>JAZHRO010000015.1:14312500-24312500 GCA_037157565.1 Thalassia testudinum | reverse complement strand
ACTAGGCTCGGGGGCTCTGCTTAAGACCATAAATGGCCTTACGGAGGTTGCATATACACTCGCCCTGAATCTCAAAGCTAGGTGGTTGCTGCATATATATTTCTTCCTTTAAGTCTCCATATAGAAATGCATTTTTAACATCCAACTGATGTAATTGCCATCCATAATGAGCCGCAATAGATATAAGAATTTGAACAGTAGAGAGTCGTGTAATAGGGGAGAACGTGTCAAAGAAATCCACCCTATATGTCTGGGTGAATCCTTTGGCTACTAAGCAGGCCTTATATCTTGAAATAGACCTATATGGGTTGTATTTTAAGGCAAAGACCCATCTGGCTCCAACAAGACGCGTGCCAGACGGTAAAGGTGACAGCTTCCAAGTACCTCTGGTAGTAAGTGCAGACATCTCCTTCTCCATAGTTGCCTTTCAGTGTGGATGTGGTAGAGATTGCTGGTATGAGGTAGGTAACTCAACACTAGATATAACAGCTGTGAATGCATGAAACTTCGAACTTAGAGAATCAGCAGTAATACCACTCCCAGCAACATGATACTGGGCACAAGATCGGGGAGCCTTCCTACTAGCAATAGGAATATCCTCATCAGTACTCATGGAATCAGGACCTAGAGAACTATCCTCAGGTGACAGACTCCCACCTGTTTCATCTGCTGACACTGTGCCTAAAAAAGTCTCCTGATTAGAAACAACCTCTAGGTTATCAACACGAACTTGAGGAGTCTGTGGAATAGATGGAGGGGGCTTTGCCCTATATACAACTGGCAACTGATAGGTGTGACTCTTGAAGGTCCCTTCATCTGCTGGTGCTGGTCTGAATGTGTTGGTAGATGGCTCATCAACTTGAGAAGGGTTACTAGTATCTGTGAATATACCAAATAGTATAGGAGCAACTGGTACAGGTGCACTCTCTGGCACACTCTACACCTGCCTAGCAGCAACAGAAAAATAATGTACAACTTCATGAAAGGTGACATCTACACTGATATAATGTCTCTGGTGTAGGGGATCAAAACACCGATACCCTTTCTGAGTACGAGAATAGCCAAGAAACACACACTTGATTGCTCTAGGTATTAATTTATCATGCCCAGGTCCAAGGAGATGTATAAAAGTCACGCACCCAAATGTCTTGGGTGGAAGATCAAACAACTCATCATTTGGATAAAGCACTTGTCATGATATCTGCTTGTGAATCACTGAAGAAGGTAATCTATTAATAAGGTAGCAAGCTGTGAGAACTGCATCTCCCTAATAGTTTTGTGGCACACTGTTATGAATAAGGTAGCAAGCTGTGAGAACTGCATCAAGGATATGTCTGTGCTTTCTTTCTGCGACTCCATTTTGTTGAGAAGTGTGAGGACATGAGGTCTGATGAATTATACCATGTATGCCATAGAATTCTGCCAACCGACGAGTACAAAACTCCAGTGCATTATCGGATATGAGTCTTGATGTAAACATCAAACTGATTTTTTATCATCAACACAAACTTTTCAATTAGTGGACCCACTTCAGACTTATTCTTCATGAGAAATAGCCAGGACAATCTGGAAAAATCATCAATTACAATCAAATAGTACGGATGTCCTACTCTATCAGGAGTCCTACTGGAACCCCAAACATCAAGATGCACTAATTGAAAACATGAAGTTGAATGTGGTCCTGTAGCAGTTGGAAAGGAAGATCTATGGTGCTTCCCAAGTTGTCATGCATCATAGGAAAGTTGTGCAGTTGGGGACACATGAGGAATAAGCCTGTGTAACTTTTCCAAAGAAGGATGGCCCAACCGTCTATGCCACTGTAAAACACTCCCAGATGTGGTACTAACTCGACATGCTGTAGTTATAGGACCTTGCTGAAGTCGGTAAACTCTTCCTTCTTCATATCTACTACCAATAGTCTTCCCTGTCATTCTGTCCTGGAAAATACATCCACGCTGATCAAAGATGACCCGACAATTCATCTGCTTAATGATCTCACTGACAGAGAGTAAGTTCATGGATAAATCTGGAACAAATTGAACATGATTAAGCTGCATAGAAGGGGTGATATTAATTTCCCTCTGACCACTAATAGGAGCAAGTCGCTCATCAGTCACCTGTACTGTACGACCACAAGAGACAAGTTGAATCTGTCCAAAACACTGTAGATTCCCGAATAAATGATTGGATGCACCTGAATCAATCAACCATGTCACACCAGTGGTTTTAGTATTACCCATGACAGTTCCTATTGCAATCTCTGATTGAGACATTGCCATGTTTACTGAACCACATTGCACAAAGTTTGACGTGCCACAAAGAAGGGTACACACCCCTGAATTTCTTCACACTTTAGATCTGAAAATTGACAGAAAATGGGGACTACACACCCCAAGAAATATATCAACTGGGGAATACACACCCGAAAAATCTCTGCTCACACGCGATCAGTACTCAAGGGGACTACACACCCCAAAAACATGCATCAACGGGGAATACACACCCCAAAACTCAAACCACTAGATCACAGAGAATCATACCAAACGTAGGAAGGTTCTTGATTCAAAACCCCATCTCCACAACACTTAAGAACCTCCCTACAACGAACTGATGGTTAGCAGCCCACTCTCTGGTGGCCTGTGCGGCGACTCGAAGAGAAGATGGCTAGTAGGAGGCGATGGCCGGCGAGTTGCTCTACCACAACGTCGGATGCGGTAGCAGTGTGCTGCTCTCGAGCAACTATAGCAGCCTACAGGATGGCAGCAACTTGTAGTGCACTGCACAGCAGCAGCGGCGGCGATGTGCTGCCCTGCAGATCTGCTGCGACGCGCTACACAGCAGTAGCGGCGGTGGTTGGTTGCAGATTTGCTGGTGTGACGGCAGCGGTAGGCTGCAGTGCGCTCCACAGTAGCAGTAGCAGTGGTCGGCTGCAGATCTGCGGTTGGTTGTGGTTGCAGCAGTGGCGATCGGTGAGGTTGCTGTTGCAGCGGCGCCGGGGAGTCGGCCTGCCGCCACGAGTGGTGAGGGAGGCCGGCGATAGGAGGCTTGAGGTAGGGTTAGGGTTTGTTGTTTGGTGGAATCCTCAACCTGGTGCTCTGATACCAAGTTGAAGAGCATAATCTTTTCTACCATTACCAAGAAGTCCCTACACCTCTATATAGGTGTGGGAAAAAGTACATAAACCCGCTAGTCAAAATGAAATAACATAGCACCCCTTACACACATAAACATAACTCAACAATGTCCATACATAAAAATAAAATAACAAAAGAGGATTCCTACAGCACTTCTTCACGATCTTGCGTGATCTCGTAAGAGATCGCTGCGATTGACGCCATGATAGGCATCGACACGTGATCCTCTCTTTCGTTCTTCTCCTTTGATCTCGTGTGATCTCTTGATCTCGCATGAGATTGACGCCGTTGATGCCTTGATGCTTGGTAGAGCATTGTCGCTTCGAAGATCTTGACATTGAGTCGCTTGATCACAGATCCGGGAGCCCCGAGCATGTGTGATCATCACCTTTTGCTTCGTCGCTACAGTTTCATTCTTCCATCGTTGACATCTTCGCTACTGGCGTAGGGGTTGGATTAGGAGTTACTTCATGCAACTGCATAGCTCCATTGGCGCGGGCTTCTCTTGCTCTCTTACCTAGGGACCTCACAAAGGGTTTATACGCTAGGTACTTCCATGAGGTGGATGAGGGGTTGCTGGCGAACCTTGTAAAGGTGAACATGGAATGGGTTCACAAGGATCACACAAGCAATGTTGTCAGGGATGCTTGAGAGGAAAAGGGGTGCAATTGTTATTCTTCCTTTGTGCTCTTGCAAGCCTCCTCTTCTCCTTCGACTCTTTGCCGTGGAGATGTGGCGTGTCCATCATGGCATCAACCACAGAGATCTCAAGAATAAACATAATGATATGTGGAATTTAATCATAATCAATGATGAAAAGAAAACTCAAGAACTTTCTCAAATAAATAAGTGGAATAATAACGAACAATAATTTAAAGCATAATCAATTAAGAATATTTAGGTTTACATGGAAACCTCACTTACGAAAAGCGGGGAAAAAATCATGGGAGAAGTCCCCTGTGGGGTGAGATATTTCTATTCTCTTTCTCAAAGATAAACTGGGGGATACCTGGGCCTTATATAGGCAACCTAGATCACACACAATTTGTTTCACACATTGTAGGAGTAAATTAACCCTCAATAAGTTTTCATCTCTCGATAGTGTGATCCAAACATGTCCATGTAAAAAAAGGTTAGGAGACTCTCCTTTTTCCCTATATACACATATGTATCTATGTGTACATAATACATATATATATATATATGTATATACAATAAAAGAAAGATTTAATTTATGTAGAAGTCATATCTATTGAATATATTTTTGATTCATTTCATGAATCAAATAATTACTTAATTGAACTTGAATAATTTGACTTGATTAGTAGCCTTAATGATGCTTGCCTTCCATTAGCGGTTGTAATTCATCATGAAAATTTTCCTTGATTTAGAAAATTTTTTCAAGTTGGCATGACTCACATTGGAATGTGGCTATTGGTGGAATTTGTGGTAGCATCCTTTAAAACTTATGTAAAGGGAGATGACCAAATCTGAACTATCACAAGTAGCTTGAAGCACCTCATGACGGAATAGAGACATGGCCTGCATAAGGTGACTGTAGAAGCTGATAGACACCATCTTCTTCAAAGTCGCACCCAAAAGTACATCTTGTCAAAACATCTTCGAATGTGAGAGATTCAACATCAAATATTGCCTTGCAATTCAATTCCTTTGTGATCCGATCGTTGGAAAGCAGACTCAGAGAAAAATTTAGAGTTAGAAGGAGGTTCTTCAATTTCATGTGACAAGCCACATGAACCTTCCCTCAGCTAGCTATGGGGGAATGCTGCCTATCAGTAGCCAGTATAGTTCTCCCTGATGAGACTAGACTAAGTGTGACTATAAGTGTGGAGAACTATTTTGCATCACCACATGTGTTGGGATGCACTTGAATCAACTAGTTAGTTTGCTTCCTCTGCTTGAGATTGACACAATTCCTTCCTAAGATGTATCATGTTAACGAAATCTTTGAAGTAGTGTCTTATACTCGCTCCTAGGAACAATCACAGTATCATGTGTCAATCTTGGTGTAGCGAAGGCCTGATGCTCAATAGTAGTAACCCTCTTCTTCTCATATAAATATGTATCTCTCAAACTTTTCCATATCTCCTTGGTAGTCTTATAGTACATAATCTCATCCACAATCCTCGAGATAACAAAGTTCATGATCCAATTGTCGACCATGGCCTTGTCCTCCTTGTGGCATTCTTGTCTCTCTTCACCTTGAGCTCAGGTTTCGTGAGAATATGTTGTTTATCATAACCCTCTACAGTTATGAGAAACAATTGAGGCCACCACGGATAGTTGGACTTGTCCAATTTGATCATTGGATTGAAGAATGGGTTCTTGTAGACTCTTGTTTCAACGCGGCATACAAATAAGGTGAAGAAGCCATTTCCTATGTGAACGAGAGCCCTAAGATGTGAGAAAATATCCCCTAGATCAACTTAGATCATGAAATCAGATCGAAAAGACCTAAATTTAGACCAAAATAGGACTAATGGAGCCTTCGTTGGCATGTTGGCAATGCTCCAGTGAGCCACTGGGGTCCAGTGATCGTTGTTGGAGAAGTGCATCGCTGAGCTTGTCGGCTACGCAACTAGCAACACCCTTGAAGCATAGCTGGCTGCCTTGCTATTGATGGTGAAGGCTGGCCTGTTGTCTACTGCCACTGGTGGCAAGGCTAACTGGCGACGGTGTGGTAGTCGGACGATGTGTAGTGGTCCGATGACCTCGCCGAAGGTTAGTGGTGGCAGTTGGTCGGAGATTACCCTCATATTAAAAGGTTTCTTCCCTCAAAGGAAGGTTTTCAAGAGAGAGAACTTTAAGGTTTTTTTTTTTTTAATTTGTTAGAGAAATAAAAAGGAGGGAGAATAGAATTGCTGCTTTGATATTGTCAAGAATTGGTGTGGAAGTGGAGCATGGAGACTCCCCACTCGTGGGAAAAATAGCCCAACAGGGTGGCTATCGATGCGTGTAGAGAAAGGGTAGCAGGTGGTTGTTGTTGCAGGAGGTGCAACTGGTCCTGTGGATCGCTGAAGATGGCCTGTAGGTGTCGAAGAGGGACCCGGTCTGCTGTAGACCGGATTGCAGCAGACCGGTGAATTGCTGGGACTTGCTAGCTACCATCAAGATGGCCTCCTGCCTCCTGTTGGTGGTCGGCTACTACTTGTAGAAGTAGAGAAGAGAGGAGCACTTGATTATGGAAGAATTTAATTGTATTGCTCATCTCAAATATTAGGATAGGCTCTCTTTAACTAGAATACATATTCCTACTTCTAAAAATAGACTTAACTAACAAAATCTAATTAAATCTTCTAGATTTGGAATAACCAAATGTTTACAAATCTCCTTAAAATAAATAAACTAAATAAGGAAAATTGCTAACTAAGAAACCAACTCCTACTTTTGATCCTATGAACCTAAAGTCGATGGCTCAAGAGCCTTTCTAGATAACCTCCACGTGGCATTGCCACGTGGCCTGATGACTACCATGTGGCATGTGCCACGTGGCACTTTCATTGAATCCCAACACTCCTCAAGTCGAAGGCCGTGAGGCCGACGACTTGGCCTTTTATCGATGAAGCTAGACGCCCCACCATTCATTTTCTTCTTTGGGCTTCGAGTTCTTCTTTGGAAGAATGACTGTAGGGTCTTTTTGCAACCTTGGAGGTTGTCGCTTCTTTAGCGACCACAATAGTCGTTGCGATGGCTGCCGTTGTCTTCTTTTCCTTCTCTTCAAGAAACATGGCCTGGATCTTTTCTTTGGACAAGTCGATGGCGAATCCTCTTGCGACCTTCAGAATCGTTGCTTTTGTGGCAACCCAAGTAGTCGTCGCAATGACTGCCACAGACTTTCCTTCTCTTAGAAGAGCATGCAGTTTCTCAAGATCTTCATGAGTTAGAGAGTCCATGTGTGAGGTACTAGTAGCTCCACATGGTGTTCTCCCGGACTTTCTCGAATCTTTAAGAAAGGAGCTTGGATAACCATTAATTCTTTCGCAACTTGGGAAGTCGTTGCCTCTTTTGGCAACCTCGAAAGTCATTGCGTGGACCGTGGTGTCCTCTCCCTGATGTCTTTTCTCCAGAAAAATCTTCTCTTTCGAAAGAGAGTAAAAAATCGGATATAAGATGTCACGAGTATGAAGATCACAAGCGATAGAACTTGATAAATCTCCTCTTTCTTCTTTTTCTGCTTGCTTTCTCCTTTTGATAACGTGGTGTCTTTGGCCATCGTGGTTGATTTCACCTTTTCTAGTCTTCCTTCTCTACGTAAGGTGCCAGATTTGTTGAGGACTTCTTGGATGTGAGAATCACCAACGTACGATTTCGAACCACATGAATATGAAGTCTAGAACGATTGCTCTGATATCATGTCAAGAATTGGTGTGGAAGCGAAGCGTGGAGGCTCTTCTTACGTGGGAAAAACAACCCAACAGGGTGGCTGTCCGCGTGTGCGGAGAAAGGGCAACAGGTGGCTGTTGCAGGAGGTGCAGCCGGTCTTGTCGACCGTTGGAAATGGCTTGTAGGGGCTGAAGAAGGGTCTGGTCTATTGTAGATCGGACTGCAGTAGACTGGTGGATTGCTGGGACTTGCTGGCTGTCGTTAGGATGGCCTCCTGCCTCCTGTTGGTGGTCGGTTGCTACTTGTAGAAGTAGAGAGGTGAGGAGCACTTGATTATGGAAGAATTTAATTGTATTGTTTAAATCTTAAATCATAGGAAATGCTCTCTTTAAATAGAGAGTATATATTCCTACTTCTAAAAATAGACTTAACTAACAAAATCTAATCAAATCTTCTAGATTTGGAATAACCAAATCTTTGCAAATCTCCTTAAAACACAAAAACTAAATAAGACAAATTGGCAACTAAGAAATCAACTCCTACTTTTGGTCCTATGGACGTAAAACCGATGGCTCAAGAGCCTTCTAGATAACTGTTACATGGCACTGCCATGCGACCTGATGGCTGCCACGTGGCACTTCATCGAATCCCAACAGATACCATGTTGAAAGAAATGAGTAGCTTGATTTATTTTGTAACCCTATATCTTAATATATAGAGTTGTGGGAAAAATATAAAATAGTGCATATATAATAAGAAAAACATTGAAAAGGACACTTAACAACTATCAATGGGCATCATTGTGTCCTTATTCAAATATGATAATTTTAGAATTGTTCTTGTTGTACTCATTCGACCTTTTAGTCATGTTTTTTATATTATTGTCCTTGGGTGCATTTTCTTATCTTTCTGTATGGGGTTGATTGTACTTTTCCCACATCTCTATATATTGAGAGGTAGGGCTTCTAAATAATGTGATACAATTCATTTTATTCCACTTGGTATTAGAGCAACGATTCTAGATAGGGGTTTGGTACCCCACTAAGAAAACCTAGTTCCACACTCATCACTAAAACCCTACCTTCCAAGGGCACCACCACTGGTTGTTGCATCTTAGAGGGTGTCGTTGGCCCTCTCCTCCGGGTCTAGGCCTTGCAGCGTAGCCTAATAGGGCCTAGGGTCGCCCAGCGCTGTTGAGGCGATCGCCTTAGGCGAGGAGGCGTCAAGGCGAGGCGACTGAGGTGCTCATCGCCTTGAGGAAGGCCCAGGCGAGCTGCTTCGACCAGGCGACGCGCCTCCTCGACTCAGGCAGTGCCTCCTCGCCTCGCCGCCTCATCGC
Organism: Thalassia testudinum; assembly: GCA_037157565.1. Taxonomy (NCBI): domain Eukaryota; kingdom Viridiplantae; phylum Streptophyta; class Magnoliopsida; order Alismatales; family Hydrocharitaceae; genus Thalassia; species Thalassia testudinum. The sequence goes on along the minus strand of JAZHRO010000015.1, from coordinate 24,303,683 downwards.
CTGAACCCTAGCGATCACAACTGTTTTTTTTTTGAAAAACGAAGGACTCGACGACCTCTCACCTTCCATATGAGTCTATTTACGTGTGTGTCATCTCCACGCCAACCATCATTGCTTCACGCCTCCGCTGAAGCTTCACCTTCCATTATCGCCTCCACTAGAGCTTCGTCGACCTCCATCGCCACCCGAGCTTCACCGATTGGCATTTGCGACAAGTGGTGGACCTAGATCGGCCAGGTATCGCCTCCGCTCAACCTTCTCTGAGTCTCGACGGTGGCGCATCGCCGCTTGTCTGAGTTCGACGATGGCGCACCTCCGCCCCTTCGACGGTGGCACTGTTGCAGCTGCTGCTGAATGTCTCATGTCCGATAATATGTGTGTGTTATATATGCAGTGTCAGTGTGTTATATATATGTGTGTGTGTGTGTGTGTTATATATGCATACTGTTATATATATATATACATACATAAACATACTGTGATACATATATATGTTGTATATATATATACATACTGTGATACTCACGTATAACATATACTCACCTCCGCCCCTTCCATGTTGTTTATGGGTTTATATATATACTGTTATACATATATATGTTGTATATGTTTATATATGTTGTATATAAACATACTGCATATATATACATACTGTTATACATTATATATAATATATATACATATATATGTTGTATATATATTATTATTATATACAATATATACTGTTATATACTGTCGTATATACTATATATATAACTATATAAGTATATAATTAATAGAAGTATGTATAATATAATATAATATATAAGTATGATATATATACTTATAAGTATATATAAGTATATACCGTTGTATAAACAGTAAAGTATGTATGTATAATTATATATTTATGTTATAACTATAACATAAGTATTATATATAACTATGTATAACATAACTATTAGACTATTAGTGTATAATATATATATAAGTAATAAGTATGTATGTAACATAAGCATGTTGTTATATTATATATGTATATAACTATGTATATGTATAAATCATATATATAGTATATGCTATTCTATTATATTTGTATGTAACTATGTATATAATTAGCAACTTTGCATGTGTTTGCATGTGTATATTGTTATATTAACTAGCAACTTTGCATGTGTATTGTAAGTTTGTAACTATGTATAAAACTAGCATGTGTTTTGAATTATGTAGATGGCTGAAACAAGGAGGAAGCACTCATGTTGGAAGTATGTCACATTAGATGATCTAAAAAAGACTAATGATACGAAGTGTATTTTCTGTGGTAGGATAGTGAAAGGTGGGATTCATAGAGCTACTGGACATATTACTGGTGGTGATAAGAACACAGCAATATGTCCAAAAGCTCCACAACATGTGAGAGAGGAGTTATGAGAATATCGACAATTTAAAAAGGAAGAAAAAGAAAAGTTCATGAAAGATTTTGTTTACGATGAACTGCTTAATGATGATGAGGATCATGAAGATGAAATAGAAGTGAATGTCTTACGAGGATCCATGGATAGATTCACAACTAAAAGAATAGTAGAAAATCCTACACAGTCACATGCAAAGAAGGCTCGAATCATGATGGGGGCTGGTGGAAGTGGAAGTGGTGGACCTCCTTTAATGAAGAAGTTTCATGGATCAATAGATAAGTTTATGAAGGTTGATCCTAAGAAGGTGGTTTGAGAACGAAAAAAGAGATTATTGACAAAACAAACTACAATTTCTGAGGTTTTCAAAAAGGAGGGAAGAGATACAGTTGTACGGATCATTGCAAAATGGATGTGTCGTAACAATATTGCATTCAATGCTGTTAAAGATATCTGGTTTAAGATAATGATTGAGGCAATTGGTCATTTTGGCCCTGGATTGAAGCCTCCTGTTTACCATGAAGTGAGAGTTCCTTTATTGAGATATCATGTGAACGAGACTCAGGATTTCATCACCAAACATCATGATGCTTGGAAGAAATATGGATGTACATTGATGACAGATGGTTGGACAGATAGGAAAAGCAGAACGGTTATAAATTTTCTCGTCAATTCTCCTATGGGAATTGTTTTCTTAGAGTCTATTGATGCCTCAAGCTACGTAAAGACAAGGGAGAAGCTTTGTGAGTTGATAAGTGACATGATCGGTCGCGTCGGGGAGGAATATGTGATTCAAGTCGTCAGTGACAACACATCGAATTATGTTCTGGTAATAAATCTTTAGACTTTATTTATTTGAGCATACATCTTTTCTTTAATATTGTAAGTATTGTAAAATATAAAAAATATCATTTATCTTTTCCATAGGTAAATTACTGGAGACTAAGCATCCTTAAGTTTATTGGACTCTTCGTGCTGCACACTGCATCGATTTGATGTTGGAAGATTTTGGGAAGTAAGAGGATGTAAAAAAGACACTCAAGCATACAATGCAATTGAGTAGTTATATATACATGCATCCTTCAGTCTTAAATTTGATGAGGCAATTCACAAGTAGGGAGTTGTTGAGGCCTGCAGTTACAAGATTTGCTATATCTTTCCTTACTTTACAGAGAATTCATAGACAAAAGGCAAATTTAAGGAAGATATTCACTTTCGATAAGTGGACCACTTCTAAAAATGCAAAAGAGAAGGGAAAGAAAGTGGTAACAATCATCATGATGCCTTCATTTTGGAATAAGGTTGTATACATTTTAAAGGCTACGTCTCCTCTTGTGAGAGTGCTTCGTCTTGTTGACTTAGAGAAGAGACCTGCAATGGGATACATATATGAAGCAATGGATAGAGCTAAGGAAGCTGTCATGAAGGTTTTCAACAATAATGCTGAAAAGTTTGGACCTATTTGCGATATCATTAATAAGAGATGGGATTGTCAGCTTCATAAGCCTCTACATGCAGCAGGGTTTTTCCTCAATCCTGATTTCTTTTATGAAAATCAAAATCTTGATTTTGATTCAGAGGTTATGAATGGATTTTACAATGTCTTGGCAAAATTGGAGCCTAATGAGAGTGCAAGACAAAATAACACGAGAAATTTTCATTTATAGAAATGCACAAGGACTCTTTGGAACACCTATGGTTATTAGACAAAGGAAGACCATTGCCCCAGGTAGTCAAGTGGTATAAATTTTTTATAGTAACTTTCCATTTCCAATTGCTTATTAATATTATATAACTTATTATCCTTTTACAGTGGAGTGGTGGAATCTCTTTGGTGGGTCTGCACCTAACTTGGCAAAATTGGCATTGAAGGTGCTAGGTCTTACTTGTAGTGCCTCGGGATGTGAAAGGAATTGGAGTGTATTTGAAAATGTAAGTTATAAACCAATTCATAATATGCATAGCATTAATTTTATCAAGTAATTTTATATTAATCCTTTTATTTTGAAAATCTATATAGGTTCACTTAAAGAAAAGGAATCCATTGGCGTAACAAAAGTTGAATGATCTTGTGTTTGTTAAGTACAACGAAGCTTTGAGGGATCGATATGAAGATAGGGATTATCTTGATCCCATTTCCCTCCAGGAAATTGATGATTCAAATGAATGGTTAGTAGGGAGAATGGAGGAAGATGAGGAAAATGCAGGTGATGATCTTGTGTTTGGTGATGATGATCTCACTTGGGGTATGGTTGAGCTTGCATCAGAAATTAATGACCAAGAGGCTATTCGACGTACTCGGGCTTGTACTACTACAAAGAAAAATGATCCTAAGAAAGCTAAGGGAAAAGGGAAAGCTCCAATAGTTATTGAAGAAGAGGAAGAGTATGTGGACAGTAATGAGGAAGAGGAAGAGGAAGAGGAGATTGAAGAAGTTGCTGGTGACGATGACGATGACGAATTGAATCTTGAAGATGATTCTAATAACTAATGTGTTTTATTATTTGAGAATTGACAATTGTTCACTTTAATGACAAATTTGATTTTTATGTTTTTCTACCTTAATTGTGTAGAAACTTTTCTTTCTTTATCATTTGAAATTATGTGAAACAGTTTTTGGCAATACAATTGTCATCATTTTCTTCTATTTAAAGTCTCCAACATTGGTATTAGATATGTTTTTATAAACTTAGTGCTATTAAATTGAGTTAATAAGACATATATATGCCAATAAAAGACGATCGCCTCAATTCACTCGGACTATCGCCTTTTTGTTGCCTCTCGCCTCAGGCGATTTCGAGTAGTGTCGCCTTGCTGTCGCCTTTCGCATTGACAGCATTGGGGTCGCCCCTACAGGGTTGTTTGAAGTCTCATGCTGTTGTAGGGCCCTACCTCCTGTGCCGCATTGCCATCAGGGGGTTCCTTACACCATCACAGGGGCTCTGATTAGGGTTGGGCCATCATATTTGGGCAGCATTACCTCCTTACCTCAGGTAGTGCTGTCACTACTGCTGCTGTAGTGCTTCTTGAGATTGTTGCATGTCGAATCTTCGTGTGCTATAGGCTACGGGGTTGATCTAGATCTCGTGTTTTGCTATCGGATTCTTATTACATAGGTAGGGGCACTTAATCACCCTCCTTTCTTTAATTTCTTCCATCCTAGGCAATATCAAAGGGAGTGGTAGTACTTCTTGGGGTCTATGATGCCTTAAGAAGTGCAACACCTAATAATCATATTTTAGAGTTGTCCATGATCTAAAATTAATTTTTTGGATCCTTGAGTTCATGTTCTTGGCTAATTGGATGATCTGGTGAAGCCTGGTTGATTTTGGAATTTGGGTGAAGGCAAGATGGCATCATGATCTAGTGTCTCGTCGTATAGCTTGAGTGGTTGGAGGTGGTGTGATGTCTTTGAATCTGGGGCGTGTGGGAGCCCCGTCCTTGATTCTTGGGAGAAAGCTTTTATGATGATAGGAGAGACACCTGACGCTGTCATTGTTTCCAGGAGCAAGTACGAGGCATTGCTCTAAGTGTATAGGTAGTATGGTGCTTCTCAAGCGAGTATAGCTTGTTTGTCTTAAGTTGGAGATGCAGATTGGCTTATTAATTCAGGAGCTTTTCAGCATATCTGTGGTGATGAGAGACAATTTACCACCATTCGTCTATTTCCACTAGGAAGATTTGTGTAAGTTGCTGATGGGAGACAATCTCCCACATTTGGTTAGGGGGAGGTTCGTGTAGCCTCGCACATGAAGTTGAGAATGTTCTTTTAGCCTCTAACTGCCCACTGAGTTTGCTGTCAGCAAGTAGGATGACGAAGGAATTGAACTGGAGGGTGATTTTCGATGTTGCGTCTCACTTTTGAGGATATTCTCACCATGGCTATTATTGGGTGTGGCCGTGAGGAAGGTGGTGCTTATCGTCTTTTGTAGTTGCCATATGAAGGATATGCTTTACTGTCATCTGGGGGTGCTACTAGTTACTTGTGGCATCTCAGGTTTGATCATCTCCCTTTGTTGAAGTTTAAACCGATTCTACGACGGATTTCTCCTACTGCTACATTTCAATGTGAGGCATGTCAACTTGGGAAGCAACATAAGAGTACCTTTGTTAGGAGTTAGCATCAAGGATCTCAAGCTTATTATAGTTGCTCTATATGGATATTTGGTGACCTTGTCGAACTCCAGATTGCTTGGGACACATTATTTGGCTATTGTGGATGACTTTTCTTGTCTTACTTGGATATTTCTGTTGAAGGCTAAATCTGAGTCAGGTGACATGATTCGTGCCTTTTTAGTAGAGATTAGGACTCAATATGAGGCAAAGGTGAAAATCATCAAATCAGACAATGCATTGGAGTTCTATACCACTTCATTATGCAACTTCTATTGTGAGCATGGCATCATTCATCGGATAACGTGTCTCCACACATCTTAGTAGAAGGGTGTGACAGAACGGAAGCATATGGACATTCTTGATGTTGCACGAACACTCTTGATTCAGAACAATGTGCTTGACAAATACTAGGGAGATGCGGTATTGATTATTTGTTATTTTATTAATTGGATGCCCTTTACTGTTCTTGATGAGCAAGTTACCTACTCCATGTTTCCTAATAGGGATCTATTTTGTGTGTCTCCTTGAGTCCTTGGATGCATTGCATTTGTGCATATTCATGGGCCCAACAAGGATAGACTTTCTCCTCACACAATTAAGTGTGTTTATCCTGGGTAATCACGCACTCTTAAAGGATATTGATGCTATGTTCATGTTGGAGGACATCACTACGTCGATGTAGATGTCACCTTTTATGAGTCTGCTCCGTACTTCTTTACTATTGGGGGACATCTTTCTCTTAAGCTTACTGAGGCACCATGCCTATCCATTCTATACAACTGGGGGCGATTCCTATTACTGAAACTGGATCGTCACCATCAGAGCCACCACTCTTTGCACTGAGAGATTTCATGAGCTTTTAGTTCACTTATAGGCTTTCTGTTACATATCAGCAGGTATCCTCCACCCCAGCTTTAGATGCCCATAGGAGACGTTCACAGTGATGATGTAGGAGTTCTCAGGGTGATGGTGGAGGATCTGTATCCAATACTGTAACAAAGTTAGAGCAGGTGCAGGATGCAGTGGTAGCCAATCTTTGACCTTTCGATAGTTGTTTGGAAGGCTTCTTGGAGTTAAGCTAGATACTTGGTTACAGGGGCCTTGTCCATAGAGGGGCTTGGGACTACTTTCGATAGTTTTCTTGTGCATTATCAGCAATGGAGATTCCTATCACGTATCAACAAGCCATGCTTGATCCAAAATGGCGGTAGGTCATGGAGGATGAGATGGCCGCTCTTCACTCCTATGGTATCTGGGAACTAACTACTTTACCTGAGGGTGCAACAGTGGTTGGATGTTGATAGGTATTTGTAGTCATATAATTCAGTTGGGTCAGTTGCTAGATACAAGGCTTGCCTGGTTACAAAGGGGTTCATGTAGACATATAGTGTTGACTTCTTTAATACCTTCTCTTTAGTTGCTTGTCTATCTATCGTGTATATTCTTATTGTTGTGATAGTTCAACATGATTGGCCACTTCATTAGCTAAATGTCAAGAATGCATTTTTTTACGGGGATCTTCAGAAGTAGGTATATATGTAGCAGGCCCTGGGTTATGAGGCTTAGGGGGAGTGTGTATGCAGATTAAGGAAGGCTATATATGGCCTAAAGCAGAGTCCTAAAGTTTGGTTCTAAAAACTCTTAGAGGTAGTGGAGGTCATGGGCTTCAACATGTTCTCATTTGATCTTTCCTTGTTCGTCAGGAAGATAGGGAGAGGTACGATTGTGCTTCTAGTTTATGTTGATGACCTAATTCTTGATGGTGATGACAATGCAAGCATTACAGAGGTAAGGAGTGATTCTCAAGGAGCTTTGTGATGGACCTTGGATCATTGAGGTACTTCCTTGGGATTGAAATTGCTTGCAGCAGGAAGGACATAGTTCTTTCCAAAAGGAAGTATGCACTTGATTTACTTCAGGAGACTGGCATGTTAGGAGCTAAGCCAACCAACATTCTCATGGATCTCAAGACCCATTTGTATGACGAGAAGTCAGAGGCAACTGATAGCGGGGGTTAGTGGGCAAGCTCCTGAATATCACCATCACCAGGCTTGATATTTCTCTTGCAGTTGGGAATTTGAGCCAGTTTATAGACAAGCCAACCAGGCAACACAGGGATGTTGCAATGATGGTGTTGAGATATTTGAAGAAGGCATCGGAACATGGGATGCTATTTAGCAGGGGGACATCCATGAGTATAGTGGGTTATTCGGATGCAGATTTCGTAGGATGTTTGGCTGACAAGAAGTCTATTATAGGCTTTCATATGTATGTGGCAGGGAATCTTGTTACGTGGAAAAGTAAGAAGCAAGCTATTGTGTCTAGATCTAGTGTAGAGTCAGACTACTGAGCCATGGTTCAGACTACAATTGAATTGATGTGGGTGAGGTTACTCCTTATGGACTTGCACATATTTTTTGACATGCTTGAGATGCGATGTGGCAATCGAGTTGGCACATACATAGCTAACAACCCCATGTTCTATGAGAGGACCGAGCATGTGTAGATTGATTATCATTATACTCGTGACTTGATCTAGAGGGGACTTGTCTTACACTGCTTCAGTATCTTTTGAGGACCAAACAATAAGCATTAGGAGTAGGTGTTCGATCGGGTTGACTGGCTTCGGCCTATTCGGTTCGAGTCATTTCGGGTTCGAGTTGACAAAATGGACGCCCATGGCTCACCCAAATTAGATCGGGTTTGGATCGGGTTGGGTCCGGTGAAACCTATATTTGATTTGGAATTGAATATCACCGGTGATATTTGATTCACAATCGAAATAGTAATAACAAAAGAGAAACAACAACTAGGTAGCAACAAAAGATAAATGTCTTAATTCCTAAAACGTCTCATAAAAACAAATGAGACAAAGAGAAATTTTGGATTATTTGGCTGGGTCAGGTTGGAACTAGTGGACCCATGAGTTGAACCAGTACCCATAATAATCCGATGGTTTGGGTCATGACCCGGCACATAACCCAAATGACACAAACCATTTCACCCATTTTCCATGGCTTGGGTGAGTTATTTGGATTGACCCGAATAATGCCCACCCATAGCAGGTATATTTACCAAGCCATTGACATGATTAGCATTTGATATTTATTGATCCAAGTCGAGCATGATTGACATCCTTAAGGGGGAGTGTTTCCGGTCGGTCTTCTGGTTATGTTGTCTATATTATTGTTCTTGGTTGTATCTTCTTATGTTTCTGTATGGGGTTGATTGAACTTTTCTTACCTCTTTGTATATTGAGAGAGGTAGGATTTTTGAATAGTGTGATGTAATTCGTTTTATTCCTCTATACTAAATTGTATGTAAAAAGCATGCTATATGAGCTACCAAGTAAAAATGACAATTATGCTTGTAAAGAGGTTCTACAACCTGTCACCGTCAGGGAGGAGCCTTTTATATCTCTTCATTATTTAATATTTGCATTGCAAAGTGTATTATTTGCATTTAATTAAAATATAGGCGGAAACTTGATTATTTCACATTTAATTAAGATATAGGAGAAAGTTTTCTCACTATTGATGTCAATATTCAGGATCTGTTGAAGATAAAACAGCTTGCAAAATAAAAGTTTATACATTGGATGATGGACTGTGTTCCTCATGCTGTAGGCGTTACTGACAGTTACATTTTCTTCTTTAAATACACTTTACAGATCATCCCTGGCTACAAAATGTTAGCAAAGCTCCAAATGTTCCTTTAGGAGACATTGTGAGAGCAAGGCTTAAACAGTTTTCCTCGATGAACAAATTCAAGAAAAGGGCTTTACGGGTTAGTGATTCACTGGAGGCTTAATTGCTAAGAACATTGGTCTGGAACCATTATTTGGAATTGATGACCTTTGTTTTGGGGTTGGGTCATTTATATTCATGCAGGTAATTGCAGAACACCTGTCAACAGAGGAAGTGGAAGTCATTAAAGATATGTTCAAACTGATGGACACAGATAACAATGGAAAAGTAACATTTGACGAATTGAAGATTGGTCTTCAAAAGGTCGGTTCTCAGCTGGCTGAAGCTGAAATGAAGTTGCTAATGGAGGCGGTGAGATTTCCTTTTTCCCAAAATCTGCATTGCTTGCACAACACTTGTTTAGATATTGTGTTTCTAAGCGCATACCATGTAGTTATTTAACGATGAAATTTCGTACCTTTATGACCATTATTGTGCCAATAGAGAATGCCGACTGGAAAGAAACACAGTGGTACAGTGTAGTAGGTGCGATGTAGGGAACGCCTATTAGATGGTTAGTCTATCAGCTTTCTTGGGATTGGCCAGAGGGTTTATGATCTGCCGAAGTTTTGCTGGAATAATTAATCATCTCAGGTATACATTATTGTTTTGCTCAAATAAAAAAAGGCGGCAGAAATAGTTCATCATGAGCAAGCTCTCCTCTTCTGGACTACATGTAAAAGCTCATTCTAATGAAGTATCTAGGGATTTAGGGTGGATCAAGGAATGTTAACCAGGCCAATATCTGCTTTAGAATGAGGAAGAGGATTAATGGTGTTTTATCCCAGTTGGCTGTGGAAAGCCTTCTGTTATGGTAATCATATTTGTAGTCGTATGATAATACATGATCATGCGCTCTATGAATTGCATGTAATTGAGAAAGTTTGCTATTCTTCTGAAGCATCACTTCTACATCACTCGATTGGCTTGATTTGTCTATAGTGATAAAATTGCAGCATTATCTGGGTTTATGTGTAAATGTTGTACAATTGTGAATAGTATGCAGGCGTGTTTTAGTTTTCCCCCTACTTGGGTTACAAGCAAACTGGTAGCCTCAGACAAAATCCTATTGCTTTCTGGGTTTATCATTTAGAAAAGTAATCCTAGGTGCAAGATAGAGTAGCATTTTGCTATCTTCAACCATGTTAACAACTTGCATGTATGTAATTGTTTGTTTTCTGGTGAATTTTGGGAAGCATTCTTGGAGTTTGTGCCATCTTTATCTCTTTTTTCATCTTTTTCCTGCAAGATCCTCATGATTGTTACCTCTTATCACATTGTTGTTGGTTTAGCAAGCTCCTTATGTATAGATTTTGTCACAACTTGGCACAAATTGGAGTGTAGAGCCTCCTTGTGCATGGGAAAAACACCCCTACGAGGGGGACTGTTCACGTGTGAATAGGGAGAGCCACAGTGGGCTGCTAGAGGGGGTAGTCGGCCTCCTTGTGGCTGACAGTGGTGACTGTCAGGGAGGAGGGAGGCCGGCTGCTGTTGGCTGGCAGGCAGAGGGCCAGCTGCTCTTGTTGGTGGCTGAGTATGGTGATTGAAGAGAGAGAGGAGAGCTTTCTTAGAATAGGAAAAATTTATATTGCTTAAGAAACAAATACAAAGGAAGGTTCTCTTTATATAGAGAGAACATATTCCCACACTTGGAAATAAATCATTTCTCTAACAAGGAAAGATCTTATCTCTTAAGGAAATGTCTTATCTCTAAATAAGAAATTAAATATCAAACATATTTTCCTAAAACCCATTTACTAAAAATAGCTAACTTGCTTTCTAAGCAAAACACAAAACTTGGGACCACTGGCCCTGTTGGGCCTTCTAGAGGTTGCCACGTGGCCTGCTGATTGCCACATGGCCTGTCCATGTGGCTTATTTTCTGCCATTCTAATAGATTGTATATCCTATTTGCAGCAATCTAGTGCTCTATTCAATGCTTGCAGCATTTTTTTAGAAAAGAAAAAGGATGATCATATAAGAGTATTCATCGTCTACTTATTCCATTGAAAAAGAGAGTATTTAGAAGTGTTGATGGGAAAAGGTGTAATTGATTGATAAGAAGACCTAGAGGTCCCTCTATATGGAGAAAGACCTCTTGAGAGAATTACACACACCACCTCACACAATATGGAAATAACCAAAGATCATATAAAAGAATCACTACAAAATTTACTCTCAACATTCCTTAAGCTGGAGCATAGATATTAGACATGCTTAGCTTGGAACACAAGTACTCCAATATTTTCCTGGGAAGTGTTTTGGTGAACATATAGTTGAGAGAATGAAACTTGTCTTATTCTTAACCCCTTCCTCTCTTTATATAGAGAGAGGTAGGTGTAAATATTACATAACAATCTTATAAGAAAAGAAAATATTACAAATATGCCATTACAATAATAAAGAGTACTCAACACTTCCCCTGAAGCTGGAGCATAGATATCTATCATGCGTAACTTGGTTACATAATCATTAAAGGAGGATCTTGCCAATGGCTTGGTAAATATATCAATAGTCTGAGCCTTTGAAGCCACTTGAGAGATAAAGATGAATTCCTTTTGAATCAAGTTTTTGGTATAATGGCAATCTACCTCCACATGCTTGGTACGTTTATGGAACATTTGGTTGTTTGCAATATATATGGTAGCTCGGTTATCACACCGCAATTCCATGGGACCATCAATTTGTATATGTAGATTAGTTAGCAAGACTTTTATCCACATCAACTCTGCAGGAGTTTGAGCTATAGCTCTGTACTGAGACTCTACACTAAGCCTAGAAACAACTGTTGCTTGTTGCTTTTCCAAGTCATTAGATTTCCTGCAACATACGTATAAAAACTTGTAGTGGACTTTCTATTATCATAACTGTCAGCATAGTCCACATCAGAATATCCAACTATTGTCATAGACACTCATTTGATAAAAAGAAGACCCTGTCTTGGTGTTCTTTTTTTGGTATCTGAGCACCATCATAGTTGCATTCCAATGTAGTCTTGTAGGCTTCTTCGTAAATTGATTCAACTTCCCCACTGTAAAGGAAATGTTAAGCCAGGTAATTGTCAGATACAACAATTTTTCCACCAGTTATCGGTTCTGCCTACTATCAACCAATTCAGCATTACTATCTGTTACAGAGTCTAGCTATTTATTTATTTTATTGGTGTTATGTGGTGTTATGTATTTTCTATTTCTTTATGGAGTTGTACTGTAATTTACACCTACCTCTCTCTCTATATAAAGAGAGGTAGGGTTAGAGAATGAAGTTGAATTGATCACTTTTTCTAACTTGGTATCAGAGCATTGGTCCTAGACCGTGGCCCTGGTATCCCACCCAAGTAGGCCTCCGAAACCCTAACCACCAAAATCCTTCTCTCTTCCTTGCCGGCTAGACCCACTGCTGGTTGCAACCCTAGCATTCACTGCCGGTTCTTCTCCATCGTCGTTAGAATAGTAGGCCACTGGTGAGCCTACTGTCTGGTAGCAGTAGCAACAACCACCACCGATTTGTTGGTTGGCAGCCTTTGCCGCCGGTTGCAGCCCAACAGACTGCCGGTGAACTAGCAGGCCGACAATAGCTGTAGGTCAGCTAGTTGGTCCTTTCAGTGGCAAGGGGGGTAGGTTCTCCTGGATGGCCATGCTAGAATGGTTCCTTGCATTCTAGTGTGGCCTCTATTGTTTCCAGGGGCTCCTTTGAGGCCTTTGATCTGATCTCCAGGCGATGTATGTTTGGATCTCATGATCAAGGGGTTCATCTTCTATATTTCAGACCATCTTCATGATCTGAAATCAGTAATTCAGATATGCTTTTTGGGTTTATCCTTCCTCTCAAGGCATGATGGCATTATCAGAGTCTTTAGGAATGTCATTGGATACTGCTACAGAGGTTGGGAAGTATAAAAATCCGTTTCTTGAGCTTGTTCATAGTGGTATTTCTACTAATTAGGAGTTGGGAGATGATATTGTGACCATTGCCCGAAGTGAGTAAGAGAGACTACTTTAAGGTCATAGTCATCATGATAGACTCAAGGGAGCAACCAAATTGAGTTCCATTGCACGTAGTAGGAATCAAAGTTGTTCGGAGTGGCTTGTGGATTCAGGAGCCTCACAACACCTCAGTGGAGATTAGGATTACTTTACCCATCTCCATTCACTACCACCAGGCAGGATTGTTTAGGTTGTAGATGGCAGACACTCCAAGGTAGAAGGTTAGGGAGAGGTACTAGTGATTTTTACGTTGAGATTACCTGATGTTTCGTATGTTCTAGACTTTCCTATGACTCTACTCTCATTCAGCCAAATTATTAAGGAACTTAATTGTCGTACAATATTTGATGCTGTGGGATGCATTATTCAAGACAAGTTGACAGGAAAGGTAATTGGCAATGGACATGTAGTGCGTGGGGTTTATTGACTGGCTCAAACTCCACTTGCGTTTGCATGTCGAGATGCATCTTCTGCTCTTGGGAGTGCATTTCAGTGGCATCTTTGCCTTGGACACTTTCATTTGGATAGCCTTCGTCGAGTCATTCCACATGTATCTCCTGCGACCTGGATCTGCTGTGATGCTTGTCAGTTGGGCAAGTACCGTTGTTCCTCCTACCTGGTGAGTACTCGTCCAGGATCGATAGCCCTGTTTGAGTTGTTACACATGGATGTGTGGGGTCTGAGCAGGATACTAGACAGGCAGGGTCACTATTACTACTTGGTAGTGGTTGATTTTTCACGTCTATCTTGGGTGTTTTTGTTGAAGAATAAATCAGATGTTAGATCTGTCATTGAAAGTTTCATGTTGGAGGTTAAGAATCAATATTCAGCCATTATTAAAGTAGTGAGATCTGATAATGTACTTGAGTTAAGCACCACTAGGTTGTCTGCCTTCTACAGGTCCCATGGGATAGTGCGCCATACCACGTGTGCTCACACTTCTCAGTAGAATGGGATGGCTAAGAGGAAGCATAGACATCTTTTAGATGTAGCTTGTATCTTATTGATCCATTATAGTGCGCCTCTGTTATATTGCGGAGATGCAGTTCTTACAGCTTGTTATTTAATCAACAGGATGCCCAATTTAGTGCTTTATAAGTAGATATCTTGGCATATATTACACCCCGAGTAGGAGCTTTGTCATGTACCGCTACCTGTGTTTGGCTGTGCTTCTTTTGTTTACTTTCTTTTTCCAGGACGAGACAAGTTGGCACCGTGAGCAGTTAAGTGTGTTCTTGGGATATTCACGGACTCATAAAGGATATAGATGCTTCGATCCTCTTACTGGTAGGTGTTATGTGAGTGCTGATGTTAGCTTTCATGAGTCTCTTTTATATTTTTCTACTTCTGCTCGGAGCTTATCCCCTAAGGTTATGGAGGCTCTTATGCCTATACCTTCTGTTTCCTTGGAGATACCTATTTCTACTCCCCCGCCTACTACGATTGGTCCTGTGAAGTTTTCTGAGCCTGTTGTTACATATCAGCGACCTCATAGTACTTTCTAGATGCCATCTTCTACAGCTACCACAGAGACACCATCTTCTTTGTCTCAGGTGACCACAGACATGTTGCATAGTGATGGTGTGATACTCAATGATGATGCTCTATGTCCAGATGAGGATACTTCTGCTTCCTAGCCAATACAAGGGGATCAAATGGATGATCTTGACCTTTCGATTGCCATTCGGAAGGTACCATGGAGCTGTGCCAGATATTCAGTTGCAGGGAGTTTGACTAATGAGGGACTTGGTTCTACTGTTGGGAGCTTTTGGCATGCACTGTCTATTACACAGATTTCTGTTACCTACTAGCAGGTCATGCTTGATTCGAAATGGTGCCAAGCCATGGAGGATGAGATGATCGCTATTACTTTATGACGTACTTGGGAGCTCACACCGTTGCCTGAGAGAGCTACTGTTATTGGTTGTAGGCGGGTGTTCACAGTCAAATACAACCTGGATGGATTTGTTGCATGTCACAAGACACGACTTGTTGCTAAAGGGTTCACCCAGATATATGGGGTGAATTTCTTTGACACGTTCTCTCCAGTTGCTAGGATCTCTACCGTGAGATCCTTGTTTCTATTACAATTCAACGAGATTGACATCTTCATCAACTTGATGTGAAGAATGCATTTCTTTATGGAGATTTATAGGAGGCAGGTCTATATGTAGCAGCCCCTTGGTTATGAGGTTGAGGGGAAGTGTGTGCAGATTGCAAAAGGTCATCTATGGCTTTAAGCAGAGCCTGAGAGCTTGGTTTTAGAAACTCTCTTAGGTGGTACAGTCTGTGGGGTTTCTCAGATCGTCTGTAGATCATTCCTTATTTGTTAGGAAGACAATGAAAGGTATTGTTGTTCTTTTGGTATATGTTGATGACTTGATTGTCACTGGTGATGATATAGCAGGTGTGGTTGAGATCAAACAGGCTTTGGCAAATCAGTTTGTGATGAAGGATTTAGGGCTATTGAGATATTTCCTTGGGATAGAAGTGGCCCGTAATAGGTGTGGTATTGTTTTATCTTAACGGAAATATGCGCTAGATGTGATAAAGGAAACAGGTATGCTGGGAGTCAAGCCAGTAAATATTCCCATGGATCCTAAAGCACAACTATATGACAGTGATGTAGGGCCAGTTGATAGTAGACAATATTGTCAGCTGATGGGGAAGCTGCTTTACTTGACGATTACTAGGCTGGATATTTCCTTTGTAGTAGGGAAGTTGAGTCATTTTATGAAGAGGCCTACTAGATAACACTGTGATGTAGCCATGATGGTGCTCAAGTACTTAAAGAGAGCACCAGGACATGGTCTTTTCTTCACTACAGGGACATCTATGACAGTAGTTGGATACTCTGACGCAGATTATGCAGGCAGTCATGATGATAGGAAGTCTACCACAGGATTTTGTACGTATGTTGTAGGGAATCTGGTCACCTGGAAGAGCAAGAAACAAACTTCTGTGTCCAGATCCAGTGTCGAGTTTGATTATCGTGCTATGACTCAGATATTAGTAGAATTGATGTAGGTAAGATCCTTGCTGAGTGATCTACATATACTGATTAATGGGCTTATGGAGCTACGATGTGGCAACAGGGCTACCACTTACATTGCCAACAACCTCGTGTTCGATGAACGCATCAAACATGTGGAGGTAGATTGCCATTACACCAGAGATTTGATTTAGAAGAGGCTTTTTTTCACCTCCCAGGTTACTTCAAAGGCGCAGACTGCTGATATCTTTACCAAGTCTCTGGCTATATCTGCCTTTGATACATGTATGTCAAAGCTGAGCATGATTGATATCTAGGTTCTAGCTTGAGGGTAGTGTTACGGAGTCCAACTATTTATTTGTTTTATTGGTGTTATGTCGTGCTATGTATTTTCTATTTTCTTGGGTTGTATTGTAATTTGCACCCATCTCTTTCTATATATAAAGAGAGGTAGGGTTAGAGAATAAAGTTGACTTGATAATTTTTCCCAACTCTATCATATAGCCGTGCCTTAGGATCCATAGGAATGTTTGCTTGTTTAGCTCCCAGCATGCCTGTTTCTTTTAGAATATCCAAGGCATATTTCTGTTGAGATAGAACAATGCCATGTCAACTGTGAGCTACCTTTATCCTAAGAAAATATTGCAAGGGCCTTGAATCTTTCATCACTAATTGATCTGCTAGAGTCTGCCACACCTACCACAACATCACTAGTAACTATCAAATCATCCACATAAATTAGAAGAACCACTACTTCTGGTCGTTTAACAAATAAGGAATGATCTGCAAATGATCGGAGGAACCCCACTGACTCTACCACCTGAGAAAGCTTCTGAAACCAAGCTCACAGGCTCTACTTAAGGTCATAGATGGCCTTCTGCAGTCTACGCATACACTCCCCCTGAACCTCGTAGCTAGGGGGTTACATGTATATCTGCTCCTGTAAATCACCATAGAGAAAGGCATTCTTCACATCCAATTGATGAATATGCCAATCTCTATGTACTACCAAAGGGACCAGTATGCGAACTGTTGACAGTCGTGCCACGGGGGAGAATGTGTTGAAGAAGTAAACCCCGTACGTTTGTGTGAAGGGGGAACAAACTAATGTATTAGTAAAGTACATGCAACATCAAGTAAATGACGATGCTTCTTCTCAGCAACACCATTTGCTGAGAGGAGTGTGTACAAGTGGTCTGATGAACAATATCATATATGAATAGAATGAGCGTAAACGTTGAGTACACAACTCTAAAGCATTGTTAGGTTGAACAACTTTGATAATAGTAGAAAACTGAGTCTTTATTTCTTTCACAAAATTCTCAATAATAACTCTAACATCATATTTATTCCATATCAAAAATACCCTAGAAACTTTGGAATGATCATCAACAATAACTAAGAAGTAGTGATGACCCAGCCAATTAAGAATTCGACTGGGTCCCCACACATCTATATGAACTAACTAAAAAGACGAAGTAGACTCAACATTGTGTGAGGAAGGAAAATTGGCACAATGATGGTTGCCAAGTTGACAAGCATTGCAACTAATGATGGTTGTGGGAGATGTGGAGCTTGACACACCTGAGTCTGTCCAATGAGAGATGGCCAAAATGGAGATGCCATTGGAAATGAGACCTAATGACAAGAGCAACCTCTGCTTG
The DNA here is from genome assembly GCA_037157565.1 of Thalassia testudinum. NCBI lineage: Eukaryota > Viridiplantae > Streptophyta > Magnoliopsida > Alismatales > Hydrocharitaceae > Thalassia > Thalassia testudinum. The sequence continues at coordinate 24,285,788 of JAZHRO010000015.1, read as the reverse complement.
ACCAATAGCAATGGCAGTAGAAACAATCTGACTTAGGCGATATACCCCTCCTTTACATCGTGCACCAATTGTTCTCTTTGTGAGCTTGTCTTGTAGCACACAAGATTGTGTGTCAAAAATGGTTCCTTAATTCATTTCCTTAGTGATGCGACTAATAGATAGTAAATTTATAGAAAAATCAAGCACAAATAGAACATTAGATAACTGTAAAGTGGATGATAATGGTATCTTCCCTTCTCTAGCAACTTGGGAATATCTCCCATTTGCAACCTGTACCATGCAACTCGGAGGAACACGGATAATATGTGCAAATGACTTTTAATCTCCACACAAATGTTGTGATGCACCATAGTCTACTAACCACTAACCACATCGTTGAAACTGAGAAGAGGAGTAAACCAACTCTGTACTTGAGGAGGAAGAAACAAGGTCAGCTGTCTCTGAAGTATGTGGAGCATGAGACTTCGACAATTGCGAAAACTTATGTAGTAGATCATTAAACTCAGCATGGGAGACAGTATGAGGAGCATCTATAGCATCTAAAACATTAATTGGCAAAAGTAGGTCTGCCATGCTTCTTGGTCCAACATTTGTCCTCAGAATGACCTAGCTTCTCACAATAGGTGTAAGTAGTACGAGGGTGACCTCTAGATCCACGATCACGACCTTGTCCACGAGTAGAGGGAGCACTTCTACCATGACCTGGAACAACAACAAGGGTAAGGGTTTGCCTAATAGTGTCAAGTGCAGGAAGCTACACTGTAATACGACTTAGATGACTATATGTATCCTCCAAGGATGGAAGCTCAGACATGGTCAAAATTTGGGAATGAGTAGCACTATAATCAGGACCATGCCTCGACAGGAAGAGAGACACTGCTAACTCTCTCATGTAATCTCTTTGAAAAGAATAAGTACGGATAGGTTGATAGGCATTGTGCTTCTCCAAAAGGCCCTTCACGGCTGAGTAGTAGTGAGCTAGAGACTTCCCTTAATGCATATGAAATAAGTCAATGATAAATCTGGAAAACAAAAGTAGAATTCTTTGCTTGGAAGTATGTTTCGTGAAGACTCTCCTACATTACCTTTGCATTCGGATAGTATATGATCTTATCCCCGATTCTAAGTATAACGTAATTCATAATCTATGCCATAACAATTACGTTACCCTTCTCCTAGGCATCTGTTCTAGGTGTGGGCTTTGGTTAGGTCATAATGTACTTGTAGTCTTTTACTGTCATCAGAAATGTTTGCGACCATCGTGGATAGTTGGTCTCATCAACTTTGATCATCGAACTAAAGAATGGGCTTTTATAAGCCCCTATCTCCATCGATGTGTCTAATATCGATCCTGAGGAAGGAGAAGAGGCCATCTGACTAGAGGAGGAAGCCATTTCATAGCCGAACTGTTAGGGACCAAAATGAGTTGATTCATTTAAAGACCCTTGGCCTCTTTATATAGAGAGAGGCACCAAAGAGGGAATTACAGGTATAACCCTTCACCTTATAAAATAAAAAACACCCATTACATATAACTCAACACTCCCTCTCAAGTTGGAGCCTAGACATCAAACATGCTCAGCTTGGAACAAATATAATGTAAGCTCTTCTTGGGAAGTGCCTTGGTGAAGATATCTGTCAGTTGGTCTTCAGTGCCGATGTAGGGTGTAGAAATCTTCTTAGCTAGGATGGCCTCTGTGATGAAGTGACAGTCCACTTCAATATGTTTGGCCCTCTCATGAAAAATAGGATTATTTGCAATAAATGTGGCAGCTTTGTTGTTATAGTGCAATGGAATAGAATCAGGCACCTGCACTCTAAAGTCTTCTAGAATGGAACAAACCCAGAGTAACTCAAGTAATCTGAGACATGGCCCTGTATTCTGGTTCGGCACTCAATCTAGATATCACTGGCTGTTTCTTGATCTTTCATGTAACCAAATTTCCTCCAACAAATGTGCAGTATCTTGTAGTGGACTTCCTATCCTCATAAGCACTTGCATAGTCTGCATTAGAGTATCCACAGACATCCAAGTGCCCATTGTCTTTGAAAAGGAGTCCTTTCCTAATTGCGGTTTTCAAGTACTTGAGAATCTGGCAAACACCATCCCAGTGAATTTCCTTTGGAGATTGCATAAACTGGTTCAATCTTTCGACTGCTAAGGCAATGTCAGGACAAGTAACAGTCAGATATAGTAGTTTACTAATCACTGCATGGTATCCGGTGACATCTTGCAGTAGTGGGCTGTCATCATATGTAGTAGGCAAGGACATGTTCATGGGCACATATGCTGGTTTACACCCGAGCATACTCATGTCTCTTAGCATGTTAAGAACATACTTGTGTTGGGAAAGCACAAGTCCTCCAGTGTGCTGCACCTCAATACCAAGGAAGTAGTTGATAGGGCCTAAATCCTTGGTAACAAATTATGATTATAGCATCTTCTTTGTTTCCTTTATGCCCTGCCTGTCACTGCTAGTCAAAAGTATGTTATCCATATACACCACAAGTATGATGGAGCCTATCTTTTTATGCAATGTAAAGACAGAATGATCGGCTGAAGATTTGGTGAAACCATAATCTTGGTCCACCCTGCTAATTCTCTTAAATCAAGCTCTAGGACTTTGTTTTAGTCCACATATAACTTTTTTCAGTCTATACACCTTCTGACACTCCCCCTGAGTAGGGAAGCTGGGTGGTTGCTTCATGTAGACTTCCTCCTCCATATTGCCATCTAGAAATGCATTTTTGATATCCAACTGATGGACGGTCCAATGTCCGTTGACAGCAAGAGATAACAGTATTCGAACATAATTAAGATGAGCTGCTGGGGCAAAGGTCTTAAAGTAGTCAACCTAGAATGTCTGAGTATATCCTTTGGTCACCAAGCGTGCCTTGTATCGATCCACAGTGCCATCAGGATTGCATTTGAGGGTAAACACCTATCTACATCCCTATAACAGTAGCTCCTGGGGGTAGATCAACAAGGTCCCAAGTGCCACGGGACTGTAAAGCTGCATCTCTTCCTCTATTGTCAAGGTCTAAGATGGATCTTGGAAGGCCTCGTGATGATCTTGAGGTACCTGGATGCTGTCAATGGCCAGGGAAAACTAGCATCCAACTGTAGCTATCAAGTGACAAACTGAAACACAGAGTATTTGGCACAAGAATGTGGAGCCTTCCTTTGTGCAATAGGAAGGTCCAGAGTAGTGTCTTCGGTAGTAGGAATTATCTAGTTTTCAGATAAATCATCAGTCGTTAGGGGATTGAGCAGAAATAGTAGACAGTGGTTCATCCACCTGAGGAATATCTTGGGTCATGTGTTGGAAGTGTTTAAGGAAGATATCCGTATTAGGAATCTCAGGACAATACGGGAAGGAACTTGGATCAGGTTCAGTTGTCCTGGATATAGGTGGCTCAATGGGTTGTGGTGGCTCAGTGGGTATAGGAAGGGGAACCTTATGTGATGGCTCAGTAGGTTGTCCTCCTGTTTTTGGTAATATGGTATCTCCTAAAAAAGGTGATAGTAGCAGAAACATAGAATCTCCGTGAAACAGGATCATAGCATTTGTTCCCCTTTTGGGTTATGGAATAACCCACTTCATAGATCGAGGAGAAATCTTATTCACTTAATGTAAATGGACAAAACATATACAACTAAAGACTACAGGAGTAATAGAAAAAATATTCTTGTCAGGAAACAAGAAAGAATATAGAGTTTTATCCCTTAAAACAGAGGAGCAAATTCTGTTCACTCGATAAGTAGCAGTAAGAACAGCATTAGTCCAAAACTATGAGGGAACATTTATGTGAAATATAATAGAACGGGTTACATCAAGTAAGTGTTGAAGCTTATGTTCAGCAACCCCATTTTGTTGGAAGCTGTGAACGTAAGTAGTCTGGTGAACAATACCAAAGGATTTGAAGAGAGTATCAGTCCTGGCATTCAAAAATTCCAACCTATTATCACTCCAAAAGATCTTAACAACAGTAGAAACTGAGTCTTTATTTTCAAAATAAATTTTTTGACAATATTAAAGATTTCGAATCTCTTTCATCATAAAAATCCAGGACATCCTGGTATGATCATCTACAAGAATAAGAAAAAATTGAAATCCTTTAATGCTGTTGACCCTACAAGGGCCCCAAACATCAGCATGCACAAGAGCAAAAACAGACTCAACTCTTATTATTTGGTGGAAAAAAAGACCTATGGTATTTGCCCAACTGACAGGCTTCAAACCTCAAAACATCGGGAAAAGACAACGCAATAAACTGATGACACAAAATATGCAAACTAGGATGACCAAGTCTTAAGTGTCACTGGAGAGCAGTAGTGGCACAAACAACATTAGTACTGGAAGGAGGGATATGTAGGTGGTAGAGCCCATTCTGCTTAAGTCTTCTACCAATCCGCCTCATTGTCTAGAGGTCCTGCAAGACAAAATACTGATCATGAAAAATAGTCCTGCATCTCCAATCTCTGGTAATTTGGTTAATAGATATTAAATTAAGTACAAATTTAGGCGCATGCATGACATTAGAAAGAGTCAAAGTGCTAGAGATAGAGATATTTTCGAGCCTAGTAACCGGTGACAAACCCCCATCAGCCACTTTGACCTAAAATGGTGTAACAAGGTCCTGAAGAGAACAAAAAAGTGTACTATCACCAGTAATGTGGGGGGAGGCACTAGAATCTGCTAGCTAGATGAGAGCTTGGGATTTAACTGACATGGCAGAAGTACCTGTAGACCTCTGAATAGAGGCAGAAGTAGATCCCTGAGAAGCTATGAATCACTTGTAATCAGCTCTGGAAACAGTGATTTAGCTATCATCCTCCTGCACCTGGGTAGGCTCCTCTACAGATACCTAATGGGTACATGGATCCATATCCTGTGGGTAACCGTGCTTTACCTAGCATCGGCCCACAGTGTGTCCATTCCTGTGACGGTACTTACAGAAGGGAATCCGACCACGTTCACATCAACGTGCACCACCACGAGCTCTGCTACCTCTACCCCCTGAGTTCTCTCTACCATGACTAACAGCAGCCATAGCAGAGGCATCAGTAGTGGGCACGGGATTCAAGGTGGCAAGTCTAGAAAGACGAGTGTAGATCTGCTCAGGTGTCGGGATTTCGTCCATCGTCATGAACTGATCTTTGACTGCCTTGTACTCGGAGCCAAGATCAGACAAAAGCTGAATAGAGCGAATAGCTTCTCTATACTTTGTTATAATAGAAGCATCCGTAGAGATAGGCTGGTACACATCTTGTTCGTCCCATCGATTCCTTATGGTGCCATAATATTTAGACAAGGACATGGTGCCTTTCTGAAGGTTGTGAATATCTTTCACAACGCTGTATAACTTGGTAATGTTACTTTTGTGAAAATGTATCTCATGAAGTACTTCCTACATCTTCTTGGCCAAAGCATGAGTCATGACCTCCTTGGCGATGGTCTGGGTGACACTGGTGAGAAGACAAGTAGCAACTTAGTCGTTGTCTGCCTCCCAATTGGCAGACTTAACAACAGGAGCAACATCAGTCATGATATGTTTCTTTCTGTAAGATCCGACAAACCGGGAGAAAGAGGTGGGCCAAAGCAAGAAGTTGGATCCATCCAACTTAATTGATGTCCCCTGCATGTGAGGGGAAGTGCTTATAGTAGAATTCTTCCCTATCAAGTTACTCAGTTTCTTTCTAATCTCCCGTAATATACAGAGTCGAGATCCAGAAAGAATCACAGATCTATGAGTCTGAAAATTAGATCATGAGGTTTGAAATCTGAACTTTCAGACCTAAAGAATGCCTTCCAACAGTCGAATCCAAGCAAATCTTAGATCATGTAACCTGTAGGTTCTCCACAAAACAAGTTTTGCACACACTAGGGCATAGAAGAGGCCCTAGCGGTGCCCTTTACGGTGCTGGACCACTTGGAGAAGCCCCGACGGCGGCACTGGACTGATCGAGGGACCAAGGCGGTGCTGCTAGAGGGCTACAACACTGATGGTGGCGCCTTAGATGCGCTGCAGGCCCCTACGATGGTGCTGCAGGGTCCTGCGGCGGTGCTGCTGCAGATCTAGATTGGTCTGCGGTGGCGCTACTGCTCTACGGAGGCCGGGCTGGCCGGTGGCGGCGGTGTTGCTGGCCTAAGAACCAACCTATGGCACTGTTGCCGGTGATTTGGAGGTCGAGGTGGCTTGCTGCAACGGTACTGCTGGCCTAGGTGGCTAGCAGCATCGCTGAGAGGTGAGAGGTTAGGGTTTTGGTGGGAGGGGAGGGAGGTTAGGGTTTGATGGGATACCAGAGCCCCGGTCTACAATTGATGTTTTGATACCATGTTAGGACAAAAAGAATTGATTCATTTAGAGAGACCCTGGGCCTCTTTAAATAGAGGCACAGAGAGGGAATTACAAGTATCCCCCTTCACCTTACAAAATAAAAAAAATCCATTACATATAACTCAACACAAACTTCACAAAAAAAAAAAAAAACCATCATAAACATGGAGATATGAAAATAAATATTTCAGATCTTAGGGGATGGATCTAAGATCATTAGAGGTATATTAGGACACTAGGACCCTAGATTCGATTACCATGCGCTGCAGCAGGAGGCGTTGTAGCCCCTGGTGGTTCTCCTCACTGCAGTAGGCACCACAGCTATGCAAGATCAAGTTGGGTAGCTGATGAGCAAAAATTTAGCGAAGAAAAGACATTAGGGTTTTGGAGAAACTCATGTCGTAGTATTTGCCAAATTTCGCTATCAAATATAATTAACTGAGATTGGTGAGTCCTGGGTCAAATACGGGGAGGTGACATTTAATTTTTGGAAATGCACGTTTGGGTTTATTTGTATTTGTTTTTTAGGCTATATCTATTTTTTTGGGATTTTTATATAAGTAGAACAAGAATGTAGTGCAGAACTAATTTAAGCAATAATGAGAGAAGGAAAATTGATATATATCAAAAGCTAGTAAATGTTTGATACAATTAACTAATCGATAACTATGAAAAATAAAATTACACTAGAAAGTAGGAAAAGATGAGAGGAGAGAGTGTCTCCCTAGACGCCTGCTTGAAAGAGGATGGTTTTGACGATGCCCGGATGAAGAGGATCAGAGACGGAAGGAGGACAAAACTGGAGGAAGAGGATGGGAGGTAAGGCAACACTCTGGATTGATCCATTTCCTAGAACAGAGGTGAGAGGACAACCAGTGAGAGCTTTACGAACGAGGATGAGAGGAGGAATAAAAATTTATTTTTTTCTCTAGTGGAGCTTCCCAATAGCTTTGGACACTAGAAATAGAGCTTAAAGGAATTTCTAAGCTTTAGAGGGGGAAAGGTGAAGAAGGTAGGAAGGGATGATGGACTAAGGGGGGTGTTTAGGCCTTTAATAGGTGAATAAATAGAGGTGTGCTTGGCCATGTGCGCACATGGGCTTTGATGCACCGCACAAGGCACTCAGTTGCATGTAGCGCTCGCGTGCATGCAAGCACCACGCACAGTAGCTGTGCCCTTATGTAAGCATGGTGAGGAGAATCCACAGCCGTAGGATCCTTGATGCAGGGTTAGATTTGCGCATTCAACATGCATTCAGATGGCGTTAAAGGAGAGTGAGATTGCATGTCGCATGATCCTCTCCATCTAGCGCGTCGTGTGGCGCATTCGTTACTGCATGATCTTGATCATGCAACTGAGATCGCGTGGGGCTGCACTCGAGTGTGTGAGGGTCGACAATGCGGTGACGTGGCCTCCTTCCCACCGTTGGATCTCCATTCCACATGCGTATTTAGTTCACGCTTGCGCTGAGGGGCGCATATTAGGATTCAAACTTGCGCCCCCTTGTTGAGAGTGGTGCTCTTGCATTGCTGGGTTACGCTCGATGAGGGAAGATCTTGTTCGTTAGATCTTGATTCGATGATTGAGATGTTGCATGCATCAGGCGGTGCTGCGATGACCTGGCATCAATTCATCTGTTGGATGACGATCCAAGAGTTGAAATCGTGCATTGGCGCGCCTATTCAGAATATGAAGGTGGGAAGCAGCGGGCGACGGGGCTTGATTTTGGCCGATGGCTGGGGATCCAACGGTCGAAAGCGTGTGCTGGGGGTAAGTTAGAATAGGGTGGGAGGCCTTGGGCGGTTACCATGGTGCCACATGATACCATCTGACTTGTTCATCTTCTTTTCCTTGTAGCGGATGCTACAGAGGTCCAATCGAGGTGGATTTCGTGTTATTGGTCTCTGATCGTCGCCTTGATTCCATTCGTACGATTGGATTTATCATTTGAGGCTCGAATGTACGTCACTCTATGCCCTGGCCATCAAAGAGATTGATGTACAATTTCTAAAAATTATTCTAGTTAAAGAAAATGAATCTTCTTATTTTACTAAGCTAGTCTTGCATCTCTTTATATAGAGAGGTGAGGAAAAATTATATCAAGAGTCCAATAAAATAAATAACATAACAGAATAACTCTCAACACATAACGTAACACTCCCCCTCAAGTTAGAGCATATATATATCAACCATGCTCAGCTTGTCTTTGCACATCTCAAACATAAGGTGAGATAACAGCTTAGTAAACATATTTGCGGTCTGATATGAAGAGGCAAGGCAAGCTGTATGGAGTAAACCTTGTTGGATAAGACTCCTGGTATAATGACAATTCACTTCTACATGCTTAGTTCTTTATGGAACATGGGATTGTTAGCTATATAAGTTGTTGCCCTGTTATCGTAATACATCTCCATAGGCTCATCGACTGTAACATGAAGGTCACGCAACAATTACCATATCCAAATCATCTCCGCTGCTGTGTGCCAGTGTTGTAAAAGTCGGTAGTCGGTATTTAGTTGATCAAGCCACTAACTAAAGAGTATAAGTATGTGGGGGAGTAGTTGGGGAGTACTCGGTCGGGCATTATATATATGTGTGTGTGTGTATGTATGTATATATAGACATATATCAAGAAGTAAAATATATCATTGCATAAGAGTAAACATATTCAAGTTCAAGATTATAAAATAAGTTACAAAGAATAAACAATATCAAATTTATTACAAATTTAATAACTAAACCAAGGTATAAACCATTACAAATACATTATCAACGACAGAGCAACAGAAATCAAGAATTAATATATGCTTGAATCAAATACATTACAATATATGCTTCGGCGATGGAAGGTTTTTGCTTGGTCGAAGAGTCTCGGGTGAAAATAAATGATTTTAGGGTAGTTAGGAGAGGGGGGTTGAGTGGGGTTTTATTTGACCTAAAAAAAATAATATACCTACATACCTATTTTTCCCTCTATGCAAAAATTGACTTACTACTCGGCTGACTACATCGACTACTCTGCTGAGTAGTTGGTGTCGTCGACTATAGGCCCAACTATGGGTTATTCGATTGGTAGGGCACAGCATAGGATTACTCGGCTGAGTAGGCTGACTTTTACAACACTGGTGTGTGCCATAGCGCGGTATTCTGATTCAGCACTCGAATGTGACCATACTTTGTTTCTTGCTCCTCTAGGTCACAAGGTTTCTTGCTACAAAAGTATAGAAACCTATAGTAGAGTTTTTGTCTCTAATATCACCAACATAGTCAACATCAGAATAAGCAATAACATTCATAGGAGCTTTCTTCTGAAACAAAAGGCCACGAGTTGGACACTCATTATATCTCAATACTTGCATTACTGCCTGCCAATGATCAGTAGTAGGTTTGTCTAAGAACTAACTTAGCTTACATATTGCAAAGCTAATATCTGGCCTAGTAATGGTTAAATATAACAACTTTCCCACTAGTTGTTTATAGGCTTTCTTATCCATCAGTTTCGCTGTGCCATCAAACAAGTGAGCCTTTGGATCCATAGGGATATTAACACTTGTAGAGTCAAGTATGCTTTCCTCCTGGAGAATGTCAAGAGCATATTTTCTTTGGGACATAACAATACCCTGTTTACTCGTAGCAATTTTAATGTCGAGAATATATGAGCTTCCCAAGGTCTTTTATAACAAATTGGCGAGCTAAGTACTCCTTCACCTGAGAAATACCTGCTGCATCATCACCTGTGAGTATCAGGTCATCCACATATATAGTAAAGCCACAGTACCACCCTTGGTTTTCCTCACAAACAAGGAATGGTTAGATGAAGACCTCTGCAAACCAACCACAGCCAAGGTCTTTGACATGCGCTGAAACCAGGCTCGGGGGCTCTTTTAAGATCATAAATGGCCTTTCTAAGCCTACAAACACACTCCCCCTAAATTTCAAATCCAGGAGGCTATTGCATATATATCTCCTCCTGAAGATTTTCATATAAGAATGCATTCTTGACCTCCAGCTGGTGTAAAGACCATCCATAGTGTGTTGCCACAGAAACAAGTATACGGATAGTGGAGAGGCGAGCAACTAGCGAGAAGGTGTCAAAGAAATCCACCCCATAGGTTTGGGTAAATCCTTTGGCTACAAGATGAACCTTATACTGAGAAATAGACTCATCTATGTTGTATTTTAAGGCAAAAATCCATCCAGCACCAACAAGGTGCGCGTCAGAAGGTAATGGAGTGAGCTTCAAGTGCCTCTGTCACAGAGAGTAGACATCTCCATAGCAGACTTCCAGTGTGGATCAAGTAGAGTTTGTTGATATGTAGGAAGCACAGAACCGGAGACCGCAATAGTAAAAGCGTGGAACTCAGTACTAAGAGTATCAGTGAAGACTACATGTGTAGCAACACGGTACTAAGCACAGGAATTGGGAGCTTTTTGAATGGCGATAAGCATATCATCATCAATATCCATGGACACCTGACCTGAGGACAGGAGAAGCACCGTCAGAGGGCTTAATATATACCTGATTTGGAGGACAATGGTGGTTCAGTAAGCATTGAAGGGGATGTGTGTGTATGCTTCTCTCTGTAACTGACAGGTAGTTGATATGTAGTGCCCTTGAATGTCTTCTCGTTTGGTGGTACCACTTTGAATGTACTCATAGGCTTCTTTGAGGATGTAGCGGCTTTGCTACTATTGGCAAAGTCATCTATAGATATTGGAGGCACAGACATAGGCACAATAGTCTCCACATCACGTAACTGATGTTCTGATGTGGAGAAATAGGGAATAGACTCATGAAATGTGATGTATGCACTAATATAGTATTTCCTAGAAATGGGATCGAAACATCTATATCCTTTCTGAGTGTGACAGTAGCCAAGAAACACGCACTTGGCTACCCTAAGGGCAAGCTTATCACGACCAAGTCCAAGCAAGTGCACAAAAGCTAGACAACCAAATGTCTTGGGAGGCACAAGAAACAAATCTGCATTAGGGTACAACATTGTCCATGGCACCTATTCGTAGATCACAGAGGAAGGAAGCCTGTTAATAAGATAACAGGTTGTAAGTACTGCATCTCCCCAGTAGGTATGTGGTACACTATTCTAAATAAGCAAAACTCGACCTGTATCCATAATGTGTATGTTTTCATTCTGCAACCCCATTCTGTTGTGATGTGTGGGGGTAGGAGGTCTGATGCACAATGTCAAGAGAGTTGTAAAATGCTACCAACTGTTTGGTGCAAAACTCTAAGGCATTATCTGTCCTAATAGTTTTAAGACAAATCCCAAATTGGTTTTTCACAAAAGCTACAAACTGCTGAATAATAGTGCCATCAGATTTATTATGTATCAAAAATAGCCATGAAAGGTAAGAAAAATCATCTATTAGAATCAAGTAATAATGATGGCCTTGTCTAAGGGCCTCAATTATCACAATGTATCGAATTAAACCATGCATACTACTAGGCTACGTAGAAACTTGAAAATTAGATCTGTGGTGCTTCCTCAACTGGCAGGTGTCATACTGAATCTTCGTAGCTGGTGATAGATGTGGGAAGATCTGACGTAGTTTGTCTAGAGACGATGGCCTAGTCGCCTGTGCCACTGCAAGGCACTCCCAGCAGGACACATCTAACAGGCTGGTGCAACTGGACTCTGAACTAGCTGATACACACCCCCTTCTTATGTCCACCACAAATTGTCCTCCCTATCATGTGGTCCTAAAATGTACACCCAAGAACATAAAAAATAGCACGATAATTCAGTTGTTTTGTAATAGTGCTAATAAAAAGCAACTGCATGGTCATATCAGGAACATAATAAACATATGAAAGGTGTAGAGTAGGAGTAATTGACACCCCCCTTTTTCACAAATAGGGGCATGTCTACCATCTGCAAGCTGGACTGAGCGTCCTGGTGGAACATCCTATATACCTTCAAAGCATTTAAGCACCTGAAGCTATCAACCATGTATTGCTTATACCTAAAGTTGAGGCATAAGTTACTGTGCTTAAAGACTATGGCTGATCATGAGTAAACTGTGCCAGACGTATCACTGCATCATAATCTGCATCCGCAAGAGTAAGGGGCTCAGTAGGAGTCACTGGAGTAGGTGTCATAGTAGCTTGGTTGGCCATAGTAGACCTTCCAAGTTTATTCCAGTACTTGGCCTCAACATGGCCAATCCTCCCATAATAGGTGCATGTCGACTTACTACGAGTACCATCATCACGTCCTCTGTCTTTACCATGGAAAAATCTACCCCGTCCACCACGGGTGCTAACAATTGCATGGGCAGAAGATGTGTTTGTGGAGATTACCTTATGGGTAGGCTAAACCTGTAACCTACTAAGCCTCCTGTAAATCTCCTCAACAAGAGGAAGCTTAGAGAGAGTACGAATCTAAGAGCGAGTCGCAGAATAATCATTATTTAGCCTTGAAAGGAACATGAGCCGAAAACTCCTAATCTCTATATGTAGTGGATGTACACATAGGTCTGCAAGCATTATATTTTTCCAAGAGGCCCTTCATAGTAGAATAATACTATGGTAAACTAATCGACTCCTGCTTGAGATGACATAAATCATAGTGTCTCTGAGAGACTTGAGTTGAATTCAACTCATGTGAATAAGTAATCCTCAGGCCATCCCACATCTCTTTGGCTGATTTGTAATACATAATTTTCTCTAATGTGGGGGATTACACTATTCAGAATCCAAGCTCTTACCATAGCATCATCTTTATTCCAAGTTGCATATTTTTCTATTTTCTGCTCTAGTGATGCTTCTGTAAGCACATGTTTCTTTTCATGACCTTCCACAGTACAAAGAAGGTTTGAGACCAATGGGGGTAATTGGTCTCATCCAATTACATAATCGAAGCAAAAAATGGGTTTTTGTACACGCCACTTTCTGCACCTTGCCCTGACGACACTTCAGACTTCAATGATGAGGCCATATTGAATCCACAACACAAACTTCACTGAATACCACAAACTGTAGATCTGAATTTTAGTATCAAAGCCACAATATCCGGGGAATACACACCCCATAATCCGCACACATGTAGTCAACCAAAATTTGTCAACACTTCACAGGGAATACACACCCCAAGAGTCATCCAACAAGGGAAATACACACCCCAAAATTAATCCAAGCATTTGAAAAAATTCATATCATATTTCGGTGTTGCATCACTAAACCTTTCTGGAAGGTTCTTGCTCTAGAACACGGTTAAAATGCCGATTTAGATGCCATGCCAATGAAATTCTAAGTGTGCATTTCGTGGGCATGCCGATGGCACGTCGTGGAAATGCCCATTTTTTGATAGGTATGCTGAGGGTACGCTGTGGGCATACCGAGGGCATGTTGATGTATATCGACAAAAATAACAGTAGTAAAAAAAACTAGCAGCAACCTCAACATGGGCACCTATTTCGCCGGTATGCCGACCATGCTGAAGGCGTGCCAACGATATCCATGTAAATCGACATTTTATCCGTGTTGGCACGGCCTTTGCTCGAAAATGGCCTTGCCGATGGCATGCCGAGGGCATGTCGACGGCATTTAAACGATGCTCTAGAACTTCATCACCAAAAAAGCCAAGAACTTTCCTAGACACTGTTGCAAAAGGGAACATGGCCTACTACCCTCTCCCTACCGTCGGAGAAGACTAGGTAGCAAAGAGAAGGCATTGTAGGAGTCGCTGTCGTTGTTGTGGCTGCATTGCTGTTGGGCGGTGGTGCTGCTGCTGGAGCGACAGCATTGCTGCTTACGCAGCCAGTGGTGATGGCATTGCTGCTGGTAGTGGTGGTGCTGTTGCTGCTGGTTGGCGGCGGTGTTGCTAGTCGGCGGCAGCGCTGCTGTTGGCCGGCACTGTCGCTGGTGGTGTCGCTGGAGAGGTTGAGGTAAGGTTGGGGTTTCTTGGTGGAGTCCCTAACTTGACTCTGATATCAAGTTGAAGAAAATGGATCTTCTTATTTTACTAAGCCAGTTCTACACCTCTTATATAGAGAAGTGAAGAAAAATCATAACAAGAGCCCAACGAAATAAATAACATAACAAAATAACCCTCAACACATAACGTAATAATTCTAAATGTAAGATGATGAATGTTATGCGTTATTTACAATGCTAAATGAAATTAATTTGCTAAGGAGCTTGTGTAATAGGAATTTCAATATGAAATAATGTATATTTATCAGCAGCACTGCAACCATGGACCCACTTGACAGTGCTGTGGCACCTTACAGCAGCACTGCAACGAGGGGAGAGGGTGACGAGGGGGATTGCTGGCGGTGATGGGCTACTGACGGTAGTCTCTCAAGGTGTTAGCAGGCCATCGCGATGAGGAGAGGGCCCTCGAGGAGCCCACCAACCAGCCTGGTGGTCAGTGGTGGTGGGGAGAACCTAAGGGAGCCTCGAAAGTTTTTTTGTGTGGAAGAAAGAAAGAGATGAGAATCAAGGAAGGTATCAGTCTCCGATCTAGAGCTCTGATATCAAGTTGAGGGAATGAAACTTGTCTTATTTTCAAGTCTTACCTCTCTTCATATAGAGAGAGGTGGGTGCAAAAATTACATAACAACCCCATAAGAAAAGAAAATATAACAAACACACCATTACAATAATAAAGAGTAACACATTTCAGCCATCTGGTCTTTAGTAGAAATATATGGAGTTGATATTTTCGTAGTCATCATAACATCTTTAATAAAATGGCAGTCTACCTCAATGTGCTTCGTCCTTTCATGAAAAGCAAGTTATTTGCAATAAATGTAGTACTCTTGTTATCACAGAATATAGGCATTGGCCCTGAAATAGAAATTGTAAAGCTATGAAGCATGGACTGAATCGACAATAGCTCACAAGTGGTATATGCTACAACACGATACTCAGATTCTACACTGGAATGTGACATCACATTTCGTTTCTTACTCCATTAAGTAAGAAGTTTTCCACCAGCATAGGTACAATAGCCAGTAGTAGATCTGCGATCCTTATAAGCCCCAACATAGTCTACATTTGAGTATCCCTACATATTGAGATGATGGTGCTTTTGGAAAGGACCTTGGCCTGGAGAGTTCTTTAGATATCTAAGAACCTGGCAAACATAAGCCCAGTGAGCCTCTTTAGGTTGTTGCATAAATTGACTCAAATGTCTTATTGCATAGGCATGTCTGGTCTAGTAATTGTAAGATAGGGCAACTTGCCAGCCATCACACGGTACTTAGTTACATTGTTTGTCCGAATCAACAAAATGAATGGCATGATCTAATGAAATGGCAACAGGCTTGCATCCCATCATTCCTGCTTCACATAGCAAGCACATATTTCCTCTGTGAAAGTACCAGACCTCCATTTATATGCTACACCTTAATGCCTAAGAGCTAACTGATTTTACTTAGATCCTTGGTGACAAACTGAAAATATAGAAAGATTTTTGTTTCTTCAATGCCTTCTTGATCTTTTTTAGTCAAAAGAATATCATTTACATACACAATAACTATAATTGAATTAGTAGGGCGATGCAACATAAACAAAGAGTGGTCTGAAGATGACCAAGTGAAGCTGAAGTCCTGAACTGTTATGCTAAATCTCTTAAACCAAGCCCTCGGGCTTTGCTTCAGTTCATAAATGGCTTTGTTCAGCTTGCAGGTCTTCTGACACTCTCTTTAAGTCACAAAACCAGGAGATTCATGTATATAGACCTCCTCATTAAATCATCATAGAGGAAGGCATTTTTGATGCCAAGTTGAGAGATTGTCCAACCCAAGCTGATAGCAATGGATAAGAGAAGGCATATTGAATTTAACCTTGTAAGAGGCGAAACGGTCTCAAAATAGTCCATACCACAAGTCTGCGTGTAACCCTTTGCAACAAGCTGTGCCTTATGGTGCTCCACCGAGCCATGAGGTAGAGATTTGAGGGTAAACACCTAGTGACACCCGATAACAGTACTTCCTGGGGTTAGGCCCACTAAGTCCTATGTGTGTCAGGACTGTAAAGTTGCCATCTCGTCCATGACTGCTTTCCATGTAAAATGCTAAAGAGCCTCTGTGTGATTGCAGTAACCTGGTGACTATTCACAACAAGCGAAAATAGTTGAGCAGTAATAGGTAATTCCGAAAACGACATGTTAAGAAATAGAATAACGAGCATAAAAACGTTGGGCCTTCCGATGAACAATAGGAAGGTCGAAGTCAGCCTCGTATGTAATAGGAATTACTTGATCTCCAGTAGACTCAGTAGGATCAGTAGCGGGTGGAGCAGTAAGAATAATGGAAAGAGATTCTCCTTGGGGTAGTTGAGAGGGCAACACGTGGTGGTAGGTGTCTTCATAGGGAACAACTAGAGGTAGTGGTGGTGGTGGTGTAGCCTCAATTGAAATAGGCATTGGGGATGGCTCAATAAGCATTGGTGGCGTTGCAGTAGGCACAAGAAGAGGTATATCCTGAGCCTGATGTGGATGTGAAGGCTTTTCCCTAGATGCAAAGCAGGGAACATCCTTAAAGAAGGTAACATCTGCACTAATATAGAATCTGTGTGCCAAAGGACCATAGCATCTATAGCCTTTTTGAGTGCGTAAATATCCCAAGAAAATACACTTGACAAACCTAGGAGTCAACTTATCCACCTTGAACAAGTGGATAAAATAAACACACCAAAAAACAATCAGAGTGAAAAGGTGTCCTGGCCAGGCAACAATACGGAATAAGGGGTCCTCCCCTTTAGGACAAAAGATGACACCCTATTAATGAGAAAGGTTGCCGTAAGAGTTGTATTTACCCGATATTGAGAAGGCACATGCATATGAAACATAATAGTTTTAGCCACATCAAGTAAATGTCTCAGCTTGTGTTCAACTGTCCTATTTTGCTGGGATGTATGAACACAAGGTGTTTGGTCAATGACACCCAAAGAGGTAAAATATTTAGCCATAGTAGCATTTAAAAATTTGACTATTATTCAAAAAATTCGAATAACAGGGGAAAATTGAATTTTTATTTCAGAAAAGGAACTTTTAATAAGTATAGGGTTTCAGACTTCAACATATAGACCCATGTAACTCGATTACAATCAACCATAAGTACAAGAAAATATTGAAAATCCCTGAGACTGAGTACCTGACACGGTTCGCACAAATCTGCATGAAGTAAACCAAAAGGCGATTCTACCCTCTTATTATCACGAGAGGGAAAGGTAAACCTATGGTGCTTGCCAATTTGATAAGCATCACATCGAAAAGACTTAGGAAACTGTTGGTGAAGGATGAGAATACTTGGGTGGCCGAAATGAAGATGCCACTGAAAAGTAGTAGTGAGAAGGGTAGCAGCAATAAGATGGATATGCAGGTGGATGGCTCAGCTAGTAAAGGCCATCATGCTTAAACCCTCTACCAATCCACCTCATTCTTTAGAGATCCTGGAAGAAAAAGAAGTGATCATAAAACATTGCTTGACAGTTCAAGGCCTTGGTACTTTAACTAATAGACAAAAGGTTCAAAGAAAACTTTGGAGCATGTAAACACGTCAATAAGATAAAGACTCAATGATAGAAATATCTCCACGCACTATAACTGGAGATAGGGTACCATCAGCTACCTGCACATTGAACGGGTTAGCAAGGGACTGTAAGGATGTGAACAAGGTAGAATCGTTTGTGATATGGGAAGAAACACGAGTTTGCTATCTAGTCAGTGGCATGTGATTGGACAGACAATGCAGTAGTACTTGCTACTCTAATAACAAAAGCTCCAACTAAAGGAGTAGACTAGAACATTAGCAATCTATCATACTCCTCTCTAGAAAGTGACTTGAGAAGTCGAGGCATCATCCTCCTGATAACTGGTCTCATCAGACCCTAAGGAAACCTGGAAGGCACGCAGTGCCTGTCCTTGCAGATAGCCACCAATGCGATGGAAGTGATCACAGAATAGGCCACTACGTCGTCGTCCACAACCACCACTGTCCCTAGGTGGTCATCCTCCCCCCTGCCTGAGAAGCCTTTGCAACCATGACCAAAAGAAGCCATAGCAGAGGAGTCAGTTATTGGGACAAAATCAGATATCTCTAGATGAGATAGACATGCATAGATTTGGGTAGGTGCTGGTATCTCCTTTGAAGTCATTAGTTGATCCTTGACTGCCTTATACTTTGGACCAAGCATAGCTACGAACTGCATTGAACGTATGGCTTCCTTCTGCTTGGCCATAATCAATATGTCAACGATAGGGGTTGGTAGGTGTCCTGCAAATCCCAAAGGTCTTGTAAGAAACCCTAACACCCTGCCAAGGACATAGTTCCTTTCTGGAACATGTGAATATCCTCAATTACCCGATATAGATGGGTGATGTTCTTCTGAGAGTGGATCTTATGTGGCAACTCAATTACTGTTGGCCTCCCAGTAGTCTGTCTTCGTCGACGAGTATGACATTACTTGCTTGGGAATGGGCTCCATGTTATTCAGCATGCACATGGCAACTCAATCATTGTCGGCCTCCCAGTAGTCTGTCTTGCCCTTGGAGGGTGATTCATCTTTTATCAAACTATACTTGTAAGATCCTACAAATCGGGTGAATGGCGTAGATCATAGGAGGAAATTTGTTCCATCTAACTTGATGGAAGTCCCTTGTATTGGAGATGGTGTGCTCGTGGTAGATAACTTCCCTATCAAGTTACTTAACGTGTCCTTGTGGTCTCTCATAATACTCGGATTTGTGGGTCAATAGATGGGGCTTCTACTAAAAAATTTAGATCATAGATCATCTCACAAAGGCCAAACTCCGATTTGAAAAACAAAGATTTCATATCATGGGTTGGTGACCTGGATCAGACACCTACGCTTCTACATGCACACCAAGGTTAGGGATGACCTCAACGATGACAAAATAGGGAGAGAGAGAGGGTAGGCAATGCCCAAAGAGGGCACAACCCTGTAGGTGACATTGTGGTTGCCCCTTGCAATGCTGCACAGACCTACAACGTTGTTAAAGGTGGCAGAGGTGGCTGTTGTTGCCCACGCGGCGACTGTGAGGCTACTACAGCACGTGTGGCAGTGGCCAATGGTGGTGATGCTACTGCAGTAGTGTTGGAGGCGTTGATTTCGATGACTGTGCAAATGCTGGAGATGACACACCCGGATCGGGAAGAGTCAGATCTAGAGTAGATGGAGGTAGTATTTGGTGTGGTACCAAAGCCCTTGCCTAGGATCGTTGCTCTAATACCATGTTGATGGAAAAAAAAGTTTAATTGATTGATAAGAAACCTTGGAGGTCCGATTATATAGAGAGAGACCATTTGAGAGAATTACACACCACCCTATACAATACACAAATAACCAAAGACCATATAAAAAACTCACTACAAAAATAACTCTCAACAAGAAGATTAACTACATGCCGGACCATAAGTTTCTTAAAACCTCCACCTCCCTACAAACATTGGATACATAAGGTTTCCATTCCTTTGAATATGAATCGTCCATAGAACAACAAATGGAGTTGCCCGCTTGATTTTGCTTCGAAAAAGTCCTCTGGGAATGCTCATTTAGAAGTGTTCCAAGTGGATGTATCCACCCATCGTGGCCTTACTTGACCCCACAACTAGTTGGTGAATGGACAAATGAGAACAATGATCGAGAACAATCCTCCAACTCTTCCCCATAAGGGAACAAGTCGCATTTGTCTAGGGGAACGATCTCCAAGCTGTATACCACTGTCAAAATTCTCCTACCAATGTAGAATTTTTATCTTTAGAGGCATCTTGTTTTGCCAAATTAGTTGGCAATCTCTGAAAAATTTCCCATCTGAGTACTCAGAAGATGGGGATAGATGTCTATATTTGACTTTTGCCAAAAAGGAATCATCCTGTCAAACTTGTTTGTTGGGAGAAAGAGTTGTATTATTCCAAGAAACCCTAAGGGCTCTTATATAGAGAGATCCGTTGGATAAATTACAAAGTCATTCAAACAAAATAAGAAAATAACAAGTCAGATCAATAAAACAAAACAACTCTCAACACTCTTTCACGTTGGAGCATAGATATTAGACATGCTCAGCTTGGAACAAAGATACTCCAATCTCTTCTTGACTAAGGCTTTAGTGAAAATATATGCAACTTGATCTTTGCTAGAGATGTATGGTGTAGAGATCTTCCCTTGCATCATAGCATGACGAAATGACAATCGTCTTATATATGCTTGGTCCTCTCATGAAAAGTTGAATTTTTAGCGAGAAAGGTGGTAGCTTTAGTATCACAATATATGGGAATAGGACGAAGAACCTTGATGCCAAAATCACTTATAATAGTTCTGATCTAGAAGAGCTTACAAGTAGTATGTGCCATGGCACGATATTCTGACTTTGTATTGGATCTAGAGATTATATTTTGTTTCTTACTCCTCTAGATCACTAGGTTATCACCAACATAGGTGTAATAACCTTCCATGGATTTTCTATCCTTATGGGCCCTAGCATAATCTTCATCTTAGTAACCACAAATATCTAGATGATTGTGCTTTTGGTAGAACAGTCCTTTTCCAGGAGAATTCTTTAGGTAACGCAAGACTTGACACGCTTTAGTCTGGTGTGCCTCCCCTGGCGTCTACATAACTTGGTTCAGTTGATCAACTGCATAGAATATATCAGGCCTCGTCGTAGTCAAGTACGGGAGTTTGCAAGATGTATGGCGGTATCTAGAGGTATGGCAGCAGGTTTGCAACCAAGCATTCCTACCATCCGAAGCATGTCCAGCAGTTACTTCCATTAAGAAAGAACCATCCCACCATTTAGATGATGTATCTTGATGCTTGGAAAATCGCTAACCAGCCCATGATCTTTGGTCACAAACTGGATATGTTGAAAGTCCTTAGTTGCCTTTAGACAATCTTTATTGCTCCCTGTTAGCAGAATATCATCTACATAGACTATAAGAATAACCAATCCGGTCTTGGTGTGCCTTACAAACACAGAATGATCTGATGTAGACCTGGAGAAGCCAAACCCTTGAATGGCTCTGCTAAATCTGTCAAACCAAGCTCTTAGGCTCTACTTGAGGCCATATATCGCCTTATGTAGCTTGTATACCTTGTGACACTCCCCTTGGCTAACAAACTCAGGTAGCTGTTCCATGTAGACCTCTGCATCTAGATCATCATAGAAGGCATTTTTGATGTCAAGCTGATTCATTGGCCACCCTTGATTCACTGCAATGGAAAGAAGTATCAAAATTGAATTGAGGTGAGCCATCATTGGAGAGAATGTCTCAAAGTAGTCTTACTTCAAACGTTTGTGTATAGCCCTTTGTAACAAGCCTCGCTTTATATCGTTGGATAGAGTCATTAGGAAGGTATTTCAGGGCAAACACTCACCTACACTCCACAACAATAGTACTTAGGAGTAGGTCAACAAGCTCCCATGTGCCACTAGAGTGAAGGGCTTCCATCTCCTCTTCCATGGTGTGAGTCCATGAAGGATCCTGGAATGACTCAGTATAGTTATGGGGAACCTGATGTCTGTCAACTACAAGTGAAAGTAATTCTCCTGTGGCAGGCAAACGATCAAACAACATATACTAGGAAATAGAATACCGAGCATGCGACCTTGGTGCTGTATATTGTGCAATGGGAATGTCCAAGTCAGAGCTCTCAGCAGGAGGGGTTACCTGATCAGAATCAGTAGAAGGCTTAGTAGAATTAGGATGTGTAGGAATGGTGGAAAGAGGCTCCTTCACTTGTGGAGGAGGGTCTTTGCGGTGGAAAGTCCGTAGATAATAGGTAAACGACTCAGGATTTTGCGGAGCTGTATTTGGTGGATGGGATGGTTGAGAGGGTTTGGAGGTGGTGTAAAGGTAAATAGGAAGCATGACGTTCTGTGGTGCTGACTTAGTTGAGGAACTCGCTTTATGGGGTGAAAGGGAAGCTCCTCAAAGAAGGTTACATCAATACTAACATAAAGCTTATGACTCACTGGATCGTAACAACGATGTCCCTTTTGGGTGTGCATGTTTTTTAGAAAAATACAGTTAACAGACCGAGGAGATAATTTGTCCACTTTGAAAAAGTGAACAAAACAAATGCAACTAAACACTATAGGAGTAAGAGGAAAAGGTTCATGTCCAGGAAGCAAAATTGAATAAGGCATGTTACCCCTTGATCAGACCTCCTAAGTGATCGGAGGGTTTGACTTATGATTCGGAAACAAGTAATCGCAACGAGACAAGAGGGTTGGTAACCTAGTTCCATCGCGAAGGGTGTACATCTGGGGGGAGAGCAATGCTCCCAAATATTTACTAGTAAGAAGTGATGATACAATCTCTCTTTTTCTCTTTGATTGCCTGAGAGAGGGCCTTAAGGGCCTCTCTTAGCTATTTATAGTGGGGTTTGATTCTGTCATTGGATTTTCTGACTGGATACGTCTGTTGTCAAGGCATGTATATTGTTAGGCTATTAATTGCGGCGACCATGCCATCATTATTATTGGTATGGGCGTGTTGGACTTTTTCGCCGTCTCCCTGCCATCGATTGGTACCAGATTTTCTAGCAGGTCGGATTTATCCGGACCTGCCTATATTTGGATCTTCTCGGGTGGTGGGTTGGACCTACTTGCCTACCTTACATTCGGGTAGCTGGATCCCTTGTTGGGCTTCTCACGGAGTTTTGAGTCCGAAGGTGCTTTTTGCCCCTCATCATATGCCCCTTACTCTCTAGTTAGCGAATGCTGCTGAGAGAGTAATTAAAGTATTTAAAACTCCGTAGTAGATGCCCCCAAATGGTTTCGTGGCTTTGTCGTTAAGGTGGGGGAGCATTTGCCATAAAGTGGGAGTTGCAATAGGCGGCCAAGGCACCCTTAATGTTGCTGTCTTTAGATAGGCGATTCTCTTTATAGAGGCGGGATATGCCTTAGTTTTCGCCGGCCAATGGGAGGTGGCTTGTTGATAAAGGGAACGTGGGCAGGTGTGCTCGAGTTTATGCTGGCTTTAAGAGGCGACTTTTAGGTGTGGTCGCCTATTTTACTGTCGGCTTTGGGAGGCGGCTTTAGGAGCATTCGCCTATTTTTCTGCCGGCCTTAAGAGGCGGCTTTAGGTGCGTTTGCCTGTTTTTTGCGGACTTAAGAGGCAGCTTTAGGCACGTCCGCCTGATTTATTGTTGGCTTAAGAGGTGGCTTCCCAGGAGTAAGTGTGACGTATGTGTCACCTTTCACGAGTGATGGCCAATCATTGCGAGATTTGATTTGTCTTGTATGAGAAGATCAACATTAAATGCCGTCATGATGAGGCGTAAGGGCCTAAGATATCGCGCTTGCCAGCGATATGACCAGCATTCATGTTGTGCAAGATATGCATGCACGAGCATTTAATGTTTGTAATAATTACTGAGGTATCCCTACCTTTAGGAGGTATGTTTCGAAATCTGCACTGTATCTGCGAGATTTCTTTCTTTTGAAATTTGAGGCAATACATCTCTTGAGACGTATAATGGAGACATACAAAGTTAAGAAGGATTTACATATGATTTTTATTGATTTGGAGAAGGCCTATGATTTTGTCCCAAGAGATATCTTATGGAGAATTTTGGAGAAGAGACAAGTGCCGGTTTTATGTATCAACCTCATAAAGGATATGTACTATGGAGCAGCAGCTTGTGTAAAGATTAAGGATGATTTGACGGACTACTTTGATATCATCATTGGTCTGCATCAGGGATTGAGTTTAAGCCCTTATCTTTTTGCCTTCGTCATAGATGAGTTGACGAAGCATATCCAAGCTGAGGTGTCATGGTGTATGCTTTTTGCTGATGACATTGTGTTGGTTGATGAGACAAAAGATGGAGTGAACAGAAAACTTGAGCTTTGGAGAGAAGCACTGGAAGATAAAGGATTACACATAAGTAGGATGAAGACTAAGTATATAGAATGCAAGTTTAGTAGTAGAGGGAACAATAAAGGGACTGTTGTAAAAGTTAAAGAAGAGTGCATTCCAATGAAAGATCTTTTTAAGTACTTGTGATCCATTTTCCAACAAGATGGTGGAATTGATGGAGATGTTACACATATAATTAATGCAGGGTGGTTGAAATGGAGGGGTGCATCTGGTGTTCTTTGTGATAAGAGGGTTCCTTTAAAAGTCAAAGGAAAATACTATCGAGTTGCGGTAAGACCAACCATGTACGGTTCTGAATGCTGGGCTATCAACTATAGGCATGTACAGAAGATGTCTGTGGCAGAAATGAAGATGTTAAGATGGATGTGTGGCTATACAAGAAAGGATCGTATTTCAAATGAGATTATTAGAAAAAAGGTTAAGGTGGCACCGATAGAGGATAAAATGAGAGAGGCACGTCTAAGGTGGTTTGGACATTTACAAAGAAGGCCACTAGATGCTCAAGTTAGGAGATGCGAGAAGTTGGAGGCTGAACCCGCTAAGAGGGGGCGAGGAAGACCAAACAAGTGTTGGAAGGAAACTATTAAGCATGACCTCAGTTACTTTAATTTGAGTTCTGAAATGGCTGAAAATCGATCTGTGCGGAGGTAAAGAATCCATATAGCCAACCCCACTTAGTGTGGGAAAAGGCTTGGTTGTTGTTGTGCCCCACAAGTGGGGAACCGCCTGCTATGAAGGTTATAAATAGCGGGTGTGGGGCATAGTTAATGACCCACCTATCCTTTTTGAGCATTCTTCGACGTTGGTGCGGTCTCTTTCTTCTCAGGTGAGGTGTAAGGAGGTGTTGTTCTTGGAGCTTCTTTTTCTGGCGAGTGTTGAAGACGCTGTCATGTTTGGACTCGCAGGCAAGGGTAAGTCTGCCTTGTCCTCGTCCGGCATTTCACCTGAGACGAGGGGCCTTTACACTTTTGCTTCTGACTTCTGTAGTCGTTTGACCATTAAGGCGTTGCTAAGTGAGTACGAACTAGATGGAGTTCCGTTTCACCCTTGTGGGTTGTAGACCCGCCTTTGCTCCGTCGGGTCTAAGGACTCGTTCATCATTTGTAAATATGCCATAGTATATGGCCTTCGGATACCTTTGAACCCATTCTTGTGTTCATCCTTTGCTACTACCGCCTGGCCCCTCACAGCTTAACCTCAATTGTTGGTCGATTTTAAATGCCTTTACTATTGTCTGCCTTCATTTACGGATTGCCCCTCGGTTGGGTCTATTTCTCCTGCTTTTTGGGCATATGCCCCTTAACGTTAAGAAGGGCAAGCCCCTGTTAGGTAGTTATACGCTGTACAACCAACATACAAAGTATCGGTTAGTTGATCTGCTTGATAGTGTGAAGTAGGATCGCTATTTTTTCTGTCTTCCATGATGAGGGTCACGATGTCTCTTATACTTGATAGGGTCCATTTGATAAGGACTTGCTGCCTAGGCCTGAGGAGCTTGATTCGGCTGCTCAGGCGGACGCCTGTAGGATTGTTAACTTTGGGCCGATTGCCCACTTGGAGCTCAAGCGGGAAGATGTTCGGGCGGCTTTGTCGTAGGTTGCAGATTCCTGCCCGACGCCGTGTAAGTAGGGGGAGGTGATAGCTTTAGAACATGTATCCTCCTCGTTCGCTACTTAATGGGTTTACGTTTCTATTTTTTCTTTACAACCATTGGTCGGTTTGCTCTGTCGGACACTCCCAGGCGTCGAGGTAACAGTTCCTCCCACCATCGGTCGCACTGCGAGGAGGAGAGGCCTGTTGAGCAGAGCGAGGGGAGCCAATCCTCTTGCTCCAAGGAGCCCAAGAGGAAAGAGGGGGAGGGGAGCGAGAAGGCAGAGACTCCTCTTAAGCACCTGAAGAGGGGTTTGAGTAGTGTGCAGCCGGTGGCGTCTACTTGTGAGAGTTCGAGTAGGGCTGATGCGGAGGAGGCTCCAGTGGACTAGCTTGCCCCCTCAGGCCTGCCAAGATCGCCAGAAGGGCTTATAGTCCTCAACTCTTCGCTCGCTGCTTTAGCGGAGATGGTTTAGGCGAGTGGAGTCGGTGCCTCTAGCGTTCCATTCGGATCAGCCGGTGCCTTCTTCCAGCTGGCGTAGGAGGTGGTCATCACCCGTGGCTTCCTTAATGGGAGCATTTTTGCGCAGCCGTACTATAGGCGAAGCTTGATGGGTGCGAAGGTGCTGGTGGATCCTTTTGACTAAGGGGGGCCTGGGCTAATCGAGCCAAGGTTCGAAATGCCGATTTTGACGTCGTGCTGATGAAATTTTAAGTGTGCATTTCGTGGGCATGCCGAGGGTACACCGTGGAAATGCCCATTTTTCGATGGCCATGCCGATGGGCATGCCGAGGGTACGCCAAGTCAAAATGATATCAATTTCAAAAAAATCAAATGCTTATTGTGGCTTATGTAACAATAAGAGTTTCATTATGACCATACCTAAAGTTTTAGATATCGCGTGCATGCGTGCGTGTGTGCGAACCCTTACCCAGACCTTGCCCATCTGGACCTATAGACCCTTACCCAGACCTTATCGATCAGTAGACACCTCAGACCATGCTTAGCCAACACAAACCTCACTAGACTGGTCGACATCTGGCGGCATGCCGACCATATCGTCGGCATGCCGGCAAAATCCTGGCATTTCGACAACAGATGCATGTCGGCATGGACCTTTTTCAAAAAGTGCCTTGTCGGCGACATGTTGACGACATGCCGTTGGCATTTAAATCATTGAATCGAGTTGGAGGCTGCTGGTGGTTGGATCTACGAAGGGATCCGTTCTGGAGGCTGCTGGTGGAGGCCCCGTGCTTGGTCCGATGGTTCCTACTCAGGCAGGCAGTTCAGGTGGTTCGGGCAGGGGCCTTAGCGTGGAGAGGTAGGTGATCCGACATTTGAAGGATGCCGTATTTTGGGTTGCCTCCCGATCGGGAAGCATGAATCTGGACCATGTGTTCTACTATTGCTTCCGAGCAGTAAGCCTTATCTTGCTTGCCCTTTACTTCTATTTTGGAGAGGAACTTTTTCTTCATACCTGCTTATGGTTTTGAACATGTGGAGCTTCTCGGGAGTACCTTTGTCACATGTGGTGGTGCTCCTGCGAACGTTGCTAGGCCTAGTGGCTCTTCCGGGGCGGTTGACATGGTCGCCAAGTGGGTCGTGACGGCTAAGGCGGAGCAGCGTAATTTTGCCTGCCGTCTAGAGGAGGCGACAACCGCTCGAGAGAAGGTGAAGACAATAGAGGACGCCCTTCATAAGCTCCACTCGCAGCAGCAGGTGGCTTGTCAAATATCCCTGCTAGAGGAGCTGAGACAAGCCTGCCAAGGCTTGAGGAAGGTTGCCGCCCTTGGCGGGAAGATGGAGGAGAGTCTCGTTAGAGTGCACAAGACAAAAGTTGTGGCTCTATGAGACTTGTTGGAGCGCCTGCAGGCCTCCTGCACCAATGTCCTTTCTTTGAAGGAGGTGCAGGTATTAAGGGCCAATCGCTCTTCGGTCGTGGAGGGATATGAGGTGGCCCTTCAGGAAGAGTGCATTCGCTTGGGCATGACCATTGACAAACTTACCAAGGTGTCGGCCAAGGAGGAGGTGCTGAGGGTCGACCTCGCCAAGGCTCAGCAGCTCGTAAAGGACAAGGGCAAAGAGGTGCTCGAGTTAGAGCATGTTGTCCAGCCGGAGTTTGATCCTGAGACGGTGATGGGGTTCTTCGCTTTTGAACCATCAATGGAAGAGAATCAGGAGGCCGTCTCGAGGGAGATCGGGAAGCCAACCCTGGCGGTGGTACAAGCCCTTCTTGAGGGCAAGCACACCTCGGTGGAGCTCTGTAGCTGGTCTATGTACCAGTTTTTGTTCGAGTATGATCATCAGAAAGCTGACAGTTATATTGTAGACAAGGCTTCTATAGGGTCGGCTGAGGTCTAGCTGGGGCCTGTGGATTAGTCGGGAAGCTTGGCTCCTGAAGAGGAGGTGCCTAAGCCAGATCTGTCAGAAGTTGCGGAACTATTTGTTCGGCTGGGTAGTTCTCATGCGGTCTCGTCGCCGCCTATGACGCCTGGAGTGGATATCTTTGAAGATTGGGAGTGAAGTCACCGAGTCTTTAGATCCTGTTATCATTTTCGTTTTTTTTTTTGCGGTTGAGAACGATGGTTCCGGGGGATGTAATAGACAATATTTTCAATGAAAGAAAAGCTTTTATTTTTACTGCATTTTCTTTTCATATATGATATAAGCGTAAGTTACTCGCATGCTAGGTACGAGGGATTGCTTTATCGCCTAGGGTCTGTAATTTGTAAAAGTCTTCTGGACTGTTCTTACAAACTTTGTAAGGCCCTTCCTAAGGGGCATTTAGCTTTTCGCCCGATTTGCTCAAC
Organism: Thalassia testudinum; assembly: GCA_037157565.1. Lineage (NCBI taxonomy): Eukaryota > Viridiplantae > Streptophyta > Magnoliopsida > Alismatales > Hydrocharitaceae > Thalassia > Thalassia testudinum. Next base: position 24,257,168 of record JAZHRO010000015.1, on the reverse strand, counting down.
ATAGAGATTTCACACTTTTGCAGGACTGTCTCCTTCGGAGAATGCCCTTTTGCGGACCCGCCTAGTGTAAGCTGTCGTGGTCGCCTCCTTATACTTAAGCGATGCTTCTGAAGCTTCATCCCTTAGCTCGTCCACGAGGTCTAGGGCTAGGTGGATCTGGTCATCATTGGTGGTAGGATCGTAGAGTTGTGTTCGTAGGTGGGGAGGATAGTCTCAATTGGTAGTCGAGCTTCCATGTCGTACACCAGATTGAATGGTGCGTGGCCTGTGGAAATTCTTTGGCATGTCCTGTAGCCCCACAACATGTTTGGAAGCACGTCCGCCCATTTCCCATTGGCTGAATGTAGGCGGTGTTTGAGCGTCGAGATGATGGTGCGGTTGGTTACCTCCGCCTGTCCGTTCGCTTGGGGATGTCCCACGGACGTGAAGCATAGGCGGATATCCCAGCTGGTGCCAAATTCTTTAAATTTTTTGCAGGCGAATTGGGTACCATTATTTGTGACAATGTACTGAGGTATCCCATATCGAGCTATAATGTTTTTGCTCGCGAAGGAGATAACTCTGTTAGCTGTTGGGTTAGCCATAGCCTTGGCTTCGACTCATTTGGAGAAATAATTGATTGCCACCAGTATGAACCGTTTTTGAGTCAGGGTTGGCAGAAAAGGTCCAATGAAGTCCATCCCTTATTTTGCAAAGGGGATGGGTGACATTATTGGCACCAACTTTCTAGGCGGCAAGTGGTGCTGGGCAGCAAACCACTGTCACTTATCACACTTGCGCATGAAGTCTTTACACTGTTGCTTCATCTGGGGCCAAAAATACCTTGCTTGGAATAACCGGGCCTAGAAGGCCTTTTGCCTTCATGGTTCCCGCAAGTGCCATCATGAGCTTCTTGGAGGGTTTGAGATGCCTCTTCTTTTGGAAGGTAGCGCAACAAGGGGGTGGAGAAACCCTGCTTGTATAATCGCTCGTCTATCAAGGTGTACCTAGAGGCCTTTAGGTGTAACGCCCTCGGCCATGGTTCTCTTGGGGGTAGCTCGTCAGTGTTCAAGTAGGTGATGATGGGCGCCATCTATGATGATGATTGCTCTACTGTGAATAGCCTGGGAGCAAGTATTGTCGGCTCCTTCAAGGTTTGGAGATAGATATCCTCCTCTTGCTCAAGAGGGATTGCTGAAGCCAAGTGGGCCAAGGTGTCTGTTAGGGGGTTGTCGGACCGAGGTATTCGTCTAATTGAGATGGTTTTGTAGTCGGATAGCTCCTTCTTGACCTTGTCGGTGTATAAGATCATGTTTAGGTCCCTAGTTTGGTTTTCACCATTGACCTGATTAGTGACCAACTGGGAATCTGTGTAATCTTTGAGTGAGGAGACACCTTTTAATTTAGCCACCCGGATGCCAGCTAGCATGGCCTCATACTCTCTGGTTGTTGGATGCTGGAAAAATCAGTGCGATAACGTACTTATGAGTAGCGCCTTTTGGGGCGGTCAAGGCTATGCCACCCCCAGACTCGGCTGTCATCGATGAGGTGTCCACATATAGCTTCCAGGGCAGAGTGAAAGAGGCATTCGGGTCTGTGAATTCCACCACGAAGTTTGCTAAGACTTGCCCCTTTATTGCTCTCCTCGGCTGGTATTGAATAACGAATTTGGCCAATTCCATAAACCATTTTATTTGTTGTGTTAACCTCGTTGGTTTATGCAACATTCGCCATAGGAGGTAGTTGGATAGAACGATTATAGTATGGGCTTGAAAATATGAACTTAGTTTTTTGGTGATAGTTACCAGGGCTAGCTTGAGTCTCTCAATCATTGTATACTTAGCTTTGCACCTTGATAGGTTTTGCTAATAAAGTATATCGGCTATTGTGCTCCTTTTCGCTCACCGACTAAGACGACGGTGACGGCAAGTGGGGATGCCTCCAGGTACAAAGAAAGAGCTTTCTTGGGCTTAGGAGTCGTCAGGATAGAGGGCTCCGGAGTGCCTCTTTGATGTCCTGCAGAGCCTTTTGGCAGTGAGGAGTCCAGTGGATGGTAGTATAGCCTTTGCCCTTCTTGATATACTCGAAGAAGGCGAGGCACTTGTCAGAGGATCAAGACAAGAATCAGCATAAAGAGGCGATGTTGTCGACTAATGACTGTTTCCCTTTTAGCATGCTTGACGGCTGAAGGTTCATGATCGCCTGGATCTTGTTGTGGTTGGCTTTAATTCCTCTATTATAGACCAAGAACCTCAGAAATTTGCCGGTTGAGACCTCGAAGATACATTTCTCGGGGTTCGGGGGGAGGTGGGTGTCCCTAAATATTTGAAACACCTCCACCAAATATTCGAAGTGCTGAGGGAAGTTAGATCCCTTCACAACCATATCATCTGTGCACACTTCAAATGATTTGCCTATTATTTTAGAGAAAATCATGTTTACAAGGCGCTGATAAGTTGCTTCAACATTTTTCAAGCCAAATGGCATGACTTTATATTGAAATAAACCCCTATCAGTAATAAAGGAAGTGTGAGGTCTGTTGGTTGGAGTAAGGCTAATCTGGTGATATCTGCTGTAGGTGTCCAAGAAGGACATGTGCGATTGTCCGTTGCAGGAGTCCACTAGAGCATCCATCCTTGGTAAGGGAATTTCATCCTTTGGGCAAGCTTCATTGAGGTTGGTGAAGTCCATGCACATGTATCGCTTGCCGTTTGCTTTCTTCACCACAACCACATTTGAGAGCCATGCCAGATATAAGGACTCTTCGATGAATCTGACTTCAAGGAGCATTTGGACTTCAGCCTCTACTGCTTGCCATTGTTCGGCTGACTTGTGCCGGTGCGCCTGTTTGACCGTGCGAGTGCTTGCTTGGATGTTCAGGTGGTGTTGAATTAGGGACGGGTCTATTGCTGATAGGTCATTGGCGGACCTAGCGAAGATGTCTGCATTGGCCCAGAGTAGGAGTAGCAAATCCTGTACTTTGGAGGAATCAAGGTTTGCTCCGACCTAGATGAGCTTGGTAGCATCATCAGGATACATCTGTATAGCCATGACTGAAGAGCGTGGCTGTAGTCCTGAAGTTGCTGGTGAATCAGCCGGATTTGCTTCCTGTTGGATTGCTTGGACTTGGTTTCTCTTCTTCCTCCATTTCTATGCTTGGGGGGTCTCGGCACCAAGGATCGTTTTAGCTCAATCCTTAAGAGCTCGCACCCGACTGTTTGATCCCCATGTACTATCCCTATCCCGCGAGGGGATTGGAAGAGCACGAATTGGAAGTATGAAGAGGGGATTAGGCGGAAGGCGTAGGTAGTTGGGTGGTCGAGGATGCCGTCGAATGCTGCCGTCAATCCAGCCACTGAACGTAGCCGTTCGGTTGAGGTGCCTGTCCCCATCGCAGACGGACAAAGGAAGGCGAATCTCCCCTTTTGGCATCACCTTGTGGTTGCCGAACCTTAAAACTAGGTGAGCTGACAGGGAAATATGCTCTTCTTTGAAGCCCAATCGGAGTAGTGTTCTGGAGAAAAGGACATCAATGACACTGTCTTTGTCCGTAAGGAGTCAGGGTTGCTGTTGTCTTGGTAGTAGGAGTGTTACCAAAAGAGGGTCAGTGTGCTTCGTCGGGTTCGACAGAGAGGCAAACAACCTGGAGGCTGCTTGCTTGACAGGGCCTCTCTCGCCCCAATGAAGAGTAGGGAACGCGCTACGGGCCACCGACTTGGAGGGGGTGAGTTGTTGACCTGGGGCGGTGTTGACCTTGAAAATAACTTCGACCTCCGCACTCGTAAATGGCGGGAGATGAGCATTTTGGGGTAATCTAGCCATAGCTGCCAGAATATGGCGATGATACTTGGTGGGGGGAGTAGGGGTGACATCGCCTGCTCGATCTAGTGGGCTGAGGTGCTGTCGGGCCTGTGGCCCTCGATAAGGACCATGTTGACTCTACAGAACTGCTGAAGCTTTTCGTTGTGGCAGTCTTCTGGACCCTCCACAGGCCTTTTTCCCTTATCTTGGCCCTTCGCCTGATGAAGTGAGCCAGATTTCCATGCCGGATCTGGGACTCGATCTGGTCCCACAGATCCTGGCAATCTTCGGTGGCATGCCTCTGGGTCTTGTGGTATTTGTAATAGGGCCCGGAGTCAACCTTCCTTTTCAATGGCTTGTGCGGGGGTAGTAGGTCTTTGTCTGTAGACCATACTTCCACCAACATGTCCGCTGATTCACTGCAAGGGGAGTGCATTCTTCAAAATAATCTCGCCTAAGCTAGTGGGGTTAATTATTTTGGCCATTGGTGGGTCGATCACTTCTCCGTCCTGGTAAGCTAGCCTTTCGCTTGTTGAAGCGGTTGCCTCCGCGGATGGAGACGGGAGCGGACTCCCTTGAGGCCCACTTTTCTTTGATTAGACCAACATCGTCTCCATATCCCTTTGCTAGCCGGCTGCAGGAGTGGAAAGAATTGTCTTGCTCCGCGAACCTTGTGGCTCTATCCTAGAGCTTCGCCATATCTCTAGGTAGGAAATTGTCGATGTTATACCAAAACATTTGAGTTAGGAGTCCTAACTTGAAGTATTGGATGACAAGGACATCGTGAGGCCGCTTACATTTGAGTATTGGGTCTTAAATCGATCCAGGTAAGATCGGAAAGATTCATTCTTCCGCTGTTGAATCTCTAATAGTCTCTCAGGGTTATCTTTAACCCTCTGTTGCTGGGCAAACTACTGGCAGAACTTGTCTGCCAGTTTTTGGAAACAAGTGATTTGTCATGTTGGCAGCTCATTGAACCATTCATGGGTCTTGCCGAATAGATAGGACGGGAATACTCGGTAGAGTACTTCGTCAAGGCAGCCATGCACGAGCATCATCTGACGGTAACTCCCAACGAAGCTGTTGGGATCCGTCGTCCTGTCATACTGGGCCATAACGGGTTGCTTGAATTTTTCTGGCAGGAGGGTCGTTATCACCTCCTCAGTGAAAGGATAGGTGGTGATGTAAGCCCGTTGGTGTATGCCCCACATTGCTCGGGTGACCTGGTGGACAATCTCAGGGATCGAGCCTTCGCTACTGGTCGCCAAAGGTTGAGCTCCTGAATGCTCTCCCCCGACAAAGGCAGGCGAGGAGCTTCTCCTCTTTAGCTATTGAGCTCTCATTTTAACATTTCGAGTTGTTCGTGCAAGCGGGCGTTCTCCTTCACCGTACGACGCCACCTTTGTTGTTTGTCTTCAAGGCTCGATTGGTGGGGCTCCTTCGATGGGATTTTGTCGAACTTCGGATTTGTCTGATCTCCAGTAGTTTCTCGGCGACTGAATGTTCTTCAGCCCTAAGAGCTGCCAGCTTGGCCTGATAGTGCTCCTTCGTCGCCTGGATCTCTAGGAGAGGGTCTTGCCCAGGGACTTCCAACAGTTGGTCGAGGACTTCCGGCTTCTCCTTACTTGGCTTGGCAGGTTGGGGGTGTTTCTTGGACATTGAGACACTAGATTCTGCCTAGGTTGACACCTTCTCAGGGTAGGCGTGGGAGGAGTTGCGAGTCGTAGGGGCCATTGGAAGGATTTAAAGGCGAGAAAACATTATCAATTGATAATCGTTTCCCACCGACGGTGCCAATTGATTAGACCTCCTAAATGATCGGAGGGTTCGACTCAATGATTCGGAAACAATCAATCGCAACGAGACAAGAGGGTTGGTAACCCTGTTCCACCATGAAGAGTGTATGTTTGGGGGAAGAGCAATGCTTCCAACTATTCACTAATAAGAAGTGATGATACAATCTCTCTTTTTCTCTCTGATTGCTTGAGAGAGGGCCTTGAGGGCCTCTCTTAGCTATTTATAGTGTTGGGGGTTGATTTTGCCATAGGATCTTCTGACTGGATACGTCCGTTGTCACGGTATGTATGTTGTCAGGCTATTAATTGCGGCGGCCATGCTATCATTATTGTTGGTATGGGTGTGTTGGATTTTTTTGCCATCTCCCAGTCATCGGTTGTTACCGGGCTTTCTGGCAGGTTGGGTTTATCCGGACCTGCCTATATTCGAATCTCCCTAGGTGGAGGAGTGTCGGACCTGCCTGTCTACCTCACATTTGGGTAGCTGGATCCCTTATTGGGCTTTTCACGGAGTTTTGAGTTCGAAGGCACTTTTTGTCCCTCATCACCCACCAAAATAGAAGACATCCTATTAATGAGGAAAGCATTGGTAAGAAATGCATCCACCTAAAATTGGGACGGAATGGACTTTTTTTGAAAGAGGAAAGGGTAGTTATCGAGAGAGATAACTACCCAAAACGGAATGGACTTTTGAAACATCATTATGCAAGCCACATCTAACAAGTGTAGTAGCTTGCGTTCAGTGACTATTTTGTTGTGAGGTGTCTGATGAATCACTCCCATGGAATTAAAGAACTGTGTCAACTTGACATTCACAAACTTTAGTCCACTATCACTATGGAAAACTTTAATAATGGTGGAAAATCAAGTCTTTATTTGTTTGAAAAAATTTTGGATAAGTACATGAGTTTTAGATTTTCCCTTCAACATAAAAACCCAAGAGATATGGGTACAATCATCAACTAAAACTAGGAAAAATAAAAAACTCCTAACATTATGAACCTTGCACGGATCAAAAGACTTCTTGTCCTATTTTTGAGTCAGGTTTTGTGATCCTCTTATGTATAGACTTCATCCTCCTTTTAAGCCAACACCAACCCTGCCTCAGGTGAGCACAGAAGTTTGATAGTTTGATGATGTGGTGCTTAGTAATGATCTAGGTACTTAGATCTCGGTCTATCTATTACATTGTGGAAAGCTTTTAGGAGTTGTACCAGCCATCCTGTCTCCACTGTTTACCTTGGCATGCCTTATAGATAGTTCTACAGTGCCTTATCTACTACTTGTATTCTAGCTTCTCATCAGCAGACTCTTCTTGATCCAAAATGACAGCAAAGCCATGATGGATGAGATGTATTACTTTCTCTCTTAACACACAAGATCTTACAAACCCTTGCTAGGAGGTGCTGTACTTGGTTGCAAGTGGGCCTTTGCTGTAAAGCACAATCCAGATGGTATAGTGGCTTGCTACAAAGTTTGTTTCATTGCTAAAGGCTTCACGTAGACTTACGAGGTTGACTTTTTTGACACCTCCCCTGTAGCCTGTTTATTTTGTGGCCGTTCAACGTGACTAGCCACCCATTAGTTGGATGTGAAGAATGTTTTCTTGTTTGGTCACCTATAGGAAGTGGTCTACATGCAGTAGCCATCGGGTTATGAGTCTCAGGAGTGTTTCAAGGTTTGTTGTCTACATAAGGCGATTTATGGTCTAAAGCGAAGTCTCAGGGCATGGCTTCAGAAGTTGTTATAGGTCATTGAGATACTAGGATTTCACAAATCCTCATCTAATCACTCTATGTTTGTACATAAGATAACACAAGGACTAGTAGTCATGCTGATGTATGTTGATGGCATCATTCTCAAAGGTGATGATAAATAAGGTATCGCTGATATGAAGAAATGTCCTGTAAGAAATTGTCATCAAAGATCTGGGGCCACGCCATTTCCTTAGGATAGAAGTTGCTCATAGTAATAAATGGATCGTTCTATATTAAACAATGCTATTGATTTGTTATAAGAGACATGCATGCTAGAAGCCAAGCCAGCAAATATTCTTATGGACTTGAAGGCGTATTTGTATGATGAGTAATCTAAGCTTGATGACACCTGTCAATATAGAGGCTTGGTTGGGAAGTTTATCTAATGATCACATGGCCTGATATTTCTTTAGTTGTTGGGAAGTTGAGTTAATTAATGGACAAGCCTACTAAGCAGCATTGGGATGTTACCATAATGGTATTGAAGCACCTGAAAAATTCTCCAGGGAAGGGGGTTTAACAAAAGCACCTCTTTAGATATTGTGGCCCACACAGATGTCGATTAAGTTGGTTGCATCGCAAAAAGAAAGTCCACGACATGATTTTGTACCTTTATGATTGGGAATTTGGTAACTTAGAGAAGTAAGAAGCAAGTCGTCTCTAGGTCCAGTGCATAGTCTAAATATTGAGCAATGGCCCAAGTAGTTGCTGGATGATGTGGATATGATCACTTTTATCAAATCTACACATTGCTATGGAGACCTCGATGGAGATGAGGTGTGATAATAGAGCAACCACGTATATAGTGAATAATACTATGTTCAATGAGAGAACTAAGCATGTAGAAGTGGATCATCAATATGCTTGTGACTTGATCCAATGTGGATTTATTTGTACAACTCATGTGGCTTTAGATGACCAAAGAACTGACATCTTCACTAAGACACTTCCACAAGCTTTCTTTTGACCGATGTTTCAAGTTGAGCATGATTGATGTTTATGCTACGGCTTGAGAGGCAATGTTAAGAGTTGTGTAGCAAGTGTTGTATTTGCATTTTCTTTATCCTTTGAGGACTTATATACTTTTTATCCACATCTCTATATATTGGATGTAAGGTTACATAACGAATTATTCTCCTCGTGAGATTTAGGAGGAACCACTTCTTCTAGAGCCTTCTCCAGAGCTAGTATCCTCTTCCACTACTGAGGAGAATACTATATCGGATGGTACAGTGACCACCATTCCTACTGCTTGGGGAGACTAATATACCTCAATAGTTTGAGACTATAGCAATTGAAGGCTTGGAACCTGAGCCTGGTGAAACATATGATCTAGTGGATGCCAATTTTGATTTAGCTATTGCATTGTGGAAGGGCACTAGGTCATGTACCTTGCATACAATGTTTAGTTACATGTTTATGGTGAGTCTGTCTGTAGTATTGACGATTTGCTATTGCTCTCTCTACTATTCAGCCCTGCACCACCCATCAGGAAGCACTATGTGACCCAAAGTGGCGACAAGCTATGGAGGAAGAGATGGCTATATTAGTATCCCACAAAACTTGGAGCCTCGTTCAGCCTCCAAATGATACAACTGTGATTGGATGCAAATGGGTGTTTACTGTCAAATATCGCCCGAATGGGTCAATTAAGAGATGTAAAGCTCGCCTGGTAGTGAAGTACACTCAGATGTATGGTGTCAACTACTTCGACAATCTCTTTGGTTGCTTGACTTCCCATAGTTTGCATACTTATTTTGGTTCACTGTAATTGGCCTCTCCACTAGCTTGACGTCAAGACTGCTTTCCTCTAGGGTGATCTAAAGGAGGAAGTCTATATGCAGTAGCTTCTAGGATTTAAAGCTGATGCAGAGTGTTTTAAGGTATGCTAATTGCACAAGGTAATTTATGGATTCAAGTAAGGTCCAAGAGCATGGTTTCAAAAGCTCTTAGATGTGGTTGGGAGGGTTGGTTTTAAGAGGTCCTTTGCCAACCACTCTTTGTTTATAAAGAATGGAAAAGTTGTGATAGTGATTCTCATGTATGTAGATGATATTATTGTGATAAGGAATGATGTAGATGGCATTACCATTACTAAGGAATTTTTGGCCAAGTATTTTGTTACAAATATTATTTCCTTTTGTTGGAATATGTGGAATAGTTCTTTTTCAATGGAAGTATGTAGGTGATCTACTCTGAGAAATGGGCATGCTAGGGGCAAAGCTCGCTTTTATTCCCATGGATCCCAGTATACATCTACATGAAGGTGATCTAGAATAAGATGATACTAGGCAGTTCAAATGTTGTAGGGAATTTACTATATGCCACTATCACAAGGCCTGATATTACACTTGTGGAAGTAAAGTGAGTCACTTCATGGACAAACCTAGGAAGGTGCATTGGGATGTGACTGACGATCCTCAGGTACTTGAAGCCAGCTTTAGGGAAGGGATTGCTATTTACTTGTCGGAGTGTTTTAGATGTGTTGGCCTACATGGATGTTGATTATGCTAGATGTCTCAAAAATAAGTCTACAAGTGATTTTTGCACGTTTGTTGGGGGTAATCTAGTTACATGGCAAAGTAAGAAGCAGACCTTGCTAGCCAGATCGAGTGTAGAGTCAAAGTATACAACTATTGCTCAAACCACATCTAAGCTTATGTGGATAAAGTCTGTTCTCATGAATCTACATGTTTCACTATCTAGCCTTATGAAGATGTAGTGTGACAACAAGGCAACACTCTTCATTCATTCCAAACAATTTAGACTTTCATGAAAGAATCAAACACACAGAGGTGGATTGCCACTACACTCGTGATATGATCTAGAAGAGATAGATTCACACCTCACATGTGACGTCTAGAGATCAAGCTGTAGATGTGTTCACTAAAGTACTTTCACATGCCTCTTTTGACTGATGTTGCAAGCTTAGCACGGTGGATATCTATACTCCAGCTTGATAGGTAGTGTTAAGAGAAAATCTTCCTTGGTTGGTTATTTTATTTTTTCTTTTGATTTTGTTTACTCTAATTTTATTTCCTGGTGGACATATCTGTAATTGTCCCCTAACCTCTCTTCCTTGATAATTGAATGACTAATTTATCTTCTCACAAAAAGCACCCATGCCTAAGAGAGGACGAGTGATAGCAAATCGCTCTATAGTTGGCTTCCTGAGCCAATGCCCGGACCATATGTGTCATAGATACCAGCTCGGTATCAAGATCCAACATCAATATCATCATCGATATTGTTACATAAATATCAAAAATACCAATCATACCGATTGAACCTTTACTTGGAAGTCTTATCATATCTAGGTGCTTGGTCAGAAATGCCATAAAGTAAGGAATATGCGATCCTGTCATTTAAGTATTTTGAGTGACTAGGAACATCCAGTTCCTCGGAACCTATCACCAAAGTAACCCTGGAAGAGGATAGGGTTAAGTAGAGTGAAAAGAACTTTTCATGAGATGAGAAATGAAAGCTACAACCCCAGACGAGGACCTTAATCAATTGTTTATAAAATGCAAATACTCAAATGCATGTATCTTAGGTCAAACAAGTGGAAATTCTTCTATTTATGTTTTATTAAGCCAACTTACTGATTCGATCCTCATTCCTCTTAATCCTTGTTCCTTATGCAGCAAATATGCATTTAAAGCATTATTAAGAAGATTGCCATTTAAATTAAAGAAATCAAGAGTCCTTGAGCAAAAACTTTTAGATCCTCTGGTAAACTATCATCTTAGTCAAACTTGCTTGTGTTATGTTTCCTTAATCATTACATATTAGGAATTGTTCATGAAGTGCATGTATCACATTGATAGATTGTTCACCATACGTGCCTATCACGAAAAAAAACCTTGAGCTGTGCCATTTGGGTCAACTTTTGTACCCTGTAAATTCTCAAAAAGAAAATACATACCACAGAATTGATACATTCATGACTAGCTACGGCCATTCATTATTGCATTCATAACCCCACAAACTTGCACCGTTACCTATAAATGCCTCTGCCATCACATCTAGTGAAAATGATGGTAATTATAGTTAATATGTAATTCCTAACGGTGTGGGATTTTTACACTTATTCTTCTTGAAAGCATCCTAATTACTTTAAAATCCACAAAAATAAAATTTTTCTCTTGAAAGGGGGGTAGTGGTCGTGGGGAGGGGTCCGGTGGATGGGGAGAAGGGAGGTGGGGTGGATGTTTAATCAGTTTAGGGGTTTGGATTGTTCAGTTTGAGTTGTATTTGGTTTGGGTTGACAAAATGGGCACCTATGACCTAACCAAATTAGATCGGGTTTGGGTCCGTTCGGATTAGGTGAAATCCAAATTTTGCACATGTTTGGTAACAAAGAAAGGCTTTTTTTGTGAGATGTAAAATAATAGCGACTAAATGGTCTATCCATCTTATAAAAACTTAAATACCATATATAATTGTAAGAAAGCTTCTAAAAGTTGTCAATATCATTTACAAATCAATTTACCTATACATTTGAGTTCGGGTTAGGTGGGTGGGTGTAACAATGGGTCACCAAATTTAGTAGTGCGGGTTGTTTGGATAATTGGGTTGCATATGCTAGATCTATCAATCAACCCCAAGCTCATATAAGTTTCACGGTTTAGGTCTTGACCATATTCATAACCTAAATAATCCAAACCAAATAACCTATTTTCAATGGTTTGGGTGAGTTATTTGGGGTGACCTGAATAATGCCCAGCCCTAGATAGGGGAGGGAGAGGAGGTGGGGTGGTGGTGGCTTGGAGGAGGAGGGGTGACGGCTAGGGAGGGAGGGTGGCCTTCGGTGACAATCTTGATGTTGCCACTACTTCCGTGACTTTTGGCGAGGAGGTGCAATCCAAGCTTGAGGAGGAAGGGGAGGAAGAAGAAAGAAGAAAAAAGGGTACTGATGAAAGTTAAAAAAATTGATAGGGGAACTGAAGTAATTTTTGAACTTTTCACCGCAACTTTGACAGCTGTTTAGGAATATTCGGCGGAATATTCCTTTAAATCTAACATAGACTTAATCTGGGGGTATAACTGTCACAGGGTATAAGTTTGTAGGGGTATCGATGTAATAATGTAGGGAGGGCTATGGATGTAATTAAGATGTTTCTAGGGGCTTGAATGTAAAAGTCCCTTCTTTTGCACAATTACATTGTCTGCATATTTGTATATGATTGACAGTATAAACATTCTTTCCAGTGAAAAGAGAAATGCAGGTCTTAGCATTAATTTGTAGCACCTGTCTCTCACTTTCTAAGCTATTTTCTTGTCAACCGGAACACCTGACACGCATCCCCATTTTCAATAGCTGTTCTGTGGCTGGCTATTTTGAGATTTTGCCTTCCCATAACCATTCCAAGTCAACAGCCAATGTGCAACTCGCTGTCGTCTTTTACATGAATACATCAGGAGTGGGAAAACAGAAGAAACAATGGCACGGCTGATTTATATATATCTGAACCTTTTAGTTGTCATTTTGCACACAAATCATCAAGCATTATTTTCCATCAGGATGGCAAATGCATCCAGGTGGTGGTGTTTGGTGGGAATGGTCAAATGATGCAAGTGCCTCGCTAATGCAACTAGTTATTGGTTATCTACACATTGCAGGCTGATGTCGATGGAAATGGTGTACTTGACTATGGAGAATTCGTTACTGTGTCAATTCACTTGAGGAGGGTTGAAAGCACCGAGCACTTTCAAAGCGCATTCACCTTTTTTGACAAAAATGGGAGTGGGTACATTGAGGCAGATGAATTAAAAGAAGCCTTGGCAGGTGAATGTGGGCAGACAGATGATGGATTGTTGAGTGACATATTACATGAAGTCGACACAGACAAGGTCCTCCTAATGCTATTATTTCTTTTGACAATTTTTAATCTCTTTTTGGGTCCTTTCGCCCATGTCAAAATTTCCAACCATCATATAATCTGTATACTTTCTTTGTTATACTCTTCAGGATGGTCGCATCAGCTATGAAGAATTCATTGCGATGATGAAATCTGGGATGGATTGGAGGAAGGCATCTCGCCAATACTCAAGAGAGCGGTTCAAGAGCCTGAGCATTGACCTTATGAAGAATGGATCATTGTCTTAGCCAGGGTTACAATTGATGATGCAAGCACTGATATAAATTAATTATTCTTTGCTTAAGTCCAAGCGTGGCCTCCCCTCCTGTGGTTGCGATTTCTATCAGAATTGAGGCAGTGTCAAGCGTTATTTTCCTTTTCTTTTTTTTTTTTGTATTAAAGCTCATTATATTGTGCCATTCTCCATATTGGGCTCTCTTTGGCCATTGTGCAGAATCATGCTTTTTCTGTTTACTGCGAGTCTTATTTGTGTCAAAATGTAAAGCTTTGTACAAAGCAATTGGGTTTGCTAATCAAACATTACGTTATCCTTGTTCTCTCTAGTGACATACATCACTTTAATAGGAAGGATTATGTTCTATTCATGTGGAAGTGCACGCGAAAGTTCATGTGTCCTTCAAAAAGTGGATGTCACTGGTGGCATTTGGTCCATGCCCTCCATTCTTTGCACCCCTTTCCTGTTGCTGCCACCCCCTACCGATCTCTCCTGTCGGCTACCATTGTTGTCCTTGTCTCTTGTTCTCTTCCTCTTGTACATGCGACAACACCAGTAGTGAAAGGACGATCATGGGACTTTGTTGACGATGGAGAAGGGGTGGAAAGAGACGTGACGAAGGTTTGCTTGGGATGGGTTTGGTGCGGATAGAGGAGTAGAGTGTGATCGTCGATTAGCGTGGAGGAATATTAGGAGCCTACTAAGGTGGGGAGACGTTGGTATGTCCTTTGCTATCATTGCAAGGAATGAGGTCATGTGGCGGTCGTGTTTTGGAATGTGATCATGTCTCTTGTGTGGTGGTTTAGGACATTAGAGGAACTCATGCCGTCGATGATGGGCTTCACAACCGCCACCTAAGTCTTCTAATGTAAACCTTAGTGGTGATGGGGTAGGGTTTACAAGGCTGTTGTTGCCTCCTTCACCAGCTTGTGAAGTTGAAATCCCTCTTTCCTCGATGGTGACGGTGGTGTTGTCCTATGAAATGCCTTGATCAGTGAAGTTACTAGTGGTGTGGCTTCATTTGAGGTTGTACATGAGATGGCCTCCTCTATGTCTCGTGTCCTCGATATGGAAGGTTTCTCTCCTTTCGCGTAGTCGGGTTCTCTTTAACCTTAGTGATGAAGATGTGGCGGCACATTGCTTTCGTTCCTTATTCCTGAGGTGGGTATTGATAACATGGCATTTGGTCTCCCCCCTTCGATGGTGCAATCTTTGAGCGGTCCTCCCCAACGTGTTGCACATCGTAGGAGATTGGTGGAGATTATGGGCCTCCCCTTGCACCTTCGTTACATGGGCATTGTAATTGAGGTGGTGTTAAGGTCCACAACTTTGAGGGAAGGGATGGTTGTTGAGCTGCAAGAAGGTGATGTAAAGGTGATTGAGGTGGAGTGCCATCAAGGTGGCTCTATTCCGGAGAAGGTGGTATTGTGATGTGGTGGTAGTTCTTTGTTGTTGCATCTCAAGGTGACTCTTGAATGACCAGAAGGAGATGATGGGCCTTAGAGAAGGAGGTTGTGGGGGGTGCACGATGGAAGCCAGTTGTTCCTCAGTGTGGTGATGGGGATCCTGATGTCAATTCCACAAAAAGGAAGGAGTTAATTCTTGATGACCCTTCCAAGGAGGCTGATGTTGTCGGGTTCAAGGACGATGCTGGTTCGTCAAATGATGGAGCACCTAAGCTGGTCGAACCCTAGGTGTTGGAGGTGGTTCCTACGTTGGAGGTGGTCCCAACGAAGGAGGCTGCTACATTTGATGCTAATCTCTTGTAGAATGTGGAGGATTTTGTTTTTAACTCACCCACAACCTCTCCTATTGTTGCCACGGTTAATGAAGGGTCCATGGGAGGTCATCTGTTGAATGAACCTTCTTCCTCTTTCTTGTCAAGGGGATGTTACAATTTTTCTTACATGAAAAAGGTGATTTGGAGTAGGTTTGCAACAACGGTACAAAAGTTGGATGAAGACTATGTGACTAGACTCTTGAAGGTGGAATGCACCACAACCATAACCCCTCCACTTCTCCATGACAATAGTGCTGTCGTGGAATGTTTGTGGTCTTCATGACCAATTGAGGCATGCATCACTTCGTTACATGCGTGCATGGTGAGTGGATTGTGCGTTGATACAAGAGACATCTCAATGCAAATGGTGCCAACATGTAGGAGGCTATGTGTAATAGGGCAAAGGCAAATATCTTATCTATACATGCAACCAGCAGGTCTGGTGGTACTGCTATTTGCTGGAAGACATGCTTTTATCTAAACTCCTTGGTGGGCCAGCATATGATCACGGGTCGATTAACAAGGGTGAGTGATGGTTTTTCCTTGTACATCTTTTGTGTGTATGGGCCATGCAATACAGGTGAATCCAGAATTATGGAGGGAGATGGGGGATGCCTCTCCTTTTGTGCAGGGTGGGGCTTGGCTTCTTGATGGGGGTTTTAATGCAACCCTTAGCTTTGATGATTGTCTAGATAGAAGAATAAATTTCTTTACGTTGGGTTTCTAGAATATTGTGGCCGATCTTAAGCTTACAGACCTCCCAATTTCTGGTGCCATGTACGTGTGGAGAAATAATGGAGGTTGATGTCTTGCATTGATAGGTTTCTTTCTAGCATAGGTTTGTTGGAATGTTGCTAGTTGGCTTCGGTGGTTGCTTTGCCTTGGATAGTTGTGATGGTGTGAGGCCTTCCACTTACTTTAAATTCCAAAGATCTTGGTTGATTGAAGATGCTTTCTGTGATAAGGTTGCTAATTGGTGGTCCTCTTGGCGTGGTCAGGGGTCATCCACCTAGGTCCTTGTTGCTAAGTTGAAGGGTTTGCGACCTTTTTTGCAAGATTAGAAATGGTCTATTCAAGCTGCTAGGAACCAAAGACATTTAGATATTATTGATGTTGTTCGGGATCTAGATGTAAAAGAGAAATCTTCTCCCCTCATTGATGTTGAGGCTTAAGAACGTAAGTCCCATCTGCAGGTGATCACTAATAATATTTAAAGAGGGAGATTGATTGGCGAGAGAGGTCTTGCCAACTTTGGCTAAAGGAGGGGGTGCCAAAATTTTTCCACGTAGCTCCCAGTATTAGACGTAGACACACTCTTTTTTCTTCTCTCTGGGTGGGTGAGAGATTGATCACTCTTTTCGAAGATATTTGTATGAAGGCCAACAACTATTTTTAGAGGGTGATTAAGGCTGCCCCATGGGGGAATGGAGGATGACTACACCTGATATACCTTCCTAGGAGAGAGTGATGGATGGCTTCTCACACATCCAATTGAGGAGGGGGAGGTGTTGGTTGCACTTCATGCTTTGAAGGTGGAGGGCTCACCTGGTTCGGATGATTTTCAAGTATTGTTCTATAAGGAATTTTGGCTTGTTGTTCATGATAATGTTATGAAGGTGATAGTGGAGTCCAAGTGGGCAACCATGGGTTTGAAAGATTAAATAGATCTTCCTAAGAAGCAGGGGGTCGAGACATTATCTGATTATCGTCCTACTGCTTTGTCCACTTATATTTTTTTATTGATTGGGAAAATTCTAACTAACCGTCTCCATGTGGTCATTGGTGACTTAATTAGTTTGGTCCAGCCTGCTTTTTTAAAAGGCTGTTCCTTTCAAGAGTCCTTTATTTTGACGTAAGAGGTCTCTGGGTGGGTCAGAAGGAAGAAGGTCTTCCTTTGGAATGTGGACTTTTCTAAGGCATATGATTCCATATCTTAGCTATATTTATGGGAGGTTTTCTGGCGTAGAGGTTTTTCGGAGTAGTAGGTTCAATGGATGAGAGATGCATCACCACCACATCTTTCACCTTTGATTAATGGGTGCCCCATTGGTATATGGATACAACCCCAAAAAGGGGTGTGTTAGGGGTATCCTGTGGCCTTGTTGGTTTTTATTTTAGCTATTGATACTCTAGCTCATTTTGCTTTCAAAGCATGTTGTGAGGGAATTCTTCATGGTTATACACTCCCTTTCAACATGCGTTGACACCAGTTCTTCAATATGTAGTTGACAGTTTTTTTCATTGAAGATCTCCATGAAGCGAACCGTTTAAAATGACTCTTGTAATCTTTGGGAAATATTTGGTTTGAAGATAAATGGGGCAAAGTCCTCTCTTGTTTGCTTTGGCTTGGAGCTGCAGCTACTTGAAGCTCTTTTTGGCCTCCTTTAGACACCTTTGGTTGGTCTACCTTTGCACAATCTAGGACTACCTCTACGGGCCAAGAGAATGAAGAGTAGAGATTGGGTTGAGCTTTATGAAAAAAAAATTGTTTAGTTGACAGGATGGAGTGGCAGATTTTTATCTAAGGGTGGTAGATTCATTCCACTTAATTACGTTATATTTGTTATCCCTATTTTTTTCCTTTCAATGTTTAGAGGATGGTGATCAAGCGATTGAATGTTGTGTGGAAATGGTTTTTCTGAAAGGGTCCATCTCATGAAGGGTGTTTGGTTCAACCTAGAAAGTGGCAATTAAGGCCACACCTCTATTTACACCTACTTGTGGTCGATTAAGGTCCCCTTGAAAATTAAAATTTTCTCTAGCTTGCTAGGCATGGGGGTCTAGTTACAGGAAAGGTCAAACACTGCATTATTGATACTCTCAGCTTTGTCCCCTATGCAACTTTGTAGAAGATGATTTCAAGTATTTATTTTCTAAGTGTTTGATTGCTTATGAGGTGTGGAGAAGGGCGTGTTCATACCTTCTGCTCACGTGGAGCTCTTATGGTCCCTTTTTTTTTGATTGTTCTAGGCCTACTACGTTAATGGCAATGGTTTTGTGGGGTATCTGGAAGTCTACCAATGACAAACTTGTTTAACGGGGGTGGGGGGGGGGGGGTTGTGTGTGGGTGGAGAATAGTTGTATTGAAGCTATGTCTTGGGCAAAGCATTGGCTAGCCTCCTTGTAATAGCTTTCCTTTCTTTCCCTAAAAAACAATCATTGGTTACATTTGGTTATGATGCAAGATGGCAATATTTAAAAATCTTAAGTGGGGATATTCATTTATCACTACGGATATTAGATTTAGAACTAATATAAACATTACAATTTAATTTAAAACTGAAATACCACTAGTTTTATTTGGTTCATAAATGTCATTGACACAATTGGTTTTATAACTAAATATCACTAATGTAATATAGTTTGGGGGGTACATAAACTTTTGTGTGAACTTTTGTGTTAATGTATATTTACACTACTAACAGATTTTTTTTTCCCTTTTAACTACAAGCAAAAAAATCTGAGAATGGATTCAACAACCTCTTTGATTCTACATTTAAATTCTATTCCATATTTTGTTGGGATAAAATTACATGGAATTACACATTGTTGACATATTCCCTACTCGTGTTTTTGTTTTGTGGGTTTCTTGCTATTTTATTTTTCTTTGTGGACATGTAGTGTAATTTATCCACATCTCTTCTCTATATAAAGAGGTGTAAGGCTTATTGGAATAATAAGATGAATCATTATCTCCTACTTGATATTAGAGCATGGGCCTAAGCCAGGTTTTGATATCCCATAAAAAACCTAGCTTCGAAAACTTCTATCCTAACCCTAGATCTCTCTCCTCTCTCCTCACCGGCAGCCACCACAGGCACTAACAGCCATAACAGCCATCGGCGGCAGAGGTACCAGCAATAGGGGTCACTAGTGTCGCCCCACAGCATCCAGCATCATCGAAGCAAAGGCCAGTGGCCACTGGCGTCATCCTTGCAGGGTAGTGTTGGGGTTGTAGGTCACCACCAGTAGCTAGGCAGAGGAGAGAGGTAGCCCCATCACCACTTATGGGTCCTGTTTGGGTTGATTGTGGCTCTTGCGAGGATGATTTGATCTCCTAAAGGCGATTGTGGATTGCAATGTTATTTTTTTTTGGGTTATCCTTTGCCCAAAAATCCATGGTTATTCAATGATCTAGGATTTCTTCTACTTAGTATGATCTGAAAATTATTTTAGATCTCAAAGTTTACGTTGTTTCTCTATCTAGAGGTTCATGATGGCTTCATCTTCTAAATCTGAGGTAATGTCTGGTTCCACTTTAGAGAATGTGACTCAACCTTGAAAGGTTTGCTGGAGAAATATAATGCATGTCGACTTATTTGTACGTGTTCTGTCCAGAAGGATTATCACAAGGAGTTCATAGTTCATCTGTTCCTATATGGACTTGGCCCAGATTATGCTGCTGCCCGTTCACAGATTCTCATGTTGTCTGAGCTTCCTGCTCTGGAGGAGGTTTATAGTTGTCTGAGTGGGCTTGTTATGCCTCTACTTCAAACTAGAGAGGGTTGGACAAGCTTCAGCCATGGCTACTATGACCGGATGTGGAGGTAGAGGTGCACCTGCCATGCATGGCAAGGGGAGAGGAAAAGGCCTATCTAGGAGGACCTGTACTACTTGTACCTTCTATGGGAAGGTTGGACATATTGAGGCCTCTTGTCGGGCTAAGCATGGGAGGCCACTGATTACCAATCAGGCCTCTGTGACTTCTGATGACAAGTCTGATATAGGTTCTTGTGCTGATTATGATGCAGTGTTCAACGTCCTTCTTAGTTGACTCAGGAGATGACCACTACCAGTGAGACCGCTGCTTTTGCCTCTTCGTTAGGTATTGACATGTCGTAGTTGGCAGATTACGGTGCTTCACATCATTTATCTGATGAGTAGGGATGGTTTGGGAGTCTACATACTGTGCCACGTGGAAGGACAATACAAGTGGTAGATGGTAGGCATGCATCGATTGATGGTCGGGGGGAGGTGTTTGTTACCCCCACCATCTGAGTGTCTGATGTGTTTCTTGTCCTTGATTTTTCTATGAATTTATTATCTATCAGCAGATAACAAAGCAGCTTAATGGCAGAGCTATATTTGATGATGTTGGTTGCATATTTAATGAAAAACTGATGAGGAGGATGATTGGTAGTGGACATGAAGAAGAGGGTATATATCGCCTTATCCAGACGCCTATTGCTGCTACACGTCAAGGTGATTCTAGCTTCACATCTGGGAGTGCCCTGCAGTGGAATCGTCACCTTGGTTGGACAAGCTTAGGCACATTATCCCATACTTGTCATTGGCTACTGAGATACACTATGATGCGTGTCAACTGGGGAAGCATCATAGATCTTTTCCTGCACTTCTGATCCCAATTCAGTTGTTTTTAAGTTATTGCATTTAGATGTTTGGGGCCCTAGTCGGATACCTGTGAAAGTTCCCTACTTGGAGGGGTGAGATCAGCGTGACAAAAAAAATGCGGAATGAAATATATAAAGCAATATCACAAAAATAAGCAATCACAAAATGTACATAGGAATTTTTAGGTGGAAACCCAAATCGGGTGAAAATCACCACCTAACCCTCTCGAGTTAGGATTTTCCGATCAACCTAGTTGATCAAAATCCACTAAACGAATCACTTTAAAACGAGGGTGATTCAACCTCAGTACAACCACGCTACAAGTACGAGGGTAGCGTTCCTCAACCCCTTCTCTCCACGAGAAGGATTTTGTCCCACGAAGGAGACGGGAATTCGCAAAGCAAATACCCAACCAAAAGACAAAGGTAAAATAAACAACAAACCTATAGAGCCAACAAAGTAATGAACCTAGCTTCTATAGGAAATAGGAAACTCCCCTTTGCAAGGAGTGCGTCGACGATGATGCGGTGCGTGTGCCACGCGATGGCGCTACGTCGCTCTCGTTAACAACGCCGGGAGAGCGGGTGCGCAACGATTGAATGCTCTCAAGAAAATGGAGCTTGAGCTTGGAGAGCAAGAGAGTCTTTTCTTTGGACACAAAAGGTTTGAAAGTGTATTGCAAGGTGTGTGTCTTAGTGTGTATATGTGTATCTCTTGTGTATCTTGTGTGTTTGTGTTACAAAGGTTCCCCTCTATTTATAGAGGCCTTAGGAAGGCTTTGGAAGGCTTGGAAAAGCTTCCATAGCCGTTGGGTGCAAAGCCCAAGAGAATCAGGCCGAAATCAGGACAATGATTGCATTTGACAGGGTCATCAGACGTCTAATTATGGCATCAGACGTCTGGAAGGCCACTTTAAGACGTCTGATCTCAAGGTCAGACGTCTGATTCTATGCGGGTTTCCTCCTGACTTGAATCAGATCTAAACAGGGTTTTTGTACAAGTCCATCAGACGACATACAGGACGTCTGGCACTAAGTCTGGACGTCTGGAAACCTACTTTTACTGTGGGAATTGATTTCCAAACGTTGCAACGGCTAGAAAATCTCTGAGAAGAGATTTTGGGTCAGCCGAGGCAAAACGGTCATTTATCAGACGTCTGGAAAGGCCTATGGACATCTGATAAGGCTCTAACGGTCATATTCTTGGGTGTCTGCTAAGTCAGCCAACGGTCCACTAATTGGACGTCTGGCAAATCTATCAGACGTCTTCTAAGACGTCTGGTCTAAGGTCTGGACGTCTGATTTCATCAGACAGAACTAACTATGTCCAGCCTAACAGTTATCAGACGTCTGAAACAACAGTCAGACGTCTTAAAATACTTTATCAGACGTCTGATTTGTGAATTAGACGTCTTGAAAGTCTGTTTTAACCCTATATTGGTTTTCTAAGTGTTCTACAGAAAACCTAAGTATCCTAGGGTTGTGCCGGTGTTCCTAGGACTACTGTTAGGGTTCTTTGAGGCTCTTTAACATAATTTCTAAGGAAAATAAAGAGCAAGAAAAATAAAGATAAAAGTACACGAAAGGATTAAAAAGAATCTATCATATTCTTCTTGTCTTCTATCTTCAATCTGTCGCTCCACGCGAACCTCCTCTGTTTTCCGTCAAGCTCCTCCAATCCGTCCTGGATGCGAGCTCGAACTCCGTCTAAACACGTCCACATTTGCAATTGACCTGAAATCTAGGACTCAAATTGGAAATGTTAAATAACACGTGTTTTGTTATCATCAAAACAAATGATCGTGGTGCTCTAGCACCAACAATCTCCCCCTTTTTGATGATGACAAAACCGTAAATAATAATACAAAAAATCCTCCCCCTTTTTGACATTATCAAAAAGGTTTGATTTTAAATTTCCTATAACTCCCCCTTAAAACATGCTCTTCTATGAATTTATTTTAACAAAGGTAATATTCTCCCCTTTTTGTAACAACAAGATAGCTATTATTTTTCTCCCCCTTACTAAAGGAAATTTAGCTACCTTATTTCTCCCCCTTAAAAATTGACAATTAGCTCATAAAATTTTTAACTCCCCCTATCTAAATGCTACTGATAAAAAGATAGGGTAAAGGGTTTTACCTCACCTACCATGGCCAATAAAATGGCCCGAATGGTGGTGGTGGATGCCACATCGGATGGGGCTCCCATCCGTAGCTTGGAGGCCCGGGCATTGGCGCCGGTCTCCAATCTGGTGGTCGACGTGCGGCGGGTCCGTCGTTTGTTCGCCGTCTCGTCGGTCTTCTTGTTCTCCTCCTTGGTCTACTCCTTGGTTCCCCTAACTTGAGTTGACCAGCCTTGAGCTTGTAGGTCCAGTCCCTTATGTTGTAATTATCCCTGAATCCTACAAAACAAGATTCCAAATTTTTCTTCGGTATCCAAGTAAGCTTGGATCCGGATTTGTTAGTGGGTCTCCTTGACGGAGATCCTTTCTCAACCTTAGGGCTATAAAACTTATCTACTTTGTTGATTAATTTGTTAGAATTTTCCCTAAGACATGCAATTTCTCTTTCTATAATTTGCATCTTAGTCTTTAAATCAAAAATTTCTAACTTTAGACTATTATTTTCCTCAATCAATTTATTATTTTCATTGATGAGGTTTTGATTTTCTAATAATAGGTTATCATTTTTAGGACTAGCTTCTAGATCCTTAAGTTTTATTTCTAACCTATCATTTTCATTTCTAAGAAAACTAAGATTCTTTTTAATGCTTTTGTTTTCGATTCTAAGTGATTTACTAACTTCAAAAAGCTCATTAAAAGCATCTTGAAAATCCAGGTTTACCTCATTGTCGGAGTCGCTTTCGCTGTCGATGTCGCTTTCTCCGATTGCCATGAAACCAAGGCACGTGGTTTCCTTCTCTCCGAGATCTTCTTCCGAACTCGTCTCCTCATGAGTGCCTTCCAACCTCCTCCATATCTCGTGAGCGGTGGTGCACTCTTGGATTCGTTCGAATTCTTTCGGACTCAACGCGCAATACAAGGCATTCATTGCCTTTGCGTTGAGGTTGAGATTTCGAACCTGATCTTCTGAGTAACCTCTTGCGGGTTTCTTGGGAATCACAAATGCGGATTCACATTTTTCCCACACCCGGAAGTCGTTGGCCTGCAACCACATAGTCATACGATTTTTCCAATAAATGAAATCTATACCTGCAAAGTATGGTGGTCGCGAGGTGTCGTGTCCTTCGGTGCGCACGAATGCTTTTCCCTCCATATTTAGATCATCGCCGGTTTGTAACGCCGAAAATGCGAGACCTGCTCTGATACCAAATGAAAGTTCCCTACTAGGAGGGGTGAGATCAGCGTGACAAAAAAAATGCGGAATGAAATATATAAAGCAATATCACAAAAATAAGCAATCACAAAATGTACACAGGAATTTTTAGGTGGAAACCCAAACCGGGTGAAAACCACCACCTAACCCTCTCGAGTTAGGATTTTCCGATCAACCTAGTTGATCAAAATCCACTAAACGAATCACTTTAAAACGAGGGTGATTCAACCTCAGTACAACCACGCTACAAGTACGAGGGTAGCGTTCCTCAACCCCTTCTCTCCACGAGAAGGATTTTGTCCCACGAAGGAGACGGGAATTCGCAAAGCAAATACCCAACCAAAAGACAAAGGTAAAATAAACAACAAACCTATAGAGCCAACAAAGTAATGAACCTAGCTTCTATAGGAAATAGGAAACTCCCCATTGCAAGGAGTGCGTTGACGATGACGTGGTGCGTGTGCCACGCGATGGCACTACGTCGCTCTCGTTAACAACGCCGGGAGAGCGGGTGCGCAACGGTTGAATGCTCTCAAGAAAATGGAGCTTGAGCTTGGAGAGCAAGAGAGTCTTTTCTTTGGACACAAAAGGTTTGAAAGTGTATTGCAAGGTGTGTGTGTTAGTGTGTATGTGTGTATCTCTTGTGTATCTTGTGTGTTTGTGTTACAAAGGTTCCCCTCTATTTATAGAGGCCTTAGGAAGGCTTTGGAAGGCTTGGAAAAGCTTCCATAGCCGTTGGGTGCAAAGCCCAAGAGAATCAGGTCGAAATCAGGACAATGATTGCATTTGACAGGGTCATCAGACGTCTAATTATGGCATCAGACGTCTGGAAGGCCACTTTAAGACGTCTGATCTCAAGGTCAGACGTCTGATTCTATGCGAGTTTCCTCCTGACTTGAATCAGATCTAAACAGGGTTTTTGTACAAGTCCATCAGACGACATACAGGACGTCTGGCACTAAGTCTGGACGTCTGGAAACCTACTTTTACTGTGGGAATTGATTTCCAAACGTTGCAACGGCTAGAAAATCTCTGAGAAGAGATTTTGGGTCAGCCGAGGCAAAACGGTCATTTATCAGACGTCTGGAAAGGCCTATGGACGTCTGATAAGGCTCTAACGGTCATATTCTTGGGTGTCTGCTAAGTCAGTCAACGGTCCACTAATTGGACGTTTGGCAAATCTATCAGACGTCTTCTAAGACGTCTGGTCTAAGGTCTGGACGTCTGATTTCATCAGACAGAACTAACTATGTCCAGCCTAACAGTTATCAGACGTCTGAAACAACAGTCAGACGTCTTAAAATACTTTATCAGACGTCTGATTTGTGAATTAGACGTCTTGAAAGTCTGTTTTAACCCTATATTGGTTTTCTAAGTGTTCTACAGAAAACCTAAGTATCATAGGGTTGTGCCGGTGTTCCTAGGACTACTGTTAGGGTTCTTTGAGGCTCTTTAACATAATTTCTAAGGAAAATAAAGAGCAAGAAAAATAAAGATAAAAGTACACGAAAGGATTAAAAAGAATCTATCCTATTCTTCTTGTCTTCTATCTTTAATCTATCGCTCCACGCGAACCTCCTCTGTTTTCCGTCAAGCTCCTCCAATCCGTCCTGGATGCGAGCTCGAACTCCGTCTAAACACGTCCACATTTGCAATTGACCTGAAATCTAGGACTCAAATTGCAAATGTTAAATAACACGTTTTTTGTTACCATCAAAACAAATGATCGTGGTGCTCTAGCACCAACAACCTGATCAACAGGGTCACCACTATTATCTAGTCTTTCTAGATGACTTTCCTTTTTATCTTGGTTGTTTTTGATGAAGAATGTCTGATGTGGGACATATTTTTGAGCATTTCTTATTGAAAATAAAGAATTAGTTTGATGCCTCAGTGAAAATTGTAGATTTGATAATGCTTTAGAATTTTGTACCACACGATTGGCTGGATTTTACAGGGCAAATGGTATTGTGCATTAGACCTCTTGCCCACACACCTCGTAGCAAAATGGTGTGGTAGAGAGGAAACACGGACACCTGTTGGATGTGGCTTGGACTTTATTGATACAACATTGTGTTTCACATTTATATTAGGGTGATGCAGTTCTTAGTACTTGTTATCTTATCAATAGGATGCCTTCTTCTATGCTACATGAACAGACTCCCCAGCACATACTTTATCCTAAGAAGGATCTATTTGTTACCACCATGTGCTTTTGAATGTGTGACTTTTGTACATTTAATGGGCCTAGGAAAGAATAAGTTAACACCACGTGCATTAAAATGTGTTTTTCTTGGATATTTCAGTGGTAAAAAGACATTATGTTAGTGTTGATGTAACTTTGCATGAGATAGTGCCTTATTTTACTTTAGCTACTCACTAGTTGTCTCCAGAGGCTGAATATGCTCCCATGTCTATTCCACTTGTGCCAACGGATGGGATTATGGAGATCGAGGACTCTCCTACACCTTCTGCATCTTCTAGTGACAGTGACAAATTTAGAGATCCTCCAGTGATGTATCAGTTGCCAGTGACTTACAAGAAATACACCCCCCTACTTCCATCCTACCTTCCTCGCCAGGCCAAGTATGTGTTGAACAATCTGACTAGATGTGTGCTAGTGGTGATTGTGCAGGTATAAGTGATGTTCCTGAGGATGATCTTTTGACAGCTATTCGGAAGTCACCGTGATCTTGTGCACATTATAGAGCAGCAAGATCAATGGCTACTAACAAGATTGGGAAATCACTTGGTTTGTTTATTACATGCTTGTTAGCTATGGAGTTACCTTCTACACATCAGTAGGCTATGCTAGATCCAAAATGGTAGAAGGCCATGGAGGATGAGATGCCTACCTTACAGGACCAACAGACATGGGAGCTTCTCTTCCACTTGAAACAAACTTGTTGGTTGTTGCTAGGTCTTTGCTTTGAAGTACAACCCAGATTGGTCTATTTCAAGGTATAAGGCTTGCCTAGTAGCAAAAGGATTCTCTTAGACATATGGGGTGAATTTCTTTGATACATTTTCCACAGTTGCTCGTCTATCAGCAGTCAGATTCTTATTTCTATTGTTTCCCACAAGGATTGGAATCTTCATCAGCTTGACATAAAGAATGCTTTTCTTTATGGTAATCTCAAGGAAGAGGTCTACATGCAGTAGCCTCCTTGATTTGAGATTCAGGAGAAGTGTGTATGCAAGTTGAAGGATATTGATGGACTCAAGTAGAGTCCAAGAGCATGGTTTCACTATCTCTTAGAGGTGGTTGGAAAGATGGGCTTGCAGAGATCTTCCTTAGATCATTCATTGTTTGTTAGGAAGATAGATCAAGGTATGGTGGTTCTTTTAGTTTATGATGGATTTGATCATTACAAGGGATGACAAAATTGGGATTGTGGAGGTCAAAGGATTTAAAGCAAAACAATTTGTTATGAAAGATCTGGGCCAACTATGCTATTTTCTGGGAATTGAAGTTGCTACTAGCAAGGAGGGGATAGTTTTGTCCCAATGGAAATATGCACTTGATGTTCTCAAGGAGATAGGCATGCTAGAATCCAAACTTGCTAATACACCAATGGATCTTAAGGCACACTTATATGATGAAGAGGCAGAGGTGGTTGATAATTATTCCTACAGGTAGCTACTTGGGAAATTATTATACCTAACTATTACTAGGCTTGATATTACTTTGTTCGTTGGCAAGTTAAATCAACTTATGGATAAACCCACTAAATTATATTGGTAGTTAGCTAAGCAGGTGCTTAGGTACTTGAAGAAAGCACCTGGTTGTGGGTTACTATTTCAAAGGGGAGCACCCCTGACTGTTGTGGGATATTCAGATGCTGACTATGCCGGGTGTATAGTTGATAAAAAATCCAACACAGGTTTTTGCACTTTTGTTGCCGGCAATCTTGTTACTTGGAAAAGTAAGAAACAAGGAGTAGTCTCTAGGTTAAGCACAAAATTTGAGTATCGAGCTATGACCCAGACTGCTATTGAAATGGCATGGGTGAAATCCCTATTGAGAGATCTACATGTCCAAATTAATGGTCTTATGGAAATGAGATGCGATAACTGGGTAACCATCTACATTGCTAATAATCCAATGTTTATGAGAGAATGAAACATGTGGAGGTAGTAGATTGTCATTACACCATAGATTTAGTTCAGTGGGGAGTGTTACACATTACTTTTGTTGCTTTAGAGGATCTGACTGCTGACGTTTTCACCAAGTTGTTGCCACATGGAGCTTTTGATGCATGTTATTCCAAGCTAAGCATGATAGATATGTATGCTCCAGCTTGAGAGGGAGTATTGACATATTCTCTACTTGTATTTCTATTTTGTGGGTTTCATGCTATTTTATTTTTCTTTATGGACCTGTAGTGTAATTTACCCACATCTCTTCTCTATATAAAGGTGTAGGGCGTATTAGAATAGTAAGACAAATCATTATCTCCTACTCAGATAATACGGGGGAAATTTTAGTTTCATTCCCTCACAAGAAGTTGACCGCAAATTTGCATTGTCCATGAAAATACCTACAATAGTGCAATAACTCACACTTTATTTCCATTGTTGGTCGAAAAGTGTGCTTTCTCAGTAATAGTCATTTGTTCCTACCATTGCAAATGCAATAGGATTGAGATATGTAATTTCAAAAGGAGAAAGGGTGTGAGTTTTAAATAATTAGGAGGGTATTATGTAAAATATTAGCATTGACTTGTTGAAGTCTTGGGGCATATTAGAAGGCGAGAAGCAATATGAACTCGAATCTAATTAAGGCCCCTAACAGATGTTCTTTTGCAATCGTCGATTGATTTATTTTTCCTCGCCACATGTTGATCTAAAGGCTATTGTGAGGATTTTTAGTGTGCTTGACAACCAGCATCACTCACAAAAACTTGGGAAGCTAGGGAGTTACTCTAGGTCCAAAGAACCTATCTCAGGTAAAATTATTCAAGGGAATGAGCTATGTTGGAGGCTATCCTACATTACTCAACTCACAAGAACTTTTTTGAACAAATCTCACAACTCATCTCCATATCTTTATTGAATGATAACATATTACATTGATCATGGGTTATTTCGAAGAAATTTCCCTGCCTAAAATAGGTTGTCTTATACAAAAGCTAAAATCTATCTCCACTTAGCAGGGATACTTTAATAGCTAGGTTAAGGCAACATTTTTAGGGATTAACCTTCTTTAGCCAGGGGGTTTACCCTAACCTTGAAGGATCAAGGTTAACCTCATGTCAACTTATTTTTAAAGCAAAATTGGTTGGACATTATCCTGAATTACCCCAATTGACTTTCTAATCTTATTTTACTACCCACTCTCCAGTTTTTTTACAAATAGTCATATTTGATATTGGTATCATCCTCCTTGCCACACAAGCAAATTAGCCTACACCACTTAAGTAAGGTTGGAGGGAATTGTTTTGGTCGACCTATGGTGGAGTGACCGTTGAAAGAGGAAGATCAATGGTAGAGAGGAAGTTTCCAAATAAGAAAGGTTGTCTTTTTATTCCTTGTGCTCTAATCGAAGATGCCTTATAAAGTCTCCATCTACATCTCTTTAGTACTCGTACATTGACTTGCATGGGGACAACCATGCGCTTGCTCCATGAGCCACCTGCGATATATACCTCTAGCCCAACCAATGACCAAGCCTCCCATTAACCCTACTACATGACACAGACCTAGGGCTCTATTGCACGACAACCCAACGAACTCCGTAACAAAAGATCGAATCCTCCATGCTCTTGCATTCCACGTTGCCCTTCCATGTAGACTCCATGTGGCCTAACATGATTCTCACACTGTACGGATTCATATCAACTACCTCCCCTCTCAGAGGGCCCATCTTCCTTCATGGACCTGCTTGAGAACTGCTCAAGGAGGAGGGAGTTGCCTTTTTAGGTGGTCGAAGCTTCATCTTCTCTCATCCATAGAATGGAACTTCTATACATGGTTTCCCACCTTTCTTGACAAGGCGACGATTGAAGAGGTGTTGGAGGCGTCATTCTTTATTGTTGGAAGGGGGGTGATCATTGTGTGTCGTTATCGTACTCAATTTAAATAATGCCTAACTCATCCTAACTAAAATAGATAGAGCAAGGAAGAGACCCAGAAGGAGGTGGATTAGGTTAAAAAATCCTTTTTACGGCTTAATCAACCAATTAGAACTAAGTTTTATTGATCTGGACATTCACGCAACGATTTCACAAAACTTGTCTCGAAATTGATTACATTTTTTGTAACACTCCCAAAAATAATCCCACATCGTAAACTCATGAAAGTGATTGGTGAGATATAAGGATTGAGAATTACTACTTCATTAACTTGAGCTTAAGCATTTTGGGTGATTGTTTAGGTTTATGGGACCCATACTCAACAAGTTGTCAAGGCCAGTTTTTCTCAATTAGACGTGAGTTTAGGCCTGGGTCATTACAAATGGTATTAGAGCCAAACTCCCTCTAGTAAGGAGAAAAGAGTACATTGATCAATTGAATTCTGACGAGGACGTCAGCATTTCTAGTAGGGAAGGTTGTAACACTCAAAAATAGTCTCACATTGTAAACTCATGAAAGTGAGTTGTGTGATATAAGAATTAAGAATTATTACTTAATAACTTGGGCTTAAGAATTTTTGGTGGTTGTTTGGGTTTATGTAGCCTATACCCAACAAGTTGTCAAGGCCATTTTTTCTCGATTAGACACAAGTTCAGGCCTGGGTCGTTACACTTTTAGACTGCATCGTTAGACAAAACAAGCCTATAAATCTAGTCAAATTCCTATATAAAAATTTGATAAATTTTTTGGATAAGCTTTAATAAACTAGGAACTAAATGAAATAAACTTTACGTAAATCCATGAAGCACAAAATTCATAGTAATCTGGGAAATTTGTCATATCAAATTTGCTCATGAATCTAGATACAAGCCACTTCCACAAATTTCATCCTTTCTTTTCAAATGATTTTCATATCAGATCATTGAAATTAGAAAGCTAACTTAATTTAATTTTACAAGAAAATTATCAAAACTTTATGCAAAGGTTTTATACACGAAACTGTGCATATAAAATCGACTAGATTTCTTGATTTTTCATAAATTTGAGAATTAAAATTACAAACTAAGTTCTAAGGAACTTAAACTAATTCAACTAACTATACATCCTAATAGCCTTGATTGTAACAAAACTTCTCTCCCATCCATAGTTTGATGTTTGAAATCATGAATTTGCAGGTACAAACCTTCATAGAGTCTAGCACCTCACAAGATTTGTTACGAGCACACATGCATAAACATTGAGTACGAGTGTAACAAATTCTAAGTTCACTAACCGATAGGTTTACATTGGTCCAACTAACAAGTAGAAAATCGTAAAAATAAAGTAAACAACATTTTATGCACGATATACGATGTAAACATACTACATGAGCATTCCAAGCATCAACAAGAGATATTGGGAACAAAATCCAATGCATAAACTTTCAAAAAATAACATCAAGGTACACGAGTAATAGGAGATTAAAAATATGAGACAAGGAAAGCAATCCCGAATATCGAAATGCTTCAAAAATGGTACCCCCTCCCTTCAAATGTGTTGGAGCACTCACCTATCACTCAGATGCCACTAAATAACATGGATATGGCCCAGTTTCGAAGAGGATGCCTCTCTTGCAATCTCAATGTAGCAGCATGCATGTTGACCAAGGCAGAAAATGTGACAGAGATCCTACATTGATAGAGAGAGCGAAAACCCAAAGAATATGTAGAACTAAAGTACAATCGGGCTTCCCTCACCCTAAGGTCTTAAAGGGATATTTATAGAGGTTTTGCCAACAACATTTTAAGGTAACCATAATTTGTCTCATTTTCTTGACCCCCTTCTATTTCGAATTTCAGGTTACATATAAAAGAAAAGTTGTTGCCCTTGAAATTAGCTTTAAATGCAACTTGAATAATTGTATTTTGACTTCAAACAAGAAAGTTATGGCTAAAATACTAAATGTGTGTGAGGCTATTACAAATTTTAGAATTAGGATTAGAATTTCCTTCTTAATTGGCTATAATCATGGAAAGAATGGGAGAGGAGAGATGGCCCATTGACGTTAATATTAGTTGGGAAAGGGTTAAAGTGGATATCTACGGGTGGAATGGGTGGTAAATATGTGTTATGATTAGGAATGAGGTGCAATTAAGGTGGAATTTGGGCTTATGGTGAGTTTTATTAGCCTTAGGTGGTGTATTTGGGCTCAAAATGGATGGAAATTATTATAGTGAGTCAAATATGATTTCTTCTTTATAATACCTCCTCCATAAATGTTTTAAATCATATTCTCTTAGACCTTTAAGAATGGTGCTTTTCTACAATGCTTGTAGGCTTCATCTTTGCACAATTTCTTCTCCTTATCATACAAATAATAAAATGCAATAACTAGAGGCATGAACTTGTAAATCAAATGTGTGCTAATTATGATTATTTTTTATCAAAATATTTCAGAATTAACAAATTTATGCATGGAATGATCGTAAAATCATGTAAGTATTAGGAGGTACTCATGTGGGAGGGATGATTACTGTGGTTGGCGGCCATGGTGGGACTTAAGGAAGGATGCATGAAAGACAAGATGTATATGACACCCCATTGACAAGCAAAGTTTGTAGGCGACATCGCTGATTTAGTGGAGAAGATCAAACTGGCCTCAGTATTTAGGGGTTAACTTGTTCATTGAACAAGCTTTAAGGGTAGTGTGGCACAGTGGTAGCAAGAAAAGGTAAGTCCATTGGTTGGGCTCAAAAGAGAGGTTCCAGTAGTGTTTGTTGGCATGATGATGCATCTGGTGTTGTGCATAACATAACTAGGTCTCTAATTCTTCAACGATCTTATCCCAATTAGCACTTCACCTCCTTGAAGGCAACAGTGGACCACACATGGTGCATAAGTAAGGGTAGTGGTCACCCATAGACAATCTCAAAAGGTGTGGTTCTTGTGGATGAGTGGTTGCTAGTGTTATAGGAGTATTCTGCCTAAGACAACCACTATACCTAAGTGTTTGGGTAATCATAACAAAAGCATTGAAGGTAGGCCGTGAGTGTCTGGTTGACAACTTCAAACTGCTTGTATGACTACAGGTGATAGGTGGAATAGTTAAATTTCGTGCCTTGAAGTTGGAAAAATTCCCACCAAAAGGAGATCATGAAGAAGGCATCATAGTTGCTCATAATCAACTTTAGGAAATAGTAGCCTAGCAGGATTAAGGGATGATGCTTTGTAATGTTGGCATGTATGACGCATAAAAATCCACTCGGCCCTTCTAGCAGAAGCCTTTGCATAATTGCCATAATACGCTTATATCCAATGTAGCCACTTGTGGTCATTGTGAGGTATCATCAAGCAAATGCACTTCAATGGGAAGTTTGCAGCAAGGAAGAACCACCCTTTGTAGTAAAGGATCCCATTCATGGAAGTCTATGTCATGTGACATAGGGGATCCCCATTGAGTGCTTGGAGGTCTCTGTACTTTGGCATGGTATCAAAATGTGAGAACCCATTAGTAATTATAACTATGGGTTAAAGTGAAATTTAGCCCTCTAAGTGTGATCTAAGGCCCTAATTACTTAGATTAAGGATATTGAGATCTTAGGAGACCAAAGTTATGGGATCTATTGATACAAAGGGTTAAGATTTTTGTTAGCATGGGATTTTGGCTCTTGAAAATAGATAGCAAAGAAAGTGCAAGGTAAGTAAGGTGGAAGTAAAGGATTGGGAACTTTGGGATCACTTGAATAAAATTTCTCATCCTTTTATACCATTAAGGTTGGATAATGATACCTTACAACTTATCTCTCCATTCCTCCCATTCGTTTTCTTTTTGTTAAAGAGAGAGAGGAGAGGAGCTCAGTTGCAACAAGGAAAGGAGAGGAAGTGCAGAAAAAAGGTAGGATTTTCCTTCTCTCTGCATATAGTTGCAAGGTAAGGCCCCCTACATGTTTGGGTTTTGGGTTCTTGGTAGGAGAAGGGGATCTCTTGCATGCATGCTTATTGAAGGAGGGAGGGGGGGATCATAGCACGATGTCCCCCAATATATTGAGTGTAGATATGATTTCAACCCTCCAATTTCGTGTTGGATGAAATCCCAGGTGGTGTACAGCTACCAGTGGTTTGCAATAGGGAGGAGAAGAGAGTAGCTGCGAAATAGCAACACCTGTGAACTTTGATCATCAGGTAGGGCATTTTATTCCTTTTGATTTTGACGATAAGAGTAGCATTTTAGTTGGGATGCTGAGGTAGGATAAGTAGAACCTCCTCTATTAGTGGTGGTTCAGTGATCTAAAGTGGTGGAAACCACCCACCACCATTATATAGATGATTGCATGTCAAGGCAATCCATGTTAAAGGGTGACCCCTGATGGTTGGTGTGGCATATGGGTATGTAACATTGTGTAGGAATGATTAGATCATGTTCCATTTCCTTCCCATGTACTAAGTGGTTAGGCATGGACTTGAGTCAAAGGGTAGTGAGTGTTGCAGAGTTAAAGTGCATTGATGTGCTTCAGGAGACATCTGACTGTTCAATTAGATGTATGATACTTGAAAGTTAGACATTTGATCATCTGACCAGACGATGACTGGAGTTGGGTTCATCTCTTGGAGTCGGGCAGAATGTAGTAACAGACGTTTGACATGATTGCCAAACGTTTGATACAAGGCTATGGGATGTTTGATGCAAAAATCAGACAAACCCTGTAGCGTGTGTGTACACATAGAGTTGGGGTGGTGAACCATTAGAAGTCTGATGATATTGTCAGACATCCGGAGAGGTCTTTAGACGTCCAAGCTAAAAGCTCGGATGTCTGATGGTCTAGGTAGTGGAGTCCCTGGAGAGTGGCTCTAGGTGATGTCCAACCCAAGTGGGCAAACACCTTATATGGTGACATAGGATGTTTGACCAGATAATCTGAACATCTGAGTGGCATACTAGATGTCTAATTTGAGACACAAACGTTTGGTGTACAAGGGTCAAGAAGCCTCATTCTAGCACACTATCAGGTGACGTCTGATTTTGGTGTCAGATGTCTAACCAGGGTAGTAGATTCCCAATACTGGAGGTAGTGGTTGGTGTAGGTCTTGATCATGGACCCAATCATGCCGAGTCATGCAAAGACTCGGAGAAGTCAATAAAGATCTATGTGATTTGTGGGGTTAGGCACATAAGGACTTGAGAGAGAGTGTCTAAAAAGGCAATCTACCGGGGGCTCTTGATGATGTCTCTACGGGGAATCATCCAATGTATGCACAACATTACAAATGACCATCTTACCCTCCGGGAAGAGGGACACGTAGACTAATCATGAGATTAGTGATGCGTATTTTACGCAATTTTATAAATGTAGGTTTTTGTCGTTGAGACATGTAAAATCGATCAACTTGTAAATTTATAATTCCTAGATAGTGGAGTATCTGGGGTCGTCTAAGGAGGCCAAATTGTTAGTCACAAAGATGGTTCTCTCCCTCACTTCTCAAATCAACACATATATTTTTTTATTTTTCGTTTTGTTGTTTTTAGGATTTTCAAAATAATCGGGT
This sequence comes from Thalassia testudinum, assembly GCA_037157565.1. Classification (NCBI taxonomy): domain Eukaryota; kingdom Viridiplantae; phylum Streptophyta; class Magnoliopsida; order Alismatales; family Hydrocharitaceae; genus Thalassia; species Thalassia testudinum. Next base: position 24,221,676 of record JAZHRO010000015.1, on the reverse strand, counting down.
ACTTGAAAGTAAAGATTAACTAAAGCTACTCCTATCAACTACTCCTAAGTGACAGGAATGAAATCTTCTCTTCTAAACTCACCCTAGGCAAGTGCGCCTAGGATAATTACAAGAGAAGAGTGTGCTTTACAACTATTATAAGCAAGAAAAACACACTAGCTAGAAAACAAGAAATTAAAGGCATCAATGAAATCTTGTATTACTAGGAAAATGTATGATAGGTAGAGGAATGCTTGTTACATGAAAATATGAAAACACTAGCTAATACAAGAAATTGGAAAGATAAAGAAGAAGAAGGGATCCTCTAGTTGAAGTTTTGGATAGCCTTGCTCCAAGTGCGGTTGCTCCCGCACTTAAAAAGGGTTTTCCTCGACTTCTTCAAGTAGTCATTCTCCAAACTATCCTCCAAGGTGGGTGTCAACCACCTTGCTCCTCCTCTTGCCTGGACATCCCTCGTATGTGAAGAACTCCTCCTCCTTGGTGTGGCACAAGGGAGAGGAAGATAGAGAAAGAAGGCACCAAGGGGGCAGGTAGGTTGCCCCCTTGATCTTCTTCTCTTCTTCTTCTTCCTTGGCCATGAGATGTAGGTAGTGTAGGTAGGAAAGACTAATGGAGAAGATGATTGTGTGGTGGTGGTTAAGGGGGGTATTAATAGGAAAGGAGGAGTGGTGGTTGGCGTGGATGAAATGGAGGGATAGGATGGCTTGATGGAGGTGGTTGGTGGATCTTAGCGCTAAGGCTAAGTGGCGCCACATAAAGGGTTGTAAGGGGGGGTAGTTATGGAGGTTTGGTGGCCTTTGGTGGATTTCCACCATGGAAGGGCACCTCCCCTTTATGGTGCCAAAGAGAGGCTTCGAGAAGGGGTCCTTGTTGGTGCCATGTTTAGATGGGTAGGATAGGTTTAGGTGTTGGATGAAGGGTTGAGATGGAAGGATAGTTGGCGCAAAAAATCAAGGAAGTTATGGGATATTTTTGGTGCAAAAATATGGTGGCTTTTGGTGGTGGAGAGGGATGAAAGGATGCATAGTCTTGGTGCCAAGAGAGAAGGGTATTGGAGGTAGCTTATGTGGACTTTAAGTAGGGTTATTTGGTGGAGCTACCTAAGTAGTCTTTTGAGGTGCTGGTTGGCCAAGGTAGGGAATAGAAGCTGAGCTAAACTAGCTAAGCTAACTTAGTTAGTAGATGAGTTGAGTAAGAGGTGGAAGGAGCTAGGGTTTTGGAGGAAGAACTGAGGAGCTGCATCTGAGCTGGACTGAGGCTGATGGTTGCTGAAGAGAGCTTCAAGGAGCTACCTTAGCTGGCTTTGCTTGCTAGTTCTTTTCTAGTTGCTAAGCCAAGCTAAGATGAGCTGACTTCTGCTGATGTGAGCTGGGTCTAGTCTTTCCAGAGATTACCTAGCCAGCTGGAGTAGCTAACTTAGATCAAGTAGCTCAGCTCAACCAAGTTGAGCTAAGTTAAGTCTCCGAGAGTTGGACTTTAGCTGGCCTAAGCTGGTTGAGGTCTTCTTCAACTGACTTGGCTTAGCTAGTTGATAGCAGTAGCTAGTCATAGTTAGGTAGAGCTTCTAGTGAACTGTTTTGAGCTGGAGGAGCTGGAATGGAGCTGGGATCAATTGTCTTGAGCTAGTTTGAGCTGCCATCCAACTGAGGTGAGTTGAATGGAGCTGAGGTGAACTAGCTAGAGCTACCATTTAGCTGAGATGAGCTGAATGGAGCTAAGGATGAGTTGATCCAGCTAGAAGGAGTTGGGATCCAGCTGGGATGAGCTGGATCTAGCTGAGATCCAGCTGATGTGGACTTCTCCTTCATCTTCTACCTTCCAGAGTGTCAAGGTTTGTGAGATCTGACTATCTGCTTGTCCCTTGCATTCAAGTAAATGCATCAGAAAGACAATAAGATGCAATGAATGCCTAGCCTAAGTAAATGCCTAAATGCAGCCTGAAAATCCATTTGCAAAGTTAAAACCCTAAGAGATAGATCAGTTTTAGCATAAGAATGATGATAAACTAGCATTTATCAATTAGCGTGGTTCGGTTGAAAGGAGGTTGGACTTCTAGTACTACGAGAAAAGGTGATTGATGAATCATACATGAGAGTACATGCCAAACCCATGGAAAGTATGGTGACTCAAAAGTGCACTGGATCCAGCCCAACGAAGTATACGGTAATGTGTTTATGGAGAGTCACCCATATGATGGGATTTGGTGATCACTTGTTGGGTAAGAACGTGATTGACCAAAGTTATCTCGATTGACTTCTGGACCTGAGTCTAGGGGATTGAGTTACGAAAGGCCAACATAGCCCAACAACAAATCTCGGTTAAGGAAGTGCATGATTAGCGAGTTTTGACGAAGTAAAATCAGGGTTAGGAGAAACTCGTCGTCGTAGTTCATTAAACACGTTATCAAATACAATTTTTAATCGAAACTCGAAAGGTGAGTCCCAGGTCGAACATGGGGAGGCGAACGTTTGGTTTTAAAAAATCAGCATTTCACTTTTTATTTGTTTTTGTTGTTTTTGTCTTTTCTAATTTTTTTGGTTTTTTTATCAAGCAAGAAATTAGGTCGATGAAAACTTTATCTACTTGAAAAAATATAAGAGAGAGAGAATCAAATATATTTCTAAAGCAAATGTTTCTATAACTAAGAAAGTGGGAAAGATTACACTATAAAAGAAAGAAGAAAGATATAGGTGAGAGAATCCCCTTCGACGGTTGCTCGGAGGATGACTTGCTCTGACGTCACCTAGAGGAAGGTGGTGAGGAGTAGGATGAACGAGGACAGAGCTAGAGGACGGAGGGCAGGTCAGAACGGCGTTGCGGCGAGGATCTTCTTCCTGAAGGGTGGCGAGAGGATGGTCGTGGGATGCTCCATGAATGGGGATGAGGGGAGGAAAAAAAAAATTGATTCTACTCTAGAGGAGAATCCTGGGCTTGGGACAAGCTCTCTCTAGAGCCTTGGAGGTGGTGAGGAGAAGAAAGGAAGAGATGGTGAAGAATGGAGTGGGGTAAATCCTTTTATAGTAGAAGGAAGAGAAGGAATTCGTGCATAGGGCATTAGTGACAGCTGCAATCGTCGCTGAAGATCTGCCAAATTGTCATTGAGGATCTGCGCCAACCCTCGCCCTTGCTGGCACGTGCATCACGCATCGTGTCATGTGCATGCGTGCATTGGCGTTGTGCTGTGTGTGAGCTGTGGTGTGGGTGCACTGCGGTGCGCGCATGTCTGCACGCGTTAGCTGTGGTGTGCCGTTGGCGTCCAATTGGAGGATTGGGGGGGTATTGTGGATTTCGAACCCGTGCCCCTCCTTTGGGAACGTACCTCAAGACCACCGTGTTACACCTAAGGGTTTGTCGCGAGGAGAAGTCTTTGGAGCTCGGTGCGGAGGCTTCCTAGCCGTTAGATGATATCCAACGGCTAGGATTCAAGGATGCAGATGATGAAGGGCATGGGTGGTTGTTGCTGGCCGATGTTGGGCGGCCCAAATGGCACCATGGACAGCCTAGATGGCGCCACGTGGCACCATCTGGGCCATCCATCTTCTTTCTGTTGCAGAGGGTGCCACGGTGCTTGGATCGAGGTGATTTTTGCATTGTCGGTGCGATTGTCGCTCTGGATCCATCTATATGGTCGAATTTTTCATCTGAAGTCAGTAAGGATGTCACATTGCCCCTTAGCCGTTGATCTTCCTCGGACAGCATAAGGTGCTACGGGATTCCAATCTCAACGATTTTTGAGGCATTAGACTTCGATTGTCGTCCTGATCAGATCCGTACGATCAGATTATCCATCCAAGGTCGTAAAATAAATCTCCTTCCCTCATGACCAAAAAAGGACGTAATTAACCTAAAATATACACTTCTCTAAATGCGGGATGATGCAAGCCATACAATATTTATAACATGAAATGCAAATCTAAGCCGAGGAACATGCATGAATAGGCATTTTAACCTAATTAAATGTGTCTACATCATACCCCCATGCCTATCTTTTGCAAGTCCGTAGCAAAATTAAACTATATGCCATGTATAAAAATAAAATTACGACTCAATCGCTTAGGCCTAAGTCATTTATTAACAATAGAAAATTTCAATTAAGGCTCTAAACTATGAGGACTCGACAGTTCCCAGGTGCCTGCCAAAATGTAGGCCACCCAAGTCTTCGCCTTATTTGCAAAGGGAAGATACATTTTTTTGTTTTTCTTTTTTTCTTATTTTTTTGGACTTTTGTAGTTTGAGAGTGTCGGGATAACTTTTTACAGCTACCCAACCTGCCCAAGACTCGAAAAAGACTATGTGCTAAGCATCTTGTGAAAAGAGTGAAAGACTCACTAGGCAGCTCTTAAAACGGATTTCAGGTTTTTACGACCCTAGGTAACCTTAAAGATTTTTGCTTAGAGGTTTATCTTTCCGATCAGTAGCTTTCTCCTTACTTTTATTTATTTATTTATTTTTTATGGGGTTAGCACAAGGGTGAACCTAATGTATATCTCTCCAATTTATTCTACTTTCCCGCTTCTTCCCTAAGTGTTTTAGGAATTATTTGTGCATTTTTTATGAGCTGGGCTTTGGACAACCAGCCAATGAGCTGTTACTCACGACCACTTGCTAGCCATACTCGTGTATTGAAGTGTGGCTTTATTATTATTATTTTTCTCCTTTTTCTATTTTTTTCTTTTTCTTTTTTGGTGTTTATTTTTCTCTTATTTTTTTTCCTAAGTAGGTGGCTTCTCTGATCTAAAATTTACCTAAAGGCAACAAGAAGAGAATGGTCGTGTGGCTGAGCTCTGGACAATCGGCCGATTAGCTATTACCACTGACAACTTGCTAGCCATACCACTCTAGATAGTTCATTAGCTACCCAATTTCCATAAAATCTACCGAAAAGTGAGTTAGCTCAAATAGTGTGTAGATACTTAGGCTTAAAGTCCCTTTAAATCAAAGGGTGGGTTGATAAGTCGTGTACTTATCATCCCAATTTATTTACAAAATTAAAATAAAATTACTTGACGAGAACTCGAGACTAAGTCCACATTAGAGTGGACACCTGGCTGATTAAGTCTAAAGACCTGAAAAGTCTAAGTATTTAGGTCCTATCGCATCATTTCCTAAAGTTAACAACTTCCAAATGCCTAAGTTCTCTTCTCCTAATTTCTTTCTTCTTCTTCTTTTAAATAAAAGAAATAAATTCCACAGAATTAACAAAATGATTTCAGGATTAATTATCCACCCCCTATGCCTAAATGATACAATGTCCTCATTGTAAAAATAAAGACATAAAAAGGGCGGAATAAATAGAATATCAACTGAATTTTATGAAAATCTGGTCAGCTCCACAGAGAATGTGGAATATACACACGTGCTAAATTTATTGCCTTCAGCTAGGCACGGTTCACAAGGAAGACATTAAAATTTCAGAAGCGTAGGTCAAAATTAGAATAAGAAAATTGATTTTGGAACTTGCAAAAAGACGTCCACAGATGTCTGCCAGATTATGGTGCAGACCCATGCCCCAGGGTCAAGTGGTTCTCCGGTTCTGGATGAAAATCACCCAGAATTGAAGATTGTTGAGCTTGTAGGGTCGAGCCTGTGGTTTTGTAGAATGCAACTCAAGACTAAAGTGTTGGACAATGGGTAGAGATGGTTCAATAAGTTTGGATGTCCATTTAGATTTCAACTCAAAAAGATAATCAATGATTCTGAGCTTGGGTTACACGTGAAAGATATCATAAGGGTCCTGATAGAAAGTAGGTGGTTTCAGGTCAACAGGAACCCTTAGATTCAAAATTGTAGTTCCCTCAGAAGTAGCTTCCCATATTTTTATTTCCAACTTCCTATCCTCCAAGATCAAAGTTTCTGGGACCTCTAGATCATTGTACACCCCATTTAAAATACCCAGGTCCAACAATTGTGGCTGAATTAGGATTGACTTGGGCATAATGATTTCAAAAGTCAGGTCTTCGGGGTGAGAATGAGGAATGGGGTCACTAATTGAATCATTAAGATTAGGATCCTCCAAGTTAACCCCAATCGAATCAAATTCCTCTATTATCGGGCTGGCAAATGGTTCATAAGATTCCTCAAGCCCATTTGTTTCACTAAAATCATCTTCCTTATGCTCAAGTGATACTTCACTGAGAGACTTTTCACCCTCAGAGTCAAAGAATTCTTTATCGACATTTATATATGTCTCAAAATCATATGTCATTTCATGATCCAAGGAGACATTTTTCTTCGTTCCTTGGCTCGGGGATCTTGGGTGAAGTTATCGGTTCATTCTGAATCGATTGCTCTAGACCAACCTGGTCATCTCTAGTCTCAGAATATGTATCCCCCCTCGACAGGTGCCTGAGTGGGTTTAGACATTGGCTCTTTTGAAGGGGATTCATGATGAGTCCATTTTAATAGACTATTGTTACGCCTAAGTAATTCAATTCTAACATTGTATGTTTGTTAATAATCACATTTGGTCATTAAATGATTGCATGTGTCATTATTTAAGTTTACATTTCTTCTGTTGCTTATTATGTAATTATTTTTATGCAGGTCCCACAACAACGCACTCATCTTCTCCAATTAATCTACTTCATCAGGCTAATAATCGGGAAGAAAAGGGAGGAGGATCAATTGTGGAAAAGAATAGGCACAAATATCTCCACCTATGACCGTCCTCCTTCAACAGAACCCAATAAGCGTTGGCCATGTTTAGTAAGGGATTTTGAAAATCCCTTAACTCGCACGGGAGAGGAGATAAAAAAAGGAGGTTCGGGAGTGAGAGGGCATCTTCTCCTCTCCCCCGGAGGGGATATCCCTTCTTCTCCACCTTCCCCACCGTGGAGAGAGCATGCACTGTGGAGAAGGTGTGCACGGTGAATCCAGCCACGCCCTTGCATTGCCCACTGCTGAGCCCATGCCAGCCTGCCCTCACTGCGCCTGCAACTTCCACCGCCTATCCACCGCATGCGCGCGCCCTTGCAAGCCATAGCCGTGCCCTCCACCGCCTGTCCAGCCATAGCCTGCCCTCACCGTGCGCCTGCAATTGGGCGCACCGCCACAGTCGAACCAACTCCCACCGCCCTTGTGCCCTTGCGCGCCTTGCAAGCGCTGCACCCATCACCCGCGCTACTGCCACAACCGCGCCTTGCACAGCCTGCACCAAGCACCTGCAGGCACCACTCCCACCGCAAGCGCGCCCTTGCCTGCACTCGCGCCCTCACCGCTCACTGCACTACCACAGCGCGCATAGGTGCACACTGCAGACCACATGACACCTCCTCTTCATCATCTTGTTCCTCTTCAGCGCCTACAAGTACCCAAAGCCACGCCCGCAGCAGCCATGCACCTGTGGGCAGGGCAGCGCAGCCACGCGTGCCTGTGCGACCGCGGCACAGCAGCAGTGCAGCCATCTACCGGGGATAGGCCAGCGCTCCTCTCTGCCAGCCGGCCGCCTCCGGCCACCTCCAGTCACTGCGTCACCACCATTGCGTAGCTCTCGTCAAAGCATGCCTTCCCGTTGCGTAGCTCCTCCCATGAAGCCTCCTCGTGCACGCAAGGAAGAGAGAGGAAGTTTCCTCTATTTTATACTCAATTAATATTTACATTGAATGCCATTGCCACAAAATGAATTTTGATTTATGATTATTTTATTGTGGTGAATTTATGCCTTAATGCTCATACTTCTAGATAATTGTTAAACCTTATTATTCATCTCTATGTGCATTGAATTTAATTTTGAATGACATCTTCATATGCATGCAAGTGAATAGTACATGGCATACTTTTGCACATGTATAATTTTCTGACGTAAAAATTACATTCACACCCCTTGACTTAGCCATAAATTTAAGGTTTACTTTCAGAGCTATACAGGCATTGTTTGATCTGGCAAATAGTTTAGTGAACTTGATTTTGACCTAATTTGCGAGTTTAGCTAAGTCATTGCCTCCCCGTGGACATAACCCGCTCTTCTGTGAGTGGTTTAATTTTAATTTTAATTATTTTGTTAAGTAGTTTTCCACCACTTTGATCCTACAACGACAATTCATCTTAATACATTATTCGAAAGCTTCGGATTGCTATCGTCTAACGATAGCTTTCCTCATTGTTTAAAAAAAAATACATTATTCGAAAGCGAAAATCATCTTATCAGTTCATCTTGCGAATCATCCCAAGATTGGACTAGGGCAACCAGAAATTTCATCCTCAATCTTGACAATTTCCCAAGTAGAAACTCACCCATGCCCCTATCCCTAACATTTTGGAGCAAATCCAATAAAGAGCTATTCAGCTCATCAATCATTTTTTTCATAAGCTCCAATGCTTCAGCGCATGGTATTGGCTGAGCTTCTAGAGATTGAATGGTTAGTCAACACCTTGTCTTGGACCTGGTTCACTTGAATCTAATGGTTCGATTCAGGGTTGGGTGGGTTCGGGTTAAATCTAAGGGAGTCAAGATATTGAGGTTCTCGAGGCCCTCCTTAATAGTAGGTCATTTCGGGTTGTTCAAAAAATGGTGGTGACCTATATTCAGTGAAAGACTAGGGAGGGTAGGTGTTATAATCATCATATCCTTCCTGATTGTAGATCAGGTTAGGTTGATCATCAAAGGGTGGAGATCTATAATCGTTGTAGGTGTGAGAAGGTGTTCATCATGCTGAAACAAGGTTTTAAAATCACTTCGTCGTAATATAGCCAAAAATAGCGTGTGAACAAATACAATTTATAGCTTGAAAGAAATCCGAGGTTGAATGCAGGGAGCAAGTGCTGCAATTAATCTCAAGATCACAATTTTAAGCACAATATGGCAATATAATGGAAATATCATGCACAAATAATATAAATATAGAAGCAAGAGTCAATGTACCCAAAAAGATTAGGGTAAAATGGTGATTTGAATCACCAATTACCCTAATTACAATAATATCAAATATGTCAACAGTATCAATCAAGTTTAATCCATGTAGGATAAGTGCACAGTGCACTCTCTGTTAAAGATTAGACAATGGAGCTCTCAACCAGATGACTTAAACTCTTTCTTGCTACAGTGCCAAGAGGGCACTCTGCTTCTTCCTTTCCTTTCTCTCCTCAGGCTCAAGGGAAGGCACAACATAGAGCGCAACACCAACACCAGTAGAGGCAAAGGCCTCTCTCAGAATTTGCTAAGTGTCAAGAGGTGGGCAGCAGAGCAAAACCCCCCTTCCCCCTCTTTCTCTTCTTCTTCCATTCCCTTTCTCTCCTCAGAAATATGATAATCGGATCCAGGTATATGGGTAACCGGTTCAGCGCCCAGACCCACATGGCGTGGTCGCAGGCGAGGGCGTGCGTAAGCACGTATGAGGGGACCTTACCCCATGCTTATTGAGGCAACGAGGAAGAGGAGTAAAAATAATTTATTTCGCGCGGGCGCTTCAGCAATTTCTGAGGTGGGACTATCCCACCCACTTCCTTTGTGAGAAGCTGCAGAAGAGACTTCCTCCCAATTGACGAGGTTGCTGCAGCTGAAGCCTTCAGTTAAGGTCTTGGAAGGAGTCTTGGGGTGTCTCCACGTCTCCTAGGCATGGAGGAGAGGAAGAACTCGGCTTGAACATGGAGACCGAGGTCGGAGAAGATGGTGGTGGTGATGACCGTCCAGCGGATACCTGAAACACAAATACGGGCTTGAAAGCCCTTGTCAGATGGTTCAATAGGATCACCGAAGAACGAGGAAGATGATAGTGGTATCCGTGAAGTGTGGGAGTGTGTGAAGTGCTCGGACGAAGTCGGGGAAGGTGTGCGAAGGAGGTGGAGCTCGGTGGAGCGATTCAGTGGGTGGATCGGCTAAGTAGGAGAGGGGTTTTGGTCGTGAAGGAACAACGGGGTTTTTGGGAGTTGTGGCGAGGTGGATGGTAGTCTGTGAAGTGCAAGCGAACTTGCCCGAGTTTTGCCAGAGGCGGAGAAGACAGAGAGGGATATGACTAATTGGCGGACGCGTATGTGTTGTAAGTGTGGGAGAGATAAGTAGAGTGAAAGAGGAAGATGTAGAGGGTCATAGGAGTAGAGGAGATAGGTAGAGGGCTCTGGTCATGGCTTGACTGGAGCCGGAGAAGGAGAAGGTGACGACGATTGAGGTAGAAGAATGCCCTCCCTTTGACTGGAGAGGTGCAGGAGGAAGAGAGGAAGATGTTGGGCCGTCGAATTTGATGGTTAGACGGCCAGAAGAGGGAGAATGGAGGTAGATGGTGGAGCAAATTGCGGAGGTGCTCGGAGAGGGAAAAGAGAGGGATTTCTTTGGCCAAAGTTTGCTAAGGAGCTAGGGTTCTTGCCCTTGCTCCTTTTATAGGCCATGGGGATGGGTTTAAAGCTTAGAGACCAAGCTTTCAAGCTTGGTAAGCTTGACAGAGAAGGATACTCACATCTCTCATGCGTTCGCATGAGAGATTGGGAAAGAATTGGAGCCCACGAATAGATTTGATTTGTAGAGAAATCTCTCAGGAATCTCCCTTTCAAATTTGGAAGAGATTGAGCGTGAAATCAGGGAGAAAACTCTGATTGAAGGGTGCTGGAGTTTGTAGGAGGACATGGAGGGGTGGGGACCTTTTTGAGAAGAAGACGACAAAGATAGGGGACTTTTTGTAAGGAATTTCAAAAGCTGAGGGGTTGTGTGAGAGAAAAAGAGTCAAATTGGACCAAATTGTAAACTAGGTCAAGGCAATCTCTGATTGGGTCTAAATTTTGATACAAATTTAATTTGGACATAAGGAATCCAATGGTAAAGTTGAATTTTGTTTTTGACCTAGTTTGACTAGGTAATTTATGTAAAAATCCAAATTAGGGCAATAGTTTATCTGACTCTGTTTTGGGTCAAAATGGGTTCTGATGGTCAATTCAAAGATGCTAAATCCTAGAGAATATTTTTTTTATGATTTTTAGAGGGTTTAGATGAATTTTAGCCTGGCCAGAACCTTAGTTAATTAAGAGAGTCTGTTTTTAAGGTTTCGGATGCCATTTAATTCTTGAAATACGTGAAAATCTGTTTCTGTCTGTATGAACCCACTTATTAGACATTAATGACTAAATGACCTTTAATAAACCTCTGGTATACGCCATGGTTATTCTATATTTGTGATAAGATGGTAAAATTATAGAAATAACCCTGTTTCATCTTTTCTTCTTAAAACAACTCACCCTACTCTAGAGACCCTCTAACTGATATGTAGGAGCTTTTATTGACTTTATCAGATCAAATTGAGCTAGTTATGGCTCATGATGATGTTCCTATCAGAAGGATGATAATCATAGTCTTGTTGTCCAGGGTTAGGCCTTGGACATTGAGGTTCGGATTCATATCCCCAATCAAATTTGTCCCGGCTAGTGGATGGGTAGTCATAAGTCAAGTCAGGATAGTAATCATCTTGGGGATAAGTGGAAGTAGGAGGGTAGGATTGGAAATGAGAGCGTGATGTGGAAGAATACATAGTGGAGTAGGAGGGAAAACAGAAGAAAGAAAGGTGCCCTGCAGTACAATTAACCAAACTTGTCCTTATGTGGGTAGCCTAAAGACCTACAGACTTCCAGGACCCGTCCTAAGATTATAAATGATTTGGTCTACCTCTATCTAGTCAATCCAACTAGTTAGAGGGAGGGACTGGGGAGAAGATTCTTCCTTTGGCTTATGCCTCCAGTTCCTTTGATACCCCCAACTACGGTCGTTTGATGCTACTCCCTTAGCTAGACATCAGATGGACTAGTAAAAATAGATTAATTGAAACCAATCTCAATCTGAGCCCCGAAGAGCGAATCAATCCTTAAGGCCAACGTCTACTCAGTTTTAGTTAGGCTTATGATGATCGTGCTCTTGGAATGTGATGAGCCCTTTAGATGGGTTGTACCCTTAATGATCAGTTAAAATGTGTGTGCATGCACAACCAGGGTTTGCAAATAAGGTTATTTGATGATGTGTCTTCTAGGGTTTAACCTTGTTTAGTAGCTTTTAGGGTTTAATCCTTAGGTTCGTTCAATCAGGTTTTGTAGAGCACTCTAAGTTTTGAAAGAACTGGTGATGATATATTCCTTTAGAAATCAAAAACTAATGTGGAGTGCCAGGTTCAGCCCTAAAGATCAACCCTAAGTGGCAAGCTACTGATGGATCGCTTTTAATTTAAGTGGTGCAGCCCAAATAGTTCAATCAATTGGCCTATTGCACCACTTAGTTAAGGCACACAAAAATATTTGACCTATTCAGATTTCTATTCACTTATGTGTGTGTTGAGTTAAGTGTATCGGATCCACATGTTAGATTCCGATTAAGTGATAGAATCGATGTGATTGTGTGCCTTAGGGTGAGAAATTGTGGGTGTTAAGTATGTAGCCTTCAATTAAATCCCAGAAGAGAAGAGTATTTATTATTATTTTTTAATATATGCGGGCGGGTGAGGTGAGGCGAAGTGACAATCCAACAATCAAATCTATCCTAGGGTTTATGCAAGCACCTAAGTTGATTTGAGTTTGAGTTATTAGGTTATGGAATGGAAATCTAGTGGGTGGGTGGGGGGGATAAACTTACAAATGTCTCTACCCGTACTTTACTCCAATCTACCGCCTTTGGCTCCTCGATCGGGTTCCTGCAAGACAATAAATCGAAGAAAGATATGTTAGAAAAATATGTAAGTAATGCGGGAAAACGTGAGAAAAAACCAAAGAACGTTGCTTCCCTAGTAACGGCGACAAAATGATGGGGCGAAGATTCGTCGCGAAAAGGTTGGAATTTGGAAAACTCATCGTCTAGTTTGATTGGTGAGAAAATTCGTCGATCAGATAAAATTTATAACCGAAACTCAAATGGTGAGTCCGGGTGAAACACGGGGAGGCGAACGTTTGGCTTTGAAAAATCTGCGTTTCGCTTTTTATTTGTTTTTGTCATTTTTGACTTTTCTAATTTTTTTGGTATTTTTATCAAGCAAGAGATTAGGTCATGAAAACCTTATCTACTTGCAAAAATATAAGGGGGAGAGAGAGAGAGAGAGAGAATCACATATATTTTTGAAGCAAATGTTTTCTACAACTAAGAAAGTGAGAAAGATTACACTACAAAAGCAAAAAGAAAGATATAGGTGAGAGAATTCCCCTCGACAGTTGCTTGGAGGATGACTCGCTTGGATGTCACATGGAGGAAGGTGGTGAGGAGTGGGACGAATGAGGATGGAGCTGGAGGACGGAGGGCGGGGCAGGACGGCATCGCGGTGAAGATCTTCTTCTAGAAGGGAGGTGAGAGGACGGCTGTGGGATGCTCCACGAATGGGGATGAGGGGAGGGAAAAAAATATTTGATTCTACTCTAGAGGAGCATCTCGGGCTTGGACAAGCTCTCTCTAGAGCCTTAGAGGTGGTGAGGAGAAGAAAGGAAGAGACGGTGAAGAATGGAGTGGGTAGGTCCTTTTATAGTGGAAGGAAGAGGAGGAATTCATGCATAGGGCATTAGTGACAGCTGCAATCATCGCTGAAGATCCATGCCAACCCTCGCCCTCGCTGGTGTGTGCATCACACGCTGTGTCGTGCGTGGGCTCGCACTGGTGTTGAGTTGTGTGTGCGCTGTGGTGTGGGTGCATTGCGGTGCGCACATGTCTGCGCGCATGTGCTACGATGCGCCCTCGGCATCCAATTGGAGGATTGGGGGGGCATTGCGGGTTTCGAATTTGCACCCTCCTTTGGGAACGTGCCTCAATTCCACCATGCTACACCTAAGCATTTGTCGAGAGAAGTTTCTGGAGCTCGGTGCGGAGGCTTCCTAGCCGTTGGATGATGATCCAACGGCTAGGATTCAAGGGTGTAGATGATGAACGGCTTGGGTTGTTGCTGCTGGCTGATGTTGGGCAGCCTAGATGGCGCCATGTGGTGCCATCTGGGCCGTCCATCTTCTTTCTGTTGCAGAGGGTGCCACAGTGCTTGGATCGAGGTGATTTTCAAGTTGCCGAACTGCGATCATTGCTAATGTATGATCGGATTTTTTCATCCAAAGCTTGTAAGGATGTTGCATTGCCCCTGGCCGTTGGTCTTCCTTTGACCACGTAAGGTGTTATGGGATTTCGATCTCAACTATTTCGGAGGCGTTAGACTTCGATCATCGTTCTGATCAGATCCATACGATCAGATTGTCCATTCGAGGCCCTGAAAAAAAATCTCCTTCCCTCCTGACCATAAAAAGGACGTAATTGACCTAAAATATACACAACTACACTAAATGCAGGATGATGCATGCTATGCAATATTTATAACATGAAATGCAAATATAAGCCTAGAAACATGTATGGATAGGCATTTTAACCTAATTAAATGTGTCTACATTAGTGCACATACGAACCTACCCCAAATCACTGTTAGCGACAATTATTCCGTAAATTGACCAATATGTCAACACTTAGGAAGATCTATGAGTCACATTAGCATTTAGTGGGGATAGATATGATGTAAATAAATATATATATATATATATATATATATATATATATGTATATACCATCAGTATTAATAGAAACTATAGTTAAAGCCTTACTAAACCGCTTGGCTTACACCTACATTGAACTCCATTTTTAGGATGTGATGCCAAGAGTATAAGTTCCTCGCAAGCTCAAGATCCAAGCAGTGCAGCAGGACACCAAGTTACTTTGAGTGTGTTTGGAGCTGGCTTAGATCCTATTGTTGGTGCCTTGGGAGGAGGAGGCAAATTTCTCAAGTAGAGGTTGCGAGGAGTTGTTTCAAATGTGTATCAAGGAGTTGATTAGGGTGATGGTGGACCTTTTCGAGGTGCGAGGAGTGGCATGACGAGAAGCACACAGCCAGTGATAAGTATACATTATTTCTTGATAAAATGCACATTCTTCCTCCAATGCCTCTTCTTCATCTAATGCCTCACAACCTCTTCTTCCTCCACCACGCCATCAATCTCAGCTATTGGATCTCCATCCAACGGCTGAGAATCGGCTGCGTCGCCCCTCTAGTTGTTGGTGCTAGAGCACCGCGATCATTTATTTTGATGATAACGAAACACATGTCATTTAACATTTGCACTTGAAGTCTTAGATTTCAGGTTAATTGCAAATGGAGACGTGTTTAGATGGAGTTCGAGCTCGCGTCTATGGTGGATTGGAGGAGCTTGATGGAGAACAAAGGAACTTCGTGAGGAGCGATAGCTTGAAGATGGAAGGACAAGAAGAATAGGATAAATTTCTGTTCATCTCTTTTTATGTACTTTTGTCTTTATTTCCTTACTCTTTTTGTTTCTTAGAATATCATGTTAAAGAGCCTCAAAGAAACCTAACAGTAGTCTTAGGAACACTTGCACAACCCTAGGATACTAAGGTTTTATGTAAAGAACTTAGAAAATCAAACTAGGGTTCAAACAACCTTTTCAAATGTCTAATCTGAAAATTAGATGTCAGATAAATACTTTTAAGACGTCTGACTGTTGACTTAGATGTTCGATTATGTTTAGGCTGGACTTAGTTCTGTCTGACGAAATCAGACGTCTAGACCTTAGTCCAGACGTCTTAGAAGACGTTTGATGCCTTTGACAGACATCCATTTAGTGGACCGTTGGCTGCCTTAGTAAA
Organism: Thalassia testudinum; assembly: GCA_037157565.1. Lineage (NCBI taxonomy): Eukaryota > Viridiplantae > Streptophyta > Magnoliopsida > Alismatales > Hydrocharitaceae > Thalassia > Thalassia testudinum. The sequence goes on along the minus strand of JAZHRO010000015.1, from coordinate 24,206,096 downwards.
CATTGAAGGAAATGACCGTTAGTCTCGTATCAGATGTCCGTAGAGGACCCCAGACATCTGATACATGACCTTTTTTCCTCAGCTGACCCAAAATCTCTTCTCAGAGATTTTATAGCTGTTGCAATCCCTTGGGAATCCATTTCCGCAGAAAAGTAGGTTTCCAGACGTCCAGACATCATTCCAGACGTCTTGTGTGTCGTCTAGAACCTTGTTTATATCTGATTGACGTCAGGAAGGAAACCCACCTAAAATCAGATGTCTGCCTTGGTTTCCATACGTCTTAAATTGGTTTTCCAAACGTCTGATGCCAAGACCAGACGCCTGATAACTCTGTTAGTGTAATGATTAATCCTAATTTCGGCCTGATTCTCTTGGAGGTTGTACCCAACGGCTATGGAAGCCTTCCAAGGCCTTCCAAAGCCTTCCAAACCCTTCCTAGGGCCTCTATAAATAGAGGAGAACCTTGCCACTCAAAGATACACCAAGACACACCCAAGCTACATACTTTCCACTCTTTTGTGTCTAAAAGAAGAAGAAGATCAAATAGAAGAAAGCTCTTGCTCTCCAAGCTTAAGTTTTACATTTAGAGAGCATCGATCATTTGCGCACTTGCTCTCCTGCCAAAGTTCACGAGAGCACCGTTGCACTATTACATGGTTCATGTTCCTGCGTCATCGGTTCGACGCACTTCTTGCAAAGGGAAGTTTCCTAACTCCTATAGAAGTTTAGTTTAATATTTTTGTGGCTCTATAGGATTACTATTTGTATTTTACTTTGTTATTTGGTTGGGTATTCGCGTTGTGAATTTTTGTCTCCATCGAGGGACAAAATCCTTCTCGTGAAGAGAAGGGGTTGAGGAACGCTACCCTCGCACTTGTAGCGTGGCTGTAATTGAGGTTGAATCACCCTCATTTAAATGATTCGTTTAGTGGATTTGATCAACTTGGTTGATCGAAAAATCCTAACTCGAGAGGGTTAGGTGGTGGTTTTCACCCGGTTTGGGTTTCCACCTAAAAATCATTGTGTACATTGTGTGATTGTCTTTTTTATGAGATTGTTATATTTTAATTCCGCATTTTTACGTCACGCTGATCTCACCCCCTCCAAGTATGGGAAATTACACTAGTATGTGCCTCACAAAATGTGAAGGGGATGCCCATGTGTGTTTCTAGTCGTTGGATTATCATCCAACGGCTGGTGAGCTGCCACGTAGTCATTCTTCTAATTAGGCGAGATGCGATAACGACTGTTGGTGAAGATCCAATGGTCTAGATCACGCACTCCCTACTATAGCACATTGGCAACGTGCATGTTTCTCAAACACATGATGCGCGATGCACGATCAATCCTCAGCGCAGGCACATCAAATTATGATTGCTTGATTGAAAGCGGATGGCATAGATAGTGCCATGTCAGCACGAGTGCATCCTTCACAACTTTAGCACGTGACCAACTCATGATGGGAGCCGTTAGATCGAAAATGAGGCTGTGGAGGTGTCACCACGTGGCAAGAGCGATGCGTAAGCACGTGATATGTTCAGATGCATGTGCGTAGTTGCGATTTGAAGGCGTGGTGCTCATGCAACTATCTACTCTTTAATCAGGATCTGACGGTGGGTGCTCCTCACCTCTCTCTGCTGTGCACTAGCGCCACATATAGTTGATTATGTGCATGCAGGCGAGCGATGCGCACGCTGTGTGTTGTGCGCATGCATTGAAGGCCCTTGTGCATGACCATGGCCTATTTTTGCCCTTCCAAGCACATATAAAAGGTCTACCTCCCTCTCCCTTGCTCCTCATCCCTTCCTAGCTTCTCCTCTCCCCATCAAGAGCTTAAGAGCATCTTTTGAACTCAAATCTAGTGTCCTAAGCCCTTGGGAATCTACACTAGAATAAAAAAAATAATTTTTAATCCCGCTTCTCACTCCCATTCGTGGATTTCCCCACTGGCCGTCCTCTCACCTCCATTCAAGGAAGTGGATCACGATAATGCTGCTTGTTTACGTGCTAAATTAGGGTTTTAAAATCATTTCATTTCAATATAGCTGAAAATAGCGCGTGAACTAATATAATTTATAACTCGAATATAAATCTGAGGTCGAACACAGGGAGTAACTGTTGCAATGAATCTCAAGATCACAATTTAAGCACAAGATAACAATATTTAATGAGAAATTCAAGCAATAATAATGTATAGATAATGGCAAATGTCAATAGTGCAAAAAGATTAGGGTGAAATCGTGATTTGAATCACCAATTACCCTAATTACAATAATAGCAAATATCTCAGCAGTATAAACCAAATTTAATCCACGCAAGCCAAGTGCACGGTGCACTGTGTCAGATTGATCAGACGATGGAGCTTCCAATCAGACGGCTTAAACTCTTCTTTGCTATAGTGCCAAGAGGGCACTCTTCTTCTTCCTTTCCTTTCTCTCCTTAGGGGAAAGCACAACACAGAGGCACGGTTGCTTCATAGAGACCAAGTGTTGAGAGGGGTTCACTGAAGCAAAACCCCCCCTCTCTCTCTTTTTCTCTTCACGCTTGCCTAATTGGATCAGTAAGCGGGTAAATAGGCAGGTAAACGGATCCTAGCCAGACCAATGTGGCGTGATTGTGGATGAGGCGTGCGTATGCGCGTGCGTGGGCAGGGACCTCACCCCCTGTGCATGCTGAGGCAAACTGGTATCGGAAAATCAACTTAAGTGTGGTCAGGGCTTCTTCGCTCTACGAGGTGGGACTATCCCATAGCTTCGTCCCAATGCAGCAGCAGCTGAAGACGCTTCTGATTGAGGTCGTGGAGGAGGCTGTGGAGTCCAGTTGAATGCCTGGAGCGCTTCTTGGGAGTCAGCCGCAACACCTGAAGGTAGAATCTGGAGGGGTTGTTGCCGGAGGACTACAGCTAACGTCAAAGAACTTGGAGGCGGTAGCGGAGGTACGGCGGTCACCTGAAAAGCAGAAACCGGCCTCGCGGCCACGACAAATATGCTCAGGAGGATCGCCTGAGGATGGCGAACGTGATGGTAGTCTTGGTGGTGCACATGAGTGAGTGAGGAGGTCGGACGACCTCGAAACGTGGGTGCGGTGAGCGTGGAGTTCGGCAGAGGATAGGAGTGAGCAATCCCCTCAATTTCTTGAGGGGTTTTGTTCATGTGGATGAGGCAGAGGTCGTAGGTTTGCTGGAGAAGCGTTTGGAGTAGTGGAGTGAGTGGAGAACTTTGCTGGAGGAGTGGCCGGAGCGGAGGAAGATGAAGTCGTGGAGGGCGATGCGGTGGTCGAGTTGGAGCGTGATGGCACGATGATGATGTGCAGAAAATAAGGAATCAAATGAACTAGCTATCAGATGAAGGGGAGCAGAGATAGCATCGGTTGTGGTATTGCCAACGCTGAAGGAGATGAAAACTCCGGTGGGGTAGATGGCAAGGACGACAGAGGATGGAGATGCCTGTAGGTATTGCAATGTGCGGAAGAACTTGAGGAAGACGATCCCACCGCTTATTGTATGTGGCGGTGGGCGAAGAAGGCGGAGGAGGAAGGTTGCCGGAGCAAACTTCGGAGCAGGTCGGAGAGGGAGAAGAGAGGAGGACTTGGGCCTAAAAATCTGCTGAAGACAAGGGGAATACCAAGGAGGTCTTTTATAGGCCAAAGGTCGAGCTTCAAAGCTTGGAAACCAAGCTTTGAAAGTTCGAAAATCACAGAATAGGTCTAGGATTTCCAAGAGTTCGCATAAACTCTTGGACGATATTTGGAAGGCAAGACCTGTCTCAGATTGAAGAGCAACTCCTCAAGAATCTTCCTTCCAAATTTGGAAGGATTTCGTCGTGAAATCAGGGATAATCTCTTGATTGAAGGTCGACAATTCATGGGTTCACACAGTAATGGCGGCAGGGGCATTTCTATGAAGAAGACAAAGAAGTTAGGGGGGTTTTCATAATAATTTCAAAAGCTGAAAGGTTATTTGAGAGAATAAGAGTCAGACTTGGACTAAAATGCAAACTTGGTCGAAATAATCTCAGATTGAGCTCAAATTTTGATACAAACCTAATTTGAACACAAGGAATCCAATGGTGAAGTTGGATTTTAATTTGACCTCATTTGAATGGATAATTTATGTAAAAACCCAAATTAGGGCAATAGTCTGTCAGTGACTATTTTAGGTCAAAACGGATTTTGATGGTCAATTCAAAGATGCTAAACCCTAGAGAATATTTTTATATAAATTTTAGAGGGTTTATGTGAATTTTATCTTGACCAGAACCTCAATTAATTAAGCAGGTCTATTTATAGGGTTTTAGATGTCTATTAATTCTTGAAATGCGTGAAACCCGTTTTTGTATGCATTGACCCTGTTATTAGGCATTAATGACTAAATGACCTTTAATAAACCCCTGGCTTATCCCATGGTTATTCTGTATTTGTGATAAGATGGTGAAATTGCAGAAATAACCCTGTTTTCATCTATTCTTCTCAAAACAATTCATCCTGCTCAAGAGATCTTTTAACTGATATGTAGGAGCTTTTATTGACTTTATATGACCAAATTGAGTCATTTATGGCTCATGATGGTGTTCCCATCACCGCCCTACCTCTCTTCTTCCTCCTACAACTTCGTTCTTTTTCCTTTGCCTCTATCCTCCTTCGTCCTGGCGTCGTCCAAGCAATCGTCTCCTAAGTAGTTGTCGAGGGGGATTCACTCTCTTTTTCTTACTTTCTAGTGTAGTTTATTTTTCGCAACAAACATTTTTCTGTAATAAACATTTTCTCGATTTTAATATAGTTATTCTTTATCTCTTTCTGTCTCTCTGATTATTTTATTTTTTTAGCTTAGATTAATTCCAGCATGACATTTTACCTATATAAAATCTTAAAAAATTTTGTATAGCCAAAATTACCAAAAAGAAATAGATCAAGCACAATTTTCAAACGTTCGCCTCCTCGTGTTTGACCCAGGACTTACCATCTCGGTTATTTTATCTGATAATGGGGTTTTGCAAATATGATGACATGGTTTTTGTTTCTCGAAACCCTAATCCATTTTCTTTAGAAAAATTCTCGTTAATCATTTTGGCGTCGTTACTGGGGGGCAACAGACTGTGATTTCTCCATAGTCTTCTTGCATTTACTTAACTATTGCCTCACTTTTCTTCTATTTACTGTGATTATTAGTACTCATTCAGGGTAGGCTAAAGCAATAGAATAAAATAAAGTGCAGGTGAAAGTTTTGTAAGTATACCCCCTCACCACCCATTCGATTTCATTCTATCATATTAAATAACTCAAACCCAAATTGACCTAGGAGCTTTTATAAACCCTAGGATAGATTTTGATTGTTTGTTTGTCACCTCTACTCTCCTTACCCACTCTTTTATATAAAAAAATGCAAAAAATTCTTCTTTGATTGTGGGCTTTAACTAAAATTCACACACCTTAAATAGCCACAAACTCGAGGCGCATGAGCTCTCTGATTTCATTACTTAATCGAGATTTCGACCTGTGGAATTGGTACACTTGAAATGCACATGTAATTGAGTAGAAATCGGAATAGGTTAACCATTTCTATATGCCTAAGTCTAGTGGTGCGACAGGCTAATTGCTTGAATTGTTTAGGCTGCACCACTTAATTTTAAAGATATTCATCCAATAGCTGCCCCTCAGGATTTAATGTTTAAGGATTAAGCCTGGCACTCCATTTTCTTTTCTAATTTCTAAAGGAATATACTTACACTTGTGCTTTCAAAACTTGATTTTCCTCATTTAAACCTTGATTGAATACACCTAAAACTTGAATCCTAAAAGTTACTAGGCAAGATTTGAACCATAAAATACACCGCATCTAAAATAATCTTGCTTTAAAACCCTTGGTTATGCACATACACACATTTTTAACTGAGCATTAAGGGCACAACCCATTTTTAAGGGCCCATCACATTACAAAGCACTATTATCCCAAGCCTAACTAAAACTGAGTAGACGTTGGCTCTAGGATTCACCGAGTACGTTTCAAGGCATTATTCATACTATGCTTCGAATTAGTGGTGTCTACTATTTTTGAAAGATGCTAAGTTGGGGGTCCTGATTATCAAATGACTTAAGCGAGTAGGGGTTTGGCATAATTAGCGGCCTTCGGGTTGCATTCCCCTTGCAACGCCAGCCCCACTTAAACGGCTTTTGGATTAAGGACAACATGAAATTTGATTTGTGGTGAGGATTATACTTCTGAAGCATAGGTCTTTAGGCTAGCCAATTTAAGGACATGCTTATATTCTTGTATTGCAGGGCCTGTTTTTCTATCCTTCTGACTTTTTTCTAGTGCATGCTTGGAAGGAGGTCATTGAACCCTGATTGAAAGTGCCATTAAACCATTCTAGGAGGTGAAGGTTAAGTTACAGCCAAGCAGATCCCATGGCTGATAACCAACCACCACCACCTCTGCCTCTGAACCAGTAGGAGTTGATTCAGAGGTAGCTGAAACAGTTGCAGTAGATGCAAGAATGGTTTCCAACACATGAATGGTTAGGGTGCTTGGCCCTTTAAGGATTTCTATGATCCTTTGAATTACGTGGATCGTCCCAGTGTAATGATCCACGTTAGAGATGTTGAAATCAAGCCCTAGGTCTTAAGTTTGATTAAACACTTTCACGGGCTTAGCTCTGAGGATTCATTCCAAAATTTGGAGAATTTGACCACTTTGGTTCAGACCACTAGATCACGGAATGTAAACGATGAGCAGATGATTATGAGGCTTTTCCCCCACTCACTTAGGGATAAGGTCACACATTGGTATCGTACTATAGGAAGGTCGATAGCTACATTGACAGAATTGAAATCGACTTTCCTGAGGAAATTCTTCCCAATTAGATGGACTAATGCTCTGCGACAGGTGATTACCACTTTCGTTTAGCGATCGAGGGAACTGCTTCATGGTGCCTGGGAGTGATTGCAAGACCTATTGTGGAAGTGTCCACACCATGAGGTGCCTAAATGGCAACTCATGCAATATTCTATCACGGGTTGACGAATCAACTCCGTAATCACATTGACGCTTCTTATAGAGGCAATTTCCTCAACAAAGACGTAGATAACACATACGATTTGTTTGAGGAAATGAGCAAAAACTCTATGAACCATGCCTTCATGGACACCTTCAATCGATCCCAACAACCCAGAGCAAATGCTTTTGAGGTTCAAATGGATTCTCATATGTTTGATATGGAATTGATCTGTAATAAACTAGATAAGGTGGATCTAGTTGCAAAGAGAATGGAAGAGTGGATGGTTGGAAATTCTAGAAACACCTATAGATTCACTCAATCTCAAAGTTTGGGATTCCTTTCTTCACAACCTCACACGGGACGAGAGTTTGTGAAGCAACTTGAGTCGGCTCAACCTGCAAACCAGCACTTCTCGAAACCCTACAGGTTTTAAAATGGGGCCTTTGATCCCAGTTTTTCTGATCCTTCATTCTCACCTTATGAGCATGTTCAGGATATGCAAAAGAATGCTAGGTCCAGCCTGTATTCCAACACCTATAACCTGGGCTGGAGGAACCACTCTAACCTTTCTTGGAAAAATTAGGGGCAACAGACCCAAGCTCGAGCCAGCAGTTATGGATCGTAGTGACCTATGGGTCAAGGTCATGTATATACTCAGTTGCCCCCAAATCAGGTTAGTCAGCCAACTTGGAATGCCCAACAACCCACAGAGGAAGCTAATCTGAACTGAAAGACGGCAGAGATGCAAGGATTCATACTCCAGCTCATGCAACAGATGAAAACCTCGCTAGAAAACTTGAAATCCAAGCTTATTGCTAACAATGACAGCTCAGATCTCTACCATCTCAACCCGTACCCAACTTAAGAAATGTCTAGAATCAGGGCAACAAAGTCTAGGGGTACGGGAATTAGAGGACCCACACGCACATGCTCAGGTGGTTGAGCAGGGTCCTTCCTCTTCTAATCTTGGATATTTGGCTAATCAAGCCTCTCAAATCTTTCCTAACCCAGGACCTAGAAATATCATCTTCTAGCAAGCAAACCATGGGTGAGCCTAAGGAAAAAGCGGAGAACATTGAAGAAGAGATTGAGGCTCAGCAACTCAAAAGAGACAACCCTACCCATGTCATGTTCCCTAAAGCTTACTGAAATCTAGGAAGAAGAAAGCTCTAGATTGCAATGAGGAGCTTCTGAATATATTTAATAACTATGGAGATTGAAATTTTGCTCTTCGATGCTATTAAGCATATCCTGCCTTATTCCAAGTTATTGAAGGATTTATGTGCTTAGAAGCATAAGCCAAAGGAACCCACCTCGAGGAGGGTGATACTCTCCAAGCAGGTTAGTTCTATTATCTTGCATCACCTTCCTCAAAAGAAGGAGATCCAGGTGCCTCCTTGATTTCATGTGTGATCGAGGATTACACTTTTGATCGAGCACTATTAGATCTCGGTGCATCCATTAACCTAATCTCAACCTCACTGTATGAAAAATTCAAATTAGGTAAAGTTAAGCCCACCTTGGTAACGCTCCAAGTAGCAAATCGTTCGGTCACCACTCCTAGGGGTGTGGATTTAGGATAGGAATGTCCTGGATGACCATCCTAGGGATAGGCTCTGAACTATCGGGGCTAGAGTGGCTAGGATAAGGTGGACCCTGAGTCATTTTGCCACTACATGTAGTAACAGCATTTAGGCCTTCCTGGTTTGGGTTCAGAGTCGGCAAGAGTCGTGGTTGCTGCTGATATCCCGCATACGATGTGGAAGCCTCCATCCCGTTGGGTGATGGAGTAGAAGGGCCTAATAGACATAGTGAGCTTGGCCCTAATTTAGGTTCATAATGTGCCTCTTATTCGACACGTTGTTTGGATTTGGCAGATGTTGGGAAGGGAGTGCACCAGGCTGCATTGACACCACAGGTTGCATTGATGTTGCCACCACAAGTTGCATTAACAAATAATGCAATAATAGGACTTAAATGACCTAAATTAAGTTAGAACTTAGCATAATTGTAGTAGAATTCATGCATACATAGCATCATTGCATCTTTCTTATTTTATTTAGATTACATAAAATAATGTTATAATGTATTGATTAGTGCATTATTGGGATTGTAGGCAATAAGAAGCTTAGAAGATGGCTTAAAGTTGGATCTGAAGTAGGGAAGAAGTTAGGGCTACAACAGAGCTGGAGTAGAAGCCCTAGAACAAGGAGGAAGAAATAATGTAGGGAGAGGTATACTACTCTACTAAGAAGAATTTTAATGTAGAGTTAAATTATGAAGAACTGTTATGACCCGATTCCCGAATCCCTACGAGACACGAGAATCGGACCGACTTGACTGATCCCAAGACCCAGTCGTCCAACGAAAAAGTAACCAAAAGAGCAGTAAAATAACCCACATTCACCATGTATATAACTAGCAGTAACAAAATACAGCAGTAAAGAAAAGAACTACTACAGTATACACTACCACAATAGTAAAGAAATAAACAGGTATATAAACATGATGCTTACAATAAAAGAGTACAGTGGTAACAGAAACTACTCACTACAATAGAAGGAAAGGTACATTGGGTATTACACAAGTAAAAACTACTGGACTCTACTAGGCCCAGCACCCTCTGCAGCCGCCGGCTCTGGCTGCTCAACACCTGGTCCTAAAAAAGTGACAAAGGTGACACGTCAGCGAAACGCTGAGTAGAGTGGCAACTAAAAGCTAAGAAAACAGTAAGGTGGACAGTAGCCGTTATATTTTTAATCTCTTTCTTTATTTTCCGTTTACTCATTATTGAATTATTCCTCAGATCTTTCTCTTGACCTCGAATGTTCCTCATGGGAACGATCTTGATTGTAGTCTTTTCCAAAAAGTAGAAGTAACATGTGGTGCTCTCCTAGCTGGGAGAGTCCCCCGTGGTGGTCCTACCCTCAGTCAACCACCCCAAGGTCACTGACAGACGTAACGGTGACTACGGCACATGCGATAAACGCACGGGTAGCTACCCTGCACTGGCACGCGGTCAGTCGTTTCCATTAACGGATGCGCCCAAAGCACAACACGGAACCAGTATAGGGCAGAGCCCTCTCAGTAACAGGGGTCCAGCCCCTCCACAGTCCGCGCACCCTCGCCTGACTACCCTGGTTTGCCCAGTGGGCCTAACAAGTCGGTGTAGGAGGACTAGCAGAACCCCGGGGCCCGTGGGGTGGCTAGTGCTCTCCCTACACTAGTAGCTCTCCTCGGTACTGTGTACACGAGGGCCAAAAGTCGGTACAAAGTGGTCAGACCTAACCCCGGGTCCCTGGGGCGGCTAGCTCCACTCTGCACTAAACTGGGGGATAGTCGCTCTCCTTGGTACTCTGTACTTAAGGGCCAGCTCACTTCCCCAATTCTATACATTCACTTCTCAGGAGCTCTACTCTTAATTCCTCGTAGGGTTCATGCTCATTTTTTTCTTTAACTCAGCCAATTTAGGTTTCATCATTGCAGCTTTATATTCATATAGCCCATGTTCTCAACAGTAATTATCCATTCATAAACAGGCAACTGTTAACTAATTACAAGACGTTATCATTTTCCTTTCTACTTTTCTAAGACTGTAATATATATTCAATCTAGTTTTCCAGTCCTAAGATTCATGCCATATCCTAGGATCTATCATTCAATCTGATTTTTCAGTCCTAGGATTCATGCAATACCCTAGGGTCTATCATTCAATCTAGTTTTTCAATCCTAGGATTCATGCAATACCCTAGAATCAATTAATTATTTCACAAGTGCATAATTTTTGATAAATAATTAAAGGGGCTACTCTACCTGCAAAATTGGGAGTACTGGGGGCATGATCGGCAAGTTCACGCACCTCCGCAACCCTCAGAGCCGCAACGGAACGGGATCCTAACACAAGGATCAATTACAAGGGGCTACTCAGAACAGGATACAAATACTGTAAATAGGTAGAGGAACTAAATCTGAGGAGAATGAAACTTGAAACACGGAAAACGGACTTCGAATGGACCTTAAACGGGTCAAAAATGACAAGTCTGCCTAAAATCAGACGTCTGGAACATCTTCCAGATGTCTTAAATGGTGGCTCAGGTCATACCTTGATCCAGCGCTGTCCTTCAGATGTCTAGAATCTCGCTGAACCGTCCAGACGTCCGACTGTCACTCCGGACGTCTGGAGACCCTCTCCGTCGTCTGGTGCTGTGCCCAGATGTCCGATCTGTGTGGGAGGGCGTGCCCTTACGCCTTCCTGAACGAGACCTGCACGCACACGCGATCGTCCTCAATACAAAATGAGGCAGAACTCCTTGGCGGGACGGCTACATGGCCATACACGCGAAAATAGGAAGGATGGAAAAATATCGTACCTTTCAGACGTCTGGACCTTCCTCCAGACATCTCTTGCGTTGTCTGGACGTATGTCCAGACGTCTGATTCTGGGAAATTTTCCCAGAATCAGGACCTCCTCGCCCTCCGCCTGCAGCGCACGGCCGTGCCGCACCGTGCTTGCCTACTGCCTGAGCTGCAGCAGGTCCTTCCCAACACGCTTCCACTGTGCACCCACCGGTCGGCCCTGGCTGCTCCGGCGAACTCGCACCCTCGCGATCTAGCTCTCTCCCTCTCGCAGCAGCCCGTCCTCCCCACACACTCACAGCAGCGGCTGCTGCTGCCCTCGCCCGCTCACTCTCTCGCTGACAGGAAGAAGAAGAAGAGGGCGGTGGAGTGAGGGTGACGGAGAGGAGAGGGGGGTATTTGAAGGCTGCCGTGGGGAGAGAGAGAGAAAAAGGTGGTTGCGCCTGCAGGGAGGAAGGAAAGAGAAGGAGGACGGCGGTTCAGTCTACGCGTGCATGCACGCAGACGCGAACCCGTACGCCGAAAAAATTAAATTCTAGACATCTAGGAAGGCTTCTAGACATCTGACCAGACGTCTGGACCAATTCCCAGACGTCTTAAACGACGTTGATGCCAGGGTTATAACAAGAACATAGGACTTTTCCTAGCTTAGGATAGCCCTGGAGACCCCCCTAAACCCTAACCACCCTTCACCTTATCCTAGGATACCTCAAAAACCATCAGTTGAGCTCATATCTAGACGTCCAGGTAGGTTGCTGGATGTCCAAAACCTTTAGACACCACTGGTAGGCCTAGAACCCAATTCTGCTAGAAAAATTGGACGTCTAGACAAAGTGTCAGATGTCAAATTTCTGCAGAATGCTAAGATGGAACCTAAATTCCTCCCTGACTCAACAATGGACGTCCAAACCAGAGTTCTGGACTTTTGATTTTGAAGTATAAGTCATCTAATTATAAAATTAGGTGTCTGGAACCCTTCTCCAATCCCTATTTTTGAAATCAAGCTTGGATCTTGATTTCTTAAGCACCTAAATCCAATTCTACACCCTAGGGAACCTAAATTAAGGTGCCTTAAGCTTAGTACACCACCCAAAGACCCTCCTAAGAACCTAATTAGGTTCTCACTAAGCCCAATTGACTTGGATTAAGTCAATCACACTTCACCTAGTCAATTGGACTCATAGAGTCCAATTGAGCTCAGATCTCAACTAACACAAGTCCAATTGGACTCAGTGAGAGTCCAATTGACTCAAGTATGACCTAATTGGGTATCTTTTCTCCCAATTAGGCATACTGTTAACAGGACGAGATCGGTGTTTAAAAGATGTAACATTGCAGTATAAATGAAATCGCCTTGAAAATAAATAAGAATTTTATTACTCGAAAACCTAAGTATCCAAGGTCGAGCACAGGGAGCAAATTGTATTTAAAAACTAAAATCACAATCTTAAATTAATCAAAATATGATGTTCAACAATAATATGAATGAGATTCAATGTACATGAAAGCTAAGGAGAGAATAGAGATGTAAAAAGAATGTCTGTTCTCTTCTCTTTTCTTCCTTCTCTGATTTCTTCTTCTTTCTTTCTCTTCTCTTGGTTCCTTACTCTTTCTCTGCCTTTGATTCTTTCTCTTCTTCTGCCTTTGATTTCTCAACTTCTGCCTTTGCCTTTTGCTTTCCTTCTTCTTCCTTCTCTGCTTGGCCGCACCTTCTCTTCTTTTCTTCTTTTTCTGCCTTGGCTTTTGTTCTCTTCTTTGATTTCTTTCCTTCAGCTCTTCTTCCTTAGCCTTTTCTTTAGCCGCACCTTCTCTTGCTATAGTGCTTCTTCTTCTTTCCTTGTCTTCTGCCTTCTCTACCTTTGATTCTTCAACCGCACCCTCTTCTTACTTCTTCAGCTTCTGCCTTCACAAGTCTTCTTCTTCAGCAGCTACCTCTTCCTTCTCCTTCTTTCCCTGCACAGTGAAGAGCAAAACCTACCCCTACCCTCCCCCGCGTATGCTCTCTCTCTATTTCTCTCTTCGCTCTCCTAGAGCTAGCTGGGTAATCGGGTTGGGTTGTGCACACCCGGGTCCAGGCGCACTGGCGTGGGTGGTGCACGAGGAGTGTAGGGTAAATGGGTCGGATACCAGGACCGCGTAGCGTGGGGTTGCGGACGAGGTGTGAGCGTGGGTGAGGGAGCCTCACCCCGTGTTCTGAGGTGAATAGATGGAAACACAAAATCAATTTATGCTACGCACCTGAGCTGAGAACTTCCGAGGTGGGACTAAAGTCCCACTCACTTCTTCGTGCGCACGCATGAGGAACACCCATCCAATTGGGGCAGATGCAGTCGATGAAGCCTTTGATTTCCAGGTGCGAAAGGCTTGCAGGATGGTTCCGCGCACCTGGGACGCCTCAGCCTGGAGAGTGCGACTTGGAGCAAGCTAGCAAGCTCCTTTACGCTTGCTCCAATGGCGGAGAGGGGTCGGACCTGAAACTCAACGATACGGCCTCACGGCCTTGTCAAACCACTTGGGGAGCTTCGTCGTGTCACGGCGAAGGTGAAGTGGTGGGTGGCGTGGCACAGAACAGCCTAGGCATGCGTGCCTAGGTCAGACTATGACCGTGGAAGTGCGTGTGTTCGGTGGGCACTTGGGGAGGTGTTGGCGGTTGATGATGTGGATGATGATCAGTGGGTGATGGTGGAGGTTTTGAGGTAGGTGACGAGGCATGTGGATGGGTGGAGCGACGGATTCACCCCGCTGGTGGTCTGCCGGAGATGAGGAAGATGGAGGTGGTTGGTGGCTGTTGAGGGGGTTTTTATGAAATTAAGATGGGGAAAATGAAAGGTAGAGAGAGAGAGACTTACTGAGGTTAGTTAGACGAAGAGGGAAGGCGGAGAACGAGCGACGCGTGTGTGCCGTCGTCGGAGAAGAAGGCCCTGAGGTGAGGAAGACGACGACGATGAAGGGGTCAGAGAAGCGCACGCAACTATGGCACGACGCGGAGGAGCAAGGCGGAGAAGTATCTGCCACTGGTATGGTGGCAGAGCAACGAGAAAAGGGAGGAGAGATCGCTAGAGCTTGCGGGTTGTTGGCCGGAGATGAGGGAGGACGAATTTAGGGGGATTCTCAGGCCAAAACAAGCTTGAGAGCAACGGTAAGGATCTGGGGCATCTTTTATAGTCACGGATGGAGGGCCTTGTGCTTGGAAGGCAAGCTTCCAAGCATGGCAACCTCGCCGGACTTGGAAGGTCGAGAGATACCCATATCTCTCGTGCGCTCGCACGAGAGATTGGGTGCGAATCAAATCTTGGGATTGCGTTCAGACGATAGGTAATTCCTCAGAGAATCTTCCTTCCAAATATGGGAGATCTTTGAGGAATCGGGGAGAAATCCTCCTCAAATCCTCACCGGAGTAGGACTCCTCCGCTGTAATGGTGGAGGGACCTAAATGCAAAGAGTGGCGAGGAAGGTAGGGGGTTTGCGCAAAGGTTTTCAAAAGCTAGGGGTCAAAATGTAATTGGGTGGACTATTTTGCAAAGTAGGTCAAGATGACCTTCCCTTGGGTCCAAATTTTGGTAAAAACCTAATTTGGACCTAAGGAATCCAATGGTAAAGTTAGATTTTAAGTTTGATAATGTTTGACTGTACATTTTGCACAAAAACTCAATTTAGGTCAAATATCTGACTAGGACCCTAATTTTGGTCAAAATAGGTTCCAAAGTTTAAATTGAAGGTTCTAAACCCTAGAGGGTATTTTTCCATGAATTTTAGAGGGTTTAGTTAATTTTTATCCTAACCAGAACCTTGTATTAAGTGGATTTATTTTAGGGTTACAGAATGTCATTTAATTCTTAGATCTCACAATAACCCTTTTCTGATTGAACCATCCCACTTTTCCTCTTATTAAGTCTAATTGACCTGTGTTTAACCCTTGAGAAGTCCCGTTGATGCACTGCAATGGTAAAATTGCAGTTTCACCCTTTATTTCATGTTTTCTTCTCAGATCAGTTCTTCCTTGAATTAGGCCTTTCTTTAGGTTATGTAGGAGCTTTTATTCTCTTTTCTAAGCCAAAATGAGCTAGTTAGGGCTCATGATGATATTCTCATCACATACATCCACTCAATTAAACTTGTGATAAGTTTAATTGCGCATTCACATTAGCATTAGGGCTTATAACCTTAATTCGGAGCCTACCTAAACCCAATCACCTAGACCTATAGGACTTGACCTAGACCACTCACACACCCACCTAGTCTTACACACACCCACACACACACATACACATAGCCACCAGCTCTAGAGTTCTCTAGAGCCTTCCAAAGGTGGCGCCACCTTGAAGATTAAAAATAGTCTTCAAGGAGTCCACAACTTACTTCCTTAGAAAGTTGATCTAAGGAGATCCACTCCCTACCTCTCTAGCCGCCACCTAAGCCTACTTCTAGAGAATTCCATAATTCTCTAGAGAGCCACTCCCTTGGCCGTCCAAGAGTCTATAAAAAGACCTACTTGGATGGCCATGCACCCCATCTAGCCATCTACCTTTAGCTCAATTCCATGTGCACCTCCATCTCCACGAGCTCCATCACCATCACCACTCCTACCTCCACGTCCAAGGCTAGAGAAACTCTCCATCACCTTCTCAAGAGACCGACCTACCCACCATTGGCCGTCCCTCTCTCTCCCTCCTACCACCTTAAGCTCTGCAGGCCATTGGAGACCACCTCCAATGCCCTAAGTTCTCTTAGGTAAGTTGGTTTTCGTAGTTTAATTTCAGCATTAATTTCCTGCTTAGTAGTGTAGTCATATTCTATTTGAATGATGCATGCGTAATCTTTCGTAGATACACGCATGCACCCATTTTTTGCTAGTTAGAATCATTACTTTAATCATTCATGTACAAGCTTTCTTCAAAAGATGACTGTAATGACAATACTTGTGAAGGAATGAAATCATCATTTTATCTATCTCTATTATGATCATGAGTTGCCTGATTTAACTTCCTATCACATTGCAACTAGATGTCGGTTCCTGAAAATATAAATGACCTTGCGATTTACACGTTTTCTGTTAATAGCCATCGAGAAGTTAGAATGGTGCATACTAATACACATACATTCATCTTCATTGTTTACTTGACACACGCACACGTAGTTAGGGTTAACAATGCAACTAGCGAGACTTACATTTGCAGGCTTGAAGCCAACGTACGATTTTAAGCAAGTAGTAAAAAGATCAAAAATCAATCTTGCTTTCTAAATGTCTCCTGGAGATTGATCGGGACTCATCATCTCGTTACTTAATTTTTGTTGAGTCGTACTTCACACTATACTACGATGCTATTTAATCAAATACGCGACCTACAAGCTACAATACTTGATATCCTCATAGAGTCCTTGGTGAAAAGACTGGACTTATTCCCATTTAGGAACTCTGTGATGGGGGCATTTCTGCATGAGATTCCAAAAGTGGTCCCATGCCTCATGAAGTGGTTTTCCCGCATTCTACGTGAAATGCGTGATCTGGTGCCTCAAGGCATTGGTGCGATCAACTGGGAAAATTTTCTTCAGGAATTCAGATTGGAGTTCCTCCCATGTATTGATTGGTTGAGTCAGGGTTTGATACCAATGGGTAGCCTTATCCATAAGAGAGAAGGAGAACATCTTCATGAGCAGGATGTCTCAGTTCTGAACAGGTGGTCCAAAGGTCTGGGCCAAATGTTTCAGCTGCTTGATGTGCTGGAAGGGATTATCGGAGTTCAAGCCATGGAATTTGGGGATTGCATTAATCAGATTTGGCTTTAATTCAGTGTTAGGTCCTCTAACTAGGATTTGCACCCTAGTTTCAATCGCCACTGCTGTGAGATTGTAGTGATCTTGCATCTGCGGATGCTATGGGGATTCACGAATGCATGAAATAGATCAGTGAGGCACTGTAATTGATTCTGAACATTGGGCGCTTCTTCTTCTTGATTCTCAATGGATGCAGATGACGGAGAGCCGGGCTCGGATGTGGAAGTATCTAAAGTGATCTCGATCTGATTGGATGGGAACACAAATAATTGGGTCGGGGCTTGACCTTGACGGGAGTGAACTGGTAATGGAGGCCTCAAGATTGGTCTTAAGGACCTCCTCCCATACATCCATTGTGGAATCAGATGAGGAACATAATGTGTATTGGACCCAATTAAGGCACCCAACAAAGCTGAGTGACTATGGAGGTTTGAGGCGGATGTCACCTCTGGATTAGAAACTCACCCACCTGAGAATTACTTGGGCAGCTAGGAAGGGAGAGTCTCGCAAAGACCTCCACACAGTAGAACGTCCCCACGGGTTACAAGGTTTCCCCTACCTGACCTTCCTTGTCACTAAGGTTCCAAGTAGACCAGAATGTGTGGGCTTGACTCCTAAGTCTACCAATTTTAATCTTTCTTGTGCCCTGAATTTCACTTGAACTTTGAAGTTGATTTGATTTGTGACTTAATTTGAAGGTTGGTTGATTCACAAAGTGAACCAACTTCACTTGACCTGTCCTAAAGTTGAGGATGAGTTTACGTCAAGAACCCAAAACACCCTGAATTGATTTGCAAATAGGTTATTAGTCCCAAATTTTAATGATCCAAGTGATTATTAGAACCTTGATTTAAGGATCCACTTGATTAGATCAATTCAACCAAGGGCTTGGGTAGCATACGATGCGGGAAATATATTTTCTTTTAAATCAGGAAAGTGTGTACTCTTGGAAACCCTAATGTGGAAACCCTAGATTAGCTCTATTTCAAAGTCCAATTCTTCCAAAAGATGGTACCTTGGGCTCAATCAAGAAGGTGCATAGCCCAAGGAACCTTATGTCCCTAATAGGTGCAAGTATCGGGATGGGAATCTCTAGTCAAATCAAATAAAGAAACTTGAATGATGATTACTATGTAAATAAAGCAAGTTGATCCTACTTGATTTCTTTTTCAATCTTTCCAAGAGATGAGGGGGTTAAAGAAGAAGGGAATGTAATTACCTACCCTTGGTGTGGTTGTTTGTGCGGTCGATTTTTAGATTCACCTGCAACAACACAACAAATCTGATACAACAAGTTAGAATCAGATCAGAAAATGTGATTAGTGAACGAAATGAGTGTTGCTCCCCTGCAATGATGCTAAAATGTTGAACGGTTGTCATTCATCGTAGTTTAGTGAGAGTAAATGCATTGTAGTATAGTGACGAAAATTGATACGACATTTAAATTTATAAAGCTAAAAAAATCCTTGAGTTTCGAGGTCGTTCGCAGGGAGCAAATATGGAATTCAATCACTAGTCAAATAATTCAATTAATGAGCACAATAATCAATCTGTAATAATGATATGCAATGAATAAATAATCCACTAAAGATATATTTAATATGAATCAAAATGTATTTCAAAAATCAGTGACAAAAAAGATAATTAGAAGCCTAAAAATGGTGGTTTGAACCACCAATTAAGCCTCAGCAATTAGAAACAATTCCCAAGTTAATCTTAATATTTCAACAGTATCCTCAAACTAAGGTAGAGTCTCAAATTTCCACATCAGATGTTGGGAGTAAGGGTCAGACAACTTAAGTGGCAGCCCAGTCACCTCTCGAATTTTTCTTAAGTGTTGGCACATTTCCCGAGGTTCTACAGTGTAAAACCTACCCCTCCTCCCTTAGAGAATCCTTCTCCCCTCTCTCTGAACCAGGTTTAGGATAGTCGGGTCGGGTAAACGGGTCGAGGTTCAGGCCCACGTTCATGTAGGCACGGGCAAGGATGCGCAGTTAAGAGTGAGGGGACCTCACCCCCGGTGTCTAAGGTGAACAACAGATGTAGCAAATGCATTATAAACACATTTCAGAATCAAAGCCCACCGATGTGGGACTAAAATCCATGCTATCTTCGTGTATAGCTGTTGATGGGCTTCATCCAAATCGAGTTGCTGCTATTGTTGCTTTGGCCAATTGAAGGTCCAAAAGGCTACGTGGTTGCATTCCATAGCTGGGGTAGGTGGTGGTGAGGTGTGTGGCGGACAGACGACGGCGTATGTTGTTGGAGCTGATGAAGGCAGCAACGATGACCTGAAACGACAAGCATGGGCTTTAAGTCCCAATTAGAAGGCTCTTTAGGATTGTCGTGGTATGAGGAACTCAATGGTGGTTGTGGCTTGGTGAATGGAAGCTTGTGGTGGCCAGACGATGTCGGGGATGACGACGGAGATGTGGGTCGTTCGATCGGGGGTTGGAGTGGTCAAAATGCCCAATTACATTAGGGCGTTTGTTCCATGGAAAAAGAGGAAGGTCATGGTGGTGGCAGTGTGTTGTTTGGGGGTGTGTAGCGACCGTGCGACCTCGTCGAAGGCAGAGAAGACGAAGGGGGAGAGCGTGATATGGTGGTTGAATTTGGGTTCTAATGACCTAAGTCTAGTCTAGAGAGGGAGAGGGAGAGGGAGTAGGAAACCTAGTCTAAGGGACGAAAGAGGAGGAATCCCCCATCAGCATCGCTTGTCGATGCTGAGGGAGACGAAGCCTCGGTAGGGTAGACGATGAGGAGGAAAGGGGGAGGAAACCTCTGTTTTGGCTGGTGAGAGGTGGACGAGTGTAAGGAAGACGATAGGGTCTCAATTTAGCCGTTGGGAGGCTGGAGAGAAGGAGTCGAGGGGGCTCACTGGAGCCATGGTTGGAGGTGGCTGGAGAAGAGGAAGAGTAGACTTGGCCTGAAATCGGGCTATGGAGGACGTTGGAAGATAGGGGGAGTTTATGTAGAGGAGGAATTGGGTCTCAAATGTGAGGAATTTGAGAGATTCCCTCGTGATTTTCACAATCAAATCCTGTTGAAAAGATGGAGCTCGTGAGATGGCTCAAGATGTAGGGGATTCCCTTGAAAGCAATCTCTCCAAGTTTGGAGAGATTCCACCTTAGATTGGAGGAGGAGAAATCTTCAATCAAAGGTGGCGGGTTTGGGTGGAGATGCTGTTCACACTGTTTATGGTGGCAGAGACCTTTTTGTGAAAATGATGTGAAGTTAGGGGCATTTTTGTAATGAAACTAGAACCTAGGGGTTTAAATGTGAAGAATAGAGTTTTTAGGGGCTAAAATGCAAATTAGGTCAAGATGGACTTTGATTGGGCATAGATTTTGGTGTTAACCTAATTTGGACCCAAAAAATCTAATGGTGAACTTGGATATGAGTTTTAAAATGTTTGACTGGGTAAATTGCACAGAAGCTCAAATTAGGGTAATTCCTATTTGAATTTTTGTTCTAGGTCAAAATGGGTTCATATGGTCAAACCAAAGGTACCAAACCTCTTAGAATATTTTTCCATGATTTCTAAGTGGTCTAGATTGATTTTACTCTGACCAGAACCTTTTCAATTTATGCGGAGTTGATAATTAGGGTTTTTAGTACTATTTTCACCCTCGAAATTTGTGAAGCTCTAATTCAATCAATGTGCACCCACTTTTTAGTCTTTCATGTTCATTTAAACTTCAATTAATCCTTGAGTAACCCCGTGGTTAATCTGCATTTGTGATGTGCTGTTAAAACAACAGAATTAACCATATTTTCTTGTCTTCTAAAATCAGATCAGTGCGGAATTGTGATCCTCAGACGATCATTTAGGAGCATTTATCACTTGATTCCAACTAAATTAAGTTAGTTATGACGAATGATGGCGTTACATCACATGCCCATTATTCTGGGGCGTTCGTTCCTAGCTGTTGCGAAGGCAAACATCAACTGTAAAAATGGTAGCATTAAAATCGCCTTTGGGGATAGAAAATTGAAGCTCAATATTTTCAAGGTGATAAACAAATTTAAGGATTGTAGTTATATCGATGAACTTGAGGATATGGATCATAATGTTGAGACTTGCATGTCGATTAACATACTTGAGGAGTCTAGTAACACATGCAACCCCAACCCACAACCCTCCATGGTAGACTTGCCACACCTTGAAAGGTTGCTGATTTTGTTCATTCCCAACCTCTTCCCTTAGACCGACTTGCTCAATCGTCATTGGTATCTTCATTGCCATCTATCCTGAACCTTCCCCAACTTGAACTAAAACCACTGCTTGAGAATCTGAAATACGAGTTTTTAGGATCGAAAAAGATGCTCTTAGTGATTATAAGTGCTAAATTGATGAAGGAGCAAGAGATGAAATTGATTAAGGTCGTCCTTAAGGAGAATAAATAGGAAATTGGTTGGACCATATGTGATCTTAAAGGGATCGAGCCTTCTTATTGTAATTATCATATTTATTTGGAAGAAGGATCTCACCCTTCTCGCGAGATGTAGACACAACTTAACCCTAATATGTGAGAAGTGGTTGAGAAAGAAATAATTAAGTGGCTCGATGTTGGAATTATCTACCCGATCTCTGATAGTCCCTAGGTTAGTCTTGTACAGATTGTTCCCAAGAAGGTGGGGATAACCATAGTGACCAATGAGAAAGGGGAATCTCTGACCACCTGTTCAGCTTCCTCCTAGAGAGTCATATTGATTACAGGAAGCTCAACACAGCCACAAAAAAGGATTATTTCCCTCTACCCTTTATTCACAAAATCCTGAAAAAGTTAGCTAGGTAGAAGTACTTCTATTTCCTAGACGGTTATTCGGGATATAACCAGGTTGCCATCCATCTCGAGGACCAGGAAAAGACAACCATCACTTATCCCTACAAAACCTTTGCATTTCGTAGAATGCCTTTCGGGCTTTGCAATGCACCCACAACTTTTCAAAGGTGCATGTTGGCCATCTCAAACGTGGTAGGGGATCGCCTTGAGGTATTTATGGTTGATTTCTTCAGCTTTAGAGACTCTTTTGATTCTTTCCTAGCTAACTTGGATTTGAACTTGAAAAGATGTATTAAGACTAGGTTGGTCATGAGTTGAGAGAGGAGTCACTTCATGGCACAAGAACATATTATCTTGGGTTATGTAGTCTCTAGTAAGGGGATTGAGGTTGATAAAGCAAAAGTTGATGCTATTTCTAAACTTTCCTCGTGCCCACATCTACTAAATAAATTTGCTCTTTCCTTGGTCATGTGGGCTTCTATAGAAGGTTCATTAGGGACTTCTCAAAGGTTGCTCGGCCCTTGAGCAACCTTCTAGCCAAAGATAAGCCATTTGAGTTCAATGAATCATGCCGCAAGGCAATCGATTTATTAAAGACGGCAGTCACCTATGCCCTAGTGTTGCAACCACTAGTCTGGATAACCCCGTTTGAGATCATTTTCGACACTTCAAATTATGGGGTTGGGGCTGTCTTGGGTTAGAAAGTTGACAAAAAGCCCTCTATTGTCTACTATGCTAGCAAGACTCTAGACGAGGCTTAGAGGAATTATACCGTCACTGAAAAGGAATTGCTAGCCTTAGTTTTTGCTTTAGAAAAATTTAGGGCTTATTTTTTAGGTTCTCACATCATCATTTACACAGACCACTCTGCCTTTAAAAACCTCTTGGCCAAAAAAAATGCCACGCCCCAGCTAATTCGATGGATTTTATTGTTACAAGAATTTGATTTGGAAATTAAAGACAAAGCTGAGGCACAAAACATAGTGGCTGATCATTTATTGAGAATCCTAACTGATTCTCCTCGTTCGGATATCCTGATTTCTGACAATTTTTTAGACAAGACTATTCTTACAGTCTCGGGTGTTGGAACCCACTAGTTTACGGACATCGTTAATTATTTGGTCATTGGTTAAGTCCCCCAAGATTGGAGCAAGCAACAATGGGATAGACTTATGTTTGAGGCCAAATACTATTTCTGGGATGACCCCTATGGCATCAGTGCTGATTAGATTATTCGCCGATGTGTTCTGAAAAATGAGTTCTAGAGTATACTCAAGTTTTGCCACACATCTTCGTGTAGTGGACATTCTTTTAGGAAAAAGATGACTGTGAAAATTCTACAATGTGGATTTTATTGGCCATCTTTATTTAAAGATGCCCAGGATTTCTCGAGGTCATGTTTTCGATGCCAAGCATTCTGGAGCATAGCCAAGAGAGACATGATGCCCTTAAACTCGATTCAACCTGTCAAAATCTTCGACGTTTAGGGCATCAACTTTATGGTACCCTTCCTCCCTTCATTTGGACACCAGTATATTTTGGTTGCTGTAGACTACCTGTCCGAATGGATGGAGGCAATTCCCACCCGAACCAATGGCCACAATGTGGTCATCAACTTTGTACGGAAGAATATCTTTAGCTGGTTTGGGATTCCTAAGGGCATCATTAGTGATGGTGGCACGTACTTTACAAATGCCTAATTTTAGAATTTACTGGTTAAATACGGGGTTAATCATCGGATTTCCACACCTTACCACCCCTAGATGAACAGACAAGCTGAGGTTTCCAATAGGGAGATCAAGAACATGCTCCAGAAGACGATTAGGCCCAATAGGAAGGATTGGACTCAAAAGCTTGATGATGCATTTGGGCCTATCGCACTATGTATAAAATGCTTATCGGCATATCTTTGTATCATCTAGTGTTTGGTAAGGCATGTCATTTACTCGTCGAGATAGAACATTGAGCATTCTGGGCTATCAAACAGTGCAATTTTAACTTAGATCTAGCCAGGAAGACAAGGAAACTCCAACTATCTGAGTAAGAGGAGATTAGAAATGATTCGTATGAAAATGCTAAGATCTATAAGGCTCAGACCAAAGCTCTTCATGACTAGATGATTTCTTGTAAGAGCTTTGAGCTGAACTAGAAGAAATCATGCATATTTTTGAACAGAGTCACTGAGATTTCTGACCCAAAGACGGGTAATATTTTTAAGGTCAATGGTCAAAGATTAAAACCTTTTGTTGATTGCATTCTACCTGAACCCATCTTAGACAAGGTTAATTTGACCTTGAGATGACATCTTTGGCTGGACTATGCTTAGTTGAAGGCATTAAACTCAACACTTTATACAGGTTGTAGATATTCGGAGTTGACCTAATTTACAATGAATTCAGGTCCTATCTTCTTTATTCTGCTCCTTTTCATGCCTTTATTATACAATGAGAACATTGCACTAGCTAAGCAAGGGGGTGGATATACTTATTTTGAATTATTTTGCCAGCTTCAGAGAGAATCTTTCCATTTATTTTCCATTATTTTAAAAAAATTTACAAAAATACCAAAAAAATTAGAAAATTAGGAAATGAGAACTTAGGCATTAGAAGTTTTCAACTTTAGGAAATAGTATAATAGGGATCTAAACACTTAAACTCATCAGTCTATAGGCTTAATTGACCCAGTTGTCCACTAAAATGTGGACCTATTTCTCGAGTCCTTGCCAATTTAGAATGTATTCTAAATAGTTAAATAAGTTGGGGTGATAAGTATACGACTTATCAACCCGCTCACTGATTTAAGGGGACTTAAAGTCTAAACATCTGCATATCATCTGCACTGACTCACTTTACGGGCGATCTTATTGGAAATTAGGTAGCTAATAAGCGTACTAGGGTGGTGTGGCTGGCACATTGTTGTGAGTCTCATAGTCGAGTGTCCAAAATCCAGCCATATAACCTAATCTCTTTGGCTACTTCCTTTAGGTACATCTTAGATTAGGAAAGCCACCTGCGTAGAAAAAGAAGAAAAAAAATTACCGAAAAGAAAAAAAAATAAAAAAATAGAAAAGGAGAAAAAAATAATAACCCACACTTCACTGCACGGATATGGCTGGCAAGTTAATGTGGGTAACCCCCCATTACCTTTTGTCCCAACCCTAAAAATTGCATGAATAATCCTAAAACTTAAGGAGAAGCGAGGAAGTAGAATAAACGTGGGGAGATATATACTCGGTTTGCCCTTGTGTTGACCCCACAAAAAATAAGAGTAGGAAGAAAGTTACCAATCGAGAAGATAAGCCTTTAGGCAGAAATCTTTCACTTAGGGTCACCTAGGGATTATAGATACCTAAGGGCCATTTTGATTTTTGTTTAATGAGACAATCATTGTCGTATAGTAAGATGCTTAGCACTTATGGTCGTCTCGAGTCTTTGGTGGGCTGGGTAGTCATAGAAAGCTGCTTTGAAACCTTAAACACAAAAAGTCCAAAAGAAATTAGAAAAGAAGAAAAGAAAAAAAATCTTATCTTTTATGCTTGTATTAAGGTAAGGACTTGGGTGATCTGCATTTTGGCAGACACCTAGGGTACTGTTGAGTCTTGGTAGTTTAGGTTTTAAGTACAAATTTCCCACTATTGATAAACAACTAGTGTCTTAGCTACCAAATTCTAATTCTGTCTTTATAAATAGCATTAAGTTTAGTTTTGCTAGGAACTAGCAAAAGATAGGCATGGGGTTGTGATAAGTATACATTATTTCTTGATAAAATGCCTATCACACAGGTTTTGTAGCAATTTAAGTGCATCTAGCATTGTAAATAATGCATAATATTCATCATCATGCATTTAGAATAATTTTATAAAATTGTACATTAATTTACTTCTTCTGATGGCCAGGGCACAGGGCAACACAAATAGGAGCTTTAAACAACAAATTCAGCCGTATGGATTAGATTAGGATGACGATCAAAGTCTAATGCCTTTGAAATCGCCCCAATCAGACATTCGTAGCACCATTTACGAAGGAAAGAAAGTGGACGGCCATGATGGTGACATGTGGCACCATCATGGTCGGTTAACCCGCCCGCAATCCCTTCTTCTTCCACTGCAGCATCAATCTCAGCCGTTGCGTCGCTCCTCTAGCATGCGCCTCACAAGATGTGAAGGGGATGCCCACATGTGTTGCTAGCCGTTGGTGAGCTGCCATGAAGGTGTTCTTTTGATTAGCTGAGATGCGATAACGATCGTTGGATGAAGATCCAATGGTTTAGATCAAGCTCTCCCCACTCCAGCGCATTGGTAATGCATACGTTTCTCAAACGCAGGATGTGCGATCCAGCCTCAATGCACGATCAATCCTTAGCGCAGGCGCATCCAATTACGACTACTCAATCGAGAGCGAACAACATAGAGAGCGCTATGTCAACATGAGCACATCCTTCATAGCTTTAGTGCATGACCTACGCGATAGGAGCCGTTCGATTGAAAATCAAGCGGTGGTGGCGTCGCCACATGGCGTGACTGATGCGTGAGTGTGCGATATGCGTAGGTGCATGTGCGTAGATGTGATTCTTCTTTTCCTCCGTCCTCCTTCATCTGGGTGCCATCCAAGTAGTCATCCCCCAAACAGCCATCGAGGGGGATTGACTCTATCTCCTTTTCTTGCTTTCTAGTGTAGTTTATTTTTCACAACGAACATTTATTCTGTAATAAACATTTTCTCGCTTTTAATATAGTTATTTGTTATCTCTCTCTCTTTAATTATTTTGTTGTTTAGCTTAAATTAATTCTAGCCTGATATTCTGCCTATATAAAATCTCAAAAATATACATAAAGCCAAAAATTACCAAAAAGAAATAAATCAAGCATGGTTTTCAAACGTTCTCCTCCCTGTGTTTGACATGGGATTCACCGTCTCGATTATTTTATCTGATAACAGGATTTTGCAAATATGACGACGTGGGTTTCTATTTCTCGAAATCCTAATCCATTTTCTTCGCAAAAATTCTCATTAATCATTTTGTGCCAACTTTTGTTCCTTTCGTTTTAACGAGTAGATATTTGATCTCCCTACTTTCTCATTTTCGTCTTGATGGGCCACCTTTTTGATGTTAGTTTTGGTTTGTATATAAATAATTATGGTGGCATGAAGCTGATGATGTGAATGGTTTACGTTTTCTCTCTCATTTCCTCTTTGGTTTTTCATGGATGTGTTGTGTGCTTGTATATCCATATAGGTGCAGGTACGAATTACAGGTATAGGTGATCTACAAGATGGTGTTTCGAGTCGTTAGATATGGGGTGCCACACATACTCATGCCAGAGGTTGTCGAGCCAATCCAATTGCACCACTAAGATGGGGAGAAACACTAGATCTTCTTAC
This sequence comes from Thalassia testudinum, assembly GCA_037157565.1. NCBI lineage: Eukaryota > Viridiplantae > Streptophyta > Magnoliopsida > Alismatales > Hydrocharitaceae > Thalassia > Thalassia testudinum. The sequence goes on along the minus strand of JAZHRO010000015.1, from coordinate 24,178,805 downwards.
CAGGAGAGGGCATTTATCATGGTGTTGGTACTCCCCTCCTTGTAACGGATAGCAAAATCAAGCCCCATGAGCTTGACAAGCTACTTCTCTTAGTATGGGGTCAATGCATTTTGTTCAGTAAGGTGAAAAAGGCTTTGGTGATTTGTGTGAATTATAAATTTGTTTGGCGTTAGGTAGTGCCTCCATTTCATGATCACATGAACTAAGGCCAATAACTCCCGCATAGGTGGAAAGGATTGTTAGGTTGGTGTTAATGCTTAGTTGATCCTAATGCTGAAGGCAATGCACTTCATCTCAAATGGGACATGGAAAAGGTTGGTGGAGCACTGGGGTGGTGGATAGCACATGCTTGAGAGCAGTGAAGGTGTCCTTTTCCTTTAATGGCCACCATAAATGATCCCCCATGGTGAGGGCATGTAAAGGCACGACAATAGTTGCATAGCCTCAGATAAAGCATCTATAAACCAAGGAAGCTCTGCAAGCCTTTCACTGTAGTAGGATTTGGCCATTTTTAGATGGGATCGACCTTCTCCGATCCACCTCAACTCCTTGGGTCGAGACCATGTGGCCCAAATACCCCATCTTATCTTCCATGAATTTGCATTTAGAAAGCTCGGCATGGAAGCATTCTTGACGTGGTACCCCGAGCATCGTATGAACAAGGTGGACGTGCTGCTCAGATGAAGTGATTTAGATAAGGATATTGTCGAAAGAGACAAGGACAGCTGGCGAAGATAAGGCTTGAATATGTGATTCATTGTAGCTTAGAAGGTGGAGGGGCTATTGTAGAGGTCAAATGATTATACAAGGAATTCATAATGCCCCTTGTGCATGTGGAAGGTTGTCTTCGACACATCCTCCTCTCGCTTCCTAATCTGATGGCAACCTAAACTCAAGTCGAGTTTTGTGAACGTAGTCACCCACTAAAGCTCGTCTAGTCAATAATTTACAATGGGAATGGGAAAATGGACTTTCATCATTTTCTCATTCAACACTCGATAGTCCACACAAAAATGCCATGAGTTGCCCTTTTTGTAAACCAAGAGGATTGGTAAGGCATAGGGACCGATTGATCGTTAACTTTCTCAACACAGTTAATTAAGTTAATTATGCTTAATTATGTGCAAAAGAAAGTAACTTAGGTCAATTTGAATTTATGTCGATTAAGTAGTATAAGGTCAAGTTAACCTAACATTTTAGATTTTATTTCTTTTTAACTGATTGAGTTCAGGTCGTTCGCTAGGAGGCATAACTTAATTAAAATTCACCACTAATCTTAAGCTACTTATGGGAATTATAATTAAATTTACTTTAAGAACATGAATTTTGATTAAGGATTTCTAATTAGAAGAAGATGCAAAATTCCATAAGGAAACACATTTACACATGTAATTTTCTTTTACAAACAAGTAAACATGTTTATTTCTTTTAATTTCTTTTTATTTACAAGAGATTAAGGCAAGAAAAAGTCATTCTAATGAATATATGCCTTATTACAACATTAAGCTCACAAAGGAAATTAACAAAATGCAAGAAATTAAACCATAATTTTTCTTCTTTGTCTTCAGCCTCTTCTTTCTTCTCTTTTTCTTCTTTTACCTTTCTCTCTCACTCTCTTTTCTTTTCTTACTTTTCACTTATTTCTTCTCCTTAATCTTTCTCGAGCTCTTCTCTTATACATATCTTCTTCTCTTTCTTTTCTTTCTTCTTACTCTTTGTTCTGCCTGTTATTTTTCTTTAGCTCTTGTGCCTGTCTACCTTTCTTCAACTCTTACAAGCTCTCCCCTTCCTCTCCTTCTATTCCTTTGCATCCTTTCTCTTCTTCTCCTTCTCTTCCTTTACATCCTTTCCTTTCTTTTGCAACCCTTCTGAACCCTTGCAGCTCTTCTTCTGAACCGAACTGGTTTGACCCTTTGAACCCAAAAATTAGGTTTTAAGGTTGGCAGCTTGGACCGGTCGGGGATACACAGCACCCCTCTCAGGGTGAGACCATACCCTACTTGGTCCAAGCCTGGTTTTTTATTTGGTTCGATTTATTTCCGATTCGCATAGTCTCGAGCCCATCCGGCTCACAGCCTCCCAGGCCCACATGCACACGCCCTCACAGACTCACACTCGCACGCCCACAGGCGCACACACACTCGGGCATGCACATCGCATGCACCCACACACACACCCATATGCTCATGCTCTTTCATGCACCCTGAGCTGACGACTGAAGGGCCTTAAACACTTTTCACTTTTATACCAAGGTGACCGCTTCAGTTCTACCGATGTGGAACTATATTATCCCCTCCCAGTCCAGACTTCACTTGATGATTCCAGCCACCACAGACTCCAATCTGAGCAAATGAAGGCTTGCTGGAAAGCTCTAAGGTTGCTCTACATGATTGCAGTATCAATTTGATACTCAGGGAAGTTTAGCTCTTTGATTTGAAGGGCGAAAGGACTTGGGTCACTACGGCCAACTTGCTTGCAGAATGGTGTTTTGGTTCTAAAGTCTTATAGAATGTCTTTTGACCTCCAGATGAGGTGTTGAATAGGTTCAGAGAGTGTTTCCGTGGCTGTTGGTGAAGGAAGGAACCTCTAAGGAGCTTCAGGAAGGTGATGAAGCTAAAAAGCTTCACCGAAGAGCTTCAGAACTTAAATTCAAGCTCTGTTAGGTCCAACAGACAGTTAGAGACCTATTTAATCAAATCAAACAACCTCTAGAGGTTGTTAAGAATATGTCTGGGTAGATATTCACTTGAATTCTCACCAAAAACTCACTGTCGCTAGTTTGGGTTCAAAAACAACCCAAACTGAACAGAAATCAATTTCTTCTTTAGAATCGATCAGAGCTCATCCAAATTGCATTTGAATCATTTAAAAACATCCCAGAAACAGATTGAACTCAATTCCTCTGATTGAATCCCAAATATATGAATCAGACTTAAGATTGACCGTAAAGTCTTGAAATTTGACTTTCTGAATTTAATCATTTCAGAAGAAATTAATGCCTAAATTATCTTCTCTTTCACCTCAGGAACGGATTCAGACCCTTAGAAGGATGCTTCAGTTAAGATTCCTAGGGTTCCAGGCCTGTCGCCTAAGATTCTAGATGAGTTTGTTCGACAGAACAAGCCAAAGTTTATCACAGAGATTGACACATTGGAATGGTCTCAGGGTAGGTTAATGATGCTTCTAGGCCTTTTAAATGAGGCTAAACCCTAACTAACAACTATCTCCAATTCTATCGGAGTTGGAGAAGACAAAGATCTAATGGAAGCTCCAGGTATTAAAACCTTAAATAAATTGCTTCAAAATGATCAGTGACCTTCAAATCAGAGATCTGGAGCTTCACACTAAGTTCTATAGGCTGAAGAGCTCATTTGACTCGTCGAAGCTCGCCGGAACTCTGGTGAGTCCAGAAAAAGGCTAAAATGTACAAATATCATGAAAATGTGCCATTGATAATCTAAAAAACTTCCTGAGGTCACAAGGAACCTCAGGAACACATTAATTCCTTCAATTATTCATTAAAGTGAAAATTATGCTGTGAATTCTCAGTGAACAGATGTCGAGTTTGATTAGGCTCAGGACCTGTTTTCCCACTCAATTGAGTGGAGAAAACAAGTCAAAAGGAAATTGCGATGGTTTATAAGTGGATAATTAATGATCTGAACTCCTCCTGAGTTGCCATTGACAGCAAACTCAGGAAATTAAATTAAATTAGGCGTTTAAGTTATAGATGATTATTATTTAAATTAAAGTGAGGATTGGGGCCCTTAAGTGATGGTTAGGTGATGGAGGGCCCCAGTGGAGGTGGAGTAAGCTCAACCACTTTCGCCATGGACAACGGAAGCAGTGGTGAAGGTGGATGTGGTTTAGGCGAATAGATGATCAATTTAGTGATTTAAAGTGATAGAAATGTTCATGAATGGTTTAAGAAGGTGATCGATGATTTAAAAAGACAAAAGGTTGCTCCGGACAAGCTCAACGAGCTCGCCGGAGCTGAAGAAGATGAACGAGAAACTAGCATTACATCTATCTAATCTACCTAACTAACTATTCTAACTAATCTACTTACCTAACCTACTGTTACCTGGACGAAGGAGGTAGAAGATCTCCGTCGATGGTTCTTAACGGAGGAGGAAATCAGAGGATCAGGGAAGAAATCTGGCAGGCGTATGTGGAGTGAAGCAGAGGAACTCCTAGTCAGCACTGCGTCAGGAGACTTGGCTGACGTCGACGGAGATCCAAAGAGATCAAAGATGGACGGAGGAAGACGGACAAAGCGGAGGAAAGTCGCCGGCGTTTGGAAAGAATAGCCTATCGGTTAGCTCAGTGAAGAAGAGGGAAGGGAGCTAACTTGGTGAAATCGAGGGTGTGGAGGGGTATTTATAGGTGGCGGCGGCTAAGAAGGAGAGTGTATCTGGACGGAGAAGAGGCTAGGAGTGGAGTAACCACCGGCGTCTTCTCCGACACCGGTGAGGTTATCCACAACCCTAAAATAGGATTGCAGCTTCATCCAGACCAGTGGATGAAAAGGAGATGGTGAGCACAAGCTCCAGGAGCTTGAAGAGGAAGGAATGACGTCGGATATGCGGTGATCAGAAGGTGGAAGCACCTCCTATCGTCAACCGTCGAGGAGGCTGAAGAAGGAAAGAAGAAGGTTCAGGGACTTATTCATAACGAAAATTGAGGGCCTAAGTGAAGAATAAGGACTCGATTGAAATAAAACATAAGGACTAAATTGTAAACTAAGGTTTTCAAGGTTTATTTTAATTTAATTTTTTTTCAGGTTTTTTTATATGATTTTAAATAAGACAATTATTATATTTAGACCTTGAATTTACATTTTTGACCTTTTTAACTTAATTTATTTAATTAAGTAAGGTTACTTAAGTTATTACATACTTAGGTATAAATTATACATAAGTTAGTTAATACATTAATTAGATAAATTACTAATAATATTTTGAGTCCAATTATTAATTAAATTATTAATAATATTGATTGGATAATAATAGAGCATTTTTAACTTATTTTAAGATCATTTACTATTTATCCCTTATTTAATAATTAACCTATATAATTACATATTCCTAGCTAATTAACTAGGAAGACTAGTTAATTAGGGGTAATTAGAGACCATGATGAGCTTCTCATCACTGATTCTTGGTGATATGATTTGAGTCCCCACCCCAACCACGATCCAATTTGATTTCGTAAACATCCAAGATCAAGTCATCTATATAAACATAGAACAAGCCTCACATACACAACGCATCGCATCATACATATATCAATAAGAAAAGAACAACAAATTGAATTGAGTAATATCAAAAGAGTACTAGCTATAGGCATCATATCCACGAGTACAGAATTGGAGAAAACAACACAAAGTAACTAGTAGGAAAACTAAACTGAGTACTATAGAAGCAAGCAATAACAAAAGTACTATTGTAGCTACCACGACTAAGGTGCTACACTCTAACTAGTACCGTTAACTCCTACAGTCGTAAAAGCTACTTATGCTTCACCAAGACCTAAGTACAGAGCCTAAAAAGGGAAAACATCAACAACAATTGAGTAGAGTAGCAGAAAATAGGGAAAAGAAAAATAGAAAGCTAGAGCATCTACGGAAAGCAAGGATAACAACTACTACTATCCATTATTCTGATTTCCCATTTATTAATTCCATTTATCTATGTCTTCCTACTATTTCAGTCATTAAACACCTAAATCATTTCCCTCGAAAGGCTTGAGGAGACATTGCTACGGTATTCCAAATAGTAGAGTTAATATAGTACAAACTAGTTAAATGCCTTGAGGTCCCAACCTAGGAGAAGTGGTGACTACAACTCATGTGATACGCATGCGGGGAGTTATCCCACACTAACACATGGCCAATTTTCTCCACTATAGGGTATGGAAGTAAACACAATTCCTTACAAAAGTAACATGTACCTACTCACACCTAGCTACCTAGTTGCCTACATAGCTTAAAAATGAGCCACAAGAAGACTAGCTCACTCCCTACATTAGTCTCTACCTCTACATAGGTATAGCCATCCATATCGTTGATACCAACCACAGGACACATGTCGAACCAATCTCACAAGTTTCTAGGTTCACCAACCATTCTCCATCCATGTTTTCCATTGTTTGTTATGTTCTAGATAGAGCAACTAATTCTTATCCCTTAGTTATTTCCATCTTTACATAATTTCATAGAATTTTTTAGTGTCAGTAAATATCATAGATTCTCTTGTTCACATTGTAATATATTCCATTTAGAACACTAGGCATGTATCCTCATTTATTTAAATTGAAGGTATTCGTGTGCCTTCCTCCATTAATCCAAACATGTATAGCCAAGTGAAATTGAACTAAAGGGGGGGTGAATAGTGAAATGAAAATATAAGTAAATAAAAATTCAATCGCATAAATAACATAATGATTTTTAGGTGGAAATCTAAATTGGGAGAAAACCACCACCTAAGTCAACCTTGACTTAGGATTTACGATTACCAAGTGATCAATCTGCTATCCACACCACCTAAATCGAGTTACCTCAATACAATTCCCACTCTAGTCCCTAAGCAGAGGTTTTTCCCTTCACAAAGAAGAGACAAGGATCTAACAGGCTAGATATCCAAGTACAACAAAATGTAAAGATGAAAATGAGAGACACCCTATAGAGCTCCCCAAATAGATATAAAAACTAATCTAGCAACTAAGGGTGAGTGGACTCCCTGAAGATGATGGCAGTAGAACAATGGTGAGGGAGTGAGTGTATGCCCAAGAAATAGACTTTGCACACTAGTAGGGCAATGGGAGTAGTGGAGCTAGAGTTTTTGCTTGTGGATTATCTCTAATTGGTGTGTTTAGCCAAATTAACGTTAAGAGATATACATAGTCCTCAAAGGAACCTTCAAGAAGGCTTAGGAGGCTCCCCTAGCTGTGAGGGACATATCCCATTTGATTTGGTCGAAATCAAAATCAAAATCAAATTAGGCTATTAAATTCTCTGACAACAGAATCAGATGTCTAATATTTTGGTCAAATGTTTGGTCAGACGTTTAATGGAAATTTTGGACGTCTAACATGAAATGTCAAAGTTCCTGGATTCAAATGGATTGAAATGGGGTTTTACTCACTAATGGTTAGACGTCTAATGTTCTATTTTAAGACATCTGATGCAATTATTAGATGTCTAAAGTGATGCAGTTTTGTTCTTGGATTGAACCAAATCCAAACAGGAATCTAGTGTATAGAGGTCAGATGACTCTCCAGAAGTTTGGCCAAGTGGTTGGATGTCTGATGGTCATAATGACCTTGGACTTGGGAGTTCTTGAGAATCCAATATCATGATTATGTCTGACAAAAATCTTGTTAAGTGATTTTAGACCTAACATTCCATGTTTGAATGTCTGGAGTTATGTCCAGACATTTGGAACAAGGGTAAAAAACCTCCAATGATTGGATTATATGGATATGATTTTTGACACAAACATATTTGGATTGATTAAGTTAAATGGTAGTGTCTTTGGACGTCTGGGTGTATGATCAGATGTTTGAATGGACCTATGGATGTTTGAGGTAAGAGCTAGTCATCCAGGACCCAAGTGTTTAATTTCCTAAGTTTATGCATTAAGTATTTGGTCGTCTGATCTATATGTCAGAAGACTTAACATTTCATTTCAAACATCTTGATGAGTTGTCAGACGTTTGATACTATGATATATGTTATTTTTAAATTAGGATTTTGTCTCTAGATTTTGCTTAAGTGTTGTGAGCCTAAATCTAGAGATCCTATATCTAGATGGGGGCTCTTTATAACTCATCTATACTCAACAAATATAAAATTACAACTCTTTATAAGATTTATACATCAAATCCTAAGACCTAGACTAATGACATCTTCATCCTCCGTTCCTTGTCTTTAAGATTCTAAGATGAAAGACCTGCCATGGGGTTACAATATAGATAGAAATAGTGTTTTATCAAATTTTATTTTTCTTTTAGGTATTTTGTAAATCATCATAACATAATTAAGAGAGGTTGAACTACCAATCTCCTCCTTTTTTATGATTTTCAAAATCTATACTTAAGATCTATTTCTCCCCCTTATTATTGTATAAAGACACTATTTCTAAAATCTTATTGAGTCAATCGAATGTTTTGCGAGAGATTGATATGAAAGCAAATTTGTGTTTCACATAAACATCCATTTAAAATAGAAATTGATTTAATTTGTTTTGATTTTCTTAAGTTTTTCTCCCCCTTTTTGAATATCATCAAAACTAAGATAAATTTGGTTGAACTAAGTAATGCTTAATAAGACGAGAATTAATTTGTGACAATAGTTATCATGGGAGAGACAACATGAAGTAAATAATCTGGCATCATATTATAAAAGTGGTAATATAATAGATAACATGATAAATGAAATGTTGGAAACATCAAAGGCAATATATATAAAGATCAAGATAAAAATGTATGTGCCCTAATCCAATACTAGCAATATTCCCATCTAAATAACCAGTACGGGGTTGAAGCCCCTTAATACAAGCCAAAAGAAAAAACATCTAAGTAGCCAACCATACTAAAAAAAGAGAAAACAGAAAGAAAGTGAAAAATCCAATCTATAGCTCTACCCCTGATGATCCTGGCAGTGGCGGCAGTAAGCTGGATCTTGACCCATCTACTGGTTATGGATGTCTTTGCGCATCTCATTCATATCCAAGCGCATGTGGCCCAGATAAGAATAGATGTCGCATATACGTCGCATGAGAATGGAAATCCCGCTGGTGATGGAGTCGGTAGTAGGATCTCATGTCTCCTCGAAACTAGTGTGAGGTGCCTCAATTTGGAGTAGTCATTGGGTGTAAAGATCAGGTTGAGGCGGGAGCCCATCTTCTTCATCCTCAGCATCAGGGTTGAGGTGTTTAGCAAGAATCCTCATCTTAGTGATGGTATCCCGATTATAGGGCTCCACCGTTTTGTCTATGGCTTGGTCATTAATAGCAATTTTGTTGTTATGAAAGATTTTAGAGAGGAGGGAGCCAAAGGGAAGTGAGGCGGCATGGTCCTCATTCATAATGCAGACAATGAGATGACAATAGTTAAATGGTATGTGACGAACGGCAGCAAAGAGGAGCAGCTTGTGTTGGTGGGATATGTAATTGAAACCTCCTGACTTATTTAGGAGGTCCTATCCAAAGACTTGAGATAGAAGGCAAGGTAGGGGCTTGAGATTTTTACAAGGCAATGTGCCAAGATGCGGTTCATATTTATCAGGGAGAACCAATTCTTGGTTGATTTCCTTGGAGTTGTACTTCTAGAGGATATCATCAAAACATTTCTGGCATTGGGAAAGTCAAATAATTCAGAGTTATAATCATAAGTGATGGAGATATGTTTACCAAAGACGGTGGAGATCAATTCAAGTTCATCATTGCTATAATCCTCAACTATATTGGCATAGAATAATCGGACTAGGTCGAGGAGGATGCCAAGACATCTGAAGTCGAAATAGAATTAGAGGTCAAAATAGAAAAAGAGATGGAGAGTTTCAAAATGTTCTCGTAGGTTTAGATGTGAAAAGTCGATCCAATCTATATAGCTGGGAGGTTTGACTCGAGTGTTTGCAAACCTACGGAACCTTTGCCTAGTAGTGTCACTACGGAGTTGATCCACTAAGTAAGCAGATTGAGATTGGGACGAGGAAGAACCCTTGGCTTGCTTTTGAGGAGGCATAGTGGATTAATGGGTGGGTGGATTTTTAGGGAAATGATGCTAGTAGGTTACTTGCAAAACAAATGGGCAACACATTCAATATCTTTGCAAAGGAATGTATCTATCTTACGGGCAGTACACTTGCCATCAATCATCCACTCAACATGACATAAAGTGATCAAAACAAATATCAGGACATTGTGGGCAGTATGCCGGTCATTCAAGCAATTATATGAGGCTTGAATGACATAGGGAAATAGAACTTGCCATCAAGAACCATTGAAACCATCCATTGAAGGTAACATTTGAAATATTAGGGTGAGACCCAACACATTGTCCAACACATCATTAGCCCTAGATGAACTATGAAGCAAGACAACCAAAAAAAATCATCAAGAGGGTCGATCAAGAGGCAAACCTAAAGAACCCATCAAGGGTTTTTGTAAGCCATCAATCGATTTCAGAGATACTGCGAAGAGAGAATAGCCAAGAGGAGTTATACCAAAGTGAGGATGCTCCTCCTAACGCAAGAAGGGCGGCGACACCAGTGATCGGATGGTGGACGTAGGTAGTGGTCGACTAAGGGGTGCTAGGGTAGTGGGAAGTAGGTCGTTAGGTGAGGGATTTTGAGATTTGGGTGTTTTGAGTGTGGTAGGGATTTGAGAATAAGGAAGATGGGTTAAATACCCCAAGGGGTCGGGCAAGACTCCCCCCAAATTTGGGGGAAATTACATCAAAAATCGCCCTAAATTAGAAGTGCAAGCATTGATTTTTTCCAGTATCAGACGTCAAGATGTGGTCTCAGACGTTTGGGATCAAGAGTTAGGGATTTGAACCCTTTCCATGTTGTCGTCTGATTTTTGCATCAAATGACAGATCTGACATCTAATTGATCTCTGATTCCAGGAGCTCATGGATTTTGGCTCAAGCCACAGGTTGTCATTTGATTTTTATATTAGACGATAGATCAGACGTTCGATTCCTGAGTCTAGGAACTATTGAGATTAGAACCTGAGACTAATTAGTCGCCTGAAAATTTGATCAGATGATAAGCACAAATGTGTAACATCTCAAAATCCAAGTCCTGAGTCATTTTAGAGTGGTTCAAGTCACTTCAAACTTATAAACACAGTTGCAGTTCGGTGCAAGTACAAACACCTCTTGAAATTGCCAAAACCATGTATTTTGAGTCGACCCCTAGTCAACCCTCATCAACAGCATACCATGTAGGGTATCTTTGGATTCCTCTTATCACAAGCTCTCCAACGACGCTTGTTTCGTGCAAATCCAAGCTGTATAGCAAAATTTAAGATCAAAACAAGTGAAAAAGGACCTAAATGTAGGGTGAACCTAACCTAAGGGGTATTTTTGGTATTTCACTCCACTAATCCTAACCCTAAATCGAATTTTGGTCTATAAATATACCCTCTTGGGTCCTTGGGTCATCAATAATCTCTAGGTCCACAAAACCTGAGAGAAAGAGAGAAGAAAGGATTGAGATTTCATTTAGCAATCTTAATTCAAAATTCATAGAGACCCTTTTGCGATAGCAAAAACCATGGGCTTCCCACCATAAATTTTGTGAACTAAGTGGCGACGTGGACGGGAGCCTCTTGATCTGGCTGTGTGCAACGGATCGTCGCCAAGTGACGCGCATAGAGGAGTTGAGGACGCATGCTTGTAGAAGCGCTTGCACTAAGTGGAGAGGTGTGGATGTGTCAGATTGCGACGCGTGTCGAGATCAACGACTGTGGCGGGCATGCAACAATCTTGAGCGCACCATGGCAGCTAACCACATGTCTACACGTGTTAGCGCTGACCAGTCTAATTGGACCAGTTGGTTCGCGACCCCTTCGCGTTGTTTCGAGCGGTTCGAGGCCTTCTCGACCTTAGATTTCGATAAATAAGGTATCATTGGAATTGTCTCAATGCGTATTGTGTGTTGGAGAGATTTATTTCCATTTTTTAGTACTATTCCCTTATTGAAAAATCAGAAATGTTCCTAAGTGATTCCTACCTTATTTTTGGTCTATGTGAACCAATATTTGTCCTCAATGCGTTGTGTGTTGGTTGTGGCGACTGTGCGCATGGTTCAAAGTCACTGTGATCCTCTAATGACACTAGGTAGAGTAGTTACTCTTCTTTTGATTTTGTCTCATTTTTGGGTAACCATGGGTCCATCTGATGAGGTTCTTTTCGTATATCACATTAGTGGCATGTGTTTCCTCTTTTGCTGAGTCTGGGACCTTCTTGAAGTTGTATTCTGATTTTAGGTGCTTGAATGTGAATTAATCGGATTCTATGTGAATAATTAAGATTTAATGATCCCATGTACTCTTATTGTATGCATGAAACGAACTCCTTTTTCCATGAAACAAGTTCTGCTGTGTCCGTTAATTAATAAATAGTATGAGAACATCGGCATAATTTGGAAACTACTTATAAATTGATAAGTTGGAGGATAACATGAATATGTGGTAACCCTAGACTTAATACGTGAATTTATTAGTATGGCTTGATTTGATGACAATATATGTTGCAGTTATCTGGAATTGATTAAATAATCAATGTGATAGTTTAGTTGGGACTTAGAGGATGGATAATTAGTTTTAGCCCGCTACTAGTTGGATTTTGCTGTAGCTTTGGTATGTTAGATTGATTCTAGGTTGGTTTACGGAGTTGCTGGCCTCCCTACGACTCTTTGCTTAAGCTTAGTAGCCAACAGGGGTAGCGGGATGCATGCCTTGAGGTTTGGGAGTGGTTCTTTCTCGATCGGTGGGTGGGTCATTGGTTGTCTATGGTTCAACGTACATAGTGCTTGTACGTGTTCACGCTACATAACGTAGCCGCCACTCCTTTCTGCAATGACCCTAGAGTGGCGGAGAGTGGTGACTTGATTGGTAGAAGCCATATTCTCGACCAGGGGGTGGCTTATACTGGTATTGTGCCGTAGGAAGTTACACGAGATGGTCTCATGCCTCGAGACGTCGATTGATGGATTGTAATAACTTAGGCTAAATGCGTTAATGGAATTTGATAACTAATAATAATTCATAAATGAATTAATTGCTAATATTGTGCCCTCTTTTTTTTACTCTTGTGGCTGTTGTTACTTTGTCATAGTTGTTCTACTCTACTTAATTTTTACTGGTATGTTTCTCAGGTTCCGTACTCAGGTGTTGCTGAGCAATTAAGTGCAGTAGCTGTTGTCGATCCGTCTCCTGCTGGATTGGGTCCTACTTTAGGATACCTCACATGTTCAAAATGTGTTGAATGACGGGTACCCATCAATTGATTGACGGGAAATCCAATTCATATGAGTTTCCGCATATTCCAGTTTTGTTGCAAACTTGTGATTGCTGACATTGAAATTTCCACCATGCAGAGAGAGAAGGCTTTGCATAGGACCAAGCAGGCTAGTGCTACTAGCTGGAGTAATGAGGATTGATAAGTTGATCCCCCTCAGTAAGCTGCAGACTTGGCCGCTCAGTTCTAGGCATTTACGGGGACCTTCTTTAAGATCTAAAGCAGAGGCTACCTCCTGTATTGTAAGCAGGGGGAGGGGGAGGTGGTGATCAAGAGCAGCACTTGGTTTAAGCATACGTGTACCTCCTCACGTGGAACGTGGGGAGAAGCATGGGCCTCCCCCACCAAAGGACAAACCAGTGGACCCTCTACATCAGTATCAGCTGAGTTCTGGAAGCTAAAACCTCCAACCGTCAAGGGGGAGGTGATTGCGCAGCAATCATAGGACCTAATTTACCTAAATTAAGTTAGATCCTAACTTAACTTAGGAATAATGCATGCATGAGCAGCATATTTTACATCATAGTTGATTTGTTAGCTTTATAAGTAATAATGCTATTTTATGCTCTAAGTGAGAGGTGATATTAATTGTAGATGATTCGAGGCTGCAGATGATAAATCTAATCGTACGGATGACGCTTCCGGAATCGTCTTGATCGAACTTCCATAGCATCACATTTAGTTCGCGGAAGATCAAAGGTTAAGGGGCAAGATAGCATAAATCCAAACCTCATATACCAAATCCAACTGCACGAATGGATCCAGATCAATGATTGCAGTCCAATGGTACAAAAATCAACTTAATCGGAGCCCTGTAACACTAACTACAAAGGCAGGAAGATGGACGGTTAGGATGGGACCACATGGCGCCATCCCAACGGTCCCCCACAGTGCCCTCAGCCACCGAAGGGTGAAGCAGGGTCGTTGGATCATCATTCAATGACCACCATTGACCCACGTCACCCGACTCTCCACACTTCATCAAGGGGGAATTAATCTCAGCGGTTGGATCGACATCCAATGGCTGAGAGTGCCCTATGAAATTGGATTTTGTTTTAAGTATGTGCCTAAGTCTTTAATGCTTAGATCAAGGGTTTTTATATCTAGTTGGGAGCTCTTTACAACTCTTCTAGACTTAACAACTAGAATGTTACAACCCTTTTGAAGATAAATATACAAATTATCCTAGGACCAAGATAAAGACATCTTCATCCTCGAGTCTTCCTTTTGTGATAAAATGAGATGAGACCTGCAACTTGGTTATGGTAAAGATAGGAAATAGTGATTCTTCTAAATCTATTTTTCTTTTTGTTATTTTGTAAAATCATAAAAACATAAATTGAGAGACATTGAATTAATAGAAAAGTCACTAATTGCCCAAAATATCCTTGGAATTTGGTTCATTCACATTGTAACCATGTTTGTCTTATTTCGAGCATGACTTGAGCTACGCAACTCAGATTCGCACAAAACAAGTGTTGCTGGAAAGCCCGTTATGAGAGGAATTCGATGATATGCCACATGGCACTCTTTTGATCAGGTTTGACAAAGGGTTGACCAGAAGCACATGTTTCTTCATGTTTTGCAAAGCATTCACACTCGCATAAAACCTAACGCATGTCTACGAGTTTAAAATGACTCGAACCACTCTAAAATGACTTGAGACTAAGATTTTAGGGCATTACAGAGGAACATTGATTAGGTGTGGCTCAACATAACTAAAATGTCTAAGTTAAGCTAGAAACTAGGTGAAATACTACATTATTAACACAAGAAATGGGTTAAGTGTGGAATTAAGGAAAATGACCTAAAATAGAAAATTATGGTTAAAAACTCATAATTTTGTCACTAAATGAGATATTCTATTTATAAATGCAAAATATTGATCCAAGTGCTAATTGAACACATGTTTGAGTTCAAAAGTATAAATCAAAGGTTGAATTGACTTCTTAAAGGTTCAATTAATCTCTGATAAAAACTTTATGGCATTTAGACACTAATAGGATCTCGTATTCATTATATTACATTTAGGTCCTCATGTAGAACATTTTATTCATGCACAAAACCCTCAAGGACTTATTTGAAAAGTCATTAGGGACCTTTTTGAAAAAATTAAGGACCACACTGCAGTAAATCTTATCACTTATGGCTTCCCTTGCAATTGTTCTATGTTATAAATGCAACCATATATAATATAAAATATTTGAACCTTATGAAATAAATCCACTCATTGCAACAATAAAGCCGTACCGTGCAAAAATAGGGGATTCGAGAAGGGAGGTGTAAGCACGCGAGGAAAGGACGATCGGCGGGACGATGGACAGCAGTGGGGTCGGCGGAAGATGGCAAGCTCGATGTTACTCGTGGCACGTCCCGGGGTGACTGGTAACGGCCTGCTGGTCGCGTGGAAGGACCGCCGGCGATGGATCGTGAGCGATGGTCAAGCTGACTGCGAGCAGCAAGGATGGCGAAGTGGACGGCAGCGTGAACAATAGAGCACGATGGTGGAGTTGGCGGTGGAGAAGAAGGTCGAATGGTGTGCTATGGAGGTGGCGGTGAAGCAGCGGCTTTGGGTTCTCCGTGTGTAACAGAGGAGAAAGAAATGAGGACGAAGAACAGGGGGATGGTGGTGATATTTGGCAGGGAAGGAGGGTGATGAATGGATCCAGTTTGAGAGGGAGAGGAAGAGTTAGGTACGTGCGATTAGTGGTTAGGCAATGTGGTTGCGAGTAGGTGGTCGGCAATGGGATTGGGTTCGGTTGAAGAAGAAACGAAGGGAAAGGAGGGGATAGGCGGTGGTGATGGGGTTGGTGACAGTGGAGATGGCTAATGGTGATGGTGCTCTCTGTCACCGAGCACCACCGGGATGGAAGTGGCATTGAAGGGATGCAGTGGAGAGCATGGTACACGCTGGGATAACAGTGCACGCCGAGAGCATGGTCCCCGATGGAGAAGGTGGGAGATGAGGCCCTCTCGATGCTTGAGGAAGATCCCCTTTTAGCGCAGCTGAGCCCGCGCTCCCCTTTCCTCTCTCCAGATCCAATCTCTCCGTCGAGAGACTCAGGTATCAAACAAAAACGGCGGGGGTCGATGGCATGAGCATGCAACTGGTACATATGGAATAAATGGCAAGAAAAAAAAAAAAAGCGAAATCGGCGTATGGAAATATATAATGATTTAGATGAAATACTACCTAATTTTAGACAATTATGAGATAGGGAGATGCAACTAAAACGTACTTAAGCTAAATGATAGTCAAATAATTTGGACTCATCAGGCACCACCTTAAGCCAACCCTTCACCACCATAACCACACCCCCTACATGCTTTTGAAAAATGCCAATATAACCACCACCTAAATCCCATCATTAGTAACTCTATTTTCTACCTTAATTCCATCTACAATCACCGTTGGAAGGAGGTTGTACGTTGGATTAGAGGGAAGACCACCACCCCCCTCTAGTCTCCAACACTCCATTCTCTCTTCCATGGATCCATGCCAAGGAGCACACTACAGTGGATGGTTAGGAGAGGAGCAAGGGTGGACGTTCACCCTTTAGTTGGTTGTTGGGAGAACATCATCATCAAAGGAGCAAGGAGTTCTTCTTCAAGCTTGGGAGCTTCTGAGTTTGGTGCAAAAATCGCCTTAAGCATCATTTTGGGGCCTACTACTACTACCTTCTCTTCACTTTTGTACTTTTATTTTTTTGTAATAATTAAGCTTTCCTTTACACTTGAGAATTACTTGTGTGGAACCCTTACACACAGGTGAGCTTCTTAAGTGCAATATTGTGTGAATTCTTCTTCACATATATATAGAAATTCAATTGCCTTTCAATTTGAGTTGTTATAATTTCTCACTTCTCTATTTCGTTGTTGTTTACACAACCTTCCCAATTACCCTAGGCCACACTTGCCTAGGGTGAGTTTAGGAAAGTTGGGTTTTATTTTAGCATTTCATTCGTGCATTTTAAAAAACCCTAATTCCTTGTTACACTGTATTTCAAACCCTAAAAATCATAAAACCTAAAAAGCCATAAAAAAATTCCGAAGTTTAAAAAGAGTAAGAGATTTATATTTGATTACTACCTACCTCCTTGGACGACCCGAATATTCATCCAAGTATTTGGTTTTACAAATTTTAAAAGTGTGCAAAATTATGTGTTACAACAACACTTAAAACCCACTTTTACAAATTGTGCATTTTCTTACACCACTCCCCCAGCTGTAGGATGTCTAGATCCCAACCTAGCATCTTTAGCTTTTCGAGCCTTCATCTAGGAAATGTTCATGAACGAGATTCGAAAGAAGTTGCCTACCTAAAAAATTGAGTGAAAAAAGGAGAAAAATAAATATATTAGGAGAATGAAAAGAAAAGGAAAAGAAAAAAGAGTCCAAATAAAAATGTATGTCAAAATAATCCAAAAATCCTAAAAAGTAAAGTATAGTAATAAGAGACCAAATAGCTTAGCCAGAGAGATATACAGTAAGTTCGTTGATCTCCTCTTTCGCCATATCAAAATTGATGATAACAATCTAAATTGAAATCAAAATCATCATAAAATCGTGGCGTCGAAAATGAGGGAATCAAAAGTAAAATAGAGATTAAACCACTTATAATGGAGGGGTTGTCGAATCCACTGGGAGGCTATTACAACTCACATCAAAATCTTATTTAATTACATAAGCAACTACTCAAAGGGAACAATGTTCACGTCAAACTGTTCTCAATAATCAAATGCCACAATCAATCAAATGAAACTAAGTTGCACGAGATGCGGGAACTCCCCTCATGTGAGAGAGCACGGGTGACGATGGTGCCAATCGCGGTGTCATGACGGAGGTCACACGTGGTTGTCAGAAGTCGCACACCCATGCACCCCTCATGCTAGCATTGCGAGGGGTTTGTCGAAGTGTGTAGATGGTGCACAAAGGAGGAGGTTCGGCCTAGTGTCTGCAATAGCCTCTTCCTTTACATTCTTGGCCAATGGTGGACTAAGGAAGATGATGCCCTAGTGTGTGTGCTTGTGCCCATGATCAAACATGATGGTTTGCGGAGAACGGCTTGAGGTCGTGCCCTAGTGTGCACCCGCCCTAAGGTCGTCGGTGGTTGGTGGTGCCGACCGGTGGTTAAGCTCATATACTTGTATATGGGGATGACTGATTGGGCTTGAGGTCTGATCTCAGTACTCCTTGGATTTAGAGATTGGACAACTGATACCCTATGTCAGATTCTCATGACTCAAGATCAGTTGTCTGATTAGAAAATTAGATGACAACCTATTGCTTGGATCCAAACTCAGTAGTTATTGAAATCAAAGATTGGATGCCTGATACTCATCTTTAGATGTCTGATAACCCAAGATCAGTTGTATAATTGGGAAATTAGGCAACAACCTGTAGTGAGTTAAAATCCATGACCTTTAATCCTAGATGTCTGATTTTTGTAGAATCCGAGTTTTGACTCCTGATTTGGGGTGGTTCTTGATGTAATTCTCCCCAACTTTATAGGGAGTCTTCAATGACCCCAAGGGATATTTAAAGACCTCTCTTATTTCCCTCAAATCGCTAACTCCAAAAGCACCCAAAATCCCTATCCTCTAGCAGCTAACACCCCCTCTCCCTTTGCCCTCACTCGACTAAACAGCTACCCGACCTTTCCACCATCTGACTGCTGACGTCGTCACCTCCCTTGCATCAGGGGGAGCCTCAGATTGGTGCTATATATCTCTTGCTCCTTCTACTCTCAAGTTTTTCTTCGATTAAAATCATGATTGGGAAAGGTTTTCTAGCATTGTTGGGTTTGTGTGGTCTCTTGAAGCTCTCTCAAAATAACCTCTCTTAATGATTTTCTCTCCGCTATGACTTTCATCGCTTTGGCATTTCTTGACTTGTCTCTCCTAGGGTTCAAAACCTAGATCTTTTAGGTCATTTTTTGAACTTTGCTCTCTTGGTGAGAATGATCTGCTGATTATGATTGATGGCAGGAGTGCAGCCAAATGAGTTTCGACCTTGTGTTTTGAGATGTTTTTAATGGCAGGGGTACTGCCCTATTTTATTCAAGCCTTAACTTGGTGATGTTGCTTGAATAATAGGAGTACAGTCGATAATATTTTCAGTTGGTGCTTTTGTGGGATAAACTGAACGGCTTTCATGTTTGTGGATGTGTAATGAGTTATGGCAAGTGTGCTGCCCCATTAAGATAGATCAATTCTTGCAAAATTATTGAATGGCATGTGAATTTGTTTTGTAGGTATCCTAATCCTCCTAAAAATCCACCTACCCACCCATTCCCAAAATGCCTCCTCCTAGAAAGCCTACCGAGGGGTCGTCTTTCTCCCAATCCCAATCCGCCCATCTAGCCGATCAATTTAGGAGTGAAAACGCTAGGATAGGTTTCATATGTTCACTAATGCGAGGGTAAAACCCCCTCGCTACATAGTATAGACTGGTTTCTCTTACTTGAATTTCCGTGAGCACTTTGAAACCCTTCACTTATTTAGATACTTCCATCACTCCTTCCATCCTGGGGTTGGGTGCCTTGGCATTTTTCCTGACCTTATTAGGCTCTTCTATGCCAATATTGTTGAGGATTATAGCACCAACCACCTCCAGCTTCACTCCATAGTCCTAGGCACCTGAATCACTATCACCACTGCTTACATCTCTGAGCTCCTAGGCATTCCCAATGTGGGGAATGACTTTGAGACAACCTCTGAGAATATGACTTGGAGGTCATTGATTACGCAGCAATCATAGGTCTTAATTAACCTAAATTAGGCTAGGACTTAGCATAAGTTAGGATAGTTCATGTATGCATAAGCATTATTTGAATCTTTACTGCTTTCTTTTAGCTATGCATAAAATAATTCTATAATGTACTGATTAGGTTCATTATGTCAATTGCAGGTAATAAGTTGATCAGAAGCTAAATTTGAAGCTGGATCCAAAGCTGGATTTGAAGAATAAAGAATAACTGGAGTTGTGGCAGAGCTAGAGTAGAAGACCTAGAATAAGATGTAGTAGAAAATAATGTAAGGGGTTGAGGTATGCTATTCTATTTAAATAGGAATAAAGTAGTAAATTATGAAGAACTTAGGTCCATCCTAGCCTTAGGATAGCCTAGATGCTTCCCCAAGACTTAGCCACCCTTAGATTAGGTCACCACACCCTAGGAAACCTTTAAACCCTAACTCCAGCCTCTATCTGGACGTCTAAATGAGTTATAGGAAGTCCAGAACCCTTATCCAACTCCCACACATTTTATACCCACATCTGCAGCATTATTGGACATCTAGACACTTGGTCAGACGTCCAATTTCTGCAGAATACCAAAGACAGAACCTAGAAACTCTCCTGACTCCGATTGGACATCCAGACAACAAGTCTGGACTTCTGATTTTTCACTATAAGACATCAGACAACTTTATTAGATGTCTGATACTGTCCTCCAATTCCTGTTTTGGAATTCAAGCCTTGGTCTTGGATCCCTAGGTCCTTAAACCTAATTCCAACCCCATAGGAACCTAAATTAAGGTACCCTAACCCTATTACATCACCTCTAGACCTCCTTAAGGACCTAATTAGGTCCTCACTAAACCTAATTGACTTGGATCTTAGTCATTTCCATCAACCTATTCAATTGGACTCATTGAGTCCAATTGAGCCCTTACCTCAGCACACACTGTCCAATTGGACTCAGTGAGAGTCCAATTGACCTAGACCTGACTTAATTGAGTTATTTTATTCTCAATTACATTTCCACACACCAAATTAAACTTGTATTAAGTTTAATTGCACTTTACCTTAGTGAATTAGGATTTACAACCCTAATTTGAGACCTACCTTGACCTAAACCCACTAGAACCTAACCTAATCAACCTAGCCACCTAAGTTTCGACCCACACACACCATAAACACGAAAATACCTAGCCTAGAGTTCTCTAGACCTCTCTACCATGTGTTGTTGCCTTGGTTACTAAAATTAGCAACCAAGAGCCATTCAATTTTTAGATCCACATTTGGTGGATCTAAAAACCACCATCCATCCTCTCTCTCTCACTCTCACATGAGCTCCCACCATAGGCCTCTCTAGAGGATTCCATAATTCTCTAGAGAGCTTCCCTTAGGTCCATAAAAAGACCATAGGAATCTAAATTAATGTGCCATAACCCTAGTACTGTTGGTGCTAGAGCACCACGATCGTTTATTTTGATGATAACAAAACACGTGTCTTTTAACATTTGCATTTGAGTTCTAGTTTTCAGGTTAAATTGCAAATAGAGGCAAGTGTTTAGACGGAGTTCTAGCTCGCATCCATGGCGGATTGGAGGAGCTGGACAGAGACGGAGGAGCTTCACGAGGAGTGAAAGCTTGAGGAAGGAAGGAGATGAAGAATAGGATAGATTTTATTTTATCTTATTTTATGTAATTTTGTTTCTTTGTTTTGCTCTTTATTTCTGTCTTAGATCTTATGTTAAAGAGCCTCAAAGGATCCTTAAAGTAGTTCTAGGAACTCCTGCACTACCCTAGGATACTTAGGTTTTCTATGGAGAACTTAGAAAATCAAAATAGGGAACAGACAACCTTTTCAAACGTCTAATCTAAATTTTAGACGTCTGACTGTTGACTCAGACGTCCGGTTATTTAGGCTAGACTTAGTTCTGTCTGATGAAATCTGACGTCTAGACCTTAGTCCAGACGTCTTAGGAGACGTTTGATGCCTTTGCCAGACGTCCAATTAGTGCACCGTTGGCTTCCTTAGCAAACGTTGAGGGAATGACTGTTAGCCTTGTATCAGACATCCATAGAGGACCCTAGACGTCTGATACATGACTGTTTTGCCTTGGTTGACCCAAAATCTTCCTTTAGTGATTTTATAGCCGTTAGACTTGTTGGGAATCCATTTCCAGAGAATAAATAGGTTTCCAGGCATCCAGACCGTGTGCCAGACGTCTTGTATGTCGTCTAATGGACTTTTACTAGAACCCTGTTTAGGTCTAATTTAAGTCAGGAAGGAAACCCGCCTAAAATCAGACATCTGACTTAGTTCCTAGACGTCTTAAATGGGATTTCCAGACGTCTCATGCCAGGATCAGACGCCTGATGACCCTGTCAGAATCATGATTAATTCTGACTATGGCCTGATTCTCTTTGGCTTTGCACCCAACGGCTATGAAAGCCTTCCAAGGCCTTCATAGGGCCTCTATAAATAGAGGAGGACCCTTTGGCTTGTAAGAGACACACCAAGACACACTAAGCAAACCACTTTCCACATCTTTTGTGTCCAAGAGAAGTAGTTGAAGCTTTAGCTCTCCAAGCATATGTTTCATATCTAGAGAGCTTCATCCCTTTGCACACTGTTACGACCGCAGCTTCAAAACGTCTGGGAGCTGGCCCAGACGTCTGGGACCCATTCCAGACGTCTGGGATTTATTTTTCCGCGGCACGGAGGATTTCGTCTGCGCACCTGTGCACGCAGACTTGCAGATGCGCTCCTTTTTCCCTCTCCTCTTGCGACCATAGTCTGCATTCTCTCTCTCTCTCTCCCTCTCCCCACGCGGCTTTAAAAAGCCTCGCCCTCTCCCTCACTCTCATCACCTCCGCTCCTCCTTCTTCTTCTTCCAGCGAGTGCGAGCGCGAGCGAGCGGCGGCAGCGACAGCCGCGGTGAGTGCAGGAGGAGGTGCTACGCGAGGGAGGAGGCGCTTGGCCGTGAGGGCTCGAGCTTGCCGGGGTAGCTGGAGCCGGCCGGCGGGGGAGCCGCGGGCGTGGAGCGTCACTGGAGGGCTGCTGCTGCTCGAGCAGTAGGCGGACGAGGCGCGGCACGGCCGTGCGTCGTGGGCGGAGAGCGCGTCGAGCCCTGATTCTGGAAATTTTTCCAGAATTAGACGTCTGGTCTTCCAACCAGATGACGGTGAAGACGTCTGGAGGACTATCCAGACGTCTTGAAAGTAAGTTATTCTTTTCCGTCCTTCGTCCTTTTTCTGCGACCGTTGTACTGAGAGCGATGAGTGGGTACGTGCAGGCTGAGATTCGCATCCAACGCGAATCCGACGTCTGACTGCAGTGCCAGACGACTTGAAAGACTTCCAGACGTCCGGGGTGACCATCGGACGTCTGGGAACTAGGCTAGACGCCCCCGCAGGCTTCTGGACGTCTGAGAGACTACACAGAGTGAAGGTATCCTCTGAACCACTTTTTAAGACGTCTGGAAGAGGTTCCAGACGTCTGATTTTGCACTGTTTCGTCGTTTTCGACCCATTTAGGGACCGTTCGGAGTCCGTTTTCCGCGTTTCGAGTTGCGTTCTTTTCGGAATTAAATCCTCTACCCGTCTACAGTAATTATATACTATTTTGAGAAACTCCTTGTGTTTGATCCTTGTGATAGGACCCCATTCCATTGCAGTCTCGGGGGTCGCGGAGGCATGCGGGATTCCCGACCACGCCCCCAGTACTCCCGTTGTAACTGGTAGAGTGGCTTTTAAGTTTATTAACATAATCTGTTAAACTATGGAACTATAAATAGAACCTAGGACATTGCATGAATCCTAGGAATGAGAAACTAGATTGTATGATAGATCCTAGGTTTGGCATGAATCTTAGGATGGGAAAACTAGTGGAATATATGAATACTACAGCCTTGGAAAAGTGGAAAGGAATAAGTAGCTGCCTGTAATTTGATTTAACAGCTGCCTGTTATGAATAAATGAACATGATTGAAAATATGGGTTGTATGAACTTAAAACTGAAAAAGGTGAAACCTGAATGTGCTGAGTTAAAAGAGCTGGAACCCTACAGGGAGTTAGGAGTAGAACTCCTGGAAAGAGAATGAAATGGAACTGAGAAGGAAAGATGTGGAGGTGTGTTGTCTCTTGGGTAAGTAGTACCAGGGAAAGCACCTGTTACCTGCTTAGTGCAGAGCGGAGCCAGCCGCCCCAGGGACCCAGGGTTAGGTCTGGCCACTTTGTACCGACTTGTTGGCCCTCGTGTACACAGTACCGAGGAGAGCTACTAGTGTAGGGCGAGTACTAGCTACCCCACGGGCCCCGGGGTTCTACTAGCTCACCTACACCGACTTGTTAGGCCCACTGGGCAAACCAGGGTAGACAGGCTAGGGTGCGCGGACTGTGGAGGGGCAAGGCCCCTGTTTGGTTACTGTGGAGGGGTTGGACCCCTAAGAGGGCTCTGCCCTATACTGGTTCCGTGCTGTGCTTTGGGCGCACCCGTTAACGGAAACGACTGACCGCGTGCCAGTGCGGGTTAGCTACCTGTGCGTTTATCGCGCGTGCCGTAGTCACCGTTACGTCTGTCCGTGACCTTGGGGTGGTTGACTGAGAGTAGGATCACCACGAGGGACTCTCCCGGCCAGGAGAGCACCACGTGCTACTTCTACTGTTCAGAAAAGACTGCAATCAAGATCGTTCCCACGAGGAACATTCGAGATCAAGTGAAGGATCTGAGAAATAGATAAATTGTGAAACAATAGAAAGACGTAAATAAAGGAAGAAAGAAAACAAAGCAGCTACTGTACACTTTACTGCTTCTTTAGTTTTAGCTGCCACTCTACTCAGCGTTTCGCTGACGTGTTACACTCGTTACTTTTCAGGACCAGGTGTTGAGCAACCAGGGTCAGCGGCTGCAGAGGACGCTGGGCCAAGTAGGGTCCAGTAGAGTTACCACTGTTCTTTTGTACCCCTTTGTTCCCACTGTAGTGAGTAGTTTTTGTTACTCTCTGTACTTTTCTTTACCCGTAGTTCTTGTTATGTTATAAATGTTGTTCTACTATTGTGGTGGTACATGCTGTAGTAGTTCTTTTCCTTACTGCTGTATTTTGTTACTGCTAGTTATATTTTATGTTGAATGTGGTTTATTTTACTGCTCTTTTGGTTACTTCCTCGTTGGACGACTAGGTCATGGGATTAATCGAGTCGGTCCGGTTCTCGTGTCTTATAGGGACTCGGGAATCGGGTCGTTACACGCACCCACTCTCCCTCTGTGACTACGAGAACAACAAAGCGCCACCGCGTGGATCACGCACCCACATTGTCACATCGACACACTTCCACCAAAGGGAAGTTTCCTAACTCCTATAGAAGTTAGGATTAAATATTTGAGGTTCTATAGGATTGTTGTACTTTATATTGTCTTTGGTTGGGTATTCGCTTTGTGAATTCCCGTCTCCTTCGCGAGACAAATTCTTTCTTGTGAAGAAAAGGGGTGTTGAGGAACACTACCCTCGGTCTAAGTAATGTGGTTGTAATTGAGGTTCAGTCACCCTCGTTTAAGTGACTAGGTTTAGTGGATTTGATCGACTAGGTCAATCGGGAAATCCTAACTCGAGAGGGTTAGGTGGTGGTTTTCACCCGGTTTGGGTTTCCACCTAAAAGTATTTGTGCCTATTATGTGATTGGTTAATTTTGTGAGATTGGTTATTTTAATTCCGCACTTTATATTACATCACGCATATCTCACCCCCTCCAACCAGGAAATTACAAGTACATCACCTCTAGACCTCCCTAAGGACCTAATTAGGTCCTCACTAAACCTAATTGACTTGGATCTTAGTCAATTCCATCAGCCTAGAGCCCTGATCTCATCACACACTGTCCAATTGGACTCAGTGAGAGTCCAATTGACCTAGACCTGACTTAATTGAGTTATTTTATTCTCAATTAGGCTTCCACACACCCAATTAAACTTGTATTAAGTTTAATTGCACTTTACCTTAGTGAATTAGGGTTTACAACCCTAATTTGAGACCTACCTTGACCTAAACCCACTAGAACCTAACCTAATCAACCTAGCCACCTAAGTTTTTATAGACCTTATTTCTGTTAGATTAGATTATAGTTATTCTTAGATTTACATGCTTTATTTACTGCTTAGTAGTGTAGTTCCTTCTCCCCCAATGATGCATGCAAAATCCCCCCGTAGATTCATATATGTAGTCATTTTCTGGTAGCGAGTAGTTTTATTTCCCTATACAAGCATTCCTCTACCTGTGCTCTGCAACTCTGATATCATCATCTTCTTTTATATATATAAATATATATATGTTGAAAATCACCATGTGCCTAGTTATCATCTTTTGGTGTGATTGAAGTTTCATGTTTTAATTACTATCTTTTGGCAACTAGCATGTCGTATTTCACCATAAACCGGCATGAGATTTTAAGCAAGTAGAGCGAAAGAGATCGATTTCAAATCTACATTTCCATAAACGCCTCCCAGAGACGAACGACCGAGACTCAAGTCTCGTTACCTTTATAAATATTTTTGTTTGATCGTATTTTGCACTATACTACGATGCTTTTTCTTATCAAACATGCGCTCTACGATTCCCAAACAGTCATTAACCAAGAACTCATCCTCCCTGAGAAGTATGAGCCCCACATTGGCACTCTACCTTGCCAAAATCTAAAGCCTCTCCCCTACCTCTTATCTCATGTTTTTAGTTGGGACCTCCTCAAGAAATCTAGAGGTTTCGACTACATCTCCTGCCAACATAAGGTGCTCCTTTTTGCGGTAGTATGCCATATTCCTTTCAACTATTTCCACCTCATCATTTGGGTTATCAATGAGGACCATTCTGCCTTACTCCCCTTCCTTTCTCTTCTCTCCTGCATCTTCGGAAATTACAAGATCCGCACATCCAACCAAGCCACCAAGAAAAAGGTGGAGCCCTACAACCAGGGTACCACTACCAAATTGCGGATTCTTCCCAAAGATGTCCCCTAGGAAGTTGATGAAGCACTCCCTCCTCAACCTGATCTTTATGCCCAACGACCACTCATAATCAAGGCTCCCTAGATGAGTTTGAGGAGAGTTGGGAGCCTGATGTAGACAACATCGTCAATGGCATCTCCCCCCTTGCCGCCACTACTAGGATCATCGGGACCCACAGTAATGGGAGCTATGTCAGCACTCGTTGGTTTTTCTCTTTGTTTATGTTTTTCCTTTTGTTAGGATGGTTGGATCTATGGTTGTTTTTCCTATTTTTTCTATGGCTTCTATTAAGGGGTTCCGACCCCGCATTATATATTTAGTTGGGAACATTGCTGGAAGTCCATAGGGCACATACATTTGGACTATCTTGTCAACCTTTTATTCCTTGCTCATATGTATATGATGATGTCCTTTCATTTAAGTTCCTTCCCTTGATATGATGGTGCATCTTATGAAAGCTCTTGTTATACTATGATGCATCGTTTATTTTTCATTGTAAATCATGCTTTTCATCTGACATTGCTTAGTTCAATTAGTTATCATTCATTTTGATGATATTAAAAAAGGGGAAGGCAATCTTAGGTGATCAAACAACATGTTTTAAGATAAAAATGTTGTTTCGTGAAACACACCACTTTTCAAAAACTCAATTATTCGTAACATTCGATTTCATCCAAACTCTAAAAATAGTGCTTCAAATACATTAATAAGGGGGAGGGAATGGATCCTAAGAAAGTATTTTGAAAATCATCAAAAAGAGGGAGATTGCTGGTTCAACCTCTCTCAATATATGTTTTGATGATTTTGCAAAATAACGAAAAGAAAAATAAATTTAAAAGAACCACTATTTCGTATCTTTACCATAACCAAGTTGCAAGTCTCATATCATTTTATCACAAAAGGAAGACTCGCGAATTAAGATGTCTTTATCTAAGTCCTAGGATATTTTGATATCTATCTTGAAAAGAGTTGTAACATTCCCATTGGTTAGTCTAAAAGAGTTGTAAAGAGCTCTCAACTAGATATAGAACCCTTGACCTAGGTGGCACTTAGGTCAAACGACTTATAATGAGCTTTCAAATGTCTAACACTTAGTGACAAGTACATTGTTTAGATCCAATTAAGTCCAACAACACTACCCTCCTTAGAAAATGTCCAAATCTTGTGTCAGACGTCTAGAGACCCCATATCAGATGCCTAACCATTTTTTAAGACGTTGACTCTGCTATCACAAACAATCATTGCCTAATTTGATTTAGATTTTGACCAAATCAATGGGGATTTGCCGCCAACGTCTACAAGAAGGCTCCCAAGCCTTTTTGAAGGTTCTCTTGAAGCCTATAAATAGCCCTTAACCCTCCATTAGGCAAATACACCCAATGGAGAACAATTCAAGAATTATACTCTTTATTGCTCCACCTCCACTTGCCCAACCATTGTGTACTCAATGCATTTGGGGCAAAACTGTGTCTCCCTCACTACTCAATGCTCAACAATCATATCAGGGAGTTTCCTAATAACATATAGTAGCTAGATTAAAGTATTATCTTGTTGGGGAGCTCTCTAAGTTGTGGTTTTATTTCCATTTATCTTTCTTCTTGTTGTACTTGGAGAGGCATGGTAAATTACTTGAAGAGTAGCGAAATACAGTTAGTAACTAGTACACCAAAAATAATAAAATGTCAAAATAAGTCTACGCTCTAACATGTACAAAAATAGAAAGAGATAAAACAACGTTTGCTATTTTAATTAATCCTAAAATACTCTTTCCCAAATTCTTTAACCCTCCCCCAAGTTAGAGCATACAATGTTCAACTTGTAGGAGGTACAACAAAATGAGAATTTGCCCCTCATGTAGACATTCAAAGGAGTTGGAAGCAATGTGGACTGTAGTTGAAGTAGTAGCTTTCATAGGGTGGTAGTCATTGAAGGAGAGTAGCAATTGAACATAATGGCTATAGCAGTAATATTGGCCAAAGACAATAGAAGTTGGGTTAGAGCAAAAGTAGTAGCCATACAATGGTTGTAGCAATAGTAGAGACCACACAAGGGGAAGTATTCTCAACTACGTTGTAGTAGAGTTGGAAGAGTTTTGCTCAAAGTCCCCACTAGTCATCACCATTATTATGATAGGTAGTAGCAAGATCGGATGCTCTTGGTATAGTAATCCAATCAAAAGAATCAGTAGTAGTAGTATTGACCACAAGACTTGTGGCAACGGTAGTAGCAGAGGAGGCTTCTCTCCTTAGTAGAGATTGGAGATGCTCCAGTTCCCATGAAAAAGAATTTCAATTTTCAACGAAGTATGGATTGGTAGCTAATGGAGATTTCGTGAATCTCCACATTGGAGATTACAAGTTCCCACATGGAGTAGTGGGAAAGGAAAGTTCCACCTTGCTAATCAAGTTTGCTAGTTTACTTGTTAGTCAAGTTAACTTATTAATCAATTTATTAACTTCCTTATTGTTAGGAATATCTATTTAGGAATGTTGGTAGAGATTTGTTTCTTGATAGAGGAGTTGTTTCCTATATGAATAAGGAGTGGCTTTCTATATAAGGAGGCTAACTCTCACATTTGTATTTGAGTTCTCTACAATAATAATAAAAAAGGAGTTCTCCAATGTGCTCCCCTCTCTCTCTCTCTTGAGTTCTTTATTCTATCATAGCAAATATAAGGTGTTTGAAACATAGCATCAAGTTGCCTGGGTTCCAAGTTTAGCATATTTAACAAATAGTTTAGGCCTTGTAGCGGGAATACTGGAACTCCTTCAAGGGTAGGATCAGTCACCAATCCAATCAGAGCATTGAGTCTTTGATATCACATAGAAAGGGTTGAATCAAAGCCACAAGGAAGCATAGGAGGATGATTGCCTCAAGAAGATGAGTGAAAGGCACCATGGGCTCGTAGGATGTAAATCTAGTAGTTGGATGGATAGGCACGTAGATAGGGTTGCATGTAGGGATAAGGGTCTTGTGTGTGAGCGTGCTTGTAGCATAGTCATGTGCAAGGATAATAGGGTAGCGTGTGTTGCATGTAGAGATCAAACAAATGCTTTGTTCAAGTGCTAGTAGTGTGTGAGTGTAGTAGGGCAAATGTTCATACATTAACACGATGCATGAGGTACGCGAAGGTGTTCGGTGCACAAAGGGGTCAAGTACATGATTTACCCACAAAGAGGTAATAGTAGTAGTGTGTTTGTTACACCTAGAGAAGGTAGGGCACCACATGCTAGAGCATGGTGCAACAACCTACGTGTTATGGTGTGCAATGATTAGAGAACCCACGTGTAGAGGTGTAGTGGGAGACAAGCACCGCGTGTATCCCATGTGGTGCAGTGGAGGCCTCATGCAGTGGGTGTGGAGGAAGGTAAACCTACACGTGTGCATGCTAGCCACGAAGAAGTGCAGTGATGGTGCATGCGTAGAGGCGGGTACATGAAATAGATCATGCGTAGGAGAGAGGATTGGCGGTTTTGGAATTCCCTAGGATCATTCTCACTCTAATATCATGTTCGAGAACTATTCAATTGGATTTTTATTAAAATGAGAATGAATGAAAAGAGATGTCCCTAACCCCTCTTTATATAGAAAGGGGATTATATTAGCAATCATAATCCTACCAATTAAATTTAGAAACAAACTCTATTACACCGAATCCTAATCAAATCAATTCCTAACAAAAATAAAAGGAGATAAAACAACTTTTGCCTATTTTAGCTAATCCTAGACTACTCTTTGTTAAATTCTCTAATAACGTCCATTTTACAATCTTCAATCTTAGAATAGCATAGCCTCATCTCAGAAAGAGTCATGAAACTTATAATTGATTGTCACTAAATAAAGCAAAAGATTGATGAAAGCGTGGAATACTTAGCTTTCGTAGCAAATGGGAAGGGAAACTAGTTGATCTTCGCTAGATTGATGAAACCTGTGAAAATAAGTGCAACCTAATCTTTGCTAGAGATGTATGGAAGAGAGATCTTCCCTTGGATCACAACATCACGAACAAAACGACAATCCACTTCTATATGTTTGGTCCTTTAATGGAAAGCTAGATTGTTAGTGAGAAAGGTGGCAGCCTTATTATCACAATACATGGGAATAGGATGGAGAACCTTGATGCCAAAATCATTTAGAATAGATCTGATCTAGAAAAGCTCACAAGTAGTTTGTGTCATGGCACGATATTCTGACTCTGCATTGGATTTAGAGATCAAATTCTATTTCTTATTCCTCCAGGTGACTAGGTCACCACCAACGTAGGTGCAATAACCTATCATGGATTGCTTATCCCCATGAGATGCAACATAATTCACATATGCTTAACCACTAATATCTAGATGGTTGTGCTTCTAGTAGAATAGTTGAAAAGATCACTTTTGTTTTTGATGTTGTTTTGCACATAAAATGTCATGTCATTGTATTTGTTTGCGTGGTAAAAAATTATTTTCAAAATAATTAAAATTTACCACTCGAGAAAGTGAGTCGTGTCCAAAGGGAGGCAAGGGACCTACCAAAACTCGCTAAAGTCATTCACAAAAATTCACAATTGAAATCGTGAAATATCGATGCCAAAATCCCTCTCAAATGAGGCTAACAAGATAACATATGCTGAAATCGTGTTTTCATGCAAAGGGAAGGATGCTCTCACAAAATCAACATAATAAAATAATCCTTAAATGAGAAAAGAAAGACTTGACAATGGCATGGGATCGTAATTACTAATTCATAGCAAAACAAGGGATTTCTTTTTCTTTGCTTGCACGTAGAGGAGAGGCAATGGCCGGCAGGAAGATTCGGTGTAGGAGACGAGTGAGCTGAGGGCTTCGTAATGGCAGTTGCGGCAAGGTGCAGGGTGGTCGGAGCTTGCTGGATGGAGGAGATGAAGGTGGTGGGTGGTTGGCTGCAAGTTGTCGTTGGAAAGCAGCTCCACTCACAGAGGGCAGAGGTCAACCACACACTGACGGTCATGCAGGAGGCTGGCCGCCCGCGAGTGAAGGGGCAACGTTGAGGCTGATGGAGGTGGCTGGTGCGTGTGAACGACACTGGAGAGTAGTAGAGTGAAGGAGAGCAGGCGACAGATGCGGTTGGTTGCTATTAGGCATGGGCAGGAGTGGCGGCGAATGCCTATGCGTGAGGAGAGGGAGCGTGGGCGGTGGTGGGCGAGCGTTAGCGGTGGTTGGCTGCTTATGGCATGGGCGTGGGAGGGGGTTATTGGAGTTGGTGGTGATGGGTTCTATTATGAAAACAAAGGAAGAAGAAGAAGAAGAAGAAGAAGAAGAAGAAGAAGAAGAAGAAGAAAGGGGGTGGTTTGATGGAGGGTGGTGATGGAAGTGGAGTTGTGTGGTGATGGAGTGTTGGCCACTTGTCTTGGGTGATGGTAGTGATGTGGTTGGAGATGGCGGGGTGGAGTGGTTGGGTGTTGGTGGTGCTATTGGTGTCTCACCGAGGGTGCGATGGTTGGCAATGGAGTGATGGTGGTGGTGCGTGTTCGCGACGTAGATTGCGTAAAAGATGAGCGCGTTGTAGTGTAGCGTGAAATACATTTCGAGCAAATAATTAACAGAACTGGTTAGTCCTGGTCGATCATAGGGAGGCAGAAAGCACTTTTGATTTCATGTGTTTATTTCAAATATAAAGACTAAGTAAAAGGAACAATCAATCATAATATTTATATCATAAGAAGATATTGAACATAAACTGGATACATGTATTTGAATAAAACATAAAATAAACAAACTACTGTTGTAACAGAACAAGGGCACCACGGGTGTTTGTGGTGGCCTTTTGTTGAGGTTGGGAGGAGCAACAACGATCTATCATGGTGGCCCAACGGACGCTTCAGACGGAGATGCGGAGCCAAATGCAGAGAAGACGGGAAGAAGAAGAAAAAAGAAAGGTTGAAGGAGGAAGAAGAAGGGATTGAAGGGAATGCCCTCCAAGGGGGCCCTTTTGGGCTCCTTTTATAGCTTTGGCGGGGGGTAAAAAGGACATTTGGCCCCCTTAATCTCGTGCAAAAGCCTTCCAAATCCTTCTTTTTCCCTTGGTTCGCTCTGATGTTGCCACATGGCACTTTGTGGAGCGTCGATCCTCCATCACACGACCGTAGATCGCCCGTGCATGCCCTTCGTGAGTTTTCGCCTTTGTCGCTCGCCTCTTCTGAGCGCTTCAACCTCAGCCATTCGATCTTACAATCGGACTGCATATGTGCACTTTCCTCGCCTTCCAAATCTCGTAAAACGCATGCGATTGCATGTCCGCCCGCGGTGCGCTTTGATCGCGCCACGTGGTCTTGCCTCTACCCTTCGATCACGTAATTGCGCCTACACGTGCTCTCACAGCCAATGCCGCATCAATTTTGCTCAGTGCATGGCTCGAACCCACGTCCTGCCTTACGCGCGCGCGTGAGCCAACGCGTTGCGCGAGCCTTTTGTTATATATACTTGTTTGTTTCTATTTATCCTTATTCGATTTGGGCAGGCGACATGCCACGCTCGTGGCCATTGGATGAAGATCCAACGGTCCACAGCGTGTGGTGCATCCTTCCTGGATGGGGCGGTGGTGAGGGAGCGACTGTGATGGCGCCACGTGGTGCCATCATGGCCATTCATCTTCTTTTCCTTGTATCTGGTGATGTAGGCCTCCGATTGAATTGATTTCTACGCTATTAGGCTGCGAACATCGATGCGGATCCATCCGTGTGGTTGGATTTATCATCTGAGGTCTAGATCTTCTTTAACTTGCCCCTTGGATCTCAAACTTCTGCGGATTCCCTAGGGTGCTACAGGAGTCTGATTGATGCAATCTTGGAAGTGTTGGACTCCCGTTGAAGTTCTGAATAGATCCATGTGGTTGGATCGGTCATTCGCAGCCTTGAATTACCTGCAATGAGTGATACCTCTCAAATAGCACAGTTTTATGCATAAAACACATATATCAACTACGATGTAGAATACGATGCATATGCATGCAGAATGTTCATGTTAAGCTAAGTTATGGATTAATTTAGGCGAATTAAGGCCTATGATTGTGTGCAATCAGTGCGTGGAGGGTATTGGTCATGCACTAATAGGTGCACACTCATGGTAGTGCAGTCGCTCCGATTTGGCGGTGCATCCTGTTATGATGCACACCCACGATGGTGGAGAGAACTGCCATGGTCGAGGCCCACGGTGTGGAATGGATGAACTCCAAGTTCTGCAAGGTGCTGGAGTGGGATGATGGCCTGCTGATCTGAGTTGCCGGAGGCTTCCTATTATAGTTGCAGGGAAGGAAGAGTGTTGAGATCTACTTTCTCTGCTCCTTTATTGCGAGCCTTCAATGGTGGCTCAACATGCGCGTCTCCTGCAATCGTTGAGAAGATATGTTTAATAAAAATATATTTGGGTTATTTATGCACAAACCCTTAACTTCTATGTTAAATCAAAATAATGCATATAATGCACCTAATTGGTTAACTAATCAATTACATGCCATTTTAAGTCAATTCTAAATGTATTTAAATATGAATGTAATGCATAAATTATGCAATCAGGCCAAAAATATAAACTAATCTATTTATATCCTAATTCATGCTAAGTAAATGTTAATGATAACTTAATGTCTAAGCATTCAAATGCCTAAATAGCCCCCGAATATGGGCTCATCAAATGCCCCTATGTCTAGTTTTTGCTAGTCCCTAGCAACATCTATTAAGAATTCCTAGGTTCTAACCTAGAATTAATCGTCAGGATGCCTTGTTATATCTCAACTCTAGAGATTTGTTGAAATATTAACCTTAGACGTTAAGGTATCCAAGTACTAGTCAAAATTTAGACTTGATTTGCTTCAGTTTTGGGTCTCAGGCAATGGTTTCTTAAACTTCTAAGTTCATCCTAGAGTTTGTAAATCCCAGAGGTTAAAGTGTCAGTGCTCAGTGTGTAATTTGATTAATGGGCATCCACACTTATTCTTCTTATATGTTCCCAGGACCAGACTTGCCCTTCACCTACCTAGACCTACCTAGGTTCAACCATACTTAGACTTGGCAGGTTTCTCCTTACTTTTTTTTTCTTTTTTCAAGGTCAACACAAGGGCAAACCCAATGTATATCTTCCAAGCTATTTCTCCATATTTTTTTCCATAATTCTGGTACCCATGTAAAATAAGATACGTTTTATTCTCAATGACACCTATGTGTAACGAGGTGTTATTTCCCTCATTTTTTATATTCTCCATTTCATTTTTTTTTCTTTTTCTTTTCTGGTGAGTGGCTCTCCTTCGTCCTTTCTAAATGCTTCACCTAAGTAAAATCTAGGAAGGCTTAGGGTGCAAGGTTGGGCTCTGAACATCTCACACCTAGGGGTTACTACGTGTGACATGCCAGCCATACCCTGCAGGGATCTCCATTAAGTTTGAATACAAGTTAAGGTGCATTAATTTAGAGTCCCCAACCTCGATTCTGACAGAACTCGCGGTAAGCTCTCACATGGTTGCCCTGATTTTAAGTTCATGTATATGAAAAAGACACTTCAGTTTCATGGATCCCCAAACCAAGGAATAAACAAAGAAGATGTATACTTCCTAAGCCTTTGACTTAATACATTAGCCTCTTAAATGCCTCAATTGCTTGAGGCAAAATCCGTATCTTAACAAATACTTAGATTTTTATGCCAAACCAGCCTTAAGGGTCTAAGACTAATATCTCCCTTATTTCCACAGGAAAGACATTTAAGGTCTTATCTCATCATTCATTCCAGCCTAGAACTTTAGGTAACTCATCTACAGAGATTGCTGGGACTAACCAATTAAGCTCAACAAATTAAAAGTTCTTTTTTTATATATATAACCGAGAAAGAAAGAAAGAAAGCTACTAATGCATGCAAATATATATAAATGCTATGTATAAATGCCTCAAGTCTTACCCCCCCATGGTTGGTTCAAACATTGTCCTCATTGGAAGTAAAATAGTCAAGGGAAGAAGTTACCAGAGGTAGAGAATGAGAGGAGTTAAGGCTCCTTGAGATTGACTTTGTCAACCAAGTTGCCATCCAAAGTAACATATGGTTTCAAATGCTGGCTGTTGATGGTAAAGGGTGTTGCTGAAGAGGAGGGGCTCTTGATCTCCACAACCCCATGCGGAAACACTCTAGTGATTATGTATGGCCCATCCCAACGAGATTTCAATTTCCCTAGAAAAAGCTTAAGTCTGGAATTGAAAAGCTAGACTTGTTGGTTGGGCTCAAAGATTTTTCAAAGGATATACTTATCATGAAAGACCTTAGTTCTCTCTTTATAATCTTGGGAGGTGTCATAAGCATCATTCCTTAGCTCCTTAAGCTCAGTCAACCCCAGTAATCGTACCTTACCTACTTGCTCTAAATCCATGTTGACATTTCGGATAGCCCTGAGTGCCCTATGTTTAAGCTCAACGGGTAAATGGTACGCTTTCCCATACACTATCCAGAAGGGAGACATACCCAAAGGGGTATTGTAGGCTGCCCTATATGCCCATAAAGTATCATCCAGCTTTTGGGACTAATCCTTCCTATCTGTCCTAACAGTCTTTTCCAAATATTCTTAATCTCCCTATTTGACACTTCAACTTGGCCACTCGTCTGAGGATGGTAAGGGGTAGCAATCTTGTGAGTTACTCCCAGACTCTTGAGTAGCCGATTGAAGTGGTGGTTCCGGAAATGAGGTCCCCCATCACTTATAATCATCTTAGGGCAGCTGAAGCAAGATATAATATTGGCCTTCATAAATTTCAATACCACGGAATGATCATTTGTACGCGTAGGAATGACCACTATCCATTTGGAGACATAATCAACTGCCACCAATATATACTCATATCCATGAGACAAAGGGAAGGGTCCCATGAAATCTATTCCCCATACATCAAAAATTTCGACAGGTTGAATCAGGTGTTGGAGCATCTCATTCCGTTTCATAATCGTTCCAGTCCATTGACATCTAATACCGCCTTAACAAAGTTATGAGAATCCTTAAATAAAGTCGACTACCCAAAATCGGATTGGAGAACCTTAAAAGCCATTTTCTTAGCACCAAAGTGTCCTCCACAATGAAGCTCATGGCAAAATCTCAACACTTTGTTGCTTCTCTTCAAGCACACATCTCCTCAAAACCTGGTCTTGTCTAATTCTAAATAATTCCATCTCTTCTCAATGAAAGTATATGGCTTGAGCAATGAATCTCTTCCTTTTCTACTCATCCCAAGAGTTAAGAGTCTCTCCAGTGACCAAGTAACTAACAGTATCAGCATACCAGGGTGAAGTCGGTGTTACCGCCATAAGGGTTTCATCGAGAAATATCTCGCGGATGTCTCCAGATGGAGATCATAAAGTGGGAGGTGAGACAGGTGGTCAGTCACTAGATTTTCCACTCCTTTCTTCTCACGAATCTCTAAGTCAAATTCTTGAAGGAGTAGGATCCACCTAATAAGTCGTGGCTTTGAGTCTTTCTTGGCACTGAGGTGTTTCACTGCTGCATGGTTCGTAAAAATAACCACCTTAGACCCAAGTAAGTAAGACTTGAACTTCTCCAACACAAACACTACAACAAGTAATTCCTTTTCTATCACAATATAGTTTTGCTATGAGTCAATTAAGGTCTTGCTAGCATAATGTAGCACATGAGGTCTCCCCTCAACTCGTTGTCCAAGGATTGCTCCCACGATGTAATTCGAAGCATCACACATCAACTCAAATGGGAGCATCCAGTCAAGAGCTAAGAGAATAGGCACATAAATCAAGTCCTCCTTCAGAGTGTGGAAGGCCTCGATGCACTTGCATCAAAATCAAAGGAAGATTCCTTTGCCAATAGGTCACAAAGTGGCTTAGAAATTTTACTGAAATTCTTAATAAAGAGCCTATAAAAGCCTGCATGGCCCAGAAAGGATCTAATCTGCTTGACATTTGTGGGCAATGGAAGTTTGGAAATAGAATCAACCTTGGCCTTATCTACTTCCAAGCCCCTCTCAGACACAACATGCCCAAGTACAATGCCTTCTATACCATGAAATGAGTCTTCTCCCTGCTAAGGACTAAACCAGTCTCCTTACATCTCTTTGGCACATTCTCTAAGTGCAGGAGACATTGGTAGAAAGATGAGCCATAAATGGAGAAGTCATCCATAAAATCCTCGACACACTCGTCAATCATGTCCGAGAAAATGGACATCATACATCGTTGGAAGGTTGCCGATGCATTACATAATCCAGATGGCATACGCCTGAACGCAAAGGTACCATAAGGACTCATGAAAGTTGTCTTCTCCTGGTTATTAGAGAAGACTATAACCTGGTTGTACCCATAATATCTGTCCAAAAAGCAGAAATACTTGTTCTCTGCCAATTGCTCGAGAAATTGATCAATAAAGGGCAAGGGAAAGTGATCTTTCTGGGTAGTGGTATTCAACTTGTAGTAGTCTATGCATACCCTCCAACCAGTTGCGGATTTAGTCACCACTTGTTCCCCTTGGTCATTTATTTCCATAGTAAAGCTTGCCTTCTTTGGCACCACGTGGATAGGACTTACTCATTTGCTATCCGCGATGGGATATATGATCCCAACATCCAACCACTTCAGAATTTCCTTTTTAACCACCTCCCTCATGTTACGATTATGACATCTCTGCATGTCTCGAAATGATTTGATGGAATCATCAGTATAAATGTGGTGCATGCAAAGTGTAGAGTCTATACCCTTAATGTCAACAATTGTCCAAGCTATGGCTTCCTTGTGCCGTGATAAGCAGTCTAGCAAGGCTCCCTCTTGCACCTCAGATAGCACAGATGAGATTACAATAGGGAGCATATCATTTGGATCGAGGAAGACATACTTGAGAGTGTCAAGGAGGGGTTTTAGCTCAAGGTCGAGGGCTTGTATGGTTGAGGGTTTCATAATAGATGTCCCCATTTCAAGTAGTAGACCTACCTTAGGTAGGTATGATGGGGAGAGAGACTCAGTAGAAACTCCAAGCAATTCCTCTAATTCCAGTATATCCCTTTCACATTCCTCTAGAAGATGGGAATGCTTATTTGGCATCACATAAAATTGTTAGGGTAGTCTCGTCAATCAGATCATCCACAACCTCAACTTGGGAACAATCCTCTAGATCGGTTTGTTTGTAAGCATCGAATACATTGAGGTGAATCTTCCTGTTCCCAAAGCTCATTTTTAATGTCCTAGTGTGACAATTAATTGAAGCATTAGAAATCGCAAGAAAAGGGTGGCCCAAGATGATGGAGTCTTGGTTGGTTTATTGGTAGGGTCAGGGTCCAATACCAGAAAGTCAATAGGGAAAAAGAAGTCCTCCACACTTACAAGGACATCTTCCAGTAGGCCCCAGGGTGTCTTTTAGCAGGACTACTTTTGATTGGACTTGTTTTCTAGATTACAGCTTTTTCGTGCATAGGTCTTTCAAGAAGCAGGCATAGGATGAAATTTGCCTAATAGCTTCAAGCAAAGGCAGGTTAATGTACTCTTTCTTGAAAGTCTCCATGATTTCGTTTGTCCTATCTTTGGCTCTAGCTGAGCTAGCAGAAGTTTGCCCAGAGTCAGAAAAGCGCTCTGGAAAGGGCACTCACAGTCTCTGGGTGGAAGGGTTGTCATGTCGGGTAAGTGGTGGAATGGGGACAACCTCTTCCGGTGAGGTGATTTTAAGTGGAGGAGAGTTGGGTAGCTCTTCTCCAGTAGAGATGACAATTGGGGTGGATGGGTTTTCATAAGGTGGGACTATAAGAGCATCGGGTTTGGAAACTTTTTTCCCACTCCTCAAAATAGTTACTTCCTGGGCATGCTCCCTAAAGATAATTCCTTTCCGTTTAGGGTTCTCCTTAGATGAACTAGGAAGCTTCCCAGTCTCCCTTTTGCTCATAGCCTTGACAAGGTGTCCTATTTGGGATTTCATCTCATTGATTGCCTTTTCATGAGATTGGATGAACATGCTTTGATTTTCTTGCATGGCCTTCAACATAGCCTTGAGCTCATCCATATCAGAGGTCTTGGGTGGTTGGGAGAGGTTAGGAGGTTGATTGTACTGTTGAATCTGAATGGGTTGGGGTCTGTAATTCCCTGAATTGGAGACATTCTCCTGTCTCAATGAAAAATTGGCGTGGTTCCTCCAACCTTCATTATAAGTGTTGGAAAAAGGGTCATTACGAGGTTTGGGATGGAACCCTTGGGCGGCATTCAAGTCCACCTGTACAAGCTCACGGAATTGGGAGGCCAAGTGGCAATCCACAGTGGCGTGCATATTACCTTGGCAAATGGAGCATTCAGAAGCTTGGGAAGTGAGGGCATTTGGCGTGAATTGGTTGGGGTTCAATATAAGCCTTTACATATTTTGGTTCAACAACTAAATTAGGAAGGCTAAATTCTGGGTGTCACTAGCCTCATTTGCCTCAATCTTTCATTGCATAAGAGTGGGTTTCCTATCCAAATTGGTAGAATTCAAGTGGATAGAATTCTCACTCAAGGTTTCAAAAAGCTCCCAAGCTCATGTTTAGTTTTTGTGAGAAAGGTTCCCACATAGGCACCATCCACTGTTTGCCTGTGCTTATCATTTAAACCAGTGTAGAACCTTTCTAGAAGTTGCCATCTTGGCACCTGATGATGGGGGCATAAGCGTAACAAATCTCTAAAGTGCTCCCACGCATCATGGAATTGCTTCCCATTTTGTTGAGCAAAGCTTATGATTTCTCTCCTATAATGATTAGTTTTGCTCATGGGAAAATATTTCTTTAAAAACTCTCCCTTCAAGGCATCCCAAGTGTCCACTCTACCATCTAGAGTGTGATACCAATGCTTTGCTTTATCCTTGAGGGAGAAGGGAAAGAGAGTTCGCATTTGGGCATCATCAGTAATTCCCTACAACCTCACTGTGGAACAAACCTCGATGAATTCCTCTAAATGCCTGTAGGGGTCCTCCCTAGAAGTACCATAGAATGAGGGCAACAGAGAAATGGTACTACTCTTGATTTCATATGGATTGTTCCCCCCAGGTCTTTTCAGTGTATAGCCAGATTGGTTGGTAGGGATAAAATAGTCTCTCAAAGATCGTTGGTTTTCCATAGTCTTTTCTCCTCTCCCTCGGCCATCTCTCTTATCTCTTGGTTGGCTTTCCTAAGGATTCTTTTAGGTTCTGGATTAAACACAAGTTGCCTCCTCAGAGATTGCCTACCAAGCATACACTAATAGCACAAACACAATTCAAAAGGACTTTTTTAGGTCTTAATCAGATTAGGCACTTTGAGTTTAATTCAAGTTATAGGTGACAAATCAAGTTGCCCAAACAGATTACGGTTCTATTTGTCAACCTACGGAATGCCTAAAAAGACCTACTCCTTGTTTCAGCACTTCTATCTCAAGGTTAAATAGAATGGTACTCAAAGGATAGAAATAAAGGGATGCAAGTAACAAATGTACCCTTCCTTTGAGGCTAACGCACCTCTTAACTACCCTTGTCCTTCCTTTAAGGGGTATCCCCCTCCTCAAAGTACCAAATCCTTTATCCTTAAGATAGAAAATACATCCACAAAAGAAATAGGAGGGCTCCAGTCCTTAGTAGTTTCAACCCTAGGAGTGTCTAAATGAGTGCCTTGGTGCAAAAATCAAACAAGTGTGCATACACCGTAAAAATTTTGGGTTTGAATTTTTGAATCGCACTTCAAGTTTTCACTTCAACTCCATGGGTTTTAAGGGTTCCTCTTTTGATTAAGTCCTTTTTAGATTTTAAATGTGACCACTTGTTAATCTTTTCAAAACAATTTAGGTGGTCTTGTCTTTAAATCCATATGCAAATGCATGATCAGAATAGGATGCAAGGAAAGAAGAACATACCTAATCTCCAGCAATCTTCAATGAAATTCACGAAATGCAGAAAATGAAAACTAGAGGCTGCTCATACAATCCTATAAGGTCATCCTAAATCATGCAGCTTCTGGGCATGTAGTTCATATGTTGTTTTTTTCTTTTAATTAACTCTACTTACACAAACAAGGAAAAGGATAAACTAACCACGAAAGAAAATAAAAATCTAAATCTGAAGAAATGGGAACAGACTCCCGAAAACCAGCCCTAAGAGACAAGGGTGAGAAAATAGTGAAATTAAACTAAGCTAACTAATAAGTCCAATTAATCTCCAAGCATAAACCGCCATCATGAATTCCATGTTTTCTGGCTCTTCCACTTCAATGATGCATGTCTCAATGGGTGGAAACAAGGTCCACCTCAACGTGGATGCAGGTGGTGCGACGCTCCTTCTCCCAAGTAAATGTACTTGTTGCACCAAAACACAAATATATATTTGCGATAACAGCCTTAAAAATAGATCAATGTGAACAGAAAAATGTTCATAAATTTGCTAGGCATGTTTCCTCCCTAGTAACGACGCCATTTGAAAAGACTATTTTCATTTTTGATGTTGTTTTGCACATAAAATGTTGCATCGTTGTATTTGTTCGCGTGGTTGAAAATCGCTTTTCAAAACAATTAAAATAAAACACTCAAGAGAGTGGGTCGTGTCCACAGGGAGGCAAGGGGCCTACCAAAACTCGCTAAAGTCTTCCATAAAAGTTGACAATTGAAATCACAGAAAATTAATGCCACAATCCCTCTTAAATGAGGCTAACAAGATAACATATTTTAAAATCGTGTTTTCGTGCAAAGGGAAGGATGCTCTCACAAAATTAACATAATAAAATAATCCTTAAATGAGAAAAGAAAGACTTGACAATGGCATCGGATCGTAATTACTAATTCAATGCAAAATAAGGGATTTCCTTTCCTTTGCTTGCACGTGGAGGAGAGGCGATGGCTAGCGGCGAGATTTAACAGAGGAGATGATTGAGACGAGGGCTTTGCGATGGTAGTCGCGGCGAGGTGTGGGGTGGTTGGAGCTCGCTGGATGGTGGAGATAAAGGTGGTGGGTGGTCAGCTGCAAGTTGCCGTTGGAGACCAGCTCCACGCATGGAGGGTGGAGGTCGACCGTGCACCAACGGTCCTGCGGGAGGAGGCCGACAATGCGCAAGTGGAGGGGCAGCAGTGAGGCTGATGGAGGTGGTTGGTGCGTGCGAAGGGCACTAGCGAGCGGTGGAGCAAAGGACAGTGGGTGGCGGATGCGGGCGGTTACTGCTGGGCACGAGCAGGAGTGGCGGCGGACGTCTGTGAGTTAGGAGAGGGAGCGTGGGTGGTGGCATGCGAGCGTTAGTGGCTGTTGGCCGCTTGTGGCATGGGCATGGGAGGCAGCTGTTGGAGTTGGTTCTGATGGGTTCTGTTATGAAAACAGTAGAAGAAGGAGAAAGGGGGTGCTCTTATGGACGGTGGTGATGGAAGTGCAGTTGCGTGACGATGGGGTGCTTGCCGCTTGTCCTGGGCGGTGGCAGTGATGTGGTCGGAGATGGCGTCGTGGAGTGGTTGGGTGTTGATGGTGCTATTAGTGTCCCACTGAGGGTGCGGTGGCTGGCGATGGAGTGATGGTGGTGGCGCGCGGAGGGTATTGGTCGTGCACCAATAGGTGCACTGACGATAGCGTAGCCGCTCCAATTTGGTGGTATGTTTTGTCACAATGCACGCCCACGGTGGTGGCGGGGACTGCCACGATCGAGGCCCACGGTGTGGAATGGACAAGCTCCAAACTCTGCACGGTGGTGGAGTGGGATGATGGCCTATTGATATGAGTCATCGGAGGCTTCCTATTATAGCTACAGGGAAGGTGATGGAGTGGGGAAGGAAGAGCATTGAGATCCGCTTTCTTCGCTCCTTCATTGCGAGCCTTCAATGGTGGCTCAACATGTGCGTCTTTTGCAGTCGTTGAGAAGATATGTTTAATAAAAATATATTTGGGTTATTTATGCACAAACCCTTAACTTCTATGTTTAATCAAAATAATGCATATAATGCACTTAATTGGTTAACTAATCAATTGCATGCCATTCTAAGTCAATTCTAAATGCATTTAAATATGACTGCAATGCAAGAATTATGCAATCAAGCCAAAATATAAACTAATCTATTTACATCCTAATGCATGCTAAATAAATGTTAACGATAATTTAATGTATTGGCATTCAAATAACTAAATAGTCCACAAATATGGGCTCATTGATTGCATGGGTTTCGCATGTTTGAAATCAGGGTTATGAGTAACCCGTCGTCGTAGTTGCAAAACTCGTGATCAAATAAAATTTATACCGAAACTCCAAGGGAGTCCCGGGTCGAACATAGGGAGGCAACATTTACTTTGTATGAAAACCGCGCTTCAATTTGTTTCTTTTTGGTGTTTTAGGGATTTGTTATTTTTTTTTGTTTTTGAAATAAAAAGA
Source organism: Thalassia testudinum (assembly GCA_037157565.1). NCBI lineage: Eukaryota > Viridiplantae > Streptophyta > Magnoliopsida > Alismatales > Hydrocharitaceae > Thalassia > Thalassia testudinum. The sequence goes on along the minus strand of JAZHRO010000015.1, from coordinate 24,134,721 downwards.
CAAGCAATCACAAGAGAGAGATGGAATCAAATATTATATATTGCATGAATGTCTATTACAATAATCTACGAAAGCGTAAAAAGAGAGGGAGGTGAGAAGAAATCTCCCAAATCGGCTGTTCGGTGAGACGATGGCGCCTGGCGGAAGCTCGGATGGAGTTGGGAAGCAAGACAACGGAGGTGAGAAGTGGGAGGATGTTGAGTAGAGGAAAGCTTCAGTGCAGCTCTGGAATGGAGGTGAGAAGGCAAAGATGATTTGTTACTGGAATGGAGGTGGGAGGACGGCTCCAAGGCGACCTATGAATGGGGATGGGAAGATTGAGGAATATTTGGTGAGGCAGAGGTTCGCTACACTAATAGGATCCTTGGGAGCTTGAGAGCAAACTCTAACGGAGTGTTGGTAGGCTTGCTAGAGCTTGGGAGTAGGTGGGAGTAGAGTAAATAGAGATGGTTTGGAATGGGGGGTGTAGGGGTGTTTATATAATGGTGGAATGGAGATGGTTTGCATGCATGAGCCTTTAGTGACATTTAAGATGTTGCTAAAGGCCCTCCATAGATGTCACTAAAGCATTGACATGCCTTGGCCGGCGCTTGAACGCTCGACTGTAGCTGTCGTAGGTGCGGCGATCGTCGATCGTTGGATCAGGCATGGACGGCTGTGATTGCGAGAGGAGAGCGCGCACCAGCCAGCATTTGACATTCGCACTACTGGCGCATGTGCTGGCAGCCGTTGGATGAGGCATCGCACAGTCGAGGTGCGCCCATACCGTGCGATGCGCACCTGCAAATCGTGCGTGCTCTGATTTGTATCATGCACCTCGCGCGATTGTTAGGATCGGACGGTGGGTGCTGCTTGCGGTCGACTTAAATGCATGACCCAGATGGCGCGTGTGTGATCTAGTGTGTGCCTTCACGTCAGTGGGTGACGTTGGATCGTGAGTGGGGAATCTCGACCACTCGATCGAGATCGAGTAGCCCTATTGCAGCTGGCACTGTAGCGGACGCGGTGAATCGTGGCTCGAACTCGCGCTCGCTCTTTAAGAGCACTTGTCCTCACCATTGCGCCAAGTCCGCGGGTCTGTCGCGAAGAGGAGTTGTGGCTGCGTGGTAAGGGCAGGCTCTTAGCCATTGGATTTTCGTCTAATGGCTGAGATCACTTGATGGGTGACCTTTGGAGATGTGGAGGGTGGCTTTAGGCACTCCAGATGATGCCACGTGGCACCATCTAGACCGTCCACCCTTCATTACTTGTAGAAGATGCCACGGTGCTCGGATCAAGGTGATTTCTACATTGTCGGACTACAATCGTCGCTCCGGATCCATTTGTACAGTTGGATTTTTATCCGAAGTCTGTAAGGATGTCGCATTGCCTCTTGGTCATATAAAATGAAGGAATTAATATACAAAACATACAACTATCTTAAATGCCAAGCAATGGATGTTATGCAGTATTTATAACATGATATGCAATGCTAAGCCTAGGAACTTTCATAAATAAGCATTTTATCATGAATTCATGTGTGTTTATCATACCCCCATGCTTACTTTTTACTAGTCCCTAGCAAAATTAGCCTAAATGCTATTTATAAAAGTAGAATTAGGATTTGATCTCTTAGGCATAATTTGTTGGTTGCTTTAGGAACTTTCAACCCAAGACCTGGTTATGAAGACTCGACAGTGCCCAGGTGTCTACCAGAATGTAGGCCGTCCAAGCCCTCGCCTTATTTGAGAAGAGAAGATACAAAAATTTTTTCTTATTTTTCTTTCTTTTTTTATACTTTTGGAGTTTGAGAGTTTCAGGATAACTTTTTATAGCTACCCGACCTGCCCAAAACTTGAAAAGGACTCTAAGTGCTAAGCATCTAGTGAAAAGAGTGAAAGACTCACTAAGCGACTGTTAAAATGGACTTCGGGTTTCTACGACCCTAGGTGACCTTACCTAGGGTTTATCTTTTCAAACGGTAGCTTTCTCCCCACCTTTATTTATGGGGTCAACACAAGGGCAAACCCAGTGTAAATCTCCCCAGTTTATTCTACTTCCTCGCTTCTTCCCTAAGTGTTTTGGGAATTATTGTGCATTTTTTTGTCAGCTGGGTTCTGGACAACCGGCCAATGGGCTGTTGCCCATGACAACTTGCCAGCCATACTCGTGCGGTGAAGTGTGGTTTTATTATTTATTTTTTTTCTCCTTTTTCTTTTTTTCTCTCTTTTTTTTTTTAAGTATGTAGCTTTCCTGATTTAAGATTTACCTAAAAGGCAGTACAATGAAAATGGTCTTGTGACTGGGCTTTGGACAATCGGTCAATGAGTTGTTACCATCGACAACTTGCTAGCCGTACCACTCTAGATAGTTCATTAGCTACCCAATTTCTGAAGAAACAACCGAAAAGTGAGTCAGTACAAAAAAAAGTGTGTAGATGCTTAGGCTTAAAGTCCCCCTAAATCAGAGGGCGGGTTGATAAGTCGTATACTTATCATCCCAATTTATTTACCAAATTAGAATGAATTTTAATTAGCAAGGACTCGAGACTAAGTCCACATTCCAGTGGACACCTGGGCTAATTAAGCCCGAAGACCTGAAGAGTCTATGTATTCAAGTCTCAAAGTATCAATTCCTAAAGTTTGCAACTCCTAATGCCTAAGTTCTCGTCTCCTAATTCTATTTTTTTTTTTAAATAGAATCAAATAATAGGAAATTACTGTCACAGCTGACAAAAAGATTATAAGATATATCCACCCCCCATGCTTATCTATTGCAATGTCCTCATTGTTAAAAATGAAAGCATGCAGAAGAGTAGAAGTGGAAGAATAGCACCTGGTTTCCATGAGACTCTGGTTAAGTTAGAACAGTCTTTACATGTGCTGAGTTTAGTGCCTTTAGCTGGGCGATGATCCGCCCGTGGTGGTTAAGGCAAGGTAAGAGCAACCTTGTCCGAGACGGGTTTAGGGAGCACATGGTCAACAAAGGGTTTGAGACGCTGTCCGTTGACCTTGAAGATATTATCCGTCTTTGGGTCAAAGATTTTGACGACCTCATTGAGGAAAATTCGCTCAATAACGATCGGGTCGTCCCACTTAGACCTGAGTTTTCCAGGGAAAAACTTCAATCGAGAATCAAAAAGCCAGACCTTCTGGTTCGGCTCAAAGCTCTTACGTGAAATCATCTGGTCATGGAGAGCTTTGGTCTTTGCCTTATAGATTCTGGCATTTTTATAAGCATCATTTCGAAGCTCCTCCAACGTAGATAGTTGGAGTTTCCTGGTTTTCTTAGCCAACTCAAGGTCAAAATTACATTTCCTGATGGCCCAAAATGCCCGATGTTCAAGTTCTACGAATAAGTGACACACCTTACCCAACACTAGATGGAACGGAGACATACTAATTGGAATTTTGTACGCCGTACGGTAGGCCCAAAGAGTATCATCTAGCTTTTGGTCCAATCCTTCCTATCAAGCCTAACTGTTTTCTGCAAAATTTTTTTGATCTCCCGATTGAAGACCTCGGCCTGTCCATTCATCTGAGGTTGGTAGGGTGTGGAAATCTGATGATTCACCCCGTATTTCCCCAGTAAATTCCAAAATTGGGCATGAGTGAAATGTGTGCCACCATCACTAATAATTGCTCGAGGAACCTCGAACCGACTGAAGATATTTTTCTTCACAAAATTGATGACCACCTTGTGGTCATTGGTCTAGGTGGGATTGCCTCAATTCATTTGGACACGTAATCAACAGCGACCAGAATATACTGGTGTCCAAATAAAGTCGATGCCCCAAATGTCGAAGATTTCGACGGAAAGAATTGGGTTCAGGGGCATCATATCTCTCTTAGCCATGTTCTCGAGTATCTGGCATCGGGTGCATGACTTTGAGAATTCCTGGGCATCCTTAAATAATGACGGCCAATAGAATCCGGATAGCAAGATTTTTGCTGCTGTCTTTTTCCTGGAAAAGTGTCCACCACACGCAGATGTGTGGCAAAACTCAAGTATGCTATGGAACTCGATTTCTGAGATGCATCGACGAACAATCTGGTCTGTGCTGATGCGGTACAGCTTAGGATCATCCCAAAAATAATATTTGGCCTCAGACTCAAGTCTATCTCGTTGTTGCTTGGTCTAATCCTAGGGGATTTAACCAACGGCAAATAATTGACAATATCCATAAACCAAGGGGGTTCGGATACCTGAGACTGTAAGGATAGTTTCATTCGAAAAAGTATCAGAGATCAGGACATCCGAATGAGGAGAATCAATTAGGATTCTCGAGAGGTGATCTGCCACTACATTTTGTGCCCCAACTTTATCCCTGATTTCAAGATCGAATTCTTGAAGCAGCAGAATCCAGCGAATAAGTCGGGGTTTAGCATCCTTTTTGGCCAAGAGATGTTTCAAGGCCGAGTGGTCGGTATAGATGATGACACGAGAACCTAAAAGATAAGCCCTGAATTTTTCTAAAGCGAAAACTACAGCTAGTAATTCTTTTTTAGTAACGGTGTAGTAGTTCTTCTAGGCTTCATCCAAAGTCTTGTTAGCGTAGTAAATCACAAAGGGCTTTTTCTCAATCTTATAACCCAAGATAGCCCCGACGGCATAATCAGATGCATTAGCCATTATCTCAAATGGGGTTGTTCAGACTGGTGGTTGCAACACCGGGGCACAGGTGACTACCGTTTTTAATAAATCAAATGCCTTACGGCATGATTCATCAAACTCGAACGGCGTGTCTTTGCCAGAAGGTTACTCAAGGGCCGAGCAACCTTCGAGAAGTCCTTAATGAATCTTCTGTAAAAACCCACATGCCTAAGGAAAGAGCGGATCTGTTTTACGGATGTAGGTGGAGGAAGTCTTAGAGATAGCATCCACCTTAGCTTCATCGAATTCAATACCCCGACTAGAGGCCACATGACCCAGGACAATGCCTTCCTGAGTCATAAAGTGGCTCTTTTCCCAGCTAAGGACCAGCCATGTTTTGATCATCTCTGGAGGATCAATTCCAAGTTATCTAGGCAAGACTCAAAAGAATCTTCGAAAATGGAGAAATCATCCATGAACACCTCAAGACAATCTCCCACCATGTCAGAAAAGATGGCCAGCATGCACCTTTGAAAAGTCACAGGCGCATTACAAAGCCCGAATGGCATTCTATGGAATGCAAATGTCCTGTAGGGACATGTGAAGGTTGTCTTTTCCTGGTCTTCGGGATGGATAGGGACTTGGTTATATCTCGAATAATCATCCAGGAAGCAAAAATATTTTTGCCCAGCTAACCTTTCAAGGATTTGATCGATGAATGGAAAGGGAAAGTGATCCTTTTTAGTGGCTGTGTTTAGCTTCCTATAGTCAATACAGACTCTCCAAGCAGAAGCTAAACGAGTGGTGAAGGTTTCCCCTTTTTCATTAGTCGTAACAGTTATTCCCACATTCTTGCGTATAATCTGAACAGGGCTAACCCATGGACTATCCGAGATTGGGTATATAATCCTAGCATCGAGCCACTTGATTATCTCCTTCTTGACCACTTCTCGCATATTCGGGTTTAGTCTCCTTTGCATTTCACAAGAAGGGTGGGATCCATCTTCCATGAAAATACTATGATTACAAAAAGATGGCTTGATCCCCCTAAGGTCATGGATGGTCCAACCAATTACCTCTTTGTTGTTCTTAAGAACCTTAATTAACCTCGATTCTTTCTCCTTAGTCAAATCAGCACTAATAATCCCAGGGAGCGTGTTTTCAGGTCCTAAGAACTCATATTTTAGATTTTTAGGCAATGGCTTCAGTTCAAGCTGAGGTGGGTTCAATATAGAAGGTAGGGAGGATGCTGATAAAGATTCATCAGGACGATCCAATGGAAGAGGCTGGGAATGAACAAAATCAACAACCTCTTCAGGATGTGGCAGGTCTTCCACGGAGAGTTGTGGGTTGGATTCGCTAAAGCTGGTGGAGTCCTTGAGTGCACTGATTGTCATACAAGTCTCAAAATCCTGATTCTCGAGCTCCTCAATGAATCCACAATCCTCAAATCCTCTTATTGCCTTAAAAATATCCAGAGTTAGCTTCTTATCCCCAAAGGCTATCTCCATACTACCGCTTTTACAGTTTATGTTGGCCTTGGTGGTAGCTTGGAATAGATGCCCTAGAATGATGGGCATGCTCCTCAAATCATTAGGTACATCCATGTCAAGGATGAGGAAATCTACAGAAAAATAGAAATCCTTGACCTTGACAATTACATCCTCAATAACGCCTCTTGGTGTGGTAACCGATCGGTTTGCTAATTATAGCGTTACTAAGGTTGGCCTGAGTTCACCTAACCCAGACCTGTCATAAAGAGAAGTCAGGATTAGGTTGATGGATGCACCTAGATCCAACAGTGCCCTATCAAAAGTGTATTCCCCAATAATGCATGAGATCAAGGGAGCACCTAGATCTTTCTTCTTTTAAGGAAGGTGATGCACGATCACAGAACTTGCCTGCTCAGAGAGAATCACCTTCCTTGGAGTGGGTTCTCTCGGCTTACACTTTTGGGTATATAGTTCTTTCAAAAATTTAGCATAAGCCGGGATGTGCTTAATAGCATTGAGGAGCAGAATATTGATCTCTATGCTCTTGAATAAATCCAGGAGCTCCTCGTTTCTATCTAGGGTTTTCTTCTTCTTGGTTTTCAATAGGGCTTCAGGGAACGGGATATGGGTGGTATTTTCAATTTTCGATTCCTAGGCCTTATTGTCTTCTTCAATATCCTCCTCTTATCTCTCAAGCTCCCCAGAGTTTTGGCATCTAAAAGGTAATTTAGGGTCTTGGGTTTGCTTTCCACTTCTCAAGGTGACAGAGTTTGCAGAGGCATAAGGGTTTGGGTCTTGAGGTGGGTTAGTGAAGATTGGAGGGCCTTGGTTGGTCATGTAACCTGAAGAAGAAGATGAGGGACCCTGCTCAATCACCTGAGCATGTGCGGTGGGTCCCTTTGATTCTCATACCCATGGGCTCTATTGCCCTGATGTTGCACATTGCACGGGTTGGGTACAGGTTGGGATGGTAGAGATCCGGGTTGTCGGGTGTTAGCAATTAACCCAGATTGCAAGTTATCCAATGATGTCTTCATTTGCTGCATAAGTAGAAGCATTGACCCTTGCATTTCCACCATCTGTCAGTTTAAATCAACCTACCCTGCAGATTGTTGGGCATTCCAAGATGGCTGAGTAACCGGTCTCGGGGGCAACTGGGTGTATACTTGACCCTGACCCATAGGTCTTTGAGATGCATAGTTGCTGGGTCGAGTTTGGGTCTGTTGCCCCTGACTTTTCCAGGAGAAGTTAGGGTGGCTCCTCCAACCCGAGTTATAAGTTTTGGAATACGGGTTGGACCTAACATTCTCCTACATTGCATACACATCCTCATAGGACGAGGATGGAGAGAAGGAAGGATCAGAAAAACTGGGATCAATGGCCTCAGTTTGGAATCCATAAGGTTCCGAGAAATCCTGGCTCACAGGTTAAGCCGATTCAAGTTGGTTCATGAACTCCCACCCCATGGGAGCTCGTAAGGAATGGAATCCCGAATTCTGGGATTGAGTCGGTGTAAAAGTGTTTCCTGAATTCCCAGACATCCATTCTTCCATTCTCTTAGCAACCAAGTCCATTTTATCCAGTTTATTACAAATCAATTCCATGTCAAATGAATGACAATCCTGGACCTTATTAGTACTTGACCTGGGTTGTTGGGACCAGTTGAATGCATCCATGGAGGCATGATTAATTGAGTTCTCGCTCATTTCCTTAAACAGGTTGTATGTGCTATCTGCATCCCTGTTGAGGGAATTGCCTCTGCAGGAGTCGTCCACGTGATTACGGAGTTGCTCAACCAACACATGATAGAAAATTTGCATGAGTTGCCATTTCGACACCTCGTGGTGTGGACACTTCCTCAAAAGCTCCTGGAATCGCTCCCAAGCACCATGAAACGGTTCCCTGGCCACTGGGCGAAACTGGTAATTGCCCGTCGCAAGGCATTAGTCCTTTCGATAGGGAAGAATTTCATCAAGAAAGCCGACCTAAGAGCAGCCCAAGTTTCAATCGGCCTTCTTATGGTCCGGTACCAATGTGCGGCCTTATCCCTAAGAGAGCGGGGGAAGAGCCTCATGATCATTTGCTCTTCGTTCACATTCCTTGCTCTGGTGGTCTAAACCAAAGTGGTCAGATCCTCCAGGTGCTGGAATGGATCCTCCGTGCCAAGCCCATGGAAATGCTTAATCAAACTTAAGACTTGGGGCTTGATTTCTATGTCTCCGGTGGGAATCATGACACCGGGACGTTCCCCATAGTTTGAAGGATCGTAAAAATCCTTCAAGAGCCGAGCGCTCTGACCATGCATACGTTGGAACCATTGTTGCATCTACTGCAATTCTTCTAATTGCCTCTGAATCAGCTCCTGCTGGTTCGAGGGCGGGGGAGGTGGTTGTTGATCAGCCATGGGATCTGCTTGGCTATAGCTCAACCTCCGCCTCCTAGAATGGTCTAAAGGTCCTTCCAATCTAGGATTCAATGACCTCCTTCCAAGCATACACTGGAAGGAAGTCGGAAGGACAGGGAAGAGAGGGAACCCTGCAGTACAAGAATACAAGCCTGTCCTTAGATGGGGTGGCCTAAAGGTCTACAGACTCTCAGAATCCATCCTAAGTTTATGGATGATTTACTCTACTTATATCTAGGCAATCCAACCAGTTAGGAGGAGGGACTAGGGAGAAGGTTCTTCCTTTGGCTTGCGCCTCCGGTTCCTAGTGTATCCCCTGGCCATAGTTGTTTGACGCTACTTCATATACGTTTGTACCCTCTACTCGGCGTCTATAGAACGTCAATCCAAGTAAAACTATCCACTCCACTAGATGGTTAGAAGGCTTGCAAAGTCTTCTCCAACCTTCCAAACTCCTCTTACGACTAATCGTGAAAATACGCGGTTTGTTAATTAGGCAATTTAAGTGTCATTGCAACTCGTAAATCTACTTTCGCTTTTAAAATTTATAACCTAGATAGGGGAGTATCTACGGTCGTCCATGGAGGCTAAATGTTTGCAAAATTATGTCTCTTGCTTGGAAATCGAACTCAACTTTCTTTTTAGTCTTTTAAATATATAATTTTTATGTTTTGAAATAATGAAGGCAAAATGTGAATCGTTGACGGAAAAGCAACTAACACCTACAATCACTAAACTAAAACCTAAGTGACAAATATGACCCCTTCCTAAGCTCACTCTAGGCACGTGAAGGCCTAGAGTAATCAGGAAGTGGAAGTGAAAAAGTGCTAGAACAACGATAAATCAATTGCAAAGAAAATGAAAAGAAGGCACATTGATTTGATAGAATTTGTGTTTTACAAAAATCTAGAGGAATGCTTCTACTTAAAATGGAAAATATAAAAGCAAAAAAAACACAAATCCTCTTGCAAAATCTGGCGAAGAAGGGAGTCATCTTACTCCAAGCCTAGCTGCTCCTTGGCTTGAAAAAGTCTCCTTCTTCTCCTTGAATGCTCCTCCAAGGTGGATGCCCTCCATCTCAATTCTTTCCTCCAAGGGTGGGTGTGCACCACCCTCAAATCCTCCACTCCTTAGGGTAGGCGTGTACCCTAGGTTGTCCTCCAATGCCTAGCTTCCTTCCTTGGTTGGCGTGGGCACAAGAGAGAAGAAAAGAGGGGAAGAAGGCACCAAGGGGACAGAGTATCCCCTTAATCTTCTTCTTCTTCTCTTGACCTTCTATGTAGGTGGAAATATAGGTAGAAAAATTGTAGCCAAGGGTGAAGATTTAATGGTGGTGGTAGGGGGTTTATATAGGAATGGTAGGGGGTTAAGGGTGGTTATAGGATGGATGGCTATGATGGGGGTTAGATGGTGGTTATAGGATCCTAGGGCTAGGGTTGTTGGCACCAAAATGGAGGGGTACTTGGTGGTTGGCACCAACCCTAAGTGGTAGCTAGGGTTAAGGGTTTGGTTAGGTGTGTTGTAGGGTGGAGATGGAGTTATATGGTGGTGGTTATGTGATGGAGGGGTAGATATAGGGTGGTGCCAAAGAGGAGGGATGCTTGAGGTGGTAGTTGTGGTGGAGTTAAGGGAGTTGGCGCCACTTTAGGTGGGTTAAGGGGGGGAGTTAGGTGGCGTCACTAGATGGAGGGTTAGGATAGGTTGGGAGTAATATGTAGGGTGTAGATGGGAGGAAGTGTTGGCGCCAAATGAAGGGGTGTAGGGGGTGATTTTTGGTGCCAACTAAGGTAGGGTTTAGGGTAGTTATGGAGGGGTAGGGTTGGGGCCAAGTGTAGGTTTCTAGAAGGGGTTAGGTGGGTGGTAGGGATGGCTTTAGATGGTGATGTATAGGGTTAGGATTTAAGGGGAAGTTGGCGCCAAAATGAAGGGGTGCATGTGGTGTTTTTGGCGCCAACTTGAAGGGGTGTGAGTGGTGGTGGTTGGTGTAGGTTGGCGCCAAGGATAGGTTGGGTTAGGGTTAAGGGTTGAAGAGTGGATGGCCATGGAGGTTTTTGGTGGAGTAGAGTTTAGCTAAGCTAGCTTAATTAGTAGAGTAGAGCTGGAGGAGCTAGGGTTTCATGGAAGAGCCGAGGAAGAGTATTCTAGAGCTGGTATCAGGTACTCTGGAGCTGGGGTTGCTGAGGTAGCTTCAAGGGGAGCTCAACTGCTGAGCTTAGCTACTTAGTTCTTATGCAAGTAGCCAAGCTTAGGTAGTTGAGCTCAGTTGAGCTAGCCCTAACCTAGCTTGAGCTAGGTTGAGCTGAAACTGCCTCTGATGAGAACTCTAGAGCTAGCTAAGCTACTAGTTGACAAGTAGTAGCTCATCTAGCTTAGAGTCTAGCTATTGTGAGCTGGCTGGAGCTGAGGTGAGCTGAGCTTGAGATGAGGTGGACTTAAGTCAACTCAGTTGAGCTAGCTAGAGCTCCCAGTGAACTGGTTGGAGCTGAGATGAGCTAGACTCAGCTGAGTTGAGCTGGATCTGAGCTGAGCTGACCTGAGCTAGGGTGAGCTAAGATGAGCTCTCTTGAGCTACTATTCAGCTAGGATGAGTTGAATGGAGCTGAATGGAGTTAACCCTAGTCCAAGGGAGTTGGTATCCAGCCATGATGAGCTGGAATTAGCTGAGCCCTAGCCTAATTGAGCTTCCTCTTCAATAGTTGCCTTCCCGAATGCTAGGGTTCTAGGGATTTGACTCTCTGCTTATCCCTAACACTCCAAGAAACATATCAAAATAAAATAACAAATGCAATGCATGCCTAACCTATTTTATGCCTAAATGCAATCCAAAAAGCCCGTTTACGGAGCAAAATCCTAAGAGCTAGGTTTGTTTTAATGCATAAGAATGATGATAAACTGGCGTTTATCAGTGACCTGCTGAAATATAGTAGCTATTAGGGGGTCTAGACGGTCTCCATATACCCATGTGGGGGTCCCAGTTGTCGCCAACTTTGGAGTCCTTGTCTGATGTAGCAACAAACACACGTGGGAAAAGACTGTTAAAGGAGCCAAGCCTTGTCCAATTGTCCTTCCAGAAGCCAAAGCGAGATCCATATAGCAAAGATTAAGAGTTCAAAGTTTAATCAAAAAACAAGGAGACATATCCAAATCAGACTCAAGTCTATAAGGAATTTAGTATCTCAAGGAGTGATTGCTGTAGAATTTATAGGATCCAAGGATAACACAGCAGGTCTGTTTACTAAAGGACTTGATAGATCTTTAGTCCTTAAGTCTAGGCTTGGGATGAGATTGAGACCCGTTGGGAGTTCACTCGCAGCAGCAACCCAACCTAACTGAATAGAGATCCCAAAAAGTAGGTTCAATGTGGTAACAAGAAGTTGTATGGGGAATTGGTTGGCACTCATTGTTGGATGTTTTTGCATCTGAGTTCAATCCCTGGAAACCTGAGTGCCTTAAGCTATAAATTTAGGAAGAGAAAAAGCTCTGAATGGGTTCAAGCCTTTACGGCAGGATGTGAGCAATGCATCCTTAGAGAACACCACCTATGTGAGTGTTACAGTGGGCCGCAGGTAAGGGAATAGGGTCTTTCCTGATTACAATCATGAAATAGGATAGGGTGCATGGCTCTTAAGAGCACCAACACTGAAGATTATCACTAAGAACTTCATTTTGTTGTCACCATTATACACCCCACATCAAAGGTCTAGAGATCAAGACTAGTTTCACTTTATTCCTATGGTGGTAAAGGTGGATGACTCAGGTAAGGGTTCAAACCGAAAGGTGCCTTTACTAAAAGCAGAGTGTAGTAGCCGAGGAATTTATCATTGAATTTCAACGATGAATTTGTGGGGGAATGTTAGATTTAAGAGCCTAATTGCATCAATTGGGATGCAATTGTTATATGGTGACATGGGATGTCATCTTGAAATCAGTGAGATTTGAGAGAGGTTTTTAGTCTCATACTAGAAGTAGACAAACCTCTTGATGGGTGTACGAGGCTTCTGCCTCCCATGGCTTATGTAACAAAGAGTGAAAGGTGGGGCTGGAGACTACATATGTGATTAGCCCATATTTGTGGGCTATTTAAATATTTAAGTATTTAGACATTAAGTTAATTTTAACATTTAGATAACATACATTAGGATGTAAATAAATTAATTCATATTTTTAGCTTAAGTGCATAATTCATGCATCGAGAATTAACCTAGGATTGCATACATTTGATTAGTTAATTAATTAGGTGCATACACTATTTTAATTAACATAGAAGTTAAGGAGTTATGTATAAATAATCCTAATTATTTTATTATTCTTTTTTTTGTTTTCTTTTCTTCACCTTTGTAGGTAACTGCTCCGTCTCCACCTCCTCCTACGCATCAGCATTGATTCGACGGTGGCCTTTTGAATTTCAAATCTTCGTAGTTGTGGTGGCTACAAAGGAGAGAGGAGGGGCTGCCATTCAAGGGAGGCCACCATCCCTTCGCTCACTACGTAGAGAGCTACGTTGCTCATCCACTCACCATCGGCCTCAACTGTGGCAGTGCGACTCCACCACCGTGGGCGTGTGGGGTGACAGCTCACACCACCAAGAGTCCCTGCATCACCATGCTTCATCTTCCCTTCCACACGTAGATCATAGCTTTTGCATGCCCCATGCACCCTCGCCACGCCCACTGCAGCACACAGAGCTGCAACTTCTTCCCGGTCCTCAGCCCTGCCAAGCGCACCACCGCGCGTGCCTCCAGCATAGCAAGTGTGCGTGCACCCACCTCAGCCACCATGCACACCTCCAGCCAGCACCCCTTGAGCACCTTCACCTCCAGCCATCACCCCCCGCATGCCTTCACCTCCAGCCTGCATGCCCGCGCGCCCTCGCTAGCGCCTGCACGCCCCCGCGCCTTCACCTCCACGCGCCCATGCCCCAGCGCCTGCACGCCCTCATTTCAGCGCCTCCAGTGCCTCCCTGCAGCACCTACAGCCATGCGGCCATCAGACCTCGCATGCGCCCATGTGGCCTGCAGAGTGCCCGCCCCTCCACGTGCCCACGCCTCCTCGCACCAGCAGCGTCTGCAGCGCCTGCGCGCTGCCCCTCCTCGCGCATGTAGCAAGCGCAGCCAGCAGCAGCAACCTCCACCGCTGTCGCTTCTCTCCTCCATCCGACCGACTCCAACCATCTCGCAACCTGCCGCTGCCACCGTTGCGAAGCCCTTGCTCCAGCCAACTAATTCCTAGAAGAGTTCCTCGAACAAACCTCTCTCCCGTGCGCGAGGAGGAGATAGGTAGAATCCTCTGATTTTACTCTCATTAATATTTACATTTCATGCCATTGCCACAAAAATGAATTTTTATTTATCATTATTTTATTATGGTGAATTTATGCCTTCATGCTTATGCTTCTAGAGAATTGTTAAACCTAATTATTCATCTCTATGTGCATTGTATTTAATTTTGAATTACATTTTAGTATGCATGCAAGTGAAAAGTACATGGCATACCCTTACACATGGATAATTTTCTAATGTAAAAATTACATTAACACCCCTTGACTTCTCCATAAATTTAAGGTTTACTTTCAGAGCTACATAGGCATTGTTTGATTTGACGAATAGTTTAGCGAACATGATTTCTACCTAATTGCGAGTTTAAATAAGTCATTGCCTCCCTGTGGACACGACCCACTCTCCTGTGAGTGGTTTAATTTTAATTTTAATTATTTTGTTAAGTGGTTTTCCACCACTTTGATCCTACAATGACAATTCAACTTAATAACATTATTCGAAAGCGAAAACTGACATATCAAATGGTGCCATTGCCGGGGAGGCAACGGGCCTATTAGAATCGCATTTATTTAATTATTTGTTCACATTTTATTTGAGGCATACTTAAATTTGATTTTCTATTTTGTGCGAGGTACACATATTTGGGCACCAACCTCAAGGATCAGGCGATCCTTGACATTGTCGGTGGAGTTGCAACACTGGGAGAAGGAGCATCACACCCTCCTCAGTAACGCCTTGGTGGACCTTGTTTCCACCGCTGGAGGAGATATTCGGAGGACCACATCTTCATCTCATCCATTTAGCTACATATAGATTTTATTTTTCTTTCTTCTCTTTATTTTAGTACATTCATTTGGAAAACCCTTGTTCTGGGGTACAGTTGAGGGGTTTGTTCCCTGATTTTGTTTTAGGCTCATGTTAGGTAATTTTTGGGAGCTTGTTCCCTTTTTCTTTAGATCTAGGTTTTCTTTTGTGAATTGATTTTATTTTTCTTGATTGTGCATAAAAAGAAAAACAAAAACACGAGCTACCTGCCCTAGGTCGTATCATTTAGGATTGAATGAGCAGTATCTAGATCTAATTTCCTGTCTTGCATATTGCATGAAGAATGCTGGAATCAGGTATGCACTTCTAACTTTGCATTTCTACCTGTCATGCAAATGCATTTGGATTAATTTCAAGACCACCTAATCTGTATTGAATAGATCTAACAAGTGGTCACATATTTTTTGGAAAAAGGACTAATTAAAGGAGGGACATTTAAAAACCAAGGATTTGATTTTCAAACTTGGCATGCGATTCAAAATTCAAAATCTTTTGCGGTGTATGCACACTTATATCTCTTACACCACGGCACGCTTTTAGACACTCCTTAGGTTTGGAACCACTAGGACTAGAGCCTCCTATTACTGAGGTATAAAGTGACCCAAACTTTAGTTCAGAGGTGAAGTTGCCTCCAAACCTTGCGGATTGAGGGTAGTTAAGAGGCACCGCGAACGCAACGCTTCAAAGGAAGGGTTTAACCCTACTTGCATCCTTCTTTGCCGAGTTTGGTGGTGACTAAACTTTTTGGGCTTTAGGGAGGATCGCCTAAGTCCCAGTTAGGTCTTCTTATGCAATCCATAGGTTGACATAAGCACGTAAATTGATTGAACAAATTGTATTGTCACCTACAATCTGACTTAAAATCAAAAGCCTAAATTGGGAAAGACCTAAAAAGTCCTTTTTGAATTGTGTTTTGCTTGGGGAATTCTGATTAAGGTGTGAGTTAGAATGGACCACATTGATTTTCATCCTTTCACATCTTGCCCACACCCTTACCCCCACTCTGCACTCTTCGATCCTATATGCCAAGATGGTCCATCCTTTGATGGACATAATGACAATCATTGGGATCCATTTTACTCCTTTTATAGGAGTATTGGCCTGGTTAAGCCCCAAATCAGTGAGCAGAACCTAGGAGCAGGATTTGCTTTGCCCAATATCCCACACACCATAGAAATACCCAACCCACCCTCCCTGAATAATTATAATGGTTAAACAGACACTCCTGGGTACTATAAGCCTGAGCCTGACTTCTCTCCTAATAGAAATGATGACATCTCCTCCTTGAAGATGGAAATATAGAAAATGCAAGACGAAATGATTGAATTGTTAAGAGAATCTTCGAGAGCAGGCCAACAAGAAAGAGATGAAATTAGCCACCCAATCTATCCCATTGAGGATGACGTACACCCCTCTACGCTAGATGAATCTCCCATGGGAGAGCTACACTTTAAGTTAGAGGGAAATTTTGGGGGTTATGTAAGGGAGAATAGCTACTTTTCGAGGATCAATTTTGAAACCTCCCTGTTAGATGACACTTCCTTGAGAGATCCACGCCTTAAGTGGGAGGAAGATACATATGAAAGTAGTTATGCATTGGATGAAGAAAGGTGGCAACCCGAGGAAGATGATGATAACGTTGAGTATCCACCTGAATTATATTGGAGTTAAAAGAAGGGAATGATGGTACCATTGGAAGACCTTGACCCAGATGATAGTATTTTCGTGACATTTGATGAGTGGGTCGAAGTCAAGTTGTTAATCCTACCCTCCCTTCTGATCACGAGATGAAACTCAAGCACACCCTTAGGGAACCTAACCCTCAAGAAATTCACCTATCTGAGGAGTCCGATGTTACCAATGTAAACCATTTACCCCGGATAAAGTGCCCTAGGGAATCTATTGAGATATTAAATGATTCTAGACCTTGGGTATATGATGAATCGTATGATGAGGAGAAAGACGAATTATATGAGGAACCTACATTCAAGATTTGAAGTGACACTAAGGGTGATTATGTCTTATTTGAAGAATTAGCCCCTAAGGATGTCACAAATTTGACCAAATTAGGTTTCCTTAGCACACCCATCGATGATATTTCTCCTCATGATGAAATGATGGAAAATTTGGAAGTAACTTCTAAGATTTATGTGGATTCACATATAGACTCCAGGGAAGATTTGAATAAAGAACAAGAACCTAGGGATGACATTGATAGGATAATCCCTAGATCTGTTGCTTCCAACCTGCCTTCATTTGATTCGAAGTCACCCTTTGATTCGCTTATGTCTGAAGGCGAAATTTTGACTCTTGATGAAGTGCAGGAAGATACTTGTGATAGTGCAAGGAATGCTAGGGATGCAATTGAGGATTTGGAAAGATTGTTAGGGATGGACACCGAGCTGATTAAACCCAACCTAGATCTTATGGCCATCTCGCAACCTCGAAACTTGGACACCCTAGATGATCCTTGGCTTAGAGATATGCTTACTTTTGTTTTGACCGGGGAGCTTAACAGACCAATAAATCCTGTAATGGAGTATCAGGCATGGATTGATGATTTCTTTAGTAAGTCCATTACCCTAGGGGTTTATCTCTGCACCATTTCTTCCCCAACACTGTTGGAAGGTCCTTGTCATCCTCCCCGTACCCCTTTATAGGTTGCTATTCCAATTTATCCTTTAGAACCTCCTTTGGTGACCTGGGAAGATTTTGTTCCCATCTTGGTGGGGTGAGCATTTGCTATTGGGATTCATCATTAGCTCGCCAACATCCTAGGTTACTTATTTTCTAGGCCAGCATTACTTTGCTCATTTTTACGGCCTATTTCTGCGATCCTTGAACCTGATTTGCGGGTTCTTTGGCTAATGGCTTGCTAGCAAATTAACGGCAGCTCATCCTGACCCAGGTAATATCCTTCTATGCAATGGGGACATTGCAGATTTTAGGCATGGGGGGGTGTACTTGGGGATATACATAGCATTTATACATAGTGCATTCATGCATTTAGTTGAAGCATTCTGCATTGCATACATTTGCATTAAAAAAAAAACATTTTGTATTATTGAGCTTAACTGGCTAGCCCTGCATTCTTAGGCATAAGATCAGAACTTTAGGTTAGACTAAGTTGACTCTAGGTTCTAACTTTAAAAACTAAGTGGAGCTATTAACTTTAGACCTTTAGGGTCCTTTGTGGACTTAAAAACTTAAGTAGGAGTTAAGTTGCGGACCTTTCCTCAAGAGGTTGAGGAAGGAAAGCTAAGGATTGAGTTAAAAGGCTAGGTAGTACCTGGAGTCTTGTTCTACCTTTTGGTTTACGAGTCCTCGTAACCTAAGCATCCACATTTCACACACACTTGGTCTTGTGTAAATAGTGATCACCCTAATTCATTTCTTAAAGAAAATTTGGTTCTCTTAGTTTTGACTTAGGAGAAGCTTGAAAGCACAATTTGATTGGAAGAGTTCCTGCCATAGGAGAGGTGGAGTGCATACTCACCTTGATGATGCGATGATGACATGTCACCTCCTCAGCGCTTGTCTCTTAGGATATCCATCCTACTGGGGGCATGTAAGCGCATTGTGCGGTTCAGGTACCATGGGCGGCCCTATCTCGAAGTGTCGATTGCCACAGACATGAATTCGCTTAAGAAATCCATGGGCGATACTATCTCGAAGTGTTGATTGCCAGGAGTTCTTGGGGTCACTATGGGCGGTGCTATCTCGAAGCATCGAAAGCCAGGCACCCTTCGAGGTATTGTGATGGGGACAATGAATCCGATACAGACCATGTTGATAGCTGATCCAAAGTTAGACTTAGAGGAATCAAACAAAAATATATATTAAAAAAAAAATCCTTTTTCCACTTTAGGTTGGCAATCATACCAACCTCAAATAACTCAGACCAATGCACATGCATGGATGCTTTAATCTCAAGGATCAATAAACCCTACGATAGAGTTAGAAATCAGGGAAACCTGTGCTTGCAACTTGTCTTTTGCCGACCTAGTCTATAACTTAGCAACTACTTGGGAACCTTAGGTCTAAAGTCTGAACTTAACATGTTTCTAAAGGAAGATCGCTTGGGTTGGTTTGTCTACTTAGAGTACTAGGTTTTTGCTTGGATTTGCTAGGGACTAGTAAAAACTAGGCATGGGGGTTTTTGATTAGCCCATATTTGTGGGCTATTTAAATATTTAAGTGTCCAGACATTAAGTTAATTTTAACATTTAGATAGCATACATTAGGATGTAAATAAATTAATTCATATTTTTAGATTAAGTGCACAATTCATGCAGCACACAAAGCTGCAACTTCTCCTCCCCACGCCTCAGCCCTGCCAAGTGCACCACCATGTGTGCCTCCAACGCAACAAGTGTGCACGCGCCCACCTCAGCCACCGCACGCACCTCTAGCCAGCACCCCCCGCGTACCTTCACCTCCAGCCAGCACCCCCTGCGCGCCTTCACCTCTAGCCTGCACGCCCCCGCCTAGCGCCTGCATGCCCCCTCGCCTTCACCTCCACACGGCCATGCCACAGCGCCTGCATGCCCCCGCTTCAGTGCCTCCAGTGCCTCCCTGCAGTACCTACAGCTGTGCAGCCATTAGACCCCGCGCGCGCCCGTGTGGCCCCTCCTCACGCCTACAGCAAGCATGGCCAGCAGCAGCAACCTCCATCGTTGCCACTTCTCTCCTCCATCCGATTGACTCCGGCTGTCTCACAACCTGCCGCCGTCACCGTTGCGAAGCCCTTGCTCTGGCTAACTAATTCTCAGAAGAGTTCCTCGAACAAACCTCTCTCCCGTGCGCAAGGAGAGAGGTAGAATCCTCTATTTTTACTCATTAATATTTACATTTCATGCCATTGCCACAAAAATGAATTTTTATTTATCATTATTTTATTGTGGTGAATTTATGCCTTCATCCTTATGCTTCTAGAGAATTGTTAAACTTTATTATTCATCTCTATGTGCATTGTATTTAATTTTGAATTACATTTTAGTATGCATGCAAGTGAAAAGTACATGGCATACCCTTGCACATGGATAATTTTCTTACATGAAAATTACATTAACACCCCTTGACTTCTCCATAAATTTAAGGTTTACTTTCAGAGCTACATAGGCATTGTTTGATTTGACGAATATTTCAGCAAACTTGATTTCTGCCTAATTGCAAGTTTAAATAAGTCATTACCTCCCTGTGGACATAACCTACTCTCCTGTGGGTGGTTTAATTATTTTGTTAAGCAGTTTTCCACCACTTTGATCCTACAACGACAAATCATCTTAATAACATTATTCGAAAGCGAAAATCGACATATTAATATGCATGTGCACTCGCCTTGCCCTGCCCTGGCCTGGCTTGGGCTCGGGCTTAGGTGAGAATTAATTTGGAACCTGGACTCTTTTGCTACGAACTTTTAATCTCACGATTTTGACCTAGATAAGTCGATCAAAAGATAAAATTGGTCAACCAACTGTTTTGGTCAATCTATGAGTTAAGTTTGGTCGATCAATTGGTTTGGTCACCCAAAAAGTCAAGTTTCATCGACCAATTTATTTTGGTCGATCAATTGCCATATTTCCATAAAACGAAAATTTCCATAAACATCTGGTTGTGGGCTCTATATAAAGGCCTCAAGGGAGCTCTTATTTTACACACAACAAGAACAAAAAAGCTCTCTCCATTCTCTCCCTCTCTCCCTATCATTCTTGTCTCTCTTTCTTGGTGCATTCATTCAACGAGAGATTGGTAGAAAAATCTCCAATCACTTTTGTCGATCTTGCATAAGGAGATTGAGAGATACATGAGAAGTTTTTGGTTGATCAAACCATTAAATTGGTAAATCAATCGAGAATTTGGTTGGAAACCAAATTGCCTCGGCTTCATTCTCCTGAGGTGATTTTCGAGGACGTCCAAGATCGAAGTGCACAAAGTCTTGGAGGTGGATCATTGTATCTTGCAAGGAGTTCGTCAGACACCATCACACCGATATTATGGGGGGCGATACCTTCTCTAAGGGAATTCCTTAATGGGCTCTTCGATCAGAGTAAAATCTAACTCCTCATTTTGTTTGTTTATGTTATTGCATGTTATTTGTTCTTTATTTTATTCTGGATCTTGTCAAATCATGTTTGACTTGCTTGATTTAATATTTTTTATCTATGCAAAAACGATGGAAATGCATATATTTTTATTTATTTATTTCATATATACGTTTATTTCAATAGTTATTACCCCCTAAATTAAGAACCCATTTTGTATTTTAGAAAGTAATTAACAAAAGTAATCTTTTACATGCATACCAAATTGAAAAAAACTAAAGTTTCACACATGAAACTAGCTAAAAGTTACATATCTGAGCTATAACAAGGAAACTATCATTCATTTCTTACTAAATCTAAATCAGACCAAGATTAAGATGATACTTGTTCTTCGACTATGCTCTTCAATCTATTTAAATTCTACTCCATAAGTTCTTGATTGTGAAGGAGCTCTTCAATTTTTTAATTACTTTTACTAATTGTGTATGTTGAGATGACACTGTTGCCCCAAGATTATGATTTTCCTGTAATTGTGAAGAGGTTCTACAACTTCCATATCAATTGGTAATTGACTTCACGACCACCACACTTTACATGTCCAGCATGCTCATCTGGTTGGACTTTACGGAATGTTTCTTCAGGAGAGAGTGATTCAATGATATGACCTATTTCATCTTCATTGAGAACTAGATTAACAAGTGCTAGCATCACCTCCTACAAAGACATTTAACAGGAAAGATATTTTAACATCAACATAAAACTCGTGATTTAATTTTAGCATTGAAACAAGTTTAGGGATAAATATACTAAGGAAGATAATGATAAAATTTATCTCTATATATTAAGTTTAAGTTGATGCTATCATGAAATTCTATGATTTATACACTAGTCTTCAAACATTAAAATTTAGCAAAGTCTAATATGCAGCAATATATTTTGGAAACCCCTCATACCTTTTGTATGAGCTAATCGAAGTATCATCGTATATGGAAAAATAATATATTTTATGGAAATTTTGGGTGAATTTTGGGACATTTTGTTGTGCTTGATTTTAGATCTATCTAAAGTGAAACTTCCCTTAAGCATTAAAAAAAAATAGCAATAAATAAGATGAAATGACAATTTCTATATAAAATTCCTTATATGATCTCTTTCTTTTACCATAGAAAAAAAGTGATTTCAAACATGACGCATAAGAACATTTTATAGAAAGTTTTTTGAAGGGGCTTATAGCATGTTACTGATTTCAAGAACTTGAGGAAATAGTACTTGGTATGAGTATGCACATAGATTAGTTAATACCTAGTACTAAGTTACAATTAAAGGTATATCTCATCATTCAAAAAATAACTTCCCATCAAAAGTGGCCTCCTAGCTACTAAGAAGAATAACCCAATAGCCAAGCAAGATATTGGTTTGGTGTTTTAGTGTGGTATGTAGAACATTTTCCTAAGAGATTTTGAATCAAACATCTAAGAACCAGGATATGATGTTCTACATTAAGTGGGCTATAATGCCTTTGCAATATAGTGTTCCATTCTTCCTTTGTAAAAGCATTAGGATGGCAAACATAGGTGGTTAAAACATAGGTATGATATGCATTGCTTGTGTTGTGGGCTTACCATTTACAGACATATCACAACCTTTTGTCTTAAGAACAAAAACTTGTATCAGAAACTTTGGCAATTAAAAAATTAACAATTGAGAAATTGGTAGAGAAGAATCAAGCAAGTGATAGGATTATTATATCTTACCCGTTTCCAAGTAACAAGAACCTTCAACACATCAAAATCCATGAATCTAATAAATTTCTCAGCCATTGACAATCTATATACATAATTACCAAAAGATTAAAACATTTGCACACACATCAGTCATATTGATTTGTTGTTCCAATGAACAACACATTTGTAGCAGATTGAATAATGCTAATTAGAGGCGAAAAGGAAAAAAGAAAATTAGAATATCACTTGAAGTTAAAAATCAACAAATCTTCATGAAATTCAACATCTTATTGACCATATATGAGTAAAGGTTAAAGATAAATTGAGGCATACCTTACTACATTCTTCTTTAGCCTTTGTCTTACTCCCTTTCCCTAAGAGACTGAAAAAGAGGTAATGCCTCCTACAACCATAACTCATTAGAGCACAAAAAAAATAAAAATTGAGATAGGAATCTAACATTAACAATTGAATCAGCCACTGTCATCCTCAAGGACAAATCGACCTTCCTCTTCACCATCTCCATCCTCAAGGCCAAATGGACAAAGTGATTTTGTGCCATTGACATAACATAAGAAGCATGACAAATGAAGGTTGTTGTATATATAGAAAATTATGGACAAGTGTTTTTTTATCAAAACAATATAACAGTTCACATTAGTTGCTACTAAGCCATTGTAACTAACGACTACAAAAATATTTAATCACAGAACTTTCCTGATGCTCCAATGCGATCCATGTATACTAATGTTGACCATTCCATTGGTAGTTCATCCCAGCCACAGAAAATTTCCATCCATGTGATGTTCATGTATAAATCCCACGTGGAACAACATACGCCAATTCTTTTGTGTTGACTCTCATGGAGGCCCACTTAGAGGATCAAAAAACTTGTTGGAAATCACAAACAAAAAGAACACACTCTATCTAGTCCTTATTTTCCTAGAAAGAAAAATACCAAAAAGCTTATTCAAGCAAAAATATCGTTACATTGGGACATCAATTTCTACAATATAGTAAATACAATGGAGGAGCCAAAACTTGTACTTGGACAACATATTTGCATGGGAAGATCAAGAGAAATTTGACAGCACGTGCCCCCAAAATCCATCTTCTCTCTCAGCCCCAAAGTTGAGACATTCCTCCATCTTATTGAAATCATAGTGATTAAGAGAGTAGAACAACACCCATTCAACAGGCAATGCCATTTCTCATAGTTCCAGACATCAAAAAAAGAAAGTAAGAGACTAAATAAATGTTAGAGGAACAAAAGAATGAATAGGAGATGAAGGAATAAAAAAGGATAAGGATGCAAAATTGCTCACCTTCTTGATGTTCTTGTCGATTAAAGAAATGGCGGAAGAAGAGAAGATCCATTGTCACCTAGATGTCCTTGTTGGCGTCAATTCTTTAAACCCTTAGGGGCTTAGCTGAAATTAACCCACCTCTAACGAAGGATGGACCTATACAACATCTTGTCTCAACTAGACCTCATGTTCTCTGGGTACCGGTACTACTGGACCAGTACCGGTATCCATGACTTACAGTTATAGGTTCTATATTCAATAGGTACCGGTACTGATGCCAAGTACCGGTACCTATGAGTTATTGATTAGAACCCAAGTCCAGATGGATACTCGTTCAGTACTCACTACGTACCCGTACTCATGTTGAGTATCAGTACTTGTAGAGTACTGGTATCTCTCCAAGAAGTAACTGGTCTCAACGAGTACCGGTACTCATGAAGAGTACCGGTACTTGTTGAGTACTGGTAACCTTGCCTATAGCTAATGAGTACCAATACTGGTGACCAGTACTGGTACTTGTAAGCTACAGATCCTAATGACCTGAAGTTCAAAACCTAACCTGGGACACATGTGTATTGGTACTCATGATGAGTATCGGTACATGTGAGTCTCAGTTATGGACTTAGGATGTCCTGGAGTCAATCTGGAGCTAGCAGTATCGGTACTCATGAAGAGTGTCGGTACAAGTTGGCTACAGTTTACTTGAATGTCCAAAATAGTATTACAACTGTACCGGTACTCATCATGAGTACCGGTACTTGCAATGGTTACAGATTGTGTTTTTGGGTTTTTCAGGAATACGAAGTGACTTTTAATCTCATGTTAATCTATGATTTGATCTAGGAAAAATATATGAACGTGTGAACAAATAAAGATCTATGTATAAAGCTGAACATATTAATATGCTAAGACATGGATTTACCTTGGTTGTTGCACCATACAGATGTATAGACTGAGAGGTACCTATGGAGGAAGATCATTCCTATGCTCATCTTAGAGACAAAGCAAAAGGACTGTGGTAAGAGGTCTTCCAACAGATCCCACCCTAGATCTTGATGGACTGCACTAGAAGAAGATGATCTTCTTCTTCTCCACCATCCTTCTTCTCCTCCTAAGAGGTCTTTCACTCTTCCTCTCTCTGTGCTCACGATGGGGGTGATCAGAGATTAGGGCTGGTGGGTCTGATGGGGACCATAACTCCTAAGCAAAATGCAATTAGTCTGACTAATTGCATGGGTGATTTACACTTCCACCCATCAAGGAAGTGTTAATCACAAAACAGGTCTCTGCACATGCAAACATAACCACACCATCTCCTTGCATTTTATGCCCATACCCTTAACAAAACTGATTTGATCATTTTAGTGATGGGCATTATATGACAGTCCTTTATATGTTGATTGATTATATGATTACCTAATGCATATATAAGTCCATACGTTGGATTAAATCCAACAGTCCCCTCCCACCCGATCCCACTCTTGAGCCATCTTCTATACATGGTTGAAACCTTGTTGCTGCACCATTTGTGAGAAACACACTTGATGGTGTTTCTGCTTCTGTAGTTGTCTCATCTGTGGTGGTGATGCTGGTGGTGGGAAGGGGATGTAAGTGGTGGTGGGAGGGTGTGAAAGATGGTGGTTAGGGTAGACAGGATGGGGAGGGGGAGAGGAAGAGAAGAGGAAATAAGGAGATTGGGAGTGCCTGGGAGGAGAGGAGGTGCCGAAGGTAGAGGGTGTCGGTAGGGGAGTAGTCACTCGAGGAAACAAGGGGAAGAAGGAGGTGTGCAAGAGGAGGCGGTAGAGGAGGGTGGAGTAGAGTGGGCGGAGGAGCAACCAATGGCGAAGGGGAGGAGATGTGCGGAGGGGAGGAGGAGACAGGGGAGGGCGAAAGGTCGAGGAGGGCACGGGTAGCGGAGCAACCAATCGCAGAGGGAAGGAGGCATGGGGAGAGTGGGACGAGATGGCCTGAGAGGAAGAAGGAAATGACGGGATGATTAAAGCAGAAGAGAAAGAAAGGGAACTTCTGTGTATGAGTCGATTCCGTGGGAATTGTGTGTGTGTATGTGTTAGGGGCGCAGGGGGAAGGGTAGCAAGTGCAGGGATTTTTTTCTGGGAGGGAGGGAAAGGGGGCATGGGATTTTTTGTTTGAGGTGACGAGGATCTTATATTATTTGGGATAGTTCTCCTTTTCCATCTCAAATGAGTGTCTCAAAAACATACTTGTGTTGTAGTGAGCCTACGAATGGAGGTCGTAGGCAACGGCTCTGTCACTGTCAGCCTAAGCTAGGAGAAATACAAGATAGAATACAGGTGGGCAAAATGGGATATTCTTAGAGATAGGAAGTATTTGGGGGAGAGGACAAGGAAAAATGAGAAAGGTATATGAAAATTATGCCCATTGGAGGGGATTCCCACATGTCAAGCCATCTTACTCAATGATTTTCTTTCTATGGTACCCCCTTTTTGCCCTACTGAGCCATGTGGCTCACTCTACGTTGTCATTTTTTTTTCAAGGCAAGATGCCATGCCACTCCCTTCGCTTTGTGAGCTTAAGAGGAATGATGATTTCTTTTTGTGCATGCTCCTTTGTAAATAATTGTCAAAGTTAAAATGATGTTGTCAGTAGACAAAGGGTGTACTATAAATAATTGTATGTAGCGTAGTAGTAGTCTTTTTGGCCCTTCACCTTTTGTATAAACTATATACAATGCAACACCGTAAGTATCCGTGATGGGCATGTATGTATAGTTATACATAGATAGTAAGGTGAGGTATGCTTGCAATAGTTGCATGGTTTTCTTTTCTTTTGTGGTTGTGATGGTTGCGGGGTGTGCATGCTATTGTAATTTATTTATGTGTTTTGTTGTATGTGTGGGGTGTGCCTACTTAGTTTTACTTCTATTCTTGCGCACATAAACTTCTTGCATACAGAAGAATTTGAGAAAAGTATGAAAAATAGATGAAACTCTGTTGGATTTTCGGTAAATTCTAGCCCTCTAGTTAATAAGTTTCTCTTAGGCTGGTAATTCATGAATTCCTTGAATGACGCACTAGGTAATCTAGTGGGAGTTTGGCAACTGCCAGGTGGCCACAACGGTGATTCCGAGGGTTTGTCGTTGCAAGGTGTGATAGGATGTGTAGTGAGTAAGAATAAGATGTATTGATCATGTGTGTGTGTTTAGTTTTAGTTTTTAGTGTGTTTGGTTAGGAAAAAATGCCAATAGTTGTTTAGGTGGTTCTTTAGTTTGGAAATAAAAAGTCAAAAAAAAAAAACATAAAAAGAATGTTATGTTTCCTCTTCCTTAGTTTTCTTCCCTTTTTCTTTCTTTATCTAAAACCAAAACAAAAGAAAAATCAGAAAATATCCAAAAACTCTAAACATCTCCTATGTAAATAGTGTAAGTAGATATATAATATTGTATATTAACTTACATGTACATATGTATATAAATTATATATATATGGTATATATAATATTTATATATAAATAAGTTGTAGTGTATACTTATAATCTTAAGTCTAACTTATCTTATCTATTAAGATATAATGTATAGTATTGTATATATTAGGTAAACATAATTATATACATATATACATAGGCTAAGTATTTCATTTATTTCAATTCCATCATTTCTTTCCTTCATCCTTGTATTCTCTTTTATTTGTTAATTAAGAAAATACCAAAAAAAAAGTATAAAAGGGAAAAGATAATCATTGACTTGTAGGTACCTGATCTCGTACATAGCAAGATTGTTTCTAATTGAATTTGGCATGTCGCCAAGGACATATTTCGAGGATGTACCTCAAGGACAATATTATCACAAAAAATTCCAAACCAAGAAAAATCCAAAAACAATATAAACTAATGGAAATCACACGTCTTTAGGATTCGTGTAGTGATCGATTTATCCTAAACCCACCGCCCTTAGATCGACCATGGGTACAAAATTGACAATCCCAAAACATACTTAAGTCCATGTTAAAATACATTTGAAAAATCGAAGGAGTAGAATAAAATCTTTGGAGTCAAATAACAAAAATACCCTTACACTAAAACTCTGTGCTGAACTCTAGAATTTGCTAAGGAACTAGCAAATGGTAGGCATGGGGGTATGATAGCATCACCATCATCCTCTATACCTAACCTAATTTAGCTAAGTTTTAAAGTTAAATTCATTTAATTAACATATTAAATGGGTATTACTTAATCAAGGCTGAAGAGAAAGGAATTATTATAAAATGGGGTTGATTATGCAATTTTCATGAATAATTATGAATGCAGAATGGTTGGAGGGTGAACCTATGATTAATTAAAGGTCAATTGAGCTTAAACATCTTAAAAGTGGGTTGGTATTGAGTAATTTAGGATTTACATTCAAATTGAATATTTAATTCTAATTAAAATCCTAATTTCAACTCTACTTCAATTAAAAAAGTTTTGATGAAAATAAATGTTATATAACCTTCTAAATATCAATTAAAAATATTTTATAAGGTTTGGCATAGTCAATTTGACAATTGGAACTCTTTTTTACCTAAAACAGAATAAAAGATGGGTATTTGGTATAATTTGGGTCTAAATGTAAATTGACCATGCAAAAGACATCAAAATCCAAAATTGAAGTCACCATCAACTTCCTTATATCCAAATTAGGCTACCATAAAAAATTGGTTCATTTGGACTTCATCTTGGTCAACTTTACATTTTGGTCCCTAAGTTCTAATTTCCTTACAAAGACCCCCTTAATTCTTCATATTCTTCACAATTATACCCCTACTAGTACCTCCACCTTCACCCATCAATGGCGTGCGGGAAGGCGAGATTTGATCTCATTTTCCCGTCGCTTCCCTCAACCTCCCTCCGTAAAATTTGGAGGACCAACTCTCCTATCCTCCCTGCATCTAATGGAGGCGTTTGTTTCGTCAACGACCAACTCTTTTCGCTGAAATCCACATCCAAAGTAGCCGCGCCTAACTCACTTTTCTTGGAGTTCTTCTCACAAGCTTCCCAACCTCCTTGCACGGCTATAGGTCTATAAATATTGGCGAACTTCTTCCGAGTTGAGTCGTCTGGTCAGATGTCTGGAAGGGATCCAGGAAGGGGTCTTCTTCCTGGACGTCTGCGCATAGACCCTCCTTCTTTCTCCTTCCTTCTTCTTTTCCCCCTGTCGAACCCTAACATCTCGGCAATAAAAGACCACCCCCTTCCTCTCCTCTCCACTCCACCACTACCACCACACCCCACTCCACTGCCGTGAGCAAGGGCGCACGAGAGGGAGCGCGAGAGTGAGGACGAGGAGCATGCGTGAGGAGGAGGATAGGGTCGAGGTCGAGAGCTTCGTGGAAGCTCGTCGGAGGCTCGCGTGGCCACCGCAGCGCGTGCAGGAGGAGGAGGACGTTGGAGCGTCGTCCCCGATCATCTGCAGCAGTTGGGGCTGCAGCGAAGCAAAAGGAACTGCGGTTTGATACTAGAACTTTTCCAGTATCAGACATTCGGAGTGTCTTCCGGACAACCGGCTGGACGTTTGGCGCCAACACCAGAAGTCTGAAAGTGTTATATTGCGATGGTACGTCTTCTTCGCGGTTACGGCCATGCAGGCCACACCGCAGATGATTTAGTTTAGCCTAAAGAGGGTGCGACTCTGTCATGCGCAGGAGCAACCTTGGGAAGGTGTGTGAAATGCCTTTCCACGTACTTTTGGACATCTGGACAGCTTACCAAATGACCGGAGGCGATCCCAGACGACCGGAGGACTGGTCAGACGTCTGGAACTATTTTCAGACGATCGCAGGGGAGTCCTAGACGTCTGAGGTCGCTGCAGGAGCTTGAGGTGAGTCTCTGTGACTTTTAAGACGTCTGGACTTATTTCCAGACGTCTGATTTGGTCTGCGGACACGTTTTTGACCCGTTTAGGGTTCGATCGGGACCCGTTTTACGCAAATGAAATATCTGTGGTTTTCTTGTGAGTTTCTCTACGTATTAGAAGCCTTTATACACTATTATGAACCTTCTGTTGTGATGTGTTCCTTGGTATAGGACTTTGACCTATTGCGTGTCTGGGCTTGCAGAGGCACGTGGGTTTGCAGTTCAAGCCCCCAGTACTCCCGGATTGTCTGGTAGAGTGGTCCACCCCTGTTATACTTATTAAATATGAATGCATCTGTGAAAAATTAGACAACTTGAAACCTAGGATGTGGCATGAACCTTAGGACAAGAAATGGTTGGACAAATTGTTTGTGTAATTGAAATTGTATATATATGAATGAGCTGAACCGTTAGCCATTGCCTGTAAATAAATATGAGCTGCCTATGTATAACGAGAACTGAATTGTGAATGATGAAATCCAAATTGGAATAATATGGTGAACATGAGCATGAACCCTACGGGGAGTTAGGAGTAGAGCTCCTGTGGTTAGATGGAAAAGTCTGGAATGTGGACGGGAAGTGTACTGGCCCTTGAGTATGTGGTACCAGGGAGAGCGACTGTCCCCTTTTAGTGTAGAGTAGAGCTAGCCACCCTTGAGTTGGGACCCGGGGTTAGGATTGGCCACTCTACACCGACTTCTACTGGCCCTCGTGTACACAGTACTGAGGCGAGCTACTAGTGTAGGGAGGGAGCTAGCCACCCCATGGGGCCTGGGGTTTAGCTAGCCACCCTACACTGATTTGTTAGGCCCTCTGGGCAAACCGAGGTAGTCAGACGAGGGTGCGCAGACTGTGGAGGGGCGAGACCCCTGTTTGGTTCTGAGGGGATAGAACCCTATTTCTGAGAGGGCTAGGCCATATATTATTCCGTGCTATACTTTGGGTGTACCCACTAACGGAAATGACTAACCGCATGCCAGTGCGGGGTAGCTACTCATGCGCTTATCACGCGTGCCGTAGTCACCGCTACGTCTGTCAGTGACCTTGAGGTGGTTGACTGGTGTAGGACTACCATGGGGGACTCTTCCGGCCAGAAGAGCACCACGTGTACCTTCTACTCTTCGGAAAAGACTGCAATCAAGATCGTTCCCACGAGGAACACGCAAGATCAATAAAAAAAAACCTGAAAGATGAGAAAAAGGGGTGAAAAAGGAATTACCTGTAAACCAAAATAACTTGAAAAGATAAACATACTTGCTACTTTTACTGCTTTAGATAGTTTAGTTACCATTCTGCTCAGCGTTCGCTAACAACGTCTTTTCATAACACTGTTTAGGTCCAGGAGTTGAGCAGGCCGAGCTACCGGCTGCGGAGGGTACTAGGCCCTGTCGAGCCCAGCCGTACTTTAGTACTTTTGTTGTACTCTCTTTTCTGCTATAGTGAGTTTCACACTTTTTGTTACTGTTTCTGTTACTGTTGCTTTTGTTCTACTTTTCTTGTTGTTGTGGTGGTATGTACTGAACTAGCAGCTTTTACTTCCCTTTACTGCTTATATGCTTTCACTGTTTAGTTACATTGCAGAGTGAATGTGGTTTCTTTTCCTGCTTTTTGGTTACTTCTTGTTGGACGACTGGGTCTTGGGATTAGTCGAGGTGAGTCAGTCTCAAGTCATGTAGGGATTCGGGAATCGGGTCGTAACAAGATGGTATCAGAGCAATGTCGTCCTGGGAAATGAACCAACTAGCTTGAGAATAACCATGCACGTGCATGTAACTAGGGTAACCACCACAACGTATCGCTTGACATCTATTCTGAGTCCCATCTCGCAGAGGTTCGACAGAGTTGACCTCTTTTGTTCTATCTTCTACGTCTCCTTACAGGAGATGCCTCATCAGGGAGTTCTCGAGGCGGGTCACGGACGCAGCCGTGGATGAGGTCGAAGGGGTAGACGTGCCGGGCCCGAGGTGCCAATTTACCTACCACTTCTCATGAGTGTTTAAGCCCAGGACCTCGCCCAACTGATCAGAGACATAGTGCAAGAGGAGCTCCACCAACCCCCACGGGCACCTCTCCCTAAGGATGTGAAGGGGGAGTCCTCGGTGGGACAGGGAGACCGCCGTAGCACCAGACGAGCAGGAGGGGGAGGGGGTGGTCCTCCAATGCCCCCACCACACTCTGACACTTCCAAGCACGAGCCCTCCTTGCCTGGAGGCGTGCCCGTTCCCCCACTGCAGCTACACCACGAGCTTTTCGGATAGTTCCGGAAGCTAAAGCCCCCCTCCTTCAAGGGGGATGAGGACCCTTCTGAGGTAGAGGACTGGCTAGAGCAGATAGAGAAGGTGTTTGACACCCTTCGTCCCCTTACGGAGTGCTGTGTGGCCTTTGCCACGTACCGGATAGAGAGTGCGGCACACAGGTGGTGGAGGGCAGTCAGAGGCCAGGAGAGGGAAGAGCCGACGTGGGACCAGTTCGTGACCCTCTTCTGCGAGCAGAACTTCCCACAGACTTGGCAGGACCAGAGGAGGCGGGAGTTCCACACTCTCCGCAAGGGGACGATGACTGTTAGCACGTATCGCACACGCTTCCTAGAGCTGTCACGTTTTGCTTTGATAGCCGTAGCTACAGAGGAGAAGTGCATGTGGAGGTTCACTAAGGGACTCTGGCCGGCTATTCGGGGGTATGTCAAACCCCTGAAACTACCCACCTTCTCGAGAGTGGTGGAGGCAGCATTGACGTACGGGAAGACCAACCCAGCCGCACGAGACATCGACAATGGATGGACGAGGCCCTACTAGCTAGAGTACTCTCAGGGCCGTCGAGAGAGGAGGCACGTGGCACCCATAGGAGAGCTGTCTTATTTTGCGGGGCCGTCAGTGGCCTTTGGGGGCCCCAGATAGGGGCCAACTGCCAGCACTGGACCCCCGCCCAGCCATCAGTAGGGACCTACCGAGGGAGGAAGTCGAGTTCCCCTCTGCTACCAGTGTGGCCAGCTGGGCCACATCTGGAGGGACTACCCATCTAGGGCTGGAGCATAGCAGATGCTCCCCGCACCGAGCGTTGGAGGCCGAGCTGGTGGTGTGGCCCCCAAGCGAGTGGGGGAGGACAGCAATTACAAGGAGGGTACTGACCAGCGGCTGCTTGATGCGAAATTTGGCGTGATTTGTAATTAGGGTTTTTAAAGTCGTTGTAACATACAAAATTGCATATGCTTTTAAATTTCTACTCCTAGATAGGGGAGTACAAGGAGGCAAGTTTGCAATTCAAATATCTTGCTTTTAAAATAAATCTCAACTTTCTTTTTGGTATTTTAAATATATAATTTTTTTTTAGTTTTGAAATAATGAGGACAAAATGCGAATTGTGATGGAAAAGTGCCAACACCTACAATTGCTAAGCTAAAACTTAAGAGATGAAAATGTCCACTACCTAAGCTCACTCTAGGCAAATGGAGGCCTAGAGTAATTAGGGAGTGGAAGTGAAACAAGTTCTAGAACAAAGAAAACAATTGCAACAAGAAATTAAAAAGAAGGCAATTTAATTTAGCAGAATTTGTGTTCTTTTACAAATACAAGTAGAGGAATGATTCTACTACAAATGTAAAATATAAAAGCAATAGAAGAAACCCAAATCCTCTTGTAGAATCTGGTGAAGAAGGGAGTCTTCTTGCTCCAAGCCTAGCTGCTCCTTGGCTTGAAAAGAGGATCTCCTTCTTCTCCTTCCTTGAAAGCTCCTCCAAGGTGGATGCTCTCCACCTCAAGTCCTTCCTCCAAGGGTGGGCGTGCACCACCCTCAAGTTCTCCTCCAAGGTGGCATGGACCACCTTTAAGACCTCCTCCAAAGGTCTTCCTTGCCTGGCTCCTCCTTTGGCTGGCATGGGCACAAGAGAGAAGGGAAGAGGGGGAGGCACCAAAAGGACAAAATATCCCCTTAATCTTCTTCTTCTTCTCTCTTGGGTGTGGGCTCTAGGTAGAGTATGAGAAGAAATTTGCTAGCCAAATATGGATTCTAAGGTGGTGGGTGGTGTTCTTTTTATAGGGTAGGATGAGGGGTTAAGGTGACTCTTGAGATGGATGGCTAGGATGGTAAGATGGAGGTGGTTAGGTGATCCCAGGGCTAAGAAGAGTTGGCGCCAAGTAGGGGGGAGTGAAGGTGGTGGTTATGGTGGTGAAGGGTCACCTAAAGGTGGTGCCAACCATGGAAAGATGCCTTGGTTTTGGCGCCACCAAGAAGGCTTCTAGAAGGGGGATTATGTGGATGGTGGAGATGGGTTTAAGGGAAGATGTGTGGTGGAGATGAAGGGGGTTTTGGAGGGAAAAAGTGGCACCAATAGGGAGGGTAGTTAGGGTGGTTTTGGTGCCACTTTGTGATGTCTTTTGGAGGTAGTGGGTACGCTAGGTTGGTGCCAAGGTGAGGTGGAAGTAGGGTTAGCTTATGTGGAGCTTAAGTGGAGCGAGTTGGTGGAGTTGTTAGGTAGGGTTTTTAGGTGGTAAAAGCCAAGGGAGCTGGAGCATAGCTAAGCTAAGCTAAGCTAAGCTAGCTTAGCTGATAGTGGAGTAGAGGAGGAGGTGTTGGAGCTAGGGTTTGGAGGGAGGAGCTGGATCTGAAGAATCTGGAGCTGAAGTGGAGTTGGCAGCTACTGAAGAGGTCAACATGGGGCTACTCTAGTTGGCTCAGCTTGCTAGTTCTTTGCTAGCTACTAAGCCAAGCTAAAGTGAGCTGGCTTCTGTTGAATGAAGTTGAGGTGAGCTAGGTCTGGTGCTCCCGGGGAGGATTGAGCTGGTTGAGATAGTTAAGGTAGCTTAGCTCAACCAAGTTGAGCTACGCTGAGTCCCCGGGAGCTGGACTTGAGCTTCCTAAGCTGGGATGAATTCTTCTTCAACTGGCTGGAGTTGAGTGGAGCTAGATGTAGCTGGATCTGAGCTGGGGTGAACTCCAGTCGACTCAGTTGAGCTAGCTAGAGCTCCCTGTGGACTAGTGGGAGCTGAGATGAGCTAGACTCAACTAAGTTGAGCTGGATCTAAATTGACCTGAGCTAGGGTGAGCTAAGATGAGCTCTCTTGAGCTTCCATTCAGCTGAGAATAGTTGAATGGAGTTAGGATGAGCTAATCTTAGTCCAAGTGAGCTAGGTTTCAGCTGTGGTGAGTTGCATCAAGCTAAGTTCCAGCTAGTTTGAGCTCCTCCTTCACAAGTTACCTTTAGGGATCTGTATATCTGTTCATCCCTAACACTCACAAAAACACATTAAAACAACAAGAAAAAATGCAATGCATGCCTAACCTAGTTAATGCCTAAATGCAGCCCAAAAACTCATTTACGGAGCAAAATCTTAAGAGTTAGGTTTGTTTTAATGCATAAGAATGATGATAAACTGTCGTTTATCACACCCCCATACTTATCTTTTGCTAGTCTCTTAGCAAAACTTTAATTTTTACAAAACAGAATTTTTGGGAAATCTAATTTTTTTAACTTTTGAGGAGAAAAAGATTAAGGAACCTTGGTTGATCTAAACACAGGAGGCATGGGATTTGTTAAGGATAAACATCGGGATTTGTATTTGGATCCAAAATTTAGATAAAATGGGACCAATATATCCTCCAGAAAATTCACAAATTAACCCTTTGTTAATTTAGATGACTTGAAATTTTTGTGGGTAGGGTTTAGAGGGCTCTGGTGCCAGTACTTCAGGATAGCACTGTCCATGACACCACCCAGGAGCTCACAACCCCAAAACAAAATGCGGTGTAAAAGGGTGCTCCAAGCAAACTCAAGCTCTTGCTCCGACACTATAGGTAGAGCACCGTCCAAGACACTTGAGCTGCTAAAATGCATTTTAATGCTCCGTCTAAAGATATAAAATATAGATATGTAGCAGCGTCGAGGTGGTAACATGTTGACATCGCATCCTCAAAGGAGGCTTTTTCCTCCTCAGCGGTGGGAACTCAAACCAATGATCTGCTTTAGACTTTTACTAAGTCCAAACAAGGGAGTTTTTCAAATTTTTAGTTGTTTTTAAGTGTTGGTTTGTGTGTGAAAATTGACACAAGAAGTTCCTCAAGAAATGCAAGTTTTTGAATCAGAAACTAAGTCAGATACTTTCCATATTACAAAAGAGGATCAAGTCACCTGTACTATCATGAGTTCAGGTGGAATTTTAGATAAGGATATCTGATTTAGTCTAAAAATAGACCCTGAAATTCTAATGATCAGATCCACATGCTCATCCCTAGTTTGTTAAAGATTAAACCCCATTATACCAAAAGTGAATTTTTCGACCTTAGTCCCAGTTTCAAAATTTTTCCTCAAAAAGTTTTCAACATTTTTTTATATTTTTGGGTATGCAAGCAGGAAACTAAAATAACTAAAGAAAAATGCGTGTTTTCAAGTTTTGAAAATCCTAAATCGATCGTCAAATTTTAAAAACACCCCCCATGCTTAAGATATGCAATGTCCTCATGCATTAGGAGGAAGAAGGTATCACCTTAAATGAGGAACGGTCGAGTTTAGGATGGTCAAAACCTGAAAGAAGAAGGAAAAAGGAAAGCAGGAAAAAAAATGATGGGTTACCTCCATCCAGAGCTATCTTTTACGCTATTCAGCTGGGCGTAGTGTGCATTAGTGATCAAAGGTGGCTGGCTTAGTGAATTCGAAAGATTCAGACGGAAGATTCAGCTTATGATCAAAATAGGGTTTTAAACGTTGGCCGTTGACTTGAAATGTCGAGTTAGTTTTTGGATTAAAAAGATCAACAGCACCGTATGGATAAGTTTTATGGACAATAAAGGGGTTGGTCCATTTAGATTTTAATTTGCCAGGAAAAAGACGTAATCTAGTATCAAAACGCCAAATGCATTGATTAACGTCAAAGTGTTTCCGAACAATGTATTTATCGTGAAATTTCTTTGTTCGATCTTTATAAATCCTCGTGTTTTCATAGGAAAAATTGCGTAATTCTTCCAATTCAGTTAATTGTAATTTTCTATGGATATCGGCGTCAGATAAATCCATGTTGAGTTGTTTTATTGCCCAAAAAGCCCTATGTTCTAGTTCTACCGGGAGATGGCATGCCTTCCCAACAATCAGACGGAAGGGAGACATGTCGAGCGGAGTTTTAAAAGCGGTACGGTAGACCCATAAAGCGTCATCCATTTTGGTGGACCAATCTTTACGGTCAGACCTAACCGTCTTTTGTAAAATATTTTTAATTTCCCGATTAGAAACTTCAGCTTGGCTCTTAGTTTGGGGGTGATAAGTTGTGGAAATTTTATTATTGACCCCATATTTAGAAAGAAGGTGACAGAATTGTGAGTGAGTCAAATGTGAGCCTCCATCACTGATAATGGCTTTTGGAATGCCGAATCTTGAGAAAATATTTTTCTTAAGAAATTCAACAACCACACGGTGATCACTAGTGTGGGTTGGTATTGCTTCTATCCATTTTGAAACATAGTTAACTATGACTAATATATATAAATACCCACCAGAGTTGATGAACAGTCCCATGAAGTCAATGCCCCAAATATCAAAAATTTCGACCTCTAAAATAGGATTAAGGGGCATCATATCCTTCCGAGTCATGTTGCCGATGCTCTAGCAACGCACACAGGATCGAACAAAGTGATGAACTTCTTTGTGCAAGCTGGGCCAATAGAATCCCGCATTAAGGATTTTAGCTGCAGTTTTCTTGCCCGAAAAATGTCCGCCATAGGCCATTGAGTGACAATGTGTCAAAATATCATGGATTTCAAAATCGGGTACACATCGTCGAATGACCTGATCGGCACAAATGCAGAAAAGGTTGGGCTCCTCCCAAAAATAGTATTTAATATCAGCAAAGAACTTATCCCGTTTTGTTGTTGGCCAATCAATGGGGATTTGTTCTGTTGCAAAATAGTTTGCGATGGGCACAAACCAAGGGAGGGTCGTAGCAGCTAAAATGCTTTCATCGGGGAACTGATCAGGTGGGGTCATTATGTCATTCGTCATAAGACGAGAGAGATGGTCAGCCACTACATTATGCGATCTCGCCTTATCCTTGATTTCCAGGTCAAATTCTTGGAGTAGCAAAATCCAACGGATAAGGTGGGGTTTCGCATCTTTCATTGTCAGCAAATATTTAATTGCTGAGTGGTCGGTATATACAGTGACATGTGACCCCAAAAGATAAGATCTAAATTTTCTAAGGCAAATACAATGGCAAGAAGTTCCTTTTCAGTAACCGTGTAATTCCGTTATGCATCATCAAGAGTTTTGCTAGCATAATAGATCACAATGGGCTTCTTTCCAATTCTTTTCCCTAGAACGGCCCCTACAGCAAAATCTGAGGCATCTGTCATTAATTCAAAGAGATTATTCCAATCAGGTCCCTGTAAAATTGGTGTCTCAATAACTTCCTTCTTCAACCTCAAAAAACTCTCCAGGCACTTATCATTAAAATCAAATGGCTGGTCTTTAGTGAGTAGCTGACTTAAGGGCCTGGAGATTTGGGAAAAATTTTGTATAAATCGACGGTAGAAGCCCACATGACCCAAAAAGAATCTGATCTGTTTGACAATAGTGGGCGGTGGGAGCTTAGATATAGTATCTATTTTTGCTTTATCTACCGGATTCCTTGTTTTGAAATAACATGGCCCAAGATAATACCTTCCTGAACCATGAAATGACTTTTTTCCCAATTGAGGACCAGATTGACTTCTATGCATTTTTGGAGAGTTCTTTCAAGGTTCTTGAGACAATGGTCAAAAGAATCTCCAAAAACAAAGAAGTCATCCATAAAGACTTCTAAGCATTCACCTACCAGGTCTGAAAATATTGCAAGCATACACCTTTGAAAATTCGCAGGTGCGTTGCAAAGACCGAAGGGCATCCTTCGGAAAGCAAAGGTTCCGAAGGGGCAGGTGAAAGTTGTTTTGTCCTGGTCCTCAGGACGAACTGCTACCTGATTATAGCTGGAATAACCGTCCAGAAAATAATAAAAATCCCATCCGGCTAACCGCTCCAAGATTTGATCAATAAAGGGGAGTGGGAAATGGTCCTTCTTGGTGGCAATGTTTAATTTTCTGTAATCAATACACACAAGCCAAGAAGAGGCGGTTCGAGTGGCTACATTCTCCTCATTATCATTAGTGACAACTGTTAGTCCATCCTTTTTAGGCACAACTTGTGTTGGACTAACCCTAGAGCTGTCAGAAATGGGGTAGATGATATCAGCATCAAACCACTTAATAATCTCCTTTTTTACCACCTCCGGCATAATACAATTTAGGTGCCTTTGTGGTTGGCGGGAGGGGCAAGAATCGTCCTCTAAATATATACGATGTGTACAATAGGACGGATGAATACCCTTAAGGTCAGAAATGGTCCAGCCAATAGCTTTTCGATATTTACTTAAAACCTGGAGAAGTTTGTGCTCTTGTGCCCCGGTAAGTCCAGAATTTATAATCAGGGGCAGGGTCTGATTAGGACCCAAGAAGACATATTTAAGGGAGTCGGGCAAAGGTTTTAATTCCAAATGTGGGCCCGGCTCTGAGAGAATTTCTACTTTGTGGGTTAATGGTGAGGTGAGAGTGAAAGGGTCAACTGGAGGGTTAGCTGAATGTGTGGTTAGGGTGGAAGGGGAAGAAGTGGATTGTTCGGGAACCGTATTGATGGCAAAGCAGGAACCTAAATGGGAAATTTGCAAAGTTTCCTCCATAATATTTTCTATTTCTGAATCTGAATCATCAAAGAAATCTAGTTCTTGGAATCGCCTAGAAGCTTGGAAAATGTCTAAGGTTACAGATTCACTGCCACACATGATCTTCATTTTTCCAAAATCACAATCAATATTCGCGTGGGTGGTGGCTAAGAATGGTCTTCCAAGAATGATGGGGGCAAACTTTAGTGCTTCCGGTACCTCTATGTCCAGGACTAAAAAGTCTTCTACAAACAGACAATTTTTGACCCGGACAAGGACATCCTCAACAATTTCCCTTGGTTTAATTGTAGATTGGTCGGCTAATTGAACGGTAACCTCAACAGGCTTTAATTCACCAATCTTAAATTCCTCAAAAACAATTGTGAGGATAAGATTAATTGAGGCACTGAGATCCAACAAAGTGAGATCAAAAGAAGTATCATTAATGATAACTTGAATCAGGGGGGCATCGGGATCTTTTCTCTTAAGAGGCAGTCGACTCTGCACAACTGAGCTGACTGTCTCAGGAAGGATCACCTTTCCTAAATTTTGGGGCTGCCTTTTCGGAGTACACATATCTTTTAGGAATTTTGCATAGGCAGGGATGTATTTAATGGCATCTAGGAGAGGGATATTATTTCAACTTGCTGAAATAAATCCATTAATTTCTTTTTAGTGGGCTCGGATTTCTTCTTTTCTTTATTTGTTGAAGAGTGGAAGGCTTGTGGAAATGGAGCAGGGTTTTCCTGTTTTGCATTAATTGGTTCCTGAACAATATGAGAGGGAGATGGGGAAGAGTTAATCTGTGTTGCATTAAAACGGGTTTCTTTAATAGGTAGGGGATTGTGAGTGGTTTTCCCATTCCTCAAAGTAACTGCATTTGCAGTCTAGTTATTTTTAGGATGAGGACGGGAAGCCTGACTATTATTGAAACCAGGTGGTTGCTGAGGTGCTCGTTGAATGGGTTGACTGGGATATCCACCTTGGAACTTATTCCTTTGATTATTTGGGTTAGGCATGGGTTGGGAAGGTAAATTCCCAATAGGTCGATGATCAGGAGTAACCTTAACTTGGTGTTGCAAGTTGGTAATCATGCAGGTTACTTCTGTCATTTGATTCTGCATTCCTTGCAGAGTTTTCATGACCTGATCGTTAATATCTTCCTGGGATGGTCCAGGTTGATACACAGGTTGCCCATAATTCCCAAAATAGTTTTGTTTGGGAAAAGGAATCGGATTCGGGTTTTTCCAAGAGTGATTCGGGTTAGTCCACTAGTTTTGATTGAAAGTGTTGGAGGGGTTTCTAAATTGCTCCTGGAGAGCATAAATATTTTCCATGGTGGGATCAAAAATATTTTGATCAAAATTCCCAGTTAAATCCTACAGGAAATCAGCTAGAAACTGCTGACCAGCAGGTGTGGCATCAATGTTGTGTAGATTTTCTCTTCGAAGAAGTTGTGGAGGGTTGGTGTGTGGAGAGTTAACGTGTGGAGCTTGTTTATTTGTGAGCTTTTCTTCCATTTTCTTTTGGTGAAGTTGCATCCGGTCCAGTCGTTGAGCTAACATATATAGATCATCTTGAGTGACTGGAACAGAGGTTGATTTGGAGTCAATTTCATGGACTCCGTGTCTGGGGTTTTGTGTTCTAGCAAAAGTGTCCATTGAAGTCATATTAAATGAGTTTTCACTCATTTCTTCAAAGAGGAGATAGGCACTTTCGGCATCTTTGTTAAGGAAATTGCCCCCACATGAGGCATCCACAAATCATTTTAATTAATCTTCTAATCCATGATAGAAGATACTAACTGCCATTATGGAATTTCATGGTGGGGACAACTTCTTAGAAGTTCTTGAAATCCTTCCTAGGCTTCGTGGAGAGGTTCACCAAGTTTTTGTTGAAAGGTCGTTATTGATCTTCATAAAGCATTAGTTTGATCGATCGGAAAATTTTTTTTGAGAAAAGCGCTTTTTAATTGGGGCCAGGTGGTACTAGGGCACCCAACCATTCTAAACCAATGAGAAGCCTTGTCTTTAAGAGAGAGAGGAAAAAGTCTCATTAACCACATATCTCCCTGCACATTGTGGGAACGAGTGATTCGAGCGAGGACAGTTAATTCCTCGAGATGACAAAAAGGGTCCTCTCTTGGAAGACCATGAAAATGTTTGATAAAGTTTAGAATGGCAGGTTTGATCTCGAAATCCCCTTGTGGTATGACCACCCCGGGTCTTTCCTCGTAATTAGAAGGATCATAGAAATCCTTAAGAGGAACGACAGGCTGTTAGCGGGGAGGTGGATTTTGCCCTTGGTTAGCTAGGTTTGTGACAGTCCTAGCCAAATTTTCTTGATTTTGTTGTAGTCGAACCAAATGGTCGACCATTAAGGCAAAGGGGTTTGGATTTTGAGTTAGAACTGGAGGTCCACCTGGCCCTACTGGAATTTCCGATTGCTCCAAATTAGGGAGGTAAGGGAGGGTGAAGTCAGCTTGTGGGTCGGCTGACGGGTTAGAAGTGGAAGTAGAATTTTTTTGTCGGCTTCCTGGGTTTTCCATTTTTTTAGAAGAGGAGGGAGAAGAAAACAATGATTTTCTGCTGTGGGGGGCGAAATCAGATGGTCCCTCAAGGTGTGATTTTTGGGACCGTCACCCGTGCATGCACTATTTTGGAAGAATTGAAGGGGAGGAGAAAAGAAAGAGATGAGAGAAAGTGTGCAAGTCAAACAACCAAAGCTAGACCTAACTTAAGTGTGACTCCCTAAAAATAAACCTAAGACTTGGTCTGTGTAGGAAATAACTAATCAATAGTGAATACCCGTTCTGTCAACAAATCTAGCCAAGTTGCTTAAGGGGAGGTTTGGGCCCAAATGTTTCCCAGGGAAAACCCCAAGTGCTTGTACAAACCCGCGCCTGGTCGTTTGGCACGGCCCCTCAGCCTGAACACCAGATATAGATGACAGAATTGGTATTAACTAAAGAAAACTTAAGACCTATATAGCAAGCCTAAGTTGATGAAGCCTTAGGGGTCAAGTTGCTATAGATTTTAGTTAGGTCTAGGATACTATAGTGCACACAGAATGTGGAGGGCATTAATTTGGGTTATTGCCCTGTTATTACAATTTTTTTGTGTGTGTGCAAGAATTGGAAAGTGTTTCCAATGCAAATCAAGTTGCCACACAATTTTTGCATTTTTATCTTTTAGGATTCAATTTAATTACATGTGTTTTAAGGTTTTTCTTTTTAAATGTTCAAACAAGTTTGAAACTCCACAATCAAAGGAAAAACAAGTTGTATTGGTGATGATGTGTTTTCCTTATGTTGTGGGACTAAAAAGCAAGAAAGAAACCCTAATTGGATTTGAACCCTAATACAGAAAATTACTACCAATGAATTCCTTTTAGGCTTTCTAAATAAGTAGTGGTTCAAAAAATGCAACCAACACCACTACCTTATGTAAAATCAAATAAAGATTCCAGAAAAGATTTTTGTAAGATTTTAGAAATTTGTTTGATAATTGTTTTGAATTTTTATTTATACTAATGTCAAAGTCCATAAATGATACCCGTGGGTATTTTGGACTTTTCAGTATTACCACTGACCTCAGAAAATTTTGGTGATTTTATATGATGTGTAAAATTTTACAAGGATTCTAGAAAGTTAAATTTCACAAAAATTGGATGGGCATAAAAATTTTAAAAATTGGAG
Source organism: Thalassia testudinum (assembly GCA_037157565.1). Lineage (NCBI taxonomy): Eukaryota > Viridiplantae > Streptophyta > Magnoliopsida > Alismatales > Hydrocharitaceae > Thalassia > Thalassia testudinum. The sequence continues at coordinate 24,091,837 of JAZHRO010000015.1, read as the reverse complement.
AACAGTAGCAAAATAGGAAGATTAGAGGGTGTGACCCCTCTACAGTTCACGAATTTTTAAAAATTAAATACAAAGTCAATTGATCTGAAATTTGGAACAAATGTTCCTAGCTTAATTTGAAATCATTGTATGAAATTTTATGATTTTAAGAGACCTGCAGTGTTGGGAATTGATTTTTCCAGTTCAAACAGAAATCTAGACCTGAAAAATAGAACACGAATACTTGAAATGGCGTGGTGTTAATGAATCATTCAAGCAAACAATGAATTTTAATGGACACCACTCCACTTAATTAAGATTTTTGGGATCCTGAAAGCCAAGTCTAATATTTCTTTTTGTAGTTTTAATTAACTATGTGACCAGAAAAGAGAACCAACTTGAAAATCCATAGGAAGAAAAGGAACTTTGAGCTTTCGCTTCCAAATTCCCATTTTCCCGCTGTAGTTCCTGCACACTAGAGAAAAGAAAGAGAAGGGGATGAGATCCAATTCAAGCAAGAGAAAAAATGATTAAGCAAAGCCGTGCCTCCCTGGCAATGGCGCCAAAAAGTGATGCAAAATTTGGCGTGATTTGTAGTTAGGATTTTTAAAGTCGTAACACGCGAAATCGCATACGCTTTTAAATTTCTATTCCTAGATAGGGGTGTATCTATGGTCGTCCAAGGAGGCAAGTTTGCAATTCAAATCTCTTACTTTTATAATAAATCTCAACTTTCTTTTTGGTATTTTAAATATATAATTTTTTTAGTTTTGAAATAATGACAAAATGCAAATTGTGACAGAAAAGTGCTAACACCTACAATTGCTAAGCTAAAACTTAAGAGATGGAAATGTCCACTACCTAAGCTCACTCTAGGTAAATGGAGGCCTAGAGTAATTAGGGAGTGGAAGTGAAATAAGTGCTAGAACAAAGATAACAATTGCAACAAGAAATTAAAAAGAAGGCAATTTAATTTAGCAGAATTTGTGTTTTTTTACAAAGACAAGTAGAGGAATGATTCTACTACAAATGTAAAATATAAAAGCAATAGAAGAAACACAAATCCTCTTGTAGAATCTGGTGAAGAAGGGAGTCTTCTTGCTCCAAGCCTAGCTGCTCCTTCCTTGAAAGCTCCTCCAAGGTGGATGCTCTCCACCTCAAGTCCTTCCTCCAAGGGTGGGCGTGCACCACCCTCAAGTTCTCCTCCAAGGTGGCATGGACCACCTTTAAGGCCTCCTCCAAAGGTCTTCCTTGCCTGGCTCCTCCTTTGGCTGGCATGGGCACAAGAGAGAAGGGAAGAGGGAAAGGCACCAAAGGGACAGAATATCCCCTTAATCTTCTTCTTCTTCTTCTCTCTTGGGCGTGGGCTCTAAGTAGAGTATGAGAGGAATTTGCTAGCCAAGGATGGATTCTAAGGTGGTGGGTGGTGGTCTTTTTATAGGGTAGGATGAGGGGTTAAGGTGACTCTTGAGATGGATGGCTAGGATGGGAAGATGGAGGTGGTTAGGTGATCCCAGGGCTAAGAAGAGTTGGCGCCAAGTAGGGGGGTGTGAAGGTGGTGGTTATGGTGGTGAAGGGTCACCTAAAGGTGGCGGCAACCAAGGAAAGATGCCTTGGTTTTGGCACCACCAAGAAGGCTTCTAGAAGGGGGATTATGTGGATGGTGGAGATGGTTTTAAGGGACGATGTGTGGTGGAGATGAAGGGGGTTTTGGAGGGAAAAAGTGGCACCAATAGGGAGGGTAGTTAGGGTGGTTTTGGCGCCACTTTGTGGTGTCTTTTGGAGGTAGTGGGTACGCTAGGTTGGTGCCAAGGTGAGGTGGAATTAGGGTTAGCTTATGTGGAGCTTAGGTGGAGCCAGTTGGTGGAGTTGTTAGGTAGGATTTTTAGGTGGTAAAAGCCAAGGGAGTTGGAGAATAGCTATGTTAAGCTAGCTTAGCTAATAATGGAGTAGAGGAGGTGTTGGAGCTAGGGTTTGGAGGGAGGAGCTGGATTTGAAGAATCTGGAGCTGAAGTAGAGCTAGCAGCTACTGAAGAGGTCAACATGGGGCTACTTTAGCTGGCATAGCTTGCTAGTTCTTTGCTAGCTACTAAGCCAAGCTAAAGTGAGCTGGCCTCTGTTGAATGGAGCTGAGGTGAGATGGGTCTGGTGCTCCCGAGGAGGATTGAGCTGGTTGAGATAGCTAAGGTAGCTTAACTCAACCAAGTTGAGCTAAGCTGAGTCCCCGGGAGCTGGACTTGAGCTTCCTGAGCTAGGATGAATTCTTCTTCAGCTAGGTAGAGTTGAGTATAGCTGGATGTAGCTGGATCTAAGTTGGGGTGAACTCCAATCAACTCAGCTGAGCTAGCTAGAGCTCCCTGTGGACTAGTGGGAGCTGAGATGAGCTAGATTCAACTAAGTTGAGCTGGATCTGAGCTGACCTGAGTTAGGATGAGCTAAGATGAGCTCTCTTGAGCTGCCATTTAGTTGAGATTAGCTGAATGGAGTTAGGATGAGCTAACCCTAGTCCAAGTGATCTAGGTTCCAACTGTGGTGAGCTGGATCAAGCTAAGTTCCAGCTAGTTTGAGCTCCTCCTTCACCAGTTGCCTTCTTGAGTGCTAGGGTTTTAGGGATCTATATCTGTTCATCCCTAACACTCACAAAAACACATTAAAACAACAAGAAAAAATGCAATGCATGCCTAACCTAGTTAATGCCTAAATGCATCCCAAAAACCCATTTACGGAGCAAAATCCTAAGAGCTAGGTTTGTTTTAATGCATAAGAATGATGATAAACTGTCATTTATCACTGCTCGCCCGACCCAGAGTGTGGCTGCTTCTTCTGCATCGAGGGCTGAGGGGCGTATCAATGCCCTGACACATAGAGATGCCAGGGCTTCCAGTTCAGTGGTGGCAGGTATGGTTACCATTTCCAACAGATTAATATACGTGCTTTTTTATTCCGGCACCATACACTCTTTTGTTACTACAAGTTTTGTTGTCAGTTTTGGACAGGACAATGTGTTGTTAGAGGATCCATTTGTGATCAGAGGCCCAAGTGCCCAGTTGTTTATAGTTGAGGAGGTCTACACGGACTGTGAGATCAGTATAGTGGGATACAGCCCCCCGCTGACCTAATCGTGTTACCAATGGAGGATTTTGGTGTGACTCTAGGGTTGGATTGGCTGTCCGCCTACCATGCCTTGGTGGACTGTTTCGAGAGGAAGATTGTCTTCTCCATACCAGAGTTGCCTTCCTTTGAGTTTCACAGACAGCTGGTGGACGGAGGTTTCAAGTGCATATTTGCTCTTCGGGCAGCGAGGCTTTTGAGCCAGGGGTGTGAGGGCTTTCTGGCCTGTGTAGTAGCAGAGCCTAGCCTCGTGGCTGACTTTCAGAGCATTCTGGTGGTTTGTGAGTACCCCGACGTGTTTCTAGAGGAGCTGCCAAGACTACCTCCTGAGCGTAAGATCAAGTTTGAGATCTCACTAGTACTAGGGACTAGCCCCATTTCTACTGCACCATACTAGATGGCACCACTTGAGCTGCGAGAGCTCAAGTCACAGCTACAGGACCTGTTGGAGAAGGGCTTTGTGAGGCCCAGTGCGTCCCCATGGGGAGCCCCTGTGTTGTTTGTGAAGAAGGATGGTACCCTATGACTTTGTGTTGACTACAGACAACTGAATAGGGTCACCATCAAGAACAAGTATCAGCTGCCAAGAATTGATGACCTTTTTGACCAGTTGCGAGATGCCACAGTATTCTCCAAGATAGATTTGAGGTCAGGCTACCACCAGTTGAGGATCAGGGAGATCGACGTCTCCAAGATAGCTTTCCACACTCGGTATAGACACTACGAGTTCTTGGTCATGACGTTTGGGCTGACCAACGCTCCCGCTGCTTTTATGGATTTGATGAACCGGGTTTCAAACTGTATTTGGATCAGTTTGTGGTGGTATTCATCGACGACATGCTCGTTTACTCACGAGATTAGGCATAGCACGGACAGCATCTACGGATGATTCTGGACACTTTGAGACAATGCAGGCTGTATGCCAAGTACAGCAAATGCGAGTTTTGGTTGAGATAGGTGACTTTCTTAGGCCATGTGATCTCAGGGGATGGTTTGGTTGTGGATCCAGCTAAGGTTGAAGCTGTACTCAGGTGGGAGAGGCCGCGTACAGTGACAGAGATACACAGCTTTTTAGGACTGGTAGGTTACTATCGGCGATTTATCAGGGGATTCTCACAGATTGCGCGTCCTATGACTCAGTTGACTTGGAAGGACATGCCCTTTGCTTGGACAGATGTTTGTGAGGCATGCTTTCAGGAGTTAAAGGAGAGACTAACTTGAGCTCCTGTGCTTACCATCCCAAACAGCAGTGGCAATTTTGTGGTCTATACGGACTCTTCATTGCAGGGGTTAGGGGGTGTGCTCATGCAGCGGGGTCACGTTGTTGCTTACACTTCGCGGCAACTGAAGCCCCATGAGCATAGCTACCCTACCAATGACTTAGAGCTGGCAGCTGTTGTCTTCGCACTGAAGACATGGAGGCACTACCTTTATGGTGAGACCTTTGAGATTTTCACAGATCATAAGAGCCTCAGGTACTTGTTTGACCAGAAGGAGCTTAACATGAGACAGAGACATTGGTTAGAGCTCCTGAAGGACTATGACTGCAGCATCTCCTACCATCTGGGGAAGGCCAACGTGGTGGCTGATGCCTTTAGTCGAAAGGTGCCCACCCACTTGGTCAGTTTACAGGCATAGAGTTGGAGACTTATGGAGGAGTTGGGCAGTTGGCGACCCTGAGAGTCACAGGGGTATTATGGGGCAGTGACGGTGACACGACAGATGCGACCAGAGCTGATAGACCGTATCATCGCAGGACAGATGACAGATCTGTACCTACAGACGTTGCAAGACAGAGTGCTGTCAAGGGACCCAGGAAACTTTTCTTTTACAGACGAGGTGCTGCGCATAAGGGGACGCCTGTGCGTTCCCAGGGATGAGGAGTTGTTGAGAGAGCTCCTAACGGAGGTGCATGGGTCCAAGTTCACCATACATCCTGGGAACACAAAGATGTATCATGATCTGAGATGAGACTTTTGGTGGAGAGGGATGAAGCGGGATGTGGGTGAGTTCGTGCAGCAGTGTTTGGTGTGCCAGCAGGTGAAGGCCGAGCACCAGAGGCTTGCTGGGCAGTTGCAGCCACTTCCTGTGCCAGAGTGGAAGTGGGAGAGCATCACCATGGACTTGGTGGTGGGTCTACCCGTTACCCAATGAGGACATGACACAGTCTAGGTATAGTGGACAGATTGATGAAGACAACACATTTCCTACCGATCCGAATCACCTTGGGACCAGTACAGTTAAAAGAGAGGTACATTCGCGATGTGATCCGCTTGCAAGAAGTTCCGCACGAGATTGTATCAGACCGGGATACCCATTTTACTTCCCAATTTGGGATGAGTTTCAGCAAGCTTTGGGGATACAGTTGAGGTTCAGTACCGCGTACCACCCTCAGACGGACGGACAGTCAGAGCGCACTATACAGACACTTGAGGACCTTTTACGTGCCTGTGTACTAGATTGGAGGGGCTCTTGGGAGGAGCATTTACCCCTGGCAGAGTTTGCATATAATAACAGTTATCACTCGAGCATCGGCATGGCACCTTACGAGGCTCTGTATGGACGGAGGTGTACTGCGCCCTTGAGTTGGGTTGAGGTAGGGACCAAGTGGGAGGTTGTTCCCAGGCTGATCGGTAGAGCCAAGAAGTGATAGAGTAGATCCACAGATGACTCCGCACTGTCAGGAGCAGGCAGAAGAGTTATGCTGGCCGAAAACGCAGAGAGGTGCAGTTCGAGATTTGGGATCACGTCTTTCTTCACATTTCGCCCATGAAGGGCCTACAGCGTTTCTGGGTGAAGGGGAAGCTTGCGTTGAGGTTTGTGGGGCCCTTTGAGGTCCTGGAGCAGGTAGGACCCGTTGCTTACTGGCTTGCCCTTCCTCCCCAGCTTTCTGGAGTGCACGACGTGTTCCACGTGTCCAACCTCAGGAAGTACGTCGCCGATCCCAGTCATGTTCTGAGCCACAAGAGTGTCGAGGTGGGTGACGACCTGACCTACCCCGAGAGACCAGTGCAAATACTAGGCAGGACTGTCCGGAGTCTGAGATGGAAGTAGGTACCCCTGGTGAAGGTTTTGTGGAGAAGCCAGCGGTACGAGGAGGATACCCAGGAGCCTGAGGCGGCGATGCGAGAGCGATACCTAGAGCTTTTCGAGGGTACGTCTTTTCAAATCGACTTCAGTCCTCTTTAAGTTTGTTATGCATTTTATATTCCTTTTTCCGCACCCTAGCTCATTCAAGTTTCGGGGACGAAAGTTCCTTTAAGTTTGTTATGATGTAAAGACCCGTCCTAATTTTAGCCCTTTAAGACATCTGGAGTGTCAGTCAGACGTCTTGCCAGACGTCTGGACCCCTTCCCAGATGTCTGAAAATTGAAAAATCTGTATGCACTCTATGTTCTGCACGCAGACGGCATGCAAACCCTCCTTCTCTCTCGTTCCTTCTTCTTTTCCCCCCTTACCGAACCCTAACCCCTCGGTTATAAAAGACCACCCTCTTCCTCTCCTCTCCACTCCACCACTACCACCACTCCCCACTCCACTGCCGTGAGCAAGGGCACGCAAGAGGGAGCGCGAGAGCGAGGAGGACGAGCGTGCGTGAGGAGGGGGAGAGGGCCAAGGTCGAGAGCTTCGTGGAAACTCGTCAGAGGCTGGCGTGGCCACCGCGGCGCGTGCAAGAGGAGGAGGACGTTGGAGCATCGTCCCAGACCATCTGCAGCAGTTAGGGCTACAGCGAAGCGAAAGGAGCCGCGGCAGAGCGCGGCGAGAAGCGTAGGAGCACGGTCTAATACTGGAACTTTTCCAGTATCAGACGTCCAGAGTGTCTTCTGGACGACCGGTTGGACGTCTTGTGCCAACACCAAACATCTGAAAGCGTTATATTGCGAAGGTACGTCTTCTTCGTGATTACGGCCATGTACACCGCACCGCAGATGATTCAGTTTAGCCTAAAGAGGGTGCTGCTCCGTCATGCATAGGAGCAACCTTGGGAAGGTGAGCGGAATGCCTTTCCATACACTTTCGGATGTCTGGACAGCTTACCAGACGATCGGAGGCATTCCCAGACGACAGGAGGACTGGTCAGACGTCTGAAACTATTTTCAGACGGTCGCAGGGGAGTCCTGGACGTCTGAGGTCGCTAGAAGAGCTTGAGGTGAGTCTCTGTGACTTTTAAGACGTCTAGACTTATTTCTAGACGTCTGATTTAGGTCTACAAACATGTTTTTGACTCGTTTAGGGTCCGATCGGGACCCGTTTTACACAAAAAAAATATCTGTGGTTTCCTTGTGAGTTTCTCTATGTATTAGAAGCCTTTATACACTATTCTGAACCTTCTGTTGTGATGTGTTCCTTGGTATAGGACTTCGACCTATTGCATGTCTAGGGCTTGCAGAGGCGCGTGGGCCTGCAATTCAACCCCCAGTACTCCTGGATTGTCTGGTAGAGTGGTCCACCCCTGTTATACTTATTAAATATGAATGCATCTATGAAAAATTAGACAACTGGAAACCTAGGATGTGGCATGAACCCTAGGACAAGAAATGGTTGAACAAATTGTTTGTGTAATTGAAATTGTATATATTTGAATGAGCTGAACTGTTAGCCACTGCATATAAATAAATACGAGCTACCTGTGTATAACGAGAACTGAAATGTGAATAATGAAATCCGGATTGGAATAATATGGTGAACATGAGCATGAACCCTACGGGGAGTTAGGAGTAGAGCTCCTATGGTTAGATGGAAAGTCTGGAATGTGGACGGGAAGTGTGCTGGCTTTTGAGTACGTGGTACCAAGGAGAGCAACTGTCCCCTTTTAGTGTAGAGCGGAGCTAGCTGCCCTAGGGTTGGGACCCGAGGTTAGGATTGGCCACTCTACACCGACTTCTGTTGGCCCTCACGTACACGATACCGAGGTGAGCTACTAGTGTAGGAAGGGAGCTAGCCACCCCACGGGGTCCGGGATTCAGCTAGCTACCCTACACCGACTTGTTAGACCCTCTGGGCGAACCGGGGTAGTCAGACGAGGGTGCGCGGACTGTTGAGGGGCGAGACTCCTATTTGGTTTTGAGGGGCCAGACCCCTGTTTCTAAGAGGGCTAGGCCCTATACTGTTCCGTGCTGTACTTTGGGTGTACCCGCTAGCAAAAACGACTGACCTCGTACTAGTGTGGGGTAACTACTCGTGAGCTTATCGCGCGTGCCGTAGTCACCACTACGTCTGTCAGTGACCTCGGGGTGGTTGACTGGGTGTACGACTACCACGAGGGACTCTCCCGACCAGGAGAGCACCACGTGTACCTTCTACTCTTCGAAAAAGACTGCAATCAAGATCGTTCCCATGAGGAACATGCGAGATCAATAAAAGAAAACCTGAAAGATGAGAAAAAGGGGTGAAAAAGGAATTACCTGTAAACTAAAATAACTTGAAAAGATAAATATACTTGCTACTTTTACTGCTTTAGATAGTTTGGTTACCACTCTACTCAGCGTTCGCTGACTCCGTCTTTTGATAACACTGTTCAGATCCAGGAGTTGAGTAGGCCGAGCTACCGGCTGCGGAGGGTGCTGAGCCCAGTCGAGCCCAGCCATAGTTCAGTACTTTTGTTGTACTCTCTTTTCTACTATAGTGAGTTTCAGACTTTTTGTTATTATTCTTGTTACTGTTGCTTTTGTTCTACTTTTCCTGTTGTTGTGGTGGTATGTACTGAACTAGTAGCTTTTACTTCCCTTTACTACTTGTATGCTTTTACTGTTTAGTTACATTACATAGTGAATGTGGTTTATTTTTCTGCTTTTTGGTTACTTCTTGTTGGACGACTGCGTCTTGGAATTAGTCGAGGCGAGTCGATCTCGGATCCTATAGAGATTTGGGAACCAGGTTGTAACAGTGCTTGATTGCATCATATCTTGATTATTTTTAATTAAGAACTAGTTAAAATAGAATTACGTAATTAATTCTCTTAAACTAAGTTGCATGCATAGAAAAGCAAATTAATTATAACCATTTCCTGAGCCTCAATTGGATAGTGTTTTTTGCGCAATTACTTACTCCTAGAGACGACCTCAAATTTCTTTCTAATTCGAGTATTATAAGTTAAAATGCTTGATTCGATCTGATTACTATACTACGACAACATGATTTTAAAATACGATCAGAGTGAGTCGAGCAATGCACCTTAGTGCGTAGCAGTGCACTCGGCAATGACGACAACACCAATCGTTGATGGATGGGTGCGCGCGAGGTGGTGCGAACCCCAGGCATTGCTGCAATGCCATGGGAAGCCTCGCTAGCGATGTAGGAGCCCCTGGTGAAAGTAGGCAACACCACAAGGGCTCGGGTGGACCCTAAAATCTCCTTCTTCAACGTGATTATTCCATTGGCACATTTTCCATTAGCACATTATCCCCCACCACTCCCTCCTCTAGCGAGGCCTCTGCATCCTCCACCACTATGTCCTCCTCCATTGTCTTCGACCCTACCTACATTTGTTTAATTCGTTGGTCTCTCTCTGGTTGGATCGCATCTCTACTTTGAAGCTCAAACAAACTCCTAAGCTTGCTAGTTGCTCGTTGGTGGCCTCAGCTTCCTCCACTCCACCATGGCTTTCGCTTCGTTCTCCTCCTCCTTCGCACCTTCATTGTGGCCTTCACTTCCTCCTCTTCCACCAACAAGTCCTCCCTCTTTTAATATTTTTGCCCCACGTCCTCTTTTCACCACCACTACTAGTCACAACCGTTGTATCCACCAGCACCACCTCCACCAGGACATCCATCACTGGTTGGTACAACCACTACCCACTGGCCTCTCCACTACCCCCCACCCTTGGATGCCCACCACCTATAGCAACACCTCCAACAACACCACCACCTCCTCCATCACCCTTACCTCCAATACCACCTCTTGTCCTCCTTGCTCTGTACTCCCCTCCCTTACCCTTGTCCACGCCCCCCCTTTGGTCCCACTCCTTCCCCTTACGTCTTCTCCTTCCCATAGACCCCATCTCCTCCTCCTTGACTACCCTCTCATCCTCCCTTAAAATGGTCACCACCTCTCTCTATCCTCCCCTCCTCCATCACCACTAGCACCTCCACCATCTCTATTGTCCATCATTATAATTTGATAATTGGATTTTCATATGTGTGTGTTTGTTAATGTGCTCTATACCATGCTTTTTTTTTTACAGCTACTACATGTTACGGCTAGTTGAGGAGCGCATTTCATTTTGTAAGGAGACACATTTGCTCCCACTTCGAGAGATTCCTTGTAATTTAGGCCACTTTGTTCACATTTTAATGTATATTAATTTTTAAGGAATGATTTTATGTATACAAATGAACGTGTAACTATAGAAACGTGTAGGATGAATGTGGATGGATAGGTCTAGAAATTATGGTTCACATAATGATTTAACTTAATTATCTTATGTGTGTAAATGAATGAATGTGAATGTAGGTTTAGACTCATGAATATATGAATATGAATATATATATGTATATATGTATATGTATATATCTATATATATATATGTATATATATATGTATATATGTATATGTATATATATACATATATATATATATAAGCTTTGAAAAAATAATAGGAGTGAACGTTATAAATAGGATTTAATTTACCATGTTTGATGTGCATTCATATATTGAAGTTAGAAAGACATGTATGAATGAATGTATGTAAGGGTTTGGCCACTTTCAAATTTGGTGTATACTTGCATGTATTTGTATTTAGTGTCATGTGAAGTTTAGTTACTTAGAATATTTGTATCATGTGAGATGTACTTACATATAAATTTTTCATTATGTGAGATGTGTTCACTTGTATTATAATTTATTTAAACAAGATTGATAAAAATGATCATATTATAAGGAAAACTCTCCCTCGTTATTTTAAGCATTATAGGCTTGGCAAATAACCATATTCTTAGATGTGTTTGTGGCACGTATTCACTTTACATGTATATATATTTTAGTATATATTTTTCAATATGTGGTGTCGAGTATACCCTCAATTTTATAGTTTAATATTCATGCAGTTTGCAAAAAATAATCATAATATAAGAAAAAATTATGTCAAATTTTTACAGGAGTCGTATACTTGAAATTAATTCAATAATATTTGCTTAGCCTTTTAGGAGTCTTGGACAGTAGTAACGCTTCCTTCGTATTATTTTTCTTTTACTCTTTTACTTTTCCTTCTCAAGAAGCTTAGGAAACGATGATAAAAAGAAATGATATCCTGAAGTATTTAACAAAGGTGATATTTTGGGCCATTTCTCTCAAGTCTTAATCTTCTAGTTTGTGATGCACACTGCTTCGTCAAAGGAAACTACAAGCCTTATAAATGGTCGTGCATTTCCAATTCATTTTCCTGCCTAATCTCTCGATGTGATTGGTCGAGTGAAACGCAAGAGCGTGTAGTAGGAATAGGAGAGCCTACGTACGTACTCTTGCGTATATTATCATCTTTGTGATCCAGAGATCTTTTGCACATGTTATGTCTGAATACCCCATAACGAGCATTGCACGCCATTCGAATTCATCTTATGTATAGAAATTAGGTAAACTGGTGCTACCTATTTTGTGATTCTGGAACTGGTTATGTAGGTAATTACATTTTCACGTTTAACAATTCAGATACCAATTTCAATAATGTCGTGGACATAGTGGTTGGACTTTCACATAATCCGTTTTTCATGGATGACTATTTACAACATCGGCCCGAAAGCTCGAGTCAATAAGTCAATGTTTTAGTAATTCGGTGATCGAAAATGACACCAAATCGCTATGTTCTGCAACTTTTTAGTTTGCGAGGCGGACCTTGTATTTATGGGATATATTACATATCATCAGGGTAATCTTGTCCTTACATCCACCTCCTTTATGGGTGGTTCGTGCATTATGGGGAATGCGTAGGAATAGTGATTGACCATACAACCCCTTTATTTGCCAAAAGAGCTTCTTTAGAGTAATTATCATGAAAGTTGGTGGATGATAAAAAGTGTGATTCTACGTAAAATATAATTATTTATAAAATTTATAAACTCTCGAAATAAATAAAAATAAATATATTAAGAGTCTAAATCACTCTTGAGGAGCAAAATTATCTAAATATTGACCTTGCACTAATAAAATAAAATTGTACAAAAATCGAGAATTAATCTATGAATTAATTATGATATAAAAAATAATAAACTAATCATTGAAAATAAAAATAAATTATCAAAGTAAAATTTTATTAATATAAAATAATGCTACGAGTGGTTGTAGACATCAACTTCCGTGGCAAAGAGGTGGAGTTTTACCGAGATTCCACATGAGAGAGGAATAATAATAATAAAATAGATGAATCATGAGCTTGGAGGTATTTATAGAGTAAGGTATACCCCTTTGAGTTTAATAACGTTAGGATTAGTGTCAATTTTGTCCTCTCAAAATATGACAAGTTAGAATAGAAATTGGCACTCCAAATCCCATTAGGAATAGGATAAATCCCTTGATTTTCTTATTAATTTCGCACATGGGGTTTTTTTTTTAATTTTTTTCTTTCCATTTCTCACACACCTAAGCCTTAAATCACTCCCTACCGGCCTAAATGGGCCTCGGTACTCAGCGGCCCATGTGCACGGCTGGTATCCTCTTTTGACGCGCGGGTGTGCATAGCTCTCCACTAATGCCTATGCGTAGGACAAATACCCCCTACCACCGCTGACTTGGTGTCTTCCATGGCCATTTACGCGTGCACGCGCACGCACACATATATTTTTTAATTTGTTTATCTCCTCCTCCTTTTTTCCTTTCCATTTCTCTTCGTCTACTCTGAGTATATTTTTTAATTTTTTTTCGCAATTAAAGTCTTGTTTCGCTTTTATTTGAGATCACAATTGACTATGTATTCTTTTCTTATTTTCTCTCTTCATTAAAAATAAAAGGAAATAAATTATTTTCTAATTTGCAAAAGAAAATGATATAAAAATATAAAAAATGATTGAAAATGATAAAATAAATAGGTGAAAAAATTATACAAAATTTAATACGAACACAGCCCTATGCTTAAATTTTGTTAGTTCCCAAGAAAAATAAAATAATAATAAAACAAAGTCAAGAAACCTAACTCACTTTCACATAAATTACAATTATATTTATCATATGTGACAAGATTTTAAAACTCCTCGGTTGCCCTAGTAGAGTTATAATCTCTTTAGGATTTTCAGTCGACACACCCACAAATTCGAAAACAAAACTTATAACAAATACTGATGAGTTTGAGTTAAGGTTTTTGTTAAGTTAGCGAGCCTTGGTCATCACCTATAAAGAATATATATGAAATCTAAACATAAAGATTTAACAACACTTTAAGTGTCCACTAAAATACAAATCACCTTATCTCATCAAACTCCAATTTGCCTCGGATTTGGGCCTCAAGTATAAGTTTCTACAACTTGAAAATCCACCCCAAGGTTAGAATAGAATTGCAACTAAGCGTCTGTGCATGTGATAGAGGGCATGATAAAGACTCGTCCCACTTTTAGCCTTTTAAGATGTCTGGAGTGTCAGTCAGACGTCTGTCCAGACGTCTGGACCCTTTCCCGGACGTCTGGAAATTAAATTTTTGTACGCACTCTGTGTTCTGCGCATAGGCAGCACGCAGAACTCTGCCTCTCTCTCTCTTTCCTCCTTTCCCCTGCCGAACCCTAAGCACCTTAGCTCTATAAAAGCCACCCACCCCTCCTCTCCTCTCCACTCCACACACCACCATCTCCACCTTCAGAGTGCGGTGGAGCGGTGAGAGGAGGTGAGCGAGGGAGCACGTGAGAGCGAGGAGGACGAGAGTGCGTGAGAAGGAGGACGCCGAGGTCAGGAGCTTTGTGGAAGCTCGTCGGAGCTCGCACGGCCACCGCAGCGCATGCGGGAGGAGGAGGGAGTCCGGAGCATCATCCTCGACCACCTGCAGCAGCTGGAGCTACGGTGGAGCACGGCGAGGAGCGCTGGGAGCACGGTCTGATACTGGAATTTTTCCAGTATCAGACATCTGGAGTGCAGTTCGGACGACCGACTGAGCATCTGGACATCTGGAGTCAAGACCAGACGACCGAAAGCACCTATATCGTGAAGGTACGTTCTCTCCACGGTTACGGCCATGCAAGCCGCATCGCAGAAGATATGTTTGGCTAATATAGGGTGGCTGCTCTGTCGTACGTAGGAGCAGCCTTAAGAAGGTGCGCAGAATGCCTTTCCACGCACTTTCGGATGTCTGAACAGCTAACCAGACAATTGGAGGTGCTTCCAGACGACTAAAGGAGTGATTCGATGTCTGGAACTGCTTTCAGACGATCATAGTGGAGTCCTGGAAGTCTGAGGGCACCGCAGGAACTTGAGGTGAGACTCTGTAACTTTTAAGACGTCTGGACTTATTTCCAGATGTCTGATTTTGGTTAGTAAACACATTTTTTACCCGTTTGGGGTCCGATCGAGACCCGTTTTACGCAAACAAAGTATCTGTAATTTCCTTATGAGTTTCTCTACGTGTTAGAAACCTTTATAAATTTTTCTGAATCTTCCTTTGTTATGTATTTCTTGGTATAGGACTTCGACCTACTGCGTGTCTGGGGCTTGCGGAGAGACTTGGGTCTGTGGTTCGAGCCCTCAGTACTCCCGGATTGTCTGGTAGAGTGGTCCACCCTTGTTAATCTTATTAAATAAGAATACAACTGTGAAATTAGCCAACTGAAAACCTAGGATGTGGCATGAACCCTAGGGTAGTGAAATGAATAAACCAAATTATTATGCATGATTGTATTTGTATACATGAAAGAGTTAAACTACTAGTCATTGCCTGTAATAAAGTATGAGCTTCCTGTTAGAATATGAGCTACCTGAGATAACTAAACAGTTACCTGTAAAATAATTAGTTGCATGTATTAAATTGTGGAAATATGAGCTGCCTGTATATAAACGAGAACTGAATTGTGAATGATGGAATCTGGATAGGAATAATGTGGTGAACATGAGCATGAACCCTACGGGGAGATAGGAGTATAGCTCCTGTGGTTAGATGGAAAATCTAGAATGTGGACGGGAAGTGTGCTGGCCCTTGAGTACATGGTACCAAGGAGAGCGACTGTCCCCTTTTGTGTAGAGCGGAGCTACCTGCCCTTGGGTTGGGACCCGGGGTTAGAATTGGCTACTCTACACCGACTTCTGCTGGCCCTCGTGTACACGGTACCGAGGCAAGCTAGTAGTGTAGGGAGGGAGCTAGCTACCCCATGGGACCCGGGGTTCAGCTAGCCACCCTACACCGACTTGTTAGGCCCTCTGGGCAAACCGGGATAGTCAGACAAGGGTGCGTAGACTGTGGAGGGGTGAGACCCTTGTTTGGTTCTGAGGGGCTAGACCCCTGTTTCTAAGAGGGCTAGGCCCTATACTGTTCCGTGCTGTACTTTGGGCGTACCCGCTAGTGGAAACGACTAACCGCGTGTCAGTGCGGGGTAGCTACCCGTGCGCTTATCACGCGTGCCGTAGTCATCGCTATGTCTTGACAGTGACCTCAAGGTGGTTGACTGGGTGTAGGAGTACCACAAGGGACTCTCCCAGCCAGAAGAGCACTACGTGTACCTTCTACTCTTCGAAAAAGACTGCAATCAAAATCATTCCCACGAGGAACATGCGAGATCAAGAAAAATATGAAAGTTGACGAAAAGGGGTGAAAAGAAATTACATGTAAATAAAATAATTAGAAAAGGGAATTAAACCTATTACTTTTATTACTTTAGATAGTATAAATACCACTCTACCCAGCATTTGCTAACTCTGTCTTTCCTTACCACTATTTAGGACCAGGAGTTGAGCAGCCAGAGCTTCCGGCTGCGGAGGATGCTGTGCCCAGTCGAGCCCAGCCATAGTTTTATGCACTCTTTGTTGTACCCTCTTTACTGTTGTAGTGAGTTTCAGACTTTTAGCTACTATTCTTGTTACTGTTGCTTACGTTTCCGTTGTTCCTGTGTTGTGGTGGTATGTACTGGACTAGTAACTTTTACTTTCCTTTACTGCTTGTACATTTTTACTGCTTAGTTACATTGCATATGTGAATGTGATTTATTTTCCTGCTTTTTGGTTATTTCTTGTTGGGCGACTAGGTCTTGGGATTAATCGAGGCGAGCCGGTCTCGGGTCCTGTAGGGATAAAGGAACCAGGTCGTAACAGTGGGTAACTCTCTACAAAAATCCAAGCGTTCATCATGGTATGAGCCTACCTATCACTCCATGTATCCTACTTCAAATCCTCCTTACTACATGTAGAAATTACCGTTCCTCTTCGTATCTCATGGAGGGCCCTGCACTTCAATGCCTCAAGATGATGCCGTAAGAGGCACCCTTAGAAGGCCATGCATTCTGACACCTCAGGATTATGCCATAAAAGGTATCCTTCAGGCCATGCCCTACACTTCGATTTCTCGGGATGATGTCGTAAGAGGCATCTATTTCTACCTTTTATTTTAGAAAGATGAGGGACTCCTCCAAGTATGGTTCAAGAATATCTCATCGGCAAGAATACATAGAGATTCAAGACCTTAAATTTGACATCCTTATGAAAACCTAGTTTTATAATGATATTATGCCTACAAATTAGCCTGTGAGTGCAAAGGAAGGATACTCAGACTTCAAAAACATTTAATCCAAAGAGTGAACGAAAAACAAGTCATGTATTTCCTATACCATTAACTTAATACCTTAGCAAATCAGATTCCTCAAGGACTCGGAAACAAAGTCACCTCTTAGTAAATACTTTAGTTGATTAAGTCGAAAACAACCTGAAGAGTCTATGTGAACAATTTCTAATATACTTCTATGGTTAGAGAATCCTGAAAACCTAAGTAGAATCATTTTTCCCTAACTCAGTACTCAACAAAACTTGAGTAAAACTCAAGTAAAACAATTTCAAATCTTTTTTTTTTCATAAATTTGTCAAAATTTCTAAAGACTAGATATATAAGAAAACTCAACAAAAAATTATCCACCACCTATGACTATTTCATGCAATGTTCTCATTGTACACTCATAAATATGCATCAGAAAGAAAAGATATCACCTGAAGAAGGTTTGAGTTGATGCATTGAAGATTGATTAACTCTAGATTTGTAAGACTGGCATAAAAGTAATCGACTATTTATAAGTAAAACTATGTTGAGTTGCCTCCCAACAAGCACTATTGAAACTTTCTTCATTTCTCTATCGTTTTGTGTGAGCACCTTTTCTGATTTCTTTCTTCACAATCGACTCCCTCGCCTCATGCTCTTTTATTTGAGACCAATATTGGTTATATTTTTCCCTCATTCTCTCTTTCCCACAAGAAAAGAAATTAAATTACTTTCTAATTTGCAAAATAAAAGCCAAATAAAAATCAAAGTCAAAACATTTCGAACTAACTCGGATTGTTACATCATTGTCCAACAAGTGTTTGCACAAATAACTAAGCAATAATAACGTAAAAAAAGGAAATAATTATATTTATTCATTTCCAGTTATCAACTCGAGCACAAAATAGAAAAATAATATAAAAAAAGAAAATCATTACAACCCTATCTCAGCTCCCTACAGGACCCGAGATCAGTTCGCCTCAACTAATCCTAAAACCTAGTCGTCCAATGAGAAATAACCCAAAAGCAGAAAATATTCCACAACCACACATGCAATGTAATTCTGCAGAAATAAATAAGAGGCATTAATGGAAACAGAACAGTATATCTCAAGGATATAACATGGCACAAGCGGAAAAGTACAATTACGAACATAGCCATCACAACAGAAACTGGTAGAAATATAACCGAACATAACAAAACAGTCTACAGCCTACTCACTACTAACAAACTCTGCAGCAGAAAAGAAGGAAGGACTACGGCTGGGCTCGACTAGGCCCAGTGCTCTCAGCAGCCGGTGGTGCTAACTACTCAAATCCCTGACCTAAACATGGTTATAGAAATTCGTGGTCAACTAACATTGAGTAGAGTTGTGGTTAAGTTATTTACATGCAACTAAATATATTTAAACAAGCAACTAGCTAATTATACTTTGCCGGTTATTCATTATCATTCGTTTTCGTTTATCTCATTTATGAGTTTTTGAGTCGAGTACTCTAATCAGGATCCATAACATTGCTAAATCTTCTTGTTCTCTAAGGGAACGATCTCAATTAAGATCTCACTTGTAGTTTTCCCACGATGTAAGATGTACACATGACACTCTCATGGTTGAGAGAATCTGCCATGGTAATCCTACATCCGGTCTACTACCCCGAAGTCACGGTCGCGACGTAGCGGTGACTACGGCGCGAGTGATAAACGCACGGGTAGCTACCCCGCACTGGCACGCGATCAGTCGTTTCCACTAGCAGGTACGCCTCAAAGTACAGCACAGAACAGCACAGGGCCTTGCCCTCTTAGAATAGGGGTCTCGTCCCTCCACAATCTACATACCCTCGCTCGACTATACCGGTTTGTGTAGTGGGCTTAATAAGAGTCAATATAGGGTGGCTAGTGATAACCCCGGGCCTCGTGGGGCAGCTAGCTCCCTCCCTACACTAAATAGCTCACCTCGGTACCACGTACGCAATGGCCAAATAGGAGTCAATGTAGACTAACTAGTCCTAATCCCAAGTCTCAACCCAAGGGCAGCTAACTCCCCTCTACACTAAAGTGACAGTGGCTCCCTTCGTACCGCATATGCAAGATAGTCACTCTCCTCGGTACCATGTGATGAGTCCAATTTATTAGACACTTAATTGGCTTAAGTACATTTAAATCATGCATCATTAGATTGCAAAAAGAATCAAGTAATAGTTTATATATTTTTGCAGGGTCATGTAAGCAAATATCCAAAATTCAACCATCATCTCCATCACCAGCAGTGCGCTGGCTCTCGCTGGCTTCCTTCTCATTGACCTCAATGGATCAATCACCCAAATCAGCAGAATCTCACGCAATGACTTGTGGCACTACCTCATCGTCAATATTGTTGGAGACGATCTCGAGGAGGAAACAAAAAGACGTTCTCGGTATTTAAAAAGAGGAGGATGGCTAGAGGTGGGAGGACATCTTTATCCATCATCTTCCCCATCACCACTATGGTGATGGCTTACACTATGGATATGGTGAACACCATGAACCACAACGTGCTCTGACCTCTCTTCCATCTCCGTTCATGCACGCAGTGACAGTGCGTGCATGCCATCACCTTCTCCAATACAACCCCAGCAACAACGCCATTTGGTCGGGTGTTTCTCGCTTGGCAGAAATAATGTATCAGAAAGATATGTCGTCGCAGTGAATCACGTAGTGGAAAATCCCAATTGAAAATATTTTAATAAAACTAACCACAAAAAGTTAGGATGTTGTATCCACAAGGAGGAATAGATCAATAAATTCACGAATATTTTTCCCTTGTATTCGTCCAATCGAGCGTGAAATCCGTGGTCAAATCCGACGTGAAATGTGATAACAAGAAGACAATAACTCGAGAATGTAAGGTTATATGTGTAATTTTTCCTCAATAAAATATTTAATAAATATGCGATCAATCTATGTAATTTCCAATTGCACATCTACTAGAGAGAAATTGTGTAAATCTTAATCCAAATTCAATGTGAAATGATGCACATAACATAAGTTAAGTCAATTCAAGAAAATGTAAGTGCATCGTTGCAATTTTACCTTAATTTAATAACCAAATAAAATCAAAAAAATGAGTCTTGACAATGGTAGGAGAAGTAATTATTAATTGGTCTCTTCTTGTAGCAAAACAGGGGAGTCTCCCCTTGCTCGGTGGTGCACTCATGGAGCAACGGCTGGAGGCGAGAAGCTCAAGGAAGGTCGACTACAACGAGGGTGTTCCGTTGGCAGTCGTGCTGCGGTGAACGGTGGCCAGAGTTGGCACCGGCAATGAGGAAGATCGGCGACGGCGGTGGTTTACTGACGTTCCCGGGCGGCTATCGTCCTTCAGAGGGTGTGGCTGCCCTCGTGGGGTCGAGCCGAGTCTGATGGAGTTCCTGACGTGAAGCATCGTGGCTGAAGTTGATGGCTGCGTTTTGGTGGCTTTGGGTTCCTTCGGTTGGTAGAGAGGAAGAAGAAGGAGGAGGACAAGGAGAAGAAGGCCTGTGTGCGTGCACGGGTTGGAGCACGGGCACCTATGTGCGTGTGCGGGCTGGAGCGCGAGTGTGCGATTGCTGCTAGTGCGCCCACACGAACGGATGAGGATGCACCACTTGTGCGCAGGCAATGCTTGGAAGATGCTGTAAATGTGCACGGGATGCAGGCGAGGTCGGGCATGGCTCTGTTGGGTGGAGGAGATGCTACGCGCTTGCACAGTGGTGCTGCGCGCACATGAAGACTGGCGTGAGTGTGGATGCACGAGGAAGTCAACAATGGCAGTTGCGCATGGGCATGTGCAAGGATGTGTTAGCATTGCGTGAGGAGAGGGCACGTTGGAGAGGATGAAGAATGGTGGTCTGTTGTGGGAACGGCTGATGGTGTGCCTGAACGTCGGGGATGTATTGGAGAAGGCGAAGGCATGCACGCACTGTCACTGCGTGCATGAACGGAGATGGAAGCGAGGTCAGAGCACGCTGTGGTTCATGGTGTTCGCCATATCCACAGTGTAAGCCTTCACCGTAGTGGTGGTGGGGAAGATGATGGATAAAGATGTCCTCCCCCCTCCGACCATCCTCCTCTTTTTAAACGCCGAGAACGTCTTTTTGTTTCCTCCCCGAGATCGTCTCCAACAATATTGGCGATGAGGCAGTGCCACAAGTCGTTGCGTGAGATTCTGTTGATTTGGGTGACCAATCCATTGAGGCCAGCGAGAAGGAAGCCAGCGAGAGCTAGTGCACTGCTGGAGATGGAGATGATGGTTGAATTTTGGAGTGGGAGCAGTCTTAGGTCAAAGGGTTGATGGCAAACCTCATGTACTGCATTATGCTAGCATGACCCTTACGGATCCTCAGCAAAACTACACGGTTACTGAAGAGAAGCTTCTTGCTGTAGTGTTTGCTTTGGAAAAGTTTAGATCTTATCTTTTGGGATCCAAGGTTGTGGTGTTCACTGATCATTTTACTTTAAAGCATCTTCTTGCTAAAAAGGACACTAAACCTCGCTTAATTCGTTTGATTCAGCTACTCCAGGGTTTGACCTGGAAATTAAAGATAAGAAAGGAGTTGAGAATGTGGTAGCAGATCATCTGTCTAGGATCCTGTTATGACCCGATTCCCGGATATTACGACTCGATTCCCGAATCCCTACAGAACTTGAGACCGACTCGCCTCGACTAATCCCAGGAGCTAGTTGTCCAACAAGAAATAACCAAAAAGCAAGAAAATAAGCCACTTTCACATATGCAATATAACTAAGCAGTAAAAGCGTACAAGCAGTAAAGGAAAGTAAAAGCTATTATTCCAGTATATACCACCACAACACAGGAACAACAGAAACGAAAGCAACAGTAACAAGAACAGTAACTAAAAGTCTGAAACTCACTACAACAGTAAAGAGGGTACAACAAAGAGTGCAGAAAACTACAGCTGGGCTCGACTGAGCCTAGCAACCTTCGCAGCCAGAAGCTCTAGCTACTCAACTCGTAGTCCTGAACAGTGGTAAGGAAAGACAGAGTCAATGAACGCTGAATAGAGTGGTAACCATACTATCTAAAGCAGTAAAAGTAATAGGCATGATTATCTTTTCCAGTCATTTTATTTTACAGGTAATTCCTTTTCACCCCTTTTCATCAACTTTCAGATTTTTCTTGATCTCACATGTTCCACGCGAGAACGATCTTGATTGCAGTATTTTCCGAAGAGTAGAAGGTACACGTGGTGCTCTCCTGGCTGGGAGAGTCCCCCGTGGTAGTCCTACACCTAGTCAACCACCCCGAGGTTACTGTCAAGATGTAGCGGTGACTACGGCACACGTGATAAGCACACGGGTAGCTACCCCGCACTGACACGCGGTCAGTCGTTTCCGCTAGTAGGTACGCCCAAAGTACAGCACAGAACAGTATAGGGCCTAGCCTCTCAGAAACAGGGGTCTAGCTCCTCAGAACCAAACAGGGGTCTCTCCCCTCCACAGTCTGCGCACCCTCGTCTGACTACCCCAGTTTGCCCAGAGGGCCTAACAAGTCAGTGTAGGGTGGCTAGCTGAACCACGGGCCCCGTGGGGTGGCTAGCTCTTTCCCTACACTAGTAGCTCGCCTCGATACCGTGTACACGAGGGCCAACAGAAGTCGGTGTAAAGTGGCCAATCCTAACCCCGGGTCCCAACCCAAGGGCGGCTAGCTCCGCTCTACACAAAAGGGGACAGTCGCTCTCCTTGGTACCACATACTCAAGGGCCAGCACACTTCCCGTCCACATTCCATATTTTCCATCTAACCACAGGAGCTATACTCCTAACTCCCCGTAGGGTTCATGCTCAAGTTTTCCACATTATTCCGATTCAGATTCCACCATTCACAATTTAGTTCTCATTCATATATAGGCAGCTCGTATTTTCACAATTTAATACATGCAACAAATGATTTCACAAGTAACTGTTCAGTTATCTCAGGAAACTCATATTCTAACAGGCAGCTCATGCTTATTTGCAGGCAATGGCTAACAATTCATGTATACAAATACAATCATGCAGAACAATTGGTTCAATCATATCTCTATCCTAGGGTTCATGTCACATCCTAGGTTTCCAGTTGGCTAATTTCACAGATACATTCTTATTTAATATAATTAACGGGGGTAAACCACTCTACCAGACAATCCAGGAGTAATAGGGGCTTAAACCGCATACCCAGGCGCCTCTACGAGTCCCAAACATGCAGCAGGTCGAAACCCTAAACCAAGGAACACATCACAAAGGATGATTCAGAATAGTGTATAAAGGTTTCTAATACGTAGAGAAACTCGCAAGGAAACCACAGATACTTTGCTTGTGTAAAACGGATCCCGATCGAACTCTAAACGGGTTGAAAACGTGTCTATTGACCAAAATCAGACGTCTGGAAACAAGTCCAGATGTCTTAAAAGTTACAGAATCTCACCTCAAGTTCCTGCGATGACCTCAGATGTCCAGGACTCTCCTATGACTGTTTGAAAGCAGTTCCAGATGCCGGTCAGTTCTCCGGTTGTCTGGAAGCACCTCCGGTTGTCTGGTGAGCTGATCAGACATCCAAAAGTGCGTGGAAAGGCATTCCGCACACCTTCCAAGGCTGCTCCTATGTACAACAGAGCAACCACCTTAAATTAGCCAAGCAAATCCTCTGCAGTGCGGCCTACATGGCCGTAACTGCGAAGAGAACGTACCTTCACAATAAAGGTGCTCTCAGATGTCTGGTCTTGACTCCAGATGTCCAGACACTCAGCCAGTCGTCCGGACTGCACTCTAGACGTCTGATACTGGAAAAATTCCAGTATCAGACCGTGCTCCCAGCGCTCCTCGCCGCGCTCCGCCGCGGTTCTCCTCGCTCTGCCGTAGCTCCAACTGCTGCAGGTGGTCGAGCATGATGCTCTAGACTCCCTCCTGCACGCGTCGTGGTGGCCGTGTGAGCTCTGACGAGCTTCCACGAAGCTCTCGAGCTCGGCCTTCTCCTCCTCATGCACTCTCCTCCTCGCTCTCACGCACTCCCTCGCTTACCTCCTCTCGCCGCTTCATCGCGCTCTGAAGGTGGAGATGGTGGTGTGTGGAGTGGAGAAGAGAGGAGGGGGAGGGTGGCTTTTATAGAGCTGGGGGGTGTAGGGTTTGGAAAGGGGAAGAAGGAGAAAAGAGAGAGAAAAAGGGAGAGTTCTGCATGCCTCCCGCGTGCAGAACGCAGATCGCGTACAAAATTTTAATTTCCAGAAGTTCGGGAAAGGGTCCAGACATCTGGACAAACGTCTGACTGGCACTCCAAACGTCTTAAAAGGCTAAAAGTGGGATGGGTCTTTACACCGGATCCCTATAGGACCCGAGACCGGCTCACCTCGATTAATCCCAAGACCTAGTCGTCCAAAAAGAAATAACCAAAAGCAGGAAAGCAAACCATATTCACAATGCAATATAACTAAGCAGAAGAAACATACAAAGCAGTAAGTGAAACAGAACAGCTGTCTCAGTACATACCACCACAACAACAACAACGGAAAGCAAAAAGTAAACAGTAGTAGCAGAACAGTAACTAAGAGCCCATTACTTACTACAATAGTAGAGAAAAGAAAGGAAGTGCTGAAGAAAACTACGGCAGGACTCAACTGGGCCCAACACCCTCTGCAGTCGGAAACTCAGGCTACTTAACTCCTGGTCCTGAACAGTGTTATGGAAAGACAGAGTCAGTGGATGCTGAGTAGAGTAGTATCTATATTATCTAAGTACAAAATAGTAAAAACAACATGTTTAAATCTCATTTCCATTTATCTGCTTTATATGTTTCAGTTTCACCCATTTCTCAAAGTATCCAGATATTTCTTAATCTCGCATGTTCCTCGTGGGAAAGATCTTGATTGCAGTCTTTTCCATAAAGTAGAAGGTACACGTGGTGCTCTCCTAGCCGGGAGAGTCCCCCGTGGTAGTCCTACACCCAGTCAACCACCCCGAGGTCACTATCAAGGCGTAGTGGTGACTACGGCACGCGTGATAAGTGCACGGATAGCTACCCTGCACTGACACGCGGTCAGTCGTTTCAGCTAGCGGGTACGCCCAAAGTACAGCACGGAATAGTATAGAGCCTTGCCCTCTCAAAATAGGAGTCTCGCCCCTCAGAATCAAACAGGAGTCTCGCCCCTTTACAGTCCTCACACCCTCGTCTGATTACCCCGGTTTGCCTAGAGGGCCTAACAAGTCGGTGTAGGGTGGTTAGCTGAACCCCGAGCTCTGTGGGGTGCCTAGCTCCCTCCCTACACTAGTAGCTCACCACGGTACCACATACGCGAGGGCCAACAGGAGCCGATGTAGAGTGGCCAATCCTAACCCTGGGTCTCAACCCAAGGGAGGCTAGCTCCGCTCTACACAAAAGTGAACAGTTGCTCTCCTTGGTACCACATACTCAAGGACCAGTGCACTTCTCATGTACATTCCAGGTTTCCGTCTATCCACAGGAGTTCTACTCCTAATTCCCCGTAGAGTTCATGCTCATGTTCACCTCATTTATCCCGATCCAGATCTCATCTTTCATAATTCGTTTCTCATCCCTATACAGGCAGCTCGTGTTTTCATAGTTCAATTCTTACTAACATGCAACTAGTGTTCTTATAGGTAGTTTCATTAAACATAGGCAGCTCGTAATTATAATACAGGCATTTACAAGCAATTTATCTTAATCACACATGCAAGTGAACCATACAGTACAAACTGGCTCATTCATTTCTCTACCCTAGGGTTCATGCCACATCCTAGGGTTCCATTTGGCTATTTCCACAAGCACATTCTTATTTAAATATTATTAACGGAATTAAACCACTCTACTAGGAAACACGAGAGTAATGGGGACTTGAACCGCAGACCCAGACATCTCTGTGAGCCCCAAACGCGTAGTAGGCTAAAACCCTATACCAGGGAATACATCACAAAAGGAGAGTTCAGAATAGTGTATAACATACTCTAGTACGTAGAGGAACTTGAGAGGAAAGTGTAGGTATTTCGTTTGCGTAAAACGGAACCCGATCGGACCCTAAACAAGTCAAAAGCGTGCCTACTGTTCAAAATTAAATGTCTGAGAATAATCCCAGACGTCTTAAAAGGCGTCAGATCTTACCTTATGTTCCTGCGGTATCCTCAGACGTCCAGACCTTCTCTGCAATCGTCTGAAGGCAGTTCTAGACGTCGGACAATGTCTCCAATCGTCTGGACGCACCTCCGGACGTCTGGTGATGTGATCAGACACCCAAAAACATGTGGAAAAGCGTTCCACGTGCCTTCCCAAGGGCCTTTACCTGCGTACAAAATAGCAGGTCCAAATCAGGCCAGACCAAGCTTCTGCAGTGAGGCCTGCATGGCCATAACCGCGAAAAAGAATGTACCTTGTGATATAAGTGCTTTCAGACGTCTGGTCTCAGACCCGGATGTCCTACTGCCGCCACGGTCGTCTGGTCAACTCTCCAGACGTCTGATACTGGAAAAATCCCAGTATCAGAACCTCTCCCGTGAGCTGTCTCCTTCGAGAGCTCACTCGCAGGAGCTTCTGCCGTCCCTCCCGTGGCTGCAGAGGGTCGGAAGCTGCCTCCCCGAACCCCTCCAAGCCCCGCTGAGCCTCCATCGGAGCTCCGCCGAGCTTCCATCGAAGTTCCACCGAAGGTCCACCGACCTTAGGCCTTCTCCTCCTCCCACGCTCTCCTCCTTCCTCCCTCTCGCTCTCCCTCACTCGCCCTCCACTCGCCTCACTGAAGATCCGAAGGTGGTGTTGGCTGGGGTGTGAGGAGAGGAGAGGGGAAGGGTTTATATAGGAGGGTGTGGGGTTTAGGGATTGGGGAAGATGAGGAAGAGAGAGAGGAAGGAACGGTTCTGCACGTCGCCCACGCATAAAGCGTAGTGCGCAGTACAAAAATTCCACTTTCAGACGTCCAGGAACGGGTCCAGACGTCTGGTCAGACATCTGACTGAAACTCCAGACGTCTTAAATGGCTAAAAGTGTAACGGGTCATTACAAATCCCTATTGAGGCATCAACCCCTATGACGTGGTCTCGTGCGTGTGTGTTAAGAGGTGTCTTATAGTTGCACTTGATACGTCGATTTTAAAAGAAGTAAACGGAGGCGAGTCCGAGTGTCGGTCTCAGGGAGGCGTGGAAATCGGATTTTGTTTACCACTTGTCACGAAAAAGGTGGAGTTTTGCTTGCAAAAGAGACGGTTTTGAAAAGCGAGAGATAGAGAGAGTTTAGGGTTAGAAAGCTCTTGGTTTTGATCATGCACTTTAAGCAGAAATTAAAATGGCGACTAAATGGAAAATAATTTCATTAAACATGCATTCATAGTTCATGGTTTACAAGATTAAATACATGCTTCAATAAAAGTAAATGAAAGCTTAAAAGAGAGAGAGAGAGAGGCAGAGAGAGAGTGGAGAGCGACGAGGCAGCCACGGCGGTGGAGGAGGCTCCGTCGGCGGCTCGTCGTCTCCAGCGATTACAAGAGTGCCTAAAACTAGCTAGGAGAGGAGTGGAGTAGTTGCAAGTGGGAGAGTATGCCTTGAATGGTGGTAGAAGGGGGTTTAAATAGAGTTAAGGGCTTCCTAAAAGAAGAATGTGCTTTAGCAACATCCAGAACATCGCTAAAACCGCTTCCAGATACGTCGGTGAAGCTCTCCTGCCGCCGGTCAGCTGCCCGCCCCGCTCTCTCTCCATGCGCAATCCGTGGACGTTGAACGAGAGCCGTCCGATCGAAGATCAGATGGATGAGATCCTCTTATGCCCGCGCTTAGATCGCGCCTCGAGCGCACGTGCGCGCGGGCGTTTCCGCCCGGCGTGCGCGCATGCGTGGGCGCTCGGGAGCTGTCATCGCGCCGCGTGGCGCGATCCTGGCCGCCCGCTGCTGATCGGGCGATCTAATTTTGCCGCGCCCTTCCCTCTCGCTTGATTTCCGCTCCGCGCGATTCGAACGCGCGTCGCTGCAATGCGGGCGTGCGCGCTAGCCGTTGCGCCACGCCCGCGCTTTGTCGCGGCGACCGCGGGCGAGCACGCGGATCTCGGCCGTTCGATCGAAGATCAACGGCCGAGATTCGTCCTTGGCTGGCTTGAGGGCGTGCGAGCGGTGGGGGCGGGGCGACGTGGCGCTTTCTGGGCCGTTGATCTCCAGATCAACAGTCAGAATTTCTTGGGCCCATTGCAGGAGCTCCGGATGTCGGATTTGGCCGATCTTGAGTCCGTTGGACTCCGTTCATCGTTCTGAATCCATCCGTGTGGTCTGATTGCTCATCTGGGGCCTGATTTGACACATGCTTTACACAAATGGCCATTAATGCAGTTTATAAGCAATCTTGGTACTTGATGCATGCAATGCTCCTATTCTACTTTATGTTGTGCCTTTTATTCTAAAGATGGGCCATATTCAACCTAATTACTACCCCCTTGCGTGGTGTTATCATACCCCCATGCTTACTCCTTAATAGTCCTTAGCAAGGTTTATTCTAGCCTTTATTTCTTTGGAGAATTCAAGAAGTAATTACTTAGGCACTTCGTTACTTGTCAATAAGAGGCAATATACGAAGATCTTAATCTACAAAGACTAAGCAGCGCCCGGGTGTCTGCCAAAATACGAATCGCCCGAATCCTTGCTTTGTATATATAACTATACATATGTATACGTATATATCTATATATGTCTTTTTAGAATTTTCGGAATTCAGTGTGGGTTGGTAACTTTTTACGGCTACCCAACCCACCCAAAACTCGGTCAAAACCCTAAGTGCTAAGCATCTTGGTGTGAATGTTGTGATAGACTCACTTAACGGTAATTGAGACAGACTTCGAGTTTCTACGCCTCTAGGTGACTGGAAAAGAAAATAAATTTTTGCCTGAAGGTGTATTTGTTCGATTGGTAGCTTTCTCTCTACATTCGTTTTACTTGGGGTCAACACAAGGATTTTCCAGTGTATATCTCCCCGGCTTGTACTACTTCCCCGCTTCGTCCTTAGGTGTTTTGGTCTTTTTTGTGCAATTATTGAGCTGGGCTCTGGACAACCGACCAATGGGCTGTTACCCACGATCACTTGCCAGCCATACTTGTGCGGTGAAGTATGGTTTTTTTTTTTCGTAGGTGGCTTCCCTAATCTCAAATGTACCTAGAGGCAGCGAAAAGGAAATGGCCTGTGGCTGGGTTCTGGACAACCTGCCAATGGGCTGTTACCCAAGACAACTTGCCAGCCATACCACCCTAGAGAGTTCATTAGCTACCCAATTTCTGTCAAAATCTTCGAGAAGTGAGTATATGCAAAAATGTGTGTAGATGCTTAGACTCAAAGTTTTCCTGAGTTAGAGGGTGAGTTGATAAGTCGTATACTTATTACCTTATTTATTAGGTGGATTAGAATAGCTTAAAGTTGCAAGGATTCGCCGCTAAATCCATATTTTAATGGACACCAGGGCAGATTAAGCCTGAAGGCCTGAAAAGTCTAAGTGTTTAAGTTCTTTTTGTATTATTTTCCACTATTGACAAGTTTCTAATGCCTAAGTTTTTCTTCCTAAATTCAACTTTTTTTTAATCAATTAATTTATTCATTCAGACTGATTAATTAAGCTCAGGATTATGCAATTTACAATCCCCCCATGCTTAAGTTGGATAATGTCCTCATTGGCAGATGCATGGATGCAGAAGGGTTCAAAAAGATAGTACCTGAGTGACGTAAACTGCCAGATCAGTCTGAATCCGCTGGGTTGCCTCCCAGGAAGTGCTGAGTTTAACGCCTCCAGCTGGGCGGTGCTTGGTGTCAGCCCTCAACAAGGGTGACACTTTCCTTGGGGGGTACCTGGGCCAGGAAATGCTTCAATCTTTGACCATTGACTGTAAAGTTGTGCCCGGTATTAAGATCGGCGATTTCGACTACCCCATTGGAATAGGGTTTGACCACCCGAAATGGTCATGTCCATTTGGACCTAAGTTTCCCTGGGAAGAGTTTCAGGCGTGCATCAAATAGCCAGACTTGTTGGTTTGGCTCAAAGGTTTTCCTATGAATGAGTCGGTCGTGGACGGCTTTCATTTTCTCCTTATATAGCCGACTATTGTCAAAGGCGTCCCGACGAATTTCTTCAAGCTCAGATAATTGAAGAGTCCTTTGCACACCAGCTAACTGGGGATCCATGTTACATTGCTTAATAGCCCAGTAAGCCCGGTGTTCCAATTCGACAGGGAGATGGCAAGCTTTGCCAAAGACCAAGCGGTAAGGTGACATGCCTATCGGGGTCTTAAAAGCGGTCCTGTATGCCCACAGGGCATCATCAAGTCGTGTGGACCAGTCTTTCCTGTCAGGTCTCACAGTCTTCTGTAAAATGTTCTTGATTTGTCTGTTTGAGACCTCAGTCTGCCCATTTGTTTGTGGATGATACGGGGTGGCAATGCGATGGTTTACCCCGTATTTTCTAAGTAGGGCATGGAACTGGGAATGGATAAAATGGCTTCCACCATCACTGATCATGGCCTTGGGTATTCCAAACCGGGAAAAGATGTTCTTCACAAAGTCCATGACCGTCTTGTGATCACATCGTCGAGTGGTGACGGCTTCAATCCATTTGGAAACATAGTCTACTGAGACCAGGATGTACTCGAAGCCGTTGGATGGTGGAAAGGGGCCCATAAAATCGATACCCCAAACGTCGAAAATTTCGACAATCAAAATGGGATGAAGGGGCATCATATCTTTTTTGGTCATGGTCCCTAGTGTTTGGCATCATGAGCAAGTCTTGGCAAAGATGTGTGCATCCTTGAATAGGGACGGCCAATAAAATCCAGACTGCAAAACTTTTGCAGCTGTTTTCTTGCCAGAGAAATGGCCGCCACATGCTTGGTCATGACAAAAGGAAAGCACACTCTGAACTTCATCTTCGGGGAGGCACCTCCTGATGATCTGATCAGCACAGAGGCAAAACAGCATGGGATCATCCCAGAAATAGTGCTTGGCCTCAGCCAAGAACCTGTCCCATTTCTGTCTGGACCAGCTGTGCGGGGTTTGTCCTATAACCAGGTAGTTGACATAGTCAGCATACCATGGCATTTTCTTGTCTTGCACGGCTAGGATGTGTTCATCAGGGAAGGTATCAGATAGAGGTAGGGAGGGTCCAATGTGGTCTGGATGAAGTCTTGACAGGTGGTCAGCCACCACATTTTTCGATCCGGCCTTGTCTCGGATTTCCAGGTCAAATTCCTGCAAAAGCAGGATCCATCTGATGAGCCTGGGTTTTGCGTCCTTTTTGGCCAATAGGTGCCGAATGGCTAAATGGTCGATGTAGATAGTCACGTGGGATCCCAGCAAGTATGATCGGAATTTTTCCAGTCCAAAGACTACAGCGAGCAACTCTTTTTCTGTGACCGTATAATTACGTTGGGCCTCGTCCAACGTTTTGCTCGCGTAGTAGATCACCACGGGCTTCTTGTCTTGCCTTTGTCCCAGGACAGCGCCTATGGCAAAATCTGATGCGTCACACATAATCTCAAAATCCTGGGACCAGTCTGGGGGTTGAAGTACAGGTGCGGTGGAGACTAAGTCCCGGAGGGTATGATAAGCCTGGATGCAATCAGGAGACATGTGGAAAGTGGCGTCGTTGGCTAGAAGGTCGGTCAAGGGTTTGGAAAGTTTGGAAAAGTCTTTGATGAACCTTCGGTAGAAGCCAACATGTCCTAGGAAAGAGCGAATCTGTCGGACCGAACTAGGTGGAGGAAGTTTGGAAATTAAATCAACCTTAGCTCGATCTACCTCGATGCCCCTATGCGAAACGATGTGTCCGAGGACAATTCCTTCTTGAACCATAAAATGGCTCTTTTCCCAACTTAACACCAAGTTAACCTCGATACATCATTTCAGGATTTTCTCCAAGTTGCTCAAACAATGGTCGAATGAATTCCATCCATAAAGACCTCCAGTACTCACCCACCATTTCTGAAAAAATGGCTAGCATGCAACGCTGGAAGGTCGCGGGTGCGTTGCATAACCCGAACGGCATTCGACGGAATGCAAACGTGCCATACGGGCAAGTGAATGTGGTCTTTTCCTGATCTTCCGGAGCAATTGCGACTTGGTTATATCCTGAATATCCATCCAGGAAGCAAAAATACTTCTGCCCTGCCAATCTTTCAAGGATTTGGCCAATGAATGGCAAGGGGAAGTGGTCCTTCTTAGTGGCTTCATTAAGCTTCCTATAATCAATACACACCCGCCATGCGGTGGTGGTGCGGGTGGGGATGGATTCGCCATGATCATCAGTGACAACGGTGAGCCCAGCCTTCTTTGAAACCACTTGAGTGGGGCTCACCCAGGGGCTATCAGAGATAGGGTAGATGATGTCGGCGTCGAGCCACTTGATAATTTCTTTTTTAACGACCTCCCGCATGTTAGGGTTTAACCGTCTCTGCATCTGGCGGGAAGGTCGGGCCCCGTCTTCCAGGTAAATCTTGTGGGTGCAATAGGTGGGGCTAATTCCTCTTAGATCCGAGATGGTCCAACCAATGGCGGCCCGATGTTCTGAAAGAGTTGCAGTCAACCTTAGTTCCTGATCCTTGGTTAGATGGGAATTAATAATCACTGGGAAGGTCTGGTCAGGTCCCAAGAAGACGTACTTGAGATTCTCGGGCAATGGTTTAAGTTCAGGTGCGGGTGGGACCACAGTCGATGAGAATGGAAAGGGCAGTAGTTGATCAACATCGATTTCTTCAAATGGTGTCATGTGATGATACTCAGCCTTACAGAGGTCCACAGGTAATGATGGTGACGGGTCAGAACTACGGGTTTGGTGGTTTGAGACAGAACTGAGGGTAAGGCATTCCTCGATTAAAGTTTCCACGGGATCATGTTCCTCAATGTAATCACAATCAAAAGACTTTGTTGCCCGGAAGATATCCAATTGCATTTCCTGTCTCCAAAGGCGATTTCCATACATCCCGTGTCGCAATCGATGTTTGCTTTAGCCGTAGCTAAGAAATGTCTACCTAAGATTATGGGTGCATTCTGTAATTTTTCAGGGACTTCCATGTCGAGCACCAAAAAGTCGACTGGGAAATAGAAGTCCTTGACCCGTACAATCACGTCCTCGATAACCCCCTTCGGGGTTTTCACTGATCTATCCGCCAGCTGGATGGTGACAGGGGTTGGTGCCAGCTCCCCAAAACCAAATTGGTGGTACAAGGTTGTGGGAATTAGGTTGATAGAAGCACCTAGGTCCAGGAGCGCTCTATCAAATGTCATGTCCTCGATGTTGTAGGAAATCAGGGGCGCTCCTGGGTCAGTTTGTTTGAGTGGAAGGTTGCTTAATATCACGGAACTGGCTTGCTCAGAGAGTACAACTTTCCTAGGTGCTTGAGGTCTCGGCTTACGCTTGGGTGACAGGCATCCTTTAAGAACTTGGCATAAGCGGGGATGTGTTTGGCAGCTTCTAGAAGCGGAATATTAATCTGTACTTGTTTAAAAATTTCCATCAGCTCCTCAGTTTCCACAGTATTCTTCTTTCTCTTGATTGTTTCCAAGGCCTCAGGATAGGGTGTCTGAATTGGTTCCATGTCTGGGTCCTTGGTTGGTGCTTCTTCTAAGTCGGGTATCTCAGCAGGTAAAGTCTCGGAGAGAGTTGGCCATTTGGGATCCTGGGTTTTGGTGCCGCTTCTCAAGGTCACCGCATTCGCAGAGGCATTGGGGCCATGGGGTGATCCTTGAGATGACGACGATGAAGAAGCGCCAAACCCAGGAGGTGTTTGTGGGGCCGGCTGGACCATACGAGCCTGCCTGGGGTTGCCTTGGAACCCTTGCGAATTGAGGCCTCTGTTAATTATGTTTCGCGGGTTCGGTTGGGGTTGGGAAGGTAGAGATCCTTGTTGTTTACAGTCCAGGAGTTGGCTTAACTGTCCCTTTACCAAGGCCATTTCTTCCTTATGTTTTTGGTTCATGTCAGCCATCATCTTTATTAGGGTGTCCATTTGGTTTTGTGGGGGAGGGGCCGCCCTATTCTGGTTATATTGGGGTCTAACTGGTGGTCCTTGCTAATAGGGGGAAAGTGTGGCTGTTGGTTTGGCCTGGGCTGGTTTTGGAATTGCGGTGGTTTCTGGTTTGTCCAACCAAAGTTGGGGTGATTACGCCAGCCGGTGTTGTAAGTGTTGGAGAAAGGGTCAGGTTTTGCATATCCTTGGACGGCTTGCACATCTTCTAGAATAGCCAATGTTGATGAAGAAGGAAGGGAGTAATCAAGGGTCGAGGGAGCAAAGGTCCCTCCCTGGAACGTGGTCAGGGGTTGTTCCAAGTTTAATTGGGTGAAGGGTTGGACCAGGTTGACATTATGTGCTCCCTTTGCTAGGGAGAAAGTCTACAAGGGGTTCCTGGTCTGGTTTAGAAGCTCATCAATCTTCTTGTCCACCAATTCCACTCGATCCAACTTTTTGGCAATGATGTCCATGTCAACCATTCCAGAATTTGCTTGCACCTCATAAATCCCGCCACGGGGTTGACTGGACCTGTTAAACTGGTTCATGGAGGCATTGTTGAGCGAATTCTCGCTCATAGACTCAAAGAGCTCAAACGCTCTCTCCTCGTCTTTGTTTAGGAAGTTTCCCCCGCATGAGGCATCGACGAAGTTCCGTAGGTTGCTGTCCAGACCGTGGTAGAAGATCTGGGCCAATTGCCACCTTGGAACTTCGTGGTGTGGGCATTTCCTCAAAAGTTCATTGAATCTTTCCCACGCCTCATGAAATTGTTCCCCATCCTAGAGTGTGAAGGTAGTGATAGCTCTTCTGAGGGCATTGGTCTTTCCTATGGGGAAGAATTTCTTTAAAAATGCATGCCTCAGTTCTTCCCAGGTGGTGATGGGTCTACCTAGGGTTCTAAGCCAATGAGAAGCCTTGTCTCTTAATGAGAAAGGGAATATCTTGATTAGAACAATGTCAAGGCTAATGTTCCTAGGTTTTACTGTTCTTGCTATGCGGTCGAGATCTTCTAGGTGCTGAAAGGGGTCTTCATTTGAGCTTCCATGAAAGTGGCTCTGGATTAGACTTAATACATTAGGTTTTAGCTCAAAGTCGTCTTCCCCTTCGGGGATCCTAAGGTGTGGCTCGACTCTAATGGCAGAAGGGTTATAGAAATCACGGAGGGGTCTTGGTTGGTCCTGAAATGGCAGTAAATCAAGTGGTGGTTGTCCTGGTATGTCATTGAAAGGTGGTGGTTGTTCTTCTGGGTTCTGTAACTGTTGTATGGCTTGCATGATGGTGTGGATTTGTTGTTGTTGAAGCCGATGGTTAGCATTGATTTGAGCCTGGATGATAGCCATAGCATCTGGTGGGGGCTGATCTTCAGCCTCATCTACCCTAGGTTCAGCCATGTTTTCAACAGAATTACGTCGCCTAGATTCCTGCCCCAAAACACACAATTCGGGATGCAGTGAGCGCCTCCCGTGCATACACTAGAGAAGAACAGGAGGGGATGCAGAGGGCGACAGATGCGAGAAATGTGTTTCAATCAAGCACGCAAGCCTAATCCTTATGGTGTATTCCTTAGGAGACCTAGAAATCTCACAAAGGGTGATTAAGTCCGTAAGCACTAGACTCCCCTTCTCAAGGCTAATCTGGCCAAGTTGATTACGAGGGGATTGTAGGGAAGGTTCTTCCTTTGGCTTGCACCTCCGGTTCCATAGACCCTACAACCGCGGTCGTTTGACACTGCCCCGCAGCCTAGTCACCAAATTCTACCAAGGGAATGAAAGCCAAGTGCCTAGCAGAGAAAACCTCACCTTTTGAGACTTAACTCAGTCCTGCCTAGGGCACGTCTACTCAGTTTTAAAGGGTTAGGATAGTGCTTGTGCTTAGGGTGATGTGATGAGGCGTTGATTGGGGTGGTGCCTCTTAATTTTCCACTTTCAAAGTGTGTGCTTCTAGCAAAACATGATTTTCAAGTAAGGATTTGTTAAGATATAGTGTCTTTTAGTGTTTCATCCTTACTTGAGTACTTTTTAGGGTTGACGTGTCTTAATGTTTTCAAACAAGTTTCAGTGGGCACGTCAAGTTCTGCACACAACTTGGTGAAAGTAGATTTCCTTTTATTTTGTAGAGGCTCTAAAACCCTAGTGTACTCATCCTAATGATCATGTAGCTTCTATTAGGATTGAGTGGTGCGGCCCAGGTCAATTCACGGTAGCTTCACAAACACCACTCAAGAAAAAGAAAAGAACACTCCAAGAATTCGTTCAGAATGTTAGAGTGTACATTTCTTTTGTGGGGTGATGTGTTATAGATGTAGGTCAAGCAATCATACACCACGCCAATTTTTTTAGTTTTTTACAATTTTTTTTTAGCTTTTTCACGCAAGCAAATAATGAGAGACAGGTTACTCACTATCAGTCCTCGAGGCGCCTACTCCCTTG
Organism: Thalassia testudinum; assembly: GCA_037157565.1. Lineage (NCBI taxonomy): Eukaryota > Viridiplantae > Streptophyta > Magnoliopsida > Alismatales > Hydrocharitaceae > Thalassia > Thalassia testudinum. The sequence continues at coordinate 24,055,701 of JAZHRO010000015.1, read as the reverse complement.
CTACCGTCGTGGAATGCGTCGCTTCGCCGTCCAAGCGTCGAATTCCTGCAACCGTCAAGTAAAAAGGAAAATAGGGCATTAGATGACGTGAGAATGAGTGTGGAATGGAGGTGATAAAACAAATCCGTTGCCTCCCCGGCAATGGCACCAAAAACTGACGTGGTCTCGTGCATGTGTGTTAAGAGGTGTCGTTATAGTTGCACTTGATACGTCGGTTTTAAAAGAAGAAACGGAGGTGAGTCCGAGTGTTGGTCTCAGGGAGGCGTGGAAATCGGATTTTGTTTACCACTTGTTGTCACGAAAAAGGCGGAGTTTTGCTTACGAAAGAGACGATTTTGAAAAGCGAGAGATAGAGAGAGTTTAGGGTTAGAAAGCTCTTGGTTTTGATCATGCACTTTAAGCAGAAATTAAAATGGCGACTAAATGGAAAATAATTTCATTAAACATGCATTCATAGTTCATGGTTTACAACATTAAATACATGCTTCAATAAAAGTAAATGAAAGCTTAAAAGAGAGAGAGAGAGAGGTAGAAAGAGAGTGGAGAGCGACGAGGCAGCCACGGCAGTGGAGGAGGCTCCGTCGGCGGCTCGTCGTCTCCGGCGATTACAAGAGTGCCTAAAACTAGCTAGGAGAGGAGTGGAGTAGTTGCAAGTGGGAGAGTATGCCTTGAATGGTGGTAGAAGGGGGTTTAAATAGAGTTAAGGGCTTCTAAAAGAAGAATGTGCTTTAGCGACATCCAGAACGTCACTAAAACCGCTTCCAGATACGTTGGTGAAGCTCTCCTGCCGCCGGTCAGCTGCCCGCCCCGCTCTCTCTCCATGCGCGATCCGTGGACGTTGAACGAGAGCCGTCCGATCGAAGATCGGACGGCTGAGATCCTCCTACGCCCGCACTTAGATCGCGCCTCGGGCGCGCGTGCGTGCGCGCGTTTCCGCCCGGTGTGCGCGCACGCGTGGGCGCTCGGGAGCTGTCATCGCGCCGCGTGGCGCGATCCTGGCCGCCCGTTGCTGATCGGGCGGTCCAATTTTGCCGTGCCCTTCGCTCTCGCTTGATTTCCGCTTCTCGCGATTCGAACGCGCGTCGCTGCGATGCGGGCGTGCGCGCTAGCCGTTGCGCCACGCCTGCGCTTTGTCGCGGCGACCGCGGGCGAGCGCGCAGATCTCGACCGTTCGATCGAAGATCAACGGCCGAGATTCGTCCTTGGCTAGCTTGAGGGCGTGCGAGCGGTGGGGGCGGGGCGACGTGGCGCTTTCTGGGCCGTTGATCTCCAAATCAACGGTCAGAATTTCTTGGGCCCATTGTGGGAGCTCTGGATGTCGGATTTGGCCGATCTTGAGTCCGTTGGACTCCGTTCATCATTCTGAATCCATCCGTGCGGTCCGATTGCTCATCTGGGGCCTGATTTGACACATGCTTTACACAAATGGCCATTAATGCAGTTTATAAGCAATCTTGGTACTTGATGCATGCAATGCTCCTATTCTACTTTATGTTGTGCCTTTTATTCTAAAGATGGGCCATATTCAACCTAATTACTACCCCATTGCGTGGTGTTATCACCCTACTGGCGATATCAAAGAGAATTTTCCTGATGAGTCTCTGATGGCCGTGGAGGCCAAAACTCCTTGGTTCGCTGACATAGTGAACTATCTGGTCACGGGCATTACCCCTAGTACTTGGGACAAGCAGAAGCGAGACAGGTTTCTTGCTGACGCTAAATTTTATCACTAGGAGGAACCCTAGCTTTTTAGAATATGCCGTGACCAGCTTTTCCGCCGTTGCATCCCTGTCGAAGAATAAAGGAGTGTTCTGAGTTTCTACCATGACCTCCACTGTGGAGGGCATTTTAGTGGAAAAAAAACTACCCAGAAGGTTCTTCAGTCTGGCTTTTGGTGGCCCACATTATTCCGAGATGCCAATACATATGTGGCCGCATGTCTATGTTGCCAGCAGACAGAAACCATCGGAAAAAGGGATGAGATGCCCCAGCAACCTATTCTCCCCGTTGAGATCTTTGACATTAGGGGCAATGACTCCATGGGTCCCTTTTCTGTGTCCTTCGGATATGAATACATCCTTGTGGCTGTGGACTTTGTATCAAAATGGATAGAAGCCATACCTACGTGGACCAATGACTATTTCATGGTCTTAGATTTTGTTTGGGCTAATATCATTTCTCGATATGGGTGCCCAAGGACAATCATAAGTGATGGAGGACCTCACTTCAAGAACGTACACTTCACAAGACTACTCCAAAATTTAGGAGTCAACCATATGATAGCTACACCTTACCATCCTCAAACGAGTGGACAAGTTGAAGTGTCTAATAGGGAGATTAAACGAATTTTAAAAAAGACTGTCAGGCCCGACCATAAGAATTGGTCTAAAAAACTAAATGATGCTCTTTGGGCCTACAGAATCACGTATAAGACTCCCTTGGGCTCGTCTCCTTTTCATCTTGTCTACGGAAAGGCATGCCATCTTCTCGTTGAAATCCAACACAAAGCCTATTGGGCTATTAAAAACATTAACTTGAATCTAGATAAAGCAGGAAAGGCATGTATGTTAGAGTTAAGTGAGCTTGAGGAACTTTGTAATGAAGCCTATGAAACTTCTCAAGCTTACAAGCAACATACAAAGGTCTTCCATGATAAGTACATCATTAGAAAGACCTTTAAGCCCAACCAGTGGATCTGGCTTTTCAATTCCAGACTTAAATTATTTCCAGGAAAGCTCAAGTCCTGCTAGGATGGGCCATATGTTGTTATCAATGCCTTTCCTCATGGAGCTGTTGAGATTCGGAACCCTACTTCTGGTGTGAGCTTAAGGTAAACGGCCAACGACTTAAACCTTATGTTATTCTTTCAGGTGGCCAAGTTTTGGACGCACTTCAGCATGAGGAGCCTTAGCTCCTCCCACTCTCCTCCTCAGGTGATATTCTTCTATGTCTTTATTTTTCCAATGAGGACATTGTCAGTCTTAGGCATCGGAGGTATAACCTGATGATGTTTATAGCATTTATAAATATTTGCATGCATTTAGGATTGTGCATTAACCAAAAAAAAAAAAAATCTCTTGAGCTGAATTGGTTAGTCTCTAGTAGAAAATTTTATCAAGGAAGTTTTATTAAAGATTTTCTTCTTAAATTGTTTCTTAAATTTAGAATCCAGTACAGTTACTTCACTTGCACATAGACTGGGTAATGGATCTTTGTAGAAAATCAATAAGCATTTTTAGTCTACTAAACCCTTGGACAGTTAAAAGGGAGTCAGGCATACTATCTTCTATTAGATCCACCTCATATTTGTGAGAAGAAAGTAGAGAGATTACTAGTGCACTCAGTCTAGTGCAAGAACTCTTAAGTTTTGGACAATTAGATGAGGATACCTCAGAGTTAGGTATAGTTTTCGCTCTCTGTTCCTATGTGCAAACATTGTGTGAATTCCTGAGAGTCACCAAATAACGCAGATACATAGAGATTGAGTCCTAATAAAACTATAACTATGGTCGATGGTTACAACATAAAGTCCTCGGCTAAATGAGGGTAGTAATGTCAAACGTTAGAAATACGCTTGTCTTATCCATTCCTTCGCGATGTCAAGAGTAGATACTCCCACCAAATAAGCCACACAATATCCTCTTGACCATCATCATTCCTAATAATACCTCATAAATAAAAGTATGCGTCATTTTGTGTTAAAAAAAAAAAAAGAAGAAGAAAAAGAGAGAGAGAGAAAAAAAAAGAAATATTTGTATTTAGAAAAAAAAGAGAAGAAGAAAAAGAAAAAGAGTCCAAGTTTGGAGTTTTAGAGTCCAAGTTTAGAGTTTTACATTCATGTCATTTTGTGTCAATGTTTTTGAGGCAACAACAAAAACATCCATTGCGATCCACCAAATATAATCCACACCTACTTTTCAGTATTTCTAATCGCTCGAATACTGGTTGAGGTCTTCTAACTTAGTTATAGGGTTATTAGGACTTTTACTGACATGTGAATCCATGTGAGGCCACCAAATATTGAGTACATTTACAAAAATCTGGTAAGATATGTGATCTCAAAAAAGAAAGATGGAAGAAAGAGAAAAAGAAAAGAGAGTGAATGAGCACAAAGGAACGCAAAGAGAGCACAGTGTTTAGCCTATCTTTAGGTTAACTTATTTAATAATCTAGAGATCTAGAGTCTGCAGTACTAGACTACATGTAGCACCAGATGAGTGTGAGCCACCAAATATTAATCCATTCAACTCAGTATCTCTTACCCAAGCCAAAAAGCCGGGGTCAAATTACAGATTATTTTCTGCTTTATCCCCGAGGGAAGTAGTTGCCTATCTAGTTAGAATTTTATCAAGGGTAAAGCACGAGCTTGAGATGTAAGTTGGTTTTTCACTTAGATCCAATTACCTAATTACTATCACTTCACATTTGTATCGATTTCTAAGTTTTTGGAATTAGAAAAGAAGAAATCTTTTGGTCACTTCCATTATTTTTTACTTTTGCTCTGGACTAGCAAAACTTAGGCATGGGAGTATTTGATGAGTTTAATTTATTGGACACTTAATTGGCTTAAGTACATTTAAATCGTGCATCATTAGATTGCAAAAAGAATCAAGTAATAGTTTATATGTTTTTGCAGGGTCATGTATGCAAATATCCTAAATTCAACCATCATCTCCATTGCCAGTAATGCGCTGGCTCTTGCTAGCTTCCTTCTCGCCAACCTCAACGGATCGGTCACCCAAATCAGCAGAATCTCACGCAACGACTTGTGGCACTGCCTCATCGCCAATATTGTTGGAGACGATCTTGAGGAAACAAAAAGATGTCTCGGTGTTTAAAAAGAGGATGGCTAGAGGGGGGAGGGCATCTTTATCCATCATCTTCCCCACCACCACTACAGTGATGGCTTACACTATGGAATGGCGAACACCATGAACCACAGCATGCTCTGACCTCGCTTCCATCTCCGTTCATGCATGCAGTGACAGTGCGTGCATGCCATCGCTTTCTCCGATACATCCTCGACGTTCAGGTGCACCATCAGCCGTTCCCACAATCGACCACTGTGCTTCATCCTCTCCAGCGCATCCTCTCCTCGCGTAGTGCCAACACATCCTTACGCATTACCGTGCGCAACTGCCATCGTTGACTTTCTCGTGCGTCCACGCTCATGCTAGTCTTCATGTGCGCACAACACCACCGTGCACGAGCATAGTATCTCCTCCACCCAACAGGGCCACGCTCGACCTCGCCTGCAGCCCACGCGCGTTCACAGCATCTTTCAAGTGCTGCCTGCGTGCAAGCGGCGCATCCTCGCCTGTGCGTGTGGGCGCACCAGCAACAACTGCCCGCCCGCGCACACACATAGGCACCCGCGCTCCATCCCGTGCACGCACACAGGCCTTCTCCTCCTTCTTCTTCTTCTGCTTCTTCTTCCTCTCTACCAACCGAAGAAACCCAAAGCCACCAAAATGCAGCCATCAACTCCAGCCACGAAGCTTTGCCTCAGGAACTCCATCAGACTCACCTCGACCCCACGAGGGCAGCCACATCCTCTGAAGGACGACAGCTGCCCAAGCACGCCTGCAAACCGACGCAGCCGCTGCCGATCTTCCTCATCACCGGTGGCAACTTCGGCCACTGTTCGCCGTGGCACAACCGCCAACGGAACACCCTCATCGTAGCCGACCTTCCTTGAGCTTCTCGCCTCCAGCCGTTGCTCCACGAGCGTGCCACCGAGCAAGGGGAGACTGCCCTGTTTTGCTACAGGAAGAGACCAATTAAAAATTACATCTTTTACCATTGTCAAGACTCTTTTTTTTTATTTTATTTGGTTATTAAATTTAGGTAAAATTGTAATGATGCACTTACATTTTCTTGAATTGACTTCACTTATGTTATGTCCATCATTTCACATTGAATTAGGATTAAGATTTATACAATTTCTCTCTAGTACATGTGCAATTGGAAATTACATAGATTGATTACATATTTATTAAATATTTTATTGAGAAAAAATTACACATATAACCTTACATTCTCGAGTTATTGTGTGTCTTCTTCTTGTTATCACGTTTCAAGTTGGATTTGACCACGGATTTCGCACTCAATTAGATGAATACAAGGGAAAAATATTTGTGAATTTATTGATCTGTTTCTCCCTATAGATACGACATCCTAACTTTTCATGGTTAGTTTTATTAAAATATTTTGATTGGGATTTTCCACCATGTGATTCACTGCGACGATATATCTTTCCGATACATTATTTCTACTAAGCGAGAAACACCCGACCACCGCGTACACAAGAGTAAACTCACTTTCCACACTAAAGAGACAGTTGCTCTCCTTGGTATACGAGGGCGAGCGCACTTCCCTTAACCAAGTATAAACTGTTGGTGCTAGAGCACCACGATCATTTGTTTTGATGATAACAAAACACGTGTTATTTAACATTTGCAATTTGAGTCCTAGATTTCAGGTCAATTGCAAATGTGGACGTGTTTAGACAGAGTTCGAGCTCGCATCCAGGACGGATTGGAGGAGCTTGATGGAAAACAGAGGAGGTTCGCGTGGAGCGACAGATTGAAGATAGAAGACAAGAAGAATAGGATAGATTCTTTTTAATCCTTTCTTGTATCTCTTGTCTTTATTTTCTTGCTCTTTTTATTTTCCTTAGAAAATTATGTTAAAGAGCCTCAAAGAACCCTAACAGTAGTCCTAGGAACACTGGCACAACCCTCGGATACTTAGGTTTTCTGTAGAATACTTAGAAAACCAATATAGGGTTCAAACAGCACTTCCAGACGTCTAATTCCCAAATCAGACGTCTGATAAAGTATTTTAAGACGTCTGACTGTTGTTTCAGACGTCTGATATCTGTTAGGCTAGGATAGCTAGTACTGTCTGATGAAATCAGACGTCCAGACATTATACCAGATGTCTTAGGAGACGTTTGATGGACTTGCTAGACGTCCAGATAGTGGACCGTTGGCTAGCTTAGCAGGCACTCAAGATTTTGACCGTTAGAGCCTTATCAGACGTCCTTAGGCTTTTCCAGACGTCTAATAAATGACCGTTTTGCCTCGGCTGACCCAAAATCTCTTCTCAGAGATTTTCTAGCCGTTGCAACGTTTGGAAATCAATTCCCACAGTAGAAGTAGGTTTCCAGACGTCCAGACATAGTTCCAGACGTCCTGTATGTCATCTGATGGACTTGCGCAAAAACCCTGTTTAGATCTGATCCAAGTCAGGGAGAGACCTGCCCAAAATCAGACGTCTGACCTTGGAATCAGACGTCTTAAAGTGGCCTTCCAGACGTCTGATGCAGGAGTTAGACGTCTGATAACCCTGTCAAATGTAATCATTGTCCTGATTTCGGCCTGATTCTCTTGAACTTTTTTCCCAACGGCTATAGAACCTTTCCTAAGCCTTCCAAAGCCTTCCTAAGGCCTCTATAAATAGAGGGGAGCCTTTACACACCTAGATACACTAAGAAAGACACAAGATACACACTTGGATACACTTAGCTACACACTTTCACTCTTTTGTGTCCTGAAAAGATCTTGCTCTCCAAGCTTAAGCTCCATTCCCTTGAGAGCATCAAACCTTCGCACACCCGCTCTCCCGCCGTTGTTCACGAGAGCGACATTGCACTGTTGCGTGGCTCACGCACCCGCGTCATCGTCGACGCACTCCTTGCAAAGGGGAGTTTCCTAATTCCTATAGAAGCTTAGGTTTATTACTTTGTTGGCTCTATAGGTTTGTTGTTTATTTTATCTTTGTCTTTTGGTTGGGTATTCGCTTTGCGAATTCCCGTCTCCTTCGTGGGACAAAATCCTTCTCGTGGAGAGAAGGGGTTGAGGAACGCTACCCTCGTACTTGTAGCGTGGTTGTACTGAGGTTGAATCACCCTCGTTTTAAAGTGATTCGGTTAGTGGATTTGATCAACTCGGTTGATCGGAAAATCCTAACTCGAGAGGGTTAGGTGGTGGTTTTCACCCGGTTTGGGTTTCCACCTAAAAATTCTTTGTGTACTTTGTGTGTTTGTTTATTCTGTGATATTGTTTATTTCCGCATTTTATTACGTCACCCCTCCTAGTAGGGAACTTACATTTGGTATCAGAGCAGGTTCTTGCGAGTTCGGAGTAACACCTGGCAAGAAGATCATGGAGGGAAGCTGTTCCACAAGCAGGATTTCGGAGGGGCAGTCCACAACCCGTCCGCCGTTCTTCGACGGGAGCAACTACCCCTACTGGAAGTTGCGGATGAAGACCTGGCTTCAAGCCACCGACTTCACGATCTGGTCCAGATGCGAGACGCCATTTGAGATCCCAGAAAAACCCGCGGGAGGCTACTCGCAGCTGCATATTCGAGAGCTTTCACTCAACGCAAAGGCAATGAATGCGCTGTATTGCGCGTTGAGTCCGAAAGAGTTCGAGAAAATCCAAAGTGTAGTACCGCCCACGAGATATGGAGGAAGTTAGAAGACACTCATGAAGAGATGAGCTCGGAGGAAGAAAAAGAAGAAGAAACCGCTTGCTTTGGTTTCATGGCCAGAGGAACCAATAGCGACAGTGAAAGCGGAAGCGACTCCGACGACGAGGTAAATCTCGATCTACAAGAAGCTTTTAATGAACTTTTTGAAGTTAGTAAATCACTAAAAAGAGAAAATAATAGCATTAAAAAGAATCTTAGTTTTCTTAGAAATGAAAATGATAGGTTAGAAAAACAACTCAAGGACATAGAAACTAGTCCTAAAAATGATAACCTATTATTAGAAAATCAGGACCTCATCAATGAAAATAATAAATTGATTGAGGAAAATGATAGTCTAAAGTTAGAAATCTCTAATTTAAAGACCAAGATGAGTATTATAGAAAAAGAAATTGCATGTCTTAGGGAAAACTCTAACAAATTAATCAATAAAGTAGATAATTTTTATAGCCCTAAGATTAAGAAAGGATCTTCATCAAGGAGACACGCTAACAGGTCTGGATCCAAGCTCACTTGGATACCGAAGAAAAAATTAGAATCTTGTTTTGTAGGGTTTAGGGATAATTACAACACAAAGGATTGGACCTACAAACTCAAGGCTGGTCAACTCAAGTTGGGAGAACCAAGGAGTAGACCAAGGAGGAGAACAAGAAGGCCGACGAGATGGCGAACAAGCAATGGACCCGCCGCACGTCGACCACCAGATTGGAGACCGGCGTCGATGCCCGGGCCTCCAAGCTACGGATGGGAGCCCCATCCGATGTGGCATCCACCACCACCATTCGGGCCATTTTATTGGCCATGGTAGGTGAGGTAAAACCATTTACCCTATCTTTTTATCATAATCATTTAGATAGGGGGAGTTAAAAAATGATGAGCTAATTGTCAATTTTTAAGGGGGAGATATAAGGTAGCTAATTTTCCTTTAGTAAGGGGGAGAAAAATAATAGCTATCTTGTCGTTACAAAAAGGGAGAGAATATCACCTCTGCTAAAATAAATTCATAGAAGAGCATGTTTTAAGGGGGAGTTATAGGAAATGTAAAACCAATCAAACCTTTTTGATAATGTCAAAAAGGGGGAGGATTTTTCTGCATTATTACTTACGATTTTGTCATCATCAAAAAGGGGGAGTTTGTTGGTGCTAGAGCACCACGATCATTTGTTTTGATGATAACAAAACACGTGTTATTTAACATTTGCAATTTGAGTCCTAGATTTCAGGTCAATTGCAAATGTGGACGTGTTTAGACAGAGTTCGAGCTCGCATCCAGGACGGATTGGAGGAGCTTGATGGAAAACAGAGGAGGTTCGCGTGGAGCGACAGATTGAAGATAGAAGACAAGAAGAATAGGATAGATTCTTTTTAATCCTTTCTTGTATCTCTTGTCTTTATTTTCTTGCTCTTTTTATTTTCCTTAGAAAATTATGTTAAAGAGCCTCAAAGAACCCTAACAGTAGTCCTAGGAACACCGGCACAACCCTTGGATACTTAGGTTTTCTGTAGAATACTTAGAAAACCAATATAGGGTTCAAACAGCACTTCCAGACGTCTAATTCCCAAATCAGACGTCTGATAAAGTATTTTAAGACGTTTGACTGTTGTTTCAGACGTCTGATATCTGTTAGGCTGGGATAGCTAGTACTGTCTGATGAAATCAGACGTCCAGACATTATACCAGACGTCTTAGGAGACGTTTGATGGACTTGCTAGACGTCCAGATAGTGGACCGTTGGCTAGCTTAGCAGGCACTCAAGATTTTGACCGTTAGAGCCTTATCAGACGTCCTTAGGCTTTTCCAGACGTCTAATAAATGACCGTTTTGCCTCGGCTGACCCAAAATCTCTTCTCAGAGATTTTCTAGCCGTTGCAACGTTTGGAAATCAATTCCCACAGTAGAAGTAGGTTTCCAGACGTCCAGACATAGTTCCAGACGTCCTGTATGTCGTCTGATGGACTTGCGCAAAAACCCTGTTTAGATCTGATCCAAGTCAGGGAGAGACCTGCCCAAAATCAGACGTCTGACCTTGGAATCAGACGTCTTAAAATGTCCTTCCATACGTCTGATGCAGGAGTTAGACGTCTGATAACCCTGTCAAATGTAATCATTGTCCTGATTTCGGCCTGATTCTCTTGAACTTTTTTCCCAACGGCTATAGAACCTTTCCTAAGCCTTCCAAAGCCTTCCTAAGGCCTCTATAAATAGAGGGGAGCCTTTACACACCTAGATACACTAAGAAAGACACAAGATACACACTTGGATACACTTAGCTACACACTTTCACTCTTTTGTGTCCTGAAAAGATCTTGCTCTCCAAGCTTAAGCTCCATTCCCTTGAGAGCATCAAACCTTCGCGCACCCGCTCTCCCGCCGTTGTTCACGAGAGCGACATTGCACTGTTGCGTGGCTCACGCACCCGCGTCATCGTCGACGCACTCCTTGCAAAGGGGAGTTTCCTAATTCCTATAGAAGCTTAGGTTTATTACTTTGTTGGCTCTATAGGTTTGTTGTTTATTTTATCTTTGTCTTTTGGTTGGGTATTCGCTTTGCGAATTCCCGTCTCCTTCGTGGGACAAAATCCTTCTCGTGGAGAGAAGGGGTTGAGGAACGCTACCCTCGTACTTGTAGCGTGGTTGTGCTGAGGTTGAATCACCCTCGTTTTAAAGTGATTCGGTTAGTGGATTTGATCAACTCGGTTGATCGGAAAATCCTAACTCGAGAGGGTTAGGTGGTGGTTTTCACCCGGTTTGGGTTTCCACCTAAAAATTCTTTGTGTACTTTGTGTGTTTGTTTATTCTGTGATATTGTTTATTTCCGCATTTTATTACGTCACCCCTCCTAGTAGGGAACTTACATTTGGTATCAGAGCAGGTTCTTGCGAGTTCGGAGTAACACCCGGCAAGAAGATCATGGAGGGAAGCTGTTCCACAAGCAGGATTTTCGAGGGGCAGTCCACAACCCGTCCGCCGTTCTTCGACGGGAGCAACTACCCCTACTGGAAGTTGCGGATGAAGACCTGGCTTCAAGCCACCGACTTCACGATCTGGTCCAGATGCGAGACGCCATTTGAGATCCCAGAAAAACCCGCGGGAGGCTACTCGCAGCTGCATATTCGAGAGCTTTCACTCAACGCAAAGGCAATGAATGCGCTGTATTGCGCGTTGAGTCCGAAAGAGCTCGAGAAAATCCAAGAGTGTAGTACCGCCCACGAGATATGGAGGAAGTTAGAAGACACTCATGAAGAGATGAGCTCGGAGGAAGAAAAAGAAGAAGAAACCGCTTGCTTTGGTTTCATGGCCAGAGGAACCAATAGCGACAGTGAAAGCGGAAGCGACTCCGACGACGAGGTAAATCTCGATCTACAAGAAGCTTTTAATGAACTTTTTGAAGTTAGTAAATCACTAAAAAGAGAAAATAATAGCATTAAAAAGAATCTTAGTTTTCTTAGAAATGAAAATGATAGGTTAGAAAAACAACTCAAGGACATAGAAACTAGTCCTAAAAATGATAACCTATTATTAGAAAATCAGGACCTCATCAATGAAAATAATAAATTGATTGAGGAAAATGATAGTCTAAAGTTAGAAATCTCTAATTTAAAGACCAAGATGAGTATTATAGAAAAAGAAAATGCATGTCTTAGGGAAAACTCTAACAAATTAATCAATAAAGTAGATAATTTTTATAGCCCTAAGATTGAGAAAGGATCTTCATCAAGGAGACACGCTAACAGGTCCGGATCCAAGCTCACTTGGATACCGAAGAAAAAATTAGAATCTTGTTTTGTAGGGTTTAGGGATAATTACAACACAAAGGATTGGACCTACAAACTCAAGGCTGGTCAACTCAAGTTGGGAGAACCAAGGAGTAGACAAAGGAGGAGAACAAGAAGACCGACGAGATGGCGAACAAGCAACGGACCCGCCGCACGTCGACCACCAGATTGGAGACCGGCGCCGATGCCCGGGCCTCCAAGCTACGGATGGCAGCCCCATCCGATGTGGCATCCACCACCACCATTCGGGCAATTTTATTGGCCATGGTAGGTGAGGTAAAACCATTTACCCTATCTTTTTATCATAATCATTTAGATAGGGGGAGTTAAAAAATGATGAGCTAATTGTCAATTTTTAAGGGGGAGATATAAGGTAGCTAATTTTCCTTTAGTAAGGGGGAGAAAAATAATAGCTATCTTGTCGTTACAAAAAGGGAGAGAATATCACCTCTGCTAAAATAAATTCATAGAAGAGCATGTTTTAAGGGGGAGTTATAGGAACTGTAAAACCAATCAAACCTTTTTGATAATGTCAAAAAGGGAGAGGATTTTTCTGCATTATTATTTACGATTTTGTCATCATCAAAAAGGGGGAGATTGTTGGTGCTAGAGCACCACGATCATTTGTTTTGATGATAACAAAACTCGTGTTATTTAACATTTGCAATTTGAGTCCTAGATTTCAGGTCAATTGCAAATGTGGACGTGTTTAGACGGAGTTCGAGCTCGCATTCAGGACGGATTGGAGGAGCTTGATGGAAAACAGAGGAGGTTCGCGTGGAGCGACAGATTGAAGATAGAAGACAAGAAGAATAGGATAGAATCTTTTTAATCCTTTCTTGTATCTCTTGTCTTTATTTTCTTGCTCTTTTTATTTTCCTTAGAAAATTATGTTAAAGAGCCTCAAAGAACCCTAACAGTAGTCCTAGGAACACCGGCACAACCCTTGGATACTTAGGTTTTCTGTAGAATACTTAGAAAACCAATATAGGGTTCAAACAGCACTTCCAGACGTCTAATTCCCAAATCAGACGTCTGATAAAGTATTTTAAGACGTCTGACTGTTGTCTCAGACGTCTGATATCTGTTAGGCTGGGATAGCTAGTACTGTCTGATGAAATCAGACGTCCAGACATTATACCAGATGTCTTAGGAGACGTTTGATGGACTTCCTAGACGTCCAGATAGTGGACCGTTGGCAAGCTTAGCAGGCACTCAAGATTTTGACCGTTAGAGCCTTATCAGACGTCCTTAGGCTTTTCCAGACGTCTAATAAATGACCGTTTTGCCTCGGCTGACCCAAAATCTCTTCTCAGAGATTTTCTAGCCGTTGCAACGTTTGGAAATCAATTCCCACAGTAGAAGTAGGTTTCCAGACGTCCAGACATAGTTCCAGACGTCCTGTATGTCGTCTGATGGACTTGCGCAAAAACCCTGTTTAGATCTGATCCAAGTCAGGGAGAGACCTGCCCAAAATCAGACGTCTGACCTTGGAATCAGACGTCTTAAAATGTCCTTCCATACGTCTGATGCAGGAGTTAGACGTCTGATAACCCTGTCAAATGTAATCATTGTCCTGATTTCGGCCTGATTCTCTTGAACTTTTTTCCCAACGGCTATAGAACCTTTCCTAAGCCTTCCAAAGCCTTCCTAAGGCCTCTATAAATAGAGGGGAGCCTTTACACACCTAGATACACTAAGAAAGACACAAGATACACACTTGGATACACTTAGCTACACACTTTCACTCTTTTGTGTCCTGAAAAGATCTTGCTCTCCAAGCTTAAGCTCCATTCCCTTGAGAGCATCAAACCTTCGCGCACCCGCTCTCCCGCCGTTGTTCACGAGAGCGACATTGCACTGTTGCGTGGCTCACGCACCCGCGTCATCGTCGACGCACTCCTTGCAAAGGGGAGTTTCCTAATTCCTATAGAAGCTTAGGTTTATTACTTTGTTGGCTCTATAGGTTTGTTGTTTATTTTATCTTTGTCTTTTGGTTGGGTATTCGCTTTGCGAATTCCCGTCTCCTTCGTGGGACAAAATCCTTCTCGTGGAGAGAAGGGGTTGAGGAACGCTACCCTCGTACTTGTAGCGTGGTTGTACTGAGGTTGAATCACCCTCGTTTTAAAGTGATTCGGTTAGTGGATTTGATCAACTCGGTTGATCGGAAAATCCTAACTCGAGAGGGTTAGGTGGTGGTTTTCACCCGGTTTGGGTTTCCACCTAAAAATTCTTTGTGTACTTTGTGTGTTTGTTTATTCTGTGATATTGTTTATTTCCGCATTTTATTACGTCACCCCTCCTAGTAGGGAACTTACATTTGGTATCAGAGCAGGTTCTTGCGAGTTCGGAGTAACACCCGGCAAGAAGATCATGGAGGGAAGCTGTTCCACAAGCAGGATTTTCGAGGGGCAGTCCACAACCCGTCCGCCGTTCTTCGACGGGAGCAACTACCCCTACTGGAAGTTGCGGATGAAGACCTGGCTTCAAGCCACCGACTTCACGATCTGGTCCAGATGCGAGACGCCATTTGAGATCCCAGAAAAACCCGCGGGAGGCTACTCGCAGCTGCATATTCGAGAGCTTTCACTCAACGCAAAGGCAATGAATGCGCTGTATTGCGCGTTGAGTCCGAAAGAGCTCGAGAAAATCCAAGAGTGTAGTACCGCCCACGAGATATGGAGGAAGTTAGAAGACACTCATGAAGAGATGAGCTCGGAGGAAGAAAAAGAAGAAGAAACCGCTTGCTTTGGTTTCATGGCCAGAGGAACCAATAGCGACAGTGAAAGCGAAAGCGACTCCGACGACGAGGTAAATCTCGATCTACAAGAAGCTTTTAATGAACTTTTTGAAGTTAGTAAATCACTAAAAAGAGAAAATAATAGCATTAAAAAGAATCTTAGTTTTCTTAGAAATGAAAATGATAGGTTAGAAAAACAACTCAAGGACATAGAAACTAGTCCTAAAAATGATAACCTATTATTAGAAAATCAGGACCTCATCAATGAAAATAATAAATTGATTGAGGAAAATGATAGTCTAAAGTTAGAAATCTCTAATTTAAAGACCAAGATGAGTATTATAGAAAAAGAAAATGCATGTCTTAGGGAAAACTCTAACAAATTAATCAATAAAGTAGATAATTTTTATAGCCCTAAGATTGAGAAAGGATCTTCATCAAGGAGACACGCTAACAGGTCCGGATCCAAGCTCACTTGGATACCGAAGAAAAAATTAGAATCTTGTTTTGTAGGGTTTAGGGATAATTACAACACAAAGGATTGGACCTACAAACTCAAGGCTGGTCAACTCAAGTTGGGAGAACCAAGGAGTAGACAAAGGAGGAGAACAAGAAGACCGACGAGATGGCGAACAAGCAACGGACCCGCCGCACGTCGACCACCAGATTGGAGACCGGCGCCGATGCCCGGGCCTCCAAGCTACGGATGGCAGCCCCATCCGATGTGGCATCCACCACCACCATTCGGGCAATTTTATTGGCCATGGTAGGTGAGGTAAAACCATTTACCCTATCTTTTTATCATAATCATTTAGATAGGGGGAGTTAAAAAATGATGAGCTAATTGTCAATTTTTAAGGGGGAGATATAAGGTAGCTAATTTTCCTTTAGTAAGGGGGAGAAAAATAATAGCTATCTTGTCGTTACAAAAAGGGAGAGAATATCACCTCTGCTAAAATAAATTCATAGAAGAGCATGTTTTAAGGGGGAGTTATAGGAACTGTAAAACCAATCAAACCTTTTTGATAATGTCAAAAAGGGGGAGGATTTTTCTGCATTATTATTTACGATTTTGTCATCATCAAAAAGGGGGAGATTGTTGGTGCTAGAGCACCACGATCATTTGTTTTGATGATAACAAAACTCGTGTTATTTAACATTTGCAATTTGAGTCCTAGATTTCAGGTCAATTGCAAATGTGGACGTGTTTAGACGGAGTTCGAGCTCGCATTCAGGATGGATTGGAGGAGCTTGATGGAAAACAGAGGAGGTTCGCGTGGAGCGACAGATTGAAGATAGAAGACAAGAAGAATAGGATAGAATCTTTTTAATCCTTTCTTGTATCTCTTGTCTTTATTTTCTTGCTCTTTTTATTTTCCTTAGAAAATTATGTTAAAGAGCCTCAAAGAACCCTAACAGTAGTCCTAGGAACACCGGCACAACCCTTGGATACTTAGGTTTTCTGTAGAATACTTAGAAAACCAATATAGGGTTCAAACAGCACTTCCAGACGTCTAATTCCCAAATCAGACGTCTGATAAAGTATTTTAAGACGTCTGACTGTTGTCTCAGACGTCTGATATCTGTTAGGCTGGGATAGCTAGTACTGTCTGATGAAATCAGACGTCCAGACATTATACCAGATGTCTTAGGAGACGTTTGATGGACTTCCTAGACGTCCAGATAGTGGACCGTTGGCAAGCTTAGCAGGCACTCAAGATTTTGACCGTTAGAGCCTTATCAGACGTCCTTAGGCTTTTCCAGACGTCTAATAAATGACCGTTTTGCCTCGGCTGACCCAAAATCTCTTCTCAGAGATTTTCTAGCCGTTGCAACGTTTGGAAATCAATTCCCACAGTAGAAGTAGGTTTCCAGACGTCCAGACATAGTTCCAGACGTCCTGTATGTCGTCTGATGGACTTGCGCAAAAACCCTGTTTAGATCTGATCCAAGTCAGGGAGAGACCTGCCCAAAATCAGACGTCTGACCTTGGAATCAGACGTCTTAAAATGTCCTTCCATACGTCTGATGCAGGAGTTAGACGTCTGATAACCCTGTCAAATGTAATCATTGTCCTGATTTCGGCCTGATTCTCTTGAACTTTTTTCCCAACGGCTATAGAACCTTTCCTAAGCCTTCCAAAGCCTTCCTAAGGCCTCTATAAATAGAGGGGAGCCTTTACACACCTAGATACACTAAGA
Source organism: Thalassia testudinum (assembly GCA_037157565.1). NCBI lineage: Eukaryota > Viridiplantae > Streptophyta > Magnoliopsida > Alismatales > Hydrocharitaceae > Thalassia > Thalassia testudinum. The sequence goes on along the minus strand of JAZHRO010000015.1, from coordinate 24,038,488 downwards.
AAGACACAAGATACACACTTGGATACACTTAGCTACACACTTTCACTCTTTTGTGTCCTGAAAAGATCTTGCTCTCCAAGCTTAAGCTCCATTCCCTTGAGAGCATCAAACCTTCGCGCACCCGCTCTCCCGCCGTTGTTCACGAGAGCGACATTGCACTGTTGCGTGGCTCACGCACCCGCGTCATCGTCGACGCACTCCTTGCAAAGGGGAGTTTCCTAATTCCTATAGAAGCTTAGGTTTATTACTTTGTTGGCTCTATAGGTTTGTTGTTTATTTTATCTTTGTCTTTTGGTTGGGTATTCGCTTTGCGAATTCCCGTCTCCTTCGTGGGACAAAATCCTTCTCGTGGAGAGAAGGGGTTGAGGAACGCTACCCTCGTACTTGTAGCGTGGTTGTACTGAGGTTGAATCACCCTCGTTTTAAAGTGATTCGGTTAGTGGATTTGATCAACTCGGTTGATCGGAAAATCCTAACTCGAGAGGGTTAGGTGGTGGTTTTCACCCGGTTTGGGTTTCCACCTAAAAATTCTTTGTGTACTTTGTGTGTTTGTTTATTCTGTGATATTGTTTATTTCCGCATTTTATTACGTCACCCCTCCTAGTAGGGAACTTACATTTGGTATCAGAGCAGGTTCTTGCGAGTTCGGAGTAACACCCGGCAAGAAGATCATGGAGGGAAGCTGTTCCACAAGCAGGATTTTCGAGGGGCAGTCCACAACCCGTCCGCCGTTCTTCGACGGGAGCAACTACCCCTACTGGAAGTTGCGGATGAAGACCTGGCTTCAAGCCACCGACTTCACGATCTGGTCCAGATGCGAGACGCCATTTGAGATCCCAGAAAAACCCGCGGGAGGCTACTCGCAGCTGCATATTCGAGAGCTTTCACTCAACGCAAAGGCAATGAATGCGCTGTATTGCGCGTTGAGTCCGAAAGAGCTCGAGAAAATCCAAGAGTGTAGTACCGCCCACGAGATATGGAGGAAGTTAGAAGACACTCATGAAGAGATGAGCTCGGAGGAAGAAAAAGAAGAAGAAACCGCTTGCTTTGGTTTCATGGCCAGAGGAACCAATAGCGACAGTGAAAGCGGAAGCGACTCCGACGACGAGGTAAATCTCGATCTACAAGAAGCTTTTAATGAACTTTTTGAAGTTAGTAAATCACTAAAAAGAGAAAATAATAGCATTAAAAAGAATCTTATTTTCTTAGAAATGAAAATGATAGGTTAGAAAAACAACTCAAGGACATAGAAACTAGTCCTAAAAATGATAACCTATTATTAGAAAATCAGGACCTCATCAATGAAAATAATAAATTGATTGAGGAAAATGATAGTCTAAAGTTAGAAATCTCTAATTTAAAGACCAAGATGAGTATTATAGAAAAAGAAAATGCATGTCTTAGGGAAAACTCTAACAAATTAATCAATAAAGTAGATAATTTTTATAGCCCTAAGATTGAGAAAGGATCTTCATCAAGGAGACACGCTAACAGGTCCGGATCCAAGCTCACTTGGATACCGAAGAAAAAATTAGAATCTTGTTTTGTAGGGTTTAGGGATAATTACAACACAAAGGATTGGACCTACAAACTCAAGGCTGGTCAACTCAAGTTGGGAGAACCAAGGAGTAGACAAAGGAGGAGAACAAGAAGACCGACGAGATGGCGAACAAGCAACGGACCCGCCGCACGTCGACCACCAGATTGGAGACCGGCGCCGATGCCCGGGCCTCCAAGCTACGGATGGCAGCCCCATCCGATGTGGCATCCACCACCACCATTCGGGCAATTTTATTGGCCATGGTAGGTGAGGTAAAACCATTTACCCTATCTTTTTATCATAATCATTTAGATAGGGGGAGTTAAAAAATGATGAGCTAATTGTCAATTTTTAAGGGGGAGATATAAGGTAGCTAATTTTCCTTTAGTAAGGGGGAGAAAAATAATAGCTATCTTGTCGTTACAAAAAGGGAGAGAATATCACCTCTGCTAAAATAAATTCATAGAAGAGCATGTTTTAAGGGGGAGTTATAGGAACTGTAAAACCAATCAAACCTTTTTGATAATGTCAAAAAGGGGGAGGATTTTTCTGCATTATTATTTACGATTTTGTCATCATCAAAAAGGGGGAGATTGTTGGTGCTAGAGCACCACGATCATTTGTTTTGATGATAACAAAACTCGTGTTATTTAACATTTGCAATTTGAGTCCTAGATTTCAGGTCAATTGCAAATGTGGACGTGTTTAGACGGAGTTCGAGCTCGCATTCAGGACGGATTGGAGGAGCTTGATGGAAAACAGAGGAGGTTCGCGTGGAGCGACAGATTGAAGATAGAAGACAAGAAGAATAGGATAGAATCTTTTTAATCCTTTCTTGTATCTCTTGTCTTTATTTTCTTGCTCTTTTTATTTTCCTTAGAAAATTATGTTAAAGAGCCTCAAAGAACCCTAACAGTAGTCCTAGGAACACCGGCACAACCCTTGGATACTTAGGTTTTCTGTAGAATACTTAGAAAACCAATATAGGGTTCAAACAGCACTTCCAGACGTCTAATTCCCAAATCAGACGTCTGATAAAGTATTTTAAGACGTCTGACTGTTGTCTCAGACGTCTGATATCTGTTAGGCTGGGATAGCTAGTACTGTCTGATGAAATCAGACGTCCAGACATTATACCAGATGTCTTAGGAGACGTTTGATGGACTTCCTAGACGTCCAGATAGTGGACCGTTGGCAAGCTTAGCAGGCACTCAAGATTTTGACCGTTAGAGCCTTATCAGACGTCCTTAGGCTTTTCCAGACGTCTAATAAATGACCGTTTTGCCTCGGCTGACCCAAAATCTCTTCTCAGAGATTTTCTAGCCGTTGCAACGTTTGGAAATCAATTCCCACAGTAGAAGTAGGTTTCCAGACGTCCAGACATAGTTCCAGACGTCCTGTATGTCGTCTGATGGACTTGCGCAAAAACCCTGTTTAGATCTGATCCAAGTCAGGGAGAGACCTGCCCAAAATCAGACGTCTGACCTTGGAATCAGACGTCTTAAAATGTCCTTCCATACGTCTGATGCAGGAGTTAGACGTCTGATAACCCTGTCAAATGTAATCATTGTCCTGATTTCGGCCTGATTCTCTTGAACTTTTTTCCCAACGGCTATAGAACCTTTCCTAAGCCTTCCAAAGCCTTCCTAAGGCCTCTATAAATAGAGGGGAGCCTTTACACACCTAGATACACTAAGAAAGACACAAGATACACACTTGGATACACTTAGCTACACACTTTCACTCTTTTGTGTCCTGAAAAGATCTTGCTCTCCAAGCTTAAGCTCCATTCCCTTGAGAGCATCAAACCTTCGCGCACCCGCTCTCCCGCCGTTGTTCACGAGAGCGACATTGCACTGTTGCGTGGCTCACGCACCCGCGTCATCGTCGACGCACTCCTTGCAAAGGGGAGTTTCCTAATTCCTATAGAAGCTTAGGTTTATTACTTTGTTGGCTCTATAGGTTTGTTGTTTATTTTATCTTTGTCTTTTGGTTGGGTATTCGCTTTGCGAATTCCCGTCTCCTTCGTGGGACAAAATCCTTCTCGTGGAGAGAAGGGGTTGAGGAACGCTACCCTCGTACTTGTAGCGTGGTTGTACTGAGGTTGAATCACCCTCGTTTTAAAGTGATTCGGTTAGTGGATTTGATCAACTCGGTTGATCGGAAAATCCTAACTCGAGAGGGTTAGGTGGTGGTTTTCACCCGGTTTGGGTTTCCACCTAAAAATTCTTTGTGTACTTTGTGTGTTTGTTTATTCTGTGATATTGTTTATTTCCGCATTTTATTACGTCACCCCTCCTAGTAGGGAACTTACATTTGGTATCAGAGCAGGTTCTTGCGAGTTCGGAGTAACACCCGGCAAGAAGATCATGGAGGGAAGCTGTTCCACAAGCAGGATTTTCGAGGGGCAGTCCACAACCCGTCCGCCGTTCTTCGACGGGAGCAACTACCCCTACTGGAAGTTGCGGATGAAGACCTGGCTTCAAGCCACCGACTTCACGATCTGGTCCAGATGCGAGACGCCATTTGAGATCCCAGAAAAACCCGCGGGAGGCTACTCGCAGCTGCATATTCGAGAGCTTTCACTCAACGCAAAGGCAATGAATGCGCTGTATTGCGCGTTGAGTCCGAAAGAGCTCGAGAAAATCCAAGAGTGTAGTACCGCCCACGAGATATGGAGGAAGTTAGAAGACACTCATGAAGAGATGAGCTCGGAGGAAGAAAAAGAAGAAGAAACCGCTTGCTTTGGTTTCATGGCCAGAGGAACCAATAGCGACAGTGAAAGCGGAAGCGACTCCGACGACGAGGTAAATCTCGATCTACAAGAAGCTTTTAATGAACTTTTTGAAGTTAGTAAATCACTAAAAAGAGAAAATAATAGCATTAAAAAGAATCTTAGTTTTCTTAGAAATGAAAATGATAGGTTAGAAAAACAACTCAAGGACATAGAAACTAGTCCTAAAAATGATAACCTATTATTAGAAAATCAGGACCTCATCAATGAAAATAATAAATTGATTGAGGAAAATGATAGTCTAAAGTTAGAAATCTCTAATTTAAAGACCAAGATGAGTATTATAGAAAAAGAAAATGCATGTCTTAGGGAAAACTCTAACAAATTAATCAATAAAGTAGATAATTTTTATAGCCCTAAGATTGAGAAAGGATCTTCATCAAGGAGACACGCTAACAGGTCCGGATCCAAGCTCACTTGGATACCGAAGAAAAAATTAGAATCTTGTTTTGTAGGGTTTAGGGATAATTACAACACAAAGGATTGGACCTACAAACTCAAGGCTGGTCAACTCAAGTTGGGAGAACCAAGGAGTAGACAAAGGAGGAGAACAAGAAGACCGACGAGATGGCGAACAAGCAACGGACCCGCCGCACGTCGACCACCAGATTGGAGACCGGCGCCGATGCCCGGGCCTCCAAGCTACGGATGGCAGCCCCATCCGATGTGGCATCCACCACCACCATTCGGGCAATTTTATTGGCCATGGTAGGTGAGGTAAAACCATTTACCCTATCTTTTTATCATAATCATTTAGATAGGGGGAGTTAAAAAATGATGAGCTAATTGTCAATTTTTAAGGGGGAGATATAAGGTAGCTAATTTTCCTTTAGTAAGGGGGAGAAAAATAATAGCTATCTTGTCGTTACAAAAAGGGAGAGAATATCACCTCTGCTAAAATAAATTCATAGAAGAGCATGTTTTAAGGGGGAGTTATAGGAACTGTAAAACCAATCAAACCTTTTTGATAATGTCAAAAAGGGGGAGGATTTTTCTGCATTATTATTTACGATTTTGTCATCATCAAAAAGGGGGAGATTGTTGGTGCTAGAGCACCACGATCATTTGTTTTGATGATAACAAAACTCGTGTTATTTAACATTTGCAATTTGAGTCCTAGATTTCAGGTCAATTGCAAATGTGGACGTGTTTAGACGGAGTTCGAGCTCGCATTCAGGACGGATTGGAGGAGCTTGATGGAAAACAGAGGAGGTTCGCGTGGAGCGACAGATTGAAGATAGAAGACAAGAAGAATAGGATAGAATCTTTTTAATCCTTTCTTGTATCTCTTGTCTTTATTTTCTTGCTCTTTTTATTTTCCTTAGAAAATTATGTTAAAGAGCCTCAAAGAACCCTAACAGTAGTCCTAGGAACACCGGCACAACCCTTGGATACTTAGGTTTTCTGTAGAATACTTAGAAAACCAATATAGGGTTCAAACAGCACTTCCAGACGTCTAATTCCCAAATCAGACGTCTGATAAAGTATTTTAAGACGTCTGACTGTTGTCTCAGACGTCTGATATCTGTTAGGCTGGGATAGCTAGTACTGTCTGATGAAATCAGACGTCCAGACATTATACCAGATGTCTTAGGAGACGTTTGATGGACTTCCTAGACGTCCAGATAGTGGACCGTTGGCAAGCTTAGCAGGCACTCAAGATTTTGACCGTTAGAGCCTTATCAGACGTCCTTAGGCTTTTCCAGACGTCTAATAAATGACCGTTTTGCCTCGGCTGACCCAAAATCTCTTCTCAGAGATTTTCTAGCCGTTGCAACGTTTGGAAATCAATTCCCACAGTAGAAGTAGGTTTCCAGACGTCCAGACATAGTTCCAGACGTCCTGTATGTCGTCTGATGGACTTGCGCAAAAACCCTGTTTAGATCTGATCCAAGTCAGGGAGAGACCTGCCCAAAATCAGACGTCTGACCTTGGAATCAGACGTCTTAAAATGTCCTTCCATACGTCTGATGCAGGAGTTAGACGTCTGATAACCCTGTCAAATGTAATCATTGTCCTGATTTCGGCCTGATTCTCTTGAACTTTTTTCCCAACGGCTATAGAACCTTTCCTAAGCCTTCCAAAGCCTTCCTAAGGCCTCTATAAATAGAGGGGAGCCTTTACACACCTAGATACACTAAGAAAGACACAAGATACACACTTGGATACACTTAGCTACACACTTTCACTCTTTTGTGTCCTGAAAAGATCTTGCTCTCCAAGCTTAAGCTCCATTCCCTTGAGAGCATCAAACCTTCGCGCACCCGCTCTCCCGCCGTTGTTCACGAGAGCGACATTGCACTGTTGCGTGGCTCACGCACCCGCGTCATCGTCGACGCACTCCTTGCAAAGGGGAGTTTCCTAATTCCTATAGAAGCTTAGGTTTATTACTTTGTTGGCTCTATAGGTTTGTTGTTTATTTTATCTTTGTCTTTTGGTTGGGTATTCGCTTTGCGAATTCCCGTCTCCTTCGTGGGACAAAATCCTTCTCGTGGAGAGAAGGGGTTGAGGAACGCTACCCTCGTACTTGTAGCGTGGTTGTACTGAGGTTGAATCACCCTCGTTTTAAAGTGATTCGGTTAGTGGATTTGATCAACTCGGTTGATCGGAAAATCCTAACTCGAGAGGGTTAGGTGGTGGTTTTCACCCGGTTTGGGTTTCCACCTAAAAATTCTTTGTGTACTTTGTGTGTTTGTTTATTCTGTGATATTGTTTATTTCCGCATTTTATTACGTCACCCCTCCTAGTAGGGAACTTACATTTGGTATCAGAGCAGGTTCTTGCGAGTTCGGAGTAACACCCGGCAAGAAGATCATGGAGGGAAGCTGTTCCACAAGCAGGATTTTCGAGGGGCAGTCCACAACCCGTCCGCCGTTCTTCGACGGGAGCAACTACCCCTACTGGAAGTTGCGGATGAAGACCTGGCTTCAAGCCACCGACTTCACGATCTGGTCCAGATGCGAGATGCCATTTGAGATCCCAGAAAAACCCGCGGGAGGCTACTCGCAGCTGCATATTCGAGAGCTTTCACTCAACGCAAAGGCAATGAATGCGCTGTATTGCGCGTTGAGTCCGAAAGAGCTCGAGAAAATCCAAGAGTGTAGTACCGCCCATGAGATATGGAGGAAGTTAGAAGACACTCATGAAGAGATGAGCTCGGAGGAAGAAAAAGAAGAAGAAACCGCTTGCTTTGGTTTCATGGCCAGAGGAACCAATAGCGACAGTGAAAGCGGAAGCGACTCCGACGACGAGGTAAATCTCGATCTACAAGAAGCTTTTAATGAACTTTTTGAAGTTAGTAAATCACTAAAAAGAGAAAATAATAGCATTAAAAAGAATCTTAGTTTTCTTAGAAATGAAAATGATAGGTTAGAAAAACAACTCAAGGACATAGAAACTAGTCCTAAAAATGATAACCTATTATTAGAAAATCAGGACCTCATCAATGAAAATAATAAATTGATTGAGGAAAATGATAGTCTAAAGTTAGAAATCTCTAATTTAAAGACCAAGATGAGTATTATAGAAAAAGAAAATGCATGTCTTAGGGAAAACTCTAACAAATTAATCAATAAAGTAGATAATTTTTATAGCCCTAAGATTGAGAAAGGATCTTCATCAAGGAGACACGCTAACAGGTCCGGATCCAAGCTCACTTGGATACCGAAGAAAAAATTAGAATCTTGTTTTGTAGGGTTTAGGGATAATTACAACACAAAGGATTGGACCTACAAACTCAAGGCTGGTCAACTCAAGTTGGGAGAACCAAGGAGTAGACAAAGGAGGAGAACAAGAAGACCGACGAGATGGCGAACAAGCAACGGACCCGCCGCACGTCGACCACCAGATTGGAGACCGGCGCCGATGCCCGGGCCTCCAAGCTACGGATGGCAGCCCCATCCGATGTGGCATCCACCACCACCATTCGGGCAATTTTATTGGCCATGGTAGGTGAGGTAAAACCATTTACCCTATCTTTTTATCATAATCATTTAGATAGGGGGAGTTAAAAAATGATGAGCTAATTGTCAATTTTTAAGGGGGAGATATAAGGTAGCTAATTTTCCTTTAGTAAGGGGGAGAAAAATAATAGCTATCTTGTCGTTACAAAAAGGGAGAGAATATCACCTCTGCTAAAATAAATTCATAGAAGAGCATGTTTTAAGGGGGAGTTATAGGAACTGTAAAACCAATCAAACCTTTTTGATAATGTCAAAAAGGGGGAGGATTTTTCTGCATTATTATTTACGATTTTGTCATCATCAAAAAGGGGGAGATTGTTGGTGCTAGAGCACCACGATCATTTGTTTTGATGATAACAAAACTCGTGTTATTTAACATTTGCAATTTGAGTCCTAGATTTCAGGTCAATTGCAAATGTGGACGTGTTTAGACGGAGTTCGAGCTCGCATTCAGGACGGATTGGAGGAGCTTGATGGAAAACAGAGGAGGTTCGCGTGGAGCGACAGATTGAAGATAGAAGACAAGAAGAATAGGATAGAATCTTTTTAATCCTTTCTTGTATCTCTTGTCTTTATTTTCTTGCTCTTTTTATTTTCCTTAGAAAATTATGTTAAAGAGCCTCAAAGAACCCTAACAGTAGTCCTAGGAACACCGGCACAACCCTTGGATACTTAGGTTTTCTGTAGAATACTTAGAAAACCAATATAGGGTTCAAACAGCACTTCCAGACGTCTAATTCCCAAATCAGACGTCTGATAAAGTATTTTAAGACGTCTGACTGTTGTCTCAGACGTCTGATATCTGTTAGGCTGGGATAGCTAGTACTGTCTGATGAAATCAGACGTCCAGACATTATACCAGATGTCTTAGGAGACGTTTGATGGACTTCCTAGACGTCCAGATAGTGGACCGTTGGCAAGCTTAGCAGGCACTCAAGATTTTGACCGTTAGAGCCTTATCAGACGTCCTTAGGCTTTTCCAGACGTCTAATAAATGACCGTTTTGCCTCGGCTGACCCAAAATCTCTTCTCAGAGATTTTCTAGCCGTTGCAACGTTTGGAAATCAATTCCCACAGTAGAAGTAGGTTTCCAGACGTCCAGACATAGTTCCAGACGTCCTGTATGTCGTCTGATGGACTTGCGCAAAAACCCTGTTTAGATCTGATCCAAGTCAGGGAGAGACCTGCCCAAAATCAGACGTCTGACCTTGGAATCAGACGTCTTAAAATGTCCTTCCATACGTCTGATGCAGGAGTTAGACGTCTGATAACCCTGTCAAATGTAATCATTGTCCTGATTTCGGCCTGATTCTCTTGAACTTTTTTCCCAACGGCTATAGAACCTTTCCTAAGCCTTCCAAAGCCTTCCTAAGGCCTCTATAAATAGAGGGGAGCCTTTACACACCTAGATACACTAAGAAAGACACAAGATACACACTTGGATACACTTAGCTACACACTTTCACTCTTTTGTGTCCTGAAAAGATCTTGCTCTCCAAGCTTAAGCTCCATTCCCTTGAGAGCATCAAACCTTCGCGCACCCGCTCTCCCGCCGTTGTTCACGAGAGCGACATTGCACTGTTGCGTGGCTCACGCACCCGCGTCATCGTCGACGCACTCCTTGCAAAGGGGAGTTTCCTAATTCCTATAGAAGCTTAGGTTTATTACTTTGTTGGCTCTATAGGTTTGTTGTTTATTTTATCTTTGTCTTTTGGTTGGGTATTCGCTTTGCGAATTCCCGTCTCCTTCGTGGGACAAAATCCTTCTCGTGGAGAGAAGGGGTTGAGGAACGCTACCCTCGTACTTGTAGCGTGGTTGTACTGAGGTTGAATCACCCTCGTTTTAAAGTGATTCGGTTAGTGGATTTGATCAACTCGGTTGATCGGAAAATCCTAACTCGAGAGGGTTAGGTGGTGGTTTTCACCCGGTTTGGGTTTCCACCTAAAAATTCTTTGTGTACTTTGTGTGTTTGTTTATTCTGTGATATTGTTTATTTCCGCATTTTATTACGTCACCCCTCCTAGTAGGGAACTTACATTTGGTATCAGAGCAGGTTCTTGCGAGTTCGGAGTAACACCCGGCAAGAAGATCATGGAGGGAAGCTGTTCCACAAGCAGGATTTTCGAGGGGCAGTCCACAACCCGTCCGCCGTTCTTCGACGGGAGCAACTACCCCTACTGGAAGTTGCGGATGAAGACCTGGCTTCAAGCCACCGACTTCACGATCTGGTCCAGATGCGAGACGCCATTTGAGATCCCAGAAAAACCCGCGGGAGGCTACTCGCAGCTGCATATTCGAGAGCTTTCACTCAACGCAAAGGCAATGAATGCGCTGTATTGCGCGTTGAGTCCGAAAGAGCTCGAGAAAATCCAAGAGTGTAGTACCGCCCACGAGATATGGAGGAAGTTAGAAGACACTCATGAAGAGATGAGCTCGGAGGAAGAAAAAGAAGAAGAAACCGCTTGCTTTGGTTTCATGGCCAGAGGAACCAATAGCGACAGTGAAAGCGGAAGCGACTCCGACGACGAGGTAAATCTCGATCTACAAGAAGCTTTTAATGAACTTTTTGAAGTTAGTAAATCACTAAAAAGAGAAAATAATAGCATTAAAAAGAATCTTAGTTTTCTTAGAAATGAAAATGATAGGTTAGAAAAACAACTCAAGGACATAGAAACTAGTCCTAAAAATGATAACCTATTATTAGAAAATCAGGACCTCATCAATGAAAATAATAAATTGATTGAGGAAAATGATAGTCTAAAGTTAGAAATCTCTAATTTAAAGACCAAGATGAGTATTATAGAAAAAGAAAATGCATGTCTTAGGGAAAACTCTAACAAATTAATCAATAAAGTAGATAATTTTTATAGCCCTAAGATTGAGAAAGGATCTTCATCAAGGAGACACGCTAACAGGTCCGGATCCAAGCTCACTTGGATACCGAAGAAAAAATTAGAATCTTGTTTTGTAGGGTTTAGGGATAATTACAACACAAAGGATTGGACCTACAAACTCAAGGCTGGTCAACTCAAGTTGGGAGAACCAAGGAGTAGACAAAGGAGGAGAACAAGAAGACCGACGAGATGGCGAACAAGCAACGGACCCGCCGCACGTCGACCACCAGATTGGAGACCGGCGCCGATGCCCGGGCCTCCAAGCTACGGATGGCAGCCCCATCCGATGTGGCATCCACCACCACCATTCGGGCAATTTTATTGGCCATGGTAGGTGAGGTAAAACCATTTACCCTATCTTTTTATCATAATCATTTAGATAGGGGGAGTTAAAAAATGATGAGCTAATTGTCAATTTTTAAGGGGGAGATATAAGGTAGCTAATTTTCCTTTAGTAAGGGGGAGAAAAATAATAGCTATCTTGTCGTTACAAAAAGGGAGAGAATATCACCTCTGCTAAAATAAATTCATAGAAGAGCATGTTTTAAGGGGGAGTTATAGGAACTGTAAAACCAATCAAACCTTTTTGATAATGTCAAAAAGGGGGAGGATTTTTCTGCATTATTATTTACGATTTTGTCATCATCAAAAAGGGGGAGATTGTTGGTGCTAGAGCACCACGATCATTTGTTTTGATGATAACAAAACTCGTGTTATTTAACATTTGCAATTTGAGTCCTAGATTTCAGGTCAATTGCAAATGTGGACGTGTTTAGACGGAGTTCGAGCTCGCATTCAGGACGGATTGGAGGAGCTTGATGGAAAACAGAGGAGGTTCGCGTGGAGCGACAGATTGAAGATAGAAGACAAGAAGAATAGGATAGAATCTTTTTAATCCTTTCTTGTATCTCTTGTCTTTATTTTCTTGCTCTTTTTATTTTCCTTAGAAAATTATGTTAAAGAGCCTCAAAGAACCCTAACAGTAGTCCTAGGAACACCGGCACAACCCTTGGATACTTAGGTTTTCTGTAGAATACTTAGAAAACCAATATAGGGTTCAAACAGCACTTCCAGACGTCTAATTCCCAAATCAGACGTCTGATAAAGTATTTTAAGACGTCTGACTGTTGTCTCAGACGTCTGATATCTGTTAGGCTGGGATAGCTAGTACTGTCTGATGAAATCAGACGTCCAGACATTATACCAGATGTCTTAGGAGACGTTTGATGGACTTCCTAGACGTCCAGATAGTGGACCGTTGGCAAGCTTAGCAGGCACTCAAGATTTTGACCGTTAGAGCCTTATCAGACGTCCTTAGGCTTTTCCAGACGTCTAATAAATGACCGTTTTGCCTCGGCTGACCCAAAATCTCTTCTCAGAGATTTTCTAGCCGTTGCAACGTTTGGAAATCAATTCCCACAGTAGAAGTAGGTTTCCAGACGTCCAGACATAGTTCCAGACGTCCTGTATGTCGTCTGATGGACTTGCGCAAAAACCCTGTTTAGATCTGATCCAAGTCAGGGAGAGACCTGCCCAAAATCAGACGTCTGACCTTGGAATCAGACGTCTTAAAATGTCCTTCCATACGTCTGATGCAGGAGTTAGACGTCTGATAACCCTGTCAAATGTAATCATTGTCCTGATTTCGGCCTGATTCTCTTGAACTTTTTTCCCAACGGCTATAGAACCTTTCCTAAGCCTTCCAAAGCCTTCCTAAGGCCTCTATAAATAGAGGGGAGCCTTTACACACCTAGATACACTAAGAAAGACACAAGATACACACTTGGATACACTTAGCTACACACTTTCACTCTTTTGTGTCCTGAAAAGATCTTGCTCTCCAAGCTTAAGCTCCATTCCCTTGAGAGCATCAAACCTTCGCGCACCCGCTCTCCCGCCGTTGTTCACGAGAGCGACATTGCACTGTTGCGTGGCTCACGCACCCGCGTCATCGTCGACGCACTCCTTGCAAAGGGGAGTTTCCTAATTCCTATAGAAGCTTAGGTTTATTACTTTGTTGGCTCTATAGGTTTGTTGTTTATTTTATCTTTGTCTTTTGGTTGGGTATTCGCTTTGCGAATTCCCGTCTCCTTCGTGGGACAAAATCCTTCTCGTGGAGAGAAGGGGTTGAGGAACGCTACCCTCGTACTTGTAGCGTGGTTGTACTGAGGTTGAATCACCCTCGTTTTAAAGTGATTCGGTTAGTGGATTTGATCAACTCGGTTGATCGGAAAATCCTAACTCGAGAGGGTTAGGTGGTGGTTTTCACCCGGTTTGGGTTTCCACCTAAAAATTCTTTGTGTACTTTGTGTGTTTGTTTATTCTGTGATATTGTTTATTTCCGCATTTTATTACGTCACCCCTCCTAGTAGGGAACTTACATTTGGTATCAGAGCAGGTTCTTGCGAGTTCGGAGTAACACCCGGCAAGAAGATCATGGAGGGAAGCTGTTCCACAAGCAGGATTTTCGAGGGGCAGTCCACAACCCGTCCGCCGTTCTTCGACGGGAGCAACTACCCCTACTGGAAGTTGCGGATGAAGACCTGGCTTCAAGCCACCGACTTCACGATCTGGTCCAGATGCGAGACGCCATTTGAGATCCCAGAAAAACCCGCGGGAGGCTACTCGCAGCTGCATATTCGAGAGCTTTCACTCAACGCAAAGGCAATGAATGCGCTGTATTGCGCGTTGAGTCCGAAAGAGCTCGAGAAAATCCAAGAGTGTAGTACCGCCCACGAGATATGGAGGAAGTTAGAAGACACTCATGAAGAGATGAGCTCGGAGGAAGAAAAAGAAGAAGAAACCGCTTGCTTTGGTTTCATGGCCAGAGGAACCAATAGCGACAGTGAAAGCGGAAGCGACTCCGACGACGAGGTAAATCTCGATCTACAAGAAGCTTTTAATGAACTTTTTGAAGTTAGTAAATCACTAAAAAGAGAAAATAATAGCATTAAAAAGAATCTTAGTTTTCTTAGAAATGAAAATGATAGGTTAGAAAAACAACTCAAGGACATAGAAACTAGTCCTAAAAATGATAACCTATTATTAGAAAATCAGGACCTCATCAATGAAAATAATAAATTGATTGAGGAAAATGATAGTCTAAAGTTAGAAATCTCTAATTTAAAGACCAAGATGAGTATTATAGAAAAAGAAAATGCATGTCTTAGGGAAAACTCTAACAAATTAATCAATAAAGTAGATAATTTTTATAGCCCTAAGATTGAGAAAGGATCTTCATCAAGGAGACACGCTAACAGGTCCGGATCCAAGCTCACTTGGATACCGAAGAAAAAATTAGAATCTTGTTTTGTAGGGTTTAGGGATAATTACAACACAAAGGATTGGACCTACAAACTCAAGGCTGGTCAACTCAAGTTGGGAAAACCAAGGAGTAGACAAAGGAGGAGAACAAGAAGACCGACGAGATGGCGAACAAGCAACGGACCCGCCGCACGTCGACCACCAGATTGGAGACCGGCGCCGATGCCCGGGCCTCCAAGCTACGGATGGCAGCCCCATCCGATGTGGCATCCACCACCACCATTCGGGCAATTTTATTGGCCATGGTAGGTGAGGTAAAACCATTTACCCTATCTTTTTATCATAATCATTTAGATAGGGGGAGTTAAAAAATGATGAGCTAATTGTCAATTTTTAAGGGGGAGATATAAGGTAGCTAATTTTCCTTTAGTAAGGGGGAGAAAAATAATAGCTATCTTGTCGTTACAAAAAGGGAGAGAATATCACCTCTGCTAAAATAAATTCATAGAAGAGCATGTTTTAAGGGGGAGTTATAGGAACTGTAAAACCAATCAAACCTTTTTGATAATGTCAAAAAGGGGGAGGATTTTTCTGCATTATTATTTACGATTTTGTCATCATCAAAAAGGGGGAGATTGTTGGTGCTAGAGCACCACGATCATTTGTTTTGATGATAACAAAACTCGTGTTATTTAACATTTGCAATTTGAGTCCTAGATTTCAGGTCAATTGCAAATGTGGACGTGTTTAGACGGAGTTCGAGCTCGCATTCAGGACGGATTGGAGGAGCTTGATGGAAAACAGAGGAGGTTCGCGTGGAGCGACAGATTGAAGATAGAAGACAAGAAGAATAGGATAGAATCTTTTTAATCCTTTCTTGTATCTCTTGTCTTTATTTTCTTGCTCTTTTTATTTTCCTTAGAAAATTATGTTAAAGAGCCTCAAAGAACCCTAACAGTAGTCCTAGGAACACCGGCACAACCCTTGGATACTTAGGTTTTCTGTAGAATACTTAGAAAACCAATATAGGGTTCAAACAGCACTTCCAGACGTCTAATTCCCAAATCAGACGTCTGATAAAGTATTTTAAGACGTCTGACTGTTGTCTCAGACGTCTGATATCTGTTAGGCTGGGATAGCTAGTACTGTCTGATGAAATCAGACGTCCAGACATTATACCAGATGTCTTAGGAGACGTTTGATGGACTTCCTAGACGTCCAGATAGTGGACCGTTGGCAAGCTTAGCAGGCACTCAAGATTTTGACCGTTAGAGCCTTATCAGACGTCCTTAGGCTTTTCCAGACGTCTAATAAATGACCGTTTTGCCTCGGCTGACCCAAAATCTCTTCTCAGAGATTTTCTAGCCGTTGCAACGTTTGGAAATCAATTCCCACAGTAGAAGTAGGTTTCCAGACGTCCAGACATAGTTCCAGACGTCCTGTATGTCGTCTGATGGACTTGCGCAAAAACCCTGTTTAGATCTGATCCAAGTCAGGGAGAGACCTGCCCAAAATCAGACGTCTGACCTTGGAATCAGACGTCTTAAAATGTCCTTCCATACGTCTGATGCAGGAGTTAGACGTCTGATAACCCTGTCAAATGTAATCATTGTCCTGATTTCGGCCTGATTCTCTTGAACTTTTTTCCCAACGGCTATAGAACCTTTCCTAAGCCTTCCAAAGCCTTCCTAAGGCCTCTATAAATAGAGGGGAGCCTTTACACACCTAGATACACTAAGAAAGACACAAGATACACACTTGGATACACTTAGCTACACACTTTCACTCTTTTGTGTCCTGAAAAGATCTTGCTCTCCAAGCTTAAGCTCCATTCCCTTGAGAGCATCAAACCTTCGCGCACCCGCTCTCCCGCCGTTGTTCACGAGAGCGACATTGCACTGTTGCGTGGCTCACGCACCCGCGTCATCGTCGACGCACTCCTTGCAAAGGGGAGTTTCCTAATTCCTATAGAAGCTTAGGTTTATTACTTTGTTGGCTCTATAGGTTTGTTGTTTATTTTATCTTTGTCTTTTGGTTGGGTATTCGCTTTGCGAATTCCCGTCTCCTTCGTGGGACAAAATCCTTCTCGTGGAGAGAAGGGGTTGAGGAACGCTACCCTCGTACTTGTAGCGTGGTTGTACTGAGGTTGAATCACCCTCGTTTTAAAGTGATTCGGTTAGTGGATTTGATCAACTCGGTTGATCGGAAAATCCTAACTCGAGAGGGTTAGGTGGTGGTTTTCACCCGGTTTGGGTTTCCACCTAAAAATTCTTTGTGTACTTTGTGTGTTTGTTTATTCTGTGATATTGTTTATTTCCGCATTTTATTACGTCACCCCTCCTAGTAGGGAACTTACATTTGGTATCAGAGCAGGTTCTTGCGAGTTCGGAGTAACACCCGGCAAGAAGATCATGGAGGGAAGCTGTTCCACAAGCAGGATTTTCGAGGGGCAGTCCACAACCCGTCCGCCGTTCTTCGACGGGAGCAACTACCCCTACTGGAAGTTGCGGATGAAGACCTGGCTTCAAGCCACCGACTTCACGATCTGGTCCAGATGCGAGACGCCATTTGAGATCCCAGAAAAACCCGCGGGAGGCTACTCGCAGCTGCATATTCGAGAGCTTTCACTCAACGCAAAGGCAATGAATGCGCTGTATTGCGCGTTGAGTCCGAAAGAGCTCGAGAAAATCCAAGAGTGTAGTACCGCCCATGAGATATGGAGGAAGTTAGAAGACACTCATGAAGAGATGAGCTCGGAGGAAGAAAAAGAAGAAGAAACCGCTTGCTTTGGTTTCATGGCCAGAGGAACCAATAGCGACAGTGAAAGCGGAAGCGACTCCGACGACGAGGTAAATCTCGATCTACAAGAAGCTTTTAATGAACTTTTTGAAGTTAGTAAATCACTAAAAAGAGAAAATAATAGCATTAAAAAGAATCTTAGTTTTCTTAGAAATGAAAATGATAGGTTAGAAAAACAACTCAAGGACATAGAAACTAGTCCTAAAAATGATAACCTATTATTAGAAAATCAGGACCTCATCAATGAAAATAATAAATTGATTGAGGAAAATGATAGTCTAAAGTTAGAAATCTCTAATTTAAAGACCAAGATGAGTATTATAGAAAAAGAAAATGCATGTCTTAGGGAAAACTCTAACAAATTAATCAATAAAGTAGATAATTTTTATAGCCCTAAGATTGAGAAAGGATCTTCATCAAGGAGACACGCTAACAGGTCCGGATCCAAGCTCACTTGGATACCGAAGAAAAAATTAGAATCTTGTTTTGTAGGGTTTAGGGATAATTACAACACAAAGGATTGGACCTACAAACTCAAGGCTGGTCAACTCAAGTTGGGAGAACCAAGGAGTAGACAAAGGAGGAGAACAAGAAGACCGACGAGATGGCGAACAAGCAACGGACCCGCCGCACGTCGACCACCAGATTGGAGACCGGCGCCGATGCCCGGGCCTCCAAGCTACGGATGGCAGCCCCATCCGATGTGGCATCCACCACCACCATTCGGGCAATTTTATTGGCCATGGTAGGTGAGGTAAAACCATTTACCCTATCTTTTTATCATAATCATTTAGATAGGGGGAGTTAAAAAATGATGAGCTAATTGTCAATTTTTAAGGGGGAGATATAAGGTAGCTAATTTTCCTTTAGTAAGGGGGAGAAAAATAATAGCTATCTTGTCGTTACAAAAAGGGAGAGAATATCACCTCTGCTAAAATAAATTCATAGAAGAGCATGTTTTAAGGGGGAGTTATAGGAACTGTAAAACCAATCAAACCTTTTTGATAATGTCAAAAAGGGGGAGGATTTTTCTGCATTATTATTTACGATTTTGTCATCATCAAAAAGGGGGAGATTGTTGGTGCTAGAGCACCACGATCATTTGTTTTGATGATAACAAAACTCGTGTTATTTAACATTTGCAATTTGAGTCCTAGATTTCAGGTCAATTGCAAATGTGGACGTGTTTAGACGGAGTTCGAGCTCGCATTCAGGACGGATTGGAGGAGCTTGATGGAAAACAGAGGAGGTTCGCGTGGAGCGACAGATTGAAGATAGAAGACAAGAAGAATAGGATAGAATCTTTTTAATCCTTTCTTGTATCTCTTGTCTTTATTTTCTTGCTCTTTTTATTTTCCTTAGAAAATTATGTTAAAGAGCCTCAAAGAACCCTAACAGTAGTCCTAGGAACACCGGCACAACCCTTGGATACTTAGGTTTTCTGTAGAATACTTAGAAAACCAATATAGGGTTCAAACAGCACTTCCAGACGTCTAATTCCCAAATCAGACGTCTGATAAAGTATTTTAAGACGTCTGACTGTTGTCTCAGACGTCTGATATCTGTTAGGCTGGGATAGCTAGTACTGTCTGATGAAATCAGACGTCCAGACATTATACCAGATGTCTTAGGAGACGTTTGATGGACTTCCTAGACGTCCAGATAGTGGACCGTTGGCAAGCTTAGCAGGCACTCAAGATTTTGACCGTTAGAGCCTTATCAGACGTCCTTAGGCTTTTCCAGACGTCTAATAAATGACCGTTTTGCCTCGGCTGACCCAAAATCTCTTCTCAGAGATTTTCTAGCCGTTGCAACGTTTGGAAATCAATTCCCACAGTAGAAGTAGGTTTCCAGACGTCCAGACATAGTTCCAGACGTCCTGTATGTCGTCTGATGGACTTGCGCAAAAACCCTGTTTAGATCTGATCCAAGTCAGGGAGAGACCTGCCCAAAATCAGACGTCTGACCTTGGAATCAGACGTCTTAAAATGTCCTTCCATACGTCTGATGCAGGAGTTAGACGTCTGATAACCCTGTCAAATGTAATCATTGTCCTGATTTCGGCCTGATTCTCTTGAACTTTTTTCCCAACGGCTATAGAACCTTTCCTAAGCCTTCCAAAGCCTTCCTAAGGCCTCTATAAATAGAGGGGAGCCTTTACACACCTAGATACACTAAGAAAGACACAAGATACACACTTGGATACACTTAGCTACACACTTTCACTCTTTTGTGTCCTGAAAAGATCTTGCTCTCCAAGCTTAAGCTCCATTCCCTTGAGAGCATCAAACCTTCGCGCACCCGCTCTCCCGCCGTTGTTCACGAGAGCGACATTGCACTGTTGCGTGGCTCACGCACCCGCGTCATCGTCGACGCACTCCTTGCAAAGGGGAGTTTCCTAATTCCTATAGAAGCTTAGGTTTATTACTTTGTTGGCTCTATAGGTTTGTTGTTTATTTTATCTTTGTCTTTTGGTTGGGTATTCGCTTTTTCGAATTCCCGTCTCTTTCGTGGGACAAAATCCTTCTCGTGGAGAGAAGGGGTTGAGGAACGCTACCCTCGTACTTGTAGCGTGGTTGTACTGAGGTTGAATCACCCTCGTTTTAAAGTGATTCGGTTAGTGGATTTGATCAACTCGGTTAATCGGAAAATCCTAACTCGAGAGGGTTAGGTGGTGGTTTTCACCCGATTTGGGTTTCCACCTAAAAATTCTTTGTGTACTTTGTGTGTTTGTTTATTCTGTGATATTGTTTATTTCTGCATTTTATTACGTCACCCCTCCTTGTAGGGAACTTCGATAAACAGCCACTCGTAGGCAACATGTTCCAAAACCATCAAGTTTTCTGTACTACAGTATTCTTGGTTTCTTTCTAAATTCCCCATAGGGTTCATACATGGACTTTCTTATTTCTATATCTGGTTTGTTACATGTAGAATAGGCAACTCAAATTTCACCATTTATTACTCAGTACAGGTATGTATTTCCATTCATGACATGGTTCATTTCAAGTACTATAGGCAGCTCATGATTTATTTCTTTATAGGAAACATCATAGTAACTCAATCATTCATTAACTACACGTGCATTTCTTCCAGCCCTAGTGCTCATTTCACAACCTAGGGTTCAATTGAATATATTTTGAAGTAGCATGCATTTGTCTCTTTTCAGTCCTAGGGTTCATCTCACAACCTAGGGTTCAAATAATTCTACGTATGCAATTTAATTATTAACTCGGGATTAAGGTGAAAACCACTCTACCAGGGTAATCGGGTGGAATGGGGGCTCGTACGATAGCTCTCGACATCTCCGTAGGTTCCGTACACACCACGAACGGGTGGCCTATCACATTGACTCCATGTCAAAAGGAGCTCAAAAAGTGTAGACACTATACTACAACGTAGAGAATTTTGAACAAAAATCAATGAAAATTCATTTGCGAAAAATCGACTCCGTTTGGGCCCTGAACAGGCCCAAATACACAACTCTGACCAAAATTAGACGTCTGGGAAGAGTCCCAGATGTCTTAAACGTACGCAGTGGCTTAGCTTGCTCTTTGCATCCTTTTCAGACGTTTGGAACTCCTTGCAGACGTCTGAGGGGTCTTCAGACGTCTGGCAACACTCTCGGATGTCTGAAACTATCTCGATCCTCACACCAGCGCGCCTTCCCAACCTCTGACATATGCATGCATGATAAAAACTCGACAGGGGAAAAAATAATTGAAAACTGCCAGACATCTGGTATTACCTCCAAACGTCTGTCGAACTCCACAGACGTCTGATTATGTAGAAAAAATGACTTCGCAGAACCCTTCGTGAGCTTCTGCCAACGCGCTGCGAACCTCCTGCTGCCCTCTTCACTCACTCTCTTTCTCTCTCCCTTACCCACGCTCTCCTCCCTCTCAAGCTCCTCCCACTCCTTGTTCCACCACTCCTCCCTCCCTCGGTTGCGGTGGTGGAGAGAAATGGAGGGGGGTTTTATGGATGGGTGAGGGATGGGCATGGGTATGGTGGGGGTATGGTGTAGGTGTATGGGCATGGTAGGCATGGCGGTGTAGGGACATGGCATGGGGGTTTTTGCAAAGATGACCCCGTAGAAGCCTCCTATTCTCTCAGAGCCCACAAATTAAAAATCGAGGGGATTTACAATTGCAGTAGCACCCCCACAATTCTGGAAAATTTTTGAACGACCCTTGGGAAGGGTGTTATGACCCGGTTCTCGGATCCCTACAGGACCCGAGACCAACTCGCCTCGACTAATCCTAAGACATAGTCGTCCAACAAGAAATAACCAAAAGCATGAAAATAAATCACATTCACACATGCAATATAACTAAGTAGAAGAAACGTACAAAGCAGTAATTAAAATAGAACAACTATCTCAGTACATACCACAACAACAACAACAACGACGACAACAACAACTGAAAGTAGAAAGGAAACAGAAGCAGCAGAATAGTAACTAAGTGTCCATTACTTACTACAACAGTAGAAAAAAAGAAAGTGCTAAAGAAAGACTGCGGCTAGATTCGACTAGGCCCAGCACTCTCTGCAGCCAGGAACTTGGACTACTCAACTCCTGATCCTGAATAGTGTTATAAAAAGACAAAGTCAACGAACGCTGAGTAGAGTGGTGTTTATATTGTCTATGTACAAAACAGTAAAAATAATAGGTTTAATTCTCATTTCTATTTATCTGTTTTATATGTTTCCATTTCACCCATTTCTCAAAGTATCCAGACATTTCTTGATCTTGCATGTTCCTTGTGGGAACGATCTTGATTGCAGTCTTTTCCGTAAAGTAGAAGGTACATTGGTGCTCTCCTGGCCGGGAGAGTCCCCCGTGGTAATCCTACACCCAGTCAACCACCCCGAGGTCACTGTCAAGACGTAGCGGTGACTACGGCACCCGTGATAAGTGCATTGGTGGCTACCCCTCACTGACAAGCTGTTAGTCATTTCCGCTAGCGGGTATGCCCAAAGTACAGCACAGAACAGTATAGGGCCTTGCCCTCTCAAAACAGGGGTCTTGTCCCTCAGAACCAAACAGAGGTCTCGCCCCTCCACAGTCCACGCACCCTCATCTGACTACCCCAGTTTGCCCAGAGGGCCTAACAAGTCGGTGTAGGGTGGCTAGCTGAACCCCAGGCCCCATAAGGTGGCTAGCTCCCTCCCTACACTAGTAGCTCGCCTCGATACCACGTACATGATTGCCAATAGGAGACGGTGTAGAGTGGCCAATCCTAACCCTGGGTCTCAACCCAAGGGAGGCTAGCTCTGCTCTACACAAAAAGGGGACAGTTGCTCTCCTTGGTACCATGTACGCAAGGGCCAGCACACTTCCCGTCCACATTTCATATTCCATTTATCCACAGGAGTTCTACTCCTAATTCCCTATAAGGTTCATGCTCATGTTCACCTCATCTATCCAGATCCAGGTCTAATGTTTCATAATTCATTTCTTATCCATATACAGGCAGCTCGTGTTTTCATAGTTCAATTATCAATAGCATACAACTGGTGGTTTCACAGGCAATTATTCATTAAATACAAGCATCTCATATTCTAATAGGCAACTCGTAATTATAATACAGGCATTTGCTAGTTGTTTATCTTAACCACGCATGCAAGTAAATATTACAGTACAAACAGGCTCATTCATTTCTCTACCCTAGGGTTCATTCCACATCCTAGAGTTCCATTCAGCTATTTCAACCAAGCACATTCTTATTTAAATGTTAATAACTGAATTAAACCACTCTAGCTGGTATCACGAGAGGAATGGGGGTCGTCTGTGCCGCAGATCTCGTGTCTCCGCAGGCCCCGAACATGCCACCGGCTGGTAACCTGTACCAGCGACCAATGTACATTAGATAGGCTCAAAATAGTAGGTACTCAACATGAATACGTAGAGAAACTCGAGTAGAAATCAACGATACTTTAGTTGCGGAAATTTGATTCCGTTTGGGCCTCAAACAGGCCAAAAACGCAGTTTCTGATCAGAATCAGACATTTGGGACTAATCCCAGATATCTTAAAAGATGTCAAAACTCACCTTGTGTCTCCTACGGCTGATCAGACGTCTAGACCTTCTCTACGACTGTCTGAAGACAGTTCCAGACGTCGGATGATGTCTCTGGTCATCTGGAAGCACCTTCGGAGGACTGGTGATGTGATCAGATGTCCAAAAGCGCGTGGAAAAGCATCTCGTGCGCCTTCCCAAAGCTGCACCTACACACGCAAATGCAGGCGCGGATTAGCTAACAACGCCTCCTACGCTGAGATCTTCTGCATGGGAGAAATCAACGCAAGAATGTACGTACCTCATGCAATACGTGCTCTCAGACGTCCAGCCATAGCTCTGGACGTCCAGGTCCCTCGCCAGTCGTATGGATGTCACGCCAGACATCTGATACTGGAAAGCTTCAAGTATCAGAACCTACTCGCAGCTTGCTCCGCTCGTGCCTCCACCTGCGGCGGCAGCTCCAACACTGCAGGAGCTTGGACAGCTCCTCACCGACGTCCTCCACGCGCACACGCACCCATTGCCGGCCGTGCAAGCTCCATCGAGCTCCCGAAGGTCCTCCAATGTTATGACCCAGTTCCCAAATCCCTACAGGACACGAGACCGGACCGACTCGACTGATCCCAAGACCTAGTTGTCCAACGAGAAAGTAACCAAAAGGCAGTAAACTAAATCACATTCACCATGCTAGCAACTAAAAGTAACAAAGTAAAGAAGTAAACTACTACAGTACACACCACCACAATAGTAGAAAAGTAAATAGGTACAGGAATATAAAAGTACAAGAAGTTACTCACTACTACAAACGAGTACAAAAGAACTACCACTACTGGGCTCTACTGGGCCCAGCACCCTCTGCAGCTGTATGCTCTGGCTGCTCAACACCTGGACCTGAAAAAGGTTATGAGTATAAAACGTCAGCGAATGCTGAGTAGAGTGGCAACCAACTACTAAGCCAGTAAAGGTGGACAAGTAGCTATTGTTTTTAAATTTCTTTCTTTCTTTAACTAATTATTCTTTCTTTCACCACTTAATTTAATTATCAAGTCTCTTTCTTGATCTCGAATGTTCCTCGTGGGAACGATCTTGATTGCAGTCCTTTTCGAAGAGTAGAAGTAGGATGTGGTGCTCTCCTGGCCTAGAGAGTCTCCTGTGATGGTCCTACATCCAGTCAACCACCCCAAGGCCACGGACAGACGTAACGGTGACTACGGCATGCGCGATAAACCCATGGGTGGCTACTCCGCACTGGCACGCAGTCAATCGTTTCCGTTAGCGGATGCACCCAAAGCACAGCACGGAACCAGTATAGGGCATAGCCCTCTCAGTAATAGGGGTCTAACCCCTAAGAACCAAATAGGGGTCTCACCCCTCCACAATCCGCACACCCTCGCCTGACTACCCTGGTTTGCCCAGTGGACCTAACAAGTCAGTGTAAGGCAGCTAGCTAAACCCTGGGTCCCGTGGGGCAGCTAGCTCTCTCCCTACACTAGTAGCTCTCCCCGGTACTATGTATGCGAGGGCCAAGAAGTCGGTACAGAGTGGCCAATCCTAACCCCGGGTCCCAACCCAAGGGCGGCTAGCTCCGCTCTGCACTAAACAGGGGGACAGTCGCTCTTCTTGGTACTCCGTACTCAAGGGCCAGCTTACTTCCCCACTCACATTCCCAGTTCCATTCCATTTATTTCCAAGATCTCTACTCCTAATTCCCCGTAGGGTTCATGCTCATGTTTCTCAGGCCAAGCCATACCAGGTTTCATCATTTCTATTTCCATTCTCAGGTTATACACATGCAATTTGTAACTCTATTCCATATTCAGTTTATTCACAGATAGCTCGTGTTTCCAACATTCACCTTTCCAATTTCAATTTATATACATGCAGCTCATAGTATCTCATTTAACATAAACAACAGGAATTCACATGCAACAATTTGCTAATACAAGTACTTTACGTTTCATAGGCAACTGTTATTTATTTAATGGCAATTGTTATCATTCTATCTACTCATTCAAGAATGCAATTCATTCATTCAATACAGACAATCCAGTATTTCTAGTCCTAGGATTCATGTCATATCATAGGTTCTAATCATTCATTCCACACAGGCAATTAGGTTATAATTAAATTAAGGGGAAGCCACTCTACCAATAAACCCAGGAGTAATGGGGGCTTGAACGGCAGGCTCGCGTGCCTCAGCAAGCCTCGAACCTCCAACGGAACAAGGTCCTATCACAAGGATAAATCACAAGAGAATACTCAGAACAGTATAGAAAGTATTCCAACAAGTAAAGGAAAACATACGGGAAACATCGGTATCTCAATTGCAGAAATCGGACCTCAAACAGACCCTAAACGGGTCAAAAACAGTGATTCTGACTCCAATCAGACGTCTGGAACACCTTCCAGACGTCTTAAAAGAGTCTAGAGCCATACCTCAGTCCCGCGCTACTCCTCAGACGTCCAGGAACTCCGCTGGACCGTCTGGATCCAATTCCAGACGTCCGACAACCTCTCTGGGCATCTGGAAACACTTCACGTCGTCTGGTGCCTCGCCCAGACGTCCGAAGTGCATGGGAGGGCATGTCCCGTGCCTTCCTGAAGCAACACCTGCGTGAATCAATAGAAATCTTCTCAAAAAGGGTAGGGAACAATGTCTCGGCGGAGCGGCCTGCATGGCCGTATCCGCAAGAAGACATACCTTCGCGAAGCCTCCTCCTCAGACGTCTGGCACCACCTCCAGACGTCCGCACCGTCGTCTGGCGGTCACTCTAGACGTTTGATTATGGGAAAATCCCAGAGCCAGAACCTGCCTTCGCCTTCTCACGTCGCGCTTAGCCACACCGCCCTCGCTCACCTGTTGCTCCGACTGCAGTAGTGTCGAGGAGGACCTCCCCGACGCACTCCTCCACCTTGCGCACGCGCTGACAGACCGTGAGCTCCCCGGCGAGCTCCCATGTGTGCTCGCAAGCCTTCTCTCCTCTCCTTCTCACGCTGCTCCTCCTCTCCTCTCACGACACACCTCTTCGCCGCTCTCGCTCGCTGCACTCGTTGGAGGGTAGAGGAAGGAAGTGGCTGGAAGTGGGGGTGGTGGGAGGGAGAGGAGGGGGGTTATATAAGGTGTGGGGTTAGGGTTTGCGTTAGGCGAGAGGAGAGAGGAGAAGAAAATGAGGGACGCGTACTGTCTACATGCAACACACGTGCAGACATGAGCACGTACACGAAAATTTTGATTTTCAGATGTCTGGGAATGAGTCCAGACGTCTTGCAAGACGTCTGACCCTTAGTCCAGAATCTTACCAGATTCTGACCTAAAGTACAGACGTCTTAAAAAAGGCTTAATAACACGGATCTTAACATCCGACCTTCTGTGCCCTCCTCCTTCCTCCATCTCTCTCTCCCTCACTCGCCCTCGACTCGCCTCTCTCGTCCGCCCTCGCCACGGCCGCACAGGAGATTTGAAGGTGGTGGTGGCTAGTGGTGTGAGGAGAGGAGAAGGGGAAAGAAGGGTATAAATAAGAGGGAGTAGGGATTAGGGTTTGGGGGAAATAAGGGAGAGAAAGGAGAGCGGCCTCTGCGCATCGCCTGCATGCAGAGCACAAAGCGCAGTACGAAATAATCCACTTTCAGATGTCCGGGAATGAGTCCAGACATTTGGATAGACGTCTGGCTGAAATTCCAGACATCTTAAATGGCTAAAACGTAGCGGGTCATTACATCATAACAAACTTAAAGGAAGTTTCATCCCCAATACTTGAGCTAGCTAGGGTGTGGAAAAAGGAACGTAAAAACGCATAACAAACTTAAGGAGGACCAAAGTAGGTCCGAAAAGACGTACCCTTAAAAAGCTCTGGGTACCGCTCTCGCATCGCCGCCTCGGGCTCCCAGGTCGCCTCCTCATGCCGCTGGTTTCTCCATAGGACCTTCACTAGTGGTACCTACTTCCATCTCAGACTCCGGATGGCTCTGTCCAGTATCTATACTGGTCTCTCGGGGTAGGTCAGGTCATCACCCATGTCGACGCTCTCGTGGCTCAGAATGTGACTAGGATCAGAGACGTACTTCCTGAGGTTGGACACATGGAACACGTTGTGCACTCCAGAAAGTTAGGGAGGAAGGGCAAGCCGGTAAGCAACAGGTCCTACCCGCTCCAGGACCTCAAAGGGCCCCTCAAACCTTAGCGCAAGCTTCCCTTTCACCCCAAAATGCTGTAGGCCCTTCATGGGCGAAACATGGAGAAAGACATGATCCCCAACCTTGAACTGCAACTCTCTGCGTTTCCGGTCAGCGTAACTTTTCTGTCTGCTCCTGACAGTGCGGAGTCGTCTATGAATCTACTCTATCACCTCCTGACTCTTCCGGATCAGCTTGGGGCCAACTTCCCATTTGGTCCCCACCTCAACCCAACTCAAGGTTGCAGTACACCTCCGTCTGTACAGAGCCTCGTAAGGTGCCATGCCGATACTCGAGTGGTAACTGTTATTATATGAAAATTCTTCCAGGGGTAAATGCTCCTCTCAGGGGCCTCTCTAGTCTAGTACACAGGCGTGTAAAAAGTCCTCAAGTGTCTGTATGGTGCGTCCTGACTATCCGTTCGTCTGGGGGTGGTAAGCGGTACTGAACCTCAAACATGTCCCTAAAGCCTGCTGAAACTCAACCCAGCACTGAGAAGTAAAATAGGTATCTCTGTCAGATACAATCTCACACGAAACTCCGTGCAGGCGTACCACATCTCGGATGTACCTCTCTGCTAACTGTGATTGTCCAAGGGTGACTTGGATCGGCAGGAAACACACTGTCTTCGTCAACCTGTCTACTATCACCTAGACTGTGTCGTGTCCCCGTTGGGTAACTGGTAGACCCACCACCAAGTCCATGGTGATGATCTCTCACTTCCACTCTGGCACAGGGAGTGGCTGCAACGGCCTTGCAAGCCTCTGACACACCAAACACTGCTGCATAAACTCACCAACATCTCGCTTCATCCCTCTCCACCAAAAGTCGTGTCTCAAATCATGATACATCTTTGTGTTCCTAAGATGTATGGTGAACCTAAACCTGTGTGCCTTAGCTAGGAGCTCTCTCAACAACTCCACGTCCTTAGGAACGCATAAGCGTCCCCTCATGAGCAGTATCTCGTCTGTAAAGGAAAAGTCTCTGGGGTCCCCTATCAACACCCTATCTCGCAGCATTTGTAGGTACAGATCTGTCATATACCCTGCAATGATGCAGTCTATCAGCTCTGGTCGCATCTACTACATCACTATCACTGTCCCACAATACCCCTGTGACTCTAGGGGTCGAAAACTGCCCAACTCCTCCAAAAGTCTCCAACTCTGTGCCTGTAAACTGGCCAAGTGGGCAGGTGCCTTCCGGCTCAAGGTATCAGCCACCACATTGGCCTTCCCTGGGTGATAGGAGATGATGCAGTCGTAGTCCTTCAGGAGCTCTAATCAACATCTCTGTATCATGTTAAGCTCCTTCTGGTCAAACAAGTACCTAAGGCTCTTATGATTCGTGAAGATCTTGAAAGTCTCATCGTAAAGGTAGTGCCTCCATGTCTTCAGCGCGAAGATAATAGCTGCCAGATCTAAGTCATGGGTAGGGTAGCTATGCTCATGGGGCTTCAGTTACCGCGAAGCATAAGCGACAACATGACCCTACTGCATGAGCATACCCCCTAACCCCTGCAACGAAGCGTCTGTGTAAACCACAAAACCACCACTGCTGTCTGAGATGGTAAGCACAGGAGCTGAAGTCAGTCTCTCCTTCAACTCCTAAAAACATGCCTCGCACTCATCTGTCCAGGCAAAGGGTACATCCTTTCGAGTCAGCTGGGTCATAGGATACACAATTTGAGAGAATCCTCTGATAAACCGCCAATAGTAGCCTGCCAGTCCCAAAAAGCTACGTATCTCCGTCACTGTACGTGGCCTCTCCCACCTGAGTACAGCCTCAACCTTAGCTAGATCCACAACCAAACCATCCCCTAAAATCATGTGGCCCAAGAAAGTCACCTACCTCAACCAAAACTCGCATTTACTGTACTTGGCATATAGCCTGAGTCGCCTCAAGGTGTCCAGGATCTTGCGTAAATGCTATCCATGTTGCTCTTGATCCCGCGAGTAAACGAGCACGTCATCGATAAACACCACTACAAATTGGTCCAAGTATGGCCTGAAAACCCGGTTCATCAAATCCATAAAAGCAGCAAGGGCATTGGTCAACCCAAACGGCATGACCAAGAACTCGTAGTGCCTGTACTGGGTACAGAAAGCTGTCTTGGAGATGTCGGTCTCCTTGATCTTTAACTGGTGGTAGCCCGACCTCAGATCTATCTTGGAGAACACGGTGGCGTCTCGCAATTGGTCAAAGAGGTCGTTAATCCTCGGCAACGGATACTTGTTCTTGATGGTAACCCTATTCAGCTATCGGTAGTCGACACAAAGTCGTAGGGTGCCGTCCTTCTTCTTCACAAACAGTACAAGGGCTCCCCACGGGGATGCACTAGGCCTCACAAAGCCCTTCTCCAATAGGTCTTGCAGCTGTGACTTGAGCTCTCACAGCTCAAGTGGTGCCATCAGGTATGGTGCAATAGAAATGGGGCTGGTCCCCGGTACCAATGAGATCTCAAACTCGATCTCACGCTCAGGCGGTAGTCCTGACAGCTCCTCTGGAAAAACGTCGGGGTACTTGCAAACCACCGAAATACTTTGAAAGTCAGCCACAGGGCTAGGCTCTGCCACCACACAGGCCAGAAAGCCCTCACACCCCTGGCTCAAAAGCCTTGCTGCCTGAAGTGTAGAGATGCATCTGAAACCTCCGTCCACCGACTGTCCATGAAACTCAAAGGGAGGCAACTCCGGTATGGAGAAGATGATCTACCTCCCGAAACAGTCCACCAAGGCATGATAGGTGGACAGCCAATCCATCCCTAGGATCATGCCAAAATCCTCCATCTGTATCACAATCAGGTCAGTGGGGAGGCTGTGTCCCTCTATACTGATCTCGCAGTCCGTGTAGACCTCCTCAGCTACAAACAACTGGCCACCTGGGCCTCTGATCACAAACGGATCCTCTAACAGTACACTGCCCTGCCCCAAACTGACGATAAAACTCGTAGCAACGAAAGAGTGCGTGGCGCCAGAATCAAGAAGTACGTACACTAATCTGCCAAAAATAATAACCATATCTGCCACCACTGAACCTGAAGCCCTGGCATCTCTGTGTGTCAGGTCGTTGATATGCCCCTCAGCCCTTAGTGAAGATGAAGCAGCTACACTCTAGGTCGAGCGAGCAATCGCTGGCCGGTATCCTCCTTGTAACTGCTGCCCTCCCCCACGCGCCTGGTGACCACGACCACCAGCTCGGCCTCCAGCGCTCGGTGCAGGGAGCATTTGCTGTGCTCCAGTCTTAGATGGGTAGTCCTTCCTGATGTGGCCCGACTGGCTACACTGGTAGCAGAGGGGAACATGACCTCCTCCCTTAGTAGGTCCCTACTAGCGGCTGGGCGGGGGTCCGGTGCTGGCAACTAGCCCCTGTCTGGGGCCCCAAAGGCCACTGATGGCCTTGCAAAATGAGACAGCTCTCCTGCAGGTGTCGTGTGCCTCCTCTCCCGACGACCCTGAGAGTACTCTGGCTGGTAGGGCCTCTTCCGTCCACTGTCAATGTTTCGCGCGGCCGGGTTGGTCTCCTCGTCATGGCTGCCTCAACCACTCGTGAGAAAGTGGGCAGCTTCAGGGGTTTGACATTAGCCCGAATAGCAGGTCGAAGCCCCTTAGTAAACCTCCACAGGCGCTCCTCCTCCGTAGACATGACTATCGAGGCAAAACGTAATAGCTCTAGAAAACACGTGCAGTACGTGCTAACAGTCATCGTCCCCTCACAGAGGGTGTGCAACTCCCATCTCCTCTGGTCCTACTAGGTCTGCGGAAAGTACTGCTTGCAGAAGAGAGTCACGAACTGGTCCCATGTCGGCTCTCTCCCCTCCTGGCCTCGAACTGCCCTCCACCACCTGTGTGCTGCACACTCCAGCTGGTACGTGGCAAAGGCCACACGGCACTCCGCGGGAGGACGAAGGGTGTCGAATACCATCTCTATCTGCTCCAGCCAGTCCTCTACCTTAGACGGGTCCTCATCCCCCTTGAAGGAGGGGGGCTTCAGCTTCCGGAACTGCTCGAAAAGCTCGTGGTGCAGCTGTAGTGGGGAAACGGGCACGCCTCCAGGCAAGGAGGGCTCATGCTCGGAAGTGTTAGAGTGCGGTGGGGGCGGTGGAGGACCACCCCTCCCCTCCTGCTCGTCTGGCGCTACGACGGTCTCTCTGTCCCACCGAGGACTCCCCCTCCACGTCCTCAGGGAGAGGTGCCCGTGGAGGCTGGTGGAACTCCTCTCGCACGATGTCTATGATTAAATGGGCAAGATCCTGGGTCAGAACGCCCAGGAGAAGAGGTGGGTCAACTGGTACCTCAGGTTCGACACGTCCGCCCCTCCGACCTCGTCCACGGCCGCGACCACGGCCCACCTCGAGAACTCCCTGACGAGGCCTCTCCTGCAAGGAGACGTGAAGGATAGAGCCAGAGTGTCAACGATACCGAATTACATCGAGAAAAGACTCGGAATAAATACCAAACGATACGTTGTGGTGGCTATCCTAGTTATATGCACGTGAGTGGTTATTCTCAAGCCAATTGGTTCATTTCTCGAGATGACCTTGCTCTAATACCATCTTGTTACGACCCAATTCCCGGATCCCTTGGACCCAAGACCGGCTCACCTTGACTAATCCCAAGATCTAGTCGTCTAACAAGAAATAACCAAAAGTAGGAAAATAAACCACATTCACACATGCAATATAACTAAGTAGAAGAAACGTACAAAGCAGTAATTAAAATAGAACAACTGTCTCAGTACATACCACCACAACAACAACAACGACAACAACGGAAAGAGAAAAGGAAGCAGAAGAAGCAGAACAGTAACTAAGTGTCCATTACTTCAATAGTAGAGAAAAAAAAAGTGCTGAAGAAAGACTACGGCTGGACTCGACTGGGCCCAGCACCCTCTGCAGCCGGGAACTTGGGCTACTCAACTCCTAGTCCTAAACAGTGTTATGAAAAGACAGAGTCAGCGAACGCTGAGTAGAGTAGTGTTTATATTATCTATGTACAAAACAGTAAAAACAACAAGTTTAATTCTCATTTCTATTTATCTGTTTTATATGTTTCCGTTTCACCCATTTCTCAAAGTATCCAGATATTTCTTGATCTTGCATGTTCCTCATGGGAACGATCTTAATTGCAGCCTTTTCCGTAGAGTAGAAGGTACACGTGGTGATCTCTTGGCCAGGAGAGTCCCCCGTGGTAGTCCTACACCCAGTTAACCACCCCAAGGTCACTGTTAAGACGTAGCGGTGACTACGGCACGTGTGATAAGCGCACGGATAGCTACCTCGCACTGACACGCGGTCAGTTGTTTCCGCTAGCGGGTATGACCAAAGTACTGCACGGAACAGTATAGGGCCTTACCCTCTCAGAATAGGGGTCTCGCCCCTCAGAACCAAATAGGGGTCTCGCCTCTCCACAGTCCGCGCACCCTCGTCTGACTACCCTGGTTTGCCCAGAGGGCCTAACAAATCGGTGTAGGGTGGCTAGCTGAACCCTGGGTCCTGTGGGGTGGCTAGCTCCCTCCTTACACTAGTAGCTCGCCTTGGTACCACGTACGCGAGGGCCAACAGGAGTCGGTGTAGAGTGGCCAATCCTAACCCCGGGTCTCAACCCAAGGGAGGTTAGCTCCGCTCTATACAAAAAGGGGACAGTTGCACTCTTTGGTACCACGTAATCAAGGGCCAGCACACTTCCCGTCCACATTTTAGATTCTGTTTATCCACAGGAGTTTTACTCCTAATTCCCCGTAAGGTTCATGCTCATGTTCACCTCATTTATCCAGATCCAGGTCTCATGTTTCATAATTCATTCTCATCCATATACAGGTAGCTCGTGTTTTCATAGTTCAATTATCAATAACATACAACTGGTGGTTTCATAGGCAATTATTTATTAAATACAGGTAGCTCATATTCTAACAGGTAACTCGTAATTATAATACAGGCATTTGCTAGCAATTTATCTTAACCACGCATGGAAGTAAATGATACAGTACAAACATGCTCATTCATTTCTCTACCCTAAGGTTTATTCCACATCCTAGAGTTCCATTCGGCTATTTCAACTAAGCACATTCTTATTTAAATGTTAATAATTGAATTAAACCACTCTACCGGGTATCATGGGAGGAATGGGGGCCTGTGCCACAGATCTTGTCATCTCCGCGGGACCCGAACATGCCACCGTTTGGTAACCTGTACCAGCGACCAATGTATATTAGACATGCTCAAAACAGTAGGTACTCAACACGAATACATAGAGAAACTCGAGTAGAAAATAATGGCACTTTGTTTGCGGAAATCTAATTCCGTTTGGGCCTCAAGCAGGCCAAAAAACACGGTTTCTGATCAGAATCAGATGTCTGGGACTAATCCCAAACCTCTTAAAAGACATCAAAACTCACCTTGTGTCTCCTACGGCTGATTAGGCATCCAGACCTTCTCTACGATCGTCTGAAGATAGTTCCAGACGTCGGACGATGTCTCTGGTCGTCTAGAAGCACCTCCGGATGTCTGGTGATGTGATCAGACTTCCAAAAGCACGTGGAAAAGCGTCACGCGTGCCTTCCCAAAGCTACACCTGCGCATGCAAATGTAGGTGCGGATCAGCCGACAACGCCTCTTGCACTGAGATCTTCTGCATGGGAGAAATCAGCGCAGGAACGTACATACCTCGCGCGATACGTGCTCTCAGACTCCGACCTTAGCTCCGGACGTCTAGGTCCCTTGCCAGTCGTCTGGATGTCACACTAGACGTCTGATACTGGAAAACTTCCAGTATCAGAACCTGCTCGCAGCTTGCTCCGCTCGCACAGGCCCACAGCGATAGCTCCAACGCTGCAGGAGCTTGGACAACTCCTCGCCGACGTCCTCCACACCTGCACGCACCCGCCGTCGGCCGTGTGAGCTCCGCCGAGCTCTCGAAGGTCCTCGGACCTTCCACGCTCTCCTCCTTCCTCCCTCTCGCTCTCCCTCGCTTGCCCTCCACTCGCCTCTCTCGTCCACCCTCGCCACGGCCGCACAGGAGATCTAAAGGTGGTGATGGCTGGTGGTGTGAGGAGAGGAGAAGGGGAAAGAGGGGTATAAATAGGAGGTTGTAATAGGGTTTAGGGTTTGGGGGGAAATGAGGGAGCGAAAGGAGAGCGGCTTCTGCGTGCCGCCCGCGCGCAGACTGTAAAGCGCAATACGAAATAATCCACTTTTAGACGGCCGGGAACGGGTCCAGACGTCTGACTGAAATTCCAGGCATCTTAAATGACTAAAACATAGCGGGTCATTACAAAGGGTCATTTCAAAAACTAAGATAGAATGTAGTACAAGTTAGAATGATACATGTTTGAGACGGAAACACATCACCCGATAGAAAGAAAATAAAAGTCTGAAGCATAAAATAAGTTGTAAAGTGAATCCACCTCTAATAACGAAGCTAGCGACTATTAATGAAAACCCACGGACCAACTAACACCTAGTTAGAAGTCAAAGGGAAAAATAGCGTGAGCTACAAAGCTTAGTAAAGTGCGGAAGCAAACAACAATGGTAGTGGTTCAGAGCAGTATAAGAAAAAAACAACCCCATAATTATTTCTTAAAAGGTTTATTCTCATTTCCTTTAACTTATCTTTTCTTCATTAATTATATTTTATTTCCTAGAATTTTCTTTTAATTCAGATCATTAGGACTTGGGGTGGGATTTGATCAGATACATCAGGTGACCAACTTGGCTTGTCCCTCAAATTCTCATCTTAATCATGATGTGTCATGTAGCTGTCTACAGAAGGGAGTCTGTACTTAGGAACACTCTCCGCATCTACAGAATTGGATCATCCCCACTTATTAAGCCACCATCACCTCAAATCTTTCCAACCATATACTAGCCCCAACGATACAAAAGATGCTACATGACTCGATGAAGGTAAGGAGAAAGCATGTAATTTCCTAACTTAGTATATTTTATTTTAATACAAAACCGACACCTCTGTTTTATATCTTTCACATCATCTCATTCTAGAACAGGAAACGATGTTGCAAAATCCACAGCCAATATTTCATTTTCTAGGCATCTCTACACAAAAGTTCCAATTTTGATTTATTTGTAGAGTTATAGAACATAATTGCAGGCTTGTAAATTTTTAATAAGGTAATTTTCTTTCATACAACTCATTCATTTGAGCAAGTAATTCCATACACTTTTACCACAATAGAAAGTCTCAAATTTATTTTCTTAATTCCAAGACTAAAGAATATCTTATTCCAACAATTGCCTCACTTATTTAGTAGCCATTTTTAATTTAAGAAGGCAGCTCTCAATTTGTTAATTAGAAAAAATTATGGGATTGTCAATTTAATAGCGATATGGGTTGACTTCCAGACCAAAGAAGAAAGTAGGTCTAACAAGCAAAAAGAGAGAAAGAACACTTTACCTGCAACCGTGCATATACTAGGGTCTGCCAGGTCGGCAGTGAACCCTCGATGTAAGTCCCTGGGAAAGCACGATAGCCGAGTCATTGGAAAGGTTACGAAAAAACAGTAATGAAAAGAAAATGGTAGAAGGGCCTCCATACCTTGTGGGTCTCGAGAAGCAGGCATGGGTAGCAATCTTGACAGTCCTAGAGCAGCCGCTGCTCTGTCACCCGTGTGAATGCACAATGTTAAAAACTACATCAAAATTCGCGCACACGAGGTTTGTACGCTCTCGCACATGCATATATAAAAATATCCCACATACTAGCACATATACATACGTACGTACCAAAATCTAATTATTTACACACATATTAACATGCACTTCCCTGTATAAAACCTAACATCTGTACATATCCTTCCAGTGAGGAGGATAGATGCGATCACTAAAACGAGTTAGGAACTCCTCCGAAGTGTCGGGATAGGCCTGGACTGACCACCATCTATGTGCATGGCTGTCTAGGACGTACACAGCGAAGGGTGCACGACAATCGGTCGGTAAGGCCAGGACGTCGGATGCCTTTTCCATCTTGAGGACCCAATCCTCCACCACTGAGGGGTCTCCATCTCCTTGAAATTCTGAAACCTTCGTCGTCCGGAAGGCAGAACAAAGCTGCGTTATCATGGATGTGATATACCTGTGGTGGTACCAAAAATGGCACAGAAGAAGCTACCTCAAGAGGAGGCGAGGTATAGGCTAGTGGGGGTGAATACAGGCTCTGTGCGAGAGGGTACATTACATGAGTGAAGCCTGTCTGCACGTGAGGAGGTGTGATGGGTGGGTTCTGCTTGGCACTTTGCTCCCCTGGGCTACTGATCGTAGGTGGTAGCGGCAACAGCCTTCACTGAATGTCCTATAGGGTCCCTAGTATGGCCTGCATGACCTGGACCGAATCCACCACAGGAGGTTGTTCCTGGGCCATCCGTCGATGCCTGGGCAGCATTTCTTGCACACCCAAAAGTTCAGAATTAGATTAGTTTTTGACGACCCAGTGTAGTTCGTTTGTGATCTATTTCTGAGTTTCCTCTGTTACTGCTTAGTAAGGTTTCCTACTGTGTGTATACTTAACGAGGCAACAGCACTTTGATACTATCTTTTTTATAATGAAACATTTTGGACTAACTCAGATGATTATATTATTGCCCAACAAAAAGCAATTGCACAAATAACCAAGTAATAATAATGCAACAAAAGAAAATAATTGTATTTATTTATTTCTAA
Source organism: Thalassia testudinum (assembly GCA_037157565.1). Classification (NCBI taxonomy): domain Eukaryota; kingdom Viridiplantae; phylum Streptophyta; class Magnoliopsida; order Alismatales; family Hydrocharitaceae; genus Thalassia; species Thalassia testudinum. Next base: position 24,001,367 of record JAZHRO010000015.1, on the reverse strand, counting down.
TTATCAACTAAAGAATAAAACAAAACTGTAATGCAAAGAAAGAAAATTAAGGTAGAACACAGTACAAGTTGGAATGACTCTCGTTTGAAACAAAAACACGTCACTCGACAAAATAAAAAAAAAATTCAAAGCATAAAAGAAGCGGTAAAGTGAATCCATCTCTAATAAGAAAACTCATACTATTCAGAGAAGTATAAGGAAAAGATAACCCTATAATTATTTGTTAAAAGATTTATTCCCATTTTCTTTTACTTACCTTGTCTTCCTGAATAATATTTTATTTCTTGAAAATTTTCTCTTAATCATGATTGTCAGGACTTTGGAAGGGATTCGACAAGGTATACCTAGTGGCTAACTCACCATGCCTTGTTGCTCCTCATCTTAGTCATGATGTGACATGTAGTTACCTATAAAGTCTATACTCGAGAACGATCTCCACATCCACGGAGTTAAATCATCCTCACTTGTTATTCCCTCGTCACCTTAAATCTTTCCAACTACACACTAGCCCTAGTGATACACAAGACGTTACATGTCTCAACTAAGGTGCCAAGGAGCCATGTAACTCGCCAACTTAGTATATTTTACTTTAAGACAAATCTAGCACCACTGTTTCATATCTGTCACATTTATCTCATTCTAGGAAATAATGTCGCAATAGTCCATAGTCAATATTTCATTTTCTAGGCATCTCCATACAAAAGTTCAAATTTTAACTTTTTTATCGGGCTATAGAGTATAATTACAAACTTGTCAATTTTTAACAGGCAATTTCTTTCATACAATTCGTTCATTTAAGCAAGTAATTCCATTTACTTTTATCGGAACAAGTAGGAACTCTCAAATTTATTTTCTTAGCTCCAAGACTAAAGAATATCTTATTTCAACAGCTTACCTCAATTAATTAGCAACCATTTTTAATTTAACCAAGTAACTTTTAATTTGTTAATTAGGAAAAATTATGGGATTATTAACTTAATAGAGATATGAGTTGACCTCCCGACCAACAAGAGTGAAGAAAGTGCAACCTAACCAGCAAAAAGATGAGGACACTTTACCTGCAACTATGCCTATACTAGCGTCTACACAATCGGCGGCGGACCCTCAATCTAAGACCATAAGAAAGCACTACTGAATCATTGAAAAGGTTATGGAAAAACAGTAACAAAAAGAAAATAGTACGAGGGCCCACATATCAACACATAGAATCCCCCTGTGAAAGAAACGTTCAAGAAATTGCAAGGCTCTTGGGATGACTTTTGATGTTTTATTTAAGGAATCTTTTGAACTATGGGATTTTGAGGAGTAAGCCATTAATTCAATGAACGAGGAAAAAGAAGACACTATCTCATAAAATGGAGCTCAAAATACAATAGATTGATGGCAAAATTACAATCCAATAAATTCAAATGGATGGTTTGATTCTGAGGAAGAGATAATTTCTGACGAAGATTTTGAGGAATTCAACACAGAACTTTCAATCTCTCAAGCTTTACCTCTATCCTCGTATGACCTGCAATCGGGAGAAGTCATGATCTTTGATACTACTCAACATATTTTTAAGCCTTATGATCGTGATTGCGTAGAAGATAAGTCTGTCGTCGTAGGTGCTAAAATACGTTGTTTTAAATTTATAAAACTGTCTCAAAAAAAAAAACGAGTAATGTCGAGATTATGAGTTATTTCACACAGAGTCAAAGATATCTAAATATTCTCTACCTACCTAAGCCAACTACTTTTTTCTTTTTCTTTTTTTTTGAGATTTTTTTTATATAAGAAAACCAAATAAAGGAAGCAAACACAGAGATAATTACGGCAAAAACACAAAAATGAAAATAGAAACTTTTATTCCTAGCGAAAGTTCACTACAATAAGAAAAATAAATAAAATATAAAATAACAAGAAGAATAAGAGAGTGGAGAGAATAGGAAGGCTAGCGAGGTGACGGTGGTGGAGAAAGCCGTCGATGGTCGTTGATGAAACACGTGCATAGAGGCGTGAAGTCGGGGAAATCGTAGCGAGACATGCAAGAATTCGAAGAAGACGTAGGATTGCAGGAGTACACACCGAGAAACTTGCCGATGGAAAAGAAGATGGCTGGAGGTCGGTGGAGAAGGAGATCAGAGAGGAGTGGCTGCTGGAGGAGGACATCACAGAGAGGAAGAAGCAATCCTCTACCTTAGTGAATTAAACATTCCTCTACCCTAGCCGTCCACCCTTCTAGCCTCCCCACTCTAGGTGTAGGTCTCCCTTGCCTAGGGCTGTAGCTGGCAGCCTCTGGTGGTCCGTCAGATTCATCCTTGCTTCTAATCTTTTGCTTCTCCGACAAGGCTTCATCTTAGGGCTCCACTTTATTTTATTGCATTTCTACCTTGTTATTTTCTTTGGTCATTAGCTGTAAAACTCTCCTTGCAATTTCAATAAAAAAATCTTTCATCTACTTTCCGTGTTTGATTTTTATGCTTTGCTAGTCATAGTTTAGATTACTTTTCTACTATCCTTATTATTGAAAATACCAAAAAATAAAAAAAGCAAAAACCACAAAAAAATTATTATTCACAAAAGTGAGACGATCCAAGTTGCCTCCCTAAGACGACTCGGACTCATATTTCAAGCCGCATATTCTTTCGAGTTCGATAAAAAATTTTAAAAGGTTCGCTCAAATTCAAAATACTACAATGTATCTTTTTGAAAGCAATTTCAAATGCGAATAACAAAGTATTCCTGAAGCTTTACCTCAACAACAAGGAGAGGCAGCTTCGACCCTTAAGGATAAAGAATTTAACGACATCATCTTCCCCCTTTGTTTATTTTCCTTTTTAATGTAAGCAAGAGTAGGCCTCCCTTCGAAAGCATGTACTCCAACTCCTTGTCAACGAATAGTTGAAGCGTAATTATATATGACCCCAGGTGCAAGCTGATGGAGGGTGTATTCGACTAGGGGTTATCTCGGACAGTATTAACAGTAGCCCTTCTTTTCCCCCAATTTTGTGGCTTTGGGGGATCCTTTGCATGCTCTGATTTAGTTTGAGGTGGAGTAGCTTTCGTCCAACAGACTGATCTTTGTAGACTATTCTAATTCCTGCCAAGGAATGGAACTAAACTAATTGGAAGTACGATGACGGGATGATGCTAAAACTGTGAGTGGTTGGGTACCCAACTATCTTGTTAAAAGTTGCGAATAGGTTGGCCACAGTGAATGTGGTTGTCTGGTTGAGATACCTATTATCATCTCTAATAGTGACCAACAAATCAATCTCCCCCTTCAGCATTGCCTTGTAGTTCCTAAAGCTAACCATCGATTATGCAGAGAGGGTCGAGTCTTTCTCTTCGAAGTCAAGCTTGATGAGGGTTTCAAAAATAGGATATCAACGATACTCCCCTCATCAGCATGGAGGTGGGGCTGATCTTGTCCTACCACTAGGAGGGTAACATTAGGAGGTCAAAGTAGGCCCATGGGCTTAGTAGCAGTTGAAAGAAGGTACCTACTGCTCTCCCAATCTCTTAGCAAGGGCCTTCGACTCCCCAATGGGAGACCGGTAGGGTCGACACTAGGGAGCCAAGTAAGATTGCTAATTGAGTGGGGGTGTGGGAGTTGGCATAACTTCGAAGATCACCTCGATCTTTCCTCCAAGGGAAGAAGTGCGCATGTCTGCTGGTTGCAGATCTACGCTAGCCCTTTGGGCTTAACGCTTCTTTGTCAGGATGGTAAAGGTAGGCTTATTGTAATCCCCTATCAAGAGGTCTTGATGAGGGCTTAGGTGACATCCCTCTATATCGGTTCATCTATTAGAACCATATTGGCCCTCCTCAACTACTACAATTTATCCCAATAATAGTTCTTGAGATCTTTAATGGGATTTTTATCCTTATAGGGGCCCTCATTCCGCTTCACGAACTAGGCTTGGTTGCCACGTCGAATTCGATACTCAAGCTAGTCCCTTAAATCCCGACAGTCTTTAGTAGTATGGCCTTTTGCTTTGTGGTAGCATCCATGAGGCCTCATGGTCGCCTTCCACCAAAGAGGATAAGGTGGAGGCAAGATGTCCTGGTTGGTGGCCATAACCTCTACTAGGATCTTCATGTGATTTACATTAAGGTGGGTATACTCCTAGTACGCCTCCCTCTTAGGCTGCTTTGGCCCATGATTGACAAAAATTTTGCGTAGAAAGATGGTTTTGAAAATCGCATATAGTAGCTCGCAAAAATTCACAACCAAATAAAATAACCAGAGGTAAATATGGGTTGCACACGGGGAGGCGATGTTTGATTTATGAAGAGAAATCCGTGTAAAGTTATATCTTTTTAGTATTTTTTTGATTTTATGATTTTTATAACTTTTGTAAATAAAAATGGAGTGGAAAATGTGAGTGTTGGTGAGTCGGTGTGGTAGAGTGACAAAAAAAAGGTGCGTAATAAGATTAAGGCGAGATGGTATATCAAAATACCTTATAATTTTATTTGAAAATAAAATGCAACAATAATTACAATCATAAGAGAGAGAGAGAATAATTGAGTCTTACAAAAATTAAACAAAATTAAACAAGGTACAATGCAAAATAAAAGAGAATAGAGAGAAGTGTCCCCCCGAGATGGTTGCTTAGGAGATGGAAGATCGGATGTCACTCAGACGAAGGAGAGAAGTTGGACGAAGGAGGATGGGGTTGGACGAGTTGAGGAGAAGTGGAGTAGTGGCTGGGTGATCATAGCCTTTGGACGAGGAGAGGGAGGTGGTGACGATGCTAGGCAAACGAGGATGAAGCTGGAGAAAGGAGAATAGAGTAGGAGATTCTACGCTAGCGGAGGGTAGAGGCACACCTTGAAGTGGAGTAGAGAAGCTCAAGAAGCTTCTTGGAACTCCTTAAGGGGTAGAGGAAAACTAGGCTTGGATGGCTTGAACTTAGAGAGGGTATAGCCCTTTTATAGTTGAAAAGAGGTTGTGGCCAGCAAAAATAGGTATTTTGCGTGCCTAGTGTGCGCGTAGAAGGTGCTAAAGCCACAGTTAGCACGTGGTGGGCACACGGGGTTCGCACGCGTAAGCTAGAGCAGGTCATGCGTGTGGATCGTGCGCATGGAGCTGGTCGGCATGTTGTTCGCGTGCGTTGTACGTGCAAGTGCTGACAGCTGAGTTTGGGGCATAGTTGGCACGCGGAGATTACATGTGGGCAGTCTTCTTGCACGCGACTTGCGCATAGCTCGCAAGCGAGCTGCGTATGAGGCTGGAAATCAGGGTTGTTGTGGTCCTTTTCTCTTGGTTGCAAAGATGTTTAGAAAGGTTTGGATTTTCTTCAAGAGCAAAGGCTTGGAGTGTTGTTGGACAAATTATGCCCAAGCCCTCATAAACTTGGCAAAATTGCATTTGCCCCTTCTAGGATGTTTCTTCTCATACATCTCCTATGCAACCTTCAATTCTCAAAATCCACCCCTACATTTTATTCTTTCACCAATTAAAAATTATTATAATATATACAAATAATTTATAAATGCAATTATGGGTCTAATATTTGTAGATTGATTATAATGCACATTTACAACCTAAATATGACTTGTTTACTTACAAATTAGCTTAATTTAGACATATTAAGTGTATTAACTATGTAGTTATCACACCCCCATACTTACCTTTTACTAGTCCCTTAGCAAAGCATAAATGAATGTAAAGCTCTACACTAAGACTTATGAAATGATTTGATATCTATTAGCCAGTCTATGATTAGGAAGATATAAGAATCGTTATTCCATTAGGGCCTAACAGCACTAGAGAAAGATGTCTAAAATCGAGTTTTGATTAAACCTTTCGATTTTCTCTCAACCTTAGTCTCTAGTTGTGAAGATAGATTTCTTAGGCTCAAGTAGTCCAACCAGAGTTTGTTAAACTCTGAGGTTAAACCATCAGTGAAAAGTGCGTATGACCCTTGTTACACGTAACCAAGGTTTTGAGAACCCAAATTTCCTAAACTGAGACTATCCTAAATTCTCCAAAGTTCTCATTCGGCTTTGCTTTACTAGGATTTTGGCAGCTTTCTCCTCACCCTTTTCTATCATGGGGTCAACCTCAAAGGTATATGTCCTTGACTGAGCCATTTTAACCTCTTATTAATACCTTACTCTTTTTATGTTTTTGAGTTTTTATTATGCATACAAGTTTTCTTTATTTGTATGTATGTATTCTTTTTTTTCTCCTCCTTTACTTCTTTATTGCATTTTTTTATTTTCTTTTGTTTTCTCCTTATTTTCTCTCATTTTTCTAGGTAATTGGCTCTCCTTCCTCCATTCACGAACATTGCCTATACAAAACATTAGGATTATCCAAGAGACTAGGCTGGGTTCTGAACACCCAGGTAATGGGGGTATCGCCACCAATGTGTCAACCACACCAACAAGGGCCTTTATTAATTTCGATATGAGTTAAATCTGATTTCATGTGTAAAGGGCCCCCAATCTCGAACTTAGCGAAGCCCATTGTTCTCAAGGTTGTTGTTGCCCAAGGTTAAATAGTGTGCGAAGGTTGGATGCTTAAGTTACTTAGTCTACCAAACCATAGGTTGGACCAAAGAGCCCTATACTTTCCTCCTTGTTAACTTTTGATTTTAATTGGGAGAATTCTTCAAGCATTTAGTCTCGACCTAAGTCCTAGGAGACTCCTTTAGTTGATTAAGCTAATCACAGCCTGAAGGGTCATATGAGCTAAATTCCCTTATGGCTCCCTCAACTTAGCAGCTTCTAATTATCTAGATTTCACTAATCCTAAGTAGAGTTATGCAACTATGTTATTTACAAAGCAATATATTTTTTCAATTTTTGAATTTTTTTTCAAAGAAAATAAGCAGAAAATTTTAAGGAGCTGATAAATTAATTTAGAAATATATATATGTCCACTCTCCGTGCTTATCTAATGCAATGTCCTCATTGTATTACATATGCACGTAAGAGTAGAGTGCTAGAATAGCACCTAAATATCACATAGAATCTAGTCAGCTACTAGGCTTAGAAGGGGAGTATGTACAACCTACACAGACATTGAGTTCCTCCCAATAAGCACTAAGTTTAGTACCATCAGCTAGGCACAATCCATAAACAAAGAGAAGAAATTAGTTACTCAGATTGGTGGGTCAAAATAAGAAGAAAATTTACTTTCCAACCTGCCAAAAGATGTCCACAGTTGTGGCCCAAGTTGTGATGTAATCCTATGACTCAAGGTCTAATGTTGGTAAGGGTTTTAACCAAGATTAGCTAGATCCCAATGTCTTTCAACATGTGGGCACGAGATTTGGTCTTAAGCTTGGGGACATAGAACCCAAATCTAGAATTTCGGACACAATGGAAGTCATTCTCATAAAATTCTTGTGCTCACTTGAGGTTGAGTGTACAATGAAAAGCCAATATATTTCTTTCATTGGGTTCTATGTCCCTCAAGTCACAAAGATTATAAGGGTCCTAGTAAAGGGTTGGAGGTTTGAAACACCCAAGAACTCCAGAATTTAATTTTTGGTCCCCCTTGGATTTTTCTTCCCAAATAATGATTTCCATATTCCTATCCTCTAAATCTAATGCTTCATTTTCATTAACCTCTAAAGTGTTTGCAACCCCATCTATAATGTCCAAATCCAACAATTGAGGTTTAATCAAGGTTGGCTTAGGTTTAAGAAGTTCTAGAGTAAAGATGTCATCATAGGGTTCCTCAGGATGTAATGGGTAAATGAGGCTACGAATTGAGTTCTCATTGCATGCATAATTGTGCTCCTCTATTGTAGCCTTATTATCATCCAACAGGGCTTATATCCAGGTGCTCAAGGTGGGGCCTGCTTTCATCAAATTCCTCAATCATGCTTCCTTCATCAAAACATTTTTATCCTCAATTATATATGTCTCATGAGCATGTACAATACTAACATCCGTGGAGGTATCATTCTCTGTTTTTGAGGCTTCAAGTGAAGGAACCGAATCCTCTTTAATGGTGATTGGGTGCTCTGTATCCTAAAAATCAACCTTGTCATCTAAGGTCTCACAAAAGATGTCCCCCCTATAGGTGCTTGAAAGGGTTCTGGCATGGGTTCAACCGAAGGTGGTTCATCCTGGGTCTCATCCCAAGATTGGACTAAAGTCGCCACATATTTCATCCTCAATCTTGATAATCTCCCAAGTAACACGTCCCTCGAGTCTTTGTCCTCAACCTCTTGGACCCAATCCAGTATTGAGGTATTAAGATCATCAATCATTCTAATTAGAGGCTCCAATGCTTCATTATAAGGTGTTGGATGAGACTCTAAAGATTTGATAGCAATTCTCAAATTAACTAACACTCTATTCTGGACCTAAGTTACTTGAGCCATCTGGTTTGGCTTAGGGTTGGGTGGGTTCGGGTTTAAATCCTGAGGGTCAAGATATTGAGGTTTGATGGGAACACCATCATGAGCCCTAACTAGCTCATTTTGACCTAGAAAAGAGAATAAAAGCTCCTACATAACCAAGTGAAGGGCCTAACTCTAGGAATAACTATTTTGAGAGAAAATAAGAAACAAAGGGTAAAATTGTAATTTTACCATTGCAGTGCAACAACAGGATTTCTCAGGGGTTAAACATAGTTCAATTGGACTTAACAAGAGAAAAAGTGTGATGGTTCAATCAGAAAAGAGTTATTGTGAGATCTAAGAATTAAATAACATTCTACAACACTAAAAAAACCCACTTAATACAACAAGGTTCTGGCCAGGATAAAAATTAACTAAACCCTCTAAAATTCATGGAAAAATATCCCCTAGGTCTTAGAACCTTCAAATTAGCCTTTGGAACCTAATTTAACCTAGATAGGGGTCCGAGCCAGATATTTGACCTAAATTGGATTTTTGTATAAAATATCCAGTCAAACGTGGTCAAACCTAAAATCCAACTTCACCATTGGATTCCTTAGGTCAAAGTTAGATTTGTACCAAAATTTGGACTTAAGCAGAGGTCACCTTGACCTACTTTGCAAAATAATCCACCTAATTACATTTTCACCCCTAGCTTTTTAAAACCTTCGCGCAGACCCCCCTATCTTCCTCGCCACTCTTTGCATTTAGGTCCCTCCACCATTACAGTGGAGGAGTCCTACTCCGGCGAGGATTTAAGGAGGATTTCTCCCTGATTCCTCAGAGATCTCCTCCCAGATTTAGAAGGGAGATTCTCTGAGGAATTTCCTATCGTCTAAACACAATCCCTAGATCTGATTCATACCCAATCTCTCGTGTGAATGCTCGAGAGAAATGGGTATCATCTGCACCTTCCTTCTCCGGTGATATTCTTGCACTTGGAATCTTGCCTTCCAAGCACAAGGACCTCTGCCAACAGCTATAAAAAGACCCCCTGTCCTTGCCGCATCTCTTAAGCTTATTTTGGCCACTGATACCCCTAAATTCGTCCTTCATCTCCAGCCAACAACCTGCAAGCTCCTGTGATCTCTCCTCCCTCTTCTTGTTGCTCTTCCACCATACCAGTGGCAGAGTCTTCTCCGCCTTGCTCCTCTGCGTCACGCCATACCTGCGCACGCTTCTCTAACTCCTTCATCGTCGCCATCTTCCTCACCTCAGGGCTTTCTTCTCCGACGACGACACACACGTGCCGCTCGTCCTCCGCCTTCCCCCCTTCGTCCAACTACCTTCAACCATCGGCGAGGCGCAGTCGTCGCTCCACCCATCCATATCCTCGCCACCTACCTCAGAACTTCTGCCATCACACACTGATCACCATCCACACCTTCACTGACCGCCAACACCTCCCCAAGTGCCCACCGAACACACACACCTTCACGATCACAATCCAACCTAGGCACGCATGCCTAGGCCATTTTGCGCCACGCCACCCACCGCACCACCTTCCCTGTTGTTGGTGCTAGAGCACCACGATCATTTATTTTGATGATAACAAAACACGTGTTATTTAACATTTGCAATTTGAGTCCTAGATTTCAGGTCAATTGCAAATGTGGACGTGTTTAGACGGAGTTCAAGCTCGCATCCAGGACGGATTGGAGGAGCTTGACGGAAAACACAGGAGGTTCGCGTGGAGCGAAAGATTGGAGATGGAAGAAAAGAAGAATAGGATAGATTCTTTTTTATCCTTTCATGTATCTCTTGTATTTATTTTCTTGCTCTTTTTGATTCTTTAGAACATTATGTTAAAGAGCCTCAAAGTACCCTAAAAGTAGTCCTAGGAACACCTGCACAACCCTAGGATACTTAGGTTTTCTGTAGAATACTTAGAAAACCAATATAGGGCTCAAACAGCACTTCCAGACGTCTAATTCCAAAATCAGACGTCTGATAAAGAATTTTAAGACGTCTGACTGTTGTTTCAGACGTCTGATAACTGTTAGGCTGGACATAGTTAGTTCTGTCTGATGAATTCAGACGTCCAGACCTTATACCAGACGTCTTAGGAGACGTCTGATGACTTTGCCAGACGTCCAGTTAGTGGACCGTTGGCTGGCTTAGAAGACACTCAAGAATATGACCGTTAGAGCCTTATCAGACGTCCATAGGACTTCACAGACGTCTGATAAATGACCGTTTTGCCTCGGCTGACCCAAAATCTCTTCTCAGAGATTTTCTAGCCGTTGCAACGTTTGGAAATCAATTCCCACGGTAAAAGTAGGTTTCCAGACGTCCAGACTTAGTGCCAGACGTCCTCTATGTCGTCTGATGGACTTGTACAAAAACCCTGTTTAGATCTGATTCAAGTCAGGGAGAAACCCGCATAGAATCAGACGTCTGACCTTGGAATCAGACGTCTTAAAGTGGCCTTCCAGACGTCTGATGCCAGAGTTAGACGTCTGATAACCCTGTCAAATGCAATCATTGTCCTGATTTCGGCCTGATTCTCTTGGGCTTTGCACCCAACGGCTATGGAAGCTTTTCCAAGCCTTCCAAAGCCTTCCTAAGGCCTCTATAAATAGAGGGGAACCTTTGTAAACAAAAACACACAAGAGACACTTAGAAATACACTTGGATACACTTAGCTACACATTTTCACACTCTTGTGTCCAAGAAGTTCTTGCTCTCCAAGCTCAAGCTCTACATCTTGAGAGCATCAAACAGTTTGCGCGCCCGCTCTCCCGCTGTTGATAACGAGAGCGACGTAGCGCCATCGCGTGGCACACGCACCGCGTCATCGTCGACGCACTCCTTGCAAAGGGGAGTTTCCTATTTCCTATAGAAGCTAGGTTTAATTTTGTTGGCTCTATAGGACTGTTATTTTATTTTATCTTTGTATTTTGGTTGGGTATTCGCTTTGCGAATTCCCGTCTCCTTCGTGGGACAAAATCCTTCTCGTGGAGAGAAGGGGTTGAGGAACGCTACCCTCGTACTTGTAGCGTGGTTGTACTGAGGTTGAATCACCCTCGTTTCAAAGTGATTCGGTTAGTGGATTTGATCAACTAGGTTGATCGGAAAATCCTAACTCGAGAGGGTTAGGTGGTGGTTTTCACCCGGTTTGGGTTTCCACCTAAAAATTACTTGTGTACATTGTGTGATTGATTTTTGTGAGATTGCTTTATATTTTTATTTCCGCATATTTTTACGTCACCCCTCCTAGAAGGGAACCTTCACCTGTGACACGGCAAAGCTTCCCAAGTGATTTGACAGGGCCGCGAGGCCATATTACTGAGTTTCAGGTCCGACCCTCTTCCACCATTGGAGCAGGCGTGAAGGAGCTCGCAGTCTCACTCCAGGCTGCATCGCCCCAGGTAGACAAGTCCCAGGTGTGCGGAATCCTTCCATGACTCTTTCTCACCTAGCAATCAGAGGCTTCGTCGACCGCAGATGCATCAATTGCACAGGTGTTCCTCCTACGCGTGTGCGAAGAAGCGGGTGAGACTTTAGTCCCATCTTGGAAGATTTCAGCGCAGGTGAGTCACTTAAGTTATTTTTCTGTTCTCACCTTATCGCCTCAGTTCACAGGGTGAGGTCCCCTCACCCACGTCACCCGCCTCGTCCGCGACCCACACCTACGCGGACCTGGCCGACCCGTTTACACTGCACTCCTCGCGCACCACCCACGCCGGTGCGTCTGGACCCAGGTACGCGTAACCCGACCCATATACCAGATTGGCTGGCTCTGGGAGAGCGAAGAGAGAAATAAAGAGAGTGCGTATGTGGGGGAGGGTAGGGGTAGGTTTTGCACTCTCATGTGTGTAAGGAAAGGAAGAAGGAGAAGGAAGAGGCAGCTGCTAAAGAAGAAGAAGAAGGACTTCGACGCAGAAGCTGAAGAAGGAAGAAGAAGGCGCTGCCAAAGAAGACAAAGAAGGAAGGAAGAAGCACTGTAGTAAGAGAAGGTGCGGTTGAAGAAAAGCTGAAGGAAAGAAATTGTTACGACCTGGTTCCCGAATCCCTACAGGATCCGAGATCGGCTCGACTTGACTAATCCCAAGACCCAGTCGTCCATCAAGAAATAACTAAAAAGTAAGAAAGTAAACCACATTCACTATGCTAAGTAACTAACAGTAAAAGAGTACAAGCATTAAAGGAAATAAAAGCTGCTAACAGTACATATCACCACCACAATAGTAAAGTAGAGAACAAGGTACGGAAACAGAAATGGTAACAACAGTCTAACTCACTAGCAAAAGGAAGTACAACAATAACAGGAACTACTGCTGGGCTCGACTAGGTCCAGCACCCTTTGCAGCCGGTGACCCAGGTTGCTCAACACCTGGACCTGAAAAGGGTTATGAGTAAAACGGACTCAGCGAACGTTGAGTAGAGTGGTAACCAACTAACTAAAGCAGTAAAGGCTGACAGGTAAATTTATCTTTTCCAATTATTTTATTTTACAAGTCATTTCTTTTCACCCATTGGTTTCCTTTCAAATCTCTTTCTTGATCTCGCATGTTCCTCATTGGAACGATCTTGATTACAGTCTTTTCCAATAGTAGAAGCCACACGTGGTGCTCTCCTGGTCGAGAGAGTCCCCTGTGGTAATCCTACACCCAGTCAACCACCCCGAGGTCACAGACAGACGTAGCGGTGACTACAGAATGTGCGATAAGTGCACGGGTAGCCACCCCGCACTAGCATGTAGTCAATCGTTTCCACTAGCAGGTACGCCTAAAGTATAGCACGGAACAGTATAGGTCATAGTCCTCTCAGTAACAGGGGTCTAGCCCCTCAGAACCAAATAGGGGTCTCACCCCTCCACAGTCCGCGCACCCTCGTCTGACTACCTCGGTTTTCCCAGTGGGCCTAACAAGTCGGTGTAGGGTGGCTAACTTAACCCCGAGCCCCGTGGGGTGGCTAGCTCCCTCCCTACACTAGTAGCTCTCTCCAGTACAGTGTATGCAAGGACCAACAGAAGTTGGTGTAGAGTGGCCAATCCTAACCCCGGGTCCCAACCCAAGGGCAGCTAGCTCCGCTCTACACTAAACAGGGGACAGTCACTCTCCTTAGTACCATGTACTCAAGGGCAAGCACACTTTCCACTCACATTTCTAGATCCATTCCATTTATCTACAGGAGCTCTACTCCTAATTCCCCGTAGGGTTCATGCTTGTATTCACCATGTTGTTCCATACCAGGTTTCATCATTCACATTTCCATTCTCACATTATACGCATGCATCTTGTATTTCCACAATTTAACATACAAAACAAGTAATGTCATAGGTAACTGTTTAACTAGCATAGGCATTTCATATTTCACAGGCAGCTCGCATTTATTAATAGGCAGTTATTTACATTTCTATTCATTCATTTATAACTGCAATCTCAAACACGCATACAAACAGTGCAAGTAATTCTCTTCCTAGAATTCATGCCACATCCTAGGTTTCTAGTTATCCAATTTCACATATGCATTCATGTTTTATAATTAAAATAGGGGAAACCACTCTACCAGACAATCCGGGAATACTAGAGGCTCGAACGGTAAACTCACATGCCTCTGCAAGCCCCGAACATGCAACAAAGTGAGGTCCTATACCAAGGAATATAACACAATGGATGTTCAGAACAGTATATAAGGATTTCTAACATATAGAGGAACTCACAAGGAAACTACCGATATCTTGTTTGCGTAAAACGGACCTCAAACGTATACTAAACGGGTCAAAAACAGAACTACAGACCTAAATTAGACGTCTGGCACAAGGTCTAGACGTCTCAAAAGTCACCAGGGTCTCACCTCAGATTCCTGCATCGACTTCAGACATCCAGAACTCCTACTTGACCGTCTGGACCCAGCTCCAGACATCCGACCTCTCCTCTAGTCGTCTGGGAGTGCTTCCGGTTGTCTAGTAAGTTGTCCAGACATCCGAAATGCGTAGGAGGGCATGCCTCGTGCCTTCCCGAAGCTATCCCTGCACGCGACAGACCGAATCCCTACTTTTAGCCACGCAGATCAACTTTGTGGGGCGGCCTGCATGGTCATAATCGCAAGAGGAATGTACCTTCACGAAACTCTATTTTTAGACGTCCGGTGTCGTCACCAGACGTCCAACTCGTCGTCTGGACGACACGCCAGATGTCTGATTCTGGGAAAAATCCAGAACCAGGCCGACCTTCTACTCCCCTCGCCGCACGCAGCCGTGGCCTCTCCTCCTCATCTGCGGCTCCGGCTGCAGTAGAGTGTTGGGGACGTCTCCCCCGATGCGCTCCTCCTCCCGCTTTGGCCGTGCATCCTCCAACGAGCTCCCATGAGCTCGCGAGCTCAAGCTCCTCCTCCTCTCTTCACGCCACCCCTCCTCCTCTCTCTCGTGCCCTCTCTCGCGTTCGTCCCTCTCGCTGCAGTGGAGAGGAAGAAGGAAGGTGGTGGTGGTGGTGGAGTGGAGAAGAGAGGAAGGGGGGAGAGGGGTTATATAGAAGGAGCGACTAGGGTTCTGTGGAGAAGAAAAGAGAGAGAGAGAGAAGAGAGGGAGACTGTCTGCGCGTAGCCAGCGCGTAGACGCGACCATGCGTACAAAATTTTCAATTTCCAGACGTCTGGGAAGGGGTCCAGACGTCTGACTGACAGTCCAGATGTCTTAGAAGGCTCAGAACAAAATGGGTCTTTACAGAAATCAAGGAAGAAGAAGAAAGGTAGAGAAGGCAAGGCTAAGGCAAGAAAGAAGAAAGAGGAGAACCAAAGAGAAAGAAGAAATCAGAGAAGGAAGAAAAGAGAAGAAAGAAGAAGCCATCAGAGAGAAGAGAAGAAATAAGAGAGAACATTCTATTTCTTTTTGCATCTCTATTCTCTCTTTAACTTTCATATACATTGAATCTCATTCTATTGATTGTTGAACATCACATTTGATTAATTTGAGATTATGATCTTAGTTTTTAAATACCAATTTGCTCCCTGTGTTCGACCTCGGATGCTTAGGTTTTCGAGTAATAAAAAAAAAACTTATTTGTTTTCAAGGCGATTTCATTTATACTGCAACGCAACATCATTTAAACATCGATTTTGCCTTGTTAACAAGGTTCTTGGGGTCCTTCCTGATAATAGGTCATTTCATATTGTTTGCTAAACGATGGTGACCTATATGAGGTGTAGTCTACGGGAGGATAAGAATATTGTGGTCCTGAGTCATATCCCCATCTAGAGTTGTCCCAACTAGGCGAAGGATAATCCTTGGTTCTATTGGAATAATGAGAATACTAGGGATAATGTGTGTTTGGAGTATAGGATTGGAAGTGCATTTCAGAGTACGAAGAATACATGGGGAGATGGGGTGAAAATAGGTAAGAGAAATGTGTCCTGCAATACAAACAAGCCAAACTTGTCCTTAGGTTGGATAGCCTAGAGTCTTACTAACTCCCAGAGCTTCTCTCAAGATCAAGAGCAATTTGATTTACTGCTATCCGGCCAATTCAACCTTAGCTTTCGCATTAGGTTCCTTTGATACCCCTCAATTGTTGTCGTTTGACGCAACTCCCCTAACTAGACATCAGATGGACTAGTAGGTGCAAATTAATCACTATTAATCTTAATCCAAACCCTGAAGAGTGAGTCCAATTCTTAAGGTCAACGTTTACTCATTTTTAATTAGGCTTGGGATTGAATGTGCTATTGGAATATGATGGCCTATTAATGGGTTGTGTCTTTAATGATTGATTGATGTGTATGTGCACAACAAGGGGTTTTCAAGAAAGATAGAGGTGAGGCAGATTTTAAGGCTCAAATCTTGCTTAAGTAGCTTTTAGGATTCAAGTTTTCAGTATTTTCAAACAATGTTTTGTAGGTACACCAAGTTGTGAAAGCATAGTTATAAGTATTTTCCTTTAAAATTAGAAAACAAATGTGGAGTGCCTTGTTTAGACCTTAAAATTGAATCTTACGGAGAAGCTACTTGATTTATTAATCTCAAATAAAGTGGTGTGGCTCAAACAAGTCAATCAATTGACCTTTCGGACCACTGGGTTAAGGCACGCATAGATATTTAACCTATTCTAATTTCTAGTCACTTATGCGTATGCTTGTTTCAAATGTACCAGGTTAACAGGTCAAAATATAGTTAAGTGACAGGATCAGAAAAGCAATACACCTTAAGTCGGACTTGTGGGGTGATTAAGTGTGCAACTTTTAATTTGGTCCCACAATCAGAGAATTATTTCTTTATATTTTTTTGTTTAAGTTGGTAAGGTAGGTGGAGGTGGCAAACATGACAACCAAATCTAGTCTTAGGGTTTATGCAAGGGTCTGACTTTCTTAGGTGGATGGAATGAAATCTAATGAGTGGGTGGAAGAAAATGCACTTACAAATTCTTATAACTACACTTTGCTCTAATTTATTGCTTTCGGCTCACCTCAATCGATTATCCGCAAGATAGTAGATCACAGAAAAGATAAATCAGAAGATTAGTAAATGTAGGAAAACACGGAAAAAAAATCAAAGTTTGTTGCCTCCTCGACAACAGCCCCAAATTGATTGATGAAAAATTTGCATAAAAAAATTGTTTTGACTCATGACCAAATAAAATAACTGGAGGTGAGTCCAAGTTTCACATGGGGAGACGACGTTCGATTTATGAAAAGAAATACGCGTAAAGTTATTTCTTTTTGGTATTTTTTTGATTTTATGATTTTTATAAATTTTTGTAAATAAAAATGGTGTGGAAAATGTGAGTGTTGGTGTGTAGGTGTGGTGGAGTGATAGGAAAATGATGCAAAATAAGATGAAGGTGAGATGGTATATGAAACAAGAATTATCATAATGAAAGAGAAAGAGAGAGAATAATTTGTTGACGCAAAGGCACCACGATTATTAATTTTGATGATAACAAAACAATTGCGATTTAACATTTGCATTCGAGTTTAAAGTTTCGACCTAATATGCAAATGGTAGCAAATATGAAGGGATTCAGGCTCAAGTCCACTAAGGAATGGAGGAGCTTGACTTAGGACAAAAACATCAAGGAGCTTTGGAGGAAGAAGAAAATAAGAATAGAATAGATTTACTTTTTATGTACTTGTAATTAATTTTTGTTCTTTTATTTCCTTATAAATATGTTGAAGAGTTCAAAATATAACACCCTAGGTCTTAGACACACTCACTTAACATTAGGACACTTAGGAAAATCTTAGAATTAAGTTAGAAAGCCAAAATAACAAACAATCTGCCTTATTAGACTTCTAGACATTTTATCAGACTTCTAATAAGTCTTATCAGACATTCAGACATTTTATTAGACATCTAATAACTAATTTTAAAATGTCTAGACATTTGACCAGACATCCAATAACCAGAATTCCAGAACCTAGTCTATGGCATTTACTTTTGGATGTCCATACCTTGTGTTAGATGTCTAAAACCTCTTCCAGGCGTCCAAAGACAGTTCCGATGTCCTATAATTGATCTTTGTGATTAATTTTGACCCTAATTATAATTTTTCAGATCCAATCTAACCGTTAGCTTCTTGGGAATCAACTCTCGAGAGTAATCTTTGTCATTAGATGTCCAACAGCTTGTCCAGATGTCCAGTAAGACGTCAGACCACAAGACACTAGATCCTTGTTTGGATCCAATCCCATTCCAGGAAGATCACCTTACATAATCATACATCTAATTATTTTATTAGACGCCCAATATACCCTAATCAAACATCTAATCAATTTATCAGATGTCTAATTCTATTGTCAGATTCATTTATGGCCTAATTTGTGTTGGATTTTGACCAAATCTTTTGGGAAATTCCTCTGACGGCTAGAATGTGGCTCCCAAGGCATCTTAGACCTTCCTAAGGTCTCTATAAATAGAAGAGGACCTCTTCTTGGCTAAATACACCTAGAGATAATAATTTCCACCCTTATACATATTGTGTGAGAAATCAAAGAGAAACTCTACCATTGCTCTCTAAGCTTCATCCTACACTTACGAGAGCACTGACCCACTGTGCACTCACAATATTCTACTTTTGCAATTAGGAAAGTTTCTTTACCTATAGAACCTTAGGTTCAAACTTGCATTTAGGTTCTATAGGTTTTATTTTTCAGTTGGGTATTCGCATGGCTCCCGTCTCCTTCGTGAGACAAAATTCTCTTCGTGAAAAAGAGGGGTTGAGGTACACTATCCTCGGATTAAAGTAGTGTGGTTGTATTGAGGTTGTGTCACCTTCATTTAAGTGACACGCATAGTAAATTTGATCGACTAGGTTGATTGGGAAAATCCTAAGTTGGGAGGGCTGGTGGTGGTTTTTACCCTTGGGGTTTCCACCTAAAAATCTATGATGTAATTATGGTGATTCTTTTGAGGGATTGTTTTTACTCTATAGCAGTTTATTTCCCACACCATTTACTCCCCTTCTAGTTCTCACTTACATAATTGAGTCTTAAAAATATTAAACAAAATAAAACTAAGCTACAATGCAAAATAAAAGGAGAATAGAGAAAAGAGTCTCTCAAGACAGCCGCTTGGGAGACGGAAGATCAGATGATGCTCTGTACAAGAGGATGAAGCTGGAGGAAGGAGAATAGAGCAGGAGATTCTACGCTAGTAGAGGGCTCGAGCATGCCTTGAAGTGGAGAAGAGGAGCCCAAGAAGTTTCTTAGAACTCCTTAACGGGTAGAGGAAGACTAGGCTTGGATGGCTTAAAGGTGGAGGCGGTATGGCCCTTTTATAGTTGAAGAAAAGAGGGTGTGACTAGCCAAAATAGGTATTTCACATGCTTGGTGCCTGCGGAGAAAGCGATGGAGCTACAGTTGGCACGTGGAGGGCGCATAGGGTTGGCACGTGTGAGCTGGAGTGGGTCATGCATGTGGAGTTGGCTGGGCATCTGTTTGCACACACTGTGCGCGCACATGCTGGCAGCTAAATTTGGGGCGCAGTTGGCGCACGAAGATTGTACGCGGACTATGAATAGCTTGCACGTGAGCTACATATGAGGTTGGAGCGAGTTGCATATGAGGTTGGAAATTAGTGTTGTTGTGGTGTGTTTCTCTTGGAAATTTGCAAAGATGTTCAGAGAGGTTTGGATTTTTTTCAAGAGCAGGGTAGGGACTTGGAGTATTGATGGATACATTATGCGCAAGCCCTCATAACTTGGCAAAATTGCATTTTACCCCCCTAGGATGTTTCTTCTCATACATTTCCTCTGCAACCTTCAATTTTCAAAATCCACCCCCACATATTATTCCTACACCAATTAAAAATTATTATAATATATAGAAATTATTTATAAATGCAATTTTGGGTCTAATATGCCTAGATTGATTATAATGCACATTTACAACCTAAATATGATATGTTTCTTAGAAATTAGCTTAATTTAGACATATTAAGTGTATTAACTATGTAGTTATCAGGCCACCTTCATGGTAGTTGCTTTAGTGATCGCCTTGGTGATCTACTTGCCAGCCCTTCCTCATGTTAAAGTGGCCTCCCCCATTTTGGGATTAACCAACTTCCACTGTAGCCCATCTATCGTCACGCAGGTTGTCAACCTCTTCTTTGATGTTGTCTACCAAGCAGCCCCAACAGAGGAAAGGCTCATCCTGCTCCATGAACCTGGTGGCTCGATACCACAATTTCACCATGTCTTTAGGCAGTAAGTCATTGATGTTGTACCAAAATCGTTGAGTCAAGAGGTCGAACTTAAAATATTGGATTGCGATAGCGTCATGAGGCCTCTTATACTTAAGTATTAAGCCTTAAAATGGTTAAGGTAAGAGCGGAAGAATTCTCCTCTTCACTGTCGAATCTTCAACAATTTCTTAGAGTTATCTCTAACCCTTTGTTGGTTGGCAAAGTACTAGAAAAATTTATCCACCAGCTCTTGGAAATAAGAGATCTGACCCGTCGAGAGCTCATTAAATCACTCGTGAGCCATCTTGACCAAGTAGAAAGGGAAAATCTGGCAAATTGCTCCATCCAAGCAGCCATGGACTAGCATCATTTATTGGTAATTTTCAACAAAGCTGTTGAGGTCTGAGGTCCCATTATATTGAGGGAGTATACGGTACTTGAACTTTGCTGGGGGAGGAATGATCATCGCCTCCTCTGTGAACGTATAGGTGGTAACAAAGGCTCATGGATGGATCTCCTTCATTACCCACGTGACCTAGCAGATGATCTTGCGTAGGGATCCGCCCTTGGTGGACTGGAGGCCCATAAGTTGGATTGCCCATTTGAGTCTCTTGGGGCAAGAAATGGTGGCAAGGTTTGTGGTGCCTCAACTCCTTTATACCTGATTTCTTGTTTAAGGTCCTTCATTTATTCATAGGGGCATGTGTTCTCTTCTTCTATGACACCATGCCACCATGCCTATTCATCTAATTGGTCTTGGGGAGGTGGTGGGTTCTATTGAAGAGCCTCCTTTTTGTACTTTTGCACAATATTGAGGTATCCCCAAGATTTCTTCCTACTCCACCTAAAGGTCAGAGAGGTGGTCAAGGTGCTTACGCTCCTCCTTTTGGACCTGGTGGAGTGGGTTTGGGGTGTTAAATTTGAAAGGAATAGGCTACACTAAGGAGGGGGGGGGGGGGGGTGATAGTGTACTATCTTAAGAAATTAAAAAAAATAAACAATGAAATAAAAGAATATAAGAATATAAGATTTATAGTGGAATTCCTTTTAGGTAAAAACCACTACCTAAACCTTTTGATTTAATATTTTCACCAATTGGTCGTGCTAGTCAATCCACTATCACCACTTTGACTAGTTGAACATGGGTAGTCAAACTGCAGTATTGTGTTCTAGATCCCAAAACTAGATATTGTCTCATAAAAGATAGGAACTCACACTTGAGCACTGAACAAAATAAAAGAGAAGATACAAGAATTCTATGGGAACCTCAAAATATAAGTTTAAATATCAAACCAAGGCTGTAGATGAAAACCACAGAGGAAGAACGAGTTTCGACGTGTAGACTAAGTGAGTGGAGATTCTCATGAGAGACAGATGAAATTGCACTAGAAAGGGGGTGTGAATAATACAGAATAAAAATTTGATATAAATAAAATTAGTTGTGTAAGATCAAGCCACAATTTGCATAAGTAATCTTAAAGTAGAAACCCTACGGGTAAAAATCACTACCTAAGTCTCTCAACTTTGAATTTCACGATCTACCTAGTAGATTAAGTCCACTAACGTATCATTTAAAACTAAGGGTGATACAACCTCAATACAACATGTACCGGTTAAGACCGATACAAGTTTGCCTCAAAAGAGGCTAGGAATCCACAAACCGGACACCCAACTACACAGAACAAAATAAAGTTCCTATAGAGCCCCTAAAATATAATGAATGAAAAATGGGGAGTATAGATATCATCCATGTTCCCTTAAGTAATAGGGAGTTGTAGCACTTGGAAGCTAAGCTCATTGATTGAGAAGGAAAGCACTTGTGATCTATGGATGCCAAATTGAGAGTAATTGAGAATTTATAGGGATTCTTGAGTGAAGTAGAGCTCTTGTGTGGTGTGTCAAGTGTGGGAGTGTTCTAAGGTATATATAAAGGACTTAGGAACACTCTAGGTGGGCATTGGGACTTAAAATACCCATTAGGGATCTTAATTGAATTAAATCCAACATTCATAAATCAAACAATAAATACAGTACAAACCAGTCGACACCTGGTCGACATGCTATAGTGCAGCCGGTCAACCAAAATTTATTTCTAGTTAATGCCTTATAGTACTATATTTGTGTGAAGTGGATCTTCTATAGCTAAATGGTGATGGTCGACTAGTTTAGTTGTGCCAAGTTGACTTATGATCAACACCCTACTAAAGTATTCTTGGGATGAATGTGATGACTCGAGTCCCGTCAACCAATGAAACCCAAGTCGTCGAGTGGTAACAATAGCAGAAACACTCACAAGATCGTAGTCACCCAACATATAATCATAAAATATAAATATAGCCAACAAACAATTCATATTGCAAAATTTAAAGGAATATAAATTGAATACTAATCGGAAGATTTACCGTAGTACAACGGAAATCTCTTGGCGAACTGCCAAGTACACTTGAGTACGGAACCCAAAACACGTCAGTAAAAACTGAGTAGAGTAGAAAGAACAGTAGAGTGCAACGTAACTAAGTGCAAGAGAGAATGGGTACTATTAATCATTTATTAAGCATCTCGTCTATTGGAAGCCCAATTTATTATAGTTTACAAATTATCAATCGATGTCTCAGGGCATGAGACGATTTTGTGTAACTTCTTTCAGCACAAGACCGGTATAAGTCATCCTCCTGGCCGAGAGGACTGCTTATACCTATCGAGTTGCTACTTTCCATCGCCCTGGGGTCATTGCGGAAAGGGGTAGCAGCTACATTGTATGGTGTGAACACGTACACGTACTATGTATGCTGAGCAACGGACAACTAATGACCCACCCATCGGTTGAAAGAACTACTCCAAACCTCGAGCCATGCGAATCCGCTATCTCAGTTGACCGCTAAGCCTAACCAAAGAGTCATAGGAAGGCCAGCAACTTCCTAAACCAACTCCTGAACCTAGTTTGAAAAGACCTAAAGCTACGGTTGAAACCCGACAAGTAGCAGGGTTGAAAACCAGTTATCTATTCCTTTTATTTTTCTCGACATATTCGTCGTACTGATTGTTTAATCATTTTCATATAACTGTACCTTTTATTTTCATCCATTTAACTATCCTTAATTATTTCTCATTATTAATTCTAGAATTTATAATTTTTCACGGTATCTTCCAACTTATCTGTTTTCTGAAAATTCTCAATTTATGATTGGGCCTTCAATCAATTTATTATTTAACTATCTTGATGATGCTAGTTTTACTTAAAATAGAAATTTATTTCTCACATGCGATGTTAAGACCATATTTAACAAGCTTAATTATTTTATAATTCATTTTATGAAAATTGTCAAATAATTTGTTGTTAACTCCTTTTAATCCAATAGTTAACAATATTACTCTGATTATTCACATTCCAAGTCAACTTGATTTTCATCAATATATTTAATATTCCAGTACCCAGAGCAATAAGAAATACACAAATAAGTCTGATCTCAACAAGATGTAAGAACGCATGTTAAACGATGCAATACGCAAAGAAAATCACTATGTAGATAAACTATAAGGAAAGAGACTATTCTACCTAAAGTCACTGAAGGGTCACAGTGACTCCGAACTGTGCACACTAGACCTAGAAACAGTCTTCACGCCCACCTCAGGATCCACACACGCATCGGGAAGAAAACTTAGTGACCCACGATGGGGTCGGAGATACCTAATTACATTTCTAATTCTTCAATAAGGATAACGAATTCAAAAGTGGAAATAAATCATATCAACACGTAGTACGCATCGATACGATTCCAACGATACCTTATTTGTCGAAATCTGAGGTTGAGAAGGCCTTGAACTAGATGAAACAGCGCAAAGGGGTCCAGAGTTATACCAAACGCCCACGCACGCACTGCTCGACGCGCCCACACACGCACCATGCGTAGTGCTAGAATTCGCGCTTGCCTCGCGCCGCAGATTGCCGTGCACCCACCCGTAGCCGTGGATGCCCACCACGTGTCACGAATCGCTACACCTGACCTCACGAACATGCGTGCGCCCGCGCAAAATCGTGCGCTGTTGCTCACCACAAGTCGGCCGCTGCTGCCGCCACATGTCGCGTGCTCACTGTGCGCCGCCACCGTCGTCGCGACTTTTGTAGTGGGAAGTCCGGACTTTTCGTAATTACGAGAAGGTCCTTACGAAAAATTTGTTGATTTTTTGCTCTCTTGATCTGAGAGGGTTGAAGATGGATGACGACCTAAAGGACCCAAGGGGTCCTTAAATAGGCCTTAGGGGAGATTTTGAGTAGGTTTAGTTGGGTGAAATACCTAAAATGCCCTTAGGGTTGGCTTCACCTTACATTTAAGTCCCTGGTGACTTCTTTTAGCCATAACTTAAGCTATACAACTCTGAATCACGTGAAACAAGCATCATCGGAAAGCTTGCGATGAGAGGAATCCAATGATACCACTTATGGCACCCTTTTGACAAGTTTTGACTCAAAATACATGATTTTGGCAAACTAAGGGGGTTCTGACACCAGCGCCAAACCCTAACCAGGTGTTCGGATTCGAATTGACCTGAACTCCTTTGAAATGACTCAAAGTTTGGATTTTGGGACATTACAATGAAAGTTCTTGGATTTGTTCCTGTTGTGCCACCGATCGGTGCCCAGACAACATCAGTTGGTGCCCAAAGGAGTGGTTGGTTGACACTTGGTCGACTTGGTCGACCAAGGCATAGGATTTTTGAAAGTGATTTAGTGAAATGATTATGACAATTAATTTCAACAAATCTCAAGGTTTAAAGAAGACGTTGGAGGGCCAATGGTCACAACTTTAGTCAACTGGTCAACTAGTTGATTGACTTGCCATAATGGGGAAAGTCGACTAGCTTCCTTGTCAATCAATGCCCTTGTAAAGAAAGGTGTGTTTTTGGTAGCTTTGGAGGTAGAGTTTGGTTTCCTAGGTGAAGTGAACCATGTTATAGGGGCTCTTTGACACTTAATCAATGACAAAGTGTAAATAAAAAGATTTACATAATGATTGCACAACTTTACAACAAATAAAGGACAAAATAAAGAGTCTTCTTTGAATTTCTTCATATCCTTCTTCTTGAGTTACATTTGAATACTTTAATAAGTTCTCCTCAAGCTAAAGTAGGAGCTCTTTTGCATCTAATCTTGGTTCTTCTGAGCTTCAATGTGTAAGACCAATTGAAGTCCTACAAATAACTTAACAAATTGTTGCACAAGTCTTAGATTAATATTGTAAATCATAAAACACTCAACTTAAAGATTAACTGTAATATTTAAATTAACATTAACCTATTGCAATAACAATCTCCTTCTTTTTATGACTTACAAAATCTATTAATTTAGTGTTTGCTCCCCCTTAATCTATGCCATGTTTTTTTTTTTTGAAACAGAACCTACGCCATGTTTTATTGTGAAGTTTTAGCAATTCAATTTTAGTTCCCAAGAATATTCGGAATTCTCACATTAGGTAAATGATCTCTAGATATTCTCCCCTTTTTTTTTTTTGGTAAAGCAAAAAAAAGATATTTTATGACGATCATAAAGGGTTTAATAGTATGAAATTCTTTTATCAAAATAGCATGAATTGATATACGAATCACATGCATTTCGTTAATCTAAAGGAGTGCATCATGGTGAATGGCATAGTGTAATGTCAATGGTCTATCCGCTAAACGAAGTTCCCAAGGGCTAAATACTATAGGGAGATATCCCCCTAATACAACACCAACATAACTAAGAAAGAAAACAGAAAATTAAATAAAGAGAAAAAAACATTCGAGAGGCTGAATATTCAACTCTTCTACTCCACCAGGCTGCTCCATTCTTCATCATCATCGTCGCGGGTCCATCTTAAGATTGTCAAGGCGACCTCCAAGATCTCCCAAAGTGCAGGTGACGTTGCTGCAGAAATATGTGAAGTCCTAGTGCATTTCCCCTTGGCGATTGAGAAGTTGTATCTCATTTGCAAGACCCTTGATCGATGTATTTCTCTCCTCGGGTAGGGCTCGATTTTGGGGGATCTCCTCTAAATTGATTTTCATTTTGAGGGTTGTGGCATTAGAGGGGCAAGGGGGACTCGGAAGCACTTGAAGATGTAA
The DNA here is from genome assembly GCA_037157565.1 of Thalassia testudinum. Lineage (NCBI taxonomy): Eukaryota > Viridiplantae > Streptophyta > Magnoliopsida > Alismatales > Hydrocharitaceae > Thalassia > Thalassia testudinum. The sequence goes on along the minus strand of JAZHRO010000015.1, from coordinate 23,975,294 downwards.
GTGGGACGGGAAACGGGAGTGAGGCAACGTGTTCCTCAATCATGACATCGAGAATAGCAGAACACCATCTGACTACGCCCCTCAAAGATGTAAGGGGCGTAGTCGAGGAAGCCGTCGCGCTCGATGGCATCGATGTAGTGGAGAGCGATCTGTGGGGTGGTGGCGGTGTTGCGGTAGTTGTTGGGGAGGTAGGGGTCGGGGTTGGAGACGCGCTCCTCGACGAGGTGCGGGGAGAGGCAGTGGAGGAATTTGGGGGTGGAGTCGGCGGTGATGGCGGAGGAGAGGTTGCCAAGCCTCCTGGCGCGGTGGTGGTGCTCAATGACGGCGAGGTTGGCATCGGTGTGGCGTGGCCTTGAAGGCCCTGACGATGCAACCAAGCAGGTGGCGAGGCGACGGTGGAAGTGACCGGAAGGTGGTGGTGATGATGGCGTGGGAGTCGGCGTTGCGGGGAAGTACCGCGGGAACGGCTGTGGTCGTGGAAGTGGGTGGTGGTGGTGACGACGGAGGCGGAGATGGGTCACGAGGGCTCTTGATTTTGAGCCTCCTCCCCCATTCTGTTGCAGTTCGATTGCAACTTTGCAGGCATTTCCTGCAAGCGCTCCATACTGTCGAGCCGCTCCTCAACCTTCGTGATGGTCGACGTCGAGTTGCGAGGAAGTCAAATGGCCAAGAGAGTTTCTTGTTCTTGTTCTCATTGCATCACAACCTTAGGCATTTATAACCCTTACAATTAGAATAGGACAACACTAACAAAAATCTATCCAAATCTCCTAACGCACAGACGATCATACAGTGTCCAGCGTGATCTTTCCCCTCCTGTGAAACCTGATCTCTGGATCCGAAATATGGGGCTGCCATCGACCTAAGATGGGCCCCAACGTGCTGGAGCGTATCAGAGGAGGAGAGGGTTTTTGATTCGGGGAGACGGTTGCTGCTGAGGGGTGTTCTGAATGACAAATTGAAGAAAGGTTTACGTAAGAGAGAGAAAAAAAATTGTTCCATGCCCTTTTGATTGAGACATAGAAGTGAGGAGAGAGAAAAACGTCAGTTCCAACGCACTCACGGGTGGAAAATTTTGAAAGAGTAATATATACCTTCACGCCATATTTCACAGTCACGGATGGTTATTTAAAGGGTTGCTCGTGTGCATCTTACATGTAGCTACGTAGGGGCAACTTTTGTTCTGGGTACTTATTGTGTCGTGTGTTAGAGATTTGATGAAGTATAAAATACAGCATCACGACAGAGTATGAATCACGACACCTCACCCTCGATGCTCGACGCCCATGGTCCCACCCTCGATGGCCGACGCCCTCCCCCCTGACGTAGCACACAATGTTGATGGAGTACAAAGTACAAAGACTTATGCAGAGAAGTTGGCAACCTCCAAAGCACAAATAACAACACCCCACCCCTGATGCCCGATGCCCTCCTCCTCCCCCCGATGCAGCATACAATGCACGGCCCTATCCTCAATGCCCTCCTCGGCAAACCCTCCACCATCCTCACCAACTGCCCCTCCTCCTACAACCTCAGCACCTCCTTCGCCCCTCCCACATACCTCCCCCTCACGAACACCTTCGGCACCGAGCACCCATCGACACTCCCTTCCATGAATCCTCTCAGCTCCTCCTTGAACCCCATGTCCATTGACATGAGGTGCCGCAACACACCAAAGTATATGGTGGACAACACATATCCACCTTGAACAATGTCGAAAATAACCAAATAAATGGCAAAAGAAAAACAAATAAATGATGAGAGATCAATTGAAAATAAAAGAAAAAAGTTATCTATTCACTTTTAAAAATATTTTCCAAAAGATAAAAGACAGCATATATAGTGGCAGTGGTGGTGCTTGATTATATAGAAGCTATAATCTATGACCAATTCCACGCCATTCGAGGGCTATATAAAGGGTCCATCCGATTCTGACGCGTGCAGACATGTGCTGTGTGCGGGGTCATCACGGTGTGTCGTGTGCCATGTGCTAGAAACTGGAACAAGGAGCACAACCGCGGAGGTGCTGGTTGGTCGTGTGTCGTGAGTTGATGACCTGCAGCACATTCGCGCAACACATGCTGTGTGCTGGGATTCAGGTTCCTCTCCATTAATGTGTGTTGTGTGTTATGTGTATAATTCGTTTCGCATCTCCTTGATGTTGTGTTTTTAGTGAGTGACGATTAATGTGTTCTTCCTCTTTTCCACATGTACTTATGGGATGGATACACGAATTGTGTGCTCCCCCATTGATTCTGAATGATCGGATGTCTTGTGAAGTGAAATTTTTGTAATGGCAATAAGCTTTGTTGGAGAAATAATTTGAGGACAAAACTCATTTCAAGTTTGTTGATGTGATTTCTATCTGACATATCTTATTTTTATACAAGTCTGACATGTGCTGTGTGCGGGGTTATCGTGGTGTGCCGTGTGCCATGTGTTGGAAACTGGAACAAGGAGCACAACCGCGGAGGTGCTGATTGGTCATGTGCCTTATGTTGCTGTATCGCAATTGAAGATCTCAAAGATGAGAAGAGGGATTTCCAACGTAAAGTTCAAGAAGTCATTGATTGTTACCATAACAAAAGTTTAAGACTTCAATGTTAGTTAAAATAGCTTTCTTTACGTGGAGTTTTCTTGTACTTATGAAGCTTACGTAAGGTTAGTAGGAATATTATGCTCGTAATCTATTACGTTTGGTTAGTATATTATTATGATGTAATTTTCATGTGACGTTTGAGGTTCTACTAGACATTAGTACTTTGTAACTGTAGTCAAAGAAGGTCAATTATGGTAGGTTAATTAGAATTGGACATTACTGCTTTGTTACCTGAATCCTATTTTCGAACATATATCATGTGAGGCTACGTGACGTATCAATTTGTAAAATCTATTGAAATAATATGGGTGCATGTAACATCATACCGCATTGAGATCATGACAACATACCTCAAGATATGAAAGATGTGAAGAAAATCATAGAGAAGAACTTGTACTTTTCATTTTTCATTTTGAAAAAAAGAAAAAGGAAACTCAAGCCTCATTATAAGTTCAAATCTACGCTCCCTTGTAAGTAAAGGGGCCACAAATCTCGTAAATGTGCAGTTGCATCGGAAAGTGAATCGTAGGAGGGAGATGCATTGGTGTGAGTCAACTAATTCTCTTTGGAGAAAACATACACAAGCATCCCTAAATGAATTTCTAACGTAGACTAAATAAAATATGTGCTTGCCAGTCGGCGTCTAGGCTCGTCGGTTGGCACTTGACATTGTAGTCGATCGACCAAATATATTTTTTGGTCAACGCCTTCTGGTTGATGACCAAATCGATTTGATGGTATGGCTAAGCGATTTTTGTCAGATTGATTTGATTTAATTTAATAGTTACTGTCGACTAGTCTTAAACCAATCTGGTTACTGCATATATATTTTGAAAAAGTAAAAAATAAAGAATTAAATTATCTAAATACTTTCAAATATCATTTAATTTACATTTACCTAATTTTCTTTCAATAAAGTTAAATATCTCATAATTTAAAGGTTCAGTAAACCAATCGAAAGTCAATACTCATATATCAACTTTGATTTTACCTTTAAATATATTATCTCACCAAAAATATGTCAAACATCGCAATGTTTCGAGTAGGAATGATGTACAAGGTTTTTGAATGATTGATTGCCCAATTATTGTCACAAAAATTTTTATTTTACTAAATGACAATCTAAGGTTCTTCAAAATATTTTTTATCTATAAAATTTGGGAATAAGCTCTTTTCAAAAAAGAAAAAAAAATTGGAAACAAGCTAGGGCAACAGCTATATATTTAACCTTCATGGTTGATAAAGCAACACTTATTTGCTTTTTTGAAAATTAAGAGACTAACGAGTTACCCAAAAAGTAACATGTTTCTCTAGTACTCTTCTTATCAATTTTACTATCGATATAATCAACATCCCTATATGATAACAATTCAAGTGAATTAGATCTATAGTAAAATAGACCATAATCTACGGAATCAACTTGATATTTAAAAATTCTTTTAACTATATATGTGTGTTTGTTTTAAAATAGCTTAAAGTCTAACACATAAACAGTTACTAAATAAAATATTTAGTCTACTAGAAGTTAAATAGAGTAGTGAGCCAATCATACCTTGATATTATTTAGGGTCTACCAGAGCACCTTGTTCATCTACATTGAGAGAAGTAGACATGCTTATCAGTGTGTTCTTCACTTTCATATTCTCCATCTCAAATCTATTGAGTACTTCCTTTGTATACTTGGCTTGATTGACGAATGTCCCATGTTTCAATTGGGTTATTTGTAAACCCAAAAAGAACTTGAGTTCGCTCATCAAGCCCATCTCGAGCTACTCCTGCATAAGCTTGGCAAATTCTTGGCAAAGAGTTTCGTTAGGAGCACCGAATAAAATATCATCCACGCAAATTTGTACTAAGAGTGTATGTTTCCTTGTTTCATAACGAATAAAGTTAAATTTGCCTCTCCTATAGAAAATTTTGCCCCTAATAAATACTCTTTAAGACTTTTGTACCAAGCTCTCTCACTGATGGTGGTAGAGAAGACAAACACCGTCAATCATGAATTAGGGAGGAAGAATCTCCCCACGACTGAGTGAGTGGTCAAGGTACTATTACTCATGATCAAAGGAGGGAGTGGGTCATACAGAAACAAGGACACATCCTCGAAACTGCTAATATGGAGGAGGAAAGGATGATGATGGTGGAAAAGAGGAAATAGGTAGAGGTGGAGTGGGTTGGTCCTCATGGGGTTGAGGCGTTGTTACGACCCGGTTCCCGAATCCCTACAAGATACGAGAATCGGACCGACTCGACTGATCCCAAAACCCAATTGTCCAACGAGAAAGTAACTAAAAGAGCAGTAAAATAAATCACATTCACTATGTATATAACTAGCAGTAACAAAATACAGCAGTAAAGAAAAAAAATACTACAGCATACACCACCACAACAGTAAAGAAATAAACATGAACATAAACATGAAGCTTACAATGAAAAGAATACAGAGGTAACAGAAACTACTCACAACAACAGAAAGAAAAGTACAGTGGGTACTACACAAGTAACACTACTAGGCTCAGCGCCCTCTACAGCTGCCGACTCAAGCTGCTCAACACCTAGTCCTGAAAAAGTAACAAAGGTGACACGTCAACACGTCAGCGAAACGCTGAGTAGAGTGGCAACTAAAAGCTAAGAAATAGTAAGGTGGACAGTAGCTGCTATATTTTTAATTTCTTTCTTTAATTTCTCCGTTTATTCACTATTGAATTATTCTCAGATCCTTCTCTTGATCTTGAATGTTCCTCGTGGGAACGATCTTAATTGCAGTCTTTTCCGAAAAGTAGAAGTAACACGTGGTGCTCTCCTGGTCGGGAGAGTCCCCCGCGGTGGTCCTACCCTCAGTCAACCACCCCAAGGTTGCTGACAGGAGTAACGGTGACTACGGCACGCGCGATAAATGCATGGGTAACTACCCCGCACTAGCATGCGGTCAGTCGTTTCCGTTATTGGGTGCACCCAAAGCACAGCACGGAACCAGTATAGGGCAAATCCCTCTCAGTAACAGGGGTCCAGCCCCTCCATAGTAACCAAACAGGGGTCTTGCCCCTCCACAATCCGTGCACCCTCGCCTGACTACCCTAGTTTGCCCAGTGGGCCGAACAAGTCGGTGTAGGAGGGTTAGCAGAACCCCGGGGCCCATGGGGTAGCTAGTGCTCTCCCTACACTAGTAGCTCTCCTCGGTACTGTGTACACAAGGGCCAAAAGTCGATACAAAGTGGCCAGACTAAACCCCGGGTCCCTGGGGCGGCTAGCTTCACTTTGCACTAAATAGGGGGAAAACAGTCGCTCTCCTTGCTACTCCGTACTCAAAGGCCAACTCACTTCCCCAATTCTATTCCATTCACTTTCCAGGAGTTCTACTCCTAATTCCCCGTAGGGTTCGTGCTCTTTTAACTCAGCCAATTTAGGTTTCATCATTTCAGCTTTATATTTATATAGCCCATGTTCCCAACCGTAATATTCATTCATAATCAGGCAACCGTTAACCAATTACAGGCAGTTATCGTTTCCTTTCTACTTTTCCAAGACTGCAATGTATATGCATTCAAGCTAGTTTCCCAATCCTAGGATTCATGCCATACCCTAGGATCTATCATTCAATCTAGTTTTCTAGTCCTAGGATTCATGCAATACCCTAAGATCTATCATTCAATCTAGTTTTCCAGTCCTAGGATTCATGTAATACCCTAGGATCTATCATTCAATCTAGTTTTTCAATCCTAGGGTTCATGCAATACCCTAAACTCTATTAATTATTTCACAAATGCATAATTTTTGATAAATAATTGAAAGGGCCACTCTATCCGCAAAACCGGGAGTACTGGAGGCGTAATCGGCAAACCCGCGCACCTCCGCAACCCCCAGAGCCGCAACGGAACGGGATCCTAACACAAGGATCAAAGACAAGGAGCTACTCAGAACAACATACGATTATTGTAAACAGGTAGAGGAACTAAATCTGAGAAGAACGAAACTTGAAACGCGGAAAACGGACTCCGAACAGAACCTAAACAGGTTAAAAACGACGAGTCTGCCCAAAATAAAACGTCTGGAACTTCTTCCAGACGTCTTAAATGATAGCTCAGGTCATACCTTGATCTGCGCGGTTCTTCAGACGTCCAGAAACCCGCTGAACCGTCTAGACTTAGTTTCCAGACGTCCGACTGTCACTCTGGATGTTTGGAGACCCTTTCCGTCGTCTGGTGCTGTGCTCAGACGTCTAATCTATGTGGGATGGCGTGCCCTTGTGCCTTCCCAAACAAAACCTGCACACACACGCGCCTGCTCTCAACACCAAAGGAAGCAGAAGACTTCGGCGGAAACGACTGCATGGCCGTACATGCGAAAGAAGAGGAAGATAAAAATAACGTACCTTTCAGACGTCTGGACCTTCCTCCAGACGTCTCCTTCGGAAATTTTCCCAGAATCAGGACCTCCTTGCCCTCCGCCCATAGCGCACGGCAGTGCCGCGCCGCGCCCGTCTGCTGCCTGAGCTGCAACAGCTTCTTCGTGACACCCCACGCTTGCTGCACACCCGCCAGTCAGCTTTGGCTGCTCCGGCGAGCTCGCACCCTCGCGGTCAAGCTCCCTCTTCCTCTTGTAACAGCCCCTCCTCCCCACGCACTCGCAGCAGCCGTTGCTGCTGCTCTCACCCGCTCGCTCTCTCGCTGACAGGGGAAGAAGAAGAAGAAGGCGGTGGAGTGAGGGTAAGGGAGAGAGAGGTGTATTTGTAAGCTGCTAAGGGGAGAGAGAGAGGAAAAGCTGCATCTGCAGGGAGGGAGCAAAGAGAAGGAGGGCGGCGGGTTCAGTCTGCGCGCGCATGCGCGCAGACGCGAACCCGTACGCCAAAAAAATTTAATTCTAGACATCTGGGAAGGCTTCCAGACGTCTGGACCACTTCCTAGACATCTTAAACAACGCTTGATGCCCTGGGTTATAACAGGCGTAGATGCCTCTAGTCTTCCCCCATGGTCCTATTGCATCTTCGGGTAAGTGTGTTGATGAAAAATGGAGACACGAGTAATGAACTGCTTATGATTACTATCCATTAGCACCTAAAAGTGAGAGAAAGTATGTGAGTGGAGGTGCTAATGGGAAACTAACTCCCGCTAGGGCGTTCTAAGAGATAACAAATCAAATGGTTCCAATTAAAGTGTTTATTTGCCAAGAAGGCATAGAGGGCGATTTGCATTGGCCAGGGCAATTTTCAAAAGAGGTAGATTTGGACATGAAGTTCTATAGAAAAACAAGATTTAAAAATCATGTAAAAGGGTAGAAATCAAAGGACTTTTTGGGAAGTCCCAAATCAAAATTCTCTAGGGTAAGGAGGGTCTCCTGGATCATGTCGAAGGTGGTGTCATGGTAAATCTCAAGAAAAGTTGGCCCCTTCGAAGGGCAACCAAGAATGACTTTTAAAACAATGAAATTGACAAGAACCTTGATCTCATAAACATTTAAAGCAAGGTAGATATTATAACCTTCGCCAATGTTGCAAAGATTAGAGTAGAAGAAATGTCAAGCCATGGGGCAATCCCCGAAATACAACTTTGAGAGGCACTGACATAAAAAATTCACTCAAAGACATACAAAATTTTGTGTCAAGTGAAATGGTCCTGAAGGCCTAGTAATATGGTGTTAAAATAATGTAAATTAATAGGCTAACCAACAAGAGGAGAGAGTTTGGAATGGAGAGAGAAGCAACCATGAGTGGATCTACCAGCAAACTATCAGTCAAAGGTATTATCATGAGAAGGCTTTGCTTCGATGACTCTTGGGTGTTATCACAGATTGGTCGATCAAGGAGATAATTAACCAATCAAGAAGGGAATTGGTTGATCAAGGAAGGAAATTGATCGATCAAAATGCAAAGGTGCAAGAGGTTGTGAACTGATTGATCAACCTAGGTGATTGGTTGACCAAAAGACTAAATTGATTGATCAAAAGGAAAATTTGATTGATCAACCAACGAGAAAAAGAAGGATTTGGCTTACCCACAAGATTTCCTAAAATGAAAACCAAAAACCCAAGAAGAAGGAAGGAAGGAGAAGAGAAGAAAGTTGCTAAATTTAAGAAAACAAATCAAAAGACTATAGAAAAGAAGATTGGAGTGAAGACAAATGAAGATTCAAGAAAATCTCACATGATAGAAAAATGCGGAGAGCTCTTGGTCATTTTGGTTGACCAAGATCCCAAATCATGTGCTCATGATGTTGGTTGATGGGTGATCGATCAATTGGAGGAAGTAACCGATGCAAGAAGACATGTAGTGATGATGAGAGGGAGAGTCACGTGATGGAGAGCATTACAGAGAATTACATGCAATAAATTTGGTTTAGTCTTTTAACCGGAGATTATTTCTTTAAAGAGCAAATACACAATTTTCTCCTTATTACTAAAATCTCTCGGTAACAAGAGGTTTTGTAAAAATGTCTGCAAGTTAGTTCTCAATTTCTATGAATGCTAAGGATATGGCACCTTTAAGGATGTTGTCTCCAAGAAAATGATGTTGCATATCTATATGTTTGGTGTGAGAGTGATGTACCTAGTTTTTCGATAAATTGATTGCATTAGTGTCATTACATCATATCTTGGTGCAATCAAATCTTAACCCAAAGTCGAATAAGGTTTGTCTCATCCATAGTACTTGTGAGAATGCAAGGGAAGTTGCAATGTATTCTGCCTCGGTAGTGGAGAGTGACACGCCTGTTTGCTTTTTGGAGAACCATGAGACAAGTGATTGTCCAACAAAATGACATGTGCCACTTGTGCTATTTTTGTCCATTTGACTTCTTGCATAATTAGAGTCACTATAGGACAACAGATCCAGGCCTTGTGCATGAGGATAGAAGAGACCTACATCTTTAGTGTTGTTTAGGTATCTAAATATTCTTTTGATCGCATTAAAGTGAGATTCCTTATACTCGGATTGGAATCTCACACACAGGCAAGTGGAAAAAAGAATATCCAGTCCAGAGGCTGTTAGGTAGAGTCAACCTATTGTTCCTTGGTATTTCTTTTCACCTACCTTCGTGTCAGAAATATCATCAAGAGAGGTAGGAGCAACTGTAGTCAGCTTTCCTTTAGTATCTATTATAAAAGCCAATTTCATGAGAATCTCAAGAATGTATTTGTTTTGACATACAAAGATGCATGTGCCCAATTGGAGAATTTAAAGGCCAAGAAAAAAATTTGAGTTCGCCCATGCTGATCTCAAATTTAGTTTTCATTGTCTCACTAAAAGCTTGACACAAGGACTCCTTTGTTAACCCAAAGACAATATCATCAATGTAGATTTGGACCAACAAGATGTCATTTCTTTCTTTCTTTATAAATAGTAAAGGCAATGACCCCAATCTAAAAATCATGTAGAAGAAGGATCTTAGTTGTTCATACCAGACCCGAGGAGCTTGTTTAAGTTCATATAGCACTCTGTTGAGCTTACATACAAGCTTTGGGTATCCTAGGTTCTCAAACTCGGGAGGTTGACAGACATAAACCTCTTCCTTAATATATCCACTAAGGAAGGCACTCTTGACATGTATTTGATATAACTTGAAGTCCATAGCACTTGCATGGGTAAGCAACATCCAAACAGATTCCAAGTAGGCTACAAGAGCAACAATCTCATCGAAGTCTATTCTCTCATGTTGATTATATTCTTAAGCTATGAGTTTGGCCTTATCCTTGACAACAGAATCAGATTCATCCAATTTGTTTCGAAATGCCCACTTGGTTCCAATGATAGAGTTGCCTTTAGGAGAAGACACTAAGTTTTAAACATTGCTTTGAGAAAATTGGAGTAGCTCCTCTAGCATTGCTATAATCCATGACTCATCCTTCAATGCCTCTTCAACTTTCTTGGGTTCAAGTTGAAATAGAAAGGCATTAAGTATGAGATCAGCTGTTAGATGAGATTGAATTTGAACACCTTGTTCGACATCTCTAATTATTTGGTCATGAGAATGATCTCTTAGGTGTACCCAATTCATAGGAAGATTATGCACATTCCTTTAATCTTCCACATTTGACACATCAATGAAGGGTGATTCTTCATTATCCTAATCTAAAGGTGTTGAAAGTGGTCCACTTATACCAGCCTCATCTACAAATACATGCAGGGATTCTTCTATAGTGAGTGTATGTATATCGAATACTTGATGAGCTTTGCTACGAGACGAGTAACCAATAAAGATGCCTTCATCACTCTTGACATCAAGCTTATTGAGATTATCACGAGTGTTCAAAAAATAACATCTACTACCAAATACCCTAAAGTATGGTATCCTAGGTGACTTCTCAACGTATAGGTTGATTAAAGATCGGTAAAAAAAATGATTGATTTTATTGATTGATTTTACTCCGTTGGTGATCAATCATGATTAGACTTGATAGATCAATTCAACCACTTCATCGATCAATTTGCGTAAGAAATTCATCAAATCTCTCAAGAGTTGGTCCATCAATTTGCATGAGAAATTAATCTCCTGATGACAAGTATTGGTCGATCAATTTGCATGAAAAATGAAAAGACTTCTTAGAGCAAATGGTTGATCAACTACTACATTGGTTAGTCAAAATGCATAGAAAAATTTCACCATTACTGGTTGATTAATGACTTCAATAGATTGATTGAGGAAAGTTTTGGTCAATCAAAATTACTAACTAATCAATCAAATTGCATGAAAAGTTTTTCGAATAAAACACAAATTTGGTGGCCAAGGTTGGTCAATCAACATGAAAGTTGGTTGATCAGCTAATAAGCGACCGATTAATTTTTCATGGATCATTTTTATTGGCAATTTCATTACAAGTCCTATGAAAAATAAATAAAGACTTATAAGGGCTCAAGAACAATTACAAGACTAAACATAAATCAACTTTAACTTGGTACTTCCATGCTATGTCATTTTGCTTTAGCTTTATAAGAGTTTTCAAATGGTTGCTTTATGAAGTTCCTGCAAAGTTGTTTAAGCAAACGAATTCAATACTAATTTTGCAATCATCAAAATTAAGGGTTTAACGTAGGGGAGGTTCCTTCTTGAACTGTACAACCTCTTTATTTTTAAGATTATCGTCCTCCTCCACCTAATGTTGGTAGTGAGAATGGGTAACTCTTCATTACCCGCTTGCCTAGTTGAGATTAATCTTGGAGCTTTGACAAGTCATGGGAGCTATAGATTGTATTAAGACCATGAAGAGTGCGAGGCCATAGTATATTAATACCTTGTTGTTTCCCATAGATGACAACCTAAGTGATTCTATTGGGTTTTGGGTAAGATGAGGGTCTGTTCAGTGAAATGATGCAACCACACGAGGAAACATGAGATTTGGTAACTCGATTTCACCCTAAATTGGTGCACGTTTGGTGAAGAGATTTAACTCTCAAAGAGGAAGAGAATACAATTATTTTACTTGAGTAATAACGCATGCTCCAAACTCTATGCGCATGCACTTTACAGTGACATTCTTTTGATACCTCGGATAACAAAATATTATTGGCAAGATTTTTAAGGATGATCACTCCATAATGGTCAAATTGTATCTAACACATGGTTGGTTTGTTCCATTGATATTGCCACGACTGCTCTTGACTATGTTGGTGACACTTGGCAATTGCTCCAACATAACTCATTTAAGGTCAGTCAACCTCACTTCATGTAATTGTCCAACAAAGTCAACCTACTTGAATCTTCTATTAGTAGTTCAATGGATTTTCTTGCCGAACTTGCCGTTAGTTGATGGGACCATAGTCTATCTGACAGGTTTTGACGGATGACCATCTACCCTTTCATGTCAGCATGCTCTTTTAAGCCAAAAGATCTGCTCGTCTTGGTTAGGAAAGCAGCATCTCTTATTCGGCCTTTGAGACCTTTAAGTTTATGGCCTTGTAATTAATGGGTCAAATGGGCCTAGATGGGCCTCTTTTTTTCAGGGAAAATTTTCCTTATTAGCTGTGTTAACAAATTGGGCCCTAAATTCTTTTTCTTTTCATAAGAAAATGTAATGCTGCATTCACATCCTTCTAAATACCAATAAATCGTACATTGGAAAAGCAGCTGATAAAATTCTGTGTTGATATCCATCAGGATATTCACCAAGACTTGGTCGCATGATCGTCGAGAACGCTGAGGGCACAAGTTGTTGGCACGCCCCTTGCTAGCCATCAATCTGGGGTACAATAGCAAAAAGCTTCACAAACAAGAAAAGGCCACCTATACTCGTGGTTTTCCGGGTAGCAGCCCCCACTCCAACCGGAAGAGCGTATGGGGATTTCCTGACCATACAAATGTGCATGCCGAAATTCTTGATACAACTTTCCCAGCTACGATTACTACTACCATAACTAGCCATTTCGATGATATATAAGAAACTGGTCTATACACCAGGGGCAGGGGCATAAGAGAAAATTACAGTTCCATGTACCTCTACAGATGGAACTAGTATATAAAAACGATGGGTTCCCCAGATGCATAAGCAAGATAATTACAGTTGGATGAATCTTCTATCACGTACCTCTACAGCTGGGACTGGAAAAGATTACGAAAATCTATCGTGTTTCCGAGAAGGCCCTCTTGTCTTCCGAAGTGACCCCATCAGAAGAACCTGAGCCTATCTTCCTAAACGATAACTTCTGTATGGGAAGTTGACCGTTTGCAAATGCAGTAACCTCTGTGTCGATCAAGATCGCGTCCTCATCCTTAAAGTCTCCTCTTAAGATACCTTTTGCTAGCTCATTCTCAACATTTTGTTGGATTATGCGTTTCACAGGCCTTGCCCCGTAGTTTGGATCATATCCAAGGCTTCCCAAAAGCTGAACGGCAGCATCAGTTACCTGAATCCTGATCTTCCTATCAGAAACACGCTTTTGTACCCTTTCAAGCTGCCAGAAACATGAAATAAATGTCAGCAACCGTAAAGAAATCACTATCTTCAACATGAATTGAGATGCATGCAAAATGCTAGAAGAATCCACAACCACTGGTTAGTGTTCTGCTCATAAAACAATTCACCGAGCATACTAAAATCATTATGCATAATTTTATAAAATGACATGAAGAGTGGTACACCTTGGTTGAAAATGTTAAACCTACGGTTTGAAGTCATGTATGTTTACTTTGTTATTTCTTGAGTTGTGGCATTTTCTTTTTCTTTGAGGAGAACTTGTGTAATTGTCTCACCTCTACATATTTAAAGGGAGGACTATGGAATAAGATTTAGACTCATTTGTTTTAACTTAATATTAAAGTCGCGATCCTAGGTCGGGGTCTGATACGCACCTTAATTCCCATACAAAAAAAAAAACAAAAAACCCTCACCTTAGCAAGTCCTTGGGAGACACCTTCATCAGATTGACTTCCTTTGCCCAGTTGGTGGACCACCACCAGCCTTCTTGAGCACCATCGATCTCTCTCTCCCTTAGGGTGCCATCAGGGTCCTACGAAGGTCGAAGGTAGTGCTGCCAACCGCTATAGTGGCAAGCAATGTCACCATCGACCCTTAGAGCGTTGCCAACGATCCTTGGTGACCAAAGTAGTGCCACAACCTCATTGGAGCGTCGCCAGAGACCCCCGGTGGCCTGAACATCACCCAGAGGTTCCTTGGTCATCGTGAGCCTGTTGCAGCTACTCGGAGCGCTACTAATGTTGCTCCAACCGACACCATCGGTCCAAGTAACACCACTAGCATTGCTCGGAGGCTTTTAGATTGTTGCATATCCTGCTGTGGCCATCCGAGGCACTGCCAACGTCGCTTCCACCCCCCTGAGCATTACCATGCCCGCCGAAGTGCTGCCAATGGTTTGGACTATATCTATGATTGTTGTAGGTGTTTGGTTTGGTGCTAAAGTAGATCTGATGGTCTGATTTTTCATTTTCTATCGGCAGAAATTGTCTGGTTAAAGCATGATGGTGTTTGAGAATTCACTCAAGGTGACATCGAAGTAAGTTCTAGAGATAGAAGGGTAAAAGTCCTTTCTTTGGTCCCATGGCAAACAAAAATGAGACCAACTATGCCCGGTAGTCACAGACCTTTCTAATGACAGTAGAAGGTCACGACAAAGAGTGTGTATTGCTTCAACCAGAACCATAAGATAAGACTGGGAAAAATGCATCTTGGAAAAAGCATAATGCCCTGGTTCAAGCCTAGATCATGAGCAACATTATTCCGAAAATTGGTGATGAGATTATGTCCTACGAGACAACGAAGGAAATGTAGGATAATCTTCGTGATACCAATTCCCACGAGAAGACTTGAGTAGAGTCTTCAGATATATGATGAGCTTAGTTTTGTTAGGAGGACCGCATGCTGTCACAGTATTATTCGACCTTGAAGGGTCTATTGGAGAAGTATAATGCATGCAAACTTGTTTGCATGTGCGCTACTCAGAGAGCCTACTGTTTTGAGGCTGCAATACTGTAATTTTTGGTAGGACTTGGACCAAATTATATTGCTGTGCGCTTACAACTACCCTCTCAAAGCTTCCTCCTTTGAAGGAGGCATGCAATTGAATGAGTAGGATTTCTGTTACTGATACTCTTATTGACCTTGTAGGCTAGACCATAGCCTTTGCTGCTATTCAGGGTTGTGGTCGTGATACCTTGCGGTGAGCGTTAGAGCCCATGGTCGTGGATCTACTAGGCAAGGATGCCCAACTTGGGCATACTGTGGCAAGACTGGACATATTTAGAGTACATGCTGGACCAAGCATGGTCATCTGCCATTGGCCAATCAGGCAGTTATTACTATAAAGCAACCAACTGACACGGTACTTGTCCTTAAGGCATATTATGATGAGTTGCAGTAGCGCCTTGCACAGTTGTCCTAGGAGACATCATCTGCCTCAAAGATTACTGCATTTGCTTCCTTATCAGGTATAGAGTTTACTTTCACTACTACCAATGATCAGTGTGATATAGACTGGTTGGTTGACTTTGGAGACTCTCAACATCTTTGTGGAGATCAATGATGTTTCGTCATATCTAATTTGTTCCACCTAGGAGGATAGTATAGGTTGCAGATGGGAGGCATTCTCAGATTGTAGGACAGGGAGAGGTTTCTTTTACTTGCACTATGAGATTGACTGATGTTCTTGTACCTAACTTTCCCATTAGTTTGATGTCAATTAGCAAGATTATTAAGGAACTGAATTGTTGTAACATATTTGACACTACGAGCACTTTTCAGGATATCCCGATGGGGAGGATGATTAGTGGTGGCCATGAGAAGGGGGTGTCTATTGCTTATTCCAGTCTCCCTTCACTGTTGCTTCTCATGAGGGTGTCACCTTCTTTGCTGGATTTCCTTTCCAATGGCATCTTTGTTCAGGCCACCTTTCTCTGGATAGACTTTGTCACGTCATTCCGCATATTTCTTCATCTACTGTTATCATCTGTGATGCATGTCAACTAGGCAACCATCACTAGAGTTCATATCTTGTTAATCAAAGTCCTCGACTCACTGAGTTGTTTTATCTTGTTCATGCTAATGTATGGGGGCCTAGTCATATTCCTGATCGACTAGGTCATCAATATTATCTAGTCATTATAGACGATTTTTCCTGTTTATCTTGGATCTTTTTGTTAAAGAATAAGTCTAATGTAGGCATTGTGTTGGAACATTTTATTTTAGAAATAAAGAATTAGTTTGGTATTTATGTTAAGAATGTTTGTTTAGACAATGCTCTTGAATTTCTTAAATTTTGTAATGTCTAATTTTTATAAATGTCATGGGATCATCCACCAGACACCTTTTCCTCATACGACCCAACAAATTGGGGTCGTTGAGAGGAAGCACATGCATATTCTTGATGTAGCATGCATGTTGCTCATTTACTATAGTGTCTCCTCTTTCTATTGGGGTGATGCTGTTCTTACTATGCGCTACTTGATTGATAGGATGTCGTCTTTTGCTATACATGAATAGATTCCCTTATAGCTTCTCTATCTTAAGGGAAATATGTTTTATGTTCCTTCTAAGGTGTTTGGTTGTATTACTTTTGTCTACATTACCACTTTAGGTCAGGACAAGCTCGCTCTAAGGGCTGTTAAATGTATTTTTCTAGGATCTTGTATTTGGAAGGGGTACTGTTGTTATATTCCCCTTACAAAGACTCTAAGTGAGTGCCGATGCCACTTTCACAAGTCTATCCCGTACTTCTCCACTGCAGGGTGGAGTCTCTCTCCTGAGGTTGTCGAGGCACATATGCTTATTCCTCTTATGTCCCTTGAGGCTATCCTGATCGATATGTCACCATCCTTTGAGCCGCCAGCCCTTGAGCCTGTTTCCTTGGAGTCTCCTGGGTTTCAGGATCCACCTGTCACCACCAACAGCCTGTTACCTATCGGCAGCACCCATCTTCCTTTGTGCCAGCTCCTCCACCTCAAGTGAGCACAGGTGATTTACATACTGACGAGATTGTACCTAGTGAAACAGGGTGTATATAGGATGATAGTAGTGAGGCTATACCTAGTGTTGAGACGGAGCCACTTACGACAGATGATCTAGACCTTCCCATTGCCATTCGCAAAGCCCCACGAAGTGGTGCTAGATATCTTATATCACATGTTGTGACCACTGTATTTCTAGGAGGGGCTTAAAGCAAGTTCTGTTATGCTTTCTTTGCCATGTCCATTCATACTAGTCATTAGCATGCTACGCTTGATTCTAAGTGGTGCTAGGCAATGGAGGATGAGATGACTGCTTTTTGCTCTCATGGTTCTTGGGAGCTTGCAGACCTGCCTCCAGAAGCTTCTGTTGTTGGCTGCCGATGAGCGTTTACTAGCAAATATAACCTTGACGTGTCTTTTCATAAAAAAAATATAATCTTGATAGGACAATTGTTAGATATAAATCCCGCCTTGTGGCTAAGGAGTTCATCCAGATATATAGGGTAGATTTCTTTAAAACATTCTAGTGGATGGAATGAATCGGATGAATTATTTCTCGGGGCCTTGTGACTCTTTAAATAGAAGAGAGGCCAAGGGCAAATTACAAACGGAGTCCAGAAAGAAATACAATAAAGAGAAAAATAACAGGATGGGGTACATATATAGGAATAATAACACTCTCCCTTAAGCTAGAGCATAGATATCCAGCATGTTTAGCTTGGATCTGCAACTGCCATAGGTAGCCCGTGGCAGTGGCTTGGTGAAAATATCTGCTGTTTGGTCCTCAAAAGTAACAAAGACAGTCTTCAGTATCCCCTACCTGATCAAGTCTCTGGTGTAGTGACAATCAACCTCAACGTGCTTAATGCGCTCATGGAACATCGGATTGTTTACTATGTATGTGATTGCCTTGTTATCGCATCTCATCTCCATAATGTCCAACTGGATATGCAGGTCACGTAATACAGATTGTATCCAGACCATCTCAGCAGCTATTTGGGCCATAGCCCTATACTCTGACTTAGCACTAGAGTGAGAAACAACAATCTGCTTCTTACTTCTCCAACTCACTAGGTTTCCTTCAACAAAGACACAGAAACTTGTAATGGACTTCCTGTCCTATAGACACCCTGCAAAGTCTGCATCAGAGTAAGCCACAACATTCATCTCAGTTCCTTTATGAAACAAGAGACCTCTACCTGGTGCCTTCTTAATGAACTTGAGCACTGCATCGCAGCCTCCTAATGGTGCTTGGTGGGCCTATCCATGAACTGGATAAGCTTGCCAACTGCAAGCGTAATGTCTAGCCTGGTAATGGTGAGATACAATAGTTTTCGCTGTCTGTAAGATCTACAATCCATTGAATCTGGCTCATCCTCATAAATCCGTGCCTTGGGGTCCATCGGTATACTTGTTGGCTTAGACCCCAGCATCTCTGTCTCCAGCAGGATATCCATGGCATACTTCCTTTGGGATAGAACAATCCCCTACTTGCTATGATCGGGGGAGGACGATGGTGCAGAGGATGCTGTGAGTACCGCATCTCCCCAGTAGAATGCAGGGACATTTTGCTGTATCAGAAGTGTTCGTGCAACATCAAGTATGTGTTTGTGCTTTCGTTCTGCTACCCCATTCTGCTGGGAGGTATGCAGACACGAAGTCTGGTGAACAATGCCATGCTACCTATAGAAAGTAGCCAACTCAATTATGCAAAACTCCAGTGCATTATCAAATCTAACTTTGTCAAACTGATTCTTTATTTCAATAATAAAATCTTTGATAACAGGACAAACTTCAGATTTATTTTTCATTAAGTACAACCACAAGACAACTAAAATCATCAACTATAACAAGATACAATCAGTGACCCCAACGATCATAAGTACAGGCTGGGCCCCAAACATCAAGATGAATAATTTGGAAAGCTGAAGACAACCTCGAACTCTAACTGGTAGGAAAAGACGAACGGTGATGCTTCCCTAGTTGGTAGGCATCATACAACAGCTTTGTGGCGGGAGAAATGTGAGGAAGAATACGTCGAAGCCTGTCCAGAGACGGGTGGCCAAGACGATGATGCCACTGCAACGCACTAGCTGAAGTGACCCATGTCTGACCACGACTAACAGTAGCTGTAGCAAAATTTTGGACCAGGCGATACACCCCCCTCTTTATGTCCACCACCAATCGTCTTCTCCGTGAGTTTGTCCTGGAACACAACCAATATCAAAAATTATACGGCAGTTCAGTTGCTTAGCTTATCAGGAGCATAAAGCACAACGGACAAAGTCATATGGGAATTCACATTAATCTCCCCCTGGCCATCCACTTTAGCATACTGCCATCCGCCATCTTAATAGATTAGACTCGAGCTCTCAACTATCTACGAGCAAATTCTAATCATCACTAGTAAGGTGATGTGATGCCTTTAAATCAATAAGCCACTGTGCATCAGTCACAAGGTGAGTAGGCATGATACCTGAAGAGTAGCCACTACTGCGGTGTCTACGGGGGTAGTAGGCTCTTAAGTCAACTAAGACACTAGACACCCTCTGACTAAGGGCATCGTAGTCCTATTTGGAAATGGTAACAATGTCTGTCTGCTCAGGAATAGAGGCAACTACCGGATTGGCATAGAATTGCTTGCCATTCTTCGACTAGCAGTGAGACTCAGTATGGCCAATCTTGCCACAGAAAGTGCATAGGTGCTGACGTCCAGAACCTCCATGGCCTTGACCACGACCTTCCCCCTTGTCCAAGGGTCACAGCATTGGCCGAGGCTTGAGTAATCACCTCTCCCCCTGATGGGGATGAAACAGCTATGCGGCTTATCCTGTTATACACTTCCTCCAGAGACGGTAGGGCTGTAGACGTAAGAATCTGGGCACAGGCTGCAATAAAGTCTGGAC
This sequence comes from Thalassia testudinum, assembly GCA_037157565.1. Taxonomy (NCBI): domain Eukaryota; kingdom Viridiplantae; phylum Streptophyta; class Magnoliopsida; order Alismatales; family Hydrocharitaceae; genus Thalassia; species Thalassia testudinum. The sequence goes on along the minus strand of JAZHRO010000015.1, from coordinate 23,955,405 downwards.
CCAGTCTAGCCAGGAACATATGCACAGCAAACTTCTTCCGCTGCTCACGCTGAGAGTCACATGTGTAGACAGGACAACACACATTGTACCTTTCCAGAAAGCCCTCAAGGGCTAAGTAGTACTGAGATAATGTCCTCCCCTCCTGTCTCAAGTAGACCATATCACAGAAAGTTTGAAAAATTAGAGAATCATTCCGCTCATCAAAGTATGTCTCGTAGGTTGTCCCACATCTGTTTTGCTGTCGGATGGAACATGATCTCATCCACTATGTGCAGAATGGTAGAATTCATCAACCAAGCCTGTACCATCCTATTGTCCTTCCATGTAGCATATTTCTTGGTTTTCTCCTCTGGCTCCTCAAGAATAATGTGCTCCTTGTCATGACCCCTTACGGTCATGAGAAAAGTTTGAGACCACCGTGGATAATTAGTCTCATCCAAGCGCACAACAGGGTCGAAGAATGGGTTCTTTACGGATCTACCTTTGCCAACAACACCCGAGGTCACCTCAAATTCAAATGAAGATGCCATCGAGTTGACAAAACAAGAACCAAGAACACGAATTACTGCATCAAGGTGAAATCACGTCAAACCGAATGACGGGCACGAGATCTAGGCACTACTCATCATGGATCTCGTGCCAATAAAAAAAGAGAGTTCACCAGATCTACGTACCCACTGCAGGTGGATAACCCCGAATGACCTCCCTCAAGATCGCCCTCGTGACACTCAAGTCGAAGAGGACAACAGCAGTAGCAGGAGCGTCGCCCCTACTACCGCTACCACCTGGGACGACCTTACAGGGATGCACCACCGTCGCCTAAGCGAGAGAACAGGACGGTGGACTGGCGTGTCAACAAGGGGCGACGGAGGAGAGCGCTCGCTAGCTGCGTGTGGGCGACACTTGTTTGCGGGTGGGTTGTGCCCTGGTTGCTGCCCTCTCGGCTGGACGACAGTGTGCTGTCGGTGGAGGGTGGTGGTCGGACGTGTGAGGCCGACTGCGCACCTCGGCTGAAGGTCGGTGGGGGTGGGATTGAGGTGGAAAGGGTATGGCGGCTAGGGTTTTGGGGTGGGATACCTGAGTAAGGCTTTGATACCAAGTGGATGGAATGAATCGAATGAATTATTTCTCGGGCCTTGTGACTCTTTAAATAGAAGAGAGGCCAAGGCAAATTACAAACAGAGTCTAGACAGAAATACAATAAAGAGAAATAACAAAACGAGGTACATATATAGGAATAATAACAATTCTCTCTAGTGGCGCACTTCCTACTATCTGCATCCTAATTTTTGTCCCAGTGTAGTATGATTGGCCCCTCCACAGCTTAATGTAAAAAATGCTTTCCTTTATGGTGACTGATAAGTCCACTTTAACGGACCATTATTTGGCCTAAGTACTCTTTAATTAGTTATTCTTAGTTGTTAATTGAGTAGGAGTTAAATGAGAATTCACCTTAATCTGCGTATAATCTTATACACCAATTTTTACATTTAATAACATATGATAAGATAATCATTTGGTGGATGCAGGCTAGGTGCAAGAAACATAAAGACATTATTCAAATGTCCAAAGTCATTCTATAAGACGTTCGAAGACTAGTTTAGACGTCTGAGAACCTTCATCGTGGACTCACTGCTATCCATACTTTTTAAGACGTCTGGGGTGTTGATCGGACGTTTGATGAACGGTCAGAACTTATCTTTCCGTTCCAACCACTCGTAATCTTCGCCAAGTGGTTGGAGAAGTTTATGGGTGAAGAGAAACAAACGGAGAGGTTTTAAAAAGCCATCATCCCCTTCCCCTGGCAGGGACCTCCTCCATCCTTTGGACCGTGAAGAAAGCCTGCATTGTGGACCCAGCGTGCACCATGGCATAGGTGTGCTCCATCTCTGCTCCTTCCTTTCGCCGGTCACACGGTGACAAGCGTGCGGTCTCAGCACCACCATCCTTTACCTCTCTTCTCACCATCCTACCCCACAGATCACCACCACTTTCCCTCTCCACGCAAGCTCTCAACCATCCACCGTCACCCTTGTTCGTTTTCATCTCCACCTTCCCTGTCAAATCGACCCCCCTTCGAAGAACCCACTGTAGCCACCCATCACCTTCAACCATCACCATCGCCAACTCCACGCTGAGGTAACCCAAACTCCCCGCGCAGACACGCCCGGCCTTGCCACCAGCAGCGCATCACCTCCTTGTGCACCCTCCTCGCGTGCACATGTACGCTCGCACCACCATCCTTGCGCGCGCATAGCGCCACCCCTGCGCATGCAAGCAGGAAGCTGGCTTAATCTTCTTCGCCAACCAACAGGAAGCAACCCAAACCTCACGCCGGTCCACCTTCGCGCAACCATCACCACAGGCCCCGATTCTCCTCGCCAACCATGCTATCGACCTCCCCTCGATGTCGCGAACCCGACCAAGTCCTTAGCCGCGCCAACCGTGGTCCACGAGCACATGCAGACAGGCCACCGCCGGCAAGCTTCTTTGTCGGCCGACCACCTCTGGCCATCTCCGTCGACACCGTACCTCCATCGGATTAGCCTCGTCATCGTCGACTTCCCTCATGCGTCAATAGCCCACCGACGCTCCTTCCCATGCACGAGCAAGAGAGAGAGCAACAAATGCTCTCTTTTGAGTGGTATTAAAATTTACCAAACATGCCATTGTGAACCACTATTCAAGTATTTTTCTAATTAATTTATTATGATGAAATTGTAGCCGACGCTTGTTCTTTCTCGTATTTGTTCGGCTATTGTTCTTCATCTCATTTTGCATGGAAATTGGATTTAGATTTACAATTTAGTATGCATGCAATTCAAAATTACATGACATGCCACTACACATGCATCATCTACATTTTATTGGGAGCTTGATTTTTGACGTGGAATTTACATAAATAACCCTTAACTTCTCATAAAGTTGAAAGTTACGTTCAGAGCAGCATATTCATCGAATTGATTCTGCGAATGTTTCTGCGAACATGATGGCTACATACCTATGAATTTATTATAGTCATTCTTCCTTGTGGATACTACCTAATTCTTCGTGGTTAGTTTTATTAAAATATTTTTGTTCGGGATTTTCCACCACGATTTATACACTGCGACGACGTAATTTTTTTGACGTATCATTTTTCTGCAAGCAAAATCCCTTGTTCAAATGGCACCATTGCCAGGGAGGCAACAAACGCAATAGGTTCACCTACTTTATTTCTGATTATTTTGAGGTGCGCATTTATCTGACCATTTTCTATTCTTTTGTGCGAGGTACATTTGTAAGGAGCATGCAACGAAGATAATACAGTTGGTGGACCTTGACGCTACCTGGAGGACGACAATAGGAGTCTGAGAGCCTTGATCCCACGCACTTGAAGATGTATGGAGAAACGTCTAGGAGGATTTTGCTTCTTAGATTTCTGATTTAGCATTTTAGAGTAGACTCTTAGGATTTAGTTTAATTATATGTTTTATCGCCCTTGTAATTTGGGACCAGTTTTTTGGAGTGTCCCCAATTCTTTAGATTTTAGGTTTATTCTTAGTTAGTTCTTTTGATTACGCATTTATTATTTTTTTTTTAAAAAAGTCCGAACTGCCTGCTAGAAGTTGGATATTCATAGGTCGACCATCTAGGAGTGCTTGAGCAGCATTTAGATTTTCTTATTGCATTGCGTACATTTTTGCATTGAAGAGTGCTGGAGCAAGGTACGTATTTCCTATCTTTCTGCATCAATTATCTGCACAAGCATTGCATTTGGATATAATTAAAAAAGATCACTTAAGTTTACTTGAAAAGATTAATCAAGTGGTCAGAGTACTTAAAAAAAAAAAAGGAAAGAAAAATATACAGGAAATGCTTGGATAATTTGATTGCGATTTTCAAAAGAAAAATCACTTTTTGCGGTGTGGTGAACACTTCCAGTAAAGCTAACGCTTCCCCTTAAAGAAATTCAAGGGTAGTTACGAGGCACCGCTAACGCATCGCCTCAAAGGAAGGGTTCACCCTACTTGCATCCCTTGGTTCCATCCTTGGAGTACCTTTTTACTTAAGTATTTGAGAATATTATTGCAACAAAGTGTACGTCTTTAGGGCACTTGAAGTTCAATTTAGGGTGCATAATTGCTTGACAACTTAATTGGTCACCCAAAAAGGACTAAAAGTAACCTCAACCTCCTTAACAGACATTGACTAGGAATCTCAAGTGCCTCATTTCTCTTATACCACTTACACCTTGACTCTATTTGGCCAAGCTGAACAGTTGGAAGAGGACTTAAAGTACTTTAAATCAACAAAAGACTTGTTGCCTTGTGTTTGCTTGGTGTATGCTTAGTAGGTGCTCCCTTAGAAATAGTCTTGTTTTCAACCTGGAACCGGAGAGAATTACTAGAAAAGCTAACCAAGAAAGAAGAAAAATGACAGAAGAAAGACCTGAAGAAGAGATTAGGGTTGGTGAAAACCAAAGAACCTTGAGAGACTATTTCCTTCCTACCACTCACCAAGCCCTACCTATTTGGAGACCTGGAGTGGATAATCCTTATGGGATCAAGAGTAGCACCATATCTTTACTCCCCACTTTCTATGGTACTGCTAGGGAGGATCCCTACAGGCATCTTGAGGAATTCACCAAGATCTGTTCCACGGTGAACTCTAGGGCTTTACTGATGAAGCCCTGATGAGAAGTCTATTTCCTTCTCCCTAAAGGATAAGGCCAAGCACTGGTATCATACCTTGGATGCAAGGGGAAATGATTGGGCCACCTTAAGGGAGAATTCTTGAAAAAGTACTTTCCTATGAGTAAGACCAACCATTACAGAAGAGAGATTATGGGTTTTACTTGATAGGAAGGGGAGCAATCTCATGAAACTTAGGAGCATTTTAATGACCTTAGGTTATGCCCCCACCATCAGGTGTCAAGATGGCAATTGGTCGAAAGGTTCTACAACGATTTATCTGAAAGGCACAAGCAAACCATCGATGCAGCCTGTGCAGGAACCTTCATGACCAAAATTGAGGATGAAGCCTAGGCATCATTTGAAACACTAAGTGACAATTCCATACACATGTCCTCTGCTTATCAAGAAAGAAAACCATCAATATTGCAGAGGAAGATAGAGGCCCATGAAGCCAGGGCTATTCAGGATTTGGCTTATCAGATTCAATTATTGACAAAATTTTGATAGGCTTTTAGCAAACCCCGGCATGAACCCGCAAGCAACCTCTATCTTTCAGGCTTCAAGTGAATGCTCCATTTGCCAAAGCACAACACACGCCATTGCAGAGTGCCACCAGGAAAATCAATTCCCTGAGTTGATTCAGGCCGACCTGAACGCGACCCAAGGTTTCCGACCACCTCTTCGCAATAATCCCTACTCCAATACCTATAATCCAGGGTTGTGGAACCATCCAAACTTTTCATGGAAGCAAGGTGATGCTTCAAACTTAGGGAATGCAAGACATCAACCTCCCCAACTCGTATACCAGCCATCCTATACAAACCTTCCCCAGAATAAGCCTTTTGAGATGGATGAACTAAAATCCATGATGAAAGAGATGTAAGAGCATCAAAATATGGTCATCCAATCTCAGAATAAGATGATCACTAATATGTGATCCCAAATTGGTCATCTTACCGAGGCAGTTAGACAACGAGATCCGAGGAAGCTGCCTAGCTCTTCTAAGGAGAACCCAAAAGGTAAAGAGGTCATTTTCAGGGAACACGCTCAAGCTGTGACTGTGCTGAGTAGAAAGAAAATCGACAAACTTGATAACACACCTACGGTCACCTCTCAGAATTCCCCTCCAACACCGAACCTGACTTAAAACCTCACCGAGGAAGAGCCACACTGCTCTCCCTCGCTTGAAATCACTCACCCAAAGGATGTCATCATTTCACCACCCCTTTCCCAACATGACGACCCCTCTACCAAGAAACCGAGGGTGCCCTATCCTGGGTGCCTATCCGCTCTTGGGGAAAATCTTCTATTAGTTCATCTAGAGCCAAGGATAGGACGGATAAGATTATGAATACTTTCAGGTAAGTCCATATCAACTTGCCTTTGTTGGAAGCTATCAAACATATTCCATCCTATGCCAAGTTTTTGAAGGACCTGTGCACCTAGAAGCACTGATTTAGGAGACAAGTTCAAGCTAAGGTCATCCTACCTGACCATGTTAGCTCGGTACTTCAATATGGAACACCCCCCAAAATGAAAGAACCAGGGGCCCCATGTATATTTCAGTGGTTATGGGTAATCAACACATTGACAAGGTTCTACTCGATCTGGGCGTAGGGGTGAACATTTTATCGAGCTCTGTCTACGACCTCTTGGGAGGAGGAATTTAAAGCCTAGTCCAGTCATCCTCTAAGTCGCAGACAGATCGCTTAAGAAACCACAAGGATTGCTGGAAGATGCCCTGGTGAAAGCGGAGGACTTCTTCCCTGTTGATTTTCTCATACTTGACACTAACCCATCTAATAAGCCCACCAAGCCATCCATTATCCTGGGACGCCCCTTCTTGGCCACAGCCAACGCCTCTATCAATTGCAGATCAAGGGCACTTAAAATGGGCTTTGGGAACAAGAAGATTCAGTTGAATGTTTTTGATACCTACAAGAAATCTGGATTTGAAAATTGTTCCCAGATTGAGGTAGTTGATAAAGTCATTGAAAAGACTACTCCAACACTCTTATGTATAGATCCCCTTCAAAAGGTTATATCTAAGGACCATCCTCCGACTATTGAAGAGAATGAAGGGGATATGCCCAAATTGGAAGAGTTGCTGGGAGTACACACAGGTCTTTGTCCCCACCCTGGACCCTGAAGGTAGATCTGCTACCTGAGGTGGAGACATCTCAACTTACACCCTCAATCCAAAAGGCTCCTAAGTTGGAACTTAAACCCCTCCCGAGCATATTGAAGTATGCTTTCTTTAGCCCTAACGACATGCTCCTTATCATTAAATCATCTGCATTAACTGAATTGCAGGAGGGAGCTTTGCTTGAGTGTTTAAAAAGGCACAAGGAAGCTATTGCTTGGTCGATAGTTGACATTAAGGGTGTTGACCCCTCTGCATGCATCATTTATTTATACACAGACGAGTTCGTAAAATCCTTTTGAGACATGTAGAGAAGGCTTAACCCCAATATGCGGGAGGTTGCTAAAAAGGAGATTTTGAAATGGCTGGATGCAGGAATTATCTATCCCATTTCAGACAGTAAATGGGTCAGTCCAATACATGTGGTGCCCAAAAAAGTAGGAATCACTGTGGAAGAAAACGACCAAGGAGAGTTGGTGACCATTAGGCCCTCAACTGGTTAGAGGGTCTACATTGATTATCGTCGTTTGAATACGGCTACCCAGAAAGACCATTTCCCCTTACCATTTATTGATCAGATTTTGGAAAAACTGACGGGTAACAAGTAGTTTTGTTTCCTTGACGGGTACTCTGAGTATAATCAGATAGTCGTCTTCCCCGACGATTTGAAGTGTACCACATTTACGAGTCCGTATGGCACATTTGTGTTTCGTCGAATGCCATTTGGGTTATGTAATGCTCCTACCACATTCCAACGATGTTTGATGGCTATCTTTTCTGACATGATCGATGAGTTTGTAGAGATCTTCATGGACGATTTCTCTATTTGTAGCTCATCATTTGACTTATGCCTTTCCCACCTTGATAAAGTCTTAACCCGTTGCGAAGAGGTAAAGCTGGTGCTTAGCTGGGAGAAGAGCCACTTTATGGTCCAGCAAGGCATTGTTTTGGGGCATCTAGTCTCTGAGAGAGGATTAGAGGTGGATAAAACCAAAATTGAATCCATCTCTAAACTTCCATCGCCTACTAATGTTCATCAAGTTAAATCTTTTCTTGGCCATGCTGGATTCTATAAGCGTTTCATTAGAAATTTTAGTAAAATATTTAAGCCACTTTACGAATTGTTAACGAAGGATGTTTCCTTCGATTTTGATGATAGATGTGGCGAGGCTTTCCAAGTCTTGAAGAAAGCCCTTATTACCGCATCGATTCTCCAAGCACCAAATTGGGCCCTCCTATTTGAGTTGATGTGCAATGCTTCTGATTTACAGTGGGAGCAGTCTTAGGTCAAATGGTTGATGGCAAACCTCATGTTTTACATTATGCCAGCAAGACCCTTATGGATCCTCAACAAAACTATACGGTCACTAAAAAGGAACTTCTTGCTATAGTATTTGCTTTGGAAAAGTTTTGGTCTTATTTATTGGGATCTAATGTTGTGGTGTTCACTGATCATTCTTCTTTAAAGCACCTTCTTGCGAAGGACACCAAACCTTGTTTGATTCGTTGGATTCTGCTACTCCAGGAGTTTGACCTGGAAATAAAATATAAGAAAGGAGTTAGGAATGTGGTAGCAGATCATCTGTCCAGGATCCCTATTGAGGCATCAACCCCTGCTGGCGATATCCAAGAGACTTTTCCTGATGAGTCTCTAATGACTGTAAAGGTCAAAACTCCTTGGTTTGCTGACATAGTGAACTATCTGATTACGGGCATCACCTCCAGTACTTCGGACAAGCAGAAGCGAGACAGGTTTCTTGTCGACACTAAATTTCATCATTGGGAGCGTAAGCTTTTTAGAATAGACCCTAACCAGTTATTCCGCTGATGCATCCCAGACGAAGAACAAAGGAGTGTTCTGACTTTCTTTTATGACCTCCACTGTGGAGGGCATTTTAGTGGGAAAAAGATTGCCCATAAGGTTCTTCAATATGACTTTTGGTTGCCCACATTATTCAGAGATGCACATACATATGTGGGCATATGTCTACTTTGTCAGCAGATGGGAACCATTGGAAAAAGGAATGAGATGCCCCAGCAACCTATTCTCCCTGTTGAGATCTTTGATATTTGGGGCATCAACTTCATGAGTCTCTTTCTTGTGTCCTTTGGATATGAGTATATCCTTGTGGTCGTGGACTATGTATCAAAATGGATAAAAGCCATACCCATGCAAACCAATGACCATTTTGTGGTCTTGGATTCTATTAGGGCTAATATCATTTCTCGATATGGGTGCTTAAGGACTATCATAAGTGATGGAGGATCTCGCTTTAAGAATGTACTTTACAAGACTACTCCAAAATTTGGGAGTCAACCACATGATAACCACACCTTACCATTCCCAAATAAGTGGATAAGTTGAAGTGTCTAATAGGGAGATTAAACGGATTCTAGAAAAAACTGTCAGGCCCAACCGTAAGGATTGGTCGAAAAAATTGAATGATGCTCTGTGGGCTTACAGAACAACGTATAAAACTCCCTTGGGCATGTCTCCTTTCCGTCTTGTGTACGGAAAAGCATGTCACATTCCCATTGAAATACAACACAAAGTTTATTGGGCTATTAAAAATGTTAATTTAAATCTATATAAAGCGGGTAAGGCACACATGCTGGAGTTAAGTGAACTTGAGGAGCTTCGCAATGAAGCCTACGAAACCTCTCAAGCTTACAAACAATATACAAAGGTCTTCCATGATAAGCACATTGTTGAAAGACCTTTGAGCCCAACCGATGGGTCTGGCTTTTCAATTCCAGCCTTAAAGTATTTCCTGGAAAGCTCAAGTCTTGCTGGGATGGGCCGTATGTTGTTATCAATGCCTTCCCTCTTGGAGCAGTAGAAATTCGGAACCCTACTTCTGATGCGAACTTTAAGGTAAATGGCCATCGACTTAAACCATATGTTACTCTTTTAGATGGTCAGGTTTTGGATGCACTTCGTCTTAAGGAGCCTTAGCTCCTCCCACTCTCCTCCTCAGGTGATATTCTTCTATATCTTTCTTTTTCCAATGAGGACATTGTCAATCTTAGGCATGGAGGGGTATAACCTGAGGATGTTTATAGCATTTATAAAATCCCTTATTTTCTTGAGCTGAATTGGTTAGTCCCTAGTAGAAGATTTTATCAAGGAGGTGCCATTAAAAATTTTCTTGTTAAATTATTTCTGACTTTAGAATCCAGTACAATTACTTCACTTGCACATAGACTAGGTAATAGATCATTATAGAAAATCAATAAGCATTTTTAGTCTGCTGAATCCTTGGACAGTTTGAAGGGAGTTAAGTAAACTATCTTTTATTAGATCCACCAAATATTTATGACGAGAAAGTGAAGAGACTACTGGTGCACTAAGTCTAGTGCAAGGACTCTTAAATTCTGGATAATTAGATGATGATACCTCTAAGTTAGGCATAGTTTCGCTCTTTGTTCCTGTGTGTAAACAGTGTCTGAATTCCTAAGTCACCAAATAAGGCAAATACACAGAGATTGAGTCCTAATAAAACTATAACTATGATGGATGATTACGTCAGTCTTTCATAAAATCCTCGACTGAAGGAGGGTATTAGTGTTTAAGGTCAGAAATACGCTTATTCTATCCATTCCTTCCCGGTGCTAAGAGTAGGCACTTCCACCAAATAAGCCCCACAATATTCTCTTGAACATCATTTTCCCCAATAATGTCATGAATAAAAATTTGCATCGTTTTGTGTTAGTAGTTAGAAAAAAAAGAGAAGAAAAGAAAAGAAAAGAAAAGAAAAGATCTATATATTTGGGAAAAGAAAGAAAGAAAAAATAAGAGTTCAAATTTATAGTTTTATCTTCGTGTCATTTTTCATCATGTGTCGATATTTTTGAGGCAATAAAAACACCCATTGCAATCCACCAAATATGACTCATACCTACTTTTCAGTATATCTGACCTCCCGAATACTGGCTGAGAACTTCTAACTTAGTTGTAGGGTTATTAGGACTTTAATTGAAGTATGAATGTCATGTGAGGCCACCAAACATTGAGTACATTTACAAAATCTGGTCAGATATGTGATCTCAGACAAGAAAGAAGAAAAAGAAAAAGAAAAGGAAAAATAGTGAGCGCAAAGGAGCGTTAAGAGAGCACAATTTTTAGCCTCTTTCTAAGTTGACTCATTTGATAGTGTAGAAATTTAAAGTATGTAGTACTAGACTACATGTAGCACCAGATGAGTGCGAGCCACTAAATATAAATCCGTTCGACTCAGTGTCTCCTAACTAAGCCAAAAAGCTGGGGTCATATTATAGATCATTTCTTGCTTTATCCCTGAGGGAATTAATTGCCTATCTCAATAGAATTTTATCAAGGTTAAAGCACGAATGTTAGATGTAAGTCGATTTTTTACTTGGATCCGTTACGGAGGCTACGATCACTTCACATTTGTCTGGATCTCTAAATTTTTGAAATAAGGAAAGAAATTCTTTTTGGTCACTTCCATCATTTTATACTTTTGCAAGGGCTAGCAAAACTTAGGCATGTGGACATTTGATAAGTCCACTTTAGTGGACCATTATTTAGCCTAAGTACTCTTTAATTAGTTGTTCTTAGTTAATTGAGTAGGAGTTCAATGAGAATTCACCTTAGTCTGCGTATAATCTTATACACCAATTTTTACATTTAATAACAAATGATATGATAATTATTTGGTGGATGCAGGCTAGGTGCAAGAAACATGAAGACATTATTTAGACGTCCAAAGTCATTCTATAAGACGTCCGAAGCCTAGTTTGGATGTCTGAGAACCTTCATCGTGGACTCACTGCTATCCACACTTTTTAAGACGTCTGGAGTGTTGATCGGACGTCATATGAAGAACGACCAGAACTTTATCTTTTCGTTCCAACCACTCACAATCTTCGCCGAGTGGTTGGAGAAGTTTGCGGCTGAAGAGAAACAGACGGAGAGGTTTTAAAAAGCCATCATCCCCTCCCCCTTGCAGGGACCTCTTCCATCTTCTAGATCGTGAAGAAAGCTTGCATTGTGGACCCAACGTGCACCATGGCGTAGACGTGCTCCATCTCCGCTCCTTCCTTTCGCCAGTCACACAGTGTCAAGCGTGCGGCCACAACACCACCGTCCTTCACCTCTCTTCTCACCATCCTACCCCACAGATCACCACCACTTTCCCTCTACACGCAAGCCCGCAGTCATCCACCTTTGCCCTTCTTGTTCGTTTTCATCTCCACCTTCCCTGTCAAACTACACCCCCTTCGAAGAATCCACTGTAGCCACCCATCACCTTTAACCATCACCATCGCCAACTCCTCGCTGAAGTAACCCAAACTCCCCGTGCAGCCACGTCCGACCTTGCCACCAGCAACGCATCACCTCCTTGCGCGCCCTCCTCGTGTGCGTGTGCACGCTCGCGCCACTATCCTCATGCGCAGGCAAGCAACAAGCCGGTTTCATCTTCTTCTCTGCCAACCAATGGGAAGCAACCCAAACCTCACGCCGGTCCACCTCCATGCAACCATCACCCAGGCCCCCGATTCTCCTCGCCAACCATGCCACCGACCTCCCCTCGACGCTGCGAACCCGACCAAGTCCTAAGCCACGCCAACCGCGTTCTACGAGCATGTGCGGACAGGCCACTGCCAGCGAGCTTCTTCTCTGCTGGCCGACCGCCTCCAGCCATCTCCATTGACGCCACAACCTCCATCGGATTGGCCTCGTCATCGTCGACTTCCCTTACGCGTCAACAGCCCGCCGACGCTCCTTCCCATGCGTGAGGAAAGAGAGAGAGAGCAAATGCTCTATTTTGAGTGATATTAAAATTTACCAAACATGCCTATGTGAACCACTATTCAATTATTTTTCTGATTAATTTATTGTGGTGAAATTGCAGCCTGACACTTATTCTTTCTCGTATTTGTTCGACTATTGTTCATCTCATTTGCATGGAAATTGGATTTAGATTTGCAGTTTAGTATGCATGCAATTCAAAATTATATGACATGCCACTACACATGCATCGACTACATATTTTTAGGAGCTTGATTTCTGACGTGGAATTTACATAAATAGCCCTTAACTTTTCATAAAATTGAAAGCTACATTCAGAGCAGCATATTCATCAAATTGATTCCGCGAATGTTTCTGCGAACATGACGGCTACATACCCGTGAATTTATTGCAGTCATTCCTCCCTGTGGATATGACCTAACTCTTCATGATTAGTTTTATTAAAATATTTTTGTTCAGGATTTTCCACCACGATTTATACACTACGACGATGTAATTTTTTTGACGTATCATTTTTTTGCAAGCGAAATCCCCCGTTCAATGACTTGCAAGAAGTTTACATGTAGAAGCCTCCTAGCTATGAGGTTTAAGGGGAGTGTTCTTGAGTGTGTCGACTATGCAAGGTGATCTATGGTCTGAAGCAGAGCCCCAAGTCATGATTCCAGAAGCTTTCAGAGGTTGTTGAGACACTGGGCTTCCAAAGGTCTTTAGATCATTCCTTGTTTGTTAGAAAGACAACACAGGGTGTGTGGTGGCACTGTTGGTCTATGTTGATATCATTCTAATTGGGAATGATGGCCATGGTATTATTGAGGTCAAGAAGAGTCTGACGACCAACTTTGTTATGAAAGATCTTGGTCCTCTTAGATACTTTCTTGCGATAGAGGTGGCACGAAGCAAGAAGGCTACTCTTTCCTGAAGTATGCACTTGATTTACTACAAGAGACTAGCATGTTGGGAGCAAAACTCGCCAATATCCTTGTGAACCCAAGGTGCACTTGCATGATGAGGAAGCTAAGGCAGTGGATAATCGGTAATACAGAAATCTAATGGGCAAGCTTCTGTATTTGATCATTACCAGATATGATATTTACCTTACTGTTGGGAAATTGAGCCAGTTCATGGATAGGCCTACTAGGTAACATTAGGATGTTGCAATGATGATGCTAAGGTACTTGAAGACAGCGCCAGGGAGAGGGGTCTTAGTTACTAAAGGAACCTTTACGAGCATTGTGGCATACTCAAATGCAAATTATGCAAGATGTTTGGCAGATAAGAAATCCACTACTAGATTTTGCACTTGTGGTAGGAAATCTAGTGACTTGGAAGAGTAAAAAACATGCAGTTGTCTCCAGGTACAGTGTAAAGTTAGAATACAGGGCCATGACACACACTGCATCCGAGATGATGTGGGTAAGATCTTTCCTTGTAGACTTGCATGCTTTTGCTGATGTACCTATGGAGATGAGGTGTGATAATAAGGTGGTTACTTATATCGTCAACAACCTGATGTTTCATGAGAGGACTAAGCATGTAGAGGTTGACTCCATTACGCACGAGACTTGATTCAGAGAGGTCTTATCTTTACTACTTATGTGTCCTTTGATGACGAGACAATAGATATCTTCACTAAGGTGCTTCCTCGATCATCCTTTGATATTTGTTATTCCAAGCTTAACATGATTGGCATCTATGCTCCAGCTTGAGGGGGAGTGTTAACCCTACGGTCTTAAGTCATTTATGTTTACTTTGTTATTTCTTGAGTTGTGGCATTTTCTATTTCTTTGAGAAAAACCTATTTAATTTTTCCACCTCTATATATTAAGAGGTAGGACTATGGAATAAGATTTAGACTCATTTGTTATAACTGAAAATAAACATCCATAACAAAAAAAAGACACCATAACTAGGATTTTCAACTTCATTGCACCATTAGAATCTATGAAATCTAAAATCTTCCAACTAAATTGGGCTATATTGATGCATGCCCTCCGGCACTTGTAATTCTTGCAAATGTTGAAGTTCCACAGCAGTCAAGATTTGGCATTTCAAAGGGATTGTGCTACAAAATGTTTTAGTGGTTCATTTTTCCTATTTTTATATTGTATGGGTGTCCCTGTAATTTAACCTTTGTGCCTCTCTATATAAAAGTACCTAGGGTTTCTAATAAAATTCAATTCGCTCTTTTATCCTATCCTGGTATCAGAGTAGTGGTCCTAGATCGGTGCCCAGGTACCTCACCCCAAACCCTAGCCTTTAAACCCCTCCACCAATTCCTCACCTCTTAAGGGTGCCACCAACCCTTTAGATCACCTAGACCCACCATTGCCAACCACACTCCCAACCGGCAGCAGGGTCACTGCCACCGGCAGAGGGCCCCAGCGACAGCCCGTGCAGCCTCAGTGCCGCCGTTAGGGGCGACAAAGGTGATCTTTGCAGGCAGCAGACCTGTTGCAGTGCCTTTACGATCATTCTCTGATGCGTAGCAAGTCTCCTCACTCTTACTGTGCCTCCACGACTTCTTTGTGAGGCGCAGTAGCAAGTAGGTGGCCCAGATTTGATCGTAAGGGTTCCGCTTGCTTCTAGGTAATGTGAAAAGTCACCCTTCTCCCTTCTCCAACAAAACAGATGTGTAAGTAGAAGAAACAATCTCTTTAGGATCTTATATAGTCTTAAAGGGTCATTATATCTAAAATTCGATTCAGATCTAAATATGGTATGAATCTTTCCAATTTTTCAGATCTGTGTTTCCCACATGTCAAGTGATATGGAAGACAAGAAAGATATTTCTGGTGACTTGACGGGGAAGATATCTACCCTGAGCACATCTTTCTCTATGCAAGGAACCTCTATTAAGTTGGATGGTATCAACTTCCTTCTACGATTTACGTCTTTTTCTTGATTTGTGGGATCGCATTGCAAGAAATACATTTTGATGCAAGACGAACCTACTGTCATGTCTGGAAGGCGGATAATGACTAGGTGGCCAATTGCATATTGAACATAAAGGAGCCTATAGCAAAGCAAGTTATGTCCTATGCGTCTGTCAAGAAGATGTGAGAGGTTCTTCATGAGATATATACTTACAAGAACAATAGTAGTTGCCTATACAAGGTGATTGAGGAGCCACACTCTTTTTGAAAGGGAACCATGTCTTTAGTCGAATATTATGGCTTTATGAAGAATCTTTAGGACGAGCATGATACTTATCAGCCAATCTCCATTGATGTTACTGCTATTGCCAAGCAGCGTGAATCTTTGCACTATGTTCAGTTGCTTGCGGGTCTTGGTCTTGAATACAAATATGTTAAGGATCAGATTATGAGCTTGGAGGAGATTCCTACACCTGCTTAGATTTATGCCCATCTTCCTAGACTGGAGATCTCTAATCCTGTCCTACCTTTAGATTCTTCTGCCATGGCAGTTGTTGGCTGTGGTAGTGGAACTTTAGGAGGCAAGGGGAGAGGACATGGCGCAAGAGCAGGAGACCATGGCAGAGGATATGGCTTGTTTTGTGACCATTGTCACAAGACTAATCACACTGTTGATAGGTGCTGGATAAAGCACGAATTTCCTTTAGGGGTGTTAGGCCAATCAGGTTGCTTATGGTGGAAATGGACATCAGCACTATCAGGAGGAAGAACAAGTTAGTCCTTAGATTACCATCTCCAAGGAGGAATATGACAGACTTGTGTACTGATGGTGCTTCTGTGGATCAGTCGACAAGTACTGCTGCTAGTAACAGAGGTGTTCGTACGCCATCATGGCTTGCTGACTCAAGTGCCTCTTCCCATGTCACAAGATATGTTACACTTTTTGTCTCTTAAACCATCAACTACTCCCGTACATGTCAAGGTAGTTGATGGTGCCTTGTCCCCTGTGACAGGCTTGGGTGACATCTCTGTCTACTACTTTGCTACTTTTTGATGTTATGCATGCACCTAAATTTTCCTTTAATTTAATGTCTATTAGTTAGATTACTAAGGCATTAAATTGCAGAATAATGTTTCATGACCATTTTTTCTTTTTGTAGTACCTCCTAACAATGAAACAATTGGTAGACTTGAGCAAGAATGGCCGCTATTACCTGAATCTTCCACCTGAGACTCATTACATGGTTGTCGCTTTTGCCACTTCTACTTTATAGTGGCATCTCAGATTAGGACATCTTAGTGTTTTTGTTCTCCGTCGTCAATTTTTCGACATGCAGTTTCCTAATTCGTTTTCCTGTGATGCTTGTCAACTTGCCAAGCATTATAGGGTGTCTTTTCCGAGTAGTAATAATATAATTGACTCTGCTTTTTTCCTTATTCATGTTGATTTATGGGGCCCATGTTGGGTTAAGAGTCTTAGGGGATTTCAATATTTTTTGGTTCTTGTGTATGATTACACCTAACTGTTGGGTATTTATGATGAAGGAGAAATCTGAAACCCCTATATTGATAAAAAACATTGTTAATGGAATAAAGATTCAGTTCCCTACTACTATTCGTATGTTTCAGACTAACAATGGACTTGAATTTGTAAATTCTAGTTTAACTCAAATTTTCCAATCTTTAGGTGTTATCCACTAGACTTGTGTTCATACATCCTAACAGAATGGGGTGGCTAAACACAAATTGAGACACCTTCTCGATGTTGCTCGTACTATTATGTTTCAAATGCATGTTCTTGCTACGTTTTGGGAAGATGGTATTCTTGCAGCTACTTTTTTGATTAACAGTGTCTCTTCCTTTGTTCTTGATGGGAAAACTCCTTATTTGGTTTTGTTTCCTGATTGAAACTTTTTCTATACCACCCAAAGTGCTAGTTGTAGGAAATGTTCAATCTATTATTCCTTGGAACTCCTACACCTCTTTATACAGAGAGAAAGGTATTGGTAAAATACATACGATGACCAAAAGAATAAGATAAAACATAAACAGTCCAACAAAGCAAATAAATAGAAAAGAAAATATTCTATAATACTCCCCCTTAAGCTAGAGCATAAATATCTGTCATGCTCAGCTTGTCACAGCAAATATCAAAAGCAGTCCTGCTCAATGGCTTCATAAAGACATTTGCTGTCTGGTCCTCTGAAGTAACCGAATATGTGTAAATAATACCCTTCTGGATAAGATCTTTGGTCTAGTTGCAATCTATTTCCACATGTTTTGTACGTTCATGAAACATAGACTTATCAGCAATATAGGTGGCTGCAAGGTTATCACAACTCATCTCCATAGGCCCCTCTATCTGCACATATAAATCTCATAAGATAGACTGTACCCAAACCATCTCTATTGTTGTTTGTGCCATAGCACGGCATTCTGATTCAACACTGGATCTAGATACCACAGTCTGCTTCTTGCGACATAGTACAAAACCCTATAGTAGACTTGCAATTAGCAAGACAACCAGCATAATCTGCATTAGAGTACCCTACAACTGTCATAGGACACCCCTTGTGAAACAATGTCCACGACCTGGTGCTTTCTTCAAATATCTGAGTACCTGCATTGTAGCATTGAAATGCTGCTTAGTTGGCTTCTCCATGAATTGATTAAGCCTCCCAACAACAAGTGAAATATCAAGCCTAGTAATAGTAAGGTAGAGGAGCTTCCCAACTAACTATCGATAGCTTTTGCTCTCCATAGGTTTTGCATCATCATATAAGTGCACCTTGGGATCAATGGGAATGTTAGTCACCTTGGCTCCTAGCATCCCAATCTCCCTATGAACATTCGATGCATACTTTCTCTGGCTTACTACAATACCATCTTTTCCTCTAGCTACCTCAATGCCCAAGAAGTAGTGTAGACATCCCATATTTGTCATAACAAATTGTGCTACCAAATTCTTCTTGATCTGTAGAATCCTAGTGGTATCATCCCCTATAATGATAAGGGCATCTGCATAAACAAGAAGTACAACTTTTCAAAAAAAAAAAAACAAGGAGCACAACCACTCCCCTATCAGTCGTCTTGGTAAACAAGGAATGATCAGATGTACATCTTTTCAGACCCATGCCTTCCACCACCTTAGATAACTTGTGAAGCCACGAACAAGGACTCTGCTTGAGCCCATAGATAGCCTCCTTCAATCTGCAGACACTCTCCCTCAATCTCAAAGCCAAGGGGCTACTGCATATACACTTTCTCTTGAAGATCATCATAGAGGAAGGCGTTCTTCACATCTAGCTGGTGAAGATCCCAGTTTCTGTTGGCTACCATAGTTGGTCAAAAAAGTCCACTCAATAGGTTTGAGTGAATCCTTTTGTCACCAAGCGAGCCTTATGCCTAGAAATAGACTCGTCAGGATTATACTTCAAGGCAAAGACCCATCGACATCCAACCATTTAAGCCCCCACATGTCTAGAAGTGAGCTCCTACATGCCACAAGATTGAAGAGCCTCTATCTCTTCCTTCATAGCCTAATGCCATGCAGGACTAAGCATGACCTCTTGGTAAGTAGACAGTACCGTGGACACCATAAGAGCCATAGCGAAAGTAGTAAAAGTGGTACTGAGACCATCACATATGGACACACCAGTAACATGATACTGTACAACTGCAATGGGCCCTCCTAACTACTATAGGAAGATCACTATCATCATCTGCAGGAAGTGGATCATCATCCTCAGGGAAACTATCAGAACCTGTAGAGACATCATGAGGCAGAGTCATTAGTATCGTCAACACATACTTGTGTGGAAGAGGATGGCGCTGTAGTGGGGGAAGGAGGGGGGGGAGTGATACATGGCCAATATGTCACTAGAATCTGATATACCACTGGTGGATTTCTATACTTATTATCACCTAGATCCATAGAGGATTGAGTAGGCATTGGAATGGGTGTGAAATCACCAAACTGAATAGGTGGCACAAGCATAGGAGCCTGCTGAGAGGATCTACCCTATGGTACAAATGACAATTGTCTTGTAGCCGTAGAAAAATATGGTATAACCTCATTGAATGTAACGTCTGCACTCACATAATATTTCCTGGTGAGAGGATCGTATCACCAGTATCCTTTCTGGGAGAGTATATCCCAGAAATACCCATTTAGTAGCTCTTGGTGTCAACTTATCTCTGCCAGGTTCAGTGATATGTACAAAGGCAACACAACCAAAAGTACGAAGTGTCACTAGAAAAAGATCACTGTCAAGATGTAGAATCTGCCAAGGAATCTGTTCTGCTAGCACTAAACTTGGCATTTGGTTAATCAGATAGCAGGCCGTGAATACTGCATCACCCCAATACATCTGGGGTACATTATGATGTATGAGAAGAGTTCTTGCCACATCCAAAATATGCTTGTGCTTCCTCTTAGCTTTCAGATTCTGTTGGAATGTATATGGGCATGTAGTCTGATGCACAATGCCATGTGACCTGTAAAATACGTGCAATCTAGTCGGACAAAATTCCAATGCATTCTCACCTCACAGATTTCATAGTAGTAGAAAACTGAGTTTTTATTTCAATAAGAAAATCTTCTATA
This sequence comes from Thalassia testudinum, assembly GCA_037157565.1. Taxonomy (NCBI): domain Eukaryota; kingdom Viridiplantae; phylum Streptophyta; class Magnoliopsida; order Alismatales; family Hydrocharitaceae; genus Thalassia; species Thalassia testudinum. The sequence continues at coordinate 23,935,334 of JAZHRO010000015.1, read as the reverse complement.
GCAATGCCCACATTAGACTTATTCTTCAAAAGAAACAACCAAGACATTCATGAGCAATCATCCACAATAACAAGATAATATCTGTCTCAACCTATCAGGAACACGACTGGGACCCAAACGTCCAAATGAACTAAATAAAAAACACTTTGATAGTGAAGAACAGGCAGGAAAAGAAGCCAAGTGATGTTTCCCAATTTGGCACGCATCACATATGATCTCAGTAGCAGGTGACAGATAAGGAATAATACGTCGTAACCTGTCCAGAGAGATGTGTCCAAGGCGATGATGCCACTGAAGAGCAATCCCAACAGCAAAACCATACTCGCCCTGGTAAGATGCAGTTATATCTATTTGAAGCGGGCGATATACCCCCCCTCTTCATGTCCGCCATCAATTATCCTCTCCGTGAGCTTGTCCTATAATACACAACCCACATCATCAAATATAACATGACAATTGAGATCCTTTGTAACTCTACAACAACAACCAAGCCTTTTCCCACACTAAGTGGGGTCGGCTATATGGATTCTTTGCCTCCACACAGATCGATTTTCAGCCATTTTAGGACTTAAATTAAAGTAATTGAGGTCATACTTAATAGTTTCCTTCCAACACTTGTTTGGTCTTCCTCGCCCCCTCTTAGCGGGTTCAGCCTCCAACTTCTTACAACTCCTAACTGGAGCATCTAGTGGCTTTCTTCGTAAATGTCCAAACCATCTTAGACGGACCTCTCATTTTATCCTCTATCGGTGCCACCCTAACCCTGTTTCTAATAAATTCATTTGAAATACGATCCTTTCTTGTATAACCACACATCCATCTTAACATCTTCATTTCTACCACAGACATCTTCTGTACATGCCTATAGTTTATAGCCCAGCATTCAGAACAGTACAACATGGCTGGTCTTACCACAGCTCGATAGTATTTTCCTTTAACTTTTAAAGGAACCCTCTTATCACAGAGAACACCAGAAGCACCCCTCCATTTCAACCACCCTGCATTAATTCTGTGTAACATCTCCATTAATTCCACCCTCATGTTGGAAAATGGATCCCAAGTACTTAAAAATATCTTTCATTGGAATGCACTCTTCTCCAACTTTTACATTAATCCCTTCGTTGTTCCCTCTACTACTAAACTTACATTCCATATACTCAGTCTTTGTCCTACTTATGCGTAATCCTTTATCTTCCAAGACTTTTCTCCAAAGCTCCAGTTTTCTGTTCACTCCATCTCTTGTCTCATCAACCAACACAATGTCATCAGCAAAAAGCATACACCAAGGCACCTCAACTTGGATATGCTTCGTCAACTCATCCATAACCAAGGCAAAAAGATAAAGGCTTAAAGTCGAACCTTGATGCAGACCAATGGTGATATCAAAGTAGTCTGTCAAATCATCCTTAGTCTTTTACACAAGTTGCAGCTCCATAGTACATATCCTTTATGAGGTTGATATGTATAATTGACACTTGTCTCTTCTCCAAAATTCTCCACAAGATCTCTTGGGACAGAATCATAGGCCTTCTCCAAATCAATAAAAATCATATGTAAATCCTTTTTCTTCACTTTGTATGTCTCCATCGTACGTCTCAAGAGGTGTATTGCCTCAATAGTAGACCTGCCTGGCATAAAGCCAAATTGATTTTCAGTTACCATAGAGACTTGCCTCACCCTTCTTTCAATTATTCTTTCCCAAAGTTTCATCGTATGACTCATCAACTTAATACCTCTATAGTTGGAACAATCTTGTATATCACTCTTGTTCTTGTATAAAGGTACCACAAAACTTTTCCTCCATTCCTCTGGCATCTTCTTGCCTCTCCACACAGTATTAAATAAACTTGTGAGCTAAGTTACACCCCGTTCTCCCGTCATTCTCCAGACGTCTATAGGAATATCATCAGGTCCAACAACCCTCCCACTTTTTATCATCTTCAGAGCCTCCTCTATTTCTTTCTTTTGAATCCTTCGATAACATGATCGATTCACATATTCTTCTGAGTTCACTAACTCCCCTAAGATGATATCATTCTTTTGTTTTTTATTAAATAGCTTATGAAAATATCTTTTCCATCTTGTCTTTATATCCTCACTAGCTATAAGCACCCTTCCTTCTTCATCCTTGATGCATCTTACATGCGTAAGGTCTTTTGCTTTTCGCTCTCTTGCTTTAGCTAACTTGAAAATATCTTTTTCACCTTCTTTAGAATCAAGTTTCTTATAAAAATGCTCCCAAGCTTTTGCTTTTGCTTCACTAACAATTTTCTTTACTTCCTTTTTTGCTCTTTTGTAGTTTTCCATATTTTCATCGGTCTTATCTCGATATAAGGCTTTAAAACAGGCTCTTTTAATTTTAAGCTTCTCATGCACTTCTCATTCCACCACCAAGCCTCCTTTTGTCCTGGAACACCTCCTTTAGACACGCCTAACACCTCCTTTGCCACCTTCCTAATACAGTTTGCCATATTTAACCACATTTCATCCGCACTACCATCAAGATCCCAAGCCTTTTGTTGCATCATCTTCTCTTTAAATCTCACTTGCTCTTTCTTAAGATTCCACCATTTAATTCTCAAATTCTTAGACACTAATTTTCTCTTCTTTACTTTCTTCAAATGAACATCCAACATTAAAAGACGATGTTGAGCAGTTAAACTCTCCCTAGAATAATCTTGCAATCCTTACAAGATAAACGATCCCTTCTTCTCAAAGCAAAGTAATCGATCTGTGTTCTTGTTAAGCAACTTTTATAGGTAATCAAATGCTCTTCCCGTTTTTTAAAGAAAGTATTTGCTATGAAAAGATCATAAGCCATAGCAAAATCAAGGAACGTCTTCCCTTCATTCCTAACACCAAAACCATGGTTTCCATGCACTCCTGCATACTCTAAAGCATCTTTTCCCACATGCTCATTTAAATCTCCACCCAAACAAATCATTTCTATCTGTGGGATTCCTTGAATTATCATATCAAGCTCTCCCCAAAATTTGTTCTTTATTCTTTCCTCTAGACCAATTTGAGGTGCATAAACTGAAATGACATTCAAGATCTCTTCTTCTAAGATTAATTTTATCAAAATAATTCGATCACCCAATCTCTTAACCTCAACCACGCTCTCCTTCAAATCCTTATGAATTATAATACCCACGCCGTTTCTACCTTTGTCCCTTCCTGAATACCAAAGTTTGAAACCTGTTCTCTCGATTTCCTTTGCCTTTTCACCAACCCACTTAGTCTCTTGAAGGTAAAGAATTTGAATCCTTCTCCTTACCATTGTATCCACAATCTCCATGAGCTTGCTGGTCAAGGTACCAATATTCCAACTACCGAATCTCAGCATTCTTTGTGACACACTTCGATGACGAAGTGGTGGAACTAGCTTCTTTACTCGCATGCGTTCCTCATGCGAGAACCCTTGCTCATTTTGGACTACATCCGAGCGGCGATGTAGCGGAATTAACTTCTTTACTCGCATGCGTTCCTCATGCAAGAACCCTTGCTCATTTTGGACTACATCCGGGCGACGATGTAGTGGAACTAACTTCTTTACTCGCATACGTTCCTCATGCGAGAACCCTTGCTCATTTATCACTACACCCGAGCGTCGATGCAGTGCGTCGCAAGTAGGGAACGCCCCAACAAAATCAGGGTGTTTGCTAGAATCCATGTTTAAAGATCCGACAAATTTTACGCTGGCCGTCGGCTACCTAACGCAACCCTCCTCCTTTACTCGGGCTTGGGACCGGCAATGAAAAGACACACGAACCTCAACATAGGCAGAGTTATTCTTTGTAACTCTACTGATAAATAATAAATTAAACGGAAACTCAAATGCAAATAAGACATTGGACAACTGCAAATTGGGAGCAGAAGAATCCTCCCCCTATCTATCAACTCTGGAATGGTGACCATCAGCAACCTGTACTGTGTGTCTTGAAGTGATAGACTGGAGTTGACTAAAAGAGGATTGATCACCACTCAAATGCCATGAAGCTCAAGAATCTATACGCCATGGAGATCTACTACAATGTGAAAGTATAGAGAAACTAGAGTCACATTTTATATTTGAGGCGAGGGCAGCAAAAGCTGAAGTAGGAGACTCCTGTGTGACTTAAGCCAGTCTCTGTGTAAGAGCATCAAACTCTACTCTAGGAACCATGTCCGTCTCTGTCTCAGTAGTAGTCAGAACCTGAATAGCCCCCGGTGATTTCCCATGCTTGGTCCAGCATGATGCCACAACATGTCCAATACGCCTATAGAACGTGCAAGTTGGGTGTGGTTTGCTAGGTTGCCCTTGGCCTCGACCACGTCCACAAATAACAGAACCACCATGCCCTCCTCAACCACCTACAACAGTAAGGGCAGAAGTTTGCTCTGTGGTCTCTAAAATAGTAGGCCTGGCTGACAGTCTACTAACTCTACTGTATGCCTCCTCCAGAGTAGGAAGATCTATTAGTGTAAGCATCTAGGATTTGGTTGACTCGTAGTCTGTACCTAGACCAGAAAGAAACTTGAGCACCGCAAACTCCTTGCGATACTCTCTGTGTAGCACAAGTACAGATTAGTCTACAAGCATTATAATTCTCAAGCAATCCTTTTGGTTTAGCATAATATTGAGGTAGAGAAAGATCATCCTGTTTGAGAGAAAAGGTGTCATGAGTAATCTGGAATATCTTACTGGAATTCTTTTCATGAGAGTGTCATGAAGAGAATCCTACATCACTTTGGCGGTCTTGTAGTAGATTACCCCATCTCCGATATGCGATGCCACAACATTTATAATCCAAACTAACCATGGCATTACCCCTTTTCTACATGACATACTTTCCAGTCTTGTTGGTTGGCTCCATCTCCAACAAGATATGTTCCTTATCATGTCTTTCAACGATCATAAGGAACGTCTGTGACCAATGCGCATAGTTGGTCTCATTTAGCTTCGTGATAGGAACGAAAAATGTATTCTTGATATTCTTAGTCTCCGTGGACGCATCCGATGTTACTTCGGATGAAGCAAAAGCAGCTATCACACCAAATCAGGGAGGAAGAGCACCAACTATCGATCTGAAATTGATTTTTCAAATCCTTCATATCATCAAAATATCACAAGAGAAGATTCCAACACAAAAATCGGAGATTCGGGGTTCTGAATCTTGTGTTGGAGAGAAAACCTAGCCCTATTGGGATCAAATGAAGGACCCTACAAGGACCATCAGGCCCCCATGGTGTCACCCAGTAGGGGCAGGGGATCCCCACTGCCACCGCCGCTAACTGTAGGCAGTGATCAGTTGCGCAGCAGCCGGCGACGTTGCCGCCGCTCGTGGTTGACCACCTGCGCAAGAGAGAGAGGAGAGAGAGCCGCAAGGCACCTTTCTTAGGTAATCACCAATGGCGCGACGACAGAGGGGGGTTTCGGTGGATGGGTTTGGCGGCTAGGTTTTGGTGGGATACCAACGTGTCGATCTAGGACCATCGCTCTGATACCAAGTCAGAGGAAATGTTCAATCTATTATTCCTTGAAAATCCTACACCTCTTTATATAGAGGTGTGGGTAAAATACATAAGAGGGCCAAAAGAATAAGATAAAGCATAAACAGTCCAAACAAAGTAAATAAATAGAAAAGGGAATATTCTATAACAGTGCTTGGATGTGCCTGTTTTATTCACTTATTCAAAGTGAACAAGCTATCTCCTAGATCAGTTAAATACATTTTTGTGGGCTATTCTAGAACGTAGAAGGGGTACAAATGTTTTTATCCTCCTACACATCACTTTTATGTTAGCAAGGATTTGACTTTTTTTTAAGAGATACCATATTATTCTGTTACAGGGAAGTCTCCTAATGTCACATAGGATGTCTCCTTGCCTATGCCAACTACTATGCCTCCAAGACCCTTTGAGCCTCCTGTACCTTAACAAGATGTTCCTCCTATTACTTATCCTAGACATTCTGAGGTTATAGATGCCTTCTATAAACATTTTCAATGCAAATGTTCACCTACCACAGTTTCTACAGAAGAACCCCTTTCTACTATTCCTACTCAATCCTCTGCTGATACTGCTGAATTAGATGGAGGTCCAGAGCCAACACAACCAGAGGTACCTGATGTGGATCTTCCTCTTGCCTAAATGAATTCACTGAGATCTTGTGCTAAGTATTCTATTTTAAATTATATATCAGTTGATCATTTGCCTATAGTAGGGAGACTCCTATCTCTTATAGCTGACAATAAGCATATTCCTAGGAATTATACTGAGGCTTCTTAGGATCCTTCCTGGACCTTAGCCATGGAGGAGGAGATGGCAACTCTACAGTCTAGAGGCACCTGAGATCTGGTTGACCTACCCCTTGGTGCTACTGTAGTAGGGTGTAGGTGGGTGTTCACCCTCAAATGTTGCCCAGATGGAATAGTTGAAAACTTCAATGCACGGTTGGTTGCCAAAGGTTATACACAAACCTTTAGAGTTGATTATTTTGAAACTTTCTCATTGGTGGCCAAACTCAATTCAATATGGATTCTTTTATCTCTGACAGTCAATCGTTGGTTAGTATTTCAACTAGATATTAAAAATGCATCTCTATGGTGATTTAGAGGAAAAAGTCTACATGTAGCAACCCCCAGGATTTATGGTTGAGGGGGAGTGTATGAAGATTTGCAGATTAAAGAAGGCTATTTATAACTTAGTTTGAGAGGTTTAGTAATGCCATGAAAGAATTTAGTTTTACTAGATCTATTTCTAATTATTTAGTTTTTACTAATGCGTAGAGCCACCGGAAGTGATAAGGGGATAAAAGCAACTAAGAAGTTGTGAAACTAAAGATGATGCATTAACCTCTAATAAAAATCCTAGCACTCTTTTTATATAAAAGAGATCTGAGCAAATTACATAACTACCCCATAAAATAAATAAATAATAAACACCCTCTTATATCTTAACACTCTCCCTCAAGTTGGGGCATATATGTTGATGAGGCCTAACTTGCTACTAAGGAAGTCACAGCGCTTCTTTAATGGCTTGGTAAGAATACCTACTAGCTGAAGCTTGGAAGATACGTATGGGTACTTATCTTCCCTTTTAACACTGCATCTCGTATAAAATGACAGTCAACCTCAATATGTTTGGTCCTCTTATGAAAGACCAAATTCGACGTGATGTAGATAGCTGACTTATTGTCACAATAAAGTGGTACATATGCATCAACTTTTATCCCTAAATCCTGTAGAAAGCTCACCATCCATATAATCTCACAAGTTGCTTAAGTCATAGATCTGTACTTTGCCTTTGTACTAGAGCGAGCCACTACATTATGCTTCTTACTCCTCCATAAAACAAGATTAACTCTTAGATAAACAACAAAGCTTGAAGCAGATCTTCTGTCCTCTATAGATCCCACATAATCCGCAATTGAATACGCCAAAAGATCAAGAAAGGGTGCCCTTCAAATATCTCAGAATGAGACACACATTTCGCCAATGACTATATCTTAAATTCTGCATAAACTGACTAGCTCCTCACTACGAAACTGATGTCAGGTCATGTAATGATTAGATATAGCAAGTGACCAATAGTACTATGGTATCTAGTAACATCCTCAAACAAATGATCTATCTCATTAGTGCTATGGCCAAACGGTGACTCTATTGGTATCCCTGATGGCTTGGACCCAAATACAGCAACCTTCTTAAGAACTACAAGGTATACTATCTCTAAGATAGTGATAAGTTGGTTCCTTGGCAAATTGCTTCTATCCCCAAGAAATAGTCAAGATCACCTAAATCCTTAATGACAAAGGTAAATTGTTGAAGTGCCTTCGTTTGCACTATCCCATCTATATCATCACCAGTTAGAATCATACTATCAACATAGACTGTTAGAATGATAACCCTCTAGATACTACTATACTCTTTCCTCCTGATAAAGATAGAATAATCAGTAGTAGATTACTGAAAGCCTATCTTCCTGATCTATGAATTAAGCTTCTTAAACCAGGCTCATGAACTTTGCTTTAGGCCATAAATGGTCTTCTCTAAGTGACACACAATCTCTCTCTGAACATTATATCCTGGTGGTCTCACGACTCTCATGTATACTTAGTCATATCTCCGTATAAGAAAACATTTTTAATATCAAGCTGGTATAAAGGACACTCCTAGATCACAACAGAAAGAATAATTCTAATGGAGATAATGCGAGCAACAGGCGAAAAAGTCTCAAGGTAATCCACCCCATATGTTTGGGTGAATCCCTTAGCGATGAGTCTGGCCTTATATTTATCAATTGTTCTATTAGATTTATACTTTATGGCATACACCCATCAATAACCAACAACAGTAGCACCCTTAGGACATGGAACGAGATCCCATGTCTTCCTGGGCTGTAGAGCCTACATGTCCTCATCCATAACTACTCTCTGCCTGGGATCCTAAGAAGCCTACGAAAATCTTTGGGAACAACTACAGTAATAATAGCTGAGGCAAACGTCTGTCTCTCTCCTTGAGATGGGAAATCGCAATGTACTGGGACATGGGCTGAAGAGTGCATAAGGTAAGATCTCTACACGGCCTCCTCATCCCTATCCGAGTCACTCCTATCTGAGAGAAGACATTGTATAGGCTCGTCTTTTGGGGCATCATTTAATTGTGATCTCCTATGGTAGATCTATGTCTCCTGTATAGCAACCTCTGTAGTCGATCCTTCTTCTGAGAAGTAAGGAATCCTTTCAAAGAAGGTCACATCAGCAATAACATATCTCCTACGGATTGAATCTAACACCTGTAGCTCTTATGTGCTCTGGAGTAACCAAGAAAGACACTTCGTCGCATGGGGAGCAAACTTATCCTAATTGCCATGATTCTAAATAAAGCATATGCACCCAAATGCTCGCAAGGGCAAAGGAAATGACCCGCTACATTAAGGGTATATAATATGGTATAGAATCTGACCATGAAGCACAAAGGGTAGCACCCAATTGATCAAATAAGCTACAATGAGTATGACATCACCCCAAAACTGCCTGAGAACCTTCATATGGGACATTAAAGTTTTAGTAATATCAAGGAGATGTTGCAACTTACGCTCAACAACCCCATTCTGCTGGGAAGTATGAGCACAAGATGTTTGATGAATGATTCCCCTAAAATGAAAGAGCTCCTGTAAGTCTTTGTGCATAAACTCCAGTGCATTATCAATACAAAAGATCTGAATTGTGGTGTCATACTGTATCTGCACCTCAAAAAGAAACTACTGGGCAATAGAGGGAACCTCGCTATAGGCGTTCATCAAAAATACCTAGGTAAAACGACTATGATCATTAATAAACACTACAAAGTATCTGTGTCCACTATGAGTGGCAACTTTGGAAGGTCGCAATACATCATAATGTACCAGGGCAAAAGGTATGGCACTGACACCATCTCTCCGAGGGTAACTACTCTTGTGGTGCTTCTCCAATTAGCAGTCCTCGCACTCTAGAGCTAACGAATATGATAATTTTGGATACATCTGATGGAAGGATGCCCAAGGCTTTGGTGCCACAATAACGGATTACAAGTGATGGACACAATCCCTGCAAACACGGTGGGCATGTCATGTCTAAGTAGTACAGTCCATCTCTCTCTATGCCTCCTCCTATAATCTCTCCTGCCTGACAATCTTGGAAGTAACAATGCTTCTCATTAAAGACAAGAAGGCATCTAAGATCTCTGCAAATGCGACTCACAAACAATAGATTCATAGGAAACTTGAGAGCATAATATACCTTCTCTCACTTCATCTTAGGCACGGCATCTACAGGTCCGACTGTAGTAATTGGGGAGGTAACACCATTGGCTACCCTCACATCTCGAATCCCCTGTGGAACTAAGGGGTCCTGCAAGCATTCTCTATCTCTGGTGAGATGGATAGAGGTGCCGGAGTTGATCACTCATGCCGTCATGCGCTCCTTGCCCTCTTCTTTTTCTTCACAACTTTGTGGGCTGCACATGTGAACCTAGTAGAAACTGAAGTTGATATTCTTCTTGGGTCAAGCTTCACCTATAGAAAAGAGAAGACTCATCGCTATCCAAACTAGATGTGAGAGAAGGCTCATCACGCATAACATACCCCGAACAATGGGGAATCGGACAACCACCAACAGTACCCATGGCCCCTGCCGGTGGTAGCAGCCCACAGGCGGCAGCGCACAGCTTGCCGGACCAGCTAGTGGTGGTGTAGCAAATGCTGTCGGTCTATCCGGTGGTGGCTGCAGTGCCACTGCTGCTGCTAGCGGTGGTGGTGGCAGTGCGAAGGTTGTTCCCCATTGGATCACCTCCACATTGGTGATCCAATCATGTTGTGGTGTATTTTTTTTTCCAATGGGATATCGGAGTAGCATCCTAGGATTGCTTCTCTGATACCATGTGAAACTAAAGAAGATGCATTAACCTCCAAAAGAAATTCTAGCCATCTTTTTATATAAAAGAGAACTGGACAAATTACATAAATATCCCACAGAAAATAAATAAATAATAAACAGCCCCTTATATATCAACAGAAACAAAACAAGAATTACCCCTATACTGACAATAGAAAAGATTAGAAGGGAGAAATCACAAAACTTCCTTCAGATTTACTAGGCAGAAGATTAGTAAGTCTATTGCCAAGCAGCACTTAATAGGATGGGTACCTGCAGTCTCACAATACTGCTTATTTGCTCAAGGTCCAAAGGCCGGAAAACTATATACTCATCCACGCGATTCATGAATTCAGGCCGGAAGATGGATCGTGCAGCATCCATAACCCTTTGTTTAATAACCTCATATGCATTGTCTTTTGACAAGGTCTCTCCATCACTTCTGAGAATGTATTGTGAACCGACATTTGATGTCATGATGATGACAGTGTTGGTAAAACTCACTGTGCGACCTTGTGAATCAGTAACTCTGCCATCATCTAAAATCTGAAGGAAAACATTAAAAACATCCGAGTGTGCCTTCTCTATCTCGTCAAATAATATAACCGCATAAGGCCTCCTTCGAATTGACTCAGTTAATTGCCCACCTTCTTCGTAACCAACATAACCTGGTGGAGCGCCAATCAGTCTAGAAACAGCATGTTTTTCCATATACTCACTCATGTCAATTCTGACAAGAGCTTCTTCAGTATTGAATAGATATGATGCAAGTGCCTTGGCCAGTTCTGTTTTCCCCACTCCAGTGGGACCCATAAACATAAAACTTGCAATAGGTCGATGAGGATCAGAAAGACCAGCCCTGGACCGTTGGATTGCATCTGCAACTGACCTAACTGCTGGGTCCTGTCCAACAACACGCTTATGAAGCTCTTCTTCCAAGTTTAGCAACTTCTCTCTTTCAGACTGCTGAAGCTTAGAAACAGGAATGCCAGTCCATTTACTAACAATTTCAGCGATATCATTTCCTGTAACCTCCTCTCTAAGCAGGGACTTTCCAGAACTAATGTACTCATTCAACTCCTTTTCAGCATCTTGCAGTTGACGTTGCAAAGAATTTAGACTTCCATACTTCAATTCTGCAGCCCGATTGAGATCGTACTCACGTTCTGCTTGCTGTATTTCAAGATTTACCCTGTCAATCTGTCAACAAAGCAAACAAACCCCTTAAAAGTCAAAAAACACATACTTGGAAGCCATATACGAAAGAGCAATATGCAAAAATTGTTATCAGTATTTGTGTAATTGAGTCAAGAGGAACATGGGGCATGCAATGTGTAAACCCCTAATGCAATATTGATTAAATAAAATGAATGGAAGAAAAACACAGTGAAGGGGATGGTGTCAGAGGTCCCCAACACGACCTATCCAAGTCATGCTAAATATACAGTGATCAAATGGCACTGATTTCTCCCAATATAACCACCTTACAACAGATTCTAGAACAACTATCTATGGCCACAAGTTACATGTAATCAGAAGAAAGAGAACACAATTTAGATTGCTCGGAGTAGCATAGTTAGAGGTCAGATTTTTGACCCAGTATCAGATTTGACGCAGATATGCATATCATTTAAACAAGAATGAAGAGTAGTAAGCAATGGATGCATTATTTCATCTTCCTAAAATTCTCTAGCTGCATGTTTTAAAATAACACCTGTATGCTATACTTTCCCATTACACCCTTCAACGCGTAAAATGTTGTAAATTGTCTTAAGATAGAGGACTTTACACTTCTTGGGATATCTTCCATTTAGTAATAAAACTAAAATATTTTGATTCAGCCATACATTGTTTTATATTTTTATGTTTATTTTTTCTTAAGACATCGCTATCAATTGTTAACGAGGACAAAGATTCATATATGTTAATAGATCTCTTTTAAGAATTTCAACCCATAAAAAAAATGATAGCTTGTACATCCCTCATATCAATTATCATTTTAATGATCAATCACCCCATAATGATATCTATACCACATATGGAATTCTTTTTATAGTTTGGCAACTTCTACGATTTCATCCTACTTGGTATTATATACTTACGTGTAAACCCATAAATATGTAATACCAAATAGGATGAAATCATCTGAGTTGCTATATCTATATTTGTTTTTACAAAGTCTAAGAAGAATTAATCCGCGGAAATAAGACAAATCTATTATTTAGCCTTACCCCATCTTATATAATGAAGTGGAAAGTTGCGGTACAACACCAGCAAGAAATAGAATAACAAAGAACCCCACATACAAAAAAAGTGCATATGCTAATACTCCCTCTCAAGCTAGAACATAGATATCTATCATACTTAGCTTGGATACACACAAATCAAACAAAGACCTGGCTAAAGTCTTGGTAAAAATATTTGCAATCTACTCCTCAAACATAACTAGTGTTGTATATAGTAGCCTCTTCTGAATAATATCTCTGGTATAATGACAGTCAACCTCTACACACTTCGTTCTCTCATGAGAAGCTAGGTTGGCAATGAAAGTAGCTGCTCTGTTATTACACCGCATTTCCATCGAGCTAAAAAACTGTACCTCCAAATCAACGAGTAGGGACCTGATCCACATCATCTCTGTAGTCGTCTGAGCCTTCTTGATGTATCAGAACACCATCAATGCTGCATCTCAGTGCTGTTGTGTTAGCTTTGCCATAAACTGACTCAATCTCCCCACCGCAAAAGAGACATCAGGCCTCATGATAGTAAGATATAGTAGCTTGCCTACAAGCTACCTGTACTTCTTACTGTCCACCAACTATGCATCCTCATCATAAAGTGGCATCTTGGGGTCCATAGGAATGTTGGCCGCCTTGGCCCCAAGCATGCCCACCTTCTGCAAAATATCCAATGCATACCTCCTTTAGGACAGGACTACGCCCTTCTTGCTCTGGGCAACTTCAATACCAAGAAAGTATCATAGAGCCCCCAAATATTTCATAACAAAGTGTTATGCCAGAATATGCTTAATCTCAGTGATACCCTGCACATCATCCCCTATGGCAATCACGTCATCAACGTATACAAGAAGTACCACATTACCTCGTCCAATCCTCCTGACAAAGAAAGAGAAATCAGCTGTCAATCTCCTAAATCCAGCTGCCTCGACAGCCTGAGACAACCTCTAGAACCATACTCTGGGACTCTGCTTGAGGCCGTAGATGGCCTTCCGCAGTCGGCATATACGCACCCCCTGAACCTTGAATCTAGGTGGCTATTGTATGTAGACTTCCTCTTGGAGATCACCATTGAGGAATGCATTCTTCATGTCCAGATGATGCAGAGGCCAATCTAGTTAGACTGCCACTGTTACCAACACTCATACTGTAGAAAGTTTGGCAACTTGTGAGGTGTCAAAGAAACCTACCCCATAGGTTTAGGGGAACCCCTTTGCCATAAGGGGTACTTTGTATCTAGCAATACCTCCATCTGGGTTGAACTTCACTATGAAAACCCATCGACAGCTAACAATCGTAGCCCTGTTTGGAAGTGGACTGAGCTCCCAGGTCCCACGACCCCTAAGAGCCACCATCTTGTCCTCCATGGTCACCTGCCATCTCAGATCAAGCATGGCCTTGCGGTGAGTCGCTGGGATCTTAGTAGCAGCTAACGCCTGGGTGAAGCCTGCAAACTCAGGGCCTAAGCTATCAGTAGCAAGTGCCCTAGCCGTAAGGTAAGTAGCACAAGTCTGTGGTTCTTCCGAACAGCTATTAAAAGATCCAAATCATCACATGTCACATCATTTGTCCTATCCTTGTGATTAGCACATGGCAAATAAGCGTCAGTGTCTAAGGGACTTACCTGAGAATTCGATGGTGAATGTGAGGGAGGGGGCCTAAAAGGTAGTGTGAGGATGGACATATGCCTGCAGTGGCTCAATCAGGCATGAAAAAGATAGTGTAGCAGGTGGTGGTGGTGGGATTGTAGGAATGAGAATCTCAGGAAAACTCTCAAAGCGAATGGCTGTAAATGGCATGGGTACCATATCACCCTCAAAAGATAGCTCAGTTGCAGATGTGGAAAAGAAGGGTATTGCCTCATGAAAGGTAACATTCGCCAAAATAAAATGCAGAAAAGTGGTCGAATCAAAACATCGATACCTCTTTTGTGTCCGAGTATAGTCAAGAAAAACACACTTAATTGCTCTCGGTGCTAATTTATCCCAGCCCGATCCCAACAAATGGACAAAAGCAACACAACCAAAATTTTGGGGGTGACATGAAATAGAGGTTTATCGGGATACATAACCTGCAAAGGAATCCGCTCATGTAAAGCAATGTTAGGCATCCGATTGATCAGAAAATAACCCGTCAATATAGTGTCACCCCAGTAAAGAAAGAGGACCAAGTGGTGAATCAACAAGGTACAAGCAACATTAAGCAAGTAGTGGTGTTTCCTCTCAGCAACACCATTTTGTTGGGAGGTGCAGGGACATGTGGTCTCATGAATAATGCCACAACTAGAAAAGAAAGTACTCAACCGAATGGTACAAAATTTAAGGCATTATCAAATCGAAAATGCTTCATAAAACATGAATGCTGAGTTTTTATTTCCTTGACAAAATTTTCAACAATTTGTCCTATGTCTGACTTATTCTTTAAAAGAAACAACCAAGAAAAATAGGGAAAAATCGTCCACTAATACCAAATAATATATGTTCCTAAGTTGATCAGGAATATGACCAGGATCCCAAACATCCATGTGAACTGGATCAAACATAGCAACAGAGGACACCGAAACAAAAGTGGAAAACTAGCCTTGTGGTGCTTGCTAGCTGGCAGGCATCACAGGTGAGAGTAGTAGTTGAGGGTATGTGCTGCAGAACACGTTTGAGATAATCAATAGGCAAGTTACCAAGGTAGTGATGCCACTGGAGAAGAGATCCAGCAAAAATAAGGCCCCAGGTAGTAGAAGTAATAACAATAATACAGCTCAGACGGTACACCCCTCTTTCCTCACGCCCTCCACCAATCGTCTTCCCAGTAAGCTTATCTTGCAAGACACGAGGACGCATCAAATATAGCTCAACAGTTCAGATCTTTGGTAATACTACTAACAGACAACAAACTCAATGAAAAATCAGACACATAGAAAACATCTGTCAGTCACAAAGTTAAAGATAAAGACATATCTCCCTTACCAACAAGTAGCGAATGTCTCCCGTCTGCCACCTGTACAGTCTTGGCTGATGTAACTGGTGCTAACTGAGAAAAGGATCTCTTGTCGTCACACAAGTGCTTGGATGCACTAGAGTTAATCAACCAATCGCCAGGAGATAAAAGAGATGACATACCAGTCGTAGGTGCTTCAAAAGAGGAGGCAATGGCTGCAGTGTTTGGAGGCTAAGAACAGGATGCCTGAGCCAACTGAGTAATCTGTTGTCGTAGAGTCTCAATCTCTATACTGAGAGAATTGACACCAGGACTCAAGGGGGCTCCATCAGTGACCTCGGCTACCTGATTGGCCACAAGTGGCCTACCATGCTTCTGCAAGCATGTAGCCTCAAAGTGGCCTATCCATCCACAGTAGGTACATGGAGTCGTGTACGTGTACCATAAGAACGTCCATGTCCATGACCACGTGCAGGGAAGGGAGCACCCCTGCCACGTCCAGGGATTGCAGCTAGTGTGGACGTCTGAGCACCAGAGTTAGGAGCAAAGGTGTGCACTACTACTCTGCTAAGTCTGTTGTAGACTTCCTCTAGAGTAGGAAGCTCAGGAGTGGTGATGATCTGATCTCTGGCAACCGTGTACTCAGGTTCAAGGCCTGATAGGAAAAGGGAGACTGCCAGTTATCTCCAGAAACTCCTCCAGGACTAACAGGCACATCTCGGCAGATAGGAGTGATGCCTCTTCAACATTCCCTTCATGAGGGAGTAGTACTGCGGCAGCGTGCGTCCCTCCTGACGCAGGTGAAAGAGGTCGTGAAAGACCTGAAAAACACGTTCGGAGTTCTTAGCGTGTGAATACGTCTCATGCAAATACTCCCACATCTCCTTCACTGTCGAGTAGTCTATGATCTCATCTCCTATTCGGGGAATAACAGTCTGCATAAGCCATGCACAAACCATGGCATTGTCTCTGTCTCAGTTGGCATTGGTGCCGATCTTGTCTGTAGGCTCCGGATCTATAAGAATGACTTCTCCCATGACCCCTAATGGTCATAAGGAAGGTATGGGACCACCGTGAGTAGTTGGTCTCATTTAATTTGATGATGGGATTAAAGAATGGGTTTGAGTACCCCAATGTCTGAAAGAGAGCCTGGTGTCACCTCGAACTGATATGAAGAAGCCATCTTTGCAATCCGCAAGCCTCAATCAATCTTCTACCATCAAGTAAACATTGGTAGATCTGAAAACGTACGTTTTTAAATCTACATCTACAGCAGAAAGACCTTTTAGATAGGCATTGGCCTAATCCAGGTGCAGGGGGAACACCCGAGATGGCCCCAATGGGACCAAGACTCACTCTCCCTGTGACTACAAGGGATGCAGCCCTTAGAACAGGGCTACAAACCCCTCACAGTTGTCACCGACAGGGCACGTGGACTGTGTCGCCACTGATCGCCTGTGTCGCCGCGTGCTTGCGGCGTATCCTCGCCGTGCTTAGGCCAGCGCCGCCAATGCTGCCTCGCCTCACCGCAGCACGTGGATCAGTACCTCGCCACGTCGCTGGACCCGTACTGCAGCCCCGCTGGGCTTTATGCTCGTTGCTGCCACGTGGAGGCCGATGCATCAACATAAAGAGAGAGAGAAAGTGAGAGAGAGAGAGAGATGGGCTTTAGTGGTTAGGGTTTAGAGGCCTTGGGAGTGAGATACCTAGAGTCTTGATCTAGGATCGTCGCTCTGATACCAAATTGAAGGAAATGAGATAAATCTATCATTAAGCCCTACCTCTTCTTATATAATGAAGAGGTGGAAAGTTACGGTACAACACCAGTAAGAAATAAAGAATAACAAAGAACCCCTCGTACAAAAATGTGCATACGCTAACAAAATTCCCATTTATATGTAGATCATATGATTTTTCCTCACCATGTTGAAATAAAATCGGATACAAATTTGTCTCAGTAAAAATCCAACAAAAATATGAATGTGAAACGAGTTCCATGAATATATTAGGGGTTTTCAGATATATATGCCCCTATAAACTTTAGAAAAGGTGCATATACCCCTACTTATTTCTTTTATATAAAACTCATTTTCTTTTCTTTTTCTTTCACGCAAAAGCCATCTACCACCTTTCGTTTTCCTTCCCCTCCTCATTTACCTCTCCTCTCCCCTGCATCTCCACCTCCACCTCCAATCCCTTTCTCCTCTTATAACCACCCTTCCCTTTCCTCCACCTCCTCCTTTGGCCACCTTTCCCTCCTACTCTTCCACCCCCCTACAACACCTCTACCCCAATCTCCTCTCCTTCACCCCTCCTTTTTACTAGTGCCAACATGAGCACCTATCGTGGTTATTGTGAAGGCTTCCTTTGCCCCTCTTTGCTTCGACCTTTGCAAGGGCCTGTTGGAGGGCCTCCTCTACCCCTTTCCTCTCCAGCCTCTACAAGCACTTATCGCAACTACTCCTTGTTAGTAGAAGTAGAGGGGATCCCTTCGAGTCAAGGTCAAGGTCAAGCTAGCGATCAAGGTTAATGACAACAATGGAGGAACCGTCCAGCCTATGGCTCTTGAGGAGGGGGGAGCCCTTGTTAACGGTGGCCTCTTGGTAACGTGCAGCCTTGAGTTTGTAGTCAAGGTCAAGGGGACTTGTAGCAGAGGAGGCCCTAGTAGATGACGCGTAGGAGCTATGGGATGAGGGTGACAACAGTGGTATTGTAGACAAGGGAAATAAGGAACTTGGCAACGGTAAGGGAGAGCATAAGGTGTGAGGGGAGAAGGTGAAGAAGGTAAGGGATGAGAATTGTAGTTGTTTTGGAAAAAAATAACTTCGGGGTCTTTTTTAAAAAACCTTTAATTTTTATTCCAAAGTCAACTTAATAAATTAAAGTTTATGAGGGCATATATGTCAATACAAAAGATATATAAATATATACATCTCCTCCAAAGTTTACTGAGGCATATATATGAAGACCTTAATATATCAAAAGATCAAACGAGTTTTTCAATTCAGCTACATGATGTAACTTTGTTAAATCACGTATAAATGATATTTTCAAAAAGGAAAGGAAAAGGGCACTACTTAATGTCAATAGTCATCCAAGCATTATTTAAATCACAAATCACATGCCATAGTGTATAGGAGGAAGTCCCCTCCAATCAAAAGCCTAGTCACAATGGATTGCAATTCTCCATGCTTCACACCTCTATAAATACACCATCCACTTTGTGAAGAGAAAATGATGCATTACTTTTCAATAAAAACCCTAACCTCACTTTTATAAAAGACAATTGGGTTAATTACACAAAAGTAATGCAATAAAAGAAAAAATAAATAACAAATACATCCTTATAACTCAACACTCTCCCCTAAGTTGGGGCGTAAATGTTGGCAAGAGCCAACTTGTTGTATAGAAAGTAGTGAAAGACATCGCCGATATCAAGGGATATCAATGCTCCCTACCATATCATTTTTTTATGCCAGTCAATATGTCACCGATATCAAGGGGTATCAGCGACATTGTTAAAATCAGAGCCTCTAAGAACAAAATTTCCAACATATCGGTGATATGTCACTGATACGTCGCTGGCATGTCTCTCCTTCGAAAAAAAAACATTTCCTTCTAGGTGTAAGTGATTCCTAATTACCAAACATTTTGAGTTGTCATCATGATTCATAAGGCAATATTGTAGGTAGTAGGTCAATGGGCAACAATATGCCATATATCTAAGATCACATGCCTTAAATCTAATTTTGCTGACGATGGTGATATAAAGTAGAAGTCGAAGGCTATATATTAAGTCTCAAGATCCTTCTCCTTAATGCAATTTGTGAATATCATGATAAATAGAGACTACAGATATCCATGGTGATACAACCTATCCAAATACTCTCTCATCCTCCAAAAAAAAGGATGAAGGAAAAGTCTTAAGGCTGCAACTATATTGATGGCATCCTGAAAATTTAGACTATAACCTCGTGTCTTGGTTATCTACTTCTGCATTAGGTCTTCAATATTGGGTATTCTTCTTTGATATGAAAGGGTATAAGGACGGTAAAAGTACAGATATCACATAAACTTTAAAATTGTGTATGGTTGTTTTGTGTCTTTTCTTTTAAATGCTATGACTCTATTGATATGCATTTCTATTATGGATTCATTCAAAATATATGATTTTGATCTTATAAGCATTTCTTCATATATGTAGTAGTTATTAAAATATTTATTTTCATCAAATTTATGACATTTTAGACCATTTTAAACTATGTGAAGCAATTTTCCCAAAATTTTCACGATGTCGGCGACATGCCCCCTTTTTGCCCTGTCGACAAGACGTTGACATTAACATTTAAAACCTTATTAGAAAGTCATGACACTTCTTCAATGGCTTAGTAAGATTATCTACTAGCTGAAATTTAGATGAGACATATGGAGTACTAATATTCCCTTTTAGGATTGCATCACGGACAAAGTAACAATCTATCTCAATATATTTGGTCCTTTCACGGAAGACTAGATTAGAAGCAATATAAGTGCCAGACTTGTCACAATAAAGTAGAATTGGCATATCAGCCTTAACATCCAAGTCTTGTTAAAAACTGACAATCTACATGATCTCACAAGATGCCTGAGCCATGGCTCTAAAATTTGCCTTTGCACTCAAATGAGCCACTACATTCTATTTTTTGCTTCTTCAGGAAACTAGATTCCCATCAAGGCAAGGTAGATTGCATATCCTAAAGTAGAATGTATGTCATCTATAAACCTAGCATAATCCACATCTAAATACGCCAAAATATCAAGATTTTCGCTCTTTGTAGTACGACCTTCTACCTTGACTCCCTTTGAAGTACCTCATAATAAGGCAAACCTCACACCAATAGTTGTACCTAGGTTCTGCATATACTAGTTGGCTCTGCTTACTGCAAACCTAATATCAGGCCTCATAATAGTCAAGTAGAGCAAGCATCCAACAATGTTGCGGTATCTGGTAACATCCTCATACAGTGGGTCCTCATCAGTGGTGCAAACATGCTGAGATTCTTCTGTTGTACTAAAGGGCTTGGATCCAAATAGCCTAGTCACCTTAAGGATTTGCAAAGTGCACTATCTTTGGGACAAAGAAAGACTCGTCCCTTGCCTAATTGCTTCAATCTCTAAAAAGTATCAAAGATCACCCAAGTCTTTAGTGACAAAGGTGAACTGTAGAAATGCCTTCATTTGGATGATCCCATACTCATCATCACTGGTAAAGACTATGTCATCTACATAAATAGCAAGAACAACCACTAGATCAACATCATCATACCTAGTCCTTCTGATGAAGATGGAATGATCTGACGTAGATCGCTGGAACCCAATCTTTTGGATCTTTAAGCTAAGCCTCTCAAATCACGCTTGTGAACTCTGCTTCAGGCTATAGATAGCCTTCCTTAAACAATAAACATGTTGTACCCCGATGGTTGTCTCATATACACTTCCTTAGATAAATCACCATATAAGAAGGCATTTTTGATGCCCAATTAATATAACACTCATCTCTTAACTACTTCATCTAAGATAATAATCCTAATAAAATTAATGCCGGCCATAGGTGAAAAAGTCTTAAGGTAGCCTTCCCCCATATGTCTGGGTAAATACCTTGGCAATAAGCCTGGCCTTGCACTTGTCCACTATCCTATCTGCTCTATATTTGATGGTGTACACCCATCTATAGTCAACTACTGTAGCATCTGGAGGGGCGACACAAGATCCCATGTCTCCTTAGACTATAACGCCTGCATGTCTTCATCTAAAGATGTCCCCCTGGACGCACACCACCTAGAGTCCTGAGAGGCCTGAATAAAATCCCTAGGAATAACTGTAGTAGTGATAATCGAGGTAAACTATCTATCCTCCTCCTCCAGATGTGAAAAACTTGTATCCTGGACATAAGGTAAAGAGTGCATGCTTTACTAGGCCTCCTATGTACATGTTGCTCATTAATGTCTAATTTTCTCTCACTTGACACACTTGGAAGGTGTGCAATGTTAGGTAGGATATGTAGCATCATGTGATAAATTTGTCTCCTCCAAGGCAGCCTATATAGACATCCTTTCTTCTGGGAAGTATGGGATCTTCTCAAAGAATGTCATATCCAATGATTTAAATGCCATTAGCATGCCGTTAGCAAGGCCTTTGTTAGGAAAAGCCCATGCGGACATGGTAAAGTTGTCGAAATGATGGGATATCATCAGCATGGTCGGCATGCCGTCGGAATGGTCGGCATACCCTCGGCATGGTTAGCATGCCAACAAAATCGATGGTCATGCCGAGGCTACTGCTAGTTTTTTTGACTACTTCTGTCATTTTTGTTAGCATGCATCGGCATGCCCTCGACATGCCTATTAAAAAATGGCATTTCCATTGCGTGCCCTCAACATGCCTACAAAATGCACACTTAGAATTTCATCGACACGACATCGAAATCGGCATTTCAAACCTTGGTCATATTTGCTATGACAATATACCGCTTGTAGATAAGATCATAACATCTAAACCCCTTCTGTGTCCTAGAGTATCCAAGAAACACACGTTTCATAGTCCAAGGAGAAAACTTGTCCTGGTTGCCATAAGCCTGGAAAAAACATATGCAATCAAAGATTCTCAAAGGTAGAGCAAATGGCCTAGAACAGTCTCGATAAATCACATGATAAGGAATCTGTCCTCCAAGCACTACTGAGGGCATCCAATTAATCAAGTACACCACAGTAAGCACATCTCCCCAAAATTACTTTGGAACCTTCATGTGAACCATTAAGGTTCTGACAATATCGAGGAGATGTCACAACTTACGCTTAGCAACACCATTTTGCTGAGATGTGTGAGCACAAGATATCTAATAAATAATGCCTCTAGAAGTGAAGATCTCTTGCAAGTCCCGTTATATGAATTATCACTGCGGAAGACTCTGATAGTGGTGGCATACTGTGTTTAGACCCTTGAAAGGAACTGTTGCACAATATGAGGGATCTCTGAGCGTGCCTTTATCATGAAAACCTAAGTGAGGCGATTGTGGTTGTCCACAAAAACTGCATACTATCGATGTCCTTCTAGAGTAGGGACTTTGGAGGGCCCCAACACATCACAATGCAGTAGGGAGAAAGGAACAACACTTACCCCATCATCTCTTCATGGATAACTACTCCTATGGTGCTTCCCAAGCTGACAATCCTCAAACTGGAAGGTCAAAGAGGCTAGTAAATTTGGATACATCTGCCGCATCTTCTTGATCGACGAGTGTCCAAGTCTCCTGTGCCACAACCAAGAATCATTAGCAATGGACACAACTTCGACAAACATAGTAGGTGTGTCTAGGTAATAAAAACCATATCTCTCCATGCCTTCGCCTATAATCTCTCATGTATGTCGGTCTTAAAAGTAACAATGGTCCTCATCAAAGACCACATGGCATCCAAGGTCCTTGCAAATGCAACTTACTAATAATAAGTTCATTGGGAACTCTAGAGCATAATAAACCTTTTCAATCACCACCTTTGGAGATGCACGTATACTTCCAACTGAGGTAATTGGTGATGTAACCCTATTGGCTACCCTGATATCTCTAATCTTACATGGAATTGTGGGATTCACCAAATGCTTTAAATCCCCTGTAAGATGAATAAAAGCACCAGAATCGATGACCCATGCTCCTCTAGTCATCTTCTTCGTGTCTCCTTGGGTTACACATGCTAGCCCTTGTAGGTCTGAAACAGACCTTTCTCTTGGGCCAAACACACCTTTCTTACATGACAGAAGGCTCATCATGCTTAAAAGAAAGATTTTTATCAATAGTGAGAGAAGAGTCATCACCATATATACTAGGTGTAAGAGAAGCTTCATTACGTGAACCACATCACCAACAACAAGAATGGCCGACTCTCGACTTGTTGGGCCACTGATGACCAGTCAAGACCACAAATGGTTGTGTTGGGAGTGTTGGGTAGACCACCAACATTGCCGCCAGCATGGTTAGCAGGCTTCTCGACGGCGGCGACGCTGGGGAACCCACTTCCAGCATCACTGGTGTTGTTACTGATGATGCTGTTTGGCCCGATCTCCCCCATCGAATCACCCTCGTATTGGTGATTCGATCATCCTTTTAGGTGGGTATTTGGTGAGATATCCATAGAAGATACCATGTGAAGATAAAATAATAAATTACTTCTCAATAGAAACCCTACCCTCTCTTTCATAAGAGAGAGAATTGGATTAATTACACAAATATCCATAGAAGAAAAAATGACACATACATCCTTATAGCTCAACACTTTTAAACTAAATGGCCCAAATAATAGCTTAGACCTTTTTCCCATTCCTACTTCATTACACTGAGTCCCTGACCCCTATTGCCTCTCTGGTATGGGGAACAAAACTAACACATTAGAGTGGTCTATCCAATCCAGCAATGACCATTTCAGACCTCCCTTGCAAAACTACATGCAAGTAATGCAACAAACAATGCAGTAAGTCTTCAATGCTGACATCGCATACAAAACATGTGGATTCCACATCTGGTGCACATTTAGGGAAAACCTTCCTTATGAAAGGGAAAGGGGGTTAACAAGGGCTATTAATCCCCTCATTCATTAAAGGAAAGAGCTAGTTACACCATTGTTTGCATAAGAAAAATGGTACAAAGCCCCATCAACATAGCTTTACCTCCTCTGAATATGATCCCTTGCGATCTGACCAGATACACTGGAGGAGAATGATCATATGCACATCGTCAGCGGCACCACAAATGCTGTCCCAGAAGGTCTTATGAGAGGAAAACTCAAAAGGCCACCCTCGAGCTCTACCTTAACATTGTTGCGCTATTTAGGCAAAAGAGTGAACTAATTTCTATTAGAAACCTTATGTGCATTTATATAGAGGCACAAAGGGTAATTACAAGCAAACACCCATACAATATAAAAATAGTAAAATAACCACTAAACATATAACTCAACACTCCCCCTTAAACTGGAACATATACATCAAGCATGATCAACTTGGAGCATAACAACTCGACGTTTCTTGAAGAGTGCTTTGGTAAAGACATCTACAATTTGATCTTCAGTGGCTATATAGGATGCAGTGATCTTGCCAGCAGTAATGCCATCTTCGATGAAATGAAAATAAACTTCTATGTGCTTGGTTCGCTCATGAAGGGTAGGATTATTTGCTATAAATGCAACTACCTTGTTATTACAATATATAAGAGTAGGGCTAGAAACAAATATGCCCAAATCATGTAAGATAGATCTCACTCACAAGAGATCACTAGTATGGGCCAAAACCTTATACTACTTTGCACTAGATCTGGAGACAACATTTTGTTTCTTACTTCTCCATCTGACTAAATTGACACCAACATAGATACAGTACCCTGTAGTAAACCTTCAACCCTCATGTACTCCAGCATAATCTGCATTAGAATATCTCCACACATCTAGATGGCCATACTTCATGAATGATAGCCCCTTACCAAGAGCTTACTTAAGGTATCTCAGCACCTGACACACACCTTCCTAGTGCACCTCTTTAGGAGACTGTATGAACTGATTGAGTCTCTCAACTGTAAAACAAATGCCAGGTCTAGTAACATCCAAATACAATAGCTTTCCTACCATAACATGGTATCTAGTCACATTTTCAAACAGTGGACTCTTTGAATCTGCAAGTGGTATAGATGGGTCCATTGGAACACTAGCAGGTTTACACCTTAGCATTCATGCCTCTCTTAGCATGTCAACTGTATATTTTCTCTGAGATAGAACAAGGCCACCATCAACATGTTGTACTTCAATGCCTAGAAAATAATTTATCATTCCCAGATTTTTGGTAATAAATTGAGAATGTAAAAACTTCTTAGTAGCTTTTATCTGCTTTATCACTACAAGTAGCATATCATCAGCATACACAATGAGAAAATAGGCCCAGTGGCTCTATGGATAGTAAACACTGAATAATCAACAGTAGATCTAGTAAAGCCAAAAACTTGCACAGCATTACTAAATTTCTCAAACTTGGCCCTGGAAACAGAATAATTAGCACAAGATCTCTGTGGCTTCCTCTGAGCAATAGGAAGATCCACATTGGGTACCTCTGGTGGCGGTGGCTCTGGACCCCCATCTGAATTAGTAGTATCAACAAACGATTGAGCATGAATAGTAGGAAAGGGTTTCTCTGCAAAACCAATGGTAGGTGGAGGTCTGCATTGAAAGTATTTAGGGAATGTATCTGTAACCTCGGGATGTTTAGGATAACTAATGGGAGGAACATCTTGAGGTACATGAGGCTCAAAGAGACCCGGAGGCGCAGCAGTGGGTATAGGCAACGGAACATCCTGTGTGACATTGGGAGACTTCTTGTAGCAGAATAATGTGGCATCTCCTCAAAAAAGGTCACATCCTTACTAACATAAAAGTGATGTGAAAGAGGATCAAAACATCTGTACCTCTTTTGTGTTCTAGAATAACCCACAGAAATGCATTTAACTAATCTAGTAGACAGCTTGTCTACTTTGAATAAGTGAACAAAACGAACACATCCAAAAACTTTGGGTGATATAGAGAAAATTTCCTTATCAAGAAATAAAACAAAATATGGGATCTTCCCATCGAGAATAGAAGATACACAATTAATAAAAAAAAGTAGTAGTTAGAATAGCATCCGCCCAGAATGTAGTAGGAACATGCATTTGAAACATAACTGTACCAGCAACATCAAGAAGGTGTCTCAACTTGCGTTCAGCCACCCCATTCTATTGGGATGTATGAACACAAAAGTCTAATGGTAAAGCTAAGAGATTGAAAAAACTGAGTTAAAATAGAATTTACAAACTCAAGTTCATTGTTAGTCCGAAACAAGCGAATAGTAGTAGAGAATTGTTAGTGTAGTGCTCTAGTTATCTTATTTCCTATTTTGCACTTTTTTATTATTTCCTTTTCCTTGGTGGACTTTATGTTGTAATTTACTCAATACTTCTCTCTATATAAAGAGGTGTAGCATTTCTATTAAGGAATAAGATTATTAGTTCCTTTGACTTGGTATCAAAGTAACGATCCTAAATCGGGGCTCCGGTATCCCACCCTCACAAGCCTCCAAACCCACTACCCAATCCCTCTCTTCCTCCTGATCGATCTTCACTGGCAGAGATCCAAGGAGCAACATCGATAAATTGGTAGCACAGGCCACTAGCCCATCACCGTCACCCCCTCTATTCACTGTTGCAGGTGGTCGAAGGGGCCTACCCAGGCCACTGCCATCCCTATCCACTATTGCTGGTGGTCGGGGGGCCACTCTGGTCCCCAACTGGCACCGCTAGTGACTGTTAGGGTCACCGGTGGTGCTGTAGACCGATTAGACCGATCTAGGAGTCTGTAGCACCGCCCAAGGGTCATGTTGGTGCGCTACTAATCAGCGAGGAGCTTTTAGACGGAAAGAGAGAAGCATTCCTTAGAAGCGTTGTTAGGGCCTTCCCTATGCCCTAACATGTGCTAAGTCTTGATCTAAGGGACACTTGTGACGGTTGGGATGATATCTAAGATCCCTCGATTTTAGACTTCATGTTAAAGAGACCACTCTCTATGCTAGGTGGTCGTAAACTTTCCTCATGACAGTAGGACATGATAACGAACATGTTTTGATGGAAGAAGAGCCATAAAGTAAGGCAGGAAAATACACCACCTGGAAGAAAGACAATGCCATGGTTTGGACTTGGATCATGAACTTTGTGGAGCCTCAGATTGGAGATTGTATTATGTACTATAAGATGACGAAGGAGATGTGGGATTCTCTCCATGACACTCTCATGAGAAGAATTTTAGCAATGTTCGAGATCCACCATGCCATTGGTGGTCTGAAGCAAGAGGGCCAATCTTTATCTCAATATTATGCTTCTCTAAACGGACTTCTAGAGAAGTATAATGCCAGTTGTCCCATCTGCACCTATGCTACTTAGAGGGCACACAGGAAGGAGCATACAGTTCTTCAGTTCCTGCATGGTCTTGGACCAGATTATGATGTTGTCAGGTCCCAGATCCTGACTCTAGCTGAGCTTCCATCCCTTGAGGAAGCATATAGTCAGGCGAGTAGGGTGGTTATTAAACAACCCCTCTCTGATGTTGGACAAACTTTAGCCATGGTGGCTATTGGAGGACATGGCTCTCCATCTACAAGGGGGAGAGGACGTGGTCGGGGCACGACTGGCAGACCCCAAACCACATGTTCGTACTATGGCAAGGTTAGACAATTGGAGGCTACCTGTTGGTCTAAGCATGGTAGACCTCATATGGCCAACCAAGCTATTTCTTCTGAGGTGAGCGACACGGTATCACATGTTGACTACAATGTTGTGGTTCAACATCTAGCCCAATTGACTCAGGAGCCCACTACTACTATTGATACTACTACATTAACCTCCTCAGGTATAACTTCTACATCTACCTTTGGTAGTGGTATTTCTTGCGGCACCTTGTGGTTAGTCGATTCAGAAGCCTCCTGCCACTCAGTGGCAATCAGACGTGCTATAGACAGATTCAGACAGTTCCTCCAATAGATTTGTTCAAGTAGGAGATGGCAGACATTGCAGAATGGATGGTAGAGATGTGGCATTGACTCCATTGAAACTGTCTAATGTTGTTTATGTTCCTGATTTTTCTATTAGTCTTTTGTCAGTTAACAGAATCACAAAAGATTTACATTGTCGTGACATCTTTGATAAGTTGGGTTGTATATTTCAAGACAAACTCACGGGGAGGATTATTAGTGGCGGACAAGAGGAGGGGGTGTGTATCTCCTGATCCACACTCCTTTTGCTGCTGTGTCAGGGTAAGATTGTCTTTAGTGCTGCTACAACTCTTCAGTGGCATCGTCGTCTTGGGCATACCCTTTACTGGACAGGCTATGACATGCCATCTCTCATATTTCGCCTACCACAGATTTTTTGTGACGCATGTCAGCTGAGGAAGTATCACAGAGCCAGTTTTCCTTCTAGTTCTTGTTAGAGTTCTGCTGCTCTTCTGCACTTTTCGATTTATTGCATGTGGATGTATGAGGTCTTAGTAGAGTGTCAGACTGGGTCATTGTTTCTATTTACTTATTGTGGATGATTTTTCTAGAATGCCATGGTTATTTTTTTTTAAAGAATAAATATGATCTGAGATTGAGACATTTACTTTTCAAATAGACTTAGTTTTCTACCATTGTAAAGATTGTACACTCGGACAATGCCTCAGAGTTTTGCACAGCTAGGTTGGCATCTTTTTATAGATCTTTTGGGATTGTCTATCAGACATCATGTGCCCGTACATTACAGCATAATGGAGTAGTTGACAGGAAATATTGCTATGTATTAGATGTAGGTAGAACTTTGCTTATTCATCATAATGTACCACAAGTCTATTGGGGAGATGCAGTATTAATTACATGTTGATTGATTAATAGATTAATAGAACTTTGCTATTCAAGAATAGGTTCCATGGCAGGTTCTTCATCCAGAGAAGGAACTATTTACTGTGCCACCTCGTTTTTGGCTATGTAGCCTTTGTCCACGTTTTAGGACCTAACAGGGATAAGCTTGCTCCAAGGATAGTTAAGTGTCTTTCTGGGATACAATAGTACTCAGGGTACAAATGTTATGACCCACAAGCCTATTCCATACTTCTCCACAAATGGTCATCAATTGTCGTTTAAGGGAGATCTTGCTTCTATGCCAGTGCCACCACTTCCTTTAGAGCATATTCATGTCGCTCATAGTGAGGATGTTATCACTACAAAGATCACTATTCAATAGGAGTCAACGCCAGCTTATGT
Source organism: Thalassia testudinum (assembly GCA_037157565.1). Taxonomy (NCBI): domain Eukaryota; kingdom Viridiplantae; phylum Streptophyta; class Magnoliopsida; order Alismatales; family Hydrocharitaceae; genus Thalassia; species Thalassia testudinum. The sequence goes on along the minus strand of JAZHRO010000015.1, from coordinate 23,905,931 downwards.
CTATAGGTTTCCAATTACATACAGACAGCATGCATGGCATCAAAAACACTCCCCCCACCACCTCAGCCACCAGTCTTCACCCCTAGTTAGGTATGTGTTGATACTTACATGAGTTGTCCTAGTGGTGATTGTGTAGGTGCTTCAAACAATTCTACTCATGATGAGCAACATGCTCCACTTTCTAGTATTACTGAGTCTATTGAGGAGGATCTTGACCTCCCAATTGCTATACGGAAAGCTCTTCGCAGTTGTGCACACATTATTATACCGCTGGAGCAGCGTGATCATTTGTTATGTTCACAGTTGCACTTTTGGAGACAACTTCCTACCTCCTATTAGCAAGCCATGCTTGATCCAAAATGACGTCAGGCCATGAAGAGATGGCTGCACTGCACTCTAGAGGGACGTGGGAACTTACAAATCCACCCAGGCATGCTAAGACAGTGGAATGCCGCTGGGTCTTTGCTCTCAAGTACAATCCAGATGACACCATATCTCGTTACTAGGCAAGATTAATAGCAAAAGGATACATCCAAACATATGAGGTGGATTTCTTTGATACCTTTTCTCATGTGGCACAACTTTCTACTGCTTGCATTATATTATCTATTGCTGCACACTCCGACCAACCTCTCCACCAGCTAGATGTGAAGAACGTCTTTCTATACAACGATCTTCAAAAAGAAGTCTACATGCAACAGCCTCCGGGGTTTGAAACTAAGGGGGAGCGTGTGTGTAGGCTGAAAAAGGCTACCTATGGCTTGAACCATAGCCCAAGGGCCTAGTTCCAAAGCCTGTCAGAGGTATAGGCCATGAGACTATTGAGGTCTCCTACTAACCATTCACTCTTTGTCAAAAAGAGTACAAGGGGAGTTGTGGCACTTCTTGTCTATGTTGATGATCTCATCTTTATAAGGGATGACATAGCTGGTATTGCTGAAGTGAAGAAGTTTGCTGAAGCCTTTATGATGAAAGATCTGGGTGAACTCAGATATTTCTTAGGTATTGAGGTAGCACGCAACAAGGATGGCATTGTTGTCAGTTAGGGCAAGTATGCATTTGATGTACTACAGGAGATAGGCATGTTGGGATCTAAACCTGGAAATATACCAATGGATCCTAAAAGACATCTCTATGATAGAGTCTCAGCATATAGACAGTAGAACTTATATGCAATTGGTTAGTAAGCTATTATATCTTACTATTACTTGTCCTAATCTCTCTCTTGCAGTAGGGAAACTCAGCCAGTTCATGAACAAACAAACCATGCAGCATTGGGATGCTGCTATATAGGTGCTTAGATATGTGAAGAAAGCACCAGGTAGAGGCACTCTATCAGATTGGTGCATCTATGAGTATTGTAGGCTATTCTGATGTAGACTACGCAGGCTGTATGGTACACAGAAAGTCAATAACTAGGTTTTGTACTTATGTTGCAAGTAATCTTGTACCTAGAAAAGCAAGAAATAGTAGGTGGTATCTAGATCAAGTGAAAAGTCAGAGTACCGTGCCAAGACACAGACAATTGCAAAGATAGTCTTGGTTAGATCAGTGCTACAGGATTTGTATGTCCAGGTAGAGGAAGCAATGGAGATGAGGTATGATAATCCTGCTGCCACGTATATTGCTAACAACCCAATGTTCCATGAGCACATCAAACACGAGGTTGATTCCCACTACACTAGAGACTTGATACAACGTGGGATTATCTACACCACATCAGTTACTTTTGAAGATCAAACAATGGATATATTCACGAAGCCACTTCCTCAACTTGCGTTTAATCTCTATTGTTTCAAGTAGAGCATAATTGATATATATGCTCCACCTTGAGAGGGAGTGTTAGTATAACACTCTAGTTATCTTATTTCTTGTTTTGTACTTTTTTGTTTTTTCTTTTTTCCTTGTGGACTTATGTTGCAATTTACCTATCACCTCTCTTTATATAAAGAGATGTATGGTTTCTACTGAGGAATAAGATTATTAGTTCCTTTAAGTGAGTCTTGATTTCATTAACAAAATTTTTGATCGATACAGGGGTTTTGGATTTCTCCTTCATAATAAAAACCCAACAGACATGGGTATAATCATCCACCAGAATAAAAAAATACCGAAAATCCCTCAAACTCTTGACCCTACACATGCCCCATAAATTAGCATGAATAAGAGAAAAACAAACTCAATTTGATTATTGCTACTCGGAAAAGACACTCTATGGTGCTTGCCATGTTAACAGGCATCGCAGAAAAATGAATCAAGAAACTACATGTCAGGAAACTAACGACGGAGAACAGAAATAATAAGATGTCCAAATATGAGATGCCACTATAAAGCAAAAGTGAGAAAAGCGACAGCCATGGAATGATGCCTAGATGGAATATCTAAGTAGTATAAGCCATCTTGCTCAAGTCTTCCACCAATCTACTTCATTGTTAGGAGGTCCTACAGGAATAAAAAATGATCATGAAACACTGCTCTATAATTTAATGCCCTAGTAATCTGACTAATAGACATTAAATTCAAAGTAAATTTAGGTGCATGCATAACATCAGAAAGTAGTAAAGTAGTAGACAGAGAGATATCACCCAATCCTGTCATAAGGGACAAGGCACCATCAGCTACTTTGACATGCATGGGAGCAAGGTTCGAAATGCCGATTTCGATGCCGTGCCGATGAATTCCAAGTGTGCATTTCGTGGGCATGCCGTGGAAAAGCCCATTTTTTGATGGGCATGCCGATGAGCATGCTGAGGGCATACCGATGTATACCAACAAAAATAGCAAAAGTAATTAAAAAAACCAATAGCAACCTCGACATAGGCACCAATTTCGCCAGCATGCCGACGGCATGCCGACCGTGCCGAGGGCATGCCGACGGCATGCCGACGAAATCCCTGTAAATCGACGTTTTCTTCATGTCGGCACGACCATTGCTCGGAAATGGCCTTACCGACGGCATGCCATCGGCATTTAAATCAATGCATGGGAGTAGTCAATGGCCTAAGAGATGAAAAAAGTGTAACATCTCCTGTGATGTAGGAGGATGCACCTGAATCAGCAAGCCATGATGGTGTACGAACACCCTTGGCACTAACAGCAGTACCTATTGTCTGAGCCACAGAAGCACCAGCAATAGTAGAGGACTGAGAAGACACAAGCTTGTAATATTCCTCCTTTGAAATAGTCATCTGAGGACTAACTTGTTCTTCCTCTTGATAGTGCTGACTCCCATCTCCACCATAAGCAACTTGATTGGCCTGATGCCTATGAGGAAATTCGTGCTTTATCCAACACCTATCAACTGTGTGATTAGTTTTGTAACAATGGTCACAAGATAAACAATGTCATCTACCACAACCTCCTATTCTCGCATCACGTCCTCTCCTCCTGCCTCCTAAGGTTCCCTTACCACGGCCAACAACTGCCATGGTAGAAGAATCCAAAAGTGGGATAGGGTCAAATATCTTAAGTCTGAACAAACAAGCATAAACCTAAGTAGGTGTAGGGATCTCCTCCGGGGTCATAAGTTGATCCTCAACAGACTTGTATTCACAACCAAGACCCGTAAGCAGCTGAACAGAACGAAAGGCTTCACGTTACTTTACAATAACTGTAACATCAATGGAGATCGGTTGATAAGTATTTTGCTCAACCTAGAAATTCTTCATAGAGCCATAGTATTCGATAAGGGACATGGTTCCATTGATTTAAATGCCGACGACATGCCGTCGGCAAAGCCATTTCCGAGCAAGGGTCGTGCCGACATGAAGAAAACGTCGATTTACAGGGATTTCGTCAGCATTGTCAGCATGCCGTCGGCATGGTCGGCATGCTGGCGAAATTGGTGCCCATGTCGAGGTTGCTATTGGCTTTTTTAATTACTTTTACTATTTTTGTTGGTATACATCAGCATGCCCTCAGCATGCTCATCGGCATGCCCATCGAAAAATGGGCATTTCCACGGCATGCCCACAAAATGCACACTTGGAATTTCATCGACACGGCATCGAAATCGGCATTTCGAACCTTGCATGGTTCCCTTCTAAAAAGTGTACAACTCTTCAATCATCCTGTGCAGGCGACTAGTATTGCTTTTATGAGAGTGTATTGTTGGGATTAATTCATAGTTGACCTACTTCTAACTTAGGATTGACCTAAACAATAAACAATATCATCTGAACTTTATACTGAATGGGTACCGATACTGGTGTACCAGTACTGGTATCTCATATACTAAGTATCGGTACTGATGAACCAGTACCAGCATCCATGACTTACAGATTTGGATCCTATATCCAAAGAAGTACTGGTACCGATGCCAAGTACCGATACTTATGGCTTACTATTTGGGATTAAAGTTCAGATGTACACTTGTCCAATATTCAAGATGTACCGGTACTGGTAATCAGCATCGATACCTATGACATACTTGTATAATTCCAGAACCTTACTTATCTCAACGAGTACCGACACTCATGACAAGTACCGGTATTTGTTGAGTACTGTCCTCAACATGTAATCCACATATACTGATACTAGTGACTAGCACCGGTATTAGTGATGTTGAGTTGTAACGGGGTACATAATATTTTATTTATCTTGAGGGGGTATTTATGTAATTAGTCCAATTCTCTTTTCTATAAAAGAGGGCTAGGATTTCATTTGATAGTAAGGCATCATTTTGATTCTCCACATATTATCAGAGCAGGGATCCAAGGCCGGTGTTCCGATATCCCACCAAAAACTCCACCACAACATGTTTAGATCACCAACTTGAAGGTGATCTGATGGAGGACATCGTGTACGGTGGTACCACCACCAAGGGTGACGTGTGGACTAGCCAAGAGAGGCACAGCGGCGGTGCTACGTGGTAGCTTGCCACCGCTGGCGGCGCTGGCCAGCGATCTGGTGGAGTAGGCAGGGTTACCCGATGGGTAGCCAATGCTGGTTGCACTGTCGCCAGGTGGTCTGCCACCAATGGCGGTACCGGTTGGCTTTTACAGTCGCCAACAGTAATTGCTACTGCTACTGGTGATTGCCTTGTTTGTGGCCTTGTGTGCGTGATGAGCCTTCTCTCACACCTTCCATCGATGGAGATGAGTCCTCTCGCCGATGTCGAGGAGAGTTGATCTAAGTAGATCAAGTTCAGATTTGGTTGGGCTAGTGTTTGCAGCCCATGAAGTTGGCATGAGGAAATAAAGGACTAGAAGTGAATGGGTAATTGATTCTAGTGCCTCCATTCATCTTACTGGAGATAGAGATTGGAGATAGAGATTGCCTGAAGAATCATGTGCCTTCACATGGGATTCATGATGTACGAGTAGCCAATGGAACAACTTCCCTTATGACTGTCGTTGGATGTGTAGATGCTACATCTAAGATGAAGATAGAATATGTATATTATGCTCTTAAGTTTTCCATGAATCTTCTGTCAGTCAGTAAAATTTGCAGAGATCTTGGATGCCGTGTTATTTTTGATAAGAGGCACTGTTATTTCCAAGATCGAATCACGGGTGAGATTATTGGTGGTGGAATAGAAAGGGGTGGACTATATTATTTAGAAACACCGACCTTGTTTACTGGGGCAGTGTCTATTTCTCACGATCCCTTACTCTGGTACCGCAGACTTGGGCATCCTTCTGTGAAGAAGATGCGTTACATGTACCCACAACTACCAAATTCCTTGGCCTTAGATTGTGAAGATTATCAGTTGGGGAAGCATCCACGGGCAGCTATCCTGGGAGAGATGCTGGTGTTAGTTCTGTGACATTTTCTTTAGTGCATTATGATGTCTGGGGCCCCTTTAGAGTTGCCACTACTGGTGGACACCAATACTTTGTAGTTATGATTGATGACAACAGCAGATTGACCTGGGTTTTCCTGATGAGGGCCAAAAGTGAGATTCCTACCATTGTTCAGCAATTTCTGTCTAAGATACAGACACAATATGGTACTACTGTTCAAGTCTCCCGGAGTGATAATGCATTAGAATTTATGCGTAGTGATTTACAAGAAGAGTTTTGTTCCAGGGGGATCATTCCTCAGGCATCTTGTGCTCACAGTTCCCAACAGAATGGAGTTGCAGAGTGCAAGTTGAGCCACTTGCTTAATATTGCTAGGATCTTGATGTCTCATAAGAAAGTTCCTAAGCAGTATTGGGGAGATGCTATATTATCTGCAACTTATCTGATTAACAGATTACCATCTTCAGTGCCTCATGGTCAGATTCCCTATCACCCTATCAGGTTATACATCCTGAGTGTGACAAGATTGTTCCACTGCCTCTATGAGTTTTTGGGTGTGTCTGCTTTGTTCAGAATTATGGTATACAGGATAAATTTTCTCCTCGTGTTATGAAATGTGCCTTTCTTGGGTATTCTAAGACCCAAAAGGGCTACAGGATCTCTAGGTCATAGGCGATATATTGTTACTACTGATGTGACCTTCTTTGAGAAGGTTCCTTACTTCTCAGAGGAAGGTTCATCCATAAAGGCTGTTATACAAGACACAGATATATCAGGGCAGATCATAGCTAGATGACATCATAGATGAGGAACCAGCTCAGCTTGTTACCTCTCAGATAGGGATGATTCAGATGGAGAGGAGATTGTGTAGAGGAGAGACCTAACACCACGCTTCATCCTACTTCTCGTTATACTACTGTATCTTATCTCTAAGAAGAGGACAGGCAATTTGCATTTGCCATTACCACATCAGTTGTTCCTAAAGACTCTGTTCAGGCTCTCCATGATTTGAGAAGGAAAGCCGCTATGGACGAGGAGATGCATGCACTTCAAACCAGGAAGAGACATGGGATCTTGTTCCATGTCCTAAGGGTGCTACCGTTGTTGGTTGCAGATGGATGTACACCAACAAATACAGATCAGACAGGATAGTGAAGCGATATAAGGCAAGACTTGTTACCAAGGGATTCACCTAGACATATGGGATGGATTACCTTGAGACCTTTTCACCTGTTGCTTATATCACCTCCATCAGGATCATCTTGTCCGTTGCTGTGGTTAGTGTTGGTGCAAGAGCACCATGATCGTTAATTTTGATGATAACAAAACACTTGTGATTTAACATTTGCATTTGAGTTTATAAGTTTCAGGATAATGCAAATGGATACAACTATGAAAGAGCTCAAGCTCGCATCCATGACGGATTAGAAGAGCTTGATAGAGGAGGAGCTTCGCTTGGAGCGAGAGCTTAAAGAAGGAAGGATATGAAAAATATGATAGAAATATTCTTTCATGTTTTTTCATGTATTCATTTGATTTGTACTTTGCACTTTTTCTTTAGAATTATTGTAAAGAGCCCAAGGTGTCTTACCTTAGTCCTAGAAAACCTTACACCTCACTAGGACTCTTAGACAAACACTTAAAAAAATCAGAAAATCAAAATAGGCTTTAGACAGCCTGATTAGATGTCTAATCTGGACTTCAGATGTCAGATATGTGACTTTAAGACGTCTGATTGTTTGTTCAAACACCTAAACACAGGCTGGACTTAGTGCGTTCTGTCCATTGAATTCAGACGACCAGCCCATAATCTAGACGTCTTAGAAGACGTCTGATACCATTGACAAACATCCAACAATTGGACTGTTGGAGTGTCAGGAGATAATCCTCAGAGATTACCTTATAATTAATTCTATAACATTTTTAGACGTCCGTAGAGCATCCCAGACATAAGATAAATAGACGTTAGGCTAAGATCTAACCCAAATCACTTTTGTTAAAGGTTTTAGCCGTTAAGCCTCTTGGGAAATCCATTCCCATAGAGGATTGCCTTTCTAAACGACCGACATCTTGCTAAATGTCTGACCTGTCGTCTATGCAACAAGCCACTTGATCCCTATTTTGATTTGGTGAAAACAAGAAGTAACTCATCTAGAATTAGACGTCTAATTATCTGACTAGACGTCTGTCTCGATCCAACCCAGTTCAGATCATCCACTCTTCTAGATCAGACGACCGATCTTTAGATCAGACAAAGACCCAGACATCTGATCTTAATACTAGACATCTGATAACCCTGTTAGAATTATAATGACCCTGATTTCGATCTGATTTGCCTTGGATTTGTATCCAACAGCTACCTAAGCCTTCCAAAGCCTTCCCAAGTCATCTATAAATAGAGCACTCTTCCTTTATTATATGCACTAAGTAATACTACTTCCACCACATTTGTATCAAAGAAGAGATTAAGTAGAGATGTGTTATTGCCCTCCAAGATCTTCTAGCGTACACTAGAGAGCACCATCTTTATTGTGCACCCGCTCTCCCACCGTTGCATACGAGAACGTCGTGCATTGCATGGATCACGCTTACCACGTCACTAGCCGACGCACTTCCATCAAAGGAAAGTTTCTTTTTTTTATAGTAGCTAGATTAAAATTAGTACTTTGTAGCTTTATAGGACTGTTGTAATAGTGTCTTTGTTGGTATTCGCTTTGCGAATTTTCGTCTCCCTTGCAATACAAAATACTCTTCGTGAAGAGGAAGGGTTTGAGGTACACTACCCTCGTACAAAGTAGTGTCGGTTTGAGGTACGCTACTCTCGTATAAGTAGCGTCGGTTGTAAAAGGTTGAACTACTCTCGTTTGAAGTAGTTTTTTAGTGGATTTAATTGACTAGGTCGATCGGGAAATCCTAAGTCGAGAGGCTTAGATGGTGGTTTTTACCCGGGTGTGGATTTCCACCTAAAAATCATTATGTGCTTGTGAGATTGTCTTTTGCGTGATAATTATATTTTTATTTCGCATCTTATTATATCATGGTCGATCTCACCCCCTCTTTAGGGAAATTACAGTTAAGGGTGGCTCCTACATTAGTTAGATATAAAGAATGCCTTTTTGTATGGTGATCTAGCTAAGGAAGTATACATGAGACAACCACCAGGTTATGGCAGTCGGGTTACATAAGGTTATTTATGGCCTAAAGCAGAGCCCATAAGCCTGGTTTGAGAGGCTCCGACCTAGAGATCAAGAAGATTGGGTTTTAGAGATCTACTTCTGACTATTCTATATTTGTTAGGAGGGCTAAGCATGGTGGAGCATGGAGAGTTGTTATCTTAGTGGTCTATGTTAATGACATGATCCTACCAAGGGATGATATTGATGGGATAGCAAAGACGAAAGCATTTCTCCAATCCACTTTTGTCATCAAAGGCTTGGGTGATATTTGCTACTTTTTGGAGATAGAGACTGTTCGTCAGGAGGATAGCTTATCCTTACCATAGAGGCAATATATCTTACAGATTCTTGAGGAGGCTGGACTACTTGGGTCCAAGCCATTAAGGATACAGGTCGAGGCACCAGCTAGTCATACCTCTGATGAGTTAGATCCCTTATTTGAGGGTGTTACCAGGTATCGCAGTACTGTTGGTCGTTTATTATATCTGACCATTACTTGACCAGATATTAGCTTTGCAGTCAGTCGTGCTAGTCAGTTTATGCAGAGTCCCAGGTATAGCCATTGGTGTGATGTGTGTCTCATCCTGAGATACCTGAAGGGCACCCCAAGGCGAGGTCAGTGCTACAGTGCGAGTGGCACTCTTGATCTTGTGGCTTACTTTGATGCAGACTATGCAGGATCAGTAGAGGACAGATGATCTACGTCAGGCTTTGCTGTCTATTTGGGAGGAAATCTGGTTTCTTGGAGGAGCAAGAAATAGAGTCTTGTCGCCCATTCCAATGCACAGGTAGAGTACAGGTCCATAGCACAGGCTACGTGTGAGATTATGTGGATGGTTGATTTTTTGCAAGATCTAGGAGTGCTAGTTGATACCCTAGTTTCATTTTATTCTGATAATAAGTTAGCAACATACATTGCCTTTAATCTTGTCTTTCGTGAGAGGACGAAGCATATTAAGGTTGATTGCCATTTTATATGAGATGCGGTCTTGGAGGGTAAGATAAGACCCCTTATATATCTTTTGAGTTGTAGGTTTCTGACATTCTCGCCAAGCCTCTCAAGAGGAAACGCTACAATTTTTTGAGCGACAAGTTTGGCCTCATTGACATATATGCCCAAACTTGAGGGGGAGTGTTGAGTTGTAAGGGGGTGCATGATATTTTATTTATCTTGAGGAGGTACTTATGTAATTAGCCCAATTCTCTTTTCTATAAAAAAAGGGCTAGGGTTTCATTTGATAGTAAGGCATTCTTTTGATTCTCCATAAATGACATACAGAGTTTAGGTTTTTGAAATTGTGAACCAAAACTATGACTCACAGGTACCAGTACTCGTGATAGGTACCGGTGCTTGTGTCAGTTACGAAATTGAGAATTGAGTTTTCAGGAAGATGAAACATCTACCCTGACCCTAGTTTATGTTGATCCTGAATACAATAGTTATATTTACAATATAAAAATATCAACAACATATTGCAAGAAAAGAGAATCAAATGTGTGGGTCTTCAACATCATCTTAAACTCATCTACACATACATTAAAATGTCAAGGTTTACCTGAATTCATCTTGAAGGAAGAGAGTAGGGGCTACAAAGTGGATCTTCTAAGAGATCCCTCCACTTGCCACTTGGTTGAGATATGTAAGAGAGAGACCTCTCTTTCCACTTAGCTGCCGCCTTTCTTTCTCTCTCTTTCTCTAGGGTCACGATGGGTGAGACTATAAGGATTAGTGGAGATCCCTTGGGGACCATAACGCCTTGACTTAAGTCAGCAATTAGTGTGACTAATTGTTGTGTGTGAATTACGTTTCTACATATCAGTTTTAAACACTACACTAATCATTTTGCATTTTATGCCCATACCCAAGATTTTAACCTTAGTTGATCACTTTATATTATGGGCACTTCCAATGACATTATTCATACGTTGTATGATTGTATATATATATATATATATGTAAGTCCACATATTGGATTTTAATTCAACAATCTCCCACTTGGACTATATGTGTAACATGTTAATCAAACAACATATAACACTAAATTTCAGCTCAACTTTCCTGTGATAACTGAAATGCATATCTAAACATTCTGATCTACCAGTTACACTAATAATAGAACCAAAGCAACTTTCGTTACATTACAGTAACTAAACCATTAATGACCATGTACATTAATGCAAAATGGTAACCAGATGTGCAGCATGAAAATTACATACAATGTGATCAATAACATGCTTATTTCCAACTAATCTACTTAATTGAGATCACAACCAAAATCAAACCATAGTACTTGTCAGAATTGACATTAAACTTGAAGTTTTGTTATTTCAACAGAAATGAAGCTTTACAAAACTTAAAACTGTATATATTCATCACCATAAGACTTTAACCAAATACCAAAAGTGTATTACAAATGAGCACTACAAAAAATTACAAACTCCTATAAAAGCTGAAATTTCTGTAAGGACATAAGACCCATATTGTCCACCCACCGATCTTCAAGTGCATTGCTTTTGTCCACCCTTCGATCTTCGAGTATGTTGCTTTTGTCCATCTATCCAATCTGAGTAGGGACAAGTTGGCACCAAGGACTGTCAAATGTGTGTTTCTTAAATATTCTCGAACTCAAAAGGAGTATCGCTATTATGATCCTTTTAGTTAGTGACACTATGTCAATGCAGATGTCACCCTTTTCAAGTCAATGCCTTACTTTTCTACTGCAGGGTCTAAGGTGGTTATGATTTTTGATGCTACGGCTATGCCCGTTCCATTGCCTTGGATTTGAAGGATATCCTTGTCTCCACCTCCCTTGATTATTTCAGGTATAAGATCCTCGTATTGCCTATTATCATCGTACCACCCCTTTTAAGCCAATGCAACAATCAAGCCCCAAGGTAACCACAAAAATTTTACCCACCGATAATATATTAGCTAGTGATGCCACAACTCCCTATAGATATGTATACAGTAGACGACTTAGATATGCCCATAGCTTTAAGGAGGGCTTCACAAAATTGTATGTTACTATAACATTGTTACATCCTATACCCGAACATGTCTCAATGACATGCTGCCATAACACTTTCGACAATTGTTATTCCTACCTTCCATTACCAAACTCTTGTTGATCCAAGTTGGAAGCAAGCTATGAAGGAAGAGATGATTGCTCCACTCATGAGGCACCTAGGATCTTGTGGAACCATTGCCTACACGACTACACTTGGTTTTAAGTGGATCTTCACTGTAAAGCACAACCTAGGAAGATCAATTCAAAGATACAAGGCAAGGCTAGTTGAAAAGGGATTTAGTTAGACATATAACGTCGACTTGTTTGATACGTTCTCTCTAGTAACCAAACTTCCTAGAATTTGGATCCCCATCTTAGTGGCAATATAATGTGATTGGCCTCTCTAACATAGTTCCCTTGCCTAGTTCTAGAAACTAAGGCCATTAGGACCCTTAGGTTTCACAAATCATTAGCTTCCCATTCCATCTTTGCATAGCAAACATCTTGAGGCATGGTTGTGATGCTTATCTATACCGACAGCATAATACATACTAGTGATGACACTCAAGGGACTATGATTTGAAGAAATGTTTGCTAGAATCCATATTTAAAGATCTGACAAATGTTACGTTGGTTGTCGGCTGCCTAACGCAACCCTCCTTTACCCGGGCCTGGGACCAGCAATGAAAAGACATATGAACCTTAACATAGGCAGATTTGAAGAAATGTATAGCTAAAAAAAATTTTGATTCAAGGATCAGTCCTCTTGGATACTTTCTTGGAATTAGAGTTGTTCATAGTAAACGAATTGTAAAGTTATCCCAAAGAAAGCATGTTACAAATTTTTGCAAGAGACTGGTATTTTAAAGGCAAAACCAACACACATTCCTATGGATTCAAAGATTTATCTCAGATGAGAATGCAATGACAATTGATGCCTGTCAGTTTAGAATTTTCATAGGAAAGCTTCTACACTTGACCATTATACATCCTGACATCTCAATGCTAATTGGGAAGCTTAGTAGTTCAGGCACAAACCGACCAAGGTGAATAGGAATGTAGCAATGATGGTGGTCTGGTACCTCAATCATCACCAGTAAATGGACTATCTTTTACAAAAGGCAGCTCCTTTACATTGTTGCCTACAGCAGATTATGTAGGGTGTCTTGATAATAGAAAGCCAGAACAAGCTTCTGCATGTCGCTACAAATCTTATGACCTGGAGCGTGGAGAAGCAAGCAGTTGCTGAGTCTAAGTGCTGTGCCATGGCTTATACAATAGCTTGGATGATGTGGATATAATCTGTGTTATGTAATATACATATTTCTATATATTGTTTTTTCTATGGAAATGTGATGTGACAACAAAACTATTTCCTTTGTAACAAATAATCCTATGTTCCATGAAAAGAAAAAGCACGTAGAGATGAACTTTACTCACCATGGAACATTCATGCTATAGGTTTACCAAAAGTAGCTTATTTATTAATCAACATTCCCTTTTATCTTTATATGAGAGCTTTAATATGCCAACATATTGATCATGATTGTAAAAGTCAGTAGTCAGCATTCAGTCGGCCAGGCCACTAACTGAGTATACGGTATACGGGGGAGTAGTCAGGGAGTACTCGGTCGGGCATTCTTTTATATATATATATATATATATATATATACACACACACACACTCTCTCTCTCTCTTGTATATAGACACACACATACATGATACATCAAGAAGTAAAATATATTATTGCATAAAAGTAGACTAATTTCAAGCTCACAATAATACCAAGTTACCAACAAAACAAAAGTACTAGTTCAAAATAAAAACACAAGTTCCTTCTCTTTAATCAACAAAACAACAAAAAACACATCTAAAGTCAAAATTAATCATCTTGCGTCACACCTCTTGCATCGTCGCCTCCAATCGGAGAGGGAGAGGAAGGGGCGGGGATTAGAGGAGGGTTGTCGCTCGCACCTTGGAGGAGGGGCAGTGATCGGAGAGGGAGAGCTTTGCTAGGGTTCGGAGGAGAGCTTCGCATGAGTTTGTGGGGGAGGCTTCTATTGGGTAGGAGTTGGGGATTTGGGGGTTCGATCAAAGTAGTGAGTCTAATGACTTAAATTTTTTTAGGTTTAGCTCTCTATGTAAAACTTGGTCGATTACTCGGCCAACTACACCGACTACTCGGTCGAGTAGTCGGTGTGGCCGACTATGGCACCGACTATTGACTATTCAGTCGATTGGAGGCCGACTACAATTACTCGGTTGAGTAGACCGATTTCACAACACTGATATTGATGGTTACTTCCCAATGGGTTGGGGTTTGGCTGGGGTTAAAGAACTTGGTAAGTTTGACGATGAGGTCTACTACATTGAAATATCTTAACTTGCCTTGCCTACTATAGTAGTAGGCCATCGCTTCTGTTTAGGACTTAGCACCACTATTGGCTTCATCCTGCTTAATGTCGAGTTGGTAAAGGGTTGCCCTCATCTACTGCTTATCAAGTATGGGTCATAGAACTGTCTAGAAGGAAGAAGATTCACTTTCAACACGATTCTTGCCTTCACCCATAGGCTAGTCTAAATGGTGAGTGATCAATGGTGGTCCTTTCGTTAGTTCTATTGCATCCTTACACAAGAGATTATCCAAGCCATCATGTCTCCTCTTAAGATTGGATAGCAGATATCTTCACCAAAGTACTTCCAAAGCCATTATTTGACAAATGTTCTTCCAAGTTCAGCATGATAGATAGCCATGCTTCAACTTGAGGGGAGTGTTGAGATTAGACTTAATTTTTGCATTTTAATTTGCTCTTTTTATTTACTCGTTATTTGAGGGTTGACATATATTTTTCCAATTCTTTATATTGAGGATTACAGTTTTCAATGGACATCATGTTCCTTATTTGATCTAACTTGAATAAGAAAATGGGAATGAGAAATAAGCATTGTAAAATATTTTTTAAAAGAGGTTCCGCCATGAACTAATGGAAAAGAAATAATGAGCTTAAAGTAATTTTCAATAAAAGAACCAAGTAGAGGTAATTCCTATGTTTAGTCACCAATATTGCTACCTTGTGTGTTGAATTATTGCTAACAATTAGAAAAAATGTATAGAGTTATCTTATTCCATAACCATACCTCTTAATATATAGACGTGGGAAAACTACAAGAGTACTCATCAAGGAAATAAAAGAAATAAAACTAACCATAGGGGCTAACACTCCCACTCAAGCTGAAACATAGGTGTTGATCATGCTCAACTTCAAATAGCAAATATTAAAAGAAGACCGAGGCAACGCCTTAGTGAATCAGAGGAGACATGCGAGGTATAGATAAGACTTCTCTGAATCAAGTCGTGTGTAGTGGCAATCTACGTCCAAATGCTTACTCCTTTCATAAAACGTAGGATTGTTAGTGATATAGGTGGTAGCCTTGTTATCGCATCTCATCTCCATAGGGGTATCAACGAATACATGTAAATCTGTTAGAAGGGATCACACCCACATCATCTCAGAAGCTGTGCACCATGGCTTGATATTTAAACTCTACACTATAATTGAAAACAACAATTTATTTCTTGTTCTTCCATGTTACCAGGTTCTATAACATAGGTACAGAAACTAGTGGTAGACTTCCTATCAATCAGACACCCTGCATAATCTACATATATATAGGCCATAACACTCATGGAGGTCCCCTTGGTGAATAAGGTCCCATTTCCTGGTGCTCTCTTCAGGTATCTGAGTATTGTCATTGCAACATCCTAATGTTGTCTAGTAGGACTATCCATGAATTGATTTAACTTCCCAACTATAAGGGAAATATCAGGTCTCATACTAGTCAAGCAGAGGAGTTTGTCCACCAATCCTTTATATTGTCGACTATCTACTGCCTTTGCCTCATTATATAAGTGCGTCTTGGGATCCATGGAAATATTATCTAACTTGCCCCCAACATGCCAATCTCCCGCAACAAGCCAAGTGCATACTTTCTCTAGCAAAGTATAATGCCCTTCTTGCTCTGTGCCACTTCTATCCCAAGGAAGTATTTACGAGATTTTCCGAACTCTTCTTGACCTCAATAATCCTAGTGCATCGTCCCCCATAAGAATGGTATCAACATAAACTAATAGTGCCACACCTTGTGCAGTCATTATGATAAACAAGGAATGATCTAAAGACGACCTCTAAAAGCCTAACGTCTCAACCATCTGACAACTTCTGAAACCATGCCATCGAACTCTGTATTAGATCCCTTGTGCAGGCGACACACCCTAGAATACTCCCCCTAAACCTCATAACCAGGAGGTTGTTGCATGTACACCTCTTCCTGCAAGTCACCATACAAGAAGGCATTTTTAACATCAAGTTAATGGAGAGGCTAATCTTGCTACACAGCTATAGAGATCAAAATGTGCATGGTAGGAAGTCATGCCATAGGGGAGAACATGTCAAAGAAATCCACGCCATAGGTCTATGTGAATCCTTTGACCATAAGACGGGCTTTGTATCTCGCTATCGTCTCGTCGGGGTGATACTTGATGGTAAGGACTCATCTACACCCCATAACTGATGCGCTTGGAGGTAAGTTGGCAAGTTTCCATGTGCCACGAGACCACAGTGTAGCCATCTCCTCTATATCTTGGTGCCACTTTGGATCACGAATAGCTTACTGGTGAGATGATAGAATCTGTGTGGTAGATAGAGCATGACAAAACTTGTTGTAGGCCCTGCCACGAAAGGCTATAGACAACACTAGACAGAGGGTATCTGGTACAATTGTGTGGAGCTTTGTAGATTGTAATAGGATATCGAGATATTAGGAGCAAGAACAGTCTAACGTACTGCCTCTGGCTGTGTAAAGGAAGGATTGCAGCACCATCTCCCTGTGTAGACCCTACATCATCATCACTAAGCACAACATTGTCAATCTGTAAATCATCTGTCTCACTTAAGGTAAAGCAAGAGTTGACGTAGAAGGGGGTCATTGCTTGTAAATGATGGGCATCCTGTATGTGACAGGGGACTCGCAAAACCTCTCAGGCTTAAAGAGTAGTGGCTTAGATGGTGGTGGCATAGGATCGATGATCAAGATCGCCACCAGGGGTGTAAGAGGAATGGGCATAGGTACCTCAGTAACCTTAGGAGAAAGACTTCTCCCAACATTAGAAAAGTATGGAATAGACTCGTGAAAAGTGACATTAACACTGACATAGTGTCTCCAAGTAAGAGGATCATAGCACCTATATCCCTTCTGGGTATGAGAACATCAGAAAAAGACACTTGATAAGCTTAGGAGCAAGCATATCTCGACTAGGAGTAGAAATGTGAACAAAAGCAATAAAGCCAAACACCCGACATGGAACATGAAATAGGTTACCCTCTAAATAAGAAACCTGCAAGGGAATTTCTTCATGAATAGTAAAAGTGGGCATCCTATTGATCAAGTGATACGTTGTGACCACAACATCTCCCCAATGGAGAGAAGAGACACTATGATGGATAAGTAAGGTGCGTGCTATATCAAGAATCTGCTTGTACTTCCTCTCAATAACCCCATTTTGCTAGGATGTGTGAGAAGTGGTTTGATAAATGATGTCATAAGACTTATAAAAGACACTTAAGTGCTGAGTACATAACTCAAAAGCATTATCAGAACAAATCTTTTTAACACAAGTGCCAAGCTGATTTATTTGTAGAATAAATTATTCCAAAATATTGGTAACATCAAACTTATTTTTCAACAGAAACAACCATGACAAATGAGAAAAGTCATCAATAAGAACAAATTCCAGTAACTCAGCCGATCAGGGATACGGCTTGGGCCCCACACATCAGTATGAACCAGTTGGAACATCTCAGTGGACTAAGGTTTTGGCTAGCAGGATAGGGACTCCAGTGATGCTTTCCCAACTAATAGGCATCACAACTAATAGCAGCAGACAGAGATATGTGGGATATAACACGGCGAAGCCCATCCAATGGAAGATGGCCAAGGCGAAGGTGCCACTGGAAAGGAGACCTAGCAGTAAAAGTGATATCCTTATGGCAGGCAGCAATAAAAGGAGATTGGAACAGGTTGTAGACTCTCCCCTCTTCATAGTCTCCACCAATTGTCGTTGCCGTCGGGATATCTTGAAAAGTACAAGTAGTAGCATCAAATATAGTATGATAATTTAGTTCTTTAGCAATTCTACTAACAGATAGAAACTAATAGGAAAATCTGGCACAAGAAGAATATTTGTCAATCATATATTGGGAGTAACTAAAACCTCCCCCTGTCTAGCAATCCGAGAGTGCCTCCTATATACCACTTACATTGTCTTCCCTACAGGAACAAATCTAATGTAATGAAAACACCTTTAATCTCCACTGAGGTGCCGTGAAGCTCCAGAGTTAACCAACCAATCTGTATCTACATCCGTATCACACGAAGCATCAATATAAGCGGAGAGAGCAAACTCTATACCCAACAAAGTAGCGAAAGTCGTAGTCTCTAAAGTGGATGATGCCTTATGTAACAACTATGTAAGGCGCTGAAGTAGCTCATCATAATCTATCTTAGGCATAGAAACAATATTTGTGGCCTGCTCTATAGTGGCAACGACCTAATTAGCCATGGGAGGGTGACCATGCTTGATCCAACAATTATTTTCCATATGCCCTGACTTCTTACAGTATGTGCAAGTCAAGCATCTTCTCCCAGTAGATCCATGGCCCCAATCTCTGCCTCATGCAGTCAAGGTGCCCTGACCATGACCCTGAGTGGCAGCAAGGGCTGAAGTCTGCCCTGTAGGCTTAATGGCAGTGAAGGTAATTGAGATGCTACTCATTTCAAGATGGGAAGCTAAGAGGGTAAGAAAGCTATGAGTGTGCGGCAGCGTACTTCAGTCTACAGCCCACCAGGAACTATAGGATGCTACCCTCTTGCCATAAGCTCTCTAAGTAGCACACGTGTACACAGGTCAACATGCGTTGTACTTCTCCAGTAGACCCTTCAGGGTCTAGTACTGGGACAGTGTGTGACTCTCCTGATAAAGCTAAGAGAGCACGTTGTAGATATGAAAAACTCTACTTGAGTTCTCGTAGGGATAGGTGTCTCATAAGTTATCCACATCTCCTTGGTTGTCATGTAGTACATGATCTCATCTCCAATCTTAGAGATAACACAATTCATGATCTATGCGCAGACCATGGCATTATCTTTCTTTCAACATGCATTCCTGCCTATCTTCTCCTCTGGTTTTGGTTGAAGCAAAACATGCTCCTTATCATGACCTTCCACGATCATCAGAAAAGTCTGTAATGACCAGGCGTAATTGGTCTCATTTAACTTCACCATGGAACCAAACAAGGGGTGCTCGTACACCCTAGTCTGAAGAGGCATGCCCAACGTCACCTCGGATGAATACAGCATGGGTAAGAAGCAAACCATCAAACTAGTAGTAAGGTCCCTATTGACACAAGAATACACCAAATTAAGGAAAAGAAGACTTGCACGACCCCTATAGTAGTCCTGATGCCAACCCATATGGCCTTTCAAGGCCATGGAAGCACTCTAGATGCCCTGCTGGCAATGCTGAAGGGGAGTAGGAGCTAGCGACGCTCCTAAAGGTGAAGACAATGCTGGTGGCGCTGCTAGAAGGCAAGGGAGGCGTGGGCGATGGCATACAATAGCTAACAGAGGCATTGCAGCGAGGATGGAGATGCTATAGTGGCTGCTACGACGTTGTAGTACAAGGATAGGAGATGGGGCACGACAAGGAAAGGAGGAAAGACCGATCAGAGACCCACTGACCGGCCAAGTGAGGCTGACGGTGGTGGTGGCGCCTCCGAAAGAGCCATAGGGTTAGGGTTTTTTTTTGGTGAAGACGGTATGGGAATCAAAGCGGGTACATGCACCAATCTAGAACTCTAATATCAAGTTAGAAAAAATGAACAAAGTTATCTTATTTCATAACCCTATCTCAAAATATATAAAGGTGGGAAAACTACAAGAGTACTCAAGGAAATGAAAGAAATACAACTAAGGCAATAACAGATAACAAAAAATGGTAAGGGCTAACACTGACCCTTTGCAAAAATTTTCATGTGGGAGAGGCCATTCTCCAAGTTCCCATATAAAAGAAACTCATTCTTGAGGACTCCAAATGAGAATGTCACTTTCCTAAATTCTCCATAAGAATGAGACGTGATCCAATGCCCAAAGTTAGCAGTAATCTTTCAAAGTCCATTCTGCAGTTGTATAATGCATTTGGATCATTTTCATCATTTGCTAATAGGAGAGACAACTGATAATGTGGTTATGTCATCATCAGTATTCACAAACAAGGATAACAAACAACCAACTCTCCCCATCACCAGTCATGTAGGAGGTCCTCTAGGCCTCGTGTGTCTCCTCTAATCGGTAACAACACCTCATGCGTAGTTGGAGATCCCACGCATACCACTAAGATTGATTTCTTTTAACCGGGCATGCCGATCTTCTTTACCAGTCCTTCATGCGTGTGAAACATCTTTGTACATTAGCACCATGGCCAAGGGTAATCAAACTTCGATAACTTATGTCAGGATTTCAACCTTCATACTAGTTTAAGGGACTACAAAGTCCCCACGTTGTCGTTGACTGAGTAAGGCCTCCTTTACTATTGCTTCAAAATGTTTCACATATGTGACCACTACTTCTGCTACGATCTTCATCTTTTATTGTTGCCATTGCAGCTGCTGCAGGGGTCGCCAAAGTTTTTTGCACAACCTATGCTTGGCTTGAAAGAAAGTTCTAAAGCCTCGAGCCATGTGATTGATGTTGAAGATGCCAATGATTGGTGGGGAGAGAAGAGACCAAAGCCATGCCTCAGCTTCTAGATGGCTACTGGTGACGCACAGTGTCACCAACATAAGCCAAGGAATTGATCAAGCTTCCCAAGGCACAAAAGAGGTCAACGGTGCTCCTCTTGGCTATGGTGGAGCATAAGATCTTCCCAAGAAAAATACCATATGAAAATTACTAGAAGTGGAACTTTATTATTACAAATCTCAGAAAAATTGTCGGAGAATGTGTGGTTAGTTTAGTATCACAATGAAAAGTGGAGTGTTGGAGTGTGTGGTGGCCTATAAATAGGCATGTACCTCCCACTTATTTCTTTGAGAAGATCAATATAGAAACTAGCTCTATCAGGGGCCTTCTCTCATGGTTTTCTCCCCACTCTTTGTGAGTGGGGTTTCTACGCAAATCCAAGTGTTCTTTATTTATTTATGCTTTGATATATTTTATGCTTCCACTCATTATTCATATTATTCAACTTAGTATTAGAGCAAGTCGGTTATTGAGTTATCATTTTTCATTTTTAAGACTATCATGTTTATCATTATCTTTTGAGTTCCAATTCCATCCTCGTGCATGCCTCGTCCAGATGAAGATAATGGTGCCCATAGTAGCGCAGATGGAAACACATGAAGATGGCTAACGTCACGCGAGATAGCCAAAGAGGAGGAGGAGGAGCCTACAATGGAGGCAAAAATGGAAGCTGAAGGAGATCGTGTTGGCGATAAGGGCAAAGACGAGAAAGGAGCACCTCGGCGACGGAGAAGGGCAGAGCGAGGGCTTGCATCCATAGCGAAGATGATAAGGCGACGTGGATTGAAGCGATGGCTATGTTGATTGGATTCCTTCGAACCCTAGGAAGAGGAAGGTAATGATGGCCACGGCGATGACGGCATTGGGGCCCTCAGGTGACGCTACTGGTCATAGGAGGTGTATTAGGGCATGAAGTGGCGATGGTGGCCACGGGACAAAGATGGCGATGGCAGCAACGGTGGAGAGTAGGAACTTCCATTCCACTAGCGCTTGAGAAGTGATCTTCGGCGAAGATGATGGAGATGATTCAACGAGGAGACTCGGCGATGATGGTAGCAAAGATTGCAGCGAGGTCTCGCATGAAGATGGCGGCAATATTTGGGTGACTTTTATTTGCCCATATATATCTCCATCAAGACTCTTTTTGGGTTTCCTTTTTAGTAGTGCAAAGGTGTTGAGCACTCTAGTTATCTTTATGTTTTTTGTTGAGGACTGCTTAGTTATTTTATTTATTATCTGGGTATCTCATGTAATTTACCCAACACCTCTCTCTATATAAAAAGGTGTAGGGTTTTCTATTGGAATACACTGTTCATTTTGTCCCACTTGGTATCAGAGCGGCGACCCTAGATAGGTGCTTGGATATCCCACTGAAACAAGCTGCCTACCCCTTCCACCAAAACTCTAGGGCCTTCTCCAGGCAGCTCACCAACCTCTACCCTCACCAGCGACCACACAACTAGCAAGGGGGCTCACTAGCGGTGGTGCTACAAGGGCAGCGTGCCTCCTACGGTGGCACTACAAGCCCTTAGGGGCGTCGGGCAGTGGCGATGTGCTAAGGCAGCAGCCTTGATCAGCGACGCCAGCTGATCAACCACCAACAAGTAGCAGAGCCATCGGTGGGGCCTATTGACCTAACATAGTGAGGAGAAGGTGAGTAGCCTTCTTTTGGGGGCCGCTAAGGGTGCCTCTAGACCCTAGTAGGCTCCTTCCAACTATTGAAGGGCTACCATGTGTGCCTAACTTGATTTCCAAGAAACAGATGACTTGCATTTCATGTTAGATCACTTGTTTATGTGATCTACAAGTTTTTGCACATCCGAAAATTGGATTTCAAATCTGAGTTTGGCGACTTCCCAGTGATTGGAGCATCATGGCTTCCTCTTCATCTTCTAAGGTGACATCAGAGACAAGTTAGGAGAGTGGAAACTACAAGAATCCTTTCTTTGACTCAATTGTGAAGTTGGATGAGGCCAACTATGCTCGTTACTCTCAAACTTTTCTGATAACCATTGAGGGTTACAACAAGGAGCATCTACTACTAGAGCCAGAGCCTCGAAATAAGACTAGGAAGTGCCTCTCATGGAAGAAAGACAATGCGTTGTTGAGGACTTGGATCATGAATGTCGTGTCACCACAGATTGGAGACGGCATCATGTATTACAAGCCTGCTAAGGAAGCATGGGATATGCTTCACAACACGTATTCCCATGAGAAGAACTCTAGCAAAGTCTATCAGATCTACAATCAGATGTTCTCCCTCAGACAGGGGGGACAGTCCTTGATGCAGTACTATGCTACGCTGAAAGGACTTTTGGAGAAGTACAATGCCTGTAGATCGGTGTGCACATGTGGTACTCATCTAAAGTATCGCAAAGAGACAATAGTACCTCACTTTCTCTTTGGGTTAGGCCCAGAATATGACCCTGAAAGATCTCATATTCTAACAATATCGAAGCTTCCGATGCTTGAGGAGACTTATAGCAGACTAAGGTGGATTATTGTGGCTGCTCCTACTAAGATTACTGGTCAGACCTCTGCATTGGCGACTAGTGGAGGTCGAGGCACGAGAGGTTTATCCACAACTCGTGGGTGTGGTCAAGGAAGAAGACTGACAGGCAAATCACATCCCACATGCACCTTCTGTGGTAGGATTGGTCATGTAGAGGCCTCGTGTTGGTCTAAGAATGGGAGACCCCCTGTTACCAATCAAGTTGCTGCTGCATCTGAGATAGAGTCTGACACTGTGTACGTGCTCAGTATGATGCTATTGT
This sequence comes from Thalassia testudinum, assembly GCA_037157565.1. Classification (NCBI taxonomy): domain Eukaryota; kingdom Viridiplantae; phylum Streptophyta; class Magnoliopsida; order Alismatales; family Hydrocharitaceae; genus Thalassia; species Thalassia testudinum. The sequence continues at coordinate 23,882,372 of JAZHRO010000015.1, read as the reverse complement.
TAAAAGGCTTGCTTAGATCACTCAGGAGACTCCATCATCCTCTTCTAATAGTGTTGTTAGTGCCTCCTCAGGTATATGATGTGTTTTTACTATTTCTGACAGGTCCAATTTGCTGGTAGATTCAGGTGTATCGCAGCGCTTGAGTGGTGATCACACGGGCTTCCAACACCTTCAGTCTGTACGTCCAGGAAGGACGGTTCATGTAGCCAATGGAAGGCGTGCCAGAGTTGATGGTCAGGGGGAGGTGCCAGTTACCCCTAATATGAAGTTGCCTAATGTTTTGTTTGTCCTTGATTTCCGATGAGCTTGTTCTCTATTAGCAAAATTACAAAGGATCTCAATTGCAGGGTGATTTTTGATGATGTTGACTGTGTGTTTCAGGACAAGCTCACAGGGAGGATGATTGGTGGCGAACATGAAGAAGGGGGTATGTATCACCTGCCTCAGGCTCCAGTTGTTGCACAATGCCAGGGGGATGTGTGTTTCGCTGCAGGGAGTGTCTTACAGTGGCACAATCGCCTTGGTCATCCATCTCTAGACAAGCTTTGCCACATCATTCCTCACCTTTTACCAGCCACCGAGATTCATTGTGATGCATGCTAGATGGAAACGCATTATAGATCTACGTATTCTGCCAGTTCTACTATTTCAAAGTCTACTTTTGATTTATTGCATCTAGATGAATAGGATTCTAGTCGAATTCCAGATCGACTAGGCCATACATATTACTTGGTAATAGTGGATAATTGTTCCAGATTATCTTGGTTATTTTTGTTAAAGAATAAGTCAGACGTTGAGTCTATAATTAAGAATTTTCTGATTGAAATAAAGAATTAGTTTGCTTCTACTATGAAAGTTGTGCGTACTGATAATGCACTTGAGTTCTATCCTACACGTCTGCAAGCATTCTACAGGTCTCATGGAGTGGTTCATCAAACCATCTGTCCCCATACAACTCAGCAAAATGGGGTAGCAAAGAGAAAACACAGGCAATGCCGTCAATGCGAAAGGCGATACCAAGGCGACACAACTCAAAATTGCCTGAGGCGAAAGGCAACAAAAAGGTGACAACCTGAGTGAATTGAGGCGATCGTTTTTTATTTGCATATATATATGTCATATATATATGTCTTATTAACTCAATTTAATAGTATTAAGTTTATAAAAACATGTCCAATAACAATGTTAGAGACTTTAAGTAGAAAAAGATAATATGAATTGTATGGTTAAAAATTGTTTCACATAATTTCAAATGGTAAAGAAAGAAAAGCTTTAAGCATAAAAATCAAAATTGTTATTGAAGTGAAAAACATAAAAACCAAAAAATATATACATGCATACTTATACATATACATAGTTACAATGTTACATACAAATATAGTAGTGTGTGTGTGTGTATATACAATACTTATGTTATATACATACTTATATAACATAAATATATATATGTTTACCGTTTACCCTTATGTTATATTACTTTTACGGTATATAAAGAAAGAAAACGAAGAAAGAGTTTCGCTCCCAGCACCCTTTTGTTCCCAGCTTCATCGTGGAAACGCAGAAGCTCAGGCCGATAACGCTCAGGCAGTGTAGGTCGAGGAGATCATACATGGGCGATCGAGGTTAAAGAGGCACTGCAGATGGCAAGCGACGCTCAGCAACTCAGGGCGATGGTGGTCGAAGAAGTTCACCACCATTTCAAACGATCTAAGGTTCAGGCGATAAGGCAGCGAGGCGACGAGGCGCTGTCCAAGGCGAGGAGGCGCATCGCCTGATCAAAGGCCATCGCCTAGGTCTTCATCGAGGCGACAACTCCCTGTAGCGCCTCGCCTCATCGCCTCAACACCTGAGGCGCTCGCCTCGACAACATGGAACACAGGCATATCTTGGATGTGACCCAAACTCTTTTGATACATCACAATGTTTCATCATAATACTGAGATGTAGTGCTTACTACATGTTACTTGATTAACAGAATGCTTAGTTCTGTTCTGTCTGAGCAAGTACCATGGCAAATATTATATCTAGACCGAGAATTATTTCAGTTGCCTCCTCGAACTTTTGGGTGTGTGGCCTTTGTACATATTGTTGGGTCAAGTAGAGATAAACTTGCACCCAGGACAGTTAAGTGTGCATTTCTGGGGTACAGTCACACCCAGAAAGGTTATAGATGTTATGATCCTCTATAAAAAAAGGCACTATGTTGGTGCTGAAGTTACATTCCATGAAGGTACCTCGTATCTTTCAGTTACTGGCAAGTAGTTGAGGATTGAGGAAAAGAGGGCTCCTATGCCTAATCCTGCCATCTAGTTTGGTGACTTTCCAGCTACTCAAATTGCATCACCAGGTACTATAGACACTGATTAGGGCAAGTTCAAAGATCCTCCATTGGTCTTTAGAAAGCCAGTTACATATCAGCAACATACCCCCCTCTTCAGCACCATCATCCTCCCCACAACAAGCATGTGTTGACACTACTGACCATTGTGTGTCTGATAATGATTCCACAGGTGCTATACCAATTACCCCTCAGTCTACTCCTGGTAATGATAAGGCATCACCATCTAAGCTACCTGTTCTTTCTGAGTTTGAAGATATGGATCTTCCGATTGCTATTTAGAAAGCTCCTAGGAGTTATGCACACTACCAGGTGGCGGGTGCAGTTTTGTCTGGTGGCCTAAGTCGCTCATTTTCCTTGTTTACAGATACCCTCACCTCTACTCATATACCAGCTACTTATCAACAGGCTATGCTTATCCAAAATGACATCAAGCCATGAAAGAGGAGATGGCCACACTTTAGTCTCACCAGCGTGGGAGCTTACTCCGTTACCACCTGGTGCATGCACAGTTGGTTGCTGTTGGGTCTTTGCCGTGAAGTATAATCTCGACGATTCAATTTCTCAGTACAAGGCTTGACTTGTGACAAAGGGATTCACCCAAACATATGGGGTTGATTTCTTTGACACTTTCTCCCCAGTTGCTAGACTTCCTAATATACAAATCTTATCTCTGTTGCTGCCCATTTTGATTGTCCACTATATCAGCTGGATATTAAGAATGCCTTCTTGTACGGTGAGTTACAAGAAGAGGTATATACACAAAAGCCTCCAAGATTTGAGGTTCAGGGGGAGTGTGTGTGCAAGCTAAAGAAGGCGATATATGGCCTTAAGCAGAGTCCGAGGGTCTGGTTTCATAAGCTATCTGAGGTTGTTGAAGATAAAGGACTCACTCGATCTACTTCTGATCATTCCTTGTTTGTGAGAAAGACAAACAAGGGAATTGTGGCTCTTCTTATCTATGTTGATGACCGAATTATCATCGATGATGATGCAGTTGGCATAGTTGAGGTCAAGCAAAGCTTAGCAGAGAAATTTGTTATGGACTTAGGCTTCTTGAGATACCTCCTAGGCATAGAGGTGGCGAGACGAAAGAGTAGCATTTGAGATGATTAGCCAACATACCCATGGATCTACTAAGCCACCTGTTCTTAGCTAAAGAATACGCTTCTTGATCTACTGCAAGAAACAGGGATGTTAAGATCTAAGTCACCCAACATACCCATGGATCCAAAGATGCACCTTTATGATTCTAAGTCACAGATGATGGAGAGCAGAGGCTACAGACAGCTATTTGAGAAGTTGCTCTATCTTGTTATTATACGTCTAGACATCTCGCTTGCAGTAGGCAAGCTTAGTCAGTTTATGGACAGACCAATAAGCAACACTAGGATGCTACCATGCAGGTGCTCAGATACCTGAAACGACCACTTGGACGTGGACTACTGTTCATGAGAGGTAGAGCTATAACTATTGGTTATTCTAATGCAGATTATGTAGGTTGTCTTTTTGATAGGAAATCTACGACTGGGTTTTGCACCTATGTGGCTGGCAATCTAGTTACTTGGAGAAGCAAGAAGCAAAGTGTTGTATCTCGCTGAAGCGCAGAGTCAGAGCACCGAGCCATAGCACAGACAACAATTGAGCTTGTATAGATCTGTATTACTTGACTTGCATGTTAAGATGGGGGAAGCCCATGTAGATGGGGTGTGACAATATGGTAGCCACCTACATAGCAAACAACCCCATGTTTCATGAGCGGAGGAAACATGTAGAGATTGATTGTCATTATACTAGAGATCTGATCCAGAGGAAACTTCTCTTTACCACTTTTGTTGCCTCAGAGAACTAGACAGCTAACATGTTCACCAAGCCTCTTGCTAGATCTGCTTTTGAGGCTTGTTCTGACAGGCTGAGCGTTGAGCTCTCCACTTATCTTTCATGTTTTATGTATTAGGGATTTTCTAGTTATTTTATATTTCTGCCTGGTTCTTCTGTGTAGCTCTCCCAAAACCTCTCTCTATATAAAGAGGTGTAGGGTTTTCTTTGAGAATAAGATTGGTCATTCCATCCTACTTGGTATCAGAGCGACGATCCTAGATTGGCACTTGGGTATCCCACTGAAACAAGCCGCTTACCCCCTCCACCAAAACCCTAACGCTCTCTTCCCTCTGCTCGCTGCTCCTCACCCTTACTGGTGCACCCCAAGCTGACGAAAGGGATCCCCAGTGGCGTGCTCCTGCGGCGACGCTGCAAGCACGTCAAGGTTGCGGGCGCCTACGGCATAGGGCTACGGGCATGACCTGATCGGTTGCAACAGCAGTTGATCCTCCATCGGCCGACAACAAGGCCGCCGATGGGGCTTTGTGCTCCAGTGCACCGAGGAGAGGGGGAGTAGCCCTCCTTTAGGAGCGGCTAGGGGTGCCTCCAGACCCTAGTAGGCTACTACCAATTGTTGGAGGGCTGCTATGGATGTCTAACTTGATTTCCAAGCAATAGATGACTTGGTTTTTAGGTTAGATCACTTGTTGGTGTGATCTATGCTAGTTCAGCAAATATGAAAATTGGATTTCATATCTGATTTTGGTGACTTCCTGGTGCTTGGAGCGTCATGACTTCTTCTGAGGTTGCGTCAGAGACAAGTCCGGAGAGCGTAAATTACAAGAATCCGTTGTTTATTCCGAATGTAAAGTTGGATGACATCAACTACGTTCGTTGGTCTCAAACCTTTTTTATGACCATTCACGACAAGGAGCATCTACTCCTGGAGCCAAAGCCTCAGAATAAGACTGAGAAGTATGTCTCATGGAAGAAAGACAATGCATGGAGAGGGCTCGGATCATGAATGTCGTGTCACCACAGATTGGAAACGACATCATATACTACAAAACAATTAAGGAGATGTGGGATGTGCTTCACGACACGTATTCTCATGAGAACTTTAGCAAAGTCTATCAGATCTATAATCAAATGTTCTCCCTCAGACAAGAGGGACAGTTCTTGACACAATATTACAGTTCACGACACGTATTCCCATGGAGAAATACAACACCTGCAAACCAATGTGCACTTGTGGTACTCATCTAAAGTATCGCAAGGAGATAGCAGTGCTTCACTTTCTCTCTGGGTTAGGCCCAGAATACGATGCTACGCGATCTCAGATTCTAACACTGTCGGAGCTTCTGACACTTGAGGAGACTTACAACAAACTGAGCCAGAATACTATAGTGGCTTCTACTCCTAAGATTACTGGACAAACATCCGCATTAGTTGCTAGTGGAGATTGAGGCATGAGAGGTGTATCCTCTACTCATAGGCGTGGTCGTGGCAGAGGACAAACAAGCAAACCACGACCCACGTGCATCTTCTGTGGTAGGATTGGCCACATGGAGGCTTCATGCTAGTCTAAGCATGGGAGACCTGCTACAAATTAGGTTGCTACTTCTTTTGAGGCAGAGTCGGACACAGTGTCATGTGCTGAGTACGATGTTGTAGTACAGAGGCTTGCTCAGATTACCTAGGAGACTCCATCCTCTTCCGATATTGCTGCTATTGCCTCCTCAAGTATAGAGTTTGTTTTTGTTGTGTCTGACAGGTCTACTTAGTTGGTAGATTTGGGTGCATCCTAGCACTTAAGTGGTGATCATAGTGGCTTTCAGCACCTTCAACCTGTACGTCATGGTAGGACTTTCAGGTAGCAACTGAAAGGCATGCCAAAGTTGATGGTCAGGGAGAGGTGTCGGTCACCCTTAATATGAAATTATTGAATGTTCTGCTTGTTCCTGATTTCCCGATGAGCTTGTATCTGTTAATTGGATTACAAAAGATCTCAATTGTAAGGTGATTTTTGATGATGTTGGTTGTGTGTTTCAGGACAAGCTCACAGGGTCGATGATTGGTGGCGGACATGAAGGGGAGGATATGTATTGCCTGTCGAAGACGTTAGTTGCTGCAAAGTGCCAGGGAGATGTGTGCTTTGCTTCTGGGAGTGCCTTACAGTGGCACAATCGCCTTGGTCATCCTTACTAGTTAGGCTATCCTATATCATGTCTCGTATTTCACCAGCCATCGAGATTCACTGTGATTTTTGTCAGATGGGAAAGCACCACAGATCTACTTGCCCTGCTAGTTCTAATATTTCTGAGTCTTTGTTTGATTTGCTGTATTTAGATGTATGGGGTCCTAGTCGTATTCCAGATCGACTAGGACATAGGTATTATTTGGTGATAGTGGATAATTGTTCCAGAGTATCTTGGCTATTTTTGTTAAAGAATAAGACAGATGTTAGGTCTGTAATTGAGAACTTTATCATTGAAATAAAGAATCAGTTTGCTTCCACTATCAAGATTGTGTGTACTGATAATACATTAGAATTTTGTACTACTTGTATGAAGGCATTTTACAGATCTCATGGAGTGATCGAACCTCCTAAGTGATCAGAGGGTCTGACTCAACAACTCAAGGAATTACACAGAGACAGGGGGTTGTTTACCCAGTTCCACCGCAAAAGGGTGTGTCTGCGAGGAGGATGATGCTCCTAAATATGCACTAATAAGAAACAAGATTACAATCTTTCTTTCTCAAATTGCTTGAGGGCCTCTCTTCGCTATTTAAAGTGTTGGGGTCGCTATTTATAGTGTCAAGGGAATGTATGTTGTCAGCTAATTAATTGCAGTGGCCATACCATCATTTATTGAAGGCATGGCCATATTAGACTTTTTTCGTAGTCTCTTTGTTGGCGTCGGATCCTTAGGCGGATCGGCTCATCCGGAGTCGACCATATCTGGGCCTTTTCGGGTGTAGGCGAGTCGAATCCGTGGACCCGCCTATACCCAAGTTTTTTTGTTGGGCTTCTCGAGGGGTTGAGTTGAGGACACTTTTTTCCCCTTATCATATGCCCCTTACTCTCTAGTTGGTGGATGCTTGCTGAAAGAGTAACTATAGTGATAAAAGCTCCGCAATAGGTAATGCTCCTAAATGATGCCCTGGCTGTTTGTTTAAGCGAGGGAGCATTTGTTATGGAGCGGAATTTGCCTTGAGTGTCCACCTGTTATGTTGCCTGACCTTAAGAGGTAGCTTCAAGGGCATTCGCCTGGTGTACTGTCATCCTTAAGAAGAGGTTGGAAGCGTATTTGCCTGTATTTCTACTGGCCTTAAGAGGCGACTAGAGGTGCGTGTTGCCTGCCTTAGGAGGCGGCATAAGGCACGTCCACCTGCTATATTGCCAACCTTAAGAGGCGACGTAAGGCACGTCTTCCAGTTTTATTGCCAACCTTAAGAGGCAACGTAAGGCCCACCTTAAGAGGCGACGTAAGGCACGTCCGCCTGTTGTACTGCTCACCTTAGGAGGCAGGATAAGGCATGTCCGCCTATTTTATTGTTGCGAGTAATGACCAGTTACAGGATTTAAATTGTCTCGTTGTTTTAACAAGATCGATATTAATTGCCATCATAATTAGGCTTTAAGGCCTAAAATATCGCGCTTGTCAGGGATGTGGCCAGTATTATTACCGTGCGAGATACGCGCTCATAGGCATTAAATGTCAGTAATGATTACCGAGGTGTCCCTTAAAGGTGGCATTTTTTGAAATCCTCGTCGATACGGCGAGATTTTGTTTTTGTTTTTTTTTTTGAAACTCCCGCCCCGCAAGTGGGGAACCGCTTAGTACGAGAGTTATAAATAGGGGATGTAAGGCATGGTAAATGCCCCACTTGTCCCTTAGCAAGTGCTCTCTACTGGTGGTGCAGAGCTCTCCTGCTCAGGCCAAGCACGATGAGGTGTTGTTTCGGAGCTCCTTTTTCCAACGAATGTTGAGATGGTGTCTGACAATGTCTGGACTCGCAGGCAAAGGTAAGTCCTCGTCTTCTTCCGACATCTTGCCTAAGACGAGGGAACTTTAGACCTTTACTTCCGAATTTCGTAATCGTTCTGCCATTAAGGCATTTTTGAGTGAGTACGGACTCAATGGAGTTCCATTCCACCCTTACGGGTCGCAAACCTGCCTATGCTCGGACGGGTTCAAGGACTTGTTCATTATCTATAAATATGTTATTGAATATGACATCCGGATTCCTTTGAACCCCTTCTTGTGCTCGTTTCTTATTTACTACCGCCTAGCCCCTTCTCAACTCAGCCTGAATTGTTGGCCAGTGTTGAATGCATTTACCACCATTTGTTTTCATACACGGATTGTCCCCCGCCAAGGCTTGTTCCGCTTGCTTTTTGGCCTCATGCTCCTTAAGCTCAAGAAAGGGAAACCCCCATTTGGTACGTATACCCTGTATAGCCGGCAACCAAATATTGTATAGTTGACCTACCCGACAGTCTGAAGGGGTAGGACCGCCATTTTTTCGTCGTCCTTATCGAGGGCTATGACGTCCCGTATACCTAGCAAGGTCTGTTTGATAAGGACCTGCTGCCTAGGCCGGGGGAGCTCGACCCAGCTGCTCAAGCGGATGCCGATAGGATTGTTGAATTCAGGCCAATTGCCCGCTCGGAGCTCAAGCGAGAAGACATCTGGGCGACTTTATGGTGGGTAGCAGATTCATATCCTACGCCATGTAAGTAGGAAGGAGGTAGTTGTAGAATGCGTAACCCCCTTTTGCTCATAGGCTTGATAACTCCGTTGTTTGCTTGCAACTTTTGGCCGATTTGCCCGACCAAAGATGTCCAAACAACAAGGCAGCGGTTCCTCTCAACACCGAACGCATCGGGGGTAGGAGAGCCTGTGGAGCAGAGCGAAAGAAGCCAGTCCTCTCGCTCTAAGGAGCCGAAGAGGAAAGAGGCGGAGGGGAGCGAGAAGGTAGAGACCCCTCTCAAGCACTTAAAGAGGGGTCGAGGGGATGTTCAGCCGTCGTCGTCCGCTCGTGAGAGTTTAAGTGGGGCTGAAGTGGGGGATGCCCCGATGGATTCTCCTGCCCCCTCCGACCTGCCTAGGGCGCCAGAGGGGTACGTCATCCTCGACTCTCCACTCGTAGCTGCAGCCGAGAAGGCTCCTTCAGGCAGTGCGAGTGCATCCAATGCCCCATCCGAACCAATTGGTGCTTTTTTTAAGTTGGCTCAAGAGGTGGCTGTGACAAGGGGCTTCCTTAGTAGGAGCATTTCCATGCAACCGCAATATAGGCAGAGCTTGATAGAGGTGAGGGTGCTGGTGGACCCTTCGGAAAGAGGAGGGCTTAGGATGATAGGGCGGATGGTCGGATCTGCCAAGGGATCCGTTTTGAAGGCCGTCAGCATCGGGACTATACCTAACCGAGTAATCCCTATCCCAACAGGCAGTTTCGACGGGTTTAGTGGTTCATACGGTGGGCTTACCATGGAGAGGCAACTCATCCAGCATTTGGAAGATGCGATCTCTTAGGCCACTTCCCAGTCGAGGAGTATGCACCTGAACCACGTGTTCTATTACTGCCTTCGAGCGGTAAGGCTTGTCTCACTTTTCCGTTTACTTATTCTTTTGGAAGAATATCTTTTTATGCTTGCCCATGGTTGTGAACAGGTGGAGCTTCTGGGGATGACCTTTGTTCCCCATGGCAATGCTCCTACCAGCATCAATGGGCCTAGCGGGCCTTCTGAAGCGGTTGAGATGGCTGTGATGGGTCGTGACGACCAAGGCGGAGCAATGCGACTTTACCCACTGTGTGGAGGAAGCGATTGCTGCCCAGGAGCAAGCAGAGAAGAAAGCGGAAGATGCCCTTTGCCGGCTGCAGTAACAACAGCAAATGGTCCGTCAAGTCTCCTATCTAGAGGAGCTAAAGAAGGCCCGGAAGGCTTTAAGGCAGATCGCCGCCCCGGGTGATAGGCTGGAGGGGGAACCTTATTAGAGCCTACAAGACTGAAGTCGTGGCTCTGCAAGGCTTATCCGAGCCTTATTAGTGCCTGAAGGAGGAGGTGCAGGTGCTAAGGGCCGAGAGCTCTTCGATGGTGGAGGACTATGAGGCAACCCTTGAGGAAGAATGCGTTCGCTTGGGCACAGCTATCGACAAACTTGTCAATGCGTCGGCAAGTGAGGAGGCGCTGACAACTGACCTTGGCAAGGCACAGCAACTCGCGGAGGATCGAGGCAAGGCGGTACGCGAGTTGGAGAAGGCTAGATAGGCGGGGTTCTCTTCTAACGTGGTGATGAGGTTCTTCGCCATCGACCCTTCCATGTCGAAGAACTGGGAGGAGTTGTCGAAGGAGGTGGGGAAGCACACCCTGACGATGGTGCAGGCCTTGCTGGAAGGCAAACACACCTCTGTGGAGGAGTTGTGCGGCTGGTCTAAGGACCAACTCTTATCCAAGTATGACTGTCAAAAAGTTGAGGGTCATGTTGTGGAAAAGGCTCCTATACAACCACCTGAGGAGGAGGCACTCAAGTTGGCTCTATCAGGAGCTGTGGGATCAGCAGTTCGTTCAAGCGATTCTCCTCGCTCTACCTCGTCGTCACCAAAAATGGCTGAAGCGGAGTTCTTCGAAGATTGGGAATGAAGGTACTTAGTCTTCGAAGTTGTCCTGTTATCTTTCATTCTATTTTTTTTTCTTTTTTGTTTAAGATGTAACGAGCAACACTCTTTTGAATGAAAGAAAATTTCTATCTTGATTGCTTGTCTGTATTTATACATGGTACAAATGTAAGTTGCCCGCATGCCAAGTGCGGGGGATGCCTTTGCCGCCTAAAGTCTGTAACTGGTAGTAGTCTCCTGGACTATCTTTACGAATCTTATAAGGCCCTTTCTAGTGTGGGTTTAACTTCCCTCCTGATTGACTTAGCGTGGAGACTTCGCACTTGTGCAGGGCTAAGTCCCCTTGGGAGAATATCCGCTTACGAACGTGCCTATTGTAGGCGGCGACAGTCACTTCTCTATGTTTAAGCGCTGCCTTCGATGCCTCATCTCTTAGCTCATCCAGGAGGTCTAAGGATAGGCGACATTGGTCATCATTGGTGGCGGGGTCATAGCGTTGTGTCATGTAAGTGAGGACTATTTCGATAGGCAGCCAGGCTTCCATGCCATATACCAGGTTGAATGGTGTATGGCCCATAGAAATCCTTTAGCAAGTCTTGTAGCCTCGAAGTACGTCTGCAGCTCGGTCGCCCATCTTCCTTTGGCTGAATCCAACCAACGTTTTAAAGCTGAGATGATGGTGCGGTTGGTAACCTTTGCTTGTCTGTTCGCCTGGGGATGTCCCACAGACGTGAAGCATAGGCGGATATCCTAGTTGGTGCAAAATTCCTCAAAATTTTTGCAAGCGAATTGGGTTCCATTGCCTGTGACAATGTAATGGGATATACCGTATCAAGCTATAATGTTTTTACGGACGAAAGATATAACTCTATCAGCTGTTAAGCTGGCCATGGCCTCAGCTTTGACCGATTTGGAGAAGTACTCAACAACCACCAATATAAACCACTTCTGAGCCAAGGCTGGTGGGAAAGGGCCAACGAAGTCCATGCACCATTTTGCAAAGGGGATGGGTGACATCACAGGCACTAGCTTTCCAGGCGGCAAGTGATGCAAGGTAGCTAACCTTTGGTACCTGTCACACTTGAACAGGAACTCCTTACAATGTTGCTTCATCTAAGGCCAGAAGTAGCCCGCCTGGAATGGTCGGGCCAGAAGTGCCTTGTACCCTACGCGATTTCCGCACACACCTCCGCGGGCTTCTCGAAGGGCCTGGGTTGCTTCCTCTTATGTTAGGCAGTGCAATAGGAGGTGGAATACCCACACTTGTACAGCTGCCCCTCTATCAAGGTGTACCATTAGGCTTTCAGCTGGAAGGCCCTGGGCTGAGGTTCCCTCGAGGGCAGCATGCCAGAGTTCAGATAAGTGATGATAGGCATCATCCAAGAGATGGATTGCCCTATCATGAACGTCTTGGGTGCAAAGACAGTTAGCTCTTTTAAAGTCTAGAGGCAAATATCTTCTTATCCCAGAGGGATGGCAACAGCGAGTTCGGCCAACGCGTCTGCGAGGGGGTTGTCTGCTCGGGGCATCCACCTGATCAAGACGGTCTTGAAGTTCACCAGCTCTTCTCTGACCTTATTAGCATACAAGATCATGTTTGGATCTCAAACTTGGTATTTGCCATTTATTTGGTTGGCGACCAGCTGGGAGTCCATGTAAATCTCTAGCAAAGTGACTCCTGTGGATTTGGCTACCTGGATGCCTGCCATCATGGTCTCGTACTCCACTTGGTTATTGGATGCAGGGAAGTTCAATTTGATGACATACTTATAGGCAACGTCATCTACGGCGATCAAAGTTATCCCGACCCCAGACCCGATTGTCATAGATAAGCCGTAAACATAAAGCTATTAGGGGAGTGTAAGGAAGGCATCAGGGTCCATGAATTCTGCCACAAAATCCCCTAAGACTTGTCCTTTGATAGCTCTCCTTGGCTGGTACTTGATGTCGAATTCCGCCAACTCCATAGCCCATTTGATCTGCCACACAGATCCCGTGGGCTTATGTAGCATTCGTCGTAGGGAGTAGTCTGATAGGACCATTATAGTGTGGGCTTGGAAGTATGGGCATAGCTTCCTGGCTGCAGTAACCAAAGCTAGCCCTAATTTCTCAATGACCATATATTTAGCTTCTACGCCTTGATAGGCTTTGCGGACAAAGTATACGAGTCGTTGTGTTCCCCCCACTTGCTGACTAGAACGGTGCTGACGACAAACACGGATGCCGCAAGGTATAGTAAAAGGATCTCCACGGGTTGGGGAGCCGTTAAAGCAGGGGGACTTCGAAGTGTAGCTTTGACCTCCTCTAAGGCCTTCTAACAGTGAGGGATCCAGTGAACGACACTATAGCCCTTGCCCCTTTCTATGTACTCGAAGAAGAGGCATTTATTGGAAGATCGAGACAAGAATCGTCCTACCGAGGTGATCTTACCGACTAACGACTGCATCCCTTTCAAGGTGCCTGGTAGTTGCAGGTTTACGTTTGCCTGGATCTTGTCCGGGTTGACTTTGATTCCCCGATTGGAGACCAAGAACCAACACTTATCGGCTGAGACCCTAAAGGTACACTTGTCGAGGTTCAGGCGGAGGCGGGTGTTCCTTGAAATATGGAATACCTCTGCTAAATATTCTAAGTGTTTAAGGAAATTGGATCCCTTTATAAGCATATCATCTATGTACATCTCAAATGATTTTCCTATTATTTTTTAGAAAACCATATTTACAAGGTGTCGGTAAGTTGCTCCAGCATTTTTCAAGCCAAAGGGCATGACTCTATATTGAAACAGACCCTTATCAGTGATGGAGGTGTGAGGCCTATCTACTGGAGCGAGGCTAATCTATCGTTTTAAATGCCGTCGACAAGGCCATTTTCGAGCAGGGGCCGTGCCGACACGGATAAAGTGTCAATTTACAAGGATATCGACGGCATGGTTGGCATGTTGGTGAAATAAGTGCCCATGCCGAGGTTGCTGCTGGTTTTTTTGACTATTTTTGTTATTTTTGTCGGTATGCATCGGCATGTTCATCGGCACACCCATCGAAAAACAAGCATTTCCACGGCATGCCCACGAAATGCACACTTAGAAATTCATCGGCACAGCATCAAAATCGACATTTCGAATCTTGGGCTGATCTGGTGGTACCCGTTGTAGGCGTCTAGGAAGGACGTGTGGGATTGTCCACTACAGGAGTCCATTAGGGCATCCACCCTTGGTAGGGGGAACTCATCCTTTGGGCAGGCTTCAATGAGGTTGGTGAAGTCTACGCACATGCACCATTGGCCATTGGCCTTTTTCACCATTCCGACGTTCGAAAGCCATGCCGGGTACAAGGATTCTTTGATGAATCCTGCTTCTAGAAGCTTTTGGACTTCAGCTTCAGCCGCCTGCCATTGCTCAACCGATTTGTCGGCACACCTACTTGACCGCACGAGTGCCCACATGGATGCTCAGATGATGCTGAGTCACGGATGGGTTTACTCCGGGCAGGTTGTTGGCGGACCAGGCGAAAACGTCTACGTTGGCTTGGAGCAGAAGCAGCAACTCCTATACCTCAGAGGGCGTAAGGTCCACTTCGACCTAAATGAGCTTGGAGCGTCGTCAGGATACATTTGTATGGCCATGGCTGAAGAGCCTGGCTGTAGTCCCGAACTCATTGGCAAATCAGCTAAGATTACCTCCTACTGGATTGCCTGGAATTGGTTTCTTTTCTTCCCCCATTTCTGTGGCTCCATGGCCTGCTCTAGCTTAATCCTGAGGAGCTTATGCCCAGCCGTCTGATTCCTGTGTACTATTCCTACTCCATGTGCAGACAGGAAAAGTACAAATTGGAAGTATGACGAGGGGATCAAATGGAAGGTGTGGATAGTTGAGCAGCCGAGGATGCCGTCAAACGTTGCCATTAATCCAGCCACTATAAATGTGGTTGTTCGGTTGAAGTGTTTGTCCCCGTCACAGACAAACAAGGGGAGGCTGATCTCTCCTTTTCGCATCACCTTATGGTTGCCGAAGGCTACAACTGGGTGAGTTGACAGGGAGACGTGCTCTTCTGTGAAACCCAATCGGCGTAGTGTTTTGGAGAAGAGGATGTCCATGGCACTACCCTCGTCAATGCGGAGCCAGGGTTACTGTTGTCCCACGAGCTGGAGCGTCCCCAGATGCGGGTCAGCGTGCTCTGTTGGATTCGGTGGGAGGCAAACGGTTAGGAGGCCGCCTGCTTAACAAGGCCTCTCTCACCCCACTGGAGGGTGGGGAATGCACTGCGGGCCGCCTGCCCGGAGGGGGTGAGTTGATCCAAGGTAACATGGACCACGACAATCACTTCAAACTTCACACACGCGAGAGGCGAGTGGTGAGTGTTTTGGGGTAATCCAGGCATAACCGCCAGGACCTGGCCGTGGTACTCAGCTGGGGAGACTAGGGTGGATACCGCCTGTTCGAGGCAGCGGGCCATGGCATCCTTGGGCTCTCGGCCCTCGATAGGGACCACGTTGACCCCACGGAACTACTAAAGCTTTTCTTTGTGGTAGTCTTCTCGACCCTTCATGGGCCCTTTGCCCTTATCCTGGCTCTCATTCCACCTGACAAAGTGGGCCAGATTTCCATGCCGGATCTGAGACTCGTTCTGGTCCCGCAGGTCCCGACAATCTTCAGTGGTGTGCCCTCGGGCCTTGTGGTACTTGCAGTAGGACCCAGAAACGGCCTTCTTCATTGGCTTGGGCAAGGGTAGGAGGTCTTTGTCTGTAGACCATACCTCCGCCAACACGTCTACCTGGTTCACGACAAGGGGAGTGTATTCTTCGAAGTAATCTCGCCTAGGCTGGCGGGATCCACTATTTTGGCCCTTAGTTTGTTGATTATTCCTCTGCTCCGGGAAGTTAGCTTTGCGCTTGTTAAAGTGGCTGCATCCACAGATGGAGATGTGGGCAAATTCTACTGGGGTCCACTACTCCTCGACCGGGATGGCATCATCTTCGTATCCCTCTGTCAGCCGACTACGGGAGCGGAAAGAGTCATCTTGCTTTATGAACCTCGTAGCTCTGTCCCAGAGCTCCACCATATCTATAGGTAGGAAATCGTCGATGTCATACCAAACCTCTAAGTCAAGAGCCCTGACTTTAAGTATTGGATGGCGATGGCATCATGAGGCCGCTTACACTTGAAATATTAGGCCTTGAACTAGTCTTGATAAGACCGAAAAGATTCGTTCTTCTGCTGCCAGATCTCCGACAGCCTTTTAGGGTTGTCTCTAACCCTTTACTACCCGACAAAGTATTGGTAAAACTTGCCCGCCAAATCCTGAAAGCATGTTATCTGTCTGGCCAATGGTTCATTAAACCACTCATGGGCCATGCCAGACAGGTAGAACAGGAATACTCAGCAGAGTAATTCATCGGGGTAGCCATGCACCAACATCATCTAGCAGTAACTCCCGACAAAGCTGTTGGGGTCCGCCTTCCCGTCATATTGGGCCATGACGGGCTCCTTGAATTTCTTTGGCAAGGGGGTTGTCATCACCTCCTCAGTGAAGGGGTAGGTGGTGACGTAGGCCCAGAGGCGTATACCTCGCATTGCCCAAGTGACCTAGTAAACGATCTCAGGGATCAAGCCTTCGTTGCTAGTCACCAGTGGTTGAGCCCCTGAGTTCTCTTCCAACGAAGGTAGGCGAGGAACTTTAGGCGGGTCAGGAGGAGCTTCCCCTTTTTAGCTACTAAGCTCTCGTTTTAATTTTTTTAGTTGTTTACGTAGACAAGCGTTCTCATCCTCCACGGTACGACACCATCTTCGCTACTCGTCTTCGAGGCTTGATTGGCGGGGCTCCTCCTGAGGGGGTTTGCCGAGCTCCCGGATCTGTTTAATCTTCAAAAGTTCTCCGCAACTGAAATCTCTTCAGCCCTAAGAGCTGTCAACTTAGCCTAATACTGCTCCCTCACCTACAATTCCAAGAGAAGGTCATGCTCAGGGTCCTCCAACAGTCAGCCAGGGATTCCCTACTTCTCCTTGCTTAGCCCGGCTGGCTGAGGGTGTCCCTTAGACATCGAGCCACTGAATTCAACTTGGGCCGACACTTTCTCGGGGCCGATGCAGGAGTTGCGAGTCGTAGGAGCCATTGGAAGGACTCTGCGAGCAAGGGAAAGTTGTCAACTAATAATCGTTTCCCATAGGCAAAGCCAATTGATCGAACCTCCTAAATGATCAGAGGGTCAGATTCAACAACTCAAGCAATCACACAGAGACAAGGGGTTGTTTACCTAGTTCCACCGCAAAAAGGTGTACGTCTAGGGGGAGGATGATGCTCCCAAATATGCACTAATAAAAAACAAGATTACAATCTCTCTTTCTCTCTCAAATTTGCCTGAGAGAGGGCCTCAAGGGCATTTCTTCGTTATTTATAGTGTTAGGGTCGGTCCTTTTACGAGATCTTCTGACTGGATATGCCCGTTGCTAGGGTATGTATGTTGTCAGGTTATTAATTGTGATGGCTATGCCATCATTTATTGGAGGCATGGTCATGTTAGACTTTTTCCATCGTCTTTGTTGCCATCGGATCCTTAGGCAAGTCAGGTCATCTAGATCCAACCGCATCCGGGCCTTTCCGGGTGCAGCCGGGTTGGATCCCCGAACCCACCTGTACTCGAGTCTTTTCGGGTGTAGGCAAGTCGAATCCCTGACCCGCTTGGATCTGTCTTTTTGTTGGGCTTCTCGCGAAGTTTGGAATCCAAGGGCATTTTTTGTCCCTTATCATGGAGTGATTCATCAAACCATATGTCCCCATACATCGCAGCAAAGTAGGGTAGCAGAGCAAAAACACAGACATATTTTGAATGTGGCACGGATTCTTCTAATACACCATAATGTGCTTTCACAGTACTAGGGAGATGTGGTATTGACCACATGTTAATTAACAAAATGCCTAGTTTTGTTATATCTGAACAGATGCCTTGGCAGATATTGCACCCTGACTGAGATTTGTTCCAGTTGCCACCCCAGATTTTTGGTTGTGTAGCCTTCGTGCATATTACTTGGCCAGGTAGAGATAAACTAGCTCACAGAGCAATCAAATGTGTCTTTCTAGGCGACAGTCACACTCAGAAAGGATACAAATGCTATGATCTTCTACAGAAGAGGCACTTTGTCAGTACCGATGTTACTTTTCATGAGATTGTCCTATATTTTTCAGTTACTGGGAGACAATTGGCACTTGAGGTAGAAAGGGCTCCCATGCTCATTCCTTCAATTTAGTTTGGTGACTTTCCTCCAATTCAAATAGCGTCACCAAATACTACAGTTACTGATAATGCCCAGGTTAGAGATCCTCCACTGGTTTTCTAGAAACCAACACATATCAGTAGCATACCCCCCCTCTTCAACACCATCATCCTTCCCACAACAAGTATGTGTTGAGACCACTGACCACTGTGTATCGAGTGATAATTTTACAGGTGTTATATCAACCATTTTCTGAGGCTATTCCTAGTGATGAGGGAGCATTATCATCTGAGCCTAAGTCTATCTTTGTCAATATGGGCCTTTCGATTGCTATTCGGAAGGCTTCTAGGAGTTGTGCGCATTATTAGTTGGTAGGGGTCGTTTCCTCTATTTGTCTGAGTCATCCATTTGCCTTGTTTATAGATGCCCTTCTACACAGATACCAGCTACTTATCAGCAGGCCATACTCGATACAAAATGGCATCAAGCCATGGAGGATAAGATGGTTGCACTTCAGTCTTGCCAGACATGGGAGTTTACTCTATTACTGCCTGGTACATGAGCAGTTGGTTGTCGGTGGGTCTTCGCTATGAAATACAATCCAAATGGATCGATTTCTCGATACAAGGCTTGGCTTGTGGCAAAGGGATTCACCGAAACCTATAGAGTGGATTTCTTTGACACCTTCTCTCCTGTGGCTCAACTTCCTACTATCCGGATTCTTATTTCTGTAGCTACACATTTTGACTGGTCGTTGTATCAGCCTAATGTTAAGAATGCCTTCTTATATAGTGATCTACAAGAAGCGGTGTATATGCAGCAACCCCTGGAGTTTGAGGCTAAGGGGGATTGTGTGCAGGTTGAAAAAGGCAATTTATGGCCTTAAGCAAAGTTCGAGCACTTGGTTTCATAAGCCGGCAGAAGTTGTTGAAGATATGAGACTTACTCGCTCTACCTCGGATCATTCCCTATTTGTAAGGAAGATTAGTAAGGGTATTGTCTATGTAGATGACCTCATCATCACGGGTGATCATATCACTAGAATAGTTGAGGTCAAGCAGAAGCTGCAAGAGAAATTTGTTATGAACGATCTGGGCTCACTGAAATACTTGGGCATAGAAGTAGCAAGATGGAAGAGGAGAATTGTCCTTAACCAAAGGGAATACGCTCTTGATTTACTGCAGGAGATTGGGATGTTGGGATCCAAGTCTGCCAACATACCCATGGATTCAAAGATGCACTTATGACTCTGAGTCCAAGGCTATAGAGAGCAGAGGTTACAGGCAATTAATTGGGAAGCTACTCTACCTTACTAGTACACGTCCAGACATCTAGCTTGCAGTTGACAAGCTTAGCCAATTTATGGATAGGCCAACCAAGTAGCACTGGGATACTACTTTGCAGGTGCTCAAGTACCTGAAACGAGCACTAGGACGTGGATTACTATTCAGGAGAGGTAGCTCTATGAGTATAGTAGGATACTCAAATGCAGACTATGATGGATGCCTTTCCAACAGGAAATCCACTACTATATTTTGTACTTATATGACTGGTAATCTGGTGACATGGAGAAGCAAGAAGCAGAGCGTAGTGTCTCGCTCGAGTACAAAGTCAGAGTACAAAGCCATGGCACAGATGGTAGCTGAATTTGTGTGGATCAGATCAGTCTTGACTTATATGTTACGGTTGAAAAGCCCATAGAGATGAGATGTGACAATGGAGCAGCTACCTACATAACAAACAATCTTATGTTTCACAAGCGTACAAAACATGTAGAGATTAACTATCATTGTACTAGAGATCTGATTCAGAGGGGACTTCTCTTCACCTCATCAGCTGCCTCAGAGAACTAGACGGCAGAGGGGGAGTGTTGAGCTCTCCACTTATCTTTCATGTTTTATGTATTAAGGACTTTTTGGTTATTTTATATTTCTGCTTTGTTCTCTTGTGTAATTCTCCCAACACCTCTCTATATAAAGAGGTATAGGGTTTTCTTTGAGAATAAGATTGGTCATTCCGTCCAACTCTGAGCATGATAAATATCTATACTCTGATTTGAGGGAGAGCGTTGAACACTCTAGTTATCTTTATGTTTTTTGTTGAGGACTGTTTAGGTATTTTATTTCCCGTTTGGGTATCTCATGTAATTTACCCAACACCACTCTATATAAAGTGGTGTAGGGTTTTCTATTGAAATAGACTATTCATTTTGTCCCACTTAAAAGGAGAGAAAAAAAGGACAATAAAAAAAGAAGAAAAACAGAAAGAAAAAAAGAGAAAGAAAAGGGGAAAAGAAGGAAAATTTCTAAAATAAGAGAAAAATATTGAAAAAAAAAGGGGAGAAAGAAAAAATAATAATAAAAAAAATGATGATTATGTTTAAAAGAAGAGGGGGAGAAGCTCTTCTCTGGTCTTATTATTTCTTTTCCCATAAAGTATAGGAGAAAGGGGGAGTGCGGATGCTATTATAGTCATCCCCTATTTGGAAGCTCCTTTGTTGTAAATCACCACATAAGAAACCACAACTCTAAGAGGTTCAGCGTTTGAAGGTCTTTAGAGAGAGATCCGATTTTAAGGTCCTCAGAGGAAGGGCCCATATCAGGTTTTCATATGGGAGATCCAATTTCGTGGACTCTAAAGAGGGAGATCCAGTTTCTAAATCTTCAGAGGAAGATCTATGTTAAGGATACTGAATGGGGAGTCACCAGTACTAGTCCAGAGGAGAGGCCCTTGTTAAAACTAGCTACAGCAGTTCGTCCAACAGCTGCAAGCCTCGATATGTCGTCATCAGCAAACCCACCTACAAGGAAGAACCAGTTGAAAGACTTGTGTTCTGTTGTGTAGAGTGAGATTTTGTTGTACAAGCTGAGCATTCGATGCTCCAACTCAAGGAGTGTTGGAGAATATGTGGTTGGTTTAGTACCACGTCATGAGATGTGGAGTGTTGGGGCGTGTGGTGGCCTATAAATAGGCATGTATCCCCCACTTGTTTCTTTGAGAATATCAGTATAGAAACTAGCCCTATCAGGGACTTACCGTAGTTTTCTCCCCGTTCTTCATGACTAGAGTTTACACGTAAACCCAAGTGCCCTTTATTTATTTATGCTTTGATATCTTTTATGCTTCCACCTATTATTCATGTTATTCAACAAAAATACATGAAGTTGGTTTGTTTATATGGAGAGGGACAATCCTACTTCTAATCCTAATAGAATCAAATCAAATCTAATTAAATCTTTAACCTAAAAAATATCTCTAGAACTAAGAAAGAAACAAAATAGGAAAAAATAATTCTCATTCCTAATTTCTAATTTTCTCTAACGGTCATCATTTTCTAAGGAAGAATGACCAAGTGGCATCAACTGTTATTCCACTTACAAGAGTAAGAATTTGAGTTATAACCAGCTGGAGCATTTTTAACTATAACAAGCTAAGCTCTATGCTCCAGCTTGACACGTGCTGACAAATGGTTGGTTAGTTTAGTCAAATGGATATTGTGAAGATCCACATATGATTTAGTCTGGCCTCGTCAATGTGAGAATTTAAGAGTCTATTGTTCTATACAAAGGCTCTCATATGCATTGTCTATTGAGAATAACGAATAAAATCTCTAGCCCTTAGGAGATGTTCTCATGTTGCTTCTTCCCTTCTCTTGAGAAAGTTCACCTGAATCCGTGCCTTTTTTTCATTGCACTTTCACTACCAATTCATGAGCTAGAGAGAGCCACATCCATGGAATGTTGCTGCATTAAATTGCTGGAAGTGCATGGACCAGAGCATTTAAATTGCTGGCAATCAAGTGGCAAAATAGCATAAATTTCATAAAACATCTTACAAACATAAAATCAACAAAACTACACTTCTGAGTGAAAAAGAATCCAGGAACAAATATCAGCAACTCAATGTGCACCTCTTCTTTAACGGATTGTATGCGGGTCATCACAGTTTTCTCATGTTCCCATTGTTCGGTAAGCTCATTTTGCTTCTCCTTTAAAGCAGATAACTCTGCTTCCAGACGACTTAATCTATCTCTGGAAGCTTTATCAGAATCATTTGTGAGAGAAAGCCGTTCCATCTCTAACTTCAACACAGAACGGTTTATTTCATCTAATGTGGTAGGTTTTGAGGTAATTTCCATTTTGAGTTTTGCAGCAGCCTCATCAACCAAATCTATAGCTGCAAGTAACAAGCACAATGTGATCAGTGATTACCAAAAAGGGATTGTTTGTCATTACATTTAAATGCCAAAACACGTGTATAGCAAAAGATGAAAGACAATACTCGCTATTAACTACTATGTCAACATTTATCATGAGATAGGGATTGCCTAGCACACCTTTATCTGGTAGAAACCGCCCACTTATGTATCTATCAGAGAGTATGGCAGCCTCCACAAGCGCACTGTCAGAAATGCGGACTCCATGATGTAGCTCATATCTCTCACGTAGGCCACGAAGGATAGAAATAGTATCTTCTACAGTTGGTTGATCAACATAAACTTGCTGAAAACGTCGTTCTAAGGCCGGGTCTTTTTCAATATATTTTCTATATTCGTCAAGGGTTGTTGCTCCTATACAACGTAGCTCACCCCGACCAAGCATTGGTTTCAGAAGGTTTCCAGCATCCATGGCACCATTCGTAGCACCTAGGGGAAAAACGGCAACAGCACAGCAGTTTTATATGAGACAGGAAATTAAACACAAAGCAAAGGCAAATGACCCCTTGAGACAGAGAAACCAGGAAGTTTGGTAAATTGAATATTAGTTCAACAGAGTTATTTTCTTCCTGAAAGTGGTGCAACAGATATGTCCAAAAAAGATGTCCGCAAAAGTGTCAAAGTTTTCAAGTCCAATGAATATATTTGTTGACTTGCATATGCTCAGATACTTTATTCTCGTGATTTTTCGTTATTTTTATTTCTTAACAAGATATATGTTGTAATTTTTTTCTCACCTCTTTTCTATGGAAAAAGGTGTATGATTTATTGGAAAAATAAAAAGTATTATTTTTTTTCAACTCGATATCAAAGCGTAGTCATAAGTCAAGTTCTGATATCCCTAAACCTAGCCACGAAAGCTTCTGCCCTAACCCTTGATCTCTCTCCTCTCTCCTCACTGGCGGCCACAATAGCCACCAACAGCGGTGGCGACAGCACCAGCAACAGGGGCCGCCGGCGTGCCCCCAGCACCCAACGTCGCCGACGCAAGGCCTGCAATGGCCGACGTCGCCTCCGCAGGGCAGCACAGGGATTGTAGGTTGCCATCAGCAGACTAGGCAGAGGAGGGAGGTAGCCCTGTCGCCACCTACGGGTCCCATTTAAGTCGATCTTGACTTATACAAGGATGATCTAATCTCGTAGAGACAACTGGGGACAATAACGTGGGTTTTTGCATTATCATTTACCCAAAAATCCATGGTTATTCACAGATTTGAGATTTTCTCTATTTCAGATCTTGAAGTTTACGTTGTTTCTTTGTCTAGAGCTTCATGATGGCTTTGTCTTCTAAATCTGAGGTTATGTTAGGTTCCACATTTGAGAAAGTGACTTACAAGAGTATTTTTTTGCCCTATTGTCAGGTTGAATGTGACCAATTATCTAAGATGGTCTCAAACATTCCTTATG
This sequence comes from Thalassia testudinum, assembly GCA_037157565.1. Taxonomy (NCBI): domain Eukaryota; kingdom Viridiplantae; phylum Streptophyta; class Magnoliopsida; order Alismatales; family Hydrocharitaceae; genus Thalassia; species Thalassia testudinum. The sequence continues at coordinate 23,858,759 of JAZHRO010000015.1, read as the reverse complement.
ATGGTGAAAGGACAAGATAAGGAACATATTCTATTGGAGATAGGAAAAAATGCATCTTGGAAGAAGGACGACGCTATGGTACGTACTTGGTTGATGAATAGCGTTATTCCACATATTGGAGATGAAATCATGTACTACAAGATGCCAAAACAAATGTAGGATAGTCTCAAAAGATAGATATTCACATGAGGAAAATTCTTCCATGGTCTTCCAGATACACCATGAGTTATTTAAGTCGAAGCAGAAGGTTCGTTCAATACAATTCAGCCTTGAAAGGTCTTCTAAAGAAATATGATGCATGCCAACCTATTTGCACATGTTCTGCCCAAAAAGATTATCACAAAGAGTTCACGGCCCATCTATTCTTGTCTAGACTTGGCCCTGAGTATACTGCTACTCATTCATAGATTCTCACTTTGTCTAAGCTCCCTATATTGGAGGAGGTTTACAGTCATCTGAGTAGGCTTGTTCTGCCTCAACCTCGTAGTAAAGAGTGCTGAACAAGCAATTGCCATGGCTAGTTGTGGAGGTAAAGGTGCTCCTTCCACACGTGGTCGGGGAGGAGGACGTGCTATGTCCGAGAGGACCGATACCACATGCACCTTCTGTGGAAAGGTTGGACATGTTGAGGCCTTGTGTTGGGCTAAGAACGGGAAGCCACCAGTTGCTAATCAGGTGTCTGTGATTTCTACCAAGCAATCTAACACTATTTCTCGAGCTGATTATGATGTTGTGGTTCAATGCCTTTCTCAGCTTACTTTGGAGGCAACCACAACTAGTGATATCATTGCCTTTGCCTCTTCGTCAGGTACTAATATATCTTGATTAGTAGCCTCTGGTGCATCACATCATTTAACTGGTGATCAAGAATGTTTTCGAAGAATACAGACTATGCCACAAGGAAGAACTATACAGGTGGCAGATGGCAGGCATGCTTAGATCGATGGTCAGGGGGAGGTGTCTGTTACCCCATGAATCTCTTATTTGTTAGTAAGATCACCAAGTAATTTAATTGTAGAGCTATATTTGATGATGTTGGTTCCAACTTTTAGGACAAATTGACGGAGAGGACAATTGGTGGCGAACATGAAGAAGGGGGTGTGTATCGCCTGCATGTCAAAGGGGTTTAGGTTTCACTTCTGATAGTATCTTGCAGTAGCACCATCGACTTGATCACCCATCTCTGGACAGGCATAGACGCAACATCCCACACTTTTATCATTGGCTACTAAGATACATTGTAATGCATGCTAACTAGGAAAGCATCACAAATTTTCCTTTCCGGTCACTACTAGTTTGAGTTCTGCTACAGTTTTTAAGTTGCAGCATTTAGATGTTTGGGTCCCTAGTTGGATACCTGACCGACAGGGTCACCGCTATTATTTGGTTGTAGTGGATGATTTTTCTCATTATCATTGTTGTTTTTTATGAAGAATAAGTCCGATGTGGGATACATTATTGAGCACTTTTTATTGAAAATAAAAAAATCAATTTAATGTAAATGGGATTGCAGAGGATGACAAAGCTAGGATCATTACAAGGGATGACAAAGCTGGGATTGCAGAAGTCAAAAGATCCTTAGCAGAGCAGTTGGTTATGAAAGATCTTGGCCACCTATATTATTTCCTGGGAATCGAAGTTGCAATCAACAGGATAGTTTTGTCCCAACGTAAGAATGCCCTTGATGTACTTAAAGAAATAGGCATGACGGGGTCCAAACCTACTAACATACCTGCGAATCTCAATACACATTTATATGATAGAGAGGTTGAGGTGGTTGATAATTATTCATGTAGGCAGTTGATTAGAAAATTGTTATATCTAACCATTACTAGACCTGATATTGCTTTGGCAGTTGGAAAGTTGAGCCAATTTATTGACAAGCCTACTAAGTTACATTGGGAGGCAGCTATGCAAGTTGGGAAAAAAGATCAACTTGATTTATTCTTAAGCCCTACCTCTCTTTATATAAAGAGAGAGGTGAGTACAAATTACAATATAACTCCATGACGAAAAGATAACTAGTACACAACACCAAAGAAATAAAAACTAACCAAACTCCATAACACTCCATCTCAAGCTAGAGCATAGATATCTATCATGCTCAGCTGAGACACACATGCATCAAAGTAGGATCTAACTAATGGCTTGATAAAGATATCAGTAGTCTGTGCCTCTTAAGTGTTGGTGCAAGGGTACCACGATCGTTAATTTTGATGATAACAAAACACTTGTTAATTGACATTTGCATTTGAGTTTGAGTTTTAAGGATAAATGCAAATAGAATCAAGTGTAAAGAAGCTTAAGCTCGCATTCATGGTGGATTAAAGGAGCTTGATGGAGGAAAAGAGAAGATAAAGCCTCGCATGGAGCGAGAGCTTGAAAAAGCGAGAAGAATAGGATAGATTTTTCTTATGTCAATGTAGTTGTCTTTTTGTAATTTGCTCTTTTATTTTCTTAGATAAATGTTAAAGAGCCCAAAGTAGCATACCTGTAGTCCTAGGAACACTTACACTACCCTAGGATACTTAGACAATCTTAGACAATCTTAGAAATTACTTAGAAAACCAAAGCAGTAATCAGATAGCTCGATTAGACGTCCAATCTAGAGTCCAAACGTCTGATCTTAAACTTTAAGGCATCTGACCTTTGTCCAGATGTCCAAACACTTAGGCTGGACTTCATGTATTCTGTTCATTGCTTTCAGACGACCAGCCTATAATCTAGACATCTTAGAAGACATCTAATGACCTTAACAGAGTCCAACAACAGGACCATTGGACTGCCATACCATAATCTTCGAGGATTATCTTATGATTATATTTATATTACGTTCCAAACGACTGTAGAGCCATCCAGACATTTGATAAAGAGACGTTAAGCTAGATCTAACCTAAATCGAGATTTGCCATACCTTATAACCTTTAGAGCCTAGAGAAATCAATTCCCACAAAGAATCTCATTCCAAACAACCAAACATTATGCCAAACGTCCTATATGTCGTCTGACCCTTACAACACTAGAACCATGTTTCAATCTGGTGAAAATAGAAAGAAACACATCTTAGGATTAGACGTCTAATTAGTTTCCCAGACGTCTTAAGATAACTTCTTAGACATCCGTCTTGATCCAACACTGTCTAGATGATCAACCATTTTAGATCAGACGACAGACCTTTAGATCAGACGAAGACCCAGACGTCTGATAACCCCGTCAGAATCATAAATGACCCTGATTTCATTGAGATTTTAGCTTGATTTTTTGTGAATTGTTCCCAACGGCTATGAAAGTCTTTCATAGCTTTCTAAACCCTTCTTAAGGCCTCTATAAATAGAGAACCCTTCCTTTGTTAAACACTTTGATAAACTACTTCCACTCATATTGTGTCCAAGAGAAGAGAGATCATTTAAAGAAGTGTTGTTACTCTCCAAGATCATCCTACAGATTTGAAAGCACCATCATAGCTGTGCATCTGCTCTCTCACCTTCGCATACGAGAGCGTCACCGTGCTTTGGGTGATTCACACACACCTCGTTGCTAGCCAATGCACTTCCATCAAAGGGAAGTATCTTTTGCCTGTAGAAGCTTAGTTTAACATTTATACTTTGTGGCTCTATAGGATTGTTGTATATTGTCTTCGTTGGGTATTCGCTTTGCGAATTCCCATCTCCTTCCAGAGACAAAATACTCCTTGTGAAGAGGATGGGTTTTGAGGTTATACTACCCTCGTGTAAGTAGTGTTGGTTTGAGGTATGCTACCCTCGTGTAAGTAGCATGGTTGTATAGAGGTTGAACTACCCTCGTTGAAGCAGTTTGTTAGTAGATTTGATCAACCAGGTCGATCGGGAATTCCAAAACCGAGAGGTTTAGGTAGTGGCTTTTACCTGGATTTGGATTTCCACCTAAAAATCATTGTATGCTTATGAGATTACTTTTCGTGTGATTGTTGATTCATATTCCACATTGTATTTGTATCACGCTCAATCTCACCCCCCTCCGCCAGGAATTACATTAAATAACCTAGGAGGTAAAGATAAATCTCTTTTGAACCAAATCTATGGTACAATGGCAATCTACCTCCACGTGTTTGGTGCGTTTATAGAACATGGAATTGTTGGCAATATAATTAGCAGCCCGATTGTCCATCGCAACTCTATAAGCTCATCAATCTATATATATAGATCAATCATCAGGGATCTCACCTACACCAACCTTCCAGATGTCTAAGCCATAGCACGATACTCAGACCCAAAACTAAGTTTGGGCACAATAACTTGTTTCTTACTCTTCCAAGTCACCAAATTCCCTGTACATAAGTACAAAAACTTGCAGTAGACTTCCTATCATCATGATTGCCTACATAATCTGCGTCAAAATATCCAACTACTCTCATAGATATCCCTCTAGTGAAAAGAAGACCCTATCCTGATGCTCTCTTCAGTTACCTGAGCACCATCATGACTACATCCCAATACTGTCTAGTAGGGCTCTCTATAAACTGACTAAACTTCTCCACTGCAAAAGAAATATCAGGTCTGGTAATCGTCAAGTATAGCAGCTTCCTCACCAACTGACAATATTGTCTACTATCAACTTGCTCCGCATCGCTGTCATATAGTCGTGCTTTAGGATCCATGTGAATGTTTGATGGTTTGGCTCCCAACATACATGTCTCCTTCAACATATCTAGGGCATATTTCCGTTGAGATAGAATAATACCACACCTACTACTAGCTACTTCTATCCCTAGGAAATATCGCAAGGGCTTTAAATCCTTCATCACAAACTAATCTACCAAAGTCTGCTTAATCTCAGCCACACCTGTTGTATCACCAGTGACAATCAAGTCATCCACATATACCAAAAGAACAACTACTTTCCATGTCCTCCTGACAAACAAGGAATGATCTGCAAATGATCTGAGGAACCCCACACCTGAGAGAACTTCTAAAACCAAACTCTTGAGCTTTACTTGAAGCCATAAATGGCATTCTACAATATACATACACATTCTCCCTGAACCTCAAAAGGCTACTGCATATATTCCTCATTTTATAAATCCCCATAGAGAAAGACATTCTTCACATTAAGCTAATGAAGATGCCAATCTTGCTAAACTGCAACAGAAATCAAGATCCTCACAATAGAGAGCCGAGTTGCTAGAGAGAATGTGTCAAAGAAATCCACCACATATGTCTAGGTGAATCCTTTGGCAACAAGCCGCGTCTTATATTGTGCAACAAATCCATATGGGTTATATTTGAGTGTAAACACCCATCTACAACCAACCACTACAGCACCCACCGGTAAGGAAGTGAGCTCACAGCTACGTCATGAAGTAAGAGCAACCATCTCATCCTCCGTGGCCTAGCGCCACTTTGGATCAAGCATAGCTGGTTGGTAGGTAGCAGGAACCTGTGTAGCTAACAGCACTCGACAGAAACTCCTAAAAGTAGAACCAGGTCCTTCATAACAAACCAACGAGCTAAATACTCCTTGACCTGAGAAATACTAGTTGTATCATCTCCTATGACTATAAGGTCATCAACATATACAAGTAGAGCCACAGTACCACTACTAGTTTTCCTCACAAATAATGAATGGTCAGACGAGGACCTCTGAAACCCAACAAAAGCTAAGGCCTCTGACAAACGCTAAAACCAGGCACGGGAGCTCTGCTTAAGACCATAAATAGCCTTTCGTAGCTTGCAAACACACTCCCCCTGAACCTTAATACCAGGAGGCTGCTGTATATGTATCTCCTCCTGAAGGTCGCTATAGAGAGTCATTTTTGACATCCAGATGGTGCAAAGACCATCCATAGTGTGCTGCAATAGAAACAAATATACAGATAGTGGAGAGACAAGGAACCAAGGAGGTGTCAAAGAAATCCATCATAAAAGTTTGGGTGAATCCTTTGGCCACAAGGCGAGCCTTATATCGAGAAATAAACCCATCTGGGTTGTATTTCAAGGCAAAGACTCACCTAGCACCAACAAGGTGTGCACCAGAGGGTAATGTAGTAACCTCCCAGGTGCCTCTGTCATAGAGAGAAGACATCTCCTCGATAGTGACATCCAGTGCGGATTTAGGAGAGCTGTTGATATGAAGTCAGTATCTCAAAACGAGAAACAACAGCAGTGAATGCATGAAACTCAGTACTCAGAGAATCAGTAGAAACAGCACTCCCAACCACACGATACTGGGCACATGAACGGGGAGCCTTCTAAAAAGCAATAGGTATATCATCATCCATGGGCATGGGGAGAGAACCTGGAGAGGCAACAGTAAAAGGAGCACTGTCAGTAGCCTCAACACCTACCTGAGCAGGGGAGGACGATGGTGGCTCAGTAAGAACTGAGCAGGAGGGGAGGTGTATCTTCTCTCGATAACTGACAGGTACCTAATACATGGTACCCTTGAAAGTATTCTCATCTGGCGGTACCACTCTGAATGTGCTCGTAGGTGACTCTGTAATAGGAAGACCATTGCTATAAGAAAAGTCCTCCATGGCTACAGGAGGCACAGGCATAGGCACAATCATTTCCCCATCCTTCAATTGATGGCTTAATGTGGAAAAATACGGAATGGACTCGTGGAATGTCACATCTGCACTAACGCAATGCCTCTGATGTATAGGATCAAAGCACCTATAGCCCTTTTGAGTGTATAAGTAGCCAAGAAACACACTTAACTGCTCTAGGTGCCAGTTTATCACGACTAGGTCCAAGCAGATGCACAAAGGCAACACAACCAAATGTTTTTGGAGGCACTAAAAACAAATCTGCATCTGGGTACAGAATAGTCCATGGAATCTGTTTAGGAAGTTAGAGGAAGTCTGTTAATAAGATAACAAAACTGCATCTCCCCAGTAAGTATGTAGTACACTGCTCTAGATATGTAAAGCTCGAGTTGTATCCAGAATATGGTAATGTTTCTATTCTACAACCCCATTTTGTTGTGACATATGGGGATAGAAAATCTGAAGCATAATACCAAGTGACTCATAAAAGGATGCCAAACTCTTGGTGAAAAACTCTAATGCAATACCTATGAATGCACACACCAAATTGGGTTTTGACAAAAGCAACAAATTGTTGGATAACGGAACCAACTTCTGATGTATTATGCATCAAAAATAATCATTATAGATGAGAAAAGTCATCAACAAATAACAAGTAATAATGATAACTTTGTCGATCTGTCACACAGCTAGGACCCCAAACATCACAATGAAGTAAATCAAAACATGCTGAACTACTAGACTGCATAGAAACTAGAAAACTGGCTCTGTGGTGCTTCCCCAGCTAACAGGCATCACACTAAATCTTCATGGTAGGCAAGAGATGTGGGATGATTGGGTGTACTTTGTCTAGAGAAGGATGGCCTAATCGTCTGTGCCATTGCAAGGTACTCCCCACAGTAGTACTCGTTTGATACGCTGCAGCAACTAGACTTTACACTAGCTGGTATACACCCCCTCCTCATGTCCACCACCAATCATCCTCCCCGTCATGCGATCTTGAAAAGTATGTCCAACCGCATCAAATATAGCATGGCAATTCAGTTGTTTTGTGATAGTACTATCAGAAAGAAACTGCATTGCCATGTCAAGCGCATAATAAACATCAGAAAGGTACATAATAGGAGTAACAGACACTGCCCCTTACCATAGATAGGGGCATGCCTACCATAGTTGAACTGAGCAGTCCTGTCCTGTGACACCTGCATATCCCCAAAACACTAGGAATTCCCAATAAAGGATCTGAAGCACCAAAATCTATCAACCAAGTATTACTTGTACTTGATGCCAAGGCATAAGCTATTGTGCCTGAAGACGGGCTAATCATGAATCAACACTGCGCACTATTGCATCATAGTCTACCTCTGCAAAATTACTGTATCAACTGGCGTCGCTGGTGTTCCAATACTTGACCTCAACATGGCCAATTCTCTCACAGTAAGTGCAAGTAAGCTTACCACAACCACCATTACCACGTCCTATGCCTTTACCTCGGAAAGTTCCACTCCGTCCACGTGTACTCATAGCTGCATGGGCAAAAGCAGCGCTACTAGTGACAACCTCATGAGTGGACTGAACTTGCAACCTGCTAAGACTCCTGTAAATCTCCTCAATAGGAGGAAGGTCAGATAGTGTCAAAATCTGAAAACGTGCAGCAGCATAGTCATCATTAAGTCCTGGTAGAAACATATGAGTAGGAAACTCCTTCCTCTGATCTCTACGCAAAGGTGATGTGCACATGGGCCTGCATGCATTATATTTTTCCAAGAGTCCTTTAATCATGGAATAATACTATGAAAGATGGACTCCCACTTCAGATAGCAAAGATCATAATGTATCTGAAAGACCTAGGTGGAATTCAACTCATGAGAGTAGGCATCCTTCAAACCGTCCAACATCTATTTAGCTGTTTTATAATACATAACTTCATCCCCAATACGAGGAATTACACTGTTTAATATCCAAGCCCTTGCCATACCATCATCTCTATATTCCCATTTTCTGCTCTGGTGGTGTTTCTGTAAGAGCATGCTGCTTCTCATGCCCTTCCACAGTAACAAGAAAAGTTTAAGACCAATGAGGGTAATTGATCTCATCTAGCTTCACAATCGAAGCAAAAAATGGATTCTTGTAGACCACACTATCTCTGATCTTCTCCAATGTCACCTTAATCTCGGATGATGATAAGGCCATAATACAATCACAAGTACCTCCAAACAACTTCAAACACATATCTGATTTTAGATAAAACTAGGGAATACACACCCTGAAATCCACTTACACACGGTTTCAACAATCTGTTAACAAATCAAGGGGAACATACCCCAAAAAATCTCATCAATAAGGGGAATACAAACCCTAAACAAAATTCAGAAGTCTGATTTAATCGTACCATCCAGTAGAAACACTTCAAATCATCTCTTGGAGGATCGTAGACCTTAGCAGGACATCATACCAAGGTCAAGGACCTTCCTAGAGAGTTGGGCAGTTATTCTGCCCCTCCCCCTGCCGCCCAATAGGGAGAGGAACAAGCCCAGCTGACTGCACTACCCCCTCTGCTCCTAGGCGATGACGCTGAAGACTGGTGCTTGGCAGCACTGCTGGTAGCTGGCAGTGCTGGCTATTGGCTGCAATGTAGTGAAGCAAGGAAGAGAGAGGTTGGTGGTAGGGTTAGGGTTTTGTTGGGTGTTGTCCCCAACTTAGCTCTAATAACAAGTTGAAGAAAATGAAAGTTTTTAAATCACTAAACCTTTCTTCACCCCTTTATATAGAGATAGGTGAGGGAAAAATTGTAACAAGAGTCCAACAAATAAAAACAAATGACAAGAGAACCCTCAACTAACATAACGTAACATAGACAAACTCCCTGTAATTGGATATCTAACATAGCTACGGGATGCGTTCCGAATGGCAATCAGAAGGTCAAGATCATCCATCGATCCTCCTTTATTGGCTCTGGAGCAGAAACATCCTCATCTGAACCTATAGCATCACCACTGGGTACCGTATCATCAATATGCAATCTGTCTGTAGTCACCTAAAGTGGAAAAGGTGGTGTTTCCGTAGGTGTATAGAAGATGGCATCGAGAAAGTAGTGTAAGGGCGCTGATATATAACAATAGGCTCAGAAACCTTAGTGGGAAGAATTGAATAGTCTTATTCATCACAAAAACCCTATATCTCTTTACATAGAGGTGTTGGGAAAATTACACAAGAAAACCAGACAAAAAATAAACTAACAAGATAGTCTCTACTAAACATAAAACAAGATAACTAGGAAGCTCAACACTCTCCCTCAAGCTGGAGCATAGATATCTATCATGCTCAGCTTGTCACAACAAGCCTCGAAGGCAAATCTGGCTAGAGGCTTAGTAAACATGTCTGCAATCTGGTTCTCTGAAGCAATAGGTACAGTGAAAAGAAGTCCTCTTTGGATCAGATCTCTAGTATAATGACAATCAATCTCTACATGCTTCGTACACTCATGAAACATGGAATTGTTGGTTATGTAGGTAGCCGCTCTATTGTCACATCTCATCTCCATGAGCTCCTCAACCTTGACATGTAAGTCAAGTAATACAGATCTAACCCACGCAAGCTCATCTACCATCTGTGCCATGGCTATGTACTCTGACGCTGCACTAGAGCAAGACACTACAGTCTGTTTCTTGCTTCTCCACGTTACCAGATTACTAGCCATGTAAGTACAAAATCCGGTAGTGGATTTCCTGTCAGAGAGACATCCAGCATAATCTACATTAGAGTATCCCACTATACTCATAGACCTATCTCTCCTGTATAGCAATCCACATCCTGGTGCTTATTTCATGTACCTGAGCACTTACAAAGTAGCATACCAATGCTGCTTAGTCAATCTATCCATAAACTGGCTAAGCTTGCCAATTGTAAGCAAGATATCTGGACGTGTGATAGTAAGGTAAGGCAGCTTCCCAATCAATTATTTGTATTCTCTACTCTCAACAGCCTTGGACTCAGAATCATAGAGGTGTATCTTAGGATCCATGAGTATGTTGGCAGACTTAGATCCTAACATCCCAGTCTCCTGCAATAAATCAAGAGTGTATTTCCTTTGGCTAAGGATAATACCATTATTTCCTCTTACTACTTCTATGCCCAAGAAGTATCTCAATGAACCCAGATCCTTCATAATGAATTTCTCTACCAGCTTCTACTTGACCTCAACTATCCCAATGGTGTCATCAACGGTGATGATGAGGTCATCTACATAGACAAGGAGAGCCACAATCCCCTTGTCTGTCTTCCTCACAAATAGGGAATGATCAACGGTAGAGCAACTAAGTCACATCTTCAACAACCTCTGACAGCTTGTGGAACCAAGCTCGCGAACTCTACTTAAGGCCATATATCGCCTTCTTCAACCTGCACACACACTCCCCCTTAGCCCCAAATCCCGAGGGCTGCTACATATATACTTCTTGCAAATCACCATACAAGAAGGCATTCTTCACATCTAGCTAAAATAAAGGCCAGTCAAAATGAGCAACTACATAAATAAGAATCCGGACTGAAGGAAGTTGAGCCAGAGGAGAGATGTCAAAGAAATCCACCCCATATGTCTAGGTGAATCCCTTTGCCACAAGACGAGTCTTATACCAAGAAACTAACCCGTCTAGATTGTATTTCACGGCAAAAACCCAACAACACAAAACTGTGTGCATCAAGTGGCAACGAAGTAAGCTCCCAAGTTTGACGAGACTAAAGTGCAGACATCTCATCCTTCATAGAATGATGCCATTTCGAATTGAGCATGGCCTGCTGATATGTAGCTGGTATCTGTGTAGAAGTGACTACATCTGTAAACAAAGCAAACGGCCCGATTGAGACCATTGGAGGAAATAACTCTTACCATCTGATAATGTGCACAACTCCTAGGGGCCTTCCAAATAGCAATCAGAAGGTCCATATCATCATCTAGCTCAGATGATAATGCTCCCTCATCACTAGAAATAGCCTCAGAAGTCGCCGGTATAGCACCTGCAGAGTCATCACCAAATACGCAGAGGTCAGTAGTCTCAATGCATACCTGCTATGGTGAGGACGATGGTACTAAAGAGGGGGTATGTTGCCGATATGTGACCGGTTTAGTAAAAACTAGTAGAGGATCTCTGAACCGATCCTTATCAGTAACTGTAGTGTCTGATGACCTTATTGGAATAGCTGAAAAGTCACCAAACTGAACTGAAGGAATGAGCATGGGAGCCCTTTCTGCCTCAAGTACTAATTGCCTCTCAAAAACTGAAAAATATAGGACAGCCTCATGAAAAGTGGCATCGGCACGGACAAAGTGCCTCTTCTGTAGGGGACTATAACATCTATATTCCTTCTGGGTGTGATTGTAACCCAAAAAAACACATTTGACTGCCTTGGGGGCCAGCTCACCTCTACCTGGCCCAGTAATATGTACAAAGGCTACACAGCCAAAAATCCGGTGTGGTAACTGAAACAACTCCCGGTCATGGTGCAATATCTGCCAAGGCACCTGCTCAGATATAATAGAACTAGGCATTCTGTTAATCAAGTAACATGTGGTCAACACTACATCTCCCCAGTACTGTGAAGGCACATTATGATGTATCAAAGGGGTCCGTGCCACATCCAGAATATGTCTGTGTTTCCGCTCTGCTACATTTTGCTGGATGCTTGACACGTGGTTTGATGAACCACAACATGAGATCAGTAAAAATTCCTCACACGAGTCGTACAAAATTCTAATGCATTATCCGTACGTACAATCTAACAGTAGAAGAAAACTGATTTTTTATTTCTATAATAAAATTCTCAATTATAGACCCAACGTCTGACTTATTCTTTAACAAAAATAGCCAAGTAACTCTGGAACAGTCAACCACTATCACCCAATAATAACTATGTACCAGTCGATCTGGAATTTGACTGAGACCCCATACATCTAAATGCAGCAAAGCAAACAACTCCGAAGCAGTAGAACTAGCAGGATAAGTAGCTCTGTGATGCTTTCCCATCTGACAAGCATTACAGTGAATCTCGGTGGCTAGCGAAATATGAGGCATGATTCGGCGTAGCCTGTCTAGTGAAAGATGACCAAGGCAATTTTGCCACTGCAAGTCACTCGCAACAGCAAAACACACATCTCCCTGGCAGTGCGTAGCAAATGGCATTTGAGACAAGGGATACATACCCCCCTCTTCATGTCCACCATCAATCATCCACCCCGTGACTTATCCTGAAACACAGCTAAAATCATCAAATATCACCCTGCAATTGAGATCTTTTGTAATCCAGCTAATAGATAACAAGCTCATTGAAAAATCAAGGGCAAGCATAACATTTGGCAATTTCACACTGAGAGTGACTGACACCTCCCCCTAACCATCAACCCTGGCATGTTTCCCATCTGCTACCTGAATAGTCCTACCAAGCTGAAGGTGCTAAAAATCTCTATAAACACAACTAAAGTGCTGGGACGCACCCGAATCTACTAGCCAAGTAGATCTGTCGGACACAGTAAAAACAAATTCTATACCTGAGGTGACTAAAGCAGCAATATCTAAAGAAGATGACATCTCTTGGGTAACTTAAGCCAGCCCCTGCACCACAACATCATACTCAGCACGTGACCCTATGTCAAAGTTAGTCACAAAAGAAGCAGCCATCTAATTGGTAGCAGGAGGTCTCCCATGCTTAGACTAGCAGGAAACCTCCATATGACCAATCATGCCACAGAAGGTGCACGTTGGTCATGGTTTGCCTGTCTGTGCTTTGCCACGACCATGCCCACGAGTAGAGGACACCCCTCTCATGCCTCGACCTCCACTAACAGCCAATGCAGAGGTCTGTCTAGTAATCTCAGTATTAGCAGCCACTACAATAGTCCGACTAAATCTGTTGTAAGTCTTCTAAAGTGTCGGTAGCTCCAACAGTTTCAGGATTTGAGACTGTGCAGCAACATACTCTGGGCCTAGTCCAGAAAGAAACTAAAGCACTGTCATCTCCTTGCGATACTTCATATGAGTACCGCATATGCACACTCGTCTGCAGGCATTATATTTCCCAAAAATGTCCTTTCAGAGTGACATAGTACCAAGTCAAGGATTGTCCCTCCTGTCTGAGGGAGAACATGTGATTATAGATCTGATAGACCTTGCTTGAATTTTTCTCATAAGAATACGTATCATGAAGCATATCTTACATTTCTTTTGCAGTCTTGTAGTACATGATGCCGTATCCAATCTAAGGTGACTTGGCAATCATGATCTAGGCTTGCACTAATGCATTGTCATTCTTCCAGGATGAGTACTTCCTAGTTTTGTTTTAAGGCTCTGGCTTGAGTAGGTGTTCTCTGTCATGACCCTTCACGGTCATCAGGAACATTTGAGACCAACGAGCATAGTTGGTCTCATCTAGCTTCATGATAGGCACAAACAATGGATTTTGTAATTCCCGCTCTCTAGAGGAATCTCTGAAGACACATCGGATGATGAGGAAGCAACCATAGGTCTCAAATATGTTGGGAATCCACCGAAATCAAATATAAAATATCTTCTTCAAATCTGCAGAACCACAATCAGATCACGGATCACACATGAAATCTGGGTGATTTGATCCTCGAAAATCATGTCAAATGCTCATAAGATCCCTCCAAATGGTAGGAGGAACACGCTAGGGTCAGGAAGGACCCCTAGCGACCCTCAAAAGACCAACGAAGGCCCTGTGAGCAGGAGGATCTAGTCTAGATCCACCGACAACACTCCTACTGACCAGTGGACTGCTGCTGTTGCGCTACACGCACTGCTGCAGATCCTTCTCATGTTGCTGCAAACCTACCTCACGCCACTGCACCGCCGCCTCGCACTACAAACCTGCATCGCTTGCGCCGCCACGCACTACAGGCTCACACCGCCTCTTCAAGTTGCCACTACAGATCCTACCGTCGCCGCGTACCGCTGCTGCTCGAGGGATGCCACCGGTTGTGGCGTCCTGGCGACGCTACGACCAGTGGCGAAGAGATCTACTAGATTAGGGTTTTGGTGGAATGAGTTTGGAGGCCTATTTAGGTGGGATACCTGAGCGTCGATCTAGGATAGCCGCTCTGATACCAAGTGGGAACAAATGAATAGTCTTATTCATCACAGAAACCCTACACTCCTTTATATAGAGAGAGGTGTTACAGAAATTACACATGAGAACCAGACAGAAAAATAAACTAATAAGATAGTCTCTACTAAATATAAAACAAGATAACTAGGAAGCTTAACAACTTTCATAGGATTAGCCGTAGTAGTAGGGGGAGGAAAAATAGGTATCTCCTTCAAGAGAATAGCAGGTATAGGCATAGGAACCTCTATATTATCAGGAAATAAACTCTAGGCAATAGTAGATAAATATGAAATAGACTCATGAAAGGTAACATCAGTACTTACATAGTATCTAGCAATAATAGGATGAAAGCATCTATATTCTTTTTGAGTCCATGAATATCCCAAGTATACACACTTGACTACCCGTGGTACAAGCTTGTCTCATCCCAATAAAAGAGGTGAATAAATGCAACACAACCAAACACATGTGGTGGCATATGGAAAAGCTCTTGCTTAGGATGCAATATATGCCAAGGTATCTACTCATGAAGTACTGAACTGGACATTTTGTTGATCAAATAACACGCTGTAAGAATTGCATCTCCCCAATATGGCAGACGCACACTGTGATGAATTAACAAGGTGTGAGTCACATTTAAAAGATGTCTATGTTTCCTCTCAACCACCTCATTTTGCAGAGAGGTAAGAGCACAGGTAATCTGGTGCACTATCCCATAAGACATGTACAAAGCAGATAGCCTAGTTGTACATAACTCAAGTACATTATCAGATCTTACTACTTTAATATAGTCAACATGAAATGCTCAATGACAGATCCAACATCTGACTTATTCTTCAACAGAAACACCTACGATAGGAGTCAAAAATCATCAACTACTACGTAGTAACGGTGACCCTACCTATCTAATATCCTACTCGGCCCCCACACATTCGTGTGCAACAACTCAAACAAGGAATCAATCAAATATGAGTACTCACAGGGTAGGAGAAATGATGGTGCTTACCCATCTGACAAGCATCACAATAGATCCAGGTCGAAGGGGATATGTGTAGGATGACTCGACGAAGATTGTCCAGAGGAAGATGTCCAAGATGAAGATGCCATTGAAATGCACTCCCAGGAGTAGACAATACCTCTCCTCGACATGCAAAGGCAAGTGAAATCTGAGCTAAACGATAAACTCCATCCTCTACATTTCCACTACCAATCACCTTTCCAACTTGTCTTGAATGAGATATCCCACATCATCAAAGATTGCACGACAATTAAGCTCCTTAGTAACCTTGCTAACTGAAAGCAGGCTTATAAGAAAGTCTGAAACATACAAAACGTCAGGTAATTTCGAAGTAGAAGTCACTGATACCTCTCCTGGACCTTCTCTCTTGGAGTGTCTACTGTCTGCAACTTGGACCGTCCTGCCTGCTGGCACTGATTGGAGATGGGTAAAGTAATCTTGATCTCCACTGAGGTGTTGTAAGGCACCTGAATCAACAAGTCATTCCGAACTACCCTGACTCCTGTCATGTGCAATAGAGCCCAACTCGGTTTGCTCCCTGGAACACATCAAGATGACTATGACCTCCGAGTAGTCTCTCATACTCACTCCGAGAAATAGTCACAATATCATCTGCAAACCTATAAGTTATAGAAGTATCACTATGAAGAGAAATAGGCCCAAAAAATGGGTTTTTTATACATCCCTTCTTCTGCAGCAATATCCAATGGCACTCTTGTAGACTCAGATGATGCCATCATGCCCTGAGAGGAAGGATAAACCCGGAAATCAAATCTGAATTGTCGATTTCAGATCATGAAGAAGCTCTAAAAATAGAAGATGAATCCCTTGAACATAAGATCCATGCACACATCGCCTAGAAATCAAACCAAGAGACTCAAAGGAGCCCCTAAAACCAATAGTGGCCAAACTAAGATGGGGGAAACACCCTAGCATAACCATCCAGGAGCTACTATCCCTCCTTGCAGCTGACGGGAGACAAAACCCTCACTGACGGCGCCTCTACCTACTGGTGAGTGGCGGTCTGAGGACTATTGTCGCCAGTGGGTTGGTCGTTAAGCCCACTAACAGGCAATAACCCCCACTCCTATCGTTGGGCCTTCTACAAGCGATGGAAGGCAACCAGCGATCAGCACCACCACCGTTGTCAGTGGTCTATTGATTTGCTGGTGGTCTGCTGGGCTACCGACAGTGAGTGAAACCGACAGCGTGGCTGAGCAACGAGGATAGGAGGGGTTTTGAGTGGCTAGGGTTCCAGAGGCTTAGGTGGGACACTAGTGCCACAGCTTAAGACCAATGCTTTAATATCAAGTTGGGAAAAATGATCAACTCGATTTACTTTTAAATCCAACCTCTCTTTATATACAGAGAAAGATGGATGCAAATTTCAGTACAACCCATGAAGAAAAGAAAAGTAGTACAAACACCAAAGAAATAAAAACTAACCAACTCCCATAACAATGCAGGTGCTTAGAAACTTGAAGAAAGCATCTGGTCGTGGAATAATTTTCTTGAAAGGAGCTCCTATGAAGGTTGTGGGATATTTAGATGCTGACTATGCACGGAATATAGCAAACAGAAAATCTATCACTAGCTTTTGTACCTTTGTTGCTGGAAATTATGTCATCTGGAAGAGTAAGAAGCAGGGGTTTGTGTCCAGACCGAGTGCAAAATCTGAATATCGTGCTATGGGTCAAACTGCAACTGAGATGGTTTGGGTGAAATTCTTACTACAAGACCAACATGTCTAGATTGATGATCCTATGGAAATGTAATGTGATAACAGGGCAATCACTTACACAGCCAATAATCTAATGCTCATAAGAGAACGAAGCATGTTAAAGTAGATTGTCAACACACCAGAGATTTAATACAGTAGGGAGGGTTGCAAACTACTTTTGTTGCTTCAGAGGACCAGACTGCTAACACTCTTACCAATCCATTGCCACAAGGAGCCCTTGACACATGTTCCAAGCTGAGCATGATAGATATCAGTTGAAGAAAATGAAGAATCCTATTTCACTGAGCCAACCCTACATCTCTTTATATAGAGAAAGGTGAAGGAAAAATATACAAGGAGTCCAATAAGAAAAAAAAATCAGAAAATAACCCAACAATATAATGTAACACTCCCCCTCAAGTTGGAGCATATATATCAACCATACTCAACTACTTCTTGCACTTCTCAAACATTGAATGTGATAGTAGCTTAGTGAACATATCCGCAATCTATTCTAAAGAAGCAAGGCAAGCATTACGAAGTAGACCATGCTGAATTAGGCTCC
This sequence comes from Thalassia testudinum, assembly GCA_037157565.1. NCBI lineage: Eukaryota > Viridiplantae > Streptophyta > Magnoliopsida > Alismatales > Hydrocharitaceae > Thalassia > Thalassia testudinum. The sequence continues at coordinate 23,840,815 of JAZHRO010000015.1, read as the reverse complement.
TCGTATAGTGACAGTCCACTTCCACATGCTTGGTCCATTCATAGAATATGGGGCAATGAAAGTAGCTACCTTGTTGTCACAATATATCTCCAAAGTTCTTCAAATGTGACATGAAGGTCTCTCAACAAAGACCATATCTAGATCATCTTAGCAGTTGTCTGTGCCATGGCATGATATTCTGACTTAACACTAGAGCATGACACAACACTCTACTTCTTGCTCCTCTTAAGTCACCAGATTTCCTGCAACGTACAAAAACTTGTAGTGGACCTCCTGTCCCCAAACACTTGCATAATTTGCATCAGAGTAACCAACAACAATCAAGAGCTCTGTTCTAAAACAAAAGACCTCAGCCTGGAGCTTCCTTAATGTATCTCAAGACTTGCATCACTGCCTGCTAATGCTCATCAGTATGTTTATCTAGAAACTGGCTCAGCTTAGCCACTACAAGACTAATATCTGGCCTAGTAATGGTCAGATAAAGTAATTTCCACACCAGCTGTCTATAAGCTCTCTTATCCATCAACCTTGTCGAGTCATCAAATAAGTGAACTTTTGGATCCATAAGGATATTCGCACACTTAGATCCAAGCATGCCAGTCTCCTAAAGAATGTCCAAGGCATATTTCCTCTGAGACATGACAATACATTATTTAGTCATGGCAATTTCAATGCCCAAGAAATACCTAAGTTTCCCAAGGTCCTTCATAACAAACTACCATGTCAAATATTCCTTCACCTGAGATATACCAACCACGTCATCTCCTATGAGTATGAGATCATCAGCATATACAAGTAGAGCCATAACACCATTGCTAGTCTTCTGCACAAACAAAGGATGATCGGAAGAGGACCTCTGCAATCCAACTACAAGGCTTCTGATAAGTGTTGAAACCACACTCTGGGGCTTTGCTTAAGGCCATAGATAGCCTTACGCAGTCTGCACACGCACTCCCCCTAAACCCCAATCTAAGGAGGTTATGTATATCTTCTCCTAAAGGTTACCATAGAGAAGCATTCTTGACATCCAAGTGGTATAATGATCATCTATAGTGTGCCGCAACAAAGATAAGGATACGGACGGTGGAGAGACGAGCAACCGATGAGAAAGTGTCAAAGAAATCCACCTCATAAGTTTGGGTGAATCCTTTGGCCAGAAAGCAAGCCTTATACCGAGAAAGAGACCCATCAAAGTTGTATTTCAAGGCAAAAACCCACCTAGCACCAACTAGATGAGCACTGGAGGGTAACAGAGTGAGCTCCTAAGTGCCTTTGTCATAAAGAGCAAACATCTCCTCCATGGTAGACTTCCAGTGCGGATTCAAAAGAGCCTGCTGATATGAAATAGGTATCTCAGAGCTAGACACAACAACTGTGAAGGCATGAAATGCAACATTAAGAGAGTCGGTAGAGACTGCACTCCCAGCTACATGGGGCACATTAGTGAGGAGCCTTACGAACCACAATAGGAATATCATCATCAATACTGATGGAGACAAGACCTGGAGAAACATCAACATGAGAAGCACTGCCAATGGGCTCAACACATACCTGATGAGGGGAGGACGATGGTGGCTCAGTAGGAACTAAGGAGGAGGGGGGCTTCTCTCTATAAATAGCAGGTAGCTGATATGTAATACCCTTAAATGTTTTCTCATCAGGCAATATTACTCTGAATGGGCTCATAGGTGACTCTGTAGAAGGCCTGCAACTGCTAGGAAAATCATCCGTAGATATAAGAGGCACAGATATAGGCACAACTGTCTCCACATCACGTAACTGATGAGTGGACGTGAAGAAATAAGAATGGACTCGTGGAATATGACATCAGCACTAACATAGTGCTTCCGATGTATAGGATCAAAGTACCTATACACCTTCTGAGTGCGGCAGTAGCCAAAAAATACACATTTAACTGCTCTGGGTGCAAGCTTGTCATGACCAGGTCCAAGCAGATGCACAAAAGCAACACAACCAAACGCCCTCGAAGGCACTAAAAAGAAATCAGCATTAGGATATAAAACTATCCATAGTACCTTCTCATGAATGATTGATGAGGGAAGCCTATTAATAAGGTAACAGGCTGCAAGGATTGCATCCTCCCCAGTCGATGCATAGTACACTATTCTGAATAAGCAGAGCATAAGCCGTATCCAGAATGTGTCGGTGTTTGTGCTCTGCAACCCCATTCTGTTGTGACGTGTGAGGACAGGTCAGATGCATAATACTAAGAGAGCAATAAAACACTGTTAATTGCTTGGTGCAAAATTCCAATGTGTTATAGTTTTAATACATACACCAAACTTAGTTTTGATAAATGCCACAAATTGTTGAATAATGGAACTAACATCTGATTTATTACGCATAAAACATAACCATGACAGGCAAGAAAAATCATCAACAAGAAGCAAGTAACACGACTAGAGGACCCCAAACATCACAATGAAGTAAATCAAAATATCTTGAACTACTGACTACATAGATACTAGAAAACTGGCTCTGTGGTGCTTTCCCAATTAACAAGCATCACACTGAATTTTTATGGTAGACGAGAGATGTGGGATAATCCAACGTAATTTGTCCAACGAAGGATGGCCTAGTCGCCTGTACCATTGCAAGGCACTCCCAGCAAGACTCATCTGACAGGCTACAATAATTGGAATTTGCACTAGCCGATATACACCCTCATGTCCACCACCAATCATCCTCCCCGTCATGTGGTCTTGAAAAGTACATCCAACAACATTAAAAATAACACTACAATTTAGCTGCTTTGTAATAGTACTAATGGAAAGTAACTGCATGGTACTGTCAGGTACATAATAGACATCTAAAAGATGCAAAGTAGGTATAACCAGTGTTGTAAAAATTGACCTACTTGGCCAAATAATCGCCCGAATAATCCTATGCAATGCCCTACCGACTAAATAACCCATAGTCGAGCCTATAGTCAGCAACACCGACTACTCTATCGAATAATTGGTGTAGTCAACCGAGTAGTAAGCCGATTTTTGCATATAAGGGAAAATAAGTATATAGGTATATTATTTTTTTTAGGTCAAATAAAACCCCACTCGACCGCCCTCCCCCGACCACTCCCCTTAAATCGTTTATTTTCAACCGAGACTCCTCTTCGACTAAGCAAAAGCCCTCCATCACCGAAACATATATTGTAATGCATTTGATTCAAGCAAATATTAATTCTTAATTTATGTTGCTATGTCATTGGTAATGTATTTGTAATGGTTTATACATTGGTTTAATTATTAAATTTATAATGAATTTGATATTATTTGTATTTCTAGCTTATTTTGTAACCTTAAATTTGAATATGTTTACTTTTATGTACTGATATATTTTACTTATTGATATGTATGTCTATACATACATACATCCAGACATATATATATATTTAAGAAATGCCTAACCAAGTACTTCCCGACTACTCCCTCGCATACTATATACTCCTTAGTCAGTGGCCTGACCGATTGAATACTGACTACTAACTTTTACAACATTGGGTATAACAGACACCCCCCCTTACCACAAATGAGGGCATGCCTGTCATCTGCTAGCTGGATTGAACGTCCCTGTGGAACATCTTACATACCTCCAAAACATGAGGATTCCCAGAAAGGTGATCTAGAGCACCAAAATCTATCAATCAGGTACTACTCATGCCTGATGCCGAGGCATAAGTTGTTGTGCCTGAAGATTAAGCTTGGTATGTATCAACTATGCTAGACGTACCACTGCATCATAGTCTGCCTCTGCATGGGTAGAGGTCATAGTAACTTGGTTGGCAAAAGTAAGCCTTCCAAGTTTATTCCAATAATTGGCCTCAACATAGTTAATCCTCCTACAGTAGGTGCATGTAGGCTTACTGGGTGCACCATTACCATGTCCTCTGCCTCTGCCACGAAAAAATCTGCCCCATCTACCCCATCCACCACGGGTACTAACAGCTGAATGGGTAGAGGAGGTATTATTAGAGGCGACATCATGAGTAGATTGAATCTATAGCCTACTAAACCTCCTGTAAATCTCCTCAATAGTAGGAAGCTCTGATAATGTAAGAATCTGAGAACAAGCAGAAGCATAATCATCATTTAAACTTGCAAGGAACATGTGGACAGAAAATTTCTTCCTATGGCATATGAGACTGGGACGTCCTAGCGTTTCTATTTTTCGTCATCATTTTACTGATATGTAGTTTCCAGATTCCTTTGCTTGCAATGCTTGTTGTCTTGGAAAGCATCATAGAATTTCCTTTCCTAATAATAATTTTTCTCCCTTATTCATGCTGATTTGTGGGGCCCATTCAGGTAAAGAGTCTTGGGGATTTTCAGTATTTTCTTGTTCATGTAGATTATTACACCCGTGTCTATTGGGTTTCTATGATGAAGGAAATAAATAATCAGTTCTCTATTACTATTGACATGTTTAAAACTGACAATCGGCTTGAGTTTGTGAAATCTACTCACACTCAGTTTTTTCAATCTCATGGTATTATTCATCAAACTTCTTGTATTTAGATATCCCAACAGAATGGGGTGACTAAATGTAGGTTCAGATACCTCCTTGATATTGCCCGCACTATTATGTTTCAAATGCATGTTTCTGCCACTTTTTTAGGCAGATGTTGTCCTTATAGCTGCTTTCTTAATCAAATATCAACTTCTATTCTTGGTGTAAAGGTTCCTTATTCTCTTTCATTTCCTAATCAGGAGCTTTTTTCTCTTCCTCCGAAAGTGTCTGGATGTGTCTGCTTTGTTCATCTATTTAAAGTGGATAAACTTGCTCCTACATAGGTTAAATGCATTTTTGTAGTTTATTCTAGAACCCATAAGGAGTATAGATATTTTGATTCTCATTCACATCGATTTTATGTTAGTAAGGATGTGATTTCTTTTGAGGACATGCCTTATTATTCTGCCACCAGAAAGTCTCCCAGTGTCTCGCAAGATGTTCCATTGCCTATGCCTAGTGAGGTGCCTCCAGGTCCCTCTGAGCCTCCTCCACCGCATGATGTCCCTCCCATTCCCTTTCCTAAACATGCAGAGGTGACAGATACAAATACCTTTCCCAAGCACATTCAGCACAGACCTCCTACCACTCTACTGACAGAGAAACTACTTTCTACTATTCCTGCTCAATCTTCTACCAATACTGCTGATTCAAATGGAGGTCCAGACCCTACACCACCAGAGGTACCTAGTGTGGATCTTCCTATTGCTCAGAGGAAGCCCCAACGATCATGTGTTAAATATTCTATTTCCAATTATATGTCACTTAATCGTTTACCTGCAGTAAGGAGACTTTCATCTCTTGCAGTTGACAGCAAAAATATTCCCAGCAATCATATTGAGGCTTCTTAGGACCCTTCCTAGACCCTGGCCAAGGAGGAGGAGATGGTTACTCTTCAGTCCAAGGGTACCTGGAAACTTGTTAACCTACCCCCTAGTATTATTGTTGTAAGGTGTAGGTGGGTGTTCACCCTGAAATGCCGCCCAAATGATACAGTGGAAAGATTCAAAGCATGACTGGTCGCCAAAGGTTACACACAAACCTTTAGAGTTGACTTTTGAGACATTTTCTCCCATAGCCAGACTCAATTTAGTACAAATACTTCTTTCTGTGGTAGTCAACAGTGGTTGATCTATTTCTAAGCTTGATATTAAAAATGCTTTCCTCTATGGTGATTTAGAGGAATAGGTCTATGATTGCACAACAATCATAAGACCTAATCTACCAGAATTAAGTTAGATTTTAGTATAACTTAGGAATAATGCATGCATAAGCATCATAATTTGCATTATAAATGATTGGTTAGCTTTATAGATAATAATGTTATTTATGCTCTAAAAGAGATAATATTAATTGCAGATGATCCAGCGCCGCAATTAATAGATCAGACCATACGCATCTGATTAGAATCACAACGGGAGTCCAACCAAGATTCGAAATGCCAATTTCGACGCCGTGCCGATGAAATTGCAAGTGTGCATTTCGTGGGCATGCCGTGGAAATGCCTATTTTTCGATGGGAGATTTCGACGATTTCGATAGCTCGAAAAAATACCATTTCGGAGGCACGCCGAGGGCATGCCAACAAAAATGACATAAGTGGTCAAAATGATATCAATTTCAAGAAAATCAAATGTTGATTATGTAACAATAAGAGTGTTACATCATAATATTCATATAAAACATGACCATACAATGTTAAAATTCAATAATGAGATCAAATATTCTTACCATGTTAAAAATACAAAAAATTTAATAATAGAATATAAAGAATCTAAGAATACAAAGAATTTAATAATGAAAGAATCAAAGTGTATAGTTTCAAAATAAAAGTTAAAACTGTAATGTCTTAATGTATGATATATTGGAAGTCAAGACTTAGAACTTGAAAGGCAGATTTCACCAGAACCAAGAGTGTCTTGTTGGATCCAAATCTTTATCATGGGTACTATCACCACATAATTGATACCATTGTTGACTATTATGTCGATAAATACTTTGAATGTATTCACAGTAATCCTTCCAAGACATATATGAATACATTATCTGGTAATCCATTATGTAATGTCTATACTCATGTTCATTCATACTAACAAAAATCCCAAGGGGAAATCTACTATCTGTGTATGGTCTGTCACGCTGCCCACGTGCACGATTAATTGCACGTGTTTGTGAGAATCCTATTGTTTTAGAACCATCTTATGATGTTTCTGATCTTGGCATTTAAGGGGGTGCTTGGGGTTGAAACTGCTGAGGAAAATAATTTTGGATCATACCATACTCATATGGGTAAGAATATTCACTCCCAGTCCTAGTCCCAGAAGTGTCAACATTTTCAGACTCAGCGTATGAATGTGACGGATAATTATATGAAGGCGGTGGTGGTGCAAATGATTGCGGTAGAATGGTTGAGCATACGAAGATCCCGTCTTACGTGTTGTGTCGTATAATCCCATGTCATATCCAGATCCAGGTGCTGAAGAACCAAAAAACTAAACACTAATGCTCATGGAACCAATTGAGGAGCTTAAATCCTCCATCTAGGCATCATGACTTGGATATCCCTCGTAATCCATGGCTGGTGGACTTGGACTTGGAATATGTTCTCCATGGATATTGGTGTGTCGTTCATCATATTCTTTAGCACCCTGAGTTTGCACTTGACCACCACGTCTCCCTCTGTCGAATGATCGTTCTGATCCAGATCCTTCAACCATTACAAATGCATCTGCATCTGAGCCATCATCTGAGTCATCCTTTGAGGTTGAAGTAGACTGTGATAACTGTCGTTCTTCATCCTCTTCATCCAGTACTCTTATAGGAAATGTATGACGACCAGATCTGACCATATGTCCTTCAACATCGACACCCATTTTCTTTGATAGCTCTGGATCTGGCCTTCCCCTAACATCCATCACAAGTTCTCCTCCAATGTCATTTATCCAACTTCCTAGCACATTATCTCCGATTCAAAAAATGTAGGCCATATCAATTGGATGACCATTTCCTTGTTTTCAAAATCAAAGCCCTCCTGAATGTGCCTCATTCGTAACCTTGTGTTGTAGTGGATATACACAAGGTCATTAAGCTTATGAATTCTAAGCTTGTTTCTTTTTTTTTATTGGATAAGGTTAAATGTACTCCAATTTCTTTCACACCCACCAGCATATGATGTTTGTGATAACACTTTAACAGCCCCCTGCCGTAAATTTGGAGCTTCCGTTGCATACAAATTCCACCATTCCACTTTAGGGAAACATATTTGAGTCATAAATTAGATATTATAGAGTAAATTATTATTAGTAAATATTAAAGAGATGTCGGTTATTACCAGAATGAGTGTCCTTAATGGCCTGTTGTGCCATATAACTCTCAAAAGATCCCATGCTTTCTCTAAATAATTTAATCTACAACATGTTGACATAAAAATATGTCAAATACCTTATTTAAGCTTCAAATTTCAAGTTAAATTTGCCTACCTCATTCATGCACGCTATTTGCGTAGCAGTTGTAGGAGAGAGCTTTTAAATAACTTTTTGCACAGCTTGAATGAGATTTTCGCGCGTGCCAAGGTGGTATTTATAGTTAAATTTTGAATTTAAATAATAGCCTATAATAAAAGATAAATAGTTAAAATAATACAAAATTATTCGAATAAGATAAATTTATAATGAAATATACTTACCAGCAAGATGGAGCGGATGGGATAACATGATTTGCCTTCGTTCTCTTATTACCTTTAAGAATGGCTCTTTAGACCTTCACACTGCTTCTTCCACCTTTTCATACATAATTTCTAGTGCTTGGTATATGTAGCCCATCGTTGGTTTCTTATCTCCATCCACCAACTTCAAAACTAATACGACAGGCTCCATGATACAAGTAGCGTGGCTACAATCATCCCAAAATCATGAATTGTTTATCAAGTCCTCTGCATCTTTCCCACCTTGTGTCCTAATTTCTGCCATGCCAAACCAATTACTAGAATTTACCATTGACTTCAATCCAACTTTATTGTCTAAAATACTTTGCAAGGCGATGTAATTTGTAACAAATCGTGTTATCCCAGGACGCACCAATTCACTATTGCAATGCTCCATCATTAACGACAAGACATGCCCGTGATTGTAAATAAATGATGTAATCGATCGGGCCTTATCCACAACAGACGAAATTGACTTCCTCTTTCCGAAGTCTTTCAAAATTAAATCTATACAATGTGCAGCACATGGCGTCCAGAATATTTCATATTTATTTGATTTCATAATCTTTTCACCCACCTTCTTGAAGTTGCTGCCATTGTCCGTAATAATTTGAACAATATGTTCCTTCCCGACTTCATCAATTGTATCCTTCAATAAGGAATAAAGGTATTTGTAATCTTTCACTTTATCCGATGCATCTACGGAAAAAATGGATCGTCCATCACAATATACAAGAAAGTTAATGATTTGTCTTCTTGTATAGCTAGTCCAACCATCTGTCATCAGTGTAACTTCATAATGGGGCAACATACTTTTCAAATTAGAAATATAGTCACCTAAATCTACCTTCTCCATAAGCATGTATTTGTTCATTATTTCATATGTTGTAGGAGCCTTAACTCCAGTCTCATATTGAGCACTGATGTTAATAACATTTTGCAACCACGGCCCGTCTGCAATGTTAGCTAGCAGCCCATGAGCCGAAACTAAGCTCGTGACTACTCTACCAGCCTTTTCCATTTCATTCCCAAACATGCCCTTAATGGTTTTCTGTTTTGAGTCTGCTTCCCCCCAGGCTCCCCTTAGTGCTACCAGATCAAAATAAACCACGAAAATCCATTTTTTATTTTTTGGATGGTTGTGGAGGTAATCCTAAACCTGAACCACTATCACCAGCATCTGTATACCTCATGTTCTGTGCTCTTCGATCACTTGCCAGAGCTTGTCGTTCATGCTTACTTCTAAGTGAGTCTTTCATTGCTTATCTGAATTGTCTCCTTCGATCAGCCTCCATATCACTCGGATATCCATAGTCTTCATCCGAGTCAGAGTCTACAACGTAATAATCTTAATAACTACCAAATAGGGCCTCACAGACTGCTTCTTTTGACCTCTATTTTATTACTTCCTTCTCTCGCCTTGACGTTATTGACTCGACAATTAAATCACGAATATCATCTGGACAATCCTCACATTTTATAACATTCTTGTCGCCACCAACTAGGTGGTGCTTGAATCGTGTAATTCCACCACCCTTTAGTTGTTTTCCACAAAAATTACATCTATCATAGGTTTGGTTCTATCCATCACTTTGGTGCAATACAACCATCCAATGTCTTCCTTATCCTTTCTGACGTTTCTGCTCCCACTTCCTCCAACAACAGCCTTGCCTTTTCCAGACATATTAATTCTGCACAGCTACACTACATTTACTTCATAATTCATAATCATTGTACAATCATACTATACCTTTGACGTATCTATGTTCCTATCTAATTCAATCAAGCGAGAAAAATCTACCTTAAATGGTTACACCTTTTGTATCTAATCCAAGTTCTACTAGACCCGATTAGATTACCCCAACCCTTGAATTACCTGGCCGGCGAAACCCGTCTTGTCACCGGTTGATCCAAGTAGATAAGGCCCCAGAATGATCCAATTAAGTCTACTATGACTTAGACAATTATCCAACTTAGTTGGCACGTCTAATTTTTTTTAGGCTTGGGTATAATCGTACTTTTTGGAAAGTCTAATATATACGTTTAATGGTGAGTATTGGTAGGTGTTGGACCTTATTGCTAGAAAGACGGGACTAGTATATAGTGTACTTTACAGGTGGTTACTACCTTTTTCGTTATTGTGTATTGCTAAATTTAGAACTTGACAAATATGATGGTTAAAAAATGGTGATGAATACTACCATAAACGAAAAAGAGGTAGGAAAAAAAGGTACAAAAACTATAATTAAAACCTTGTGCTCAATTTTTGAAAGAAACTGTCTCACCACAGCAACTTACTAACTCAGCGAGTCAGCATCAATCAGTAATCGATAGGCAACAGCAAGCAGCAGCAAATCACTAACTCTGAATTGGGATTGTGAGCTCAATCGATGTGTCTATGGTTGTAAGTGTGAATTGCAACAACTGATAGTCGATATTTATAACCAATCATTTCGAATAATTTATGTGACTTTTATAATTAAGTCCATCCGCCATCGATGAGTGCGACGCGAGACGTCTACTGTGCGAATCTTCGATTAATATTTTATAGATTTTTTATGATTACGTCCGTCGGTCAGTGGCGTACTATGTAAATATTTGATTCGATAAATTTATGATTAAGTCCGTCAGTGACGTATACTGTGCGAATCGTCGATTAATATTTTGTACATTTTTTATGATTACGTCCATCGGTCGGTAACGTTCTGTGCAAATATTTGATTCGATACATTTATGATTACATTCGTCATGACGTATGCTGTGCGAATCGTCGATTAATATTTTATGAGTTTTTTATAATTGCGTCCGTCAGTCGGTGACACACTGTGCAAATATTTGATTCGATACATTTACGATTACGTCCGTCGGTGACGTCTACTATGCGAATCATCAATTAATATTTTATATGTTTTTTATGATCACGTCCGTCGGTCGGTAATGTACTGTGCAAATATTTGATTTGATCATTTACGATTACGTCCGTCGATGACATCTACTGTGCAAATCATCGATTAATATGTTATGGATTTTTTATGATTACGTCCGTCGGTCGGTGACGTACTGCGCAAATATTTGATTCGATACATTTACGATTACGTCCGTCGGTGATGTCTACTATGCAAAACGTCGATAAATATTTTATGGATTTTTTATTATTACGTCCGTCGGTCGGTGACGTACTGTGCAAATATTTCATTCGGTATATTTACGATTACGTTCGTCGGTGACGTACTATGCAAATTGTCGATTAATATTTTATGGGTTTTTTATCATTACATCCGTCGGTGAGTCATACTATGCGAATGTGCAAGTACAACTCATTGTACAATGTACATCACTACATTGTATACCTCAATAATTGCTCAATCACGCTTCGTGTAGGTCCCGACATTTGTGCAGGTACTAATTCATGTTATTCTTTAGTCTAGACTCTAAACTCTAGGATATAGTGAGCACACTGGTCATATGTTCCTAGGATAATAGCATTTGCACGAAACGCAAGGCAACACAATTTACCCATTCTCCACCACCAAATCCACCACCATCCACCACATAGTGCACACACCTTAATTCCCACCCCATTCACATTGGCCATTGCATCGTGCCACCAACCAATGCGGGCACCGGCACCGCACGACCTCCCATTCCCTTTATCCCATTTCCCCTTCCCTCTAAAAGAGTCATCATCGAAGGAAATCCTAGACATGCGGCAGCCACCCCCTACAGGGAGACACTCCCCCACCTCCCCAGCAGGCAACAAGACCACCACTAAGAAGGCGAGAAGCTCCATAAGTAACAATGCAGGCTGCAGCCTAAAGCAACGGCAGAGATAGGAGTGGCAGTGGCATTAGCAGAGCGGACTAGCACATACTGCAGTCTGCAGCAAGCACCAATCCTCGACATCGGCATTGGCACGCTGGCATATCGTCGACATGCCGCCGGTATGGTCAGCATGTCAGCGAAATTCCTGATTTTCGACATTATAGTCATATCAGCATGGTCATCCTGCAAAATAGGCCTTGCCGACGACATGACGTCGGCATTTAAATCACAGAGTCCAACACTTCCGGAATCGTCTTGATCAGATGTCTGTAGTGACTGAAATAAGCCATAAAAGATCAAAAGCCAAGAATTAAGATAGTAGAGATCCAAACCTCACATGTTAAATCCAACCGCACGGATAGATCCGGATCAACGATTGCAATCCAACAGCACAAAAATCGGCTCAATCGAAGCCCTGTAGCATCAACTACAAAGGCAGGAAAATGAACGATCAAGATGATGCCACGTGGCACCATCCCAATGATCCACCACCTTGCCCCCAACCAATGAAGGAAAAACGTGGGCCGTTGGATTGTCATTCAACGGCCACGCAGCCGCTACCATGCGCTTCATCGAAGAAGAACGCATCTCAACCGTTGGATCTTCATCCAACGGCTGAGAGTGACCCCGTGCTAAACCCAAACGCAACACAAGAGGTAGTGTAGCTCGTTGATTAGCAACCGCACGCAAGAGCAACCGGCACATGATCAAATCGCGCTAGGTGCAAAATTGAAGAGGCGATGCGCTCACGTGAAAATTGGGTTGTCAGATGAGATCGAACGACGAAGAGGCGACCGCATGGCGCGATGAGGCTCAACCAATGTAGCGGTGCGATGTATATGCGACTGCACGTGCAACCACACACCCCGATGCACGTGGAATCCAAGAAGCGGTAGCACGCTCATTTTAAGCCATCCGTTCGTGAGATCAGACGGTTGAAATCAAAAGCGCGTGCGAGAGCAAGGAAGGGCGCAAGAGGAGCAGTGTGAATCGGATTGGGCGGCTGAGCAACCGCCACATGGTAGCATCCAGTGCGACACGTGCATTGAAGGCGTTTTAGAGGCTATTTTGAGGCGCGATTTGGTCTGTTGATCTCTCGATCGATGGATCTGATGGCTCCAGGGGTGTTACACGAGATTGGGACTCAAATACCAACTTTGTCCTCTCAAAAACTTTTACAATCCTCCTGATGCCCAACCAGAACCTTTTATTAAGATACCTCAGGATGGGGATGATTTTGAGCTCAAACCACAAATCATTAATCTGATTCCCCACTTCTATGGCCACAACTCTGATAACCCCTTCCATCACCTTAAAAGAACTTCTACACATAGGAATGACCTTTGGCCCAAAGAACATGAATGAAAATACCTTAATAATGAAAATATTCCAATTTTCTTTAAAAGATAAAGCTGCTCAATGGTTGAGGACAATTGGTAGACCAATCCTAACTTGGGAAGATTTGAGAAGCGCATTTCTGAAAAAATTCTTTCCCATAGGAAAAATAAATGCCCTTAGATGTGTCATTACAACCTTCAAGCAGAATCCTTAGGAACAACTGCATGAGGCTTAAGAGAGGTTTAATGACTTAGTTAAAAAATGCCCTCATCATGGGATTCCCAAGTGACTTAGCTCATATTTTCTATTATGGGTTAAGTGACAATTTAAAGAATTTTGTTAATGCAGCATATGGGAGAAATTTCCTAAGCAAAGATGTTGACGGAGCCTTTGAATTATTTGAGAATATCAGTGAAAATTCCCACAACAATGCCTCAACACCCACCTTCAACAGATCAAATCAACCAAAGAGCAAGTCTATGAAGTTAAAGATAATTCAAACTCGGTTGATTTAGAACTAATTGCACAACGATTAAATTGGGAAAAATGTAGAGAGTTTGAATAAGAAATTGGACAACCTTCTAAAGGACGGGAGTTCCTTAGGTACACATTCTAGAGTAAACCCTACACCTACCCAAGGAGTTTCCATGCTAACCCGCACCCAACTCCCTAACCCTCTAGGTCAGAAAATGGTGCACAATATTAATGACCTAACTATGGCTCCACCTATGAGCCAGCTTTACTTGGACCCATCTCTTTTTAGGAACCAAGGAGGGACCTTGATGCCCTTAAATTCTGAATTAGGCATCCCGATGCCTAATTATCCTGTGGATGTTAATGCACTCCAGGGATACACTAGAAATGATCCCTATTTAAATGCCTACAACCCTGGATGGCATAACCATCCTAACTTTGCTTGGTCAAGTCAAAAACCCGCCCAGGGACCTAACTTGACTAAGTCCAGTAATTATGGGCAACCTAGTAAGTACACACAACCACGCACATACCAGTCACAACCTACTCAGGAAACCCAACCTTCTGCTCTGAGTTTAGTCCTCAAGGAAATGCGGGAAATGAATCTGAGACATAAAGAAGAAATCAATCAATTGAGGATAGAATTGACAGGATGACTAGACCAACTGGTAGATGCTAGGTAACACGGTATTGTGCCATCCCAACCCGTCCCTAACCCAGGAAACTTCAATAGGGTTAACCAAAACAACACACGCGAGAAACAGGCACACATAGTTCAACCTGCTCGCCAACACCTACCTGGCTTTGCTAACCCTAATCCTAACCAAGCTCAACCTATCTTGCAAAACCCACCTCAACCTTCCAACTATAATGCCGTTGCCGTTGCCGATGCTGTAACTTTGAGAAGTGGGAGATAAATCCAAGATTCTCACCCCTCCAAATCTAAATCTAATCAAGATCATGAGGAGCTCGAATCTGACCTAGGAGACCAACCTAATCAAGAAGACAAGGATCAGGACTCGAACACTCACGATTTCTCTCCAGCACCCTTTCCTGAAGCCTTGAACAAACCTAGGAAAAAGAAAACCAATCCATCTGGGAAGTGGCTCAATATTTTTAAACAAGTTCAGGTGAACATACCACTCCTTGAAGCAATTGAAAATATCCCAGCCTATGCGAAATTTTTGAAAGAAATGTGCACACCTAAACGCCAGGCCAAATCATCTAAAAGAGTAGTGTTATCTGAACAAGCTAGTGTAATTATCCTTAAAAACTTACCACGAAAATGAAAAGATCCTAGAGCCCCTCTGATTTCATGTGTTATTGGAGATACTACCTTTGATAGGACTCTTTTAGATTTAGGTGCCTTCATCAATTTGATCCCCACAATGTCATATGAAAAATTTAACTTTGGAGAGTTGAAACCTACTGAAGTCACACTACAATTAGCTAATCAATCTGTGACCACACCACGGGGAATTATTAAGGATATAATTGTCAAGGTTCGTAATTTTTATTTCCATGTGGATTTCTTTGTCCTTGACATGGAGGCACCAGAAATTTGAAGAACACCCCAATAATTTTGGGAAGACCATTTTTAACTACTGCCAAGGCTAATATTGACTGTGAATCTGGCAGTATGGAAATCAAATTCAAGGAAAAGACAAAGATTAATATTTTTAAGGCCATCAAACAATTTGAGGATTGTAGAATGATAGAAGATTTTGAGGATGTGGATCATACTATTGAACATTATATGAAGTTAGGAGTTTCCCAATCCGATCCTACAAGCCTTGATCCTCAAACCAATCAAGAGGTCAGTCACCCAATCATTGATTTGATTCCAAGACCTCTTAAGGATAACTGTGATCCACCTTTGGACCCTTCAACCCAATGACCCAAACCTGAGCTAAAACCTCTTCCTAATTATCTAAAATATCTTTTCTTAGGATTTGATGATCATTAACTCTTATCTAACCCAAACTTAAGAAAATCAATTAATTCAAGTTTTGGAAAGATACAGTAGCGCAATTCGTTGGACATTAGATGATCTGAAGGGAATCAGTCCTACTTACTGTACCCACATGATCTATGTTGAGGACGAATCTAAACCCTCACGAGAAATGCAGAGACGATTGAATCCTAATATGCGGGAAGTTGTGAAAAAGGAGATGATTAGGTGACTAGAGGCGGGAATAATCTACCCAATCTCTGACAGCCCAAGGATCAATCCTGTACAAGTGGTTCCTAAGAAAGCTGGACTGACTGTGATTACTAATGACAATAAAGAGTTGATTCCAACCGGCACAGCTTCTTCTTGGAAAGTCTATATCGATTACAAGAAACTGAATAATGCAACTAAGAAAAATCACTTTCCACTTCCCTCCATTGATCAAATTCTTGAAAGATTAGTTGGACAAAAGTTCTTCTATTTCTTGGATGGATACTTCGGCTACAATCAAGTAGCTATCCACCCCGACGATCAAGAGAAAATCACCTTCACATGTCCCTATGGAACATTTGCATTCCATAGAATACCTTTTGGATTATGCAATGCACTAGCAACTTTTCAAAGGTGCATGCTTGCAATCTTTTCTGACATGGTGGGTGATTTTATGAAAATCTTTATGGATGATTTTTCTGTGTTCGAAGACTTTTGAATTATGTCCGATCAATCTGGAGGAAACTTTACAAAATGCATAGAGGTAAACCTTGTCTTATCTTGGGAAAAGAGCCATTTCATGGCTAGGGAAGGCATAGTCCTTGGCCATGTGTCTGAAAGAGAAATTGAAGTGATACAGCCAAGGTGGACACTATCATTAAACTCCCACCACTTTCAACGGTTAAACAAGTGAAATCATTCCTTGGACATGTGGGATTTTACCACCGATTCATTAGGAATTTTTTTGAGGTGGCAAGGCCCTTAACTAATCTACTAATGAAAGATCAAACTTTGATTTTGATTTAAGTTACTTAAGGGCTTTTAATCTACTGAAGGAGGCTACTACACAATCACCCATCCTACAACCTCCTAATTGGGATCACTCATTCGAAATCATGACCAACACTTCTGGTTTTGCTATTGGCGTGATCTTGGGACAAAAGATTGACAAGAAACCTTTCGTGATTTACTATGCTAGTAAACTCTTGATAAGGCTCAAAGGAATTATACTACAGAAAAAATAGTTGCTAGCAGTAGTTTTTATTCTAGAGAAGTTTAGACCATATCTACTTAGATCTCATGTCACAATTTTCACATAGCATACTCCATTAAGGCCCTTGATGTCCAAGAAGGATGCAAAACCCAAACTAATCAGATGGATCCTTTTACTACAAGAATTTGATTTAGAAATCAAAAACAAATCTAGTGCCCAAAATGTAGTAGCAAATCATTTCTCCAAAATTCTTGTAGAATCTATAACTCAATTTTCTGATTCGTTCCCTGATGAGACTCTTTTAACTGTTTGCAAACTACCTTGGTTTGCAGACATTGTTAACCATTTGGCAATCAGGAAATTACCCATGGTCTAGCATAAGCATAGGCGTGATAAGTTGATTTCCAATGCTAAATACTACTTTTGGGAAGACCCAGAACTATTCAAAATTTGCACGGATCAGGTTATCCATTGTCGTGTTCCAGACGAGATCGCAAGTGTGCTAGAATTTTGCCATACTTTTGCTTGTGGAGGTCCCTTCTCAAGAAAAAAGACGACAGCTAAAGTGTTGCAAAGTGGATTATTTTGGCCGTCTTTATTCCGTGACTCTTACAATTTCTGTAGGACATGTATTAATCGCCAAACTCTAAAAAACATGACCAGGAAGGATATGATGCCCCTAAATCCAATCCTTGAATTCGAGATCTTTGATGTTTAGGGTATTGATTTTATGAGACCTTTTACCAATTCATTTGGGTACCTGTACATTCCGGTTGCAGTCGACCATGTATCCAAATGGATTAAGACCATCCCAACCAAAACCAATGACCATAAGGTGGTCATGGATTTTGTAAAGGAAAACATCTTTAGCTGGTTCAGTGTACCAAAGGCTCTAGTTAGTGTGGTGGGTCCCATTTCACTTACAACCAATTCAAGACCTTACTAAGTATGGAGTCACTCATAAAATCTCTACTCCATACCATCCGCAGATCAACGGACAAGCTGAAATTTCCAATCGGTAAATTAAGAAAATCGTTCAAAAGATGGTCGCCTGGATCGGAAGGATTGGTCAATTAAATAGATGACGCACTATGGGCCTATTAGACTGCATATAAAACTCCAATTGGAATGTCTCCATTCCATTTGATCTATGGAAAGTCCTGTTATCTGCCAGTTGAACTTGAACATAAAGCTTATTAGGCAAACAAAACTTTTAACCTAAATCTAGATCAATCTGGACAACAAAGAAAACTCCAATTGACCGAATTAGAGGAAATCCGAAATGATGCTTATGATAGCGCAAGAATTTATAAGAATAAGACAAAAGCATTACATGATAAGTATATCTCTCGAAAAAGCTGTCCCTAATTAAAAGGTTTGGTTATTTAATGCGTGCTTGAAGCTCTTTCCAGGAAAATTAAGATCAAAATGGACAAGTCCTTTTATTATAAGAAAAATTTTCCCTCATGGAGCTATTCTCATTCTGGATCCCAAGACTGGCCACGAAACAAAGGTAAATGATCAAAAGCTGAAGCCTTACATTACTCAGAATATTGATCCCATTCCTGATAGTCACATTAACCTTCTGGAATCATCTTAGAACTAAACTGAGTCCGACAAATGATGTTAAACTTAGTGCTGGCTGGGAGGCAACCCAGTACTCTGTACAGGTATTTTTCTATCCAAGCTGACATAGATTAACAAGCACAGTCAGGTGATATCACCTCCTCTTTCCTATTACATTTTGATTTCTCTGCATACATTTCAATGAGAATATTGTAATGTATAGGCATGGGAGGGTGGACATTGCATGTCTTATTTTTATGTCAATAGAAAAAAATTCATTCATGAAGAATTTTCATCAAGAAGGTTTTATTAGGGATTTATTCTTAACTTGATTCATGAATTTAGAATCCAGTACAATTTCACACTTACACATAGAATTTGCAGTAGATCCTTTGTGAAGACTAATAGACATCTTTAGCTTGTCGACAAGAAGCAATGTTTCTTCTCCTAAACCCTTGGACAGTAATTAGGAAGTAAGGCAAACCATCTTTTAGTAGATGCACCAAACAAGTGTGAGGTGAAAGTAGAGAGTCTACTAGTGCTCTAAGTCTAGTACAATGAATCTTAGTTTCTGGGTAATTGGATAATGATACTCGGAATTAGACATAGATTTCGCTCTTGATTCCTGCGTATAAATTGTTTATGAGAATTTTTGAAGAGCTACCAAATAAGGCAAATATGCATAGAGCAGGTTCTAATAAAACTAGAACTAAAGTAGATGATTACGACCGTCCTCTACGGAATACTCAGCTAAAGAAGGGTATTAATGTCAATGTTAGAAATACACTGTCCCATTTATTATTTCCCGGTGCCGAGAGTAGGCACTTCCACCAAATAAGACACCCGATATCCTCTTGAACACTCCCAATCCCTAATAATGCCTCATGAATAAAAATGCACATAGGTGTTGCATTACGTTGTGTTGGTAGAAATAATTTTTTTAAAAAAGAAAAATAAAAGAAGAAAAATAAAAAAAAGAGATATATATATAGAAAAAAAAGCGTGTTAATTACATTGTATTTATTCCATGTTTAGCACATTGAGGCAACAATACTCATTCCTTTTACAATCCACCAAACACAACCTTAACCTACTTTTCTATATTTCTGGCCGCTCGAATAATAGCTAAGGATTGCTGACTTAGTCATAGAGTTATCAGAACTTAATCAAAGTGTTAATGTTATGAAAGGCCGCCAAATATATTGACAAATCTAGTGAAATTATGAGCTAGAAAAGAAAAAGAGAAGAAAAAAGAAAAAAAAGAGAGAATGAGTACAAAGGAACTAAAAGAGAACACAGTTTCTCTGCCTCTCTTTGAGTTGGATTATTGAATAAGTCCGGAAATCTAAGCTCTGTAATACTAGTCTATGTGTAGCACCAGAGAAGTATGAGCCACCAAATACAAACCCACTTGACTCAGATATTTTCTACCTAAACCAAAAGCCGATGCTGAAATTACAGATTATTTTATAACGTCGAGGGAAGAAATTTGCCTATCCCAATAGAATTTACTAAGGGTCAAGTATGAGTTTTAAATGTGGATTGACTTTTCACTTAGATCCATTGCATAGGCTACAACACTACGCTTTCAAGACTGTCTGGATTTCTAAAGTTTTGAATGAAAACAAAAGAAATAAATCTCTAGTCGAACTCTTGATAGAAATTAGTCATTTAGGACCACTTTGCATTCTAAGGACTAGTAAGATTCAGGAATGGGGGTGTGATTGTGCTGCAATCATAAGACCTAATCTACCTTAATTAAGTTAGATTTTAGTATAACTTAGAAACAATGCATGCATAAGCATTATAATTTGCATCATAGGTGATTGGTTAGTTTTATAGATAATAATGTTATATTATGCTCTAAAAGAGAGATAATATTAATTGCAGATGATCTGGTGCCGCAAATGATAGATCAAACCATACGGATTTAATCAGGACGATGACGAGAGTCCAACGCTTCTCAAATTGTCTTGATCAGACATCCGTAGCATCACATACAACCCGTAGAAGATTAGATACCAAAGATCAAGATAGCAGAGATCTAAACCTCAAACGTCAAATCCGACTGCACGGATGGATCTGAATCAATGATCGCAATCCAATAGCACAAAAAATCGACTCAATCGGAGCCCTGTAGCATCAACTACAAAGGCAGGAAGATAGCAGTCAGGATGGTGTCACGTGACACCATCCTAACGATCCACCACAGTGCCCCCAACCAATGAAGGAAAAACGTGGGTCGTTGAATCGTCATCCAACGACCACGAAGAAGCCACGCAACCGCTACCATGCACTTCATCGAAGAACGCATCTCAACCGTTGGTTCTTCATCCAACGGCTGAGAGTAACCGCACGCTAAACCCAATGCAACACAAGAGGTGTAGCGCATTGGTTAGCAACCGCACGCAAGAGCAGCCAGCGCACGATTGAATCACGCTGGGCGCAAAATTGAAGAGGCGATGCACTCGTGCGAAAATTGGGTCGTCAGATGAGATCAAACGGCAAAGAGGCGACCGCGTGGTGCGACGAGGCTCGACTGATGCAGCGGTGCAATGTACGCACAAACACATGCGCAACCACACCCCGATGCACGTGAAATCCAAGAGGCGGTACCGCACTCATTTTAAGTCATCCGATCTCTAAAATCGAAAGCGCGCACGAGCGTGAGGAAGGGCACAAGAGGAGTGGCATCGATAGGATCGGGCAGCTGAGCAACCGCCATGTGGAAGCATCCAATGTGGCGCGCGTTGAAAGCATTTTGGAGGCTATTTTGAGGTGCAATTTGGTCTGTTGATCTCCTGATCGATGAATCTAATGGCTCCAAGAGTGTTACACGAGATTGGAACTCAAATACCAGCTTTGCCCCTCATTTTGGCTATAAAAAGGACCCCAGAGCCCCCATCTGAAGGCATCTAAACTTCCACAAGACACATCCCCATCCACTCTCTCTGTGCAACTTCTCTCCGATCTTCCCGGTACTTCAGATCTAAAAAGTTGCCACACTTTACACAAGCATCCCACAAGCAGCACCGTCCATTTATTTTCTCTCTATTCTTTATCATAGTTGTTTTAATTCCTAGTTTGAAAACTGTTTCCAAGTAGTAATAAAAATCTGATATTCTGAATAACTAGTCTCTACTTCCATTCTTTCATTAAGTTAGATTAATTAGTACAAAAAGCTTTAAAAATCATGTTTTTCCTCCCTGCGAATGACTCAGAACTCACCGATTCTGATTTATAAATTTATTTGTTTCGACGTGATTCGCACTACAACAATAGAAATAATATTTTACACATTTCGTGGTGAATAGTCAAAATGCAACAACCCCATGGTTTCGTGGTTAAGGGGGAGTGTCAGAAAGTTTGCAGGTTGAAGAAAGCCATTTATGATCTTAAACAGTCTCAGGGCCTGGCTTAAGAGATTTAGTAAAGTTATGTAAGAGTTTGGCTTTATTAAATCCACTACAGATCACTCTGTTTTCACTATACATAGAGCTACTAGATCTGTTATTATTATTGTGTATGTAAGTAATATATTACTCACAGAAAGTGATGAAATAGGGATAGAAGCTACCAAAAGGTTCTTGCATTCTCAATTTGTCAGTAAAAGATCTGGGAATGAAACTATTTTTTGGGCATTGAGGTGCGACGTATTAATGGTGGTCTAGTTCTGTCACTGAGGAAATATGTTCTTGACATGCTAAAAAGAGACTAAGATGCTGGGTTGCAAGCCTACCAGCATTGCTATGGACCCTTCTTTGCCACTTGTAAATTCTGAGAGTCCACTGCTTGAGGATGTCACCAAATATCATGCTATGGTGGGAAAACTGTTATATCTGACTGTTATGAGACCTGACATTTATTTTGTTGTTGGGATACTGAGCCAGTTTATGCAGTCTCCTAGAGAAGTACACTGGGATTATGTGTGTTAGGTACTAAGATACCTCAAGCAAACTCCTGGTAAAGGACTATCATTTATGAAGCATGGCCATCTGGATGTCTAGGGGTTATTTTGATGCAAATTATGAAGGGGCACATGAGGACAAAAGATCTACTACTGGATATTGTACCTATGCAGGTGGCAACTTATTCACATGGAGAAGTAAAAAGTAAAATGTTGTCTCCAGATCCAATGCAGAATTAGAGAAAAGGGTCATGATCCATACTACTTGTGAGCTTCTATGGGTGAGATCTATTTTATGTGATTTGAGATTGTTTCTGATCCACTCCCATGTATTGCAATAACAAGGCAGCTGCATTTATTGCCAATAATCCTACCTTTCACAAGAGAACAAAGAACATAGAAGTTGATTGCCATTTTATCAAAGATGCCATTACTTCTGGCAAGATCACGACACCTTATATTACCATTGAAGATTAGATTGCAGATGTCTTCACCAAAGCACTCTCCAAGAAGCGTCTAGAGTTGTTACATACTAAGCTGAGCATGCTTGATGTTTATGATCCAACTTGAGGGGAAGTATTGAATTATTTATTTTGTTATATTTTGTTATATCTTTTAAAGTGAGGGCATACTTGTATTTTCACCTTTTGTGCCTCTCTATATAAAGGCACCTAAGGTTTTTAATAAAGACTTGATTGGCATTTCAACCTAACATCAACAATATAACATAATAATATCTATACTTCAACTTGAGAGGAAATGTTGACTTGCACATGCAGCTCACCCTTATTTATTTCCTTTACTTTATTTTTGTAGCTTTTTGTTATTTCTATTTCTTAATTGGACATATGATGTAATTTTTTCCTTACTTGAGAGGAAATGTTGGCTTGCACATGCAGCTCACCCTTATTTATTTCCTTTACTTTATTTTTGTAGCTTTTTGTTATTTCTATTTCTTAACTCGACATATGATGTAATTTTTTCCTTACCTCTCCTATATATAAAAAGGTGTATGACTTAATTGGAAGAATGAGAAGCATTATTTTTTCCCACTTTATTTGATGTAAATATTCTGGCTTCAAGAAGCTGGTGGCTGAAACTTTCCAAAGTGCAAGATTGATGGGATCTTGGAAGCCTAAAATGGAATAATCAAAATAAAAAGCTTTTTGAGAGAGGATAAAAAAAAGTAAAACTGTTCAGTTAATGGATAGAGCATCATAACAGGTTTCCAGAGAACAGAATGGGGAGTCTGAGAATACTGCCCCCACCCGCTGACTTCTTCTTTTTGTTCTCCCAAGAAGGGAACAGAAATAATAACTTCCCTGACTTCTTTTAGAAAGCACGAGACTTAAAAAAAACATGCCAATTCACCATAATATCATACCCAAATGAAAAACATTTAGCAAACAGAATTATCAACAACCCACTGTCATGCAGAATGATGTGCTTGACTTTTTTTTTTTTTGGGCAAGGGATGTGCGTGAAATTTTAAGGTGGTTGTGTGAAACAAAAGCCAGAAATAGAATTCCCGCGTGGTTAATCATGCAAGAAGCAATATACCAGCCCCAACAACAGTGTGGATCTCATCAATGAAGAGAATTATTTCTCCTTCTGAGTCAGTAACTTCCTTTAGAACAGCTTTCAATCTATCTTCAAACTCTCCTCGATATTTTGCACCAGCAATGAGTGCACCCATGTCAAGT
This sequence comes from Thalassia testudinum, assembly GCA_037157565.1. Taxonomy (NCBI): domain Eukaryota; kingdom Viridiplantae; phylum Streptophyta; class Magnoliopsida; order Alismatales; family Hydrocharitaceae; genus Thalassia; species Thalassia testudinum. The sequence goes on along the minus strand of JAZHRO010000015.1, from coordinate 23,816,621 downwards.
GAAATTAACTGTAACAAAAGCACAGATAACGATATAATCACAACACTGAATCTCTAAACTTGGGATCTACCACAGAATATAGCTGAAGAATACATCTTATTCTTCTTCAAAAAAGGAATACAACACATCGTATTTGTACCATTAAGAGATTAGAAATGCAAACATAATCAAGCAACTCTATGATCCAAACCTCTTTCACCAGCATTTGGTAACTGAAGACCATATACCATTAATGGACCTTTTCTTTTTGGAAAAGAGATCCCTAGGAGGTTGAAGCCATAAACAATGCTTCAGATAGCAGATCAATTTTAATTCGGCCATTTTTAATTTAGACCTTCTCCGAGTTATATGATGATAGAGCACCCAACATTTCATACTTATAATTATTTTGGCTTAACTACTTAATTTTAATACTAAAGATCACATAGATTCTCTCCCAGGTAATGAAGTACCTTTAATTGAATATTCTATTAGAAGCAATGCTTACAAAGTTTTTAATAGGTAATCAATAGAGCAGGAGACATTACATGTCCCATCCAATGAGACATTCACATTAACTCATACTGGACAAAAAACAAGAAATCTTCAGTTATTGATACTAGTAATGTGCATAATTTACCTAAAGAAATTATTTTATGCAACTCACCCACAAGACCTGATTTGGATGATAACTGAGTTGTTCAGACAAGATTTAGTTTGCAAAATAATTTTTTTCCTGTAATGCTTTTGGATATAGTCTTGGTTTTAGATATTCATGAGGAACCCATACAATGCAAAAGAAATCAAGTTCGGCATTTGGCTTCTAAGCTGAAGGAAGAAAAACCCCATTAGTATTAAAAGAATCCCTGAAGACAAATTAGACAAGTCAAGAAACGTAGCTAGAAATAATGCAAGATTAATTGTTTTAGCATACAATCATGAAGACTCCACCTTTAACAAGGTCTATGCACCTATTGTGAAGCTTCAATCCACTTAAATATTTCTTGCTTTTGTTTACTATTAAGACTTTAAGTTTTATTAAATGAATGAGAGAAGTGTTTCTCTAAATGGGTTTGTCAAAAAAAAAAAAAAATTCTTTAGTGATCACCCTAGTATGAAAAATGTTGATTTCTAGATCATGTACTTAAAACTTGAAAAGGTTATATATGGTTTAAACAAGCTACAAAAGCTTGGCACAAACAATTAAGAGACTTTTTCATTAAATATTGATTTAAATTAATCTAGTGAAACTCCTCAAAAAAAAAGAAAGGACTAGTTGACTTCACATTGCTCCTTAAAAGACTAAACCCCTCAGCAAAGTTCAGATCTCTCTCAGCCTTCCTCAGGCAATAAGTCCCGGAAATCTTCCAATCTATCCAACCTAGAAATACCAACCAGGGCTTTTTTTTCTTCTTTTTTTTGCCTCCTTTAACTCCCTCCTATACTCCCATAAGTTTTCATGCAAGAGGAGTGTCATCCTATGGTAAGCCTCTGCAGGGCACCCAGAAGCATCACATCCCACCACTGCTCCACCTCTTCGTGCAGCCAGGGTCTTTCAAACTTTAAATCGGATGAAATAAGTTAGTTTTATTATTGAAATCCTAGGCAGACCAAAAGGGCAAAAGTACATGAATGCCCTCAAGAGCTAAATGCTCAAAAGCCCTTATACAAATAATATATGTTAACACTCCTCCTCAAGCTAGAGCATGGATATCTATCATGTTCAGTTTGGATACACATGAATCAAGTAAGGATCTGATCAAGATCTTGGTAAAAATATCTGTAATTTACTCCTCAGATGTGACTAGTGTTGTATATAGCAGCCTCTTCTGAATGATATCTCTGGTATAATGACAATCAACTTCAACATGCTTCGTTCTCTCATAAAATGCTGGGTTGTTAGCAATGAAGGTAGCTGCTTGTTATCACACCGCATCTCCATCGAGCTAGAAAACTGTTTCTACAAATCAGTGAGTAGGGGCATGATCCACATAATCATTGCAATCGTCTGAGCCATGGCCCTATACTCAAGCTCGGCACTCGACCTAGAAAATGTGCCTTGCTTCTTGCTACTCCATGTGATTAGATTCCCTACCAAAATGGTGCAAAAACCCATAGTGAATTTTCGATACACAAGACATCCAACGTAGTCCGCATCAAAATAGCCAACCAAGGTCATAGAAGATCCCTTGGAGAAGAGAAGACCCTTTCTAGGAGCCTTCTTGATGCATCGAAGTACCATCAATGCTGCATCCCAATACTGTCGTGTTGGCTTGGTCATAAATTGACTCAATCTCCCTACCGCAAAGGAGACATCAAGCCTCATGATAGTCAAATATAGCAGTTTTCCCACAAGCTGCCTGTACTGCCTACTGTCTACCAACTATGCATCCTCATCATAAAGTGGCATCTTGGAGTCCATAGAAATGTTGGCCTCCTTGGCCACAAGCATACCCACCTACTGCAAGATATCCAACGCATACCTCCTTTAGGACAAGACTACACCCTTCTTGCTGCGAGCAACCTTGATACCAAGAAAATACCATAAAGCCCCCAAATCTTTCATAACAAACTACTCTGCCAAAATACACTTAATCTCAGCAACACCCTACACATCATCTCCCATGACAATTAAGTCATCAACATATACAAGAAGTGCCACAATACCTCATCCAGTTCTGACAAAGAGAGAAATCAACTGTCGATCTCTTGAATCCAGCTGCCTCTACAACTTCAGACAACCTCTGGTACCATGCTCTGGACTCTGCTTGAGGCCGTAGATTGCCTTCCGCAGTCGACATACATGCACCCCCTTAACCTCGAATCCAGGTGGCTGCTGCATATAGACTTTCTCTTGAAGATCACTGTAGAGGAATGCATTCTTCACGTCCAAATGATACAGAGGCCAATCTCGCTGGACTGCCACTGCTACCAACACCCGTACTGTAGAAAGTCTGGCAACTGGTGAGGTGTCAAAGAAGTCCACCCCATAAGTTTAACTGAACCCCTTTGCCACGAGGCGTACTTTGTATCTGGCAATACCTCCATCTGGGTTGAACTTCACTGTGAAAACCCATCGACAGCCAATAATCATAGACCCATCTGAAATTGGAGTGAACTCCCAGGTCCCATGACCCCTAAGAGTCGCCATCTCGTCCTCCATGACTGCCCACCATTTCAGAACAAGCATGGCCTCGCAGTGAGTCGCTGGAATCTATATAACAGCCAACGCCTGAGTGAATCCTGCAAACCTGGGGGCTAAGTCGTCAGTAGAAGTGCCCCAGCCGTGGGATAAGTAGTACAAATCCGTGGTCTCTTCCGAATAGCTATTGGAAGATTCAGATCATCAGCTGTCACATCATCTGCCTTGTCCCTGTGATCAGCACACGTCAAATAAGCATCGGTGTCTAAAGGACTCACCTGAGAATCCGATGGTGAAGGCGAGAGTGGGGGTGCTAAAAAGTAGTGTGATGATGGACATATGTCTAAATTGACTTGGTCAAACGAGGAAAGGACAACGTAGTAGGTGGTGGTGGTGGTGTAGTAGGGCCAAAAATCTCAGGAAAACTCTCAAAGCGAATGAGTGTAAATGGCATAGGTGCCATGTCACCCTCAGAGGACATCTTAGTAGTAGAAGTAGAGAAGAGGAGTATTGTCTCATGAAAGGTAACATCTGCTGAAACAAAATACCGAGTAGTGATCGGATCAAAATATCGATACTCTTTTCGTGTCCGAGTATACCCAAGGAAAACACACTTAACTAACCTCAGTGGTAGTTTATCCCAGCCTGGCCCCAACAGGTGGACAAAAGCAACACAACCAAAAGTTCGAGGAGTGAAGTAAAGCAAGGGTCTATCGGGATACATAACCTACAAGAGAATCCATTCATGTAAAGCAGTGTTAGGCATACTATTGATTAGAAAGAAGGCAGTCAAAATAGCGTCACCCCAGTAAAGAGAGAAGACCGAGTCGTGAATCACCAAGGTACGAGCAACATCAAGTAAATACCGATATTTCCTCTCAGCAACACCATTCTGCTGAGAGGTGTGGGGGCACGTGGTCTCACAGATAATGCCACAACTGGAAAAGAAAGTGCACAATCAAGTAGTACAAAACTCTAAGGCATTATCAGACCGAAAACACTTCACCAAATAAGAATGCTGAGTTTTTATTTCCTTAAAAAAACTTTCAACAATTCATCCCACATTGGACTTATTCTTCAAAAGAAACAGCTAAGAAATACGATAAACATCCACTAACACAAGATAATATTTGTTCCCTTGTTGATCAGGAGTACGACTGGGACCCAAACATCCATGTGAATCAAATCAAACATAGTAACAAAAGAAACTAAAACAAAAGTGGAAAAACTAGTCCTGTGGTGCTTACCCAACTGACAATCATCACAGGTGAGAGTAGTAGTGGAGGATATGTGCGGCAAAACTCATCTGAGGCGATCAATAGATGGATAGCCAAGGAGGCGATACCACTGGAGAGGAGATCTAGTAGAAACAAGGGCCTAGGTAATAGAAGTAGCAACAATAGTACTGCTCAAACAGTACACCCCAATTCCTTACGCCCTCCACCAGTCGTCTTTCCAGTGAGTTTGTCTTGCAAGACACAAGAAGACGCATCAAATATAGCTCAGCAGTTCAGATCTCTAGTAATACTGCTAATAAACAACAAACTCAATGGAAAATCAGGCACATAGAAAACATCTGTTAGTCACAAAATAGGAGATAAAGACATCTCCCTTGCCAACAAGTGGCGAATGTCTCCCATCTGCCACCTATACAATCCTAGCTGGTGTAGCTGGTGCTAACTGAGAGAAAGATCCCCTGTCGCCACATAGGTGCTTGAACGCACCAGAGTCAATCAACCAATCACCAGAGGATAAAAGAGATGATATACCAGTTGCAGGTGCCTCAAAAGATGTGGCAATAGCTGCAGTATCTGGAGGTTGAGAAGAGGATGCCTAAGTCAATTGAGTAATCTGCTGCCGCAAGGTTTCAATCTCTATGCTGAGTGAACTGACATCAGGACTGGAAAGGGCTCCATCAGTGATCTCAACTGCCTGATTGGCCACAGGTGACCTACCATGCTTCTGCCAGCATGTAGCCTCAGAGTGACCCATCTTGCCACAGTAAGTACACGGAGACTGAGTATATGTACCAGAAGAGCGTCTACGTCCACGACCCTGTGCAGGGAGGGGGGCACCCCTGCCACATCCAAGGATCGAAACCAATGTAGACCTTTGAGCACCAATGTCAGGAGCAGGAGTGTGCACTGTGCCGAGTCTACTATAGGCCTCCAGAGCAGGAAGCCCAGAAGCGATGAGGATCTGATCTCTGGCTACCGTATACTAAGGTACAAGGCTTGCCAAGAAAAGGAAGACTGCCACCTATCTCCTAAAACTCCTCCAAGACACACAGGCACACCCCGACAGATAGGAGTGATGCCTCTCCAACATTTCCTTCGTGAGGTAGTATTATGGCAGCGTGCGTCCTTCCTGACGCAAGTAAAAGAGGTCATGCAAGACCTCAAAAACCCGTACGGAGTTCTTGGCGTGTAAGTCTCACGCAAAGATTCCCACATCTCCTTTGCTGTCAAATAATACATAATCTCATCTGCTATTCAAGGAACAACAGTCTGCATAAGCCATGCACAAACCATGGCGTTGTCTCTATCCTAGTTGGCATTTATGTCAATCTTGTTTGCAGGCTCCGGATATGTAAGAATGTGGCTTTTCCCATGACCCCTAACAGTCATAAGAAATGTCTTGGAACACCGTGGGTAGTTGGTCTCATCTAGTTTGATGTAGTGTTTTAAATGCCAACGATATGGTTAGCATGCTGCCAAATGCCGATGGCCTGCTGTGGTGCACTGCTGGCTGTAGGATTATTGGGCGAGAAAGGTTGGAAGTTGAATAAGTGGCTACTACTCTTGTCCAGGAAAGTCATCCCTAACTAGTGAAAGGTATACACTACTGGCTATAGGATTGTTGGGCGAGAACGGTTGGAAAAAAAAAAACACACACACACACACACAATTCGAAAGTTAAAACCTTGGGTATGGTCATGAAGAAACACTTTTATTGTTATATTAATTTTCTTGAAATTGATATCATTTTTTTTTGAAACAGAAATTAATATCATTTTGATTATTCCTGTCATTTTTGTCTGCATGCCCTCGGCATTTTCACGGCATCCCCTTAGCAAGGCCATGAAATGCACACTTTGAATTTCATCGACACAGTATCGAAATTGACATTTTGAACCTTGGTTTGATGATAGGACAGGAAAAGAGGTTTTTGAGTACCCTGGTGTCCGAAAAAGAACCCGATGTCACCTCGAACTGATCATCTGAAGCCATATTCGCAATCCGCAAGCCTCAATCAATCTTTTACCTCAAATAGATCACTTCATAGACTAATCAGATCTGACTTGATGAACAAAGAAACCCCCTTTGGTCAGATGTAGGCCTAGCAAGGGTGCAAGGGAAGGCACCCAACATGGCCCCAAGAGACCCGAGGTTCTAGCTATAGCTGTTGGTGTGAACCAAGATCAAGGTCACCAACACCCCTGTAATCTCAAATCGCTGCCGGTATAGGGGGTCACCGACCCTACAGAGCCACCGCCAACCTTGGCGAGCGTCGTCACACCACCTCAGAGGCTATTGCACCGTAGATGGGGCCTGCAGCGTCGCCACTCACGTGCTGCTGGTGAAGCTCAAGCCGCAAATCGGACCTACAGTGCTGCTACTCATCCGACGCGTCAATGCACCGCTCGTGTCGCTCTAATCTGCCGCTGCGCCGCCGCTACAACGAGAGCAAAAGCGTCGCACAGCCCAAAAAGAGAGGCTGAGTCCTTACTATGCCGCTCGCCCTGCTCAAATGCGTCGCAACTCCACCTCTATGGTGGGAACAGCGCAGCGTCGCTCAAGAGAGGAAGAGAGAGAAGGTTTCGACGGCCTTTCGAGTGGGATACCAAGAGCTCCAATCTAGGACCATCGCTCTGATACCAAATTGGATGAAATGAGTTAATTCTATTATTGAAATCTTAGACTCTCTTATATAGAGAGAGGCCAAAAAGATAAACATACATGAATGCCCTCACGAGCTAACAGCACAAAAGCCCTTATACAAACAATATATGCTAACACTTTAAGTGCCCATGGGTGTATCTTCCCTAGAGTCGCATTCCAAGGGTGTGTGAATGGACAAAGGTCGAAGAAGAGCACTAGCCAAGCTAACTGGGACCCGCACACAAAAACTAATCGAATAAAGAATGACAAGTCATGTTTAGTGTAGAGAAGCAAGATGGGTGATAACAAGTTGTGTCTAGTGTATGCATTTAGAGTTTGTTGCATATGTAGAGTTGTGTTTAAAATGAGTGCATGTGTGCATGGCCTTGCATAACAAGACCTTTATGTCGAGTGTCGATGTACGCACAATTGATGGGACTATGGGCATATCAAAACCTCAAATGAAGCACATACATGGCTTCACAAATCACGACACAATGCTAAACCCAAAAACTATTTTAATTTTCCTTAGCAAATATTAACATGTTTATGCATTCTCATTTCCATCGATATAAGAACATAAATCAAGGGGCTAAAGATCAAGCCATTTGAGACACGCACAGGAGGTAAAGCAGCTTACCCCTTCCTCTCTTTTAGCCGTTACCATTATCTGTTGTAACTTTACATGTGATTTTATCGACTTCCTGAATGCTTACTCAACTCCTTACCTCTCGCTCCCCTTTTGCTACTTTTGGTTGACCCTGTAAATAACGACCGAATAAAGTGAAGCACATTAATCTAAGAGTGTAAGTTAAATAACAAGATATATTAAAATTGAAAATTAGGAAGTATGATCTTTGTTCTTATTATTGTTGAGCTCCTTCGGTCTTATGTTCTTTATTATTATCCTTTTTTATTATTTAGCTATTTTCTTGTGGGATTGTCATGTACTTTTCCCACCTCACTATATATATTGGCAGGTAGAGCTACAAAATGATCTACTTTGATTTATTTCATCCCACTTAGTATTAGAGCAACGATCAAGGTAGTGCTTGGGTATCCTACCAAAAACTTAGCCTTTAAAACCTCCACCTCAACCCTTCTCTCCTTCATTGGGCACCACCGAGCCCTCCTTGCCGCGCCACCACCCCATGGTGGTACAGCAACCCACCGGCAGCAGCCAGCGTCATCGGTAGGCCTTCTCCCTCTCGGCGACAACAGGTGTTGCCTTGGTGGTGGCAAGGCCACTGGGGGGTTCTCTACCCTCGTGTGTCTGCTACGCACCAAGGAAGGCTCTTGGTCTGATTTGGGGCCCTGATTTACCTAGTTTCAGCATCTATAGTTTGTTTTTAGCTCTAATTCAACAATATTATGGTCCAAATATTTTTTTTTCACATCTCGAAGTTGGTTTCTACAATTGTTGGATGATTTAACCTTCTTGGGTCGGTTTTTGGATTGGCTCTAATTGAAGAATAGATGACGTCTCCAAGTTTTTCTGAAGTAACATCAGAATCTATGTCAGAAAGAGGGACATACAAAAGTCCCTTCTTTGGTCCAATGGTGAAGTTGGATGAGACTATCCCTGATGGTCACAAACCTTCCTAATGATTGTGGAAGGTCATCACAAAGAGCACATACTTCTTTAACTAGAGCCAAGAAAAAAGACAAGCAAGAATGCTACCTAAAAGAAGGATAACACCATGGTCCATGCATGGATTATGAATTACATTATTCTTCATATTGGAGACGAGATCATGTACTACAGGACAACAAAGGAGTTGTGGGATAATTTATGTGACACATGTTCCCATAAGAACACTAGTAGAGTTCTCCAGATTTACAGCAAGCTCTCACAGCTTTGTCAGGAGGATCGCCGACTGTTCAAATATTACTCCTCCTTGAAGGATCTTCTTGAGAAGTAGGAGAAAATGAAGTAAGCCATATTATTCTCTAACCCTACCTCTTAATATATAAAGGTGGTGAAAGTTTAGTACAACCTCCTAAAAAAATAATAAAACAACAAAGGGTGCAAACACTAATAACATAAGCAAATAAGTAAAAGATAGAAGGGGCACAACACTTCCCCTCAAGCTGGAGTATAGATATCAATTATCCTCAGCTTGGAACAACAAACATCAAAAGATGAACATGGTAGTGGCTTAATAAAGATGTCTATTGTCTGATCCTCCGAGGTGACAGAAATTATGCGAATGAGTGACCGCTAGATCAAGTCACGCGTATAGTGGCAATTGATCTTGACGTGCTTTGTCCTCTTATGGAACATGGAGTTGTTAGAAATGTACATGACAACCCTCTTATCACACCTCATCTCCATAAGTGTCACAAGAAATATGCAAGTCTATTAGGAGCGACCTCACCGACATCATCTCTGCAACCTTGTAGGCCATAGCTCTATACTTGGACTCTGCACTGGATCAGGCAACAACCACCTGCTTTTTGCTCTTCCATGTCAGTAGGAGAGAATAAGCAATCTTATTCCAATAGAAAACCATACACCTCTTTATATAGAGAAAGGTGTGGAAACAATTACGATAATAACCATAAGAAAATAAAAATTACAATAATGTCATAATATAAAATAAGCCGAAAGGATATCTCAACACTCCCCCTCAAGCTAGAACATAAATATCAATCATTGTCAGCTTAGAACAATAGACATAGTTGAATAAAATAAATCAAGCAGAAATAAAATGATATCAAGCATAAACAATAATAACACTTGAGTTTACGTGGAAACCCCACTCACGAGGAGCGAGGAGAAAATCATGAGAGGTCCTGTTTGCGTGTTTCTCTATGTTTCTTCTCAAAAGAATAAATGACGGGTACACGCTTATTTATAGACTACCACACACATAACAAAATCCCACTCCACTATCTGTGCCTATTTTTTTAAAAAAAAAAAAAAGATAGGAAGATTACCTAAGGCAGGTAATCATCCAGATATATTTATACAAGAGTTTAAAATTGACTTGCAGGTTTTGCAACCAAGACTAAAAACCTATAATTTAACACCCCCTCAAGCTCCCTCTCAACACTCCCCCTCAAGCTACAATTCTCTCAACACACACCCTCAAGCTAGAGCATGAAATGCTCAACTTGTAATAAAAAAAAATCCACTCTACACAATAGAACACAACTCTCTGCACTGGTTCTTGCTTGTAAGCGAGAATATAGACTAGACATGTTGGACAAACTATAGTTGGCTCTAACAAGAGGCCTCTCCCCTAGAGACCTGGTGCAAATGGCTCCCCATTCAGTATCCCTGAAATGGGATCCTCCTTTGAAGACCTCGAAACTGAATCTCCCTCTCTGAAATCCACAAAATTAGATCTCCTACATAGAAACCTGAAATGAGACCTCGAAACTAGATCTCCCTCTAGAGACCTTAAAACTCCGGACCTCCCAGAGTTATAATTTCTCATGTAGAGTCCAAGAACAAGAGAAACTTAGAAATAGGGGATGACTACAACAGGCTCAACACTCCCCTTTTCTCCCATACTCATATGGGAGAAAAAATAACGAAAAGAAACAATAAAAAAAACTAGAGAAAAGCCTCTCCCCTCTTCTCATAAACATAATCATCATTTTTTTATTTTTTTATTTTCCTCTCCTTTTCTTCCCTTTTTCTTATTTTCTCCCTATTTTTTGTTTCATCTTTTTTTCTTCCTTTTTCTTATGAGTTCCCTTTTTTTCAATATCCTTTGGCCCTCTTCTCTCCTTTCCGCTTTTTTTTTAACTTGAGCATAACATAACCGAACACCAAGAACCAAAGACACCAAAATGAACAAAATTCAAACCTCGTGTGAGCGGCGAGACCACCGAGTCCTCGCCACAATCTTCACCGAAGATCGCTCGCACGAGCACCATCGACAAGCACCACATGCACCGCCTCGAAAATCTTCACCATTGATCTCACGATCTCCTTGCTCGCACTCCGATCTCCTTGCTCGCTCTACAATCTCGAAACCAGCATCTGACGCACCGGCATGTGTAGGGGAGAGCTCCTCGCTGCAGCACGCCACCAGCGTCCACCAGATCACCAACACCATCCATTGGCGCCTCCTCAAGATCGACCACCTCGAGGCACTCACCAACCCCTACGCCTTCCGCGCCACCATCGCCTTTCAACCACATGTCCTGACTCAATCAACACCTAGTTCATTGCAGAGTTCATCGCAGAGTCTGTGTGATCTGTCTGCTTCGGCTCCATCATCACCAACAGTAGCAACAACACCCACCGATGGAGCTGCCACCATCTTCTCCTTTGTCAACGGTGCAAGGATCATGCACAACTCCTTTGAGCGCCGCTGTCCCTGTCGCCACCGCCTCTCGTTCGCCGCAATGGTGCTGCTGGCAACAGGAGACGACCACAGATGACGCTTGCGCAGGCAGAGCTGAGCCCCAGCACGAAGATCCTCACCTCCTCCATAAAGCCCATGGAGGCACAGTTCGCCATAGAGCGACCACGGCAACGGAAGAGGCCTTCGTGGGTGGGGGCCCTCGGTGTCATCCACGTCTCCGTCGTAACGTGGCAGCTGCTGATCCTCTCCGTGCTCAGTGCTTGCCTTCCACGTCTAGTTGTACTGCTCTTCCATCGGCTTCGCCTGCAGCATGAAGCCTCTTCTTCATCGCATCACTAAATCCATGAGCGATCTCACCCTCCAATCCAATCTAATTTGATTTCCTTCGATTCGAGTGCCACTATCAGCGGCGATGAGGAAGGTCCTGTGAAGAGGACTCCTCTTTGTGCACCTCTTATGGCAACACCTACTACTGTGTTGCTCCTTGATGATCATGAGAATGCTCCAATGATAAACATAATCTTAAGAACAAATATAACCCATGATATCAAGTTGAATAAAATAAATCAAGTGGAAGCAAAATGATATCAAGCATAAACAATAATAACACTTAGGTTTACGTGGAAACCCCACTCACAAAGAGCTGGGAGAAAATCACGGGAGAAGTACTCCATGGGCGTATTTCTCTGTGTTTCTTCTCAAAAGAATAAGTGGGGGGTACACGGATATTTATAGCCACCACACACATAACAAAATCCCACTTCACTATGTGGGACTAAATAATCACTACAATTCTCTCAACAGACATCAAAAGTGAGCGAGTAAAAGGCACGGTAAAAATGTTTGTTGTCTGGTCCTTAGACGTAACGAAGTGATGTAGATGGCACCACACTGAATCAGATCCTAGGTGTAGTGACAATCAACATTGACGTGTTCGGTTGGCTCATGAAACATCGAGTTGTTGGCAATATAAATAGTAGCACGGTTGTCACACCGCATCTCCATAGGCTCCTCCCCTAAGACATGTAAATCATGTAAAACAAATCTCACCCAAACCATCTCTGCGATAATTTGAGCCATAGCTCAGTACTAAGATTCTGCATTGGATCTGGAAACAACTCCCTAGTTTTTGCTTCGCCATGTGACTAAATTCCCAACAACATAAGTGCAAAAACTAGTAGTTGACTTTCGATCAACCAAACAACCTACATAATCCGCATCAGAGTAGCCAACCACTGTCATGGTCGTGCCTCTAGAGAAAAGCATGCTACTGTCTAATGCTTTCTTCAGATATCTGAGCATTTGCATCGCTACCTCCCAATGCTATTTGGCATGCCTCTCCATGAATTGGTTCAACTTTCCCCTTGCTAGGGAAATATCTGATCTAGTGATGATGAGATGTAGTAGCTTGCCCACCAACTACCTATAAGATCTGTTGTCCACAGGTACTGACTCGACATCATACAAGTTCCCTTTGGGATCCGTGGGTATGTTGGCAGGCTTAGCCCCCAACATCCTAATATCTTGTTCTACATCAAGGGCATACTTACACTTAGGAATAACAATGCCACTTTTAGTCCTTGCCACTTCAATAGCCAAAAAATATCGTAACTAGCCTAAGTCTTTCATCACAAATTTAACATCCAAAGTCTTCATCTCAACTATCCCAGCTTTATCATCACCGATGATAATGAGGTCAACATACACTAGGAGCACAACAACTCCATTGTTACTCCTCCGAGCAAACAAAGAGTGATCTATAGAAGATCTTTGAAGGCCTATCACATGTACCATCTGAGATAGCTTCTGGAACCATGCACGTGGGCTCTACTTAAGGCCATAGATAACCTTCTGAATTCTACACTTACACTCCCCCCAAGTCTTAAAGCCAAGAGGCTACTACATGTGGATTTCTTCCTGAAGATTGCCATATAAAAGGGCATTCTCCACATCAAATGGGAAAAGAGGCTGGTCAAATCGGGCAGCAACCAACATCAAAATCTACATCGTCGGTAGGCATACCACTGGAGAGGTGTCAAAGAAATCCACTCCATAAGTCTAGGTGAATCCTTTTGCAACGAGGCGAACCCTATGCCGTGAAATAGATCTGTCAATATTGTACTTTAGGGCAAAGACCCAGCAACAGCCAACAACACGAGCACCTGGTGCCAAGGTGGTAAGGTCTCACGTCCCCCTAAAGTGAAGGACAGGCATCTCATCCTCCATGGCCTGTCACCATTTTGAATGAAGCATGGCCTGCTAATATATAGAAGGATCCGTGGAAGCAAACAAGGCAAACATATACAGGCCAAATGACCTCCCCAGGTTGGCACTGGGAGCAACTCCAACAACCTGGTAATGGGCACAAGTACATGGAGTTTTCCGAATAGTGATTGGAAGATCCACATCATCCACCTCGATCTCCAACGAAGAAATAGAAGAATCCTCCCCAATAGGGACAACACCAAAGGGACTTGCAGGGACATCACCAGAAGTAGAGGCAACAGTGACATCAACATGTACCTGAGCCGAGGAGGATGGTGGCGTAGGAAAGGGGGGCTGCTGCCTGTAAGTGACTAGCAATCTGTAGGCCATAGAAGGCTCATTGTAACGAACCTTGCCACTATTTGAATATGTCCCAATAGGACTGCGATTGATAGGAATCTGCTCTAGAGGTTTGGAAGGTACAACCATGGGTGCAGACTCATCCTCAAATACCAATCGGTGCCCATTAGTAGAATAGTACGAGACTGTCTCATGAAAAGTAACATCCATACTAACATAATGCTTCCTGCCCAATGGATCAAAGCACCGATATCTTTCTAGGATGCTGTTGTAACCCAAAAAGACACTTGGCAGCCCGAGGTGCCAGCTTGTCCCATCCTAGTCTAAGAAGATAAAGGCTATACAGCCAACACAGCTGCTGGCACATGAAACAACTCCTTAGGATGGAGACCTACCATGGAATCTACACCTAGATGGCAAAGTTTGGCATCTGGTTATCTGTACAACACCACCCAAGTAAAATGATGGCACATTGTGATGAATCAATAATGTTCTAGCCAAATCTAAAATATAGCGATGCTTTCTCTCAGCCACCTCATTTTACTGTGACGTATAAGGGCAAGAAGTTTGGTGAAATATCCCATAAGATCTATAAAATGCATCAAACTTGGCAATATAAAATTCAAGAGCATTATCCGAGCACACAATCTTAACCACTAAAGAAAACTGAGTCTTTATTTACATGACAAAAGTTTCAATCATGACACCAACATTAGATTTATTTTTTAGCAAAAATAATCATGACATTCTAAAAAAAATCATCCACTATAGTCAAATAGTATCGATGACCTAGTCGATCAAGAGTACGACTAAGGCCCTAAACATCCATATGAACTAAATCAAAACATGCAACAGAATTCAAACTGGAACTCACAAAGTAGGTAGAGCGATGATACTTCCCTAGCTAACAAGCATTCAAAGTATCTGAATGGTCGGAGAGATATGTGGAATGACATGTCTGAGCCTGTCCATAGGAAGATACCTGAGTCAATGATGCCACTGTAGCAGCAAACGATACTAGAACTAAATGACAAATGCCCCCTCATGTCCACCACCAATAGTCCTCCTTGTGAGCTTGTGAAAAATGCATCCAACATCATAAAAAATGACACAACAATTTAGATCCTTCATTTTTATGCTAACTTGCTTTCTTGAAGGAGTCCCGAGGGGAATGAGAGGTCTGGCGACGAGGTGGCTGGCATCCGGGCGGCTGGCGGATAGGGTGAGGAGAGATGGCCCTGGCTGGACGATGGTGGGCAGGAGGTCGCGGAAGGGAGCAGAGCTGGTGAGGTGTTTCAAATGCCTTGGGGAGGGGCATTTGGCAGCGGAGTGCAGGGATCTGGTGCGGTGCTTGCGCTGTGGCGTTCTGGGGCATCGGAGGTCGAGCTGCGAGCGCCGGGGATCGAGTGGGGTGGCTTCCTCGAGAAGGGGGGGACACCTCCACCCCCTCCGGAGGGGGCACCCCTCATGGAGGTCGAGGCGCCGTGGTCGGAGGAGTTTGGAGCACTGGAAGGGAGGCTGGCATCGACGTTGGTAGCGGTGGTCTTGGAGGGGAAGGTAGAGGTGGAGGCCTTGAGAAGGGTGGTCACCGCCTTCTTGGGGATTGGCAGGGGACGGTTCGGGGTGGCCCCCCTGGGAGGTGGGCGGTTGGTGTTGTTAGGGCTGGGCTGAGAGGAGTTGAGGCGGCTGGTCTTCAAGGTGCTACAGTGTGGCCGAGGAGTGGTGCGGTGTCGGTGGCCGGTCAAGTCAGATGGCGCTCTGGCAGAGAGGCCGCCGACTGGCCTGAGGAGGATCCTAGTTGAGGGGATTCCACTCTTCCTCCGTACGGTGGAGGTGGTGGCAGCGGTGGTTGCCCCTTTTGCGAGGCTGCGCAGATGCGAAGGCCTCGGCCTGAAGGCGGCCGACTTGTCGCGGATCGAAGCCTGGGTGGAGATGAGACCGGGACAATGGCTTGTGGAGAGCTTGGTGCTCAGGTGGGGGAGCTCCGCCTGGCTGATCCACATCTCGTGGGGTTCCGGGAGCCCTAGGTCTTTTGCTGAGGCGGTGGGTGGCGGAGCTGCGGCGATGCTTGGAGGCGGTAGTGGCGGGGGGGTGGAGGAGGGTCAGACTGCTCTTGGGAAGGCCGAGGGTTGCGGCAGGGATTGCGGCAAGGATCATGCAGCGGTTGCGATCCCCGTGGCGTAGTCAGTGGCAGGTGAAGGGGTGGGGATGCGGGAAGCCTATGCGGATTTTGCGGAGGGGTCGGGAGAGGTGAATGCGGCACTGAAGCTGGGCAACCCCACTGATTGCGGGTGCGTTGATGGCACTGAGATGGCCCCCGATTTTGTAGGAGGAGCTCATGGAGGACCCGAGTCGGGTGGGCGTAACCCGGATGCGGGAGTTGGGGGCTCCGACGCTGATGTCGTTTCGGGTCTTCCAGTGAGCTCGACTCCGCGACCCCAAGTCTCTGCAGATGAAGGGCAGGGAGCTGTTATTGGAGGATCGAGGTGCACCTTGGCCAGACCAGTCCAGGCGACGGGGCAAGGTGCGACTGGCGGGGAGGGGAGCGGGCGGCGATGAGAGCGGAGGCTGTCTGGCTCACAGCGGCCCGTCTACAGGCCGCGATGGTTTTACCGTAAGGGGTAGGCTCGGAAGGCCTCGACTGGGGGCGTTGCTGGGGTCGACCGGCGCCGGTCACCGATGGAGCTGGGTCGACTGCGGCGGCCTTTGCTGGGGGCGATGACGAGGGGATATCTGCTCCGGGGTCCCCAGCAGTGGTGGAGGGGCGGCGGGCGACGGGAGCTGGTGGTGGAGCTGGGAAGCTGGTGGATGCGATGTCAGTGCGGAGGGCAGATGTGGTGACTAGGCTGCCTGAGGGCGAGGTTATGACGCTGGGGGACACGCAGATGTTGGCCGTAGAAGGTGTGGAGGTTACGGGGCAAGGAGGGGCGGTGGGTGGTTGTGAGGGGAATTCGAATGATCTGCGTTTGTTGATGGAAGTGGAGGATGATGTGGCCGCAATGATGGGGTTTAGGCGGTTGACGCCAGGAGGTTCCCGGAGGTCCTCTTGACCAAGGTCATGTCGTGGAATGTGAGGGCGTCTAAACGACCCGTCGAGGTGGGCAGCTCTGCGGGGGTATATTCAAAGATGGGGGCCTGATGTGGTCTTTCTCCAGGAGACGAAGTGGGGGAGCTGTGATGGAAGGTTGTGGAGGGAGGTGGGGGGAGGTGTTTTTGGGGGTTTCTTGGCCTCGGATGCGGATGGAAGTGCGGGGGGAATTGCTGTGGGATGGAAGGAGGAAGAGTTCTCCTTGCTGGAATCTCTGGTTGGGTCCCATGTTGTCACTGTTAGACTTCAAGGATGTTGGGATAACACATGTATGCTCCTTTCCTCGGTCTATGGCCCGACGGAGGGTTGGAGAAGACAGGCCTTGTGGGAAGATCTGAGCCAGGTCGCAGCAGCTTTTCAGGGGATACCTTGGCTGGTTGGTGGCGATTTTAATGTTACTCTACGGGCAGAAGACAGACCAGGTGACCGAGGGGGATTGGACCAGGGCTTTGAGGTGTTTGCAGGCTTTGTGGCGGATCAGGGGCTGGTTGATATGCCACCGTTGTCCTGTCTCTACACGTGGAGATCTGGAGGACAGCGATCCCGGATTGACAGATTTCTTGTCTCAACGGCGATGGCGGAGTTGTTCCCGATGGCGGAGGTTAGATCCCTGGAGTGTCCGTTCTCGGATCACACCCCCTTGCTGTGGGTGTCGAACGAGGGATGGAGGCATGGTACTTATTTCAAGTTCGACAAGGTGTGGCTCATGGAGGAGGGCTTCAGGGGGTTGGTAGAGGAACGGTGGAGGTCATTTCAGGCGGATGGTTCGACGACTGCCAGATTGGAAGCGAAGCTAAGAGATTTAAGATCCTTCTTGAAGACCCGTATTAAGCAGATTAGGGAGGAACATGAGAGGAAGAAAGAGGAGGCTCTTGTTGAGATTGCATGTCTGGACAGGGCAGAGGACATTGGTCTCCTTTCAGACGCTGACAGGGTTCATAGAGCAAGACAGATTCAGGTGATACAGGAGGAAGACCGGAAGGTGGAGGTGGAGTAGAGGGTGAGGTCTAACAAGAAGTGGCTTAAGGAAGGCGATTCCAACACCCGATTTTTTCATATGGCTACATCAGGTAGGAGGAGGAGGAACTGGATTGACATATTGGTGGTGGATGGGGAGGAGTTTGTGGGAAGGGAGGCAGTGGGAGGGGCAGCTGCGAGATATTTCAGAGACTTTACTAGGTGGAGACGGGGGGGAAGGTGGAGATGGTTAGGGTCTGAGATACCGCAGATCCGGGAGGCAGACGCCAGCTTCTTGACAGGCTCTTTTAGGGAGGATGAAGTCCGTGAGGCAATTTGGGGGTTGAATGCGGATGGTTGTCGAGGGCCAGATGGCTTTCCAGTTGCCTTCTACAGAGAGTTCTGGCCGGTGGTGAAAGAAGACATAATGCAAGTGGTGCAAGAATTTAGAGCTGGTAACTCGAGATTCAATAGGCTGAACAAGTTCTACATGTTCCTGCTGCCGAAGAAGGAGGGCACTGAGGAGATCCAAGAGTACAGACTGATAGCTCTCTCGAATGCTATCTATTTGGTGGTGGCGAAGCTTCTGGCAAATAGATTGAGGACTCTGGGTGGGATTGTAGATTCGGTGCAGACGGCCTTTGTTCCTGGCAGGAATATTTTGGAGGGCTATGTGATGGCCTCAGAGATCCTTTCGTCCTAGAAGAGAGATAAGAAGGCTTTCCTATGGAAGGTTGATTTCAGCAAAGCTTATGACTCGATCCAGTGGTTGTTTCTTTGGGCGTCCTTGGTGAAGAGGGGGTTCCCGCCGGTGTGGATTGACTGGATGAAGAGATGCGTCACCACGACGTCGTTCTCGGTTCTTATCAACGGAAACCCAGCTGGGGGTTGGATCCAACCAAGCAAGAGGGTGAGACAAGGTTGTCCGTTGGCCCCGATGCTCTTTGTGATTGCCGTGGATGCTCTTGCTAGGGCAGCTAAGAGGTCATGTGAGAGAACTTGATGAGAGGTTTCTCCTTAAGAGATAGGACGAGTATCCCGTTGCTTCAGTATGCGGATGATACAATCTTCTTCATTGAAGGTGGAGAAAGGGAGGCCAGAAGAATGCGGTTCCTTGTCTTTTTACTAGGTGAGGCGTCAGGATTGCAGATTAACCTGGCTAAATCGGATTTCATCCCTTTCAATCTAATTGAGGCAGAGGCGAGGGGGTGTAGTTTGGGACTTAGCACAGAGCAGGTTAAGCTCCCGATTAGATATCTGGGCTTACCGTTGTCAGATGGGAGGATTCTGGTGAGAGATTGGGCCCCCCTGGTGGAGAGGTTGGAAGGGAGGTTGGAGGGGTGGGCGTCCAGGCTACTGTCGAAAGGTGGGAGGTTGGTCCTGCTCAAGGCAGTTCTGTCAACAATGCCATCGTACTTCACTTCCATGCTGAAGATGCCTCGACAGGTGATTGCAAAGATAGAGAGAGCTATAAGGAATTTCTTTTGGTCCAACCAGGGGACGAGTGGACAGGGTGCAAGGTTGGTTGCTTGGGAGGAGGTCTGCAGACCATTGGAAGACGGGGGGCTCGGGGTGAGGGATTTGGGGAGATCTAATGACAATCTGTTGGCGAAGTGGGTGGGATACCTGTTGGAAGGTAGGGGGATGTGTTGGGCAAGGTGTTCGAGACGGCATATGGTGGCCCGGTGCGTTGGAATCTCCTGGTGTCGCCGCCTAAGGATGCCTCACTTTTTGAAAGGCTTGTCGACGGTGGCTCCTAAGGTAAGGAACTACTTTGTTCCTGTGTTGGGAACGGAGGAGATTTTCATATTTTGGCAGGATAATTGGACGGGTGATGGAGCGCTTGCCAGAAGATTTCAGAGACTGTTTGCCTTGTCCCAGAACAAAATGGCGTCCGTGGCTGAGGTATAGGAAGATGGGTGGTGCCCGCGCTTCGTAGGCAGCCTATCAGATGCGAGAGCGCACGATTTTCAGGTCTTGAAGAGTTGGAGGGACTGCATCCGGCGTCTGGTACGGACATGTTTGGTTGGGATGAAGGTGAGTTTTCGGTAGCGGTTACATACAGGAGATTGTCCATTGTTGGTCCTGGGGTGGAGCTGGATCTGGCAAGGGACTGCAGGTAGATTTAGAAAGCCGCGTGTCCACTGAAGGTCAAGATTTTTGCCTGGCTCCTTAGGAGGAGAAGGCTAGTGACTAAGGTGTGGAGGACGAGGTGGGCTCCTGGAGAATGTAAGGTCTGCCCTTTGTGTGGTGGTGATGAGGAGGACGTTGACGACCTTTTTTTCACTTGCCCTTTTGTGGTGCAGATTTGGGATAGGATGGGCGGGAGGTGGTGGGAGTGTCTGTTCGAGGAATTCTGGCATAGCTTCAGAAGCGGAGGTGGTGTTGGTGGACATTTCGTCTTCCGTACGAAGGAGAAGGCGAGGCCATTGGCAGTTCTTTAGGGTATTTGGTTGGGCAGGAATGCGGTGGTTTTCAAGGGCCAGAGACCTTACGTGGAGAATTTTGTTGAGTCTATTAACTCCTTGTTTACTCTTTAGGTTGACTCCTTGTGAGTGGGGGACCTTGGGGTCTGCCTGTTGTATTGATGGATGTTGTTGATTCTATTATATATATTCTTGGGTAGTTATCACACTGGATAACTACCCTTTCCTTTTTCAAAAAAAAAATAAATTAATCGGAAAATCAGGAACAAATAAAACATCAGGTAATCTAAAAGTAGGGGTAACTGCCACCTCCATCCATCCATCAATTCTAGAATGTCAACGATCAACCACCTGCACTGTCTAACCAAGTGCCACTAACTGAGTCCTCTGAAAACAAGTGTGATCACTACTCAAGTGCCTAAATGCACATGAATCCACTAGGCACATGGTCCCATCACCAAACCTGCTGTGTACTCAAGGCAAAATCTATACCTAAGGAGGAAGCAAAGGCCGAATATCTAATGAAGTAGAGGACTCCAATGTAAGCTGAGAAAGACGCTGCACAACTACATCATACTCGGCATAAGAGACCATGTCAAACTGCTTCTCTAAAAGGGTGGTGGCTTGATTAGCCACAAGAGGTCTACCATGCTTAGACCAACAGGTAACCTTTACATGACTAACCTTGCCACAGAATATGCACGTGGTCCAGGGTCTACTAGGTTGTCCTCTACTACGTCCTCTACCACGTGTAGAAGGAGCTCCATGGCCTTTAGTAGCAACTAAAGTAGTCATCTGCCCAAGACTATAAGGAGAGGGCTTCACCACAATCCTGTTCAACTTGTTATATGCTTCCTCTAGAGATGGGAGCTCAACAAGGGACAAAATATGTGAACGAACTCCCTCATACTCAAGATCAAGACCATCTAGAAACTGAAGAACTGCATGTTTCCTGAGATACTCCCTCTCAGAAGAACATGTACACACAGGTCTATAGGAATTATACTTCTCGAGGAGCCCCTTAAGAGTGGTATAATATTTGGGATAAGGACTGCCCCTCCTGCTTCAGACTACCAATATCATGGTGGATCTAGAAGGCTTTGCTAGAATTCTTCTCATGAGACTATGTGTCATGCAGAGAATCTTGCATCTCTTTTACGATCATATAATGCATGATCCCATCTCTAATCCGAGATACGACAGTGTTAATGATCCATGAACGTACCATCGCATTGTCCTTCCAGGTAGCGTTTTTCTTGATTTTCACAAAGGGCTCTAGATCTAGCAATATATGCTTCATATCATGACCCTCCACAACTATAAGGAATGTTTGAGACCATCGTGCATGGTTGGTCTCATCCAGGGTTTTAAATGCCAGCGGCATGCCGCCGAAATGGCATTTTTTTCAAGTCACCATGCCGACATGGTTTAGTTGTCGAAAAGCAGGAATTTCACCGACATACCAACCATTTCACTGACATGCTGACCATATCGGTGAATATTCTTACCCATATAGGTATGGTACCTTCGAAGATTATTTTACTCCTCAATTCCAACCCCAAGCTCCCCCTCAAATTCCAACAAGATCACAATCATCACAAGATGGTCCTAAAACAACAAGATTCTCCCAAACACGTGCAACTAATCGTACGCGTGATAGACCATACACAGATGGTAGATTTCTCTATCTTGGGATTTTGGTTAGTATGAATAAACATGAGTACAGACAGCACATAATGGATTATCAGACAAATTATTTGTCTTGGGAGAGTTACTATAAATACATTCAAAGTATTAATCGACACAATAGTCAACGATGGTATCAATCAAGTGGTGATAGTATCCACGATAGAGATATCGATCCAGCAAGAAACTCTTGGTTCTGGTGAAATCTGACTTTCGAGTTCAAAGTCCTAACTTCTGAGTTCTAACTTCCGATGCATCAGGACATTACGGTTTCAGCTTTTACTTTGAAACTATATACTTTGATCATTTCATTCTTCCATTCTGAAATTCCCTGTATTCTTAACATGGTAAAAATATTTGATATTTCATTATTGAACTTGAACATAGTATGGTCATGTAGTATATGAATATTATGATGTAATACTCTTATTGTTGCATAATCAACATTTGATTTTCTTGAAATTGATATCATTTTGGCTACTTCAACCATTTTTGTCAACATGCATCGTCATGCCCTCGACATGCCTCCGAAATGGCATATTTTCGGGCCATCAAAATCGTCGAAATCTGCCATCAAAAAATGAGCATTTCCACAGTATTCCCTCAACATTCCCCTACTAAATGCACACTTAGAATTTCATCGGCATAGCATCAAAACCAACATTTCGATCCTTAGTTTGGAGATCAAGACAAAAAATGAATTTTTGTAGGTCCCTACCTCAGTAGCAGTATCCAATGTTAGCTCTGAACCTTCTAATTATGACATCCCTTGACAAGGTGGAAGAACTTCAAAATCAAATCTAAAAACCTTGATTTTATATCATAGAAATCACTATAGAGAGATATGATCTTTAGAGAGAGAGATGATCTTTAGATCATGAAATCCAAGCAAACATAGTATGAAAATCAAATTAAGACCACATCAAAGACCCCATAAGACAGATGTAGGCCATGCTAGGGTGTAAGGAGGCACCCCAGCACAGCTGCCTAGAGGTCTTGGACCCTCGCCACCACCAGCAAGGCAACACCAATTGACTGGTGGTGGTGAAGCGACACTGCTACCGCTGCAGGTGGCTACCGATGGTGGTGGCTACCCAACGACGAGAGAGTGATAGGTTGAAGGGGTTTAGAGGGCTTGTTTGGGTGGAATACCAAAGCACTAACCTAGAATCACCTCTCCAATACCAAGTAGGAAAGAATAAACAATCTTATTCCAATAAGAAACCCTTCATCTCTTTATATAAAGAGGTGTGGGAATAATTACGATACATAACCATAAAAAAAAATCACAATAATGTCCTCATAATATAAAATAGATCTAAGGGATATCTCAACAATGTCACCGGATTCCCAGCAACGTAAGTGCAAAATCCTGTAGTGGACTTCCTGTATGTCAAGCATCTTACATAATTTATATTTAAGTACCCGACCATACTTATGGAGGTCCCTTTGCTGAACAAAATGCCCTATCCAGGTGACTTCTTCAAGTATCTCAGTACCATCATGGATGCATCCTAGTGCTGCCTCGTCAACCTATCCATAATTTGACTCAATTTTCCAATAGCTAAGGCAATGTCAAGTCTAGTGATGGTCAAATAAAGCTTCCCAACCAGTTGCTTGCACCATCTACTGTCAACAACCACTACCTCATCATAAAGTCTGACTTTGGGATCCATAGGAATGTTTGTTGGTTTAGCCCCAAACATGCTCGTCTCTTGCAGAACATCTAGACCCCATCTGGTAAGGGGAATAAATTTGTGGAATAAGTAGAGGAATTAGAAAGGAGTAGAATAAATGGTAGAATAAGTGAGTTAACCCATTTGGGTGTTTTAGCAAGTTAATGTTATTCCACAGAGAAAGCAAAACAACTTTATCCCAGGCTAAGTAGGACTTAACCTAGCACAAGAGTGGGTCAGGTTAAGTGCGACTTAACACAGCGCAACTCCACTTAACCAAGCAACCAAACTGGGCCCTAGAGTGTGTATTTCCTCTAAGATAGAACAATTTCCTCCTTGCTCCGAGCAACTTCTATCCCAAGGAAGTACCTCAAAGGCCTAAGATCCTTCATGATAAATTTACGTGCAAGACATTGCTTAAGCTCAACAATGTCACCTGTATCATCCCCTGTAACAATCAAGTCGTCCACATAGCAAGAAGTACCGCCACTTCTTTTCCTGTCTTCCTAACGAAGAGGGAATGATCTGACGTGGATCTATGAAAACCAATGGCCTTAAACACCTGAAAAGCTTCCGAAATTAGGCTCTTGGACTCTGCTTCAGCCCATATATAACTTTCTAGAGTCTACACACACTCCCCCTCAGTCTCATAGCCTAGTGGTTGTTGCATATATACTTCCTCCTGAAGATCACTGTAGAGGAATGCATTCTTGACATCAAGTTGATGAAGCCACTAATCAAAATGAATTGCCACATAGACAAGAATGCGAACAGTTAAAAGCCAAGCAACCGAAGAAAATGTATCGAAGAAGTTCATATCGTATGTCTGGGTAAACTCCTTCGCTACAAGATAGGCCTTTTGTGGAGCAACAAACCCATCCGGGTTGTATTTGATGGCAAACACCCATCTACAACCAACAACCGCAGCTCCATCTGGAAGAGTAGTAAGCTCCTAGGTACCTCATGAACGTGAGGTAGCCATCTTATCTTCCATGGCATGACGTCATTTTTGGATCAAGCATGGCCTGCCGGTAGGTGATAGGCAACTCGATAGTGGACAAAGCAATGCAAAACCTCCCAAAAACAAGTGCCCAAACCCTCAAGAGATAGGGCCCCTACCACATAATATCAAGCATAGCTTCGAGGTGCCTTCCAAATAATAATCGAAAGATCCAAATCATCAAGCAAGGTCTCTTGTACTGGCTTAGAAGTGATGCCATCCATCTTTGCCCCTGTATCATCACAACTCGGTAAAACATCATTGGTCTCTGAAGTATCTATGCTTACCTGTATCGGGGAGGATGGTGTTAGTGAAGGAGGGCACTGCTTGTAAGTAACAGAAAGCCCGAAGGTAACAAGTCGGTCCTACTACCATGCAGGCTCAGTAGTTGAAGGCACAAGGTCAATGAAAGATATATTCCCTAAACGTATAGGGGGAACAGGTGTGGGTGCACCAACAATCTCCGGAGAAAGATCACACCCCACGATGGAGAAATAGGTGATGGACTCATAAAAGGCAACATTAGCGTCGATGACCAAATATAGGATCAAACATCAATAACCCTTCTGAGTCCAGTGGTACCCTAACAAAACACATTTGACTGCCTTTGGTGCTAACTTATCTTGACCAGAGGTGAGAATGTGCACAAAGGCATTGCACTCAAAAACTCTAAGAGGCACATGAAAAAGCTAACAATCAAGATACAACAATTTCCAAGGGATCTGCTAATGGATAGCAAAGCTGGGCATCCTCTTGATAAAAAAAAAAGCAATCAAGATGGTATTACCCCAATAAAGGGAAGGAGCACTATGATGTATCAACAACGTGCGAGCCACATCAAGAAGATGCCTATGCTTCCTCTTAGCAACTCCATTCTGCTGAAAAGTATGAGCACATGTAGTTTAATGTACAATGCCATGGGATTTATAAAATAGAGGCAATTGACGAGTACAAAACTCAAGAGCATTATTCAATTGCACAGGCTTAACAATAGTGGAAATCCAAGTCTATTTTTAACATAAAATGTTCAACAATAGTGAACACATCTGAGTTATTTTTCATAAGAAAAACCCATGACAATTTAGAAAATTCATCAATAATAACAAGAAAATAGCGGTGACCATACTGGTCAAGAATCCAGTTAGGACCTCGCACATCCATATGAATCAACTGAAATAAAGCGATAGACCCAACACTCTAACTAGAAGGAACTAGCATAGTGGAGCTTGCTCAGCTGAAGCATCACAAGTGATGACAACAGAAGGAGAGATCTAGGGTATGACACATCAAAGTCAATTCAAGGGAAGATGACTTAAGGCGAAGGTGACACTAGAACGCAGCAAAAGAGACCTCGTCAGGGCAAGCAACAGTAAAAGGATTTTGGCTCAGGCGATACACCCCATTTTCTTCACGTCCTCCACCAATCATCCTCCCGTGAGCTTGCCTTCAAAAATACAAGATTGAGCATCAAAAATGACACAACAGTTCAACTCCTTTGTAATCTAACTAACAAAAAGTAGACTAATCGGAAAATCCGATACAAACAACACGTTAGGTAATCTCAATGTGGGGGTGACAGGAACCTCCCCCTATCCAGCAACATAGGAGTACCTACCATCGACTACATGTACCATCATGCCTGGAGGAATAGGCCTAAGCAAAGGGAACCACCTCTGATCTCCATACAAATAACATGAAGCCCTAGAGTATACTAACCAATCACCACTCCATCGATCTACTAATTGAGAAGAACATACTAGATATGTACTTAACGAGGAAGCAAAGGTAGCTGTCTCAAGAGGAACACTAAAAGCCTTGGCCAGCTAAGAAAAGCGTTGTAGGAAATCATCAAACTCAACCTAGGGCACCATGTCAGAAGTAGCCTCGGTAGACTCAACTGCCTGGTTGGCAACGGAGGGACGACCATGCTTTATCTAGTAGGTGACCCCAATGTGTCCTAGTCAACCACAGTATGTGCACAGAGTATGGCCTCGCCCCAACGATGCACGACCACGACCTCTGCCTAAAGATGTAGGAGACCCTCTACCTCGTCTAGAAGTAGCAACAAGAGCAGAAGTCTGACCAATGACCTCTGCAGTAGGTAAGTGAACAACAATCCTACCCAACCTACTATAGATGTACTGAAGAGAGGGAAGTTCTAACAAGGTAAGGATCTAAGAGCGTGCAGCAATAAACTCTGGTCTAATTCCAGACAAGAAGAGTAAGAAAGCTATCTCCTTTTTGTACTCCCTCTGTGAAGCACAAGTACACACAAGTCTACTAGCATTGTACATCTCCAGCAGGCCCTTCATGGTCGAATAGTATTGTACCAATGAACGACCCTCCTGGCATAACCACATGAGCTCGTGGAAGGTCTGAAACACTCAGACTGAATTCTTTTTGTGAGAATGTCTCTCACAAACTGTCCCACATCTCCTTTGTCGTCTGATAATACATGATCTCACCACCTATCCTAAGTGTAGAGAATAAAAGATGCAGTACTCCCAAAAGAAACTTTAGCCTCTCTTTTTACAATAGAGAGCTGGGTAAATTACATAATCATCCAAAGGAAATATAAAATAGTAGACCTAACTTGTCACATAGAAAATCAAGACGTTTGTTCTTCAATGCCTTAGTGAATATATCTGCCAACTAATGCTCAAAGGAAACATATGGAGCGCTAATCTTTCCTACAAGAACTGCATCACGTACAAAGTGACAGTTTATCTCAATATGTTTGATCCTTTCATGGAAGATCAGATTCGAAATAATACATGCAGCTGACTTGTCACAAAAATGTGGAATTGGCATCATGGCCTGAATACCCAAATCCTATAGAAAGGTAACTATCCACATAATCTTATAAGCAGCCTAAGCCATCGCTCGATATTCTGCCTCTGCACTTAAGCGAGCAACAACATTTTACTTTTTACTTCTCCAGGAGACCAGATTCCCACGAAGATAAACTGCATAGCCTGAAGTAGAACGTCTATCATCCATAGATCTAGCATAGTCTACATCAGAATAGGCTAAAATGGAACTGTGATGGAACATTATGATGTATCAAAAGAGTCCGAGCCCCATCTAAGATATGTTTGTGTTTTCTCTTTACTTCCCCATTCTGTTAGAATGTATGGGGATAACTTATTCTTTAACAAAAATAGCCAAGATAATTTGAAACAATCATCCACTATTACCAAGTAATACCTATATCCTAGTCGACCTAGAATTCGATTAGGGCCCCATACATCTAAGTGCAGCAAAGCAAAAGGTGACTCAGAAATAGTAGAACTGGCAGGATAAGTAAATCTATGGTGGTTTCCCATCTAGCATGCATCACAATGAATCTCGATGGCTGGCGAAAGATGAGGAATGATATAGCGAAGCCTGTCCAGTGACGGATTACCAAGGCGATTGTGCTACTATAAGGCACTCCCTGCAGCAAAACATACATCCCCTTGGCACTATGCAGCAACTGGCGTCTGAAACAGGCGACACATACCCCCTCTTCATGTCCGCCACCAATCATCCTCCCCGTGAGCTTATCCTGAAACACAACCAACGTCATCAAAAATCACCCTGCAATTAAGGTCCTTTGTAATTCTATTAACAAATAACAAGCTCATCGAGAAATCTGAAACAAAAAGAACATTGGACAATTTCATATTGGGGGTGATTGGCACCTCCCCCTAACCATCAACTCTGGTATGTCTCTCATCTGCTACCTGAACAATCCTACCAGGATGTACAAACTGAAAATGCTGGAAGCAACTGTGATCGCCACTCAAGTGTTGTGATGCATCTAAATCTACCAACCAAGTGACCTATCAAACACATCATGTACATGAGGAGGCAATGGCAACAATATCTAAAGAGGATGGAGTCTATCGAGTAAACTGAGCAATCCTCTGAACAACAGCATCACATTCAGTACGTGACACTATATTAAACTTTATCTTAGATGAAACAGCAACCTAACTGGCAACAAGTCTCCCATGCTTAAACCAACATAAGGCCTCCACATGACCAATCCTACCACAGAAAGTGCACATAGGACGTGCTTTGCCTATCCTCTGCCATGACCATGCCCACAAGTCAAGAGTAAACCTTTACTACCTCGACCACCACCAATAGCCAATGTGGAGGTCCTACCAGTGGTCTCAGGAGTAGGAGTGGCCATTGTGATACGACTCAGTCAGCTATAAGTCTCAAGTGATGGAAGCTCCGATAATGTCAGAATCTGAAAGCATGCAGAAACATATTCTGAGCCTAACCTAGAGAGAAAGTGAAGGTCTACTGTCTCCTTGCGGTATTTCAAATGAGTACCACATGTACACATAGGCCTGCACGCATTGTACTTCTCCAAAAGCTCTTTCAACATAGCGTAGTACTGTGTCAAGGGTTGTCCCTCCTGCTCGAAAGAAAACATCAGATTGTAGATCTAATAGACTTTGCTAGAATTCTTCTCATAGGAATACGTGTCATGGAGTGTATCCCACATCTCTTTAGCAGTCCTGTAATACACGATGCCATCTCCACGACATTCATGATCCACACTCTTACCAAAGCATTGTCCTTCCACGAGGTGTACTTCCCAATCTTATTCAGAGGCACTGGTTTCAATCGTAGATGTTCCTTGTCATGACCATCAACGGTCACCAGAAAAGTTTAAGACCAACAAGCGTAGTTGGTCTCATCCAACTTCACGATCAGGACAAAGAACGAATTTTTGTAGTTTCCGCTCTCCTGACTAGTCTCCAATGTCACCTCAGAAGATGAAGAGGCCATGATGCTCCAAGCAATGGGAAATCGTCAAAATCAGATCTCAAATTCAATTTCCATATCTGCAACATACTGTAAATCACACAAGAGAGTAATCTAACATAAAATCCAAGTCATTTCTCCCTTGAAAATCACGTTAGACACACATAGTAGCCCTCTAATAGTTAGTAGGAGCCTACTAGGGTCCGGAGGCACCCCTAGCAGGCCCCAAAAGAGGCTACTACCCTCCTCATTGTGCTAGGCCGACAAGACCCACCGGTGATTCTACTACCTGCCAGTGGTAGATCTGCTACTGCAGCAAATTAGACCTGCCGCCCTAGCACCGTCGGTGCCCACCGCTACTGGTGGCCCTACAACGCCGTTGTAGAGGCAGGGAGCCCCTGCATCGCCGCCGCAAGAAGCGCAAGTGCCTACGACACCGCCACCTGCCACCACGAGTGCCTCCCATGCTGATTGCATCGCCACCGATGAGGGAGAGAGGCAATGAATGTTGCAGAGAAGGGTTAGGGTTTAGGTGGAGGGGGTAGGCGGTTTATTTCGGTGGGATACCCAAGTGTCAATCTAGGATAGCCGCTCTGATACCAAGTGAAACGAAATGAACAATCTTATTCTAATAGAAAATCCTACACCTCTTTATATAGAGAGAAGTGTTGGTAAATTACATGAGAGAACCAGACAAAAACATAAAAAGAATAAATAGTCGACTAAATATGAAAGATAACTAGAGTGCTCAACACATACCTCTCAGCAAAATGGGGTGGCTAAGAGGAAGCATAGACATTTACTTGATGTAGCACGTACTCTTTTGATTCACCATAGTATTCCCTCACTTTATTAGGAAGATGTTCCACTACTTGCAACCTAATTAATAAGATGCCAAGTTTCATCAAATATTACATCTGGATAGTGAGCTCTTTCATATGGCTCCTCGTATCTTTGGGTGTGTGGATTTTTTCCATCTCACTTCCCCTAGTCGGGATAAATTGGCTCCAAGGGCAATTTAGGTGTGTTTTCTTGGAGTATTCTAGGACTCATAAGGGGTAACGATTTATGATCCCATTTCTAGCAAACATTACGTGAGCGTCGATGCCACCTTTCATGAGTCTATTTCCTACTCTACGGTAAGGCATAGTTTTTCTCCTAAGGCCACTAAGGCACCATGCCTATGCCACCTACTTCCTTAGAAGCTATCCCGATCACGGATCCAGTGCCTCCTAGTGAGCTTGAGAAGTTTCGTGATCCTCCTATTACTTATAGGCTCTCGGTCACTTACAAGCAACACCCTTCTTATTCAGCACCAGTATCTCCCCTGGTACTGGTGAGCACAGGTGATTTACAAATTGATGATATGTTAACTAGTTGTGGTGATGCAGAACCACCTGTGGATGCCCGTGCCTCAGAGTAGTTGCAGGATGCAGTGCCAGCCGATCTTGAACTTCCAACTGTTATTTGGAAAGTGCCCCGCAACTATGCCCGATACCCTAAGGTGATGAGAGGCTCTAAAGTCGACCAACCAATGGGCCCTATCTACAGAGGACCTAGGGATTTATTTTCGAAAGTTCTATCATTGTCTACTACACAGATTCCTTTTTCCTACCAGCAAGCAATGCTTGATCCACAGTGGCATCAGGCCATGGAGGATTAGATAGTTGCACTTCGTTCGTATGGTACCTGGGAGCTTACTGCACTACCAGATAAGGCTACAATTGTCGATTGTAGATGGATGTTTACCATCAAATACAATCTAGATGAGTCAATTACCAGACACAAGGCCTAACTTGTTGCAAAGGAGTTCACATAGACATGTAATGTGGACTTCTTTGATACGTTCTCTCCAATGGCACACCTTCCCACTATGCGCATCTTGATCTCTGTGGAAATTCAGTGTAATTGCAAGCTTTATCAGTTAGATGTGAAGAATACGTTCCTCTATAGAGATCTCTACGGGGAAGTTCACATGCAACAGCAGCCTAGCTACGAGCTACAGAAGGTGATATATGGCCTAAAGCAAAGTCCCAAAGTCTGGTTCTAGAAAATCTCCGAAGTTGTAAAAGTTGTTAGTTTTAAGAGGCCTTCAAATGATCACTCCTTGTTCGTAGGAAGACAAGGAAAGGAGTGGTGGTGCTCCTTATTTATGTGGATGATTTGATCATTACAGGAGATGATGTGACTAGCAAAGCTGAGGTCAAGGAATGTCTTGTAGGCAAGTTTGTCGTGAAGGACCCTAAGCTGTTGAGACACTTTCTTGAGATTAAGGTTACACGCAGCAAGAAGGCTATAGCGTTATCCCAAAGAAAGTATATACTTCATGTTTTGTAGGAGACTGGCATGCTAGGGACTAAACCAACACAAATCCCTATGGACCCCAAGGCTCGCTTATATGATGAGAAGGCAGAGGCGATGGACAATAGGTAGTATAAACAGCTAGTTGGCAAGCTCTTATGCCTAACCATCACTAAATCGGATATTTCCCTAACAGTTGAAAAACTGAGTCAGTTTATGGACAGGCGGACGAGGTAATATTAAGATGCTATAATGATGGTGTTGAGGTACTTGAAGGCATCAGGACGAGGGATTCTATTTAGCAGAGGGACCTCCATAAGTGTGGTAGGCTATTCAGATGTAGATTATGCAAGGTACTTAGCTAACAAAAAGTCGATTGCAGGTTTTTGTACCTATGTGGCAAGAAATCAGTGACATGGAAAAGTAAGAAGCAAGCAATTGTCTCTAAATCTAGTGTTGAGTCTGAGTATAGAGCGATGGCCCACGTTGCTGCGAAAATGACATGGTGAGATCGCTCCATGCAGATTTACACATATCCATTGACACACCTATGAAGATGAGATGTGATAACAGAGTGACTCACCTACATAACCAACAACTCCATGTTTCATGAAAGGACCAAGCACATGAAGATTAATTGCCACTACACACATTATTTGATCCAGCAAGGACTCTTCTACACTACTCAAGTCTCTTCATATGACCGGACAACAGACATCTTCAACAAGCTTTTGCCACAATCTTCATTTGATGTTTGTTATTCCAAGCTAAGTCTGATTCACAACTATATCCATCTTGAAGGAGAGTGTTGAACCCTTCCAATCTTATGTTATCTATTATTGTCCTTTTTCGTTATTTAGTTATTTTCTTACCAGGTTATTAGGTATTTTTTCCACCTCTCTATATATTGAGAGGTAGGACTACAAAATAATCTAACTTGATTGATTTCATCCCACTATTATCATTGGCATGTGACATGTTGAAGATGATAACTGATACTTAGGTTAACATAAAGCGTGTGGTAAAATGTGGTAACATTTATGTAATGGATTTCTACGCATTCTATTAAACCAAATAATCATGGACCCACGCTGATGTTTATTGAAAAAAAATAATTATGGACCAATATGCCATTCTTTATTCAAATAAGTGCAACTGTATGTGTATACTAATGATATATAGATATGGTGTTGTAAAATGTATCAATGTGTGCATGTATATACACATATATGCATGTAGGTTTGTGTGCATGTTTGCACACGCACACATTTGAACAAGGTATTAACAAATGTATTGTGCATACATAAATTGGTTGAAATGGTTTAATTTTAATTAGAAATCCTAAGACTCTCTTATCTAGAGAGAGACCATAGAATCAAAACTACAAAAATGCCCCTGAGAGACAAAACACCCATAACCCTTACAATAAAAAGAAAATAAAAGACCACACAACATATGCTAACACTCTCCCTCAAATTGGAGTATAGATAGCTATTATGCTCAGCTTGGATATACAGGAATCAAATGAAGATCTGATCAAGGGCTTGGTGAAAATATCTACAGTCTACTCCTCAGATGCAACAGAACTGGTATATAGTAACCCCTTCTGGATGATGTCCCTGGTATACTGACAGTCAACCTCAACATGCTCTGTCTCCTCATGAAATGCTAGGTTGTTAGCAATGAAGGTGACTGCTCTATTATCACATCACATCTCCATGGAGCCAGAAAACTGCACCTGTAGGTCAATAAGCAAGGATCTAATCCACATCATCTCAGCAATCAACTGAGCCATAGCTCTGTACTTAGACTCAAAGCTGGATCCCGCAACTGTGCCATGTTTCTTGCTTCTCCATGTAATCAAATTTCCTACTAAAAAGGTGCAAAACCCAGTAATGGATTTCCAATCCACAGGGCATCCGGCATAATCTGCATCTGAGTAGTCAACCAACGTCATAGAGGACCCCTTTGAGAAGAAGAGACCCTTCTCAGGAGCCTTCTTGACATATCTAAGCACCATTAATGCTGCATCACAATGCTGATGTGTTGGCTTAGCCATGAACTAACTCAATCTCCCAACTGCAAAAGAGATGTTCGACCTCGTGATAGTAAGATACAGCAACTTGCTCACAGTTGTCTGTATCGTCTGCTGTCCACCACCTATGCATCCTCATCATAGAGTAGCATCTTAAGGTCCATAGGAATATTAGCGTCCTTGGCCCCAAGCATACCAACCTCTTGCAAAATATCTAAAACATGCCCTCCTTGCTGCGAGCAACCTCAATACCAAGGAAATACCGTAAAACCCCTAGGTTCATCATGACAAACTGCTTTGCTAAGATACGCTTAATCTCAGCAATACCCTAATAGGTAGCATGAAGGCGAACATATGTCTGGAGTGGCCTAGTCAGGTGTGGAAAGGGATGCGTAACAAAAGGCAGTGGTGGTGTGGTGGAGACAGAAATCTCAGGGAAGCTCCCAAAACGAATAGGAGAATATAACATAGGCACCATATCACCCTCAGAAGGCATCTCACAAGCCATCACAGAAAAGAAAGGTACAACCTCATGAAATGTAACAT
This sequence comes from Thalassia testudinum, assembly GCA_037157565.1. Classification (NCBI taxonomy): domain Eukaryota; kingdom Viridiplantae; phylum Streptophyta; class Magnoliopsida; order Alismatales; family Hydrocharitaceae; genus Thalassia; species Thalassia testudinum. The sequence continues at coordinate 23,782,253 of JAZHRO010000015.1, read as the reverse complement.
CCACTTAAACATAGTGCTGAGAAGTAAGCGGATCAAAACAGTGATACCCCTTTTGTGCCCAGGTATACCCAAGAAAAACACTTAACTGCTCTCGATACTAGTTTATCCCAACCTAATCCCAACAAATGGACAAATGCAGCACAACCAAAAGTCCGAGGGGTGATATGAAACAAGGGACGATCATGATAGATGACTTGAAGAAGAATCCGTTCATCCAATGCAGCATTAGGCATCCGGTTAATCAAAAAACAAGCAGTCAAAACAACGTCAGCCGAATAGAGAGGGGACAAAATGGTGAATCAACAAAGTGCGAGCAACATCAAGAATATGGTGATGTTTTTTTTGAAATGCAAAAGGGCGATTATCCAAGAGATAACCACCCACATTCATTCAATCCCAAAACTGAATTACATCAGATATTACAAGATAGATCTCCAGAATCCAACCTGGGAGGAGATGGAGAATACAAAGTTCTCCACATAGGATCTCTCTCCCCTAAACAGCACCCCATTCCCCCTAGTCAAACCCCCCACAAAACAACCAAAACCTTTGCCCGATCAAACTTGGAGCGAAAGGTGAAGACTCCACCACCAGCATCTCCTCTGCGAAAAGAGGACCAAAGGGTAACCACGTCCCTGTGGGAGATCCAACCAATCCCCATCTCCTGCCAAACCTACACCACAAACAGGCACTGGAGAAGGTGTTGTATATCCTCATCAGTCCCCCCACAAAGGGGACATGCCAAGTTGTCCATCTGGGCCCATCTCACTCTCCACTGCTTCGTCATAATCCTTCCTCTTCTCACCAACCAGGCAAAGATCTTCACCTTCAACGTGCATTTCGCCATCCATACCAGCCTGCAATCCCGCAACAAATCAACATCCAAACCAGTTGCTTCACTCCCCAACATGCAATAAACCCTTGCCACCGAGAAATCTCCTTCCTCCCAAGAAAAAGCATCAAGACCTTCCTCCAATGCCCAACCCACCAGCTCCTGCATCAATCGTTGGAGGTCCTCACATCTCTAATCGGCGAGAACCCCCCGAAAAATAGGGCACCAAGATCCATCCCAGCACTCCCCAACCTTGGCCGATGGATCCACCACACTTCCTAGGAGGCGAGAGAACCTCTCCCCTAAGGTAGAGCCAGCCCCCTGCCAGTCATCTTGCCATAAGCGAAAAGAGTCCCCCACACCAAGCACCAGGTCAAAGAAGCCTCGTACCTTCATTGCCACCACCGCCAAGCCCCTGAGGAAGTGTGATACTCCAAGAGGAGGGGAAAACAGCGACCCCCACAACAGGAAGTCACCGTAACGTCACATAACATCACCAAGAAGCCCCTGCTCCTGCCCCACCAACCTTGCAACCCACTTCGTGAGAAGACTGATGTTCGTTTTGTCCACATCTCTGACCCCAAGGCCCCCCTCCTAGGTCGGTCTGCACACCTCCCAGGCCACCAATCTCGCCCCACTTCCTGACGATCCTACAGTAGACCAGAAGAAGTCCCTCATCATCCCCAAGACCTTCTCAATCTGACGCGGAAATCTAAAGATCGAAAGGAAGTACGATGGCATGGAAGCCAGAACCGACTTCACCAAGGTCAATCACCCACCTCTAGACAGGAGCCTAGAAGACCACCCTGCCAACCTTCCCTCCATCCTTTCCAATAGCGGGATCCAATCATGTACTCTGAGACAACGGCCAGACAAAGGCCCAAGTACACCAACAGGAAGGAACCCACCTCTGTCTCCAAGGCAGCACCCACCCTCTCCGTCTCCGTGGCGGACAAATTAAAAGGAACAAAAGTCAATTTCTGATTATTAATCTGCAATCCAAATGGCTCACCAAAGAGCTCCAGAAGGATCCTCATTCTCCTCGCCTCCAACTCCATTCCCTAGATCAGAAAGAGCGTATCATCAGCATACTGCAGGACCACCACCTCCCTGCCACCACCAAACTCAAAGCCAATAAACAGGCCCCTACTACATGCCCTATGTGCCGCCCGTCCAAGAGCATCTACTGCAAGAACAAAAGCATAGGCGCAAAAGGGCAACTCTGCTTAACCACTCTTCTAGGCTGGACCCAACCTCCCACCAGATTCCCGTTGATAAGGACTAAGAAAGATATTGTCATCACACACCTCTTCATCCAATCAATCCAGACCGCAGAGAAACCCCTCCCCAGCAAGGATGCCCATAGGAAGTCCCATTGAACTGAGTCGTATGCCTTGCTAAAGTCGACCTTCCACAAAAAGGCATGCTTCTTCTCCCACCTCCATGTGGCCAAAGCTTCCAGTGCAATCACAAAACCATACAAAATTTCTCTCCCAGGAACAAAAGCTGCCTGAACAAGGGAGATCAACTCTCCAAGAAGGCCCCTCAGTCTGTTAGCCAAGACCTTACCCACAATAAGGTAAACTGCATTAGAAAAAGCAATCGATCTGAAATCTTGAATCGCCTCCGCCCCTTCCTTCTTAGGCAATGAAAACAGATAATATCTATTCAGCTTTTCAGACCCTCTGTTTCCGACCACAAACTCCTCCATCATCCGCAACACATCCGCCCCCACCAGGGGCCAAAACTCTCTGAAAAAGAACACAGGGAAACCGTCTGGGCTGGGGCATCCCTTCGCATTTAGCCCCCAAACCGCCTGTCTCACCTCGTCCTCTGAGAAGCCAGCCGTAAGACCCTCTACCTGAGACTCCGCGATACGCTGCACATCCTCCCACCTCCATCCATCCTCCCCTAAAATGCCTCCCATTGAACTCTTAAAAATAATTCGCCGCCGCCTGCCCCACCTCCTCCCTGCCCAAGAAAGACTCCCCACCAATCAACATCTTTTCTATCCAGTTCCTTCTCCTAGCAGAAGCCATTTGGTGGAAGAACTTGGTATTGGAGTCGCTTTCCTTCAACCACCTCTGTCTCGACTTCACCTTCCATTCTATCTCTACCTTCCTATCCTCCTCCTGCACTACCCTTGACATCCTCGCCCTGACCTCCCTATCCTCCGAGGAGATAGAAGCTTGGTCCTCCTGCCAATCAATCCTACTGATCTCTGCCAGAGCCTCATCCTTCCTGCCCCTACTGGATGCCTTGATCTCCCTCCTGACAACCTTCAAGTGGTCACGCAGCAAAGAAAGCTTTCTCGCCAAACAAAAAGCCGCAGAACCCTCCACGTCCATCGAGTTCCACTTCTCCTCAACCATACTCCCGAATCCCTCCTCCAACAGTCATGATCTGTCAAAGTTGAAATATGTGCCAAACTGTGCCACCTCATTCAGTCGCCACATCAAGGGTGTATGGTCTAAGAAAGGCCTCTCCAAAGCACAGACATCTACCACAGGGAACGCCCCAACCAACTCCACGTTGGAGAGGAACCTGTCAATCCTGGACATCTAGCCACTGTTATTCCTCCAAGTGTATGCACAGGATGCAGGGGACCAGTCCACGAGGCCATGAGTCGCAACAAAATCCACAGAGAGATCTAACCCAGGATCCTACCTACCCCATCCACCTGGTCAGTCTTCCACCTTCAAAGTGACATTGAAGTCCCTTCCAAGCAACCAAGGACTCCTATTGCACTCCGCTGCTACAACCGTAAGCTCCTCCCACATGACCCTTCTCGCCTAGACGTCTGAAGGACCATACGCCCCCTGTAATCGTCATCCTGGCGCCGCCTGTCTTCCTGACTAGACTCACCAAAATGATATGTTCCCCACAATGGAAATCCTCCAAAGAGAAGACTTCCTCCATCCAAGGATCTGTCCACCTGACCGGACAGTCACACCAAGAGATCGAAACCCCTCCATCCAAGAACCTTCAATCTCTTTCCAAACCCAACCCTCGCATTCAAACATCTTTGTCTCCTGCAATAGCACAATGTTTGCTCTCCAACTCTTAATGTATCTTCCCAATACCGCCCTCCTCGACGAGTCATTGAGACCCCGCACATTCCAAGTAATCACCCCATTCATTAACACAACGTGGGGGTCTCCTTCGTAACCTGTCGGAAACCACCGGCTTCCGCCGTCCTACGTACCTCATCATCATCACCATCAAGCACCGCTTTCGACTACGAGATCTGTGGAGGTTTCCCCTGACCATTCACCACCACCCTCAGTTCTTGACATCCACGGAAACTCCATCTCTTTCTATAGCGAAGACTACCACCGCACCCCCTGCGTACTAAGCGCGGCCTCCATTCTACCAGAGGGATCTCTGCCCGATCACCCCCCAGCGAAGGGGCCCCAGCCAACTGCTGCAGCTGCAGGGACACCGCCTGCCGATCCACGAGCCTTCCTCATCGGTGAGACTCCTCTCCTGCCATAGTTGGGGCGGCATCTTCCTCTTTCCTCGCCACCATCCGAAGAGCTTCTCCCGACAGAGGAGAGATCCTACCATCCTCACCATGCAGAGCCGGGGATTGACCACCTTCCTCCTCCCTTGGCAGCTGGTTCCTCCTCCGCCATGCTCAAGGGCATCGTCAAGCAGGCGGAGGGCCTTTTGCCCTCGAAGGAAACCCCAAGGCTCGAGTGCTTCGAATCTTGCAAGTCAGACCCCGAATGTGGGTCCGGGTTCGGGTCCGCTCCAGCCTCCCCACCATGTTCCAAGCCACGTGCCCCGCACGCGCGAGGGTTTGAAAACCCTTTACCTTCAATCTCAGGGCACCACACTCCTGAAGAGGCGCCTCCTGCCTCTTCCGCTTCCGAGACACCTGCAGCTACGTAATCTTCGGGCGCCCACCGCGAGATCCGTGCAAATCTCTTGGAAACTGAGTCCACGTCATCGGCCAATCGTCTTCTCCACGCCATCGTTGCTTGCCTCCCCCTATGCCGGATCCGCAGCTCGGACCACCGCAGAGGCATGTCGCCGCCCTCCACGAGGCAAACACTCCACCCAGGAGGAACCTCCCAACCACAGCACGACCTTGCCCATTTTGCTGAGAGGTATGAGGACATGTCTCATGGATAATGCAACAATTAGAAAAGAAATTGCGCAAACGCAAAATACAAAATTCCAAGGCATTATCAAAACGAAAGCACTTCACTAAACAAGAACGCTAAGTTTTCATTTCTTTGACAAAGTTCTCAATAATTTATCCCACATCGAACTTATTTTTCAAGAGAAACACCAAGAAACATGAGAAAAGTCATCAACTAAAATAAGATAATATTTGTTCCCAAGACAATCAAGAGTACGACTGGGACCCCACACGTCTATATGAATCAAACCAAATGTAGCAACAGACAAAACAGAAGTAGAACTAGAAAAACTATAGCCCTATAGTGCTTGCCAAGCTGAGAAGTATCATAGGTGAGAGCATTAGTGGAAGAGATGTGCAGTAGAACACGTCTGAGGCGATGAACAGGTAGATGACCAAGACGATGGTACCACTAGAGAGAAGATCCAGCAGAAGTAAGGCCTTAGGCAGCAGAAGCAAGGCCCTAGGTAGAAGAAGCATTACGGCTCAGACAATACACCTCATGTTCCTCACGCCCTCCACCAATCGTCTTCCCAGTGAATTTGTCCTGCAAGACACAAGAAGACGCATCAAAAAAAGCTCGACAGTTTAAATCTCTAGTAATGCTACTAACAGACAATAAACTCAAAGGAAAATCAAGCACATAATAGACATCTGCAAGTCTCAAAGTAAGAGATAAAGACATCTCCCTTGCTAACAAGTGGCAAGTGTCTCCCATCAGCCACTTGTATTGTCCTAGCGAGTATAACAGGTGCTAACTGAGGAAAGAGCCTCGATCGCCACATAGGTGTTTAAATGCACCAGGATCAATCAACCACTCACCAGAAGACAAAAGTAAAGTGGTGACATACCAGTCGTAGGTGTCTTTAAAGAGGAAGCCACAGCTGTAGTGTCGGAAATCTGAGAGGACGCCTAAGTCAACCGAACGATTTGTTGCTGCAAGTTCTCAATCTCAGTGCTCAAGGAACTAATATCAGAAGTAGAAAGAGCTACATCGAAGACTCAGCTGCCTGATTGGCAACCGGTGGCCTACCATGCTCCTGCCAGCATGTAGTCTCAGTGTGACCAAGTCTACCACAGTAAGTACATGGAGTCTTCGTACGTGTACCAGAAGAGCATCCACGTCCACGACCACATGCAGGGTAAGTAGTACCCCTGCCATGTCCAAGGATCGCAGCCAATGCAGACAACTAATCAATAGTGTCAGGAGTACGAGTGCGTACCGTAACTCTGCTGAATCTACTATATGCTTCCTCTAGGTTAGGAAGCTCAGGAGCAATGAGGATCTGATCTCTGGCTACTGCATACTCAGGTCCAAGGCCATCCAAGAAAAGAACAGCCAATTATCTCCTAAAACTCCTCCAGGACTCACAGGCACACCCTGGCAGGTAGGAGTAGTGCCTCTCCAACATTCCCTTCATGAGGGAGTAATACTGTGCCAGCGTTCGTCCCTCCTGACACAGATAGAAAAGGTCATAGAAGTCCTGAAAAACTCGTGCAAAGTTCTTGGCATGTGAATAGGTATCACGCAAAGACTCACATCTCTTTTGTAGTAGGTAGTACATGATCTCATCCCCTATACGGGGAATAACCGTCTGCATCAGCCATGCACAAACCATGGCATTATCACTATCCTAGTTAGCATTTGTGCATTTCCTGTTCTCAGGTTCGGGATCAATAAGAATATGGCTCTTCTTATGACCCCTGACGGTCATAAGAAAGGTCTGGGACCATCGCGGGTAGTTAGTCTCATCTAACTTAATAACAGGACCAAAGAAAGGGTTCTTGAGTACCCCGATAATCATCCACACTCTGAAATCAAACAGATTCAGACCTGCATTACGGACTTGCGCTCCTAAATCAGGGCAGAAAGCCCCTCACAATTGTTGCACAGAGATTGGATCACTACACACCGCCTCCCTGTCGATCCGCGCCACCAAACGCTGCTGCAAATCACTGTAGCAACACCGCCGAAGGTCACTGTGTGGTTGCTGTGGGTCAGCACCACCTGTAGCACGACGTTGCAGGCCCAACAAGCAGCCCTAACTGCTGTTGCACCGTCTCCAATCGCCTGTAGCACCGCTGCAGGTCCACCAAGCTGCTGTTGCGCCACCACCGGAGGCTAGATCAGCCTCCAAGGGCACCGCAACGCTGCCACGAGCAACCCTTGGTGCTGCAGCACCGCCGCCAAAGGCTAGGAAAGCCCCCAAAGCCGCTGCAATGCCGTCGCGATCAACCTAGGCACTGCAATGCCACCACCGGAGGCTAAGAGAGCCTCCAAGCTTGTTGCAACGCTGCCGCAAGCGCCACCCGACCGCCGCTAACAGTGCAGCAGGCTCACCTACGCCGCGCATGCTGTAGTACGCCGCCAGAGCTCCGTCGAGAGCTGCTTCAGCTCACGAGGGAGAGAGAAGTGATTAAGGTTTGGTGGTTAAGATTTTGAACACTGTGAGGGGTGGGATACCTAGAGCCACAGTCTAGGACCGGTGCTCTAATACCAAATTGGTTAAAATGACTTAATTTTCATTAGAAACCCTAAGGCACTCTTATATAGAGAGAGACCGTAGAATCAAAAGTACAGGAATGTCTCTGAGGAACAAAACACCCATAGCCCTTACAATAAGAAAATAAAAGACCACACAACATATGCTAACATGTAACATATCTAAGAGTTGCATGCCTCCATGACACTCCAAATTTAGTCATATCATATGGCATTTTTGTGTGTCGTTGGAGTTCTTTAGTGCAATATTTTTCCATCCAACGATGTTTCGACCTAATTTCCCAGATAGCAATTGTGGGTAGTGACAGTTTTATGACATTGCCTCTCAGGCAAGGTCCTAGTATCTGCATCATTTGATCGACCACCCAGTGAGTCATATATGTAATTTTCCTACTTGGACTAGGAGGGGTGAGATCAGCGTGACGAAAAAAAATGCGTAAATGAAATATATAAAGCAATCTCACAAAATAAGCAATCACAAAATGTACACAAAAGTTTTTAGGTGGAAACCCAAACCGGGTGAAAACCACCACCTAACCCTCTCGAGTTAGGATTTTCCGATCAACCTAGTTGATCAAATCCACTAAACGAATCACTTTAAAACGAGGGTGATTCAACCTCAGTACAACCACGCTACAAGTACGAGGGTAGCGTTCCTCAACCCCTTCTCTCCACGAGAAGGATTTTGTCCCACGAAGGAGACGGGAATTCGCAAAGCGAATACCCAACCAAATAACAAAGATAAAATAAACAACAAACCTATAGAGCCAACAAAGTAATAAACCTAAGCTTCTATAGGATTTAGGAAACTCCCCTTTGCAAGGAGTGCGTCGACGATGACGCGGGTGCGTGAGCCACGCAACGGCGCAATGTCGCTCTCGTAGACAACGGCGGGAGAGCGGGTGCGCGAAGGGAATGATGCTCTCAAGATGATGGAGCTTGAGCTTAGAGAGCAAGAGCTTCTTGGACACAAGAGAGTGGAAATACTTGATCTTAGTGTATCTTGGTCTCTCTAGGTGTGTATCTTGTGTGTTTCTTAGTGTGTCTAGGTGTGTAAAGGCTCCCCTCTATTTATAGAGGCCTTAGGAAGGCTTTGGAAGGCTTGGAAAAGCTTCCATAGCCGTTGGGTGCAAAGCCCAAGATAATCAGGCCGAAATCAGGACAATGATTACATTTGACAGGGTTATCAGACGTCTAACTCTGGCATCAGACGTGTGGAAGGCCACTTTAAGACGTCAGATTCCAAGGTCAGACGTCTGATTCTATGCAGGTTTCTCCCTGACTTGAATCAGATCTAAATAGGGTTTTTGTGTAAGTCCATCAGACGACATACAGGACGTCTGGCACTATATCTGTACGTCTGGAAACCTACTTTTACTGTGGGAATTGATTTCCAAACGTTGCAACGGCTAGAAAATCTCTGAGAAGAGATTTTGGGTCAGCCGAGGCAAAACGGTCATTTATCAGATATCTGGAAAGACCTATGGACGTCTGATAAGGCTCTAACGGTCATATTCTTGAGCTAGCCAACGGTCCACTAATTGGACGTCTGGCAAATCCATCAAACGTCTTCTAAGACGTCTGGTCTAAGGTCTGGACGTCTGATTTCATCAGACAGAACTAACTATGTCCAGCCTAACAGTTATCAGACGTCTGAAACAACAGTCAGACGTCTTAAAATTCTTTATCAGACGTCTGACTTGGGAATCAGACGTCTGTAAATTCTGTTTGAACCCTATATTGGTTTTCTAAATATTCTACAGAAAACCTAAGTATCCTAGGGTTGTGCCGGTGTTCCTAGGACTACTGTTAGGGTTCTTTGAGGCTCTTTAACATAATTTCTAAGGAAAATAAAGAGCAAGAAAAATAAAGATAAAAGTACATGAAAGGATTAAAAAGAATCTATCCTATTCTTCTTGTCTTCTATCTTCAATCTGTCGCTCCACGCGAACCTCCTCTGTTTTCCGTCAAGCTCCTCCAATCCATCCTGGATGCGAGCTCGAACTCCGTCTAAACACGTCCTCATTTGCAATTGACCTGAAATCTAGGACTCAAATTGCAAATGTTAAATAACACGTGTTTTGTTATCATCAAAACAAATGATCGTGGTGCTCTAGCACCAACAATCTCCCCCTTTTTGATGATGACAAAACCGTAAATAATAATGCATAAAAATCCTCCCCCTTTTTGACATTATCAAAAAGGTTTAATTGATTTTATATTTCCTATAACTCCCCCTTAAAACATGCTCTTCTATGAATTTATTTTAACAAAGGTAATGTCCTCCCCCTTTTTGTAACAATGAGATAGCTATTATTTTTCTCCCCCTTACTAAAGGAAATTTAGCTACCTTATATCTCCCCCTTAAAAATTGACAATTAGCTCATTAATTTTAACTCCCCCTATCTAAATGCTTATGATAAAAGGATAGGGTAAAGGGTTTTACCTCACCTACCATGGCCAATAAAATGGCCCAAATGGTGGTGGTGGATGCCACATCGGATGGGGCTCCCATCCGTAGCTTGGAGGCCCGGGCATCGGCGCCCGTCTCCAATCTGGTGGTCGACGTGCGGCCGGTCCATCGTTTGTTCGCCGTCTCGTCGGTCTTCTTGTTCTCCTCCTTGGTCTACTCCTTGGTTCTCCCAACTCGACTTGACCAGACTTGAGTTTGTAGGTCCAGTCCTTTATGTTGTAATTATCCCTGAACCCTACAAAACAAGATTCTAATTCCTTTTTCGGTATCCAAGTGGGCTTGGATCCAGATTTGTTAGCGGGTCTCCTTGATGGAGATCCTTTCTCAATCTTAGGGCTATAAAAATTATCAACTTCGTTAATTAATTTGTTAGAATTTTCCCTAAGACATGCAATTTCTTTTTCTATAGTTTGCATCTTAGTCTTTAAATCATAGATTTCTAACTTTAGACTATCATTTTCCTCAATCAACTTATTATTTTCATTGATGAGGTTATGATTTTCTAATAACAGGTTATTATCCTTAGGACTAGTTTCTATGTCCTTAAGTTATCTTTCTAACCTATCATTTTCATTTTTAAGATACAACTAAGGTTCTTTTTAATGCTTTTATTTTCTATCCTAAGTGATTTACTAATCTCAAAAAGTTCATTAAAAGCTTCTTGAAGATCGAGATTTACCTCGTTGTCGCTGTCGCTTCCGCTTTCGTTGTCGTTGTTGGTTCCTCTGGCCATGAAACCAAAGCAAGCGGTTTCTTCTTCTTCTTCTTCCTCCGAGCTTGTCTCATCATGAGTGCCTTCCAACCTCCTCCATATCTCGTGGGCGGTGGTGCATTCTTTGATTTTATCGAACTCTTTCGGACTCAATGCGCAATACAGGGCATTCATTGCCTTTGCGTTGAGTGAAAGATCTTGAATCTGCAGCTGCGAGTAGCCTCCTTGGGGTCGCTTCGGGATCTCGTATGGGGTTTCGCAACATCCCCATACCTCGAATTCAGTGGCATGGAGCCACGTATTCATCCTCAGCTTCCAGTAGCTGTAGTTGTTCCCGTCAAAGTAGGGCGGACAGGTTGTGGACTGCCCCTCGGAAATTTTGATCGCTGATGTGCTTCCCTCCATTTGATCTCTTGCCGGGTGTTACTCCGATCTCGCAAGACCTGCTCTGATACCAAATGTGATTTCCCTACTTGGACTAGGAGGGGTGAGATCAGCGTGACGAAAAAAAATGCGTAAATGAAATATATAAAGCAATCTCACAAAATAAGCAATCATAAAATGTACACAAAAATTTTTAGGTGGAAACCCAAACCGGGTGAAAACCACCACCTAACCCTCTCGAGTTAGGATTTTCCGATCAACCTAGTTGATCAAATCCACTAAACGAATCACTTTAAAACGAGGGTGATTCAACCTCAGTACAACCACGCTACAAGTACGAGGGTAGCGTTCCTCAACCCCTTCTCTCCACGAGAAGGATTTTGTCCCACGAAGGAGACGGGAATTCGCAAAGCGAATACCCAACCAAATAACAAAGATAAAATAAACAACAAACCTATAGAGCCAACAAAGTAATAAACCTAAGCTTCTATAGGATTTAGGAAACTCCCCTTTGCAAGGAGTGCGTCGACGATGACGCGGGTGCGTGAGCCACGCAACGGCGCAATGTCGCTCTCGTAGACAACGGCGGGAGAGCGGGTGCGCGAAGGGAATGATGCTCTCAAGATGATGGAGCTTGAGCTTAGAGAGCAAGAGCTTCTTGAACACAAGAGAGTGGAAATACTTGATCTTAGTGTATCTTGGTCTCTCTAGGTGTGTATCTTGTGTGTTTCTTAGTGTGTCTAGGTGTGTAAAGGCTCCCCTCTATTTATAGAGGCCTTAAGAAGGCTTTGGAAGGCTTGGAAAAGCTTCCATAGCCGTTAGGTGCAAAGCCCAAGATAATCAGGCCGAAATCAGGACAATGATTACATTTGACAGGGTTATCAGACGTCTAACTCTGGCATCAGATGTGTGGAAGGCCACTTTAAGACGTCTGATTACAAGGTCAGACGTCTGATTCTATGCGGATTTCTTCCTGACTTGAATCAGATCTAAACAGGATTTTTGTGCAAGTCCATCAGACGACATACAGGACGTCTGGCACTATGTCTGTACGTCTGGAACCCTACTTTTACTGTGGGAATTGATTTCCAAACGTTGCAATGGCTAGAAAATCTCTGAGAAGAGATTTTGGGCCAGCCGAGGCAAAACGGTCATTTATCAGACGTCTGGAAAGACCTATGGACATCTGATAAGGCTCTAACGGTCATATTCTTGAGCCAGCCAACGGTCCACTAATTGGACGTCTGGAAAATCCATCAGACGTCTGGTCTAAGGTCTGGACGTCTGATTTCATCAGACAGAACTAACTATGTCCAGCCTAACAGTTATCAGACGTCTGAAACAACAGTCAGACGTCTTAAAATTCTTTATCAGACGTCTGATTTGGGAATCAGACGTCTGTAAATTCTGTTTGAACCCTATATTGGTTTCCTAAGTATTCTACAGAAAACCTAAGTATCCTAGGGTTGTGCCGGTGTTCCTAGGACTACTGTTAGGGTTCTTTGAGGCTCTTTAACATAATTTCTAAGGAAAATAAAGAGCAAGAAAAATAAAGATAAAAGTACATGAAAGGATTAAAAAGAATCTATCCTATTCTTCTTGTCTTCTATCTTCAATCTGTCGCTCCACGCGAACCTCCTCTTTTTTCCGTCAAGCTCCTCCAATCCATCCTGGATGCGAGCTCGAACTCCGTCTAAACACGTCTTCATTTGCAATTGATCTGAAATCTAGGACTCAAATTGCAAATGTTAAATAACACGTGTTTTGTTATCATCAAAACAAATGATCATGGTGCTCTAGCACCAACAATATAGACCTTACTTTGGGCCCTGGAAAGCTGGTTTAATTTATAAATAAGTAGTAGATAATTATGAGAAAAAAGAAAAATAAGAGGGATAAAACACTTACTAATAAAAAGATGGGATCAAACTACTCTTGGATATTTCTACTTCCTTATATTACCAATACTTTTGTTTATAAATAACTTTACTGAGATCTTAGCTCATGGTGCATAGTAGCTGCTAATAACGTATGCTTATTAGGTGCGAAAATGATTTCAAACTGCTTTTTCATAGGTTCGCAGTTCTTTTTAGTATTAAGGTAGTTGTTCATATCCTTTAGTTTTCCTTGGTTATTATTGATAGTACACGTTTTCCTGTCATACATAGATACATACTTTTTTCTCATTATTACTAATTATTGTGGATGTGTGGTTTATTGCTGGGCAACAATTAGATGCTAGGAAGTTGTTTATAGTGTATTTATCGAGAACCCTTGATATCTTAGATCTCTCAAGGTTTTCATAGGATCTAAGTTGTTATAGAATCAGAGCAATGTTGACCCATTAAACATACATCCAATAGGGACCCTAACCAATAATAATGGGTTGTCTTGCGTTGAGTATCACCTTGTTGCTCACACGAAACTAAGGATGTTGAGCACATAGTAGAGTCCTCCCATGGTGCCACCTTAAGTTGCATCTCTTAAGTCAATAGGACTTCCATTTGTATATCCAATTAAAGGGCATGCTGCCTTGCTAATCGCCTTTCATAATATAAAGGTACTGGAGTTTAGAGGTGATGGGATGTGTTAGTTGTCAAGGATTGGGTCTTCAAGGCAAGAAAGGCATTTGAGTCTATCATGCCACCAATTGAGCGTAGTGTCAATTGCCACCTACTTGTCAAATGGCAATGTCCATGGATGGTGGATGTTGATCCAAGTGCAACCAGCACATGGGGTGGCTTTGTCACAACTTCACAGGAGTTTTAGTAACAATTGAATAGGAGCTTGAAACCTAATAAAATGCCTACTCATGGAACTCTATAAATGGAGGTCAACAACCTCAACTACTTTTTTTGAGAAAGTAATTGAGAACCAACACATTCTCTCAATAGAAAATAAGATGCCCCCTACCTACTTGCTCAAGAGTTTCCGTGCCTTAACAAGAAATGAGAAGGAATTCCACTGCAACCACAAACAAGTGCTACATGGAGAAGAAAAATTCTTTTGCAATTCTGGAGTATGCCTCATCAACAAATATGGAGGAGGTGCGATTTGTGTTAAGGAATTGGAATAGATTGTGGATGTCCTTACCATTTGTTGTATCAAATGTATGAATCCCCTAACTCATGTGATTGGAAATATTTTCTTCACCTTTGTTTCTCAACTCAATCGATGTAGATCAATGTTTTAAACAATTTTCAACGCTTTCATGATGTGTCACAACCTTCAGTTCATGTATGTACATGCAGTAAGAATTGCCATATATGGAAAAATTACCAGTGACTTAGGCAAAGTAAAGATTCTTCACTTTCTTGCCTTCCCAGAGTTAGCAACAACATCCATCTTTTATGGGAAGTAATTTATTTAAATTTCCTATAGTTCATTTTGTGCTAGTAGTAACTGTACAAAACTTCTAAAGGAATATAACATGATTGTCTTTGTCCATTATTATGCTTTTTTTTTCCTCATCAGCTTAGATTCTTCATGTATAAGAACCTTTCTCCTTAGAGGAAGAAAAATTACTATTAGGAGGTTTGTTCTTAGCAACGGTTGTCATTGAGGGTTTAATCCTCTTACCCAAACCCACTGACTTCTAATGAAAACTCAATGAAAACGTAAAAATCCCATACATATAATGGTGGTTGTTGATTTTTCTTCCTTTTTTTAAGATCTAATTTTTGTGGGACACAGGCAATATTTTCACCACCTCTCTAACAACATTAGCCTTCCTTCGATGTCATATTAGGGTTAAGGAAGGCAAAGTGGTGTGATTTGATATATTAACGGACCTCCACATTCATACAGGGCCACGGAGGTTTAAGATAAAAGGAGACTCGAAAGGTCCCGTAGATGCAAGAAAACAACACACTTATACGAGACATTTATCATACTACAAGAGTAGATGCAAAATTCTCAACGAAGATGGGGGGTGGGGGTGGTTTGTGGAGGGGTTGAATCACTCCTAGATTAGTAATAAGAAAGAAAAACCATACCTTACGATTCATTAATGATTGAGGAACATCACCTTGAACTATTCTCTGAGCAAGCCTGTTTATTAATTTTTCAATATTTTTGATAAAAGTGTTAGTACCAACAGGACAGTTACATCCACATACTTAAATGTAATTGACAAAATGGCTTACCCTTCAGAGATGGCAGTCTTGCCAACACCGGGCTCACCAATGAGCACAGGATTATTTTTTGTTCTCCTGGAAAGAATTTGTATGCATCTCCTTATTTCATCATCTCTTCCAATGACTGGATCAAGCTGCCCAGCTCTTGCCATAGCAGTCAGATCCTTTCCATATTTTTCCAGGGCTTCATATTTGCCTTCGGGATCTGTCATGAACAAAACTCACCTGACATCGATAGAGCTTTTTTTGCACCTAATTTATTATATTCCTTGAATTTCTAATTATTTTTGCATAAACTAACAACCGATGAATCCTCAAAAGTAGCATAAGTCATGCATGCAAATGGTACCTAAAATTGTATCCACTAGTCAAAACTAGTCTCCAACTCTAGAAAACCATTTGAGAAAATATGGAATAATGCCTTAATAGACTCAAATATGCCAAGGACCATAGCCCTTCATGATAAGAGTTAAGGGTCATGACAAGAAGCACATCTTGGCTGAGCCAAAGCTTACAGAAAAGGTGGCAAGAATGCCATTTGAGAAAAGGACAATGCCATGATCCATGCACGGATCACGCATAGTGTTGGAGATTAAAGAAATAGAAAATATTATTATGAAACTCGGGAAACAAATGAGAGGAGTTAGTACCTTTATATAGAGAGGGCTGATCCTCATCATAATCATACTACAATCAATTTAAATCTAATAATGTCTAATAATGGAAATAGACAAAACAAGCATACCCTCTTAAAACTAACTTTCCTAATTCTCTAAATAATATCTCTAACAATCCCCCCCAAGTTGGAGTGTACAACGCCCAACTTGTTACAGAAGTGAACTCCCCCCCAATGTAGGCATCTGGAGGAACAGGCAGTAGAGTGGAGCAGGAACGGCCAAAGTAGAAGTAGCAACATGGTACACTGGGAGTAGTAGTCAAGTAGAAGGAGATGATCCCAAGCAGACAGTAGTAGTAGCAATAGGTAGGAGCAACAACAAATGGTAGATGACTATAGCAAAAGTAACAATTACGGACAACAGTAGTAGAGTTGTAATAGTAGTAGTAGCAAGAGATAGCAACAGTAGACAGTAGTATGTTGTAGCAGTAGTAGCAGCAGGCAATAGAGGGAAGCGTTCCCTAACAAAGTGGGAGACAAGAACCCTTGCTCAATCCCCCCACCAGTCATCACAATCCATGAAATAGGCAACAGTATGATCGAATGCTCCAAAAGTAGTGACTTGATCAATAGTGGGCTAGTGGCAGTAGTCTCAGCCATAAGATTTGTGGCAATAGCAACAGCAATGGAGGGCTCGCTCCTTAGTAAATGACTCAGACGATCCACCTCTTCTGTAGTGAACGGTAAAGGAGATTGCCTTGTCACTATCTTAATACCAAGGGACTCGACAATAGAAGTCTAATTTGTCCATGTGGGTTTGCTAAATTATTCCCGACAGCGATAAAAAGTGATTAGTTCTCTGGCAACGAATCTAAGGAGAGTAAACATGACGACCTTGTCCATAACCGCCAGAACAACCACCTCTCCCACCAAAGGCAACGTAGGTAGAGATGTCAGCCATAACAGTAGAAGCAGTAGGTGGTGTATCAACATCAATCTTTTAGAGGCATTTGTATACTGCCTTTAGGTCAGGTACCATGTATGAAGATAGAATCTGGTCTCTAGCAAATTGATACTGTGGTGCTAAGCCATCAAGAAATCTGTATGCCTGCCACCCTACACACTCAATACTGGCTGAAATATGGCTAGCTCATCAAATAGACCCTTTAACATAGAGAAATATGCAACCAAGGACATGTCACCTTGGTTGGTATTCCATATACACCTATATATGTCTGCATGGCGAGAGCTAATTGTCTACAGAAAGTACCTCTTCTCCAGAGTCTCCCAGATCTCCTTCATTGTTTTCTTATACAGCATATTTGATCCAATAGTTGGGTCAATGTTGTTCATCAACCAATTCATCACCAGATAGATATCCTTTTCCCACTTGTATTTAGCAACATCCTTGGCTTCTAGAGCCCTATTTGTCAAAACATGTAACTTCTCCTATCCTCCAACAAATATACAGAATGCGCATGACCAAAGAACATAGTTTGGAGATCCAAATAGTTTGATAGTCATCCCTTAAACCAGCATGGAGGCTGGCATCTTGGCCTCAAAAGTAACAGTAGAGAAGTCAATGTCTGCCATGAAAATCGAAGAACACGTTGACAGGTAAACATGCACCACACGTGCAAACTAGAGAAATCAAAATTGTCATGGCCTAGGGGTCCAGAGCATGTGAACCGGATCAAATAGAAAGAGTAATAGTGCTGCTAACGGTAATGAAAGAGGCCAAACCAAACTAAGATGCTTGAGATAGTGCCTCTTTGACCTTAATGCCATCGTTGGAGGGTTGCATGGCCAGAAAAAGCATTTTCGAACCACCAGCAGTGGGAGGTAACATCGATGAAGCCTAAAAAGGAGTAATACAAAGGGTTTAGGCTTCGAGTGCAGGTGGTGACACCAGTGAAGCCCTCTTCAATGCCACCTAGTGGTGCAACGAGTGATAGGGTCGATCAAGAACCCTAGTGAATAAGGAAGGAGAAGAGAGGCCATGGAAGGGTCGCCTAGAGAGGATAAGGCCAATGGGCCCTCACTGGCAGGCTCCCGATGGATGGCGACATCGCTAGTGACCCTCTTTTAGGGTTTTTAGTGGCCGATTCCTCTCTCTCTCTCTCTTGTTGTGGTGGAAGAAAGAAAGGAAAAGATCAAGTAGGAACAAAATACTAATGTAGAGCTACTACTCTGATACCATGTTGGTGATTAGAGAATAGGAAATATTACTCTAAATCTCAATAAACAAATCAAAATAGTCGGTCCCTTTATATAAAGAGGACCAATCCTCATCGTAAACCTACAATACAATCAATTTAAATTTAATCATCTCTCTAATAATCAAAAGAGATAAAACAACCATACTCTCCTAAAACTACCTTTCCTAATTCTCTAAATAATATCTCTAACAAATAGTATCTCCTGACGGTTGGGGTTGAAACTAAGATCGTAAGATAGCCATGTAAAAGTAGGATAATCTTCAAGACAATTCTTCCTACAGGAGGAATCCTGGTTGGGCTTTCCAGATATATGATGAGATTGCCTCTCAAAAAACAAAAAAAAGAAAAAAGAACATCTGATGAGATTGCCCATCTCAGACAAGAAGGGGAAGACCCTTTCTTATTCTATTCAACTCTGAAGGCTGCATTTCAGGAGGTGAATGCTTACAGACCTGTGTACATGTGTGCAACTCAGAAGCTCTACCGCTTTTCAGAAAAAACTAAGAAGGTCTACCATGAAAGGTGATGGATATTTTATTGCTAGACCAGGACCCGTAACGTGGCTGCTCAGTTCTAGATGCCAACATTGCATGACTTAGTTCAGAGATGCACATAACCATATGAGCAAGCTTGCAGTTACAGATTCCCTCTGCTAAGTTTGCTGGAGGTGGCAGAGATCATGGAGCCTACTCTAGTAAAGGACATGTGTTTTGTAGTCCTTTGTGTTTGGTTTTCATCTATTATTGGAGTCTTTTATACTTCTCTTATTATATAAGGGTCCTCTGATTTCGTTAGGACGTTCCCTATTGACGACGCGCTGCATCGACACCTGGGTATAGTGATAAATGAGCAAGGGTTTTCGCATGAGGAACGCATGCGAGTAAAGAAGTCAGTTCCGCTACATCGTCGCCCGGATGTAGTCCAAAATGTGCAAGGGTTCTTGCATGAGGAACGCATGCGAGCAAAGAAGTTAGTTCCGCTACATCGCCGCCCGGATGTAGTCCAAATTGAGCAAAGGTTCTCGCATGAGGAATGCATGCGAGTAAAGAAGCTAGTTCAACCACTTCGTCATCGAAGTGTGTCACAAAGAATACTGAGATTCAGTAGTTGGAATATTGGTACCTTGACCAGCAAGCTCATGAAGATTGTGGATACAATGATAAGGAGAATGATTCAAATTCTTTACTTTCAAGAGACTAAGTGGGTTGGTGAAAAAGCAAAGGAAATCGAAAGAACAGGTTTCAAACTTTGATATTCAGGAAGGGACAAAGGTAGAAATGGCGTGGGTATTATAATTCATAAGGATTTGAAGGAGAGCGTGGTTGAGGTTAAGAGATTGGGTGATCGAATTATTTTAATAAAATTAATCTTAGAAGAAGAGATCTTGAATGTCATTTCAGTTTATGCACCTCAAGTTGGTCTAGAGGAAAGAATAAAGAATAAATTTTGGGGAGAGCTTGATATGATAATTCAAGGAATCCCACAGACAGAAATGATTTGCTTGGGTAGAGATTTAAATGGGCATGTGAGAAAAGATGCTTTAGAGTATATAGGAGTGCATGGAAATCATGGTTTTGGTGTTAGGAATGAAGAAGGGAAAACGTTCCTTGATTTTGCTATGGCTTATGATCTTTTCATAGCAAATACTTTCTTCAAAAAACGGGAAGAGCATTTGATTACCTATAAAAGTGGCTTAACAAGAACGCAAATCGATTACTTTGCTTTGAGAAGAAGGGATCGTTTATCTTGTAAAGATTGAAAGATTATTCCAGGGGAGAGTTTAACTGCTCAACATCGTCTTTTGATGTTTGATGTTCATTTGAAGAAGGCAAAGAAGAGAAAATTAGTGTCTACGAATTTGAGAATTAAATGGTGGAATCTTAAGAAAGAGCAAGTGAGATTTAAAGAGAAGATGATGCAACAAAAGGCTTGGGATCTTGATGGTAGTGCTGATGAAATGTGGTTAAATATGGCAAACTGTATTAAGAAGATGGCAAAGGAGGTGTTAGGCGCGTCTAAAGGAGGTGTTCCAAGACAAAAGGAGGCTTAGTGGTGGAGTGAAGAAGTGCAGGAGAAGCTTAAAATTAAAAGAACCTGTTTTAAAGCCTTATATCGATATAGGACCGATGAAAATATGAAAAACTACAAAAGAGCAAAGAAAGAAGCAAAGAAAATTGTTAGTGAAGCAAAAGCAAAAGCTTGGGAGCATTTTTAAAAGAAACTTGATTCTAAAGAAGGTGAAAAAGATATTTTCAAGTTAGCTAAAGCAATAGAGCGGAAAGCAAAGGACCCTACGCATGTAAGATGCATCAAGGATGAAGAAGGAAGGGTACTTATAGCTAGTGAGGATATAAAGACAAGATGGAAAAGATATTTTCATAAGCTATTTAATAAAAAATAAAAGAATGATATCATCTTAGGGGAGTTAGTTAACTCAGAAGAGTATGTGAATCGATCATATTATCGAAGGATACAAAAGAAAGAAGTAGAGGAGGCTCTGAAGATGATAAAAAGTAGGAGGGTTGTTGGGCCTGATGATATTCCTATAGACGTCTGGAGAATGACGGGAGAACGGGGTATAACTTTGCTCACAAATTTATTTAATACTGTGTGGAGAGGCAAGAAGATGCCAGAGGAATGGAGGAAAAGTTTTGTGGTACCTTTATACAAGAACAAGGGTGATATACAAGATTGTTCCAACTATAGAGATATTAAGTTGATGAGTCATACGATGAAACTTTGGGAAAGAATAATTGAAAGAAGGGTGAGGCAAGTCTCTATGGTAACTGAAAATCAATTTGGCTTTATGCCAGGCAGGTCTACTATTGAGGCAATACACCTCGAGACGTATGATGGAGATATACAAAGTGAGGAAGAAAGATTTACATATGATTTTTATTGATTTGAGAAGGCCTATGATTCTTTTCCAAGAGATATCTTGTGGAGAATTTTGGAGAAGAGACAAGTGCCAATTATATATATCAACCTCATAAAGGATATGTACTATGGAGCTGCAGCTTGTGTAAAGACTAAGGATGTTTTGACAGACTACTTTGATATCACCATTGGTCTGCATCAAGGTTCGACTTTAAGCCCTTATCTTTTTACCTTGGTTATGGATGAGTTGACGAAGCATATCCAAGTTGAGGTGCCTTGGTGTATGCTTTTTGCTGATGACATTGTGTTGGTTGATGAGACAAGAGATGGAGTGAACAGAAAACTTGAGCTTTGGAGAGAAGCCCTGGAAGATAAAGGATTACGCATAAGTAGGACGAAGACTGAGTATATGGAATGTAAGTTTAGTAGTAGAGGGAACAACGAAAGGATTGATGTAAAAATTGGAGAAGAGTTCATTCCAATGAAAGATATTTTTAAGTACTTGGGATCCATTTTCCAACATGATGGTGGAATTGATGGAGATGTTACACATAGAATTAATGCAGGGTGGTTGAAATGGAGGGGTGCTTCTGGTGTTCTCTGTGATAAGAGGGTTCCTTTAAAAGTCAAAGGAAAATACTATCGAGCTGTGGTAAGACCAGCCATGTTGTACAATTCTGAATGCTGGGCTATAAACTATAGGCATGTACAGAAGATGTCAGTGGCAGAAATGAAGATGTTAAGATGGATATGTGGTCATACAAAAAAGGACCGTATTTCAAATGAATTTATTAGAAACAGAGTCAAGGTGACACCGATAGAGGATCAAATGAGAGAGGCCCGTCTAAGATGGTTTGGACATTTACAAAGAAGGCCACTAGATGCTCCAGTTAGGAGATGCGAGAAGTTGGAGGCTGAACCCGCTAGGAAGGGGCGAGGAAGACCAAACAAGTATTGGAAGGAAACTATTAAGTATGACCTCAATTACTTTAATTTAAGTCCTAAAATGGCTGAAAATCGATCTGTGTGGAGGCAAAGAATCCATATAGCCGACCCCACTTAGTGTAGGAAAAGGCTTGGTTGTTCTTGTATATAAGGGTCCTCTTGTAATTTGCCCCTTTGGAGTCTCTTTATATAAAGGCTCATAGGGCTATAGAATAAGACTTGTGCGCTCATTTTTTCTAACATGATATTAGAGCAACAGTTCTAGAACGGAGCTTAGTATCCCACCAAAATCCTAGGCTCTCCTCTCCCCTCGACCGCAACCCCTCTCCTGTCCTCCACCAGCGTCTCCACTAGTCAGATCTCCTCCGATGCAGCAGCAGCGGTGCTACAGGCCACACCGGTGCTGCAACTGCCACCCAGCAGCCATCACCACTGGGTTTGCTACTGCTGCTGCCAGTTCCTGATTGCCCAGCAACCATCACTACTGCTGCTGGGGCATCTCCTCACTCCCGCATCACCGCAGTAACTAACTGCATCTTCTCAGGCAGTAACAGTGCCACCATCTGCAGGACTTGACAGCCTGTAGCACCACCAGTGGGCGTTGGGGGGAGTAGTATGTGCTAGGTTATCCTTTATGGCCTAGCGTGTGACTGTTCTATGGTATGAAATTGTAATTTTCAGATCTTCAGGACCCCTTTTGGAGTTGATTGAAGGTCTGAAAATGTTAATGTTCCTGATTGGGGTGTGAGGTTCCAAGAACTGATATAGTGTTCAAATGATTTCATCTTCGATTGGTAGAGGCATCCCCTCTATTGTCTTGCATCAAAAAATTGTTTGTCTACTGGATTGGTTGTGGTGGCTACGTGATCTGATTTTCAACAAGGAGAAGATCTCTCCTTTTTGTCTATAGCGACTCGATGAGGAAGATATCCACCATGAGCGCAACCTCATCCAGGTTTATTTGCTAGTACTTCCGTGGTCAAAACAGCAAGTATGATTGCATTATCTACTTATTCACATGAGCCATCCGAGATTGAGCTTCCTCTCACATCACTAGAGATGACACCTTATTTTCTTCTTTGCATGCTCTTGAGAACCCGATTAATGTGAGTAGCCGATGGATCTTTATCCCAGTAACAAGACTTGGAGTTGTTTTACTTATTGAGTCTCAGATGTTTTACATGCCCCACATTTCGCCTTGAATATTATGTCCATTAGTCAGATTATGAAGGCTTTACACCATCAGCTTCTTTCTTTAGAGGATCTCCAAATGATGAGGCAAATTGGTGGAGAATTTAAGCAGATTGGTTTGTACTATCTACACATTCCACCCTCATTTAACCCTTCTGCCACTACTTGTGCCACCACTGCCTTACAGTGGCACCTTCGCCTGGGTCACCCAAGTATCCATATTTTTTGTAGTCAATTTCCTAAGTACTTTCGCCGTGATGCTTGTCAATTTGGAGAGCATCATAAAATCTTACGACTAGTCGCAATAAAAGAGTTGATAAACCTTTTTCTCTTATTCATGCGAATTTATCGGGGCACGTAGACTCCAAAGCTTGAGAGGTTTTGGATATTTTCTTATCTTGGTTGATAATTATACATGTGTTACATGATTTTCATGTTGAAAGTAAAATCTAAAGCCTCAAAAATCATTAAAACTTCTTTAAACTTCTTCGCTGAAATAAAGTCTCTGTTTTCTTGTGTTATTCGCATTTTCTGAAGTGATAATGAATTGGAATTTGTGAAATCCTCTTCACATGATTTCTTCACCTCTCATAGAGTCATTCATCAAACATCGTATGTTCATACATCCCGACAAAATGGGGTGGTCGCAAACTTCACCATTTGCTTAATGTGGCTAGAACTATAATGTTTCATATGAATGTTCCACCACATTATTGGCCTGATGTTGTTTTGACTGCCGCTTTTCTTGTTAACAGGATGTCTTTATCTGTTCTTAAAGGTAAGACACCTTATTCCATGTTGTATCCTAACCGGAATGTTTTTTCTCTTACGCCTACAATCTTTAAGTGTGTTTGCTTTGTTCATCTTTTCGAAGTTGATAAACTTTCTCCTGGGTTAAAAAATTGCATATTTCTAGAATACTCGCATACCCAAAAGGGTTATCGATGTTATGATCCCGTGAACCATCGATTTTGTGATTGCTAATGTCACCTTTTTTTAGGACGTTCCATATTTTCCAACCAAAGGGACACCTCCTCTTGTGCCCAATTCTGAGGAGATTCTATTGCCCATTGCTATGCCTCCAGTGCCCTCTAAAAGCCTCCAAAACATCCAGAACCACCACCACCACCACCCTCTATACGCACATACCAACACAAAGATTTTACTATACCACAATTGGAACCACTATGCACAATACTTCCTGCTCATTCTTCTATTGATCATGTGGATTCTACTGGAGATCAAGGAACCCCTCCTGCTGAAGGATCGGACTTGGTCCTTCCAAGTGACGAGACCAAATATATCTTATGCAGTTAGTAGACTAAGCCAGTTCATGTAGGAGCTTAGAGAGGCGCACTAGCAGGAGGATGCCATGCAATGATTAAAATGTCGTCAGCATGCCCCCGACATGCCTGCGAAACATAAGCTTTTGACGTGATGCCATATTGACACGACATACTTATCAAAATGCGAGGATATCTCCAACATGTCGACGGCATGCCACCAAAATTGTCGGCATGTTGATGAAATGTCGATTTGCGTTGTTGCTTGCTATTAGGTCGCGCGCGTGCGACACATACCGCATGCAATTGTTAGTGTTAGCCGCTAGTTGGTTGCTATTGCGCTACTGCTACTGTTGCATGAGTTATGTACATCGCCAACTTGAAAAGTATTGATGATCCGTACGGTAGGGGAGCTCTTCAAAACATGATTTTAGTCTTATAGAACCTATGCATTTTTTCATATTGTAACATTTTTACCCATTTTGAGTCATTTTTAGTAATTTCCTCAAAATTTCCTAATATCAACAATATATCACCAATATATCTCCTTTTGAATTGGCATTAACACTTTTCTTCTTGTAGTCCTTAATTTTCAAAATGGTTATTTATAGGAAGTATAAGTCAAGGTTTAAATGAAAATACTTATCCATTTAAATAATTATTCTTCAAATTCCAATCATTTTGACATGTTCTATCATTTTTGTTGGTTACGATGGCATGCCTCCGAAATGGATTATTTTTGGGGCATCGAAATCGTTGAAATCTAACGTCGAAATACGGGTATTTCCACGGCATGCCCTCGATGTGCCAGCGAATTGCGCACTTGAAAATTTACCGAAACAATGTCGTAATCAACATTTTGAACCTTGATGCCAAGTTCTGCAGTATTTGAAGAGTGCTCCTAGAAAGGGTTTTCTCTTCTAGAAACATGGTCATCTAGATGTATGTGGCTAGATGCAAACGATGCTAGTGCTCATAGGATAAATGATCTACCACAAGATATTGCACTTATGTTGGTGGCAACCTGAACACCTGGCAAAGCAAGAGGCAAAATGTTGTATCTAGATTTAGCATTGAGTCCGAGTACCGAGCTATGGCCCGTACCACCTGCGAGCTCTTCCGAATCATGTCCATTCTACATGACTTTGGTGTTAAGATTCCTGGACCTATCCCTATGTATTGTGACAATAAAGATGCCACTTTTATTACAAATAATCCTGCTTTCCATGAGAAGACTAAGCATATCAAAGTTGACTGCCACTTTGTTCGAGATGCTGTGATGAATAGGAAGATCTCTACACCATATGTGTCTAGTGAAGACCAGATAGCTAAAATATTTACCAAGGCTCTAGCGAAGACGCGATTGGAGCAAATTTAAGAAAATGAAAGTCCTTGTTCAACTAAGCCTGCCCTACACCTCTTTATATAGAGAGAGGTGAGGAAAAAATATAACAAGTCCAACACTAAATAAAAATAACAAATAGCCATCAACATAACGTAACACTCCCCCTCATACATATCAACCACGCTTATCTTGTTCCTACACTTCTCAAACAGAGGACAAGATAAGGGCTTAGTGAACATAACTGCAGTTTGTTCTGATGAGGTTAGGCAAGCAATACGGAGCAATCCTTGCTAAATTAGGCTCCTCGTCGTATAATGGCAATCCACTTCTACATGTTTAGTCCTTGCATGAAACATGGGATTGTTAGCAATAAGTTACGACCCTATTGTCACAATACATCTTCATAGCCTCCTCAAGAATAACATGAAGATCTCGCAACAAAGATCTTATCCATCGTCTCAGCTGCTATGTGTGCCAGGAGGCGGTATGTTGATTCAGCGCTCTAATGTGACACCACAATTTGCTTCTTGCTCCTCCAAGTCACCAAATGCCCAACTACAAAGGTACAAAAACCTTTAATAGATCTTCTGTCCCCAACATCACCTGCACAATCTGCATCTGAATAGGAAACAGTAGACATAGGAACTTTCTTCTTGAACAAAATACCTCAACCTGGACACTTTAATGTATCTCAACACCTGCATCACTGCCTGCCAATGATCATTAGTAGGTTTATCCAAGAATTGACTCAGCTTACCCACTGCAAGGCTAATATCTGGCCTGGTAATGGTTAAATATAGTAACTTTCCCACCAGCTGTCTGTAAGCTTTCTTATCCATCAACCTTGCTAAGGCATCAAACATATGAACATTTGGATCCATAAGGATATTAGCATCCTTAGATCCAAGCATACCTACCTCCTGGAGAATGTCTAAAGCGCATTTCCTCTAAGACATAACAATACACTGCTTACTCGTAACAATCTCAAACCAAGGAAATACCTAAGCTTCCCAAAGTTCATAACAAACTGCCATGCTAAATACTCCTTCACCTGAGCAATACTAGCCAGGTCATCTCCTGTTAGTATAAACTCATCAACATACACAAGTAGAACCACAACACCACCACTGATTTTTCTCAAGAACAAGAAATGATCAAACGAGGATCTCTGAAACCTAACAATTGCCAACGCCTCTGATAGATGCTGAAACCAGGCTCGAGGGCTCTGGTTAAGGCCATAAATGGCCTTTCGTAGTCTACAAACACACTCCCCCTAAACCTTAAAGCCATACCCATGGGTATAGGACCTAGAGAACATATACCTCATTGGGGGAGGATGCTGGTGGCTCAGCAGGAACTGAGGAGGAGGCAGATGTAGCTTGTCTCTATAACTGACAGGTAGTTGATATGTGGTACCCTTGAAAGTATTCTCATCTAGCGATACCACTCTAAATGTGCTCGCAAGTGGCTCAAAGGAAGTAGAACTATTGCCATGAGAAAAATCCTACATAGCTATAGGAGGCATAGGCATAGGCACAGCCATCTCTGCATCCCGTAACTAATAAGCTCATGTGAAAAAATACGAAATGGACACGTGGAATGTCACATCCACACTAACATAATGCATCTGATGTATAGGATCAAAGACCCTATATCCCTTCTAAGTGCGTGAGTAGCCAAGAAACATACATTTAACTGCTCTAAGGGCAAGCTTATCACGACCAGGCCCAAGCAGATGCACAAAGGCAACATAGCCAAACATTTTGAGGTGCATTAAAAACAAATCTACATCTGGATACAAAATTATCCAAGGGACCTTCTCATGAAGTGCAGAGGAAGGAGCCTGTTAATAAGCTAACAAGCAGTAAGAACAGCATCTCCCCAGTAAGTATGTGGCACACTATTCTGGAAAAGCAAGGCTCAAGCTGTATCCAAAATATGTCGGTGTTTCCGTTCTGCAACCCCATTTTGTTGTAACGTATAGGGGCAAGAAGTCTGAGGCTTAATACCAAGTGAGCCATAAAATGATGCCAAATGCTTAGTGCAAAACTCCAATGCATTATCTATTATGATAGTCTTAATGCACACCTCAAATTGGGTTTTGACAAAAATCACAAATTGCTGAATGATAAAGCCAACTTCTGATTTATTACGCATCAAAAATAACCATAATAGATGAGAAAAGTCATCAACAAATAATAATTAGTAACGATGGCCATGTCGATCTACCACATGGCTAGGACCCCAAACATCATAATGAAGTAAATCAAAACATGCTGAACTACTAAACTGCATAGAAATTGGAAAACTGGCTCTGTAATACTTTCCCAGCTGACAAGCATCACACTGAATCTTAATGGCAGGCAAGAGATGTGGGATGATCCGATATAGTTTGTTCAAAGATGGAAGGCCTAGTCGTCTATGCCAATACAACGCACTCACAGCAGTAGTACTCGTCTGACAAGCTGCAGCAACCGGACTCTGCACTAGCCAGTATACACCCCCCCCACATGCCCACCACCAGTCATCCTCCCCATCATATAATCCTGAAAAGTACACCCAAACATCAAAAATATCACGGCAATTCAGTTGCTTTGTAATACTACTAACAGAAAGCAACTGCACTGCCATGTCAAAGATATAATAAACATCAAAAAGGTGCACAGTAGAAGTAACAAACACCCCTCCCTTCACCACAAATAGGGGCATGCCTACCATCTACTAGCTGAACTAAATAATCCTATGACACTTTCTGCATATCTCCAAAACATCATGAATTCTCAGACAAATGATCTAATGCACCAGAATCTATCAACCAAGAATTACATGTACTTGATGCTAAAGCAAAAGCAGTTGTGCCTGAAGACTAGGGCAAGTCATGAGTCAACTATGCTAGACGCTGCACTACTGCATCATTGTTTGCCTCTACAAGAGTAACTATCTCAGTAGAAGTCACTAGTGGGACTATCACAGTAACTTGGTTGGCAACAGTAAGTCATCCAAGTTTATTCCAGCACTTGTCCTCAACATGGCTAATCCACCCACAGTAAGTGCAAGTAAGCTTACTGCAGGCACCATCACCACATCCCCTACCTTTGCCTTGGAAAGATCCACTCCATCCCCCACGAGCACTCAGCTACATAGGCAAAAGTGCTACTGGTGACAATCTCATGAGTGGATTGAACCTGCAACCTGCTAAACCTCCTGTATATCTCCTCAATAGTAGGGAGCTCAGATAGTGTCAAAATCTGAGATGGTGGAGATAAGAGCCAACACTATTAGAAGGAAAAGCATGTCAGTCCGCAGGTCACTATTTCCAAGGAAGAATATGATCGACTAATGTCTTCTCAGTCCTCTTCTACTGCGGGTGTGTCTATCATTTCGAAGATTGGTACTACTGTTAGTGTCAGAGGGACTCGTATGCCGACTTGGCTTATAGACTCAGGTGCTTCATCTCATATTACTGGAAATGTTACCCTCTTTTCGGCTCTTAAACCATTGACTACTGTACATATCAGAGTAGCAGATGGTGCCTTTCTCCTGTGACAAGCTTGGGTGACATTTCTCTATCTTCTACTTTGCCACTATCTGATGTTATGCATACACCTAAGTTTACCCTAAATTTAACGTCTATTGGTCGGATTACCAAGATATTAAATTGCAGAGCAATGTTTCATGATCATTTCTTCTTGCAAGACCTCCAGACAATGAGCAGATTGGTGGACTTGAGCAAGATGGCCTCTACTATCTTGACCTACCCCTAGAGCATTCCACCATAGCTGCTGCCTTTGCCACTTCTGACTTACAGTAGCACCGTAGATTGGGACATCCTAGCATCTCTATTCTCCGTCGTCAGTTTCCGAATATGAAGTTTCCCGATTCCTTTATTTGCAATGATTGTCAACTTGGCAAGCAACATAGGGTTTCTTTTCCAAGTAGTAATAAAAGAACCGAGTCCGTTTTTTCTCTTGTTCATGCTAATCTATGGGACCCATGTCGGGTCAAGAGTCTTAAGGGTTTTCGATATGTTCTTATTTTGGTTGATGATTGCACTCATGTCTGTTGGGTGTTTGTGATGAAAAAAAATTTCAAAACTCTTGTTTTGGCTAAAAATTTTGTGAATGAAATAAGGACTCAGTTTTCTACTACTGTCCACACATTTCATACTGATAATCAGCTTGAGTTTATTAACTCTACGTTAATTCAATTTTTTCAGTCTCATAATATTATACATCAGACTTCTTGTGTTCATACATCCCAACAAAATGGGGTGGCTAAACGCAAGCTAAGACACCTTCTTGATGCTACCTGGACGATCATGTTTCAGATGAATCTTCCTACCATGTTTTGGGTTGATGTTCTTACAACGGCCTTCTTGATTAATCGGGTGTCGTCCTCTATTCTTCGTGGGAAAGTACACTATTATGTTTTTATGTCCAGATCAGGAGTTGTTTTCTATCTCCTAAAGTTTTTTGTTGTGTGTGCTTTGTCCACTTATTTAAAGTGGACAAACTTGCTCCTAGATCCGTGAAGTGTCTATGGATTATTCTAGAACCCAGAAAGGGTACAGATGCTTTGATCCGGTGGCACATTACTTTTACGTGAATAGAGATGTTACCTTCTTTAAGGATATACCATACTACTCTACCATGAGAAAGAACACTAATGTTATTCCCGAGGTTCCTTTACCCATGCCTAGTGCTGCACCACCAGGTCTCTCCGAGCCACCACCTCATGATGGCCCTCCTATATCCTATCCTACACACTTGGAGGTACCTATGACAAAGACCTTCCCTTGACATTTTGAGTGGAGACATCCCATTACCTCTATACTAGAAGAGGAACCATTATCTACTATTCCTCCTTAGTCCTTTGCTGACACTGCTAATTCAGATGGAGGTGAAGACCCTACACCCCAGAGGTATCTGATGTGGATCTTCCTATTGCTCAGAGGAAGCCATAACGATCTTGTGCAAAATATTCTATTTCCAATTATGTCACTTGATCGTTTATCTGCCACAGGAAAGCTATTTCCTCTTGCAATCGATAGTCGCCAAGTTCCCAGAAATCATATTGAGGTGTTTCAGGATTCTTCCTGGACCTCTACCATTCATGAGGAGATGTCTGCTCCTTAGTACAGAGGAACCTGGGAACTGGTAGACCTACTCCCTGGTGCTACTATTGTGGGGTATAGGTGGGTGTTCACCCTGAAGTGACGTCCTGATAGCACAGTAGACAGATACAAAGCCAGACTGGTTGCTAAAGGTTACACACAAACATTTGGGATTAATTACTTTAAGACGTTTTCTCAGTGGCCAGATTTAATTATGTGAGGATACTGTTGTCTGTGGCAGTCAATAAGGGTTGACCTGTCTCTCAACTGGATATTAAAAATGCATTCCTTTACGGTGATTTAAAAGAAGATGTATATATGCACCAACCACATAGTTTTGTAGATGAGGGGGAGTGATCGAAGGTTTGCAGATTGAAGAAGGCAATATATGGCCTTAAGCAAAGTCTTGGGACCTGGTTTAAGAGATTTAATAAAGTTGTGCAGGAATTTGACTTTACTAGATCTGTTGTATATCATTCTGTCTTCACCATGCACAGAGCCACAAGATCAGTTATCATTATTGTTTATGTGGATGATATACTGCTTACAGGGAGTAATGGAGCAGGAATAGAAGACACTAAAAGATTCTTGCATTCTCAGTTCGTTACTAAAGATCTGAGAATGATAAATTATTTTCTAGGCATTGAAGTGCAACATGTTGATGGGGGCTTAGTGCTATCACAATGGAAGTATGTGCTTGACATATTGAAGGAGACAAGGATGTTGGGATGCAAACCTGCCAACATCCCTATGGATCCCTCCTTGCCTCTTGGAGATTCAAAGAGTCCTTTACTTAAGGATGTCACCAGATAACAGGCTATGGTAGGAAAGGTATTGTATTTGACTATCACAAGGCTGGATATATGCTTTGTTGTGGGGAGATTGAGTCAGTTTATGCAGTCTCCTAGAGAAGTTCAGTGAGATGGTGTTTGTTAGGTGCTTAGATACCTCAAGTAAGCTCCAGGAAATGGGTTGTCTCTAATGAAGCATGACCATCTTAAGCTCTGGGGGTACTCGGATGCAGATTATGGTGGGTCACATGAAGATAAAAGGTCCACAACTAGCTACTGCACTTATGTGGGTGGTAACCTAATTACCTGGAGAAGCAAGAAACAAAATATATTCAGATCTAGTGCGGAATCTGAGTATAGGGCTATGGCCCATAGTACTTGTAAGCTTCTATGGGTGCGAACCATCCTTAGAGATTTTGGAGTATCAGTGTGTAGACCTACTCCCATGTATTGGGACAACAAGGTAGCTACTTTCATTGCTAATAATCCTACATTCCATGAGAAGACAAAGTACATAGAAGTAGACTGCCACTTTATCAGAGAAGCCATCACTGCTAGCAAAATTGTCACACCTTATATTGCTACTGATGATTAGGTTGCAAACGTCTTCACCAAAGCATTTCCCAAGAAATGTCCTGTGTTGATGTTCCAAGCTGAGGATGTTGATGTCTATGCTCCAGCTTGAGAGGGAGTGTTGAGTTATATGTGATGTTCGTATTACGTTATTTTCATAGGAACATTCTTGTAATCTTTCCCTTTGAGTGCCTCACCGTATAAAGGGCCCTACGGTTATTCTAATGAGTATCACGTCATTTGCAACCTAATAATATTATTTTATTCATTTTATTCGATTATTTATTTCAACACCTAGATGTTTATTAGCCCTACATTTAAAATGATTGACATTTATACCACAACCTAAGTGTTGAGATTAATTCCCGATATTCTATTTCCTCGTTCTTTTTTTTTACGAGGTTCCTCATTCTTCGTTACTTTGCATTAAGTGCTTTTTTATAATTTTCCTTAATTTTCTCCATATAACAAGGCTAAGGTATCTTAGATAATGCAAGTTTGTCGCTCTTATTAATAAAGACTTTTCTTAAACAGACAACAAGAAAACCAATCCTTCTAGTCCCATTCATTGTAATTAATCCTGATAAGGCGAAAGCAATAAAATATCTTTTAACATCATTAGAAGTCCTTGTATCAAGCCTAGGACACAAATAACAAAGTTAGGCACTATAAATAGTATATTCTCAAGCATGAGGGCATCAAATCTAGTATGAATTGATAATTTTCCAATCATCTTTTAAGAGGTTGAGCATGAATTAGGTTGGTATTTCATGAAAAAAAAAGGGAACTAGAACAAGGAACAAAAGTAGAACCATTTTAGGAAAACCAATCACACTAAAATCTAAACAAAAATGGGTTTGGAGATAACCTTAGCTAATGCTAGTGCAATGCAGTTATCTCTTAGATTGCAAGCCCTTTATGAGATACTCTTGAACAAAGGCTTACATTCGTTTTAACAATGAGCATGTACCTATCAAACCCATTAAGTTAAAGGATTTTGGAGGCATTTGGAGGACTAAGCTACCTTTTAATGTCTTTCTTTAGTGGTTGCTAAGGAGGAAGAGACTACTAACCATGCAATTTAGAAGACAATGGTTACTAGAGGTGGACACAACATGTGTGCTTTACACTTCATCTATAAAAGATGTGGACCGCCTTTCTTTGCTTCCCCCTTTCCTCGTAGTGCTGGCAGTACTCACGAGATTAGTCTTTTGACCTTTCTTTATATAAGGCCTTCGACGATGTTGTAAAAGTTGGTGGTAAGGAGTATACGGTATGCGTAGAAGTAGTCGAGGAGACTCAAACGGGTATTTTTTTTAAGATTTAAATATATATATAAGTAAAATATATTAATAAGATTATTTGCTTGCACAATTCAATATTCCATAAAGATCAATCATTTTGAAGCTCAAGGTAATGAAAATAAGCTATAAAAGATAGGTCCAAAGAAAATAAATAACATAATCTCAAGGTTTTTAATCATTGTAGCTTGTAAGTGGGTCAAGTTGGGATCCGATAATGAATCAGCATGTAGAAATCAGCCTTATAGTCGACTGACTAGGCTGACTACTCGACTGAGTAGTTGAGCCAACTAACTATTAGCCTGAGTGTGGGTACTTGGGTCGGTGGGGGGACCAACTAGGACTACTCGACCAAGTAGTCAGCATAGTCAACCAATTTTTATGACACTGGCTTTTGCGGATAGTTCTCAAGGTTACACAAATGACTTGGATAAGGACAAGATTAGGGGACACTTCTTTCAGGAATTTGGTTAGAACACAATAGGGCCATCTTTAAAGGGTATAGAACTAGTGTAGATGGGGTTGTGTACCATTTTTCCTCTTTATGTAACCACTGGTGTAACTATGAATCCAAGAGGTTAAGAACCCTTGTTAATCCGCCTTTTCCTTCTTGAAAAAAAATATTGTTTCCCTTATTTTACATTTAAAGAAAAAAATAATCAACATCTACTTCAAAGAAGATTCACTTTCAAAAGACCAAGTATACAAAAAAGGAAAAAGAGATCATTTCTTTGTAAAGTTGTATGGATGTACAGTAAAAGGTAATGACAATTGGCAATGGTCGTGCATGCGATGCAATAAAAGTTAATTTGCTTGGCTGTAAGGCAAAGAAAAGCAACATGCAAAAGAGGAAAAAGAACTGAATTCGCTTTACCTTTGTCATAAACATTTTGCCGCCCCCGGATAGCTTGTAGGGCAGATTTTAAAGTTCTGAGAGACATTTGAAAGTCTTTAAACAATTGCTTCCCAAATCTTCGATCTTCGGCATAAGCAAGTACCAGATGCTCCACTGATACAAAAGAATCTCCATATTCCTTTTTGTACTCTCTACCTCTCTGGATCAGTGCTTCCAGATCTCTTCCTAACATGGAACCGGCTGATTCACCTAGAACCTATGCAGTTGCAAAAAAAACTCAAAAGAAAAATCACGCATGTCAAAGCATCATAAACTTGTAGAAATATCTCCAAGTTCAAAATAAAGACTAAGCATTGAATGCAGCATTTATAACACCTGCATTTGTCCTTTCCGAGAAAAGAATGCAACTTACGTGTGGATGTTTTTCCCCAGAAAAGAAAAAATATCATGCATCACCACAATATGCTTCGTAATCATTGGCATATTGAGCTCCTGTTGTTTTAAATGAATTCAGGGGTTTAACAACTCTTGTTAACCACCCTCTCCCAAAAAAAAAAACACAACCTGACAACAAACAAAACGTGTACAACACACCTTTACAAATAAATGTAAAAATAGAACAAAGTCTATACTCCCCCTTAATGTAGAGCATATATATCCATAGGACCAATAAGCAGGATGTGTAAATCTCCCAGAAGTAACTTCACCCACATAAGTTCAGCAGTTGTCTATGTCATAGCTCTACATTCTGACTCTACACTTGACCTGAAAATAGCAGCTTGCTTCTTGCTTTTCCAGGTGACCAAATTATCAGCCACAAGTGCAAAATCCTGTGGTAAATTTCCCATCCGCCAAACAATCTGCATAATCGACGTCTGAATATGCCACCACTGGCATGGGAGTGCCCCGAGTAAATAGAAGACCTCAACCAGGTGCCCTCTTAACATACCTCAGGACCATCATGGCAGCATCCCAATGTTGCCTCGTAGGCTTAGTCATGAATTGACTAAGTCTCCCAACTGCAAAAGTAATCTCTGGCCTGGTAATAGTAAGGCAGAGGAACTTCCCCACCAACGTTTTAAATGCTGATGGTATGCTGCCGGCATGCCGTCGGCAAGGCCATTTTCGGAAAGAGGCCATGCCGACACAGCATAAGTATCGATTTACAAGGGTGTCAACGGCATGCCAACCATTTCGACGACATGCCGACGATATGGGCAGTATGCTGCTAGTGCTGAGGATCTTGCTGATGCTGGAAGCGTGAGGTTGAAAATCCAGGTTGTGGGCACTGAAAGTCAAAAGGCACCAGTTTGAAAAGGGAAGCGGGAGAGTTTAGGTTTGAACGAACACACGCGCGCGTGCACGCGGTGAGAATCAAAAGGTGCCAGAGAGTTGCAAGCGACACACACACATCGGAAGGTGGCAAAGTTCAGGTTACACACACACGCACACAATTCAAGCATTTTGACATCATTTTGAGTATTTATGTGATTTTTTGTCGGCATGTTGTCAGCATGCCCTCGGCATTCCCACAGTATGCCCTCGACATGCCCATCGGCATGGCCATCGAAAAATAGGCATTTCCACGACATGCCCACGAAATGCACACTTAGAATTCCATCGGCACAGTGTCGAAATCAGCATTTCGAACCTTGTTCCCCACTAGTTGTCTATACTGACTACTATCCACATATGGTGCCTCCAAATCATAAAGGTGAGCATTTGGGTCCATTGGTATATCTGCTGGCTCTGCCCCAAGCATGCCAGTCTCCTATAAAACATCCAGTGCATATTTTCTTTGTGATGGAACTATGCCCTGGGCAACTTCTATTCCTAAAAAGTGTCATAATGGACCCAAGCCTTTCAACATAAACTGGCTAGCTAATCTCTCATTAATCTACCTAATGCTATATGTGTCATCTCATGTGATAATCAAGTCATCAACATATACAAAGAGCACTACCACACCTTTCCCCGTCTTGCTGACAAATAGGGAATGATCTACAGATGATCTCTGAAAACCATCTAACTCCACTACCTGAGACAATTTATGGAACCATGCACGTGGACTCTACTTAAGTCCATAGATTTCCTTTCTTAGCATGTAAACACACACCCCTACACTTCATAGCCAAGAGGTTGTTATATATAGACCTCCTGTAAGTCACCGTAAAAAAAGGCATTCTTTACGTCAAGTTGATGAAGTGGCCAATTGTAATGTGCTGCAACAGAAACCAGTATCCTCATTATCGAGAGTCTCGCCACTAGAGAAAAGGTATCAAAGAAACCTATCCTATAGGTTTGGGTGAACCACGTTGCTACCGGTCGTGCTTTATATCTGGCAATGCTCCCATCTGGATGTAACTTCAGTGCAAATACCCATCTACACCCAACCAGACTAACTCCTGGCGGAAGTGGTGCAAGTCCCGAGTGCCCCTGCTTCTAAGTGCAGCCATCTCCTCCTCCATGGCCTGATGCCACTGTGGATGAAACATGGCTTCCTAGTAGCACAGCAGTGGTACTCAGGGCTTTAATAAACCCACAAAAGGCAATACCAAGATCAGCAGTGTTTAGATATCCCACCACACTATACTTGGCACAAGACCGAGGAGCCTTCCGAATGGAAATCGAAAGATCACTGTCCTCCTGTAAATCCTCCGTAGCCTCAACTATCATTGCATCATCACTAGGCACTAAAGCATCAGTGTATAAAGATCGCATAATCATCTAAAGGGAGGCTAGAGGTGTGGGAGGGGGCATCTGGAGGTAGTATGCGACATCTTATAAGTAACAACAGGGTCCTGAAACAGATCCTTCTCAGTTGGAGTAGAAGGAGCATCCATAGGTATAGCACCAAAAGGTATGGGTCGAATGGGCATAGGTGTCTCTCCAGTCACAGGAAATAAGTCTGAACTGGTAGTGAAAAAATATGATACAGACTCATGAAACATCATATCAGCATAAACATAGAACCAGGAATGGAGGAGATCAAAGCATCTATACCCCTTTTGGGTTCTAGAACAACCCAAGAAAACACACTTAACAACCCGTGGCATAGGTTTATCCCAACAAGGGGTCAAATCATGAACAAATGCAATGCACTCAAAAATACGAGAGAGAACAAAAAACAAGGGATGACCAAGATGCAAAACCTGCAATGGAATTTACTCATGAATAGCAGAATTTGACATTCTATTAATTAGAAAACAAACCGTAAGAACAGCATCCCCTCAATATAACACAGGCACAAAATGGTGGATCAGTAGGTATGAGCACAAATAGTTTGGTGAACAATACCTTTAGCACAGAAAAACAAGCAGGAAAGTGCGAAATGAAACAACTTAATAGTGATAGAAAATTGGGTCTTTATTTCCATAACAAAGTTCTCAATGATAGTACCCACATCGGATTTATTTTTCATTAAGAACAACCAACTAATGCGAGAGAAATTATCCATGAGAAAAAGAACCCAACTTAGACCCCACAGATCCATATGGATCAAATCAAACAAAACAAAAGACCCAACATGACGGGAAACAGAAAACTAGTACGGCAGTGTTTGCCCAGATGGCATGCGTTGCAAGTAATGGTGGAACTGGCAAGTATGTGGGGTAGCACACATCTAAGTCTCTCCGCAGGGAGGTGTCTAAAGCGAAGATGCCACTGAATGGTAGATCCAGTGGCTAAACAATCTCCCCCTAACTCATAGAAGCAGTTGTAGCAATCAGAGAGTAACTTAAATAGTACATCCCTCCTTTCTCACGTCTTCCACCAATCGTCCTCCCCGTGAGTGGATCCTGCAAGACACATGAATTCGCATCAAAAATGGCTTACAGTTGAGTTCTCTGATAATACAACTAACAAAAAGAAGACTACAAGAAAAAACAAGGACATAAGAACATTCGGTAGCTGCAATGTAGAGGAAAGAGTTACTCCACCCTTTCCTGTAACCTGTGCCAATCTACCATTTGCCACCTGAACTGTCCTACATGAAGGGACAGATCTCAAGTCGGAAAAAGCATATGATGTGTCACATAAGTGTTATAAAGCCCTTGAATCCACCAACCAATCACCAAATCTAAGGGCAAACAAGGAATAAGAGCCAACAATACCTGAGAAGGCTATAGTAGCTATGTTTGTAGAACTAGATTGGGAGAGATGACTATATTCTATAACAAGTCCTCAAACTCTGCTTTAACAACTATCTCAAGTGTAGACGGAGTAATCTCTATCGCTTAGTGAGCAGTGACAGGTCTCTCATGCTTCTACCAGCACGTGGCATCAATATGGCCCAGTCGACCACAACAAGTACATGGAGGTCAAGCATGGCCTCCAGATCCCCACCCACAGCCACGACAACGAGAAGACGATGTCCCTCTCCTAGAACCATGAGAAGCTGCCAAAGCAGTGGTCTGGTATGTAGTCTCAATAGAGGTAACAGGAACAGTGATCCTGCTAAGTCTACTATAAGTCTCCTTAAGAGTGGGCAGGTCAGTCATCGTCAAAATCTAGTCTCAGGCTGTTGCATACTCTGGTCCTAAGCCAAAGAGAAACAAAGAGACCGCAAGCTCCCTTTTGAAGGCACGTCAAGAGGAACAGGTGCAACCAAGTCTGTAGGAATTCTCTCTAATAATCCCTTGACCTAAGAGTAATACTGGAGCAAAAGCTTCCCATCCTGACGAAGATGAAACAACTTATGATATATATCTGGAAAACTCAAGAGGAATTCTTCTCATCTGAATGTGTCTCACACAAGGAATCCCACATCTTTCTTGTCGTAGGGTAGTACATGATTTCATCTCCTATCCTGGGTATCACAGAGTTCATCAGCCAGGCACATCCCATTGCATTATCGTGATCTCAAGTAGCATTGACTCTTGTCTTCTCAATGGGCTCAGGTTAACTCAATATGTGCTCCTTGCCATTACCCCTGATAGTCATCAAGAACATCTAGGACCACCGTGGGTAATTGATCTCGTCCAATTTGATCATTGGATCGAAAAACAGACTCATCTCCCAATGTCCATGGAAATGTCCGGAGAGATCTTAGAAGACCCAGACATGGTAGAACTAAGTCTACAAAATCTCTAACAGAAAATCCCTAACTTCCCTAATTTAATGACTTTAATATCTCTAACACTCCCCTGCAAGTTGAAGCATACAACACCCAACCTGTTACAAAAAATGAACTCCCTTGCAATGTAGGCAATCGAAGGATAGTAAACTGAAAGAGCAGATGACCGTTGTAGCAGAAGTAGCAACCGCAAATCAAGCAGTAGTGGATCAGCAGATAGTAGTAGTAGTAGCAGTGGTAAACCGGAGAGGACTATAGCAGAAGTAGCAGTCGCAAACGGCATTAGTAAGGCTGTAGCAGTAGTAGCAATCGTAGAGAGGGTGAGAGGGTACATCAATCCCCCCACTAGGCTGTTAGTTCAACCTCTCCTAAATAGTGTTTTGATGATTTTACAAAATAACTAAAATAAAAATAATTACTGGTCATACCATTTTTTTCTATCATAACCCTATAGCAGGTTCTGTTATCCCAAAGACAAGGAATCATAGGATAATATGTTTATGTCTAGGTTTTAGGAGTTTACCATATGATCTTACAATGAGTTGTACTCTTCTATTTTATTAAGTCTAGAAAGAATTGTAAAAAGCCCTAATAGATATAAAAAAATCTTTAAACTTAGGCTCACAACACTTAGGAAAAACTTAGAAACAAAAAATCCAACTCAAAAACATCCATCCCCAAATGTCTGATATTTGACTTTAAGTCATCTAACACTTTAATCAGAAGACCAATCATCATAATCTATGCCTTAACTCGTTAACCACTTAGGCTCTAGACAAATAGATATAACCCCAAACATTTATAGGTCACTTCAAACGTCTCGTAATTCTATCAGTTGTCCATTGACACTACCGTTGACACTAATCACTTCTAAATCTCCTTGTGTCAAAACATATCCAACGGTTGGATTGTTTTACCCATATTACAGATGTCTGGCCATGACTCCAGACATCCAAATGTTACACCTAAACTCACTTAATGGAAAGTTTGTCAAATGAAATCACACTTTTGGATTAGCAAGAAATCCAAAGCTCAAGATTATCATGACGTTCAGACGTCCAGAGCCACTGTTAGACGTCTAGTCAAACCTCTAACCCTTATACACTAGAATCTTGTTTGGATCTGATTCAATCCAGAAACTAACCCACATAAAATTAGACGTCCAAGATTCTATAAGACGTCTTATAATGTCATTCCAGACATCTGACATTGAACTCTGTTTCCATCCAATCAATTCCATGGACTCTTACTCTTAAGATCAAGCGACCAAGAAAATAGTCAAGCGTTTGATAAGACGTATGACCTAAAAATCAAACGTCTGATTCTGTTGTCAGAGTCATTATAAGCTTGATTTGATTTGGATTTCGACCAATCTCTTGGGGGATGTCCCCAACGGCTAGGAGGAGCCTCCCAAGCCTTCTTGAAGGTTCCTATGATGCCTATATATACCTCTTAACCCCTCTTAGGCTAAACACACCATTTAGAGACAATTCTACAATCAAACACACTTGCTCTACTCACTCTAGTAGCCCATTATTGTGCAATTCAAATTTCTTGGGCATACTCCAATCCCTATCTATTGTGCTGACACTATCAACATCAAGGAGTTCACCTTCACCCTTAGTTGCTAGATGTTATTATACATATCCTTAGGGAACTTTATAGAGTGTCTTTTACATTTATTTCATATACTTGCTCTACTTAGGTATCGAGACTATCACGAA
Source organism: Thalassia testudinum (assembly GCA_037157565.1). Lineage (NCBI taxonomy): Eukaryota > Viridiplantae > Streptophyta > Magnoliopsida > Alismatales > Hydrocharitaceae > Thalassia > Thalassia testudinum. Next base: position 23,741,158 of record JAZHRO010000015.1, on the reverse strand, counting down.
GCGAGAAACCTCTGTTTTGGGATCAGAGGTGGGAATTGTAATTGAGGTACACTACCCTCATTTTATATAGTGCGGTTAGTGGATCAATCACTAGGTGATCGGAAATCCTAAGTCAAGGATTGACTTAGGTGGTGGTTTTCTCCTAGTTTGGGTTTCCACCTAAAAATCATTGTGTTATTTGTGTAATTGAAATTTTATTTGCCAATTATATTTTCAATTTCACTATTCACCCCCTCTAGTTCAATTTCACATACATCCTCATCCACATGAAAGATGGCAATAGCAATAGGATCAGAGGCTCGAGAAGAAGCAGCCTAATCGATAATGGTAGCGGTAGCAATCTCAACCACAATAGTTATGGCAATAGCAATAGTTGAAAAATATGATAATTGGAAGCAAATCAACAAAATATCAAAGCGTAAACAAGAAATAACATTTGGACTTACGTGAAAACCCCACTCACGAGAAGCGAGGAGAAACCACGGGAGAAGACCCAATAGGCTAAGTTATGCATTGATCTTCTCAAAGAATAAGCAAAGGGGTACATGTCTATTTATAAGCCACCATACACTTCATAATCCTGCAATAGACAACGTAGGACTAAACCAACTACACATACTCCAACACACCCTCAAACTGAAGAATACAATGCTCAGCAACAGAACAGAACTCTCTCAATCTAGTTCTAACTTGTAAGCGGATGTGCTAATGATGATAGGGCTAGAGCTACTACATGAACAGTTGTAGCGATCTCTGACAAGGACTTCTCCTCTGGAGACCTCAACTGGTGCCAGTGACTCCCCATTCAATATCCCTGTCATGGGCCTTCCTTTGGAAACCTCAAAACTGAATCTCCCCTCTAGAGCTCACGAAACTAGATCTCCCTTCTCTAGAGACCTCGAAACTCTGGACCTCCCAAAGTTGTAGTTTCTCAAGTGGTAACCTCGAACAAAGAGACTCCCAAATGAGGGATGACTATAATAGGATCCATACTCCCACTTTCTCTCATACTCCATAGGAGAAGAAACAATCAAAGAAAAGAAATAACAATCAAAATATAGAAGAGCTCCTCCACTTCTCTTCATTAATTTTTCTCTCTTTTTTGTTTTCTTTGTTTTTTTAATCTTTCCTCTCCTTTTTCCCTTTTCGCCCTTTTTTTCATTTTTCTCCTGTTCTCTTTTTTTTTATTTTTTATTTTTCTCCTTTGCCTTTTCTACTCCTTTGCAATAATAAAAAAAATACCCAAAGGAAACCTAAGGGCAAAGATGACAAAGCTCAAAAAAGAACCTAAAAAATACCTCCCAAAAATCATGGGTAAGCTGGGATTTCCTTCTTCGACTTCAATCACAGCCATCATCTCCACCTCATGCTTCCCGAGCAATGATCGAGGCAATACGTGCATCGCGACGAAGCCTCGTGCTCTTCCCACCACTACGCAGGATGCAGCAGTGCCACCGTACCTCCTTCCTCGACGATTGCTCCATCGCAGGTAGCCTCACCATTGATCACAAGGCTCCCTTCAATGCACACACTCCTTTGGTTGTTGTTAAAAGATGCCCTTCCTCCAAGAATACAAATGACAATAATAATTTCTTAAAACAAGAGAACCCAAGATCAACTTGCTCTGGTACCAAGTTGAAAAATACGATAAACGGAAGCAAATCAACAAAATATCAAATCATAAACAAGAAATAACACTTGAGTTTACATGGAAACTCCAATCACGAAGAGCGAGGAGAAAATCACGAGATAAGGCCCCGAAAAGAAGAGTTTCTGTATTGATCTTCTCAAAGAATAAACAAAGGGGTACATGCCTATTTATAGGCCACCACACACTACAAAATCCCACAATAGATGATGTAGGACTAAATCAACTACACATACTCTATTGAGAGAATTGTATAGTGGTTTAATCCCACATAGTGGAGTGGGACTTTGTGTTGTGTATGGTAGCCTATAAATAGGCGTGTACCCCCCACTTATTCTTTTGAGAAGAAATACAGAGATACATGCATAATCAGGGCACTTCTCCCGTGGTTTCTCCCCGCTCTTCGTGAGTAGGGTTCCGACGTAAACCTAAACGTTATGCACTGATTATTGCTTTGATATTATGCTTTCGCTTTATTTTAAATGTCAACTTGGTATTAAAGTAGTCGATTCTTAGGTTTATTTGATCCTTAGATTTTTTTTTATACTTTGAGTTTCTTTGTGTTCATCCGGAAGAAGAGGAAGTCTATCACTTCCACAATGAAGGGAGGATCAGATCGACAAAGCCGCGGAGGGCTGTGGGGGGTGCCTCCTCCACACCCATAAAAGCCCTGCGGCGTGGTGGAAGCCACGGTGGCCACAACGCAATCAACTCTGCAAAGCCATCACAGTGAGGGCGACTAAGAAGAACCCACATGAAAGATGAGATCTTGGTCGCAATCGATCACCAGATCGGTTTCAATATCTCAAAGTGGAAAGCATTGAAGCTGGGTGGTTAAAGCTGAAGACAGAGAAAGAAAGGAAGAGGAGGCCAGTCCCTACGCCCCCATGGGCTTCGAGGAGGAGGCGAGGATCTTCGCATTAGGCCTCAGCCTTGCCTACGTAAGCATCATCGACGGTCATCAGAGGGGCGTTAGCCCTCCCCCGTCACCAGTGATACCATCGTCACCGCCACCACGAGTGCGCCTGATGGGACGCTTCCCCGCACGATGATCCTGAAGGGCATGTCAAGCACAATCTTCCCCTCGGAGATGCTTGTGATGCTCGGGCCCTCAGGCAACGACAAGACCACCCTCTGCAAGCACACCATCCCTGCTAGGTTATGATTGCCGGCTACACCCTCTAGTGCATCGTCCATGTCATCCTTGTTTAGGTAGATACCGGAGAAGAGGCCACGAAGATCAACAGCGATGAAGCCGGCGAGGATCATGGTGAGAATCTCGCTGCAAGATTGGAGCGATCTTCAGCGATATGCGTGGTTAAGAGGAAGATGGCGATGGCAAGGAGGTTTATTTCCAACCTATCTCTTAAGTTTAAATAAAATGAAATGAAATGAGTTGATGTAAACAATAGAGAGGAAAAATATCGAAGAAAAAAAAAAGAACAATGAAAAGAAAGGAAGAAGGCAAAAAAGGGGGAGAGAGAAAATTTGCCATTATAGTCATCTCCCATCAAGAGTCTCTTTTGTCCCTAGACTACACATGAGAAATCATAACTCTGGGAGGTCCAGAGTTTCGAGGACCTCAAAGTTAGGGCCCATTTCATATTTCTATGTGGGAGATACAGTTTTGTGGACTTCAGAGAAGAAGATCCAGTTTCGAGGTCTTCAAAGGAAGATCCCATGTTAGAGATACTAAATGGGGAGCCACTAGTACCAGTTGAGGTCTCCAAGGGAGAGGCCCTTGTTAGAACCAACAACAGCAATTCGTCGTCAAGCTCCAGCAGGTCTGATATGTTGTCATCAGCATACCTGCCTATAGGCATGAACAAGAGTACAACTGTTGTCTATAGAGGAGAGTCAGTTGTGTTGGTTGAGAGTGTTGTGTGTTTTGGTGTGTAGAGGGGTTTTCTTTGTGTAAAAAGTTGAGCACTCCAGCTTGAAGGAGAGTGTTAAGATAATTGTGTAGTGGTTTAGTCCCACATGATGGAGTGGGACTTTGTGTTGTGTGTGGTGGCCTATAAATAGGCATGGAGCCCCAACTTATTCTTTTGAGAAGAAATGCAGAGATACATGCCCTATCGGGACACTTCTATGGTTTTCTCCCCGCTCTTCATGAGTAGGGTTCCCACATAAACCCAAGCATTATGCACAAATTATTACTTTGATATTATTGCTTTCGCTTTATTTTAAATGTCAAATTACTCCAACAGTAGCAGTAGTGGATGGCTTATTCTTCAACAAACATCACAGACAATCAACCTCTTCTGCAATAAACAGTAGAGTTGACTATTTTGGCTCAACCTCAGTAGTAAAAGACTCAATAGAAGCGAGCTGAGACACCCATGCTGGCTTTCCAAAATTTTCCTAGAATCAATCAGAGGGATGATTATTTCTCTAGCAGCGTACGCATGACGAGTAGATTGGCCAACCTTGTCCACGACCATCAAAACAACCACCCCTCCCACTAATGGCAGCATTGGCAACATCAACCAAAAAAGCTAGGAGGAAGGTGGTGAATCAATGTCGATTTTTTGGAGGCAGCTGTATATTGTCTCAAGATCAGGCACCATATCAAAAGATAGAATCTGGTCACAGGTGAATTGGTACCGCAATGCCAAGCCATCCAAAAATCTATAAGTCTGCCATTCTACTCACTTAATAAGCTGCTTGTCACAGTAGGTAGGCTAAAAGATGGCAAGCTCCTCAAATAGAATCTTTAGAGTAGAGAAATACGCAACTGGGGACATCATCCTGATTGGTATTTCATATACACCCATAAATGTATGCCCTACGAGAACTGCTTGTCTTTATGGAGTATTTTTTTCCAATGTGTGCCAAATATCTTTAGTTGTCTTCTTATATAACATGTTGAATGCAATAGTTGGATCAACTCTATTCATTAGCCAATTCATAACAAGCTAATTATCTTTCTCCTACTTCTTGTATTTGCCATTTTCCTTAATTTTTGGAGCCAGGTCAGTCAAAACATGCAGTTTTTCCTATCCTCCCACAAAAATATAAAACGCACATAACCATAGAACATAATTTAGGGACCTAGAATGTTTGATAACAATCCCCTAAATGAGCTCCAAAGCTAAAATCTTGGTCTCAAAGGTAATGGAGGTATCTATGTCCGCTATGAGGGCCAAAAATAATATGCAGGCAAGTGTGTGGTCATTGTTGAATGCCAGCACAATAGATCCTAGCGAGGAGGGCAATGTTGTCGATCAAAGGTGATTGTGGGCAACCCAGCACGAGAAGAGAGGCAATCATGTGTCCACCAGAGGAAGAGGACAAGTTGGGCAACATCATAGAAGCCCACAATAGGGGCCAACAGTGTGCTGGCGGCACTGCGGAGTTGAAGCGCTACTAGACAAGGATAAGGAGGACTTGGTGGCAGTGATCAGCCACTGGAATAGGAGACCAGGTCGGGCAACGTTGAAGGAAGGGTCGTTGAAGCCCTAAAGGATGGTGGCTGAAGTGGAGGCGCCACTAAGGTTTAGCAGCGATGACATCACCGCTAAGGAGGCATTGGGTGGCGCTACCGGTCTCCTATAGGCCGAAGGCAACGTGGCGGCACCGCTAGGACTCCTGCAAGCTAGAGGTGGTGCTGGTGACATCGCTAGGGCTCCTACAAGGCTCAAGCAACAATGAGGAAGAGAGGAGGGGTCGACAACGACAAAGGGAGAGAGAGAGAGAGAGGTTCAGCAATAAGGGCCTCGGGACTGCGAGGCGAAAAGGGCTCCATGGTGGAGGTGGCAGAATTGTTTTTCCTTTTTTTATTTAGGATTTAGAGGTGGAAGGGAGGTAGGATCATGGCTCTAATACCATGTCGGAGATTAGAGATAAGAAATAATATTATGAATCTCAAAGAACAAATGATGGGAGTTGATTATATAGAGAAGGCAACTCCTAAATCAAATCCTAAACAAAACTTCTATAATAGGAAACAAATCTTTACAAGAAAATCCCTAACTAACTTCCCTAATTTAATGACTCTAATATCTCTAACACACTATTCGATGTATAAAATAATTCGAGCCTCAATTACCATTGCCCTCTTTTATAAAGGAAACATCTAACCTGAAGCTTAAGCTTGGATGACTATTGGAGTGACTATTTTCTCATATTCATTGGAAGCACCTTCACCCTACATTTAAGTGACAAATGCAGGCGGACTTCTCTTTATTGTTTTCTTATATGAAGCTTTGAATAGTGGAACAAGGCTTGCCTTCTCCATTTAAGGAAGTTTACCTTTTAGAAAATCAGATTTCATATCATATTGATGGAGCCCTTGATAAAGCCCATCATCACTCTCCCAGATGGTTAAGTCCAAGATAAGGTTGATTCTTCTGGAGCACATTGCAATACCAAAGATGACACAGTTGCACATGATAAAGGTGCTTCTGTGAAAGGCAGTACTATTAACATTTGAACAATGTTGTGTCTGGTAGAATCAATGTACTCAACCATAAGACGACTAACATAGAACTTGTAACAATATCATTTTCTATAGTATACATCCAGCATTGTACAAATCTTGATCCTACTTTTCAATAATATATGAAATAGGAAAGCCCCACTAGTGTCAATAATCCCATTCTTGTATGATTTTTCAACATGGCATGAAAAGGGCCACCCTTAGAGTACCTATTCATTTTGCCACGGTACTGTATAACATCCTATCAGCACCAAGGTATGACTGCCAAACGCAGTCTGGGTTTCTCTAAATTGACATATAATGTGATTTGCATTTTAGGACCTGCCAATGAATTTTACTATTTCTGGCACCTCTATCATTTGATTGTGCCCAGGAATTGCAAATGCTAAAGACATGTTTAAAAAAGAAAAATGCTCAAAAAGGTGGTAGCTGGATTTTTTTCCAGCTTGTCACCAATATACAGCTCAATTTTTTTCAAATTAACTAAGTGCAAGCAAGTTTATGTGTGAATGAAGTGGAATGATCTTATTGGAAACCTTGATCTCATTTAATTGAGGATTAGTGGGAGAATTGCAAGATCCTCAACTTAACAAGAAATAAGAACAAAAACAAAAAGAAAAGTCTTGCTAAATAATAAATCTGTCACTCCAGGCATAATCCAACAAACTCAGCTTGCCTCTCAAAGCAAGAAAGCATGTTCTTGATTGTGTGCATTCATGCCACAATTGGAAAGAAGTAATAGAGAAGGATGGAGAGGGAGAATGACAGAAATGGTGATTTCACACACACATACCTCGTCACGGTCTTTATTTATAGCCACAGGGTACAGCTGGTAGAGAATAAGTTTGTTAGGCATAACAACCTTTTGTCAGAACAGAGCTATGGAGATTCTCTCTAATTTACAAAGCATTGCCATTGTACTTAGGTTTGGGTGATACTCCCCCTCAAACTAATGCTTTCTTCTTCAGCTGAAGCTTGCTGCACAGTAGTTCGAATTGTCTTGTTGGTAAGGGCTTTGCCGAAGCATCCTCAAGCTGAAAAATAGTAGGAATATAACTGACAATGAGCTGCTGTTTTGCGACACAATCACGGACAAAATGAGGGTTGATTTCAACATGCTGTATCTGTGAGTGGAAGACAGGATTCGCTGTCATATATTTCACTCCAATATTGTCGAGATGGTTGGTGCAGAAGTCATCGGATGACCAAGATAAGGTGAGGAGGGATCGGATCCATACAATTTCTGCTGTTGCATTTGCAATAGCTCGGTATTTCGCCCCTATGGATGATCGAGCGACAGTATGTTGTTTCTTGCAAACCCAGGAGATGGGAGCACTGCAAAGAAACACAAGAAAGGCTGAGGTGGATTTTCTATCATCAGGGCATGATGCCCAATCAGCATCAGGCTATGCAATTAGAGTAAATTTGTTGTTAGTTGGAAGAAATAAGCCCAAGTCAATGGAGACTTTGATGTATAAAAATACCCTCTTTAATGCCTCAAAGTGAACACCTGTAGGTTTGTGCATTACTTGACTTAAACAATCGAGAGGAAAGGCTATGTCTAGCCTTATGAAGAGAAGATATTGTAATGCTCCTAGGATTCGTTGAAAAGGCATTGGATCAGCCACTGGAGTGCCAGATGTTTTGTAAACTTGTGGAGCATGGAATTGGACAATGGAGTTCTCACAGCTTTTAAACCCTTAAGCTTGTGTTTAGTTAATAGATCAGTGCAATAGCGCTGTTGTGTTGAGAGTAATCCAGCAGAAGTCCATTGGAATTCAACCAAGGAAGTAGGATGGAGATCCAAGATCACAGACTGGAAGGTGGAAACGTACCATGAAGCTGAGATAGTGTTGTATGAAGTGCAACTGAAAACAAGCTCATGATATGTCATCAATGTAAACGAGAAGATAAGTGGTATGAGTTCGCTGTTTGCAAATGAAGAGAGAGCTGTCTCTTTTGGAGCCATAAAACTCAACAAAAATAAGATATTGGGTGAGATGATGAAACCAGGCTCTTGGGACCTATTTGAGACCATAAAGTGTGTGATAGAATAGAGAGTTCACGGCAGAGAGAGACAAGCACGATGGAGAACTCCTTTTTTATTATTATAGAGAACTCAAATAAACATGGTGGGTATTGGCCTCTATATATAGAGATCCAATCCCATAACAAATGGGAAAGAGTAATCCTAACAACTCAATAACAAAACTTGCCTAATAAAATCTTTTATAACAAACCATTACTTGGCTAACAAGGTAAACTAATTACTCAGCTAAGCTAACTTAACAAAACCGGCAAGGCAACTTCTTTTTTTTGAGGAAGAAGAAGAAAAAGGAAGATTATCGGAGATCGGTAATCATCCAAAGTATTGTATTAAAATAAATGGAACGAACTTACAAGTTGTTGAGCCAAAACTCAGACAAGAAATAAACCTCCCTTACAACATTTTCCACCCAACATCTCTTATTTTTTAAAATATTGTCGTTCCACTAAAGGCAGACACACCAAAGAATAGTAAAAGCTCTGATAGAACTAGCCGAATCAAGATCAAAATGCTCTTTAAATGACCTCTAGAATATATTCGCACCAATGCAATCCACCGTTCGGAGATTAAAATGTTGCCAAACCTTTTTAGAAAATCACAAGAGGAGATGTTACACATCTTCCTCGGCTTGAAGCCAGAAAGAGCAAGCAACATCCCCATCATCTGTCCACCCTTTTCTGAAGGATTTTATGACTATCCACCCTATTCTAAAAACCAAAGGAGACTTCTTGCCACTTGATGTTGACGAGATCTCGTGATCTCTACCAAGAGATCACGAGATCTCCACAATCTCTAACAGTTCCCCCCAAGTTGGACATCTCCAACTTGCTAGGGAGTATGGCAGCAACAACAGTAGTTGATGCAGTAGTCAAGCTCGAACAAGAACCACAGATAGATATTGGGGCACATTCCCAAGCACTATGATGGTCTCCTTGTTTTCCGAGAAAATCTCCCCCGTTAGAAGAGAATAAAAAATTGGATAGAAGACTCATCAATGAGGCTTAGCTCCCCCATCACCATTCTTCATCCTCCTCATGGAGGACACAACCTAGAGCTTTGACTTCATCCCTCGAGCTAGGTAGAAATGCATAGACGCTTGGTCATGCACGAATTGTAGCACAAACTTGGATGGAAACCATAGCAGAAGTAGCGGTCACACACGGGAGACATTCCTAAGCAGTATATGAGAACTTACTCCTCAAACTTTCTTTTCTCTTCAATTTTCATGGGCGGATCAACAGTAAATCGCAATGAGGGACCCTAAACATAGCTTTAAGCCACCTAGATCCTAAACAAGGTTCAAGGAACTTGATAGTTTCGTGGTTCCCTGAACAAGTACAACGACCGACACTTTCGCATCAGATATCACCATCAAATTTTCTTCGTCAACCACAGCAGTGGTAGTCCAAGTTTTGAGGCTTGGGAATCCTTCAAGCAAGACGAGAATCGTCACGAAAAGTAACACTATGCCACACATGGTTCACACACAAGAGCCAAGGGGTTACGCATGCACCCCATGGTTCACACACAAAGGCCTCTGTGTAGGGATTGACAGGAAATCTAAAGTAGACTTAACCAAAACATTGCCAATCACAAGTAGAAGAACCCAAAGCATGCAAGCTCTTCCACGCACACAAGAACATCAAAGGGTAGTGTGCACCCCTCCTACTTAAGGTGATGCAACAGGGACCTAGGGGTGATTCCCTGGCCACGCTCTTCCTTCACATGTGGAAGTTGGCTTCCATGTAGAGAGAAATCCTACGTGGATCTCTAGGCGCACAGTTTTGGGGCTAGGTAGACAAGAAAGCTTGGTCTACTACCATGCGATAGAATAGAGAATTTGAGAAAGAGGGAGAGAAAAGCACGGTAGAAAACTCCTTTTTTATTATTATAGAGAACTCAAATAAACATGGTGGGTATCAGTCTTTATTAATAAAGATACAATCCAATAACAAATAGGAAAGAATAGTCCTAACAACTCAATAACAAAACTTGCCTAACAAAGTCTTTCCTAATGAACCATTACTTGGCTAACAAGGTAAACTAATCACTTGGCTAACAAGCCGACTTAACAAAACTAGCAAGGGGACTTCTTGCTACTTGATGTTGATGAGATCTCGTGATCTCTTGGAAGAGATCACAAGAGCTCCACAATCTCTAACAAAGTGATTTGTGGAGCTTGCAAACGTGAGTGGGATGATCTTGATGACCAAAACCTTGAGGTTCTAACATATATCTCTTCATCAATGTTTCCATGAAGAAATACATTTTGTACATCCAGTTGTTTAATAAGCCATGAATAAGTAACTGCAAGTGCCAATAGAAGGCACACTTGTGATAACCGGACTAAACGTCTTTGTATAATCAATGCCCACTTGTTGATAAAAGCCTTTGGCAACTAGCTGAGCTTTAAATCAATCAACCGTGCCATCATATTTGCATTTTATGCACTACATCCATTTATTTCCTATTACATCCATTAATGGTGTCTTAGGAACAAGAGTCTAGGTAGTATTTTTGACCAAAGCATCAAATGCATCCATCATAGCTGCTGTTATCCAATGTGGATGTTGAGCTGCCTGAGTATGGCACATTGGTCTAGTTCATCAAGGGCAGAGTGAGGTGTGTTGAGTAGGGGATGTTTGGTAGACCTGTAGGCAATCTTTTTAGAAATGCCATACATGGAACAAGTTGTCATAGGATGAGTTCAAGAAGAACAAACAGTGGTGGTGGTGGCGAAGGCATTTGCTTTGGCTGTGTTGAGGGTGGTGGGGTTGATGTGATGAATAAGGGTGATGATGATTGTGGGGTAGAGGATACTGTTGGTGAAATATTTGGTGGAGTTGAGAGGAGATGAGAAGGTATTAGGGAAAAAAGAGAAGGATAGGTAGGTTTGGATGAAGGGTGTCTAGGATTTACGGATTGGAAAGGAAACAAAGTTTTGTCAAATACCTGTCGGGAGAGGACAATTTTATCTGTCAATGGAAATAGGCTTTATGATGGAGGGTATATCCAAGAAATAGATGTAGGGTAGAGTGTAGTAATTTCTATGTTTTGTTTTTTTTTTTGAAAAGGAAAAGGAGGTCATCAAGGGATGTTAACCCCCAAAGTATTATTAACAGGGAAGACTATAAGCTCAGAGCATTACAAAAATAAGAGTATGAGAGGCTAGCACCATCGTAGAGAAATGTTCCCCTTTAAATGCTATGCCATTACACTCCATCCAAAGTCACCAGATGAGAGTAAAGGCCATCCCAATAGTCCCCAAATCGGTAAGCAGAGAATGTAAACTATGCCAAAAGAAGAGCTAAACGAGAGCAAAGCTCGAGGCTACCCAAACCTCTCTCACAAAAGAGGATGTAAAGAAAAGGTGCTCTATATCTTCCAACCTATCACCATAGAAGATCCAAGAGTCATTAGAGTTTGGAGCCTAGTAGTGTCTATAGGAACAAGTAACAAGGTATCTCCTCCTCAGAAGCCACACAAAGATCTTCACCTTCAAAGGCAAGTGCATTCTCCAAATCTTCTTTAAATCAAAAGCAAGATCACAATCATGCTCGCAAGTCTTCTCCAAGAAACGTAAATATGCCTTCCTCACTGAGAAAGAGCCATACCTCCAAAACCAACCATCATGTCCTCCTATGCCAAGACATATGCCATGAAGTCTGTTGAGTACTTCATATTATGTTGACAATGTGTTTCTTATTTTGTTTTCCTAAAAGAGATGTTATGTAATTTTGCACTAACATCTCTCTATATATAAAGAAAGGTAGTGTTAGTGTAACCTCTCATTAATAAATATTTTGATGATTTTACAAAATAACTAAATGATAGAAAATAAGGTCAAACCACTATTTCCTCGTTCACAATCAACTCTGAGTTGCAGGTTTCAAGTAAATATTCAACAAGTAGACATGAAGATAAGTATGATCTAGATCTTAGGTATACTTATACATTTATCAAGTGTTGTAATTCTTATCTTTATTTGAGTCTACAAGAGTTGTAAAAGAGTCCCAACTAGATGTAGGAACCCTAACTTAGTCTCTCAACACTTGGGCAAAACTTAGAATCAAATTCCAACTCAAATCAATACCATATTTAAATATCAGATATCTAACCTAGTCCCCATACTATATTGCATTTTAAGTCGTCCGGTATTACGATTAGACATCCAATACACAAATAGAATACCTTAGTAAAATCTACCTAAAAGCATCCAATGATCCAAACCTATTCTAGTCATCCTTAGTCCATTTAAGACGTCTAGACAAGCAATCAAACGTCCAATAATGGATCGTTAAGGCAAATCATACCCAGAATCAAGTATTTTCATAATAGAATCATCTCAAGTCACTTAGGAAATATTTTATTATTTCTTCCAAACATCCAATACATAGACGTTAGGCTGCACACTGACCTAAAAGTCAAATTGTTAAAGTAATCATGATTAATAGATTCCTTAAAAATCATCTCTCAAGGATTAACTTTAAGGTCCAAAAATCATCTCTCAAGGATTAACTTTAAGGTCCAAAAATCATCTCTCAAGGATTAACTTTAAGGTCAGGCATCCAACAAAGCTATATACAAACATTGTTTGGATCTAAGAGCTCCAGGAGCCTTCCCTCTTATTTTCAGATGTCCAACACTTACTTCAGATGTCTTATATGAGTGATCCAGACATCTAGCACCTTAACACAAAGTCACTTTTTGAGTCTAATTAAATACAGGAAAACAACCTTTTAATTTTAAACGACCACTCTAAGTATCAGAAATCCTACACTCCCTTGTCAAATGTCTAATGTTTTACCCAGAAGTTGAATATTGCTTTCAAACTTAATTATTGCCTGATCTCAATAAGATTTCCTCCACATCTTGTTGGATTTGCTTCGAATAGCTAGGACTTGGCTCCCAAGCATTCTTGAAGGTTCTCTAGAAGCCTATAAATAGGTATTAGCATCCCTTGGGCCAAATACACCCATGAGAGATAGAAATCAAGCAATTCCACTACATTTAGCTCCATTTACACCTTACCCAACTACTGCTACACTAAATCAACTTGGGCAACCTCTCTATTGTGCCAAGCTCTACTCTACATCCATCTCAAGGAGTTCTTTACATTCCTATAGTAGCTAGATTTTAAATATCATCTTATTGGGTATCCAACCCGTCAGATCCTCGTCTCTTCCTAATGGAAGGGAGAAACCTCCGTTTAAGGATCGGAGGTGAGTTTTGTAATTGAGGTACACCACCTTCAGCCCAAAGTGGTATGGATAGTAAGTAATTGATCACTTGGTGAACGTAAATCCTTAGCCAAATTGACTTAGGTGATAGATTTTACCTGGTTGGAGTTTCCACCTAAAAACCTTGTTGTTCATTTGTGTGATTGCAACTTTTATTTACTTATAAGTTTTCAATTATACTATTCACCCCTCCTCTAATGTACTTTCAATTAGGGCTTAAGAATAAAGTAAGACATTTCTTTCTCTTAACTTAGTATCAGAGTGTGATCCTAGACTAAGGGCTGACCCTCCTTAATTCCCATAACCTTTCTTACCCACCAAGAAAAAAAACCCTAGACTCTTCTTGGAGGCTCCTCCAACACCGCCGACCTCCATATAGATGGTGACCTCCTTGCCAACCATCAGGCCTACTGCACATGGCCCAATGCTACCAGTAGGGATTCCTCGTCGACTCTAGACCTGTTGCACGTGATCCACGCCACCAGCAATCACCTTCTTCAATGTTGAGGCTTGCTGCACATGGCCTATCGTGACCAGCAAGGCTTAGAATCGCCTGTTGTGCTTCACCCAGCACCATCAGCAGGGCCTAACGGCGCCCGCACCGCTCCTCGCCATCATCCAACGGTGATGTTACTCCTACAACACCACCTGACCAAGAGTGCTGCTCCTCCTCGCCACAGACGATGCTCCTGCTCCCCATCCTAGTCGCTACACTGCCTAATATAGTGGGGTTCGACCACAGCATCCTTTTCTTCCTCTTCTCCTGATTGGGTTGATTTAGTGATTTGATTGACCTGATTTGTGGCATATGTGATTAGGTCCACAAGCATAGGATCTGATTTACATGTTATTGCCTCAAATATATTTGAAGTGATCTGTATTTGAGATGGTAGCATCTTCCTCTTCTACTTCTCAAACGACATCAGATACATCTATGAAGATGGGCGCCTACAAAAGCCCATTCTTGGTCCAGTGATTAAGCTAGACAAGGCCAATTATCCCAAATGGTCACAGACCTTTTTGATGACAGTGAAAGGTCATAGGAAGTACATTGTGACTCAACAGGAGCCCACACCCAAGACAAATGTCCGGAAGAAGGATAACGCAATTGTTATGGCCTGGATTATGAATTCCACTATACCTAGAATCGGGGATGAGATCATGTAATACCCCACCGTGAAGATGTGGGAGAGTCTTCACGAGACATGTTCTCAGGAAAAGAATTCTACATTTGTGTTCCAGACATGTTCTTGGTCCTTATTACAGTGCTACTCATTTTCAGATCTTGACCATGTCTGAGCTTCTTTCCTTAGAAAACACATACAACCACCTGAGCAGGATTACAATGCAGTTTCCCACTCCTGATACTACTAGTCAGACCTCTACCTTAATTGTTATTCCTGGTCATGGTAGAGGTGCTCCTACCAATGGACAAGGTCATCGCTCCGTATATGGGGGTTGCACTTGTTTCTAGTGCACTTAACTACGGAAAACCAGGTCATTCTGAAGGTCAATGTTGAACCAAGCATGAAAGACTTACTTTTGCTAATCAGACCGTAGAAGGTAATACTCCTAATACTGTCTCTCATGCTGAGTTCAATGACCTACTACAAAAGTTCTCATAGCTATCTCAACCTCATGCTACACCTTCATCAGAGATAGCTGCTCATGTTTCCTCTTCCTCAAGTACAAAGCTGGTTTGCACCTCTCAATTTCAAAGATGTGGTGAATGGCTAGTAGATTATGGTGCTTCATGACATCTATGTGGACATCATCGATCCTTTCCACACGTGTCTTGTTCCACCAGGGCAGACGATACAGGTAGCAGATGGGAGACATTCCCACGTTGGGGAGATTTCATTATCATCTAGTTTACAATTGTCTAGTGTTCTTTTTGTGCCCAACTTTCCAATGAATTTATTATCTATCAGTCATACCACCAGGGAAATGAATTGCAGAGCTATATTTGACTCACAGTCTTGTATCTTGCAGGACAAGCACACAAGGAGGATGATTGGTGAAGGACATAAAGGAGGGTTATACCACCTAAGCCCAAGGTTGCAAAAATTAGCAGTTGGCATTCAGTCAGTGAGGTAATTAACTCAGTATATGATATACGAGTGATTAATCAGTTAAGTATTTTTAAGTATTTAAAATTTTAAATATAATTATATATACTATTGTATATATTATATATACATATATGTATAATGAAAATATGCATATATACATTAGTATTATTTTTTTGCATGCATATTCTCTCAAGGAGACCTAATAGGCGATAGATAGGGTGGTAGTGATGGAGAATCGAGGAGAATCAGAGAGTGGAGCACAGGTTTAGGATTTCATTAGGATTCGAAGTAAAGGGAGAGGGATGGAGAAGTCAAGTAGGGTTCTTTTTCTCTTCGATGTGCTAATCAAGACACAAAAAATTGAACTCCAAATGTTTGATCGGATGATTAATCAATCAATTAATCGGACAATCGGCTATAGGCCTGAATATTGATATGTAGTTCCATCCCCGACAGTATATGATTAATTGATTGGAGAGACCAATTTTACAAGCTTGCTAGAGACAGTTTGTCGATATTGTTGCTGCTTCTGTTGGTCAAAGGGAGGTTGCTTTGGCCACTGGATCTCCCTTCCAATGGCACTTTCACCATGGCCATCTTCCATTGGATAGACTCAAGTGAGTCATGTCTTAAATCTCTCCTACGACTGTCATTACCTGAGATGCTTGTCAACTTGAAAAGCATCACCATGCCAATTTTCCTTTCATGTTGGTGGATCTACTTCTCTTTTTCAATTGATTCATATAGATGTGTGGGGGACTAGTCAGATTCCTAATTAACTAGGTTACTGTTATTTCTTGGTTATTGTTGATGACTTTTCCAAAGTTTCTTGGGCATTTTTTATGAGAAATAAGTCCGTTGTTGGTTTGATTATTGAAAATTTTGTGAAAGAAATAAAGACCCAATTTTCTCCTATTATCAAAGTTATCCGATCTGATAATGCTTTAGAGTTATGCACTTAGCAGATACATTCCTTTTATTCTTCTTATGGTATTGTTCATTAGACGACGTGTGCTCACTCCTCTTGGCAGAATGGAGTTACTAAGAGGAAGCACCGTCATTTACTTGATGTTGCCCATACTTAAATGATACATCATTCTATTCCATCTTTGTATTAGGGTGATGCAATTTTGATTTCATCTTTTCTTATCAATAGAATGCCTAGCTCACTATCCATTAGCAGATTCCATGGCAGGTTTTGTATCCAGACCGAGAGATGTTTGTTGTTATCCCTAGGATCTTTGGATGTGTTACTTTTGTCCATGATTTTGCTATGAGAAGAGATAAACTTACACCTAAAGCAATAAAATGTGTTTTCTTGGATTATTCAAGAACTCAAAAGGGATACAAGCATTTTGACCCATTGTCTTCTCATCATTTTATGTCTGTTAATGTTACTTTCCACGAGTCCATTGCCTATTTCTCTACTTATAGACAAGATTTATCTATGGAAATGGCATGTACTCCTATGTCTATTCCTCCTATTACTATAGAGGATATACCCACCGCTACACCTCCCACTACCACCACTACTCCACCAAGGTTTACTAACCCCATTGTTACGTATAAGAGGTCACATACTACTCTGCAGATACCCCCTTCCACTGACACCTTCCTCCTCTGTTCAGGTGAGCTCTAAGGCTTTAGATACTGATGATATGTTGTCTAGTGGTGATTGTACAAGACAGACAAGTGAGCTTTCTGCTACAGATGAATCCCCAGCTGACACAACTGCAAATTCTGATCTTCCGATAACTATTCAGAAGGCCCCTCGAACTTGTTCCAGATATCATGTTGCAGTTAGTCTTGCTACTAATGGTCTGGGGAACTCCTTTGGGCATTTTTGTTCTACTCTTGCCACTTCAGAAATTCCTGCTACATATCAATAGGCCATGCTCCACCCAAAATGGTGCCAGGTCATGGAGAAGGAGATGGTCGTAATATGAGCTAGAGGAACGTGGGAGCTCACACCATTGCCTGCAAGTGCTACTGTTGTAAGTTGCCGTTGGATGTTTACACTCAAATACAATCCAGATGAGTCAATTACGAGATACAATGCTCGCTTAATAGCCAAGGGCTTTACACAGACGTTTGGAGTTGACTTCTTTAACACCTTCTCCCTGGTGACATGTCTATCTATAGTCCACATACTTGTATCCATTGCAGTTCATAGAGATTAGATTCTTCACCTAGATGTAAGAATGATTTTCTCTATGGTGATTTATAGGAGGAGGTCTACATGCAACAACCACCTGGTTACGAGGTTCAGAGGGAATGTGTGTACATTGTAGAAGACCATTTATGGGCTCAAGCAGAGCCCAAGAGCCAGATTCCAGAAGCTTTCTCAAATGGTTGAGTCAGTGGGGTTTCTCAGCTCATTTACAAATCATTCATTATTTGTAAAGAAGACATAGAAAGGAGTAGTGGTTATTCTGGTGTATGTCGATGATTTGTTTTTACTAGTGATGATGTGGCAAGCATAGCTAAGATTAAGCAAACATTGGCAAATCAGTTTGTTATGGACTTGGGGCCCTTATGATACTTCCTTGGGATAGAAGTAGCTCGTAGCAGGCATGGCATTGTTTTATCCCAACATTAATATGCTCTGGACGTTCTTACAGAGAAAGGTATGCTAGGAGCCAAGCTAGCAAATATTCCCATGGACCCCAAGGGACAACTGTATGACAATGATGTAGAACTAGTTGATAGCAGGCAGTAAAGACAGCTGGTGGGAAAGTTGTTGCACCTAACTATTACTCAGCCTGATATTTCCTTTGCAGTAGGAAGGCTGAGTCAATTAATGGAGAATCCTACAAGACTGCATTGGGAGGCAGTAATGATGGTGCTTAGATACTTGAAGAGGGCACCAAGGCAAGGCCTATTATTTACTAGAGGAGCATCTATGACTACAGTTGGGTACTCTGATGCGAATTATGCAGGCAGTCATAATGATAGAAAGTCGATTACAGGCTTTTGTACATATGTCGCAGGGAATCTTGTGACTTGGAAAAGTAAGAAGTAGACGATTTCCAGATCTAACGTAGAGTCTGAGTATAGAGCTATGGCTCAGGCTTTTTCTGAGTTGATGTAGGTGAAATCTTTGCTTGCTAACCTGCATATACAGATTAATGAACCAATGGAGTTGAGGTGTGATAACCAAGCTATCGCATATATTGCAAACCCTATGTTCCACAAACGTACCAAACATGTAGAGGTGAATTGCCATTATACCAAAGATTTAATCCAGAAGAGATTCATTTTTACCTCCAAAGTGGCATTTGAGGCCCAGACTGCTAATATATTTACTAAGTCATTGGCAAGATCCTCCTGTGATAGTTGTGTTACCAAACTGAGCATGATTAACATATATGCTCTAGCTTGAGGAGTGTTGAGTACTTCATATTATGTCGATGGTGTATTTCTTATTTTGTTTCCCTAATGGGGTTGTTATGTAATTTTGCACCCACCTCCCTCTCTACATAAAGAGAGGTAGGACTTAAGAATAAAGTAAGACATTTCTTTCTCTCAACTAAGTCTGAAGCAACATGGTGAGGTCCTCTAACCGAACCTCCACAAGTGGATCACGTAGCAATGTTAACCACAAGCCACTCGAGAAACAATTTGCCACGAAGGCCAAAGGAGTCGTAGAAAGCACCACAAGCCTAGGATAGGACTTAGAAAGAACCCCTATCAGGGAACACGAGTGGTGCCAAAATCTAAAGTTTGAGCCATCGCCAAGAACCACCCTATAATTAGGCTAAACTCTCCCGAAGGTCTTCTGAAGGCTCTTCCAAAAGAATGAAACTCTTCTGTTGGAGCTCCTTTCGTCCCAATCAATGGTGTCCTCATAAGACTCACAAAGGATAAGCTTCCGGAATGGCTACTGAGGTCCCATAAGCTGAAGGATCCACTTTCTAAGTAGAGCATCATTCATCAATCGCAAATCCAAAACCCCTGTGTCACCTATTTCACGAGGTATGCACACCTCATCCCAAGCCACAAGAGGGACGTAACTATCACCCAATGAGGACCACAAGAATTTCCTTCAAATCCTATCAATCCTACTCAAGACAGTTGCAAGTATCTTCAAGACCGAAAGATGATAAAGTGGCAAAGCCAACAACACAGAACAAAGTAGCACCAGGTGTCTTCCTTTGGAGAGAAGTCTAACCACCTAGCCCTATAGCCACTGCTCCAATCTTTCAACAATCAAAGTCCAATCCCTGGCAGTGATCCGTCCAGACACAAGTGGAAAACCCAAATACTTAATTAGACATTGAAGTTGATCGGTCCCCAAGCTATCACAACACTGCGAAACTATATCAATAGACATACCAAAAGGGAGGAAACCTGACTTGTGCAGGTTTACCCTTAATCTCAAAGCCTCCTCAAAAGCCTCAAGAAGTCTCACTGCTCTGGCCTCGAACACTGTACCCTCAATAAAGAAAATGTTGTTGTCCCCATACTAGAGGAGAGGTACAACAAACCCCCTCATGTTGGAGCCAAAGCCCCTCAAGATCCCAGCATCATAAACGGTATAACACACATCTATGAGTAAGTCCACCGCAAGAATGAAATGCACAGGAGCTAAGGGGCAACCCTGTCGCACCACTCTCCTTGGGCTCATCCAGCCACACTCCAGCATGCCATTGATCAAAACAGAACAGAAAGCTGAGGTCACACGGGACTTCATCCACCTTATCCAAACCTGTGAGAAGCCACATAACTGCAAGGAGGACCATAGAAAGCCTCAATCTAAGTTGTCATAGGCCTTAGAGAAATCAATCTTCCAACAAAAAGCCTTGATCCCATCATATTTCTATGCCGAAAGAATCTCAGAGGCAAGCAAGTAGTTCTTCGTAATGGACCATCCCCAAATGAAAGCCGATTGCACAAGTCTAACAAGTACATTCCTAAGACAACGCACCAAGGTCTTGGCAACCAACAAATACATGGAGTTTGAGAGTACAATCAATCTGTAATCACCCACACTCGACTTCTTCACCCTCGAATAGCAAGAAAAGGAAGAAACGGATGATCTTAACCCGATCTCAACTAGAAGCCAAGTGCTCAAAAATCGCCATGATGTCACCCTTTAAGGAAAAAAATTGGGAAACCATCAAAGACTAGGAGAGCCCTCCTACTTGAGGGAGCACAAAGCCTGCCACACTTCATCCTCAATAAAGGAAGAAGAAACTGTGTTCACCTTAGGTTGACCAAGTCTTCGAGGTCTATAACCACTAAGGTGCCAGTGCCTCACATCCCTTTGGTAGAAAAGATCATAGTAGAAGTCAACAAAAGCTCTCTCAGCTATTCTTTGCCAAAGTACTACCCATGCTAATCTGAAATAGGCTTGATCAAGTTCCTTTCCCTCCTTCCATTCGCAAAGGAGTGGAAGAATCTAGTGTTGAAGTCCCCTTCCTTTTTAGCCAAAGCTTCCTAGACCACTGCCTCCATTCAATCTCCTTCTTCCTATCCTCCATCTAGAGCTAAATATGAAGCTCTGTTCCTTCCACAATCTCTTGGGTGGAAAGGTCACAAGAGTCCTCAACTCTATCCACCCTAGATATACCAGTCAAGGCATCAACTTTAACCCGACGACGCACCTCTATGAGCTCCTTCCTGAACTCACGCAGCTTGTCCCTAAGGAAAGTAATTCTCCGGTGACTAGTAGAGGTAAGTGATCACGCCACCAAGCCTCCACCTTGCTCCAAAATCTATCATTGGCGCAACCAAGACCTCTCGAACTTGAGATAGGTTCTACAGTGAGTGTTATCACCAAAGTCCCACTCCAAGGAGGAGTATGATATGAGAAAGGCCTCAATAAGGCCTTAGCTTAACCAAGCAAAAACATTTCGCAGAAACTAAACAAGCTAAAGAATCGATCCAACTGGGACCTTACGTCACCTTCATCAAAAATTCTCCAAGAATACTTGCAATTAGGGACCTCCAGCTCTACAGCCCCACCCAATTGCAAATATCCAATCCACAGAAACATCGGCTCCTTTATCTCTGCCCCAACCACTATTAGCTCTATCTTCAACAGAGAGAGCAGCATTAACGTCCCCTCCAACTAGCGAATCATCTTCCTTGACCAACTCTGACAACTCTTCTCAGAATGTTGGCTTATCCTACAAAGTACATGGGCCATAAACATTGATGATTCTGCAAAAGAAGCCATCACTTCTTCTCTAAAGGTCAACAGCCATAGAGAAAGATCATTTCGTGACACCAGTGAGGGTGAAAGAGTGTCCACTCCAACAAATCAACAGATCCCCTAATCTACCATTGGCATCAAGCACAGTGAATTCAATAAGCTTGCCACCCCCAATCCTCGACTAGGTAAAAGGGTCACGCTACTTGAGCTTAGTCTCCTGGAGTTGTGCGATATCTTCCTTCCATTCCATGATGCACCTCCCAAGAAATGCCATTCTATCCTGGTTGCTTAGACCTCTAACGTTCCAGGATAAGATCTTCATCAAACCTGAATAACCCTTCCACCAGCCTTAGCCCAACGTGATCGAACTCAAGCAATACAATCTCTCCACCACTCGAAGGCTCACTGCTTCTACAATCCTGGTTTTGTCTATACCCTTAGCCAACAGTGGGGAGGTACTAAGTGGAGCAACAAAGGCAGGAGCTGCTTGACAATCCACTCCCAGACCACTAGCCACCAACGAGGAGGAAGAGACTAATCTTCTGGTGTAGACGGACTACAATTCCACAATGTAAAAAGAGGTGACCTACTGGGTGGGTGGGTCACGAACAATTTCAGGATTAGTCTCGAGGCGAAGATAAGGCCTCACCAAGCACATCCAGAGGAACTCAAGCGACAGTGGCATAAAAAGTGGTCAAGGAGAGAGAGGGTTCAGACGTAGTAGTGGTAATCAAACGGATATACCCTTCATCACCCTCGCGTAAGGACAACTCGAAGGAGCTAAAGGCTTTTAGAGTTGCCTGGTCGGAGGAGAGCGGGTGTTCCAACAGGGCTCGTTGACTACCACTACCATGTCAGGGGCTCGCTGTCCACATCTACTCTTGTAATTTGCGTTTATTCTATGCTCAAAGAAGAGGATAGCAGCTGCATCCAAAAACCTTTAGAAAGGTGTAATAAGGAGTTTTACTAAACAATAACTCGTGAGCAACCTGTCCATTAATAGCCGAGGATGGTAATAAGTTGATGAGAAAAATAGCAATTTGCAACACATATGGCCAATATGTTAATGAAACATAACTTTGATAGATTATGGCATGAGTGAGATCGCCTATTCTTACACTTAGCAGGACATGTGGAGTCAATAATCTATGATCAATGCCAGTATCTTTGAAAGAATTATGTTGTATTCTCTGGCCCAATTCAATTGCACCATTTTGACAGGAGTATTAAATTGATTTTGTGCAAGTGTATGAAAGAGGATGAACAAGAATACACCGCAGATTTCCAACATATTGAAAAAGCCCATGAATATTCAATGCAATCATCAACAACGAAAAGCTTCGTTGGAGATTGTTAGGAGAAATAAATAATTCAATTCAACTCCTACCTTTATATAGACTTACAAGGGAAAAATAATATAACACACCCACATAGAAATAAATAATTATAAATATGCCCCTAATACAACTCAACACTTCCCCTCAAATTAGAACATAAACGTCAAGCATGTTCAACTTGGAACATAAAATCTCAAGACGCTTTCTGGATAACGCTTTCATAAATATGTCAGATCTTCGGTGCAAATATAAGGTGTGTAAATCTTTTTATCTGCAATGGCCTCTCTAATGAAGTGACAATCCACTTCAATGTACTTCGTCCGCCCATGAAATACAAGATTATTGGCAATAAAAGTGACAGCCTTATTGTCACAGTACATAGGAATAGGCCCTGAAACATGGACACCAAAATCCTACAAGATAAATCGAACGCATGGTAATTCGCAAGTAGTCTGCGCCATGGCTCTATACTCTAATTCAGCACTTGACCTCAAGACCACTGCCAGCTTCTTGCTCCTCCAAGTAACAAGCCCCACATAGGTGCAGTACCCAGTAGTGGACCTAATGTCTTCATGTGCCCCAACATAATCGACATCAGAATAATGGCATGTATCAACATGTCCATGGTTTTGAAAATGAAGCCCCTTCTAAGGGGCACATTTCAAGTATCTCAATACCTAACAAACTCCATCCTAGTGGATCTCCCTAGGTGCCTACATAAACTGGCTCAACCTCCCAACTGCAAAGGCAAAATCAAGCCTAGTAACCGTTAGATACAGTAGCTTTCCAACCATGGCACAATATCTGGTCATGTTCTGCAATGAGGGGCTATCACTATCTGAAAAAAGGCAAAGAGTCATCCATAAGCATACATGTCGGTTTGCACCCCAGCATACCAGTCTCCTTCAACATGTCAATAACATACTTGCACTGAGATAGCACAGGCCCTCCTTCTGTCTGTTGTACCTCAATACTAAGGAAATAATTGATAGGGCTCAAATCCTTGGTAACAAATTACGAATATAACACTACCTTAGTATCTTCTAGGCCTCTCCTGTCACTGCCAGACAAAAGAATAACATCAACATAAACAATAAGAATGACAAAACTTGTCTCCCTGTGCAACATGAACACAAAGTGATGTATAGAAGACCTAGCAAAGTCGTGTTCCTATACAACTTTGCTAAATCTTTCAAACCATACCCTCGGACTCTACTTTAGACCATAAATGGCTTTCTTTAGCCTGCATACTTTCTAACACTCCTGACATATGAAACCAGGAGGCTGCTGCATGTAAACTTCTTCCTTCAGATCTCCATAAAGAAATGCATTCTTAATATCTAATTGACAGTCAATCCACCTATTGTTGACAGCCACGGGGGGATTCTAATTGAATTAAGCCGCGCCATCAAGGAGAAAGTCTCAAAGAAATCTACCCCAAACATCTGTGTATAGCATTTAGCAACAAGGCAGGCTTTGTAGCACTCCATAGTACCATTAGGACGATATTTAAGGGTGAACACCCACCTACACCCCACAACTGTAGCTCCTCGAGATAGGTCAACAAGGTCCCACGTTCCACGAGATTGCAAGGCTGCCATCTCTTCTTCCATAACAAGTGTCCAAGATGGATTTTGGAACACATTTCAATGATTTCATGGTACCTGATGATTGTCAACAGCTAAAGAAAGTTGTCTAACTAGTTACTATAGGCAAATGGTCAAAAGGCATAAACTATTAAACAAAATATTTGGCACAACGGTGAGCCTTCCATTGTGTCATTGGAGGGTCCAAGTTTATGCTATCATGAGCGAAAAGTACCTGGTCCTTAGACAAATCACTAGCGACTAGAGAGGACTGAGCAGGAATGGTAGACAAAGACTCATCTACCTGAGGATTATCCACAAACCTGCCCTGAAAATGTCTAAGAAAGTTATTTGTAACATCAGGATGTCATGGAAAAACACCAGGATCAAGAAGGTCTGCCTTCTGTATAGGAAGCTCAGAGAGTTGTGGCAGCTCAAAAGGCATAGAAAGAGGAACTTCCTGAGGTATGTCCTATGTGGAAGACTCCCCCTTTTTAGGGTAGTAAGGGATCTCCTCAAAGAAAATAACGCCTACCAAAACATAAAAATGTTGTGTTATTTGGTCATAGCACTGGTATCTTTTCTATGTCCTGAAATAGTCCAAAAAAATACACTTGACCGACCGAGAGGAGATTTTGTCCACCTTGAACAGATGAACAAAGTACATACATCCAAACATAACAAGTGATAGAAGATAGGTCTTTCCCAGGAAACAAAACAGAGTACAGGATCTTACCATTTAAAACGAACGAGGATACCCGATTCACCAAAAAGGTAGCGGTCAAAACTGCATTAGCCCAAAATGATAAGGGGGCATTCATTTGAAACATGATAGTACAAGCAACACCCAATAAATGAAGTTTATGTTTAGCCTCCCCATTTTGTTGGGAGTGTAAACGCAATACGTCTAATGAATAATCCCAAGTGATTAAAAAAACTGAGTGAGCGTGGGATTCACAAATTCCAAACCATTCTTACTATTTGTTGAGAAAAAAGTACCATGTGGCAGTGCTAGGTGGCAGTCTATCAGAGGGCCCAAGTGGGTGCAGTTTTGAGTCATGTTCTTTGGGTTTGCTTTAGGTGCAAGTTTTCTATTTTTAGAAAGTCTTAGGTGTCAATTAATTTGGTAAATTAGGATTTGATTTGTGATTGATTGGGATATATTTTGTTTCTTGTTTTAGAAGATATCTTTTAGTTAATTGGGGATATGTTCTCTCTATAAAAGAGAACACATCACTTTCTAATTAGAGTTGAAGCAATACTTCTTCCAACAATACAACTCCCTCTCCTCTCTTTCTTCTCCAACATGGACCGTTGCCCTCTCTCTATTCTTTCTATACGTGAACAAGACCAACTGCAGTACCTATCTGCTTCACATTTCTCTTCACATAGGAGAGCCTCCACACTCTGCGTTACGCGAAACTCAACATGGTATCAGAACCTTCGATCTAAGCTCTTCCAAGGGGATTCTCTACACGAGTAGGAAGGGGAAGAAAAGAAAAGGCTATGTTGTGCGTGATTTTTCATGGAGGACTATCGACTTCCCCTTCTTTTAGTGACCTTATACACGCCTGGAGAAACCGAACACCTTACGTTGGCTTACAGGATGTAGGAGCAACGGCATTGACTCGGATTAAGGGGCTACATGGAACCCTCTAGCACATCAGGGAATGCCAAGTGTGCGGCTCTCGATTGTAAAAAAAGAGGCACAAAGACTCCTCTCAACCTTTTCGAATAAAACGATGATAGATTCAAAGATTCATGCTACTTGAGAAAGCGCCTGAGACAAAAGATGCAGCTAAGAAGAAGTTGAAGAAGAGAGCCCATCAAGTTATGTAAAGAAGAGACTACCACTCCGATAGCCACGACTACAAAGGTTGCCAGAAAAGCAACGATTACGGAGGTGGCAAGAGGATCCGCAGTTACATCAAAAGATGATGGTAGAGCATCTAGTCGCGCCATCAACGAGACAAGTACAGCAAGTCATCGTCCTCCTGACCTCAACTTGAAGGGAAGTGTTGGGAATAAAGTTCCACATTACAGTCAATCAGAAGGCTCAAGTAGGCACCAATTTTGGATCTATTCTTTAGGTTTGCTTTGGGTGCAAGTTTTCTATTTTTAGAAAGTCTTAGGTGTCAATTAGTTTGATAAATTAGAATTTAATTTGTGATTAATTGGGATATATTTGTTTCCTTTTAGGAGATATATTTTAGCTAATTGGGGATATGTTCTCTATATAAAAGAGAACACATGTACCAGTTTCTAATTGGAGTTCAAGAAATCCAACAATCCAACTCGCTCTCCTCTCTTTCTTCTCCAACGTGGACTATTGCCCTCTCTCTGTTCTTTCTATGCGTGAACAGGACCAACTGTAGCACCTATCTGCTGCACATTTCTCCTCACATAGGAGAGCCTCCACGCTCCACATGGCACCAAACTCAACACTATTGGAAATTTTTATAACAATGGAAAACTGAGTCTTTATTGAATAAAATTATGAATAAGAATAGAAACTTTGGACTTCTCTTTCACCGTAAAAACCCAGGACATCCTGATAAAATCATCAACAAGCAAAAGAAAGTACCGAAAACCTCTAAGACTATAGACCCTACACGGGCCCCAAACATCAGCATGAATCAACTCTAGTATAGACTCAGTGCACTTATTCTGAGAAGAAAAGGATGGCCTATGGTACTTGCCCAGTTGGCAAGCCTCACAGTAAAAGGACTCTGGAAAGGATAACTATGGAAACTAACAGCATAGCATGGGTAGACTAGGGTGGCCAAGACAAAGGTGCCACTGAAAAATAGTAGTGGCACAGATAGCATCAGCAGTAGACAATAGTAGAATGTGAATGTAGTAAAGGTTATTCTGCTTAAGTCCACCAGTCTGCCTCATCGTCTGGAGGTCCTATAAAAAGTACTAATCATGAAAAACAGCTCTACATTGAAAATCTTTGGTAATCTGACTTGTAGACATCAAATTAAGAGCAAATTTCAAAGCATGCATAACATTAGACAGAGACAAAGTAAGAGATAGAGAAATATTCCTAAGTCTTGTAACTGGCGACAAACCACCATCTGCTACCTTAACCTAGAAGAAGGGGATAGCAAGATCTCAAAGAGAAAAAAATAAGCTAGTATCACCAGTAATATGTAAAGAGGCACCTTAATCAGCAATCCAAGCTGAAGCTTAGGATCATGGCCGGTGTACTTATGGACTTCTGAACAGAGGCTCCAACTAAGGTGAAGGCCTAGGAAGCAATGAACCACTCGTACTACGCCCTCAATATAGAAATCTAACCATTAACTTCATGTATCTGAGCGGAATCTAACCATTCGAGAGCATCAATCAGGCACGACTTCTGAGCATCCCAACTTAGACAACAAATAAGTAATTGAATCTGATATGATGGTTTCTTAATATGCTATTAAGTTCTCTAATTGTTTGAATCTCTGAGTCAACACACATCAGGTTTATGCGATTTTGCTAAACACATTACCATAATCGTACTAAGTGACCCAATTCATGCATTAGAAATAAAGTTAATTCTTATTTAGATAACATGATCAAATCTATGTAACTTATTACATTATTCGGATGGCTTACTATGCACACACTAATTCCAACAAATTGGGTGTGGAAGCATGGTCGATTTGCTTTGAAAAAGGAATATCTCCATTTTATGAGTGTGCAAGCACCTATTAACCTCATTATGTCAAAAGATTGCATAGCCATATAGAGGACTAAGCTACCCTTAAAAGTCTACGTCTTCATTTGGCTACTATGGAGGAAGAAACCAATGAATTGATAATGTAGGAGACAGTAGTTACCAAAGGTAGACACATCTTGTGTGCTTTGCACTTCACCTATGGAAAACATGACAACTTTTTCTTTACTTCCCTTTACATAGCAAAGTTGGCTACATGCTTAAGATTGGCCTTTCAACCCTTCTTCAAGTGAGGCCTTTTAGAATAGTACTTGGGATCATTCAAATGACTACAATAGAGACATGATTGGAGATCTTACATCTTCCTCTATGCATATGGCTAGAACACAAATGGAGTTTTCTTTAGAGGAGAGAAAGCTAGTATTGGTGGATGTACCACTTTTCTTTTTTATGTCATTACTTATAAAACTAGCTCTTTTAATTTAATTAATATGGGGGTTAACAATCGTTGTCAACTGCCTTATCCCCCCCTGCAGCAAACAAAAATCCTATTAGGCGAAATAGTATTTCGTAGTAGGCTCCACTTATTGCTCATGGTTCTAATCTGAGTGGCTCCAGTTGGATTCCAATCTCATCTCCTTTAGCACTAGCATTTTTCCAATTGAATATTAGGGCAATGAAATCAAGCTAGCTCCTTACATTTTTTGCCATTGTTGCATAAGACCTCATAGGACTAAGACAACCAAGTCAAGATGGCTTATCATCTTTTAGCCATTTTCATTAGGAACATGCCTTAGGACAAGTTACATGCCCTAACACACATGCTCAAGTTTTTATCCCTCATCACTTGGGATTGTTGGAGAATGTGTGGTTGGTTTAGTACCACAGCTTGAGATGTGGAGTGTTAGCGTGTAGTGGCTTATAAATAGATATGTACCCCACACTTATTTCTTTGAGATAATTAATGAGATAATTAGCCCTATCAGGGCCTTCTCCCATGGTTTTCACCCCGCTCTTCGTAAGTGAGGTTTCCACGCAAACCTAAGCATTCTTATTGCTTTATACTTTGATTTTTTTTTTTAGAGAAGAAAAGAAAGATTACCGGAGATCAGTAAACATCCAAGAATTGCATTAATCATAAAAAATGAATGGACTTACAAGTTTTGTAGCCAAAATCCAGACAAAAAATCTCTCCCTCAGCACATGGTCCACCCAACACCTCTCAGATATAAATATAGCATCGTTCCTTTGCAACCAGATGCACCAGAGTGATGCAAATGTCTTAATCCATCCCGCCACGTTAAGAGTGTAGTGATCACGAAAACTGCTCCAGAATAGTTAAAGACCATAGCATCTTGTAGTGCGGAGATGCAACCAATCCCAAACATCTCTGGAAAAGTCACACCCAAAAAATAGGTGCTTAACATCTTCCACTTCCCAACCACACAAGGAACATACAGCATCAACACCATCATTCCATCTTTTCAGCAGCATCTTTGTGACCAGATGTTTTCTCCGTAGTAACCACGGGAAGATCTTTATTTTTAAAGGAATGTCACACTTCCAAATGAGTCCACAATCAGATCGGATTAAATCTGAAATTTCAAGAGATTTGGTGCACTTCTCATAAGCTCTTTTCACTGAAAACCTCCCCTCCTTCCAAACAAAGCAATCCGACTTCCCAGCACATGGGCACACCTCTGAAATTAAAGAGGACAGCTGCTGAAATTCTTAAAGTTTGTTCTGAAAGGCTTGCAGGCAACTAAAAACTCCACGCATGTGTGAAGGCATCCCACATATCATGAACCAAAACCTGCCTATTCACCACAAATTGAAAGACCCTTCGAAACATCTCTAAAAAAGGAGCCGATCCACCCCAGATGTCTATCCAAAATCTAAAGGTTCCGCCATCTCTCAACACCAATTCAAAAGCGTGCACATTTTTTTCAAGGATCTACCGTACCGAATACCAAAAGGAGGACATCCCACGTCTAGCACATGCCATATTATCTAGATTATTTTTTAATTCATAAGTCATAGATAATAGTGGACACCATTGATTCCTCACCTGAAAGTAATCTAACTACCCACTTCATGAGTAATGCTTTATGCTTTGATATTATTATCTATTTCCACTCATTTTGAATTTCAACTTGATAACAACGCAGCTCGTTCTTGGGTTTATTCTCAGATTTTATCTTACTAGTGTTATAAATTTTTTTATCAAGAGTTATATTATTCAATTTGGAGGAGGCAAAGCTGTTACTGCAAGGAAGAGATCGATCCTCCTGGAGGCTCGAGGTAAAGTGCATGATCTCACGCTGAGGGCTACATTAGGGACCGTGCTACTGCTGATGGGTGTGGCAACCACCCCACTGATCAGACAGAGGTCGAGGCTTCGATCTTAACACCGTAGTAGCAGGAGTTGAAGCTAAGGCTTCAGGGAAGGCTTGCGCTCAGCGGCGAGGAAGAAGGCGATAGAGGTAGCGTGGATCTTGCAAAAATAGGGTGGCGTGGCAGAGATTACACGACGAGTAAGGGGCTCCTCAGCAACGGAGGACAGAGCCAGGGCTTGCATCCATAGCAAAGATGACGAGGCGTTGGCATGCTTCAAGGCAGCGTGGATCGAAGCGACGACTATGTTGATTAGGTTCCTTCGAATCCTAGGAAGAGGAAGGTGACGATGGCCATGGCGATGATTGCGTTAAGGGACTCAGGCAACGCCGCTGGGCCGCATGGAGTGGAGATGGAGGCCACAGGACAGAGATGGCGATGGCAGCAACGATGGAGGCACGAGATCTTCCATTCCATCAACACTCAAGAAGTGATCTTCAGCAAAGATGACGGAGATGACTTGACAAGGAAACTCAGTGGTCATGGCGGCGAGGTTTCACACGAAGATGGCGGCAATGTTTAGGTGACTTTCTTATTTGCCCTTCCCTTCCTTTTATATCCTCATCGAGACTCTTTTTGGGTCACCTTTTAAGTAGTGCAAAGGACAAGGGGAGGAAAAAAATGAGAATTAAAAAAAGGAAGAAAAATAAAAAAAAATAGAAAAAAATAAAGGAAAAAAAAGGAGAAAACAAAAAGGAAAAAAAGGAGCAAAAAAAAAAGATAAAAAAAAAATTTAATTGAATGATGTGATTGTGTTTAAAGAAAAGAGGGGGAGAAGGTCTTTTCTTCGTGATATTTTTTCTTCTCATTGTTGTATTTATTTCCCATACGAGTATGGGAGAAAAGAGTGTAGATGTTATTATAGTCATCCCTCATTTGAGAGTCCCTTTATTATAGATCATCACATGAGAATCCACAACTTTGGTAGGTTCAAAATTTCAAGGTCTCTAGAGAGGGAGATTCAGTTTTGAGGTCATCAAAGAAAGGGCCCATGTCAGGTTTTTATGTGGGAGATTTAATTTCGTGGACTCCAGAGAGGGAGATCTAGCTTCGCGATCTTTAGAGGAAGACCCATGTCAGAAATACTGAATGGGGAGCCACCAGCATCAATTGAGGTCTCCAGAGAAGACCCTTATTAGAGCTAGCTACAGC
This sequence comes from Thalassia testudinum, assembly GCA_037157565.1. Classification (NCBI taxonomy): domain Eukaryota; kingdom Viridiplantae; phylum Streptophyta; class Magnoliopsida; order Alismatales; family Hydrocharitaceae; genus Thalassia; species Thalassia testudinum. The sequence continues at coordinate 23,709,414 of JAZHRO010000015.1, read as the reverse complement.
AGTTCATCCAGCAACTCCCATCCTCATTAATGTGTCGTCATCAGCACACCCACCTCCAAGCAAAAACCAGTTAAGAAAATTATGGTCTGTTGTATAAAGTGAGATTTCGTTTTACAAGTTGAGCATTCCATACTCCATCTTGAGAGGGAGTGTTGGAAAATGTATGGTTGGTTTAGTACTACATCGTGAAATGTGGAGTGTTGGAGTGTGTAATGACATATAAATAGGCATGTACCCCCCACTTGTTTCTTTAAGAAGAATAATGAGATAATTAACCCTATCAGACCCTTCTCCTATGGTTTTCTCCTAGCTTCATAAGTGGGGTTTGCACGTAAACCTAAATATTCTTATTACTTTATGCTTTGATATTATTGTTTGTTTCCGCTCATTTTGAATTTCAACTTGGATCAAATGAGCAATTAGCACAACTTTGTGGTTTGTTCTATCCTATTTATACCTATGAATATGATTCTCTACTATTAATAACTCTTAGGAAGAATCAATGTAATTTTTTTTAAATAAAATCAATGCAATATTTAAAGCATCAGGGTATTTCTTTGACTTGCTTTGGAAATCCTTCTTGAGACAAAAGAAAAATCACAAAATATTGCATTATTTTTTCTCATATTGCATTCATTTTCTCTAGATCTCGAGACTTTGATTCTCCTTTTCTCAAGGATTTTCCAAGCAAATCAAGGTCTTCTTATAATGCTTTTGATGTTGTGATTACATTACTTATATTTCTCTACAATGTTATCAAATAATAGAGTGTGTGGATGTTTATTGTAGTCATCTCCATTTGGGAGTCCCTTTGTTGCAGATCACCATATGAGAAACTACAACTCTGAGAGGTCTGAAGTTTCGAGGTCTCCCTCCAACAGAGTGCTTCAAACCCTAAATTTGCATGAATCCTTCTATCAAATAGATGCCATTTTATAGCTTGAGTCTAGAACTTAATAAAAAACTTCTGACGTAGTAAAAATGATACAAACTGGATGTAAGGAAACAGAAAAATAAGAAGACAATAACATTAGAGCTCATCAGATATACCAAGAAATAAGAGCATTAATAAATGTATCAGCTACTCAAATTGGCCATGATCTATAGACAGCCTTCAAAGGAAATCAATAGACAGATAAAGGACACCTTTGGCTGCCTCTGAATGAATCTATCTGTAGTTTCAAGAAGTCGAGTGTTGTCAACTCCAGCCTTGGAAAAAATTCGACGTGCCAATCCATTCTTTTGCTCTAATAAGGCCTTCATAAGATGTTCCGTCTCAACAATTTGATGCTTGCTTTCCTTAGCTACTTCAGGAGAAGACACAATTGCTTGCCAAGCCATTTCAGTGAATTCTTGTTGAGTCACCTAAAGTGGAAGAGAACACAGGTAATGTGTAACTGGCATCAAAATGTCATTGTTTTTCTATATATTAGCAGATGATTGACCATGATGATAACTAAATAGCTTGAGAATATTAACAACTGCTTTCACAGACCCAGCACATTTATGAATGTAGCAAACAGGAAAGCATATTCAAGGAAGGGCCTCCATCTTTCCTCCATCAATAGCTTAAGCATATTAACAGAGTTATCAGCATCTAAACTATCAATCAACTCATCCAATACAAGTTTCTTTATAAATGAGTTTGCAGAATAACTAGAAGGTACAGCGAATGAATGATTATTTACATTTTGTTCTGCTTTATTTTATGTTTTTTTTCTCTTCTCTAAAATTATGTGTTAATGAGGCCTTAGATATGTCTAATTCATCATTTCCTTAGCTGTTGCAGACAGAGTCCAATCCATATCCATTTAAAGATTAAATTTTTCCAGCTGACTACAACATTGGCATCTAGTGGGCAAGAAAGTCCAAAGAAAGAAAATTACACTTGCACAGGTATAAAGACCAAAATAAGAGACTGATTTTTCAGCCACTTGTGATACTTCAGAGATATATTTAATGAAGTGGTTGATGGAACGCATTGTCCGTGGTCATGTGTATGTCATATGCATAGGCTGTAAAGTGCAACACACTGGAGTTCATTCCTTTTTTATTGTATGTAGTTTTGCATCTTTTTAATTTCGCCCAAGTATCTCTCTACAAAAACACCAAGAATTTTCCTACAAATAATCAAGAGGCTTATTACTTAACATGGTACTCTTCATCATGCATGTTTTTTGCACTTCCACCAAGATTGTACACTGATCTCTGATGAGGCCATCCATGTAATATAGGGTGCCCACGTGTGCAGCATCGCATTGTGGGCATTATGGTGCACCACAGCCTCTCATGTGCTTTCCACAAGCACTATGAACACTACCCTGTGCAACCCAAGCATGCAACTTGTGCTCAATCTTCTCAATCGCAGTCTCAGCGTGCAACTTCCAGTTGTCTGAGTTATACCCGTGTAATTTGTCCAGTGCCCAGCACCTCTTTGTTCATGGTCTGTGCAATTTGCATGTTCACACTGATTCCCAAGGCTCCGATCTGGTCAAAGTCAAGGTCTAAAACCAATCTTATATTATACTTAAGCACAACTCTACCCTAAGAAAGGGCCTTTTGCACCTTAGGCAAATTTAAGTAAGACATTCAAATCTAATCTCAAGGCTTCCTACCCCCGAAGTCAGAAGACTTCACCTTGCCTAAATCTCAGGTTAGACATCCAAGTCTGACCTCAAGTCACCCAACTTCTCACTTTCTTTTTTTTGTAAAGGGGAAGGATGGTTACCTACGGTCAATAGCCATCCAATATATTACTTCAAAAAGAAGGGTACAAATCTTTGGAAAAAACATATAGATGCTGAGACCAAAACTCAGACAAGGAAGACCCCTACCTAACAACATTTTCTGAGTAGACCCTTTGTTGTACTCCTTATTTTATGTTGTCAAGTAATTTTTATTTTATGTTGGAGTTGTGTTGCTATTTATCCCACCTCTCTCTCTACATAAAGAGAGGTAGGGTTTCTGAATAAGACAAGCTTTTGGTTTCTCCTAACTTGGTCTCAGAGCAGCGGTCTTAGATCGGAGCTCGTGATATCCCACCAAAGTAGGCCTCTGATCCCTCCCACCAACATCTTGACCATCTTCCTCACCAGTTGGACCTCTTCTCTGGTGCCGTAGGCGCCACCAGCACCGTCGTTGGTGGTGCTACTCCTTACGTCGCCGGCCCCTACAAGGCTGCGTTGGGCACCACCACCCCCTAATGGTGCTACTCAAGTCACTACCCTCCCCTTCCAGCCAGTCTTCTCCTTCTGCCGCCAACCTACCCTCCTTCCTCCTCGCTGGCGGCGACTATTGCATCCCTACAGTAGGTGCTACGTAAGCAAGGGGAGCAGCGGCAAGTCTTGGGGCACTTAAGCCCACCAGCTACAACCACCGCAGGCCCTGCTGGCCTTGGCTGCGGTTGGTGGCCAGTAAATCGAGGCCCAATCTGCCTCATCGAAATTTGTTGGTGGCAGATCTGACCATTGGTTCCCTGTTCCACACTTTTGATCTTCTATGATCTAATTTTTCTCAGATCAAGGAAGTTGATGTTTTGGTGAATCTGATTTTTGAGATATCAGTCCCAGATCGGATGTTTGCGGATTAAATTGGTGCTTTGGAAGTCTTTTCTATGGTACAGGTCATGTACAAAAGAGAGATGGCTTCTTCAAATTCGTCTGAAGTCACAACAGACTCTGCGGTGGACACCGAGGCTAATAAAAGTCTATTTTTTGGTATGATAAAGCTTGATGAGACCAATTATCCTAGGTGGTCCCAGACATTCTTGATGACCATCAGGGGTCATGGGAATGAGCACATTCTTACTAGTACAGCACCCGCCTAGAAGACAGGTGCAAATGCTACGTGGGATAGAGATAACGCAATGGTGTGTGCATGCATGATGAATTGTGTTATTCCCCGTATTGGTGACGAGATTATGTATGACACCACCACCAAGCAAATGTAGGATTCTCTTCATGAGGCATTCTGATGCGAAGAATTCCTCTAGAGTATTCCAGGTTTATGAGGAGTTATTTCACCTTCGTCGGGAGGGTCAATCTTTAGCACAATATTATTCCATTATGAAGGGCCTTTTGGAGAGACATAATTCATATTGGCCTAGTTGCACCTGTGATTCTTGGCGTGGCTTTCGGAAGGAGCTAACAGTTTCTATCTTCTTATCAAGGTCTTGGACCTGAGTTTACTACTGCCAGGGAACAGATCTTGACCTTACCTAAGCTTCCATCTCTTGAGGAGACACATAGTAGGCTCAGTTGGATTGCTCTTCACTCCACTGAAGGATACTACCGGGCAAGCCTCTACTTTGGCTACGATCCTTGGACATGGAAGCGGTGTATCGTCTTCACATGGTCATGGTTGTGATCGTGGATGTCCATTTGGGGAGCATAATCGCACCCCCTGTACTTACTGTGGTCAAATAGGGCATTTAGAGGCTACATATTGGCAAAAGCATGGTAAGCCCGCCGTGGCTAACCAGGTGAGTGATATTTCTGATGTATATTCAAAGGTTATTTCCAGGGTAGAATTTGATTATCTTCTTCAAAGAGTATCTTAGATGGCTTAGACCTCTACTGTTCAACCCCCAGATACTACAGTATATGCTTCTTCCTCCTCAGGTAGTGAGTTTGTTTGCTCTTCCTTCTCATTACGATGTGGCGAATGGTTAGTAGATATCGGTGCCTCAAAGCACTTGTGTGGAGATCAAGGGTTGTTTCCTGACATGAGTCCTCTTACACCAGGGAGGACTGTTCAGGTGGCAAATGGTCGTCATTCCCCTGTGATTGGAAAGGGAGATGTCCCTCTATCCTCTACTCTTCAACTATCTAATGTGCTTTATGTTCCAAATTTTCCCCTCAATTTACTTTCTGTAAGCAATATTACCAAGGAATTAAATTGTCGAGCTATATTTAATGCAGAGTCATGTGTCTTGCAGGACAAGCTAACAGGCAAACAATTGGTGGAAGACGTGAGGAAGGAGGGGCATACCGTCTAAGTCATACTCCTATTACTGTTGCAATTGTTGGCCATGGGGGAGGTGCCTTTAGGTCCCCATTTCAGTGACTTCGTCTTGGTCATGTACCCTTGGAGAGATTCAAACATGTTACACATCATATTTTATCCACCACTTCTATTATCTGTGATGCTTGTCAAACTTAGCAAACATCATCATGCCAGTTTTCCAACCTCTGCTCATTCTGGGTCTACTGCTGTTTTCCAGCTTATTCATATGGATATATGGGGTCCTAGCTGAATTCCTACTAGGACATAGATTTTTTTTATTTTTGTTGATGATTTTTCTTATGAAAAATAAATGGTGGAAAATTTTGTTGTTAAAATAAAGACCCAATTTTCTATTGTTATTCAAATGTTTTGTTCTAACAATGCATTGAAATTTTGCACTACTCGCTTGCGGTCCTTTTATAAATCCAATGGCATTATTCATTAAACTACTTGCATTCGTATCTCTCAGCAGAATTGAAAGGCTAAGAGGAAACATAGACATTTACTTGATGTTGCTCGTACCATGTTGATCCATCATTCTGTTCCACCTATATATTGGGGTGATACAATGTTAACTGTATGTTTTCTTATTAAAAAAATGCCTAACTCTGTTATTCATGAACAGATCCCTTAGCAAGTTTTGTATCCTGATAGACCAATCTTTCATGTTTCTCCTCAGATCTTTGGATGTGTGATGTTTGTTCACCTACTTGGTCCTGGACTGGAAAAACTGACACATAGGGCGATGAAATGCGTTTTCCTGGGCTATTCATGAACACAAAAAGGTTCTCGGTGTTTTGATCTTGTTACCTTTCACCATTTTATGTCTACTAATGTTACTTTCCATGAGGCAATTCCATATTTTTCTACTTCTGGTCATGGGTTGCCTCCTACTCTTGAGGTTGCTCTTATGCCCATACCTCCTATACCTTTTGGTGTTATTCCTAATACAGATACTTTTGTTCCTGTAACCCCTAAGACATAAAGATATAATGAGCCCATTCGCACTTATGTCAAGCCACATACTACTTTGCAGGTTCCCCCTCCTTCGTCTCCTCTGGCCTCCTCAGAAAAGGTGAGCTTTGCACCCTTAGACACTGACGATTATGTGCTTAATAATGCAAATGGGTCTCCTACTGTTCCTCATGAGGAGAAGGATCTTAATCTTCCAATTGCCATTCGGAAGGCTTCACGGAGTTGCGTTCAATATCCTGTTACAGGTGACCTTGTGACAGATGGTTTGGGGATAAAGTTTGCTAGCTTTTGTCATGCCTTGGAAGCAAGTCATATTCCTGCAACACATCATGAGGCCATGCTTGATCCAAAGTGGCGTCAAGCCATGAAGGAAGAGAGAGTCACTCTTCAAATTTGGGGCACATGGGAGTTGACTTCTTTGCCACAAGGATCCACTGTTGTTGGGTGCCGTTGGGTTTTAGCCGTGGAGTACAACTCGAATGGCTCCATTGCAAGGTATAAAGCTAGACTGGTGGCCAAAGGGTTTACTCAAACGTATGGAGTAGATTTCTTTGACACCTTTTCTCCTATTGCTCGCATATCTGCTGTGTGTATACTTGTAGCAGTTGCAGTGCATATGGATTGACCATTACATCAACTTGACGTCAAAAATGCCTTCTTGCATGGAAATTTGCAGGAAGAAGTGTTTATGCAATATCCCCCGGGATATGAAGTTTAAGGGGAGTGTGTATGTAGGTTACGCAAGGCCATCTATAGCCTTAAGCCTAGTTCCAGAAATTATCTCAGCTGGTGGAATCAGTGGGATTTCAGGGATCCTCGGCAAATCACTCCTAGTTTGTCAGGAAAATAGAGAGAGGTATCACTGTTCTTGTATATGTTGATGACTTAATTGTTACAAGTGCTAACTATGAGGGGGTAATAGAGATCAAGAGATGTTTGACTGACCAATTCATAACGAAGGATCTGGGTCCATTGAGATACTTTCTGGGGATAGAAGTAACTCATAATAAGAGTGGTGTTGTATTGTCCCAAAGGAAGTATGCTCTTAATGTTTTGCAGAAAGTTGGCATGCTAAGGGCCAAAGCAGCCAATATACCCATGGATCCTAAGGGACATTTATATGATACTGAGGTTGATGTTGTGGATTGCAGGCAATATAGACAGCTTTTTAGGAAGCTGTCATATCTCCCGATTACTAGCTAGACATATCTTATGCTATTAGCAGATTAAGCCAGTTTATGGAAAAACCCACTAGAGAGCACTGAGATGCTGCAATGATGGTGCTCAAATACATCAAAAAGGCTCCTAGCAAGGGTCTTCTATTTACCGAAGGAGCTTCTATGACAGTAGTAGGTTACACTAATCTTGATTATGCAAGATGTTATTTGGATCAAAAGTCTACTACAAGTTTTTGTATCTGTATAGCTAGAAATCTTGTGACCTGGAAGGGCAAGAGACAGGCAACAATTTTTAGATCCAGTGCAGAATCAAAGTAAAGGGCAATGGCCCAAACTGCAACTGAGATGATGTGGATTCGATCCTTGTTGGCTGATTTGCATATTGAGATTGATGGACCTATGGAGATGCAATGTGACAATAAAGCAGCCACTTATATAGCTAATAACCCTAGGTTTCATGAGCGTACAAAGCATGTGGAGGTCGACTGTCATTACACTAAAGACATCATTCAGAAAGGATTGCTCTACACAACTCCTGTTTCTACTGAAGACCAGACAACAGACATATTTACCAAGACACTTATCAAGTCTACTTTTGATTAATGTTGTTCCAAGCTAAGCATGATAGATATCAATGCTCCATCTTAAGGGAGAGTGTTGTACTCCTTATTTTATGTTATGTATGTAAGGGTATACTAGTAATTTTTATTTTATGTTGAAGTTGTGTTGCTATTTGTCCCACCTCTCTCTGTATAAAGAGAGGTAGGGTTTTTAAATAAAACAAGCTTCTGGTTTCTCCTAACTCCCTTTTTTCCCTTGAAGACCAACATATTCCTTTAAAGCTGCACCAACCAAAAAAGGGCAGCCGCCTTTGTTCACGTCATAGGATTGGTGTCAAGCCCAGTGGGCAATGAACTCCAAAAATCATTAATACCCGTCCAATCAACAAAGAAGATCAGTCACAAACACGCACCACAACAAGAGGTGGTCCACACTCTTGGTCTCATGTCCACAAAAGGGGCAAGAGGCATCCTCCATCGACAGCCAACTTTGAACCCTCTACCGGTAGCCCCAGCTCTCTTGAGGAGCCACAAGAATTTCTTAACCTTCAACAGGGCTTTCAACTTCCAAAAGATAAAGCAATTAACCCTAGATATTTGTCATTTGCAACCCCTATAAGCAACTTATACACCTTCTTTGTGGAGAAATTTCCATGCATCCACTCTACCTTGTCGATCAACCCTGGGTCAGGTAGAAAGCTTCCAATATTCCAAGAAGTTCCTGAAGCTCAACAACTCTAGCCTTAGATAACGCCCCTCCAGAACTCAATACCCAAGCACCATCACCCCTGACAATGGAGCCATCCCAAACATTGGTGACAAGACAAAGCTTATCCAGAGCCAAGCCTACAATCTATGGAATCCAGAGTAGAATCTTCCAGTTCTCATCTAGTCATCCTCCTAGAAATTGAAAGTTCTCCCCTTCCCCCGCACAGCTCCAAAAATGGTGCAATACACCTTAAAACCTTCAAGATCCCACACCAAAACCCAAAAGCTCCAAGCAAGACGAGGCATCTTTTGTCGAGATTCAATGAGCAACCATAGGAGTCCCTAAGCACCCAACGCCATAAATTGTCCTCATTTAGCAGCAGTTTGACCGCCTACTTCGACAACAAGGAATCTCCAAAATCCAAAAGATGTAGTACCCCAGACCCCCTTGCACAATGAACCTACATATATCCTCCGAACTAACAAGCTTAGGAACGTATACCTCCATGGTCCGCCCCCTTCCAAAAAAACCTTCTCCTTATGCAATCAATCATCTTAATCACCTTTTTGGCAACTTAAACACAACGAACTGGAAAATGGGCACTACCAAAAGCACAAATTTCAAGAGCACCAACCTTCCCCCCCAGATAGAACTCACTCCCTCCAGCACGTCAACCTCTTCTCCACCCTATCAATTAGCTGGAGCCAATTGCCCATATATAGTGATTTCCCCTTCAACAGAAGCCTGAAGCCCAAGTACATAACCAGCAGGTTTGCAGGTTGAGTGTGCAAAAAGGTGGAACAGGACACCATCTCCTCAGGTATCATATTCAAAGGCACGAAGATTGATTTGTTATGATTCATCAAGAGTCTAGAAATCTTACCAAAGATACAAACGAAGGGCTCAAGGTGTTTAGCATATACACTCCCCCCCCTTCCAAAAAGAACATGTCATTACCATACTGTAGAATAGGTGTCACGAATGCCCCATCATGCACCCTGTAAAAACCCCACATCAATCGTCCTAAAGTCACCTTAAAAGCCATAAGTGCTAGGGTATTTGTTGCAAGTAAATGAGCAATGTCAATGGGCAACCTTGGCAAATTCCACTTTGTAGCTAGATCCAACTTCCCAAGGGGTTGCCATTAACCAACACTAAAAATGTAGTAGTGATGCATTGCTTTTCCACAAGAAACTCTTTGTTTTTCTCCTCCAAGAAGCCAACATCTCCTTTGCCAAGATAAAGTAGTCCTACAATGATCTACCCTACAAGAAAGCCATTTGCACCAAACCAATGAGTGTTGGAAGAACCACACATAATCTGTTAGCCAACACCTCTGCCACAGTGATAGGCAGAGTTTAAAAGGGTAATGGATTGATGGTGCTCCACTATCTTAGCACCTGGTTTCTTGGGCAAAAGAAACATATAGAATCTATTTAGCCTCTCGAAACCATAATTTCCACTAAAGAATTTTGTCAACATGGCCATAAAGTCATCCTTGACCACCTCCCAGAACTCTCTAAAAAATAGAACACGGAAACCATCGAGGTTGGGGGAGCCTTCAACCTTCAAAACTCGTATAGTTGTTGTTGAGACTAGGAGCGTATTAGTTATTTTTATGATCCTTGGGGTGCTTCTGTAATTTTCCCAAACCTCTCTAATATAAAAAAGAGGCTAGGGTTTCTATTGAAAAATAAGAAGTTTCCTCTTCTTCGATATGGCATCATAGCAACGGTCCTAAGCTGGTGTTCAAATATCCACCCCAAAAGGTGATCAAATCATCAACATGAAGAGATTTGATCATCAAAAATCATGATGGAGCATGATAGTAGGGACGGCGACGTCGGGAATAGGGTTCCCAGCAGCATCGCTAGCCATCTACCGCCGCTGGAGGGGTCTACTACCCCGGTGGGGGGCACTAATGCTGCTACTGAGCAGTAGCGCCACCTGTAGGGGGCGCCGCAAGCAACATCACCGCTACTAAGGAGGTTCGCCACCCCTGATAAGGGTGCTACTACCGCCGCTGGCCAGCAGCACCGCCCATGGGGGCTACAGGGCCTGCCACATCGGATGGTGGTGTTGCTGCCGTCGCTAGGCAGCAGTGTCGCACATGTGGGTCACTGGATAGGCCTGCCACCCCTGATGGGGGTACAGCTGTCATTACTGGGTAGCGGGTGTCCACGACCCCCGCGAGGATTCTTGTGGGACCCACTACCACTGTGGGCGGAATCACAAGAAGGCCGCAATCAAATTCTAGAGTCGAATCACAACCTTGGTTTCAGAGTTGTGGTGTTGTCTTACAACGTTGAAGCCTCTTTCACGCGTTACCCTTGTGGTCATGAGTCTTCTCTCACCGCTGATTAAAGAGATGCATTTCTCAAGCACAATGAGCCTTCTCTCATACCAAGAAGATGAGTTTGGTCTACTAGAAAAGTCAAACTCGAATTTGGAGGGACTTGCATGTGAAGTCCAAGAAGATTCAAAGAAGAAGCAAATCGGAAGAACATGGATTATAAATTCCAGTGCCTCGGTCCATCTTACAGGAGATGTGGAACGACTAGTGAATCCCAAGGCTCTACAAGGAATCAAGGATGTCAAAGTAGCTAATGGAGCCACATCAACCATCACTGAGTAGAGCGTGTGCACACATCCCCTGGTATTGTGAATGACGAGGTTCATTGTGCTTCAGAGTTCCTTATGAATCTGTTGTCAATTAATCGTCTCTACAAAGATCTTAGATGCTGAGTAGTATTTGATGAGGGCTATTGCACTTCTAGGATCGATAGACAAGAGATATCATGGGTGGGGGAATAGAGAGAGGTGGCCTCTATTACCTGGACATACCCACATTGTTTGCAGGAGCAACCTCCATAGTTACTGACCCTTGGCCATGGCACAGGAAACTTAAGCACCCATCGCTCAAGAAAATGCGACAGATATATCCCGACTTGCCATTCACCTTAACCATGCAATGCGAGGATTGTCAACTTGAGAAGCACTATAGGAGCATTTATCCACAGAGGGAGGCAGGAGTGAACTCAGTTTCCTTTGCTTTAGTTCACTGTGATGTGTGGGAACCACTCAAGGTTCCTACTCCAAGAGGACACAAATACTACGCTGTTGTTGTGGATGATCATAGCTGTCTTACTTGGGTTTTCCTGATGAAGACACATTCAGAGATTCCCCAGGTTAGTTAGCAATTCTTGGCAGAGGTTCAGACTCAGTATGATGGTGCAGTTCTTCTGCAGTGATAATGCTCTAGAATTCATCCAAAGAGATGTCTAGAGCTTATTCTCTTCTCAGGGCATCATTCACCAAATGTCTTATGCTCACACATCCCAGCAGAATGGCATGGCTAAGCGCAAACTTCGACACCTTCTAGATATTGCTAAGACCCTGATGATCCATATGAAGGTTTCTAAGTAATTATGGGGGGATGCTATACTTACTGTTGCCTATCTCATCAACCGGGTAACTTCATATGTTCTTCATGAGCAAATTCCCTTCCAGGTGATCCATTCAGGTTGTGATAGGCTGTTTGCCTTACCTTTGAGAGTTTTTGGCTGCACTTGTTTTGTCCAGGCACATGAGAATCAAGACAAGTTTTTTCCTAGAGCAGTCAAATGTGTCTTCCTTTGGTATTCTAGGACACAGAAAGGGTATAGGTGTTATGATTCGAGCCGCAAGAGATACATTGTCACTGCAGATGTCACCTTCGTTGAGAAGATTCATTACTTCTTAGAGGAAGGAACATCCATACAGGCAGCCTTAGAGAAGACTCAGATCTATCATCGGAGACCACATCCTTCACCAGACACTAGGACTAGTCCTGACTTGGCAAATGAGAGTACCTCAGACACTGAGGGGCAGCCATCTCTAAGGAGACCTAGCAAAGCTTCTACGCTCCATCGTCTGTCCTAGTATACGAGTGTTGCTCGTCTTGAGGATAGAGTTCGTCAGGTTGCTTCAACGATTACTGCTTCTACGATTCCTAGGGATTTTGTTTAGGCTTCTCGTGATCCCAAATGGCAAGCTACCCTGATGGAACTACTGTTGTAGATTGCATGAGTCTACACTGTTAAGTATAAACCTGATGGGACAATTGACAGGTATAAAGTCAGGCTTGTGTCCAAGAGCTTTACTCAGACTAATGGGGTAGATTACTTTAAGACCTATTCCCCTGTGGCACGTATTACTTCTTCTGAATTATTATTTCTGTTGTCGTGATTAGGAGATGGCCCCTACATCAGCTTGATATTAGAAATACATTTTTATATGGTGATTTATCCGATGATGCATACATAAGACAACCTCCAAATTATAGCACCCCAGGGGAGGATGTTTGTCTCCTACGAAAGGTAATATATGGCTTGAAACAGAGTCCCCGTGCCTCGTTTGAGAGACTCAATACGAAGATTGCGAAAATTGGGTTTCAGCACTATACCTCAGATCATTCAATCTTCATCAGGAAGACTAAGTGTAAAGAACATACACATGTTATTCTTGCCGTGTACATGGATGACATGATTCTTACTGCAGATGATGATGGCATTGCCCAGACCAAGTCCTTGCAATCTACTTTTGTTAGCAAGGACCTAGGAGAGTTGAGATATTTTTTGAGGATTGAGACCATGCGACAAGAGACAAGCCTGTCCTTGTCACAGAGACAGTATACACTCCAGATTCTTCAAGAGTCAGGCTTGCTTGAAACTAACCCATCTGGTAGACCTACGGAGCCGCCACCTGCACGTTCACCTAATAAGGAGGACCCACTATATAAGGATGTTACCGGTTATCGCAGTACAATTGAACCTGTACTTTATCTTACTATCACAAGGCCTGATATCAGTTTTGCCGTGAGCAAAGCCAGCCAGCACATGCAGGCTCCACATTACAGCCATTGGCGTGAAATTTGCCTCATTCTGAGGTACCTCAAGGGGGCACCAGGTAGAGGACTATATTACAGAGATAACGAAAATCTAGATATTATTGCTTACTCAAATGCAGATTATGTTGGCTCCATAGATGATCGTCGCTTGACTTCAGAATTTGCTAAGTATCTTGGGAGGAACCTCATCTCTTGGAGAAGTGAGAAGTAGAGCATCGTTGCACGATCGAGTGCAAAGGCCGAGTATAGAGTGATGGCACAGGCGGCCTACGAGATTACGTGGGTAATTTCCTTCTTACAGGATCTTGATGTTCAGACTATTACACCTGTTTCACTTTTATGTGACAACAAGTCAGCTACCTACATTACCTCAAATCTTATTTTTCATAAGAGGACCAAGCGCATTGAGGTCAACTACCGCTTTGTTCATGATACGGTTCTCACTGGCAGGATTATCACCCCATATGTTTCTTCAGAGCTTCAGCTGGCTGACATATTTACTAAATCTCTGAAGAAGTGCCTGGATTTTCTATGCGACAAGTTGGGTCTTGTAGATATCTACACAACTTGAGAAGCGACAGTCTCTAGAGAAAGTTACCATCCCAACTTATACCGGAAACAATTGATCGAATTAAATGGTTTCTTGATGTGTTATAAGATTCTTTTATGTTATTTAAATCTCTGAATCAACACACATTGAGTTTATTTGATCTGCCTAAGTATGTCACCTTATTCGTACTAAGGGACCCAATCTATTTACTGAAAATCAAACTAATTCCTTTATTCAAATGAAAATATAATCATATTACAATACTTGAATGCCCGCCCAAGGTGCAGAAAAGTCAACAGAATAATCAACAATTACCAAATAGTAGCGACACCCCAATCTATCAGGAATACGACTAGGACCCCAAACATCCATGTGAAGAAGTTGAAATAGAGACCTAGATCTCGAAGTCTGACAAGTAGAAAATGTGCTCCAATGATGCTTCCCTAACTGATACACCTCACACTCGATTTTGGCACCAGAAGAAATCTAAGGACATGACAGAGCTTGTGAAGGGGAAGATGACCTAAGCACATGTGCCACTAAAAAGCGAAAGTAAAGGACATGGTCGAAGACATTAGAATAATGGCATGAGTAGCTAATGGTGACTGAAATAACCTATATAATCCTCCTTTTTCACAACCTCCACCAATCGTCTTCTTAGTCAAGACATCATCAAAGACTCACGACTGCATCAAATATAACCCTACAATTAAGTTCCTTCGTTATCCTACTAACTAAGAGCAGGAAGGGAAGTCTGATACTAAGAAGGCATATATTAATCTCATGTTCGAGGAAATATAAGAATCTCCCTGGCCAATAATCAACGAATGCCTCCCATCAATTACCTGAACTGTCTGTCCCGGTGCAACAAATCTAAGGATGGAGAATCTACTTTGATCCCCACACAAATGCCAAGATGGCCCAAAATCTACCAACCAATCAAAATCACATCTAGGGTTTCAAGTAAATAAAGTAACTGGGAAATCTGGTGGAGAGATAGCAGTGAAAGACAATTCATGTGCACAATCATCGTATCTCTGAAAATTGCTTGCATCTCCTTTGTTGCCCAATAGTACAGAACCTCATCTTCAATTCTTGGGGCAACAATATTCATGATCCATATACAAATCATAGCACTATCCTTCTTCCAAATTACACACTTGCCATCTATTTCCTCGGGTTTTGGCTCAAACAAAGCATATTTTTTGTCATAACCCTCTAAAGGCATGAGAAACATGTGAAGATTTGCGCAACGAGATGGAGGTTCTTTGGCATGGAGATTAACACATGGACTATTTAACACGAGAATCAAGAGAGAAGAGAGAACTCAGTGAGAGAGGAGAGGAGTTAAGGAAAAGATGGAAATATTGGTTGGATATTTAGGTCATATTGTACATGATTGCATATTTGCATGGTAGGGGTAAAATGGTAATTTTAAGCCCAATTTTGTGCTTTACCATATGCAAGAATCAAGTACTCAAGCTCAAGAGAAGAACAAGCAAAAAAATAGAGCTCCAGAGCTGCAAGCAAGAGGAAAAAAATCAATTCTAGCCACTTGAACACAAAACCATAACCCTAACCCAACCTACCTATTTGAGACCTCACCCAAAATCAAATCCTAATACCCAATCCCAACCCTAAACCATCTCTACTTACTCCCTAAACCTTTTTCTCAATCCTAGGATCACTCCTAAACCTACTCTTGAAACCAAGCCCATACACTAGTGACACTAACTCACTCCTTATCCTATCATATCCTATTAAGTCCTACACATTATCCACATGTGCCACTTAATTCTTCTACACAAAAATACCTTAAATATTCTTGAAATCAATTAGTAACAAGTGGCCTTGATTGTATCCAATTGTCTCCAAATAAACCCCTTAAATCTCTCCAATAAAGATCCCAATCCCAAAATTTGAAATTTGAATCATAAAGATGCCGAAAATTGAAGGCAATTAGGTTCTACTTTCTATGTAAGATACTCTATATAGAGAGAGATTATACCTAATGCCAAAAATCGCAAACAGAAAATAGGACTCAACAATTTACCAAAATCATTAACTAAATTATTCTCCTAACAAATCTAATTATCTTGACAACCAACATACCAAACTTGACTAACTTGGACTCAAAGCAACCTAACTTAATTCCTAAGCCAACCCTTAGGGCCTGCACCCCTTTCGATCGACAAAAATGCCACATAGACAATCACGTGGCCATCTTCTTCCACTCCCACTCAAGTCGAGGCTGAATTAGGTCGACGACAAGGTTTTAAATGTCAATATCAATGTTGTGTCGACAAGTCGGAAAAGGGATATATTGGAGATATATCGCTGATATCGGTAAATTTTGGGGAAATCGCTCAAAAAGGTCCAAAATATCTTAAAATGTCACAAATTTTATAAAAATTAACATTTTCATAACTAGTACATGCATGAAGAAATACCTATGAAGATCAAAATCATAAATTTTGAATGAAAACATAATAGAAACGTGCTAGTCACATATCGACAAAGTCATTTTTTGAAAAGAAAGTGAACATAACATGTCATATTGAAAAGTCATATGATTAGCATCTATATCAGCTCAATGGCAACCTTTTTTAATGGAGATTTACATGAGGTAGTACATGCAACAAGCTTTCCATTTTGAGCTTGGGGGGAAATCTTCTACGGTGTATAGGCTGAGACGCCATATATGAATTGAAGCAAAGTCCTCAAGGTTGATTCCAAAAACTATTTGTGTGGTTAAGACACAAATCTTGAGTCTAAACCCACACATTTGGAATGATTGAAGAGGAGGAGATCCAATGCTTAAAAAGTATTACATACTCCCGAGTGTGCTGCCCCTTAGATATCTTGGCCTGCCCTTGACGTATAGAGGTCTTATCTTAAAAGATTGGATGCCACTAATTGCTTACATGGAAAGGGGATTTGAAGGTTGAAGATCTAGTCTCCTGTCTAAGGGAAGTTAATCTGATGCTTCTTCAAGCCATACTTACCATCATCCCATTCTTTCATAATCAGTCTTCTTGATGCTAACAAGAATCGAGAGGAGATTGGAAACAATTGTCGTAGCTTCTTCTCAAAAGGAGCAAATCCTAATAGTAGAAGGCTGTATTTGCTAGCATGTAAAGAGGTCAATAGGCCTACTTTTGATAGGGATTAGGAGTGCTACACTCGAGATCTATGAATTGCACACTCTCAAAGTGGTGGCGAGGACCATGGGGATCAAAGAGGGATTTCTTCACTTCTTTTAGGACAAGTTGTTAAGGAGAGTTTCTTATTTCCAAGAAGATAAGTAATGCACTCATACCCATTATTGCACCAAGAGTAATAGAAATGTTACCATTCCTATTACTGCAGCAAGAGTCGAATGATTTTCAACCCACAGAATGTTTGAGACAGTTAGGAATGGGAGGATGATAATTTTTCTGTTAAATCAACTTATAAGCTCTTGCAAGGAGATGGCTCCATTCAATATATGGCCTCTTTAAAGAAATGCATGATGATTTGGAAGATGGTCTCAAGGTCAAAATTTTCGCATGAGTGTTTCCATAGAAAATTTATTCTAGATGTGGCTACAATGTTCCCTATGCAATGAGGAAAAGGATTGTAAGTATCTTTTTCCCATTATCCGTTAGCCATAGAGGCTTGGAAGTGTGCTAACAATGAGTGGATTGATCACTCATCTTTTGGGACTTTTTGGAGCACGCTCAAAGGTGGCACTTTCAAATCCAAGGAAAGGGCATATCTTTCAACAATGTTATGATGTTTGTGGCTACAAAAGAAAATGGGATTATCTTTAGACGAGAAAGATTGTATGTGGATAATGTTTTGTTTGAAACTCGATCTTTTAAGGAGTTGCAGTCGATTTTGCAATGATTTGGAAGGTACACGCTTCAGATGTTGTAAGCAATGATTTATAATTAATCAACCTAAAGCATTACCAGCCTCGAGTGGTCCTCTTACTTTTCAGAGACTCCAACACCAACAGACACTAATCAACATATCCCCATGTTGATCACATATCACCAATTTCATGAAAAATATGTACTGCAGTGCTCCATTTTTGCGATATATCACTGATATCCCTTGATATCAAGGAAAAAGGCATGGCACCGGATGACGATTTCCTCCAACCCATCAACATCAACATATCAACAATATATCACCAATATAACACCAACATTTCAAACATTGGTCAACTTGCTCAACTTGTGGTGAGGCTAGAACCCCCACCACTCATCATCTTCAAGCCTAGAGCTCACAAACGTGGAACTGTTGGAAGTCATAATGAAGCCTTTTGCGACCTTCGAAGTCATTGCCTCTTGGACAACCTCAATATAGTCGTCACAACGACTGCTGTGGTCTTCTTTTCTTCTTCTTGAAACATGGATCAAATATTCTCAAGGTACAGGCGTAAGAGAGCTCGCATGAGGTGCTAGTAGCCCCACGTTGAGGCCTCCTAAACTTATCCTAACATTTATCTTGTTGATGATTGGTGTACCCGCAGTGTTAACATGGGGGATAGACTCAACCCGAACCTCAATCTCGTCCTCTCCCACGCCCGGCACCAACATCAATCATAGCAAGTATGAAGTTGTCGATCGTCGTAGTAGCCTCTACCTCCAATACTCTCATCTTCTTAAAACGGCTATAGATGGTCTCAAGAGTCATTTTCTTAATCCAACATGAGGATTTGGTCATGTGTCGATTGGTAGCGAGGGTGTAACCCTAACAAGAACTTGATTGCTTGCCACCTTACACGTGTCTCCTCATGTTTATCACAACAGACAGGCTCATAAATCTTCAACTCCTCAAATAGTGCCTCCATCTTTGCATAGTATTTGACTAAGGGAAGATCTCCTTTACTGGCTATATGCACATGTAGAGGTCGGTGATGTGTGCATTGCTCAATTTCTAGGAGTACCTCTCCTCTAAGGTCTCCCCAGATGTCGAATGCACTCTTCTTGTATAACATGTTTGAGGCTATGGTGGGATCAACTGAATTCATGATCCAATTCATCACCATATAATTTTCCTTCTCAAGCTTCTTTGTTGTGTCTTTTGTTTCTAATGCTTCTTCAAATAGAACATGGAGTTTGTCTTGACCTCCTATGAAAATCTTGAAAGCCCAGACCCGCAAGATGTAATTCGAAGCACCCTGAAGCTTAATGATCATTCCTTGAACGACCACCTTACCTTCTCCAGTCAACAACTGTGCCTCGTTGTCCACCATCTTTTTCGATCAACAATCCTCCTACTTCATTGCTCCGCGTAAGGCGCTGGATGTGGTAGTGAATGGATTCATTGGGAATCCCTTACTAAATTCCTTGAACCTTGTGTAAGGTGCCAAGGTCTTCCAAGGAATTCATTGAGCAAACTCCCACGCTAAAGAAAGAAGCCACACACCGTGTGGCCTAGATGTCAATGTAGAGAACTACACAAGAGAGAAGAATTCTCCCTGTGTGTGAACCCTTCTCCTAGATCTCTTCTTGATTCACGCACACACAAGGAGCCTAGACCAAAGGCTCTAATACCCTATGCAAGTTTGCGCAACAAGGTGGAGGTTCCTTGGCGTGGAGATTCATGCATGGAGATCCCACACGTGAACTATTTGGCGCGAAAATTGAGAAAGGAGAGAGGACTCGACGAGAAAGAGGAGAGGACTTAACGAAAAGATGAAAATATTATTGTATTCAACTCGAACTCAAATAACATAAGATGCTTTCTATATATAAAGAGATTATACCTAATACAAACAATAGAAAACAGAAAAGATAAGTCAACAATTTACCAAAAATTGTAACTAGACTATTCTCCAAACAAATCTAATTATCCTATCAGCCAACATATCAAACTTGACTAACTTGGACTTAAAGCAACCTAATTTGATTCCTAAGCCAACCACTAGGGTCGACGCCCCTATGACCATGGAGCATAGTTGATTCTGTTTAATCTCAACATAGGACCAAAGAATGGGTTCTTATGACTCTCCATTTCAGTGATATGCTTTGATGACACCTTCAAAGCTTCTAAAGACTTCATAAACGATATTAACCAAACCCGTAAAATTACTAAAATGTAAGGGGATAACTATAGGACCTTAAATCACACATCAAATATGTTTGATGTCCGGATTTAAGACATGTTTAGTCTGAAGCACTCCTACGGGGTTGAAACAGTGTTTTAGATCATGAAAACAAGCACGAAGGCCCATTTAACACAAAAAAGACCACCCGGAACAGCCCCTAGAGGCCTATTCTGGCCTATCACGCTGCTCTGACTGGTCACTAGGGTTCAACAGGGGTTGCCAGAGCTAGGCAACATCCGACAACCACTGGGAACCCAATGTTGGGCAACGTTCTAGTCTAGAGTGGCCGAAAAACCCTTCCCAATGACTATTGTTGTCATTAGGGGTTGTTAGCAGTCAGTAAGGGTTAGCAACGGTGATGGGGTGCCCAGCTAGTAGTAATTGGGCAGTGGTTCGGCAAGTCAGTAGCCATTCAAGATCAAAAACCCTAGTTTTCTTGCTTTTAAGGCAAAAGAAAGGGTTTTTTTTAATGATTTTTTGTTTGATGAAGAAAAGAGGTATAGAAATCAAAGAGAGTATCAGGCACTAGTCTAGGATCGTTGCTCTAATACCAAGTTGAGATAAATTAGAAGCTAAATCTATTAGAAACACTAATCCTTATTATATAGAAGATTAAAAAGAAAAAATTACATATATAACCCTCATAAAACTAACAAAAGGTATAAACAATAACATAAAGTAGAAAAAACGTGTTAATCTCAACACTTATTTTCATCAATCACTAAAACATTGAAAGTCGTCTTCACATCTAAACGATTGCTGTCCGCAAACCTTACCTCAAAGAGGGGAAGGCCTCCCGTGTGCACGACGTCCCCCACCAACACAGTCTCCAAGAAGCTTTACAAGCGTGAGTGTGATGGAGACCAAGATGTTATCACCTAGGCCACTAGTGCAAGGAATGGGAGGGAAGCATTGCTAGCATTGTCCTTTTCAACCTCCGATACCAATCCTTCTTACGCCCCATCCCCTAGACCAAGCACAAGATGGAGTCTCTTCATGACTAGGCGATGATGTGCGTGATCTGAGGCAGAGATCGCGATGATGGCGCCGGCAATGCCGCTTGCGAGAACAGCCAAAGATCACATTCACTCTACTGACCAAGTGGCTGACATACTAACCAAAACTCTTCCTGCAGCACGTTTTCAATTCTTAAGGAACAAACTTCAACTTCTCTAAAAGTCTTCAGTTAGAGGGGTGCTATTAGCAGGAATGGCATAATCTGTAAATGAGGTGGGATCTATTTGCCACTGACCTCCGACGAGGTTGTTATCCCTTTAACAAACACCATCCTATTCTAGCTGTACAAAGCTCTATAAATACATTGCTTGAGAGGGGTGTGTTGTTAAGCCATCCAACAGAAACTTTCCTTGCTTTTCCTCTTCCTCTACCCTCTCTCCTTATCATTCAATTCCTTTAGGCTCACAGTCTGTGACCAGCTTACAGCAAGAAGGTAGCATCCGGACTGACCAAAAGGATATCTCTCAATTACTACTTCCTAGCTTTTCATTGTGCATGCATACATCCGATGAAAGCGTGCGTCCGTGCATGCATCCCCCTGGGATCAAGATTGTTCCATCCGCAGGATAGGAAGCTAGAGAGGCTAAGAATAATTAAACTGGCACCAAAGGAGGAGGGAGGGAAAGGAAGAAGAAGAAAGTGCAATGTACCCTTCCATCGTCGTTGGAAGCTTGGCATCGGAACGCAGCAAGCGACCCCGAGGTCTTCTTTGAGGGGGAGTTCCTAGCGGACAGGAAGCAGACATCATCAATTTCGGGGAGGCAGCTTCTCGATATCCTCAGGGGCCCGAGAGTTCCCACGACCCCGCTCTTCTTGCAAGCGAGCGACGATGACGATGGAGGAACGAGGAGGAGACTCCTCCGCCTCCTCGCGTTGCTGCTGCTACTGCTGCTTTTTCTTGTGCTCGTGCGAAGCGGAAGAAGGGTGCCCAAGGAAAGCGCCGTAGCCGGAGCCATAGGTATTCAGACTTAGAGAGAGAGAGAGAGAGTGAGTGATTGAATGAGATGAGGAGAGATCGACCGGGGGGTGGCAAGAGGTCGAGAGATGACGATGACTAATGGCTTTGTATCGGTCGAAGGGAAGCCCGGGGAGGCCTATCTGCTCTCGGTCAGTCCGAGTGCTCCTGGACTGATCGACTAATTGGGGCCCTCCTTGGGCTAAATAGTTGGTAGGGTTAAAAAAAGAGAGCACTTTTAGATTAAAAAATTTTATTTCAGTAGAGATTGGTATATAGTTAGATATTTGAAATATCTATCATAATGTATAATAAAAATAATTTTTTAAAGATTAATTTTGATAGTCGATCAATTTTAATTAATTTAATTTTTCTTGATGCATTATAATGGTGGTTGTTGTCATGTAAAAAATAAAAACAACATTCTCTAAGTTCATGTATCGTATGGACTATAAAAAATATAAACCTTGTTATTACACGTAATCTTACATCAAATCAATTATAAAAAAGAAAAAGCAAAGTTCATATCATGTATAATCCATTA
Source organism: Thalassia testudinum (assembly GCA_037157565.1). NCBI lineage: Eukaryota > Viridiplantae > Streptophyta > Magnoliopsida > Alismatales > Hydrocharitaceae > Thalassia > Thalassia testudinum. Next base: position 23,686,934 of record JAZHRO010000015.1, on the reverse strand, counting down.
TTCCAATTATCGATCTATGTCAGTAATAAAGGAGAGAGCATCGTCCAACAACAAGACAAAGAAAGTGAGAAAGAACACATAATACAACTTTTCATAACTTCATGTAAGTTCATTTTTGAAGAACTTACCAGTAGTATATTCATTAAATATTTAACCATAATAACCTATCAACATCGAGAGTAAACACACTATAAAGAGAAATGATGTAGAGGAACATCTAATGACATTTAGTAACTTCTTTTTTTTTTTTCTTCCTTTGATGTGTCTTCAACAACCCTACAGGTGAAATTAGTTCTATCTACAACCTAAAATCAATATTCTCAATCTACAAACCTTCAAGACTCATAAATAAGGAAAGCAAAGGTGTACTATATGAAGCTTACAAGGAAACCTATGTGTAACATCTTCCAAGTCATCTTCATCTCCTCTTCTCTTCTATGACACTAGTAGAGTAATTGATGTAGGATCTAGACGAAGTAACCAGAGAAGTATCATGAAGATCACCCTATACTTAAGGATCACGCTCTATATAAGGGTCACCCTCTACCAGAATATCAACCTTCAGCTGTTGCATATGAGGCTACTTCACATGATGGTGCTCTATATGAAGCTATTGTACCTAACCATGTTCAGCTCCACATCTGGCAACCCCTCACCTCCCACACGCTTATCCTCATCCTAGTCCTTGTCCCTATACATGTCCTCGACCACAACCTCGACCATGTTGATGTATAGGAATAATGATATCCACAACATTGTTGTCAATGTCAAAAGGGTCTAGGACAGGGACCTCAATGAACTAACAAAAAATCTCAACCTCTAATATCCTCTTCACATCTTGTGCTACTATTATGATGATTGCCATGTCTTTCCTATCCCCTGTAGAATTGCAATTTGTCACCTAATCTCTCAACATGTTAGATTTTTAAAATGAAAAGCACATATCACATTTATAAGCACCAGCAAATTCCCTAATGTGTATACCTCACTACATATTAGCTCATTATAATATCCTATATATCCGCTAGTCATCCACCAATAAGATGCTTACCGTTCCCTCCTTTTAAGTTGTTCTTTATTCTTCATTCTCAACCCAAAATGTACCTTGCATAACTTTAAACAACATCAACCATTAAGAAATTTCAAGTAACTGGAACTCTGTGAGAACCTGTTAATAATGAAGCATTTATTAAGGGTCAAAAAATTGAAATTTCCTACCTAAGTATAATCAAGGGCCCTAACTGCCTAGACTAAGGAAATTAGAAGCCTAACAAACCTTAGATGCAAAGGTCTATTGCTAATAAGGGCCAAGATTTTGTTAACCCAAGTTTGGCTCTTGGGAAGCAGTTAGAGGCAAGGAAACCTCATATGCGGTGAAGTGGAATTAAAGAACAGGTAGCTTGAGGACCATTAGGGCAATTTCCCATCCCTTTTAAAATAATAACTTTGGATAGAGATTCCCCACTCTTCATTCTCCTCCTTTGTCTCCTTCTTGAGCGTGAGAGAGAGAGAGAGAGAGAGCTCAACTACAGTAAGAGGAGAGGAAGAGCAGAATGATGAGAGGATCTAAGAGCTCGATCAGAGAGTAGAACACCACCATTACCCATTCTTTGCTAAAGCACCAAGGTGAGACCCCATTTCATCTTTGGGTTTTGGGTTCTTGTGAGGAGAGGAGGATCTCCTACATGCATGTCGATTGAAGGAAGAAGGAGGATCAGAGCATGATGATTTCCCCCAAGATATTGAATGTACATCTGATTTTGACCTTGTATTTTCATGTTGAGTGGTGATCTCAGGTGGTGGACAACAGGAAGGAGGTTGCTACAACAAGGAGGAGGTTCTTAAGCTATAGCTACTATCTCTAGGTAAGGATTGTATCCCTCTTATTCTGAGGTGTAGAAGTGGCATTCTTTTTTTTCTATGTAGTGACGAGGAGGGATCCAACAATCCCCCTCTAATGCTAGTGTTCAAATGTTGGTGGTCATGCAAACCACTCACAACCTCTAGAAACGGGGTTGCATGTCAACCAAGTGAAGGTCTAGAATTGAGTCCTGATGTCCAATGTGGAGTCGGTGCATGAAATTGTGCTTGGGAAGGATTAGTATGTTTATCTTGATGTTAGAGGAAGTATCTTTTCCTCCTTAGCGTGTTGGTAATCACCCCATTATAAGTGAGAGTCGAGTTAATGGGAGAAGCCATTAGAAGAGACAACAATATACCTTGCTGAACATCTAAAATACTCATTAGATGTCTAATACTGAGCATATTGGACGTCTGTGTTGGAACCTTGTTCCACATCTTGTTTTGGTGTTAATAAAATTATTATAGATTAATGTTTGAAATTGAGTGCCTTTTAGATTTAGGTGAAGATCAAGGCAAATGGGAATGATGACAAGGAGGAGGCAAGATGATAAGGAGTCAAGGAGGAGAAGATCATCTTTGACCTTTAGAATTTTTAGATTATGATTTTATTTCATAGAATGTATGCACCTTAACAAAGAATCAACTTAGATCGTAAAATTAATTAGAGATAAATTAAGACTTATACTACGATCATTTTCAAAGAACGCATTCAAATGATAATATTTATCTAATAAGGTGCTTCACATCAAGTACCGATACTGTTCATCAGTACTAGTATATGCAAGGCATAGGTTTAAGCTTATGTCTCAAACTGTGAACAACAAGTACCGGTACTAACCATGAGTACCGGTACCTGATGGTCACAGTTTGAAGACTCAATTATAGCCTAGACCTTACAAGTACCGGTACCCATGATGAGTACCGGTACAGATAGGTTACTGTGTAATGGAAACACCATCATGAGTTATAACTAGCTAAATTTGGGCAGATAAAGGCAATAAAAGCTCCTACATAACTATCAGGGGATCTTAAGTGCTTAATATTCTATTTTTAGAAGAAAAGATGAAAATAGGGTTATTTATGCAAATTTGCCATCTTATCACAAATATAGAATAACCATGGGATTTTCTAAGGGAAAACTAAAGGTCAAATGGTCATAAAAGTCCAAAAAGGGGTTCATGCAGACAGAAACGGGGTTTCACGCGTTTCAAGAATTAACTGACATCTGAAATCCTAAAACATACCCGCTTAATTCACTACTGTTCTGGTCAGAATAAAATTCACCTAAACCCCCAAAAAATCATAGAAAAATATTCTCTAGGGCTTGGCATCCTTAATTTGACCATCTGAACCCATTTGACCTAAATCAGAGTCTCAGATAGACAATTGCCTTAATTTAGGTTTTTACGCAATTTACCTAGTCAAACTTAGTCAAAACCTAACCTCGACTTCACCATCAGATTCCTTGGATCCAAATTAGATTTGTACCAAAATTTGGGCCCAATCAGATATCATCTTGACCAAGTTTGCATTTTGGTCCAGTCTGACTCTTTTCTCTCACACACATGCCCCTAACTTTTAAATTATTTATAAATAGCCCCCCAACTTCTTCATCTTCTTTTCAGATTGGTCCTTACCACCATTGAAGGTCAACCGACCTCCAGCCAAGCTTTGACCAGATCAAATCATACTCTCATGGCAATCAAATCCCACCAAATTTGGTGGGATTGATGTTCACACATAGACACACCTATTGGGACAGATCCTAACCCCTAAAACCTATTAATTCGTGCGTGCGAACGCATTGAATCAATGGATGTTTCTTGATTTCCTAAAGAGCACATCCGAGCTTTTTCTTGATTTAGAGCCTCCTTTGGAGCTCTATTTAAGCCCTAGAACCCCTGCCTTACCTCCTTAGCAAGTTTTAGAAAGCCAAATACCTCTACTTCTACTCCTCTGACCACTGAAACTCTGCTTCGGCCACCTCCATTTATCCTGCTTCTCCACACCTCCAACCATCAAATTTAAGGTGCCACCGTCTTCCTCTCTTCCTCGCGCACTGATAGCATCACCACCATCCTCTATAACTAACCAAATTTAGCTAAGTTCTAAGAAAAAATTCACTTAATTAACATATTAAAAGAGTATTATGCAATCAGGACTGAGAGAGGAATTAACAGAAAATAAGTTAATTCTGTAATTTTCACAGACAATTATGAATGTAAAATAGATGGAGGGTGAATGTATGATTAATTAAAGGTTAATTGAACTTAAATATCTTAAAAGTGGGTTGGTATTGAGTAATTGAAGATTTACATTTAAATTGAATGTTTAATTCTGATAAAAAAACCCTAATTTCAACCCTACTTCAATTAAATAAGTTTCGATGGAAATAAATGTAATCTAAACATTCTAAAAATTAATTAAAAATATTTTATAAGGTTTAGCATAGTCAATTTGATAATCGAAACTCGTTTTGACCTAAAATAGAATTATAGACGGGTATTTTGTATATTTTGGGTCTAAATGTAATTTGACCATGCAAACGACATCAAAACCCAAAATTGAAGTCACCATAAACTTCCTTATATCCAAATTAGGTTACCATAAAAATTTAGGTTCACTTGGACTTTATCTTGGTCAACTTTGCATTTGATTCCTAAGTCCTAATTCCTTACATTTACCCCCCCAGCATCTTTATCTTCTTCACAAAAAGGTCCCTCGACCTTCTTGGCAACAATGGCATGAGTACGGCTAGTTTCACTCGGGGATTCTCATCACCACAGGCCTTGTCTGACCTTGGTGACTAAAAAGGATCTCTTCCCCTCGAAGCTACGCACCCAACGGCGGTAATCTCATCAACAACCACCGCCTCTGCCGCCCGCCATCGTCAATCAAATCTAATGCGATCGTTGCAGGTTGTTGCGAGCTCTTCTCACAACCTCCAGCCACCGTTTGCTCCAGAGAAACTCTACAAATCTTCACGCAACTCCTACGAATGTCGTCGTCCAAAAACCGCGCTCATCTCCCCTCATTTTCTTCCTCCCCAAGCGTAGCCATTGGTGGACCTTGGAGCTCTTTCCTCACCATCGATCCACTGCCCTCGCCACCAACCGAGTGCATAGCCGCCTTCCGCTCTTCCTTGTCATGCTTCCCATCAACGGGCACAGTTTCCTAGCCTCATCCTCGCTCCAAACTCCCTCGCCAAAGTTTCCTGTCTCCCCCAAGTCCTATCGGCCACGCCGACCTCCTCCTCGCCTCATCCTAGCCGCACAGGCAACTCTCTTCCTTCACTTCACCCTATAGATCATTCTATGCTATTTCCTTGTTGGTAACGACCAACGTAGCTCCCTCCTCGTGGTCATTTTCCTCATGCCCGGCCAATGTTCGGCGACCACTCTGACGTCCACGCCTCGCCGTTTCACATCATGTCTCTCTCATCCTACCATCCATGAAGCACCCCTTCGACGTGAGCGTCAAAACCCCTCAACCAATTTGGGGTTTCGACACCACCAAACGGCTGCCGGACACACGTCGACGCCGCCACTGTCCTCAACATCATTCAACCTCCTCCGGTCTCCTCTTACCAAACAGCCACTGCCAACACCTCCAGCAGATCCAAGCAAAGCTTCCCGCCCCCTCGGCTTGAAGCTTCAACGTCTTTCGAACCAACCCACCAACACCGGCACTGCCACCATCGCCGGCCTCCATGCATGTTCACTAGCCCTCCTTGTGCTTGCAAGCTCCACGAAAAGCTTCGTGAAGCTTCTACGAAGCTTTGCATCACCGCCACATGGCCTCAAGATCGTCTCCAACCTCGCCGAGCACTCCCCTATTCCATGCCTCCACACAAGAAGAAGAACAAGAAGAAGAAGAAGGCCAGGGGTTGAATTGAAAATAAAAAAAGTTGGTAGGGACTAGATTGAAAGCATGCAGGGACCTGAATGTAATTTCACAAGGATACATTTGCAAAAAGGGTGATATCTTAGGGACGACTTTGCAATTTGTGTTCAAATAAGTTTTGAATTGATTCTAAAGGGTTTGTATTGTGCAAACATATTTGTGATAACTATTTGGTATTTAATTTCAATCATATCTGATCATTTTGATCTGATGGAGCATAAACCCTCATTTATTTGTTGCACTTGAAGATTTACACTTAATCATTTCATTCATAAAATCAAGTGCATTGTTGAACTTATTCATTTTTTTTGTCTAGAAATCTACTTAACACAAGTTCATCAAATTAAGATTGATTCAAATAATGATTCGCGCATTTCATTGATCCCAGAGATGACCTCAGATTTCTTCTTTAGTTAGAGTTATAAATTTAAATGTAAACGCACTTCTATCGATTATACTACGATGGGAACGAATTTTAAAACACTATAGGAGCACGTTAACACGCACCTCTCTGGTCAAAGGGAGGGTTTTCCTCTGCCTCATTCACCTTCGCCGCCTCGCTGTCTCCATCTCCTTCTCTGGCTTTGGTCAAGCCACGACCGGAGCTCACCGACTATTTTCGTTACTCCTAAGACCCTCTATTGTCTCCTTTACTCCCCAACATCACTTCTCCCTCACCTGCACTTCAAATCAAGCACGCTTCCACCCGCTACGCCATCATCTTCCTCCGCTCCGGTAATGCTTCGGCGAAGCCTTCCCACCACGCCACTGCTCGAAACGCCACTGCTCCACACCCATTAGCACCGCCATATCCCAGAGAGCAAAAACCCTCTTTTTATTGAGGTTATTGGCCTCTCCTCAGTGCCACCAAACACCACTACCTACACACTGTCTTCCCGAGGCCGTCAGCCCTCCACACGCACACACTCACCAAACAACCACCATCGACGAAATCGCCTTCGCACGACAATCCTCTTGAGCATATTGATTGGGGCGTTTAGCACATGTTCTAATATCTTCAAGCTGAGCTCTTCCTCGTTGATGCTCCAAGGTGTTGTGACCCAGCTCCAAGAAGTTTCCCAGATCATCAATTAATGCGACCAGGCGCTCCTTTGACCTCAATCAGAGCCTTCACCACCTGTAGCTCGCACATGAAGAAGACCTTGTGGGATAGTCCTACATCATAAAGTGAGGGGCTCTCCACAGCGTACAAAAGCAAAAAGCGCCTAGGGCTCATTGCCTCAGCACGCATAGGGGGTGAGGTCCCCGCTCACGCATGCGCATATGCACACCCTCACCCGCGCTCACGCCACGCAGGTCTAGGTCTTGGTCCGATTACCCGGCTACCCGGGTCCGGTCTGGTTTGCCTGATTCTAAGAAATAAGAGAAGGAAAGAGAGAGAGAGAGAGAGAGAGAGAGAGAGAGCGGAGGGGGTTGCCCTCTGCTACTCTCTACACTTAGCAAATTTAAGAGGCCTTCGCCTCTGTTAGTGTTGTGCTGTGCTTGTGCCCCTCCCTTGAGGCCTAAAGGAGAAGAGAGGCCTTTGCCTCTTCTATGAAGCTATGTTCTATTGGTGCTGGTTCTACTGTTGGATCATTTAACTTGGTTGACATGTGTAACGACCCGATTCCCGAGTCCCTACGAGACACGAGAATCAGACCAACTTGACTAACCCCAAGGCCTGGTCGTCCAACGAGGAAGTAACCAAAAGAGCAGTAAAATAAACCACACTCAGCATGAATATAACTAACAGTAAGAAAATACAGCAGTAAGGAAAGAAACCACTACAGTATATACCACCACAACAGTAGAACAACATTCATAACATAATACGAAACTGCAGGTAAAGAAAAGTACAACGGTAACAAGAACTACTCACTACAGTGGAAACACAAAAGGGGTACAAAGAACAGTGGTAACTCTACTGGACCCTACTCGGCCCAGCGTCCTCTACAGCCGCTGACCCTGGCTGCTCAACACCTGGTGCTGAAAGGTAACGAGTGTAACACGTCAGCAAAACGCTGAGTAGAGTGGCAGCTAAACTAAAGAAACAGTAAAGTGTACAGTAGCTGTTTTAATTTTCTTTCTTCCTTTATTTACGTCTTTCTATTGTTTCACAATTTATCTATTTCTCAGATCCTTCACTTGATCTCGAATGTTCCTCGTGGGAATGATCTTGATTGCAGTCTTTTCCGAACAGTAGAAGTAGCACGTGGTGCTCTCCTGGCCGGGAGAGTCCCCCGTGGTGATCCTACTCTCAGTCAACCACCCTAAGGTCACTGACAGACGTAACGGTGACTACGGCACGCGCGGTAAACGCACGGGTAGCTAACCCGCACTGGCACGCGGTCAGTCATTTCCGTTAACGGGTGCGCCCAAAGCACAGCACGGAACCAGTATAGGGCAGAGCCCTCTCAGTAACAGGGGTCAACCCCTCCACAGTAACCAAACAGGGGCCTTGCCCCTCCACAGCCCACGCACCCTCGCCTGACTACCCTGGTTTGCCCTAGCGGGCCTAACAAGTCAGTGTAGGAGGCTAGCAGAACCCCGTCTATTTTCTGCCCAAGTACTGTTCCTACAGCATAATCAGATGTATTGCAAATGATCTCAAAAGGTTGAGACTAATCAGGGGACTGTAAGATAGGTGCTTGGGTAACTCAATCACGTAGGATCTCAAATGCTTGAGTGCACTCCTTGGAGATTTCAAAGGGGACATCCTTAGATAGAAGATTAGGTAGGGGGCGCACGATTTTTGAGAAATCAGGAATGAATCGACGGTAAAAACCGACGTGCCCCCGGAAGGATCGGATGTCTTTGATCGAGCTAGGCATAGGGAGTTTGGAAATCAAAATCACCTTGGCTCGGTCAACCTGGATTCCCTTTTCCGAGATAAGATGTCCCAGGACAATTCCCTCAGGTACCATGAAGTGGCTCTTTTCCCAGGAGAGAACCAAGTTCACTTCGATGCACCTCCTGAGGATTTGGATCAAGTGCAGGAGGCAATCGTCAAATGATTCACTAAATACCGAGAAGTCATCCATGAAGACTTCAAGGTATTCACCTACCATATCTGAGAATATGGCAAGCATGCACCGCTGAAAGGTAGCGGGTGCATTGCAGAGACCGAACGGCATCCTTCAGAATGAGTAATTTCCGAAGGGGCAGGTGAAGGAGGTCTTCTCTTGGTCCTCGGGATGGATTGGGACCTGATTGTAACCGGAGTACCCATCCAAAAAGTAGAAGAATCTATTTCCCGCTAGTTTCTCGAGAATCTGATCAATGAATGGTAGTGGGAAATGATCCTTCTTCGTGGAGGAATTGAGTCTTCTATAATCAATGCAGACTCTCCACGAGTTTGCTATATAGGTCGGAATGGTTTCTCCGATTTCAGTTGTGATGACGGTGAGACCTGTCTTTTTAGGCACAACTTGGATTGGGCTCACTTACTTGACTGTCGGAGATCGGGTAGATTATCCCTGCATCTAACCACTTGATAATCTCCTTCACGACATCTTGCAAATTTGGATTCAGGCGTCTTTGTATTTCACGGGATGGTCGTGAGCCCTCTTCAGTGTAGATGTGATGTGTGCAGTATGAGGGACTGATACCAGTGAGATCATCGAGAGTCCATCCAATGGCTCTTTTATGTTGCTGGAAAATAAAAATTAGGCATGTTTCCTGATCAGGTGTGAGTCGAGAGTTGATAATCATATAAAATGTCTGATTGGAACCCAAAAAGACGTACTTGAGATGATCGGGAAGAGGCTTTAATTCGAAAATCGGGTTTTCAACAGGAGGGTAGTTCAGGATGGGTGTTGGGAGCAAAGGAAGGAGATATGGATGTGTCTAGGTTGAGTTCGGGCTTCTCTAATTGTGGGTTATGATCCTCTTGTGGTTGATCAGAACTAGTTGGTTTTTCCTCGATAAAGTCATCAACCACAGCTTTAATATCACAAATTTGTTCTATAACTCCGTAATTAATTCCTTGTTGGGCCTTAAAAATGTTAATCTTTAGTGTCTTGCTTCCAAATTTTAATTTAATTTAGCCCTCCTCACAATTGATGTTGGCCTGAGCAGTGGTCAGAAAGGGTCTCCCTAGTATGATCGGTGTATTCTTCACATTCTCAGGAGCATCTATGTCTAAGACAATAAAATCCACTAGAAAATAGAAATCATGCACCCTAACTGTGACATCCTCAAGAATTCCTTTTGGTGACTTAATTGATCGGTCAGCTAGTTGTAAAGTCATTTCAGTCGGTTTAAGTTTAGATTCCTCGAAATAATCTAGTAGGGATGTGGGTATCAAATTTATGGAGGCTCCTAAGTCTAACAAGGCTCGGTCAAATCGTATATTACCGATTTCACAGGAGATTAAAGGGGTGCTTGGGTCTTTTGACTTAGGCGGGAGTTTGCTTAAAATGACAAGCTGGCTTGCTCTGACAGTACGATTGGATTCCCGTCTTTGGTTCACGGCTTATGCTTAGGCGTACATACGTATTTCAGAAATCGTTTGTAGGTCGGTACGTGGCTTATCGCATCCATCAAGGGGATGTTTATATGGATCTGCTCAAAGAGCTTAACCAGGTTTTCCTCAAGTGCCACGGTTTTGGTTATCCTTTTTCCTTTGGTTAAGGCCTTAGGAAATGGAACCTTAGATGGTTCCTCTACAATGGATCCAGGTTCTTGATCTGGGATAGAGGTGTCCTGGATGACTATCCTAGGGTTATGGTTTGTATTACCAGTCTGGGAGTGGCTTAGATAAGGTGGGTCCTGTGTTGTTTTTCCAGTGTGGGTAGTTACAGAATTCAATCCTGTCTGGTTCTGGTTTGGAGTGGGTAGAAGAGGGGCTTGCTGCTGGTAACCCGTATACGATGTCAAAGCCTCCATCCCGTCGAGTGATGGAGTAGAAGGGGGCTGATAAACAAAGTGAGCTTGGCCTGGATTTGGGTTCATAACGTGCCTTCGGTTCAACACGTTATTTGGATTAGGCAGTGGTTGTGAAGGAAGTGCACCAGGTTGGCGAGGATTTGCCATCTGGGCAAGTTGATTGCGAACCTTTGTGATCTCGTCTCTATGCTGTTTTTGCATAGCCGCATTCATCTTCTAAAAGTCAGCTAGAGTCTGAAGGATACGAGTCATTTGATCAGTTTGAGTCAGCCTAGATTAATAATTTGGGTTAGGCCAAGGTTGAGGCGGCTGATATGGATGAGGAGCTTGTGGTTGGGGCGGATATTGAGGTCTTTGATTTTGATTATTGCCTGACCACGTGAAATTGGGATGATTACGCCATCTAGGGTTGTAGGTGCTTGAGAATGGATCATTCTGAATGGCGTTGAGGTCCTTGCAGGTATGAGGTACCTCGGGAAAATCAGAATATGAGGGTTCAAAGTTCCCCCAACTAGAGTAGGTGGATCCAGAGTTTCCTTCGTAACCAGAATCAGACAGGGGTGGATATGGATCCATCCCCTGAGAATGTTGGTGATAGATGTGCACGGCCTCCTTACCAGAGGGTGGTTGCGTGAATGGGTTTTACGCAGAGGTGGCTTGCTGCAAATGTCGAGTTAGCTCATCCACCTTCTTTTCAATAATAGAGACCTTGTCCAAATGACTGACCATCAGTTCCAAGTCGATGGAAGAGGACAGGCCCTGCGTCTCATGTGCTCCCTTTGGATTCGTTAATGCACGGGCATTCGTCCGGTCGAACATGCCCATGGATTCATTATTGATGGTGTTTTCGCACATATTCTCGAGAATCTCCCACACGGTGTCTTCGTGTTGACCCATGATGTTTCCTCCGCAGGTCTCATTGACGAATAATCGAATATCCTCATGGAATCCCTGGTAAAAAGAGTAGACTTGTTCCTATTTAGGAACTCTGCGGTGGGGGCACTTTCGCATGAGATCCAGAAAATGATCCCATGCTTCATGAAGTGGTTCTCTTACTTGTGTGAAATGTGTGATCTGGTGCCGTAAAGCATTTGTCCGACCAACAGGGAAGAACTTTCTTAAAAACTCGAATTGAGGTTCCGCCCATGTGTTGATTTGACGCATTTGGGTTTGGTACCAGTAAGCAGCTTTATCCATGAGAGAGAAGAACATTTTCATGAGTAGAATATCCTGATTTTGAGTTTCTGACCCGAAGGTCTGGGCTAGATGCTTGAGTTGTTTGATATGCTGGAAAAGATCTTCGGAATTACGCCCATGGAATTTGGGAATGGCATGTGATTGCATAGCAAAAATACACCAACAATTATGCCATCTTGAGTTATTTCCTAGCATTGCCATTGTATATTAGGCAGCATAGCTGCATTTGTAAAAATTAACACATGCATGCATTTATTTTAGAGGGGAGGAAAATGAATAATTGGCCATGTAAATAACATCTTCTTCAAGTGCTGCCTCGCAATTTCACCATCTTCATTTTTTATTTTTGCTTTGAACTTCTTCTTCTCCGCGCTGCTCAGGGCATGGCTTGCTCTTCTTCGCGCCATTCTCTGCCAACGCATGCCCTGCCAGTTGCATGGGTGGTCATGCACACCCAGGGCATGGCCGTGCATGCCTCCTTCTCCTTTAATAAGCCCTCCCCGCTTCCTTGTGAGGGGGTCTAGCACATAGAGAACACAACAACCACCTTTGTCAGACCATCTTCCTCCCTTTCTCCCCTCCATACGTAGCACCTCTTCCCACTGAAGAGATACGCTGCGGCCAGGAGCAGGATCACAGTGGTCCACGACCACCACTGTGAGTCCCACCACCGCCCAGCTCATCCAAGAGCAGGTGGGCATGGCGGATTCCACTCTCTATTTCCATCGCTCAACCCTTCCTGCCATTGCCGAAGCTCCAAGCGTTGGAGCTCCAGCAGCAGCAGCGACGGCCTCCAGCCTGTGCGCAAAGCACCACGAGCACACCAGCAGCTGCGTAAGCTCCTTCCGCGAGCGCAGGCGCCATCCAGCGCGCCCGTGCACGCTGAACCGGCCGCAACCGGTTGTCGCAGTCGCGCGGCACTGTAGCTACTGTTCACGCGTTTCTGCGTGACACTGTAGCTACAATGCGGTGACCGAAGGGTTTCTCACTTATCCGGTCACCACACTCTCTCTCTCCACACCGCTTCCACCTCCAGCCAGTCGCTGTGTCAGCGCTAGCGCCCACTCCAGTGCCCGCGCCTGCGTCTGCTCCCGCTCCTGTTCCATTGCGCAGCGCGGTGCACTGTGCTGTAGACTCTCTCGCCCACGCGCGTCCTCCAGCGCCAGTGCGCAGCTTTGCATGCCTGCTCCTGTGCGAGACCACGCCCGTGCCTTGGTCATCAGACGACGGGCGCAGCCTCCGGACGACTTAACTCGCGTGCCCTATTCCTCCAGCAGACGCTCCCTCACTCATACACACACCACACTTGCACACACTCTCGTACACACACACACGCACTCACTTGTACACATTCACACCCACATATATACATACATATATACATATATATCTATATATATACATATATATATATGCATATACACATACATATATATTACTATATATATATATACATATACATATCTATATATATATATCTATATACATAGATACTTATACAAATATATCTATATACATATGTACGTATATATATATATATATATACATATATTACTATATATATAAATATCTATATAGTTAAATATATATACACATATATATCTAGTTATAAATATATATATACCTATATATATATTTACATATCTATATATATATATATACATAACTACATATACACACTCCACCACACGTTATATCGCGAGAATATCCGCACTAGTTGCTGATATTCCCCGATACCCGCGTAAAAAAAGCGTCTCCGCACACACTCCCACACATCCATCCTACACTTCACGCAGCACTTCGTCCTGTTGGTTGCGTCTTTCTAGACGTGGACCAACTCGATACTGTACTACACGCCATTTCCCCCTCCACCCCCACCCTTATATATATAATATATACTATATTTTTACAAGCAACCTATCTAGTTTTTATTTCTCTTTTTTTTCCTGTTATTAAAAAGATAAAAAAAAGGAGTAAAAGAGAAAAGATAATCCTTGTCTTGCAGGTAATTGGTCTTGCGAATAGCAAGACCTATTTTTGGAACCCTAATTTGGCTCAAAGCTAAGAGCAATTTGGCTTAAAGCCAAGGACCTGATTTTGGGGGTGGGCCTCAAGGACAAAATTATCAGCCAAAAAAACCAAAAACATAATAAATGCACGGAAGAGATTCGTTGTAGGAAAGGTGTAGAAACTTATTCACCTTTAATCCCCGCCTCCCTGAGTTCGACCCTTAGCCTAAAAGTGACCAATATAAAATCTAGTAGGCCAGGTTAAAAATTTTATGAAAAGATGGTTAGGCTCGATTTAGGTTAACCACTATACTCACTTCAATGCTAATTTCACCATATTAACACAACCTATCCGAGTCCCACCAACCTTTTTCTGGTGCTGTTGCCGGGGAGGTACGCATTATGGTAAGTTTCTACTCCATTCCTTTAATTTTCTCTTCTCACACCCTTCTATTCACGGGTATTTTTGTTTGCTGGTGTGCAGGAGAACCAGTTGCAAGGAGGAGGCAAGCAGAGGAAGTCTAAGATGTGGGCAGATCCAAGGTAGGAACGATAGCGTGAAGTCGCCGGTGTCGCATTGGAGCTTCACCCACGTTGCTGAACGGGTAGGTCTCTCTCTCTTAGCAACTTAGGTTAACTTGTCACCTATATATATATATATATATAAAACTTCTTGGGATCTCTTGGGGCAAGTGGATTAAAAATCACTTGCTTGATTGTTTGCCATCACTCCCACCGCCCTGGGATTTCCCACCAAACTTCGCATAGCGAAGATCCAAGAATCTTGATTCTTGAATCTTTCGCCATGTGAAGTATTCTTTGAGGCAAGATTAAAAAGATTGATTGCCATCCCTCCTTACTTCATTTATCCGCAATTCGGGATCGCATTTTTTGGTGGGGAGACTTGGAATTGAGTTGATTCCAACCCCACCATGACCTTTCACGTGCCTAAGATTTGATCCCGAATACTTCAACCCCAACACTTTGATTTTCTTTACATTATCTTGTGGTTGATCCTTGTGTGTGAAACATTATTTTGGTGATTGGGAGCACTTGAATTGAGGTGCTTTGGCTCCTTTTCATACTAACTTAAAATTGACTCGAGCATCCATACATATAAATTTCCATTTAGGGAAGCCCATTGCATTTTTAGCATGCATTAACCAACTCACATTGAAGAAGGGTTTGTTTGGCATAGAAGAACATGTATTTTCTCAAAACCCGGAGATTGGTTGAATTGGTAATTCAGCGAAATCTTAAAATCCATACTACTTAAAGACTGAATTCAAAAAATCATTCACCAACTTAAACTTCAATTCGGGGAGATTTCCCCGTTGCATGCTTGGTTTACACACTCTCTAAAAACAACGCACTTGGGCATTATCCGTATGCAATGCCCTTCATATTCCAGAAGCACTTGATCTTAAGCCTCTAATTAAAACTGGTAGCAACTTGACCCTTACTAAGGATTGGAAGTCTAACTACCTGCGTGTAACGCCTACGTGCTGGTGAGGGTTCCCGCGTGCTATCAGGTGTCTAGGACTGGGGCAAACGACCTTTCAATCTGGCCCAGTGGTTCCGCGGTGCTCGCATTTGGCTCTGTAGGTTGTGATAGTAGGTAACTTAGATCTTTAGGTCTAATGGCACACTATAGAGGTTAGGAATTTGATTGTCTTAATTTGTCATCAAGTGTACCTTTGCGACGTCATTTCTCTCATCCCCTTTTCCCTTCTTATCTCCCCAATTCTTCCTGCGGTAGTGCATGTTTGGGAGGTGGTCACAAAATCCTAAATTGTTTGATAATTTTAGAAGAACAGAAGCCGAATCATCATCCTCTTCCACAAACATGGCTGCACGTCCAGCCCCAAATCTCGAGGGAGGAAACCACCCTCAAAACCCACCAGGTGGTGGAGCCATGGATCCCATAACCCGCCTCTAAACCCAAATGGAAATGTATAATGAGCAAATTGAAGCCATTAGGGAAACCTTGGAGGAAATGCGGAACCCTCCCGAACAGGAGGGGCCTAGATCTCTTAGCTCTTATCAATATCCCGCTGCTATAGAGACCATAGGATAAATTCGGGTCCCCATGGGCTGGGACGATTTTGAACTGAAACCAAATGTAATTGGCCTCATAAACTTTCACTTTCATGGTTTTGCAAGTGAAGATCCTTTTCTCCATTTGGAAGACCTAACCCGATTGGTTGAAACTGTTAAACCAAGAAACATCGGGGTACCAAATGTCCGCATGAAAATATTCCCATTTTCATTGTGGGATAAAGCATCGTAATGGTTATGCACCCTTGGGAGAACCTTCCACTCTTGGGAAGAGATGCGAATAACATTTCTCAAGAAATTCTTTCCAATCGGGCGAATCAATGCGCTTCGCCGTGCTATCACTTCCTTTACGCAAAAAAACGCCGAACAGTTTCATGAGGCTTGGGAGAGGTATAATGACCTCCTCCGGAAGTGTCCGCACCACGGTTTGCCTAAGTGGCATATAGCCCAGATTTTCTATTATGGGCTAAATGAGACTTTGGAGCAGATTGTTGATGCTTCCTGTGGAGGGAATTTCATGAATAAAGACGAGAATGGAGCATTCGAATTATTTGAAAATATGAGCGAAAACTCAATGAATAATACCTCCATTGTCGCCTTTAATCGTATCAGCCTGCCCCATAATGTTCATGAAGTTCACACGGGACCCTCCCATTCATCCACTGATCTTATCCTTATCGCACAGAAATTGGATGAAGTCTCCATCGTGCATAAGAAGCTGGACGAGCTTCTGGCCAATCCTACCCGTTCTATGGCAAACACCCCCACCTCACCACTTTGTCACAATCCCAATTCTTCAAGCACTAGGCATTTCCCCAAGAACCCCGTGAGATCTTCCTTACCGAGTATCGCGCCGAGCAATTTGGTAACTCATGTGGATCTGGCTTCTGCAAGCCAGTATTTTGACATAGAGGACCAAGCCTCTGTGTGCTTGGATGCATATTTGCATGCAGACTCGTCTTCTGGTTTAGAAGACGCTTGCGCCCTGGGGAACAACTTGTTCTCTGCCACTTGTAACCCAAGGTGGCGAATTCATCCTAATTTTGCATGGTCCAATAACTCGAAGTTGCAAAACTCCACAAGTGGGCCAATGCGACCGTCCGCACCCGTCATCCCAAGGGCCCACTCTAATCCTGTGGCGAATCCGCCATCGGGTCCTTGCATACCACAAACAAAGCATGCATCAAGTCCTCTTGAGAAATTGATGCGAATGATGACGGAAATGTCAAAGCGCCATGAAGAGAACATGACCTCTCTTCATCACCAATTGGCATAGCAGAATGCTGAGATCAGTCAACTACACATGACGACTAGATCTCTGGGCACTCTCCCAGCCCAACATGTTCCCAACATGCGAAATTTCGTATCCCGTGGTCCTCAACCATAGGTACGACCTTCTCAGGGGTAGGTTCATCAGATTCTGCAAGCTCCGAGCATTCCATCGGGATTTCAGGCTAATCCCGCTGCAGCACCTCACTCTTATGTCCCTATTGTGAACCCTCCTCTGCCTTATGATCCCACTGGACCCGCGACGTCCAATGCAATTACTACGAGGAGCGGTAAGCAAACTGTCGATCCGCCTCGACCTGATCCTGGCCCATCTTCATCATCGCCCTCTAATTTGGGATGCGCACCGCATTTGCGAGAGGACGATACACCCAAATTAGTGCTAGAATCGGTCCCATTCCTTGAGGCTCTACTGAGG
Source organism: Thalassia testudinum (assembly GCA_037157565.1). NCBI lineage: Eukaryota > Viridiplantae > Streptophyta > Magnoliopsida > Alismatales > Hydrocharitaceae > Thalassia > Thalassia testudinum. The sequence goes on along the minus strand of JAZHRO010000015.1, from coordinate 23,669,312 downwards.
GAGCCAAAAGACAAGAAAAAGGATACGCAGGCCATTGATAACCTGCGTAATTTATTCAGGGATGTTGAAATCAAGGTACCCCTATTGGAGGCTATTGACCACATACCTACTGTCACCAGATTTTTCAAAGACTATACTACACCCAGGTGACAATAAAAGAAAACTAGGAATCCGATGGTTCTCTCGCCTCATGCCAGTTGTGGTATACTGTCAAATCTACCACCGAAGCAGAAAGATCCGGGCACACCGCTTATTTCCTGTAGCATCCAAGGCTGCAATTTTAACCGTGCCCTGCTTGATCTAGGATCTTCCATCAATCTTATACCAACCATCATGCTCAAAAAATTTTCCTTAGGAAATCTAAAACCCACCCCTATCATGTTACAGTTGGCAGATCGATCTTTCAAAATACCAAAGGGTGTGGTGGAAGATGTGGTGGTTAGGGTCAACAGTCTCTGTTTTCCTATTGACTTTCTTGTTTTGGATATGGAAGTTCCTAGCTCACTTTCTGATTGTCCGATCATCCTTGGTCGACCTTTGTTGGCCACAGCCTGCGCCCATATCGACTGCGAGTCAGGTTGTATTGAGATTGCTGTTGGATCTGAGAAGCTCAAGCTTAACATCTTTAAGGCAGCCAAGAACTTTGATTGCGATTGTATCGAGGATGACACGTCTGACGAGGACATGGTCGTCAGCAAGTGTATCGGACTAATTGGGACCTATTCTGACTGCTGTGGATTGCCTTTGAACACTAACGATTGCCTGATTGACACATATTGTGACGTTCCCCCATCCCTCCCTTTTCCCGTACCTTCTCCTGACCAGACTTTTGACGAGGTTTTCTCTGCTTCCCACGTCTCGTGGTCTGAGTCATATTTGGGCTACTCTCCGCCGGTCCACACTCTTGAAGATCGGATTGCCCTTTCTTTCCCGCCCAATCAGGCAGATTTGCAACTCCACACAGGGACCTTGAGCCCCCATACTACTTACTGGGGCTATTCCTTTTTGGATCCATCTATCCAAGATGCCCCTCTTCTTGGCCAAACTGAGGGCCAACTTCTTCCTCTTGACCTGTTTTCTTCTGATCCACTTGGGACACTCTTGTCCCAAGGAGTGCCAGATCTTTCACCATCCACTCCCGAGCTAAAAGAGCTGCCTAGTATGCTTAAGTATGTTTTCTTGGGACCAAATGAAACGCTCCCTGTAATCATCAATTCAAAATTGACTAGGGAGCAAGAGTACAAACTAACAAAGGTCCTTATGGAACACAAGGCAGCCATTGGATGGTCTTTATCAGACTTAACTGGCATTAGCCCCTCCTACTGCACTCACCGTATATATACGGAGGAGGAGGCTCGACCTTCCCGCGAGATGCAGCAACGTCTCAACCCTAACATGCGGGAGGTCGTTAAAAAAGAAATTATTAAGTGGCTGGATGCGGGTATAATCTACCCGATCAGCGACAGCCCTTGGGTGAGTCCAATTCACGTCATGCCCAAAAAGGCGGGACTCACCATCCGTGTCAATGACAGGGGCGAATCCATCCCTACACGCACTCCTACATCTTGGAGAGTGTGTGTAGATTATAGGAAACTCAACGCTGCAACTAAGAAAGATCACTTTCAGCTACCTTTCATTGACCAAATCCAGGAGCGGTTAGCGGGAAATAAATTTTTCTATTTCCTGGATGGATTCTCAGGATATAACCAGGTGGCAATTGACCCCCGGGACCAAGAGAAAATCACTTTTACCTACCCCTTTGGCACCTTTACATTTAGAAGGATGCCGTTCGGACTTTGTAACGCGCCAGCAACTTTCCAGAGATGTATGCTGGAGATATTCCATGACATGGTGGGTGACTTTCTCAAGGTTTTCATGGATGACTTTTCGGTCTTTGGACCCTCTTTTGATGACTGTCTTGCCAACCTGACCCGTATCCTTGGGAGATGTATTGATGTGAACCTTGTGCTTTCCTGGGAAAAAAGTCATTTTATGGTACATGAGGGAATTGTTCTCAGGTATATCATCTTCGATAGGGGTATCGAGGTTGACAGAGCTAAGTTTAATGTAATTGCTGATTTACCTATGCCTGGCTCTATCAAACAAATCCGTTCCTTCTTGGGACACGTCGGTTTCTATAGGAGATTCATCAAAGACTTCTCCAAGATTTCTCGACCTTTAACTTATCTCCTATCGACCGACGTACCCTTTGATATGGGCCCCGACTGCATACAAGCATTCAGGCAACTGCGTGATGCTGTCACCAAGGCCCCTGTTCTCTAGCCATTTGATTGGTCCCTCGACTTTGAACTCATGTGTGATGCTTCCGACCTTGCAGTCGGAGCCATCCTAGGACAAATACGCGATAGACACCCCTTCGTGGTGTACTACGCCAGTAAGACGTTGGACGAGGCTCAGCGTAATTATACTACCACTGAGAAAGAACTTCTGGCGGTCGTCTTTGGGCTGGAGAAATTCCGTTCTTACCTTCTGGGCTCACATGTTATTGTTTTCATTGATCATGCAGCCATTCGCCATCTCATGCACAAGAAGGATGCCAAGCCTAGACTGATTCATTGGATCCTTCTGCTCCAAGAATTTGATATTGAGATCCGCGATAAGGCCAGAGCCCGGAATGTTGTGGCTAGTCATCTTTCTAAATTGGACCCTGACCATATTGGACTTACTCTGCCGATTAATGAGATTTTTCCCAATGAGCACCTATTGGCAATTAATGTGGCAAGTGGACCTTGGTATGCCGACATTGTCAATTACCTTGCTTCTGGTTCCCTTCCACATGGCTGGACTAAAAACCAGCGCGAGCGTCTCATGGCAGAAGCAAAGTATTATTTCTGGGATAATCCACTTCTTTTTTGAATAGGTGCTGATCAAATCATTCGTCACTGTATTCCTGACAACAAATTCCTCAGTGTGCTATCCTTCTGCCACGATCAGGCCTGCGGAGGCCATTTCTCTGGGAGGAAAACTGCAGCTAAGGTGTTGCAGTGCAGTTTCTTTTGGCCATCCCTTCACCAGGATGCACACAATTATGCCAAACATTGCACTAGCTGGAAGAGCTCCGTCGTGAGGCCTATGATTCTGCCTTAACTTTCAAGCAACGTACTAAGGCTTTTCACGACAGCCGTATTCGGCAGAAGGAATTTGAGCCATCACAGCAAGTTTGGCTCTACAATGCCCGGTTCAAATTCTTTCCAGGGAAATTGAAGTCCAAATGGACTGGTCCTTTCCTGGTCTCGAGACCATTCCCCAACGGGGCCGTTGAAATTGAAGATCCCAAATCTGAACATAAATTTACGGTCAATGGGTAGCGTTTAAAACCTTATCTTACTCATGAACCGCCCCCGTTGGAGAAACTGTTGCCCTGCTGGAGGGTAACTAATGTCGTGCCTCATTCTGAGTCCAGCTGGGGACGTTAAATTCAGCGCTCATTGGGAGGCACCCCAACAACACACCACCACTGTCACATACACTTCACTTCACACCTTTTCACTTCACCACCCACCATCCACCAACTCTACCACCCTGCTAAATACCCTGCACCTCAGCTCTCTTTACCCGTTCTTCGGTCCTTCCTCTACCCTACCCTGCATGCATATGAGGACATAGCATCGTTTGGCATGGGGGGGTGGATAGGCATCCATAGGATCTGGGTATTATATGGTATCATGCAGCTTCCATCCATCTATAAATATGTATATATATAAAAAAAAAATGGTGTTTAGTAATGATCTGAAGGCTGAAACAAAAATATAATAAGTGTTTATGGATATTGAACCACTATTTTGAAGACTTTCCAGGCCACAGAAACTTGATTCGCTTAGGCTCAGCTTAATTCACTCGAGCATTGACAAGATAGATCGGAATCTCTCCTAACTAAGGATGTATTCTTGTACCTGAGACATCAGTACAAGATCCGTTGGTTTGCTTCTACTTGAAAGCTTAAGTAATCTTGGTTCACACCACACATATTAAGAAAGACCAGGTGAACATAGGATCCAACCCTAGTGTTCATTAGGGAAGGTGGAGTCCTTACCTGCGTGCGCAGGTAGACTTTTTATCCCAGGCTTTAGTCTTGTGTTTAGGAGAGACTCTTTCCACCAAAAAGGAACTCTCTCACCAAAAGAAAAGTGTGCTCCTCCAAATAAAGTTGTAAGAGATATACTGACACGTGTTTCAAAAAAAAGAAAACCTGTGCAAATAAGTCAGTATATCTCTCAAATGTTTGTAAATTCGCCTCCCTCAAAAAATGTTTCAGGATAAAGTTACAAATACCCTCTTTCTACCATATATTCTTTGAGTCACAAAAGAAAAAATGAGGGTTGAGTTTTCTGTCATCTTTTTAAGGGTCAATCCAAGGACATGAGCTGAAAATGGGACCAACCTGCACTTAAAAATTCGTGAAGCCTTGGGCTTGAGTCTTAATGTTCATCGGTTAGTCTTGATCCTTCACTATGCACAAGCCATAATCTCTTGAGCTCTCGAGTACGGCAAAAACCTTCCGAGTCCTGGAAATCGTACTTAAGGTTTAAATATCAGGCGTACAGGTTGGTCGAGAGATGGTCTATGTCACGTAAGACTTAAAGTACTGGTAGTCTTTTCTGCAATTGGTTCTCACAATATCCAACAAATAAACACACCTATGTTGCCTCAGAAGAAAATCTTCAGCTTAATATCATTTCTAAATGCAATACAAAAATGTTTTGCTAGTTACTAGCAAAAGATAGGCATGGGGGTATGATTGCACAGCAAAAATACACCAACAATTATACCATCTTGTGTTATTTCCTAGCATTGCCATTGCATATTAGGGAGCCATAGTTGCATTTGTAAAAATTAACACATGCATTTATTTGAGAGGGGAGGAAAGTGAATAATTGGCCATGTAAATAACATCTTCTTCAAGTGCTGCCTCGCAATTTCACCATCTTCATTTTTTACTTTTGCTTTGAACTTCTCCGCGCAGCTCAGGGCATGGCTTGCTCTTCTTTGCGCCATTCTCTACCAACGCATGCCCTGCCAGCTGCATGGCTGGTCATGCACACCCAGGGCATGGCCGTGCATGCCTCCTTCTCCTTTAATAAGCCCTCCCCGCTTCCTTGCGAGGGGGTCTGGCACATAGAGAACACAGCAGCCACCTTCGTCAGGCCATCTTCCTCCCTTTCTCCCCTCCATACATAGCACCTCTTCCCACTGAAGAGATACGCTGCAGGCAGGAGCAGGCTCACAGTGGTTCACGACCTCCACTATGAGTCCCACCACCACCCAGCTCATCCAAGAGCAGGTGGGCATGGTGGATTCCACTCTCTGTTTCCATCGCTCAGCCCTTCCTGCCATTGCTGAAGCTCCAACCTCCGGAGCTCCAGCAGCAGCAGTGGCCTCTAGCCAGCGCGCAAAGCATAGCGCGCACACTAGCAGCTAGCGTAAGCTCCTTCCGCACGCGCAGGTGCCTTCCAGTGCACCCACGCATGCTAAACGGGCCGCAACCGGTTGTCGTAGCCACGTGCACTGTAGCTATAGTTCACGCGTTTCTGCACGACACTGTAGCTACAGTGCGGTGACCAGAGAGTTTCTCACTTATCCGGTCACCGCGCGCTCTCTCTCCGCATCGCTACCGCCTCCAGCCAGTCGTCGCGTCAGCGCTAGCGCCCGCTCCAACGCCCACGCCCATGTCTGCTCCCGCACCCGCTCCATCACCCGCTCCCATTCCAGCATGCAGCGCGGTGCGGTGCGCTGCGCTGCAGACTCTCTCGCCCGCGCGCATCCTCTAGCGCCCGCGCGCAGCTTTTCATGCCTGCGCCTGTGTCTTGGCCATCAGATGACGGGCGCAGCCTCCGGACGACTTAACCCGCACGCCCTCTTCCTCCAGCAGACGCTCTCTCGCTCATACACACACCACACTTGCACACACTCTCGTACACACACACTCACTTGTACACATTCACACCCACATATATACATATATATCTATATATATAAATATATATATATTTACATATACATATCTATATATATATCTATATACATAGATACTTATACAAATATATCTATATACATATGTACGTATATATATATACATATATTAATATATATATAAATATCTATATAGTTAAATATATATATACATATATATCTAGTTATAAATATATATATACCTATATATATATTTACATTTCTATAAATATACATAACTACATATACACACTCCACCACGCGTTATATCGCGGGAATATCCGCACCAGTTGCTGATATTCCCCGATACCCGCATAAAGAAAGCGTCTCCGCACACACTCCCACACGTCCATCCTACACTTCACGCGACACTTCGTCCTGTTGGTTGCGTCTTTCTAGACGTTGACCAACTCGACATTGTGCTACACGCCATTTCCACCTCCACCCCCACCCCGATATATATAATATATACATATATCTATATATATACTATATTTTTACAAGAAACCTATCTAGTTTTTATTTCTCTTTTGTTTCCTTGGGGGTGTACCTCAAGGAAAAATTATCAGCAAAAAAAAATCTTAAGTAGAAAAAACCAAAAACATAATAAACTCACGGAAGAGATTCGTTGTAGGAAAGGCGTAGAAACTTATTCACCTTTAATCCCTGCCTCCCTGAGTTCAACCCTGGGCCTAAAAGTGACCAAGATAAAATCTAGTTGGCCAGGTTAAAAATTTTGTAAAAGCATGGTTAGGCTCGATTTAGGTTAACCACTATACTCACTTCACCGCTAATTTCACCATATTAACACAGCCTATTCGAGTCCCACCAGCATGAATCATGTTGGGCTTGAGTTCAGTGTCAGGACCTCCAGCAGGGATTTGTACTCGAGGTTCGATTGCCACCTCAGTGGGATTGTAGTGATCTCGCATCATTGGACGCTGTGGTGGGTTCACAAAGGCTTGGAATAGATCATTGAGGCGCTGAAATTGATTTTCAAGATTATTTTCTTCTACGGGTTGTGCCATGATGATGGATGAAGGATAATCAGGTTCAGATGAAACGAAAGAGATATTAATAGGATTGGGTTGTTGCACAAACAAGGAGGTTGAGGCTTGGCCTCGACGTGAATGAGTAGCTAAAGGAGGTCTTGAGGATGGTCTTAAAGACCTCCTTCTGAACATACACTGATGGAATAGATGATAGGTAGAATGTGATTGACTCAATCAAGATACCCAAAAATGTTGGATGACTATAGTGGTTTGGGGTGGATGATACCCCTTAGTAAGAAAGCAAGGGAGGGAGAGTCCCGCAAAGATCCCTACATGGTAGAATGCCCCCATGGGTTACAAGGTTTCCCCCACTAGACCTCTCTTGTCACTGATGTTCCAGGTAGACTACAATGGGGACTTGACCTCTTAAGTCTACCGATTTTTATTAAGGGTGTTTAAGATTTGACTTGAACTTTAAGATGTGTTGAGCGCAAAAAGTGACCTAATTTGAAGATTAGTTGACCACAGCAAGGTGGGTCAACTTCACCTGTATTGTCCTCTTGAGAATCTTAGGTCCCTCTTTAAGTGTTCAAATGATTTTAAGAGCCTGATTTTTAGGGTTTTACTTGAATAAATCTGTTCAATCAAGGCTTAGGCACACATTTGTTTGAAAGATCAATTCTTGATTAAGCAAGTGTGCCTCTAAAAACCCTAAACTGAAATCCTTAATTGGCTCTAATTTGGTCCAATTTAATTTGTTAAAATGTGGTACCTAGGGCTCAAGCAAGAATGTGATAGCTCTAGATACCTTAAGCTTTAAGCGGGTGCACAGATCAGGATTTGTTGTCTAAAGAAAATGTATTAAATTAGGCAACTTGATGAATTACCTAAGGATAGAATGCAAGTTGCCTTAATTGATTTTTTTTTTCTTTTAGCCTTTTCAGAATCAGGGGCTTAAGAGAGAGTAATTAGAACTTACCTGCCCCTTGCGTGTTTAATGTGCGTCTGATTTTCCTGGAATGTATCCCTCCTGAAACAAACCACAGCAAAAGTGATATAGCAAGTTAGAATCTAAATAAGGAATTGTAATCAAGAGTTCTAAATTGCCCGTTGCTCCCTGGCAACGGCGATAAAATGTTCGGATCGCTAAATCGGTGTTTTTAAGATTGTCGTGTTATAGTACAGCCAAAATAGAGCTCAAACAAATAAATTTTATTACTCGAAAAAGTTCCAAGGTCAAACACAGGGAGCAAGATGGAATTCAAAACTCAAGATCACAATTTAAATCAAGAATAAAGATTGCAATAAAAATAATTTCAATATGAATATGCAAAAAGCATGGTGTAAAATGGTGAGTTAAATCACCAATTACTCCTCACAAACAACACTTAAATCAAGCCTCAAGTATATGCAATCAATGTATCAGACGTCTTAAATAGCCCTGTGCTACGGTGCTAGGGACTCAAGGGTCTCTCTCTCTTCCTGTGTAGCTTTTCTTCTCCTTTTGGCACTATCTCTGTTTCTTCTTCTCCTCTTCTTCTTGTGCTTTTCTCTTTCTGTCTCTCTTCTTATTCATCTACGACCCTTCTTATTTCTTCTTCCTTTCTCTGTTCTCCTTCTTCACACAGAGAGGGGGAAGGCTTCATGAATTTGGCTAAGTGTCAGCCAGTTCTCGCCAAGAGCAAAACCCTCCCCCTACCCGTGTAATCTCTCTCTCTTTCTCTCTTCTTAAGCTCCGCCCTCCCAAGGCCTTTCAGGGTATAGTCAGGTAATCGAGTAGGCGCATACCCGGGTCCAAGGCTGCGGGCGTGGTCGCAGTAGAGGAGTGTAGGCTTAGGTGGGTTGGACGCACCAGGTCTGCGAGTGAGTGTCGCGGACGAGGCACAGGTGTGCGTGAATGAGAGGGACCTTACCCCGTCTTTGGAGGCAATAAGCCTCTATCACAAATTCAATTTATGTGAGTGCCGCTTCTGCTGTTTCCGATATGGGTCTAAACGTCCCTGGTTTGCTCGCGTGATTGCAGTGCAGTCATTGGTTTCGATTGAGGTCAGGGAAGCAGTTAATGCTCCCAATTGACCTGCTTCGTGTGCTGTTGAGAAGGTTCTGCAGCACTTGGGATTGAAATATGGAGTTGCGAGATCTGAAGAGAGCTTTAAGCTTCCTTCGAAGCTCTGCGGCAATGGCAGATGAAGACCTAATACCTGGAATCAAAATATGGCCTCTTGGCCTCATCAAAACAATTCAGGAAGTATCGCTAGATGTCGTGGAGTGCAACGGTGGTGGTGGTGCACTGTGATCGTGTGTGAGGAGGTCTGATGACCTCGAGAAGGGTGGTCGGAGGTGCGTGAGTTGGGTGCAAATTTTGGAGGAGCAATTGACCTAACGAAGTTAGGGCTTTTGTTCCCGAGGTCGAGGCGGAGGTATGGAGTGTGGAAGTAGCGACTGAGGTGAATTGTGGAAGCCGCTAGCGCTCGTCGGAGGTCTATCGGTGAGTTGGAAGATGGAGTCGCGGAGGGCGTTGGCAGGGTTGAAATGGAGTGTGGAGTTGCTGTTGTGATGAGGGGAGGCTGAGGAGTCGTTTGAGAGAGGTAGCAGACGACTGGGAGCGGAGCTAGCGCCGGTTGCGGTATGGCCGGCGCCGGGACGAAGCTTGCTCTGATAAAGTTTGGATGGCGAGGATGAAGGAGATAGGGATGTCGGCTGGTGTTGATCGACGTGGAAGAAGGCAGGGAAGGAGGATCTGTCGATGGTATTGTGGTCAGACGACGAAGAGAGGTGAGGAGGGTCACCGGAGCTTGAAGAGAATTTCGGCTGGAGGAGGAGAGAAGAATTGGGGGTTACTCTGGTCGAATTCAAGCTTGAGGAGTTTGGCTTGGTTTGGGCTTTCTTTTATTAGTTATCAGAGGACGATTAGAGCTTGGGAAGCAAGCTTCCCAAGCTTATAAGGCTTGCCGGATTGGGAAATCCCTTGAGACCCCAATCTCTCATGCGTTCGCATGAGAGATTGGGTAAGTTTTAGGGCATGAGTTTGGGTTCAAAAGGAAGGTGATTTCCTGACGAACTTCCCTTTTAAATTTGAATGGGATTCGTCAAGAAATCAGGGAGTTCTTTCCAAATTAAGGTCGCGGGAGCAAGTAGGAATAGGTTTAATGGCAGCAGGGACATTTTTATGAGAATGACAACAAAGTTAAGGGTCTATTTGAAAGGATTTTGAAAGTTAAGGGTAGAAATGTAATCAGACAGTGCCAAGTTGCAAACTAGGTCAAGACAAATTCATCTTGGGTCCAAATTTTGGTACAAACCTAATTTGGACCTAAGGAATCCAATGGTGAAGTTGGATTTTGGTTTTGATCATGTTTAAATGGGTAATTTATGTAAAAATCCAAATTAAGGCAAATGTCTATTTGTGACTCTATTCTTGGTTATAATGGGTTTTGATGGTCAAATTGAAGGTTCCAAATTATAGAGAATATTTTTTTATGAATTTTGGAATTTTAGGTTAATTTTATCCTGATCAGAACCTTAATCAATTAAGAGAAATTGTTTTTAGGGTTTTAAAAGGTCATTTAATTCTCAGAATATGTGCAAACCCTTTTCTGATTGTTTTAACCCACTTGTTAGCTTTCTAAGACCATTTGACCTTCATTCAACCCCTGAGAAGAGCCCATGGTTGTACTGCATTCATGATATGCTGGTAAAATTGTAGTTTTTACCCTAATTTTTTATTTTTCCCTCAGAATGATTATGCAGTGACTTATGACTCTTTGGCAGTTATGTAGGAGCATTTACTAACTTAATTGGGCCAAAATGAGCTAGTTATGGCTCATGATGGTATTCCCATCAGGTGCACCTTCTCATCTACTTCTATGCCGTTGCTCCGGACTTTGCCTTTGAAGCCGTTACTTTCCATAATTTTCATTCTTATTCTAGTTATAGTTAGAATAATTCTTCTAGTTATAGTACTATTTCTACTTGTGTCAGACTCTTATTGTTGCAATAAAAGTTCTAATAATTCTTTTTCAACTTGCCTTCAAGTTGCTTGTTTTCTTCTAGTACTTATTTCAGTTCTAGTTAATCTGCATCCTATTAGTTTTAGTTAGTTCTATTCGTATTCTAGTAGTAGTAGTCATGCATTTGAATATGCTTATCTACTTCTTAGCATTTAGGAAAGCAAACTATTCTAGTTGCCTCCCTGCGAATGACTTGGACTCCATTTTGAAATTCAATTCCTTTTTTTTTCGAGTTCGTCTTGAAATAAATTTAAGAGTTTTTACATGCTTATTCTTCGACGAAAGCGTATTTTCGCTATTATATCTGTGTGTAGAACAATCATACCAATATATATACATATACCTATATACCACCTATATTAATAAAATAATGCTTAGAGCCCCATCGAGCCACTTAGCTCACACCTATGTTGTGCCACGATTTCAAGTCACAATGCCAAGCGTATGGGTTCCCCGTAGGCTCAAGATCTAGGTAGTGCAACGGCATTTCCAACTACTTCGGGAGCACCTAGATTTGGCCTGGATCCTATTGCCGATGCTGTGGGAGGAACAGTCGTACTTCTCAGGTAGGGGTCGTAAGGAGTGGTGTGTGTTGCGTTCAAGTCGTAAAAATAACACACCAAAATTAATAACCAACTTAGATATTTGTGTAAAGTGCAAGTTTGGTCAAATCCTCAAGAAGATTATACGGCTGTGTTCTCTGATGAGTTATATAGGTTTAGGAATTTTGTTAGTATTTTTAGAAGTATTTTTTGATTTTTTTTGGAATTTTCTAAAGCAAGTAGGTCAGAAGAACTATTCTAACCCCATTCTCTTGTGAAGACCAAAAATTTGACCTAAGTCTAGTTGCATAAGTAATTCGGTACCACATTATCCATAAATGATGGTTTTAATAGTAGTAAACATATCAAGTAATTGAGATTAAAATTGGATTTTATGCATAGATGTAGCAAAAATGTTTTTTAGGTTGAAGCTTTCTTGATGAAATTCGAAACCACGAAGAATGAGGAGACCGTGCTTATCAGGTTTAGGTCTTTTTGTAACATAGGAAAAATGGTTGTAATTTTATATTTTTAGATTGTAAGGAAAGCCCCAATTAGATTTCATATTAGCAAAATTATAAGTGTATCATATGTAATTTTCACAAGAGCACCATACATAGCCTAAATAGGTCAAAATGAGTCTAAGTCTATAGGTGTTTTTTTTTTGTAGAGACTAGGTCTATTGGTATTAGTGCATGAGCTTAACACTTAGTGGGAACCAAAGATATTAGTTTGGACAGTTAGAGGGCCTTTAATAGGTCATCTAACATTTGGTATATGCTAGCTAACATTAGATAGTGTGTTGGGTGTCAGTCAGGGTCTCCAGGAGATAATGAACTTTGCATTTAACTTTGTTCCTAATGTTAGATAGTTTATCTACCGTAAGATAAGGTATACCTAACATTAGATGGAGGTTTCCCTGCAGCCAACTTGCCAACAGGAGATAGCGAACTTTACATCTAACTGAGCACATAACGTTAGATAGTTTAGCTAATGTTAGATCACATTTACCTAACGTTAGATAAAGTACTTTTTGACCAAATCAATTAGCCATTAGCAAATCAATTTGGGAAACTTTTTAACCACTGAAAAAGGGGTTTTTGCACACTAAAACTAGTCCAAACACCCCTCTATACATTGAGAGTATTTTTCACTCTTTGGTGATTAGAACACTCCAAAACACACTCAAAAGCACATTCAAGCATACATTTAGCAAAATCACATATTTGATGTTCATTGAAGGTGACTTGAGCTCTTGATCTCGAACTTCAGCTTCCTTGGAGCTCACATTACATGAAATCAGGCCTTTGGCGGACGTTGAAAATTGTTGGCAAAAGGTCTAAAACCCTTGCTAAAACGTGATGGCAAATTCATTGTCGGCATAAGTCTTTGCCATTGATCTTATCCAAAACCATCAATGTATGGTCAAAACTGTTGTGGATAGGAATCGCCGGCAAATGTCTACATTACCAACATTTTTATAATTGCCAGTAAATGTAACCTTTTGCCAAGGGTTTCTAGCCGTTGGTAAATGCAACTTTTAGTGAAGGTTTTTATAGCTATCGGTAAATGTAAACTTTTGGTAAGGGTTTCATAACCGCAGCATAGCTTTTAGCGATAGTTTTAAAACCATCGATAAAATTTTTTGTGACAATTAAGGAAATCGCCAGAAAAAGTGTCGATTTTATTTTCAGTGATGATTGTATAACCGTTAGTGTAGATCCTGTAACATAACCAGCATTCACATAATAATCTACATACCATTTTTGTACATTCCATCACATTGCATACATAGCATTCACATAACATACACAAACAATGCACTCTAACAAATTCAACTTTAGAATATATAAAAGTCAAACATCTAAAAGTATATAATATATGAAAGTTTTAAAATATAAGTTTCTCAACATAATTTCATAAAAGTCTAATAGACAGATAAATCGATTTAAGGATCAACCGTCATTGTTTCAAAAGTGGATCTACGGAGACACAGATGGGGGCACATCGTTTGTATCGTCACGATGACAAAAAGATTGTGATGATGTATGCTTAACTAATGTAATAATAAGATCAAGTAGGCGATTGAGCTTTTGACTTTGTTGTTCAATTATTTGTTTATGCTCTTTCCTATCTTCATGAAGTTCCTCCACCTGGGTTGCAAGATTTTTCAGCTGTGATGTGAGCTTGTTAAATTGCTCTTGTGATGCTCTCCATCTTTTCTACCATACCAGCTATTAATGTGGCACGTGCTCCCCCACATAGGACACAACCTAGATGCTCTTTTGGATGTACTATCCTAAATACATCCTCTACAGTCATTGTTGTTGATGAGCATTCACCACCATTGTCTACTAGAGTTATGAGTTGCATCATCCATTCCTAATTAAAAAAGTGTTAGTCTATATAGTATTTAATTGTGTAATTTCATTTAATTTAACAAGCCATTAATACTTACGTGATTTTCTTGATATGTTGAATGGCACCAAGATGGAGAGCCAATTGACGCAACTTTCGTTCTTAAATATTCTTGACTCAATCAGGTGTTTCACCATTGTGACTTTTAGTTTGAAAAAAGAAAAAAAACTTTGTTATTATAATCCATAATCAAATGAAAATGTGTTTAATTAATAAACTCACATAATCATATTTCATTTGATCTATACTCTTTCTTCCCATCATATGTGTAGGACCATGAGCTTTGGGTCGATTTATCTTGTTTGTTTCCTATTACTCTTGAATAATATCACAATAAAATTTAATTATTTATAATGATAGAATACATGTATAAATGATGGTTATAAAATTTACCATCGCTTGCGACATCATCCAATGTTCACGTGTTGTCCTCCATTGATCTCTATCGATGCCTTTAGGTACATCAGCTATTGCCTCCTCCTATGTTTCATGTACATCAGCTATTGCCTCTAGGCAACGTTTCATGTGTAATCTACTGTATTTCTTGAAAATACATATTTGGGATCATGATTGTAGAAATATACTTTTTCTATAATTTAAACATGTGCACACCCCATTGCATCATATGCATACAATTACTTATAAGAGAAGCTTATAATTTAAACATGGGCACTCTCCATTTTATCACATGCATACAATTATTTATAAGAGAAGCAAGTGAACACACCTGACTACAACACTCCTAATGATAAAATGTACCGTGGTATCTAACTATATTACAGGAAAATTGATTCAAAACATGCTTCGATAATAATAAAACAAAATAGGAAAATCTTAATGACGGGCAAACAACTAATCGTTGACCACATTTGTGAAATATATTGATTTCATTTGTTTTGGTTAAGGGCAGTTGATAGAAATGATGGGAACAACACGGGGCACACCCCACCGTACACGCCACTACATAGTTATTCTATAATTATTCTATAATTTAAAGTAGACTTGGAAGCATGAAATATAAACTTGGAAAGTAAAATCATTTGTCTCAATGCGGCAAAGTCATCACTTCTATCCTTCTAAACATTCAATACTAAAAAAATTTCCTCCAAAAGCAATGGACATGTATTAGAGGAATTATTTCACGGACTATCACCAAATTAATTCACATTAACCATTCAAAAAAGAAAAAAAAGAAAAATTAACTCAAACTATTCTCTTCACCTTTACCAGAAAGACCATGAAGCACAAAATCTCCTGTCTCTAGATGATGTTTATTAGACACAGGGTAATCTTATCTTCTAGATGTTGACATGATACTTCTACTAACATACATTGGGTTCTCCTTGAGAAAAAAAAAAGAACATGCTTTAGGGTCCAAACTTATTTAGTGATGAATAATGGCTAAATTGATTTCTTCTCTAGTGATTTCTTTATGTATTCCTTCACCAACAATTTTTGTATCAATGTAAGGCAATATTGTTTGTGCTACTTGAACTCTTCATCAATGTAAAAATTAAATCAACCTACTAATCTAGCTAACATCTTAAGTCTAGCTAACAACTTAAAAATACTTAAGTTTTCCATCTAATTAGAATGAAGCAAGTCATCTGGATCAATGAGGGTAACAAAGCTGGTGAGGAGAGTGCCAACTTATATCTTAAGTCCATTGGACTGAGAGAATACTCCAGATATTTCAACTTCAACCATGCTTGTAGTCATGAGAGGCCTTTGTTATCACATCTTAGATTCTTCCCTTGCGTAGTTGATGAGGGTTATTTCAAAGTGTGCAGATAGGGTAAAACCACCCTTATATCTAAACTTTTTCCCGTATCCTCTGAAAAGGAAATAATTACAAATGACTACCCAAATAAATCAATGTCAAGACATGGAATTTCAAGTGCCCATCAACTAGACTCTCACAAACTAACTAAACATTCCACTCAAGCCAACAGCCCACATAAACAAGCATTCCACAACTACCTTAATTCTTCTAAACAATATCACCTTATTACAATACGCAAAAATCAAAACAACATCCATCATCCACATAACCACCATCATCCATCGCCATCTTCCTTGACAAATCAAATTGACACAAACGGGAACTAATTCTCATCTTGATTTACAATGCTAATTCAAGCAAACAAAATCCATTTCCCATTTCCAGCATCAGGTTAGAACAACGCTTAATTACACAATGAATGCACATGCACCGATTAACCATGAGGAGAGCAAAAAATGTGCAGAATCAAATCTCTACCTCTATCAATAAGCGAACAATCAAGGGGGGGTAAAAATGAATTAAACATGCCCTTGGAAAGTTTACCATTAACAATTTGGTCATGTTGTGCGCAACATGGCCGAATACATGTGGTCTTGCCCTAGATTTTGTCCCTTTTCAATAGAGTGAGATGAGTGTGGAGAAGTAATAATGATAGATGATGATGTTATCATCGTGGGTGATGGGGTGAGGCCTGACGAGTATGGGAAAACGATGATGGAAGAGGGTTACCTTCATGGAGGTTGGGGTGTGATCGCGGAGGATAAGCAATGATGGATGATCGTCGATGATGGATTGAGGATGAGGTCTTGGTCGCAGAGGATGATCACAAATGATAAAGGTCGACAGAGGATCGCCGATGGTGAGGAGCTGTTGTGGTCACCAATGGTGAGGAAATGCTGGGTTTTATGAGAGGAAGTGGTGAGGAGCAACTATCACCGAGGGTTTTAAAGCCGAGGTTTTAGTGAGGAGGAATCATTAGATGTGACAAAGGGTTTAGGTGAGCGGTTTGGTGCATTATGATGCGTTGTTCACCTATACCGAAGGTTTCCAACAGTCGGCAATTGACATATTTTGATATGCCAACGATGTTCATATAATCGTCGCCAAATATGTGCATTACCAGCGATTTCTTAGAAACCTCGGTAAATATCCACCACCAAAAGTTAGATTTCTTGTAATGTCAGCTAACTCAACTCCCAGCTTTGCCATCTTCTCATACTCACTAAGGGAGTTCATTCTAGCCTCCTAGATAGTTATTTCATACAAGTTATTGCCTATCTTTTTACGGCTATCCATAGGAGCTAAAATTTTATTTTAATTCATTTTTCCTCTATCTTTTACTTGTAATTTGAGGGCTCAGATTGTGGGTTTCTCTCCTCTCAAGTGAGAGGGGTTACTCTTGCTTGGAGAATCAAGAGGGTTTGTACGAAGGATTTGGTACGCCATAAGTACCAATTAATTTTTTGAGATTGACTCGAGGTAAAATCCTAGGTTGGGAGATTTAGGTAATGGTTTTTACTTGATTTTGGGTTTCCACTATATATGCTTGTGTTGTGATTGGGAAGTTACTTATGGATTATTTAGTTATTATCTCTTAATTATTTTAATTGGCATTGTTTTACCGCCTTAAGCACTATTCACATTCCCTCTAGTACTTTCATTTGGTATCAGTGCTTAGGTTGGTGTACTTTGGAGTAACTTCCTCACACAGACGAGAATGGCGAAATCAAGCAACTTGAGGACCAAAGGATTATCGACCCACCGACCTCCTTACTTTGATGAAAATGGCTACATGCATTGGAAGAGGAATTGACAATCTACCTCAAATCAGTCAATGGAGACCTCTCACTATGGAAGATGGTGGAGAAGGAATTCAAGATGCTAGAAGTAGACACCACTACTATAGACTACAAGTCGGAAGACGAGAAGAATATCTCCATAAATTGTAAGTCTATGAGCATACTTTATTGTGCCTCTAATGATGAGTTTAATAGAATTTTGCAGCTTGAGACGACACATGAAATTTGGAAGTGTCTTGAAGTGGCACATAAAGGGACCTCAAGGGTGAAGGAGACAAAAATTGGGCTTCCTACCTAAGAGTATGAGATGTTCAAGATCAAGCCAAGTGAAAGCATAAATGAATTAAACACAAGGTTCACCAACATCATCAACCCTCTTAAGGGGCTTGAGAAGAATTATCCCTCACTGAGATGGTGTCCAAATTCTTAAGGGATCTAACCAAGGAATGGGAGCCAAAAGTCACCGCAATTGAGGAAGTTAAGGATTTAAAGAGTATTAGCATGGGTGAAATACTTGGAAGTTTAATGGCTAATGAAGTGAAGCTTGGACAATCCAAGAAAGAGGAAAATGAAGCCTCAAGCTCCAAGAAGAAGAGTTTGCATTCAAAACCAAAATTGAGAATGATTTCGATCTTGATGAAAATGATAGAAATGAAGATGGTGAAGAGATGTCTATGTTCTCTAGAAGGTTTGAGAAGTATGTGAGAATGAGGAAACAATTCAAAAAAGAAGAAAGATGACGAGTTTCCTACATGCTATGGATGTAAGAAGGGCCACATACAAAAAGACTATCCTCTACTGAATGAGGATAAGAAGGATAAGAAGGAGAAGAAGGAAAGAAAGGAAAAGGAGTGAAAGTCCAATGACAAATCAAGGGAGAAATTCTTCAAGAAGAATAAGAAGGCTTTTGCAGTAACATGGGACAACTTAGAGGAGAGTGAGAGTGATGACACTGACTCTGACTCAAGTAAGGAGGATGTTGCACATGTGTGTCTTATGGCAAATGAGATGGAGGTACAAGATTCTACTTCTTTTGATGAACTACTTGATGCATATGATAAGTTTTTTCATGAATGCAAGAAAATTAAACATGAAAATAAAGCCTTGAAAAAGCTTAGAGTAGAAGAGAATGATTTGCTAAATAATTATGAGTTTCTTGTAAATGAAAAATTGGTCTTAGAAAAGGAAAACACAAATTTGAAAATTGATTGCCTGAACTTAGTTAGATTGAATGAAAATCTTGTTGCTTCTAACACTGGCTTGCTTATTGAAGGAGACATATTGACAGAAAAGACTAGTGAGCTGTAAAACAAATTGCTTACTTAGAAAAAAATGTGGATGAACTTAGGTTAAACACAAATATATTGATAGATGACTTGGCTAAGTTTAGTAATAGTAGAAAGAACTTACAGAAGTTACTTGCAAGTCAATTTCCAACTACCTCTAAGCATGGTCTTGGTTATAGTGAATCTTCCTCTACAACTAAGAAACCAACCAATTTTGTGAGGGCCAAAGGTAAAAACACCTTTATGCCATCCAAGGCTAAAACACCAACTTATCATGTATACTTGTATAGCCATAAGACTAAAAAACAACCTCATCATGTATATGCTTTTAGCCAAAAGGCAAAGAACAAATGGATTTCCAAAAGGAACTATTTTTGAGAAAGGTATTCTAACACTCAAGGACCCAAGAAGGCATGGGTACCAAAAAATATTCTCAACTCTTTTTTTGTAGGCCTTAAAGAAGATGAACAAGTGAATTATGGAGAGTGGCTATTCAAGGCATATGACGAGAGACTCCACCCAATTCGTAGAGTTCACGAAAGCCAACGAAGGACACGTGGCTATGGGCAACATCCAAAAATGTCGTATATTGGTAAGGGTACGGTAGGTAATTCGTTCAAACAAGTTAGAAATGTTGCCTTAGTATATGGTTTAAAATGTAATCTTCTTAGTGTTAGCTAAATTTGTGATAAAGGATGTAAAATAGTATTTGATAAAGATGTCTTTGAAATTATAAATAAAGAAACTTTAGAAGTTATTTTGAAAGGAAGAAGAGAAAAAGATATCGATGTTCTTTAATTTTATAAGGATTAAATAGTTGATTGCTTGCTTGCCTCTCTGAAGGAAATAACTTATGGCATAAGAGATTAGGCCATGTCAATATAAGATTAATTGATAAAATAGTTTGAAAAGAACTTGTTATTGGCTTGCCTAAAGTTAGTTATAAAAAAGATCATATTTGTGATAGATGTGAACAAGAAAAATTAACTAAGTCTTCTTTTGCAAGTAGGGGAGTTGTGTCAATATCTATACCACTAGAACTACTCCATTTAGACTTGTTTGGACCAACTGAACATAAAAGTCTTAATGGTTGTCATTTTTTTTATTGTCAATGATTTTTCACATTTTACATGGGTGATTTTTTTTAGATCTAAGAATTAGGCTTTTATAGAGTTCTCTAGGTTAGCTAAGAGAATACAAACTGAGAAGGGTGTTTGTATTTCTCAAATTATGAGTGATCATGATGGAGAGTTTGAGAATGAGAGTTTTTTGGAGTTTTGTAAGTTTTTGGGGATCCACCATGAGTTCGCATTTCCAATAGTGGCACAACAAAATGGAGTTGTTGAGCGTAAAAACTCCAACTCCAATGGTGCGATTGAATAATGTTGATAGAATTGGGTCTTCCTAAATATTTTTGGGTAGAAATGGTTAAGACGGCTTGCTATGTGTCAAACCATGTTATCCTTAGACCCATTCTTAAGAAAATCCCATTTGAGCTGTTTTCACGTTTGTGTTCCTAGGATTTCATATTTTGGAGTTTTCAATTGTCGTTGCTTCCCCTTAACACTAAGAACAACTTGGGTAAGTTTGATCCTAACTGTGATGATAGAGTTTTTGTTGGGTAGTCTTTGCATAACAAGGTATAACAGGTTTTCAATAAGAAGATATCAACCATAGAGGAGACATTACATGTGTCTTTTGATGAATCATTCCCATCAACTTCCTCTCCCATAGTTGATAATGCTGAGGAGGCAACCTCTTCTTTTGTTGCTTCTAACATTTCAAACACCTGGAATGTTCATGACTTGCCAAAGGATTGGTCATTTCAAAGATATCATCCCAAAGATCTTATTTTAGGTAATTCATCAACGGGTGTTCAAACAAGATTGAATTTTAGGGTTTTGTTTATTTTTGATGCATTTGTTTCTTAGTTAGAACCCAAATTTATTGAAGAGGCTTGTGTTGATGAGTCTTGGATTCTAGCTATGCAAAAAGAACACAACCAATTTGAGAGGAATGAGGTTTGGGATTTGGTTCCTAAGCCTAAAGACCACACCGTTATTGGTACAAAATGGGTCTTTTAGAATAAATTGGATGAGTTCGGAAAGGTAGTTAGAAACAAAGCTGGGCTTGTTGCTCAAGGTTATAACAAAGAGGAGGGCATAGATTTTGATGAGATCTATGCTTTAGTTGCTAGGCTTGAATTAATTAGAATGCTTCTCGCTTTTGCATTTTTCCTATATTTTAGACTCTTCCAAATGGATGCGAAGAGTGCCTTTTTGAATGGGGTTCTTAAAGAAGAAGTGTTGGTGAGACAACCACCAGGATTTGAGTGTCTAGAGCATTTAGATTTTCTCTATAAGCTCAAGAAGGTTCTTTATGGTCTTAAGCAACCTCCTAGAGCTTGGTATGAGAAGCTAAGAACCGTCTCGTTGGAATCTAAGTTCCAAGTAGGTCAAGTTGACCCCACTCTCTTTATTAAAAGAAGGAATAAAGATATTCTTCTTGTGCAAATATATGTAGATGATTTAATCTTTGGTTCTACTAATCAAGAATTGTGCGAGAATTTTGTTAAGTCTATGCAAGAGAATTTTGAGATGAGCATGGTGGGGGAGCTCAAGTACTTCTTGGGTCTCCAAATCACTTAATTTAATGAAGGAATTTTCTTGAGTTAACACAAGTACATAAGGGAAATGCTCAAGAAATTCTAAATGGAAGGATCAAAAGGGAAAAATACTCCTATAAGCACCACTACTCATCTAGATGTGGACAAAAATGGTAAGAATGTTGATCAAAAGAAATATCAAGGTGTGGTCGACTCTCTCTTATATTTAACAGGAGGTAGGCCTTGCATTTTGTTTTCAACATGTTTATTTGCTAGATTTCAATCTTGCTCTAAAGAATCTCATTTAAATGAAGTTAAGAGGATTTTTATATATTTGGTTGATACTTGTGATTTTGGTTTATTTTACCCAAAATCTGCAAGGTTGGATCTTATATCCTATAGTGATGCGGATTATGCAGGCTCTAGAAGGGATTATAAGAGTACAAGTGACACGTGCCATTTCTTAGGTCACTGACTAGTCTTGATTTTCCAAGAACCAAAATTGTGTAGCCCTATCGACCATATAGGTGGAATATATGGCCATCGCCTTGGCTTGTTCACAAGTACTTTGGATGAAAGAAACTCTTAAAGATTTTCATTTAAACCTAGATTGCACAACCATTAATTGTGATAATTCAAGTGCAATAAACCTCTCTAAGAATCCAGTTAATCATTCTAGGACCAAGCATAGTGATGTTAGGCACCACTTCCTTAGAGATAATGTGCTTAAAAATGAAATCAAATTAGAATTTATCCCTATAAAATATCAATTAGCAAATGTATTCACTAAATCGCTCAATTCTGAGAGATTTCGTGAAATTAGAAGAAAATTGGGTCTATGCAACATTAGTGATATCAAGGTCTAATAGGATTGAATTTAACTTAGATATGATCATTAATTAGGACCATGAGACATAGGTTGGAGATATGGCACATTGGTTAAGCTACATTTGATTTTGAAATTCTTTGAATGTAAGGTTGCAATTGTTTCAGTATATCATTTTTTAATTTCTTCTTAACCTTTGCAACTCCCATCTTCACCTTTCATTTTTCACCTTCAACGCTTTTCATCCCAAGAGAGAAACCCAAAGGATTGCTCCACCATATCCTCCCTCCATACCACCTCTCAAGGTGTGGTTCTTGCTCTTGAGGAGATCTAACGTTAGATCTCACTCCTCTCAGAAGGGATCTCAAGATATAATCTCCATTCCACCCACTTGAAATCTCTTTTGATTCCATCTTAGTCAAAAATTAGGGCTTTTGTGTGTGAGGATGTTTAGACTTGTTTGTGGTGTTGTATGTGATGTCTATTGCTGGGTTTTATCATCATTCATCATCATTATTGTGATTTGTGCATCCAAATCCCTAATTTCACATGTTTAGTGTCCATTCTGCAGGCTGTCTAACATTAGATAGTTGCCATCTAACGTTAGATACTATTCTGACTGTCGAGTTGGGTAGAAATTATAGACCTAATGTTAGATCACATTGACCTAATGTTAGGAAGCCTATTTTGAGCCAAAACAACTTCTCAACTCTTATCTAAGCCTAATTTCATTTCCACCCCATTTCTTACTTCAGATGGCTCCCAAATCCCGAAAGGACAAGGGGAAGGGACCGACATCCGCTAGCAATGTGCCCTCCAACCCGTTCCAATTAGAGCTCCTTAGGTATGCCCATTCTGATGAGGCTAAGGAGCGTCTCACTAAATTTGGACCTTTACCGGTCATGCTTTTCGATCTATTATTTAGGATGACTTTCAGAAATTCGATTTAAAACCACTCTTTGATGTCAACGACTTTTCCATTTATTTTGATTACAATCAAATGCCATCTATTACCCCTTTCTAACCAAGGTCTGGTATGCTAACATGTCATGGTCAAACCATCCAAGTGCAGGAAATTTTCTCAAAACTCATTGTTATGACCTGGTTCCCGGATCCCTACAAGACCCAAGACCGGCTCACCTCGACTAATTCTAAGACCCAGTCGTCCAACAAGAAATAACCAAAAAGCAGGAAAGTAAACCACAATCACACATGCAATATAACTAAGCAGTAAAAATGTACAAAGTAGTAAAGGAAAGTAAAGTTGCTATTCCATTACATACCACCACAACAACAGAACAACGGAAATGAAAGTAACCGCAGAGACAACAATAGCTAAGAAAAAGTCTAAATACTCACTACAACAGTAAGGGGGTACAACAAGGAAGTGCAGAAAACTACGACTGGGCTTGACTGGGCCTAGCACCCTCCACAGCCGGAAGCTCGAGCTGCTCAACTCCTGGTCCTGAACAGTGTTATGAAAAAGACAGAGTCAGCGATTGCTGAGTAGAGTGGTATCTATACTATCTAAAGCAGTAAAAGCAACAGGTTTAATTCACTTTTCTATTTATTTTGTTTTATGTGTATTTCCTTTTCACCCATTCTTCTCAATATCCAGATATTCTCGATCTTACATGTTCCTCATGGGAATGATCTTGATTGCAGTCTTTTCAGAAGAGTAGAAGGTACACATAGTGCTCTCTTGGCTGGGAGAGTCCCCCGTGGTAGCCCTACACCCAGTCAACCACCCTGAGGTCACTGACAAGATGTAGCGGTGACTACGGCACGCGTGATAAGCGCACAAGTAGCTACCCTACACTGACACACGGTTAGTCGTTTCCACTAGCAGGTACACCCAAAGTATAGCGCGGAACAATATAGGGCCTTTCCCTCTCAGAATAGGGGTCTCGCCCCTCCATAGTTCGCGTACCGTCGTCTAACTACCCTGGTTTGCCTAGAGGGCCCAACAAGTCGGTGTAGGGTGGCTAGCTGAACCTTGGGCCCCGTGGGGTGGCTAGCTCTCTCCCTACACTAGTAGCTCGCCTCGGTACCGTGTACACGAGGGCCAACAGGAGTCGGTGTAGAGTGGCCAATCCTAACCCCGGGTCTCAACCCAAGGGCGGCTAGCTTTGCTCTACACGAAAAGGGGACAGTCGCTCTCCATGGTACCGTGTACTCAAGGGCTAGCACACTTCCTGTCTACATTCCAGGTTTCCAACTAACCACAGAAGTTCTAATCCTAACTCCCCGTAGGGTTCATGCTCATATTCACCACATTTATTCCGAGCCAGATTCCACCATTTACGATTTCGTTCTCATTCTTATGTAGGAAGCTCGTGTTTCCATGATTCAAAACATGCCATTGGTGATTTCACAGGCAATTGATTATAAAATACATGCAGCTCATATTCTAACAGGCAACCCACAATTATTTCACAGGCAATCGCTAGTAGTTTATCTCAATTTTGCATATAAGTATCAAACAGTGCATTCATTTCTCTACCCTAGGGTTCATGTCATATCCTAGGGTTCTAGTAAGTTAATTTTACAATACATGCTTATTTGAACATTATTAAAAGCATTAAACCACTCTACCAGACAATTCGGGAGTCCTGGGGGCACGAACAGCTGACCCAGGTGTCTCTGCGAGCCCCACACACGCAGTAGGCTGAAACCCTATACTAGGGAATACATCACAAACGGAAGGTTTAGAACAATGTCCAAAGGCCTCTAGTACGTAGAGAAACTCACAAGGAAACTATAGGTACTTCGTTTGCGTAAATCGGATTCCGATTGGACCCCAAATGGGTCAAAAATGTGTCTACAGTCCAAAATCAGACGTCTGGGAATAGGCCTAGACGTCTTAAAAGATACAGAACTTTACCTCAAGTCCCTGCGGTGTCCTCAGACGTCCAGGCCTCCTCTGCGATCGTCTGAAGGTAGTTCTAGATGTCGGACCACTCTTCCGATCGTCTGGAAGCACCTCCGGTCGTCTGGTGAGATGATCAGACGTCCGAAAGTATGTGGGAGAGCGTTCCGCGCTCCTTTCTAAGGCTGCTTCTGCGTACGACAGTCACAACCACCCAAATCACGTGCAACAATACTCTGCAATGCGGCTTGCATGGCTGTAACTACGAAAAGAAAGTACCTTCACGATAAATGAGTTTTCAGATGTCTGGTCTTAACTCCAGACGTCCAGGTGCTCCGTTAGCCATCTGGATTTCGCTCCAGATGTCTAATACTGGAAAATTTCTAGTACCAAAACCCGCTCCCAGCTCCTTCCGCTTCGCACCTCCTCGCGCCACCGCCGCTCCAGCCCCTGCAGATGGTCGAGGATGCCTCTCCGAACTCTCTCCTCCTCCCGCACGCGCCCGCGGTGGCCGTGCGAGCTCCACCGAGCTTCCATCGGAGCTCTCCGTCCTCGAACTCCTCCTCCTCTCGCACTCTCCTCCTTCTCGCCCTTTTGCTCTCCCTTGCTCGCTTCCTCTCACTGCTCCCACAGCTCTGAAGGTGGAGGTTGTGGTGTGTGGAGTGGAGAGGAGAGGAGGGGAGGGGGCTTTATTGATGGTTGGGGTTTAGGGTTCGGCAGGAAGGGAGGAAAGGAGAGAGAGAAAGAAGACGTTCTACGTACCGCCCGCGCGTAGAGCATAGAGCGCGTACGGAAATTTCATTTTTAGACGTCCAGGAAAGGGTCCAGACGTCTGGACAGACGTCTGACTGAGACTCCGGACGTCTTAAAAGGCTAAAGGTGGAACGGATCTTTACATCATAACAAACTTAAAGGAAGTTTCATCCCCGAAACTTGAACTGGCTAGGGTGTGGAAAAAGGAACATAAAATGCATAGCAAACTTAAAGAGGACCGAAGTAGGTCCGAAAAGATGTACCCTCAAAAAGCTCCAGGTACCGCTCTCGCATCGCTGCCTCAAGCTCCCAGGTAGCCTCCTCGTACCGCTAGCTTCTCCATAGGACCTTCACCAGTGGTACCTGCTTCCGTCTCAGACTCCGGACGGCTCTGTCTAGTATCTGCACTGGTCTCTCGGGGTGGGTCAGGTCATCACCCACCTCGACACTCTCGTGGCTCAGAACGTGACTAGGATCGGCGACGTACTTCCTGAGTTTGGACACGTGGAACATGTCGTGCACTCCAGAAAGCTGGGGAGAAGGGCAAGCCAGTAAGCAACGGGTTCTACCTGCTCTAGGACCTCAAAGGGCCACACAAACCTCGACACAAGCTTCCCTTTCACCCCAAAAGGTTGCAGGCCCTTCATGAGCGAAATGCGAAGAAAGACGTGGTCCCCAACCTCGAACTGCATCTCTCTGCATTTTCGGTCAGCATAACTCTTCTGCCTGCTCCTGGCAGTACGGAGTCGTCTGTGAATCTACTTTGTCACCTCCTGACTCTGCCGGATCAGCCTGGGGCCAACCTCCCACTTGGTCCCCACCTTGACCCAACTCAAGGGTGTAGTACACCTCCGTCTGTACAGAGCCTCATAAGGTGCCATGCCGATGCTCGAGTGGTAACTGTTATTGTATGCAAACTCTGCCAGGGGTAAGTGCTCCCAGGAGCCTCTCTAGTCCAGTACACAGGCATGTAAAAGGTCCTCAAGTGTTTGTATGGTGCACTCTGACTATCCGTCCATTAGGGGTGGTACGCGGTACTGAACCTCAACCGGATCCCCAAAGCCTGCTGAAACTTAGCCTAGAACTGGGAAGTAAATCGGGTATCCCTGTTGGATACAATCTCATGCGGAACTCCGTGTAGGCGTACCACATCGCGAATGTACCTCTCTACCAACTGTGCTGGTCCCAAGGTGACTCGGATCGACAGGAAACGCACCGTCTTCGTCAACCTATCCCCTATCACCCAGATTGCGTCGTGTCCTCACTGGGTAATAGGTAGACCCACCACCAAGTTCTTGGTGATGCTCTCCCACTTCCACTGTGGCACAAGAAGTGGCTGCAATGGCCCAGCAGGCCTCTGGTGCTCGGCCTTCACCTGCTGGCGCACTAAACACTGCTGCACAAACTCACCAACATCTCGCTTCATCCCTCTCCACCAAAAGACGCATCTCAGATCATGTACATCTTTGTGTTCCCAGGATGTATGGTGAACTTGGACCCATGCGCCTCAGCCAGGAGCTCTCTCAACAACTCCTCGTCCCTGGGAACACACAAGCGTCCCCCCATGCGTAGCATCTCATCTGTAAAGGAAAAGTCTCTTGGGTCTCCTGACAACACCCTGTCCTGTAGTGCCTGTAAGTATGGGTCTGTCATATGTCCTGCGATGATGCGGTCTATTAGCTCTGGTCCTATCTGCCGAATCACTGTCACTGCCCCACAATACCCCTGTGACTCCTGGGGTCGCCAACTGCCCAACTCCATGAGTCTCCAACTCTGCGCCTGTAGACTGGCCAAGTGGGCGGGCGCCTTCCGGCTCAAGGCTTCAGCCACCACATTGGCCTTCCCTGGATGGTAGGAGATACTGCAGTCGTAGTCCTTCAGGAGCTCTAACCAACGTCTCTGTCTCATGTAAAGCTCCTTCTGGTCAAACAAGTGCCTGAGGCTCTTATGATCTGTGAAAATCTCAAAAGCTCACCATAAAGGTAGTGCCTCCATGTCTTCAGTGCGAAGACAACAACTGCCAGCTCTAAGTCATGGGTAGGGTAGCTATCCTCACGGGACTTCAGTCTCCACAAAGCATAAGCGACAATGTGACCCCGCTTCATGCGCACACCCCCTAACCCCTGCAACGAAGTGTCTGTGTACACCACAAAACTGCCACTGCTGTCCGGGATGGTAAGCACAGGAGCGAAAGTCAGCCACTCCTTCAACTCCTGAAAACATGCCTCACACACATTTGTCAGGGAAAAGGGCACGTCCTTCCGAGTCAACTGGGTCATAGGACGCGCAATCTGCAAGAATCCTCTGATAAGCCACCGATGGCAACCTTCCAATCCAAAAAAGCTGCATATCTCTGTCACTGTACGTGGCCTCTCTCACCTAAGTACGGCATCAACCTTGGCTGGGTCCACAGTCAAACCATCCCCTGAAATCATGTGGCCCAAGAAAGTCACCTGTCTCAACCAAAACTTGCACTTGTGTACTTGGCATACAGCCTGCGTCGCCTCAAAATGTCCAGAATCATCCGTAGATGTTGTTCGTGTTGCGCCTGATCCTGCGAGTAAACGAGTACGTCGTCGATGAATACCACCACAAATTAGTCCAAATACGACCTAAAATCCTGGTTCATCAAATCTATAAAAGCAGCAGGGGCGTTGGTCAACCCAAACGGCATGACCAAGAACTCATAGTGCTCATATCAGGTACGGAAAGCTGTCTTGGAGACATCGGTCTCCCTGATCCTCAACTGGTGGTATCCTGACCTCAGATCTATCTTGGAGAACACTGTGGCATCTTGCAACTGGTCAAAAAGGTCATCAATCCTCGCAGCGGATACTTGTTCTTGATGGTGACCCTATTTAGCTGTCGGTAGTCAACACAAAGTTGAGGGTACCATCCTTCTTCTTCACAAACAACATAAGGGCTCCTCACGGGGATGCACTGGGCCTCACAAAGCCCTTCTCCAATAGGTCCTGTAGCTGTGACTTGAGCTCTCGCAGCTCAAGTGGTGCAATCCGGTATGGTGCAGTAGAAATGGGGTTGGTCCCCGGTACCAGTGAGATCTCAAACTTGATCTCACGCTTGGGCGGTAGTCCTGGTAGCTTCTCTGGAAAGACGTCGGGGTACTCACAAACCACCAGAATACTCTGAAAGTCAGCCACGGGGCTAAGCTCTGCCACTACACAGGCTCAAAAGCCCTCACACCCCTGGCTCAAAAGCCTCACTGCCCGAAGTGCAGAGATGCATTTGAAATCTCCGTCCACTGGCTGTTCATGAAACTCAAAAGGGGGCAACTCCAGTACGGAGAAGACGATCTTTCTCCTGAAACAGTCCACCAAGGCGTGGTGGGCGGACAGACAGTCCATCCCTAAAATCACGTCAAAATCCTCCATCGGTATCACAATCAGATCAGTGGAGAGGCTGTGTCACCCTATACTGACCTCACACTCCATGTAGACCTCCTCAGCTTCAAATAACTGGCCACCTGGGCCTCTGATCACAAATGGATCCTCTAATAGTACATTGTCCTGTCCCAAACTCACAGCAAAACTCGCAGCAATAATAGAGTGTGTGGCGCCGGAATCAAAAAGTACGTACATTAATCTGCCAGAAATGGCAGGCATACCTGCCACCACTGAACTGGAAGTCTCTGTGTGTCAGGGTGTTGATACGCCCTCAGTCCTTGGTAGAGACGAAGTAGCTACACTCTGGGTTGGGCGAGCAGCCGCTGGTCGGTACCCTCCTCATGACTGCTGCCCTCCCCCACGTGCCTGGGGACCACGACCACCAGCTCGGCCTCCAGAGCTTGGTGCAGGGAGCATCTGCTGTGCTCCGGCCCTAGATGGGCAGTCCCTCCTGATGTGGCCCGGTTGGCCACACTGGTAGCACAGGGGAACTCGACCTCCTCCCTCAGTAGGTCCCTGCTGACGGCTGGGCGGGGGTCCAGTGCTGACAGTTGGCTCCTGTCTAGGGCCCCCAAAGGCCACTGACAGCCCTGTAAAACGAGACGGCTCTCTGTGGGTGCCGCGTGCCTCCTCTCTTGATGGCCCTGAGAGTACTCTAGTTGGTAGGGTCTCTTTCGTCTGCTGTCGGTGTCTCGTGCAGCTGGGTTAGTCTCCTCGTAGGTGATGGCTGCCTCAAGCACTTGTGAGAAGGTGGGAGGCTTCAGGGGTTTGACATACCCTCGAATAGCAGGTCTAAGCCCCTCAGTGAACCTCCACAGGCGCTCCTCCTCTGTAGCCATAGCTGTCGAGGCAAAAC
Organism: Thalassia testudinum; assembly: GCA_037157565.1. Classification (NCBI taxonomy): domain Eukaryota; kingdom Viridiplantae; phylum Streptophyta; class Magnoliopsida; order Alismatales; family Hydrocharitaceae; genus Thalassia; species Thalassia testudinum. The sequence continues at coordinate 23,639,199 of JAZHRO010000015.1, read as the reverse complement.
ATGATAGCTCCAGGAAACACGTGCAATACGCGCTGACCGTCATCGTCCTGTGGTGGAGAGTGTGGAACTCTCACCTCCTCTGGTCTTGCCAAGTCTACGGAAAGTACTGCTCGCAAAAGAGGGTCACGAACTGGTCCCACGTCTGCTCACCCCTCTCCTGGCCTCTGACTGCCCTCCACCACCTGTGTGCCGCTCTCTCTAGCTGGTACATGGCAAAGGCCACACGGCACTTCGTAGGAGGGTGAAGGGTGTCGAACACCTTCTCTATCTGGTCTAGCCAGTCCTCTACCTCAGACGGGTCCTCATCCCCCTTGAATGAGGGGGGCTTCACCTTCCGGAACTGGCCGAAAAGTTCGTGGTGTAGCTGCAGTGGGGGAACGGGTATGCCTCTAGGCAAGGAGGGCTCGTGCTCGGAAGTGTCAGAGTGCGGTGTGGGTGGTGGAGGACCACCCCCTCCCCCTCCTGCTCGTCCAATGCTACGGCGGTCTCTCTATCCCACCGAGGACTCCCTCTCCTCGTCCTTAGGGAGAGGTGCCCGTGGAGGCTGGTGGAGCTCCTCTCAATCTATATCTCTGATTTACTAGGCGAGATCCTAGGCCTGAACGCTTGGGAGAAGAGGTGGGTCAACCGGTGCCTCAGGTCTGGCACGTCTGCCCCTTCGACCTCATCCATGGCCGCGACCATGGCTTGCCTCGAGAACTCCTCGACGAGGTATCTCCTGCAAGGAGATGCGAAAGACCGAACAAAAGGGTCAACGATATTGAGTTTCTTCGAAAAGGGACGCAGAACGGATATCAAGGCGATACGTTGTGGTGGCTACCCTAGTTACATGCACGTGAATGGTTATTCTCAAGCCAATTAGTTCATTTCTCGGGACATCCTTGCTCTGATACCATCTTGTTACAACCCGATTCCCGGATCCCTACAGGACCCGAGACCGGCTCGCCTCGACTAATCCCAAGACCCAGTCATCCAACAAGAAATAACTAAATAGCAGGAAAGTAAACCACATTCACACATGCAATATAACTAAGCAGTAAAAACGTACAAAGCAGTAAAGGAAAGTAAAGTTGCTATTCCATTACATACCACCACAACAACAGAACAACGGAAACGAAAGTAATAGTAGAGACAACAGTAGCTAAGAAAAAGTCTGAATACTCACTACAACAGTAAGGGGGTGCAACAAGGAAGTGCAGAAAACTACGACTGGACTCGACTGGGCCTAGCACCCTTCGCAGCCGGAAGCTCGAGCTACTCAACTCCTTATCCTGAATAGTGTTATGAAAAAGACAGAGTCAGCGAAGGCTGAGTAGGGTGGTATCTATACTATCTAAAGTAGTAAAAGCAACAGATTTAATTCTCTTTTCTATTTATTTTGTTTTATGTGTATTTCCTTTTCACCCATTCTTCTCAATATCTAGATATTCTCGATCTCACATGTTCCTCGTGGGAACGATCTTGATTACAGTCTTTTCCGAAGAGTAGAAGGTACATGTGGTGCTCTCCTGGCCAGGAGAGTCCCCCGTGATAGTCCTACACATAGCCAACCACCCCGAGGTCACTGACAAGACGTAGCGATGACTACGGCACGCGTGATAAGAGCACAGGTAGCTACCCCACACTGACACACGATTAGTCGTTTCCGCTAGCGGGTATGCCCAAAGTACAGCACGGAACAGTATAAGGCCTTACCCTCTCAGAATAGGGGTCTCGCCCCTCAGAACCAAACAGGCTCTCAAAGCTTGGTATGAAAGGCTCAAAGACTGTTTGTTAAATGCAAAGCTTTCTGTAGGGGAAGCTGATTCCACATTATTCATTAAAAGAAGAGGAAAAGGCATTTTATTAGTTCAAATATATGTAGATGATATTATGTTTGGTATTACTAATGAATTTATGTGTAGAAAGTTTTCAAAAATTATGCAGGAAGAATTCGAAATGAGTTTGATGGGTGAACTCAAGCTTTTCTTTGGTTTACAAATCACTCAACTCGAATTTGGAACCTTCGTGTGTCAATCAAAATACACAAAGGAGATGCTGAAAAAATTTGAAATGACAAAAAGTAAAGGGAAGAACACTCCTATGAGTGTCACAACTTCCCTAGACTTGGACAAATCAGGTACGCCCAAAAACCAAAAGTTCTATCGTAGCATGATTGGATCTTTGCTGTATTTAACTTCTAGTACACTTGACATTTTGTTTAGTACCAACTTATGCGCTAGGTTTCAATCAAACCCTAAACAATCACACTTAAATGCTGTAAAATGAATATTTAGATATCTAGTTGACACATCTGATTATGGCTTATTCTACCTTAGGAGTCCACAATTCAACTTAGTTACATATAGCGATGCGGACTACGCAAGTAGCCGCATCAATAGGAAGAGTACTAGTGGGACGTGCCAATTCTTGGGTGAATCGCTAGTCTCTTGGTTCTCAAAGAAACAATCTAGTGTAGCCCTATCAACTACGGAAGCTGAATACATAGCCGCCGCTCTAGCATGTTCCCAAGTGCTTTGGATGAAAAATACTTTGAAGGATTTTAACTTGATATTTAATAAGATAAAAATATTATGTGATAATACTAGTACTATCAACCTCTTGAAAAATCCCGTACATCACTCCTGTACAAAACATATTGATGTTCGACATCAGTTTTTGAGAGATAATGTACTTAAGGGAGAAATTGAGGTTGAATTTATTTGTACTGAATTGCAATTGGCTGATATTTTAACTAAACCTTTGAGTTATGATCGTTTTAATTATATACGAAGGAAACTAGGCATATGTAAGCCAAGTGATATTTGAATAATTTAGTGATTTAATGGAACCTCTTTTGTCATGAACATAGAAGGAGCCTTGACTTTACCAAATTAAGAGCCTTCATACTCAGTTCAAACATTAAAATGCACATTCAGTGTAATATCAGACACTGATACTTGAAAATTCGACGTCTGAAGATATGGGACAGAGGTCGATTTTATATCTCAAAAGAGTTGATAAAAGAGCTATTTCAGACGTCCGTCATCATTCACAGATGTCTGGGCTATTGTCCAGATGTGTTGACAGACGTCTATCTTTGAATCAGAACATGTACTATGAGCAGACATCTGATTATATGGTTAGACGTCGTATAGGTTGTCTGACCATGAAATCAGACGACCTTGTAACTTTAGAGTGAAATCCAGGAAAGTCTATTTGCAGCAATCGGACGTTTAATTTTAGATTTAGACGTCTGGTAGGTCGTCTGATACAGAGATCGGACGACAACCTGGAGAATAAGCCATTTTCCAGGGAGGTATGTCTGCAGAAATTAGACGTCTAATTTGAGATTTAGATGTCTGGTTGGTCGTCTGATGAAGAGTTCGGATGACAACCTGGAGAATAAACCATTTTCCACGGAGGTATGTCTGCAGAAATCAGATGTCTAATTTTAAAATTAGTCGTCTGATGTATTGTCTGATGGTTAAAACAGACTACGCCATCAAAAGGGTTAAAGTCCCAAAGGTCCAATCCCGACGTCTGACAACGTCTCCAGACGTCTGATCTGGCAAAAATCTGTCGTTTGTGTCTGTTCTTTGAATGATTTGGAATGAAAATCTCCCCAACTTTAGGGGGAGACTTGCTCCAAGACCTTGGGATATAACATCCCCATCGCAAGGTCCCACTCCCCTCTCTCAAATCCCTAATGGTCACCCTCCCACCCAATGACCCTCGACTACAGTTGGCGTCGTTGCTCTCGCCGCTAGACGATCGTTCCGCCTCCTCGACGACTGATGGCATTGCTGCTCCCCTGCACGCGTGCCCCCTGCTCCTCGTCCGCGCATCTGGAGGCCCTCTCCTGTGGGTATACTCTCTCAACCCGTAAGGCATCTCCTCGGCCTTTGCTCACGATTAGCTTTACTCTAGCCTCATCTTGTTTTCTTTGATGATCCACTCAACCTACTTGCTATTTCATGCCCTTGTTTGCCCTAGAACCTAAAAAACCCTAGATCAAACCCTCTTTTTTCTTGGAGCATAAATGTTCTATGATTTTGGCAAGGGTATTACCTCACGAGATTCAAGCTGGCATTTTAGTGGCTTGAATTCAAAGGTATATTGCCACAACTTCATGGCAGGTTGTATTGCCTCAAGGCACACTGCCACACATTTTCGTATCAATGATGTTTGCAAATATGTTGGTTGAATTTGAGTGGCATGTTGGCATTAGTGGTTGAATGTTGTTTGCATGAATGGTGTTCTATCCTAAAAACACCAACCTTTCCTTCCAAAACCCAACCACCCATTCCACCAAATATGCCTCCTCGTCGGAAGCAAGACGAGGGCACTTCCACCTCCTCCTCCACCTATTTGGCTGACCAACTGCGGAGCAACATCGCTAGGCAGCGATTTCGTCGCTTCGCAAATGCCAAAGTTAAGTGCCCTCGCTTTATTGTTTGGAATGATTTTGCCCATCTAAATCTTTGGGAACACTTTGAAACTCTCCATCTCTTCCATTATTTTGACCAACAGTTCCATTATGGCATTGGAACTATTGGCGTGTTCCCCGATCTTGTCCGACTTTTTTACGCCAACATCGTTGAAGACTATAGCAATGGTGAACTTGAACTACATACCCGCTTATTTGGGCGTGAAATCCACATCACCTCCGACTCTATTTCCGACCTTCTTGCCATCCCCAATGAGGGCAATGACTTCAATGACATTATGAGGCAATACAACTCAGAAGTCATAAATCAAGAACTAGTCCTCCCTGACAAATATGTTGAAAATCTTGGCACCTTACCTTGCAAAAACCTTAAACCCCTTCCCCGTTTACTATCTCGCATTTTTGGGTGGGACCTTCTAAACAAATCAAGAGGTTTTGATTACATCTTGCGTCAACACAAGGTGCTCCTTTTTGTCGCCGTATGTCATATTCCCTTCAATTGCTGCCGTCTCATTGTTCGCGTTATGAATGAGGACCATGGGGCATCTCTACTGTTTGGGTCCATTCTATCCAAAATTTTTTCAACCCATCGGATCTCCATAGATGACCAAGCTGTTGACAAGAAAATTGAGCCCTACAACCGAGTAACAGCCGCCAAGATGCACATACTTAGGGAGTATCTTGAGCCAGCCGATGAGCCCATTGAAGAAGAGCCCCTTCCACCCTTTCCGGATTTCCATGAAGCATGGCCACTTGAAATAGAAGCTCCCCGCTCAAGCTTTGATGAAGCATGGGATTCGGTCACGGATTCCCTCTCCTCCGGCATCTCCCTCTTACTATGACGAACCGACGAGATGTACACCTACATGGGAAGCATGCGCCGCGACATCGACGAACTTCGATTAGACGTTCAAAATTTACAGATGGGACACGGACCTGCCCACCACCGCCGTCGCCATGATCATGAAGACTTGTCTAGTTCTTCTATTTTTCTTTCTTTTCTCTCTATCTTCCAAGTTTGTATTAAGGGGCCTTGACCCCATACTTGAATATTTTTGGGAACAATAGCTAGTTTGTGCTTAAATGTTTCTATCTTCCATGTTTCTATCTTCCTAGTTACTTTCCTTTAATGCTTTGTCATCTTTTATTCAGCATGCAGTTTTATTAATGCTCTCCACTTAATAGATGTCACCTTGTAGTTTAGATTTCAACCCCTCATGATGCTATTCAAAAAGGGGGAGAAAAACATCGATAAGAACCTAGGGAATAACATAAAAACAAAAAAAAAAATTTCTCAAATAGGTATAGACTACTAAGTATAACTATCAAGGGGAGAAAATAAGAACCTACAAGTATATTTTGAAAATCATCAAAAAGGGGAAGATTGTTAGTTCAACTCCCCATATATAATATTTTGATGATTTTACAAAATGAAGAAAAGAAATAAAATATAAGTGTAGCAGATTGTTTCTCTCTGTAAAAATACAATTGCAGGTTTCATGGAGTTTTTCCAAGCTGGGAGATTGAAAGCGTGAAGACTAAGTAGCATAAGTATTTGGTCATTGGCTTTTCATGTAAGCTTTCAAAGGTTGTAATTTTTCATTTTATTTGAGTCTAGAGATGTTGTAAAGAGCCCCCAAACATAACTTATAAATAGATAACTTAGGCTCTCTACACTTAGGATAAATTAGAAACAAAAACATAACACTAAGACTTATATCAGACGTCCATAGCAACTGTCAGACGCCTGATTTTCAACTTTAAGACGTCTGACAAGTGTCTCAGACGTCTAATTACCTATAGCTCTGCCTTTAATTTCTGTCTTCATAAACATCAGTCGTAGCATTCTTCTATTAGACGTCCATAGCCTCATCCAGACGTATGTTACTTTACTTGGATGTCCTCAAAATAACTGTTAGACTAAGCACCTATCTTCCTCATATATATATAACGGGCAAAATGCATTTTCAGATGTCTGCACCTGCTTTTAGATGTCTACCTTTGGACCGTTGCTCATGTATTTCTGTGCGTATCTCATTACAAACCAAAGATCTCTTGTCAGATATCGCAGCCAAGTCTTTTTTGGTTTCCAGACATCTAGAGAATCCCTCAAACGTCCATACAGATGTCTGTTCCTTCAAATCTAGAACCCTGTTTGATCTGGTCAAAATAGGAACGAATCCACACATAATTAGACGTCCAATAACTTTATCAGACGTCTTAGGTGAAAATATCAGACGTCCTTGTTTTGATCCAATGAAGTCAGTACAGGTTGGCTAATAGTATTAGACGACCATATTTGTAATCAGACATCTTATAAGACGTCCAACCCTAAAATTAGACGTATGATATTGCTGTCAGACTCATCATTACCCCGATTTGTGGTGGATTTTGTCCCAATCTCTTGGATTTGTCTCCAACGGCTATGAGATCTCTCCCAAGTGTTCTTGAAGGTTCCAAACTTTCTTATAAATAGACTACAATCCCTCTTAGGCAAAACACACCTCTTGACATTCAATTCCCTTAGAGAAATCACTTGCTCACTACTCTTAGCCTTAACTTGCCCTTGTGCTGTGCTAACACTTTGATCAAAAAGCAAATCCACACCCCTAGCTTACTCTGTTTTGCAAATTCTATGGGAGTTCTCTTTATGCTTAATAGATAAGAAAGTAATCAAAGTATTGGAGTGCTCAATAGGTGCTGTTTTAATTCTTGCTTTTGTACTTTGGGTATCCGGCCTGTCGGGTCCCCGTCTCTTCATTGTGAAGGGAGAAACCTCCATTTAGGGATCGGAGGTGGGATTTGTAATTGGGGTACACTACACTCATTTAGGTAGTGTGATTAGTGGATTGATCACCTTGTGATCGAAAATCCTAAGTCAAGGGATTGGCTTAGGTGGTGATTTTCACCCATCTTGGTTTCCACCTAAAAATTTGGTGCCACTTTTTGTGATTGAATTTTTGTATTACAATATTTAATAAATTTACCATTCACCCCCTTAGTGCAATTTCACTCAAGGGCTAGCATGCTTCTCGTCTACATTTCGGGTTTCCAACTAACCACAGGAGTTCTACTCTTAATTCATCGTAGGATTCATGCTCATATTCACCACATTTATTCCGAGCCAGATTCCACCATTCACAATTCCATTCTCATTTATATGCAGGCCGCTCATGTTTCCATAATTCAAAACATGCCACTGGTGATTTCATAGGCAATTGATTATAAAATACATGCAGCTCGTATTCTAACAGGCAACCCATAATTATTTCGCAGGCAATTGCTAGTAGTTTATCTCAATTTTTCATATATGTACCAAACAATGCATTCATTTCTCTACCCTAGGGTTCATGCCACATCTTAGGGTTCTAGCCAGTTAATTCTACAATACATGCTTATTTGAACATTATTAAAAGCATTAAACCACTCTACCAGATAATTCGGGAGTACTGAGGGCTTGAACCGTAGACCTAGGTGTCTCGGTGAGCCCCAAACACGCAGTAGGCTGAAACCCTATACTAGGGAATTGATGGGAACACCATCATGAGTCCTAACTAGGTCATTTTGACTTAGAAAAGAGAATAAAAGCTCCTACATAACCAAGTGAAGGGCCTAAATCAAGGAATAACTGTTTTGAGAGAAAAGTAAGAAACAAAGGGTAAAACTACAATTTTACCATTGTAGTACAACAACGGGATTTCTTAGGGGCTAAATCTAGGTAAAATGGCCTTAATAAGATAAAAAGTGGGTTGGTTCAATTAGAAAAGAGTTAATGTGAAATTTTGGAATTAAATGACTTCTTGTGACCCTAAAACAGACCCACTTAATTCAACAAGGTTCTAGTTAGGATAAAATTCACCTAAACCCTCTAAAATTTCATGGAAAAATATCCTCTAGGGTTTAGAACCTTCAATTTGGCCTTTGAAACCTCTTTTGACCTAAATAGGGGTCCTAGTCAATTATTTACCCTAATTTGGGTTTTTGTGTAAAATGACCAATCAAACGTGGTCAAACCTATAATCCAACTTCACCATTGGATTCCTTAGGTAAAAATTAGGTTTATACCAAATTTGGATCTGAGGGGAGTTCACCTTGACCCACTTTGCAAAACAATCCAACCCAATCACATTTAGACCCCTAGCTTTTGAAAACCATTGCAAAGACCCCCTAGCTTCCTCGCCATTCTTTGCAATTAGGTTCCTCCACCATTACAGCAAAGGAGTCTTACTCCGACGAGGATTCGAGGGGGATTTCTCCCAAATCCCTCAGAGATTCCCTCTCAAATTTGAAAGGGAGATTTTTTGAGGAATTCCCGATCATTTGAACACAATTTCAAGTCCTAATTATCACCCAATCTCTCATGCGAACGCATGAGAGATTTGGGTATCTCATACATTCCATGTCCGGCAAGGATGCCTGTGTTTGGAAGCTTGCCTTCCAAGAACAAGGCCCTTTGCCTTGAACTATAAAAGCTCCCTCTGACCCTGCCGCTAAGATTCAACTTGGTTTGGCCGGAGACAACCACCAAATTTTGTCTCTTCTCCTCCAGCCAAACATCCATCGAGCTCTGACGACTCCTCCTCCCTCTTCTCGTCACTCTGCCACAATACCAGTGCCAGAGTCATCTTCTCCTCTATCGTCCGCGTCGCGCTATACCTACGCACGCGCAAGCTTCCTCCTCGTTGTCGCCGTCCCCCTCCACTGGAATCTTCATCTCCGGTGGCGACAGGTATGCGTCGACCGCTATCTCGCCCCCCTTCATCCTTAAACTAGATTAAAAACTTTCCCCTTTCACTCCTCTCTATTTTCCCTCTCTCTATTCTATTTCCACCCCTCGACAACTGCAGACCACCACCATCGTCTCCACCTCCGACAGACCATCGGCGATGGCGCATCCTTCATTCCACACACCTACACGCCTTGCCAACTACCTCAGAACCTCCACCACCTTCCACTGATCATTATCCCCATCTCCATCGATCGCCATAACCTCCATTCACTCCCCTCGACCAAACCCACCTTCACTGCCATAGACCGACCTAGGCACGCACGCTTAGGTCTCCCCGTGCCATGCCACCCACCGAGTCACCTTCGCCGTGCCACGACGAAGCCTCCTGTGTATTCTAATGAGGCCGCAAGGCTGTGTTGTGTGAGAATAGGTTCCAACCTTGACCGCCATTGACGCAGAAGTGAAGGAGCTTGCAACCTTTGCTCCAAGCTACCTCGCTCTAGGAATTCAGGTCGGAGTTATCACGTGCACACATTTAGCCAAGTAATTGGCTTTGCAAGACACTGCAGTTGCTGCAATCAAGGAAGACCCCTGCGGGCACGCGCGAAGAAGTGGGTTGGACTTCTAGTCCCTCCTTGGTAAGTTTGAAGCATGTGGTGTGATATAAGTTGAATTTGTGTCAGGGGCTCTTCGCCTCCTGACACGGGGTGAGGTCTGATTAGCCCATAGTTGTGGGATATTTAAGTATTTAAGTGCCTAGACATTAGGTTAATTCTAACATTTATTTAGCATAAATTAGGATGTAAATAGATTAATTCATATTTTTAATTTAATTACATAATCCATGCATTGCATTCATATTTTAAGTGCATTTAGAATTAGCTTGGAATGACATTCATCTAATTAGTTAACCAATTAGGTACATTGTTTTCATTAACATAAAAGTTGAGGGTCTGTATATAAATGACCCTAATATTTTAGCATTATTTTCTTTATTCTTCTTCTTACAGGAACGGCTGGATGCCGCTCCAACGCCACCAGCTGCCGCAGTGAAGAACCCATTCAAGGAGGAGCAGATATGTTGGATCTGGTCGGGCAGCTAATTTCAAATTTGTGCAGGCCACTACAAAAGGAGGAGGGAGGCAGCTGAGCTCGGGAGGCCTCCACCACCGACCCACCACTGTGCAGAGAGATCTCCTCTCTTCCATTCCGCACCGCCGGCCTCAACCGTGGCGGCGAGTCTCCCCCAATGTGGGCGTGTGGTGTGACAGGCCACACCCCCATCCGGAGCTCGTTCGCATTACCGTGAGCACCTTAGCGTGCATCTCCCTCGCCGTCGTCACCAACAACCACTGCCGCAGCCACTCTGCAATCACCTTCTCCGTTAGTTAAGACGTCCGGGAAATTTCCCGGATGTCTGAAGCCTCCCTCTCATCTCCAACCGCACGCAAGAACCCACACTTCCTCCCGCTCTCACCGCCTGCACACCCACGCCCAACAGTCCGCGCACGCCCTCCTCCTACGTCTGAAGCCACCCGCTCACTCCCGCACCTGCGCCATCTCCACGCCCTCCAGCCTGCGCACCCACGCCGCAGCAGTCTTCCCGCTCACCTCCAGCTGCACCTGTAGAACCTCACCTGCTCACTTCCTCGCCTGCAGCACCTTCCCCGCACCAGCTGCAGTGCGCGCCCACGCCAGCTGCAGCCGCACCTGCAGAACCTCACCGCTAGCGCCCTCCAGCCTACGCACCGCATCATCTCCACGCCCTCCTTCCGCACCTGCAATACCCACCCTCACCGTCAACAGAGCACGCTCCCACACCTCCAGCCAGCGCGCAGCAGCGCCTCCCGCCAGCTGCAGCACCTCCCGTGCCTGCAGCGCCCTCCTCCCACGCTAGCAGCACCCGCACTTCGCCAACAACAGAGCGCTCACCCGTGCCCTCCAGCCAATGCACGCTCACCGCCAACAGCAGCTGCAGCATCGGCTGCAGCCACCTTCGCTGGAGCTCCGCCCGGCCGACTCCGACCACCGCTCGACGTGCGGCTACCACCATCGCGACAGCCTCTCTTAATCCACCCGCCTGTGCAAACCTCTCCTCGATTGAACCTCTCTCCCGATCGCGAGGTGGAGAGAGGTAAACTGCTCTGTTAATGGGTTAATTAGTTATTACATTTCATGCCATTGCCGGGAAAAGAATTTTTGTTTATGAATATTTTATTGTGGTAAAATTTGCAACTTTATACTCAAGTTCTTTTACAATTGCATAGCTTTTGTAATTAACATTGTTTGACATTGATTTTGGATTAAATGTGCACAAATTTTCTTTAATGCATGTCAATGGAAAATTGCATAAAATCATCACATGTTTATTGAATATTTCAGTGAGGAAAAATTGCACATCTACCCTTATGTTTTCAAGATATTGTGCATCTTCTTTCCGTCGCATTTCATGTCAGATTTAACTACGGATTTCTCACGAGACTGAACGAATACGAAATAATTGAGATATTATTGCCTCATTGCCTCCCTGTGGATATGACCCGCTCCTCTACGAGTGGTTATTTCTTTCTAAATATTGATTAGTCGATTTTTCCACTACATAAAACTGCAAACGACTTCAAAGCGAATAATTGACTCATCAAATAGCGCCGTTGCCAGGGAGGCAACAGACGCAATAATTTCGCCTGATTTTATTTTGATTATTTGTCAATTGCATAGTGATTTGACCATTAATTATTTTCTCTTCTGTGCGAGAAATTTGTGCAAGAATCAGCCAGTGTGAGAGGCAACCCTTGACGTCGCCAGAGGAGAATTGGATGAGCTATTTTGGAAAGGAGAAGGACGAGGACACGGAGGACATCATTGTATATTTAGTCGCTAGTTTGATAGAATTAAGGCTTTAGATTTAATTTTTCATTGCATTTTGTTTGAAACCCTTGTTTTGGGGTATATTTTGAGGGGTTTGTTTCCCGATTTTGTATTGGGCCCATGTTGGGTAATTTTTGGGAGCCTGTTCCCTTTTCTTTAGATTTAGGTTTTTAGTTTATTGATTACTTTTATTTGCTTGTGCATAAGTAGTGTAAAAATTTAAAAAATAAAAAAATGAGCTGCCTGCCCTAGGACGAATTATTTAGGTCTGTATGAGCAGCCTCTAGATTTATTTCTCTGCATTGCATGCATTGTTACATCGTTGATTGCTGGAAGCAAGGTACGCATTCTCTTACTTTGCATCCTATTCTTGATCACGTATTACATTTGGATTTAATTCAAAGACCACAAAGTTTGTCTTGAAGCGATCTAACAAGTGGTCACATATATTCAAAAAAAAAAAAAGACTAATTAAAGGAGGGACATTTTAAACCAAGGATTTGATTTTCAAATGTGGTGTGCGATTCAAAATTCAAAATCCTTTTGCGGTAAATGCACACTTATATCTGTTGCACCGCAGCACTCATTTAGACACTCTTAAGTCTTGAAATGACTAGGACAAGAGCCCTCCTATTGTTGGATTCTGAAGTATTCGGAACTTGAGATCAAAGGTTTTGTAAATCTAAGGAAGGGGATACCCTGTCGCGGATTTTTGGGGGTAGTTGAGAAGCACCGCGAAAGCACAGCTTCAAAGGAAGGCTTAGGCCTACTTGAATCCCTCGATCTTCTGTCTTTGGATTTACTTGACCATTTGAGATTTAGGGAAGAATACCTAAGCTCCAACCAGGTCTTTTTAGGCATTTTGAAGGTTGACAATAGGCGCGTAATTGATTGGGCAACTTGTTTTGTCACCTACAATTTGAACTAAAGTCAAAAGCCTAAATCTGTAAAGACCAAACAAGTCCTTTTGAATTGTGTTTGTAGTGCATGCTTGGTAGGCGTTCTCTTAGGAGGCAACTTGTATTTGATCCTGAACCTGAAAGAATCCTAAGAAGAGACCTTTCATGGGTAGAAATGGTCGGTCAAAGGAGCCTTAAGGAATATTTCATCCCAACCAATCAAGCTGGCCCAGCACTACATAGACCTGGTGGGGACAATCCGTATGAGATCAAAAGTAGTACCATATCCTTGCTACCATCCTTTTATGGTACTACTAGGGAAGACCCTTACAGGCATATTGAGGAATTCACCGAGTTCTATTCCACGGTGAAGCTGCAGGGCGTTACTGATGACGCTCAAATGCGGACCCTCTTTCCCTTCTCCCTAAAGGACAAATCCAAGTATTGTTATCACACCCTTGATAATATAAATACTTGGGATGCCCTGAAGAAGGAGTTTTTGAAGAAGTACTTCCCCATGAGCAAAACAAATCACTTTAGGAGGGAAATTATGAGTTTTGTTCGAAAGGATGGGGAAGCATTCCATGATGCTTGGGAGCGCTTTAACGATTTGCTGAGACTTTGCCCACACCACCAGGTGCCTACATGGCAACTGGTTGAAAGGTTCTACACCGGACTTAATGATTTGCATAGGCAAACTGTGGATGGTGCCCTTTCTATCTAAGATTGAGGATGAAGCTTGGAACTTCTTTGATACTTTGAGTGAGAATTCTATTCACTTGAATTCTACCTACATGGATAGAAAGCCCACTCTCATGCAAAGAAATTTGGAGGCGAATGAAGCAAGGGACACCCAGAATTTAGCCTATCAGATTCAATTATTGAATCAAAACATGGAAAGGCTTATGTCGAACCCTAGTTCATTCGTACCTAACACCTCCACATCCCAAGCTTCCGAATGCGTAATTTGTCAAGACAATACACACGCCACTGTGGATTGCCACTTGGCCTCCCAATTCCCTGAGCTTGTACAAGCGAATTTGAATGCCGCTCAAGGGTTCCGTCCAAGACCTCGTAATGACCCTTTCTCCAATACTTATAATGAGGGATGGAGGAACCACCCAAACTTTTCATGGAGACAAGGAAATGTCTCAAATTCTGGGAATTACAAACCACAATCTTTTCAAAACCATCAAATGAACCAACCTCAGACCTTTGTCCAACCTAAAACCTCTGAGATGGATGAATTGAAGGTGATGTTTAAAACTATGCAAGAAAGTCAAAGTGCCATCATCCAATCTCATGACAAGGTTATACATGAGATGAAATCACAAATTGGACACCTTGTTGAGGCTGTTAGACAGAGGGAGACTGGGAAGTTCCCCAGTGCTGCTGAGGAAAATCTTAAAGGAAAAGGGATTGTCTTTAGGGAGCATGCTCAGGCGGTGACTATTCTGAGGAGTGGGAAAGAAATTTCCAAACCCGATGCTCCTATAGTCACACCCCCTAAAAAACCATCCACCCCGACTTTCACCCCCACTGGAGAAGACTTGCCCAAATCTTCTTCGCTTGAAATCACCTCACCGGAAGAAGTTGCCCCCGTTCCACCCCTTATTCGACATGACAACCCTTCCACCCAAAGATCGAGAGTGCCTTTTCCGGAGCGCTTATCCACCTTTGGGCAGACTTCTGCTGGCTCATCTGGAGCCAAAGATAAGACGGATGAGATTGTGAAAACTTTCAAGCAAGTGCAGATTAACCTGCCTTTGCTTGAAGCTATTAGGCAGATTCCGTCTTATGCCTGCTTCTTAAAGGACCTGTGCACGAAAAAGCGGCAATCTAGAAAACAGGTCCAATCAAAAGTTTTCCTTCCTAATTCTGTTAGCTCAATTGTTCAACATGGCGCACCCCCGAAACTTACGGACCTAGGAGCCCCATACATCTCTGTAGTTATTGGTGACTTACAAATTGATGAGGCTCTACTTGATCTGGGTGCGGGGGTGAACATCCTTTCGAGCTACGTGTATGAGCAACTTTGGGGAGGCAATCTGAAGCCTAGCCCTGTAATCCTTCAAGTTGCTGATCGATCACTTAAGACACCACGGGGAATTTTGGAAGATGTCCTCATAAGAGTGGAGGATTTCTTCTTTCCCGTTGACTTCTTAGTTTTGGACACTGACCCTACCAACAAGCCAACCAAACCCTCCATCATTTTGGGCCGCCCCTTCCTTGCAACTTCCCATGCTTCAATTAATTGCAATACTGGGGCATTGAAAATGGGCTTTGGGAACAGGAAAATCCGGCTTAATGTGTTTGATGCTTACAAACAAGCCGGACTTGAGGATTGTTCTCAAGTTGAGGTGATAGATGACCTGATTGAAGAGGCAACTCCTGCAATGTTATGTGATGACCCCCTTCAGCATGTCATGCTAAATGAGCATTCCCATATCTTGGAGGAATGTGAAGGGGATATACTAGAACTAGAGGAATTGCTAGGAGTTTCTGGTGAGTCTCTTCCCCCATCATTCCGCCGAAGGTAGATTTGCTACCTGAGATGGGGACATCTATTATGAATCCCTCAACCATACAAGCCCCCGACCTTGAGTTGAAACCCCTCCCTGACACTCTCAAGTATGTTTTCCTAGGTGCCAATGATACGCTCCCCGTTATCATTTCGGCTGTGCTATTTGAGGCACAGGGAGCCTTGATTGAATGCTTGTCTAGGCATAAGGAAGCTATTACTTGGAGCATTGCTGACATTAAGGGTATAGACTTTACACTCTGCATGCACCACATTTATACTGATGATTCCATCAAGCCTTTTAGGGATATGCAGAGACGTCTGAACCTTAATATGAGGGATGTTGTAAAAAAGGAAATCCTGAAGTGGTTGGGCGTCGGGATCATATATCCCATTGTTGACAGTAAATGGGTCAGTCCCATTCATGTGGTGCCAAAGAAGGAAGGCTTTACTGTGTAACTCAACGACCAAGGTGAACAAGTTGTCACTAGACCCTCAACTGGATGGAGGGTCTGTATTGATTACCGCAAGCTAAACATTGCTACCCAGAAGGATCGCTTTCCTTTGCCTTTTATTGATCAAATTCTCGAAAAATTGGCAGGGAATAAGTACTATTGCTTTATCGATGGATATTCTGGGTATAATCAGGTGGCAGTCTTTCCTGATGACTAGGAAAAGACAACATTCACGAGTCCTTACGGTACTTTTGCATTCAGGCGTATGCCGTTTGGATTATGTAATGTCCCTGCAACTTTCCAGCGGTGTATGATGTCTATCTTTTCGGACATGATTGATGAGTGTGTTGAAGTATTTATGGATGACTTCTCTATTTATGACCAGTGTCTCCTGCACCTGGAGAATGTGTTGAAACGATGTAAGGAGACTGGTTTAGTCCTCAGCTGGGAGAAAAGTCACTTCATGGTATAGAAAGGAATTGTACTTGGGCATGTTGTATCTGAGCAAGGTTTGGAAGTAGATAAAGCCAAGATTGATTCTATTTCCAAACTTCCATTGCCTACGAATGTCAAACAGATTAGATCCTTTCTAGGCCATGCTAGCTTTTATAGGCGCTTTATTAAAAATTTTAGTGAGATTTCTAGGCCACTTTGTGACTTGTTGGCGAAGGAATCTTCCTTCAGTTTTGATTCAAAGTGTGCTGAGGCCTTTCAAACTCTAAAGGAGGCCTTGATCTCTGCACCTATTCTCCAAGCTCTTGATTGGACACTCCCATTTGAGCTTATGTGAGATGCTTCGGATTATGCATTGGGAGCAGTCCTTGGACAAAGGGTTGAGGGAAGACCTCATGTGCTGCATTATGCAAGCAAGACTTTAACCGAACCTCAGCAAAACTACACCATCACTGAAAAAGGATTACTTGCTGTAGTTTTTGCTCTGGAGAAGTTTAGGTCTTATCTACTTGGGTCTAAGGTGGTTATTTTTACTGATCATGCAGCAGTGAAATATCTCATTGCTAAGAAAGATTCTAAGCCACGTCTGATTAGATGGATCTTACTCCTTCAAGAATTTGACTTGGAAATACGTGAAAAGAAAGGAGTAGAAAATGTTGTGGTTGACCACCTGTCTCGCCTTCCTCTTAATGACTCTCTTTCTGGATACATTCGTGAGACATTTCCCGATGAAACTCTGATGGTGGTAACACCAACTTTACCTTGGTATGCAGACAATGTAAATTACTTGGTCACTGGACAAACTCCTGGCTCTTGGGATGAGCAGAAAAGAAAGAGATTCATTTCTCAAGCAAGATATTTTCATTGGGAAGAGCCAGATTTATTTAGAATTGGACAAGACCAAGTATTGAGACGTTGTGTGCCTGAAGAGGAACAACAAAGTGTGCTGAGTTTCTACCATGAACTTCATTGTGGAGGACACTTTGGTGCAAAGAAAACTGCTTTTAAGGTTCTTCAGTCCGATTTTTGGTGGCCTTCCTTATTTAAGGATTCTCATAATTTTGTTAAGGCCTGTATTAGATGTCAACGGACTGGAACTATTGGGAAGAAGAATGAAATGCCTCAACATCCTATTCAATCTGTTGAAATTTTTGATGTGTGGGGAATTGACTTTATGGGCCCCTTCCTGTTGTCCCGTGATTTTGAATATATCTTGGTGGCAGTTGATTATGTCTCTAAATGGATAGAGGCCATTCCTACACGCACAAATGATCACTCTGTGGTTTTGAAATTTGTGAAGCCCAATATCATATCCCGTTTCGGCTGCCCCAAGACTATTATAAGTGATGGGGGACCTCATTTCCGAAACCACCACTTCAATCGGTTAATCAAGAGTTTGGGAGTGACTCACAAGGTTGCTACCCCTTACCACCCTCAGACAAGTGGCCAGGTTGAAGTATCAAATAGGGAGATAAAAAATATTTTGGAAAAGACCGTTAGACCTGATAGGAAAGACTGGTCCCAAAAGCTCGATGATGCTTTGTGGGCTTATCGAACGGCCTATAAGACCCCTTTGGGTACTTCTCCCTTTCGAATTGTGTATGGAAAAGTGTGCCATTTACCTGTTGAGTTGGAACATAAAACACTTTGGGCTATTCGAAGTGTTAACATGGATTTAGAGAAGGCAGGTAAGGCATGACTTCTAGAATTAAGTGAGCTTGAGGAGCTGAGGAATGATGCTTATGACACTTCTCAAGCTTATAAAGAAAGAACTAAGGTCTTGCATGATAAATTTATTCTTTGAAAGACCTTTGAGCCCAACCAACAAGTCTGGCTTTTCAATTCCAAACTTAAGCTTTTTCCTGGGAAGTTAAAATCTCGTTGGGATGGGCCTTACATAATCACCAAAGTATTTCCGCATGGAGCTGTGGAGATAAAAAATCCTTCCTCTTCAGCAACTCCCTTTATCGTCAACGGTCAACGGTTAAAACCGTACATAACTTTAGATGGCCATCTGGTTGACGAAGTCACTCTTGAGGAGCCTTAGCTCCTACCATTCTCCGCCTCAGGTAATATCTTCCTTTAGCTATTTTTGTTTTCAATGAGGACATTGTTTGAACCAGGCATGGGGGAGAGGACCTGAGGCATTTTTTTTATAGCATGCATATAAAAAAAAAAAGAAGAGAAAATGAAAAAAAAAGTTTTGAGCTTAACTGGCTAAGTTCTGCAGTTTAAGCAAATCAGAACTCTAGGGTAGACTAAGTTAATTCTAGGGTCAAACTTTAGAAGCTAAATGAGCTACTAGCTTTAGACCTTTAGGGTCCTTTGTGGACTTAAAAACTTAAGTAGGAGTTAGGTTGCGGACCATTCCTCAAGAGGTTGAGGAAGGGAAGATAGGGTTTGAGTTAAAAGGTGGGGTAGTACCTGGAGTCTTATTCTACCTTTTGGTTTACGGGTCCTTGTAACCCAAGCATCCAAATTTCACACACATGGTCTGGTAATTAACTTAATTTCTGTCTTTCCGAAAAGAGATTTGGTTCTCTTAGTTTTGACTTAGGAGAGGCTTGAAAACACATTTTGATTGGAAGAGTTCCCGCCGCAGGAGAGGTGGAGTATATACTCTCCTTGAGGATGCGATGATAACATATTACCTCCTTGGCGCTTGTCTCTTAGGATATCCATCCTACTAGGGGCATGTAAGCGCATTGTGCGGTTCAGGTACCATGGGTGGCCCTATCTCGAAGTGCCGATTGCCATAGGCCTGAATTCGCTTAAGAAATCCATGGGCGATACTATCTCGAAGTGTCGATTGCCAGGAGTTCTTGGGGTCGTTATGGGCGGTGCTATCTCGAAGCATCGAAAGCCAGGCACCCTTCGAGGTATGGTAATGGGGACAATGAATCCGACACAGACCGTGTTGTTAGCTGATCTAAGGTTAGACTTAGAAGAATATATATATATATATATATATATATATAAAGAATTTTCTTTAACTTAAATAACTCAGACCATTGCACAAGCACGGATGTTTTAATCTCAGGGATCAATAAACTTTAGGGTAGAGTCAGAAATCAGGGAAACTTATGCCTGCAACTCGTCTTTAGCCGACCTAGTCTGTAACTTAGCAACTACTTAGGAACCTTGGGTGTAGAGTCTAAACTTAATATGCTTCTGGAGGAAGACCAAGTGGGTTGACTAGTCTACTTGGAGTGCTAGGTTTCGCTTAATTTTGCAAGGGACTAGCAAAAATTAGGCATGGGGGTATTTGATTAGCCCATAGTTGTGGGCTATTTAAGTATTTAAGTGCCTAGACATTAGGTTAATTCCAACATTTATTTAGCATAAATTAGGATGTAAATAGATTAATTCATATTTTTAATTTAATTACATAATCCGTGCATTGCATTCATATTTAAGTGCATTTAGAATTAACTTGGAATAACATTCATCTAATTAGTTAACCAATTAGGTATATTGTTTTCATTAACATAAAAGTTGAGAGTCTGTATATAAATTACCATAATATTTTAACATTATTTTCTTTATTCTTCTTCTTACAGGAACGGCTGGCTGCTGCTCCAACGCCACCAGCTGCCGCAGTGAAGAACCCATTCAAGGAGGAGCAGATATGTTGGATCTGGTCGGGTAGCTAATTTCAAATTTGTGCAGGCCACTACAAAAGGAGGAGGGAGGCAGCTGAGCTCGGGAGGCCTCCACCACCGACCCACCACTGTGCAGAGAGATCTCCTCTCTTCCATTCCACACCACCGGCCTCAACCGTGGCGGCGAGTCTCCACCACCGTGGGCGTGTGGTGTGACAGGCCACACAGCCATCCAGAGCTCGTTCGCATTACCGTGAGCACCTTAGCGTGCATCTCTCTCACCGTCGTCACCAACTACCACCAACAGGCAGAGAAGGAAGAGAAAAAGAAGAATAAGCTAAAGAGAAGAAGCAAAAGAGAAAGACAAATCAAACACCTTTTCTTCCCAATTTCTCTTTTATGCAACATTTTATTGTTCATATACTCATGCTTTACATTCCGAATTAGGTTTTAAGTAATTTTATGTGTTCAAATTACCTCTATTATTGAGATTAGTGTATGAACTCCATTTTCTTCTTGTGTTTGATCTTGGACTTAAAATTCGAGTAATAAAATTTATTTGTTTTGAACGCTTTTTCGACTGTACTACAACACGATCTTTTAAAACCAGAACAAGCGTCTTAACAGGAATACATCACAAAAGGAAGGTTCAGAACAATGTACAAAGGCCTCTAGTACGTAGAGAAACTCGCAAGGAAACTATAGGTACTTCGTTTGCATTAATTGGATCCCAATCAGATCCCAAACGGAGTCAAAAACATGTCTTTAGTCCAAAATCAGACATTTGGAAATAGGTCCAGACATCTTAAAAGATACAGAACTTTACCTCAAGTCCCTTCGGTGTCCTCCGACATCCAGGCCTCCTCTACGATCGTCTGAAGGCAGTTCCATACATCGGACCACTCTTACGGTCGTGCGTGGGAGAGTGTTCCGCGCTCCTTCCCAAGGCTACTCTTGTGTACGACAGTTGCAGCCACTTAAATCAGGCGCAACAATACTCTGCGGTGCGGCCTGCATGACCATAACCACGAAAAGAACGTACCTTCACGATATATGAGCTTTCAGACGTCTGGTCTTAACTCTAGATGTCCAGGTGCTCTGCCAGCCATTTGGACTCCGCTCCAGACGTCTGATACTGGAAAATTTCCAGTACGAGAACCTGCTCCCAGCTCCTTTCATCGCGCACCTCCTCGCGCCGACACAGCTCTAGCCGCTGCAGATGGTTGAGGATGCCTCTTTGGACTCTCTCCTCTTCCCGCACGCGCTCACGGTGGCCGTGTGAGCTTCGTCGTGCTCCCACCTATGCTCTCCGACCTCGAACTCCTCCTTTTCCTGCACTCTCCTCCTTCTCACCCTCTCGCTCTCCTTTGCTCGCTTCCTCTCGCCACTCTCGCAGCTTTGAAGGTAGAGGTGGTGGTGTGTGGAGTGGAGAGGAGAGGAGGGGAGGGGGGCTTTATAGATGGCTGGGGTTTAGGGTCCGGCAGGAAGGGAGGAAAGGATAGAGGGAAGACGTTTTGCGTGCTGCCTGCGTGCAGAGCTCAGAGCGCGTACGAAAATTTCATTTTCAGATGTCCAGGAAAGGGTCCAGACGTCTGAACAGATGTCTGACTGAGACTCTAGACGTCTTAAAAGGCTAAAAGTGGGACGAGTCTTTACACTCATCTCTTTGGTTGTGACATTATCCTTAACTCTTGCCGCCTTGCCGGCATTTTTGGTGTTCCACATGATGGATCCACTATTCAATCTCGTACCCATGATCTTGGCTATCATAGCATTCTAAGGGACTTGGGACCCTTAAATAGTGCCATCGTAGGGAATTACCATCTCACACCCAACTCTATGTATCCACTTTCCAAGTTGATTGCTAGAATTCTCTATTATAGCCTATTTCCAAAGAAGCAATCAAGTGGCTTCAATCATATCTCTTCTTATCATGCCTTTGACACTTATGCCATTCCTACCAAGAAGCCTCTTATTATTTGCACCCAATGGCTATGGAGCGTGGGTGGGTGGTTCTTAGCTTATAAATAGACCCTTCTTAGGCTATGTTTACACACAACTAATCATACTACTCTCCTCTACACTGAAGAGCTCCCATACACTCAAATTTCAACACAAGAGAGATTATTGCCTAGTACACTTGAGAGAAAAATTCTTGAGAGATGCAACAAGTTGAGTGCGAGAATTTTTCCTTTTCAGTTCTTTTTGCATTCCAATTTCGTTCTTAAGCTCTCCTTGGTAATACCTTTTAATTTATATTGTTAGGAGGCTTAGGACATAAGTTGCAAGCTTGATATTTTCTTTGCTTGCATCTTTATTCTTTTTCTACTCTATTATCTTGTAATTGAGTTGATGTAACCCATTAATTACCTCTTCTTATAGTAAATTGATTCCCTCCAGGTTGAGGGAATTGGGTTAAAAATCGTATGTCTGGAGACTTAGGTAGTGGAGTGCCTAAGTGAGGGGAACCACTATATATCTGGTGTTCGTTTTGTGCTTTGCATTTTATTATATATTTTTTTGTATCACACTATTCATCCCCCCTTCTAGTTGCTTGTCTATTAATATCTTACGTATGTGAGTTCAGAAGAGTGAAAAATACACACAACTAGATCTAAGTGATGCGAAACTTCATTGTGAGTTTCGAGAAATAGAATCAACTAATAAAAGATAATTAGACACGTCAAATCACTGATGATTGCTCTCCTCTAGGCTTGTCCCATCCTACGCAAATCCATTAAGGCTATAATTCAACTTGGATACAAGATCCTAGGCTTATACTATTCTCTACGAATTTACGCGTGCGTGTTGCGACCCGACACCTAACGGTATCGGGTCACGGGTTCCAAACTTGAATACCCATTGTCCATCACATAAACACGAGAAGCATATGCAAAGTCAAATGAATTACTAACCAAAACATAAAATGTGAAATTTAAATATAATGTGTCAAGTCTATATTCGAACACAAAATAAATGTGCACCAAAAAGAAAATATACTAGTTTGTCATATCACGAAGAAAATAGAGAAAGGAATACTACTACAACATGGGATGATAAGCAACTAGTAAACCTGCGTACATTACTTCGCACCCCGCTCTAGAAACTCGCCGACCGTTGCCTGAGCTTGGGATGATTTACCTGCGTTTGAAGTTAGGCTAATGAGAAATCTTCCAGTGGAATGTATCTAGGTAACTAAGTATAAACAACAAAAATAAGCAAGAATAAAATAAAAGAAAAACTGGAAACATGGAAAGATAACAAAGTAGAAGGTAACAAAAAAAAAAAACTAACTGAAGTGTTGATTAATTAATTATTTAGCATCAACTAGTGCAGATTTAAAATAGTAGTTCATTTATTATTTTTCCAATTACCGGTCATCTTATTATGAAATAAATCGAGATTATTGATCTAGACTCGTCCCCACCTATAAAGTCCCTCGAATTGGACTTAACCGGGGCTAGCGGTATCTTGCCCACCTCAAGAACCCACGGTGTAGGACGTGATTAGTGTACGACCTCAAAAACAACCCCGGGGTAGCTACATCATAGGCGTAAGGTGTCATCTACCCTAGATAGCTCTTTTCCCCACAACACCAATGGGTGGAACACTCCACGTTCGAAAGGCATGCATCTCCCCGGCCACGGACGATCACTGAGAATAGTGACCTGGGCAACTAACTAACAGTCCACTGAGCATCTTAATATTTATCTCATAAAATCGTTATCAGATCCTTGATGATGAAATATTCATAATATACTTATTTCCTACATTCTAGTGTAAGATTATAATAGAACTCAAATCACATCACTTCCAATTTGACCATTCACTACTTAGTTTCCAAATTTTGATCGTGGTCCTAGTTAATTTATTATTTAATGGTCCCAATGACGCCAAGTTCATGAAAAGTGAAAATCATTTCACACATGCGTTGACAAGGTCATATCTAAGATACTTAAGCATTCCTACTTCTCTAATTCACGAAAAGTGATCAATAATTTGTAATTAATCATTTTTAGCCTTACAGTAAGTCATAATAATCCAATGTCAGACAACATTAGTATTTAAACATGCTTTCCACACATTTGCAAGTATAAGTATGGGTACGTGAACTAGGTCTAAATTTCAAAAGGAACAAACAGATCACAAGGAGTTACCCTAGGTGCACAGGTTTCAAAGAAGAACAATATAAAGATACAAAAAGGAAATAATTAAGAAAAGGCAACATTCTACCTCACATGTGTGTGAGCACTCGCACACGAAATCCCCTGCACGTGATTATGCATGAACACACCCTGTACTCAACACCTCAAAAATTGAGGTAGAATTTGTTTGATATAACCCTACGGATGCATTTGTCACGGTTGAAAACCCCAAGATCGAGTCTTGGATCATCGAAATCCAACCTTTAATAGACTCGATCTATGTGAAGTAATCCTGATCGTTAGATCTTTATATATAACTTGCATTCCTCTTTGTAGGGGACAAAACAGAATAATCAAAACTTAGAATTTTTTGTTATAATTTTTCTAACCCTTTAGGCTGCGTTTTGCACAGGGTTAGGAGATGGAATAGGGAATAAGAGGTGGGTTAAGTCCAGGATTGGGGAGGGGTAGTGAAGGATAGAAGACGGGGTAAATGCAGGGTCAGATGTGGCAGGCATATTGTGGATGGTGACATATCCGTGGCTGGCTTTTGAAAAGGCGCTGAGGAGAGAGAATCGACCCGTTGATCCCACTCTCTCCACTCCTTTTTCTTCTTCACACTTTTTGCCTCTCCCCGCATATGTGTTCACGAGATGCTTTCGTCCTCGCCATTGAAGACCGGAGCATTTCGTCCTGACGTGGTTGAAGGGCATCCATCTCCAGCACCGATCAGGAAGGGGCGAGGGAACAGCGGCAGATCTCGTGATGGCATCAGTCCCAACGAGGAGATGAATGCCCCTTTGTCGACGTCGCTGTTCACGTCACAACTTGACTACCCCATCGCTCTCTTTTTATGCTGCTTGAGTGGTGGAGACGATCGCGTGTCAGGAGAGGAAATCCCATCAGATAGAGAGAGCGTTGTTCTGATTGGTGTGTGGGTACATAATCGAGCAGCAGTATGTCGGCAACAGGTTGCTCAGCACTGCCTCCTCCTTCACATGGCTCTCCAAGTCCATGTCACCGCCCTACGAATCCTCTTCTTATTCCCTCCGTATTTAGGCAGGAGCAGGTATGAAAGCCCCATCCTCCCACCTATGTCAAATGAAATCTAGGAGTTCCTATTTCGTGGTTAGGATGTAAGTTTAGACTGTGCTTGTGGTTGTGATGGTAATGGAATCTGTAGCAATATGTTCTAATTTTCAGGCAAGTACTAGTTACTGTTACCGTAGGTTTTTCATTTCCTTCCCTATCACTCTGAACTCTGCCTTATTAACGTAGACTACTATGTTTGTTTCTTGGAAGCTTTGATGGGGAATTTGTTTTCTTGTTTTAATATGTGGGAAGTTCAACTTTCTTCATGATGTGTTTTTATGTTGGAATGGTTTTGCAAGTGATTTTGATTTGGCATGGGAAAACCTACATTCTTTGCTTTTTTTTTTACGTCTAGTCTTTTTACACAGATAGAATGGTATGTTGAATGGTCGAGCTAATTTCATTTTCATAATAATGCTGTTGTGTTTACTTGAATTGAATGTTGATAGAGGTAATAGATGTTGTTGGGATTTAAGCAATGGCGTTGTGTGCTGCGTAAAGGTAGTGATCCACCCAGAATGTGTAATGGCATTAGTAAGTTGGATTGTAGGACATAATGGAAGGATAAGATATCTGTTTTGAGAGATGGATCATCAAGAAAACAAATATTTAGATAATGACTTCAATGTTAATGGAATCAATCTTAAAAGGTTGCTTTCGTAAATATCACTCATTTGTACAGGCTTATATAGGGAAGTTAAATTCCTATCTTTCTCCGAAACGAAAGAAGATGAGCAAAAGGTTCGTTTTTAAACCAGACCATGGTTGTCAGGGATCCTTTGGGGGTTGGTTTTCGTGTTCTTGACATGCATGATTATTGGATATGTTTAAGTAGACATAAAATGCATACTGAAAATAATGAAATGTTGTGATCAAAGAAGCTTCTTAGTACATGAGGATGTGATATTGTATTGATGAGGTGATAATTGATTAGTAGGGTGGTATTGGCATGTAGTTCGTACGTTCAAAAATTATTTAGTTACGTCACCAGTAAATGACCTATTTCAAGTAATGAATATGAAAAAGATATGTGTGCCTTTACTAGCCTTTCATGAATTTCATGTATTATATATTTGAAAATGGAAAATCATGAAATTGTATACGTTTCAACGAGATCTTCCTTCTCCCGTGTTGTGTCTGGCTGGGGGTACTCATAGTTTCGTTCTATATCCAATATGATGTGATGATTTTACGTAATATGTATGCACGAGATGATCTTCGTCTGGTAGTTCAATTTTAAAAATCGACAGAGATGGAGTGAATGTTATTTCATAAAGATATGATAGATAACCTAAATTGTATGGGGAGTTAACTTTGTAATAATTGAAGAAGGAAATTGAAATGATCGTATTTTTTTGTACATATATAAAAGTAGGTAAGTACATTAATATCGAATCGGGAAATTATAGGTATATATTCATACCATAATATATGTTCTTTTTGTGAAGTTAATATTTTTGTCATGATAAAGTCCACGTGCAATCCTATATGTTCATGTCTGTAGGAAATTAATGAATAAATTTTGCAATCATATATTGTATACAAGGTAGAAATATATAACACATCTATTACATGTACGTCGTGTATATATGAGTGGTATGTATTATGGTAGATATTGTGTATGCAATATTCATTGTCTACTTTCAATCATCACCTTATGATATGATTATGGGGTAGAAGAGGATTACAAAGCAAAACCTATAATACCTTGACATGACCAACATCCCTTCGTGTTGTACGCATTCATATGTACGATTTTATATGTTTGTTGTAAAGGAGAAATTGGGAAAATGTTAGCAATGATATAAAAACATATAGTGTTGCCTATGTTAACAGTTGTAGGAATGTACTATTCATGCAAATGATATAATAGTAGTCGATTCAAATTGATATTTTGATAGGTTAGGAATTGATTTTGTTAAGGAACGGTTAAGACTACCCTCAACCCCGATAGGTTTACAAGAATACCATTATAGGTAAATGTTGTCTACCATACAACATTACATATCTATTACAAGTTAATTACTAACAAGATATCATCTGAATATAGAATAATTTGATGTACTTCTTACTCATTCATGGAAACAAAGTGCAATGGACCACAACAACCCCCACTTAGATGATTTCCTTGATGAGGATTCCATTGGATCATCTCTACCGAGAAATCCTCGCCATGAACAATCATATGCGGGGCTTCAAACCACTGGAAGTGACGTCCCTCGCGGTGCCACTGACGGGGTGAACAACCTTGAAAGTCAAAACCCAGAAGATGTAATCACAAATGATCGGGTTCTTGCTGGTATTGGACCTCACATGCAACTAGGGGTCTCCTTCTCATAATGAAGAAGACAAAGGAGACTCATAAGGAATTTGTTGGTGGGACTTTTACTAGTCAAGGATGGGATAAGATAAACCTTAAGTTCAACTCAATATGGGAGTTGAATTTGAGTCGGGTGCAAATTCAGAACAAGTGGAAGACAATGAAGAAGTATTACGCTTAGTTCCACCAACTGATGTCCAAGAGTGGTTGGGGATATGATGACAATTCTCGTCAACCTATTCCACCTTATGTTGATGCTTGGAATGAGGTAACTAATCTCATAAATAAGGTCTTATTCCACATCCAGTTTCTGGAAAATATGATGCAACTAACGTGTTTAACAAGTAATTGCTACATTTAGATTGATGAGAGGTATAGAAAGTTTTGAAACAATCCCTTCAAGTACTACAATGAGATGCATGAGCTCAGAGGTCATGATACTGCTTCCGGTGATCTAGCAGTGGGAAGCAATTGTGGTAGGATCAGTGCACCATTTTCAGTGCACAAGCCAACATACACATCTCGCGCCAGTCGATCTAGTTGAGGTGAAGGCTCATCTGCGAGGGAAAAGAGGAAGCAGGTTGTGACAAACTTGGGTGACGAAGACGAGGACAATGAGGTGCAGGATATGCACTCCAGCCCCCAGAATAGGTCAAGTAAATCTGTCAGTGACGATCGGGGGACGGGGAGTCGTAATGAGGGAGGAAGTTCTGATGGTGGAACATGGGGTAGGCAGCTTACCGAAGCCACACAAGAGTTGGTTGAAAAGTATCATGTTCCTGTGGACCCTCTTGGTGGAATTGGGGAGGCCATCGTTGCCCTTCACAGAATTTGACCTAACCTTGACCCGTTCAAGTTCTTCGCACTTCTGACTTTATTTGAGGAAGCCCCAAAGAGGTACACATTCTTGGGCATGCTGGACCTACTAGATTACTAGATAGATAATTGGTTGGAATTTCAATTGCGGAACTTCAAGTGATAGTTGACACATCCAATACGAGATGGCCATCAATGACAATGACTCTATCGATGTTTTGATATCTATTTTTCCCTTTGTTTCTAATGTATCGTTCTCTTGAATCATGTTATCACTATAGGCTGTGAAACCCTATTTCTCAGTTTGTATGTTGTAATCTTCTCAAGTTATCATTGCATTGCAAGAATTACAAATTATGGTGTTTGTCATTTTTTTTAGGCTTAAGTATAAGTTGCTGAAAGTTGAATATTGGTTGTCATCCTTTAGAATAGACTACAGGCAAAGGTATCTTTACTCATAAATCCACCTCTCCATAGCTGCACAAAACTTGCAATATTCTGCTGAATTATTGTAACAAGAGGAAGAAAACTGTGAAAGGAATGAGGGGCAACCGCAACGTAGAACTCCAAGACAGATTCACACTGCCCCGATGGGAGGTCATGTGTGGATTAGTGAGATGATGGATGGTCATGAGATTCGATCATATCGAAGCTTTAGGATGCACCCCGACGCTCTGAAGTCATTTATGCAGTTGTTGGAGATTCATGGTGGGTTACGAGAGACAATACATATGAAAACTATTGAGCAAGTATGAATCTTCTTGTATGCCTTTGGTCGTGCAGTGCCAAATCATGATCTTCAGGAGCGATTCCAGCACTTAAGAGAAATAATAAGTCATCATATTCGATTTGTTCTCGACACCATCTTATGCATTGAGCCAATGATCATACATCTGCCACCCAATTGTACCGCAGGTTACATATCCTCTAGCCATAAGCATTACCCATACTTCGAGGTTAGCCCCCTTTAACTGAATATGAACAATATAATGTTTGGAAAGAAAACTGAATGTCTATTTATGGAGTCGTAACATGTGTGCAGGGAGTAATTGAAGCCATTGACGGTTGTCGCGTGAGAGCCTGTGTCCCCAGATCTGAGCAGACTAGATATCGCAACCGTCATCTTCAGTTATCACAGAATGTTATGGTTGCGGTTGACTTCAACCTCCTATTCATGTATGTTGTTGCCCGGTATGAGGGTTCAGCTAGTGATATGGTGGTCCTCTGTTTTGCGTTGGAGTCGGGTACCTTCTCCATTCCGGAAGGTTATTGTTACCTAGTTGATTACAGGTATGCAAACACTGATGAGTTCATTGCCTCGTATAGACGGATCACTTACCACCTCCCTGAGTGGTGTGTTAGAGGTGGTTTAGCTGATAATTACAAGGAGTTATTCAATCACCATCACACGGTCCTACGAGGATGTGTGGAGCGAACTTTCGATGTTTGGAAGAAAAGGTTCAAATGCCTAACGCATATGAGAGAGTACTCTTTGACTATACAAAGAGATGTTGTCTGTGCCACATCCATTACTCATAACTTCATTAGGACATACGGTACGAACAGATGGTTCCCTCAAATCACCCCTGCTAGGACTCGTAGATGGAATTGTACTGACCAAGGTGACGAGCAGCCACGTCAATCTTTCACCTCTACAGCTCTCGCACGAGGAGATTCCCACCGTGAGAGGATTGAGAGGGACATGTGGAATGATTACTGTATGAACCCAACTGCATGGCAACCTAGATAAGTAGGTTGGCTTGTTTGAAAACATACAAGTTTTGGAAGTCCTCAAATGGGCAATCGTTGTTTTATAATGTCGTTAATATTATCTTCCTTTTATGTAATGCGATGGATTAAGGATGATGAAGTTTACATATTATGGCCCTCATTATTGCAACACGATGGATTTAGGATGATGAAGTTTACATATTCCTTCGGACACACAACCTTGATGCATGAGTAAATGAAAAAGTTACTAACGTAATAAATCTAACATAAAAATCTAATAAAAAAAGTACTTCAACATTCATTCTGTTATTAAATTTGCATTGATTATCAGTATTGCTGGCTTATGGGACAAGGATTTCCCTACGCGTTTAGATGGAGTAGTTCAAATTTATAGGTATATGTAATAGTTCAAAGTTACATCTCCGATCACTCATCTAACACAATAATTCATATTACTGTAATTGCAACAATGGCAAGGTTTGCTTTGTCATTCCCGATAAAGGACTTCTGAAACGATTACAAATTTCATAATTATGCAGACAATTATGGACAGATCATCTTCTTCATGTAGTAGGAGGGGGTGCAATTGCCATTGCGAAATCCCTGCTATTTTGAAGACATCTTCAAAGGAATGGAGTAAGGGAAAATAATTTTACAATTGTAGGCTTGGCATATGCAACTTCTTCGTGTGGGTCGACGTGCCAAAACAACCTTACATGTCATGTCGGGAGGCAAAAGTCGTGGGAAACTATGACACACATTTCACTTCGTAGAGGCAAGAGATCGTGGCATGTCATGCTGATATATTGGAAGTGAGAAAACTTATTAAGAAGCTTCTATGCATGGAAGTTATCGTCGTGTTGACTGTCGTTGGTTTTATAATGAAGATGTTATCGTAGATTCCGTCTTTCAATATATCCTCCTACTAGCATTATCGAATGTCTTCTACGAAGTTATTTTACGGTAGATGTTACGCATAAAATGTATTATCATCTTCACCACTACTAATTGTGGTCTCTTCTTACTTTCTTCCTATTTACGCTTATTTCAATAGTGAATATTGTAGTATGGCCTCGCACATGAATGACACAAATGAATATACCCGAAGATTACATGTGGTTACAAGGATGACGATACGTCTTCAGAATAGTTACCATTGAAGGATTATAGATGTAATCAGCTAACATGAAGGTTAACTGTCATGTAATCAGCTAACATAATATTATCATTTTTTCGTGTGCGTATTATTCTCTAATATAACAATTATTTCAAGATCAGTTAGTTATGGTTTGATGTCAATTTGCACAGTATCGGGGCCAGATCAGGCCCACCAAATAACTTATACTTATAATGTTAATAGAAATATACTATTAACATAAGTTATACGTTAATAGTTAGCCCTATTTGATATAATTATAAGCATATAATTATATACTCAATTTATATAATCAGATCAGGCCCTATCTGATATGTTAGCCCTATTTGATATGTTATCAGATTAGGGCCACCAAATAACTATAATTATATTGCCCTATCAGGCCTACCAAATTGAGTATATAATTGAGTATATAATTATATAGCAAGATTACTTATTTACTCAAATTAGATGTCAAAGCATGACTTAGAATAACTTATTCCTTTCCAAGTAACATATTTATGTAACAAATTTCGATAGCACGAGTGGACTACATTTTGTCTTGCCGGCAACAGTGGGTACTCCTACTTTCGCTTTTGAGAAAGTAGGAGAGACTCTACCGCGACGATCACTTCACATGCGATGCGTGGTGTACAACGTACAATGAGTTTATGGAGCAAACTAATTACGTCGAGTACTGGCTCTTACTAAGAAGGGGTTTTAAATATCATTGTTGTAATATATGTGACAAGCACAAACCGTTGCATTAATTTTATTTGCATACTTCATTTTTACTAGTTTAATCCTGGTCGTTGTCTCGGAGTCAGTTATCGATAAATATCAATCTCTAAGTCAAATAATATTCTTTAATTGTAAAAAAGATTGATTTTATGTAAAATAATGAATGAATGAATCAAATAATGATAAAAAGAATCAATTTTAAACACAGGAATGAATTACAAAGTTTGAAAACATTTATCTGCAAACAAGCATCAAACACCATAAATAAATACTCTAAATTACCTATTTACACCTTATAATAATAATACTTAGCTATATGTACAATAATAAGTAGTATACTAACTTAACTTAACTTACTAATATATATAGTAACATATAATGTATCTACAGTGATGTTTGAAAGTCTCGTTACAACATTAAAAAAAACTATATGCATAAGGTAAGTAAGGAATTATTGTCTATAGTAACGTTTATAATTACTGTCATTAAATCTAGCTCCAACAATACTGATCAGTTCATAAGCTGGTTCTTTAACCCAAAAATGATTTAATTGGCGGGTGGCCTTTTCGAGGGATACACAGCACCCATTACTGGGTGGGACCAGACCTCTACTAGAGGCCAGCCTAGTTATTAATGGTGCATTTTATCCGATTCATAGCTCATTGATGGGCCTACACAAGCCCACGCACAATGCACGGCCCCCGACCCAATGCACCGCACACATTGCATGCATATGCTCGTAACAGTATTAGAGACGGGGATGTATGGTGTGTATGTATGCGCCCAGTGCTATGACGACTGCGCTTTAAACATCACAAATTCAATATATTCCACTCACCTCACTTGTTGAGCGACGATGTGGCACAAATCGTGCCAGCGTCGGCATGGAAGTTCCGGTGCAGGCAGCGTGCAATTGCACACGATTTCGTTCAATTTGGCCCTCAAATCAAGGACCCTAATCTAATCCATTTATAAAATAAATTATACATTTACAAAGTCCTTACAGAGGGCTATATAATTATATACTCAATTTATATAAATAAGTAATCTTGCTATATAAATTAATTAGCCAAACTTTAGTATCTATGCACATTGATTTATAGGTTTATCTCTTAATTAACGTATAAATTACATACTTAATGACCAAATTGACATCATACAGTATAAATATACATGTTATAATATGTAGTGCAAATTTTTTAGGTATCTTACAAGTTTTATTTTATTTATATACATTTAAACATATTCCTCAGAGTGATTTACACATAATGTATGTATAAATAATATAATACAATATACATATACTTAGATTAGTTTAAATCACTTAAAATGACATAATCCAAATATACAATAAAAATTATTCCATTAATAACTTCATTTCCTAATTTATTCCATTTTAAATTTCGAAACTACCATATAGCTTATTAACTTAATTATTTACTGTATTAACATATTTCAATTAGTTTGTAGGTACTATGATCTATATAATAAGTATATAAATACATATATAAAGTATTACTTAGAAATAATTACATTTATTGGGGTTTCCATAAATTTATAGCGTATGGTACATGTAAGATAATTAAATTAATAGATAATTTTCATGCCTTATCGCCTGGGAAGGGGTTATTCTATATAAGAAATTATTATTATACATTTTTAATGTAATTTAGGAACTTAATTTTATATTATTTATAGTGAAATTCACCTCTAAGTTAGTTATACATATAAATAATTAATGAATAATATAATACAATATAAATACAAATTTAATGGGTTAAATATACTTTTAATAATTCCACACAAGTATACATTATATTTCATTTTAACTTATGTTGTAAATTTTTTCTTTGTTAATTCAATAAATTACTTAATTAAGTTAATAACTTAACCACCATCTGTAAATATATATTTAAATTAAATTACATGTATTATATACTTCATATTACATGGTTAAATATGTATATACAGTATTTCATATAATCATGTACATATAGATAGGTATCTATAGTTACTTACGTTAATATACATTAAGTTATGATAAAAACGTTCCAAAATTTATTTAATAATCTTATATAAACATTAACTTACTCTAAACACTTAATTTAATATAAAGAATATATATATACGTTATTTATACAACTCATGGCACAAGGCTAATGCATATACAAGATTAGAAGTGCTATACCAACCGTACTTACAAATGTTATGGACTTTTTATTCATAATTTTTCCATGTTGTTATTTCTTCTTCCTAATTTTTGTCGACAATGAAATTATTCATAAAAAACAATCACATTAAAATCCACTGACTCAAATAACACTACCTAATATTCTACTAACTACAAATTATTATACTTAAAAAAAAAACTCATCTACCATCACATCAAACTCCACTAACTCTCTTTCCTCTCTCACATAACAACATACCAATCATTACAAGCTTCTCAACCATTACAATCTCACCAACCAAATACCTTCTTACACTTATTCCACTCTTATTCTATCTCAGTATAGTACTATCCCGCTGTCAAACGCAGCCTTAATCTCCTTCTCCTTTGCCCCTTCTCTTCTCCTTCGCTCTTCTACTCGACGCCGTGCACGCACAATGCCAAGCACGCCAGCAGGGCTCGAAGTTGACATCGACCTCCCCATCGGCCGTTCTCCAGACTTTCGCCCGTCATCGACGAACATGACAACTCCTTCCCGGCCTCCCTTTCTCATTCTCTCTCTCTGAGTGCATGGGTCAACGCCGTCACACCTTCCCTTGCATCGGATGTCTTCTTTCTGTCCTTGTTGTCGTCGTTCCTCCCTTCTCATTCAACCTCTCTCTTCCTCTCTCGACTCTGCCGTCTTCTCTTCTCCCTTTCTTCCCTCTCGTTTCCTCATGTACACACGAATAGGAGCAGAAGAAAAATAAAAGTAAGAACGAAGGGGGCTCACCGTTCTCCTCCTCCGCCTCTCCTCGCTTGTCGTGTGCTGACGCGCCTATCCTCACGTCCTCTCCCTCAACTCCCTCATGCCTTCCTCCCACTTGCTCTCTCTCTCTCTCGTGTGTGTGTGGGGAAAACTAGGGTGGGAGTTGGTGGTAGCGGCGGTGGGTATTGATGATGAGGGTTTACATAGATCATTATAAGAGTGGAGGGGGAGAGAACGTGATAGAAAATAGGAAACGTTTGATTGTGAATAGGTTTAGGCTAAATTGATTAGGTTTAGAAACATTTTTCTCTTTATTTACTTTAATCTTCCATAACCACGAGTGTTGTTGAAACTATGTGAAACAAATTTTTTCTCATGAAGAATGTGTCATCGGAATCCTTACAAGACAATTAGTCCAATAAAATTTATGGATTTTTGAACAGAGGTTATTTGCACCATGTGATTCCTAAGGTGGGTCGCATGGGGTTTTACTCGCACACTTGTGGTCTGGTCACCACATAAAACATATTGTCGGAATCCTCATGATGTTAGGAAGCTAATGGTGCTTTCAAATCGTCGATCCAAGGTTCAGATCGTAAAAGTGAGAATCATGCGGGTTTCTACCTTGATTATGGATTTTTAATACACGTGAGATCCGATTTGCGCACAGTTGGTGGCATTAGATTCATTTTGAGGTCTAGTATCTGATTAAATAATCGGATCATCACTTTGGGTCATTAAAGTGGATGAAATAACTCAATTTTCTAACAATAGTAAAAGAGTGACAGAACCTGCCTATGATAAAATCATGTCAATTCTACCCCTCACCTGCACACAAAAAGAAATTATCCCCTCATGAATATAACAATATAAGTAATCAAGAGTTCAACAAGAAAATATAACAATATAAGTAAGAGACACCCTTGAACCCTTGAGATGACAAATGTGGATCCACATGCAAGACTCCTCGTAGTAGTTCTCTTATGCTCTGAATCCCACGAACTCTTTGCAAAAGCTCCTCTCAAATCCTCCTTCAAGATGTTGTCCTCCATGCAAAAGATGAAGCTTTCGTGATGCAGGAGTGAAGATGGAGATGATGCTAATGGAGAGAGGGGACATCCACTTCTTAAGGAAGGCTTGTTGGTGGTTGGCCAAGGTGGTGGATGACCAATATGGTGGTGGTAGAGTGGTGAGTGTGGAAGAGGTGGTGGTGGATTAGGGTTTTTGGAGGTCGTTGGTGGTTGCAAGGAAGAGGCAAGGGAGAGGATGTGCAAGAGGTGGCATGGAAGGGGTCTTAAATAGACCAAGGTCAATGGATATTAGGGTTGGAGGAGGGCTTCCTTGGTCCACAACTAGGTCTAGTAATTTTAGGAAATTGAGAATGTTGATTGGATTAGGATTTCCAATTTAGCAATTAGGATTAGGGAAATTTGGAAAGTGGATCTCCTAAAATCATGTTGGACGACCAAGCTTCTTGGAGGCACCTTGAGTTGCATGACGAAGCCCTATGGTTTCTCAATGTGGCTCCAAGTGTGAACACAAATTGGATAAGGTGGAGGCATGTTCACACTTAAGAAAATTGAGGAGCCAAATCAATAAGTACTTGATTGAAGATTTAATTCTTCTTGATTGTTTTTCTTCCATCCAAATAATAATGCACATAACAATATATGAACTTTTTGTGGAGAAAAATAATTGGGCGTGGGCCACATGTAATTAGGATTAGGGTTTTAGGGTTCTATTGATATTTCAGCCCATTTCTGAGCATTTTTGAGCTACTATGTCCATTTCTGACCCATTTCTGTTCATTTCTTTGCTTCAGGTTGCTCCTAGCATCCATTTCTCTCTGTCATCTTGACTTAGCCTACATGAAAATCAAGAATTACTAGTCTAATCCAAAAATAGGCCTATCAACACAAAAATAACTCGCAATGCATGTTATTTGACCTAAATGTAGTTCATGCAGAGTATGAGTTGTCTAGAAGCAATTATGCCTTTACTACTATAAAACTAACATTATTAGGCATTATTTTGATAAATAAATATGTGTTCATCAAGGAGCTATTCTGGTTCTGCATCAAGGAGTTGACCGAGGTAATAGTAGACCTAATGAGCCTCCTCGATGAGCAAAGAGTGGCATGATGGCGTGATAGATTGCCATCCTTACTAATAGACTTCGATTTATCATCATTCTTAGGCACATTTCACACCTATTTCCTAGGTTTTTTGCACCTGCAATACAGTATTAGGCTTGTGATAGATATGCATTATTTTTTGGAAAAATGCCTCTTATGCAGGTTCTTAGCGAATTAATTGCATTTAGAATTGTAAATAATGCAAAACATTTGTCATCGCGCATTTAGAGTAGATCCTGTAATTTATGTACTAATTTAGCTCGTTTAATGGCCAAGGCATAGGGCAATGCACAAATGTGCCTCAAATGACAAATCCAACTGTAAGGATAGAATCAGGGTGACGATCAGAGACCAACGGCGTAAAAATCATCTCAATCGGACCTTTGTAGCATCTGCTGTGAGGAAAAGAAGATGAACAGCCCAGATGGTGCCATGTGGCACCATCACGGTCACCCATAGCTCTCGTGATCTCGGCTGTTGGATGCTCATCCAATGGCTACACAGCTGTCACGTTGCCTCTCTATGTGCCTCATGCAATCGTGACCATCTGATCCTAATTGAACGATGCAAATCATGTTGTGTCATCAAGTTCGTTGCCTTCTCAGCCTCAATGAGTGCACCTCATGCAATCCACATCGTTCGATGGCGATCTCACTACACACACCTCATGTAATCTCGATCGTCCAACTAGAATCCAACAACTCAGTCACACTCATGCTGTGCCTTCATGCCCTTAACGCGAGAGCGACGTGCGTTCGTCACCGTCGATTCGAGGATCAATGATCGCAATCTCACGTCACCCGTGATGGAGCAACGTAGAGTGTTCAGCACTTTCAAACTCACGGTGAGAGTTAGAAGCTTGATGCCCACTCCCCTTTAGCGCAAGCGAGCGTGAAATTCTATCGCTTGACTGCGAGTGAAGGGCTGTGGTGCACTTATGTCAACGAGGCGCGGAGCAGACGTGATTAAGAGTGGGTGATTGACGTCAGGGATTGCACCACGTGTCTCAGCGGCAGCTCAATCATGATGGGGCGCGATCTCAGCGCATGACGAGCGCGCAATCGTTGCCCTTCGTTGGAGATCGGACGGTAGAAATTCAAATTCTTCTCGCCAGCCAAAGTACGCACGATGCATGCATGCGTAGCAGACTCTGCATGACTCTGGCGCACACACAGGTTTTTTGCATGAGTATCTTGCTTCCCATTCACACTTTTGGATGAAAAAATCCATTTCCACCACCTATAAAGGGTCTACACACCCCCTTGGACCATCATCCCTTCCTGGCTTCACCTCTCCCCCTCTAGAGCTCAAGAGCTTCTTTTCAGCTGAACTCTAGTGTTCCCAAGCCCTTAGGAAGCTCCACTAGATTAAAAAACTAATTTTGTAGTCCACCTCTCATCCCCCTTCGTGGAGCTCCCACCGGCTGTCCTCTCACCCCCACTCAAGGAAGTGGATCATCGCAATGCCACCCCACCTCTCGTCTTCCTCCTCCACCTCCGTCCTCCTTCCTCGACCTCCGTCCTCCTTCGTCCGTGTGCCGTCCAAGTAGTGATCCCCCAAGCAGCCATCGATGGAGATTCTCTCTATCTCTTTTTCTTGCTTTTTTAGTATACTTTATTTTTTTCACAATAGACATTTTTCTTGAAATAAACATTTCTTTACTTTTAATAAATTTATTTGTTATCTCTCTTTAAGTATTTTATTTCTTAGGTTAGTTCTGATCCATATTCTTGCTTCTGTTGGTATAAAAACACCCCAAAAAATTGTATAGAAAATACCAAAAATACATAAAAAGCGGGTTTGAAATCAAGCATCGCCTCTCTGAGTATGACCAGGGACTCACAACCTGGTTACAAATTTTATTTGATAGTGAGATTTTGAAAATACTATGACACAGGTTTCTTCGAAACCTTAATCTTTTCTTCACCGAATTTTCTCCTATGCTTTTGGCACCATTGTTAGGGAGGCAACAAACTTCGATTTTCTGCATTCTTCTTGTATTTACTTGTCTTTTAGTGTCTCTTTTCTTTAATATGTGGGTCTACATTTACCCAATCAAGGAGAGCCAAAGCAGTAGATTGGAGTAAAGTGCGGGTGAAGGTTTGTAAGTATACCCCGTCCCCACCCATTAGATTTCATTTATTCACCTAAATAACTCAAACTCAAATCAACCTAGGAGTTTTTATAGATCCTAGGGCAAATCTGGTTGTTTGTTTGTTACCACTACTCACCTCACCCACCCATATATATATATAAAATAAAGAAATCATCTCTGATTGTGGTACAGGATTAAAAATTTACACACTTTAAACACCTATAATTTTTGACTTAAGGCGCACTGCTCTTGCCTGATTTGATCACTTAATCAGGAATTCGATCTGTGGACCTGGTATACCCAAACTTGTTACACACCTACGTGATTAGAAATCAGATTAAGCTAACCACTTTGTGTTCCCTAATCAAGTGGTGCCACTAGCCAATTATTTGATTTGTTTGGGCTACGCCACTTAATTTAAAATTGATTAATCAAGTAGCTTGCTCCATAGGACTTAATTTTTAGGGCTTAATCAAGCACACCATATTCTTTTTGATTTTTAAAGGAATACATCTACCCCTGTGATTTCAAAACTTGGTGTGTCCCATGAAACCCTGATTGAATAGACCTAAGAATTTGAATCCTAAAAGCCACTTAAGCAAGATTTGAACCCTAAAATACACTTCATTTATAATAATCTTTCTTAAAAACCCTAGTTGTGCACACGCATACACATTTTTAACTTATTATTAGGGGCATAACCCATTTTAAAGGCCCATCACATTCCAAAGAACTATTTTCCCAAGCCTAACTAAAATTGAGTAAACGTTGGCCTTAGGATCTCACTGATCCATTTCAGGGTGCAACTCATACCATCTTTAAATAAGTGACATCTGGTTTTTCTAAAAAGTGCTAAGTTGGGGGGCTTGACTATCAAATGACTTAAGCGAGTAGGGGTTTGGCATAATTAGTAGCGTTTAGGACATGCTCCTCTTGCTACGTTGACCTAACTTAAACTACTTTTGGATTAAGGACAATACGAAATTCGATTCGTGGTGAGGGTTATATTCCTGAAGCATTGGTCCTTAGGCTACCCAATTTAAGGATAGTCTTGTATTCTTGTGCTGCGGGGCTCTTCTTTCCATCCTTTTGACTTCCTATAAGTGCATGCTTGGAAGGTCATTGAACCCTAGATTGGAAGGACCTTTAGACCATTCAAGGAGGCGAAGGTTATGTTACAACCAAGAAGATTCCATGGTTGATATCCAACCACCACCATCTCTGCATCCAAACCAACATGAGTTGATTTAGAGGCAGCTGGAATAGTTGCAACAAATGCAAGAATGTTTCCAGTGGATGAATGGTTAGGGTGATAAACCCTTGAAGGATTTTTATGATCCTACGAATTACGCGGATCGTCCTGAAGTAACATCCCTACTAGTGATGTTGAGATTAAGCCCCAGGTTTGGAGTTGAACTAAATACTTTCACGGGCTTAGCTCCGAGGACCCATTCCAGCATTTAGAGGATCTGACCACCTTGGTTCAAACCACAGAATCACAGAATGTAGACGAGGAGCAAATGATCATGAAGCTTTTCCCCTATCCACTCAGGGATAAGGTTGCACATTGGTATCGCATGACTGGAAGGCTGATCTCTACCTGGACAAAATTGAAATTAGCCTTCCTAAAGAAATTCTTCCTAGCTGGGCAGACTAATACTCTACAGTAGGCGATTGCTACTTTCGCCCAATGACCAGGGGAACCGCTTCATAGTGCCTGGGAGCAATGCTAAGATTTATTGCAGAAGTGTCCACACCACATGGTGCATCAATGGTAGCTCGTGCAGATCTTCTATCACGGGCTGACTGATCAACTTCGTAATCATGCTTCTTGCAGAGGTAATTTCCTTAACAAAGATGTAGATAGTGCATATGAATTATTTGAAAAAATGAGCAAGAATTCTATTAATCATGCCTCCATGCATACTTTCAACTAATCTCAACAAGCATAATCAAATGCCAATGAGATTCAAGCTGATTATCACAAATTTGATATGGAAGTTATCTGCAACAAACTTGATAAGGTTGATCTAGTTGCCAAGCTAATAGAAGAGTGGATGGATGGCTGGAAACTCTAGAAACACTTCTAGATCCACTCAATCCCATAGTTCGGGATTCCATTCTTCACAAGCTCCCACGGGACAGAAGTTTATGAATCAACTTGAGTTGGTTCAACCTTCGAGCCAACACTTCTCGAAACCTTATGAGTTCTAAACTGAGGCCTCTGATCCTAGTTTTTCTGATTCTTCTTACTCCCCATCCTCACCTTACGAGGATGTTCACGATATACAGGGGAATGTTGGTCCAACCTATACTCGAATACCTAAACTCATGGTTGGAGAAATCACCATAACTTCTCTTGGAAAAACTAGGGGCGGCAAACTCAATCTCGACCCAACAACTATGTACTGCAGAAGCCTTTGGTTAGGGTCATGTATATACTCAACATACCTCAAATTAGGTCATACAGCTCACATGGAATGCCCCACAACTTGCAGACCAGGCTGATTTGAACCTGAAGATGGTAGAAATGTAAGGTTCAATGTTCCAACTCATGTAGCAAATGAAAACTTCGCTAGACACCTTGCAATCCGAACTCACTGCAAACAATCGATAGCCTGGATCTCTACCATCCCAACCTGTATCGAGCCCAAGGAATGTGTAGAACCGAGGCGTTGAGCCTCAAGGGTTTAGTAATGGTGGGGAGCCACAAGCTCAGGCTCATGCAATCTATCAGGCTACCCCAACCCCTCCCAGAGTTAACTAAATACCTACCATGATTAACTGGGAGTCACCTGTTTTACCCAACCCTCCTTAAGGAACAAACCAACCGCACTATGCCACAACAAACACCATCACCTTGAGGAGTGGTAGTAAACCCAAGGGTCCCACTCAACCCCAAGTTAATAACCCTAGGATCCATAATAATCAATCCAAACTCTTGAGTAAGAATGTGATCGACAGAAAACCTGAGTTTGAATCTGATTCGGGAGTAAGATGTTGTTGTATGGGCAAAGAGAAAATGCTAAAGGGGAAACTTGAGGAAAGAATATCCCTGATACAAGGATTTAAATTTAATTATTACCCTACTCCTCGCGGCTATTGGAAAGAAGATCCTCACCTACGTTGGATCTTTATCGAGTTCATATAAGGAAAAGCGTAAGGTGGAATCTAAAAATATTAGGAAGGTAGTTTTGTTAGACAAAACCAATTCATTGATTTGAAACAAGCTACCTCCTAAGAAGCAGTACCCAGGAGCCTTGCTTATTCTCTATACAATAGGTAACATAACTTCTAACCGAGCCCTCTACTGTACACTCGAATAGGCTTATTTAATATGGTGATATTATCGTCGAAATTAGTATAGTGAGTTAACATAAATCGAGTCTACACCACTTTCACGAAAAAATTTTAACTTGGCCTATTTGATTTTATCTTGGTCACTTTTAGTCCCAAAGTCGATCTCAGGGAAGCAAGAATTAGGAGATTAAGAAGTTTTTACGCTTTTCCTAGAACGTATCTCTTCCTTGCGTTTATTATGTTTTTGGTTTTTTCTACTTTTAAGATTTTTGTGATAATGTTGTTCTTGAGGAACACCCTAAAAAATGAAGTCCTTGGCCTTGAGCCAAATGATCCTTGGCTTGAAGCCAATTTCGGGTTCCAAAATTGATCTTGTCACTCACAAGATCGGGTACTTGCAGGACATGAATTATCTTTTCTCTTTTATACTTTTTTTTTTAGTCTTTTTAATAGCAAGAATAAAAGATAAATGAAAGCAAAATAAAATGCAAGGAAAGAAATGAAAAGTGATACTTAGCTTAGTATATATGTGTATATATATATAGTAGATATGTAAGTGGATATAGAATAGATATAGATATATAGATACTATATAAATTGGGGTGGAGATGGAAATGGGAATGGGATGTAGCACGGTGTCAAGTTGGTCCATGTCTATCAAGATGCAACCAACAAGACTAAGTGCCACGTGGAGTGTGGAGGGGATGTGTGTGAGTGTGGGGTGGAAAGCTTGCTTTGCACGAATATTGGGAAATATTCGCAACTGGTGTGAATATTCCCGTGATACGATGAGCGGTGAAGGGGTAGGTTCACGGTTGTGTAGGTAGGGGGATGTGGAGTGAAGGTGAGAGAACGTGGATATGTGTGTATATAGATATATGTAGGTATATAAGAATATATGACTATATATGTATATGTATGTAGAT
Organism: Thalassia testudinum; assembly: GCA_037157565.1. NCBI lineage: Eukaryota > Viridiplantae > Streptophyta > Magnoliopsida > Alismatales > Hydrocharitaceae > Thalassia > Thalassia testudinum. Next base: position 23,595,889 of record JAZHRO010000015.1, on the reverse strand, counting down.
ATATATATCTCTCTATATATATATTTATGTATTTATATATATCTGGGGGAGGGAGTATGGGAATATATGTAAGTGTATGGGGGTGTAGATGAGTGTGTATGGGGTGTAGGTGAGTGTGTGCGTGAGAGGGAGAGGGTGCATGAGTGTCTGCCTGTGTGAGAGAGTGAAGAGGTTAAGTCGTCTGGAGAGCTCATGCGATGTCTGGAGAAAGGGAGTGAGGTGTGTGAAACCAGCGTGCGTTGAAGTGAAGGAGCAACAGACGCACACCAGGGCATGGGGAAGAGCCGTGGCGCACAAGGGTTGCGTGCTGAGGTGTAAGATGTGCAAGCTTTGAGTGAGTGTGACGCAGGCACTGAAGATGAAGTGCAGGTGCAAGGTGAAGATGCGTGGGTGACCAGCTGGAGGTAGTTGTGCGGGAGGAGAGTGAACACTATGCCACTAGCTAAGTGAGAAGCTTACTGGTGGCTATAGTGTTGCGCTGAGACGTGTGAACAATGCGCTACAGTGTGCGTGGGGAGAAGGTGACTAGTTGAGGCGGTGCGGCGTGCGAAGGGCGCTGTGGGCAGAGGAAAATGGCTGAGGGGTTTGTGCACGTGCACGGAAATGAGTCAGAGGTGTGTGGAGGTGCTGGGTGCACCGTGGCTCAGGTCGATCTTTATAGCTTGAAGCTGTGCAGTAATGGCGAAGGCGACGAAATAGAAAAAGAAAAGAAAACAAAAAAATAAAGCAGGGCAAAGCAAATAAAAATCGAAATAGGGAATCCACCACACCCACCTGCTAGCGAAGGAGCTGGGCAGTGGTGGAGCTCACCGTGGGGTCTGAGACCATGGCAAGCTTCTCCTGCACATAGTGTGCCTCTTCTCAACTGGTGAGAAGAAGAGATGTGTATGGAGAGGGAGAGAGGGAGAGAGTGGCCGGCAGTGAGTGAGTGTGTGTGTGGTTTGTTGGTCTGAGGGTGGTTCTGTGATGGTGGTGGTCGAGTGTGGGGTGGAGACCTGCTCTCTGCAAGGGAGGGGTGCATGCTCTTTTATAGAGACAGTGTGCGCTTCTCCCCATGCAAATGGTACGAGGGAGACGGGTGCACAGCTCTATGCAAATGCAAATGGTTGGTGGAAAATAAAATAAGGGTGGTGAATTTGCAATGCAAGCACATAATGAAGATATTAATTATTGTGTGTTTAAGATGAGATGGATTGTTATGAAATTGAAGTGGATTGAATGGTCATTTGCTCTCACTCTCTCCCCCTCTTTAGAAATGCATGCAAGTGAATATTTACAAATGCAAGTATGGCTACCTAAAATGCATGGGTAATGCTAGGAAATAACATAAGATGACATATTTATAGGCCTAGCTTGCTGTGCAATCACCTTCCTTGACTTGGGTGCTTCCATTAATGTGATTCCTACTACACACTATAGGAAACTTAGTTAGGCCACCTGAAACCCACTGACATAACCCTAGGAGTCTTCTAGAAGATTGTTTGGTCAAGGTCAATAATTTTCATTATATTGTGGACTTTATGGTCCTTGACAAAGAAGTACTGAGACAACTCAACCACACCCTAATCATTTTAGGAATACCTCTCCTGGCCACTGTCGAGGTGAAGATTAATTGTGAATCGGGAGATATAGAGATCGCCTCTGGGAATCAGGTAGATCATTTTAGTATTTTTGAGGCATCAAAGAAAAACAACATTAGGTGTGCTTTGATTGAGGAGTTAGGCAGAATAGTGGAGGTTATGGCCATACACACTATAGAAAACCCCCTAATGGCCAATTCAACCCAAACTCAGGGAGATAATCACGAGGTTGCAAGGCTGATTGAGGATAGCAACGATTTGCAACCAACTTTGAAAAATCAGGATGGAGACTCTACTTATGAGAAAGATATTTATAAACTTGAAAGCTTGTTGGAGGATTTACCTGACACATCAAAAATACAACAAATCCCTTATCCTAAAGTATTCAAGTTTGAGGTTAAATTAGCGGGTGAACAGAAACACATTCAAGATCAAGATGGTTGGACCCAGAACTGAAATATTGAGGATGAAATCGAGAAGAAAACTCTTATTTGGGGAGAAACTCTTAGGAAACCTAACTTAATTCCTAAAATCAGCTTAAGCATCCTAGAGTCTACACCAATATTACCCTTAAGAACCCCCGATACCTTCCAGAAGCTTCATAATCCTCGCCCCCCCAACCATTACACAATTCCTACACCCACCCAAACCTCTGATGTGTACATCTAGGAAAACACCTATTGGAGACCATTTAGGCTCTCCCTGCATCATCAGCTTGACACTTTCTTGACTATTTCTTTGGCAAGTCCACTCTCATCCATGGGGACCCATAGGTGTAACGAGCGCGTGCCCCAGACGTATTTTAAGACGTCTGGGAGGTGGCCCAGACGTCTGTAAAGACGTCTGGGATCACATCCAGACGTCTGACCAGACGTCCGGGATAGTTTACAGACGTCTGGCGAACAGTTATGCTCGCACGGGATATTCGTCTGCGCGCCTGTGCGCCAGACCTGCGATCCTGCATCTTCTCTGCGGCTGCAGGCGACTGCGACCGTCTCTCCCTCCTCTTCGCGTGGCGTTAAAAGGGGGAGGGGGCGCGCCTCCCTTCCCGTCTCCACCATCTTCCTCCTTCTCTCCTGCCTGTGTGCGAGAGCGAGCGGACGCGAGGGCGCAGCGGCAGCGGCGGCCGCAGTAGGCGCGGAGGAGCTGCGGCGTGCGAGGACGGGGCTCTGCCGTGAGGGCGAGCTCGCCGGGAGCGGCTTGGCCGGCCGGCGGAGGGCGCAGGGGGCGCAGAGCGTCGCGGAGAGGGACCTGCTGCGGGCGGAGCAGCGGACGCGCGAGGTGCGACGCGGGCGGCGTCGCGAGCGGAGGCCGAGCAAGGTTCTGATTCTGGAAAAATCTCCAGAATCAGACGTCTGGACTGATATCCAGACGGCAAGGTCGACGTCTGTGAGATCATACAGACGTCTGAAAGGTGAGTTCCGCTTTCTCCTTCTTTTTGTCGACTGACCGTACTGAGGGAGGAGGGTTGGCTGTGCGCAGGTGTTCGATTCGTCATCCTTTGCTAATCAGACGTCTGGAAGTTGTACCAGACGGCGGGAGTGACCTCCAGACGTCCGGAGAGACCATCGGACGTCTGGGATCTAGGAGAGACGTCCCCACAGACTTCTGGACGTCCGGGGAACCAAGCCGAACAGGTAATTCTCTGATCCACCGTTTAAGACGTCTGGAAGGAGTTCCAGACGTCTGATTTTGCACAGTATTGTCTTTCTCGACCCGTTTAGGGCCCGTTTGGGCTCCGTTTTCCGCGATTCGAGTTGCGTTCGTTTCAGAATTTATTCCTCTACCCGCCTACAGTAGCTATACACTGTTTTGAGACACTCCTTGTGTTTGATCCTTGTGATAGGACCTCGTTCGATTGCCGTCTTGAGAGTCGCGGAGGCGCGCGGGATTCCCGACCACGCCCCCATTACTCCCGTTGTACCTGGTAGAGTGGTTTTAAGTATTAACAAAATCTGTTAAAATATGGAACCATAACTAGAACCTAGGGCATTGCATGAATCCTAGGAATGAGAAATATATGGAATGATAGCTCCTAGGTGTTGCATGAATCCTAGGGCCGGAAAACTAGATTGTATGATAGATCCTAGGATATGGCATGAATCCTAGGATGGAAAAACTAGTGGAATGTACCTTACTGCAGTCTTGGAAAAATGGAAAGGAATATATAAAGCTGCCTGTAAATTTAATTAACAGCTGCCTGTTATGCATAAAGAATCATGTTGAGATCATGGAATGTGAGAACGAGAATCTGGAAAGTGAAACATATGATGTTCTGAGATAAAGAGCTGGAACCCTACGGGGAATTAGGAGTGGAACTCCTGGAAAGAAAAGGAATGGAACTGAGATGTAGTTTGTACTGTCTCTTGGGTACGCAGTACCAAGGGAAGTACCTGTACCTGTTTTAGTGCAGAGTGGGGCCAGCCGCCCCAGGGACCCGGGGTTAGGATTGGCCGCTCTGTACCGACTTGTTGGCCCTCGTGTACGTAGTACCGAGGAGAGCTAGTAGTGTTAGGAGAGTACTAGCTACCCCACGGGCCCCGGGGTTCTGCTAGCCTCCTTCACCGACTTGTTAGGCCCACTAGGGCAAACCAGGGTAGTCAGGCGAGGGTGCGCGGACTGTGGAGGGGCAAGGCCCCGGTTTGGTTACTGTGGAGGGGTTGGACCCCTGTTACTGAGAGGGCTCTGCCCTGGTTCCGTGCTGTGCTTTGGGCGCACCCGTTAACGGAAACGACTGACCGCGTGCCAGTACGGGCTAGCTACCTGTGTGTTTATCGCGCGTGCCGTAGTCACCGTTACGTCTGTCAGTGACCTTGGGGTGGTTGACTGAGGGTAGGATCACCACGGGGGACTCTCCCGGCCAGGAGAGCACCACGTGCTACTTCTACTATTAGAAAAGACTGCAATCAAGATCGTCCCACGAGGACATTCGAGATCAAGTAAAGGATCTGAGAAGTAAATGAAATAGTGAGAAAAATTGAAAGATGTAAATAAAGGAAGTAATAGAACATAACAGCTACTGTACACTCTACTGTTGCCTTTAGTTAGTTTGCCACTCTACTCAGCGTTTTGCTGACGTGTTACACTCGTTACCTTTTTCAGGACCAGGTGTTGAGCAGCCAGGGTCGGCGGCTGCAGAGGACGCTGGGCCGAGTAGGGTCCAGTAGAGTTGCCACAGCTTTGTACCTTCTTTTGTTTCTGTTCTAGTGAGTAGTTTTGTTTTCGCTGTACCTTCTTTACCTGCAGTTTTTGTTATATGATAAATGTTGTTTTACTGTTGTGGTGGTGCCTACTGTAGTAGTTTCTTTCCTTACTGCTGTACTTTCTTACTGTTAGTTATATTCATGCTGAATGTGGTTTATTTTACTGTCTTTTGGTTACTTCCTCGTTGGACGACTGGGTCTTGGGATTAGTCGAGTCGGTCCGGTTCTCGTGTCTCGTAGGGACTCGGGAACCGGGTCGTTACAATAGGTCGGGGCCCGGAAACTTGACTTTAGTAGCCACAATTTCTAGAGATTCATATATGTGAACTGGGCCCACCTGAAGGCCCTAAACTCAACACCTGTATAGTCTGTGTATATTCGGAGCTAACTAGAATCATCACGAAATTCAGGTGCTATCTTGATTACTCTACTCTCTCATGGCTTTATTTTACAATGAGGACATTGCATTAGCTTGCCATAAGTGGGTGGATATACTTATTTCTATAATATATCTATAATAAACATTCTTTGCTTTTAATATATTTATTTATTTTTTCTCTATCTCTTTGTGTTTTTTTTGCTTTGGTTAATTCTGATCCATATTCCTACTTCTGTTTGTATAAAAATACCCAAAAAATTCTATAGTAGAAAATATCAAAATTACATAAAAAGCAGGTTGGAAATGAAATGTTACTTCCTTGAGTTTGACTTGGGAGTCCCATCCTGGTTATAAATTTTATTTGATAGTGAGATTTTACGAATACTAGGGAGTTAGTTTCTCCAAAACCCTAATCTTTTCCTTGTCGAATTTTTGCCTATCAGCTTGCTTTAGGCATCTCTACATTATTAGGACTCATGCGTGATTTGTTGTTATTTCTGTCTGATTTAATGCATTACATGTTTGTTAGGGAATGCAAGATAAGTGTAGATCATCTAAACCTTGGCAAACTAAAAAGAATGGCAGAAAACCTTAATTAGAAGAAGACAGAAGGTCCCTTAGCTCCAATCCAGCCAATTCAGCTCCAGTGTAGTTCCTTTCAACTCCATCATAACTCCTACTAGGTTAACTTACTTTTGCTTGGCTACTAGCCTTGAGCTAGCTAGCTAAGCTAGCTACTGAGACAACATTTAGCTTTACCTCAGCTCTTCTTAGCTTCAGACCAGCTCATGGCAACTCCATCTAGCTCTCCTTAGCTACTAGCTAGCTTTAGCTAGCTAAGCTAAGTCCATCACCTCTCCTCCCACCCTATTACCTAACTACTTGTTGGTGCAAGAGCACCATGATCATTGATTTTGATGATAACAAAACACTTGTAATTTAACATTTGCATTTGAGTTTAAAGCTTCAGGTTTATATGCAAGTGAAAGCAAGTGTGAAGGAGTTCAAGCTCTAGTCCATGGAGGAATGAAGGAGCTTGATTTAGGAACAAAAGCATCAAGGAGCATAGGTTGGAGCTTTGGAGGAAGAAGGAGCTAAAGATTGAAGATCAAGAAAAGAATGATAGGATAGATTTATTCCTTTCATGTATTTGTATTTCTTTGTTTCTCTTTATTTTCTTAGATTCATGTTGAAGAGCCTAAAGTATATTACCCTAGGTCATAGGAACACTTAGAACACGTAGGAAAAATCTAAAGTTGAATTAGAGAGTCAGAATCGAAGTCAGATTTCCTCTCAGACGTCCAAGATAAGTCCCAAACATCTGATCTTATCCTCTAGGTCGTCTGATAATAAAATCAAACGTCCAATAAGTAACCGTGGGCACAAACAAATTGTTGTCAGAACAATATCTTCGAGAACCAACTTATAATTATTTTAATATTATTTCTAGACATTCGTAGAGCATTCTAGATGTTTGATAAACAGTCGTTAGACCTTGTCGAACCAAATCTAACCGTTGGGTCCTAAGGAATCAATTCCCGCAGAACACCATTAGTCTCAAACGTTTAGAACGACTATCAGACGTCTAGTCAGATGTCTGACCTTATTACACTAGAATCCTGTTTGGATTTGATCCATTCCAGAAAGAACCCCCTTTAGAATTAAACATCCAATATTGCACCCAGATGTTTTAAAATTCACATGTAGATGTCTGACCAAATCCCTATTTGGATCTAATCAATTTCAGGAAACACACCCTACAAAATTAGACATTTAGAAATTATATTAGACGTCTAATAAGACATCTGACCCAAACATTAGAATACTAATTATGCTGTTAGACCTAATCATGACTCTGATCTCAAAGGGATTTCAACCTGATCATATGAGATTTGTTCCCAATGGCTATAAGGCCTCTCTTAAGCCTCCTTGAGGGTTCCTAACACATTTATAAATAGATGGAAGCCTCTCATTTGCTAAATACATAATAGAGAAAATTCTTCCTACCATTACACCCATTTTGTGAGAGATCAAAAGAAGGAAATTGTGCCCTTGGTCTCCAAGATCTACACTTCACATTTGAAGCACTGAGACTCTGCTGTGTACTTACGTCAATCCACTTTCACAAAATAGGGAAGTAATTCTTGCCTATAGAAGCTTAGGTTAAATCTTATATTTTGTGTCTCTATAGGTTGTATTTTCCATTTTATTTTTGGTTGGATATTCATGTAGTGAATTCCCATCTCCTTTGTGAGACAAAATACCCTTCGTGAAGAAGAGGGGTTTTGTGGTAAGTAGTATGTTTTGTGTTGAGGTTGTACCACCCTCAGTTTAAGTGATACGTATAGTGGATTTGATCGATTCGGTCAATCGGGAAATCCTAAGTCAGGAAGACTTAGGTAGTGGTTTTTACCTGGGTTGGATTTCCGCCTAAAAATACTTGTCTTTTGTGGTGAATGCTTGTGTAATTGATTTTATTTCTATCATTTTTGTCTACCGCACTGTTCACCCCCAATCTAGTGCACCTACATACCCAAGTCCACTACCCAAACCCACCTAAAAGTTGGCGCCAACCTTCCTACAACTACCTCCTTTTGGTGCTAAAAGGGGGTATATCCACCACCATCTAAGCACCCTTTGAAGGGTGGCGCCACCATGAAGCACCTGTCCACCCACAACCACCTCCATACACCCTTCTACATTGGTGCCAACTCCCTTCCCACGACCACCACTCCACTCCAACTTCATCCTACCATCCATCCTGCAACTACAACCATCCTAATGCTCAGTTTTGGCACCAAAAATCCTACAACCACCAACCTTCTAGAAGGACTACAATTGGCGCCAACTTTGGTGGCTCTTCAAGCCATAACCACCACCCCCCTTCATGGTTATAAAACACCTCCATAACCACCATTTTTGGACATCCTTGGCTACATTTTATTTCTACCTAAATCATCCTACAATCTACCTTGGAAGGAAGAGAGGATGTTGGAATTGGAGGGACTTCCGCCACCCCCCTCTAGTCTCCAACACTCCCCTCTCTCATCCATGGAGCCATGCCAAGGAGGATACTAAGGAGGATGGTTAGGCAGAGGAGGAAGGGTGGACGTCCACCCTTAATTGTTGGAGAGTAAGAACATCACCATCACTAGGTGATAAGAACACCATCATAAGCCATAACTAGCTCATTTCGATCTAATTAAGTCAGTAAATGCTCCTACATAATTGCCAGAGAACCATAAGTCACTACATAATCATTCTGAGGGAAAAATAAGAAACTAGGGTTAAAACTGTAATTTTACCATCATATCATGAATGTAGTACAACCACGGGTTTTTCTATAGGTTCATTAAGGGTCAAATGGTCCTAAAAGGCTAACAAGTGGGTTAGAACAATCAGAAAAGGGTTTGCACATGTTCTGAGAATTAAATAACTTTTGAAACTCTAAAAATAGACTTGCTTAATTAACTAAGGTTATGGTCAAGATAAAATTCACCTAAACCTTTTAAAATTTATATAAAAATATTCTCCTGGGTTTGGAACCTTCAATTTGACCATTGGAACCCGTTTTGACCTAGAACAGAGTCTCAGATAGACATTTGCCCTAATTTAGATTTTTGCATAAATTACCTAGTCAAACATGGTCAAAACCAAAATCCAACTTCAACATTGGATTCCTTAGCTCCAAATTAGGTTTGTACCAAAATTTGGACTCAGGATGAGTTTGTCTTGACTTAGTTTGCAACTTGGTTCTGTCTGATTACATTTATGCCCTTAACTTTCAAAATCTTTTGAAATAGACCCCTAACTTTGTCGTCACTCTCACAAAAAGGTCCCTACCGCCATTAAACCTATTCCTACTTGCTCTGGCAACCTTAATTTGGAAAGAACCCTTGATTTCTTGACGAATCCCTTTCAAATTTGAAAGGGAAGTTCGTCAAGAAATTTCTTTCCTTTTGAACCAAATCCTATGCCCCAAAACCTTCCCAATCTCTCATGCGAACGCATGAGAAATTTGGGTATCAAGGAATTTTCCAACTCTGGCAAGCTTGGGAAGCTTGTTTCCCAAGCCCAAAACTTCTTCCTGGGGACTATAAAAGAACCTCTTGATCAAACCATTCTTCGTACACTCGAAATCAGCCAAGATTCTCCCCCCCCCCCAATTCCTCTCTCTCTCGGCCAAAAGCTCCTTGATGTCCGGTGAGCTCCTTTGTTCTTCTTCGTCCTCCATTTGCAATACCAGCAGCGGAGTTATCTTCCTCGTTTCTTCCTACGTCGAGCTGTACCAGCCGGTGCCCTAATCTCCTTCTTCCTCACCGTTTCCCTTTCTCCGGAGCTGTTCCCTTCTCTGGTGCCGGCAACACCACAACCGGCGTCTTCTCCTTCCCACTTCGTCCGTTACTACATTCAACTGCTCCCTAAACTCTTCCTCATCACTCCAACACTTTTGACACACCGTTTCGACCTCGACCACACCTCCGTGACTCCATCATCTTCCACAGTTTTAGCCACACCTCCGGCAAGGTTCATCTCGCTCCACACACCACCAAACCCCTCGCCAACTACCTCAAGACCTCCACCACACCTCTCTGCTCATTTCCCCTCTCTCATTTTGATCCATCATCCACCGAAACACTACCCTGAACAGATCCATCATCTCTGACCTAGCCCGTGACCGTCCAGCCACTATTCATACCCATTCGCCACGCCGACCTCCTCAATGAACTCGTCGTGCTACGGTGATACTCTCTGAACCTTTTGACAATGTCGAGAGGCCGTTTGCTTGATTTCAGGTGTGTCCTCTAGCCGTCATTGACGAAGAACTTCAAAGGAGCTTCGAGCTTGCTCCAGGTCTTGTCTGCCCCAGGTGGAGGTCCTAGGTCGTGCGGACTTGCTTCAAGTACTGCCCCAGGCGGTTAATTAGACGCTGGGACCTTAGCAGCTATGCTAATCGGAGGAATCTCCTTGCTGCAGACACACACGATGAAGGGACGTGGTTTAGTCCCACATCGTCAGCTGAAGAGTGCCCCGCGGTGCATAAATTGCAAAAGTGCTATAGCCTTATTGCCTTAAGACATAGGGTGAGGTCCCTCTCACCCACGCACTTGCGCGTCGTCCGTGACCTCTGCCTGCAGACCTGGCCTGACCCGTTAACCCGCCTAAGCCTCACTCCTCGCTCATCACCCACTGCCGGTGAGCTTGGACCCAGGTATGCTAGGTCTGATAATCCAATTACCCCTGTGTCTCTGGGAGAGTAGATCCTAAAGAGAGAAGGAAAGCCTGCGCGGGTAGAGGGAGGGTTTTGCTCTTGGTGAGAACCGGCTAACACTTAGCCGAATTCAGAAGCTTATCCCCTGCTGTGTGAAGAAAGCCAGAGAAAGAAGGGTTGAAGGAAGAAGAAGAGTTGCAGAGACAGAGAAGAGAAAGGGAAAAGAAGAAGAAGAACAGAGAAAGGCTTGAGCAGTTTAAGCCATCTGATCAGCAAATCAGAGGATTGGTTTGATTACATTTCATACATATATACATTGAGTTCATTAGCTATCATTGTAAGGAGTACTTGGTGATCTAAATCACAATTTTACTCCATTATTTTTGCAGTTTGACACTTGATCCTAGTGCTACTTTATTTAGAAATAGTTTTTGTTTACAATTTCATAGCCTTCTTGTATTAAATTTCAATTTTGAGAACTGAATTCCATATTGCTCCCTGTGTTTCACCTCAGAACTTTTTCAAGTAATAAATTTATTTGTTTGAGCACTATTTTGGCTATGCTGCAACGCGACAATTTTAAAACACGATTTAGCGTGCAAACACTAGGAGTAAGGAGTTCTTCTTCAAGTACGAGAGCAATTGTACTTGGAGTGAAGATCACCTCAATTGTCATATGGAGCCTACTACTACTACCTTTTTCTCTTATTTTTGTTTTTACATTTTGTAGTAGTTAAGTTTGCCTCTACACTTGAGAATTACTTGTGTGGAACTCTTTCACACAAGTGAGCTTATCAAGTGCATTTTTGTGTAAATTCTTCTTATTTATATATAAAAATTCAATTGCCTTTCAAATTGTGTTTTTTATAATTTTATGCTTCCTTAGTCTGCTTAGTGCATTCACTTCCCTCCTAATTACCCTAGGTCACATGTGCCTAGGGTGAGTTTAGGAAGGTCAATTTTCCTACAATCATTTAGGCGTAATCATCTCTTTCATTGCCTCATTTTCAAAACCCTAAAAATCACAAAAAACCAAAAACCAAAAAAAGAGAAGATTTCAGAGAGCGAGAGTGAGATCTTTGCTTTTATAACTAAAATTGCCTCCTTAAATGACTCTAGATACTCCACTATCTAGGAATATAAATTTAAAAGTTGATTGGATTTATGCGTTGCAACGATTGAACTAATATCTTTTGTAAAATTGCATATTTTTGTATCACTTCTTATTGCTATTAGCGAGTAAATGCCACATGCTTATATTTCTCGCTTTTCTTTGTGTAGTTGGATCACCTTTTTGTAATCTAATAGATGTGATCCTTTTCTATTCTATTACTGCTAAACAATCTAAACTGCATATGTTGATATTGTTAGTTGTGGTTTGTATATAAATAATGTTGTGGCATGTTGTTAAAGATATGGATGGCTTATGCTTTCTTTCTGTCTCTCACTTCCTCTTTATTTTTTTGTGGATGGAGTTGTGTGATTCTAAACTCGTACAGGTACAAGTACAAGTGATCTGTAGGACAGATGGTGTTTTGGGTTGTCAAATCTGAGGTGCCACAAATCTCGAATTAGAGTAGGGCTTCCACTGTTGCCTGGATGCTATCTTTACAAATTACCTCTGCACATGAAAACCTAGTGTTTGGCATCCTTAAGAGGGGATATTCGGATGAGTAGCTAGGGAAATTGATCTGTTGAGTGAACCATTTATTGAAGTACAATTTTGCTTATTGATAAGCTCTGCTGGCAATAGTAAGGATTAAGTTGAAAACTATTGGTCATTGTAGCCATGCCTCCAAAGAGGAATCCTCAAGTGAGTGATTTGCAGGATGTGATTGCACTGGCCACTCAGATGTAGCAATTCTTGTAGTCGATGTAGTAGATCTCAACCAGAGGCTACCCAGTCCTCAAAAGATAGAAACTTGGAGGATACGTAGGCACCACAGAACTCCCCTGAAATTTTGGTTGAGGCAAGGAGTTTGAGAGATTCAGGAAGCTATGACCCCTAGAGTATGATGGGGAGGGAGATCCTTCTAAAACTGAAAATTGGATCCTAAAGATCTAGAAAATGTTTACAGCGCTACAACTGGGACAAGACTTCTTTATTTTGCTTGCCACTTACTATTTGGAAGGTGCAATAGAACAATGGTGGACTTCGATCCTAAGATCCAAACCACAGCTTGTATCTAAGGGAAACTTCAATTGTTTGTGGAATAACACTATCCCTCAACTTAGAGAAAGTATAATAAGAGATAACTCTTGAGTCTTCAGTAGGGTACCCTAACAGTGGTCGAATATCGGGCGAAGTACCTAGAATTATTCTGTTTTGTGAGAGGGATTACAATGGATGAGATTGAAATAATGTGGTGCTTCTAGAAAGGACTAAACCCCGTCATCAATCTACAGCTGGGCAGTACGCTAACTGGGACTTTGGTCGAATTGGTAAAGAAGGGCATGATGGTGGAAAGGCAGATAAACCAATTTGCCTGGCATGTTTGGTCGACCTAGACCTTTGGTCATTCTAGAGAAAAGGATCATAAGTACAGGTGTAAAAACAAGAGATATAATCCCATGAAGTCTAATAAGACTGTGATAGGTCCACATCAGTGGTCAATAATTGTGCCTAAGAGCATTAAATATTGAAATTAAAATAAACTTCGAGCATGTATTGCATTGGAAAATTACTTGAATCGTGATTTGAGTCCCGCATATTTATTTGATGTATTACACGTTGGCATATAGTTTAATTATTTATGTGTGTGCCTATATTTCTCGAAAAGAGATATTTGAAAGCCTATATTTCCTGCGGGAGATATTTGGTCCTATATTTCTTGCACCATGGACCTTTGTGAGCTTCGCAGCCCTCTCCGCTTTTGTTCACTTTCACTTTCATTGTGAGCATGGTTACAACATGCACTCACCACAGTCACTACTGCCCCTCCCCTTCAACTTCTTTTTCTTCTTCATCTTCTTCTTCCTCTTCCAATGCCTCCCCTCCTCACCTCCTTTCTCACTGAGAACCCAATAACACCTTCTCCAACACCTCTCCAAAGCACCACCAACACCCTCTGTTCTCGCCATCATCGAAGTGTATGGGTGTGATATTGGGCATCTAAAAGTAAGCGGGTTTGTTCTTGGATTGGATTAGAACTAAATAGGGATCTAGTGTTTATCCATTAAACATCTATTGAATGTCTGGAGATGTTATTGGATGTCTGAGACAAAAGGGAACCTTCGGGAATTGATTTCCCAAGAAGCTAATTGTTATATTGTGTCTGGAAAATCAAGATTTGGGTCTGATTTAGCCTAACATTTTTTTATTAGATGTTTAAAAATAAAACATTTCTTTATTAGACATCTGGAAGGCTCTCTAGTTGTCTAGAAAAAGTAGTAAAACATTTCGTAATTGTTTGGAGAGGATTTTGTTCTAACAACTTGATTTAGGTTAAGATTAGGCCCAACAGTCCAATTATTGGATGTCTGAGAAGGTCTTCAAACGTCTGGATCAAGGCCTAGTTGTCTGGAAATATGTATGGACATCTGAACACTAAGAATCGTAAACTAAGTGTTCCTGGTCTTGGGTATTCGATGTCTGGTAAATCTATTAGAAAACTTAAAAGTGATTATCAGACGTCTGAATGTAGTGTTGGACGCCTGATATAGAAGTCTATTTACTATTTTGATTTTTTAACTCACTTCTAGGATTTGCCTAATTATCCTAAGGGTGTGTAAGTGATTCTAGGACTTAGGTTAATGATATTTTGGGCTCTTTAACATGAATATAAAGAAAAAAAGGAGTAAACAAAATACAATATTACAATGACAATATTTTTTTGAAGTGTTATTCTTCATTCTCCTTCTTCTTCTAGCTTTAAGACCAATGCTCTATCTTCACGCTCCTTGATGCTTTTGTCCTCCATTAAGCTCCTCTATACCTCCATGGACTTGAGCTTGAAATCCTTCACACTTTCATCCATTTGCATTTATCCTGAAATCTTAATCTTCAATGTAAATGTTAAATCACAAGTGTTTTGTTATCATCAAAATCAATGATCGTGGTGCCTTTGCACCAATAGAGCTAGCTTATCTAGCTTGAGCTAGCTTAGCTAGCTTGAGCTGGCTAGTAGCTAGAAGGAGCTGAGTTTAGTTATCCTGAGCCTAATAGGAGCTAAGAAGAGCTGAGGTGGAGATTCTTGGGGACTCAGCAAATAGCTTAGGTAGCTAGCTTATTATTAGTAGCTAAGCTGAGTTGGGTGATTGTAGAACAATCACGGGTCCTAAATTGACTGAATTAAGCTAATAACCTAGCCTACTTTGTGTAAATAGAGCATCTATCTCATGCATTGCATGATCCTTGCATATGTACATTCTTGATCTAAATTTTATCATATTATGGTCCTTTTGGTAATATTGAGGTTTTATACATGTAGGGCCATACTGAGACCTACATTTGGACCAAGAAAGATGCAGAGGAGTCATTGTTACATGATCAACGATCTGGAGCACTTGTTAATTTAGGATTAATTTGTCACTGTAGTAGTATAGTGTACAATCTAGACGGATGTCATGTTATTTAATTACAATTTTTACTGGTTTATTCCAAGTCGTACACTGGTAGACAGTTATTAATATACATCACTCTCCATTATCCAAAATCTATATTTTATTCAAAAAATATCAATGTTGTTTACAAAATAATGAATTAAAAACAATCAAAAAGTCAATCCAAGTTAGTTATATACAAGCCAGGACAATTGAATGGGTATTGGCAATGAAATGCCTTAAAAATACATAGAAGTTAAAGGCACCAAAAACACCAATTAACTCTATGTTAGTTTGAATTATACTTGACTCTATTTACACACTACATATCTACTTTAATAACACTAAACTAACTAAATACAAGTTTAGATAAAAGGAATAATAAGTGAGAGAGTTATAAATATACAAACCTCAAAAACTATGTACAATACAAGGTAAAAAGAACTAATATTATCATAAAACATTTAGTAATCTCTACTTAATACTTAGTTATCTTATACACATAACATACAAACATGTAATTGACACTTACACATATATAATACTTCAAATACATACACAGCATACACCTATTTTATATACTTATATAATGCTTAATGTAAATAACATATGTACCCACTCAGCACATAGATAATACAAGTACTTACATAACACACGCATTAACACACAACATAACACTCACGCACACTTAGCTTATTTCAGCCTTAAGAGCCCTAACACTACACATAGCCCAAAAAAAATTATTTTGGGCTACCTTTTCACAGGATCAACATCCCCAAGGGCCCTGATTGGTATCATTACTAAGGCAACCCCTACAGGGGAGGGCCAAAGCCACAATAAATCACCACCTGGGGCCCAGAGGCAACCTCGCAGGGCTTCGCCACAATTGGGCTCTCAACTATTGGTTAAATAGTAACCAGCATGCACAGCGCACGCACACACACACTCGCTCAAGTGAGCGCACTAGGGAGTTGATGTGAAAAATACACGGTTTGATAAAAGCGAATTTTTGTCGTTGCATCACGTAAAATTCGACCAACTTTTAAATTTGTAAAACCTAGATAGGGTGAGTATCTAGGGTTGCCCAAGGAGGCCAAATTGTTAATTACTAAGTTATTCTCTCTCTTGCTCTCTCAAATCTCCTTTCATTTTGGTTTTGTAATTTTTTAGGGTTTCTAAAATCAGGGCAATGGAAATGTGAATTTAAAACTACGCCTAAGTGAACAAAATGTAATCCTCCTTTCAAGCTCACTCTAGGCAAGTGCGTCCAAGGTAATTAGAAAGGTAGAGTGAAGTGCACTAAGCAAATAACAAATACTTGAAATAGAAACAAAAAAATTGAGGGGCAACTTGCTTCTTGTATTTCTACATCAAATTAAGGTCACAAGTAGAGGAATGCTTGTTACACAAAATATAAAATAAAGCTAATACAAAAAGAGAAATAGAAGAAGATAGAAATCCTCCAAATGAAGCTCGGAATGGTCTTCGCTCTAAACACGGCTGCTCCCGTATTTGAAGAAGATTCTCCCTTACTACTCTCCTTTGATGTAGATGAAGTGCTCCAAGATCTCCAAGGGTGGACGTCCACCACCCTTAACTTCTCTCCTGCCTGGCCGACCTCCAAAAGTTTGCTCCTTGGCTTTGGGCACAAGGAAGAAGGAAGAAGAAGATGCACATCAATGGGGCAAGTTAGCCTCATTGATCACCTTCAACCTTCCTCCTCCTTGGCTGACTATGTAGGTAGATTACAGGTGGACTAAATGCTAGCCAATGATGGTTCTAAGTTGGTGGTTATGGTAGTGTTATATAGAAGTGTAGGGGGGTGGTGGTTATGATATTTTTGGAGGGAAATGAAGGGGTGTATGTTTTTGGAGGGAAATGAAGGGGTGCATGAATTCTTTGGAGGGAAAAAATGGAAGGGAAATGAAGGGGTGCATGAATCTTTTGAAGGGAAAAATGGAAGGGTGCCTTTGGTGGTAGTTATGTGATTTTTGGAGGGAAAAAGGTGACACCACTTTTTTGTGGAGGTGAGTAGAGTAGGGAGTTGGGTGGAGTGCTAACTTAGCTAGCTAGCAGATGGTAGGAGCCAGGAGTAGCTGCTTTGAGATGGTCTGAGCCTGCATGGAGCTACTTGAAGTTTATGAAGAATTTCCTGTGAACTCAACAACTATCTTAGCTTGCTAGTCCTTTGCTGGCAGCTGAGCTAAGTAGGGTTCAGATGAATGGAGTTGACTTCAGCTTGTTTGGAGCCGAGGTGAGCTAGGGCTAAGCTTCTTGAAGACTCCCTAGCTAGCTTAGCTAACCAGTTCTCAACTAGTAGCAAAGCTTGAAGGAATTGAGCTTCTTGGGCAGGAGATGAGTTGTCCTGAACTAGAATTCAGCTGGTTGATGACTCTTCAACTAGCTTAGCTAGCTAGTATAAGATTAGTAGCTAAGCTCCTTGGAATTGAGCTACCATGAGCTGGAAAGAGCTGAAGATGAGCTAGATCCAGCTAGGATGAGTTGGAATGAGTTAGGATCCAGCTGAGATGAGTTGGAATGAGCTAGGATCCAACTGAGATGAGTTGGAATGAACTAGGATCCAGCTGAGATCAGTTGGAATGAGCTGCGATCCAACTGGAATTAACTTCTATCTTCTTCTTCTAGGGTTTGTGCCTTTCACATTACTAGGGTTTAGGTGATTTCTACTATATTCTCATCCATGGCAAACAAATAGAACACATAAGAACATGAAATGATGCTAACGCATAACTAAAACCTAGAATGCATGAAATGCTAAATGCAACCCAATACCATAATGAAATGTAGAAAACCTAGGAACTGATGTGATTTTTAGCCTAAGAATGATGATAAACTGGTGTTTATTAGGAACCCATCCCCCTCTCTTGGGTGATAAGCTTACGAGAATGAATCATTAAATATCACATCGGCACTCTGTCAGTGCATAATGTGCTGCTATTTGACAGAGCTATCAGCTGCGGCGCTGTGCGGCTTATTTTAATGTTTAGGCTATTAATTAGTCCTTAATTAGGGATCGAATTTACAATTAAATTATATGATTTTGTAGCTAATACATAAGGCTTTCAATTGGTGTAATTATTTTAAGTTAATTAAATATATAAATATATTTTTAATTTAGTTAAGGTTCAGGGTATTTACACATTATAAATCACTATAATTACTTATATACATTATAAATTAATGAATAAATTACTCAATTGAGGCTTAATTTAGTTAATTAATATAATTACATGATTAATTAAGATTTTTAAATAATTTAATTAGATTTATTTGTATATTTACCTAGTTTATTTATACGATTATATAATTTACATATAAATTATACTATGTACATGTATTATGCATTATAAATAATATAATAAATATATTTAAAATAATTTAAACTATAAATTATTAGAATACAATATAGACTATCTTATTAGTTAATTAAATTACTAATTTAAATTAGCTTAACTTAATAATATACATTATTATTAATATATATACAATACATAATTAAGTATCCATAACATAAATAGGATATTTTACATTTTAATTAGTAATTTTAGTTATATACAAACATACTAATGTACATGTATAGTGTTATATATATATATAAATTATATATATAATATATATTTGTTACATATATAGGATAGTAATCATTATAATTTAGTAAATAAGATAAGTTTACTTTAAGTTACTTATATATATGTTACACTCCATTTACATATAAATAATTTGTTTAGATAATCAGATATGGTCATATGTACATATAATTTACCATCTTACATTATATTACAATATCAATATACACACACACACACACACACATGAATACATTATATACATAGGGATTTTTAGGGTTTTGTAATTTTTCTGACTTTTCTTTTGCTTTTGAGTTTTATAAAAATAGTGAAAGAGGAGAGGAAGTTAAGGAAAGAGGGAACTCAAGTTCTTTTTGAATTTTTGTTTTTTAATTTTCTTTATTTAAAACCTGAGAAATATAAAACTTTTGCAAGTATATTCTATATACAAAAGGACTCAAAACCTAAGCCTAAGGACTCAAACACCAAAAATATACTATAATCTTACTCAAGGCACATTTTGTTTATTTATTTATATTATTTTTTATTTTTCATGGTATTTACAAGAAAATTCTAGAAATAGGCTATAAAATGATAAAAAATTCATAACAAGCCTAGAAATTTGTGTAAAAATGATGGAAATCAAGAAATGTCCATTATAAGCATATAGACATAAAATGCAAATAACATCAAACTCAATTCATGATATAAACATCGAAATCAGTATGAAAACGTAGTTTGGACAGTTTTTCAAACATCACAACTGTTAACAAAAATTCTCAAATGATTTACAAGCTTTTAAAATTCAAATTAAGACCGAACAACTATACATGAATGCTTCTTATACTCAGATGTAATATAAACTCCCTCAAATATCTACTGGAACCTTGAGCAAGATCATGAATCTCATAGTAAAGCACTCAACAGTAAACTTTAGTACTTCAAATAGCTCCTACTATTTAATCAGGAGAATTTGGTGGGTTACTTGTGTTCAAAATTACATTCCAATGGATCTGAATGTAGAATCAAAAAATTTATTTTCCAGAGAAATATATGTAGGCTTAGTGTTAACAAAATTCATCTTAAAACCATGATCAAAACATCATTCACTTCAGTTTAGATAGAATAGATGCTTATACTGACAAAGGCCAATCAGATCAATATCATCATGCAAACACTTTTGAAATCAATTTAATATATTGTATAAACATCTAGAATACTATGAAAGCTTTTGCAAATCATTAGGATTGAATAAAACCCTCAAAACTCCTATATAGACATGGGAACTGAAGATTATGACTTGAAATTCCCTGATCATGCTCGAGCCAATTATACCTAAATTTTAATCATTTCATTTCTTTTGTAAGGAATATAAAACTCAACGAAAATCAATCCCAAGGTCAAAGGACCATAGAAACCCTAATTTGATCTCGTCCTTATGCTTTAGGTAGCATGAAGGAAAAAGATCTAGTCAAGAAATGAAAACATTGGGAAACCACTGACAAAGGTTCATTCTAACAGTCGAAACGTCATACAACTCCTGATTAGCAGGGTAAAATAAGATTGATAAAAAAGCATTACTGCCCAGGTGGGCTTTTGTTCCTAGCCCGATGAGGTGATCTGATCACTTGGGATTTCTGCACACCACTTGTTGGTGTTTAGGGATCTAAGGCGATGCTTAGGAGTCTATTGGATCATGGAAAAAGCCTCTAATCCATGTATCTGATTTTTCCTCGGCCATTGCTACCTCGGTGAAGAAGAAATGGTATTGATGATCAAAATTAGGTGTTCGATCACTAAGCGATGAAAATCAAATTAAAGAAACTTAAATCCATTGTAATTAGTCCAATAAAACTTCTATCAACTCAATTTTGATGATTAAATCGGATCAAAATCAAATTGCAGTTCAAACTACCTGATCAATTGTGAAACCCAAATCCGAATCAATTGATTAAAATAGCACAATTTAGCTTAGAGGGAGGGTCTTTGTGACTCTATGGAATGAATGGGAAGATCCTCTGATGATTGGGCACACCAAGAGTCTTGAGAGCTAAGAAGATTCATACCTCAAGGTGGTGAAAGTGGAGGAAGTGAATTGTGATTAAATCCTTAAGGAATTGAAAGAAGTCGATCGTGAAATGATGAAGAAAGAGTAATGGATCAAAGTGAGCAAATGGAACATCCTCTCTAATTTGAATTGATTAGAGAGGGGCGATCGATAGAAATTACAAATTACACTAGTCTAGTTCTAATTCAAAAGTAATTGAACAATGATTTCTACTCTAAACTACCTAATTAGACTAGGCAAGTAGTAAACCTAATCTATAAAAGCAATTAAATCCTAAACTAATCGGATGAAGGGGACCTTTGGGGCCAACAATCGGTGGCTGAAGATGATGAAAGAGAAGGAACCTCCAGCAAGTGAAAGCCCATAGAAGGAGCTTTAGGACATCCCTTGGAGTTATGTGATCCAGCTTGACGTGGTTGAATGGGGTAGAAGGTGCTACTGCTGTCACCAGTAGTAGACGAAGGGGGACGAGAATTGGAGGGTTGGATGAAGGGATTGACTTAGGGGGTAGGGAGTCGGAGCCCAGGCCGTAGGGGAGGTCCTTAAACAGGCGAGGGAGAGCTCTGATGACTAGGGATTGAAGGTTAGGACCATTGAGCACCAAGGGTTGAGATGGAGTTCTGAGTGGCAGGAAAGTTTTGGGATAAAGAGGGCTGTTAGATCAGATCTACAAAGTGGCGTGAATTAGGGTGTACTTGCTATAGGCAGTAGGTGGAGGATCCACTGTAGGATCAAGGACTAGGGGAATAGATGATCAAGCATGGCTATGTTCTTCGTAGGTGAACTGAAGAAGGGGTGCGCTCTAGGTCTTTTGGTGCTTTTGCACCAAAGGCCTAAGGCTTAACTGGTAGAAATATTATGGGTTAGGCCCATTAGTGGTAGGAATGTTAATGGATGAGTCACTATAGGCTTACAAGAAGGTCCCTAGAATGTTTTATGTGTATAAAATGTGAACGAATGATTTATATAGGAACTACCTAATTGAAAAACACTAATTCTAAGGCCCTAATGACAGAACTCAATGGAGCTTTTATGGCATAATAATTGAACATATTAGAAAATAATCCAACCTGATTTATTCATTCAAGCTCAATTTATGTTCAATTTGGCATTTGAAGCATCCATTTACATAATTAATAGAAAATCTCTCAAATGTGACCTAATTATGCATTTTCAACACATTTTTTATGTTTTAGGTCATTTTCCTTAATTCCCACACTTTTCCCATTTCTTGTGTTAATTTGATAGAGTTTAATCTAATTTCTAGCTTAACTTGGGCATTTTAGCTATGATGAGCCACACCTCATCACTGCACTCGGAAGAGAAATCAACTGGTGAAGACTAGGGAGGAGGAGACAAAGGTAGGTAAAGTTAGGACCCCATAACCTACACATCTACCCTACACATACCCCACATACCCACACATTTAACACACACTTTGTGCACTCACAAAGCCATACACAAATACACGTGCACACACTACATCACTATCTCTTCACTCTCACTTTAATCACCCATCCTCATTATCCACACTAAGCTCTACTCTATCTTTCTCTATCTCCATCACCAAGATCATCTAAACCCTACCTAGGTCCTATTTAGGTCACCCAAATAGTTAGAAACCATACCCACCTTAGAATATCCCAAAAATCACCTTCTAGCACTATTTTGGATATCCAGACATTAGTGCTGGATGTCCAATCTTTGTAGAAACCCAATCCAGGAAACAAAATCCCACACTGTCCCAATTTTGGACATCTAAACATAACCCTAGATATGTGATTTTGAAAGTTAAGTCGTCTAGACTTAATTTCAAACTTCCAGAGGCCCTGTCCAAACCTAATACTCGAAGATTAATGACTCCATCCTTTGCCCATTTATCTAGAGTACCTACCTAAACCCTTGATACCCTATCCTATATCTTAAGTACCCTAATTAGGAGCCTCCTACCACCTTAATCCCAAACCCCAACTACCTACAGCTAACCTAATCATATTTTGACTCAACGCCACCCTTTAACCCCTCACTAAAACCCACTTAAGTCTCCACTAAACCAAGCCTTATCCCACGTGAATCCCATCTTATCCACACTTTTGACCAACATTGACTTGTGCCCTCACCACTAAGTTGCACCTTAGGCTAGAACCTTATAATCCTTAGGATGTACTTGTAAAGCTAGGCCTTAACCTACTCCTCACTACCACCACATCTAGGAGCCCTCTTTATAAAGAGAGTGGCCACCATGGGCGCCCCCCCCCCTTTATCCATTTTCTCTTCACCTTCTTCCTCTAAGAGCTTCTTCTCAAGTACTCTCAAAGTAAGGCCAACAGCTAGAATTTGGCGTACCATCTCCTTCGTTGTCCTCACCACAGTCGTTCGTCCTCTCCTCCGTCCTCTTTCCCTTCTGTTCGGCCACCATCTCCTCATCTCTGTTCTCCTCCTCTACACCAAGACGTCCACCAAGGCCACCCTTGGTGCACCAATTGCTACTCCTCCACACATTCCAAAGGCCACCAAGGACTATTCCTTGGTGTCGTCTCTCTATAGGGAGTTTTTCTCATTAGTTGTCTAATTAATTTCTAGTATATTTAGTTCTAGTAGTTCTAGTACTTATTTTATCTTCAAGCATTCAACTAGTTGTGAAACCATTCTATGATCTTTATAAATGTTGATTTCCTTTGATATCTTGTAGGCTATTTCTAGTAGTAGACCTTTGCCTTCCAAAACAAAAATAAAAAAAAAAAATTTGACAAAAACGAAAAGAGAAAAAAAATATTCGTATGGCTACACCAATTCTCATTAACAACTCGTACATTTTTTTGAACCCACTCAATAGTATTAACGTAATGGAAATCGAGGAAACTGAGACACAAATATTTACATTTTATATCTCATTAACAAGTGCGCTCATTATTCGCGAAAATTAGAGAACGGGTGAGATTAATATTCCCAAATTGGAAATCAAATTACGTAGTTAGGTTAGAGTGTAGGTAATTAGGTTAGCAAAAATCATAACGTGTAGATTGGAAAAAAGTCAATTCACATTTCTGCCTTCTTGAGTTTGACCGGGACTTACCAAGTTTTGTTATTTTATTTTTCGACGTATTTTTGCACTATACTATGAAGGGATTATTCTAAAAATGCGATTTTACGTGCCAACACCTTCCCACCATCCAACGGATTCAAGAATATACTAGTCTCTATAGACTATGTCTTTAAATGGATCGAAGTCGTGCCTACCGAAAATGTGATTGTAAGGTAGTCATGTAATTTGTTATGAAGAATACCTTCTCTCAATTTGGAATACTTAAGGCCATGATTAGTGATGGTCGGAGCCATTTTATTAATGCCAAATTTCTCACGCTGCTTAGAAAATACGAGGCAACTCATCGCATTTCCACCCCATATCACCTGCAAATGAATGAGGAAATTGAGGACTTGAATAGGAAAATCAAGAATATTTTACAGAAGACTGTGAGATCTGACAGGAAGGATTGGTCCATCCACCTTAACGATGCTCTCTGGGCATACCAGACCGCTTACATGACCCCGATAGGCATGTCACCATACCGATTGGTCTTTGGCAAAGCTTTCCACCTTCCAGTCAAGCTTGAGCACTGAGCATATTGGGCTATCAAATAGTGTAATATGGATTCGCATATGGCCGGATCTTAAAGGAAGCTCCAGCTTTCCGAGCTTGAGGAACTTCGTCAAGACGCTTATGAGAACAATAGACTTTACAAGGAAAAGATGAAAGTTGTCCAAGTGGACAAGGGAAACCTTCGAGCCAAAACAATAAGTTTGGCTCTTTGATGCACAACTTAAGCTTTTCCTGGGAAAGTTAAGATCCAAGTGGATAGGGACTTACCGTGTGGTCAAAGCATTCTCTAATGGGTAGTAGAAATTGTAGACCCAAAAAGTGGGCAATCATTCACAGTAAATGGACAAAGATTGAAGCATTTTCTTGCCCGGGTACCCCCTAAGGAAGCAGTAACCCTCATCGAGGGTTAAGTTGGAGCTACACCCAGCTGAAGGCAATAAACTCAGCGATTCCTGGGAGGCAACCCAGGGTTTCAAGCTGACCTATTATGAGATGACTCTTAGGAGATTTCTATTCTTACAGCTTTGCATGCATTTATTTTCCAATGAGGACATTATGTTGAATAGGCATAGGGGGGTGTTAATTCTTATGTTCTAAGAATGGATTGTCAACTTGAATTTTTGTGTTATTTTCCAAAAAGAAAAAAATGTAATAAAAATAAGAAGAGCTAACGAAGGAATTAGAAGTGTGGGCACCAGAAATTACCTACCCTAGGAAATAATACATTTAGGATCTTTTCACTAGAACTCTTCAGGCATAGTGGCTTAATTAATCCTGATATCCACTAAGATATAGATCCGAGCCCTGGGTCCTATTACGACCCGATTCCCGAATCCCTACGAGACACGAGAATCGGATCGACTAGACTGATCTCAAGACCTAGTCGTCCAACGAGAAAGTAACCAAAAGAGCAGTAAAATAAACCACATTCACCATGTATGTAACTAACAGTAACAAAATACAGCAGTAAAGAAAAGAAATACTACAGTATACACCACCACAATAGTAAAGAAATAAACATGTACATAAACATGAAGCTTACAATAAAAAGAGTACAAGGGTAACAGAACTACTCACTACAATAGAAAGAAAAGTATAGTGAGTACTGCACAAGTAACACTACTGGGCTCTACTAGGCCCAGCACCCTCTGCAGCTGCCAACTCTGGCTGCTCAACACCTGGTCCTGAAAAGGTGACAAAGGTGACACGTCAGCAAAACGCTAAGTAGAGTGGCAACTAAAAGCTAAGAGAAACAGTAAGGTGGACAGTAGCTGTTATATTTTTAATTTCTCAGATCTTTCTCTTGATCTTGAATGTTTCTCGTGGGAACGATCTTGATTGCAGTCTTTTCCGAAAAGTAGAAGCAACACGTGGTGCTCTCCTGGCCGGGAGAGTCCCCCGTGGTCGTCCTACCCTCAGTCAACCACCCCAAGGTCACTGACAGACGTAACAGTGACTACGGCACGCGCGATAAACGCACGAGTAGCTATCCCGCACTGACACGCGGTCAGTCGTTTCCGTTAACGGGTGCACCCAAAGCACAACACAGAATTAGTATAGGGCAGAGCCCACTCAGTAACTCGGGTCCAACCCCTCCATAGTAACCAAACAGGGGTCTTGCCCCTCCATAGTCCGAGCACCCTCGCCGGACTACCCTGGTTTGCCCAGTGGGCCTAACAAGTCGATGTAGGAGGACTAGCAGAACCCCAGGACCCGTGGGGTAGCTAGTGCTCTCTCTCTACACTAGTAGCTCTCCTTGGTACTGTGTACATGAGGGCCAGAAGTCGGTACAAAGTGGCCGGACCTAACCCAGGGTCCCTGGGGCTGCTAGCTCCACTCTGCACTAAACAGGGGGACAGTTGCTCTCCTTGGTACTTCGTACTCAAGGGCCAGCTCACTTCCCCAATTCTATTCCATTTACTTTCCAGGAGTTCTACTCCTAATTCCCCGTAGGATTCATGCTCTTTTAACTCAACTCATTTAGGTTTCATCGTTTCAGCTTTATATTCATATAACCCATGTTCTCAACAGTAATTATTCATTCATAAGCAGGCAGCTGTTAACCAATTACAGGCAGTTATCGTTTCCTTTCTACTTTTCCAAGACTGCAATGTATATATATTCAATCTAGTTTTCCAGTCCTTGGATTCATGCCATACCCTAGGATCTATCATTCAATCTAGTTTTTCATTCCTAGGGTTCATGCAATACCCTAGACTCTATTAATTATTTCACAAGTGCATAATTTTTTATAAATAATTGAAAGGGACACTCTACCCGCAAAATCGGGAGGACTGGGGGCGTAATCGGCAAGCCCGCGCACCTCCGCAACCCCCAGAGCCGCAACGGAAAGGGGTCCTAACATAAGGATCAAATACAAGGAGCTACTCAGAACAGCATGCAATTACTGTAAACAGGTAGAGGAACTAAGTCTGAGAAGAACGAAACTTCAAACTCGAAAAACAGACTCCGAACGGACCCTAAACGAGTCAAAAATGACAAGTCTGCCCAAAACCAGACGGTTGGAACTTCTTCCAGATGTCTTAAATGATAGCTCAGGCCATACCTTGATCTGTGCGGTCCCTCAGACGTCCAGAAGCCCGCTGAACCATCTGGACTTAGTTTCCAGACATCCGACTGTCACTCCAAATGTCTGGAGACCCTCTCCGTCGTCTGGTGCTGTGCCCAGACGTCCAATCTGTGTGGGATGACGTGCCCTTGCACCTTCCCGAACAAGTCCTGCACACACACGCGCCCGTTCTCAACATGAAAGGATGCAGAAGACTTCGGCGGAACGGCTGCATGGCCGTACACACGAAAGAAGAAGAAAGGTAAAATATCGTACCTTTCAGATGTCTGGACCTTCCTTCAGACGTCTCCTGTGTCGTCTGGACATATGTCCAGACGTCTGATTCTGGAAAAATTTCCCAGAATCAGGACCTCCTCGCCCTCCGCCCGTAGCGCACGGCCGTGCCCACCCACTGCCTGAGCTGCAGCAGCTCCTCCCTAGCACCACGCACCTGTTGCGCAGCCGCCGGCCGACCCCGGCTGCTCCGGCTAGCTCGCAACCTCGTGACCGAGCTCTCTCTCCCTCGTAGCAACTCCTCCTCCCCACACACTCACAGCAGCCGCTGCGGCTGCCCTCGCCAGCTCACGCTCTCGCTGATTGGAAGAAGAAGAAGGCGGTGGAGTGAGGGTGAGGGGGAGGAGAGGGGTATTTGAAGGCTACCGAGGGGAGAGAGAGAAAAAGCTGCGTCTGCAGGGAGGAAGGAAAGAAAAGAAGGAGGGCGGCTGATGCAGTCTGCACGCGCATGCGCGCAGACGCGAACCTGTATATCGAAAAAATTTAATTCCAGACGTCTGGGAAGGCTTCCAGACGTCTGACCAGACGTCTGGACCACTTCCCAGACGTCTTAAACGACGTTTGCTACCCCGGGTTAGAACAGGTCCTTACCAGCTTGAAAGATAATCTCAATAGAGTAAATAATTTGGGGTGATAAGTAGGTGACTTATCAGCTCACCCTCTGATTTGAAACATTCTAAAAGTCTAAGCATCTACACACATCACGTATTGACTCGTTGTAAGGGTGACCATAGCGGAAATTAGGGAGCCAATAAGTAGGCTAGTGGTGGTATGGCTGGCACGTTGCAGTGTGTAGCCCCTTATTGCTGGGTGGCGAAAGCCTACCCACTGGACCCAACTCTCTTTGGCTACTACCTTTAAGTATGTCTCAGACTAGAGAAGCCACATGCTTGAAACAAAAATGGAAAAATACCCTAGAAAAAAAGAGAAAAAAAGAAAGAAATGGAGAAGTAAAAAATAATAGAGCACACTTCACCACACGGTTATGGCTAGCAAGTTGCCATGGGTAAGACCCCATTGCCGTTTGTCAAAAGCCAACCTACGAAAAGCATAAATAAATCTCAAACTAAGGAGAAGCGAGGAAGTAGAGATCAAGACCCAAGGAGATATACACTGGGTTCACTTGGTGTTGACCCCACAAAAAATTAGCAGAGAGAAAGCTACCAATAAGAGAGACAAACTCTTAGGTAGCAATAACTTCATTTTAGGGTCATCTAGAGCTTATGGATTACCTAAGGTCCAATATAGTTGCCTGTGTAGCGAGTCAATCACATACACAATAAGATAGTAGCATTTTTGATCTTTTCAAGTTTTGGGTGGCTTAGTTAGTCGCAGAAAGCTGCTCTAAGCCTTAAACACGAAAAGAATTTTTTTTTTATAAATATATATGAATAAGGCAAGGACTAGGGCGGTCCGTATCTTGGTTAACATCAGGATACTGTTGAGCCTTAGTAGTTAAGATTCTAGGTATTGAATTTCTTCCAGATGATAAAAAGCTAATGCCTTAGCAGATGCTCCTTGGCCTTGTATTCTTCAATTCACCTTGCTAGGGACTAGCAAGCGATGTGCATAGGGGTATGATGACTCTATATTTAACAGTGGTAGTTAGATCATTTAGACTCAATTCCGAGGACTTCGATACTCAAATATCACAATTTAGTTAACTTTAGGCAACGCATGCATTTAGCATAACTTTTATATAAGTATTGCTTGAAACTAATGTCTAATGGCCAGGTGGTCGTTAACTTTCCCAACACAGTTAATTAAGTTAATTATGATTAATTATGTGTAAAGGAAAGTAACTTAGGCCAACTTGAATTCATGTCGATTGAGTAGTATAGGGTCAAGTTAACCTAACATTTTAGATTTTATTTCTTTTTAACTGGTTGAGTCTAGGTTGTTTGCTGGGAGGCATAACTTAATTTGAATTCACCATCAAATTCTAAGCTACTTATGAGAATTATAATTAAATTTACTTTAAGAATATGAGTCTTGCTTAAGGATTTCCAATTGAAAATCATGCAAAATTCCATAAGGAAAACATATTTACACATATGATTTGCTACTACAAACAAGTAAACATGTTTATTTATTTTAATTTCTTCTTATTTACAAGAGATTAAGGCAAGAAAAAGTAATTCCAATGAATATATGCCTTATTACATCTTTTATGCTCAAAAAGAAATTAGCAAAATACAAGAAATTAGACCACAATTTACTCTTCTCTATCTTCAGCCTCAATTCTTCTTCTCTTCTTCTTCTACCTTTCTCTTATCTCTTTCTTTTCTCTTTTTACCTGTCTCTTATCTCTTTCTCATTTCTCGAGCTCTTCTTCTTATACATCTCTTCTTCTTAATCTTTCTTCTTATCATTTTGTTCTGCCTGTTACCTTTCCTTTGCTCTTCTGCCTATTTATTCTATTCAACCTTAATAAGCTCTCCTCCCCTTCTTCTTCTTTTCCTTTGCAGCTGAGCTGAACTGAATCGGTTTGAACCCATCTGAACCAAAAATTAGATTTTATGGTTAGCGGCTCGGACCGGTCGGGGATACGCAGCACCCCTCTTAGGGTGGGACCAGACCCTACTGGGTCCAAGCCTAGTTTTTATTCGGTTTGATTTATTTCTGGTTCAGCATAGTCTCGAGCCTCTCTGGCCCACAGCCTCCCAGGCCCACATGCACATGCCTTCATGGGCCCATGCTCGCACGCCCACAGGTGCACACACACCCAGGCATGCGCACCGCACGTACCCACACACACACCCATATGCTCATTTGTGCACCCAGCGCTGACGACCGAACAACCCCATGCAGTTTTTAGTTTTATTCACAGGCGGGTGCTTCTCCTTCGCCGATGTGGGACTAACTTTTCCCCTTCTAGACCAGAAATCAATCGAAGGCTCTGGCCAGCACAGAGCTCCAAATCGCGCAAATAAAAGCTCACCGGAAAACTCTAAGGTCACTCTACATGATTATAGTATCAATTTGATACTCAAGGAAGGTTTTGCTCTTCGATTTGAAGGGCAAAAAGGTTTGGGTCGCCACGGCCATTCTGGCCTGCAGAGCAATGCTTTGGCTTTAAGGTCCTACAGGGTGACCCTTTGACCTCAAATGAGGTGCTGAATAGATTCAGAAGGTATTTTCGCAGCTGTAGGTGAAGGAAAGGGACTCTAAGAAGCTTCAGCAAGGCGAAGAAGCTTAAGAGCTTTGCTAAGGAGCTTTAGAACTTCATTTCAAGTTCTGTTCAGTCCAACAGACAGCTAGAGATGTACTTTATCAACTCAAACAACCTCTAAAGGTTGTTAAGGATCTATCTGGGAAGATTTTTCCTTTGAAATTCATCAAAAGCTCATTGTCGTCAGTTTGGGTTCAAAAACAACCCAAACTGAACAACAATCAAATTCTCCTATAAAACTGATCAAAGCTCATCCAAATTGAATTTGAATCATTTAAAATCATCCTAGAAATCATTTCCACCCATCAATTCCTCTCACTGAATCCTAAATCCACATATCAGACTTAAGGTTGACCATTAAACCTTGATATTTTACTTTCTAAATTAGGTTATCTCAGATGAAATTAATGCCTTAATTCACTTCTATTTCTCCTCAGGAATAGATTCAGACTCTCAGAAAGAAGTTTCAACTTGGATTTCTAGGGTTTCAGGTCTATCGCCTAAGATCGTAAGTGAGTTTGTTCGACATA
This sequence comes from Thalassia testudinum, assembly GCA_037157565.1. Lineage (NCBI taxonomy): Eukaryota > Viridiplantae > Streptophyta > Magnoliopsida > Alismatales > Hydrocharitaceae > Thalassia > Thalassia testudinum. The sequence goes on along the minus strand of JAZHRO010000015.1, from coordinate 23,565,152 downwards.
ACAAACCAAGGTCTATCTCAGTGATTGATCTATTGGATTGATCTTAGGGCATCCTTTTGATACTTCTAGACCTTTGAAATTAGGCTAAACTCTGACCAAAAATCATCTCCAACTCTGTCGGAGTTGGAGAAGACAGAGGTCTAGATGGAGCTCTAGGTCTTAAACCTCAAACAAAATGCTTCAGAATGATCAGTGAACCTCAAATAAGTGATCTGGAGCTTTATGCAAAGTTCTATGGGCTGAAGAGTACATTTGACTCGCCGGAGTTTGCTGGAGCTCCGGTGAGTTCAGAAAAAAGGCTAAAAGTGTAGAAACAACATTAAAACATGCCATGGATGATCTAAAAAGTTTCCTGAGGTCACAAGGAGCCTTAGGAACACATTAATTTCTTCAATTATCAATTAAATTGAAAGTTATGCAATAAATTCACATTGATCAGATTTTGAGTTCAATTGAGCTCAAGACATGTTTTATCACTCAATTGAGTGGAGAAAACAAGTCAGAAGGAAGTGGCGATGAAATATAAGTGGTTAATTAGCTATAGGAACTCCTCTTGAGTTGCCATTAGCAGCGAGCTCAGGAGCGGATACGAAATTAGGCGTTTAGGTTGTAGGTGATTATTATTCAAATTAAAATGAAGATAGGCGCCCTTAAGTGATGGTTAAGTGGTGGAGGGCCCCAATGGAGGTGGATTAGGCTCAGATACTTCCACCATGGACAGCGGAGGCAACTGGTGAAGGTGGGGTGGTTTAGGCGAATAGGTGTTCAAATCAGGGAATTAAGGTGATAGAAGTGATCATGGGAGATTAAGGAAGGTGATCTATGTTTTAAAAAGACAAAATAATGCTCCAGACAAGCTCAACGAACTTGCCAGAGCTGAGGAAGATGAATGGAAATCTGACATTAAGCCAATCTAATCTACCTCACTAACTACTCTAACTAAACTACTTACCTAACCTACTGTTACCTGGACAAAGGGGTAGAAGATCTCCGTTGATGGTCCTTAACGAAGGAGGAAATCAGAGGGTCGAGGAAAGAAGTTCAACGGGTGTAGGCGAAGTGAAGAAGAGGATATCCAGCATCAGCGTTGCGTCAGAAGACTTGGCTGACGTCGACGGAGATCCAGAGCAAGCAAAGGTGGACGAAGGAAGACGGAGGAAGCGGAGGAAGGTCATCGGATTTTGGAAGGAATAGCCTATCGGTTAGCTCAGTGGAAGAAGAGGGAAGGGAGCTAACTTGCTGAAATCGAGGGTGTAGAGGGGTATTTATAGGTTGCGGCGGCTGAGGAGGAGGGTGTATCTAGACTTAGAAAGGTCTAGGAATGAAGTAACCACCGGCGTCTTCTCTGATGCCGGTGAGGTTAACTTCAACCCTAAAATGGGATTGTAGCTTCATCCAGGTCGATGGATGAAAAAAAGACGGTGAGCACAAGCTCCAGGAGCTTGGAGAGGAAGGAATGACGTTGGATTCACGGTGATCGGTAGGTGTGTGCACCTCCTGTTGTCAGCCGTCGAGGAGGTTGAAGAAGGAAAGAAGAAGAGGTTTTCAGGGACTTTCTTGAATGAAAATTGAGGACCTAAGTGAAGAATAAGGACTCGATTGAAATAAAACATAAGGGTTAAAATGTAGACTAAGGTTTTCAAGGTTTATTTTAATTTAAATCTTTTTCAACTTTTTATATATGATTGTAAATAAGACAATTATTATATTTAAACCTTGAATTTACAATTTTGACATTTTTAACTTAATTTATTTAATTAAGTAAGGTTACTTAAGTTATTACATACTTAGGTATAACTTATACTTAAGTTAGTTAACACATTAATTAGATAAATTACTGATGATATTTCGGGTCCACTTATTAATTAATTATTAATAATATTAATTGGATAATAATATAGCATTTTAAACTTATTTTAAAGTCCTTTACTATTTTATCCCTTATTTAATAATTAACCCATATATTTACATATTCCTAGATAATTAACTAGGAAGACTAGTTAATTAGGGGTAATTAGAGACCATGATGAGCTTCTCATCACTAGGTTGTAAAAGTGCATAGTATAAACAGGTTTCAGATGAGCAATTAAGCCGCATAGACGGATTTAGGACAAAAATCGGAGTCCAACGCCTCTGAAATCGCCCTAATTGGAACTTTATAGCCGCCACAATGAGCCGGGAAAGTTCAGACTATTGATCTGATGATCAACGACTGACAGCAAACCAGCCACCCATAGCGCGTCAACAGCGCCCACACCTTTTCAACAGCAGGCATGCGACACATCAATCATTTGATCGCCATCAAACGCATCTCGTGGTGCTACTCCTCGCCTCAACATTGCCTGCACGATCCACGATGGACGACTGAGATCTCATCTCACCTCGTGTAGCACAACAGTTGCGCTCGAGCTCTCGAGCGCTAAGGAACAGGATCGAATTGCGATCTGGGCCTCCCCTGCTCGTGCCATTAATTTAATAGCACCGTTTGATAAACCTTTGATGGCCCAAATGAACCCACGTCAGTGTGTGCCGATTGCACGATATCATGAGTTCACCCAATGTGCATCACAGTCACCTGCGTGCCATCATCGGGTCCAAAACATGCCACGTGGATCGGCTCAAATCCTCATGATCGCGAGGATGAGATTAAGCACATGCATGAAGGCACGATGATAGCATCCCTCAGCCATTGGATGTAGAGGCCGACAACCATGATTCGACCACGTGCGCATGCACAAGCTGGAGCACACGCGTGGGTGTCGATTCTACAGCTACTTCAGTCCAGGCACAATTTGAGCGCGATTGAAGGCCGACTCAAAGATCGGTTCTTGGTGTTTCTTCACCTATAAAAAGCTCCCATTCCCTTCTTTGCAAATCACCACTTCTTCAAGTAATTTCCCACCTTTGTAAGGTCCAAATCCAGTCCTTGGAGCCGCCGACGGAGCCTCCTCCTCCGCCGTAGCTGCCTTGATATGCTTCCTCGTAGCAAGTAATCTCTTTTCTCTCTTCATTTCATGTTATTGATTTTAATATTTCCATTTAGCTATTATTTTTGTATTGCGAACTATTTCTAACTTAATTAGAAAATATGCCATTATCTTGCAATGAGTTTCAAGTTATGTTTTCTTAATGCACTAAGATATTGAACTTCTAACCCTACTCTCTCTCTCTCTACTTTTCATGCAAGCATAAAGACATAATAATTCTGTGACAATAATGTTTAGCGACAAAAGTATTTGATTTCCGCCTCCCTATGTTCGACACTTAGACTCATTGTCTAAACTTCTTATTAAAATTGATATCGTAATCGTGTACTACAATAAACAAATTAACTTAAGAACTTTTTTCGATGTATCTTAGAAGAGTGACAATCTTCTCTAGAGACTATTGCTTGACTGATACCCTTGATGCACATCCTCTACATGAGAATAGAGATTCAAGGTTGTCACATAGGTTGAGTTAAGAAGTTGACTCAACAAGTTACAGATGTGAAAGTTCTTCTCTCATTGCTATCATGGAGAAGGTGTTGAGACAAATATGTGTCTTTATGTATGAGGATGAACATTTGATGGATTGAAAGTTAATGCACCTATTGTAGTGTTAAGATTAGAAAGTTGGTGTGCATATGAAGGCACAAGAGACACATGATCTCTCGAAGGGATCACAAATTCGCTATTGTAAGTGTATGCAGCAGATCGGGAGACTTGGGCTCACTTTGTATGTATTAGGATGTATAAAATTCCATGCGCATGGTTGTACGGATCCTAATCGGACCCATACAAGAAAGAAGGAAGACATTCCTTTGAGAAAGGACCCGATCTTCGTTCTCATCCCAATGATACAAAAGATAATATGAAAAGTATGTAACTCATGATAAGATGGGCAGTGAATCAGGAATTTAATCGTAGAGGTTACATATGTCTTCCAGTGCGAAGGATTCACAAGTATTTTGAATACCTAAAGGAGTAGTGGCATAATTTCACTAGTCCTGAACACTTGATTATTGGCATGATGAGACCAATAATCAATTTAGTGAGTTCCTATTTTATTGGATTGATTGATGTGATTTAAGGAGTTAAATCGCATACAATTTGGTAATTAATTGCATCTAATTTGATTTGGCACAAAATCTAAGGGTTGGATTGAAATTAATTAATATTTTGATATTAGATCAAAACATCCCATATGTTGTTATGGGCCAATCCTATAAAAATCAAATAAGATTAGATCTCAACCCTTGGATGGAGATCTAAGGGTTCCCAACATGTTAGGTTTAGTTTTGGAACCATATAAATATCTCCCTAAACCTACTTGGAAACCCTAATTGACTTTTTTGTTTGTGCAGCCGCCATCACGGAGAGAAAGAAGAAGAGCCATGGCCTTCTTCCTCATGTTCTTCCTGGAGTCGTGAAGGAAGAAGGGAGTAGGCCATGAGGGCTGTAACGTCCCGAACTCGGATTTCTGAGTTATTTTAGACTAAGCATGTCAAGACAAATCCATTAACACTTTTTGTATGCAAATCGAAGCCTGCACGAATTTAAAATAAGTAATTAGATTGAAAAACCCACGTGTTTTTTGTTTTTGCAGTTTGGACCTCAGATCGACATTTGAAAGCATTGTTAACTTTATGGTGTCACGAGGATTTCTACAGTATATTCCATGTGGTAATCGGACTTCGGATGGGCGAAATATATGTGAACTACAGGCAAAATTGTGCGCGATCCGCCTTTGGAATTGCATGTTGCAAACGACGTCCGTTTAGAAATCCATGAATTTTGTTGGATTCCCTATCTCTTAACGATTCCGATGGTATGTGTTCCGTGGAAATCGAAATCCGTTTGATCTTGTTACAAGAGTGCATGAAGTTATAAACAAAAAAATAAATTACTCTTCCAAATCCTAGTCCTTCCTAATCATCTATTATTAGTTTGCTTTCGTAAATCGAAAATCATATGTGAATTTTTAAACTACGTAACGTGTCTTTTATAAAATATATAGATATATATGTACATTTTTTTTAATCCTAAACTCCGCCTCTCCCTCCTCTCCCCTACTTTATAAAGCCCAAACCTCCCCTCTCGAATTCCTGCATGCACGAACCGAAGAGAGAGAGAGAGAGAGAGAGAGAGAGAGAGAGAGAGAGAGAGGACCGAACAGGAGAGATTGAGAGGGAGAGAAATAGAGAGATCGAGAGAAAGGGAAAGAAAGGGAGCGATCGCATGAGAGGGAGAAAGAAAGCGATGGATCGAAAGAGAGAGAGAAAGGGAGAGAGACGCTGAGAAAGAAACCGACAGAGAGAGGGAACGTGAAAGAGACAACGAGAGAGAGGAAGAAGGGGAGGAGGAAGACGAACGGGAAGAGAGAGGAGAGGGACGCTGGCGAGGTGGTCGCCGGTGGGTCGGCAGGGCACCAGCGATGGATTGGAAAGGTCGTCGTGACCAGGGAAGGGCCGGCCGGTGGAGAGGAGGCGGCCGTGGTTGTGGTGTTGCACCACGTGAACAGTACCTGTGGGAAGAGAAGGAAGTCGCAGGGAGGAAGAAGGAGGAGGATGGGGTTGCTGTTGGGCCTCTGGCGTCTGGCGAAGGTGTCCAACGAGGTCGCCGGACATGGCCGGCGTCGGGGTGCGTAGAGACGACGTGCTGCATGGGCAGCCATGGCGTCGTGACGTTAGAGAGGAGAAGGATGGGGCCGTTGAAGGGCTTCCGGCGTCGGATGGGGGACCGGCGAAGTCGCCGGACGTGGCCGGCGTCGGAGTGGACGAGGTCGACGGGCTGCTTGAAGGGGTCCATGGGGGTGCGGATGTGAGGGAGGAGGATATCGAGCGGTTGAAGAGGACGCACGAAGAAGACGGAGGAAGAAGGAGAAAAGTTTCGAGGGTTGGATAAATTACATTTTTAAAATAAAACTTTTTAATATTTCGTTTTGGTCCCTATGAATGGTTTTTTAGTTACATAACATCTGACGATCAGGATTGTTTTACATGGATCGAGGGTCTCCGAGATCGGAATCAGGTGATCTAAGACTTGATCTTTGGGTTCTTGACAGTGCCAAACGCATCCGTAAAGTTGGATTGGACGGTTTCACTTCGATTTTTGAGGCGTAGTTTTGGGAGACATGTGTGATATTGGAGTCTCCAACCTGTTTACCTAGAGTCGTCGTAACCCTCCGATGACGTTAGGTAGAGTAGTCTATCCTCTCACATACAGTTTAACTACATAGGGATTTTCTTCGTGTATTACACTATTTAGTGTGCGTTCTTACCTCTTGCTGAGATCGGACCTGTTTACACATTCTTGTTGCCCTATTATATATAAATGATAAAAATCAAGTAGTTGACTTAGAATGTAAATAACCAATGTAATATTGTTAACTGATGGATTAAAAGGAGTTAACGATATATTATTTGATAATTTTCATGAAATGAATTATAAAGCATTGAAGGATTGTTAGATATGGCTTTATCATTGCATGAACAAAAGAAACTCTATTTTAAATAAAGCTATCATCATCAGGATGGTTAAATAATGATTTGATTGAATCCACGATCAGAAATTGAAAATTTCCTGGAAATTAATAAGTTTGAGGATAATGTGAATATTGGTTCATTCTGGAATTTATAATGTGAAATTACTAAAGATGGTTTGAAAATGAAACATATAGTTATCTGGAAATAAGATATATAATACGATGGATATATTGGGAAAAATAAAAGGAATAGATAACTGATTTTCAACCTCGATACTTGTTGGGATTTCGGTCGTATCTTTAGGTCTTTTCAGATCGGGTTCAAGGGCTGGTTTAGGGAGTTGCCGGCCTCCCACGACCCTTTGGTTAGGCTTGGTGGTTAACTGGGATAGCGGATTCGTAGGGCTAGAGGTTTAGAGCAGTTCTTTCGGCCGGTGGGTAGGTCATTAGTTGTCTATGGCTCAGCGTACATAGCGGTGTATGTGCTCATACCATACGATATAGCTACCACCCCTTTATGCAATGACCTCAAGGTGACGGAGCATGGCAACTCAATAGATATAAGCTGCCCTCTCAGCCAAGATGGTGGCTTATATCGATTTTGCACCACAGGAAGTTACATGAAATTGTCTCGTGCCCTGAGACGTCGATTGATAATAAATTGGGCTTCCAATGTACAAAACAGAACCGGATAATGAGATGTCCAATAAATAAATCAATCAAAGCTATAGTGCCCATTTTCTCTTGTGCTTGGTTACTGTTGCACTCTACTATTGTTATTTCTACTATACTCAGTTTTACTGACGTGTTTTTGGGTTCCGTACTCAGGTATACGTGGCAGTGTGTAAGGAGGTTTCTATTGTATATCTATTGTATATCTCTTTAGACTTATATACTACGGTAAATCTTCCAGTTAGTATTCAAGTTTTATTCCTTTAAATTTTGCAATATGAAATGTTTGTTGGTTATGTTTATATTTTATGATTATGTGTTGGGTGACTGCGATCTTGTGGGAGAGTTGTGCTGGTTGTTAGCTCACAGCGACTTGGGTTTCGTTGGTTGGCAAGACTTGGGTTGTCACAAGGGCCTTCAGCTGTCCCCTCTCTCCCTCAAAGAAGAAGAAAGTCAGCTGGGGAGGTCATCAGTCGTTCCTTTTTTGGCCCCTCTTGTTGCAAGGGGACGTCTAGGAGCTCCCTTAGACATCTAGCTTGAACATGGATTGTGAGATTTAATCCGTAGGGGTCCTATTCCTAGGATGTTCTTCTTCCCAAGGTGTTGGGCATTGACCAGGGGCTCTGGTTGGTCGACTTGCTTATTCTTAGCCATGTGGATTTTATCCACAAGGCCAGGTTCTTGGTGGATTCGAGGCGAGGCTTGCCTCTTAGATCGATTGTAAAGGGGTTCGTGGGATGCAAATGGTTCATGTTGCACACAAAGGAATCAAGTCTTCTTAATGTGAAGGGTCTCATTCACTTGTCAAGAAGAAAGGAGTTCCTATCAGTGAGACTAATTTGAGAAGGCATAACAAATGAGGTGCTGTACTACGCCACCCATAGGTATAACTCTTCACTCGTGGGGATCCTAAAATGGGGAGATACTAGATCCCTCTATGTGGTTCCGGTTATGTAGGTGATAGGTCTACTTTAGTGTACTTTAATTATGCCTAAGAGCTTTTAATTAGGAGTTGGAAGAAGATTTTGAGCATGCATTACCTGCGAAATTAGTTAAGTTCATGTTTGGATGTTCTTGCATGTTTATTTAATTGATGTACTCTGCATGCATATGATTCGTTAATTAATACATAATCGTATATTGATATATTAATTACATACTTTTGTATAAATTTGTTTAATATCAAACTTGAAATGTCACCCGAGCATTTTGCAAATAAGAGATTTTTATCAATAGATTTTATTTGAAGAAAGAAAATTAAGAAGGATTTCTTTCTTGCTTGAGGGGACTCTCACTTTGGCAAAACTTCATCTCTATCCTAATTAATGTAGAGCATCACCGCCATCACCTAAATTTCCTTCCCGCAACACATGCACGCACAGAACAACAGAGGGATCGCTACCCTCTAATTTATTTCCCCCCATTTACAGAGATGAGGCGATATTTTAAAGTCATGTGTTCGAAGACATTAGATCCCAAATTGCTAAACTACTAGGATAAACAAATTGTTATAACACTTTGTAAAATGGAGTAGATTTTCCCACCTGCATTCTTTGACGTGATGGTTCATGTTACGCTTCATCTTGCCAATGAAGTGAGAATTGATGGATCCGTGCAGTACAGAAGGATGTATCCAATTGAAAGATTTTTAAAGAAACTTAAAGATTACGATCTCAATATGGAAAAACCAGAAAGGTCAATCGTGAAATGATATCTTTTAGAGGAGGAATATATTAACTTTTGTGTCATGTACATGAATGAGGCAGATAGTCATTTTAACATATTTTTTAGTTATTTGTTTGGTTTTATCATTTTTCTTCAAATCTTATGTTCATTTATTTCTCGAAACTGAAATCTATTTTATTGCCTTGTCATATAGGTTTCTCGCATTCTTGCATTATTTTTGTACTGTTTCGATATTATGGTGAGATTCTTCTACCACTTGTTTTAAATATTTTTTTCATGTTAGATGTGAGGTGTGCCTACTTAGGTTTATTTTATGTGTGTGGTGTGCCCACTGTATGGATGATGCATTTAATTTTTTTTGTGATTATGTTGGATGTGCCTACTGTATAGATGATGCATTTAAATTTATTTTTGTGATTATGTGAGATGTGCCTACTATACATGATGCATTTAAATTTATTTTTATAATTATGTGGGGTGTGCCTACTATACAAGATGCATTTTTTATTGTTTATGTGATTATGTGGGGTGTGAAGAAGAGGAAGGGGAAAGGGAAATGGAGGGTGGAAGGGGAAGGAAAAGGGGAATGTAAAGAAGAGGAAGGGGAAGGGGAACGGAAATGGAGGATGGAAGGGGAAGGGAATGGGGAATGGGAAGAAGGGGAAGGGAAATGAGGGTGGAAGGGAATGTGAAGAAGATGAAGGGGAAAGGGGAATGTGAAGAAGGCAAGGAGAAGGGAATGTGATTTCATTGTTTTCACATTTGTTTCTATTCATTGCTTATTTTATTTTCATTGATTTCTCTACTTGCTTTGTAGAAGATTTTTGGAAAATCATAATATATAGGGGAAATGTTGCCAAATTTTTTTCTACATATTTGAATTTTTTTTCTTTTAACGTAGGTGAACCGGAAGAAGAAGGCCAATAGGGGTGGTGGGGATAAGGCCACCTCTTAGCAAGCTCAAGCCCCCACCTAGCAGCTCGAGAGGGCTCTTCAGAGTTAGGGGAGTTCCAACCTCCCTCAACCTCCACCGGATGAACCCACCATCGATATTCATTTCCGATGTCATTCGGCCAATTCACACACGCATCACTCAAACAGCACCACCGTAACCCTCCTTGACTCACGGCGATTGTCCTGAGCTAGTCTAATTGGGTTGAGAGGCCGTATTCGTGTCTCCAGGTATTCACCATCGACGCCACTTATCTCCGCCTTCCACCGTCATCATCTGCCGCCATCAGCCTCCCTCCGACCTCGACTCCATCTCCAGCAGGCGCGGAACACATCCACGAGGACATCTGGGCCTTCTATTGGCCAAACCAACATCTCCAGCAGCTCGATTTGATGAAGGAATCCCTACACTTGCACACATGAAGGAGGAGAGTGGGATAGTCCCACATCGGATACTGCTGAGCTTAAAATAGCATATAAAATGTTTTGGTGATATTTGTTTCTTGCCTTTTCACTTAGGGTGAGGTCCTTGCTCACTCAACCTTCTCACTCCTTGCTCGCCTCCACACCTATGGGCTTGGACCTCTGAACCATATACCCAATTACCTGATTAGCCCCAAACCCAATTCAGGAAGAGAGAGAAAGGGAATATGAGGAGGAGTGGGGACGGTTTTGCCTTAGGATGCGTGCACACATGCCTTGGAGTGTGTGCCTATGTGCTTAACACTTAGCGATAATTTAAGAGGTTGACTCTGTGTTGGTGCTCAAGTTCCTTCTGCTCCTTTAAGGTATTTAAGGCGTCTACCCCTTGTGGCCGACGTCTGATCTTGGTTACTTGGACATATTTGATAGTGTTGACATGGAATTTGAGAATAAGTGGTCAAGACCACTGTAGCGATATTTAAGTTGGTTGATTTCTTTGGGATGTGCTTAAATTAGGGATTTAATTGGTAATCTAAATCACCATTTTTATAGTTCTTTCTTATTCTTTTTGTCCCATTATTTCTTGATATACATTTGCTATCTTTAAACATCAATTTGAGTAGATCTCTATTATTCATTGAAATATCTTATTGTGCTCATGGTTATTAATTACGATTAGTGTTGTGAATTTCAATTGCTCCCTACGAATGACCTATGACTTACTTCTGTTTTCGAGTTTATAAATTTTAAATGTTGCGATTTTTGTCACTATACTACGATGCTACATATACTTTAAAACGACTACTCTTGCATCACGCAACACTAGCAAAAACATGTAAGTAAAATTACTAAAAATTTATATTACATTTTTATTTAAATTTACATTAAATTGCTTAATTTATTTTTTTCAAGAAAATGTGGTCAACATAATGCATCTTCCTGAAGATGCCAACTCTGGTACTGTTCAGCAGCCGATGTCAGTAGAGGAGGCATTTCGGACCATCATGCTACTTAAGAATGACGGATTCGTGCATAGTGTAGGGAGGTGTGAACCATCTCCAGTTGGTATGGGAGGAAGGGAGCATCGTCATCTTCAACTAAGGTACTGGAGATAAGGAAGGAGATTGCGGCATTCATCATCGAGACGAGGAGAAGGAGCAATGGATTGAGCAGCTGACCACGCAGGTAAGGGAGTCCACTACGCTGTTCAAGGAGCCAGCTGCGTAGTTGCAGTAGCCGACTCAGACCGTTCAAGAGCTCTTAAGCCTTCTCCAATGAGGAAATCTCGATCATCCCTCGTTCGGTCAGTTCATAGATCATTGTAATGATGACGATGATATAGGTGGTGTTGGAGGCATAGGTGCCCAACATGATTTCTGTATTTAGACAATTTTCTTATATATATATATATTTTGTACACACTTTATTATTTTTATGAAATTTTCATTTTGAATGCCATTTTGTATTTTGAATGTCATTGTTTGTATTTTGGATGTATGAGTTTATATGGGTAGTTCATAAATAAAACCTTTTAATTAAAAAATGAACTATTCTCGTCGGTTATCTAACTGTCAATTTCTCCACTATTCTCGACTATTCTATAGCCGACAATAATTTAACAATTTTGTTGGTTATACTAGATTGGTTGACAATAGTACTCATGTTGTTTGTTGTAATTACAACTGACGAGGAATATACATTCCTCGTCGATTTTGGTTAAACCAACGACAATGTATACTCCTCGTCCATTGTAACAAATGATTGAAGATAACACATTTCCTGATGGTAAATATAACACAGTTGACAAAATCCTTTTGCCACCATTTGAAACAATTGAGAAAAGCACCGATGTGTCGAATGGGGGAGCACTTTTGTCCAATCGGTGATGTTGTAAAATCGTCGATAAAGCTCAACCACGACACAACATTCCGCGACCCAAATTATCAACCATTTAATCCACATTGCCGATGGTTTGCAATCGTCGGCAATGATGAATTTTCTTGTAGTGAATCCTAGCTAATCTGTAAATAATGCTTGCATATCATCATATATTGCATCTTATCTCTTTGTGTAGTTGTACATAAAATAATACCAAGTTACATTGCTATTTGATGCTTTAATCTTGATTTGTAGGCAATAAGAAGCTCAAGAAATGATCCTGACCTGAAATAAGGAATAAAGCTGGATAGGGAGCGGGACAGAAGCTGAAGCAGTAAGCTGGAGCTAGAGAATAAAGACACGAATAAAGAGATTGAAGACTGAGAGAGAGAGGGAAGTGCTTGCATGAATTGATAAAAGAAAAAGAAGAGGAAACCCTAGATAACCCTATCTGTATCCCTAAAACCCTGGGATAACCATATCCGATTTCTAGAACCCTTAACCAACTCTACAATAGGATATCCTATCCCTAGATCCTAAAACATGGATAACACTATCCATGTTCCTAACCCCACCATCCACTAACCCTATTCCTCTACACATACTCCTAACCCACCTATCCCCAACCCAATTCCCACATCAGAACCCTAATTAGGCTAAGAACAACCTCAATTGACTTAACTTGAGTCAATTGGGTCGACCACACTAAAATTAGGTCCATCTAAACCTAATTGGGCTAACCTATGTCTGATTAGGTTCACCTAAACCTGACCTGATTAGGGTAGAACCCAAACCCACCTAGGCTAATCCAACCTAACTACACCTAGGACACAACCTACCTTTACAAAATTTAAACACACCAACACAACACCAACACCAAGTCCACGCAACCTAACCTACAAGCCACAAAAAGTGGAAACCAACCTAAACCTATCCCCCCTCAAAAACTTGCGACACGTACAACACCCTCCACCATAAAAAGCTATTCAAAAGAGCCACCCACACCTCTCCTTCCTCCTATCCTCTTCCTCCATTAACTCGCCACCTCAAGATCTCCACCTTCCACCTCTAAGGGCCGACCACCCTCCCTTGGTGGTCAACCACCCTCCTCCACCTCTTTACCAATCCGAGGTCGCCCTCACCTTCCTTGTTGAAGCGCTAAGGGTGCTCTCCTCCCTATTCTCCTCTAGGCGACATTGATTTTTTTCTTTCTTATTTAATTTTGATTGCAAGCATTTTTTTTTCTTTCTTCTCTTGAGAGAACGCCTAAGCTCACCATCATAGTGTTGAGTGGGCTCCATCTGGTAGTGGTGTGTAGACGATCACTACAACTAGGTTTAGCCACTCGCATCCTCCATTTGCCGATGACTCTCACGAGCGTTATTGGTAGGACAATCTTCTGTTAGCATAGATTTTATTTTTGTTATGTTTATGTCAAGCATTCCTCTACAGTTTATTTGTATGCACATTTAAATTTCTTTCAATATCGATGCAATTAAGTTTTTATTTTAAATATTATTATGTGGTAGAAACAACTTCGTCATCATTTTTCAATGTCATAGTTGCTCTCGCATAGTTTTTCACCATCGTAATAATCACTAGATCACACTCCCACCCTAGTCATCAGGGTGAGGTGGCAGTCCACTCCACCACCACTTCACCACCACACACCCACCAACTAGCACCTAGGCTTTTGCATAGCTAGATCTAGGTTCCTGCATCATTTTTCCTCAATCAAAAGCAAGAAAAAAATTGCAAAATCAAAAAATAAAAAAAGAGAGATATGATAGTTCTCTTTTTCATTATTATGCCAATAATCACCATGACTCGACTGACTCCTTTCCCATTTTCGCATCTCGCTCACCTCCTGATTCAACCATCCCACCAAGTCACATATCAAATCATAGTCGTTGATTTTCACTTCTCTTAGGTTTTCGCTAGTCGTGATTTGATTCAAATATTGAAAAAGCAAAAAAAAAAAAATCACAAAACAAAAATAAAAACAAGAGTTGTATGGCAGCGTTGATCTAGGTTAGTGATTCTAACATGTTTTGGAACTCACTAGGGAGTGGCATATAATTGAAGTCGTACAAACAGAAACATGGGCATTTACTTTCTACATAATCCTCACACACACATTTGTAATGCATGAAAACAACACTACCGATGAGGTCTACATGAGCGAATTGGAGACTGGGTTTTGAGGCTAGGTTAGTCTAAGTTAGAATTAGTCTTTAGGTTAGATCTAGGCTAGTTAGAAATCAATCACGTATAATGTGCATTCAATCAAGTCGAAATCAAATCTGGATGTTTTCTGCCTCCCTGAGTTTAACCGGGGCTCTCAAAGAGTTTCATAAAATTATATTTAGATTAGGGTTTTTTGTTCCTATATTACAACGAAATCAAGTTTTACTTTATTATTTTTCATGCAAATCAAAGCCTAACAACTGGCATCGTTGCCAAGACGTCACGACGAATCCTAATTTGGACTTTGACTTAGTCTATTTGTTTGTGATTTCTTTGTGTGTTGGACATTTGACAGGTGCGGTGATGTTGGAGCGCTTCCGTTGAGTTTTAGGAAATCTACATTGTAGTACGATCAATAAAAACGCATCATAGTATAAGACGAAAATCGCTTTACAACATTTAAAATTTATAAATTGCTCAAAAATAATAATTGAGTCTGAGGTCGTTTGTAGGAAGCAAATTGGAATTCACGCACTAATCGCAATTAGAAATAATGAATCACAATTGAAAATATTCAATGAATAATAATCCATTCAAAATGATATTCAATAATAACAATAGTATCTCAAGAAATTAGTGGGATAAAAAGAAGAATAGAACCCTAACAATGGTGATTTAAATCACCACTTAAATCCACATATTAAGCACATATCCCAATGTAATCAACTAACTCAATTTTTGCTATAGTGGTATCAACCACTTATGTCTCCATTCGACGTCAGCGTGATATCAACTATGTCCATAGTATCATATCAATGCCACAATTAGACGTCGAACTAGAGAGCCAGATGCCTTAAGTATCACCAAACACAGCACAATGCCTCAGAGACGCTAAGTGTGTGCATGTATCCCAAGGCATTGGGCATAAATCTCGAGGCAAAACCTACCCCTACCCTCCTCAGATTTTGTTTATTTCTTAGTTGGGTAAATGGGTGAACAGTACTAGGTTGTCGTGTCACGAACAGGGTCTAGGGCCACCTACGTGTGTGGTGGGTGATATTTCCATGATTATTTATATAATCAATGCATAACTAATGTTAGTGCAAGGGTAATTTGGGTTAGAATTTATTTAGTTAGGTTAGATTAGGCATTCTAAGTCATTTATAAATATACATATAATTGCGCTTTTATGCAATTTTTCCTGTAATTATATCTGGTACCTTGATGTGTTTATTTTTATATGTGTAAATACAAAATTTCAGGTTGATCGGAGCATAATTGGTTAGACTTTCTGATTTGAGCTCACTTGAAAAAGAACCAAGTCTAGTTGGTAGACTTATTTGGAAACTACACTAGACCTAACCACTAGCTTATTTAGGAGCCTAATTGACCTTAACCTGGTACCTAATTCCCTAACCATAATCAACCTATTTTTGGTTAACCAATATACCTTACCTTCCACCATTATGATTGATCAGTTACTCCAATTTATCTCTATACCACAAATGCTTACGTAACTCATACCCATATTAAATCCCATAAACTATCCACTGACATATCCCTCCCAACAAGACCGTTCACGTAACACCCCCACGTTAATTCCGCACTTAAAAAAAGAATCCCACTTATTCTCTACCAAACACCCATCCAACAACTCTACCCACCTACGTTTGCACCCCCACCGAAACCTTATCCCATGCAAAATCCCAACGTCAACTGCACCAATTAACCTCCACCGGCCATGCATTTCCACCTTTTATTTAATCCATTTTATCCCCAACCAAATCCCATCCGATTTCCTCTCCCTTTGACAACCAATTATCCTCTCAATTATTCTTTTCCCATCCTATTGTTAATTTAAGTCATCCATCACCCTTCATATTTAATCTAGATCATTAATTTATTTTCAACAAAAACCCAACCTATCTTATCACCTAACCCTAAACCATTGATTTATTTCAGTACAAGGAATTCACACTGAAATTCATGGATTCTCTAGGATTTTAGGAAGCAAATCAGGATTTGGGATTAGGTCCAAGAGATTGGGAAACTCCTTAAGAGCAATCCCTCCAAATTTGAAGATTAACTTCGATTTGAGGGAGGAAATCTCCCTCGATTCCTGTTGCAGATGTGCTCCCACCGCCAATGGTGGAAGGGACCAAAATGTAAGGAAGATGACAAAGTTGGAGACCTGTTTGCAATAAAATTGAAAGTTAGGGATTTAAGTGAGAGAAATAGAGATCTTAAGGACTAAATTGCAAACTAGGTAAATACGGACTCTGATTGGGCTCAAATTTTGGTACTAACCTAATTTAGACCCAAGAAATCCGATGGTGAAGTTTGATTTCAAATTTTACTACTTTTGATTGGGCAATTTGCAAAGAAGCCAAAATTAGGGAAAAATCCTATCTCGAAACGTGTGAAACCTCATTTATGTCTGTGTTGACCCACTCTTAGGACATTAATACTCAATTGACTTCTAATTAACCCTTGAGTGATCCTGTAGTTACTCTGCATTCATGATGTGACCCTAAAACTGGAGAATTAACTTTGTTTTAATGTTTTCTTCTCAGAATGGATTTGTAAGGAATTACTGTACTCAGAAAATTATTCAGGAGCATTTGTCATTTGACTTCAACTAATTAAAGTTAATTTTGGCTAATGATGGTGTTACCATCAAGTGGATCTATGTATGCAATCGGTCACTTTTGAAGAGCAAAAAGTGCACACGAATTTTTTTTTAGGTTTGATTCTTAGGTTTAATTTCTTTGGGTTAGATTTTAGGGTTTGCTTGAAATCTAGGGTTTAGATTTGCTTGCAAAAAAAAGAAAGGAAAAAAATAAAAAAATTGGGAAATTTTTTTTTTAGGATAGATGTTATCAAATTAGGTAGTTAGTTTTCAATTAAATTAAAAAAAGAATTAAAAAATATAACAATTAAATTTAAAATTTTGAATTTGAATTTCAAAAAAAATATTTTTGAAAAAGTATTTTGAGGTGTGATAATTTTGATTGAAAACACTTTAAAGCACACCCATGTTATGTTTAGAAATTCAGCCAGAAATTTTTGACTATTTTAAAAATTAAATTGCCAACCATCCATAGCCTTAAAAATTCTGAAATTGGGGATTTGATAGGTTTGTAAGTTAGCTTTCCAAACCCTCCTTTCATAAGGAAAAATTCACACTATACGAATTTTGAAACATCAATTAGTCGATAGGGGCCATAGTTGCCTAAAACCTAATTTGGTTTGACTTTGAGAATTTCTTATGACCCCTATAGGAATCTAATTGACCTCTAGTTTAATCAATAATTTTTCAAGAATTTTTGGACTTAGTTTCATACTGTTTACTTTTGAATTAGTCACAGGGGGTCTATTTGGCCTGTTTGACCCCTTTAAGCTATAATTAACATAAAATCCCTTAAGGTAGTAAAAATAACAAAAAACTGCTCTTTGGAAATATGATTGAAAAAGGAATTGTCCTGCCAAATTTAAGTTATGGTTAATTTTTCTTCTATCCTAGAGAGTGTTCTAAAGTTAGATTAGGGTCTGTCAACCTGAATTAATAGAAGCATAAACCCTAGGGTTGAAACATTAGGGCTTATTATTCAATTAGAGACCCACATTGATTCAATTTGGATTGAATTAATTAGAGTTTCCTAGTAGGTAAGGTTGATTGCTTGATTGACCCGCTCACCTACCTAATTAAAATTGATTCACATTAAAACCTAGCCAACTAGTTAGGCTCATACACTTAGGAGTTAGGGCTATGTTCAAAAGAATAAAAAAAACCCGTGCTTGTCTGTATATTTGTCTTAACCTATTAACAAGCAGACTCCTAAAAACACATTAAGCTAAAGGACTTGAATTTAAATATTCGATCACCTAACAAAAAAGACTACACATCCTTACAAGGCCTTTGCCTTGTATTGCTACTTCACTAGCTTGGGTAGTTGGTGTATGCACGGTAGAAGATCATTATGACCTAAATTAGGTGGTCCTTGGGAACCTGCCCTAAGGCAACCTTCTACCATCCGTAGGCGACTCTTCTCTTCGCTTACTTCTTCTCCTCATCCTCCTCCGTCCTTTACATCAGCTGCTATGGCTGATCTAGACCATCCATTTCCTTCCCTTAAGGAGAATGTCATGGCCATTGCTGAGGCCAACATGGTTGCATTTGAGCAGTAGAATCGATAGTGCTTTGATATCATTCTGAACACTTTGGATAGAATGAAACATCCACCGTGGGGAGAACAACTACGGGACTTTTACGATTCGACGACACGAACTGTGCAACCCCAGGTCCGGATCCCCGCAGATTGAGAGGCATTCAACATAAAGCTTGTAATAAGTATAATTTAACTTAATTCTATGGGAACTTGAATGAAGATCCATTCCAACATCTCGAGGACCTAGGTTGGATTGCAGAGACAGTTTGACCTAGGAATGTAGACATTGGGATTGTTCTCATGAAGCTTGTCACATTCACTTTCGGATCAAGCTTATTCTTATTGGTTCAAGACCATTGCGAGTCCTGTAACTACCTAGGAGGAATTACGCTGAGAGTTCCTCCAAAAGTTCTTCCTAATTGGTTGTCCAAATGAGATGAGGCGGGCCATCACGATTTTTTCCCAACAGCTGAAGGAAAAATTGCATGAGGCCTAGGAAAGATTTCATGACCTTCACTGGAAGTGTCCTCACCATGGGGTGCCCCACTGGCACCTCTCCTAGATATTCTATCATGGTTTAGACGACACCCATCGGTGCTTAGCCGATGCATCTAGTGGTAGGAACTTTCCTGCTAAGGATGAGGTCGACACCTTTGAGTTGTTCAAGTCCTTACTAGAGAACTAATTGAATGCTTCCTCTATGAACCAGTTCTTGAAACCTAGCCAACAGCAACTACCTATCCATGAAGCTCAGGCAGAGTCTGCTTGAGCTGATATGGGCATTATTACCAAAAATCTAGACAAGGTGGATCTGTTGGACAAGAAGATTGACGAGCTCATTCATTCTCGTCCAACGGGAATAGGTGTTGCCCCTTCTTACTCTTCCTTCTCATCCTGAGCTCCTTCTTCTAAACCTTATCTACTTACTCAAGATGCTCCTACTCCCCGACCTTCCTCTGTATCTTTATGGGCTCCTACATATTAGGAACCTGTGAACAACTTGGATTTGCTTCCAGTTGGCTAGGGTTAGACATATATAGATGATATAGGTGCATACTCTTATAATGATAATGCTTCTTAAGCATCTTCGGCCTACGATGGTGTCAACACTATTCAAGATTATGGGCGTGAGAACTCCTATTTTGAGATGTACAACCCTGGTTGGCACCAGTATCCCAACTTTTCCTAGACTGGGAACTCCCAATGTCCCAACCCAACTCCACAACACTACCCCAAATCATACGGGAATGCAGCCCCCACATACCATAGGCAACAACCCTTCCCATCCCAGCAATAGTCTTGATCCATTTACCAACCAATTCGCAATGCTACCTTCGACCCTCCACCGCAAGCCAACTCGATGGAGGTGTTAAGAAAAGAGGTGAAGCAATTGGAAAAGCGTCATCTAGCTCTCATGGAGACTTTAGCGAGCCAGATGCAGTGCATGCAAAACACATAGAACCAGCTATTACAAGAGACTAGGTTATAGGGAGCCTTGTCCTCCTAGCCCATCCCAAACCCAAGAAATGTGCAGAACCCAAGCGCCCCACCTAGGTTCCAAGCACCACAGAGACAGGCACATGCAGTACTTCAAGCACCACTTGTACCCCCTAGTTATGCCCAACCCTAAACCGATCCATTGTTGCCTACACCGACTCATGATGCGTTACTTTACTCAACTCAGTAATTAAGTTAATTTTACTTAATTAAGAGTAGAAAAAGTCACTTAGGTTAACTCGAAATTATGTCAGTTGTATAGTATAAGGTCGAATTAACCTAACATTTTAGAAATTTTTACTGGTTGAGTCCAGGTCATTCGCTGGGAGGTATAATTCTTTCTAAATTCACCAATTATCTTTTATTTTCTTTATAAGTTTAGGAGGTATAACTAAGTTGACTTTAAGAAAGTGAATTTTGCTAAAATATTAATTAAAATGAAGTAATATGCAAAATCCCATAAGAGAACATATTTACTCAAAATGATCTACTTTATAAACAAGTAAACATGTTAGTTTTCCAATTTTATTTCAAAGAAATTAAGGCAATAAGAGTTCTTTTATTAAAACATGACTTCTTACAATTAAAACAAATTCGTACAAAAAGAAATTAAAGAAATAAAACTTCTTTTTTTCATCCTCTCTCTTCTTCTCTCTCTCTTTCTTTCTCTTTCATTTTATCTTTTATTTTTTTACTCTCTCGAGCTCTTTATTTTTCCTCTCCTGTTATGTTCCTGCCTTTTCCTTTCTCTTCTTTCTTTCTTCGTCTTAGTTCCCTTAGTCTTCTTTTGTTCCTTAGTAGTGCTTGTTCTCCTCCTTAGCTGCTGAGCCTTAGCACTTCTTCCTCAGCACTTAGCCATCAGTTCCTCTTTCCTTAAGCCAACTAAATCGGGTTTATTTTCCTTTTTAACCAAAATTTTTTTTATTTGCGGTAAGGTCCTTTTGAGGATACACAACACCCCGAGATTAGGGTGGGACCAGACCTTACTCGGTCCTTGCCTGACTACAATTAGGTTCGATTTCGATTTATTTTCGTTTGATTCATAGTTTCAAGCCAATTCTACTCAACCAGCCTCCCAGGCCTCACCCTCCCAAGGCACACTCACTCACGCCCACTCGGGCGCACACTCGCAGGCACACATGCCCGCACACACACACATGCTCAATAGGTTCAAATGTTTAGATGCTTAGTTCGGTAACCGTGCGCCGAGCGCTGACGACTAAAGGGCCTATACAACAAATCACTTTTATTCCAAGGCGTGCACTCGTGAACTACCGATGTGGGACTATGTTCCCCCCTTCCAGACCCAACTTCAATCGACCATATCTCCTATCTCAGAGCTCCATTCCAAGTGATTCAAGGCTTGCTGGAAAGCTCTAAGGTAGATCTACACAGTTGCAGGGTCAATTTTAACTTTAGAGGATGTTTTCCTTTTCAATTTGAAGAGTGAAATAAAGGGGTTCCTACGGGTTTTTATTGCCTGGAAAGTGAGTTAATCTTTACAGAGTCCTCAGATGGACTTTTCTCTCTTAGCTAAAGGTCTGAATAGTTTATACAAATGATTCCACAGCTGCAGAAGTGAGTCTTGAAGCTCTTAAAGCTTCAGGCACAGTAGAGAAGCTTCAAGCTTCTCTAAAAAAGCTTCTTTGAAAGCTTCAGAGATCGGATTTACAACTTAAAATAGGTAGACAGACACATAAAAACATTTCTGATCGATTTAAACAAGTTCTAAGGGTTGTAACAGATTGATCTGGGCAGGATTCATGTTCAAATTTCATCAAAATGCCACTGTTGTCAGTTTGAGTTCAAAAATAACCCAAACTGTCAGGGTTTGAATTCTCACCAAAATATAGGTCTGAGCTCACTTTGATCACTTTAATACTATTCACAGACATCTCAAGAACAAATTAAACTCCTCAATTCGAGCTCAGAAATCCATAATCAGACTCATGTTTGACTATAAAGGCTTGAAATTTGACTTTCTGTTCAAAGCCTCTTCAGGTGAAATTAAAGCCTAGATTAGAATCTCTTCAATCTTAGAAACTCATCCAACCTTTAAAACAGATGGTTAAACTGTAGAAATTAGGGTTCCAGGCTCGCCGCTTGAGCTCTAAAAAGTGTTTGATCGTCAAAGTACTTGAGAGGTTGCTTCACATATTTGAAGGCATGAATAGCTTCAGAGCACTGCACTGAAGCTTCTAGGTTCCTTAAATACTTCTCAGATTCTCTGTCAGACTTCTCCAACTCTGCCAGAGTTGGAGAAGATGAACTTCAATCTACAGCTCCAGTCATTTAATCCTCAAATAAATTTCCTCAAAACAATCACTGATCCATATTATATCATTCTGGAGCCTTTTGCTAAGTTTCACAGGTTGAAGAACAAAAATGACTCGTCGGAGCTCGCCGGAGCTCCGGTGAGTTCAGAAAATGTGAAAATTTTGTACAAGTTGTAAAAATGTGCCATTTTTAATCTAAGAAGGTTCCTAAGGTTGCAAGGAACCTCAAGAACTCAATTAATTCTTCATTATTTCATTATAGTTAAGATTTAACAGTAAAATTCATTTTTTCAAAAGATCTGTGTGGATTAAGCTCAGGACTTATTTTACCACTCAATTGAGTGGTCAAAACAAGTCAACAAGTATTTACGATCATAAATATATATATAATTAAGGATTTGAATTGCACCTGAGCTGCCATTGACAACGAGCTCAGGAGATTAATTAAAATTAGGCGTTTAACTTATATGTGGTAATTCTACATATTATAGTGTCAATTAGCGTCCTTAAGTGATGAATAAGTGATGGAGAACTCTATGAAGGTGAATCTAAGCCCACTATTGTTGCCATGGACAGTGACAGTAGTCGGTGAAGGTGGAAGTGAATTAGGCGATTCAGTGATTCAATTAATGATTAAGTGGATTAGAAATGGTCGTAGAAGAAAGAAGAAGGTATCAGTGATTTCAAAAGACAAAACTAGGGCTCTGGCGAGATCAAGGAGTTTGCCGGAGTCGGAAAAGGCGACATCTGAAATCTAGAATTAACTCTAATCTATCTAACTAACTAAGCTAACCTACTCCTACTCCTACTCCTACTCCTAATCTACTATTACCTAGACAAAGGGGTCAATAGGGTTCCGCCGAAGGTTCATAGCGGACGACGAAATCAGAGGGTGTAAAGGAAGATATCTGGCGGGCGGATTTAAGGTGAAGCGGAGGATTCCTTTGGTCGGCACCTGTGTCAGAGACGCGGCAGACCACGGCAGATCTCCTCGACTGATCAGAATGGATGGAGGAAGTCAGAAAGTGAGATGGAAAGTCGCCGGAGTTTTGGACGAATAGCCTATTGAAGTCGGCTACAGTGTTAGAAGAGGGAAGGGAGCCAACTTGAGTTAAATCAGAGGAGTAAGGGGGTATTTATAGTGGTTGGCGGCGAAGAGAGTGGTGGGGCCTAGCCGAAGAAGGAGCTGGAGGAGCTTAACCACCAGCGACGTCTTCGATGACCGTGAGGTTATCTCCCACTAAAAATTAGGATTTCCGGTTAATCCAGACTGATGGATGAAGAGGAGGTGGTGAGCGCAAGCTCTAAGAGCTTGGAGAAGGAAGGGTGATGTCGGCAGGGCGGTGATCGTGCGGTGGCATAACTCTCTGTCGACAGCTGTTCATTCAGCTGAAGAAGAAGAAGACGAGAAGGGACCTATATGAAATGAAACTTTAGGACCTGTGTGAGAATTAAGGACCAAAATGTAAACTCAGTTTTTGAAGGTTTATTTTAACTTAGATCTTTTTCAACTTTCTATATATGTTAGTAAATAAGGTAAATATTATGTTTTCTCCTTGAATTTACATTTTTGACCTTTTTAGATTAATTTATTAGATTAAGTAAAATTACTTAAGTTATTATATACTTAGGTATACATTATGTTTAAGTTACTTAACTTATTAATTAAGGGAATGGTTAATAAAATTTCGAGTCCAATTATTATCTAGATTATTAATAATGTTAATTGAATGATAAAATGTCATTTTTAACTTATTTTTAAGGTCTTTTGCTAAATATCCCTTATTCTATAATTAACCCTTATATATTCATAACCTTAGCTAATTAACTAGGAAGAGTAGTTAATTAGGGGTAATTAGAGATCATGATGAGTCTCTCATCAACTCACACGACTCCTTTCGCTCCTCCCCCACCTCATGGACAATATGTCGATGCAAAGGCTATATGTTGAGGAGCGAAACTACAACGAAGGACCTGCCATGTAGGCAGGTGGGTCAAGACACATCGCGACCTCCTCCTTAGGCTAGCTCCTCTTCCCACTTTCACTCTAACAGGGAGCCACCTAAGGAAGATAAAGGAAAGAGATCAATAACAGCTGACCCTAAGATCCCAATCCCTTTTCCCATAGCTTTGATGAGAGATACTTCAAGGAAAGCCAAGGGATTGAAGAATTATGAGGACCTTAGAACAATGTTTAGGGAAGTACACATTCAAGTCCCCCTCCTTGATGCCATAGATCACATCCCTACTGTTGCCAGATTCTTTAAGGATTATTGTACCCTGAGGCGATAACAGAAGAAAGGAGCAAAGGCAGTATTGCCCAAGGAAGCCAGTGCAATTATTTCGAGCGACTTACCACCAAAGAAGAAAAACCTTGGGACTCCGCTCATTTTTGGTTACTTGCAAGATTCTCCTTTTGATAGGACCCTTCTAGATCTTGGTTCCTCTATCAACCTAACTCCCACAGCTATTTATGATCATTTCCGATTTGGGGAGTTAAAGCCCACCTTGGTAACCATTTGGTTGGTGACTAATCGGTGAAGACACCGAGGGGGGTGGTTGAGAACGTAATAGTGAAAGTCTATGGGTTTTGCTTCCCAGTGAAATTCTTTATTCTGGACATGGAGGTTCCTACTAAGTTCTATGATGCACTAATAATTTTGGGTTGCCCGTTTTTGGGGATCGCCCAAGCCAACATCAACTGTTCATCCGGTGTATGGAGATTGTCCTAGGTGATGAACGACTTAAATTTGACATTTTTAGGGCTACCCAGAACTTTGATTGTGATCTAATAGAGGATTGTGATCTAATAAGTGAAGAACCGGCATATTGTGGAAACATTGGGCTCATCTACAGTGACCCAATGTCTCATTCATCTTCACTATCAGGGTTTCTAGACCAAACTCCACACGAGAATATGGCTGATGCACTTCACATCTCTCCACATCTTAAATCTAATTGTTTGGTGTGTCTTTTTGATCCTAACACCCTAGATCATGTATACTCTTATGATTATGAAGCACTTCATGTTTCTAACCCATCCCTGCTAGTGCAGGATGGCTTGGTTGCTATGGATAGTTTCGATCCACTTGAGAGACACGTGAACGGGATCCCTGATCCATGTTTGCACACGATGGCATTTCCAAACCATAAAGTAGAAAGCATGAGATCAACTTTTTCCACCTCCATGTAGGAGGACGACCCGAGATATCCGATGAGACACCTAGGCACAGACCTTGGTCATGCTCATCCTCCTTCAAAGCCCATGGTTGTAATGGAGCAAGACCTGAACTCTACTTTCTCACTAACGCAACCACCGCTGACATACCTACAGGTGCAAGATCAACAAATGGGTTTGCATTTCATGATCATCAGGTATGCTTAACTGATTCCTCCCTTCCTTTGTATCATTCTTCCCTGCAAGAACCCTCTTGATGAGAGCCTCATCATGAACCCTAACTAGCACAATTTAATCAAAATAAGTGTGAAGAAGCTCCTACAAAACCTAAAGAGAGGCTTAACTCAGAGAATTCTGAGTTAAAGAATAAGATAAATCATAAGGGGTAAAACTGTAATTTTACCAATGCAATGCGCAAATAGGGTAATTAAGGGTCTAAACATAGGTCAAATGAGCTTAATAAGGAGGGAAGTGGGATGACCTGATCTGAAAAGGGTTATAGCAACTTCTAGGAATTAAATGACATTCTGTAATCCTAAAGCAAATCCACTTTAATTCACGAGGTTTGAGGTAGGATAAAAATCAACTGAATCCTCTAAAATTCATGGAAAAATATTCCCTAGGGTTTAGAACCTTCAATTTATCCTTTGCAACCTATTTTGACTTAAATTGAGAACCATGCTCAATTTATGACCTAATTTGGGTTTTTGTGCAAATTGACCGGTCAAACATGGTCCAACCTAAAATCAAATTTCACCATTAAAATCCTTAGGTTCAAATTAGGCTGGTACAAAAATTGGTGCCTAAGAAAAGACCACCTTGACCGACTTTACAAATTGGTCCTCTTGAATTACTTTTTAACCCTTATATTTTGAAACCCTTGCAAATGGCCCCCTATCTTTCTCGTCATTCTTTGCAGAACGGTCCTCCCTGTCATTCTGAGCAGCGCCATACCTCCGGCGACCTTGCGCGGAGGATGGCGCCGCGTAGGGCATTGCGCCCGTTCTCAGGAACGAACGGGAGGTTCCCTGTGTCGTCCTTTGTCGCAAGGACCCTCCCCTGTGTCCTGCAACCGGCCATGCCTCTCGTGCGAACGCATGAAAGGCATGGGTCTCCTTCTCCGGCCATCTCCAACGTGCACTGCACGTCTTTCCCTCGGGCCGCTCTCCTCGCCAGCGCCTTTATAAGGAGTGGCAGGGGCGTCCGACCAAGGCAAGCTAGTTTTGGCCAAGAAAAACCCATGCTTTCGTCTCTCCCCTCTTCGGTCAGACAGCCCAAGCTTTCGGCGATCTTTCCTCCTCCCTCTCGTCTCTCTGCTGCCATACCTGCAGCAGAGCCCACTCTGCCCCGTCTTCCCACGCTAGGCCGCACCAGCCGGCATCTCCGGATCTCCTCCTCGTCGTCGTTACTCCTCTTCTAGGCACCTTCGTCCTCAACTCCGGCAGGCACGAGCCAGACGTCTTCCTCTCCCTCTTCTTCGACTAAGTATGTAGGAACCTTCCCCTTACTCTCCTCTTACTTTTCCCTTATTCAATTAGCATTTCAGACCCCTCGACTGCCACTACCACAACCATCTGCTTCACCTCCAGTCGCCATCTCCGGCAAGGTCGCTCCACCTCCACAGGCCATTTCACCTCTCGCCGACAAGCCCAGAAGCTCCCTCTCACTCCACTCAAGCATTTCCCCCACTCCATTCACCGCCCTTCACCTCCAGACCACCCCCCAAACACACCCACTTCCGCACACACAGTCTGCCCTAGGCACACGGACACAGGCGCTCTTGCGCCTCGCCGACCCTTGCACTGCCTTCGCCACACTCCGGCGAAGCTCCCTGTGTTTTCCAACATGGCCGGGAGGTCGTCTTCGTGATTTCAGGGTTCAACCTCCTCACCGCCATTGACGAGTTGCTGGAGCTTCTTCGCAGGCAGCTCTAGGTCTCCTCCTCTCCAGGTGTGAGCTCCAGGTGACGTGGGGCAAGCCAGTGAAGGTGCCCAGGTTCTCAATTGGGAGCGCGAAACCTTCGCTGCTGCCCAAATTGACAGTTGCTTCTCGCCTGCGGGCACGCGGAGCAGAGGTGGGACTTTAGTCCCACCTCGTAAGTGTGTGGCCTCTCACCCACACTTAAATTGAAAAAGTGACATTAGCCGTTTGTCGCCAGTCACATAGGGGTGAGGTCCCTCACCTATTCACGCACCTCATCCGTGGCACTGCCCACGCGGACCTGGTGACCCGACCCGACTATCCTGCCTGTGCACTCCTCGCACACCACCCACACCGGTGCGCCTGGACCCGGGCGTGCAACCCGACCCGATTACCCGGCTCTGGGAGAGCTTTCCAAAGAGAGATTTAGAGAGAGAGACGCGGGGAAGGGGTAGGGGTAGGTTTTGCACTGATCTGTGTATGTGTGCGCAGGATAGAAGGAAGAAGCAGGCGAAGGAAGAAGAAAGGAAGGAAAGGAGCCGAAGGAAGAAAAGAGGAGCCGCACTGTAGCAACTACACAGTTAAGCCATCTGAGAGCTGAATCAGACGTCGGAGGATCAGCAGTCAAAGAAAGGAAAACTGCAGCTGCTGAAGAAGAAGGAAGAGGAACCGCTGCAGAGAAGAAAAAGAAGAAGACAAGAAAGAAGAAAGAAAGAAGAGGAAGAGCCAGAGCAGAAGAAAAGAAGAAGAAGAAAAGAAGAAAGAGGAACCACTGCAGAAGAAAAAGAAAGAAGAAGGAAAGAAAAAGAAGAAGACAGGAAGAAGAGAAAGCAAAGAAGAATACATGAAGAAGAAAAGAAAGAAGAAGAAAGAAAGAGAAGAAGAAAAAACCAATTCTTTCTCTCTCTCTCTCTTAATTTTTGTAAAACCTTATATTGTGAATTTATAGGCTTCTAGAATTATAGTTTGCTCCCTGAGTTCGACCTCGGGAAACTTGTCATTTCGAGTAATAAATTGTATTAAACTAGTAACTACTTTGTTATATACCACAACGACTATAATAACTATACAGACAAACGTGGTGCCGGTTCTTGGCGCCGTTGCCGGGGAGCAACGGCTATTCTAGAAGCTATTAATTCACAGTTTTTGAGTTTCTATTGATCTCTTCTCTTTTGTTGTGCAGGCACAGGAAATCCAGAGGGCAACAGGCAGCTGCACAACAACCACACCTAGGACAGGTAATTTTCTATCCTCTCATTTTAACCCCTAAATCCTAAAGAGGAAGAAAAAGAAAGAAAAAAGCAATATAGGCATAACCTGTCTTCCATACTTAGTAAATCATCAAAGCTGCCTGTTTTCAGTTTCAACACAGTATTTTTGTACATCCATTAAGGGTATTTAGGGCTAACACCTTCTTGCTTGAGCCCTAATTACCCAATCTAAAGGAAACTAACTGGACCAAGTAGAGCCAATATAAGATTCAAAATTAGGGTTTTAGAGATACACTTTCTAAGCAAGAATTGAGAATTCCCAAAAGAAGTGTGCCCAAGCCACTGTTTGAAAACATCTTTTAAGAGAAACCCTAAAGAAATTTGGCTATTAAAAACACTTGAACCCTAAAAGATAAAGACCTAATAAGCTCTCAAAGGTATTAGTAGGTGAAGTTGACCCCTTGGGTCAACCAACCTTAAACTTAGGTCACTCTTTACACTCAAAAGGCTAAAGTTCAAGTGAAAACCTAAGCACCTTGATCCTAACTAAAAGTGGTAGACTTAAGAGGTCAATGTCCCCATTCTGGTCTACCTGGAATCTTAGTGACAAGAGAGGTCGAGTGGGGGAAATCCTGTAACCCGTGGGGGCGCTCTACCGTGTAGGGGTCTTCGTGGGACTCACCCTCTCTGGCTGCCCAAGTAATTCTCAAGTGGACGATCTTTTGATCAAGGGGTCCATCTGCCCCGAACCTCTATAGTCACCCAACATTCTGGGTGTCTTGATTGGGTCCAGCACTTGCTAAACTCATCCTCTCCATCAGTGTATGTTTGGTAGGAGGTCCTTGAAACCTCCTTTAGAAATTCACTCTCCTCAAGGTCGAGCCTCGGGGCCCTTGTTTGTGCAACCACCACTTCACATAGACCTCCCCTCCGATTCCGAACCCAACTCACCCTCTTCTTCCACAATGGCTCAGCCAGTTGAGGAAGAGAACAATCTAGAGCACCAGCTCCAGTGACTCAATGACCTCTTCCAGAACTTCATGCACCCACCGCAGCGTCCCATGATGCGAGATCATTATAATCCGGCTGCGGTGGCTATTGAACCTCGAGTCAGAATCCCGACTGGAGGACCTGATTCTGAACTAAAGCCCAACATAATTCATGCCATACTTAAATTTCGTGGGCTTAATTCTGAAGACCCCTTCCAGCACATTAAACAGCTAAAGCATCTGGCCCAGACTTTTGGGTTAGATGCACAAAATCGGGATATTCTCCTCATGAAGATGTTCTCCTCCCTTATGGACAAGGCCGCCCATTGGTACCAAACATAGACCCGGCCAATCAACAATTGGGAGGAACTTCAGTCCGAGTTTTTGAAGAAGTTCTTTCCCGTTGGTCGGACCAATGCCTTGTGCCATCAGATTACCCACTTCACGCAACAAATGGGAGAACCTCTCCATGAGGCATGGGATCGCTTTCAGGATCTCATGAGGAGGTGCCCCCATCATGGAGTTCCTAAATGGGAGCAAGTCCAGTCTTTTTACCAGGGACTCCATGAAGATATTAGGCTTTTCGTCAATGCAACTTGCGAAGGGAATATCATGGGTCAGCATGAGGACACCGTGTGGGAGATTCTCGAAAATATGTGCAAGAACTCCATCAATAAT
Organism: Thalassia testudinum; assembly: GCA_037157565.1. NCBI lineage: Eukaryota > Viridiplantae > Streptophyta > Magnoliopsida > Alismatales > Hydrocharitaceae > Thalassia > Thalassia testudinum. The sequence goes on along the minus strand of JAZHRO010000015.1, from coordinate 23,534,972 downwards.
GACTCCATGGGATTATTTGACAGGACGAATACCTGTGCATTGATGAACCTTAGGGGAGCACACGAGACACAGGGCCTGTCCGCATTAGTCGACCTGGAATTGATGGCCAGTCGATTGGACAAGGTCTCTATTATTGAGAAGAAGGTGTATGAGCTGACTCAGCACTTGCAGCGAGCCACCTCTGTCCATAATTCCTTTTCACAACCTCCTTCAACATGAGAGACAGTGCAAAACATTCTCCACCGACCTTCTCTTGGGATGGAACCATATCCACCCCCATCTGATTCTCGAGTCGGAGGACTCTCCGACCCTTTCTATACTTGCCAGGGGAATTCCACTCCCCCATTCTCTGACTCTTCGGAGGTTCCTCAGACCTGCGAGGACCTCAATGCCATCCAGAATGACCCATTTTCCAATACCTACAATCCTGGATGGTGAAACCATCCCAGCTTCCAGTGGGCGGGAAATTCCCAAACTCAAAGACCACCCTTTCAGCCCCGTCCACAACCACCTTGTCCTTACCAGCCGCCTCAGCCTCGGCCCAACCTTACTTATCCATCCGGGCCAAACCAAGACCAAAGGTCCCTCACTTATTCACGCACCTCATCCGCGGCACTGCCCACGCGAACCTGGTGACCCGACCCGACTATCCTGCCTGTGCACTCGCACACCTCCCACGTCGGTGCGCCTGGACCCGGGCGTGCAACCCGACCCGATTACCCGGCTCTGGGAAAGCTTTCCAAAGAGAGATTCAGAGAGAGAGAGATGCGTGGAAGGGGTAGGGGTAGGTTTTGCAATGATCTGTGTATGTGTGCACAGGATAGAAGGAAGAAGTAGGCGAAGGAAGAAGAAAGGAAGGAAAGGAGCCGAAGGAAGAAAAGAGGAGCCGCACTATAGCAACTGCACAGTTAAGCCGTCTGAGTGCTGAATCAGACGTCGGAGGGTCAGCAGCCAAAGAAAGGAAAACTGTAGCTGCTGAAGAAGAAGGAAGAGGAACCGCCACAGAGAAGAAAAAGAAGAAGACAAGAAAGAAGAGGAAGAGCCATAGCAGAAGAAAAGAAGAAGAAGAAAAGAAGAAAGAGGAACCGCTGCAGAAGAAAAAGAAAGAAGAAGGAAAGAAAAAGAAGACAGGAAGAAGAGAAAGCAAAGAAGAATACAGGAAGAAGAAAAAAAGAAGAAGAAAGAAAGAGAAGAAGAAAAAGCCAATTCTTTCTCTCTCTCTCTCTTAATTTTTGTAAAACCTTATATTGTGAATTTATAGGCTTCTAGAATTATAGTTTGCTCCCTGAGTTCGACCTCGGGGAACTTGTCATTCCGAGTAATAAATTGTATTAAACTGGTAACCACTTTGTTATATACCACAACGACTATAATAACTATACAGACAAACGTGGTGCCACCTCTCCTGCAGATGATTACTTATCCCGTCCACCCATGATTGAACTGAACCCTTCACTTAATTCTCTTAAATAGGTATTCTTGGGCAATAGGGAGACTTTTCCTATTATTATCAGTTCTCACTTAACCTATGAACAAGAGCTTCAACTGATTTCTGTGCTTCATAAGCATAGGGCTGCTATTAGGTGGAGCATTTTTTATCTTCTTGGTATTTGCCCTTTCTATTGCACTCATCACATATATACATATGAGAGGGAGACACCATCTTGACAACCTCAAAGAAGGTTAAATCCGAATATGCTGGTGGTCGTCAAGAAAGAAATAATCAAATGGCTGGATGCTGACATTATCTACCTAAATTCTGACAGGCAGTGGGTGAGTACCATTCAGATGGTGCCTAAATAGGTGCGACTCACCCTAATTCAGAAAGGTGAATCCATCTCGACCCACACCGCTACTTCTTGGTGGATCTGTATCAATTATCATAAGCTTAATTCGACCACAAAGAAGGACCACTTTCCTCTGCCATTCATTGACTAGATCTTGGAATGGCTAGCCAGATGAAGCTTCTTCTATTTCTTAGATGGACATTCCAGGTACAACTAGGCAGCTATCAGCGTGGATGATCAAGACATGACCACGTTTACTTGTCCCTTTGGTACATTCACATTCAAACGAATGCCTTTTGGCCTATGCAACGCACTTGCGACTTTTCAACATTGCATGATGGCCATTTTCCTAAACATGCTTGGGGACATCATGGAGGTGTTCATGGATGACTTCTTCATCTCCAGAGATGATTTTCATGCTTATCTTGATAACCTCACCAAGATCCTGAAAATATGTATAGAAGTCAACCTAGTACTCTCGTGGGAGAAGAGCCATTTCATGGTGAGGGATGGCATTGTACTAGGTCATAAGATCTTTGAAAATGGTTCAGAAGTTGACTGAGAAAAAAGTATGATATAATTACCCGTATGCCTCCACTGAGCTCGGTAAAACAGAACATGTCCTTCTTGTCACACATTGGTTTTTACAAGAGATTTATTAAAGATTTCTTGAATATTCTCATCTCCTGACAAATATCCTTATAGCCGATGTCCCATTTAATTTTGATTCTTCATATCTCAGCACTTTCGCGCCTTTACATAAGGCTATATTTGATTCACCCATTCTCTAGCCACCCGATTGATCCCTTGACTTTGAGATCATGTGTGATGACTTCAACTTCACAGTTAGAGCTGTTTTGGGCCAATGTCGGGAGCCCCAACCATTTGTTATCTATTATGCTAGCAAGATGCTGAATGAGTTTCAGTGTAATTATACGATTACCAAAAAATAACTGCTAGCAATAGTTTTCGAGCTAGAGACATTTCGTTCCTATTTACTTGGGTCAAAGTCATTGTCTATATTGATCATTTAGCTCTCCAGCACTTGTTAGCCAAGAAGGATGCCAAACCATAACTTATTAGATGGATCCTTCCATTGCAAGAATTCAATATTGAGATCCATGACAAAGTCGAAGTGTAGGTGCATAAGTAATTAGGCACCACATTATCCTTAAATGATGGTTTTGATGATAACAAACATCTCACGTAATTGGGATTAAAATTAGATTTTATACCTGGATGTTGTAAGAATGATTTTTAGGTTGAAGTCAAATTGATGATATCCAAAGCCAAGAAGAAGAGACCTTGCTCGCCAAGTCCTTCTGCTTATTAGTTCCTTTTGTAACATAGGAAAACCGGTGGTAATTTTATATTTTTAGATTGTAAGGAGAGCCTCAATTAGATTTTATATTAGCATAAACTTAAGGGTCTCATATGCAATTTTCACAAGAACACTACACAGAGCCTAAATAGGTCAAAATAGGTCTAAGTCTATAAGAGCTAGTGCATGGCTCTAGTTTTTCATTGGAACCTAAATTCACCCTTTGGTTAGTTAGAGGGCTTTTTACAAGCCATCTAACGTTAGGTATATGTTACCTAATGTTAGATAGTAGGTTGGGTGCCAGCTGGAGCTTCCAAGACATAACAAAGTTTGTGTTGAACTTTGTACCTAACATTAGACAATTCATCTAACATTAGACAGGGATCACCTAACGTTAGATGGACCCTCTTCTACCATCCACCGCGTGATCAGGAGTTAGCAAACTTTGTACCTAACTGAGTATCTAAAGTTAAATAGTTTACTTAACGTTAGATGACATGTACCTAACATTTGATAAAGCACTTTTTGGCCAAATTAATTAGTCATTGAAAAATTAAATCGAGAAACTTTTCAACTTTTGAAGAGGGGGTTTTTACACAACCATTCTCTTCCAAACACCCCTTTATATATATGAGTGCATTTCCCGCTCGTTAGTGGTTAGAGAATATCCTACAACATATTCAAAAGCACATTCAAGCTCACATTCAACTAAATCTGATTTTTGGTGTTCATTGGAGGTGATTGGAGCTCTTGATCTTGAAGCTCAGACACCTCAACTCCCAGTTGTGCCATCTTCTCACACTCACATCGGAGTTCTTTCATGCATCCTAGATAGCTCTTTCATTCATTTTTTAGAAAATCTTTTTGGGGCTATCCTTAGGTGCACAAATCCTATTTTTATTTCAATTTATTCTTTATGCAATTCACTTGTAATCCGAGGGTCCGGATTGCCGGCTTCTCTCCTCTCAAGTGAGAGGGGTTACTCTTGATTTGGAAATCAAGAGGATTTGTACAAAGAGTTTGGTACCCCATAAGTACCATTTAGTTTTCCAAGAGTGACACAGGGTAAGATCCTTGATTATTTGGAAGATCTAGGTAGTGGCTTTTACCCGATTTTGGGTTTCCATTATATATATTATGTTGTGGATTGAATCATTTATATTTTGAATTGCCTACTTCTATTTGCAACTGAATTAATTATTAATTAAAATTGATTTACCGCCTAAAGCATTACTCATCCCTCTTGAGTGCTTTCATTTGGTATCATAGCATAGGCTTGTGAATTTTGGAGTAACTTCCTCACATTGACAACAATGGCGAAATTGAGCAATTTGAGGACTGAGGGATTGTTGACCCACTGACCTCCGTATTTTGACTGAAATGGCTATATGCATTGGAAGAGGAAGATGGCAATCTACCTAAAATCAACCACCAGAGACCTCTCGCTATGGAAGATGGTGGAGAAGGAATTCAAGATGTTGGAAGTAGACACTGCTATTGGAGACTGCATGCTGGAAGATGAGAAGAAATCTCAATAAATTGTATGGCTATCAGCATACTTTATTGTGCCCTCTTTAATGATGAGTTTAATAGAATTTCATAGCTTGAGATAGCACACAAAATCTAGAAGTGTCTTGAAGTGACACATGAAGGGACCTCAAAGGTGAAGGTGACTAAAATTAGTCTTCTTACTCTAAGAGTATGAGATGTTCAAGATGAAGCCAGGTGAAAGCATAAAGGAATTGAGTACAAGGTTCACCAGCATCATCAACCCTCTCAAGGGGATTGGGAAGAGTTATCCCTCAAATGAAATGTTGTCCAAATTCTTGAGGGCTCTAACCAAGGAATGGGAGACAAAGGTCACTGCAATTGAGGAAGCTATGGATTTAAAGAGTATTAGCATGGATGAAATACTTAAAAGTCTATTGGCTCATGAAGTGAACCTTGAGCAATCTAGGAAGGAGGAAAATGACGCTTCAATCTCCAAGAAGAAGAGTTTGGCATTCCAAGCCAAAATTGAGAGTGATTCCGATCTCAATGACAAGGATAAAAATGAAGATGATGAAGAGATGGCTATGCTCTCTAGAAGGTTTGAGAAGTGTGTGAGAATAAGGAAGCAATTCAAAAAGAGAACAAATGATGAGACCCCTACATGATATGGATGTAATAAGAAAGGCCACATATGAAAAGAGTGTCCTCTCCTCAATGAGGATAAGAAAGACAAGAAGGAGAAGAAGGAAAGAAAGGATAAGGAGTGAAGGACCAATGACAAATCAAGAAAGAAGTTCTTCAAGAAGAAGAAGGCTTTTTAGGCAACACGGGACGATTCGAAGGAGAGTGCGAGTGATGACACCGACTCTGATTCTAATTCAAGCAAGGAGGAGGTTGCATATGTGTGTCTCATGGCAAATGAGGCAAAAGTACATGACTCTACTTCTTTTGGTGAGCTAATTGATGCATATGATAAGCTTTTTCATTAATGCAAGAAGATTAAACATGAAAATAAAGCCTTGAAAACTCTTAGAGTAGAAGGGAATGATTTTCTAAATAATTATGAGCTTCTTATCAATGAGAAATTGGACCTCAAAAAGGAAAATGCAAATAGGAAAATCGAATGTTTGAACTTAGCTAGATTGAATGAAAATCTTATCACCTCTAACACTAGCTTGCTTATTGAAAAAGGCATATTGATGAAAGAGACTAGTGAACTGAAAAACAAAATTGCTTACTTAGAAGAAGATGCGCACGAACTTAGGAAAAACACAAATCGATTGATGACTTGGATAAGTTTACAAATGGTAGAAAGAACCTACAAAAGCTACTTGCAAGTCAATTGCCATCTACCTCTAAGCATGGTCTTGGTTATAGTGAATCTTCCTCTACAACCAGGAAACCAACAAATTTTGTGATGCCCAAAGGTAAAAACACCTTTGTGCCACCCAAGACTCAAAAGCCAACCAATCATGCATACTTGTATAACCATAAGGCTAAAAAACAATCTCATTATGCATATGTTTTCAGTCAAAAGGCCAAAAACAAATGGATTCCTAAATGAAACTATTTTTAGGTTCTAACACTCAATGACCCAAGAAGGCATGGGTACCTAAAAATGTTCTCAACTCTTGTTTTGTAAGCCTCAATGAAGATGAACAAGTGGATTATGCATAGTAGTTGTTCAAGGCATTTGATGGGACACTCCATGCAATTCCTAAAGCTCATGAAAGCAAAGAAAGGACACATGGCTATGGGCAATAACCAAAAATGCCATAATATTGGTAAGGGTATAGTAGGTAATGATAAACACCAGTTTATCATCACTATTTTGCTTAAAAACACATCTATCTCTTAGGTTTTGGGTTGCATTTAGGCATTTCTTAGGATAGGCATGCATTGCATTGTTTTTGTGTTTTTACATCTTCATTTTAGTGTCATGGATGAACATATTTAGAATATCCTGCAAACCCTGTCATTGAGAAAGCCAGAAGATGAAGGAGAAGCCTAATTTAGCTTGATCTCAATTGAATCTAGCTCAACTCAGCTGGATTCCAGCTCATACCAACTCAACCTAACTAGGTTTAGCTCATCTCAGCTGGATGGCAGCTCAAGCCAGCTCAACTCAAATGGACCTAGCTCCTTTCGACTCCTCCCAACTCAATTTAGTCCATGGAAGCTCTACTTGACTAGGTTTAGCTACTACCATCAACTAGCTAAGCTTGGTCAGTGATTGCGCAGTAATCATAGGTCTTAATTGACCTAAATTAGGCTAGGACTTAGCATAAGTTAGGGTAACTCAAGCATGCATAAGCATTACTAGCACCTTTACTGTTTTCTTTTAGATATGCATAAAATAATGCTATAATGTACTGATTAGGTGCATTATATCAATTGTAGGTAATAAGCTGATCAAAAGCTAGATCTGAAGCTGGATCTAAAGGTGGATCTGAAGAATCAAGAATAACTAGTGTTGCAGCAAAGCTGGAGCAGATGACCAAGATTAGATGTAGTAGATAATAATGTAAGGGAGTTAAGGTATGCTATTCTATTAAGTAGGAATAAAGCAATAAATTGTGAAGAACTTAGGTCCATCCTAGCCTTAGGACAATCTAGAAGATTCCCCAAGCCTTAGCCACCTTTAGATTAGGTCACCGCACCCTAGGAAACCTTAAAACCATAATTCCAGCCTCTATCCGGATGTCTAGATGAGTTATAGGACGTCCAGAATCCTTAGCCAACTCCCGCACACCTTAAACCCACTTCTGCAGTGAAATTGGACGTCCAGACACTTGGTCAGATGTCCAATTTCTGCAAAATACCCAAGATAGAACTTAGAATCCCTCCTGAGTCTGATTGGACATCCATACAATAAGTCTGGACTTCTGATTTTTCACTATAAGACGTCTGATAACTTTATTGGACATCCAGAACTACCCCCCAGACCCTGTTTTGAGGTTCAAGCCTTGATCTTAGATCTCTAACTCCCTAAACCCAATTTTAACCCCCTAGGAACCTAAATTAAGGTGCCCTAACCCTAGTACATCACCTCTAGACCTCCCTAAGGACCTAATTAGGTCCTCACTAAACCTAATTGACTTGGATCATGGTCAATCTCTTCGGTCTATTCAATTGGACTCATTGAGTCCAATTGAGCCCTGATCTCAGCACACACTGTCCAATTGGACTCAGTGAGAGTCTAATTGACCTAGACCTAACTTAATTGAGTTATTTTACTCTCAATTAGGATTCCACACACCTAATTGAACTTGTATTAAGCTTAATTGCACTTTACCTAGGTGAATTAGGGTTTACAACCCTAATTTGAGACCTACCTTGACCTAAACCCACTAGAACCTAACCTAATCAACCTAGCCACCTAAGTTTCGACCCACACACACCCACACACACCATCCACACGAAAATAACTAGCCTAGAGTTCTCTAGAACTTTCTACCATGTGTTGTTGCCTTGGTTGCAGAAATTAGCAACCAAGAGCCATTCAATTTTTAGATCCACATTTGGTGGATCTAAAAACCACCATCCATCCTCTCTCTCACTCTCCCATGAGATCCCACCATAGGCCTCTCTAGAGAATTCCATAGTTCTCTAGAGAGCTTCCCTTAGGTCTATAAAAAGACCTAAGGGGTGGCCATTTGGTTCATCTTGGTCTTTTAGCATAGCTCCACCTTCCATAAGCCATCACCACCTCCACCTCCATGTTCACGAGCTCCACCATGATGCCACCACCTCCACGCCAAACCTAAATCAGGATCAACTTCTTCAACCTCTCCAAGGGCTGGCCTAAGCACCATTGGCAGCCCCTCTTTCTCTTCTCACCCATTCAAAGGCCATCGGAGCCCACCTTTGAATGCCCTTAGTTCTGCTAGACTAGATTATAGTTCTTCATAGATTTAATGCTTTATTTACTGCTTAATAGTGTAGCTCCATATTCTCCCCCAATGATGCATGCATAATCCCCCCCATAGATTCATGTATGCAGTCATTTTCTACTAGCTAGATTTAAATTTCCCTGTACAAGCATTCTGCTACCGTGCTGTAACCACCATCATGCCTCAATGAAAATATTTATATATATTTATATGTTGAAAATCACCATGTGCCTGATTATCATCTTTTTGTGTGATTAAAGTTGCATGCTTTCAATTTTTGATATTCTGGCAACAGCATGTCGTGCATCAATATGTATTTAGTATAAATCGACATGTGATTTTGAACGAGTAGAGCGAGCAAGATCGAATTTGAATTTGCATTTCCAAAATGCCTCCTAGAGACAAATGACTGGGACTAAAGTCTCGTTATCTTAGAAATTATTTTTGTTGCTCGTATGACACAACTGTACTACGATGCATTTCTGATCAAATATGCGCTCTACGATCCCACCAGTCAGTTGAAGAAGTCCTCAACCAGCTCAGGCCAGCTCAAGTCAAGCTCCTGAAGACTCAACTCAACTTGATTGAGCTTAGCTACTTGACCTAAGCTAGCTAGCCTAGCTAACTAGGTAGTCTTCGGGAAGATCTGACCCAGCTCACAATAGTAAAAGCCAACTTCCATTAGCTTTGCTTAGCAGCTAGCAAAGAACCAGCTAGCTAAGCTAGCTAATGAGCTCAGATGCAGTCCTCTTCAATAGATTTCATCTCTAAGCAAACATATAGCTCAACTTGTCCTCTACAGCAATCAAAACCCTAGCTCCTCTACTCCCTCCCTTACTAGGTAAGCTAGCTTAGCTAAGCTCTACCCCTACCTATGGCTATCCACTACCACCACCTATATAAGCTTCCTTCTTAACCCCACCTTAACCATACCTAAGCCTAACCATAGCCACCCTTCTTTGGAGTCAAAACTATCCATAACTACCACCCTACACATCCCCCGATGTGGCACCACTTTTCCCTCCAAAACATCACCACATCACCACCATCCAATCACCTTCCAAGCCATCTCCACCATCCATTCCTTCTCCATTCTAGAAACCCCCAACTTGGCACCAAAATGAAGGCACCCCTCCACCATGGACGTCAACCATGGGTGCCTCCATGGCCATAACAACCACCTACACACCCTTATAGATGGCTCCAATCAACCTCCACCCTAGATCCTACAACCACGCCCCCAAAAACCAATCCTAGCCCTCCACTAAAGGCCACACCAACCCTCCTTCTCCCACTCTATATATACCCCATTCCTACCACCAAAAATGATAATTTTTGGCTTACATATATCTACCTATATTACGTTATATTCAGCCAAGGAAGAAGAGAGAAGAAGGGTGATCAAGAGGGTTTTCCTTTGCCCTTTTGGTGTTCATTTCTTCTTCTTCCTCTTCCTTATGTCCAAAAGCCAAGGATCATCGTAAGGGGACAACCAGGCAGGAGAGTTCAAGTTGGTAGACGTCCACCTTGGAGGAGGAAAGAGGAGTACTTCATAGCAAGGAGGAGGCTTTCTTCATAGTGCGAGAGTAGCTGCACTTGGAGCGGGAGTCATCTCCAGCATCTGCACAGGAGTTTTCTTTATTTTGTTGTTTAGTTTTTTGTTTAGTAGCAAGCATTCCTCTATTTGGGAATTATTTGTGTGATACCATTCACACAAGTGAGCTCTCCAAGTAGACTTTGTAGAACTACTATTTGTTTTGTTTTTATAAAAGCTCTTGCCTTTCAATTGTGTTTTTCTTAATTCAAGCAATTTTCATCTTTGTTTGCACACAAACACTCTCGCTAATTACCTTAGGTCACACGCATCTAAGGTGAGCTTAGAAGAGAGAATATCTTTTGCTAAGTAGGCGTACTTTTCGTTGTGAGTTTTTCTCATCTTCGCATTTTGAATTTTCAATTATCTTTTAAAACCCTAAAAACTACAGAACCAAAAATAAAAAAAGGGACTTGAGTTATTGAAAGAGAGAAGATATTTTGATACTAAGAATTTGGCTTCCTTAGGTGACCCTAGATACTTGCCCTATCTAAGTTTATAAATTTTAAAAGTTGATCGATTTTATACGTTGCAACGACATTAATCTGCATCAGTTATAAAATCGCATATTTTCACATCAAGTAACTCTTCTAAACGAGTTAGAAATGTTACCTTAGTATATGGCTTAAAACATAATCTTCTTAGTGTTAGCCAAATTTGTGATAGAGGATGTAAAGTAATATTTGATAAAGATGTTTTTGAAATTATTGGTAAAGAAACTTTAGAAGTTCTTTTGAAAGGAAGAAGAGAAAAAGATATCTATGTTCTTGAATTTGATAAAGAAGAAATGGCTAATTTGATAAAGAAGAAAATAACTTATGGCATAGGAGATTATGCCATGTCAATATGAGATTAATTGATAAAATACCTAGAAAAGAACTTGTTATTGGCCTTCCTAAAGTTAGTTATAAAAGGTTCATATTTATGATGCATGTGAAAAAGGAAAATTAACTAAGTCTTCTTTTGAAAGTAAGGGAGTTGTGTCAACATCTAGACCACTAGAACTACTCCATTTAGACTTGTTTGGACCAACTAGACATGAAAGTCTCAATGGTTGTCGTTTTTGTTTTGTTATTGTTGATGATTTTTTGCGTTTTACTTGAGTGATTTTTCCTAAATCTAAGGATCAGGTTTTTGTGTTCTCTAGCTTATCTAACATAATACAAACTAAGAAGAGTGTTTGTATTTCCCAGATTATGAGAGATCGTGGTGGAGAATTTGAGAATGAGAGTTTTATCGAGTTTTGTGAGATTTTTGGGATCCACCATGAGTTCACATTTCCAAGAGCAGCACAGCAAAATGGAGTTGTTGAGCGTAAAAATTGTACACTCTAAGAGTGCACTCGAACAATTTTGATAAGATTGGATCTTCCTAAATCTTTCTGGGCGGAAGCAGTTAACACAGCTTACTATGTGTTAAATCGCATGCTCCTTAGACCCATTCTTAAGAAAACCTCATTTGAGCTGTTTTACTATCGTGTTCCTAGGATTTCTTATTTTAGAGTTTTTGGTTATCATTACTTCATCCTTAACACTAAGGACAACTTGGATATGTTTGATTGTAAGTGTGATGATGGAGTTTTTGTTGGGCATTCCTTGCATAGATAGGCATACTGGGTTTCAGTAAGAAGACATCAACCATAGAGGAGACATTACATGTGTCTTTTGACGAATCATTCACATCAACTTCCTCTCCCATAGTTGATGTTGATGAGTCACTCTCTTCTATTGTTGTTTCTAACATTCCAGACACCCAAAATATTCATAACTTGTCAAAGGATTGGACATTTCAAAGAGATTATCCCAAAGATCTTATTTTAGGTGATGTATCAACGGGTGTTCAAACAAGATCACATTTCAAACAAGATCAAATTTTAGGGGTTTGTTTATTTTTTATGCCTTTGTTTCTCAGATAGAACCCAAATCTATTGAAGAGGCTTGTGGTGATGAGTCTTGGATTTTAGCTAAGCAAGAAGAACTCAACCAATTTGAGAGGAATGAGATTTGGGATTTGGTTCCTAAGCCTAAAGACCACACCATTATTGGTACGAAATGGGTCTTTCGAAATAAATTGGATGAGTCCAGAAAGATAGTTAAAAAAAAAGCTAGGCTTCTTACCCAAGGTTATAACCAAGAGGAGGGCATAGACATGGATGAAACCTATGCTCTAGATGCTAGGCTTGAATCAATTAGAATGCTTCTCGCTTTTGCCTCTTTCCTAGATTTTAGGCTCTTCCAAATGGATGTGAAGAGTGCCTTTTTGAATGGGGTTCTTAAAGAAGAGGTGTTTGTGAGGCAACCACCAGAATTTGAGTGTCTTAAGCTTCCAGATTTTGTCTATAAGCTTAAGAAGGCTCTTTATGGTCTTAAGCAAGCTTCTAGAGCTTGGTATGAGAAGCTAAGAACCTTCTTGTTGGAATCTAAGTTCTAAGTAGGTCAAGTTGACCCGACTCTCTTCATTAAAAGACGGAATAAAGATATTCTTCTTGTGCAAGTATATGTAGATGATATAATTTTTATTCTACTAATCAAGATTTATGCAAGAATTTTGTTAAGTCAATGTAGGAGAATTTTGAGATCAGCATTTTGGGAGAACTCAAGTACTTCTTGGGTCTCCAAATTGCTCAATTGGATGAAGGAATTTTCTCAAGTTAACCTAAGTACACAAGGGAAATGCTCAAGAAATTCGAAATGGAGGGATCAAAAAAGAAGAATGCCATGAGTACTACTACTCATCTAGATGTGGATGAAAATGGTAAGATAATCAAAAGAAATATCAAGATATGATCAAATCTCTTTTAAATTAATAGCAAGTAGGCCTGACATTTTTTTTTTCAACATGTTTTTGTGCTAGATTTCAATCTTGTCCTAAAGAATCTCGCTTAAATGCAGTTAAAAGAATTTTTAGATATTTGGTTGACACTACCCAAAATCCGCAAGCTTGGATCTTATATCCTATAGTGATGTAGATTATGTAGGCTCTAGAATGGATCATAAGAGTACTAGTGGCACCTGTCATTTCTTAGGTGACTTACTAGTCTCTTGGTTTCCCAAGAAACAAAATTGTGTAGCCCTTTTAACAACCGAGGCGGAATATATGGCCGCGGGCTTGGCTTGTTCACCAGTACTATGGATGAAACAAACTTTTAAAGATTTTTATTTAAACCTAGAGTGCACAACCATTAATTGTGATAATACAAGTGCAATAAACCTCTCTATGAATATAGTTAATCATTCTAGAATCAAGTATATTGATGTTAGGCACCACTTCCTTAGAGATAATGTATTTAAAAATGATATCAAATTAGAATTTATCTCTACAGAATTTCAATTAGCGGATGTCTTCACTAAACCACTAATTATATGAGATTTAGTGAAATTAGAAGAAAATTGGGTTTTTGTAAGATATCAAGGCCTAATAGGATTGCATTTAACTTAGAATTATACATTGAATAGGACTGTTAGACATAGGTTGGAGATATGGCACATTGGGAGAGTTACATTTGATATTGAGATTCTTTGAGTGTGGAGTTGAAATTCTTTCAATTTTTTTTTTTACTCTCTTTAACCCTCTACAACAACTTATTTCTCATTTCTTTCATCTCCCAACGCCGTCTCCACCTTAAAGAGAAGAACCCAACTCCTTCCCACGTCCTCCCTCTTTTCTCCAATTTTTAGAGAAGCTAATCTTGTGTTAGAGGAGATCTAATGTTAGATCTCAAGCTTCCAAGAGTAGTGCTTAAGGTATAATCATTTCTCTCAATCTCTTTTATTTTTAATCCTGATTTAGGTAAAAAATTAGGGCTTTTGTGTGTTTTGATATTTGAACTTGGTTGTGGTGGTATATGTGATGATTATTGCAGGATTTCATCTTCACTTATCATCATTGTCTTGATTGGTGCATCAAAACCCATGTTTTTCAGTCGATTTCTGTAGTCTGTGCACTGCCTCACATTAGGCACACACCACCTAATGTTAGTTCTTATGTTCTCAGCCAACCTATGTCAACCTCTAGAACTAACGTTAGATATACTATACCTAACGTTAGTTACCCTATTCTCTATCCTATTGGAGTGATTTCATCAAGATTTAACCTAAGTTGTCTCAAATCCTCTCTTAACCTTGAAATGGCACCTAATTCTCAAAAGGACAAGGGGAAGGGACCGGCATCCACTAGTGATGCAACCTTATACTCATTCCAATCGAAGCTCCTGAGATATGCTAATTCTGATGAGGCTAAGGAGCAACTCACCAAATTCGGATCCTTTACGGTGCATCCCATATGATCAATGAGGTAAACACGTTTATATCACATAAACCGTCGTCTATTTATGCATGTTCTTAGGCATAAAGTTGCATTATACATTATAAATATTGCATAACATGCATCATCATACATTTAGATTAGGTTGTATAAATTTTAGGCTAATTTTTCCATTTTGCGGTCAGGAAATAGGGCAATATCATATCGGGGCCTCGGATTAAATATTTAACCGTACGGATCTGATCAGGGCAACGATCAGAGTTCAATGACTCCAAAATCGCCCTGATTGGACTTTCGTAGCATCAGATACAGTCTGAGAAAAATTAGAGGTCAAGGGGCTAAGGTGGTGTAAATTCATACATCAGATGACAAATCCAACTGCACGGATGGGTTCAGATCGACGATCATATCCAAAATGTGCGAAAATCCATCCAATTCGATATCCGTGACACCATCTACAACTCAGAGAAGATAGACGGCCAAGATGGCGCCATCTCTACCGCCCAAATAGGCCCAAGACTCGTTGCTGTCTCTCTCTCTCTCCTCAACCGCGCGGACGATCTCAGCCGTTGGATCAAAATCCAACGGCTGAGACAACTCATCCTTAAAACTTAAATGTGCCTCAAAACGAGGCATGGCGCTACGGTCTTGACGCTGCCTCTGGAGCATAGGTTGCGAGATCGAGCCCCGCCCCTCCTCAAATCATGCGGGCGAGCAAGTGTGGCTCAAATTAGGTCGTCAGATCTTGATCATGCAGCAGGAGATGCGACTAAGTGGCACGTGGAGATCACGCAATTCGCGCATGCGCAATCCTACGTGCCTCTGCACGCTCGATCGCACATGGCTAGCGTAATGAAGCTAATGAGGCGTGATGCGTTTTAAGCCGTCTGATTGTTGAGAACGCCCAATCGTGGGCGTACGTTGAGGCAGCTGAAGCTGAGGAGGTGAGCGCACGCATGACCTACGCCCACGTTCAGGGTTTAGTGACGCTTAAATCCGTCACTAAAGACCCCCTCATTTAATGTTTTAAGATGAAATGACCTAATTGCCCCTCTATTCTTCACCTATAAATAGCCCTACGACCCCCACATATCCCTCATCCCTTCCTCTTCTCTCACCCCCTCCAAAGCTCTAAGAGCTTGTCCAAACCCGGGATGCTCCATTAGAGTTAAAATTAGAATATTTCCACCTTCTCATCCACGCTCGTGGAGCGCCCGCGGATGTCTTCTCACTGCCGTTCGGGAAGCGAATCCTGCTGCAACGTCGCTCTACCCCATCCTCCATCGTCCGTCATCGTTCTCCTTCGTCTAATATCTCACCACCTTCGTCCGGGCGCTTCGTCAATGCGGCTCATCCTCCAAGCAGCCGTCGAGGAGGATAACCTCTCTCCACCTTTTCTTTTATTGCTTTCTAGTATAGATTTTTCACTTTCTAGTGTAGTCATTAGATGTAATGAACTTGATTCAATGATTATGAAATACATGTTCATTCTCTCTCTATTTTGTCTTTATTTGTATTATTATTTCTCTCTTATATTCTTTATTCTTTAAGTAGATAGCTAGTGTAGATTTAATTCAACCATCTAATCTTCTTCGTGACAACAAATCAAACGTGATTTCTATCAAACATCCGCCTCCCTGTGTTCGACCTGGAATTCCTTTTGAATTTCAGTTAAAATTATCTGTTGACAGATTTTTCTCATAAATTACGCTACGACGACAAGTTTTCAAAACTCAAATCTTTTAACGACGATTTTCCCACAAAAAAATCTATTATATGGAATGATTTCCATAAATTTGATTTAAAATCTCTCTTTGATGTGAATGGCATTTCCACATATTTTGACTACAATCAAAATGCTACTCACCATCCCTCTCCAACAAAAGTCTGGTATGCAAACATGACATGGTCCAACCATCCGAGTGTGGGAAAAATTCTCAAAACTCATCTCTTTGACTGTGACATTGTCCTTGATTCCCACCACCTTGCTAGTATATTTGGTGTTCCACATGATGGATCCACTATTCAGTCTCTTGCCCATGATCTTGGCTATCATAGCATTCTAAGGAACTTGAGACCTTTAAATAGTGCCATTGTGGGAAACTACCGTCTCACACTCAACTTGATGTATCCACTTCCCAAGTTGATTGCTAGAATTCTCTCTTATAGCCTATTTCCAAAGAAGCAATCAAGTGGCTTCAATCATATCTCCTCTGATCTTGCTTTTGTCACTTATGTCGTTCTCACCAAGAAACCTCTTTATTGGACTAAAATCTTCTTTGATGAAATGATCAAAGAACCCATAATTTCCTACCTTTCTCCAACATCATATCTCGTATTACATCTCACTATGGTGTTCGCCTTGATTCTCTTTAATGTCCAAAAATTGAAAAGCATGATTGCTTCAACATCATCATTGGGAGAAAGATGCACATCCTTGATGATGATGAGGAGGAGGAGGAGGAGGAAGAAGAAGATGATGCTAAAGAGGAGGGTGATCATATGGAGGAGGATGAACCTCAAAGAGAGGTAGCAAGGAGCTCTTATGAGCCTTCCTACCTTTATGATTACTCTCCAGAGGCTATCCCGTGACCATAACCTTGGGAATGAGTTGGCACCCATCTCAACTCACGCACGAACTGGGATCAACTACTTGGCGAGTTTGAAAGAGAGTATCCGCCTTTAGAATGAGGTGTACAACAATTATTATGTCAATATTCATCATTAATTTGCTCAAGATCTATCTAAAGTTGGCCAAGATGTTTCATCCATCAAGGGAGATATCCATGCTTTATCCAAGGGCAAAGGCGAAGGAAAATGTCGTAACTAGCTAAATGTTGTCATCTCCAGCTTAGTTCTAGAAATCATGTCAGTAGTTATATTAGTACTCTAGTGGTTTTACATCTAATGTACTTGTCAGACTTGGGTTGCACAAACATTTCTAGTTTATTTCCGTGTCTTGTATTAACTAGTATTTCTATTTCCTTGTTGAACCTTATATTCCCTTAAAGCTTATGCTTTTGGTGTTGAGTGATAAACACCTGTTTATAATCATCCTTAACCTAAAAATAACAGCTAGTTCCTAGGTTTTCCACATTACAATTTGGTATTAGGTTGCATTTAGGCATTTAGGATTTAAGCATGTATTTCATCATTTTCTCCTTATTTTTATTTTAATACACTTCATGTCATTGTCAGGAATGATCACACAATAAAAATCACTTAAACCCTGGTAATGAGAAAGGTAGAAACATAGGAAAAGAAGATAGTACCCATTCCAGCTAGATCTCAACTCACCTCAGTTGGATTCCACCTCAACCCAACTCAATTAAGCTAGATCCAGCCCATTCCAGCTCCACTTAGCTCATGGCAGCTCCATTCAACTTAGCTTAGCCATTAGTCCTCAACTAGCTAAGCTGAGTCAGTTGAAGAGTCCACAGTCAGCTTACGGAAGCTTATCATTAGCTGATGAAGGCTCACCTTAGCTCAACCTAGTTAAGCTTATTTACTAAATTTAAGTTAGATAGCTTAGCTAGCTAGAGAGTCTTCAAGAAGATCAGACCCAGCTCCCTCAGCTCCAGAATAGTTGAGACCAGCTCAACTCAGCTCGTCTACTCAGCCTAACTATTGGTAAAGAACTAGTTAGCTAAGCTAGTGGATGAGCTTACTGAAGGTGCACCTCAGCTACAAAACAACTACATGCAGACCCAGAGCAACTCCTCCAGCTAAACCCTAACTCTTCCTCTACTCATCTACTAGCTAAGCTCGCTTCACCTCCATACACCATGGTCGTCCACTCACCTAACTAAACCCCTACCTTCCCGTCTTCCTTTGGTGCCAACCTTCCATAACCACCAAACCTTCACACCCTTTGGTGGTTGGCACCAAAATCTCACACCTCTTCACCACATAACCACCTCTTTAGCCACCATCAAGTTGGCATCAACTCTACCTATGCATCCCTTAAGTTGGCGCCAACAATTCGTAGCCCACCATCACTTAACTACCACCACATGTGACCATCCTAACCCTTCCTACCCTCCATGTCAACCTTAACCTTAGCTACACCCAAAAAGTGGTGCCAACTCCACATCCATACACCCCTTAAGGTGGCGCCGACCTATATCCACCATCCACCTAAATAATCACCATCCTAAACCCATCCTAACCCTACACCAACCCTCCACTCCATCTAACCCTAGGACAACCCTAGTTGGCAACAACATCCCTCCTCCCATGTCTATAAATATCCCCATTAACCACCATCATAACCCATCCTTGGCTAGCTTTAATCTTCTACCCATATACACCCTTATAGTCAACAATAGGAAGGAGAGAAGAGAAGAAGATTAAGGAGGATCCCTTGCCTCCTTGGTAACTTCTTCTTCTTCCCATCTTCCTTGGTCCAAGTAAAGGAGCAACCCTAGTGGAGGACAGCCACACACAAAGGAGAGAGTGTGGTGGATGTCTACCCTAGGAGGAGAAGAGGAGGAGCACCATCAAGGAAATGAGCAAGGAAGAAACTTCTTCAAACATGGGAGCAGCCATGTTTGGAGTGAAGATTATTCCAGGTTTCATCTTGGAGGAATGTTCTATCTTCTTCATCTTTGTTTTATCCCTTTTGTATTAGCTTTTATTTCAAATAGCAAGCATTCTTCTACTTGTGACTCTACATGATTTAGCAAAAAAAAAAGTTATTTCACCTTTCAATTGCGTGTTTTATTTCAAGTAGTTGATCTTTACTTTAGTGCACCCACTTCACCCCTTTAATTACCTTAGGCGCACTTGCCTAAGGTGAACTTAGAGAGGTAGGTTTTATTCTATCACTTAGGTGTAGTTGATTTAGTATTATGTTATCCTGATTATTTCCAAAAACCTAAAAATTTCAAAACAACAAAAATACAAGTTGAGGATTTGAGAGAGCGAGAGAGAGAACAAGCTAATTGAATAAGACTTTAGCCTCCTTGGACGACCCTAGATATCCCACTATCAAGGTTTTATAAATTCAAAAGCGATCGCAAAATTGCATGTTACAACGACCAAAAATCCGCTTTAACAAATCACGCAATTTTTCATATCATTGAGCTATATATGATGTCTATATATATGAGTTGATGTCTATGATGTCCATTTTGTCGAGCTATATGTTGAGCTTATGCTTATGATGCTTATGATGTCTATGATGTCATACATGACTTGATGTGTTGGATTGTGAATGAAGTTATAGTCTAATATTGAAATATGAGCATGCTATGCTTGTCTCATTTTTTTAATGATGTCAAAAGGAAGGCGATGATATGAGTTTAAATTTTGTTATTATGGTTGTATTTTGTTGGTTGTATGTTGTTATGTGATGAGAGACTCATCATGGCTCTTAATTACCCTTAATTAACTAGTTTCCCTAATTAATTAGCTAAGGATATAATTAATACAGGGTTAATTATACTATAGGAGATAAAAAAAAGGACCTTCAAAATAAGTTAAAAACACTAAATTAAATTTCAATTAATCTTAATAATAATTTAATTAATAATTTGGACTTAAATATTAAACACTCAGCTACTTATTTAATATCTAAACTAAATTAATTTTATGACCTAAGTATTTAATTAACTTTAGTAAATTATTCAATTAATTAAATATAGCTAAAAATGGTAAAAGCGTAAATTCAAGGCATTGATATAATATTTACCTAATTTATAATTATATATAAAAAGTTGAAAAAGAAATAAATTAAAATAAGCCTAAAAATCAACTATTTACGTTTAGGCCCTTAGCTTTTATGTCAATTGAGTCCTTTTTTTACACCTAGGTCCTTAGCCTTTATTGTATAGAGGTCCCTGTGTGCAAGCCTTCTTCTTCATTTCTTCTTCTTCCTCAACTATGGACAACCGAGGAGGTCCAATGCCCATACTGCTCGATCACCCTCTATTTATTGTCAAAACTCCTCTGCCATTGTCACTAGCCTTCTACTCACCTCCACCCTTACATCCAACGGTCCGGATTAACCTCTAATCCTAATTAGACTAGCTGACTAACCTCACCGGCATCGGAGATGACGCCAGTGAGTTAGGATGTACCTAGCCGTGAATCCGTCCATGTTCTTCCCCCTTAACCATCGCCACCACCTATAAATAGCCATGGCCACCTCCGATTTCAGAGGTCGGCTCCCTACCTTCTTCCCCCAACTAAGACTAACGATAGGCTATTCCCTTCTCCTCCAGCATTCTCTCACCTTTCCTTCGGAGCGCTTCTGGCGGAGGCATTCATCACCCTCAACTCCTCTTCCTCTCCCGTAGCTGTGACAAAGTCTAGGAGCACCCCATCTTCCTCTCTACTCTGTTTCCTTTCTCATCGAAGTTTGATCTCATTTCATCAAATTTCGTCCTTCGTTATGCGCCATCGATGGAGATCTTCCCCTTCATCCAGGTAATAGTAGATTAGCGTAGTTTTTAGTTGAGTAGATTTAGATAGTTAGATAGTTAGTTAGATTAGTTTAAGTTTAGATGCAAGTCTTCTTCCCTAACTCTGGTGAGGCCAAATCTGGCCTCACAGGATTTGATTCACATCTTTATCCACTTGATCACCATCCTCACCTCACCACGATTCAATTTCACCTTCTCCCTCCTCAATCCTATCATCTACTCGCCTAATTCCAATCCACCTCCACCGGAGACCTTCGCTGTCCATGGTAGAGGTTCTCTAGCATAGATCACACGCATTAGGAGCCCTTCATCATCTTTACACCATTTCAAGGCCTCGATCCCATATCTAATTCATTTTATTACTCATCATATACAAAACACCCAATTTCACAGCTTTCTTCTAAGCTCGTTGTCAATGGCAGCTCAAAAGAGGTTCTTTCACCTAATTATCTACCCTATCACCATCACCCCATCCCCCTAAATGTTTCCCCTCACTCAATTGAGTGAGAGGGTTGTTCTTGAGTTCATTCGAACTCAAAAGTCATTCTTACTAAATTCGGTGATGAATCTTTGAGATTGATCTTTAATTAAAGCAGTTGACATGCTCTTAAGGTTTCTTAAAACCTCAAGAATCATTCTAGACATTTTGTGATATGTTTCATGGAGTTTTTATCTCTAGTAAGTTCACACGACGTTCACCAGAGCTCCGGCAAGCTCTAGCAAACTTAACTTCCATCTCAGCCTTCAGAATGGATTAAGAAGCTGTAGATCTTTTCTCTCAGGACAAAGGATCATAGGACATCAATTTTAATTAAAAATTATTGACAAGAATGTTAGTGGCACGAGACGGGGGGTTGAATTGTGAAATAATATTAAGTAAAAGCAATCCACAAACAATCACAACAAAACACAGGTATATAGAGAGGAAGCCCTTGCGGGAAAAATCTCTACCTAGATCTCTCAATCTAGGATTTTGCCCCTACCCAAGTAGGAATCACTAATCCACACCACAAATCCGAGGGTGGTGTTCCTCAAAAACAATTCCCCTCTCTTGGACAACCCCCAAGGAGAGTTTAGCCCCTCTACTAAGAGGAAACGGGAAACCCATAGCTCGAGCACCCAAATAAAGTATCAAAACAAAATAAAGTGAACAATCCTAAGAGCCTTGAATGATATGAAATAAAAAATAGGCTAAAATACTCCCTTTGCAAACCTATTTGATGTAGAAAATCAGAGTGGGAGTGATGTTGCTCTCAAGAATCTTTAAGAACAAAAGTACACAATGGAGCAAAATAGCTTTGAAAGCTTAGAATATGATAATAGAAAGTATTTAGCACTAGAATATTTCATTTCTATATGTGTAGGCTTAAAGAAACCCTTGGTGGGTATATATAGGTGTAGGAGGTCAGATTTAAGCCAAGGTAATCATTCGGATTTGAATTGGAATGGAATAAATTAAGGTAGAATGGCTACAAAGCAATTACTCAAAGTATGATTGGATCAGACGTCCGAAAAGGCAAGATAGACATCTGAAGGAATCATTTCAGACATCTAGGAATAAAGGCGAACGTCTAAAAAACTTTAGTGAGAAAGTAGTCATCACTGGATTTCTCAAGATTGGGTACAAGGACATCTGAACAGATAGTTTCAGACGTCTAGAAATAAAGCAGGACGTCTGAAAAAGCCTTAGGTCAAAGTGATCGTTCTTGGAATGAGATTGGATCCAAACAGGGATCTAAAGACAAATGGTCAGACGTCTTACTGGACGTCTAATCAATAGGGTAGACGTCTAAAAAAGAAGAATTAAACGTCTGAATAATGGCAAAGACGTCTAATGGCTTACAACATTCCAAAATCAAAGTGTAACGAATATAATCAATTGTGGTCAATTTCATCGTTGGATAGAAAGTGAATGTTGGTCATTTCTAGACGTCTCAAGAAGACAGAAGACATCTGAAAGATAACAAAAATTATGACCATTGTTCAATTGAGTTAAAGAGATATCGAAAGCTCAAAGAGGCATCAGAAAGACAATACTAGATGTTTGAAGAAGATAACAGATGTCTGAAAAACCTAGATGACAGTGGTCGAGAATTCTGGACAAGAATCTAAGTTCTAGATAGGAGCATAGATGTCTAATAAAATATCTCAGATGTCTGACCAAGTAGACTCAGACGTCTGAAGGAATCATAGAATGCTTGAAAAATCAATTAGAAACAAGGTCTTGTATGATGAATTAGAAGAATGAGAATAGGAAGACTCTAAAGGAATCTTAAGGATAATTCAAGGCTCATTTACATTCTAAAAATGAAACAAAACTAATCTAACTACATCGCCTCTATCTCCTCATCTCCTTGATGCTCATCTCCCTCTATCTACATCTCTTCATTTCCTTAATGCTCATCTCCTTCAATCTTCCATAGAACTTGATCTTAAGCTTTCATCAAGCTTCATCCATCCTTAAGCCTGAAACATTCATCTCCAAATACGATGTTAAATATAACATGTTTTGTTATCATCAAAATCAATGATTGTGATGCTTTATCACCAACAGAGAACTCTCTGTTGAACTCTGTCATCTCCAACTCTGGCGGAGTTGGAGAAGTTCAACTATTGAATCTAAGAACATAAAAATAGGTCCTAAAGCATCATTAGACTCTAGAGAACATATTCTAGATTAGAATTAGGTCTGAGAACACCTGGTTCTTTCTGTCGAACAACCCACCATTTGATCTCAGGCGGTAATGTTTGAGAACACCTATAGAGTGCTCAAAACTTGATTTTGAGGTGTGGAATCGTTTCCTTAAGTTGAATTAGGTTAGATGAGGTATTGAATTTGATCTGGGAAGCTGTGGATTTAAAAGTCAACTCTTAACCTGAGTTCGGTCAAACCTGAGTTCAATTCTAGGAAATCAGGCCTGATTCTTTGATTTAATGAATTAGATAAGTTCCTGTGATGATTTAGCATTATTTAGAACTTATCTGATTCGATTTCATTGAGAGTTGCTAAAGATTCTGTGATCTAACTTGTTTGGGTTCATTTGAAACCCAACACTGATCTTAAGGTTTTTCATCGAGATTTGAACTCAAATCCTACTCAGATCAGCTTCTCTTGATTCACTGAATCTATCTAAGTCAATTCTCAAGGCTTTTCTCTCTGTTGGACTAATTTGAGCTTAAATCTAATCTCTGAACACCTGATTCGAAACTTCTAAGCTTTTGGAGCCTTCTGCAGCTCTTCCTAAGCTCATCCCTCTCCCAAAACTTGCGAAATGCATCACTGAAGCATCTCAGACCCTCAATTGAGGGCATTAATTGATCTACAGGTCAACAAACCTGAGATTGCACCCTCTAATGCTTATTCCAACATGGCGAAATAGCCATGTTTCTCCTCCAAATTTGTGGATCAAAAGTGATCCAATCACCAAATTGGTGATAAAGTTGTGTAGCTGAATCTTAGATCTATCGATCGAGCTTTTAGTTGCTCAATTTGGTTCAGTGAATCAATTGGAATCTTCATTTGAAGATTTGGTCTGATGCAGCTGCAACGGAGGAGCGGTAAGTTTAGTTCCACCTCAGGAGTTGAAGGCATGATGCTTTGGTATATTATGGAAAAGTGCACCCAGTGCTTCAGTCGTCAAGTGCTGGGCGCACTTAATCCATCTAACCATTCTAATCCTACGAGCACGCGTGCCGTGCATGTGTGTGTGCGTAGGCGTGTGCCTGTGTGCGTGGGCCCAGGTGGGCGAGTGTGTGTGTGGGCCTAATGGGCTGGGTACTGTGCATTGGTTAAAATTGATAAGAATCCACCTAATAAAAACTAGGTTGGGCCTCAAGTAGGGTTTGGTCCCACCCCTTACGGGGTGCTGTGTATCCCCAAAAGAGGCTTGATCACCCATTAAAAAATTTTTGTTAAGTGAGAAAAGAATGGGCTTAAGTTGTGCGAAATTGGCTAAGTGTGGAACATAAGAGTACACAGTAAAGGAGTTAAGAAAAGAAAGAAATTTAGACAAAGAGAAGGAAAGAGGTAAAGGAAGAAGCTGAAGAAGAAGTTAAGGAAGGAACACAGTGGCAAGAGAAGAGAAAGAGAATTTAAGTAAAGAAGAGCTTTAAAGAAATTAAATAGAGAGAGAATGAGTTAAATAAAGAAATGATTAAGTGTATAAAAATGTGAGGGGAGAAACGTTTGATGTGTTAATCAGAAGTCTAATCTTTAATTTTAAGTCGTCTATCCTTTCTTAACAGACGTCTCTGATCAAAGATTAAAGGCTGAGAGAGGAAATGCTTGAACTTTATTTTGTTAAAAGGCATTTGTATTCACTTGTAAATATCCTTTTATGCCTATTTTGTAAGCATTTGATGTAATAATCATTTTCTTTTGTTATACTTTGTAAAATCTTTCATGCACATTTCTTTTATTAATGGAATAGTTGCAAGTTTTTAGATATTTAAATTTCTTGCGCAATTGTTCATATGCTTAACATATATGTAATTATAGATCTGATTAATTAAGTAAAACTAGTTATTAATCATTAAAATGAAATGGTGAATTAGAATTATGATTATGCCACCCAGTGAACGACCTGGACTCAACCAGTTAAAAAGAATTAAAACTAAAATGTTAGGTTAACTTGACCCTATATTACCTAAATGACAACAATTCTGGTTAACTTAAGTCATTTCTTACGCTATTAATTAAGGCTTTTAACCTTAATTAACTTTGTTGAAAAATTACACATGATTATGCCAATAAGAGCAAGGGTGGTTATGTGCTATGTTCTTCTTGTATATCATCTATTAGATTTTAGAATAGAGCTGTTGAACGGTATTCACCATAGTTTAGGGAGATACGCGTCATAGTATAGTCGACAAAAACCAGATTGACATTTAAATTTATAGTGCTAAAAAAGCGTTGAGTTC
This sequence comes from Thalassia testudinum, assembly GCA_037157565.1. Taxonomy (NCBI): domain Eukaryota; kingdom Viridiplantae; phylum Streptophyta; class Magnoliopsida; order Alismatales; family Hydrocharitaceae; genus Thalassia; species Thalassia testudinum. The sequence goes on along the minus strand of JAZHRO010000015.1, from coordinate 23,509,278 downwards.
CGAGGTTGTTTGCAGGTAGAAAACAATTGTAATTCAATCCACTAATCAAATATATAGATGATGAGCATAATAATCAAGTCACAAGTAATGATATGTAGTGAATAATCAATCAAAAATATATTCAATAAATAGTCAAATTGTATCTTAAGATCAGTGGACAAAGTATAATAGAGAGCCAAAAAAGTGGTGGTTGAAACCATCAATATACTCTCGACACTTAGGCTCAACTCAAATAGCTCTTCTTTTCTTCTCAACTTCTAATACTTAGCCCTTTCATACTTAGCCAAATTTCTTAAGTCAGACATCCTGTGAAGGCCTCATACGCCTTAAGCCTTTATTTCAAATCCCAACAGTGCAAGACCTTCCTCTTCTCTCTCATAGATCCCCTCTCTCCCCAAACAAACCCAGTTCAGACCAATCGATTCAACACAAGGGGTCCAATCTAGCTCACATGGATCGGGCGCATGGGCTTGTGTAGGACCTGACCCTCATGACTAAGGTGAACAACCTATGGACAAAATTCTTTAAATACGCATTTCCAATTTAAAATGTAATGATGTGGGACTAATATCAGCTACTCTTCGTTGTGTGTTGCAGCAGCAGATGTGGTCTCCTCCAATTGTGAGGTTGCTACTGCTTCTTCTCGAGTTGAAAGCCTAGGAAGTTTCTTGGAAGTTGTCCACATCCTGTAGAGGTGGGTGTTAGATCGCAAGTAGGGTTATTTAATTAGGTGATTTTAGCATCAAAATTGATATAATGGAAGTGATTACCTACATGCGAATCTACAGTAGTTTATCAAAAATTTATTATCCTGGGCTAAATTAGATTTTAAGATAGTCACTTTTAGGCCAGGGTCAAACTCAGGGAGGCAGGTTTTGGAATTCACCAGTTTCTACGCACTTCCTAAAATCGCATCAATTCCTTTCGCTTATTATATTATTGGGTTTTTCTTGATTTTAGATTTTTTTTGATATTCTTGTTCTTGCGGTACGCCCTCAACAAAATGGTCCTTGGCTATACATCAAAATGGACAGAAATGGTCTCACCACACACAAGACTGTGCACCTACAAGTCAAGAATTCTCTTTTCTATTTTATACTTTTTTTTGTCTTTTCTTAATCAACAAAATACAAGAGAATATATAAGAAAAGAAAATGCAGAATTGAAATGCAAAAAAGGAAATGAATTGAAATACTTAGCTTATTTATAGATATGTATAGGATATATATATAATATAATAAGAAAGGGGGGAAATATTGAATCAAAGATTCAATGGGAATGTAGTACTACGCTAGGTTAATCGTCGTCTAGAGAGATGCGATTAACCTAGCTATGTGTCGCATGCGGGTGTGGAGCGGATGTGTGGGAGTGTCTGTGGAAAGCTTTGATGTGCGTGAATATCGGGGATATATGCGCAACTAGTGTGAATACACCCACAACGGAATGCACATAAATGGGATGAGTGCGCGGTATCGTCAGTGGGAATGTATATGTGAATGTGTGTATGAGGAAGTGTGTGATATATATATATATAGGTACTATGTATGTATATACATAGAGATATATATTTGGGTATGTATATATATATGTATAATAAAAATAGAGAATCCACCACACCTACCTGCTTGCAAGGGGGCTGAGCGATGGTGTACCCTCATCGTGGTGGTTGCAACCAAGGGAGAGACTCCTCTGTTCTGCAGTGTTCCTCTCAACCTATGAGAGGATGCTGAGAGTGGAGGAGGGGAAGGGAGGGAGAGAGGAGAGCTTAGGTGGACGGTCGGCTTCAGTGAGGCAGTGTGCGTTTGTGTGAGTGAGGTGTGTGCTGTTGTGAGGTGTAAATGGCTAGTGGGTGGTTATGATGGGAGCCGACCCTCCGCACGTGGGGGGTAGTGAAGGTTTTATAGGTGAGGGAATGAGGGTGGTGGGTGGGGATATTGCCGTTAGGGATATTTTTTAGAGGGGAATATTTTGGGATTTCTATAAGTAGACACTTGGGGTGTAATGGAAATTAATATAGGTGGTGTTGGGTGTTATCATGTGGAATATGAAGGGATAGAATGAATTAAATGGGGGCTCAATCTCTCTCTATCTTCCTCTCCATAAAATGCACAAATGCAAATATTTACATAATGCATGCATAACTACCTAATCTAAATGTGTGACGTTAGGAAATAGCATAAGATGGCCTAATAACAAGCGTGTATTGTTGTGCAATCAGTGGTTTGGTGGTGGATGCTGACCGGAGCTTGTCGGTCGGCGTCAGAGAAGGAGAGCTCATCTGTGAGATCCTGAAACACACAAAGATGGCCTCACAACCCAATTAAAAAGCCCAAGACCTTCGCTGTGACATGAGGAACATGATGGTAAGGGAGATTTGGTGTTTGGTGTGTCGAGGTGGTTGGACGATGACGGTGGAGGTGGTAGTGAATGGGTTGGTCCGATCAGTCAAATCGTAGGTCAAAGAGGTGAGTGCAAATAGAAATTGATTCTAGTGGCAAGTCGAGGTTGGGATCGATTTCTGAAAGGTTCTGGCTCTAGAGTAGGAGGTAGGGTGTAACGACCCGATTCCCGAGTCCCTACGAGACACGAGAACCAGACCGACTCGACTAAACCCAAGACCTGGTCGTCCAACGAGGAAGTAACCAAAAGAGCAGTAAAATAAACCACATTCAACATGAATATAACTAACAGTAAGAAAATACAGCAGTAAGGAAAGAAACTACCACAGTATGTACCACCACAACAGTAGAATAACATTCATAACATAATATGAACTGCAGGTAAAGAAAAGTACAGCGGAAACAAGAACTACTCACTACAGTGGAACCAAAAAGAGGTACAAGAGAACAGTGGTAACTCTACTGGACCCTACTCGACCCAGCGTCCTCTGCAGCCGCTGACCCTAGCTGCTCAACACCTGGTCCTGAAAGGTAACGAGTGTAACACGTCAGCAAAACGCTGAGTAGAGTGGCAGCTAAACTAAAGAAACAGTAAAGTGTACAGTATCTGTTTTAATTTTCTTTCTTCCTTTATTTATGTCTTTCTATTGTTTCACAATTTATCTATTTCTCAGATCCTTCACTTGATCTCGAATGTTCCTCGTGGGAACAATCTTGATTGCAGTCTTTTCCGAACAGTAGATGTAGCACGTGGTGCTCTCCTGGCCGGGAGAGTCCCCCGTGGTGATCCTACTCTCAGTCAACCACCCCAAGGTCACTGACAGACGTAACGGTGAGTACGGCACGCGCGGTAAACGCACGGGTAGCTAACCCGCACTGGCACACGGTCAGTCGTTTCCGTTAACGGGTGCGCCCAAAGCATAGCACGGAACCAGTACAGGGCAGAGCCCTCTCAGTAACAGGGGTCCAACCCCTCCACAGTAACCAAACAGGGGCCTTGCCCCTCCACAGTCCGTACACCCTCGCCTGACTACCCTGGTTTGCCCCAGTGGGCCTAACAAGTCAGTGTAGGAGGTTAGCAGAACCCCGGGGCCCGTGGGGTAGCTAGTACCTCCCTACACTAGTAGCTCTCCTCGGTACTACGTACATGAGGGCCAGCAAGTCGGTACAGAGTGGCCAGTCCTAACCCCGGGTCCCTGGGGCGGCTGGCTCCGCTCTGCACTAAACAGGGGGAAAGTCGCTCTCCTTGGTACTCCGTACTCAAGGGCCAGCTCACTTCCCCAATTCTATTCCATTCACTTTCCAGGAGTTCTACTCCTAATTCCCCGTAGGGTTCCAGCTCTTTTAACTCAGAACATCCAGGTTTCACTTTCCAGTTTCACGTTCTTACAATCCATATTCTCAATCATGTTCAATTATTCATAACAGGTAGCTGTTAATTCAATTCACAGGTAGCTATTGTTTCCTTTCCACATTTTCCAAGACTGCAGTATTCATACATTCCACTAGTTTTCTCGTCCTAGGATTCATGCCACACCCTAGGATCTACCATTCAATCTATTTCTCATTCCTAGGATTCATGCAATGTCTTAGGTTCTATTTATGGTTTCATAATTTAACAGATTATACTTAAAGCCACTCTACCGGTTACAACAGGCGAATTGGGGGCGTGGTCGGGAATCCCACGTGCCTCCGCAACCCCCGAGACTGCAACGAAATGGGGTCCTATCACAAGGATCAAACACAAGGAATTCTCAAAATAGTATACAGCTACTGTAGACAGGTAGAGGATTTAATTTCGAAAAGAACGCAACTCGAAACGCGGAAAACAGAACCCGAACGGGCCCTAAACGGGTCGAAAACGACGAAACAGTGCAAAATCAGACGTCTGGAACTTATTCCAGACGTCTTAAAAAGTGGATCAGGGGTTACCTTGCTTTGCGTGTTCTCTCAGACGTCCAGAAGCCTGCTGGGTCGTCTGGCCTAGTTCCCAAACGTCCGATGGTCACCCCGGATGTCTGGAAGTCGTTCCAGTCGTCTGGCACTGCAGCCAGACGTCTGATTCGCGTTGGATGCGAATCTCAGAACCTGTGTGTACCCATTTCCTCTCTCTCTTAGTACGGTCAGTCGAAGAAGAGGAAGAAGACGGAATAACTCACCTTTCAGACGTCTGAACAGTCCTCCAGACGTCTCCCACGTCGTCTGGCTAGACTCCCAGACGTCTGATTCTGGAAAATTTCCCAGAACCAGGGCGCCACTCGCCCTCCGCTCGCGACGCACGACCGCGCTGCGAGTGCTCCGCCTGCTGCTCGAGCTGCAGCAGGCCTCCCGCATCGCTCTGCGCCGGCTGCGCCCCCGCCAGCCGGCTCCCACTGCCCCGGCAGGCTCGAGCCCTCACGGCTGACGCCTCCTCCCCTGCACAGCACCTCCTCCCGCACCCGCCGCGGCTGTCGCCGCCGCCGCTCACTCGCGCTCGCCCTCGCGCACCGACTGGAAGGAGAAGAGGAAGGGGGCGGAGGTGACGAGAGTGAGGGGGAGGGCATGGCCTTTTAAGGCCGCGCGAGGAGGAGAGAGAGAGCACGACAAAGGGCGCAGGAGGGAGAGGGAAAAAGAGAGAGAGGGAATTTTCGCAGGTCTGCGCACTCAGGCACGCAGACGAAACACACGTGTCGAATAACTGATTCCCAGATGTCTGGAAGTGGTTCTAGACGTCTGGTCCGACGTCTAGGCCACCTCCCAGTCGTCTTAAAAGACGTCTGAAGTGGCTCATTCATAACATAGGGCTACTTTGAGTTCCAAATCATTGGCCTCAGAATCAGAATCCAATAATGGATTATGGATACTGAGGTTGTAAATCGACTCATAATCGTCTAGAAATAAGGATTCTCCTAAATCAAAGTATGATTCAAAATCATCAAAGAATTTACGAAAATCGTCTTCTGAACCTCACTTAAGATCGAGATTTCCAGCATAGAATAAATAAAGATGCATGGAGTCATCAACCTGACATTAGTCTAACCTAGTTTCAAATTCCAAGCTCATAGGGATGTCCTTATTAGGCATAGGCTTGGGTTCAGGGTATCTAGGGTAGATCCAATTGAATCCCAACTCTTCTAACTCCTTTGATTCTATATCATAAATTGGTTTGACTTCCGATAAATCAATTTGTTCTTCTGATGAGTCTAGAGAGGTGTAATCATCAAATATAGGCTCACAATCATATCTCAAATCTGAAATGTTATTTTCTTCACATTGTGCCTCATAATCATCCCAGCCAAACTCAAATCTAGATTCAAGGTTAGGTGTGGGAATTGGGTCACTAGAATCTGGACTTGGTTCTTTTGGGATGTGAGAACTATTCTCGAGGAATACCTTAATAAGATAAGGTGTAGGGGTTACATCCTCGAGAGGTTCTGAATCAAATTCATCATAGGTATTTTGAAAATCTAGGCCGGATGAATCAGCTTCACAGCTTCCTATGGCTGGCTCATAATCATGAACACCTATAACGGGATCCGACCAACCGGTAGATTGATCAAGTATGTCATTCTATACAAAAAAAAATTTTGGTTCCATTTGGGTTGGGGATCCATAATAATAACCTTCATTTTCATACCCAGGCTCTGGGAACTTAGATTGATCCTCGGAATTGCTCTAAGATTCATCATAAATTTTCGGGTAGGGATCTGGGTATCTTTGATTAACGGCTTCTTGCAACATATTTGGCATATTCCCACTTTTTTCAATGACATCCTAGTATCTTTCCCAAAGTGGTGGATTTGTCAAACATCGTAAACACTCAGTGCTATGCAGTCTCCACAATTCAATGTACTCTGAAGAGAGCATCGTGGGTTGAACCATATATCATTTGTGCTAACATCATCTTGGCACTGTCCATAATGAGTTTTGTTGTTTCTGGTACATTAATCTGAACTCTACTAAAGGGATCTAAGGTTCTGTAATATTCTTCACTATTTCTAAGTGCAATCTTGATCATTTTCTCTTTATGCTCTTACAAGATTCAAGTTGAGTGAACATCTTTCTTATCTTGTCAGGTTCCACCTCCAAATCAGGTGGTGGATCAGGATGAAGAATCAAATTCAAGTCCAGATTGATTTGATCATATCAGATCAAATTTCACCCAAATGATTAAACTCTAATGGAGTCCTGTATGTCAGACCTAGGGACTTCTTCCTATGTATGTGCACTAAAGAACAGATGACGTACTGGATGTGTATTGGGCCCAATCAAGGCACTCAAAAATTTTGGATGACTAAGGTTGTTCGAGGTAGATGGACCTCTGGATCAAAAACTCACCCACCCAAGAATTACTTGGGCAACCGAGAAGGGAGAGTCCCATAAAGACCCTTACATGGTAGAGTGTCCCCATAGGTTACAAGGTTTACCCCACCCGACCTTCCATGTCACCACAGTTCCAAGTAGACCAGAATGTATGAATTAAGACCTTAGTTTACCAATTTTAGCCCTAATTATGCCTTAAATTTTACTTGATTAAGAAATTATTTCAAATTGTGGCCTAATTTGCAGGTTGATTGATTCACAAAGTGAATTTAGAGCCTTGATTTTACTTGACTTGAACTTCACCTAACCTATCTTAAGGTTGTAGATGAAATTTGGATTAGAGCACCCAAATCACCCTAAATTCTCAATAGCCTTGATTTTAGGGTTCACTTGATTAGATCAGTTCAAACACGAGCTTAGGTGGCACACAAATCTGGAAGATTAATTTCCTTTATTGCAGGCAAATGTGTGCTAACACATCAAGACCCTAATGTGTAATCCTAATTGGCTCTCTTTCCAAATCCAATTTGATTCCAAATATGACACCTTGGACTCAAACAAGAAAGTGAGTAGTCCAAAGTGTTGAGAAAATTTAGTGCGAATTCCTAATAGGAACAAGAATTGAGGATGGGTTTCTTTCTAATCAAATCGCTTCAACTTCAATCTGATTCCATCTTGCAATCAGGAAACTCTTTGCCTTTAAATGATAATTTCTAGGAAAGTAAGGCAAGTGGATCCTAATTCATTTGTTTCCTTTTTTATCTTCCTAAGGTTGAGAAAGGATTAAGGAAGAAGAGAAATTTTACCTACCCTTGGTGTGGTTGATTGCACAGAAGATCTCTTCGTGAATTACCTCGCAGCAAAACAAAGTAAATAGGCAAGTTAGAAATCAACTCAATAATATGAGTAGTGGTGAATTGCGCGTTGCTCCCTGGCAATGGCACCAAAATGTTGAACGGTATTCGCTGTAGTTTAGGGAGTTACGCATCGTAGTATAGTCGACAAAAATCAAATCGACATTTAAATTTATAGTGCTCGAAAAACATTGAGTTCTGAGGTCGTTCACAGGGAAAACAGTTGTAATTCAATTCACTAATCAAATATATAGATGATGAGCATAATAATCAAGTCACAAGTAATGATATGTAGTGAATAATCAATCAAAAATATATTCAATAAATAGTCAAATTGTATCTCAAGATCAGTGGACAAAGTATAATAGAGAGCCAAAAAAGTGGTGGTTGAAACCATCAATATACTCTCGACACTTAGGCTCAACTCAAACAGCTCTTCTTTTCTTCTCAACTTCTAATACTTAGCCCTTTCATACTTAGCCAAATTTCTTAAATCAGACGTCCTGTGAAGGCCTCATACGCCTTAAGCCTTTATTTCAAATCCCAACAGTGCAAGACCTTCCTCTTCTCTCTCATAGATCCCCTCTCTCCCCAAACAAACCCAGTTCAGACCAATCGATTCAACACAAGGGGTCCAATCCGACTCGCATGGATCAGGTGCATAGGCTCATGTAGGAGGACCTGACCCTTGTGACTAAGGCAAACAACCTATGGACAAAATTCATTAAATACACATTTCCAATTTAAAATGTAACAATGTGGGACTAATATCAAGTACTCTTCGTTGTGTGCTGCAGCATATGTGGTCTCCTCTAATTGCAGAGGTTGCTGCTGCTTCTTCTCGAGTTGAAAGCCTAGGAAGCTTACTGGAAGTGGTCCATGTCACATGGAGGTGGTTTGGTGGTGGATGATGACGGAGCTCATCAATCGGCGTCAGAGGAGAGCTCATCGATGAGAACCTGAAACACACAAAGATGGCCTCACAGCCCAATTAAAAAAGTTAAGACTTTCACCATGACATGAGGAACATGATGGTGAGGGAGATTTGGTGTTTGGTGAGTTGAGGTGGTCAGACGGTGACGACGGAGGTGGTGGTGAATGGGTTGGTCTGGCCAGTCGAATCGTAGGTCAAAGTCCTCAATAGTTTAAGGGCTTTTGACCTGCAAGGTGTGGGGATGGTATGGGTGTAGTTGGTGTGGAGTTTCGTCGCGTGTGATGAAGGTGAGTAGGTCATCGGAGTCGTCGGAGCCGACGAAGACAAAACCTCCGATGAGAGAAGCGACGACGACGGGAGGGGAGGAGCTTTAGCTACGGTGTACTAGAGTCGGACGAGCTCAAAGAAGACTTTGGTGCATCCAATGTGATGGTTGGATGCCCTAAAGTAGGAGGTTGAGTAGGTCATCAGAGTCGACAGAGCTCGTGGCCAGAGAGGAGGGAAGAGGGGGAAATCCAGCGTAGAATCGAGTAGGAAATATGTGGGAAGTTATTCGACCTTATATAGAGGTATTTCTGAACCTCAATTGCCAGGAATTCACGAGAACAATATAAAATTTGCAAACTTCCCAAATTGGAAATCGTGAACTCCGTTGTAGCTCTCTGCTTCAACTTAGGATTCATGGTCTGGTGGGTTTGGAAGGGGATCTCCTTGGGATTACTCCCTCCAAATTTGGAGGGATTTGACCCTTAATTGGAGGAGAAATCTCCTTGTGAAGAATTGACGATTTAGGTTTTCTGTGTGCTATGTTTCCTGATTTGGTGGAGTCGATGGAAGGACCTAGATGTGATTTAAATCAACAGATTAGGGGCCATATGTAATGAACAAAGACTTCTGGATTGAAATGAAAACTTGGTCAAGATGGACTCTGATTGGGCTTTCAAATTTTGGTGTTAACCAAATTTTGACCCAAGGAATCTAATGGCGAAGTTAGATTTGGGTTTTGACCATGTTTGACTAGGTAAATTGCATAGAAGCCCAAATTAGGATAAATTCTCGTCTGAATCTCTATTTTTGGTCAAAATGGATTCAGATGGTCAAAGTGAGGCTACGAAACCTCGTAGAATATTTTTTAATTATTTTTAGGAGGTTTAGATTGAATTTATCTCTATTAAAACCCTTTCAATTTGAGTAAGTTGATAATTAGGGTTTTTCTATAATATTTTAATCTTCAGAATGTATAAAACGCTGATTCAATTATTTTGAGTCCACTTCATAGTCTTTTAGGTTCATTTGACCTTGAATTAATGTAAAGATCCATTCTATCCTAAGCCTTTTAAGACGTCTAGATTGTCGGTCAGACGTCTGGACTCCTTCCTAGACGTCTGGAAATTGAAATTTTTGTGCAAGCCTTCGCATCTGCGCGCAGGCGACGTGTAGACAGTACCCACTTTTTCTCCTCTTCTTCTCTCTTCCCTCCTCCACCAAACCCTAGCAAGCCTTATAAAAGGCCCCTCTTCCCCTCTCGTTCTCCCCACTCCACAGCACCTTCTTCTCTTCCTCTCCACCCCAGCGAGAGGAGCTAGTGCAATAGAGAGAGCGCGAGAGCGGCAACGAGGAGGAGAGGCGGAGTGAGGAGAGGAGGAAGAGCCGAGCTCGCGAGCTCATGGGAGCTCATTGGAGGGCGCACGGTCGGAGCCGCGCGTGTGGGAGGAGGAGGAGAGTGTCGAGGGAGTCGTCCCCGACACTGCTGTAGCCGGAGCTGCAGGCGAGGAGGCGAGACCGCGGTTGCGCGCGACAAGGGCGAGCAGGAGGAGGTTCTGGTTCTAGTTTTTTCATAGAATCAGACGTCTGGAGTCATCTCCAGACATCTAAAGATAGATCTTCGCGAAGGTACGTTTCCTTTTGCGGATACGGCCATGTAGGCTGCTCTGTAGCTATGTTTTGGTAGCTAATTGCGGGAGATTTGCTGTCGCGTGCAGGGATTACTTCGGGAAGGTGCGGGACACGCCCTCCCATGTGCTTCGAACGTCTGGACAGTTTACCAAATGACCAGAAGCACTCCCAGATGTCTGAGAGAGAGGTCGGACGTCTGGTGCTGGGTCCAGATGGTCATGAAGAGGTTCCGGACGTCCGAGGTTAACGCAAAACCTGAGGTGAGTTCCTCTTTACTTTTAAGACGTCTGGACCTTGTGCCAGACGTCTGATTTGAGTCTATAGCTCTGTTTTTGACCCGTTTAGGGTCCGTTTGAGGTTCGTTTTACGCAAACAAGACATAAGGGTTTTTCTTGTGAGTTCCTCTACTTGTTAGAAGGCTTTCTATCCTATTCTGAATGTTCCATTGTGATTGTTCCTTGTTATAAGACTTTGTTCCGTTGCGGGTTCGAGGCTTGCTGAGGCACATGAGCCTGCCTTTCGAGCCCCCAATACTCCTGGGTTGTCTGGTAGAGTGGCTTTCCCTAATTTAATTATAAACCTGAATGCATGTGTGGATTGAATAACTAGAACCTAGGACATGGCATGAATCTTAGGACGAGAAGTTACTTGAAATGTCTCTTTACGTGTTTGATTTACAGTCTTGAATAAATAAATAGAAATGATAACAATTACCTATTAATGAATAAGAGCTGCCTGTGAAATATGAATTACCTGTACTAGTTAAGTAATTACATGTGACATTACCTATTGTATACGTTAAATGATAGAAATACGAGCTGCATGTGTATAACCTGAGAATGGAAATGTGAATGATAGAAATACGAGCTGCATGTGTATAACTTGAGAATGGAATGTGAATGATGAAACCTGGTATGGAATGGCATGAGAAATATGAGCACGAACCCTACGGGGAATTAAGAGTAGAGCTCCTGGAAATAAATGGAATGGATCTGGAAATGTGAGTGGGGAAGTATGCTGGCCCTTGAGTACGTGGTACCAAGGAGAGTGACTGTCCCCTATTTAGTGTAGAGTAGAGCTAGCCGCCCTTGGGTTGAGACCCGGGGTTAGGATTGGCCACTCTGCACCAAATTCTTGGCCCTCGCGTACACTGTACCAGGGAGAGCTACTAGTGTAGGGAGAGAGCTAGTCACCCCATGGGGCTCGGGGTTCAGCTAGCCACCTTACATCAACTTGTTTGGCCCACTGGGCAAACTAGGGTAGTTAGGCGAGGGTGCGCGGACTGTGGAAGGGCGAGACCCCTATTTGATTCTTAGGTGCTAGACCCCTGTTACTGAGAGGGCAAGGCCCTATACTGTTCCGTGCTGTACTTTGAGCGCACCCGTTAGTGGAAACGACAGACCGCATGCCAGTGCGGGGTAGCTACTCGTGCGCTTATCGCGCGTGCCGTAGTCACCGCTACGTCTGTCCGTGACCTTGGGGTGGTTGACTGGGTGTAGGATCACCATGGGGGACTCTCCCGGCCAGGAGAGCACCACATGCGCCTTCTACTCTTCGGAAAAGATTGCAATCAAGATCGCTCCCACGAGGAACACTCGAGATCAAGAAAGAGATCTGAAAAATAAACTAATGGGTGAAAAGAAATGACTTGTAAAATAAAGTAATTGGAATATACAATTACCTGTTCACTTTTATTGCTTTAGTTAGTTGGTTTCCACTCTACTCAGCGTTCGCTGACTTTGTTACTCATAACCCTTTTGAGGTCCAGGTGTTGAGTAGCCCGAGTCTCCGGCTGTAGAAGGTGTTGGGTCCAATAGAGCCCAGTAGTAGTAGCCTTCTTTTTGTAGTACTGTCTGTTGTAGTGAGTTCAGACTCTTGTACCTTTATATTTCTGTACCTTTACGTTTCTGTACCTTGTTACTATTTATTGTTGTGATGGTGATATGTACTGTAGCAGCTTTTCTTTCCTTACTACTTGTACTTCTTTTTACTGTTAGTTACATAGCATAGTGAATGTAGTTTACTTTTCTGCTTTTTGGTTATTTCTTGTTGGACGACTGGGTCTTGGGATCAGTTGAGTTGGGCCGGTCTCATGTCCTGTAGGGATTCGGGAACTGGGTCGTAACAATTAATCCTTGATCAACTCCTTAGTTAATCTACATTTGTGATTGGATGTTAAAATAACAGAATTAACCCTTTTTCCTATCTTCCTCTTAAATCAGTTCAGCACAGAATTACTATCATCAGACGATCATTAAGGAGCATTTGACACTTGATTCTGACTAATTCAAGTTAGTTATGATGAATGATGGTTTACCATCAAGAGCACTTAGTGAGGGAGAGGCTTTCAACATCTCCATTGAGTGTTTGTCATCATCAAAATTGCAGAGAATGTAGGTGCATAATTAATTAGGCACCACATTATCCTTAAATGATGATTTTGATGATAACAAGCATCTCAAGTAATTGAGATTAAAATTGGATTTTATACTTGAATGTTGTAAGAATGATTTTTAGGTTGAAGCCAAATTGATGATATTCAGAGCCAAGAAGAAAGAGGAGATCTTGCTCGCCAAGTCCTTTTACTTATTAGGTTTCTTTGTAACATAGGAAAACTGGTGGTAATTTTATAATTTTAGATTGTAAGGAGAACCTCAATTAGATTTTATATTAGCAAAAACTTAGAGGTCTCATATGCAATTTTCACAAGAACACCACACATAGCCTAAATAGGTCAAAATAGGTCTAAGTCTATAAGAGCTAGTGCATGGCTCTAGTTTTTCATTGGAACCTAAATTCACCCTTTGGTCAGTTAAAGGGCTTTTTACTGGCCATCTAACGTTAGGTATATGTTACCTAATGTTAGATGGTAGGTTGGGTGCCAGCTGGAGCTTCCATGACATAGCAAACTTTGTCTTGAATTTTGTACCTAAAGTTAGACAACTTATCTAACGTTAGACAAGGATCGCCTAATGTTAGATAGACCCTACTTTACCAACCAGCATTCGATTAAGAGTTAGCAAACTTTGTACCTAACTGAGCATCTAAAGATAGATAGTTCACCTAACATTATATGACATGTACCTAACGTTAGATAAAACATTTTGTGGCTAAATTAATTAGTCATTGGCAAATCAAATTGGAAAACTTTTTAACTTTTTGAAGAAGAGATTTTTACACACCCATTCTAGTCCAAACACCCCTCTATATATATGAGTGCATTTCCCACTCTTTGGTGGTCAGACAACACCCTACAACACATTCAAAAGCACATTCAACTAAATCTGATTTTTGGTGTTCATTGGAGGTGATTAGAGCTCTTGATTTTTTGCCTATAGCCCGTTGCAGATGAATATTTGACAATGATTATATTATAACCATCACAAATGTAGTGGATGTAAAGAAAATGTAGCTATTTAGCGACAGTTGTGGAATCGTCGGCAAATATACATTTGTAATGATTTTTAATAAACTATCAAGAAATGTATATATATTTTTTAATATTTAATTTTTTAATTTATTTACAAGCTTATATAAAAGACACATGCGTAAAAATCAATTCCACAATGCATACAAATATACCATAAATGTTAAAATCAATTACACATTTAAATCAAACATGCAATACATACCAAATATTTTTATAATTCATTAAAAGTTAACATCAGTTCTAGGTATTATCATTTGAAAGTAATAAACTTATAATTAAATATGTTTTTGTATAACTTACATATCTCTCCTGATATGTCTCATGAATCCATGCTCGGCCGCTCTCGAATGTGTGTTTGCTTATAGACTCCAACCCAATCATGTTGGATTCCTTCTTGCGTATCTAACTGCAAATTTAATAAAGAAATTAACTTATCATAATTTCTATCATGTATGCTTTTAATGTGGATGATAAATGTATATACATACATATCTAATTTTCATTAAGTCTATGCTCATTCGACCAAGAGTGGGTCTGTATGGAACTTTAGCTCTATTGATCTTGTTCTTCTTAAATTATTTCTATAAGAAAAAAATATTTTAATTAGTAAATAATTATATTAGTTATTGTGAAATATAAATAAACACATAAATATTTATTTACCTCTGTTGATGGATTTCTCCGGTGCTTGCATGCTTCCCTTTAGATGTTAGGCATTATCAAAGGAGGTGCATTCCTCAATGCCTCATCATGTGGCCTATTGTTATACTACTAAATTATTTATAGAAAGTGTGAGCAACACTGTAATAATTTATATATGAAAGATGTCAACATTATAAATTTTCTTACCATATTGTTCATCTCTTGTCTCCAACCACAATCGATCATGCCCGTGTGCTTCAAGATATATTTGGACACCATCAGATCAGGACCCCAATCAACCATTACCTCTATTTAAAGATATTATAAGTGTTGTAAAAATTAAATTTTATTAAGATATATAAAAATGGAAAACAATCAGAAATTACCTCTAACTCTCAAATGAGTTGCCCCTTCAAGTCCTTCAAAACCTTCCTCTAGATGAAGTTGGAAAGTAGCATGATTATCTTCATAATCATAACGAGATTGCTGCTAAACTTGGGATAGTGCTCCACTTTCACCTAAGGAATGATCCTGACAGAGATTCTGGTGCCCTGCGGTAATCTGTCTAAGTCAATGTGTTGTGTCGGACCCCTTCCTCCTGTCTTCTTATCTAAAAGAAAAAGACAATATAAGTATAATATAATAAATAATACATATAAGAAATTTACACATAAGATGACATGATGTAAGTTTCTTACCACCACTAATCCTTGCCTTACTTGTAGGCTACTAAGATAGCGGAGTGTCCGTACATTGTCATCATCGTCATCCCCGTCGTCCTCCTTGACCTCAAGCTAAGATCACAATGATAACACATCCTCCTAATTAATGTTTTTACTTGATATCCCATCATTAAATATTTGATCATGACGTTACTTGTTACATGCAACCTGTGCTTGGAGAAATTTTGGCAGCATCTCTCCGTACTTCTCTGGTATACCCCTAAGACTAGTCTTCACTTGATTCCTCTAACTCCCATGTAAGGGAGCATCATAAACCTAGCTAAGATCAATTGGTATACCAGAAAAGAGTAAGAAGATGCTACCGAAATTTCACCAAACATTGGTTGCAAGTAATAAGGAATATTTAAGTTGTGATTAAATTTTCAATGACCCTCCGTAGTTCAGACCTCTTCCTAATTGAGGACAATCAAGACTTGTGGCATATTGTAAAGAGAATGTATTATATATGCATGTATGCAAGTTATACATACATTAATGCATTCTCCATATGACATGATCATAAGTCTCGAATGGGCAAGCATTTTGACATTATTATACCTCTCCCACAACTTGTACCCTAGGAGTTTAAACTTCTATCATTTGTCCTTATCTGCATATAAATTTATGCAAGTGTGTGTATCTATAAAATAATGATAAAAGATAATAATAAAACATTCATAGAAAATATTAAAAATATAATTTTAATGTCTAACTACAAAAAGAAATCAATTGAGTTTTCTATATCTATGAAAATTTTCCCTAATCCTATATAAGTAAAATGATAAAATAACAAATATATGGTGGGCACACCCCACGAGACAATCATTCACAACCATTTATAAAAACATAAGTATTTCATTTGGAAAAAATTATTCACATGTATCACCTTTCATATCTATCACCTCTACAACCCTCTCTTCCTCCCCCATCCTCTCCTCTTGTTTTTCTTCCTTTTCCACCCTTACCCTCTCCTCGTTCTCTTCTTCACCTCCTTATTACTAACTTGTCAAGTTTAAAAGAATGATCTTTACTTCTTTCAAAGGTAGGAGATCAGTTTCTAAACAGAAATACTTTTTTTTATAACCTAGATCCTTAGGCCTACTACCACATCATGATGGTGATCGCGAAGAAACAAGGGGAAAATTTGCAACTAAGTTGATGTTCCTTCCAAATTATTTCCTAATCTTCTTAAGATTCCCTAATTTATAGTGGATAAATCATTCCAACACTTATCAAATCTTAAGAGAGTAGCGTTAGTTAGCTTGATCAAATGTAGCATTTTGTTTCATTACTTGTGAACATAACCTGATTCAACCAATCCACTTTCCTCTTTCCCTATCCTTCTCCTATTTTTCGCCCTCCTCTCTTCCCCACATAAAAGTCTAAGAGTATTTTGGGAGAATTTTCATATAATATTAAAATTTCCCCATGTCTTTCATACGTAGTGCACCCCCACAATAGCAAAATGGGCACACCTCATGTGAAAATCATTTACAAACTGTATGTGCCCCCCCCCTCCCCCACATTCCATTTACAAGAATACAATCCATACATAAATAAATGTATTTCACAAAATTAATTATAGGTTATCTCAAAAGAGTGGAGCCTATGAGGAAAAGATAATCCTCGAACAAGAATCGTGCGAACTACCTATAGAAAAAGAGAATAAAGTATGTAATTTGAAAGGGGATTTTGTGATTTAATGGGAAAAAGTAACTTTCATATTAGCATGATTTATCATCAAAGTTATCGCTAATAAAATTGATTACTAGTATCTGGTCGATATTTGTGGGCCGCATGATGGAGGCTAAGGATAGAAATTTCCCGAAAGGCACATCGTTCCCACTTTCTCAACCTAAGGGGGAAATTCTTTACATTGGGGACTTGAATGGGAGATGCAGTACTTAGACAAAGGAAGTATGCTAATAGACATGCATATTAATCTATATCCATTAATTTTTCCCAATTAGTTGTTTTAGATTGTATAGAAATGAGAGTAGTGTTGTTTGACAAATATCATGGCTCTAATGTATACCTAAATCAGACTGTTCTTGGTGAAAATACAACCATATTTAACCACAATTCATGTTAGAAGATAAAGACTCCCTTGGGGTAAATTGGAATCGTATATATACCATCAATTGACTTTAAGATGACAGTAAAACTTTGTTGCCTTGAATTAATGTCATATCTGTTCCTAGCCAACACACCTGAAACTCAGGTTCACAAAATGAATTGAGCACGCCACAGTATATAATTTGATCCATTTAGTTTGAATGGAATACTATGGTGAATAGATGATGGAATACTTGTAGCCATTAGAGGAGGAATTGAGTTATTCAAACCTGAAGAACCATTGAAGAACTTGATGTTGCCATGGATCAGATCTACTGCAACTCGCACATACTGCTTTACACAAAACAAAAAACAAAGACCAAGAAGCAGAACAGCAAAATGAAAGGAGATCGATCGGACGAACAAGAACACTGATTGCTCCCTCTAGATGCACTGATACCATGTAAGATCCATTGCTTTCACCAGCACTTGAGTGAAGAGATGGATCAACACAAAGAACAAGTTGAGCCCAGATCACCGAAAGCGAGAGAGAGAGAGCAATAGTGTGTCACTCTAACAAAGGACAAAATGAATCCACCTGAAACAATATTCTGTTACAGAGGCTTGTATATCCTCATTACATTTTGCACACCAACCCTTAGACAATCATGAAAAATATATAATTGATTTTATACTCATATAGTCTTACACTTACATCAATCAATGAAAGCACACGCACAAAAAAAAAAAAGAAGCATCCACAGTCAAATTGAAAACCACACATAACAATTAAAGCAAAGTAATTTATTGCTTTTACGATCCAATTTGACCTATTGCATTCATCATTACGGGGAGGGGGAGGAAGTGGAGGGTGTGGTAGGGGGCAACAACAAGGTTGGGGTAAAGAGGAGGAGGGTTGACGATAGGAGGGGAGGGGGAGGGGGCAGCAACGAGGGGAAGGAGAGGAGGAGGACGGGGCAACGACGAGGGGAAGGAGAGGAGGAAGAGGGAGATGGATGAACAACGGTGGAGTTATCGAAGGGTGTGAAGCAACGAGAGTCATTGGAGGGCGAGGGAAGAGGAAGTCAAGTGGAGGAGGAAGTGAGTAGTGAGGTGGGGGGATTGGTAGCAAAAAAAGGCAATCGAGGTAACATACCCTTTTTCGACGATGGTTATAAATAAGCTCACACCCTTTTTCGAGGATGATTGTAAATAAAATCGTCATCGAAAGTATTTGAAAAATTTTAATTATAACTTTCAACAATTGTTATAAATGAAATTGTCACCAAAATGATTAGAATATAAATTTCTTCTACTTTTTTCCAAGGATGATTTTTCAATAACCGTCACTCTTAACGTTTAGTGATGGTGATACAAACATCTCAAATTGACCCCCAAAAGCCCTAAACCCTAAACACCATCGGTGGGAGTTTGTAGTTTAATCAACGCTAAGTTAGATATTTGTGACGGTTTCACAACTATCCCAATAGAACCACAGGCATTTTCAGCAATGGTGGAAAATACCATTGTCGCAAAAATCTATTAGCGACCATTATCAAAATCATTGCGAAATACTTTCCATTGTTACCACACAATTTTGAATAACTATTGGTGACAATTTAATTCATAACCATCGCAAAAAATGTCCTTTAGTGACAGTTTGTAACTCATCATCAAACAATCATCCCCAAATGTGCCTTTTTTTTGGTAGTGAATAGACCACTATATTTTTTGTTAAAAAAGTTTTCCTGGTTGGGGAAGTGTAAGAGCACTTGTGCTCGAGATCATAAGGGCAAGTATGATGGTAGCATAAATTCTTGGGGGTAACATTTACAACCGCTCTTGAGATTTTAAAAATTCAAATGTATCCTATGCAAAATTTGAAGGCTATTTTTACAATCAATATTTTCTTGTGAAAGTAACCTATCCTAAACTTTAGATGTTTTAGCTCGAATTCAATTGTAGTGATGTTCAAAAATAGCTTTTATGTTATGTATTTAGTGTGAAAGCCTTCCAGATCAGATAAACACTAGAATTTTTACGCATCTCTCCGATTCACAATCTTCTCATATTATAACAAATACTAAGCATACAATATAGCAAGATAAATTTTCAAATATTCCTCATGTTTAAGTGGCGTTTAATTAATTTATTTTGTGTAAAGTTAAAAGAATTCAGATAGCTACATACCAAGTATATCATTTTGAACTTACATAGCTACAATTAAATAAAATTATATCTACCCAGGCATATATCTTATTTTCAAGCAAGTTAGGCTTTTTTTTTGCTATTTTTCTAAATAAATCAAGAGTAAATCTTATTTATCCTCCACTTCAGGAGAGCCATAAAAAAATAAGAAACTGAACCAAAATCTATCAGGTATAAAGAAAACTAAAATAGCCACAACTTATGACTTTGTACAATAAAAGAGCAAAAGACAAACGCAAGAAAAAACATAACATGACCGAGCGCAGAAGATTAGTATCAACCAATGATATAAGAAAATTAGACTTTGTCAAGCGTAATGATGTTGTGACCCCTCGAATTGAGGTCGTCTTCAGAGGAAAAGAACTACGAGGGCCTACAAGCAAAGAAGGCGATCATTTGAGCAATAATGTTAACCTTGGGGTGATCATCCAAGCGAGGTCTATTTTAGCCTTGTTACGTCTACTCAACGCACATGCATTTCATAAGTTTTGGCTAAAACTACAACATTTATTTTGTATGATTTCTTTCATTTATCATAATTTTAAAGTAACACAAAAAAATTTAGCTAACGTGTAGGGTACTCAGAGTGCGGGACTCCAAACTAGTTTAGTTTATATGTAATCATGTAAGTATGTAAAAACAAAACCTAATCAACTATGCCAGAAAAAAATTTTCTGTTAAAAATATTGTTAAGCTAATTGATATCTATATGCTTCAAGCACCGTAGAGCATTTGCAAACTATTAATTGTATTGACTTGAGTTTATACTCAAATCTAATTAACAAAAACTTTACTCAACTTCTTAGTTGTAAGTCCATTGAATACAAAGAAATTACTAAAAATGCTTATATTCAAGTTGCTTAAGTAATACTAATTCCTAATCCTTTATCTTATTGATTTTCATGAGTTTCACATGTAAAAATTATTTTGGAAGTGTTACATTAATCTCATGTTAGAAGTGGTTAACATAATTTCCTACGCATGTAAATTTTGCACCATGTAATAAGAAAGACAAAACTTTCAGTTAACGTCATTTGTTAATAAAACCTTTATTAAATTTGATTTGATATGTGCATAGGTGCCATGACTGTATTCGCAAAACAATCTCCCCGAAATGAAGTGTTTCGATTTACTTGTAAAATATTGTAATATAAATCATGTTCATTACATCAGTTTCAAATCCGTAATCAAAGTTTGAGAAAACACACACCCAAGTGAACACGCCGTCCCCATTGAGACACAAATTAAGCCAAACTTCTCCTCCCGTCTCCCAGAGGAGATTTCTCACCCAACCACTTTACTTTACGGAAAAAAGGGAATATATGGTGCCACATCATGTCGAATTTTGCCCTCAATCAAAATCTTGCCATCCGTAACTATCGAATTCCATGCACCAAGTCACAGTTGTTCATATCAGAGGCTCATGTCGAGCATCACTGCAGTTCTTCTCAAACCAGTTTATATATATATATATATATATATATATATATATATATATATATATATATATATATATATATATCACGAAGCCAGCAAAACTCAATCATGAATCACAAGGAGCGAATTAAGCATGATGATTAAATTGCAGGGAACAAGCAGGGGCAGTTGTCACCGTCAGATGCAGTGTGTACGTACGTGAAGAAAAAACAGAAGCAGAAGAATAGAGCCATTGCCAGGCAAGACTTTCTGTTACATGTACATTATATTTATAAATTAAGGGTAGAGCTACAGAAACGGCGCCATCCAAACTAACCGCTGCAACGCTTACTGCTTCTGCTGCTGCTAATCTATCTAATAATCACCAAAATCAAATGAAACATGCATGCCAACCAGCTGGATCGTGAATTAACTCATAACCTCGAGCAAAACAACCGAGCCACACGATGGATCCCTCGGTAAATTAATTAAGCTGCAATGTTGGTTTTCATGCAAAACTTCAGCACGTAGGTACGTGCGTACGTAGCTTTCTGTGGCCCACCCGCCTCCGGCCTGCTGGTCACCCACATGCGTGTACGTACGTACGTACGCACAAGAAGGAATATGTGATGATGCGACGACGCTATAAAAAGCCGAAATCCCAGAGGTGCAGCAAACCCTTCTCTCCAACCACCAAGTAACGGTCACTTGCTGCTACCACAACACCGACGCTCCTGCCGACCCTATCCTGCATCTGATACAAGAACTCCCCAGTAGATGCATCCCATACTCGCACCCTACCCGCTTGACAAACCACTGCGTAACCCCAGTTGAGGCACCCAGACATACCAGTTGGGCCTCTTGTGGCATCTGCACCAACCCCAGCTCGTCCGGCAGCCACGCTGAACCTGCAGACCTCTTCCATGCTCGGTGCATGGAACACCTTCGCCACCCCCCGTGAATCCACCACAAACACCCGCCCCTCGCACGCGTCAACAGCATCGATGATTGCCCCACGGTGAAGCTCACATTCCACCGAGACGGCACCGATATCTTCTTCCATGTCCATAACCTGGAGGGACGATGCAGTACAAGCAATCAGTGTAGAGCCACTCGGGTTGGCAGCACGAACACGGCCCACTTGCCCTGACATCTCAGTTAGCATTCGCCACCCAAGCACCGAATCCACGTCTGTGAGTGTGCCCCCAACATAGACGAGCTCTTCGGTGCCTCCATCCCACACTCGGAGGGACCTCCCTGGCACCCCGGCAAAGAGGCCCACCCACCACCTTCCGCACGCTGCGAAGTCCACAAGTGCCCCATCTTCCACGACGTGACCTGCCCGAGCTCGACGGGAGCCGAGGCTGTAATCCCTGGTGGAGGCAACATGGATATCTCCGTCTTGGGATGCAAACACAAGGTGGTGGGATGGGCAGGGTTCGAGGATGAGGCCGGAGATGGACCATGAGAAGGGTCCGAGAAGATTGCGTGCGACGTGAGGGCCAAAAGTGGCCAAATGCTGAGAAGAAGGGAGTTCAAATAATCGGACAGAACCGTCAGAGAAGCCAACTGCTAGATGGCTTTCAGAAAGCGCGATGCGGCAGCAGCTGGTGGGTGGTGGAACAGCTGCATCATCAATGACGATGGAGGTGTGTAATACATTAGAGGTACGGAAATTCGAGGCAGTGCGATGGCGGTGGACATACTCCAGCTGCCATGTTGGAAGGTGGTGGAGTTCGTTGCCAATCAACCAGATTTCATGGGTGAGGTTCTGCCAGAGCAGCTCAGACTGGGAAACTGCCCGCCACGTTGAGCAGACCTGATGAACCATCATCATGGCATCAATTAATGAAGAAATAATATTGATGTGGAACAGTGCAAAAAATACGCACACTTCAATTTTCACCATTCCCGAACAAAGTTAATCATCAACTCAAAAAGTTG
This sequence comes from Thalassia testudinum, assembly GCA_037157565.1. Taxonomy (NCBI): domain Eukaryota; kingdom Viridiplantae; phylum Streptophyta; class Magnoliopsida; order Alismatales; family Hydrocharitaceae; genus Thalassia; species Thalassia testudinum. Next base: position 23,486,476 of record JAZHRO010000015.1, on the reverse strand, counting down.
CTGTCACCGTATAAAAAAGTTACATATGTCTCAGCCATGTAAGATCTGCTGATGCCTCGGCACGGCAGCACATATTTGAAATTGAGGCCATACATTGATCATGCTTGACATATATATCTGAGCTTACCTTACCTGCTACTTGTGTCATAATTACAAAGAAACCACTGAAAGAAAATTAATGATACCACAAAAAAGAGAAATCATATGTACAATCATTGTTGAGACTCTTATTATCTCTTGTTGTTTTATCACTTTTTGTGTATCTTGTTATTTTTATTTTGATCTGGATATGTATTGTTATTTTTTTCAAACCTCTTTCTTTACAAAGAGGTATTGGATCATTTTCTACGAAATTAAATTGATCATTCTTTCCCATTATCACAAAATTAAAAGCATCATCTGTGAGAGGGTAACTACTATTATTCCATCTTTGGCTTAACCCATTCCAGAGAAATGAAGACAGGAAACAAAGAAAAAAAAAAAATCTTATGCAAAGATGGCCGTATCATGCATCTCAAGTGAAAGTCCTCCAACCTATTCCTCCATTGCTGCGTAGTACTTCATCAAATCCTGATTACATTTCATTCCCTATCCATCTGTTCATAAAATCCAATCTCGTTTGATTTGCCAATGCTTATTCTGTCCTCCATTAATCACCCAAACCAATATACTAACCTAACCACTCAGGTATTCTTTCATATGCTTCTCTGTTTCTTCTGTTCTTTCATGACCATGGTGAGAATGCCTATTTTCTCAGATTCTGAGCTGATTCAATAGAAGAAGAAGATCCGACAAGCCAATGGTCAAGGTATAAACCCATCTCAACTCCAAATCATTTGAGTATTGAGTAGGTGAGAGACAAGATTCCCGACTTTCAGGGAAGACCTAATAAACAAGACCTCACATTTAAGTCTGGAATCAATTGCAAGCCCAATATTAGCTCGAATGATTCCTTGTGGCAAACTAGTCACATAGGATATTGCTCTTTCCAACTAATGATACATTTATAGAAAAAAAAAAAGGAAAAAGTTCAATTACTGATCTGGTGTCAAATTTTAATCCATGAGTAATTTCGCCAATTTTTGTGCAGGTTCACCATTAAGTCTTTTAGGTGCCTACCAAATTTTGTGGTCCAATCTGATATAGAAAAGTCCCTAAAATTCTTGGGGTGTACGGGTATCAACTTTCAAGTCAGAATTCAATCAGCAACTTCTTAGATTTTCTCACATACCAAATCATCAAATTCATCACACAACTTGTCAGAGTTCTACACATTGCCTTTGTCTTTTGCTATTTTTTTATTTCCTCGGGGACCCGCTTATAATTTTTTTGTCCCTCTTCACTATATAAGAGAAGAGGGGATTTCATTTCAAGTTGACATTTCATTTCCTACCACATAATATAGATAGATGTTTTGATCATGGAAACAAATATCTCGATATGTCAACGATATGTCAACTATATATCTACATCCCCAACACAACTCATATCGATATCATAAAAATATATTTTTTTTCAGGATATTGGCAATGTCACCCATATTAGTAAAAGAGATGTCTCGAGATATCGACAACATGTCACCGATATGTCGATATCACCAACAATACCTATGTCAACATTTCCAGAATGTCTTTTTCCCATGATAAGTGAAATATTGTCCATGTCGATGTGTGTCGACAATATATCATAGAAACTGAGACACATACATGCAATTTATCCCAAATATTGTTGATTTCTAGCAACATTTAATGATACCTCTGCAACTACTCTCCAATTTCCTATTTCTTTGCTTCATTTCCTCTCCCACGTTCTCTGCTACTACTTGCTGGGACCATTCACCGATCCATTCACTTCAATTAGCAAGTGATTTAGAGTCCTTATTCATCTCTCAAAAAGGTCCTCTACTCTCCATTTTCTACTACTATCTGCTGCGAGCGTTTACCGATCCATTCACCTTGATTAGCAGGTGATTTAGAGTCCTTCTTTATCTCTCAATAAGGTAATCACTTTAATCATGTCATTTTTTTGCATCGTTAGTCCTAAATTACCTCGATTTAACCTTAATTAGTATTCATACTGAGGTTGAATCTTGTGCCACACTATTATTGCATAAATTAATGCAGTTTACACATTATTTAGGCAAGATGCCTAATAAATCTCAAATTTGGTGATTATTTATAGCCTAAATCACTATGATTTATCAAGGTTAAATCTTGTACCACAGTCGATTGTTGCATTTTGACTATTATCAATTTTCTAGTGTACCTTTGAAATGAACTATTTTCATAACATCGAAATCATTGAAGTACGAATGTTTCTACAGCGTGCCTCCAGTACCTCTTAAATGCAGGCATCATTGGTGCATTTCAACGACATCGAAATTGGGACTTAAAATCTTTGTGCACCCGAGATTAATATAAGCATAGTAGTGCATGCAATAGTCAATGTGTGCAATGGAGAGCATGCGTAAAGAAGTGCGTGTATGGAGCAATGATTTAAATGTCGACAACATGCTGCTAGCATGTCGTTGAAATGAGCATTTTCTAAGCTGGGTCATATTGGCATGAAATATGTTAAAGTACACAGATATTAGTGAAATTTTACCATATACCCACCATTTCGATCCATATGGAGGGTCCCTTTGTAAATGTTTCATCATTTTGCTGATATGTATTGGCATAGGGCGACATAGAAACCCCATTTAGAAATGCTCTTGTTTGGTGGTGTTGCTGCTACTAATCTTTGCCACCCTATTGCTGCTAGTTGCTTAATCTCGTTGCCTCGCGCTCCAACCTAAAGTCTTCAAGCCTCGCTCCGTCGGGATCTTCGTTCAGATCTACAACTCTATCCTCTTGATCTCGAGTTTCTCTCATGCTGGGAAGGTATATTATCATCTCTTATATTTTATGTATTTTTATGCATAGATCTTTGCACTAATATAGGATATAATATGTACTCCTATGGCATGCTAGGTGAGTAAATCTAGTTTAGATTTACTCATCTACTAGTAGATCTACATGAGATCAACTTGTATATACCTATATATAATACTCATATATACGTGGTTGTATTGGAAATATTTAACTGCATTAGAGATGTCACTTAGATGTATTTAGATATACATTAGATATATTTCACTATGTTTCAGATGTATTATTAAATGTATCAAATGTATAGATGGATTGATGTATTTAAGTATGTATTTATGTAATTTATATGTTATAGTGTGAAATTAATTTATATTTTCTACATGAAAAATAACAAATGAAATTAAATGCAACTTAAAAATGTACATTAGAGAAGAAATTCGATAAAGTACTTGAAATTTTTATTGTCTTTAAAATTTTAAATTTGATTGCACCATAAAGTGCAAATATGCACTTCAATTTAACTTTAGATATGCATGCTTTATTTGAGCATGTATTGCGTTTAACACTTGTTTTTTATATGCCTTTCTTGCATAACCTTTTAAAGTTTTAAGTTAGTAATTTGTGATTTTCTTATAATTTTAATTATTTTAAGTTAATTTGCCTTTGTCAACATGTGTCAACGTGCCCTGGAAATGATAAATTTTTGGGCATCAAAATCTTCAAAATCCAACATCGAAACATGAAAATTTCCACAACATGCCCTTAGCATGCCTTAGAAATGTGCATTTAGAAATGTATTGAAACGACATCAAATAGACAATTAAACCCTTGGCATGGAGAGGAAGCAACAGCAACAACTTCAACACTGGCAACACCAACATCATTAGTAGTAGCAGCATTAGCAATGAGCAACACCAAAGAGAGTAGCTGGTGACCAAAGGAAGGAGTCAATAACAGCAGTAGCAGTAGCAACGAGAAAGGAGGGTTAGCTATACCTCCTAGGTAGGAGAGCGAGGTAGTGATGAGAGAGAGGGAGATGGGCTGAGAGTTAGGGTTTTTTCCTACTCTGATATCTTATGGACAAAATAGTGAATTGTCTTGTTGAAAAATAATGCTCCTAACCTCTTATATAAAGAGTAAAGTTAGACAAATTACATACTAAACCCAATAGGAAATAATGAATAACAAGCATGGATAGAAATCAGCCAAAACTCTCAATCCTTATTAAAACAAACCTATAAGTAACAAAATCTAGTAATTCTAACACTAATGTGGTTGACCTCACATACTAGAATTGGTGGTTTGAGATTACTCCTTGGATACTCTAGTTGAGTATACCATTTTTGTCTCTAGTCCAAATAGAGGAACAATGGCTTAGTAGCTCTTCCATAAAGAGTAAAGGCTTACTTGGCTGAAATAAACGTGCATGACGAAATACAAAACCCAAATATTTTCTTTAGAATGTTGCAAATTTAGCACCTATTGTGGGAGAAAGAATCGTAAACCAAGTATCGTCTATATCTATATTGTAGAAAGAAACAAATTTGTAGATATTTAAACCACAAGATTTCTTGTTGAATGGACCACTTAGTCAATAAACGACTAGACTCCTTGTTAAATACGCAAAATAAAAAAGGAAATATGAATTTGAGATGCAAAGCTAAGACATAGAGTTGTTAACACATCAAAGAACTCATTTACAATTAGATGATAGATTAAACTTTTTTTATCTCAAATGTGAAGATATAATTTCAAACTTCTTTAGTAATATACTTCATTAGCTGCTCTACCATGTTAGATTAGCTCAATAAATTTTCCGTCTTAGAAATAATTGTCAATCTTTTGCCACATCAACCAAGAGAATAGTCTCACATAAGGAAAGAGGAAAGGAGCTTTTGCGGGGGAGAGTCAGATGCAATGGAAAGGAAAAGAACCAAGGCAACTTGCAAATGGGAGCAAATGAGATATTGTTGAGAGATTTGTCCTGACATGTTGTCATATCATCACATATTGGTGAAATGATGGAAATCTTTTGAAGGGCTACAAAAATCTTCATATATCGGCAATACCCCTTCAACATGGATGACATGAACAACACTACCAACATATCAATATCCCTTGACTTGGCGATATGTGACATATCGACAATATATTGCAACTATATCATGACATTTAAAACCTTGCTAAATGTCTTTGGATTTTTCGTCTAGTTTACCTTTTAAGTCAACACAATAAGTCAATATCACGACGTGGCATAACCCTTTATTGGATGGTCTGGATCAATACAAAGTGCACACAAATTAGAGAAGGCACGAGAAGCTTAGCTAGGTTCACTTGTAAAATGTAGCCTACGTCCATGGGAGAATTGACTTTGTTCAGTATGTGAAAGGTTACAAGTTAAAGCTTTGTCTAAGTTTAGAAGTTTGCATTCAAAAAAAAAAATCGAGCTCCCCTCTCTCTCATACTCGTCGAGGGCCTTTTATGAGCCCTTGTGTTACATTGGAAAAGAGGAAAAAGTTTAAAGAAATCATCCCAATTAAATAGAACTAATGAGGTGTGGTTCGAGTCATTCTCGATGAACAATCATCTACTCCTAGAAGCGTGCCTCACATCACTTTCCTCCTTAATGAGCATGTATGGTACCTTTTTTCTAAGGATGGGAAGCTACATCAAACGTCTAGTCCCAGCCCAAGGAAAATCGTAGGAGTGACAACCAATAGATGTTCCTAATGCCCCAATATGAGGCGAGACATCAATAGCAGGTGACTTGTTGTCCCTTAAGGTGTTGTAACAGTTTCCTATTGTAGGCAAGCTCTTTTCATGCCTTTCCTTGTATGACTCTCCATTCTTGTGCTACATAGGGAAGGCCCTAGGCTCATGATTGAATTTCTAGGTAAGTCCTTTTGTCATGGAGGTTTCGTTGGGACATAAGCTTCTTCTTTGCATAGCTGACTTGGCATATCAAACTCAACTAGAGGCATGCCTACTAAGTTGGTACTTAGAAACATATGCAAGGATCTTACTCACTGGAGGGACTTGCCCCATGCAAGATCCTAGTTTGGATTATCCTTAAGAAAATCCTAGGAAGGCTTTGTGAAACCATGGCCGTGTCAAGTCCATATGACGAGCCTTCAATCTACTAATATTTCCATATGGAAGATATTTCACCATATAAACCAATTTGCAATCAACAACCATACCATTGTCTTCACTTGAACAAGATCCCAAGTTCCATGGGCCAATGAAAGCATTTATTTCCTCATCAATAGCCTTGTTCCAACCTACATCGTGCATTGCCTCCTTGTGATTTCTAGGAATGATAGGACTTAACAAAGTCAAAGAAAACCATCTTAATAAAGGGCTCGATCTATCAATTGTAGATAATGAGACATGGAATACAAAGGCAAGATCTTCCATACTTTCTTGAAGCTATGGGTAAATTCAAATGCAATTGAACATTTTCCTGTTATATAGGTGGAGCATCAGGTGCAATGTTTGTAAGGGGTAAAGAGCTAGATAAAGCATCAACCTATATAGGTAAGGGAATAGCAATAGCTTCTTATTACTCATTTAGTTAACAAGCAAAGGTACACTCTAATTCACTAATACAACTTTAGATGAAAAGAAAGAAAATGGCATCCACAGTCACAAAATATTAATAGCTAGATGGGTTAAAGCACCAATACCTCTTGAGTTCTAGAGCTCCTTAGCAAAAATATATTTGACAACATGGAAGATAATTTATCAAGTACTCTAAGCAAGTGACAAATCTAAAACAACCACAAGCCTGTAGAACCTGACATAACCATATCGAGTGTATCAACTGTATGGATTGTCATCCTTAGAATTTAAGAGGGCACACGATTAATCAAACATGTAACTATAAGGACAACATATACCCAAAACTTTTTAGACAACTTAATAAAGAAAAGGAGAATAGCAATGTGAATAATGTGCCACAATTTCCTCTTAGCAACTTCATTTTCCTAAAAGGTAAAGGCATAAGATGTCTAATTAATGGTTTTATTCAAGACAACTAATGATTGAAGATCATGTATAAACATTAAAGCATAACTAGTGCAGAATATTTTCCTAGTAGATGAATAAAAATTCCACACAAAAAAACCATGTTATTACATCCCTATTCTCCTAGCAATCTTTTATTAAGAAAATAATGAAAGATAATAATCATCTAAATGACGACACGCAGATACGGTGACTAGGAAAGTCCAAACTTTATATGGCCCTAAAGGACCTAAAGATCACAACAAACCAAAGCAAAAGATAGAAATGGACTTATTATTTTTCTTCTAAATCGCATGATTAGAAATGGTTACTAGTTAATCTGTTTTTAATAGAGAGGGGCCCTTGTTACATATATTTTGCATTATTTGTATTATTCATATCCATTAAAAAAGACTAATAAAGAGAGGAAAAGAGATTCAAGGATCCATCTTAAGAATTTAGTGAACTCTTAGAGGTTAGAGCCCTTCTTGAGATGAACACAATATGTTACTTCCTCTATCTACTAGAGGTGGAGAAAAAAACAACCTAAGAAATCCAATGGATTAAGAATGGACCAGAATGATGCATGAGAAGTTTGGAAAAATCAACCACGTCGGAATGCCATGTGGAAATTTATGTACACGTCCATGTGTGTGTGTATGTGTGTGTGTGAGTTGGCATGAGTTATTGCTTAGGGTGCAAGTTTTCTTTATTTAGTTAATTATGGTGATTGAGTTGTTTAGGAAAGAGTCAGTTAAGATTGCTACAATCCTAATCCTAAGTTTTTTGAGATTGTGATTGGTGTCAATAATGGGATTGGATCTCTTTAAATAGAGACCAACACCTCTTGTTTTTCCTTGAGTCCACTAATGAAAATTCTTTCATCTCTACTATGACTTATCTTCTTTCTCCCTTTTCACGCACCATCTTCATCTTCCATGTGTAGACCTTCTCTTCCACATGGGTTCATTAAAGCACTATGATTCTTCACATGGTATCAGAGAAGGTACTCCTGTGGTCTGGAGATCAAAAGATCCACACGTAGGTTCTTGTTGGTGTGAATGAATGACAAGAGGTCGAGCAAGAAAGCCAAGCTCAAGACAAAGAAGAGGCGATGAACCTCTCACGCACCTAGGAACGTCAAACAAGAGATTTTAACTTCAAGGCGTCCAAGTAGAGACACGAACAATCTCTAGGGTCAAGACTATAGCAGAGGTAGAGACTTAAATCACCATGGAGACACAAGATGGGCCTAAAGTTAAGAAGGGATAAGAGATCTATCAAGTTATAAAGAGGTTTGTGACTTTTGTGCTTCACTAATGGGCCCTTTATATCAGATTTTTTATTCTCCTCCGAAAGGGAAGATTTTCTCGAAGAAAATGTATCAAACATCATCTATGGGATTACTCACCATTCTATCACCACAAGAAATTTTGAAGGCAAGTCTTCACCCTTTCTAGAGAGCATGAAGTTTGGAAAAATCAACCAGGTGACATTGCCACATGGAAACTTATGTACGTCTCCATGTGTGCACGTGTGCACATGTATGTGTGTGTGTAAGTTGGCGTGAGTTGTTGCTTAGGATGCAAGTTTTCTTTATTTAGTTAATTCTAGCGATTAGGTTGTTTAGGAAAGAGTCAATTAGGATTAGGATTACTAGAACCCTAATCCTAAGTTTGTTGGGATTGTGATTGGAGTTAATAATGAGATTGGATCTGTTTAAATAGAGAGCAACACCTCCTATTTTTCCTTTAATCCAATAATAAAAATTCTTTCACCTCTACCGTGACTTCTCTCCTCTCTCCCTCTTCATGTGCCATCTTCTCCCCCACATTCCATGTTCTTCCACGTGCGGACCTTCTCTTTCATGTGGGTTCACCAAAGCACTCCAATTCTTCACAATGCAAGTGACAGATGTAGGCTCCTATTATAGGGATAGACTAGTAAACACCTCTGATGGCATGGCAATGACTTGGTAAGTGAAGATGTTACTTGATTTGGCAAAAGGCATTTTCTAGCATCCATGGTGGTGGTTGAAAATTTGCTGAATAGATCTAGCATGGCAAAGCAATTACGAAAATTCGTCATACAAGAAGTCGAAAATTGTATCTTTCTCACTTAAGAGAAAAGGAATTTATTTCCTAATATTTAGTCATCTAACAGTTTGCTAGGTATGTCTCTTTCTTAATATCTAGGGTAAATTCATCTTAAAGGTCATAGCAGCCAATAGAGGTTGGCTAATGCATGGCAATAGGCTTCAAAGTGTTGGAAAAGTTCAACTAAGGTGATGTGGTAGAGCTAACAGATCTCTGGAGAAATCCAAGTGCAGCCCAATAGTGGGCTCATGATTGTCAATCAAACCACAAAAAGCAGTAGCAATAAGTGCATAGCAAAGATTAAGTGCATATCACTCTTCTCTTGACCTTTTATGAAGATCTAATTTCAAGAATAAGCTCTTTCCTTGATGGAGAAGAACAGGAAGGAACAAGGTGTAAACAAACATCAATTTAGGATTTTTGCTCTAATACAAAGTTCAAACAATAAAGTACGATATTTCATTGTAAGACCCTAACCCTAATCATACAGGGTATTTAGGAACAATACAAGTGCTTACTAAAAAAAAAAAGTAGATGTTAAAGGATAAAAGTAAAAATTGAACAATTAATAATTGCAACAACTCATTCATTCTGATGTCTAATAGAAAATACAGTGATCGACTTATTCTCAGCCAAAAGTGTTTAGAATGCGATTTTTTACCAAGTTACGCAAAAGGAGATCATGCCAACAAGCAAGCTGGAAGGAGGCATGCAAGGCAAGGTAGAATAACTGAGCCTTTAGCAAGTGAGATGAGCTATAGCTTATCTCGATGCGTTTCTAGTCCACTGATGCATGTAACTTTTACTAGTTTATATCCATGTGTTTCCGGTCCATTGATACATGTAACTTTGTGAATTCATCATTTTGGTTGAAGTTACCGAAAACTATACATGGTATACCGTTGAAGTTAATGAAAACTTTACTTTGTATACCTTGATTTATTTAACAGTTTCCTTTTCAGGGCTTATCCTGCAACTCTGATTCTGAGATGTACATAACTTGTGTAGAACATAAGCTTGTACAATCATGGCTTTGGAACCTTTCTAAGACTCCGAATATATGAATTTGTTAATTTGAAGCAATTCTTAAATACCTCAAACAATCATGACAAATCTTGCAATTCTGAGGATATGCTTCTAATGATTGAAACCCTAAAGGCTAGTTTGAATGGAGGGATAGATTTTATGGGATAAATTTTTTGCAGCTGGTTTATCCTCCAATTTTGTTTGGAAGTCATAAAAGTTATCCTGGTAGGTTAACATGTGACAATTTGGAAAATTTATGGGATAACTGTAAAAACACATGGGATGTTAAGACCCAAGGCATCAAAAACGCTTTAAGACGTCTGGGAGTTGGTCCACACCCAGACGTCTGGAAATAAATTTTTACATGCGTACGATCGCAAGTCTGCACGCGTGCCGTGCGCAGACTGAAAACCCATCAACCTACAGCACCTTTTTCACCTCATGCCTACTTATATCCTCCTCTCCCCTCTCCCTCGTTCACCACATCCACCCACGTCCTCCTTCCTCCAGTGCGAGCGCGAGAGAGAGAGTGAGCGAGCCGCCACTCCTGTCGGATGCAGTGGCGGAAAGGAGAGGTGCTGTGAGAAGGAAGAGGAGAGAGCACGCATGCTATGAGGGAGAGAGCTCACCGGAGCAGCTCGAGGCCGGCCGGCAGGCGCGCGGAGGAACGTGGTACCGGGGAGGTTCCCCCGGTGCTGCAGCAGCTCAGGAAGCGGGCGAACGAGCGCGGCGCGGCCGCGCGCAACGAGAAGAAGACGAAGGAGGTTCTGATTTTGGAAATTTTTCCCAGAATCAGACGTCTGGACCTACATCCAGACGACGTAAGAAACGTCTGGAGGGAGCTCCAGACGACTGAGAGGTACGTATTTCCTCCTATACCTCCTTTTGCGGATATGGCCATGCAGGCCGTTCTGCCGAGGTTCTTAGACGTATCGTATTGAGAAGGTTTTCGTCGCACGTACAGGATTCATTTCAGGAAGGCGCGGGGACACGTCCTCCCACACAGTTCAGACATCTGGGCAAGGCACCAGATGGTGGAGAGCGTCTCCAGACGTCCGGAGAGGTCGTCGGACGTCTGGAACTGGGTCCAGACGGTTCAGCAGGATCCCTGGACGTCTGAGGAGCAGTGCAGAGTGAGGTCTAACCTGGACCACTTTTTAAGACGTCTGGAAGGTATTCCAAACGTCTGATTTGAGTCAGAGTTGTCGTTTTTGACCCGTTTAGGATCCGTTCGATGTCCGATTTCCGCGATTAAGATTTCGTTCTTCTCAGAATTAATTCTTCTATTTGTTTAAAAAACCTTGATCCTGTTCTGAGTGGTTCCTTGTGATTGATCCTTGTGTTAGAACCTCGTTCTGTTGCGGCTTTAGGGTTACGGAGGCACGTAGACCTGCAAATCACGCCCCAATTACTTTCGATTTTGCGGGTAGAGTAGCTCCCCTTAGTTAATTACAAGTATTAATGCAACTCTAAAATAAATGATAAATCATAGGGTATGGCATGAATCTTAGGACCTGAAAATTAAATTGAATGATATATCCTAGGATATGGCATGAATCCTAAGGCCTAGTAACTAGATTGAATGATAGATCCTAGGGTGTTGCATAAATCCTAGAAACAGAAAAACTGAAACGAATGTCTTGAATACCTGAATTGCAATCTTGGATAAGTAGGTAGAATAACGATAATTGCCTATAATTAGATAACAACTACCTGTGAAATGTAATGTATTGTTGCTAGTAACTGCTACATATAATTCCTGTTGTTTGGAAACTAAATCCGATCTGCTTGTATATAAATTGATATTAAATGTTGGAAACACGGATTATATGTGAACAAAACTGAAATGATAAAACCTAGTATGACTTGGTCTGAGAAATATGAGTATTAACCCTACGGGAAATTAAGAGTAGAGCTACTAGAAAATAAATAGAATGGAACTGGGAAAGTGGGTGGGGAAGTGAGTCGGCCATTGAGTACGGAGTACCAAGGAGAGCGACTGTCCCCCTATTTAGTGCAGAGCGGAGCTAGCCGCCCCAGGGACCCGGACTTTGGTCTAGCCACTTTGTACCGACTTTTGATCCTTGCGTACACCGTACTGGGAGAGTTACTAGTGTAGAGAGGGAGCTAGCCACCCCACGAGACTCAGGGTTCAGCTAGCCATCCTACACCGACTTGTTAGGCCCATTGGGCAAACCAGGGTAGTCAGGTGAGGGTGCACGGACTGTAGAGGGGTAATACCCCTGTTTGGTCACTGTGGAGGGGCTGGACCCTTATTACTGAGAGGGCTCTGTCCTATACTAGTTCTGTGCTATGCTTTAGGCGTACTCGTTAACGAAAACGACTGACCGCGTGCCAGTGCGGAGTAGCTACTCGTACGTTTATCGCACGTGCCGTAATCACCGTTACGTCTGTCAGCGACCTTAGGGTGGTTGACTGAGGGTAGGACCACCACGGGGGACTCTCCCGGCCATGAGAGCACCACGTGCTACTTCTATTTTTCGAAAAGACTGCAATTAAGATCGTTCCCACGAGAAACATTCGAGATCAAGAGAAAGAACTAAGAAATAAATCAAAAAAGAGTAAATAAAGAAATAAAGAAAGAAATTAAAAATAACAGCTACTTGTTCACCTTTACTATTTTTCTTAGCTAGCTGGTTGCCACTTTACTCAGCGTTTCGCTGACGTGTCATATTTGTCACATTTTTCAGGCTCAGGTGTTGAGCAGCCAGAGCCTACTGCTGAGGAGGGTGCTGGGCTTAGTAGAGCCCAGTAGTTGTACTTTTGTTGTACCCATTTACTGTAGTAGTGAGTATTTCTATTACACCTTGTACTCTTTTGTTATAAACTTCATATTTCTGTACCTGTTTTTAATTCTCTACTGTTGTAGTGGTATGTACTGTACTAGTTCTTTTTTTACTGCTATGCTTTTGTTACTGTTAGTTACTTACATGGTAAATGTAGGTTATTTTACTACTTTTTGATTACTTTCTCGTCGGGCGACTGGATCTTGAGATCAGTTGAGTCAATCCGATTCCCATGTCCTATTAGGATTCGGGAACCAGATTGTAAGATGGGATAACCCACAAAAAACTCTTATCCCACATCTACCCTAGAAAACTTATCCCCGATCTAGTTCTATTAATCTGAGTCAAAATATTATTCCCACCAAACAATATTAACCTATATTTTGATGGATTATCTCCCCCCTACCCCCACACCAAACTAGGCCTGATAGACCACTATATGAAAAGGTGGGGACATCCATTAAAGGAAATTTTCTATGCAAATATTTCCAAAATGTTTCTTATGTTCACAATTCTTTCCTAGTCAATTAGTTTACATCAAAGTTAAAATGCATTTCTGTGTGCAATCCTTAAATCCATTTCACTGTATTTAAAATACTAAACTTGTACTAAGCCATTTGGCTCATATTATTTCACTGCAATTCAATTCCAAATCAAGATGTTACCTTGGAATGCATAAATGCAAATCCATCCTCCATGATATAAAATCCTGGCATTTCTTATGCCTACCCCAATGGTTTATGCAAAGTCTTATTCACATATGAGCTTTGAAGGAAAAAGTACATTACTTAATCGTCGTAATGAATCTAATATTGACAATGTTGTGTAGGATGGATATTAGATAGGATGCAGCATAGCTTTGCCAATTTTTGATGAAGGGGAAACCTTAAACTTTATAAGAAACCTCTAAATATAATGCTAAATTGCATTTGAAGTTGGGAAGCAAGTCCTTTTGAGGTAAGCTTTTGTGAATATGGAATAACATTTTTTAAATGAATGAAGTTTCTTTGCTTGAAATTGGTTCGCTAAATTATTCCTGGGACACTATCGTTGTAATTTTTATCCCTTTAATTTTATGCAACAATATAGGTGATCTTTTAAGCCATATGTTTAAGTTTGATGATAATGTTGAAAAAGGTAAACGCCTTAAGTCGGTGGTTTTTTGAGCAAGGCCTTGATGCAAGTTTCTAGTACACACCAACGTAAATGTCATGACATTCGGAGTTTGTCACCTAGGACATGACACATAGCATAGAGGACTTTGAGGCCAATCCATGCTGAATAAGTTTTGTTATCATGGCCATCAATTCTAGGCATGTAAAACACATGTTTGCTACAAATTGGATGCATATCCACGCAAAAATAAATCAGACCCCAACTAGCTAGTTAAACAAAGAAAATTTTGATATGACAACATGCTGAAAAAAAGAAAAGAAAAGAAAAAAGCACGAGAACCACATAATTGTTACAACAAAATGAGGGAAACTCATCTCACAAGTTTAAAAACAATTGAACGATGCCCAGCTACAAAGATGTAAAAAGTATGTAGTATAACCCACAAGGAGGGTTCAAGAGAAATTGAAGAAGAGTTGAAACAAATCCATTATCCTTTTTTTTTTATTTTTTGACAAGTCAAAGGATGATTATCACCCAAAATCATTCTATTCTAAAAATCGATTTACATCAGAGATTACAAAATAAATCTCTAGAACACCACCTAGGATGAAATGGAAGAAACAAGGTTTTCAACATACGATCTCTCCCCCTTAAAAATCACCCCATTTCTCCCCAACCAAGTACCCTACAGGACCGCCAAAATCTTAACCCTATCATTCTTGGATCTAAAGGTGATCCCTGCATCATGGGCATTTCCTCTGCGCAACGAAGACTAGAAGTTAACCGCATCCCGATGGGCGATCCAATCAATCCCCATCTTCTGCCAAACCTACATCACAAACGGACACTAAAAGAAGAGATGCATGTCATTAATTCCATCACAAAGGAGACATATGTCAGGTTATTCGACTTGGCCCATCTCACTCTCCACCGCTTCGTCACAATTTTCCCCCTCCTCACCAACCAGGCGAAGAACTTTACCTTCAACGGGCACTCTGTCATCTAGAGCAATCTGTAATCCTGCAAGAAATCAATGTCCAAGTTGACTGTGCCACTCCCCAATCTGCGGAAGACCTTTGCCACCGAGAAATCTCCATCCTCCCAGGAAAAAGCATCAAAGCCTTTCATCGGTGCTCAACCTTCCAACTCCTAAAACAACCTTTGGAACTCCTTGCATCTCTAATCCGAGAGGCCCCTCGGAAAAGTTGGACACCAAACTCCATCCCAAAACTTCCCAACGTGGCCGACGGATCCACAATACTAACAAAAAGGAAGGGGAACCTGTCGCTGAGGGTAGAACCAACCCTCTGCCAATTGTCCTACCAGAAACGGAAACCATCTCCAACATAGGGGAGAAGAAATCGTGCACCTTCATTGCCACTGCTGCCAAGCCCCTAAGAAAGTAGGAGGCTTCAGGAGGAAGGCAATCCAGTGGCCTCCACAAAAGGAAAGGATTGTAGCAATGTCACATAACATCACAAAAAAGCCCCTGCTCCTGTCCCACCAACCTGGCAATCCACATCGTGAGGAGGTTGATGTTCACCTTATCCACATCCCAAACCCCCAGACCCCCTTCCTGAACTGATGTACACACCTCCTCCCAGGCCACCAACCTTACCCCCCTTCATATTAACCCTACATTAGTACAGGAGAAATCCCTAACCCCCAACCCCCTTCCTGAACCATTATCATCAGCTTTCATTATTTGAATTTTAGATTGCCATGACTTCAAACAGTCTAAATGAAGGAAATGAACAAATCCAGATGACCCCTACTTAATCAACTTTTAGTTTTGGAAGTAGCTCTATCTTCTCTTGAAACAGGTAGAAATTATAGTCTTAAACATTTAGTTATTTAACTTGGAACCCAACTCCACTTCGCAACCTTGGACCAACAATTTATTCAAGAATGTCAAGAAAATTACCAAGCTTCCTTTTAGTTTTCCAACTTTAAAGGTTGGTGTGCCCTAATGAATGAGGTTTCCTTATATTTGATATAAACATGTCTAGACTTAAAGGTTAGCTCTTGACCATTTGAGCATTGGAGCTTCAACATGAAATAGGTGCATCCAACCCAAGGGGTGAGTCAGAAATTAAGATAATGGTTGTGATGAACAATTCTTTAAGAAGTGAAATGGTGGGGGAGGGGTGTTGCCCCCTTGCTCCTCTCCGGCTCCACCACCCTTGATCCAATGGGCAAATTTGTTTGTAGAGAAGTCCAATTATTGAGCTCTTTCAAGTGTACCTTGGAAGGATTGTTTCCTCATTGTGACCTTTGTTCATGTGCACTGATATGCTTTTAAATTAACATGCAAATACAAATATTTATACCTTGTAGATAAAAAGAAACTTCAATTATCCTCATGTTCTCGAAAACACCGTATGGTTCAATTTGCCTTTGTGGTAGACTAGTTATACTGATAAGAGAATCTACATATATGTGCACAACAATCCTTATTAACCCATACCACAGATCATATAGTCATGAGTACATGATCATCCGTGGAAGTTAATTTGTTCACATTATTATCCTCTGCATGTACATTAATCTTCATTTTAGTTATTGGTATAGTCTTTAATATCACGGCAATGTAAAGCAATATGCATACGAACTCTCATATATCTCAAGTTTGCCATGCAATTTCTTGGGTATAAGGAAATATAATATGCTACATCTCCAAATCTTAGAAATCAACACAAGCACCGTAAAATTATGACAATAAAGCATCAAATAAATGTTACTTATCCAAGAACATATGGTCTTTTGATAAATGAGCTATAGAGGGTGACCTTACAAATTAAACGTGGGGTAGGCTTCCATAAATAGACGGCATGGTGAAATCAATATTTCTTATGTGGTTGAAAATAAGGACAAAGGTTTTGACTTTATTATATTCACTACTAGAAAGATGGGATATACTGTCAGTTGTTGCCGTAAATTTTGGAAGCGACGACAAAAATATATTTGTCATCGCTTATTTCTATAAGCAATGGTGAAGGTGTGATTACAAATAACCTGTTACCATTACTAGCAAAAAGCAGCAATGGGTGCATGAGGGTGGTATTAAATATTCGTTGGTTAGTAAAGCGACGACAAAAATATATATGACGTCGTTTATTTGTTAAACCAACGATGAATCGCAGATTCAAATTAGCCCACTGACATCACCGAAATTTGGACGGGAGGGGAAATTTTATTTACATATTTGCGTCGCTTACAAATAGAACCGACGGTAAATGTTGGTTCATCTACTCGCACCCAGAGCCTTCTCCTACCCCACCTAATGTTCTATCTTGCAAAGGAGAAACCCTCAACAGTACTCTCGCTACTACCCTTCTCGATAACCCTCGTTGTCGAACATCCTCCTCCACCTTAGGTGCATCCTCCTATTCTTCCTCGTTATCATCATCACCGCCCATTATCGTCTCCCCTTCCTCCTCGCATCACCTCCTCTCCTCCAACTACTGCAACCCCTTCCTCCTCCTTGCACCCCCTCCACCTGTCCTCCTCCTATCCTGCCACCCCACCCCCTCCTCCTCCTCCTACTACTGCACCCCATCCTCCACTCCTCCCCCTCCACCTCTCCTTCTCTTACTGTTGTTCCCCCTTCCTCCTCTTCCCTGCCCCATCCTCCTCACCTCCTTCTGCCCTCCTCTTCTCCTGCCTTCCTCCCCTCTTCCTATCAGCCCCCCTCCACCACTTCCTCCTTCCCTCCTCTGATCCTCTCTTCCTGCCAACACCCCCCCCCCCCCCACTTCCTCCTTCCAATCCCCCTCCTCCTGCTCCTCCTATCCTAGGCAAATATGTAAAAATATCTACATATTTACATATATGTAAATATATGTATATGTACATTTACATATACATATAAATATACATATGTGTATATGTGCACATATATACATATATGTCATGGGAAAATGAGAATTATTTGAGAAGCATGAAATGAATGGATAAATGAAAGAGGATTCTGATCTAGGGATTTTAATTGAATGATTGATATGCAAAGGAGATTAGACATAGTTTTATGTGGTTAATTGTCTTACACAATTCTTTTATTGGGTCAGGCTAGTTGTGTAACCTTTAACTTTTAATACAAAGGTATCATAGATTCTTAGGCTGGACATTAGAAAAGACTTCTCATGTGCTTCTTGGATAACCAGGCTTTCATTGAAAATAGCATAATCAAGGCCTATGAAATTTCCGATAGCACCAGCAATTGAAATCAAGGCACCCCTGTTACATAGATGCAAATTAAAATAAGGTAATCCAACCCAAATAGTACATATAGAAGACCATTTATTAACTCTTAAATTAGCTGACCACCTTATATTTGAAATTCTTTTTTGCTTTATAGCTTCAACTTTGAAATGATTTAGACCGGATCATCTTCTTTCTCCACTCCAATCAAAACATGCGTTGAGTCAATTGACCTCAAAGCAAAAGAACCATTTAGTCCCCAATTAGGCTTAATTTCATTCCATAAAACATCCATAGCAGGTTTGACCGTAGAGAAACAAGCTACCAAACTTAGAAAACATCCATACCATTTTGTACTTACATTTTTATTGTATTTAAATAAGGATAGTTGGATTGGACTATTAAACTATATAGACTATTGAATACGTTAAAGTGAGTCTTTTTTATTGATCCTTTTATTACACTTTTACCTTTGTACATATCTTCTTCACCATCTTCATCTTCATCTTTAGCTTTGCACGATCCACATTGTCCGATCTCCGTACTCACTGATGACCGCCGATCTTATGTCAGAATTTTACCGTCATTGCTGCAGAAGCTCCACTCACCATCTCCTCCACATCCGACAAATCGGATATCTCCTTATAGACTAGGTCACTAAACACACCGACGTCGGAAACAACGCCAGTGATTAGGATGAACCTAGATGATATTCTGTCCAGGTACAGCCACCCTAACCCCCAACTCCGCCTATAAATAGCTTCTTTGACCTCCGATTGAGGTTAGCGATCCCCTACCCTCTTCACCCATCACAGTCGTCAATAGGTTATTCGTCCCCTTACTCCAATGACTTCAACCTCCCATCTTTGATCCCCTCCAAGGAGAACAACTACCCTATTGCCTTCGCCATCCTTCGCCGCATCTTCGGATGAGGCTACGCCACCATCCACTTCCTCAACACGTTACATTTCTCCGCCACCAGAGCTCTGTTCTCCCCCTCTATTTCCTCCTCCGTTATGAACGTCGACAAAGTCTCCTGCTCCCCTTTCGTCCAGGTAACAGTAGACTTAGCTTCTTAGATTAGTGTAGAATAGTTCTAGCTAGTTAGATAGATAGCGTAGTGTAATCAGTAGATTTAACATCTTCTCTGCTTCCAACGAGCTCAAATCTGACCTCGCTGGACCTTCTTTCATGATTTCATCTACATGTTCACTTTCTTTAATCTTCCACAATCGCAATTCACTTTCTTCCCCATCCAATTAACCACTTACACGCCTAAATCACAACACCTTCACCGGATCACCTCCGTTGTCCATGGCAAAGGGATCTGAGTTATCTACACACGCATTAGGCACCCTCCACCACCTTAGCATCATAAAAGGGCCCCAATCTAACATTTAATTTCACCTAATACTCACTACATATTAAACGCCCAATTCCACACCTTTCATCTGAGCTTGCTATCAATGGTGGCTCAGAAGAGGTTCATTCACCTAATTAGCCACCTTATCACTATCGCCTCACCTCCTTGACAATTACCCCTCATTCAACTGAGAGGGAGAGTTGATCTTGAGTTCATGTGAACTCAAGATATGTCTTTACTAAAATTATTTATTAATCCATGTATCTGATTGTTAATTAGATCAATTGAGGTATTCGTGGGGTACGTTGCAACCTCACGAATCATTTAAGACCTTTCTTGATAAGTTTTATGGAGATTTAATCTCCAGTGGCTTAAAACAGTCTTCACCAGAGCTCCAACCAACTCCAAAGACTCCAATTAGAACCACAGCCTTCGAAATTTTACGAGTAGCTCCAGATTAGGTAATTATGATGAGGATTAAATTCAGATGATTAGATTTGATTTTGATGATTTGATCTCTAGGTTGATCTTCGTCTTCTCCAGCTCTAGCAGAGTTGGAAATACCTAATTCAATGGGGTTTACAGTTACTAAATAGGTCTAGAAGCACGAGAAGATGTTCTAAAACCTATTCTAAGTCTCTGTTTAAGCTAACAAACTTTGGTTTATTATGCCAAACACATCACCGTTTGAGCTCAGGCGACGAAACCTGAGAGCATGGCCGGAGTCATCAAAACACGATTTTGATCCGTCAAATAGATTCCTATGATTGAATTAACCCTATTTAGACATTTCACTTGAATCTGCATGCTCTGATTTAAGAAGTCAACTTTTAAGCTTTTATGGTCAACTAGGAACTGTTCTTGTGGAAGCCATGCGTGAATCTCTGATTTAATGGACTGTTTAGAACTTATTTGATTGGATTTGATTGAGGTTGGTTAGAGATTATGTGATCTGGTCAGTTTGGATTCCAACTGGAACCTAAAGCTGTTCTTGACCATTTTGTCGAGTTTTGAATCTAATTTCCACCCAAATCAATTCCATTTGACCTCTCAATTCGATTTAGATCCTTTCCAACTATCTTGATCTATCTTCTAGGCTGATTTAAGTCTGAAATCAGAGTTCTGTAACTCAAACTCAAAGCTCTCATGCTTATGAGCTTCCTGAAGCTCTATCCTACTCCTTTCTTCCTTTATTCGATGTGGCATGCTATTCTAAGCATTTCATTTCACCCAAATGAGAGGTATTTCCTCTCTGCAGGTCATTTGACCTAAGATTATACATCTGGAGCACGTATTAACCATGGAGCAGCACGACGATCCTCTCTAAATCCATGGATCACTTCTGATCCAAGCACCAAATTAGTGCTACAATTGGATACTCGAGATCAAGAACTCTCGTTAGAGCTTTGAAACACCCTAAATGGTGATCTGTGCTAGCCGGAATCATCATCCGAGTTTGATGCTTGCGAACACTGCACAAGGAAGACTTGGCTAGGATTGTCCCACATCGAAAGTTGGACATGCGCCTGGATATAAAAGTAAAAGTGTGATAAGTCCGACTGGTCGTTAGCGCAGGGCTCAACTAATGAGCATATGTCTTGAGCGCACGCATGCACGTGCATTCATGTGCGTACGCACCTATGTGTGTGTGGGCCCAGGTGGGCATGAGCATGTGGGCTTGGAATGGGCCTGTTACTGTGCAATCTAATAGGCTAAAATCCACACTAATGAACTATGACCGGTTCAAGTAGGGTATGATCCCACTCCGAGTGGATGCTGTGTATCCTCTAAAGAACTAGTCCACCCACTAAACAAATTTTTATTAAGTGTTAAACATCGATTAAAGAGTTGAAAATGACTAAGTGTGAAGATGTATTGCACAGTAAAAGCTGAATTAAGGCAGAGAGATGAGAGTGCATGGAAAAAAAAAGAAATGAAGAAAGGGAGAGGGCTTAAGAAGAGAATTAAAAGATAAAGAAAGAGAGAGAGAGATCTGATAAACTAATTGAAAGTCCAACTTAGGGATTTAAGTCGTCTAATCAAAAAAAGAGACATCTGATTATAGAGCAGAGCAATGTTAAGTGAAGGCTAATTAAAGAGAAATGAAGTGTTTGAGCTTATTATTCAAGAGGCATTGTTTGTATTGATAATTCTTTTTATGCCTTTATATTTTGTAGTATTTGTAATAAATGTTTATTTCCTTGCTATTTATTTTATAATCATTCATGTAAATTTTCTATATTAATGGAATAATTGCATGACTTGATGTTTAATTTTATATGCTTAACATATTATGTAATTAATGTAGTAATTACCTATTTGTTAACTTAAAATAATAAAAATGGAGAATTAATTAAATTTATACCTCCCGATGGACGACCTGAACTCAACTAGTTTAAAAATTTCAAAATCTAAAATGTTAAGTTATCTTAACCTTATACTACAATTAACGACAACAATTTAATTAATGAAGTTAACCTAAGTCTATTTTTTATGCAATTAATTAAAAATAATAACCATAATTAACTGTGTTGAGAATTGAATGATTATTTCAATGGCACTGTTGCTGGGCATGTTACTTGATAATTATATTCGCCATTATCATTCTAATTATTTATTTTATACATATTTCATTTCTAACTAATTTGTTTTTGTTTTGTATTTTTTTAAGGATATCTTCATAGGTATTCTCAGGAGGAAAGTGGATTTTCTGTTTCGCATTTTATCGCTTATTCACTATACATACCCATTGTGAGATTCCTTAGTCTTTAGTTAGATTGTTTGTTGCATTTAGTTAACAATATATAAAAAAAATATCAAAAATACATACTTTCTAACTAGCAGCAGCATAGTATTAGGCATATACTCTTACGAGTGCATTTACCTACTAGTAGCTGTCGAACTAACTCGTTATTTTTGATATCCCGGATCAGCGGGAAAAACCCGCGTAAATCCTTGTCTTTGAACTTAAACCAGGATCATCTATTTGTTTGAAAATATCTAAAAAAGTGATCACATTTACTTCTTTCAATCATTTGAAAAAGATTAAATA
The DNA here is from genome assembly GCA_037157565.1 of Thalassia testudinum. NCBI lineage: Eukaryota > Viridiplantae > Streptophyta > Magnoliopsida > Alismatales > Hydrocharitaceae > Thalassia > Thalassia testudinum. The sequence continues at coordinate 23,463,941 of JAZHRO010000015.1, read as the reverse complement.
AAAAGAGGATTTATAAAACTTATGACATTTATTATGTTTGCAAATTGCATACAGAATTTTATCGATCACGTCTGTTGCATACTATTACGTATACAGTGCAATCACTAAAGTCACACAAGTCTTATTCTTTTACCTCTCCTCTTTGCACCTCTTAGGGCTTTAATCAAACAATAACAAATCTGTCTCACTACTAGAACACCGAGAGCCAATAGTGAGTGATCTTAATCCTAGACCTCATACCTTCGAGCCTTGGGATACTCACATTCGTAGGCACGTATAGGACACATATTTGGATTGATACATCACTTGTTTGCGTATGTGTATAATTTTCGCGTATTCTAGGATCTTTTCCTTTAAAAAGGAGAAAACCCACTTTTCACGCTGTATATGGGTTTTGCTTACCGTTGTTTTTACGCAGGGGTGTAAGTGTGCCTTTGCACATTTTTTTGCAATTTATGCATGAGAGGCGATCTTTGAAACCACCTCTTGTACCTCCCTTGACGGATCTACCCAGGCCAGTTGCACTGAGGCAACCAATTTTCCCGTTACAATTTCTGCGTTTGACTTTACAGATCAATTGCAAAACCCAAATCCCGAGATCCCTTCTAGTAAGGGAGAGGAGAAACCTTATGATATTCATGAGGCACTCTTGAACCGGAATCTACAAATGCTTGAGCAGAAGCATAAAAACAATTTGTTAACGATTGCTCTTCAAAATATTCAAGCTCATCCTCCTCTTCAACCTGAGGTGGGTCCCAATCCCCCTGATTTTCCTCCTCCAATTCATCCTTTACCTAGGCCACTACGTTGTGACTACTATAATCCATCCAATGCCCAAATAGGGCCTAGTGTTAAGATTCTCGTAGGCGAAAATGACTTAGAACTAAAGCCAAACATTATAAGTGTATAATGTTTCACGGTTACGCATCCGAAAATCCATTTCAACACATCGAAAAACTTAAAAACCTTTCTCAAACCCTTAGACCTCGAAATCAAAATTGGAAAATCCTATTAATGAAGATGTTCTCCTTTATCTTAAAAGACGAAGCCGACAATTGGTACCGCACAATCGCATGTCCTATCTCGACTTGGATTGAACTTAGGTCAAGTTATCATGAGAAGATTACAAGAAATAGGTGAGGTATGGTTGGGTCGACCATTCAAACAAAATCAAATAACCTTGCAATATTTCAAGTTTCGAAATAAAAATATTTTCTTTATTGAGCTGTCATACTTTAAAGATCTTATAATACGTCATAACTTAGATGTAATGCACAACAAAAAGAAGTAATGTGCAATATCTTAAACATATTAAATATAATCGATGATCCAAAGAACACGATGAAAATAAGAAAAGACATGAGAAATTTGGGGATTATCCTGAGCTGCATATTCATGAGCACGATAGCTGCTTCCCACCTACTTACAGCTTAAGTCAGAATTAGAAGAGTGATCTATTCTCATTCTTAAAGAACATTCGTGCGCCTGATGTTTTTTGCCGTAACTTTTTTAGTGTGAACGAATCATAAAAAAATATATCTAACTTGAAAAATCATGACTCCAATATTTATATACATGTTTTGTTTCCACTAACAATACAACGGACACTGCATAAGGCAATTGTTGATTCTTTCAAACAAATGAGTAAATTTTTCAAGGCTGTTTGTTTAAAGACACTACAAAATGATATGTTTGACAATAAGCATAAACAAATACTCGCTCTCTGTAAGATAAAACATATTCTTTCTCTAGCCGTCTTCGATGTAATGATTCATGTTACGTTGCATCTTATAAATAAAGTGAGAATATGTTGACATATAATTAAAATATATGTATCTTGTGAAGCATCTTTTGAAAAATCTAGAAGATTATTTATAAAATAAAGCAAAGCCAGAAAATTCAAGTGTAAAAGGTTATCTTGTAGAGTATAAATTTTACATACATATACATAAATGAAACAAACCACTTTAATAAACTTCAAAAGAACTATGCAGAGAAATATAACGAAAATGATGAAAAATGTCTCACAATTTCTTATATTAGAAGAAGGTCGATTTTTCATATAAAATTTACAAATGGTGCAATATATATATTTTAAAGTGAATTCCAGATATTGATCTAAATTATCAACCTGAGTTATGGTCATCAGAGGAGGAGGACGAGTATGAGAATGATAAGCAGCACGTTAACAGTCCATCCCCAGTACATGTGAACTCGAGCACAACGGGTAAAAGTACTAAAAAGTGTTTTACTTCTATATTTTAAAACTTATTATATATTTGACATATATAAGTAATTTGATTAATGTATACGTAGGTAGAATAAAAAAAGGACGGGAGACGTGCCCTTGAGGGTCTTAGACTAACGATCATGCTTAAATCCATGGGGAAGGTGGAGAATTACCTGGGCTTATCAGTCGAGTCGACACGATAGTGAAATGCGCCGTGCAACTTTACTACTTCGACTGCAGAAAGTGCCTGCAAAGCTAGAGAAGCAGCTCCTCTAACAATTGTAGGTAATGCAATAGATCTTAAATATTACTTCTATAACTTTATCTTAAAATTATTTTTATGTAAGATTGATATATTTTCTCAAAATAGATGTAAGTTATGATTGCAGTGATGATTCTAATGCCCCCAGGTATATCCTTAAGCACTCCGCCAAGCTCCACAGATTTTGGAGGATGAAGGTAAAGAAAAAAGTAAAAATTTGTAAACATTTCAATGCTTATTATGCACATGATTTCATACGTTATTTCTAAAATTTTATATTCATTATTTAATTTTCCTTGAACAAGTCACCCGAGGAGGCAAGGGAGAATTGCCTTTCAATATTATGCCTGAACACTGGAAGAAGACATGTGAACATTTAATAGATCCTAAAGCAGAGGTCAGTAATTTATTATAAATGTTCATTTTAAATTCATAATAAGAGATGAATTTATTTAGTTATTTATATATATATGCTTTTATTATAGGAGCGAAAAAGAAAAAATAACTCAAATAGGACAAAAATTTCAACACAGACCCACTGTTTGAGTTGAACAAATATTAGGACGGTCAAGAATCATTACATAAGTTTATTATAACTTTGCACCTAAAAGTTATTTACTTTATAAAGATCATAATAAAATTGTATGAAAATTTTTAGTTTGCTTTGAATGTTGGGAGAGAGATGAGCATAATGGACATCTACGAGGTCACCCATAATATGGCTGGAGCTAAGGATGCTTGTAGGTGCATTCATGAGTTATACCAACAAAGACACATAAGTTTCTTAAATTCAAAGATTTTATAACTTCGCACATATATTATAGTAATAATTTTTAATATGTTTAGGAGAGAATGGTTCACCGAGTGCATCCCCCCGTTGATGATAACTTTGACAGCGTCCAGTAGCATTTGGATCTAGAGGAAGAATTTACAATTGTGATGCCACCAGGTCACAATAATTTCGTTCGTAACGCAGGAAGGGCGCACACTTTATCTAACTGGTATAGAAGAAAAGGAGTCATGTCATCTAATGTCCTCAATCAATTGAACCAAAAGATTGAAGCATTGTAGAGACGAGACGAGAGGGAGGAGCGGCAGAGATGAAAAATCAGATGGATGCTATCCAATCACAGATGAGTAAGACGGATAATAAGATTCAGCATCTTCTACTTCTTTAGAAGAAGAAACAGTCAGAACATCCGTCTTCATCTGATCACACCACTCACAAACGAAACGACGATATGGGTGAGGCTAATGGAACTGGTGGCATCAACACGATAGTGATTTTATATTTTCCTTTTTTTTCTTATTATTACACATTTTCTTTTATATATAAATATTTCATCATGAAACAATTTTTGTGAAATAAGAAACTTGTTTTCATTCTCAATAATTTTTATAAAAGTAGATGTTTCGCCAAGTAAAATAGTCTAATAGACTTTCAAAATTTTAGTTTTTGAATAATTCACATTTGGAATAGCAGGTATTTCCCATAATTTTTAAATTAAAAAAAATCCCAAACCTTTGCCGTTGATTTTTTTAACTAGCCTACAGCATCAAACGATGATTGTTTTTAAAAAAATTGGTTATTTATCTTCGTTTATACAACAAACAACAGCGTAAATATTGATGTCATTTCGTAAGGCAAGGATAAATAACGGCATTTAAGATTTATTTTTTTTAAAATATATATTTATCATCTCTTATCTAATAAGCGACGACATAAATATTTACACTAACGCTTTTCAAAGCGACCCCGTTCACATTTAAATGATGGTAAGGATCCACAAGTGACACGTTAATCTAGAAAAAATGTGATTTACAATTTTCGTCACTTATTTTGTAAATGACGGTAAATAACAATGCTGTTAGTTATAAAATGACGTCAAAAGTTCCAACCTGTATACTGAGACAACAATAATTCGATGCCACACTTTCTTTATAATTGACGGCAAAACGAAGCTACACTAATAATATCATCACTTTTTAACGTCAATTGAAACACCTTTACCGTTTATTTTAAATGGACGGTAAAGGTCCAGTTTATAGTGACTACACGAATATTGAAAACTTAAATGTGCAAAGCAAAAGGCTACGGAGGGCCACATCCTCAACACTCCAATAATCCTAAAACAATAAACTACTAACAAATCATAATTTTCTTTTTCTTATGGGAGCTTGCCCAGACACACTAATAAAGAAAAGAGACAGATTTCATCCACTAAATGTTATATATCTACAAACTATTGATTTCAAAAGATTAATTATGCTACAGAACATAGAATTTCAAGCCATGTCTACTTGCTAGTGGTTATGGAAGTGCACAAATTTTGTTTGGAGATTTTATGGGAATAATATGAAGAAAGCATAGCATGAAACTTTCAAAAAATCATTTAATATTATAATATGAAGGAAGCCTAGCATTGCTCAAAAGTTACGCAGGTAACAGACTACGGTAAGCATGCATGAATATACTTTTTTTTTTGAGAAAAAAATGCATGAATATACTTGTACCCTCAAAACGCTGAACAGAGAAAACGCCAGCATTCAGCAACTGCATAGAAAACATCCCAGGTTCATGTGAATTGATCACAGCAATTCTTCACGGTACATATCTCCCAAGAGATGAACAACAATGCACACTCAAAAGAATGGCCCAATAGAAATTCTACGTCCCAGTCCTAAACCTACTAAACCACAAAAAGTATCGTGGAATAAATTTCCATAAGAAAATCCAAGGAATTCGATTATTGTTTTATCGATCCTCCCCCTCATGCTTCCTTTATTCAACACAGTCTCCTTGCAGCTCCTTTCTTCTCCAATTAGGTTTTTCTTATCTACACGTGCAGGGTTTTTTTGCCTTAAATTAGGAGAATTTATTTACAAAAATGTAGCTTTATCACTCCTAAACGTTGCCAGAGTTTAGCGGAAACAGTGATAAATTTTATTTTGTTGCAATTATAATATTGAGAAGCAAACACATCAAGCAATGTGAGAGACAAAACATTAACGTCGTGGTGCATAATACCAACAAATATACCACCTTTTTTTTTCTTCCAGACAAGGGGAATCCATCACATTATCATCTCGAATCATCACATTGATTAAGAAAATGGAATATGTTTAAACAAATCCTGGATATCATCGGAGTAGACTTTGTTAGCCTTGGAATCATTGCGTTCTCAAAATTGCTTGAGATCGATCGACCAGGTATACATATTTGGCACCGAACTGCGCTGATACGAAGGGACGGACAGATAAATTAATATTCCTTTGGAACCAAACGTCACATTGCTGTTAATGGAAAAGCCAGTCCAGTTTGAAAGTTTGAGAAACATCTAAATTTGATCTGCCATTTGCTTTCCCACTGGTTATTAATTACTGAGCACCAGCAGCGACAGAAACCAAAAAAGAAAAAACAATATTGTAAAGCTCGCAAAAATATTTCTCATTTAATCTGCATGCCGAAACAAACGAAGATAAGATTCTATTAAGTTATTTCAAACTCTTTTGTTTTTATCTTGGGTTAAGAGGCAACGATCGGATAGATGCGACAAAGAAAACATCTGCTGAAGTAAAATAATATTATTTAAGCCACGCGGGATGCAGAACTAAATGCCCCCGTGATCATTAATAAAAAAGAAGAAACATAATCCTCTGATACGTGTCAGGTTGCAGGTACGATTCATGAATAAATATGATAAGAAAAAGAAATTTACAAAATAAGTGGAGGATACACGAACGATTCATAAATCTTTTAACTGTTAAAATAAATAAATTCATTCGATTGAATATTTTTGATAAGTTAAAATTATTTCTAAAATAATTTTTTCTCAGTTGAAGTTATAATAAAAGAAGCGGAATGTACTTAACACGACGTAAACTCATTTCATCTGTCAATCAAACATATTTTAGATTTACGATGCAGAGCTCAACGTAAATAAAAACTTTGGTGAGTAAATTTCTACTGGCCAAGGATCTGTTTAAGACATGGCAAGCTTCTCCTATGAAACTGGTGAACAGTACTGTAGGGACATTATTGATTGTAGCAGTCTTCGTTACCATTTTCTTTTTTATTTAATTTTGTTCTTCCCGTTGTACTCCCCTTCCAGTCCGGTCTGAGATGCGCTACCAATGAAAAGGTAGCAACTAGCAATCCATCTAAAGGATAGTAGGGTATGGATGGTATACCGCCCTCCATTTCAAGGGTTCTGAGGAGGTACGTAAGGGGGGCTATTTCGTTCCACCACTGCACGTTGCTGTCGGGAAAGGCTTGCAAGCGGCACAGAAGGTCTTTCAACAATGGAAAATTGGTCATCTCCTTAATTGCAGGGGAGCAGAAACAACGAAAAAACCAAAATTCAAAAAAAAAAGAAATCAATTTGATCGTGTGCTTCCTTCCCGATTCACCGGCTGAGGGTAAAAGGTGCACGAGATGAAGTTTACCTATAACGGTCAGCTCTTCGGTGGGGCCAATGAAGTGAAAAATACATTATCACTATACGAATCGTAATTTTTCGTTGTTACCAACGTAAGTAATATATATATATATATATATATATATATATATTTGTGAAGATACATGTTCCTTGAGAAGAAACGCATCAGATTTTTGAAAAAAGACTTAGGTTTGATCTTAGGCTAAAAAGTACTCTATATATATATAATGCACTTGTAGGTAAGGAAAACCCAAAATATCTGCTTGAATTGAAAAGGGCGGGAGTTATTTCTTCTTTTTTTAATTGTAAATCAACAAAATACAATTCTACGGAAATATATTTGTAAGATAAGTAAAACAAATTATACAAGGTATGAAATAAAACAATGATATAAATGAATTTTTATATTTAACTTATTTCAGAGAAAAAAATCAGATTAAATTCTTTTTAATCCTACGTAAATGGAGCCAGAAACGCAATTGTGATAATGACTAAGCAAGTCAAAGCGAGAGATTTCGAACGGACTTGAAGTGCAGCATAAAAGGTACAAGGGAAGAGAAGAATGCAGAAGCCTTTTTGTTGACAGTGAGCGGGCTCACGATAGAGTCACGATGGTAAGTAAGGAAGGAAGCAACGAAAGAACGAAGTTGGAGTGAGATGGAAGAAAGGAGGAATCAGACATCCTAATTAATCTCTCCCTCTCTCTCTCACCTCGCTCATCTGAGAGAGAGGAACAAAAGGAGGGTACTTTGAATCTCTGGGATGGGGTTCTTTAGAGCTGAGTACTCCCAACCCATCGGCAGAACGTGGAGGGAAAAGGACGACAAAAAGGCGTTGGACTCCGTAGCGTATTTTCTCCCTAAGTGGTAGTGGACAGACGGTACTTGTTTGCAAAGCTTATATGCGTGTAAGGAAATACATTTACACCTCCCAAAAATTATTTAATATTCTTTCTGAGGTATACCACTTCATAATAAACACATGGTATTAATGCAAGAAAATAGTTCATCTGGAAACGCCCAAAATGACAATCTTTCATGGATATTAATTAAGATATTGGATTAAGTCAGCAACAAGAGCGGGGGTTGATATAATGTCAAAGCCTTCAAATCAAATCTATCGTTTCCTACGCAAATCAAGTAAGAATAAAAAACAATGTAACCGGATAAATTTAGACTTCAAAATAAAAATTTTGGGTTATAACCTCTTAAGACAAAAGTATAGAAATGTAAAAGATAACGCAAAGTCCTAATGTGTGATAAGATCCCCATAATTCAGATAACCACCGTAAGTGAAGAAATCACCATTACATTTTAAACCAGAACAAAAAGTCATCAACGCATTTTAAATTAAAACAAATATCCACCTATGCATATATTTTGATTAAAAATAAAAAATTACTAATATATTTCAATATAAACTACAATATCACAAATAATTTATTTACTTAAAATAGTAATAACTATTTAAATGACAATAAACCCATCATGCAACATTTCTTGTATTACCTTTCTAGTTCTTTTTTAAATTTCTTCCCATTTCTCCAATTATTTACTTGAGAGTGTAGATTAATTTCTTGTTTAGATCAAATAGTCCTTACAACAGAGATAGTTCAATATTTATTTATTAAAATTATTAAAAAGTGAACCCATTTAAAAGCTTGAAAATTAAGAGGTTTTTTTAAATCATATTGAGAAGTTTGATCATACCAATAGATTGGATCTTCTCACAAATTTAATTCGTTTTCAACTTTAAACTTTCCCGTGACTTCAAAGCCACATCAACCTCTACTGGCTATGATTAAATTCTATGCAACCTATTAATTTCGTAGCCATAAGACCCTAGAATAGACACGTTATAAGCCATGGGGAGAGAATATTGTCAAATACATATATGTCAAAGTTTAGAAACAGTTAATAGTGACTTGGTCACTTGCATTTACACCACTCAATTCTAAGTTGGATTCTTGAGAGCAATTTCAACGCTGCAAAAGAATTAGATATCAAATAGAATCAAACCAATCGATTTAATTGAAAATCAATGCAATTGAACCAATCATTTTAGGTGATAAAAGTCAAATCTATTCTTTGGCCGGTCAATTTCACTAAACCACTCGTCCATTTCAACAATTCTCTTAAGAGTTAAAAAGTTTCAAAAAAATCAAAAGAAAAAAAAGTAAAAAAATGCATGACATTAAAATTTTAAACAAATATTTAAAGATCTATGTATTCTTTAAAGTTAACTTTCAATTTCAATTATAACTTTAATTTTTCTTTAATAGTGGTAAAAATGTTAATTTTAGTATAATTAAAATTACAAAAACACTTTTCATACTACATATCTTCAATAAATTTTTTATTGAACATCAGTTTAAACTTATACAAACTAATCTAAATAACTTACAATTCATTTTTTTTCAATTTTTTCCCATATAGACATCATGCTAACTTCATCATATATTTGTTGCCACAAACAACCAATTAAACCACTACTAAATCAAATCAACACCAATCCACTTTAATGACCATTTTAATTTTTAAGACATTGATAGATATAACCCGATAAACCCAAACAACATCAATTTATGCAGGAAAGGAAGACAAATAATTATTTTCACAAGTTACTTCACATTTGTTTTTAGATAAATTTCCAAACATGTAAATTAGAAGCTAACCATGAGAATAATCACGCAAATACCATCCCCATCTAACTATACACACTAAGGCTCCATTTGCTAATGAAATAAAGGAGGGGATAGAAATAAACCACCTTAACCAACATCTTCATATATTATCTTTTTATATCACATCAATACTAATATATATTAAAATATTCCTACACCAATATAACATATCTATTAAAATATATTTACAGCACTACATCAAAGCACTCACATTTATATATTAATATTTAATAAATAACCACTAATATTATATTAATATCATCGATCATTTTAGTTATATAACATTTTATCTTGAAATAACCCTTATCCTGATGTTAAACATAACCTAAGTTAACTTAATAAAGTTTGAGAAATAAAGAAATAAGAAATTATTCTAGATTTAGCTAACTTTTTTTTTTTGTTACAAAAGAGTGTTTGACTTCACATCAACACATGTTTAAAATAGTAATTAGTTTAACCAACAAGATCATTCTATTTCTAAAATAGTCTTTACGAATACAAATACATATTTATTATGTTGCATATATTGCTACTAATACTAAAATTGAGGACCTTATGCTACCAAAAACTAGAAACAACAATCAAATAAAAACAAGGATCAACATTCTAATTATCCTCTCATCATAATTCTTTATAGAGCAAAATTATTAATTAACTTATAAAGAAGATAGAATGCCTCCTCATTAGTAAGGGAAGGGGAAAAAATAAATTATATAAAAGATTATTAGTATGTAATATAAATAGAGGAATTAGACTTGTTTGTATTTAGATCAAAAGTTGGAATGAAGATAATTATTAGGATAAAAAGCATGTCACATTAAAGAATTGCCAAAGACCAAAAAGGAAAAATTAATTAATTCTACTCTATTTTCCTTCAATATAAGAGGCTAATTTATGACCTTATTTATTTCTAAAATTTTTATACCCAAATAAAGAATAGGCTAAGCAATTCCTACAACCAAAAGGGAACCATAGACTCCATTTGAGATATCCTTGAGTGGATAGGTATGAGATAAATGCTCTAAAAGGTGAAACCCAGGTTATTTTATTTTATAAAATTACATCAACATCTATCAAAATATACCATTCAAAATATACCCATTTACATCATATTAACATTAATATTTGTTTAAATATACATTCTCTAAAATAATATATCTATTAACATATATGCACTGCATCGCATTACCACATCTCACACATATAATAATATTAAATATCACCTATTGGTATCATATTATTCTACCAATTATTTTTTCTAATGACATCCCATATCCCTGAACAAACGGTAACAAAACTTATTTTCCGACTATTCTATCAAGCTTAGTTTATGGTGAGGTTCGAACCCAACCTGATTTAGTTGAATGAGATTTTCCTAACCTGATAAAAACTGCATTGGGTTAGGTCGAAGAGTAAACAAACTCAACCCGCAATCATACCTATCATACTCTCCTTCTAATGTTCTCGAAAAATTTCTCACCCCAATACTACCTATCATACTCTTAGAAATTAAAAAACCCTCCATCAACCAACAACTCCACCACCCCACCACCACTCCACGGCTTCAATTTTTATTTTTCAAACCCTCAACACATCTCACACCTCCAATTTTAAAACCCTTAACATGCATCCAAAGACACCACGACACAATATCCACACCTCCACAATCCAAACCCTCCATGCCTCCAAACCCGCTACAATTCCACCTCCACCATTCAACCACTCGCCCCCAATCGATGCTTGTCCCAATTAACAACTACAGCCCACATGCCTCCACAACCAGCAACCATAGGCCTCCATTGCCTTCCCCTCACCATGCCTCCACGCCGTAGAACCTCCACACCTCCATTGCCTCTGTTGCGTGCACCTACAGCAGCACCCACCAATGACCTCAACTACCACCTCCATGCCACACACCTACAAGCACAGCTACACTCATTCACCCCTTTAGGTAACCAAAAACTCTATCCCCTGTTATGATAGTTAGAAACTTACTTTTCCCGTGTTTTAAAGTATATATTTTATTTGTTAATTTGTGTGAAAATGTACTAATGTATTTGTATTCGTAATTTTGTACGAGAAAAATGCCTATATGTTATTTGATTTTGTTGAATTTTTTCAAATGGATTGAAAAATTAAGAAATATAATAACCTCTAACGCAAAATATTAACAAGTCAGCCAACCTCAACATGTTCAAGTCCAAGGTCCAAATAAGAAAGAATAGAAATCAAGATAGATAAAATGCATAAGAACACTTTACTAAACGTAAAAACAAAGATAGAGGAACTAGTACGATTTACAACAATTGTAATATATCTTATGTTTACACAAGTAAAACTGGAATCCACGCACACAATTAATTTACATTCAAGAAAAGTGCAAAAGAGTTGATTAAGTGCTAATTTATCATAAAAGAGACAAAGAGCATTAACATTTCAACCACTTACAAAACAACAAGAGAATAACCTTGTACCATAGAAATATAATGAAGAGGTCGTAAGAGAAACTTTTAATAGAACGATCATCATCGATGCATTGCCATGTAATTTTAAATATCACTTATTTGATGAAATTGCATTTATTTAATGTTAAAAACAACCTTAAATTTTCAAAAGACATTTGAAAAAAAATGAAGAACTCTTCAATTTGTTTTTTTAACTTAATTTGGACCCACCTACAAAAGAAGATTAGAAGCATACTCATATGTTAACTAGGGTTTTGAAGCATTTTTTTTTATGCTACCAATATCTGTCATGCAATTTTTATGTAACAACAAATATTATTTTCATAAGGTCTGCAAATTAAAGATCATTTTGATTGATTGGTTAAGAAATAATGACCCTTACAAGTAATAACAAAAAAATGAAAGAAAAGTTTGATAAATATTAAGGAAACTCAGAAAAAGGCAACATTGTTGGTTCAAATACAAAACAACCATTTTTTTTACGATAACAAAACATTTCTTTTTTAATATTTGCATTTGAAATAAATATTTAAAATAAAATGCAAATGAAAAAAACATTAAAGTCAAGAGCCATGTAGACGGAGGAACTTGATGCATGATTAAAGCAAAAGCATCAAGGAGCATAGATTCAAAGATTTGAAATCAAAACATGGGCTAAAGCTTGATGATGAAGCGAAAAATAAGAAAAATTATTTCATTCAATGTATTTATCTTTTATTTTCTTAGATAGTTGTTAAAAAAGTGTAAAAATATAGTAACTTAAGTCTTAAACACACTTACCTAATCTTATGACTCCTAGGTAAAACCTAAAATTAAGTTAAAAAACCAAAACAATAAACATACTATCATATTAGACATCTAACATATTAATTAGACGTCTGAAATTTCATTTTAAGTTTTTCAATACTAAGATTAAACATTAAATGCTCAAATATTAGATGTATATCCTATGTTCTAAACGTTCATAATCCTCGGGAGTCATTTGAATACGATCACAAACATCCTTTAAAGGACCATTACACCCAATCCTGACCTAAATCAACTTATCTTAGAACCTTATAATTTCAAAAAACTTTAGAAATATTTTATCAATATTTTCAAAGATCTAAAGCCATTACTAGACGTTTAATACAGAGACGTTATGTAAAGACCCGTTTTGTCCTGAACCATTTAAGACATCTGGACAGTCGATTAGATGTCTGATCAAACGTCTGCACCCCTTCCCAGATGTATGAAAATTGAAATTTTGGTACGTGACTTCGCGTCTACGCGCAGACAGTACCCTTCTCTCTCTTTCCCTCTTCCCTCCACCAAAACCTAATGCACCCTTACATAAACCCCTCTTCCCCCCTCCCTTTCTTCCCCACTTCACCACAGTCAGCCACCTTCCCTCTATCCTCTCCACTGGAGTAGGAGGTGCGAGCGACGAGGAGAGGCGGCATGAGGAGAGGAGGAAGAGTTTAAGCTCACAAGCTCGTGGGAGCTCGCCAGAGAGCTGACGACCAAAGGGGCACGTGCGAGAGGAGTGCATCGAGGGAGTCGTCTCCGACACTTGCTGCAGCCAGAGCTGCAGGCGAGGAGGCGAGGCCGCCGCTGCGCGTAGCGAGGGAAAGCAAGAAGTGGTTCTAGTTCTGAAATTTTCTCAGAATTAGACATCTAGCGTGCCATCCAGACGACATAATGGACGTCTGGTGACGAAACTAGACGATTGAAAATAGGTTTTCGCGAAGGTACGTTCGTCTTGCGGTTACGACCATCCAGGCCGCACCGCAGCTACGATTTCCGTGGCTAAATATAAGTGATTTGCCTATCGCATGTAGGGATTGCTTCGGGAAGGTACGGGACACGCTCTCTAACGCGGTTCGGATGTCTGGACAGCTTACCAGTCGTCCGGAAGTACTCCCAAACGTCCGGAGGAGAGGTCAGACGTTTCGAGCTGGGTCCAGGTGGTCAAGAAGAGGTTCTGAACATCTGAGGTCAACGCACAACCTGAGGTGAGTTTCTTGTTACTTTTAAGACGTCTGGACCTTGTGCCAGATGTTTAATTTAGGTCTACAGTCTTGTTTTTGACCCGTTTAGAGTCTGTTTGAGGTCCATTTTACGTAAACAAGATATCGATGTTTTTCTTGTAAGTTCCACTACTTGTTAGAGGACCTTTTATACTGGTCTGAGTGTTCCATTGTAGTATGTTCCATGTTATAGGATTTCCCTCAGTTGCGAGTTCAGGACTTGCTGAGCCATGTGAGTTTGCCTTCGAGCCTCTAATACTCTCGAGTTGTCTAGTAAAGTGATTTTTCCTCTAATTTAATTATAAAACTTTAATGCATCTCTGAATTGGATAATTAGAAACCCAGGATGTTGCATGAATCCTACGACGAGAAGTACTTGTACTGTTTGCATGCATGTTTGAAATTTCAGTTTTAAATGAATAAATAGAAATGTGAACTGCCTGTTAAAAAATAGGAGCTACCTATGAAATATGAAATGCATTGTACTAGTAAACAATTACCTGTGACATTACTTGTATATGTTAAATGATGGAGATACGAGCTGCAAGTGTATAACCTAAGAATTGAAATGTGAATGATGAAACTTGGTATGGAATGACATAAGAAATACAAGCATGAATCCTATGAGAAATTATGAGTAGAGCACCTTTGAATAAATAAAATGGATCTGAAAATGTGAATGAGAAGTGTGCTTACTCGTAAGTACGTATACCAAGAAGAGCGACTGTCCCCTATTCAGTGTAGAACGGAACTAGTCGCCCTTAAGTTGGGACTTAGAGTTAGGATTAGCCACTTTGCACCGACTACTTGGTCCTCGAATACACTATACCGAGGAGAGCTATTAGTGTAGGGGGAGAACTAGCCACCCCACGGAATCCGAGAGTTAGCTAGTTACCCTGCACCGACTTGTTTAGCCCACTAGGCAAACCAGGGTAGATGTAAAGACCCAATTCCCGAGTCCCTACGAGACACGAGAACCGGACCGACTCGACTAATCCCAAGACCTATTCGTCCAACGAGGAAGTAACCAAAAGAGCAGCAAAATAAACCACATTCAGCATGAATATAACTAACAGTAAGGAAATACGACAGTAGAGAAAGAAGCCACTACAGTATATACCACCACAACAGTAGAACAACATTCATAACATAATATGAACTGAGGATAAAGAAAAGTACAGCGGAAACAAGAACTAATAACTACAATGGAACAAAAAAAAAGTGGTACAAGAGAACAGTTGTAACTCTACTGGACCCTACTCGTCCCAGCGTCCTTTGCAGCCGCTGACCCTGGTTGCTCAACACCTGGTCCTGAAAGGTAACAAGTGTAACACGTCAGCAAAACGCTGAGTAGAGTGGCAACTAAAACAAAAGAAACAGTAGAGTGTACAGTAGCTGTTATATTCTGTTACTTTCTTTATTGACGACTTTCTATTGTCTTACAATTTATCTATTTCTCAGATCCTTCACTTGATCTCGAATGTTTCTCGTGGGAACGATCTTAATTGCAATCTTTTCCGAACAGTAGAAGTAGCACGTGGAGCTCTCCTGGCCGGGAGAATCGACCGTAGTGATCATACTCTCAGTCAACCACCCCAGGGTCACGGACAGACGTAACGGTGACTACGGCACGCGCGATAAACGCACGGGTAGCTAACCCACACTGGCGCACGGTCAGTCGTTTCCGATAACGGGTGCACGCAAAGCACAGCATGGAACCAGTACAGGGCAGAGCCCTCTGAGTAACAGGGATCCAACCCCTCCACAGTAACCAAACAGGAGTCTTGCCCCTCCACAGTCCGCGCACCCTCGCCTGACTACCCTGATTTGCCCAATGGGCCTAACAAGTCCGTGTAGGACGCTAGCAGAACCCCAGGGCCTGTGGGGTAGCTAGTACCTCCCTACACTAGTAGCTCTCCTCGGTACTACGTACACGAGGGCCAGCAAGTCGGTACAAAGTGGCCAGTCCTAACCCCAGGTCCCTCGGGCGGCTGGCTCCGCTTTGCACTAAACATGTACAAGTACTTCCCTTGATATTATGTACCCAAGAGACAGCACACTACCACGTCTTTCTTTCTCAGTTCCATTCCTTTCTCTTTCCAGGAGTTCCACTCCTAATTCCTCGTAGGGTTCCAACTCTTTTAACTCAGAACATCTAGATTTTACTTTCCAGTTTCACGTTCTTACAATCCATGTTCCCAATCACATTTATTTATTCATAACGGGCAGTTGTTAATTCAGTTTACAGGCAGCTATTTGTTCCTTTCCATTTTTCCAAGACTGCAATATTCATATATTCCACTAGTTTTCCCATCCTAGGATTCATGCCATATCCTAGGATCTATCATACAATCTAATTTTCCAGCCCTAGGATTCATGCAACACCCTAAGATCTACCATTCAATCTATTTCTCATTCCTAGGATTCATGCAATGTCATAGGTTCTATTTATGGTTCCATAATTTAATAGATTATACTAGTAAAATTAAAAGCCACTCTACCGATTACAACAGCAATACTGAGGGCATCGTCGAGAATCCCGCGTGCCTCCGCAACCCCCGAGACTGCAACGGAACGGGGTCCTATCACAAGGATCAATCACAATGAGTTTCTCAAAATAGTATATAGCTATTGTAGACGAGTAGAGGATTTAATTCCTAAAAGAACGCAACTCGAAACGCGGAAAACAGAACCCGAACGGGCCCTAAACGGGTCGAAAGCGACGAAACAGTGCAAAATCAGACGTCTGGAATAAGTTCCAGACGTCTTAAAAAGTGGATCAGGGGTTACCTTGCTCTGCGTGATCTCTCAGACGTCCAGAAGCCTGTGGGGGCGTCTGGCCTAGTTTCCAGACTTCCGATGGTCACCTCGGACTTCTGGAAGTCGCTCCAGTCGTCTGGCACTGCAGCCAGACGTCTGATTCGTGATGGGTGGCGAATCAGAACCGACGCGTACCCATTTCCTCTCTCAGTACGGTCAGTCGAAGAAAAGGAAGGAAGACGGAAATAACTCACCTTTCAGACGTCTGTACAGTCCTCCAGACGTCGTCCCCGTCGTCTAGCTAGAAGCCCAAACGTCTGATTCTGGAAAAATTTCCAGAATCAGAGCGCAACTCGCCCTCCGCCCGCGACGCACCGCCGCGCCACGCCTCGTCACCCCACGTCTGCTGCTTCCCCTGCCGACCGACCCTAGCAGCCCCGGCGAGCTCGCCCTCACGGCCGAGCGCCTCTTCCCACGCGCAGCACCTCCTCCCACACTCACCGCGGCTGTCGCTGCCGCCGCTCACTCGCGCTTGCTCTCGCGCACCGGCTGGAAGAAGAAGAGGAAAGGGGGCGGAGGTGACGGGAGTGGGGGAGGGCGTGGCCATTTAAGGCCACGCGAGGAGAGAGAGAGAGCGGGACAGAGGGCGCAGCAGGGAGAGGGAAAAAGAGAGAGATGCTCGCAGGTCTGCGCGCCTAAAATAACCGAACCCCAGACATCTGGTCAGACGTCTGCGACACCACCCAGACGTCTGAAAAACGTCCGAAGCCGTGCGTTCGTAACAATATAACAAACTCAAAAAAAGTTTCGTCCCCGAGGCTTGCGCTAACTAGGGTGCGGGAAAGACGTCGAAATAACCATAACAAACTCAAAGAGGACCGAAGCCAGTCCAAAAAGACGTACCCGCGAAGAGCTCCAGGTACCGCTCCCGCATTACCGCCTCAGGCTCCCAGGTAGCCTCCTCGTACCGCTGGCTCATCAACAAAACCTTTACTAGGGGTACTTGCTTTTGTCGCAAACTGCAGACGGCTCGGTCTAGAATCTGCACTAGCCGCTCGGGGTAGGTCAGGTCGTCGCCCACCTCGACGCTCTCGTGACTCAATACATGACTAGGATCGGCTACGTACTTCCCGAGGTTGGACACGTGGAACACGTCGTGCAAACCAGAAAACTGCGGGGGGAGGGCAACTCTGTAAGCAACGGGTCCAACCCGCTCCAGGACCTCAAAGGGCACCACGAACCTCGGCGTGAGCTTCCCTCTCACCCCAAACCGCTGTAGGCACTTCATGGGCGAAACACAAAGGAAGATGTGATCCCCAACCTCAAACTGGACGTGGGGGAGGGGATGCTACTCGATCGCCTCCACCACACTCTGACACTTCCGAGCACGAGCCCTCCCTGGTTGGAGGCGTACCTGTTTCCCCACACAGCGACATTACGAGCTTTTCGAACAGTTCCGAAAACTGAAGCCCCCCTTCTTCAATGGGGATGAGAACCTAACTGAGGTAGAGGACTGGTCAGAGCAGATCGAAAGGGTGTTTGACACCCTTCGCCCCATTGCGGAGTGTCGCGTAGCCTTTGCCACGTACCAGCTGGAGAGCGCGACACATAGGTGGTGGAGGGCGATCAGAGGTCAGGAGAGGGTAGAGCTGACGTGGGACCAGTTTGTGACCCTCTTCTGCAAGCAGTACATCTCACAGACGTGGAAGGACCAGAGGAGGCAAGAGTTTCACACTCTCCGCTAGGAGACGATGACTGTGAACACGTATCGTATGCGTTTTCTGGAGCTGTCGCGATTCGCTGCAACAGCTGTGGCTACTAAGGAGGAGCGCCTGTGGAGGTTCGCTGAGGGGCTTCGACTTGCCATTCGGGGGTATGTCAAACCACCGAAGATGCCCACGTTCTCGAGAGTGGTGGAGGCAGCTATGCCACATGAGGAGACCAACCAGGCCGCACGTGACACTAATAGCGGACGTAAAAGGCCCTACGAGTCAGAGTATTCACAGGGCCGACGAGAAAGGAGACACGTAACGCCTGCAGGAGAGTCGTTAAACTTTGCGGGGCCGACAGTGGCCTTTGGGGGTTCCCGATAGGGGCCAGCTGCCAGCACTACACCCCCTCCCAGCTGTCAGCAGGGACCTACCGAGGGCGGGAGTCGAGTTCCCCTCTGCTACCTGTGCAGGTAGCCAGGCCACATTAGGAGGGACTGCCCGTCTAGGTCCAGAACGCAGCGGATGCTCCCCGCACTGAGCGTTGACGGCCGAGTAGGTGGCCGTGGTTCCCATGCGCGTAGGGGAGAACAACAGCCACGGGGAGGGTACCAGCCAACGGCTGCCGTCCGACGCAGAGTGTGGCCGCTTCTTCCGCATCGAGAGTTAAGGGGCGTATCAACACCCTAACACAGGAACACCAGAGCTTCGAGTTCAGTGGTGGAGGATATAGTTACAATTTTTGGCAGACTAGTTTACGTACTTTTTTATTCCGACGCCACACACTTGTTTGTTACTGGTAGTTTTGCTGCCAATTTAAGACAGGACTGTGTTATTAGATGATCCTTTTGTGATCAGAAGTCTGGGTGGTCAGTCATTTGTAGCTGAGGAGGTTTACACAGACTATGAGGTCAGTGTTGGAAGATTTTGACGTGATTCTAGGGATGGATTGAATGTCCGCTTACCACGCTTTGGTAGACTATTTTGAGAAGAAGATTATCTTCTCCATATCGAAGATGCCTTCTTTTAAGTTTTACGAACAGCCGATGGACAGAGGTTTCAAGTGCATTTCTACACTTCGGGCGGTGAAACTTTTAAACTACGGGTGTGAGGGCTTTCTGGCTTGTGTAGTGACAGAGCTCAGCCCCGTGACGGACTTTCAGAGCATCCTAATGGTCAGAGCGTACCCCGACGTGTTTCTAGAGAAGCTGCCAGGACTACCGCTTGAACGTGAGATCAAGTTTGAGATCTCACTGGTACCGGGAACCAGCCCCATTTCTACCACACCTTACAGGATAGCACCACTTTAGCTACGAGAACTCAAGTCCCAGTTGCAGGACTTATAGGAGAAGGGCTTTATGAGGCCAGTGCATCTCCGTGGGGAGCCCCGGTGTTATTTGTGAAAAAGAATGATGGTACCCTACGTTATTATGTAGACTACAGACAGCTGAATAAGGTCACCATCAAAAACAGATATCCGCTGCCGAGGATTGATAATTTGTTCGACCAGTTGCGAGGTGCCACGATTTTCTCTAAAGATAGATTTGATGTCTGACTACCACCAGTTGAGGATCAGAGAGACCGACGTCTCCAAGATAAATTTTTCTGCACCAAGTACGGACACTACGAGTTTCTAGTCATGCCGTTTGGGCAAACCAATGCCCCCGCTGCTTTCATTGATTTGATGAACCAGGTGTTCAGACCGTATCTGGATCAATTTGTGGTGGCATTTATTAATGATGTGCACATTTACCCGCGGGATCAGGGGCAGCACGGACAGCACTTGCAGATGGTTCTGGACACGTTGAGACGACGTAGCCTGTATGCCAAATACAGCAAGTGCAAGTTCTGGTTGAGACAGGTGATCGTCTTAGGTCATGTGATTTCACAGGATGGCTTGGTTGTGGATCCATCCAATGTAGAGGCAGTGCTTAGGTGGGAAAGACCACGTATAGTGACGGAGATCCACAGTTTCTTGAGATTAGCAGATTACTACCGACGGGTTATCAGTGGTTTCTCGCAGGTTGCACGTCCTATGACTCAGTTGACACAGAATGACGTGCCATTTTCTTGGACAGACATTTTTTAGGCATGTTTTCAGGAGTTGAAGGAGGTTGACTTCCTCTCATGTGCTTACTAACCCAGCCAGCAGTGGCGGCTTCATTGTTTACACGGACGCTTCGTTGCAGGGGTTAGGGGGTGTGCTTATGCAGAGGGGTCACGTTGTCGCTTACACTTCGTCGCAACTGAAGCCCCATGAGCATAACTATCCTACCCATGACTTAGATTTAGCAACTGTTGTCTTCGCGCTGAAGGCATATAAGCACTACCTGTATGATGAGACTTTTGAGATATTCACGGATCATAAGAGCTTCAGGTACTTGTTTGATCAGAAGGAGCTTAACATGAGGCAGAGATGTTGGTTAGAGCTCCTGAAGGACTATGACTGCAGATATCCTACCATCCGAGGAAAGCCAACGTGGTGGCCGACGCCATGAGCCGGAACGCGCCCGCCCACTTGGCCAATCTACAGGCACAGAGTTGGAGGCATATGGAGGAGTTAGGCAATTGGCGACCCCTAGAGTTACAAAGGCATTGTAAGGCAGTGACAGTGACACGACAGACAAGACCAGAGTTGATAGACCGCATCATAACGGGACAGATGACAGATCCGTAGCTGCAGTCGTTGCGAGAAAGAGTACTGTTAGGGGACCCTGGAGGCTTCTCCTTTACAGACGAGGTGCTACATATGAGGTGACGGTGCGTTCCCAGAGACAAGGAGTTGTTGAGAGGTGACTGAGACACGGTTCCAGATTCACCATACATCCCGGAAAGATAAAGATGTATCAATATTTGAGACGATGAAGCGGGATGTACGAGAGTTTGTGCAGTAGTGTTTGGTGTACCAGCAGGTGAAGGCCGAGCATCAAAGACCCACAGGACCATTGCAGCCACTTCCCGTACCCGAGTGGAAGTGGGAGAGCGTCACCATGGACTTAGTGGTGGATTTGCTCGTTATCCAACGAGGACACGACACAGTATAGATGATTGTAGATAGATTGACGAAGACAATACGTTTCTTGTCGATCCGAGTCACATTGAGACTAGCACAGTTGACAGAGATATATTCGTGACATGGAACGTCTGCACGGAGTTTCGCGTGAGATTGTATCCGAGAGGGATACCAGATTTACGTCTCAATTTTTGGCTTAGTTTCAGTAGGCTTGGGGACACGGTTGAGGTTTAGTACAGTGCACGATACAGACACTTGAGTACCTTTTACATGCCTGTGTACTGGACTGGAGGGGCTCTTAGGAGGAGCACTTACCCCTGGCAGCGTTTGCATATAATAACAGTTATCACTCGAGCATCGGCATGGCACCCTACGAGGCTCTGTACGGACGGAAGTGTACTGCACCCTTGAATTGGGTTGAGGTGGGAACCAAGTGGGAGGTTGGCCCCCGACTGATCTGGCAGAGTTAGGAGGTAGAGCAGATTCATAGACAACTTCGCACTGTCCGGAGCAGACAGAAGAGTTATGACAATAAAGAGCGCAAAGAGATGCAGTTCGAGGTTGGAGATCACGACTTTCTTAGTGTTTCGCCCATGAAGGGCCTACACCATTTTTTGGTGAAAGGGAAGCTCGCACCGAGAGTGTTGAGGTGGCTGACGACCTGACCTACACTGAGCGACTAGTGCAGATACTAGAAAGCCGTCTGGAGTTTGAGACGGAAGTAGGTATCCCTAGTGAAGGTATTTTGAAGCCAGAGGTACGAGGAGGCAACCTGGGAGCCTGAGGCGGAGATGCGAGAACGGTAATCGGAGCTTTTTGAGGGTACGTCTTTTCGGACTAGTTTCGATCCTCTTTGAGTTTGTTATGCATATATTGTTCTTTTTCCGCACCCTAGCTAACTCAAGTTTCAGAGACGAAACTTCCTTTAAGTTTGTTATGATGTAAAGACCCGTGCTATTCTGAGCTTTTTAAGACGTCTGAACTCTCGGTCAAACGTCGGGTTAGACATCTGGACACCTTCCCAGAAATTAAAATTTTTGGGTACGAGCTCACATCTGCGCGCGGGCTGCACGCAGCCAGTACCCTCTCATTTTCTCCCCTTCTCTCTCCCCTCCAGCAAAACCCTAACACCTCATCCTTGTAAAAGCCCCCCTTCCTCCACTCTCGTTCTCCTCACTTCACAGCCACTAGCCACTTCTCCCCTTCCTCTTCACCCAACGCGAGAGCTAGCACGAGCAAGAGAGCGCGAGAGCAGCGTGAGGAGAGGAATTGAGCTTGCGAGTGCATGTGGTAACTCACTAGAGGGCGCATGGCCAGAGAAGCGTGTGCGGGAAGAGGAGTGCGTTGGGGGAGTCATCCCCGACACTAGTGCAGACGGAGCTGCAGGCGAGGAGTCGAACCGCGGCCACGCGCGGCGGGAGCAGGTTCTGGTTCTGGGTTTTTCCTAGAATCAAACGTCTAGAGTAATGTCCAGACGACGGTGCAGATGTCTAGAGGCGGTTCCAGACGTCTGAGCAGAGATCTCAGCAGAGGTACGTTCCCTTTGTGGATACGGCTATGCAGGTCGTTCCGCTGCTACAATTTGCATGGCTTTATTGAGAAGATTTAGTTGTCGTGTGAAGGATTTATTTTGGGAAGGCGCGAGGCACGCCCTCCCACGCATTTCAGACGTCTAGGCAGCTTACTAGACGGCTGGAAGCACTTCCAGACGTCCGGAGAGGATGTCGGATGTCTAGAGCTGGGTCCAGACGATACAGAAGTGTTCCTGGACATCTGAGGTCCACACAGAGCTTGAGGTGCTTTTCTGGACACTTTTAAGACGTTTAGAAGTTGTTCCTGACGTCTGATTTAAATCAATAGCCTTGTTTTTGACTCGTTTAGGATCCATTTGAGGTTTGTTTTAGGAAAATAAGATACCGATGTTTTCCTTGTGAGTTCCTCTACTTGTTAGAAGACTTTTTATATTATTCTAAATGTTTCCTTATGATTATTTCTTATTATAGGACTTCTTTCCATTGCGAGTTCGGGGCTTTTTAAGGCACATGAGCCTACCGTTTGAGCCCCCAATACTCTTGAGTTGACTGGTAGAGTGACTTCCCCTAATTTAATTATAACCCTAAATGCCTATGTGGAATGAATGATTATAAAGTAGGAGTCATGAATTATAGGACAAAAAATACTTGAAATATCTGTATGAATAATTGAATTACATTCTTGAATGAGCAGATAGAAATGTTACCAACTGCCTGTAAATGTATAAAAGCTGCTTATGAAACATGAATTACCGGTGCTAGTTAACAGTTGCATGTGACCTTCCTGTGGTATACGTTAAATGATCTAATACGAGCTGCATGTGTATAACCTGAGAATGAAAATGTAAATGATAAAAATACAATCTACATGTGTATACCCTGGGAATGGAAATATGAATGATAAAATCTAGTACGGAATAACATGAGAAACATGAGCATGAACCCTACGGGGAAAATACAAGTAGAACTCCTATAAATAAATGGAATGGATCTTGAAATGTGAGTAAGGAAGTACGCTAGCCCTTGAGTATGAAGAATCAAGGAAAGCGACTCTCCTGTTTAGTGTAGAGCGGAGCTAGCCACCCTTAGGTTGAGACCCAGGGTTAGGATTAGTCACTCTGCACCGACTTCTTGGCCCTTATGTACGCTGTACCGGGGAGAACTACTAGTGTAGAGAGAGGGCTAGCCACCCCACGGACCCCGCGATTCAGCTAGCCACCTTACACCGACTTGTTAGGCCCACTAGACAAATCAGAGCACTCAGGCCAAGGTGTGCGGACTGTGGAGGGGCAAGACCAGTATTTGATTCTTCGGGGCTAAACCCCTGTTACTGAGAGGGTTATGCCATATACTATTTCGTGTTGTACTTAGGCGCACCCGTTAACGGAAATTACTGACCGCGTGCCAGTACGAGGTAGTTACCCGTGCGCCTATCGCGCGCACCGTAATCACCGTTACGTTTGTCTGTGACCTTGAGGTGATTGACTAGGTGTAGGATCACCACAGGGAACTCTCCCGGTTAGGAGATCACCACGTGCGACTTCTACTCTTCGGAAAAGTCAGCAATTAAGATTGTTCCCACGAAGAACTTTCGAGATCAAAAAAGAGATCTGATAAATAAACCAATGGATGAAAAATGAATAACTTGTAAATTAAAGAAATTAGAATAGCTAGTTACCTGTTAACTTACTGCTTTAATAAGTTGGTTGCCACTTTACTCAACCTTCGCTACTTTGTGTACTCATAACCCTTTTATAGGTCCAGGTGTTGTGCAGCTCAAGACTACGGCTGCAGAAGGTGCAAGACCCAGTAGAGCCCACTAGAAGTAACTTCTATTGTTGTACTTCTAGTGGTCGTGAGTTAGACCCTTGTACATTTATGTCCTGTACCTTTACATTTCTATACTTTTATGTTCCTGTATCTTATTATTTTTCTAGTATTGTGGTGGTGATACGTAGTGTAGCAACTTTTACTTCTTTACTGCTATACCTTTTTACTGTTAGTTGCTTAGCATAGTGAATGTGATTTACTTTCCTTCTTTTTAGTTACCTTTATGTTGGACGAGTGGATCTTCGAATTAGTCGAGTCGAACCGATCTCGAATGCTGTAGGAACTCGAAAACTGAGTCGTAACA
This sequence comes from Thalassia testudinum, assembly GCA_037157565.1. NCBI lineage: Eukaryota > Viridiplantae > Streptophyta > Magnoliopsida > Alismatales > Hydrocharitaceae > Thalassia > Thalassia testudinum. The sequence continues at coordinate 23,438,705 of JAZHRO010000015.1, read as the reverse complement.
TCTAATTATGTTCTTAAATATAATAATTGATCTATTGCTTATTGGATTTCAATCAAATCTTCTTAGATTTCACCCTAATGGCTAGGAAACATCTCCCAAGCCTTCATAAACCTTCCTAATTTATATATAAATAATCTAAAGCCTCTCTTGATAGAACATCAAAGTATTTCTTTCCATCTTATACTCATCGTGTGAAAGATTAAAAGAATAGAAATTCAATCCTTGCTCTCCAAGACTCGCAACTTACATCCGAGAGCAACAATTCGCTACACTTACATGTCAATTTATTTTTGCAAATATGAAAGCCTTCTATGCTCATAGTAATTTTATATTTTGTAACTCTACAAGTTTTAGTTATATTTTGTATTTTTATTAGATATTTACATTGTAAATTTCCATCTCCTTATTGAGAAGATGAAATTGATTTACACTACCTTGCATCTAAAGTGGTGATTGTAATTCAAATTATGCCACCCTCAATGTAAAAGGACACATTTACTAAATTTAATTAATTAGATAAGTCGAAAAACTCATAACCTTAAAGTTTTCACTGAGAAACCAATTATACAATGATGAATAATATTCTCCGTCGATTAATTTTATTTTTTCAATTGCTATCAATTTCATTTTTCATACTTTTAACATCCCTCCGTTACAAACTTTCAAACATGTTATTGTTAATTACCATTTTTTTAAATTCTCGTTATAAATTGAGGTATATAAAATATTATTTTTCTAAAATGTACATAAAAAAACATTTTTAAATTTATTGATAATCTAATAGGTGTCATGAATGAGCTTTATAAATAGTACAAGTTACTATGCTTGACTAACGAATCATCACTAAAAAGTCAAGAAAAGGTAATTTATCAAGTTCTTATCATGAATGTAGATGAATATGAAAAAAATGATATAGATGTTGACTTTGCATTAAAATTCAAAGGCATTTATAAGAATATCAAAGCGAAAACATCAAATTGTAAATAAATATTTATGTTGATGAACTAAGTAAGAAGTATAACCAATGTTTTAATATTTTAGATTGGTGAAAAATTCATAAATCCAAATATTATATTATCTTTTATAACAAGACACATTAGCTATTCCAATATTTACTGTACTTTCACAGTCTACTTTTAATATGAGTTCAAAAATTATTTGACACCTAAGATTTTTGAGTGTTTGATTTACTATGAAAATTGGTTAAGATCATATCTTAAATTTTATTTGCACTCTTTTTTATTTTCAACTTTTAATTATTTACTTCTAATTCCAATAGGTTTATGTTGTAGGAAACATAGATGAGATTTAGAATATCATGAAATTTTCTAAATAGTTACTTCTAAATAATGATTATATTTAAATTTTTTTGATATTCACAAATCATGAGTAATAAAAAAATGCTTATATTTAAATTTTCTAAATAGTTACTTCTTGATTTATTTTCTTTCTATTATAAGAAAAATTGAAGTAATTAAAATTTTAAGTAAATAAAGCAATTGTTATTATTTTTATTTTTAACTTTAATTAGCTATATGACTTAGTAATTTGATCGTTTAAAATCATGTGATTAGGAACTTTTTTATTATTATCTTAAAGATTATCAGACTAATTTTATAGTTATGTTTTGAATTGTTGAATGTTTACATGTAATTATAAATTGATTCTATTCATGAGAAATTTTTTAGAGCTTACAACTATAAATCTTAGTAACCAGTAAATCCATTTACTTATTTCCTTTTAAATTTAATGACCTAAACATTTATATTAAGAAATCTATATTTAGCTTATAAGCTATGTTTTATCGATTATTAACGTGAATCTAAACTTTTATAGTTTGTAAGTACCATTTTATCTTTTTTCGTTATTTTTAGATCATATTTTCATTTTTTTATATTATCTTCTTTTTTTGGTTTGATGTTTCTTTTCTTTTATATTTATTTTGTTTACTTTTTTGTAACATATAAATTATTTATAAGATTAAGAATTTTTACTATTAAGCATTAAAACTAAATGAAACATATAAGAGATAAATTAAACTTTAACTAGTCAAGAATCGACTTAACCCGACCAAATTCAATTAAAATTTTATTTAGATTAAACCCCAACCCAACACAACTCAACGGTGCAAGATAGCCTTAAAAAAGAACTAACTTGAGATCAAAAGGGTGTTGAGATAACCCCTTTTGCAACCCTCATTTTGATCTTTCATTCTTATGCACATCGCTCTTTCCTCCGCTCTCCTCATCTTGCCCTCCACCTATTAACTGCCTTCTGTCGTTGTCTAACATAAAAAGTTAATTATGACAAAAAAATTAATTGACAACCTTAATCGATTATTATCTATCATAGTAAGTATGCAACCATAATATAGTAATTATTATCTATAACATAAAATCAATTGATTATCATATAATTGATTATTTATGCAATTATAAATTTGATTACACATATTGACAATAAAATTAATTCAAATGATCATGTAATTTATCACATTATAATTATTTAATACATAAAAAAATACATCCAAGTAAATATGTTTTCCTTTGAAGAAAATTATCTTTTACCAAGGTAACCATTCTACTAACTCTCGTATCCAAGAAAATACCTTCACAAGATACATCCATTCCTTGATACATATTCAATATGCACAAATAAAAATTAATGTTCATTCCAAGATAAGCATAAACAAAGGTTAACCCTATCTCTAAATTAGGTTAATTCCTCAAAAGAAGAGTTAACCCCCATGTACTTGATTACTTAACCCCTTATTTATTAATCCAAATTTAGTAACTTTAACGTGAATTTATTTAACACCAATTTCAATTTGTGTTAGTTAAATTAATGTTAGAATTTTACACCACTTATATCTCTAAAATCTCTCATGTTTTATATACCTAAATCACTACCAAGTACACACCATAAGGATTAACACCACTACGAAGTAAACACCAATTCAAGTAAACTATTGTTCACATCACACCGTACATAAACATAATTGCGGATTAACACCAATTCACATTTTTTAACACCACTTTCTTCATCTCTCAAATAAACTAACCCTAAAGATACTAGCACACATTAATTAACCTGATAGTACATTAGGACTCAGGCTCCATTTGGTGAAGGGAATAAATTTATGAAATAAATTAAAGTAATAGAATAAATAATGAAATAAGTGAGTTAATCCATTTAATCATTTTAACATATTAAAGTTATTACACAGAAATAAGGAAATAACTTTACCTTGAATTAAATTTATTTAACCTAACATAAAGAAAAAATAGGTTAAGTTAGGAGTTAAACACTTAACGTACCAAATAAATACAACCTCAAACTACATTTGATAAGAAAAATAAATTTATAGAATAAGTTGAAAAGAAAAATATGAAATAAATAAATTTATTTATTTAAATATTTTAATAGATTAAAATTATTATGTAAAAAAATAAAATAACCTTACCTTCGATTAAATTCACTTGATTCAATGTAAATTAAAATTAAATTAAATGATGGATTAATTACTTAATCCACCCTCAAGAACAAACTGAATGTCCTGTCAAACACGACCTTTAATAAATGTCTATAATCTGTTTTTACACATCACGCTGGTGTAAATTATAGTGCTGTCATAAACTGGTCAGAGGTGCTGATCCAGACTTAGGTAAGGATGAGTTGGAGCCTGGGGGGACGTGCACGTGAATCGAAGCACTTTTTGGTACCATAATATATAGGGAAGTCGTAGGAGTGACAGCGGGAAGGATAAAATTAAAAAAAACAAAAAGCAAACCACCAACCTGCGTTGGGAGGGGAGACATCCCCATGCAAACATGATGCTGCTCTCTTTTACCGCACTTTCATTTCCGAGGAGCACCGATTACAACACCGGATGATCTGCTGTCTATAGCTCAATGTAACCCGGCCCTAAGAACAACCTCACCCTCGGAACAAATTAATTAATTAGTTAAATATTACGGTAAGCAACGTTATTTTATGTGGAAAGATTGATAGGAAAAGCTAGCATCATGAACTAAGAAAGGGGAGGGGAATCCTTAACTAAAGCCTGGTTTTGGAGAGACGGTTCTCACACTAAAAAGGCGGAGGGAGGGTGGGCATGATGCTATCTATGTATGGCCGATAGAAATTAAGAAAGAAAGAAGGGCTAAATTATGGTGGTGGCCACGCTGATCGATCGATGCCCAAAGCCATGGAATAAATATTGGACAGTTAAAGGGACCGTACTTTAGAATAATAATAAATTAAGAGAGTTGTGAGGGCGGACCAGCGGGCAGAGCATGAACCTCCATTTTTTTTTTTGTTTTTTGTTTTTTTTTTGAATATATGAAGCTCCATTTTGAGTGTTACTTTTGTAGAGTTTGACTTCTGTTGTCTCGTTTGGGTAGAGCAGCACGTAGAGTAGCTACCCAGCCAGACCAGTGGCCAGTCCAATTCCAGGGCCTGTCTTATCTAGGGTTTAAGAGGGAGAGGGACAGGAAGAGGGAGGGGCAGCAATAAAGACAAGGACGGGAGAAACTGTAGCTCCGGTGAGAGATACAGAGTGGCGAGGAACCATTCCACCTACGACACAAGTAGAAATCCAACCAAGTTAAAAATAATCGATTCCCGTGGGTAACGATTAATTGATCATATCATGCGTCCGGTCTCCATCGATGGCTATGTCATGCAATCAAAATCTTCAATTTGCCACGATTCTCTTCCCTATACATCGATCATCTTACCAACAGCATGCACAGATGTATATGTATGCGTGGCTACAAAACAAAAAAAAAAAACGACGTATATGTATAATTCTCTCTACTCGTTGACGGACACATTTAGTATTTAATATATATAAATATATGTGAGTGTACGTATAAAACTATACATATGTATAGAATATGTATGTTTGCAAGTATATATGTGTCTCTCTCTATGTACATGTATGTATAAAAGAAAGAAACATGGTAGTTGCTCTGTCAATGTTGGGAGGAGCGAAATCCCCATGCAAGCGTGCTCCCTTGCTGCTATCTTTGCCCACACTTTCATTTCCGAGAAACTAATTCAAATCTGCCGAAGGATCTCCGCGGCTCGCCACTAAAACAGCTCGAGCGACGGGTTCAAAGCTACCCCCGATCCCACTTCTCGATTAAATATAGGAAAAGTAATTACTGGAGGAACCCACCGGTAGATTGGACAGACAAGGGAAGCATCGAGTTAATTAATTCGTTGAAACTTGAAATGCATATTATTCCCACATGGTCTATTTGAGGAATAATCAGAAAGAACACATAAAAAAAAATAGAGATTTTTATTTTACTTAAATATTTGATTATATTTATTATCGTATCAAAAAATTAAAAATATTTATGCTACATGAGATATTTAGTAGGAGAAATAAACAGTGAAGTTGAAAAAATTCAGATTAGAGAGATAAAATAAATCAACAAAATAAATAAATTTTACTTTTTCAATAAAATTTATTTATTTTAAAATAATTCTTTAATTCTGAATCTACCGATATAAAAATAAAAAATCTCAACACAAAATTTAACTCTAATTTCATCTCTATTTTGCCAACCAAACAACCCGCAGCGATCAAGCATATCGATGCAAGAGCTGTTTAGGTAGAAGAGTGACAAAAGTTAAATAGCAAGAAAAAATAGAAAAAAATAAAAAATTAGAAGAAAAATTGAATATTTTTTACTTTGAATAATTAAACATCCTGTCAAAATATTAAAATACGTTATAATAAATTATTTTAAATAAGTAAAATAATTTTACCTTCTTTTAAGTTAAAATTATTTTCTAGTTAATTAAACATTAAATTTCGAAATAAAATAATTTTTATAACTTAAGATTGCAAATAACAAATTTGGTTATCAATTCCTCGTTCAAAACAGCCCTTACTTAGGTGTTCAGAATTATGCAGCAGTACTCAGGTTAAATTCGAACACCATCTCAGATCGAGATGGTCAACGTAAGACATTTCGTTTCGCTTCACTAGTTTGATAGCTGTGAATATTGGAAAAGGTTTTTCCAAACAAAAAGAGTAATACGAGCAAGGAAATTTGGCGCCCCCAAACACATAGGTGCGTGTAATACGTAATACGTGCATGGACTGTTGCCATATCAAATATATGTTGGCGAGGAAACATCCATCAGCAGTAATCTAGAGTGTATGGCAGAGGAAACAAGGTGAGAATTCTTCCCGGCCTGTATTTTCAGATCCTGAGTCCCGTAAATTTTGAGTACCTTATATGATACTATTGTTTGCAAATGTCTTCATTGACGCTTTAATTGTTTGCAACTGGACCACTCTTTGCTTAATATATTATCACTTATATATATATATATATATATATATATATATATATATGTTGGCGCCCCAAAAACACATTGGTGCAAATTTAAAAAAAAAAATGGATTTATACCGATTAACATAACGGTCAAACATGAAAATGGATGCAAGGCGTATTACAAAATGCTTGCTACATTGATAGATCGACTCTCCATTTCATGAAAACCTCCAATATATCCCTCAAAACTAGAAAGAAGAATAAAAAACATGTATCACATAAAACATTTGCAAAAAGAAGCAAATACTCCAACTCGAAACTTTCCTTGGTGTCTGTTTTCTGATAAAAAAATACATTTCTAAAGCGAAAGAACGACTACAATTAAGAAAAAATACCCGCTTGTTCTTGCATGCGGGAAGCGGAAGAACGACTACACAAAGCGACCGGGGAGAAAGATATGAAAATATAGCAAATCATATTATTCTATCTTAAAAAAAAAAAAATTCTTTGTGAAAACTAAAGATTTCATTCACCGTACATATCATGCTATTGATAGTCGTGTGGAAATAACCCTGTCACGCTGGTATTCGAATTTCCTCGTGGAGAAGATAGCCGACAGATCCGACTTTCTCCCGTCCCTAATAAAATACACAGACTAAGGACCGATCGATCACTTTAACATTTAAAATAATTGATTTCTCTTCCAACTATTTGGGTATAGGCAAGAACAATATAATTGTGATACGGACCAACCAACCAACCTAATGGAAAAGAACAAATATCCAGACAAAGCAATCATATTTCCATTCCGAGCAGAACCTCTTGGTTCTTCTTCTATCAACCAAATAGAACCTCCTACTCTCTACGAAGCATATTTCCATTCGGCAAACCCTCTTGCTTCTTCTTAATATAAAAAATAAAAAAGAAAAAAAAAGGTAAAAGAGGGAAAAGGAAAATCCGTTTGCTTTTTTTTTTCCTTTAAACAAACCATCAGTTTGCAGTGAGTGCGTTGCCTTGATCGTGACGATTATGGAAGCAGGAGAACAAGAAATTAAGTAGATTCAAGCTTACTTTTAGAACAGAATTTAAAGCTAGCGGTGCAATATATATATATATATATATATATATATATATATATATATATATATATATATATATATAGAGAGAGAGAGAGAGAGAGAGAGAGAGAGAGAGAGAGAGAGAAATTAGAAACATGCATTGCTGAAACAATCATCGATAGGCGCGCTATGGAATGGAACAGAGCTAGCTAAGCTCGCCTCGTTTCTTGTTCGAAGGTCAAAGAAAAACGCCAAAAATAAAAAAACCAAGAGGGAACAAAAAATAAAAACATATGATACAGTACCGCCAGGAGATATAATGATAAGTCACACATGTACAACTCGTTTCGAGCAGAAGGAACAGAAGAAGGAAAGAGGTAAGGTCGAAGTGGAAGGATTGAAAATTAGGGTTGAAATGAATATTCCCACGCCGAACCGGAGCATAAAAAACCAAACAAAACACACACATATATATAGAAAGAAAGCTAGAAGTGGAGTAGCGATAATATATATGACGATGACGATGACGATGAATATATATATAAGGAAAGATGAATATAAATGCATGAGAGATAGATAGATTCGGCATATATGATATGATATGATAATATGATACCTGGAAGAGGGTAGCGACGGCGGGGGCAGCAGCGAGTCTTCCGTGGTCCCGCGCAGCATCATTGGCGACCCTCAGGACGACGGCCTCCAGGAAGGGCTCCGGCCACACCCTATGCTCCGCGAATCTCATTCGGGAAGAAGAAGAAGACGCTACTGCTGCTACTGGTGGAGGGACGACGCCTACGTTGCTCCCGTCGTTGTCGTCGTTTGTGTCTTGCTGCTGCTGCCGAGGAGATGTTCGAATTTCCGCCGAGACGCCAATTCGTTCTTCTTCTTCTTCTTCTTCTCGTTCTGACGCCTCTGACGAGGGATTCGTCGACGGCATCGATCGTTCTCTCTCTCTCTCTCTCTCTCTCTCTCTCTCTGTCTCTCTCTCTCTGTCTGTCTGGTCGGTATCTCTCTCTCCAATACTAGCTAGTCGCTCTGCTTCCGAAATTACAGCGGGGCAGTAGGAGGAGGAGTTGTTAAGACGTATCGAGAATGTGGAGAGAGAGAGAGAGAGAGAGAGAGAGGACGAGATGTAATGTGTGTGTGTGTGTGTGTGTGTATATATATATATATATATAAAATAGAAAAGCAGCAGAAGCAGAAGCAGCAACCGGTCACAACCACCACCTCCTCCTCCTCCTCCTGCTGCCGCCCGCTACAGGTACCTCTGCTCAGCCTTCTGCGCTCCCTGCTGCAGATGTATCGTCACCACGAATTGATCGAGGGAAGTAAAGATAATAGCCACAACCGAGAGACTTGGGGAAAGAAATATCCACACTGTACCGATAGAGAGAGAAATATAGAGATGAGATCATACGAAGAAGGACGACAGCATCGGCAGCGCGCAACGCGGCGTTGTGCAAATGGCCTCCGTTGCGTTGCATGAAACAATTCCCTTCGCGGCGCGCCCCCACCCCCCCACGATCCCAACCTCATCCAACTCCTAGTCGCTCGGCTTGTAACTTCGTAACAAAAATAATTATACGTATGTTGGTATACTGTATAAATTCTCTTCCCATATATAGCTTCTTCATATAAATAAATTATTATCAATGTTTTCTTTGCATTTATGCAAAGACTATATATATATATATATTCATCGTAGATGTAATCTTTAAAAAAAAGAGAGAGAGAATGGCTTTGAGAGTTTCTCGTGCAAAGTGCAACTCCAAGTGGTTTGTAACTTTGTAACAAAAATAATTATATGTATGTTGTTATACTATGTAAATTCTCTTTCCCTATGTATCTTCTTCATATAAATAAATTATTATCGATGTTTTCTCTGCAAAGGATATATATATATATATATATATATATATATATATATATATATATATATATATAATCATCATGACCTAATCTTTTAAAGAAAAAGATAAAAAAAAAAACAAAGAGAGAGAATGACTTTGAGAGTTTCTCGTGCAAAGTGCAACTCCAAGTGGCTTGTAACTTTGTAACAAAAATAATTATATGTATGTTATTATATTATATAAATTCTCTTCCCATATATATCTTCTTCGTATAAATAAATTATTATCAATGTTTTCTCTGCATTTATATATATATCATGACCTAATCTTTTAAAGAAAAAGATTAAAAAAAAGAGAGAGAGAATGACTTTGAGAGTTTCTCGTGCAAAGTGCAACTCCAAGTGGCTTGTAACTTTGTAACAAAAATAATTATATGTATGTTGTTATACTATATAAATTCTCTTCCCATATATATCTTCTTCATATAAATAAATTATTATCAAAGTTTTCTCTCCATTTATGCAAAGGATATATATATATATATAGAGAGAGAGAATATCATGACGTAATCTTTCAAAGAAAAAGACAAAAAGAGAGAGAGAGAGAGAGGAGAGTACGACTCGAGAGTTTCTCGTGTAAAGTGCAACTCCAAGCAAGATGTGGGAATAATATCCCGCTGGTGTCTCCACTCGCAACTGCCCGCATCTCTCCCCCTCTCTACGTATCTCTCTATTATATATTATCCTGTTCGTCGCTTCTAGGCTTTTGTCTCTCTCTCTGTCTCTCTCCTCAACTCAAAACTTTGAGGATGAGGCCCAGTAGGCACAGGACCCAGTGGTGTGGAGTGGTAGGCCTTGGGCACATGAATACTGCTACAGTGGGGCACGTGTGCTGACTAGTCAACGTCCTTGAGAAAAGGTCAGGGTCGAATAAAAGAGAACAATAAAAAATAAATTTATATTCACGACAATTTTGACGTCCCCTCCCTCAGTAAAAACTGCGTTCACATCCAGAATTAGTGATGAACATTATACCGGATCGACCCGAACCAACCCGGGGAAGAGCCACTCTCATCCTTATGTGGAATTGACACTGGGGATGAGCCGCTTAAGATGTGACATGAAGAATGACACAGGTTAAACGATGTTTTGTGACGATGATAACAACATCGTGGTCTATTGCACGAGGTAGCAAACAAATCTCCAAATTCTACCCACACATCCCAAATCCATCCTTACCTTTTCTCTTGCATGCATACAAACAAATAATAACATAAAAAAAAAAAACCCTCAAAAAGCCTATTTAATACATCTCACGAAACATTCATCAGCGATAACATCTGGCCTCTCCCTCCTTATGCCAAAAGCAACCTAAAGAGATGGGGGAGAATTCAAAGAGTTGACATCACCATCACGTGACATACAAGCGATGCCAACATTCTTCTTCTTTGCCATTGGAACTATGATGGAGGTTGCTAAAAAGACCTTAGTTTTCAAAAGGGTGGTTGTACATGAACACAACTCTCAATGCCTGAGGGAACACCCATTCCCCTTTCTCCTGGCTTAGTACAAACCCATCCTTCCTTGGCACAAATTCTACTAACGGCTTTTTCCCTTCCTTTTCCTACACCTTTCCTGAAGCTCTGATCACCAAAGTTAGGTTGAAGTAGCCTTCATGGTGGCAATCGTGATGATCATGATGGTGGCAACATCATCGAGATGATAGTGGTGTTGGAGATAGCAATGTCCAACAAAAGTGAAGACCATGGTGGTAGTGTTGGAGGTGATAGTAGTGAAAAGTGTAGGGGAGGAGAGAAAGATGATAGCACAATAGAAAGCACAACTGAAATAGCATAATCGGAGTAATACAATCAAATGGTATAATTGTAATAACATTATGCATTAGCATAATTAAAAATAGCACAAGATGATATAAGAAGCACAATTATAATAGCATAACATAGCTAGCACAACCAAAACAACACATTTTAGGTTGATAACATACATAATTTCAAATACAGATAGTCAAATATTACAAAGACACTTTATTAAACAATGATTGAATTAATTAACAACGCATTTTGCTATTTTAATTATGCTACTCATTTGTGCTATTCGACTGTGTTAATTGGATTGTGATTATAACACAATGTAAATGATTGGTTTATGAACTGGTTATTGTGTTATTCGATTGTGTTATTTGGTTGCACTACTTAGATTTTTCCATTAAGATTTTGATCTTAAGCATCTATAGGTTGTTTTACCGACACCAGCAACATAATCACCACTATCAAACCCCCACCATTAATTGCTCCTATTGTCCATCAACTACAAGTTCCTGCAATGATCATTAACGCTGCCACCATTCATGTTTGATGGTTTAAGAATCATCATTAATAAAAATGTCGGCGACAGAGCAACAGTTTTAAATAAAATCATTGCCAATAAAGCCTTCAAGTGGTCCTAATGGAAGGGTTATAGGCAACGATTTCCAAACTATCGCCAATACGAATTTTGCGATGGTTCATAAAAAACCATCACCAAAAATACTAAAGAAATAATATTTTAAACAATTTTTGCAATGGTTTCTCAATAACAATCCTCGAAAGGTGAATAAGAAAGCCACATTACTATTGGTTGGGATTTTGGCGACGATTTTAGATATTGCCGCAAAAAATTTGAAATAATATTTTTATTCCATTTGGTGATGGTTTTATGATAACTGTCGCTAATAACGATTAACATGAAACCACTTTAGATTGTCCTAACGGACAAGGCCATTGGCAACGATTGAATAACCATCGCTAAAAATATTTTTGCAATGGTTACTAACAAACCATCTCCAAAAACACATAAGCAACAATACTTTTAACCTTTTTGGTGACGTTGTCTCTAGAACCATCGCCAAAAAGGGAATATGAATTTACATTTCCATACCCCCTGTAGGTGCATAAGTAATTAGGCATCACATTATTCTTAAATAATGGTTTTGATGATAACAAACAGCTCAAGTAATTGAGATTAAAATTAGATTTTGTGCATAGATATTGTGAGAAGGTTTTTCAGGCTAAAGCTCCCTTGACGAAATTCGAAGCCAAGAAGAAGTAGGAGATCATGCTCTTTAAGTTTAGGTCTCTTTGTATTATAGGAATTATGTTGTAATTTTATATTCTTTAGAATGTAAGAAAAGTCCCAATTGAATTTCATTCTAATAATATTACTAGAGAATCACATACATTTGTCATTAAAAATTACCACACTCTAGCTAAATAAGTCAAAAATATGATAAAACTTAACTTTAGGTGTTAGTGGATTACCCTAAAATCTTATAGAAGTCAAAAACACATTTTGGATAGTTAGAAGCCATTTTACAGGCTATCTAATGTTAGGTATGTGATACCAAATATTAGATATTAGGTTGAGTGCCAGCCAAAAGATCCATGAGATAGCGAACTTTGCATTGAACTTTATACCTAACGTTAGGTAGTTGACCTAAAATTAGATAGGAGTTACCTAACATTAGATAAGCCCTTTTGGGCTAATTTAAGTGCGGACAGGAGATAGCGAACTTTATACCTAACTGAGTACCTAACGTTAGATAGTTGACCTAACATTATATGACTTTTACTTAATGTTAGTTAAAGCATTTTTTAACCAAATTAATTAACCGTTGGTAAATCAAATTGGAAAAAAATTTTATTTCTAAAGAGGGGGGCCTTATACACACCTAAATTAGTCTAAACACCCCTCTATATATAGGAGAAGTTTCACACTCTTTGGTGGTTAGAAAACACATATACAACACTCAAAAAGACACCCATAAGTTTACTTTCAACTCAAATCTCAGAATTGGAGTTCTTTGTGGTGCTCAAAGCTCTTAACCTTGAAAGGCATCTTGCTTATAGTTCAACCACCTTCAACTCCCTCTTGTGCCACACTTCTACAATCACTAAGGGAGTTTTTCTAAGCATTCTAGAAAGCTCATTCATTTAATTGATTACATATCTTTTTGGGGTTATCCATAGGAGCAAAATATATATCTGTTTAATTTCAGTTTCTTTATCTCTATTTATCATTTATAATCTAAGGGCTCGAATTGTGGGTTCCTCTCCTCTCGAATAAGAGGGGTTACTTTTGATTGGGAAATCAAGAGGGTTTGTAAAAGGTTTGGTACTCCATAAGTATCGTTAGCTTTCTAAGATTGACTTGGGGCAAAATTATAGATTGGGAAATCTAGGTAGTGATTTTTACTCGATTTTTGGTTTCCACTATATATGCTTGTGTTGTGGTTGGTGAGTTATTTGTGGATTGCTTGATTATCCTTTATATCTGAATTATTTTTAATTAGCATTATTTTTACTGCCTTAAGCACTAATCACCCCCCTCTCGTGCTTTCATTCGATATCAGAGCTTAGGTTGGTGAATTTTGGAGTAAAATCCAGACATCGACGACAATGGCAAAATCGAGTAACCTGAAGATCGAGGGATTGTCGACCCACCGACCTCCTTATTTTGATAGGCATGGCTACACGCATTAGAAGAGGAAAATGGCAATCTACCTCAAATCAGCCACCGGAGACTTTTCACTATGGAAGATGGTGGAGAAAGAATTCAAGATGCCGGAAGTAGACGCCACCACCAAAGACTACAAGCAGAAAGATGAGTAGAAAATTATGATAAATTGTAAGGCTCTAAGCATACTTTATTGTGCCCTCTCTAATGATGAGTTTAGTAGAATTTCTCAACTTGAAATGGCATAGGAGATTTGAAAGTGTCTTGATGTGACACATAAAGGAACCTCAAAGGTGAAGGAGACCAAAATTGATCTTCTTACTCAAGAGTATGAGATGTTCAAGATGAACCTGGGTGAAACCATAAAAGATTTAAGCACAAGGTTCACCAACATCATCAACCCTCTTAAGGGACATGGGAAGAGTTATCCCTCAAATGAGATGGTGTCCAAATTCTTTAAGGCTCTAACCAAGGAATGAGAACCAAAGGTCACTGCAATTGAGAAAGCTAAGGATTTAAGAGTATTAGCATGGATGAAATACTTGGAAGTTTAATGTCTCATGAAGTGAAGCTTGAGCAATCCAAGAATGAGGAAAATGAAGCCTCTAGCTCTAAGCAAAAGAGATTGGCATTCAAAACCAAAATTGAGAGTGATTTCGATCATGATGAATAGGATAAAAATGAAGATGATGAAGAGATGACCATGTTCTCTAGAAGATTTGAAAAGTATGTGAGAATGAGGAAATAATTCAAAAGGAAGAAAGATGATGAGACTCCTACATGCTATGAATGCAAGAAGAAGGGGAACATACGAAAAGATTGTCCTCAACTCAATTAAGATGAGAAAAACAAGAAGGAGAAGAAGGAAAGGAAAAGAAGGAACAAAGGACTGATGACAAATTAAGAAAGAAGTTATTCAAGAAGAAGAAGGCCTTTATGGTAGCATGGGATGACTTGAAGGAGAGTGCGAGTAACAACACTAACTCCAACTCTAACTCCAACTCTGACTCCGACTCTAGGAAGGAGGAGTTGCACACGTGTCTCATGGCAAATGAGACAGAGGTACAAGACTCTACTTCTCTTGATGAGCTACTTGATGTCTTTGATGAGTTTTTTCATGAATGCAAGAAAATTAAACATGAAATAAAGCCTTGAAAAAGCTTAGAGTAGAAGGGAATGATTTGCTAAACAATTATGAGCTTATTGTAAATGAAAAATTGGCCTTAGAAAAGAAAAACATAAATATGAAAATTGAATGTTTGAACTTGACTAGATTGAATGAAAATCTTATTGCTTCTAACACTAGTTTACTTTTTGAAAAAGACATGTTGATGGATGAAACGACCCACCACCCTTTGGTCATTTAAGACATCTGAGATGTTCACCAGACGTATGTCCGGACGTCTGGGATGTTCACCAAACGTCTGAAAATGCTTTTTCTCTTCGGCGCGAACTGTACGTATGCCATGCTTCCTCCCTTACCACACCTCTCCACACCTTCTCCTGTGACAGCACTTCGCGCCACGCTTTGCCATCTCGTCCCCCTCACCTCCTCTCCCTTATAAACCTCTCCTCCTCTTCATTGCCCACCCCGTAGCTGCATGAGAGAGCAGAGTGAGGACGAGAGCGAGTGAAGAGTGGAGAGCCAGAGCGAGAGGAAGCACAAGAGCGGAGGGTGTTGCGCCGTTCTACTGCAGCGCCTGCAGGCGAGGGAAGCCAGAGTGGTTCTGTAGAAGTCATTTTTCCGCGGAATCAAACCACCGGAAGGACACCCAGACGTCTTACCGGATGTCCGAAGGTAGAGCAAGACGTCTGGTAGAGATCTACTTTCCATATTTTTCTCTCTGACAAAGTCCTGATAGTGTACGTATATGTGTCAGAAGGTGGAGAGTGGACCGAGGTAGTTTTAGACGTCCGAGAGCACCCCTAGACATCTGTCGGAGTCCTTGGACGTCGACATTGAGTTCCAGACATCTGATAGAGGAACACCGAGAGAGGTATCCCTGAGAACTGTTTCAAGACGTCTGGGACCTTTCCCAGATGTCTGATTTCTATTTGACAGTGTGTTTTTGGGCCCGTGCAAGGCCCTAATATTATCGATTTTCCACAAACAAATCATTTCTGTTTTCCGTATGAGTTTCTCTGTATAATGATACCTTGTTTGTATCATTCTGAACCTTTTGGACCATCAATCCATGTTTTAGGTCTCCAGTCCGTCGGGTATACGGGACTTGCGAAGACGTCGGAGCCACCCTATAAGCCCCCATTCCACCCGGTTACCCAGGTAGAGTGGTTATAACCTTAAATCTCTAATCTAATACATGCAAGTAAGTAATCCTAGGACTTGAGATGAACTCTAGGAAGGAATAAACGCATACTCGAGAGTAAATTCTTGAACCCTAAGTCATGGCATGAACACTAGGGTTAGAGGAAATTACATGTGAATGATTGAGTAACTAAAAGCTGCCTGTTTTATTCTAAAATGGACCCTACTGTAATAAAAATGGAAATTGAATTGCTTGTTCCATACATTCCAACCCGGATATGAAAAAAAAACTCCTGTACGAACCCTACGGGAAATATAGACAAGAACACTGTAATACGGAGAACCGGATGGTTCTGAAAATTTGCTGCCCATGGGCAGCTGTTAAGGGAAGTAAGCTAATCTTCATGTACATGGTACCGAAGAGAGCAACTATCCCTTGTAGTGTAGAGGGGAGCTTGCCACCCTTGGGTTGGGACCCGGGGTAGGTTTGGCCACTCTACGGCATCTCTTACTGGACCTCGTGTACATGGTACCGAGGTGAGCTATTTAGTGTAGGGGGGAGTTAGCCGCCCCAGGGGACCTGGGGCTAGGTATGGCCACCCTACATCGACTCTTGTTAGCCCGTTGGGCAAACCAAGGTAGTCGGATTAGGGTACGCAGACTGAGGAGGGGCGAGATCCCTGTTCTGTTCTGAGAGGGAAAGGCCCTATACTGTTCTGCACTATACGTTGAAGCGTACTCGCTAGCAGAAACGACTGACCACGTGCCAGTGCAGGGTAGCTACGCGCGCACTTATCACATGTGCCATAGTCAACGCTATGTCACAACCGTGACCTTGGGGTGGTAGACCGAGTATAGGACTACCACGGAGGGACTCCCCCAGCCAGGAGAGTGCCACGTGGGCATCCTATATCACGGAAAGCTGCAAGCAAAATCGATCCTATAGGGAACAAGAAGATTAATTAATAAATCCTAATTAGAGATCGCTACACACCCACATGTATAGTATAAGTGGAAAATGGAAAATTTTATGTTAACTACTTGTTAAATGCATGTTACTGCTTAGCTACCACTCTACTCAGCGTTAGTTGACTCCAATTAAATAAAATTTGTACAGGTTAGGGATTTGAGCAGCCCGAGCTACCGGCTGCTGAGGACGCTGGGCCTACTCGAGCCTAGCTTTAGTTCTACTGTTTAGTAGTGGCAGGTATGGTTACTATTTCCAACAGACTCATCTACACTCTTTTCGATTTCGGAGCCACGCATTCGTTTGTTTCTATGGGTTTTGCTATCTACACGAGGTTGAGCAGTGTACTTTTAGAGGAGCCCTTTCTGATTAGAGGACTAGGTGGGTAGGTATTTGTTGCCGAGGAGGTTCTTATTGATTGTGAGGTCATGATAGGGGGACACAGTCTTCCGATAGATCTGATCATTATCCCGATGGATGACTTCGATGTAATCTTGGGGATGGACTGGTTGGCTGCATACCACGCCCTTGTAGACTGTTTTAGGAGGAAGATTGTTTTCTCCATACCACAGCTGCCTCCCTTCGAGTTCCACGGCCAGCCTATAGACGGAGGATTCAGGTGCATCTCCGTAGTTCGGGCAGCGAAGCTACTGAGTCAAGGGTGCGAGGACTTTCTTGCTTGCATCCTAGCAGAGCCCGGCCCCGTGAACAGTATATAGAGTATTCCGGTGGTCTGTAAGTACCCCGACGTCTTTCCAGAGGAGCTGCCAGGACTGTCACCTGAGCGCGAGATCGAGTTCGAGATCTCACTGATACCGAGGACAGGCCCCATTTCTTCAGCATCGTACCGAATGGCCCTGCTTGAGCTACGAGAGCTCAAGTCACAGCTACAGGACCTACTAGAGAAGGGCTTCGTAAGGCCCAGTGCCTCCCTGTGGGGAGCCCCCATCCTGTTCATGAGGAAGAAGGACGGTACTCTTCGGCTGTGCATTAACTACAGACAGTTGAACCAGGTCACTGTCAAGAACAAGTACCCGTTACAACGCATAGATGACCTCTTTGACCAGCTGAGGGATGCCACTGTATTTTCAAAGATAAATCTGAGGTCAGGATACCATCAGTTGAGGATTAGGGAGACCAACGTCTCCAAGACAGCCTTTCGTACAGGGTACGACCACTACGAGTTCTTGGTCATGCCGTTTGGATTGACTAATGCCCCTACCGCTTTCATGGACTTGATGAACCATGTCTTTCGGCCATATCTGGATCAGTTTATGGTTGTTTTCATTGATGATGTGCTCATTTACTCACGAGACCAGACACAGCATAAGCAGCACCTTTACATGGTCTTGGATACCTTGAGACGACATAGGTTGTATGCCAAATATAGCAAGTGCGAATTCTGGTTGAGATAGGTCACCTTCCTAGGCCATGTGATCTCAGAAGACGGTTTAGCTGTGGATCCAGCCAAGGTAGAGGTAGTACTCAGGTGGGAGAGGCCGCGTTCGGTGATAGAGATTCGTAGTTTCCTAGGGCTGGCTGGTTATTACAGACGATTTATCCGAGGTTTCTCACAGATTGCCCATCCTCTGACTCAATTGACTAGGAAGGACGTACCCTTCGCCTAGACAGATGAGTGTGAGTCTTGCTTTCAGGAGCTTAGGAGAGGTTGACCTCAACTCTGGTACTCACTATCCCTGACAGCGGTGGCGGATTTGTCATCTACACAGACGCCTCGTTGCAGGGATTGAGGGGTGTGCTTATGTAGTGGGGTCACGTTGTCGCATACGCTTTACGGCAACTGAAGCCCCACGAGCATAACTACCCCACCCACGACCTAGAGCTGGCAGCAGTCGTCCTCACATTGAAGACCTGGAGGCACTATTTGTACGAAGAGACGTTCGAGATTTTCACTGACCATAAGAGCCTCAGATATCTGTTTGACCAGAAAGAGCTCAACATGAGATAGAGATGTTGGTTGGAACTTCTGAAGGACTACGATTGCAGCATCTCCTACCACTCAGGAAAGGCCAATGTGGTGGCTGACACCTTTGAGCCCAAAGGTGTCTGCCCACTTGGCTTGCTTACAAGCACAAAGTTGGAGGCTCATGGAGGAGTTGAGCAGCTGGCGACCCTAGGAGTCACAGGGGTACTGTAGGGCAGTGATAGTCGCGAGGCAGACACGACCAGAGCTGATGGATCATATCATGGTTGAACAAATGACGGACCCATATTTACAAGCACAACGAGACTGAGTATTGGCAGGGAACCCAGGAGAATTCTCATTCACTGAGAGAGTCCTGCGTATGAGGGGACGCTTGTGCGTTCCTAGAGATGAGGAGCTGTTAAGGGAGCTCCTAATTGAGGCTCATGGATCCAGATTTACCATACATCCCAGGAACACGAAAATGTATCACGGCCTAGGACGTGATTTTTGGTGAAGCATGAAGCGAGATGTTGGCTTTTTCGTTCAGCAGTGTCTAATATGCCAGCAGGTGGAGGCCGAGCATCAGAGGCCTGCAGGGCCATTGCAGTCACTTCCCATTCCAGAATGGAAGTGGGAAAGTGTCACTATGGATCTGGTAGTGGGGTTACCTATGACACAGAGCGGGCACAATGCAGTTTGGGTGATTGTGGATAGATTAACAGAGACTGTGCAGTTTCTACCAATTTGAGTCACTTTTGGACTAGCACAGTTGCAGAGAGATACATCAGAGACGTAGTACACCTTCATGGGGTTCCCCGCGAGATTATTTCAGACAGGGACACTCATTTCACTTCCCAGTTCTGGGCAAAATTTCAGCGAGCCTTGGGGGCTTGTCTGAAGTTCAGTACAACCTATCACCCCCAGACGGACAAACAGTCAAAGCGCACCATTCAGACCCTTGAGGATCTTCTGCGCACTTGCGTACTGGACTGGAGAGGCTCCTGGGAGGAACGTTTGCCTCTAGCAGAATTCGCATACAACAACAGTTACCACTCGAGCATCGGCAATGGGAGAGCAGTACCTGGAACTTTTCGAAGGTATGACTCTTCGGACCTACTTCGGTCCTCTTTAAGTTTGTTATACATTACTACATTATTTTTCGCACCCTAGTCAGTTCAAGTTTCAAGGACGAAACCTCCTTTAAGTTTGTTATATTGAAACAACCCACCACCCTTTGGTCATTTAAGACATCTGGAATGTTCACCAAACGTCTGAAAATGCTTTTTCTCTTCTGCGTGGACCGTACGTACGCCAAGCTTCCTCCCTCACTGCACCTCTCCACACCTTCTCCTGTGACGCCACTCCATGCCACGCTTCGCCATCTCGTCCCCCTCGCCTCCTCTCCCTTATAAACCTCTCCTCCAAACGAGAGAGCAGAGCAAGGGCGAGAGCAAATGAAGAGTGGAGAGCCAGAGTGAGAGGAAGCGTGAGAGCGGAGGGTGCTACGCCGTTCTACTGCAGCACCTGCAGGCGAGGGAAGCCAGAGCGGTTCCGTGGAAGTCATTTTTTCGCGGAATCAGACGACCGAAGGGACACCCAGACATCTTACCGGATGTCCGAAGGTAGAGTAAGACATCTGATAGAGATCTACTTTCTGTATTTTTCTCTCTGACAAAGTCCTAACAGTGTACATATTTGTGTCAGAAGGTGGAGAGCGAACCGAGGTAGTTTCAGACGTCCAGGAGCACCCCCACACATCTGACGGAGTCCTTGGACGTCAACATTGAGTTCCAAACGTCAGATAGAGGAACACTGAGAGAGGTATCCCTGAGAACTGTTTTAAGACATCTAGGACCTTTCCCAGACATCTGATTTCTTTCTGACAGCGTGTTTCTAGGACCGTGCAAGGCCTTAATATTATCAGTTTTCCGCAAACAAATCGTTTCTGTTTTCCGTATGAGTTTCTTTGTATAATGATACCTTGTTTGTATCATTCTAAACCTTTTGGCCCATCAATCCATGTTTTAGGTCTCCAGTCCATCATGTGTACGGGACCTGCGGAGACGTCGGGAGCCACTGTACAAGCCTCCATTCCACCTGTTTACCCAGGTAGAGTGGTTATAACCTTAAATCTCTAATTTAATACATGCAAGTAAGTAATCTTAGGACTTGAGATGAACCCTAGGAAGGAATAAATGCATACTCGAGAGTAAATTCTTGAACCCTAGGTCATGGCATGAACACTAGGGTTAGAGGAATTTACATGTGAATGATTGAGTAACTAAAAGCTGCTTGCTTTATTCTAAAATGGACCCTACTGTAATAAAAATGGAAATTGAACTGCTTGTTCTGTACATTCCAACCCGGATGTGAAAAAGAAACTCCTGTATGAACCCCACGGGAAATATAGACAAGAACACCGTAATACAGAGAATCGGATGGTTCTGAAAATTTACTGCCCATGGGCAGCTGTTAAGGGAAGTAAGCTGACCTTCGTGTACATGGTACCAAAGAGAGCAACTATCCCTTGTAGCGTAGAGGGGAGCTTTCCACCCTTGGGTTAGGACCCGAGGTGGGTTTGGCCACTCTACGATGACTCTTACTGGCACTCGTGTACGTGGTACCGAGGTGAGATACTTAGTGTAGGAGGAGCTAGCCGCCCCAGGGGGCCCAGGGCTAGGTATGGCCACCCTACACCGACTCTTGTTAGCCTGTTGGGCAAACCGGGGTAGTCGGACCAAGGTACGCTAACTGAGGAGGGGCGAGACCCCTGAGGGGAGAGACCCCTGTTCTGTTCTAAGAGGGCAAGGCCCTATACTGTTTCGCACTGTACGTTGAGGTGTACCTACTAGTGGAAATGACTGACCGCGTGCCAGTGCGGGGTAGCTACCCGTGCACTTATCACGTATGCCGTAGTCACCGCTACGTCACGGCTGTGACCTTGGGGTGGTAGATCGAGTATAGGACTACTATGGAGGGACTCCCCCAGCCAGGAGAGTGTCACGTGGGCATCCTATATCACAGGAAGCTGTAAGCAAAATCGTTCCTATAGGGAATAAGAAGATTAATTAATAAATCCTAATTAGAGATCGCTACGCACCCACATGTATAGTATAAGTGGAAAACGGAAAATTTTATGTTAACTACTCGTTAAATGCATGTTACTTCTTAGCTACCACTCTACTCAGTGTTAGCTGACTCCAGTTAAATAAATTTTATACAGGTTAGGGATTTGAACAGCTCGAGCTACCGGCTGCTGAGGATGTTGGGCCTAGTCGAGCCTAACTTTAGTTCTACTATTTAGTAGTGAGTTCCTATAGCTTTGTCTTTTGCTATATGTACTCATTTTTGCTGTGATGGCTATATTATGACGCATAATATTACTGTTCCTTTTCCCCTGTTATCAATTTCTTTCTGCTTAGCTACTGTACTTGTGTGATTGTAGTTTGTTGAATGTTATTTGGTTATTTCTTGTTCGAAGACTGGGTCTTGGGATTAATCGAAGCGAGCCGGTCTCAGATCCTGTAGGGATCTGGGATCGGGTCATGACAATGGAGGAGACTAGTTAGCTTAGAAACAAAATTTCTTGTTTGGAAAAAGATATGCATGAACTTAGAATAAATATAAATCGATTGATTGATGACTTGGCAAAATTTACAAAAGGTAGAAAGAACTTATAAAAGCTACTTGCAAGTCAATTGCCATCTACCTCTAGGCATGGTCTTGATTACAGTGAATCTTTTTCTACAACCAGGAAACCAACAAACTTTGTGAAGCCTAAAGGTAAACACACCTTTGTGCCACCCAAGGCTCAAAAACCAACTTATCATGCATACTTGTATAGCCTTAAGGCTAAGAAACAAACTCATCATGCATATGCTTTCGGCCAAAAGGCCAAAAACAAATGGATTCCTAAAAGAAACTATTTTTGAGAAAGGTATTCCAACACTCAAGGATCCAAGAAAGCATGAGTACCTAAAAATGTTCCCAACTCTTGTTTTGTTGGCCTCAAAGAAGATGAATAAGTGGATTATGGACAATGGTTGTTCAAGGCATATGACGGGAGACTCCATGCAATTCCTAAAGCTCAAAAAGTCGATAAAGGACACGTGGCTATGGGAAACAACAAAAAATGTCGTATTATTGGTAATGGTATGGTAGGTAATTCTTTTAAGCAAGTTAGGAATGTTGCCTTAGTAGATGGTTTAAAACATAATTTACTTAGTGCTAGGAAAATTTGTGATAGAGGATGCAGTATTTGATAAAGATGGTTTTGAAATTATTGATAAAGAAATTTTAGAAGTTCTTTTGAAAGGGAGAAGAGAAAAATATATCTATGTTCTTAAATTTGATAAGGAAGAAATAGTTGATTGCTTGCTTGCCTTTAGTGAAGAAAACAACTTATGGCATAGGAGATTAGGCCATGTCAATATGAGACTGATTGATAAAATTGTTAGAAAATAACTTGTTATTGGCTTACTTACAATTGGCTATTAAAAGGATCATATTTGTGATGCATGTGAAACAGGAAAACTAAGACTTCTTTTGAGAGTAAGGGAGTTATGTCAACTTCTAGACCACTTGAACTACTCCATTTAGACTTGTTTGGACCAACTAGACATGAAAGCCTTAATGGTTGTCATTTTTGTTTTGTTATTGTTGATGATTTTTTGCGTTTTACTTAGGTGATTTTTCTTAGATCTAAGAATCAGGCTTTTATAGAATTCTCTAGGTTAGCTAAGAGAATACAAATTGCTCAGAATGTTTGTATTTCTCATATTAGGAGCGATGGTGGAGAATTTGAGAATGAGAGTTTTACTGAGTTTTGTGGGTTTTTGGGATCCACCATAAGTCGCATTTCCAAGAGCGGCACAATAAAATGGAGTTGTTGAGCGTAAAAATCACACACTCCAAGAATTCACTCAAACAATGTTGATAGAATCGGGTCTTCCTAAATATTTATGGGTAGAAGCGGTTAACATGACTTGTTATGAGTTAAACCATGTGCTCCTTAGACCCATACTTAAGAAAATCCCGTTTGAGTTGTTTCACGATCTTGTTCCTAGGATTTCCTTTTTTAGAGTTTGTGGTTGCCATTGTTTTATCCTTAACATTAAGGACAACTTGGATAAGTTTGATTCTAAAGTGTGAAGGTAGAGTTTTTGTTGGGTATTCCTTGTGTAGCAAGGCATACCGGGTTTTCATCAAAAAGACATTAACCATAGAGGAGACATTACATGTATCTTTTGACGAATCATTCACATCAACTTCCTCTTCCATAGCTGATGATGATGAGGCACCCTCTTCTATTGATGCTTCTAACATTCCAGACACTTGGATGTTCATGACTTGCCAAAGGTTTGGACATTTCAAAGAGATCATCCCAAAGATCTCATTTTAGGTAATGTATTAACGAGTGATCAAACAAGATCGAATTTTAAGGGTTTGTTTGTTTTTGACACCTTTGTTTCTCAGTTAGAACCCAAATCTATTGAAGAGACCTGTGGTGATGAGTCTTGGATTCTAACATATATGCAAGAAGAACTCAACCAATTTGAGAGGAATGAGGTTTCGGATTTGGTTCCTGAGCCTAAAGACCACACCAAATGGGTCTTTCAAAATAAATTGGATGAGTCTGAAAAGGTAGTTAGAAACAAAGCTAGGCTTGTTGCTCAAGGTTATAACCAAGAGGAGGGCATAGACTTTGATGAGACATATGCTTCAGTTGCTGAGCTCGAATCAATTAAAATGCTTCTCGCTTTTGTCTCTTTTCTAGATTTTAAGCTCTTCTAAATGGATGTGAAGAATGCCTCCTTAAATGGAATTCTTAAAGAAGAGGTGTTTGTGAGGCAACCACTCAGATTTGAGTGTCTAGAGCATCCGGACTATGTCTATAAACTCAAGAAGGCTATTTATGGTCTTAAGTAAGCTCCTAAAGCTTGGTATGAGAAACTAAGGACCTTCTTGTTGGATTCTAAGTTTGAGGTTGGTCAAGTTGATCCCACTCTCTTTATTAAAAGAAAAAATAAAGACATAATTCTTGTGCAAATTTATTTAGATGACAATTTTTTATGCTACTAAACAAGTGTTGTGTGAAAATTTTGTCAAGTCAATGCAAGAAAACTTTGAGATGAGTATGATGGGAGAACTCAAGTACTTCTTGGGTCTTCAAATTGCTCAATTGATGAAGGAATTTTCTTGAGCCAACACAAATATACAAGGGAGATGCTCAAGAAATTCAAAATAGGAGGATCAAAAGGGAAAAACACACCAATGAGTGCCACTACTCATTTGGATGCGGATAAAAACGGTAAGAGTATCGATCAAAAGAAATATCGAAGTATGATTGGCTCTCTTTTGTAAGAGTATCGATCAAAAGAAATATTGAGGTATACGGCAAGTTGGCTGGATATTTTATTCTCAACATGTCTTTGTGCTAGATTTCAATGTTTTCCTAAAGAGTCATTTTTAATTAATGTTGTTAAAAGGATTTTTAGATATTTAGTTGATACTTGTGATGTTGGGTTGTTTACCCCAAATCCGTAAGCTTGGATCTTAGACCTATAGTGAAGCAGATTATGCGGGTTCTAAAATGGATTGTAAGAGTACTAGTGGCACCTGTCACTTCTCAAGTGATTCACTAGTCTCTTGGTTTTCCAAGAAACAAAATTGTGTAGCCCTATCAACTACCGAGGCAGAATATATGGTTGTCGCCTTGGCTTATTCACAAGTACCTTGGATGAAACAAACTCTTAAAGACTTTGATTTAAACTTAGATTGCACAAGCATTAATTGTGATAATCTAAGTGTAATAAACCTCTCCAAGTATCCAATAAATCATTCTGAGACAAATACTCCACAGGCAGGAGTTTCAGTGAAATCCCCTGTTGGGTCTCAGGGACCATGGCTTCCATTACCACCAGCTCAAGCACTGATATCACGTGGACTTCTCGGAGCTGATGGAGCTTCTCTCGGTGATACTCCTCAGGACCCTCCATAGGTCGCTTGCCTTTATCTTGGCCTTTATTTCATTTAATGAAATGGGCCAAATTACCTTATCAAATTTGGGACTTGATCTGATCATGCAAATCCCAGCACTCCTCAGTGGCGTGCTCCCAAGCTTGGTGGTATTTGCAATAGGGCCCACTTTATGTGTTTATCTTTTGAGGTTTTGGTGAGGGAAGTATGTCTTTATCAATTGACTAGACTTCTGTTAATACGTCTACCTGATTCACAAACAAGGAAGTGTATTCCTCATAAAGATCTCATCTGGGTTGACGGGGGCCATTGGTTCAGCCTTTGTTTAGTCAATCCCTTAGGTCTGAGAAATTCCCTTTCTGCTTATTAGAGTGGTTGAAACCACAAATTGATGTTGGTGCTGCTTCCATTGAGACGTTCTTATCATAAGGGGAGGCACGATGATGGGAACACTATCATGAGCCCATAAAAGAGAACAAAAGCTCTTACATAACCAATTGGAGGTCCTAATTCAATGAATAACCATTTTGAGAGAAAAGCAAGAAACAAGAGGTAAAACTGTAATTTTACCATTGCAGTGCAACAATGGATTTTCTCAAGGGCTAAACACAGGTCAAATGGTCTTAACAAGATAATAAGTGGGTTGAATCAGATAGAAAAGAGTATGTGAATTCTGGGAATTAAATGACTTCTTATAACCCTAAAACAGATCCACTTGATTTAACAAGGTTTTGGTCAGAATAAAATTCACCTGAATCATCTAAAAATCATATAAAAATATTCTCTAGGCTTTAGAACCTTCAATTTGGCCATTGGAACCTATTTTGACCTAAAATGGGATCTCAGACAAATATTTGCCCCTAATTGGGCTTTTACGTAAATTACCCAGTCAAAAATAGTCAAACCCAAAATCCAACCTCACCATTGAATCCCTTAGGTCCAAATTAGGTTTGTACCAAAATTTGAACCTAAGGGGAACTCATCTTGGCCCACTTTGCAAACAGGTCCGACCCAATTACATTTCTACCTCTACCTTTCAAAAACCCTTACAATTGACCCCCTATCTTCTTCTTCATTCTTTGCAATTAGGTCTCTCCACCATTATAGTGGAGGGAATCCTACTCCGGCAAGCTTGAAAGGGCGATTTCTCCCTGATCTCTCAGAGAATCCCCTTCAAAATTGAAAGGGGGATTCTCTGAGAAATCTCCTCCAATGTGAACCCAATTAGAAGCCCTATTTGGTACCCAATCTCTCATGCGATCGCATGAGAGATTTGGGTCTCTCTCAAGTTTCCATTGTGGGTGAACTTCCCTTGCTTGGAAGCTTGGCTTCCAAGCACAAACCCAACCTCCAAGGCCTATTTAAGAGACCCCAAATCACCCTGCATCTTCTAAGCTTGAATTCAGTCGGAGAAACCCCTCAATTTCATCTCTCCTCCTCCGGTCGATCTGCTCATCAAGCTCCGACGACTTCTCCCACTCTCCCTCGTCGCCTAGCCACAATACAGGTGGCAGGTTCCTCTTCGTCTCGCTCGTCCACGTCACGCTGCACCTGTCGACGCTCCTACCTCCCCTTCGTCCTTGCCGACCTCCCTCACAGAGCATCTTCATCTCCGACGTCGGCAGCATGAGCCCGACGCCATCTCCGCCTCCCCTTTTGTCTCTTCACCACCTAGATAAGTTCCTCTCACCCTTTACAATCTTTCCCCCTCTTTATTTCCCTCGAACGACCTCTGCCACACTCCACCACCATCATCCCCTTCACCTCCGGTCACCAACTCCGGTGAGATCACTCCACCTCCACAGACCACCTCCCTCCTCGCCAACAGGTCCATAAGCTCTGCCTCGACCCCCTGATCACAACCCCTCACTCAATTCACTCCGCCACTCACCCAAACACACCCTCGAACACACCCACACACACGCACACACAATATGCCCTAGGCATGCTCACTCAGGAGTTCCCATGCCACGCCGACCACCGTAGCACACTCGACGTGCCTCGGTGAAGCCTCCTGAACATTCTGACGTGGCCGCAAGGCTGTCTTGGTGATTTCAGGTGAAGACGGTCATCCGCCATTGAAGCGAAGCTCGAAGCAAGCTTGCAGCTGCTCCAGGCTTCACCCGCTCCAGGCTCATGCCCCAGGTTGCGCGGAGAGCCTTCGCGAATGTCTCCAGGCATCTAATTGGTGTCGAAGGCTGAAGTTGCAGCTGCAATTGAACGAAGCATCTCTGCTGCGGGTGCACACAAGGAGGGTGGGAAGATAGTCCCACCTTGGAACTGGAAGAAGCACCGCGCCTGCATAAATTATTTTTCTGCTAGTGGCTTATCGCCTCCAACTCACGGGGTGAGGTCCCCTCTCACTCGACTCGACGCCTCGTCCGCGACCACCCTCCGTGGACCTGGTGATCCGACCCGACCCAACACACCTCACCCACCACCGCATGCCGATGGGCCTGGTCCCGGGCGCGTATCCTACCCGATTACTTGAGAAGTGGCTCTGGGAGAGAGAACCCAAGAGAGAAAGGAGAGAAGAGAGCTCGTGCGGGTAGGGGGAGGTTTTGCTCTACAGAGGAAGGAGAAGACAAGGCCGAAGAGGAAGCTAAGGGTTGAAGCCAAGGAAGAAGGAGGAAGCCGAAGTTAGAAGCTAAGGAAGAGGGCTGTAGCAGAAGCAAGAAGCCAAAGCCAAAGAGAGGACGGCAAGGAAGGCAGAGAAAGAAGAGAGAAAGAAGAAGCCAAAGGAAGAAGCTGAAGGTAGTTGGCAGAGAGAGAGAAAAGAAGAAAGTCAAAAGAAGAAAAGAAAGAAGGAAGATCAAGCACTTAGCATCATCATTTTCAGGCGTCTGATTCACAAATCAGATGTCCAATTTCATGTTTATTCACATACATTGGTTCCTTTAGTGCCTTACATTTATTCCTATTTTTTTGCACTATAAACATTGATCTTATTGCATATTATATTATTTCAAATTCTCAAGTTGCGATCTTGATTTCTAAACCCTAATTTTCTCCCTGTGTTCGACCTCAAACTTTAAAATTCGAGTAATAAATTGTATTTGTTTTGAACGCTTTTTCGACTATACTACAACACGACCTTTTTAAAACTCGATCGAGCGCTCTTAACACATGGTCATCGCCATGCCCATCAGCCAAACGACTACGGGAGCAGGAGTTGTCTTGCTCAGCGAACCTTGTAGCGTGATCCAACAACTGCACCATGTCTCGAGGCGGGAAATCATCAATACCATACTAGAACCTTTGAGTCAGTTATCCTAACTTAAAGTATTGGAAGTGATGGCATCATGTGGTCACTTACATTTGAAATACTGAGTCTTGAATTGATCTATATAAGACTCCAAAGACTCATGCCTTCTCTGCCGGATTTTTGACAGCCTTTCCAGATTATCCCTGATTTGTTGTTAGCTAGCGAAATATTGACAAAATTTGTTAGCCAACTCCTGGAAATAGGTAATTTGGCCCGCTGGCAATTCATTAAACCACTCATGGGCCTTTCCGGCTAAATATGACCAGAATACTTGGCAAAGTAATCCGTCCAGACATCCGTAGACCAGCATCATTTGTCTATAGCTTACAATAAAGCTATTACGGTTCGATGTCCCATCATATTGAGCAAAGACGGGCTGTTTGAAATTCTAGGGATGTAGGGCGATCATCATGTCCTTAGTGGAGGGGTACGTGGTCACATATCCCCGAGGCCTCACACCTCTCATCGCCCGAGTGACCTAGCGAATAATCTCGGGGATCGAGCCCCTGCCACTAGTTACCAAAGGATAAGCCCTCGACTGCTCGTTCAACTCTCACAAAGGCGGGAGGGGAGCTTTTAGTGGACCAGGGGGAGTGATAGATCGCGAGTAGGGGTATTTAATATGGTGATATTAGCGTCAAATTGTGTATAGTGGAAGTGGTTAACCTACAAGCGAATCTACACGTGTTTATTAAAAATTTATTAACCTGGACTAAATCAAATTTTAACTTGTCAGTTTTAGGCCGAAGGTTGAACTCAGGGAGGCAGGTTTTGGATTACTCAATTTCTACGTGCTTCCTAAGCTCACATCAATTCCTTTCGGTTATTGTATTTTTGGTTTTCTTGATTTTTAGATTTTTTTGAGATAAAGTTGTCCTTGAGGCACACCCTCAAATTGGTCCTTGGCTATACGCCAAAATACAAAAATCTGGTCTCACCACATGCGAGACCGTGCACCTGCAAGTCAAGATTTATCTTTTCTGTTTTATACTTTTTTTTCTTTTCTTAAGCAATGAAATGAAAGCAAATATAAAAGAAGATAGAATAAATGCAGAATTGAAATGCGAAAATTAAAATTGATTGAAATACTTAGCTTATTTATATGTAGAATATATATATGTATATAAGTATAAGTATATATATATCTATATAATATAATAATGAATATTGAATCTAGGATTCAATAGGGATGTAGCACAATGCTGGGTTAATCGTCGCCTAGAAAGACAGGATTAACCTAGCTACGTGCCGTGTGCGGTGTGGAGTGGACGTGTGTGAGTGTGGGTAGAAAGCTTGCTTTGCACGAATATCGAGAAATATTCGCAACTGGTGCGGATATTCCTGTGATATAATGCGGTGAAGGGTAGGTGCACGGTTGTGTGAGTAGGAGACGTGGGGTGAATGTGTGCATGATAGAAAGTGGATTTGTGTGTATATATTAGTATATATAAGTATATAAGTATATATAATTATATATGCATATGTATGTAAATATATATATATATGTATGTATGTATGTATCTATATAGACGGGGGGGTGTGAGTATGTGAATATATATATATATATATATGCGTGTAGGTGTGTGTATAAGAGTGTGTGAGTGTGATAGAGAGGGTGTGCGTGAGTGTGTCTGTTTGGGCGTGTGAGAGAGTGTGGGTTTAAGTTGTTTGGAGAGTGAGTTCGTCGTTTGAGTGAGAGAGCGAGTGTGCGAGGGTTTGTGTGTGTGTGAAAGAGAGCAAGTGAGTGAAAAGAGCTACACGTGCGCACTGGTGCGAGGAGGTGCGTAGCACAGCAAGGAACTGCGCGAGAGAGAATGTAGCGCAGCACGCTGGAATGCAAACAAGGACTTAGCGCAGAAGTGCTGAGACTGGGAGCGCGGGCAAGTGACCGGCTGGAGGTAGTCACAAGAGGAGAGAGAACTCCCTTCGTCACCGGATAAGTGAGAAGCTTGCCGGTAGCTACAGTGTCGCGCAGACCGCACGTGAACTGTGCACACGGGTGCGGGTGACCGGCAAGGGCGGTTCAGAGCAGCGAGGGCACGGAGAAGGGTGGGGACACGCGTAGAGCACGTAGAAGGGAAACCTTAGGCTCGTAGAGGTACATAGAGTAGGGCTGCCCAGTGCATGAAGGTGGTGGCCGAGCTTCAGAGATTGAAGATCCACAGCTCAGTAATGGCTATGGCGCATGAAAAAGGAAACAAAGAAAAACAAACAAATCAAAACAAAAGCAAAGAAAACAAATACTGGGAATCCACCATGCCCACCTGCTCGTGAAGGAGCTGGGCGGTGGTGGAGCTCACAGTGGTGTTTGAAACCACAGGGAGCTTCTCCTACACATAGAGTGCCTCTTCTCAATTGGTAAGAAGAGGAGCTGTGTATGGAGAGGGAGAGAGGGAGAGAGAAGAGCTGTGGCCGACAGTGATTGAGAGTGGGTCTGGTGTTGTGTAGGCGTCTGTGGGTGGGTCTGTGAAGGTGGTGGCCGACGACTTTGCAAAGGTTGAGGTGGGGTTCCTTTTATAGATAATGGGTGGTAGGGTGGCGGGTGCAGGTGTAGGTCATTAGGATATATATTAAGAGGGGAATATTGCATGTAGGTACTTAGGTTGTTGAGAAATGAGTGTAGGCTTTTTTACTAGGTGGACTAAGTGGTAGAATTTAAATGGCAATGAGGTGGCCATGGAAGGGATGAAATGCTCAATCTCTCTCTATCATCCTCTCTATAAAATGCACCAATGCCAATATTTACATAATGCATGCATAACTACTTAATCTAGATGTGTAATGTTAGGAAATAGCATAAGATGACCTAATTAGAGACGTGAATTACTGCGTAATCACACCCCCATGCCGATCTTTTGCTAGTCCCTAGCAAAATACTTATTCAATAAGGTATTAGTATTTAGAAATGATCTTAAGCTGAAGATTTTTCTAAAGCAACATTAATGTGTTTAATAGTTGGACATTGTGAGAGCAATTGCAAAGAAGACTACCAGAACTCAAGTCTTACGTAACATAGACCATCTCTCGACCAACAAGGACTCTTGATATTTAAACCTTAAGTGCGATTTCCAAGACTCAGAGGGTTTTGCATAGCTCGAAAGCTAAGAGGTTATGGTTTGTGCTTAGTGATTTATCAGGACCCACCAGATGAACATTAAAACTCAATCCCGAGGTTTCACATCTTTTTAAGTCCAGGCTAATCCTAGCTTCAGCTCATGTCTTTGAATTAACCCTAAAAAAGAAATGATGGAAAAACTCAACCCCACTTTTATTGTTTTTGTGGCTCAAAGAATATATGGTAGAAATAGGATATTTGTAACGCACCCTGAAAAACTTTTAGGGAGAAGAATTTACATACTTTTGGAAGATATACTGACTTATTCGCAAGATTTTTTTTTTTTTTGAAACAAGTGTCAATATATCTTCTACAACTTTATTTGGAAGAGCACACTTATTTGGTGGGTAGTACTTTTTGGTGGAAAGAGTTTCTCCTAAACACAAGACTAAAGATTGGGATAAAAAGTCTACCTGCGCACACAGGTAAGGACTCCACCTTCCCTAATGAACACTAGGGTTGGATCTTACGTTCACCTGGTCTTTCTTGATATGTATAGTGTGAACCAAGATTAGTTAGGTTCTCAAGTAGAAGCAAACCAACGAATTTTGTACTGGTGACTCAGGTACAAAAATACGTCCTAAGTTAGGAGAGATTTTGATCTATCTTATCAATGCTCGAGTGAATTAAGCCAAAGCCTGAGCAAATCGAGCTTCTGTGGCCCGAAAAGTCTTCAAAGCAGAGGTTGAATATCCATAAACACTTATTATATTTTTGTTTCAGCTTTCAGATCATAGCTAAACATGTTACACTTTTTATGGCTTTTTGGGTTTTGTAATTATTTTTTTGAAACAAATAGGTGATGGGTGGTACTCATCATAGCTAACAAGCTTTAGTTAAGCTAGAAACTGAGTTAAACAATACCAAATTAACACATAAAAAGGGTTAAGTGTGGGAATCAAAGAAAAATACCTAAAAGCTTAATTCTGTGTTAAAATTACATAATTAGATCATAAAACAATATATTCTTGAGAAAAAAGTCAAATGGTGATCCAAGTGTTAATTGAACACACAAACAAGTTTAAAAATCCAAATGAAAAGTATAAGTAACTTCTCAAATGTTCAATTAAGCACATATAAAAACTTGAAGGCATTTGGATATCACTAAGGCTTTGAAACTTAGATTTTACACTTAGGTCCTTTGTGCATCACATTTCCTTCATTAGAAAACCTTCCCTGACCTTTTTGTAACCTGCAGGGACCTCTTTGTAATCCCTTAAGGACCATTTAGTTATGATTTCTTACCACTTATGGGCTCGGCTATAATTGTCCTACCCCTTCGTAAGGGGCTTCTCCCTGCAATTTTTCCTTTTGACCCAGCAACCTGGAGCCTCTGCGCGTGCACTGTAGCACGTGAAGAACACGGAGGATCTCAACAGTCCATTCTCCTTGATTTTGATTTGCGGCCCGATCTAAATCGAAGCTTTGCGCGAAGCGGGGCGTATGCTCACCCAACCCCCCAGATCCCATCCTACGGTCAGATTTCAATTTGGCAGCCCACGTGCTCCTCTCCTCTCATCCTTGTCGCTGGTGCCCTCGACGTCTATCCTCACCCACACGGTGGTCTGAGCCACTGAGATTGCTACTTAAGCAACTCAGTGGTCACGCGCACAAAAAATCGCCTCCTCTCCTACATCCTTGAGAGCGATCCCTTCTTCCCCTCCAGTTCCCCTAATCTCTTCACACGGTGCACCTGTGACAGAGGTGTAGTTCTTCACCTCCCTTTCCTCCTCATCGCTAGGGATGACGTACACCTGAGGATGACCTAGAAGCTTCACTAGCAAGCTTTTCAGTTGTTGGAGCTCCCCTTCCCTTCTTTCTCCTTAGCCACTGGCTAAGGACCCATAGGTCACATTGTTCCTTTTAGAATAGTTTTACTGTTTTGTAGTTTAGCTATAGTGTTAGTTAGATAGCTTAGCAATAGAATTAGTTGTAGAATTAGTGTTAATCTGTTGTGCATGTTAGTATAGTATTAGGAGTAGATTTAGATTAAATTTCCTCCCCCTCTCACCTCCTTTGATCATCCCAGATCAAAGGGGACGATTTCCCCCAGTCACTGTTCATGATTTTCTCCCTCTATGCATTGTCATATCGCTTATGATTTCCTCAATTTTTCTCGCAATGCACCCCCTCATTTGATCTAGTTTCAAATTTGAATGGTTTTCAACCTTAGATCTGAGATTAGCATCAAAATCCATTTTAGGAGCTTTCCATTAATTCCATTTTGTCACAAAAGCCCTTAGTCTGAACTTAAAAATTGAATAAGTTTGCCAGATGTTTTACGGATTCAGATTTCAAGGATTTTTATTCATTTTGGGTTTTGAATATTTTGATCTAGCAAACTGAGATATCTTTGATTGGATTCATTGTTTGGCTAGGAATCTAAGGTGATTCTGAAGTTAGAATTTACCTCAGATGAGTCATAATCTAATCTGGATTTTCATGAGGATTTTAATGGTTTGAATGCATGATAGAGCTAAGGAAAATCACTTTGGTGATTTGAGGTTCTATCCTATATTCATGAGTTGTTTGCAAAATAGAATTCTGATTTTCAACCTAAGGAGTTCTCAATACTCCTTAAGGTTTCAAATATCTAAGATTTAAGTTTATATTTTAAATAGATTGATCTAACTCCTTCTACATGCTGTCTATAACATTAGAAAGAGCTAGATCAGATCTCTTTCAGCTTTGATTGATGAGATTTTATTGACAAGGGATCTTGAGTTTGAGTTGTACTCCTGAGTGATTTTTATGAGAATTTAAACCCTTGTTAGATTGTCTTTAGAGTGATTTCTGTTTTTGTCTTAAATCCCAGACTTATAGCAAACTGATGTAGAAGCAGCTACATTCCCCTCCTCAATTCCAGCCAAGTGCTCCCTGGATTAGCTCTTTTAAATCCCTAATCAGGCTATCCATAATCTGATCTGGGATATAAAGGGTTAAATCAGGAGATACAAGTTGGAATTAGCCCCTTTTCCTACTGCAAACCTATTCCTCTTTAAATGAATTAACTGCAGCAGCAGTTAAGACGTCTGAAGAAGGATTTGGTTTGACGATTGGGTCAAGTTCAGCAGCTTCTACTGATATATGTTGCTACATTTGTTGTTAGCTTGCTTCTACTGTTTCAGCAGAAGTCCTCTGTCTAGATAAACCCTATGGACAATAGCTTAGGTTTTAAATAGTTGCCTGATGTATAATGTTGTGTTCAACTTCTGTACAAGCTTTCATATAAACTAAATGAATTTTTAAGCTCATTTGAATGCTTGTAATCATGATTTAAATTCTTTGTCAACTAGTTTTAAGCTCAACTGTCCATCAAGTAAAGTTAATTAAAATCCACAATGAATTGTGTGCTTAATACTTACAACTTTTCCTTTATAGTGTGCTGAGACTGTTGAGGCAGTTTACTGCCTTTTAGACTCCTTATGATCCATTCTAGGCCTTAACACACTTAGGAAACCTTTAAAAGGCCTAGAATGTGTGAACTTTGGACTTAAATAAAAATCATATTAAAAAATCTAAAAAAATAAAACAAACATGTCTTACTGAAGATTAGGTGTTTATTTACATACATAACAAGTTTCATGGTAATCAGAACCCTCGACTTAGTAGAATTTACCATTCGACGGTTCTATATAGTATGAAACTTAATAAAAGAAACCAAACATAAAAAGGCCAAAAACATTTCTTTCTCCTCATCCATTTCTTTCCTTCTCATCTCCTAACTCCATAACATATATAAAAATCATAAAAAGTGAAAAAACCCTAAAAATACTAAAAATCCTTTGTATAATATGTATATAAGTGTATTTATAAGCTATATAGTAAGTTTATTAATCTATAATGTAAATTATATATAGATATATATATTTATAATAGCAATAACTTAGGTATACATTGTATAATGTAAATTAAGTATTTAAGTTAGATGGTACTGTATATAACTAAATTATATAACTAATTATTAAGTAAACTAATTTATATGTACTAAATAGCTATATAAATTAATACCTTCTATAAATAATCATATTAAGTTATAATACTGTATAGACATATTTATATGTATATTATAAACATATTAAACCCTGTACCTTAAATTAATTTGTTAAGTTAATAGTTAAGTTATTAGATTAAATTAAAATAAATTAGTAGTTTAAGTTAAAACTAAGTTAATTAATACTGTTGAGTTATACTACTGTATTTTAAGTAAATTAACCTAATTTAAGTATATTTATAGTGTTTATACTATTTAAACTTAAATTACAAATAAAATAGTATGAAATTATAGTATTTAAATGTAAATAAATTAGAAATAAAGCTTGTAAAATACAATAAAATATATATATTAAATACTATAACATAGTTACTAACTCTGTATAAGGTCAATTAGACCATATAATAACTAATTTATACGTAATTAAGGAATAAAACCTAAAATTAAGTATGTATAAACTGTATACTCTAGCTAATTTATTTATACAATAAATATAATTAAAAATCTAAATTAATTATACAATTAGGTAGTATTATGTAATACTTTATTTTCCCATAATTTATTTTTATTTTGTAATAAATTATGGCCCTCGAATTGAGGGCCAAAATCCCTAATTCAATACAGTTGC
This sequence comes from Thalassia testudinum, assembly GCA_037157565.1. Taxonomy (NCBI): domain Eukaryota; kingdom Viridiplantae; phylum Streptophyta; class Magnoliopsida; order Alismatales; family Hydrocharitaceae; genus Thalassia; species Thalassia testudinum. The sequence goes on along the minus strand of JAZHRO010000015.1, from coordinate 23,401,847 downwards.
ACCTCAATTTCACCGTAGATGCGGCGTTAGAATAGCGTCGCATCGTTAGCTGTCGACTGCATTGAGCGGTATAAGATGAAAAAGTCGCATGGGATGTTCAGTTGTCACGGGCGTCGGGCGCCCGAACCAATTGAACATCTGACCTTACTAAGCATTATATGAGCTTTGTGTGTGGGTCGGGGGCCGGAGTGTGTGCAAGGGCTTGATTAAGCCCCAAACTGAGCTTAAAATGTACTTAAGCAGCCTAATTAAGAAATTAGGGCACGCTTAGTAGAGGTCTAGTCCCACTCGGTCCTCAGGTGCTGTGTATCCCTCGAAAGGCGTGCCCGCAAATTAAAATCAATTTTTTGTTAAGTAGGGACCCTAATGACTCTTTAAACACAGAGAAGAGGTTAAGCGGAAGAACAACTAAGTGTTAGCTGTAGAGAAAGTTAAGAAGTAAAAGAAGAGAAGAAGAACACAGAGGATACTTGAGAAGTTAAAGGAGATATGTGTATGTATAATATATAACGTATATCCGTATGGATAATATATGTAAATAAATAAGTTTAAGGTAAATAATAAGTATATGTATAAGTAGTATCGCTATTTATATATATGTATAACTACGTATCATTACTGACAGAATAAAACATCACTAAAGATAAGATAACTGTCGCTATAGACTCTAGTTCTTGCTTTAGAATTTGTATGTATTTTTTCTGGGGTCCAACGACGTTTATATCTATCGCTGTAGCTATTATATATGTTACTGTATAGGTTAGTGTATTAAGTTAAGTATTGTATGTATTATTAGTTAGTATTATATATATAAGTAGGTATTAGTAATATAACTTATAAGTAGATAATATAAAGTATGTCTATGAAGTGTTTGATGCTTGTTTGTAATTCGTACTTGCAAACATTTTAATTGATTCTTTTTGTACATAATTAAACAACGCATTCATTCTTTCTTTCTTTATTGTACATAAAAGTTCTCTTTTTGGAATTAAAGAATAATCTTGGACTTAGAGAGTGATGTATATCAATAACTACCTCCTAGTGTACGACCTGAAATAAACCAGTAAAAATTAGGTAATTAAATAAAATTGACGCGATAATGGTTTGTATTTGTGACACATATTACAACGACATTTCTTTTTTATACAAAATGCAATCCCAGCATGCGATTCGCATCATTAATAGACTATGTACATATTTATAGATGGATATGTATAATGGATGCAGAAGCTGCATAATACCCATATAATACCCAGATCTTATGGATGCCTATCCACACCCCCATGCCAAATGATGCTTTGTCCTCATATGCATGCAGGGTTAAGGAAGGTCCAAGGGTCATGTACGAGAGCTAAGGTGCGAGGTATACAGCAGAGTAGAAGGGCGGGTGGATGGTGGGTGTGAAGCAATCGACCACGGTTCATATAAAAATTGTCGTTGTTGTAGTATATGTTACAAATACAAACTGTTATCATGTCAATTTTATTTAATTACATAATTTTTACTGGTTCATTCCAGGTTGTTCAATGGGAGGCAGTTATTGATATACACCACTTTCTAAGCCCAATATCATTCTTTAATTCCAAAAAGATCGATTTTATGTATAATCATGAATGAATTAATTAATTAATGAAAGAATTAAACTGATTTATGTACAAAAGAATGTATTGAAATGCTTGTAAACATATATATACAAACAAGCATCAAACACTATAAATGAATAATATATACTATATACTTATAACTTATAATAACAATACTGGTATATATATACAATAGTAAGTAATAATATGTCCGATACTAACTTAACTTAATATACTAACATATACAATAACATATATAATATGTACAGTGACATATATAAACATCGCTAAACCTTAGAAAAACTATGTACAAAAGCTAAGGTAAAAATAGGATAGTGACACTTATTCCATCTACAGTGACGGATTAGTTTGTTACTGTACATACATAGCTCAAACATATGTTATACAACGTATACCTAATATACATATACTTGTTATTTACAATATAGTTATATATATACACTATACGAATATACATATATTGTTACGACCCAGTTCCTCGATCCCTATAGGACCCGAGACCGGCTCACCTCAACTAATCCCAAGACCTAGTCGTCCAACGAGAAATAATCAAGAGCAGGAAAATAAACCACATTCACACATGCAATATAACTAAGCAGAAGAAAAGAACGCAATAGTAAAGAAAAGTAGAACACTGTCTTAAAATAGTACATGCCACCACAACAACAATAGCGGAAAGAAAATAAAAAGTAACAGGAACAATAGCTTAAAGGTCCAGTACTCACAACTATAGCAGAAACAAAAGGGCTGGAAAGAAAACTACTACAGCTAGGCTCTGCTGGGCTCAGCTCCCTCTGTAGCCGGAAACTCGGGCTACTCAACTCTTGGTCCTGAATAGGGTTACGAAAAGGTAGAGTCAGCGAACGCTAAGTAGAGTGGTGTTTACATTATTTATGTGCAAGTAAAGTAAAACAACAAGCAAGTTTTATTCTCATTTCTATTTATCTCATTTATATATTTCTGGTTCATCTATTTCTCAAAGTATCCAAGTATTTCTTGATCTTGCTTGTTCCTCATGGGAACGATCTTAATTGCAGTCTTTTTCGTGGAGTAGAAGGTACACGTGGTGCTCTCCTGGTCGGGAGAGTCCCCTGTGGTAGTCCTACACCCAGTCAATCACCCCGAGGTCACTGTCGAGACGTAGCGGTGACTACGGCACGCGTGATAAGCGCACGGGTAGCCACCCTGCACTGACACACGATCAGTCGTTTCTGCTAGCAGGTATGCCCAAAGTACAGCACGGAACAGTATAGAGCCTTGCCCTCTTAAAACAGGGGTCTCGCCCCTCCATGATTCGTGTACCCTCGTCCGACTACCTCAGTTTGCCTAACGGGCCTAACAAGGTCGATGTAGGGTGGCTAGCTTAACCCCAGGCCCCGTAGGGTGGCTAGCTCCCTCCCTACACTAGTAGCTCACCTCAGTACCACATACGCGAGGGCCAACAGGAGTCGGTGTAGAGTATCCTGTCCTACCCTGAGTCTCAACCCAAGAGGTGGCTGATTCCCCCTCTACACTAAAAGGGACAGTTGCTCTCCTTGGTACCGTGTACACAAGGGCCAGCTCACTTTCCGTCTATATTCCAGATTCCTTTCATACACAGGAGTTCTACTCCTAATTCCCCATAGGGTTCATGTTCATTATTCATCTCATTTATCAATGTTCATATCTTATGTTTCATAACTCGTTCCTTATCCATATACAGGCAGCTCGTGTTTTCACAATTTAATTCTTAATCATCTACATGCAACTTGTGGTTTCACCGTTCACTTTCTCATTCACATACAGACAACTCATCTTTTTTTACATGCATCTCATAATATTGGATTCCTACGAGAGGGGGTGAGATATGCATGACGTATAAAATGCGGAATAAAAAGATAACAATCTCACAAAAAGAACAATCTCATAATGTACACATGTATTTTTATGTGGAAACCCAAATCGGGTGAAAACCACCACCTAACCCTCTCGAGTTAGGATTTCCTGATCGATCTAGTCGATCAAATCCATTATACGAACTACTTAAACGAGGTAGTTCAACCTCAATTTCAACCACACTACAAGTACGATGGTAGCGTTCCTCAACCCCTCCTCTTCACAAGGAGAATTTTGTCTCACGAAGGAGATGGGAATTCGCAACGTGAATACCCAACCAATAACAAAGAAAAATGACAAAACAACCTGTAGAGCCAACAAAGATTAACCTAGCTACTATAGGTAAAGATACTTACCTTTGCTTGGAAGTGTGTCGGTTTGACATGGGTGAGTGAGCCACGCAACGGTGCTTGGTCGCTCTCGTAATATCGGAGGGCGAGTGGGTGCGTAAACGAAGATGAAGCTCTCAGATGTGGACACGGGATTTGGAGAGCTTAGAACTTCTTCTTAGTATCAATGTAACACAATAAGAGTGGAAAGTAGTCTTGCAAGTTGTGTCTTGGTGTGTGTTTGCAAGGCAAGGGTCCTCCTCTATTTATAGAGGGCCTAGGAAGGCTTTAGAAGCTCTTAGAAAGCTTCCGTAGCCGTTGGGGTTGAACCTAAGGCAAAACAGGCCGTAATCAGAATCAATCATGATTCTAACAGGGTCATCCGACATCTGGTCCAGGTATCAGATGTCTGGAAAACCTATTTAAGACGCCTGGGAACTAAGTTAGACGTCTAATTCTAGGCAAGTTTCCTTATTGACTTGGTTCAGACCTAAACAGGGTTCTAGTGTATTTTCATTAGACGACGTACAAGACATCTGGCACTAGGTCTGGACGCCTGGAAACCTATTGTACAGCAGGAATGGATTTCCAAGATAAGTTAACGGCTATACAATCTTACAAAGGGATTTTGGGTCAATTTAGGCAAAACGGTCGTATATCAAACTTTTAGAGTCCTCTACGGATGTTTGACATAAGGCTAACAGTCATTTTCCTCAACGTATGCTTAGGTAGCCAACGTTCCACTAATTAGATGTCTGGTACAAGCATCAGACATCTTCTAAGGCGTCTTCTAAGATGTCTGGACTAAGGTCAGGACGTCTAATTTCATCAGACAGAAGCAACAAAGTCCGATTTTCATATTAGACGTTTGATTAGGCTGTCAGAACCCTATTTTGGTTTTCTAAGTTCTCTATAGAAAACCTAAGTATCCTAGGGTTGTGTAGGTGTTCCTAGGACTACTTTAAGGGTTCTTTGAGACTCTTTAACATAAGATTTAAGAAAGAAATAAAGAGCAAAATAAAGAAACAAAATTACATAGAACAAGATAAAAGGAAATCTATCCTATTCTTGTCTCCATGCATCTTCAGGCTATCACTCCACGCGAAGCTCCTCTGTTTTCCTTTAAGCTCCTCCAATCCGTCATTTATGCAAGCTCGAACTCCGTCTAAACGCGTCTCCATTTGCAATTAACCTGAAATCTAAGACTTCAAGTGCAAATGTTAAACAACATGTATTTTTTTATCATCAAAATAAACGATCGTGGTGCTCTAGCACCAACAATCTCCCCCTTTTTTATGATGACAAAATCATAAATAATAATCCACAAAATTCTCCCCCTTTTTAACATTATCAAAAAGGTATTATAAATTTTAATTTTCTTAAACTCCCCCTTAAAATATGCTCTTCTAGTTTTTGAGTTAAATTTCTTTTAACAAGAATAATGTTCTCCCCCTTTGTAATAGCAAGATAGTTATATCTTTTTCTCTCCCTTTCTAAGGGAAATATAGCTAACTTATTTTTGAAACTCTCCCTTAAAGATTGACAAGTAGCTTACTAAATTTAACTTCCCCTGTCTATATGTTAATGATAAAAAAGATAGGGTTTAGAGATTACCTTACCTACCATGGCCAATAGAATGGCCCAAATGGAGGTGAATGCCAAATTAGATGGGGTTCCCATCCATAGCTTGGAGGTCTGATCATTGGCACCGGTCTCTAATTGGGCGGTTGACGTGCGACAGGTCGGTCAGTTGTTCATCGTCTCATCGGTCTCCTCTTTTCCTTCCTCCTTGGTCTATTTCTTGGTCCTCCCAATTTGAGTTGACCATCCTTGAACTTGTAGGTCCAATCTTTTGTATTGTAGTCTCCCTTAAAACCTACAAAATAGGATTCGAGTTGGTCTTTCGGTATCCAAGTTAGCTTGGATCCGATTTTGTTAGTTGGTCTCCTTGAGGGTGATCCTTTCTCAACCTTAGGGTTAGATAAAGTTTCTACTTTATTGATCAAATTATTTGATTTTTCCTTAAGACATACAATTTCTTTTTCTAAAATATGCATCTTGGTTTTTAAACTAGAAACTTCTAATTTTAAATTAGTGTTCTCCTCAATCAATTTGCCATTTTCAATTATTAGATTGTATTTTTCTAATGACAAATCATCATCTTTAGGATTAGAACTACTTTCTTGGTCCTTAAGTTTTATTCCTAACCTATCATTTTTAGATTTGAGAAAACTAAGATTCTTTTTAATATTTTTATTTTCTACCTTAAGTGATTTACTAAGTTCAAATAATTCATCAAATCCATCTTGTAAATCGGAATTTACCTCATTATCAAAATCGCTTTCACTGTCGCCATGAAACCCATGCAGGCAGTTTCATTCTTCTTCTTCCTTCGAGCTCGAGTTGTCCCAAGTCACTTGGAACGCCTTCTTCTTATACTTCTCCTTCTTCTCCTTCTTGAGAAGAGGGCACTCGGGTCGAAGATGACCCTTTTCGTTGTAGTGGTAGCAACATCTCGGACTTTCCTTTTCCTTCTCCTTTTATTTCTTTGATTCCCTACAAAACTTGGAAATTTTTTTAAGTAGGAATTTAAAATCTTCATCATCGGAACTTACCTCGCTATCTGACGCGTCTCTGAATGCGAGGGTCTTCTTTGTTTTTGGCTCTGGTGTATCCTTCTTCTTCTGCTTTAGCTTTTTCTCGTAGGCCATTAGATTGCCTAGGAGATCCTCTATGTTGAGCTCCTCCATCTCATTCACCTCCTCGATGGCGGTGACCTTATGTTCCCACTCCAATCCGAGAGAACGAAGAAGCTTCCCTTGAAGCTCCCTCTTGATGAAGGCCTTCCCTAAAGCTTTCAAATTATTTACTATGAGAGTGAACCTAGTGTTCATCTCACTCAAAGTTTCATTAGTCTTCATAGAAAATAATTCAAATTCTTGTGAAAGTAAATTAATTTTAGAAGACTTTACCTTAGAGGTACCCTCGTGAATTACCTCAAGTGTGTGCCAAATCTCATATGCGGTGACGCACTGCGAGATTCGATTGAATTCTTCCGGGCTCAAAGTACAATACAATGCGTTCATTATTTTTGCATTTAAAGTGAGCTCCCGGATCTACTGCTGTGAGTATCCTGCGGCGGGTCTCTTCGGGATGTTGAAGGGGGCCTCACATCGAGCCCATATTGTGAAGTCATTGGCTTGAAGCCATGTCTTCATCCGCAACTTCCAGTATGGGTAATTGCTCCCATCAAAGAATGGTGGACAAGTGGTAGACTGCCCCTCAAGAATCCTCGTCGTAGAGCAGCTTCCCTCCATGATCTTCTTGCTTGGTTGTTATGCTGAAATAGCAAGAACCTGCTCTGATACCAATTGTGGATTCCTACGGGAGGGGGTGAGATATGCATGATGTATAAAATGCGGAATAAAAAGATAACAATCTCACAAAAAGAGCAATCTCACAATGTACACAAGTATTTTTAGGTGGAAACCAATACCAGGTGAAAACCACCACCTAACCCTCTTGAATTAGGATTTCCCGATCGATCTAGTTGAACAAATCCACCATACGAACTACTTAAATGAGGGTAGTTCAACCTTAATTACAACCACACTACAAGTACGAGGGTAGCGTTCCTCAACCCCTCCTCTTCACAAGGAGGATTTTGTCTCACGAAGAAGACGGGAATTCGCAACGTGAATACCTAACCAATAACAAAACAACTTATAGAGCCAACAAAGATTAACCTAGCTACTATAGGTAAAGATACTTCCCTTTGCTTGGAAGTGCGTTGGCTTGACGTGGTTGCGTGAGTCACGCAGCGACACTTGGTCGCTCTCGTAATATCGGAGGGCGAGTGGGTGCGCAAACGAAGATGAAGCTCTCAAGTGTAGACACGGGCTTTGGAGAGCTTAGAACTTCTTCTTAGTATCAATGTAACACAATAAGAATGGAAAGTAGTCTTGCAAGTTGTGTCTTGGTGTGTGTTTGCAAGGCAAGGGTCCTCCTCTATTTATAGAGGGCCTAGGAAGGCTTTAGAAGCCCTTAGAAAGCTTCCGTAGCCGTTGGGGTTGAACCTAAGGCAAAACAGAACGTAATCAGAATCAATCATGATTCTAACAGGGTCATCAGACGTCTGGTCCAGGTATCAGATGTCTGGAAAACCTGTTTAAGACGCCTGGGAACTAAGTTAGACGTCTAATTCTAGGCAAGTTTCCTTATTGACTTGGTTCAGACCTAAACAGGGTTCTAGTGTATTTTCATTAGACGACGTACAAGACATCTGGCACTAGGTCTGGACGCCTGGAAACCTATTGTACAGCGGGAATGGATTTCCAAGATAAGTTAACGGCTAGAAAATCTTACAAAGGAGATTTTGGGTCAATCGAGGGAAAACGATCACATATCAGATGTCTGGGGTCCTCTACGAATGTCTGATATAAGGCTAATGGTCATTTTCCTCAATGTATGCTTAGGTAGCCAACGTTCCACTAATTGGACGTTTGGTACAAACATCAGACGTCTTCTAAGACGTCTGGACTAAGGTCAAGACATCTGATTTCATCAGACAGAAGCAACAAAGTCCAACCTAAGTTATTGGACGTCCAAGTCAACAGCCAGACGTCTTAAAAGTCACTTTCAGTCGTCTGATTTTAGGATTAGATGTTTGATTAGGCTGTCAGAACCTTATTTTGGTTTTCTAAGTTCTCTACAAAAGACCTAAGTATCCTAGGGTTATGCAGGTGTTCCTAGGACTACTTTAAGGGTTCTTTGAGGCTTCTTAACATAAGATCCAAGAAAGAAATAAAGAGCAAAATAAAGAAACAAAATTACATAGAATAAGATAAAAGGAAATCTATCCTATTCTTATCTCCATTCTTCTTCAGGATATCGCTCCTCGCAAAGCTCCTCTATTCTCCGTCAAGCTCCTCCAATCCGTCATGGATGCGAGCTCGAACTTCGTCTAAACATGTCTCTCTTTGCAATTTACCTGAAATCTAAGACTTCAAGTGTAATTGTTAAATAAGATGTGTTTTGTTATTATTAAAATAAACGATCGTGGTGCTCTAGCACCGACAATAATTACACTATTGCCATTTGCTAGCAATTTATTTTAAACATACATTCAAGCAAACAATACAGCTCAAAATAGGCTCATACATTTCTACCCTAGGGTTCATTCCATATCCTAGAGTTGATCCGATTATTTCAAACTAGTACATTCTTATTAAATATTAACAACTGAATTAAACCACTCTACCGGGTATCATGGGAGGAATGGGGGCATGTACCACAGATCTCGTCATCTCTGTGGGCCCCGAACATGCCATCGGCTGGTAACCTGTACTAGCGACTAATTTACATTAGACGAGCTCAAAACAATAGATAGTCAACACAAACTCATAGAGAAACTCGAGTGGAACACAATGGTAATTCGTTTGCGGAAATCCGACTCCGTTTGGGCCCTAAACGGGACAAAAACGCAATTACAGACCAAAATCTAACATCTGGGACTAGTCCCAGACGTCTTAAAAGATGTCAGATCTCACCTTGCACTTCCTGCGGCTGCTTCAGACATCCTGACTCTCTCTGCGACCGTATGGGGGCAGCTCCAAACGTCGGACAAGGCCTCCGATTGTCTTGAAGCACCTCCGGACGTCTGGCGATGTGATAAGACGTCCAAAAGGACTTGGGAAAGCGCATCGCGCGCCTTCCCGAAGCCTTCACCTACATACGAAAAGCACAGGCACAAAATCAGCCCGACATCTCCTACGCTACAAGCTGCATGGCGGAAAGTAGCACGGGAAGATACGTACCTTGCACGATATTGTACTTTCAGACGTTCGGCTTCAGCTTTAGACGTCCTGGTGCCTCGCCAATCGTCTGGACGATACCCTAGACATCTGATACTGGAAAACTTCTAGTATCAAAACCTCCTCTGCGACGCTTCTCTCGTTGCAACTCCGCCCACAGCGCACCGTAGCAGCTTCAGCAGCTACAAAGGGCCGGGAGGTCGCCTCCCCGAGCCCTTCCTCCTCGCGCGTGCGCTCGCCGACAGCCGTGCGAACTCCGTCGAGTTCCTGAAGGTCCTCTGACCTTTACACTCTCTTCCTTCCTCTTTCCCTCGCTCACCCTCTCGTCCTCCCTCGCTCGCCCTCCCTCTCGTCACTCTCGCTCTCCCTTGCCACTGCCGCACAGGGAGGAATGCTGGAGGTGGTGGTGGTCAGAGGGTGAGGGTGGTGAGAAGGGAGGGTTTAAATAGAGTGGGTTTAGGGTTTAAGGGGGTGAGGGTGCGGGGAAGAGAGAGGCTTCTGCACGTCGCCCGTGCGCAGAGTGCAAAGGGACGTACGAAAATCTCACTTTCAGACGTCCGAGCACGTATCCAGACGTCTGATAGAAACTCCAGACGTCTTATCCGACTAAAAAGGCAATGGGTAATTTCATCATAACAAACTTAAAGGAAGTTTCATCCCCGAAACTTGAGCTAGCTAGGGTGTGGAAAAGGAACGTAAAATTGCATAACAAACTTAAAAAGGACCAAAGTAGGTCTAAAAAGACGTATCCTCAAAAATCTTCGAGTACTGGTCTCACATCGTCGCCTCAAGCTCCCAAGTCGCCTCCTCGTACCGCTGGCTTCTCCATTGAACCTTCACCAGTGGCACCTACTTCAGTCTCAGACTCCGGACAGCTCTATCTAGTATCTATACTGGCCTCTCGGGATAGGTTAGGTCGTCATCCCACCTCGATGCTCTTGTGGCTCAGAACGTGACTGGAATTGGCGACGTACTTCCTGAGGTTGGACACATGGAACATGTTGTGCACTCCAGAAAGCTGGGGAGGAAAGGCAAGTCGATAAGCAATGGGTCCTACTTGCTCCAAGACCTCAAAGGGCCCCACAAACCTTGGCCCAAGCTTCCCTTTCACCCCAAAATGATGTAGGCCCTTTATGGGCGAAACATGGAGAAAGACGTGATCCCCAACCTCGAACTGCACCTCTCTGCGTTTGCAGTCAGCGTAGCTCTTCTGCCTACTCCTGACAGTGTGGAGTCATCTGTGGATCTACTCTATCACCTTCTGACTCTGCCGGATCAACCTGGGACAAACCTCCTACTTGGTCCCCACCTCGACCCAACTCAAGGGTGCAGTACACCTCCGTCCATACAGAGCCTCGTAAGGTGCCATGCCGATGCTCGAGTGGTAACTGTTATTGTATGTAAACTCTGCCAGGGGTAAATGCTCCTCCCAGGAGTCTCTCCAGCCTAGTACACAGGTGCACAGAAGGTCCTCAAGTGTCTGTTTGGTGCGCTCTAACTGCCCGTTTGTCTGGGGGTGGTAGGCAGTACTGAACCTCAAACGTGTCCCCAAGGCCTATGGAAACTCAGCCAAGAACTGAGAAGTACAATGAGTATCCCTGTCAGATATGATCTCACGTGAGACTCTGTAGGCGCACCACATCTCTGATGTATCGCTCTACTAGCTGTGCTGGCCAAAAAGTGACTTGGATCGGTAGAAACCATGCCGTCTTCATCAACCGGTCTACGATCACCCAAATTACGTCGTGTCCCCACTGGGTAACTGGTAGACCTACCACAAAGTCCATGGTGATGTCTCCTACTTTCACTCTGGCACAAGAACTGGCTACAATGGCCCTGTCGGCCTCTGGTGCTCGGCCTTCACCTGCTGGCATACCAAACACTGCTAAACAAACTTGCCAACATCCCGCTTCATCCCTCTCCACCAAAAGTCGCATCACAAATCATGGTACATCTTTGTGTTCCTGGGATGTATGGTGAACCTGGACGCGTGCGCCTGTTATGACCCGGTTCCCGAGTCCCTACAGGACACGAGACCGGACCGACTCGATTGATCCCAAGACCTAGTCGTCCAACGAGAGAGTAACCAAAAAGCAGTAAAGTAAACCACATTCACCATACTAAGCAACTAACAGTAACAAAAGTACAGCAATAAAGAAGTAAAACTACTACAGTACACACCACCACAACAGTAGAAAAGTAAACAGGTACAGGAATATAAAGTGCAGAACGAAAGAGTACAGAATATAAAGGTACAAGAAGCTACTCACTACTACAAATGAGTACAAAAAGAGCGACAACTACTGGGCCCAGCACCCTCTGCAGCCATAGGTTCTGGCTGCTCAACACCTGGACTTGAAAAGGGTTTTGACTACAAGACGTCAGCAAACGCTGAGTAGAGTGGCAACCAACTACTAAAGCAGTAAAGGTGGACAGGTAGCTATTGTTTTTCAATTTCTTTTTAACTAATTATTCTTCTTTCACCACTTAGTTTAATTATCAGGTCTCTTTCTTGATCTCGAATGTTTCTCGTGGGAACGATCTTGATTACAGTCTTTTCCGAAGAGTAGAAGTAGCACGTGGTGCTCTCTTGGCCAAGAGAGTCCCCCGTGGTGGTCCTACACCCAATCAACCACCCCAAGGTCACGAACAAACATAACAGTGACTACGGCACGCGCGATAAACGCACGGGTAGCTACCTCGCACTCGTACGCGGTTAGTCGTTTCCGTTAGCGGGTGCGCTCAAAGCACAGCACAGAACCAGTATAGGGCATAGCCCTCTCAGTAACAGGGGTCTAGCCCTTAAGAACCAAATAGGGGTCTCGCCCCTCCACAGTCTGCGCACCCTCACCTGACTACCCTGGTTTGCCCAGTGGGCCTAACAAGTCATGTAAGTTGGCTAGCTGAACCCCGAGTCCTGTGCGGTGGCTAGCTTTCTCTCCCTACACTAGTAGCTCTCCCTGGTACTGTGTACGCGAGGGCCAAGAAATTGGTACAGAGTGGCCAATCCTAACCCTGGGTCCCAACCCAAGGGCCGCTAGCTCCGCTCTGCACTAAACAGGGGGACAGTCGCTCTCCTTGATACTCCGTACTCAAGGGCCAGCTCACTTCCTCACTCACATTCCCAATTCCATTCCATTTATTTCTAGGAGCTCTACTCCTAATTCCTCGTAGGGTTCATGCTCATATTTCTCAGGCCAAGCCATACCAGGTTTCATCATTTCTATTTCCATTCTCAGGTTATACACATGCAATTTGTAACTCTATTTCATATTCAGTTTATTCACAGATAGCTCGTGTTTCCAACATTCATCTTTCCATTTCCAAATTATATACATGCAGCTCATATTACGTCATTTCACGATTATGACAGAAAGGTTACATTCAACAATTAACTAACACATTTACTATATATTTCGCAGGCAACTGTTATTCATTTATAGGCAATTGTTATCATTCTATCTACTCATTCAAGACTGCAATTCATTCATTCAATACAGACAATCCAGAATTTCTAGTCCTAGGATTCATGCCATATCCTAGGTTATAATCATTCATTCCACACGTGCAATTAGGTTGTAATTAAATTAAGGGGAAGCCACTGTACCAGTAAACCCAGGAGTAATGGGGGCTTGAACGGCAGGCTCATGTGCCTTAGCAAGCCTTGAACCTGCAACAGAAACCAGTCCTATCACAAGGATCAATCACAGGAGAATACTTAGAATAGTATAAAAAGTATTCCAACAAGTAGGGGAAATCATACAGCAAACATCGGTATCTTAATTGCGGAAATCGGTCCTCAAACGGACCCTAAACGGGTCAAAAACAGTGATTCTGACTCAAATCAGATGTCTGGAAGAACTTCCAGACGTCTTAAAAGTGTCCAGTGCCATACCTCAAGTCCTGCGCTACTCCTCACACGTCCAGGAACTCCGCTGGACCGTCTGGACCTAGTTCCAGACGTCCGACCACCTCTTCGAACGTCTGGAAACGCTTCCTGTCATCTGGTGCCTCGTCCAGACGTCTGAAGTGCGTGGGAGGGCGTGTCCCGCGCCTTCCCGAAGCAACCCCTGCACGAAATCAACCAAAATTTTCTAAAAAAGGTAAGAAATAGTGTCTTGGTAGAGCGGCCTGCATGGCCGTATCCGCAAGGAGACATACCTTCGCGAAGCCTCCTCCTCAAACGTCTGGCACCACCTCCAGACGTCTGCACCGTCATCTGGCGGTCACTCCAGACGTCTGATTCTGGGAAAATCCTAGAACCATCACCTGCTTCCGCCTTCTCGCGCCGCACTCGCTCGCCTGTTGCTCCAGCTGTAGCAGTGTCAGGGAGGATCTCCCTGATGCACTCCTTTGCCTTACGCACGCACCGACTGGCCGTGAGCTCACCGACGAGCTCCCACGCGAGCTCGCAATCCCTCTCTCCTCTCCTTCTCGCGCTGCTCCTCCTCTCCTCTCATGCCCCTCCTTCTCTTCGCCGCTCTCGCTCGGTTGCTCTAGCTGGAGGGTAGAGGAAGGTGGCTGGGAAGTGGGGTGAAACGAGGGAGAGGAGGGGGGTTTATATAAGGCGTGGGGTTAGGGTTTTCGTGGGGCGGAAGGAGAGAGAAGAAGAAGAAACGAGGGACGTGTACTGTCTGCGCACAGCACGCGTGCAGACACGAGTTCGAACACGAAAATTTCGATTTTCAGACATCTGGGAAGGAGTCCAGACGTCTTACAAGATATTTGACCCTAAGTACAGACGTCTGACCTAAAGTACGAATGTCTTAAAAAGCTTAATAACACAGGTCTTAACCGGGCCCCGTGGGGTGGCTGGCTTTCTCCTTACACTAGTAGCTCTCCTCGGTACAGTGTACGCAAGGGCCAAAGAAGTTGGTGTAGAGTGGCCAATCTTAACCCTGGGTCCCAACCCAAGGGCAGCTAGCTCCGCTCTACACTAAACAGGGGACAGTCGCTCTCCTTGGTACCAGCTACTCAAGGGCCAGCACACTTCCCACTCACATTTCCAGATCCATTACATTTATCCACAGGAGCACTACTCCTAATTCCCCGTAGGGTTCATGCTCGTATTCCCCATGTTATTCCATACCAGGTTTCATCATTCACATTTCCATTCTCATATTTTACACATGCAGCTTGTATTTCCACAATTTATATATACAACAAGAAATGTCACAGGTATCTGTCTAACTAGCACAGGTATTTCATATTTCACAGGCCGCTCTTATTTATTAACAGGTAGTTATTCACATTTCTTTTCATTCATTTAAGACTGCAATCTCAAATACGCTTACAAACAATGCAAGTACTTCTCGTCTTAGGATTCATGCCACATCCTAGGTTTCTAGTATCGAATTTCACATATGCATTCAGGTTTTATAATTAAAATAGGGGGAAACCACTCTACCAGATAATCCGGGAGTACTAGGGGCTCGAACAGTAGGCTCACGTGCCTCTACAAGCCCCGAACACACAATAGATCGAATTCCTATACCAGAGGACATACCACAACGGAATGTTCAGAACAGCATATAAATATTTCTAACATGTAGAGGGACTCATAAGGAACCCACAGATATCTCATTTGCGAAAAACAGACCTCAAATGGATCCTAAACGAGTAAAAAACAGGACTGCAGACCTAAATCAGACGTTTGGCACAAGGTCCAGACGTCTTAAAAGTAACCAGAGTCTCACCTTAGGTTCCTGCGTCGACTTTAGACGTCTAGAACCCCTTCTTGATCATCTGGACTCGGCTCCAGACGTTCGACCTCTCCTCCGGTCGTCTGGAAGTGTTTCTGGTCGTTTGGTAATCTGTCCAGACATTCGAAACACGTGGGAGGACGTGCCCCGTGCCTTCCCAAAGCTATCTCTGCATGTGACAGGCGAATCATCCAATTTTAGCCATGCAGATCGAAGTGCGGTGCGACCTACATGGCCATAACCGCAAGAGGAACATACCTTCGCGGAACACTGCTTTCAGACGTCCGATGTTGTCACTAGACGTCCAACCCGTCGTTTGGACGACATGCCAGACGTCTGATTCTAGGAAAATCCCAGAATCAGAACGACCTTCTGCTCCTCCTCTCCGCGTGCAACCGTGGCCTCTCCTCCTCGCCTGCAGCTCCGGCTGCAGCAAACTGTCGTGGTCGTCTCCCCTGACGCGCTCCTCCTCCCGCACGCTCCGCTCCAGCCGTGCGTCCTCCGGTAAGCTCCCAAGAGCTCGTGAGCTCAAGCTATTCCTCCTCTCTTCACATCGCCTCTCCTCCTCATCGCTCACTCTCGCGTCCTCTCCCGTGCTCGCCCCTCTCGCTGCAGTGAAGAGGAAGGAAGGAAGGTACCTGTGGTGGAGTGGGGAAGAGAGGAAGGGGGAGAGGGGTCTTATAAGGGAGTGGCTAGGGTTCGGGTGGAGGAGAGAAGAGGGAGAGAGAAAAGAGCGGTACTGTCTGCGCGCAGATGCGAAGTTACGTACAAAATTTTCAATTTCCAAACGTCTGTTAAGGGGTCCAGACGTCTTATCGACAGTCTAGACGTCTTAAAAGGCTCAGAACAGAACGGGTCTTTACAATCCCCCGTGGTAGTCCTACACCCAGTCAACCACCCCAAGGTCACTATCGAGACATAGCGGTAACTACGGCACACGTGATAAGTGCACGGTAGCTACCCCGCACTAACACGCGGTTAGTCGTTTCCGCTAGCGGGTATGCCCAAATAAGGGTCTCGCCCCTCAAAACCAAATAAGGGTCTCGCCCCTCCACAGTTCGCGTACCCTCGTTCGACTACCCTAATTTGCTCAGTGGACCTAATAAGGTCGGTGTAGGGTGGCTGGCTTAACCTCAGACCCCATGGGGTGGCCAGCTCCCGCCCTACACTAGTAGCTCACCTCAGTGCCACGTACACGAGGGCCAACAGGAGTCGGTGTAGAGTGTTTAGTCCTACTTCAGGTCTCAACCCAAGAGGGGGGTGACTCCCCCTTTACACTAAAAGGGACAGTTGCTCTCCTTGGTACCGTGTACACAAGGGCCAGCTCACTTCCCGTCTACATTCCAGATTCCTTTCATACATAGGATTTCTACTCCTAATTCCCCATAGGGTTCATGTTCATTATTCATCTCATTTATCCATGTTCAGATCTCATGTTTCATAACTCGTTCCTTATCCATATACAAGCAGCTCATGTTTTCACAATTTAATTCTCAATCATCTACATGCAACTTGTGGTTTCACTGTTCACTTTCTCATTCACATATAGGCAACTCATCTTTTTTTACATGCATCTCACAATTACACTAATGCCATTTGCTAGCAATTTATTTTAAACATGCATTCAAGTAAACAGTATAGCTCAAAGTAAGCTCATACATTTCTACCATATGGTTCATTCCATATCCTAGAGTTGATCCAATTATTTCAAACTAGTACATTCTTATTAAATATTAACAACTGAATTAAACCACTCTACCGGGTATCACGGGAGGAATGGGGGCTTGCACCGCAGATCTCGTTGTCTCCGCGGGTCCCAAACACGTCACCCGCTGGTAACCTGTACCAGTGGCTAATTTACATCAGATGAGCTCAAAACAATAGATACTCAACACGAACACGTAGAGAAACTCGAGTGGAACACAGCGGTAATTCGTTTGCGGAAATCCGATTCCGTTTGGGCCCTAAACAGGCTAAAAACGTGGTTACAAACCAAAATCTGACGTCTAGGACAAGTCTTAGACGTCTAGGACAAGTCTTAGACGTCTTAGAAGATGTCAGATCTCACTTTGCACTTCCTGCAGCTGCTTCAAACGTCTAGACTCTCTCTACGACCGTCTAGGGGCAGCTCCAGACGTCGGACAAGGCCTCCGGTCGTCTGAAAGCACCTCTAAACGTCTGGCGATGTGATCAGACGTCCAAAAGTACTTGGGAAAGCGCATTGCACGCCTTCCCAAAGCCTTCACTTGCGTACGAAAAACACAGGCACAAAATCTACCCGATGATATTTTTCAGCCTCTCTCTCTCTCTTTTTCTTCTTCTTTCTTTCTTTCTTTCTCTCTTTCCCTTTTATTTATCCTTTATCTTTTCTCTCTTTCTTTTATTACTCTCTTATTCTCTCGACCTCTCCTCTTTCCTCTCTTCTTCTACTCCTGCCTTCTTCTTTTCCCTTAGTCTTCTTCCTAGTATTCGTGCCTGTTCCTTCTCTTTCTTTTCCTTAACCTTAGCCTTCAGCTTTCTTTCTTCATCACTTAGTCTTCTGAGCTTGTCCTTATCTCTGACCTTTAGCTTTCCCTTTAAACCTTCAGCTGAACTGGGTTTATTTGCTCTTTAATCAAAAATTATTTTTTTATTTGCGGTGAGGTCCTTTCGAGGATACATAGCACCCTGAGATCAGGGTGGGACCAGACCCTACTCGGTCCTCGCCTGATTTCATTAGGGTTCAATTTTGGTTTATTTCTCGGTTCACAGATTCGAGCCAACCGACTCAACGTCTCCCAGGCCTCGCCCTCCTAGGGCCAACACATTCGCACACACCCACTTGGGCGCACACCCGCAGGCACACACATGCCCGGACACACACACATATGCTCATTCATTCGGTAACCGTGTGCCGAGCGCTGACGACTGAATAGCCCAGTTAACAAAAATATTTTATTCTAAGGCACCCGCTTGTGTCTTATCGATGTGGGACTAACTTCTCCCCCTCTAGAGCGAACTTCAAGCGACGATTTCTCCTAGCTCAGAGCTCTGTTCCAAGCGATTCAAAGCTTGTTAGAAAGCTCTCGAGTTACTCTACAGAATTGAAGTATTAATTTTAAGATAAGAGGATGTTTTCCTCTTCAATTTGAAAGGTGAACTTAGGGGGTTCCTACGGTAAAAATACTGCTTGGAAGTGGTTTTGAGCTTACAGAGTCCATAGACTGGACTTAAGCTCTTAGCTAAGGCTCTGAATGGTTTCTACAGGTTATTCCACGGCTGCAGGTATGAGTTTTGAACTCTCAGAGGCTTCAGGTAACACAGAGAAGCTTCAAGCTTCTCTAAAAGCTTTAGAGATAGAAATTTCCATCTCGGAAATGTGCAACAGACACTTAAGAACAAATATGATTGATTTCAACAAGTTCTAGGGATTAAAACTAACTAATCTAGGTAGGATTTGAGATCAAATCTCATCAAAAGTCCATTGCCATCAGTTTGTGTTCGAAACAACCCAAACTGGAAGGTTGATAATTCCAACAGTTTAACAAGTCTGAGCTCTTTTAATTGACTCTAAAATCATTCAACAAAATCTCAGAAACAATTCTAACCATTCAATTCCTTTGATTGAGCTCAGAATCAGAATTTCCTCCTCAGGTTTGACTGAAAGGCTTAAAATTTGACTTCCTGATTAAAGCCTTTTCTCAAGAAATTAAAGCCTCAAATAGGACTCTTTCAATATCAGGAATTCATTCAGCCTCTTTAATAGGTGTTCTAACCCTAGAAATTAAGGTTCCATGCTCATCTCCTGAGCTCCAAAAATACTTTGTTCGTCAGAAAATTTGGGAGGTTTCTACAATGGGCTGAGGTTATGAACAGCTTCATTGCACTGCACTGATGCTTCTAGACATCTTAAACATAACTTTAACCTAACTGACAAATTTCTCCAACTCTGCCGAAGTTGGAGAAGGCAAAGTTCTATCACAAGCTCCAGATATAAAAATCCCAAATAATCAACCTCAAATTAATCAATGATCGCAATTACATCATTCTGGAGATTCTCACTAAGTTCTTCAGGCTGAAGCTCAATTTTGACTCACCGGAGCTCGCCGAGCTCCGGTGAGTCCAGAAAAAGGCAAAATCGTGTATAGAAAGGTGAATTGGGCCATTTTTAATCTGCAAAGGTTCCCGAGGTTGCAAGGAACCTCAGGATCTTATTAAATTCCTCTTTAATTCATTACATGAATGATTAATCAGTAAAATTAGTTTGAATAGATTTTGAGTGGGTTGAAGCGCAGGACTTGGTCTCTCACTCAAATGAGTGACTGAGACAAGTCAAAATAGTATTGCAAAGATAAATAAATACATAATTTATAATTTAAACTATTCCTGAGCTGCCATTGACAGCGAGCTCACGAACTTAGATAAAATTAGTCTTTGAAGTTATATACAATAATTAATCAAATTAAGATGATATTTAGGATCCTTTAATGATGAGTAAGTGATGGAGGATCCATTGGATGTGAATCTAAGCTAGTTACTGCCGCAATGGACAGCAACAGTAACTGTGAAGGTGAAGGTGATTTAAGTGATTGAGTGATAAAATTAATGTTTAAATGGTTTAGAAGTGATCGTGAGTGATAGCGGAAGGTGATCAACGAGTTAAAAAGACAAAATCAAAGCTCTAGCGAGCTCAAGGAGCTCACCGGAGTCGAAGAAGACGATATGAGAAATTAGACATTACAACTAAACTATCTACCTAGCTAAATTACTCCTACTCCTACTCCTCATCTACCATAACCTGGACGAAGGAGTCAACAGGGTTTCACCAAAGGTTCATAGCAGACGACGAAATCAGAGGGTTTAAGAAGAAGATCTCCGACCGGCGAAGATGGATGAATTAGAGGATCTCCTATGTCGTTGCCTTTGTCCAGAGACGCGGTTGACCTCGGTGGATCTCCTCGGCTAATCAGAATGGATTGAGGAAGTCGGAAGTTGAGATGGGGATTCGCCGGAGTTGCGGAGAGAATAGCCTATCGAAGTCGGCTCCAATAAACAATTGGGAAGGGAGCCAACTTGAAAGAAATCGAAGGGATGAGGGGGTATTTATAGTGAATGGCGAGGAAGAAGGTAGCAAGGTCTGGACGGAGAAGAAGCTTGGGGAGCTTAACCTCCGACATCGTCTCCGACGACGGTGAGGTTATCTCCCACTAGAAATTAGGATTTCCGAGTGATCTAGACCGATGGATGAAGATGGAGTGGTGAATACAAGCTCCAGGAACTTAGAGAAGGAAGGATGATGTCGGTTGGGCGGTGATCGCGTGGTGGAGTTACTCTCCGTCGTCAGCCGTCCACTCGGCTGGAGAAGAAGAAAAAGAAGAAAGGGACATGGACCAAAGTGCAATGAAATTTAAGGACCTTTATAAAAATTAAGGACCTAATTGCAATGAATTTTAAGGACCAAAATGTAAACCCAGGTTTTAAAGGTTTATTTTAACTTAGATTTTTTTCAACTTTTTATATATGTTAGTAAATAAGGTAATTATTATGTTCACCTTGAATTTACATTTTTGACTTTTTAAGTTAATTTATTAAATTAAGTAAAATTACTTAAGTTATTATATACTTAGGTATACACTATGTTTAAGTTAACTTATTAATTAAGAAAAATGATTAATAAGATCTTGAGTCCAATTATTAATTAAATTGTTAATAATGTTAATTGAATGATAAAATATCATTTTAAACTTATTTTAAGGTCCTTTACTATATATCCCTTATTCTATAATTAACCCTTATATATTCATAACCTTAGCTAATTAACTAGGAAGACTAGTTAATTAGGGGTAATTATAAATCATGATGAGTCTCTCATCACCCGACATCTCCTAAGCACAAGCTGCATGGTGGAAAGTAGTGCAGGAAGATACGTATCTCACTCGATATTGTGCTTTCAGACGTTCGGCTTCAACTTCGGACGTTCTGGTGCCTTGCCAGTCGTCTGGATGGTACCCCAGACGTCTGATACTAAAAAACTTCTAGTACCAGAACCTCCTCTGTGACTCTACCCGCAGCTCACTGTAGCAACTTCAGTAGTTGCAGAGGCTCGAGAGGTCGCCTCCCCGAGCCCCTCCTCATGCGCGCGCCTGTTGTCGGTCGTGCGAGCTTTGGCGAGCTCCCAAAGGTCCTCCGACCTTCACGCTCTCTTCCTTCCTCTTTCCCTCGTTCACCCACTCGCCCTCCCTCTCGTCACTCTCGCTCTCCCTTGCCACTGCCGCATAGGGAGGAATGCTGGAGATGGTGATGGTGAGGGGGTGAGGGTGGTGAGAAGGGAGGGTTTAAATAGAGGGGGTTTAGGGTTTAAGGGGGTGAGGGTGCAGGGAAGAGAAAGGCTTCTGCGCGTCACCCACGCGTAGAGCGCAAAGGGATGTATGAAAATCTCACTTTCAGACATCCATGCACATGTCCAGACGTCTAGCTGAAACTCCAGATGTCTTATCCGACTAAAAAGGCAATGGGCCATTTCGTATACAGAGATACAAGGCAAACTTCTTCTTCTTGTTTACCTATTCTTAGCCATTTCTTCTTCTTTATTTTCTCTTCTTAACCCCTCATTAACCCTCACTTAGTATAAAAATTAGGTTTTAGATTGGCGGGTGCCCATTTCAAGGGATACATAGCACCCCCTCTCGAGTGGGACCAAGACCTCTAGTAAGGCTACCCTGATTAGTTAATTAGCCTCTTAATTTCGATTTATGCTCAATACTGGGCCCATATAGGTCCACACACAGTGTCAGGCCCTCGACCCACACCGCAGACCAACATCACATGCCAAATTAATGCTTGTTAACATATGCTATGAGGGGATACGTATGCTTTGGTGCCCTACACCGGGCGACTGAGGGGAGAGAAATGCAAATATAATTTAAGTGCCCGCAGGCACTCTTCAACACCTGATGTGGCGCTTTCTTAAGCGCCTCATAGGCGCTGCTGTCAACATGCGATTGTGTTGATTTGAGGTTTTTGGCCCTCGATTTGAGGGCCATAATTTATTATAATTAAAAATTAAATTATATGATATTAAAGTATTTACATAGGACTACATAATTGTATAATTTGTTTACAAAATTAATTACATTTACTATATAAATAAATTAGCTAAATTTTGTAAATAATTCAACCTAATTTCAAGGTTTATTTCTTAATTAACGTATAAATTAGTTAATTGATGGTCTAATTGATCTTGTACAGTATTAATATAAATATTAAAGTATTTAATAGAGATTTTTATTGTATTTTATAACATTTATTTTGATTTTATTTACATTTAAATATCTTATTTTAGGTCGTGTTACATATAAATTAGGCTTAAATAGTATAATACATTATAAATATAATTAAATTAGCTTAATTTACTTGAAATATATTAATACAAATGTACAGTATAAGTTAGTTTAGTTATAACTTAAATTACTAATTTATTTTAATTTAATATAATACTTAGTTAGTAACTTAATAAATAAATTATTTATTATATATACATAATTAAATTATGGTTCAGGGTTCCTTATGTACATAATTTACATATAAATACTTATGCACAATATCAGTAGTAAATATGTTTATTTACAAGGTTTTATTAATTTACTTAGAGTATAATACATATAAGTTAGTATAAGTAATAAATAATTATATAAATAAACTATGTACAATTTAAGGCATCTTAAATATTTAAGTTATGTTATAGCATACATACATAAGTTATATATACATATTATATACATATTATGCATTATGTACATAGATAGCTTAGTATATAACTTATATTTACATGTATATACATAGTATACAAGATTTTTTTAGGTATTTTTGTGGTTTTTCTAATTTATATGGATTTTATATGTTTTGTAGAGGTAGGGGATGAGAAAGAAAGAGATAGATGAGAGCTAGAATGTGTTTTTGTCATTTTTTAGTTTAGGGGTTTTTGTTAAGTTAAGAGATATACTGAACAGTTGACTGGTATGTTCTACCAAGCCGAAGGTTCAGATGACCTCAAAACGTTGCACATGTGTAGAGGATTGGTTGATCCTACTCACTACACCTTTATTTTATTATTTTTTTAATTTTTAAATTGTTTTATTTATATACAAGTTTAGCTTATTTTAGGCCTTTAAGAGTATTTTCAAAGAGAACCTAAGGCCTTGAATCCTATTCTAAAGGCTGGGTAAGTAGTAAAAACATTCAGATATGCTCTAAGGAGTCTAAGAGATATGTTCCAGCCATTAAACATAAATTTCATTTAATTTAACACTCATTTCTTACATTGGACAGTTAAGCATAAATTGTAGCTGACAAAGAGATTTAAATGACATTACAAGCAATCTAAATACAATTATAAAATCTATATCAGTACAGGAATGCTTGTACACAATCTACACAACATAAACAAACATATCAACTGTTTAATCTCCTTTAAAATCCAACCTGCTACCCTACACTTCAAACCATCCAGCCAGCAACAAGTGCAACAGTGTTATTGCTGAACTCCAACAGAATAGCAGCAGCAACTGCAGCAACAGCTCAAGGGCTGCCCAGACGTCCTAACTTAGCTTAGGTCCTTACTGTAGTGTCCAGAAATCAGAGAAAAAACGTCTGCAACAGGTTTGGACCTCCAATTCAGCAGATCAGACTTCAAGTTCAGTTTGAATTATCCCATATCAGACTTAAGATAGTCTAGTCAGAGATAGTTCATATCCAAATTCAGGTCATGATTTGTTGAATTAACACTAACTTGAATCAAATTTGGGGTTGAAACTTTTATAGAAATGTAGTTGCTGAAGTAGCACTTTGATGTAATTGACCGAGATTCAAAACACACAGAAAATCTCTTAAAATTCTGACAAGGACTGAAACTACATGGAAATCATTCTTGAAAGTTCAACTCTAAATCAAAGTCCCTTGTCAACATTTTCTTTCCAAATCAGAGACAAATCTATTGATCTAACACCTTCCTAATGCTATAGACAACATGTAGGAAGTGTTGGAATCAGTCCATTAAATCAGCTGAATCCCAATATGTTGAAAACCTTAAGGGATATTAATAATCCTTTAGGTAAATATCATATTCTCAAAAACAGTAGAAAAATTCTGAGTAGAGCCTCCAATCAACAAAGTTGATTTTCCTAGGCTCTACCATACATTCAAAACCATGAAATCCCCAATCAAGAATAAATCTGATCATGGCTCATCTGAGGAGAATTTTGTAGAATCCCTACCAAGAGGGGGTGACGTAATAAATTGCGTAAATATAATGTAAAACAATCTCACAAAATTCAATCACACAATGTGCACAATTATTTTTAGGTGGAAACCCAAACCGGGTGAAAACCACCACCTAACACTCTCGAGTTAGGATTTTCCGATCAACCAAGTTGATCAAATCCACTAAACGAATCACTTAAACGAGGGTGATTCAACCTCAATTACAATCACGCTACAAGTGCGAGGGTAGCGTTCCTCAACCCCTTCTCTTCACGAGAAGGATTTTGTCCCACGAAGGAGATGGGAATTCGCAAAGCAATACCCAACCAAATAACAAAGTAAAATAACAAATATAGTCCTATAGAGCTAACAAAGATTTAAACCTAGCTTCTATAGGAATTAGGAAACTCCCCTTTGTAAGGAGTGCGTCGAATCGATGACGCGGGTGCGTGAGCCACGCGACGGCGCAACGTTGCTCTTGTGAACTACGGCGGGAGAGCGGGTGCGCAAAGGCTTAATGCTCTCAAGATGTAGAACTTGAGCTTGGAGAGCAAGAGCTTTTCTAGGACACAAAAGAGTAGAAATGCTTATTCTTGGTGTGTCTAGGTATGTGTTTGTGTGCAAGAGGTTCCTCTCTATTTATAGAGGCCTTAGGAAAGCTTTGGAAGGCTTTGGAAAGCTTCCATAGCCATTGGGTGCAAAGCCCAAGAGAATCAGGCTGAAATCAGGAACAATGATTGCACTGACAGGGTTATCAGACGTCTGATCCTAGCATCAGACGTCTGGAAGATCAGTTTAAAACGTCTGAAAATAAGGTCAGACTTCTGATTTTATGCAGGTTTCTTCCTGACTTAAATCAGATCTAAACAGGGTTCTAGTGCAAGTCCATCAGACAACATATAGGACGTCTGGCACTATGTCTGGACGTCTGGAAATCTACTTTTTCGTGGGAATGGATTTCCAAGAGTTCCAACGGCTAGAAAATCTCTGAGAAGAGATTTTGGGTCAGCTGAGGCAAAACGGTCATTTATCAGACGTCTGGAAAGGCTTAAGGACGTCTGATAAGGCTCTAACGGTCATATCCTTCAGTGTTTGTTAAGTTAGCCAACGGTCCACTAATTGGACGTCTGGCAACTCCATCAGACGTCTTCTAAGACGTCTGGACTAAGGTCTGGTCGTCTTATTTCATCAGATAGAGCTAACTAAGTCCAGCCTAATGTTATCAGACGTCTGAATCAACAGTCAGACGTCTGATTTTTGAATTAGACGTCTGAAAAAGCTGTTTGAACCCTATATTAGTTTTCTAAGTTTTCTACAGAAAACCTAAGTATCCTAGGGTTGTACCGGTGTTCCTAGGACTACTGTTAGGGTACTTTGAGGCTCTTTAGCATGATGTTCTAAGGAAAAAAGAGCAAGGAAATAAAGACAAAAGTACATGAAAGAAATAAACAGAATTCTATCCTATTCTTCTTGTCCTTCCATCTTCAATCTATCGCTCCTCGCGAATCTTCTCTGTTCTCCATCAAGCTCCTCCAATCTGTCCTGGATGCAAGCTCGAACTCGGTCTAATCACGTCTCTATTTGCAATTGACCTGAAATCTAAGACTCCAAGTGCAAATGTTAAATGACACATGTTTTGTTATCATCGAAACAAATGATCGTGGTGCTCTGGCACCAACAAATTTAACATTAGCATAGTCTTAGATTCACGGCCATGTTGATCCACTCAAGAATAAATCGATTCACTTGACCACAAATCCTTGAAAACCTAAATGATTCAAAATCTTGCGATCTTGCTTTAAAATCCAAATCAAAAATCAACCAAGCCAACCAATTCCATTTCAAATCAGAGCAAGGGTCTTTGTGAACAAAATGAAATGAGTGAAGAGACCCCTAGGTGGATTTGAGCGCAAATCCTCATCTCAAGGCTTGAAAGAAATGGGATGGAGATTTGACTCCAAATGGATGAGTGGATTGCGGATTAAAATACGAGGAAATCAAAAGCGAAATGGAAATGTGTAGGGGGAGAAAACAGTGATCAATGAATGGGGGAATTCGTCCCCTCTGATCTAAAGTGATCAGAGGAGGTGAAAATGTGAATTTCTCTACTCCTAAGCTACACTACAGTCATGCATCAGATCAGGGCTAATCTACATCTAAATTCTACTGCAAAACTACTCTAATTATCACTACAATTAATCTAGAAAGCAGTAAACCTAATCTAAGAAAGCAATAAAAACCTAACTATCAGAGGAAGGGGACTCTCCTAGATCCAAAGCTGGAGGCTAAGGAGGACGAAATGGGAGAAGGCCTCCAGCAGATGAAGTTGACTCACATGG
This sequence comes from Thalassia testudinum, assembly GCA_037157565.1. Lineage (NCBI taxonomy): Eukaryota > Viridiplantae > Streptophyta > Magnoliopsida > Alismatales > Hydrocharitaceae > Thalassia > Thalassia testudinum. The sequence goes on along the minus strand of JAZHRO010000015.1, from coordinate 23,374,948 downwards.
GCCAACAGCCGATGGCTAAAGGCGACAAAATTGGGGAGGAAAGTAGCCTCTGCCACCAATCACCGAAGAAAAGGGGGGAGCTGCTGGAGGGATAGACGAAGGGATCACTCAGGTGGGAAGGGAGCGATCTCCTACGCACGAGGCTGCGAAGCTCCTTAAGTAGAGCTGACAGTGAATCAGAGCACCATGGTGGTGCAATTAGGCCCCAAGGGCGTGGGTGGTGGGGATTTGAGGAGAGAGCACGCGCAAGCTTCAAATCAGAAAGCGGTCGTTGGATGGGATTTGGGTGAGGTGGTGATTGCACATGCGGAGTCACGCAAAGCTTCGAATCAAGGAGAGCCACAGATCGTGAGGTGAGGGAGGATCAACGGCCAGGATGCACGGTGTCCTTGTGTTGCTACAGTGGGTGCATGGCTTCAGGTGGCTGGGTGTTGTGTTGGTGAATTTGCAAAGAAGGCCCTTCAATGAAGGGGTAGAGAAATAGCACAGAAGACCATAAATGGTAAAAAGATATAATAGATCGGTCCTTTTAGACTTGCAAATAGGTCCCTATGGCCTTCAAGTAGGTCCTTGGCTAGTTTTCTATGAATGAAATGTAATGGAAGGAGGATCTAAATGTAAATCTATAATTACAAGGTCCTAATGATGTCCAAATGCACCCAAATTTTTATAGAAGCTTAATTGAACATTTAAAAAGTTAATTACGCTTTTGATTTGAACTTTTAAACTCATTTGTGTGTTCAATTTGCGCTTGGATCACCATTTAATCTTATTTAAAAGAATATCTCATTTAATAACCTAATTATGCATTTTTAACATAAAATTAATGTTTTAAGTCTTTTTCTGTATTTCCCACACTTAACCCTTTTTATGTGTTAATTTGATAGTGTTTAACCTAGTTTCTAACTTAACTTAGGCAATTTAGTTATGATGAGTCACAACTCATCATACCCCCATGCTTAGGTTTTGTTAGTCCCTTAGCAAACAACTCATTAAAGTGCATAGAAATTTAAGTATCAGTACGGTAAGTGTGATGAGATATCTTTACTTCTTTCTTTTTTCAAAAAGTTAAGTGTTTAAAGATGATCTTTAAGCTGAAAGATTTTCTGATAAACCAACTGTGTTTAAGTTTGGACATTGTGAGAACCTGTTGCTTAGAAAAACTAATCAGAACTCAAGACTGATATGACATAGACCATTTCTCGACTAACAAGGACTCTTGATATTTAAGCCTTAAGTCGAATTCCAGGACTCAGGGGGTTTTACAGAGACTCAGAATGCTAAGAGGTTATGGTTGTGCTTAGTGATAGGTCAAGACTAACTAGGTGAATTTTAAAACTCAATCCCAGGGTTTCACTTATTTTTAATTCGAGGTTGGTCCTAGCTTCAGCTCATGTGTTCCAATCAACTCTCAAGAAACGAGGAATACTCAAACCCAACTCTTATTGCATTTGTGGATCAAAGAATATTTGGTGGAACATGGTATTTGTATTAAACCCTGAAAATAATTTTTGTGAAATTTTTGTATTCACAAAACTTGGAGAACATACTTGACTTATTCTAAAGAATTTTCTTTTTGAAACTTTTTTTTTCAGTATGTCTCTGACAACTTTTTTGGTAGAGCACACCTTATTTGGTGGGTGAGTTCTTTGGTAAAAAGAGCTTCTCCTAGACACACGATTAAAGACTAGGACAAAGAGTTTACCTGCATGCACAGGTAAGGACTCCATCTTCCATAATGAACATGAGGGTTGAATTTCAAATTCACAAGGTCTTTCTCGACACTGTGTCGTATAAATCAAAGTTACTTAAACTCCTAAGTCAAAGCAAACCAACGAATCCTGTACTGGTGACTCAGGTACAAGAATACGTCCTAAAGTTAGGAGAGATTGTGGTCTATCTTGTCAAAGCTCAAAGTGTATTAATCCAAAGCCTAAGCGAATCAAGCTACAGTGGCCCGAAAGTCAAACCAGCAAAAGTTGAATGTCCATAAACACTTATTATATTTTTGTTTTCAGCTAGAAGATCATAGTTAAACACTTATATTTCTTTCAAAGTTCTTTTCTTTCCTCAGAATGGAGTTCTCCCTTAATAATAGGTACAGGTTCCTTATTGTATTTTTGGCTTTGTAATTTTTAAAAAAAATTTTCAAAATTTTTTTTTAAAATTTTTTTGGTATTTTTGATAATACTATATTATATACACTTTAGGTATGTTTATAATTGCATTTCAGTAAATGATTCACCATTTACACCCCCATGCTTAAATGATGCAACGCCCTCATTGAATGAATAGGGTGGATGCAAATGCATGCTCTGCTTTTCACTATCCTAGACTGGGTGACGGAAGGAAGTCGGAATGAGGAGATAAAAATCTCCGTACAAACGATTTCAAGTCTGATACAAGATCAGAGTGGAAAATCGGGCTAAGAAGTGAAATGCATGACATATGTGACAATGAAATGTATGCTTAAAATGCAAGGGTAGACACCTAATGCAAGAAAGGTGAAAATAAGAAAGGTGAAAACAGCTATATACAAGGATAGGTTTGCTAAGTTTAACGCTTTTAGCTAGGCGTAAACCCAGTAGATGTGTCAGTAAAAGCAGGTTCAACAAGTTGGAGCGAAATAATAGAATTGACAAGTCTGAGATCATGTGCCTCAATAAAAGGTTTTAATATTTGTCCATTGACAGTAAAGGTTCAGATTTGTCAATCTTAGTGATCTCAACGACTCCATTGTCAAAGATTCTTAGGATTTTGAAAGGTCTAATCCACTTGGATCTGAGTTTTCCTCTGAAGAGTTTTAGTCTAGAATCAAATAGGACTTTTTGACCAGCGTGAAAGGTTTTCCTACGGATGTGACGGTCATGGAAGGCCTTTAATTTATCCTTATAAATCCTCTAGCTATCATAAGATTGATTCCTTAATTCATCTAGCTTGAAAATTTGTAATCTTCTATGATCATTGGCCTTCTCTAAGTCCAGGTTACACTTTTTGATGGCCCAATAGGCTTTGTGCTCAAGTTCTACGGGAAGATGACAGTGTTTCCCGTATACAAGTCTAAAAGGAGACATGCCTAATGAGGTTTTGTGAGCTGTCTTATATGCCCACAACGCATTCGAAAGGCGGGAAGACCAATCCTTTCTATTAGGTTAGATGGTAGTCTGTAAAATCTTCTTGATCTCACGGTTGGACAATTCAGCCAGTCCATTGGTTTGAGGGTGATATGGTGTAGCAATCCTATGTGACACCTCATATTTTTGAAGTAGGGACTGAAAGTGGATGTTCCTAAAGTGAGACCCTCCATCACTAATGATGTCTTTTGGTATCCCAAATCTAGAGAAGATGTAATCCTAAACAAAATGGTTTACAATCTTATGATCATTTGTCCTTGTGGGCCTCGTCCAGCGTCTTATTGGCATAGTACACCACGAAGGGGTGTCTATCGCGTCTTTGTCCTAGGATGGCTTTGACTGCAAGGTCGGAAGTGTCACACATGAGTTCAAAGTCGAGGGATCAATCAGGTGGCTGGAGAATAGGGGCCTTGGTGACAGCCTCATGCAGCTGCGTGAATGCTCGTATACAATTGGGGCCCATATCAAAGGGTACGTCAGTTGATAGGAGATGAGTTAAAGGTCTAGAAATTTTGGAGAAGTCTTTGATGAATCTCCTATAGAAGCCGTCATGTCCCAAAATGGAGCGGATTTGTCGGATAGAGCTTGGCGTAGGCAAACATACAATCACCTCTAGCTTAGCTCTGTCCACCTCAATACCCCGTTCGGAGATGATGTGATCGAAAACAATCCCCTCGTGTACCATAAATTAACTTTTCTCCCAAGAAAGTACGAGGTTCACATCGACACATCTTCTGAGGATACGAGTTAGGTTGGCTAGACAATCATCAAATGAAGGTCTGAAGACCAAAAAGTCATCCATGAAGACCTCAAGATAATCACCCACCATATCGTGATATATCGCTAGCATACATCTCTCGAAAGTTGCTGGCGCATTACAGAGTCCAAATGGCATCCTTCTGAAAGTGAAGGTGCTCAAGGGACAGGTGAAGGTAATTTTCTCATAGTCTCGAGGGTCAATAGCCATCTGGTTATAACCAGAGAATCCATCCAGGAAACAAAAGAACTGATTTCCTACTAATCTCTCTAGGATTTGGTTGATAAAAGGTAGCGGGAAATGGTCTTTCTTAGTAGTAGTATTGAGTTTCCTATAATCTACACACACTCTCCAAGACATAGGAGTGCGTGTAGGGATGGATTCACCCCTATCGTTGACACGGATGGTGAGACCCACCCTTTTAGGCACAACATGTATCGGGCTCTCCCTGGGGCTGTCGCTGATCGGGTAGATGATGCCCGCATCAAGCCACTTGATTATTTCATTTTTTACAACCTCCCGCATATTCGGATTGAGACGTTGCTGCATCTCGCGGGAAGGTTGCGCCTCCTCCTCTGTATATATACAGTGAGTGCAGTAGAAGGGGCTAATGCCAGTTAGATTCAACAAAGATCGTCTAATGGTTGCCTTATGTTCAATTAGGACCTTCATTAGTTTTCACTCTTGCTCCCTGGACAATTTTGAACTGATGATTACAGGAAGCATTTCATTTGGTCCTAGAAAAACATATTTTAGCGTGTCAGGCAACGCTTTGAGCTCAGGAGTGGATGGGGAAAGATCTGGCAATTCTTGGGATGAGATTGTCTTGAAAGGAACATAAGACGGAATAAGGGGAGAAGGAAATTGGCCCTCAGGTTGGCCAAGGAGAGGGGCATCTTGGATTGATGGATCCAAGAAAGGAGTACCCCAGAGATCAACGTTTGGGAACAAGGTCCCAGTGTGGAATGTCATTTCCACCTGATTTGGTGGGAAAGAAAGGGCACTCCGATCTTCAAGGGGGTAGACCGGATGTGAGCAGCCCGGATATGACTCAGACCACGAGGCATAAGAGGCAGAGTGGACCTCGTCGTGGGCCTGGTCAGGAAGAGATAAGGGTAAGGGAAGGGATGGGGAAATGTCACAATACAAGTCAGTCAGGACTTGATTTTCCATGGGTATGCCACAGCAAGTTGAATAGGTCCTAACCAATCCGATATATGCACTGACAGCCATGTTATCGTTATACGTGTCATCCTTGATAAAATCATAATCAAAATTCTTTGTAGACTTAAAGATGTTTAGTTTAAGCTTTTCAGAGCCCACAACAATCTCAATACAGCTCGATTCACAATCGATATGGGTGCGGGCTGTGGCCAAGAAAGGTCTATCGAGGATTATTGGATAATTAGAAAGTGACTCGGAACTTTCATATCTAATACAAGAAAGTCAACAGGAAAATAGAGAATGTTGACCCTAACCACCACATCTTCCACCACACCCTGTGGAATTTTGACAGAGCGATCTGCTAATTGCAGTGTAATAGGGGTGGGTTTCAGATTTCTGGAACATGATGGTCTGTACGAGGTTAATGGAAGATCTTAAATCCAGCAAGGCACGATCAAAATTGCAGCTTTTGATGCTGCATGAAATGAGAGGGATGCCTGGATCTTTCTGCTTCGGTGGTAATTTTAACAGTATAGCACAACTCGCATGAGGCGAGAGAATCACCGAATTCTTGGTTTTCTTTTGCTGTCGCCTGGGTGTAGTGTAGTCTTTAAAGAAACGGGCGAAAGTAGGGATGTGGTCGATTTCCTCTAACAAGGGAATCTTGATTTCAACATCCTTGAATAAATCATGCAGATTATCAAACGTCTGCGTGTTCTTTTTCTTGCCTTTTGGCTCCCTTAGTAGAGCCTTAGGGAATGGGATCGATTCTGGCACCGGTTTGGGTGTATCGTCCTTACGAGAATGCGGTGCACATCCCGAATGAGAGGGTGATGAAGAAGATGGGCCAGGATCAGGTCGATGCGGATCGATAGTTTGTTTACCACTCCTTGTTGTAATCGCATTGGACGTTGTAGGTCTAGTGGGATTGTAAGGGGGAGGAGGGTTCATAATAGGGACATATGGGTGATCTGCTGCTGCAGGATTAGCCTGAAATCCTGGTGGAGTACTCGAAGCTTGTAGAATCTAATGAACCTGCCCCTAAGAAGGTTGTACCTGTTGACGTGCGAGTGACGCGTGTGTTTAGTTGAGTTGTTATAGCTTGCGCTCGCAATGTCGATTTTAAAATGAAGAAATGGATGTGAGTCTGAGTGTCGATCTCAGGGAGGTGTGAAAATCAGAATTTTCTTGTCACTTAATATCACGAAAATAACAGGTTTTTGCTTGCGAAAAGTCGTGAGTGAAAAGCAAGTGAGAGAGGGAGAGAGAGAGAGAATAGGGTTAGAATTTCTTCATTCACACATGCAACTTTAACATAAAAGAGGGCAAGTAACTAGATAGAAAGTAACTTCATTTGACATGCAACTTTAGTTTATAATTACAACACTAGATAAACGATTGAACATAAGTAAAGTAAAGCTTAAGATAAAGAGGGAAAGAGAAAAGGAAGACGGTGAGGCAGCTATGGCGATGGAGAGGGGCTCCGTCGGTGGTTCGTCAGCTCCGGTGACTACAAGAGGGCTTAATGGTAGCTAGGAGTGGGGTAGAGCACTTGCAACTGGAGTTAATGCCTCCCATGGGTGGTTAGAAGGGGTTTAAATAGGAAGAAGGGCTTTCCAAATGAAGAAGGGGTTTTAGCGACGTCTAGGACATCGCTAAAACCCTTCCCAAAACGTTGGTGAAGGCCCCTACCCACCGGTCACTCGCGCGCGTCTGTTCTTCTTCGCGCCTGATCCACGTGAGCACATCGTAAGCCGTTTGATCGAAGATCGGACGGCTGAGCTTCTGTGCGGGGCGCTGGCGCGGATCACGTGCGTCATCATGCGCGTCTGGTCAAGGCGCATCTGTGCGCACCACGTCTCGCAATCGCACCCGTCTGCTCGCCAATCTACGGTCCAATTTCGCTCGCATGTGCCTTTGCCTTCGATTTGCTGCGCTGTACGTTTCGATCCCGCATCGCGTGAGCGCGAGTGAGCACTTCAACCGCCACGCTGCTCTGTACGAATGGTTGCAATCATGCATCGGTGCTCGGCTGCTGTCGATCGTTGGATGGAGATCGGACGGTCGTGATCTGCTGCGGGCGAAGAGTGTAGAGATGGTGCTGGTGATGGTGCAGCATTCTCAGCTGTCCGATTGAAGATCAAACTGCTTAGATCGTTCTGCCATTGATGGAGGGGGCTGGGCAAGGCGTGAGGGCGCTGATCGGGCGCCACATGGCACCTTGTGAGCCGTTGATCGTCAGATCAACGGCCATACCTTCCTGGGTTAATTGTGTTGGTGCTAGAGCACCACGATCATTTGTTTTGATGATAACAAAACACGTGTTATTTAACATTTGCAATTTGAGTCCTAGATTTCAGGTTAATTGCAAATGTAGACGTGTTTAGACGAAAGTCGAGCTCGCATCCAGGACGGATTGGAGGAGCTTGACAGAAAACAGAGGAGGTTCGCGTGGAGCGACAGATTGAAGATGGAAGGAAATGAAGAATAGGATAGATTTCCTTCTTTTGTACTTGTTGTATTTTTCGTTTCTTTTGTTGCTCTTTATTTCCTTAGAAATTATGTTAAAGAGCCTCAAAGAACCCTAACAGTAGTCCTAGGAACACCGGCACAACCCTAGGATACTTAGGTTTTCTGTAAAATACTTAGAAAACCAATATAGGGTTCAAACAACACTTCCAGACGTCTAATTCCCAAATCAGACGTCTGATAAAGTATTTTAAGACGTCTGACTGTTGTTTCAGACATCTGATAACTGTTAGGCTGGAGTTAGTATTCTGTCTGATGAAATCAGACGTCCAGACCTTAGTCCAGACGTCTTAGAAGATGTCTGATGACTTTGCCAGACGTCTAATTAGTGGACCGTTGGCTATTATGACCGTTAGAGCCTTATCAGACGTCCTTAGGCCTTTCCAGACGTCTGATAATTGACCGTTTTGCCTCGGCTGACCCAAAATCTCTTCTTAGAGATTTTCTAGCCGTTGCAACGTTTGGAAATCAATTCCCACAGTAAAAGTAGGTTTCCAGACGTCCATACATAGTGCCAGACGTCCTGTATGTCGTCTGATGGACTTGCGTAAAAACCCTGTTTAGATCTGATCCAAGTCAGGGAGAGACCCGCCCAAAATCAGACGTCTGACATTTGAATCAGACGTCTTAAAGTGAACTTCCAGACGTCTGATGCTAGAATTAGACGTCTGATAAGCCTGTCAGAACAATGATTGTTCCTGATTTCGGGCTGATTCACTTGGGCTTTGTACCCAACGGCTATGGAAGCTTTTTTAAGCCTTCCAAAGCCTTCCTAAGGCCTCTATAAATAGAGGGGAGCCTTTACACACCTAGACATACAAGAGATACACTTAGAGACACAAGAGACACAGTTGGATACACTTAGCTACACACTTCCACACTCTTTTGTGTCCAGAAAAGATCTTGCTCTCTAAGCTCAAGCTCCATCATCTTGAGAGCATCAAGCCTTCGCGCACCCGCTCTCCCACCGTTGTTCACGAGAGCGACATTGCGCCGTTGCGTGGCTCACGCACCTGCGTCATCGTCGACGCACTCCTTGCAAAGGGGAGTTTCCTGAATCCTATAGAAGCTTAGGTTTATTACTTTGTTGGCTCTATAGGACTTGTTGTTTATTTTATCTTTGCTATTTGGTTGGGTATTCGCTTTGCGAATTCCCGTCTCCTTCGCGAGACAAAATCCTTCTCGTGGAGAGAAGGGGTTGAGGAACGCTACCCTCGTACTTGTAGCGTGGTTGTACTGAGGTTGAATCACCCTCGTTTTAAAGTGATTCGGTTAGTGAATTTGATCAACTAGGTTGATCGGAAAATCCTAACTCGAGAGGGTTAGGTGGAGGTTTTCACCCGGTTTGGGTTTCCACCTAAAAATTCTTTGTGTACTTTATGTGTTTGTTTATTCTGTGATATTTTTTATTTCCGCATTTTATTACATCACCCCTCCTAGTAGGGAACTTACATTTGGTATCAGAGCCCCACGGTGGGCGCCAATTGTAGGTTTTCGGGCCCTACGAGGAGGGGTGACGTAATAATTGAGGAAATAATATAAAGCAATAAACAATCACACAGAAAGACAATCGCACAAAGTACACAAAGTGTTTTTTTAGGTGGAAACCCAAACCGGGTGAAAACCACCACCTAACCCTCTCGAGTTAGGATTTTCCGATCAACCTAGTTGATCAAATCCACTAACCGAATCACTTTAAAACGAGGGTGATTCAACCTCAGTACCACGCTACAAGTACGAGGGTAGCGTTCCTCAACCCCTTCTCTCCACGAGAAGGATTTTGTCTCGCGAAGGAGACGGGAATTCCCAAAGCAAATACCCAACCAAATAGCAAAGATAAAATAAACAACAAGTCCTATAGAGCCAACAAAGTAATAAACCTAAGCTTCTATAGGATTCAGGAAACTCCCCTTTGCAAGGAGTGCGTCGACGATGACGCGGGTGCGTGAGCCACGCAACGGCGCAATGTCGCTCTCGTGAACAACGGCGGGAGAGCGGGTGCGCGAAGGCTTGATGCTCTCAAGATGATGGAGCTTGAGCTTAGAGAGCAAGATCTTTTCTGGACACAAAAGAGTGTGGAAGTGTGTAGCTAAGTGTATCCAAGTGTGTCTCTTGTGTCTCTAAGTGTATCTCTTGTATGTCTAGGTGTGTAAAGGCTCCCCTCTATTTATAGAGGCCTTGGGAAGGCTTTGGAAGGCTTAGAAAAGCTTCCGTAGCCGTTGGGTACAAAACCCAAGTGAATCAGCCCGAAATCAGGAACAATCATTGTTCTGACAGGCTTATCAGACGTCTAATTCTAGCATCAGACATCTGTAAGTTCACTTTAAGACGTCTGATTCAAATGTCAGACGTCTGATTTTGGGCGGGTCTCTCCCTGACTTGGATCAGATCTAAACAGGGTTTTTACGCAAGTCCATCAGACGACATACAGGACGTCTGGCACTATGTATGGACATCTGGAAACCTACTTTTACTGTGGGAATTGATTTCCAAACGTTGCAACGGCTAGAAAATCTCTAAGAAGAGATTTTGGGTCAGCCGAGGCAAAACGGTCAATTATCAGACGTCTGGAAAGGCCTAAGGATGTCTGATAAGGCTCTAACGGTCATAATAGCCAATGGTCCACTAATTGGACGTCTGGCAAAGTCATCAGACGTTTTCTAAGACGTCTGGACTAAGGTCTGGACGTCTGATTTCATCAGACAGAATACTAACTCCAGCCTAACAGTTATCAGACGTCTGAAACAACAGTCAGACGTCTTAAAATACTTTATCAGACGTCTGATTTGGGAATTAGACGTCTGGAAGTGTTGTTTGAACCCTATATTGGTTTTCTAAGTATTCTACAGAAAACCTAAGTATCCTAGGGTTGTGCCGGTGTTCCTAGGACTACTGTTAGGGTTCTTTGAGGCTCTTTAACATAATTTCTAAGGAAATAAAGAGCAACAAAAGAAACGAAAAATACAACAAGTACAAAAGAAGGAAATCTATCCTATTCTTCATTTCCTTCCATCTTCAATCTATCGCTCCACGCGAACCTCCTCTGTTTTCCGTCAAGCACCTCCAATCCGTCCTGGATGCGAGCTCGACTTCCGTCTAAACACGTCTACATTTGCAATTGACCTGAAACCTAGGACTCAAATTGCAAATGTTAAATAACACGTGTTTTGTTATCATCAAAACAAATGATCGTGGTGCTCTAGCACCAACAATCTCCCCCTTTTTGATGATGACAAAATCGTAAATAATAATGCAGAAAAATCCTCCCCCTTTTTGACATTATCAAAAGGTTTGATTGGTTTTAAATTTCCTATAACTCCCCCTTAAGACATGCTCTTCTATGAATTTATTTTAACAAAGGTGATATTCTCCCCCTTTTTGTAACAACAAGATAGCTATTATTTTTCTCCCCCTTACTAAAGGAAATTTAGCTACCTTACATCTCCCCCTTAAAAATTGACAATTAGCTCATCATTTTTTTTTTTAACTCCCCATATCTAAGTGCTTATAAAAAGATAGGGTTAAGAATTTTACCTCACCTACCATGGCCAATAAAATGGCCCAAATGGTGGTGGTGGATGCCACATCGGATGGGGCTCCCATCCGTAGCTTGGAGGCCCGGGCATCGGCGTCGGTCTCCAATCTGGTGGTCGACGTGCGGCGGGTCCGTTGCTTGTTCGCCATCTCGTCGGTCTTCTTGTTCTCCTCCTTGGTCTACTCCTTGGTTCTCCTAACTCGAGTTGACCAGCCTTTAGTTTGTAGGTCCAGTCCTTTGTGTTGTAGTTATCCCTAAACCCTACAAAACAAGATTCCAAATTTTTCTTCGGTATCCAAGTGAGCTTGGATCCGGATCTGTTAGCAGGTCTCCTTGATGGAGATCCTTTCTCAATCTTAGGGCTATAAAAATCATCTACTTTATTGATTAGTTTGTTAGAGTTTTCCCTAAGACATGCAATTTCTTTTTCTATAGTATTCATCTTAGTCTTTAAATCAGAAATTTCTAACTTTAGACTATCATTTTCCTCAATCAACTTATTATTTTCATTGATGAGGTTATGATTTTCTAATAACAGGTTATTATCCTTAGGACTAGTTTCTATGTCCTTGAGTTATTTTTCTAACCTATCATTTTCATTTCTAAGAAAACTAAGGTTCTTTTCAATGCTTTTATTTTCTATCCTAAGTGATTTACTAATCTCAAAAAGTTCATTAAATGCTTCTTGAAGATCGAGATTTACCTCGTTGTCGCTGTCGTCGCTTCCACTTTCGCTGTCGCTGTTGGTTCCTCTGGCCATGAAACCAAAGCAAGCGATTTCTTCCTTTTCTTCTTCTTCTTCCTCCGAGCTGGAATCGTCCCAAGTGGCTTGGAACGCCTTCTTCTTAGATTTTTCCTTTTCCTTTTTCTTCTCCTTTTTGAGAAGAGGGCACTCTGGTCGTCGGTGCCCTTTCTCGTTGCAGTGGTAGCAACGTCTCGGGCTTTCCTTCTTCTCCTTTTTCTCTTTCTTTAATTTCCTACAAACCTTGGAAAAATTTTTAAGTAAAATTCTAAAGTCTTCGTCATCGGAACTTACCTCACTATTCGACGCGGCTCTGAAGGCGAGAGTCTTCTTCAGTTTGGGCTCCGGTGTATCCTTCTTCTTCTGCTTCAACTTTGTCTCGTAGGCCATTAGATTGCCTAGGAGATCTTCCATGTTGAGCTCCTCTACTTTGTTCGCCTCCTCGATGGCGGTGACTTTCTGTTCCCATTCCGATCCAAGGGAACGAAGAAGCTTCCCTTGAAGCTCTCCCTTGATGAAGGTCTTCCCTAATGCTTTCAAATTATTTACAATGAGAGTGAACCTAGTGTTCATCTCACTTAAAGACTCGTTAGGTTTCATAGAAAAAGATTCAAATTCTTGAGAAAGTAAATTAATTTTAGAAGTTTTTACCTTAGAGGTACCTTCGTGAGTTACCTCAAGTGTGTGCCAAATCTCGTATGCGGTGGCGCATTGCGAGATTCTGTTGAACTCCTCCGGGCTGAGCGCGCAATACAACGCGTTCATTGTTTTCGCGTTGAGCGAGAGTTCCCGAATCTGCTGCTGCGAGTATCCTGTGTCCGGTCGCTCCGGGATCTCGTATGAGGCTTCGCAACGTCCCCATAGAGCGAAGTCCGTGGCTTGAAGCCACATCCTCATCCTCAGCTTCCAGTAGCTGTAGTTGTTCCCGTCAAAGTAGGGTGGTCGGACGGTGGACTGCCCCTCGGAGATTCTGATTGCGGCTATGCTTCCCTCCATGATCTTGATCCTCGCCGGTTTGTAACGCCGATTTCGCGAGACCTGCTCTGATACCAATTGTAGGTTTTCGGGCCCTACGAGGAGGGGTGACGTAATAATTGCGGAAATAATATAAAGCAATAAACAATCACACAGAAAGACAATCGCACAAAGTACACAAAGTGTTTTTTTAGGTGGAAACCCAAACCGGGTGAAAACCACCACCTAACCCTCTTGAGTTAGGATTTTCCGATCAACCTAGTTGATTAAATCCACTAACCGAATCACTTTAAAACGAGGGTGATTCAACCTCAGTACAACCACGCTACAAGTACGAGGGTAGCGTTCCTCAACCCCTTCTCTCCACGAGAAGGATTTTGTCTCGCGAAGGAGACGGGAATTCGCAAAGCGAATACCCAACCAAATAGCAAAGATAAAATAAACAACAAGTCCTATAGAGCCAACAAAGTAATAAACCTAAGCTTCTATAGGATTCAGGAAACTCCCCTTTGCAAGGAGTGCGTCGACGATGACGCGGGTGCGTGAGCCACGCAACGGCGCAATGTCGCTCTCGTGAACAACGGCGGGAGAGCGGGTACGCGAAGGCTTGATGCTCTCAAGATGATGGAGCTTGAGCTTAGAGAGCAAGATCTTTTCTAGACACAAAAGAGTGTGGAAGTGTGTAGCTAAGTGTATCCAAGTGTGTCTCTTGTGTCTCTAAGTGTATCTCTTGTATGTCTAGGTGTGTAAAGGCTCCCCTCTATTTATAGAGGCCTTAGGAAGGCTTTGGAAGGCTTAGAAAAGCTTCCATAGCCGTTGGGTACAAAACCCAAGTGAATCAGCCCGAAATCAGGAACAATCATTGTTCTGACAGGCTTATCAGACGTCTAATTCTAGCATCAGACGTCTGGAAGTTCACTTTAAGACGTCTGATTCAAATGTTAGACGTCTGATTTTGGGCGGGTCTCTCCCTGACTTGGATCAGATCTAAACAGGGTTTTTACGCAAGTCCATCAGACGACATACAGGACGTCTGGCACTATGTATGGACGTATGGAAACCTACTTTTACTGTAGGAATTGATTTCCAAATGTTGCAACGGCTAGAAAATCTCTAAGAAGAGATTTTGGGTCAGCCGAGGCAAAACGGTCAATTATCAGACGTCTGGAAAGGCCTAAGGACGTCTGATAAGGCTCTAACGGTCATAATAGCCAACGGTCCACTAATTAGACGTCTGGCAAAGTCATCAGACATCTTCTAAGACGTCTGGACTAAGGTCTGGACGTCTGATTTCATCAGACAGAATACTAACTCCAGCCTAACAGTTATCAGACGTCTGAAACAACAGTCAGACGTCTTAAAATACTTTATCAGACGTCTGATTTGGGAATTAGACGTCTGGAAGTGCTGTTTGAACCCTATATTGGTTTTCTAAGTATTCTACAGAAAACCTAAGTATCCTAGGGTTGCGCCGGTGTTCCTAGGACTACTGTTAGGGTTCTTTGAGGCTCTTTAACATAATTTCTAAGGAAATAAAGAGCAACAAAAGAAACGAAAAATACAACAAGTACAAAAGAAGGAAATCTATCCTATTCTTCATTTCCTTCCATCTTCAATCTGTCGCTCCACGCGAACCTCCTCTGTTTTCCGTCAAGCTCCTCCAATCCGTCCTGGATGCGAGCTCGACTTTCGTCTAAACACGTCTACATTTGCAATTGACCTGAAATCTAGGACTCAAATTGCAAATGTTAAATAACACGTGTTTTGTTATCATCAAAACAAATGAACGTGGTGCTCTAGCACCAACAAATTGCGGGAGCTCTGGATGTCGGATTTGGTCGATTTTGCGTCTGTTGGACTCCGTTCGTCACTCTGAAGCCACCCGTGCGGTCTGATTGCTCATCAGAGGCCTATTTTGACATGTCCTTGTACACATGGCCGTTAATATTGTATTATAGGCAATCTTGATGTGCAATGCATGTGATGCTCCTATTCCTATTTATGATGTGTTATTTGTGCATTTTGCTCTTAAGATAAACCCCAATTGATAGATTTATCACCCCAAGATGCAGTGTTATCATACCCTCATGCTTACTGCTTGCTAGTCCCTAGCAAGGTCTATTCTAGTCTTTATTTCCAGTCAGAATTTAAGAACTACTTAGACACTTCGTTACTTGTCAATAGGAGGAAATATACTAAGATCTTAATCTACAAAGACCAAGAAGCACCCGGGTGTCTGCCAAATTACGAATCGCCTGAATCCTTACTTTAATGTATGTATATATATATTTCTTATTTTTAGATTTTTTGGAGTTAAGAGTGTGTTGGTAACTTTTTACGGCTACCCAACACACCCGAAACTCGGACAAAACTCTAAGTGTTAAGCATCTTGGTGTGAAGATTGTGATAGACTCACTCAACGGTAATTTAGACAGACTTCGGGTTTCTACGCCCCTAGGTGACCGAAAGAGGAAGTGTTTTGCCTGAAGGTGTATTTGTTCGATCGGTAGCTTTCTCCCTACGTTTGTTTTAATTGGGGTCAACACAAGGATTTTTCCAGTGTATATCTCCCCGGCTTGCTCTACTTCCCCGCTTCTTCCTTAAGTGTTTTGGTTCTTTTTGTGCATTTACTAAGTTGAGCTCTGGACAACCGACCAATGGGCTGTTACCCATGATCACTTACCAGCCATACTCGTGCAGTGAAATGTGGTTTATTTTGTTCTTTTTTTTTCTCCTTCTTTTTTTTTAGTAGGTGGCTTCCCTGATCTCAAATTTACCTAGAGGCAATAAAGAGGAGGTGGTCCTGTGGCTAGGCTCTGGACAACCTGACAATGGGCTGTTACCCACAACAACTTGCCAGCCATACCACCTTGGAGAGTTCATTAGCTACCTAATTTCTGTCAGAATCTTCGAGAAGTGAGTCTGTGCAAAATGGTATGCAGATGCTTAGACTAAAAGTCTTTCTGAGTTAGAGGGTGAGTTGATAAGTCGTATACTTATTACCTTATTTAGTTAGTGGATTAGAGTAGCTTAAGGTTGCAAGGATTTGAAGCTAAATCCATATTTTAACAGACACCAGGGCTGATTAAGCCTGAAGGCCTGAAAAGTCTAAGTGTTCAAGTTCTTTCCGTATTATTTCCCACTATTGACAAATTTCTAATGCCTAAGTTTTTCTTCCTAAATTCTTCTTCTTTTTTTTTAATTTCATTCTATTCAGACTAATTAAATGAGCTCAGGATCATGCAAATTACCACCCCCCATGCTTAAGTTGGACAATGTCCTCATTGACAAATATATGGATGCAACAGGGGTTTGAAAAGATATTACCTGAGTGACGTAGAATATCTGATCAGCCTGAATCTTTTAGGTTGCCTCTCAGGAAGCGATGAGTTTAACGCCTCCAGCTGGGCGGTGCTTCGTGTCATCCCTTAATGAGGGTGACACTCTCCTTTGGGGGAACTTGGGCTAGGAAGTGTTTCAATCTTTGTCCATTAACTGTAAAAGTATGCCCAGTGTTCGAGTCAGCGATTTCAACCGCCCCATTGGAGTGGGGCTTGGCCACCCTAAATGGTCCTGTCCACTTGGACCTGAGCTTCCCTGGAAAGAGTTTTAGGCGGGCATCGAAAAGCCAGACTTACTGGTTAGGCTCAAAGGTCTTTCTATAGATGAGTCGGTCGTGGACGGCTTTTATTTTCTCCTTATACAGTCGACTGTTCTCAAAGGCGTCCTAATGAATTTCTTCGAGCTCAGAGAGTTGGAGCATCCTCTGCGCACCGGCTAACTGGGAATCCATGTTACATTGTTTGACAGCCCAGTAAGCCCGGTGTTCCAATTCGACAGGAAGGTGGCAAGCTTTGCCAAAGACCAGGCGATAAGGCGACATGCCTATCGAGGTCTTGAAAGCGGTCCTGTATGCCCACAGGACATCATCTAGTCATGTGGACCTGTCTTTCTTGTTAGGTCTCACAGTCTTCTGTAGAATGTTCTTGATTTGCCTATTTGAGACCTCAGTCTGCCCATTTGTTTGCGGATGATACGGGGTAGCGGTGCGGTGGTTAACCCCGTATTTTCTAAGTAGGGCACGAAATTGGGAATGAATAAAATGACTTCCACCATCACTGATCATGGCCTTTGGTATTTCAAACCGGGAAAAGATGTTCTGCTTAACAAAGTCCATGACAGTCTTATGATCACATCAGCGGGTGGCGACGGCTTCAATCCATTTAGAAACATAGTTTACCGAGACTAGGATGTACTCAAAGCCGTTGGATGGTGGAAAGGGGCTCATAAAATCAATACCCCAAACGTCGAAGATCTCGACAATCAAAATGGGCTGGAGGGGCATCATATCTTTTCTGGTCTTGGTCCCCAGTGTTTGGCAGCGCGAGTAAGTCTTGGCAAAGTTGTGTGCATCCTTAAATATGGAAGGCCAATAAAATTCGAACTGCAGGACCTTCGCAGCCGTTTTCTTTCCTGAGAAGTGGCCACCACAAGCTTGGTCATGACAGAAAGATAGCACACTCTGAACTTCATCCTCAGGGATATACCTCCTGATGATCTGGTCGGCACAGAGGCGGAACATATTTGATCAGCCACCACATTCTTTGATCCAGCTTTGTCGCGATTTTTCAGGTTAAATTCCTACAAGAGCAGGATCCATCTGATGAGCCTGGGTTTCATGTCCTTTTTAGCCAACAGGTGCCGGATGGCTGAATGGTCAGTATAAATGGTCACGTGGGATCCCAGCAGGAAAGGTCAGAACTTCTCAAGTCCGAAAACTACAGCGAGCAATTCTTTCTCTGTAACCGTATAATTTCGTTGGGCCTCGTCCAACGACTTGCTCACGTAGTAGATCACCACGGGTTTCTTGTCTTGTCTTTGTCCCAGGATAGCGCCTATGGCAAAATCTGATGCATCACACATAATCTCAAAGTCCTGGGACCAATCCGAGGGCTAAAGTACAAGTGCTGTAGAAACTAAGTCCCGGAGGGTGTGATAAGCCTGGATGCAATCAGAGGTCATGTGGAATATGGCGTCGTTGGCCAGAAGGTCAGTTAAGGGTTTGGAGAGCTTGGAGAAGTCTTTGATGAACCTTTAGTAGAAGCCGACATGTCCCAGGAATGAACGGATCTGCCAGACTGAGCTAGGCGGAGGAAGTTTGGAAATCAAATCAACCTTAGCTCGATCCACCTCAATGCCCCTATGCGATACGATGTGACCGAGGACGATTCCTTCTTGAACCATAAAATGGCTCTTTTCCCAACTTAACACCAAATTAACCTCGATACATCATTTCAGGATTTTCTCTAAGTTGCTCAAACAGTGGTCGAATGAATTCCCAAATACAGAAAAATCATCCATAAAGACCTCCAGGTATTCACCCACTATTTCTGAAAAAATGGCTAGCATGCAACGCTGAAAGGTAGCAGGTGCGTTGCGTAACCCGAACGGCATACGACAGAATGCAAACGTGCCGTACGGGCAAGTGAATGTGGTCTTCTCTTGTTCTTCAGGAGCAATTACAACTTGGTTATATCCTAAATATCCATCCAGGAAGCAAAAATACTTTTGCCCTGCCAATCTTTCAAGGATCTGGTCGATGAATGGCAAGGGGAAATGATCTTTCTTGGTTGCTTCATTGAGTTTCCTATAATCAATACACACCCGCCACGAGGTGGTGGTGTGAGTGGGGATGGATTCGCCATGCTCATTGGTAACAACGGTGAGCAGGGCTTTCTTTGGAACCACTTGAGTGGGGCTCACCCAGGGGCTGTCAGAGATGGGGTAGATGATGTTGGTGTCAAGCCACTTGATAATTTCTTTCTTAACGACTTCCTGCATATTTAGGTTTAATCGTCTCTGCATCTGGCAGGAGGGTCGTGCCCCATCTTCCAGATAAATCTTATGAGTGCAATAGGCGGGGCTAATTCCTCTTAAGTTTGAAATGGTCCATCCAATGGTGGCCCGATGTTCCGAAAGGGTCGCGGTCAACCTGATTTCCTGATCCTGGGTCACAGGGAAGGTCTGGTCAGGTCATAGGAAGACATACTTGAGATTCTCAGGTAGTGGCTTTAGTTCGGGTGCGGGTGGAACAACAGTCGAAGGGAAAGGGAAAGGCGAGAGTTGATTAACATCAATCTCCTCAAATGGTATTTTTTGATGGTAATCAGCCCTATAGAGGTCCATGGGTAGCGATGGTGATGGGCTAGAACAGTCGTTACGGGATTGATGGTCTGAGACAGAACTAAGGGTGAGGCATTCCTCGACCAAAGGTTCCACGGGATCATGTTCCTCAATATAATTGCAATCAAAAGACTTGGTCGCCCGAAAGATATCCAACTGCATTTTCTTGTCTCCGAAGGCGATTTCCATACATCCCGTGTCACAATCGATGTTTGCCTTAGCCGTAACTAAGAAAGGTCTGCCTAAGATTATGGGTGCGTTCTGTAGTTTTTCAGGGACTTCCATGTCGAGCACCAAGAAGTCGACTGGAAAATAGAAGTCCTTGAACCGCACAATCACGTCCTCGAAAACCCCCTTCGGAGTCTTCACAGATCTATCTGCCAACTGGATGGTGACGGGTGTGGGTGTCAACTCTCCGAAACCAAATTTGTGATACAAGGTTGTTGGAATCAGATTGATGGAAGTACCTAAGTTCAAGAGTGCTCTATCAAATGTCATGTCCCCGATATTGCAGGATATCAGGGGTGCTCCTAGGTCAGTTCGCTTGAGCGGAAGGTTGCTTGATATTACGGAACTTGCTTGCTCGGAGAGCACAACCTTCCTAGATGCTTGAGGTCTTAGCTTACATTTGGGTGTACAGGCATCCTTTAAAAACTTGGCGTAAGCAAGGATGTGCTTAACGTCTTCGATGAGCAGAATATTAATCTGAACCTACTTAAAGATCTCCAAAAGCTCATCAGTTTCCACAACATTTTTCTTCTTCTTGATTGTTTCCAACGCCTCGGGGTAGGGTGTCTGAACATGGATAGGCTCTATTTCTGGGTCCTTGGGTTTTTCTAGTGCCTCTTCTGAGTCGGGTGTTTCAGCTGGTGAAGTCTCGGGAAGAGTCAGCCATTTGGGATCCTGGGTTTTGGTGTCGCTTCTCAAGGTTACCGCGTTCTCAGAGGCATTGGGACCATGGGTTGATCCTTGAGAAGACGATGATGAAGAAGCACCAAACCCTGGGGGTGTTTGAGGGGCCGATTGGACCATGTGAACCTGCACGGGATTACCCTGGAACCCTTGCGAATTGAGGCCTCTATTAATCATGTTTCACGGGTTCGGTTGTGGCTAGGAAGGTAGGGATCCTTGTTGTTTACAGTCCAATAGTTGGCTTAACTGTTCCTTTACTAAGGCCATTTCCTCTTGATGTTTTTGGTTCATTTCAGCCATCATCTTTATCAGGGTGTCCATTTGGTTCTGTGGGGGAGGGGCCGCCCTATTTGGATTATATGGGGTTTAACTGGTAGTCCTTGCTGATAGGGGGCAAGTTTGGCTACTGGTTTGGCCTGGGCTGGTTCTGGAATTGAGGTGGTTTCTGGTTTGTCCAACCAAAGTTAGGGTGATTATGCCAGCCAGTGTTGTAAGTGTTGGAGAAAGGGTCAGGTTTAGCATAACCTTGGATAGCTTGTACATCTTCAAGGATAGCAAATGTCGATGGGGGGGAAGAGAGTAATCAAGGGTTGAGGGAGCAAAGGTCCCTCCCTGGAACGTGGTCAGGGGTTATTCTAGGTTCAGTTGGCTTAAGGGCTAGACCAGGTCAACATTGTGAGCTCCCTTTGCTAGGGAAAAGGTCTGTAACGGGTTCCTGGTCTGGTTTAGTAGCTCATCTATCTTTTTATCCACCAATTCCACTCGATCTAATTTCTTGGCAATGATATCCATGTCAACCATTCCAGAATTTACTTGTACCTCATAAATCCCACCACGGGGTTGACTGGATCAGTTAAACTGGGTCATGAAGGCATTGTTGAGCGAATTTTCGCTCATGGACTCAAAGAGCTCAAACACACTCTCATCTTTGTTTAGGAAGTTCCCCCTGCATGAGGCATCGACGAAGTTCTGTAGGTTGCTATCCAGACCGTGGTAGAAGATCTGGGCCATTTGCCACCTTGGTACTTCGTGGTGTGGGCATTTCCTCAAGAGTTCATTAAATCTTTCCCATGCCTCATGGAACTGTTCCTCACCTTGGACTGTAAAGGAAGTAATGGCTCTTCTGAGGGCATTGGTCTTTCTTATGAGGAAGAATTTCTTTAGAAATGCATGCCTCAGTTCTTCCCAGGTGGTGATGGGTCTACCTAGGGTTCTATGTCAGTGAGATGCCTTGTCTTTCAGTGAGAAAGGGAACATCTTAATCAAAACAATGTCAAGGCTAATGTTCCTAGGTTTCACAGTTCGGGCTATTCGATCAAGATCCTCTAGGTGCTGGAAGGGGTCTTCATTTGAGCTTCTATGGAAGTGGCTCTGAATCAGACTCAAGACATTTGGTTTTAGCTCAAAATCATCTCCCCCTTCAGAGATCCTAAGGTGCGGCTCGACTCTAATAGAGGAAGGATTGTAAAAATCGCGGAGGGGCCTTGGTTGGTCCTCTAATGGTGGTAGATCAGGTGACGGGTTCCCTTGTAGGCCCTGGAAAGGTGTTGGTGGTTGCCTTTATGGGTTTTGCAACCGGTGTATGGCTTGCATGATAGTGTGGATCTGTTGTTGCTGAAGCCGGTGGTTTGCGTTAATATGGGCTTGGATGATGGCCATTGTGTCTGGTGGGGGTCGATCCTCAACTTCATCTACCCTAGGTTCAGCCATGTCTCTAGCAGAATCAAGTTGCTTGGTTCCCGTCCCAAAATAAACAATTCGGGATGCAGTGAGCGTCTCCCGTGCATACATAGAGAAGAACAAAGGGGATGCGAAGAGCGACAGATGTGAGAAGTGTGTGTTAAACCAAGCAAACAAGCCTAGTCCTTATGGTGTATTCCTTAGGGGACCTAGAAATCTCCAAAAGGGTGATTAAGTCTATAAGCACTGGACTCCCCTTCCCAAAGCTAATCCGACCAGGTTGATTACAAGGGGATTGCAAGGAAGGTTCTTCCTTTGGCTTGCGCCACTGGTTCTATAGACCCCACAACCGCGGTCGTTTGACACTGCCCTGTAGCCTAGTCACTAGATTCTACTAAGGGAATGAAGGCCAAGTGCCGAGCGAGCAAAACCCCGCCTCTCGAGACTTAACCTAGTCCTGCCTAGGGCACGTCTACTCTGTTTTAAAAGGGTTAGGACAGTGCTTGTGCTAGGGTTATGTGATGAGGTGTTGATTGGGGTAGTGCCTCTTAATTTTCTGATTTCAGTGTATGTGCTTCTATCAAAATAGGGTTTTCAAGCAAGGATTTTCTTTTTAAGATGTGGTGTCTTTTAATGTTTCATCCTTACTTTTGTGTCCTTTAGGATTGACGTGTTTTAATGTTTTCAGACAAGTTTTAGTGGGCACGTTATGTTTTGCGCACAATTCGGTGAAAGTAGATTTCCTTTTATTGTGTAGAGGCTCCAAAACACTAATGTACTTATCGTAGTGACCATGTAACTTCTATTAGATGAGTCAATTTTAGGGTTGAGTGGTGTGGCCCAAGTCAATTCAAGGTGGCTTCGCAAACACTACTCAAAAAAGAAAAAAAAGAACACTCTAAGAATCTTAGATTATTCAAAATGTTAGAGTGTATTTTTTTTGTTGGGTGATGTGTTAAGGATATGGATTAGGCAATCATGCACCACGCCAATTTTTTTCAGTTTTACAAATTTTTTTTTTAGATTTTTAAGCAAGCAAACAACCATGGGTGAAGAAATACTCACGACCAGTCCTGGTTGCGCTTACTCCCTCGTTACTGTCACGAGTTGTGCTGCTTCGCCGTCCAAGCGTCGAATTCCTGCAACCATCAAGTAGAAGGAGACAAGGCGTTAGACGATGTGAGCATGGATGTAAAATGGAAGTGACAAAACAAATCCGTTGCCTCCCTGGCAACGACACCAAAAACTGACGTGCGCGTGGCGCATGTGTTTAGATGAGTTGTTATAGCTTGCGCTCGCAACGTCGATTTTAAAACGAAGAAATGGATGTGAGTCCGAGTGTCGATCTAAGGGAGGCATGAAAATCGGATTTTTCTTGTCACTTAATGTCACGAAAATAACGGGTTTTTGCTTGCAAAAAGTCGTGAGTGAAAAGCGAGTGAGAGAGGGAGAAAGAGAGAGAGAGAGAGAATAGGGTTAGAATTTCTTCTTTCACACATGCAACTTTAACATAAAAGAGGGCAAGTAACTAGATAGAAAACAACTTTATTTGTCATGCAACTCTAGTTTATAATTACAACACTAGATAAATGCTTGAACATAAGTAAAGCTTAAGATAAACAGGAAAAAAGAAAAGGAAGACAACAAGGCAGCCACGACGGTGGAGAGGGGCTCCGTCGGCGGCTCGTCGGCTTCGGCGACTACAAGAGGGCTTAATGGTAGCTAGGAGTGGGGTAGAGCACTTGCAAGTGGAGTTAATGCCTCCCATGGGTGGTTGGAAGTGGTTTAAATAGGAAGAAGGGCTTTCCAAATGAAGAAGGGGTTTTAGTGACGTCCCAGCGACGTCTGGGACGTCGCTAAAACCCTTCCCAAAATGTCTGTGAAGGCCCCTGCCCACCGGTCACTCGCGAGCGTCCGTTCTTCTTCGCGCCTGATCCGCGTGTGCACGTCGTAAGCCGTCCAATCGAAGATCGGACGGCTGAGCTTCCACGCAGGGCGCTGGCGCAGATCGCGTGCGTCATCATGTGCGTCTGGTCAAGGCGCATCTATGGGCACCACGTCTTGCAATCGCACCCGTCCGGTCACCGATCTAAGGTCCAATTTCGCCCGCGCGTGCCTTTGCCTTCGATTTGCTGCGTGGTGCATGTCGATCCCGCATCACGTGAGTGCGGGTGAGCGCTTCGATCGCTGTGCTGCTTTGTATGGATGGTTGCGATCGTGCGTCGGTGCTCGGCTGCTGTTGACCGTTGGATGGAGATCCGACAGTCGTGATCTGCTGCGGGCGAAGAGTGTATCGATGGCACTGGCGATGGTGCGGCATTCTCAGCCGTTCGATCGAAGATCAGATAGCTCAGATCATTCTGCGATTGATGGAGGGGGCTGGGCGAGGAGTGTGGGCACTGATCGGGCGCCACGTGGTGCCTTGTGAGCCGTTGATCGTCAGATCAACGACCATAACTTCCTGGGTTAATTGCGGGAGCTTCGGATGTTGGATTTGGTCGATTTTGAGTCCATTGGACTCCGTTTGTCACTCTGAATCCATCCGTGCAGTCCGATTGCTCATCAAAGGCCTGCTTTGACATGTCCTTGTACACGTGGCCGTTAATAATGTATTATAAGCAATCTTGATGTACAATGCATGTGGTGCTCATATTCCTATTTATGATGTGTTATTTATGCATTTTGCTCTTAAGATAAACCCCAATTGACAGATTTATCACCCCAAGATGCAGTGTTGTCACCTGTGGTTGCGGGCCACGAGGTACAAAATTTTGCAGGTTAGGAACAGGTTGGGCTGGAAGAGTGCCCTGAGATTGAGTCGCCATGCGTACTTGATTGATCTCAGCATTCTGCTGCGCCAATTGGTGCTGAATAGAGGTCATGTTTCGTCATGGCACTTCGACATTTCCGTCATCACATGCATCAATTTATCAATAGGGCTTGATGCGTGATCATTCTAGGGTGTGCAAGGGCCTGGTGGCGGATTTGCTACAGGGTTATACTGGGCCCTTGGGATGACAGGTGCAGACGGTCGCATTGGCCGCAAGGTTTTGGCGCTGCGAGTTACTGGACCATGCGAGGTTAGGATGATTTCGCCACCTTGGGTTATAGGTGGCAGAGAATGGGTTGTTCGCTAGGGCACAAGCGTCTTCTAAGCCAGAAGACGAGTCTGCATGTGTATATGCCTCCGAGCACACGAAGGCTTGGTCCTCCATGTCATAATATTGGCTAGCAGAAGCTAGATCCACATTACTTATTGAGTTGCTTGGCGCGATACTCGGTAAGGATGGTCTCACAGGATTCTTGGGAATAAGCCTGGCATTGAAAAGATTAGCGTTGTGATGGAGTGATGGTGTGGAGGTGTTTGCCATAAAGCGAGCGGGGTTGGCCAGAAGCTCGTCCAGCTTCTTGTGCACGATGGAGACTTATCCAATTTTTCTGCAATTAAGTTAAGATCTATGGATGAATGGGAGGGTCCTGTGTCAACTTCATGAACATTGCAAGGCATGCTGGTACGATTAAAGGCGATAATGGAGGCATTGTTCATTGAGTTTTCACTCATATTTTCAAACAGTTTGAACGCTTCATCCTCGTCTTTTTTCATGAAATTCCCTCCGCATAAAGTGTCTGCAATCTGCCTCAAAGTTTCATTTAGCCCATAATAGAAGATCTGGGCTACATGACACTTAGGAAGACCGTGGTGTGGACATTTCCTGAGGAGGTCATTATACCTTTCCCAGGCCTCATGAAATTGCTCGCCGTTTTGTTGCGTGAAAGAAGTAATAGCACGACGAAGTGCATTGGTGTGCCTAATTGGGAAAATTTTCTTGAGAAATGCTATACGCATCTCTTCCCAAGTTCGGAGAGGTTTCCCAATGGTGCGCAACCATTGCGTTGCTTTGTCCCACAACGAAAATGGGAACATTTTCATGAGGACGATACGCACAACATGATGTTTCTTAGTTTAATCATTTCAGCTAAACGGGTTAAGTCCTCCAAGTGAAGAAAAGGGTCTTTGCTGGCCAATCCAAGGTAATGAAAGTTAATTAGGCTGATTACGTTAGATTTTAGTTGGAAATCCTCCCAGCCCACCGGGACACGAATATGCACACGGGTCTTTGTAGCAGCGGGATTCTAATAAGAGCTAAGAAACCTGGGCCCCTCCCATTCGAGAGGATTTTGCATTTCCTCTAAGGTTTCCCTAATGGCTTCAATCTGCTCATTATACATGTCCATTTGGGCCTAGAGGCGGGTTAATTGGTCAACGGCTCCTCCACCACCTGGTGGATTTGGAGGGGGGCAATTTCCTCCCTCGAGATTTGGGGGTGGACGAGCAGCCATGTTTACAGAGTAGGAGGACGATTTACCAGCTTCTACCCTTCTAGAGTTTTCAGACAATTCAAAAAGTTCAGAGTTTTGTGACCTCCTCCCAAACATGCACTGCCGCATGAAGAATTAAGGAGATGAGAAGAGAGAAGGGGATAAAAGAAAGGACGCCGAATAGGTGCACTTGATGACAAATCAAACAATCAAGGTCCTAACCTCTAAATGTGTCCCTTAGACTTAAAGATCTAAGTTACTTGCTATCACAACTTACGGAACTGAATACGAGCACTGTGGAAGCACTAGGCTAGATTGAAAGGCCGTTTGCTCTAATCTTAGACACCCGATAGCACGTGGGAACCCGTACCAGCACGTAAACGCTACAAACAGGTAGTTAGACCTCCAAACCCTAATGGGGGTCAAGTTACTACCAGTTTTAATTAAGAGGCCTAGGATTCAAGTGATTTGGAATGTGAAGGGCGTTGTATACGGGTAATGCCCAAATGCGTCAATTCTTTGAGTGTGTAAAGCAAGCATGCAATGGAGAAATCTCCCCGAATTGAAGTTTTAGATGGTGAATGGATTTTAGAATTCAATTCTTAGGTAGTATGGATTTCATGATTCCACTGAATTACCCATTCAACCAATCTCTTGATTTTTAGAAAATACAAGTTCTTTTTGTGCCCAAACAACCCTTCTTCAATTTGATTTGGTTAATGCATGCTACAATGCAAATGGGCCCCTAATTGGAAATTTCTAAGTGTGGGTGCACGGGTCAATTTTAGCTTGATATGAGTGGGAGCCAAAGCACTTCAATTCAAGTGCTCCCAATCACCAAAATGAGATTCCATACAAGGCTAAACTACCAAAATATGTAAAAATGAAAATGAATGTGTTGGGGTTGAGATTCGGGATCAAATCAAGGCAATTTTAGGGTTGCGGTGGGGTTGGAGTCAAATTGACTCCAAGACTCCCCAACCAAGGTTTGGATCCCGAATGTGAAATAATGAGGCAAATAAGATGTAGCAAACAATTGATTTAATTCACCTCAATGATAACTTCGCGTCACGAAATAACCAAGAATCGAAACTCTTGCATTTTTTCATGTGCTAAAAAGTGGAAAATCAAGGGCGGTGGTGGTGATAGAAAGAATCAAACACTGGATTTCAATCCACTCACCCAAGAAATCCCAAGATTTTTTTTATATAATTTTTTTATATTTCCAATGTGACAGAATGACCTAAATTACTATGAGGAAGACACCTACCTCCTTAGAAACATGGGTGAGGCTCTAATGTGGTGCCGGCGACTTCACGCTCTCGCGTCCACCTCGGATTTGCCTACGTCTCCAACCTCCTCTGTGTGTCCCCTCCTTACAACAGGTACACCTGCACAAAAATAAACAAAACACCTATGAAGGGTGGGAGAAGAGAAAATCAAAGGAAGAAAATAGAAACCTGCTCTAGATAGTGCCTCCCCGGCAACGGCGCCAGAAAACTCGTGATAGATCGGAAGTAGTGGTATTTAATATGGTGATATTAGCATCATATTGTGTATAGTGGAAGTGGTTAACCTACAAGCGAATCTACACGTGTTTATCAAAAACTTATTAACCTGAACTAAATCAAATTTTAACTTGTCAGTTTTAGGTCCAGGGTCGAACTCAGGGAGACAGGTTTTGGATTACTCAGTTTCTACGTGCTTCCTAAGCTCACATCAATTCCTTTTGCTTATTGTATTTTTGGTTTTCTTGATTTTTAGATTTTTTTGAGATAAACTTATCCTCGAGGCACACCCTCAAATAGGTTCTTGGTTGCATGCTAAAATACAAAAATCTAGTCTCACCACGCGGGAGACCGTGCACCTACAAGTCAAGATTTATCTTTTTTGTTTTATACTTTTTTTTTCTTTTCTTAAGCAATGAAATGAAAGCAAATATAAAAGAAGATAGAATAAATGCGGAATTGAAATGCGAGAATTAAAATGAATTGAAATACTTAGCTTATTTATATGTAGAATATATATATATAAGTATAAGTATATATATCTATATAATATAACAGTGAATATTGAATCTAGGATTTAATAGGGATGTAGCACAATGCTGGGTTAACCATTGCCTAGAAAGACAGGATTAACCTAGCTATGTGCCGCATGTGGTGTGGAGCGGACGTGTGTGAGTATAGGTAGAAAGCTTGCTTTATGAGAATATCAGGAAATATTCACAACTGGTGCAGATATTCCTACGATATAATGCGCGGTGAAGGGTAGGTGCACGGTTGTGTGAGTAGGAGATGTGGGGTGAATGTGTGTATATATTGGTATATATAAGTATATATAACTATATATGCATATGTATGTAAATATATAGATGTGTGTGTGTGTGTGTGTGTGTGTGTGTGTGTATATGTATGTATGTATGTATGTATGTATGTATGTATATAGATGGGGTGGGCTGTGAGTATGTGAATATATTTATATATGTATATATGCGTGTAGGTGTGTGTGTATAAGAGTATGTGAGTGTGATAGAGAAGGTGTGCGTGAGTATGTCTGTTTGGGTGTGTGGGAGAGTGCGCATTTAGGTCGTCTGGAGAGTGAGTGCGTCGTCTGAGTGAGAGAGCGAGTGTGTGAGGGTCTGTGTGCATGTGAGAGAGAGCGGGCGAGTGAAAAGAGCCACGCATGCGCACTGGCGCGAGGAGGTGCATAGCACAGCAAGGAACTACGCGAGAGAGAACGTAGCACAGTGCGCTGGAATGCGGGTAGGGACTTAGCAGACAAGCGCTGAGACCGGGAGCGCGAGCTGGTGATCACCTGGAGGTAGTCGCAAGAGGAGAGAGAGCGCCCCTTGTCACTGCATAAGTGAGAAGCTTGTCGATAGTTATAATGTCGCGCAGACCTCACGTGAGCAATGCACGTGAGCGCGGGTTACCGGCTGAGGCGGTTCAAAGCAGCGGGGGCATAGAGAAGGGCGGGGATGCGCGCATAGCACGAGGAAGGGAAGCCTTTGGCTCGCGGAGGTACGCGTAGGAGGGCTGCTCAGTGCGTGAAGGCAGTGGCTGAGCTTCAGAGCTTGAACCTCCGCAGCTTAGTAATGGCTTTGGTGCACGAAAAAGGAAACAAATAAAAACAAACAAATCAAAACAAACACAAAGAAAACAAATACTGGGAATTCACCATGCCCACCTACTTGCGAAGGAGCTAAGCGGTGGTGGAGCTCACCGTGGTGTTTGAGACCACGGGGAGCTTCTCCTGCACATAGAGTGCATCTTCTCAACTGGTGAGAAGAGGAGCTGTGTATGGAGAGGGAGAGAGGGAGAGAGAAGAGCTGTGGCCGACAGTGATTGAGAGTGGGTCTGGTGTGTTGTGTTGGCTTCTGTGGGTGGGTCTGTGAAGGTGGTGGCCGACGACTTTGCAAAGGTTGAGGTGGGGGTCCTTTTATAAATAATGGGTGGTAGGGTGGCGGGTGTAGGTGTAGGTCGTTAGGATATATATTAAGAGGGGAATATTGCATGTGGGTGCTTAGGTTGTTGAGAAATGAGTGTAGGCTTTTATTAGGTGGACTAAGTGGTAGAATTTAAATGGGAATGAGGTGGCCATGGAAGGGATGAAATGCTCAATCTCTCTCTATCTTCCTCTCCATAAAATGCACCAATGCAAATATTTACATGATGCATGCATAACTACCTAATCTAAATGCGTAATGTTAGGAAATAGTATAAGATGGCCTAATTAGAGACGTGAATTGCTGTGCAATCAGGGAGCCTTGCCCTTCTGGCTACTAAGCTCGCATTTCATCTTCTTGAGTTGTTTGCACAGGCGGGCATTCTCTCTTTCTACCACGCGACGCCATTTTAGTTAGTCGTCGGTGGGGCTGGAATTTTGGGGCTCTTCTTACTGAGTTTCGACCCTATCTCGTATCAGCCGGATCTCTTGGAGCACTCTGCTACCAATCCTTACCATCGTATTCATCCTCCTTTGGTTGCATATCAACGAGAGCATTCCCTTGGGGGTTTTCCTGGCAGGGAGGCCCTTGTGGGAGGCTCGACAGCTGCACTTCCTTGCCTTTGGTTGGTCCGGAGGACTGCCAGCGCTTCCTCGATAGGGAGACACTAGACTCCGCGGGGCTAAGCTCCTCAAAATTAGTTCGAGAAGAATGGCGTGTAAAGGAAGCCATTACAAGGCAGATGAATCAAGAAATGTAGTGATGTAGACACATCCATTTAGGATAAAATGTTCCTAGGTTTAGATATGCATTCCATAGTATACATATCGCATAGCATGCATCATTCTATGTTTAGAATAGTTTGTTTAAAGTTTATGTTAATTCGTGTCCTTTTATGGCCAGGAGAGAAGGTCAATTATTTCGGACCTTGGATTGAAGATCCGACCGTACGGATCTGATCAGGACAACGATCGGAGTCTAATGCTTCCGAAATCGTCTTGATCGGAATCTCGTAACACTTTATGCAGCTCGAGGAAGATCAACAGCCAAGAGACTAGGTGATTTAATTTAGAGTTTCAAACAACAAATCCAACTGTACGGATGGATCTGAATCGACAATCGCTGAAATGATCCTTCTTGAGGGTCCCCGCATGGTTCTCCGAACTCTTAGGGTGTTTTTAGTAGTTTTCATGCCCCTAGTTCCTATTTCGTGGTTCCCATGGGAAAAAAAGAGCTTTGAGGGACCAAACATGCAATTTTCCCAACCCACCACAACCCTAAAACCCTCCCCCTCATCTCCCACTTTTTCCCATACACCCCTGAGCGGCGTGCCCTAACCCCCTTCATTCCCCTGCAAGACAAAGGGCAAGCGGGGGAGACCGAAGGAGGAGGGAAGAGCGGGAGGAGGCTAGGAGTGGGAGGCTGTACACCTCACGCTCGTCCTTGTACCTGCACGCGAGCAGGGAGCAAGATCGGAGGCGCGTGGGCGGCGAGCGCGGCCAGGTGCGTGGCCGGCGGCTGCGGCGAGCGTGGACGCGAGGTGCTGCGTGGGGGAGGCGCGTCGGGCGCTGCGCGGGGTCGAGCGCAGTGGACGAGGTGCATGCAGGTTTGAGGTCAAGCTACACCAGACTCGACTCGCGCGCTGCGTATGGGAGGTCTGAACGATCGAGGTGAGCCCCAGACGACAGTGGAGGGCGTTACCCCCAAACTCCCTCGTGCTCCATTCCCGCTTCCCTCCCTTTTTCTTTCTCTCTCGCGAGGGAGAGCTGCTCGGCAAAGGCGGGGGGGAGTGGGGGGAGGGAAACAGGCTCTTTCCTTACCCGTGCACAGGGAAGCGAGTGGGGCAGACGGGCTGGTCCAGGCGGCTGGATGCACACACTGGTCGAGGCGTAGGCAGGTGAGGGAGTTTGGAGCACGCCTACGCCCGCGTAAAGGAAGAGGGCACTGTGGACGTGTGCCAAATGTATGAGAGTAAACTAGAAGTTGTATTTTGGTTGGTTCGAAGTCGAAACGAAGTCAGTTTTTCGCTCAACAGGCTTTGAGTTCAGGGCACGTGTAAGACCTGCGAGAAAGACCGGAGCAGTCTCCCGTTCTCCCATAACTCGTGTACACCTAGGTAGAGTGATAACTCCTATCCTATCGTAATAGTTTTGAATGCTCTGGATTTCTAACATATGTTAGTACCATGTAACTCCTTTGCCATGATTTGTGATTCTGAAATGCCTTGTCTCGACTTTCATTTTAGTCGTTGTTTGTTACTACAAATCGTCTGATTTTCTCTCTATTGTATTTACAATAAGAACTTGCTCGGAAAAACCCATGCACGAAATGCCACGTAGGGCAACAAGAAACCAACTGTTGGCTACCTTTAGGAAGCAAACATGAAACCCTAAGGCAAATATAGATGCCATGCATGAACACATTAATGAACTCGAATGCTCGAAAAGTGTTGCATCAAGTAGGGTATCTATTTGAACCATAAGGCTAACCAGAGATCCCTATTTAATGGAGAAATATTGGCCCTATCAATATCGAGTTGTTAGCAACCCCCATAAGGGTGAACATGAACCCTAAGGTAAAAGCTAGAGGTTTGACTTGTAATACATGAAATATTGGGAGTTAGTGCCACTTGATCTAGTTAACAACCCTACTAAGGAATCTACTTGAACCTTAGGGTGAGTTAGAGCCAGTGCGTGAGTAGAAACTTGGGGATGAACTATCGAATGATTGGAATTAAGGATGGTGGTATACACATGTTTTACGTATGTATGTAATTGTATTTGTATGTAACTATGTACACATGAAAATTTTTGTATGTCCGTTGGTGTAATTATTTATGTATGTGTGTGTTTGCATTATAAGTGTATGTTGGTGTTTTTGCATATGCAAGTGCATGTATAATTGTTACGTACATAGGATTGTGCTTGTACATAGGATTGTGCTTTTACATACGCATGTGCATGTATGAAGTTATGGGCATTTGAATACTAATAAAGATCTAGTTGATGGTGACTCATGAATTATCGAAGATAATGGCAACGGGATTGTTAGAAATAAACTAGGAGGTTTCCTCGAAATCCTTACACAAAGTAAGAACATCTATAATTGTGAAATGAAAATGGAATGGTGGGGTCGAGACGGGTCATGTTGAGTACAGTTGTGGGAGTGAGCTAACCCTCGAGTACACCGTACCGGGGAGAGCTAATCACCCCTTGTGTAAGAAGAGAGCTAGCCACCCATCGGGTTGGAATCCAGGGTTGGAATGGTCTTCCTGCACCGACTTCTGTTAGGCCTATTGGGCCAATGGGGATAGTTGGGCGAGGGTACGTAGACTAGTGAGGAGCACGACCCCTATTCTGTTTTATGTTGTACGACTTAGAGCGTACTTGTTAGCGGAAATAACTGACAGCGTGCTAATGTGGGGTACCTTCCCGTGCATTTATCGTGCGTGCTGTAGTTACCGCTATGTCGCTACAATGATCCCAGGGTGGTAGATCGAGTGTAGGATAAATACGGGGTGGTCTCTAGGTCAGGAGAGCACCACGTGCACGTTCTACATTATAGGGAAAATTGCAACAAGATTGTTCCATTACGGGACATGTGAATGAGAGAAATGAGACCTTGTTAGAATAACCGAAATTATAAAACAACTAGTACTCAGACTATGGAATTAAAGCATGAAAATGTTGGAACATTTACAATTGCCTGGAATATTTAAATTAAATTATTTTTGTTGATTTTTTTTATATTTGCCACTCTATTCAGCTTTTGCTGACAACTGTCACTTGTGTTCAGGTCAGGAAGGTGAGCAGCTAGTCCCCTCGACTGCAGAGGGAGCTGAGCTTAGTCGAGCCAAGCTTTAGTTGTTCATTTTCCGTTCTGTTGTAATGACTCTCCTTTTGTCATCGTGAGTATTTATTTTGGAACTCATAGTTCAGTTTCCATCTTTTTGAGTATGTTGTGATGGCTATGGGGTAAATGTGCTTTTCTCTTGCAGTACTGTTTTTTGATATTATCTACCCTACAGCTTTCTGTCATTTTATTTATGCTTCTAGCTATGGTGCATGTGTGGAAATTATTACGTTTTGGTTATTACTCGTTAGATGGCCTGGTCTTAGGTTAGTTGAGGCAATCCGACCTGAGTTCCACGTGGAACTGGTTCAGGTCGTAACAATCGCAGCACAATGACACGAAAATCGATCAAATCCGACATCCGTGATGTCACCTACAAAGCATAGAAGATGGACGGCCATGATGATGCCATGTGGCATAATCATAGTTGCCCAAATCCACTCAGGCCCATCTGCTCATCTTCATCAAGCAGTCCCAGCCGTTGGATCTCAATCCAACGGCTCAGATTCACTCATGCGCGTGCCGTTCAGACTCAAATGAGAGGCGAAAATAAGATCTCGACCGTTGGATTGAGATCTAATGGTCGAGAGCGATCGCACACGATTTCATCCATGCGACAATCCACGTTGGTGGTGCATTGGTTCGCACCTTCGCCGACAACACACGAATGCACGTTTGAGACTCCCCGCACTCCCCTTAGCGTGTCTAGTTGAAATTGGAGCATCCGATGATGATCGGGCGGCGAAGAGAGTGGCCATGTGGCGCCACCCGAGCGCACGATTTGCACGTGCGAGATCTGATGCGCAAACAGACACACAATCGTATGCATGGGCGGGCGTGATCTCAAGCGCGTGATGCACGCTATTTGGAGCGTCCATCAGAGATCTGACGGCCGTGATTCATCCACGCCTAATCCAGCTCCCACGCGCACACAGACGCCAGCGGTGGAGAGTAATGACCTTCAGCGACATCCAAGGTGGGTCTTCAAAGACATTTATGGACATCACTAATTGCCCATGTGCGAAAGCCTCTTCTCCTCTACTATAAAAGGATCCTACCCCTCGCATTCTTCTTCATCTCTTCCTTTCTCTCCCTCACAACCTCCAAGGCTCTAGAGAGAGCTTGTCCGAAGCTCGAGATGCTCCTCTCACCCCTATTCATGGAACATCCCGTGGCCATCCTCTCACCACCTTTCGGAAAAAGATCCTCGTCGTGATGCTGTCCTGCCCCGGCCTCCTTCCTCTGCCGCCATTCTCCTTCCTCCAACTTCCCATCACCTTCATCCAGGCGACATCATAGCAAGCCGTCCTCTAAGTGACCGTTGAAGGGGACTCTTCTCACCTCTCTCTATCTTTATCGCTTTTGTAGTGTAGTTTTCCACTTTCTTATCTGTAGTAAACACTTGTTTAGACATATACGTGATTGTTTCTCTCTCTTTCTTTGCAAGTAGATTAGATAGAAATTATTTCAACCTGATCTCTTGCCTTATAAAAATAAAAAAAAATTACAAAAGATAAAAACACAAAAAAGAAATAAAATCGAAGCGCAGATTTCACAAACCAAACATTCGCCTCCCTGTGTTCGACCAGGCACTCACTTCAAGTTTCGGTATAAATTTTATTTGGTAGTATATTTCTACACACTACAATGACGGGTTTTCTAAATCAAATCTTTTCGCGTATGAAAACATGTTCATCATTTTGGCGTCATTGTCGAGGAGGTAACGTTCTTTAGTTTTTCCGTGTTTTCCACCTTAACTTTTTAGCTCACTTTGCTCATTTCTTTCTGTGATTATAGGTGCCCTTCCAAGGCGAGCCAAAGCAGAATAAATTGGAGTAAAGTATGGTTAGAAGGTTTTGTATGTGTATCTTCACCACCCCTACCTTAGATTCCATTCCATCACCTAGTAACTCAAACTCAAATCAACTTAGGTGCTTACATAAACCCTAAGTTAGATCGTGATTGTTTGATTGTCACTTCACCTCACCTCACCCATCTGTATAAACTAAAAATACAAAAAAAAATTACTCGTATCTTTTTGTGGGATTAAGCTCAAAGTGACACAACTTAAAAACCCACAAATTTCTCGACTCAAGGTGCACAATACATTGATTCTACCACTTAACAGGAATCTGACCTGTCGATCCAGTATACCTTAACTCAACACACAAATAAGCGAGTAGAAATTTGATTAGGTTAAACATTTTTGTGTGCCTTAATCAAGTGGTGCAACATGTCAATTGCTTGAACTGTTTGGGCCACAACACTAAATTTAAAACTGATCCATTAAGTAGCTTGCCACCTAGGGTTGATTTTTCGGGCTGAACCAGGCACTCCACATTATTTCTGATTTTTAAAGAAATATATCATCACCGTTGCTTGGAAAACTTGGAGTATTCTCCTAAACTTGATTGAATACACCTAAGATTAAACCTTAAAAGATATTCAACAAGGTTAAACCCTAAATGACACATTATAAAATAACCTTGTTTCAAAACCCTGGTTGTGTACACACACACACATTTGAATTGACCATTAAGGGCACAACCCATCTAAAGGGCCCATCACATTCCAAGAGTACAATCATCTCAAGCCTAATTAAAATTGAGTAGACGTTGGGCTTAAGGATTAACTCACTCTTTGGGGCTCCAACTGAGATTTTTTTCGATTAATCTGCTTCTACTGGTCCATTTGATGTCTAGCTAGGGGAGTAGCGTCTAACGACTGTAGTTGGGGGATATCAAAGGAACCAGAGGCATAAGCCAAAGGAAGAACCTCTCCCCAACCCCTCCCTCTAACTAGTTGGATTGACTGGATAAAGGTAGACCAAATCATTTATTTCATCTCAAGATGGGTCGCGGGAGTCTATAGGTCTTTAGGTTACCCACCTGAGGATAGGTTTGGTTGATCGTATTGCAAGGTACCTTTTTCTGTTCTGTTTTCCCTCCTACTTCATCATGTATTCTTCCACACCAAACACACAATTCTATCCTACCCATCTCCTATCACCACTTATCCTCAAAATGATTACTATCTCAAAATGTTAATATTGAGGATGAAATTTGTGGTTGCCTTAGCCTAATTTTAGGATGATTCCCAAGATAAACCTCCTTCAGGAGTGTCAATGTTAGAACCCGCTCAAGCACTTGTTGGGGAGGACACACTTTCTGAGACCAGGGATGACCAGGTTGGTCTAAAGCAACCCATTGAGGATAAATCAATTTTCTCACCTGAGATCCCTGAGCTAGGGAGCGAGGAAAAATGTCTCTATAGACCAAGGAACAACGTATGATTTTGAGACATATATAAATGAGGATCAAGAATTCTTTGATTATAAGGGTGAAGAATCTATAAGCGAGGTTTCACTTGAGCTCAAAGAAAATGGTTTTAATGAGACAGACGGGCCTGAGGAATCTGATGAACTATTTGGTAGCCCGATCATTGAAGAATGTGATCCTATTTGGGTTAACTTGGAGGATCTAAATCCTGATTTACTAGAAGATTCAACCAATAACCTCATTGATGAGAGACTCATCATGGCTCTTAAATAGCCTTAATTAACTAGTTTTCCTAGTTAATTAGCTAAGAATTTGTCTAATTAGTGTTTAATTATAATATAAGGGACAATATATTAAAGGACCATAAAATAAGTTAATAATACTAAATTAAATGTCAATTAATGTTATTAATAATTTAAATAATAATTTCGACTCGATTCATAAACATTTAGCTATCTAATTAATATTTAATTTAATATTATAAATATTTAACCATAAGTATGTAATAACTTAAGTAACTTAATTAATTAAAGTAAATAAAGCTAAATTGGCCAAAATTGTAAATTCAAGGCATTTATATAATATTTATCTAATTTATAATCATATATAAAAAGTTGATAAAGAATTAAATTAAATTAAGCTTAAAATGCCTCTGTTTGCATTTAGGTTCTTAGGAATTATTTCAGTCGAGTCCTTTTAGATATTTTTAGGTCCTTAAGTTTCTCTTGCATTTACGTCCCTGTGAGCGTCATCTTCCTCTTTTCTTCTTCCCCGCACTGGATGGCTGACGACAACTGATCAACGAACCACTTAATCATCGCCTATCTACCATCAGAACTTCGTCGCTAAGGTTCCAAAGCTTCAGCTCACCTTCCTTTCCTCATCCAACCGTGCAGATTGGCCACTAATCCTAATTAGGATAGGTGAGTAACTTCACCAGCGTCGGAGATGACGCCGGTGGTTACCTTGCACCTAGATCTCCATCCGTCTAGGTATAACCCCCTCTACAACAACTGCAACCTATCTAAACCCCTCCACCCCTCCAATTTCAAGGGTCGACTCCCTTCCCTCTTCCCCTACTGAGCCGATGATAGGCTATTTGTCCAACCAACTCCAGTGACCTCTCACCTCTCTATTGGAGCGTCTTCGGCAGAGGCGTTCACCTCCCTCATCCCCTTTTCCTCTCCCACAGCCGTGATAGGGCTTGGGAGCACACCACCCTCCTTCCTCTCCGCTTCCTTTCTCGCCAGAGATCTTCCTCGAACCCTCTGATTTCATCCCCGTTACACAGCTATCGACGAAGATCCCTCCCCCTCACTTCGTCCAGGCAATCGTAGAGTAGATAGTGTTAGTGAGGGATAGTTTAGATAGGTAGATTAGTTTAGTTTAGCTCAATTCCAGACTTTCTTCTCCAGCTCTGGCGAGGTCAATTCCAACCTTGCTGGACCTCAACCCATCAATTCAATTACTTGTACACCTTTCTCTACCTCTCATTATCACACTCCACTTCTTTTCCCTCATTTATAGCAGCTTTACTGCCTAGACCACCTCCACCTTCATCGGAGACCTCCGTTGTCCATCAATACAGTATTTTGGATTGATACTGTATTTGCTTGTGTCAAATCTATTTTTTGTGTATTCTAGGATTCTTCTTTTCCTTTGAAAAGAAGAAAAACCCACTTTTGCGCTATTTTTGGGTTTTGCTTGCCGTTGTTTTTTCGCAATGGTGTGAGTGTGTCCTTGCACATTTTTTCTTGTTTATGCATGGGAGGCGATCCTTGAAACCGCCTCTCTATCTCCTTTGACTGATCTACGTAGGCTGGATGCACTGAAGCAACCAATTATTTTCCCATCTGATACATCTGCTTTTTCTGCATTTCATCCTATGGACCAAATGCAAAATTTGAATCCCGAGATCCCTACTTTTTTTGGTCAGGGGGAGATGTCGCCTTTTGATATCAATAAGGTACTGATGAACCAGAATTTACAATGCTCGAGTAGAACCATCAAATCAATCTGTTGATGGCTGCTCTTTAGAATTTGTAAAACCTACAAACCCGTCCTCCTCCTTGACCTGAGGCGGATTTTGATCCCCCTGATTTCCCCAATCCACCTCGTTCTAGGCCTCTACTTTGAGACTACTATAATCCTTCCAATGCACAAGTAGAGCCTAATGTTAGGATTCCCGTTGGGGAAAACGACCCTAAATTAAAGCCAAACATTATTGATCTCATCTCACACTTTCACAGGTTAGCATCCGAGGATCCATTTTAACACATAGAAGATCTAAAAAATCTATCACAGACTCTTGGTCCTTGAAATTAGAGCTGCGAAATCCTACTCATGAAGATTTCTCCTTTAGCCTTAAGGATAATTCTACCTACTGGCATAGGACGATCGCATGACCTATAACTCGAATATGCATTTTTGAAGAAATTCTTCCCTATAGGTCGCACCAATTCGTTAAGGTGAGCCATCACTACTTTCACTCAGAATCAAGGAGAACCAATTCATGAAATGTGGGAACGCTTTCATGAATTGCAAAGTATTCCGACCCGGTTCCCGGATCTCTACAGGACCCGAGACCAACTCGCCTCGACTAATCTCAAGACCTAGTCGTCCAACGAGAAATAACCAAAAGCAGGGAAATAAACCACATTCACACATGCAATATAACTAAGCAGAAGGAAAGAACGAAGTAGTAAACAAAAGTAGAACTACTGTCTCAAAATAGTACATGCCGCCACAACAACAATAGAAAACAAGAAGTACGAGAACAGTAATTTAAAGTCTAGTACTCACAACTACAGAAAAAACAAAGGACTGCAAAAGAAACCACTACGGTTGGGCTCGACTGGGCCCAGCTCTTTCTGCAGTCAGAAACTTGGGCTACTCAACTCCTCGTCCTGAACAATGTTACGAAAAGACAGGATCAGCGAATACTGAGTAGAGTGGTGTTTATATTATCTGTGTACAAGTAAAGTAAAAACATCAAGTATGTTTTATTTTCATTTCTATTTATCTCATTTATATATTTCTGGTTTATCTATTTCCCAAAGTATCTAAGTATTTCTTGATCTTGCTTGTTCCTCATGGGAATGATCTTGATTGCAGTCTTTTTCGTGGAGTAGAAGGTGCACGTGGTGCCCTCTCTGCCAGGAGAGTCCCCCCGTGGCAGTCCTACACCAAGTCAACCACCCTAAGGTCACTGTCGAAACGTAGCGGTGACTACGGCACGCGTGATAAGCGCACAGGTAGTTACCTCGCATTCCACTAGTGGGTATGCCCAAAGTACAACATGGAACAGTGTAGGGCCTTGCCCTCTCAGAACAGGGGTTTTGCCCCTCAGAACCAAACAGGGGTCTCGCCCCTTCACAGTCCGCGTACCCTCGTCCGACTACCTTGGTTTGCCCAAAAGGCCTAATAGAGTTGGTGTAGGGTGGCTAGTTGAACTCCGGGCCCCGTGGGATGGCTAACTCCCTCCCTACAATAGTAGCACACCTCGGTACCACGTTTACGAGGGCCAATAGAAGTCGGTGTAGAGTGACCAATCCTAACCCCAGGCCTCAACCCAAGGGTGGCTAGCTCCACTCTACACTAAAAAGAGACAGTTACTCTCCTTGGTACCGCGTACACAAGGGCCAGCTCACTACCCGTCTACACTTCAGATTCCTTTTATCCACAGGAGTTTTACTCCTAATTCTCCGTAGGGTTCATGCTCATATTCATCTCATCTATCCATATTTGGACCTCATGTTTCCAAAACTCGTTCCTCATTCATATACAGGTAGCTCGTGTTTTCACAATTAAATTCTGAATCATATACATGCAGCTTATGGTTTCACAGTTCAATTTCTTATTTACATACAGATAGCTCGTATTTTAACATACATTTCAAGTAAACCAGAGTATTTCAACATCATGCTCATACATTTCTACCATAGGGTTCATACCACATCCTTGAGTTTCAATCAATTTAATCTAGGCAGGCATATTCTTTGTTCATGTAACGACCCGGTTCCCGAGCCCCTACGAGACACGAGAACCGGACCGACTCAACTAATCCCAAGACCTAGTCGTCCAACGAGGAAGTAACCAAAAGAGCAGTAAAATAAACCACATTCAACATGAATATAACTAACAGTAAGAAAATACAGCAGCAAGGAAAGAAACTACTACAGTATATACCACCACAACAGTAGAACAACATTTATAACTAAATATGAACTGCAGGTAAAGAAAAGTACAGCGGAAACAAGAACTACTCACTATAACGGAACAAAAAGAGGTACAAGAAACAGTGGTAACTCTACTGGACCCTACTCGGCCCAGCGTCCTCTGCAGCCGCTGACCCTGGCTACTCAACACCTGGTCCTGAAAGGTAACGAGTGTAACACGTCAGCAAAACGTTGAGTAGAGTGGCAACTAAACTAAAGAAACAGTAGAGTGTACAGTAGCTGTTAAGTTCTGTTACTTTCTTTATTTAAGTCTTTCAATTATCTCACGATTTATCTATTTCTCAGATCTTTCACTTGATCTCGAATGTTCCTCGTGGGAACGATCTTGATTGCAGTCTTTTCCGAACAGTAGAAGTAGCACGTGGTGCTCTCTTAGCCGAGAGAGTCCCCCGTAGTGATCCTACTCTCAGTCAACCACCCCAAGGTCACTGACAGACGTAACAGTGACTACGGCATGCGCGGTAAACGCACGGGTAGCTAACCCGCATTGGCACGCGGTCAGTCGTTTCCGTTAACGGGTGCACCCAAAGCACAGCACGGAACCAGTACAGGGCAGAGGCCTCTCAGTAATAGGGGTCCAACCCCTCCACAGTAACCAAACAGGGGCTTTGCCCCTCCACAGTCCGCGCAGCCTCGCCTGACTACCCTGGTTTGCCCCAGCGGGCCTAACAAGTCGGTGTGGGAGGCTAGCAGAACCCCGGGGCCCGTGGGGTAGCTAGTACCTCCCTACACTAGTAGCTCTCCTCGGTACTACGTACACGAGGGCCAGCAAGTCGGTACAGAGTGGCCAGTCCTAACCCAGGGTCCCTGGGGTGGCTGGCTCCGCTTTGCACTAAACAGGGGGACAGTCGCTCTCCTTGGTACTCCGTACTCAAGGGCCAGCTCACTTCCCCAATACTATTCCATTCACTTTCCAGGAGTTCTACTCCTACTTCCCCGTAGGGTTTCAGCTCAGAACGTCTAAGTTTCACCTTCCAGTTTCACGTTATCACAATCCATATTCTCAAACACGTTTATTTATTCAACAGGCAGCTGTTAATTCGATTACAGGCAGCTATTTGTTCCTTTCCATTTTTCCAATACTGCAGTATTCATCTGTTCCACTAGTTTTCCCGTCCTAGGATTCATGCCGTATCCTAGGATCTATCATACAATCTAGTTTTTTTAGCCCTAGGATTCATGCAACACCTAGGATCTAACATTCAACCTGTTTTTCATTCCTACGATTCATGCAATGTCCTAGGTTCTATTTATGATTTCACAATTTAACAGGTTATACTTAAAAGCCACTCTACCAGGTACGACGGGAGTAATGGGGGCGTGATCGGGAATCCCGCGTGCCTCCGCGACCCCCAAGACTGCAACGGAACGAGGTCCTATCACAAGGATCAAACACAAGAAGTGTCTCAAAACAGTGTATAGCTATTGTAGACGGGTAGAGAATTTAATTCCGGAAAGAACGCAACTCGAAACGCGGAAAACGGAACCCGAACGGGCCCTCAACGGGTCGAAAATGATGACACCGTGCAAAATCAGACGTCTGGAACTTCTTCCAGACGTCTTAAAAAGTGGATCGGAGAATTACCTTGTTCTGCATGGTTTCTCAGACGTCCAGAAGCCTGCGGGGACGTCTGGCCTAGTTCCCAGTCGTCCGATGGTCACCTCGGACGTCTGGAGGTCACTCCCGCCGTCTGGTACTACAGCCAGACGTCTGATTCACGTTGGGTGGCGAATCACCGAGCCTTCGCACACCCATCTCCCTCCCTCAATACGGTCAGTCGACAAGAAGGAAGAAGACGGAAAACTCACCTTTCAGACATCTGGACAGTCTTCCGGACGTCGACCTCGCCGTCTAGCTATCAGCACAGACGTCTGATTCTGGAAATTCTTCCAGAACCAGGGCGCGACTCGCCCTCCGCTTGCGACACCGCCTGCGTCGCACCTCGTGCGCCTGCTGCTCAAGCCGCAGCAGGCCTCCCGCGTCGTTCCGCGCCCGCTGCGCTCCCCGCCGGCCGGCCCTGGTAGCCCCGGTGAGCTCGCCCTCATGGTTGAGTGTCGCTCTCGCACGCAGCACCCCCTCCGCGCTCACTGCGGCCGTCGCCGCCGCAGCAACCCCGCGCCCGCTCTCGCGTACTGGAAGGAGAAGAGGAAAGGGGTGGAGGCGACGGGAGAGAGCGCGTGGCCTTTTAAGGCC
This sequence comes from Thalassia testudinum, assembly GCA_037157565.1. Lineage (NCBI taxonomy): Eukaryota > Viridiplantae > Streptophyta > Magnoliopsida > Alismatales > Hydrocharitaceae > Thalassia > Thalassia testudinum. Next base: position 23,332,007 of record JAZHRO010000015.1, on the reverse strand, counting down.
GTGCGAGAAGGAGAGAGAGAGACTGAAGCTGCGAGAATCTGCAGCCGCAGGAGCGAATATGCGGCCTGCGCACTAAGGCGCGCAGACGACCCGCGCGTGTCGAAAATAACCAATTTCCAAACGTCTGGAAACGATCCCAGACGTCTGGTAAGACGTCTGGAAGTGACCCCAGACGTCTGGTCCGACGTCTGGGCCACCTCCCAGAGGTCTTAAAATACGTCTGGAGCATGCGTTCGTTACAATTCATGTCTTAATAAATGCATTAAACCACTCTACCGGGTATCACGGGAGGAATGAGGGCTTGTGCTGCAGATCTCGTCGTCTCCGTGGGCTCCAAATACGCCACCGACTGGTAACCTGTACTAGCAAGTAATTTAGATTAGACGAGGTCAAAACCGTAGACACTCAACATGAATACGTAGAGGAACTCGAGTGGAAAATAACGCGGTTACTGACCAAAATCAGATGTCTGGGACTAGCTTAATAGACGTCAGAACTCACCTTACACTTCGTGTGGCTGCTTTAGACGTCCAGACTCCCTTTGCGACCGTCTGGGGGGTAGCTGTAGACGTTGGACAAGGTCTCTAGTCGTTTGGAAGTACCTCTGGACATCTGGCGATGTGATCAGATGTTCAAAAGTACTTGGGAAAGTGCACCGCATGCCTACCCAAAGCCTTCACTTACGTACGAACAACGCAGGCACAAAATCAGCTGACATCCCCTGTGCTATGATTTGCAAGGCGGAAAAGTATTACAGGAAGATACGTACCTCACGCGATATGTGTTTCCATACGTTTGGCTTCAGCTTCAGACGTCTTGGTGCCTTGCCCGCCGTCTGGACATCACTCCAGACGTTTGATATTGGAAACTTCTAGTATCAGAACTCCTTCACGCACTCACCCCGCTCGCCCTCCGCCCGCAGTGGCAGCTCTAGTAGCTGTAGGAGCTTGAGAAGCTCCTCGTCAGCATCCTTGTCTCTCCCACGACTCCTCCTCGAGCTCCACCAAGCTCTTGCGGTAGTTGTCCTCCTGCCTCGCTCTCACTCCCTCGCACTCTCTCATTCTCGCTCCTCCCCGTTTTCCCCTTGTAGGTTCCTCTCCTTCCTCGCCGCGGCTGCAACAGAGACAGGAGGGGGTGTGGCCGTCACAGGAGAAGGTGGAGGTGGTGGTGGCTTGAGTGGTGTGAGGAGGTGAGAAGAAGAGAAGGGGGGTTATATAGAGTATGATTAGGGTTCGGGTGAGGGGGGTGAAGGAGAGAGAGCGGGACTCTGCACGCCGCCCACACGTAGAGCGAAAAGAATATGTGATATTCTCCTACTTTCGGACGTTCGAACATATGTCCAGACGTCTGGATAGACGGCTGACTGACAGTCCAGATGTCTTATCCGACTAAAAGTGCAACGGGTCATTTCACAAAGCAAATGCCCACATCACGACATTCCTCGTTGGCAACTCATCATATCTTTTATTATGGATTACAAGAGGGCATTCACAATCTGGTCGATGTCTCTTGTGGTGGGAATTTTCTAAATCGTGACGCATAATCCACCTCAGAATTACTTGAAGGAATGGCAGAAAACTCGATAAACAACGCATCCATGTCGCAATTCACGCGAGGAAACCCGCATCAAAATCCACATCCAAACTCGCATCAGAATGGCATTCATGAGATCGAGAATCCGTCAAGTTCTAAGGATTTAGAGATTATTGCAGAGAAACTGGACAAAGTCGATATCGTAGCGAAACACCTTGACGAGGTCCAAAACACTATGAAGACTCTTATGCCTCTACTTGCTACGCAAAATCCCACTCGTTAACCTGTTTCGCAAATTCCTGTGGGGAGGGAATTTGTGAATAATTTCTATCTACTCCTACACCAACCTAAGGAGGGACCTTTGTCCCACAATCTTTCCCACCTCTTCCCTACTTCCTATTTTTGCGGAAAACACACCATATCCTTATGATTTGAACGTCATCTAGGGATTTACATCGAGATCGAACCCATATTCAAATACCTATAATCCTGGATGGCGTAATTACCATAATTTCTCTTGGTCTGACCATTCACAAAGACCATCATATCCGACATAGACTAGGCAAAACCCACCTACATTGCTGTTTCGACAATCAAACACGAGGCCATTTCACGCGAGTTCGCAAAACTACACGGGGCCAAATAGAGACTCACAACTTGATCAGATTTTGCGAGCTGTGACTGAGAGCCAGCGAGAGAATGCTGAAGCTCTTGCTGAGGTCCAATGGCAATGTTCGGTAGAATTGGCTGGCCTTAGGAGCCAAATCACACAGTTAGCTGAATCTCGTCAGCTAGGGGCCCTTCCATCCTAGCCAATTCCAAACCCTAGGAATATCTAGCAGAGATTTCACCCAGGAGGTCAACAACTGAATCAGGGATAAGTTCACTTCCTTAACCAAATACCCCTGAATCAGAATCCAAATCAAAACCCACCCTCTGCACCTCCCGAAAGTGACTTACCAAACCCACATTAGCAACTTTTATTGTACCAAAATGATCTACCTATAATTTTGAATTAGAACTGACTCTGCTGATCTTCTGACTTGGTAGAAATCACTTACCTAATTGCCTCGATCATCAATATCTTCTGCTTGATCCAAATCAGATCTACTTTTCACAACATCCACTTTGATTCTTTTGAGATTTCACACGAGAATCTGATTTTGGTTCTGCAAAATTTGTTTTAGGCAAATATCAGGGTAAGTTTATCTGGATGGTTTTATCTGTTTTCCTTTTTATTGAACCAATTCTTCCACAACTCCTTTGTTTTTGCCATATCTATCTTTTATAGGAGTTCTTTACTAGGGTTTACGCCTAGCTGAAGGGGTAAAACTTAGCACTTTTTATATACTTGTTTCCTATTTTTTACACTTTTCTCTACCTATATACTTGAGTCTGCACTATATTTGTCACTTTTGTATCTGTCTTACTGTTACGACCCGATTCCCGAATCCCTACAGGACCCGAGATCGATTTGCCTCGACTAATCCCAAGACCCAGTCGTTCGACAAGAAATAATCGTAAAGCAGGAAAATAAACCACATTCACATATGCAATATAGCTAAGCAATAAAAATGTACAAGTGGTAAAGGAAAGTAAAAGCTGCTAGTGCAGTACATACCACAACAACGGGAAAAACGGAACGAAAGCAACAGTAACAGGAACAGTAGCAAAAAGTCTGAAACTCACTATAGCAATAGAAAGAGAGTACAGCAATAAGTACTGAAAACTACAGCTGGCCTCGACTGGGCCCAGCATCCTCTGCAGCTGGTATCTCAGGCTGCTCAACTCCTGGATCTAAACAGGGTTATGGAAGATAGAGTCAGCAAATGCTGAGCAGAGTGGTGACCATACTATCTAAAGTAGTAAAAGTAGTAAGTATATTTATCTTTCCAAGTTATTTTATTTTACAGGTAATCCTATTTTCATCCCTTTTTGTCATCTTTCAGATTTCTCTTGATCTCGCATATTCCTCGTGGGCATTTTCGAAGAGTAGAAGGTACACGTGATGCTCTCCTGGCTAGGAGAGTCCCTTGTGGTAGTCCTACACCCAATCAACCACCCCGAGGTCACTGACAGACGTAGTGGTGACTACGGCACGCACGATAAGCGCACAGGCAGCTACCCGGCACTGGCACTCAGTCAGTCAATTCCGCTAGCGGGTACGCCCAAAGTACAGCATGGAACAGTATAGGGCTTAACCTTCTCAGAAACAGGAGTCTAGCCCTCAGAACCAAACAGGGGTCTCGCCCCTCCACAGTTCGTGCATCCTCATTTGATTACCCCGGTTTGCCCAGATGGCCTAACAAGTTGGTGTATGGTGGCTAGCTGAACCCTGGGTCCTGTGGGGTGACTAGCTCCCTCCCTACACTAGTAACTCGACTTGGTACTGTGTACACGAGGGCCAACAGAAGTCAGTGTAGAGTGGCCAATCTTAACCCTGGGTCTCAACCCAAGGGCAGCTGTTACGACCTGATTCCTAAATCCCTACGAGACATGAGAACTGGACCAATTGGACTGATTCCAAGACCAAGTCGTCCAGCGAGAAAGTAACCAAAAAGTAGTAAAATAAATCACATCCACCATGCAAGTAACTAATAGTAACAAAAGTACAATAGTAAAGAAAGGAACTACTACAGTACACACCACCACAATAGTAGAGAATTAAAAATAGGTACAAAAATATGAAGTTTACAATAAAAGAGTACAAAAGTGTAACAAAATACTAACTTCTACAGGAACGGGTACAACACAAGTACAACTACTGTGCTCTACTGGGCCCAGCACCCTCCGCAGCCGTAGGCTCTGGCTGCTCAACACCTGGACCTGAAAAAGGTGGTAAGTACGACACGTTAATGAAACGTTGAGTAGATTGGCAACCAGCTAGCTAAGAAAAATAGTAAAGGTGGACAAGTAGCTGTTGCTTTAATTTCTTTCTTTATTTTACTCTTTCTTGGTTTATTTCTCAGGTCTTTCTCTTGATCTCAAATGTTCCTCGTGGGAACTATCTTGATTGCAGTCTTTTCTGAAAAGTAGAAGTAGATGTGGTGCTCTCATAGCCTGGAGAGTCTCCCGTGGTGGTCCTACCCTCAGTCAACCACCCTAAGGTCGCTGATAGACGTAACGGTGACTATAACAAGCACGATAAACGCACAGGTAGATACCCCGCACTGGCACGCGGTTAGTCGTTTCCGTTAACAGGTGCGCCCAAAGCACAGCACGGAACCAGTATAGGACAGAGCCCTCTCAGTAACAGGGGTCTAGCTCCTCCACAGTAACCAAACAGGGGACTCGCCCCTCCACAGTCCGCGTACCCTCGCCTGACTACCCTGGTTTGCTCAATGGGCTGAACAAGTCAGTGTTGGACGGTTAGCTGAACCCCGGGCCCCGTGGGTTGGCTAGCTCTCTCCCTACACTAGCAGCTCTCCCTGGTACTCTGTACGCGAGGGTCAGAAAGTCGGTGCAAAGTGGCCAAACTCACCCCGGTCTTGACTTGAGGGCGGCAAGCTCCTCTCTACACTAAGAGGTAATATGTGCTCTCTTTGGTACCATGTACCCAAGAGACAACACACTTTCCTATTCACTTTTCCAGTTTCATTCTATTTATTTCCAGGAGCTCTACTCCTAATTCCTCGTAGGGTTCGTGCTCATGTTTTCCTCAGGCCAAGCCATACTAGGTTTCATCATTCAGGTTTATTCGCATGTAATAGGAGTTTCCAACATTCAATCTTTCTTTTCCAATTTATATACAAGCAGCTTGTATTTAATTTCAACAAACAGAAATTACATGTAGTAGCTACTAACAACAGTACTTTACATTTCACAGGCAACTGTTATCCAATTACAGGAAGGTATTATTTCTTCTACTCATTTCAAGACTGCATTTCAGGCATTTAATACATTCGTTCCAGTGTTTCTAGTCCTAGGATTCATGTCATAACCTAGGATCTATCATTCAATCTAGTATTCAGGTCCTAAGATTCATGCCATACCCTAGGATCTATCATTTGTTTCAGACATGCATTTATGTTTGTAATTATCTAAGGGAAGCCACTCTACCTGCAAAATCGAGAGTAATGGGGGCGTGATCGGCAGGTCCACGTGCCTCCGCAACCCTCAAATTCTTAATAGAACAAAGTCCTAACACAAGGATCACTCAGAATAGGATAAAAGTATTTCAAATAAGTGGAGGAACTTATACGAAGAAGAATGGAATCTTAAACGCGAAAATCGGACCCTAAACGGGTCAAAAATGACAATTCTGATTGAAATCAGACGTCTGGAACATCTTCCGGACGTCTTAAAAAGGGGTCCAGATCATACCTCGCTCTGCGCTGCTCTTCAGACGTCCAGGGATCCTATTGATTTGTCTGAACCTAGTTTCAGACGTCTGACTATCACTCCAGACGTCTGGGGATGCTCTCCGCCATCTGGTGCCTCGCCCAGATGTCTGAACCGCGTGGGAGGGCGTGTCTCGCACCTTCCCGAAGCAAATCCTGCATGCGTACGCAAAAATCCCTTAGCAAGGAACGCGAAAAAGCTTCGGCGGAACGGCCTGCATGGCCGTATCCGCAAAAGCAAGTAATGGAGGAAAATACGTACCTCGTAGTCGTCTGTAGCTTCCTCCAGACGTTGCCCGCGTCGTCTGGATGTAGGTCCAGATGTCTGATTCTGGGAAAAATCCCAGAATCAGAAGCTTCTTCGTTTTCTTCCCGCTGCGCGCGGCCGCACTGCGCTCGTCCACCCGCTGCTCTAGTTGCAGCAGCGTCGGGGAGGACTTCCCCGACACAACACTCTGCCTCGCGCACGCCAGCCGGCCTCGAACTGCTCCGGCGAGGTCTCTCTCTCACGGTTCGCACGCCCTCTTCTCTTCCCTCTCGCTGCACCTCTCCTCTCCGCCACTTCACCCGGCAGCAGCTACCGCACTCGCTCTCACTCTCGCTCTCACGCTGGAGGAAGGAGGAGACGGATGGGGTGGTGAATGAGGGAGAGTAGTATTTGTATGCACGGGGGGGGGGGGGGGGGGGGCAATTCTGGAAGTCGGCGAGGGGACAGAAAGAGGAGAAAGCTGCTGGGGTTCAGTTTGCACGCGGCACGCGTGCAGACTCGCGATCGTACGCACGCAAAAATTAATTTTCAGACGTCTGGGAAGGTATCCAGACGTCTGACCAGACGTCTGGACCAACTCTCAGACGTCTTAAAGTGTTTTGATGTCACGGGTCTTAACAGTGGCTAGCTCCGCTCTATACTAAAAGGGGACAGTCGCTCTCATTGGTACTACGTACTCAAGGGCCAGCACACTTCCCGTCCACATTCCAGGCCTTTCTATCTAACCACAGGAGTTCTACTCCTAACTTCCCGTAGGGTTCATGCTCATGTTCACCATATTATTCAAATCCAGGTTTCATCCTCCACAAGTCTGTTTTCGTTTATACACAGGCAGTTCGTATTTCCATAATTTAACACATGTAACAAGTGATATTACAGGTAACTATTTTGTTATCTCAGGCAGTTCATATTCTAACATGCAGCTCGTATTTATTTATTGGCAGGGGCTAACAATTTAGCTCATTCATATATATACAATTTCAATTACGCAAACAATTGGTTCAACCATTTCTTGTCCTAGGGTTCATGCCACATCCTAGGTTTATAATTGTCTAATTTTCATATATGCATTCATATTTAATAAGTATAATAGGGTGGACCACTCTACTAGACAATTCGGGAGTACTGGGGGCTCGAATAGTAGGCCCACGCGCCTCTGCAATCCCCAGACACGCAACAGGTCGAAGTCCTATACCAAGGAACACATCACAATGGAAGGTTCAGAACAGGGTATCAAGGCTTCTAATACGTAGAGAAACTTACAAGGAAACCACAGATATTTCGTTTACGTAAAACGGATCTCGATCGGACCCTAAATGGGACAAAAACATGTTTGTAGGCCCAAATCAGACGTCTGGAAACAAGTCTAGACATCTAAAAAGTTACAAAGACACCTCAAGCTCCTGCAGCGACCTTAGACGTCTAGGACTCTCCCGCGACCGTCTAAAAATAGTTCCAGACGTCTGACCAGTCCTCCGGTCATCTGGGAACGCCTCTGGTCGTCTGGTAAGCTATCCAAATGTCTGAAAGTGTGTGGAAGGGCGTTCTGCGCACCTTCCCAAAGCTGCTCTTGCGCATGACAGAGCAACAACCCACTTTAGCCCAAAAAGAATCATCTGCGGTGCGACTTGCATGGTCGTAACCACGAGGAAGACGTACCTTCGCAATACAACGCTTTCAGATGGCTGGTGTTGGCGCCAGACGTTTAGCTGGTCATCCGGAAGACACTGCGGATGTTTGATACTGGAAAAAATTCCAGTATCAGACCACGCTCCTGAGCTTCTCGCCGCGCTTCGCCGTGTCTCCCCTCGCTCCGTCGTAGCTTCAGTTGCTGCAGGTGGTCGAGGACGACACTCCAACGCCCTCCTCCTCTCGCACGTGCCGCGGTGGCCATGCGAGACTCCAACGAGCTTCCAAGAAGCTCTCGATCTCGACCCTCTCCTCCTCACGCACGCTCCTCCTCGCTTTTGCGCTCTCTCTTGTGCGCCCTTTCTCACAGCAGTGGAGTAGGGGTGTGGTGGTAGTGATGGAGTGGAGAGGAGAGGAAAGGGGGGGTGGTCTTTTATAAGGCCGAGTTAGGGCTTTGAAGGGGGAGGGAGGAGGAAAGAGAAAAAGGAGAGACGAGCTCTGCGCGCAGAACGCAGAAGGCGTACAAAAATTTAATTTCCAGACGTCTGGGTAAGGGTCCAGACGTCTAGACAGACACCTGACTGACACTTTAGACGTCTTAAAAGACTAAAAACAGGACGAGTCTTTACACTTACCCTTCACTTTGTCTGACTGACCACTCTGACTTAGGTTGGAATAGAAATCATCCACATAGAGATCTTTGATCTCCTCCATCTAGCTACACTAAGTGAAGTGTATAATTTTTTTCTACCCTTCTTACAATGAGGACATTGTAATATTTTGGCTAGGGGGGTGTGAAGTAAAAATTTTACTCTAAGTGTATTGGTAGATCAAAGTAAAAATATACAAATATAAAAAATAGAAAATTTAAAAATACCCTAAAAATTTGAAAATTTTTGAAAAATTCATAAAAACATAAAAATTTTATAAAAGCATAAAAACAAAAATATACAAATACAAAAATTAAAAATACATAAAACCATAAAAATAATAATAGGGGGTTATAATTTTTACTTTAAAGAAAAAGAAGACACAAAAACATATATATACTTATTTATATTAGTAATTAAAAGCTTAATTTTCTTTTAGTTCAAAAATCAAAAAAAAAAATATTTTAAATAGTTTTTATATGAGCATTGAATCTTTACTTAAACTTTTGCTTAAATACCCTTTTTAAAACATGTATTTGTTTTACAAAATTTTGAACGGGATTTCTTTTGAGTTAGTGTCTGAAACCCTCAGGATCTATTTGTTTGCTCTTAACCCTGAAAGTAAGTAACTAAGATGTATTAAGTTTTTAAGACTTAAATTTTAGAATTAAATGGTATCTTTCTTAGTCAATTAGACTAAGTTATTCCTTTGCTTTTTGATCATCTGTTTTTACTACCAAGTTTAAGTGGAAAGGCTAGATACCTAGAGTTAATTAAGTAAAGAGTTGGTATAATTTTTAGTCATAAGGTCTATCAGGCTCTAGGTAGGTTAATCAACCACAGACATTTAGCTAGACTTGGCGAGTTGCGTCTTGACAGATCTTGCAGGAGGATACTAATGGTTTAAGGGACCTGAGAGCGAATGGCTTTGCTGTCCAAGCTCTGGTTTGAGAGCTAAGTAACCTAAGTGTCCAAAATTCACGCACATTAGAGTTGTGTCGTTGGCATTTGAGATCGCGAAAACAAAGAGGTTAAGAGATTGATTCTGAATCTTCTTTAGTCCAAGGATTTCCATAGGGAGACTCTTGAAAGGGTGAAGGATGTGTCACTCACCTAGAAAAAGGATATGGAGTATTATATTAATAAGAAAAATGAGGAGAAAAATAAAAAAATATATACACCCGGTAGTTAAGCATCTTGCTACAAATGGGTGCTTATGCAGTTTTATCCACCAAATAAAGTATCTCGGTACAAAAGGATGCTACCCTTTCCTTCATCAAATAAAAGAACACCTCACTATATATGGGTGTTTTATCCTATAGAAAAGAATTGAAAAAATATGGAGATAAAAATTAAGAATAAGAGACCCAGTCCACTGGGGAGATATACACAACAAGTGTTGACCTTGGGATAGAAAACTGGTGAGAAAAAAGCAACCAAATCTGAGTAAGGCTAAACCAAAGGCTTGAATTGGAATAACCTAGATTGGAAATTGATGTCTTAAGATCTAGATTTTTGCAACTTCGAATGCTTTTAGGACAATTCTACTCACGAGCATGGATGCTTTAAAATCATAGCTACTAAACCTTTGTATTAGGCAGTGAAGCCTAAGAAATCAGGTTTTGAAGACTAGCAGTTGAGACATAAAGGAAAAAGATTGGCAAAACCATAGGTCTAGAAGTCTGTCCTTGGTGTTGTGGACTGGCTGGTTCGGGATTTTACCATCTTTGAGTTTGGTTAATAAAGGATGTCTAGTTAATTTGTAAAAACTCAGGTTGATAAAAATTAGATTTCACAAATCTAGGGATTAACTTAAGTCTGTTGAATTTTAGTTAGAATTTAAATTCCAATTTTGGAGTTTTGTTTTCTTAAAACATCTTGACCTCTTAGTTTATAGGGTTGAGGACAAATACAAAGAACAAGCGGTTTCCTGAATTCTAATCTTAAGGAAATTCTTGTCAAAAATTCTATTTTTAACGAAAGCGTATTTTGAGAAGTGTTTAAGTTTTGAGTCTAAAGTAAAGATATTCCCGCAAATTCTCTGCATATTTATGGATATTTATTTAAAATATAAAAATTAAAAAATTGAAAAATTTTGAATATTGAAAAATTTTGACCTATGCTTTCCTCTATTTAGATTTATTTATAATAATTTAAACACCCTAATGTTTAAATCATCATATTTCTTTGTTGATTTTGTTAGGGACTAGCAAAACTTTGGCTTGGGGGTATGATGAGATACTGATCATGGCTCTTAAATACCTCTAATTAACTAGTTTTCCTAGTTAATTAGCTAATAATATGTTTAATTAGGGTTTAATTATAATATAAGGAACAATATGTTAAAGGACCATAAAATAAGTTAATAATTCTAAATTAAATGTCAATTAATGTTATTAATAAGTTAAGGAATAATTTGGACTCGATTTATAAATATTTAGCTCCCTAATTAATATTTAATTTAACATTATAAATATTTAACACTAAGTATGTAATAACTTGAGTAAGTTAATTAATTAAAGTAAATAAAGCTAAATAGGTCAAAAATGTAAATTCAAGGAATTTATATAATATTTATCTAATTTATAATCATATATAAAAAGTTGAAAAAGAATTAAATTAAATTAAGCTTAAAATGCCTCTGTTTGCATTTAGGTCCTTAGGAATCATTTCGGTCGTGTCCTTTTAGATATCTTTAGGTCCTTAAGTTTCTCTTACATTTACTTCCCTATGAGCATCATCTTCCTCTTTTCTTCTTCCTTGCACTGCACGGCTGACGACAGTCGGTCAATGCACCACTTGATTACTGGCCATCCACCATCAAAACTTCATCGCTAAGCTTCCAAAGCTTTGGCTCACCTTTCTTTCCTTATCCAATGGTGCGGATTGGCCACTAATCCTAATTAGGATAGGTGAGTAACTTCACTGACATCGGAGACGATACCGGTGGTTATCTTGCACCTAGACCTCCATCCGTCCAGGTACAACCCCCTTTACCACCACTGCAACCAATTTAAACCCCTCTACCCATCCGATTTCAAGGGTCAGGTCCCTTCCCTCTTCCCCCACTGAGCCGATGATAGGCTATTCGTCCAACCAAGTCCGGTGACCTCTCACCTCTCTATTGGAGTGTCTCCACCAAAGGCGTTCGCCTCCCTCACCCCTCCCTCTCCCACGGCAACCAAGTCCGGAGATCTTCCCCTACCCCTCTATTTCCTCCTCTGTTACGACCTTCGACGGAGTTCCTTCTGTCTCCTTTGTCCAGGTAATAATAGGTTAGGTAAGTTAGAGTAGGTTAGTGTAGTTAATTAGGTAGGTAGTTAATTGTAATGCTAGTTTTTATACCGTCATCTTCAGCTCCGACGAGTTCCTTGAGCTCGTCTGGAGCATCATTTGATCTTTTTAATTCACTGAACATTATCCTCAACCTCTCATGATTTCATATCGCTCCTGATCTTCCACTTTTATCAGTTGATTTGTCTAAACCATTTCACCTTCATCGGCAGTGGATGGTCTCTGAGCTAGAACACCTCCATTTGGGGCCCTCCGTCACCTTGTCATCATCTTAGGGCCTCGTTCTACCTCTTAAATCACTTAATTAAGCATCTAAACACCTAATCCACCAACACCTTCACCTGACACCTCACTGTCTATGGTGAGATGTTCAGAGCGATTTCCACATCTAATTAGGTTCTCCATCACCCTCACGACACCTTAGTGACTATCCTGACTTAATTAATTACAACTATAATCAACTACACGCAAAACACCTAAATCACCTCAACCTCCTGAGCTTGCTGTCAATGGCAGCTCAGGAGGAGTAGTTCCACCTAATTAATCATATCAACACCTTCGCCTGATCCTACTGAAGTGTTTCCCTCATTCAATTTTCAGGGAGATCAGTTCTGAAGTTCTGTCAAACTGAAGATGTGATTCCACTAAATTCGTAATGAATTTAGTGTTAAGTCCTTTGATTGAGGTGAGTATTATCTTCTTGAGGTTCCTTGCAACCTAAGGAACACGTTAAGACCTTTCTTGGTCTGTTCTTTGGAGTTTTTAACTCCAAATACCAATTTCTGAGTTCACCGGAGTTCTGACGAGCTCTGGCGACCCAATCTAATGCTTCAGTTATTAGAAATCCTTGTGAACCTCTATATCACACCTCTTAGGTCTCAGAATCAAGAATGTGAGCTCATTTCTCTATTTTAATGCCTTGAGCTATCACTTAAGCTTTGTCTTCTCTAACTCCGGCGGAGTTGGAGAGGCAAGTCTATTAGGGTTTAGACCTTGAGATTAGGTCTACGAGCATCAGAAGAATCTGTAGAACCTAACTAGACCTTCAATTAGTATTGAGAACCTCAAGAATCTTCTGCCGAACACTCACTCTTCACCTCAGGCGACATGTCTGCTAACACATCAGCGGCTATCAAAATTGAGGTTTGAACTGATGGAGAGTTTCCTGAGACTGAAATGAACCTATTTAGGTTATTAATTTGTTCGGAGAAGACTTATATCTTAAAGTCAAACTTTGGGTTTTCTAGGTCAAACCTGGAACAATCTTGATGATTTAATGGGTCCAACAGGTTTCTAGGATGATTTTAAGTTCATTTAGACTAATTTGAATGAGTTACATTGAAGATTAATTGAGATTTGGCACAGTTTGGGTTCAAACTGGAACCCAACTTGTTCTTGAGCTTTTCTGTCGAGATTTGAATCCAAAATTTGTCCAGATTTATTGCTTAGGACCTCCTGAATTGATTCAAATCCTTTCCTTAGTGTTTTATCTCTCTGCACAATAAATTTGACCTCAAATTTGAGCTTTGAGCTTCTAGAATGAAGCTCACAAGCTTCTTCTTCTTCTTGAGCCTTCCAAACCTTCCTTATCTTCCTAAACACATGCGGAATACCCTACTGAAGGTATTTTGGCCCTCAATTAAGGGCAACACCTCCTTCTGCAGGTTAAAGGACCTGCTTCTCTTCTCTGCAGGACATTTTGGCTGTGTTAAACAGTTGCTTTTGTTCTTCAAATTGAAGGATCATACGAGATAGAAGCACCAAATTGGTGTTATAATTAAGTAGAGCATTTAAAGAGCTTTCGATCAAGCCTTTGCTCGATTGATTTGGTGAACTTAGTCTACCGGAATCGAGTCTTAAAGATCGGCCTGAATGCGGGAACTTAGTCCCACATTGGGAACTACAGATCATCAACCTTTGTATAAGTTGTTTTCCTGCGTTGGACCCCTTGATCGTTAGCGCAGGGCGCAACTTATGAGCATAGGGTGTAGGTGCGTGCGTGTGCATGTGCCTGTGCGGGCGTGTGTGCATATGGGCCCGAGTGTGGGCGTGGATGTGAGCGAGCCCAATTGGGCCCAATACTGTGGTAGTCTATGAAATGAATTAAAATCCATAATAAATAAATTAGGTACGGACCTAATAGGGTCTGGTCCTACCCTTAGTTGGCGTTGTGTATCCTTGAAAAGCTCGTGCCACCCATTAAAAAGCATAATTTTTATAATTGAGCAGTTAATGGGTTTAGTTGGGTGTGAATTTGGCTAAGTGTTGGACTAGAGAGTGCACAGTAAAGAAAGAAAAAAGAAAGAAAGAGGAAGTAAGGAGAGCTTAAGAAGTGTAATAACAAATAGAGTTTGAGAGAGAGATCACAAGAGGGAAGCAAAAGAAAAGCGAAGAGATAAGAGAGAAATAAAAGAAGATAGGAGCTTAAGCAGAGAAATGAAGGAAGCTTATAAGAGAGAATCAGACGTCTATAAACTCTATCAGACGTCCAATTTTACCTTTTAAGTCATCTATTTTTCTTATCAGACATCTGATTTAAGGTTGAAGCTATTATATCTTTTGTAATGAAGTTTTAAATGTTGTAATAAGACTTGATATCCTTTGTAAATATTTTATGCCTTATTTCTTGTAATAAACAATGTTCTATTTGGTTTTCAATGAAAAATACTTCTTGTAAGCTCATTTCTTTTCAAAGGAATATTGCATGTTTTTAATTGATTAATCTTGTATGCTATATTCATGTGCTTAAAATATTGTAATTATAATCTAATTAGTTAATTGATTGTTAATTATTCATTAGAGGTTAATGGTGAATTAGGATTTAATTATACTTCCCAGTGAACGACTTGGACTCAACCAGTTAAAAAGAACTTAAAAATTTAAAATGTTAGGTTAACTTGACCCTATCATTTCTGACATAAAATCGAGTTAACCTAAGTTACATTCTTATGTAATTAATTAAGTCTAATTAACTTAATTAGCTGTGTTGAGAATTGACCCATCATTTTAATGCCATACCCCGAAGGGATTGATTATAATTTTAATTTGGAAATCATTGTACCTAAGTCAATCCTGATTCAACCGCAATTGTTGGACTTGGATATTTTAGATGGGGTGTACAATGATCTTGAGGTCTTGGAAATTGAACACTTGAACTTAGAGGACAGGAATTTGGAAGTTAAAATCTGGGAAGTTGATTCTGAGGGAAATACAATTTAGGATTTAGGAGTTCCTGTTGACTTGAAACCGCCTATCTTCTACTAGGACCTTTATGATAATTTTGACATTGAGGATGTGCAACCCAAGTACATAATAATTGACTATCTTTCTGAGATAAACTCTAAGTGGACATATGAATCTAGTAAATCTACCCATTGTTTAACATTTTAGACTTGGGTTGCACACCACCAAACCACATGCTTGGCCCGTAAACACAACAATCACCGGTTCTAGGTGATTTTCATCCAGAACCTTAGAACTACTCGACCCTGGGGCATGGCTCTACACCATAATCTGGTCCACATCTGTGGACACCTACTGGCGAGTCTTGTGATCACTATTTTTATTCTGATCCTGATTCGCACTTGTGAATTCCTAATTTCTTCTTTGTTTGTATATTATGCTTATCTAAAGGCAATAAACTTAGCACATGTGTATACATCTCTCTCTGCGAAGTTAACTAGATCTATCACAAAATTTAGGTGATATTCTGTTTATTCCTCCCTTTTCATGTCTTTATTTTTACAATGAGGTCATTGCATCATTTAAGCATGGGGGGTGGATACCTAATTCTGAAATTATTTTTTTGCTCTGTGGAATTTCTTTTCTTTTCTTAAAAAAAAATAAAAATTCAAAAATTCAAAAAAACATTTAGAATTATGAGAAGAGAACTTAGGCATTAAGAGTTGTTACCTTTAGGAAACGACACTTTTCGACCTGAACACTTAGACTCTTTAGATTTTTGGGCTTAATTAGCCTAAGTGTCTAGTAAAATGTGGACCTGTTCTCGAGTCCTTGCCATGCTAATTTTATTTTAATTTGGTTAATAAATTCAGGTGATAAGTACACGAATTATTAACCCGCCCTCTAATTCGAGGGAACTTTAAGTCTAAAGCATCTATACACTATTTGCACTGACTCACTTTTTGATGATTTTTACAGAAATTAAATAACTAATAAACGTTCTAGGATAGTATAGCTGACAAGTTTTCTTGGGTAACAGCCCATTGGTTGATTGTCTAGATTTCAACTACATGACCATTCTCATTTTACTGCTTTTAGGTAAATTTTAGATCAAGGAAGCCACCTAGTTAGAAAAAGAAAAAAATGATACTAAAAAATAAAAAGAAAAAAATAGAAAAATAGAAAAAGGAGAAAAATAAAAATATAAAAATAAACCACACTTCACCGTACGAGTATGGCTGACAAGTTGTAGTGGGTAATAGCCCATTGGTTGGTTGTCTAGAGCCCAACTTACAAAAATATGCAAATAATTCTCAAAACACTTAAGGAAGAAGCGGGGAAGTAGAATAAACCGGGGAGATATACACTGGGTTTTCTCTTGTGTTAACTCCATAAAAGAATAAAAAAAGTAGAGAGAGCTACTGATCGGAAAGATAACCTTTAGGTAGAAACTCTTAAGGTCACGTAGGGTCGTAGAAACCTAAAGTTTATTTTAACGACCGCTTAGTGAGTTTATCACATTCATAAAGATGCTTAGAACTTAAAGTTCTTTTCGAGTCTTAGGTGGGTTGGATAGCCATAAAAAGCTGCCCCGAATCCGTAAACTCAAAAATCCAAAAAAATTAGAAAAGAAGAAAAACAGAAAAAAGTGTATTTTCCCTTTTCAAATAAGGCGAGGACTTGGGCGGTTTCCATTTTGGTGGGTGCCCGAGCACTGTTGAGTTTTTGTAGTTTAGGACCTTAGTTGAAATTTTCTATTGTTAATAAAGAACTTAGGCCTAAGTAATCGAATCCTAATTCCATTTTTATACATAGCATTTAGTTTGATTTTGCTAGGGCTAGCAAAAGATAGGCATGGAGGTATGATGTAGACACTTCCATTTAGGATAAAATAACTATTTATGCATGTTCCTAGCTTTAGATATGGATTCCACAGTATAAATATTGCATAGCATGCATCATTCTGCATTTAGAATAGTTTGTATAAAGTTTAGGTTAATTCATGTCCTTTTATGGCCAGGATAGATGGAGAATTATTTTGGGGCTTTGGATTGAAGAGCTGATTATACAGATGTGATCAGGACGATGATCGGAGTCCAATGCCTTCGAAATCACCTTGATCGAAATCCCATAACACCTTATGCAGTCCGAGGAAGATCAACGACCAAGGAATTAGGTGATGCAATTCGAAACTTCAAACGACAAATCTGACCTCATGGATGGATCCAGATTGACGATCGTAGCCCAAAAGCGTGAAAATCGATCCAATCCGACGTTTGTGGTGCCACCTACAGAGAATAGAAGATGGACAGCTATGATGACACCACGTGGCGTCATCACAGCTGCCCAAATCCACTCAAGGCCCTCCGCTCATCTTCTTCAAGCAATCCCAGCTGTTGGATCTTAATCCAATGGTTGAGATTCACGCACACGCGTGTTGTTCAGACTCAAAGGTGAGGCGGAGATAAGATCTCAACTGTTGGATCAAGATCCAACGGTCGAGAACGATCGCACAGGATTCCATCCGCGTGACAATCCACGCCAATGGCACATTGGTTTGCGCCTTCGCCTACAACACATGGATGCACATTTGAGACTCCTCGTACGCCCCTTAGCACATCCAATTGAAGTTGGAGCGTCCGATGGCGATCGGGCGGGGAAGAGAGTGGCTACGTGGTGCCACCTGAGCATGCGATTCACACACGCGACATCTGATGTGCAGAAGGATGCGCAATTGTACCCACAGGTGGGCGTGATCTCAATCGTGCGATGTGCGTGATTTAGAGCGTCCATAAGAGATTTGATGGCTGTGATTCATCCACGCCTGATCCAGCTTGCACGCGGGTGTAGACGCCAGCGGTGGAGGGTAATGACCTTTAGCGATGTCTAAGGAGGGTCTTCAGCGACATTTATGGACGCCACTAATTTCTCATGTGTGAAAAGCCTCCTCTCCTCCACTGTAAAGGACCCGTCCCATTCTTCTTCATCTCTTCCTTTCTCTCCCTCATCACCTCCAAGGCTTTAAAGAGAGCTTGTCCCAAGCTCGGGATGCTCTTTTAAAGTAGAAAACCAACATTTGTTCCCGCCTCTCACCCCCATTCATGGAGCATCTTGTTGCTGTCCTATCACCACCTTCCGAAAAAAGATCCTCGCCTCGACGCCGTCTTGCCCCGTCCTCCTTCCTCTGTTGCTATTTTCCTTCCTCCAGCTTTCCACTACCTTCATCCAAGTGACGTTAGAGCGAGCTGCCCTTCAAGCGACCGTCGAGGGGGACTCTTCTCACCTCTCTTTATCTTTATCGCTTTTGTAGTGTAGTTTTCCGCTTTCTTATCTGTAGCAAACACTTGTTTAGATATATATATGTGATTGTTTCTCTCTCTCCCTATGCAAGTAGATTATATAAAAATTATTTCGACTTGATATCTTGCCTTATAAAAATACAAAAAACAATTACAAAAGATAAAAGCACCAAAAAGAAATAAAATCAAAGTGTGGATTTCACAAATCAAACGTTCGCCTCCCTGTGTTGGACCTGGGACTCACCTCGAGTTTCGGTATAAATTTTATTTGGTAGTGGATTTCTATGCACTACGACGACGGATTTTCTAACTCAAATCGTTTCGCTTACAAAAACACACTCATCACGTAGTATTGTACGTTTCTTATAGACGACGCCAATTGATCGAGGCTTTTGAAATAGGAACCTCGACTCAAACACACAACCACAGGGAATTTATGTAGGGAATTTGATGACCTAGTTCCACCAAAAGGGTGTATGTTTAGGGTAGGATGATACTCTCAAGTTTCACTAGTAATATCATGGTACAATTTCTTCGTTGTTTCTTTTCCTCTCTAGTTGTGTGAAAAAGCAAAAGCTGGTTCATCCCAAGTATTTATAGGATGAACCTTCCCTATTGTGGGCCTCTTTTCTATTCCTACGATCCCTTGGCTATTAACAACCTTTAATCCGGTAACCACTAGATGATCGTTAGTACATACGTCAGTGCCACGCATGTATGTTTCCTCTTCGGTCAATGCAGTCAATAATTGGTTAGTTGTCCCCTTAATCTGATAGGACTCACCTAGCAATCGGGTAGACGAATTGGGGTAGTTAGATCCCATTAGACTGCCAGATCTTCCACAACTACTGAGTCTCTATACTATGTTGGGTAGCTAGATTCGCCAAGTAGTTGGATCCACTTAGGCGTCGGGTAATTGGTTCTGTGAGGTGATTTTTCTCCCCTCATCACTTAGGCACTCAAGTGAGTTATGTGAGCTAATCCCTCCTACACAAAATATATGCATGTTTTTCAAATGAACTCAAGAAGCAATTATAGCTTCTCTCGCGGATTAGAATTAAGAACGGTCTCTAATTTGTTTTTTTGCAAGGATAAACTTGATTGATGGGAAAAAGAAAATTATATCGTAACACCACTCCCTCCAAGGAGGGATAACTCCACCTCCCAAGATTGGGAGTAACACTCGCCCTAAAGGCGAAAAACAAAAACACACACTAACACATAAACCCAGGTGCATGATCCAGCTTACTTTTGAAATTTGTTCCATGCTTGGATAACAATTTTTACCATTGAACAATGTCGATGGTTTGCGCAAGACAGGCAAACCAATAGATGAACACTAGAGATGAGCCTCATCATGTTATGAGCATGACCCATTAGCACGGAAGAGAAAAACAAGAAAACAAAGAAATGTAAAAACACCACCAATGGAGGATGATGATGGAGGCAGATTGGCCCAAGGATCATCCACAGCAGCTTCCTTGAGAGCATGAATGAAGGAACGCAACTTGATAGGAGCCAAGGATGCCATTGATGTACGCAAGTTGCAACTGCTTCCGGAAACGAAGGATGCCCTGGTGATGTGATTAGCAACCACTTACAAAAGCTAACGCCACTGATTATGTAAGCAACGATCGCTCCTGGTAGTCCCCACCAAGGTCGAGAAAGGGGAACGGTGGCTAACCAAGTCCAATGCAGCTACCACTGCAAGAACCCAATCGAGGAGCAACCTGCAGCGTAGCTGATCGTTGAAATGCAAACCTGCTCAAACACCCTTTGCCCAAGCCACCAAAGCACAACCAACCATGGGTGGGGTGGTAAGCCAACACAAGATCGGCAAAGGTAATATTAAGTCTTTCACTCAAAAGGGACGAAGGTGTCGTCTCTCTCATATGGGGACCCTGACTCGTAAGAACGGTCTCTACTTGATCCCCAGATAATAACATAAATGACAGAAACTTTTGCAAGAATTCTTCTTAGTGCAATGGGCAGCAATATAATTTATGTTTAGGCAACCTCAAGGTGGGGAGGGGGTGGGCTCAATCCCATCCTCGTTAAATGCATTCAAGGTTTTAGGTCGTTAAACTTTAGTCGTCCAAATCTAGCTTATGTCAACCAAACCGGCCTTATAAATTGCCTGTTTTTTTGTGATCTAAAATCTCTAACTTTCTGCTTCTTTTTCTTTATTCCCTCTCTAATCCCATTCCCCTCCCTCTTTTAAAAGAGATTAGAAACGCATAATCACCGTGATTTAGGGTAAATAAAATCATTGGTGGTAGTACATACGTTCACCCTTTAACGAACTTTTTCCTTGGAGTTCATTAATTCTGCTCATTGATTATGGTTAAGTTTTTCAATCCCTTATATATATATATATATATATATATATATATATATATATATATATATATATATATATATATATATATATATTGTGTGTGTGTGCGTGTGTGTGTGTGTATGTATATCATATCTATCCATGTATATCCCTCACCATGGTCGGCGGCGGCAACGATCCTCATCTCCGTCCCTCCTTTCTCGGATCTTTGTTTATGCGAGTGTGCACATCTCTTCCCAATCATTTCTAGGCTCTCAAGCTTGTTTTAAAGTGGAAAAAAATTGCATAAAATCTTCCTTCTACTCAGCTCGATGAGGTCTAAGATTTTACGATGCTTCTTCCCTGATCATAATCAAAAAAATGAACAGAAGATGGAAATTAGGTTTTAATTAAGTTATCCTCTCTTTTTTTCCCTACAATCATGATGAAATTTCTTGTAAAAAAAAGTTCAATAATATTAAGAAAATGGATGACAAAATATAATTGTGAACTTTTTTTGTACACATAGGGCCCTATAAAATTGCCTTGAAAGGTTCATGGTTGGTTGGTTGGCCAATGTCATTACAAGAGTATGTGGTTAAACTTATAGGCCCCTTAAGATTCCTATGATCTCGAGAAGTTTCCACAATTTCGCTCATTTCAAAATTCCTCGTGATTTGTTGCAAACGTGAAAAAGCTCTTTTACTTGGGAATCGTAAATTAAAATCCAACTGCTGCAATCCATTTGAAATCAAGCCTAGAAAGCCTACAAATTGGAAGGGTATGGCAAGTGAGGTTTCATGTTTCCAGTACATGTCACAAGAACTGTGAATGAAAGCTTCGTCCTTAGGGACAATCTGGTCAAAGATACTGCAGTGCGGCCCAATACCAAAGTCAGTCCCAGCCCAGCCCACAAATGATCTTACTACTTTTCTTGGACTAAAATAACAAACCAAATTCCATCCCATATGGGTTGCCAAAGTGATGGCTATTGGCTACCGGGCCCCAATCTTCTACTCGATTTTCCCAAATCCTCTGCAGCAGGCCGAATTTTGTGAGGCTTTTGGATTAACCTAGAACAATTTCTAGCAAGTATAAAGTATTCAATGAGTACAATGACAACAAAAAATTAGAAATGCCTGGAACGTACCATCGAATTGCACATATACTTAATGAGACCACCCCCTCTATATCTTAAGTGATTTTAATTCTCCCACAAAAATTAGTCATCAATTTTAGTAATATATATATATATATATATATATATATATATATATATATATATATATATATATATAAAAGGAAGATTATTTTTTATGACCTAAGTATCATGAAATTTGACTATATTAGATATATGTGTTAAAAGTATCGGATTGATTTCAAATTTGATGCATAATATATTTATATGAAGTGATCTTAATCACTAAATTTTTAATCGATAATATTACATGTGGTGGGAGATATTGTCGTACTTGCATATAACTTACGTGTAGGTTACCTGCACGTTCGTTTTTCCATATATATATTTATATATATATGGACCAATCTTTTGCTCATAAAAAATCATGTGAGCACAACTTATCCAACAATAGATCTTGATTTGATAGTTATAAATGAAATAATGAAATGACCTTTCTTAAGGGTCGTAGGCTTTTTCTAAAGACTATGAGGATTTCGTTGTAAATTTTAATCCCCTAGTATTTGGTGGAATGACTTGTGGGAGTTTGGGAATATTGTGGAGCATTCTGTATAATTTCCCGGGCCCCACACCCACACCCCACGCACACCACTTCCTCCCCCAAACCCTAACCCTAGGCTACTCTATAAAACCCCCCAGCCATGGAGTTCGTGCCCTACTCCCTCTCCCACACCCCTCTTCCTTGTGGCTGCACACACCCATCCCCTCACCTTCCTCCATCCATTTTCTTCCCTACTCACGCTGCTGCTGAGGGAGCTGCTGCGCGAGGAGTGTGCGAGCTCGGGGAGGAGGTAGAGCCATCGTGGGAACTAGAGGAAGGAGTTCCGTGCAAGGCTGAGGCAGCACCGGAGCTACTACAGCTCCTGTGCGCGAAGGAGAGGACTTGGTTGTGAGGAAGAAGGCTTACAGTGGTTTTGCGGGATCATATTTCCGCAGAATCAGATGTTTGGGAGGACCCTCAGATGTCTTGTCGGACGTTCGGAGTTGTATCCAGACATCTGATACAGCACAAAAACTCAAGGTAAGACCCTGTTTAAGGTTTGTACGTTCGTACTGCCCCTACTGTAGCCTGAGCCTTGAGCAGTGTGTCGCAGAGCGAAGAGGAGATGCCTCCCGTGAGGAGAAGGCTCACGAAGGCCTGTGTGAGGGCCTTTTTCCATGGATCGAACGTTTGCACCTCTTGACAGACGTCTTATAGAATGTTTGGAGGCGGCATCAGATGTCTGACTAGGCGATTTTCAAAGGTATGCGCTCTAGACGATCTCGGCATGATTTTTGTACAAATCGCTCAAAGGCGGTCAGACCGTATGACACTGTGTACTTCTGCAAAGCCATTGGGAAGTGCGCAGGTGCAACGACCTAGACACTTTAGGACATTTGGACGTCTCCCCGGACGACTGATACCCGTCCCAAATGTCTGAGTGAACTGCCAGACGTTTGGAAGGACCCCAGGACGACCGTGAGGAGTTCCAGACGTCCGGTCTCCACACAAAAAGCAAGGTGAGATCCCTGTTGTCATTTAAGACGTCTGGGCACTACTCCAGACATCTGATTTTGGTTTGGTTGGTTTGATTGTCCGTGTTAATAGGATGCCCATTCGTGGTGTGCACAGGATCCGTAGAGGTTACAAGGTCCGCTGTTTATGCCCCCACATCTCCCGGATACTCTAGTAGAGTGGTCTTTACTATCCTTTGTGAATTAAATGATGAAAGTGCACGTTATTTAGAACTAATTGGTTGAACCCTAGGATGTACAATGAACCATAGGGCTGAGATAGGGAAATGAATCATTATACATGCTGTGAATGTCAAATTGTGGTAACGTTTCTTGAATATGGTAAATTACTGAAATGACCTATTGTATTTTTAGTAGGATAAGATGTATGGAGTTTCAGTCAGACGTCTGGACACGTGCCCGGACGTCTGAAAGTGAGATTTTCGTACTGCGCTTTGCACTCTGCGCACGAGCAGGGCGTAGAGGCCTCTCTCTCCCTGCACCTTCACCCCCTTAAACCCTAAACCTATCCTATTTAAACCCTTCCTCCTCACCACCCTCACCCCTCACCTCTAGCCACCACCACCTCCAACTCTTCCTCACTGTGCGGTAGTGGTGAGGGAGAGTGAGAGTGATGAGAGGGAGGGCGAGCAAGAGAGGACAGGAGGGAGAGAGGAAGAGAGAGGAAGGAAGAGGGTGTGAAGGTTGGAGGACCTTTGGGAGCTCGGCGGAGCTCACATGGTCGGCGACAGGCATCTGCGTGAGGAGGAAGGGCTCGGGAAGGCAGCCTCTCGGCCCTCTGCAGCTGTTGGAGCTGCTGCGGCATGCTGCGAGCGACGATACGAGGTGAGAAGCGTCGCGAAGCAAGTTCTTGTACTAGAACTTTTCCAATATCAGATGTCTGGAGTGACGTCCAGATGGCTGGCGAGGCACCAGGACGTCCGGAGCTGAAGCCGGACGTTTAGAAGCATAAGAAGATACGTAAGAAATGTCGACTAATTTTTTGCCTGCGTGGTTCGTACGTAGGTGAAGGCTTTGGGAAGGCATGCGATGTGCTTTCCCAAGTACTTTTGGACGTCTGATCACATTGCCAGACATCCGAAGGTACTTCCAAATGATCGGGGGCCTTGTCCGACGTCTGGAGCTGCCCCCAGATGGTCACAGAGAGAGTCTAGACATCTGAAGCAGCCACAGGAAGTGTAAGGTGAGTTCTAACGTCTTTTAAGACGTCTAGGACTAGTCCTAAACATCTGATTTTGGTCAGTAACTGCATTTTTGGCCTGTTTAAGGGCCAAACGGAATCAGATTTCCGCAAACGAAGTACCGCTGTTTTCCACTCGAGTTCCTCTATGTGTTTGTGTTGAGTATCTACTATTTTGACCTCATCTAATGTAATTAGTCACTGGTACAGGCTACTAGTCGGTGGTGTGTTTTTGGCCCGTGTAGACGACGAGATCTATGACATAGGCCCCCATTCCTCTCATGATACTCGATAGAGTGGTTTATGATTGAACTGTGAAATGAGAAATTGAACTGTGAGACCACAAGTTGCATGTTTATGATTGAGAACTAAATTATGAAAACATGAGCTGCCTGTATATGGATGAGGAACGAGTTATGAAACATGAGATCTGAATATCAATAAATGAGGCGAATATGAGCATAACCCTATGGGGAATTAGGAGTAGAACTCCTGTGTATGAAAGGATTTGGAATGTAGACGGGAAGTCTGCTGGCCCTTGTGTACGCGGTACCAAGGAGTGCGACTATCCCTTTTTAGTGTTGAGTGGAGCTAGCCTCCCTTGGGATGAGACCCGAGGTTAGGATTGGCCACTCTACACCAACTCCTATTGGCCCTCGCGTACGTGGTACCGAGGCGTGCTACTAGTGTAGGGAGGGAGCTAGCCACCCTACGGGGCTAGGGGTTCAGCTAGCCACCCTACACTGACTTTGTTAGGCACTTTGGGAAAATCGGGGTAGTCGGACGAGGGTACGTGGACTATGGAGGGGCGAGACCCCTATTTGGTTCTGAAGGGCGAGACCCCTACTCTGAGAGAACAAGGCCCTACACTGTTCCATGCTATACTTTAGGCGTACCTGCTAGCGGAAATGATTGACCGTGTGTCAGTGCGGGGTAGATACCCGTGCGCTTATCACGCGTGCCGTAGTCACCGCTACATCTCGACGGTGACCTTGGGGTGGTTGACTGGGTGTATGATTACCACGGGAGACTCTCCCAGCTAGGAGAGCACCACGTGTACCTTCTACCCTACGGAAAAGACTGCAATCAAGATCGTTCCCACGAGGAACATGCAAGATCAAGAAATACCTGGATACTTTGAGAAATAAATGAACCAGAAACACATAAATGAGATAAATAGAAATGAGAAATAAACCTTTTGTTATTTTTACTTTACTTAGACTTAAATAATGTAAACACCACTCTACTCAGCGTTTGTTGACTGTCTTTTTTGTAACCCTGTTCAGGACCAGGAGTTAAGCAGCCCGAGTTTCCAACTGCAGAGGGTGCTGGGCCCAGCTGAGCCCAGCCATAGTCGTTCTTTCAGCTCTTTTGTTTTTCTGTTGTTGTAGTGAGTAATGGCTGTATATTTTACTATTTCTGTTACTTCTGTTTCTTTTTTGCTGTTGTTGTTGTGGTGGTATGTATTATGTTTTGAAACAGTAATTCTACTTTCCTGTACTACTTCGTTCTTTCCTTCTGCTTAGCTATATTACATGTGTGAATGTGGTTTAGTTTCCTGCTTTTGGTTATTTCTCGTTGGACGACTAGGTCTTGGGATTAGTCGAGGCGAGTCGATCTCGGGTCCTATAGGGATTGGGGAACTAGGTCGTAACAATTACGAGCTGCCCGTTTACATTCGTTGACTCATGACTTGAACTGAAATACATGTTGTATCCTGTTTAGCTTGATTGATGAGATAAGTGTCAAATTGTGAAACCATGAGCTGCCTATTATACCCTCAATCTATCATGATATGAATAGAGGCATGTGTACCACACAGAAGTAGGAAATTCCTATGCACGAACCCTACGGGGAACTAGAAGAGGAACTCATGTGTACTAAATAAATATCGGATGTCGAAGGGAAGTGAGTTGGCCCTTGAGTACATGGTACTGAGGAGAGCGACTGTCCCTTTGGTATGGAAAGTAGTTGGCCCTCGCGTACATGGTACCGAGGAGAGCTGTTGTACTTAGTGTAGGGGGAGCTAGCAGCCCCACAGGACCCGGGGTTAGGACTGGCCTCCCTACACCGACTCTTGTTAGGCCCACTGGGCAAACCAGGATAGTCGGATGAGGGTACGCGGACTGTGGATGGGTGAGACCCCTGTTTTGAGAGGGCAAGGCCTTGTGTTATTTCGTGTTGTACTTTTGGGGGTACCTGCTAGCGGAAACTATTGATCGTGTGCCAGTGCGGGGTAACTATCTGTGCGCTTATCTCTCGTGCCGTAGTCACTGCTACATCGCGACCGTGACCTCAGGGTGGTAGACCGGGCGTAGAACTATCACGGGGTGCTCTCCTAGCCAGGAGAGTGCCACGTGTATATCCTACATCACGGAAAACTGCAATCAAGATCGTTCCCTTAAGGAACAAAAAGATTGAGAGACATTGTTGACCTTTTGCTAGAAAATCGACTCGTAAACACTAGTTGTTAAATTAATTGTTGATTGGATAATTAAATGATTACATGTATATCTGTGGTTTTTCTTTATTGCTTAAATGATATAACTATTGTATATACCACTCTACTCAACGTAAGCTGAAACCCCCGTCATATATAACCATGTACAGGTTAGAGAGTTGAGCAGCCAGCACCACCGGCTGTAGAGGGTGCTGGGCCCAGTTGAGCCTAGCCTTAGCTTTCAGTACTAGTTCTCTTTCATCCTTTTCTACTGTAGGGAGTGTTTCTATTTTATGTTGAACTCGATAGTGTGAACTTTTATTGTCGTGATGGCTAGTTTTCTGATTATGTTTAATGTCTTTTTGAGCTCCAGTTACTTTCGCTGCTTCCTTTAATTATTTCTAACTACTTGCATGCGTGGTTTGTGTTGGTTTTGTGCATATGGGTTAGTTTCTCGTTGGACGATTGGGTATTGGGGTTAATCGAGGCGAGCCGCTTCCAGGTTCCCAGAGGGCTGAGGTCGGGCCGTAACAAACAACCACTTTTAGAGAAGAGTAGTTTCTAAATCATGCATTCAATGTAAAAATACTAAAATAGGAACAACACAATTGATTATGTACGGATTTTTCTTAAAAGAACGATGTTGTTAGTAGTCGTAAATGAAAAATTAAAGCTAATCATACCTAAAAAATTAAAAATATTTCTTAAAAAACACATTGACACCTTAAATCAGAGTTGTAATAAATTATAATACAATTACATAAAAAAGAATTGTATAACAACTATATAAAAGTCGTAATACATCGATTAAATAAATTTTTAACCATGATAGTTGCAATAGAATTATGAAACTTGTAATACAATCATAATATAGTCACATAAAGAGTTGTAATATAACCATACATTGATTAGATTAATTTTTAACTATGGCACTTATAATACAACTTCGATAATTTTAAGACAACTTCGTTTTGGTTAAAAGAAGATGATTGTAATATGACTAAGTATTAATAAAATATATTTACTTTCTAATAACAACATGATGATTAATTGATTCTATTCCAAATATGATTTATGGGCAAAGTTATGTACACTTGGCATTTTTGTGAAATGATATTTTCTAGAAATGATGTAATAATTGACTAAGTACATTCACTACAAAATAAGTTTCCTACATCGATTGCAGCATTTTGTCATCGTAAATAAGCTTTTTTATGTTGCTAATTGAGTCTTATATCGGCGGGTGGCATTTAGGGGGAAAAGGACATTTGGGGGCAAATGTGAACTTTTATTGTATCACTTACCCTAACCCCTCATTAGCTCCACAACCCATGTGCCTTCCCAGTTGTTCTCCTTAGCACATTCCGTCGGAGCTCCTATAAGGCGACGTGTTCCATCGCTCGTTGACATCTTTTGCTACATCGCAAGTCAAATATCACCCTCTTCCATGTGCTCAATTGTTGACATTCTTGGAGATCTCTTAGGCTGCGTTTGGCAGGGCGATAATGCTATTCCGAGATAGATTTGGAGTGAAATAAGTATGATAAAGTATTTAGCTGGTGGGATTGTTAATGATTGGTATGTTAGTTTTGTAAGAGAGGAGAGTTATTGGGTTTTGATGTTATGGTAGGTGAGTTTTTTTATAAAATATAATGGGTTGTAGATATTAGTTAGTGTTATTTGAATGAATAATAATATTATGATAAGATATTGAGTACTAAATATGTCTTTCTTTTATGAATAGAAAAATTCGGAAGTAATTCAATGATGTATTCCAAAATAAAATTTGAACCTTTTTTTAATGAAAGTGTGTTATAGAGTTTGTAGATTTTTGCGTGAGGTATATTAAATGGAAAACGCTTGGTGTACATGGATTTGTACACCCATTTCGCATGCTAACTCACAGACCCACCCCTCAGTAAAAAGCGAAGGGGGGTCTGTGAGTGGGTGTCCGAAACAAGTGTGGAAACCCATATACGTCAAGCGTTGTCCATATTATATTTAGAGGTTAGATACGGGAAATTTGTTAAAATTTTCCCATGTTTAGTATAAATTAAAATTATATGATATGTTTGATTGATGTGGTGCTAAATTAGCATAATCTTCTCAATGGATCATTGATATATTTTCAAAGTGTTTTTTGTTGATTGAAGTGTTTGGCAAAATGCTAATGATACGTTGAAATTATGATATGTTTGATTTACGTTGTATGAATACATATTTTGTACGCATCTGCTAGTCATGTATGATTGACAACATAGTTTGTAAATATGAAGACGACAATAAAATACAGATGTGAATGTCATTATCTTACATGAATTGCATAACATATTACAGACTTATGGACATGTAAATAAAGTGAAATAAAGGGCTAGCAATGCACTACTGTAGGATCATTCCCATTAGAGTAAATTGAGGAAAGCAGCGTTCTTGAAGTCATTGGTGTTTCTCATCAACCTGATTTAAAGTTTGGGGGTTATTAGATCATGATAAAATGATAAGTGGTAATATAACGATTTGAAAGTTGTGGTACTTCCAACGATTGATTTTCACCATGTTTTGGAAGGAGCATGCATGATCCTTCGTCCCAAACCCAATCCTCTTCGTTTATCAAGGTCGTAATGAAGAGGTGAGTATGACGATAATGGGTTCAGCATTTATACAACCATTGCATTTGTACGTAGTAAGTAGTTTGCTTTACAAACTCCTTGTAGGACGCCATGCTTCACGGTTGAAGTGATCGCTGCGGTAGAGTCCCTTCTGCTTCCTCCTAATAAAAAAAGGTAGGAGTACCCATTATTGTCAGCATGAGAAAATGTAGTCCATTCCTACTATCAAATTTGTCAGAGAATTTGGTTATACGGAATGAAGGAATTACCAAAAATTAAATTACAAATATATTCCATTTGTACGCATCAGTTTACAGTAATATATGTCACTTTGTTATATTTAATGCATAGGAAGCGTAATAGATGGATTTAGTTGGATATGATAATTTCCATTGTCCATATATTATGATAAATTCATTTCAAGTGTTAGTTTTTTTCGAGATTTGAAATGAAATGAGAGGTACATGATGGTATAAGAATATGTTTATTGAATATATACATTGAGAACTAATTTGAGTAAACAATTAATAATATAAACATGATTTAATTAAGAAACGAAGTAACAAATGAAGTTCGAAAAAGAAGATTGAACGGAAGCGATCATGATAAAGTAAAAATATTCAAAGCGATCATAATTATGTAAATTCTGCATAGTAGATAAAGGTACAATGCTAAAAGTTCATTATAGCAATAAACGAAGAAACAACCTATAGTAAAAATTCGAAAAGGAAAATAACTACTTCAGAATCATGCCAATGATAGTATACTCCAGGAAGCAAAGCCCATGAAGGCATTGGAAGCGTTTGTCAATCTGTGGAGAAATTCCCACGTAAATCGAGTGGAATAAGTACATTCTTATGAACTGAATATGATTATGTTTACAAGTGCTTATGTGCTCCCACTGGTCATGCGTGTGAATTTATTTGACCTGGTAATCAGACCAGTCCCACCCCCAATCATCATGCTGTACGAGTTCCTGAATATGTCGGTATGTATCACAAAAATAATTCCACCCCCTATACATCAAATTAATGGAAGGGTGGTGGTGGGTTTATTGGCAAAATTCCCACAAAGTTTGCCGCCACTCATCGTGAGTGAAGTGGTGGTTCTTGTATCTCCCCTCTCGTTTCCTAAGATGCAAACTATGTAGAAGCACCCATGGTTGCTACGGGGATAAGAATATGTAAAGCATGCTACATGCAATTTAATATAATATGTCAATAATGATAAGAATTTTTGTTCTGTAAGTAAAAATTGTTATGGTGCAAAATACGAAGGATGTCGTAACTTAAGTTAGACGACAGCGGTAGTAGGTGGTTTGAAGTTACCATTAACCACCATAATTTCCATTCATATATGGTGAAAAATAGTAGTAAATAGATAAATCAATTCGAAGGGTAACACCATGCTGATACAGATGTAGATAAATGCTAACACATTTAGGTATAAATTGACTATATTAACATTTCAAAGGGTAGGGTTACGCAATGTGTTCGTGTATAAATTTACAAATAGTAACTAGTAAAATAGATCTTATTAAGGGTTCTTTTAATATATATAGATCCTATTTGTTAGAGTGATTTATAGACATCATTCCAATATATATAGAAAGACATATACTCAAAGAAAAGATAGAGTTTCAGGGGACCATTGGTGTTGCACGTTAGGATGTTAGGTCATGTGTGGTAGGAAGATCACTTATATAATTACCTTAACTTTCAAGGTTAAATTTAAGCAATTACTCCCTTATTCAGTATGTGCTTCCCATGAAGTCAATTATTCTATCAATGAATACTACGCAAATGAAATAATGATAACATTATGTAACATCATTATATGAAAGTAAACTACCTACAATACCATGCATTAAATTGAAATGTTCTCCCTAACCATCTCATCTCCTTACTATTATGGTTTATTACATGAGGTAAAACTTCAAAGTTCAAATAATAAAAGGAAATATCTAAAATTTGGGGATGATAACCCTCCTCAGCAACTTGTACTAGACGTATCGTCGTCCTTGTAACCACCTCTAATCTTCGGATAACTGTTGCGAGGAGTATAATATTAGTAAAGAGCAAACAACAAATGTACCTTTTCATGCATAACATGTTTTGCATTGATACTCGCCTACTCCCACAGGTGATCCCCAGCCCATGGATGTAACATGTGCTCATTCCAGTCCCAATATGATGCTTCGTGTAGAATGAGTTGGTTTATAAAACGAAACGTCACTTTGAATCGTCCCGTGATTAACTTTAACCGTGTTAATGGAATGGGGAAGTTGAACTCTAAAGAGAACTCAACCTGAACAAGGGACTAGGTATATGAGGAGAAACAACCACCAAGTTAGTCACCAGATTCCCTCCTTCGAATAAGTGATTGCAACAGGAAGATCTCCTGAGCATCATTTACATGCAAAGGCATGCTACAATATTGACCACTGAAGTAAGCATCAACAGGAAGAAAGTGTCAACTGTCCACATTTCATAGTAGTGAAGTTCATAAGACATTATTTGCATAGTAGCATTTACCAAAAAATTAATTTTCGATACGACATTCGTTTATGATAACATCTTTAGTATAAATTGAAGAACAATGAAGATGACAATAACTTTCATGCATAGAAGGACATTTTTTATATGTTTCCTAACTTTTAATATGTTAGCATGACATGCCACGATCTGTTGCCTCAAGGAAGCGAAATGTGTGTTGTACTCTTTTTCGACATTTTCCTCCCTGCATGTCATGTAATGTTTTTCTGAGGCCTCCACCCACATGAAGAAGTCGCACACGCCAAGCCTACAAGTGTAAAATTGTTGTCCCTTACTCCATTCCTTTGATGATGTCCTCATAACAGCAAGGACTTGGCAATTGCAGTTTGGTCCCCTCCTACTACATGAAGAGGATGATTCATCCATAATCGTCTGCATAATTATGAAATATGTAATCATTTGAAAAGTTCTACATCGAGAATGATAAATCAGTCCTTACCATTCTCTCATTTACACTGGTAATAATTAATGTGTCACATGGAAGTTAACATAAACATAACATTGAGGTAATACATTTCCATGGAAATTTCCAAGCAAGTAAAGTACTATAGATGAAAGCATATTTCCTTCGATGACCTTCCCCTTTACATGAGGTCCATGATATTGCAGACAAGATGGAATTGAGGAAACCATCGACCCATTGATATAGACACATCTATCTAGGATAAAATGCCTATTCATGCATGTTCCTAGGCTTAGATTTGCACTTCATGTTATAAATATTGCATAACATGCATCATTGTGCATTTAGAGTAGTTGTATATATTTTGTATTAATTAGGTTCTTTCTATGGTCAGGAGAGGAGATGATTTATTTCAGGGCCTTGGATGGACGATCAGGCCATACGGATCTGATTAATACGATGATCGGAGTCTAAAGCCTCTGAAATCGTCCAGATCGGAGTCCCGTAGCATCACATGAAGCCCGAGGAAGATCAATGGCCAGGGGGCAATGCAACATCCATACGGGTTTCGGATGGAAAATCCGACCGTTCGGATGGATCCGGAGCGACGATCGTAGTCCAACGTCGTAAAAATCATCCCGATCTGAGAACTGTGGCACCCTCTGCAAGAAGAAGAAGACGGACGGTCCAGATGGCACCATGTGGCACCATCCAGGCCGCCCAAACCCGTCTAGCAGCCACCGCCCACTCTCCCTCATCATCTACACCGTTAATCCTAGCCGTTGGATCAAGATCCAACGGTTGGGAAGCGTCTGCACCGATTTCCTCCTCATGACATAAAAGGTGACGTGGCGCATTGGTTGACACAGCGGCTTGCAAAGGAGAGGCGCGGGTTCGATTCCCTGCAGCCCCTCCAATTTGCAATTAGGCGGGCGAGCTCAGCGCAGCGGTAGAGGCAGCGGCAGCGCGCGCGCGCACGCGCAGGCCAGCGCATTGCAAGCGCGCGTGCCAGCGCACAGCACACGCGCACACAGCTGTGTGCGTGGTTAGTGCGCGTGAAGAGCGGGGCAGGCGGTGCGGGCGCAAGGGGCGGTTGGCGCCAGCTTTCAGCGACAGCTGGATTGACCTACAGTGACGCTTACAGCCGTTGCTGTTTCATTGCAAGCCAGCAGAGCCAGCTATGGGCGTGGGTGGAGGTGAGCTGTCTACAGCAACGTTTCCAGCGACGGTCTGGAGGTCGCTAAAGGTCCTTTATCCATTTCTAGCCACTTCACCACTATAAAAGGACCTTCATCCCCTCCCTTCCAAGCCATCTCTACCTACTCTACTCCCACCTACTCCCACGCTCTAGCAAGCCTACCAACGCTCCATTAGAGCTTGTTCTCAAGCTCCCAAGGTGCCTATTAGTGCAGCGAACATCTGCCCCACTAAATATTCCTCCAACCTCCCATCTCCCTTCATAGGTCACCTCGGAGCTGTCCTCCCACCTCCATTCCGGTAGCAGATCACTTTCGTCTTCTCACCTCCATTCCGAAGCCACGCCAAAGCTTTCCTCAACACGACGTCCTCCAGCATCTCACCTCCGTCATCCCGCTCCTCACCTCCTTCCTCCGAGCTTCCGCCAGGCGCCGTCGTCTCGCCGAACAGCCGATTCGGGAGATTTCCTCTCACCTCCCTCTCTTTTTTTATGCTTTCATAGTAGATTGTAATAAACATTGGATTGATATATAAATCATTTTCGTTCCTCATCTCTATCTTGTGCTTCATTTGCTTGTCTTTTATTTCAAAAACATAAAAAAATAACAAAACCTGAAAATACCAAACAGAAACAAAATGAAATGCGATTTTGGAGTAAAGTAAACGTCGCCTCCTTGTGTTCGACCCGGGACTCCCTTGGAGTTTCGGTATAAATTTTATCTGATCGACGTGTTTTGCAACTACGACGATGGGTTACTTGTAACCCCGGTTTCTAACACGCGAAGCACGCACGACCACCCATCAACCAACGATATCGACAATCGATTTATAATTAATAACAGAAACAAACTTTTAGTGACGAGAATTGATCTTCAATTACATTGTTATGTTCGATTTCATGCGTTAGGTAGTTTACATTTGCTTACGCATCGAGGTTGTCATTGGGAAAAAGTATGTCAAGTTCATCATCCCAACTCCATCGCGATATGATAATTAGTCCCATAGTGTAGAAGTACACCCTTTGAAGATAAATTCAACAATCACAAATATCTTTGGTTGTTATCTCCACATGAAACTCCTTCTTGAATTCATCTCTTATTCTAACGACCTCAATTTTAATTCAAGTAGCACGAATATTTCCTCCTCTTCGGTAAATGAGGTGGCCATGGTAAATTTCTTACAGAAAAATGAATCATTAGGATACTTGAAATGACAACCGTACCTACTTCAACTATATGCAGGGAAGAAATTCCACCACACCAAAGAAATTAACATACATAAAAAACATATATGTGCAATGAAATAAACAAACATAGGTAACTGAAACATGCTAGCTGGAAATAAGTTTATGGCTATACGTTGTAGAGAGGACGTCAAAATATTATAGAACTGATAGAGTAATATATGACCAACACATTAGAAACGTATAAAAAAACTATAGCAAAGACGTACAAAAGAAGGATAACTAATAAGTAGAATAAGTCAGCTGGGAGAATGTGATGCGAGATAGGCCATTTGCAGTGACATATACTACCGTCAACCATCAAGCTGGGTGGAAGATGTCACAAATTACATCAAAGTGGGGGCATGTGTGACCTCTTAGCCAGCAGTACTTGTTGCCGACCTATGAAATGAGGATATCATTCATGAAATATGTGATATGGAAGTTAAGATATAAGGGAACATTTACTATAGGCCTTATGTACTTACGTAAACCCAGGCCTCCTCCTCGCCTGGTGTAGTAAGCATCACAGACTCCTCATCCTAGTCCCACCCTTAGAAGACAATCATTTCCATTATGAAATGGTAGGTTGACTTCATCTTCATCCAAGAACTTTTGATAGCATTGACAGTAATGCGTAAGCCATAATGTTCAGTCATCTCCCTGGTCGTTTCATGCCAAGTTGTAGCCATAAATGCCTCCGAGATGTACTCCCCTTGAATGTATCTCCTTCGCAGGAATGCCAATAGGGCCAATTCTTGATCCTCCGTCATAAGTGTCGGCATCCTAACAACGTGCTTCACTTGTTAAAGTAGTAGATCCCATTAATATAGAAGCTGTGAAATAAGGAGAAGAACTTCCACATCAACCAAAAATATGGTTGGCAATATTTACTACAATACATTACATGAAGGTACAAGTGAGT
Organism: Thalassia testudinum; assembly: GCA_037157565.1. Classification (NCBI taxonomy): domain Eukaryota; kingdom Viridiplantae; phylum Streptophyta; class Magnoliopsida; order Alismatales; family Hydrocharitaceae; genus Thalassia; species Thalassia testudinum. The sequence goes on along the minus strand of JAZHRO010000015.1, from coordinate 23,296,250 downwards.
TATTACCATACACAAGTTTCTCTATGGACAAACGTACTTATCTACGTTAGCAGGAGTTTATATTGGCATGATAATCATTCCACATATCCATCGCAATCCTTTCCCAATGGGAATCTCCTCGTGTGAGTGTTGAATGTGTGAATGATTGATGTGGCTCCTCGTCACCATCGCTAGGACCATTGCATCTACGAGTCCGAGCAAGGGTGGTTCAAGGGAACCATCTATCTGTACCATATGTCCTAATGAAGTTGTGAATAATGCATGTCGCATTGACAACATATCTTTGTATAGACAATGAGTACTCTCTCATATGCTTGAGGCATTCGAACCATTTCTTCCAAATGCCAAAAGTTTGCTCCACACATCCTCGAAGAACCGCATGTCAGTGATTGAATAACTCTTTGTAGTTATTAGCTAACCCACCTCTAACATGTCACTCGGGGAGGTGGTAAGTGGTTTGTCTATATGGTGCAATGAACTCTTCGGTGTTTGCATATCCCCAATCCACTAGGTAACGATAATCGCCTGGAATAGAGAAGCCACCCGACTCCAATGCAAATTGGAGGATCGCCATATCACTAGCTGAACCCTCATACCCGACAACAATGTATGTGAATAGGAGGTTGAAGTCAACGACAACCATAACATTCTGTGATAACTCAAGGTGATGATTGCGATATCTAGTCTCCTAAGATCTTGGGACGCAGGCTCTAACATGATAACTATCAATGGCTCCAATTACTCCTTGCAGACATGTCACGACTCCGTAGTCATACATGAAGGCTCGTTGGACACTTGTTCTTGGCCAATGTCTACTAAAGGGGACTATCCTTAAAGTATGGGAAATACTTATGGTTGGAGGTTATGAAATCTATGGTCTGATTGGTGGGTGGATGCATGAACATTGGCTCAATGCATAAGATCACATTTCGAATAGATCTAATATGACGACTTATTGTTTCTCTAGAGTGCTAGAATTGCTCCTGAAGGTCACTATTTCCCACTGCATCATTGAAGGCGTAGAGGAAATAATGCAGGTCCTAAGCTTGACCAATTGAGTGCTTATACTCATCAGATCCAGCACACACCTCCTATTATTAGTTGTTCAGATCCAATCTTCTTGACGTCCTAACTCCCACCATGAGGTTATAGTCTCATGAAGTATGCATTTTCAAAGTAGATAGAAAGTTCTATTTTTTGAGCATTTAAAACTTGATGTAGATCTGTTTTTTCTTCAATAGGGACAAAGATGGCAGTGACAACCATCGATCGAGTGTGTAGGATAGGTGGGAGGTGGTGACACACAACAACCAATCCTAAAAGTCCACTCTTTTGTCTGACGGATGCCTAACCGCTTTCCATGGGGGGCAGGACACTATGAGGTGGGTAGTTTATCTAGGGTGGATGCCTCCTAAAGAGTAATGGAGGTGTGCGAAGGTAGGTATTTCTCGAGTCGATTCTACTCATGAATGTAATGGTAGCTTTAAGCCTGCCTGACTGTGAGACCAAACAGGTCGAATAGAGACTAAAGTCGGCCATAGTGATCTGGGAGTCCCATGTGGAAGGGCTCTCACTCAATGGATCAAAGGTACGCCGGGGATAACAGGCTGATGACTCCTAAGAGCTCTTATCGACGGAGTCGTTTGACACCTCGATGTCGACTCATCACATCTTGGGGTTGAAGAAGGTCCTAAGGGTTCGGTTGTTCGCCGATGAAAGTGGTACGTGAGTTGGGTTTAGAACGTTGTGAGACAGTTCGGTTCCTATCTACCGTTGGTGTTAAAGGGAGAACTGCGAGGAGCCAACCCTAGTACGAGAGGACTGGGTTGGGCCAACCCCTTGTGTACCGGTTGTTATGCCAATAGCAACGCTGGGAAGCTAAGTTGGTATGGAAGAACTACTGTGCCATGGGAAATTCTTCTCTATACAAGTTCTTGTATGAGGTTTTTGAATAGAACTTCAATAAGCGAGAGGTGTAAGCACTGTAAGGTGTTCAGTGATCTCGTACTAACATTAAGAAATTGCACTTTCCCATTGGTTTCGATGAGTACTATTATTATCTATTCTCAACCCTCGACTTAATCACCAACCTGCCTGGGACATGACAAGAAAGAATAGGCCTCCCCTAGTTAGCAATTTACCTATTGATAATAAATTACTATAGTTAGTAGGATTTAAGGGAGGAAGGAAGTGAAATACAAGGAGAAGTAGGCTTCTGAAAGATTGATTCGCTAGGTAAAGTAGCTTGGCTTAGCGGCAAGGGTCAATGGAGAGCGATTAGGGATTAGTCGTTCATTCACTTGTTTCCTCAACCCCAGCCCGGGATCAGAGACCTTTACTACTTACCGGGTTTTTACAAAAGTGTCAGAGCGTTTAGTCAGACAATATAAGGTGGGTTGAGCTATTCCCTATAAAGACTACCTTCTCACTTCCATTCGTACACCTGCTTCACAACCCTAGGGGCGTTACTAAGGGAAGGGGATTTGATTGAAGTTGGAGTTTACACTTGAACCCGACCTGTCAGAAATGGTTGTTCCCGGGTGCGTGCATATTGTATTATTGATGTTCCAAGCCTGGAATAGAGGGATGGAGTGAGGACAGAGGGAATTATGTGATTGGAGGTAAAGAACTACCTGTAGGCTTTCATTCATCCCAGGCGGAAATCTGATACAAGCTCAGCCCTTGCTCCAATCCGGCTGATGTCGGGTTAGAAGAGTCTAAACACTTGTTCTGAAAAACCCGATCCTGGGAAACCACACTCTTCACTTTGGGGGAGGTATAATAGGAACTCCCCTGGCTGCAACAATAGAATTCACTTGTTCTGGAAAGACTCAATTCATACTGACATATGTGAACCATGCCCATTCACTCAAAAATACCCTTGAGGGTTGGAGTGGATTATTGATTGTCTGACTTCTTCCTTCTTTACTTTATTACAAAGCTCCTTTGAATTCCATGCTTTGGGGAACAAGGCTATTAACCCTAGGTTTCATCCCTTGGGGAACTAGCCATAAAATCGCCTTCTGGTTTGCTCCTCTCCACTATGACTCGCTCCGCTATGAAAAGCCAGAAAGAGACCAGAAGCCGTTCATTAATAATATGAATCCCGACCCAGGAAAATCATTAAATAAATTCACTCCGGCCTAATACTCACCAATAGTAACCGGGGGTCTCCAATCAAACCATTCCCCAACCCTGGGTTTGGCCGATGAGGTCCTGGGCCGCTGAACAACTCCTCACTTGGAAACAAAGCGATGAACTATGTACACTTCATGTACTTTGTGGAGTTTTAACAATGTTTCTCACTTCAGGACATCTCGGGTCTGAGATAAGCATCTAATATTCCTAGCTTAGGTTCCCCCTCGATTGACTCCATCGCTCGATGATCGGCCTCAGTCATACGATTATAAGCTGGCAATGGAGCTATTAAAGCTATGAATGAACTCATGGAGCTATTATTATTGGATTTGATTTGAATAAAAAATAGGTGAAAATCTATTGATATATATATGAAATTCATACTTGACTTTAATAGTAGCATCGTGTGTGATTGAGTGACTATTAGGTCAGATCTCATCCATGAATGACGCTCTTAGTACTTGGAGTTGCTAGCATTTTTCAATTCCCTGTCTTAGCCCCAACGTGCTTAGTCTTAAGGTGTGAACTCCCATCTACCCCGTAAAAAAGAGGTTCAATTAGATTTCTATTTCTTATAGAAAATGATCGGGTAGGGTTCTTTCTTGCTTTTTGTAGCGTTTCATTCAAAGACGAAAGGGTGGATGAAGAGGAGAGTACTAATTCACCCGGGTTGGAGTGGATCATTGATTTATTTAAGTCAGTAATCAAAGAAAGCCTTGAATCGAGGGAATCACATACTTTACTAAAATGCCCTGCCCCCCTTTTCATGGTAGTGATTAGGTTTGACCTGGCCCAGTTGGAATAGTTCCAGGGAAGCGTTGAATTCATACAATCAGTTAATGAGCGAATCAGTGGGGGAGATTGAATGATGGAGTGGAGGGGGATTAGTTTAGGGTGGAGTGTTTTAGTAAGGTCACCTCAGAGTCACTCCAAACTTCCTCTAGATAGGCCCAGGGAGTTTGCTGAGCAAGGCTATGAACTCACTCCAGGCTCCTCAGAAGAGCTAGACTTATGAGTGAGGCCTGATTGAAATAGGCTGGGTGTGTTATTAACACTCCAATTCACACTCAAGATTCAAACTCCAGGGTATTATTTGATTGACTTAGGGAAATAAGTTAGTGTAAAATAGTGCATTAGGGTTTGATTCGACACATCAGACTGATAGCATTCCATACATCAGACTTAGGGGTTTACTGAAAAAATAATACTCACATTGTATATATAATACCCAGGTTGTTCGGAAGCTTATAATAAGAATGGAATAAATGTTATATTTAGGGTTGGATTCTCCCGTGGGATTTGTATTGTTGTCTCATGATTCTAGTTTAAGAAGATATCCAAATCGACATAGAAGCATTGTTGGTGTAGGGTTAGATACCTCACTTTCCCTTGGGTCTACTTGTAGCTTTATTTAGAGGGATTACAAAACTTGAAACAAGCCTAAGGTATTAATAACAGTATATCTATAAGCCTCTATTTTTAGGACTCATGGATCATTACACCTAAACCCTATTTGAAATAGGTTGGAGCCCCATTCTTACCTATACCTCTATTAACTTGGGGATTCAACCCAGGTATACATAGAGTTTAATGGAGTGTGATGTTATCATGTATAAGCTAAGGTCGGAACCACCAACCAGGAGGTTGTTATGTGGTTCCATCTCCCTAAAACCCTAATACTCTCTAGTACTAGTAGTATGCTTACTGGCTCACTAACGCTCTACTCCCCAATATAGAGTAGTATAGTTTTATTAAGGAATTGATTGACTTTCCCTAAGGAGTATTAGTTTCTTAATACAAGAATAATAGAAGAATATAGGTATTGAACATTTCACTTCGGGCTTCCCCGTTGAAGCCCTCGTTACACTCTCTATCTAAGAGAATATAATGTTATCATCTTCACACTGATATACTGGAGGAGAGACCCCTAGGCCCCCCTTAGGAGTAGTACTCTTTTGATACAAGATATATCATATATTAGGTATGGAACGTTTCACTCATGCTACCCAACTAGGGTAGCACTCACTCCACTCTTTATTATAGAAAGCATGAGATCAAACTATAGACTCAGGACTAAGAACACAAGAACAACAACAACAAGATATTTTATTGAATTCAAAGAATAGCGCTTTCTTTTATCCTGGGGGAGAGACCCCTAGGCCCCCCTTGGATGTTCCACTCGTGCGAAGTGCAGCGATAGTGGAACGAGCTAACTCAACTACCTGCGCATCTCCTTAACATACGACTTGCACCTGTAAGAACTCGTTCACTTTGTCTAACTCAACTAAGGTATTTATTTAATAAAAAGAATTATCTATTAGGTATTGAACGTTTCATTCATTCTCTTGAGGTGCGAATTGTAGGTAACGGAACGAGCAAAGTGAAGCGATAGCGTAATGAGCTAACTCAACTACCTGCCAATCTCCTTAACATACGTCTTGTATTGTATACTCCAACTTGCTCTTTCACCTCCTTTCCAGAAGTTATATTTAGATTAAAGCTAATATTAGTACTACTTACTCGGGGTGTTCCCCCAGACCCCCCTTGTTTTATATTTAATAGAAAGATGATAAGAATATGGCTCTTCGTTTCAATTGTGATACCTGGCCAGGGTAGCACTCATTCACTCCTTTACTTTAAGCTTATATTCATAAAACAGGATAGTAGAATAGATCTTCCTCGTTTCACTTCGTGCGAAGTGCAACGATAGCGGAACGAGCGAAGTGAAGCGATAGTGTAACGAGCTAACTCAACTACCTATGCATCTCCTTAGCATACGACTTGCAGTCACCTTCGACTTGCACTAGGTAATCCCTTGTGAAACTCCTATCTTAGAACTCCATACTACATTACATGAGGTATACTTATAGGCTCACTCGTTCTACTACAAAAAAGCTTCACTTCGTACACTTTGTACACTCGCAGGGATGGAGTTAGTGAGGCGGGAACCCTTCCTCCTCTTACTATGACTATAGAATGTTCTTGTAAATTATGGCCAATACCAGGTATATAAGCAGTGATTTCCGATCTAGAGGTTAATCGTACTCTGGCAACTTTACGTAAGGCAAAGTTTGGTTTTTTGGGGGTGATAGTGGAAAAGTGTATAGATACGTCCCCTTACTGTTACTCTACAGAACTGCACATGAGATTTTCACCTCAAATGACTCCTCGTTCCATTCTTGGAATTTAGTGAAATTGGATCCTTTTCCTCATTCAAGAGTCTCCTCCCTTCCGTCCCAAAGAGTCACTAAGACCAATTCCATCATGTTTTAATGTTCCAATGGAACACTTTCCATTTTTGATTAGGATCCAAAGAGAATAGGATTCTTTTTACCAAACATATGCGGATCCAATGACGATCTTAGAATAAGAACAAGAGATCTTTCTCGATCCATCGCTTTGCTCCTCATTCTTCGAGAATAAGAAATAAATCCACTTTTCGAGTTGGAGTTGGTTAATTTGGAATCTGGCTTCTTCTACTTATTTTTGGTTTCTTTTCTTCCTCCTTCATCCATTTTCTTTCCCTCTCTTTAGATTCCCTTCCATCATTCCGGAAGTCCTATAGGTTTCATCCTGTAGAATCTAACCCATTTTCTTATCGAGCACAGGGAATATTTCTTTTTCGATCCAAGGGTATGGTTCGATTTTTTCTTCTTCCATAGGGATAGCCTTTGAATCCATAGAGAACCTTTTCCTCTGTATGAATCAAAATTCTAAAATTCCCATTTCTTCCCGATAGCTCCCAAGGAAAATCCCGAATTGGATCCAAAATGAAAGTACAGGTTGGTGTGAGCTTATCCATGTGGTTATGCACTCTTCCAATGGGAATCCATTTTTTGAAAGATCTTAGCTTTCGTGCTTTGGTGAGTCATCCGAGATCCATTCAATTACCTACTTAAAAAAGTGTGGAAGAAGGGATATTTAAGATCTCTATGATCTGATCGATTGCGTAAGGCCCGCGGTAGCAGCGGAACCGGGGAAAGTATACAGAAAAGCAATTCTTTTTTATTCTATGTTTTCTATTAGATTAGTCATTTGTATTAGCTTTCGTTATCTTCGTATTCATTTTCGTATGAGTGAACTGGCTTGGTGAGTCCTTTCTTCCATGATGAATTGTTGGCACCAGTCCTACATTTGGTCTCTGTGGATTGAGGAGAAAGGGGGCTTAGCGCGAAGAGGGTTGTCCCATGAGAGAAGCAAGGAGGTCAAGTCCGAGGGGTTTAGTGACAAAATACTAATTGCATTTATTATAGTATAAATCGGGAAACCACACTCTGATTGAACTTCAGGGACTCAATCAATTCGGGGTTGGTTTTTTAAAGTGCAGTGATTGAGCTAGGAGTTAGATATGTGTATCTTAGATCTAAACATGGGTGAATGCGTTATAAGCTTATATTAGATGTGCGAAGTAACCCTTCCCCAGGGTGACCCATATTACAACGGTGTCCCTGTAGTAAGGTAAGCTTAGTTTTACCTCGCCTCGGGGCTCACTTTCTGCCTTTCTGTAGGGTTGCTTTCTTTCTTTTGTGCGGGGCCTCCCCCTTTCTCTCTGAAATGCTGGATCGGGAATGCGATAGATAGGTGGTTGGAAGAAAGGAAAGCAAAACACATCCTTCTTCATTCTACAAAACCAAGGGGAAGCAGCAAGTTAGGCAAAAGAAGGAGATGAGAGAGGAAAGAGAAAGAAGGCACTTAGAAATGATGGGAGTTATAGGATTCCTAGTTGAGCATCCCTTTCTTCGACTTAACAACCCAGGAGAGAAAAGCTTCCCACTTCTATCCTTTCTTGCCAACTCCAGAGGCCACTAGGGTCAGGTTATCCAAGTCCAGAGTGTTGCCTACCTCCCTCGGGTGTAGTACGTTCATACATAGAGAGGGGTGGCAAAGGGGTATGCTCATTTTTGCAATCGACAATTACGGGTCATAGAGGGGGGAGCAAAGGGGTATGCTCATTTGAAATCGGAAATGAGATGTTCCTCATCCTATCCAGTTGCTTATAGTACCGTTCGTGGCCTACTACCATGTGATGGGACCCAAGAGTGACCTTTGTAGCGTATGATTGGCAGGAGGGATGGATTTCTATTGCTCTCAACTTACCAACATGGTAGTGCCTCTGTTTGAAGGAAGTGATGTGTTATCTCTTCGACTGCCTCTGCGTGAACTCGACCTTACTACACTACAACGTGTAACATACCGTTAGTGAGTGAAGCAGAAATATACTGGGTAGTATGGTCATTATTTCATCGCATCCTCTCTCACGGTTACTATTCGTCATGGTTTTGCCCTTTCACACACCATGTTCTTTTTGATCTGGCATTAGTCAGTGAAGTAAGGAGTCACGTGTTCACCCGCTATAGTGATGACATGACGTAGTGATTGGGGGGAAAAGAACAAGCAAGTCAAGGAATAAACTAAAGCCCTGCTCTTGCTACTTTCAGCATTCATTCCTCATACCTGCTGACACAGCTTAGACAGAGGCCCATATCGCCTGCTGACACTGCTTAGACAAAGGTCGGAACAGAGCGATCTCGTGGTTCAGACGTATTTGTCATTCTTTTCTGTGATGGGAATTATTCCCTTAGCAAAGAGGGTGTCTAGCTCTACGTTCGAGACTATTGAATCACCAATGTCCCCGGGCCCGGGTTTGTGAGTTTGTTGGTCTATTTGGAGCTTAAGGATCTGATTTGGCAGTACTGCCCATCTTTCTGGCGGGCGATTGCCCCTGAACTTGGACATGACCTGGAAACCATCTTGGAAGGCCTTGCCAATGTATGTTATGTCACAGTTCTTTACTTTAGGTACCAACCTAATAGTCAAACCCTATCTATGGGTAAGCTGTGCTAGAGCTACATGCCTTTGTGAAGCTCGTCGATTTGGAATATTCGATGGGTCAGCAGGTGTCTCGGTTGTGGCTTTGGCCACATCTGGTCTGATATCCCATCATTGGGGGTCCCTGTATGGTGATCAGGGTAATCCGTTCATGGAATGGTCCATGGTAACTGATCTTGGAAGAGATGTCACAAAATGGTGGCATCTTGGGTATGAGTGTTTTCCGGGGCTTAAGGACTGGTGTCAAGCCTTACCCTCTACCCCTGATGTGTTCTAGATCCCTTGTAGGCATCTTGGATGGTCTACGGAGGGGAGGGCTAAGAGAAGGATCTTTGCTATCGGGAACTTAATCAACTAGAGATTGCTGTCTCCTATCCATGAATGGTGAATTCCAGCACTATTAGTAAAGGTGCGCTTCCCATGGATGGGACGTTCGAGCAGCTGGGGGTTTACCATTAAAGCATCTCTGTGGCGGGTCTGGGTATTACTCATATAACTTGTCGTCAGCTACGAACTGCTTCCAATTACCGGTTTGATTTACCGTAATGGAGGCTATTTGGGGTTTTAAGATTGCAAGTGCCTATGTAAACAACTCTATAAATTGAAACTCGTTAACTTTACTGATTTTACTACTACATCGGAAGAAGTTCGATCTTTCTGAGGATGGAGCGGTGACGAGGACCAGATATGTGGACTTCACAAGGGGAGTAAATTAACCTTCCTCCTTGAGATAAATAGCGGTTTCTCCAACTTTCAAGCTTGGCAGTTACTTTCCCAAACAATGGATTCCAATCAGTCTTCTTCAGCTTGGTGTCACGCAGAGGCAATCCTAGATACCTCACTAGTAGGCTAACAGTAGGCGTGTGCAGACTGGTAGAAAGAGTTGCACTGTCTTGGTTGTTCAGCCCAAAATAGATGAGAGAGGATTTCTGACCATTCAGCTTTCACCCAGAAATGTCGCCAAACATGGAGACCATGGTATATTGGACTTTTGCTTCATTTTTTCCCCCTTCCACGAAAAAGACAGTGTCATTCATGTATTGTAGGATTGGCGCCAGCACTCTAGAGTTGGATAATGAGTAACCTTTCACTAGACCTGTCACTGAGAGTTTGTACGTAAAGCATGCAAGAGTGTCCACTGCTACATTGCAGATAAGTGGGGCTAGGGGACTGCCTTGCCTAACCCCTCGCTGAGGTTGGATCCAAGCTCCACATGGTCTACCGTTAAGTAGAGGGGGGAACAATGAAGTTGCAATGCACCTCTTCATCCATTGGATCCATTTAGGGGGGAATCCCCTTCTCTTCATAATCTCCCATAAGTATGACCAGGCCACCGAGTCAAACACCCTACAGAAGTCCACCTTCCACATGAAGCCTTTACATTTTCGTCTACGCCATCCACTGACCATCTCTTGCACTACAATAAAGGACTCTTGGAGTGACTAGTTGGGGAGGAAGGCTGATTGTACTAGACTTATCAGACGTGCTAGAACACCTTTGAATCTATTTGCCAAGACTTTGTCGATTATCAGATAAATGGAGTTCGTCAAAACTATTGGCCTGAACTCTTGCAAGCTCTCTGTACCTTGCTTCTTTGGTAGTAGGAAAAGATAGGATTGATTGATTCTTTCGAAGCCCAAATTGCCCTCTTGAAACTCCTTGATGACCTCCATTACATCTGCTTTCACCCCCGGCCAAAAGTCCTTATAAAAAAAGACTTGGAATCCATCAGGGCCTGGGGAGCCTTCAAAATTCAGACTAGCCATCGCAGTCTCAACCTCCTGAATCGTGATAGGTTTCACCAATTGTTCAACTTTGGCTTCATCAACTTGAGTGAAATCAGAATTGGTTAATCTCCAATTGCCACTATAGTATCAATCGCTTCTCTTTTCATGTCCCCTAAGGACGTCAGAACCTGCTCGCCTATTCTCAATGAAGAGATGTAGTTGACCCTTCTTCTAGAGCTAGCTACCATGTGAAAGAATTGAGTATTTGCATATCCTTCTTTCAACCATAGTTGCCTAGTTTTTCTCTCCAATCCATTTCCCTTTTTAGATCTTCCTCTTTGATCGTCTCCTACCAAATCTTGCGCTGCATGCATTCTTCATCTGTTAGCTGCTCCCTATTTTCTTTTTCATCAAGAAGTTGCACATTCTTTAAAGCTTCCATTCTCTTTTGATCTCTCACGACTTCATTGATTTTATTGTATTCTTTCATAACTCACCTAAGTTCTTTGAGTTTAGTTGCAAGTCTGAATGTAGCTAAGCCATTCACTTGTTTAGAAGATCACCAATTACCAATCATCTCCTTACATCCCTCTTACCTGAGCCATGTCTTTTTCAATTTCAAGTATGAGCCTATTGCAGAGTCTTCCTCGCTCTCCCACAATAGTGGAGTATGATCAGAGAATGGTTGGTCTAGCCCCTTCACTGAAGATAGCCGAAAGCCCTCCAACAACTCAGCATTACCAAAGAAGTGATCTAGCTTTGATTTTTGCCCATTTCCATTTCTCCAGGTGATTCAGCCCCTGAGGAAGGGTATATAGAAAGACCCAGTGCTGATATGGCCATCTTCAATCCTAAGGAACCCCCATACAGCCTTCCACTTCCTCTGTCTTCTTCATTGAAAGTGCAGTTGAAGTCCCCCCCCACTAGCCAAGGTCGACCTTGAACCACATCTGCAGCCCGAGATAGATCTTGCCAAAGGGCATTTCTTGCATTGTCAACACATGGGCCATAAACACAAGATAAAACGAGTTCCTGATTTGTTGTCAGTAATATGAACTTACAAGTTATTATGTACTGCTCCCTTCATACTTCTATCAAACTCAACTTCGAGCACCTCCACCATACTGTTATGCCACCAGACCTCCCTTAAGCATTAATGCCCTTAATATCTACCTGGCCACCTTGCTTTAGGGAATGCCATAGGTGGTTATAGTCCTCTTCAATATGAGTCTCTTGGAGCAGTGCGTAATCTGCTTCCCATTCATGGAGGTATTGGGCAAGAGAAGCTCTTCGAAATCCATCGCGCAACCCACGGACATTCCAAGTGATGACTTTCATCTATGAGGTTGGTCATTTCCCCTTTGTCCTGTTTGCCTTTTCTCCAGATTGAGAACTGCTGCTATGGCTTTTTCATTAGTCCTCTGACCACCGCCTACTATTCTTCCTCTATGCTTGTAGGGAGAGCGGACAAGCTTGACTGCTGAGGATGACCCAACCCCATATTTGTTGGTGCTAGAGCACCACGATCATTTGTTTTGATGATAACAAAACACGTGTTATTTAACATTTGCAATTTGAGTCCTAGATTTCAGGTCAATTGCAAATGTAGACGTGTTTAGACGGAACTCGAGCTCGCATCCAGGACGGATTGGAGGAGCTTGATGGAAAACAGAGGAGGTTCGCGTGGAGCGACAGATTGAAGATAGAAGACAAGAAGAATAGGATAGATTCTTTTTTAATCCTTTCATGTATCTCTTGTCTTTATTTTCTTGCTCTTTTTATTTCCTTAGAATATTATGTTAAAGAGCCTCAAAGTACCCTAACAGTAGTCCTAGGAACACCTGCACAACCCTAGGATACTTAGGTTTTCTGTAGAATACTTAGAAAACCAATATAGGGCTCAAACAGCATTTCCAGACGTCTAATCCCAAAATCAGACGTCTGATGAAGTGTTTTAAGACGTCTGACTGTTGTTTCAGACGTCTGATAACCTTTTAGGCTGGACTTAGTTTTCTGTCTGATGAAATCAGACGTCCAGACCTTAGTCCAGACATCTGATGGACTTGCCAGACGTCCAATTAGTGAACCGTTGGCTAACTTAGCAGACACGGCAGAATATGACCGTTAGAGCCTTATCAGACGTCCATAGGTCTTCCCAGACGTCTGATAATTGACCGTTTTGCCTCGACTGACCCGAAAATCTCTTCTCAGAGATTTTCTAGCCGTTGCAAATCCATTCCATAGAAAAAGTTAGTTTCCAGACGTCCAGGAATAGTGCCAGACGTCCTGTATGTCGTCTGATGCACTTGCACAAAAACCCTGTTTAGATCTAATTCAAGTCAGGGAGAAACCCGCATAGAATCAGACGTCTGACCTTGGAATCAGACGTCTTAAAGTGGCCTTCCAGACATCTGATGCCAGAATTAGACGTCTGATAACCCTGTAAAATGCAATCATTGTCCTGATTTCGGCCTGATTCTCTTGGGCTTTGCACCCAACGGCTATGGAAGCTTTTCCAAGCCTTCCAAAGCCTTCCTAAGGCCTCTATAAATAGAGGGGAGCCTTTGCAACACATATACACTAAGACACACACCTTGCAATACACTTTCAAACCTTTTGTGTCCAAAGAAAAGACTCTCTTGCTCTCCAAGCTCAAACTCCATTCTCTTGAGAGCATCAAGCGTTGCGCACCCGCTCTCCCGGCGTTGTTAACGAGAGCGACGTAGCGCCATCGCGTGGCACACGCACCGCGTCATCGTCGACGCACTCCTTGCAAAGGGGAGTTTCCTATTTCCTATAGAAGCTAGGTTTAATTATTTTGTTGGCTCTATAGGACTATTGTTTCTTTTATCTTTGTCTTTTGGTTGGGTATTCGCCTTGCGAATTCCCGTCTCCTTCGTGGGACGAAATCCTTCTCGTGGAGAGAAGGGGTTGAGGAACGCTACCCTCGTACTTGTAGCGTGGTTGTACTGAGGTTGAATCACCCTCGTTCAAAGTGATTCGGTTTAGTGGTTTTTGATCAACTTGGTTGATCGAAAAATCCTAACTCGAGAGGGTTAGGTGGTGGTTTTCACCCGGTTTGGGTTTCCACCTAAAAATACCTGTGTACTTGTGTGATTGCTTAATTTCTTGTGAGATTGCTTTATATTTTTATTTCCGCAATTTATTACGTCACCCCTCCTGGTAGGGACGAAACTTTCAATTGGTATCAGAGCAGGTTTTCCGCCGACAGGAGTAACATCCGCGGAAAGATCACATGGAGGGAAGCTGTTCCACAAGCAGGATTTCCGAGGGGCAGTCCACAACCCGTCCGCCGTTCTTCGACGGGAGCAACTACCCCTACTGGAAGTTGCGGATGAAGACGTGGCTTCAAGCCACCGACTTCACAGTCTGGGCCAGGTGCGAGACCCCCTTCGACATCCCAGAGAAACCCGCCAGAGGATACTCGCAGCAGCAGATCCGGGAGCTCTCTCTCAACGCGAAAACAATGAACGCGTTGTATTGCGCGCTCAGCTCGGAAGAATTCAACAGAATCTCGCAGTGCACCACCGCATACGAGATTTGGCACACACTCGAGGTAACTCATGAGGGTACCTCTAAGGTAAAAACCTCAAAAATTAATTTACTTTCTCAAGAATTTGAATCTTTTTCAATGAAATCTAACGAGTCTTTAAGTGAGATGAACACTAGGTTCACTCTCATTGTAAATAACTTGAAAGCTTTAGGAAAGACTTTCATCAAGGGGGAGCTTCAAGGGAAGCTTCTTCGTTCCCTTGGACCGGAGTGGGAACAGAAAGTCACCGCCATCGAGGAGGTGAACGAAATGGAGGAGCTCAACATGGAAGATCTCCTAGGCAATCTGATGGCCTACGAGACTAAGTTGAAGCAGAAGAAGAAGGATACACCGGAGCCTAAACCAAAGAAGACTCTCGCCTTCAGAGCCGCGTCGGATAGCGAGGTAAGTTCCGACGACGAAGACTTTAGAATTTTACTTAAAAATTTTTCCAAGTTTTGTAGGGAATTAAAGAAAAGGAAAAAGGAGAAGAAGGAAAGCCCGAGACGTTGCTACCACTGCAACGGGAAAGGGCATCTGCGACCAGAATGCCCTCTTCTCAAAAAGGAGAAAAAGAAGGCGTTCCAAGCCACTTGGGACGATTCAAGCTCGGAGGAAGAAGAAGAAGAAAAGGAAGAAACCGCTTGCTTTGGTTTCATGGCCAGAGGAAGCAATAGCGACAGCGAAAGCGGAAGCGACTCCGACGACGAGGTAAATTTTGATTTACAAGAAGCTTTTAATGAATTATTCGAGATTAGTAAATCACTTAAAATAGAAAACAAAAGCATGAAGAAGAACCTTAGTTTTCTTAGAAGTGAAAATGATAGGTTAGAAATAAAGCTTAGGGACCTAGAAAGTAGCTCTAGTCCTAATAACCTGCTTTTAGAAAATAAAAATTTAATCAATGAAAATACTAAATTGATTGAGGAAAATAATAATCTAAAGTTAGAAATTTCTGATTTAAAGACTAAGATGGATATTATAGAAAAAGAAATCGCATGTCTTAGGGAAAATTCTAACAGATTAATCAACAAAGTTGATAATTTTTATAGCCCTAAGGTTGAGAAAGGATCTCCATCAAGGAGACCCTCTAACAAATCCGGATCCAAGCCCACTTGGATACCGAAAAAAGAATTAGAATCTTGTTTTGTAGGATTCAGGGACAACTACAATACACAGGACTGGACCTACAAACTCAAGGCTGGTCAACTTAAGTTGGGAGAACCAATGAGTAGACCAAGGAGGAGAAGAAGAAGACCGACGAGACGGCGAACAAACGACGGACCCGCCGCACGTCGACCACCAGATTGGAGACCGGCGCCGATGCCCGGGCCTCCAAGCTACGGATAGGAGCCCCATCCGATGTGGCATCCACCACCGCCATTCGGGCCATTTTATTGGCCATGGTAGGTGAGGTAAAATTCTTAACCCTATCTTTTTATCATAAGCATTTAGATAGGGGGAGTTAAAAATGATGAGCAAATTGTCAATTTTTAAGGGGGAGATGCAAGTTAGCTAAATTTCCTTTAGTAAGGGGGAGAAAGAAAATAGCTATCTTGTTGTTACAAAAAGGGGGAGAATATCACCTTTGTTAAAATAAATTCATAGAAGAGCATATTTTAAGGGGGAGTAATAGGAAATTTAAAATCAATCAAACCTTTTTGATAATGTCAAAAAGGGGGAGGATTTTCTGCATTATTATTTACGGTTTTGTCATCATCAAAAAGGGGGAGATTGTTGGTGCTAGAGCACCACGATCATTTGTTTTGATGATAACAAAACACGTGTTATTTAACATTTGCAATTTGAGTCCTAGATTTCAGGTCAATTGCAAATGTAGACGTGTTTAGACGGAACTCGAGCTCGCATCCAGGACAGATTGGAGGAGCTTGATGGAAAACAGAGGAGGTTCGCGTGGAGCGACAGATTGAAGATAGAAGACAAGAAGAATAGGATAGATTCTTTTTTAATCCTTTCATGTATCTCTTGTCTTTATTTTCTTGCTCTTTTTATTTCCTTAGAATATTATGTTAAAGAGCCTCAAAGTACCCTAACAGTAGTCCTAGGAACACCTGCACAACCCTAGGATACTTAGGTTTTCTGTAGAATACTTAGAAAACCAATATAGGGCTCAAACAGCATTTCCAGACGTCTAATCCCAAAATCAGACGTCTGATGAAGTGTTTTAAGACGTCTGACTGTTGTTTCAGACGTCTGATAACCTTTTAGGCTGGACTTAGTTTTCTGTCTGATGAAATCAGACGTCCAGACCTTAGTCCAGACGTCTGATGGACTTGCCAGACGTCCAATTAGTGAACCGTTGGCTAACTTAGCAGACACGGCAGAATATGACCGTTAGAGCCTTATCAGACGTCCATAGGTCTTCCCAGACGTCTGATAATTGACCGTTTTGCCTCGACTAACCCGAAAATCTCTTCTCAGAGATTTTCTAGCCGTTGCAAATCCATTCCATAGAAAAAGTTAGTTTCCAGACGTCCAGGAATAGTGCCAGATGTCCTGTATGTCGTCTGATGCAGTTGCACAAAAACCCTGTTTAGATCTAATTCAAGTCAGGGAGAAACCCGCATAGAATCAGACGTCTGACCTTGGAATCAGACGTCTTAAAGTGGCCTTCCAGACGTCTGATGCCAGAATTAGACGTCTGATAACCCTGTAAAATGCAATCATTTTCCTGATTTCGGCCTGATTCTCTTGGGCTTTGCACCCAACGGCTATGGAAGCTTTTCCAAGCCTTCCAAAGCCTTCCTAAGGCCTCTATAAATAGAGGGGAGCCTTTGCAACACATATACACTAAGACACACACCTTGCAATACACTTTCAAACCTTTTGTGTCCAAAGAAAAGACTCTCTTGCTCTCCAAGCTCAAACTCCATTCTCTTGAGAGCATCAAGCGTTGCGCACCCGCTCTCCCGGCGTTGTTAACGAGAGCGACGTAGCGCCATCGTGTGGCACACGCAGCGCGTCATCGTCGACGCACTCCTTGCAAAGGGGAGTTTCCTATTTCCTATAGAAGCTAGGTTTAATTATTTTGTTGGCTCTATAGGACTATTGTTTCTTTTATCTTTGTCTTTTGGTTGGGTATTCGCCTTGCAAATTCCCGTCTCCTTCGTGGGATAAAATCCTTCTCGTGGAGAGAAGGGGTTGAGGAACGCTACCCTCGTACTTGTAGCGTGGTTGTACTGAGGTTGAATCACCCTCGTTCAAAGTGATTCGGTTTAGTGGTTTTTGATCAACTTGGTTGATCGAAAAATCCTAACTCGAGAGGGTTAGGTGGTGGTTTTCACCCGGTTTGGGTTTCCACCTAAAAATACCTGTGTACTTGTGTGATTGCTTAATTTCTTGTGAGATTGCTTTATATTTTTATTTCCGCAATTTATTACGTCACCCCTCCTGGTAGGGACGAAACTTTCAATATTTCATTCCTTCAAGGGCCTCAAAGGTCAAATTGACCCCCTTGCCCTGATTTGTCATCAGTTCATCCCCCTGACTTTGTGTAGTCGCCCCCTGCTAGCATAATTTCCCTCCCCTCAGGGCATTCAAGCATCTCCTCTCCTCCTTGCTGATTTGGAGAAGGCTTACCCATGAACTCTTCTTGCGGTTCCAAGCCATTGAAACCCTTCCTCTTCTTTGAATCAGGATTTTCTTGATGGTGTAGCTGACGCTCAGAGTAGCTCCCTCGAGCCCCCACCACTTCTGCATATGACCTCTCTCCACCTTGTTCCTGCTTGTCCTCACGATGAAGAAGAAATCTCACATGAAGAAGCCAAGAACTCCCTCCGTATCTGAGAATGATTTGATTTGGAACTTGCCCACCCGTGGTTAGTTTCACATCTATTGATATGGATCTCCCATCTCCCTCTTGTAGTCCTACACTTGCTCCTTCAACTATGGCTGCAAAGCTAGAAATTGCGTAAGACACCATGCTATTGACCCTCAGATGCAAGGGGAGTCCTTTCATTTCCAAGGTTCTCTTTCGTTCTAGTGCTTTTTAGGGGGGTCGCTCCTGTATCGCCCCATCAAACAGAGATACTAGTCTCCAGAGTACATTCATCCCTTCAGAGACACTCACGTGGAAATGAAGAGTTTCTACATCCATCATGCCCAATCCAAATAGCAGAAAACGTGAACCACCTAACATCGCTATCTTCCAACCCTGTCGAGGATAGGGACAAGGAACTCACCAGTTTTTGGGCTTGTGCAAACGTTATTGTCCCTGTCATGGCTTCACCGATCAGGGCTCCTCGCAAGATCATTTCCGAGTCCCGAACATCCTTGGGCAAAGGAATCTCCACATCTAGAGCATGATTCGAACCCTTGGGTGGTGGAGGAGGACGAGCATTCTGCTTATTTCCATTTGTTCGGTATGGTTCTCTACCTGGATTGGAGGCTCCTTTTCTCTTGCAAGCATCCTTCTTATGGCCAAATCCTCCACACGCCAGACAAAGGATTGGGGAGTTGCAGGTTGCGGCCATGTGCCCTCTTCTTCTACACCTGTAGCATAGTATTTCTACATTTCCTCTTCCTCCATAGTGCCATCCATCTCTATCCTCATGACTACGATTTGCTCATATGACTTACACTAAAACCTTCACATACGAATCGCTTGCACCTACGACTTGTTGACTCGCAGACTCGCACCCGATGCGTATCTTATTCCTAGAGCTTAACCCGGAATCAGTGAGTTATGAGCTACTAAGGGATTACTATTACCTTAGACTATTGAAATTGCATTGTACATCCAGAATAGACCTAAGAAAACATGATCCTAAGCACGTGGATACTTGACATGTTCCTCCTCTTCCAGGCCCATCGCAAGGGAAACGAAAACCAAGATTTGCTTTATCAAGTATCAAACGTGAGCTGCGAGCAAATAGGACACCTTTCAGTAGAATAAATCAAGTCACATGGATCGTAAAAGCATGAATGTGATGTACCACAAAGTCTGCAATTCCTAACTACTAATGGTAAGAATCAGTAACAAAGCTACTTTGCCACCTACTGCTACCAACTAACCACCTCCCCATGTTCAACTGATGCTTGCTGCTGCACTAGGAGTTGTTGTACTAGGTTCTAAAGCATGAGTGTTTTGTATCCATTAAGCAAAGATGGGTTGTAATTGTATAGCGGTATTTGAAAGCATATCTTGAGGACGCCCTAAAGCACTCATAGTATCATTATGAATATACAAGCCGAAACTGTGAAAACCTAGAAATATACATGCCCAGTTGAGATGCGATATAATTGCATCACGGTGTCTAAGAACACGATCTAAAAGATCATTGTATCGTGTAATTGGATCGTAGTCTCTGACCATACAAATAGCTGCGTGTGCAGCAGCACCAACTATGAGAAATCCGCCAATCCACATGTGATGTGTGAATAAGGAAAGGGGTGCACCATAGTAAATAGCTAGGTATGGATAAGGGGGCATGGAATACATATGGTGGGCTACTACAATGGTTAAAGAACCTAACATAGTCAGGTTCAGAGATAATTGAGCATGCCATGACCTTGTTAGAATTTCATAAAGGCCCTGAACTTACCAACAACGGGCCCTACCTCTCAAATCTCTTTCAGGCCATGACCAATACCTCATTTGGTCCTATACATATGATCAGCTATCAGGAAAAGAACGACAATAGCTAAATGATGATGAGCAATATCACTCAGCCATAGACCCCCTGTGATTGGATTGAATCCTTCGTGAAAACTTAGAAAATCCATGACCAATTCAAGGTCAAAAATGGGGTTGCTCCCTCAGCAAAACTAGGATAAAGTGGAGCCTTTAAGTAAGGTAAGTTCCCGATTTTAGATCCATTAATGAGGAAGTGGTATCTCTTTAGGGTCCACCCCAGCATCGAGAAATTGGTGAATCGGTAAAGATACATGGATTTGGTGTCCCTCCCAAGAAAGAGATCCAAGTCCCAATAACCCCGCTAAATGGTGATTCAACATGGATTCTACATCTTTTCACTAGGGTAGCTTTGTGATTTGGATTTCCAACTGGCAAAAAGCATTAACGCTGCAAAAACCAATGCACCAATTGCGGTACAATAGAATTGTAATTCACTAGTGATTCCAAATGCTCACCAAATCTGAAACAAACTGGAGGTGATATGTATTCCTCGGAAACCCCCACCAACATGACCATTCAAGATTTCTTGTTTGACTCCAAGATTGGCCAAACTACTTGAGCACTAGGTCGAATGAAAGTAGGATCGCTTAGCCATGCTTCATAGTTAGAAAAATGAGCACCATGGAAGTACATGCCACTCAGCCAAAGAAAGATAATGGAGAGTTGACAAAATGAACACTAAAGGCTTTTCAAGAGATTTCCTCTAAATCATTGGTATGATTGTCGAAATCGTGAGCATCAACATGTCAGTTGCAGATGCAAGTAGTAGGATCGAGGCCCTTAGCTATTGTTTTAGAGAAATGTCCTGGTTTGGACCCATTGCTTGAAAGACGTTTTTACCCCTATCAACCACAATTTTCACTTCTTATTTCTACGAACGAATAATCATTGAGTCCTCTTTCTAGACAACATATACAAAGAGACCCACTAATAGTCAAGTTTTGAGTGAACCTCTATTTTAGTGAACCTCTCAGAGATAGATATTTATGATCAGTTCCCTTCTTTCCTATCTCCTATCTAGGTTTTTTGGGTTATTCACTAGAGCAATTATTAGATGGAAGTCGATTTGGGGCAAGTGTTCGGATTTATTATGACATAGTGATTAGGAAGGGACCCTTTTTTCATCTTTGAAACCCTTTCACGGCGTGAAGAGAAAACCATTGTATTGCACAACTTAGTCTATTGCTAAATGTATGTATAAGTCACTATAGAAATCCACTTCCATACAACATAAGACCTGATTAGTCTATTCCAAATTACAAGATCATTTATGAATCATGAATTAGAGACATTCTGATATCTATATTTGGCCATGAAAAAGGGGTGTATCGTTTGATTAGCAATATTCATTCTCTATTGTGATTGTGTCCCTATCATTGATTTGGATGGGGTACCCTACAAAAAGCTACAAAAGAATGATTTTCGAAAGGGATATAATGAAATTCCTGGATTTGAGCTTCCATTGGATTTCATTGATGTATCCAAGAACCAAATGAAAATGAGAGTGTTGAACCGCCCTGTGATCTTCAACCAATTGTGTGCCTCAATATAACTACCTGGAGTAAGCATTGTAGCTTGCTTCCAATACAATACTCAGTAGCTTGATCATCCTCTGCAATTTCCGAATTACCTTGTCGAATGGCCTGTTCTCCTTGGTCGAAATAGGTCAATCCCTTCCTTTCCTTAGAACCGTACTTGAGAGTTCCCTATCTCATACGGCTCAGCAATCCATTCTTTTGGCATCCAATCTTCATTTACCCTATCTAACGGAATTGCACTTTTAAGAAATCTATTTATGACCAAAATTCTTGGGTTTACTAGAATAAGTTCATTACATCAATTTCAAACTCGAATTGGAATTAAGAAATCCATTTTTGCACCTACAACTCCCACCTTTCCTTCAGAAGAATCCAATATAGGTACCTACCTATATCATTACTGTTAGAATTGTTTGAAAGGTAACTATCTTGGTTTCCTATAGGAAATTTATATAGAATTTTGGAAAAAGACTTTACCCTGCCCCATGAATGAAGAATAAGAAAAAAAGACTGACCATCTTTGGGATTTGGTGCTACACTGCTGCTTAATAAATACCTTGGTGGATCGACTTTATTAATAAGTGGATTCCTAACCCTTATCTCATAGAATGAGATAAGTAAGAAGTTCTTATTGTATCCATCCAAAGCTAATTGATCCTTACCTCTATCAATGGAATTATTTGTCCATAGAATATAAGTATATAGGCCATACCCTATTTGTCTTCTTGCGAAATCCTTTTCCTTGCTACAGCTTATCCAAATCGTTGCTTTGGATGATGTAGGAGTCATATATGCGTATATTAGATCTAAACATGAATTCATGCGTTAGAAGTTTATATTAGATGTGCTACTATTGAAAAGCAAAGCCCCACCAGGAATCGATTATGAATAGATAGGTCAATTGCTCTTCTTAGATTCCTTATTCATTCTCTCGAGTTCTGACTTCTCTTCTCTTCTTGGATTACTACTTATTTCGCTCTTCCCCTGGGATTGCTAATGAAAGAGGGTTATGAATCTGCAGTAAAGAACAGCTCATCAATCCCTTCTTATCTGACTGACTGCTCGAGGTGTGAACCAAATCTTGAACAAACTCCCCTGCTGCACCAACCAGGGGATTTGATTGTAGCTAAAGCCTGTACTGTAGGAAGGCCTTCGTGTAATTACACTATTGATTCAAAGCTTCACTTGACTTCAGTTGGGCGAGTGAAGTAAGGTGGCAGCTAGTGGTTTGATTTCCTAGGCAGGTTTGAGTGACTGTGAGACCTACCACTACCCGATTGGCTCAAGTGACAATCTGGTTAGGATGAGTAGAAAGAGTAGGAAGGGTACAGGTCTTTGACTATGTAGGCTTTAAGCAAGGCATCTGGTGGGTGGTTTATGTGAAGCGAGTAAGCAAGCATTGGAGTGAGGCCAGTAGTGATCTTTCTATCCCCACTGTATGAAGGTTCGGAGGGTAGTAAGGCGCGAGTTAGTAATCCAATCTATCTATTCCCGGTATTTGTCTATAATCAATATCAATCTATTTGAACCTATTTTGTACGGGGTTTAGTGGAGTGAACACTTGAATACTACTAACATTAGGTGCCCCGCCCTAAGCTTGGTATCTAACTGGTGAGGAAGGGTTCTTTGGAATTAGTATTAATGTAGTCTTTCTTCTTTCAATCCCAATCTCATTCAATTGTTGCAACTGAGTTTTTGATTTGATGTGGTTTCTTTCTTTTGTGAGGGTATGTCTGTAGATAAATACCCTATTCCACAGTTTGATAGATGATTTGCTTGATGAATTCATCCTCATTTGGTGATTTCTCCCGTGTCGATGTCTGGGTAGGGTGGTTGTGAAGTCAAAGTGGGAGGGGGTCAAAATACCCTTACTCTTTACTTACCTGGGGTTTTGTTCAAACTGATATACTACTCAAAAGTAGAATCAAGGGTGAAACTCAATCAATCCTAGGCTTATACCTATATATATATATCTATTCAACCCGAGATCAATCAAGGTTATGAATATCTTGTCTTGTCGTCCCTAGGAAAGGAAATTGGGTTTGTTTATCTGATTTCCGGATTCATTAGAAAGTAAAGGGAAAATGTATTTCTTTCTCTTCTTTCTGAGGTACCTTTCATAGAGTCGAGTTTGAGGGTTGCCCTGGAGTGGAGTATAGGCTGATTCTGGGGAGTTCCAAGGGTAGTTCTGAATCAAAAGAGCTTGAATTATGCAATACCTTACAAAAACGAGAGTGAGTGGCGGGCAGTTTTGCCCATCTCACTCAAAGTCGGTTATACAACTATTTTTATGAATACATTCCTGTCCAAAGTAGAGCAGACTAACTCACTTAATACCTAGCCTCCATGGAACTGAATAGTTCCACTCAATCTCAATCATATACCCCAAATCCTCAGGCCTAGGAATATTTGGGAAAGATGAACTGGGAAGATTCATTCCATTATTCTTATAAACTTATTAGAAAGGTTATTCATCCTTTTTCAATCAACCTCGTAAAAAAGAGGTGAAAGCCTATTTCTATTTATTATAGAAAAATACCATCCTCCCTAGAAGAGATTGATTCACCAGGCTTTAGCTCCAATCCAACCATCCACTTTGTTCACCGGGCCAGCTGAAACAAGCTTGACTTCCCAGCTGAAAAGCATTCTTCGTGAGATAGGGCCACGATAGTCATATGTGATTCCCTTGCTCCTTATGAATTCTAACTCGGATTGAACCATAGGGGTAATTCTAGCTCTACCAATAAAAGTTCACTTCGCCTCATTTTTTCACTTCAAAGTTAAGGGTCCTTCTAATTAATAAGCCAAGTAAATGAAGTAAGAATATATTAATAAGATATTTCATAGTTTTGATTGTTCTTATTATAAGCTTATAATTCATAAGTCAATTCAGTAAGAATATATTAATAATCTATTGAATAAATAATATATTAACCCAACCCATGGGGTGAAATAAGCCCTGCTTCTAGGTCGATTAGGAGATCGACATCCCTAGAAGCAGTATAAAGGAATGGGTTGATTAGGAGATCAACCTTAACAACAGGCATGGGACAAGGAGCCCTGGTACAAATCCGACCTCCAGGGAGGAACAAGCAAACAGGGAAAACACCCAATATCAATACAGCCCTAATGGGTATCCCATGATAATACCCCTTAGGAAGATATAACGACATATGGGTGAATCCCCTTATGGAGTACATATATCAGATACGTAGTTGTAAGGCACATATGCCCGACTATAGGATCTCACTCTAATTCAAACAAGTTTGGTTCTTCCCTAGTTTGATGGGAAGGAGTCCAAGCTTTCACTTTCCTTAAGGATGGTTTAAGGTTGGAAGGGGCCGAAATACATCTCACGACATTATACTAATAATAGTCTAACGTAAACCATGATGACCATACCCGAGATAATAGCCAAGTTGAGCAATACTATAGTAAATGGATCTATTATATCACTGGTGATAAACAAGGGAAATATGACAATAGGAGTAGCTGCAATTAAGGAATTTCTGCGTAGCTAACCTTGGAGTAAATCATCTTTGAGGTAGTATTTGGTCATTGTATGGGATACAATCCTACAATGGGATATTCGATCATTACTAGAGAGTGAATGGAACATATTGCATGATAGCATAAACCTGGGGATGGGGAGTAATATATGATTCAACCCGGTATAAGCCATCTAGTATGTTATAATTACAGGTATAACATTATATTGGTGAATGTTACAGACATATGCAATATACCCATTTTTATTACATATAATATGATCTCCCATACACGATATCACTGCAATAATCATAGGTAATATATGATTCTATTACTTGATCCTTCTGGAGCAGGATAAGGTATTGATTAGATGATATAGCGGAGTATTTCGTGACGTAATGATAAACCCAACCCTAAAGACCGAATATAGCATATGATCCCCAGAAGTAACATAATGATCATTACCTTATACAACTCCGTAATGATCAGGGTTTGCCATGATGACTGGTGCGACTTGAATATGTTTTGTTAATATGGTGATATTGTCGTTGAAATTAGTATAGTGAGTTACCCTAAATCGAGTCTACACTAGTTTCACAAAATTTTTAACCTGGCATACTTGATTTTATCTTGATCACTTTTAGGCCCAGGGTCGATTTCAGGGAGGTGGGAATTTGAAGATCAAGGAGTTTCTATGCCTTTCCTAAAATGTATCTTTTCCTTGCATTTATTATGTTTTCAATTTTTTTCTATTTTTAAGATTTTTGTTGGTGATAATATTGTCCTTGAGGTACACCCTAAAAAATGAAGTCCTTGGCCTTGAGCCAAATGGTTCTTGGCTTGTAGCTAACTAGGGGTGTCCAAAAATCGATCTTGGTATTCGTAAAATCGAGTACCTGCAAGACAAGAATTATCTTTTCTCTTTTACTTTTTCTTTTTTGTCTTTTTAATAGCAAGAAAACAAAAGATAAATGAAAACAAGGTAGGTTGTTAGGAAAGAAAGAAACACTTAGCTTAGTATATATATGTATAGATATATAGTAGATACAGAATATATATGTGTATATAGTTATATATTATGTATATAGGGGTGGAGGTGGAAGTGGAGATGGAATGTAGCACGGTGTCAAGTTGGTCTACGTCTAGCAAGATGCAACCAACAAGACTGAGTGCCGCGTAAAGTGTGGAGCGGATGTGTGGGAGTGAGGGTGGAGTCACTTGCTTTGCGTGGATATCGGGGAATTTCAGCAACTGGTGCGAATATTCCCGAGATATGATACATGGTGGAGGGACGAGTTCATGGGAGTATGTGTATAGATGGGAATGGGTAGGTGGATGTATATGTAAGTATGTATATGTGTGTGTATATATATATATACATCTATATATACATATATAGTTATATATATATGTGTGTGTGTGTATGCTGAAGGAGGAGGGGAGCGCAGCAGATAAGTCGTCTGCTGCGTTGACCTGTCGTCTGGCTGCGCAGGGATGCGCAGGCACAGGAGAGAGAGCGCAAGTACATGGCCGAGGGAAGTGCAGTGCTCTGCTGCGCTGGTGGGCAAGATGCAGCACACTGCAGAGTGCAGTGCACAGCGTTGCAGGCGGGTGAGGCATGGTGATTGGCTGGCACAGGTTGCGGGAGAGGAGAGAGAGCGCCGTGCTACCGGCTAAGTGAGAACCTTGCCGTTGGCTATAGTGTCGTGTAGACCACGTGCTACAGTATGCTACAGTGATCGCGTAGTCTGGCGATTGGTAGCAGCCGATTTTGCATGCGCGGGTGCGCTGTGGAGCGCCTGCGCATTCGGGAAGAGGTTGTGCACGACCTGCAGGCGAGTGCGCGGTGACCGGATGGAGCTGCAGGCAGGCATGTGGTGAGCTGGGGCTTCTGAGCTTGAGAGCTTGAAGCTCTGGATAATGGCGGAGGAGACGAAAGGCAGTGAAATAAAATGCGAAGCCACCACGCCCACCTGCTCACGAAAGAGCTAGGCGGTGGTGGAACTCACAATGGTGGTCTGAGACCACTGTGGGTTTTCTTCTGCGCACTGTGTGCCTCTTCTCAACTTGTGAGAAAAGGAACTGTATATGGAGAGGGAGAGGGGAGGAGGTTGGCCAACGACTGACTCAGGGTGACGGTGATCTAAAGGTGATACCCCCCGCAGCAAGGGAGAGAGCAAGGGGTTTTAAAGAGGAGAGGGCATGCCTCATGCCATGCTGCTGGTAGGCAGAGAGGTGCGCACACCATGCCATGCTGTTGATAGGAGGAGAGGCACGCACACACCATGCCCTATAGCTGTACAGGAGAGGAAAATACAAAATAATAAAAAAAATGAAAAAGGTGAAATTGCAACGCCACATTTAAGAAAAATGTTAATTAATAGAAGTGGATTGGATGGCCAATTATTCTCACTCTCCTCCCCTCTTTATAAATGCATGCAGGTGTATATTTACAAATGCAATTATGGCTACATAACTTGCAATGGCAGTGCTAGGAAATAACACAAGATGGCATATTTACTGGTGTATTTTTGTTGTGCAAACATACCCCCATGCCTATCTTTTGCTAGTCCCTAGCAAAACATTTTGTATTGTGTTTAGAAATGATCTTAAGCTGAAGATTTTTTTTCTGAAGCGACATGGATGTGTTTATTCGTTGGATATTATGAGAACCAATTGCAGAGAGACTACCGGTACTTTAAGTCTTATATGATATAGATCATCTCTCGACTAACCTGGACTCTTGATATTTAAACCCTAAGTATGATTTCCAGGACTCAGAAGGTTTTGTCGTACTCGAGAGCTTAAGAGATTATGGTTTGTGCATAGTGAAGGATCAAGCTGACCAAATGAACATTAAGGCTCAAGCCCAGGATTTCACGAATTTTTAAGTGCAGGTTGGTCCCAATTTCAGCTCATGTCTTCGGATTAACCCTCAAAAAGATGATTGAAAACTCAACCCCACTTTTATTGCTTTTGTGGCTCAAGAAATATATGGTAGAAATAGGGTATTTGTAACGTGCCCTGAAAAACTTTTTGGGGAGAAGAATTTACAGACATTTGAAAGATATACTGACTTATTTGCAAGATTTTTTTTTTTGAAACAAGTGTCAATATATCTGTTACAACTTTATTTGCAAGAGCACATATTTTTGGTGGGAGAGTACTTTTTTAGTGGAGAGAGTTTCTCTTAAATACAAGACTAAAGTCTGGGATAAAAAGTCTACCTGCGCACATAGGTAAGGACTCCACCTTCCCTAATGAACACTAGAGTTGGATTTTATGTTCACCTAGTCTTTCTCAATATGTGTAATGTGAACCAAGATTACTTAGGCTCTCTAGTGGAAGTAAACTAACGAATCTTGTACTGGTGACTCAGGTACAAGAATACATCCTTAGTTTGGAGAGATTCCGATCTATCTTATTAATGCTTAAGTGAATTAAGCAAAGCTTGAGCGAATCAAGCTTCTGTGGCCTGGAAAGTTTTCAAAATAGTGGTTGAATATCCATAAACATTTATTGTATTTTTGTTTCAGCCTTTAGATCATTGCTAAATACCCTTTTTTTTTTTTTTGAAATAGGCTATGTACATATTTATAGATGGATATGTATAATGGATGTAGAAGCTGCATGATACCATATAATACCCAGATCCTATGGATGCCTATCCACCCCCCCATGCCAAATGATGCTTTGTCCTCATATGCATGCAGGGTAAAGCAAGGTCCAAGGATCAGGGAACGGGAGCTGAAGTGCAAGGTATATAGCAGGGAGGTAGGGTGGGTGGATGGTGGGTGGTGAAGTGAAAAGTGAAGAAGTGCGAAGTGAAGTGAAATGGAATTGTGTAAGCGATAGTGGAGTGTTGCTGGGGTGCCTCCCAACGAGCGCTGAATTTAACGTCCCCAACTGGACTCAGAGTGAGGCACGAAGTTAGTTACCCTCCAGCAGGGCAACAGTTTCACCAACAAGGGCAGGTTCATGAGTAAGATAGGGTTTTAACCACTGCCCATTGACCGTAAATTTATGCCCAGATTTGGGTTCTTCAATTTCAACGGCCCATTGGGAAATGGTCTCGAGACCAAGTAGGGACCAGTCCATTTGGACTTTAATTTCCCTAGAAAGAATTTGAGCTGGGCATTGTAAAGCTAAACTTGTTGAGATGACTCAAATTCCTTCTGCCGAATTCGGCTGTCGTGAAAGGCCTTAGTGCGTTGCTTGAAAGTTAAGGCATAATCATAGGCTTCACGACGGAGTTCTTCTAGCTCATGGAGTTGGAGTTTCCTTTCTCAACCACACAGGTCTGGATTGAGGTTACATTGGCAAACCGCCCAATAAGCGCGGTGCTCCAACTCCACGGGCAAATGACAAGGCTTCCCATAAATAATTCTATAAAGAGACATACCAAGGGGAGCCTTGAAGGTGGTCCGATACGCCCAAAGTGCGTCAATCAGCTTGTCGGACCAATTTTTACGGTTAGGTCGAATTCTTTCTGGAGAATTTGCTTGATTTGCTGATTCGACACCTCAGCCTGGCCGTTCGTCTGAGGATGATACGGAGATGCGATACAATGGTTGACTCCATATTTCCTCAGAAGTTCCTGAAAAGATGCATGGGTAAAATGACTTCCTCCATCAGAGATAATGGCTCGAGGGATCCCAAAGCATGCAAAAATGTGGTCTTTGACAAATCGAGTAGATATGACATGGTTAGCATGGCGCATGGGAATAGCCTTGATCCATTTTGAAACATAATCAACAACAACGAGGATGTACTCAAAGTCGTTGGAAGGAGAAAAGGGATCTATGAAATCGATTCCCTAAATGTCAAAGATTTCAGCAGCCAGGATGGGTTGCAAGGGCATCATGTCACGACGTGACATTGACCCTAACGACTGGCACCTAGTGTAATGTTTAGCATAATTGTGTGCATCCTGGTGAAGGGAGGGCCAAAAGAAACCGCACTGCAACACCTTGGTTGCATTTTCCTCCTAGAGAAATGGCCTCCGCAGGCTTGATTATGACAGAAGGATAGCACACTGGGGAATTCGCTGTCAGGAATACAGCGACGGATGATCTGGTCAGCACCTATTTGAAAAAGTAGTGGATTATCCCAGAAATAGTACTTTGCTTCTGCGATGAGATGCTCGTGTTGGTTTTTAGGCCAACCACGTGGAAGGGAACCAGAAGCAAGGTAATTGACAATGTAGGCATACCAAGTTCTACTTGCCACATTAATTGCTAGTAGGTGCTCATCGGGAAAAACCTCAATAATCGGTAGGGTAAGTCCAATGTGGTCAAAGTCCAGTCTTGAGAGATGATTAGCAACAACATTTTGGGCTCCTGCCTTATCGCGGATCTCAAGGTCAAATTCTTGGAGCAGAAGGATCCAACGAATCAGCCTAGGCTTGGCATCCTTCTTGTGCATGAGATGACGAATGGCCGCATGGTTAGTGAATACAGTAACATGCAAGCCCAGAAGGTAAGAGCGGAATTTCTCCAGCCCAAAGATGACTGCCAGTAGTTCTTTCTCAGTGGTTGTATAATTATGCTGGGCCTCGTCCAACGCCTTGCTGGCGTAGTACACCACGAAGGGGTGTCTATCGCATCTTTGTCCCTGGATGGCTCCGACTGCAAGGTCGAAAGCGTCACACATGAGTTCAAAGTCGAGGAACCAATCAGGTGGCTGGAGAACAGGGGCCTTGGTGACAGCATCATGTAGCTGCGTGAATGCTCGCATGCAGTCGGGGCCCATATCAAAGGGTACATCAGTTGATAGGAGAAGAGTTAAAGGTTTAGAAATCTTAGAGAAGTCTTTGATGAATCTCCTGTAGAAACCGACGTGTCCTAAGAAGGAGCGGATTTGCTTGACAGAGCTAGGCACAGGTAAATCAGCAATCACATCAAGCTTAGCTCTATCAACTTCAATACCCCTATCGGAGATGATATGCCCGAGAACAATTCCCTCGTGTACCATAAAATGACTT
This sequence comes from Thalassia testudinum, assembly GCA_037157565.1. Classification (NCBI taxonomy): domain Eukaryota; kingdom Viridiplantae; phylum Streptophyta; class Magnoliopsida; order Alismatales; family Hydrocharitaceae; genus Thalassia; species Thalassia testudinum. The sequence goes on along the minus strand of JAZHRO010000015.1, from coordinate 23,265,337 downwards.
TTCTCCCAAGAAAGCACGAGGTTCACATCAATACATCTCCGAAGGATACGGGTCAGGTTGGCAAGACAATTACCAAATGATGGTCCGAAGATCGAAAAGTCATCCATGAAAACCTCAAGAAAGTCACCCACCATGTCATGGAATGTCGCCGGCAGACATCTTTGAAAAGTTGTTGGTGCATTACAAAGTCCAATTGCCATTCTTCTAAATGCAAAGGTGCCAAAGGGGCAGGTAAAGGTGGTTTTCTCTTGGTCCCGGGGGTCAATAGCCACCTGGTTATATCCAAAGAATCCATCCAGGAAATAGAAAAATTTATTTCCCACTAACCGCTCCAGGATTTGGTCAATAAAAGGTAGCGGAAAGTGATCTTTCTTTGTTGCAGCATTCAGTTTTCTATAGTCTACACACACTCTCCTAGATGTAGGAGTGCGTGTAGGGATGGATTTGCCCCTGTCATTGGATGGTGAGTCCAACCTTTTTGGGCACTACATGAATCGGGCTCACCCAGAGGCTATCGCTGATTGGGTAGATTATACCCACATCAAGCTACTTAATGATTTCCTTTCTAACGACCTCCCGCATATTAGGGTTGAGATGTCACTGCATCTCGCGGGAAGGTCGAGCTTCCTCCTCCGTACATATATGGTGTGTGCAGTAGGAGGGGCTAATGCCAGTTAAGTCAGATAAGGACCATCCGATGGCTGCCTTGTGTTCCATAAGGACCTTTGTTAGTTTGCACTCTTGCTCCCTGGCCAATTTTGAACTGATAATTATGGGGAGTGTTTCATTTGGTCCCAAGAAAACATATTTAAGTGTGTCAGGCAACTCTTTCAACTCGGGAGTAGATGGCGAAAGATTTGGCATTTCTTGGGACGAGAGTGTCCCAAGCGGATCAGAAGAAAGAAGGATAGGAGGAAGAAGTTGGCCCTCAGATTGACCAAGAAGAGGGGCATCTTGGATTGATGGATCCAAAAAGGGATAGCCCCAGTGATTAGTATGTGGGCTCAAGGTCCCAGTGTGGAGTCGCATGTCCGCCTGATTTGGCGAAAAAGAAAGGGCAATCCGGTCTTCAAGGGGGTGGTCCGGAGGTGAGCAGCCCAAATATGACTCAGACCACGAGGTGTGGGAAGCGGAGAAAAGCTCGTCAGAAATCTGGTTAGGAGAATGTAAGGGTAAGGGGAGGGATGGGGGAACGTCACAATATGTGTCAGTCAGGCAATGGTCTGTGTTCAGGGGCAATCCACAGCAGTCAGAATAGGTCCCTATTAGTCCGATACACGCGTTGATGACCATGCCCTCGTCAGACGCGTCATCCTCGATGCAATCGCAATCAAAATTCTTGGCTACCTTGAAGTTGTTTAGCTTGAGCTTCTCAGAGCCAATGACAATCTCAATGCAGCCTGACTCACAGTCGATATGGGCGTAGGTTGTGGCCAAGAAAGGTCGACCAAGGATGATCAGAAAATCAGAAAGTGAGCTAGGAACTTCCATATCCAAAACAAGAAAGTCAACAGGAAAACAGAGACTGTTGACCCTAACCACCACGTCTTCCACCACACCCTTCGGTATTTTGACAGAACGATCTGCCGACTACAACTTGACAGGGGTAGGTTTCAGATTTCTTAAGGCAAATTTCTTGAGCATGATGGTTGGTATAAGATTGATGGAAGATCCTAGATCAAGCAGAGCACGGTTAAAATTGTAGCCTTGGATGCTACAAGAAATAAGCGGTGTGCTCGGATCTTTCTGCTTCAGTGGTAGATTAGACAGTATTGCACAACTCGCATGAGGCGAGAGGACCACCGGATTCTTTGTTTTCTTGGACTGTCGCCTGGGTGTAGTGTAGTCTTTGAAAAATAGGGCGATAGTTGGTATATGGTCGATAGCCTCCAACTGGGGTACTTTGATTTCAACATCCCTGAATAAATTACGCAGGTTATCAAAGGCCTGCGTATCCTTTTTCTTGCCTTTTGGTTTCCCCAGTAGAGCCTCAGGGAATGGGACTGATTCTGGCACTAGTTTGGGTGTATCGTCCTCACGAGAATGCGGTGCGCATCCCGAATGAGAGGGCGACGAAAAAGATGGGCCAGGATTAGGTCGAGGCGGATCGACGGTTTGCTTACCACTCCTCGTAGTAATCACATTGGACGTCGCTGGTCTAGTGGGATCATAAGGCAGAGGAGGGTTCGTAATAGGGGCATAAGGGTGAGGTGTTATTGCGAGATTAGTCTGAAATCCCGAAGGAGTGCTCGGAGCTTGCAGAATCTGATGAACCTGCCCCTGAGAAGGTCGTACTTGTGGTTGAGGACCACGGGGTACAAAATTTCACGGATTAGGGACAAGTTGGGCTGGAAGAGTGCCCTGAGATCGAGTCGTCATGTGTAGTTGACTGATCTCAGCATTCTGCTGTGCCAATTGGTGCTGAATAGAGGTTATGTTTTCTTCATGGAGCTTAGACATTTTTGTGATCATTCGCATCAATTTATCAAGAGGACTTGATGCGTGTTCTGCTTGAGGTATGCAAGGACCCGATGGAGGATTTGCCACAGGATTAGATTGGGCCCTTGGGATGACGGGTGCGGACGGTCGCATTGGCCCACTTGTAGGGTTTTGGCGCTGCGGGTTACTAGTCCATGCAAAGTTCGGATGATTTCACCACCCTGGGTTATAAGTAGCAGAGAACGGGTTGTTCCCTAGGGCGCAAGTGTCTTCTAAGCCAGAAGACGAGTCTGCATGCATATATGCATCCAAGCACACGAAGGCTTGGTCCTCCGTGTCGAAATACTGGCTTATAGAAGCCAAGTCCACATTTCTTGCCGAGTCGCTCGGCGCGATACTCGGTAAGGACGGTCTTACAATGTTTTTGGGAATAAACCTGGAATTGGAAGGATTAGGGTTGTGACGGAGTGATGGTGTAGAGGTGTTTGCCATAGAGCAGGCGGGGTTGGCCAGAAGCTCATCCAGTTTCTTGTACATGACGGAGACTTCCTCCAATTTTTGTGCAATAAGGTTAAAATCTGTGGATGAATGGGAGGGTCCCGTGTCAACTTCGTGAACATTATGGGGCAGGCTGGTACGATTAAAGGCAATAATGGAGGCATTGTTCATTGAGTTTTCACTCATGTTCTCAAATAATTCAAATGCTCCATTCTTGTCTTTATTCATAAAATTTCCTCCGCAGGAAGTGTCTGCAATCTGCTTCAAAGTTTCATTTAGCCCATAATAGAAGATCTGGGCTACATGCCACCTAGGCAGACCATGGTGTGGACATTTCCGGAGGAGGTCATTATACATTTCCCATGCCTCATGAAACTGCTCGCCGTTTTGTTGCGTGAAAGATGTTATAGCCCTGCGTAGCGCATTGGTTCACCCGATTGGGAAGAATTTCTTGAGAAATGTTGTTCACATCTCTTCCCAAGAATGGATGGTTCTCCCAAGGATGCGCAACCATTGCGATGCTTTATCTCGCAATGAAAACAGGAACATTTTCATGAGGACAATTGATAACCCGATGTTTCTTGGTTTAACAGTTTCGGCTAATCAAGTTAAGTCTTCCAAATGGAGAAAGGGACCTTCACTTGCAAGACCATGGAAGTGAAAGTTAATCAAGCCAATGACATTAGGTTTTAATTCAAAATCAGCCCCGCCCATGGGGACCCGAATTTGCCCAATGGTATCTGTAGTAGCAGGATTTTGATAAGAGCTAAGAGACCTAGGCTCCTTCTGTTCGGGAGGATTCTGCATTTCCTCCAAGGTTTTCCTAATGGCTTCAATCTGCTCATTATACAATTCCATTTGGGCTTGGAGGCGGGTTATGGGGTCTACGACTTCACCACCACCTGGTGGGATTTAAGGGGGGTGGTTTCCTCCCTCAGGATTTAGGGGTGGGCATGCAGCCATGTTTATGGAGGAGGATGACGATTCAGTTTCTATCATTTTAGAATTATCAGACAATTCAAACAATTCAGGGTTTTGTGACCTCCTCCCAAACATGCACTACCGTAGGAAGAATTAGGGGGATAAGAAGGGAAAAAGGGATGAGAGAAACAATGTCGTACGGGTACACTTGATGACAAATCAAAGCAATCAGTTTCCTAACCTCTATAATGTGCCCATAGACCTAAAGATCTAAGTTACCTACTATCGCTACCTACGGAACCAAATGAGTGCACTGCGGAACCACCGGACCAGATTGAAAGGCCGTTTGCCTCAGTCCTAGACACCTGATAGCACGCAGGAACCCACACCGGCACGTAGGCGCTACACGTAGGTAGTTTGACCTCCAATCCTTAATAGGGGTCAAGTTGCTACCGGTTTTAATTTAGAGGCTTAGGATCAAGTGCTCCAGGAAAGTGAAGGGCGTTGTATACAGGTAATACCCAAGTGTGTTGATTTTAAGAGTGTAAATCAAGCATGCAACAGGAAAATCTCCCCAAATTGGAGTTTTAGATGATGAATGACTTTTAGAATTTCAGCCTTAAGTAGTATGGATTTTAGGATTCCACTGAATTACCAATTCAACCAATCTCCGGGTTTCGAGATAACACAAGTTTTTTATGCCCAACAAACCCTTCTTTAATGTGAATAAGTTAATACATGCTAAAAATGCAATGGGCTTCCCTAGACGGAAATTTCTATGTGTGGATGCACGAGTCTATTTTAAGTCAATGTGAAAGGGAGCAAAGCACTTCAATTCAAGTGCTCCCAATCACCAAAATGATATTCCACACAAGGCTCAACCACCAAATGATGTAAAGAAAATTAAAATGTTGGGGTTGAAATATCCGGGAAGAAATCTAAGGCAAATGAAAAGTCGTGGTAGAGTTGGATTCAGCTCAATTTCAAGTCTTCCCACCAAAATGTGATCCTGAAATGTGAATAAATGAGACAAGGATGGCAATCAATCAATTTTATCATGCCTCAAAGAAAACTTCGCACAATGAAAGATCACTATGCGAAGTTTGCAGGAAATCTAGGGGTGGTGGGGGTGATAGTAAACAATCAACAAGTGATTTTAATCCACTCGCCCCAAGAAATTCCCAAGAAAAGTTTTTAGGTTTTTTTTAAATTTTTTTTTATAGGTCACAAGATAACCTAAGTTACTAAGAGGAAGACACCTACTTACATTAGCAACATGGGCAAATCTCCAATGCGACACCGGCGACTTCATGCTCTCACACTCACCTTGGATTTTCCCATGTCCAACCTCCTTTGCTTGTCTCCTCCTTGCAACTGGTATACCTGCACACAAGCAAACAAAATACCCGTGAAGAGAAGGGTGTGAGAAGAGAAAATCAAAGGAATGAGAGTAGAAACTTACTTCAAATAGCGCCTCCCTGGCAACGGCGCTAGAAAAAACTTGGTGCGACTCCAATAGGTTTTGTTAATACGGTGATATTGTCGTTGAAATTAGTATAATGAGCTACCCTAAATCGAGTCTACACTAGTTTCACAAAATTTTTAATATGTCTTGACTTTATCTTGGTCGCTTTTAGGCACATGGTTAGTCTCAGGGAGGTGGGAATTTGAAGATCAAGGAGTTTCTGCGACTTTTCTAAAACGTATCTCTTCCTTGTGTTTATTTTGTTTTTGATTTTTTTCTATTTTTAAGATTTTTGTTGGTGATAATGTTGTCCTTGAGGTACACCCTCAAAAATGAAGTCCTTGGCCTTGAGCCAAATTGTTCTTGTCTTGTAGCCAACCAGGGGTTTCCAAAAATCGATCTTGGTATTCGCAAAATCGAGTACCTGCAAGACAAGAATTATCTTTTCTCTTTTACTTTTTTTTTATCTTTTTAATAGCAAGAAATAAAAGATAAATGAAAATGTTGGTGCTAGAGCACCACGATCATTTGTTTTGATGATAACAAAACACGTGTTATTTAACATTTGCAATTTGAGTCCTAGATTTCAGGTCAATTGCAAATGTGGACGTGTTTAGACGGAACTCGAGCTCGCATCCAGGATGGATTCGAGGAGCTTAATGAAGAACAGAGGAGGTTCGCGTGGAGCGATAGATTGAAGATAGAAGACAAGAAGAATATGATAGATTCTTTTTAATCCTTTCTTGTATCTCTTGTCTTTATTTTCTTGCTCTTTTTATTTTCCTTAGAATATTATGTTAAAGAGCCTCAAAGTACCCTAACAGTAGTCCTAGGAACACCGGCACAACCCTAGGATATTTAGGTTTTCTGTAGAATATTTAGAAAACCAATATAGGGTTCAAACAGCACTACCAGACGTCTAATTCCCAAATCAGACGTCTGATAAAGTATTTTAAGACGTCTGACTGTTGTTTCAGACGTCTGATATCTATTAGGCTGGACATAGCTAGTTATGTCTGATGAAATCAAACGTCCAGACCTTAGACCAGACGTCTTAGGATACGTCTGATGGACTTGCCAGACGTCCAGATAGTGGACCGTTGGCTAGCTTAGCAGACACTGCAGAATATGACCGTTAGAGCCTTATCAGACGTCCATAGGACTTACCAGACGTCTGATAATTGACCGTTTTGCCTCGGCTGACCCAAAATCTCTTCTTAGATATTTTCTAGCCGTTGCAACATTTGGAAATCAATTCCCACAGTAAAAGTAGGTTTCCAGACGTCCAGACATAGTGCTAGACGTCCTGTATGTCGTCTGATGGACTTGCGCAAAAACCCTGTTTAGATCTGATTCAAGTCAGGAGGAAACCCGCATAAAATCAGACGTCTGACCTTTAAATCAGACGTCTTAAAGTGGCCTTCCAGACGTCTGATGCAAGAGTTAGACGTCTGATTACCCTGTCAAGCGCAATCATTGTCCTGATTTCGGCCTGATTCTCTTGGGCTTTGTTCCCAACGGCTATAGAACCTTTCCTAAGCCTTCCAAAGCCTTCCTAAGGCCTCTATAAATAGACGGGAGCCTTTACACACCTAGATAGACACATACACACTTGGATACACTTAGCTACACACTTTCACACTCTTTTGTATCCAGAAAAGATCTTGCTCTCCAAGCTTAAGCTCCATTCCCTTGAGAGCATCAAACCTTCGCGCACCCGCTCTCCCGCCGTTGTTCACGAGAGCGACATTGCGCCGTCGCGTGGCTCATGCACCGCTTCATCAACTCGACGCACTCCTTGCAAAGGGGAGTTTCCTATTTCCTATAGAAGCTAGGTTTAAATTCGTTTGTTGGCTCTATAGGATTACTTGTTTTATTTTATCTTTGTCTTTTGGTTGGGTATTCGCTTTGCGAATTCCCGTCTCCTTCGTGGGACAAAATCCTTCTCGTGGAGAGAAGGGGTTGAGGAACGCTACCCTCGTACTTGTAACGTGGTTGTACTGAGGTTGAATCACCCTCGTTTTAAAGTGATTCGGTTAGTGGATTTGATCAACTAGGTTGATCGGAAAATCCTAACTCGAGAGGGTTAGGTGGTGGTTTTCACCCGGTTTGGGTTTCCACCTAAAAACATTTGTGTACATTGTGTGATTGGTTTTCTTTGGTGAGATTGCTTTATATTTTATTTCCGCATTTATTACGTCACCCCTCTTCGAAGGGAAAACCTACAGAAAATAGAGTAGGTTGCTGGGAAAGAAAGAAATACTTAGCTTAGTATATATATGTATAGATATATAGTAGATACAGAATATATATATGTGTATATAGTTATAAATTATGTATATAGGGGTGGAGGTGGAAGTGGAGAGGGAATGTAGCACGGTGTCAAGTTGGTCTACGTCTAGCAAGACGCAACCAACAAGACTGAGTGCCGCATTAAGTGTGGAGCGGGTGTGTGGGAGTGAGGGTAGAGCTTCTTGCTTTGTGAGAATATCGGGGAATATCAGCAACTGGTGCGAATATTCCCGTGATATGATGCGCGGTGGAGGGATGAGTGCACGAGAGTATGTGTATAGATGGATATGGGTAAGTGGATGTATATGTAAGTATGTATATGTATATATATATATATATATATGCATATATATATATATTTATGTAAGGATAAGAGTATGTGAGTGGATATATATATATATATATATATTTGTGTGTATGTGTATGTGTGAGTGTATTAGTGTGTGTGTGTGTACTAGTGTGTGTACGTTGAAGGAGGGGAGCGCAGCAGATAAGTCGTCTGCTGCGCTGACCTGTCGTCTGGCTGCGCAGGGGTGCGCGGGCGCAGGAGAGAGAGCGCATGCGCGTGGCCGAGTGAAGCACAGCGCTCTACTGCGTGGGTGGGCAAGGTGCAGCGCACAGCACTGCGGGCGGGTAAGGCGCAGTGTTACGACCTGGTTCCCGAATCCTTATAGGACATGAGACCGGACCAACTCGACTGATCCCAAGACCCAGTCGTCCAACGAGAAAGTAACAAAAAAGAAGGAAAGTAAACCACATTCATTATGCTAAGCAACTAAAGTAAAAAGGTACAGCAGTAAAGAAGTAAAAACTGCAACAGTACGTATCACCACCATAACAGTAGAAAGTAATAAGTACAGGAACATAAAGAATAGAATTTAAAGGTACAAGAGTCTACTCACTACAACAGAAAGAGGTACAACAAGAAGCTACAACTACTATGCTCTACTAGGCTCAGCACCCGCTACAGCCATGGGCTCTAACTGCTTAGCACCTGGACCTGAAAAGGGTTATGAGTACACAAAGTCAGCAAACGCTGAGTAGAGTGGCAACCAACTAACTAAAGCAGTAAAAGTGGATAGGTAGCTGTTATTTTTCAATTACTTTCTTCAACTAATTTTTCTTTTTCACCACTTGATTTATTTATCAGGTCTCTTTCTTGATCTCAAATGTTCCTCATGGGAACAATCTTGATTGCAGTCTTTTCTGAAGAGTAGAAGGCACACGTGGTGCTCTCATGGCCGGGAGAGTCCCCCGTGGTGATCCTACCCCCAGTCAACCACCCCAAGGTCACAGACAAACGTAATGGTGACTACGGCATGCGCGATAAGCGCACTGGTAGCTACCCCGCATTGGCACGAAGTCAGTCGTTTCTGTTAGCAGGTGTGCCCAAAGTACAGCACGAAACCATTATAGGGCCTAACCCTCTCAGGAACAGGGGTCTAGCCCCTAAGAACCAAACAGGGGTCTCGCCACTCCACAATCCGCGCACCCTCGCCTGACTACCCTGGTTTGCCCAGTAGGCCTAGCAAGTCGGTGTAGGGTGGCTAGCTGAACCCGAGGCCCCGTGGGGTGGCTAGCTCTCCCCCTACACTAGTAGCTCTCCCCGGTACCGTGTACGCGAGAGCCAAGAAGTCGGTATAGAATGGCCAATCCTAACCCCAAGTCCCAACCCAAGGGCGGCTAGCTCCACTCTGCACTAAACAGGGGGATAGTCTCTCTCCTTGGTACTCTGTACTCAAGGGCCAGCTCATTTCCCTACTCACATTTCTAGATCCATTCCATTTATTTCCAGGAGCTCTACTCCTAATTCCCCGTAGGGTTCGTGCTCATATTCCTTAAGCCAAGTCATACTAGGTTTCATCATTTCTATTTCCATTCTCAGGTTATACATATGCAGCTTGTATTGCTATTGTTCACATTTCCATATACAGGTTATACACAGGCAGCTCGCATTTCCATCATTCACATTTCCATTCTCAATTTATATAAATGTTGCTCGTATTATGTCGTTTAACGTATACAACAGGAAATTTACATGCAACAATTAGCTAGCACAAGTACTTCATATTTCGCAGGCAGCTGTTATTTATTTACAGGTAATTATTATCATTCTATCTACTCATTCAAGACTGCAATTCAATTATCCATTTCAGACATTTTAAGTGTTTCTCGTCCTAGGATTCATGCCATATCGTAGGTTCTAAGCATTCATTCCACACATGCATTTAGGTTATAATTAAATTAGGAGGAAGCCACTCTACCAATAAATCCAGGAGCATTGGGGGCTTGAACACAACGGTATCTTAATTGCGTAAAACGTAACTCAAACGGACCCTAAACGGGTTAAAAATAGGGTTTCTGTCTTAAATCATACATCTGGAACAACTTCCAGATGTCTTCAAAGTGACCAGTATCATACCTAAGTTCCTGCGCCAATCCTCAGACATCCAAGAATTCTTCTAGACCGTCTGGACCCAGCTCTAGACGTCCGACCACCTCTCCGGGCGACTTGAAGCATTTCCTGTCGTCTGGTATATCGCCCAGACGTCTGAAATGCATGCGAGGGCGTCCTGTGCCTTCCCGAAGCGAATCCTGCACGCCACCAGCAGATCTCTCAAAATGGGCATGCAAAAGGGTTACTGCAGAGCGGCCTGCACGGTCGTATCCGCAAAAGGGAATGTACCTTCGCGAAACTCTCACCTCAGATGTCTGGAACCGCCTCCAGACGTCCACACCGTCGTCTGGAGGTCACTCCAGACGTTTGATTCTGGGAAAAACCCAGAACCAGAACCTGCTTCCTCCCTCTTCCACCACGCGTGGCCACGCCGCGCCCCCTCACCTGCAACTCCGGCTGCAGCATTGTCGGGGAGGACCTCCCCGACGCACTCCTCCTCCTCGTGCATGCGCCGCTCCGACCGTGCGCTCACCGGTGAGCTCCTGTGCGAGCTCGCAAGTTCACCACCTCCTCTTCTTCTCACGCCGCTTCTCCGCTCCTCCTCACGCCGCTCCTCCTCTACGCCACTCTCGTGCTCTCGCTCGCTCTAGGAAGAAGAGAGGAATGTGGCTGGTGGCTGAGAAGTGAGGTGGATGAGGGAGGAGGAGGGGTTTTATAAATCGAGTTTAGGGTTTGCTTGGAGGCGTGGGAAGAGAGAGAAGGAGGAAAAAATGAGAGGGTACTGTCTGCGCTCTGCACGCACGCAGACGTGAGCTCGTACCCAAAGATTTTCGATTTCTAGTCGTCTGGGAAGGTGTCCAGACGTTTGACCAGACGTCCAACCCACAGTCCAAACATCTTAAAAGGCTCAAACAGCATGGATCTTAACACTCGATGAGGCGCGGTGATCAGCTGGCGTGGGTTGTGGGCGAGGAGAGAGAGCGCCGCGCCACCGGCTAAGTGAGAAATTTGCTGGTGGCTACAGTGTCGCGCAGACCGCGAGCTACAGTGCGCTACAGTGCACGCGCGGGCTGGTGACCGGTAGCAGCCGATTTTGCGTGCGCGAGCACACTGTGGAGTGCCTGCGCGCGGGAAGAGGTTGCGCAAGGCCTGCTGGCGAGCGCGTGGCGACCGGCTGGGGCTGCAGGCAGGCGCGCGCCGAGCTGGAGCTTTTGAGCTTGAGAGCTTGAAGCTCTAGGTAGTGGTGGAGGAGACGAAAGGCAGTGAAACAAAATGCGAAGCCACCACACCCACCTGGAACCTGGAGAATCCTTGGGAGAAACCACTTATAATCATTGGACCCTAACTCGACTTCTGGGGAACTCGAAGATATACACTGAATCTGCTGGCCTAATGATCGGTCGGCCCGGATAGGTTGTTAATATGGAGATTTTATCGTTGAAATGTGTATAGTGGTTAACTTAATTCGGACCTAACTATCTCTGTACAAAATTTTTAACCTGACCTACTTGATTTTATCTTGTCACTTTTAGGCCCAGGGTCGAACTCAGGGAAGTGAGGTTCAAGTCAAGTTTCTACGCTTTTCCTAAAACACGTCTCTTCCGTTCGTTTATTATGTTTTTGGTGTTTTTCTTATTTAAAATTTTTTTCTGGTAATCCTTATTCTTGAGGCACACCGTCAAAATTGTGTCCTTGGCTTTTAGCCAAAACAGAGTTCCAAAACATGCCTTGCTACTCGCAGACGGGATACCTGCAAATCAAAGATTATCTTTTCTCTTTTATATTTTTTTATCTTTTTACTAAGAAGGAAGCTAACAGACAGAAAGTAAATATAGTATCTATAGATATATATATATATCTATATGTAGTATGTATATAAAGGGGTTGGGGTGGAGGTGGCGATGGAGTGTAGCATCGTGTCGGGTCGGTCGTCATCTAAAGAGACGCAACCAACACGACTATGTGTCGCGTGGAGTGAGGATGGATGATGGAAGATGTATATGTCCACGCTTTTTGTACGCGTGTATCGAGGAATATCAGCAACTAGTGCAGATATTCCCGCGATACAGCGTATAGTAAATAATGTGAAAATATATGTACATATGTATGTATATAAGTAAATATATCTATATATATATAAATGTATAGGTATATATGTATAGATATATATAGATATATATGTATATATATATATAGGTGTAGATGTATGTATATATATATATGTATGTTTATATGTATATAGCTATGTATATAAGTATATGTATCTAGATATATATATATATATGTATATATATATGTATATAGATATGTATATATATATATATATATATATATATATATATGTATATGTATAAGTATATAGATATATATATATAAGTAGATATATATATATATATTATATATGTATGTATATTATATATATATGTATGTATACATAACTATATAGATATACTATGTATATAAGTCTATATATATATATATATAGATATATGTATGTATATATATTTATGTATGTATATATATGTTACTATATATAACTATACTTATAGTGTAAGTGTGTGTGTGTGTGCGTAAGTGTGAGTGTAGGTGTGTGTACGTTGGTGAAGGTGTGTGTGTGTGTTGGTGTAGTGTGTGCTGTGAGTGAGAGAGAGAGAGAGAGAGAGAGAGAGAGCTGAGAGAGAGGAGCGAGGAGGACACAGAAGGGACGAGTTAAGTCGTCGGTGGATGGCGGCAGACGTCTGGAGACGCGTCGTCTGCAGGCGGAGGTGGACGTCTGGAAATGGCGTCTGCAGGTCAAGTGCGAGGGCGAAGAGTGGGCGATGGTGTGGAGGAGCGAACGTGGAGGAGGGTATGCGGCGGTCGCGGAGGGGTGTGGAGGTTGGCAGGGGATGGTGAGAGGGCTTAGCCGGCTGCTACAGTGCGCGCAGCGGCAGGTTAAGGGTGCAATGGTGGAGGCGACAGAATGGAGAACGAGTGGAGCGGGCCCTGCAGGAGCGCGCGAAGGCGGAGAGCGGCTGCGAGGAAGGTCTCAGAGGAGGCGGGGGGAGCTGCTGCTGCTGTTGCTGTCGCCGCTTGGCTACTGCTGCCGTGGCTTCAAGCTTCGGAGCTTGAAGCGGCAGCAATGGCGTGAGACGAAAAAAATGAAACGAAGGAAGACACCACGCCCACCGGCTCGTTGAAGAGCTGGGCGGTGGTGTTCCCACTGTGGTGGTGTGCACCACAGTGGGTTCTCCTGCTCGCCGGGTGACTCCTCGTAGGAGGGCCGACTTATGGGAGGGGAGAAGGTGGTGGCTGCGGGTTTTTCTTCTGCAGCAGCGTCGTATCGTGAGAAAGAAGCTGCGGCTTCTTAAAGAAGAGGAGAGTAAGGCCGCATGCATGGCTGCAGCAAGGAGAGGGCGTGGGAAGCTGCATGCATGCAGCCACGGGAAGAGAAAAAGGAAAATCAAGAGGAGAAAATAAACAAGATGTGGATTTTGCAATGAGGCACTTGAGAAAAAATGTAATACACAAGCCACTTATTTCATTCTCTTCTCCTCTCAATTAAATGCATGAATGCAAGTGTTTTACAAATGCAACTATAGAATCCTAATATGCATAGTTAATGCTAGAAAGTAGCACAAGAAGGCATTATTACAGGCGTGTTTTGAGGTACAAACATATACCCCCATGCCTATCTTTTGCTAATCCCTAGCAAAACGGCATTTAGAAATGATCTTAAGCTGAAGATTTTCTTCTGAGGTGATACAGGCGTGTTTGTTGTTAGATATTGTGAGAACCAATTGTAGAGAAGACTACCAGTACTTTAAGTCTCACATGACAAAGATCATCTCTCAACTAATCAGGACTCTTGATATTTAAACCTTAAGTACGATTTCCAGGACTTAGGAGGTTTTTGCTGTACTCGAGAGCTCAAGAGGTTATGGTTTGTGCATAGTGAAGGATCAAGACTGACCAGATGAACATTAAGACTCAATCCCAGGGTTTCACGAATTTTTAAGTACAGGTTGGTCCCAGTTTCAGCTCGTGTCTTCGGATTGACCCTTAAGATGATGACGGAAAACTCAACTCCCATTTTCTGACATTTGTGGCTCACAGGAAAGTAGAACTTTACAGATATTTGTGAGATATACTGACTTATTTGCAACCTTTGTTTTTTTTTTTTGAAGGAGCACACTTTTTTTCTTTTTGGTGGGAGAGTTTCTTTTTTGTGGAAAGAGTCGCTCCTAAACGCAAGACTAAAGCCTGGGATAAAAAGTCTACCTGCGCGCACAGGTAAGGACTCCACCTTCCCTAATGAACACTAGGGTTGGATCTTATGTTCACCTGGTCTTTCCTGATATGTGTAGTGTGAACCAAGTTTACTTAAGCTCTCAAGTAAAAGTAAACCAACGGATCTTGTACTGGTGTCTCAGGTACAAGAATACGTCCTTAGTTAGGAGAGATCTTGATCTATTTTGTCAATGCTTTAAGTGAATTAAGCCGAGCCTGAGCGAATCAAGCTTCTGTGGCCTGGCAAGTCTTCAAAACAGAGGTTGAATATCCATAAATACTTATTGTATTTTTGTTTCAGCTTTCAGATCATTACTAAACACCATTTATTATTATATATATTTTTTTTTTCTTCTTTTTTCTTTTTCTTGCATATTTATAAATAGGTGGGAACTGTATGATACCATAAAATACCCGGATCTTATGGATGCCTATCCACCCCCCCATGCCAAACATTGCTATGTCCTCATATGCATGCAGGGAATGGAAGAGAAAGGATGGAAGATCAGGTAACAAGAGATGAGGTTTAGGGTATATATCAGGGTGGAAGGGTGGGTGGATGGTGGGTGGTGAAGAGAAAAGTGAAGTGATTGCGATAGAGGTGTGAAAAGTGATGGTGGATGGTGAGAGATTTGGCATTTTCTGGGATGAGAGTGTCCCATGAGGATCAGAAAACATATCAGGAAGAGGAAGTTGGCCCTTAGATTGGCCAAGAAGAGGGGCTTTTTGGATAGATGGATCCAAAAGGGAATAGCCTCGGTGAGTAAGATGTGGGCTCAAGGTCCCAGTGTGAAGTTGCAAATCCGCCTGATTTGGCGGGAAAGAAAGGGCAACCCGGTCTTCCATAGTGTGGACCGGCGGTGAGCAGCCCGGTGATGACTCAGACCATGAGGTATGGGAAGCGGAGAAAACCTCGTCAGAAATCTGGTCAGGAGAAGGTACGGGAATAGGGAGGGATTGGGGAACGTCACAGTTTGTGTTGGTCAGGCAGTCGTCAGGTAATTCGCAGTAGTCTGAATCAGCTCCAATTAGTTTGATACACGTACTGACAGTCATGTCCTCGTCAGACGTGTCATTCTTGATGTAATCGCTATCAGCATGAGAGTGCGGTGCTGCAGCGGGATTAACCTGAAATCCCAGAGGAATACTCGGAGCTTGCAGAATTTGATGAACCTGTTCCAGAGAAGGTTGTACCTGTGGTTGCGGATCACAGGGTACGAAGTTTTGAGGGTTTGGAACAGGTTGGGCGGGAAGAGTGCCCTGAGATCGAGTCGCCATGCTTAGTTGACTGATCTCAGCGTTCTGCTGCGCCAAATGCTGAAGAGAGGTCATGTTCTCTTTATGGCGCTTTGACATTTCCGTCATCATTCGCATCAATTTATCAAGAGGCCTTGATGCGTGTTTGGTTTGCGGTACGCAAGGGCCTGATGGCGGATTTTCCATAGGATTAGACTGGGCCCTTGGGATGACGGGTGCGGACGATCGCATCGGTTCACTAGCGGGGTTTTGGCACTGCGGGTTGTTGGACCATGCGAAATTCGGATGATTGCGCCACCCTGGGTTATACGTGGCAAAAAATGGGTTGTTCCTCAGGGTGCAGGCGTCTTCTATTCCAGAAGACGCGTCCGCATGTAAATATGTGTCCGAGCACACGGAGGCTTGGTCCTTCGTGTTGAAATACTAGCTCGCAGAAGCCAGTTCTTAACTTACCGAGTCGCTTGGTGTGATACTCGACAAGGAAGGTCTAACAGGGTTTCTCGGGATAAGCCTGGTGTTGAAAGGATTGGAATTGTGACGGAGTGGTGAAGAGGTGTTTGCCATGTTTGCGGAAGAGGACGATTCGGCTCTTTTTCTAGATTTAGCAGTCAATTCAAATAGTTCAGGGTTGTGTGACCTCCTCCCAAACATGAACTATCGCAGGAAGAATTGGGGAGATAAGAAGGGAAAAGAGATGAGAGAAATGACGCCGCAAAGGTACACTTGATTACAAATCAATACAATCAAGTTCCTAACCTCTACAGTGTGCCCTTAGACCTAAAGATCTAAGTTACCTACTATCACGAATTACGGAACCGAATGCGAGCACCACGGAACCATCGGACCATATTGAAAGGCCGTCTGCCCCAGTCTTAGACACCCGATAGCATGCGGGAACTCTCACCAGCACGTAGCTGCTACACGCAGGTAGTTAGACCTCCAATCCTTAAGAAGGGTCAAGTTACTACCAGTTTTAGTTAGAGGCTTAGGGTCAAGTGCTTTTGGAATGTGAAGGGCGTTGTTTACGGGTGATGCCCAAGTAATTTATTTTTTAGGTGTGTAAAACAAGCATGTAACGGGGAAATCTCCCCGAATTGAAGTTTTTAATTGGTGAATGGCTTTTAGAGTTCATCCTTAAGTAGTATCAATTTTAGGATTTTGCTGAATTACCAATTCAACCAATCTCCGGGTTTCTGCAAAAATACAGGTTTTCTTTCTAAGCCTAAGAAACCCTTCTTCAATATCAGTTAGTTAATGCATGCTAAAATGAAATGGGCTACCCAAAATGGAGATTTATATGTGTGGATGCACGAATCAATTTTATATTAGTGTAAAAGGGAACCAAGGCACTTCAATTCAAGTGCTCCCAATCACCATAAATGATTTCTACACACAAGGCTTCAACCAAAATATAAAGAAAATCAAATTGTTGGGGTTGAAGTATTTAGGATCGAATCTTAGGCAAGTTGAAAAGTCGTGGCAGGGTTGGAATCAACTCAATTCTAAGTTTCCTCACAAAAAATGTGATCTTGAATTAAAGATAAGTGAGGTAAAAGAAGGATGCAAAAAATCTTTTTCTTTGCCTCAAAGAATACTTCCCACGGGGAAAAATCCAAGAATCAAGATTCTCGAATTTTCGCTATGCGAAGTGTGGCAGGAAATCCCGGGGTAGTGGGAGTGAAGACAACCAATTAAACAAGTGAATTTTAATCCACTTGCCCCAAGAAATCGCAAGAAGTTTTTGTAGTTTTTTTTTTATTTTCGTGAGGTGGCAAGTTAATCCTAGTTTGTTAAGAAAAGAAAACCTACTTGTTCGGCAACGTGTGCGAAGCTACAATGCGGTGTCGGCGTCTTCACGCTCTCGTTCCCGCCTTGGATCTGGCCTCGTTCCCGACTTCGCCTGCTTGTCTTCTCCTTGCAACCAGGTTCACCTGCAGACCAAAAACAAAAATACCCGTGAAGAGAGAAGAGAAAAATTGAAAGGAATTGAATAGAAACTTACTTGAAGGTGCACTTCCCTGACAACGGCGCCAGAAAAGATGGATGATCGATCGACCTGGATAGGTTGTTAATATGGAGATTTTATCGTTGAAATGTGTATAGTGGTTAACTTAATTCGGACCTAGCCATCTCTTTACAAAATTTTTAACCTGACCTACTTGATTTTATCTTGTCACTTTTAGGCCCAGGGTCGAACTCAGGGAAGTGAGGTTCAAGTCAAGTTTCTACGCTTTTCCTAAAACACGTCTCTTCCGTTCGTTTATTATGTTTTTGGTGTTTTTCTTATTTAATTTTTTTTTCTGGTAATCCTTATTCTTGAGGCACACCCTCAAAATTGTGTCCTTGGCTTTTAGCCAAAACAGAGTTCCAAAACATGCCTTGCTACTCGCAGACGGGATACCTGCAAATCAAAGATTATCTTTTCTCTTTTATATTTTTTTATCTTTTTATTAAGAAGGAAGCTAACAGACAGAAAGTAAATATAGTATCTATAGATATATATATCTATATGTAGTATATATATAAAGGGGTCGGGGTGGAGGTGGCGATGGAGTGTAGCACCGTGTCGGGTCGGTCGTCGTCTAGAGAGATGCAACCAACACGACTATGTGTCGCGTGGAGTGAGGATGGATGATGGAAGATGTATATGTCCACGCTTTTTGTACGCGTGTATCGAGGAATATCAGCAACTAGTGCAGATATTCCCACGATACAGCATATAGTAAATAACGTGAAAATATATGTACATATGTATGTATATAAGTAAATATATATATATATATATATATATATAAATGTATAGGTATATATGTATAGATATATATAGATATATATGTATATATATATATATAGGTGTAGATGTATGTATATATATATGTATGTTTATATGTATATTGCTATGTATATATTTATATAAGTATATATATATATAATACTATGTAGATGTATATATATATGTATATAGATATGTATATATATATATATGTATATGTATAAGTATATAGATATATATAAGTAGATATATATATATATTATATATGTATGTATATTATATATATATGTATGTATACATAACTATATAGATATACTATGTATATAAGTCTATATATATATATATATATATATAGATATATGTATGTATATATATGTTACCATATATAACTATACTTATAGTGTAAGTGTGTGTGTGTGTGCGTAAGTGTGAGTGTAGGTGTGTGTACGTTGGTGAAGGTGTGTGTGTGTGTTGTAGTGTGTGCTGTGAGTAAGAGAGAGAGAGAGAGAGAGAGAGAGAGAGAGAGCTGAGAGAGCGGAGCGAGGAGGACGCAGAAGGGACGAGTTAAGTCGTCGGTGGATGGCGGCAGACGTCTGGAGACGCGTCGTCTGCAGGTGGAGGCGGACGTCTGGAAATGGCGTCTGCAGGCCAAGTGCGAGGGCGAAGAGCGGGCAATGGCGCGGAGTAGCGAACGTGGAGGAGGGTCTGCGGCGGTCGCGGAGGGGTGCGGAGGTTGGCAGGGGACGGCGAGAGGGCTTAGCGGGCCACTACAGTGCACGCAGCGGCCGGTTAAGGGTGCAACGGCGGAGGCGACAGAACGGAGAACAAGTGGAGCGGGCCCTGCAGGCACGCGCGAAGGCGGAGAGCGGCTGCGGGGAAGGTCGCAGAGGAGGCGGGGGGAGCTGCTGCTGCTATTGCTACCACCGCTTGGCTGCTGCTGCCGCAGCTTCAAGCTTCGGAGCTTGAAGCGAAAGTAATGGCGTGAGACGAAAAAAATGAAACGAAGAAAGACACCACGCCCACCAGCTCGTTGAAGAGCTGGGCGGTGGTGTTCCCACTGTGGTGGTGTGCACCACAGTGGGTTCTCCTGCTCGCCAGGTGCCTCCTCGAAGGAGGGTCGACGTATGGGAGGGGAGGACGGTGGAGGAGAAGGTGGTGGCTGCAGGTTTTTCTTCTGCAGCAGCGTCATATCGCGAGGAAGAAGCTGCGGCTTCTTAAAGAAGAGGAGAGTAAGGCAGCATGCATGGCTGCAGCAGGGAGAGGGCGCGGGAATGGCAGCCATAGGGAATGGACTTGGCAGGGAGAGGGCACGGGAAGCTGCATGCATGCAGCCGCGGGAAGAGAAAAAGGAAAATCAAGAGGAGAAAATAAACAAGATGTGGATTTTGCAATGAGGCACTTGAGAAAAAAATGTAATATGCAAGCCACTTGTTTCATTTTCTTCTCCTCTCAATTAAATGCATGAATGCAAGTGTTTTTACAAATGCAACTATAGAATCCTAATATGCATAGTTAATGCTAGAAAATAGCACAAGAAGACATTATTACTGACGTGTTTTGAGGTACAAACACCTGACCGGGACCGAAGAGCGCGAGACTCAGTGTCGTGGGTGTTTAACACGTGTTTTCCTAACACCGATGGTAATCAGTGTTAGGAAAACTGGTGTTAATAGCCCCTAACCCATGTTAAGTGAAAGGTGGTTAACCCCCCAAGTAAACAAGGGTTAACTCTTGTTTTGGAGGGTTAACTCATCATGTAAATTAGGCCTAAGGGATTGTGTATTGCGATCAGCATGTAATTTGAGACATGCCTTATTTAGGAAGCCTAGAGGTTATCTCGAGTTCCACGCTTCATCGTATTTTTGTTTGCATTCCATATTCATGCATGTTTGTAGTACTATCAGTTCGAATAAAACTACATGTCACTGTAAATATTAGATTTTCAGTAGGTTAAAAGCATCCAAAGATCCCAAAACTTTGTCCGTAGGTTAGGGTTCAAGTCAGGAACAACTTCTCTAAGTTTCATCATGTTTCAAAATATAGTTTAGTTTCTAAAAATCATATAGTATGAACCATTTAAACTGCTAATCAGGAATAACTAATTTCTGGGAATTTTATAAAATCATACGGATGTTTGATTCGCGTGAAATTTGTTGTAGATTTTTTAGGCATAGTCTATTGTCATCATAAAATTTCCAAAAAAGTTGGGAGGGCATTAAGTCCAGGTTTTGAGCCTCCAAGCTACTGCCTATTTGGTCTGTCCAACTCTATTCATACTCGTTAGTCTGAAAGAAAATCCCCAAAAAATATAAAATGACTTTAGAAAAATACCCAAAAATTCTTGAGCACTCTTGATCAATCACATTACACACGCTCTCTGTGGTTTGACTAGACTCGCATTGTACTGTGTATTTCGTTATGAATGGAGACAAGAAAAAAATGATGTTAGCCTATCTTTGATAGGATTTGCATATCCCCTTTAGTAAAAAAAGGCATGTGCCATCCCCAAATTTTCATAAATGTGGTTACTCTCCATTGGATATCTTATCCGTCTCCTTTCAAGCACAACCATCTCAATGTGTTTCAATTTACATAATACTAAGTATGCAATTAAATCAAAACTAACTATACAATACTAGATTCAATTCTTAGGAAAAGTATTATCTTTAATTGGCATATACTATGGCAATTTTAAAAGAACCTAATTCAAAAGCATAACATGTAACCCATTCTTTGCCACATTCTGTCAATATCCATTGATAAGGTGTCATTGATCTAATCTTTGCAATTATAGTTACGTTGCGAACGAAAAGTAATAGACAACTATCTTGATCGGTAAAAGAACCAAACCGTGGATATGAATGAAAATGAAAAGAAATGTTGATAGCCTATCTTTAATTGGATTTGCATATCTCCTCTTCTAAAAGAAGGCATGCGCCATCCCCAATTTTGGTACCCTCCAATGGACACCCCATCCATCAACTGTCAAGCACCACAATCTCAATGCATGTTTATTCATTTCCTAAAAATACAATCTCTTAGATCAATTACCTTGATTAGGTCCAAAGTACACCTTTTGCATAGAGCATTTACCAAAGTATTAGTGACAGATTTCAATTGTTACCATAGACCATTTAACTTTGGAAAAAGATAAGGATAAATCAGAAATATAAGGCAACCCAGTTCCCTTGGCCAATATGATCAAAAACTAAATTCCTGCATGAAAACCACATCACTATTCCACACACCAAATGAAACAAAAAAATAGAAAAATATGGACTACTTTCATATAAAACCACTTTGAAAGTGTGAACATTGTTATAGTTTATTGGCATGAATCTGACAGTTGATATGAACCAAACTAAAAGGTGTGTTAGCAAATTACAATTGACTTTGTAGAAAAGGATAGATTAAGCAATCAACAAAGCTAACATTGGTTCTTCTCCTAGGCTCACCCACTCTTGATAAGGGGACCGCCTCCTCCTCTGAATCCATCAAGATGGTTGGTCTCATCCTTCAAGAGCAAATTCTGGGTGCCCACCTTAGGGAGTGATGAGGGGCAAAAATTGCCCTCAAACTCAAAACTCTACAAGAAGCCCAACAAGAGATCCGGCTAACCGGATTAGTCAACAGGTGAATCCAGTTCTGCTCGATCCACCTCCACTCGAGAGGATCCAAACCCTACCACACGTAGGTGGGTTTAGACAGACCCGACCCGCCAAAGAGCCCAGTTTTGACCAATGTCAAAAAGACAGTGAAAAAGTCTAAGACACCCATACCAACAGTAATGATGGCATTACCATTGCCATGAATAGCTTGACAACATACATACCCTAGTAACAGACGTATTTGGTCAGAAGATCCTACGACAGGATCATCCCTATCACTTTAAATAGCAAAGAGAGGCCCTCAAGGCTCTCTCTTAGGCAATCTAAGAGAGAAGAGAGATTGTATTACCACTTTTTACTAGTGAATATTTGGGAGCATTGCCCTCCCTCCAGACGTACATCCCTTGTGGTGAAACTAGATTACCAATCTTCTTGTTTTCCTTGTGATTGCTTGCTTGCGACTCGTTGAGTTGGACCCTCCGATTGCTTAGGAGGTTCGATCAATTGGGCCTTCTGTGAGAACGATTATCATTTGATAACTTTCTCTTATTCTGAATCTTTCCGATGCCCCCTACAACCTGCAACTCCTCTTGCACTAATCCTGAAAAGGTGCCAATGCAAGTGGGGTCTAGCACCTCAGTGTCTAAGGGACACTCTCAACACGCCAACCCTAGTAAAGAGAAGTTGGCTCAGCCTGTCTGGATGCTCGAGGCCCCGGGACAGGATCCCCTCCTCGAGATGCATGCGAGGGAGGAGTATGAGGACAGGTTGACGATTTTGTAGGTGAAGCACCAATTTGTCATTGACAAGCTCCATGAGATCAAATAGATCAGGGAGCTCATCAAGCCCCATCCAGAGGAGCCCCAAAGTTTGAGCCTCGAAGACGAACAACTAAGGTGGCGTCGCATGGTGGAAGAGGAGAGTGTATGTTTGCGCGAATAGCTTGAGAAACTAAAACGCAAGCTTTGTAGCCAAAAAAGGGAAGCTCCTCCCAGTCCACCAAAAGCCCCATGCCCACCTTCGTCGAGGGCGCAGTCAGAGGCCCACCCTCTATCCACCAGCGGCGGAGGCTCTATACCAGAGATTATTCGCCAGGTCACCCAGGCAATGAGGGGCATACACACACGTGCGTACGTCACCACCTACCCTTTCACTGAGGAGGTGATGACAATCCCACTGTTGGAAAAATTCAAGCAGCCCGTCGTGGCTCAATATGACAGGATGGTGGACCCCAACAATTTCGTTGGGAGATACCGGCAAATGATGTTGGTGCACGGTTGCCCGGACGGGGTACTCTACCGAGTATTCCCATCATATTTGTCTGGCATGGTCCATGAATGGCTCAATGAACTGCTTGCCAGACAGATTACTTCCTTCCAAGAATTGGCAGATAAATTCTGCCAATATTTTGTCGGGCAGCAAAGGGTTAGAGACAACTCATAAAAGCTGTTAGAAGTCAGGCAGCGGAAGACTGAGCCTTTCCGATCCTACCTGGACCGGTTCAAGGCCTAATACTTCAAGTGCAAGAGGCCTCACGATGCCATAGCCATCCGATACTTCAAGTCGGGTCTCTTAACCCAAAGGTTCTGCTATGACATCAATGATTTCTTGCCTAGAGACATGGTAGAGCTATGGGATCGGGCTATAAGGTTCGTGGAGCAGAATGATTCCTTTCACTCCCGTAGCAGGCTGATGGAAGGATACGACGACGACGTCAATCCCATAGAGGAAAGGAGGATCCCAAGGGAACTTGCCCTTGTGTCCACTCACGAGAGTAGCTGCTTCAACAAGCAAAAGGCTACCTTCCTTGACCAAAGAACCAACTGGCCCGCCAAGGGTCAGAACATTGGACCCCACCAACCCAAGCGGGACTTTTTTGAAGAATGCACTCTCCTGGCCATGAATCAGGCGAACGTGTTGGCAGAGGTCTGGTCCATGGATAAGTATCTGTTATCCCCGCCTAAACCCATGAAGAAGAGGCTGACTTCGGGCCCTATTGCAAGTACCACAGGGCTCAAGGCCATGCCACTGAAGACCGTCAAGATCTCCGTGACCAGATTGAGTCCCAGATCCAGCATGGAAGCTTGGCCCATTTCATCAAGTGAAATAAGGGCCAAGATAAGGGGAAGAAACCCATGAAGGGCCCGGAGAATTACCACGAAGAAAAGCTCTAGCAGCTTTAGGGAGTTAACATGGTCATCATCACAAACCAGGAGTCAGGCAGCTCCATGGCCTGTCCGACCGATCAAGTGGTGTCACCCTGGCTCCCCCTCGACGGAGTACCACCGACAAGTCTTGGCAACGATACCAGCATTGCCCCAGAGTGCTCACCTCCCATTGCATGAGCCCGCTGGCGCAGAGGTCGAAGTAATTTTTGGGGTCAACCCCACCCCAAGCCAGCAAGCTACTCCCTCCGACCAGGGCTACCAGGCGGCCCCTTGCATCTTTCCCCACTCTTCAGTGGGGGGAGAGGAGAATGGTCAAACAAGCGGCCTCCAAGATGCTTGCCTCTCTGCTTGGTCTCGCAGAACACACAGACCCGCTCCTGGTGACACTCTGCTGGTGGGGCGAATGTAGCCTAGGTTCCTGGTGGATGAAGGCAGCGCCATGGATGTCTTGTTTTTGAAGACACTACACGAGCTGGGCTTTAAAGAGGAGCACCTCTCCCCATCGACTCACCCGGTTGTAGGGTTTGGCAATCACAAGGTGATGCTAAGGGAGAGATTAGCCTTCCCTTGCCCGTCTGTGACAGGGACAGGAATCTCAACTGAACAGCCACATTCATAGAGGTCGGGTTGATGGTGGCCTTTGACAGCATCATTGGCCGCCCGACGACCCAGGCTTTCCGACTGATCCCCACTTCATATTTCTAGTTCATGCTTTTCTAATCCCCACGCAGGGTGGGAATAGTACAATGGGACCAATCGGCTGTGCGTGAGGTCTGGAGGATTGTGCTAGAATGATCCATGGAGACAAGATCCGCCATGCCACAGAAGTGGAGGAAGAAAAGAAACCAAGTCCAAGCGATCCAGTAGGAAGAAAATTCGGCTGATCTGCCAGTGACTTTGGAACTCCAGCCAGGCTCTTCAACCATGGTTGTACAACTTTACCTTGATGATGCTACTAAGCTCATCCAGGTCGAAGCAAACGTTGATCCCTCCGAGGTCCGAAAGTTGTTACTCTTGCTAAAGAACAATGCATGGTCCGTCAATGACTTGCCGAGGGTGGAGTCGTACCTAATACAACATCGCCTCAATATTCAGCGGGCACTCGTGCAGTCAAGCAAGTGCACCGATATAAGTCAGCTGAGGCTGAAGTCCAGAAGCTTCTCAAAGCCAGCTTTATTGAAGAGTCCTTGTACCTGGCCAAGCTCTCAAATGTGGTGATGGTGAAAAAAGCCAACGACCAATGGCGCATGTGCATGGACTTCACTCATCTCAACAAAGCATGCCCAAAGGACGAGTTCCCCTTACCAAGGGTCGATGCTCTGGTAGACTCTTACAGCGGACAATCCCATATGTCCTTCGTAGACGTCTGTAGCAGGTATCACCAGATCAGCCTCGCTTCAGCTGACAAACCCCATACCTCATTTATAATAGATAAGGACCTGTTCCAGTATAGAGTCACACCTTTTGGCTTGAAAAATGTTGAAGCAACTTACTAGCGACCTGTAAACATGATTTTTTCTAACATAATAGAAAAATTATTTGAGGTGTACATAGACGATATGATGGTAAAAGGATCAAACTTCCCTTAACACCTAGAGTATTTGGCATAGGTGTCCCAGGTTCTAAGGAACGCCCGCCTCCATTTGAACCCCGAGCAATGTGTATTCAGGGTATCATCTGGAAAATTCCTGAGGTTCTTGGTCTTCGACAGAGGGATCAAAGCTAACCCCAATCAAATCTAAGCGACTATGGACTTGCAACCTCCAAGTACTCTAAAAGGTATGCAGTCGTAAGTTTGCAAAATTGCCTCCTTAGGTTGATTCTTGTCTCGATTTTCTGACAAATGCCTTCCCTTCTTTGAGTGCATCAA
Source organism: Thalassia testudinum (assembly GCA_037157565.1). NCBI lineage: Eukaryota > Viridiplantae > Streptophyta > Magnoliopsida > Alismatales > Hydrocharitaceae > Thalassia > Thalassia testudinum. Next base: position 23,239,379 of record JAZHRO010000015.1, on the reverse strand, counting down.
AAAGGGCAAGGGCTACATTGTCGCTCATTGGACTTTTAATTTCCAGAAGGCTTTAGAGGATGTCAAGAGAGCCCCCTATCTTGACTTCTCCTAAACTAGGGTTGCTTCTTTCCTTGTACCTGGCGGCATCTGTATCCGCTGTTAATGCCATTTTAGTCGGCGAACGGGAAGGAGCGCAACGGCTGGTATACTTCATTAGCAAAACCTACCAAGGTGTAGAAGCTGAGCATGCGATCATCGAAAAGATCGAGCTAGCCCTAGTGACTGTTGCCAGAAAGCTACGCTCGAACTTCTAAGCCCATGCCATAATAGTCTTGTCTGACTACCCCTTGCGGCGAATGTTATATAAGCCCACGGGGTCAGCATGATAGATGAAATGGGCTATGGAATTGGCAGAATTTGACGTCCAGTACCAGCTAAGAAAATCGATCAAGGGGCAAGTCTTGGCGGATTTTGTGGTAGAATTCATAGACAAGATGCCTCCTTTACTCTGCCTTGGAAGTTGTACGTGGACGGCTCGTCTATGACAGCTGGGTCTAGGGCTGGCATAGCCTTGACCATCCCAGACGGCACTACTTATAAGTACGCCATCAAATTGGTCTTCCTAGCATCCAACAACTAGGCTGAATACGAGGCAATGTTAGTCGGCATCTGGGTGGCCAAGTCAAATGGCGTCTCCCCGCTAGAGGTCTATAGAGCTCGCTGAGGTGTTCCCCTTGGCAAGGGTTCGGCCACTGGAGAGACCGTTCTTGGATCACATGTCGCTAATGTCGGGATCCAACGATGCCACCAGGTGTGGCACGTACTTCAAATTTGATCGGGCCTAGTTGTTAGAGGAAGGGTTCAGGAGTTTGGTTGAAGACAAATGGCAGTCTATGTGACCAGAGGGGTCAGTAGCAGCAAGACTGGAGAAGAAGATGTAGGAACTCAGAAGCTTTCTGAGGGAGTACAAGAAGCGGGTGAAGGAGGAGAGGAATAGGAAGAAGAATGAGGCTCTAGGTGAGGTAGAAAGGTTGGACATGGTGGAGGACCTGGGCCTGTTGACGGTGGACGAGAGGGAGGCGAGGTCTAACATATGAACCATCCAGGAGGAGGATTGAAAGATCGAGGTAGAATGGAAGACGAGATCTAGGCAAAAGTGGATAAAGGAAGGCGACTCTAATACAAGATACTTTCACATGATGACATCAGGCAGGTGGCGGAGAAACTAGATAGACAGGCTCCTAGTCGATGGCATAGAGTTTGTGGGGAGAGAGGCAGTTGGTAAAGCGACTGTGGATTTCTTTAGAGAATTCACAGGGAAGAGGTCCGATGACTGGAGGTGGAGGGGGTTAGAGGTCCCTTCCATTAGTGCTACACAGGCTGAGGGACTGATTAATCCTTTCACAAAGGACGAGGTGAGAGAGGTAGTCTGGGGCCTGAATGCAGAGGGTTGCCTAGGCCTTGATGGCTTTCCAATTTTCTTTTACAAAGAATTTTAGACGATGCTTGAGAGGGAAGTCATGGAGGTGATGGAGGAGTTTAGGGAGGGGAACAGTGGCTTCAATAGGTTGAATAAGTTCTTTGAGGAAGGTGCAGAAGCCATTGATGAATTTAGACCCATTGCGCTGTCCAATGCGATCTACCTAATTGTTGCGAAGGTCTTGGTGAATAGGTTGAAGAAGGTGATTAGAAAGGTGGTATCACTTGTGCAGACAACGTTTGTGCCTGGAAGAAACATTCTTGATGGTTATGTGGCAGCCACGAAGTTGCTGGCTTTGTGGAAGAGGGAGAGAAGGAAGGCGTTCCTTTGGAAGGTAGATTTTAGGAAAGCCTACGACTCGGTGCATTGGTCTTTCTTATGGGCTTCCTTGTTGAAGTGGGGGTTCCCGACGGCTTGGATACGATGTATAAAATTGTGTGTCACAACATCCTCCTTTTTCTTTCTCATCAATGGGAACCTAGCAAGTGGTTGGATACAACCGAGGAGGGGTGTAAGATAGCGATGCCCCTTGGCACCCATGCTTTTTGTTTTAGCTGCAGATGCACTTATGAGATCATCAGTTAGAGCTTGTGAGAGCGGCCTGATTAGGGGGTTCCCGTTGATGGACAAGTCCATGGTCCTTGTTCTCCAATACGTAGATGACACACTTTTCTTCATTGAAGGGGTGGAGGCAAAGGCGAGGAGGACCAAGGTGTTACTGGAGCTTTTTGGGGAGGCGTTGGGACTGTAGATAAATTATAGGAAGTCTACCTTCATTCCCTTTGGCTTGTCTGAGGAGGAAATCTTCGATTGTGTTGCAGCTTTGGGAACAAAAAGAGGAGCTCTACCTATTTCCCATTAGTGTCTGCCTCTATCGGATAGAAGGATTTCTATATAAGATTGGTCCCCTTTGGTTGAAAGAATTAAGGGGCAACTGGTAGAGTAGGCATCGAAGCTACTATCTAGAAGTGGAAGGCTGATGCTCTTGAAGGTGGTGTTATCATCGATGCCTTCTTACTTTGCAACGATGTTGAAGATGCCACGTCTGGTTGAAAAGTAGATTTTGTGCCTCATGAGGAATTTTTTCTGGATGAATTATGGGGCAAATGGGAGTGGGGTGAAGTTGGTGGCATAGGAGGAGGTCTGTAGGCCTCTCTAGGAAGGAGTCCTGGGAGTCATGGAGGTGGGAAGGATGATTGTTAGATTTTTGACCAAGTGGATTGCAAGACTACTTGGGGGGGAGGTCGACCTGGTAGGTGAGATCTTCCGCTCGTGCTATGGGGCTTCCCCAGTTTGGGAGCTGGTAGCCTCCCCTCCAAGGGGCACACCCCATTTTTTTAGGGGATTATCGATGGTGGCGTCGAGAGTCCAAAATTTCTTCATGCTAGTGCTTGGTGAGGGAAGACACTTCAGATTTTGGACAGATGACTGGACATGCTAGGGGAGGCTATGTGATAGGTTTCCTAGACTTGCAGCATTGGCTGTTGACAGAGATGCCCTGGTAGCAAATGCCTAGGATGGTTGTTGGTGCCCCAACCTGGTAGGGAACCTCTTGGACTAGAGGATCGAAGAGCTACAGGGGCTGCTACAAGAGCTAGAGAGCTTCCATCCTGAGGAGGGGGGGATGCATTTGGTTGGGAAGGGGACTTCACGATCCGTAGTACGTATAGGAGGCTAGGGGAGAATCCTATGACAATGGATATTGATCTTAGCAGAGATTGCAAGCTGGTGTGGGAGGCTGCATGCCCTTTAAAGGTGAAAATCTTTATGTGGCTAATTAGAAGAGGCAGGATCTTGGCAAAGGAGTAGAGAGCCAGATGGGCCTAGAGAGCAGATACAACATGCTCTCTTTGCCTTGACATGGAGGAGGACATTGAGCATCTTTTCTTCACATGCCTTGTGATGGCACAGATTTGGAGGCATTTCGGTGATGGGTGGTGGTCGCAGGACACATCTAGCGCTTTTTGGAGATCCTTCAGATGCAACAGCAGAACCGAAGGGCACAATGTTTTCCAAACAAAGAAAGAAAGGACATGACCTCTTGCTATGTTATGGAGCATATGGCTCGAAAGGAATGCAGTGATCTTTAAGGGTTAGCATCTTTATGTAGATAATTTTGTGGAGTCTGTTTTGTCACTTCTATCCCTTTGGAAATGTAATTCATGATATGGCATGGTGCCACCTTTTAATGAGACACTTGGATAGTTATCACTTGGATAACTACCCTTTCACTTTTCAAAACTGATCCTTACACTCACCTCCATGTGATCATCACTTGCGCTATCCTTGTATACATTGTAACCCAATTAGAAGCATGATCTCATCACTATTCATCGTACCATTCATCTTACTTATGACACATTAGTTATCCCACCTGCTTATCCTACATCCAAACGAAAAAACTTTCTATTTTGTAAAAATAGATTACCTCTGACCATGGCCGCGATGGTGACCAACGTCTAAAGAAGATCAAAGTTCCAGCTTTTAACACAAGACTGTGAATTTACAGAGCAACATGAATTTGCCCTTGTATAATATGATGTATAACATGTACAAATCTACAGCAGCAAGAACATTGATCCATTGTAAGCAAGGAAAGAAGAATAAAGGCACCACTTTTCCATCTTATCAGAGGTTCTCCATTTGGATGGAGCTCTTGAGCAGCACGTACTCCCCGAGGTACCCACCAAGATGATCACAGAGTGCAGCCCTATCGATCGCCTGCCAGTGGAAGCTCTTGCACACATAGTAGAACATGCTCTGCAGTAGCAACCCAACAAGGTTAACCACCACTAGCACCGCCACGAACAACCCTGCCACTACTACCCTTGCAAAAACGTCGAATTTCTCCCCGACGATGAGTACGTGGAAGGCAATAGAGACGACCCCGCAAGCAAAAGAGGTAGGTGACGATGAAGCAGGCGGCCATGGAGGCACATCCGCGCAAAAGGTCGCGGCTTTTGCTCGTGGCCGGCGAGGGGCTCAAGGGTGCTGAAGATGGAGGCGAGGTGCTAAAGGGCGGAGTTGTAGATGTGGGCGATAAGGACGGCAGAGAAGACGAGGAGGAGTGGGAGGAAAAAGGGGGAGTGGGAGGAGGAGAAGAGGGGGACGGCGAGGTTAAAGGAGTCCATCAGGGTAGTGACCCAAAGGAAGGTGTGGAGGAGGCGGGGGATGGCGGAGAGGACGATGGAGAAGGAGAGGGGCTTGTTGGAGCAGATGAAGGTGACGGAGAAGATGACAATAGCGGTGGATGATGAGTGAAATTTATTGGATTAATATTTAATCTAATTATTTTTTAATTATATGTGTTTAATTTTTAATTGTTTAAGAGATAAAGGATAATTTATCTTAATCTATGTATAATTTTAGGTATCAATTTTATATTTAATAGTATATGGTTATGATAACCTATTAGGTAGATGCAAGTTAGATGTAAGAATTATCGGAATATGGAGGACATTATTCGCAAATGGGATTTGCACACACCAATTCCGTGCTTTAATCTATCTTCTAGTTGCGAACAAAGCTACAATCATCCAATTTCAATTTTTAAGACGTCCAGAGCTCAATCTGGACGTCTAATGAAGTTGACATTAACTGAGCCCATGCACCACCACAATCTCCACCACCAGTCATGCCCTATCCCTCCATGGATCCCATCCGCTTGCGATCTTCGCCGAGTGGTTGGAGAAGATCTCGATGGAAGAAAACAAACCGAGGATTTTTAAAAAGAGAAGAAACCAATTGCATGGGAGATCTTGATCTCCTCCACCGTGAAACAGAGCCTACACCATGGGACATGTGCACATTGTGGCCACTGCGAGTTTCGACATCGCCTCTATGCCCTTGCACGTAGTGATAGTGTGTGCACGTCGCTTCTCCACCTCTCAACACCACCACCATCACCACCACCAAAACCCAACCCTCCACCACCTACACATCCCACTACCATTGCACACCACCCTCTCATCTCCCTCTCCATCGCCATCTTCCTTTTTATTTTTCCTCCTCCTCCTTTGCTTCACCTCCAAGAACAACCCATCCCCTCCCCTTTGGGGATCTTTTCGATCGCGAACACCGTGGTCGGAGCATACACCATGGAAATTGCATACACCATGAACAGAGCCTCCACTGTGCTCTTCATGTCACCACCTTTCCCACCATGACCTAAGAGCGCAGCCTTCACTGCAAGCATCTCATCACCCTCCTTGGCGAGCGTGGTGACAGCCGCTCATCGCCGCCTACACCGTGCCCTCCTACCCATCGCCACCTACTCCTTTTCCATCGAAATCGCAGTAGCCCATCCTCTCCCTCTCAAACCAAACACCACCACCATCCTACTGTTCACCATCTTCGACCTCTCCTTCTTTCTCCCCTGTTTCACCCCCACCACGTGAACCCATCACCACCACTTTCACCGTCGCCTCAAATCACCACTGCCGGCTACCATGCTCGTCGCTGACACCACCAAAAAAATCATCGACAGCTCACCATCTCACCCTCGCTGTTGAATCCGCCGACCATGAACCCACTTCATCTTCACCCATGATCTCACCACCGACAACTCCTCCTTCCAATTCGACCACTTCTAATCTCTTCAAGTTGAGCCTTCATGACCATAAAGAAGCTCCTCCTCTCGTGCACCACCACCAAGCTCCTTGCCGGTGGCCGTGGCTCCTCCACACACGGTCACAAGCGGGGAAAACATCCCCTGTTTTGCTACAGTGCTAAGGCAATTAGTATTTACGTCCCATGCCATTGCGAATGGAGATTTATATTATATTGGATGATTTGTGATCAGGCACTTTCTATCTTTCTATTTCTCGCTCTCTCTCTCTCTGATTTTATGTCTCACTTTTAAATAAATACCATGAATATTTTAGAGGGTAATGATCTTCTTATTAAATTGAGAAAAATTATTGGTACATTTGTGAGATTAACGTGGAGTTGATCTCTTATTTATCTAAGTTGTTAATTTCTCTATTTGTGAATATTACTCTATGCAATAATTTTTACGATTTTTTGAACATAAATGGGAATTTCATGTGAACATTCGTGGTGAAAATAATTGAGTTTATTAGCCTAAGCCTCCTTATGGATACGACCTAATCTACTATGGTTAGATATAATTATTATTTTAATTGAGAGATTTTCTACTACATAAAATACTACAACAATGTATCCTTTTATTACTACCTTCGTAATTAAGCGAAAATCTCTTTATTAGTGGCGGTGGCGAGGAGGGAGAAGGTGAAAAGGAAGAGGAGGTAGAGGAATTGGTAGAGGAAGAGGAGGGCCTGCCTAATCATGAATATTACTGCTAGAATCTTCTTGTTGGTGGCAGAGGGGGTGGACAAGGAAGTCGACAATGGCTCGAACGAGGAGGGTAAGGAGGACGATGGGGTTGATGGTCGGGTGGCTTGTATGAGGGCTGAGGAAGGGTTTGATTTCGTGAATAGGAAGGAGGGTGGGGAGGGCATGTGCTTTTTTTTTTTTTTTTAATGAAGTCAGAAGGGTGGGAAGTAGGCTACGTTATGTTTTTAACCACAGTTTTGTTTGACAACGTTTAATAACGAGACATTGAAATTAGAGGAGTCCATCCAGTTCTTGTCATTTTAGTTATGTTAATATATTAACATTGTTAAAACTAATGACATTAGGTAAAATTAAATATCATATTAAGTTCTTTTTGTTGCAGGGAATGACTTCATTGAATCAAACAAGTTCATTTGCACTAAGCACTCTAAATTAGCTTGTGTATGGATCTGGAAATTTTCTAATTATTTTGAAATACAACCAAACTTGTTGTCATTCCATGGTTTAAGGCCTTGGGAATCCTTTTTAATTTTGGACCGCTTGTTAGCCTTAACAAATGTTGTGAGGGACGTTTTGCAAGAAAAGTTGGATTGAGGACTTTCTTAGCACTCAAGCCATAGAATGTGAGGGCCTTGAGTGAAGTTCCCACCTATATACCAAAAAAAAAAAAAAAAAGATGGCTCACTTTGGAAGCCATTTCTCAGGTAAGTATTTTGCTCCATCGTGAGGGGTAGGGAGAGACAGAACGGCAACTTCGTTCCCCTCACCTGCTCTTTTCCCTCACTACCTCCTCTAGCTGGTCCTCTCCCTCTCTCTGCTGAGCCGCTGCAGGTGCTGTTGCTGGGTGAGCTGCTGCTACTGCAGGCTGCAGCTGCCGCTGCTGCGTTTACTGCTGCTGCTGCGGGCTGCAAGTGGAAGAGAAGGGGAAGAGGCTAAAGGAAGGCACCATCCTCCTCCTAGACGTGTAGAGGGGCTACTCTATTGCACACGAAAATAGGTAGGGACCCCATGTTCTGTTTTTTTTTTCTTTTTGAATGCTTCTCTTTGAGCTTAGGAGTGATTGGATAATCTTGACCTGGTGCATGTCTTTGTGAGTGGACGTGTGGAAGGCCTGCCGGAGTTGTAGTTTGATCTTTTTCTTTGTTTTTGATTTACCTCTTGTTGGGATTTCTTTGGTAATGAATGTTTGCATTATATTCTAGTAATGCCTCAAAAATAGTTTTAATTTGATGGGATAAAGTAGAGAGTTTTTGGGTGGCTGCATCCAATCTAAACCGTGGACACTCAAATCTGGCAAATGGATAGAATCAAGCTTTGTCGTTACTTTGTACACTTCTAGAATATCTATTGCCTAATTTTGATCGCCCACTCACAACTTTGGATGCCCAAAATTGTGTTAATGGCATTATTTTATTATTTATAACTCCATTTAGGCCTACAGAATGCATCTAGAATCAGCACTAAAGATGAGTACCAGTATTGGCATGAATTCTTGGCATTCTAAGCAGCAGGTGCCCATTAATGGTACCACACATGGGCACTGATGCTACTACCATTGTTGCCCTAGACATTTCTCTAATTTGAAACCCAAATACAGGATCATGAACCCTAATATGTGACATTTGCTAAAAAGAAGTCTCGGAAAATGCCTAGAAATTTTCATATAATAAAAAAGAGGAATAAGCCTTGGAAAATACCACAATAAAACCCAAGCAAGGTGGCTAAATTCAAAGCAGAATTTGTAATACAGAAAGCTTGATGACTCTTGTGGAGTCTCAATAAAGGATAACCTAGATTCTAAGGTTTGAGGTCAGACCCCAAGTGATTCATTAGGTCTTTAAGATTTTGTTTCGAACATGGAACCAAATAAACTAAAAGCTAGTAGGCCTATCAAGTGGGCTGGTAAGGCTACGCTTTTGGATTGGGTGAACTATGGATTCACCGCTTGTTGAACAAGAATGGAACTTGCACTTCACCGTTGCGAGACTCTAGCCTAGGTACCTTTCAAGAGGCCTGACTCTTTTGACTAAGGTCAGTAACGTTCTTGATACATCGAGAACGGGTATGCCTTTCATGAGGATCACCCGACTTATTAGCCTCTCCCCTAATCAAGGAGAGACTACCAGGTGGGGGATCCAAGGAAAGGATACATCTCAATCTCCTCTATTAGAGATGGATGATTTACAAGAATCTGACACTTGAGGCGAGTGAGGGAAATAAATGCAATTATAATAATGAATCACGAGATAAACTCAATTAGGCAAGAAATGGGTTGATTACTAGTTGATTTTGTTATCATTAGAATGAATGATCGTGGTACACTTGCACTGATAATCTCTCCCTTTTTGATGATGACAAAACCATAAATAATACTCAAAGAATTCTCCTACTTTTTGGCATTATCAAAAAAGCTTGATTTTAATCAGTTTATTCTGTAACTCTCCCTTAAAACATGCTCTTCTAGAATTTGTTTAGCTCCCCCCTTTTGACATAATAAGAGAATATCAATTTTCTCCATTAACTTTCCATTTTTAATGCCAATATAGCTCAATAAGTTTTTAAGTTCTCCCCTTAAATCAAGGTTTTAAAAATTAGATCGAATCGGTTGGTCCAACTAGTTGAACCGAGAACTGGTGGCAGAACGACCGGATCGCCCGATTTTTGAACAGCAAGCTTGAAGCCATTTGATTTGAGAAAAATCCAGTTCGATCGGTTCAAACCGATGAACCAGATCTTTGGGTCAACTTGCTCCAATGAAAAAAAAAAATGCTGGTGGACTCCCACGTCAAATGCCATCGTGACACTTCATTTCCCACTTTCCCTCTCTTAGAGTCTCAGACGGACCTATCCTTCTCAACTCAAATCTCAAGCACTCGCCGTCGCCGAAGCTCTCACCCCTCCTGCCCTCCCTGCGACCGATGAGGCGACCACACCCTCCTACCCTCGCATCCGCGTCCATCGTCTGCTGTCCGTGACTGATTGCATTCGTCTGTAACTCCCACCGCAGTGCCTCCTTTTCCCACGGCAGCACCTCCTTTCTCCTTCCGCAGTGGCGCAGCCATCGCGTCCGCGACTGCACGACTCCCTACTGAGACTGCCCTCGCCATCGCCCTTCTCAGAGTCAGCGTCCGTGTTCGTTTATTTTCTTAACATAGTTAATTAAGTTATTTAGGCTTAATTATGTGCAAGAGAAAGTAACTTAGGTTTACTTGAATTGATGTCAATTGAGTAGTATAAAGTCAAGCTAACCTAACATTTTAGATTTTAATTTAATTTTTTTTTAAACTGGTTGAGTCCAAGTCGTTCACTGGGAGGCATAACTTAATTTAATTCATCATTAAATCCTAAGCATAAATTACTAATTACTTAATTAATTGGAATTATAATTAGATTACTTTAGGAATATGAATCTTGCATAAAGGATATTCAATTAAAAGATATGATGCAAAATTCCATTAAGAAAAACATATTTACACATGTAAATTGTTATTAAAAGCAAGTAAACATGTTTATTTTACTAATTTCATTTCATTTACAAAAGATTAAGGCAAGAAAAAGAAATTTAAATGAATACAAGTGCCTTATTACATCAATTAAGCTCAAAAAGAAATTGCATTTAAGTAAAAATTACAAATCAGGCATCTTAAACTCTTAAATTTCCATTCTCTTCTTCTACCTTCAGCCTCAATTCTTTTTCTTCTACCTTCTCTTTACCTCTCTATCTCGAGCTCTTCTTCACATTCCTCTTAAGTTTCTTAACCTCTTTTCTTCTTTTTCTTTTCCTCTTATCTTTTATGTCTGTATACCTTTCTCCTTTGTTTTTCCTTTAAGCTCCATGAGCTCTTCTCCTCTTCTCTTTCTTTACCTCTTATCTTTTAATTGTGCACTTGAACCGAATTTGAACCACACTTGAACCGAACCAAAAATTTGATTTTATGGTTGGTAGCTTGGACCGGTCGGGGATATACAGTACCCCTTCCAAGGATGGACTAGACCCTACTAGGTCCAAGCCTAATTTGAATTAGGTTTATTTCCGGTTCAATTCTCATCATGCACAGTCTCTAGCCTCCCAGGCCCACATGCACATGCCCGCTCATGGGCCCACGCTCGCACGCCCACAGGCACACACATACCCGGGCACGTGCACCGCACGCACCCACGCACACACATATGCTCATTGTGCGCATAGCGCTGACGACCGAACAACCCTATGCACGTTTTCCATTTATCCTAAGGTGCTTTCTCATGTTCTACCGATGTGGGACTAAGTTAGTCCCCTCCAAGCCGGACTTTGGCTGGAAGCACAGGTCGACTCAAAGCTCCAAATCGAGCAAACAAGGGCTCGTTAGAAAGCTCTGAAGGTGTACTACAAGATTGCAGCATCAATTTAATGCTAAAAATAGAATCTACCCTTCAATTTGAAGGGTGAATGTTAGAGCTTTTCACAGCTAATTAAGCCTGCAGAAGTGTTATATAGGTCTAAGGACCTGCAGTGATCCTTTTTGACTTCAGATGAGGTCCTGAATCATCTCAGAAGATGATTCTGCTCCTAAAGGTGAAGGGAAGAGATGCTAAGAAGCTTCAGGAAGGCAAAGAAGCTTAGAAGCTTCAAGCAGAAGCTTCAGAGCTTCGAATTAAGCTCTGAAAGGCTTCACAGATAGCTTAAGATCAGATACATCTAATTCAACAACCTCTGAAGGTTGTTAGGAGTCCATCTGGGCAGTGTTTGGATTTGAAATTCATCGAAAAGGCATTGAAGATAGTATTGGGTTCAAATGAACCCAAACTGTGCAGAAATCAAATTCATGTGAAATCCTAACTTAAACTCATTCAAATCAAATCTAAATCATCTAAAATCATTCCAGGAATCATTCGTAATCCTCAGTTCTCCTAATTAATGACTGAATCATCAAATCTGACCTGAACTTGACCAATGAGCCTTGAAACTTGACTTTCTTCATAAGGTTATCTCAGATGAAATTAATGTCTTAAATCACTTCTATTTCACCTTAGGAATAGATTCAGAGTCTCAAAAAGAGATTTCAACTATGATTTCTAGGGTTTCAGTCCTGTCGCCTGAGATCCTAAGTGAGTTTGTTCGACAGAACAAACTAAGGCTTATATAAGTGATTGATCTACTGGATTGATCTTAGGGCATCCTCTTAATGCTTCTAAACCTTTAAAAGTAGGATTATCCCTATTGAACAGACTTCTCCAATTCTGCCGAAGTTGGAGAAGACAAAGGTCTAAATCTTGCTCCAGGTCTTAAAACCTCATACGAAATGTTGCAGAATAATCAGTGAACCTCAAATAAATGATTTGGAGCTTCTGAGGGAATTCCATAGGCTGAAGAGTACATCTTGGTTCATTGGAGCTCTCCGGAGTCCCAGTGAGTTCAGAAAATGGCTAAAAGATTGTAAACTCATCAAAACAAGCCATGGATGATCTGAAAAGTTTCCTTAGGTCACAAGGAACCTCAGGAACACAATAATTCATTCAATTAATAATTAAACTAAAAGGTATGCAATGAATTCACAGAGAATGTGATCTGAGTTCGCTGGAACTCAGATCAAGTTCTCTCACTCAATTGCGTAGAGAGAACTAATTGGTGAGGTGTAGCGATAGTGTTCATGTGATCAATTAGGTGGAGGAACTCCTCCTGAGCCGCCATTGACAGCGAGCTCAGGAGGTTGAGTGAATTTTAGGTGTTTTAGATATAGGTGATTTTAAGTCAAATTAAGGTGAGGATAGGGGCCCTAAGAAGATGATTAAGTGATGGAGGGCCCCAGTGGAGGTGAATTGCCCTCGGATACTTCCGCCATGGACAGTGGAAGCAGCCGGTGAAGGTGGAGATGGATTAGGCGATTAGGTGTTCAAATCAGGGAATTAAAGTGTTAGAAGCGATCATGGAGGATTAAGGAAGATGATCAATGAATTTAAAAAAACAAAAGATTGCTCCAGTCAAGCTCTAAGAGCTCGCCGGAGTTGAGGAAGATGACAGGAAATCTAGCATTAAATCTATCTAACCTACCTAATTAGCTACTCTAATTAAACTACTTTAATAACCTACTGTTACTAAGGTGTAGAGGATATCTCCGTCGAACGATCTTAACGGAGGAGGAAATCAGAGGGCGGAGGAAGAAGTCTGGCGGGTGTAGGCACAGCGTAGAGGTGAAGCCCGACGTCAGCACTGCGTCAAAAGACTCAATAGACGACGATGGAGATCAGGAGCAAGTGAAGACGAACGGAGGAAGATGGAGGAGGTGGAGGAAGGTTGCCGGAATTGGAGCGAATAGCCTATCTGCTAGCTCAGTGGGGGGAAGAGAGAAGGGAGCTAACCCCTTGAAATCGAAGAGGAGGGGTATTAATAGGTTGCGGCAACTGGGGAGGAGGGTGAATCTGGATGAAAAGAAGTCTAAGAGTGAAGTAACCATTGGCATCTTCTCCGACGCCGGTGAGGTTAACTTCAAGCCCTAAATAGGATTTGAGTTTCATCCAGACCGATGGATGGAAGGAGGACGGTGAGCACAAGCTCCAAGAGCTTGGAAGGGAAGGGCAGACGTCGGATGGATGGTGATCAGCGGGTATGGAAACCTCCTGTCGTCAACCATCGAAGAGGCTGAAGAAGAAATGAAGAGGAAGAAGAAGATGTTTACAGGGACCTATCTGCAATGAAAGATAAGGACCTAAGTGAAGAAGAAGGATTCAATTGAAATAAAACTTAGGGAGTAAAATGTAAACTAAGGTTTTCAAGGTTTATTTTCATTTAAATCTTTTTCAACTTTTATATGTGATTATAAATTAGAAAAATAATATATTTAAACCTTGGACTTACATTTTTGACCTTTTTAGCTTAATTTATTTAATTAAGTAAAGTTACTTAAGTTATTACATACTTAGGTATAAGTTATACTTAAATTAGTTAACACATTAATTAGGTAAATTATTGATGATATTTCGAGTCCATTTATTAATTAAATTATTAATAATATTAATTGGATAATAATATAACATTTTTAACTTATTTTAAGGTCCTTTAATATTTTATCTCTTATTCTATAATTAACCCATACATTTACATATTCCTAGCTAATTAACTAGGAAGACTAGTTAATTGGGGGTAATTAGAAGTCATGATGAGCCTCTCATCATACCCCCAAGCCAAAGTTTTGCTAGTCCCTAGCAAAAATTAACTAGAAATATGATGATTTAAACACTTAGGTTTAAATTAATAAAAACTAAGTATAGGAATGCCTAGGTCAGAATTTTGAATATTCACTTTTTAGATTTAATGTATATATAAATAAGTATCCATAAATATACAAAGCATTATGTGAGAGTATCCCTACTTAGACTTGTAACTCAAACAACTTCTCAAAACACACTATTAAAAATAGAGTTTTAACAAGAATTTTATCAAAAATTAGAATCCTGAAAACCACTTATTCTTTGTAATCATTCTAAACCCTAGAAACTCAGAATTCAAAGTGTTTTAGGAAAACCAAAGCTTAAGAGTTGGAAATTAAATTTTATCTCAAAAATTCAATAGACCTAAGTTAATCCTTAAATGAAAATTGATTTTTACCAATCTAAGTTTTAGGAAATTAGCCAGATACTCATCATTAACCAAACTTAGAGTAGTAAAACTCTAATCTACCAGCCTACAACACCGAGGATAGACTTCTAGACCTAGGGTTTTGTTAATCTTTCTCCTTTAGGTCTCAACTGCAAGTCCTCAAAGCTCGATTTCTTAGGCTTCACTGCCCAATACAAAGGTTTAGTAGCTATGATTTTAAAACATCCGTGCTTGTGAAGAGAATTATCCTAAAGGCATCCAAATTTGCAAAAATCCAAATCTTAAGACATCAATTTCCAATCTAGATTATTCCAATTCAAACCTTTAGCTTGGCCTTACTCAGGTTTGGTTGCTTTCTCCTCACCAATTTTTTATCCCGAGGTTAACACTTTTTGTGTATATCTCCCCGGTGGACCATTGAGTCTCTTATTCTTAATTTTTATCTCCATATTTTTTTTCAACTTTTTCTATAGGATGGACACCCATATGTTGCGAGGTGTTCTTTTATTTGATGGAAGGAAGGATAGCATCTATTTGTACCAAGATGCTTTATTTGGTGGAAAATTACATAAGTACCCATTTGTAACGAGGTACTTAACTGCAGGGTGTTTTATTTTTATTTTATTTTATTTTTTTTATTTTTCTCTCCCTTCTCATTTTTCTTACTAACATTAAACTACAAATCCTTTTTCTAGGTCGGTGGCACATCCTTCACCCTTTCAAGAGCTGCCCCGCGAAAATCCTTGGACTAAAAAGGATTTAGAATCGATCTCTTAACCTCTGTATTTTCGCAGTCTCAGATGCCAACAAGACAACTCTATGTGTGTGAATTTTGGATGCTTAGGTTACTTAGCTCTCAAACCAAAGCTTGAACAGCAAAGTCATTCACTCTCAGGTCCTTTAAACTTTTAGTTTCCTCCTAAAGGATCTGTCGAGACATAACTCACCAAGTCTAGCAGAATATCATTAGTTGATTAAGCTAACTATAGCCTGATAGAATTGAAGACTAAGATTTTACTAGCTCTTTATTTAATTAATTCTGAATATTTGGCCTTTTTACTTAACTTGATGAAAGAAACAAATATTCAAAAAGTAAAAGGATTACTTAGTATAATTGATTAAAAAGTTACAATTTAATTCCAAAAATTAAGTTTTGAACTTAATACACCTTAGTTACTTTATTTCAAAGTAAATAATAGAAAAACAAATCCTTAAGGTTTAAAGATTCCAACTTAAATAAAATCCCGTTTAAAATTTTGCAAACAAAAGTATGTTCTGAAAAATGTTATAAGTAGAAATATAAATAAGGATTTAAAGCTCTTTATAAAATATTTTTTTACAATATATATTTTTATTTTTGGTTTCTGACCTAAAAGAAAAGTTAAGCTCTTAATTACTAATATAAAGAAATATAAATATTTTTTATATCTTCTTTTTCTTTTCTTTATTCTAGATGTACAACCCTTTATTATTTTTATAATTTTACAATTTTTAAATTTTAATATTTGTATATTTTTATCTTTATGTTTTATAAAATTTTCCAATTTTTATGAATTTTTCAAAATTTTATGGTATTTTTTATTTTTATTTTTTTTAAAATTTTTTGGTATTTTCATTTTTTAAAATTTAGTGAATATTTAATTTTTATATTTTTTTATATTTTCTTAACAATACACTTGAAGTAAAAATTTCACTTCACACCCCCCAAGCGAAGATTTTACAATGTCCTGATTGTAAGAAGGGTGAAAAAGATATTACACTTCACTTAGTGCAGGTTGACGGAAGGAGTCGGATAGAAGAGATCAAAGATCTCTGTGCGGATGATTTCTATTCTGACCAAAGGTTAGAGTGGACAGTCAGACTAAATGAAGGTAATCTGTGTAGAATGAAGTGAAAAATCAGATATAGATTCAAGTGTATAGGAAGAGAAAAGTGTAGAAAACAGGAAACATCTATATACAACGTGTGGATGGAAAGATGACAAACCCTAATGGAGCGTGTAACAGTCTCCAACAAGACCCAAAGCAGTGATTCCAAGAAAGGTTTTAAATGTTGACCATTAACTTTGAAGGGTTGATCCTTATTGGGTTTGGTGATTTCGACAGCTCCATTGTCGAAGACTAACAACAATAAATGGTCATTGCCATTTAGACCTAAGTTTCCCAGGGAAGAGCTTCAAACGGGCATCAAAAAGCAACACCTTCTGACCAGGTGTAAAAGATTTGCGGGAAATGTGTCTATCATGGAAGGCTTTAAGTTTTTCCTTATACAGCTTTGAACTCTCATAGGAATCATGATGCAATTCCTCAAGCTCACTAAGCTGCAACCTACGATGATCACCAACCTTCGCGAGGTCTAAATTACAGGCTTTAATTGCCCAATAGGCCTTGTGTTCAATTTCTACTGGAAGATGACAGGGTTTCCCGTAAACAAGTTTGTATGGTGACATGCCTATTGGTGTTTTGTGGGCAGTCCTATAAGATCATAAAGCCTCATCTAAACGGGAAGACCAATCCTTCTTATCGGGTCGGATTGTCATTTGAAGGATCTTTTTGATCTTCTGATTAGAGACCTCAATTTGCCCATTGGTTTGGGGATGATAAGGTGTAGAAATACGATGTGTAACCCCATATTTTCTAAGTAAATTCCTAAACTGGGCATTATTAAAATGGGAACCGTCGTAAAAAATGATAGCACGAGGTACCCCAAAACGAGCGATAATATGACTCTGAATAAAAGGAATGACAACTCAATGATCATTTGTGCGTGTGAGTATGACTTCAATCCAACGAGAAACATAATCAACAGCAAGTAAAATATATTCGAAGCCAAAAGAGGATGGAAACGAACCCATAAAGTATGCCCCAAATATCAAAGATTTCACAGACAACAATCGGATTCAGAGGTATCATGTCTTTTCGGGACATGCTACCAAGAGTTTGGCAGTGACTACATTCCTTACAATATGTCTGTGAATCTACAAATAAAGTGGGCCAATAAAACCTGCATTGTAGAACTTTTGCAGCGGTCTTTCGACCAAAAAAATACCACCACAAGCCCAGTCATGACAGAAAGAAAGGATAGAATCAATCTCAGAAGAAGTAAAACAACGCCTGATGATTTGATCATTACAAAGTCGAAAACGATACGGATCTTCCCAGAAATAGTATTTGGCTTCTGATTTGAGTCGTGATTTGCGATTCCTGTCCCAGCCTGGTGGGAATTGATGTGTAACCAAATAGTTAACAATATCTGTGTACCAAGGAAGATCTAAGGATATAGTCAAAAGATGTTCATCAGGAAAGTGTTCAGTGATTGGAGGAGATGATTCGATAGTATCAGAAGGAAGGCGGGAAAGATGGTCGGCAACAACATTCTGTCATCTCGCCTTATCACGAATTTCTAGGTCAAACTCTTGTAAAAGCAAGATCCATATGATCAACCTCGGTTTCATGTTCTTTTTGGATAGAAGGTGTCGAATAGCTGAGTGATCAGAGTACACAATGATTCGAGATCCGAGTATATAAGATCTGAACTTTTCTAATCTAAATATTATCGCTAGTAATTCCTTTTCCGTAACCGTGTAATTCCTTTGTGCCTATTCAAAGTTTTACTAGCGTAGTAAATCACTACCGGATTCCTCTCAATTTTCTGACCTAAAATAGCTCCAATTGCATAATCTAATGCATCACACATGATTTCAAACGGTAAATCCCAATTAGGTGGTTGCAAGATTGAAGCCTGTGTAACTCTATCTCTCAATGTTTCAAATGTAGAAATACACTCCTTACTCATCTCAAAAGTAGTATCCTTTGTGAGGAGGTTTGTGAGTGGTCGAGCAATCTTTGAAAAGTCGAGTATAAATCTTTTATAAAATCTCACGTGCCCGAGAAAAGCTCTAATACCTTTGATCGAGTCAGGAATTAGAAGATTTGCAATTTGATTGATCTTAGCTCGATCTACTTGGATACCTCGCTCAGACACAAGGTGGCCAAGTACAATGCCCTCTAGAATCATAAAATGGCTCTTCTCCCAACTAAGGACAAGATTCACTTCTATACATCTCTTGAGAATCTTCGACAAATTATCCAGACAGATATCAAATGTTTCCCTGAAGACTGAAAAATCATCCATAAAAACCTCCATATATTCACCCACCATTTCAGTAAAAATGGCTAACATGCAATGCTGAAAAGTCGTGGGTGCGTTGCAAAGCTCAAATGGCATTCTTCGGAAAGTAAAGGTTCTGAAGGGGCAGGTGAAAGTCATTTTCTCTTGATCTTCAGGATAAATTGCTACTTGATTATATCCAGAGTAACCATCCAAAAAGCAGAAGAACCTATTACCAGCTAATCTCTCAAGGATCTGATCAATGAATGGAAAAGGTAAGTGGTCCTTCTTTGTAACTGTGTTAAACTTATGATAGTCAATACAAACTTGCCACAAATTCGCAATTCGTGTGGGAATGGTTTCTCCATATTCAGTCTTAATTATGGCGAGTCCTACCTTTTTAGGTACCACTTGAATTGGACTCACCCAAGGGCTATCAGATATAGGGTAAATAACGTCAGCATCTAGCCACTTGATTATTTCTTTCTTTATGACCTCCTTTAAATTCGGATTTAGATGTCTTTGAGCTTCTCTTGAAGGTCGTGCCCCATCTTCAATATAGATGGATGAGTACAAAAATTGGGGCTAATCCCGGTGAGATCATGTAAAGTCCACCCAATTGCCTTCTGGTGATCTCGTAAAACCTTAATCAATTTTGATTCTTGCGATTCAGAAAGATGAGAGTTAATGATTACATGATATGTTTGATCAAATTCTAGATAAACATATTTAAGATTATCAAGCAATGGTTTCAATTCTAATGCAGGAATAGAATCAACAGCATGATTCGGGGTGGGATTTTCGACTGCAAAGAGTGAATTAAATGAGTTGTGAGGTTCAGATTCAGGATTGAGTATAGATTCTGATAACAGGTTTTCATTTTGAGGGTATAAGATATCAAAAGATGTGTTCTCTAGTTCTAAGGAACTAAGGTCACCCTCAAAAACTGAAATAGATTTAATTTCCTCAATCCAATTGCAATCTTATCCTCTAGAAGCTCTAAATATATCCAATTTAATTGTCTTCTCCTCAAATTTCAACTCAATCTTTCCAGATTCACAATCTATGTTGGCCTTTGCAGTGGCCAAAAAGGGTCTCTCTAAAATAATTGGGGTATCTCTAATTTGTTCGGGTACTTCCATATCAAGTACAATAAAATCCCCCGAAAAATAAAAGTGCTGAATTCTCACAATTATATCCTCCAATGTTCCTTTAGGTGACTTAATAGATCTATTAGCTAATTGTAAAGTCACATTGGTAAACTTAAGGTTTTCTATTTGGAAATGTTTTACCAAAGATGAAGGAATGAGGTTAATAGATGCTCCTAAATCTGGGAGGACTTTATCAAAACACTGGTCCCCAATTATACAGGAAATAAATGGAGATCCTAGATCTTTCTTTTTCAAAGGAAGCGTACTCGAAATGATAGAGCTCACATGCTCTGAAAGTACCACAGTGCTTCCTTTCTTCGGCTTATGCTTAGGAGTACACAATTCCTTAAGAAATCTCACGTAAGTCGGAATGTGTTTGATAGCGTCTAGGAGTAGCATATTAATGTGTACTAACGGGATCCGTTCTCGCACATTTGAAAGTCATCGAAAATTGTAGTATAGTCGCGTAAAAACGTTCGTCAAAAATTAAGTTTGTAAAAATTACGATACTTGAGTCCCGGTTGTTCGTCTCTGGGAGGCATTTGTTTTATTTTTGAAATCGATCTTTTTGCCACTCTACTTTGTTTAGAAATCGCATGGCGGTTTATGATTGTTACGTATTTAGATACGACATACTTAGTTGCAATAGATGATAATGAAAAGTGGGCAACTTTAATCACACCAAATATATTGTAATCGATGAGCTCATGGTGATTCTCAATACATGGACATATATATATATAGAAACATTTTTCATTCATTCAATGGGAGAGTTGTTTGCAACAAGAACTTTAGAGGAAAGCTTGTACATAAATGCTTGAAATTTAAGCCTAGCAACCAAAAAATGACTGCATAGAAGAATCAATGGGGGGATTTCGCATGCATCATTGGGGGAGAAGTGAAGACTACGCTACTAAGCAGTAATAAAAGTAGTAAAAATTATGGAGAGCGTAAACTACATCTAGTAGAATAAAGGGCATTTAGGGGTGGTCCTCGATAGCCTTGGAGTGGTCGGAAGAAGAATGAGGGGCAGCCAATGTAGCTTAGGCCGACCCTTGGAGAGAGGGAGGAGTGATCCAACATCTCGACATGATGTCCTCCATGGTGGTGGTAGTGAGCTCGTGGAGGTGGAGTGGCTAGCTAAGTGGAAGTGGGCGTGAATTTCACCAATGGAGTGAATTTGCCAAGGAAGTGAATGGGTGCACTTGGCCACCTATGGGGTCTTTTTATAGACCCAATGGCTTCTCTCTAGAGAGGTGTGGAACTCTCTAGAGAGAGTCCAAGAGTGGCCAGCCACATCAAGGTGGAGGTGGTCTTTGAGATCCAAAAATTGTGGATCTCAATTTGAATGCCTCTTGGTTGCTAAATTTAGCAACCAAGAGGTGGCTCCATCTCAAGAGAGCTCTAGAGAACTCTAGAGAAGTGTGTGTGTGAATGGGTGTGTGTGTGTGTGTGTGTGGTCATGCTCTATATGGCTAGGTGGCTTAGGATAGGTCCTAAGGGGTTTGTGTAGGTGTAGGTCTTGATTTTAGGGTTACAAACCCTAATTGCTAAGGTGAAAATGCAATTAAACTTAACCTAAGCTTAATTGAATGAGTATGAGCCTAATTGAGGGTGACAACTCAATAAGGTTGGGTTTAGGTCAATTGGACTCGCACTAAGTTCAATTGAACTTGTGTGAGTTGAGATCTAAGCTCAATTGGACTTAATGAGTCCAATTGACTTAGGTGAAGGTAATTGACTTTGATCTAAGTCAATTGGGTTTGGTGAGGACCTAATTAGGTCCTTAGGTAGGTCTAGAGTTGATGTACTAGGGTTAGGACACCTTAATTTAGGTTCCTATGGGATTGGGATTAGGTCTAGGGAGCTAGAGATCCAAGATCAAGACTTGAATCTCAAAACAGGGACTGAAGACCAGTATTAGACGTCCAATAATAGGATCAGACGACTTATACTCAAAAATCAGAAGTCCAGACTTCAGTTCTGGACGTCCAGTTTGAGTCAAGGGAAAATCAAGGTTTTGTTTTGGGTACTCTATAGAAATTAGACGTCTGATAAAGTGTCTGGACGTCCAATAACACTGCAGAAGTGGGTTTAAGGTGTGTGGGAGATGGCTAAGGGTCCTAGACATCCTATAACTTATCTGGACCTCCAGATAAGGGTTGGACCTAGGGTGTTAAGGCTTCCTAGGGTGTTGTGCCCTAATCTAAGGGGGGCTAAGGCTTGGGGAAGTCTCTAGGCTATCCGAAGGCTAGGATAGACCTAAGCTCTTCACATTTTACTATTTTATTCCTACTTAATAGCATAGCAAAGCTTTAACTCCCTTACGTTATTATTCCTACATCTAATCTAAGCCTTTTGCTCCAGCTCTGCTGCAACTCCCGTTATTCCAGATCCAGCTTCAGATTTGCTTATTTCCTGCAATCGACATAATGCACTTAATCAGCACATTGTAACATTATTTTATGCATAGCTAAAGAAAAATAGTAAAGATGCAAATAATGCGTATGCGTGTATGAATTTTCCTAACTTATGCTAAGTTCTAGCCTAATCTAGGTCAATTAAAACCTATGATTGCTACGCAATCATGTACCTGTTCAAAAATTTTAATTAAATCCTCATCTAATATAACAGGTTATTTTTGTTTCCTAATCTTCTTCAAAGCTTCAGGAAATGGGACTTGGATTTCCTGTTCTACTGAGGTATCTCCCGGATCTCGCGAATTAGCGAGAATTGCAGGATCGGGTTTTGCACCTCTTACAGGTGTAGAAACAGGGGTCATTCTAGATGTACTTGGGTCTTGGGATAGGTTCCTTGGATAAATTGGATCCCTAGTGGAGGTTCCATGGTGGGTTGTAACAGAGTTAATACCCGCATGTGAAGAGGAAGCTGATGAAGAAGAAGATGCTTGCTGATGCTGGAAAGATGGATTAGAAATTAAAGGCTGATTTCCTTGATTTAAAAATGATTACTGTTGATTAAGATACTCATAATAATGATTAGCAAAGGGTGGATTCTGATTCGGATTTTGATTTAGATTTAGATTCAGGGGTAATTGACTAAGGAAATGGAGATGTCCCTGATTCTGATTTTGAACTCCCGGGTGTGGTCTCTGCTGGATATTCCTAGGGTTTGGAACTGGCTTGGATGAAAGGGCCCCTAGCTGACGAGATTCAGCTAACTGTGTGATTTGGCCCCTAAAATCAGCCAATTCTGCCGAACATTGCCTTTGGACTTCAGCAAGAGCCTCAGCATTTTGTTGCTGGCTCTCAGTCACAGCTCGCAAAATCTGGTCGACTTGTGAATCTAGTTGGTCCTACAAGGTTCTGCAAACCCGCGTAAAATGGCCTCACGTTAGGTTGCTAAAACGGCAATGTAGGTGGGTTTTGCCTGGTCTGAGTCGGATATGAAGGTCTTTGTGAATGGTCAGACCAAGAAAAATTGGGTGATTACGCCATCTAGGATTATAGGAATTAGAATATGGGTTTGATCTTGGTGCATATCCCTGAATAGTGTTCAAATATGAAGGATAAGGCGTGTTTTCCACAAAAACAGGAAGTGGGGAAAGAGGTGGGAAAGATTGTGGGATAAAGGTCCCTCCTTGGGATGGTGTAGGAGTAGATAGAAAACCCAAGGAAGATGGATCTCTAGAATCTAGATTATTCACAAATTCCCTCCTTGTGGGAATTTGCGAAATAGGTAAATGCACGGGATTTTGCATAGCAAGTAGAGGTGTAAGAGTTTTCTTGTGTTTCAGACCTCGTCAAGATGCTTTTCTCTAATGTCAACTTTGTCTAGTTTTTCTGCAATAATCTCTAAATCCATGGAACTGGACGGATTTCCGATCTCGTGAATGCCCTTATGCGGATTTTGATGTGTTGTATTAGTGCTCTACGTGAATTGCGACATAGATGCATTATTGAGCGAGTTTTCCACCATTCCTTCAAACAGTTCTGAGGCGGATTCTGCGTCGCGATTTAGAAAATTCCTTCCACAAGTGGTATCGACTAGATTGCGAATGCCCTCTTGCAATCCATAATAAAAGATGTGCATTAGTTGCCAACGAGGGATGTCATGATATGGGCATTTTCTTTGTAATTCATGAAAGCATTCCCAAGCTTCATGAATTGGTTCTCCTTGGTTTTGAGTAAAAGTCATGATGGCTCGCCTTAAAGCATTGGTGCGACCAATAGGGAAGAATTTCTTCAAAAATGCAGATTCGAGTTCAGCTTAAGTTGAGATTGGTCTTGCAATAGTTATATGCCAATATGCAGCTTTATCCTTAAGGCTAAAAGAGAACATTTTCATTAGTAGGGTTTCCCTATTTTGATTTCGATGTCCAAGAGTTTGAGATAGATTTTTAAGATCTTCGATATGTTGAAATGGATTCTCAGATGCAAATCAATGGAAATGTGGGCTTAGACTTATAATGTTTGGCCTTAATTCTGGGTCATTTTTCAGAATGGGAATCCTAACATTATTCTCTACTTGTGCATTAGATGGATTATAATAGTCTTGGAGTAGAGGCCTAGGATGAGGGATCGACAAATCAGGGATATCAAAACCCACCTCAGGTCGAGGTGGAGGACGGGCTTGTAGATTTTGCAAATTATGGAGAGCAGTCGTCAACAAATTAATTTGGCGATTCTGCTCGAGCATTTGGAGATTCTGGTTCAGGAGCGCCTCATGAACATCAAAAGGCGGCATCTCCCCCTGACCAGAAGAAGGGATCACGGGATTTTGGTTCTACAATTGGTCCATAGGATCAAATGCAGAAAAAGTAAATGAATCAGACGGGAAATTAATTGGTTGCTTAGGTGCAATCGGTCTAGGTATACCTGTCAATGGAGATACGAGAGGCGGTTTCAGGGATCGCCTCCCGTGCATAAACCAAAAAAAATGTGCAAAGGCACACTCACGCCACTAAAATAGCGGCAAACAAGACCCGCAAAACAGCATAAAAAAGTGGGTTTTTGTCTTCTTTCAAAGGAAAGAAGAAAGTCCTAGAATATGCAAAATAATTTGGACGCAAACAAGTATAATATCAGTATCAAAATACGCGTCCTAAACCCGTGTCTACACAAGTGCATATCCTTAAAGCTCAAAGTCTAAGGTCTAGAATCGAGACCGCTCACTATAGGCTCCCCGGGGCTCTAGTAGTGAGATAGACTTTGATCTTCGACCAAAGCTTTAAGAGGTGCAAAGAGGAAAGATAGAAAATTCAAACTTGTGTGACTCTAGTGATCGCGCTGTGTGCGCGATAGCATGCAACAAATGATAGCGAAAAAGAAAACTCACATGCATTCTGCAAACAGATTTAAGTCACAAATTTTATTATCCTCTTTTTACTTAATCTTTTTCAAAAATATGATAGAAAGAAGTAAAATGACCGCTTTTTAAAGTATTTTCAACAAAAATATTATCTTGTTTATTATCTCCAAGATAGGGAACTACGCGGATTTTTGCATGTTTTCCCGCTGTTGCAAGAAAAACAGTAGAAAACTTTTCCCGAGTCAGATCGCAACAGAACTTGCAGGTATATGCACTCCTATGAGTGTATGCCTAAAACATGCTACTGTTAGTCAAAAAGTATGCGTATTTTCGTATTTTTTTAAATTTTTTAAGCTAACTAAATGCAGAAATACAAACTACACTGAGACTAAGAAAGAAATACTCACAATGGTATTTATAATGGTTAGAAAAATATAGAATAGAAAAAAGAAAACCTGCCTCCTCTCCTGAGAATACCCGTAGAGGCAATCCTGAAAAGAAGATAGAAAACAGAGCAAAATAAAACTAATTAGTACAAAACAAAACAAATAAACAAAAACGGTAATGGCGAATATAATCTACAATTACCTCCCGGCAACGGCGCCATTAAAATGTTCGTTTATTTTCTCAACATAGTAAATTATGTTATTAAGGCTTAATTATGTGCAAGAGAAAGTAACTTAGGTTAACTTGAATTGATGTTGATTAAGTAGTATAGGGTCAAGCTAACCTAACATTTTATATTTTAATTTAATTTTTTTTTAATTGGTTGAGTTTAGGTCATTCACTGGGAGGCCTAACTTAATTTAATTTACCATTAAATCCTAAGCATGAATTACTAATTACTTAATCAATTGGAATTATAATTAGATTACTTTAAGAATATGAATCTTGCATAAAGGATATTCAATTAAAAGATATGATGCAAAATTCCATCAAGAAAAATATATTTACACATGTGAATTGTTATTAAAAGCAAATAAACATGTTTATTTCACTAATTTCATCTCATTTACAAAAGATTAAGGCAAGAAAAAGAAATTTAAATGAATACAATTGCCTTATTACATCAATTAAGCTCAAAAAGAAATTGTATTTAAGTAAAAATTACAAAATCAGACATCTTAAACTCTTAAATTTCCATTCTCTTCTTATACCTTCAGCCTCAATTCTTTTTCTTCTACCTTCTCTTTACCACTCTGTCTCGAGATCTTCTTTAATATCATCTTTCCTTTATTCTCTTTCCTTTAAGCTCTTCTTCACATTCCTCTTAAGTTTTTTAACCTCTTTTCTTCTCTTTCTTTTCCTCTTATCTTTTCTGTCTGTTTACCTTTCTCCTTTGTTTTTCCTTTAAGCTCCACGAGCTCTTCTCCTCTTCTCTTTCTTTTCCTCTTATCTTTTAACTGTGCACTTGAACCAAATTTGAACCACACTTGAACCGAACCAAAAATTTGGTTTTATAGTTGGCAGCTCGGACCGGTCGGGGATACACAACACCCCTCCCAGGGCTTGACCAGACCCTACTGGGTCTAAGCTTAGTTTGTATTAGGTTTATTTCCAGTTCAATTCCCATCATGCACAATCTCCGGCCTCCCAGGCCCACATGCACACTCCCACAGGTGCACACGCACCCGGGTACGTGCACCGCATGCACCCACACACACAGATATGCTCATTGTGCGCACAACGCTGACGACCGAACAACCCTATGCACTTTTTCCATTTATCCTAAGGCGCGCGCTCACGTTCTACTGATGTGGGACTAAGTTAGTCCCCTTTAGGCCGGACTTTGGCAGGAAGCACAGGTTGACTCAGAGCTCCAAATCGAGCAAACAAGGGCTCGTTGGAAAGCTCTGAAGGTGTACTACAAGATTGCAGCATCAATTTGATGCTAAAAATAGAATCTACCCTTCAATTTGAAGGGTGAAAGTTGGAGCTTTTCACGGCTAATTAAGCATGCAGAAGTGCTATACAGGTCTAAGGACCTGCAGTGATCCTTTTTGACTTCAGATGAGGCCCTGAATCATCTCAGAAGATGATTTCACTCCTAAAGGTGAAGGGAAGAGATGCTAAGAAGCTTCAGGAAGGCAAAGAAGCTTAAAAGCTTCAAGTAGAAGCTTCAGAGCTTCGAATTAAGCTCTGAAAGGCTTCACAGATAGCTTAAGATCAGATACATCTAATTCAACAACCTCTAAAGGTTGTTAGGAGTCCATCTGGGCAGTGTTTGGATTTGAAATTCATCGAAAAGGCATTGAAGATAGTATTGGGTTCAAATGAACCCAAACTGTGCAGAAATCAAATTCATGTGAAATCCTAACTTAAACTCATTCAAATCAAATCTAAATCATCTAAAATCATTCCAGGAATCATTCCTAACCCTCAGTTCTCTTAATTAATGACTGAATCATCAAATTTGACCTGAACTTACCAATGAGCCTTGAAACTTGACTTTCTTCATAAGGTTATCTCAGATGAAATTAATGCATTAAATCACTTCTATTTCACCTTAGGAATAAATTCAGAGTCTCAAAAAGAGATTTCAACTAGGATTTCTAGGGTTTCAGGCCTGTCGCCTGAGATCCTAAGTGAGTTTGTTCGACAGAACAAACTAAGGCTTATATAAGTGATTGATCTACTGGATTGATCTCAAGGCATCCTCTTAATGCTTCTAAACCTTTAAAAGTAGGATTGTCCCTATTGAACAGACTTCTCCAACTCTGCCGGAGTTGGAGAAGACAAAGGTCTAAATTTTGCTCCAGGTCTTAAAACTTCAAACAAAATGTTGCAGAATAATCAGTGAGCCTCAAATAAATGATCAGGAGCTTCTGAGGGAATTCCATAGGCTGAAGAGTACATCTTGGTTCGCCGGGGCTCACTGGAGCTTCGGTGAGTTCAGAAAATGGCTAAAAGATAGTAAACATCATCAAAGCAAGCCATGGATGATATGAAAAGTTTCCTGAGGTCACAAGGAACCTCAGGAACACAATAATTCATTCAATTAATGATTAAACTAAAAGGTATGCAATGAATTCACAGAGAATGTGATCTGAGTTCGTTGGAACTCAGATCAAGTTCTCTCACTTAATTGAATAGAGAGTACTAATCAGTGAGGTGTAGAGATAGTGTTCATGTGATCATTAGGTGGAGGAACTCCTCCTGAGCCGCCATTGACAGCGAGCTCAGGAGGTTGAGTGAATTTTAGGTGTTTTAGATATTGGTGATTTTAAGTCAAATTAAGGTGAGGATAGGGGCCCTAAGATGATGATTAAGTGATGGAAGGCCCCAATGGAGGTGAATTTCCCTCGAATACTTCTGCCATGGACAGCGGAAGAAGCCGGTGAAGGTGGAGATGGATTAGGCGATTAGCTGTTCAAATCAGGGAATTAAAGTGTTAGAAGCGATCATGGAGGATTAAGGAAGATGATCGATGAATTTAAAAAACAAAAGATTGCTCCAGTCAAGCTCAAAGAGCTTGCCAGAGCTGAGGAAGATGATAGGAAATCTAGCATTAAATCTAATAACCTACCTAATTATCTACTCTAGTTAAACTACCTACCTAACCTATTGTTACCTGGACAAAGGGGGCAGAGGATATCTCCATCGAAAGGATCTTAATGGAGGAGGAAATTAGAGGGTGGAGGAAGAAGTCCGACGGGTGTAGGTGCAACATAGAGGTGAAGCTGAACGTCAGCACTGCATTAGAAGACTCAATGGACGACGGCGGAGATCAGGAGCAAGTGAAGATGAACGGAGGAAGATGGAGGAGGCGGAGGAAGGTCACCAGAATTGGAGCGAATAGCCTATCTGCTAGCTCAGTGGGGGGAAGAGGGAAGGGAGCTAAACCCTTGAAATAGAAGGGGTGGAGGGGTATTTATAGGTTGCGGTAGCTGAGGAGGAGGGTGAATCTGAACGGAAAGAAGTCTAGGAGTGAAGTAACCACCGATGTCTTGTCCGATGCCGGTGAGGTTAACTTCAAGCCCTAAATAGGATATGAGCTTCATCCATACTGATGGAAGAAAAGAGGACGGTGAGCATAAGCTCCAAGAGCTTGGAAGGGAAGGGCAGATGTCGGATGGACGGTGATCAGCGGGTATGGAAACCTCCTGTCGTCAGCCGTCGAAGAGGCTAAAGAAGAAATGAAGAGGAAGATGAAGATGTTTACAGGGACCTGTCTGCAATGAAAGATAGGGACCTAAGTGAATAAGAATGACTCAATTGAAATAAAACTTAGGGACTAAAATGTAAACTTAGGTTTTCAAGGTTTATTTTAATTTAAATCATTTTCAACTTTTTATATATGATTATAAATTAGACAAATAATATATTTAAACCTTGGATTTACATTTTTGACCTTTTTAGCTTAATTTATTTAATTAAGTAAAGTTACTTAAGTTATTACGTAGGTATAAGTTATACTTAAATTAGTCAACACATTAATTAGGTAAATTATTGATGATATTTCAAGTCCATTTATTAATTAAATTATTACTAATATTAATTGGATAATAATATAGCATTTTTAACTTATTTTAAGGTCCTTTAATATTTTATCCCTTATTCTATAATTAACCTATATATTTACATATTCCTAGCTAATTAACTAGGAAGAGTAGTTAATTAGGGGTAATTAGAAGTCATGATGAGCCTCTCATCAATCCACGACTCCAATGAGTTTGACCTTTGTTCTCCTCATTGGTAGTTGGACGTCTCCACCACCATAAACTTCTTCCTCTCCTTTCTCCTACAATAGCACTACTGCACCTCCATGGTCCGCCAAACCCCTTCCTCCATCCACCTGCACGACAGACTCACCACCACCAAACTAGCGCCATCTCACCACCTGCACGGCCCAAACCCATCCTCGACACTTCACCTTTCTGAACAATCCTACTGCAGTCTGCCCATGACCATTCACATGAACCTGGTTATGCCAAAAAGAAAAAAGAAAGTTGCAACTCATACACAAGTTGGGAAATAGGAAACACTAAAAAATATCACTTTTTAATTCGATCTTCACTTGGATGTCCAATGAGGGAATGATTAATGCACAAATAGTTGACAGATGTATGATGAAATCAAATGATTGGGGCATTTTGTACTGACGGCCGAAATTATTACAACTTAGTTTTTCTTTTTTTATATACTTCCATTTATGTCTTCTAGTTTAAGTCTTTAATACTTTCATTTTATTTTATAGTGTGATCGGATATTCCAGATACAAAGTAACATTTTGTGATAGTTATATTCAGTTTTTATACATTAAATTTTGATTTAACCCAGTTCAACCCAGTTAGACCAATACAAAGCAAACCTAAGTATGACCGATCTGATTTTTCTCGATCCGATTCTAATGATGACGTCATCACCAGTTCAACCGATTCAAACCAGCAGTTAAACCACAAAAAACCAAAACTAAAGCTTGACCAGTTCGATGTTCGGACTGATTTTTAAACCCTTGCCCTAAATACATGCATTTCTGATTGCGTAGCAATCATAGGACTTAAAGGACCTAAATTAAGTTATAACTCAGTATAATTATACCATACTTCATGCATCAGCTGCATGCTTTGCATCTTTCCTGCTTTATTTAGATACCCATGAAATAATGCTATAATAATGTATTGATTAGTATATTACTTGGTCTACAGGTAATAAGAAGCTTAGAAGATGGCTTGAAATTGGGTAGAAGCTATATAAAAGCCAGAGTTGCAGTATAGCTAGAGCAGAAACCACAGAATAAAGCCGCACACAAGCTGAAGGCATAATGTAGGGAAGCGGTATATTACATTACTCATAGGATTTTAATGTTAGATTGAATTATGAAGAACATAGGACATTCCCACACCTATCCCTAACCTTAGGATAGCCTTAGACACCTTCTTAAATCTTAGCCACCCTTCCTATTAGGTCACTGATGTTAACATCATCTTCAGCTATATCTAGCTTTAATTAGTCAGAATCCATTGATAAATGCTCCTATATAACCGCTAAAGAACCGTAATTCACTGCATATCCATTCTGAGAGATAAACATTAAAACATGGGTAAAACTACAGTTTTAACAGAATATCCTAAATACAGAATAATCATGAGATTTTCCAGGGATTTATTAAAGGTTAAATAGCTATAATGTCTAATAAGTGGGTTCATGCAAGAAATAAATGGGTTTCACGCATTTCGAGAATTAATGAACATCTAAAACCCTAAAAACAGATCCACTTAATTAACTGAGGTTTCGGTTAAGATAAAATTCACCTAAATCTTATAAAAATCATAGAACAATATTCTTTAAGGTTTGATACTTTTGATTTGGCCATTGGAATCCAATTTGACCTAAACCAGAGTCTAAGACAAACAGTTGCCTTAATTTGAGTTTCTATGTAAATTACCCAGTCAAACCTAATCAAAACCTAAATCCGACTTCACCATCAGATTCCTTGAGTCAAAATTAGGTTTGTACTAAAATTTGAACCCAAGTAGAGATCATCTTAACCTAGTTTGCATTTCAGTCCTGTCTGACTCTTTTCTCTCACACATATGCCCCTAACTTTTGAAATCCTTGCAAATACCTCGTTAACTTCATCATCTTCTTCACCAATAGGTCCCCACCACCTTCAGACGCGTAAACCCATCATCGGAGACCTTCAATCAGGGATTATTCCATGATTTCACGGCCAAACTCTTCCAAATTTGGAAGGAAGAATCATGAGGACTTGCCCTTCAATCTGAGATCGGTCTTGACTTCCAATTTTCGTCCAAAAGCTCATGCGAACTCTTGGAAGTCCTAAACCTACTCCATGAATTTCGAGCTTTCAAGCTTGGTTTCCAAGCTTGAAACTCAACTTTAAGCCCTATAAAAGGACCCACATTGCAAGGTCGTGCTACTTAGCTTGTTTTTGGCCGAAAAACCTCCTTCCCTCCTCTCCAGCTGAATGCTCCACGAGCTCCGGTGACCTTCTCCAACCACCTTCCTCGTCTGCCCTCACAAACCATAGTGGGTGGATTCCTCTTCCTCGACTTCCTCCAGGCGTCACAATACCAGTGGTCACCATCTTCGCCTCTTCGTCGTTGCCGCTTCTATCACCGGAGTTTTCATCATCCCATGTTCGGTGTAGCATCGGTGTAGGAAATCCTCCCTTTTGTCCAATTAAAGTAGGTTAGTTAGGTTCCTTTAGGTTATTGGGTTTATTCCCTCTATCCAAAACCCCAAAACAAACCCCCAACGCTGCTAATCACCATCTCTGCTCCGGCCACTCCTCTGGCGAGGCTCTCCCGTCACTCCACCGCACCACATGCCTCGCCAACACTTTCTACACCTCCACCTCATCCACCTGTACCAAAGCCCTCTCCTATTTAGGGCTATTTACCCCTCCAAACGTCCACCAAACAACCCACTGCGCACCACCATCTTCTACCTCGCTTGACCACCACATGCTACCATCCTCCACGAAAGCACCGCCACTACATTCGCCAATGACCGACGAACCACTTGAGCAAGTTTAATGTGATCGTGAAGTTGTTTGTGTGTTTTTCAGGTCTCGCCGTCACTCCACTATCGCCACCATTACCACCACCTTGTTCTTCAAGTTCGAGGCCACGCAAGCCCTAGGTGCTATCTCCAGGACACGTGCCTTCGTTCGAGGAACTCGCCCAGGTGGTCAATCAAAGACCACACCCTCAGTAGCTGTTGCAACCAAAGGGGTTTCCTTGCTGCAGGTGCATGCGATGAGGCTAGTGGGGATAGTCCCACATCGTGAGAATAAGAGCATGCGATAACACATAAATTGGATTTCTGATATCGGCTTACTGCCTCGAGAACACATGGGTGAGGTCCCTTCACCTTACTCGCTAACTGACCCACCTAAGCCTACCACTCCTTGGACCTGATATTGCTCTGATCCGATTACTCGGTTACGACCTGTACCTAAGGAGAGGAAGGAGAGAGAGAGAGAGAGCGGTAGAGGGGTGGGTTTTGCTACTCTGTGCAGATGTGCAACACTTAGTTACTGAGAAGGAGAAGACCCTGAGGAGGAAGAGCTTTGTAGAAGAAGAAGAAACGCAGAAGTAAGAAGAAGCTAAGGTGAGAGAAGAAGAAGAAAGAGAAGCAAGGAGAAAGCTGTGAAGAAAGCACTGTGGCAGGCGACATTTAAGTCGTTTAACTTGAGATCCAGATGTCTGATTACTATTCATTTATTTCATATATTTGAGTAGATGATATAATATGTGCTTAGACTAATAATTAGTGATTCAAATCACCATTATTTTATCTTAGATATCTTTTTGGTCTCTTAAAGTTATGAAATACTCATGTTATACATTAAATATCTAATGTGACAGATTAGCATTCATTGAATATCATTATTCTTGACTTATTTCTTGTGCTCATTTATATTTTAATCGAGATTAGCGTGCAAATTACACAATACTTGCTCCCTGTGTTCGACCTTGAACTTCTTTTAGATATTCGAGTTATAAATTTTATTTGTTGAGAGAGCTATTTAGAAGATCTTACTACAACGAAGCATCTTAAACTCCTATCTAGATCCCTCCAACAGTCACCTTGGCCTAAAGCACCTCAAAACCCACATTCCAGTGCACCTCTGGATGTCTAGGTAGGATACTGGACGTCCAAGCTCCTTAGATTCCACCCGCGGGACTTAAAACCTAATCTGATGCAAAATTGGACGTCCAGACAATGTGTCAAACGTCCAATTTCTGCAGAAACCCAAGACAAAACCTAAACTCCATACTTATTTAGTATTGGACATCCAAAATAAAGGCTTAGACTTCTAATTTTGAAGTATAGGTCATCAAATCCTAAAATCAGATGTTTGGAACCCCTCTCCAAAACCTATTTTTGGATTCAAGCCTAGATCTTGATTCCTAAGGCCTATAAACCCAATCTTATACCTTAAGAAACATAATTTAAGGTATCCTAAGTCTAATACACCACCCTAGGACCCTTTTAAGAACCTAGTAAGGTTCTCACTAAGCCTAATTGGCTTGGATCAAGTCAATTACACTCTACCTAGTCAATTGGACTCATAGAGTCCAATTGAGCTCAGATCTCAACCAACACAAGTCTAATTGGACTCAGTGAAAGTCCAATTGACTCAAGCCTAATCTAATTGGGAATTTTCTCTCCCAATTGGACACATGTTGACCCAAGTTTAGTTGGATCAACCATTTAGTAATAGGTTACACGTAGACCTATTTTTAGACAACTTAATAGAACCCACCTAGGACCTAATTAGAAGTGGACCAAGTGGTCCACTTGACCACCTATTGACACACACACACCACCACACACTCCCACACACACATACACATGCACCCACATCGCTCACCAATTCTAGAGAAGAATCTAGAATGGCCACACATGGTCATTCTGAGATCCACAAAATGTGGATCTAAGAAGACCCATTTTTAGCAAGGTGGACGAATACTCTAGAGCAATCTAGAGACTTCTCTTGAGAGCCCTTGGCCATCCTCCTTAGTCTATTTAAGGACTCCCTTGGATGGCCAAAAACCCCCATCTTGAACTCCACTCAATCTTCCATCCACGAGCACCATCACCACCTCCACAACCACCATCCCCATGTCCAAGATAGAGCTCCTCCACTACCTTCTCAAGAGGCTGGTTAACCACCTTGGCCGTTCCTCATTCCCTCCTACCACCTCAAGCCCACATGGCCACTGGAGACCACCTCCGGTGGCCCGATTTCTTATAGCACAGTAGTTCTTCATGGTTTAATTTCTTGCATTATTATCTTGCTAAGTAGTAGTAGTATTACTCTCTCCAAGAGTGCATGCATAATCTTTCAAAGATCCATGCGTGCATATCTTTTCTGTTAGTGTAGATTTTCGACTTGCAATGTACAAGCATCTCTCTATAGCCATTATAATGACATCAAAATTTCTGAGGAAATAAGAATAAAATTGCCTGCTTCACATTTCCATTTTGTTGCAATAAAAAGATGTCAGTTCCAGAAGATAAAAATGATTTAGTGCTTGATGCATTCTGTGTTAATAGCCATCACAAAGTAAGGATCGTTCGAACGAGTACTCATACTTTCATGTTTATCATCTTTCTAACTCACGCACATGTTTTAAGGGTAAACAATGTGACTGGCGAATCTTATATTCGCAGACTTGAAATTGGCATCCAATTTTAAGCAAGTAGAGAGAGAATAAAAATCAAAATTAATTTTGCTATCTTACGCCTCCTTGAGATCGACCACGACACTTACTGTCTTGTTATAATTTTTTTGTTTGAGTCGTATTTCATGCTATACTATAACATTTTTCCTAACCAAAATGCGATTCGCGTGATCAACAAATGGTGTCGTTGCCGGGGAGGCAATGCGATTTTGATTTTTGATTTTCTAGCTTAAT
Organism: Thalassia testudinum; assembly: GCA_037157565.1. Taxonomy (NCBI): domain Eukaryota; kingdom Viridiplantae; phylum Streptophyta; class Magnoliopsida; order Alismatales; family Hydrocharitaceae; genus Thalassia; species Thalassia testudinum. The sequence continues at coordinate 23,204,099 of JAZHRO010000015.1, read as the reverse complement.
TCTAACAATTTACTTCTACTTGCTTTTGGTGTGCAAGAACAGGAAAAGAGCGGGACTCTACGCACACATCAGGCACAGTTGAAGATTTTAGGTACGCACCAAAATCTTAGCTTTATGTTTCTTTTGAATCTTAGGATTAGATTTGCTCTTTGAAACAAAAAGTCTAAAAATTTTCTCTCCAAAAAGAAAAAAAAAAGAAAAACAAAGAAAAAAACTCGCAAAATTTAAACAAAAAAAGATCTCTTGAGTAGAAGGGCTTATTCTCTTTCAAAAATCATTTGAAAAGCCTTTTTACTACTTTCTGAAATTCGGTCAAGTATTTTTTAGCGATTCAATAATCATTTGCCGAATATTTGATGATCCAAACATTCTAAAATTTGGGCTGAAGATAGTTTTTCAAATTATCTTTCCAATGACATTATTAATTTGAAAAAATTTGATTTGTACAATTTTTAAAAATTCGTGAAGTACAAAGGGGTCAAATAGACTCAGATTTGAATTTTTTTTATCTTTAAAAAGTGATTCCAAACAATACACAAATTTGACTTGATTAAAATGGTGGAGTTTGAAAGATTATCAAATTATCTTTCATTTTCATATTTTTCTCAAATTTTTAGTGCATTTGATACTGTTTCAAAGAATAAAACCAACATGGGTCAAAATTCTAGATCTAACCCCTTATTAGTTAGAAATTCGTATTTATTTATTTGGAATAGTAAAAATTCTAAAAAAATATTCTCTAAAAAGTTTATTGAGAAAAGAGTCTGTTTGCCAAATTTTAGATCAATTGGATTCAAATTGTGTCTTAGAAGATATTTTAAAGTTGATTTGTGGTCTGTTGCCTGAACGCTTAGTTAATTGCATGAACCCTAGGTTCAATCTTTAGGGTTATATTCTAGGATCACATTAGACTAGCTTGTACTTAATCAAGTCAAGTGACTAGTTGGTGAGTCAGGTCACCATGTGGATCACTCACCAACACCCAAATTTAAGAAAAAGGTTAAGTAAAAATTTTTGTAAAACACATCAATTAACCTGAATTTGTTATCGAACTACTCGATCATAACAACCACTTTAGCTAAACCCATTTCCAAATCTACGGGGTAGTGTCAAACGATCGCATCTAAGAGGTCCAAAGGACCTGGAGGTAAAAACTATAGGAAGAACCTTTCCCTTAGTCTCCTCGAAACAGATTGGCTAGGTTAGCTTAAGAGGTTGGAATATTTTCAGTCGATTTTGTAACAAAATTTTCTTCAATAATTAGAATCTTAACGAAATATTTGGCCATCCGATCTTAAGGACCACTTGATTGACAGAGCTTTAGCCTTGTCTGGCTTGGCTACACCAACCTGGGTTGGCTGGTGTTTGCAAGGGAGGTCACTTAGACCTCAATTGGTTGGACCTTGGGAACCTACCCCAAGGCGGTGAAGGGGACTGTTTGCATTGCCTGGACCTTCTTCTCCTTCTACTCGATTAGGTAAGATGGCTAATCCTAGATCTGGTCTTGGTCATGATCCAGAAAATTTAGACCCGATGGCTCGTTTGGAAGCCCGGGTCATTGAATCAAAATAGAGGAATCAGTAGAACATCGACAAAATTCTCACTACATTGGACTTGATGCAGCATCCACCATGGGGAGAAAAACTACGGGATTTTTATGATTTGGCGACTCTGGTTCTAGCAGCTCGAGTCCAAATTCCTGCAGGCGGAGACGCATTTGAGTTGAAGCCGAATGTAATAAGTCTGATTCAAACTTATTCTTATGGAAACTTGAATGAGGATCCTTTCCAGTACATTGAGGACTTGAGTCGAATCGTGGAAATGGTTCAACCCACGAACATTGATTTGGGGATTGTTCTCAAGAAGCTTTTTCCATTCTCTCTCAAGGATAAAGCTTTATATTGGTTCAAGACCATCAAGAGGCTGATTGGAACCTGGGAAGAATTACATCGTGAATTCCTCGAAAAGTTCTTCCTGATCGATTGGACAAACGCGATGAGGCACGCGATTATGACTTTCTCCCAAGGATCAAGGAAGAAGTTGCATGATACTTGGGATAGATTTCATGATCTTCTCAGGAAATGCCTGCACCATGGTGTGTCTAGATGGCACCTAGCTCAAATTTTCTACAATAGGCTAGATGACACACATTAGTATCTGCCCGATGCATCTAGCAGTGGGAATTTCCTCACAAAAGACGAGAACAATGCATTTGAGTTGTTTTAATCCTTGGCAGAGAATTCAATGAATGCTGCGTCCATAAACCAATTCCAGAGACCTAGACAATGAGTTAGTGTCCATGAAGCTCACGTCGAATCTACCTGAGCCGATATGGACATTATCACCAAGAAGCTGGATAAGGTGGATTTGCTCGACAAGAAGCTTGACGAATTAATTCGAACTTGACCCGAATTCTCTGGTAATTTTGTTACATCTAGATCATCCTATGCACCCCGAGTCCCTCCTGCTCGTGTAAATTTACTCACTCGGGATTCATCTTCTCCATCTTCGTGGGATCCTACGTATCAGAAACCCGTGAACAATCTCAATCTGGCACCGTATAATCAAGGTTATGCATCACATGATGATTTTAATGCATATTCCCTTGACAAATATATGTCTCAGACATCTTCGGCCTATGAAGATGTCAATGCTATCTGTGGATACGAACGTAATAACCCGTACTTGGAGACGTATAATCCTAGTTGGCGCCAGCATCCAAATTTCTCCTAGCCTTGTAACTTACAGAGACCAAATCAAGATCTACACTACTAGACTAGACAATATGGGAATGCGCAAAACATGTACCCGAGGTAGCAACCATTCCCTTCTCTGCAGCAATCTCATTCTATTTATTAGCCGCTGCATCAAGTTACCAGTCACCATCCAAAGTGGGCTAATCCTTTGGAGGCATTGAAAGAGGAACTACAAGAATTTATGCAGAAATCTACTTAAGACAACTTGTAGATCATGAAGGTTATGGCTGACCAGATATAAAGCATACAGAACATGTCGAATCAGTTGTTGCAAGAGTATAGATCACAAGGAGCCTTGCCCTCCCAACCTATCCCTAACCCGAGATGTGTAGAACCATGGCACCCCACTTAGGTTCCAGGCACTGCAAGGACATGCACATGCTATATTTCAGGCGCCTCCTACACCACCTGGTTATGTTTAGGGTTAGCTGCCATTGCTACAAAATCCCGCCTATTCTACCCCTTCCACTCTGCCACCTCATGGATAACACACTGATGCGAAAGTTGTTACATTGAGGAGTGGGAAGAAGACACACGATCCACCATTTGGGAAGGCGGGTCATGATTTTTCTCACCCACTACCGTAGGATGGCTCACCTTCCTCTTCTCAGGAGCCACCTACGGTAGACAAGAGCAAAGGACCTATTAACCCAGAGATTCCCGTCCCTTTTCCTGAGGCTCTAACATGAGATTTAACACAGAAAAAGGGCACGCGAAATTTCGAGGACTTGAAATCGATGTTCAATGAAGTTCATATTCAGGTCCCTCTCCTCGAAGCTATAGATCAATCCCTATTGTCACTAGGTTCTTTAAGTACTATTGTACCCCGAAGCGAAAGCAGAAAAGCGGACGACAGGTGGTATTGTCAAAGGAAACTAGCGTCGTGATTCTAGCTAACTTACCCCTTAAGAAGAAAGACCCTGGTACCCTACTCATTTCCTACTTTTTGCAGGATTCTCCATTTGATCAGGCCCTTCTTGATTTGGGTTCGTCCATCAACCTAACTTCCACCGCCATATATGATCATTTTCGATTCGGGGAGTTAAACCCACCTCGGTTACCATTTAGCTGGCTGATCGATCGGTAAAAACATTGAGGGGGGTGGTTGAGAACATGATCGATAAGGTTTGTGGATTCTGGTTTCCAACAGAATTTTTCGTTCTCGATATGAAGGTTCCTCCTAATCTCCATGATGCACCAATTAGTTTGGGTCGCCCGTTTTTGGCGATAGCCCGTGCGAACATCAACTGTGCATCCGGGTGTATAGAAATTGCCCTAGACATATTTAAGGCATCACGAAACTTTGACTTTGATCTTATCAAGGAGGATGGTGAAGATGAAGAATCGGCTTTTTGTGGAAACATTGGGCTCTTCTATAATGATCTAATGTCACATTCGTCTTTGTTGTTAGGGGTTTTACAACTTGTTCCACACAGGACCAAGACGACTGCAATTCACATTTCCTCCCATGGATCCGACTGTCTGCAGTGTTCATCTGATCATGACACCCCTGATTCTGATTATCCTGATCTACCAATTACTGATTTGCCCCTGCTAACACAGGATGGCATGACTACGACAAGCGGGTTTCCCATTAATGCGATCACGACTGACTACTTCGCAGGTGGGGAATCAATGGAAATTCACAGATATCAGGATCATCAGATTTCCACTATTGATTCTTCTCCTCCCACTCACAACCATGATTTCCACCCACCCATGATCAAATTGAAGCCCTTACCTGAGTCACTCAAATATGTGTTTTTAGGTGATAGTGAGACATACCCTGTTATTATCAGTGCTCACTTGACCCCGAAACAAGAGCATCAATTGATTTCGATTTTACAAGATCATAAGGCTGCTATCGGGTGGAGCATTGCTGATCTCCGTGGAATTCGCCCCTCATATTGCACTCACCATATTTACATAGATGAGGGGCTGAAACCTTTGAGACAACCTCAAAGATAGCTAAATCTGAACATGCTGGAGGTTGTTAAGAAGGAGATCATTAAATGGCTGGATGCAGGCATTGTATATCCGATTTCCGACAGCTAGTGGGCGAGTCCCATCCAGATCATGCTTAAGAAAGTAGGACTCACCGTCAATAAAAATGATAAGGGTGAATCCTTCATCCCGACCCATACCGTGACTTCATGGAGGGTTTGCATAGATTATAGGAAACTAAATACAGCTACCAAGAAGGATCATTTTCTTTTGCCTTTTATGGATCAGATCTTAGAACGGTTAGCCAGATAGTTTCTTTTGCTTCTTGGATGGATACTCCGGGTATAATTAGGTTGCGACTAACCCGGAAGATCAAGACAAGACCACTTTTACATGTCCCTTTGGAACATTCGCTTTTAAGTGAATGCCCTTCAGCCTCTACAACGCACCAACGACATTTCAGCGTTGTATGATGGCCATTTTCTCTGATATGATTTGGGACTTTGTGGAAGTATTTATGGATGACTTCTCCATTTTCAAAGATTGTTTCTCGTCTTGATAACCTCACAAAGATCCTGAAGAGGTGCATTGAAGTAAACCTAGTACTATCATAGGAGAAAAACCATTTTATGGTGAGGGATGGCATTGTACTAGGTCATAGGATCTCATCTAACGAACTCGAGGTCAATCGAGCTAAATTAAAAGTCATATCCCGATTACCTCCACTAGCTCAATTAAGCAAATCGAATTAGTCTTACGTCACGTCGGATTTCACCAAAGATTTATTTGTGATTTCTCAAAAATCACACGCCCTTTGACGAATCTTCTGGTAGTCGATGCCCCATTTGACTTCAATTCCTTGTGTCTCATTGCTTTCAAGACTTTACGAAACGCTGTTTCTGATTCTTCGATTCTCCAACCACCCGATTGGTCTCTCAATTTCGAGATTATGTGTGATGCCTTCGATTTCGCTCTCGGAGTCGTTCTAGACCAACGTCAGGAGTGCCACCCTTTTGTAATCTACTACACTAGCAAGACGCCAAATGAGGCTCAACGTAATTATACGGTAACTGAGAAAGAACTGCTAGCAGTAGTATTTGGGGTGGAGAAATTCAGATCATATCTACTTGGGTCCAAAGTGATCATAAGACAGTCATCTCCTTCGTACGGGAATTTATTTTTGCGAGATTCGGTGTACCTTGCGCTCTGATTAGCGATGGGGGCAGTCACTTCATCTATGCTCATTTTAGGTCACTATTAAAGAAATACAGGGTACATCATTGTATTGCCACCCTGTATCATCCGCAGACCAATGGGTAAGCTGATTGTGCCTACAACCCACCAAAGGGGAGATAAGCTATCTAGTTGCTTCCTCAAACATCCAGATAGGAAGGGCTCCCCTCGCACCAGACCATGAGATCCGGCCCCCATACGCCTCTTCTTCTTCGGTCTTCTTCCTCTTCAACTCCATGCACGGACCCTACCCTCGTCTTCCTCCTTAACAAACCCAATAGTGCCTACCATACCCCACCTTCATCTCCAACCCACGCACCTAACAGAGACAACCACCTCCTCGACGACCACAATGCACATCCTCTACACACAGCAGCGACCTCCTTCACCCTCACTGCGTGTACTACAGCAGCCCACTCGCGACACCTAAAGCTGGTTGTCCACCACCCATGCCCACCAGTGCCACTGCTGCTCGCGTGAGTGCAAGCCCCTCGCACTGCACACCCTCGCGCGCATGCCCTTGAGTGACATCTGCGAGTGCCTCCTCCTCGCGCACTGTTCATCATCTTCCCTGAACAGAACCCATAGTCGCGACCCCCCTTGATTGAAGTGTAATCATGCAACCTAAATCACCTGAATTAAGCTAGATTCTAGCATAACTTAGGAATATGTATTCATAGGTATCGTAATATACACAATAGCTAGTTTATTAGTCATATAGATAATATCGTCATTTTATGTACTAATGAGAGATGATTTTAAATGCAGATGATTTGAAGCTGCAGATGTCAGATCAAACTGAACAGATCTAATTAGAACGACGATGAGAGTCCCCAATGCTTTCGAAATCGTCTCGATCAGACAACCAAAGCATCGAGTGCAGTCCATAGAAGAACAGAGATCATGGAGCCAAAGGACAAAGATCTGAGCCTCAGATGAAAGATCTAACCACACGGATGGATCCGGATCAACAATTGCAATCCAACGGTGCAAAACGCAACTCGATCGGAGGTTTACATGACCAAATACAAGGAAAAGAAGATGGATGGCCATGATGGTGCCACATGGTGCCATCACAGTCGCCCCTCACCGCTGACCCATCTCTGAAGACCATCCCTCGCTCGCGCTCAATCGCTAAATGGCCATCCAACGATCCATGATGCATCCAAGCCGTCCATCCAATGGCTAAGGATAAAGACACAAAGAGGAAACTGTAACAAAACTCGTGCATAGCATGTTAGCTCACATGCTTGCATTGGAAGCGAAGGTGCAAGTTCGAGTGGTGCGACGCTCCAATCAGGAAAGCGTCACGCATGGGCGCTATTGCCCGTCGAATGGAGATCGATGCATGCAGGTGCGACCACATGGCGCGACGAGGAGCGACAGATGCTAACGTGGGATCCCACGCGTTTTCTTAGCCGTGAACGCAGTGCAGATGCACAGTTTAATCCATCCGATCGTAAGATAGGACGACTAAGGCTTGAGTGTGCAAAGTTGAATTCGCGAGCGCACGCACGAAGAGAAAAAGTGAGCGGCCGCCACGTGTCGGGCAGAGGTGCATTCCATGTGATGAAGGTGCGTTGGGGGCTATTTTGAGGCCAGATCTAATCTATGGATCTCCCAATCGATGGATTTAATTAATCCTAAGGTTGTTGCACAAGATAAAGGGCTAAAATACCCTCTTTATCCCTCATCAAAGCTGTAAAAGAAGGCCCATGGCCCCCCAGTTGAACATTAATTCCTGCTATCAACCTCAGACATCTCTTCCACCTTCTTCTCTGCAACTCCACTCCGACCTTCATCCTGGCGCTCTAGATCTAAGGTACTACTGCATCTTGCACAAGCATCCTACAAGTGGTGTCATTTCTCTGCCTCCTTCTATCTCTCTCTCTTTCACTCTCTCTCTTTCTATCTATCTGCTATCTGTCTGTTTCAATTAGCATTTTCTATTGTGAAAAACTCTATCTAATTGCAATAAAATCCTGGTTCTCTGGATATCTACTTTATACATATATATATCTAGTTAGAATTTGTTTTATTGAAAAGCTTATGCAAAAATCGAGATTGCTTCCCTGCGAACGACCCGATACTCACCGATTTTATAAATTTATTTGTCGACACGTTTCACGCTATACTACAACTAAATCAACTTTTAAAACGTAATTTACGCATCGGACAAGTTGGCGCCATTGCCAGGGAGGCAACAAAAAGTTTTAAAGCAAGGAAATCAGAATGTATTAGTGTGAATTTGAGATTTCTAACTTGCAATTTTCGTTGATTTCGTGTGTGAAGGAAAGCAAGGAAATTAGAACAAAACACGACAACGGAAATTGCAGGTTCGAACCACAGGTCAGTACCTGTAGTTTAGATTAGTTAGATTTGGGATTTGCTTGAACCCTAGGATTAGTTAGAATTTATTTGCTTATTGAAAAAAGAAATTCTTTCTTGATTTTCTGGATGAAATAAAGTCTTATCTTTAAAATTTAATTTTCGAAGATCCGTACATCAAAAAATTCTCAATTTTTACTAGATGTGGGTTTCAAAGCCAAGAACAACATAGCCAAATTTCACCCAAATTGGATTTATAGAAAAATTTTAAAAATTTACGTACTGATCGATTATCAATTCAATTATTGTTCTTGATTTTTTGAAATTCAAAATATCATAGGAATTTTTATACAACTTCAATTCACTTGAAATTTAAGGCATTGAATTTCTGAGATAATCAAGAATTTAGGAAAAATCTGCAAAAAATATTTCTTGCATGTTTGATTATACAGATTATCCAATCAAGAACTGAGGATCAAAACTGACTGCAAAACCCAGTACACTTTAAATCAAAAAAAATAGAAAACATGCATTAAAAATTCTTGAAAAATATTTTTTGAGTGCCTGGTTAGCGGTGCAATTGGACCAATTGATTGCATTATTTGGGTCACACCACTTCCCTGAATTTGGGCTTAAAAGAAGCATCTTAGAACTCTCTGTGCTTAGGATTTCACATTAAGGATAGAGCACACGTGCATTTCCATATTTAAAGGAAATCTATCAAATAAATTGGGATTTGTAAAACTCTTGTGTGCCTCATCAATACCTTGATTGAAAATATTAACTCAAGTAAACTCTAAAACACATTAACACAAGCAATTGAATCTTTAAATTCACTTCATCAAAAAAAATCGCTTGTGAACCCTTTTGCCTACTCACTTCACATCTCTGAAATCATTCTTAAGAGGAAACACCCCCTAACGCCCATCATATTCCAAAAGCACATCAAACCCAAACTTCAAACTGAGTAGACGTACCCTACGCAGGACTAATAGACTTGGGGACTTGAAACTAGATTGGGATAAGGTCAAGGCCTTGTCTACTTGGACCCACTGGTGACAAGAAAGGTCAGTGCAGTAATCGTGTTAACCTTTAGTGGTGTCCCGTCGTGCGGGGTGTCCTAAGGTGTCCCACCCTTCTGACCAGCCAAGTAATTCAAGGGTTGATCTAACCCAATCATGTTTTGGGGAACTAGGATTAAGTCTATTTAGGGTTAACACTATAAGGACTATTTAGGGTTAACCATGTGTAACCTTCTTCTGGTACATGGATGCTAAAAGGTCTTTGAACCCTAACTTGGTACTACCTTTAGAGAGTAAACAAAGAAGAAGACCCAATTTTTTTGAATACATTCCAATAGCCAATTGCCATGAGGAAGAACTGATTGAGGAGGAAACCATGGACCCATACTCTTTTGCCTCACACTATTCCTCCTTTTCTCCCTATCCAACCCTTCCCTTACTTCAACTTCTTCAAGATGGGAGAACTCTCCTCAACACCTGGGACTTGATTCCCTTGCCTACATCTCATATTTCCTGGGTATAACCAAGCCTACCTCGAATCCCAAACGAATCTCTGGATATCAAGGATCTCTACAACATCAAAAGACACTCTCCGTGCAGGACTAGCACTTGATTGGCATGACCAACTATCATGACCGATTCAGCCAAACTCATCTCTCCCAAGATCATGGATATGCCTCAGAATCCCAATACCTAGAATACTAATCCTATCCTCAAAATCACTTTGCAAATTATCCCAATTCCACCCAAACAACTTTACCTTCTCATTGAGATAACCCTACAACACCAAACCAAGGATATGATGCTTACCCTAGATATTCAGATGATAGATATTCTGATTCAATTGAGGAAAGAAATCCTGGAAATTATTATTCTCAGCCTGATCAAATCCCTGACCATGGTGGTGATCCTGAGATCACCCAATTACTCCAAGTAGCCCAGGAGATGAGAGAAGTTAATAAAAGAAATACAGATAATCTAACAAAACAGTTCAATAGAATCCGAAAAGCAAAAGATGATAAACCTAGTCCGAGTATGCCACAAGTTGGTGGTAAACCACTCAAGGTTGAGGATACAATCTTAAGTATGACATCTTATCCAATCCCAACCTCTACATACATTGAACCCACCCACCAACCTCGTGATTATGTAGAACATACCCTGTTTGATATCCGAGAAACTAACTTTGAGGAGGAAAGCTCACTTGAGGAATTATATCTTGATTTAGGCCCTAAATTGCAACCATTCTATTTTAAGGAGCCAATCTATGGTGGATCGGAGTATGAGTCTTTTATATTTAAAGACACAATTGGACAACATGGATGATTTGAGAGAATCAGAGCAAGATCAAGAAGATAGAAAGATTGGGAACACTGACACTCCTAGCCAAGCACGGTTGGATGGCTCTAATGTCATCTTGTTTGAGGATTACCATGATCAGATGTGCTTAAATGATTCAATATCTAGATTAGGCAATACCAATCATTCTAAGATATCCCATATAGAAGTCAAATCTGTTGTCTCTTCTATTTCATCTAATTCGCACCCTTCTCTTCCCATCTACCAGAGTTCTAAATAAAAATCTAACCCTTATCCCCAACATCTTGAGATTGAACAAGATAAACAATCCCCTTATGAAAAAGATGTTCAAGAAGTTGCAGAATTACTGGGGATGACTTATGAATATCTATTTGAGGAAGCAAAGAATTTAGCTGAATCATGGAATCCTAAGGAGTTTGACTTGGCTAATGAGGAACAGAAAAGCATTCCCTTAGAAGATGTAATTCAAGAGAAAAATAATTGGGATCAAATTCAGAAGTCCACAGAACAAAAAGGATTTGAGATCTTGACTAATCTATACCCAAATCTTACTCCCCCTAGAGAAATGTCTCCAAGGAAAAATGAATTAAAACAAGATTTGGGTGACTCGAATGAGACTTTTGATCACCTTAGGGATAAGATTGAGGATTCTGATAAGTTTGGAACTATTGAAATGGACCACTAGATCTTATTTGACTCACCTACTCGACATCCATCCATACCTAACTTGACTTGCAAAGTGATTTCTTATACTGTTTCAGACTATACCACTCAGGTTCCTCCTTTCATTTCACATCACTCTCAGGATCCGTATGATTTATTCCCCACGAACCACCCTATATCCACCTCATCTACCTTTCTCATGCATCACTTGTTTAGGTTGCCATTATTTACTTTCCACTATGGCACCTGCACTAATATTTCTCTCTTTTGTAACATCTAGCTGCAAATAGTTTCAACCCTATTCACTTTATTTTTCTGACCTTTTAGGCTTGGTATTAACCATCAGCTGATCCGAATTTGTGGATCATTAATCCTTGCATTACATGATCACATCTTCATTTTAATCTTGACTCAACTCATTTATCTGATCATTTATTTTTGGGTTTAAGTCCGGCAAATGACGTTAAACTTAGTGCTGGCTGGGAGGCAGCCTAATATTCATTACAGGTAGCTCTGCATCCTCTACATCCATGCTGACCTGGATTAACAAGCATAGTCAGGTGATATCCCCTTCTCTTGCTTATTATATTTTGATTTTCATGCATACACTTCAATGAGAACATTGTAATAAATAGGCACGGGGGGTGGACATTGCTTGTCTTATTTTATGTCAAAAAAAAATGCATTTAAAAAATGCATTTAGGCATAAAGAATTTTTTTTAAGGTTTTATTAGGGATTTATTCTTAAGTTGATTCCTAAGTTTAGAATCCAGTACAATTCCACACTTACACATAGAATTAGCAATGGATCCTCTATGAAGATCGATAAACATCTTTAGTTTGTCGAGAATAAGCAGTACTTCTCCTAAGCCCTTGGACAGTAATTAGGGAGTCAAGCAAGCTATCTGCTAGTAGATCCATAATAAGCGCTCGACCACGGTTCGTATAAAAAAAATCATCGTTGTTGTAGTATGTGTCACAAATACAAACCGTTATCGCGTCCATTTTATTTAATTACATAATTTCAATTGGTTTATTCAAAGTCGTTCACTGGGAGGCAATTATTGATATACATCACTCTCTAAGTCCAAGATTATTCTTTAATTCCAAAAAGATTAGTTTTATATACAATTATGAATGAATGTATTAATGAATGAAATAATTGTTAATCATGTACAAAAAGAATCTATTAAAATGTTTGCAAAGACTTAATTACAAACAAGCATCAAACACTACCATAAATATACTCTATACTATTTATTTATAAGTCATATTACCAATACTTACCTAAATATACAATAATAACTAATAAAACCTATGAAACTAACTTAACTTAATATACTAACATATACAGTAACATATATAGAAGCTACAGCGACAGATGCAAATGTTGCTAGACCCCAGAAAAAACTATGTACAGGATCTAATGTAGAAGTTAGGGTCTATAGCGACACTTATTTTATCTTTAGCGACAGTTTATTCTATCAGTAAAGCTACGTAGTTATATACATATACATAGCTCAAACACTACTATAATGCTTATATGTACACTTATTATTTACATACACACATTATATATATACACACACACACACACACACACACACACACACATACGGATATACATATACATGTATACTTCTCTTTATTCTGTGTTTACTTTGTTGATTTCCTAACTCATTCTCTCTTCTCTGTTTTCTTCTCTTTGAGTTCAATCATTAGGGCCTTTACTTAGCAAAAACTGGTTTTTAGTTGGCAGGCACACCATTCAAAGGATACACAGTACCCGGGGACCAGGTGAGACCAAACCTCTACTAAGTGCGGCCCTACTTTATTAATTAGGCTAGTTAATCAGGCTTTTATGCTCATTACTAGGCTTAATCATTCCCTAGCACAGTAACTGGCCCCCAACTCATACACCGCACACCAATTTCATCACAAACCAAGGCCACAGTCACATGCTCGTATCAGATGAGGAGAAGGGGTTATAAGGGCTCCTAGCACCTAACGACTGAAGAAGGGGATGCACAAATTCAATATAAGTACCTCAGCGCGCTTTGTACCAACCAATGTGGCACTAAATTAGCACCACTGTTGTGCTAGAAATCCAACGCCTAGTGCTGATTTTGGATTTTTGGCCCTCAATTCAAGGGCCATATTTTATTATAAAATAAAATTAAATTATATGATACTAAAGTATTTACATAGTACTATATAATTATACAATTAATTTAGAATTTTAATCTTATTTACCATATAAATAAATTCAGTAAACTCTACAGTTTATACATATTGAGTTTTAGGTTATATTCCTTAATTACGTATAAATTAGTTAATAAATGGTCTAATTGACCTTATACAAAGTTAATTTACATGTTAAAGTATTTTATAAACATTTTATTGTATTTTACAAGTTTTATTTTTATTTTATTTACATTTAAATAGCAGATTTTTGGACTATTTTATTTATAAATTAAGTTTAAATAGTGTATACATTATAAATATACTTAAATTAGCTTAAATTACTTAAAATATATTAGTATAAATATACAGTATAAGTAACTTAGTTTTAACTTAAATTACTAATTTATTTTAATTTAATCTAATAACTTAACTAGTAACTTAATAAATTAATTATTTATTCTATATATATAATTAAATTATGATACAGTGTTAAATATGTTCATTATATACATATAAATACATATATACAGCATTATAACTTAATATGGTTATTTATAGTGTTTACTAATTTATATAGCCTAATAGTACATATAAGTTAGTTTAATTAATAAATAGTTATTTAATTTAGTTATATACAATGTAATCTATCCTAAATACTTAATTTATATACTACAATATATACATAAGTTATTTAATCCCTATATATGTATAGTTTACATTATAGATAAATAAGCTTTACAATATAGCTTATATATACACTTATATACATGATATACAAAGGATTTTTAGGTATTTTTGAGTTTTTTCAACTTTTTATGAGTTTTATGTCTTTTATGGAGGTAAGAGAAGAGATGGAAAGAAATGGATGAGGAGAAAGAGATGTTTTCGATTTTTTTTTGTTTTGTTTCTTTTATTAAGTTCCATGATATACAGAACCGTCAACTGATATATTCTACTCAGCTAGGGGTTCGGATTATCATGAAACTTGGTATACATTTAAAGAAATACCTAATCTTCAATCAGACAGGTTTATTTTATTTTATTTTTTAGGTTTTTATCTAATTTTTATTGAATTCCAAATCTCACTCATCCTAAGCCTTTTAAGGGTTTTCTAATGAATCCTAAGGGCTAGAATGGGACCTATAGTATCTAGAAAGGTAGTGGATTGCCTTGAACACATTCAGTATGATATATGAAAGGTATGTATGCAATTAAGCGTGCAAATTAATGTATATTTTAATTAATTACACTAAATGGACAGTTAGGCTTAACAGTTAGCTGACAAGGAATTAAAAATAAAGGTACAAGCATTCAAATAATGTTAAACATGAATTGAAAATACATGAAAGCTTGTATAACATTCAATACATCATTATATGCAAGCCAGCCAATTACAAGACTTAAATCTAAGCTACTATCCTAGAATTCTCAGATTAAAAACTGAAAACAAGCAGCAGAATCAGCAGCTGCCGAACTCATTGTTGGAAATCCAGCAAAACTAAAGTCTACCAATCAAAGACAGCAGTTGAGGTTGCCAACTTCAATCACTACAGCCGACTAAATTTTTTTTCAGATGTCTTAACTACTATTGCAGTCAAGATAGACTTCAAAGAATTCAATCTGCAGCAGGAACATGAGTAAACTCCAGCTGAGCAATTCCTAAATTAGTTACTTCTATCCTAGATCAGATTCAAAAGGACCTTATCAAGGGTATAGAAGAACTAATTAGGAGAATACTCAACTGGAAAAGGGGAAAATGTAGCTGCAACTGCAGCACTTTGATATAAATCTGAGATTTGCTCACACAAAAAGAAATCAATATAAACGCCATCTAACAAGGTTTTCAATTCTTATAAAAATCACTCAGGAATGCAAATCAAACTCAAAACCCCTTGTCGATAAAATCTCATCAAATCAGTTCTAAAAGAAAGTTGATCTAGCATCTTTCTAATGCCATAGACAGCATGTAGAAAGAGTGAAATCAGATCACTTAAAACACAAATTCAAATCCCAGAATTCTGGAACCTTAAGGAAAAGGGAAAATTCCTTAGGTTTGAAAATCAAAATTGTCCTAAAACAAATAAAAAATGCACGGTAGAGTCTCAAATCAACTAAGTGATTTTCATTGACTCAGTCGTGCATTCAAGACACTAAATTCCTCACAACAACTCAAATCCAATTATGGCTCATCTGAGGTGAATTCTGATCTCATAATCACCTCAAATTCCCAGCCAAACAGTGAATTGCAATCAAACAATTTCAGTTTGCTGAATCAAAGCATTCAAAGCTCAAATAACTGAAAATCTTTGGAATCTAAATTCCAAGAAGATCCCGCAAACTGGTTCCATTTTAGCTCAGATCAGGGGCTTTTGTGATAAAAATGGGATGAATGGGAAGCCCCTAATGTGATTTTCGATGCTAATTTTAGATCTGAGATTGGAAACCAATTAGATCTAAAATTAGGTCTATTGAGTGGGTGAATTGTGAGAAATAAATCGCGGGAATCAGAAGTGATATAGAAAACATGGAGGAAGAAAATTCATGATCAGTGACAGTGTGAAAACACCTCCTCTGATCTAGAATGATCAGAGGAGGTGAGGGGGGGTTCTAATTCTAAATATACTCCTAATGCTAAACTAATCAGAACAACAGATCAATCACTAATTCTAACTCTAATTCTACATCTAACCTATTTAACTACAACTACAGCTAACCTACAAAGCAGTAAAACTATTCTAACAGGAAGAATGGGACCTGTGGGTCCTTAGCTGGCGGCTAAGGAGGAAGAATAGAGGGAGATGGACTCCAACGGAGGGGAAAAGCCTTCTAGTGAAGCTTCTAGGTTGTCCTCAGGCATACGTCATCCTTGGAGACGAGGAGAGTTGGAGAGAAGTCGGAGAATTCACAGCCGGTGGCTATGAAATCTGGGGATCGGTGGAGAGGGTTGGCTGGAGTGGAAGAATGATCGCTAAGAATGTAGGAGGGAGCGATCCTTTGCGCGCGCGACCAAGGATGTGCTTAAGTAGCCAGCAGAGTGGATTTAGGCACCGCACAAGTGAAATTACTCAACGAGGGCACTAGCGGTGAGGATGAAAGGAGAGAGTGCGCGGGGTAGCCAATTAAAAATATGACCGTATGATGGGATTTGGGGGTAGTGGTGAGCACATGCGCCAAGTCACGTGAAGGTTCAAATCAAATCGAGCCACAAATCAAGAGGCAAGGGGAGATCGACGATCAAGATGGTGCGTGTTCTACACATGAACAGTGCATGTGCAGCTACTCCATGTGCGCGAAATCTGTTGGGTAAATTATAGGGATGTCCTTTAACGAAGGGGTATGAAAACTGCATAAGAGCCCATAAGTGATAGAAAGTGGTTACGGAGTGGTCCTTTAGGGCTTACAAATAGGTCCCTACGAGTTACAAATAGGTCCTAAGAAGTTTTCTAATGAAGGAAATGTAATGCATAAAGGACCTAAATGTAAATCCTAAATTTCAAGGCCTTAGTAATGTCTAAATGCCTTCAAGTTTTTATATAAGCTTAATTGAACATTTAGGAAGTTAATTGCACTTTTGATTTGAATTTTTAAACTTGTTTGTGTGTTCAATTAACACTTCGATCACAATTTGACCTTTTTCTCAAGAATATCTCGTTTAATGAACAAATTATGCAATTTTAACATAGAATTAATGTTTTAGGTTTTTTTCTTTTATTCTCACACTTAACCATTTTTATGTGTTAATTTGGTATTGTTTAACCCAGTTGCTAGCTTAACTTTAGCTTTTCAGCTATGATGAGTAGCCACTCATCAATCCACCAAACAAGTGTGAGATTAGAGTAGAAAGTCTACTGGTGCTCTAAGGCTAGTATAAAGAATCTTAAACTTTGGATAATTGGATAATGATACTTGGAGTTAGGCATAATTTTTGCTCTCGATTTCTGCATACAAGTTCTTAGTACGAATATTTTGAGAGCCACCAATTAAGGCAAATATGCAGAGAGCAGGTTCTGATAAAACTAGGACTGAGGTGGATAGTCACAACCGTCTTTTACAGAATCCTCGATTGAAGGAGGGTATTAATGTCAAGGCCAGAAATACACTGTCCTATCAATTCCTTTCCCGATGCTAACAATAGACACTTCCACCAAATAAGTCACCCAATATCCTCTTGAACACCCCTAATCCCGAATAATACCTTGTAAATAAAAGTCATATGCGATATTGTGTCACGTTAGTAGATGTCTGGATGCAAAAGAAAAAGAAAGAAAGAAAAAAAGAGAGGTATATATGTCTATGCATATAGATAAATATATATATATATATACAAAAAAAGGGAAAAAAAGAAAAAAAAGGAGAGTAGAAAAGAAAGAAAGAAAAAAGCAGAAAAAGAAAAGAGTTTATAAGTGTTTTTAGAGTTTATTTTAAGTGTATTGAGTCAGCAACACCTACTACTCACGATCAACCAAATACAGCCTTGACCTACTTTTCTGTATTTCTTGCCACCTGAATACGGGTTGAGGAATTTTGACTTAGTCGTGGAGTTATTAGAATCTAATAAAAGTATTAAAGCCAAGAGAGACCACCAAATATACTGTTAAATCTGGTGAGATTGTAAGCTCATAAAAGAAAAGAAAAGAAAGGAAAGGAAAAGAAGAAAAGAAAAAAAAAAAGATAGCAAGAAAACGAAAGAGAGAGAATGCGTATAAAGGAACTAAAGAGAGCACAATTTCTTGCCTTTCTTTGAGTTGAATTATTTAATAATCTAAAAATCTAAGTTCTAAAGTACTAGTCTATATGTAGCACCAAATGAGTGTAAACCACCAAATACAAATCTACTTGACTCGGAAATTTTCTACCTAAGCTAAAAGCCGGGGTTGAATTTATAGATTATCTTATAACCCTGAGGGAAGAAGTTTGCCTATCTCAATAGATTTTTACTAAGGGTCAAGAACGAGCTTTAGATGTGGATTGGCTTGTCACTTGGATCCGTTGCATAGGTTACAACAAAACACATTCACGATTATCTAGATTACTAAAGCTTTGAATGAAAACAAAAGACATAAACCTCTAGTCAAACTCTTGATAAAAATTACTCATGTAGGACCGCTTTGCATTTAGTCCTGCACTTACTAGGGACTAGCAAGATTTAGGTATGGGGTGTGATTACACAACAATCATGCAACCTAAATCACCTGAATTAAGCTAGATTCTAGCATAACTTAGGAATAATGCATTCATAGGCATCGTAATTTGCACAATAGCTAGTTTATTAGTCATATAGATAATATCATCATTTTATGTACTAATGAGAGATGATTTTAATCACAGATGATTTGAAGCTGTGGATGTCAGATTAGACCAGACAGATCTAATTAGAACGATGACGGGAGTCCAACACTTCCGAAATCATCTCGATCAGACAACCAAAGCATCGAGTACAATTCATAGAAGAATGGAGATCATGGAGCCAAAGGATAAAGATCTTAGCCTCAGATAAAAGATCCAACTGCACGGATGGATCTAAATCAACGATTGCAGTTCAACGATGTAAAAATTAATTCGATCGGAGGTCTAAATCACCAGATACAAGAAAAAGAAGATGGATAGCCATGATGGCATCATGTAGCACCATCACAGCCCCCCTTACAGCCGACCCATCTCTGAAGATCATCCCCCGCCTGCTCTCAACCGTTGGATGGCCATCTAACGGTCCACGATGCATCCACGTCGTCCATCCAACGGCTAAGGATAAATAGACACAAAGAGGAAATTGTAACAAAACTCACGCGCAGCGCGTTGGCTCATACGCTTGTGCTGGAAGCGAAGCACATGGGTTCGAGCCGCGCGACGCTCAAATCAACAAAGAGTCATGCACGGGCACTATTGCCGTCGGATGGAGATCGACGCACGTAGATGCAACCACGTGGCGCGACGAGGAGCGTCCAATGCTAACGCGGGATCCCACACACAATCCCACGCATTTTCTTAGTCGCAAAGGCAGAGTGAGTGCGCGGTTTAAGCTGTCCACTGAGGCTTGAGCGTGCGAAGTTGAATTCGCGAGCATGCACACGGAGAGAAAAAGTGAGTGGGCACGATCCAAGGGCCCAGCGACCGCCACGTGTTGAGCAGAGGTGAATTTCGCTCAATGAAGGCGTGTTGGAGGCTATTTTGAGGCTAGATCTGATCTGTCGATCTCCAGATCGACAAATCTGATTAATCCTAAGGTTGTTGCACGAGATAAAGGGCTAAAATACCTTCTTTTCCCCTCATCAAAGCTATAAAAGAAGGCCAAAGTCCCCTAGTTGAACATCAACTCCTGTTATCAAAACTCCATACATCTCTTCCACCTTCTTCCCTGCAACTCCGCTCCGACCTTCATCTCAGTGCTCTGGATCTGAGGTGCTACCGCATCTCTTACAAGCATCCTACAAGCAGCGTCATCTCTCTGCCTCCTTCTATCTCTCTCCCTCCCTCCCTCTCTCTTTCTATCTATCTGCTATCTGTTTGTTTCTATTAGCATTTTCTATTGTGAAAAACTCTATCTAATTGCAATAAAATTTTGATTCTCTGGATATCTGCTTTATACATATATATATCTAGTTAGAATTAGTTTTATTTAAAAGCTTCTACAAAAATCGAGATTGCCTCCATGCGAACGACCCGGTACTCATCGGTTTTATAAATTTATTTGTCGACGCATTTCGCGCTATAGTACAACTAAATCAACTTTCAAAATGCGATTTACGCACCGGACACCCATTCCACGTAGCCACCTGCTTCGGCCATCCCGCACTGCACCGTTGATGTCATAGATCTCACCTTGACACCACGAGCACAACCATGCCTTCGAACGTGCCAACCGGCAACCGTCTCGCTGCCCAAAACCACCCACGCCGCCGGCCAACCACCTCGTTAGCCGGCCGCCTCCAGCTATCTCCGTCAATGCCACCACCTTCATCGTGAAGCTCTTCACATCCTCGACCTCTTCGAGCTTCCCAAGGCCAACCTCCTCTTCATGTGCATGCAAAGGGAGTGTTTCCCCTGTTTTGCGATAGTCAAAGGCCTATTAATAATTACACCCAATGCCATTGTCGGGTTTTTATTTTGATTTTTTTATTGAAGTAAAATTGTGGTAGCACCCTTGCATTCTTGCATTATTATTCAACTCTTTCTAATCACCTTTGATTGCACCAAATTGGGATTTAAATTTGCACTTTAGTACACATGCAATTGAAAATTACATGATCTGCCACTGCACATGCATTGTTCACACATTTGGAGATGTGATTCACTGAGTGAAATTTGCGTAAACAACCTTGACTTCTCTGTAAATTGGGGGTTTACATTCAGAGCAACATATTCCTTAATTGATTTGACAAATATTTCTATGCAACCATCTTTCATCTTTGCGAACATGATTGTTACATATCTGTGATCTTATTGGTTCTGTACGTCCCTGTAGATATGACATAATCCACAGTGACTAGTTTTCATTAATACATATTTTTGATATGGGATTTTTCCACTTGCGATTTTACTATGACGACATATTTTCTGACAAGCAAAAATTTCTCGATCAGTCATGTCCTTCGGTGCATGCAAATGTCTTCCCTTTCATCGGATACTTGCCAATTTGTGACGCCGAGATCGCATGACCTTGCTCTGATCCAAATGAAATTCCACTAGAGGGGGGTTCTTAGATTTGATCATATCCAAATAAGGATCTAGTGCATAGATGTCAGACGTCTTATTGGACACATGATTAGGTTTCCGACGTCTAAAACTAAAGGAACTCTACGAGAATCGATTCCTAAGAAGCTAATAGTTAGAATTGAGTCTGACAAGGTCCAACATCTCATTATCAGACATTTAGAGGGCTCTACGAACATCGAGATATAATATTAAAATATGGGTTAAGAATTTCAAGAAGATATTGGTCTGAGAATACCTAACGGCTCAATTTTGGAAGTCTGATCTAAACATCAAATGACATAAAAGGTGATATCAGATGTCTAGTAAACATGTTGAAGTCTGATAAGGCTGTTTGATTTTCTAAGTCTATTCTAGGATTTGCTTAAGTGTTCTAAGGATAGGTAAGTGTTCTTAGGACCTATTTTAATATATTTTGGGCTCTTTAACAAAAAATCTAAAGAACTAAAAGAGCAAACAAAATAAAATATTACAATGACAAAGTATAGATTTTAAGTCCTAGTCTTCATTCTCCATCTCCTTCAAGAACAATCCAATGCTCCATCTTCATGGCGCCTTGATGCTTTTGCTCCTCATCAAGCTCCTTCATACCTCCATAGACTTAAGCTTGAAGTCCTACATACTTGCTTACATTTGCATATAAACCTAAAACTCTAAACTCAAATGCAAATTTTAAATTATAAGTGTTTTGTTATCATCAAAACCAATGATCGTGGTACACTTGCACGAACAACTTCTCCCCACTTGCCTTTATATGTAGATTTGTCTCTACCAAGCTGCTTAGCTCATCCATACATTTGTGACCCCTTTCAAGTTCCGATGTTGTGGGCTAGCAGATTCTGCCTACCCCACAAATAGTGCAAATGCTTGGTGACGGCAGATCAACTCTTCATGGTAACGCTTATTCGCCTAGAGAGGGCGATGGTGGAAGCACAACGACTAGGGCAGTGGGTTGACCCACCTACTGACCCTTTACAGGTTCTTGTTTCTTAGTTCATTGACGATGCCTGCCAGTTGGAGCAGGTCATCTACTTTGTGGGTTTTAAGCCCAAGAAGACCTAGGAAGGGGAGTAGATGCAAAATATAGTTTATTCTTTTTTTTGGGGTTGTACTTTGATATGGCAGATGTCAGCCACTTAGAAATAGCCTTACTTGTTACTATTCGATGTAAAAAGGTAAAAGGGTGCTTATACTTGTGCACAGTATGAATCTTTTATGTGTGTGTGTGTGTGTGTGTGTGAACAATGGACACCTGTATGTTTGGTTGTGAATGCTAAGTAGTGGATTTTATGGTTGTTCTGCTTTCTGATTTCATTAAGCCATCGCACATGGTAATTTTTCCATGTTTTAACTGCTTGTGTTATGAGGTGTACCTGCTCATTCTAGGTTGCATGTTTTCTCCATGGTGGTTGTGGTGGGGTGTACCCACCTTGTGTTATTGTGGTATGTATGCACAGATTTCCATTCCAGGTACAAGTACTGAAAAAAAAGTTGCCCGAATAGGGAAACCTTGTCAAATTTTCGACAAGATTAACCTTATTATTTTATTTTTTTATGAACTTCTTGCTCCCACTTGTACTTAATTGACTGAAGTCACGCTTTTAACCCTAACCATCTTGTTACCTGGGTCGAATTCCGCCCACACCCTTGATAGTCCTTTTCCGACTCGGTGGAAATGATTATCGGGATGTGACAGCTTGTAAGGTGCTAAGCATTAATGAAGCCTTGGATCCCTGTTTAAATCGTTAAGGAAAAGTCCAAAAACCTATTTGGGATGAGTCTCTTGTGGGTCGAATTCAACGCAAATGCAGTAGTCCATAAGACTTAAAATCCCACACATACCTCGCATACATCATGCAACCAGGTCATTGCTCTATAGACCCCTCCAAAAAAATTGTTGGAATTAAAAAGTCCGATTTACAGAGGGTGCCTTTTACGACGTCATTACAAGACGTCGGAGTGTAGGACTTTTCAAGGGTGCTTCTTACAGCATCATCTTGAGGTGTCGGAGTGTAAGGCCTTTTGCAGGATCACAGGAGCATGATGACTCCTATAGATGGTTGGAAGACAAATATGAGGCATAATTACAGAGTAAACAAGAAAAACATTAGAAAATGTGCCCTCTTGCTAAAACAACAAAAACACACACGAGTAGCTTAACTCTATCGAGTCAATACAACCCTTTGGGTGAAGTTCTAGGCCTATGAAACCCAAGCTTGAGACCTAAGGCTGAGGCCACTTGGAATCTAATGGGGCAAAGAGGTCTATATCTGGTCGGTAGTGGAGTACCTTTGAGTCTAAATCTTGAGATTTTAAGCTTATTCCCTAAGGCCTGGTTTGGTAAGGGGGATAACCCATCAAAATAGGGGTTAATCTTATTTGGTGGAAAGGATATTTTGACCCGGGTTAAGAGGACTTAACCTAGGATAAGCTATTCTGGGGTTGATGTGGGATAAGCTTTTTTATGGGTTATCCCATGTGTTTTCACAGGTTAATCCAGAAACTTTTCAAATAGTCACAGGTTAACTCAATAGAATAACCTTTATGACTTCTAAACAAAAATTAAGGATAATCCAACTGCAAAAAAAGTTATCCTATGAAATCTATCCATCCATCCAAACTAGTCCTAAGGGTTGATTTGACAAAAGTACCCTAACTTGTACACCCTAGCTTAGGGAACTGTACTCATGACTATAGTGTTTTGTTTGAAACTAGTAAAACTTAGACATGTTGGAATTTAATGAGTCCACTTTTGTGGAAGAGAATTAAGCTTAAGATTACTAATTCCTGCTTATTAGGTCACATTATTTTTGGAAATTAGTTAAAGAATAAATATATATGTTAGAATTAGGTCTTGCTTGCATTACGCATCTTATTATGTAATGTAAATAATCATATGTATTTATTTTAGTTGCAAGAATAAAGATGGAGGATGGTGAATGAGTGATATAACGTTGGGCCACGACATTAACATTTTCCACGAGGATTTAGCGATAAATGGGAGCTTGAGAAAGGACTCTTCCGCAATGTGACCCTTCCCACCTAATTAAGTTCTGATCCCACTACCTTAATTTCCTCCTAATCCAGATTTAATTGCTTTGGGTGGTGGATTTCGTTGCAAATGAACCATGTGTGGGACCACTCCGTAACTCCCTTTCTCTCTCCTACCCGCACAACCTTCCCTCCCCTTATGTAAACTTCATCAAAATCCCTTCCTCACCATATTAATTGCGACCTCTTCCTCCTCCATTTCAAAATGCACGTTAAATGCTCCTTATGCCTCTCCATAATCTTGTGCACATAATCTACGCACGTTAAACAAGCATTCTTCATCCCCCATTCACGCAACGCAAGAAAGAAAGAATACATCCTTCACCTCCCTCGTCCTCCGTCGCCGTTCCCTTTATTTCCTCCCACCAACAAGGTTGTCCACCAACTTCCCCTTGGCGTGGAAGAGCTCCACTCCCCACCTACCCATATCATGTGGCCGATCATGTCTCGCACACCAGGTGCTGCGTGCCATGCATGAGAAGCTACTCCGCCCGCCGTTCCATCCTCGACCCTCCAGGTGGACCACGCGTCACCGTGTGCTTGTGACCCAATCGTAGCACGACACATGTAGTTCGCTCACCGCTCGCTGTTCCATCCGCACAATCACCTTCTTGCACGCCAAGAAAACACCTTAGAGACCCTATGGTGACAGTGACAGGATCGGGACATGCTCCATCTCCACCGTGCCAAGCTACCTCTTTTCTATCTCTGCTTCTTGTATTTTTGTTTTCTGTCATTCCATGTGAATCTAGCATTTGAATCTATGATTAAACGAGATCTTAGATGTTATTTTAACCTCTCTGTCCATGACCCTTTCCCGCCCTATAGTGTGGTTTGATTCGTTTGATCTATTTTGTTTTTCTATTTGATTAGTTACAAGCCCCACACGATAATTTTATATTTATTTCATGTCATAAACGGTTCAATCAAATTACTTATAATACAAACTTATATTATAAATATTATTTTAATAAAAGTGTAAAAAATTATATTACAAGTAAAAATTGACTTATAATATACGTGAAAATTTATATTACAAATTGAGGCAAGTTGCAGTAGAACATCATTATAAAATATATTGTAGTAGAAGTAATTTTGATAGAACATATATAATTGCAAAAATTTGTATTATATGTGAGAATTGATTTATAATATATGCAAAAACTTGTATTATAAAGTGGGACAAGTTGTAATACATCAATATTGTAAGACATTGTAACAGATGCAATTATAATACAACCATATATAGTTATAATACAATCCAACAATGCAATCAATGCGTGATTTTGGAGGATTCGTTGGGTTATTCCATATATATTATAATAATTATTTTTTTGAAAGAAAAGAAAGGATATGACATTGCAAGAGATAGACATCCAAAATTATTATAATAATTATGATTGAATATTTTCAAAATTAATCAAGGGTTTGTGCGGGTGGGGTTAAAATCATTTACGATATAATAGAGTGGTTTCATTAAGTAATTGTGTAATCCAATGGCCACCATTCTAGGCTTCTCGGATGATTTGTGAGCATTGCACTGACCGGATACTTTTCTTATATATATATATATATATATATATATATATATATATATATACATACATACAGAGGGCAAGGAACATGCAACTCGCCTTCACTTAACTTACATGTAGCTTAGGCATATTTCTATAGAAAATCAATGTCTCAAAATGAAAATTTAGATATTGAAATCATGTAGTAAAAACATAAAGTACACAAAAATTTCATTATACTTAGGCTGTTGAAATTGAACCCCCTTCGATGTAAGGGATATGAACATTGGATTGACTAAAACAATTTTGCATAACATGTTCTTATAAAATGATCTCAATCCCCAAGTTTTCACTTCAAAACATTACTTGTAATGTAAGATAGTAGATAAGCTTCACCTAGGTTATATGCCGGTGAGCTTCATGCTCCCTTTTCTCATGTATATACTCTTGTAAAATTTTGATAAGATGTATATATCTCCTCTTATTTCATATATGTGCATATGTCCTTGATATCGACGTATATACCCTTATAAACTCCAATATGCTAAGTTGCGTAACCTTATAAGAAGATAAGAGTAAAAATTAAAGGTTTTTTTAATAACCCAACTATT
Source organism: Thalassia testudinum (assembly GCA_037157565.1). Classification (NCBI taxonomy): domain Eukaryota; kingdom Viridiplantae; phylum Streptophyta; class Magnoliopsida; order Alismatales; family Hydrocharitaceae; genus Thalassia; species Thalassia testudinum. Next base: position 23,177,763 of record JAZHRO010000015.1, on the reverse strand, counting down.
TTTTCTTTATTGTTTAGTCCCTCCACTTCCAATCTCTAACCTCCCATTCCTTGCGATAGCTCGACAATCTCCTTGAGAGATCGACTTCGGCGAGTGTTTGGTTCTACGATGCCTCCTACAAAGGTTTGTTGGAGGAGATGGAGGATAGGTTGGAGGAGAGGAGATTGAAAGAGGAGGGCTTAAAGGAGGAGTAAGAGGAGAAGTTGGAGAAGAAAGGGTCGAAGGAAGGGTTAGAGGAGAGGAGGTCAAAAGTGGAGGAGCAAGAGCAGATAGGGGAGAAGCAGGTGGCACTGGGGGAGTGTAAGGGTTTGGAACTTTTATAGCCATTGCAAATTTAACAGGCCCTTACCAATCCCATGAATTAAGGATTTGAAATTCCCTTGAAATTAACCCTACTGTGTTTAGTCCCCTACTTTTGGCCTTAACATAGTAGGTGATGGGGCCTTGTGAGAGAAACATTAGTTGGATGTCTTTCTTGGAACTCAAGTTTTGGAGTGGAAGGGCTCTTCACATAATTTTTTCCCAACTACATAATTGATGCAATGGCTTGTAAGGGAAGCCACTGCCTCCCCATTCTTCCACTGTGAGAGGGAAAGGAGGCCACCATCACCACCAACTCTTTCCTCCTCCTCTTCATCCTCCCCCTCTTCCCACTCCATTTCTCCCCTTCCTCTTTCCTCCCACGGCTACTACAATTGTTGTTGCCCCAACTATAGTTCTTGCTACTCTTGTTGCTACCATTGGTAGGAAGAGAAGGAAGAAAGAAGCTCCACCTCCTCAAGCTTGGGGTGTTGCTGCTCAACAAATTAGGGACTATTTTCCCTTCTCTTTCCTTGTTCCTAGGTGGATTTGAATGCCATTAGTGGTAGCATTATCTTTTTTATGTCAATGATTTATGTTGTGGGAGGTGGGAAGGGTGCAAGTGAGATTTCTCTAGCTGGGTCACACCCTAGATTTTGATGGGGAATTTTTGCTGCTCAATGTGCTCCCCACTTGTTAGTTAACTAGTGGATAAATTCTCATGGTAATAGAATGTGACGAGTGGGGGTTTTGCGGCAAGAAACTCAAGTTTCTACAGTATGGTCGGGCACTGTAGTAATACCTAAGGCTAAGTACTTGTGACTTAACATTATGTAGCTACTAGCAAGCTTCCTAATGTTAGGTCACTGCCATCTAAATTTAGATGGTCCACTTAAGCCCTAGGTTGGGTGAAATACGAAGTTCTTGACCCCATAAACCCTCTAGGGGTGGTCCAAACTAATCCTAAACCTAATTTAGGATATAATGGACACCCTAATGAAGAATGAAAGGAACAATTTACATAAAAACCCTAAGGGGTGTGAAGCATCCTAATTAAGCTTAAAGCTTTCTAAGTGGGCTAAAAATGATCCAAGATGACTAAGAAGAGGATTAAACCCTTCATGATAACTTTGACGACTCTGTGATGAGTTTAAAAGAGAAAAACTTAGATCCTAAGGTCTAAAGTAAGATCCCAAGCAAGCCAGAAGGTCCTTAGGGTTCCTTCCTGATATGGAATAAAGAGGATAAAAAGATAGAATTAGATTCGATAGGTGAGCTTGTAAGGCTGAGCACCCTAGACTTAGTGAAACATGAGTTCGCTACTTAGGTTGAAGACCCAAGTTGATGAGGTGGCTAAAGGTTATTTGTGATTCACCTCGGAACTCGAATAGTTCTTGGGTACGGTGATGAGCCACAGGCTGTCATCGAAATAAGGTACTTGGATGTACCCGAATCCAACTCAGTGTGAAGGCACTCGAGCAAGAGGCTCACTAGGCACCCACGTGTGTGCAAGTGATCAGGGTATTGTGATGGGTTTGGTTGAGATCACATTCGATGGCAAACTAGATGAGCACACTCGGAGGCTATGCTCCTAGTGGGAGCATTGGTGTGACTTGACAATTTTGGCCAACCCTACAATATTGATCTGGAACGATTTATGAATGGATCTTGCTGGATGCGCATGAGGCTTCCTATTCGTTGTTGCAAGGCATTAGCCTGGGTAGCTCCCAAGAGGCCTGACTTTTCTGACTAAAGTCAACAACATTCTTGATACGTCAAGAATGGGTACACCTTTCGCATAAATCACTAGACCTATGAGACTCTCCCCTGATTACGGAGAGACTACCACGTTGGGATATAAGGGAAGGATAGATCTCCATCTCCTCTAGTATTTGACTCTTGAGGCAAGCGAGGGAACTATTTACATGAAAATAATCACAGCTTAAGCATGAGTAAACAAGGAAATTAGTGGATAGATGGCCTATAACACAGGAACCCATACACTACCCCCTTTCTGTTTCGGCTTTACATGTGGCTTTGTCCCTGCTGAGCTGCTTGGCCTATCCTTACATTTGTGACCCACTTTTAGGGCCTAATGCCGTGGAGAGGACACTTCAAATGAGCAGAGCAGAGCAAGCCTTTATAGATGTGACAAGGCATCATTTCTACACGTCCTTGTGGGGCATGAGGGCCAGGATGGGAGAACCTCAACCCTTGTCCATCCTAGGATCTCACTATTGAGGGTGGTGGGAAGTCTTGCACAAGCTGGTGATTGCAACCTATCTCTTACATTAGATGGTATGCAAGGTAGAATACACGCATGGCTTATTGACACCTACATTTCTTCGATTTTTGTTCTCTTTTTGGGTATTTGCTGGGATAGTTATGGTTATGCCCCTTTTTGTACAACTTTATACATGACCGTTTTTAATGCAAAAAGGACTTATATATGTGTACGTAAAAGTGAATTGTGGACTTTGGTATGTATTGTTGTTGTGGATGGTAGACTATAGATTGATAATTATACAAGATGAGGGTGAATTGTATAATTCAACTATTCAATGAAAATAATGGCAACCACAAAAATTCAACCCACAAATAACACCAAGATTTATAGAGGAAAGCCAAATCAGGAAAAACCTCTACCTAGTTGATCCCCAACTAGAATTTTCCTCTTGCTCTCCAAGCAAAAAATCCACTAAACTTTACTACTTAAACCGGGGGTAGTGAGCCTCAATCACATAAATCCCTTCTTATACAACCCACAAGGACTTTTGTTCTTCACTCACCAGATGACAGCAGAAAATAAATACAAGTCCTATTGAGTCAATATGCAAGTGTTTAATCAATTGAAATAGAACCTAGAGATATTCTTTTCAATTCCCTTTGAGATAATATATTTAGCGCAAGGGAAACAAAATTTTATAGAAATGATATGCTTGAAGAACAAACTTTGAGAAATATATTCTATTGAATCTTCCTTCTAACCTAAAACAAACTTTACGTGAAGGATGTATGTCTAGAATCAATAAAAAGATGTATGTGTTTGATTCTATAGAAAGAGAAACTTGATCGATCAAGATTGCTTCCCAAGGATAACAAAATAGATATATGAAGCAAGACCAAATGAACAAAAATACTCCCTTGTACTTCCATATCAAGTATATCAAGTTGGCATGGAAGAAGTAGAAAACTAGATCCTTTTCTTGGATCACAAAGTTGACGCAACAAGGAAGTAGGTCTTGAAATTCCTTGAAGCACAAAAGGTGGCATGAGAGCTTCTTTGAAAGCACAATGTTGTCATGGAGGCTTTTGGAGAATAGCTTCTCAATAATGTATTTTTGCAAGTAGAAAGTAGGAGAAAGTTGTATTAATGTGTGTGTAAAATGAATGAACCCATGTAGGGTATTTATAGAATGATATATGGGAAGTTATGAACAGTGAAAAGGTGTGAAGCCAATGATTGGTAACCAATTAGTCATTTACACATATTGAAATTCGAGTATAACTACTAGAAGTCTGATTAATCGATTAGTTGATCGATTAATAAATCATGTTTTGTTCTTTGAAAAGTTGCAAAAAACTGACCAGCAAAATTAATCAATTAGTTAATCGATTAATTCTGCAGTGGGCAAAATTTGAAGGTGTTCGTTATTTGGGAAGTTTTCTTTTGAGAAGAGATGTATGGGATCTTGTAACCACCTTAATGAAGAGGTGCTTTCTTTGAAATTGATAACTAGCCTTCTAGAAAGTATAATCACCCAATCTAGAAGAATAATTTTTATTTTATGATATATTCAAAAAGTATTTTACACATTTTCTAGTAATTAGAACATGTTAAGACTTAAAACTACCATTCTAGAAGCTTATTTTTTTTATAATATCTTTTAAAATATTTTACACATTTTTTGTTACGATCCAGTTCCCGAATCCTTACAGGACACAAGACCGACCCGACTCGACTAATCTCAAGACCCAGTCGTCCAACAAGAAACAACCAAAAAGCAGAAAAATAAACCGCATTCACAATGCTATGCAACTAATAGTAAAAAGAGTACAAGCACTAAGGAAAGAAAAGCTGCTAACAGTACATATTACCACCACAACAGTAAAACGGTAACAAAGTACAGAAAACATAAAGGTACAAGGGTTTGAAACTCACTACAACAGAAAGTACTACAAGAAGCTACTGCTACTGGGCTCTACTGGACCCAGCACCCTCTGCAGGCGGAGACTCGGGCTGCTCAACACCTGGACCTGAAAAGGGATTATGAGTAACAAAGTCAGCGAACACTGAGTAGAGTGGCAACCAACTAACTAAAGCAGTAAAAGTGAACAGGTAGTTGTTTATTCCAATTAGTTTATTTTACAAGTTATTCATTTTCACCCATTAGTTTATTTATCAGATCTCTTTCTTGATCTTGAATGTTCCTCGTGGGAACGATCTTAATTCCAGTCTTTTTCGAAGAGTAGAAGCCACACGTGGTGCTCTCCTGGTCAGGAGAGTCTCCCGTGGTGGTCCTACACCCAGTCAACCACCCCAAGGTCACAAACAGACGTAACGGTGACTACGGCACGTACGATAAGTGCACAAGTAGCTACCCCGCACTGGCATGTGGTCAGTCGTTTCCGCTAACGAGTACGCTCAAGTACAACACGGAACAGTATAGGGCCTAGCCCTCTCAGTAACAGGCGTCTAGCCCCTCAGAACCAAACAGGGGTCTCGCCCCTCCACAGTCCACACACCCTCGTCTGACTACCCTTGTTTGCCTAGTGGGCTTAGCAAGTCGATGTAGGGTGGCTAGCTGGACCACGGGCCCCGTGGGGTGGCTAGCTCTCTCCCTACACTAGTAGCTCTCCCCGGTATAGTGTACGTGAGGGCCAAGAAGTAGGTGCAGAGTGGTCAATCCTAATCCCGGGTCCTAACCCAAGGGCAGTTAGCTCCGCTCTACACTAAACAGGGGGCAGTCGCTCTCCTTGGTACCACGTACTCAAGGGCTAGCACACTTCCCACTCACATTTCCAGATCCATTCCATCTATTTCCAGGAGCTCTACTCCTAATTCCCCGTAGGGTTCATACTCATGTTTCTCATGCCATTCCATACCAGGTTTCATCATTCCCATTTTCGTGTTCAGGTTATTCACATGTAACTCGTATTTCTATCATTCACATTTCTAATCTCAAGTTATACACATGCAGCTCGTATTTCTATCATTTAACGTATACAACAGGTATGTCACATGTAACTGTTTAACTAGCACAGGTAATTCATTTTTCACAGGCAGCTCTTGTTCATTAACAGGTAGTTGTTATCATTTCTCTTTATTTATTCAAGATTGCAAATCAACCACGCATACAGACATTTCCAGGAAACTTCTCATCCTAGGATTTATGCCATATCCTAGGTTCTAGTTTTTCAATCCACATATGCATTCATGTTTATGATTAAATTAAGGAAAGCCACTCTACCAGACAACCCAAGAGTATTGGGGGCTCGAATGGCAAGCTCACGTGCCTCAGCAAGCCCCAAACCCACAACGGAATGAAGTCCTATAACAAGGAACAATCACAATGGAACATTCAGAACAGTATAGAAAGTCTTCTAACAAGTAGAGGAACTCACAAGGAAAACACTAATATCTTGTTTGCATAAAATGGACCTCAAACGGACCCTAAACGAGTCAAAAACAGAGTTACTGACTCAAATCAAACGTCTGGCACAATGTCCAGACATCTTAAAAGTGACTAGGATTGCACCTCAGGCTCTGCGTCGACCTCAGACATCCAGGACCTCTTCTGGACCATCTGGACCCAGCTCCAGATGTCCGACCTCCTCTCTGGACATCCGGGAGTGCTTCCAGCCATCTGGTAAGCTACCCAGACGTCTGAAACATGTGAGAGGACATGTCCTGTGCCTTCTCGAAGCAATCCCTATACGCGACAGCAAATCTCCCGCAATTAGCCACGCAAAGCGTAGCTGCAGAGCGGCTTGCATGGCCGTATCCGCAAAAGAAAACGTACCTTCGCGAAGATCTATCTTTAGATGTCTGGAGTCGTCTCCAGACGTCCACTCCATCGTCTGGACGTCACTCCAGACATCTGATTCTGGGAAAAATCCAGAACCAGGACCTCCTCCTACTCACCCTCACCGCGCGCAACCACATCTCGCCTCCTCGCCTATAGCTCTGGCTGCAGTAGTGTCGGGGACGGCTTCCCCGACGCTCTCCTCCTCCCGCACGTGCCGCTCCGGTCGTGCACCCTCCGGCGAGCTCCAATATGAGCTCACGAGCTCAAGCTTCTCCTCCTCTTCTCACGTCGCCTCCCCTCCTCGTCTCCGCTCTCATGCTTTCTCTCGCACTCGCTCCTCTCACTGCGATGGAGAGGAAGGGAAGAGGGTGCCAGCTGGGTGAAGTGAGGAAGGAAGAAGAGGGGAAGGGGGTCTTTTATAAGGCTCGCTAGGGTTGGGAAGAAGGAGAGAGAAGGAAAAAAGAGAGGAGGGTACTGTCTGTGCGCAGCACACATGCAGACGCGAAGCTGGTACCCAAAGAATTTGATTTCCATACGTCTGGGAAGTGGTCCAGATGTCTGACCAGACGTCTGACTGACAGTCCAGACATCTTAAAAGGCTCAGGACAAAATGGGTCTTTACATTTTTGGAGTAGAATTAAGTTATAAGAATTATAACCAACCTTTTAGAATGTTCATTTTTATTTTATGTGCATACTTAACATTAGAAATATTGCATTTAAACAATTAAACTTGTTTACGTGTTGAAATTACACTAAAGGGGGGTGAATAGTGAATTTAGAAAATATTGCAAGACAAAAATACAATCATAAAAAGAGGTACAAGATTTTTAGGTGAAAACTCAAACCGAGTGAAAGCCACCACCTAAGCCAATCCCTTGATTTAGGATTTTCGATCACAAAGTGATCAATTCACTAAGCACACTACTTAAACGAGGGTAGTGTACTTCAATTACAAATCCCACCTTCGATCCCTAAACAAAGGTTTCTCCCTTCACAATGAAGAGATGGGAACCCGACAAGTCGGATGCCCAAACTGCAATAATAGAATAAGAATGAAACAACACCTATAGAACACCCCAAAATATTAATGATTTCCTTATCTATTAAGCATAAAAAGAACTCCCTGAGGATCAGCAGAATGAAGTGCACCGGGAATGTTGATTTTCCCTTTAATCAGAGTGTTGGCACAGCACAAGGGCAATAGGAAGCAAGGAGTAGTGAGCAAGTGATTTTCTAAGGAAATTATATCTTAAGAAGTGTATTTTTCCTAAGAGGGGTTATAGTCTATTTATAGGCAAGTTTAGAACCTTCAAGAAGGCTTAGAAGAGGTCTCCTAGCCGTTGAAGGCAAGTCCCAAGAGATTGGAGCGAAATCCAACACAAATCAAGGCAATCATGAATCTAATAGCAATATCATACGTCTGGCTTTTTGTTCAGACATCTTGTAAGACGTCTGAGTACAATTATGGATGCTAATTTTATTAATCAGGCTCACTATTTTCATTGGATTGAAACAAGGACGTCTGATATATTCATATAAGATGTCTGATACAAATACTGGACGTCTAATTATAAGTGGGTTCGTTCCTATTTTGACCAGATTCAAACAAGGTTCTAGATTTGAAGAAACAATGATCAGACGTTTGATAGTTGTAATGGACGTCTGATTTGTGTCTTAGTGTTAGGTTTTTGTTCCTAAGTATAGAGAGCCTAAGTTAGCTATTTATAAGCTTTGTTTGGGGGTTCTTTACAACATCTCTAAATTCGAATAAAATAAAGATTATAACTTTTGAAAATTTACATAAAAAGCCTATGACCTATGCCAAGACTAATGTTAATCTAGTCTTCATGCTTTTAATCCTTCGACTTGGAAAACTCCATGAAACCTGCAATTGTGTTATTACAGAGAAAAATATGCTATGCTTATGTTTTATCTCTCTTTCTTTATTTTGTAATATCATCAAAATATTATTTATAAGGGGTTGATCTAACAATCTCCTCCTTTTTTATGATTTTCAAAATATATCTGTAGGTTCTTATTTTCTCCTCCTGAAAGTTGTACTTAGTAATATATACCAATTTTGAAAAGATTTTTCGTAAGTTTGCATATCATGTCCTAAGTTCTTTTCATGTCATTTCCTAAGTTCTTCCCTAAGTTCTTCTCCCTCTTTTTGAATATCATCATGAAAGGTTTTGAAAGGGGTTGAATCTTAAACTACAAGTGTTATATAATGACGTTTATAAAGAAGAGATCATTAATAAAATCTTCATGCTGAAGTATAATAAAAATGGCAGAGCATTAAAGTAAACTAACTAGGAATAGAATGTATGTGCCTTAGCACAAACTAGCTATTGTTCCCAATATATATATAAGTATGGGGTCAAATCCCCTTAATACAAACCAACATGGAAAGATAGAAAGAAAGAAAACAAAAGAACTAAACTAGTCTTCTTGATCGTGGCGACGGCGGCGAACGAGTCCATGACCCATCTACAGATTGCGAACGTCGGTACGAAGTTCGTCGATGTCGCAGCGCATACCTCCCATATAAGTGTACATTTCACCGATTCGCCACAACAAGAGAGAGATGCCCGAGGAGATGGAATCCATGGTGGGATCCCATGTCTCATCAAAGCTAGATTGAGGAGCTTCTATTTAAAGAGGATGCTCTTCATGGAGATCTGGAAAGGGTGGAAGGGGTTCTTTAGCGGGCTCTTCGGCTGGCTCAAGATGCTCTTTAAGAATGTGCATCTTGGCGGCTATGGCCCGATTATAGGGCTCAATCTTTTTATCTACGCCTAGTCATCGATGGAAATCCGATAACTTGCAAAAATCTTAGATAAAATGGACCCAAATGGTAGAGACATCCCATGGTCCTCATTCATAACACGAACAATGAGGCGATAGTAGTTGAAGGGAATGTGACGTACGGTGACAAAAAGGAGTACCTTGTGTTAGCGTGAGATATAGTAAAAACCTCCTGATTTATTTAGAAGGTCCCACCCAAAAATACGAGAGAGTAATCGGGGAAGAGGTTTGAGGTTCTTACATGGTAGGGTACCAAGATTTTCTACATATCTTTCAGGTAGGACTAATTCTTGATTGATGACTTCTGAGTCATGTTGCCTCAGAATGTCATTGAAATCATTTCCCTCATTAAAGATGGCAAGAAGTGTGGAAATAGACTAAGAGGTGATATGAATTTCACTCCCAAATAAATGGGTATGTAACTCAAGTTCATCGTTGCCATAGTCTTCAACGATGTTGGCATAAAAAAGTTGGACAAGATTAGGAAACACGGCAACAGTTCCAACGCTAGAGTGGAACTGTCAGTCAAAATAGTGGAAGAGATGAAGGGTTTCAAAATGTTCCCAAAGGTTTAGATGGGCAAAGTCATTCCATACAATGAATCGAGGACTCTTGACTTTGGCATTTGCGAAGCATTTAAATCGTTTCTAGCAATGTCGCCACGCAGTTGGTCAGCCAAATAGGTGGAAGAGGAGGTGGGAGTGCCCTCGACTTGCTTTCGACAAGGAGGCATTTTGGGTTGGTTGGGTGGGTTGGTTTTGGAGGGTGGGGTTTGGTGTTTTAGGATAGGACACCTACAAAAATAATGTCACATCAGTCATTCAACCAATTTTTCATACATAAGGCAATATAGTGCCATGCAGGCACACAATAGAAAAACAACGGAAAAAAAAAATTGTGTGGTAGTATGCCTTGAGGCAATACAACCTGCCATAATGTTGTGGCAATATACCTTTGAACTCAAGCCACTAAGACGATGGCTTGAATCACTTGAGGTAATACCCTTGCCATTAACATCCAAAGGTACAAGACATTCATTCAAGCTATGAAAAAAAACAAGTTCCAAGCTCTAGGTTTTTTTCTAGGGTTTTAGCTCCTAGGGAAAAAGAATCATGATAGAAGAGGAAAGCTTATATGAGTTGTATATCAAAGGAAAAACAAGTCGGGGACTTTAAAAGGACTCGATCAAAGCCTATGGAAGGAGAAACCCTAAGGGTTTAAGAGGTTATACCCACGAAGAAGGGTCTCCAGACGCGAGGAGGAAGAGTGGGGCATGCGTGCAGGAGAGCAACTGCACCATCAGTCATCGGGGAGGTGGAGCGGTCATCTGACAGCGAAATGGGCAGCACCAACTTGCATCGGTGGTCGTCTGGTGGAAGAAGGTTTTGAGGATTTAGGGATTTTGAGCGTAGGGGAAGTGGGACCTCAACGAGTGGTTTTTTTTTATACCCTAAGGGGTTGAGCAAGTCTCCCCCTAAAGTTGGGGATAATTTCATTGCAAAACCATCTAGAGAACAGACACAAAATGGCAGATTTTGGCTAGATCAGATGTCTACTAATGTCGTCAGACGTCGGGAATGGCCATTTGGGATTTTAACTCTTTTGATCGCGTCGTCTGAGTTTAATATCAGATGACTAATAGGACGTCTAATTAATAAGTTAGACATTTGACTTCTGCAGACATACCTTTCTGGAAAATGGTTTATGCTCCAAGTTGTCGTCCGGTTTCTATATCAGACGACCAAACTAACTTCTAAAATGAAAATTAGACGTCTGATCTCTAAAATCAGTCCTTCCTGGGTCTCACCCCAAAGCTACAGGTTGTCGTTTGATTTTTTTATCAGACGACTTAGAAGACGTCTGAATAAATCACCAGACGTCCAAATCCAGACTTCTCGATCCAAATCCTGATGCTAAATAGGCGTTTGTCAACAGACCTAGACGACTGTCCAAACGTTAGTGGATGATGACGGATGTCTAGAATAGCACTTTTCTCAACTCTACTCAGATATGACTAAATAAAATCGACATCTGTTCCACATATCCAGACGTCGAATTTTTAAGTAGATGTCTGTGGTTTTACTCAGATGTCTGATATTGCACAAAATGTGCATTTTGATGTTTGAATTGTGTTTGAAGGTTCTTAACTTGATAAAATCAAGGCTCCTTCTAAGTTCATGACAAACAAAATTCTACTAAGTCAATAAATTCTTCAAATATCACTTAGCTTACATATGCCTAGTTTCCTACGTATGTAATTAAAACGATCATAATTCAAAGCTTTAGAGAAAATATCAGCCAATTTTAATTCAATACAAATAAATTCAACCTTGATTTCTCCCTTAAATACATTATCCCTCAAAAAATGATGTCAAACATCAATATGCTTTGTACGAGAGTGATGTACGGGATTTTTCGAGAGGTTGATAGCATTAGTATTATCATATAATATTTTTATCTTATTAAATATCAAATTAAAATTCTTCAAAGTATTTTTCATTCATAGCACTTGGGAAGATGCTAGAGTGGCGGCTATGTATTCAACTTCCATGGTTGATAGGGCTACACTAAATTGTTTCTTTGAGAACTAAGAGACTAGTGATTCGCCCAAGAATTGGCACGTCCCACTAGTACTCTTCCTATCGGTGCGGCTACCTGCATAGTCTACATCGCTATATGTGACTAAGTTGAATTGTGGACTCCTAGGATAGAATAAGCCATAATCAGATGTGTCAACTAGATATCTAAATATTCGTTTTATAGCATTTAAGTGTGAGTGTTTAGGGTTTGATTGAAACCTAGCACATAAGCAGATACTAAATAAAATGTCATGTCTACTGGAAGTTAAATACAATAAAGATCCAATCATGCTATGATAGAGCTTTTGATCTATGGGCGTACCTGATTTGTCTAAGTCTAGAGAAGTTGTGACACTCATAAAAGTGTTCTTTCCTTTACTTTTCCCCATTTCAAATCTTTTCAGCATCTCCTTTTTGTATTCTAATTGACATACAAAGGTCTCGAATTTGAGTTAAGTGATTTGTAAACCCAAGAAGAACTTGAGTTCACCCATCAAACTCATTTCGAATTCTTCCTGCATAATCTTTGAGAACTTTCTACACATAGATTCATTAGTAGCACCAAAGAGAATATCATCTACATATATTTAAACTAATAAAATGTCTTTTCCTTTTCTTTTAATGACTAATGTGGAATTAGCTTCCCCTATATAAAAGTTTGCATTTAACAAATAGTCTTTGAGCCTCTCATACCAAGCTCTAGGAGCTTGCTTTAGACCATATAGTACCTTATTTAATTTATAGACAAAATAAGGCTTATCATGAGACTCAAAATCAGGAGGTTGTTTTACAAAAACTTCCTCCTTAATGAATCCGTTAAGTAACGTGCTCTTAATGTCCATTTGAAAGAGTTTAAAGATAAGGAAGGCGGCATAAGCAAGAAGCATGCAAATTGATTTGAGTCGAGCTATGGGAGCGTAGGTCTCGTCAAAATCAATTCCTTCTTCTTGGTTGTACTCATGTGCTACCAAACGAGCCTGTTCCGAATGACTATACCGGATTCATTCAACTTGTTCTGCAATACCCATTTGGTTCCTATTACCGTTTGCCCTTTAGGCTCAGGTACTAGATCACAAACTTCATTCCTTTGGAATTGGTTGAGTTCCTCTTGCATGGCCATCATCCAAGGTTCTTCGGAGCATGCTTCCTCGACACTCTTTGATTCAACTTGAGATATAAAGGCGAAGAGACCAAAAGAGCAACTAAAACGTAATTGGGTTTTAACGCCATCGGAAATACTTCCAATGAATTGACTTTCGGGATGATCCCTTTGATATATCCAATCTTTTGGAAGATTATGGATATTAAAGTTTGGGATGTTAGACACATCAATAGAAGAATCATCTTCATCTTCCATATTGACTTGGTCAATACAGGAAGAGTGAGGAGATTCATCGAAGGAAACCTAAAAGGTTTCCTCCACTATTACTTGGTCATGTTAAAGACCCAATATGCCTTACTCATGAAGAATAACCAAGAAGATGACTTCTTCACCTTTGGCATCAAATTTATCTAAATTAGAGCGAGTATTTAAAATAAAGTATCGGCATCCAAAAATTTTAAAATAACTAATTTTGGGTATTTTCCCATAATATAATTCAAAATAAGTTTTTCGCAACTCGGATCGAATTAAGGTGCAATTTAACACGTAACAAGCCGTGTTAACCGCCTCGGCTCAAAAGTACTTCGATAACCCGAAGTCTATGAGCAATGTTCGAGCACACTCTTGAAGAGTACGGTTCTTTCTCTCCACTATCCCATTTTGTTGAGGTGTTCGGGAGAAAGAAAACTCATGAGCAATACCATGCTCTTGACAAAATCATCAAATAAAAAATTTTCAAACTCGCCCCCATGATCACTACGAATACGAATGATTTAGTAGCCTTTTTCAGTTTGAACCTTCCTACAAAAAAATAGAAAAGATGAAAAAATACTCCTTCTTTAGATCTCAGGAAGGAGACCCATGAAAACCTTGAAAAATCGTCTACAATCACAAGGCAATATTTGCATTCACTAAGGCTCTCATATTTTGTTGGTCCAAATAGATCCAGGTGAAGTAGTTCTAATGATCTTGATGTGGATATAACTTCTTTATTTTTAAAACTAGATTTCATAATTTTACTTAATTTACATGAATCACAGATAAGCTAATTTAAAAAGTTTCTTCCTTATGAACATGTCCTAATCTTCTATGCTATACACTTAACTCATTATAAATGCCTTTAAATGCTACAAGACATTCATAAGTGTTATCTTTATCAAATTTTACAATATAAATGTCTTTAAATCTAGTTCCCTTAACAAGGGTTTCATTAGTTGATGCATGCATAATTTCAAATATTTTTGAAGTAAATACCACCTTAAATCCCTTATCACAAATTTGACTAACACTTAAAAGATTATGTTTTAGTCCTTTAACTAGAAAGACAATTGAGATAGGAGAGAGAGGGTTACCTATTTTATCAAGGCCAATAATATGACCCTTATGGTTGTTGCCAAATGTAACCGTTCCTCCATCCGTAGGTTGGAGGTCCAAAAATAGGTACTTGTCTCTTGTCATGTGTTTGGAACACCTGGAGTCCATCACAAAAATAGGTACTTGTCTCTCGTCATGTGTTTAGAACACCTAGAGTCCATCACCCATTGGCCTCCTTGATGGCAGTAGTCTCCTTGTCTTCTTTCTTATAGACCCATTTGCTCCTACAAAAGATCTCCTTTGGTAACTTGATGTTTCTTTAGGTCTTTCTAATTTGAGTCGTCCATCCTTCATTTTGTATATCCAATTTTGACATTATAATATCCTTTGAGCCCTACAAAATAAAGTAAAAGTTATCTTTTCGGTATCCATTGTAATGTGAATTCGTATTTGTTAGTGGTCCCCTTTGGAGGAGGATCCTTTTTCAGCTCACTCTGACTAGGTTCATAAAAGCCTAGTCCAAATTTACTCGAGGAAGGTTTTTGACGAGCAATGAGCTTATCCAAGTTATTTTTCCTCTTTGTAAATTTGGCTAAGTCCTCAAGAAGTTGATTTGATTTTTCTTTAAGGTGATTTATCTCTATTTTCATTATGTCTAATTTATCTTCTAGTCCAATCTCCAATCTAAGCTATTCTCATCCTTTTTAAAGGAGTTTGATTTTTCAAGCACATGGATTTTGTCGAGTAATTCTTCTCTATCTAGAAATTTTTGTTCACTCATGTCCATTTACAAATCATTTGTTAATGACTCATTTTCAATCATTAGGTTTCTTATTTGCATATTCAAGGTAATGGTTTCTTTAGAAAGAATTAGATTTTTCTCTTTAAGATCATTGATTAATTTCTTACTCTCTAAGTTTTCTTCTTTTAGAGCTTTGCTTTTAGTCTTTGTTTCCTTAAGATTTAGATATAATGAATCAAAAGCATCTTGTAATTCATCTAGAGAATAGGAGTTTACCTCAGGCTCCTCAGATTCAGATTCGGAAGTATCTTTCGTTGCCATTAGTCCCAAGCATGTCGTTTCTTCATTTGCTTCCTCCTCTTCTTCTTCGAAGGTGGAGTCATCCCAAGTTGCTTGAAATGCCTTCTTCTTGAGCCCCTTGGGCTTGGAGAACTTCTTGTAGTCAGAAGGCTTCTTGTATTTCTTCTCATCATCCCTTTTAAGTAAGGGACAATCCATCCTTATGTGACCTCTCTTCTTGCAATTATAGCAAACTAAAGGTTCTTCCTTCCTTTTTTTCCCTTGATCTCTTCTCTATTTTTGAGAAACTTTTTAAACTTTTTAGCTAATAAAACGAATTCTTCATTATCGGTACTTACCTCATCGTCCGACGTAGCTTTGAAGGCTAAAGTCTTCTTCTTTGGCTCTGGTGTGATAGATTTCTTCTTTTGGTCCATTTTTGATTCATAAGCCATTAGATTCCCAAGTAGATTTTCCATGTGTAGATCCTCTACTTGGTTGGCTTCTTCTGTTGCCGTGACTTTTTGCTCCCCACTTGGGTCCAAGGGAGCGAAGGAGCTTGCCTTGAAGCTCCTCCTTTATAAATGGCTTTCCTGGAGACTTGAGGTTATTCACGATTAACGTGAATCGGGTGTACATGTCCACAAGTCTCTCATTTTCCTTCATAGAAAAGGCTTCAAATTCCTGCGATAACACGTTAATCTTAGAGGATTTAACTCTAGACGTACCTTCATAAGTTACCTCTAAGGTTCTCCATATCTCGTGGGTAGTTGTGCATTGGCTAATGAGGTTAAACTCCTCCGAGCTGAGTGCACAATAAAGTGAGTTCATCGCCTTAGCATTCAGTCCAAGGTGATGAACCTGCTCCACCGTGTATCCCGTTTCTGGTTTCTCGGGAATGATGTATGCGGATTCACATTTCTCCCAAACAGAGAAATCGCTGACTTGAAGCCTATAACGACCCGGTTCCCGAGTCCCTACGAGACACGAGAACCGGACCGACTCGACTAATCCCAAGACCTAGTCGTCCAACGAGGAAGTAACCAAAAGACAGTAAGATAAACCACATTCAGCATGAATATAACTAACAGTAAGGAAAGAAACTACTACAGTAGGTACCACCACAACAGTAAAACAGCATTTATCATATAACAAGAACTGCAGGTAAAGAAGGTACAGCGGAAACAAAAACTACTCACTAGAACAGAAACAAAAGGGGTACAAAAGGCTGTGGTAACTCTACTGGACCCTACTCGGCCCAGCGTCCTCTGCAGCCGCCGACCCTGGCTGCTCAACACCTGGTCCTGAAAAAGGTAACGAGTGTAACACGTCAGCAAAACGCTGAGTAGAGTGGCAAACTAACTAAAGGCAACAGTAGAGTGTACAGTAGCTGTTATGTTTTATTACTTCCTTTATTCACATCTTTCAATTTTTCTCACTATTTCATTTATTTCTCAGATCCTTTACTTGATCTCGAATGTCCTCATGGGAACGATCTTGATTGCAGTCTTTTCCAAAAGTAGAAGTAGCACGTGGTGCTCTCCTGACCGGGAGAGTACCCCGTGGTGATCCTACCCTCAGTCAACCACCCCAAGGTCACTGACAGACGTAACGGTGACTACGGCACGCGCGATAAACGCACAGGTAGCTAGCCCGCACTGGCACGCGGTCAGTCGTTTCCGTTAACGGGTGCGCCCAAAGCACAGCACGGAACCAGGGCAGAGCCCTCTCAGTAACAGGGGTCCAACCCCTCCACAGTAACCAAACCGGGGCCTTGCCCCTCCACAGTCCGCGCACCCTCGCCTGACTACCCTGGTTTGCCCTAGTGGGCCTAACAAGTCGGTGAAGGAGGCTAGCAGAACCCCGGGGCCCGTAGGGTAGCTAGTACTCTCCTAACACTACTAGCTCTCCTCGGTACTACGTACACGAGGGCCAACAAGTCGGTACAGAGCGGCCAATCCTAACCCCGGGTCCCTGGGGCGGCTGGCCCCACTCTGCACTAAACAGGTACAGGTACTTCCCTTGGTACTGCGTACCCAAGAGACAGTACAAACTACATCTCAGTTTCCATTCCTTTTTCTTTCCAGGAGTTCCACTCCTAATTCTCCGTAGGGTTCCAGCTATTTATCTCAGAACATCATATGTTTCACTTTCCAGATTCACATTCTCAAAAATCCATGATCTCAATCATGTTTCTTTATTCATAACAGACAGCTATTAATTCAAATTACAGGCAGCTTTATATTCCTTTCCATTTTTTTCCAAGACTGCAGTATTATACATTCCACTAGTTCTTCCATCCTAGGGTTCATGTCACATCCTAGGATCTAGCATACAACTAGTTTTCCAGCCCTAGGATTCATGCATCACCTAGGAGCTATCATTCCATACATTTCTCATTCCTAGGATTCATGCAATGTCCTAGCTTCTAGTTATGGTTCCATACTTTAACAGATTTTATTAATAAACTTAAGCCACTCTACCAGGTACAACGGGAGTAATGGGGGCGTGATCGGGAATCCCGCGCGCCTCCGCGACTCTCAAGACTGCAACCGAACGAGGTCCTATCACAAGGATCAAACACAAAGAGTGTCTCAAAACAGTGTATAGCTACTGTAGATGAGTAGAGGAATTCATTCTGAAAAGAATGCAAGTCGAATCGCGGAAAACGGAGCCCGAACGGGCCGTAAACGGGTCGAAAAAGATGATACTGTGCAAAATCAGACGTCTGGAACTCCCTCCAGACGTCTTAAACGGTGGATCAGAGAATTACCTGTTCAGCGTGGTTTCCCAGACGTCCAGAAGTCTGCAGGGACGTCTTTCCTAGATCCCAGACATCCGATGGTCCCTCAGGACGTCTGGAGGTCACTCCCGCCGTCTGGTACAACTTCCAGACGTCTGATTCGCAAAAGATGGCGAATCAGCAAACCTGCGCACAGCCAACCCCCTCCCTCAGTACAGTCAGTCGACAAGAAGGAAGAAGAAGGCGGAAACTCACCTTTCAGACGTCTGTATGATCTTACAGACGTCGACCTTGCCGTCTGGCTATCAATCCAGACGTCTGATTCTGGAAATTTTTCCAGAATCAGGACCCTGCTCGGCCTCCGCTCGCGACGCCGCCCGCGTCGCACCTCGCGCTCCTGCTGCTCAGACCGCAGCAGGTCCCTCTCCGCGTCGCTCCACGCCCCCTGCGCCCTCCGCCAGCCGGCCAAGCCGCTCCGGCGAGCTCGCCCCCACGGCAGAGCTCCACCCTCGCACGCTGCACCTCCGCGCTCACTGCGGCCGCCGCTGCCGCCCTCGCGTCCGCTCGCTCTCGTGCACAGGAAGGAGAAGAAGAAGGAGGCGGTGGAGACGGGAGGGGAGGCGCGCCCCTTTTAACGCCGCGCGGAGAGGAGAGAGGAGGTGGCAGGCCGCCTGCAGCCGCAGAGAGAAAAAGGGGAAAAAAGCGGTCTGCGCGCTCAGGCGCGCAGGCGACTCGCGTGTGTCGAAAATAACGGATTTCCAGACGTCTTGAAACTATCCCAGACGTCTTATCAAACGTCTGGTTGTTATCCCAGACGTCTTGTCCGACGTCTGAGCCACCTCCCAGACGTCTTAAAAGACGTCTGGGGCACACATTCGTTACAATATAACAGACTCAAAGGAAGTTTCGTCCCCGAAACTTGCGCCAACTAGGGTGCGGGAAAAAGATGTCCAAAAAAACCATAACAAACTCAAAGAGGACCGAAGCCGGTCCGAAAAGATGTACCCGCGAAAAGCTCCGGGTACCGCTCCCGCATTGCCGCCTCAGGCTCCCAGGTAGCCTCCTTATACCGCTGGCTCCTCCACAAAACCTTTACCAGGGGTACTTGCTTTCGTCTCAACCTGCGGACGGCTCGGTCTAGGATCTGCACTGGCCGCTCGGGGTAGGTCAAGTCGTCGCTCACCTCGACGTTCTCGTGACTCAGTACGTGGCTGGGATCGGCTACGTACTTCCTGAGGTTGGACACGTGGAACACATCGTGCACACCAGAAAGCTACGGGGGAAGGGCAAGTCTGTAAGCAACGGGTCCAACCCGCTCCAGGACCTCAAAGGGCCCCACGAACCTCGGCGCGAGCTTCCCTCTCACCCCAAACCGCTGTAAGCCCTTCATGGGCGAAACACGAAGGAAGACGTGGTCCCCAACCTCGAACTGCACCTCTCTGCGTCTGCGATCTGCGTAGCTCTTTTGTCTGCTCCTGACAGTGCGGAGTCGTCTGTGGATCTGCTCAACTACCTCCTGACTCTGCCGGATCAACCTGGGGCCAACCTCCCACTTGGTCCCCACCTCAACCCAACTCAAGGGTGCCGTGCATTTCCGTCCATACAGAGCCTCGTAGGGAGCCATGCCGATGCTCGAGTGATAACTGTTGTTGTATGCAAACTCCGCCAGGGGCAGGTGCTCCTCCCAAGAGCCCCTCCAGTCTAGTATACAGGCACGCAAAAGGTCCTCAAGTGTCTGTATCATGCGTTCCGACTGTCCGTCCGTCTGGGGGTGGTAAGCCGTGCTAAACCTCAACCTTGTCCCCAAGGCCTGCTGAAACTCAGCCCAAAACTGGGACGTAAAGCGGGTATCCCGGTCGGATACGATCTCCCGCGGAACTCCGTGTAGTCGCACCACATCACGGATATACCTCTCTGCCAACTGTGCTGGTCCCAAAGTGACTCGGATCGGCAAGAATCGTGCCGTCTTCGTCAATCTATCCACTATTACCCAGACTGCGTCGTGTCCTCGCTGGGTAACAGGTAAGCCCACCACCAAGTCCATGGTGATGCTCTCCCACTTCCACTCTGGCACTGGAAGCGGCTGAAGCGGCCCTGCAGGCCTCTGATGCTCGGCTTTCACCTGCTGGCACACTAAGCACTGCTGCACAAACTCACCCACATCCCGTTTCATCCCTCTCCACCAGAACTCGCGTCTCAAGTCATGGTTCATTTTCGTGTTTCCGGGATGTATGGTGAATCTGGAACCGTGTGCCTCAGTCAGGAGCTCTCTCAACAGCTCCTCATCTCTGGGGACGCACAACCGTCCCCTCAAGCGTAACACCTGGTCTGTGAAAGAGAAGTCCCCTGGGTCCCCTGATAGTACTCTGTCGCGCAAAGACTGCAAGTACGGATCGGCCATCTGTCCCGTGATGATGCGGTCTATCAACTCTGGCCTGGTCTGCCGTGTCACCGTCACTGCCCCACAGTACCCTCGTAACTCTAGAGGTCGCCAACTGCCCACCTCCTCCAAAAGGCTCCAACTCTATAACTGTAGACTGGCCAAGCGTGCGGGCGCCTTACGGCTCAAGGCGTCAGCCACCACATTGGCCTTTCCCGGGTGGTAGGAGATGCTGCAGTCGTAGTCCTTCAGGAGCTCCAACCAACGTCTCTGTCTCATGTTGATCTCCTTCTGGTCAAAAAGATATCTGAGGCTCTTGTGATCTGTAAAAATCTCGAAGGTCTCACCGTACAAGTAGTGCCTCCATGTCTTCAGCGCGAAGACAACAGCTGCCAACTCTAGATCGTGGGTAGGGTAGGTATGCTCATGGGGCTTTAGTTGCTGCGAAGCGTAAGCGACCACGTGACCCCTCTGCATGAGCACACCTCCTAACCCCTGCAAGGAAGCGTCCGTGTACACAACGAACCTGCCACTACTGTCAGGGATGGTGAGCACGGGAGCCGAGGTCAACCTCTCCTTCAGCTCCAGAAAACACGCCTCACAGGCGTCTGTCCAAGCGAAAGGCACATCCTTCCGGGTCAACTGTGTCATAGGACGCGCAATCTGTGAAAATCCTCTGATGAACCGTCTGTAGTAACCTGCCAGTCCCAGGAAACTGCGAATCTCAGTGACTGAACGTGGTCTCTCCCACCTGAGCACTGCCTCGACCTTGGCGGGATCCACTGCCAGGCTGTCTCCAGAGATCACATGACCCAAAAAGGTCACCTCCCTCAACCAGAACTCGCACTTGCTGTATTTGGTGTACAGCCTGCGTCGTCTCAGAGTGTCCAGAACCATCCGCAAGTGCTGTCCGTGCTGCGTCCGATCTCTAGAATAGATGAGTACATCATCTGTGAAAACCACCATAAACTGATCCAAGTACGGTCTAAACACCCGGTTCATCAGGTCCATGAAAGCAGCGGGGGCATTGGTCAGCCCAAACGGCATGACCAAAAACTCGTAGTGTCCGTACCGGGTGCGAAAAGCTGTCTTGGAGACGTCGGTCTCCCTGATCCTCAACTGGTGGTATCCAGACTTCAAGTCGATCTTGGAAAACACCGTGGCACCCCGCAACTGGTCAAACAAATCGTCGATCCTCGGCAGCGGATATCTGTTCTTGATGGTGACCCTATTCAGCTGTCGGTAGTCCACACAAAGGCGTAGGGTCCCATCCTTCTTCTTCACAAACAGCACCGGGGCTCCCCAGGGAGACGCACTGGGCCTCACGAAACCTTTCTCCAAAAGGTCCTGCAACTGAGACTTGAGCTCTCGCAGCTCAAGCGGTGCCATCCTGTATGGCGCAGTGGAGATGGGGCTGGTCCCTGGTACTAGTGAGATCTCAAACTCGATCTCACGCTCGGGCGGTAGTCCTGGTAACTCGTCTGGAAACACGTCGGGGTACTCTCTGACCACCGGGATGCTCTGGAAGTCTGCCACGGGGCTGTGCTCTGCTACCACACAAGCTAGGAAGCCCTCACACCCCTGGCTCAAAAGTCTCGCCGCCCGAAGTGCCGAAATGCACCTGAAACCTCCGTCCACTGGCTGCCCGTGAAACTCGAAAGAAGGCAACTCCGGAATGGAGAAGACAATCTTCCTCTCAAAACAGTCTACCAAGGCGTGGTAAGCGGACAGCCAATCCATCCCCAGAATCACTCCAAAGTCCTCCATCTGTATCATGATCAGGTCAGCTGGCAGGCTATGTCCCCCGATGCTGACCCCGCAACCCGTGTACACCTCCTCAGCTACGAACAGCTGACCACTCGGACCTCTGATTACGAACGGATTCTCTAACAGTGTATAATTCTGGTCCAAACTAACTGCGAAACTGGCTGCGACAAACGAGTGCGTAGCGCCAGAATCGAAAAGCGTGTAAACGAGTCTGCCAGAAACTGAAACCATACCTGCTACCACGGATCCCGATGCTCTGGCGTCCCTGTGTGTTAAGGCGTTGATACGCCCCTCAGCTCTAGGTGCGGACAAAGCAGCCACACTCTGCGTAGGATGGGTAGGTGCTAGCCGGTACCCTCCTCGCGACTGCTGTCCTCCTCCTCGTGCCTGGGAACCGCGGCCTCCTGCGCGCCCTCCAGTGCTCTGTGCGGGAAGTATCTGCTGACCTCCTGCCCTAGATGGGCAGTCCCTCCTGACGTGGCCCGGCTGGCCACACTGGTAGCAGAGGGGAACCCGACTCCCGCCCTCAGTGAGTCCCTGCTGTCGGCTAGGCGGGGGTCCGGTGCTGGCGACTGGCCCCTATCGAGGGCCCCCAAAGGCCACTAATGGCCCTGCACAACGTGACGGCTCTCCTGCGGACGCCACGTGTCTCCGTTCTCGCCGACCCTGTGAGAAGTCTGGCTGAAAGGGCCTCTTCCGCCCGCCGTCGGTCTCTCGCGCGGACGGGTTGGTCTCCTCGTAAGTCATAGCTGCCTCTACCACCCTCGAAAACGTCGGCAGCTTCAGGGGTTTGACATACCCCCGGATCGCAGGCCGGAGCCCCTCGGTGAACCTCCAAAGGCGCTCCTCCTCAGTGGCTACCGCTGTCGCTGCAAAGCGGGACAGCTCCAAGAAACGCGTGCGGTACGCGCTCACGGTCATCGTCCCTTGGCGGAGAGTGTGGAACTCCCGCCTCCTCTGGTCCTGCCACGTCTGGGGAAAGTACTGCTCGCAGAAGAGGGTGACGAACTAGTCCCACGTCGGCTCGTCCCTCTCCTGACCCCGGACCGCCCTCCACCACCGGTGTGCCGCACTCTCCAGCTGGTACGTGGCAAAGGCCACGCGGCACTCCACCGGGGGACGAAGGGTGTCGAAGATCTTCTCCAGCTGCTCAAGCCAGTCCTCTGCCTCGGTCAGGTCCTCATCCCCCTTGAAGGAGGGGGGCTTCAGCTTCCGGAACTGTCCGAAAAGCTCGAAGTGGCGCTGTAGGGGAGGTGCTGGTGCACCTCCAGGCGAAGGTGCCTCGTGTACAGAAGTGTCGGAGGAAGGTGGGGGTGGCAGGGGCCCATCCCCTCCCTCGTGTCCAGCGCCGCGTCCGTCGCGTGGTCCCACAGAGGACTCCCCCTCTGCAACCCCAGGAGGAGGTGCTCGGGGCGGTGGGTGGAGCTCCTCTCGTACAATATCCCATATCAGTCTGGCGAGGTCCTGGGCCTGGATGCCAGGGAGTGGTGGCTGGTCCACCGAGACGTCAACGACAGCACGTCCACCTCGCCGACCTCGCCCTCGGCCGCGCCCGCGGCCAGTCTCGCCAGTCCCGCGACGAGGCATCTCCTGCAAGGAGACGCGAAACAAAACGGAAACGTCAAAACAAACGGTACCTAATAAAACATCTAAGAGCTCATGTCAAGAGACATGTTGTGGTGGCTACTCTAGCTATAAACATGTGAATTGGTTATTTTCCAGTCAGTTGATTCACTTCTCGGGACGACCTTGCTCTGATACCATCTTGTAACGACCCGGTTCCCGAGTCCCTACGAGACACGAGAACCGGACCGACTCGACTAATCCCAAGACCTAGTCGTCCAACGAGGAAGTAACCAAAAGACAGTAAGATAAACCACATTCAGCATGAATATAACTAACAGTAAGAAAGTACAGCAGTAAGGAAAGAAACTACTACAGTAGGTACCACCACAACAGTAAAACAGCATTTATCATATAACAAGAACTGCAGGTAAAGAAGGTACAGCGGAAACAAAAACTACTCACTAGAACAGAAACAAAAGGGGTACAAAAGGCTGTGGTAACTCTACTGGACCCTACTCGGCCCAGCGTCCTCTGCAGCCGTCGACCCTGGCTGCTCAACACCTGGTCCTGAAAAAGGTAACGAGTGTAACACGTCAGCAAAACGCTGAGTAGAGTGGCAAACTAACTATAGGCAACAGTAGAGTGTACAGTAGCTGTTATGTTTTATTACTTCCTTTATTCACATCTTTCAATTTTTCTCACTATTTCATTTATTTCTCAGATCCTTTACTTGATCTCGAATGTCCTCGTGGGAACGATCTTGATTGCAGTCTTTTCCAAAAGTAGAAGTAGCACGTGGTGCTCTCCTGGCCGGGAGAGTCCCCCGTGGTGATCCTACCCTCAGTCAACCACCCCAAGGTCACTGACAGACGTAACGGTGACTACGGCATGCGCGATAAACGCACAGGTAGCTAGCCCGCACTGGCACGCGGTCAGTTGTTTCCGTTAACGGGTGCGCCCAAAGCACAGCACGGAACCAGGGCAGAGCCCTCTCAGTAACAGGGGTCCAACCCTCCACAGTAACCAAACCGGGGCCTTGCCCCTCCACAGTCCGCGCACCCTCGCCTGACTACCCTGGTTTGCCCTAGAGGGCCTAACAAGTCGGTGAAGGAGGCTAGCAGAACCCCGGGGCCCGTGGGGTAGCTAGTACTCTCCTAACACTACTAGCTCTCCTCGGTACTACGTACACGAGGGCCAACAAGTCGGTACAGAGCGGCCAATCCTAACCCCGGGTCCCTGGGGCGGCTGGCCCCACTCTGCACTAAACAGGTACAGGTACTTCCCTTGGTACTGCGTACCCAAGAGACAGTACAAACTACATCTCAGTTTCCATTCCTTTTTCTTTCCAGGAGTTCCACTCCTAATTCTCCGTAGGGTTCCAGCTATTTATCTCAGAACATCATATGTTTCACTTTCCAGATTCACGTTCTCAAAAATCCATGATCTCAATCATGTTTCTTTATTCATAACAGACAGCTATTAATTCAAATTACAGGCAGCTTTATATTCCTTTCCATTTTTTTCCAAGACTGCAGTATTATACATTCCACTAGTTCTTCCATCCTAGGGTTCATGTCACATCCTAGGATCTAGCATACAACTAGTTTTCCAGCCCTAGGATTCATGCATCACCTAGGAGCTATCATTCCATACATTTCTCATTCCTAGGATTCATGCAATGTCCTAGCTTCTAGTTATGGTTCCATACTTTAACAGATTTTATTAATAAACTTAAGCCACTCTACCAGGTACAACGGGAGTAATGGGGGCGTGATCGGGAATCCCGCGTGCCTCCGCGACTCTCAAGACTGCAACCGAACGAGGTCCTATCACAAGGATCAAACACAAGGAGTGTCTCAAAACAGTGTATAGCTACTGTAGACGAGTAGAGGAATTAATTCTGAAAAGAACGCAACTCGAATTGCGGAAAACGGAGCCCGAACGGGCCGTAAACGGGTCGAAAAAGATGATACTATGCAAAATCAGACGTCTGGAACTCCCTCCAGACGTCTTAAACGGTGGATCAGAGAATTACCTGTTCAGCGTGGTTTCCCAGACGTCCAGAAGTCTGCAGGGACGTCTTTCCTAGATCCCAGACGTCCGATGGTCCCTCAGGACGTCTGGAGGTCACTCCCGCCGTCTGGTACAACTTCCAGACGTCTGATTCGCAAAAGATGGCGAATCAGCAAACCTGCGCACAGCCAACCCCCTCCCTCAGTACAGTCAGTCGACAAGAAGGAAGAAGAAGGCGGAAACTCACCTTTCAGACGTCTGTATGATCTTACAGACGTCGACCTTGCCGTCTGGCTATCAATCCAGACGTCTGATTTTGGAAATTTTTCCAGAATCAGGACCCTGCTCGGCCTCCGCTCGCGACGCCGCCCACGTCGCACCTCGCGCTCCTGCTGCTCAGACCGCAACAGGTCCCTCTCCGCGTCGCTCCGCGCCCCCTGCGCCCTCTGCCAGCCGGCCAAGCCGCTCCGGCGAGCTCGCCCCCGCGGCAGAGCTCCGCCCTCGCACGCCGCACCTCCGCGCTCACTGCGGCCGCTGCTGCCGCCCTCGCGTCTGCTCGCTCTCGCGCACAGGAAGGAGAAGAAGAAGGAGGCGGTGGAGACGGGAGGGGAGGCGCACCCCTTTTAACGCCGCGCGGAGAGGAGAGAGGAGGTGGCAGGCCGCCTGCAGCCGCAGAGAGAAAAAGGGGAAAAAAGCGGTCTGCGCGCTCAGGCGCGCAGGCGACTCGCGTGTGTCGAAAATAACGGATTTCCAGACGTCTTGAAACTATCCCAGACGTCTTATCAGACGTCTGGTTGTTATCCCAGACGTCTTGTCCGACGTCTGAGCCACCTCCCAGATGTCTTAAAAGACGTCTGGGGCACACATTCGTTACAAAGCCACATCTTCATTCTCAGCTTCCAATAGGTGTAGTTTGTCCCTTCGAAAAGTGGTGGTCAGGTGGTGGATTGCCCCTCAGATCTACCAATGGAAATGACTCTCTCCTCCACGTGATCTTCCCGCAGATGTTACTCCTAAAAATAGAAAACCTGGTTGATATCAAATGAAATTTCACTAGAGGGAGGTGAGTAGTGAATTTAGAAAATATTGCAAGATAAAAATACAATCACAGAAAGAGGCACGAGATTTTTAGGTGGAAACTCAAATCGGGTAAAAATCACCACCTAAGCCAATCCATTGACTTAGGATTTTCGACCACAAAGTGATTAATCCACTAACCACACTACTTAAACGAGACTAGTGTACCTCAATTACAAATCCCACCTCCGATCCTTAAACGGAGGTTTCTCCCTTCATAATGAAGAGATGGGGACCCGACAAGCCGGATACCTAAACTACAATAATAGAATAAGAATGAAACACCTATAGAATACCCCAAAATATTAATGACTTCCTTATCTATTAAACATAAAAATAACTCTTTGAGGATCAGCAGAATGAAGTGCACCGGGAGCGTTGATTTGCCCTTTAATCAGAGTGTTGGCACAACACAAGGGCAATAGGAAGCAAGGACTAGTGAGCAAGTGATTTTCTAAGGAAATTATATCTCAAGAGGTGTATTTTACCTAAGAGGGGTTGTAGTCTATTTATAGGAAACTTTAGAACCTTCAAGAAGGCTTGGGAGAGATCTCCTAACCGTTGGAGGCAAGTCCCAAGAGATTGGGACGAAATCCAACACAAATCAAGGCAATTATAAATCTGACAGCAATATCAGACATCTGATTTTTTGTTCAGACATCTTGTAAGACGTCTGAGTATAATTATGGACATCTGATTCTATTAGTCAGGCTCACTATTTTCATTGGATGGAAACAGTGACGTTTGATATATTCATATAAGACGTCTGATACAAATATTAGACATCTACTTATAAGTGGGTTCGTTCCTATTTTGACAAAATCCAAACAGGGTTCTAGACTTTAAGGAACAGACGTCAGTCTGGATGCCTACCGAATTTCCTAGACGTTTGGAAAAATATTAATGACATGCCTTGGTAATCTAAGTGTGCGCAAAAATAAATGGGAAATGTTCCATTGATAGACGTCTGGTGATATGTCCAGACGTTTAAAAGTGTATTTGCCCGTTATACCAACACAACAAAGAAAAAATGAGCATTTGAGTCTAACGGTTGGTTTAAGGATGTCCAGGCTATGTGTTGGACGTTTGGATAAGGCTATGGACATCTGATAAAAGGTTGCTTCGACTGATGCCTAAGAGGTCAGAATGTAAAGGCAAGGCTATAGGCAATTAGACGTCTGAAATAATGATCAGACATCTTAAAGTTGAAAATCAGACGTCTGACAGTTGTGATGGATGTCTGATTTGTGTCTTAGTGTTAGGTTTTTGTTTCTAATTTATCCTAAGTGTAGAGAGCCTAAGTTAGCTATTTACAAGCTTTGTTTGGGGGCTCTTTGCAACATCTCTAAACTCAAATAAAATAAAGATTACAACCTTTGAAAATTTATATAAAAAGACTATGACCTATGCCAAGACTAATGTTAATCTAGTCTTCACGCTTTTAATCCTTCGACTTGGAAAATTCCATGAAACCTGCAATTGTGTTATTACAGAGAAAAATATGCTATGCCTATATTTTATCTCTTTTTCTTTATTTTGTAATATCATCAAAATATTATTTATAAAGGGTTGAACTAACACGCGCGTGTATGTACATTGGTTCTTAACAAAAATTCTAAAGACTAACAAAAACATAAAATAAAATGTAAGAGAGACTTGGAATTATCAAAATATACCTTCTTAGATCTTCTCTTTGTTGTAATCAACATCATCATCATGTGAGCTTCCTTTCATCGTTATTGAGTTCTTTCAAATCTAAATCTGCAAACAACTTTATAACAAGATATGATAATGCATAAAACATCAAAATAAATGTAATTAGTACCTGATACTAACAATCTCCCCCTTTTGGATGTTTTTCTCAAAATATTAAGTTGTTATGAATAAGTTAATTGATATTATCTATAATTCCCCTTAACGTGCCTATCAAACATAATGTAACATATATTTTATCTTAACATCTAAATAATCTATTTAACTTATCGTTTCTTTTCTCTAATATCGATCTATTCTCCCGCTTTTAGGCATAAAGCATTAAAAAGAACTAAGATAATCGAAACAAAGCATCATGCATAAAAGAGGGTGATAAGTTTTAAGTACATGCCGGAAGATAAGAGAGAGTTCACACAAGCAAACATTAAAATAAAGTTCAATATAAACCAACTATCATAGAAAAGTTCTAAAACACCATCCAAGCAAACCAAAAAGCTAGCAAACTACCAATGAAACTAAGCCAAGTGCTTCTTGATATCCTTGATATCCATGTGAAGAGAAGAAATGTGCTCTTAGAGGTTTTCAACAACTTTAGCAATTTGACGTCTATCCTCTTCTTGGCACTGGATGAGAAGTCATAGCTCGGACATGTAGATGGGCTTGCAATCGACTTCCACGTAATCCCAATCAACATGATAAGGATGATAACTTTGTGCATTCTCATCAGGAATAACATAAGAAACATATTCGAGAACACCACAAAAATCCGATGCACGGATTTGAGGCTACTACAATGATCCAATGATCTTAGTAGGTTCGCATAAGATCTCTAATCGCTAATTGATAGCATGTAGAGATCTTGGCTGATCATATCAGTCTTGCAAGCTCAGAGCAATTGCCCATGTCGGCAACATCTGGATTACAATTAAAATTGGTTTAATCTAATTTTCAAAAGTGGGATGAGGTTCAAAGCATTTCAATAAAGGTTTGAAATTGATTTTTGAAGTGGTTTGAATACTTGATTTGGTTTCTTCTTCTCATACTATCTATAGCAAAGGAGAAGAATCAACTAGGGTTTTTATGGTTCATTAAGCTTTGATCATATGTTCTTTGGACTCCAGACCTTAATTAAATGGTTTGCGACACTTGAGATTAGTTTTTAATAGATTTGAGCATGATTTGGGATTTTTTATGTCAACCTTCAGTTCCCAGGTCTATCCAGAAGAAAAAGGGTTTTGTTCAATTGATGATATTTTGAGGGAAGAGTTCCAGATGATTTTAGATGCTTATACACTAAGATGGGATGATTTCAAGGCAGTCTAGGAGTTAATTTCGATCTGAGAGTTTTTATCAACAACTGCAGTTGTCTAGTCTGACAGAGCTTTGAAGAGTTTTTAATTGAGAGTTTTATTTGGTTATTGGATGACATTGTGCTTGTAATGGAATCTCTAGCATAGATCTTGCATAGATTTATATTTCAGATGATTAAGCAGGCCTTCGAATACAAATATCAGGCCTTAATTGGTCTAAGGCAATATTTTGACAGTAGAAGCAACTCCACTTCTGTAAGTTCTTGTGAGTGACGGTGCTGAGACTATTCAATGAACTTAGATTTAGTTAATGGAATTTTGAACTAGTTTTGTATACATTTGTATATAAGAAGCATTCATGTACCTTTGTTTGAATTGACCTTGAACCGAAGAGAATGTAAACCATCTAAGAAATCTTTTGTCAACACTTTGAACATCTATTAACTGTCTAAAATGTAATTTGATGCAAATTCAATCAATAGAATATGTTTCTATGTTTAATTTTGGTTTAAAATGGTTCCTAGATGTTTATCATGTCAACTCTTTTATATCCAACATTTTTGTATAATTTTCTAAGCTTGATTTTAATTTTTGATCATCATATAGTCTTCTTTCAACATTTATACTGAAAATAGTATGAAAGATAAAAAAATAATGTAAATAAATAAACAAAAAGTTTCTTGAGTTATATTAAAGTGTGCTTTAGGTGTTTGCAATCTTTAGGTTTAGGTTTAAAGTCCTTTTGTTTATAGAAAACACTAGTGGAAGTTCTAGACCTCTTAGGTTAGAAATAAAGAAAAACAAAACAAAAATCCAAAAAGACTTTTCTTTCTCTCTTTTCTAACTTCCTCCCCTCTTTCTCTCTTCCCTAAAAAATCAAAAACAAAATAAAAATATGAAAATCCCCAAAAATCCTAAAATTCCCCATAGTGTAAACATGTATATATATTGTAATATTGTACAGTATAGTAAATTATATGTAAATATTTATATAAACTAGTTACATAGATCTATTATTTATATATAAATAATGTCTAATGTATATAGATAACTTAAGTATAACTTATCTTATCTATTAAATTATAATATATAGTATTATATAGATGTAAATGAGTATATATATATATATATATATATATATATATATATATACAACTTTATATGTGCATTAGTATGTATGTATATAACTTAAAATATTAATTATAGTAATGATTATGTAAATAACATATGTATGTTATAAGTACTTAATTATGTAGTATATATGTATATTACTTTAAGTTAATGAGGTATATTATTAAATTAAGTTAACTTAAGTTAGTAATTTAATTAATTAATATAATAAGATATATTGGATTCTAATAATTTGTACTTTAACTTATTTCTACTTTATTTACTATAAGTATGTATATATTATACAATTAATTTATATGTATATAGTGTACACATGTGTATTAAATTTGTAAATACCTGAATAAATTTAATTAAATTATTTAAAAATCTTAATTAAACATGTATATACATAAATTAACTAAATTAAGTCTCAATTTAGTAATTTATTCCTTAATTTATACTGTATATAAGAATTTATAGCTAATTATAACGTGTAAATACTCTTAACTTTAACTAATTTTAAAATATATTTATATATTTAATTAACTTAAAATAACTATGCCAATAGGTAGCTTTATATATTAGCGACACGATTATGTAATTTAATTATAATTTAGAATATTAATTAAGGACTATTTATAGTCCCAAAATCTTCAATAATCTACGTTGTTTGCACTGAAATTGGGTGCTTTCTTAACGTGACTTCGGTGGCGTTAGAGCATCCGCAGTGATACTTAAGTAATCTCGCCCGTTAAGCCATCACCCGAGAGAGTGTGATGGGCTCCTTGGTAAGTGTACAATGTGCATGCTCATCTATGTCCAATGCGCTACGCGTGCCTGTGGGTGCGCACATGCACGTGTGCGTGTGCATGCCTGTGCATGGGCTAAGGCGCGTGGCTGTGGAAGGAAGCGAGGGTGCCACATGGCATTACCAGATGCGATTGTGGCCCGACTTGGGCTATTGATTCAACTCGGTGGGTAATGCCTGGTGGAATCAGGTCTCTTTTTAAATAAAAAATAAAAATAAAACTCACGGTCACTGTTGTGTGCATGCATGAGTATTAAATGTTATACGTGTGTTATATGTACATATATAAGTCAAGTGTAGCATGCTATATATAATTTTTGATTTTAATGTGTATATATTTTTAAGGCTTAAGTAAGTATAGATATGTAGAGAGTAATAATATAATTAAGTATATAACCGGATGTTTTTATTCTTACTTTATACTTGTACATACTTTTCAAATTAAGAATTTGTTCATTAACTTCTTTTCTCTTTTTATTCATGTGTCCATACTTAGGTTAGCTTGTAATCTAGTTTAATTTTTTTTTGTACCTTGTTGTACGTAATTTTAAGGCATCTCTTAGATTAACAATTCACTTGTTATAATGTGTAAATAAGCAACTCAAATTAATTGATTCTTTTCCTTTTAACTCATTCTTTTTAAATAAAATAATATTTTTGAAATAAAAGATAATTTTGAATATTAGAGATATATATATCAATAATTACCTCCTACTGAATAATTTAAAATAAATAAATCAAAATTATATATAAATAAAATAACATATGTCTCAATTATGACACTATACTAATACAGGATTAATTAATCCTAATTAACAAGCGATCCAGATGGTACATCAAGAGACAAGGAGAGGGTTAGATGAGAAGGAGAGACGTGTATGAAGAGAGAGATGAGGAGGCGAAGGAATTCGTGTGAGAGAAATAAAATAATATAGATATAAAAATCATTTTATTTTTTGATCCTCAAAGTTCATAAGAACATCAAAATAAGCAAGTGGATATTTCTTTAAATATATACATATATAAAAAATAAGTAGAGTTATATATCTCTTTTCTAATGTTTATATATATATATATATATATATATATATATATATATATATATATATATATATATATCCCTGAAAAGAATACTAATTTAAAGGTGAAATAAGCAATGTGTATTAAATATGATAGATGAGATTTTGTGTTGTATTTGGAGAACAGGGAATTGTACTTAATTTATATCTGATGTTAAAGTTACCACTGTTTTTTTTTATTTTTTTATGACTAGTGAGATAAAAAAAAAAAGGATTAGATATAATGTTTGAGTCCATATATTATAAATAAACGATGGACAATGGTAGTTGATTTTGACTGCTTATCAAAAATTGTATGGAATTAGAAAATCTCACTCACTATATCATGATCCAAATACACCGCTCGTCGAAACACACCGAACCCGTTCTATCGTATCCACTAACATCGTATCAAACGTATCCGATGACATAAACAATCGCGACAGGCAGAAGTGTGCCCTTTACTCATTGAGGAAAACATGCAGAAATGAAGAACTAAACCGACAACTAGATAATATCCATATCTACAATGCTACAGAAAATAATGATCCAGGAAAATACTACCGCACGGGGACGTCAATCCTTTTTAACATGCAGATTCCACTGGCAGAAACTAGTCGCAAGCTTCCATTACCACAATTGTTGCAGGTGCAGGGCAAACAGCATCTTATCTAGTGACGGGTTAGTTTTAGTCACACAGATATATTTTGCTTCCAGGATATAACCGTTAATCTCATGATATAGTGACCTGTCGCTTTACAGAATGGATTATTTCACCTTGGCACCCATTATTACACAAGCTTCTAACCCGCCATTTATTTCAGATTTATGTGGTCAACTGTGAAGGGGAGCCTTGACCAACGGGAAAGTTGTCGCTGTGTGACTTGAAGGTCACGGGTTTGAATCATGAAAATAGCCTCCTGTGAAAAACAGCGTAAGCCTGTGTATGATAGACCCAAGGTGGTCTGACCCTTTCCTGTACCCCGCACATAGCGGGAGCTTCGTGCACCAGACTGCCCTTTTATATGTGGTCAACTGTCTATCCTTGGGACTATTCTTGTGGGATTTTACTTCAGCAATCACGACATTCCTTGTGACTTTACTAGTTATTCTCTCACATATATTGGAACAAAAATAGAAGAAATCCAGAAGAAGAAAGCAGGTTCCATGAGTCAGAGCAGACAAGAAACCGAATCATAGCGAAGATGAACACTAGGTAAAGAACAGCAGATAACAAAACTAACACACACCATACAACAAATCAAAGAGGAGCTACTGCAACAAATTAGCAACCCTATCGACAACTAGCCTTTTGGCCCTCATTTATGCAAACACTACCTAACTAGGCATGATTCTACCAAATGATGGGCAAAATGCCCCAATCTTGAACAGAATGACGTTGCGGAGGAACGCTTCTGTCTACCGAACTGCAAAACCGTGTCCCAGAAATAGCGGCAGGATTCCTGGGATCATGTCATCTCACAAGTGTTGGAACTCGATTAAAATGGTTACTTTCAGTTAATAGATCCTTCCCTTCAAATGTTAGCACAATTCCTCAATTTGAGGACTTGGATCCACTGCAGTCGCGAGCATGCGATGTGGTGGGGGAGGTGGATCAACTGGCAGGGAGCCTTCCAACACCTTTGTTACTTCACTTACTGATGGCCTTAACCGTGCATCATCTTGGACACACCAGAAAGCAACTCGCAGCATACGCTCCACATCTCCGAAATCTGCCTTCCCAGCCATCCTTGCATCGATAAGCTTATCAACATGGCATGCTGCCCACTCCTCGTAAGCCCACCAACAAACCTCAGATCCACCTGGAATTCCCGTTACCATCGTGACTAACATTTCACCGAATCTGGCTACATCTTCTTCAGCAAGGGGGCCATGCCGGGATGCACCTGCAGAAAATTTGGCAAACCCATAGTCAGTCAGCTTGGCTTCAAACTGCTCATCCAGGAGGACATTATTCCACTTGAGATTTCCATGACTGATAAACTGCCTGCAACCTGAATGCAGGTAGGACATTGCCCTTGCGACCCCTAAACAAATCTCCATCCTCTTAGACCAGCTGAGCCTTTTCGCTAGCTTAGCTTCCTTAAGCCATTTGTCTACAGAAGCATTCTTGATGAACGGATAAACTACAAACCGTCGATCGGAAGAGTAAGAGTAAGCAACCAACTTCACCAGATTCTTGTGATATATTCCCCCTAGAACCGAAATCCAGCATCTAAACTGCTTTTCCTCAACAGGTGCAAGATCCTTCAAATCTTTAACAACAATAATATGGTCCCCAGGAAGCATGCCCTTGTGCACATTTGGCCCAAGATGTTCCCTGAAGTCATCTGTTAGCTTCTGCAGCTCAGCATAAGATACGGAGACAATGCCGATAGAATTGAGTGTCAGGGTACCAATTCCCTTTGTACCATCTTTTCTTCCCCTTTGCATGAGGCAAAAGCCTGCAATAATTTGTACAAGTAGGAGTGTAAGGATTGCTCCCAAGACTGCCCCAAGAAAATAGTAAGGGTGCCAGAACTTGTGAAAACTTCCTGCTTGGCTGGGAGACACAGCAGGTGGAGATGCAAAGAAGTTATGAGGAAGGACAGCAAGTGGATCCAGACACTCCTTTACAAATGTGGTCGATGCAAGGGAAGGGCTTTGAAATCCAGTAACAAATTGCGTCCTTTTTAACAAACACTGGCCACTTCCATCATTACGTACACTCGCCGAAGTGCAAAGAGGGTCCTCCATGCACATCCTTCTGCAGCCTTGAGCACCGACATAGACGACCAAATCATGCGGTGGGTAGATCCCATATAGAAATGTATTCAGAAGGGTCAACATGGTAGACCCAGAGCTGCTGCACTTGTCCTTGTTGTAGGGTGTCAGGCAGTTGAGGTTAGAACTACCGGATGATGCCAAATGAAAGGGACATGAGCAATCGATCAAGCCACTTGGGGAGAACGTGCAGATGCCTCGTAGGCCACAAGTGGCAAACACCTCACACTGATTCTGCACGGCCTGCCAGACCACCTTCCACGACCTGGACAAGTCAGACCACGAGTACATTCGTAAGTTGCCATCAACATCCAGTCTCAGGTAGCGGAAGGGCACCGAGGAATCATTGTGATCATCAGCAAATCTGGACCATGCGATGGAGGAATCTTGGTCGAGGAGCATCAATGCTCCTGCATCTGTGAAGGTAAGAGCAGAGGCTGGGGGCGAGGAAACATGGGCATTGGTCTTCCAATAGGTGATGTTGCTCTCCCAGGTAAGCATCAGCTGCCCACCAGAGGCAGCATCCATGCGTAGGGAGTAATAGCTGGAAATGGAGTTGCTGGTGGCAGCCCGGAGGAGTTGCAAAGAGGTCAGGTTCTGCCCGGGCAGGAGGGTGTCGGAAGGAGTTGCGAAGCTCTGCCAGAGCATGGCTCCACCCGCGTCCAAGAGGACGAGGTTGCCGTCGTCGAGAAGGGTAGCGGAGACAACAGACCGATGGCAAGTGTTGCTGCTCCAAGCAACAGCTCGTTTAACGCCGTCGAAGAGAACCATGTTGCCATCCTTGGTGAGATGGAAGTAGGAATCATCTTGTTGGCCAACGGACACGCCACCACCACCACCACCACCAGCAACCCAAACAAGGGCCTGGTCGGCGGGAGAGGGGATCCTCGGGGAGTTGAAACGGACGCCAAGGATGTACTGAGAAGGACGCAGATCGGAGGTGCGCCTAGAGAAGCCGAATGCGAAATGCCCTTTGGGGGAAACGGCAACCCGGTCGGAGGAGGGGTGAGACACCGATATCTTGGAGTCCAAAGGAATCCGCGAGGGCGAGGGCGAGGGCGAGGTCGAGGGCGAGGTGGAGGTGGAGGTAGTGGTAGTGGTGGTGGCAGAAGCAGAAGCCATAGTAGAGAAGAAGCAGTTGAGGGAGAACGATATGAGAAGCAAAACGCCCAATGTCGTCATCGTCATCGTCATTGGCATCGGCATGGGCATCAGCATCGGCATCGGCATGGTTCTATTTTCTTTGTATCCCCTCCCCGAGCAGTATGGGGGAATCTCCTCCCTCTCCCTCTTTATCTCTATCTCTATCTCTATCTCTATCCCTAATAAGGAGATATATTATCAAGGAGGAGGCATATGCGCTTGGGATTAATTGATTGTTGGTTACAGGACAGGAGGAGCCTTTTTCATTTCATTTTACACAGAGAATAGAACTCACCTCACCTGGCACTGGCACTGGCACTGGCACCGGCACCGGCACCGGCAGACATGGAAAGGAGGCGGCAGCAGCAGCTAGACGCCGTTGTGGGCGATGTGGACAAAGAAAGGAGAAGGTCGGAATGGAGACTGGAGAGAGTCTGCAGGTAGAGGAGGAAGGGTTGGAAGTCTGGGAGAGACGAGGAGAAGAGAGGGTCGAGATTAGGGAAGGAAGAGGAGGAGGAAAATTCTTAAATTTATCTTTAATTACCGTAGTTAAGATTTTTATTTGTTGTTATCGGTATCAAACTTGTCATTTGAAAATATAATTGTGTAACACTCACCTTTTGAATCAAATTTATATTTATTAAAGATGAGTTAAGATTTGTCACCTCAATCTCATCTTTAATAAAGATGAGTTTAGTTGAAAGTTTTTTTTGAGAGTTTATTCATGTTATATCTGAAACATTCATTCAATAGAAATTTGATTTTCAATGTGATCATTACAGGTAAATTTATGTGAAATGTTGGTAAAATGAGGGAGGGGATTGTCTTGCAATCTACAAGATGTAATTTGTTCTTGATCATGTTACCATTTCAAAGGAAATGTTTCCTCATCTCGTCAATCCTTCGAATAATTGTCTTTGGCCAGAGAGGTTAAAGTGGAGTTTCTACTCTCTTAAGGGTAAGAATGAAACATTTTGCCTTCTAACCTCAGCATCTTATGGAATTTTCCTACAAGGTAATTCCGATCCAAGGATTTGAATTTCCAAAGGACCAAGAGGGAACCCCAAATAAATGATGGAGAACATTTCTTATTCAAAATTTAGAATCGACTGGGCAAATTGAATCTCATTTGTTTCAGGGTCTAGAAGTAAGCAAGTTATTTTCTGACATTTTAGTATTAGTGTATTTTCGAAAGAAGTATGGCTTAATTTGAGATTAAACCCTATAAATGGCAATCTAGTGAAAATATGTCTTCTACTTCCCACAAAAACTAAATGACTTTCATTACAAGGATACTACTTCAGTTGATTCAAGTTAATCTTAAGAGACAAGGTCCATGTAGGAGCATTGATTTCCTGATTTTTTTTCAACGTAATCATGAATGAAGGTTTTGACTTGATAAACAAGAGGGACAAGCCACTCTATTTACCAAGGGCAAGAATTTTGAAGATAAATTTTTAGGAAGCATTTCAGTTGGGGATATGTCTATCAAAGGGATACACCCATCCCCCACATAAATTTACCTGATTAAAAATCAAATTTATCTTAAATGTCGGAATAAAAAAGCTTCAAACATAATATGAATAAACTCCCAAAAGACTTCGAATGAAAACTTTCAACTAAACTTGTCTTTACTAAAGACGAGTTTGAGGTGACAAGTCTTTTACCAAACTCATCTTTAGTAAACATGAGTTTAGTTCAAACAATGAGTGTTGCAAAATTACGTTTTCAAATGAGAAGTTTGATATTGGTCATAACAAATAAAAATACCAAGTACATTAATTAAGGATAATTTATCCTCAATTATCCTACTTGAGAATTTCTTCGACGGAGGAGGAGGGTTCACGGGTAGTAGGAGAGGAAGGATTAAGGCTAGGACCAGGCCTAGTGGGGGTTAGTGGTGCTATCACTCTTGTGATGGTGGTGTTGCAAAAACTTGGGCCTTGCAATCTGGGAAGTACTAATGTATGCTCTAGGTTGTGCTTGGAAGAGGCTCCTATTTGTCGTTAGGAATATG
Source organism: Thalassia testudinum (assembly GCA_037157565.1). NCBI lineage: Eukaryota > Viridiplantae > Streptophyta > Magnoliopsida > Alismatales > Hydrocharitaceae > Thalassia > Thalassia testudinum. Next base: position 23,139,119 of record JAZHRO010000015.1, on the reverse strand, counting down.
GGTGGTGGATTTTTTAAGACCTGATCCAACTCCACTTGGAAACCCGTGTCGGGTAGCATCATCTATCCCAAGATCCAGTCATCTAACGAGAAATAAACAAACCCATAACATTTCTACTCATGCAACTATAGCACGAAAGAAATAATTAACGACAGAAGGAAAAGAAACATGATTCATGTAGTAAAGTCTTTTCTCAAGAAATAATCACAATGTTTAGACATAGCCATCACAATAAAGACACGAGTGGAATGCAAAAACTAAAGGTTCTGAACACAACAGAAATACTCACTATCACAAGATAAAGATCATGCTGCAGCAGAAAAGAAACTACTAGCTCTGTGACTGGGCTCGGCTGGGCCCAGCTCCCTCTGCAACAGGTGGTACTGGCCACCCAGTCTCTTGACTTAAACATAGGTGGAGACATCAGCAAAAGGTAAGTAGAGTTGCAAGTGTAAATAAAGCTAACAACAACTTTAACTAAAGAGAAAAGCAATATAGTTACAGGCATTTTGTATATTGTATTTTCATATTAGTTACTAGTTTTCTTGATTTCAAGTATTCTAGCAAAGGGTCCTACTTTCTCTTGATTCACATGTTCCCTAACAGAACGATCTTGTTGCAGTATTCTCGCGATGTGAAACATGCACATGGTGCTCTTCTAGGAGAGAGAGTGACCTCGCATTAGTCCCACACCCAATCTACCACCCTGGAGTTGTAGTTGTGGCATAACGGTGACTACAGCACACGTGATAAACGCATGAGAGGTTACCCAGCACTGACACACCATCAGTTGTTTTTGCTAACGAGTATGCTCTAAGTCATACAACACAGAACAGAACAGGGGCCGCGCCCCTCACCAATCTGTGTACCCTGGCCCGACTATCCTGGTTGTTCCCGTGGGCCTAACAGGAATTGGTGTAGGAAGGCCATGCCTACCCTAGGTCCCTACCCAAGGAGGTCAACTCTCTCCCTACACTAGGGAATAGTCAACTCTCCTCGATACACGTGTACCCAAGGGCCAGCTTATCTGATGAGAACCTCATCATGAGCCATAACTAGCTCATTTTGACCTAATACAAAGGATAAAAGCTCCTACATAACTCAAGGAAAGGCTTAACTCAGAGAATTCTGAGTTTAAGGAGAAAACAAGTCATAAGGGGTAAAAATGCAATTTTACCAGTATAATCTGCATACAGGGTAATTCAGGGCCCAAACATAGGTCAAAGCAACTTAATAAGAATAAAAGTGGGATGAGATGATCTAGCAAGGGCTACAGCAATTCCAAGAAACTAAATGATAATCTGTAACCCTAAAACAACCCACTTCAATTCACGAGGTTCGAGGCAAAGTAAAAATAGAATAAACCCTCTAAAATTCATAGAAAAATAATTTCTAGGGTTTAGAACCTTCAATTTGGCCTTCAGAACCCATTTTGACCTACATTGAGAACCATGCCCAATTAATAACTTAATTTGGGTTTTCGCATAAATTGACCGGTCAAACAAGGTTTAATATAGAAATGAAATTCACCATCAGATTCCTTAGGTCCTAATTAGTCATGTATAAAAACTTGAGCCTAAGAAGAAACCTCCTTGACCAACTTTACACTTTGGTCCTCATATATTTACTTTTTGGCCCTCAACTTTTGAACCCTCGCATTTTGGCCCCTAACTCTCCTTCGTTCTTTGCGTTCAGGTCCCCCCTGCAAAACCTGCCAACACCATGCTCCGACGACCTTGCGCGGAGCATGGCGCCGCGCAGGGTGACGGGGAGAGCCTGGCAAGTAAACCGGGGGTGCCCTGCGTCGTCAGCCGTCGCAGGGACACCCCCCTGGTCGCTGTAACCCACCATACCGGCCGTGCGAATGCACGGACGGTATGGGTTTCCATCTTCGGCGTCCTCCGGCGAGGGAGACACGTCGTCTCCCTCCGCCTTCCTCCCTGTTTTGATCCCTATAAATACCCCCCGTCGCTCCACCGACCTCGGCAGCTCCGATCTGACAGAGAAAACCCCCAACTTTCCTCTCCTCTCACTCCGGCAGACGCCCACCAGCTCCGGCGGTTCTTCCTCCTCCTCCTCTTCGCTCTGCCGCAATACCAGCAGCAGAGACTTCCTCCCCTGCTCTTCCCGCGCCACGCCGTACCCAACTGGCGCCTCTCCGGCTCTCTGCTCGTCGCCGCCCCTTCCCCTGGGCATCTTCTTCTCCGGCGACAGTCGATACGACTGTCGCCCTGCCCCGGCCCCTTTCGTCTCCGTAGCTAGGTCAGAACTCCTCCCCATCTCCCCCTCTTTCTTTTCCTCACTGTCTTTTATTTCATTAAACCCTCGACCGCTCCTGTTCACCCTCACCTTCTCCGCCTCCGGCCATCCTCCGGCGAGCCGCTCCCATCACCTCAGCAACCCACACGGCTCACCGACCACCGCAGAACCTCCGCCTCCTCATCCTGATCAACCCCGCCCTTCCACTTCCCCCACATCACCCTCTGCAACCCCACCGAACAAACCCATCTTCCGACCCACAGTCCGACCTAGGGCAGCCCCTGCACGCCGCCCCACGCCTCGCCACCACCCACACGAGCTTCGCCGCACTCTGGCGAAGCTCCCGGCACCTTCTGATTAGGCCGAGAGGCTGTTTTGCTGTGAACAGGCCACCCGACCTCCGCCGCCATTGCCGTGCAGAAGGAGCTGCTTCCGCCTGCAGCTGCAGGCGCCCCACGCCCAGATTCGACTCCCAGACCTTGCGAGGCTTTTCGACAAAGCATCAGGCTCGCAGCTGGGGCGAAGGCCTCGCGTGAAGCCGCGATCGCCCGCTGCTTTCTCCGCTGCGGGCGCTCAATTAGGGTGGGACATTTAGTCCCACCTCGGAAAAGTCTGAAGAGGCGCAGCGGTATAAGGCGCAAAAGTGCTGGAGGCTTACTGCCTCAGCACACGGGGTGAGGTCCCCTACACCCGCCCGGTTACCCGGTCTCGTCCGCGCTCACGCCCCGCGGACCTGACCCGACCCGACTTAGACTGACCTGCACTCCTCGCCCACCACACACGCCGGTGGGCCTGGACCCGGGCGCGACCCATACCCGACTACCCGGCAGCTCTGGGAGAGCTTTCCCAAGAGCGGATTCTGAGAGAGAGAGACGCGGGGGGGGGGGGGGGGGGGGGGGGGGGAGGGTAGAGTAGGTTTTGTCCTCTGACATAAACTCTGAAGTGTGCAGGCACAGGTGAAGAAGAAGGACCGCGGAAGAAGAAGGAAGCTGAGGGAGACACTGTAGCAACAAGCGGTTTAAGTCGTCTGATTGGAAAATCAGACGACGTCCTGAAGGGAAAAGAAGAAAGAAGAAGAGACGACGTCTTGATAGGAAAAAGAAAGAAGAAAGAAGGAGATCTGAAGAACAATAGAAGAATGCGAGGCAGAGGAGAACACAAAAGAACAAGGGAAGAACTGAAAGAAGAGAAGCACGAGAAGAAGATCTGAAGAAAGGAAAAGAAGAAAGAAAGGAAAAGAAGAAGAACAGGACCGCTTTGCAGAAGAAAAAGGAAGAGCAGGAACAGCTAAAAGAAAGAAGAAGAACATCACCACTGCAGATAAAGAAGAAGAAGATAACAGAAGATCTGAGACGAGGAGAAGCAAAGAGAAAAGAAGAAAAGACAATAAATTCTTTCTCTCTCTCTTTCTTTATTTTTGTAAAAGAAACTTGTACCCCTAGAATACAACTTGCTCCCTGAGTTCGACCTCGGGAACTCTTTTATTTTCCGAGTAAAAAAATTATATATTTGAAATGATGGCAATAACTGGCTATACTACAACGCTATAACAATAAAACCCGGTTATATCTGTCTCTCATTCTTGGCGCCGTTGCCAGGGAGCAACGGCTATTCTAGAGGTAAACATTCCTGTTTCTTTTTAATTTATGATAATCTCCTCTCTTTTGTGCAGAAAACTACAGGAAATCAAGAAGACAAGCAACCGCACGACAACCACTCCGAGGACAGGTAAATTTTTCCTCTCGCTATTAACCCCTAAACTCTAAAGAGGAAGAAAAGAAAAGAACAAGCAATATAGGGCTAACCTGTCTTCCATACTTAGTAACCATAAAGAGTTGCATGTTTTCAACTCATTAGTCCTGCACACTATTAAGGGTATTTAAGAGCTAACACATTCTTGCTTGAGCCCTAATTACCCAACAAAGAACTAACTGGACCAAGTAGAGCCAACATAAGATTAAACAGTAGGGTTTTAGAGACACACTACTTAAATCAAGAATGGAGAAAATCCAAAAGAAGTGTGCCTAAACCATTGATTGAAAATACCTATTCAAAAGAAAACCTAAAACAATTGGCTCTCTAAACACTTGAACCCTAAAAGACAAGACCTAAAAGCTCTCAAAGAAAACAAGAGGTAAAGTTGACCCCTTGGGTCAACCAACCTTAAATTAGGTCACTCTTTGCACTTAAAAGACTAAAGTTCAAGTGAAACCTTAAGCACCCTGATCTTAAAATTGGTAGACTTAAGAGGTCAAGATCCCCATTCTGGTCTACCTGGAATTGCAGTGACAAGAGAGGTCGGGTGGGGGAAACCCTGTAACCCGTGGGGACGCTCTACCGTGTAGGGGTCTTCGCGGGACTCTCCCTCTCTGGCTGCCCAGGTAATTCTCAGGTGGACGATCTTTCTGATCAAGGGGTCCATCTGCCCCGCACCTCTATAGTCACCCAACACATTTTTGGGTGTCTTGATTGGGTCCAGCACCTTCTAAACTTACCTCTTCCAACAGTGCATGTACGGAAGGAGGTCCCTAAGACCACCCTTAAGAACTCCTTTAGAAATTCGCTCTCGTCAAGGCCAAGCCTCGACGCCCGTGTTTGTGCAGCAACACCCTCACATTATTCTCTCTTCTGATTCAGAACCAAGTTCTTCTTCTTCCCCCATCATGGCTCAGCCAGTTGAGGAAGAAAATAATCTGGAACACTAGCTCCAGCGACTCAATGACCTCTTCCAAAACTTCGTGCACCCACCACAGCGTCCTATGATGCGGGACTACTACAATCCTGCTGCGGTGGCCATTGAGCCTCGAGTCAGAATCCCGACTGGAGGACCTGATTCCGAATTAAAGCCCAACATGATTCATGCTATACCTAAATTCCATGGGCTTAATTCTGAAGATCCCTTCCAGCACATCAAACAGCTAAAGCATCTGGCCCACACTTTTGGATCAGATGCGCAAAATCGGGATATTCTTCTCATGAAGATGTTCTCCTTTTCTCTTATGGACAAGGCCGCCCATTGGTATCGAACTCAGACCCAGCCGATCAACACTTGGGAAGAACTTCAATCCGAGTTTTTGAAAAAGTTTTTTCCCGTTGGTCGGACCAACGCCTTGCGCCATCAGATTACACACTTCACTCAACAATCAGGAGAACCTCTCCATGAGGCATGGGATCGTTTTCAGGATCTCATGAGAAAGTGCCCCCATCACGGAGTTCCTAAATGGGAGCAAGTCCAATCTTTTTACCAGGGACTCCGTGAGGACATCCTCCTTTTCTTCAATGCAACTTGCGGAGGAAACATCATGGGTCAACATGAAGACACCGTATGGGAGATTCTCGAAAACATGTGCGAGAACTCCATCAACAATGACTCCATGGGATTATTCGACAGGACGAATACCCGCGCAGCGACGAATCTTAAGGGAGCACATGAGACGCAGGGCCTGTCCGCATCAGTCGACCTGGAATTAATGGCCAGTTGATTGGACAAGGTCTCAATCATTGAAAAGAAGGTGGATGAGCTGACTCAGCACTTGCAGCGAGCCACCTCCGCGCGTAACTCCTTTGCACAACCTCCTTCCACACAGGAGACTGTGCAAAACATCCTCCACCGATCTTCCCCTGGGATGGACCCATATCCATCCCCATCTGATTCTTGGATCGGAGGATCATCCGATCCTTTCTACACCAGCCGGGGGAACTCCATTCCCCCTTTCCCTGATTCTCAGGAGGTTCCTCAGACCTGCGAGGACCTCAACGCCATCCAGAACGACCCATTCTCCAACACTTACAATCCTGGATGGCGAAACCATCCCAATTTTCAGTGGGCGGGAAATTCCCAAACCCAAAGACCACCTTTTCAGTCCTGCCCACAGCCCTCTCGTCATTACCAGCCGCCTCAGCCTCGGCCCAACCCTACTTATCCATCAGGGCCAAATCAGGATCAAATGTCCCTAATCCTTCAGACTCTGGCTGACATTCAAAAAACGAATGCGGCTATTCAAAAACAGCACAAGGACGAGCTTACAGAAGTTAAAACTCAACTGGCCCAGTTGGCAAATTCTCGCCAGCCAGGCACACTCCCTTCCCAACCTCTTCCTAACCCAAATAACGTGCCAACCCAGAAGCGCGTTATGAATCCAAATTTAGGCCACGCTCAATGGATTTATCAGGCCCCTACTGCGCCATCTCCAGATGAGATGGAAGCCTCAACTTCTTATGCGGGATTTCAGCAGCAGCCACCCCTCTTACCAAACCCAAACCAAAATCAGGCCGGATTAAATTCTGTAACAACACGTAGTGGTAAAACAACTCAAGACCAGCATTATCCAAACCACTCCAAGCCTGATAACCATGACCCTAGGATAGTTATCCAAGATACCGTTGTTCCGGATCCACAACCTGGACCTATCCTAGAAGAACCAACCAAGATCCCGTTTCCCGAGGCCCTGACCAAGGGAAAGAAGACCACCAAACCCGTGGCCCCTGAGGAGGACCTGGTCAAGCTCTTTGAGCAGGTCCGCATAAACATCCCCTTGATGGATGCAATCCGCCACGTACCAGCTTACGCACGATTTCTAAAGAATATATGTACACCCCAGCGTAAGCCGCGAACCAAGGGAGGGAGCCCAATTGTTCTGTCAGAGCAAGCCAGCTCTATAATCCTTAGTAGGCTCCCACCCAAGGCAAAAGATCCTGGGACTCCCCTGATTTCCTATAAGATAGGTGGTACCCAATTTGATAGAGCATTGTTAGACTTGGGTGCATCCATAAACCTGATACCCACATCCTTACTTGACCATCTAGAAGAATCTGAGCTAAAACCAACCGAGGTGACATTACAATTAGCAGATTGATCTATAAAGTCACCAAAAGGGATCCTCGAGGATGTTATCGTAAGAGTGCGGGATTTCTATTTTCCAGTGGACTTTATAGTCTTAGATATGGATGCACCTGAGAACCCTAGGGATACACCAATCATTCTAGGGAGACCTTTCTTGGCTACTGCTAGAGCCAACATCAGCTGTGAGGAGGGCCAAATAGAGCTTAAGTTTGGAGATCAAACACTAAAAATTGATATATTTAAGGCCCAACAAGGAATTAATTGCGGCGTCATCGAACAAATTTGTGACATCAAGACTTTGGTTGATGAATCACACCTCCAGAATGACTCGATTATGCCTCATCAACCACAGAAGGATCTTGACCTGCAAACAGAGGAGTCGAATCCAGATATGAACAACCCAGTAACTCCCACCCTTGAACCTCACATCTATACTGAACCATCCGCTGCTGCTGAAAACCCCATCCTCGAACTGAAACCCCTTCCTGCTCACTTGAAATACGTCTTTTTGGGTTCTAATCAGACCCTTCCTGTGATTATCAATTCCAACCTCAGTCCTGAACAGGAATCCCGTCTGATTGTTGTCCTCCAGCAACATCGCAGAGCCATCGGATGGACTCTCGATGATTTGACTGGAATAAGTCCCTCTTATTGTACTCATCATATCTATTCAGAAGAGGGCACACGACCTTCTCGTGAAATGCAGAGACGCTTAAACCCCAATCTGCAGGAGGTCGTGAAAAAGGAGATCATCAAGTGGTTAGATGCCGGGATCATCTACCCGATCTCCGATAGTCGTTGGGTGAGCCCAATTCAGGTCGTGCCCAAGAAGGCAGAACTCACCACTATAACGACTGAGACCGGAGAAATCATTCCTACCCGATTAGCCAACTCGTGGAGAGTCTGTATAGATTACCGCCGACTCAATTCCTCCACGAAGAAGGATCATTTCCCACTACCATTCATTGATCAAATTCTCGAAAAACTTGCGGGAAATAGGTTCTTCTGCTTTCTTGACAGGTACTCCGGTTATAACCAGGTGGCAATCCATCCTGAGGACCAAGAAAAGACCACGTTCACCTGCCCCTTCGGAACATACGCTTTCCGAAGGATGCCTTTCGGTCTTTGCAATGCACCCGCTACTTTTCAGCGATGCATGCTTGCCATATTCTCAGATATGGTAGGTGATTATCTGGAAGTCTTCATGGATGACTTTTCAGTTTTCGGAGCATCATTCGACGATTGCCTCCAACATTTGGTCCAGATACTCAGGCGGTGCATCGATGTGAATTTGGTTCTTTCCTGGGAAGAGAGCCATTTCATGGTGCCTGAGGGAATTGTCCTGGGACACTCAATTTCGGAGAAAGGTATCCAAGTGGATCGAGCTAAGGTTAATCTGATTTCTCACCTTCCTATGCCTAGCTCGATCAGGGACATCCGTTCCTTTTTAGGGCATGTCGGTTTTTATCGAAGATTTATCCCTGATTTTTCAAAAATCGCGCGCCCCCTGACCACTCTTCTCTCCAAGGATGTTCCTTTCAAAATTTCCAAGGAATGCACTCAAGCATTTGAAATCCTGCGTGACCGAGTCACCCAAGCCTCGATCCTACAGCCCCCTGATTGGTCTCAACCCTTTGAGATCATGTGCGATGCATCCGACTTTGCTGTAGGAGCGATTTTGGGGCAGAAAATTGACAGGAAACCTGTGGCCATTTACTACGCCAGCAAAACACTCGATGAGGCTCAGCGTAACTATACGGTTACTGAGAAAGAGCTGCTAGCTGTAGTATTTGCCCTAGAAAAGTTCAGATCGTACCTTCTGGGTTCCCGTGTCATCATATACTCGGATCACTCAGCTGTGAGGCATCTCCTTGCAAAGAAGGACGCGAAACCTCGATTAATCCGATGGATCTTGCTATTGCAAGAATTTGACCTTGAGATTCGCGACAAAGCGGGAAAGCAGAACGTGGTAGCTGATCACTTGTCCCGTCTTCCTTCTGAAATAATTGACCCTTCCGGACCCATCACTGAGCATTTTCCCGATGAGCACCTGCTGACTATTGGTACTAGCCTTCCATGGTTTGCTAATGTAGTAAATTACTTGGCATCTCATCAGATCCCGTCCGATTGGCCGAAGGCCAAGAAAGACAAATTACGCTCCGATGCCAAGTATTACATTTGGGAAGACCCGTACCTCTTCCGCATAGGTGCCGATCAGATCATCCGGAGATGTGTCCCGGAAGGGGAATTCAACAATATCCTCTCTTTCTGCCATGACCAGGCATGCGGTGGCCATTTTGCCGGGCATAAAACTGCATCAAAAGTCCTCCAGTGCGGCTTTTACTGGCCCACACTGTTCAAAGACGCATACAATCACTGCAAGGCATGCAGTCGTTGCCAGACTTTGGGCAACATGAGCCATCGCGACATGATGCCTATGCAACCGATTCTAGTATGCGAAATCTTTGATGTTTGGGGGATTGATTTTATGGGCGGGCCCCTTTCCTGTTTCGGATGGTTTCGAATACATTCTATTGGCTGTGGACTACGTGTCCAAATGGATCGAAGCCATACCGACCCGAACCTGTGATCACAAAATCGTTCTCAAATTCATTCATCAACACATTTTCTCAAGGTTCGGGATTCCTCGTGCAATAATCTCTGATGGGGGGACCCATTTCACAAATGCTCAGTTTAGGTCACTGATGACCAAATACGGGGTGTCTCACCGAATCTCTACTCCTTACCACCCCCAAACTAATGGTCTAGCTGAGCTGTCTAATCGGGAGATCAAGAAAATCCTGCAAGTCACTGTTCGACCTGACAGGAAGGACTGGTCGTCCCGACTTCCGGAAGCATTGTGGGCCTATAGGACCGCCCACAAGACCCAATTGGGCATGTCTCCCTTTAGACTGGTGTACGGAAAGGCATGCCACCTTCTCGTAGAACTGGAGCATAAAGCCTATTGGGCAGTACGGAACTGTAATCTAGATCTTTCCAAGGCTGGGACCCACAGAAAACTCCAAATCAGCGAGATCGATGAATTACGCCTAGACACGTACGAGAACTCGCAAATCTACAAGGAGCGGGTTAAAGCCTTCCACGACAAACACATCTCGAGAAAGATCTTTCATCCTGGTCAAAAGGTCCTACTCTTTGATGCCCGACTAAAACTCTTCCCAGGAAAACTGAGATCCAAGTGGGTCGGACCATATTTGGTCCGACAGGTTTTTGGAAATGGAGCAATCGAAATCAGTCCACTCAGCCACGATTCTGAACCTTTCATCGTGAACGGTCAGAGACTCAAGCCGTTCATTGATGTAACTTCTACTGATTTGGCTGAAGCATCTTATATCCTCCTTTCCCCTTGAGCTTATTGCGCCCAGCCGATGGCGTAAAACTCAGCGCTTAACGGGAGGCAGCCCGTCATTCTCTTTGAAAACCTGAAACTTGTTCTGACACCTTTTTGCACTTGAAGTTCACACTTTAAGACAACCGACTCCACCTCAGGTGCGTGCATCTGAGATTAGAAATCGTCCGCAACAGTCACCCCGACCCATTCACTCATCCAAATTTCTGTCTTAAGGAATGAACTAAGTTAAATAAAAACCCCCTAGGTTACAATGAAGACATTGCAAATCTTAGGCATGGGGGGGGGGGGTATGAAAGTGCAAAACTTGTAAGAAAAGGTTTCAAACAAAGAAATTCACATATGCCAAAAACACCATAAAAATTAAAAAAAATTTTCGAAAAAGAATAAAAGGAGAAGGAAATTTTGTGAAGGAGAAAATAAACAAAATGAAAAAGGAGCACAAAATTATGAGAAAAGGTGATAGTCATTAGTAAGGAACTAAGGAATTAACCTAAGTTCTAGACCTCATTCAATAAAATAACTGAAAAGTGCACAATGAGATTAGTAAGAATGCAAACCTTAGGCATTCTTGAATAGACTCTTAGTACCCATTAAGATCTGGACACTCCTCAAGAGGTTGAGGAAAATGAAAAGCTGAAGTATTAGGTCTAAGGCTTAGGGAGTATTTGGCATCGTTAACTAATTTTTGGTTTACGGGACTCAGTAACCTAAGCACCCTAACCTCACACACAGCCTGGTTCAGTAAGCGTAAAAATCAGAATCACGCAGAAGCGTCGCAAAATTCTGAAAAGAACACCTAGAATAGGAGCGGCCGATCAACACAAGTTGATTTGGACGAGTTCCCAGCGCGGAGAGGTGGGAAATCCCCTCGAACATGCGTAACAAAATATCATCTCCTCGGTGCTTGTCTCTTAGGATATTTACATATCCTACTGGGGGCATGTAAGCACTCTGCTGGTTCAGATTCCATGGATGGCATTATCTCGAAGTGTCAATTGCCAGGGTCTGGATTCGGCCACGGAACACCATGGATGGGATTATCTCGAAATCTCAATAGCCAGGGTTCCGGGGGTTGCCATGGGCGGTGCTATCTCGAAGCATCGATCGCCAGGAACCCTTGAGGATTGATGATGGGAGCAAGGAATCTGATACAGACCGTGTTGAAAAGCCAATCCTAGGCTAGAACTAAAAAGAAAAAGAGAGAGAAAACTCTCCAAACTGAAAAACTTTCTATCTCTCTCTTACAAAACGCACTGCGAACTGAGCCAGGGCTAAAATCATTTCAAGCATGGGTGCTTTAACCACAAAGTCCAATAAACCTTAGGTTAGTTCTTGTGGACCTTAAAAACCTTTGCTAAAGACTGAGGCTAAGGCTAGACAGATTTGGATCTTGATTGGTACTAGAGTACCTTTTAGGCCTATGGTCAGCATTCTAACCTAATCTATGCTCAAATAAAAAAGGCACTTATCTAAAACTATTAAAAACTTCATGGTCTAGAACAAGGGTTGAAACCTTAAGTTTTTGCTAAGGGACTAGCAAAGGCTAGGCATGGGGGTATGATGAGAACCTCATCATGAGCCATAACTAGCTCATTTTGACCTAATACAAAGGATAAAAGCTCCTACATAACTCAAGGAAAGGCTTAACTCAGAGAATTCTGAGTTTAAGGAGAAAACAAGTCATAAGGGGTAAAAATACAATTTTACCAGTATAATCTGCATACAGGGTAATTCAGGGCCCAAACATAGGTCAAAGCAACTTAATAAGAATAAAAGTGGGATGAGATGATCTAGCAAGGGCTACAGCAATTCCAAGAAACTAAATGATAATCTGTAACCCTAAAACAACCCACTTCAATTCACGAGGTTCGAGGCAAAGTAAAAATAGAATAAACCCTCTAAAATTCATAGAAAAATAATTTCTAGGGTTTAGAACCTTCAATTTCGCCTTCAGAACCCATTTTGACCTACATTGAGAACCATGCCCAATTAATAACTTAATTTGGGTTTTCGCATAAATTGACCGGTCAAACAAGGTTTAATATAGAAATGAAATTCACCATCAGATTCCTTAGGTCCTAATTAGTCATGTATAAAAACTTGAGCCTAAGAAGAAACCTCCTTGACCAACTTTACACTTTGGTCCTCATATATTTACTTTTTGGCCCTCAACTTTTGAACCCTCGCATTTTGACCCCTAACTCTCCTTCGTTCTTTGCGTTCAGGTCCCCCCTGCAAAACCTGCCAACACCATGCTCCGGCGACCTTGCGCGGAGCATGGCGCCGCGCAGGGTGAGGGGGAGAGCCTGGCAAGTAAACCGGGGGTGCCCTGCGTCGTCAGCCGTCGCAGGGACACCCCCCTGGTCGCTGTAACCCACCATACCGGCCGTGCGAACGCACGGACGGTATGGGTTTCCATCTCCGGCGTCCTCCGGCGAGGGAGACACGTCGTCTCCCGCTGCCTTCCTCCCTGTTTTGATCCCTATAAATACCCCCCGTCGCTCCACCGACCTCGGCAGCTCAGATCTGACGGAGAAAACCCCCAACTTTCCTCTCCTCTCACTCCGGCAGACGCCCACCAGCTCCGGCGGTTCTTCCTCCTCCTCCTCTTCGCTCTGCCGCAATACCAGCAGCAGAGACTTCCTCCCCTGCTCTTCCCGCGCCACGCCGTACCCAGCTGGCGCCTCTCCGGCTCTCTGCTCGCCGCCGCCCCTTCCCCTGGGCATCTTCTTCTCCGGCGACAGTCGATACGACTGTCGCCCTGCCCCGGCCCCTTTCGTCTCCGTAGCTAGGTCAGAACTCCTCCCCCTCTCCCCCTCTTTCTTTTCCTCACTGTCTTTTATTTGATTAAACCCTCGACCGCTCCTGTTCACCCTCACCTTCTCCGCCTCCGGCCATCCTCCGGCGAGCCGCTCCCATCACCTCAGCAACCCACATGGCTCGCCGACCACCGCAGAACCTCCGCCTCCTCATCCTGATCAACCCCCGCCCTTCCACTTCCCCCACATCACCCTCTGCAACCCCACCGAACAAACCCATCTTCCGACCCACAGTCCGACCTAGGGCAGCCCCTGCACGCCGCCCCACGCCTCGCCACCACCCACACGAGCTTCGCCGCACTCTGGCGAAGCTCCCGGCACCTTCTGATTAGGCCGAGAGGCCGTTTTGCTGTGAACAGGCCACCCGACCTCCGCCGCCATTGCCGTGCAGAAGGAGCTGCTTCCGCCTGCAGCTGCAGGCGCCCCACGCCCAGATTCGACTCCCAGACCTTGCGAGGCTTTTCGACAAAGCATCAGGCTCGCAGCTGGGGCGAAGGCCTCGCGTGAAGCCGCGATCGCCCGCTGCTTTCTCCGCTGCGGGCGCTCAATTAGGGTGGGACATTTAGTCCCACCTCGGAAAAGTCTGAAGAGGCGCAGCGGTATAAGGCGCAAAAGTGCTGGAGGCTTACTGCCTCAGCACACGGGGTGAGGTCCCCTACACCCGCCCGGTTACCCGGTCTCGTCCGCGCTCACGCCCCGCGGACCTGACCCGACCCGACTTAGACTGACCTGCACTCCTCGCCCACCACACACGCCGGTGGGCCTGGACCCGAGCGCGACCCATACCCGACTACCCGGCAGCTCTGGGAGAGCTTTCCCAAGAGCGGATTCTGAGAGAGAGAGACGCGGGGGGGGGGGGGGGAGGGTAGAGTAGGTTTTGTCCTCTGACATAAACTCTGAAGTGTGCAGGCACAGGTGAAGAAGGACCGCGGAAGAAGAAGGAAGCTGAGGGAGACACTGTAGCAACAAGCGGTTTAAGTCGTCTGATTGGAAAATCAGACGACGTCCTGAAGGGAAAAGAAGAAGAGACGACGTCCTGATAGGAAAAAGAAAGAAGAAAGAAGGAGATCTGAAGAACAACAGAAGAATGCGAGGCAGAGGAGAACACAAAAGAACAAGGGAAGAACTGAAAGAAGAGAAGCACGAGAAGAAGATCTGAAGAAAGGAAAAGAAGAAAGAAAGGAAAAGAAGAAGAACAGGACCGCTTTGCAGAAGAAAAAGGAAGAGCAGGAACAGCTAAAAGAAAGAAGAAGAACATCACCACTGCAGATAAAGAAGAAGAAGATAACAGAAGATCTGAGACGAGGAGAAGCAAAGAGAAAAGAAGAAAAGACAACAAATTCTTTCTCTCTCTTTCTTTATTTTTGTAAAAGAAACTTGTACCCCTAGAATACAACTTGCTCCCTGAGTTCGACCTCGGGAACTCTTTTATTTTCCGAGTAAAAAAATTATATATTTGAAATGATGGCAATAACTGGCTATACTACAACGCTATAACAATAAAACCCGGTTATATCTGTCTCTCATTATCCCTGCACTCAAACCAACACTTGGCCTCTTGGGCCCCACTTTTGTAGTTTTGTCTCGACAATACCACTAAGGTTCCATTTCATACATTACCGCATCTCAAATTATTGCCTTAAGGAAAATTCCTCCCTAATTTGTCTACTAATGAGTTCGTACATTGCCACTCCAGGCACAACGAGCAATATTTCTAATTGTCCTTTGAGTTCAGGATCAATCTTAGATGGTCACTAATATTAATAGCATTAGCCATTTCAACGATTTTTCTTATGTCAGTCATGGTTCATGATATCATGCAAGGAATTTACGTTCATAAATAAAGTAAATAATCACGCATGTGATGAACTAGGAAATGCATCTAGTTTTCTCTTCCTAAGGTTCGGATATATAAACCCTAGTGGGATCACCATAAAAGCTAATTGGTAGACATTCCCTATGATTCAAAACGAGCCAATCTCGCGTGTGCATAAAGGTTGTACTTTGCCCCATTTAGGGTCGAACAGGATACAAGCCAGCTAAGGTTTAATCCACGCCAAAAGCATAATACTCAGTGCTTAACAATAACAAGAGCGAACTTCAACCACCCACATTAGCCATCAATCATGATAACATATATTAAACTTAATTATCAAAGTGGGGTGATGAACGAGACCACTCTACCTAGGTGTATGGGAGATATGGGGGCAAGAGGAACTGATCCGATTGTCCCTGTAGATCCTGCAAGCACCCCGAACTCAAAGCCTACACTAAACCAATGGTCAACATGAGCATTAAAGGCTTTGACCGAGATTTCAATGTGCTAATCAAACTTAAAATAGTGTAATTATGATATAAAAAGGTGGAGAAATTTGAGAGCTTTCCAATGATACATATCGCTCGAAAAATACATTTCGTTTAGGCCTCAAATTAGCCCGAAAATGACTTCTGGTTTACGTGAACTGGACCAAACTTGTCCGATTTGCCAGGCCACGTAAATCGCCCTGCATGAACCAAACCCCCTCCCTCGATGCTACCACGTGTCGCCTCGCGTGCCGTGCTTGCTGATGAGAGCCTCATCATGAACCCTAACTAGCACAATTTGATCTAAATAAGTGTGCAAAAGTTCCTACAAAACCTAAAGAAAAGCCTAACTCAAAGAATTCTAAATTGAAGAATAAAATAAGTCATAAGGGGTAAAACTGCAATTTTACCAATGCAGTATACAATCAGGGTGTCTAAGGGTCTGAATACAGGTCAATTGGGCTTAATAAGAAAGAAAGTGAGATAGCCTGAGCCGAAAAGGGTTATAGCAACTTCTACGAATCAAATGACATTTTGTAACCCTAAAAAAAAATCTGCTTTAATTCACGAGGCTCTAGGAAAGATAAAAATCAACTAAATCCTCTAAAATTCATGGAAAAATATTCCCTAGGGTGTAGAACCTTCAATTTGGTCTTTGCAACCTATCTTGACCTAAATTGAGAACCATGCTCAAATTTTGACATAACTTGGGTTTTTGTGCAAATTGATCAGTCAAACGTGGTCACACCTAAAATCAAATTACACCATTGAATTCCTTAGGTCCAAATTAGGTTGGTACAAAAATTTGGGCCTAAGAGAAGACCATTTTGACCGACTTTACAAATCGGTCCTCTTGAATTACTTTTTGACCCTTATCTTTTCGAACCCTTGCATTTAGCCCCCTATCTTATCTTTCGTTCTTTGCAGAACGGTCCCTCTGCCACCCCATGCAGGCGCCCATACCTTCGGCGACCTTACGCAGAGGATGGCGCTGCGCAGGGTATGGGGGCCACTCTCAGGAACGAAAGGAGGGTTCCCTGCGTTGTCCTCTTTCGCAGGAACCCCCTGCCATGGCCTGCGAGTGCCCACACCTCTTGTGCGAACGCACGAGAGGAATGGGTCTCCATCTCCGTCCAACTCTGGCATGCTCTCCACAATCGATCCTCGAGAATCTCCTTCCACCAGCTACTATAAAAGGACCGGCAGGGTCCTCCGGTCAGGATAAGCTCGTTTTGGCCGAAGAACACCCCCATACTTCATCTCCTCTCACTCCGGTCAGACAGCCCAACGCTTTCGATGATCTTTCCTCCTCTTCATCGCTCTACTGCCACACCCGCAGCAGAGTCTACTTGTTATGACCCGACATCAAACGTCGTTTAAGACGTCTAGGAGTTGGTCCAGACGTCTGGTTAGACGTCTGGAAGCCTTCCTAGATGTCTGGAAATTAATTTTTTTGGCGTACGGGTTCGCGTCTGCGCGCATGCCCGTGTAGACTGAACCGCCGCCCTCCTTCTCTTTCCTTCCTCCCTGTAGGCGCAGACACCTTTTTCTCTCTCTCTCCCCACGGCAGCCTTCAAATACCCCCCTCTCCTCTCCCTCACCCTCACTCCACCGCCTTCTTCTTCTTCTTCCTGTCAACAAGCGAGTGAGTGGGTGAGGGCAGCAGCAGCTGCTACTGTGAGTGCGTGGGGAGGAGGGGCTGCTGCGAGAGGGAGAGAGCTGGACCGCGAGGGTGCGAGCTCGCCGGAGCAGCCAGGGTCGATCGGCGGGTGCGCAGCAGAAGCGTAGTGTTAGGGAGGAGCTGCTGCAGCTCAGACAACAGGTGAGCGCGGTGCGGCACGGCCTTATGCTGCGGGCGGAGGGTGAGGAGGTCCTGATTCTGGGAAAATTTCCCAGAATCAGACATCTGGACATACGTCCAGATGACGCAGGAGACGTCTGGAGGAAGGTCCAGACGTCTGAAAGGTACGATATTTTTCGATCCCTTCTATTTTCGCGTGTACGGCCATGCAGCCGTCCCGCCAAGGAGTTCTGCCTCATTTCGTGTTGAGGACGATCGCGTGTGCATGCAAGTCTCCTTCAGGAAGGCGTAAGGGCACGCCCTCCTACGCAGATTGGATGTCTAGGCATAGCACCAGACGACAGAGAGGGTCTCTAGACGTCCGGAGTGACAGTCGGACGTCTGGAAACTAAGTCCAGACAATTCAATAGGAGTTTGGATGTCTGAAGGATTGCATAGGATCAAGGTATGACCTGAGCCACCGTTTAAGACGTCTGAAAGATGTTCCAGACGTCTGATTTTGGGCAGACTTATCATTTTTGACCCGTTTAGGGTCCGTTCGGAGTCTGTTTTCCACGTTTCAAGTTTTATTCTTCTCAGATTTAGTTCCTCTACCTGTTTATAGTATTTGTATCTTGTTCTGAGTAGCTCCTTGTAATTGATCCTTGTGTTAGGATCCCGTTCCGTTGCGACTCTAGGGGTTGCGGAGGCGTGCGGGCTTGCCGATTACGCCCCCAATACCCCCGATTTTGCGGGTAGAGTGGCCCTTTTAATTATTTATCAAAAATTATGCACTTGTGAAATAATTAATAGAGTCTAGGGTGTTGCATGAATCCTAGGACTGAAAAACTTGATTGAATGATAGATCCTAGGGTATTGCATGAATCTTAGGACTGGAAAACTAGGTTGAATGATAGATCCTACGATATGACATGAATCCTAGGACAGGAAAACTAGATTGAATATATATACATTGTGATGTAAACACATTTACACTACTTAAAATATCTATTTATGCATGTTCTTAACCATAGGATTGCATTTCATGATATAAATATTGCATTACATGCATCATCTTGCATTTAGAGTAGTTTGAATAAAATGGAGGTTAATTGTCTCTTTTTATGTGCTTGGACAAGGCAAACATTTTATCAGGGTCTCGGATCAAAGATCCAACCGTATGGATGTGATCAGGGCGACAATTGGAGTTCAATGGCTCCAAGATCGCCCTAATCAGGCATCCGTAGCATCAGATAGTGACCCGGGAACCCTAGAAGATCAAGGGCCAGGATGGTGTAAATCCACACTTCAGATGATAAATTTGACCGCACGGATTAATTCGGACCGACGATCGCAGCCCAACGACACAAAAATCGAGTCAATCTGACATCCGTGGCACCATCTACAACTTCCAGAAGATGGACGGCCAAGATAGCTCCACGTGGCTCCATCTCAGCCGCCCAAGCAGCCGCTTCATCTTGTGAAGGCCCCGCGTCCGATTGCTCTCCGCCAATGGATCTTAATCCAACGGCTGTGGGCGCTCGCTTTTAAAAGCGTCCGCTCGACCATCCACGCCCCATAGCGCAGTGGTCGAGCACGCTATTGCGAGCGCCGGGCGCGAGTTCGAGCCGTGGAGAGGGGGCTGGAAGGCGCGGCGATTGGGCGCGGGTGGAGCGTCAGATGGAGATCGGACGGCCGCGCGCGCCCGATAGCGTCGACGCGCGATTGGACGCGCAATCGGACGCGCAATCAGACGCGCAGGGGGCGCGCAACGCAGCGGGCGCAGACGCAGCTGAAAAGCGCTGGACGTCCGTGGACATTGATGAGCGGGCAGCCAAGGAGGCACGCGTGGGCGCGGAAGCTACGCCCACGTTGGGGCTTTAGTGACGGATTTATCCGTCACTAGAGACCCATTAATTATTGTTTTGAAGTTGTAATGTCCATTTTGCCCCCACTCCTTGCAACTATAAAAGGAGACCCGCTCCATACGAAATTCTCATCCCTTCTTTCTCCTCTCTACCCCTCCAAAACTCAAGAGAAGCTTGTCCACACCCGGGATGCTTCTCGCGAGATAAAGTCCAATTTTCGTTTCCCTTCGGAAGTGGATCCCGCGACGACGACGGCGTACTGCTTCGTTCCCGTTCTTCTGCTTCGTCCTCCTTCATCCTGCTTCGTTCTCCTTCGTCCAGGCGTCGTCCCGTCCGGCTCGTCCTCTAAGCAACCGCCGAGGAGGATTTCTCTCTCCCTATTCTTTTTACTGCTTTCTAATATAGATTCACTGCTTTCTAGATTAATCTACTCGTCCTCCAAGCGACCGTCGAGGACATTTCTCCCTCCATTCTTTTAATGCTTTCTAGAGTAAATTTATCACTTTCTAGTGTAATTGTTTTATGCCTTTTAATTGTAATGAACATGTCTCTTCTATGAAAAATTCTTTGTTTATTCTACATCTTATTTTGATTTCCATGTGTAATATTCTCTCTCTCTCTCTTACCCTCTCTCTCTTCTATTGATTGTAAATAATTAGATAGTTTTAAATTGAATTATTCTGTGACAAATAAAAAGAAACGCGTAGTTTTTAAATCAAGCGTCCACCTCCCTGTGTTCGACCCGGAATTCTTTTCGGTATAAATTTTATTTATTGAACACGAATTCTTCGCTTTCGAACTACAACGACAGGTTTTCCAAAAACAAACACGTAAGCGTAGCGATTTGAAAAACTCGTTCAACACATTGCAGTCTTGGAAAAGTAGAAAGGAAACGATAACTGCCTGTAATTGGTTAACAGCTGCCTGTTTATGAATGGATAATTACTGTTGAGAATATGGGCTATATGAATATAAAGCTGAAATGATGAAACCTAAATTGGCTGAGTTAAAAGAGCATGAACCTTACGGGGAATTAGGAGTAGAACTCCTGAGAAGTGAATGGAATAGAATTGGGGAAGTGAGCTGGCCCTTGAGTACGAAGTACCAAGGAGAGCGACTGTCCCCCTGTTTAGTGCAGAGCGGAGCTAGCCACCCCAGGAACCCGGGGTTAGGTCAGGCCACTTTGTACCGACTTTTGGCCCTCTTGTACACAGTTCCAAGGAGAGCTACTAGTGTAGGGAGAGCACTAACTATCCCACGGGCCCTAGGGTTCTGCTAGCCCTCCTACACCGACTTGTTAGGCCCATTGGGCAAACCAGGGTAGTTAGGCGAGGGTGCGCAGACTGTGGAGGGGTTGGACCCCTGTTATTGAGAGGGCTCTGCCCTATACTGGTTCCATGCTGTACTTTGGGGTACACCCGTTAACGGAAACGACTGACCGCGTTCCAGTGCGGGGTAGCTACCCGTGCGTTTATCGCGTGTGCCGTAGTCACCGTTACGTCTGTCAGTGACCTTGGGGTGGTTGACCGAGGGTAGGACCACCACGGGGGACTCTCCAGGCCAGGAGAGCACCACGTGTTACTTCTATTTTTCGGAAAAGACTGCAATCAAGATCGTTCCAATGAGGAACATTCAAGATCAAGAGAAAGATCTGAGGAATAATTCAATAATTGAGTAAATAGAAAAATAAAGAAAGAGATTAAAAATATAACAACTACTGTCCACCTTACTATTTCTCTTAGCTTTTGGTTGCCACTCTACTCAGCGTTTCGCTGGCGTGTCACCTTTGTCACCTTTTCAGGACCAGGTGTCGAGCAGCCAGAGCCGGCGGCTGCAGAGGGTGCTGGGCCTAGTAGAGCCTAGTAGTTTTTACTTGTGTAGTACCCACTGTACCTTTCCTTCTGTTGTAGTGAGTAGTTTTTGTTACCACTGTACTCTTTTATTGTAAGCATCATGTTTATGTACCTGTGTATTTCTTTACTGTTGCGGTGGTGTATACTGTACTAGTTCTTTTCTTTACTGGTGTATTTTGTTACTGCTAGTTATATACATGGTGAATGTGGTTTATTTTACTGCTCTTTTGGTTACTTTCTCGTTAGACGACTGGGTCTTGGGATCTGTCGAGTCGATCCGATTCTCGTGTCTCGTAGGGATTCGGGAATCGGGTCGTAACACTACTCGTCCTCGCCTTCCCATGCCATGCCGCACCAGCTGGTGCCTCTAGATCCCCTCCTCGTCGCCGTTACCCCCCTTCTGGGCACCTTCGTCCCCAGCGTCGGCAGGCATGCGCCGAGTGCCTCCTCTTTCCCTCTTCATCAATTAAGTAGGTAAAAACCTTCCCCTTTCCCTCTCTATTATTTCCCCCTTCTCAATTTGCTATTTCCACCCACCGACCACCACTGTCCATCACCACCTTCTCCATCTCCGGCCGCCCTCCGGCGAGGCATTTCCGCCGCCCCACGCCTCCATCCGCCTCGCCAATCACCCCTAAAGCACCACGACACCTCGCTGACACCAAATCCGCCCTCCATTCACCACCTCGCACCTCCAGACCACCCCTCGAACACATCCACCTGCACAGGCACTTTCCCATCACACCGACCCCCGTGCCGCCTTTGCCGTACTCTGGCGAAGCTTCCGGAGCTTTCTAACATGGTCGTGAGGCCGTTTTAGTGTTTTCAGGTCTCACCCCCCTCGCCACCATTGACGAACAGTAGGAGCTGCTTAGCGAGCAGCTCCAGGCGCAAGCCCCAGGCAACGCGAAACACTTCCGCGAGTGTGCCCAGGTCTTCAATTGGGGTCGCACGCCTTCGCTGCTACCCCAATTGCTCGCAGCTTCCTGCCTGCAAGCGCGCAAGTCCCACCTCAAAAGTGTGTGGGCGCACGCCCACACATAAATTGAAAACGTCGTAGTGCGCCCACACATAAATTGAAAACGTCGCAGAGGCATTTCGCCTCGAATCACTGGGGTGAGGTCCCTCCTCACCTATCACCCGAGTCTCGTCCGCGGCTCTTCCCATGCTGACCTGACCCAACCCGACTACCCCCACTCCTGTGGATTCCTCACGCACCACCCATGCCGGTGCGCCTGGACCCGGGCACGCGACCCAACCCAATTACCCAGCTCTGGGAGAGTGTACCAAAGAGAGATTCAGAGAGAGAGAGACACGGGAAAAGGGTAGGGTAGGTGTTTTGCGCTGAGCTTGTGTGTGTGTGCAGGAAACAGGTGAGGAAGGAAGAAGCAAGGAGCTGCTGAAGAGAAGAAGGAAGAAAGAAAGAAGAAGAGGAACAACAGCGGCTGGGACTTAGCCACAGAGAAGAAGAAAGGAGAAGGAAGGAAGGAGAGGAGCAGTAGAAGCCAGAGAAGCCAAGAGGAAAGAAAAGGAGAGGATGATCAGATAAGGTGTCTGATTTCTGAATCAGACATCGGAAAGAAAGGAAGGAGCGGAGCAGAAGAGAAGAGAGGAGGACAGGCCAGAAAAAAAGAAAGAGAAAAGAGGAGGGAGCCTCTGCAACAAAGAAGAAGAAAACGCAGAAGAAAGAAGAAAGGAGAAGAGAAGGAAAAGAAAAAAAAAAAGAACAGAAGCAATTTTTGCTCTCTCTCTCCTTTGTCTTAATTTTTGTAAAACAATATATATTGTGAATTCATATGCTTCTGGAATCATAGTTTACTCCCTGAGTTCGACCTTGGGAAACTTTTAATTCCGAGTAATAAATTGTAAACTGGTGGTAGCTTTTCGTGATATACTACAACGCCTAAGACTTTGAAATAGCACGACGAAACCATAGTGCAGTCAGTTTTTGGCACCGTTGCCGGAGAGCAACGGCCATTCTAGAAGCTATTGATTCACAGTTTTTGATTTCCTATTGACTAACCTCTTCTCTTTTGTTGTGCAAGCACAAGAAATCAAGAGGAAAACAAGCAGCCACACAACAACCACACCAAGGAAAGGTAATTTTCTATCCTCTCGTTTAAACCCCTAAATTCTAAAGAGGAAGAAAAAGAAAAAAGCAATTTAGGAATAACCTGTCTTTCATACGTAGTAAAACACCAAAGTTGCCTGTTTTCAAATTTCAACATACTTTATCTGTACATCCATTAAAGGTAGTTAGGGCTAAAACCTTCTTGCTTGAGCCCTAATTACCCAATCTAGAGGCAACTAACTGGACCAATTAGAGCCAATATAAGATTCAAAGCTAGGGTTTTAGAGACACACTTTTCTAAGCAAGAATGGAAAATTCCCAAAAGAAGTGTGCTCAAGCCATTGCTTGAAAACAACTATTAAGAGAAACCCTAAATAATCCGGCTCTTAAGTCACTTGAACCCTAAAAGACAAGACCTAATAAGCTCTCAAAAGGAACTAATAGGTGAAGTTGATCCCTTGGATCAACCAACCTTTAAGTTCGGTCACTCTTTGCACTCAAAAGGCTAAAGTTCAAGTGAAATCCCTAAGCACCTTGATCCTAATTAAAAGTGGTAGACTTAAGAGGTCAAGGTCCCCATTCTGGTCTACCTGGAATCTCAGTGACAAGAGAGGTCGGGTGGGGGAAACCCTGTAACCCATGGGGGTGCTCTACCGTGTAAGGGTCTTCGCGGGACTCACCCTCTCTAGCTGCCTAGCTAATTCTCAGGTGGACGACCTTCTGATCAAGGGGTCCATCCGCCCCGGAACCTCTATAGTCACCCAACATTTTGGGGTCTTGATTGGGTCCAGCACCTGCTAAACTCATCTAATCCATCAGTGCATGTTTGGTAGGAGATCCTCGAAACCTCCTCTAGAAATCCACTCTCCCCGAGGTTGAGCCTCGATGCCCTTGTTTGTGCAACCAACTCTTCACATAGACCTCTCCTCTGATTCCAAACCCAACTCACCTTCTTCTTCCACAATAGCTCAGCCAATTGAGGAAGAGAACAATCTGGAGTACCAACTCCAGTGACTCAATGACCTCTTCCAGAACTTCACGAACCCACCGCAGCATCCCATGATGCAAGATCACTATAATCCCGCTACGGTGGCTATTGAGCCTCGAGTCAAAATCCCGACTTGAGGACCTAATTCTGAACTAAAGCCCAACATGATTCATGATATACCTAAATTCCATGGACTTAATTCTGAAGACCCCTTCCAGCACATTAAACAGCTAAAGCATCTGGCCCAGACTTTCGGGACAGATGCGCAAAATCGGGATATTCTCCTTATGAAGATGTTCTCTTTCTCCCTTATGGACAAGGCAGCCCATTGGTATCAGACCCAGACCCGTCCAATCAACACTTGGGAGGAACTTCAGTCCGAGTTCCTGAAGAAGTTCTTCCCCGTTGGTTGGACCAATGCCTTGCGCCATCAGATTACTCACTTCACGCAACAGACGGGAGAACCTCTTCATGAGGCATGGGACCGTTTTCAGGATCTCATGAGAAAGTGCCCCCATCATAGAGTTCCTAAATGGGAACAAGTCCAGTCTTTTTACCAGGGACTCCGTGAGGATATTAGATTGTTCATCAATGCAACTTGCGGAGGGAATATCATGGGTCAGCATGAAGACACCGTGTGGGAGATTCTCGAGAATATGTGCGAGAACTCCATCAATAATGACTCCATGGGACTATTCGATAGGACGAATACCCGTGCATCGACGAACCTTAGGGGAGCACATGAAACGTAGGGATGTCCGCATCAGTCGACCTGGATTGATGGCCAATCAATTGGACAAGGTCTTTATTATTGAGAAGAAGGTGGATGAGCTGACTCGACACTTGCAGCGAGCCACCTCTGCGCAGAATTCCTTTGCACAGCCTCCTTCCGCATGGGAGACTATGCAGAACATTTTCGACCGACCTTCTCCTGGGGTGGACTCGTATCCACCCCCATCTGACTCTCGGATCGGAGGAACTTCCGACCCTTTCTATACTAGCCGGGGGAATTCCACTCCCCTATTCTCTGACTTTTCTGGGTCTCCTCAGACCTGCGACGACCTCAACGCCATCCAGAATGACCCATTTTCCAATACCTACAATCCTGGATGGCGAAACCATCCCAACTTCCAGTGGGTGGGGAATTCCCAAAATCCAAGACCGCCCTTTCAGCCCCGTCCACAAGTACCTCATCCTTATCAGCCGCCTCAGCCTCAGCCCAACCCCACTTATTCGTCCGGGCCAAACCAAGATGAAATGTCCCTCATCATTCAGACTTTGGCTGACATTCCAAAAACAAATGCGGCTATTCAAAAACAACACAAGGACGAAATAACAGAGATCCGAAATCAACTTGCCTGGTTGGCAAATTCTCGTCAACCAAGCACACTTAATTCTCAGCCTCTTCCTAACCCTAATAGCATGCCGACCCAGCGGCACGTTATGAACCCAAACTTGGGCCAAGCACATATGGTTTATCAGGCCCCCTCTATTCCTTCACCTGACGAGATGGAAGCTTCAACTTCCTATGCGGGTTACTAGCAGCAGCAACCCATCCTACCAACCCCTAACCAGAACCAGGCAGGGCTAAATTCTATAACCACCCGTAGTGGTAAGGAGACCCAAGATCCACCTTATCCAAACCACTCTATGCCTAGTAGTGACCCAAACCCTAGGACAGTAATCCAGGATGTTCCTATCCCTGTCCCAGATCAAAGACCTGGACCTACCCTAGAGGAACCAACCAAGGTTCCATTTACCGAGGCCTTGACCAAGGGAAAGAGGACAACAAAACCCATGGCTCCTGAGGAGGACCTGGTCAAGCTCTTTGAGCAGGTCCAAATAAACATCCCCTAGATGGATGCAATCCACCACGTACCGGCTTATGCACGATTCCTGAAGAATGTGTGTACACCTCACTGTAAGCTGCGAATCAAGAGTGGGAGTCCAATTGTACTATCAGAGCAAGCTAGCTCTGTAATCCTGAGTAGACTTCCACCCAAGGCAAATGACCCAGGCACTCCCCTGATTTCATATAAGATCGGTGAAACCCAGTTTGATAGAGCATTATTAGACTTGGGTGCCTCCATCAACTTGATACCCACATCCCTACTCAATCATCTAGAAGAATCCAAGCTAAAACAGACTGAGGGGACATTGCAGTTCACAGACCGATCTATCAAGTCACCCAAAGGAATTCTTGAGGATGTTATTGTTAGGGTGAGGGATTTCTATTTCCCTGTAGACTTCATAGTCTTAAACATGGACGCACCTGAAAACCCAAGGGATACACCGATCATACTAGGGAGACCTTTTCTGGCCACTGCAAGGGCCAACATTAGTTGTGAGGAGGGCCAAATAGAACTGAAATTTGGAAATCAAATCCTAAAAATTGATATCTTTAAGGCCCAACAAGGGATTAATTGCGGTGTCATTGAATAAATCTGTGATGTCAGAGGTTTGGTTGATGAAACACAATTTGAGAATAACCTGATTATACCTCATCAACCACAAAATGATCTTGAACCACAATTAAAGGAGTCAGACCCTGACAAACCTATAACTCCTACCTTTGTACCTCACAATCACTCTGAACCACCCGCTACTGCTGATAACCCCATCCTTGAACTCAAACCCCTTCCCAATCATTTAAAGTACATCTTTTTGGGTTCTAATCAGGCATTTCCTATGATTATAAATTCCAAGCTCACTCCTGATCAGGAATCCCGTCTGATTGCTATTCTCCAGCAACATCGCAGAGCCATTGGTTAGACTCTCGATGACTTGACTGGAATAAGTCCCTCTTATTACACCCACCGTATCTATTCTGAAGAGGGCGCACGACCTTCTCGTGAGATGCAGAGATGTTTGAATCCCAATCTGCATGAGGTCGTGAAAAAGGATATGATCAAGTGGTTAGATGCAGGGATCATCTACCCGATCTCCGACAGTCGTTGGGTGAGTCCAATCCAGGTTGTGCCTAAAAAGGCAGGGCTCACCACCATTACAACTGAAATCGGAGAGGTCATACCTACCCGAATAGCCAACTCGTGGAGAGTCTGCATAGATTACCGAAGACTCAATTCCTCCACAAAGAAGGATCATTTCCCACTCCCATTCATTGATCAGATTCTCGAGAAGTTAGCGGGAAATAGATTCTTCTGCTTTCTTGACGGGTACTCCGGTTATAACCAAGTGGCGATTCATCCTGAGGACCAAGAGAAGACCATGTTCACCTGCCCCTTCGGGACATACGCGTTCCGAAGGATGCCTTTCAGTCTTTGCAATGCACCCACGACTTTTCAGCAGTGCATGCTTGCCATATTCTCTGATATGGTAGGTGATTTTCTGGAAGTCTTCATGGATGACTTCTCAGTTTTTGGGGCATCATTTGATGATTACCTCCAGCACTTGGATCATATACTCAGGCGTTACATCGATGACGTCTAATTTCTGAGAAAGGCATCCAAGTGGATCGAGCCAAGGTTGATCTGATCTCTAGACTTCCTATGCCTAGCTCGATCAAGGGCATCAGTTCTTTTCTGGGGCACGTTGGTTTTTACTGTCGTTTCATCCCTGATTTCTCAAAAATCGCGCACCCCCTGACTACTCTTCTCTCCAAGGATGTACCCTTTGAGATTTCCAAGGAATGCACTCAAGCTTTTGAGAACCTTCGTGACCGAGTCACCCAAGCCCCGATCCTACAGTCCCCTGATTGGTCTCAACCCTTTGAGATCATATGCGATGCATCTGATTTCGTTGTAGGAGCGGTTCTGGGGCAGAAAGTTGACGGGAAACCCGTGGTCATCTACTACGCTAGCAAAACACTTGACGAGGCTCAGCATAACTATACAGTTATGGAGAAAGAGATGCTAGCCGTAGTATTTGCCCTCGAAAAATTCCGATCCTATCTCCTGGGTTCCCACGTCATAATCTACTTGGATCACACAACTGTGAGGCATCTCCTTGCCAAGAAGGACGTGAAGCCTCGATTAATCCGATGGATCTTGTTGTTGCAAGAATTCGACCTCGAGATTCGCAACAAGGCAGGAAGACAGAACGTGGTAGCTGCCCACTTGTCTCGCCTTCCTTCTGAGATCATCAACCCTTCTGGACCCATCACGGAGCATTTTCCTGATGAGCACCTACTGACTATTGGTACTAGGCTTCCATGGTTTGCTGATATAGTAAACTACTTGGCATCTCACCAGATTCCGTCTGATTGGCCGAAGGCCAAGAAAGACAAGTTGCACTCTGATGCGAAGTACTACATCTGGGAAGACCCGTACCATTTTTGTATAGGTGCTAACCAAATTATCCAAAGATGTGTCCTGGAGGGCGAAATCAATAATATTCTCTCCTTCTGCCATGACCAAGCATGCGGTGGCCATTTCTCTAGCCACAAAACCGCATCAAAAATCCTCCAGTGTGGCTTTTATTGGCCCACTTTATTCAAGGACGCATACAGTCACTATAAGGCATGCAGTCGTTGCCAAACTTTGGGCAACATGAGCCATCGCGACATGATGCCTTTACAACAGATTCTCGTATGCAAAATCTTCGATATTTGGGGGATTGATTTTGTGGGCCCCTTCCCTGTTTCGGACGGCTTCAAGTACATTCTGCTTGCTATGGACTACATGTCCAAATGGATCGAAGCCATTCCGACCCGAACCTGTGATCATAAAATCGTTATCAAATTCATTCATCAAAATATTTTCTCACGGTTCGGGATTCCTCGTGCAATCATCTTTGACGGAGGGACCCATTTCACCAATGCTCAGTTCAGGTCACTGATGACCAAATACGGGGTGTCTCACCGAATCTCTACTCGTTACCACCCCCAGACTAATGGTCTAGCTGAGCTATCAAATCGGGAGATCAAGAAAATCCTGCAGGTCACTGTTCGATCTGACAGGAAGGACTGGTCATCCCGACTTCTGGAAGCTTTGTGGGCTTATAGGACCGCCCACAAGACCCAATTAGGCATGTCTCCTTTTAGACTGGTGTACGGGAAGGCGTGTCACCTTCCCGTCGAACTAGAGCACAAAGCCTATTGGGCAGTACGGAGCTATAATTTAGATCCTTCTAAGGCTGGAACCCACAGAAAGCTTCAGATAAGCGAGATCGATGAATTACGCCTTGATGCATACGAGAACTCGCGAATCTACAAAGAGCGAGTTAAAGCCTTCCATGACAAGCACATATCTAGAAAGATCTTTCATCCTGGTCAGAAGGTCCTACTCTTCGATGCCCGACTCAAACTCTTCCCTGGGAAACTGCGATCCAAGTGGGTCGGACCATATCTTGTCCGACAGGTTTTTGGAAATGGAGCCGTCGAAATCAGTCCACTCAGCCACAATTCCAAACCTTTCATCAATGTAACCTCTACAGATTTGGCTGAGTTATCATTTATCCTCCATTCTCCCTGAGCATATTGCGCCCAGCCGATGGCGTAAAACTCAGCGCTCAATGGGAGGCAGCCCGTCATTCTTTTTGAGAAAACCCAAAACCTTTTCTGACACCTCTTGACACTTAAGGTTCATCCTTTAGGACAGCCGACTTTACCTCAGGTGCTTACATCTGAGATTAGAAATCGTCCGCAACAGTCACCCCGACCCATCCACTCACCAAAATACCTGTCCTAATGTATAAACTAAGCTAAATAAAAACCTTCCTAAGTTACAATGAGGACATTGCAAATCTTAGGCATGGGGGTATAAAAGTGCAAAACTCATAAGAAAAGGTTTTAAACAAAAAAATTCACATATGCCAAAAACACCATAAAAATTAAAAAAAAAAATGAAAAAAGAATAATAAAATGAGAGGAGGAAAGAAATTTTTGTGGACTTTACAAAAGAGGAGGAGAAAACGAACAAAATGAAAAAAAAGGAGCACAAAATGAAACAAAGTGATAGTCATTAGCAAGAAATTAAGGAATTAACCTAAGTTCTGGACCACATTAAGAAAAGAAAAAGGAAAGTTCACAACAAGATTAGTAAGAACGTAAACCTTAGGCATTCTTGGATAGACTCTTAGTACCCATTAAGATCTAGATATTCCTCAAGAGGTTGAGGAGAATGAAAAGATCAAGTATTAGGTCCAAGGCTTAGGGAGTATTTGGCCTAGGTAACTGACTTTTGGTTTACGGGACTCAGTAACCTAAGCACCCAATTTCACACACAGCCTGGTTCAGTAAGCATAAGTATCAAAATCATGCAGAAGCATTTCAAAAATTCTGAAAATGTCACCTAGAGTAGGAGCGGCCGATCAACACAAGTTGATTTAGACGAGTTCCCAACGCGGAGACGTGGGAAATTCCCCTCGAAGATGCGTAACAAAATATCATCTCCTCGGTGCTTGTCTCTTAAGATATTTACATATCCTACTGGGGGCATGTAAGCACTCTACTGGTTCAGACTCCATGAATGGCATTATCACGAAGTGTCAATTGCCAGGGTCTGAATTCGGCCACGGAACACCATGGACGGGATTATCTCGAAATCTCGAAAGCCAGGGTTCTGGGGGTTACCATGGGCGGTGCTATCTCGATCGACTGCCAGGGACCCTTGAGGATTGATGATGGGGACAAGGAATCCGATACAGACCGTGTTAAGAAGACAATCTTAAGCTAGAATTAAAAAGAAAAAGAGAGAGAAAACTCTCCAAACAAATAAATCTTCTACCTCTCTCTCTTACAAAATGCACTGCGAGCTGAACCAAGGCTAAAAATATCTCAAGCACGGGTGCTTTAACCACGAAGTCCAATAAACCTTAAGTTAGTTCCTGTAGGCCTTAAAAACCTGTGCTAAAGACTAAGGCTAAAGCTAGACAGATCTGGATCTTGGTTGGTACTAGAGTACCTTTTAGGCCTATGATTGGCATTCTGACCTAATCAAGGATACAAGAGAAAAAGCAATTATCTAAACTTGATAAGAAATTCATGGTCTAAAACAAAGGTTAAAACCTTAAAATTTTGCTAAGGGACTAGCAAAAGCTAGGTATGGGGGTATGATGAGAGCCTCATCATGAACCCTAACTAACACAATTTGATCTAAATAAGTGTGCAAAAGCTCCTAAAAAACCTAAAGAAAAGCCTAACTCAGAGAATTCTAAATTGAAGAATAAAATAAGTCATAAGGGGTAAAAATGTAATTTTACCAATGCAATACACAATCAGGGTGTCTAAGGGTCTGAATACAGGTCAATTGGGCTTAATAAGAAAGAAAGTGGGATTACCTGAGCCGAAAAAAGTTATAGCAACTTCTAGGAATCAAATGACATTTTGTAACCCTAGAAACAAATCCGCTTTAATTCATGAGGTTCTAGGCAGGATAAAAATCAACTAAACCCTCTAAAATTCATGGGGTTTAGAACCTTCAATTTGTCCTTTACAACCTATCTTGACCAAAATTGAGAACCATGCCCAAATTTTGACCTAACTTAGGTTTTTGTGCAAATTGATCAGTTAAACATGGTTAGACCTAAAATCAAATTATACCATTCAATTCCTTAGGTCCAAATTAGGTTGGTACAAAAATTTGAGCCTAAAAGAAGACCATTTTGACCGACTTTACAAATTAGTCCTCTTGAATTACTTTTTGACCCTTATCTTTTTGAATCCTTACATTTAGCCCCCTATCTTCTCTTTCGTTCTTTGCAGAACGGTCCCTCTGCCACCCCACGCAGGCGCCCATACCTCCGGCGACCTTGCGCGAAGGATGGCGCTGCGTAGGGCATGGGGGCCGCTCTCAAGAACGAAAGGGGGGTTCCCTGCGTCGTCATCTTTCGCAGGAACCCCCTGCCATGGCCTACGAGTGCCCACGCCTCTCGTGCGAACGCACAAGAGTAATGGGTCTCCATCCCCGGCCAACTCCGACATGCTCTCCACGATCAATCCTCGAGAATCTCCTCCCACCAACTACTATAAAAGGAGTGACAGGGTCCTCCGGTCAGGATAAGCTCATTTGGCCGAAGAACACCCCCATACTTCATCTCCTCTCACTCCGGTCAGACAGCCCAATGCTTCCAACGATCTTTCATCCTCCTCTTCGTCGCTCTACTGCCACACCCGCAGCAGAGTCTACTCGTCCTCGTCTTCCCACGCCAGGCCGCACCAGCTGGCGCCTCCAGATCCCCTCCTTGTCGTCGTTACCCCCTTCTGGGCACCTTCGTCTCCAGCACCGGCAGGCATGCATCGGGCGCCTCCTCTTTCCCTCTTCGTCAATTAAGTAGGTAAAAACCTTCCCCTTTCTCTCTCTCTTATTTCCCCCTTCTCAATTTGCTATTTCCACCCACCGACCACCACTATCCATCACCACCTTCTCCATCTCCGGCCGCCCTCCGGCGAGGCGTTTCCGCCGCCCCACGCCTCCATCTACCTCGCCAATCACCCCTAAAGACCACGACACCTCGCTGACACCAAATTCGCCCTCCATTCACCACCCTGCACCTCCAGACCACCCCTCGAACACACCCACCTGCACCTTTGCAGTGTGCCCTAGGCACATGGTCACAGGCACTTTCCCATCACGCCAACCCCCGCACCGCCTTTGCCGTACTCTGGCGGAGCTTTCTGACATGGCCGTGAGGCCGTTTTAGTGTTTTCAGGTCTCACCCCCCTCGCCGCCATTGATGAACAGTAGGAGCTGCTTAGCGAGCAGCTCCAGGCCTCTTCAGCTCCAGGAGCAAGTCCCAGGCAACGCGGAACACTTCCGCGAGTGTGCCCAGGTCTTCAATTGGGGTTGCACACCTTCGCTGCTGCCCCAATTGCTCGCAGCTTCCTGCCTGCAGGCGCGCGGAGCGGAGGTGGGACTTTAGTCCCACCTTGGAAGGGTGTGGGCACACGCCCACACATAAATTGAAAATGTCGCAGAGGCATTTCGCCTCGAATCACTGGGGTGAGGTCCCTCCTCACCTATCACCCGGGTCTCGTCTGCAGCTCTTCCCACGCGGACCTGACCCAACTCGACTACCCCCATTCCTGTGCACTCCTCGCGCACCACCCACGCCGGTGCGCCTGGACCCGAGCATGCGACCCAACCCGATTACCCGGCTCTGGGAGAGCGTACCAAAGAGAGATTCAGAGAGAGAGAGAGACACGGGAAAAGGGTAGGGTAGGTGTTTTGCGCTGAGCTTTTGTGTGTGTGCAGGAAACAGGTGAGGAAGGAAGAAGCAAGGAGCTGCTGAAGAGAAGAAGGAAGAAAGAAAGAAGAAGAGGAAGAGCAGCGGCTGGGACTTAGCCGCAGAGAAGAAGAAAGGAGAAGGAAGGAAGGAGAGGAGCAGCAGAAGCCAGAGAAGCCAAGAGGAAAGAAAAGAAGGAGAGGCTGATCAGATAAGGTGTCTGATTTCTGAATCAGATGTCGGAAAGAAGGGAAGGAGCGGAGAAGAAGAGAAGAGAGGAGGATAGGCTAGAAAAAAAGAAAGAGAAAAGAGGAGGGAGCCTCTGCAGCAAAGAAGAAGAAGATGCAGAAGAAAGAAGAAAGGAGAAGAGAAGGAAAAGAAAAAAAAAAAGAGAACAGAAGCAATTTTTGCTCTCTCTCTCCTTTGTCTTAATTTTTGTAAAACAATATATATTATGAATTCATATGCTTCTGGAATCATAGTTTGCTCCCTGAGTTCGACCTCGGGAAACTTTTAATTCCGAGTAATAAATTGTAAACTGGTGATAGCTTTTCGTGATATACTATAATGCCTAAGACTTTAAAATAACACGATGAAACCATAGCGCAGCCACCTGCGCTCACAACGCTCAACGTTCGGTTGCCGCGTCCGCACTGCCTCGCGCATCGCGCCTGCCTCGCATGCCGCACCAACACTCACCTAGCTCGATGCACTCGCCCTTAGTCGCCACGCCCACGCTGCCTCGCACCATGCAGCAACCTCGCGCCACGCGCCCTGTGACCTCAGCCACGTGGCTGCCTTGCCTGCCGCGCTGCATGGCCGTGTCGCCTCACGCACTACATCCAAACTTCCCTACGATTGCTCTTCCTCCCTCTCACTCTCTCACTAGGACCAGGTAGCATACCACCAGAACTCAAAATGGGGGAGGTGGGGAGGGCACGACCTTCGAGGAGAAGGGATTTAAAGGGGTTTGGGTAGGGTTTTAGGGTCATTAGGACCCTATTAGGGTCGGGAAAAATGTGGAAAACCCCTCGAAGTTTGGGAAATTTTCAAAATAACCCTCGGGTGTTCATTTTAAACCCGTAAAAATCTCAGGAACACCCATAAAGTTTTAAAATTTTGCAGGGACTCCTGTGAAGGGTCGTTTCAAGATTAATGGATGATAAATGGATTGTTGCTTTGTTAATTAGATATTAATGTGATTTAAATATAAAATAGGATTGTCATTTATTCATTCTATATTTAATGTTCTATCATTCTTTATTATTATTATTTATTGTAAAGTAGAGTTAAGATGTGATAAACGATTGAGATTTTTTTCAAAAATGTCACTTGAATCATTATTTGGTACGCACTTGCCACTGCATTTCTATTTTGAATTAAACGGCACCAAAAAAGACACATCATTTTCAAACTTGCATTCCATGGTTGATTTCAATAAGTTTGATGGGGTTATACATAAAAGTAAGTAAAATTTACATTTTTACCTTAGCTTTTGCTTTTCCTTTCCCCCTCCACCTTTCCCTCCTTCCTCTACCTCCCCCAACTACTTCCTTCACCACCCACCTCTTCCATGTGCCCTCAATGTTGATATCAAAGGTTGTGCAGCCCCTCCCCTTCACATCTAGCTCCCACCAACAACTCCTCTTCCCTAAACTCCTCTTCACCTCCTCCACCACCACCACCACTCATAACCCCAACCTTACTTTCTCTTCTCCTCCTTTGAATTCCTCTTTAAGCTCTTAAGATCTTATCCTCTCCAAAGCTCCATCCTCTTTGATCTGCCTCCTCCATGACTACCTCTACCACTACCTATCCTCCTTTCCTCCCACTTCGTCGCCTCCAAG
Source organism: Thalassia testudinum (assembly GCA_037157565.1). Taxonomy (NCBI): domain Eukaryota; kingdom Viridiplantae; phylum Streptophyta; class Magnoliopsida; order Alismatales; family Hydrocharitaceae; genus Thalassia; species Thalassia testudinum. The sequence goes on along the minus strand of JAZHRO010000015.1, from coordinate 23,103,991 downwards.
CTCCTCTTCCTCTACAACCTTGTCTCTAGCCCCAACCTTCCCCACCTCATCTCCCTCTTCCCCAACAACCTCCTTTACCTTGGCTTTATTCCCAAGATCTGCTTTTGGAAGCACTCCTCAACTACAGTGGCCCTTTCCTTATCACCTTCCACCAGAATCGATGACTCCTTAACTTCAAGAGCAACATCATGGCCCTACCCAACATAGCCTCCACGAATGTAGCATCCAAGGGCACAAGCTCTCCTTATGGGCATGGAGTCACTCAGGACTCCTGACCATGAAGGCCAATAGCTGCAAGCATCGAGAAGCTTGACATCCATGGCAAGAACAATAGGCCTCTAATGCTGCAGTGCAATTGTCCTTAGCTTCCCCCTCCCTCTCCTCCCTCCTACACCTACAACCCTCAACCTCCATTGGTGGTGGTGTTGTAGGTGATAAGGGTCAAAGGTGAGGTTGAAAGGGGGAATTATGGTGGTGGTTGTTGTTGCAATGAGTAGTGGTGGTGATGATTGGTGAAGGTGGTAGGAGAAGAAAAGAAAGGGCAAAAAGGGAAGGAAGACTAGATTGGTTGGTGGTGGTTAATGGTAAAGGAAGTAGTTGAAGGAGGTGAAGGGGAAGAAGAGGAAGGTGGAGGGGGAGGTGGAAGGAGGAGGGGAAAAAAACATCTTGTGTAAAATATAAATTTACATAGTTTTAAGTTCAACCCCTCCAAACTTAATGATGCCAACTAATGGAGTGAAATTTATGAAAAGCATGTGACATTTTTGGTGCATTTAACTAAAAACAGGGAATGTAGTGGCAAGTGTTATGACCCAAAATTTGATTTTGAACCCATTTCTAGATTAAGTGCATCAAGACAAACTGGTCAACACTTGTAGGCACGAATTGGGTTAGCATAGCTCAAAAATGAGAAAACGTGAGCGTGGTCAAATCCGGTCAACCCTAGGGAAAATTTTCTTGGGATGTGTCATATATGGTATCGTTGGATTCCTTTTACCAAAAGCTTCCCAATGAGACCAATTTCACAAAAATCTAAGTTGTGTAGCAAAAGTTATACAAGAAACATATTTAATAGGGATGTAAGCATACATGAATTGTAACTGGGGGTATATTGGTCTAACTTTGGCATTTTTCGAGACCTAACCAACTCTAGGTTTATAAATAGCCCCCTCTCGAGCCTTGTGCCACCATCACATCATTTTTTCCCATGTAGAAAATCGCGAAAGAAAGTAGAGATCACAAGAGAAGGAAATCTCCCCTTTTCTTCATCTTCTCCTCATGTATGGAGTAGCAAAGGTTCATGTGGGCCTCACTTTTGATCAGCGGTAGGCAAAGTATGCTTCAACATTCAATAGGTTGCGCTAGGAATGTGAAGGGAGTTGATCAAACTGTGTCATGGCATCACGAAATCTTGAAATCAATGTTTCAAATTTTCAAAACAACGATCAATTAAATGCCCAAAATCAATCTACGATTGAATAAAAACACCCTAAAAACTGAAATCACATGGTAGAAACTAGTTTTCTCCTATTCTGGGGTCCCACAAGATGGGGGTATACCTTTACGGGTGGCGTAGTACAACACCTCCAGAGCGGTGCCTCCTACTATTAGTCCTAGTACGGAAAAGACCCTTCTGGTCGATGGGCTGATGAGACACGTCAGACTAAGAACACTTGATTCTTGATCTTCACGAACGCCTTCATGAATCCTGAGGACAACTCTCACCCCCTACCATGTACTTCTCAAGGGAAAGGAACAACTTCCTCAACCTTAAGATAAAGAACCAACTAATGAACTCATATATTATTAGCTAACTCATTCTTAATTTATGTTAGTTAGTAGCAACAGCTGCAAAATTGCATTAGGGTTAGGGTATTTTAGGCATTCATGCATCTTAGTATTAGCAATGCATTTTACATTTAGTTATGCATCTTTTGACTTTGCTATACATTATATATTAATTTGCATTGACCTTCTTTGCATGAATAATTGAGAAGTTGGCACATGGAGTTTTCTCATCAAGCCACCTCACCCCTCTTCTTCCCCTCCTCTCACGCCATCTACATGAACCACCTTACCAACACAATAAACTCTAGCCTCTTCTCCACCAAATAGGCTTACTTAACCCTAATTCTACCCAATTTCCCATGACACCTATGACCCTCTAGCATAGATCCTACGCCCAATTAACCCTAAACCAAACCCCCACCTAATCCTAGCCTTCCATAAACCCCACACCCATATTGTTGCAAATGCACCTTAGTCTTTGATTTTGATGATAACAAAACAAATTATATTTGAGTTGTGAGATTTCAAGTAAATGCAATTAGTTGAAGTGTTGGAGGAACTCAAGTTCATACCCATAGTGATGGAAGAGCTTGATGATGAACAAAAGCATCAAGGAGCACTTAGAGAAGGGAGCCTTGAAGTTGAAGCTAAAGCTAAGAGCTAAAGGCTTGGAGAAAATGAAGAAAAAGAAGAATATGATAGATTATTTAAAATGTATGCAATATATTCTTTGTTGCTTATTTATTTTATTAGAATACTTGTAAAAATGCCCAAAATAGAGTTAAAATCCCTAGTTGGTCGGTAGGACCCATCAAAAACCTAAGCCAAACTTAAAACACTCAAAATAACAAAACCCACACTTAGGCATCGACCAAAAATAATATTGGTTGACTAGCTCTTCAGTAGTCAATCAGCTAGTGTGTGATATGCAAATTCTCAACATAATTAATTAAGGCCATTAATCTTAATTAATCACACTAAAAATGATGCTTAGGCTACCTTGCTTAATTAATTTGTTGTTGTTAACTACTGAAATGTCCCTTCCCAAGAGTCGTTCGAGTTTTTCCAGAAAAGATAGGGGTGTGAGTGCAATTTTAAACCCTTGGGTTTAGGTGTGTGGGCCTTGCGGGGAAGAGAAAGGTTTTGCAGGGGAGATTCCACAATTTCGTACTCTCTCTCTTTCCCACACCACACACCAACTCCCTCACCCATGCATACACACCTCCCCTCACAAAACCCTAACCCTCTCCCTTTAAAAAGACACCACCACCTTCACCTCTCCATCGCCACCACCTCCACCTCCACATCTCCACTACCTACTGGCAACCACCTCCTTCCCCATACCCTTTGTAGCCAAGAGTAGGGAGGAAGGAGGGGAGCTTGAGACGAAGGAGCACAGGAGGGAGGGAGAACGAGAGCTTGAAAGAAAGGGAGAGTGTGGGCGAGGGAGAGGGAGAACAAGGAGCTCAGAGGAGCTCAGGAGAGGAGGTGAGACCGGTGGTGCGGCCGAGGGAGCTCGTGGACAGGAGCTCTGCAACCTCCTACAGCTGCTGGGGGGGCAGCTACGGTCTTTGCGGGTGGAGAGGAGCGCGAGGAGAAGGTTCGCAGGGCGTGCTGCGGAAACATTTTTCCTTAGTATGAAAGGTCTGGGACGCTATCGAAACGTCTGGAGGAGCCTCAGGACATCCGGAGCTGGCGCCGGACGTCTAACAGCACGCAGAGTGCTAAGATATGTCCTTTGTACTCACCTGCATGCACGTACTTATGTTTTTACGTGTCGTGTTTCTAAACCCGTGCACATGCGCAAGTTTAGGACAAGGCATGTGGTGCACCCTTCGAGGTGCTTTAGGATGTCTGGAGACAGTTCCAGACGTCTGACTGCACTCCTAGATGACCGGAGGGAGTGTCAAACGTCTGGGATCTCCCGCAGACAGTTGCGGAGGGGTTCGGACATCTGAGGAAGTCGCAAGAAAGCAAGGTGAGATTCTGAGGTCGTTTAAGATGTCTGGGTCTAGTCCCAGACATCCGATTGTAGTCAGTATGCACATTTTTGGCTCGTTTAGGGCCCAAACGGAGTTGATTTTGCGCAAACGAAGTGTCGTTGGTTTTCCATTCGAGTTTCTCTACGTGTTAGTGTCACCCGTATACTGTTTTAAACTCGTTTGATGTGTTTGGTCAATTGTATAAGTCTCCAACCAATAGAGTATATGGGGCCCACGGAGACAACGAGATCTGTGATTCGAGCCCCCATTCCACCCATGTATCTCGGTAGAGTGATTCTCTCTCTAATCCTAGAATTAATAATCAAATTGCAAGCTATAGAAATATTCGATTAAATCCTAGGTTGTGAGATGAACCCTAGGCTTGAAAGAGATGAATGCATGCTACTTTAAAAATATTTGATTGAACCCTAGGTTGTGAAATGAACACTATGGATGAAAGAAATGAATGTGCATGTATTGAATGATTAAATTTATGTGATGCTTAATGAAAGTAGTAAACCATGAGCTACCTATACCACATTTAATGAACCATGACATGAATGAAAATATCTGTGGTGTACTGAATAATCAATTGTGAAACTTGAGCTTCTTGTTATGAATTTAATGAATTGGATGTGGAAATGAGAAATTCTATGTACGAACCCTACGGGAAACTAAAAAGGAACTCACGTGTATGGAACGAATATCGTATATAGGAGGAAAGTGAGCTGGCCCTCGAGTACACGGTACTGAGGAGAGCAACTGTCCCTTTTGCATGGAAAGTGACCTGGCCCTCGTGTACGCAGTACCGAGGAGAGCTCCTGTTACCTTAGTGTAGGGGGAGCTAGCCGCCCTTGGGTTGAGACCCGAGATTAGGAATGGCCACCCTACATCGACTCCTATTACTTTAGTGTAGGGAGGAGCTAGCCACCCCATGGGACCTAGGGTTAGGACTGGCCACCCTACACCGACTCTTGTTAGGCCCACTAGGCAAACCGGGATAGTTGGTGAGAGTACGCAAACTATTGAGGGGAAAGAACCCTGTTCTGAGAGGGCAAGGTCCTGTTCTGTTCTGTGCTATACGTTTGGACGTACCCACTAGCGGAAACGACTGACCGCGTGCTAGTGCGGGGTAGCTACTTGTGTGCTTATCGAGCATGTCATAGTCACCGCTACGTAGCGATTGTGAGCTCAGGGTGGTAGACCGGGTGTAGGACTACCACAGGGGCTCTCCCGACTAGGAGAGTGCCACGTGTACATCCTATATCACGGAATAAACTGCAATCAAGATCGTTCCCTTATGGAACAAGAGGATTACGAAATGTTGTGGATCCTTATTAAAATAACGAGAATAGAAACACCTAATTGAGATAAATGGAAATGAATAATTAGTTATTTGCTTGTTTCCTTTTGCTAAATTACATGTAAATGACTTAACCACCACTCTACTCAGCATTAACTGACTACGGATTATATAATCATGTTTAGGTCAGAGAGTTGAGCAGCCAGTGCCATAGGCTGCAGAGGGTGCTTGGCCCAGCTGAGCTCAGCCTTAATTATTACTTTTCTGTTTTGGAGCTCTTTTGTAGTAGTGAGTACTTTTAGCATGTATTGGTTGTTCTTGCTATGTTCTTGTTATATTTTCCTCTGTTGCAGTTGTGATGGCTATGTAAGTTATAGTACTCTTCCGCTTGTGACATGTAATATTTGAGACTTTTCGTTCTGATTTCCATTACTATCGCTTATTTATTTCTGCTTAGTTACATTGCATGTGTGGTTGTGGAATATTTTCTGCTTTTTTGTTATTTCTTATTGGATGACTGTTACGACCCGGTTCTTGGATCCCTACAGGACCCGAGACCAGCTCGCCTCGACTAATCCCAAGACCCAATCGTCCAACAAGAAATAACCAAAAAGCAGGAAAGTAAACCACATTCACACATGCAATATAACTAAGTAGTAAAAACATACAAAGCAGTAAAGAAAAGTAAAACTGTCGTTCCATTACATACTACCATAACAACAGAGACAACGGAAACGAAAGCAACAGTAACAGCAACAGTGATTAAAAGGCTGAAACTCACTACAATAGTAAGGGGGTACAACAAAGAAGTGCAGAAAAACTATGGCTGGGCTTAACTAGGCCCAACACCATCCGCAGCCGGAAGCTCGGGCTGCTCAACTCCTGGACCTGAACAGTGTTATGAAAAAGACAGAGTCAGCAAACGTTGAGTAGAGTGGTATCTATACTATCTAAAGTAGTAAAAGCAACAGGTTTAATTCTCTTTCTAGTTATTTTATTTTATATCTATTTCATTTTTATTTTCCACCCATTCTCCTCAAACTTTTATATTTGTCTTGATCTTGCATGTTCCGCGTGGGAACGATCTTCATTGCAATCTTTTCTGAAGAGTAAAAGGTACACGTGGTGCTCTCCTGGCCAGAAGAGTCCCCTGTGGTAGTCCTACACCCAGTCAACCACCCTGAGGTCACTGTCAAGACGTAGCGATGACTATGGCACACATGATAAGTGCATGGGTAACTACCCCGCACTAACACACGGTCAGTCGTTTCCGCTAACGGGTACGCCCAAAGTACAGCATAGAACAGTATACGGCCTAGCCCTCTTAAAAATAGGGGTCTCACCCCTCAGAACGAAACAGGGGTCTCTCCCCTCCATAGTCCACACACCCTCATCTGACTACCCTGGTTTACTTAGAGGGCCAACCAAGTCGATGTAGGGTGGCTAGCTGAACCCCGGGCCCGTGGGGTGGCTAGTTCTACACTAGTAGCTCACCTCGGTATCGTGTACATGAGGACCAATAGAAGTCGGTGTAGAGTGTGGCCAATCCTAACCCCGAGTCCCAACCCAAGGGCAGCTAACTCCACTCTATACAAAAAGGGGACAGTCGCTCTCCTTGGTACCACGTACTCAAGGGCCAGCACACTTCCCGTATACATTCCAGATTTTCCATCTAACCACAGGAGCTCTACTCCTAATTCCCTATAGGGTTCATGCTCATGTTCACCACATTATCCCGATCCCAATTTCCACCATTCACAATTCAGTTCTCGTTTATATGCAGCCAGCTCGTGTTTCCATAATTCAATACACGCAACTGATGATTTCACAGGTAATTGTTCATTTATCTCAGGCAACTCATATTATAACAAGCAACTCACAACTTTATTACAGGCAATTGCTAGCAGTTTAACTTAATCATGTATACAATTACAATTATGCAGTACAATTGGTTTATTCATTTCTCTGTCCTAGGGTTCATGCCACATCCTAGGTTTCCAGTTGGCTAATTCCACACACACATTCTTGTTTAATATGATAAACAGAAGTAGACCACTCTACCAAACAATCCGGGAGTAATGGGGGCTCGAACCATAGACCCAGGCATCTCTGCGAACCCCAAACACGCAGTAGGCCGAAACCCTATACCAAGGAATACATCACAAAGGAGGATTCAGAACATTGTAAAAAGGTTTCTAGTACGTAGATAAACTCACAAGGAAACTATAGATACTTCATTTGCGTAAAACGGATCCCTATTGGACCCCAAACGGGTCAAAAACGTGTCTACTAACCAAAATCAGACGTCTGGAAACAAGTCTAGATGTCTTAAAAGATACAGAACCTCACCTCAAGTCCCTGTGGTGTCCTCAAACATCCAAAACTCCCTGAGATCATTTGAAGGCAGTTCCAAACATCGGATCACTCCTCCGGTCGTCTAGAAGCACCTCTAGTCATCTGGTGAGCCGATTAAACGCCTGAAATTGCGTGGGAGGGCGTTCCGCGCTCCTTCCAAAGGCTGCTCCTGTGTACGATAATGCAACCACCCAAAATTAGGAAGACATATCTTCTGCAGTGCGGCCTGCATGGCCGTAACCGCGAAGAGAACATACCTTGGCGATAAAGGAGCTTTCAGACGTCTAGTCCTGACTCCAGACGTCCAGGTGCTCTGCCAGTCGTCCAGACTTCACTCCAGATGTCTGATATTGGAAAATTTCCAGTATTAGAACTCGCTCCGAGCGCTCTCCACTGCGCTTCTCCTTGCTCCACCACAGCTCCAGCTGCTACAGGTCGTCGAGGACGCCGCTTCGGACTCTCTCCTCCTCCTGCACGCGCCCACAGTGGCCGTGCAATCTCCGACGAGCTTCCACCGACTCTCCCAACCTCGGCCTTGTCCTCCTCCTCTCGCACTCTCCTCCTCCTCGCTCTCACACGCTCCCTTGCTCGCCTCCTCTCGCCGCTCCCGCACGCTCTGAAGGTGGAGATGGTGGTGTGTGGAGTGGAGAGGAGAGGAGGGGAGGGTGGCTTTTTATAGAGGCTGTGGGTTTAGGGTTCGGCGAGGAGAGGAGGAAGGAGAGAGCGAAAAGGAGTTCTATGTGCTGCCCGCACGCAGAGTGCAGAACTCATACAAAAATTTCATTTTCAGACGTCCAGGAAGGGGTCCAGACGTCTAGACAGACGTCTTAAAAGGCTAAAAGTGGGATGAGTCTTGGCATCATAACAAACTTAATGGAAGTTTCATCCCCAAAACTTGAACTAGCTAGGGCGCAGAAAAGAAACATAAAAGGCATAACAAACTTAAAGAGGACCGAAGTAGGTCCGAAAAAACGTACCCTCAAAAAGCTCCGGGTATTGCTCTCGCATCGCCGCCTCAGGCTCCCAGGTAGCCTCTTCGTACCACTGGCTTCTCTATAAGACCTTCAATAGGGGTACCTACTTCCATCTTAGACTCCAGACGGCTCTGTCTAGTATCTGTACTGGTCTCTCAGGGTAGGTTAAGTCGTCACCCATCTCGACACTCTCGTGGCTCAAAACGTGACTGGGATGGTGACGTACTTCCTGAGGTTGGACACGTGGAACACGCCGTGCACTCCAGAAAGCTGGGGAGGAAGGACAAGCTAATAAGCAACGGGTCCTACCCGCTCCAGGAACTCAAAGGGCCCCACAAACCTCGACGCAAGCTTCCCTTTCACCCCAAAATGCTGCAGGCCCTTCATGGGCGAAACGCAGAGAAAGACATGATCCCCAACCTCAAACTGCACCTCTCTGCGTTTCCGGTCAGCATAACTCTTCTGCCTACTCCTGACAATGCGGAGTTGTCTATGGATCTGCTCTATCACCTCTCGACTCTGCCAAATCATCCTGGGACCAACCTCCCACTTGGTCCCTACCTCGACCCAACTCAAGGGTGCAGTACACCTCCATCCGTACAGAGCCTCGTAAGGTGCTATGCCGATGCTCGAGTGGTAACTGTTATTATATGCAAACTCTTCCAGGGGTAAATGCTCCTCCCAGGAGCCTCTCCTGTCCAGTACATAGGCGCATAAGAGGTCCTCAAGTGTCTGTATGGTGCACTCTGACTGTCCATCCGTCTGGGGGTGGTACGCGGTACTAAACCTCAACCGTGTCCCCAAAGCCTACTGAAACTCAGTCCAAAACTAGAAAGTAAAACGGGCATCCCTGTCAGATACAATCTCACGCGAAACTCCGTGCAGGCGTACCACATCGTGAATGTACCTCTCTACCAACTGTGCTAATCTCAAGTTGACTCAGATCAGCAGGAAACGCGCCATCTTCGTCAACCTGTCTACTATAACCTAGACTGCGTCGTGTCCTTGCTGGGTAACAGGTAGACCCACCACCAAGTCCATGGCAATGCTCTCCCACTTCCACTCTAGCACAGGAAGTGGCTGTAACAGCCCAGCAGGCCTCTGGTGCTTGGCCTTCACCTACTGGCACACTAAACACTACTGCACAAACTCACCCACATCCTGCTTCATCCCTCTCCACCAAAAGTCACGTCTCAGATCATGATACATCTTTGTGTTCCCGAGATGTATGGTGAACCTGGACCCATGCACCTCCGTCAGGAGCTCTCTCAACAACTCCTCGTCCCTGGGAAAGCATAAGCGTCCCCTCATGCACAACACCTCGTCTGTAAAAGAAAGGTATCCTGGGTCCCCTGATAGCACTCTATCCCGCAGCATCTGTAAGTACGGATCTGTCATCTACCCTGCGATGATGCATTCTATCAGCTCTGGTCACGTCTGTCGCGTCACTATCACTGCCCCACAATACCCCTGTGACTCCCGGGGTCGCCAACTGCCCAACTCCGCCATAAGTCTCCAACTTTGTGCCTATAGATTGGTCAAGTGGGTGGACGCCTTCCGGCTCAAGGCGTCAGCCACCACATTGGCCTTCCCTAGATGGTAGGAGATGCTGTAGTCGTAATCCTTTAGGAGATCTAACCAACGTCTCTGTCTCATGTTAAGCTCCTTCTGGTCAAACAAGTACCTGAGGCTCTTATGATCTATGAAAATCTCAAAAGTCTCACCGTAAAGGTAGTGCCTCCATGTCTTCAGCGTGAAGACAACAGCTACCAGCTCTAAGTCATGGGTAGGGTAGCTATGCTTGTGGGGCTTTAGTTGCCGCGAAGCATAAGCGACAACGTGACCCCGCTGCATGAGCACACCCCCTAACCCCTGCAACGAAGTGTCGGCGTAGACCACAAAACCGCCATCGTTGTCCGGGATGGTGAGCATAGGAGTTGAAGTCAGTCTCTCCTTCAACTCCTGAAAACATGCCTCACATGCATCTGTCCAGGCAAAGGGCACATCCTTCCGAGCCAAATGGGTCATAGAACGCGTAATCTGCAAGAATCCTCTAATAAACCGTCGATAGTAACCTGCCAGTCACAAAAAGCTACGTATCTCTGTCATTCTATGTGGTCTCTCCCACCTGAGTACGGCCTCAACCTTGGTTGGTTCCACAGCCAAACCATCCCTTGAGATCACGTGGCACAAGAAAGTCACCTGCCTAAACCAAAACTTGCACTTGTTGTACTTAGCATACAGCCTGTGTCGCCTCAAAGTGTCCAAAATCATCTGTAGATGTTGCCCGTGCTGTGCCTGATCCCGCAAGTAAACGAGTATGTCGTCGATGAATACCACCACAAACTGATCCAAGGATGGTCTGAAAACCTGGTTCATCAAATCCATAAAAGCAGCAAGGGCGTTGGTCAGCCCAAATAGCATTACCAAGAACTCATAGTGCTCGTACTTAGTACGGAAGGCTGTCTTGGAGACATCAGTCTCCTGATCCTCAACTGTTGGTACCCTGACCTCAGATCTACCTTGGAGAACACTGTGGCATCTCACAACTGGTCAAAAAGGTCATCAATCCTCGGCAGTGGATATTTGTTCTTGATGGTGACCCTATTCAGCTGTCTGTAGTCAACACAAAGTCATAGGGTACAATCCTTATTCACAAACAACACAGGGGCTCCCCACGGGAACACACTAGGACTCACAAAGCCCTTCTCCAACAGGTCCTGTAGCTATGACTTGAGCTCTCACAGCTCAAGTGGTTCCATCCAGTACGGTGCAGTAGAAATGGAGCTGGTCCCCGGTACTTGTGAGATCTCAAACTTGATCTCACGCTCGGGCGGTAGTCCTGGCAGCTCCTCTGGAAACACGTCGGGGTACTCACAAACCACCAAAATGCTCTGAAAGTTAGCCACGGGGCTAGGCTCTGCCACTACACAGGCTAGAAAGCCCTCACACCCCAGGCTCAAAAGCCTCGCTGCCCGAAGTGCGGAGATGAATCTGAAACCTCCGTCCACCAGCTATCCGTGGAACTCAAAGGAAGGCAACTCCAGTATGGAGAAGAAGATCTTTCTCTCGAAACAGTCCACCAAGGCGTGGTAGGCGGACAGCCAGTCCATCCCGAGTATCACATCAAAATCCTCCATCGGTATTACAATCAGGTCAACAGGAAGGTTGTGTCCCTCTATACTGACCTCGCAGTTCGTGTAGACCTCCTCAGGTACAAACAACTGGCCACTTGGGCCTCTGATCACAAACAGATCCTCTAACAGCACACTGTCCTGTCCCAATCTGACGGCAAAACTCGCAGCAACAAAAGAGTGTGTGGCGCCAGAATCAAAAAGTTCGTACACTAATATGCCAGAAACGGTAACCATACCTACCACCACTGAACCGGAAGCCCTGGTGTCTCTGTGTGTTGGGACATTGATGCACCCGTCAGCCCTCGATGTAGACAAAGCAGCTACACTCTGGGTCGGGCGAGCAGCCGCTATTCGGTACCCTCCTCGTGACTACTGCCCTCCCCCACGTGCCTGGACACCACGACCACCAGCTCGACCTCCAGCGCTCGGTGCGGGGAGCATCTACTGTGCTCCAGCCTTAGATGGGCAGTCCCTCCTGATGTGGCCCGACTGGCCACACTGGTAGCAGAGGGGAACTCGACTCCCTCCCTCGGTAGGTCCCTACTGACGATTGGGCAGGGGTCCAGTGCTGGCAGCTGGCCCCTATCTGGGGCCCCCAAAGGCTACTGACGGCCCCGCAAAACGAGATGGCTCTCCTGCGGGTGCCACGTGCCTCCTCTCTCGATGGCCCTAAGATTACTCTGGCTGGTAGGGCCTCTTTCGTCCGCTATCGGTGTCTCGCACGGCTGGGTTGGTCTCCTCTTAGGTCATGGCTGCCTCAACTACTCGTGAGAAGGTGGGCAGCTTCAGGGGTTTGACATACCCCCGAATAGCAGGTCGGAGCCCCTCAGTAAACCTCCACAAGCGCTTCTCCTCTGTAGCCACGACTTTCGAAGCAAAACATGATAGCTCCAGGAAGCACGTGCGATACGCGCTGACAGTCATCATCCCCTGGCGGAGAGTGTCGAACTCCCACCTCCTCTAGTCCTGCCAAGTCTGCGGAAAGTACTGCTCTCAAAAGAGGGTCACAAGCTGGTTCCATGTCGGCTCTCCCCTCTCCTAACCCCTGACTGCCCTTCACCACCTGTGTGCCGTGCTCTCTAGCTGGTACGTGGCAAAGGCCACGCAGCACTCCGTAAGGGGGTGAAGGGTGTCAAACACCTTCTCTATCTGCTCCAGCCAGTCCTCTGCCTCAGATGGGTCCTCATCCCCCTTGAAGGAGGGGGGCTTCAGCTCCCGAAACTGTCCGAAAAGCTCATGGTGCAACTGCACTGGGGGAACGGGCACGCCTCTAGGTAAGGAGGGCTCGTGCTCGGAAGTGTCAGAGTGAGATGGGGGTGGTGGAGGACCACCCCCTCCCCCTCTTGCTCGTCCAGCGCTGTGGCGGTCTCTCTGTCCCACCGAGGACTCCTCCACATCCTCAAGGAGATGTCCCCGTGGAGGCTGGTGGAGCTCCTCTCGCACTATGTCTATGATCAACTGGGTGAGATCCTGGGCCTGAACGCCCAGGAGAAGAGGTGGGTCAACTGGCACCTTAGGCCCGACACGTCCACCCCTTCGACCTCGTCCATGGCCGCAACCGTGGCCTACCTCGAGAACTCCCCAACGAGGCATCTCCTGCAAGGAGACGCGAAAGACAGAACAAAAGGGTCAACGCTATCGAATTTCCTTGAGAAAGGACTCAGAACAGATATCAAAGTGATACGTTGTGGTGGCTACCCTAGTTACATTCACGTGAACGATTATTCTCAAGCCCATTGGTTCATTTCTTGGGACGACCTTGCTCTAATACCATCTTGTTACGACCCGATTCCCAGATCCCTACAGGACCCGAGACCGGCTCGCCTCAACTAATCCCAAGACCCAGTCGTTCAACAAGAAACAACCAAAAAGTAGGAAAGTAAACCACATTCACACATGCAATATAACTAAGCAGTAAAAACGTACAAAGCAGTAAAGGAAAGTAAAACAGTTGTTCCATTACATACTACAAAAACAGCAGAGACAACGGAAATGAAAGCAGTAGTAACAACAACAGTAGCTAAAAGTCTGAAACTCACTACAACAGTAAGGGGGTACAACAAAGAAGTGCAGAAAAACTACGGCTGGGCTCGACTAGGCCCAGCACCCTCCACAGCCGGAAGCTCGGGCTACTCAACTCCTGGACCTGAACAGTGTTATGAAAAAGACAGAGTCAGTGAACGTTAAGTAGAGTGGTATCTATACTATCTAAAGCAGGAAAAGCAACAGGTTTAATTCTCCTTCTAGTTATTTTATTTTATATGTATTTCCTTTTTATTTTCCACCCATTCTCCTCAAACTTTCAGATTTGTCTTGATTTTGCATGTTCCTCATGGGAACGATCTTGATTGCAGTCTTTTCCGAAGAGTAGAAGGTACACGTGATGCTCTCCTTGCCAGGAGAGTCCCCCATGGAAGTCCTACACCCAGTCAACCACCCCGAGGTCACTGTCAAGACATAGCGGTGACTACGGCACACGCGATAAGCACACGGGTAGCTACCCTGCACTGACATGCAGTCAGTCGTTTCCGCTAGCGGATACGCCCAAAGTCCAGTACGGAATAGTATAGGGCCTAGCCCTCTCAGAAGTAGGGGTCTCGCCCCACTACAGTCTGTGCACCCTCGTTTGACTACCCCGGTTTGCCCAGAGGGCCTAACAAGTCGGTGTATGGTGGCTAGCTGAACTTCGGGCCCCGTGGAGTGGCTAGCTCCCGCCCTACACTAGTAGCTCGCCTCGGTACCGTGTGCACGAGGGCCAACAGAAGTCGGTGTAGAGTGGCCAATCCTAACCCCGGGTCCCAACCCAAGGGCGGCTAGCTCCGCTCTACACAAAAAGGGGACAGTCGCTCTCCTTGGTACCACGTACTCAAGGGCCAACACACTTCTCGTCTACATTCTAGATTTTCCATCTAACCACAGGAGCTCTAATCCTAATTCCCCGTAGGGTTCATGCTCATGTTCACCACATTATCCTGATCCAAATTTCCACCATTCACAATTCAATTCTTGTTTATATGCAGGCAACTCGTGTTTCTACAATTCAATACATGCAACTGATGATTTCACAGGTAATTATTCATTTATCTCAGGAAACTCATATTCTAACAAGCAGCTCACAACTTTATTACAGGCAATTGCTAGCAGTTTAACTTAATCATGTATACAATTACAATTTTGCAGTACAATTGGTTTATTCATTTCTATGTCCTAGGGTTCATGCCACATCCTAGGTTTCCAGTTGGCTAATTCCACAAACACATTCTTGTTTAATATGATTGACAAGAGTAGACCACTCTACCAGACAATCCGGAAGTAATGGCGACTCGAACCGCAGACCCAGGTGTCTCTGCGAGCCCCAAACACGTAGCAGGTCGAAACCCTATACCAAGGAATACATCACAAAGGAGGATTTAGAACATTGTACAAAAATTTCTAGCACGTGGAGAAACTCACAAGGAAACTACAGATATTTCATTTGCGTAAAACGGATCCCGATCGGACTCCAAACGGGTCAAAAACGTGTCTACTGACCAAAATCAAGCGTCTGGAAACAAGTCCAGACGTCTTAAAAGATACAGAACCTCACCTCAAGTCCCTACCGTGTCCTCAAAAGTCCAGGACTCCCATGCGATCATCTGAAGGTGGTTCCAGACGTCGAACCACTCCTCCGGCCGTCTAGAAGGACCTCCTCTCGTCCGGTGAGCTGATCAGACGTCCGAAAGTGAGTGGGAGGGCATTCCGCACTCCTTCCCAAGGCTGCTCCTACGTACGACAGTGCAACCACCCAAAATCAGCCAGACATATCTTCTGCAGTGCGACCTACATGGTCGTAACCACGAAGAGAACGTACCTTCGTGATAAAGGAGCTTTCAGACGCTGGTCCTGACTCCAGATGTCCAGGTGCTTCGCCAGTCGTCCAGACTTCACTCTAGACGTCTGATATTGGAAAATTTCCAGTATCAGAACTCGCTCCCAACGCTCTCCACCGTGCTTCTCCCCGCTCCGCCGCAGCTCTAGCTACTGCAGGTCGTCGAGGATACCGCTCTGGACTCTCTCCTCCTTTCGCACACGCTCACGGTGGCCGTGCGAGCTCTGACGAGCTTCCACCAAAGCTCCCGACCTTGGCCTCCTCCTCCTCCTCCCGCACTCTCCTCCTCCTCGCTCTCACGCACTCCCTCGCTCGCCTCCTCTCATCGCTCCCGCACGCTCTGAAGATGGAGATGGTGGTGTGTGGAGTGGAGTGGAGAGGAGGGGAGGGTGGCTTTTTATAGAGGCTGTGGGTTTAGGGTTCAACAGGGAGAGGAGGAGGGAGATAGAGAAAAGGAGTTCTGCGCACTACCCGCGTGCAGAGCGTAGAGCGAGTACAAAAATTTCATTTTCGAACGTTCGGGAAGGGGTCCAGATGTCTGGACAGACGTCTGACTGAGACTCCAGACGTCTTAAAAGGCTAAAAGTGGGACGAGTCTTTACAACGACTGGGTCTTGGGATTAGTCGAGCGAGCAGATCTCGGGTCCTGTAGGGAGTTGGGATCGGGTTGTAACAAAGATGGTATCAAAGCAAGGTCGTCCAGGGAAATGAACGAAATGATCTGGAAGTAACCACTCGTGCTTACAGCTAGGATAGCCATCACAACATGTATTCCTGAACTCTGTGTCTGAGTTGTATTTTGAGCCTGTTAACGTTGGCAATCTCTGTTCTCATTTTCTCCCATCTCCATGTAGGGGATGCTTCATTGTGGGCACAGGGGTAGACAAGTCTAACCTGAGACCAGTGTTGCCTCACCCCTTCTTCAGGGTGTCCAGGCTCGAGATCTCATCTAGTTGATTCCAGAGATTATGCGAGAGGAAATTCAGCTAACGTTGACTCCACCGCCCCTTCATGTCTCTTCCGAGGGTGCGGAGGGGGAGTCTCTCGTGGGACAGCGAGGTCACCGTAGTGCCAGGCAAGCTAGAGGAGGCCCTACCAGCTGGAGCACTTATAGGGCCATCAGGAGAGGAGGCATGCGGCGCCCGCAGGGGAGTCGTCTCGCTCTGTGGGGCCACCAATGGCCTTTTGGAGGCCCCAGATAAGGGCCAGCTAACAGCACCGAACCCCCACCCAGTCACCAGCAGGAACCGACTAAGGGAGGAGGTCGTGCCCCTCTCTATTATCAGTGTGGCCAGCTGGGCCACATAAGGAAGAACTGCCCATCTAAGGTCGGAGCACAGTAGATGCTCCCAGCACTGAGCACTGGAGGCCGATCTAGCAGTCGTGGTTACCAGGCACGAGGAGGAGGACAGCAGTCACGAGGAGGGTACCAGCCAACTGCTGCTCACCCGACCCAAAGAGTGGCCGCTTCTTCTACACCCAAGGCTGAGGGGCGTGTCAACGCCCTGACTCACAAAGACGCCAAAGCTTCAAGCTCCATGGTGGCAGGTATGGTTCTAGTTTCCGGCAAACTTGTTTGCGTACTTTTTGATTCTGGTGCCACACATTCTTTTGTCACCACGAGTTTTGTCTTCAGTTTGGGGCTGAGCAGTGTACTGTTAGCGATTTCATTCCTAATTAGAGGCCCAAGTGGACAGTTGTTTGTCGCAGAGGTCTTCACAGATTGCGAGGTAACTATAGGGGGACACAGCCTTCCCGCCGACCTGATCATGATCCCGATGGAGGACTTTGGCGTGATCCTAGGAATGGACTAGCTATCTTCTTATTATGCCCTAGTGGACTGTTTTGTGAGGAAGATCATCTTCTCCATACCGGAGTTGCCTCCCTTTGAGTTTCACGGCCAACCGGTAGATGGAGGTTTCAGGTGCATCTCCGCGCTTCAGGCAGCTAAGCTTCTGAGTAGAGGTGTAAGGGCTTCTTAGCTTGTGTTGTAGCAGATCCTAACCCAGTGGCTGACTTACAGAGTATTCTGATGGTCTGCGAGTACCCTGATGTTTTCCTAGAGAAGCTGTCAGGACTACCGCCTTAGCGTGAGATCAAGTTTGAGATCTCACTAGTACCGGGGATTAGCCCCATCTCTACTGCATCGTACAGGATGGTCCCGCTTGAGCTACGCGAGCTCAAGTCTCAGTTACAGAACTTGTTGGAGAAGGGCTTTGTGAGGCCTAGTGTGTTCCCGTAGGGAGCCCCTGTGTCGTTCATGAAGAAAAAGGACGGTACCCTTCGGCTTTGTGTCAACTACAGGCACCTAAATCGGGTCACCATCCAAAACAAGTATCCGCTGCCTCATATCGATGGCCTCTTCGACCAGTTGAGAGATGCCACAATGTTCTCCAAGATAGACTTGAGGTCAAGTTACCATCAGTTGAAGATCAGGGAGACCGACGTCTCCAAGACAGCTTGCTGTACTCGATACAGAGACTACGAGTTCTTGGTCATGCCATTTGGGCTGACCAACGCCCCCGTTTCTTTCATGGATCTAATGAACCATGTTTTCAGGCTATACCTGGACCAATTTGTGGTGGTCTTCATCGAGACGTACTAGTCTACTCTTGGGATCAAGCACAGCATGGACAACATCTATGTATGTCCCTAGATACATTGAGACGACAAAGGCTATATGCCAACTACAGCAAGTAAGAGTTCTAGTTGAGACAGGTGACCTTCTTGGGCCATGTGATTTCAGGAGATGGATTGGTTGTGGATCCAGCTAAGGTCGAGGCCGATGCCAAGTACAACAAGTGTGAGTTCTGGTTGAGACAGGTGACCTTCTTGGGCTACGTGATTTCAGGAGACGGATTGGCTGTGGATCCAGCCAAGGTCGAGGTCGTACTCAGGTGAGAGAGGCCATGCACAGTGACAGAGATACGCAACTTTCTGGGACTGGCAAGCTACTACCGGCTGTTTATTAGGGGATTCTCTCAGATGGCGCGTCCTATAACCCAGCTGACCCGGAAGGACGTGCCTTTCTCCTAGACAGATGAGTGTGAGTCGTGCTTTCAAGAGTTGAAGGAGAGACTGACTTTAACTCCTGTACTCACCATCCCAGATAGAAGTGACGAGTTCATGGTTTACACTGATTCCTCGTTGCAGGGGTTGGGTGGTGTGCTCATGCAGCGGAGCCACATTGTCGCTTACACTTCACGGAAACTAAAGCCCCATGAGCATAACTACCCCACCCATGACTTGGAAATGGCAGTAGTAGTCTTAGCGCTGAAGACATGGAGGCACTACCTGTATGGAGAGATGTTCAAGATCTTCACGGATCATAAGAGCCTCAGGTACCTGTCTGATCAAAAGGAGCTTAACATGAGATAGAGGCATTGGTTAAAGCTCCTGAAGGACTACGACTACAGTATCTCCTACCACCCAGGGAAGGCCAATGTGGTGGCCGACGCCTTGAGCTGGAAGGCACCCACCCACTTGGGCAACTTACAGGCACAGAGTTGGAGACTCATGGAGGAGGTAGGCAGTTGGCGACCCTAGGTGTCACAAGGGTACTGTGAGGCAGTGACAGTGATGCGACAGGCATGACCAGAGCTGATAGACTGTATCATTACAGGGCAGATGGCCGATCCATATTTTCAGACACTGTGGGACAGGGTGTTGATAGGGGACCCAGGAGATTTTACTTTCTCTGACGAGATACTGCGTATGAGGGGACGTCTGTGCGTTCCTAGAGACGAGGAGCTATTGAGAGAGCTCCTGATTGAGGCACACGGGTCCAAGTTCACCATACATCCCAGGAACACAAAGATGTACCATGATCTGCAACGCGACTTCTGGTGGATCGGAATGAAGCAGGATGTTGGTGAGTTCGTCCAGCAGTGCTTGGTATGCCAGCAGGTGAAGGCTGAGCACCAGAGGCCTACAGGGCCTTTACAGCCACTTCTTGTGCTAGAGTAGAAGTGAGAGAATATCACCATGGACTTGGTAGTGGGGCTACCAGTTACACAACAAGGACACGACACAGTTTGGGTGATAGTAGACAGGTTGACAAAGATGGCGTGGTTCTTACCGATCTGAGTCACTTTTGGGCCAGCATACCTAGCAGAGCGATACATCAAAGATGTGGTGCTCCTTCACGGAGTCCCTCACGAGATCGTATCTGACAAGGATACTCACTTCACATCCCAGTTCTGGACAAAGTTTTAGTAGGCCTTGGGGACTCGTCTGAGGCTCAGTACCGCCTACCACCCTTAAACCGACAAGCAGTCAGAGCGCACCATACAAACACTAGAGGACCTCCTACGCGCTTGTGTACTAGACTGGAGAGGCTCCTAGGAGGAGCATTTTCCCCTGGCAAAGTTTACATACAATAATAGCTACCATTCGAGCAACGACATGGCATCTTACGAGGCTCTGTATGGAAGTGTACTGCACCCTTGAGTTAGGTTGAGGTGGGGACCAAGTGGGAGGTTTGTCCCAGGCTGATCCGTCAGAGTCAGGAGGTGATAAAGCAGATTCACAGACGACTCCATACTGTCAAGAGCAAGCAGAAGAGCTATGCTGATAAGAAGCGTAGAGAGATGCAGTTCGAGGTTGGGGATCACGTTTTCCTCTGTGTTTCACCCATGAAGGGCTTGTAGTGTTTTGGGGTGAAAGGGAAGCTTGCGTCGAGGTTTGTGGGGCCCGTTGAGGTCCTGGAGCAGGTAGGACCCATTGCTTACTGGCTTACCCTTCCTCCCGAGCTTTCTGGAGTACACGACGTATTTCATGTGTCCAACCTCAGGAAGTACATCACCAATCCCAGCCACGTTTTGAGCCACGAGAGCATTGAGGTGAGAGATGACTTGACCTACCCTGAGAGGCCAGTTCAGATACTGGAAAGAGCCATCCGGGGTTTGAGACGGAAAGAGGTGCCACTGGTGAAGGTCCTACCTATGGAGAAGCTAGCGGTACGAGGAAGCAACTTGGGAGCCTGAGGCGGTGATGCGAGAACAGTACCCAGAGCTTTTTGAGGGTACGTCGCTTCTGACCTACTTTGATCCTCTTTAAGTTTGTTATGTGTTCTTATGTTCATTTCCGCACCCTAATTGGATCAAGTTTCAGGAACGAAACTTCCTTTAAGTTTGTTGTGCTGAAATGACCCTTCCCAAGGGTCGTTCGAGTTTTTCAGGAAAAGATAGGGGCATGAGCGTAATTTTAAACCCCCTGGGTTTAGGTGTGTGGGCATTGTGGGGAAGAAAGGTTTTGCAGGGGAGATTCCGCAATTTTGCACACACTCTCTCTCTCTTTCCTACACCACACACCAACTCCCTCACCCACGCACACACACCTCCCCTCACAAAACCCTAACCCTCTCCCTTTAAAAAGACACCACCACCTTCACCTCTCCATCTCCACCACCTCCACCTCCACATCTCCACCACCTGCCGGCAACCACCTCCTTCCCCATCCCCCTTGCAGCCACGAGTAGGGAGGAAGGAGGGGAGGTCGAGACGGAGGAGCACGGGAGGGAGGGAGAGTGAGAGCATGAAAGAAAGGGAGAGCGTAGGTGAGGGAGAGGGAGAACGAGGAGCTTGGAGGAGCTCAGGAGAGGAGGTGTGGCCGAAGGTGCAGCCAAGGGAGCTCATGGAGAGGAGCTCTGCAACCTCCTACAGCTGCTGGGGAGGCTGTTGCGGTCTCTACGAGCAGAGAGGAGCGTGGGGAGAAGGTTTGCAAGGCACGCTGTGGAAACATTTTTCCACAGTATCAGACGTCTAGGACACTATCCAGACGTCTGGAGGAGCCTCAGGACATCCGGAGCTGGCGCCAGACGTCTGACAACACGTAGAATGCCGAGGTATGTCCTTTGTACCCACCTCCATGCATGTACTTATGCTTTTACGTGTCGTGTTTTTAAACCCACGCACATGCACAGGTACAAGGCGTGGGAAAGGCGCGTGGTGCACCCTTCAAGGTGCTTTAGGACGTCTGAAGACAGTTCCAAATGTCTGACTGCACTCCCAGACAATCGGAGGGAGTGTTAGACGCCTGGGATCTCCCTCAGATGGTTGCGGAGGGGTTCGGACATTTGAGGAAGCCGCAAGAAAGTAAGGTGAGATTCTAAGGTCGTTTAAGATGTCTAGGTCTAGTCTCAGACATCTGATTGTAGTCAGTATGCACATTTTTGGCTCGTTTAGGGCTCAAACAGAGTTGGTTTTGCGCAAACAAAGTATCGCTGGTTTTCCGTTCGAGTTTCTCTACATGTTACTATCACTTGTATACTATTTTGAACTTGTTTGATGTGTTTGGTCAATTGTATAGGTCTCTAGCCAATAGAGTAGACGAGGCCAGCGGAGACGATGGGATCTGTGATTCGAGCCCCCATTCCACCCATGTATCCTGGTAGTGTTACGAACGTGGCATCAGACGGGTTTTTAAGATGTCTGGGAAGTGGCCCAGATGTCTGACCAGACATCTGGAACCCTTCCCAGATGTCTGGTAATAAATTTTTGCGGCGTACGGGGTTGCGTCTACGCGCCTTTGCGTGCAGACTGCACCCGCCGCTCTCGTCCCTCCTTTTCCTCTCTCTCCTCCTGCAGGCGCGCAGCTCTCTTCTCTCTCTCCCCGCACGGCCTTATAAGGCCCCCTCACCCTCTCCCTCACCTTCATCTCCTCTGCCTTTCTCTTCTCCTTCTCCCTGCCAGTGCCAGAGCGTGAGCGAGCGAGGGAACGGCAGCAGCCACGGCCGCGGCGAGAGTGCAGGAAGGAGGGTTGCGAGCAGAAGGGGGAAGCTCGATCGCGAGGGTTCGAGCTTGCCGGGGCAGCTAGAGCCAGCCGGCGGGGGAGTGGCGAACGTGGGGTGTCGCGGAGGGGCTGCTGCAGCTCGGCCAGTAGGCGGACGGGGGCGCGGTGCGGCCGTGCGTCGCAAGCGGAGAGCGAGTTGGGCTCTGGTTCTGGAAAATTTTCCAGAACCAGACGTCTGAGCTTACAACCAGACGACGGTGAAGACGTCTGGAGGACTGTCCAGACGTCTGACAGGTAAGATATTTCTATCTTCTTCCTTCTTCGCACGTACGGTCATGCAGCCGTCCGTCGCGACTTCGTCTGCGCTTCGTCATGCTGAGAGAAGGAGTGTGTGTGCACAGGTTCCGCTCGGGAGGGCGCAAGGGCTAGCCATCCCACGTAAATCAGACGTCTGGCCACAATGCCAGACGACGGAGAGGACTTCCAGACGTCCGGGGTGACAATCGGACGTCTTGGAACTAAGCCAAACGCCCCAACAGGCTTCTAGACGTTTGAAGGACTACACAGAGCTAAGGTACAATCTGACCCACCTTTTAAGACGTCTGGAAGAGGTTCCAGACGTATGATTTTGGACAGTTTCATCGTTTTTGACCCGTTCGGAGTCCGTTTTCCGTGTTTCGAGTTGCGTTCTTTCCAGAATAAAATCCTCTACCCGTTTACAGTAATTGTATACCGTTCTGAGAAACTCCTTGTGTTTGATCCTTGTGTTAGGACCCCGTTCCATTACAGTCTTGGGGGTTGCGAAGGTGCACGGGATTGCCAACCACGTCCCCAGTACTCCCGTTGTAGCTAGTAGAGTGGCTTTTAAATTATTTAGCATAATTTGTTACAATTGTGGAATAATTAATAGAGTCTAGGGCATTGCATGAACCCTAGGACTGAGAAAGTAGATTGAATGATAGATCCTAGGGTATTGCATGAATCCTAGGACTGGAAAACTAGATTGAATGATAGAACCTAGGGTACGGCATGAATCCTAGGACTGGAAAACTAGTGGAATATATAAATATTACAGTCTTGGAAAAGTGGAAAGGAATTAATAGCTGCCTGTTATGAATGAATAAATATGATTGAGAATATGGGTTGTATGAACGTAAAACTGGAACAGTGAAACCTACAATGGCCAAACAAAAAGAATACGAACCCTACGGGGAATTAAGAGTAGAACTCCTGGAAAGAGAATAGAATGGAACTGAGAAAGTGAAACGTGGAAGTGTGTTGTCTCTTGGGTACGTGGTATCAACGAGAGCACACATTACCTCTTAGTGTAGAGGGGAGCTTGCCGCCCTCAGGTTGAGACCAGGGTGGGTTTGGCCACTGTACACCGACTTGCTAGCCCTCGCGTACGCAGTACCAAGGAGAGCTACTAGTGTAGGGAGAGCACTAGCTACCCCACTGGCCTCGGGGTTCTGCTAGCCTCCTACACCAACTTGTTAGGCCCACTGGGCAAACCAGGGTAGTCAGGCGAGGGTGCGCGGACTGTGGAGGGGTTGGACCCCTGTTACTGAGAGGGCTCTGCCCTATACTGGTTCAGTGCTATGTTTTGAGTACACCCATTAACGGAAACGACTGACCGCGTGCCAGTGCGGGGTAGCTACCTGTGCGCTTATCACGCATGCCGTAGTCACCGTTACGTCTGTCAGCGACCTTGGGGTGATTGACTGAGGGTAGGACCACCACGGGGGACTCTCCCGGCCAGGAGAGCACCACGTGTTACTTCTACTTTTCGGAAAAGACTGCAATCAAGATCGTTCCCGCGAGGAACATTCGAGATCAAGTGAAGGATCTGAGAAATAAATAAATCGTTAAATAATAGAAAGACGTAAATAAAGAAAGTAAAAATATAACAGCTACTGTACACTCTACTGCTTCTATAGCTTTTAGTTGCCACTCTACTCAGCGTTTCGCTGACGTGTTACACTCGTTACTTTTCAGGACCAGGTATTGAGCAGCCAGAGTCAGCGGCTGCAGAGGACGCTGGGCCTAGTAGGGTCCAGTAGAGTTACTCGCAGTTCTTTTTGTACTTTTCTTCCACTGTAGTGAGTAGTTTCCTTGTTACTCCTTGTACTTCTTTATTGTAAGCTTCATGTTATGTACATATTTGTTGTTCTACTATTGTGGTGGTGTATACTGTAGTAGTTCCTTTTCTTACTGCTGTATTTTGTTACTGCTAGTTA
This sequence comes from Thalassia testudinum, assembly GCA_037157565.1. NCBI lineage: Eukaryota > Viridiplantae > Streptophyta > Magnoliopsida > Alismatales > Hydrocharitaceae > Thalassia > Thalassia testudinum. Next base: position 23,079,615 of record JAZHRO010000015.1, on the reverse strand, counting down.
TATTCATGCTGAATGTGGTTTATTTTACTGCTCTTTTAGTTACTTCCTCGTTGGACGACTAGGTCTTGGGATTAGTCGAGTCGGTCCGATTCTCGTGTCTCGTAGGGACTCGAGAATCTGGTCGTTACAGGTAGAGTGGTTCTCTCTCTAATCCTAGAATTAATAATTAAATTACATGCTTTAGAAATATTCGATTGAACCCTAGGTTGTGAAATGAACACTAGGGATGAAAGAGATGAATGTGCATGTATTTAATGATTTAATTGCTGTGATGCTTACTGAAAGTAATAACCATGAGCTGCCTATACCACATTTAGTGAACCACGACATGAATGAAAATACCTACGATGTACTGAATAATCGATTGTGAAATCTTGAGCTTCCTGTTATGCATTTAATGAATCAGATGTGGAAATGAGAAAGTCTATGTACGAACCCTACAGGGAACTAGAAAGGAACTCACGTGTATGGAACGAATATCATATGTAGGAGGGAAGTGAGCTGGCCCACGAGTACATGGTACCGAGGAGAGCAACTGTCCCTTTTGCATGGAAAGTGACCTGGCCCTCGTGTACACGGTACTGAGGAGAGCTCCTGTTACCTTAGTGTAAGGGGAAGCTAGCTGCCCTTGAGTTGAGACCCGGGGTTAGGAATGGCCACCTTACACCGACTCCTGTTACTTTAGTGTAGGGGGGAGCTAGCTACCCCATGGGGATAGAGGTTAGGACTGGCCACCCTACACCGACTCTTGTTAGGCCCACTAGGCAAACCAGGATAGTCGGGCAAGGGTATGCAGACTGTTGAGGGGTGGGACCCCTGTTCTGAGGGGCGAGACCCTGTTCTATTCTGTGGTGTACATTTGAGCGTACCTGGTAGCGAAAATAACTGACCACGTGCCAGTGCGGGGTAGCTACCCGTGCGCTTATCGCACGTGCCATAGTCACCGCTACGTCGTGACTGTGACCTCGAGGTGGTAGACTGAGTGTAGGACTACCACGAGGGATCTCCCGGCCAGGAGAGTGCCACGTGTACATCCTACATCACGGAATAAACTGCAATCAAGATCGTTCCCTTATGGAAGAAGAGGATTAAGGAATGTTGTGGATCCTTATTAGAATAACGGAAACAAAAACACCTAGTTGAGATAAATGGAAATGAATAATTAGTTATTTGCTTGTTTCTTTTTGCTAAATTACATGTAAATGGCTTAACCACCACTCTATTCAGCTTTAGATGACTATGGATTATATAACCATGTTCAAGTCAAGGAGTTGAGCAGCCAGCGCCACCGGCTGCAGAGGGTGCTGGGTTCAGCTATGCCCAACCTTAGTTGTTAGTTTTTCGTTTCGGAGCTCTTTTGTAGTCATGAGTACTTTTAGCATGTCTTGGTTGTTCCTGCTATGTTCTTGTTATATTTTCCTCTGTTGTAGTTGTGATGGCTATGTATGTTATAGTACTTTTCCGCTTGTGGCTTGTAATATTTGAGACTTTTCGTTCTGATTTCCATGACCATCTCTTATTTATTTCTGCTTAGTTACATTGCGTGTGTGGTTATGGAATATTTTCTGCTTTTGGGTTATTTCTCGTTAGACGACTGGGTCTTGGAGTTAGTCGAGGTGAGCCAATCTTGGGTCATGTAGGGAGCTAGGATCGGGTCATAACAACTACAGTATGGGTATAAGATAACCTAACATTTATAAAATTACCTTTAACTGGTTGTGTCCAGGTCATTCTCAGGGAGGCTTAATTAGCTTAATCAAACACCATTTATTCTAAATTAATCTTTATTCTTAACTACTGATTAGCCCATAGTTGTGGGCTATTTAAGTATTTAAGTGCCTAGACATTAGGTTAATTCTAACAATTATTTAGCATAAATTAGGATGTAAATAGATTAATTCATATTTTTAATTTAATTACATAATCCATTCATTGCATTCATATTTTAAGTGCATTTAGAATTAGCTTAGGATGTCATTCATCTAATTAGTTAACCAATTAGGTCCATTATTTTAGTTAACATAAAAGTTGAGGGTTTGTATATAAATAACCATAATATTTTAACATTATTTTCTTTATTCTTCTTCTTGCAGGAACGGCTGGCTGTCGCTCCAACGCCACCAGCTGCCGTAGTGAAGAACCCATTCAAGGAGGAGCGGATGTGTTGGATCTGGTCAGGCAGCTGATTTCAAATTTGTGCAGGCCACTACAAAAGGAGGAGGGAGGCAGCAGAGCTCGGGAGGCCTCCACCACCGACCCACCACTGTGCAGAGAGATCTTCTCTCTTCCATTCCATACCACCAACCTCAACCGTGGCGGCAAGTCTCCACCACCGTGGGCGTGTGGTGTGACAGGCCACACCACCATCCGGAGCTCGTTCGCATTACCATGAGCACCTTAGCGTGCATCTCCCTCACCGTCGTCACCAACAACCACCGCCACAGCCACTGTGCAATCACCCTCTCAGTCAGTTAAGATGTCCGGGAAATTTCCCGGACGTCTGAAGCCACACCCCACTCCAGTAGCACCCACCGTTCGCCCATTTCACCTCTAGCCGCATGCAAGAACCCACACTTCCTCCCGCTCTCACTGCCTGCACACCCACGCCCAACAGGCCGCGCACACCCTCCTCCCACGCCTGCAGAACCTCATCCGCTCACTCCTGCGCCTGCAGTACCTTCCCCGCACCTGCAGCCTTCACCCGCATGCCCCCTCCAGCCTTTGCGAGACCTGCAGCCGCACCCGCACAATCGCGCACGTCCTCCTTCCGCACCTGTAACACCCACTGCAGCAGTACGCCCACGCCTCCAGCCTTCGCGACCACCCGCCTGCGCAGCAGTCCTCATCGCCAACAGGCCGCGCGCGCTCCCGCACCCTCCAACCAGCACGCAGCAGTCCTCCCGCGCCCTCCAGCCAGCGCGCACAGCCTGCAGCGCGCGCTCCGCCCGCCAACAACAGCTGCAGCACCGGCTGCAGCCACCTCCGCCGGAGCTCGTCTGGCCGACTCCAGCCGCCGTGCGACACGCCGCCACCACCGTTTCGAAGCCCTCGGTCCAAGGAACTTCCTCCGAGCTTCCCGCGTCCGGCTGTCCACTCCTTGTCGCGCACGGCAAAGGGGAAAAGATCCCCTATTTTGCTACAATAATCGGGCCATTAAAAATTACATTTTCTACCATTGTCAATTTTTAATAATATTTTATTGATTCTGCATTGCGACAAATATCCTCTAGTTACTCGGAATTTCTATTTCAGCATTGTTTCTTGTTTCAACCTTAATCTGAAGGAAATTCTGGCTTGATTCTTGTCCAAACTAACTACGAACAAACATTTTTAACTGGTGCGAATTTAAATACGTCATTGCCTCCTTGTGGATACGACCCGCTCTTCTGCGAGTAGTTATTTCTTTTTAAATATTGATTAGTCGATTTTTCCACCACATAAAACTGCAAACGACTTTAAAACGAACAATCGACTAGTCAACTACTTAAGTTAATTACTACTCTACATAACTTATTTGCTTACTATACTACTATTAATTGACTACTATTGCTTATATTACTCTATATTATAGATTACTATGCTAATATTTACTTAATTTGAGATTTAACAAATTTGGCAAGGGTATAGCCCACAATCTAATGTGACTTACTTTTGATGGAAGGATTTTTACATGGAGAAAATTTTAGAGATCTAAAAACCACCAGAGGGGCATCCCATTTAGTTTTGGTTGGTTTATCCATATAGTAATCAACTTGTTTTATCCATATAGCAATCGAAAATGATCTAAGAAGTATCAAGCTGCTATATGATATTCATACAGAAGGCATATCCATAGAGAGGATTTTCCATAACTAAATACCCTGCTTATATATGTGTTTTCTAATTATTTCAAAGGCATATGTCCAACAACTTGAAAATGGTAGATTGAAGCTCACCTAGCTTGAGCAGGAACTTCATTGTGCTCGACAGCTGGTATGATTTGTACCCACATGAATCCAATGTTCTATTATACATTTCTTTTATGAGGCAAACTTATGAGATACATATTGGGTCCTCAACCTAGTGTCATTGGTTGCAGGGCGTATTTATTTCGAGTTCTAGGGATCAATCCCATTCAATGAGTGGCAATGTATGTGGCATATTGTTCTAGTTTTGGTTTTAGTTTGTAATTTCTCTACAGCCTGATAATATATTTGCCGTTTGCCTCTATATTTTATCTGTTTGCAATACAGTATGCTTAAATGAAACCCATTGATAGGATAAGTACTTTCTTTCAGCCTGCATTTATATCACTCTTGGATATGTAGACCGAAGATGATAACACAGTTTCTGAATTCATTCTCAGAAAATAGTTTCTAATGATATGTATTGGGCTTATAACCATGTAATGCAGATATCGTTGATTTGTCCTTAGGAGTTGGTTAATAGCTGAATGACAGATTATATTCATAGTTGGATTGAGTATTCTAATTCTAAAGAAACAAATCTAACCTAGACACTTTTTAGATGCAGAAGGATGCATAGCTGATTGTTGCTCACCATTTCAGAGAAGAATATGTTGCCTTGGATAGGATACATCTTTCACAACCTTGCCCATTTTCTTTTTTCTTTATTCATAATTTTTTTGTGCTTGCACCTTCCGATTGTCTCCAAGGTTTTAGTTATGGAAACTTGGGATATTCTTGGTTGGGGACTTTGGTGTTGTGCTTAGGGCCTAGAGTTAGGAAGGGTCATAAAGTTAAAAGAAGAAGAAAGTATTAGATTTGGAAGTGTCAGCCTTATTGGCCAATAGGAGCCAACAGTTAATGTTGGCCAAAATGGGCCAACATGTGGTCTCCATTTGGGTTAACTCTGCAACATGCTGTTTGAAAAAAATGTTTTTCTTTTGTTGTTTTTAAGGAAATTCAATACGTTGGTCTCTTTTGGATCATGTGTGCTCCCACAGTTGAGGCTCTTTATATTTTTCCCCTCTTCATGTTGCCAACTGCATTATTGGATTACTTTTTAGGAATCCTTGGTCATGCATATCCCAGAGTCCTCTATTGACTATGTGTTGAACAACTAATATTTCAAGCAATTTTTTGAAATGCCAATCACTTAGAAAATCAACTTTGAACATCTCTTGGTTAATGTTGGAGTTTAAACTTTGGTTAAATGTAATTATGATATTTGAGGGTAGGGAGCATGCAGCTCACCTGCATAGAAGTTAGTTGTATCTTATTCGTTGGATTGAATGGATTTGAGTCAACAGTCTGGATTAAACACTCAAAGCCCACTCTAATCCACCCTCGAGCCATCAACAGTCTGGATTTGAATCAACAATCTGGATTGAATCACACCTCCAACCCACTAAGCAGAAAATTGCCCATTTCCTTGAGTAAGTGGCAATTCAAGGTTGCTGTTATCCCTAGGTCATAGGCATCATTGCAAGTTTCCAGCAACCATCATTGCTTCATTTTCTAGTGTTGCCAACTAGTCATTGGACATCATCAACCCGAGCCATGCAAAAGAACAAGATTCCATGTCATGACCAAAGACACATATGAGGGAGAAACCCTGATCCTTCCTAAAAGCTCATTTCTTGTGTTCTACTTGCACTAGGATACTCTCGTCCATGGAGAAATCCTCAGCTTTAGGAGAAAGCTCTGATGAAGTTTGTTGCCGATGGATAGTGGAGGATAACGTTGGTAGAAGAAATAGGCATGGAGTAGTCATTTATCAGATGGTGTCATTGAAATCTATGTCCAACCGATGAAGACATATGGGATTGACTAAAAAAAAGCGATGTCTGCTAATAGCGGTCACCTTATACTCTTTCTGGGTCAACAAGTAGTCATGAAACATGCATTTGGTTGCATAAGGGGATAATGTTATCTATTGTTGGGATTACATAGGTGAATGAAGTTCATGCAAACAAATAAAACAAGTAGCTCCCTTCCTAGAAATAGAATATAAAAGGGGATTTGCTTTAGGGATCTGCAACATATTAAGCATCTAGGATCTACCAGCATCATAGGCCAAATCAAGCTTAGCGAGAAAGTGACTTGTCATTGTCCATAATGACTATAGGGAAGAGACAAGCATATAGGTATTCAACCCCTATTTGAGTGACTAATTGATTTGAATGGTATATAATTTTAAGTTATATAATTACATCTTTGACAATTATTGAGGTGTAACTGAGGCTTTCCTTCCTACCACTAGATTTGTTCAAGTGGTCAAGGCCTCTGTTTGTTAGCATTGCCTTGGAATTGAAATTCGGCATTGTTAGCCAAGGTAAAAGGCTACAGGGTAAGCACGAAATGTTTTAATACCTTTTACCAGTTCTCATGACAAAGGGGGTTTTATCGCACTTGCATGTATAATGAGGCCTACTTCATGATTGGGTTGCTTGCTAAGGGCAGATTTGTGCACATTAAAATTTTTGTTTTAAGAGACCTTTGCTCACAGTTTATAAACCGTGACCAAAGAGAACCTTTGCTGATGACTTGTTAGTCGTCACCAAAGTTAACCTTTGGTCACAGTGGGCCCTTTGGTGACGGTTAAGGAACCGTGACCAAAGGAACCCTCTTTCTTCCACGCTAAACTCTGGTCATGGTTATTAACCGTGACCAAAGCTCTCCAGCTTTGGTAACGGCTTTAGGTGGAACCGTCATGGAAGCCTTTGGTCACGATTTTGGTGGAATCGTCACCAAAGCCTTTGGTCACGGTTATTGGTGGAATCGTCATGAAAGCCTTTGGTCACAATTTTGGGTGGAACCATCACCAAAGACCCTTTTGCAACGCAACTTTTGCTATCGCTAATTGGTGACGGTTGTAAGCCATTTGGTCATGATTTTTTACCATGACCAAAACCCTTTTATTTGTTGTAGTGTTATTTACTGAAATCCAAGGTCGAGAAGGCCTCAAACCAGTTGAAATAACACAAGGGGCCCTGAACCAAACTGGCTCAACCAGATCCGTCAACCAGTCCATGCGTGCCCGCTCGTGGACACGTGTCTGCATCGGGTTGGCCCCCGCACGTTCATTCAGATTACCGATCGCGTGCCCACACAATGCCCATTAGATCGCGCCACGGGTGCAAATCTGCCACTCCGCACCTTGCCGCTCAACACGAACGTGCGCGCTCACGTTTGAAAATGCCTTGCCACACGTCAGTGCCTACGCGCCCGCAACTCTGCGACGCTATGCGTCGCCTCCACCCGAGCCGCCACCACCATGCATCGCGCTCTCGCCGCCTACCGCCACCACCGTCGTGACTTTTGCAGTGGGAAGCGCAGACTTCTCAGAATTACGAGAAGGTCCTCGAACGAAAATTTTTTAATTTTTAAAAGGAAAATCTAAGATTTTCCTCCTCTCTTCCTTTCTTAATTTGAGAGGCTTAGAGACTAATGACAACCCAAGGACCCATGGGGGTCCTTTTATAGGCCCAAGGGTTGTTGGGATTAGGATTAGTGGTGTGAAATACCTATAATACCCCTAAGGTTGGGTCCACCTTACATTTAGGTCCTTTTTAACTTATTTTGGCCATACTTGAGCTATACACCTCGGAATTGCATGAAACAAGAATCATCAGAAAGCTTGCGATGAGAGAAATCCAATGGTATGACATATGGCATCCTTTTAACAATGTTTGACCAAGCGTTGACTCGAAATATGCATTTTTAGCAAATTTAAGGAGGTGTTAACACCAACACCGAACCACAACCGGGTTTCCAAGTCTAAATTGACCCGAACCACTTTGAAATAACTCAGAGTCTAGATTTTGGGACGTTATAATTGTGAAGGTGCATGTGTGTGGAATTAGATGAACTCCTCTGGAGATCCACCATAGACAACGGACTCTAGAGGTTGAACGATTTGGCCATTTTGTGTATAGATGATTATAGAGCTAATTAGAAACTCAAACGGGGCCTTATTAGTGTGAATAGGTGGTGAAGGGCCCCAATTGAATGTGAAGATTGTTCCAAGACTCCTCCATGGACAGCAGAGGTCACAAGTGAATGTGAGATGTATTAGGCAATTAAGGTGATAAATTGATGATTAAAGAAGTGAGGATGCTCATGAGTGGATCAGGAATGTGTTCATGTGTGTGATAAGGTGGATTGAAGTCCTATGATGTCAGAGTTGACCTCATCGGAGTCGGAGAAGACAAGAGATCAAACATGCATAAAATCTAGCTAGTTTAACTAACTAATTATGCTAAATCTACACTAAAACCTAAGGCTACACTACTTTTTACCTGGAGGAATTAAGATAGAGGATCTCCACCGAGGCTCGTCGAAGGAAAAAATTAGAAGGAAGAAATAGAAGGTTCTCCGACGAGAAAAGAAGGTGACAAGACAGAGGGGATGATGCTCCTGAGCCCTATCACATCTACTGGAGAGGAAGAGGAGGTGAGAGAGGCGAGCTCCGCCACTGGAGAAGCTCCGATAGAGGGTGAGAGGTCCTCGGAGGCTAGAGGGAATGGCCTATTGTTGATTCAGTTGGGGAAGGTAGTTAGGGAACAGACCTTTGTAATCGGAGAGTAGGGGGCTATTTATAGGTATAGCTGGAGGTTTAGGGGAATGCATTTGGTTCAGAGATTGTCTAGGTTCAAGATAACCACCGTCGTTGTCTCCGTTGTCGGTGAGGTTATCTACCTAGGGAAAATAGGATTAAAGGTCCATCTGGACTGTTGGATTTAGAGGAAGGTGAGAGGGACTTGAATGGTAATAGCGAAGGTGATGCGACATTGATTGGGCGGTGGTTTAGTCACTGATCGTCGTCAGCCGTCCAAGATGAGGAAGAAGAGTTGAAGAAGGGATTATACACAAGGACCCAAGTGAAAATAAGGAAGGACCTAGATGTTATAAAAAGGGCTCAATTGTCATAAATTAAGGACTAAAATGCAAACCATGAGTTTTAAAGCTTTAATTAAATTATTTATTTTTCATCTTTGAATATATAATTAAAAATATTGTAAATATTTTATTTATGTTTAGGTTGATTGAGCAAATCCTGAGTTGAGGTGACTTAGGTGGTGGTTTCTACCATTGGGGTTTTCACCTTAAAATACTTGTGTCATCGATGTGAATGCTTTTGTAGGATTGATTTTTCTTTTGTAATAGTTATTGATTGTATTTCACATACTATTCACCCCTCCTCTAATATGCAATTTCATTTGGTATCAAAGCTTGGTGTCTTGATTTTGGCATCATGAACCAACAAGGATCCAAGTATGGAGAGGAGAATCATTGCCACGAGACACATCAAGGAGTAGTCCACTGTGCAACCACTATACTTTGAAAGTAAAAACTATATTGAAATTTTCATAAGCATATGTGGTTGCAAGTGAATAAATGATGCACGGAATGGATCGCAAATACCTAAAGAATATGTACATTAAAGGCATCAAACAATATTTTAATCTAGATTAGGTTATTTACACTTCATATTTATATACATATAAGACATATAAAAGTATCTATACATTTACACTAAAAATAGCTATATCTACAAGTTTATATAAAAGGAATGACAAAGAAAAAGTTATAAACAATGTTGCCTCAAAAATATATACAATTACAAGGTAAAAAGAAAATAAAATAATCCTAATATTTACATTCTAAAATATATACTTTCAACTTATTATTCTTTCTCTTCTCTTTAACTTAACTAAGGCACTCAACCTCTCTCCAACACTTTGAAAATTTTCTTCTATTCTCTCACTCTCAACACCTAGACTAAAAAATTTTGGGTCTACTCTAAAGTGAATCAACAACCACTAGGGCTAAGATCGACAATTACATCAGTAGCCCTTCAACAATACGCCCACAAGCCACCCATATGGGCCACCCAATTGGGCCACACTTAATAGCACCATAACCAAACGGGCTCTAATTCTACTATCACCCTCTCTCTCTCAAACAAATAGCATAGCATGTAGCAAGAACACTTGAGGGAGACCATCTCCTCAATCTTGGGTGATGGGGCCATGGATGCAGAACAAAATATATGGTGCCAGCACCTCTGCAATGCACGATGTGGCACTATAAGGGCGCGCTCTCAGTTGTGCCCGATGCTGCGTAGAGTTGAGATTTAATTAAGAAATTAAGCATTTAATTAGGGAATAATTAGTGGTCAAAATTATAAATTGAGGTCATAAATATTAAATTAACATATAGGGCTATCTTTTACATAGTTTTATTTAATTTAATTACATTTATTAATACGTATTTACATAAGATATTAAATATATACCTAATAGCTTATGTTAACTTATATACAATACATATATCTATGTATACTACATAATTAGGAAATAATTAAGCTAATATACATACTTAAATACTTACATAAGGATTTTAAACTAATTAATTAGATTTATTCATTTATAAATGCTATATATATATATGTACTATGTGCAAATTATACATAGAACTCAACTTATATATTATAAGCTTACTACTATACAATATATAAAAGGTTATAAATAGGTTTAAAATAAGTTAAAATTATAATTTATAAAACATATAATATAACTTAACTTATTAACTAATTAAATTACTAATTTAAGTTAGATTAAATTAACTAATGTACATTAATAACTTAGACTACTATATATATATGTATACATTAGTTAAATAGATTTTAAATATATTAATTTACATAATAAATACCCTGCTTATGATTTTAAGTTAGTTACTATATACATAAGCTATTTACATCTATAATATATATATATATATTACTAATTTATGAATATGTACATATATATACACTATTTACAAAGGGTTTTTAAAATTTTTGATGATTTTTCAGCTTTTGGATTTTGTTTTGAGTTTGTGTAAGGAAAAGAAAGGAGAGAAAGCTAAGAAAGATTGCGCAAAGATCTTTTTGGTTTTAAGTTTTTATTTCTAAACTAAAGAAGAGGCTAAAACTTCTACAGGTATGTTCTTTATACTAAACACGCTAAAACCTATATCTACCTGTACACACAAGTTCAACACACTAAATACTCACTCACTACACATTTTATTTATTTACAATATATTTGTATTTTTCACCATATTTTTAGCGAAAAGGCTGAAAAAGGCTATATAATGATTAGAAATAAATTGCAAGCCCTAACAATTCATTCAAAGTTCTACAAATGAAAATTAAAGCATAATAAACCTCCAAGAATTAGTAGAAATCCATTTCAGATTCAAAAACATGAATTGTACATTGAATTACATCAAAACAGTTTGGTTGGACAGTTAACAGATGGATCATTTGCTGACAAAAGATTCTACATTGGTTTTCATTTAACTCAAAGCAAATTAAAAGTACATGAATGCTTCTTGAGACTTTTTCTAACATCAGATTATCTTAAAAAATGAATTTAAGCTCTAAACAATCATCATGCTTCATCATGAGCATCTCCTAACTAAAATCAACATTGCACAGCTATCTAACTTATTCAAGCTCTAGCTCAGAGGTTCAGGAGTGCATTCCTGAGCTTTTTACAACATTTAAGAGTTACTTCTATCTCAATCCCATTCTAGAGACTCTTTACAAACCACATATTATCCCCAAAACAAATTAAATTCTTCAATCAAAACCTCATTCAAAACTCATCCAAAATAAGCTACCGTTGATGCTACTACTGTCAAAACATCTCAGATTTTCCATTTGGAGTTCAAAACCTTGATGAAATCACTTAAATAAAATTTATAAACATAGAAAATTAATTTAGAACCTTGTTCAAAGCATCAGAACTCGATTGAAACATTGGAACTCCAGATTAGATTGGAATCTGAACATTGAGATAAAAAATCCCATATCCTATTCACAGCGATTAAACCCTAATCTCAAGTGTCAAAAATGATCATTAAGCATCCTAAAACTCACCAAAACATCGTTCTAAGCTTCATTAACCTTAAAACCCTAATATGATCCCCCTTCCTTTGCTATTGATAGCATGGACAAGAGATAACAAGTTAGACATTAAAACCACTTCAAAATCAATTGAACATCTTCATTCGTACCTCTAAAACCTCATTCAGACTTAAATCAATGAATTAAACACCTTGAATGTGATTAAATCTGTCACTCACTTGGGCTTTTAATCTAAGATTGTCCGAGTGATTTGATCACTTTAAATCCCTGCACACTATTAATTAACTAATGTTCAGGGGTCAATTGCGATCCTTTAGAACCAATTAGATCATCGTGAGGACCTCAAATCTGTGCTTGGATTTTCATAGGTCCTCACTCCCTCAACGAAGGATAGAAATAGTACTCAAGGTTAAAATTAGGCGCGGTCTCAATTTGTGATAAAAATCCAATTAAACTCATTCAATCCAATCACATTTAGTCCAATTAAACTCTTGAAAACTCAATTCACATGATTAAATCGGAATAAAATCAAATTGCATTTCAAATTCCCTGATTAGTCATGAAAAACAAATCTGAGTTAAACGATCAAATTACAACCAATTCAAAGCATAAGGAAGGTCTTTGTGATTCAATGAAGTGTGTAAGGAGAGCCTCAAGTGGAATTTGGCACACTTTATATCTAGAAGCTAAAGAGCTTCAAATCTTAAGTGGCTTTGATGAATGGGTGGTTAAGCGAATAATTTAGCGAGGGAATGAATTGAAGGTGATCGTGAGGTGAAGAGGGAGTTTAATGGATTAAAATGAGTGTGTGGATCATCCTCTGTGATCAGAATTGATCATAGGGGATGGATTGGATTGAAGGTGATTGTGAGGTAAAGAGGGAGTCTAATGGATTGAAATGAGTGTATGGATCATCCTCTGTGATCAGAATTGATCACAGGGGACGGATTGGAAGTAAAGAACATTGGCACTAATCTATTTTAATATAGAGTAATTCAAATGATAAATCCTAATCCAAACTATCTAAACTAAGCTAATCTATACTAGGAAAGAGATAAAACCTATGCTAATTGTACGAAGGGGACTTGGGGGATCCACAGCTGGAGACAGATGGCAACGAAAGGGAAGATGCCTCCAACAAGTGAAGCTCGTAGGGAGTGAGCTCAAGGCTTGCTCTCAGGAGTTATGTGATCCTTAGTAGCAAGGGAAGAATTGAGGAAGAAGATTGACCTCTGTCATAAGCCATGAACAAAGGGGAAGAAGGACTAAAGGGTTGGATGATGATCAACTCAAGGGGGAGGGAGCTGATAGGATCACAGGGCTGTTGTGGAGCTCCTTATATAGGCAGTAGGAGCTGGGGGTGACTGGAATCAGAAGGTGAGGCCATTGATGATCAATGGCTTAGCTATGATCTGGAGAGAGCGCGAGCCATGAGATTAAATGCCAGCTACTAGATAAGATGTTGTTTAAGGCGTGTGTAGGATCTAAAGATATGTAATATATATGGCTACGTGCACAAATACTTAATCAAAATGTTAGTAATACAAAAAGATTTGCACAAAATACAATCACAGAAATTGGCACAATATGTATAGTGGTTCCCCTTCCTTGGATACTCCACTACCTAAGCCTCCCAGCTTAGGGTTTTTAACCCGATTCTCTCAACCCCGAGAGAATCAATTTACTAAATCGAGGTAATTAACGGGTTACCTCAACCCAAGTACAATAATGGGTTTGTTACAACCCAATGAGCAGCAAGCTCAAAATACAAATAAGAACTGGTGTAAGAAAGAGAACTCTTACAACAAGAATTCCTATGCCTCCCAACAATAATTAAAATGAATACCAATTTGAGAGCCTAGGATGGACGTGAATCATTTCGTAGATGCGTGAGAAAAACACATCGTTGAGCTTGCAAGAATGTAGAGAAAGTGAATGGCAAGCTTCTTTCTCTCTTGAAAATATGGTGGAAATTTGAATTATAGCTCTAGAATTTTTCTTCTCTATTTCTTATGTCTCTCTTGTGTGCAAACAAAAAGTCCTAGGGTCATTTTATAGAATTTAGGACCTAGGATACTCGTCTACTAGACGTTGAGACTTAATTCCCAACGTTCACATAGCGTAAATAAATTTTCTAGCCATTCAGAATTGAGCCAACAGCTAGCTGGTACTGCTACTGTAATTGATTTTTATGATCTAAGTTAAATTCTCTTGTTAAGAGGCATACAATTTATGAAAACCTAAACTAAAAAAACAAAGGATCAAAGATGATCTTCTTCTTCTCGATCCATCCTTGTCATCTTGCCTCCTCCTTGTCATCATTCTCATCATCATGCCTCCATCACTTCCTGTTTGCCTTAATCTTCACCTAAATCTGAGAAACACTTAATGCAAACATTAATTCATAATAATTTTGTTAACACCAAAATAAGATGTGAAACAAGGTTCCAACAGCGTGAAGCCATGGGCACTGGTGTCAACTGGTTAAATCAAGATCCATCACTAGATCAAATGTAGAAGGAATGGATGGCTAAGAAGGCTTGAGTTCTTCGTTAGGCTGAAGAGAACAGCTGTAGGTCTATTGGGTAAATTGTAGAGAGACCCTTATAGTGAATCAATAATAAAAGTATGCAGAGACCCATAAGTATTTCATACAAGAGGTCCCTAAAGGCTTGCAAATGAGTCCCTGATAATTTTTATATGAAGAGAATACGAGGGCTTTGTAATAGAGGAAGGACCTAAATGTAAAGTATAAAATCTAAGGTCCAAAATAGGTCAAAATGCAATGTAACTTTTATGGAGTTAAGTTTGAACACATTAGAAATTGTTCCAACCATTGATTTTTGAATTTGAGCTCATTTTGGTGTTCAATTATCTTTTGATTTTGCCATTTACAGAATCTCTTTATTTTTGACCTAATTTTGCATTTTTAGCATAGATTTAGTGTTTTAGGTCATTTTTCATAATTTCCACACTTAACCCTTTTCTTAAGTTAATTAATAGTGTTTTGACTTAGTTTCTAGTTTAACTTAAGCATTTTAACTATTATGATGAGCCACACCTCATTAATAAGTACACAATTTAGGAGAGATGCAAGACTCTCCGCATCATCCTCGAAAGACCCACTGACAGCTACACTCAAGAATAAATCCATGAGTTCTCTCAATGCAAAAAAGATGAACATATTATATTGCACATTAAGCCTAGAGGAGTTCAGCCACATTTCACATTGCACTACCGCTTACAAGATTTGGAAAACGCTCAAGGTAACGCACGAAGGTACGTCAAAGGTAAAATTCTTTAAAATTAATTTTGCTTTCTCAAGAATTTGAATCTTTTCTATGAAAGATAACGAGAAATTAAGTGAGATGTATGCTAGGTTCACGTTAATCATGAACAACATCAAGTCCCTTGGAAAGTCTTTTATTCAAGGAGAACTTCAATCAAAGCTTCCCCATTCCCTTTGATCATAATGGGAACAAAAGCCCATCAAATTGAGGAGCTCAACATGAATGATCTCCTAGGAAATATGATGGCTTATGAAAAGAAGATAGAGCAAGTCACATCAGAGCCAAAGATGAAGAGCCTTGCTTTTAAAGTTGCTTCTGATGATAATGAAATTCCATTTTTGCTAACAAAAATTTGAAGTTTCTTACGAGCAAGGAATTAAAGAAAGAGAAAAAAAAAACAAAGAGGAGGAACCGATTAGATGCTACCATTGCAAGAAAAAGGGGCATCTTAGATCAGAGTGCCCTCTCCTAAAGCAAGAGAAGAATAAGGACAAGAAGCACAAGAAAAAGCATTCCAAGCTACATGGGATGACAAGAGCTCAAAGGAGGAAGAGGAAGAATGTAAGAAGGAAACGAAAAACACGATCGTGTGCGTTGATTTTGTGGCCATTACGGATGAAAGTGAAAAGAAAAAAACAAAGGCAAAAAGGAGGTAAAGTCTTTTACCTTAGATGAATTTTCAAGAGAATTTAGAGCAATTATACAATCTTAGTAAGTCTTTGAAAGTTCAAAACAAGAATTTGAAATCTAATCTTAGTTCTCTTAAGCACGAAAAAGACAATCTTGTGATAGAAAATCAAGAGTTAGTTTTAGAGAACCATAAATTAATTGATGAAAAGAACCTTTTGAAATCTAAAAATATAGTTCAGTTAGAGACTATTAAGGACTTAGAAGCCAAGAAAGCACTTATAGAAGTTGAAAATGATTTCTTAAAGGTAGACATTAAAGGCTTTAAGGAAAATATTCAAAAACTTGAAACTAAAATAGCCCACTTGAAAGAAAAATCAAATCAACTCTTAGATGATCTAACCAAATTTACTAAGGGTAAGAAAAATTTGGACAAGCTTATTGCCCACCAAAAGGTAAACTCTAGTAAATAAGGTTTAGGTCACTATGAAGCAAGTAGTTCAAGCCAAAAGAAAATAAAGGAGGAATTTCTTACCAAGAGAACTATTAACAAATTCAAATCCAAACTCACTTGGATACAGAAAAAGCAACTTGAATCTTGTTTTGTAGGTTTCAAAGGAGATTACAATGTAAAGAATTAGATTTACAAATTGAAGGATGGACAACTCATATTGGAAAGACCAAAAAATGAACCTAAGAAGCCTCAACTAACATGAATAAACTCAATACATTCCTTTAAAGGAACACGGAGGCTCATGGGCCATGGATTTATGGTGCCCAAAGCATACAACTGGAGACAAGCACCTCTTCCCATATTTGAAAGCTATAGATGGAGAAATGATTACATTTGGCAACCTCCACTTGAGCCATATTATTGGCCTTGGAAGTTAGGAAATCCTTTGATTTTTGTTGATCTATTCTTTTAAGTTAGTATTAAGATAGGGGGAGGATTTAAATTTTTGTTAATATATTATAATTACATCAAAAGTGGGAGATCACCCTTCATATTAGTTGATTTAAAATTAAAATTAAAATGCATGCTTCTTGGGGGAGCCTAATTTCCTTTATTATGTTAAAAAGGGGGAATTAATTTATTTTTAGAAGAGGATATTTAAGGGGGAGTTTAGGATTAAAATAAAATTGAACCTTTTTGATAATGTCAAAATGGGGGAGAATTTTGAGCTTAATTGTTTATGGTTTCATCATCATCAAAAAAGGGGAAAATTGTTACTACAAATGCATCTTAGTCCTTGATTTTGATGATAAAAAAACAAAGTGTATTTAACAAGTACATTTGAGTTGTGAGAATTTAAGTAAATGCAATTGGTTAAAGTGTTGGACAAGATTAAGCTCACATGTGTTGCGCAAAAACACTAGTGTGATAAATACATCGAAGTAGCACTATAATAAGCGATAGCTCTTAAATTTATACTGAACTTAGATCAATAAATAGATAATATTTTAAGAGTCCAGGTTGATCTCAGGGAGGTTTCTGGTCTAAATTACTTCCTAACATAAGTTAAGTATGCAAGAATTTTGGGGGGATTTCTGGAGATGTTTTGATATTTTTTTAGGATTTTTCATTGAACGCAAGGCAATTAGGTAGCTTTGACCCCCTATGTAAGATGCAAACCTAACCTAATCCTAATGTAGTCCTAAAATTTTGATGAATTTTTATAAGAATTCTAATCATATAAGGAATTGACTTCAATGATTTCACGCTAATACAAGGTGTATGAAAATTCTTAAAATTTAGACAGTGCCAAAATTTCAAGTTTTATTTGGCTGTAGACCCTACATCAATACACGAATTTTATAAAATTGTAGAAATTGATTCAGGCGTAAAATTTTTTCAAAAAAATTCCTTACTTGATTCCTAGGCCTCAGACAAAATTTGGTGATTTTTAGGAACATGTGTTGGATAGGGTGATTTTCAAAAACTGGGATTGTAAATTTGTGAGGGAATCATAAGTTACAAATTTTGAAAACTCAACATAAGCACAACACTTTTTTTAAATATTTTATTTTCTAATTTTTTTGGAATTTTGAATATAAGAAAACAATAAACTAAACTAACTAATGAAGCAAAGAGAAGCAAGATTGGAACTACAAAACTAAGAACTTTATTGCTACTAGTAAAAGAGTTCTACAACTACTTGAACAAAACTAGAAAGTAATATGCAAACAAAACAAAAGAGTAAAGTAAACTAATCTCGAAACGATGTGAAGATGACAACGAAAGATTCGTGACAATGGTGGAGAGTTCTACCACAACTCCCAAAGTGCGAGAGAGTCAAAGAAAAATCTGAAGAACGTGGAGAAGAACTTGCTTGCAACTTGAACTAATGATGAAGTACATAGAACTGGAAATTTAAAGGATTATGCTAATCTAATGGAACCTAACATCTAAACCAATGAAGAGTCAAGCTATGGGCATCTAGAGGAAGGCTTGGAAGGTGGAAGAACTAAGGTGGTGGCTAGCGATGGTGGAGGGAAGAAGTTGGTGGGTGTGGAAGCTATGGAGGAGTAGAAGGCTTAGGGTTATGGTGGAGTGGGAGGGAGAGTTGTGTAGTGGAGGAGGAGGAGGAGGAGGAGGAGAATGATTTCAATGGAGGGTGGTGGGGGGATTTTATAGAGGGGAGAAGTTGGGTTGGTGTGGAATTGTGTGGGATTAGGATTAGGAAAGTAAGATTTGGAGTGAGTTTTAGGAAAGTAGGATTAGGAAAGTAAGATTTGGAGTGAGTTTTAGGAAAGTAGTATCAGGAAAGTAGGAATAGGAAATTAAGAAAGTGGAATTTAGGAAAGGAAATTAGGATTAGGATTAGTCTTAAGAATTGGGATTCTAGAATTAGGAATTAGGAATTGGGTTTTGATCATGAAATCACGAAAAAGATAAATTTGTCGTTGTAGTTGTGAAAATATGAGTATAAATTGTCTCCTAAAAATATGAGTATAAAATTGGAAGTAAGGGTCGTCTCATAGAAAAGGAGTGATGTCTAGATATTTACTAAGCTAACTAAGCCAACAAATTTTTTTTTGGGAGAAATTTTTTATATAATGAAAGCAAAAACGAAACAATCATAGATACGAATACGGAGAGATCACGAAAGCAAAAATA
Organism: Thalassia testudinum; assembly: GCA_037157565.1. Classification (NCBI taxonomy): domain Eukaryota; kingdom Viridiplantae; phylum Streptophyta; class Magnoliopsida; order Alismatales; family Hydrocharitaceae; genus Thalassia; species Thalassia testudinum. Next base: position 23,060,718 of record JAZHRO010000015.1, on the reverse strand, counting down.
GAAATTTTATTATGATCTAAGAGTGCACTACAATAAAAAAAAAAGATAAAATGAAAAATAACAAGGAGAAGAGGCTTAGGAAGGAGGTTGGCAATATCATGATGGGAGTGGAGAGAGCGTTGACGGTCGACGAAAATCCACATGAAAGTGAGAGAAGTCGGAGAAGTCACGTAAAAATGCCAAAACACATGGAGATGCGAGAATCACCAAGAAGATGTTGAAGACAAGAGTTTCACCACGAGATGTCATGGCAAGTATCAGGAACCGTTGAGGAGATGCCAACGTTGAGGAGAAGCGCCAGGAAGATGTTGGAGAAGGAAGAAGTCGTTGAGAGAGAATGCGAAGATGGTGAGGGAGAGGAAGCGTGCTTGGTGGTTGTGGGTGTGTAAGAAGAAGAAGAATAAGAAGAAAGAGAGGGTGTGTAGAGAGAGAAAGGAGAAGAAGGAGGGTGTTGGGTAGAGAAGAAGAAGAAGATGAACGTGGAAGAAGAGGCGGAGAAGAAGAAGAAGAGAAAGAAGAAGAGGGAATGGAAGAGCAAGGAGGAGTGCGAGAAGAAGAAGAAGAAGAAGAAGAAGAAGAAGAAGAAGAAGAGAAGGTGAAGAGGAGGAGGAGGAGGAAGAAGGAGAACACGTGCAAAGGAAGAGGAGGAGAGGGAGAGAGCCAGAGGGAGTCGTACACTGGTTGGAGAAGGACGGCCGTCGGAGAGGGTGCATGCACCGAGAAGAGAGAACGTGGGATGAGGGTGTGCGGAGGAAATAGCGAGAGAGAGAGAGAGAGAGAGAGAGAGAGAGAGAGAGAGAGAGAGAGAGAGAGACGGAAGGCTACGATCAAGGGAGAGGGATAGAGTAAGAGAGGAAGGTCATAGAAAGAGATCGAGAAAGAGAAGAGGAATGGCGGTGGAGATTGTCGTAAGAGGGAGGGAGAAGAGAGGAGAGAGCGGGGGCGCTGGTTTTTTTCTGACGGACGTGAGTTGAGAGAAAATAACTGGAAAGGGAGAACGATGCCGTGCATGCATGCAGTAGGAAATTCATGTGCATGGGAATTGGGAAAGAGAGGGGGTGCGTTTAGAAATTAGGAATGGGAGAAGTGTTGCGGGTATATGTGCATGGTTTTGGAACGTAAAAGGGCGCATGGTTGAGAGAAAATAGAGGGCCTGCATTTTCGTGCATGGGGGCAGTGGCGACATTAGGATTACAAGCATGTGCATGCGTGAATGGGGGCGCTGGGTGTTAGGAGTTACGTAACATTTTTTAGGTTAATTGACGTGAGGAAAAAATAGAGAGAGGTATGGCACTTGCTAGAATTGAGGGAGAAGGAAGCTACATGAAAATGGGTAAGGAAAGGAGATTTTCAATGGAATTTAATAGGATTGGGTGGGATTTTTGGAAGATGTTGGTGATGGCCTAATTAATCAACTTTCAATCTGGCCCAAGCACCTACGAAATAAAATGAAGACTCATATTAATAATCAGAGAATAATAAGGCTTAATCATGCAATCTTAGTTTTAATATGAAAGCATGTAGTTATTTATGAGATGACCCAAATCTAATGCAAATAATGCAATGGAACTAACAAAATTAAGCATGTTAATAGATAAATAAGTAGACTTATTAGGTTTCTAGTGGGAACAAAGAAGGTGGCATGTTCACATTGGTGCATTCATACGAGATTAATTAGGTAGATAACTAAGGGACTAATTGATAGGAAATTAATTCAAATCAAGAATAGGTTTAGATGGGATTCTTTTGGAGGCATAAGGACAAAGGTGGCGTGTAGGTTTGGTGGGGGGCTTCAAGAAGGTGTCCTAGGGTTAGGGATTTTATGGAAAATTAGGAATAGGACTAGGATTTTCATGGTGGAAATTTACAAATAGGATTAGGATTACATTTAATATTAGGACTAGGGTTAAGATGACTAAAGTAGGAAGGTTAGGGTTTAGGGCAAAGGTTTAGGATTAGGGTTTTAGGAATTGGGAATTAGGGTTAGGGTCTTAGTCGGATTCCCATCTGTTCTATAATTGAGCCCATTTGATTTGTTTCTTCTTCCTTCTTCAGATTAGCCCAATATTTCTTTCTTCTCTTCCTCATGAGCACAGTTCAATTTCTCTTACACCAAGTAGAGCCTCAAATCAGTAATTAGGAGTTAAGTAGGCTCAAATCTGCAATATTAATTTCATCATGCATATATGCAATTATTCACAAAATGACTTAATTCTAATACATTTAATGCCCCAAAACTAACAAAATTAAGTATACTATCATGTAATTTAGCATCCTCATCAATATCTGATCGATGAAAAATTTTGTAGAAAAAATGGTTTCGAAAATCGCATCATCATAGGGGCAAATTTCACAATCAGATAAATAACCAGAGGTGAGTCCAAGTCGAACACGTGGAGGCAATGTTCGAAAATCCACATAAAGTTTATATCTTTTTGGTATTTTGTCACTTTTGTAATTTTTATGATTTTTTTATATAGAGAAAATGAAGGTAAGTAGGACAACCTATATAGAACACGCAAATAAAAAGGAAAGACTGAGAGAGAGAGAGAAAGAGAACTTGAATTATAAGCTCAAATTGTTTTATTACAACTACAAAAAATAATAAAAATATATAGAAAAGAAAAAGAGAGGGGGGATGAAAAGAATCTCCCAAGACGATTGCTCGGCGAGATGATGTGCTTGGCAGCAACCTGAGGATCGAGGTGCGGAGGAGGTGAAGGTTAGGAAGAAGACGAGTAGAGGAAGGCTTGGACTAAGCTACAGTGGAGTACAAGGTAAGGGAAGAAGGTTCTAACTAGTGGGAATGGAGGTGTATTTTCTTATAATAGTTGTAAAAGTGCCCAAAATAGAGTTAAGACCCCTAATTGGTTATTAGGACCCATCAAAAATTGAAGCCAACACTTAGGCATTGACCAAAAAATAATATTGGTCGATCGGCTCTTCAATAGCCAGTCAACTGCTGTTCTTTCCCGCCAATCGTGTTATGTTCCAAATTCTAAGCCCAAACCCAAATCTAGATTGAGCATGTTGAGTCAAACTCATCAACGCATGTTGAGCGCAAATCGAGTTTGCATAGCTTGAAAATGAGGAATTTCTGGTTTTGGTCAAACCTTAGGGAAAATTTACATGAATGAAATAATTGGTACCATTGGATTCCTCTCGTCGCAAGCTTTCCAATGAAACCAATTTTATAAAAATTGAAAGTCATTTCAGGAAGAATGTGGGAATTACATGGATAGAGTTAGTTAACACCTAGTCACTATTTTTTTATGTTATTCTTCTTATCCTTCTCCTTAATCCACCTCCCTATTTAATGAAACCCCTCAACCCTAAATCCCAATCACTCCACTAATGCTACCATTCCCAACGAAGAAAGAGAAAGAAATTGTAGGAGAGGGAGAGGAGAAGAGAGGTCGAAGAGAGTGGCTCTCCTCTCTTCCTCATCTTCCTCCTCCTCGTCTCCATGTGCATAAGAAACAAAGGATGGCAAGCGGGACGCGTCGAAGGACTTGACAATCAGGATTGAATTGAGACACGATTCAACATGTAACATCTCGTATTAACTGCCTCAATCCAAAAGAAATTTGGCAAGCCAAAGTCGATGAATAATGCACGAGCATACTCTTGAAGACTACTATCCTTTCTCTCAACTATCCCATTTTGTTGGGGTGCTTAGGGGAAAGAAAACTCATGAGCAATGCCATGCTCTTGACAAAAATCATCAAACAAGGAATTTTCAAACTTGCCCCTATGATCACTATATATTTTAGTGATATGATAGGCTTTATCAATTTTAAGCTTTCTTCAAAAACTAGAAAATATGTCAAACACCCGATCTTTGGATCTAAAAAAGGAAACCTAAGAAAAACATGAGAAATTGTCTACAACGACGAGGCAATATCAACAACCAGTAAAGCTCTCATATCTAGTAGGTCCAAAAAGATCTAGATGAAGTAATTCTAAGGGCCTAGTGGTGGATATAACGTTTTAACTTTTGAAGCTTGCATTAGTTAATTTTCCTAATTCACATGAATCACAAGTAAGTTTATCTAAAGACTACTTTTTGGGTAAGCCTTGAATTAGTTCATGTTTAGCTAGCTTTTGGACTAACCTCATATGAACATGTCCAAATCTTTTATGCCATACATGTATTTCTTCACTAGCTATTAAGCAATCATATGTCCCATCTTATCAAATTCAATGATATATGTGTCTTTATATCTAACTCCCTTAAGAAGGGTTTTATTTATTAAGGCATTCAATATCTCAAAAATCTTTGAAGTAAAAATAACTTTATAACCTTTATCACAAATTTGACTAGCACTTAGTAAATTATGTTTGAGACCCTTAACTAAAGAAATATTTATAATAAGAAAGTTTGGATTACCTACCTTACCAAGGCCAATAATATAACCCTTGTGGTTGTTGCCGAATGCGACTTTCCTCCATCTGTTGGTTGCAACTTTAGGAAAAGGTGTTCGTCTCCAATCATTATTAATACCTCAGTTTTGATGCACTAAAATTATGTTATTTGTCAGAAATCTTTGAGGACTCTATCTTCACTCATGGAAAAAAATAAAGCTCTTTGGAGACATCTATTGTGCCTTTTTCTTTCTTGAGCGTAGATTATATGTATGGAACCTCAAAGTTATTTTCATAGAACGCAAATAACCTAAAAACTTAGTTCAAGAATTAATTGATCGACCAATTATTAAAAGTGATCGACTAAAAGTAATTGATCGACCAATCACTTAGGTTAATCAATCAAATTAAGCCAAATTAGGAAGTTCATTAAATTCCTTTTTAATCAATCAAAATATAGGTTAATCAACCAACCAGTAATTGACCAACCAACTAGATTAACTGACCAAATTCAATTTTGATCAACCAAATAATAAAATTTGATCAACCAAAAGTGTTTGAAAAACTTCCTTTCCAGATGTAATTTCAAATATAAATAGAGGACCTTGGCATCCTTTTTCTACACACAATTCAAAGCAAAAACTCAAAGAAAAAGTGCCCTTACGCTATCCTCTCTGTAGTGCTACTACATCTCGACTTCTATGCTTTCCAAAAGCACTCCATTCAAAAGGCTCTACGAAAGCCTTCAGTTTGATCTCTTATTGAGATTCCTTAGGATTATATTGCATTTCCTTTCATTCTACTATTTTGATATGGGTCTCAAGTTATTTTGGGGGACCTGTTATTGTTGTGCTTCTCTTTAGGTTTCTAAAAGAAGGGTATTTGTAAGAGGTTGTGCCACCCTCATTCAAGTGATACGAAGTTTTAGTGGATTGACTAGCTTGGTCTAGTTGAAAAAATCCTAAACTGGGAGGCTTAGGTAATGGTTTTCACCTGCAAGGGTTTCTACTATAAATTTAGGTGCACTCATGTATTTGTTGTTTGTGATTATTTTATTTCCATATTAGTTTTTATTTGTTGTTTATATCATTCACCCCTCCCCTCTAGTATAATCTATAGATCCACAGGCACTCTTATTTGATATTAGAGCCTTGCCAATCCAAAAGATGTCAAAGTTCTCTATCGACATGTATGCTAAAGGGTAATCTGTAGTACATCCTCCGCTATTCGACGGCACAAATTATGGTTACTGGAAAACCAAGATGCAAATCTTCCTGGAGTCTATGGATTTTGAGGTCTGGGACATAATCGCATTGAAATACACTCACCTAGAGCTAAAAGGAGTTGCTATAACTTTGAAACAAAAGAAGATGGCCACCCACAATGCCAAGGCAATGAAGCCATCTTTTGTGGGCTCTCAAAAGAAAAATTCAATCGAGTCTCGGCATGCAAAATAACTCATGAGATTTAGAATATCTTGGAAATCATTCATGAACGTACCTCCAAGGTAAAAGGAACACGAGTAAATTTGCTGACCCAAAAAATGAGTTGTTTAGGATGAAGAAGGGGGAGTTAATCAAGGAAATGCACACCAAATTTATAGACATCATAAACCTCCTAAGAAATCTAGATCAAAACACCAAGAATGAGGAAGATTCTTCGATCCCTCACCAGCGATTAGGAAATAAAGACCACTACCATCCAAGAATCCAAGGATCTGGCAACATTATATTTGGATGACCTAATTGGTAGTCTCATGGGTTATGAAGTTCAACTTCAGCACATGAAGGAGAACAAAAGTGAAGGAGTGAAGAAGAAACAAATAGCACTCGAAGCAAATGATTACTCAACAATCAAGTAGCGAAGACGAAGATGATATTGCTCTTTTTTCAAGAAAATTTAGAAAGTTCCTAAAGAATAAGAGGAATTGGAGAAAGAAGGAAGAAACAAGGGAAGATGACAACATCTGCTACAACTATAAAAGGAAGGGACATATTTGAAAGGACTACTCTCTTCTCAAAAAGAAAGAAGATTAAGAAACCCCTAAAAAGAGAAGGAAAGAAGAAAGCTTTTCAAGCAACATGGGATGAATCCGATTCAAGATCAAAAGAAGAAGAAACTTTCGGCAAAGAAGCACTTTTAGAACTCATGGCTCTAGAATATGAGGTAACCTCCTTTACACCTGATGAGTTATTAGAAGCTTTCTATGAGATGCATGATCTAGCAAATTCACTCAAAATTGAAAATAGAAAATTGGCAAAAACTCTAGATGACGAGATGGCACTAAAAGAAAAACTTGCTTTACAAAATCATGAGCTATCTCTTGAAATTACTACACTTAGAGCACATGTAGATGACTTAAAATTAGATGTTGATGAACTTAAAGAAAAATTTGCTACTCTAACTTGTAAATGATCTAGCAAAGTTCACAAACTGTTAGGAACACAAACCTAGACCACCACAAGATTTGGGTTAGGATAAATACCCAAAAATGATCATGAAGCCTCTAGCTCTAACTTCAACCAAAAAATTGAGAAAAGTAGCTTTCCTTGTAAGGTAAAACAGACTAATAAATGTGGACCCAAAAGATAATGGGTACCAAAACACATCTTGAAATCTTGTTTTGTAGGTCATAAAGATCAAGTAGATTATAAAAGATGGATTTATCATGAATCTAATGGAAGAAAGCCAATTTATGGATCTCGTGATGCCGATCCTCACAGAGCTGCACAAATGATCAGACCAAGGAAAAAGATGGATCATGGATAATAGATGTTCAAAACATATGCAAGAGAAGATGACCTATTCCTAGATCTCAACTACAAAGAAGATAGAACAGTTACATTTGGGAATAACCACAAGAGCCGTATTATTGATAGTGGCTAAATTAAATTGGTAGCTCCTTTGCCTCTTTTGTTAATTTGCACTTAGTTAAAAGACTAAAATAAAACTTGCTTAGTGCAAGCCAAATCTATGACAAAGGTTATAAAATCAGTTTCACCTTAAACGAGTTCAAAATAAAAGACAAATAAACTAAACAAACCTTGCTTAAAGGTATAGATACAAAAATATCTATATTTTCGACTTTGACAAATGCGACAACTTTGAATGTTTAGTCGCATCTGACGATGACACAATATTGTGACACAAAGATTAGGACATGTTCACTGTTAACACCGCTCGATCGGGGTTTTAAATGATAAAAGATGTTACGTCACGTAGTAGTATAGGGGATAAAGAGTTGATAACAAATAAGAAGTTTTATTACTCGAAAACCTAAGTATCCGAGATCGAACACAAGGAGCAAATGGAATTTATTCACTAATCTCAATAATCTAATTTGAACACTTTAAGTTACTCAAAACCTAATTCAGAGTATAAATGGAAGAGTTTATGAATTAAAATATAGCAAAAGAAGAATTGGACGTCTGCTTATTAAAAAGATATGCTTCTTCTCTGGCTCTCTTTTTGCCTTCCCCTTTCTTTTCTTCTTCTTTGGTTTTCCTCTTTCTTCTTTCTCTGAGCATCTCTTTCTTTCTCTCTTGCCTTGGCCTTGCCTTCTCTTCCTTTCTTCTTCATTGGCCCTTTTCTTTCTTCTTTCTTTCTCTGACTTTGATTTCTTTCTTTCTTCTTTCTTCCTCCTCCTTCATTCTTCTTTCCTTAAGCTTCTACCTTCAGCTCTTTTCTTCAGCCGTGCCTCCTTTCTACTACAGTGCCCTCTCTTTCCCTTGGCTTCTGCCCTCCTTGCTTCTGCCTCTTCTTCCTTCTCTTCTTGGCCGCGAGTCCTTCTTCTTCCTTCCTTAGCCTCTTTGCCTTTGGCTTCCTTCCTTTCTCTTCTTTTCCTTCTTCTCTTCCCTGCACACAGTGGAGCAAGACCTACCCCTACCCCTCCCCGCGTACACACTCTCTCTATTTCTCTCTTGGGTGCGCTCTCCTAGAGCCGGGTAATCAGGTTGGGTTTCACGTGCCCGGGTCCAGGCACACCAACATGGGTGTGGTGCACGAGGAGTGCGAGGGTTAATCGGGTCGGTCAGCCAGGTCCGCGGGGCATAGGTCATGGACGAGGCGTGCCTGTGTGGGAGAGGGGACCTCACCCCGTGTCTTGGGCGAAGAGCAAAAACCACAAAAATAATATAAATCGCACACCTGTGCTGAGTGTTTCCGAGGTGGGACTAAAGTCCCACCCGCTTCTACTTGCGTGCCCTCAGGAGACTTTCCTTCAATTGCCGCTGTTGTGATCTCTCTCAAAACCAATTGCCTGGCTGGGTGTATGCGCGAGTCCTACCCGCACTTCCTGGAGCACAGCACCTGGGTTGATGCGGCCTGACGTGAGCTTACGAGCTCCTTGTTCTCGCTCCAATGGCAAAACGGGGGCCTAACCTGAAATCACTCAAAATGGCCTGTCGGCCCCATTAAAACACATGAGGAGCTTCGCTGTGTCATGGCGAAGGTGAGGTGGTGGGTGGCTGGCCACGGGGCAGCCTAGGCGTGCATGCCTAGGTCGCTCTGTGGCCGTGAAGGTGGGTTAGGTAGGGGGGCATTTAGGGAGGTGATGACAGTCAGTGAAGGGGTGTAATGTGCTCAGTGGATGGTGGCGGAGGTGATGAGGTAGGTGGCGAGGCGTATGGATGGGTAGAGCAACAGGAGTGCCTTCGTCGGTGGTCAGCCGGAGATGGAGAAGATGGAGGTGGTCTGTGGCGTCGAGGGGTTGAAAATAGTAATAGAGATAGGGGAAATAAAGAAGAGAGAGAGGGGAAGTGTTCTAACCTAACTACGTGGACGAAGGCAGAGAGGAGGCGGGTGGCTCGTACCTGCCACCACCGAAGAAGAAAGTACCATAGGAGGGAGAACGGCGACGACGACGAGGCTGGAGACGTGCGTGCAGGTATGGCGCAACACGGAGGAAGGAGACGAAGATGTCTCTGCCACTGGTATTGTGGTAGAGCGACGAGAAGGAGGAATATAGGTCGCCGGAGCCTACTAGTCACCTAGCCGGAGGAGAAGGGATGAAATTGGGGTGAATCTCCAGCCAAGCCAAGCTGAAATTATGCGGCCGGAGGTGGTGGTGCTTTTATAGGCACTGGCAGGGGCTTTTGTGCTTGGAAGACAAGCTTCCAAGCACGAGAGTCCTCGCTGGAGAAGGAATCAGTTGAGACACCCACATCTCTCATGCGTTCGCACGAGAGATTTGATACAAATCAGATCCTGCAATCATGCTCGGATGGAGGGAATTCCTCAGAGAATCTCCTTTCCAAATCTAGGAGATCTCTGAGGATTCGGGGAGAAATCCTCCTTAGATCCTCTCCGGAGTAGGATTCCTCCATGTTAATGGTGAAGGGACCTAATTCTAAGAGTGGCAAGGAAGTTAGGGGGGTCTGCGCAATGAATTTCAAAAGCTAGGGGTCAAAATATAATTAGGTGGACTGTTTTGCAAAGTAGGTCAAGGTGACCTCCCCTTAAGTCCAAATTTTGGTAAAAACCTAATTTTGACCTAAGGAATTAAATGGTGAAGTTGTATTTTAGGTTTGACCACGTTTGACTAGACATTTTACACAAAAACCCAAATTAGGTCAAATAATGAGCTAGGACCCCAATCTAGATCAAAATAGGTTCCAAAGGTCAATTTGAAGGTTCTAAACCCTAGGGGATATTTTTCCATGAATTTTACAGGGTCTAGTTGATTTTTATTCTAACCAGAACCTTGTTGAATTAAGAGGATCTGTTTTAGGGTTACAGAATGTCATTTAATTCTTAAATCTCACAATAACCCATTTCTGATTGAACCAACACACTTTTCATCTTTTTCAAACCATTTGACCTATATTTATCCTCTAAGAAATCTCGTTGATGTACTGTAATGGTAAAATTACAGTTTTACCCTTTATTTCATGTTTTCTTCCCAGAACAATAATTCCTTGAATTAGGCCCTTCTCCAGGTTATGTAGGAGATTTTATTCTCTTTCTTAGGTCAAAATGAACTAGTTAGGGCTCATGATGAGGTTCTCATCATTCACATAAAAAACATAAGTAAACTTGTGAAACATGAGCTAGTTAAAGGCCTGCAAAAAATCAATTTCAAGAAGAGCAAAATTTGTGACTCTTGTGAAATTGGTAAACTATCCAAAACCTCCTTTAGCACTTCTAGACCATTGGAGCTACTTCAGTTAGATTTGTTCGAACCAACTAAATCTGAAAGCTTGAGTAGGTGTCACTATTGTTTTGTCATTATTAATGGCTTCTCTAGGTTTACCTAGTTATCTTTCTTAAGAAGTAAGGTCCTGACCTTTGATGTCTTCAGTAAACTTGTAAGGAGATTGCAAAATGAGAAAGGATATGAAGTTATTAAGATTAGAAGTAATCATGGTGGAGAATTCAAAAATCAATCTTTTTCTGACTTCTATGATTAATTTGGGATTAAACAAGAATTTGCTTTTCCTAGAGCTACTCCGCAGAATCGAGTAGTTGAAAGAAAGAATAAGACCCTGCAAGAGTGTGCCCACACAGTGTTGTGTGAGTCAAAGCTGCCTCGATATTTTTGGGCCGAGGCTGTAAACACGGCTTGCTATATTCAAAATAAATCCATGATCAAACCTGTGTTAAACTAAACAAGACACCCTTTGAACTATACTATGATAGAATACTGAAATCTCCATTTCAAGGTGTTTGGATGCAAATGTTTCATATTGAATACAAAGGATAATCTTGATAAATTTGATGCTAAAAGTTCAGAAGGGATCTTTCTAGGTTATTCCATTAGAAGTAAAGCCTATAGAGTTTACAATAAGAAAACCTTACATGTATCATTTGATGAAATCCTATCTCACCCACAATCTTCTCAAAATGATGATGATGAACACCTAGGAGATCCTTCAAACATACTTAAGGAAAATATCTTGGCTGAGTTACTAAAGGATATATCCTATATGAAGGATCACCCAAATGAATTAGTAATTGGAGACCTATCCAAAAGAGTATAAACAATATCTTCAGTCAACACCTTAGCACTTACAACCTTTGTTTCACAACTAGAACCCAAAAATGTTAAAGATGCCTTTACTAATGAATGCTGGATTATAGCACTGCAAGAAGAATTGAATCAATTTAAGAGAAACAAAGTATGGGAACTTGTTCTAAAACCAAATTCTCAAACCATTATAGGAACCAAATGGGTCTTTAGAAATTAACTCAATGAATTAGGATAAGTAGTTAGAAATAAAGTTAGACTTGTGGCCCAAGGGTATAATCAAGAAGAGGGAATTGATTTTGATGAAACATATGCACCCTATGGCTCACCTGGAATCCATTAGGATGCTGTTAGCCTTTGCCTCTCATATGGAATTCAAACTCTTCCAAATTGACATCAAAAGTGCATTTCTAAATGGATTCATTAAGGAAGAGGTCTATGTCAAGCAACCTCTGGATTTTGAAAATGTTGATGATCGAGAGTATGTTTACAAATTACACAAAGCATTATATGGCCCAAAACAAGCTCCATGAGCTTGGTATGTCAGAATAAAAACCTACCTAATTGAAAATGATTTTAAAATAGGGAAAATCAATCCAACTCTATTTACAAAACAAAAAAAAGACCTATTGTTAATCCAAATTTATGTTGATAATATCATTTTCGGAGCTACTAATGATCTTTTATGCCAAGAGTTCGCTAAGGTTATGTAGGAATAATTTGAAATCAGTATGATAGGCGAACTCTATTTCTTTCTTGGTCTTCAAAGAGACCAATTGAACAATGGGATATTCATATTCCAAGCAAAGTACACCATGGAGATACTAAATAAATTCTCTATGGACAAGACGAAGGGAAAGGATGCACCCATGAGCTTCAACTCAACTAAAAATCTATGAATCAGGTAAGTCTATAGATAAAAAATTATTTAGAAGCATGATAGGCTCTCTACTATGCCTAACTGCTTACTTGCTTGCATGCATGTTTTCAAGTAGATCCCAAAGACCCACACCTAAATGCTATTAAAAGAATGTTTAGAAACTTAAACCCAACCTCAGACCTAAGGCTCTTCTATCCCAAGTCTCTTCGTTCTCTAAAAAATAAAACGTCGTTTCCTTATCTACAACAGAAGCAGAATACACAGCTGCATCCTTAGCCTGCTCACAGCTCTTATGGATGAAACAAACCCTAGAGGATTTTGGCCTAGCTTATAAAAACAATAAAATACTGTGACAATATTAGTGCCATTAACCTATCTAAAAACCCTGTACAACATTCTAGAACCAAACACTTGTTAGCTGACATATCCCATGTCAAACGTCATTTTCTAAAAGATTATGTGTTAAAAGATGAAATAAATCTAGAGTTTGTGCAAACAGAGTTAGCTGACATATTCACTAAACCCTTGCCCAAAGATAGGTTCAACCTTATATGACGTGCCCTAGGACTAGCAAGACTAAAAGAATTATGTAAAAACCTTAAAAAAGCTTTGTTTTCATTGTTTGATTGATCAAACTTTTGCTTTTGATCGATCAATTCTATTTGATCAATCAATCATGATGAATTGATCAACCACTTCTTTGGCGGGAAAATTCCCTCCAAAATTTTTGAAGTTTGATCGACTAAAATAATTTTTTGATCGACCATCTATTTAGGCAGAAAATTTCCCTCTAGAACTTTTTAGCCTGATCAATCAATAACCTTATATAATCGATTAACTCTCCTTTTTGATCGATCAACACATAGTTTTGATCAACCAAATCTTAATGGATTTGATTAGCGATTCTCTTGATCCAAATCACCTCCAATCTTGATTTAACCTACCTTATCTGACCCAATTACACCTATTACCTACCTTTTTTACTTTTACCATACTTAACTTTACAAAAATATAAGAACATCACCTTTTACCCATCATTTTCTTACCATACCCCACCAAAACTAACCACTGACCTCACACCACCCCCATCGACCAAAAACCCTACCCCATACCCCTCGACCGACCTCGCCTCAACCCGCCACCTCCCTCTAAAGCCCTTACCGCCACCAACTAAACTGCCACCATCATCGACCAACACACTTGCGACTCCACCCCCCACTCCCCACACCGCTACCTCCTCCGACCCTCTCTCCCTCTCTAGCGCCGCCACCTCCCCCGTAGCTCTCCTTCCCCGCTATTAATACCACTGAGTTGAGGTTGAAGAATGAGTTGTAGTATAGTCAACAAGAGCGAATCAACACTTAAATTTAAATTCTCAAAATTAGAGTCTAAGGTTGTTCGCTAGGAGCAAATAAGTTGCGCGAATACCACTATCTGACTATTTACAAGATTTGAAACTCAGGAGTTTGATATAAGAGAAATATGCTAGACAAAACAAGAATCAAACACAAAGATAGAGATCATAGCAAGTGCCAAAAATATAAGAGCAAAAGAAGATTGCTTTCTCTTCCTATTCTTCTCTTCTTATCTCTTAGTCTCTTCCTTTGCCACACGCACTTACCCTTTGCTCAATCCTCAGTAAGTCTCATGCCTTTCTTCTCATTTCTTTCTACACTAAAAAAAATTAGGGTCTAACGCGAGCACAGTAACAGTCCAGCCCAGTCCAAATTAGGTCAAAATGGGCCTCACCTCTCATTCACACCCTATATGGGCTGCCCCAATGGGCTATATATATATATATATATAATTTACGTAAATGGGCTCATGGGGTTATATATGCACTATGGAGAGCTTGTCCCTAATAGCTGAATAGCCAAGGGATGGAATCCCTTAAGTATCGCCTCAAGATCTCATATACCAACGATGTTGGACTAAACTCATGCTTTTGATTTTGAAATTTAGTCTGAAGACTCTCCTCTCTTCTTATATTCCTCTCATATGCACACACTATTCTTTTTTTTTTAATTTTGAAAAGGCCCAATGGCCCAATAAACCCGCCCTCTCCTAAACTCTAAATGGGTCCAAGCTCTCTCACCCTACAAGGCTTGGGTGTGTGCATGCATGCGAGTGGGAGCCAACCTCGTGTTCTGACTGATGGGGTCGGTAGCGCAAAACCTTAAGTGTCGTGTGAGGAACTCTAGCCCTAATGAGGTGGGACTATAGGCAGGGTAGGATTTTGCGTGGAATTGAAAGCGATTGTGCGTGATTATTGGACCCTAATCGAAGCTTAATTAATCTCTAACCATTCAATTAAGCAAATTAATCCTAGATGAATTAATCTAAAATAATAAAACTTGAATCCACAAATTGCAATAAAAACCTTGAATAAAATATAATTATGGATGCACCCTTAAGGGTTCAAAACAAAATTGTAAAGAGAGCCTTAGAAATTAATTGAATATTGCATGTAGGTCCTTGGGATGCCTTCCTTTATAGTTTGGCCTTCATCGTTCTTTTCCAGCGATGGCCCGCCGAAGAGCGGCCAGATCTTTGATTAGACCATTGGATGAAGTCGATGGAGGGTGGAGGGTGATCACATGGTAGACACTGACTTGGTGGTGGTGGTGGATTAACGATCAATGTGGTGGATGCGACAAAGGCAGCGAACGGGGCTGAGGAAGACGGTGAACCTCCGGCAAAGACCTGTGATCAGAATAGGTCTTTCGACCTTGCATCAGATCCAAAAGCTTTGGGGTGATGCCCTGAAGCAATGCCCTAAGGCTATGGTGTGAATGGATGCAAGTGTGCGTGTAGCGAAGAAGCTCCTCGAAGCTCTTAATGGCGAGAGTTGTATGGCATGATAGAGGTGACAAAAACACAAATTAACTAGCTCTAAAACTACACCTAACTAATGCAAGTAAAAACCCTAAACTAATAGCACCAGGAGTGGAGTCTTTTCTGACCAGAAGTGGAGTCTTTTGGACAAACAGTTCACTGGCAGGGATTACATTAGTATTCAAGATGCCACTGACGGTATTTCATTGATGATGCACCACCAACAGAACATAGATTTAGTTTTGCTACAGCATGGGCATCAAGTATCTGAATACCTGAATGCTCAGGGATAGTTCTTGGATAGACTTAGTCTATTCACAACCTGCACCAGCAATCTTACCGACCTCCCTATCCTCGTCGCTCAGCAGAAGTTCCTACTTCAGCAGCAGCTCCTCATCTTCCTCCAGTAGCACCAAAGTAGTAGATTACTCCTCCTCACCAGAAAGCTAGGCAGCCAACACCGACCTCCTCTACCCAGAGATGCCTCTGTCTTGGCCAACCATCCTCCTCCTCAGCACCATCTGATCCTATGGATCTTGAAATGGATGCTGAATTTCAGAGCACCTTTGATGCCTTCTTTGCTTCCCTAGTATAGTCTGTTGTACTACTTTTGATTGCTACTACTTAGTTCTTTTTCTGCATTATCTATGGCCTGTAAAACATTATATTTTTGGACATGCTTTATCTATCCTTTCATATTTGCATGATATAGCTCAGCTACCTGCTTTATCATACCTGCCTTTTATATCATGAACTAAGACAAATATTTAAATTCATTGCTATATTTACTTGTTTAAAGGGGAGCCATTAAATACAACTTATCTGCTTAGATTAATTTTTTTATGAAACAAAAAGGGGGAGATATTATGCATATCACTTGCTTTCAAACCATGTGCAAAAATTATCATTATATGCTTATTTTCGTTCTGCATAATTATAATTTTTTTGTCATCAAAAAGGGGGTGAATGTAAATACCTCAGTTTTGATGCACCAAAATTATGTTATTTGTCAGACTAATCTTTCAAGACTCTATCTTGACTCATGAAAAGGAATAAAGTTCTTTGGAGACATTTGTTGTGCCTTTTTCTTTCTTGAGTCTAGATTATATGTATGGAACCTCAAAGTAATTTTCGTAGAACACGAATAACCTAAAAACTTAGTTCAAGAATTAATTGATCGACCAATTATTAAAAGTGATCGACCAATCACTTAGGTTAATCAATCAAATTAAGTCAAATTAGGAAGTTCATTAAATTCCTTTTAATCGATCAAAATATAGGTTAATCAACCAACCAGTAATCGACCAACCAACTAGATTAACCAACTAAATTCAATTTTGATCAACCAAAAGAATTTGGAAAACTTCCTTTCTAGGCTAAGTTTCAAGTATAAATAGAGGACCTTGATAGCCTTTTTCTACACACAATTCAGAGTGAAAACTCAAAGAAAAAGTGCTCTTATGCTATCCTCTCTATAGTTTTATTGCGCCTCAACTTCTATGCTTTCCAAAAGCACTCCATTCAAAAGGCTCTATGAAAAATTTTGGTTTAATCTCTTATTAAGGTTCCTTAATATTATATTGCATTTCCTTTCATTCTACTATTTTGGTCTGGGTCCTAAGTTGTTTTGGGAGACCCGTTGTTGTGCTTTTCTTCAGATTTTTAAGAAAATGATATTTGTAAAAGGTTGTGCCACTCTCGTTCAAGTGGTACGAAGTTTTAGTGGATTGATTAGCTTGATCTAGACGGAAAAATCCTAATTAAGTTGGGAGGCTTAATTAGGTAGTAGTTTTCACCCACAAGGGTTTCCACTATAAATTCAAGTGCACTCATATATTTGTGGTTTGTGATTATTTTATTTCCAGATTAATTTTTATTTGTTGTCTATACTATTCACCCCTCCCCTCTAGTATAGTCTATAGATCCACAGGCACTCTCAGTCATGTGCTTGGAGCATCCTGAGTCCATTACCTATCAGGCACCTTAATCGTACAAAAGATTGTCTTGAGTGATTTTTTTGAGGCTTCTTTGGTCTTTCAAGTTTGTGTTGTCCATTCTTGACCTTATAGATCCAATTCTTCACACTATAATCTCCTTTGAATTCTACAAAACAAGATTCAAGTTGCTTTTTCTGTATCCATGTGAGTGTGGATCTAAATTTGTTGCTGGTCCTCCTAGTAGGAGGTGCATTCTCGGTCTTTGTTTGGCTAGAGCTAGTAGCTTCATAGTAGCCTAGTCCATATGTACTAAAGGAAGGCTTTTAATGAGCAATAAGCTTGTCTAGTTTTACCTTTCCTTTGGTAAATTGGGTTAGATCTTCAAAAAGTTGGTTTGATTCCCCTCTAAGGTGAGATATTTATTTCAATTCTTTCAATCTTAGCTTCAAGCCTTTTAATCCCAAATCTAAGCAAGTCATTTTCATCCTTACGAAAAAGGTTCGATTTTTCTAGGACATGTATTATTTTGTCCAAAAAGCCTTCCCCATCAAGAAAGTCTTTGTTGCTCATGGCTTCATTTAAGTCATTTTTTTAAGAGTCCATTTTCGACTTCAACAAATGTGTTCTTGGCTTCTAAGTCCTTAATTGTTTCTAACTGATTTTTATTTTCATACTTTAGCTTTTACATTCTATTTTAATAGATTTATACTCAAAAAATAAAGAGTCAAAAGCATCTTGAAGTTCACCAAGACAGTAGGAGGGTACCTCAGATTCTTCCTTACTTCCATTTTCATCCACAATCTCCATAAGACCCAAGCATGCGGTCTCTTCTGTAGTGTCTTCCTCCTCTTCTTCCTCCAACCTAAAATTATCCCAAGTGGCTTGGAATGCTTTCTTCTTGAATGATTTTGTCTTAGAGGATTTCTTATGCTCCATCACCTTCTTCTTCTTCCTATCCTCATCCCTTTTCAACAAGGGACAATCCTTCATCATGTGGCCCCTCTTTTTGTAATTGTAGCAAACAAGAAGCTTTTCTTCCTTCTTTTGTTTGATGTCTTTCCTATTTTTTAGAAACTTCTTAAACCTTTTAGCAAGTAAGACAAAATCCTCATCGTCGGAGCTTACTTCGCTATCGAAAGTAGCTTTAAATGCCAAGGATTTCTTCTTTGGTTCCAGAGTGATAGACTTCCTTCTTTATTCCATTTTACTTTCATAGTCCATAAGATTACCAAGAAGATATCCACGTTCAATTCTTCCAATTGATGCACTTCTTCAATGGCAGTTACTTTTTGTTCCTACTTTGGTCTAAGGGAGCATAAGAGGTTAGATTGTATCTCCCTTTGAACAAATGTCTTCCCCAAGGATTGAAGTCGTTCACAATCAACATGAACTAGGTATACATTTCACCTAGCTTCTCATTTTCTCTCATAGAAAATGTTTCAAATTCCTGCGATAAGAGCTTAATTTTGAAGGTTTAACTTTAGATGTACCTTCATAGGTTACCTCAAGTGTCCTCCAAATCTCATGTGCAATGGAGCACTGGCTAATCCGGTTGAACTCATCTAGACTCAATGCACAATATAGGGTATTCATAGCCTTTGCATTGGGGTTCAATTGCTGGATTTGATCTTTTGTGTATTCAGTCACGGGCTTCTTCACGATGATAAATTGAGTTTCACACTTCTCCCATACTGCATAGTCATTTTTCTGTAATTACAACTTCATTATTAGTTTCCAATAGGAGTAGTTTATACCTTTGAACAGGGGTGATCAAGTGGTGGATTGTCCTTCGGTCTGGTTAGTGGCAACGACCTTCTCCTCCATTAGATCTTCGATAGGAAATTACACCAACAAGTGCAGAACCTAGCTCTAATGCCAACTGAAAATAGACTAGAGGGGGGTGAATGTGTAATTGCACTAAATATAAAGTAAATAATAATTTGTAAGAACAATCTCATAATGGACACATGGATATTTAGGTGGAAACCCTAACCAGGTAAAAATCATAACCTAAGTCAACCCGATGATTTACCGATCAGCAAGCGATCAACTAAACACTATCCACACCACTATAAATGAGGGTGGTATTCCTCAAGTACAATCCCATCTCTGATCCCTAAATAAAGGTTTTACCCTTCCACTAGGAAGAGAAGGTAATCTGAAAAGCCAAACACCTTAATACAATTATCTACGAACAAAATGAAAAATAAGCACAATCTATAGAGCTCCCAATAAGATAGAATTTAAGATAGCTACTATAGGAAAAGTAAACTCCCTAAATTTTGAGTAAAATATGAGGCTAGAGCAGTAGGGAAGTGCAGCCAAAGAAAGTGGGGTAAGGTAGAACACCCAAAGGCAGTAGGGCAGGGTAGAGCATTGGGAAATAGTTTCTTGGAGCAAATTTGAATAGAAGGTGTGTTTTTTATCTCCAATTGTATGTATTAAGCCCAACTATGCTCATCTATATTTATAGAGCCTAAAGGATGCTTCAAGAAGGCTTAGGGGAGGTGTTCTAGTCATTGGAAACAAATCCAAGATTTGGACGAAATCTCATTGAGTGTAGAGCAATTATTAAATCTGACAACATAATTAGACATCTAGCTGAATTGTTTGATGTCTGATATCCACAGATAAGACGTCTGGCTGGAGGTATGGACGTCTAATTCTAAAAGGTGTGTTTTCTGACTTTGTTTGGACTTTGTGCAAGGTACTTGGCATTATATCTTGGATGTCTAAAGGAGGTGTATCATACGTCTAAGTCCAATACCAGATGTCTTAAAACAAGAGGAAAAGTTCCTGGAACTCTTCTTGATGCGTTGGATCTTCTATAGGGTACTTGTACCAAAATGTCAGGCATCTATAGGACGTCTGGTGTGACTATTGAAATTGTTTTGAGAAGTGATTTTTTGAAAATCTGGGAAGGTTGATTATGTCTGAAAAATCAAGATTTGGGGTAGATTAGCCCTAACGTCTCTTTATTGGACATCTAGAGATAGGTATGGATGGAAGGGTTTGGATTCTTTTTATGCACTTAATGGGTTAATTAAAGTCTTAATTGGTTGTTCAATGGAGGATTAAAGACTTAGGGAATGAGAAACCCCTTAAAATTTCTAAGTTTAAGAAGTGTTTAAGTAATGTAAAGTTGAGGGGCAAATTGCATAAGAAACGTTGTTAGTAACCTTTCTTGGAAGCCAAGTTAGGAGTGGAGGGCCCCATTTATAAAATTTCCACCCCTTATTTAAGCTAAGGCAATTAAAATTTAAAAGCAAAAACCTCATTCTTCTCCATCAAGCCAATTCGTCCCATCAGTGCCCACCTTCTTCCATCTCCATCACCAACCACCAGCTACCACCACCATTGCCGGAGTTGCTGTAGGAGAAAAGAGAAGAAGAAGAGGAGTTGTTGTGGCTATAGCTGCTGATGTTGTGATAGCTACTGTTGTTGTTTTGTTGTTGAAGTTGTTGCTATTGCTGCTGCCTTTGTTGCTGCAGCTGCTGCTATTGCATTTGTTGTTGCTACTGGTGTTGCTACACTTGCCGCTGCTCTAGCTGTTGTTGTTGCTCAAGCTATTATGACCCAGTTCCTAATTCCCTACAGGACCTGAGACCGGCTTGCCTCAACTAATCCCAAGACCTAGTCGTCCAACAAGAAATAACCAAAAAGCAGGAAAATAAATCACATTCACATATATAATATAACTAAGCAGTAAAAATGTACAAGCAGTAAAGGAAAGTAAAAGCTGCTATTCCAGTACATACCACCACAACACAGGAACAACAGAAACGAAAGTAACAGTAACAAGAACATTAGCTGAAAGTCTGAAACTTACTACAACAATAAAGAGGGTACAACAAAGAGTGTAGAAAACTATGGCTGGGCTCGATTGGGCCCAACACCCTCTGCAGCCAGAAGCTCTGGCTGCTCAACTCCTGGTCCTGAACAGTGGTAAGGAAAGACAGAGTCAGCGAACACTGAGTAGAGTGGTATCTATACTATCTAAAGCATTAAAAGTAACAGGTTTAATTCTCTTTCCTAATTATTTTATTTACATGTAATTCCTTTTCACCCCTTTACGTCAACTTTCAAATTTTTCTTGATCTCGCATGTTCCTCGTGGTAACGATCTTCATTGCAATCTTTTCCGAAGAGTAGAAGGTACACGTGGTGCTCTCCTAGCCGAGAGAGTCTCCCGTGGAAGTCCTACACCTAGTCAACCACCCCGAGATCACTGTCAAGATGTAGCGATGACTACGACATGCGTGATAAGTGCACGGGTAGCTACCCTGCACTGACACGCGGTCAGTTGTTTTCGCTAGCGGGTACACCCAAAGTACAACACGAAACAGTATAGGGCCTAACCCTCTCAAAAATAGGCGTCTAGCCCCTCAGAACCAAACAAGGGTCTCGCCCCTCCACAGTCCGTGCACCCTCGTCCGATTACCCTAGTTTGCCCAGAGGGCCGAACAAGTCGGTGTAGGGTGGCTAGCTGAACCTCGGGCACCGTGGGGTGGCTAGCTCCCTCCCTACACTAGTAGCTAACCTCGGTACCGTATACACAAGGGCCAACAGAAGTCGGTGTAGAGTAGCCAATCCTAACCTTGGGTCCCAACCCAAGGGCGGCTAGCTCCACTCTACACAAAAGGGGACAGTCGCTCTCCTTGGTACCACATACTCAAGGGCTAGCACACTTCCTGTCCACATTCCAGATTTCTCCATCTAACCACAGGAGCTCTACTCCTAACACCCCGCAGGGTTCATGCTCATGTTCACCACATTATTCCAATCCAAATTCCATCATTCTCAATTCAGTTCTCGTTTATATACAGGCAGCTCGTATTTCCACAATTTAATACATGCAACTAATGATTTTACAGGTAACTATTTAGTTATCTCAGGAAGCTCATACTTTATTATAGGCAACGGCTAGCAGTTTAACTCATTATGTATACAAATACAATCATGCAGAACAATTTGGTTTATTCATTTCTCTGTCCTAGGGTTCATGCCACATCCTAGGTTTCCAGTTGGCTAATTTCACATATACATTCTTATTTAATAAGATTAACAGGGGTGGACCACTCTACCAGACAATTCGGGAGTAATGGGGCTTGAACTGCAGACCAGGCTCCTCTACGAGCCCCAAACACGCAGTAGGTCGAAACCCTAAACCAAGGAACACATCACAAAGGAGGATTCAGAACAATGTACAAAGGCTTCTAGTAAGTAGAGAAACTTGCAAGGAAACCACAAATACTTCGTTTACGTAAAACGGATCCCGATCGGACCTTAAACGGGTCAAAAATGTGTCTACTGACCAAAATCAGACATTTGGAAACAAGTCCAGACGTATTAAAAGATACAGAATCTCACCTCAAGTCCCTGCGGTGTCTTTAGACGTCCAGGACTCCCCTGCGACCATCTGAAAGTAGTTCCAGGCGTCTGACCAGTCCTCCGGTCGTCTGGAAGCACCTCCAGTCGTCTAGTGAGCTGATCAGACATCCGAAAGTGCATGGAAGGGCGTTCCACGCTCCTTCCCAAGGCTGCTCCTGCATGCGACAGAGCAACCACCCTAAAATTAGCTAAACATATCTTTTGCAATGCAGCCTGCATGACCGTAACAGTGGAGAGAACGTACCTTCGAGATATAGGTGCTTTCAGTCGTCTGGTCTTGACTCCAGACGTCCTGAAGCTCAGCCGGTCATCCAGACTGCACTCCAAACGTCTGATACTAGAAAAATTCTAGTATCAGACTGCGCTCCCAGCGCTCCTCACCGCACTCCACCGTGCTTCTCCTCACTCCGCCATAGCTCCAGCTGCTGCAGGTGGTCGAGGACGATGCTCCGGACTCCCTCCTCCTCTCACACACACCGCGGTGGCCGTGCGAGCTCCGACGAGCTTCCACGAAGCTCCCAACCTCGACCTCCTTCTCCTTCTCACTCACTCTCCTCCTCCTCACTCTCACGCACTCCCTCGCTAACCTCCTCTTGCCACTCCGCCGCACTCTGAAGGTGGAGATGGTGGTGTGTGGAGTGGAGAGGAGAGGAGGGGAGGGTGGCCTTTTATAAAGGCCGAGGGTTAGGGTTCTGCAGGGGGAGGGAGGAGGAAAGAGAGAGAGAAGGAGAGTTCTACACGTCGCCCACGCGCAAAAAGCAGAATGTGCACAAAATTTTAATTTCCAAACGTCCGGGAAAAGGTCCAGATGTCTGACTGACACTCTAGACGTCTTAAAAGGCTAAAAGTGGGATGAGGCCTTACACAAGCTATTGCTGCTCCTGTTGTTACAGTCGCTGCTGCTACTACTGTTGCTAAGGTTTGTTATTGTTGTTGTGTCACTACCGCAGCTAATGTTGTTGCTGTTGTTGTAGCTAATATTGTTGTTGTTGTAGCTAATATTGCTATTGTTCCTCTACTATTGCCATGGTAGCTGCTCACGTTGGGGAAAGAAAAAGAGAGGAGCTCCAAGGTAGGGATCCTCCTCTTGATTCCCACCCTTTTGTTTCTTTGTGATTAGGAACTGTAGAGGTACTGTTTGGAATTGAAATCATGTTGACGTGTGGGTTTTAGAGTTGTGTGAGTGAACCCTGTTCCATGGCTTTGATAATGAGGTTTTAAGGGTTTTCTTGGGTATCAAGGTTTTAATGAATGGAAAAGAAAGGGTTTTTCCTTGATTTTCCCTTGTGTGTGCATGTTTAGTTAATGTTGGAAAATGCTTAGATCCACATTTTATCATGTGTAGTTTGTTGGTGAACGTGGGAAATCAAGTGAGTTCATGGATGTTCAGTTGGGTGCTAAAAGCACCCAGTACCAGTATTGGTAGTACTGGTGCTAGTTGACTTAGCATAGGCTAAAATGGGGCTTTAAGAAGGGTACTGAAGGTACCTGGTACCAGTACTAGATGTGGTCAGTCGGCCATGACTGTGGGTGCCAAATACCGATACTAGAGCTCACTACCGATACTAGCACACTATGGTTTGAGTTGGGTTGACGATACCCAGCACTTGTACTAGGGCTTAGTATCAGTAGTGGTGCACATGTTTCACCCTGTTTAAGCTAGGAGGCAAGGAACTCTTGAGCTCTAAGAATAGGATAAAAAGGGTGATTTAATTCATCTAAGGCATGAATCCAAAATGCTAAACCTGTTACGGACTCGGCTAGAGTCTAATAAGAGGAAATGCTTGGATCCTAAGGTTTTGGATAAGACCCTAAGTGATCTAGTAGGTCTCCAGGATTACCTAATCCGGTATCGATCAGGAAAAATGACTTGGGAATGATTAGGTCAAATAAGTGAACTCATAAAGCGAGGCACCAGGACTTAGTGAGTGAGTTCACTATTGCAAGTCAAAGACTCGGGAGTCTAGGTAGCTTGAGGCTACTACTGTTTAGCCTAGGAACTAGAATAGTTTCTGGTTGGGGTATTGCTAGGTGCCATCATGGAGATAAGGCACTGGGAGGTGTCTTGAGTCTAAGTTGATGACAGGTGCCCTGAGATCTTGAGTGAATAATTTCCAGGGATTCTTGAGTGACGAGGATTGTGTGGATCTTGTGTGGAACAATTTCCAAGGATCCAGACAAGTGAGAGAATGTGGGATCTTGTGTGGAATAGTTTCCAAGGATTGCAGGAAATGCTTGATCTTGGGTGGATTAGTTTCCAGGGATCACTGGCAATGGAAAGTCGCTCCCGCTGATCATTTGGACTGGGTACTCAGGGATGTCTTGAGTGGAATAGTTTTCAGGAACTATGAGTATAGTCAATGTTCTGGCAACCGGAGTGGTATTCTTGTCTAGTGGACATGAGTGCTTTAATCTCTCCAAAGGCCAAGGAAGGGTTATGGTACAAGTGTACCATTGGAGAGGGTACATTGAGATCTCCTTCAGTATGAAGGGTTGATTTAGCTTACTAAATCCTAAATACTAAAGACTAAACCCTAAACCTAAGGTGAAAAATCACTTTTCAAGTGAAAAATTACTTCTCATACGTAAAGAAACACTTCGAATTTAATTTTACATCAGTGTAAAAAAATATTGTACCGATGCAAAGTAGTTTAAAAAGGGTGTAATCTTACTTTGCATCGATACAAAGTAGTTCAAAGTAAGACTTCACCGATTCAATCTTACTTTGCATTCATGTAAAATTTTTTCGAAAGTGTAAATTGATTTTGCACAACCACTCACCTTTACGAAAGTAGTTTATTGTTGATTTCAATAATGATAGACCTCACCACATGTCAGTACTTTTTTTACATAAAAAAAAAAGAAAAAGATCACATTTATAGTTATAAGTCTACTTTTGTGGTCCACAAATAAGAGGGGAAAAACAAGAAAGTGGGTTCGATGATCGAGAGAAGAAAGAGAAAGAATGGGAGGAAAAATAAGGGTGATCGCATATTTATGTCCTCGTTGATTTCTTTTTTCAAGAATAGCATTTCCTTCCTAGTTTTTTAGTGTCAATTTAAGCGACTAAGATGGCATTTCAAAGATAAATAAGCAATGTAGGAAATGATAAATTTAGAACTTAACTAATTTTATCAATATAATATATGTTTTCAATTGAATTCTCATTTTAATAATAATATACTTAGATTTTAATTTAATTTACTAAAGTAGATCTATCGATAACTTTTATGCTTCGGATTTACAATGATTTTCAATCTTATCAAGCCTACTTGATGCATACTTGGTTGTGTTGGGAATTCTCATTTACATGCCATCTATTCTAATGATTTCTTCCATTTTGTTTATCAAATGGAAATTTTTGTAGCTCAACTTTGTTTTGTGGAACCTAAATTAAATAGACTAACATCTTTCCTATTATGACCCGATTCTCGAATCCTTACAGAACACGAGACCGAACCGACTCGACTGATCCCAAGACCCAGTCGTCCAACGAGAAAGTAGCCAAAAAATAGGAAAGTAAACCACATTCATTATACTATACAACTAACAATAACAAAAGTACAGCAGTAAAGAAGTAAAACTACTATAGTACACGCCACCACAACAGTAGAAAAGTAAACAGGTACAGGAATATAATGTTCAAATGTAAGAGTATAGAGGTGCAAGGACTATTCACTATAACTGAAAAAGGAGTACAACAGAAAGCTACAACTACTGGGCTCTATTGGACCAACCACCCTCTGCAGGCGTAGGCTCTGGCTGCTCAACACCTGGACCTGAAAAGGGGTTATGAGTACAAAACGTCAGCGAACGCTGAGTAGAGTGGCAACCAACTAACTAAAGTAGTAAAGGTGGATAGGTAGCTGTTGTTTTTCAATTTCTTTCTTTCTTTAACTAATTATTCTTTCTTTCACCACTTGGTTTATTTATAAGGTCTCTTTCTTGATCTCGAATGTTCCTCATGGGAACGATCTTAATTGCAGTCTTTTCCGAAGAGTAGAAGTCACACGTGGTGCTCTCTTGGCCGAGAGAGTCCCCCGTGGTGGTCTTACACCCAGTCAACCACCCCAAGGTCACGGACAGACTTAATGGTGACTATAGCACGCGCGATAAACGCACGGGTAGCTACCCTGCACTAGCACGCGGTCAGTCGTTTCCGTTAGCGGGTGCACCCAAAGCACAGCACGGAACCAGTTTAAGGCATAGGTCTCTCAGTAATAGGGGTCTAGCCCCTAAGAACCAAACAGGGGTCTCGCCCCTCCACAGTCCCCGCACCCTCACCTGACTACCTTAGTTTGCCCAGTGGGCCTAACAAGTCAGTGTAGGGTGGCTAGCTGAACCCCAGGCCCCGTGGGGTGGCTAGCTCTCTCCCTACACTAGTAGCTCTCCCTGGTACTGTGTATGCGAGAGCCAAGAAGTCAGTACAGAGTGGCCAATCCTAACCTCGAATCCCAACCTAAGGGCGGTAGCTCCGCTTTGCACTAAACAGGGGGACAGTTGCTCTCCTTGGTACTCCGTACTCAAGGGCCAGCTTACTTCCCCACTCACATTTCCAGTTCCATTTCACTGATTCCAGGAGCTCTACTCCTAACTCCTCGTAGGGTTCATGCTCATATTCCTCATGTCATTCCATACTAGGTTTTATCATTTCTATTTCCGTTCTCAGGTTATACACATGCCACTGGTAATTCTATCATCCACATTTCCATATTCAGGTTATTCACAGGTAGCTCGTGTTTCCAACATTCACCTTTCCATTTCCAAATTTTATACAGGCAGCTCATATTATGTGTGCGACAGGAAGTTACATACAATAGTTAACAAATACTATATATTTGCAGGCAACTGTTATTCATTTACAGGAAATTATTATCATTCTATCTATTCATTCACGACTGCAATCCATTCATTCAATACAAACATTTCCAACATTTCTAGCCCTAGGATTCATGCCATACCCTAGGTTCTAATCATTCATTCCACACATGCATTCAGGCTTGTATTAAAATTAAGGGAAGCCACTCTACTAGTAAACCCAGAAGTAGTGGGGGCTTGAACGGTAGGCTCACGTGCCCCAGCAAGCCCCGAACCCGCAACGAAAACAAGTCCTATCACAAGGATCAATCACAAGAGAATACTTAGAACAGTATAGAAAGTATTCCAACAAGTAGGGGAATTCACACGAGAAACATCGGTATCTTAAATGCGGAAATCGGACCTCAAACGGACCCTAAACGGGTCAAAAAATAGTGATTCTGACTCAAATCATACGTCTGGAACAACTTTCAGACGTCTTAAAAGTGTCCAGTGCCATACCTGAAGTCCTGCGCCACTCCTCAGACATCCAGGAACTCCGCTGGACCGTCTGGACCCAGTTCCAGACGTCCGACCACCTCTCTGGACGTCTAGAAATGCTTTCCGTCGTCTGGTGTCTCGCCCAGACGTCTGAAGTGCTGGGAGGGTGTGTCCTGCACCTTCCCGAAGCAACTCCTACGCGAATCAACGAAATCTCCTCAAAAAGGCATGAAACAGTGCCTCGGTGTAGCAGCCTGCATGGCCGTATCCGCAAAGAAGACGTACATTCGCGAAGTCTACTCCTCAGTCGTCTAGAACCTCCTCCAGACGTCGGCTACGTCGTCTGGAAGTCGCTCTAGACGTCTAATTCTGGGAAAAACCCAGAACCAAAACCTGCTTCCACCCTCTCGCGCCGCCCGTGGCCGCGTCGCGCCCTCTCGCCTGCTGCTCCGGCTGCAGTAGTGTCGAGGAGGACCTCCCCGATGCACTCCTCCGCCTTACGTACGCGTCGCTCCAACCGTGAGCTCACCGGCGAGCTCCCATGCGAGCTTGCAAGCTTGCTCTTATCTCCTTCTCACGCTGCTCCTCCTCTCCTCTCACGCCGCTCCTTCTCTCCGTCGTTCTCGCTCTGCTGCTCTCACTGGAGGAAGGAGGAAAGTGGCTGGGAAGTAGGGGTGGAATGAGGGAGAGGAGGGGGCCTTATATAAGGGTGTGGGTTTAGGATTTTCGTCAGGTGGACGGAGAGAGAAGAAGAACAAAACAAGGGACGTGTACTGTCTGCGCGCAGACGCGAGTTCGCATTCAAAATTTTCAATTTTCAAACGTTTGGGAATAAGTCCAAATGTCTGACCCTCAGTTTAGACATCTTACCAGATGTCTGACCTAAAGTCCGGACATCTTAAAAAGGCTTAACAGCACGGGTCTTAACATTTCCTATTACTACCCTTGAAATCCAGCACGGGTCTTAACATTTCCTATTACTACCCTTGAAATCCTAACCTTCGTTTAAGAGCCTGGATTTTGAGGTGTGACGATGGACATATGGATATTTCTTTGGACGTCTAAGAGAAATAGTTTTTTATTATGAAATAAGTCTCACAAAAGTCAAGAGGTGAGATTAGGTTTGACGAGTCTTGATTTAGGGATAATTTAAACTTAACATTCCATTATTGGATGCCTAAGACTATTTTCAAACATTTGTAGGTGGGCGTAGATGTCCAGGATAAGACTTGGATGGCTAATGTGCAAATAGCAAGGTTTGTAAAGAAAATATTTTTGAAGTTAGATGCTTGATCGTCTATTGTTACGATCATGGGCGTCAGAAGCAGTTTAAGACGTCTGGGAAGTGTCCCAGACATCTGGTAATAAATTTTTTCGGCGTACGGGTTCGCGTCTGCGCGTGCCCGCAGCCTCCATTTTCTCTCCCTGCAGGCGTCGCTTTCCTTCTCTCTCTTCCCACAGCTGCCCTATAAGAGCGCTCCCCCTCTCCCTCACCCCCACTCCACCATCTCCTCTTCTCCTCCCTGCGAGCGAGCGAGGGCGCAACAGCGGCTGCAGTGGGCGAGCGGGAGGGAGTGTTGCGAGAGGAAGAAGAAGCTCGACCGCGGAGGTGCGAGCTTGCCGGGGCAGCTAGACCCGGCCGGCGGGGGGGAACAACGGGCGTGGGGTGTCACGGAGGAGCCGCTGCAGCTCGGGCAGCAGGCAGACGCGGCGCAGCGCGACTGTGCGTCGCGTGCAGAGGATGAACCGGGTGCTGATTCTGGGAAAATTTCCCATAATCAGACGTCTGGACTTACATCCAGACAACGCGTAGGACGTCTGGAGGAAGATCCAGACGTCTGACAGGTACAATATTTTTTCCTCCTTCCTTTAACGCGTGTCCGGCCATGCAGCCGTCCACTGCGTTCTCTGAGCCTTTTCGTGATGAGAGCGGTTGCATGTGTGCAGGTGTTGTTTGGGAGGGCGCGAGGGCTTGCCATCCCACGTGAATCAGATGTCTGGCTACAGTGCCAGACGACGGAGACAACCTCCAGACGTCCAGGGTGACAATCGGACGTCTGGAAACCAAGGCTAGACATTCCAGCGGGCTTCTAGACGTCTGAAGGACTGTGCAGACTGAGGTACGACCTGATCCACCTTTTAAGACGTCTGGAAGAGGTTCCAGACGTTTGATTTTGGACAGATTCGTCGTTTTTGACCCGTTTAGGGCCCGTTCGAAGTCCGTTTTCTGCGTTTCGAGTTGCGTTCTATCCAGAATTAATTCCTCTATCCGTTTACAGTAATTGTGTACTATTCTGAGAAACACCTTATGATTGATCCTTATGTTAGGACCCCGTTCCGTTGCAATCTTGGGGGTTGAAGAGGCGCGCGGGATTGCCAACCACGCCCCCAGTACTCCCGATTTCGTTGGTAGAGTGGCTTTTTAATTTATTTAACAAAAATTTGTTACAATTATGAAACAATAAATAGTCTAGGGCATTGCAAGAACCCTAGGACTGAGAAATTAGATTGAATGATAGATCTTAGGGTATTGCATGAATCCTAGGATTGGAAAACTAGATTGAATGATAGATCCAAGGGTACGGCATGAATCCTAGGACTGGAAAACTAGTTGAATATATAAATATTGCAGTCTTGGAATAGTAGAAAGGAAATGATAGCTGCCTATTATGAATGAATAAGTATGATTGAGAACATGGGTTGTATGAACGTAAAGTTGGAACGGTGAAACCTAAATTGGCTGAGTTAAAAGAGCTTGAACCCTACGGGGAATTAGGAGTAGAACTCCTGGAAAGGGAATGGAATAGAATTGGGGAAGTGAGCTGGCCCATGAGTACGGAGTACCAAGGAAAGCGACTGTCCCCCTGTTTAGTGCAGAGCGGAGCTAGCCGCCCCAGGAACCCGGGGTTAGGTCTGGCCACTTTGTACCGACTTTTGGCCCTCGCGTACACAGTACCGAGGAGAGCTACTAGTGTAGGGAGAGTACTAGCTACCCCATGGGCCCCAGGGTTCTACTGGCCCTCCTACACCGACTTGTTAGGCCCACTGGGCAAACCAGGGTAGTCAGGCGAGGGTGCGCGGACTGTGGAGGGGCAAGACCCCTGTTTGGTTACTGTGGAGGGGTTGGACCTCTATACTGGTTCCATGTTGTGCTTTGGACGCACCCGTTAACGGAAACGACTGACCGCATGCCAGTGCGAGGTAGCTACCCGTGCGTTTATCGCACATGCCGTAGTCACCGTTACGTCTGTCAGCGACCTTGAGGTGGTTGACTGAGGGTAGGACCACCACGGGGGACTCTCCCGGCCAGGAGAGCACCACGTGTTACTTCTACTTTTCAGAAAAGACTGCAATCAAGATCATTCCCACCAGGAACATTCAAGATCAAGAGAAGGATTTAAGAAATAAATCAATAGTGAAAATAGAAAGACATAAATAAAGAAAGTAAAAATATAACAGCTACTGTCCACTCTACTGCTTCGTCTAGCTTTTAGTTGCCACTCTACTCAGCTTTTCGCTGACATGTCACCCTTGTTACCTTTTCAGGACCAGGTGTTGAGCAGCCAGAGTCAGCAACTGTAGAGGGCGCTGGGCCTAGTAGGGTCCAGTAGGGTTACCTGTAGTACTTTCTGTACCTTCTTTCCGTTGTAGTGAGTAATTTTCCGTTGCTCCTTGTACTCTCTTTAATGTAAACTTCATGTTCATATTTATGTTTATTTCTCTATTGTTGTGGTGGTGTATACTATAGTGTTTCTTTCCTTTACTGCTGTATTTTATTACTGCTAGTTATATACATAGTGAATGTGATTTATTTTACTGCTCTTTTGGTTACTTTCTCGTTGGACGACTGGGTTTTGGGATTAGTCGAGCCGGTCCGATTCTCATGTCTCGTAGGGATTTGGGAATTGGGTCATTGCATCTATCTAGACATCTGACGTCTAGTTGGGCATATGATAAAGGGGCTTGTTTTGGAATTAAATTTGGAACAAGACCTATTGGGTTTACTTAAGTGTTAAAGGGTTGTGTGTGAATTACTTAGGTCTTTTAAGGGACTTATTGGGGCTCTTTATGAAACACATCTAGACTCAAAAAAAGATAAAATTACAACACTTTGAATTTATGCAAGATGTACTAAGACCTGTGTCGAGAACTCCTTGTCTACATAGTCCACCTTGGAAGTTGACTTATATTCCTACAAGGCCAGTCAAGCTAGTATAGCACACATAATCGATCGGATTTAATATCTTTATCTTTTCTTAGGATATTTTGTCAAATCATCAAAATATATATATAATGAGAGGTTGCACTAACGTAGGGATTATGGCTCGTAGGGGTCTATTGACAACGGCGTTATAATCGTTGCGATTGGCTATCAGTGACCATTATTTCGTTACCATCACCAATAAGAAGTAGAAGACTTATTTGGTGAAAGCATTTCAACAATGATGTTAATGTTAACCACCATCAAAATCAAAAATTAAAATTTTTAAATCACTTCAGCGACGGTTAGATGTATAACCATCACTGAAACTAGGATATAAGCATGAGCACATTGCCCAACCCATACCCCTTCCTCTCCTAAAATCCCTCCTCCCTTTCCCCTCATCCTCTATAGCGATAAGCTCCTCCTACCCCCCCCCCCCCCTCGTCGCCCCTCATCGTCGCCTCTACCCCCTTCCCTACCTTCTCCTCCTCCTTCCCCTTGTTACACCCCCGCCTCTTGCCAGTGCCTCCAACCCCTCCTCCCCTTCTTCCCCCTCGTCACACCTCCCTCCCCCCACCCCCCACCACCACCTCCGCCCCTTCCTCGCCCCTACAGCCGTTCTAGTCTGCCTCCCCCCTCCTCTAGCCTTTGCCCCATTCGCCTCCATTGCCCCTCCCCTCCTCCCTAATCCACCTTCTCCACCCCCCTTCCTCCTCCTTTGACAACACCATCACTACCTCGTACTCTCCTTCCACAATAGCACCACCACCTTCCTATCCCTCTCCCTTCTCCTCAACCAACACCACTGTCCCAAAATTTAATTCATTTAGTTAAATTAGATTTATTGTAATTTAATTCATGTAAATCAACTTGATTAGCATGTAGATTGATTAGATTCATTGGTATTAATGTGTGTTTTAAATCAAATTGATTATCATATATATTAGTTTGTATGTTATGTATGGTAGCTTTTATTTATATAAATGAAATGTGAACTATGCCCACATTTAGTGTGTCATTTTATGCATGTAGGAATTGGGGAAATTTTCATATTATAGGAGGAACTCTACAGCAATTTTTTTAGACAAGTTACATAAGGAAATGATAGAAGGATAGGGAAAGATGAAAGTGAATTGGGTGAATTAGGGTTTAGGATTTATGGTTTGTGGATTGCTAATGAGTCCATTTCAATGGACTATTTATAAGCCGAAGTTGGTTAATCCCTGCATTTCAGAATGCATTAATATTTACATTTAGTTATAGATTAGTGCACACATTGGAACTTAGGTTTACATGAATTCTTTTGCATTCTATACCTTGTTATGTACATAAATAATTCTATGTATTTCTTTAATTTTGTATGTACCTCGGTATATCCATACCACCTCTTTGACATCTAAGAGAAATTGTAATATACCATTCCCACCACAAGCATAGCTTTCTTTAATTCTCCATTATATGCAAAACTAATTAAACTCATTAGAGATCCCATAATACCCCTTTCCTACTCCCATTTCTTTTCATGACACCACTCCTCATTTTCCCGTGCACATAGGCCCTATCCTCTCATGAATTGCACATTCCTTTTTCTTTTATGTTTCCAACCCAATAACTCCACACACACTCACCGCCAGCTCATTTCTCTCCACACTCGATTTCACAACACTGACGACCCATTCCCACAGCCCCCCCCCATTGCACGCACTTCTCTCTCACGACACACACACCTACAATCCCATGCAGAGAGAAACCCAACCTAATGATTCCTTACTCAAGTGGCGCAGGCCCTAAGGCCTAGTTTGGATGGAGGGATAGATTTTGTGGGATTTGGAAGTTACAAGGGTTATCCTGGTGGGTTAACCTATGATTATTTGGAAAGCAAAGGGATAACTTAGAGGGTTATCCTATATGTGGAAGTTTGTTGTTTGGGAGTGTGTTGATGGGATAAGATGCAGAACGATATTTCTATCCCTGTAGTTATTGGTTTAAAAGTTAGTTAATTGTTAATGGTAGTTGCCTCTAATAAGATAATTTAATTTATTACTTTGAATAAAGTTTTTATTTGATGTAAAGACCCTTCTGTTTTGAGCCTTTTAAGACATCTGAACTGTCAGTCAGACGTCTGGACCCCTTCCCAGACATCTGGAAATTGAAAAATCTGTATGCGAAGTTGGTTCTACGCGCAGCCAGCGCGCAAACCCTTTTCCCTTCTCTCTCTTCCTCTCTTTCTCCCCCTCGTCGAACCCTAACCCAATTGCCTATATAAGTGACCCCTTCCTCTCCTCTCCACTCCATCACCACCACCTTACTCCCCACTCCATAGCCATGAGTGAGGCGCACGAGAAAGAGGGAGCGAGAGCGAGGAGGAGCGGCGTGAAGAGGAGGAGGTCGAGCTCGCAAGCTTCATGGGAGCTCGCCGAAGTGTTGCATGATCACTATGGTGCGTGCGGGAGGAGGAGAGCGTCAGGGCGTCATCCCCGACTTCCTGTAGCAGCCAGAGCTACAACCGAGCAAGAGGAGCCGCGAGGAATTGCAGCGAGAGAAGCGGGAGCGCGGTCTGATACTAGAATTTTTCCAGTATCAGACATCCGGAGTGCCTTCCGGATGACGGGCTGGACGTCTGGTGACAACACCGGACGTCTGAAATCAAGTTTTCACGTAAGTTTGTCTTCCTCGCGGTTACAGCCATGCAGGCCGCACCGCAGTGTGATTTGCTTGTCTAAATAAAGGACTGTCGCTCTGTCGTGCGCAGGAGCAGCTTTGGGAAGGCACGCGACACACCCTCCCATGCTTTTCGGACGTCTGGACAGCTTACCAGACGACCGGAGGCATTCCCAGATGACTGGAAGATAGGTCAGACGTCTGGAGCTGAGTCCAGACAGTCGAGTAAGAGTCCTGGACGTCTGAGGTCGACATAGGGACTTGAGGTAAGACTCTAGTGACTTTTAAGACATCTAGACTTGGTTCCAGATGTCTAATTTGAATCTGTAGACTTGTTTTTGACCCGTTTAGGATCCGATCGAGATCCATTTTACGTATACGAGATATCTGTGTTTTCCTTGTGAGTTCCTCTACTTGTTAGAAACCTTTATATACTATTATGAATGTTCCACTGTGACATGCTCCTTGGTATAGGACCTCGCTCTGTTGCGTGTCTAGGGCTTACAGAGAGGCACGTGGACCTACAGTTCAAGCCCTCAATACTCTTAGATTGTTTGGTAGAGTGGTTTCCCCCTATTCTATTTATAAAATATGAATGCATATATGAAAATCAGATAACTAGAAACCTAGGTTGTGGCATGAATCCTAGGATGAGAAATAGTTGCACTGTTTATGTGCGTGTTTGAGACGGTAACCATAAATGAATGAGCTAAATTGTTAGTGACTGCCTGTTAATAAATACGAGCTACCTGCTAGAATATGAAATGCCTGAGATAACTAAGCAGTTACCTGTGATAATTAGACAGTGACTTGTGATATCGCTTGTGCATGTGTTTAATTATGGAAATACGAGCTGCATGTGTATAATACGAATGAAATTGTGAATGATGAAACCTGGTATAGAATAATATGGTGAATATGAGCATGAACCCTATGGGGACTTAAGAGTAGAGCTCATGTGGATGAATGGAAAGGCCTGGAAATGTGAAAGGGAAGTGTGTTGGCCCTTGAGTACGTGGTACCAAGGAGAGCGATTGTCCCCTTTTTAGTATAGAGAGGAGCTAGCCACCCTTGGGTTGGGACCCGGGGTTAGGAATGGCCACTCTACACCGACTTTTGTTGACCCTCGCGTACACAGTATCGGGGAGAGCTACTAGTGTAGGGAGGGAGTTAGCCACCCCACAGGATCCGAGGTTCAGCTAGCCACCCTACACCAACTTGTTAGGCCCCCTGGGCAAACCGGGGTAGTCAGACGAGGGTGCGCAGACTGTGGAGGGGCTAGACCCCTGTTTGGTTCTGAGGGGCTAGACCCCTGTTTCTGAGAGGGCTAGGCCCTATACTGTTCCATGCTATACTTTGGGCATACCTGCTAGCGGAAACACTGACCGCGTGCTAGTGCAGGGTAGCTGTCCATGCATTTATCGCGCGTACCGTAAGCACCCCTACGTCTGTCAGTGACCTAGAGGTGGTTGACTGGGTGTAAGACTACCACGGGAGACTCTCCCAGCTAGGAGAGCACCACGTGTACCTTCTACTCTTCAGAAAAGACTACTATCAAGATCGTTCCCACGAGGAACATACGAGATCAAGAAAGAAATCTAAAAGTAAACCCATGGAATGAAATGAAATTACTTGTAAATAAAATGATTGGAAAAGATAAATTTACGTACTAGCTTTTACTGCTTCAGATAGTGTTGTTACCACTCTACTCAGTGTTCGCTGACTCCGTTTTCTCATAACCCTTTACAGGTCCATGAGTTGAGCAGCTCGAGTTACCGGCTGCAAAGGGCGTTGGGCCCAGTCGAGCCCAGCAGTAGTCTTACTGTTGTTGTACTTCCTTTCTGTTAGTGAGTTTCAGACTTTGTTTATTATTTCTGTTACTGTACTTTTGTTCTACTTTCTAGTTGTTGTGGTGGTATATACTGATTAGTAGCTTTTACTTCCTTTACTGCTTGTACGCTTTTACTGTTACTTACCTTGCATAGTGGATGTGGTTTATTTCCTGCTTTTCGGTTATTTCTTGTTGGACGACTAGGTCTTGGGATTAGTCGAGTCGAGCCGGTCTTAGGTCCTGTAGGGATTCGAGAACTGAGTCGTAACATTTAATTTAAGAATTTTTATTTATTTTAATTGTAATTAACATTATATTAATTAAAATAAGTCGTCACTATATATAACTTGACAGGTAATGTTTTATTAACTGCATAGTATTAATTTATTTAAACTAATTTTCATTTTAAGTCTAATTAAGGTTACAGTAGAGATGGAAATAACACATGATATTTTTTATTTTTACTTAATAGATTATTGATTATTAACAACATACAATATATTTTCTTAAAGTAATTATGCATATAATTTATACTTAGGTTACATTAATTAAATGTGCATGGTTGTATGCATAACTTGATAGGAAAAGAAGGAAAACACAATTATGAAGATATTTCAATAACTTGGTACTTTATAGTATACAATAAGATCAACCACTAATTATACAATGATTTAGTACATGATAACAAATATGACATTGACACATACTACAAGTACAGAAAATTATACAATCTTCTTTCAATATTGTTTAACACACAAAATCGGTGTTTAAGATTAATACGTTGTAGTACGGATCAAAGTCGCTCGTCAACAAATTATAGCTCGAAAAAAATCTGAG
The DNA here is from genome assembly GCA_037157565.1 of Thalassia testudinum. NCBI lineage: Eukaryota > Viridiplantae > Streptophyta > Magnoliopsida > Alismatales > Hydrocharitaceae > Thalassia > Thalassia testudinum. The sequence continues at coordinate 23,023,516 of JAZHRO010000015.1, read as the reverse complement.
AACGAACGTAGAGAGAAAGTGTTGCAATAAATCTCAAAATTGCAATTCTATCACAAGATATCAATATATGATGAAATTTCAAAACTCAAATGATATGTATATAAGAGTAAATGTTGATAGAGCAAAAAGATTAGGGTAAAATGGTGATTTGAATCACCAATTACCCTAATTACAATAATATCAAATATCTCAACAGTATCAACCAAGTTTATCTCACGTAGGATAAGTGCACAATGCACTCAGAACCAGCAACACAGAGGCAAGGTGATGAGAACCTCATCATGATCCCTAAACTAGCACCATTTAACCCTGATTTGCAGGAAAAAAACTCCTACATAACCTTAGAAAGGCTTGGCTCAGAGAGATTCTGAGTTTGCAAAGAAAACAGAAACTGAGGGGTAAAAATGTAATTTCACCAATCCAATCTGAAAACAGGGTAACTCAGGGTCCAAACATAGGTCAAAACAACCTAATAAGAAGGAAAGTGGGATGAAATGAGTCAACAAGGGCTACAGCAACTCCGAAGAATTAAATGACATCTTGTAACCCTAAAAATAAACCCACTTAAATACACGAGGTTTGAGGCAAAGTAAAAATAGAATAAACCCTCTAAAATTCATAGAAAATAATCTCTAGGGTTTATAACCTTCAATCTGGCCTTAGGAACCCATTTTGACCAACATTGAGAATCATGCCCAATTAACAACTTAATTTGGGTTTTTACATAAATTGACCGGTCAAACAAGGTTTAATCTAGAAATAAAATTCACCATCAGATTCCTTAGGTCCTAATTCATCATGTATAAAAACTTGAGCCTAAGAAGAAACCTTCTTGACCAACTTTACACTTTGGTCCTCATATATTTACGTTTTGGCCCTCAACTCTTGAACCCTCACATTTTGGCCCCAAACTCTCCTTCGTTCTTTGCGTTCAGGTCCCTTCTGCAAAACCTGAGCAGCACCATGCTCCGGCGACCTTGCGCGGAGCAATGCGCCGCGCAGGGTAAGGGAGGGAGCCTGGCAAGTCCAATGGGGGTGCCCTGCGTCGTTAGCCACCGCAAGAGCACCCCCCTGAGTGCTGCGACCGCCCATACCGCCCGTGCGAATGCACGGACGGTATGGGTCTCCTTCCTCCGGCGTCCTCCGGCGAGGGAGACACGTCGTCTCCCTCCGCCTCCTCTCTGATTCTGCCCCTATAAATACCCCCGTCGCTCCGCCGTTCTCCCCAGCTCGATTCTGACGGAGAAAACCCCCACAACTTTCCTCTCTTCCCACTCCGGCAGACGCCCACCAACTTCGGCGGTTTCTCCTCCTCCTCCTAGTCGCTCTGCCGCAATACCAGCAGCAGAGACTTCTTCCTGATTCTCCTCCGCGTCGCGCAATACCGGCGCGTGCTGCCTCTGCCCCGTCCTCACCGTCACCCCTTCCTCTGGGCAGTTTCTTCTCCGGCGACAGTCGATACGACTGTCGCCCTGCTCCTCCCCCTTCGTCCCTGCAAGTAAGTTAGAACTACTTCCCTTCCTCTCCTCTTTCTTTTCCCTATTTCAATTTGTTCAATTAAGCCCTCGACCGACCCTGACCACCGTCACCCCCTTCGTCTCCAGCTACCCTCCGGCGAGACGCCCCCATCACTCCACCACCCCACACGACTCGCCGACCCTCACAGAACCTCCGCCTCCTCACCCTGATCCTCTTCCGCCCCTCCATTTCCTGCCACTCGCCACCTGCAGACCCCCCGAACAAACCCATTCCCCCAGCCACAGTCCGACCTAGGGCAGCCCTTGCGCGTCGCCCCATGCCTCGGCACCACCCGCACGAGCTTCGCCGCACTCTGGCGAAGCTCCCGGCACCTTCTGATTAGGCCGAGAGGCCGTTTTGCTGTGAACAGGTCACCCGTCCTCCGCCGCCATTGCTGTGCAGAAGGAGCTGCTTCCGCCTGCAGCTGCAGCCTCGCTTCGCCCAGGTAGACTCCCCAGGACACAAGGCAGCCCTCGCGCACCTGCCCAGGCTCGCAGTTGGGGAGAAATCTCCGCAAAAGCCGCAACTGCCTACAGCTTTCTCAACTGCAGGCGCCAAATTGGGGTGGGACATTTAGTCCCACCTCGGAAGGCTCTGAAGCGGCGCGCTGATATAAATTGAAAAGGTGTTGTAGGCTTATCGCCTCAGCACACGGGATGAGGTCCCTCCCACACCGCTTCACCTGGCCCGTCCGCGAGCTCATCACGCGGATCCGGCCGACCCGACCCAACTTGACTGGCACTCCTCACCCACCACCGCACGCCGGTGGGCCTGGACCCGGGCGCGACCCGCGTACCCGATTACTCGGTTGCTCTGGGAGAGCCTTCCAAAGAGTGAATACTGAGAGAGAGAGACGCGGGGGGGGAGGGTAGAGTAGGTTTTGCCCTCTGACGTGTAAACCGTGAAGTGTGCAGGCACAGGTGAAGAAGAAGGACTGCGGAAGAAAAAGAAGAAGAAGAAGAGAACACAAAGCAGAAGAAGAAGGAAGCTGAGGAAGACACTGTAGCAGCAGTGGTTTAAGTCGTCTGATTGCAAATTCAGACGACGTCTGAGAGGCAAGGAAGAAGAAGAAAAGAAGCAGGACCGCGGTAAAGAAGAGGAAGGACAAGAAAGAAGAAGAAGATCTGAAGAAAAAGAAAGAAAGAAAACAAGGAAGAACAGAAGAAGAAGAAGAAGAAGAGCACGAGAGGAAGAGAAGAGAAGACAAAGAGGAAGAAAGAAGAGAAAGGAGAAGCCAAATTTTCATCTCTCTCTCTTTATTTTTGTAATAAGAATTTGTACTTCTAGAATATGACTTGCTCCCTGAGTTCGACTTCGGGAACTCTTTTATTTTCCAAGTAAAAAAATATATCTGTAATGATGGCAATAACTAGCTGTACTACAACGCTATTTCTATAACAAAAGCTAGTCGTCAAGGCCGTCATCACTTTGGCGCCGTTGCCGGGGAGCAACGGCTATTCTAGAGGTAATTAAATTCCTGTTTTTGAATTTCTAATAATCTCCTCTTTTGTGCAGATACAGGAAAATCGAGAAGACAAGCAACCGCACGACAACCACTCCGAGGACAGGTACTTTTCTATCCTCTCAACCTTTAAATTCTAAAGAGGAAGAAAAGAAAAGAACAAGCAATATAGGGCTAACCTGTCTTCTATACTTAATAAACCATAAGAAGTTGCATGTTTTCAACCCATTATTCCTGCACACTATTAAGGGTATTTAGGGGCTAACACATTCTTGCTTGAGCCCTAATTACCCACCAAAGAACTAACTGGACCAAGTAGAGCCTGTTGGTGCTAGAGCACCACGATCATTTGTTTTGATGATAACAAAACACGTGTTATTTAACATTTGCAATTTGAGTCCTAGATTTCAGGTCAATTGCAAATGTGGACGTGTTTAGACGGAGTTCGAGCTCGCATCCAGGACGGATTGGAGGAGCTTGACGGAAAACAGAGGAGGTTCGCGTGGAGCGACAGATTGAAGATGGAAGGAAATGAAGAATAGGATAGATTTCCTTCTTTTGTACTTGTTGTATTTTTCATTTCTTTTGTTGCTCTTTATTTCCTTAGATATTTCATGTTAAAGAGCCTCAAAGAACCCTAACAGTAGTCCTAGGAACACCGGTACAACCCTAGGATACTTAGGTTTTCTGTAGAATACTTAGAAAACCAATATAGGGTTCAAACAGCACTTCCAGACGTCTAATTCCCAAATCAAACGTCTGATAAAGTATTTTAAGACGTCTGACTGTTGTTTCAGACGTCTGATAACTGTTAGGCTGGACATAGTTGGTTCTGTCTGATGAAATCAGACGTCCAGACCTTAGACCAGACGTCTTAGGAGACGTCTGATGACTTTGCCAGACGTCCAATTAGTGGACCGTTGGCTGGCTTAGCATACATTTAAGAATATGACCGTTAGAGCCTTATCAGACGTCCTTAGGCTTTTCCAGACGTCTAATAAATGACCGTTTTGCCTCGGCTGACCCAAAATCTCTTCTCAGAGATTTTCTAGCCGTTGCAACGTTTGGAAATCAATTCCCACAGTAAAAGTAGGTTTCCAGACGTCCATACATAATGCCAGACGTCCTGTATGTCGTCTGATGGACTTGCGCAAAAACCCTGTTTAGATCTGATCCAAGTCAGGGAGAGACCCGCCCAAAATTAGACGTCTGACCTTGGAATCAGACGTCTTAAAGTGAACTTCCAGACGTCTAACGCTAGAATTAGACGTCTGATAAGCCTGTCAGAACAATGATTGTTCCTGATTTCGGGCTGATTCACTTGGGCTTTATACCCAACGGCTATGGAAGCTTTTCTAAGCCTTCCAAAGCCTTCCTAAGGCCTCTATAAATAGAGGGGCGCCTTTGACACACCATATACACACTTGGATACACTTAGCTACACACTTTCACACTCTTGTGCCTAAGAAGCTCTTGCTCTCTAAGCTCAAGTTCTACATCTTGAGAGCATCAAACCTTCGCGCACCCGCTCTCCCGTCGTTGTTCACGAGAGCGACATTGCGTCGTTGCGTGGCTCACGCACCCGCGTCATCGTCGACGCACTCCTTGCAAAGGGGAGTTTCCTAAATCCTATAGAAGCTTAGGTTTATTACTTTGTTGGCTCTATAGGTTTGTTGTTTATTTTATCTTTGTCTTTTGGTTGGGTATTCGCTTTGCGAATTCCCGTCTCCTTCGTGGGACAAAATCCTTCTCGTGGAGAGAAGGGGTTGAGGAACGCTACCCTCGTACTTGTAGCGTGGTTGTACTGAGGTTGAATCACCCTCGTTTTAAAGTGATTCGGTTAGTGGATTTGATCAGCTAGGTTGATCGGAAAATCCTAACTCGAGAGGGTTAGGTGGTGGTTTTCACCCGGTTTGGGTTCCACCTAAAAATTACTTGTGTACTTGCGCGATTGTTTGTTTACTCTGTGATATTATTTTATTTCCGCATTTATTACGTCACCCCTCCTAGTAGGGAAACCTTCAGAGCCAACATAAGATTCAACGCTAGGGTTTTTAGAGACACATCCCTTAATCAAGAATTGAGAAAATCCAAAAGAAGTGTGCCTAAGCTATTGATTGAAAATACCTATTCAGAGAAACCCTAAGCAATTAGCTCTCTAAACACTTGAACCTTAAAATACAAGACCCAAAAACTCTCAAAGGAACAAGAGGTAAAGTTGACCCCTTGGGTCAACCAACCTTAAAATTAGGTCACTTTCTCACTCAAAATACCTAAGAGTTCAAGTGTAACTTTAAGCACCCTGATCTTAAACTAAAATTGGTAGACTTAAGAGGTCAAGATCCCTATTCTGGTCTTCCTGGAATCTCAGTGACAAGAGAGGTCGGGTGGGGGAAACCCTGTAACCCGTGGGGACGCTCTACCGTGTAGGGGTCTTCGCGAGACTCACCCTCTCTGGCTGCCCAGGTAATTCTCAGGTGGACGATCTTTCTGATCAAGGGGTCCATCTGCCCCGAACCTCTATAGTCACCCAACATTTTTGGGTGTCTTGATTGGGTCCAACACCTGCTTATCTCATCCAATCCTTCAGTATTTTGCAGGAGGTCCTTGAAACCCCCTATAGAAATTCTCTCTCCGAGGCTAAGCCTCGGCTCCCTTGTTTTTGCAGAAATCATTCACATAGCCCCTTCTTCCATCTTGATTCAAACTTCGATTCTATATCTTGATCCCACCACCTGATTCAAAGATGCAGCCTAATTACCTAGCAAGACTACCATTCAAAAAACCTGAATATCTGAGATCCATGAAAGATAAGATGATTAAGGATGCCCTTGAATTCTATGAAATCAAATGTAAACCCTCAACACCAATAGAAAACATTCAGGTTGATGTCCCAACAACCACAGCTTTCATCATAAACTGTGCCCAAATTCTTTCGACAGAAGTTACAAAAGGATCAACCCGAGATATGCTCATGACAGGATACATTGAGATAGAAAAATTACACCAATCTGAATACCTTCAATGCTTGACAAATCCTGTACTTTGGGAACAACACCAAGATGCCCTTATAAAACGGGTAGAAATGATGAGATCACTAGAACAAACTATCAGCCAGAAATACCCGTATATACCAGAAACAGAGGATGAACCATCTTGGAACAGTATTAAAGAACAATCCAGTTTCCCAGATCTCGGGACTGAGGCACAAAGTGGTTGTGGAATCCCAACCCAGATAGAAGACAATGTTGAATTAGGTTGGGATATTGCAGGAGAACACAATGATGAGCCAAACTTAGACCATGAATTGTCAAGCCTAGAATTCCAAAACTCCTGCAATAATGAGATCAGAACTGAACCTTTTGAGGGTATAAATTCCGCCCCTTATTTTGATAAGGTGTCCCTCGAAGGTTATTCGGACTTAGGTTCTAATAATTCTACCCACATCCTAAGCCTAGAACCTAGATCTGAAACTTATTGGGAAGATTATGAGGCCCCTTTGAGAAAGATCAAATTTTTACAGAATATGATTCCGAGCCTCTATTTGATGAATATCCCTCTCCAACATCCTCAGGAAATCTGATCGATTTTTCAGAAAACATGCCAATTTATGATACAGAAACTGAGGAGTTGGATGAGCAAGGTTTTAATGGGGTCTATCCTACCAGCTTCGAGCTTGGACAGAACACCTTTTTGAGCCCAGAATTGACATATAGGCTAGAACCCAGTCAGGCTGCTGATTCCACATCTGATGATTTTTGCTGTGGTGGAATTCATGATCATGAATCTCATTTTCGCCAACTCTCCGACAACTTCAGATCTGACTATAATTGCGGAGAGACTTTCCTTCCTGAACACGCCAAGCCCATCTACGACCTCAGTTCACATGACTCTGACTCCGACTCTGAGGTCCTGATTCCCAAGATCACTGATAACACAGAATCATTCCTTTTCGATCCTCAGGAACCAAAAATAGAAAATGCCAAGAGTGATTGCAACCCAGAATTCAAATCTTTGCTCAATTCAAATTTCTTTCATCCTACAAACACTCTTCAGGCATTTAATAGTTACCCAGAGGACTCTTTACAGAAAATCACCTGTCATTCCTTTCTAGAAGAGCCCTCATACACAGTTGCCACCTCGTCTGCACACACAGAACTAATCAAAACCTCTTCCCAACCCCGACCCACAACCGGACTCAATTTCTATTCAGATTCACCTCTCACCGAGCCGATTGCATTTCCACATCGGGTTTGGAACACTGATCAGACAACATATCATGCTCCATCATTCTCTGATCACCCCTGTATGGTTTCTGCATCATTCATTGATTATTCTACGGGTCCCTACTCTAACCAGGCTGATTCGACTCAGCCAAACCCTACGTTTTCACTTCCACATCCATCTGAGCTTCATAGTATATGGTGGGTTCCACACCTTTTTATCCACATCTATCAACCCACCAGATTGATTGGGTTTGGGCTACATCATCAGCCTGTTGATCTGAACAAGCACCTGGTTGGACCAACCAGGCTCTTAATCAAGGTGCTTGTATTACAAAACTCTGCTGATTTCACCATCCCCTCTCCATCGCATTTCCCGCTTGGCTGAAGGCATCAAATTTAGCGCTCAACGGGAGGCAGCCCGTCATTCTCTTTGAAAAACCTGAAATCTTTTCTGAAACCTGTGCGCACTTGAAATTCACACTTTAGGACAGCCGACTCCACCTCAGGTGCTTGCATCTGAGATTAAAAATCGTCCGCAACATTCATCCCGACCCATTCACTCATTAAAACATCTGTCCTAATGTATGAACTAAGTTGAATAAAAACCCCCTAAGTTACAATAAGGACATTGCAAATCTTAGGCATGGGGGGGTATGAAAGTGCAAAACGTGTAAGAAAAGATTTCAAACAAAAAATTCACATATGCCAGAAACACCATAAAAATTAAAAATTTTCGAAAAAGAATAAGAGAATAAGAGGAGAAAGGAAATTTTGTGAAGGAGAAGGAGAAAAGAAACAAAAGGAAAAAAGGAGCACAAAATATGAGAAACAAGTGATAGTCATTGGTAAGGAACTAAGGAATTAACCTAAGTTCTAGACCTCATTCAAGAAAATAACTGAAAAGTGCTTAGTAAGATTAGTAAGAACGCAAACCTTAGGCATTCTTGATAGACTCTTAGTACCCATTAAGATCTAGACAATCCTCAAGAGGTTGAGGAAAATGAAAAGCTTAAGTACTAGGTCCAAGGCCTAGGGAGTATTTGACTTCGCTAACTAACTTCTGGTTTACGGGACTCAGTAACCTAAGCACCCCAACCCCACACACTGCCTGGTTCAGTAAGCATAAAAAATTCAAAATCACGCAGGAGCGTCGCAAAATTCTGAAAATACACCTAGAATAGGAGCGGCCGATCAGTACAAGTTGATTTGGACGAGTTCCCAACGCGGAGAGGCGGGAAATCCCCTCGAAGATGCGTAACAAAATATCATCTCCTCGGTGCTTGTCTCTTAGGATATTCACATATCCTACTGGGGGCATGTAAGCACCCTGCTGGTTCAGATTCCATGGATGGCATTATCACGAAGTGTCAACTGCCAGGGTCTGAATTCAGCCACGGAACACCATGGATGGGATTATCTCGAAATCTCAATAGCCAGGGTTCTGGGGGTTGCCATGGGCGGTGCTATCTCGAAGCATCGATTGCCAGAAACCCTTAAGGATTGATGATGGGAGCAAGGAATCAGATACAGACCGTGTTGAAAAGCCAATCCTAGGCTAGAACTAAAAAGAAAAATAGAGAGAAAACTCTCCAAACCGAAAAACTTTCTATCTCTCTCTTATAAAACGCACTGCGAACTGAACCAAGGCTAAAATCATTTCAAGCACGGGGTGCTTTAACTACAAAGTCCAATAAACCTTAGGTTAGTTCTTGTGGGTCTTAAAAACCTTTGCTAAGGACTGAGGCTGGGGCTAGACAGATTTGGATCTTGATTGGTACTAGAGTGCCTTTTAAGCCTATGGTCAGCATTCTAACCTAATCTAAGTTTAAATGAAAAAGCACTTATCTGAAGCTATTAAGAACTTCATGGTCTAGAACAAGGGTTGAAACCTTAAGTTTTTGCTAAGGGACTAGCAAAAGCTAGGCATGGGGGTATGATGAGAACCTCATCATGATCCCTAAACTAGCACCATTTAACCCTGATTTGCAGGAAAAAACTCCTACATAACCTTAGAAAGGCTTGGCTCAGAGAGATTCTGAGTTTGCAAAGAAAACAGAAACTGAGGGGTAAAAATGTAATTTCACCAATCCAATCTGAAAATAGGGTAACTCAGGGTCCAAACATAGGTCAAAACAACCTAATAAGAAGGAAAGTGGGATGAAATGAGTCAACAAGGGCTACAGCAACTCCGAAGAATTAAATGACATCTTATAACCCTAAAAACAAACCCACTTAAATACACGAGGTTCGAGGTAAAGTAAAAATAGAATAAACCCTCTAAATTTCATATAAAAATAATCTCTAGGGTTTAGAACCTTCAATCTGGCCTTAGGAACCCATTTTGACCTACATTGAGAACCATGCCCAATTAACAACTTAATTTGGGTTTTTGCATAAATTGACCGATCAAACAAGGTTTAATCTAGAAATAAAATTCACCATCAGATTCCTTAGGTCCTAATTCGTCATGTATAAAAACTTGAGCCTAAGAAGAAACCTTCTTGACCAACTTTACACTTTGATCCTCATATATTTACGTTTTGGCCCTCAACTCTTGAACCCTCACATTTTGGCCCCTAACTCTCCTTCGTTCTTTGCGTTCAGGTCCCTCCTGCAAAACCTGAGCAGCACCATGCTCCGGCGACCTTGCGCGGAGCATGGCACCGCACAGGGTAAGGGAGGGAGCCTGCCAAGTCCAATGGGGGTGCCCTGCGTCGTCAGCCACCGCAGGAGCACCCCCCTGAGTGCTGCGACCGCCCATACCGCCCGTGCAAACGCATAGACGGTATGGGTCTCCTTCCTCCGGCGTCCTCCGACAAGGGAGACACGTCGTCTCCCTCCGCCCTCCTCTCTGATTCTGCCCCTATAAATACCACCGTCGCTCCACCGTTCTCCCCAGCTCGGTTCTGACGGAGAAAACCCCCACAACTTTCCTCTCTTCCCACTCCGGCAGACGCCCACCAGCTCCGGTGGTTTCTCCTCCTCCTCCTAGTCGCTCTGCCGCAATACCAGCAGCAGAGACTTCTTCCTGATTCTCCTCCGTGTCGCGCAATACCGGCGCGCGCTGCCTCTGCCCCGTCCTCGCCGTCGCCCCTTCCTCTGGGCAGTTTCTTCTCCGGCGACAGTCGATACGACTGTCGCCCTGCTCCTCCCCCTTCGTCCCTGCAAGTAAGTTGAACTACTTCCCTTCCTCTCCTCTTTCTTTTCCCTATTTCAATTTGTTCAATTAAGCCCTCGACCGACCCTGACCACCGTCACCCCCTTCGTCTCCAGCTACCCTCCAGCGAGACGCCCCCATCACTCCACCACCCCACACGACTCGCCGACCCTCACAGAACCTCCGCCTCCTCACCCTGATCCTCTTCCGCCCCTCCATTTCCCCCCACTCGCCACCTGCAGACCCCCCGAACAAACCCATTCCCCCAGCCACAGTCCTACCTAGGGCAGCCCTTGCGCGCTGCCCCATGCCTCGCCACCACCCGCACGAGCTTCGCCGCACTCTGGCGAAGCTCCCGGCACCTTCTGATTAGGCCGAGAGGCCGTTTTGCTGTGAACAGGTCACCCGTCCTCCGCCGCCATTGCTGTGCAGAAGGAGCTGCTTCCGCCTTCAGCTGCAGCCTCGCTTCGCCCAGGTTAGACTCCCCAGGACGCAAGGTAGCCCTCGCGCACCTACCCAGGCTCGCAGCTGGGGAGAAATCTCCGCAAAAGCCGCAACTGCCTGCAGCTTTCTCAGCTGCAGGCGCCAAATTGGGGTGGGACATTTAGTCCCACCTCGGAAGGCTCTGAAGCAGCACACCGATATAAATTGAAAACGTGTTGTAGGCTTATCACCTCAGCACACGGGGTGAGGTCCCTCTCACACCGCTTCACCCGGCCCGTCCGCGAGCTCATCACGCGGATCCGGTCGACCCGACCCGACTTGACTGGCACTCCTCGCCCACCACCGCACGCCGGTGGGCCTGGACCCGGGCGCGACCCGCGTACCCGATTACCCGGTTGCTCTAGGAGAGCCTTCCAAAGAGTGAATACTGAGAGAGAGAGAGAGAGAGACGCGGGGGGGGAGGGTAGAGTAGGTTTTGCCCTCTGACGTGTAAACCGTGAAGTGTGCAGGCACAGGTGAAGAAGAAGGACTGCGGAAGAAAAAGAAGAAGAAGAAGAGAACACAAAGCAGAAGAAGAAGGAAGCTGAGGACGACACTGTAGCAGCAGCGGTTTAAGTCGTCTGATTGCAAATTCAGACGACGTCTGAGAGGCAAGGAAGAAGAAGAAAAGAAGAAGCAGGACCGCAGCAAAGAAGAGGAAGGACAAGAAAGAAGAAGAAGAAGATCTGAAGAAAAAGAAAGAAAGAAAACAAGGAAGAACAGAAGAAGAAGAAGAGCACGAGAGGAAGAGCAGAGAAGACAAAGAGGAAGAAAGAAGAGAAAGGAGAAGCCAAATTTTCATCTCTCTCTCTCTCTCTCTCTTTATTTTTGTAATAAGAATTTGTACTTCTAGAATACGACTTGTTCCCTGAGTTCGACCTCGGGAACTCTTTTATTTTCCGAGTAAAAAAATATATCTGTAATGATGGCAATAACTAGCTGTACTACAACGCTATTTCTATAACAAAAGCTAGTCGTCAAGGCCGTCATCACAAGGCCTCTCTTTCTTAAACCTCAGGGAGAGGCACAGCAGAGCTCAGAACCAATGCCAACAGAGGCAAAGGCCTCCCTTAGAATTTGCTAAGTATCGAGAGGTAGGTAGCAGAGTAAAACCCCCCTCCCCCTCTCTCTTCTTCCTTTCCTTCTCTTCTCTCAGATATATGCTAATAGGATCCAGGTAAATGGGAAATCGGTTCAGAGCCCAGACCCGCGTGGTGTGGCCGCAAGAAAGGGCATGCGTGAGCACATTCGAGGGGACCACACCCCGTGCTTACTGAGGCATTGAGGTTGAGGCAGAAAAGAACTTAAGCACTGTAGAAGTTGTGCCGCTTCACGACGTGGGACTATTCCCACAACTTCTTCGCTTACTGCTGCCGTGAAAGGGTTTTGCTCATTTTGTGCTCGAGGGCGATCAAACACTCCAATTGGCTGGGCGAAGATGTGTGCGCTTTGATTCCACGTCGCCTAGGGCTTATACCTAGAGCTAAAGTCTCAAGAACGTTGCTAGAGCTTGCTTGAAGTTGCGTCAGTAATGGCAGCGAAGGTCCTGAACCTGAAATCCAAAGAACGGTCTTTCAACCCTGTTAAACCAACTAAGTAGCGTCGTCGGACGACGACAAACTTGACGATGGCCGTGCGGTGGTGTTTAGCAGTGTGAGGAGGTTGTGCGACCTCAAAACATGGGTGCGATGAGCGTGGAGTTCGGCAGAGGGTAGGAGTGAGAAATAGGTGGAATTAGGTTAGGGCTTTAGCCGATGGAGTTTTGGAGAAGCTAATGGGGGTGGTAGTGGTGAGATTCATGTGGTGGCGCAGTGGCTAGGCGTCGTCGAAGCTTCGCCGAAGCGAAGGAAGGTGAAGGCGTTAGGGTTGAGACAGTGGGTGTTTATGAGTGCAAGTGAAAGGGAAGTAAAGTAGAGGGTGAAGGGAAAAAGTAGAGGGTCTTAGGGATGAGGAGGAGAGCCAGAGAGCTCCGATCATGCCTTGATCGAAGCCGAAGAAGGAGAAGAGGATGGAGAGGCGGCGACGACGAGTGAAATAGAGGAATGAGCTCTCTTTGGCTGGAGAGGTTCGCGAGGACGAGGGAAGGACGTTGAGCCGTCCAATTTGATGGTTGGACGGCCGGAAGAGGGAGAATGGAAGTAGTATCCGAAGCAAAATCCTAAGCTGGCCGAAGAGAGAGGAAGAGGGAGTTTCTCAGGCCCAGACTTGCTAAGGAGCTAGGGTTCTTGCCCCTGCTCCTTTTATAGGCTATGGGAAGGAGTTTAAAGCTTGGAGACCAAGCGTTCAAGCTTGGTAAGCTTGCCGAATAAGTATACCCACATCTCTCATGTGTTCGCATGAGAGATTGGGAAAAAACTGGAGCCCACGAAAAGGTTCAAAAGGAAGGCAATTACTTGATGAATCTCCCTTTCAATTTTGAGAGAGATTCGTCAAGTAATCAACAAGCTTGCCAAACAAAGCTCGCTGAAGTAGGATTCCTTCACAAAAATGGTGGAAGGACCTATTTTCAAAGAGTGACGACAAAGATAGGAGGCTTTTTGTAATAAATTCAAAAGCTGAGGGGTTATTTGCGATAATAAGAGTCAGACTTGAACTAAATTGCAAACTAAGTCGAAATGATCTTAGATTGGGCTCAAATTCTGATACAAATCTAACTTAAACCCAAGGAATCAAATGGTAAAGTTAGATTTTGGTTTTGACCTAGTTTGACTGGGTAATTTATGTAAAAACCCAAATTAGGGTAATAGTATGTCTGTGACTCTGTTTTGGGTTAGAACGAGTTCTGATGGTCAATTCAAATATGCTAAACCCTAGAAAATATTTTTCTATGAATTTTAGAGGATTTATGTGAATTTTATCTTGACCAGAACCTCAGTTAATTAAGCAAGTCTATTTTTAGGGTTTCAGATGTCCATTAATTCTTGAAATATGTGAAAATCCATTTCTATCTGCATGAACCCACTTATTAAACATTAATGACTAAATGACCTTTAATAAACCCCTGGCATACCCTGTGATTATTCTGTATTTGTGACAAGATGGTAAAATTATAGAAATAACCCTATTTTCATCTTTTCTTCTCAAAACAATTCTTCCTACTCAAGAGATCTTCTGACTGATATGTAGGAGCTTTTATTGACTTTATCAGACCAAATTGAGCTAGTTATAGCTCATAATGGTGTTCCCATCAAATACACGGGTAAGTTACAAATTATAATGTTACAATTGATTCATGCATTGATGAGGAATGACAAGCTATCATCAATCTTGTATTGAATATATTGTTGATGTCCTTACTTCTTTACCTGAGACCTAGTTATCTAAGGCATTAAACAATTGAGTGTGTACAATATATATTATCAATAAATAAGGGAATTAGGAAAAATAAAGAAAATGCTATAATAGCATATGTTCACTACCTAAGGCTGGTCTCCCAGAGTGGTAAATACATGCTACTAAAAGCAATAGCATAGCAGCATCTAGCATGTGTTCAAAAAAAATAAATGGCATGAATTAAGAAGAAAATTTAACCTATTTACATACATATTGACGACTAATGGTTACTTATAATCAATGCAGAAATCAAAGATGTACAAATAAGTGAAAGGTATTATGTGATAATCAACGAGGACCTTAATTGATGGATAAGTAGAATAAACTTGTAAGTGAAAATTTTCTAACCTGTAATGACACTTCAAGGTAGGCAAGATAAATGGACTGTTAATTATGTATTAAGGTCAGGTGTTAAGGGTATCCCAATTGGGTTCCCCAATCTCCATAAGGCTTTCCCTGAGAAGGGGTGTGCGAGTTCAAAACTTAACGCTTGCCCACACGTTCATAAGGCTCAGGCAGTGGTGTTGCCCGCTGTGGTATCCCATCCGACACACCCTAGTGGGTGGGTGGGTGGGATGGGACCCCCGAAGTTTACCCCGGAAGGGTTGTGTGGGTCACTCCGGGAGCTCTCCGTTATCAAAAAAAATTATGTATTAGGGTCAGAATGCTCCATTGTTAAAATTTTCCACGCATGTCATTGGGTGAAGACTATCACCTATGGATGATGTAAATCATTTATCTCTCAAATTTTGTGTTGCATAGGGTTGCTGCATTGCAGCCATCCATGCCATGCAAACACATCTATCCCTCAATTTTTGTGTCACATAGGGTTGCTGCATTGCAACCATCCTTACTATGCAAACACATTTATCCCATAATTTTTGTGTCGCATAGGGTTGTTGCGTTGCAGCAATCCTTACTATGCAAACACATTCCATATCACCAGGCAACCGAAACAACACCATCTAATTGTATAATAGCCTTGCCCTCAATCGTCGAAAGCTTTTATCATTTCCTATATCACAAAATTTGAATGCAACCTATAGACAACAAAAATGTTGTGCAAATAATATATCATGCATTTATAATAAGTGATGTATAATTAACAAGTTAAAATATTCACATAACTTGTAAAATGTAAAGAATAAACTTAATGGCATGAACATTCAATAAGAGGAATATAACCCATTATTAAAAAAGTCAACATAATGTTTCAATTGCCACAATAATTAGATAATACCTACAATTCCTACGGGAGATGGATTACTGTTAAGACCCATGCCACCAAAACCCTTTTAAAACGTCTGCGAGTTGGTCCAGACGTCTGGACACTTTCCCAGAAGTCTAGAAATAAATTTTTGCGTGCGTATGACCGCGAGTCTGCACGTGCCGTGCGCAAACTAATCCCCAGCCGACCTCTTCTCTTTCTTCCTCCCCTCACCGACTTGCAGAGCTGCCCCCATGCCTACATATATCCCCTCCCCTCTCCCTCGTTCGCCACCCCACACCATCCATCTTCTCCTTCCTCCAATGCAAGAGCGAGAGTGAGAGCGAGCGCGGCAGCTGCAGCCGAGTGCAGCGGCGAAGAGGAGAGGAGCAGCGAGAGGGAAGAGAAGAGAGTGCGCAAGCCGTGAGAGAGAGAGCTCGCCGGAGCAGCTCGAGGCCGATCGACGCGCGCAAGGTGGAGTGTGTGTCGGGGAGGATCCCCCGACGCTGCTGCAGCTAGAGCAACAGACGAGCAACTGCATGGCGAGGTCGCACACAACAAGAAGAAGACGAAGGAGGTTCTAATTCTGAGATTTTTCCCAGAATCAGACGTCTGAACCTACATCCAGACGACATGGACGACGTCTGAAGGAAGCTCCAGATGATTGAGAGGTACGTTTTGCCTCCTACGCTTCCATTTGCAGACATCTGTTGCGTGCCATGTTGAGAGATTCTGCGTACGCAAGCAAGTTTCACTTCAGAAAGGCACGGGACACGCCCTCCCACGCAGATCAGACATCTAGGCGAGGCACCAGACGGCAGAGAGCGTCTCCAAACATCCGGAGGGATAGTCGAACGTCTGGAACTAGGTCCAGACAGTTCAACAAGATCCCTGGACATCTGAGGAGCAGCACAGAGTGAGGTATAGATCTGGACTCCTTTTAATACGTCCGGAAGATGTTCCAGACGTCTGATTTGAGTCAGAGTTGTCGTTTTTGACCCGTTTAGGGTCCATTCGAGGTCCGATTTTCACGTTTAAGATTCCGTTCTTCTTCGTATAAGTTCCTCTACTTGTTGGAATGCTTTTTATCATATTCTGAGTGGTTTCTTATGGTTGATCCTTGTGTTAGGACCTGGTTCTGTTGCGGATTTGGGGGTTGCGGAGGCACGTGGACCTGCCGATCACGCCCCCATTACTCCCAGTTTTGCCGGTAGAGTGGCTTCCCTTAGTTAATTACAGACATAAATGCATATCTGGAATAAATGATAGATCCTAGGGTATGGCATGAATCCTAAGACCAGAAAAATTAGATTGAATGATAGATCCTAGGGTATGGCATGAATCCTAGGACCAGAAAACTAGATTGAATGATAGATCCTAGGGTATGTCATGAATCCTAGGACTAGAAACACTGGAACGATTGTATTAAATACCTGAAATGCAGTCTTGAAATGAGTAGATGGAATAATAATTGCCTGTAATTGGATAACAGCTGCCTGTGAAATGTAGAGTACTGTTGTTAGTAACTGCTACATGTAATTTCTGTTGGTTGAAATTAAATACGAGCTGCTTGTATATAAATTGAAAAAGAAAGATTGAATGTTGGAAACACATGCTATATGCGAATAAAACTGAAATGATGAAACCTAGTATGGATTGGCCTGAGAAACATGAGCATGAACCCTACGGGAAATTAGGAGAAGCACTCCTGGAAATAAATAGAATGGGACTGGAAATGTGAATGGGAAAGTGTGTCGTCTCTTGGGTACGTGGTAGCAAGGGAAGCACATATTACCTATTTAGTGCAGAGCGGAGCTAGCCGCCCTAGGTTTGAGACCCGGGGTTAGGTCTGGCCACTTTGTACCAACTTTTGGCCCTCACGTACACAGTACCGAGGAGAGATACTAGTGTAGGGAGGGAGCTAGCCACCCCACGGGGCCCGAGATTCAGCTAGCCGTCCTACACCGACTTGTTAGGCCCACTGGGCAAACCAAGGTAGTCAGGCGATGGTGCGCGGACTGTGGAAGGGAAAGACCCCTGTTTGGTTACTGTGGAGGGGTTAGACCCCTGTTACTAAGAGGGCTCTGCCCTATACTGGTTTCGTGTTGTGCTTTGGGCACACCCGTTAACAGAAACAACTGATCGCGTTCCAGTGCGGGATAGCTACCCGTGCATTTATCGCTCGTGCCGTAGTCACCGTTACGTCTGTCAGCGACCTTGGGGTGGTTGATTGAGGGTAAGACCACCACGTGGGACTCTCCCAGCCAGGAGAGCACCACGTGCTACTTCTACTTTTCGAAAAAGACTGCAATCAAGATCATTCCCACGAGGAACATTCAAGATCAAGAAAAAGACATGTTAAATAAACCAAGTGAAGAAAGAAATAATATTTAGTTAAATAAAGGGAGAAATTAAAAACAACAGCTACTTGTCCACCTTTATTATTTTCTTAGCTAGTTGGTTGCCACTCTACTCAGCGTTTCGCTGACATGTCATACTTACCACCATCTCAGGTCCAGGTGTTGAGCAGCCAGAGCCTACGGCTGCGGACGGTGCTGGGCCTAGTAGAGCCCAGTAGTTGTACTCGTGTTGTACCCATTTTCTGTAGTAGTAAGTGTTTTGTTACACTTTGTACTCTTTTATTGTAAACTTCATAATTCTATACCGTTTAAATTTCTCTACTGTTGTGGTGGTGTGTGCTACAGTAGTTTACTTTCTTACTCTGTACTTTTGCTACTGTTAGTTACTTGCATGGTGAATGTGGTTTATTTTAATACTTTTTGGTTACTTTCTCATTGGACGACTGGGTCTTGGGATCAGTCGAGTCGATCCGATTCTCCTGTCCTGTAGGGATTCGAGAACCGGGTCGTAACACATGCAATCATGTATGTCCTCCCTCTCATGTAACCTAAATGCAGTCCTCTCCTGAAATGTTAGCTACCTCTCCATGAGGTCCTTGATCTGTAACACAGTTAGGCTAACGGGAGATGCACCTCCACTGTGTCGACGCTTGCTTGCCCCTGACTGTGTGGATGTGGAACACTTGCTGTTATTTGATGGTGTAGGAGACATGTGACTCCCTCCTTTGTCCATAATAGGTTGATAGGGAGATATGCCATCATCATCAAGGGGCACCGTATCCTCCCCACCTTGTACGTCATACCCATACTAGACTTGAGAGGATCCTACTACTCCAGCATAAGCACTGGTTATGGGTTGGGATGGTGGTTCCTCCTGTGTACATACTAGCGAATCTAGTTCGATATTTGGCCTTGCCTCATATGCCTCATTCGACTTGAACTAGCATCCACTCCCCTAGCAAAGTCTTAACCGACCATCGCTTCCATGTCCTCGAAATGAGGGAACGTCTTTCCTTGGAACTTTCGATATTGGTCATACAACTACGAGAAATTTAGTATAGTTAAGCCATTTAAAAGGCAAGTGTTGACTTTGTTGGGAAACTGCTAAAAAATACCTAAATCCAAGCATCGTCATCTAGTGCAATAAGGCAGTGACTTATATAATCCCATCCCCAACCACTCTTGTTCCAAAGGTAGAAGAAATTTTGGAAGTCTTTCTTCAAATTCTTCCATCTGTTGAGTATTTGATCCTTCGAGTAGGAGACACTAATGGTATTGTTGAATTCTTCGATAATACTTTTCCAAGCTGCACTACTAGAAAAATGGCCTTTCGCGACGCTTTTGTAGTGACAATTTTTGTTATAACCGTCGTATATATTAGAGTCTAGCGACAACGGTTTGAAAATCGTCATATTTTTATAAAAACGACAGTTAACATTAAAACCGTCATATATATTCAACGTGAATTCCATGCAATAATAGCAGTGGACCCACATATATTTACATGACGGTGTTAATAATAACTGTCGCATTATAGATGACGGTTCGATCTTGTAACCGTTGTCTATATTGATTGCGAATTTTGGTCGGGCAACAGTTTTCGTGCCCAACCCGACTTACATGACAGTTATGACAAGAACCGTCGTGCAAAGTTCCTGTGCCCTTTAACAAACTCCCGACCCCCTGTGCACTATAGGTCTTCTTCAACCTCTCGCGCGGTCGTCCTCCTCCATCTACCTCTCCTCCTCCTTGTAAGGTTCTCCTCCTCAGAGACTCTCCGCCCCACGTTCCTCCTCTTGATCATCCTCCTTCTCACGCACTCCTCCTGCTCATCCCCAAGCACCGCCCATGCTCCTCCTTCTTCTCCTCATCGCCACCGCTCCTCCTCCTTCTCCTTCCAGTAGCCACCGCCTCCTCCTCCTTCTAACAGTGCCGCCGCTGCCTCCTTCTCCCAAGCGCCGCCGATCTCCTGTGCGCAACACCAACCCCCCCTCCTCCTCATGTGCCGTCACTCCTCCTCCTCCTTCTCCTTCCAGTAACCGCCACCTCCGCCTCCTAACAATGCCACCGCCGCCTCCTCCTCCTTTCAGCAGCACCGCCACCACCTTCACCTCCTTCCAACAACAGCCACCATCCTCCTCCTTCCCATCCATAACACCCCTCCTCCTCCTTCCAGCAACCGCAACCCGTCCTCCTCCTCCTTGCCGATGCCGCACCTCCTCCACCTCATCCCCAAGCAACCCTTCCTCCTCATCCCCATCCGCAGACAGCAGCCTGCCCTCCAACCCTTCTTCCTCCCATGCATCCGCAGGCTGTCCTCCTCCTCCTCCTCAGCCCCATCTACAGGCAGCCCATCCTCCTCCTCCTCCTCCTCATCCCCATCCGCAGCCCACCCTCCTCCTCCCCATCCCCATCCCTAGCCCCTCCTCCTCATTCCCATCCTCAATCGGCCCCTCCTCCCCCTCATCCCATCTGTAGCACCCCATGCTCCTTCTCCTCCTCCCATTGCTCCTCCTAATTGCAAAATAATTTGTATTATGCAAATGTTAATTTTGACTAATTTTTTAAATTTGTTTTAGTTATTCACTTATAAATATTTATAATTTGATTTATGTATCACGCGTCGTCGGACATCTTCTCTGTGATTCACGCGCTTTATTGAGGTATGAAATTAAGTTGTCTTAATTCATTTGTGAATGAATGTGAGGTGTGCCCACTTAATTATGTTTAGAATGTGGGGTGTGCCCACTTAGGTTTTGAAAGTGGGTTGTGCTCACTTAGGTTTAAAATGTAGAGTGTACCCACTTAGGTTTAGAATGTTGATGAATTTATGATTTGTGAATGAATTATTTGTATTCTGAATGCTTATTTGGTTGTATTTCTATGTTAATTTATTATTCTAAAAGTGAAATGAGATGGAGTAGGAGAGGAAGAGGAGGAGGGAAAGAGATGAATAAAGAAGAATATGAATTAATGAAGGGAAGGAAGGAAGAAAGGAAGGATAGGGAGAAGAGAGGAAAGAGAGGATAAATAAATAGACAATAGATGAAGAAGAGGGAGAGAGATGCATAAAGAAGAATATAAAGGAATGGAAGGATGAAAAAAGGGTAGGAAGAAGAGAGAAATAGAGTAGAAAGGAAGTGGTAAGATAGGGAGATAGGAGTGAAGGGAGATGAGGGAAAGAGAGGAAGAATCTATTTTTTATTTGTATATAATTATTTATTTTTATTGCAAATTTTATTATTTTAATGAATTCATAGATACACACACTTACACAAATCTAAATGCACTTGAGGCCAAACAATAGGTATTCTAACCCCTTGGTTACAGGTTTTGGGAGGAGATAATCGTGTCAAAATACTTATCCGTCGACACTTATGATCATGTTATACGGACAATGCAAAGTGTTTGTACACCTCACTTACATTCACGAAGCTTTGTCTTTATAACATGCCCTAAGAGTCATCGTCCTTTGTCCAGAGAAGTTCTGAATAAAGGGAGATCCTTGAAGATTTGATCACACTTAGAGTTACTTGTTACATGGAACCAATGTCTAGAGGAATTTCAGTAATATCTTTTGAATTTTCTCCGGTATACCAACTGATCTTATCTACGTTCCTAATGCACCCTTAAATTGGAGTTATTGGAAATGTAGTTAAGGTTAGTCTATGGAGGTATACTGGAGAAGTGTGAGGAGATGCTGCCAAAATTTCTCAAGACACCAATTACATGTAACAAGTAACATTGTGATCAAATCTTCAAGGATGGGCTATTAAGTAAAAATTTTAATCAAAATACAAACACTGTTATGAAACCAGATTATAATTATTGGGTTGGTGGTTTTATTTCATTTTTGTAAATCATGGATAAGTCTTGGATTACATTGAGGAACTCGGATTACTCTCGATGCAAGAATGAAGTGAGAGAGTTCCTTGATTGGGCATTACATGACGATAGGAAGTCATTCAAACGAGGAGACAAGTTCGATAGGATATTTTGTCCATGTAGGAGGTGCTTGAATGGATATTCATATGATAGGAATACTGTATACAAGCACACGATTTGCAAAGGTTAGTAGCAGCATTATACTAACTGGATTGCTAATGGAGAGGATCATCCAGAGGAAGTCAAACGATCTCCGATAGATTTCAGAGAGACAACTGTTGACGTTGAAGCTGATGACATATATGAAATGCTTGATGAGATAAGAGCAGGAATTGAAGATCCGGCTAGTGGGGAAACTTGTAATCAGTTTATGATGCTATTAGGGCAGCAGACGAACCTATTGCTCCCGATATCACGTCTATTTCTAAGTTGTCATTTCTTTTGAAGCTATTTCGGATGAAGGTTATGAATATAGCGACCTCTAAATTGATGTCCGAGGTACTTGAATTCATTGGAGAGCTTTTAAATGATCTAAAAGGTTATCCAAAGACATGGTATGAAGTAAAAAAATAAATTCGTGGACTTGGTTTATATTGCAAGAAAATTGATGCTTGCCATATAGAAATGAATATGCAGAGTTGAGTAGTTGTCCACAATGTAGTGTTAAGAGATTTAAATTAGGAAATCCACTAAATACAAGGGCCAAAAAATAGTCGGAGAAGGTTCTACGTTACTTTACATTAATTCCTAGGCTCAACGCCTTTTTATTTCAAGTAGAACTGCAAATTTGATGACATGGCATAAGGATAATATGTCACGAGATGATCGCATTCGTCATCCTGTAGATTCAGAATAGTAAAAAATGTTTGACAGCACTCATTTAGCATTTACAGAGGATGCAAGGAATGTCAGATTGGGTCTTGCAAGCGATGAGTTTAATACTCTCAAAATATGTACCCATCCTATTCAATTTGGCCAGTCATGATGATAACTTACAACTTACCTCCATGGCTTTGTATGCGATCGTCATTTATGTTGTTGACCCTCCTCATCCCCGGTCCAAAGCAGCCAGGAAATGCAATTGACGTTTATCTTCAACCATTGATAGATGAACTGAAACTGTTGTGATGTAGCGCCATTCGTACATATGATGCACAGAGAAAAGAATTCTTTAATATGCACGCTGCACTATTGTGGACCATTGATGACTTCCCCGCATATGCAAATTTGTCGAGATGGAATATAAAGGGAAAGTCTACTTATCCAATATGTATGAATGACACTCATCATCTTCGACTACCTTAAAGCAACAAGTTATGTTATTTGGGACGCCGTAGATTCTTGCCAGTTGAGCATAGATGGAGAACATCAGTGTTTAAGGACAAGTTCAACGGTAAAAGTTGCCGGTATTCTTCTAAGAATCCGAAGAATAAGGTAAGTACAAATTCAATAAAGTTGTCAGGTTCTCAAATAATGGAGAAATTACAATAACTTAGCAACATACAATTAGATCAGCTATTTAAGAAAGATCAAATAGCTTTGAAACATACAGGTTTTAAAAAGAAGAGCATTTTTTTCATGGAACTCTTATACTGGAAAGATCTAACTATTTGACATAATCTTAATGTGATGCATATTGGGAAGAATGTCAAGAACAACATTTTGGATGTGTTCAACTTAACTGATAGTCCAAAAGATACAGTGAAAACGAGAAAAGACATGATAACTTTAGGCATTCTTCCAGAGTTACATGTTATTGAAAAGGAAGATGGCAGTTATGACTTTCCGGAAGCTATTTGCAGCGTAAACAATGATCAACGAGAGAAAGTTTCACTTTCGTGAAAGAAGTACGAGTACCAGATGGCTATTCTTCACAACTTTCTCGATGTGTAAATGAGGCTCAAGAGAAAATTAGTGGGTTAAAGAGTCACGACCATCACATTTACATGCAAGTCTTGTTCCCACTAGTTATTCATGAAGTGCTACCTGATCCAGTTGTTAATTCACTTACAGAGATGAGCCAATATTTCAAAGCTATTTGTTCGAAAACTGTAGATTCTGGTTTATTACATTATTGGGATAAGCAAATAGTTATCACATTATGTAAAATGGAGCAGATATTTCCTCCGGTGTTCTTTAATCTCATGGTTCATTTAACTCTGCATCTTGCAAATGAAGCGAAAGTTACTGGGCCTGTGCAATACAGATGGATGTATTCAATTGAACAGTTTCTAAAGAAACCTAAAGATTATGTGTTAAATAAGGGTAAGCCTGAAGGATCTATTGTAGAAGGATATCTTGTAGAAGAGTCCATTAACTTCTGTGCCATGTATATAGATGAGACAGACAATCGATTTAATCGATTACAAAGAAATTATGATGGAGGGTACAATGAGAACGATGAAAATTGTCATTCCATATTTGATATTCCAGGAAGGTCTATCCTCCACACAGAGTACAAATCAATCTCTGAAATCAATCAACATCTAGCTCACTTGTACATTCTTAAGCAGATTCCAGAAGTTAATGCATTTATAACGAATTTAAGGAGTGTTCACATCCAGAAACACGCGAGGTCAACTTTCTCGAATGGCTTAAACAATGTGTTATGCAAATGAAAGAAAAGAACGACCCACGATGGGTGGAGGACTTTGACATAATATCGGATCAACCGTTGAGTTATGAACATTACCATTCAAGTTACATTATAAATCGATTCAGATTCAAGATAAAATCCATAGATGATACGAAGGTCACATAGCATGCTGGTGTTGTTGTCAGTTGCGATTCGAATACTAGTTGTGATGGCTACTGCAGTCATATCGAATAAATCGTTGAGATGAGCTTCAGATATGACTGTAGAGTTGTCATTTTCAAGTGCAATTGGTTTAACTTGTTCAAAGAAGGCATTTGATTCAAACTTAATAAGAAGCACGATTTTTTAAGTTTGAATAAAAATCATCGAATTTTTCATTCTTCAAAACCTTTTACACTAGCATGTCAAGTATCTCAAGTCTTCTACGTCCCTAACAATAGTAAAAATGGATGGCTTATACCTGTATGAACAATTCCACGTGAATATTTTGACGCACAAAAAGATGTTGAAAATGAAGTAGAAGCAGATGCTTATCAAAAAAACTTACCAGAAGTTTGTGCAGGTGCAATGGATATTGATATGTAAAGTATAATTATCTTTTATATCATTTTTCTTCTGTAATTTCTCAATTCGTAGTGAAAGCTTCATGTATAATTAAGTATCTTAGTACAAAAGGAAATCAAGAAAAATTCGATTCAATAAAACCAAATTGGTTCAATCAGTCTAACCACCGATCTAACCGGTCCATGCTAGCATTCCTTTTAAACTAGTGAACCATTTGAACCGACCACTGTAGGGCTAGTTCTTGGTTCAATCGATTGGACCAATTGGTCCAATCTAATTGTTTAAACATTGATTGAGACCAAGTTATCCCTTTTAATAAAAATATATATAGAATTTCAAGCAACTACGCTACTCAATGATAACGAATGTAATGATCCCAACAAAAATCAACCCCTTGAAGTTTGAAAATCTATGCAGCTACCCGATAACTCTTCTCAATGAAAAGTAACTCATGAAATTATACCATAGATTATGGTGAATAAATGATCATCTATCGCTCAGATTATGGTGATACGGCCTCTCCCCCTAAATGAAGTAGAGTTCTGGTGCAACCAAATTGACCATATGAAAATCACAGGGGATGCTCTCCCCAACTTTGATCTTAACACCTGCAGAAGCAATTTCTAAAGGTGAAGGTGAAGGGAGAGAAAGTAACATCCTAAGCAGCAATTATGCTGATGGAAAGCCAGAAGTCATTGATCTAGCAGTGGCAAAGTCAAGTGTTTCTTATAGAGTTGGAGAGCTAGTTAGACTCATAAGTTTCCGCCTGTGACTCACTTAGTTTGCTTTGGTAGCAATAACCATACCAACAACCTATCTTTCATGAACCAGCACTTGCATTACAGTGTGAGATCTGCCAAGCTAAGCTCAGTCACAACCCGTCAGCTCGAACAAAAAGCAGATTTAAAAAAGAATCCCCTGCTTTGAATAATATTGATATCAAGCCCCTTTCTGCCTGAATGAACAACTAGCTCCCTAATCAAATCACCAACCAGGATCCCTTGTTGTACTCAACCCTTGGATTAAGATCTAAGGGCCAAAACCCCCTCCCACATTTTAAAAAGGGAAAAAATTCCAGGAGTTGTTCATGGTGGCCAGCCTGATTTGCAGTCTTGTTTATATTTACGTTTATGTTTCTGTTTTACTATAAAATATGTGATTTTAATTATATCATGTAGAATGGGTCATTTCTTTTTTACAGGATTTTGAAAAATATCCATAATATAGGGGAAACTCTACCGAATTTTTTCCTGATTTTTTTATTTTTATTTATTTATTTCATAATATTTATACAAATAGTAATTTTTTTTAATGTATATGCAAATGAAATTTAAGAAATTTGCTAATAGGGGGATGGCCAGGGCACCTCAGCGAGTAAGGATGAGACCCAGCCACCCAGCACCCAGCCACCCTGCACACAGCCCACCCAACCCCCCCGCACCCAACCACCCCACACACAGCCCACCCAGCCCCTCGCACCCAACCATCCCGCACACAACCCACCCAGCCACCGTGCACCCAGAAACCTTGCACCCAAACCCTCCCATCCGTTCCTGAGTACATCCCTTTACTTACTCTCCACCAACAACACCCAGCTGTCATGATACCTAATCCCACATACATCCGGCAGCAGTGTGAATATGTTCGACCTGGTGATCTTGCCCGACAGTACCAAAAAAAGGGCAAGAAGGTGGTTACCAATGTGGTGCATGAGCCAGAGCCAAAGCCAGAGGTTGCCACCCACTACCCTGACAATGATGAAGATGAGGATGAGGGTGACAGCGGCGGCGAGGATAAGGACGAGGAGGGTGAGGACAATGCTGAAGTATAGAGGCCATCTCAGCAGGACCCTCAGGATGAGGCAAGGAGCAGTTCTGTTGGCAAGAATTGTCATTAAAATCTTAATAACATTTATTGATAATGTTTTAATTTTTAATTTTTATATTTTTCATATCAGGTAATAAAAAAAAGGAAGGGGTCCGACAAGAAATGCACATCTAGATGCACTTCCAGAGGAGATGAGAATCAAATTGCATATCAATGAAGCTGGAGAAGATCCAGATTATCCTCCTTTCAATAGTAGACTATCTAGGATGGTAAAGGAGCTCGTCCCCCTTTGTTCTTTTAATTGGAGGTCGGTCTCTAAGGAGATCAAGAGACAGTAATATGAAGGTAAATAATTAATTATTTTTATATATATAAGTTTACTTTAATAATATTTAATTCGTTTATACAATTTGTAATATTACGGGCAATCTTTGATTGAGATGACGATGTAAATGTCACCAAGTATATCCTCCATCATGCCATGAAACAACATCGTGATTAGAGGATGACAACGAAGAAAAAGGTGAAATCTATAATATTTCTCATTTTTTATTATTTACTTAATTAATTCATTTGATAATTTATTTCTATAATTTAGTATTACAATTCAATGTTGTTTAATGAAGAGGCTTTAAGAAACGTGCCTCCTATAATAGCAGCAAATGTGTGGACAGAATGTTGTGAGCATTGGAATAAGCCTCAAATAGAGGTAATTACAGTTACTTTTAATAGCATTTGAAAATAAATTATTCAATTCTTTCCCATTATAATATAAGTTATATGTACAGGATCAGGCGAAGAGGAACATAGGGCCAAAGTCCACCACAGACCCACTATTTGGGTCGAACTAGCATAGATAGAGTTCAGGCTAAATATGTAAGTAATTCCTTATAATTATATTACTTTTATGTTTTCAATTGAAGTTTTAATTACAACTATTACATGCAAATACCTAAAATATATTTACAGGCACGTTCACACAATGGTGCCACCAATGACGTTGTATATGAGATTACTCATAGTAAAGCCACCAATGACAGTGGGCAAGCATGGATACATGAGACATACCAGCAAAAACATGTAAGTAACATTTATTTATCAACTACTTAAATTTTTATACTTACTTTTAATATGACATTAAATTATTACAATTTGTAGGAAGAAATGATGAACTTAATCAACCCCCCTACGGACGCCACTTTTGGCACTCCGTAGTACCCTCCTATGACACCTGAGCAGGCTTTTAGGAGCAGCATGCCTCCGAAACACGGAGGTTTCGTTCGTAGTGGAGGAAGAAGTCAGACGATGTCCAGCTGGTATGGGCGGAAGTGGTCAGTGACAGCAGCCGTCGTCCATCAAATGCAAACATAGCTCCGTGATGTGACATCACAGCTCCATGATGTCACCTCACAGTTCGAGCATCAAACTCAAGCTTGGCAAGATGCCAAGAAATTCATGGAGGAGCAGAGGAAGGAGATGGAGCAACAAAGAGTGGATATGAGAGAGATGATGGCATTATTACGAGGTCATGGTGGAGATCACACTTTCTTTCACTACTCGCCTCACAGAGACGACGATGACCTCGAAGGTGGTGGAGCTGGACAGGGGGTAGGAGCAGAGGCATAGCTTATTATTTATCTCTCTTTTAGTTTGTTTTGTATTTTGGCAGTATAACATACTTTTATTATTACGTTTATATATATATTTGTTGAATGTTTTATGTGTGTTTTGTATGTTAAACTTTTATATTGTGTGTTTTGTATGTTATATATGTTTTAAGGTGTTATAAGATTCTAAGATTATAGAATCTTATGACCCTAAATGTTATATTTAAAAAAATAAATACATATTAACACGACGGTTCCACAAATAACCGTCGTGTTAATATACACGACGGTTATTTGAACTGTCGTGTATACAAATATAAGACGTTTCAAGAACTGTCGTGTATGGTTTAAACGACAATATATAAATAACCTTCGTGTTAATATAAACAATGGTTCTATAAATAACCGTCGTACATACAAGTATATGACGGGTGAAAAACCATCGTGTATGGTTTGTGTACCATAGACGACAATGAGCAACACCGTTGTTTAAATATTATTTACGACAGTTTGTAGAATAACTGTTGTAAATACTATAGATAACGGTTTCTAAAACCGTTGTCTAAAAATACAATGGTTTTAAGTCAAAACCATCGTGTATACACTGACACGACACACACTTTCGCGATGATAGAATACTACGATTTTTATGACATAGGTGACGGTTTTCAACCGTCGCGAAAACCTCTCTTCCCTATAGTGCTGTCTTCATGAAGGAGACATTAGCCCATTCACCAACATCAAATCTGGTACGCAAGATGCGAACAATGCATGTGTCCTTTGTAGTTGTCCAATTAGGGAGACGAGTGGAGGCATTTGGCTTAGTTGAAGAGTCAACACCTTTCCTGCGATTCTGGCTATTAGAGTCCATCCTACACAATAATATTTGCCTAAAAGTAACCACAAAAGCAAACAGAATGGAGCTCCATTCCTATAAAATTGATAGAAGGAAATTTGGATTATTGCACCTACTCTAACCTATGCCTGCAAATTTACTTTTCCCTAGGATGGAAACAATCTCATCCACCAAACTTTGGATCGCTTATATTGATCATTGTATTGAGAAACATTAATTCTAGCCATTGCTTCGAATTTACAATGTCAAATTAGATCCATATAGACTTTTTCTACCCCTCAAATCTAATGGATTTACATGACCAACATTACTCAAGGCATTGGAGACCTCCATGTTGGTCCCCCTTTATGTTGGTAATAACTTAAACACCTGAAATTTTCCAAAGCACTCCAAATTAGGGCGAACCTAGGTCCAGAGGGATCTAAGTCCACCAACTAAACATGCAAAAGAGACAAGCCAAAATCAAGTTCTATAAGCATACAAGGATCGGCTATGAATAGTAGCCTTGTAAAAACTCAGCGCACATGATAGAATTGGGTGGTAAATTAAACTCTTCCATAAACCAATAACACAACAGATGCCACGGATCATTACAAACTGCCAAAAGGGGAACTGCCCTTTGCCGAAAATGGGGAAAAAATTCCTAAAAGAAAAGGATAAGGCTTGGCCCAAGAACTGCAATTAAGCAATATAGTTATCAGATTTTCTGGCAAGGCTGGATTGAGAAAGCCAGGCATAAGTCTATTGAAGAATTATTCCAACAAACACATTAGGTTTAGCGAGAATTATTCACATAAAACAGAACATCTCAAACTATATCATTAAGCAAAACTATATCAAACACGATCAAACCTCAAACAAGCTAAAGCTTCAAAACAGAAATACAATCCAGTACATAGTGGTAAGCATTTCATATGGAATATGGCCATAAAACTGGAGGTTAATTGGTTCTATAACGTGTAATATCACAATCTAATCTCTTTAATCAACAAGAGCGTTTAAATGAATGTAATGAGAAAGTCACAATATACAATCTAATGCGTAAATATTTCAAAAAAATCTAAATTGCAGCCCCATAATTTTGGATGGAATTTGTACAATCTAGTTGTTTGTTTAGAATGGGAATCCAAGTTCAAGAGAAGGTGGTGGTTTCTAGAAACAGAGAATGTGGAAGCTAGAGCTAGAAGGCCTGTTATGAAAAGGAAAACTTTCTTCCTACTGCTGTATCTAAACTATGATGTATCAGAGTTTTTACTGCTTTCTCTCATGGACAGCATCCAACTTAAATGTCACGAACGCGCGCTTCAGACGTCTTTTAAGACGTCTGGGAGGTGGCCCAGACGTCCGACCAGACGTCTGGAACCACTTCCAGATGTCTGGGAATCGGTTATTGTTGGCACGCGCGATTCGTCTGTGAGCCTGAGCGCACAAACCTGCGTACGCTCTCTCTCCCTCTCTTTTTCCCTCTCTCCTGCGACCGCAGACCACCCTATCCCGCTCTCTCTCTCCTCCTCGTGCGGCCTTAAAAGGCCACGCCCTCCCCCTCACTCCCTCACCTCCGCCCCCTTCCTCTTCTCCTTCCAGTCGGTTCGCGAGAGCGAGCGAGCGGGGCGGCGACAGCCGCGGCAGGTGCGGGAGGAGGTGCTGCGCGGGGGAAAAGGCGTCGGCCGTGAGGGCTCGAGCCTGCCGAGGCAGCGGGAGCTGGCCGGCAGGGGCGCAGCAGACGCGGGGTGGCGCAGGAGGCCTCCTGCAGCTCAAGCAGCAGGCGGAGCACTCGCAACGTGGCCGTGCATCGCGAGCGGAGGGCGAGTGGTGCCCTGGTTCTGGGAAATTTTCCAGAATCAGACGTCTGGGAGTCTAGCCAGACGACGTGGGAGACGTCTGGAGGACTGTCCAGACATCTGAAAGGTGAGTTATTCCATCTTCTTCCTCTTCTTCAATTGACCGTACTAAGAGAGAGAGGAAATGGGTACACGCAGGTTCTGAGATTCGCATCCAACACGAATCAGACATCTAGCTGCAGTGCCAGACGACGGGAACGACTTCCAGACGTCCGGGGTGACCATCGGACGTCTGGGAACTAGGCCAGATGCCCCCACAGGCTTCTCGTTACCTTTCAGGACCAGGTGTTGAGCAGCTAGGGTCAGCGGCTGCAGAGGACGCTGGGTCGAGTAGGGTCCAGTAGAGTCATCACTGTTCTCTTGTACCTCTTTTTGGTTCCACTGTAGTGAGTAGTTCTTGTTTCCGTTGTACTTTTCTTTACCTGCAGTTCATATTATGTTATGAATGTTGTTCTACTGTTGTGGTGGTACATACTGTAGTGGTCTCTTTCCTTACTGCTGTATTTTCTTACTGTTAGTTATATTCATGTTGAATGTGGTTTATTTTACTGCTCTTTTGGTTACTTCCTCGTTGGACGACCAGGTCTTGGGTTTAGTCGAGTCGGTCCAGTTCTCGTGTCTCGTAGGGACTCGGGAATCGGGTCGTTACAAGATGGTATCAGAACAAAGTCGTCCCGAGAAGTAAATCAGCTGACTGGAAAATAACCAATTCACATGTCTATAACTAGAGTAGCCACCACAACATATCTTTTGACATGAGCTCTTAGACGTTTCCGTTCGGTATCGTACCGTAGTGACGTGTTCCATTTTGTTTCGCGTCTCCTTGCAGGAGATGCCTCGTCCTGGGATCAGTGAGGCGGGCCGCGGGCGCGGCCGAGGACGAGGTCGGCGAGGTGGGTGTGCCGTTACCGACACCCCAGTGGACCAACCACTACTCCCGGGCGTCCAGGCCCAGGACCTCGCCCGGCTGATACGAGACATTGTGAGAGAGGAGCTCCACCCACCGCCCCGAGCGCCTCACCCTGGGGCTGTGGAGGGGGAGTCCTCTGTGGGACCACTCGACGGACGCTGCGCTGGACACGGGGGAGGGGATGGGCCGCCGCAGCCCCCACCTTCCTCCGACACTTCTGTGCACAAGGCACCGTTGCCTGGAGGTGCACCAGCATCCCCACTGCAGTCCCACTCCGAGCTCTTCGGGCAGTTCCGGAAGCTGAAGCCCCCCTCCATCAAGGGGGATGAGGACCCGACCGAGGCAGAGGACTGGCTCGAGCAACTGGAGAAGATTTTCGACACCCTTCGTCCCCCGGTGGAGTGCCGCGTGGCCTTTGCCACGTACCAGCTGGAGAGTGCGGCACACAGGTGGTGGAGGGCGGTCCGGGGACAGGAAAGGGACGAGCCGACCTGGGATCGGCTCGTCGCCCTCTTCTGCGAGCAGTACTTTCCCCAGACGTGGCAGGACCAGAGGAGGCGGGAGTTCCACACTCTCCGCCAAGGGACGATGACTGTGAGCGCATACCGCATGCGTTTCTTGGAGCTATTTCGCTTTGCAGCGACAGCAGTAGCCACAGAGGAGGAGCGCCTTTGGAGGTTCACCGAGGGACTCCGGCATGTGATTCGGGGGTATGTCAAACCCCTGAAGCTGCCTACATTTTGGAGGGTGGTGGAGGCAGCCATGACTTACGAGGAGACCAACATGTTCGCGCGAGACACTGACGGCGGGCGAAAGAGGCCCTTTCAGCCAGACTTTTCATAGGGCCGGCGAGAGAGGAGACACGTGGCGTCCGCAGGAGAGCCGTCATGTTTTACAGGGCCATCAGTGGCCTTTGGGGGCCCTCGACAGGGGCCAGTCGCCAGCACCGGACCCCCGCCCAACCGACAGTAGGGACCCACTGAGGGCGGGAGTCGGGTTCCCCTCTGTTACCAGTGTGGCCAGCCGGGCCACATCAGGAGGGACTGCCCATCTAGGGCAGGAGGTCAGCAGATACTTCCCACGCAGAGCACTGGAGGGAGCGCAGGAGGCCGCGGTTCCCAGGCGCAAGGAGGAGGACAGCAGTCATGAGGAGGGTACCGGCCAGCACCTACCCGTCCGACGCAGAGTGTGGCTGCTTCGTCCGCACCAAGAGCTGAGGGGCGTATCAACGCCCTGACACACAGGGATGCCAGAGCTTCGGGCTCGGTAGTGGCAGGTATGGTTTCAGTTTCCGGCAGACTCGTTTACACGCTTTTCGATTCCGGCACTACGCACTCGTTTGTCGCAACCAGTTTCGCAGTTAGTTTGGGCCAGGATTATACGCTGTTAGAGAATCCGTTCGTAATCAGCGGTCCGAGTAGTCAGCTGTTTGTAGCTGAGGAGGTGTACACGGATTACGAGGTCAGCGTCGGGGGACATAGCCTGCCAACTGACCTGATTATGATACAGATGGAGGACTTTGGAGTGATTCTGGGGATGGATTGGCTGTCCGCTTACCACGCCTTGGTGGACTGTTTTGAGAGGAAGATTGTCTTCTCCATGTCGGAGTTGCCTTCTTTCAAGTTTCACGGACAGCCAATGGACGGAGGTTTCAGGTGCATTTCGGCACTTCAGGCTGCGAGACTTTTGAGCCAGGGGTGTGAGGGCTTCCTAGCTTGTGTGGTGGCAGAGCCCAGCCCTGTGGCAGACTCCCAGAGCATCCCGGTGGTCAGAGAGTACCCTGACGTGTTTCCAGACGAGTTACCAGGACTACTGCCCAAGCGTGAGATCGAGTTTGAGATCTCACTAGTACCAAGGACCAACCCCATCTCCACCGCGCCATACAGGATGGCACCGCTTGAGCTACGAGAGCTCAAGTCTCAGTTACAGGACCTTTTGGAGAAAGGTTTCGTGAGGCCCAGTGCGTCTCCCTGGGGAGCCCCGATACTGTTTGTGAAGAAGGATGGGACCTTACGCATTTGTGTGGACTACCGACAGCTGAATAGGGTCAAAATCAAGAATAGATATCCACTGTCGAGGATCGACGACTTGTTTGACCAATTGCGGAGTGCCACGATATTCTCCAAGATCGACTTGAGGTCGGGATACCACCAGTTGAGGATCAGGGAGACCGACGTCTCCAAGACAGCTTTCCGCACCCGGTACAGATACTACTAGTTTTTGGTCATGCCGTTTGGGCTGACCAATGCCCCCACTGCTTTCATGGACCTGATGAACCGGGTGTTTAGACCGTACTTGGACCAGTTCGTGGTGGTTTTAATAGATGATGTACTCATCTATTCTCGAGATCAGACGCAGCACGAACAGTACTTGCAGATGGTTCTGGACACTCTGAGACGACGTAGGCTGTACGCCAAATACAGCAAGTGTGAGTTCTGGTTGAGGGAGGTGACCTTCTTAGGTCATGTGATCTCGGGAGACGGCTTGGCGGTGGACCCAGCCAAGGTTGAGGCAGTACTCAGGTGGGAAAGATCGCGTTCAGTCACTGAGATTTGCAGTTTCCTGGGATTGGCAGGCTACTACAGACGATTTATCAGAGGTTTTTCACAGATCACGCGTCCTATGACACAGTTGACCCGAAAGGACGTGCCCCTCGCTTGGACAGACGCCTGTGAGGCGTGTTTTCTGGAGCTGAAGGAGAGGTTGACCACGGCTCCCGTGCTCACCATCCCTAACAGTAGTAGCGGGTTCGTTGTGTACACGGACGCCTCCTTGCAGGGGTTAGGAGGTGTGCTCATGCAGAGGGGTCACGTTGTCGCTTACGCTTCGCGGCAACTGAAGCCCCATGAGCATACCTACCCTACCCACGACCTAGAGTTGGCAGTTGTTGTCTTCGCGTTGAAGACTTGGAGGCACTACTTGTACGGTGAGACCTTCAAAATTTTCACAGATCACAAGAGCCTCAGATACCTTTTTGATCAGAAGGAGCTCAACATGAGACAGAGACGTTGGTTGGAGCTCCTGAAGGACTACGACTGCAGCATCTCCTACCACCCGGGAAAGGCCAATGTGGTGGCTGACGCCTTGAGCCGTAAGGCACCCGCACACTTGGCCAGTTTACAGTTACAGAGTTGGAGCCTTTTGGAGGAGGTGGGCAGTTGGCGACCCCTGGAGTTACAGGGGCACTGTGGGGCTGTGACGGTGACACGGCAGACTAGGCCAGAGCTGATAGACCGCATCATCACAGGACAGATGGCCGATCCGTACTTGCAGTCCTTGCGCGACAGAGTACTGTCGGGAGACCCGGGGGACTTCTCTTTCACAGACCAGGTGCTGCGCTTGAGGGGACGGTTGTGCATTCCCAGAGACGAAGAGCTGTTGAGAGAGCTCCTGACTGAGGCACATGGTTCCAGATTCACCATACATCCCGGAAACACGAAAATGTACCACGACTTGAGACGCGAGTTTTGGTGGAGGGGGATGAAACGAGATGTGGGTGAATTCGTACAGCAGTGCTTAGTGTGCCAGCAGGTGAAAGCCGAGCATCAGAGGCCTGCAGGGCCGCTACAGCCGCTTCCAGTGCCAGAGTGGAAGTGGGAGAGCATCACCATGGACTTGGTGGTGGGCTTACCTATTACCCAGTGAGGGCACGACGCAGTCTGGGTAATAGTGGATAGACTGACGAAGACGGCGCGATTCTTGCCGATCCGAGTCACTTTGGGACCAGCACAGTTGGCAGAGAGGTATATCCGTGATGTGGTACGACTACACGGAGTTCCGTGGGAGATCGTATCCGACCGGGATACCCGCCTTACGTCCCAGTTTTGGGCTGAGTTTCAGCAGGCCTTGGGGACGCGGTTGAGGTTTAGTACGGCTTACCACCCCCAGACGGACAGACAGTCTGAGCGCACGATACAGACACTTGAGGACCTTTTGCATGCCTGTGTACTGGACTGGAGGGGCTCTTGGGAGGAGCACCTGCCCCTGGCGGAGTTTGCATACAACAACAGTTATCACTCGAGTATCGGCATGGCTCCCTACGAGGCTCTGTACGGACGGAGGTGTACGGCACCCTTGAGTTGGGTTGAGGTGGGGACCAAGTGGGATGTTGGCCCAGGTTGACCCGGCAGAGTCAAGAGGTGGTCGAGCAGATCCACAGGCAACTCCGCACTGTCAGGAGCAGACAGAAGAGCTACACGGATCGGAGACGCAGAGAGGTCCAGTTTGAAGTTGGGGATCACGTCTTTCTTCGTGTTTCTCCCATGAAGGGCCTGCAGCGGTTTGGGGTGAGAGGGAAGCTCGCGCTGAGGTTTGTGGGGCCCTTTGAGGTCCTGGAGCGGGTTGGACCCGTTGCTTACAGGCTTGCCCTCCCCCCGCAGCTTTCTGGTGTGCACGGCGTGTTCCACGTGTCCAACCTCAGGAAGTACGTAGCTGATCACAGTCACGTACTGAGTCACGAGAGCGTCGAGGTGGGCGACGACCTGACCTACCCCGAGCGGCCAGTGCAGATTCTAGACCGAGCCATCCGCAGTTTGAGACGAAAGCAAGTACCCCCGGTAAAGGTTTTGTGGAGGAGCCAGCGGTACGAGGAGGCTACCTAGGAGCCTGAGGCGGCAATGCGGGAGCGGTACCCGGAGCTCTTCGCAGGT
The DNA here is from genome assembly GCA_037157565.1 of Thalassia testudinum. Lineage (NCBI taxonomy): Eukaryota > Viridiplantae > Streptophyta > Magnoliopsida > Alismatales > Hydrocharitaceae > Thalassia > Thalassia testudinum. Next base: position 22,987,035 of record JAZHRO010000015.1, on the reverse strand, counting down.
ACGTCTTTTTGGACCAGCTTCGGTCCTCTTTGAGTTTGTTATGGTTATTTTGACGTCTTTTCCGCACCCTAGTTAGCGCAAGTTTCGGAGACGAAACTTCCTTTGAGTTTGTTATATTGTTACGAACACGCGCTTCAGATGTCTTTTAAAACGTCTGGGAGGTGGCCCAGACTTCTGACCAGACGTCTGGAACCACTTCCGGACGTCTGCGAATCGGTTATTGTTGGCACGCACGATTCGTCTGCGTGCCTGAGCGCGCAGACCTGCATACACTCTCTCTCCCTCTCTTTTTCCCTCTCTCCTGCGGCCGCAAACCACCCTCTCCCGCTCTCTCTCTCTCCTCCTCGCGCAGCCTTAAAAGGCCACGCCCTCCCCCTCACTCCGGTCACCTCCGCCCCCTTCCTCTTCTCCTTCCAGTCGGTTCACGAGAGCGAGCGCAAGCGAGCGGGGCAGCGACAGCCGCGGCAGGTGCGGGAGGAGGTGCTGCGTGGGGGAGGAGGCGTCGGCCGTGAGGGCTCGAGCCTGCCGGGGCAGCGGGAGCCGACTGGCGGGGGCGCAACAGACGCAGGGTGGCGCGGGAGGCCTACTGCAGCTCGAGCAGCAGGCGGAGCACTCGCAGCGCGGCCGTGTGTCGCGAGCGGAGGGCGAGTGGTGCCCTGGTTCTGGGAAATTTTCCAGAATCAGACGTCTGGGAGTCTAGCTAGACGACATGGGAGACGTCTGAAGGACTGCCTAGACGTCTGAAAGGTGAGTTATTCCGTCTTCTTCCTCTTCTTCGATTGATCGTACTAAGAGAGAGAGGAAATGGGTACACGCAGGTTCTGAGATTCGCATCCAACGCGAATCAGACGTCTGGCTACAGTGCCAGACGACAGGAACGACTTCCAGACGTCCGGGGTGACCATCGGACGTCTGGGAACTAGGCCAGACGCCCCCGCAGGCTTCTGGACGTCTGAGAGACCACGCAGAGCAAGGTAACCCCTGATCCACTTTTTAAGACGTCTGGAATAAGTTCCAGACGTCTGATTTTGCACTGTTTCGTCGTTTTCGACCCGTTTAGGGCCCGTTCGGGTTCCGTTTTCCGCATTTCGAGTTGCATTCTTTTTGGACGCAAACCAGGGTAGTCAGGCGAGGGTGCGCGGACTGTGGAGGGGCAAGGCCCCTGTTTGGTTACTGTGGAGGGGTTGGACCCCTGTTACTGAGAGGGCTCTGCCCTATACTGGTTCCGTGCTGTGCTTTGGGCGCACCCGTTAACGGAAACGACTGACCGCGTGCCAGTGCGGGTTAGCTACCCGTGCGTTTACCGCGCGTGCCGTAGTCACCGTTACGTCTGTCAGTGACCTTGGGGTGGTTGGCTGAGAGTAGGATCACCACGGGGGACTCTCCCGTCCAGGAGAGTACCACGTGCTACTTCTACTGTTCGGAAAAGACTGCAATCAAGATCGTTCCCACGAGGAACATTTGAGATCAAGTGAAGGATCTGAGAATTAGATAAATTGTGAAACAATAGAAAGACGTAAATAAAGGAAGAAAGAAAATTAAAACAGCTACTGTACACTTTACTGTTTCTTTAGTTTAGCTGCCACTCTACTCAGCGTTCTGCTGACGTGTTACACTCGTTACCTTTCAAGACCAGGTGTTGAACAGCCAGGGTCAGCGGCTACAGAGGACGCTGAGCCAAGTAGGGTCCAGTAGAGTTACCACTGTTCTCTTGTACCTCTTTTTGGTTCCACTGTAGTGAGTAGTTCTTGTTTCCGCTGTACTTTTCTTTACCTGCAGTTCATATTATGTTATGAATGTTGTTCTACTGTTATGGTGGTACATACTGTAGTGGTTTCTTTCCTTACTGCTGTATTTTCTTACTGTTAGTTATATTCATATTGAATGTGATTTATTTTACTGCTCTTTTGGTTACTTCCTCGTTGGACGACCAAGTCTTGGGTTTAGTCGAGTTGGTCCGGTTCTCGTGTCTCGTAGGGACTCGGGAATCGGGTCGTTACATTAAAGTTTTTTTTTTAAATGTTGTTGCTTAAAGTTTATGAAGTTTATGAAGTTTAGTGGTTGGGACAATGCTTGTAATTGGTTGCTCTTTTTAGTGGAAGGGTTCTTTTTTCTCATCTTTAAAATCAATCCCATGCTAAAAACCATCTTTTTTCTCATCTTTACTGATATATTTCTAATCTTTTAGTTTCCTTGAAAAGGGCTGGAGCATATCAAGCGAATGTATATGTGCATGAACCAAACAACCACTCCTGATGGAACACAGCAGTTAGTATTTTAAAACATATAGAATAAATAAATGCTGCCTTACAAAGATTCCAAACCAGGGCACCCCTCCCCCATAATAAGCACAACAGTTTAGTAATGACTTCTTTGTTCTCTGCCTCCATCATTAAAATGTCCGAAATTGTATAGTCAACAAAGTCAATCTCCTATTATGGATCCATCAGAAAGCATGGTTGTTAGAAATCTACATCCTCTATGTTTTTTTTTTCCCTTTCAAACAGAGGATCTATTTGATTGATATTTTGTACACGATTGCTTGGGTTTTGCAGAAAGTGTCAGATAAGTGGGATAAGGGAACTTTGATTCTTTTTCCTTTTCTTCTTCTTCTTATGTTTGTTATTATGGAAACTTGCATCTAAGCAGAAGGAATGGTTGTATTTCAAGCCCCAAACCATTCCAAGATTCAAAAGAGACCACCAGTCATCCCCTATGCCACACATCCCACCTATGGTTTCTCTTTTTTTCCATTCAAATAGAGAATCCACCCCCATCCATTAAACACCACAAAGCATAAAATTATTTCAAGAGAAAGAGTACCTCCTACTCATATGATAAATTGAGAGGCGATAGCACGCTCGAGGCAAAGGACATCACCAGCTGAGGCCTTATCCTAAGGGAAGAAAACTCAAATTCTTGGCCAAAGTGGAAGCTCATAAAGTTAAAAAATGAAAAGTTAAAAAATAAGCCAAAAAGTAGGAAAAATCAAGTTCTGACGCAAAAAGTAATGTGGGGCATTATTTTCATACTTTACACAACATTGAGAATGTGGGCTGATTGCGCAGCAATTCACATCTCTAATTAAGTCATCTTATGCTATTTCCTAACATTAAGCATTTATATTAGATAGCTATGCATGTATCATGTAAATATTCGCATTTGTGCATGTTTTGAAGAGGAAGATAGAGAGAGATTTAGCATCAATTCATCAATTTCATCCCTTCCATTTCCACCTTATTTCCATGCAAATCCCACCGCTGATTCCACCTAATAAGCACCTAATAACAGCTTACATTCATTTCCCTACAACCTAAGTGCATCCCCATAATTAACCCAAAGTTGTCCCCTCTAAAGAATATCCCCAACGGCCTCAGACCACTTGCCTCCCTCACTACCCTCACCCATAAAACACACACCTCCACATCCATGCAAAGGGTCGACCCTCACCTCCAACTCCAACCAGCCTTCCCATCTCCACCATCAGACGCACCACTCATCTCTCCCTCACAACACACACAACCGGCCACACACACTCCTCTCCTGAGCTCTTCTCTCTCCCTCTCTTCCCCTCCTCATCCTCATTATCCTCTCACAAGTTGAGAGGAACACCGAGAGCAGAGGAGCTTCCCTACTGTGGTTGCAACCTTCACGGTAGGGAGCATCACCGCCTAGCCCTATAAGAGAAGGTAGACGTGGTACCCTTCTTTGCTTTTATACAATTTTTTTTGCATTTCATTTTATTTTGTTTTCCTCCAGTTCTCTGTTCATCGCCATTGCCAAAGCGTGAAGCTCTGAAGCTCGCGCGCCACTGTACGTGCTCCAGCCCTGCCCCCACGCGACCCTGCGCACATCAGCCACCTTGTTTGCGCTCCCTACACGCCTCCGCGCTGCTCAGCCTTTCTCTATGCACGCTTCCCATCATGCAGAACACCCTCCTTGCCCGCCTGCAAGCTGTTGTTGTGCGCGTTTCAACCGATGACCGCGCGCGGCAACCAGTCACATTTTTGCCCTTGCACTATAGCCACGACCTCACGTAGCTACAGTGCCGCAACCGGGCATTCCTCATTTATCCAGTTGCCCCGTCTCTCTCTCTCCTCGTGCCGTACCTGCTCCAGCCAGTTGCAGCCCTCCGCTCACTCCCACGCAGCTCCTGTGCGATGCGCTTGAGCGTGCTACACCCCACCACGCGGGGTTACGCCTCCATATCCCTGCGCCTGTGCGTGAGCCTCACGCGCCGTGCGCTACTCACCGCACACCCCTCTATCAGACAACTTATCATAGACACACACAACCACACACAAACACACTCATTCACACGCACGCACCTATACATACATAAATACTAATATATTCATATACACACACATACACATCTATATACAAACACCTTCACACATACGTATCTACTTTTATTTACACATATTCACCCTCCCCTATATATATATATATTTCCTCCTTCACACACTCACTTATATCTCCACTCACAATATCGCGCACCTATACATTTACTGTGCATCATATCGCTGGAATATTCACACTAGTTGCGTATATTTCCCAATATTCGCACATAGCAAGTCTTCTACCCACACTCACACACATCCGCCCCACACCACACACAACACATAGCTAGGTTAATCCCGTCTTTCTAAACGATGGTTAACCGAGCATTGTGCTACATCCCTATTGAATCCTAGATTCAATATTCACTATTCTATTATATAAATATATAAGCTACGTATTTAAAAATTTTCACATTTCAATTTCACATTTGTATTTTCTTCTATATTTGCTTTTATTTTATTGCTTAAATAAAAGACAAAAATATATATATAAAATAAAAAAGATAATTCTTGATTTGCAGGCACACGGTCTCGCGTGTGGCAAGATCGGATTTTATTATTTTGGCGTATAGCCAAGAACCATTTTAAGGGTATGCCTCAAGGATAAGATTATCTCCAAAAAAAAAAATCTAAACATCAAGAAAACCAAAAAATACTATAAGAGAAAAGAATTGATGCGAATCTAGAACGCACGTAGAAACTGAATAATTCCAAACCTGCCTCCATGAGTTTGACCCTGGCCTAAAAGCGACAATATTAAAATCTATCCAGGATAATAAATTTTTAATACACGAGTGTAGATTCGCTTATAGGTTAACCACTTCCACTATATACAATTTGACGTTAATTTCACCTAATTAAATAACCCTACTCGCATTCTATCATGGGCTCACTTGATAATTGATATTTAATGTAAAGAAAGAAAAAAACGTAAGATTTGTTACATTATAGTCCCCACCACATTCAAAAAAATCACCACACCACTTTAACCTAAAATGCACAGATGATAAAAAACTTTGCACCGGTGATAAACTACTTTGCATCAGTGATAAATTATTCTAAGGCATCTTTGCACCGATGTAATCTCATTTTGCATCGGTGCAATCTCATTTTGCATCGGTGCAAAATTATTCCAAGGGTAGTTTCACCTATCCAAAGTGATTTTGACCTATGAGTTTAAGGTTTAGGTTTATGGAAAGTGATTTCATATATGAGAAGTGATTTTTCACCCCAAGGTTTACGGTTTAGGGTTTAGCAAAACACTAAAGACTAAACCTTAAATCCTAAGGTGAAAAATCACCTTTCAAATGTAAAATCACTTGTCATAGGTGAAAAAATACTTGAAATTTAATTTTGCACCAGTGCAATCTTACTTTGCACCCATACAAAATAATATTACACCAGTACAGAGTATTCTAAAGTAAGATTACACTGGTGCAATCTTACTCTGCACCCATGTAAAATTATTTTGAAGGTGCAAAGTGATTTTGCACATGTGCAAAATAAGATTGCACCCCTGCAAAGTAGTTTTGCACCAGTGCAAAGTGATTCCGAAGGTGATTTGAGTGATTTGCACCCGTACGAAAGTGGTTTGTTGATTTCAGCAGTGGTCGACCCCACCACGTTTCAGCACTTTTTTTGCATAAAAAGGAGGGATGTGGGCTGGAACCACATTTACAATTATGCGTCAACTTTTCTATTTCCCAACCCACGTCCAAAAAATAAAACGTATCCGATCATACGAGATGAATACTTGGACGATGAGAGCTTCCCTTAGCCCCTATTATATAGTGATGCCACCAACAATCCTTCACAACAAACAGACGAGCCCTAGCCACCTACTGGACCAGCATTCAAGATGGCGACCTCGGAGGGAAGGCCAACAATGACTTGGGCAGACCATTGCATTGGACATGGGGCTCAAGAAGGGTTGAGGGAGAGGTGAGGGGCATCAAGAATACCACCATGTGGTGCTCAGGAACAGTTGAGGGAGAGGTAGTGGTCGTCGGGAATTCCATCGTGGGGTGCTTGGGAAGGGTTGAGTGCTCGAGAAGAGTTGAGGGAGAGGTGAGAGACATGGTCAAGAAGGCCACTGCATGGTGCTCAAGAAGGGTTGAGCGAGAGGTGAGGGACATGGTCATTGGAAAGGGTTGAAGGAGAAGGGAGGGCAAAGTTGGGTTTTTGTTCTGATACATATGCTTGCAGGAAGGATAGGTTAACAAGTGAAAAATGAGGGATAACCCACAAAATACCTTATCCCACCTCAACCCTAGAATAACTTATCCCGGGTTAAGTTCTCTTAACTCGAGTCAAAATATCTTTCACACCAAACAGGTCAACCCATGGGTTATCCCCTTTACCAAACTAGGCCTACAGGTTTCACGACCCACTCCCCTCAAGGATCCTTCAGCTCGCAACCCTGGAGGGCATAGGCCCTAGCAACCTTCCTCCTCTCCTTGCTCCTCCACTCACTCACAGCCTCTTCCTTCCCGTCAACACCACACTCCATTGCACCACACTCGGACAGGGTCATCATTTCTTCCCTCCTGATTGTCCGCTTGCAACTCCCACTGGAAGAGTGCCACACCCATCACCACCCTCCTTCCTATCGGAAGAGCATCTCCATAACTCACCTACTGCCCTTCACCATCACCACCACTCCCCATCGCAACCACACCTTCCTCTTCCTTTACCACCACATCTCCATTGCCACCTTCGTGAGCCACCATCATCGACACTACCTACCCCCTTCGACACCCTCCCATAGCCAGCCAGCTAGCATCACCATTACCTCTCACTACGATTACCACCACTGCCTACCATGTTCAACACCCTCACGTAGCCGGCCAGCACCTCAACCTCCTTACACCATCACCACATCTCCATCACCCTCTTACTAAACAACACCACCAACCGCAACTCATCACCACCTTTCGCTCCACAATAGCTACTGCACCCACCTCTCCCTCACGATGACAGCACGAGGGACGTGCATTCACCGGTAGCCACCTCCGTCACATTTGCAACTACCTGTGCTTCCCGCACACAAGGGGAATGCCACACTCCACTGTTCTTCCATTTACTCATTACTGATGTGCATATTTGTTTATCTCCTTTAATGTTAATGTGAAATCTTGTTGATCGGATGAATGTGACTAAATAATGAAAATTAAGATGTGTGTTATTTGATAGCCTCTCTGTTGTTGGTCTAATCCGCTATTCTGTGGTTTACTTTAAAGAAATTTTGATTTGCTCGATTCACTACACGTACAGCGACTTAATTCAGATTTGAATTTGTTTTCAAATATTATTTTTCGATATGACGAGTGAGGCAATCAAATGATGTCGTTGCTGGGAGACTAGGCCCACATCTCATTTTTGTTTAGTCACCCACATAACATTTAGGTTAATTGCGTTTGTTTCAGTGGTTGTGTTTAGTTAAACTAGATTTTAAACTCTATTTTGAAGGTTGTTCTGACATCGGTCGTCTTAAATTTTATTGGACCTTGAATTGCATGCCAAAAATTTAGAAATGACTACTAATTATGCATATTAATGTGGGCTATCAAGCCTACGAATTTTGTAGCTAAACTTCGAGTTTATGCAGGATGAAAATCTAGACGTGGCAATGTTTTTATATTTTTATATTCAACAGGTCATACTGACATAATTTTTCCGATTAAATTTGATCCTAAATTTGTGTGCAAAAAATTCTAAATTTTTGCCATAAGATAGATCTCTGAAGGAGCTTTCAAACGGTATATGTTGCATTTTCTAACTTTTAGTGTGCTGCGAGATACATATCAATCAGTGCAGGGGTTCAAACTGAATGGCGGTTACTGTGCAACAACTTGGATGAATTTTCTTATTCTATACAAAGCTCCGTTTTGAACAAAATTTTTTTTTCAAAGTTACCTTGATTAATCTAGTTTCTGCAGAAAAATCGTAGAAAATTTTTGAAGCCATTTTCGTAGTGAGATTTTAAGGTTTTAAGGACTGGTGGTCAGTCTGATTTTTCAATTCGGACTTCTAGATTTGCATGAATTGTTCATGAGCACGTATTTCTCGGATTGGCTGAGAACTCGCACTAAAATTTCTCTTGTTGAGCCTAGTTTCCTTACATTAAATATCAAAATTTTTGGGTGTGATTTTGATATTGGGTTTGTGCTTAATTGGCGAGGGGTCTTTGTGGGAAGCTTGAATATGTTTTTGTTAATATAATTTCATTTCTTTATTCAGAGACTCCATTAAATCACCCAAAAATTCTCAGGCGACTTGTATATGACAGGGAACATGATTGCAGGAATTTGGATGAATTTTTTAGTGTATGATTTGATTTTGATCATTAATTCTTTGTTGTTTCATAGTCACACGTAAGGGAGGATGAAAGGCAATCCTCAAGATTTCGAGTAGTGTATTTTAGGATTAGAACAGGCACTTCAACTTCTAACTTGATTTTATTGGACCCATGTTGAGAAATTTTTGAAAGCATGTCCCTCATTTGATTTAACCGATTAATGTCCTTGTATGTGGAGGTGTACTTTCGGGAGGTTGTTCCCTTTATCTAGACTTTGGGTTTGTTTGTTAGATTAGTAGGTTAATTTGTTTGCTTGACTTAAGAGAAGATAAAATAAAAAATAAAATTAAAATCAAAAATGGTAAATAAAATTTGCGAGCTAACTGCCTAGAAGCAACACAAGTAGGATCAGATAAGCATCTTAAGATGTGTTAATGTATGTATATATCACATGCATGTATGATATGTTATCTTTATAACACGACACAAGTCTTAAACATCCTCAGTTTGGAAAAGGTCCAAACTAAGAAGCGTCCTTGAAATTTAATCACAACTTAAGTATTGTAACTTATTACATGCATCCAGTGTTTAGAGAAATTATGATGGTAGCTTCTTACTCTACTCCAATGTACCAATTGATCTTAGTTATGTTCTTGAAATGTCCTTACCTAGGAGCTAGAAAGTATCGAGTTAAGGCGAGTCTTGCAGGATATATTGGAGAAGTGCAGACATGCTGCCAAAATTTCTTCAAACATGGGTTACATGTAACAAGTAATGAGGTGATCAAATTTTTGAAGCCTCATTTGGTAAGTGGAATAAGTTTAAGTTGAAAAAGTGAAATAAATGACAGAGTAAGTATATTTTGGTATTTGATTGATAGTAGAATAAGTGGAGGAATCAAAGTTATTCCACCTGGGATATTTGGTTAGTGGAATAAATGTTGAAATAAAGTAGAGTTATTCCAATTTGATGTTTGGTTAGTGGAATAAAGTGAAGTCATTCCTATGTGTTTAGTCAAAGGAATAAATTTGTGAAATAAGTAATTTATGTTATTTTATGTAAGGGAAATAAGAGAAATGAGCATTTTTACCCTTGGTCAATGCTATGGAGTTGGAATTTTTTTTTTTTTTCTGAAATGTGATTATATAGTAGTATTACAAAAAATTTAAAGTAAAGGAATAAATAATTGTCTTTGTTAACTTTATTTAGCATGATTTTTTCAAATATACAAGAGTTATGTGTAAGAAGAAAAATACAACCATATGTTAACATTGACATTACTATTATCTCCTACCCTAAAACAACAGCAACTCATGGTAAGTGAAACCAGGTTGCTCCACTTGATAATTCATGTGTTTTGGAAGCAGTTCTATTTTCGTAAATGTATAATAAAAATTTCATTTTTTTAAATTCACGGAACAATTTTTCAAAAGGAAAGAGGGTGTAGATTTATGTGTTGAATTTTTTTTTTCATCATCTATAATAAAAGCCCTTGGTTAGCAAAATAAGTGGTAAAATAAAATAGAATGATATTTAGTTAGTGGAATAAGTTAGTGAAATACGTTATAAGTGATGTTATTTTATATTTACTTAAATAAGGAATGTTTATTTTTTCCCTTTCAAATATTGCATTTGGCAAATTCTTTCATTGTTATTGCATATATGTGCACGTCTACGTGTAACTTTTGAAATTTTGAATGAAAAGAAAATAGCTAATAGGGAAAGATGATGTGTTCCATTATGTCAAAATTTGTAATGCATGTGAAATTAAAGTTAAGGGTCATTAAACTTACTTGGATAGTAGAAGTAATTTTATTTTGACATGTAAAAATAATAAGCAAATATAATGGATTCCCACATCCTCGAAAAGAAAGTAATCGTACATCATGACACTTTGACGAAGGTATGCAAATTAATTAGTAGTAATTTTGTTTATACAAGTGTGATTAATTAAGTTTTAAATCAATGATGAGAAGGTATATATATGCAAGATATTGGTAGATATAAATGACAGGTAATATTGGATATAATTAGATGTAATTTTATGTTGAGAAAAAATATATATATGTTAATTATAAAGGGGAGTCAATACTTTTGCTATGTAAATTTGAGACAAACGTAATGAAATAGAAATTTGAGATAGAAAATACATCCACTTATCAGAGAAAAGAAATTCCATCATTTGTTATAAATCAGAAAATGTTAAGAAACATACACATGAAGGGAAGTGAAACGAGAAGATGTAAGAAGACAGAAAATATCGATTTTACTGATGTTAAATATATATCTTAACAAGTTGTCAAAAATGTATGTGAGAAAATATTTATAACATGAAAATAATTACAAAATTCGAACTAAAACAAAAGGTGAGAACTAGTAAAATTGGATACGATTGTCTCTAGCATGACATAATTTACTTCTACATGGAAGCTCTTGAAGAATTTGATGCGGCATGCAAGTCGCGGATGCTCGTCAACCTAGGATGCTTTGAGACTAAACTTGCGATAATTATATATTACATGAGAGAAGATATAATCGTCACATTAACCTAAAAAATGTGCTCAGAAGACCTCTCAGATACAATGTAACTTATTGTAAGAGGGGTCATCATTGCACAATGAGCTTGAAAATGATGTCAGTACATAATTGGGAACAGATGTAATAGTAAAATCTAAAGGTACATGACCAAGACAGATAAGAGAAGTGTCGTATACGGCATACTATAGCTGCAATATTAAGAAAACCATCTTCAATCACAAAGAAAGAAGTCAAATTAACTATAATGGCAGTAGCTGGAATAGAGGTGCTGTCAGTAATTCCTGACAATGTAAAACCTCTGGCTTCGCGAATATATGTTGAACATATAGCAAACTCGATAAAGAGGGCAAACGGAAAAGCAAACAAATTGGTAAAGGAATTCGTAAAAATCTATTTACATAAAAGCATATGAACGTCGAGAAGTAAGACACGCTTAAAAACCATAGATGTAATTCCCTGTATGGAAAATTGTCGAATAGTCAGTATAGCAAAGGAGCAACCACAAATCAAATAGCAATTACATAAATTTCTGTCATTAACACAAAAGGATAACAGATTGCTACAAGGAAGGGTTAATTAAAAAACGTAGCAACCATTGGAGTGCATGGACACCTGCATTAACTATAAAGGAGGAAGAGGCTGCATATGACAAATGATTGCATGTATATACATTGATATGTAAGAGGCAATTGGATATAAATTATATAAACAGATACCATATGAGAACCTCCATCGACATATGGAAAGTGCGAGGATATAAACATAGACATCAGGAAATAAAAAAAAATTGATAGGAGGAAGGGAAATAAATAATGGCAGACTTCTATGGAATGTAGAAATTTCAGTCGAAGTAGAGAAAAACCACGCATGAAAATGTGGCAGTTACTACCTTTTATGGAACCTTTCTATAATGGCTGAGAGTTATACAATCTCATAATTCAATGAAAGTAAAAAAGGCAATAAAGATAGACAATTATGGAAAGAACGCAATTAGTAGCATATCACCAACAAGTATGAAGGAGGAAAGTCATCTTATTACATAACCTCAAAGATGATAGAAAACTTTAATACAAATAAATCTACAATAGTAATAAGCATTGCTTCATTTTAATTGCATATATGGTATGGTTGATTAATTCAATACAAATAAATCTGCTTCATTTTAATTGCATACATGGTATCGTTGATTAATTAAAGTATGACATGCAAGTATAAGGTAATCAACACAAGAAATCTTCCATAGCCATGGTTGCTAGCAACTATGCAGAAAGAGTAGCTCATGCAAAAGAAATCTAAAGAGTAACTCATGCAAGAAGAGCAAGCCATGGCCGCTAGCAGAAAGAGCAGCTAATGCAGAAAGTTACATTCATGGAAAGAAGTAAATTATTTTTATACAATGCAAAAAAAGCAAACAGTTGAAAGGTCAAGCTTACTAAGTTCATCCTACTAACCATCAAGTTTATAAGATATTACCATGAAATAAAGATATACAGTCAAATATTCCATACGGTCAAATAAAGATAACCAGCAAATTCATAAATTAGATGAGCATCCAAATTGAGCATGACTAAAGCATGCTCAATTTGTGTAACCCCAAATTGTATGACTATACAAGTAAGAAATTGAAGCATGCTCAATCTCTATACAAGTAATCAGAAAAAGAAGTCTAACTCAACTACAGTCCTGATCTCGCTCCTTTGTTTCTTCCCTTCAATTTTTGTCTGTGTAGGGGGTTGGGCTCGGGCTTTGGTGACCGTTGTTCCTAAAGGCTAGTGGTCACCAGCACAAACAAAATGTTACAAGGAAATAAGGTAATCCCCCTTATAAAAGCTACAAGCACTGCAAGAATGTTATCAGCATAGGCCCTGTCCCTCAAAGTTATATAATATCTGTGCACTACAGTGCCCACCACCCAAAAACTACTTCCCTATTTACTTTGAGATTTGAAGGAACCACAGCCAAAACTCCCTACAAAGAATCACCTAAAGATGCAATTAAACCACATTACACTGGCTTACTGCAAAAGACTCTTGGCAAATTCAAAAGAAAAGTTACTAACAATCCTCAGTAATCAAGGAACACCACATGCACGCGATGTCCAAATGCCTTGAGCACATTCCATTGTTCCTCAACAATTTTCAAAAATACATTTGTCTTTGAAATTAGCCAGCAATCTTGGAAAAAAACTCATCATCTGCCCCAACTAGAGGTGCATGCTAACATAAGTAGGTTATTGAATAGAAATAATAGTTATAGCAAACTTGACAAGAGATAAAAACAATGCTTGCTAACGGTTATTGTTTATGAATTGTAAAAGTTACTACAATGTAGATGAACTTCACTTTGGATGTGTGTGCTTCTTATTTCACATATGTAAAAATTTGATAAGGCAACAAAACTGGTAGGAAGGAATATGTACAGCTATGTAGTATTCAAAGAACAAGAAACTGATTAGGAATAATTAAAGATGGTGCTAGTTCCTAATTTTACCACAAACTTTAATCCAAAGCAGATATAAATGTAATGAAGAAGAATTGACTATAGTAATGCATAAATAATTCAGAAATCATAAGAGTGACCAATAATTCCAATGGCATCTGGAAATTAAGCATTAAAATTTGGTGATATTGAATTTGTGTTAAGCTCAGGTTACTTCATATATATATATATATATATATCATTGGATTAGAGTTTAGTAGTTATGGATGGTAATTAATAATATGTATTTGTTTCTCATTTTGTCCCATGAAGTTGCTGAAAGTAGCCATCTACATCGTGCAAACAATGAAATTTCACGTCTTATTTGTATCGCATATGGTTGCTATAACGTAGTCATCCGTGCCATACATACAAGTATAATTACTTTGCCTATGTAGCTAGCATCACCATCTCCATCTTAACTAACAAAAACTAATCATTGATATAAGTAATAATTATAATAGAAGTTTTCACCACAGCCATCATTGCACTAAAAGAGACATAGTCATATTAACATGCAAGACATGAATTATTAGCCACAATGTAAAAATAAATACATAATATGATATAAATAAGTATGTGTGCATGAGTTAAAAAACCAAAAAAGGGATAACCAATATAATGAGTACTTATAAAATTAATCTCCTAGTACAGTCGTAGAGGTTCATGATTAACTTCAAATATGCTCAGCATACTTGAAGGTTCAACAACATAACTTAAGTGGATAACCAGGTTGTACACCCACTAATTCAAAATCATCCCCATTAAAGGATATTGCAGGAAGCAGCGATGTTGGAGCCACCTATCACAGCCATGAAGCTATTGAACAGAAACCTTCATTACTCGTAGGGAAGAAACTTTGAGCCGAAAAGTAAAAGCAACAATAGTACAAATGCTTACATGGCTCCATTGACCTGCATAATGTAATGGAATAACCATAAAGGAATCCCCGTCCCATACCCAATCTCCAAAGTCCAACAACCGTCTAATAAGGTGATATGTATTACGATAATAAGCAAAGCACTTATAAAACCATCTGAGGCCAACGTGGTAATTTGTCTACTAGTTAAATTCCTCCTATGTCGTTTGCTATGTAGCCTGGGTGAAGTGTCTGCCTCCATATTGACCCTCTTGGCTCCTTCACAATAATGAATGGAGGATTAACCACTGATACTCGTCATATAGGACGTCCTCCATACTCATGGTAGGATACTATCCATAGAGAAGAAAATGTTTGCAGTTGTAATATGACAATAATTACATATACTTGACAATTCTAGCATTATTCAAAGCATGAAAAAGTTAATTCAATGCATAATTGGCTCGATGACATATTAATTGGTACTTACTCTACTTGAATCGTAGATGTGTTTGTACTCCCTCCCTTTTTTTAGGCATGATGTTATTGCAACGTAGCCTTCATAATTATGCGATGAGCAATGGTATGTTTAGTTCATCTTATTTCCACCGAAGTAGAGCGTCGAGGAGAACCCACTGATGCTCATAGGTGACTACGTAATCCATTACCAACTAAGAATAGTGGCCATGAACAATTATTTACGACAAGACGACAATATAAAGCAAATGCGTCTCCCTAGACAACCCAAATAAAAAGCATACGACTATGATCGGCCAAAATACAAAATAAACAAAACCCCTAGATGACGTAGAGATACTACATGGGCAAGCTGCTGAATTGTCCAACCATCCCCTCATAGCTTCTTTCGACATGACGAACCTCGAGCTCTATCTCAAGGTCACATACTCTCTCCTGTAGCTCTGCTACTAGGACTCGTATGATATAACCTGCAGCTGCAGCCTACATGCTTCGTCATTCTTAGCCTTCAGCCTATGTTGGAGATCGCCAAGGTGATTGGTCAGCCATCCGACAAATTCGTCCAACGCATTCCCCCTACAAAGAATGCATGCAAGCTCCCTCTCAAACCTCGCATATAATGCAGCCAACAAGGTGAACTCCACATGGGAAGACTGTACCGTTAGCTCGTGATCAGAAGTCCGAACCCTGTAGCTGCATCCTTACATTTTTAATGTTGAAGAATATAACTTCATTTTTTCAGTTTTGACATTATTATCATGCGTGAATGAAGCTATCAATTGAACTCACTCTGTCAATCTGAGGGCAGACATAATACAACTGCTGCTATATGTCTCATCACCGTCGATGTCATCCTGTAAAATAAGATTGCAAAGTTCACAGCAGGAGCATCTCCTACCGTACCTTCAAAGGAGTCCACACCTTGGAGCAATCTCCGTTGACTATATTTTAATTGTCAAGATAAATCGAGAAATTGAGATGTTACTCATTAACGAAGAATTGGCAACATCAAAGTCAGCATCATGATAACGTCATTGCCATTCAAAATTAAAAGCAGTCAAATACGTAGAACATGTACTAAATTACATATTCGAAGACCATTACAATATAGGGAAATTATGCAATCACGATCTTTGGCCAGTAGATCTACCCCTAGATAATCAGTCCAAAGTGACTAAGCTATATGGTCACGAATCACCGTGCCAACATTCACAGCAACATCATCAACCTCGCCTTCCACATCATCATCGTCGTCGTCGATGCTTTTTATTTGCTGGTTTACCAATTCCTAGAACAACTCATCATTTGGTTCAAAACGAACGAGGAAGTTGTGTACGATGCAGGCAGCCATCACCATTCAACCCTGGTTGCTAAACATGTAGAATGGGCATTGATCTAATAATTTCCATCATCCTTTGAGGACACTGAAAGTGTGCTCAACAACAATGCGCAAGGAAGCATGTTGATGGTTATATATCTGCTTCACATTGTGGTACACTCGACCTCTGTACTCCTTAAGATGGTATGCAACACCTCGGTATGGGACCAAGAACTTATCAGTATTTGCATAGCGAAGGTCAACAAGGTATCATCTACCTTATGGGACACGGAATTTGCCGACATGCAATGCCCAATTTAGGACACGCATGTCAACTGCGAGTCCCTCGAAGCCAATGACCATGGAGATGAATTCCATATCAAAGTTAACCGCAGAAATCACATTCTGAGATGTATACTGCTTCCGACACCAATAACGTGCTTGTTGTCAGCTCTAATCGTGGCTTTAATATGACATCCATCGATAGCTCCGACAACATCCTATTAATTGATAATAGAGTAGGTTCAATAAGAACGCAAATTATATGTACACTACTTACAGAACTTAATAAATTTTGAGTTTACCCGAAAGTAAGGGAAGAACTTCTGGCCTGTGATTGCAATCAGGATTGATGCATCGGCACCAGGTAATTTGGTGAGAAGTCACTCCTAGAGAAATTCTGCGCCAACAAGACAATATCAGAAGGGGACAGGAAGGCAACTCACTTCTTCACCATATTAAGGCAACGACCAATCTCCTCACTTGTGTTAACTTTGCTTGGTTTAGAAATGTGGTGATCGACAATCTTCTTCAACAAGGCACTCATCTCCTGAATGCCTTCTGGAACTACAGTCTTCGAACTAGTGCCTTTTCCCACTATCGACACTCATACTAGCAAGGGGGCTGGAATGCGAAGGGACTTCAGGACAATGCTGACCCTGAGAAGGGTGGGTTGAACCACCCATATCAAATGCTTCAGGAGGTGGAGGGGGACCTGAAGATAGGAGCTCCTCGAAGGTGTAATTCTGACAATTAAAAGGCTAATCATTTTTGTGATCTGTAAAATGAACCGACCGAGGGGTTTCCTTCTCCATTGCTGGAGCATCGGGGATATGAGGGGCGAGTGTGTCCTCATCAGATGAATCGGACACCCGATTAGAAGACATCGCATGCTCTCCCGTAACTAGGTCCTTACCAATAATGCTGTTGATGTCATTATAGAAGGGAAATGGTTTGCCCTTTAGCTTCCGTAGCTTCAAAATTTCTTCTTCAAACCCCTCTACCTATGGAGGAGCTTTGCCTGGTCATAACCAAGATGCATGTCCCTATCAAACTCAACTACAATTTTCTACCAACTATGTTTCGTAAAAGAACCTCCTTCCCAATCATTGTTATTGTGGTGTTCCTTGAAAATGGACATCAACTTCAAGTCCATTTCTACACTCCACTTCTTAACTCTCTTAGCCCTTACCCAACTAGACTCAAGATGATCCTTCTCTTCATTGGTTGGTTGGGACACTCCTTGACTCATTCCTCTCATTCTACAACATTTAATATTTCAATGTATCCATCAACAATTATTCTTAACTACTATATTTTCAATAGAAAATCATATACAATCGTTAAGTAGAATTAAATTACATCGACATCGAAAGGAATGTAAATGATCAATTTCGCAACAAAGCAACAAAGATAACACTTCTTTCATACATGACAGACGCAACATTATATTGAGGTTATAAGCATGTAAATATTTACCTGCATGAACCATCATAAAATAAAACTTCATAAAATAAAATTTCAAACAATAAAGCAGGGAGGCAAATCGCAAATTATAGATACCTTTCAATAGATACATAAGTTGCCAACATTCATGAATTGGATTTACTCATAGTTATAGAAATAACATAAGTTACTGGAAAAATTTATCAATATATTGCAATTCAATGAAACCCACCTATTTGCAATTCAAACTTTCCAATCTCCTTCCCCCACTTTGTCTATTTATCAATCATCTTATAATTGCCATGATAATCAGAAACAAGCCAGCCCTCATCCCATCTCATTTTCCCAGAGCTCTTCAATGGAGTAACAGATAATCTCATCTTCAAATACTAGTTCCCATGTTGTTCAATAAACAAGGGGAAGAGATTTATTCTCTCTGTTTGAGTATGCCTATTATCAGTTGGGTCTACTATCGGGGTAGTTAGGACACATTCCTTAATAGGACCACTAAAAGAGAGCATAAAGTTCAAAGTTCTAGGACCAAAGATCACAATTGGAGTCATATGCAAAGGGATTTCCTGACAACTTTTACTCCTATCTCCTTAAAGAGGGGATCTCCGAAATTTCAAGAAGATTTATATCTGAATCTGACAATGGTATCTTAGAGAAACCTACATACGATAGATCTGAAATAAGAATCACCAACACCTACCTATGATAACTGAAATAGAGAAACCTACCTATGATAACTTAGATAACAGCTCAACTGAATCACCAACGCCAATGTGGGACACATGCACATAAGAATCCTTTCTGTATGTGTGTATGTGATTTGATAGAGAAGAGGGGAGGGTTCCCAACTAAATTCATACAACGTGCAGCACTATTCACATTGTGAGGGCATGCTACGTGAGCTAGTTGTGTATGTGTTCACATAGGCACTGCCCCATTCTTGCTAAAAAGAGGCAGTGGTGCAGGTGCTTGCCAGGAAGGAGAGCATGCTTGCATTGAGCCCACCCAAATGATGAAAACCTAGGAAACAAACACTTGTTTGCATGGAGCTGACATTGTCTTACATGCACTGGTTGGCAAATATGTAAGCCTTCTAGTGTGAAGCAGAAGTTCCTTCCATTGATGATTGGACGGGAAGGGGGCTGTTTAGAAGGAGAGGGGCAGTGATGATTGATATTAGTAGAATTGCTTGCTTTTGTTGGCAATCCTAACATCCCTTATGTATAGAGGCTGTTAGCATTAAGAATAGAAATGGAAAGATCACTTACACAGGAAGTCGAGAAATATAGGTAAAATAACAAGAAATAGAGGAAAACTAAATAGCTTTCTTTTCTTTGTAGAGTTAGTTTGGCCTCGTTGGATTCATTGGACCCAAGTCTAGCTCAAAGTGGTTTCTAGAGGAATGGCAATTTTATTGGAAAATTTAGTTCCAGAACACAAACTGTGTTTTGGTAAATTGTGTCTTCTTTATCTTCTTCTTATGAATTTCCTCACCAGGCCACATCAATTGGATACAATTTTCATTGGCTTTCTGATCATTTGGTATACATGCTTGCATCCTTACTTTATTGCCATATTGCAGTCTTAGATATGTTGCATTAGCTGATCAAGGCTTAAGAAAATGGAAGAATGTTGAAAACAGCAAAGGAGAAAAGGGATTAATTGATACTTTTAAAGTAAGGCACTGCATAAGTACTCATTTCTTACATATTTAAAATTAATTGGAAGAAAGACGTTAAGTGGCATGTTAAGACAGCATATAACAGCACCATACAACAACATATAACAGAAAAGGCAGCAGCATACAACAACATTGAACAGCAAAGGCAGCAGCATACAACAACAATGAACAGCAAAGGCAGCAGCATATAATAGCGTATAAAGGCAGCATTTAATCATTAACTTGGTTTCCCTTCCAACAGACAATTGCGATTTTCGCTGATAGTTATAACAGCAGCATATAACAGCAGGTGCTTTCACTTTCAAAGAACCATATAACAGCATATCTCCAAGCAAAGGCAACAGCAAATAACAGCAAAGTAAAATTACGACTCGACATCAAACATTTCGAAACTCCAAATCCTAAAATCTCCATCTACACAACCCTCTAAATCTTATCCAACGAATTTGCAGCATACACACAATCTCTATTACAAATGACAATCAATGAGATACATGAAAACAATAATTTGCATCCAACTTAAAATGTGATGCTATTATTAAAAAGGAGAAAAAAAAAACAAAACACAATCGTAGTCAGTAAGCAGGAGCAACTACCAAATATTTGGATTAATAGCTAGTATATTTGGATTAATTGATACTTTCAAAGTAACCTACTGCATAAGTACTAATTTCTTACATTTTGAAATTTAATGAGAGGAAAGACGTTAAGGCTGAAAAACCCATAACTAAAGACACTTAAGGCAGCATATAAGAGCACCATATAAGAGCTAAAGAACCCAAGCTAAAACCTATCAGCGAGCATGTCCATTATTCTTCAATATTTGCTTAACATTCAAACTTATAACTTCCCCTATATCTGAGAATATAATGAAAGGCCAACCCTTACAATACCAGCTGACATGGACTGCATATTATTTACGAAAACATCTTCATCCCACAAGCAAAGAAAACAACATATACAACCAACAACGATTTAACCATCCGAACACCTATGAATCTATAAAATGTCATAATCCAACCTAACAAAACACCCGATCAACCATCTGATGGATGAAAGGCATATACTCCACTATAGAAACATCCCAACACTAATCAACAGAAAATAAGAACGAGGAAATTACCTCCCAAATAGTTGTTCTGTAAGCTTCCTGTGATAATGCTTTAGGTGTTGGAGAAGTTGATGACTCCCCACAACTCGAGCACCTGAAAGCCCATAACGAAATCTTAGCAACACAATCCAAACAACATTCGGGAAATAAGAGAGTTTGCGTGACTTATTAGCCTCCTCTTCCTCCTCTTCTATGAAGATTAGAACGATCAACCAAGTGACTGCATCTAGGAAACAAGGTAGCCATTTATATAGACGCTACCTCCTGACCTTCATCTTTATCTCTTCCCACATATCACGAGTGATTCTGCCACAATGACAGCACACTGGGCTAGGAGGTTGTGCCATGTCCACAGTATGAGGGAGCAAAGACAACCAATGGGAAGGTATTCACAACAACACCCATCACTCTATATGGCTGCCATCAACCTTAAGATGGAAGATAAAAAGCCAAGATTCATAAGATGGGGCATATCAAGTAGCTATAGCCTCAACGAAGGGACTGAACATCACAACCAGGTCATTCACTCAAGTGCAAGGACCATCTACCATCCCACAGAAGGCATCTCGGTGTAACGCATACACCACAATCGAAAACTTTCCAAAAAGCCTGACATTGACAATAAAGGCAGCACACATAAAGCTGAGAAACGACAATGGTATACTAAACCCTCCTACACCCACCATTGACCAGAAAACCCTAATCGCAAAACCATAGCGCGACGAGAAGGAAAACAGTAGCACATGACAACAACTCTCAGAACCCTACGATGTGATTAATTAACCCTAATTAACTAGCTATCCTGATAGATGATTAGGTAGCCTTGTTTAATCAGATTTTACTCCCATCTCTGCTCTTGCTCGAGCCCAAAATAAAGCACGCTCTGGTCATTAATAAGTTGCTATCAAGCCATTGTTGGAGATCTATTTTATCCCTCCTAAACACACATTAAACTGTGACTTAGTGCCATGCTTTTCCATACCTAAGTTCTTAACATCAACATGCCTGCAAGAAACTAAAATCCATTTTCTCACACAGATCTTTGCATATAGCCGCTATATCCAAAGCGAAACTCACTTTCGACCCTAGAAACTTGGATTCGTTCTCACACATTAATTGACATAAAAAGGGCATTCTCGGCCTAAAATCGCTGATGACAAACTCACTTCTCAATCTAACTCTAGGGCATAGGGCAACCCGTCATGCTCGCGATTAACCAACATGCACGGTATTCACATGTGGACCCAATCCTTGTGGCAAAACCCAATGGTTCTACATGCCCAAAACCTCTCTCTCATCTCTCTTGTCACTCAGAAATTTAAGAGAATAATATAAAAAAGGAAAGGGGTCCCTACCTTGCCACGAGCTTCCTAATCTCCTCGTCGTTAGGTGGCCGCCGCCCCATAGGATTCCTCGCACAAAATCACACAACACACACATAAGAAATTATCGACCAAATCAACCCCCCCAACATGTCAAAAACACCCCAAATCCGTAAAGTTAACACAGCTTAGGGCTAGGGATTTGGGGAAATAAAAGCAGAGAGGGGCGCACCTAGGGTTGTCGAGGCCCTAATGGGCAGATGTCCACCATGAGGTCTCAAAGCACGCGCACTAGCTACAACCATACGCTACCCTTCCTGCGGCCGACGCACCATCATGAGCAAGGCCTCGACGGAGCCGATTCACCCCCAGTCGACCGATGGCTTGGCAACCACACTGATAATAGCAGTAGCCATTGTCGCAAGTAACAAGAGTAGTCACTACGGCCAGCACAGCAACAGCTGCAGCGGCGATGATCAGCTGCAATCATGGAAGGTAGGTGACCCCTAGGGTGGTAGTCGGCGAGGAGAATAAAAAGGGGAGGAGGAGGAGGAGTCGATCTTGAGGTTGGTGCAGAGGAGAAAGGGTAGGAGAGGAGAGGCCAACGGTGAGGAGATGGTTATGCCTCTCACGAGAGGGAATGGAAATGGAGGGCAGCCCGCGCACAAGGAAAATAGGAGGGGACTTGGGCATGAAGTAATGGAATATGGTGGTTCTTTGCACGCGAAAGGGAATGGAAGGGAAGGTGTTCACGATTACCATTCACGCAATGGAAAAAAAAAAATTTATATATATATATATATATATATCATAAGGGACCTTTTATCCCAACACCATAAAAAAAAAAAAATTGAATAAGATTTCAGTGCCTTAAACCATGGATATAAAAATTGAGTTTAATTGATTTTCAAAATAACTATAGATATTTTTCAGATTCTTACATTAGTTATCTTATCCTAAAATTCAATCATTGAACTTAATTTTCACTTTATATGGTCGACCATTGACCTCAATTTTTTATTTTATATGACCGGCCAATCAATTAATTAAATAAACCTATTAAATCTCTTTCCAACTCAGTCCTAAACCCTTTCCAACAAACCTAACTTGACCAACCTTTATCCCTATCCTCTACACCTTAGTTGGTCATCCCTTAACCTATAGAAGAACCACTTTGAACAGACAATTAAAAGTCTTAATCTCATCTCTTAAAACCATATCCAAGGGTCCTATATTAATCACATATCCCTTCAACAAAACCCAATCCTAAATCCACCTATTCACCTATCCTTTAGAAAAACCCCTTAGGGCCAGCCACTTTAGGAGCCTAAATCACCACCATCAATTCTTTTTGCCAAGGCCTAGATTTAGCCCCCAAAATGCTATCCCTATTCTAGGGCTAGCCACTTTAGGAGCCTAAATCCCCACCATCAATTCCTTATCCCAAGGCCTAAATTTAGCTCCCAAAACTCTATTCCTATTCTTCTTAAAAACACCTATAGGTAGCCACCTATGCACTTTGATCTTAGCCACAAAATCATCCAATGACCATTAAAACCTCCTTATATGGTCGACCACTTGACCATTAAATCTAACCTTATATGGCCAGCCATGTGGCCTTGTTCTAAACCCTACATCTCTTCCTTTGATTGGATCATAGACATTGATCCTAAACCTACTACAGCCAACTTTATCAATTGAACCAAGCCCTTGATTTCTTTGATTTAATCCTATCCATCCAACCAAACCCTCCTACCCTCTATATAAACCCTAGGCCATCCTCCCCCCTCCCCTCGGATAATCTTTTAGACTCTCCAACACTTGACTCTAGACTCCATTCCTTCTAAAAGTGCACACCCCCTGGTGCTTCTCTGGGTGCACCTTCTCATCCGCTTCCTCACCATCGCCAAGGCTTCATCTTCGAGGCTGCCAGCTAGTTCTACATTTAGATTACTTTTCTAGTTGTTTTCCAGTACATTTCTAGTTCTAGTTATTTCAACTTCTGGTTGTAATCTTCTAGTTCTACTTTTAAGCTTTCCTCTACTTGTAAGATTGACTCTACATTTCATAAAAGTTGTAGTTGCAATATATCTTGTTTCTACTTGCCTTCAAGTACTTGCTTTATTTCTAGTTGCATATCCATCTTCGTTTCTAGTTTCAATCTCTTGCAACTTCACTTTGTGTTAGTCTATTTGCTTATTCCCTATCAAAAATACAAAAAAAAAATAGGATTTAGGAAAGCATAGTAATCCGACTGCTCCCTGTAAGATGACTCAGGCTCCAATTTATAAACTTTGATTTACGAATTTGAGAGTTCGATACAAACAAATTTGTAAAAGTATCTATGTGATTTTTATTACGATGAACACATTTTTAAGCATACCCTTTCGTAGTAGATCGCTTTTTAGTGTTGTCTAACTCTTTCTTTTTCTGTTGATTGACTTGTGTACAGGAAATCGTGCAAATGCGTGGGATCAAATCACAAACTGAAAAATGGAGAATAGTGTGGGTGAAGATCATTAGGTAAGTCATTCTATCTTAGGTTTTGGATTGTTCTTAAACCCTCGGTTGATTACATCTAGTTTAGTTTCACATAAAAAAAGGGAAGAATAACTTATCCCTTTGGTAGTTCAAGTTTACTAGAGTTGTCCTCTTAAAACTACCACTCTAATTAAATTTTCGAGCAGACTACAACCTTGAGATTCAAAACATCTTCCGATGAGATGTATCACAAAATTTGAATTTGATGTGCATTTTGAAGTTAAAAATAATCCTTGAAAATTTCATGCACTAACTCCAAGTAGAAAAAATTAAAGAAATCATGGATCATGCCTACATCCAATATTGATTT
Organism: Thalassia testudinum; assembly: GCA_037157565.1. Classification (NCBI taxonomy): domain Eukaryota; kingdom Viridiplantae; phylum Streptophyta; class Magnoliopsida; order Alismatales; family Hydrocharitaceae; genus Thalassia; species Thalassia testudinum. The sequence goes on along the minus strand of JAZHRO010000015.1, from coordinate 22,962,023 downwards.
TTTTCCTAATTTCATGCACTATTGAATTTTCATTTTTTTTTTACTTATTCAAATAGAGTGAAATCATTTGCATTAGATGTTTAGTCAAATTTTTGTTCTTTGAAAAAAGTTTGGAAATTTTTAGTGTAACGACCCGAATCCCTACCTAAGTAGAGGCTCAAGCTGATTTCGTCAAACACCAAAGATCTTATTATCCATTGTATATACATAGAATAATAAAAGCATGACAACGCATTGCATCATATACAAACATGGAATAACAGAATAAGTCATAATTGAAAAGGTGTTCATTAGAATATTTCATAGCCATCACAAGTGCAAACACAAAATGAAAAATAATTAATGAAGAAAACTAGGAAATACTGAGAAAACTGAACAGAGGATAATAGCACTGGAACTAGAACTATGACTAGCAATGTTATGACCCGATCCCAGATCCCTACCCGACCCAAGATCAGCTCGCTTTGACTAATTCTAAGATCCAATCGTCCAACGAGAAATAACTAAAAACAAAAAATATTCCACAACCACACATGCAATGTAACTAGGCAGAAATAATCAAAAGACAGTAAAGGAAACATAATGAAATGTTTCACGATATTACATGCCATCACAACTACAACAACGGAAAGTAAAGCGAAAATGTAACTGAAACAGTCATACATATATCGAGTACTCACTACAACAATAGAAGCTCGGAAACAAAAAGGTAACAATAGCTAAGCTGAGCTCAACTGGGCCTAGCTCCCTTTGCAGCCGGTGGTGCTGACTACTCAACTCCCTGACCTGAACAAGGTTACAAAAATCGTGGTCAGCTAATGATGAGTAGAGTGGTAGTTAAGTCATTTACATGCAATTAACAAAAGACAAGCAAATAATTAATTATTCATTTTCATTTAGCTCAACTAAGCGGTTCTGATTTGTCTATTCACTTAAGGATCCCTTCATTTCTTGATGTTGCATGTCCCTCAAGGGAACGATCTTGATTGTATTCTTTCCCGTGATGTAGGATATAAACGTGGTGCTCTCCTGGTTGAGAGAGTCCCTCGTGGTAGTCCTACACCCGGTCAACCACCTCGAGATCACAGTCGCGACGTAGCAGTGACTACGACACATGCGATAAGCGCATAGGTATCTACCCCGCACTAACACGCGATCAATCGTTTCCGCTAGTAGGTACGCCTAAAAGTACAACACAGAACAGCATAGAGCCTTGCCATCTCAGAATAGGGTTCTCGCCCCTCAGAACAGAACAGGGGTCACGCCCCTCCACAGTCTGCGTATCCTCGTCCGACTATCCCGGTTTGCCTAGTGGGCCTAACAAGAGTCGGTATAGGGTGGTTAGTCCTAACCCCGAGCCCCGTGGGGTTGCTAGCTCCCTATCTATACTAAGTAGCTCACCTCGGTACCACGTACGCGAAGACTGAACAAGAGTCGGTGTAGAGTGACTAGTCTTAACCCCGGGTCTCAACCCAAGAGGCAGCTAGTTTCCCTCTACACTAAAAGGACAGCTGCTCTCCTTGGTACCACGTACACAAGGACCAGCTCACTTCTCATCTACATACGATATTCTTTCCGTGTACAAGAGTTCTTCTCCTAGTTTCCCTTAGGATTCATGCTCGTATTCATTTCATTTCATTTATCAACTTGCATATCTCGTTGTTCACATTCTGATTCTCATTCATATAATAGGCAGCTCGTGTTTTAATAACTGAAGAAGTATCACATCATGTATCTATACAACTTCTAGCAACTAGAGTTTAACAAGTATCTCAAGGTAAACAGTGTAGCTCAAGTAATGTTCATTCGCTTCTGCCCTAGGGTTCATTTCACATCCTAGGGTTCAATCAAGTTATTCTAAACATGCACTTTATTTATTTAAATCTTAATATTAAAGTAAACCACTCTATCGGGATTCACGAGTGGAGTGGCGGCCTGAAACATAGATCCCGTCGTCTCCGCGGGTCCTGAACACATTACAGGTTGGAAACCTATACCAGTGACCAAGTCACATCAGACAAGTTTTAAACAGTATATAATTGACACTAACACGTAGAAAAACTCAAGTGAAAAATAATGGTACTTCATTTACGTAAATCCGACTCCGTTTGGGTCCCGAACGGGCCAAAAACATGCATATAGACTGAAATCAGATGTCTGGGACTAAACCTAGATGTTTTAAACGATGTCAGTAACTCACCTTATGTTCCTGTGTTGCTGGTGGACATCTAAAACCCTTTTTTAGTCATCCTAAGTCTTTACAGACATCTGTCGGTTCATTCGGACGTCCGATATGACTATCAAGCGTCTGTGGAGACATCCAGACGTCCCAAAGTACCTCGAAGAGTGTGCTTGCACGCCTTTCCAAGACCTATACATGTGCATGCGTTCACAGGTTTAAAACCCCGACAGCGCAACATTACATACTTCACGTACGTGCATGCATGAGCATACATGACTCATACCTTGGGACTCCGCAAAATTTCAGACTTCCGGCTTCAGCTCTGGACATCGCTGCTGCTCCAGACGTCTGGCAGATGCTCTAGACATCTGATATTGGAAAAATCCAATATGTAGAACTCCTTCACGGCGTTCGTCTTCTAACGAGCTTCGCCCATAGAACCCACAGCTGCTACAGGAGGTTGCAGATCCTCCTCCTGCAGCCTCCCCTCCTCTCACTGGTGCTCCTTCGAGCTCCCATGGCTTCACTCTGGCCGCGCCTCCCTCTCACACCCCTGGACTCCTCAAAGGTCCTCGCACCTCCGAGCTCCTTGCGGTTGCAGCTGTAGCTCTCCCGCGCATGAGCTCTTCTGCTCGAGCTCCCCTGAGCTCTCTCTCTCCTCTCTCCCACGCTCTCCCCTTCCTCGCTCACACTCTCTCCCACACCCTCCCCTTCCTCGCTCCCACTCCTCCGCCTCGAGCTCTCCTCCTTCCCCACCCGCAACTTGCAAGGAGACGGGGGAGGGAGGCTACCGACAGTGATGGAGGTGGTGGAAGTTGTGGTGGTGGTGTGGAGATGGAGAGGGTGGTGGGGTTTTATAAGTAGAGGGAGTGGGTTAGGGTTTTTGGTGGGGAGAGGGAAGAGTGCGTGTGTGTGTGGGTGTGTGAGTGGGAAGAGAGAGGGGGGAAAAATTGTGAGATTCTTCCTCGAAGTTTCCTTTTTTCCCATAAGCCCCACACGCCTAAACCCAAACGGGTTTAAAAAGTCGCTCTTGACTCTATCTTTCTGGAAAAACTCCGAACGGTCCTCGAAAAGGATCATTTCAAGCAACTACAGTGTTGTACTTGGACCAACATCGTCAACTACCACAACTGTAGAGTCTAACTGCACTCCCTTAGGACCTGAGTACAGAGTCCATAAAAGAAGAACATTAGCAAACACTAAGTAGAGTTGCAAAATAGAGAAAAGGCTGAACAAGTATAAAATAAAATATAAATAAAAAAGCAACAACGATGGGTATAAAATAAAATATAAATAAAAAACAGCAACGATGGGTACCACCCTTAATTGTTTTAATTAGTCTTTCATTTATTCTAATGTCTGTGCCTTACCATAGTTCCATTCATTTAATTATTTCAAATCATTATCCTTAGAAGGCGTAAGGAAATCTTGTTGCGACATCCTAGATGGTAAATTGCATACAGCCCACTTCCTTGGTCGAGGGGATGACTTGTGTCTACTCTATCACCTAATTAATCGCCTCGGGGTCCTAGTTAACGAGGTGAAGTGGCGATTGCGTTTCATGCGATAAACATGTAGGGAGCTCCCACACGAGCATACAACTAGTCCTTTTCACTATAGGGTATGAGAACAAAAGCTCAACCTCTCGTAACATTGAAGCATACCCAACACCTCACTACCCTATTGGCCAAGCGGCCTATCAAATGTGTCGCAGGGAGACTAACTCACTCCCTAAGTCAATCTCTACCTCTAACAGGTATAAGTAATCCCACCATTGATACTGAGCATGAGCATTGACATTTAATAACCATTGTGATTTTTTAGATTCAATTGTCAATTCTTCGTATCAAACATTACCCGAAACAATGTCATAAATTGCATTTATTTGATTAATTCTGTGTCATGATTTGCATTTGTTTGATTAATTCTGTTTCCGATCCTTACGGCATCTCCTACACGTGCATTAAATTACAAGTCTTTAGTAATACCTTAATTAACATCCAAGCCTCGACTCTCATGTGGTTACCAAAAATATTCATGCATAACCAATTTCCATTATTCACCAACCCAACCGTTGTTTGACAACAACTTGTTTAGGCCTTTATCATAAGCAACGAACATTATGGCTACATTATAACAAAATTCAATATTAGGGTGGAATTGAGAACTACCTACTTAGGGTATGGTCATGATGACCGCAGGATATGCATCGGAGACTCTTCGATCTTTGCACACAATACATGTTCCCAATCTTTAAGTTAAAGAAAAGAGACCACATTTCAACGTAAATAATAAAAACTTAGAAGGTAAAATTGTAACTTTACACTTTTGATTGAAAATTAGAACGTACCTCATCAAAGTACATCTTAAAATGATTCCAACGGCAGATGACCCGTTGAGATCGAACTTCAAATGTTTTTTTGAATCAATTAAATAAAGAGAACAAAATCAGGACCCAAACATAAAAATTGAAACTTAAATATTTTTAGTTTACAATTTTTACTGTCAATACTCCTCCTGCACCCCGTCATATTCCTCACCGCTCTCGTTGCTGAGGTTACTCTTCACATCAACGTAACCCATGAACGCCGTCCCCCCTCCGGCCACGACGCACGTCGTCGACCACCAGCGTCCCTCCGACCACGATGCACGTCGCCGACCTCCCCACCCTCTTCTCCTCCTTCTCCTTCCTCTTCTCCTCCTTCTCCTTTCTCTTCTCACCGTCGAGGCCTGTGCATGCATGGCCACAGTGATTGAGGTCCCCATGTCAGTCGGCCCCGGTCAATGACGGCGACCCCATCGGCACTGCCCGTAACACCGGCGACCCTCCTCCTCCATCCTCTTTCCTTCTTCCCTTCCCGCTGCACATATCCATGGCAATCTCATGGTGGCTTTCCGCCGCCGCCGTCACCAACTTCCCTTCCTTTTTCCCTATGGCCTCTCTCTTTCTCTTCTCTCCCACTCTTCTTCTTCTCTTGGCCACCGCCATGCACACACGGAAAAGGAAAAGCAAAATAGGAGACGGAAAACAAAGGAAGAGAAGGTGCCAACCTTTGCTTGCATGCACCGCCGACACGTCGTCGTTCGGCCTTCCCTCGTCAGAGTGGAAGGGAGGGGACGGAGGAAGAGGATGGAGGTCGAAGGAGAAGAGGTCCCTTCTTTCCTTCCCTCTCTCTCTCGTGGACGCACGCGGGAAGACACACACGAGAAAAAGGAAAGGACTTGGCTGGCGATGTAGGCCTATCGGTGGGTTATTTAAAGAGGGAATAGAGAGGTTGTTGGAGGGGGGAGAGTTGTTGGAGTCAAAGGATTGGCTTAGTTAAGGCTTTATCTATCTGACACCTGTTTCTTGTCAAATTGGAATCAAATAAATTTGGATTATTATTATTTTTTTTTTTATTATCATTATTATATATTTTTTAGGTTACACGGATCCGATGCCTGACAATCATCATCAAGTTTGTATTGGCACGTTTAACCTAAGTTCGAATTTCGGATTTGAATTTCAGGATGTGACATTTAGCACCCTTCACTTACTAATACATGAAAAATACTAAGGGTCATTAGTGTACATTAAATTAAAGGAAAAATATTTCTTGATAAATCTTAGAAAGATATTTTTTGTATACCTAATTGAGTGGTTCTCAGAAGCATTTATTGATTTGTTTGGGTTGTAACACTAAACTCAATTAAAATTTATTCATCATTAGCAGGTGGCTGAAATTAGGGTTGATTTTTAGGATTTTGGAATAGGCACCTATATTTTTTAACTTCAAAGGTAAGTTACCATCACCTGTAGTTGTACAAATTTGTGTGCCAACACGAACTTGACTGAATTCATCTAATTCCAAATCCTAAACGTTGGTTTAACAAGACTTGAATGTTAAACGTCACTCATTCAATTTAGTATTGTTTGCAAACCAATTGCTTGACACACACACACTTTGTAAATTGGTTTAATTGGGTAACTACCTGATAATACAATTCTCAATACAATTAATTAAGGTTATTAGTCTTAATTAATTGCGTAAAGATTAGAGGCCTCGATTTGCCTATTAGTTTAGGGATTATAAGGTGTAGCAATACGATGTGTAACCGTATATTTTCTAAGTAGATTCGTAAAATGGGCATTATTAAAATGGGATCCACTGTCAGAAATGATAGCACGTGGTACCCAAAAACAAGAGATGATATGATTCTGAAAAAAAGGAATAACAACTCTATGATCATTTGTGTGTGTGGGTATGGCTTCGATTTAACGAGAAACATAATCAATAGCAAGTAAAATATACTCGAAGCCAAAAGAAGATAGAAATGGACCCATAAAATCTATGCCCTAGATGTCAAAGATTTCACAAACAACAATCAGGTTCAGAGGCATTATGTCTTTGCGTGACATGCTATCAAGAGTTTAGCAGCAACTACATGCCTTATAATACATCTGTGAATCCGCAAAAAGAGTGGGCCAATAAACCCGCACTGCAAAACTTTTGCAGCAGTCTTATGACCAGAAAAATGATTGTCACAAGCTTGGTCATGACAAAAAGAAAGGATAGAGTCAATCTCAGAAGATGAAACACAACGCCTAATGATCATTGCAGAGTCAAAACAGATACGGATCTTCCCAGAAATAGTATTTGGCTTCTGATTTAAGTCGTGATTTGCAATTCCAGTCGCAATCAGATGGGAATTGATGTGTAACCAAATAGTTAAAGATGTCAGCACACCAAGGAAGATTAGAAGATAAAGGCAAAAAATGTTCATCAAGGAAGTGTTTGGTGATTGGAGGAGATGTCTCTATATTTTCAGAAGGAAGGTAGGAAAGATGGTCAGCAACGACATTCTGTCGTCTCGCCTTATCATAAATTTCTAGGTTAAATTCTTGCAAAAGCAAGATCCATCCGATCAACTTAGGTTTCGTGTCCTTCTTAAATAGAAGCTGTTTGATTGCAAAGTGATCAGAGTACACAATGATTCGAGACCCAAGTATATAAGATCTAAACTTTTCCAATCCAAATCTATCACTAGCAACTCCTTCTTAGTAATAGTATAATTCCTTTGTGCATCATTCAGTGTCTTGCTTGTGTAGTAAATCAATGCGGGATTCTTCTCGATTTTCTGACCTAAAACAGCTTCTACTACGTAATCAGATGCATCACACAAGATTTCGATAGGTAGATTCCACTCAGGGGGTTGCAGAATAGGAGCCTGTGTAACTCTATCTCTTAAAACTCAAATCTAGATATACACTCCTCATTCATCACAAAAATTGTGTCTTTTGTGAGGAGATTCGTTAGTGGTCAGGCAATCTTCGAAAAATCAAGTATAAATCTTCTATAAAATCCAACATGCTCGAGAAAGGATCGAATGCCCTTAATCGAGTCAGGAATTGGTAGATTTGAGATTTGATTGATCTTGACTCGATCTACTTGGATACCTTGTTCAGACATGAGATGGCCAAGTACAATGCCCTCTGGAACCATAAAATGGCTCTTCTCCAGATTGAGGACAAGATTCACTTCAATGCAGCGTTTCAAGATCTTCAACAAATTATCAAGACAGATATCAAAAGTCTCCCTGAAGACTAAAAAAAGGCGCAGGTGAATGTCATTTTCTATTGATCTTCGGGGTGGATCGCAACTTGATTGTATCTGGAGTAACCATCCAAAAAGCAGAAGAGCTTATTACTATCAAGTTTCTCAAGGATTCAATCAATGAATGATAGAGGAAAGTAGTCCTTCTTTGTAATAGTGTTGAGTCTGCGATAGTTGATGCAAACCCGCCGTGAATTCGCAATTCGCATGGGAATGGTTTCTCTAGATTCAGTCTTGATTATGGTGAGTCCTGCCTTTTTAGGTACCACTTGAATTGGACTCACCCAAGGGCTATCAGATATAGGATAGATAATGTTAGTGTCTAGTCACTTGATGATTTTTTTTTTACGACCTCCTTAAGATTCAGATTTAGTTGCCGTTGTGCTTCGTGGGAAGGTCGTGCCCCATCTTCAATATAGATGTGATGAGTACAGTAATTGGGGTTAATACCAGTGAGATCATGTAGAGTCTACTCAATTGCTTGCTTATGATCTCGCAAAATCGCGATTAATTTTGATTCTTGTTTCCTAGAAAGATGTGAATTAATGATTACTATATAAGTTTGGTCGGGTTCGAGATAGACATATTTGAGTGTGTCAGGCAATGGTTTGAGTTCAACTTTTTGAGTAGAATCAACAGCAGAATCTAGGATGCGATTTTCCACTACAAAGAAGGGTAGAGATGAGTCGTGTGATTCATCATTTGGATAGAGTAGGGATTCTGATAGTGGGATTTCTTCCTGAGGGTAGGTGATATCAAAAGAAGGGTCTTGTAGTTCTAAGGAACTAGGCTCATCCTCAAGAGTAGAAATTAATTTAATCTCCTCAATCCACTTGCAATCTAATCCTTGAGAAGCTCTAAATATATCAAGTTTAGAAATTAATTTAATCTCCTCAATCCACTTGCAATCTAATCCTTGAGAAGCTCTAAATATATCAAGTTTAAGTGTCTTCTCCCCAAATTTCAATTCTATCTTTCCACCCTAAAATAATTGGGGTATCTCTAACTTGTTCAGGAACATCTATATCCAAGACAATAAAGTCTACAGGGAAATAGAAATCCTAAACTCTAATGATGACATCTTCCAATACTCTCCTAGGTGACTTAATGGATCTATCTTCTAATTGTAAAGTCACATCAAAAGGTTTAAGTGTGTCAACATCAAAATACTCGATTAGGGTAGTAGGAATCAAATTAATAGAAGCTCCTAAATCTAGGAGGGCTCTATCAAAGCACTGGTTGCCAATAATGTAGGAAATCAAAGGAGAACTTGAATCTTTCTTCTCTAAAGGAAACATATTCGAGATAATCGATCTAACTTAATCGGAAAGTACTACAGTGCTTCCGTCTTTCGACTTACGCTTAGTGATGAGAACCTCATCATGAGCCATAACTAGCTCATTTTGACCCAATACAAAGGATAAAAGCTCCTACATATCTCAAGGAAAGGCGTAACTCAGAGAATTCTGAGTTTGAGAAGAAAACAAGTCATAAGGGGTAAAAGTGCAATTTTACCAGTATAATCTGCATACAGGGTAATTCAGGGCCCAAACATAGGTCAAAACAGCTTAATAAGAATAAAAGTGGGATGAAATGATCTAGCAAGGGCTACAGCAATTCCAAGAGACTAAATCTGTAACCCTAAAACAACCCACTTCAATTCACAAGGTTCGAGGCAAAGTAAAAATAGAATAAACCCTCTAAAATTCATAGAAAAATAATCTCTAGGGTTTAGAACCTTCAATTTGGCCTTTAGAACCCATTTTGACCTACATTGAGAACCATGCCCAATTAATAACTTAATTTGGGTTTTTGCGCAAATTGACCGGTCGAACAAGGTTTAAGATGAAAATAAAATTCACCATCAGATTCCTTAGGTCCTAATTAGTCATGTATAAAAACTTGAGCCTAAGAAGAAACCTCCTTGACCGACTTTACACTTTGGTCCTCATATATTTACTCTTTGGCCCTCAACTTTTGAACCCTCGCATTTTGGCCCCTAACTCTCCTTCGTTCTTTGCAATCAGGTCCCTCCTGCAAAACCCTGCCAGCACCATGCTCCGGCGACCTTGCGCGGAGCATGGCGCCGCGCAGGGTGAGGTAGGGGACCTGGCAAGTAAACCGGGGGTGCCCTGCGTCGTCAGCCGTCGCAGGAGCACCCCCTGGTCATTGTAGGCCACCATACCGGCCGTGCGAACGCACGGACGGTATGGGTTCATGTTCCGACCATTCTCCGGCGAGGGAGACACGTCGTCTCCCTCCGCCTTCCTCCCTGCTTCATCCCTATAAATACCCCCCGCCGCTCCACCGACGAGGGGAGCCTGGATCTGACGGAGAAAACCCCCAGCTTTCTTCTCTTCTTCCTCCGGCAGACGCTCACCAGCTCCGGCGGCTTCCTCCCCCTCCACCTCTTCGCTCTGCCGCAATACCAGCAGCAGAAACTTCCTCCCCTGTTCTTCCCGCGCCACGCCGCACCCAGCTGGCGCCTCTCCAGCCCTCTGCTCGCCGCCGCCCCTCTCCCTGAGCATCGTCTTCTCCGGCGACAGTCGATACGACTGTCGCCCTGTTCCTCCCCCTTCGTCCCTGCAAGTAAGTTAGACCTACTCCCCTTCTTCTCCTCTTTCTTTCCCCGCTTTCAATTTAGTCAATTAAACCCTCGACCGCTCCTGTTCACCCTCATCCTCTCCACCTCCGACCACCCTCCGGCGAGCCGCTCCCATCACCTCAGCGACCCACACGGCTCGCCGACCACCGCAGAACCTCCGCCTCCTCACCCTGATCCTCTTCCGCCCCTCCACTTCCCACCAAACACCCTCTGCAGATCCACCGAACACACCCACTTCCTCGCTCACAGTTTGACCTAGGACGACCTGTTAGCTCCATCTCGCCTCCTGCAGACCCCCTGACCACCTTCGCCGTGCCACGGCGAAGGTCCCCCGCCTGTCTGATTTGGCCGAGAGGCCGTTCTTCTGTGACCAGGTGACTCGCCCGCCGTCGCCATTACTGCGCAGGCAGAGCTGCTTCACCTGCAGGTGCAGGCACGCCTTCGCCCAGGGTTGACTCCCAGGTTGCGCAGGGACTCTCCGCGAAACGTCCCTGGTTCACAGACGGGGCGAAGGCCGCGCGGGAAGCCACGATCGCCCACTGCTCCATCCGCGACGCGCGCTCAATTGGGGTGGGACATTTAGTCCCACCTCGGAACCTCTCGGAGGCGCGCGGACGCATAAAGGCAAAAAGTGCCTTATGCTGTCTGCCTCCTGACCACGGGGTGAGGTCCCTCTCACCCGACCCGACCCGGCCTCATCCGTGACCACGCTCCGCGGACCTGGCCCGACCCGATTAGACTGACCTGCACTCCTCGCCCACCACGCACGCCGGTGGGCCTGGACCCGGGCCTGACCCGAACCCGATTACCCGGTAGCGCTCTGGGAGAGCTTCCGAAGAGTGATTTCAGAGAGAAAGAGAAACGCGGGGGAGGGGGGTAGAGTAGGTTTTTGCCCTCTGATGCTGAACTCTTGAGCGTGCAGGCACAGGTGAAGGACTGCGGAAGAAGAAGAACTGAAGCGGCACTGTAGCATCCGCGGGTTAAGTCGTCTGATTGGAAAATCAGACGACGTACTGAAGACAGGTGAAGACAAAGAAGAAGAAGAAATGAAGAGAAGCAAGAAGCAAGAAAAGAAGGGGAAGATCTGAAGAAAGCAGAAGAAGAAGAAGAAGAAGAAGAAGAAGAAGAAGAAGAAGAACAGGAAGAACAAAAGCCAAAGAGGAGATAAGACAAAGAGGAAGAAAGAAGAGAAGAAGAAGAAGCCAAATTTTCATCTCTCTCTCTCTCTCTCTTTATTTTTGTAATAGAACTTGTATATCTCTAGAATACAACTTGCTCCCTGAGTTCGACCTCGGGAACTCTTTCATTTTCCGAGTAAAAAATTTTTATATGAAACGTTGGTAACAACCGGCTTTACTACAACGTTATAACAAATACAAAACCGACGTCTTCATTTTTGGCGCCGTTGCCGGGGAGCAACGGCTATTCTAGAGGTAAACATTCCTGTTTCTTTTAAGTTCTGATAATCTCCTCTCTTTTGTGCAGCTACAGGAACTCAAGAAGACAAGCAACCACACAACCACTCCGAAGACAGGTAAAATCTTTTCTCTCACTATTAACCCCTACACTCTAAAGAGGAAGAAAAGAAAAGAACAAGCAATATAGGGCTAACCTGTCTTCCATACTTAGTAACCATAAAAAGTTGCATGTTTTCAACTCATCACTCCTGCACACTATTAAGGGTATTTAAGGGCTAACACATTCTTGCTTGAGCCCTAATTGCCCAACAAAGAGTTAAATGGACCAAGTAGAGCCAACATAAGGTCAAACATTAGGATTTCAGTAGAGACACACCCCTTAATCAAGAATTGAGGAAATCCAAAAGAGGTGTGCCCAAGCCATTGATTGAAAATAATTAACAAGAAAAATCCTAAACAATTGGCTCTCTCTAAACACTTGAACCCTAAAAGACAGGACCCAAAAAGCTCTCAAAGAAAACAAGAGGTAAAGTTGACCCCTTTGGGTTAACCAACCTTAAATTAGGTCACTCTTTGCACTTAAAAAGACTAAAGTTCAAGTGAAACCTTAAGCACCCTGATCTTAAAATTGGTAGACTTAAGAGGTCAAGATCCCCATTCTGGTCTACCTGGAACCGCAGTGACAAGAGAGGTCGGGTGGGGGAAACCCTGTAACCCGTGGGGACGCTCTACCGTGTAGGGGTCTTCGCGGGACTCTCCCTCTCTGGCTGCCCAGGTAATTCTCAGGTGGACGATCTTTCTGATCAAGGGGTCCATCTGCCCCGCACCTCTATAGTCACCCAACACATTTTTGGGTGTCTTGATTGGGTCCAGCACCTTCTAAACTTACCTCTCCCAACTGTGCATGTACGGAAGGAGGTCTCTAAGACCACCCTTAAGACCTCCATTAGAAATTCGCTCTCGTCAAGGCCAAGCCTCGACGCCCGTATTTGTGCAGCAACACCCTCACATTATTCTCTCTTCTGATTCAGAACCAAGTTCTTCTTCTTCCCCCATCATGGCTCAGCCAGTTGAGGAAGAAAATAATCTGGAACACCAGCTCCAGCGACTCAATGACCTCTTCCAAAACTTCGTGCACCCACCACAGCGTCCTATGATGCGGGACCACTACAATCCTGCTGCGGTGGCCATTGAGCCTCGAGTTAGAATCCCGATTGGAGGACCTGATTCCGAACTAAAGCCCAACATGATTCACGCTATACCTAAATTCCATGGGCTTAATTCTGAAGATCCCTTCCAGCACATCAAACAGCTAAAGCATCTGGCCCACACTTTTGGATCAGATGCGCAAAATCGGGATATTCTTCTCATGAAGATGTTCTCCTTTTCTCTTATGGACAAGGCCGCCCATTGGTATCAAACTCAGACCCGGCCGATCAACACTTGGGAAGAACTTCAATCCGAGTTTTTGAAAAAGTTCTTTCCCGTTGGTCGGACCAACGCCTTGCGCCATCAGATTACACACTTCACTCAACAATCAGGAGAACCTCTCCATGAGGCATGGGATCGTTTTCAGGATCTCATGAGGAAGTGCCCCCATCACGGAGTTCCTAAATGGGAACAAGTCCAATCTTTTTACCAGGGACTCCGTGAGGACATCCGCCTTTTCGTCAATGCAACCTGCGGAGGAAACATCATGGGTCAACATGAAGACACCGTATGGGAGATTCTCGAAAACATGTGCGAGAACTCCATCAACAATGACTCCATGGGATTATTCGACAGGACGAATACCCGCGCAGCGACGAATCTTAAGGGAGCACATGAGACGCAGGACCTGTCCGCATCAGTCGACCTGGAGTTAATGGCCAGTCGATTGGACAAGGTCTCAATTATTGAAAAGAAGGTGGATGAGCTGACTCAGCACTTGCAGCGAGCCACCTCTGCGCGTAACTCCTTTGCACAACCTCCTTCCACACAGGAGACTGTGCAAAACATCCTCCACCGATCCTCCCCTGGGATGGATCCATATCCATCCCCATCTGATTCTTGGACTGGAAGATCATCCGATCCTTTCTTCACCAGCCGGGGGAACTCCATTCCCCCTTTCCCTGATTCTCAGGAGGTTCCTCAGACCTGCGAGGACCTCAACGCCATCCAGAACGACCCATTCTCCAACACTTACAACCCTGGATGGCGAAACCATCCCAATTTTCAGTGGGCGGGAAATCCCCAAACCCAAAGACCACCTTTTCAGTCCCGCCCACAGCCCTCTCATCACTACCAGCCGCCTCAGCCTCGGCCCAACCCTACTTATCCATCAGGGCCAAATCAAGATCAAATGTCCTTAATCCTTCAGACTCTGGCTGACATTCAAAAATCGAATGCGGCCATTCAAAAACAGCACAAGGACGAGCTTACTGAAGTTAAAACTCAACTGGCCCAGTTGGCAAATTCTCGCCAGCCAGGCACACTCCCTTCCCAACCCCTTCCTAACCCAAATAACGTGCCAACCCAGAAGCGCGTTATGAATCCAAATTTAGGCCACGCTCAATGGATTTATCAGGCCCCCACTGCTCCATCTCCAGACGAGATGGAAGCCTCAACTTCGCGTGCGGGATTTCAGCAGCAACCACCCCTCCTACCAAACCCAAACCAAAATCAGGCCGGATTAAATTCTGTAACAACACGTAGTGGTAAGACAACTCAGGACCAGCATTATCCAAACCACTCCCAGCCTGATAACCATGACCCTAGGATAGATAGCCAAGGTACCGCTGCTCCAGACCCACAACCTGGACCTATCCTAGAGGAACCAACCAAGATCTCGTTTCCCGAGGCCCTGACCAAGGGAAAGAAGACCACCAAACCCGTGGCCCCTGAGGAGGACCTGATCAAGCTCTTTGAGCAGGTCCACATAAACATCCCCTTAATGGATGCAATCCGCCACGTACCAGCTTACGCACGATTTCTAAAGAATATATGTACACCCCAGCGTAAGCCGCGAACCAAGGGAGGGAGCCCAATTGTTCTGTCAGAGCAAGCCAGCTCTGTAATCCTTAGTAGACTCCCACCCAAGGCAAAAGATCCTGGAACTCCCCTGATCTCCTGTAAGATAGGTGGTACCCAATTTGATAGAGCATTGTTAGACTTAGGTGCATCTATAAATCTGATACCCACATCCTTACTTGACCATCTGGAAGAATCTGAGCTGAAACCAACCGAGGTGACATTACAATTAGCAGATCGATCTATAAAGTCACCAAAAGGGATTCTCGAGGATGTTATCGTGAGAGTGCGGGATTTCTATTTTCCAGTGGACTTTATAGTCTTAGACATGGATGCACCTGAGAACCCTAGGGATACACCAATCATTCTGGGGAGACCTTTCTTGGCTACTGCTAGAGCCAACATCAGCTGTGAGGAGGGCCAAATAGAGCTTAAGTTTGGAGATCAAACACTGAAAATTGATATATTTAAGGCCCAACAAGGAATTAATTGCGGCGTCATCGAGCAAATTTGTGACATCAAGACTTTGGTTGATGAATCACACCTCCAGAATGACTTGAGTATGCCTCATCAACCACAGAAGGATCTTGACCCGCAAACAGAGGAGTCCAATCCGGATGTGAACAACCCAGTAACTCCCACCCTTGAACCTCACATCTATACTGAACCACCCGCTGCTGCTGAAAACCCCATCCTCGAACTGAAACCCCTTCCTGCTCATTTGAAATACATCTTTTTGGGTTCTAATCAGACCCTTCCTGTGATCATCAATTCCAACCTCAATCCTGAACAGGAATCCCGTCTGATTGTTGTCCTCCAGCAACATCGCAGAGCCATCGGATGGACCCTCGATGATTTGACTGGAATAAGTCCCTCTTATTGTACTCATCATATCTATTCAGAAGAGGGCACACGACCTTCTCGTGAAATGCAGAGACGCTTAAACCCCAATCTGCAGGAGGTCGTGAAAAAGGAGATCATCAAGTGGTTAGATGCCGGGATCATCTACCCGATCTCCGATAGTCGTTGGGTGAGCCCAATTCAGGTCGTGCCTAAGAAGGCAGGACTCACCACTATAACGACTGAGACCGGAGAAATCATTCCTACCCGATTAGCCAACTCGTGGAGAGTCTGTATAGATTACCGTCGACTCAATTCCTCCACGAAGAAGGATCATTTCCCACTACCCTTCATTGATCAAATTCTCGAAAAACTAGCGGGAAATAGGTTCTTCTGCTTTCTTGACGGGTACTCCGGTTATAACCAGGTGGCAATCCATCCTGAGGACCAAGAAAAGACCACATTCACCTGCCCCTTCGGAACATACGCTTTCCGAAGGATGCCTTTCGGTCTTTGCAATGCACCCGCTACTTTTCAGCGATGCATGCTTGCCATATTCTCAGATATGGTAGGTGATTATCTGGAAGTCTTCATGGATGACTTTTCAGTTTTCGGAGCATCATTCGACGATTGCCTCCAACACTTGGTCCAGATACTCAGGCGGTGCATCGACGTGAATTTGGTTCTTTCTTGGGAGAAGAGCCATTTCATGGTGCCTGAGGGAATTGTCCTGGGACACTCAATTTCGGAGAAAGGTATCCAAGTGGATCGAGCTAAGGTTAATCTAATTTCTCACCTTCCTATGCCTAGCTCGATCAGGGACATCCGATCCTTTTTAGGGCATGTCGGTTTTTATCGACGATTTATCCCTGATTTTTCAAAAATCGCACGCCCCCTGACCACTCTTCTCTCCAAGGATGTTCCCTTCAAAATCTCCAAGGAATGCACTCAAGCATTTGAAATCCTGCGTGACCAAGTCACCCAAGCCCCGATCCTACAGTCCCCTGATTGGTCTCAACCCTTTGAGATCATGTGTGATGCATCCGACTTCGCTGTAGGAGCGGTTTTGGGGCAGAAAAATGACAAGAAACCTGTGGTCATTTACTACGCCAGCAAAACACTCGATGAGGCTCAGCGTAACTATACAGTTACTGAGAAAGAGCTGCTAGCTGTAGTATTTGCCCTAGAGAAGTTCAGATCGTACCTTCTGGGTTCCCATGTCATCATATACTCGGATCACACGGCTGTGAGGCATCTCCTTGCAAAGAAGGACGCGAAGCCTCGATTGATCCGATGGATCTTGCTGTTGCAAGAATTTGACCTCGAGATTCGCGATAAAGCGGGAAAACAAAACGTGGTAGCTGATCACTTGTCCCGTCTTCCTTCTGAAATGATAGACCCTTCCGGACCCATCACTGAGCATTTTCCCGATGAGCACCTGCTGACTATTGGTACTAGCCTTCCATGGTTTGCTAATATTGTAAATTACTTGGCATCTCATCAAACCCCGTCCGATTGGCCGAAGGCCAAGAAAGACAAATTACGCTCCGATGCCAAGTATTACATTTGGGAAGACCCGTACCTCTTCCGCATAGGTGCCGATCAGATCATCCGGAGATGTGTCCCGGAAGGGGAAGTCAACAATATCCTCTCTTTCTGCCATGACCAGGCATGCGGTGGCCATTTTGCCGGGCATAAAACCGCATCAAAAGTCCTCCAGTGCGGCTTTTACTGGCCCACACTGTTCAAAGACGCATACAGTTATTGCAAGGCATGCAGTCGTTGCCAGACTTTGGGCAACATGAGCCCTCGCGACATGATGCCTATGCAACCGATTCTAGTATGCGAAATCTTTGATGTTTGGGGGATTGATTTTATGGGCCCCTTTCCTGTTTCGGATGGTTTCGAATACATTCTGTTGGCTGTGGACTACGTGTCCAAATGGATCGAAGCCATACCGACCCGAACCTGTGATCACAAAATCGTTCTCAAATTCATTCATCAACACATTTTCTCAAGGTTCGGGATTCCTCGTGCAATAATCTCTGATGGGGGGACCCATTTCACAAATGCTCAGTTTAGGTCACTGATGACCAAATACGGGGTGTCTCACCGAATCTCTACTCCTTACCACCCCCAAACTAATGGTCTAGCTGAGCTGTCGAATCGGGAGATCAAGAAAATCCTGCAGGTCACTGTTCGACCTGACAGGAAGGACTGGTCGTCCCGACTTCCGGAAGCATTGTGGGCCTATAGGACCGCCCACAAGACCCAATTGGGCATGTCTCCCTTTAGATTGGTGTACGGAAAGGCATGCCACCTTCCCGTCGAACTGGAGCATAAAGCCTATTGGGCAGTACGGAACTGTAATCTAGATCTTTCTAAGGCTGGGACCCACAGAAAACTCCAAATCAGCGAGATCGATGAATTGCGCATAGACGCGTACGAGAACTCGCAAATCTACAAGGAGCGGGTTAAAGCCTTCCACGACAAACACATCTCAAGAAAGATCTTTCATCCTGGTCAAAAGGTCCTACTCTTTGATGCCCGACTCAAACTCTTCCCAGGAAAACTGAGATCTAAGTGGGTCGGACCATATTTGGTCCGACAGGTTTTTGGAAATGGAGCAATCGAAATCAGTCCACTCAGCCACGATTCTGAACCTTTCATCGTGAATGGTCAAAGACTCAAGCCGTTCATTGATGTAACTTCTACTGATTTGGCTGAGGCATCTTATATCCTCCTTTCCCCTTGAGCTTATTGCGCCCAGCCGATGGCGTAAAACTCAGCGCTTAACGGGAGGCAGCCCGTCATTCTCTTTGAAAACCTGAAACTTGTTCTGACACCTTTCAGCACTCGAAGTTCACCCTTGTAGACAGCCGACCCCAACTCAGATGTTTGCATCTGGGATTTGAAATCGTCCGCAAAAATTCAACCCGACCCATTCACTCATCCAAATTTCTGTCTTAAGGAATGAACTAAGACCCCCTAGGTTACAATGAGGACATTGCAAATCTTAGGCATGGGGGGGTAGGAGAGTGCAAAAACGTGTAAGAAAAGGTTTCAAACAAAAAATTCACATACAACAAAAAAAAAAAAAAAAAAAAAGAAGGAAAATTTTGTGAAGGAGAAAAGAAACAAAATGAAAAAGGAGCACAAAATTATGAGAAAAAAAAGAGTGATAGTCATTAGTAAGAAACTAAGGAATTAACCTAAGTTCTAGACCTCATTCAAGAAAATAACTGAAAAGTGCACAATAAGATTAGTAAGAATGCAAACCTTAGGCATTCTTGAATAGACTCTTAGTACTCATTAAGATCTGGACACTCCTCAAGAGGTTGAGGAAAATGAAAAGCTGAAGTATTAGGTCTAAGGCTTAGGAAGTATTCGGCCTCGTTAACTAATTTTTGGTTTACGGGACTCAGTAACCTAAGCACCCTAATCTCACACACAGCCTGGTTCAGTAAGCGTAAAAATCAGAATCACGCAGAAGCGTCGCAAAAATCTGAAAAGAACACCTAGAATAGGAATGGCCGATCAACACAAGTTGATTTGGACGAGTTCCCAGCGCGGAGAGGCGGGAAATCCCCTCGAAGATGCGTAACAAAATATCATCTCCTCGGTGCTTGTCTCTTAGGATATTTACATATCCTACGGGGGGCATGTAAGCACTCTGCTGGTTCAGATTCCATGGATGGCATTATCTCGAAGTGTCAATTGCCAGGGTCTGGATTCGGCCACGGAATACCATGGATGGGATTATCTCGAAATCTCAATAGCCAGGGTTCCGGGGGTTGCCATGGGCGGTGCTATCTCGAAGCATCGATCGCCAGGAACCCTTGAGGATTGATGATGGGAGCAAGGAATCTGATACAGACCGTGTTGAAAAGCCAATCCTAGGCTAGAACTAAAAAGAAAAAGAGAGAGAAAACTCTCCAAACAGAAAAAACTTTCTATCTCTCTCTTACAAAACGCACTGCGAACTGGGCCAGGGCTAAAATCATTTCAAGCACGGGTGCTTTAACCACGAAGTCCAATAAACCTTAGGTTAGTTCTTGCGGGCCTTAAAAACCTTTGCTAAAAGACTGAGGCTAAGGCTAGACAGATTTGGATCTTGATTGGTACTAGAGTATCTTTTAGGCCTATGGTCAGCATTCTAACCTAATCTATGCTCAAATAAAAAAGGCACTTATCTAAAACCATTAAAAACTTCATGGTCTAGAACAAGGGTTGAAACCTTAAGTTTTTGCTAAGGGACTAGCAAAAGCTAGGCATGGGGGTATGATGAGAACCTCATCATGAGCCATAACTAGCTCATTTTGACCCAATACAAAGGATAAAAGCTCCTACATATCTCAAGGAAAGGCGTAACTCAGAGAATTCTGAGTTTGAGAAGAAAACAAGTCATAAGGGGTAAAAGTGCAATTTTACCAGTATAATCTGCATACAGGGTAATTCAGGGCCCAAACATAGGTCAAAACAGCTTAATAAGAATAAAAGTGGGATGAAATGATCTAGCAAGGGCTACAGCAATTCCAAGAGACTAAATCTGTAACCCTAAAACAACCCACTTCAATTCACAAGGTTCGAGGCAAAGTAAAAATAGAATAAACCCTCTAAAATTCATAGAAAAATAATCTCTAGGGTTTAGAACCTTCAATTTGGCCTTTAGAACCCATTTTGACCTACATTGAGAACCATGCCCAATTAATAACTTAATTTGGGTTTTTGCGCAAATTGACCGGTCGAACAAGGTTTAAGATGAAAATAAAATTCACCATCAGATTCCTTAGGTCCTAATTAGTCATGTATAAAAACTTGAGCCTAAGAAGAAACCTCCTTGACCGACTTTACACTTTGGTCCTCATATATTTACTCTTTGGCCCTCAACTTTTGAACCCTCGCATTTTGGCCCCTAACTCTCCTTCGTTCTTTGCAATCAGGTCCCTCCTGCAAAACCCTGCCAGCACCATGCTCCGGCGACCTTGCGCGGAGCATGGCGCCGCGCAGGGTGAGGTAGGGGACCTGGCAAGTAAACCGGGGGTGCCCTGCGTCGTCAGCCGTCGCAGGAGCACCCCCTGGTCATTGTAGGCCACCATACCGGCCGTGCGAACGCACGGACGGTATGGGTTCATGTTCCGACCATTCTCCGGCGAGGGAGACACGTCGTCTCCCTCCGCCTTCCTCCCTGCTTCATCCCTATAAATACCCCCCGCCGCTCCACCGACGAGGGGAGCCTGGATCTGACGGAGAAAACCCCCAGCTTTCTTCTCTTCTTCCTCCGGCAGACGCTCACCAGCTCCGGCGGCTTCCTCCCCCTCCACCTCTTCGCTCTGCCGCAATACCAGCAGCAGAAACTTCCTCCCCTGTTCTTCCCGCGCCACGCCGCACCCAGCTGGCGCCTCTCCAGCCCTCTGCTCGCCGCCGCCCCTCTCCCTGAGCATCGTCTTCTCCGGCGACAGTCGATACGACTGTCGCCCTGTTCCTCCCCCTTCGTCCCTGCAAGTAAGTTAGACCTACTCCCCTTCTTCTCCTCTTTCTTTCCCCGCTTTCAATTTAGTCAATTAAACCCTCGACCGCTCCTGTTCACCCTCATCCTCTCCACCTCCGACCACCCTCCGGCGAGCCGCTCCCATCACCTCAGCGACCCACACGGCTCGCCGACCACCGCAGAACCTCCGCCTCCTCACCCTGATCCTCTTCCGCCCCTCCACTTCCCACCAAACACCCTCTGCAGATCCACCGAACACACCCACTTCCTCGCTCACAGTTTGACCTAGGACGACCTGTTAGCTCCATCTCGCCCCCTGCAGACCCCCTGACCACCTTCGCCGTGCCACGGCGAAGGTCCCCCGCCTGTCTGATTTGGCCGAGAGGCCGTTCTTCTGTGACCAGGTGACTCGCCCGCCGTCGCCATTACTGCGCAGGCAGAGCTGCTTCACCTGCAGGTGCAGGCACGCCTTCGCCCAGGGTTGACTCCCAGGTTGCGCAGGGACTCTCCGCGAAACGTCCCTGGTTCACAGACGGGGCGAAGGCCGCGCGGGAAGCCACGATCGCCCACTGCTCCATCCGCGACGCGCGCTCAATTGGGGTGGGACATTTAGTCCCACCTCGGAACCTCTCGGAGGCGCGCGGACGCATAAAGGCAAAAAGTGCCTTATGCTGTCTGCCTCCTGACCACGGGGTGAGGTCCCTCTCACCCGACCCGACCCGGCCTCGTCCGTGACCACGCTCCGCGGACCTGGCCCGACCCGATTAGACTGACCTGCACTCCTCGCCCACCACGCACGCCGGTGGGCCTGGACCCGGGCCTGACCCGAACCCGATTACCCGGTAGCGCTCTGGGAGAGCTTCCGAAGAGTGATTTCAGAGAGAAAGAGAAACGCGGGGGAGGGGGGTAGAGTAGGTTTTTGCCCTCTGATGCTGAACTCTTGAGCGTGCAGGCACAGGTGAAGGACTGCGGAAGAAGAAGAACTGAAGCGGCACTGTAGCATCCGCGGGTTAAGTCGTCTGATTGGAAAATCAGACGACGTACTGAAGACAGGTGAAGACAAAGAAGAAGAAGAAATGAAGAGAAGCAAGAAGCAAGAAAAGAAGGGGAAGATCTGAAGAAAGCAGAAGAAGAAGAAGAAGAAGAAGAAGAAGAAGAACAGGAAGAACAAAAGCCAAAGAGGAGATAAGACAAAGAGGAAGAAAGAAGAGAAGAAGAAGAAGCCAAATTTTCATCTCTCTCTCTCTCTCTCTCTTTATTTTTGTAATAGAACTTGTATATCTCTAGAATACAACTTGCTCCCTGAGTTCGACCTCGGGAACTCTTTCATTTTCCGAGTAAAAAATTTTTATATGAAACGTTGGTAACAACCGGCTTTACTACAACGTTATAACAAATACAAAACCGACGTCTTCACTTAGTACACAAATTTTTCAGAGATTTTACGTAAGTCAAGATGTGTTTAATAACATCTAGGAGTGGAATGTTAATGTGAACCTGTTCAAAAATCTTAATCAAATCTTCATCTAATGTAACATGTTGCTTTTGTTTCCTAGATTTCTTCAACGCTTCTGGGAATGGGACTTGGATATCTTGTTCTACAAAGGGGTTGCCCTAATCATGGGAAACAACGGGGATAGCGGAATCAAGTGAATCACCTCTCATAGGTGTAGAAACAAGAGTTGTTCTAGATGTAGTAGGGTTTTGGGTTTGTAAATGTGGATCTACAGGATCCCTAGTGGAAGTCCCACGGCAGGTTGTAACAGAGTTAATACCCGCATGTGAAAAGAAGCAGGAGAAGATGTAGATGTTTGATTCTAGAAAGATGGATTTAGTAGTAAAGATTGTTTCATTTATTAGGAAGTGATTGTTGTTGACTCAGATACTCATATTCAGGAGGTGCAGAGGGAGGGTTTTGATTTTGATTCAGGGGAACTTGATTCACAAAGTGGGCGTGTCCTTGAGTCGGATGTTGACCTCCTGGATTATACCTATGGTTCTGGATATTTCTAGGGTTTGGAACCAGTTGAGATGGAAGGGCCCCTAGCTAACGAGATTCAGCTAACTGGATGATTTGACCCTAAGGTCAGCAAATTCTGTCTAACATTGTCGTTGGACTTCAACAAGAGCCTCAGCATTTTGTCACTGGCTCTTAGTCACAGCTCTCAAAATCTGATCAAGTTGTGTGTCTCTATTTGGCCCTGAGTAGTTCTACATACTCACATGAAAGGGCCTCACGTTTGGTTGCTAAAACGACAATGTAGGTGGGTTTTGTTGGGTCTAATTCGAATATTGTGGTCTTTGGTTTTGATCAAACCAAGTGAAATTGGGGTGGCTTCGCCATCCAAGATTGTAAGTGTTAGAATATGGGTTTGATCTTATTACGACCCGATTCCCGAATCCCTACGAGACACGAGAATCGGACCGACTCGACTGATCCCAAGACCCAGTCGTCCAACGAGAAAGTAACCAAAAGAGCAGTAAAATAAACCACATTCACCATGCATATAATTAGCAGTAACAAAAGTACAGTAGTCAAGAAAAGAACTACTACAGTACACACCACCACAACAGTAGAGAATTAAACAGATACACAAACATGATGCTTACAATAAAAGAGTACAGTTGTAACAGAAAATACTCACTACAACGGAAGAAACAGTATAGTAGGTACAACACAAGTAAACTTACTGGGCTCTACTAGGCCCAGCACTCTCTGTAGCCGCAGGCTCTGGCTGCTCAACACCTGATCCTGAAAAGGTGACAAAGGTGACACGTCAGCGAAATGCTGAGTAGAGTGGCAACCAACTAGCTAAGAAAATAGTAAGGTGGACAAGTAGCTGTTATTTTTAATTTCTTTCTTTATTTTCTATTTACTCATTCTTGAATTATTTCTCAGATTTTTCTCTTGATCTTGAATGTTCCTCGTGGGAATGATCTTGATTGCAGTCTTTTCCGAAAAGTAGAAGTAGCACGTGGTGCTCTCCTGGCCGGGAGAGTCCCCCGTGGTGGTCCTACCCTCAGTCAACCACCCCAAGGACACTGACAGACGTAACGGTGACTGCAGCACGCGCGATAAATGCACGGGTAGCTACCCCACACTGGCACGCGGTCAGTTGTTTCCATTAACAGGTGCGTCCCAAAGTACAGCACGGAACCAGTATAGGGCAGAGCCCTCTCAGTAATAGGGGTCTAGTCCCTCCACAGTAACCAAACAGGGGTCTTTCCCATCCATAGTCCGTGCACCCTCTCCTGACTACCCTGGTTTGCCCAGTGGGCCTAGCAAGTCGGTGTAGGAAGGCTAGCAGAACCCCGGGGCTCGTGGGGTGGCTAGTGCTCTCCCTACACTAGTAGCTCTCCCCGGTACTGTGTACGCGAGAGCCAAAAGTCGGTACAAAGTGGCCAGACCTAACCCCGGGTCCCTGGGGCGGCTAGCTCCGCTCTGCACTAAACAAGGGGACAGTCGCTCTCCTTGGTACTCCGTACTCAAGGGCCAGCTCACTTCCCCAATTCTATTCCATTCACCTCTCAGGAGCTCTACTCCTAATTTTCCGTAGGGTTCATGCTCATACTTCTTTAACTAAGCTAATTTAGGTTTCATCATTTCAGTTTTATTTTCATATAGCCCATGTTCTCAACAGTTAATATCCATTCATAAACAAGCAACTGTTATCCAACTACAGGCAATTATCATTTTTTTTTTCTTTCTACTTATCCAAGACTGCAATTCATATATTCACGACATTCGTTTCGTTGTTTTCTGTTCCTAGGATTCATGCCACATCCTAAGATCTATCATTCAATCTAGTTTTCTAGTCCTAGGATTCATGCCATGCCGTAGGATCTATCATTTAATCTAGTTTTTCAGTCCTAGGATTCATGCCATACCCTAGGATCTATCCTTCAATCTAGTTCTCCAATCCTGGGGTTCATGCCATACCTTAGAATCTATTAATTATCTCACAAGTGCATAAATGTTGATAAATAATTAAAGGGAGCCACTTTACCCGCAAAATCAGGAGTACTGGGGGTATGATCGGCAAGTCTGCGTGCCTCTGCAACCCCCAGATCCGCAACAGAACGAGGTCCTAACATGAGGATCAAACACAAGGAACTACTCAGAATAGGATACAAGTACTTTAAACAAGTAGAGGAACTAATTCTGAGAAGAACAAAATTTTAAACGCAAAAAACGGACTTCGAACGGACCCTAAACGGGTCAAAAACGACAACTCTGTCCTAAATCAGACGTTTGGAACACCTTCCAGATGTCTTAAACGATGGTTCAGATCATACCTCGCTCCTGTGTGGTTCTTCAAACGTCCAGGATCCCGCTGAACCGTCTGGACTTAGTTCCAGACGTCTGACTGTCACTCCAGACGTCTAGAGACTCTCTCTGTCGTCTGGTGCAGTGCCCAGACGTCCAATCTATGTAAGAGGGAGAGCCCTTGCACCTTCCCGAATGAACCTGCACGCGTATGCAAACGTCCTTAACATGTCAATGAGGCAGAACCCTCGACGGAACGGCCTGCATGGCCGTACCTGCGAAAGGAAGGAGAAAAGAATTATTGTACCTTTCAGATGTCTGGATCTTCCTCCAGACGTCTCCCGTGTCGTCTATACGTAGGTCCAGACATCCGATTCTGGGAAAATTTCCCAGAATTAGGACCTCCTCGCCCTTCGCCTCTACGCACGGCCGCGTCGCGTCGCACTCGCCTGCTGCCTGAGCTGCAGCAGCACCTCCCCAGCGCTACGCTCCTGCTGCGCGCCCCCGCCGGCCGGCCCTGGCAGCTCCGGCGAGTTCGCCCTCTCTTCCTCACGCGCTCCGCCTCTTCTCCCTCCCGCTACACCTCCTCCTCCCTGTGCGCACCCGGCAGTAGCTGCTGCCCTCGTTCTCGCACTCTAACGCTAACAGGAAGGAGAAGGAGGAGATGGTGGAGTGGTGGTGAGGGAGAGGAGAGGGGGAGATATTTGAAGGCGCCGTGGGGAGAGAGAGAGGAAGAAAAAGATGCGCCTGCAGGATGGGGAGCAGAGGAGAGAGAAGAAAAGAGGGCGGCGGGTCAGTCTGCACGCGCATGTGCACAGACGCGAAATCGTACGCCGCAAAAATTAATTTCCAGACGTCTAGGAAGGCTTCCAGACATCTGACCAGACGTCTGGACCAACTTCCAGATGTCTTAAACGACATTTGATGCCGGGGTCTTAACAGATCTTGTGTATCCCTGAATGGAGTGTAAATCATAGGGATATGGCGTGTTTTCCGCAAAAGAAGGTAGTGGGGAAAGAGTTGGGAATGATGGGACAAAGGTCCCTCCTTGGGTTGGTGAATGAGTAGGGAGAAAACCCAAGGAAGAAGGATCTCTTGAATCCATATTATTCACAAATTCTCTCCCCATGGGAATTTACGAAACAGGTAAACGCGTGGGATCTACATAGCGAGAAGAGGTGTAAGAGTCTTTGTTGTATTTCTAACCTCATCGAGATGCTTCACTACGATATCAACTTTGTCTAATTTCTCAACTATAATCTCTATAGAGAGGTATAGAGAATGCCCTTTCGATGCGAGTTTTGATGTGGAGTTTGGTGTGTGTTTCCATGCGTGAGTTGCAACATAGATGCGTTGTTGATCAAGTTTCCACCATGCCTTCAAACAGTTTTGAGGTGGATTCTTCATCGCGATTCAAAAAGTTCCCTGCACAAGAGGCATCGACCAGATTACAAATGCCTTCTTGCAATCCATAGTAAAAGATGTGCATGAGTTGCCAACGAGGGATGTCATGATGTGAGCATTTCCTTTGCAATTCATGAAAGCACTCCCACACTTCATGAATTGATTCTCCTTGGTTTTGAGTGAAAGTCGTGATTGCTCACCTAAGGGCATTGGTTCGGCCTATGGAATGAATTTCTTCAGAAATGCAGATTCGAGTTCAATCCAAGTCGAGATAGGTCGTGCGATGGTGAGGTACTAATAGGTGGCTTTATCCTTTAAGCTAAAGGAGAACATCTTCATGAGTAGGATTTCCAGGTTTTGATTTCGAGGTCCAAGGATTTGAGATAGATTCTTAAGATCCTCAATATGTTGGAATGGATCCTCGGATGCATACCCGTGAAAGTGTGGGATTAGACCTATAATGTTTGGCTTTAATTCTACGTCATTTTCCCCTACGAGAATCCTAACACTAGCCTCTATTTGGGCATTGGATGGATTATAGTAATCACGGAGTAGAGGCCTAGGTAAAGGATGAGGTGGAGGAAAGTCAAGTGGATCAAGACCCGCCTTAGGTTTAGGAGGAGGATGAGCTTGTAGGTTTTGAAGATTCTGAAGAGCAGCCGTCAACAGATTGATTTGATGGTTCTGCTCGAGCATTTGCATATTCTGGTTCAGAAGCACCTCATGGATATCAAAAGGCGACATCTTCCCCTAACCAGAAGAAGAGGGGATCTCGGGATTCTGATTCTGCGGTTGATCCATAGAATTAAATGCAAAAAATGCAGAAAAATCAGACGAAAAAATTGGTTGGCTCAGTGCAACCGGCCTAGGTAGACCTGCCAAAGGAGATACGAGAGGTGACGTCACGGATTGCCTCCCATGCATAAAATGCAAAAAATGTGCAAAGGCACACTCACACCACTACGTGAAACAACGGCAAGCAAAACCCGTAAACAATGCAAAAGGCGGGTTTTTCTTCTTTTCAAAGGAAAAGAAGATCCAAGGAATACACGTAAAATATACAAGGACGCAAACAAGTAGTATATCAATCCAAATACGTGTCCTATACGTGTATACATATGTGCGTATCCTAAAACTCGAAGGTCAAAGGTCTAGGATCGAGACCGTTCACTATTGGTTTCCCGAGGCTCTAATAGTTAGACAGACTTGTTGATCTTCGACTAAATCCCTAAGAGGTGCAAAGAGGAGAGATAGAAGTATAAGACTTGTGTGACTTTAGTGATCGCACTGTGTGTGCGATAGCATGCAACAGACGTGATCGATAAAAACCAGCATGCAATCTGCAAACAGATATATGTCATGAGTTTTATGAATCCTCTTTTTAGTTAATATTTTTCAAATGATAAAAAGAAGTAACCGTGAGAGCTTTTTATACCTTTTCAATCAATTAATGGTCTTGCTTTTAGTCCAAGATAGGAATCTACGTAGATTTTTCTTTGCATGTTTTTCCCAATGATGCGAGATCAAAATTCCTGAGTCAGATTGTCAGATACTAGTAGGTATATGTACCCCTAGGAGTGTATGCCTAATGATATGCTATTGCTAGTCAGAAAACATGTCTTTTTGGTATTTTTTTATATATCTAACTAACATGCAACAAACAATATAATCTAAAGACGAAGAAAAGAAACTCACACTGGGTATATACAGCGAATATGCTGAAATATATAGAACAGAAAACCCACCTTGCTCCTGAGAATACCTGTGAAGATATCCCTTAAAGAAGATAGAAATAAAAAAAAAAATAAAACAAAAACTAGTTAGAAAGTAACTATTTACAAAACAAAAATGATATTGGTGAATATAATTTATAGGTTACCTCCTTGGCAATGGTGCCATTAAAATGATAGTACAATTCTCAACACAGTTAATTAAGGTTATTAGTCTTAATTAATCGCATAAAGATTAGACTTAGGTTAACTTGAATTATTAGGATATTGTCGTTAATTGTAGTACAGGATCAAGCTAACCTAACATTTTAGATTTTATTACTTTTTAACTGGTTGAGTCCAGGTTGTTCGCTGGAAGGCATAATTGTAATTTTAATTCACCATTTTTATTGTTAAGCAAACAATTAACGGATTACTTTATTAATTACAGAATATGTTATGCTCATGAATAATTGCACAAGAGTTTAAACTTGAAAGTATAGCAATTATTCCATTAATAAGAAACAAGTACATGAATGATTTTCATTAAATAATAAAAAGAAATCTCAATTATTACAAAGTATTTACAAAATAAGGCATAAAAGAATGTTTACGAGTGAATATAAATGCCTCTATTACAATATGCTCGAAACAATGCAGTTCTCAGCCTTCTCTTCTTCATTAGACATCTCTTAAGAAGATTAAACGACTCAAAATTCAAAGTTAGATTTCTATTAATAGCATCAAACGTCTGTCTCCTTCCCTCTCTTTTCATTATTTCTTATTCTTTTAACTCACTCTCTCTCCCCTCATTTATCAGCACTCTTCACTTTTCTTATTTTCCTTAACCTTCTCTTTTATTCTTATTTCCTCTTCTTCTCATAAGCTCTTTCTCCTTTCTTCTTTATCTCACTCTCCCTCTCAGCTCTTATTTCTCTCTTCTTTATTTCTCACTGTGCATTCTCCTTTCCACACTTAGCCATTTTTTTGAAGACAAACCCACCTCACACTTAAAAAAAATTATTTTATTGGCTGGCTCAGGCTTTTTGGGGATACACAGCACCCAAAATGGGTGGGACTAGACCTTACTCAGCCCAAGCCTAATTTTATTTAGGTGGATTTTAATCTTTTTAAGCAATGCACAGTACCAGGTCCATCAGGTTCATACGCTCACACCTACCCGGGCCCACGCACACACAAGTGTGCACACACATGCGCTCATGCATGTGCACAACACACGCAAATCAAATGCTCAGAAGGGTAATAGGGGATATGTGCGCCCAGCGCTGACGACTAAAGCGCTAGGTTCACATTTTTGTATTATACCAAGGCACGCACTCAAGAGTTCCAGATGTGGGACTAAACTCAGCCGTTCATCTCTCAACACAGCATCTCTAGCCATTGACTTCATATGGTCATTTCTACTAGCATAGAAGGTCAAATCGAGCGAGTAATAGCTCGATGGAAAGCTGTTGATCTTAGACACACAATTTTGACACCAATTTGGTGTTTGAATCTCATTTGATCCTCAGATTTAAAGGAGGAACATGGCACTATTCCACATGTCTGTAGCATGCTCAAAAGAGAGATTGCAAGTCTATTAACCTGTGGAAAGAGAAATCACCCTCAATTGAGGATCCGAAAGGTATCAACGATGCATTCCACAGGGCTTGAAAGAGATAAGTTCAGGAAGAGCTTCAAAAACTTGAGAAGCTTTAAAATTTCATTGTTCTATGTACAGAACACTGAATTGAACTTGAATTAAACCAGCATGCAGATAAAATCCTCAAGAAATGATTAAAATTAATTTAGTGGGTCAAAAGTAATTAATCTGGGCAAGATTTGAGTTCAAATCTCATCAAGAACACGATGAACGGCTTTGGGTTCTAGTTTGAACCCAAACTGTACATAATCCAAATTCTTCCTCAATTCTTAAGAAACCTCATCCATATACGTTCTAAACAACTTGAAATCGATCCAGAAACTTATTTTAACCCAGAAATCATAGATTCAAAGCCTTAAACCTTAGTTTCAACTCAAGGTTGACCTACGAAGCTTGAATGTTGACTTTCTAAAATACACCTCCTATGATCAAATTAAGTATCTAAATGAATTCTCATCAACCTTAGGAATCGATTAAGAACTTCAAAATCGAGTTTTGAAAGCTCCAGCAATGTGTTCAGGCTTCATTGCTTGAACTCGAATAGTGGTGTGTTTGCCAAACCAAATTAGAGGTTCTCAAACCAAATTGAATGTACTTTTATATTCCTTGAGACCTGCTCATGCTTCAGGATCAATTCCTAGGGTCTAAGCTCTATTAGACATATCTCTCCAACTCCATTGAAGTTGGAGAAGACGACGATCGACCAAGAGAGATAGACACTTGCACGCGAATCCACTTAGTGTTTCCTGATCTTGATATCACAGTGAAGCAATTTGGAGCTCCTCAGAGAGTTCTAGGGGCTGAGGCTCAAGTTTGGTTCACCGGAGCTTGCCAAAGCTCTGATGATAGTTGTTTTCAGACTTTAGAGATCAAATCTCCATGAAGCAGACCAAAAATGGTCTCTAAAGCTTCATGAGGTCACAAGGAACCTCAAAAACATGTCAATCGATCCAATTGATAATCAGATATAGGGATTTGTCAAGGAATACAATAGGACCATATATTGAGTTCGTATGAACTCAAGAACTATCCTCCCACTCAATTGAGTGAGGGGAACAATTCAGAAAAGTGAGGCGATGGTGATTTGAATGTTGATTAGATGAATTGACTCCTCTGAGCTCACCATTGATAGTGAGCTCAGAAGTTAAAGTGGAATTAGGCATTTTGTGTGTGGTGTATTATAGGATAAATTATAAGGTAGATTGGGGCCCTGAAATGGTGATTAGGCGATGAAGGGCCCCTATTGACTGTGAAATAAGCCAGAGACCTTCGCCATGGACAGCGGAGGTGCTCCGGTGAAGGTGATATAGATTAGGCATATTAGGTGATAAAAACATATAATTATTGAAGTAGAAATGATCATGAGGAGGTATAGAGTGTGATTCGTGTGTTTAAAAGACAAAAGAATGCTCCGGACGAGCTCAAGGAGCTGGCCGGAGTTGTGGAAGATAATAGGCGACTAGCACTTAATACACACTAAACTAAACTACACTACAATCTAAGGTTACCCACACTTACCTGGACAAGGGAGGTGAGGGAATTCGCCGGTGGAAGGGCCAAGATGAGATCGAAATCAGAGAGGTTGAGAGTAGAATCTCCGACTGAGAGAAGCAGAGAGGATCGGAGCTATGGGGTGCTCCAATGCCATTGGCAGGGTGGAGAAGAGGAAGAGAAGGTAAGGGAGGCAGCGCTCCTCGGTGGTAGTGCTCAAGAAAGGGGATGGGAAGACATTGGAGAACAGAGGAAAACCTACTTAACGACTAAGGTAGGGGAAGAGGGTAGGGAGTTGCTCCTTGAGATCGGAGGTGGTGAGGAGTATTTATAGGTGGTGGTGGAGGGGTAGGGGGTTGTATTTGGATGGCATTAGGTCTAGGTTCATGAGAATAGCTGGTGTCGTCTTCGATGTCGGTAAGCTTAATGACCTAGGTTGAATAGGATTTACGAATGATCCGTTCCATCAGGTGTGAAGGTGGAGGTGAGCACAAGTTGGGCGGCAACGGCGGTGGTGTTCTGACGTGGAATTGTTGGTGATCGAGAGGTATGAAAACCAGACTTTCTCAGCCGTCCAAGGTTGAAGAAGACGATGAAGAATTGTGCTCACAGGAGTATTTCTATAAATTGAAAAGGACCTATTTGTAATAATAAGGACTCAAATGAAATAAGAGTTAGGGACTTAAACTTAAATAGTGAATTTTAAGATTTATTTTAATTTATTTCTTTTTCAGATTTTTATATATTATTATATATTAGGTAAATATTATATTTATGCCTTAAAATTATGTTCTTACCCTTTTTAGCTATATTTATTTAAATGATTAAATTAATTAAGTTAATTACATACTTAGGTCTTTAAATTGATTAAGTTAAATAAAATATTTTTTATATAGCTAAAGATTATTAATTGAGTCCAAATTATTAATTAAATTATTAGTAGGATTAATTGATATTTAATTTAGCATTTTTAACTTATTTTATAGGTCCTTAGTGATTTAACTCCTATAGTATAATTAACCCAATAATTAATGTATTCTTAGTTAATTAATTAGGAAAACTAGTTAATTAAGGATAATTAGGAGCCATGATGAGTCTCTCATCACTACCCCCTCACGCCCATTATCTAAATCCCATACCCTATAGAGCCTAAGCCCTAATTAATCTAATAAGCGTGCCAACTAGGTTGAAATTTTTTCTAAATTAGGCTAGACTTGATTTGTTTGTCTAATACCTTGTCTATTTGGACCAATTAGTGATAAGAAAGATTGGTGTAGTAATCGCGTTAACCTTTAGGGTGTCCCATAGTGCGAGGTGTCCTAGCAAGTCCCACCTTTCTGGCCAGCCAAGTAATTCAAGGGTCATGCTAATTTAATAAGGGCTAGTTGGGCTTAGATTAGGTCCAATAGGTGCAACTTATAGGGCTAGACTTGTTTTCTTGTACCATGCACACATCTTCTCTTGTCTATTCCTTTCACATCTCCTCCATTTCTTCTACTGTGTATGCACAGGGGGAGATCCCAAAAACCTCTTTTGCTTGCACCTCTTGAACCTAAATCCAAAAAGAGGCTTGATTTTAGGAAACCTAGATCTAAATTAGACTCTGAATCTGTGGCTAACTAAGTTGGACTTGGATCATCTGGATCAAACCCACCTGACCTTAATGTTATTTGAGGAGACAATTAAAGCAGATGCAACATCTACAGGAGTTGATTGTAGCACAAATGTCCCTAAATAATAAACCTATACTTTGTGATTTCTATGATTCTTCAAATCATCAATCTGGAGCTAAGGTTATGATTCTTGATGGAGATTATGAGGTTAAGATTAACTCATATGGGAATGGAGCAAGAAAGAGAGGGTGGGGGCAAGCAGGAAAGGGAGAAGGGGCAAGCAAGAGAGGAAGAGAGGGGCGAGCGAGAGAGAGAGAGAGGAGGGAGGAAGCGAGGGGAGAAGGACTTGCTCGTCTACGAGGCGGTTGGGCGGACGGCCTCGGGGTGTGGAGGGTGGTTGAGCGAAGGAAGGAGAGGGTGGAGGCTTGCGTTGGGTCGGATCAGGGGAAGGAGGGAGTTGATCGATGCTTCAAGGGTCTGGGGGCTAGCCACCGGGCGAGAGACTGCCGGGAGCCTGTGCGATGTTGGAGCTGTCAAGGTCTTGGACATCCAAGGATTGATATATCGGCGAGATATATCGATATCGTCGAGTCAGCACATATCGATATCAGCCTTAATATCTTTTTTCCATGATATCACCTATATATTGTCGATATCATGGACTTTTGTTGAACTTTAGAGTTGTACATGCTAGGATTCTTGCTTCCTTGTAGTCTATCAAATATGTCAACTTTAGAGCTGTACATTCTCTATCGACAATTCAGCATTGCACTTGATTTTACTTATTGAAAAATAGGAAGAAGATTCTAAAACATCGATGAGAAATAATTAACATCTTCAAACCTTTATAAAAAGATGCATAAAACTAAGCACCTTGATAATCTATGGGGGTATTGAAAGGGCTATCTTGTCATCTTCCTTTGATTAAAAAATGTCATCCATGATGGTTCTTCTTTCTTTCTCCCACAACAACCTAGGGTTGATAGGCTCACTTGTTTCAGCATGGCTTATCTAAGTTCTTGCCAAGGTTTGACATATCGCGATATATTGACTATATATCACCGATATATCGCATATCAACGAGTTGGGTGGTATTGATACCACCCAAAGTGTATTTTTCCCGGATATCGACGATATGTCGTCGATATGGGGATATATCATCGATATATCACCGGTTGGGTGGGAAAAATGGTGTTATGGCACTGTTGAAATGGGACTGCTATGTAGGAGCTTGAAAACAATAGGGTAGGATTGGGCGGGAGACGTGAGATTGAAAATGGGTAGACACAGACATAAACACAGACAAACACACAGGTAGGATTGGACTGGTGCTGTTCGGAACCCACACGCACACATGCACGCGCACACACGCATGCACACACATGTTTTTTAGCCATTCCTTTATGATATATTAGTCATAAAAATATTAATTTGATATTTTTTTTATATTTTATGGCTTTTTAAGTAATTTCAAAAAAATTTACTGATATCAACTATATATCAGCGATATATGCCCTTTTTGACTTGTCGATACGATATCGATATCGATATTTAAAACGTTGTGGATATTAGCATGCACACTGTGGTGGGATAGGGCAGTAGACTGTTGTGCGTGGTGCGGAAGCAGAGTGTCCTCCACCACCTCCACCAATCGTGGTGCCCTTGGCGGAGATGGAGGCGCCTTGGTCGATGAGCACAACGAACCTATGTACCCTTGTGGGTGGAGATCTGCTGGGAGAGTTGGTATTGGGGAAGTTGAGGATGTCTGAGATTGTGGAGGCCCCTGGTGGTGGCTCGTCGGGGTTTGGAGTGAGGATTCTTCCTTTGGGAGACAAGGGGGATTCTAGTGGTGTGGCTCTCCACGACGAAAACGGAGGAGCTATTCTTCAAGGTCTCATGCTTCAAATTCAGGACGATGTTGTGGTGGACTTGCGTCCACGATAGGGCACAGAGAAAGCAGCTGCCGATGGTGTTGGTGCTTGAAGGGATACCTTGGTAGCTCCATACAGTGGATACTCTCGAGGCGGTGGTATCCCTGTTTGCACGCCTCCGATGATGCGAGGAGATTGGTCTCTCTACTAGTCAGCTTGTGGAGAGGTGGAGATGAAGGTGGGGGTGGCGGTGATGGAAAAGGTCCTCCTTCACCACAGAGGTTACTTGTGGGTGGTCTTGTGCTCCCGCAATAGGGCTTACGGAAGGAAGTCGTTGTATGCGGAGGTGGTTGGAGGGGTGGCGAGCTCAGGCAATGCGGCGGTGGCTCGATCTAGGGTTTCGCTTGAAGATCGAGAGCCCAAGCATCTGAGTGCTGACGTGGAGCCGACCCCGTTGATCCTGGAGCAACGACCATTGATTGCGGACATTGCGGCTACCTTGGTGGAGACGTTGCATTTGGAAGGTAAGGAGGCACGGATTGCGATGCGGTTGAAGGAGCAGGAGGCGACACCTATTGCAGGCGAAGATGAGGGCTGACAGTTGGGAGACACATCGACAACCTCTTTTAAGGAGTCGGGTGTTTGGGTCAGATCCCACTTGGATCTGATTGATGGAGGCAATGTTTCGGGTGACAATAAGAATCGTGACCCGATTTCTATCTTCGCTTTGAAAAATCGAAGCTCGAATACCCCCTGGGATCTAGTTGTGGCTTCGCTCGACGATATTGCATCGGTCCTTCCCGACGAGGTGGGGGCTACTGTTGTCGGAGAAGGTCGACCTCCGATTTCGCTGGGCACGGAAACGAGGGTGATTTTCACTGGGCAACACTCAGCGGAGGATTTGGAGACTGGGGGCTTTGGTGCGACGACAATGGAGCAGATGCTAGGTCTTGGTGGAGGGCCGGCATGGCAGCAGGCTAAGGACATCCCCTTGGAGGCAGGTGACCGCACGATGGTCCCCCTATCAGGGTGGAGACCGCACGTGGTGTATGGTGGTCAGGGAGAAGCTTTCCGTTATAAATGGAAACAGAGTTATTGAAGATCGAGTCGGGGTCAGAGGGTGATAATAGATGGTCGTGACAAAGTGCCACAACCCTCGGCGACAGTAGCCCTAGATCATGGAGATGAGGAAGTACGTTGAACTGCGGAAGCATGTGGCTTCCCTTTAACGATGAGGGAGACATCCGCCTATCCCACATGAACGGTGTTCATGGAATGTGCGAGGTCTCAGTGACCCATCGAGGAGGGTGACACTGGGGTAGTCGCCTGTGGAAAGTAGATGTTGTGTTATTGCAGGAGTCGAAGCTTTTGAAATGTGATGCTAGAACTTGGAGGGAGATTGGAGGCTCTTTGATGAACGGCTTCCGTTGTGTTCGAGCAGCTAGCTGCTCCGAAGGTCAAATATTAGGGTGGCAGGAAGATGTCTTCTCCTTGGTGGACTGCTTCGAAGGTGAGCATGTCATCTCAGCGAAGTTGTTGCAGAAACTTGGAGGTTCCAATATGGTGATCACAAGGGTCTACAATCTGTCAGATACTCGGGCAAGGGGGGTGATGTGGGAGGAACTCACGTTGGTGGCCGTGGAATGTCATGGAAGACCCTGGTTGATTGGAGGAGATTTCAACATTACCCTACAGCTGGAAGACAGATTGGGGGGGCAGGGGAGACAAGACTCTGGATTTGGCGAGTTTGTGGCCATGCATGGCCTTATAGACTTGTGTCTGACATCCTGTGCCTTCACGTGGAGGAACAACTGCAGTCAGATATCCAGGATTGACAGGTTTCTCTCCAACGTGGAGATGGCAGAGGCCTTCCCCCTGGCGGAGGTGTCCCCTTTGGAGAGGTTGTTCTCTGATCATACTCCCTTGATGTGGCGACCTAATGAGGGGCTGCACCTTGGCACATACTTCAAGTTTGACATATCTTGGCTGCTGGAGGAGAGTTTCTGGGGTATGGTGGAGGAGAGTTGGAGCTCTTTTGTGGTGGAGGGATTGGCTATGCTTTGTGTAGCAGAGAAATTGACTATGCTGCGAGACTGTCTGAAGGAATTTAAGAAAGAAATCCGAGCAGCCAGGAGGGGCAGAAAGGAAGAGGCTTTGATGGAGATTGCCACGATCAATAGACTGGAGGACCAGGCCCCTATCTCGGTTGAGGATAGGGAGGTCAGGATGAAGATGATGCAGGTTGTACAGGAGGAGGACAAGAAGGTAGAGGTAGAGTGGAAGACGAGATCGAAACAAAAGTGGCTGAAGGAGGGTGATTCCAATACCAGGTTCTTCCACCAAATGACATCCGCCAGGAGGGGGAGGAACTGTATAGAGAGGTTGTTGATCCATGGGGAGGCTTTCTCAGGTAGGGAGGAGGTGGGTAGAGCCGCAACAAACTACTTCAAAGAGTTCACAGGCAGACATGGCAAAGGTTGTTGGCAGTGGAGGGGGGAGGATGTACGATGCGTTACTGATGCCCAGGCGGAGAGCCTCATGACCAGCTTCTCAGAAGATGAAGTGCAGTGGGCGGTTTGGGGGTTGAATGTGGAGGGATGCCCTGGATCGGATGGCTTCCCTGTCTTCTCCTTTAGGAAATTATGGTCTTTGGTGGGGACGGATGTGATGTAGATGATGGTGGAGTTCGCGGCAGGGAATAAGGGGTTTGACAAGTTGAACATATTTTATATGTTTTTGTTGCCCAAGAAGGACGGTGCAGAAGAGATCAAGATTTCCATCCGATTGCGCTTTCAAATGCAATCTACCTTATTGTTGCTAAGGTCTTGGCGAACAAACTTAGAGAACTTCTTGGAGACTTGATTTGTAGACGACCTTTGTGCCGAGGAGGGGAATCTTGGATGGGTTCATCATTGCTATGGAAGCTTTGGTTGCTTGGAGGAGGGAGAAAAAAGTAGGCGTTTCTGTGGAAGGTAGATTTCAATAAGGCATATGACTCGGTACAATGGGACTTCCTATGGCATCCTTATTGAAAAGAGGCTTCCCTACGATGTGGATCAGCTGGATGAAAAGATGTGTGACAACGACGTCTTTCTCAATCCTGATTAATGGAAACCTGATAGGGGGTTGAGTGCAACCTAGGAGAGGGGTCAGGCAGGGGTGCCCTCTAGCACCTATGCTGTTCATGCTAGGCATGTGATATCAGTCTGATTAAAGGCTTCTAGGCTAAAGAGAATGAGCAAATGGAGATCCTATAGTATGCGATGATACCCTATTTCTGGTTGAAGGAATGA
Organism: Thalassia testudinum; assembly: GCA_037157565.1. Classification (NCBI taxonomy): domain Eukaryota; kingdom Viridiplantae; phylum Streptophyta; class Magnoliopsida; order Alismatales; family Hydrocharitaceae; genus Thalassia; species Thalassia testudinum. The sequence continues at coordinate 22,923,573 of JAZHRO010000015.1, read as the reverse complement.
GTCAGGAGGCTAGCAGGATGAAGATCATTCTGGAGCTTTTTTGGTGCTAGGTCAGGGCTGCAGATTAATTATCAGAAATCAACATTTGTCCCATTTAACATGCTGACGGCAAAGGTGGAAGCGGTGATAGGAGGCTTAGGCTGCAAGATTGGCTTCCTTTGGTATAAAGGATGGAGAGGAAATTAGCAGTATGGTCGTCTAGACTTTTGTTTAGAGGTGGAAGATTGGTTTTGGTGAAGTTGTTCTGGCATCCATACTATCATATTTCCTCTCTATTTTTAAGATGCCGAGACAGGTTGAGAAGAAGATTTCCGAGTTGATGAGAGACTTTTTCTAGTCTAACATAGGGGCGAGAGGAAGAGGGGCGAGGCTGGTGGCCTGAGAGGAGGTTTGTAGGTCGGTGCAAGAGGGGGGCATGGGGATTAGGGAGGTTTGCAAGGTGAATATTAGCCTCCTTATGAAGTGGATTCCTATACCTGTGGACCATGAGTAGGGGTTGTTTAGTGACGTCATGCGGTGTTACTACGGGTCGTTTATATCTTGGGGGCCCTTGGAGTCTCCTCCTTCATGGGCCTCTTTCTTTCTCAGGGGGCTGGCAATGGTGGCAAGGAAGATACGACCTTTCTTTTTCCCCACGCTGGGTGAGAGAGATGTTTTTCGGTTCTAGTTGGATAACTGGCAGGGGATTGGGTCACCTCTCAGTGCTAAGTATCCTCGTCTCTTTGGGAGTGTGGTGGACCCATCAGCCTCAGTGGGAGACTGCTGGACTGGGGCTTGGTGTCCAATCTTTGGGGGGGGGGGGGGCTCTCTGACTGATTAGAGGTGTGAGGATTTCCAGTGGTTGTTGTAGAAGCTAGATGGATGGGAGCCAGAGGAGGGTGGTGATTCTTATTATTGGGAAGAGGGCAACTTTTCAGTGGCGAAGGTCTTCCGTAGATTGAGTAGCGGCGTGGCCAACCTGGATGTCAACTTCATGAGAGACTGCAGACTTCTCTAGGAGGCAGAGTGCCCACTAAAGGTGAAGATTTTCGCGTGGTTGATGAAGAGGGGGAGGATTACGACAAAGAGGAGAGAGAGGTTGGCCCAGATGGATGATGTAAGTTGTTCCCTGTGTGGAGCAGCAGAGGAGGACATTTAGCACCTCTTCTTCTAGTGTCTGTTTATGGTGCAAGTATGGCAGAGGATGGGGATCGACTGGATTGACCCTCGGGACATGACTAGTTTCTGATCTTCTTTCCGCAAGGGGAATGCAAGAGAGGGACAGATCTCTTTTAGATCCAAGAAAGATCGAGCTCAGATTTTGGCTGTCTTATGGAGTGTTTGGCTAGGTAGAAATAGGGTGCTCTTCGAGGGGGAGAGACCCTATGTTGAGAATTTTCTTTCTTCCATTAAATCCCAAGTGGGCTTCTGGAGAACTAACCTATAATTTCTGATGTAATCTTTTGGTGGAATGGAATGGAATGATCTTGGGTGGTTATCGCTTGGATAACTACCCTTTCATTTTTCAAAAAGAAAATATGAGGTTAAGCCCTAAGTGTTGTGTTTGATTAAGCATGTTCACGGACACAACACCAAAGATCCATTCTAGCACTTACAAAATCAGACTACTAAGACCACCAAACCTAGGAATACTAATGTTGAAGATATGACGATGAAGTTATTCTCACACTCCCTTATGGATAAAGCTATACATCGGTACAACACGATAGGAAGGCCTATTTATACTTGGGCTGAATTGAAGAGCGCCTTTCTAAAGAAAATTTTCCCAATTGGTCGGACCAACTAATTGCATGGTGTTTACTTGAGACGTTGAACAACGAAATTATGACCATTATTAAAAGACTATAATTATATGAATCACACAAATCTTCATCGAGTTGAGCTATCGAAGTTGTTTGTCTTAGCTTGAAAAGTTTAATGAGGTAGAGAAAATTTGAACTTGACTAGATAGACTAATGTATCAAGTTCATGTGTCCTGAATAATATGAAATCATTGAGGTCATTCCTTTTTATTTATCACTGATTACTTGAAGGGACCTTTCAAATCACTAGATCTACATGTTAAAACCACACCCATCAAGGGGTGTATGAGGTGGCTCATTCATTGGAATGGCAAACCTTGATACCATGAAGGAAGTTAATGGATATGTGTCCCTTGATAGAATGGACACATATTACTTCTATAAATATAAGGTTGGGCCCCCCTCTTTACTTCCAAGACATACAATGCCAAGCGTGAATCAAATTTTTATAAAATTATGTTGTAGTATAGTCAAAACATGCTTAATTGACTTTCAAAAATTTATATTTCTTGAAAATTGAAATCCGAGGTAGTTCTCAAGGAGGAAAACAAATGCGTAACTTATCACTATCAAAAGTTTCGAGGTCGAGAACTAGATGTGATTAATTTAAATTTTTAAGAATAAAATCTAGTTCAAAAGATTAATTACACAATTTCATAATGTGTTCAAGAAAATTATATTTTAATTAGTGCTTAATTGAAGTAATCAAGAAATAATACAATTAAGCACTAAATATACCAAGTCAATAACATAATATTCCATCAAAAACTCAAATATCCAAAAAATAAAACAAATCCTTAATTCCTCAAAGAAGTCTGCAAATTCATCCCTAAGAATTGTAATTAGGTCCCTATAAATATTTTTTTATTACAATTAGGTCCCTACTAGCACCTTCATCTTTCGTCTTCGTCGTTGACATCTCGCCGATGATTAGATCCAGCCGTTGGATTGAGTTGGAAAATGGAAGAGGTGGTTGTGGAAGTCTCACCAAGGTGTTGGTGGCCTCCAATTGTCAATAGGAGAGGCGTGTTGAAACTGCGAGTTACTATGCTAACGTATTTGGTTTTGGGAAACCTATCGTTGTAGTTTGAAAGCGAAGAACTCGTGTTCAACAAGTAAACTTTATACCGGAATAGAAATCCCGGGTCGAACTCAGGGAGGTGGACATTTGATTAAAAATACGCATTTGTTTTATTTGTCACGAAGCAGAATACTTGATTAGAAACTATCTATCTATTTACAATAGAAGAGAGAGAGAATATTACAAACAAAAACCAAAACAAGATGTAGAATGAACATGGAATTCATTATTAAATAGATTATTCGTTAAACTACTCATTACGACTAGAAAGCGGGAAAATGATTACACTAGAAAGTAGTAAATCTACTCTAAAAAGTAGTAAAAAGAATGGAGAGAGAGATATCCTCCTCGACGGTCGCTTGGAGGACGAGCCGGATAGGATGATGCCTGGAAGACGAGGAACGGAGCAGAACAAAGGAGGACCAAGCGGGAAGAATGGGAACGGGGCAGCACGTCGTCGTCGTCGCGGGATCCGCTTCCGAAAGGGGGACGAAAATTTGACTTTATCTCTTGAGAAGTATCCCAGGTATGGGACAAGCTTCTATTGAGCTTTGGAGAGGGAGAGAAGAGAAGGAAGGGATGAAAATTTCGTATGGAAGGGGTCTCCTTTTATAGTTGCAAGGAGTGAGGGCAATTTGGTCTTTTTAAATTGAAAAACATTAATTCTGGACCTTTAGTGACGGATTAAACCGTCGCTAAAGGTCCAAACGTGGGCGTAGTGGGGAGAATAGTGCGCACCTGCTCAACTCGTCTCTTTAAACATCTGCCCACGATCTTTAAATCTCGGACGTTCGATCGTGAGATCGAACGGCTGAGAGCGCTCCTCACCACACCTCCTCAGTGCGTGCATACACGTGCGATCCAGTGTCATGTGGGGGCATGTGATGGCGCGTGGACTTGATTGGGCGTGCGTAGCCGCCCTATCCCCATCGCGCGGCCGGATGCGCCCGCTCGCCCGCGCCCAACCGCAACGTCTCGTGGAGTCGAACCTACGCCTTAAAACGACCGAGTGCCCTATCCACTGCGCTGCACGCGTGGATGGGCGGGCGGTGCATCTTCGTAGCGCGCAATCTGGACCATTGGATTGAGATCCAATGGTTGAGATCGCTTCTTCCTTTGGCTTTAGAGAATGAAGGTGCTAGTCTGAGATCCACTCTTAGCCGTTGGATCTTGATCCAACGATGGAGAGGCGTGGACGCTAAAGGCTTTAAAGGTTGAGGGCGGCCGAGATGGCGCCACATGGCGAGCTACGGGAGCGTAGGTCTCATCAAAATCAATTCCTTCTTCTTGGTTGTACCGTTGTGCTACCAACCGAGCCTTGTTTCGAATAACCATACCGGATTCATTCAACTTGTTCCAGAATACCCATTTGGTACCAATTACCGTTTGCCCTTCAGGCTAGGTACTAGATCCCAAGCTTCATTCCTTTGGAATTGGTTGAGTTCCTCCTGCATGGCCATCATCCAAGGTTCTTTGGAGCATGCTTCCTCGACACTCTTGGGTTCAACTTGAGATACAAAGGCGGAGAGACCAAAGGAGCAACTAAAACGAGATCGGGTTTTAACGCCATCAGAAACACTTCCAATGACTTGACTTTCGGGATGATCCCTTTGATATATCCAATCTTTTGGAAGATTATGGATATTGGAGTTTGGAATGTTAGACAAATCAATAGTAGAATCATCTTCATCAACCATATTGACTCGGTCAATGGAGGAGTGAGGAGATTCATCGAAGGAAACATGGAGGGTTTCCTCCACTATTAATGTGGTCTTGTTAAAAATCCGATATGCCTTACTACATGAGGAATAACCAGTAAAGATGGCTTCTTCACCTTTGGCATCAAATTTTTCTAAATTAGAGCGGGTATTCAAGACAAAACATCGACATCCAAAAACTTTAAAATAACTAATTTTGGGTATTTTCCCATGGTATAGTTCAAAACAAGTTTTTCGCAATTCGGATCTAATTAAGGTGCGATTTAACACGTAACAAGCCGTGTTAACCGCCTCAGCCCAAAGTACTTCGATAACCCCGAGTCTATGAGCAATGTTCGAGCACACTCTTGAAGAGTGCGGTTCTTTCTCTCAACCACCCCATTTTATTGAGGTGTTCGAGGAAAAGAAAACTCATGAGCAATACCATGCTCTTGACAAAAATTATCAAACAAGGAATTTTCAAAGTCGCTCCCATGATCACTACGGATACGAGTGATTTGGTAGCCTTTTTCAATTTGAACTTTCCTACAAAAAATAGAAAAGACGGAAAACACTCCTTTGGATCTCAAGAAGGAGACCCATGAAAACCTCGAAAAATCATCTACAATTACAAGGCAATATTTGCATCCACTTAGGCTCTCATATTTTGTAGGCCCAAACAGATCTAGGTGAAGTAGTTCTAAAGGTCTTGATGTGGATATAACTTCTTTGCTTTTAAAACTAGATTTTATAATCTTACCTAATTTACATGAATCACAAATAGACTCATTTAAAAATTTTCTTTTATGAAGACCTTGGACTAGTTCATGTTTAGCTAGTTTTTGAACCAGCTTCATATGAACATGTCCTAGTCTTCTATGTCATATACTTAACTCATCATTTGCTATAAGACATTCATAAGTGCCATTTTTATCAAATTCTACGACATAAATGTCTTTAAATCTAGTTCCCTTAAGAAGGGTTTCATTGGTTAATGCATGCATAATTTCAAACATTTTAGAAGTAAACACTACTTTAAAGCCCTTATCACATATTTGACTTACACTTAAAAGATTATGTTTTAGTCCTTTAACTAGAGAAACATTTGAGATGGGAGAGAGAGGGTTACCTATTTTACCAAGGCTAATAATATGGCCGTTGTGGTTGTTGCCAAATGTAATTGTTCCTCCATCCGTAGGTTGGAGGTCCAAAAATAGGCGCTTGTCTCCCATCATATGTTTGAAGCATCCGGAGTCCATCACCCATCGGCCTCCTTGGTGGTGGTGGTCTCCTTGTCTTCCTCCTTGTAGACCTTCCTCCTCCTACAAAAGATCATTGATGGTGACTTGGTGTTTCTATAGGTCTTTCTAATTTGAGTCGTCCATCCTTCATTTTGTATATCCAATTTTTGACATTATGATGTCCTTTCATCCCTACAAAACAAAGTGAGAGTTGTCTTTTCGGTATCCATTGTAAAGTGGATCCGTATTTGTTAGTGGTCTCCTTTAGAGGAGGGTCCTTTTTCGGCTCACTTTGACTAGGTACATAAAAGCCTAGTCCAAATTTACTTGAGGAAAGTTTTTGATGGGCAATGAGTTTGTCCAAGTTATCTTTCCCCTTTGTAAATTTGGTTAGGTCCTCAAGAAGTTGATTTGACTTTTCTTTGAGGTGATTTATTTCTATTTGCATTATGTCTAGTTTATCTTCTAATGTCCTAATCTCTACTATAAGTAAGCTATTTTCATCCTTTTTAAAAGAGTTTGATTTTTCAAGCACATGGATTTCGTCGAGTAATTCTTCTCTATCTAGACATTTTTGTTCACTCATTGCCGTATACAAATCATTTGTTAATAACTCTTTTTCAATCATTAGATTTCTTATTTGCATATTTAAAGCAGTGGTTTATTTGCATATTTGATTAATCTCTTATTTTCTAAGTATAACGAATGCAAGCCCCAGACATCTTTTAAGATGTCTGGGAGGTGGCCCAGACGTCGAACCAGATGTCTGGGGTCACTTACAGACGTCTGACCAGACATCTGGGATCGTTTTCAGATGTCTGAAAATCGGTTATCTTTGACACGCGCAGGTCGTCTGCGCGCCTGAGCGCGCAGACCCGCATATTCGCTTTTCCTCCCTCTGCGGCTGCAGATTCCCCTACCGCGCTTCTTCTCTCTCCTCCTTGCGCGGCCTTAAAAGGCCACGCCTCCCCTCGCTTCCGTCACCACCGTCACCTTCCTCTTCTCCTTCAACTCCAGGTGCGCGAGAGTGAGCGTGAGAGCGAGCGCGAGGGCGACAGCGGCAGCCGCGGTGCGCGTGGGAGAGGTGCTCTACCGTGAGGGCGAGCTCGCCGGGGCTGCTAGGGCCGGCCGGCAGGGGGCACGGGGCGACGCGGGGGGGGACTGCTGCGGTCCGAGCAGCAGGCGCACGGGGTGCGACGAGGCGCGGCGTCGCGAGCGGAGGGCGAGTTGCGCCCTGGTTCTGGAAAATTTCCAGAATCAAACGTCTGTGCCTGTAGCCAGACGACGGGCACGACGTCTGGAGGACTGTCCAGACGTCTGAAAGGTGAGTTTTTCGTCTTCTTTTTCCTTCCTGTCGACTGACCGTACTGAGGGAGAGAGATGGGTGCGCGCAGGTTCGGTGATTCGCCATCCAATGCGAATCAGACGTCTGGCTCCAGTGCGAGACGGCGGGAACGACTTCCAGACGTCCGGGGTGACCATCGGACGTCTGGGAACTAGGCCAGACGCCCCCGCAGGCTTCTGGACGTCTGAGAAACCACGCAGAACAAGGTAATTCTCTGATCCACTTTTTAAGACGTCTGGAAGAAGTTCCAGACGTCTGATTTTGCACAGTGTCGTCGTTTTCGACCCGTTGAGGGCCCGTTTGGGTTCCATTTTCCACATTTCGAGTTGCGTTCTTTCCGGAATTAAATCCTCTACCCGTCTACAGTAGCTATACACTGTTTTGAGACACTCCTTGTGTTTGATCCTTGTGATAGGACCCCATTCCATTGCAGTCTTGAGGGTCGCGGAGGCACGCGAGATTCCCGATCACGCCCCCATTACTCCCATCATACATGGTAGAGTGGCTTTTAAGTATAACCTGTTAAATTGTGGAATCATAAATAGAACCTAGGACATTGCATGAATCCTAGGAATGGAAAACAGGTTGAATGATAGATCCTAGGTGTTGCATGCATCCTAGGAATGGAAAACAGATTTGAATGATAGATCCTAGGTGTTGCATGAATCCTAGGGCTAGAAAACTAGATTGTATGATAGATCCTAGGATACGGCATGAATCTTAGGACGGGAAAACTAGTGGAACAGATGAATACTGCAGTCTTGGAAAAATGGAAAGGAACAAATAGCTGCCTGTAATTGAATTAACAGCTGCCTGTTGAATAAATAAACGTGTTTGAGAACATGGATTGTGATAACGTGAAACTGGAAGGTGAAACTTAGACGTTCTGAGCTGGAACCCTACGGCGAAGTAGGAGTAGAACTCCTGGAAAGTGAATGGAATAGAATTGGGGAAGTGAGCTGGCCCTTGAGTACGGAGTACCAAGGAGAGCGACTGTCCCCCTGTTTAGTGCAGAGCGGAGCCAGCCGCCCCAGGGACCCGGGGTTAGGACTGGCCACTCTGTACCGACTTGCTGGCCCTCGTGTATGTAGTACCGAGGAGAGCTACTAGTGTAGGGAGGTACTAGCTACCCCACGGGCCCCGAGGTTCTGCTAGCCTCCCACACCGACTTGTTAGGCCCACTGGGGCAAACCAGGGTAGTCAGGCGAGGGTGCGCGGACTGTGGAGGGGCAACGCCCCTGTTTGGTTACTGTGGAGGGGTTGGACCCTTGTTACTGAGAGGGCTCTGCCCTGTACTGATTCCGTGCTGTGCTTTAGGCGCACCCGTTAACGGAAACGACTGACCGCGTGCCAGTGCGGGTTAGCTACCCGTGCGTTTACCGCGCGTGCCGTAGTCACCATTACGTCTGTCAGTGACCTTGGGGTGGTTGACTGAGAGTAGGATCACCACGGGGGACTCTCCCGGCCAGGAGAGCACCACGCGCTACTTCTACTGTTCGTAAAAGACTGCAATCAAGATCGTTCCCACGAGGAACATTCGAGATCAAGTGAAAGATCTGAGAAATAGATAAATCGTGAGATAATTGAAAGACTTAAATAAAGAAAGTAACAGAACTTAACAGCTACTGTACACTCTACTGTTTCTTTAGTTTTAGTTGCCACTCTACTCAGCGTTGTGCTGACGTGTTACACTCGTTACCTTTCAGGACCAGGTGTTGAGCAGCCAGGGTCAGCGGCTGCAGAGGATGCTGGGCCGAGTAGGGTTCAGTAGAGTTACCACTGTTTCTTGTACCTCTTTTTGTTCCGTTATAGTGAGTAGTTCTTGTTTCCGCTGTACTTTTCTTTACCTGCAGTTCATATTTAGTATGAATGTTGTTCTACTGTTGTGGTGGTATATACTGTAGTAGTTTCTTTCCTTGCTGCTGTATTTTCTTACTGTTACTTATATTCATGTTGAATGTGGTTTATTTTACTGCTCTTTTGGTTACTTCCTCGTTGGACGACTAGGACTTGGGATTAGTTGAGTCGGTCCGGTTCTCGTGTCTCGTAGGGGCTCGGGAACCGGGTCGTTACAAGATGGTATCAAAGCAAGGTCGTCTTGAGAAGTGAATCAACTGACTGGAAAATAACCAATTCACATGTCTATAACTAGAGTAGCCACCACAACATATCTTTTGACATGAGCTCTTAGACATTTCTGTTCGGTATCGTTCCGTAGTGACATGTTCCGTTTTGTTTCGGGTCCCCTTGCAGGAGATGCGTCGTCGTGGGACCAGTGAGGCGGGCCGCGGGTGCGGCCGAGGACGAGGTCGGCGAGGTGGGAGTGCCGTTGCCGACACCCCAGTGGACCAGCCACTACTCCCGGGCGTCCTGGCCCAGGACCTCGCCCGGCTGATACGAGACATTGTACGAGAGGAGCTCCACCCACCGCCCCGAGCACCTCACCCTGGGGTTGCGGAGGGGGAGTCCTTTGTGGGACCACTCAACGGACGCGGCGCTGGACACGGGGGAGGGGATGGGCCGCCGCAGCCCCCACCTTCCTCCGATACTTCCGTGCACGAGGCACCTTCGCATGGAGGTGCACCAGCACCTCCCCTACAGTGCCACTTCGAGCTTTTCGGGCAGTTCCGGAAGCTGAAGCCCCCCTCCTTCAAGGGGGATGAGGACCTGACCGAGGTAGAGGACTGGCTTGAGCAGCTGGAGAAGATCTTCGACACCCTTCGCCCCCCGGTGGAGTGCCGCGTGGCCTTTGCCACGTACCAGCTGGAGAGTGCGGCACACAGGTGGTGGAGGGCGGTCCGGGGACAGGAGAGGGATGAGTTCGTCACCCTCTTCTGCGAGCAGTACTTTCCCTAGACGTGGCAGGACCAGAGGAGGTGGGAGTTCCACACTCTCCGCCAGGGGACGATGACCGTGAGTGCGTACCGCACGCGTTTCCTGGAGCTGTCCCGCTTTGCAGCGACAGCGGTAGCCACTGAGGAGGAACGCCTTTGGAGGTTCACCGAGGGTCTTCGGCCTGCGATCTGGGGGTATGTCAAACCCCTGAAGCTGCCTACGTTTTCGAGGGTGGTAGAGGCAGCTATGACTTACGAGGAGACCAACCCGTCCGCGCGAGACACCGACGGCGGGCGGAAGAGGCCCTTCCAGCCAGACTTTTCAAAGGGCTGGCGAGAGAGGAGACACGTGGCATCCGCAGGAGAGCCGTCAACTTTTACAGGGCCATCAGTGGCCTGTGGGGGCCCTCGACAAGGGCTAGTCGCCAGCACCGGATCCCCGCCCAGCCGACAGCAGGGACCCACAGAGGGCGGGAGCCGGGTTCCCCTCTGTTACCAGTGTGGCCAGCCGGGCCACATCAGGAGGGACTGCCCGTCTAGGGCAGGAGGTCAGCAGATACTCCCCGCGCAGAGCACTGGAGGGCGCGCAGGAGGCCCCGGTTCCCAAGTGCGAGGAGGAGGACAGCAGTCGCGAGAAGGGTACCGGCCAGCACGTACCCGTCCGACGCAGAGTGTGGCTACTTCGTCCCCACCTAGAGCTGAGGGGCGTATCAACGCCCTAACACACAGGGACGCCAGAGCTTCGGGATCGGTGGTAGCAGGTATGGTTTCAGTTTCCGGCAGACTCGTTTACACGCTTTTCGATTCCGATGCTACGCACTCGTTTGTTGCAGCCAATTTCGCAGTTAGTTTGGACCAAGATTATACACTGTTAGAGAATCCATTCGTAATCAGAGGTCCGAGTGGTCAGCTGTTTGTAGCTGAGGATTTGTACATGGATTGCGAGGTCAGCGTCGGGGGACATAGCCTGCCAGCTGACCTGATTATGATACAGATGGAGGACTTTGGAGTGATTCTGGGGATGGATTGGCTATCCGCTTACCACGCCTTGGTGGACTGTTTTGAGAGGAAGATCGTCTTCTCCATTCCGGAGTTGCCTTCTTTCGAGTTTCACGGACAGCCAGTGGACGGAGGTTTCAGGTGCATTTCGGCACATCGGGCGGCGAGACTTTTGAGCCAGGGGTGTGAGGGCTTCCTAGCTTGTGTGGTGGCAGAGCCCAGCCCTGTGGCAGACTTCCAGAGCATCCCGGTGGTCAAAGAGTACCCTAACGTGTTTCCAGACGAGTTACCAGGACTACCGCCCGAGCGTGAGATCGAGTTTGAGATCTCACTAGTACCAGGGACCAGCCCCATCTCCACCGCGCCATACAGGATGGCACCGCTTGAGCTGCGAGAGCTCAAGTCACAGTTGCAGGACCTTCTGGAGAAGGGTTTCGTGAGGCCCAGTGCGTCTCCCTGGGGAGCCCCGGTACTATTTGTGAAGAAGAAGGATGGGACCTTACGCCTTTGTGTGGACTACCGACAGCTGAATAGGATCACCATCAAGAACAGATATCCGCTGCCTAGGATCGACGACTTGTTTGACCAGTTACGGGGTGCCACGGTGTTTTCCAAGATCGACTTGAGGTCTGGATACCACCAGTTGAGGATCAGGGAGACCGACGTCTCCAAGACAACTTTCCGCACCCGGTAGGGACACTACGAGTTTTTGGTCATGCCGTTTGGGCTGACCAATGCCCCCGCTGCTTTAATGGACCTGATGAACCGGGTGTTTAGACCGTACTTGGACCAGTTCGTGGTGGTTTTCATAGATGATGTACTCATCTATTCTAGAGATCGGACGCAGCACGGACAGCACTTGCGGATGGTTCTGGACACTCTGAGACGATGCCGGTTGTACGCCAAATACAGCAAGTGCAAGTTCTGGTTGAGGGAGGTGACCTTCCTAGGTCATGTGATCTCTGCAGACGGCTTGGCGGTGGACCCAGCCAAGGTCGAGGCAGTGCTCAGGTGGGAAAGACACCGTTCAGTTACTGAGATTCGCAGTTTCCTGGGACTGGCAGGCTACTACAGACGATTCATCAGAGGATTTTCACAGATTGCGCGTCCTATGACACAGTTGACCCGAAAGGACGTGCCTTTTGCTTGGACAGATGCCTGTGAGGCGTGTTTTCTGGAGTTGAAGGAGAGGTTGACCTCGGCTCCCGTGCTCACCATCCCTGACAGTAGTGGCGGGTTCGTTGTGTACACGGACGCCTCCTTGCAGGGGTTAGGAGGTGTGCTCATGCAGAGGGGTCACGTTGTCGCTTACGCTTCGCGGCAACTGAAGCCCCATGAGCATACCTACCCTACCCACGACCTAGAGTTGGCAGTTGTTGTCTTCGCGTTGAAGACTTGGAGGCACTACTTGTACGGTGAGACCTTCAAAATTTTCACAGATCACAAGAGCCTCAGATACCTTTTTGATCAGAAGGAGCTCAACATGAGACAGAGACGTTGGTTGGAGCTCCTGAAGGACTACGACTGCAGCATCTCCTACCACCCGGGAAAGGCCAATGTGGTGGCTGACGCCTTGAGCCGTAAGGCACCCGCACACATGGCTAGTCTACAGTTACAGAGTTGAAGCCTTTTGGAGGAGGTGGGCAGTTGGCGACCTCTAGAGTTACGAGGGTACTGTGGGGCAGTGACGGTGACACGGCAGACCAGGCCAGAGCTGATAGACCGCATCATCACAGGACAGATGGTCGATCCGTACTTGCAGTCCTTGCGCGACAGAGTACTGTCGGGAGACCCGGGGGACTTCTCTTTCACAGACCAGGTGCTGCGCTTGAGGGGACGATTGTGCGTTCCCAGAGACGAGGAGCTGTTGAGAGAGCTCCTGACTGAGGCACACGGTTCCAGATTCACCATACATCCCGGAAACACGAAGATGTACCACGACTTGAGACGCGAGTTTTGGTGGAGGGGGATGAAGCGGGATGTGGGTGAATTCGTGCAGCAGTGCTTAGTGTGCCAGCAGGTGAAAGCCGAGCATCTGAGGCCTGCAAGGCCGCTTCAGCCGCTTCCAGTGCCAGAGTGGAAGTGGGAGAGCATCACCATGGACTTGGTGGTGGGCTTACCTGTTACCCAGTGGGGACACGACGCAGTCTGGGTAATAGTGGATAGACTGACGAAGACGGCGTGATTCTTGCCGATTCGAGTCACTTTGGGACCAGCACAGTTGGTAGAGAGGTATATCTGTGATGTGGTACGACTACACGGAGTTCCGCGGGAGATCGTATCCGACCGGGATACCCGCTTTACGTCCCAGTTTTGGGCTGAGTTTCAGCAGGCCTTGGGGACGCGATTGAGGTTTAGTACGGCTTACCACCCCCAGACGGACGGACAGTCTGAGCGCATGATACAGACACTTGAGGACCTTTTGCGTGCCTGTGTACTGGACTGGAGGGGCTCTTGGGAGGAGCACCTGCCCCTGGCGGAGTTTGCATACAACAACAGTTATCACTCGAGCATCGGCATGGCTCCCTACGAGGCTCTGTACGGACGGAGGTGTACGGCACCCTTGAGTTGGGTTGAGGTGGGGACCAAGTGGGAGGTTGGACCCAGGTTGATCCGGGAGAGTCAAGAGGTAGTTGAGCAGATCCACAGACGACTCCGCACTGTCAGGAGTAGACAGAAGAGCTACGCGGATCGGAGACGCAGAGAGGTGCAGTTTGAGGTTGGGGACCACGTCTTCCTTCGTGTTTCACCCATGAAGGGCTTACAGCGGTTTGGGGTGAGAGGGAAGCTCGCGCCGAGGTTTGTGGGGCCTTTTGAGGTCCTAGAGCGGGTTGGACCCGTTGCTTACAGGCTTGCCCTCCCCCCGCAGCTTTCTGGTGTGCACGGCGTGTTCCACGTGTCCAACCTCAGGAAGTACGTAGCCGATCCCAGTCACGTACTGAGTCACGAGAGAGTCGAGGTGGGCAACGACCTGACCTACCCCAAGCGGCCAGTGCAGATTCTAGACTGAGCTGTCCGCAGTTTGAGACGGAAGCAAGTATCCCTGGTAAAGGTTTTGTGGAGGAGCCAGCGATACGAGGAGGCTACCTGGGAGCCTGAGGCGGCAATGCGGGAGCGGTACCCGGAGCTTTTCGCGGGTACGTCTTTCGGACCGACTTCGGTCCTCTTTGAGTTTGTTATTGTTATTTTGACGTCTTTTCCCGCACCCTAGTTGGCACAAGTTTCGGGGACGAAACTTCCATTGAGTTTGTTATATTGTAACGAACGCACGCCCCAGACGTCTTTTAAGACGTCGGGAGGTGGCCCAGACGTCGGACCAGACGTCTGGGGTCACTTCCAGACGTCTGACCAGACGTCTGGAATCGTTTCCAGACGTCTGGAAATCGGTTATCTTTGAGTGCGCAGACCCGCATATTCGCTTTTCTTCCCTCTGCGGCTGCAGATTCCCCTACCACGCTTCTCCTCTCTCCTCCTCGCGCGGCCTTAAAAGGCCACGCCTCCCCTCGCTTCCGTCACCACCGTCGCCTTCCTCTTCTCCTTCAGCTCCAGGTGCGCGAGAGTGAGCGCGAGGGCGGCAGCGGCAGCCGCGGTGCGCGTGGGAGAGGTGCTCTGCCGTGAGGGCGAGCTCGCCGGGGCTGCTAGGGTCGGCCGGCAGGGGGCGCGGGGCGATGCGGGGGGGGGACTGCTGCGGTCCGAGCAGCAGGCGCACGAGGTGCGACGAGGCGCGGCGTCGCGAGCGGAGGGCGAGTTGCGCCCTGGTTCTAGAAAATTTCCAGAATCAGACGTCTGTGCTTGTAGCCAGACGACGGGCACGACGTCTGGAGGACTGTCCAGACGTCTGAAAGGTGAGTTTTCCGTCTTCTTTTTCCTTCCTGTCGACTGACCGTATTGAGGGAGAGAGATGGGTGCACGCAGGTTCGGTGATTCGCCATCCAATGCGAATCAGACGTCTGGCTCCAGTGCGAGATGGCGGGAACGACTTCCAGACATCCGGGGTGACCATCGGACGTCTGGGAACTAGGCCAGACGCCCCCGCAGGCTTCTGGACGTCTGAGAAACCACGCAGAACAAGGTAATTCTCTGATCCACTTTTTAAGACGTCTGGAAGAAGTTCCAGACGTCTGATTTTACACAGTGTCGTCGTTTTCGACCCGTTGAGGGCCCGTTCGGGTTCCGTTTTCCGCGTTTCGAGTTGCGTTCTTTCCGGAATTAAATCCTCTACCCGTCTACAGTAGCTATACACTGTTTTGAGACACTCCTTGTGTTTGATCCTTGTGATAGGACCCCGTTCCGTTGCAGTCTTGAGGGTCGCAGAGGCACGCGGGATTCCCGATCACGCCCCCATTACTCCCGTCATACCTGGTAGAGTGGCTTTTAAGTATAACCTGTTAAATTGTGGAATCATAAATAGAACCTAGGACATTGCGTGAATCCTAGGAATGGAAAACAGGTTGAATGATAGATCCTAGGTGTTGCATGAATCCTAGGAATGGAAAACAGATTTGAATGATAGATCCTAGGTGTTGCATGAATCTTAGGGCTGGAAAACTAGATTGTATGATAGATCCTAGGATACGGCATGAATCTTAGGACGGGAAAACTAGTGGAGCAGATGAATACTGCAGTCTTGGAAAAATGGAAAGGAACAAATAGCTGCCTGTAATTGAATTAACAGCTGCCTGTTGAATAAATAAACGTGTTTGAGAACATGGATTGTGATAACGTGAAACTGGAAGGTGAAACTTAAACGTTCTGAGCTGGAACCCTACGGGGAAGTAGGAGTAGAACTCCTGGAAAATGAATGGAATAGAATTTGGGAAGTGAGCTGGCCCTTGAGTACGGAGTACCAAGGAGAGCGACTGTCCCCCTGTTTAGTGCAGAGCGGAGCCAGCCGCCCCAGGGACCCGGGGTTAGGACTGGCCACTCTGTACCGACTTGCTGGCCCTCGTGTACATAGTACCGAGGAGAGCTACTAGTGTAGGGAGGTACTAGCTACCCCATGGGCCCCGGGGTTCTGCTAGCCTCCCACACCGACTTGTTAGGCCCACTGGGGCAAACCAGGGTAGTCAGGCGAGGGTGCGCGGACTGTGGAGGGGCAAGGCCCCTGTTTGGTTACTGTGGAGGGGTTGGACCCCTGTTACTGAGAGGGCTCTGCCCTGTACTGGTTCCGTGCTGTGCTTTGGGCGCACCTGTTAACTGAAACGAATGACCGCAGGTGAGGGTGCTGCAGTCACCGTTACGTCTGGCAGTGACCTTGGGGTGGTTGACTGAGAGTAGGATCACCACGGGGGACTCTCCCGGCCAGGAGAGCACCACGTGCTACTTCTACTGTTCGGAAAAGACTGCAATCAAGATCGTTCCCACGAGGAACATTCGAGATCAAGTGAAGGATCTGAGAAATAGATAAATCGTGAGATAATTGAAAGACTTAAATAAAGAAAGTAACAGAATTTAATAGCTACTGTACACTTTACTGTTTCTTTAGTTTGGTTGCCACTTTACTCAGCGTTTTGCTGAGGTGTTACACTCGTTACCTTTCAAGACCAGGTGTTGAGCAGCCAGGGTCAGCAGCTGCACAGGACGCTGGGCCGAGTAGGGTTCAGTAGAGTTACCACTGTTTCTTGTACCTCTTTTTGTTCCATTATAGTGAGTAGTTCTTGTTTCCGCTGTACTTTTCTTTACCTGCAGTTCATATTTAGTATGAATGTTGTTCTACTATTGTGGTGGTATATACTGTAGTAGTTTCTTTCCTTGCTGCTGTATTTTATTACTGTTAGTTATATTCATGTTGAATGTGGTTTATTTTACTGCTCTTTTGGTTACTTCCTCGTTGGACGACTAGGTCTTGGGATTAGTTGAGTCGGTCCGATTCTCGTGTCTCATAGGGGCTATGGAACCGGGTCGTTACACTAAGTTTTCTTCTTTTAAAGCCTTGCTTTAGGTTTTTGTTTTCTGAAGATCTACATATAGTGAATCAAAGGCATCTTGTAATTCATCTAAAGAATAGGAGTTTACCTCAGGTTCCTCAGATTCAGACTCAGAATCGTCATTTGTTGCCATTAATCCCAAGCATGCCGTTTCTTCATTTGTTTCCTCCTCCTCTTCTTCTTCGGAGGTGGAGTCATCCCACGTTGATTGAAATGCCTTCTTCTTGAATCCTTTCGGTTTGGAGATCTTCTTGTAGTCGGAAGGCTTCTTGGACTTCTTGTCATCATCCCTTTTGAGTAAGGGATAATCTTTCCTTATGTGACCTCTCTTTTTGCAATTATAGCAAATTAGAGGTTCTTCCTCTTTTTTCGTTCCCTTGATCTCTCTTCTATTTTTGAGAAACTTTTTAAACTTTTTAGCTAATAAAACAAATTCTTCATCATCGGTACTTACCTCATCATCCGAAGTAGCTTTGAAAGCTAAAGTCTTCTTCTTTGGCTCCGATGAGATTGATTTCTTCTTTTGCTCCATTTTTGATTTGTAAGCCATGAGATTCCCAAGTAGATTTTCCATGTCTAGATCCTCTACTTGGTTGGCTTCTTCTATTGCCGTTACCTTTTGCTCCCACTCAGGTCCAAGGGAGCGAAGGAGCTTCCCTTGAAGCTCCCCCTTTATAAATGTCTTTCCTAAAGACTTGAGGCTATTCACGATTAACGTGAATCGGGTGTACATGTCCCCAAGTCTTTCATTCTCCTTCATAGAGAAAGCTTTGAATTCCTGCGATAACAAGTTTATCTTTGAGGATTTAACTTTAGACGTACCTTCGTGAGTTACCTCCAAGGTTCTCCAGATCTCGTGGGCGGTTTTGCATTGGCTGATGCGGTTGAATTCCTCCGAAGTGAGTGTGCATTAGAGTGAGTTCATTGCCTTGACATTCAGTCCAAGGTGATGGATTTGCTCCACTGTGTAACCAGTTTCTGGTTTCTTTGGAATGATGTATGCGGATACGCATTTCTCCCAAAAGGAGAAATCGTTGGCTTGAAGCCACATCTTCATTCTCAGCTTCTAGTAAGTGTAGTTGGTTCCTTCGAAGAGTGGTGGTTGAGTGGTGGATTGCCCTGTTGGTGCTAGAGCACCACGATCATTTGTTTTGATGATAACAAAACACGTGTTATTTAACATTTGCAATTTGAGTCCTAGATTTCAGGTCAATTGCAAATGAAGACGTGTTTAGACGGAACTCGAGCTCGCATCCAGGACGGATTGGAGGAGCTTGACGGAAAATAGAGGAGGTTCGCGTGGAGCGAAAGATTGGAGATGGAAGACAAGAAGAATAGGATAGATTCTTTTTTATCCTTTCATGTATCTCTTGTATTTATTTTCTTGCTCTTTATTTTCCTTAGACATTATGTTAAAGAGCCTCAAAGAACCCTAACAGTAGTCCTAGGAACACCTGCACAACCTTAGGATACGTAGGTTTTCTGTAGAACACTTAGAAAACCAATATAGGGTTAAAACTGACTTTCCAGACGTCTAATTCACGAATCAGACGTCTGATAAAGGATTTTAAGACGTCTGACTGTTGTTTCAGACGTCTGATAACTGTTAGGCTGGACATAGTTAGTTCTGTCTGATGAATTCAGACGTCCAGACCTTATACCAGACGTCTTAGGAGACGTCTGATGACTTTGCCAGACGTCCAGCTAGTGGACCGTTGGCTGGCTTAGAAGACACTCAAGAATATGACCGTTAGAGCCTTATCAGACGTCCATAGGACTTCACAGACGTCTGATAAATGACCGTTTTGCCTCGGCTGACCCAAAATCTCTTCTCAGAGATTTTCTAGCCGTTGCAACGTTTGGAAATCAATTCCCACGGTAAAAGTAGGTTTCCAGACGTCCAGACTTAGTGACAGACGTCCTCTATGTCGTCTGATGGACTTGTACAAAAACCCTGTTTAGATCTGATTCAAGTCAGGGAGAAACCCGCATAGAATCAGACGTTTGACCTTGGAATCAGACGTCTTAAAGTGGCCTTCCAGACGTCTGATGCCAGAGTTAGACGTCTGATAACCCTGTCAAATGCAATCATTGTCCTGATTTCGGCCTGATTCTCTTGGGCTTTGCACCCAACGGCTATGGAAGCTTTTCCAAGCCTTCCAAAGCCTTCCTAAGGCCTCTATAAATAGAGGGGAGCCTTTGCAACATAAAAACAAGACATACACCAAGAAAGACACAAGACACACTTAGCTATACACTCTCACACTCTTGTGTCCAAGAAGCTCTTGCTCTCTAAGCTCAAGCTCCATCATCTTGAGAGCATCCAACCGTTGCGCACCCGTTCTCCCGCCGTTGTCCACGAGAGCGAAGTTGCGCCATCGCGTGGCACACGCACCGCGTCATCATCGACTCACTCCTTGCAAAGGGGAGTTTCCTATTTCCTATAGAAGCTAGGTTTAATTTTGTTGGCTCTATAGGACTGTTGTTTTATTTTATCTTTGTATTTTGGTTGGGTATTCGCTTTGCGAATTCCCGTCTCCTTCGTGGGACAAAATCCTTCTCGTGGAGAGAAGGGGTTGAGGAACGCTACCCTCGTACTTGTAGCGTGGTTGTACTGAGGTTGAATCACCCTCGTTTAAAGTGATTCGTTTAGTGGATTTTGATCAACTTGGTTGATCGGAAAATCCTAACTCGAGAGGGTTAGGTGGTGGTTTTTACCCGGTTTGGGTTTCCACCTAAAAATACCTGTGTACATTTTGTGATTGCTCATTTTTGTGATATTGCTTTATATATTCAATTCCGCAATTTTATTACGTCACCCCTCCTGGTAGGGACGAACCTTCATGCCCCTCCAATTTGCTTGTGGAAATGGCCTTCCCCTCCATGTGATCTTTCCGCGAATGTTACTCCTGTAGGCGGAAAACCTGCTCTGATACCAAATGAAATTACACTAGAGGGGGGGTGAATAGTGAAATTATAGAATATTGTAATAAAAAAAATTCAATCACACAATGTACACAATTATTTTGAGGCTGAAACCCAAGATGGGTGAAAACCACCACCTAAGCCAATCTCTTGACTTAGGATTTTCAATCACAAGGTAATCAATCCACTAACCACACTACTTGAACGAGGGTAGTGTACCTCAATTACAAATCTCACCTCCGATCCCTAAACGGAGGTTTTTCCCTTCAAAATGAAGAGATGGGGACCCGACAGGCCGGATACCCAAAGTACAAAAATTAAGAAGTAAAATGACACCTATAGAGCACCCCAATAATTTAATTACTTTCTTATCTACTAAGCATGAAAAGAACTCCCTGAGGATTTGCAGAACGGAGTGAACCGGGAGTATGGATTTGCCCTTTGATCAGAGTATTGGCACATCACAAGGGTACGATGGAGCTTAGAGTAGTGAGCAAGTGATTTTTCTAATGGAATTGAATCTCAAGAGGTGTGTCTTGCCTAAGAGGAGTTGTAGTCTATTTATAGGTTATGTTTGGGGGCTCTTTATAACATTTCTAAACTCAAATAAAATGAAAATTACAACCATTGAAAGTTTACATGAAAAAGCCTAAGACCTAATATTTATGCTACTTGTCTTCACGCTTTTAATCTCCTGTCTTGGAAAATTTTATGAAATCCTGCAAATATGTTATTACAGAGAGAAAACAACATGCTATGCTTTATTTTTTATTTCATTTTCTTCATTTTGTAAAATCATCAAAATATTATATACGAGTGGTTGAACTAACAATCTCCCCCTTTTTCATGATTTTCAAAATATAACTGTAGGTTCCTATTTTCTCCCCCTAAAGGTTGTACTTGGTAGTCTCTATCTATTTAAGAAGTTTGTTTTTATATTATTCCCTAAGTTCTTACCTACATTCTTTCACCACCAAATCCCGAGGGAGGAAACCGCCCTCAAAACCCACCAGGTGGTGGAGCCATGGACCCCATAACCCACTTCCAAGCCCAAATGGAAATGTATAATAAACAGATTGAAGCCATTAGGGAAACCTTGGAGGAAATGTAGAACCCTCCTGAACGGGAGGAACCTAGGTCTCTTAGCTCTTATCAAAATCCCGCTGCTACAGAGACCATAGGACAAATTTGGGTCCCCATGGGTGGGGACGATTTTGAATTGAAACCCAATATAATTGGCCTGATTAACATCCACTTCCATGGTCTTGCAAGTGAAGATCAATTTCTCCATTTGGAAGACCTAACCCGATTGGCTGAAACGGTTAAACCAAGAAACATCGGGTTATCAATTGTCCTCATGAAAATGTTCCCATTTTCATTGCGGGATAAAGCGTCGCAATGATTATGCACCCTTGGGAGAACCATCCATTCTTGGGAAGAGATGCAAACAACATTTTTTAAGAAATTCTTCCCAATCGAGCGAACCAATGAGCTTCGCCATGCTACAACTTCCTTTACGTAATAAAACGGCGAACAGTTTCATGAGGCTTGAGAGTGGTATAATGACCTCCTCCGAAATTGTCCATACCACAGTCTGCCTAAGTGGCATATAGCCCAAATTTTCTATTATGGGCTAAATGAGACTTTGAAACAGATTGCAGATGCTTCATGCGGAGGGAATTTCATGAATAAAGATGAAAATGGAGCATTCGAATTATTTGAAAACATTAGCGAAAACTCAATGAACAATGCCTCCATTGTCGCCTTTAATCGTATCATCCTGCCCCGTAATGTTCACAAAGTTGACACGGGACCCTCCCATTCATCCACTGATCTTAACCTTATCGCACAAAAATTGGATGAAGTCTCCGTCGTGCACAAGAAGCTGGACGAGCTTCTGGCCAATCCCGCCCGTTCTATGGCAAACACCCCCACCTCACCACTTCATCACAATCCCAATCCTTCCAACGCCAGGCTTATCCCCAAAAACCCTGTAAGATCTTTCTTACCGAGTGTCGCGCCGAGCGATTCAGTAAGTCATGTGGATCTAGCTTCTGCAAGCTAGTATTTTGACACGGAGGACCAAGCCTTCGTGTGCTCGGATGCATATTTACATGCGGACTCGTCTTCTGGCTTAGAAGACGCTTGCGCCCTGGGGAACAACCCGTTCTCTGTTACTTATAACCTAGGGCGGCGGAATCATCCTAATTTCGCATGGTCCAATAACCCGCAGCACCAAAACCCCACGAGTGGGCCAATGCGACCGTCCGCACCCATCATCCCAAGGGCCCAGTCTAATCCTGTAGCGAATCTGCCCTTGGGTCCTTGCATACCGCAAACAGAACACGCATCGAGTCCTCTTGATAAACTGATGTGAATGATGACGAAAATGTCTAAGCGCCATGAAGAGAACATGACCTCTCTTCAGAACCAATTGGCACAGCAGAATGCTGAGATCAGTCAACTACTCATGGCGACTCGATCTTAGGGCACTCTTCCAGCCCAACCTGTTCCCAACCCGCGAAATTTCGTACCCAGTGGCCCTCAACCACAGATACGACCTTCTCAGGGGCAGGTTCATCAGATTCTACAGGCTCCGAGCATTCCATCGGGATTTCAGGGTAATCCCGCTGCAGCACCTCACCCTTATGTCCCTATTGTGAACCCTCCTTCGCCTTATGATCCCACTGAACCCGCAATGTCCAATGTGATTACTACGAGGAGCGATAAGAAAACCGTCGATCCGCCTCGATCTGACCCTGGCCCATCTTTTTCAACGCCCTCTCATTCGGGATGCGCACCGCATTCGCGAGAAGACGATACACCCAAACTAGTGCCAGAATCGGTCCCATCCCTTGAGGCTCTACTGAGGGAGCCAAAAGGCAAGAAAAAGGATACACATGCCTTTGAAAACCTGCGTAATTTATTCAGAGATGTTGAAATCAAGGTACCCTCGTTAGAGGCTATCGACCACATACCTACTGTCGCCTGATTTTTCAAAGACTACACTACACCCAGGTGACAGTTAAAGAAAACAAAGAATCCGGTGGTTCTCTCGCCTCATGCGAGTTGTGCTATACTGTCAAATCTACCGCCGAAGCAGAAAGATCTGGGCACACCACTTATTTCTTGTAGCATCCAAAGCTGTAATTTTAACCGTGCTCTGTTTGATCTAGGATCTTCCAACAATCTTATACCAACCATCATGCTCGAGAAATTTGCCTTAGGAAATCTGAAACCCACCCCTGTCACGTTACAGTTGGCAGATCGTTCTGTCAAAATACCAAAGTGTGTGGTGGAAGACGTGGTGGTTAGGGTCAACAGTCTCTGTTTTCCTATTGACTTTCTTGTTTTGGATATGGAAGTTCCTAGCTCACTTTCTGATTGTCAGATCATCCTTGGTCGACCTTTCTTGGCCACAGCTTGTGCCCATATCGACTGCGAGTCGGGCTGTATTGAGATTGCCGTTGGATCTGATAAGCTCAAGCTTAACATCTTCAAGGCAACCAAGAACTTTGATTGCGATTGCATCGAGGATGACACGTTTGACGAGGACATGGCCGTCAGTGGGTGTATTAGATTAATTGGGACCTATTCTGACTGCTGTGGATTGCCTTTAAACACTGACGATTGCCTGACCGACACATATTGTGACATTCCCCCATCCCTCCCTTTTCCTGTACCTTCTCTTGACCGGACTTCTGACGAGGTTTTCTCCGCTTCCCATACCTCGTGGTCTGAGTCATATTCGGGCTACTCACCGCCGGTCCACACTCTTGAAGACCGGATTGCCCTTTCTTTCCTGCCAAATCAGGAAGATTTGCAACTCCACACTGGGACCTTGAGCCCACATACTACTCACTAGGGCTATCCCTTTTTGGATCCATCAATCCAAGATGCCCCTCTTCTTGGCCAATATGAGGGCCAACTTCTTCCTCCTAACTTGTTTTCTTCTGATCCGCTTGGGACACTCTTGTCCCAAGGAATGCCAGATCTTTCACCATCCACTCCCGAGCTGAAAGAGTTGCCTGATTCGCTTAAGTATGTTTTCTTGGGACCAAATGAAATGCTCCCCGTAATCATTAGTTCAAAATTGACTAGGGAGCAGGAGTGCAAACTAACAAAGGTCCTTATGGAACACAAGGTAGCCATTGGATGGTCCTTATCAGACTTAACTGGCATTAACTACTCCTACTACACTCACCGTATATATATGGAGGAGGAGGCTCGACCTTCCCGCGAGATGCAGCGATGTCTCAACCCTAACATGCGAGAGGTCGTTCAAAGGAAATTATTAAATGGCTGGATGCAGGTATAATCTACCCGATTAGCGATATCCCCTGGGTGAGTCTGATTCACGTCGTGCCCAAAAAGGCGGGACTCACTGTCCGTATCAATGACAGGGGCGAATCCATCCCTACACGCACTCCTACATCTTGGAGAGTGTGTGTAGATTATAGGAAAGTGAATGCTGCAACTAAGAAAGATCACTTTCCGCTAACTTTTATTGACCAAATCCTGGAGCGGTTAGTTTGAAATAAATTTTTCCGTTTTCTGGATGGATTCTTAGGATATAACCAGGTGGCAATTGACCCCAAGGATCAAGAGAAAATCACCTTTACCTACCCCTTCGGCACCTTTGCATTTAGAAGAATGCTGTTCGGACTTTGTAACGCGCCAGCAACTTTCCAGAGATGTCTGCTGGCGATATTCCATGACATAGTGGGTGACTTTCTCGAGGTTTTCATGGATGACTTTTCGGTCTTTGGACCCTCTTTTGATGACTGTCTTGCCAACCTGACCCGTATCCTTAGGAGATGTATTGATGTGAACCTCGTGCTTTCCTGGGAAAAAAGTCATTTTATGGTACACGAGGGAATTGTTCTCGGGCATATCATCTCCGATAGGGGTATCGAGTTTGGCAGAGCTAATCTTGATGTAATTGCTGATTTACCTATGCCTGGCTCTGTCAAACAAATTCGCTCCTTCCTGAGACACGTCGGTTTCCATAGGAGATTCATCAAAGACTTCTCCAAGATTTCTAAACCTTTAATTCATCTCCTATCGACCGACGTACCCTTTGATATGGGCCCCGACTGCATACGAGCATTCATGCATCTGCGTGATGCTGTCACCAAGGCCCCTGTTCTCCAGCCACCTGATTGGTCCCTCGACTTTAAACTCATGTGTGACGCTTCCGACCTTGCAGTCGGAGCCATCCTGGGACAAAGACGCGATAAACACCCCTTCGTGGTATACTACACCAGTAAGACGTTGGACGAGGCCCAGCGTAATTATACTACCACTGAGAAAGAACTACTGGCGGTTGTCTTTGGGCTGGAGAAATTCTGCTCTTACCTTCTGGGCTCACATGTTATTGTATTCACTGACCACGCGGCCATTTACCATCTCATGCAGAAGAAGGATGCCAAGCCTAGACTGATTCGTTGGATCCTTTTACTCCAAGAATTTGACATTGAGATCCACGATAAGGCTGGAGCCTAGAATGTTGTTGCTGATTATCTCTCGAGACTGGACTCTAACCACATTGGACTTACCCTGCTGATCAATGAGATTTTTCCCAATAAGCACCTATTGGCAATTAATGTGGCAAGTGGACCTTGGTATGCCGACATTGCCAATTACCTTGCTTCTGGTTCCCTTCCACGTGGCTGGCCTAAAAATCAGTGCGAGCGTCTCATTGCAGAAGCAAAGTATCATTTCTGGGATAATCCACTTCTTTTTCGAATAGGTACTGACCAGATCATCCGTCGCTATATTCCTGACAGTGAATTCCCTAGTGTGTTATCCTTCTGCCACGATCAGGCCTGCGGAGGCCATTTCTCTGGGAGGAAGACTACAGCCAAAGTGTTGCAGTGCAGTTTCTTTTGGCTCTCCCTTCACCAGGATGCACACAATTATGCCAAACATTGCACTAGGTGCCAGTCGTTAGGGTCAATGTCACGTCGTGACATGATGCCCTTGCAACCCATCCTAGCTGCTAAAATTTTCGACATTTGTGGAATCAATTTCATGGGTCCCTTTCCTCCTTCCAACGGCTTCGAATACATCCTCATGGCTGTTGATTATGTTTTGAAATGGATCAAAGCTATTCCCACGCGCCATGCTGACCATGTCATATCCACCTGATTTGTCAACGACCACATTTTTGCACGCTTTAGGATCCCTCGAGCCATTATCTCGAATGGAGGAAGCCATTTTACCCATGCTTCTTTTCGGGCACTTCTGAGGAAATATGGAGTCCACCATCGTATCGCATCTCCGTATCATCCTCAGACGAACGGCCATGCTGAGGTGTCGAACCAGCAAATCAAGCAAATTCTCCAGAAAACGGTTCGGCCTGACCGTAAGGGTTGGTCCGAAAAGCTGATTGACGCACTTTGGGCGTATCGGACCGCCTTCAAGTCTCCCCTTGGTATGTCTCCTTATAGAATCGTTTACGGGAAGCCTTGTCATTTGTCCGTGGAGCTCGAGCACCGCACTTATTGGGCGGTTCACCAATGTAACCTCGACCCAGACCTGTGTGGTCGAGAAAGGAAACTCCAACTCCAAGAGATGGAAGATCTCCATCGTGAAGCCTATGATTCTGCCTTAACTTTCAAGCAACGCACTAAGGCTTTTCATGACAGCCGAATTCGGCAGAAGGAATTTGAGCCATCTCAGCAAGTTTGGCTTTACAATGCCCGGCTCAAATTCTTTCCAGGGAAATTGAAGTCCAAATGGATTGGTCCATTCTTGGTCTTGAGACCATTTCCCAATGGAGCCATTGAAAATGAAGATCCCAAATCTGGGCATAAATTTACGGTCAATGGGCAGCGTTTAAAACCTTATCTTACTCATGAACCTACCCCCGTTGGAGAAATTGTTGCCCTGCTGGAGGGTAACTAATGTCGTGCCTCATTCTGAGTCCAGCTGGGGATGTTAAATTTAGCGCTCGTTGGGAGGCACCCCAACAGCACTCCTTCACTGTCACATACACTTCACTTCACACCTTTTCACTTTACTACCCACCCTACCACCCTGCTGTATACCCTGCACCTCAGCTCTCGTTTCCCGATCTTTGGACCTTCCTCTACTCTACCCTGCATGCATATGAGGACATAGCATCGTTTGGCATGGGGGGGTGGATAGGAATCCATAGGATCTGGGTAATATATGGTATCATGCAGCTTCCATCCATCTATAAATATGTACACAGCATAAAAAAAAAAGGTGCGTTTAGTAATGATCTGAAGGCTGAAACAAAAATACAATAAGTGTTTATGGATATTCAACCACTGTTTTGAAGACTTTTCCAGGCCACAGAAGCTTGATTCGCTTAGGCTCGGCTTAATTCACTTGAGCATTGACAAGATAGATCGGAATCTCTCCTAACTAAGGACGAATTCTTGTACCTGAGACACCAGTATAGGATCCGTTGGTTTGTTTCTACTCGAGAGCCTAAGTAATCTTGGTTCACACTACACATATCAAGAAAGATCAGGTGAACATAAGATCCAACTCTAGTGTTCATTAGGGAAGGTGGAGTCCTTACCTGTGTGCGCAAGTAGACTTTTTATCTCAGGCTTTAGTCCTGTGTCTAGGATTAACTCTTTCCACCAAAAGGGAAATCTCCCACCAAAAGAAAAGTGTGCTTCTCCAAATAAAGTTGTAAGAGATATACTGACACTTGTTTCAAAAAAAAAAAAAGTGCAAATAAGTTTTCTGTAAAGTCTTCTCCCTAAAAAGCTTTTCAGGGCAAGTTACAAATACCCTGTTTCTACCATATATTTTTTGAGCCATAAATATGATAAAATGGGAGTTGAGTTTTTTGTCATCTTTTTAAGAGTCAATCCGAAGACACGAGCTGAAATTGGGACCAACCTGCACTTAAAGATTCGTGAAACCCTGGGCTTGAGTCTTAATGTTCATCTGGACAGTCTTGATCCTTCACTATGCACAAGCCATAATCTCTTGAGCTCTCGAGTATGGCAAAAACCTTCTGAGTCCTGGAAATCGTACTTAAGGTTTAAATATCAAGAGTCCAGGTTAGTCGAGAGATGGTCTATGTCACATAAGACTTAAAGTACTGGTAGTCTTCTCTACAAGTGGTTCTCACAATATCTAACAAATAAACACACCCATGTCGCCTCAGAAGAAAATCTTTAGCTTAAGATCATTTCTAAATACAGTACAAAATGTTTTGCTAGGAACTAGCAAAAGATAGGCATGGGGGTATGATTGCACAGCAAAAATACACCAATAAATATGCCATCTTGTGTTATTTCCTAGCACTACCATTGCATATTAGGAAACTATAGTTGCATTTGCAAGATTGACACATGCATGCATTTATTTGAGAGGGGAGGATAATGCAAATAATTGGCTATGTAAATAACATCTTCTTCAAGTGCTGCCTCGCAATTTCACCTTCTTCATTTTTTATTTTGACTTTGAAATCATCTCCCTCGCGCGGCTCAGGGCATGGGGCTGGCATCTCTTCGCGCCATTCCTCTGCCCTACAGCATGGCTAGTCATCCACACCTGCAGCTTGGTTGTGGCAGGCTCCTGCTTCTTTAAAAAGCCTGGCCATCTTCCTTGCAAGAGGGTGCCTGGAACAGACCCCACCATAGACACCTTCCTCCAGGCCAAGCTCCTCCCCTCTCCCTCCATATGCAATAGCTCTTCCACTGAAGAGACACACTGCGGGCAGGAGCAGGCTCACAGTGGTCCCTCGACCACCACTGTGAGTTCCACCACCGCCCAGCTCCTTCGTGAGCAGGTGGGTGTGGTGGTTTCATTCTCTGTTTCCACCGCTCAACACCCTCGCCGCCATTGTCAGGAGCTCCAAGGTTTAAAGCTCCACCAGCAGCAGCAGCCTCCAGCAGCTGCGCAAGCACCCGCGCGCAGGCCAGCACCGTCCGCAGCCCCTTTCCGCGTGCGCAGGCGCCTTCCAGCACACCCGCGCATGCAAAATCGGCCGCAACCGGTTGTCCATCGCACGCGGCACTGTAGCTACTGTTCACGCCTCTCAGCGCGACACTGTCGCTACAGTGCGATGGCCGGGGAGTTTCTCACTTATCCGGTCACCACGTGCTCTCTCTCCTCGCCGCTACCGCCTCCAGCCAATCGCCCGAGTTAGCGCCAGCGCTCGCGTCTGCACCCGCGCGCATTTGTGCCCGTGCCCACATTCATTTCAGTCCGCAACGCAGTGCGCTGCATTGCGCTCTCTCTCACGCTCCCGTACCAACCTGCGCGCGACCGCAGCACGCACGCCCGCTCCAGCGCCTACGCTCACCCTTGCGCGCCTGCGTCTGTGTGCCCGCGCACTAGACGACGCCCACTATCGCCAGACGCCTTAAACGCCCTCTCCCGCTCTCTCTCACACCCACTCCCACAGTCATACACACACACACTCACTTGTACACACCTATACATACTTATACATACATACATACATATACATATATATATATTTACATATATACATATACACATACATATATTACTATATATATATATATACATATGCATATCTATATATATCTATATACATATATTACTATATATATATATCTATACAGTTAAATATGTATACATATATATCTAGTCATATATATATATATATATATATTCACATATCTATATATATATACATAACTACATATACACCTATATAGTTACAACCCTATCTATACACACACACACACACATATATACATATACATATATATATATATATATATATATATATATATATATTTACATACACATCACCTACCTGTATCCATACGCACTAGTCACTCCACCACGCGTTATATCGCGGGAATATCTGCACCAGTTGCTGATATTCCCCGATATTCGCGTAAAGAAAGCACCTCCGCACACACTCCACACATCCATCCTACACTCTAAGCGGCACTTCGTCTTGTTGGTTGCGTCTTTCTAAACGTGGACCAACTCGACACTGTGCTATACGCCATTTCCACCTCCACCCCCACCCCTATATATATAATATATAGAGAAATAAATATAGTATATATATATCGATATATATATACTATATTTATTTCTCTACAAGCAACCTATCTGGTTTTTGTTTCTCTTTTGTTTCTTGCTATTAAAAAGATAAAAAAAAAGAGTAAAAGAGAAAAGATAATCCTTGTCTTGCAGGTGCTCGACATTGCGAATAGCAGGAATAGTTGTTTGGAAACCTTAAGTTGGCTCAAAGCCAAGGACCAGATTATGAGGGTGTGCCTCAAGGACAATATTATCAACAAAAAAAATCTTAAATAGAAAAGAACCAAAAACATAATAAACGTACGAAAGAGATTCGTTGTAGGAAAGACGTAGAAACTTCTTCACCTTTAATCCTCGCCTCCTTGAGATCGACCCTCGGCCTAAAAGTGACCAAGATAAAATTAAGTAGGCCAGGTTAAAAATTTTGTAAAAGGATGGTTAGGCTCGATTTAGGTTAACCACTATACTCACTTCAATGATAATTTCACCATATTAACACAAGTTGTTCAAGTCCTGATAATGGGCGGGTGGTGCATCTTTGTAGCGCGCGATCTGGACCGTTGGATTGAGATCCAATGGTAGAGATCGCTTCTTCCTTTGGCTTCAGAGAATGAAGGCGCTGGTCTGAGATCCACTCTTAGCCGTTGGATCTTGATCCAACGGCGGAGAGGCGTGGACGCTAGAGGCTTCAGAGGTTGAGGGCGGCCAAGATGGCGCCACGTGGCGCCATCTTGGCCGTCCATCTTCTGGATGATGTAGATGGTGCCACGAATTTCGGATTGAGTCGATTTTCGCACCATTAGGCTGCGATTGTCGATCCAAATCCATCCGTGAGGTCAGATTTGTCGTTTGAAGTGCAAATTCACACCATCATGGCCCTTGATCTTCTAGGGTTCCCCGATCTTTATCTGATGCTACAAATGTCTGATTAGGGCGATTTTGGAGTCGTTGGACTCCAATCATCGCCCTGATCAAATTTGTACGGTTGGATCTTCGATCTGAGGCCCCGATAAAAATTTTGCCTGTCCCTGAACATAAAAGGAGACAATTAACCTCCATTTTATTCAAACTAATCTAAATGCAAGATGACACATGTTATGTAATATTTATAGTATGCAATGCAATTCTATGCTTAAGAACATGCATAATTAGACATCTTATGTAATGTAAACATGTTTACATCACGGTGGCGGCGTCATGGGAACTTGCCAGAGTTGGGGAAGATGGAGGTCTCCGGCGAGTACGTACAAACCAAAATACGGGTCGTTTGCCCACTATTAAACTCTCAAAAGATTCGGCGTGGCATGATGAAGCAAAGCCCTAACTCTATTGGGCATGAGGATGTGTGGAACGACGGGGTGATGAAACTCTTTTGTGCCTCTAATGGTGGGAATGGTTAAGGTTGTAAGCGACTATGAAATTCAATTTAAATTAACCTAAAGCTACATCTAATTACGCTAAGAAAAGCCCTAATCTAATGCGAGGAAAGGGGTAAAAAAACCCTTGGGTGTTGGCAAGCCCACCGGCAATGAAGGGGGGAGGTAATTGGAGCGATTGAGGAGGAGGTAGACACTGAAGCTTTGTGTGAAGCATCAGGGAAGAACAGGGAGGAGAAGCCCTCGACCAATTTCGTCAGAGGAGTGGCAGACAAGTGGGATGAAGAAGCTCCAAGGTCCATTAATGGCATGCATGAGAGAGAAAGGAGGGGGTGTTGGTGCATAATTTTTGGAAGAATCGAAATGTAGAAACATAGTTGTGCTTTATAGGGCATAGGTCACGTGAATAGAGGCGGATTTGCGACCTTCTCAAAGTCGCAAATTGCATGATTTTGTGCCATTTTTGTCTGCGAATCATGAGCTCCATAGATGTAATTAGGAGTTGTGATTTTCATCAATGGATGCATGAATGATAGAGGATTGTGCCTACCAAATTTGGTGGAATTCTACCACGTAGATTAGGAGATATCGATCTCCAAATCTCTCCCAAACACAAGCTTGAGCTGCTACCATGGCTAGAGGTAGAAGATGATGTTGGTGTTTTCATGACGTCAATGAGGGACCCAGAAGAAAGGATTTTGAACCGAAATGAAAGAAATTCAAAAATGAAGGATTATTATGTAAAGTATGTGAAGATGAAGTCCAAATAGTCTCAACTTTTAAGGGAACTTAATTTAAACCCAATGATCCTAATGTTGACTTCAATTTGTGTTTTGATGAAGTTTGATTAGTCAAATTTTAATCCAAAATATACTAATTGTTAACCTTGGTCGTTGACTTAGGTCAAAATAGGTTCATTTTGTAAAATTGAATGTTCTAAACTGTAAGGAATAATTTTCAATGATTGTTAGAATATTTAGATTATGTTTATTTCAATTAGAACCCTTTGAGTTAAAGTGGTGCTAACTTTGATATTTTTCATAAATCTAAATTGGCTTTTATTTCATAAAAACCCTAAATCAATGTAAGCTCACAGAATGGAAATTTGAGCTTGGTTGACCTTTAATTGAGTATAAGTTCATCCCTTAGTTAATCTGCACTTGTATTTCTTCATTAAAACAGCAAAATTAACCAATTTTTATGCATGCCCTCTAATTCTTAATATTCTTCAGTTATATCCTTTTGTTTATCGGGCGAGATCAATGTTAAAATCAATGCGTCGTAGTATAGTTGAAATTGCTTGAAAATAAATAAATTTTATTACTCGAAGTTTTAAATTCAAAGTCGAACACAGGGAGCAAATTGGGGTTTAAAAATCAAGAGCACAACTTTTGAGAAATTGAATATGCAATGTAGATCAGAGTTGTAATGCAAAAATGTAAATATAAAGACATTGGATGAATGTATATAAAAAGCACAAAGAATGGATGTCTGATTTTGTGAATCAGACGTCTTAAACTGGTGATTGCTACAGTGCTATTTCTGATTTTTTTTTCTTCTCTGTCTCTGATCTCTGTCTGACTTTCTTCCTTCTTTTCTTTTCTTCGTGCCTGTGCTTTTTTTGCCTTCAGTTGCTCTAGCCGTTGTCTTCTTCTTCTTCTTTCTCTGCAGCTCCTCTTTCTTCTGCCTTCGACTTTTTCTCCTTCTCTTTCTCTTCCTTCAGCCCTTCTCCAGCTTCTTCCTCTTCAGTCCTTGCCTTCTCCTCCCTTAGCGTTCGCTGGCTTCAGCCGTCTTCTTCCTTGGCTTCTTCTTCTTCTCCTTCCTTGCGAGAGAGCAAAACCTACCCCTACCCGCCCTCATGATCTCTCTTCCTCTTTCTCTCTTAGGCTCGCTCTCCTAGAGCCACTTCTTGGGTAGTCGGGTCGGGTGCACGCGCTCGAGACCAGGCCCACCGGCATTCGGTGGTGGGCGAGGAGTGTAGGTCGGGTACACGAGTCAAGCTAGATCCGCGTAGGCAATGTCGCGGACGAGGCTATGAGAGGAGTGAGTGGGACCTCACCCGTGCTCAGGAGGCGAAGAGGCTATCACTTTTTCCTCTTATTTCGCTACGCCTGCTCAAGACTTTCCGAGGTGGGACTATGTTGTCCCACCTTCCTTTGAGAACGCTCGCAGCAGGAGTCTCCTTGATTGCAACAACTGCGGGGTCTTTAGTGCCAATCGCTTGGCTAGGGCTGTGCTTGAAGAGATTTCGCGCGACCTAGGACCTGTAGCCTGGAGCGAGAAGTCTTGGAGGAGGCTCCCAAGCAAGCTCCTTGCTTGCGTTAATGGCGGTGAGCGTCTAAACCTGTCACCCACAAAAATGGTCTTGCGACCTCGTCAGAAGGTTCAGACAACTTCGCCTAGACATGATGAAGGTAGTGCGAGGGTCAGTGTGGAGTGGGGTGGCCGAGGGCACCCTGTGTGCGCGAAAGTAGGTGTGTTCGAGGGGAGTTCTAAGGGCTTGGCGCGGTGAGTGGAGTGAGGGTTTGTTGTCAGTGGACTGTGGCGATGCTTATGGGGTAGTTGCCGAGGGGGATGGAGGCGTGGAGCGGTGGGGACGCCTCGCCGGAGGTTTGGCCGGAGATGAGGTTTGAGAGAATCTCCCTTTCAAATTTGAAGGGGATCCTCTGAGAAATCAGAGAGATCTTTCCTTCAAAACCTCGCCGAAGTAGGATTCTCTCCACTATAATGGAGGAGGGACCTAATTACAAAGAATGAAGACAAAGATAGGGGAGTTTCTACAGAAGTTTTCAAAAGTTAGGGTTAGAAATGTAATTGGGCTGGACCTGTTTGCAAAGTAGGTCAAGATGAATTCCCCCTAAGTCCAAATTTTGGTACAAACCTAATTTGGACCTAAGGAATCCAATGGTGAAGTTGGATTTTAGGTTTGACCACGTTTGGCTAGGTAATTTACACAAAAATCCAATTTAGGGCAAACATTTGACTGAGACCCCAATTTAGGTCAAAATAGGTTCTAAGGGCCAAATTGAAGGTTCTAAATCCTAGAGGATATTTTTCCATGATTTTTAGAGGGTTTAGGTGAATTTTATCCTACCCAGAACCTTGTTAAATTAAGTGGGTCCGTATTAAGGTTACAAGAAGTCATTTAATTCCTAAAATTCACATGAACCCTCTTCTGTTTGAACCAACCCACTTTTTATCTTGTTAAGGCCATTTAACCTGTGTTTATCCCATTAGAAATCTCATTGTTGTAGTGAAATGGTAAAATTGCAGTTTTACCCTTGTTTCTTATTTTTCTCTCAGAATGGTTATTCATTGAGTTAAGACCTCCAGTTGGTTATGTGGGAGCTTTTGTTCTCTTTTCTAGGTCAAAATGAGCTAGTTAGGGCTTACGATGGTTTTCCCATCACCTTTTAAGGATTGATTACGTGAATTTAGCCTTATAACTTAGCCTAATTAAGCTAAATATAGAGGATGATGGTGCTACCATTATACTCCCATGCCTACCAATTTGTTAGTCCTTTAGCAAATTCTTAGAGTTCATAATAGACTTTCAGTTTAAGGGTATTTTTGATATTCAACTTAAAGACAATTTGTCTTATTAATCTTGGTCAGAACTTTAGTACAAACAAAAGTGTTCTTATGCCTAGGACTTAAGACAACCCGATTCCTCAAAACACTTAGATCTAATGGCTCCTAAATTTCAATCCATCCGATTCTTGATTTGTAAACATAAAGGCACACGATTCAGGTTGGTTTCAGTTTCACTCCTAGTTTCATTGTTATCAAGGTTTGAACACATGTAGTGGAAGTGAATTGAGCTAAAGGTCCCAAGTATTAAATTAATAACCTATCAGACTCAGTCAGTCAGCTGCTCCCACATTAATTTGGCAGCTTTCTAGCCTCCCGTCGAGATCAACTTCAAGGTATATCTCCCCGGAAATGAAAAATAAAAATCTAGCACCATTTTTTTTCTTGTTCTTTTTATATATCTCTTTTTTTCTTTTATATCTTTTTTTTTATGTAATGCAAGTGTGTGAGACATTTGTGAGCCTTTTGACAGGTACTCTGCTTACTACTTACGTATACAAGTCCCACCAAAACAAAAATTAAAGTGCATAGATCTTATTAGGGAAGTGACTCTCCATCCTTCAAAGGCTGGCTTCCATAAAATGTTATTTTCTAATTTTACCTAAGTCCAATGTTTTATTAACTTTCTACTCGAGTTCTAAAACCCAATCCATGTAATTAAGGTTGTGTTCTGGTTTTTCAAACTCCTAGACCAAAAGTGACAAAGAGATCAGTTTAAACACTCGTGCCCCTAAGTCCAAGAAATCAGATTATCTAACTTTTTTCTCAATAGGGTTATTTAAGCCATGCTTAAAGTCGAGGATGTGGGTATCCTAATACTAGACTAGAACACAAGCAACTTTAAATTTGACCCAGACTAATAAATTAAGCATTTAGCACATTCTCTTCCTCTTTGCCTCTCAAATCTGCACTTATATTTTTGTATTTTTGATTTTGTTGTTTTTAGAATTTTCAAAAATAATCGGGCAGTGCGAGAATGCGATAGTGAACTATGCAACTATGAAACTATGCCCTAAGTGACAAGAATAAATCCTCTCTTCTAAGCTTACCCTAGACAAGTGCACGTACAGTAATTAGAAGAGAAGAGTGTATGCACTAAAACTACTAGAAATAAGAAAAACACACTAGGTAGAAAACAGGAAATTGGAAGGTAATGAAAATCTTTGTATTACTAGCAAAGTTGAAGACGAGTAGCTGAATGCTTCTTACAAGAAAATGAAAAACAACACTAGCTAATACAAGGAAAATAAGGGAGAAGAAAAGTGTCCTCTAAAGATGATGAAGGTGGAGGTAGGTCTTGCACCAAGCACAGCAGCTCCTATGCTTGAAAAGATCTCCTCCTTGCCTCTAAGTTGATACTCCTCCAAGCTTTCCTCCAATGTGGATGTCCACCGCCTTGCTTCTCCTCAATGCATGGTCATCCTCCTCCTAGATGAATGCTTCTTGGCATGGAACAAGGAAGAAGAAAGGAGACGAAGAAGGCACCAAGGGAGTGGGTAGGTTGCCACCTTTATCTTCTTCTCTTCTTCTCCTTCCTTGGCCGTGGACTATAGTGGATATGGGTGGAATAAAAACTAACCAAGGATGGGAATTATGTGGTGGTAGGGTAGGGTATTTATAGGATGAGAAGGAGGGTGGTTATGGTGTTTTTTGGAGGGAAATGAAGGGGTGCTTGGATATTTTTGGAGGGAAAAATGGGAGGGAAATGAAGAGGTGCCTTGGTTTTCCCTCCAAAAATACCTTCTAGAAGGTGTTGATTTTGGAGGGAAAAAATGGAGGGTGGAGATGGGTTTTGATGGTGGATGTAGGGTGGTGATGGAAGCGATAGTTGGCACCAAAATGAAGTAGGAGTAGGTGGTCTTTTTGGTGGAGTTTAGGTAGTAGGGTAGTAGGCCATGAAGTGGAGCTAGGTTGAGCTAAGCTAAGTTAACTTAGCTAGTAGAGTAGTGGAGTAGCTAGGGTTTGGATGAGGAGTTGAAGTTGGAGTTGCATGATCTTCCTAAAGTTGATAGTAGCTAAAGCAGAGGTGCCTGAGAACTCAGAAGCTAGCTTAGCTAGCTAGTTCTTTGCTCGTAGCTAAGTTAAGCTACTTTGAGCTGGCTTTTTCTAGTTTGGAGCTTAGGTGAATTGGAGCTAATCCTCTCGAAGACTACCTAGCTGGTTGAGATAGCTAGCTTAGGTCAAGTAGCTTAGCTTAACTAAGTTGAGCTGAGCTGAGTCTTCAGGAGCTGGAGTTGAGCTGAGCTGAGCTGGTTGAGAACTTCTTCAGCTGATTAGGCATAGCTAGTTGAT
This sequence comes from Thalassia testudinum, assembly GCA_037157565.1. Classification (NCBI taxonomy): domain Eukaryota; kingdom Viridiplantae; phylum Streptophyta; class Magnoliopsida; order Alismatales; family Hydrocharitaceae; genus Thalassia; species Thalassia testudinum. The sequence continues at coordinate 22,886,443 of JAZHRO010000015.1, read as the reverse complement.
GGCAGTAGCTAATCCTAGTCAGATAGTACTTCCAGGAGCTGGATGAAGCTGAGAGGAGTTGGGATCAACTAAGTTGAGCTAGTCTGAGCTCCTATTCAGCTAAGGTGAACTGAATGGAGCTGAGATGAGCTAACCACAACTAAGTTGAGCTACAATTGAGCTGAAGTCTACTAAGTTGAGCTAGCTTGAGCTACCATCCAGTTGAAATGTGCTAGTCTCAACTAAGTGGAGCTGGAATCCAGTTGTGATGAGCTGGATTCAGCTAGGATCCAAGTGAATTTGGGCTTCCTCTTCATCTTCTGCCTTCCAAAGTGTCAGGGTTTGTGGGATTTGACTCTCTGCTTACCCCTGACACTCAAATAAACATATTAAAAACACAAAAGAATGTAATGCATGCCTAACCTACTGGAATACCTAAATTCATCCTAAAACCCCAATTGCGTAATTAAAACCCTAAGAACTAGGTATGTTATAGGGCATAAGAATAATGATAAACTAACGTTTATCAATTTGCAATTCAACTTAATAAGATTTTCCCCCCTTTTGTCTTTGATTCAAAATTGGCTTCTCTTCCATTTTCCTCCAATTTAAATTTTTTTTTATTTTTGAGACCCTTTCATCAAGAATTTTTGAAAATTTTTGCTCACTTTTGGAATACCTCCCCATGCCTAGCTCTTGCAACGTCCTCATTGTTAGGTAGGATGGGTTAGTCAACTAAGCCCAAATCACTTCTTTAGAACAAGGGTGGGTGGAGTGGGTTGAAAATGGTTAGGTGTGAATGATTTCAAGCTCCAATGTGAGAATTGGAGGTGATCAGGGATGTTCTAGGTAGAGAAGTGATCGAAGTTGAGTCATTTCACAAGTAGGTTCAAAGAGGATCAGAAATGTTCTCTTTTTGAATGACGGGTTGCCTTCTGTTAAGCTCTAAGTTTAATGCCTTCAGCCGGGCATAAGATAGTCAAGCAAAAGGAGTAATTAGAATGCAGGAGTTTTGTCGAACAAGCACTTTGATGATTAACCTGGTTGAGCTAATCAGGTACCCGTTCAGATCAACTGCTGATTGTGCATACCAAAACCAATAAATTTGGTGGGTTGAGAAATGTAGATCAATAGATGTGTGGCCCACCATGAATAGTTTGATTTACAAAGATAGGGCAAAGAGGAGTCAAGTCTTGGTTGCACAAGTTCAACTAATTCGGTGTAGTGATCCTCAAAAGATAATGGATTAATGAAAAATATAGGAACCCTACTTGTGGGAATAGAAATAATCAGCAGTTGACTATCAGTTTGATCAATGTCCCTCACTTTGTCAAACTAAGGTGGAAAATCAACTCCAATCAGATCAGAATGAGATGATTTAGAATAAAAATGAATTCCGGTGGAGTAATGTGATGGAGAGCGGTTGCTGAGAGGCTTAAGCAACCATTCTTGGGTGGGCTCTTGATCAGCTAGTGCAACTGCTTCAAGGGAAGAAATTTGAGGTTCCATATCAATGACCTTGGAGTTAGAGTCGAAGAATGGGTCATGGATATCGAGATCATAAATTGGTTCACGAACCTTTGGAAGCCAAGATTCTCCTAAATCAGAATAAGATTCAAAATTACCATTACAATAGGAGAATTCCTAAACAAAACATGGGTGAAAAGAATTTTCTGAACCTGAATCTGGGAGAAGATCTGAAATCAAGTAACCACCACATGGAGAATCAATACCCATAGAGTTGTCAACCTAAAATTGGTCTAACCTAGATTCTGGTTCTAAGCTAATAGGGATTGATTACGCAGCAATCATAAGACCTAATCTACCTAAATTAAGTTAGATCCTAGCTTAACTTAGGAATAATGCATGCATGAGCATCATATTTTGCATTGTAGTTGATTTGTTTAGCTATGTAAATAATGATGCTATTTTTATGTTCTAATTGATATGCAATAATAATTGTAGATGATTCGGGGCTGCGAATGATAAATCCAACCGTATAGATGGACTTAGAGCGACGATCACAGTCCAACAACGTGAGAATCGAGTCAATCAGAGCCTTGTGTACCACCTATAAAGGTGGGAAGATGGACAGTTAGGATCGCCACGTGGCGCCATCTCAATAGCCCACCTCAGCACCCTTAGCCATTGAAGCACGACCCCAGAGCTTCGTGGGCCATTGGATCATCATCCAACTACCACGATCATGCCACATCAGCCAGACCCCAACGCTTCATCAAGAGAGATCTCACCTCAGCAGTTGGATCTTCATCCAACAGCTAAAGGCGACGTGTGTGGAAATCAAAGGCGGTGACCATCTGCGGGCATAGCACGTTGGTCACCGCCTTCACACAAGATCGCGGGGTGCGCGATCGAAATGCATGGCCCTGGAAATTGGGGCGATGGTGTGCGCATGTGAAATTGAGGCGATGGTGTGCGCATGTGAAATAGAGCCACGCAATTAGGATTAAGCGGCGCATAACGAAACATGTGGCATGTGAACGGGCATTAGATTGAAGCGCATAATGACGCGCAACTGCGGCTGCACGCTTGATTCCACGTGGGCATGATAAGGCGGTAGCAGCGTGCGATCTCAGCCGTTAATCATCAAGATCAAACAGTCAAGATTGAAGCACGTGTGAACATGCGATGAGCGGCCAGGTGGTGGTTCGGGTGGTGCTGGAGGCACCACTTGGTTCAATCTAGTGCATGCGCACGTTGGGCGTGTGATGGAGGCACGTGGACGTGCGTTTTTAAGACCTTCGTCCTTGTTTCTAGGAAGGATTCATTAAGGATTATCATGGCATTGGTAACTCATTTTGACGTAGAGCTACATGAAATGGATATGAAAATAACATTTCTTGATGGTGATTTGGGTGAGCTAGTATTCATGTAACAACCTGAGGGTTTCACCTTGGATAAAGGAGATGAACAAGTATGCAAATTAAGGAAATCTATATATGGACTAAAACAAGCTTCATGTCAATGGTATATCAACTTCAATAATGTCATTACCTCATATGGATTCACTGAGAACATTGTTGATAATTGTATATACCTTAAGGTTAGTGGAAGCTCTTATATATTTTTAGTTCTATGTGTAGAGGACATATTACTTGCTAGTAATAATTTAGGAATGTTGCATGAAACTAAGGCATTTCTTTCTAAAAACTTCAAGATGAAGAATATGGGTGAAGCCTCATATGTCATAGGCATTGAGATTCATAGAGATAAATCCCAATGTACACTTGGACTATCTCAAAAGGCCTACATTGAAAAGGTATTAAAAAGATTTGGTATGAAATATTGCTCACCAGCTCCAACACCGATGACTAAAGGAGATAAGATTTATAAAGCTCAAACTCCTATGAATGATCTTAGAGGGAACAGATGAAAGAAATCCCATATGCATCTTTAGTTGGGAGCTTGATATATGTACAAACGTACACAAGACCCAACATCTGCTTTATTGTTGGATTACTAGGTAGATATCAAAGCAATCCAACCATGGATCATTGGGTGGTGGCAACTAAGGTCTTGCGATATCTGCAAGGAACCAAGAGTTTGATGCTTACTTATAAGAGAATCGATTCCTTGGAAGTGATTGGATACTCAAATTTCAATTATGCTAGGAGTAAGGAAGACAGAAAATCCACTTCTAGTTTTGTCTTTCTATTAGCGGGAGGTGTTATTTCATGGAGAAGTGTGAAGCAAACCATAATCACATCTAGCACCATGGAGGTTGAGTTTGTTGCTTGGCATGAGGCCACTACATAGGAACTTTGGTAAAGAAATTTTATCATAGGGCTTAAGGTAGTTGATTTCATATCAAAGCCATTGAAGATATATTGTGATAATTTAGTTGTTGTATTCTTCTCCAATAACAACAAGTTTACTCGAGTAGGTATGAGGATTGGCATAAACTATCTTGTTGTAAGAGAGAAAATGAGGGATCATCTAGTGTCAATTGAATATATAGGAACTAAATATATGTTAGCAGATCCCTTGACTAAGGGATTGCCGCATAATGTATTTGAAGAACATGTATATAATATGGGTTTTGTAAGTTCCTTATGATTATATTAATGAAACAATTGTTACATCCATGTTTGATATCATTAAAGTTTTGTCATGATTCTGAGAAGAGTTTGTTATTTCCATTAAGGCATGCATATGGATAATTAAGGTAATAACAAATATAAATTTTGGGCATGTAATAGTCCTTGGTGGTTATTACATAAAAAAGACTTAATCATATTAATTGATAGCATTGTAATACATGTAAGAGATTGTTCATTCTAAGGACATATACTGCGATGATTCATGTTATGGGATTTTATGATTAAGCTAGACATTCCTATGGGAACTTTCTTATAATAAAACTCATGAGTCAAGTGGGAGAATGTTAGAAACACACCCATTAAGAGGTATATGAGGTGGCTCATTCATTGGAATGACAGCCTTTGACATCATGAAGGAAGTTAATGGATTCGTGTCCCTTGATGTAAAGGACACATATTATTTTTATAAATATAAAGTTGGGCCCTCGTCCTTATTTCTAAGACATAAAACAACCATCAAAAAATTTATATACCCTACTTTATTTTCTATTAAAATACAAGTATTGTGAGGAAAGGAAGTAAAATAAGTTACCGTTTACTTTCGTATCTTTGATATTCTCACATCCACTCCATCTATGATATTAGATAATTTCTTAATCTACCATCAAATCATTTATTAATTTTCTTAGCATCCATTTTTGATATAGAATTTTTAAAAAAAGAAAGGAAAAATTTTTTGTCAATAATTAGGGTGGGGATCTGTTGTGGTGGACGAACATTATTCGAAGGGAAGAAGTATAAGAATGAAAAAGGCGAGAAAGGAAGAAAAAAAAAAGAATGAATAATTAACCGCAACAAAAAATAGACGCAGGAAGTGGGTCCGACTTCCCCTGTTTCCCATGCACCCAAACCACCATCCCTCCCTCCCATCACATTACCTTTTATTACAAAAAAAAAACGGAAAAAAGCCACCACCCACCCATACAACGCAATGCACACTCCTTGAACAGCAACGCTTCTGCTATGCACCCGTCCGCTTCTCGCTCTCGGCCTCCCTCAATTTCCCCTCAGCGCAGCCCTTCCTCCTCTGCCGTCTCCACCCCCATTCCATTGACACAGATCAGAACCCTCTCTACCTAATCCAACCCAATCCTATTGCGGAAGGAAGGAACTCTTCCTCTCCCCCCACCGCCGCCGCCACCCTCCCCCCCCCTTCTCCTCTCCGTCTCACTCTTTTCGCCCGTCCAGATAGACCAACCGACCGACATTTTATATATTTACACACACAATTAATAATTGATCATCATTAATTATTCCAGGCGTTAAAGAAAGAGAGAATCAGATAGATCGATCGATCCCATCGTTGGCGTTAGCGGAGGGAGTCCGCTTGATAGATCCATATGGAGACGTCAGCAGTTGTCGTTCGACCAACACCCCCACCCGCACCCGGAACAGAAGGCAACGAGCGGGAGGGCGCCACAGCCACAGCCACAGCCCCCGCGGCGGCCCCAGTGGCCCTTTACGTGGGGGATCTGCACCCTGATGTGACCGAGGATAACCTCTACAATCTGTTCTCACGGGAGGGCATCAAGGGCGTCGACTCCGTCCGCGTCTGCCGCGACTCCAACACGGGCAGGTCTCTTGGCTACGGTTACGTCAACTTCCTCACGTCCGACCAAGGTACGTAGGTAGTATACCTATTTACTTCTATTTTTTAATACATAATAATAATACACTCATCTATCTCTATCTCTATTTCTATATATAGTACAATAATAAATGAATAAAGGGCCGGAGGTGATTAATTCTTCTTCGTAAAATCTTCCCATCCATTTATTTATTTTTTTATTATGGTTTTCGCCCTCGATCCCCGTTTCCACTACTGGTCCGTCATCGTGCTTTCCTTTCTCCTTTCTCTTTCTCTTCTTCTTCTTATCTGTTTACGTGTTATTATTAAATTACACGTCTTCTGTTAATTTGTTACGTATCCGTCCGTAAAAGTTTCTTGAAAATAATTACTCTTCTTCACGATTAAGAATTATTAGTTTGCTTATTTAGGTTTTTTCTCTCCTCTTTGCCATGTACAAGTAACTGTGAACGATATGAGATGGTTCTGAGAGCTTTGACCGAATGCACCAAATGAAAGAGATTTGCAATCAGAATGCTTATCTATACCTGTCACGTCTTCTTGACGTTTGATCTTTGGTAGTGAAACCGTGGAAGGATGAAGGGAGAAGGGACACTCCACCAACAATTTCAAATTACCTCAGTTGACGTGAGACCAATACTCTACTCCCTATATTGCATCTTTGGTTTTGGTTTAACTCTCAAGTGGCTTACTGGACATCCAAACCTTCCATGGGTCCCATGTAGGGTTGCCTCTTGGGTGGTTTATTTGACTATTATTAAACAATCTCAACCTCATAAACACTAGGTGTGATTTCGAAAGCTATGAGTCGGATAAATTAAGATATATATGTAAGATAATAGTCGTGGTTGGTTGACTAAATATTTTGTGTTGTACATTTGGAATATATAAGTGATTGTCTAAAAGCTTAGGAAAGAGATTATTAAGCATGGGAATTTGGAAGAATAAGTGGATCAAACACATTCCTTACATCTTCTTGCTTTCTTGTAGAATATGATGCACTATTAAGCCATTTAGCTTACACCCTTTTGCTTGCCAAATTTCAGGTTAAAATGTAGGCCTTAAGAGTTTATGTAGGTAAGGGTCAGAGTGGTGTGACAGTAATTGGAGAACATGAGGTACCACCACTGCCCAATAGGGATGATGTCTTCACTTTTGAGTAGGAGAATCTTTTATTTCTTGGTATCTTAGAGCCACTCTAGCTTCTTGGTAAGGTGTCTTGTAGAATCTTTTATATGAGGTATAGGAAAAATCATATTTTATCTATAGTACTTGATGTAGTCATGATCTCTTTTGAAAGATGGAATAGACGAACATTCTCTCCAATGGAGAAAATCCAAGTTAATAATTCTGAAGATATTGACAAAGGCTTCCCTACAGTAACTCTATTTTAGATTCAACATCTTAGTATATTATTGTAATGCTAATATTAAATAGAACTTTGTCTATAGCAAAGTAGAATTAAAGAAGGTTCAATAAAAGTGGGTCGAAAGATGTAAGCAAAGAGTCTCAAAAATTTAGTCATCTCCACTTTTCTAGCTGAGTGAGTAAAAGAGTCAAAAGGAAAATTATGGGAAGCGAAGGACACCGATAGAACATTAATAAAGTAGGCCGAGTAGTAGAGGGAAGGCATAGAGGAAAAGATTAAGAAATACAAAAAAAACTTGGCTTTGGTTAATGGCATAAATATCCATTGGATGTCTAGATAAAGAAATTGGGTGATAAGGTAGTAGACTTGGTAAAGAAGGTTTCTAATTTGGAGAGATGAAGCTTGAGAAATGTGTGCTAGGAGGAACAAGTCAACAAATTGGAGTGCCACATGAAGATTGCTAAAGGTACCTAATAATTGTCTTTCAAATTTGAGCACAAGCTTGAACAAGGTCACACACGGCTTAAAGGCTTGGCCTCAGAAGAGCAATACCTTTACCTAGTAAATTTACCATTGATAATGACTAAGGCCTTATTTGGTATAGTTTTAAACGAAGTTTTTATCTTATGTGGTAGTCACAACTACTATACTAAATAAATAATGTAAAAGTTTTATTTCCATCCATCACATTTACCACTATCTATCACATCCACCTTTCACCAATCATATATACCCCTACTAACTTACTCACACCTATTACATTTATCTACCACCAACCCACTTCCGATGCAAATAAAAACAAAAATCAATAATAATATATCAATTCAACTCACATTCACACCCACTAACTCTTTTGTTATTCATCTACTTATCTATTCTCTACCAAATGGGGCCTTAGGGTGTCTCTACCCTTTTTTTGGTAGATGAATGCCAAAATGACAGTGAGTCAGGCACTTGTAAAAGCCATCTTTTGAGCATTAGAACGGACCAATCAATTTGGCTGATCGAACTGTAGGCACAACAGAAGCTGGTCAATTTGCCAACTCTAGGTGGTTTGGTTCAATAGGAGAGGCTTTTTGTCTTTTCAAAAAAAAAAAATAGAACATGATTTTTTAGTCTGACCAATTCACCGATGACATTTTAACTGTTCAAGGAAAGTTCGATTGATGCTCCTACAATTCCCACTCTCATTTGTTAGCATGTTAAATTAGCACCCTTCCAATTATCTCCCCTATTTACAAAGATGTGCAATGTTAGTAGATTAAACTTAATACTCCCATTCTAAACGATCTACTGGAAACCACCTCTTCAAAACAATTTTCAAGGTATCACCTCTCCCTCCATCCTGAATTTCCAATATTCAATCGCAAAGTACATAACCTAAGGACCTTCGCTTCCTTATGTTATTTTCTTGTGGGAAATCAAACACATCTTAGAAATGAGTATTGCATAGAAGATATCCACATGAAAATAATTTTTAATTTGAATTTATAACTATCAATTTTTTTGGGTCTCTCTCTTATACATGTCTAAACATATATATAAAAGAAACACACGTATCTGGTTCAAGTTGATTTAGCCAACCTTTCTACGATTGTCTCCTCCTTAGGTTGATTTCATTTGATTTAAATGATTGATAGTGTCATCATCTGTTTCCCCCTTCCCCCATCTTTTAATGGTGTGTGTTGTATGCACCTATGTTGATTTTCCAATAATATATACATGTTTGGGACCAATCATTGATGAAATGAATATTAAAAACTTTTATTGAGATTTCACTATGAAATACATACAAGTTAGACACAATATTCAGTTTTTTTAAAAAAAAAGTCAAGACACAATATTCGTTCAAGTTGTTGGTGTTCCAAGTGTTAGGCCCAATATTGTTTCAAGTATAATGTTAACATCACTCCCATGGATTTCAAATATATAGTAGCGTCCTATTCAATCGAGATCTAGCCAGCTTCGAGGCTTCTCTCTTATCCAAAATTGCAAATTGTATCATTTTTTTTCAAAATTATTTTGTTTCTAAGAAAGTCAGATTTCTTTTATATGTTTGCAATGGTAGTTTCTCCGGATGTAACTTCCACAACATCAATGTTGATGCATGGCACCCACAATGGGTGGAGGTGCCAGAACGTGCGTAGAAGCACCTGAGCGTTTGCTACCGTTTCCTCCAAAATAAAAGTATTGCACAAGATATATATAAAAAAGTTCAAACCGCATTTGTGTCTCTCTCTCTTAATATATTGTTGATAGCTACTCACCCCGGTCACCCCCACGATGACTCCCGTCGGCCACAATTCTCGTCTCGTCCTCGGATCATGGTTGTCCTTTCCTTTACGCCCCCCCTCTCTAAAGCATGCTATCAATGCTGCCACCACCACCACCCTCAATCTGCTACCTAAACGACATGACTTGCATTAATTGATCTACTACCACTACCATCTGTTGGCGCCCGCCCTCTATCTAATCTCGATCACCCCTAACCAGCTTTCCTCTTCCCTCTCCATGGTAGGGCAGGGCAGGGCATGGTTTTAGTTCTGCCAAAACAAATTTAGATTCTATGCTTTGTCTTTAGTGATTGGATTTGAGATCATGAAAAGAAATATGGGCACTTTGGGCTACATCAAGTGATATTAGAGCATGCATATTATATAGTTTGATCAAATAATACTCGACAACCCGTTACATATAAAAAAAGAAGAGAGGATTGTTCACATGTGGATTCATATGCATGCAAGCCATCCAATCCAAATCCACCGCAGAAGGTTTATCACCGGAGTCGGTGTTGTAATGGTCGATCATAGATGATACATGGTAGCACCACATTACCGCCACGTGGAGTCTGACATGGCCATTCCATGCATGAGATCGAGTCCATTAGAGACCCTCGTTGTACTTTGGGTCCAATCTTGGTTTTTTGAAGGGAAAAAGGGTGATCCTTTAGATCCCACCCAGATATTTATTAATACAAAATGTTAGAATTTACATTAAAAGGCAGCACTCCAACTCAACACCAAAGATTTTGCAACCCCCACAAAATTATCTACATAGGGGTGCCGTCCCCTAAACACCACCTCATTCCTACCCAGCCAGAGCGCCTATAGAACCTCCAACTTGGCCCATTTTTTCCTCGACCGGAACACTTGACCCTCTCTGTTGACCCCGCTACACCTGAACGACTGCTAGAAATCCTCCTGGGAGTCGATTGCCCACCACCGGTCACCCATTTGTTCCCACGTTCGTTTCGCCATCGGGCAGGTGAAGAGATGGTCAATATCCTCGTTCGCTTGGCCGCAGAGTGGGCAGGACCTGTCTGCGCCTGGCACCCAGCGGGCTCTCCACGTCCTGGTCACTAGTCGTCCTCTCCTAAGGAGCCACGCGAATATTCTGACCTTAAAAGGGCAGGAGGCCTCCCCTAGTTGCCTGCAATCTCTGACTAAGTCGATATTCCCCATTGTGGCTGTAACGACCCGATTCCCAAGTTCCTACGAGACACGAGAACCGGACCAACTCGACTAAACCCAAGACCTGGTCGTCTAACGAGGAAGTAATCAAAAGAGCAGTAAAATAAACCACATTCAACATGAATATAACTAACAGTAAGAAAATACAACAGTAAGGAAAGAAACTACTACAGTATGTACCACCACAACAGTAGAACAACATTCATAACATAATATGAACTGCAGGTAAAGAAAAGTACAGCGGAAACAAGAACTACTCACTACAGTGGAACCAAAAAGAGGTACAAGAGAACAGTGGTGACTCTAGTGGACCCTACTCGGCCCAGCGTCCTCTGCAGCCGCTGACCCTGGCTGCTCAACACCTGGTCCTGAAAGGTAACGAGTGTAACACGTCAGCAAAACGCTGAGTAAAGTGGCAGCTAAACTAAAGAAACAGTAAAGTGTACAGTAGTTGTTTTAATTTTTTTTCTTCCTTTATTTACGCCTTTCTATTGTTTCACAATTTATCTATTTCTCAGATCCTTCACTTGATCTCGAATGTTCCTCGTGGGAACGATCTTGATTGCAGTCTTTTCCGAACAGTAGAAGTAGCATGTGGTGCTCTCCTGGCCAGGAGAGTCCCCCGTGGTGATCCTACTCTCAGTCAACCACCCAAGGTCACTGACAGACGTAACGGTGACTACGGCACGCGCGGTAAACGCACAGGTAGCTAACCCGCACTGGCACGTGGTCAGTCGTTTCCGTTAACGGGTGCGCCCAAAGCACAGCACGGAATCAGTACAGGGCAGAGCCCTCTCAGTAACAGGGGTCCAACCCCTCCACAGTAACCAAACAAGGGTCTTGCCCCTCCACAGTCCGCGCACCCTCGGCTGACTACCCTGGTTTGCCCCAGTGGGCCTAACAAGTCGATGTAGGAGGCTAGCAGAACCCCGGGGCCCGTGGGGTAGCTAGTACCTCCCTACACTAGTAGCTCTCCTCGGTACTATGTACACGAGGGCCAACAAGTCGGTACAGAGTGGCCAGTCCTAACCCCGGGTCCATGGGGCGGCTGGCTTCGCTCTGCACTTAACAGGGGGACAGTCGCTCTCCTTGGTACTCCGTACTCAAGGGCCAACTCACTTCCCCAATTCTATTCCATTCACTTTCCAGGAGTTCTACTCCTAATTCCCCGTAGGGTTCCAGCTCTTTAACTCAGCGCATTCCGGTTTCACCTTTCCAGTTTCACGTTCATACATCCTATATTCCTAATCATGTTCATTTATTCATAACAGGCAGCTGTTAACTCAATTCACAGGTAGCTATTGTTTCCTTTCCACATTTTCCAAGACTGCAGTATTCATACATTTCACTAGTTTTCCCGTCCTAGGATTCATGCCATATCCTAGGATCTATCATACAATCTAGTTTTCCAGCCCTAGGATTCATGCAACACCCTAGGATCTACCATTCAATCTATTTCTCATTCCTAGGATTCATGCAATGTCCTAAGTTCTATTTATGATTTCATAATTTAACAGATTATACTTAAAGCCACTCTACCGGTTACAACAGGCGAACTGGGGGCGTGGTCAGGAATCCCGCGTGCCTCCGCAACCCCCGAGACTGCAACGGAACGGGGTCCTATCACAAGGATCAAACACAAGGAATTTCTCAAAACAGCATACAGCTACTGTAGATGGGTAGAGGATGTAATTCCGAAAAGAATGCAACTCGAAACGCGGAAAACGGAACCCGAACGGGCCCTAAACGGGTCGAAAACGACGAAACAGTGCAAAATCAGACGTCTGGAACTTATTCCAGACGTCTTAAAAAATGGATCAGGGGTTACCTTGCTCTGCGTGGTCTCTCAGACGTCCAGAAGCCTACGGGGGCGTCTGGCCTAGTTCCCGGACGTCCGATGGTCACCCAGGACGTCTGGAAGTCGTTCCCGTTGTCTGGCACTGCAGCCAGACGTCTGATTCGCGTTGGATGCGAATCTCAGAACCTACGCGTACCCATTTCCTCTCTCTCTTAGTACGGTCAGTCGAAGAGAACGAAGAAGCGGAAATAACTCACCTTTCAGACGTCTGGACAGTCTTCCAGACGTCTTCCTCGTCGTCTGGTTGGAATCCCAGACGTCTGATTCTGGAAAATTTTCCAGAATCAGGGCGCCACTCGCCCTCTGCTCGCGACGCACGGCCGCGCTGCGAGTGCTCCGCCTGCTGCTCGAGTTGCAGCAGGCCTCCCGCGCCACCCCGCGCCCGCTGCACCCCCCGCCGGCCGGCCCTAGTAGCCCCGGCGAGCTCGAGCCCTCACGGCCGACGCCTCCTCCCCTGCGCAGCACCTCCTCCCGCACCCGCCGCGGCTGTCACCGCCGCCGCTCACTCGCGCTCACTCTCGCGCACCGATTGGAAGGAGAAGAGGAAGGGGGCGGAGGTGACGGGAGTGAGGGGGAGGGCGTGGCCTTTTAAGGCCGCGCGAGGAGGAGAGAGAGAGCGGACAGACAGCCTGCGGCCACAGGAGAGAGGGAAAAAGGAGAGAGAGAGAGAGAGCGTTCGCAGGTCTGCGCGCTCAGGCGCGCAGACGAAACCGTTGGTGCCAAAAATAACCGATTTCCAGACGTCTGGAAGTGGTTCCAGACGTCTGGTCAGACGTCTGGGTCACTTCCCAGACATCTTAAAAGACGTCTGAAGCGCGCGTTTGTAACAGTGGCCATGTCGCTGAGTCTCTTATATGCCTCCCTCACCGAGAAATCTCCCTCCTCCCACCCGAATCAGTCCACACTGTCTTCCGACTGCCAACCCTGGAGATCTTGCAATAGCACCTGCATCTCTACATACCTCTGGTCTGACAAGTTACCCACAAATGACGGGCACCACGCGTCGCTCCACACCTTCGCCACCGAGGCCCCTCTGTCATCCACTAATGCTGCAAGCCTAGGGAATCGCTCTGCCAACGTCCCATCACCCATCCAATCGTCTGTTCAAAATCTAAACACTTCACCCGAGCCTAACACCGGGGTAAAAAAAAGAGCGAACCTTCGGTGCCACCTGAGACAAACTCCTCAAGAAGTGTGACACTCCTCTCGGAGGCAAAGTGAGGAGCTCCTAACTCATTAGTCTGCCATAGCAGGAGTGCAGGATCCTTCCTACCAAAGAGGCCTCCCTCCACAGTAGCCTGTCGATCCATTTCGTTAGAAGGCTATCATTCATCCTCCCTACTTCCTTAACTCCCAATGCTCCCCCCTTGAACGGCAGACAAACCTCGTTCCACGCCACTAATCTCGCCCCTTTCCCTCCCGCCCCATAGTTAGTCCAGAAGAAATCTCTTAGGCACCTGGTGATTCTGTCCTCCACCTTTCGAGGCATCTTGATCACAGAGGAAAAGTAAACTGGTATTGCGGAGAGCACTGCCTTGAGGGCCAGTCGCCCTCCTATAGATAACATCTTGAACGCCCAGTTTGAGAGCCGACCCTCAATCCTTTCCACCATCGATGTCCAGTCATGCGCTGAGATCCTCATATCTGTCAGGGGCAACCCCAACTACCAAATTGGAAGGGTCCCCTCTCCTGTCCCCCTCGCCTCCGAGCACCTCCTAGCCTCCCCATCCTCCATGTTGAACTGAACGAAAGAGGACTCGGAGTAATTTATCTGCATACTAGATGCTTCGCAGAACATCTCCAGAATGATACGACACCTCCTCGCCTCTGCCACTGACCCCTCAACAAAGAAGAGAGTATCATCCACGATTGCATGACGGAGATACGATCCCCTCCTCCCAATGCGAAACCCTGCAACACTCCTTTTGCACGTGCCCTATCGGTCGCCCTGGCTAATGTGTCTGCCGCCAGCACAAAGAGCAACGGTGCTACGGGACAACCTTATCTCACGCCCCTCCTTGGCTGTATTCGACCTCCTGTCGGGTTCCCGTTAATGAGAACTGAAAAGGATGCCGTGGTGACACACTGTTTCATCCATCTTATCCATCTTTGTGGAAAGCCCCTCTTAGCCAGAGCTGCCCACAGGAAGGACCACTCCATCGAGTCATAGGCCTTCGCAAAATCCACCTTCCACAGAAAGGTCTTTCTTCTGCTCCTCCAGTGCGCCAAGATCTCTGTTGCCACCACGTAGCCATCTAGGATGTGTCTCCCTAGTATGAAGGCGGTCTGTACCTCCGACACCACCTTGCCAATCACCCTTCTGAGCCTATTTGCCAGGATCTTCGCAATGATTAGATATGCCGCATTTGACAGCGCTATCGGCCTGTAGTCCTCAAATGTCTCCGCCCCATCTCTCTTTGGTAGGAGGAACATGTAAAACCTGTTCAATTTGTTGAAGCCCCTATTCCCTTCTCTGAATTCTGCCAAGACCTACAAGATTTCTTCTTTCAACAGCAACCATAATTCTTTGAGAAAGAGTACCGGGAAGCCGTCCGGTTCCGGACATCCCTCGGCATTCAGCCCCCAGACCGCATCCTGGGCTTCCTCCTCTGTGAAAGGTACCATTAACCACTCCGCTTCCTCAACCCCTATGGTTGGAGCCCCTAGCCCCCTCCATCGCCATCTCCCTCCTCTCCTCTGCCTCGTAAACTCCCTAAAGTACCCTGGCACCGCCCTCCCCACAAACTCCCTACCTGAGAACTCCGTCCCTTCCACCTGTAGTTTCTCAATCTAGTTTCTTCTACGCCTGTCCAAGGCCATCAAGTGAAAGAACCTGGTGTTTGAGTCCCCCTCCTTGACCCACTTCTGCCTGGATCTAGTTCTCCACTCCACTTTGGCTTTCCTGTCCTCCGCCTGGATGATTTTCATGAAGTCTGCTCTATCCTGCCTCTTCGAGCCTGTTATCAGTCCTAGATCCTCCATTGCATCTAAACTCTAGATTTTTGCGAGTGCCTTGTCCCGTAATCTGGTCTGCTTCTCTTTCAGCTGTTTCCTGTACTCCTTCAGGAACCACTTCAATTCAAGGAGCTTTGCCTCCAGCTTCGCTGTCATCGATCCGTCCGGATGCATGTTCTTCCATTTGTTTTCCACCATGCTTCTAAATCCTTCTTCCAGTAGCCATGCCTTCTCAAACTTAAAGTATGTGCTGCATCAGATTCCCTCCCTAGACTCCCACATCAGCGGGGTGTGATCTGAGAAAGGTCTCTGCATAGCGCAGGCCTCGGCCATTGGAAACACCTCAGCCAGCTCCACCAAGTAAAAAAAGCCATCTCGCCTCGACATCCCGCCCTTGGAATCTCTCCATGTGAAGGCACAGGAGGTGGGGGGTACGTCCTGCCATCCATGCTCCGCCACAAGGCTAGTGAGTTCTTCTGAGCCCCGGTCTCTACCTCTCCGGCCTCCCAGCCTATCTTCCACCAATAGTGTGATTTGAAGTCCCCACCAATGAGCCACGGACTTCCCTTAAACCTCCTCACTGCCTGGTGAAGACCTTCCCACAAGGTGCTCCTCCCTGCCTCGTCCGAAGGCCCATACATGGAGGAGAATGTTAACACGAGCCTGTTGCTCCTCAGCTGCACCGTGACCAGACCAACCCCCACCTCCGAGCCCATTAACGAGAACATGTCCTTCCAACCGATAATCACCCCGGCAGATCTCCCTATCGCATCCAATGCCATAAAGCCCCGCATCGCGTTTCCCCCAATCTCCCCCTATCTTCTTTGGTCACACTCCTATAGTTTCGTTTCCTGCAGAAACGCCACATCCGATTCCCATCTAGCAAGGTATGCCCTCAACGTCCCTCTGCAGATGGGGTCTCAGAGCCCCCTCACGTTCCATGTGAGGACCTTTACCATGAGGTCACAATAGCACTGCCTCTTCGTACCCGATCAAATCCAGCCCCCTTCGCCACCTGCTCCAGCTCCCCTTCTTCAAAGGTGTCAGCCCACCCTCCCATCAAACTGCCAGTCTCCCCACCCCCACTCCCTGCCCCATCACATTCTCCCTTCCTCCCTACTTCGCTGCCTACAACATCCCCCACCTTCTCCCCCATCACCAGCGGACCCCTTCCCTCAATCCTCCCCACTGAACCCTCCCTGCTGTGCCCCCCCCCCCAACTTAGGGGGGACCTCCACCACCTCCGGAGTTTGCCGCATATCGCCCGCACTAAGAGTGGTGCTAGCTCCTTCAGGCCTGCACTTCGAGGTCTCCCACCCCCCACCACCAGACAGTGGGTCTTCTGGCATCGGGTCTTTTGTCTCGACGCTCTCCCCTTTCCGACGAGGTTCCCCTGATCCCAAACCTCCTCTGTTGTCCAATGAAGGGTGCGCCTAAGCTGGATGGTCGAGACCCAATCTCCTGCCCTCGCCACTGGCCCCCGACATGTCCTTTGTCGACGTCAATTCCTCCTCCGGTTCCCCCTTTGCCTTGGGGGGTCCATGAGCCGCTGCCCACAGTCTCTCGAGCCTCTGTTGTAGAAGCTTGGTTGGGCCCCCGGCTCCCTCGCTCCCTCCGAGGGTCGACCTCCACACCCGATCGCTCTCCAGCTGCCCCCCTACTCTCCCGGGTTCGAGATGTTGCGTCCGATTTTCCTCAGGACCCTCCGCGGGCCATTTAAAATCGAGTTGCAAACCGATATTGGGCCTGGGCACTGATCCGGACCCGGGTCCGACTTTGTGACTACCTTAAAAATATCTTTGCACTGCCTCGAGCTCTCCCCCGCAAGCCACAGAGGTTTAAATGCGCCGATGCCTCTCCTCGCTCCTTCCCCCAGGGCCATCAAAGCAGTGCCTGCGACCGATGCGATCTCCTCCTGCTGCGACCCCTTGGATTCTCCACCCAACGTCTCAGGCACCTCTGCCTGTTCCTCGAGACCTCGGCCAGCCTACACCGCTGTAGACCTCGAGAGGTGCATCTCAAGTGGTGCAGCCTACAGAGCGGCCGACTTGGCCCACGAAGAGACGCCCTTCCCAGTGCCCCTTGGTCCCCCACCGGTCTCGCTCACCGGAACCCTCCTCACCGCATCGCCACCGGTCGGGCCAGCCAATGCTTCCGTGTACAACTTTTGCCCATCCTCCGTCAGCTGGACGAGTATCACCTACGACGCACTTCCCAGTCGAAGTGTGACCTCCTGCACCTCCTCGCCAGGCCGCATCTCCACCTCGGCCCAGACCGCGCTGAGGTTCTCGTTGCCAAGGCCGAGGCCTCTGCACCTCCGCAATCGTACGAACGGAGCGACGATTGCCTCGATCACCTGTTGGGTTCGGAGGAATAGTGGGATTCCCACCAAGCCCATTGCGATTTCAACGTTCCGCGGTGGGCGCTCCCTCCTTGCGCCGTCTGATCACACCGCCCATCGCCATTGGACCACACCTCCTGCACATCGGGTCTCGCTGAAGAGCAGCTTCTCCGTCACCTTCCCCAACACCCCCAACAGCAGGTATTTTCCTTCACCCACCACCTGCAGCCTCACATGCTTGCCTCCGAGGATCTTAACGACCTCGACCTCTAGCTCCCGAAAGCCGACTCGACCCTTTGTCACCACCGCGATCAGGGCCGAAGCGAGAGCCCTCTCGAGTCTCCCAGAGTCCTTCGACCATGGGGCCTTGACTCCGACCAAAGGTGCCCCCTCTGGCGGTGGTGGGAGTCTCACCTCCCCCATGCCCACGGTTGTGCTCCTTCTCTCCTCCATGCAGTTCGCCTTCCGGTGGCCTAGCTTCCCACATCGGAAGCACCGCACGGGATCTCGACAATCCCATGCCAGATGCCCCTACCCCCTACATTTGAAGCACACCACCTTCAGCGCCGCTCCCCTCCGCCTCGACTGCCTTCCGACCAGCATCCAGCTCCGTCTCTCCGATTGCCCTCCCTCCCTGGCATCTCCCCCTATTCCTTCTCGCTCTCTCCCTCTCACACTCTCCCTCTCTCTCATTCTAGATTTCAAGCCTGTTCCCACTTACCACTATTGTCTTATTGTCTTCTAATTCCCATCTTGGTCCAATCTTGGTTGTCTATAAATGTTGGTCGGATGGTGAATTGTGGTTAATTAGGGAGTGGTTACAATAGGCATGATGAGTCTAGCTATGTCAAGCAAGGTGTGGTTTCTAGGAGGGACATGACTGCTTGTTGTTAATTGCAGTTTGTAATGGGAGTTGTTGATTGGCTGTGACGTGCAATCATACGTTTTCTTGTGATTTGCATCCGGTCTTTAAAAGGAAGCTATGGGTGTCCATGATGAATTAAGCAGAATACCGTTCCTTTTTTAGTTCCCGCTTTCCATATGTAAGGTGGTGGTCCATAAGGCATGCTTATCCATGAGCTTGTCCCCTACTTGCTATTCAACGTTCCTTAATCCTATTTACCCAAGATGGCATCATGATAGTATTAGAGCCAACCATCTATCTTCTACCCAATTCTTTCATAATGGCAGATGATTGCTTCCGGAGATGATCCACCTAAAACAAGAGAGCCACTCCATGCTCCACTAGAGTTATGGTTTGCTGTCCAAACTAGTGGAGCTCCTGCATGACAAAATGCTCCAAAGTTTGCAACATGATTTTTATTGGCAGGCCATGAAGTCCAATGTTTGTCGCTTCATACAATACTAAGATACCTGCCAATGCAATAAGGCAAAGCACCTTACTTAGTAGGCCTCTTACAACCCCTTGAAATTCCCAATTTGATTTCGGAAAATGTCTTGAGGCCCTTGCTTTTAACCATGCACTGACACATCGTCATCATGATCATCGTTGATCTTCTCTCCAAGTACATGTACATGGCATTGCACAACCATCCCTTTAATGCTAAGGGCATGGCCCAAATTTGTGCAAGTGGTGGTGTAGCTACAGATGATCTCCCATAGCTATGTCCCCGACCACAACAAAATCTTCACTAGCTCCTTTTATAAGGAGCTTTTAAGCTTTAAAGGTCAGTTTACTTGGCGGGTTAACCCTCAAAAGAGGGCTTAACTCCCATTTATTTGAGGGGTTAACCTGTATGGTGAAAACTTGGGTTAAGGGTCCTTAACATCGATTTTACTAACACAAATTCTAGGGGGTGTTAGTAAAATAGGTGTTAACTTTGTAACCCCCTACTCAAACTGGTGTTAATACCAGTTTGTGTAAGCACCACAACTTAACACTAATTTAAGTAAACAAAAATTGGTGTTAACAAGTAAACAGAAATGAGGGTTTACACCAATTTCACATTTCTCAACACCAATTTCTTAATCCCTAAGTAAACTAGCCCTCAAGGATCGAGCTCAAATACTCCTCTGTATACCATCTGCAGATAGGTGGGAAAATAGGGGTTGTGAATCCTAGACTATCCACATTTATGGGTGGGATGGCTATTGTGGGCAGAATACTGTTTCGACACTTTGTGGCACTCGATGATTAGGACAACACCATTTGGAGCGATCTATGATAGGACACCCTTGCAACTGCAGATTTATGTTTGAGGAGTTGCATGTTAGAAGAGGCGGCTCAATCTTTGTGGGCTTTTAATGCAATATTGGTAGACCTCAACCACCATTTCACCAAGGCCTAGAATCTCATGAAGTCCTCGGTAGAGTGTGGAAGGCAGTAGTCGTATTGTAAGTTGCCTCCATTCAATATTTGTATCTTAAGTTGCCACCATTCCATCCATCTATGTTGAAGCACCTGAAAAAGTTTGCACCAAAATTTTACGGGTCCTTCGAGATATGTTACGATCGAAAAGAATTAATTCTATTAGAGAGACCTTGGGCCTCTTTATATAGAGAAAGGCACCAGAGGGAATTACAGGTGTACCCCCTCACCTTACAACATAATAAAAATGCATCCATTGCATATAATTCAATACTCTCCCTCAAGCTGGAGCATAGACATCAAACATGCTCAGTTTGGAACAAATATAATGTAATCTCTTCTTAGGAAGTGCTTTAGTGAAAATATCTGCCATCTGGTCTTCAGTGCTGATGTAAGGTGTAGAAATCTTCTTAGCTAAGATGGCCTCTCTAATGAAGTGACAATTCACTTCAATATGCTTGGTCTTCTCATGAAAAAAGGGGTTATTTGTAATAAATGTGGCAGCTTTGTTGTCACAATGCATCTGAATAGCATCAGACACCTTCACTCCAAAGTCTTCTGTTGGTAGAGCACTCTAGTTATCTTTTATTATTGTTGGAGTTGTATGTTATGTTTTTTTATCCTATTGGACTTATACTGTAATTTTTCCAACACCTCTCACTATATAAAGAGGTGTAGGGTTTCATTTGAGAATAAGATTTGTTATTTTCTCCGACTTGGTATCAGAGCGGCGATCCTAGATCAACGTTTGGGTACCCCACCTGCATAAGCCTCCATGTACCTTCACTAAAACCCTAATTTCCTTTTTGGGACCCACAAGAGGTCACCATCGGCCCTAGTCGGCCCTCGTCGGTCAAGTGCGACCTGTCGGCCACTGGCCGACCCCTCCCTGTCCTCTACCATCGCTGCTGCTCGCACGAGCAGCGCTGTTGCTGCTGTTTCTCACTTGAGCAACACCGTCGCTACCCTCTGTCGGTCGTCAAAATCACTGCCACCACCGCTGCTTGCTTAAGCGGTGTGGTTGCTGGTTTGCTCCGGCTCTCCTGATGGTTGCATCCCTTATTGCAGGCCGCGCCACCGCTGCCCCCCCTAAGGTCACCGCATCCTGCAACACTTCTTGTTGTAGGTTGTTATGGGCTATAGGGGGTGGTTTTGCTACCCAGAAATAGCAACGCTCCTTTGAGGCGGTGTTAGGGTCTTCCTCGTACCCTAACATGAGTTAAATTGATCTACGAGATGCGAGTGTTCTCTGATTTTTAGTGATCTATGGTCTAAATAGTGATTTCAGATCAAGTTTGAAGTGTCTTGTGGCTGTCCTAAGGCATGATGGCCGCCTCAAGTAGTTCAGAGGTGTCATCAGGGGTTACAAAACCCCTTTCTTTGTTCCTATTGCCAAGCTGAACGAGACTAATTATGCTAGATTTGCTATTTCCTTATTTTAGGAGATTTGATAGATTTGTTTTCCTTATTTAGAGATTAGGATTATCTCTTTATAAAGAGAGACATTTGTAATCTCTTCCTTGAGTTGAATGCAATATATGTTCCAACAAATCTCTCAACTCCTCTCCTCTCTCACCGCTGACTCTCCCTCTCTATTACTGTTCACGCACTCAACAGTCCGTGTGGACTATTCATGTGTGTATCAACATGCTAAGTGCCTCCATGCTGCACCAACGCCCATAAATATGATGTGGCAAAAACCTTGTTCTTACTAATACCATGCATGGACCTAGTAACCATGCCATCTGTGTGCTGGGGCTGTGGTTGTGCAACTTGTGAATGTTGTGGACACAAATCTGAATGCAGCATCTGTTGCTGATCTAGAGAAGAGACATTAGAAGACTGGCCAATAGCTGTAGAAGGTGGCATGGCTGAAGCAAAACTAGATGCTGTAGAGGGGTTGGGAGGGGATGACTGGACTCAGTGGCGAACAATTTGCGTGAGGCATAGGTAGGATAGTAATTGGAGGAGAGGAATAAAAACTTGGAGCAGAATGTGAAGGCTGCTGAAATGGAAAACAACCTTCATCAAATCTAACATGACATGCAACAATAAATTGTGTGGTGATATGATTATAACAAACATAGGCTTTATGTAAAGGTGCATAGCCCCTAAAAATATATTGAATAGAATGGGCCTCCAATTTATGTTTGGTGTGATGTTTTAAACAGGGACAGCAAGCACATCCAAACACCTTTAAAGAATCATAATCATTCTGTGTTTCATATAGGTGCTCATAAAGTGATCTGCCATTTGTTACCAAAGAAGGAAGATAATTGACAATATAGGTAGTAAGCTTGAAGGCAAGACACCAAAATCTGAATGGAGCAATAAAGAACGAGCAACTTCAGTGAGGTGCCTATTTTTGCATTTAGCAAATCCATTTTGCTTAGGTGTATAAGGGGCAGACACTCTATGTCTTGAGATTGAAGCCAAGAGGATAACTTTAATATTCTCCCTTAGTCTCAATGTAGATATTTTATAGTGGTCCCAAATTATGTGTGCACAAATTGCTGAAATATCACCATTACATCGCGTTGAGTTATATTTTTGAGTCTTGTATTGGCTCTTTTATTTTATTTTATTATGAAAGGGTATTTCTGTAATTTCTTCTTTGGTGCCTCTCTATATAAAGGCACCAGGGCCACTCTAAATAAACTTATCGCATTTCAACTTAACATGGTATCAGAATAGCAGTCTTAGACCAGAGCTCTGGTATCCTACCAAACCCTAGCCGCCAACACACCACCGCACCCCTTCCCCTCTCCACTCCAGCACCGCCGGCCACTAACAGGGCCAGTAGCGCTGGCAGAGGGTAGTGCCGGCCCCTCCACTAGCGCTGCTGACCCTGTAGGAGGCCAGTAGCTCACCAGCGGTGCTGCCGATCCCCTCTCTTGTAGCTACTGGGCCATCGACCGGCCCTGTGCCACTTGTTGAACCACTGCCCGGTGGTGTAGGGACCCCCTACCAGCACCACCCCTCTCCTGGTGGGTCTACACGATCTCTAGGTTCCTTTCTAGAGATTGCGTTGGCTTAGATGAAGGTTTTTGGGACCTTTGAGTCCCTTTTCTACCTAGTTGGGATTGGGAAGATCAATGGCTACTGCTAGAATCGGAACTACCGGTTCTCTTCTATCTTCACAGTAGCTTCTAGAGGAGTTTTTACATGTTGGAACAAGCACCACTAGGGCTTGTTCTATGCCCCAGCATGTGCAAATGAAGCATCTTTTGGTACCTACAAGATACAAGATCTGAAATCAACAATTCTTGTGGTCTTTATGTGCGGTTTGGAGGCAACTTAGGTTTGAAATCAGAATTTTCAGACCTTATGATATAATTTTTAGACCTTGAAGACACTGTTTTGTGTGGATCTTAACTCCAGACATCATGGGGGATCAAAAGGAAGCCGTGAGTGACTCAGTGGGGAAGATTTCTACTAAGAGTGCACCCCCTCACATGCAGGGGACATCTATCAAGTTGGATGGATCCAACTTTCTGCTTTGGTCCACCTCTTTTTCATGGTTTATCGGACCCCATTGGAAGAAGTATATCTTGACAAATGATGTTCCTGTTATGAAGTTTGCAGATTGAGAGGCAAACAATGATTGGGTTGCTACATGTCTCCTTAATAGCATGACTCAAACCATTGCCAAGCAGGTCATGGCCTATGCCTCCGCGAAGAAGATGTGAGAAGTGTTGCATGAGATTTATTCCCATAGGAGCAACATTACCAGGCTGTGCCGAGTTGTAGAGGACATCCACACTCTTTGGAAAGGCACTATGGCCTTGTCTGGATACTATGGCACCATGAAGAACCTATGGGACGAGTAGGATGTCTACCAACCTATTTCTACTGATGCTGTAGTTATAGCTAAGCAGAGGGAAGCTATTCGCTCTATTCAGCTTCCATTTGGACTTGGCTCTGAGTACAAGGCGGTGAAAGACTAGTTTATGACCATGGATGAGATACTCACACTGGCACAAATTTATGCTCATCTCTCTAGACTTGACACCTCTAATCCTGTGTCGACTTCTGATGCCTTTGCTATTGGTGTTGTTGGTCGTGGTAGGGGATCTTCTGGGGGCAGAGGTGGTCGGTCTCGTGGTGGTGCATGTGATCGTGGTCGAGGCCGGAGCTCTTTCTTCTGTAAGTATTGTCACAGAAACAGACATACTGTGGACCGATACTGGATGAAGTACGGATATCCACAGGATATGGATCCACATACTCATTAGGTATCTGCAGAGGATGCTTCTCAGGCACAGGAGGATGATAGCCAGATTTCAGTCTCTGGAGCAAACTATGAGTGCTTCATGGCTTCTCAAGTACCTACCTCAGCCTCAGTTTAGAGATATGCAGGTATTGCAGCTCTGTCAACTAGATTTCAAGCCCCTACTTGGCTTGTTGATTCAGGTCTCTTCTCACATAACTGGTGATACCACCTTGTTTTCTTCTTTACGTGATCTTGTTACCCCATTTCAGGTTAAGGTAGCAGAAGGTGATTTGTCACCAGTGACTAGCTTGGGAACATCTCTATCTCCTCCACTTTACCCTTATCAAATGTTATGCACTCTCCCAAGTTTGCATTTAATTTGATATCAATTAGTTAGATTGTGAAGGGTTTGCAGTGCTGAGCTATTTTTCATGACTAGTATTTCTTCTTGTAAGACCTCTAGATGACGAAGTAGATCGGTGGACTTGAGCAGAATGGGCTTTACTATCTCCATGTTCCACCTACACATAGTGCTGATGTTGTTTGTGCCACTACTACTTTCCAGTGGCATTTCCGCCTTGGTCATCCTAGCCTGCATGTCTTTCGTCGTCAATTTCTTGAGGTGTTTTTTCTTGAGTCTTTTAGGTGTGAAGCTTGCCAATTGGGTAAACATCATAGGTCTTCTTTTCTGTCTCGAAATAAATGAACTAAGTCTGTATTTGATTTAATTCATGCTGATGTTTGGGGCCCATGTAAGGTCAAGAGTATTCGTGGTTTTCAGTACTTTTTTGTTCTTATGGATGATCATACTAGGATGTCCTGGGTGTTTATGATGAACAAGAAGTCTGAAGTTTTTGATCTTGTGAAAAATTTTGTTGAAGAAATAAAGACAATTTTATATTGTTTTAAAAATTTTTCGGCATGATAATGGTTTGGAATTTGTGAATGCCAAGGTTACACTTTTTTTTTCTGGTCTTTAGGTATTATTCAGTAGATTTCTTGCATTCATACTTCTCAACAAAATGGGGTAGCTGAACGTAAGCTTCGACATTTGCTTGATGTGGCTCATACTATTACATTTCAGATGAATGTTTCTTCCTCTTTTGGGGCTGATGCTGTTCTTACGGCCACATACTTGGTGAATCGTGTCTCTTCATCTATTTTGGGGGGTAAAACCCCTTAATCCCTTTTATTCCCTGCCAGGAAATGTTTTCTATCACTCTGGTTGTTTTTGGCCGTATGTGTTTTGTCCACTTACATCATGTAGATAAGATTTCTCGCTCCGTGAAGTGTATTTTTTTGGGTTATTCTAGAACCCAAAAAGGGTACTGATGCTATGATCCTGTGTCACAAAAGTTCTATGTTTTTGCTGATGTTACTTTCTTTGAGGAGATTCCCTACTACCAGAAACAGGGGGAGCAGCCTGTTATGTCCCATCCTACTGATGTTCCTCTTCTATCATATCTGAGCCACCATAGCCCATTGAGCCACCAACATCCAGGATTAGTCACCCTGATCCTGGTCCTTTCCCGTGTCATCTTGAGGTTCCTGATTCAAGCATCTTTCCTAAGCACTTTCAACACAGGACCCAGGATATCCCTTAAGTGGAAGAGCCTATGTCTACTATTTCTGCTCAGTCTTCACCATCTGTTGATGATTTGTCTGAGGACCAGGTACCTACTACTACTGAAGATACTACTTTAGACCCTCCTATTGCACAAAGGAAGGCTCCATGATCTTATGCTAAATATTTTGTATCTTAGTTTGTCACTTGACAGTTTACCTGTAGTTGGACGCCAGCTTTCTCTGGCTATTGATAATTTACAGGTACCATGCGATCACCATGAGGCCTTCCGATATCCATCTTAGACCTTTGCTATGGAAGAAGAGATGATAACCTTACAGTCCTGTGGCACATGAGACCTTGTTGATCTACCCCCTAGGTGTTACTGTTGTAGGGTGTATATGGGTTTTTACCCTTAAGTGTCGTCTAGATGACACTATGGAAAGATATAAGGCACGCTTGGTTGTTAAAGGCTATACTCAAACCTTCGACGCTGACTACTTTGAGACATTCTCCCTAGTGGTTCGTCTCAATTTTGTCAGGATCTTGTTCTCTTGTAGTCAACAAGAGCTGGACTGTTTATCAGTTAAATATTAAAAATGCTTTTCTCTATGAAGACTTGGAGGAAGAAGCATACATGGAGCAACCACCAGGTTTTCGTACTTAGTGAGAGTGTCAGAAGGTGTGTAAATTGAAGAAAGCTATCTATGGAGTGAAACAAAGTTCTAAAGCCTGGTTTGAGAGGTTCAACAGGGTAGTCCAGGAATATGGCTTCACCAAATCTTCTACTAATCACTCGATTTTACATTGCATTGGAAGACAGATTCAGTCATACTTATTATGTATGTAGATGACACACTTCTAATTGGCAGTGACAAGCAAGGCGTAGAGGAAATAAAAAGGCTGCTACAGTCACAATTTGTTACCAATGATTTAGGCCCTATCAATTATTTCCTTGGTATTGAGGTGCAGCACACTGAAGGAGGACTTGTGCTATCTCAACACAAGTATGTTCTTCATATGTTGAGAGACACTGGTATGCTGGGGTGTAAACCAACATATGTGCCCATAGATGCGTCCTTGCTTCTTGCAGATGATGACAATCCTTTACTGCAAGATGTGACCAGATACCATGCAGTGATTGGTAAGCTATTGTATTTAACAGTTACTCGCCCTGACATTTCCTTTGCAGTTGGGAGGTTGAGCCCGTTCATGCAACCTTCAAGGGAAGTAAATTGGGATGGAGTGTGCCAAATTCTCAAGTACTTGAAAAGTGCACATGGGAAAGGACTTATTTTTAAAAACAATAGGCACGGGGATGTTTGTGACTATTCAAATGCAGACTATGCTGGCGCACATGAGGATAGGCGATCCACCATAGGATACTGCACATTTGTTAGGGGTAATTTGGTTACTTGGAGATGTAAGAAGCAGGTAGTTGTCTCTAGGTTCAGTGCTGAATCTGAATATAGGGCCATGGCTCAAACTACTTGTGAGTTGCTTTGGATTTGCTCTATCCTAAAAGATTTTGGAGTACAGGTCTCTGGCCCTACTGCTATGCATTGTGACAACAAGGCTGCCATGTTCATTACGAATAATCCTGTCATCCGTAAGAGAATTGAGCATATTAAAGTGAATTGTCACTTCATCAAAGAGGCTATTGCAATAAAGAAGATTTCTACACCCTGCATATGTACTAAAGATCGACTTACAAACATATTTACTAAAGCACTTCCTAAGAAACTATTGCATTACATTAGTTCCAACTCCAAGCTGAGCATATTTGATATTTATGTTCCAACTTGAGGGGAAGCATTAAGTTATATTTTTAAGTCTTGTATTTTCTCTTTTATTTTATTTTATTGTGAAAGGGTGTTCCTGTAGTTTCTTTTCTGGTGCCTTCTATATAAAGGCTTTCTGGAATAAACTTATCGCATTTCAACCTAACACATCTGATTTCTGAAAAATTGGAAAAACCCATACGAACTTTGTGATCATCTATAAAAGTGACTACATATTTAGTTCCGTCATAAGCAGGCAGAGGAGTCCAGACGTTAGAAAAAATAATGTCAAATGCTTTATTGCTTATAGTTCCAATAGGTACGAGAGATAAGCAATGAGATTTAGCTTGCATATAGGTGTCACACAAATGCTTAGCCATATATCATTGAGAATAACACACCAACAATTGTGAAGAATAGTACCGGCTGTAGACGTGTGCATGGCCCAACCTTGAATGCCACAAGGATGAAGGGGCTTTATTAGAAGAATGTTTGGAAACAACTGCAGCAGAAGGTTTTACTTCGAGGGAACTGGGGAGCCAAAATTGGTGGAGTCCCTTGGTTGCCCGTCCTCGAAAGAGGACCACCCCACTGAACTTATCCTTAACAGGACAGTGTTAGCATGCAACTCAAAGAAGCAATTATTATCACGAGCAAACTTCTAAATAGGCAACAGATTTTTACTAACATGAGGCACGTGCAATATTTAACGAAGGTGAAAGCAACTATTATTAATACGTAAAGAAGAATCACCAGTATATGTAATGTGGGCACCTGCACTATTGTTGAACTTCACCTCTTCTTGACCAATGAAATCAGAAGCATTGTCGAGGTTGGCTAAAGAATTTGTGACATGCTGGGTTGCACCGGAGTCAACATAACAAGGTTGGGAAGCACCATCTAAAGACTCAGAGATGTGAACTTAAGGGGAAACAGGAGGATGATAACGTTGATAACATATAGCAGCGAAATGGTTAAGACACCACATATTTGACATTGAACCCTGGCTACCGAACCAAAAAAAAAAAATGCAACACGAACTCCAAAAGAACCACGACCAGAAGGAGATTGATACTGATTGCAATTGCCAACATGCCCTCCAGATTGGCTGCACCTAGAATTGAAAAAGCCCCCCTTGCCTCTGTTATTTTTGCATCCACCTCAAAAGGCTGAAGTGGCTGTCTGGTTGACTTGAACCTCAAGTTTAGGCTCTAGGTTGGTGACCCAGTGGCCAAGGTGAAGATGCCACTAGGTTGGTGACCTAGTGGCCAAGGCAGTCTCCCCCGACACACAGAAGCAGCAGTAGCCAAAGGAGAGCTACTCAGGCGGTACACCCCTCCTTTTTCACTTCCTCCACCAATCGTCCTCCTCGTGAGTTGATCCTGCAAGACACAAGATCATGCATAAAAAATGACTCTGCAATTAAGCTTCTTGGTAATTTGCCCAGTATATGTAATGTGGGCACCTTCACTATTGTTGAACTTCACCTCTTGACCAATGAAATTAGAAGCATTGTTGAGGTTGGCTAAAGAATTTGTGACATGTTGGGTTGCATCGTAGTCAACATAACAAGGTTGGGAAGCACCATCTAAAGACTCAAAGATGTGAACTTAAGGGGAAACAGGAGGATGATAACGTTGATAACATATAGCAGCAAAATGGTTAAGACACCACATATTTGATATTGAACCCTAGCTACCGAACCAAAAAAAAAAATGCAACACGAAATCCAAAAGAACCACGACCAGAAGGAGATTGATACTGATTGCAATTGCCAACATGCTTTCCAGATTGGCTGCACCTAGAATTGAAAAAGGCCCCCTTGCCTCTGATATTTTTGCATCCACCTCAAAAGGCTGAAGTGGTTGTCTGGTTGACTTGAACCTCAAGTTTAGGCTCTGGGTTGGTGACCCAGTGGCCAAGGCGAAGATGCCACTGGGTTGGTGACCCAGTGGCCAAGGCAGTCTCCCCCTGACACACAGAAGCAGCAGTAGTCAAAGGAGAGCTACTCAGGCGGTACACCCCTCCTTTCTCATGTCCTCCACCAATCGTTCTCCCCGTGAGTCTATCCTACAAAAATGTCTTCCTATCTAGTGGTACCGCTCTGAATGTGCTCATAGGCTATTTTGAAGTAGAGGGCCTGTTATTGCTAGGAAAATCATACATGGATATAGGCAGCACAGGCATAGGCACAACAGTCTCCACATCACGTTACTGATGAGTGGACATGGAAAAATATGGAATGAACTCATGGAATGTGACATTAACACTAACACAGTGTTTTCGATGTATAGGATCAAAGCATCTATACCCCTTCTGAGTGTGATAATAACCAAGAAATACACATTTGACTGCTCTTGGGGCAAGTTTGCCACGACTAGGTCCAAGTAGATGCACAAATGCAACACAACCAAACTTCCTGGGCGGCACTAAAAATAGATCTACATCAAGATATAACACTGTCCATGGTACTTGTTCATGAATCACAGAGGAGGAAAGCCTGCTAATAAGATGACAAGCTGTAAGGATTGCATCCCCCCAGTAGATATGTGGTACACTATTTTGAATAAGTATGGCATGAGCCGTATCCAGAATGTGTTTGTGTCTTTGTTCTGCAACCCCATTCTGTTGTGACGTGTTGGGGTAGGAGGTCTGATGCATAATACTAAGAGAGCCACAAAACTCCACCAATTGTTTGATGCAAGATTCCAATGCATTATTAGTCCTGATAGATTTAATATAAACACCAAATTGATTTTTTCACAAATGGCACAAATTGTTGAATGATAGAATCAACTTTTGATTTATTTCACATCAAAAATACCAATGCGAGAAAAATCATCAATAAGAAGTAATAACAATGACCCTATTTATCTGCCACACAGCTAGGACCCAAACATCATAATGAACTAAACCAAAACATGTTGAACTACTAGACTGCGTAGACATTGGAAAACTGGTTCTGTGGTGCTTCCCCAACTGACATGTATCACACTGAATCTTTGTAGCAAGTGAGAGATGTGGGATGGTCCGACGTGGTTTATCCAAAGATGGATGACCTAGTCATCTATGCCACTGCAAGGCACTCCAAACAGGACTCATCTGCAAGCTGTAGCAATTGGACTCTGCACTAGCTAGTATACACCCCCTTATGTTCGCCACCAATCGTCCTCCTTGTCATGTGGTCCTGAAAAGTACATCCAACAGTATAAAAAATAGCACGACAGTTTAGCTACTTAGTAATAGTACTAATGGAAAGCAATGACATGGTCATGTCAAGCACATAATCAACATCTGAAAGATGTAAAGTAGGAGTAACAGACACCCCCTTACAATAAATGGGGGGCATGCCTACCATTTGCTAGTTAGACTGAACGCCCCTATGGGACATCCTGCATACCTCCGAAACAATGGAGATTCCCAGAAAGATGATCTAAAGCATCAAAATCTATCAACTAAGTACTACTCGTACCTCATGCCGAGGCATAAGCTGTTTTGCCTGAAGATTGAGCTTGGTCATGTGTCAACCGTGCTAAACGCTATACTACTGCATCATAGTTTGCCTTTGCAAGAGTAATTGGCTTAGTAGCAATCATTGGGCAAAGGTCACAGTAACTTGGTTGGCAACAGCAGGCCTTTCAAGTTTATTCCAGCACTTAGGAATAAACTTCAACCAGAGTGGGAACAGTTGCTTATTGCTTACAACTTCCGCCAGAGTCCAAAATACATAACACCTTTCATATTTCTCAATTGAAAAAGAACAATGGAACACATCCAGTTCAATCTCAGCTCCTACCCATGCACTTGGAAGAAGCTCTCAGACCTCATCGCCTGTTGGGCCAAAGAATGATCAAACAAGATAATGTTGCTGTTACGTAATTGTTGATTCATTGGGCTAACCAATTAGTGGAAGAAGCTACATGGGTTGACTGCAAAGTTTTTGTTTAGTAGCACCCCACCTTCAACCTTGAGGACAACGTTTCTTAAGGTGAAGTGATTTGTAAAGGTAGTTAGAGTCATTAGAGTGGTTGTTACAATAACTGCAGTTGTTGGGAACCTAATTGAAGGGTCCCACATTTGTATAAAAGCCATGGAATGATAAGTCTGAAGGCAAGTAATGATAAACCTTTTTCCTGGAAACTCTTCGACCCTCTCTATCTCTCCTTTCTCTTGATCTTTGTTTCTTTTCCCCTTTTGTTCTTCCAAGCTGGCTGTAACTTGATCCAAGAGTTGCGCTTAGCCCTTAGCCCCTCTTCCCTCGTCTTCTTCCTCTAATAATTCCTCTCCTAACACTCGAACAATGATCATTGACTAGCTTGCCAAAGTATTTTGGGCGGAGGCAGTCAACACAGCTTGCTACGTGTTGAACCATGTTTTGATTCGCTCGAGTTTGCGAAAGGCTTGTTTTGAACTCTATTATGGGAAAGTGCCCAAGATAAGCTACTTTAAAGTTTTTGGACGTTGATGCTTTCTTTTGAATAACTGCTCTAATTTAAATAAATTCAATGCTAAAGGTGAAGAAGCCATTTTCATAGGTTATTCTTCACGTAGTAAAGCATACCGAGTTTTCAACAAGACCATGTTAATGGTCGAAGAGGCCCTTCCTGTCTCTTTGATGAATCTGCTTCATTACCATCAAGAGATCAAGCTTTTTATGGTGATGATGAAGATTCATTCATTGACATGTCTAACATAATAGACTCAAAACATCCACGACCTCCCTAAGGGGTGAATATTTAATAGGGATCATCATGAAAATCAAGTCATTGGAAATGTCTCCGATGGCATGAGACCCAATCTAGAGTTAATTGTTCAGTTGCTTTTACAACCTTTATTTCTCAAATTGAGCTGAAGAGTGTTAAGGATGCGGGTATCGATGAGTCATAATTACTTGCTATGTAAGAGGAGTTGAACTAATTCCAAAGAAACCATGTATGGGATCTTGTGTCTAAGCACGAAGGACATACGGTTATAGGAACCAAATGGATTTTTAAGAATAAGTTAGATGAATTCAACATAGTTATTCGTAATAAGGCCCCTTTGGTAGTGCAAGAGTAAGAAGGAATTGATTTTGATGAATCCTATGCATTGGAGTCAATTCGAATACTTCTTGCTTATGCCTCTTTCCTTGGCTTTAAGCTCTTTCGAATGGACATTAAGAGTTCCTTTCTTAATGGTTTCATTAAGGAGGAAGTTTATGTTAAAAAACCTTCCGACTTTGAGTCCCATAAAAATCTAGATTTCGTATACAAATTGAACAAGGCTCTATATGCCTTAAAACAAACTCCTTGAGTTTAGAACCAAAGGCTCAAGGATTATCTATTAGGAGCTAAGTTTAAAATTGGTGAAGTTCAAAAAGCAAAACAATGATATATTATTAGTGTAAATTTATATAGATGACATTTTCTTTGGTGCTACTAATGAACACCTTTGTGAAGGTAATGTAGGAAGAGTTTGAGATAAGTCTTATAGGAGAGATTAAGATTTTCCTAGAAGTGCAAATCACTTAAATGGATCTTGGGAACTTCATCAACCAAGCCAAATATACAAGGGAGATGTTGAAGTGCTTTGGAATGGACAAACCAAAGGAAAAACCACTCTAATGAGCCCCTCAACTTCCTTGGATGCTAATGATGAAGGTACTCTTGTTGACAACAAGGTATATACAGATATGATCGGTTCATTACTTTACTTAATCACAAATAGACTCGATAGTCTCTTTAGTACATGTTTGTGTGCTAGATTTCAAGCCAACCCTAGGCAAACACATTTAAATGTTGTTAAACAAATATTTAGACATCTACTTGATGCATTGACTATGGCTTATTTTACCTTAGGAGTAACTCATTTAAATTAATAGCCTATAGCGACGTGGACTACGCAAGTAGCCGCATCGATAAAGAGGGTACTAATAGAACGTGCCAATTCTTGGGCGATTCCCTAGCCTCTTGGTTTTCAAAAAAATAAACAACTGTAGCCCTTTCTATGACAGAGGTTGAATATATAGCCGTCGCGTTAGCATATTCCCAAGTCATTTGGATGAAAATTAATTTAAGAGATTTTGACTTATCATTTAATAAAATAAAGATTCTTTGTGATAATACTAGTGCAATTAACCTCTCTAAATGCACCAATTCCGAACAAAGCACATTGATATGAGACATCATTTTATGAGGGATAATGTACTCAAAGGGGAGATAGAGGTTGAATTTATAAGTAGTGATTTCCAGCTTGATGATATTTTCATTAAGCCTCTTACTATGATCGATTTAATTTTATACATAGAAAATTGGGCATATGTAAGCCTACTGATATTTGAAGGACTTAGTGTGTTAGATTTTACATTTGTATGCAATTAAACATCTAAGGCATGTTGGCTTCATCAAGTCAAGAAGCCTTCACTCTATTCAAAAGTAAAAAATAAGCCTATATAACATCTAACATGATAGTCATACGACATAAAATGCATTAAATAATGTCTAGTTGGTAAATCAAATGATCACTAGCAAATATGTATGCTTCTCTCAAAAGAAAAAAATAAGCTTATATGCATAATCAAACATCTAACATGATAGTCATACGACATAAAATGCATTAAACAATGTCTAGTTGGTAAATCAAATGATCACTAGCAAATATGTATGCTTCTCTGTGTGTGATACATGGACATCTAACATGATAGTTAGACATCCTCTGATCTTAGCTCAAGGTTGAGCTACCTCCAACATGAGACGTCTGATGTTGGACTATCCACTGAAGCGGTGTTTGGTTGTTCATCAAATGACACCTAGAAATTCATTGAACTTAGGCAAGGAAGAGCTACCTACAAGATCAAATGGCTAATTGTTAAATTAGATGTCGCATATGACATTGTAGTGTCATTTGGTGGTTTATCAGACGACAATTAGAAATTCATTGACCTCAGGCCAAGAAGAGCTACCTAGAGGATATCACTATAGCGTCACCTTATGGGTCATCAGATGACACCTGGGAATTCCCTGATCCAAGTCTAGAGTGAACCACTTGCAGAATCAGACGGCTAATTGAAAATGCAGTGATTCATAACTATGGCATCATCTGATATTAAGACCAGATACACCTAGTGCTCGTGCCTTGCCCCCTTTGTGCCCTAAAATCAAAACCCCGTCGTCTGATCATGTGAATAGACAACCGCTGACACTTCAAATGCACTTTTATAGTGCGAACCTATGGCTTGTTGGTGCAATTTCAAGGAAGCCAAGGGGACCACTTGTATTGTGGGCCCCTCAACTTAAATTCCAACACCATTCTCGCACCATAAACCCTAAAAATAAAAAATCCGTAAACCCCACTCCTCTTTCTCTCTCTCACTCGTCACTCTTGCTTTCTCTCAATCATTCTGTCTCTTAAACTCGACAGTGCACACACTACGAGATGTCCTCTAGCCCTACTCTCTTGGTATAACCTTTTCTTCCTTACTCTAATCTTATGCTTATTCCATTTATTTTGCATCTAAATGGTGATTGAATGTACATGTGTTTGTTTTTGTTTTGATGTGTAGCTTCCTTAGGATTTCTGCTTGAGTTCCTTGATATCTAGGTCTAAATGGCAATCTAATCCTTGATACCTAGGTCTAAATAGGAACCTCTCCTAGACAACAATTTAGGGGTCAGACGACCTATAGGACCAACCCACTTCTCTCACCTTGCCCCAATTTTTGGCATGCCCTAACCTCTCCAGGAATCGTCTGATATCCTATACAGTTGTCTAGTTCAGTCTGATGCCCCTGAAAGAGGATCCAAGAAAGGGGACGCCTCTTCCTCGGGTCCCTCGGCCTATGTCCTTGCTGACCATGTAATATCTGACCAGGCCTTGGGAAAATTCCAACGTTTCTCCAATACCAAAGTTAAGAACTCTCGTCCCATAGTTTGGTCATACTTTGAGTTCTTGGACCTTAAGGACCACCTTCAAGCCCTCCATCTTGTCAAGCTCTTTGATCGGTCCTTTCATCCTGGTGTTGGTTGTCTTGGGGTCTACCTTGACCTCGTTTGCTTTTTTTACACAAACATGAGGGATATAGGTAGGGGCGACTCCATAATTCTGGAGACCACCGTCTTGGGAGTCAAGATCAAGGTCATTATGGGCCTTGTTTCTCAGATCCTTGAACTTCTCGATAAGGGGGACTATTTCAAGGGGCTTAGTATTTGGTTCACTACCGAACAAGTCAACCGCGAACTTCTCCCAGAGAAACGCCACCCTGCTATAAGTATTATCCTAAGTAACAAACTCAAACCGCTACCTCATCCCCTAGCCCACATTTTTGGTTGGGACTTGCTCCATAAGTCTAGCGGGTTTGACTACATTTCATGCAACCTCACAAATCTCCTCTTCGCAGCCATTATGAAAGTCCCATTCAACTTTTCTCTATTCATCCTTCATGTCATGAATGAGGATCATGGAGCATCCTTGCTGTTGGTGTTCTCATAACCCATATTCTCAAACACTTCAAAGTAGACCTCTCAAACCAAATTGTCAACAAAATCGCGAACCATATTCATTGGGGGCAATTGACTCAAAGATGGGTATCTAACCCCATGAGAATCAGCCTCAAGAAATGGAACATCTTCTTGAGTATCCTCTTAGGACTCGTCCACTCATTCTACTCGCTCCCCATTCAGCCTTCACATCATCTTGGGAGTTAGCTAGCAACTGTCCTCATCCTTCAATTGCTGAGGGGATACAACTCAGCCTCAACTATTAGGAGGAGGTGCACAAGGACTTTGCTAAGTTCTATGAGTGCGTGGATTGTTGTTTCTTAGCCTTAGAGCAGGATCGAGAGCAAAGGAGGAGACGTCGCTGATGATGGCTGTAGGTGTTGGTCTTTGTTGTTGCATACTGCTGCTACTGATGAATTTCAATCATGCTATCGGCTTTGAAGTGTTTTGATTGTTGCTGGGTGTTGTTGTTTCCTTTGTGTTGTTTGCATTTCAGTCATGTTGCTGTGGTTGTTGGCCCATTTTGGGACTCTTCATTAGGATTTTCAGATTGTTAGTTATGGTATGAACCATTTCATGTTTTTATGTACTAAGACACTCTAGTCTCATATGATGTTATCCTTGGGAACATTGATATAGATCAACATTATCATGAATGCAACTTCTTTACTTTAATATACTTATTTATTGTTAATGGTGATCAGCTAGCATGTGATTCCATACTACATTGCTATATAGCTTATTCATATTTGAATGCCATGATGGTTGATACATTTATTGCTAGG
This sequence comes from Thalassia testudinum, assembly GCA_037157565.1. NCBI lineage: Eukaryota > Viridiplantae > Streptophyta > Magnoliopsida > Alismatales > Hydrocharitaceae > Thalassia > Thalassia testudinum. Next base: position 22,849,616 of record JAZHRO010000015.1, on the reverse strand, counting down.
TTGTTGATTTCAATGCTACAATGTTACGCTGGTGATAGTAATGTTTCATTTACTATTAATGATGACTCAGTTCGCTATTATAATTCCCGATGAAGGTCTACCATGTTTCATTTTTTGCTAACAATGGATGTATGAAGACCTAACATCTTTTCATATGGAGGTACCCTCAGTTTTAATCCTTTTTGTTGGCTTTCAAAAAGTGGGAGTATGGTCTTATGAGAAAAATTCTAGTATGACAAAAAAATTCTTATGTGAATTCCCACTTTTGTGAAAACTTCAAAAATTGTGTGATCTCTTACTTATACTACAAATTGTCGACTCTCTTTTCTATGCAAATTCCCGCATCTCATATGAATGCAAACTCTTTTGTGACAAATTCAAGCCAGGAATTCACAAATCCAAAATAAATTATATACCTATTTAAAATGGGATTATAGTAAGGGAGAACTTTCCTATAAAATGAGGTTTTGAAAATCAGCAAAAAGGGAGAGATTGTTAGTGCAACCTCTTTAATCATGTTTTAATGACTTACAAAACCTCATTAGCGAGCATTAAGAATACAATTAAATGATTAGATATACTCTCTCTCTCTATGTACCAAAGTATGACAAGCTTGCGGGAGTTCGTTTTCATGGACAAGGGAGATGAAATCTAAGAGGCTTTAAGCATGGAGTTGAAAAAAATTGTTGCTAAGATGGCCTTTTGTAGTTTTTGTCCTTTGTAATAATTTTTGATGTATTTATTTGACCAGAGGTCATTGTAACGAGCCTTTAGATCCTTAGTTCAGCCTAGGAACCTAATAGACCAAACTCAACCTAGGTAGAAACTTTTACAAAACAATTCAAGTCAATATACCCTTATAGGACGTCTACTCCATAGGTCAGACGATTGCTCACCTCTATCGATGTCTTATATAGTGACCAAATGACCTATGCCCAACGCAGGGAAAAAAAAGTCAATATATCTTTATGTTTAACGACGTCAACCACCATAATTAGGTGTCCATACACCTCTTCTGATGTCTGGCAGCATCCTTAGATGTCTCATTGGTAGATGTTATTTTTGAAATTCGAGCTATTCTAACTCAACTGGCTCGCAAAGACACTTCCACTTTTGCAAACGATTGACCTTCTGATATATATGCCCTTTATACGTTTGATCCTATTCTCAGACGTTGCTTATTGCATTATATGTTGTCTGATGATTATACATGTCCTCTAATGGCCAACAAAAATGTTGCCCTCTTTTCTTGACCTTTAAAATCCTGATGGCTAACTTTTTAATAGACGTTTGATAAGGCATATCAGGCATCTGATAATTCAATTAGATGTTTGTTAATGTCGATTAGTTGAGTAGACTTTTCTGATTGAGATTTGCCTTGGCCAAACTTATCGCTAACGGTTAATAGACCATCTGTAAGCACGCTATGGCCATCCTATGACCTATATAAACATAACACATCACTTCCAAGTGTGGTTAGGATGCATATTCACTTAGACCTTAAGTGCATACTCTCAAAAGCTCCCTATACTCTTATTGTGCTCTCTTGCTCTCTACAATCCTTAATAGTATTTTTCAGACATCCATAGAGACTTCCAGACGTCTGATAAAGAGACGTTAGACCTAATCTGACCCAAATCAAGATTTGTCAGACCTATATAGCCATTAGCTTCTCGAGAAATCAATTCCCGAAGGCTTACATTAGTTTCAGACGTCCAGACCCTTGGTCAGACGTCCAATCAGACGTTTGACATATATCCACTAGATCCCTGTTTGGATATTATCCATTCAAGGAAGAACCCCCTTTAGAATTAGACTTCCAATATTTGTATAAGATGTCTTAACATTCTCAATTAAACGTCTTATCTTTGTTGACAAGATCCCTGTTTAGATTTGATCAAATCCAAGAGAACCACCCTTTAGATTTAGATGTCCAGACCTACATTAGTCGTCTGACCAAATGTCTGACTTGATTTTTAGACATTTGATTCTGCTATTAGTCATTATGACCCTAATTTTGGCTTGATTCTTCTTGGATTTAATCCCAACGGCTAAGAGCCTTCTCCTAAGCTTTCTTGAAGGTTCCTCTATAAATAGTAGAGGAACACTCCTTGCCAAACACATCTCGCTATAATTCTTTCCCCCATTTTAGGCATATTGTGTGAAAAATCAAAGAGGAAAAACTCTGCTACTTGCTTTCCAAGCTACATTCAACTTATCCAAGAGCATCGAGATTCTACGCGTTCAAGCTCAATCACTTCCACTTGAATTGAAGTATTTCTTGCCTATATAAAAGCTTAGGTTAAATTGTATATTTTGTGACTCTATAGATTATTGTAATTTTGCTCTATTTCTAGTTGGGTATTCGTGTGGCAAATTCTCATCTCTTTCGTGAGACAAAATACTCTTCGTGAAGAAGAATGGTTTGAGGTACACTACCCTCGGGTCAAAGTAATGTCGTTGTAATTGAGGTTATGTCACCATCGTTTAAGTAACATATATAGTGGATTTAATCGACTAAATTGATCAAGAAAATTCTAAGTCAGGAAGACTTAGGTGGTAGTTTTTACCCTTAGGGTTTCCACCTAAAAATCCTTCTGCATTGTGGTAATTGTTTTGTGGGATTGTTTTATTCTTGCAAATTATATGGCATTTTGTTTCCTGCACTATTCACCCCTCTCTAGTGCACCTACACATGAAAGTGCACTAAATGCATGCAAAATAGAGGCGTGAAGTGCCTAGAACATATGATTCATAGGAATAACCATACACATGGTTGTGTGTAGATCAAGAAGAGGTTTGGAAGAAGCTGCAGGTGCCCTTTTGACCCTAACCTACACCCAAACTAGACCCGAGCGGAGCCAATCAGAGGTTGCACCGCCCTGGGTCCAACTTGGAGAGGGTACAAGAGGTGTTAGAGGGTCCTAGTAGTAGCACATAGTGGTGCTGGGTGGAGCAAGTACAAGGGAGGAGGGGTAGGGGTGGCACACAGGTGGCACACAAGGTAGGCGTTGTAAGGCCTAGGTGTGGCACTGGGGCTATCGGTCAAGGGGGGGTGACGCATAGGTGGCACACAGGGGAGGCGTTGCAGGGCCCAACGGCTAAGCTGGGGCCACCGATAGCCTAGCAGCAGTGTTAGATTCAGCGAATCATCCAACAACATTGGGAGAAGCCCCCCTCCCCTCTTCGTGGGGTTTGGCGATGTGGATCTCCCAAACGTTAAGATCAGGATCAAGGAGAGTGGTATTTGGTGGGATATTGGAATATTGACCTGGGATCGCTGCTCCGATATCATTTGGAGGGAAGAAATTTTCTTATCTATTAAGTAAACCCTAACCTTTCTTATATGTGGAAGAAGCAAAGGGTAAATTACATGAAGAGTCCATAACAAAAAATAAAAGTTAATAAAACAACCATAATTAATAAAGAAAGTTGTAGGAAAATTAAAAACTCAAAAAATTAACAAAGTCAGAAATCGACGAATAACCTTTCTTGAGTGTTGAGCTCAGGCTTATACTAAAAAATACGTATGCACGGCTAAGTTGCAATGTAATTATCAAGAAAACTCCAAACAACATAAGTAGAGGTTAAATCAAGAATTTGAAAACAAATTTCCTCATAAATTGAGAAGATGTCAGTTTTTCTTTTTAAAGGTGAAAGGGTGATTATCCATTTGATAACCACTCAGATTTTGCATTCATAAAAAAGACACTAAGCTATATTACAAATTACATCTCCAAATGGAAATAAATGACAAAATAATTTACGAAATTCTCAATATATGGATGATGCCCCTTAAAGCCATCGCATTCCTTCCCAACATATGCCTCTCAAAACCGTTAGGGGCTGTGCCCTCTCCTTTCTTATCCGAAACAAGTTGTGTCCCCCATTCCTGCTCCCACATCTGAATGATCTCCAAAAATTGTAAAAAGAATTGTGCGTCCACCACCCAACTCCAAAACAACTCCAGACCTGTGCCACCATAGGGCACGTGAAGAACAGATGTTCCACATCTTCCTTCACTCCAAGACAAAGCCGACATGCTGTTTCAGCCCCTTGGGCCCCCCTGGCCCTCCACACCTTTGTCATGATCCTGCCTCTCCTAAGCATCCAAACCTGCACCTTCAAGGGACATGCGACCTCCCAAATCTGCTTGCAATCTTTAATAAGGTCAATATCCCCCGGTAGAGCAGGATTTCCCAACCTTTTGCATGCACTACGAATTGAGAAGTCACCTTCCTCCTAACCATAAGCATCCACCCCCTCCTCAGGTTGAAAGCCCTCCAGGTCTTGTAAACGTTCCTGTGCCTCCATGACCCTTTGCTTAGAAACATTCCCCGAAAATATGGGGCACCAGACACACCTTAGCTACTATAACTCCTTTGTTGATTGCCAACGCCGTGAGCTTGGGAAAGTGATTACACAGTCTCCCATGTGCTATCTAATCATTAGTCTAAAATTTGAAGCCATTTTCTGAGCCAATGTCTGGAGTAAAGAGACTCTGAACCTTGGGTGCCACCAAAGAAAGCCGCCTATGAAAGTGCGAGGCACCCTGCGGAGGAGACATCATCAGATCCCAACCAAGAAAGCCTTCATAGCAAGATCTCAAGATCCTCCCTACCAAACACTCCTCACTTTTAAGTAGTCTCGCATTTCACTTGGTCAAGAAACTATCATTTATTCTTCCTACCTCCCTAACTCCCAGACCCTCCTTCTTGATAGGCTTGCAAACCTCCTTCCATGCTACCAGCTTCGCTCTACTTCCACTTGCCTCATAGTTGGTCCAAAAGAAGTTCCTCATGAGACTCAAAATCTTCTCAACCTGCCACAACATCTTCATCACGGATGCAAAATACGAGGGCATAGATGCCAACACCGCTTTAAGAAGTATCAATCTTCCCCCTCTAGATAGTGACTTTACAATGCCGAATTAAATAGTCCTCATTAATAATTTTACTTCCAAGTGAAGTACCAGAAATGAATTAAAGCGATGTCATGGAAGAACCGTCAACAAGGTTCATTAGATCATAGACGTGCAAAATAGGTGTAAACTGGGTGCGCTAAAGAGCCAAATAGCTCGAGGTCAATTTGTATGGAACATTATTATTCACTGTGGCTGGGATCAACTCAATTGAGGGATAACCTTCAAAGTACCTGTAGGAACAATGCTTGAAGTAGAATTGGCCATAGGAACTTGAAGTAGAAACCAAGGTGCAAAAAAAAGGAAAACTACTTGGCTATGATCTAAAGTGAGCAGTAGCAACAAAATAGTGATGATTGCCAATCCTGAACTTAGATCAATAGTAGCAGGAATCTGCGAAGATGTAGAGGTGATAAACACCAGGTCATTATAGCAAATCAAACTTGATCAAAATCAAGATGATCTGATTCCAAACGTCGGAAGAAGACCAACTTCTAATGTAGAATGGACATGATATGCTACAAATGGTTTGCAATCTAGCAAATAAGTGTTTCAATCATCTCTCAAGCAAGATGGATCAAGACCTTGACTTCTCTTATGAAGTCATCATCAAGTGCTTATGCTTTGATACGATGTGAGCACAAATGCAAGAATGGTGAGAAATGGTGAATGAGGTTTTACCCTCAACCACTGTAACCAAACATTGTATTTATAGGTAGTTTCAGGTGTATATACAAGGAACACTAAACTTGAGATAATTTACATCAATTGGCATTTATATAATAACACTCCTACCATAAGGTGTGCTTGTTCATGAGTCCGTTCTCCACCTATTATTTGTTATTCCTTAGGCTATTAAGTGAAGATACCATCGGCGGTAGTCTTGTTGTTAGTGGTTCGGAGTTGTGGGTCTATGTACACAATGCCTTGCTTGGTAGGGGTCTTTGGTTGGCACATGTTTGCTGTAAAAATGGATTGTCCTCCCTTGGCATAGGCGTAATTGTGGTCTATGATGGCACATATGATTTGTTGTTTCGATATTATGTAAGGGAGATTATTATAATGACGTAAAGTGTCCAAAGGCAACATATCAAGAGCGACTACTGTCCTTTTCACTTTTATCCACCTTGTGGTGCCACCAAGGGGTTGGGTCAGTGGTAATGCTCCCCATTGGCATTTAAGAGGTCCTGGGATCAAATCCCATGGCCTACATGTTTACCTTCTAAAAAAAATTATATACCTTATGGTTGAGGTGCACTTCCCATAATAGGTCGGTCAAGGCATCTTTCTTTCTTTCCATTTTCTATTTGCCACATTCTATCATTGTTAGGCCTTCTAGTTCCTATTAACTTGGTATTAGGATGAACCTCGACGAGATCATGTGAAAACTAAGATGTTAGAGGAGAAGCATGGCGTGATGATTTGCTTATAGCATGAGGTTGTATGGATGTTGCAACAATGCAAGAATTAATTCATTTGCTCAAGGAGACAAATGTTGTCGGTAAGAGAGGTGAGGAGGATGTTGAGAAGCTAGGGACCGAGTATAGTGTGGGTGGGGCCTTAACCCTTCCTAAGTTGGTTAAACTTGCCTTTCTCAAGAGTAAAGGTCCATAGTACTAGCTATGACATGGGGAGCACCTACTGATAAGGAGAAGGTGAAAGTCACTTGCATTCACCTAAATGGGAAGGCCATCTAATGACTGCATTGGAGTGAGAAAAGTGCTCAGATCAACATTTTGTTTAAGTTTCATGATGAGTTAATGGCAAGGTTTAGCCTAAGCATGTATAAGAACCCTTTCTGATAACTTTGCTAGTTGTGGCAAACTTCATCAGTAAGTGAATACTATTCCCATTTTAAAGCTTTACAAGATCACACCCACTATTTGAAAAACTACAGATTGGACAGCTAAAACCCACTGATGTTACTATGCAATTAGCTAACCGAACCGTAATCACCCCAATTGGGTTAGTAGAGGATGTGGTAGTTAGAGTCAAGGACTTTAGCTACCTAGTCGATTTCCTAGTTCTTGACATGGAGACGCCACAACAGGTACAATATATGCCTTTGATTTTGGGGAGACCGTTCTTGGCTACTGCAGGAGCCATAATCAATTGTGAATCAGGGCACATGATAATTACCTCTAGAGATGAACAAACTGAGATTAATATTTTCGAGGCAGAAAAAGGAAAAGGAAAACACTCGGCAGAACAACTAGATTTTATTCAAGACCTCATGACCGTTTCATTAGTTGAAAACCAAGGGTTAGAATTGGAAGTTTTTCACATAATGGATAATCCCGATTTGACCGAGCATGATTCAAATGACCTGAGAATAATGGAGATTTTCACCTTTGATCTTGAGGACATACCAACGGATTTTAGGGAAAATGATGACACAGTAGGTTTAAATTTTTATTCCATGGATTTGGAGACATTTTGTTGTTTTGAAGATCTCCAGGAATCGGGCTTGGCAGATATTGAGAGTGACCTCCACCCAGAGTATGAATCCTTTACAAAATTCGATATAGATAATCCAAAAGGAACTCTCCAAACATTCACTTTTGATTGGGATGAAAATCATAGTGAAGATTTATTGGAAGACCCAATCTTTGAGTCATTTCTTGAGGAGATGATCTTACATTCAGGGAATCAAGATGACTCATTGAATATCGATCCGTTAGGCCACATTGCACGAGAGGAACCACACATCTGGGATATGCTGATTAGATTCACTTCTATTGGATTCTGGACCCACTATGATCTTACTTCAGAACTCCATGATCAATACATCTTCTGAGTGATTCCTCTGCAGAAACTCCATAAGAGCCATCCAGAAATGAATCAACCTGACCCATATCATAGATCTTATGGAATGACTCTTCATCATGCTTTGATTTTTATTTGTGGTCATCTGATCCTTATCCATCATGATCATATATTCTCTTGGATTACTCATCATAATGCAGCAGATAACATATCTTGTTGAGCCCATTGCACCCAGCTAATGGCGTTAAACTTAGCACTTAACGGGAGGCAACCCGTCATCTTTTGAAAAACCTGAAACCCGTCTAACATATCTCTTTGCTGAATTCATATTGCACTTTAGGATTTATTCGTTAGAACAGCTGACTCCACCTTTGATACTTACATCAAAGCTTGAAATAGTCCGCAACAGTCATCCCGACCCATTCACCCATTCTTTGGCACTATTTTAACGTATGATCTAAGCTAAATTCTAACCTACCTAATTTACAATGAGGACATTGCAAATCATAGGCATGGGGGTATTAAAGTGCAAAACATCGTGAAAATCAATTCAGAGAAGGGTTTCACATTAAAAAAAAGAGGGAGAAGATTATTTGAGTTGAATGAAAAAAGGGAAGGAAAAAGCATAAAAAGAAGAAAAAAGGAGCAAATCAAAAAGAAAAAAAATGAGTCCCTTCAAATTTAATATGGAACCTACCTAACTTATAGGTTGGATTGAATGATGAACTAAGGCCTGGAAGGGTAAAACTTAAGGAATTAGTGGCGAATACCGACCTTAGGCCTCTTGGATTTGTTTTAGGGTTTAAACACTCAAGTATTTGTTAAGATCCAGATTAATCCTCAAGAGGTTGAGGAAAGTACGAGGCTGATGTATTAGGTCTAAGGCTTAGGGTTTATTCGACACCGTTGCCTGCCCTTTGGTTTGGGGGACTTAGTAACTTAAGCACCTAAAATCACACACTACGTTTGGTTCAGTGCGCTTAATAAAGAAAAATAATGTCAAAAGTGTTCTGTTATGAAAAGTTGTCTCGAAGATCTTACTTAGGAGTAGCTTGAAAACACAAGTTGATTTGGACAAATTCCCGATGAGGAGAGGTGGGAAAATCTCCTCAAAGATGTGTAATAACATATCGTCTCCTTGGTGTTTATTTCCTAGGATATCTAAATATTCTACCGGGGGCACGTAAGCACCTTGTGCTGGTTCAGGTGACATGAGCGGGATTATCTCGAAATGTCAATTGCCAGGGCCTGAATTTAGCTACAGAATGCCATGGGCGGCACTATCCCGAAGTGTCGAAAGCCAGGGTTCTGGGGGTTGCCATGGGCGATGTTATCCCGAAGCATCGATTGCCAGGAATCCTTCGAGGATTGATGGTGGTGACGTGGAATGCGTTAAGTTTAATTCGTCATTATAGCATGCGTTTACGACATCAATTTTAAATGAAGATATGGATTATGTGAGTCCAAGTGTTGAACACAAGGAGGCGGAAATCTGATTAGTTTATCACTTTGAGGTGTCACAAAATGATTGTTTAGTTTGCTTGCAAAAAATGAGAGAGAGAGAGTTAGAAACTTGAGATTATGGCATGGTGATTACTTAGGCATGAAACATGACATGATGAAACAAAATGAAAATATATTGCACAAGTAGAGTTGTTTTGCAATTACAATGCTAGAGGAAAGCTTAAAACAACATAAACATTAAACTAAGGTAAAGAAATACAAAATGGAGAGGCGAGGCAGCCACGACGATGGATGGGCTTCCGTTGGCGGCTCGGCAACTCCGGGAGTGTGACGTGTGCTAAGTAGAGCTAAGGAGAAGCTAGGAAGGGATACTCTTAAATGGAGTAGGTGTAGGGGGTTTTTATAGTGAAGAAAGGGTTTTTAAATCAAGGGTTTTAGTGACGTCCAAGACATCACTAAAACCATTCCACAAATGTCGGTGAAAGCCCCCACCTGCCGGTCTGTCCACGCGCACGTGCTTCTTCCTTCGCGTGCCATGTGCTTACAACCTCAGCCATTGGATGTATGACGCGGGTCGCCATCGGATGGCTGAGGTCGCTTCCCGACGACTTAAGTTCTGTGCCCATTACACGAGAGATCTTGGCCGTCTGATCGTGTGTGAAGGGTTGAGATCACGCACGAGGTCGCATGCTGGATCGCGCCTTAGGCACGCGTTTAATCAGGCATTGGCGCAGGCATGGAGGCATCGTGCGCTCTCGGATGCACCGCGTAGCCATTATCTAGACTACTCGACGGTGATTGGGCGGTTCAATTTGGATGTGCGCTCGATCTCTGTAGATTTGGTGTGGCGTGTGTCTCGAACCTGCGCCTTTGCGCGTGAAGTGGAGGCACGACCGCTGCACTATACTCGCGAAAAGGTTGCGTTTCTTGCGCTCCCTCAACCATCCGATCGAAGATTGGACGGTCATGGTTGATCCTGCACGCAATGAAGAGGAGCGGGGCGCATGATGGAGGCTGGTGCAGGTACCACGTGGCGCAGCGAGGGCCGTTGATCATCAGATCAATGGTCAAGACTTCTTGGACTTGTTGTGAGAGCTACGAAGGTCGGATTGAGGTGTTTTTGAGTCCGTTGGACTCTGTTTGTCGATTCGGATCCATCCGTGCAGTCTAATTCTCATTTGAGACCTGTTTCAGTATGCACTTGCACATATGGTCATTAAACATTAATTACAAGCAATCTCAACTCATTATGCATGCAATGCTTCCAAGCCATTATAATGTCATTAATGCACATATATCATCATTAGAAGTAAAGTCATCAGGTGGGGACAAGGAATCAGATACAGACTGTGTTTAGGGCCAATTCGAGGCTAGATTTAGGGAAAAGTAAAAGGAAAAGAGAGAAAGCTCTCCAAATGAAAATCCTTCTATCTCTCTCTTACAAAAAATGCACTGGCAAACTGAACCTAGACGTGCTACATTCTATGCACAGTGCTTCAACCATTGGGTTCAATGAACCTCTGGGTAGTTTTTGCCGGCCTTAGAAACCTTTGCGGTAGACTCAAGCTGAAACTGGTCAGGTCTGGATCTTGGTTGATACTTAGTACCTCTAGGCCTACTATTAGCATTTTGATTTAATTTCTAAAAAAGTAATAAGAATCAGGCATTTGAACTTTAATACATTGTCTAGAACTCTAGTTCTTTTCATAAGATTTTGCCAAGGGACTAGCAAAAAGTTAGGCATGGGGGTATGATGATAACGTCATCATCAGCTATAATTAGCTTTAATTAGTCAGAATCAATTGACAAATGCTCCTACATAATCATCGAAGAGTCGTAATTCATTGAATGTTCATTCTGAAAGTAAAACATTAAATCAGGGCTAATTCTGCAGTTTTAACAGAAGATCATAAATGCAGAGTAACCACGGGGTTTCCCACAGGTTAATATAAGGTCAAATGTTCATTGATGACTAATAAGAGGGTTCGTGCAGATAGAAACGGGTTTTTACGCATTTCGAGAATAAATAGTAACCCAAAACTCTAATTTCAGACCCACTTAATTAACAGAGGTTCTGGTCAGGATAAAATTCTCCTAAACCTTCTAAAATTTATAGAAAAATATTCCATAAGATTTGGTATCCTTGATTTAACCATTGGAATCCATTTTGACCTAAAACAGAGTCTCAAACGGAAAGTTGCCCTAATTTGGGTAACTGCATAAATTACCCAGTCAAACTTGGTCAAAACCAAAATCCGACTTCACCATTAGATTCCTTAGGTCCAAATTAGGTTTGTACCAAAATTTGGGCTCAACTAGAGTCTATCTTGACCTAGTTTGCATTTTGGTTCAATCTTAATCTTTTTCTCTCAAATAGCCTATCAGCTTTCGAAACCTATTGCATTTAGCCCCCTACGTTTATCATCACCTTCACCAAGAGGCCCCTGCTGCCATTGCCGTGTGAACACACCTTGCAGCCGAGTTTCCATCTGAATTTCTCCCTGATTTCATGCCCAAACCCTTCCAAAATTGGAAGGGGAACTCCTAAGAAGATCCTCTTCAATCTGAGCCACATCTTGGGCTCTGATTCTTGCCCAAAACCTAATGCAAATGGTTTGAAAATGTGGGTTCCTATTTTGCGAAGAGCTCGAGCTTCCAAGCTTGGAACTCCTCCTTAAGGCTCTATAAAAACCCCTCATCGAATTCCCATTCTCCTTAGCTTGGTTTGGATCGGATTCCACCCATTTTCTCCTCTCTCTGACCTAACTCTCCGCAAGCTCCGGTGAGCTTCTCTGTCCACCTTCTTCGTCGGCTGCCACAGACCATAGTCGACTGGTTCCTCTTCCTCAAGCTCTTCTATGTCTTGCAATACCAGCAGATGTCTCCTTCCTCCATCTTCCTCGCAGATCTCCCCTATCGGAGGTCCTTCCTTCTCCGGTGCTGGCCATACCACAACTGACGCCTTCCTCTCCTTTCGTTCGTTAGCTTAGGTTAGTTAGATTCCCCTCTCCCTCTACTTTCTTTTCATCTCCTTTCTCCCTCAATTCAACCCACGACGCCGCTGTTCGTTCGTCATCGTCTCCACGTCTGGCGCACCTCCAGCGAGTCCTCCACACCACACAGACCACCGTTTGACTCGCCATCACCTCCACAAGCATTGCCTCATCCACCCGCACCAAGCCCATCAAGAAATTGAGGGGATTACCACCTCAATCATGCCTTCAAAACACCCACATCCGCTTACCTTCTCCATCTCCGTCCGCCCACTACACACACCTACACACTACGCAAACACCACGACCACCTTCGCCAAGCCTAGGCGAAGCTCTTAAGGTATTCTAATGTGGTCGTAAGGCCTTATTCATTGTTTCAGGTCTTCATCCGCCGTCTGCCATCGCCGCCATCATCTCTGCCCTCGTTCATCACGCTCTGGCCATGAAAGCTCCATAATCCACCTCCAGGCCTCGCGGAACTCTTCTAGGCATCTCTCCAGGCCATCAATTAGAGACCATAGCTTCGACTTCGCCCGCAATTGAAGGCATCTCCTCTCCTGTTGCTGTGTGAAGGAGGGGGACTAAGATAGTCCCACCTTGTGGAGTGAAAAGCGTGCGCACACGCTTATTATGTTTTTGTGTTCTAGCCTCATCGCTCAGTAACACGAGGGGTCGGGTCCCTCACTACCCATCTCACCCGCTAACCCACCTATGCCACTCGGTCACCACCCGCGCCGGTGACCCTGGACACTGTTCGAGACCCGAATACCAGAGTATCTGGATCCGATTACGTTGAGTCTGTGAGAGAGAAGAGGAGGAATTGTGAGAGTGGGGGAGGGTTTTGCTCTCTGTAGCTGTGCTCTATGGGACACTTAGTTGCTGAAGGAATTGGCTTCCTTATGCTTGTGAAGAAGAGAGAAGGCATTGAGAAGAAAAGGAGAAGCTGAAGAAGAAGAAAGGAAGGAGCTAAAGAAGAAAGCTTTGTGCTGTTGAGGCTAAGTATTGACACACTTAAGCCATCTGTGGAAGCACTGTTAATGATTTAAGCATTAAGTTAACATTCAATTAAATCGATTATGAGATGCATGCTTAATTAGAGGATCTAATTAGTGATCTAAATCACCACTTTTTAGCTTCTCTCTATTCTTTTTGTCTCTAGATACATTGGATTTCATTAAATAGCTAATGTGACAAGTTATTATTCATTGAATATCTATTTGAATGTTTAATTAATTGTGCTCATTTATTTTGCATGAGATTAATGTTGTGAATTCCATATTTACTCCATGTGTTCGACCTCAGACTCCATTGTAGATTCTGAGTTATACATTTTACTTGTTTTTGAGCGATTGAGGCTTTATTACAATGATTACATCTTTTAAATTCTCTCCTTCGTGCATTTAAGGAATCTTAGTTCATGAAAATCTTTACATCCAGGTTGCGAAAGCAATGTTGTGATCCTTGAGCCAGCAATGGTGATACAAGTAGTGAAGTGCTCTTAGATATTCGAGTGGAGCTAACAGCAAGGCCCAAAGAGTGGGGCTATGTTTGTTATGACAAAGCCAGGAGATAGGGTCCTATTTGCGATAATGGAAGGAGGGGAAACTAAGCCACCTCTCTCACTGTTGGTGTGGCGAGGTACCATCGGTGGAGATGGCAAAGTGCTAAAAAAAAAACCTTTGTTGCAAATTGTAAGAAGAAATATACTTTAAGCTATCTTTGTAAGGCTACGAGCGTGTACTTGCTTGTAGGGGAGGATGGGATACATGGTAAGGAAGATAACAACTGAGTGGTTAACATGGAGATGGAGGAGCAACTCTCCTCAATGCCATGTTTAGGCTCAACGTTAAAGGGCTTATTAAGCTTGAGATGGTTATGTGGGGCAGATGCGGCATCACCCTTGTTGACTTGGGTAGTCAGAGCAACTTCATCAACATGTAGTTCATAGGGAGGGCCTCGATGAAGGCATGGCTTTGGAGACCTATTTGTTTGTTAGTAGTGGGGGTAGTTGCTTTCTTTTATAGGACCATGTGGAGGTTCTTGGCTTCCTCCACTCAAGGACGTGAATACCTCATGGATGGCTACCTGCTATCTTTAGGCACTATTGATGCTATCCTGGTGGTACATTGGATCCAGCCTTGGGATAATGTAATCCTTAGGGGACTTCAAGGGGTTGGCTTATGTATTGCCATAGCGAACATCCTTCCACATCGCCAGGACATGTAGTAGGTGAAGGTGTGCTGCTAAGAAGCAAGATATGCCAAAGATTCTTGGTTTAAAGCCAACTCTACACCATGTGCGTCAAAGAGGTGAGAGCTGATGGCCTTGACATCGAGAGCCTTTTTGTTGCACTAGAGATGAGGAAGCTCTTGAGGGAGTTTCATGTTATCTTCATAGAAGTTCAAGGATTGTTGCCTTAGCAAGAAAGCTTCCATGCCATTCCCCTAAGGTCGAGGTTCGTGCTGGCAAGGATGGGCCCAAAAGAATGAGGTGGAACAACAAGTTGAGGCTCTCTTCAAGGAGGCTTGATGCACCTTGAACATATTTTTTTCATATCATTAGTGCACCTCATTTGAAAGAAGGATGGGAGTTGAAGGTTCTGCATTGGCTATTGGGTTCTTATGAGTGCATGGCCACGGATTAATTTTCTATTGCTGTGACTAATGACTTATTGGATGAACTTCAAGGCACTACCTATTTCACCAAGTTATACTTATGAGCGTAGTACCATTAAAGCCAAATGAAGGAAGAAGATGTTCGCAAGACAACCTTTTGTATCCATGTCATGCGTTATGAATTCGTCGTAATTTGAGTTGACCCTTGCAATATGTCGTTGACCTTCCAATCTGTCATGAATGCCCTCTTTTGATTGTTCCTAAGGCACTTTTAACTTTTCTTTAATGGCATCCTTATCTATAATTGTATATGTAAGGAAGACTTTGGTCATTTCTTGAAGGTGTTTGGGTGGTTGTGGGATTACAGCATCTACATCAAGTATTAGTTCAAGGCAAGCTTGATCAACTACTTAGGGTACATCATCGGTGAGAAGGGGGTTAAGGTCTACGTAGGAAGGATCTCCACCTTGGAGAGTAGCTGACTTCAGCCAACATAAGGGCACCATGTGGGTTCCTCGGATTGGCAGGTTACTACCACCAGTTCGTGGAGGACTTAGGGATGAGCACGGTGCTGACATTGACTCCTTAAGTAGAAGGCATTTAAGTGGAGTAGGAAGCTGGGGAGGTGTTCACTACCCTTAAATGAGCCCTTCCATTGACCTTGGTGCTTGCATTACCAATCTTTACACAACCATTCATTATGCAATAGGACACCTCTAAATGAGGCTTAGAGGTAATTCTCATGCAAGAAAGGAACCCCATCTCCCACCTTAGTATTGCATTTGACCTTGGAGGATATGAAGTATTCAATGTATGAGAAGGCCCCATATTCTCTCATGCTTGACATGGGCAAGTGCACGAGCACACTACTTGATGCATAGATGGTTTGTGGTACAAATGGATCATCACAGTCTTCAATACCTCCTTGCCTAGCATGTGAGCTCCTAATGCCAACCAAAATGATGTGCTAGGTTGATGCCCTATGATTTTAAGATCATTTACAAGAAGAGGAGTCACAATCAAGTAGTTGATTCATTGCCTTGGCGTGAAGAGGGATTCAATGTGGTGTTGACCACCATGACTCCCATATAGGTAGGGGACTTAAAAAAGGAGTGTTGAATGTATATGGATTATGCCTAAACGATAAAGACAACCATAGACTTTAGCAAGCATACCAAGGATTAGACGTAAAGAGGCATTCTTTACTTCAAGGGGTGCTTGCTTGTTGCCTCAACGTCCCTGTTCATTCCTTGATTGTTGAAAGAGCATTGTGCATTGCCTATTAGGGGACACACGATGTATGACAAGACACTACACTAAATGAAATGAGACTTTTGGTGGCACATGGATTCTATTGCATAAGAACTGATGCAGTATGAGGTGTGCCAATGCCACAAGGCTATGATGCTAGTTCTAGTTATGTTGATACAATTACTACCAATGCATGTTGGTGTTTGCACTATCAAAAAAGATATTAAAGAACATTGACATGTTAAGGAAAAGATTTTTTTGGAAGGGGGCAGATTAGGAAGAGAGATTTGAACGATTGGTTTCTTGGGAGGAGATTTGCAAGCCTAAGAAAGGAGGACTTGGTGTGGGCAGGTTGGACTGCTTCAATAAGGCTCTTTTGTTGAAGTGGTTGGTGAGGTTGTTTGCTAATGGTCAGGACATGCTCACGTCCACTTTAAGAGATCTTATGGGGGAGATATGAATCTTATTGAAAGGGCTGCAACAACTAAAGGTTCTGCTTTTTGGCACTCTATGCATCCTTTGATGGTTGAGTTTGCAAGCTACTTCGGTCTGGTACTTGGGGATGGTCTTTCTTTTAAATTCTGGTGTGATGATTGGACTGATAATGGCAAGTTTTCAGAACTGTATCAAAGGTTATTCCAGCATATTCAGCATAAGGAATCATTTGTGGCCGAGTTGTGGGATAGAGAACATAATGTTTGGGACATCAAGCTTCTGGAAGGACTTTCTGATCCAACATTTACTGAATTTCAGAAGTTGTCCGCATTGGGGGAGTTCTCTCCCATTGTTGGACTGGATTTGTTGCAATAGAAACATGGTAGATACACCGTCAAGAATGTGTACAATCTCCTTATTACTAATGGTGGACATCAAACACATGTGGAGAAGGATTCCAAGTTGCTGTGGAGTTGTAAGATTCCTCTCAAAGTCAAGTTATTCTTGTGGTTTTTTAGGAGAAAAAGATTGGCAACCAAAGTGTATCGGACTAAATGGTGCACATCTGAGGATACCACGTGTCCTTTGTGTGGTCAGTCAGAAGAGGATATTCATCATCTTTTCTTTGAATGTGGTTTTTCTAGAGAGGTTTGGGATCATTGTGCGGTACATATGGCCAACTATACTGATTTGGATTCCTTCTGGGAGACGTTCCAGGATCATCTGCATTTGGACATGGCTAATTGGTGCAAAGTCTTTCCTTTTCTTTGGGCTATTTGGTTGCAGAGGAATGGTAAAGTTTTTAATAATGACAGATGTTGGGTGGAGAATGTTGTAAGGGAGGCTTCTTATTTTTCTCACTTTTGACTCCAAAACCTGTAAGTCCGTTCCTCTTTTAATTTAATATATTACGAGATGATTACCATGCTTAGGTAATCTTCCTCTTTTCTCTCAAAAAAAATAATTGCTACCAAATACTGCACCTTATTTAGGAAGTTATCTCTGGTGATTATGGTGGTCGTGGATTGGCTCTCTAAATACATCCACTTGTTATGGCTCAAGCACCTAGGTTACACGTCTTGGCGGGCACTATCACCTACTGCCACAATATTCTTACACCATTATTAATGATTGAAACACACTGTTCATCAACTCCTTTTGGAGGGAGTTGTTCAAATTTCACAGAACGAAGCTCTAACTTTTCTCAACCTTCCATCCTTAAAGGGAGAGCGAACAAAAGTGGTTAGTCAGAGCTTTGGGGCCTACCTCTAGTGCTTTTGTAGTAACCACCTATACTTGTGGATGCAATGGTTACCTTAAGTTGAGTATTCATTTAATACTAATTGGCACATATCCACAGGTATCATGCCCTTTGAGGAGGTCTATAGGTTTCCTCCCTCCTTGCGCATGTACATGATGGGCGAAGCTCACTCGAAGAAGTTGGCACGGGGCCTTTTAGCATGCAGTGTAATTCTATGGAAGTTGAAGGAGCGTCCATGGAGAGCTCAAGATTGGATGCTTACCATGGTGAACCAGCATTGATGTGACATGGATTACTTAAGAGGCAAATGGTGTATCTATGGCTCCCCACCTTCGATCTTGGCACCTTAAAGAAACTCCTCACAATAAGCTTGCTCTCAAGATTATGGATTGTTTCGTGTAGTTTGATGCATCAACGGAGTGGCTTATGAACTCATGTCACCCATCTAATGTTGGATCCACTTGGTATTTCATGTCTTACAATGAAAGTTGCATCATGGATGCTCCCTATCAATGGCCCAACTATTAGCAGAGTGGCCATTAAGGGATGTGCAAGGGTGTTATCCCAAAAATATCTTAGAAAGGAGAAATGATCAATCATCAAGAATGCATGACTATAAAGGTCTTTATTCTATGGGCTAGATAGGATGTGGCTAGCACTACCTGGGAAGAGTACCAAGAACTTTGTTATTTATATTTGAGTTGGGTGATTGAGAATGATGCCCAATTTGAACTTAGAGGAAGTTGATATACACATGCCGAGTTCGTCAATGGAGTTAGTGCCTGTAATGGTCCTATAACGGAAGTTAATAGAGTTTTAGAACACCCTACTTGGCAACAGCTGTTTGCTGGCATGCATTGACTATAAAGTTGGATGGTACTCCCTTGGTGTTGGTGATATCGTGGCATGAGGTGGCACATGTAATTTGTTGTTTTGATATTTTGTGGGGGAGATCATTATATGTCATGGGGTAGAGTCCAAAGGCAGCATAGCTAGAATAACTACTACTCTTTCCACTTTTGTCTCTCGCCATTTGTCCCTTGCCATTATATCTCCTATGTATGAGGTGCACTTCCCACAATAAGTCATTCACATCATGTCTCTGTTTCTCTCTCCCTCCATTCTCCTTTTGCTATTCTTGCAAGAACTTCCTACACTTATCAATGTGATGTGAGAAATTGCCACAAGAAGAAGAAAGAAGAATGAATAAGAGAAGAAAGTTGCGGCACATGTGTTTTGCTTAATCATTTAAAAATGCATGGAAATCTAGCATTAAGGAGAAACGTCAAAGATGAAGATGAGGTGGATTTGCTTGATTGCTTAGAGTATCATCCATCTTGTGTTTACATTTTCAACCATTCATATTTCCTCCTCAAGAAAGTGTTATTAATAGTGTGGAGAATGAGGTGCCACGTGGAATATCCTGAGTCCTCTAAGGGGTGCCGGCCCATAAGGAGGTTTATGGGTCTTGCTTAAAGTTCATGTTTTGGTATTTTTAGTATGGTATTTTGTCTTTTAGGAAGTTGTTAAGAGAGTTTGATCTTTTCTATTTTTAGGTGATATGATTTAGTTTGTTTCCTGTTTTAGAGATTGAGTTTTGTTTGAAGATTGAGTTAATGCAATATTTCTTTCCAACATAACAACTCTCTCCCTCTCTCTCTTCTTCACTGTCAACAGCCATCTCTCTCTCTCTCTCTCTCTCTCTCTCTCTCTCTCTCTCTCTCTCTCTCTCTCTCTCTCTCTCTCGTTCAACGTGTGCAACTTCATTGGCAACACCTTGCTGCTGACATCTCTTCCCATGTGGAAGAGCCTCCACGCTCCCATATCATGTAAATCCTTACGTGGTATTAGAGCCAACGATCTAGGCTCTTCTCGGGGATTTTTTTCTACACGCATAAGGAGAAGAGACAAAAGGCTACACTATGCACGACAATTTCCTGGTGCATAGTAGCTACGTGCGTGGCCTTTCCTTTTATTAGATTACTTACAAGAAATCCTATCTTGTGCGTGATTCCCACGTGCAAAACCTTGTGTGTCGAGGTTTCTCCGTCAACTTGTGAGTTCTCGCAAACAACTCCTTGAAGGACCTTGGTGCTTTACGCAAGGACCAAGGAGACACGTAAGGGACTTCGGCGGGTGGCTTCCCTCATGTATCCAGCACTTTACACGGAACGTACAAGTAGAGGAAGACTCACTTCTTAAGGATGGAGATGGCCAAGAGTGAGAACTAGATCAACACTGGGGAAGGAAATGTTATAGTTCAAAGTACCACGATTAAACTTTAGGGTGCGTTGAACTATGCCCTATGGGATCAAGCATTCAAGATCTTTGTAGGAGGACAAGACAAATTGCATGTCCTACTTGAGGAGTCCGAGTCCAAGGATGCGATGAAGAAGTGGGAGGAGAACTACTTGGTGATAAATTGGCTGATGAACTAAGTCGATCCATCCATCGTTTCCAACATGCTTTATAAGAAGTCGGCTCATGAGATGTGGGATTCCTTGGAGAAGAGATACTCCAAGAAGTCCATTAATGCTCGCATCTCGAACATCTATACTGGTATTTGGATGGCTAGTTAGGGGGATCTTCCCCCTTGACAAGTATTACTCAAAGATGGAGGCACTCTTTGAAGAATTGGAGATCTACGAGCTTATCTGCTGTCACAAGCAGTCCAATGTATGAGAAAGGTGGCAAGTCGTAAGATTCCTGTCAGGGTTGAATCACCAATATTAATTGGTGTGTGATCAGACCCTTGCACTGCACAAGGAATTGGATTATAAGACGATTTATAGTCGTCTCAAGAAGCTTGGAGAACCAGATACAGGTTCTAGTGGAGACAGTGGTGTCTGAAAACAAAACTATGGCTACCTGTGATGGAGGTACTAGACATGGAAGAGGATGTGATCAAGGCTCAGGTCGAGTCTATCCACCATGTCAACATTGTGGACGCACAAACCATCCACGAGATCGTTGTTGGGACAAATTTGGAAGACCTACACATGGGGCTTCTAGTACTACATGTGTGGAGACTCTTACTCCTGTGGATCTTGAGAAGATCAAGGCCATGTTCTTGGATGAGAAAGAGAAGAAGACAGTGGTTGTCATGACGACTATTGAGGTTGCCCAAGAGGCAACGACTTCAGAGGTCACAAAAGGCTACATCGTCACTCTTATCAAAGAGAAGCCTGAAGATGTGGAGCTTGAAGAAGAAGAGTGGTGGGGGCTCTAGCCTCATCACAAAGTAGAACAAGTCATCGTCCTCCCGACCTTGATTTGAGGGGAAGTGTGGAGAATGAGGTGCCACATGGCAGGTCGTGAGTCCTCCCGGGGGCGTCGGCCCTAAGGAGGTTTGTGGGTCTTGCTTAAAGTCCAAGTTTTGATATTTTTAGTATGGTATTTTGTCTTGTAGGAAGTTGTTAAGAGGATTTGATCTTTTCAATTTTTAGGTGATATGATTTAGTTTGTTTCTTATTTTAGAGATTGGATTTTGTTCTCTTTATAAAAGAGAACCTATGTAATTGTTTAAAGATTGAGTTAATGTAATATTTCTTTTCAACATAACAACTCCCTCTCTTCTTCACCGCCGGCTGCCGTCTCTCTCTCTCTCTTGTTCAACTTGCCATCTCCACGCTCCTATATCACACAAATCCTCTCAAATAGAATGAAGAGACTGATTCCTCTTGCATCAGACATTGTTTTACTATAGTTGATATTGACATTGTTTCTTGAAATGATAACATTGAAGTGACAATCCTCAAATCCCTCTACTATTGGATCCTATATGGTGTAGTAAACTTATAGGAACAAGCTTTTTGAAGTGGAGAACTAATATGCAAAAAAGATAAATGTCAATAGCTGAGTATAAGATGGAATGAATTCCTAGAGTCGTCTTGTTTTGTTGTTGGCTTAATGGCAAATGAAGAGAAAAGAGATGGGTTATTTAGCATTGGTTAGACTCGTCTCTTTGACTTCAAGTTTATGGCTTGAAGGTGGACATTTTGGCAAGGTTTGTAGAGAGAAAAGAATGATTGATCTAGAATTTAATGAGATCAGGCAACACACAGAGAAACAAACAAATGCAAGATGCTCAAAGGGAAGTGCATAGGTGGAAATCACAGGGAGAGGCATTATGACCCTATGAAACCCATGCAGCTCCAGCACAGATGAGTTCTACGTATGAGTAGAGTTTTACATCTAGTCTAGTTCCTACTATTGTCACTAGACAACTAATAGGTTGAAGTCAGGATGGTAGGGATGTTGTACTTGTTAAAGATGCATTAAAAAGGGTGTAGGCTTCTTTGCACATCTTCTAAGTGCAAGTAGACAGGATGCTGGAAGAAAGATTGTCTATTGAGTATTGTGTGGTGGACTCCACTTATAAACAGATTATAGGCAGAGTCTATGCATTGTCTCTAAAGGATGCCCAGACATCTACATCAGTGGTTTGTCATGTGGTTTTCATTTGTGGCTTTTCCATTTAATGCTTTATTTGACATGTTTGCTATGCATTCCTTCATTTCTGTAAAATCTGCTATAGTTGGGCAGAAAGGACACTATGTTAGAGGTTCCATATCTAATCAGCAGGTTTGGATGGTAGACCTTTCTTACACAAATAGTATATTGAGTTTGTGCAACATATATTGGTAGACACAAGTTGTGCGCCAACTTTTTGGCCCTCAGATGAGAGACTATGATGTCATCCTAGAAATAGATTGTTTATGTGGGCATTATGTGCTTCTTGATTGGTTTGAGAATGGGTAGTGTTCTCTCTGCCTAATGTACTGAGTTTGAAATTTTAGAAAAGCATGAAGACAATCCTATCTGAAATCTTAACATTGAAGGCTGCCAAGTTGCCATATAGTGGATGCAATACTTGTGTAACTATGACTGCAAGTGAGAGTTAGTTTATATGTACAATATTTGTGGTTTAGGAGTATCCTGACATATTTCCTAAGGAAATGCCCGACTTTTCGCCAGGCTAGGAGGTAGAGTCCCACATTAACTTATTCTTGGAACTAAGTCCATTTAGTTGCACCTTACATATTGGAACAAATAAGAGTTTCTTGAGTTAAAGGCTTGGATATAAGAGTTTTCTTTAAAATGTTACATCTATATTTGTGTATCTCATGATGTTTTTAAAGAAGGACGGTTCCTTAAGGTGTATATAGATTACATAAAGTTCAACAAACTTACAATAAAAACAAGTATCCTCTCTCGGGTATCAATGGTTTATTTGATCAGTTGCAAGTAGTGGTACTTTCCAATATCGATTTATTAAATGGATTTTGGTTGATAAGTCAAGGAACATATAAGCCAACTTTGACAATTTTTAGGCATTTGGAGTGCTTAGTGATGACAATTGGTGTTCAGCATTAATGGTCATTTCTCAAGTGTTCATATTGTAACAATTTTGCAGTGATCTTTAAGTTAGAACAAATGAAGCTAATTTTTATTTCATAGCCCTAAATTACAAGAGTACCCCTCAAAGAAATAAAGAAATACAACCAACTATAGTAAGTAATAAAGAGACTGAAGGGGCTCTTACACTACCGCTTAAGCTGGAACATAAATGTCGATCATATTTAGCTTGGAACAATAAACATCAAAGGAAGACAAGGGCAATGACTTTATGAAGATATCTACTGTTTGGTCACTAGAGGAGACATGCGTGATGTGGATGAGACTTATCTAGATCAAGTCACACGTGTAGTGACAATCTACCTCTACATGCTTGGTTCTTTCATGAAACATATGGTTGCTAGCAATATAGGTGGCAACATTGCTATCACATCTCATCTCCATTGGGGTGTCATTTAGCACATGTAGATTTTCTAGAAGGGATTTCACTCACATTATTTCAATAGTTGTGTCTGCTATAGCTCTATACTCGGATCTGCTATAGATCTGGATACAATGGTATGTTTCTTGCTCTTCCATATCACCGAATTCCATGCTACATAAGTTCAAAAACAAGTGATAGACTTCCTATCAGCACAATATCCTGTATAATTTGCATCTGCGTAGGCCACAACACTTATAGAGGTTCCCTTGGTGAATAGAATCCCTTTCATAGTGCTCTCTTTAGGTATCTTAGCACCATCATTGTAGCATCCAATGTTGTCTCGTAGGCCTATCTGTGAACTAACTCAATTTCCCAACAAGGAAAATACCTAGTCTCGTAATAGTCAAATATAGGAGTTTGCCTACTAGTCCTCTGTATTGACAACTATCCACTGCTTCTGCCTCCTCATCATTTAAGTGTGCCTTGGGACCCATAGGAATATTACCTATCTTTGTCCCAATCATACTAGTCACTTGTAGCAGGTCAAGTACATATTTCCTCTGAGAAAGTGCAACTCCCTTCCTACTTTGTGCCACTTCTATTCCAAGGAAGTATATGAGAGATCCAAGATTTTTGATAACAAAGTTGCTTGCAAGATTCTTCTTGACCTCAATAATGCCAGGTCCATCATCTCCTGTAAGAATAGTATCATCAACATAAACAAGTAATGCCACCACACCTTGTGCAGTCCTCATGACAAACAAGGAGTGATTTGGTGATGACCTGTGGAAGCCTAGTGTCTCAACAACCTTAGCTTTTGAAATTAGGTCCTGGGACTCTGCTTCAGACCATAGATCACCTTGCGTAGGCAATACACCCTAGAACACTCCCCTTGAACCTTGTATCCTAGGGGTTGTTGCATATATACTTCTTATAGGTCACCGTATAGGAGGATGTTCTTTATATCAAGTTGATGGAGGGGTTAGTCTTGTTGCATAGCTATAAAGATTAGGAAGTGCACAATAGGAAGGCACACCATTGGAGAGAGTGTGTCAAAGAAATCAATGCTATAGGTTTACGTGAATCACTTAGCCACAAGACGGGCTTTGTATCTCATTATCGTCCCATCGGGGTGATACTTGATGGCAAAGATCCACCAACACCCCACAACTAATGCTCCTGGAGGTAAGTCAGCAAGTTCCCATGTGCCACGAGAGTGTAGTGTAGCCATCACATCCTCCATGTCTTGGCACCACTTTGGATCAAAGATAGCCTGCTGGTGAGACATTGGAATCTGCAAGGTGGAAAGAGTATGACAAAACTTGCCGTATGCCCCTTCTAGAAAATCTGTCGTCACAACATAAGAGATAGGATATTAGGCACAACTTCGTGGAGCCTTGCAAACTGCAATAAGGAGATCTAGATCATTAGGAATTGGTACAATCTTAAGGATTCCCCTTGGTTGCTCATGATGGGAATGAGACATATCATTCTCCTTGTATATGACCTACATCATCACTATGCACAATCTCATTAGTTTGTAAATCACTTGTGCTCACTTGAAGCAGAGGAGTTAGTGCAGAGAGGGGGGGGTCAAAGCCTATGGGTGACAGGGGGCTCATGAAACCTTTCAAGCCCAGAGGGTGGTGGCTCGAAGGATGGTGACTCAATAATCGGGATTGCCTCCAAGGGCATAGAGGGAATAGGCATAGGGACCTCAATAGCCTCAAGAGAGACTTCTAAATAGTAGAAAAGTATAGGATAGACTTGTGGAAAGTGACATCCGTACTCACTCATGGATCCAGCCAATGCATCTACAGCCAAAACAAAAAGCTTCGATGATAGAGGGCAACCCTGCCTAACACCCCTTCTCGACTGTATCTAACCCCCTATCAGGCTACCATTGATACGAATAGAGAACGAGGTCATAGTAATGCACTGCTTCATCCACTCCACCCAAAGAGGTGGGAAACCCCTTTTAAGCAAGGAAGCCCACAAGAAGGACCACTGGATGGAGTCATAGACCTTCCTCAAGTCCACCTTCCACAACAAAGCCCTCTTCCTCTCCCTCCTCCAAAAAGCAAGGTTCTCCAACGTTGCCACGTATCCATCGAGGATGTTCCTGCCTAGAACGAAAATCATCTGCACCTGGGAATGATGTCTGACAGTACCCCCTGAGCCTATTCGCAAAGGCCTTCGCCACAATTCGGTAGATAGCATTGGATAACGTGATGGGTCTAAACTCCTCAATTGTCTTCGCCCCCTCTCTTTTCAGTAGCAAAAACATAATGAACTTATTAAGTCTGTTGAACCCTTGGTTACCACCACAGAATTCCACAACCACTTGAACGACCTCATCCTTAAGGAGTTGCCTAGAACTCCTTATAGAAGCAAATTGAAAAGCCATCTGGACTGGGGCACCCATCCACATTCAACCCCCAAATTGCCCTCCGCACCTCCTCAATGAATGGGACCGTAAGCGCCCTAGCCTGATCCTCCCCAATCCTCAGTGCATCCGTCCCCATCCACCTCCACCCTCCACAACACCTTCTTCCAGTGCAGTCTCTATAATAATGACTTGCAACCTCACCAACCACCTCCCTACCAACAAAGTCCTCACCGTTCACCTACAACCTGTCAATCTAGTTTCTTCCCCTCCCTGAAGTTGCCATATGGAAGAAACGTGTGTTGGAGTCTCCCTCTTTAAGCCACTTCTGTCTAGATCTCATTCTCCATTCCACCTTTACCTTCCAGTCCTCCTCTTAGACCACTTGTATGTATCTCGCTCTAGTTGCTTGGTCCTTAGACAAGAGGCCTACGTCATCTTCTCTGTCCAATCTAGCAATCTCATCCAGAGCCACATGCTTCACTCTATTCCGTTCCTCCTTAGAATGCCTCTTCCACTCTTTGAGGAAAAATCTGAGCTCACAAAGCTTGCATTCAAGTCAAGCTGCCGTTGAGCCTTACAACTGCAACAACCTCCACTTCTCAACCATCTCCTTAAACCCCTCTTCCAACAACCAAACTTGTCAAATTTAAAATATTTTCCATGCTGCCACCCTTCATTCAACAACTAAAGTAGCAGTGTGTGGTCGGAAAATGATCTCTCCATGGGTTGACCCTCGCCAAAGGAAATGCCTCTACAAGCAATGTTGAGGGGAAGAACCTTTAAATTTTGGACCGTTGTCCTCCTGTCTCCTCCAAGTAAAGGCGTAGGAGCTTGGGGGCATGTCAAGTAGACCATGCAAAGCCATGAACTCGACAAACCATATTTGTTGCTTTTGTAGACCAGACTGTCGATATCTTCACAAAGCCTTTACCTCGATTTGCCTTTGATGCGTGTTGCAGCAAGCTGATCGTGATTAACATCTATGCTCCAGCTTGAGGGGGAGTGTTGATATACTCTCCTTGTCACTTTTATTTCTTTTTTTTGTATCTTTAGTTAAGTTTAGTTTCTACATGGACTAATGTTGATATTTTTCTAATACCCCTCCCTATATAGAGGTGTTGGGCTCTTTTAGAATCAACAAGAACTTATTTTCTTTTGGAACTTGGTTAAAATGGGATGAGGTACGTGACAAATTTTTTAAAAGAACTTATTGGGCAAAGCCATGTGTCTTGCAAGGAGCATATTGCTCCTAAATGAAGTTTCTAATGTGGAATGTTGATGATCTTATTGTTCTTTTGTAGGAGACCAAGTTGGCGTTTTATGATCAGCATACCTTTAGCATGTTGGATGGCCTAGCCTTTACCAGTTTAGAGTCATCAACTCTCAAGGGAGATTTAGAGATCTTTTAGCATGTGTTAGCCTAGGTATTGATGTATGACATGGATGGTTAAGACAACATTCTTTAGTAGTATTTTTTTTGAAAGGCCTTTAGCAAGGAATTTTAAAAGAAAAGGAGATGGTCCTTTTCAAAAAAAAAGAAAAAGGTGATGGTGTCGACTTTTGTTTGGTCAATGTTTGTAGGCCTTATGTTTGAGTTCATTTGTGGGAAGAACTTATAAATGCTTTCCAGATGTTCGATGATATTGCTTTCACTATTTGCATGAACTTTAATGTGACCTTCATGCTAAGGATAGGCTCAATGGAGGTGGTGGAGCAAATATTGACTCTTAGTAGGTTTTAGGGTTGGTGGCGGACCTTGGTTTACATGATTTGCCTAGTGAATTGTTCTCTACCTTAGAGGAATGCCTAATCCACATCTTGCATTGATATATTCCTTGGATTGAAAGGCTTAATTAAGTTGTTTCGAGTATCATTGGTAGAGGCTGACAAGTGTCTTTTTCAGGCCGTACTCTCCTTTTTTAGAAGTCTAATAAGGCATGTCATTTGTCCACTTCAATTTTGAAAGAGCATGGCTATTGGAGGATGGATTCAAGGAATCCATAACGAGTTGGTAGCAACAATAGCTTCCCTCTTGTTATTATGGTAAACAAACATTGAGCATTGTGGCTCAAGTTGGTAGCTTATTGAAAGGAGTCAAGGAGGAACAACAGGTGAAGAAAAAATCAGCCCTCAAAATGATCTTTGAATTGGAGAAGGATGAGGATTCTAAACCCCTAACTAAAGAGGAATCTTATGAAAGAAAAAATAATTGAGCATGTGTTGATAAATGAGGATACAAAAAAGAGAGGTGAAATGGTGATAGAGATCTTGCTAGCTATGGTTGAAGGAGGGGGATGCAAATGCTAGACTTTTCCCTTTGATGGTCAATGCTAGATGCAGATGGAACATGATAAGATTTAGGTGGGTGCACTAATCATATGTGTAGGGAGGATAGTGGCCAAGCTGTGGTAGATCATTTTAGAGCCTTCATGAAATAAGGCATGTATGGTAGTTGGCATTGGTTTGTAGGAGGGGGGGTATCTACACTTTTTACCAAGCAATTTAATGCCCTAAAATGAAAGTGGCTATTTTGTTATTTGATGTAGAAGGTGCTCCTAGCCTGAAAGCTTCACTGTTCTCTTCTATAAAGAATTTTGGAATGTTTTGAGTCAAGATCTTTTGAGACCTTTGGAGGAATTCTATAATGCTATTAGTCTTTGAACTTTTTGCTACCTAAAAAAGACTCAGCTAAGAGAATTGAGGATTACTGCTTAATATTGCTTCTAATGCTATTTACCTTATCGTAGCTAAGGCTCTTGCTAATAGATTACGGGATGTTGCGGATTCTATAATTAATCTAGTCCAGTTACCCTTCATTCTAGGATGGCATTTCGTAGATAGTGTGGCTATAGCATTCGAAATTATTGCATATTACTAGGGGCTTCTTGTTTCTGAGGGAACGAGGGGTTTCTTATGGAAGTTTGAGTTTACTAAAGCTCACAATTCTTTGGATTGGGATTTTTCATAGGTATCCCTCCATAGACAAGCCTTTTCTGATCTATGGATTTTGTGGATGATGAAGTACATGGCTATGAACTCTTTTGTACTGGTTAGTGGAAGACCTGAGGGTGGTTGAGTCCATCCTAATGTAGGGTGCAATAAAGCTGCCCTCTGGTCCTATTGCTTTTTGTCCTTACTGTGGATTCCTTGGCAATATACACTTTTGGTACATTTGACATAGGTCTTCTAAAGGGTTTAGTTCAGATGGTCATTAGAATTTAGCCCCCCTTCTACAATATGTGAATGATACCGTCTTGTTTTGTTGAGGGTTGTTAGGAGGATGCATGAAATGTCTCCTTTCTTCTGGATAAGTTTGGCAGTTTATTTGGCCTACGAGCAAATAGGGATAAATGCTCTTTTATCCTTCTGATGTGAATGAAGAAAAGGGAGCTTTGCATGGAAATATTCTTTGTACTCCCAAAGTTTCTTTCTCCTTGCATTATTTAGGCATGCCACTTTTTGAATAGCCTTGGGGGGGGGGGGGGGGATGAGGAGTGGAATGCCATGATCTGAAAGCTAGGAAATAGACTTGCAGGTTAGAAGTCTACAACACCATCTTGTAGTGGACAAGTGGTACTTCTAAAGTGCTCTTTGCCATTCCTTTCTTCTATTTGTCCATTTTGTCATTGCCTAGGAAGGTGCTAAAGAGTTTGGATCAGTTGCAGTAGAGATTCTTTTGAAAAGAGCTCATTGAAAATAGCAGGGGCATGCATTTGGTTTCTTGAAAGGAGGTTTGTAGATCCTTGGTGGAGGGGGGGAAGGGATATAGAATCTTGAGGTGGTGAATCAATCCCTACTTGTGAAGTGGATTGTGACAGTCGTGGGGAGTGAGAAAAGCTTGTTCTTCGAGGTCATTATATCCTTGTTATGGCAGGAAGCTCAACTAGGCGGATAGGATGGCACTAATACGTGGAGAGTCTTAATTCATGTGATGCCTATGTCAGGTCCTTTCCTTTTTTGCAGATTTTAGGAATGGTAGATTTTTATTTTGGTTGAATGGTTGCATTAATCGTAGCTCCATGGTTGATCCATATTCAAGGCTTTTTGCATTCGCCTTTAATGCGCTTGCATTTGCGAGGGATTATTGCAATGACAAAATTCATGCTCGATGCTCAACTTTTCATGCTTTTCCGTCTAATAAAAAAGTTCAAAATTTTATGATGATGCTGGATGATACTGATGCCTTTTGACTTATGAAGGGGATCTTGGATGCCTTGTATTGGGAGGATGACCCTTATATGGTTAAGTCAGCTTAGAGACTTCGTTTGCCCTCGAATTTAAGTAATGGATACCGTTTGATTTGCAAACCAAGAATGACCTTAAAAATTAAATTTTTTTCCTAGCTTTGAGAAGGAAAAGAATCATGGACAAGGTTTATCACTTGAAGATAGCCTCCAATTTAGAAACATGTGTGTTTTTTGCACCAATGAGAGAGAATTGTGACCACTTTTTTTCGGTTGCCTGTTTGCTTGAGAGGTGTTGGCAAGATGATTTAGCCAGTGACCTTCGTCTTGGGAGGCTTTCTGGCAATCCTTCCGTAGTAGGGCTTTTTGGTCCAAAAGAGCAGGATCCTTTGTTATCCTTTGGGCCATTTGGTTTTGATGGGATGAAATGGAATAGTTTATTCTGAAGACCCTTGGTGCCTTTATATAGAGAGGCATGAAAAGGGAAAAATGCTGGTTTACACCCCAGCATACCAGTCTCTCAACATATCAAGAACATACTTGCGCTGAGATAGCACAAGTCCTCCTTTTGTGTGTTGCACCTCAATGCTAAGCAAATAGTTGATAGGACCCAAATCCTTAGTCACAAACTGTGACTGTAGCAACTCCTTCGTTTCTTCTATGCCTCTCCTATCACTACCAGTTAGTAATATATCATCAACATAAACAATCAGTATGACTGAACTTGTCTTCTCATGCAATGTAAAAATGGAGATAAGTAGATGATCTAGCAAAGCCATACTCTTGTACCACCTTGCTAAACCTCTCAAACCAAGGCTTTAGGACTTTGTTTCAGCCCATAAATAGCTTTCCTTAGCTTGCATACCTTCTGACACTCCCCCTTAGTGGAAAAACTTGGTGGCTATTGCATGTAAACTTCTTCCTCCAAGTTTGCATAAAGAAACACATTTTTTACATTTAGCTAGTGAACAATCTAGCCCTTGTTAACTGCAAGAGAGAGTAATATTCTGACAGAATTGAGGTGAGTCACTGGGAAAAATGTCTCCAAGTAATCAACCCCAAAAGTCTAAGTGTAGCCTTTGGCAACCAAGTGTGCTTTATATCTTTCCACAGTTCCATCTGGATGACATTTGAGGGTGAAGACATATCTACAGCCCACAACTGTAGCACCGGGGGGTAGATTAACTAGTTCCCATGTGCCACGGGACTGCAAAGCTGCCATCTCTTCCTCCATAGCCAAGGTTCAAGATAGATCTTGCAAGGCCTCCTGATGGTTCTGTGGTACCTGTAGACTATCAATAGCCATAGAAAATTGTCGTCCAACTGCAGGCAAATTGTCAAATGACATAAACTGTGATACAAAATATTTAGCACAAGATCGTGGAGAATTCCTTTGTGCAATAGGAAGATTCAGGGTAGTACTCTCAATAACAATAGGTACGTGGTCCGCAAACAAGTCATCAGCAGCTGGTGGGGACTAAGCAGAAGTGGTAGACAATGGTTCATCTACCTGAGGTACATTCAGAGACCTACGCTAAAAGTGCTTAGGAAATGTATCTATATCAGGTGTTAGTACCTCTGTTTTGATGCACCAAAATTATGTTATCTGTCTAGACTAATCTTTCAGGACTCTTTCATTGACTCATGGAAAGGAGCAAAGCTCACCGTAGTCTTCCATTGAGCCTTTTATATTTCTTTGAGTCTAGATTATTTGTAAGGAACCTCAAATTATTTTATGCGCCAAATGTAATTTTCTAAAATCAAGTTTTTAGGTAAATTGATCGACCAAACCTCTTTGATCGACTAATCCCTTAGTTAATTGATCAAATTTATTCAAATTAGGAAGTTGTTTAAGATAGCTTTAATCGATCAATTAGCTTAATTAATCAACCAATAGGTGATCGATCAAATAACTAGTTTGACTGGCCAAAAGATATTTTGATCGACTAAACTACCTTAATTGATTGACCAAATGGATTCGAAAAACTTCCTTTCTAGGTCAATTTTCTAGTATAAATGGAGGACCTTGCTAGCCTTTTTCTACACACAATCAAGAAAGAAAAATCTCTAGAAAAAGAGCTCTCGTGCTTTTATCTCTGTAGTGCTTTTGCGCTTCTGCTCCTGCGCTTTCAAAAGCACTCCGATCAAAAGGCCTCTACAAAAGTATTGGTTTGATTTTCCATTGAGGTTCCATAGGATTTCATTGTATTTACATTTATCTACTGCTTTGATTTGGGTCTCAAGTTGTTTTGGGAAGACCCGTTGTGCTTCTCTTCAGGTTATTAAGAGAAGGTAGTTTGTAAGAGGTTGTGCCACCCTCGTTTCAAGTAATACGTTAGTAGATTGACTAGCTTGACTAGTTGGAAAAATCCTAAGCTGGGAAGCTTAGGTGGTGATTTTTACCCAAGAGTGTTTCACTATTAATTCAGGTGCAATCGTGTATGAATTTTTGTGGCTTGAATTTATTTGCTTCGTAGTTAAAATTTTAAATTATCAAGCGATTCTATTCACCCCTCCCTTCAAGTATACTGCTTTAGATTCGTAGGACCTTCATCAGGGACCTTTGGTTGACACGGGAAAGGACCAGGATCAAGCTGAGATATAGTTGGCTCAGTGGGTCGTGGTGGCTGAGATGGCTGTGGTGTCTCAGGTAGCATAGGAAGGGGAACCTTCTGAGGGTGGAAAGAAGTGGATTTCTCCCCTTGTTTGTGGTAGTAAGGGATCTCCTCAAAGAACATGACATCAATAGAAACGTAAAACTTTCGTAAAATAGGATCATAGCATCTATACCCTTTCTGGGTTCTGGAGTAGCCCAGAAAAATACATTTCATAGAGCGAGGAGAAATCTTATCCACTTTATGTAAGTGGACAAAGTACACATAGCCAAAAACAACCAGAGTGATAGAGAATATGTCCTTGCCAGGAAATAGAAGAGAGTATGGAGGTTTAGCCTCCAAAATAGAAGAGGAAACACAATTCACCAAGTATGTGGTTGTTAGAACGGCATTAGACCAAAAAGATGAAAGAACATTCATTTGAAACATAATAGTATGAGCCACATCTAACAAATGACAGAGCTTATGTTCAGTTATCTCATTTTTTTGGGAGGTATGAACGCAAGAAGTTTGGTGAATAATACCAAAAGACTAGAAAAAATGTGTAACTTTGGTATTCATAAACTCCAAACCATTATCACTCTGGAAAACTTTTATAGTAATAGAAAATTGAGTTTTTATTTCTTGAACAAAATTTTTAACGAGATTGAAAACTTAAGACTTCTGTTTCATCATAAATACCTAGGACATTTGGGTACAATCATCCACAAGAACAAGGAAGTACCGAAAACCTCTAAAACTCTTGACCCTGCATAGGTCCTAAACATCAACATGAACTAAAGCAAAAACAGACTCAACCTGTTTATTTTGAGATAGAAAAGACCTATGGTGTTTGCCTAACTGACAAGCTTCACACCGTAAAGACTCAGGAAAAGACATCTCTGGAAATTGACGACGAAGGACAAGCAAGCTAGGATGACTAAGGCAGAGATGCCACTGGAGAGTAGTAGTGGCACAGATAGCATCAACACTAGGTGAAGGTGGAACATGGAGATAGTAGAGATCATTTTGCTCAAGTCACCAATCCATCCTATCGTTTGGAGGTCCTGTAAATCCTTCGTAATTCGACTAATTGACATCAAGTTAAGAGCAAACTTGGGAGCGTGCATAACATTCAATAGAGGTAAAGTAGAAGAGATAGAAATGTTTCCAAGACCAGTAACTGGTGACAAACCCCTATCTGCTACCTTAACCTTGAATGGGGTAGCAAGTTCTTGTAGAGTAAACAAGGTGGTATCACTAGTTATGTGAGAGGAGAATCCGCAAGCCAAGTAGGGGCTTGGGATCTAATTGACATCGCTGAAGTACCTGCAGGTCACTGAATAGAGGCAAAAGTAGATGCCTAAGAAGCCATGAAGCGCTCATAGTTTGCTCTAGAAATTGAAATCTGACTATCATCCTCCTGCACTTGAGAATTATCCTCTACAGATACCTGATGGTCACGTGGATTCATACCCTGTGGATATTCTTGCTTTACCTAGCATTAGTCCACAGTATGTCAATTTCTGTGACAATACTCACAAAAGGAGCTTCGACCTCAACTACGTCCACATGCACCTCCACGAGCCCAACCACCTTTGCCCCTGAATTGCCCCTACCACGACCAACAGTAACCATAGCAGAGGCATTTGAGGTAGGCACAGGATTAAAGTTGTCAAGCCTCGAGAGATGAGCATAAATCTGCGCTGGTGTGGGAATCTTATCCATAGTCATGAATTGATCTTTCACTGCCTTGTACTCGGGACCAAGCCCGGAAAGAAGCTAAATAGAATGAATAGCCTTTCTTTGCTTGGCTATAACTGTTGCATCTATAGATATAGGCTGATACACATCCTGCTCGTCCTACAAGTTCTTCATGGTGTCATAGTACTTGGACAAGGCCATGGTGCCCTTCAGAAGAGTATGAATATCCTCTACCACTCGGTATAGCTTGGTGATATTGCTCATGTGGGAGTGAATCTCATGCAACATCTCCCACATCTTTTTCGTTGAAGCATAGGCCATGACCTTTTTTGAGATGATCTGGGTCATGCTATTTAAGAAGCATATAGCCACCCGGTCATTGTCTACCTCCCAATTTGTAGACTTTACTGTGGGTTCAGCCTCGGTCAATATGTACTTCTTGAGATGGGGCTTGACGAATTGGGAGAAGGATGTGGACCATAGTAGGTAGTTGGTTCCATCCAACTTAATAGAAGTCCCCTGTATGTGCAGGGGAGCTCTTGTGGTGGATGACTTCCCCAACAAGTCACTCACAGATTCCTTTTGGTCCCTCATGACCCTTGAAGTCATGATCCACGGAGAAAAGGCTTGTACTGCTGGACATCAGATCATAGAATCAATGAACAACAGACTGTGTTGTACGCGCTAAGGCATAGATTAGGCCTAGTGGTGCCCTTCACGAGGTAGCGCTCCTATAGGAAGCATTGTGCAGGAAGAACGGATTGGTAAACTTTGGTCCTACTCCTTGTAGCGCA
Organism: Thalassia testudinum; assembly: GCA_037157565.1. Taxonomy (NCBI): domain Eukaryota; kingdom Viridiplantae; phylum Streptophyta; class Magnoliopsida; order Alismatales; family Hydrocharitaceae; genus Thalassia; species Thalassia testudinum. The sequence continues at coordinate 22,814,463 of JAZHRO010000015.1, read as the reverse complement.
CCTCCACGGTCCCCTGAGAAGAGACCTGAGGAGTAGCAGACCTCCTTGGGTTTGGTTGCAGCTAATAAGGCCCCCAGACAGATGCACAAGGGGTGACGCTGGGCTGGGAGATCAAGCCGGCGGCAGTGACCTGGAGGACTGTCAGTGGGTGCTACCGACGGTGGCAGAGGTTTGGAAGGCCTGCAATGTGTGTTGGTGGCGTTGTTGGCCTGAGGGTGGTTGTTGGCGGTGATCTGGAAGGGTCTGTGAGAGGTGTAGGCGGCGCTGCTAGAATAGGGGTGGTTGGCAGCGGCAATTTGGAAGGGCCTGCGAGAGGTGCAGGCGATGCTGTTGGCCTTAGGGGGTAAGCGACGCTGAGAGGAGAGAAAGAAGGGGTTTAGGTGGGGGGTTGGTGGCTAGGGTTTCGAGTGGGGTACCCGAGCATCGGTTTAGGACTATTGCTCTAATACCATGATGGGATGAAATGGAGTAGTTTATTCTGAAGACCCTTGGCGCCTTTATATAGAGGCACGAAAAGGGAAAACTACACAAATTTCAATGTACTAGAATTTTTTTTAGACGGGAAAGACCCTTGTGGAGAATTTTTTTTGGCAAGAACTTGATGCAAGCTCCTTTGTAATCTTTTTATTATTATTAATGCAGATAGTTGATCATCCCCTTATGTGATAACCCCTTTTTTCCTTTTCCAAAAAAGTATATATGAAAGGCACATTCCTCAATAAGATCCAAGTGATTTACTTATCTAAGTTGGTATTAGAATTACAATCAAAGCTTTGTCCATTTTGGCTTCTTTACTAAGAATGCTCTTATGTAACTAGAGAAATTTATTAATCTGATAGTTGATATATGGAAGCTGTCCACTAAGTCGAATTAGGTTGTACTCGTGGTTAAGCAAGCCAACCTTCTTGCTCTATCAACCTAAATATTAGGGCTTTCTACTTATACCTTAATGTCAATAATGTCCTTTCAACTCCAATCCAAGCAATCGCTCCATCCCTAAGTACTCACTACCACCATTATTGGCTATGGGGTTTTGCCTAAGTTTTTTCCTTAACACATTCTAACACCATGTCTTCTCTATGTAAGTAGCTTGCCATTTTGGGTGCATTGAAAACTACCTCTCTAAATTTTCCACTTGCCTTTATTGCTCAAAGTTGCAATGACACTTTTTTACACCTCTGACCACTACCAAATGGATTTCCTCCACCACCCACCATTGCAACAACAAATCATTTTCACTTCTCACTACTTGCTATAGAGTTTGATTAATTTCATCACCTTTAGGACTTTTGTTATGTTTTCAAACATAATTTGGCTTCTTCACCATCTTGAGTTTTCTTTTTTAGAGTAAAAGGATGACTATCAGAGGTTAGTAGCCACCCAAAAAGCTACCTTCTTCCTTCAATTAATAAATATTGTCTAGAAATGGCTCAAAGAGAAAAAAATCCCTTACAACATTATTAGCTTACGCCCTTTCCCCCCTAAAGATCATTCCATTCCTTTGAATCCAAATAGTCTAGAATGGTGTTGCATGCTAGATGCGAACTCTTGCATCGACCCAGGTCACACGCTTAAACTCTCTCCAAAGCTCTATATTAGACTCTTATGGAATGCCAAGAGTGCCAAGGCTCTAGAAGACCTCATTGGTAAAAGCACAATTCAAAAATTGATGTTGCCATCAAAGCATATGAACGAGCACCAGAAAATGGGTAGCCAAGACCCAACCCTTCTAATCATTTGTTTGTTCCTCACCTAAGCGACTGGAATAAGTTTATCTAAAGCTAGTTAGAGCATAAAGACTAGGGTACTTAAATGAAAGGATGCTTGACATAGTCCAATCATCTTCCTAAAAGTGGAAGGTCCTTCCCTCTCCCAACCCAGTCTTAAAAAATTGTGCAATGCATGGCATAACCGCAACCAAACTACACCAGAAACCAGCAGTACCACATGGGACTACCCTCCCAATGCAATGACACTCCATAAAAGTAAACCATAATTTTGTTCCATAAGTTATCTTCGTTCTAAAGCAACTTGACCACCCACTTCTCAAACATAGAGTCCTGAAAATCAGAGTGTGAAACACCTAGAGCACCTTGCCTAACTAGTCTACTAGCATCCTTCCAACTGAGAAGGTGCAAAAATTTTCCCTAATGGTCAAGGTCTTTCTAGAAGAATCTTTGTCTAATGGCTTCATCCTTGATTATTTCTTATGCAATTTGAAAATGGAAAAGTGAAATAGTTGAAAAATATAAGTGGAAGCAAATAAACAAAATATCAAAACGTAAACAAGAAATAACACTTGAGTTTACGTGAAAATCCTCACTCATGACAAGTAGGGAGAAAACCATGAGAGGTCTCGATAGGGTGAGTTTCTATATTGATCTTCCCAAAGAATAAGCAAAGGGGTACATGTCTATTTATAGGCCACCACACACTCCATAATCCCACAATAGACAATGTGGGACTAAACCAACTACACATACTCTAATAGTCCCCCTCAAACTGGAGCATGCAATGCTTAGCTTGTACAACATAGAAATCCACTCTACATGACAGAACACAACTCTCTCAATGTAGGTCTTACTTATAGGTAGGTGTGCTAATGACGACAGCGTTGGAGCTACTAAATAAATTGTTGTAGCTCGCTCTAATAAGGGCCTCTCTTCTAGAGATCTCAACTGGTGCTGGTGGGTCCCTATTCAGTATCCATGCCATGGGTTTTCCTCTGAAGACCTCGAAACCAGATCTCTCTAGATTCCATGAAACTGGATCTCCCATATAGAAACCTGACATGGGCCATTCCTGTGAGAACCTTGAAACTTGATCTCCCTCCTTTAGAGGCCTAGAAACTCTGGACCTCTCAGAGTTGTGATTTCCCAAATGGGGGATAATTATAATAGGATCCATACTCCCCCTTTCTTCTATGCTCTTTGGAAGAAGAAACAATCATAGAGAAGTGTTAGCATATATTTTCTATTTTCTATTTTTTCGTTGTTATATGGCTGTTGGGTTTGGTTTGCTCCTCAGGGGCTTTTATGTACTTTCACCCTTTCGGTCTCTCTTTATATAAGAGAGCCCTGGGATTTCTAATTGAATTTGAATCGTTCCATCCAATTTAGTATCAAGCACAAATCCTAGATGGTGGTTTTAGGTATCCCACCCCTCAAGGCCTCTTAAACCCTAACACCAAATCCCATTCTTATCTCCTTCCTCGACGGCGGTAGCAGTCTTCGGCTGCATGCAGGAGCCCTAGCGGCCCCCGACGAGGTCCCTGAGGCTTGATTCAGCCTTTGAGGCTTGATTTAGCCCTACGCAGGATCCCTAGCAGCTAGAGGTGGTGTCCCTGAGGCCCGATTCAGCCCATGCAATGGGGCTGCAACGGTGTGGAAGCCTCTGAACCACCAAGTGGCGCTCCGGTGAGGGTGGATAGACCCAGTAGCAGTGCTGCGGCGTCCTACAGTAGCTAGAGGCGACGTTGCTGGTCCAAGGGTCGTTGGCGATGCTCTGTAGCAGGTGCTAGCGTCGCCGCCAAGCATCCTGCAGCATCGCGGCGGCCGTTTGAGGCTGCGACTGGCGGGGAGTGACGGCGCAACCACCTGTTGCAGTCGTGAGTGTGATCTTTGACACTTGTGCAGCATCCATGATGGGCATATTGCCTTGATCTAGGGACTGCAGTCTTATTCTTGTTGCAAGAAGGAGGCTAGACTTCTTCAAGGCCTCCTTAGGTGTTCTCCTTGCACCCAGGCGAGGCTAACGCTTGTCCATGGAAGCCTCTTAACAACTATGTAGATCTAAATCGGTTAGATTTTCATATTATTTGATGGTTTCTTAGTCCTAGACACTTGATTGAGGCTTCCAGATTGTGAAGATGGCTTCAGATGATCAGTTCAAGGTGTCTTCGGGCTCTATTTCATGATGGAGGCTGCTATGGAAGCAGGACAAGTTAGTCTTCACAGAGACCATCGTGTTAGACAAAGTATCTGAATAGACAAGGAGGCCCTTCTACATGAGGTAGGGGGTGCCGTCGTTGACAGGGTAGCAAGTAGTGGATCACTGGTATGCTCCCTGGCAAGATAGGTCATGCTCAGACTATGACTGAAGCTACAGAGCTGGCTGATGGGATTGTTAGGAAAGAGGATGCGACTGTTGTGTCTACCACTTTAGATACTACAACGCTTGCCTCTTCTAGAGATGATGGATGGCTAATTGATTCCAGGGCATCCAGGCATCTTAGTGGAGGCCAGGAATGCTTCCGCATGGTGCGTGATGTTTCTCCTAGCAAGACTGTTTAGGTGGCTGATGGACACCTTTCTTAGGTTCAGGGAGAGGGGGAGGTTACTATATCCTCTACCTTAAGACTGCCCAATGTTCTATTTGTTCCTGATTTTCTGATCAGTTTGTTGTCAGTTAGCAGCATTACCAAAGAGCTTAACTGCAGAGCAATCTTTGATGATGTGGGGTGTGTTTTTCAGAACAAATTCACAAGGAAAACTATTGGTAGTGGATATGAGGAAGGAGGTGTATACCGCTTAGCTCAGTCTCCATTAGCTATTGTTGGACAAGAAGATGTGGCATACAAGGCAGGGACAACACTTCAGTGGCACGGTCGACTGGGGCATCCCTCTTTAGATCAACTGAGACGGATTATTCATCATTTATCACTTGCTACTGATCTTCTTTGTGACACTTGCCAACTAGGCAAGCATCATCTTTCCAGTTATTCTCTTAGCACTACGGTTGCATCATTTGCATGTTTTGACTTACTCCACATGGACATATGGGGCACGATTCATACTCCAGATAGGCAAGGATTCCGCTTCTACTTGGTGGTCATTGATGATTTCTCCAGACTATCATGACCTTTTTGCTTCATAGTAAGTTAGATGCAGGAAATACGATTGAGATGTTAACTAATCAGAACAAGACTCGATTTTCTACGGTTGTAAAGATTGTTAGAACTGACAATGCACTTGAGTTTTGCACCAGGAGACTGGCCCAGTTTTACAGCTCCTTAGGTGTCATACATTAGACCTCCTGCCCCTATACGTCCTAGCAAAATGGTGTGGCAGAAAGGAAACACAGACATCTCTTAGACGTGGCTCGGACATTGTTGATACATCACAATGTTCCATCTTCCTATTAGGGAGATGCTGTTTTGACAGCTTACTACCTAATCAATAGGATGCCTAGTTTGGTCCTTCATGAGCAGATTCCGTATCAGATACTGTATCCAGATAGAGATTTGTTTATTGTGCCTCCTCGGGTTTTTGGCTATGTTTCATTTATTCACATTTTTAGTCCTGGCAGGGACAAGCTTGCTCCCCGTGCGGTCAAGTGTGTATTTTTGGGTTACAGTGCTACTCAGAAAGGCTACAAATGTTATGATCCCATTGGTAGGCGACATTATGTTAGCATGGATGTCACATTTCATGAGGTGCCTTATTTTCCTATGAGGGGCCACCGGATGTCTACTTCAGATGCACCTGTCCCCATGCCCTTTCCTCCTGTCTAGTTTGAGGATATTCCTATTTCGACTTCCCCGACTCCTGTTTCAGATTCCAGGGAGTCCGTGGATGATTTTGAGAAGCTACATGGTATGATGTGCATGTACAGTAGACCTTACTTGACTTGCAGAGGCCATCTCTGTCTATGCCACTAGACTCTCCTGCACAAGTGCATGTTGACTCCACTGAGCTGCCTGTTGATGATAGTCCCACAAGTCACTCTACAGTGCCTAATGCTTCTAAGGGTCTTCCTATTGCTATTAGGAAGGCTCTAGCTCTTGTGCTCACTATCACGTACGTTGCAGGTGATCTTCCTAGTGCCTATCTTGGGAAGTCGTTTGTTTAGTTTACTTCTGCCCTATCAGCTGCAGAGATCCCCACTACCTACTAGCAAGCCATGCTTCATCCAAAATAGTGGGTTGTCATGGAGGATGAGATGCCTGCACTTCGAGGTCGCGGGACTTGGGAACTCACTCCACTCCCTGATAGAGATACTGTTGTTGGCTATAGATGGGTATTCACATTGAAATTCAATCCAGATGGAGGCATAACTAGGTACAAGGCACATCTAGTGGCAAAGGGGTTCACCCAGACCTATGGAGTGAATTTCTTTGACACCTTTGCACCAGTTGCTAGACTTCCTACTGTATGGGTACTGGTTGCAGTGGCAGTTCAAGTAGATTGGCCTTTACATTAGCTGGATGTGAAGAATACCTTCCTTTATGGGGATCTCCAAGAGGAAGTCTATATGCAGCAGCCACCTAGTTTTGAGGCTCCGGGGGAGTGTGCATGCTGACTACAAAAGGTCATCTATAGCCTTAAGCAGAGTCCCACAGTTTGGTTCCAGAGACTATCATAGGTTGTAGAGGCAACTAGGTTCAGGAGGTCGACAGCCGACTTTTCTCTTTTTGTCAGGAGGATTGGACGAGATACGGTGATACTTGTTTATGTTGATGACTTGATTGTCACAGGAGATGATGAGTAGGGTGCTGCTGAGATTAAGCGCATCCTAGCAGAGTAGTTTGTCATGAACTTAGGAGCTCTACAGTACTTTCTTGGTATTGAGGTTGCTCGCAGCAAAAAGGGTGGTCTTATCCCAGAGGAAATATGCTTTGGATGTCTTGCAGGAGATTGGCATGCTTGGGGCCAAGGAGGCCAATATTCTTATGGACCCCAAGATGCCACTATATGAGAGAATGCACAGTTGGTGGACAGCAGGTAGTACAGGCGGCTTATGGGCAAGCTACTATATCTCACTATTACGAGGCCAGACATCCCCTTTGCAGTAGGAAAATTGAGTCAGTTTATGGCTAAGCCAACATGCTAACACTGGGATGCAGCATTGATGATGTTCAGATACATCAAGAAGGCTCCTGGGAAGGGTCTTCTCTTTTCCAAGGGGTCTTCGATGACCTTGGTTGGATACTATGATGCGGACTACGTTGGATGTCATGTGGATCTCAAATCCACTACTGGGTTTTGCACCTTTCTAGCAGGGAGTTTGATTACATGGAGGAGCGAAAAGCAGAGCATAGTTGCGAGATCTAATGCTGAGTCTGAGTACAGGACCATGGCTCAGACCACTACAGAGATGATGTGGATCGGATTCCTGCTTACTGACTTGCAGATACAGTTTTCTAGCCCGATGGAGATGAGATGTGATAATAGAGCAGCCACCTTTATTGCCAACGACCCAGCATTTCATGAGAGGATGAAGCATGTTGAGGTTGACTGTCACTACACCAGAGACATCATTCAGAAGGGGTTGCTTTATACCACACCAATCACATTTGAGGAGCAGATTGCCGACAGCTTTACCAAGCCCTTAGCCAGATCTCTATTTGATTCATGTGTATCCAAGTTGAGCATGATAGATATCTATGCTCCAACTTCAGTGGGAGTGTTAGCATATATTTTTCATTTTCTATTTTTTTGTTGTTATATAACTGTTGGGTTTGGTTTGCTCTTTAGGGGTTTTTATGTATTTTCACCCTTTCGGTCTCTCTCTATATAAGAGAGCCCTAGGGTTTCTAATTGAATTTAAATCGTTTCATCCAATTAGAAGAAATAACAATCAAATAGTAGAAGAGCTCCTCCACCTCTTCTTTTCCATAATTTCTCTTTTTTTTGTTTTTAATCTTTCCTTTTTCCCTTTTCTCCTTTTTTCATTTTTGTCCTTCTCTTTTTTTCGATTTTTTAAAAAAATTTTCTCCTTTGGCTTTTCTACTCCTTTGCAATACTAAAAAAAAAATCCAAAAGAAGCCTAAAGGTACGCATGACAAAGATAAAAAAATGACCTAAAAGATACTTCCCAAAAATAATGGCTAAGTTGTGATTTCCTTCTTCGGCTTCACTCATCGCCAGCATCTTTGAAAAAATGTGGAGGCGCATCTCTGCTGTTGAGAGTTGTCATCATTGCCTATATCAGTGGCAAAGATCTCATCGATTCCTTCGTCTTCATTGCCATCGCAACTCTTGTAGCGCCTCCAACAGTCGACGCCTTCCCACGATCTTGCCTTCTTCGTTGCTGCGACATCTCCTATTCTCGCGATTGTGTGCGAGATCCTAACATCCCTCGTGATTGCCGCTAGTGCTCGCTCCACCTTCATGTGCTTGCCATGATCTCGCCACCCTCTCTGCCTTGCACTTCTCCTTAAGCAATAATGGAGGTGATATGTGCATTGTCATGTGGACCTTACGTGCTTCCAACTGCCACGTAGGATGCAGTCGTGCCATTGTACCTCCTTCCTTGATGGTTGCTCCATCACATGCGGTCTTGCCATCACAAGGCTCCTGTCAACGCACATGCTCCTTTAGCTACTATTGCGAGATGATCTTCTAAGAACATGAATGGCAGTAACAATAATTTTTTTTAACAAGAGCACCCAAGAATGACTTGCTTTGATACCAAGTTGAAAAATATGATAAGCGGAAGCCAATCAAGAAAATATCAAAGCATAAATAAGAAATAACACTTAAGTTTATGTGGAAACCCCACTCATGAGGAGCGAGGAGAAAACCATGAGAGAAGGCCCCTGATAGGGCAAGTTTCTGTATTGATCTTCTCAAAGAATAAGAAGAGGGATATATGCATATTTATAAGCCACCACACACTCCATAATCTCATAATAGATGATGTGGAACTAAACCAACTACACATACTCTAATAGAAACACTAGAATGATTGGCAAAACTGATTCGAGTACCAACCTTCCCTGAGAGGATACCCCCCTTAAACCTGGCATCCTCTTCTCCAATTTCTCCACCAACGGAAGCCAAATGCCAACATGTTGATTGCTTCCCCTTCAAAGGTAAGGTAAATAAGTCGTAAACTTCCCTTCTGTAAGTTTAGTGTTGACAAATAAATAGTAGCCACCTCATCAGACAAGGTCAGGGAAATAAAAACAAAGTTGTCATGATTAGTCGAGAGGTTAGATATTTCCCCCAAAGATGGTAACTAAAGACTCCAAGTGTACACCTTTGCACCAGCCCTTTCAATAAAGAATAGCATGTTTGCATATTGCAAAATGGGAGTAACCAAAGACCCGTTAAAAGCCAAGGTATATCCTTTCAATAAGTCCCCCGAACAAGCTTTAAAAGGCATAAGTGCCACAGTATTAGTAGTAATGATATATAAGAGTGGGGCCAAAGGACAACCCTACCTCACTCAAGCCATTTATCCACTAGTTTGTCATTGACTAAAATAGAAAGGAGCTGGTGGTGACCCATCTCTTCATTCAAGCCAACCACTTATTTAGGAACCATATTTGTTTGTGCACCTACCAAAGGTATGACCAGGAGTCCAAATTGCATGCCTTCAAGAAGTAAGACTTCCATATGAAGCTCTTCTTCATTATCCTCTAAGATGCTTACATCTCTTTTGGAATGACAACGGAGTCCTGTAGGGATCTACCATGAAGGAAAGCCGATTGCACTAGGCTGATGAGGTCAGGCAACACCTTCCACAATCTATTTACAAGAACCTTAGACACAATAAGGTAGGTTGAGTTAAAGAGTCCAATAAGACGATAATGGTTGATTTACTTTGTTCCAGATTTCTTAGCAGAAGGAACGTATAAAACCTATTTAGTCACTCATAACCAAAGTTCCTATTTAGGAACTCCCTTCACATAGCCATTAAGTCATCCTTGATAAGGTCCCAGAACTCTTTATGGAAAAGTTGAAAAATTGTCAGGTCTAGGGAGCCTTCTACATTTAGTCTGAGAATGGCATTGTGCACTTCATTTTCATTCAACTATCTCACCAATTGCGTAGCACTTCCTTCTCGAAGCAATGGCACGTTTGCATCGAACCATTCCCAATTTCTTAGGCTTTTGCATCTTGTAAAATTGTGGAAATGTGAATCCAGTGCTCGAGCAATTTTCTTCTTCCTCGAAATTGATTCCTCTCCCACTTTTAGCAAAGTTATAAGGTTTGTTCTTCTCCTTGAGCTAGCTGCAAGGTGAAAGAAGCAAGTGTTAGCATCGCCTTCTTTAGCCAAAGCTATCTAGATCTTTGCCTTCAATCCATATCTCTTGGTGTCTTCCTGGCAGACAACTTCCTGTATTCTTTCCTTCCTATCCTTCTCTGATTTACATAGCTCCCTTGAATCCTCTACCCTATCCAAATTTACAACCTCCTAAAGAGCTTCAAGTCTATTCCTTTCCTTTCCTAAAGTTCCTTTTTAAAGGCAATCAACTTCAATCGTAGATTATGTAACCTATCAACAAAATTTTTCTTCTAGATGCGGTAGGTTGTACCTCAAGCTATTTTTCTCGGATAAGCTCCTTGAATCCTGGCTCCAACAACTAAGATTTATTAAACTTAAAGGAGGAGGTGAATCTCGCATCTTCATTGGACTTCCACGAAGGGGGTGTGATAGGAAAAAAGGTCTTGGCATAGTAGGGACCTTTGCCTACTAAGATTGCTTCGTAAGGTCTACTGAGATAAAAAATGGTCAATCTTGGATTTTGTCTCTGCTGAGCTCCTCGTAGTATATTTAGCACCTGAAGTAGGTAAATCAAAGAGCTCAAAGTCAACTACTAGATCTGTAAAGGCATCCATAGTCCTATCCTGTCTCTTATCTGGTCGATCGTCCACTGACTAGGTTGCATTGAACTCTACAAATGATATTTCCATCTTAGTTTCCCTTTTTGTTTGGCTTTGGCAATGTTCAGAAGATTATTCCTCGTAATTTGTGCTATAGAGTTGTTGCATGTATCCATGTTGTACGAAGCATGGTTTTTCAACTGTAGCAACCTATAGCTAACTACCAACCATGCTTTGGTAACCATGACCCTTGTTTGCAAGGGTTCTTGCATGAGAAACACATGCGAGTAAAGAAGCTAATTCTACCACTTCGCCATCGAAGTGTGTCACAAAGAATGCTGAGATTCGGTAGTTGGAATATTGGTACTTTGACTAGTAAGCTCATGGAGATTGTGGATACAATGGTAAGGAGAAGGATTGAAATTCTTTACCTTCAAGATACTAAGTGGGTTGGAGAAAAAGCAAAGGAAATCGAGAGAACATGTTTCAAACTATGGTATTCAGGAAAGGACAAAGGTAGAAACGACGTGGGCATTATAATTCATAAGGATTTGAAGGAGAGTGTGGTTGAGGTTAAGAGATTGGGTGATCGAATTATTTTGATAAAATTAGTCTTAGAAGAAGAGATCTTGAATGTTATTTCAGTTTATGTACCTCAAGTTGGTCTGGAGGAAAGAATAAAGAATAAATTTTAGGGAGAGCTTGATATGATAATTCAAGGAATCCTACAGAGATGATTTTCTCTGGTGGAGATTTAAATGGGCATATGGGAAAAGATGCTTTAGAGTATGCAGGAGTGCATGGAAATCATGGTTTTGGTATTAGGAATGAAGAAGGGACGACGTTCCTTGATTTTGCTATAGCTTATGATCTTTTCATAGCAAATACCTTTCTCAAAAAATGAGAAGAGTATTTGATTACCTATAAAAGTGGCTTAACAAGAATGCAGATCGATTACTTTGCTTTGAGAAGAAGGGACCGTTTATCTTGTAAAGATTGCAAGATTATTCTAGGGGAGAGTTTAACTGCTCAACATCGTCTTTTGGTGTTGGATGTTCTTTTGAAGAAGGCAGAGAAGAGAAAATTAGTGTCTAAGAATTTGAGAATTAAATGGTGGAATCTTAAGAAAGAATAAGTGAGATTTAAAGGGAAGATGATGCAACAAAAGACTTGGGATCTTGATGGTAGTGCTGATGAAATGTGGTTAAATATGGCAAACTGTATTAGGAAGGTGGCAAAGGAGGTGTTAGGCGTGTCTAAAGGAGGTGTTCCAGGACAAAAGGAGGTTTGGTGGTGGAGTGTGGAAGTGCAGGAGGAGCTTAAAATTAAAAGAGCCTGTTTTAAAGCCTTATATCGAGATAAGATCGATGAAAATATGGAAAACTACAAAAGAGCAAAGAAAGAAGCAAAGAAAATAGTTAGTGAAGCAAAAGCTTGGGAGCATTTTTATAAGAAACTTGATTCTAAAGAAGATGAAAAAGATATTTTTAAGTTAGCTAAAGCAAGAGAGCGGAAAGCAAAGGACCTTACACATGTAAGATGCATCAAGGATGAAGGAAGGGTGCTTATAGCTAGTGAGGATATAAAGATAAGATGGAAAATATATTTTCATAAGCTATTTATGAAAAATAAAAGAATAATATCATCTTAGGGGAGTTAGCCAACTCAGAAGAATATGTGAATAGGGCATGTTATCGAAGGATACAAAAGAAAGAAGTAGAGGAAGCTTTGAAGATGATAAAAAGTGGGAAGGTTGTTGGGCCTGATGATATTCCTATAGACATTTGGAGAAAGACGGGAGAACGGGGTATAACTTGGCTCACAAATTTATTTAATACTGTGTGGAGAGGCAAGAAGTTGCCAAAGGAATGGAGGAAAAGTTTTGTGGTACCTTTATACAAGAACAAGGGTGACATACAAGATTGTTCCAACTATAGAGGTATTAAGTTGATGAGTCATACGATAAAACTTTGGGAAAGAATAATTGAAAGAAGGTTGAGGCAAGTCTCTATGGTAACTGAAAATCAGTTTGGCTTTATGCCAGGCAGGTCTACTATTGAGGCAATACATCTCTTGAGACATATGATAGAGACATACAAAGTCAAGAAAAATGATTTACATATGGTTTTTATTGATTTGGAGAAGGCCTATGATTCTGTCCAAAGAGATATCTTGTAGAGAATTTTGGAAAAGAGACAAGTGTCAGTTATATATATCAACTTTATGAAGGATATGTACTATGGAGCAGCAGCTTGTGTAAAGACTAAGGATGTTTTGACAGACTACTTTGATATCACCATTGGTCTGCATCAAGGTTCGACTTTAAGCCCTTTTCTTTTTTCCTTAGTCATGGATGAATTGATGAAGCATATCCAAGTTGAGGTGCCTTGGTGTATGCTTTTTGCTGATGACATTGTGTTGGTTGATGAGATAAGAGATGTAGTGAATAGAAAACTTGAACTTTGGAGAGAAGCCCTGGAAGATAAATGATTATGCATAAGTAGGACGAAGACTGAGTATATGGAATGCAAGTTTAGTAGTAGAGGGAACAATGAAGGGATTGATGTAAAAATTGGAGAAGAGTGCATTCCAATGAAAGATGTTTTTAAGTACTTGGGATCCATTTTCCAACATGATGGTGGAATTGATGAAGATGTTACACATAGAATTAATGCAGGGTTGTTGAAATGGAGGGGTGCATCTGGTGTTCTCTGTGATAAGAGGGTTCCTTTAAAAGTCAGGAAAATACTATTAAGCTGTGGTAAAACCAGCCATGTTGTATGGTTTTGAATGCTGGGCTATAAACTATAGGCATGTACAGAAGATGTCTGTGGCAGAAATGAAGATGTTAAGATAGATGTGTGGTCATACAAGAAAGGACCGTATTTCAAATGAGATTATTAGAAAAAAGATTAGGGTGGCACCGATAGAGGATAAAATGAGAGAGTCACGTCTAAGGTGGTTTGGACATTTACAAAGAAGGTCACTAGATGCTCTAGTTAGGATATGCGAGAAGTTGGAGGCTGAACCTTCTAAGAGGGGGCGAGGAAGGCCAAACAAGTGTTGGAAGGAAACTATTAAGTATGACCTCAATTACTTTAATTTAAGTCCTGAAATGGCTGAAAATCGATCTGTATGGAGGCAAAGAATCCATATAGTCGACCCCACTTAGTGTGGGAAAAGACTTGGCTGCTGTTGTTGTTTGTGGTGGTTCATTCATGACCTCTTTTGCTCACCTATGTAGCTTGTCTGGTGGTGCACTTCCCCATTTCTTTGAAGATTTTTGATTGGTGGAATGTTTATCTTCAATGCACCTTGCTTCTTACTTTTGATGGTCCCCTTCACATATTGTAGGGCTTGTGGGCACTCGTCCTTTGTGTCGGTTTAGCTTGTGATAGTGTGTAAGCTATTGTTGTGCTCTTCTTTCTTTATGTTTTTGTTCACGTAATCCTCAAACAAGAATTTGTAGTTACACATGCCATACTACCCTTGGGATCCTCCTTTCCTTTACAATGGCATCTTTAGCTTGGCCATCTTTTCCTTTCTAAGATAAGGCGTGTTTTCCTCACCTGTTACAAGTTACAACCTTTCAGTGCAAAGCATGTTAACTCATGAAGCATCATATGGGTGCCTTCCTTACTACATTTGGTCTCTCCTCTGATCCCTTTGACTTATTGTATATAGATGTATACTGGCTATGGCTTTGTCCTAATTGACTTGGGAACATGTTTTACCTTATGACCCCTTAAAAAAGTGTATTTTACCTGTGACTATCAAAGATTTCTTTAGAGTATCTTGGGGTTTCTTTTTATGGGAAAAGACAAATGTAGGTACCTTAGCTAAAGCTTTCTTGTATATTACAACCTTATACTTCTAAAGATAGTGGGATAAGTGAGAGAATATATCAACATTTTCTGGATGTAACTTGTTTCCTTCTCATTCACATGAGTCTTTTAGAGATGGTGGGAAGATGCCATTGTCACTGTATGCTATCTGATCAACTGGAGATCATCCATTGTGCTTTAAGGAGGATTTTTTTTAAAACTATAATCAAATGAAATGACCACGGGTGGTTATCATGCAGATAACCACCTTCCCCTTTTCAAAAAAAAAATTCCAATATTACTCTCAAGGAATTTGGTTGTGTTTCTTTTGTCCACTTGTATGGACTAGGATGAGATAAGTTGGTCCCCTGCATAGTGAAGTGTGTGCTCCTAGGTACTTCAAAACTCAAGATGCATATTAATGCTTTTAATCCTATGAATCATCATCTCATAAGTGCTGCCAATGTCATGTTCTAAGTCTATTTATTTTTTCTTGCTACTAGATTCCAAGTTGCCTTGTTAGAGTCTTATAGGCTACACTTGTGCCTATATCGTTCATGCCACTAGAGTGCATTTTGATAACGACTTCTACAATATACTGTTTCTAATGCAAAGCTAATGGCTATTGATTCACAGGTGGTTCTTTTAAATTGAAGTCCTAATGCTGGTAGAGGTCAGGATAATCATTCTCATATTTAGCCATTATAGTGTTCAGCACTTGAGCCTTCAATCTATGAAGTCTGCTCTAGCAGTTTTTACCACTCACTGATAGGAACATTAAAAGTACAAATAACAATACTCTCAAACAATATTCTTCCTTTTAATCTGAACTAGAATGCCTTTGAAAGATAACCAAATGAAACTGAATTTTACTTTCTAATTTCGACCAATTTGGATTGTTGAATTACATTTTTGTCCAATATATCCTGTTGAGACAAATGAATTCTTGATGATGGGTTAATGTAATTTATTTCGACATGGTTTAAGTGGGACTCTGCAAGGTGTCAAGTTGCCTATATAAAGGCATGTATACCCCTCATTTGTTTCTTAAGAGCAAAATAGAAGACCTGCCCATAGGGACTCTTCTCTTGTGGTTTTCTTCCCTCTCTTTGTAAAAGGGATTTCCATGTAAACCCTAATCTTCTTTGGATGCTCTTGATGCTTACGTTCTATTGGAATCATGCCCCTTTTTGCTTCTTCCTGCTTGGGATCATCTCCTGCTACTGCTTAAGATCTACTCAGGGTCGTATCCTATTGTCTGCCCCATTTGCTAGACTTCGTAATCATTGATTCTAGCTTGACTGCCTGCTTGTCCTCCCAAAAGATGTGTTGAGTAAGGGGGAGTTGAGTTTTATCTTATTTTGAGGGGGGGTGTTGAGATAGATGAATTATCGATGATGGGTTATTATATAATTTAGTCCGACATGGTTTAAGTGGGACTTTGTAAGGTGTTGAGTTGCCTATGTAAAGGCTTGTATACCCTTCATTTGTTTCTTGAGAAGCATAATAGAAGATCTATTCATAGGGGCTGTTTTCTTGTGGTTTTTTCCCCTTTCTTTGTGAAAGGGGTTTACATGTAAACCGTAGTCTTCTTTGGATGCTCTTAATGCTTTTATTCTATTTTATCTCTTATCTTTCAACATATACGAAAGCCTTGAAGTAGACCAAAGCCTTAGAAACACACTAGATGGCTCTGTTTTGCATTCATATCTTATTCTTATGTAGGAAAAGGGAGAAAGACGAGTGCAAAAGATAAGAAAAGGCACTTGTCATTAAATTATATTTTTTAATCTTATTTCTTCTAGAAAGGGCTTAGTGTAGCTACCTTGATCCTTTTTTCTAATAAATAAGGGACTAATGTCTTCTTACTCAGTTTATTTATTTTCATGATGGCTATACTTTGGGCCTACATTGTAGTTGATGCCTATAAATCAAACTGATGTGACAAAAATGGAATAAACAGGTAGTCTTCATTTCATGGAATGATGGTAGCTAGGCTAAATGAGGTTGGGTGGGATAAGACAAATAATGTACATCGGCTAAAGTGGTTGCTTTCAATGCAATACAACTCTTAACAAAAACCTTGGATTTTACATAAATTCTCTTATAAACTTATGCTATTGAATTGGAAATGGTTCTCATTCTTTGAAAATAGAAATCAAGCCCTCCTTATATAGAGAGAAGGGATGACAAGCAATCATAATCCTAAGTAATTTGCTAATAAACTAGAATCAAATCAAATCCTAATGATTGCTTAACAAAATGAGAAATGCTAAGTTTACTCACAAGAAAACATTTAATTATTCCTATTTCTAATATATCTTTAACACTCTCCCTTAAGTTGAAGCGTGCAACGCCCAACTTGAAAGAGGTAGAACAAAGGACTCCCCCTAATGTAGACATTTAGAGGAACATTTAATAGAGCAGACTATATAGCACGAGTAGTAGTTGTAGTAAATGGGCAGTAGTGGCAATACTAGATGGGAGAATGTTGTGGCATAGTACCAACTATAAATGATAGTAGGAAGGCTGTAGCAGTAGTAGCAGCCGTAGATGGGGTAACATTCCTAAGTAGTCAATAGTAATGGTGGGAAAGTAGTGCTCAAAGTTCCTACTGTTCATCAACTCCAGCAGAGAAGCCATACGCCAAATCATAATTCCCAACACCTTGGTTTAGAGAAGCAACAAGAGCAGGGGTAAGTGTAGAGGTTGAGGCTACAACCATGGTAGAGTAGAGGATTGATGCGCGAGGGGTTTTGTGCAAAGAAGAGTAGTACTGTGTGGTGGTGCAATGCATGAGGACTGTAAGGGCTCTTGCATGCGTTGCAGCATTAGGACCTTCTCGCGTGAAGGTACATGTGAGGTAGCAGGGAAACCCATGCGTAGGCACTGCGGGCAATATGAACACACGAAGAGGAATGCGTACAATGGCACATGCGACAAGGGGAGAGAGGGTGCATGCAATGAGGAAACCTCCTAGTGCGAGTGATTGGGAGGAGGGTTTCATGGATGGACCATGTGAAATTTTTTGGATATAGTTTTCATTCTTTGAAAATGGAAATCAACCCCTCTTTATATTGGGAGAGGGGATAAAAAAAGTAATCCCTAATTCTAACTAATTTGGTAACAAACTAGAATCAAATCAAATCCTAATGATACCATAACAAAATAAGACATGCTAATTTAACTCTCAATATATCTAGTTTAATTATTCGTATTTCTAATTTATCTCTAACAAAATATATGCTTTCTATATTTTTCATATTTACATCGATACCTTGTAAAGTATTGAGTAGTTTATGTAAAAGCCCCTGAACTTACACCTAAATTTCAATTGGTACTTGGACTTTGAAACACATCAATGTCGTCCCTAATTTCTTTATTTGTATCAATGCAGTCCCCCCTTTCACTCACTATTGAATTTAACGTATCATTTACTAACCTTTTTTAGCTAAGTTTGGGTTAATAACTTCAAAATGTGGTATAAACACCAACATCGGATATTAGTAAACGTCAATGTTGAAGGGACTACATTGATACAAATAGAAAGATGAGGGACAACATTGGTGTATTTCAAAGTTTAGGCTACATTGAAATATGAGTGTTAAGTTTAGGGGCTTTCATGTTAGTTACTTGAAAGTTATTGCTAGGTGCACCTTGGATTGAGCTACATCAAATGATTTGCTAATATTATTTTTCAAAAAGTCAAAAAATGAGTATTATCCTTCTTCCTTGATATCCTAATATTCAAAATAATGCAAATTTTCCTTTTCACAAGATTCACATATAAATATATATATATCTTGGTTTTTGACACTCGTGAAGACTATATCTTAAAGTTGAGATTTCCCTTTTTATTAATTTTTTAATTTTCTAATAGGATCTTACCTCTAAGATGGACTCTTAAGGATCTTAATTTGCCTTAACCTTGTTTGAATTAACTTACATGTGCCTAATGTGTGATCTCATGGGAGGGCATTGGTGTGATGTTGAGCAACTTTATGAGGGCATTTGTGTAAATATGACACATGTAGGGGTGTTTATGTAATAACAAATGTTATAGAGACTTTTATGTAAAGACCTCAAATAAGCTACTCTTCTCACATCTCTACTTATGATAAATCAACTCAATTGTCATGTCTGGATTGCTATTCATCCCACTAGCAATAAAAGTTATTAGTAAAACTAACTCACATCAAATATGAAATAAACAAACTGGAATGTCCAATTTTCTACTAGTAAGACATCAATTCATCACTTACCACTCCTTCAAACAAAGCGCTTTTTAAACCTAAGACTTTGTCAAGTTATTCAATGTTAAGTCCTAATGCTCTATCAAACACTGCTTTAGAGCAATGGTTCATGGTTTTCATTTGTAACTTTCATACTTTATCAGATAGTGGAGTTGGTGTAGAACTCATAGTTCTAGGTATGAGCGAATTCCAGATGTACAACTCTTAAAATGCTTGTGAGGGGATTGAAAGCTATAGATTTGCAGGCCTGTGCCACTAGCCTGCTATGTGAAAATGTGGTTCTTTGTAGCATTGATTGTTTGGGGGCTAGTGGATGGATAGCTTGTAGACTTCTTTAGATTGTAATATCTCTGCAAAAAATAGCATCGGAGTATTTTAGGCCAATTGTGGTAAATCTTGTTCTCCATTAGATATCTGTATGCATGCATGAAGCAAAATCCTGTAAAATTAAGGAAACAATATGTCCTGAAAACTAACAAATCCCCACATCTTTTGACAACTCACGATGTGGGATAAGGTTTTGTTTCAGATTTTGCTTTTTCCCTTTATTGCATAGAACTAAGTCCTGAGCAATTTTCATGTGGTAGTCAATGTTGGTCTTGGAGATAACTATATCCATGCATGGGAGACAATCTGCCTTGAGTATCATGGGATACATGCTCTACTCATTTATTGCAAAACTGTGTTGTACGGGAAGATAAACATCCCAGGAAACAAATAATTGTCATTTATTATAGACTCCTAATTCAGCTCTTTTGTTTGTCTGACCTGGCCATTTTTTTAAATCATTTCCAAGTTTCATCACTTATTTCATGCTCTTTTTTACTTCCTACACATGTGGTCTTCAAATTGTCATATGTCTTATGAAGTTGTTTCACGATCATTTTGTATAAATTATGTTGTGTTGATTTGGTTTTGACTCACAATGCTTGTTGCACCCACAAACCTTGAAGCGCATAAGGTGATCGAAAAGTTGAATCATACACCGCTGAATGGCAAACCATTACGGATCATGTTATCTTGTAGGGATCCAGATGCAAGGAGGAGTGGCATTGGTAATTTGTTTGTAAAGGTAAGGTAATTATCTTATGAAGTCAATTAATGCAATGCCATTGGTTCCTTTGTGTTTTTGCATTTTTTTAACATAGACGATAGCTAATATGTTGATGTTTTACTTCTATTGCAGAACCTGGTTGACTCTATAGATAATATGAAGCTACATGAAATTTTTATGGAGTTTGGCACCATTTTGTCCTGTAAAGTTGCAACAAATTATGATGGGAAGAGCAGAGGTTATGGCTTTGTTCAGTTTGACACTCAGGAGTCTGCAGACTCTGCTATTGAGAAAATCAATGGCTCCAGCATTGGTGGCAAACAAATGTCTGCAACTATTCTCTTTAACTTTCTGCATTGCATTTTTCCTTTCCCTTTCCCCATTTCCTTCTTTTAGATGGTAGAAATTTCTTTTGAAGTCTATTTGAGTACTGTTTCTTCTTTAGAAACTTATCATTTTTCCAACTCTTTGCATTTCTCACTGTTGTATATGCTGATGTTTTTTATGTATGATATACAATTCCAGATATGTTGGACATTTTATTAAGAAGAGTGAGCGTCTATTGGCCAGTCCTGATGTCCAATACACTAATTTATACATGAAAAATCTGGATGAGGACATTACAGAGGAGCTCCTCCGCCTGAAATTCTCCGAGTTTGGTAAAATAACTAACATGGCCATTGCCAAAGACAGTGAAGGCAAATCCAAGGGTTTTGCCTTTATAAACTTTGAAAACCATGAAGATGCCAAACAGGCAATGGAGGCAATGAATGGCTTGCAACTCGGTTAGTTTAACAATTTCTTTCTGACATGAGGCATACAAACATGTACTGAATCTTTTACATCTTTATGATTTATATGATGTAGGATCCGAGGCTTTGTATGTAGCAAGAGCTCAAAAGAAAGCAGAGCGACAACAATTTTTGTGTCGCTTATTTGAGGAAAGGAGAAATGAGAGAATCAGGAAAAATGTGGGTTAAAAAGACCTTCAGGTTTACTTGTATTTTCCTCATTATTTTGCTATTTCTTGCATTTACTGATTAAATAGTGGTTATTTGGCTCAGGTTTCAAATGTTTATGTGAAGAATATAGATGATAGTGTTGACAATACTGTTCTTAGGGACCATTTTAGTACTTGTGGTACTATTACCTCTGCTAAAATTATGTGCAATGAGAAAGGAATTAGCAAGGGTTATGGATTTGTATGCTTTTCTACACCTGAAGAAGCAAATGATGCTGTCCGAACTCTACATGGTACTTTCTATGCTTATTCCCAGCCTGTTGAAGGTCAGTTTTCTTTAATGGAGATTATGGTTATGTATTTCTACTTTTGTAGGTTATATGTTCCATGGGAAGCCGTTATATGTAGCAATTGCACAAAGAAAGGAGGAAAGAAAGGCGCAACTTCAGATGCAGTTTGCACAAAGAATGGCAGGGTTGGCAGGATCATCTAGTGCCATTTTTCCTCCTGGATATCCTCTATATTATGGTACACCTAGTGGTTTGATGCCACCAATCTCATCTAGACATGGCTTCATGTATCCTCCACTGGCAGTGAGACCTGGATGGAGACCAAGTGGGATTACCATTCCTGCAAGGCCAAATTTTCCACAAATCCTACCAGCTGTGGTATGCTATGGTTTTGTTGATTATATTTCATCATAAAGAATTGTTGTCTATTGCAGCTGCCTTAAAATTCTTCTTTTAACGAGTAGTAAAGCCCATTTTTTCAGATATCTAACATGCCAAGGCAGCAAAGGCAAAGAGGGCGGACAAGTGGGCATGTGCTTCCATTCCCCAATCAATCAATGCCTTGTGATCCACATTTACAACAAGCAAATAATGTTAATTCTTCAAAAGAATATAGTTCTCAACAGGTAAGCCTTATTTTATTATCTCTTTAATTTTCCCTGAACTTGAAATTGATGTTGGAATGCTTCCTTGCTTCTTCTGTGTAGCCATACTGATTTTTCTGTAAAGATAACACAACTTGACTTTAAGTGAAGTTTTCCTGAATGTTGTTTTACGGCATCCTGTTACCTGATTGCTTGTGGCAAGCAAAGTTCACTTAAAGGAAATTACGTTTTTTTGATCAAGTTCACAGTTTGTTGCATATGCTTATTGTTTGTAGATGTGGTCTATCTATTCGTCTCATCTTCAACACATGCTACACATTCAATAAGGGATATTCTCTTAAACCATATCTTGTGTCTTGTGATGTCTGAGTTGTGTTTATTCAGAAGCAATTCATCAATAGGTCACCTATTAATGATTTGAATTCTCATTGCTAATATGAAGACAAATCAGTTCATTGCATTTTGCACTGTTTCTTCTTAATTAAGCTAAGAACTTTTCTTCCCTTACCATGTTATGATTTTCTTAAGAAAAAAAAATCTAAATTAATGATGGGCTTTGAAATGGGATGTGGCTGGTGGCAATTTTGCATGGTGCCAATCAGTGGATTCAAGGAACTTGATGGAGAAAAAAAAAAGGCGAGGTAATGGCAAGCTCACAGTCATGATCATTGGGAGTTCATTTTCCTATGCCTTTTCCTCCTATATGTACTCTTAAGGGATGGAGAAAGATGAATCCTAAGGTGGAAACATTGTGTTGCCACCCAAGTTAAGGGTTAAGAATTAGGGTGATCCTCCTTGTTTGGGAGGATGACATCCCTTTCTTTGTATTGACCTTTCCATTCCTTACATCATGGCCCTTCTATGTGGCTTGCATGTTTTGTTGTGACAAATACAATGGGGATTTTGCAACAATCATTGAGGGAAGGTGTTAATCACGCTTTATTGGGTTTTTGAAGCAAGTCGCGTTGTAGTATAGTCAATCAAGCGTTATTAACAAATAAGAAGTTTTTATTACTTGAAAACCTAAGTATTCGAGGTCGAACACAGGAAGCAAATGAAATTTATTCACTAATCTCAATAATGTAATTTGAACACTTAAATATACTCAAAATCTAATTCAAAATAGAATGCAGGAGTTTATGAATTATAGAATGTAGCAAAAATAGAAGAGAAATTGAGAAGAGTTGGATAAAAAAGTTGATTCTTGGCTTGTCTCTCTCTTCAACTTCCTCTTTCTTTGGTTCTTCTTTCCTTCTTGGCTTCTCTTCTTCCTTTCTTTCTGTGGCTCCTTTCTTCTTCTTTTCCTACCTTGCTTCTTATTCCTTGATTTCTTCTCTGACTTTGGGCTTCTTCTTTTCTTCTTCCTTAATTTCTTCTTCCTTCTTATTCTTCTTTTCCTCTGTGCCTTAGCCTTGTCTTTCTTCTTCACCCGCACCTTTCTCTGCTACA
Source organism: Thalassia testudinum (assembly GCA_037157565.1). Lineage (NCBI taxonomy): Eukaryota > Viridiplantae > Streptophyta > Magnoliopsida > Alismatales > Hydrocharitaceae > Thalassia > Thalassia testudinum. Next base: position 22,791,474 of record JAZHRO010000015.1, on the reverse strand, counting down.
GTATCTTCCTTTCCTCTCTGGCTTGGCTGCTGCTTCAGCTTCCTCAGCTTCTGCCTTCAGCTTCTTCTGCCTTCAGCCGCACCTCTTCCTTCTTCTTCTTTAGCTTTTCTGCTTTCCTTGCCTTAGCTCCTCTTCCTTCTCCTTTCTCTGCGGTCGCGCCTTTCTCTTCCTTTTTTCTTTTCCCTGCACACACATACACGAGTGCAAAACCTATCCCCTACCCTCCCTGCATACACTCTCTCTGTTTCTCTCTTTGCTCTCTTAGAGCCAGCTGGGTAATAGGGTTGGGTTATGCGTACCCGGGTCCAGGCGGCACCGGCATGGGTGGTGTGCGAGGAGTGCATAGTTAAACGGTCGGTCAGCCAGGTCCGCGGAGGCATGGGTCGTGGACGAGGCGGGTGAGCGTGGGCGAGGGGACCTCACCCTATGTTCTGAGGTGACATGCTAAAAACACAAAATCAATTTAAGTTACTCACTGTGTGCCTGAGTTTTTGAGGTGGGACTAAAAGTCCTCTCTTCGCTTGCGCCCGCAGGTGCGGTGCTTCGCTTAATTGGGGCAGCTGGGTGCCCTCTCAAGGCCAATTGCCTGCTGAATGCGTGCGCGAGACTAACCCGCATCACCTGGGCTTGTTCGCCTAGAGCGCAGCAGCCTGGAGCGAAGCTTGCAAGCAAGCTTGCTCGTGCTTTAATGGTCGAAAGGGGGTCTGACCTGAAACACAAATACGGCCTTGCGACCCTGTTAAAGCACGTGGGGAGCTTCGCCGTGGCACGGCGAAAGTGTTGCGGTGGGTGTCTGGCTGCGAGGTGGCCTAGGTGTGCGTGCCTAGGTCGCTCTATGGCCGTGTTGATGGGTGTGTTCGGTGGGTGAGTGTGGAGGTGTTGGCGGTCGATGGAGGGGTGGAAGATGCTTAGTGGATGATGGCGGAGGTTTTGAGGGGTCTGGCGAGGTGGATGGAGGTGTGGTGACAGAGACACCTCGCCAGTGGTTGGCTGGAGATGGGAATGATGGTGGTGGTCTGCGGCGTCAAGGGGATAAAAATAGAAATAAAGGTAGGGGAAATAAAGAGGAGAGGGAGAGGAAGAGTTCTAACCTACTTTAGAGACGAAGGGAGGGAGGAGGCGGACGACTCGTACCTACCGTTGCCGGAGAAGCTTCCTGAGGAGGGAGAACTGCGACGACGAAGAGGCTGGAGGTGCACGCACGGGTATTGCGCGATGCGGAGGAAGGAGATGAAGACGTCTCTGCCACTGGTATTGTGGCAGAGCGACGAGATGTCGCCAGAAACTGCTGGACACTTGGCCAGAGGAGAAAGGAAGAAATTGGGGGTGGTTCTCCAGCCAAGTCAAGCTGAAAATGTGCAGTCGGAGATGAGGGTCCTTTTATATGCACTGGCAGGGGTTCTTGTGCCTGGAAGGCAAGCTTCCAAGCGCAAGAGTCCTCGCCAGAGAAGGAATGTGGAAGATACCCACATCTCTCGTGCGTTCGCACGAGAGATTGGGTGCAAATCAGATCCTTGGATTTGGTTCACATGAAAGGGAATTCTTCAGAGAATCTCCCAAATTTGGGAGATCTCTGAGGATTCAAGGAGAAATCCTCCTTAAATCTTCGCCGGAGTAGGACTCCTCTGCTTTAATGGCGGAGGGACCTAATTGCAAAGGGTGGCGAGGAAGTTAGGGGGGTCTGCGCAATGATTTTCAAAAGCTAGGGGTCAAGGTGACTTCCCCTTTGGTTCAAATTTTGGTACAAACCTAATTTAGACCTAAGGAATTCAATGGTGAAGTTGGATTTTAGGTTTGACCATATTTGATTGGACATTTACATAAAAACCCAAATTAGGTCAAATAATTAGCTAAGACCCCTACTTAGGTAAAAGTAGGTTCCAAAGGACAATTTGAAGGTTCTAAACCCTAGGGGGTATTTTCTCATGAATTTTAGAGGGTTTAGTTGATTTTTATCTTGGCTAGAACTTTGTTGAATTAAGCAGGTCTGTTTTAGGGTTGCAAGGTGTCATTTAATTCTTAGATTGCACACTAACCCTTTTTTGATTGAACTAACCCACTTTTTATCTTGTTTAGATCATTTGACCTATGTTTAACTCCTGAAAAATCCTGTTGATGTACTGCAATGGTAAAATAGTAGTTTTACCCTTTGTTTCATGTTTTCTTCTCAGAACATTTATTCCTTGAATTAGGCCCTTCTCTAGGTTATGTAAGAGCTTTTATTCTCTTTCTTAGGTCAAAATGAGCTAGTTATGGCTCATGATGATGTTCTTATCAGAAGGTACGTATGTCAAGTGTCCTTTTCCCAGGAGTGGCTATTATGGAAAGGGCTCAAGCATAGATGATATTGGAGGTTCCTTCTCAAGAAAATGATGACATAGCTGTGAAAATTACTAAGTCTTAATCAAATGTAGCCTTTTATAGTCAATAAAACCTTGGAAAAGAGGTTATAAAAAGATGAGGCCCAGGGATGAATTGGAGGAAGGCAATGGTGGGATTGTTTGGGTGAGAAATATCCCTAAAGATACAAGTCAACCTAGTTGGAGGTTGACATCTTAATGATGTAGATATGATATGGGTTCTCATAGGATTAAGGACTAGTAATGGTTGCCCTATGATACATTGTTTGAGTTGTCATTGGTGACAAAGATGAGCATTTAATAGGTTTTGTTTCATAACAAGCATGCATATTTTCTAATGGATCCAAATAAGAGAGAAGCGGATAGTTGTGGCTCATCTTAAATTTGACCTTTTCGAGGCAATTGATTGATGAAAATGACAAGAGCATAGATGTGATTGCTTTGCTTCCTTGATTGGCTTAAGTGGTAGGAATCCTTGAAAGTTGTCATGCTACCATCATAAAAGGTGTCTAGGGTGTTGACTGTTTATGGGGAATTTGGTTGTGGAGGAATGGGGTTGTACTTTAGAGTGAAAGAGCTTTTGTTGAGAGTTTTATTTCGTGTCTTTCTTCCCAGACTTCTAGTTGGGATGGATATTTGTCACATTGGCTACTTGTAATTGAGGTTTTCATTAATATATTTAGATGGCTATCAACTGGATGGTTACCCTGTTTCCTTTTCTAGAAAAAAGGTTTCTAGAAGAGTTGTATAATGTGCAATAATGTAAAAATCGGCCTACTTGATTGAGTAATCCTAGGTGCCACATTCTCTACTGAATAATCTATAGTTGGCCCTATAATCGACAACACCAACTACTTGGAGGCCAAGTAGTCAGTGTAGTCAACCGAGTACCAGGCTGATTTTTGCATAGAGATGTGTACTCAGATGTGTTTTTTGTTGTTTTAATGATTAGGTACTTCGAACTTGTGCTTTTATTTTGTTCGAATTATTGTTTGTAGCTTATTTTATAACTTTGACCTTGAAAATGATTTACTTTTATGCAATGATATATTTTACTTCTTGATGTGTGTGTAAAATATTTAAATTTTTAAAGAATGCCTGATCGAGTACTGATCGCGAAAAAGCGTGATTTGTTAAAATAGGTTTGAAAGTCGTAACACGTAAATTTTATCGCTTTTAAAATTTATAGGGACCGAGTACTCGGTGAGTGTTCGGGTCGTCTCAAGGGAGGCAAAAATGCGGCTTGAAATTCTCTTGCTCAAAAATGAAAGTCAACTTTCTTTTTATATTTTTGAATATATAATATTTAGGGTTTTTATAAGGGCAAAAATTGAGTGCGGAGAAAGCGAGAAATAGAAGCAAGAAATAGAAATGCTAATTTTAAGGCAACAAGTGCCTTGTTTCTCCAACTCACTCCAAGCACGAGTGGCTTGGAATAATGGAGGAACAAGAACACAACAATAAATCACAAGCTAACTGAAAAAAACTGTAGAGGAATGCTTTTTCTATAAAAAACTGTTTTACAAAATGTGGAGAACTCACAAGTGAGAAGGGTTCACTTGTAATCTCCAACAAAAGCTTACACTCAAGGTTTGATATATTGTCGATATATCGGTATCAGTGGGTCTGGATATATCGATATCGCATGCAATATCTTTTTTCCATGATATGGGTGATATATCGCCGATATCATGATATATCACTGATATATCGGGCAATATCCGTGAAATATCAGTGATATATCACCAATACCATGCATTGTTGGGTAGGAAAGGTTGAAACTTGAATAACTCGCTTGCACTATTGAGCGAGAAAGGTATGGTAACCGGGTAGGAAAGCTATTCCTAATTGTTGGGTGCCACTACTGGGAGCGGGAAAGGTTGAAACTTGAATAATTGGGTGGGAAAGGTATCCCTAATAGTTGGGCCACACACACACACGCAGGCCTTTAATTTATTGATTTTCATCTCGTAGGTATTTCTTTCAGATGCATTAGTCATTAAAATAGTAATTTCCATAAAATTTGTGACATTTTTTTACATTTTTTGCTTTTTTGTGAGCGATTTCTTCAAAATTCACCAATATCAACGATGTATTTCTTTTTTGACTTGTTGATACATATCGATATCGATATTTAAAACCTTGCTTACACTACAATGCAAAAAAAATGATAAAAGGGAAAGCTTAGTGATGGTGAAGATGATGCTGCCTGGAATTCCTGCTCCAGTTTTGGTTGCCCCAGAAGCAAAAGAAATTCCTCTCCTGGACGTCCTCCTCTTGGCAAACCCTAGGTGGGTGTGCCTCCTCCTTGCAAGTCTAGATGGCCCACTTCTTGACTCCTCCTAGGGTAGACGTGGACCACCCTTGGTTCTCCTCCTCTTTGGCCATCCTCCTGCTCGGCTTGACTCCTTGGCTTGACGTGGACACAAGGTAGAAGAAGAGAGGAAGTTGAAGGCACCAAGAGGGCAAGAGCACCCCTTTAATCTTCTTCTTCTCCTCTTCTCCTTGGTCATTGGGAATGGTGGAGTGAAGTAGAAGTATGCTTGAATGATGTAGCCAAGGGTGAAGATATGGTGGGTAGTTAGTGGCATTTTTATAGGGTGGATGAGTGGAGGTTGGTGTCAATTAGGGTTAAGGGTGGCGTGGTGTTATGGATGGATAGGATTAAGGTGGTTAATGGATGGAGGGCGGATTAAGGTTGGCGTGGAGTGTAGGGTTGTGTTGAGTGGTGGTTATGGTGGAGTTGAGTAGGGTTGGCTCCAACTTTAGGTAGGTTTAGGAGGGTTGGCGTGGAGATGATTGTAGGGTTAGGATGGAGTTGTAGGCGGTGGTTATGTTCATCTATGGCTAGGCTTAATTGGTGCCATATGGAGAGACACATGGATGTGTGGTTAAGGTAGGTTGGCGCCAATTTGATGTGTAGTTGGGGTTAGGTTAGGCGTGGAGATGATTTAGGGCTAAGCTGGGATTATGAGGGGTAGTTAGGTGATCTTATGGTGGGTGTTATTTGGCGCCAAAGGAGGGGATGCCTAGGTGGTGGTCATGTTGAGTTGGTGCCAAATTTTGGTGTGGTTAGGGGGCTTATCTTTGGCACCAACATGTTGATGGTGGAGATGGAGTATGGTGGTGATGGGGGTTGAGTTGGTGCCAACTTAGGGTGGTGGTTATGGGTAGTTATGGTGGTGGAACGGTGTCTTTTTGGCGCCAAATGGAAGAGGTGTGAAGGGGGTGGTGGTATATTAGGTTGGCTATTGGAGCAGAGAATCATCGCAAAAAGATTTGAGTTTGGAATACTTGTCGTTGTAGTATGATTTGCAAAGAAATCCGTCAACAAATAAATTTTACCGAAACTCGAAAAAGAATTCCGAGTCGAACACTGGGAGGCAGACGTTTGATTAAAAACCACGTTTGTTTTATTTGTCACGAAGCAGATTAACTGGTCAAATTGAATCTGAACTATCTACTTAAATAATACCGAATAGAAGAGAGAATATTACAAATAAAGATAAAATAGAGATATAATAAACATGGATTTCATAATCACAGAATGATGTCTATTACAGCTAACCACTATAGTAGAAAGCGGGAAATCTTACAACTAGAAAGTGGTAAATCTATTCTAGAAAGCAGTAAAAAGGTGGAGAGAAGTTATCCTCCTCGACGGTTGCTTGGAGGACAAGTCACGTTGACGGAGCGCCCGGACGAAGGTGGTGAGATGTGGGACGAAGGAGAACGGCGACGAATGACGAGGCAGGGCAACGTCGCAGCGGGATTCGCTTTTCGAATGGCGGTGAGAGGACCACTACGGAATGCTCCACGAATGGGATGAGGTGGAAAAATTCTATTTTTAACTCTATAGAGGAGCATCCAGGATTTGGGACAAGCTCTTAGAGCTTTGGAGGGGGGTGAGAGAAGAAAGGAAGGGATAAAGAATTCGAGTGGTAGGGGTCTCCTTTTATAGTTGTAGGGATTGAGGGCAATTTGGTCATTTTATACTTAAAAACATTGACTTAGGGTCTTTAGTGATGGTGTTAAACGTCACTAAAGCCCCTGAACGTGGGCGTAGGTCGCGTGCGCCGCCGTCTCCTCTCCCTACGCTCTCAACGCCCGCCCACGATCAAATGATCTCAGCTGTCCGATCGTGAGATCGGACCACTTAGATCACTCATCGTCGCTTCTTCAGCGCCTTCACCTGCCCGCGTGTGATGGCGCATTGGGTTACGCATCATCGTGCGTGTGCGCGAGCCAAAGCATCTTCGCATGCCACGTCGTTCGCCATCGAGCATCCGCTTGCCATCCAACAGCTCAATTGAGCCAGTTCCACGTGTTTGCTTGATTTGAAACGAGGCGCGCTTTGAACTTGCGCCTGTTGGTTGCGAGTAGTGCAGCCGATTAATGCACCAAGGCCGCCTCTTCGTCAAGTTCCCATCCAAAGCGTGTGCGCCCATGGCCGTTGGATCAAGATCCAATGACCCAGATCTAATCGCACGGTTGAGGAGAGAGAGGCAGCGGGAGCTTTTGGCCAGTGTAGGCGACTGAGATGGCGCCACGTGGCACCATCTTGGCCGTCCATATTTTGTGTCTTGTAGATGGTGCCACGGATGTTGGATTGGATCGATTTTCACGTTGTGGGGCTGCAATCGGCGATCTGAACCCATCCATGCAGTTGGATTTGTCATCTGAAGAATGGATTTACACCACCTGATCCCTTGACTTCTGATCTTTCTCGGACTTCATTTGATGCTACAGAAGTCCGATCGAAGCGATCTTGGAGTCGTTGAACTCCAATCGTCGCCCTGATCAGATCGGTATGGTTGGATCTTTAATCTGAGGCCTTGATTAAATGTTGCCTTATCACCTGACCAGAAAAAGGAGAAATTAACCTAAATTTTATACAATCTATCCTAAATGCATGATGCATATTATGCAATATTTATAATGTTTGATGCAACTATATGCTTAAGAATATGCATAAATAGATGGTTTATGTGATATAAATGTGTTTACATCAGACCACTATGCCTATCTTTTGCTACTTCCTAGCAAAACTACATGCTATTTATAAGAGAATTAGGTTGAATTTCTTAGACAATAGTTATTTTTCAACACTTTTGAATTTCAACTACGACTTGAACTACAGAGACAACAATGCCCGGGTGTCTGCCAAAATGCACACCACCTCAAGCCCTCGCCTTATTCAAAGAAGGACCTTTTTCTTCTTTTTCTTTTCTTTTCTTTTCTTTTTTTTTTTTGGATTTTTGAGTTTAGGGTTTCGGAGCAACTTTCTATAGCCACTCAACCCACCCAAGACTTGAAGAGAACCCTAAGTTCTAAGCATCTTTTTGTGTGAAATGTGATAAACTTACTGATCGGCAATTAGAACGGACTTCGGATTTCTACACCCCTAGGTGACCTTGAAAAGAAATTCTGCCTAAAGGTGTATCTATTCGATCGGTAGCTTTCTCCCTACTTTTATTTTTATGGGGTCAACATTAGGGTGAACCCAGTATATAACTCCCCGACTTATTCTACTTCTCCGCTTCTTTCTAAGTGTTTTGGAATTATACATGCATTTCTTGAGCTGGGTTCTGGACAACCTACCAATAGGCTGTTACCCACAATAACTTCCCAGCCATACTTGTGCGGTGAAGTGTAGCTTATTTATTTTTTTCTTTTCTTTTCTCCTTTTCTATTTTTTTCTTTTTTTTTGGACATTTTTCTTTTTTTTTTTAAGTAGGTGGCTTTCCTGATCTAAGATTTACCTAAAGGCAGGAGGAAAAGAATGGTCGTGTGAATGGGCTCTGGATAACCTACCAATGGGTTGTTACCCATGATAACTTGCCAGTCATATTACCTTAGAAGGTTTATTGGTTACCCAATTTCCATTAAAATCATTGAAAAGCAAGTCAGTGCAAATAGTGTGTAGATGTTTAGACTTAAAATTTCCTCAAATCAGAGGGTGGGTTGATAAGTCGTGTACTTATCACCCCAACTTATTTAACCAATTAAAATTTGAGTTTAGAATGGCGAGGACTCGATAAATAGGTCTACATTTTAGTGGACACCCAGGCTGATTAAGCCGGAAGACCTGAAGGATCTAAGTGTTCAAGTTATACCGTTTTATTCTCTAACATTGAAAATTTTCTAAAGCCATTTTTTTTAATAAGCAAAAAGAAAACGAAAAGAATCTACGGAGCTAACGAAATAATTTAGAGCTGAATATCCACCCCCTATACCTATCTAATGCAATGTCCTCATTGCATTAAAAAGACATGAAACTGAGTGGAGTAGAGTCGAAGGCATCTGAATTGCGTAAATAACAGGTCGGCTTCGAGATAAAAAGAAACTGTATATGTGCTGAATTTAGTGCCTTCAGCTAGGTACACTATACAAAGAAGAAATAAAAAATTCACAGGTGCATGTCAAAATCAGAATAAAAAGATTCACCTCAGGACCTGTCAGCAGATGTTCACAGATGTGGACCTGATTGTGGTGTAGACCCATACCCCATGGTCAAGTATATCTAAGGTTCTGGATAAAAATTATCCAAAACCTGAGATCAGTATGCAAGTGGGGTCGGCCTGCGATTTGTGAGGATGCAACCTAAGTCCAAAAAGTTGGATAACAGAGAAATTAAGCTCAAAAGGATAATCAATGAATTTGTGCTTGGGTGCACATCCTCAAAACAAATGTCATAAGGGTCCTGGTAGAAGGTTGGTAGTTTCAGACAACCTTAGACTCGATCTTCTGCTTCTTCCGGAATTAGCTTACAAAATCTTCATTTCCCAACTCCTATCTTCCATAATCAGAATTTTGAATTTTGGGACCTCCTGCGTATTAATCACCCCATCTAAAATGTCCAAGTCTAAGATTTGTTGCTGATCAGAATTGACTTGGGTTTAGTATTCTCAAAATCAAAATCATCAATATGCTCAAAGGGGTGTAATTGAAGAATAAGGCTTTGAATTAAATCCTTTATGAAATAAGGATCTGAATCTACCTTGTGAGCTCCAACAGGATCAAATTCCTCAATTTTAGGGCTATCAAATGATTTATCAAATTCCTCAAGTCCAGTCGTCTCACTAAAATCGTGTTTTGTAAACTCATGTAAGACTTCGTATAATAATTCTTCACCTTCAGAATCAAAGAATTCTAAATCCACATTAATGTATGTCTCAACATCATCAATCACTTTTTGTTCCATAGAGACATACATTTCATCGTACCCTAGCTTAGGAATCTCATGTGAAGAAATCAATTCATCCTTATTTGATTGCTTTAGAACTTGGTCAACCCTAGTCTCATAAAACATGTCCCCCCTACATTGGCTCTAGGTGCCTAAGCAGATTCTGACTTTGGACTAGAACAATCACAAATCTCATCATCAATTTCAATAAATTTCCAAGTAAAAACTCACCCAGGTCCTTATCCTTAACATCCTGGAGCCAATCCAATAAATACTTGTTAAAATTGTCAATCATTTTAATCAGGGGCTCCAATTCTTCAGTGTAAGGTGTTAGTTGAGCTTCTAAAGATTGTATGGTATTCCTTAAGTTAGCTAACACCTTATCTTGGACCTGGTTAACCTGAACCAAATGGTTTAGTTCATGGTTAGGCGGGTTTGGGTTCAGTGAAGGGGAGTCAATGAATTGAGGTTCTTGATACCTTACCTGATAATAAGTCATTTCAGGTTGACCATAAGGAGGTGATTACCTATAAACAATGTAATCTGAGAAAGGGTAAGGATCAGCATATCCTTCTTGATTGTAGATCATATTAGGTTGTCCAAATGAGGGCGGTGATCTATAATCGACGTAATTCGGAGAAGGATAAGAATCAAGATTATGGTGTCTAGGGTTAGACCTTGAACATGGAGGTTCAGAATTGTATCCCCAATCAGGATTATCTCAACTAGAAGATGGATGAGAATTTGTCTGGTTAGAATAATAATCATTTTGGGAATTAGTGGTAAGAGGGTAGGAGTGGAAGTGCGAATAGGATGTGGAAGGATCCATGACAGACGAGAGGAAGAAAGGCACCTTGCAATACAAATAAACAAACGTATCCTTAAGCGGGCTAGCCTAAAGACCTACAAACTCCTAGAACCCATCTTTAGATAAAGAAATGATTTGATCTATTTCTTAAGGCCAACGCCTACTCTGTTTTAATTAGAGTTAGGTTTGAATGTGCTTTGGAATGTGATAGGCTCTTTATCTGGATTGTGCCCTTAATGATTGATTGATGTGTGTGCGTGTACAACCAATGGTTTTCAAGCAAGATTACTTTTTTGGATGTGGTGAATTTTAGGGTTTAAATCTGGCTTAGTACCTTTTAGGATTCAACATCAGGTGTATTCAATCAAGTTCAGTTGGCACACCAGGTTTTCAAAGCACAAGTGAAGATGTTTTCCTTTAAAGCTTAAAAGAATGTGGAGTGCCTGGTAAATCCCTAAAAGTTGAACCTATGTGGTAGCTACTTGATGAGTTATTTTAGTTGAAGTGGTCGACCCAAACAACTCAAATAATTGGCCTGATGTACCACTTAATTAGGCACATAAGTGATTACCTAATCTCATTTCTACTCAATTATGTGTTGATGAGTGTACCGGTCCTAAAGATCGGGTTATTGGTTGAGTACGAAGAATCAGAAGAGGTTGTGTACCTCTATGAGATTTTTTAAAATTTTTCTTTATATGTGGAGGGTGAGGCAGGTGGAGGTGACAAACAAACAATCAAAATTACCCTTAGAGTTTATGCATGCTCTTAGGTTAGTTAAGGTTATGTTAAGTGTTGGAATGAAATCTAGTGGGTGGGGAAGTGGAGGTAAACTTACAGATCTTTCAACAACACTTTACTCTAATCTACCGCTTTTGCTCGCATCGTGAGAGTACTTGCAATCATAATAAGAAAGGAGAGAAGTGAGGTAAAAGATAACTAAGGCGAGAAAACGTGAAAAATCAAAAAGCGTTGCCTCCCCGTCAACGTCGCCAAAATGTTGGAGCGGAGAATTGTTGCAAAAAGATTTGAGTTTGAAAAACCCGTCGTAGTATGATTTGCAAAGAAATCCGTTAACAAATAAATTTTACCGAAACTCGAAAAGGAATTCTGGGTCGAATACAGGGAGACAGATGTTTGATTAAAAATCACGTTTGTTTTATTTATCACGAAGCAGATTAATTGGTCGAGTTGAATCTAAACTAGCTATCTACTTAAATAATAATGAGTAGAAGAGAGAGAATATTACACATAAAGACAAAATAGAGATAGAATCAGCGCTGTCAAAGGCGAGAGGCGCTAAAAGGCGAGGGGGGTCCAAAACGCCCGAGGTGCTAAGCGCTAGCCTAGGTGCTCACCCGAGATAAATGAGGCACTAATTTATTTATTTATTTGAAATATATATATAAATTATTAATAAATTAGATGCTCTTATAATCTCATGCATGGATCCATCAACAAATATGATAAGCAAAAATGTGAAACAAAAGTAAAGATTGCCAAATAAAAAGTACTTTGTATAAGCAAAAACACAAATCCAACAATGAAATTCTTGGAAAAAAAAGTACATGTCCAAACAAAAGTCATATCAAAGATTACAAAAAACACATAACTAAGACTTTAAACATAAATCCTAGTATGGCCTACCACCATATTACCAAGTTCACACGCAAAAAATATAAACTCAAGCATGACCAAAAGTTTTGGACAATCCAATGCCACAAACTAAAACAACTAGCTCTACAAGTCCATAGTAAATTCATCTTCCTCATCTCCCTCAAAGTTTAAGTCTTGCTCTTCTTCTCCTGCATTTGATACATACTCTACCTCTTCATCTTTTGGAATTGCAATCATTTGTCTTGAACTTGATGGTCGTGTAGCATGATGGAGCCTTGCTTGATTTCTTGTGTAGGTTCTCATCTCTGTAACTCCAGATGCCTTTGCAACATCACCCCAAGTCAAAGTATCATCACAAAAAACTAGATCATTTTCTGGATCATCATTTTTCATATCTCCAATCAATAATTCATTTGAATAATCAATGGAGTTGAGTGCCATGGGGTCAATGGTGTCTCGTTGGTCATAACGACTCTTTAAGTCCTGATTGTACTTGATATATACCAAATTTTGCAATTTAGCAACATGAAGAGCATTTCTTTTCTTTGAATGAATCTGTAGTTATTAAAGAAGTGCTTAAGATATAAATCATATTATCAAACAAACTTAATGATCATACTATTGCCATATGTTTGAGAAAGCATATTCACATGCTCAAATACACTCCAATTACGTTCATATCCAGAGGCACTGCATGTCAAGCTGAAGACCTTTATAGTTAACCTCTGCAAATTTGGAGCTAAACTTCCAAATAAGCTCCACTACTCCACTGCAAAGTGATACTTTATTAGTCTTTACTTAAAGATAAATTATGATACATCAAAATTTAAATCATTACATAAATTGATACATGGTGATTTGATTGCTCTTGATTTAATTGCCATTGGATTTCCAAAAATCCCTTCCGCATGTTTATGCAAAAATAATTCATTAGCTATATTGTCTTGTACATGTGTATCAGGTGTCAATCTTTGTATGCACTTGCACAACCCATCAATGATTTCCTTATTGAATTCCATAGAGGGTTTTACATAGAAGTACACTGGATTAAGAAAATGACCAGCTGCATGTAATGGGTGCATCATTTGACATCCTACCTTTGATTAATGATTTCAAACACCTCCATATATTTATCCTCATTCCCTTTGAAATATTTTTCAATGGCCTCTTTAGCCTGATCCATCGCCTAATAAATGTATCCCATGGGTGGCTTCTTCTCACCATCAACAAGCTGAAGAACTTTCACCAAAGGTCCCATGTATTTGAGAGTTTCAAGTACATAATTCCAAAATGAAGGCATTAAAATAATGTCCCTAGCTTTTTTGCCCTTCATCTCCTTAGACCACTTTCATTTTGCTCACTTCTCAGATGTAAACATAGTCCTTAGACTATGATTTTGTTTATAAATAGATTGCAAGGAAAGGAATGTTGTAGTAAATCGAGTAATTTCATGTCGCACCACTCCTTATTGTTGGTGAAGTCTCTCATCATATTTAAGACTCCGGTGTGGCTGTAAATGAACTCCACAACAAAGATGGCCCTTTGGATATTTTTCTTGGTTTGGATTTTTCCAATATCTTCCAACATCAAGTCAATACAATGAGCGGCGCAAAGTGTCCAATACAAGTGTGATCTCTTTTCTTGCAAAAACTTACCTAGAGAAGAAATGAAGTACGTTAGTAATTTAAAACATATAGTAAACAATACTTTAATTAAAACATATCTAGCTAAAATATACCTGCCAATACGTAGTTGCTTCCGTTGTAAGTAATGATTTGAACTACATTAGATTCTCCAATTCTTTCTACAAAGATGTCAAGCAACTCGTATATCTTTTCTCCCGTTTTGATGATAGATGATGCATCAATGGAATCAACATACATTGTGCCCTTGGAACAATTCACCATTAAATTGATGATGTTCCTTTGCTTTCTATCAGTCCAACAGTCTGACATAATAGAGCATCCATATTTGACCCACGCTTCCTTATGATCTACCATCAATTCTTGTGTGTACTCTACCTCTTTTTTCAATAAAGGAATTCTGAGCTCATGTTTAAAAGGGGGTTTTAAGTTTGTCCCATACTCTCCTATGGCTTGAATCATTTCTTTAAAACTTTCCAATTTAGCAAAATTGAATGAAATATTGGCTTGATAGAAAAAATGAGCAATCTTTTGAATTGCTCTAGGTCGCATCTCCTTAGCAAATGCTTCTTTGAGGTTACCTTGCCTCAATGGAGTCTTTTCTTTTCATAAACATGCCCATGGGTCCTTTTCCCTTTTGTTTTTTGTTAGTGATGGAAATTGTGTTACTTCCACTAGTCACCACTCTCTTAGTTGGAGCAGTTACGTCCATTTCTTCTTCATAATCTTCAACATCAATCGGATTCTCCCAATCATCAAAGTTAGGCATACCACCACAAAAGGCCTCTTTTTGTATCTTTCTCACTCATGTAATTTTTTAATTCCTCTTTCACCTCTGGAGGACATTTCTGACAAGCTGATGCATTTTGTATGATCCAACTTGATGTTGTTTGGCTTGATATATTCCATCTTTCGTAATCTTCCCACAAAAGGTAAAAGTGGCTGCATTCTTGTCATTTTTATCCTTTAAAAAATTATACTTCCAAGTAGGATCTCTCTTTTCACTCATTATAGAATATGCATTATCCCCACTTACAGAAGCCATTCAGAAATATCTAAATTATGATTAATAGTTAGATCATCACAAAAAAAAAATACCGAACAATACCTAAACTAATGAACAGTAAATAAAAAAAAAACATGATTCGTAATTTCGAAGCCCTAAGTGCACAGTACCCTTCCTACGTGCACGGTACCCGCCCAAGTGCACGGTACCCGCCTAAGTGCACAGTACATTATACCCCTTGGCCCTTGCAAATCGCGGATCGCGATGAGCGGCAAGGCATCGCCGCAATGATGAGCTGCCCTGGCGATGTCGGTGATGAGCTATAGGGGAGATGAGGAGGATGAGGAGAGATCTTACAAAGCAGTGTCAAGCGGTGGCGATGGCGGCGAGGTTCGAGCTACTCTAAGCTTCGAGCGATGGCGATGGCGGTAAGGTTTGAGCTACTTCGAGCTTTGAGCAATGGCAATGGCAATGGCGATGGCGGCGAGCTTTGAGTGGTTGCAAACAAAGGGATGGTTAGGTTTTACTGCATACGTAGGGTGGGTTTGGGTTTTAAAGTTTTTTTTTATTTGGGTTGGAATCAGGTTTTTACTGCATACGTAGGTCAGGCGCTCTCCTCAGCGCCTCACGCCTACACCTCAGGTGCTCGCCCAGGTGTTGCCTAAAGCAAATCGCCTCGCCTGAGTCCGGCCAAGGTGCTAGGGCCTCGCCTCGCCTTAGGCGAGCGCCTAGGCATGCCTAGGCGAGCACCTAGACAACACTGGATAGAATAAACATGGATTTCATAATAATAGAATGATGTTTATTACAACTAACCATTACAGTAGAAAGCTGGAAATCTTACAACTAGAAAGCGGTAAATCTACTCTAGAAAGCAGTAAAAAGGTAGAGAGAAGTTATTCTCCTTGACGATTGCTTGGAGGACGAGTCGCGTTGACGGAGTGCTTGGACGAAGGTGGTGAGATGTGGGATGATGGAGAACGGCGACAGACGACGGAGGATGGGGCAGGGCGACATCGCAGCAGGATCCGTTTCCCGAATGGCGTTGAGAGGACCACCGCGGAATGCTCCACGAACGGGATGAGGTGGAAAAATTCTATTTTTAACTCTAGAGGAGCAGTCCGGGTTTGGGATAAGCTCTTAGAGCTTTGGAGGGCGGTGAGAGAAGAAATGAAGGGATGAATTCGAGTGGTAGGGGTCTCCTTTTATAGTTGTATGGATTGAAGGAAATTTGGTCATTTTATGCTTAAAAACATTAACTCAGGGTCTTTAGTAACAGTTTTGAACGTCAATAAAGCCCCTGAACATGGGCGTAGGTTGCACGCGCCGTCGTCTCCTCTCCCTGCACTCTCAACGCACGCCCACGATCAAATGATCTCAGCCATCCGATCACGAGATCGGACTGCTTATATCACGCATCATCTCTTCTTCAGTGCCTTCACCCATCCGCGTGTGATGGCATGTTGGGTCACGCATCATCGCGCGTGTGCGTAAGCCAAAGCATCTCCGCGTGCCACGTCACCTGCCATTTGAGTGTCCGCTTGCCATCCAACGGCTTAATTGAGTCGGTTCCGCGTGTCTGCTTGACTTGAAGCGAGGCACGCTTCGAAGATGCGCCTGTTGGTTGCGAGTAGCACGGCCGACCAATGCACCATGGTCGCCTCTTCATCAAGTTTCCATCTAAAGCACGTGCGCCCAGATCTGATCGCACAGTTGAGGAGAGAGAGGGAGTGGGCACCTTTGGCCGGTGTCGGCGGTTGAGATGGTGCCACGTGGTGCCATCTTGGCTGTCCATATTTTCTGTCTTGTAGATGGTGCCACGGGTACCGGATTTGACTGATTTTAACGCCGTTGGGCTACGATCGTCGATTCGAATCCATCCGTGTGGTTGGATTTGTCATCTGAAGAATGAATTTACACCACTTGGCCCCTTGACCTCTGATCTTTCTCGAACTTTATTTGATGCTACGGAAGACCGATCGAGGCGATCTTGCAGTCGAACTCCAATCATCGCCTTGCTCAGTTCCGTACGGTTGGATCTTTAATCCGAGGTCTCGATTAAATGTTGCCCTATCACCTGACCATAAAAAGGAGAAATTAACCTAAATTTTATACAATTTATCCTAAATGTATGATGATGCATGTTATGCAATATTTATAATGTATGGTGCAACTATATGCCTAAGAGCATACATAAATAGATGGTTTATGTGATATAAACGTATTTACTTCATTGGCAGCAAGAAGAGGTGAAGGTGATTTTTTATGATGGTGGATGGCCATGGAGTAGAGAGTTTAGCTAGTAGAGGGATAGTGGAGGAGCTAGGGTGAAGTAGCCAGGAGCTGACTGGAGTTGGTCTGAAGCTGAATAAATCTACCTGGAGCTGATGATGGCTGAAGAGGTTCTTCTCAGGAGCTCAGCTAGTCAGCTTAGCTAGCTAGTTCTTTTACTAGCAGCTAAGCTTGAGTAGTAGAGCTAAGTTGAGCTGGTCTCAACTTATCTGGAGCTTGGTTGAGACGGACTTGTTGGTGCAAGAGCACCTCGATCATTGATTTTGATGATAACAAAGCACTTGATATTTAACATTGCATTGAGTTTGAGTTTTCAGGAATATGCAAATGGATTCCAGTATGAAGGAGCTCAAGCTCCTATCCATGGCGGATTGGAGGAGCTTGATGGAAAAGAGAAGATGGTGCCTCGTATGTAGTAAGAGCTTGAAGTTTCATGGAGATGGAAGAATAGAATAGAAGTTTATTTTGTTAATGTATTTTATATATTTTTTTATTTCTTTGCTCTTTTCATTCCTTAGAAATATTATTAAAGAGCTCAAAAGTACCATACCTTAGTCCTAGGAATACTAATCCATCATTAGGACACTTAGGCAAACTTAGAAAATCAAAATAGGCTTCAAACAATTCGATCAGATGTCCAATATGTACTTTAGACGTCTGATCTTAGACTTTAAGACGTCTTACCTTTTGTCTAGACATCCAAACACCTATGCTGGAATCAAACTCTCTGTTTTTACTTCCAGGCGTCCAGTCCATGGTCCAAACGTCTTAGAAGACGTTTGAAGATCCTACCTGACATCTAACTAGAGGACCGTTGGCTTGTCAGACATAATCTTAGAAGATTAACCTATGATTATATTAATAACTCTTTCTAGATGTCCATAGAGGATCCTAGACATCTGATAAATAGACATTAGGTTAAGATCTGACTCAAATCACTTTTGTCAGATAATTATAGCCGTTTGAGCCTCGAAAAATTAATTTCCGCAGTGAATTATATTTACAGACGTCCAGACATCTTGCCAGACGTTCAACCTGTCGTCTGAGCAACTGGACCCTAGAACCTTATTTCGATCTGGTGGAAATAGGAAGTCGTCTAGAATTAGACGTTTGATTATTTTCCTAGACATCTTATGATTGCCTTCTTAGACATCTGTCTTGATCCAACACCGTGCAGATGATCACCCTTCTAGATCATCTGAAGACCCAGATGTCTGACCTTAAAGTAAAAGCATTTTCACAAAATGGATTTTTAGGAGACTATTTTTTTTTACTTTTGAGGGAGAGAAGATTATGAGACTTTGGTTGAGTGAAAACATAAAAGGTACGGGATTTATTAAGGATAAAACATTGGGATTCATCTTTGGATTGAAAAGTTAGATGAATCAGGATTAATGTGTCCTTCAGAAATTCACAAGTTAACTCGTTAATTCAAATGACACGAAATCATTTTGCAGTTAGGATTTCCTTAGCTCTTGAATCTAACTCACAACTTGCATAGCCATTAAAATCTTGTGTCAATGCTCTATGAATGCCAACAATATGGTGATATTTATAAGGTTGTGTTTTTGAAACTTTTTTTTCTCTCCCATGCTTATTCCTAGCTTAATCTTATAACAGATGTGTCGAGATAATAATTTCTATTACCAATCCTTGAAGGGGTTCTGGCACTGGCACTTCGAGATAGTACCATCCATGACACATCTTAGGAGCTCACAACCCCAAAACACAATACGGTATAAAGAGGCGCTCCAAGCGAACTCAGTCTCTTGCTTTGACACTATGGGTAGAGTACCGTCCAAGACACCTGAGCTATAAAATTGTGCCTTAATGCTCCGTGTAAAGATATGAAATATAGACATAGAACAGTGTCGAGATGGTAACATATTGACATCGTGTCCTTAATGGAGGCATTTTCATCCTCGGCGGTGGGAACTCAAACCAATCATCTACTTTGTATTTCACTAAGGCTAAACAAGGGGTTTTCTACTTTTCCAAATGTTTTTTTAGATGTTGGCTTTGTATGTGAAATTTGACACAAGAATTTGGCAAGGGACAAATTTTTGGGTCGAAAACTAAGTAATTTCCAGGTCATAAAAAGAGATATAGTCATTTGAATCATCACAAGTTCATGTGGAATTTAGAGAAAGATACTTGATCTAGTCTAAAAGTAGACCCAAAAATTCTAACAATCAGATCCGCATCCTAGTTTCTAGTTTGTTAAAGATTAAATCTCATTGTACCTTAAAATGAATCTTCAACCTTGGTCTTGATTTTTCAAAATGTCCTCAAAAAGCTTTCAAGATTTTTATGAGTATGCATGCAAAAAGGAAATATTTTGGAATGTTTTTAGGCTTTGAAAATCTTGAATAGATCATCAAAATTTAAAAATACCCCCCCATGCTTAAGATATGCAATGTCCTCATGCATTGGGAAGGGAAAATAAATCACCTTAGTGAAAGCGGTTGGGCTTAGGATAGTCAAAACCTCTGAGAAAGAAAATGAAAAACAAAAAGCGGGAAAAACGATGGGTTACCGCCCATCCAATGCTATCTTTTACACTATTCAGCTGGGCGTGAAGTCACTAATTATCGGGACATTGTGGATGTCTTGAGTGTTAGATTTTGTGTTAAGGGAATTGTAAAGATAGGGCTTACGTCGTTAGTTGACTTTGAAAGTGTTTGTTTTTTGATCCAAAAGTTCAATAGCTCCATAGGGATAGGTATTAATTACAATGTAAGGACCGGTCCATTTTGATTTAAGTTTACTAGGAAATAGTCATAACCTCGTATCAAAATGACGCGTTGATTTGGTTCAAAAGATTTCCGAACGATAAATTTGTCATGAAATTTTTTTGTTCGATCTTTGTAAATGCATGCGTTTTCATAAGTCTTATTGCGAAGTTTTTCAAGTTCAATTAATTGCAATTTCTTGTGTTTGCCGGCCACGTCCAAATTATAATTAAATTCCTTTATCGCCTAAAAAGCCCTATGTTCTAGTTCAACCAGGAGGTGACATGCCTTGCCAAAAATTAGGCGAAAAGGTGACATGCCAATTGGAGTTTTAAATGATGTCCGATAAGCCCATAATGCATCGTCAAGTTGAATTGACCAATCTTTTCTGTCGGACTTTACCGTCTTTTGTAATCTTTTTTAATCTCTATGTTGGAAACTTCAGCCTGACCATTTGTTTAAGGGTGATATGGTGTAGAGATTTTATAGTTCACCCTGTATTTAGCGAGAAGTTGATGGAATTGAGAATGTATAAAGTGCGTGCATCACTAATTATGGCCTTTGGAACACCAAAATGTGAAAACTTGTTTTCCTTAATGAAATTCACGACAACTCGATGGCCATTTGTGTGCGTGGGTACCACTTCAATCCATTTTGAAACGTAGTCTGCAACAACTAAAATAAATTGGTACCCAAAAGAGGTGACAAACGGTCCCATGAAGTCGATGCCCCAAACATTAAAAATCTTAACTTCTAAAATTGGGTTGAGGGCATCATATCTTTAGGGTTCATGTTGCCGATGCTCTAGTAACGCACATAGGACCGTGAGAATTCATGAGCATCTTTATGTATGCTAGGTTAATAAAATCTGGCATTTAAAACCTTGGCCACTGTTTTTTTTCCTCGAGAAATGTCCACCGCAAGCCATGGGATGACAGTGGTTCAGAATATCATGTGTTTCTGAATTGGGAACATACCGTCTAATGACTTGATCAGCACAGATGTGGAATAGATCGGGGTCCTCCCAAAAGTAATATTTGATCTTAGCAAAGAACTTATCCCTTTTTTGTTTAGGCCAATCAGAAGGGAATCGTCTAGTTGCGAGATAATTGCATAATTGGCATACCAAGGGAGGGATTTTGGGGTAAGGAGCGTTTCGTCCGGGAAAACATCTATTTTGGTCAATACATCACCAGTCTCTAGTTGGGATAGGTGATCGGCCACGACATTTGCGAACCTGCTTTATCTTTAATCTCTAAATTGAATTCTTATAATAATAGAATCCATCAATTAAGCGAGGTTTCAAATCTTTCTTATTGAATAAATATTTCAAAGCTGAGTGACTAGTGTAGATGGTGATGTGCGACCCTAACAGATATGAACGGAATTTTTCAAGGGCAAAAATAATCGTAAGTTCTTTTTCGGTGACAGTGTAATTCCATTGTGTTTCGTCAAGAGTTTTACTGCCGTAATAAATCACAATGGGTTTTCTATCAATTCTTTGCCTTAAAACGTCTCCTACTGTATAATCTAGAGCATTTGTCATGAGCTTAAAAGGGTGAGTCTAATCGGGTCCTTGCAAAATAGGTGCCTCAGTAATTGCTTGTTTCAAAATCTTAAAACTCTCCAAGCATTTTTCATTAAAATCAATGTATTGATCTTTAGTCAAAAGGTGGCTCAAAGGTCGAGAGATTTTTGAGAAATCTCTTATGAATCGTTGGTAGAATCCCAGAAAAGATCGTATTTGTTTCACCAAACTGGGTGGGGGAAGTTGAGATTATATCAACTTTTGCTTTGTCTACTGAGATTCCATTTCTAGAAATAACATGGCCCAGGATAATATCTTCCTGAACCATGAAATGGCTCTTTTCCCAACTAAGGATCAGGTTAACCTCAATACAATTTTGGAGAGTTCTTTCTAAATTCAGAAGATAATGATTAAAAGAATCTCCAGAAATGGAAAAATCATCTATAATGACCTCCAGGCAATCACCCACCAAATCAGAAAAGATTGCTAACATACACCGTTCAAAAGTCGCGGTGCGTTACACAATCCAAAGGGCATTCTTCGGAAAGCAAAGGTTCCGAAGGGGCAGGTGAAAGTGGTCTTTTCCTGGTCCTCAGGGTGGACTGCCACTTGATTGTAGCCAGAATATCCATCTACAAAGTAGTGATATTCTTGTCTGGCTTACCGCTCCAAAATTTGATCAATAAAGGGGAGTGGAAAATGATCTTTCTTTGTGGCAATATTTAATTTTCGATAATCAATACAAACCACCATGAAGTGGTAGTCCGAGTTGGGATTTCTTCACCTTAATCATTTGTAATGACAGTGAGGCTAACTTTCTTGGGTACGACCTGTGTAGGACTTACCCACTGGCTATTCGCATTGAGCCATTTAATGATATCCCTTTTTACGACCTACATATTAGGGTTTAGACGATGTTGTGGTTGGCAAGAGGGTCAAGATTCGTCCTCGAGAAAAATACGGTGTGTGCAATAGGATGCATCGATGCCTTTTAAATCATTTAAAGTCCAATCGATTTCTTTCTGATATTTGATTAAGACTTGGAGCAATTTTTCCTCTTGTACCTTGGAAAGATGTGCATTTATAATAATAAGGAGCATTGTATGATCGTATCCGAAAGAATCCGGCAAGGGTTTTAGATCTAATTGCAGGCCAGGTTTTGGAATGAGGTTAGTGGTTAGCATGAAATTAGATGTGGTGGGTGAGGGTGGGTTAGACGATTGCTGCAGCTCAGAAGAGTTGATTGCAAAACACGTTTCCAAATTGGAGATAGAAAGCATTTCCTCAATAAGATTGGAGGTTTCAGAATCCAAGTCGAAGAAATCTGGCTTGTGGAATCTTTTGGAAGCCTTAAAAATATCTGAAGTGAGTGTTTCGCCACTGCAAGTAATATCCATTTTGCTAGAATCGCAATTAATATTAGCTTTGGAGGTGGCGAGGAATGGTCTTCCAAGAATGAGGTGCATTTTTGAGTGATTCAGGTACATCAATGTTGAGGATCAAAAAGTTCACAATGAAGAGGCAATGTTGTACCCAAACAAGTACATCTTCCACTATCCCTTTTAGGTGAATTACAGATCAGTCAGCCAGTTGGGGGGTTACCTTTACTGGTTTAAGCTCACCAACTGAAATTCTTCAAAAAGTACAGTAGGATAAGGTTGATAGCTGCACCTAGATCTAAGAGGGCGTGGTCAAAGGTAGTGTCATTAATGACAACTCATATAAGTTGAGCCCCCGAGTCTTTTCTTTTATAAGGCAGCTTGCTCTGGACAACAAAGCTTACTGTCTCAGAAAGGACAACATTTCCTATATTTTAGGCTGCCTTTTGGGTGTATAAATTTCTTTCAAAAATTTTACGTAGGTAAGAACATATTTAATTGCATATACGAGAGGGATATTTATTTTCACTTGGCCAAAAAGTTCATGCAATTCTTGTTTAGACGGCTCAATTTTTATGGTTTTCTTTTTCTTGGAGTTTAATGCTTGCGGAAAAGGTGTTGTGTTTGTGCTTTCTCCTATATCCTAAGAGTGAACATGGGTGGGAAAAATTCTCTTGAATTGGTTTATTTTCATGTGAAGATCCCGCATTTTGTGTAGTTTTGCTACTTAATGTGATTGCGTTGGCAGTGTGATTATTACGAGATGGAAAACGTTGATTTTGTTGCTGGTTTTGAAAATTGGGTGGGAATTGGGGAGCAGGATTTATTGGTTGTTGACCTTGGTTATTTCGCTTGGAAATTGGTTCCGTTGATTTAGAGGGTTTGGGATAGGTTGGGAAGGTAAATTTCCCATTGGCCTTTAATCAAGCATTACCATAATTTGGCTTTGTAAATTTGAGATGACACGGGTAACGTCGTTCATTTGTTGTTGCATTCCTGCAGGGTTTTCATTAATTGGTTATTAATATTAGCCGATAAGGTTGATTTTGGCCAAAATTTTCAATTTGATTTTGAAATTGCGAAACTTGGTTTATGTTTTTCCAGGAAAAATTAGGGTTATTCCTCAAATTGGGATTATAAAAGTTAGAGGAATTATTTCTAAAAGTATCCTGTAGAGCGAAAATGTTTTCATTGCCTGGGACAAATAGAGTAGGATCATCGAAGGTCTAGTAAATTTAGGTGCAACATCAAGGTTTTGAAATCGGCTTATGGCAATTTGTTACAAATTTTCCCTACGGAAAAGGGTCTCGTCGGAGTTAGAAAAGCGAGGGTTAGGATTGTTCAAAACGAGATTTTGTGGTCATGCATTAATCTTCTCCATTTTCTTTTGGTTAATTTGCATTTGGTCGAGCCTTTGTGCAAAAAGTTGCAAGTCATCTTGTGTGATAGGGAGAGATTGTTGTTGCGTGCCTACTTCATGGACACCTACTCGGGGATTGACATTTTTGCCAAAAATGTCCATGGACAAATGGTTAAATGAATTTTCACTCATTTTGTCAAAAAGTTGATAGGCACTTTTGGTATCTTTATTTAAAAAATTAGCCCCACGTGAGACATCAACAAATCGCCTCAATTGGTCATCAAGACCATGGTAAAATATTTGCATATGTTGCCAAAGTGGCACCTTATGGTGGGGCCAGTTTTTTAATAAATCTTAGAATTTTTCCCATGCTTCGTGCATAGGCTTGCCATGTTTTTTTGGAAAGTGGTTATTGGAAAAAATTGTTTTAGAAATGTACTTTTCAATTGGGTCCAAGTGTTGATGGGTTTTCCTACGTCCTAAACCAATAGGCGACCTTGTCTTTCAGAGAGAGTGGGAAGAGCCTCATTAGCCATAAGTCTTTCCGCACATTGAGGGATTTAGTGGTTTAGGTGAGGACCGTAAGTTCCTCTAAGTGGCTAAACGGGTCTTCCCGAGGGCCATGGAAGTGCTTAATAAGATTAAGGACAATGGGTTAATTTCAAACTCTCCACTGGGTATGACCACCCCAGGTCTTTCTTCATAATTTGAGGAATCATAAAAATCTCTTAATGGAACAGTTGGTTCTCCACGGGGTGGCCTTTGGTTAGTTAGGTTTGTAATGGTCCTAGTTAACTGTTATTAGACGTCGAAGAGGATGGGTTGTTAGTATTTTTTGTAGGATTTTGGGCATTTTCCATTTTTTGTTGGTTTTCTTAAGAGGAAGCAAACAAACGAGTGCGGGGGTGCAGTGGGTCTAAAAATCAATTGGTCCCTCCAAGTGTGGATTTTGGGACCATTGGCTATGCATAACTTTAATGGAAGAATGGGAGGGGAGGTGAAGAGATAGATGTGGAGAAGTGTGCAAAACAAGAAAATAAGCCTAAATCTATCTTAAGGTTGACTCCCTAGGGAAAACTAAGACCTGAGAACCCGGAAATTAAGGGATTAATAAGTGAACCCACTTTCCAAAGATAACCCGACTAGACTAAAGAGGTGGCTTGAGCCCAAGCATGCCCTGAGAAAATCACCAGGGGCATGTGTAAACCCTTACCTGTCGTTTGAGTTCCCTTTAAGTCTATCGCCGCGTTTTCTAAGGGAATTAGGAGCGATCAGGGATCCTTAAATCCTAGATATCAAGCCTAATATACATGAAGTCCTTAAATGGTCAAGTGACTTCTTGTTTTAAATAGGCTTGGGTACCTGAATGTGCACGGCAATGTAAAGGGCGTTGATTGGGGTAATGCCCAGTTATTATTTTTTTAAAGTGTGCGAGTTGGATGGAGTGAGTCTAATGCCAGATCAAGAGTTGTCACACAATTTTTTTGTTGTTTTTTTGCTTTTAGAATTTGATATTAGTTAATGAATTTTAGGGTTCTTTTGTTAAGATTTCAATCAAGTTTGAATTCCACAATCACAAGGAAAACAAGTTGTGTTGATGAAGATATATTTCCTTTATAGATTGTGGCACAAAAAATTGAAAGAAACCTTAATTGAATTGACCCTAAATAGAAAAATTAACTATTGATGAGTATTTTTAGGCTTTTCTTGTTAAGTGGTGGTCCAAACAAAGTAAGCAACACCACTACTGTAAAACAAATCAAAAAAGGATTCCAAAAAACATTTTTTTGTGATTTTAGGAGTTTGTTTGATATTTTTTTGGAATTTTTCTTTATGTTGATGTCAAAGTCTAGAAATAATACATGTGGGTATTGTGGGTATTGTGGACTTTTCAGTAACACCACCAGCCACAAAAAATTTTTAGGATTTTATATGTTGTGTAGAATTTCCTGAGGATTCTAAAAAAGCTAAATTTCATAGAAATTGGACATGTAAAAAAATTCCTAAAATTCTCAAACAGTAAAAAAATAATGAAATCAATGTGAATTTTTAAAAATTTTTTACAAGTCGAAATGCTCTGAAATTTGGAACAAATGTTCCGACTTGATTTGGGATCTTTGGGTGGAATTTTACGAATTTAGGATGCTTGTGGTGTCGGTACTTGATTTTTGAAATCTGAATAGAAGTTTGGACTTTAAAATCAGAACACCAACATCTTGGGTAAGGTGGTGTTAATTAAGTCAAACAATAAAACAATATTTTTAAAATTCACCACTCTACCAAATTTTAATGTTTTTGATTCTGAAAGCTTGATTTAATATTTTTTTTGATAGTTTTTAGGATATTTATGTGATAAGAAAGAAGGCACTAACCTCAATTCCATGTGAAGACAAGGAACTTCAAGCTTTTGCTTTTAAAAATCCTGCCTTCTTCGTGTAGTACCTGCACACACGAGATGAAAGAAAGTGGAGGGGATGAGATCCGCATATCAAGCAAGAAGAACAAAGATATTCAAAGCCGTGCCTTCTTGGCAACGACGTCAAAAAGTGATTGCGAAAAAGCATGATTTGTTACAACAGGTTTGAATGTTGTTGTAACACGCAATTTTGATCGCTTTTAAAATTTGTAAGGACTGAGTACTCGGTGAGTATTCGGGTCGTCCCAAGGTAGGCGGAAATGCGACTTGAAATTCTCTTGCTCGAAAAATGAAACGCAACTTTCTTTTTGTATTTTTGAATATATAATTTTTAGGGTTTTTATAAGGGCAAAATTTGAGTGTGAAGAAGGTGGGAAATAGAAATGCTAATTTTAAGGCAACAAGTGCCTTGTTTCTCCAACTCACTCCAAGCATGGGTGGCTTGGAATAATGGAGGAACAAGAACACAACAATAAATTACAAGCTAACTGAAAAAAACTGTAGAGGAATGCTTTTTCTATATAAAACTATTTTACAAAATGTGGATAATTCACAAGTGAGAAGGGTTATCACTTGTAATCTCCAATGAAAGCTTACACTATAATGAAAAGAATGATAAAAGGAAAAGCTTAGTGATGGTGAAAATGATGTTGCCCGGAATTCCTGCTCCAATTCTGGTTGCCCCAGAACCAAAAGAAATCCCTTTCTCTTGGACGTCCTCCTCTTGGCAAACCTTAGGTGGGTGTGCCCCCTTCTTGCAAGCTTAGATGGCCTGCTTCCTGATTCCTCCTAGGGTGGATGTGGACCACGCTTGGTTCTCCTCATCTTTGGTCGTCCTCCTGCCTGGCTTGACTCCTTGGCTTGGCGTGGACACAAGGTAGAAGAAGAGAGGAAGTTGAAGACACCAAAAGGGCAAGAGCACCCCCTTAATCTTCTTCTCCTTGGTCGTTGGGAATAGTGGAGTGAAGGTGGAAGTATGCTTGAATGATGTAGCCAAGGGTGAAGATATGGTGGGTAGTTAGTGGTATTTTTATGGGGTGGATGGGTGCGGGTTGGTGTCAGCTAGGGTTAAGGGTGGCGTGGTGTTATGGATGGCTTAGGATTAAGGTGGTTAATGGATGGAGGGTGGATTAGGTTTGGCGTGGAGTGTAGGGTTGTGTTGAGTGGTGGTTAGGGTAGAGTTGAGTAGGGTTGGCACCAACTTTAGGTGGGTTTGGTGTGGAGATGATTGTAGGGTTTGAATGGAGTTGTAGGTGGTGGTTCTGTGGATCTATGGCTAGGCTTAATTGGCGCCATATGGGGAGATGCATGGATGTGTGGTTAAGGTAGATTGGCGGTCGAGGAAGTGTGTTGCTCGCCTTGCCTCGTCGCCTCATCGCTTGAGGCGACCGCCTCAACAGCACTGATTGGTGCTAATTTGATGTGTAGTTGGGGTTAGGTTAGGCATGGAGATGATGTAGGGTCAAGATGGGATTATGAGGGGTAGTTAGGTGATCTTACGGTGGGTGTTACTTGGTGCCAAAGGAGGGGATGCCTAGGTGGTGGCCATGTTGAGTTGATGCCAAGTTTTGGTGTGGTTTAGGGGCTTATCTTCGGTGCCAACATGTGGATGGTGGAGATGGAGTATGGTGGTGTTTGGATGGTGGTGATTGGGGTTGAGTTGGCACCAACTTAGGGTGGTGGTTATGGGTAGTTATGGTGGTGGAAGGGTGTCTCTTTTTGGCGCCAAATGGAAGAGGTGTGAAGGGGGGTGGTGGTTGATTAGGGTTGCTGCCAAGAAGGAGATGAGGTGGAGGTGATTTTTGGTAATGGTGGACGACCATGGAGTAAAGAGTTTAGCTAGTAGAGGGATAGTGGAGGAGCTAGGGTGAAGTAGCTAGGAGCTGACTGGAGTTGATTTGAAGCTGAATAAATCTGCCTAGAGCTGATGATGGCTGAAGAGGTTCTTCTCAGGAGCTCAGCTAGTCAGCTTAGCTAGCTAATTCTTCTGCTAGTAGCTAAGCTTGAGTAGTAGAGCTAAGTTGAGTTGGTCTCAACTTATCTAGAGCTGGGTGAGCTGGACGTGCTTTTCTGGAGAACTCCTAAGCTAGCTTAGCTACTAAGTTGACAAGTAGTAGCTAAGCTAGAGGGAGTTGAGTTGCCGTGAGCTGAGTGAAGCTGGGGAGAGCTGGACTGGAGCTAGAGTAACTCATGTCAACTAAGTTGAGCTAGCTTGAGCTCTCCGTGAACTGATTAGAGCTAGGATGAGCTAGACTCAACTAAGTTGAGTTGGATTTGAGCTGAGTTAAGCTGAGTTGAGCTACCTTGAGCTGCCATCCAGTTGAGATGAACCGAATGGAGCTTAGATGAGCTAAACCCAACCTAGTTGAGCTAGTATCCAGCTGTGATGAGCTGGATTCAGTTAGGACCCAGTTGGAATGAGCTTCCTCTTCACCTTCTGCCTTCCTGAGTGTTAGGGTTTTAGGGATATGGCTATCTACTTATCCTTAACACTCAAATAAACATGTTAAAAATACAAAAATATGCAATGCATGCCTATTCTAAGTGATGCCTAAATGCAGCTCGAAAACCTGTTTGCAGAATTAATACCCTAAGAGCTAGATCAGTTTTAGGGCATAAGAATGATGATAAACTGACGTTTATCAAGTACTCCCCGACTACTCCCCCGTATACTGTATGCTCCTTAGTCAATGACCTGACTGACTGAATACTAACTACCGACCTTTACAACACTGATGATGTGCTTCTCTTCTTTAGTATCTACCCAAGCATTCCAATAAGGTAAGGTTGGTGCACTTGTGGGTTTTTTAGTTGCATTGTGATTCATCAAACTTAGTGAATCATTTGCCAGTGCATTAGATATATAAAACCTTGGTTTTGATAATAACACTTTTTTTGGAAAAGAAGGATAAGAGATTGATGAAGGATGTTAACCTTTGCCACCAATGGAAGTGCTACGAAAATCTTTTAGATCCTCAAGATCCAATTTTTATCTTCAACATGATCACCTTCACTCTTGAAGATTGATGGTTGCAACTTGTCAAATTGCTTCTAATTTGCCCCTAGGCCGATGCATCACCTTAACATTTGAAATTTGAAGCTTCAAGAGGTCTTCAATTAGGTCCATTTCCTCCTTTAGTAACTATTGAAAGAGACAAGCATTATTCGATGGTGACGAGGGATTTGACTCTTACAATAAAGTCTCATGCTAAGCACACGACATAAATCCCAAGAGGTCAAGAACCTTGCAAACCAAGGCAATCTTAAGATACGCTTGATCTTTGGCAAAGTTGTTGAGAATAACTATCGAGAGACACTCCTATTTTTCGACCAAACTTCCTTGATAAGTAACCACTATAAGGCAACCAAGGTGGAAGTCTAGCCAAGATGATTGAATAGGTTGGATTACCCAACTAAGGTCACTCGCCTATAGTCTAACAGTAGTGGGAACATTGTTAAAGTTACTTCAGCTATGGTTGCACTTGCTGAGC
Source organism: Thalassia testudinum (assembly GCA_037157565.1). Taxonomy (NCBI): domain Eukaryota; kingdom Viridiplantae; phylum Streptophyta; class Magnoliopsida; order Alismatales; family Hydrocharitaceae; genus Thalassia; species Thalassia testudinum. The sequence goes on along the minus strand of JAZHRO010000015.1, from coordinate 22,761,656 downwards.
ATGTGGAAGACTCGGTTAAGAAAAAGCCTTGACAAAAGTGACTATTAACCTGGGTAGGAAGTTCAAGAGGCAACAACATATTCGATTGAGGTAGCCACATTAGCCATGAACTAGTTGTAATCCTTATAATAGATTTAGCCATGATCCTTGTAATAAGCTATTAAGGAAAGAGTTTACGGTAATAACTAAAGGTGGAAACTCTTCAAAGGGTGTGTTCCCTAGGGAATCTTGATTGGAAATCCCTTATAAATATCAGAGTGTAATTTCAAGGGAATCCTAATAGAAAAAGGGAGTAGTGTCTTGGAGGAAAAAGGAACCCATATTGTATCAGGTATATACTAGCTTGTTGAGAAAGGGAGAGTAAGAAAGCTAATTGAGAGCTTTCTTTGGTGAAATAAGTCGGCATTGGAATCTCTTTCCTCCTAGATAGATTATAAGTAGATCACAAAGAAGATCTCCCTCATTTTTGCATGTATAAATCAAGACGAGAAAGGTTTGGGAAAAAGAAAGTTCCTTCTCTGCCTCGCAACTATAGGTTCCTATGCTCGTATCATTCCAAGCATGACAAGAATTCCCATTTTCCTTATTGAAGTAAGAAAAAAGAAGGGAGGTTTTGCCATCCAAATCTACGAAGTCACTATCACCACCTATAATTTAAACAAGTGTTTTTTTTCATCGAAAGAAGGGGAACTCCATTTTCCTAAACTGAGCTTACAAGTGAATGAGATATGGAAATGGCGACTGAAGTTGCAGTTATCATATTTAGGGAATTCCAAGATCATGGTTTCTCTACAATGGAATAGAAAAGTTCAAAGATCTAATGCAATAAGGTTGATAGCTAAACAACCACCGAGACAAACTATTATAGAAGATGGATTAAGAAATTTAGAGGTGAGCAAGACGATGAACTACTTGGTTGCTACTATGGCTCCATTGAGAATCTCCTTAATTTCAGAGGTAAAATACAATGTAGAATGGAAAATGATGTGTCCAATTAGAGTGCGTCGAGAGGTCTACAAAAGATGATACTCTGATATAGCTAAGCTTATGGAGGAGGGTGGGGGAAGAAGTTTAGATTTGCATGACTTTTGGTTTGAGTTGTCATGAAGAATTGGAAGAGGAAATTCATTGGCAACCCCGTAAGTGGTATAATGGAGTTGTAATTCACCAGTGATTGCAAATGCTTGCAAAATATGAAACAGACCAAAAGTTACTTGTATTCCTTAGAAACCCCCTACCAGCATTACCATTTTAGATTTCTTAACCAATATTGACCAAACTACTTGAGCACTTGGTCGAATTTGATTACGATCACTTAGCCATGCTTAATTGTTAGAAGAATGAGCACCATAGAAGTACATGCCACTTAGCCAAAGAATGATAATGGAAAGTTGCCCAATGAGCATTAAAGACTTTTGAAGAGATTTCCTCTAAATCAGTGGAATGATGTTCGAAATCATGTGTCAACATGCAAGTTATAGATCCAAGTAATTGTATTAGGGCCCTTAATTATTGTTCTAGAGAAATGTCTTGGTTTGGCCCATTGCTTAAAAGATGTTTTTATGGGATCGCTTTCAAAAAAATTAAAACAAATGGGCAATAGTTAGGAGAGGCATGCAAGTAGTGAGAGAAAGCAAGGTGATTATTTTTTATTTTTGAAATTAGAAGCAAAGTGATTAGAACACTAAGTAATCCAAGCAACCCACATTATTGACTAACGATGGTTAATCATCCTTCTTAGAGGTACTAAATACAACTCCATGAATGAGAAAAACAAAGGTTGCGTAAATAAGAAAGATCTTTGAAGAAATTGTTTTAAAAAAAATGAACATTTAGAAGGGAAGAGAGAATGAATTTTGCTTTCATTTCCCTCCTTTGGAGCTTGGAGTTGCTTACGGAATATAAAAGTGCAGAAAGCCTCATATTTATTAGAATTAAGATTACTAAAACCTATAAAAGAGCACAAGGAGATGGCAACCATATTAATTTATCTTTTGCATTTTTTTTTACTTTTAAGCAATGTCAAGAGAATTAAGACTAATTATTGTACTTGGATTTTTTTATTGGTTAGTGGAAGTTGAGGGTTAGATCCCCTTATTGGACATACACCTTTATTGATGGAATCAGGTAAATAGTTTTCTTGTGCTTGGCTTTCTTGTTGTGATTCGATTACATGATCTAATCCATCCATTTAAACTTAAAAGGAATTATGGGCGCAAATTATTTGGCGCTACCGGTGGGAAAAAGAGCTTTGACTCACCATTCTCTTCATGGCACCTTGATGCTCCAAGATTGTGCGACCCAATTAGGATGTTGGAGTTTGGGCCTTATTTTATTTCTTTTCTATGTTTGTCTTCCTTTATTATGTTGGATTCTTTATGTGATTTGCACGTGTCTTTTCTCAATAAAGGATAGGCTAAGGTTACGTCTTTCGATAAGGTGTTTCATTTCCATTCAACATGGTACCGGTCTTAGGCTAGCCTTCTAATATCAATACCAAATACCACCAAGATTTCTCATTTGATTCTTGAATCCTCGATCTATGAGGGTTTTATGGAGGTCAATCCCCTTGTGGGGGGCTCCCTACCATCGCTGCCTTTATTGGTGGCCTCTAGTCCATCGCTGCCAACCCTAAAAGGTGCTCACGTGTCACCGCATGCTTTGTTGGGGCACTGCCACTACCTCTTGACCTTGCTTTTGCTTTAATGACTTCTTCTTGGCATTGATGGGTTGCTAAGGGTGTTTTTTCACCTCCCACATGGCCTTAAGTTGACAAGATCCATCATTGCCTCCCTTCTTTGTCACCTTCCTCTGCTGCAGTTAGCCCTGGGCCATATCGTACTTGGTTAATCACAACAAAAGGGGGGTTTGGTTAGGGCTTCATCGTCCAACCCCTCTACAAGGGCGTGTAACCTTTGCTTGGTCCACACGGGTTATGCGTGACCCTCTCTACCGATCTCATATGATTTAGTCACCTTTATGCCTTTTCTACACGTGCTCTTACACCTTTATCGGTGCACTTACGTGTGCATGAGTACATGGCCAGTAGACCTTGCATGTGAATCTTGAGTTATTTAATGGCTGACATGGAAGCCTGACCCTTAGCTTAGAGGCCGAGCTTCCTTCCTCTGCTTTTGTTTAAGGGACTACCATAAATTAACAGGATCCCAAAACTACGTACTTTGGTTGAGAGCTTTCCGCATCTTTGTTGGAGGTCATGAGCGATTGCACGTGTTGACAGATACTACACTAGATACCAAGGATGAGAAATTTAGAAAATGGGAGGACGATTATGTTGTCATGCTATACAAGCTAATGACTAAAGATATTTGGGAGACCTTGAAGTGCAAATACACTATGCAGACGATAGTTTGAGTTGAGCGGATATCTACAGGATGATTTGGAACACTAATTAAGGTGATATGACTCTAACAGATTACTTTACTAATCTTGATGGCCTATTTGAGGAGCTTGCAGTGTTTCAGCCTGTTTATATAAGTAGGTTATTGGGAGGGTAGAATGACAGACATATAGAGATCTTGATGAGTTATATGCCCGATATCAGCCAGCCTATAATTAGATCTTGGCATGGCTGAGTCTATCCCAAGTGTGGAGACTATCTATGGTCGTCTCTAGAAACTTGATGCTGATACTACTCTAGCCCTTGCAGTCACTATGCCTGAGCCTGCCACTCTTGCATTATTAGGGGGAAAGGTGGTGGTTTTGGTGGATGTGGACATGGTCGTAATGGGGGTTGTGGTAGATGTACTTACCCTCCTTTTGTCCACTGCTAAAAGACCAATCACCCCTCTAATAGATGTTGAGGACGAGGTCTGGTGCACTATGCCATGGGATCTATAGAAAGATGTCAATCTAGTAGTACAAAATTTAAGTGCATTATCGAAGTGCAAAACTTTGATAGTAGAAGAAAACTGATTCTTTATTTCAATCACAAATGTTTCAATGACATGACTAACATCCGACTTATTCTTTAGCAAAAAAAGCCAGAACATCCATGAAAAATCATCAACAATAACCCAATAGTTGTGATGGCCTAGCCAATCTGAAAATTGACTAGGACCCCAAACATCCATGTGGACTAAATAAAATACTAAAGCAGAACTAGAACTGGAATTGGCAAGATAAGTAGAGTGATGATGCTTTCCCATTTGACAAGCATCGTGGTGAATCTCGGTAGCAAGTGAAATGTGGGGAATAACATGTCTGAGCTTGTGCAGAGATTAGCGACCAAAACGATGATGCCACTGTAGAGCACTTCTAGCAGTAAAGCACACATCTCCTTGGCATGAGGTTGCAAGTGGTGTCTGGACTAGGAAATACACACCCCCCTCTTCATGTCCACCACTAATCATTCTCCTTGTGAGTTTATCTTGAAAGACACATACAGCATCATCAAAAACAACACGACAGTTAAGATCCTTTGTTATTCTGCTAACTGATAAAAGATTGATGGGAAAATCAGGGACGAAAAGAACATTAGGTAATCTTAATGTGGGTGTAACTGCCAGCTCTCCCTGATCATCAATCCTAGAATGTTGGTCATCTGCGACCTGAACTGTCCTACCAGGAGCAACACAATGAAGCCTCTAAAAACAACTATAATCCCCATTCAAGTGGCGTGATGCACTAGAATCTACTGGCCAGGTAGTACCATCACTAGATTTGTTAGATATACCCAAGGCTAGATTTATACCTGAGGAAGCAAAGGCAACAATATCTGAAGATGAGGACAACTCCTATGTCACCTGTAAGAGGGGATGAAGAGTGGCATAATTCTCCGCATGAGGAACTGTATTAGTCTACTCAAAAATAGCAACGACTTGATTGGTGGTCATAGGTGGTCTACCATGCTTTGACTAGTATGTAGCCTCTACATGACTACTCTTGCCATAGTAGCTGCATGTAACATGGGGCTTGCCGTCCTCATCCACGACCTCGAGTAGAAGGTACTCCTCGACCTCCATGACCACCAGACACCGCAAAGGCAGAAGTTTGCCCAACAGTCTCAGTAGAAGGCGTTGACACAACAACCCTGTTAATTTGACCATAGGCTTCATCTAGAGTGGGAAGGTCAACAAAGTCTGAGAATGAGCAACCTCATACTTTAGACCCAGACTTGACAGGAACTAGAGCACTGCAACCTTCTTGCGATACTCTCTTGTGTAGAACAAGTGGACACCGATTTATAGGAATTATACTTCTTTAAGAGCTCTTTAAGAGTGGCATAATACTAATAAGGCAAGGACTGATTCTCTTGCTTAAGATTACCTATCTTATGATAAATTTGAAACACTTTGCTAAAATTCTTTTCATGAGAATAGGTATCATGGAGAGAATCCTACATCTCCTTGGTCATCTTGTAGTACATGATGCCATCTCCAATGCGTAGTACAACAGAGTACATGATCCACGCATATACTATTGCGTTGTCTTTCTTCCATGTAGCATATTTCTCTGTCTTCTGTGCAAGCTCTGGTTCAAGTAAACCATTTTCCTTGTCATGTCCTTCAATTGTCATAAGGAGCGTCTGAGACCACCATGCATAGTTAGTCTCATGCAACTTCGCAATAAGAACAAAAAATAAATTCTTGTAATTCCTGGTCTCTAAACTAGGATCTGATGTCACCTCAGATGTACTAGATGATGTCATCATGCCTACACGAAGCAAAATATGCCTTAAACTCAGATCTGAAATCAAACTTTCAGATCATAAAAACTTGGCGAGCTCTCGAACATCAAATCCAAGGCAATAAAACCCTATAAATCATGTCAAGATCCCACCACAAGTTCCCTAGGACCAAGCAAGATGCACGCTAGGACATAGAGAGCCTTGGCGTCACGGCCCAAGGGACCTGGCCCCACTTTGTCGTTGCTGGGGAGGTGATAGCCACTGGTGGCGTTGCTGCCGATCTGTTGGGTGGTGAGTTGCCGATGGTGCATAAAACAATGACGAAGGAGAAGAGTGTAATTCCCTACTTGGAGGGGGTGAGATCAGCGTGACGTAATATAAAATGCGGAAATAAAATATAAACAATCTCACAAAATAACAATCGTACAATGTACACAATGATTTTTAGGTGGAAACCCAAATCGGGTGAAAACTACCACCTAACCCTCTCGAGTTAAGATTTTCCGATCAACCAGGTTGATCAAATCCACTAATGTACTACTTAAACGAGGGTAGTACAACCTCAATTACAACCACGCTACTTTATATGAGGGTAGCGTACCTCAAACCCCTTCTCTTCACGAGAAGGATTGTCTCACGAAGGAGACGGGAATTCGCAAAGCGAATACTTAAGACAAGCAAAGTAAAATACAAGAATAGTCTTATAGAGCCAACAAAGATATTCTTAAATTAAGCTTCTATAGGAGTAAGGATGCTTCCCTTTGCAAGAAGTGCGTCGACGACGCGGATGCGTGAACATGCATTAGCGCTTCGTCGCTCTCGTAATCGCGGAGGGAGAGCGGGTGCACAACAGGAATCAAGCTCTCTTGGTGAAGAACTAAGCTTGGAGAGCAAGAGCTTTCTTCTATATGATTTTCTTCTTTTAGACACCAAAGAGTGGAAAGTATGTAGCTTGGGTGTGTCTTGGTGTGTATTAGAGTGGCAAAGGTTCTCTATTTATAGAGTCCTTAGGAAGGCTTTGGAAGGCCTTGGAAGGCTTCCATAGCCATTGGGTGCAAGGCCCAAGAGAATCGGGCCGGAATCAGGGTTAATCATTACACTGACAGGGTTATCAGACGTTTGATCCTGGCATCGGACGTCTGGAAAACTCGTTTAAGACGTCTGGGAACAAAGTCAGACGTCTGATTATAGGCGGGTTTCCTTCCTGACTTGAATCAGATCTAAACAGGGTTCTAGTGAATTGTTATCAGACGACATACAGGACGTCTGGACGTCTGGAAACCTACTTTTCTGTGGAAATGGATTCCCAAGGGAGTGCAATGGCTAGAAAATCTCTGAGAAGAGATTTTGGGTCAGCCGAGGCAAAATGGTCATGTATCAGACGTCTGGTGTCCTCTACGGACGTCTGATATGAGGCTAACGATCATTTCCTTCAGTGTTACTAAGGCAGCCAACGGTCCACTAATTGGACGTCTGGCAAAATCATCAGACGTCTAGACTAAGGTCTGGACGTCTGATTTCATCAGACAGAACTAAGTCCAGCCTAAACATTATCGGATGTCTGAGTTAACAGTCAGACGTCTTAAAGTCATTATCAGATGTCTGATTTTCAGATTAGACGTCTGAAAAGGTTGTTTGAACCTTATTTTGGTTTTCTAAGTTCTCTACAGAAAATCTAAGTATTCTAGAGTTGTGCAGGTGTTCCTAGGACTACTGTTAGGGTACTTTGAGGCTCTTTAACATGAATCTAAGAGACAAAACAAAGAGCAACAAAAGAAACAAAAATACATAGATTACAAAGAAAGGAAATCTATCATATTCTTTATCTCCTTCAAGCTATCGCTCCTTGCGAAGTTCCTCTGTTCTCCATCAAACTCCAATCCGTCCTGGATGCGAGCTCGAACTTCGTCTAATCACGTCTCCATTTGCAATTAACTTGAAATCTAAGACTTCAAGTACAAATGTTAAATGACACGTGTTTTATTATCATCAAAATAAAAAATCACGGTGCTCTAGCACCAACAAAGAGGAGGGTTTGGTGGGGGAACAAGGCTCGTATTTGGTGGGATACTAGAACACCAATCTTGGATCGTTATGTAAGGAAAGGTGTAGGAACAATTGCGGTACAAAACCATAAGAAACTAAAAAGTTACAACACCACCCTCATAATATAAAATAGATCAAAGGGGTACCTTAACAGTAATCCCTTGAAATCATTAACAAATATTTAAGTAATGAAAGGTGAGGAGTTGCATGCATGGAACCTAATTTTAGTGGACTCTTTAAAAATGTGATGTTGATGTGGGAGGACGTTCCCATAATTATTCTAAACCTTATATAAGGTGGAGAGAAATAAATATAAAATAAGTCTCATTTTGATCCAATTGCAAGCTCTCCTCCCATCTCCCCATGGACTCCCCTCCCTTCCACCATTGGCCTGACCTCCTCGCCAGCCGCCGCCACCACGGTCATCAATGTGGTTGCTGTCGATGCAATAGCTGCTGGAGTTGTTGCTACTACCCATAAAGGAAGAAGGAACTCCATCTCTCAAAGGTAGGGATTGATACCTTGCTCTTGATTTAATTAGTCTTATTCCCTAGAATGTGGAATGGCTTTATATGAGCCCAACGAAGCGGTTGGATTATGATTTTGGTAGGTTTTGAGTTGCATGTTGAGTTTTCATGCTTTGGTGGGATATATTTGTGGCACCATGTGATTTTTATAGATAAAGGTTACCCTAGTTTTTGGTAGGGGGTTCTCTGGTTTAATGTGTTCCTTACATGTGTTAACTTGAACTTAAGCTTTCATTGGAGGAGGTGTGAAACCCAGGTTTCGAGGCATGAAATGTTGATTTTATAGTTCTGGAATCACCCTACAGCTTGACCTAATGATAAGTCAGGGTTACCTAATGTTAGGTGATTGCTGGAGGGCCTCTTAACGCTAGGTAACAACCACCTAACGTTAAATGTCATGTTATAGCTCTAAACCGACTGGAAATTAGGGTTTCTGACCCTATCAACTCTAGGGGGTGATCTATGACCTATTTAGGGATCTTCGGATACCTTAATAGACAGGGAAATGGTTAAATTATAGAAAAATCCTAAATGGGTATAGAGTATCCTTAAATGAGCTTGAAGCTCTGTAAATAGACTAAAAGGACTTGAAATGGCTAAGTGATGGATAAAATCTCTTATAATGATATAAATGACTCTATTACAATTCTAAGAAAGATGCTTGGATCCTATGGTCTTAAATAAGACCCCAGGTGATCTGGTAGGTCATTAAGCTTGTCTGATCCTGGTACGGATCAAAGGGGTAGTAGGATGGCTCTGATTCTTAGGTGAGGTTGTAAGTCAGACATTGGGACCTTGTGAATCGTAAGCTCACTGTTACGGGTTGGAGACCCAAGAATCTGGGGTAGCTAGAGGCTACCAGAGTTCAACCTTAGAGCTTGAGTAGTTCTTGGTTGCAATGATGAGCCATGTGCCGCCATCGAAACGAGGCATTCGAAATGACTTGAATTTAACTCGACGTGAGGCATACGAGTGATCCTGTGTGGAATAGCTTTCCAGGGATCATGAGAGTAAAGCGGGAATTCACTCCCTCCAATTCATTTGGACCAATGCTTGAGGAGTTTGTTGAGAGAATTGAGTTATGGGTTTAGTGCCACATTGGAAAATGTGGACTTCTTGTGTGAGTGGTGGCCTATAAATAGGTGTGTACCCCCCACCCATTCATTGAGAAGAAGAAATACAAATTAGTGCCCTATTGAGGCCTTCTCCTGTGGTTTTCTCCCTACTCGTGAGTGGGGTTTCCACGTAAACCCAAGTTTATGCATTTCTTTTATTGTTTTGATATTACCTCTTCCGCATTATTTAAATATTTCAACTTGGTATCAGAGTGAGTTTTGATCTTGGGTTTTGTTCTTAAGTTTGAGATCTATTCAATTATTTGTCTCCATATTTTGATTATTCTTTACGAGTTATTGGAAGGCACGATGGTGTTAGACTCGTACCACAACATCGGTTAGGCCTCGAGCCATCAAGGCAGTGGTGTGAGGCCCTTGGGGATCTCAACTTGTCATTCAAAGGAGTTTCAATCCCAAGGAGGCATGGCTGCACTGTTGCTGCGGGAACGAAGATCATGTTGATGAAGATGATGTCAAGCGCGGAGCTTGAATGCATGCGAGGTCACACAAGATCACTGATGAAGGCGATGCTGAGATCGGAGCCGCTGTTGGCAGCGATCAATTGCAACAAGAATTGATGGCGAACGTGGCCAAACGGTGGTGCCTGTTTGCCACTACTACTGTTATGTGCGACGATGGAGGCGTTGAAGGACTATCGTGCTAAAGAAGAGAGATCGAAGATCGCTTGCACTAAGATGCAGCCGCAGATCTCACGGCCATTCGTGATGGCGTCGCTTGTGGTCAGGCCTTCGTCCCCAAAGCAAATGAGATGACAGTGTGGGCCAGTCAAAGTTGCAAAGGGTCGATATAGAGCAAGCATCGGAGGAGGATCGAGTGAGGGTTGCTCGATGTGGAGCTCCGTAGGCAGCCCGATCGGAGCGGACACAGCAGTGGCTGCACGGAAGGAGCTCCGTGGCCGATGGTGGCAGCTGCAGTTGGTAGCGGTGAGTGAAGGGCCGCTTTGTATGGTTGGATTCTCTCGACCCCTATGGGGGAGGGAGTTTAAAAGATGAAAAGAAAAGAACGAAAAAAAATGATGATGTGAAAAAAAGGAAAGGAAAGGAGAAAGAAAGAAGAGGGCAGAAGAACATATCGGAAGAAAAAAAAGGAAACAAAAAACCAAAAAAAAAGATAGAGAGAAAAATCAAAAAAATGAAAAGAAAAAATAAAAAAAGGATGATGAGGTTTATGTTTGAGAGGATGTGGAGAAGTTTCTTTAATGTTTATTGTTTTATTTTCTTCTCTTCGTTGTTATTTTTTCTCTCATACGAGTATAGGAGAAAGGGGGAGTGTAGGAACTTGTTGTAGTCATCCCCATCTGGGAGTCCCTTTTGTTCATGGACTCCACATGAGAAATCCAACTCTAGTAGGTCCAGAGTTTCGAGATCTTCAGAGGAAATACTTATTTTAGGTTTCTATGTGAGGGATCCAATTTTGTGGACTCCAGAAAGGGAGATCCACCTTCGAAGTCTTTAGAGGAAGACCTAATTTTAGGGATACTGAACGGGGAGCTATCAGCATCAGATCTTCAGAGTCAGCTACAGTTCGTCTAGAATCTCTAGCTCATGTTCCCTTCTACAAGCAAGAATCGGTCTAGAGTGTTGTATGTTCTGCTGTGTAGAGTGGGTTTATTTGTGTTACAAGCTAAGCATTCCATATTCCAGCTTGAGGGGAAGTGTTGAGAGAATTGAGTTGTGGGTTTAGTGCCACATTGGAAGATGTGGACTTGTGTGAGTGGTAGCCTATAAATAGGTGTGTACCCCCACCCATTCATTTGAGAAGAAGAAATACAAATTAATGCCTTATCGGGGCCTTCTCCTGTGGTTCTCTCAGTTCCTCGTGAGTAGGGTTTCGACGTAAATCTAAGTGTTATGTATCTCTTTTATTACTTTGATATTATCGCTTCCGCATTATTTAAATATTTCAACTGAGTCTTGTGTGGAATAGATTCCTGTGGCCTTGAGTATAGTCAACGTTACAAAGCTCGGAGCAGGTATCCTTGTCTATTGGACATGAGTACTTTAATAAATCTGAATGCCAAAGCGGGGTTATTAGTATAGGTGTATCAGTGTAAAGGGTGTATCATGATCTCCTTCAATAGGAAGGGATAATTTGTCACTTCAAGGATCGGAGTGGCAAGTAATAGGATCTTCGATTATTATGATAGTCACGGTAGAATGAGTTTGCATTAATCAACAGGTGTAATTAATGGGATTGTACCAAGGTGGTTGATAAGGTTAAATTGGATTTATTAGTTGAAACCTAAGGCTTGGGTTTAGGCTGGGGATCTAGCCAACTAGTGAAATTGTATACTACCTTGTTTTATTGAAAATCTTAGTTGTTTGTCCCTATTGTGCCAATTGGCTCATCTCTATCTTGTGACCTACTTTCAGGTGTTGCCGTTGTGCATCAACGTGTGGGAATTGTCGCAATGTAGGAATTGTCGAGTAGCATTAGTAGGTAACCTTTATGCTATGTATGATTTACCGTGAAATTTCTACTTCATATGCCAACTTGATAGATGTTTAGGTTGTGTTGTGATTTATCATTTATATGCCATTTTTCCAATGCTCTCTTCCATTTTGTTGATCAATGGAACTCTTTGGTAGCTCGACTAAGTTTTGTGCAACCTAGATTAAATAAACCAACACCTTTGTTGCCATTCCTTGAAATTCTGACCCTTGTTGGGGCTTGAGTTTGGGACATGACAACCTTCGGTAATGTCACACAGGAAATGTGTGCACTGTGACTGGTATAGGGTTGTAGCCAAAATCTAGTTGTGGTCGAGCTGTGATGTCGCATATTTGATTACTTCAATGTATGGCATAGATAGGAAGGTGTTTAATGGAGGACCACGTGACTTTCAAGATGTTCAAGAAGAAAGCATACCCAGGGCGGTAATCGAAACCCAACGAATCCTACTGCAGTTATAAGAGAGTTGTAGGGTATAATGAACCAAATGCAAGGGACAATGCAAAATCTACTTAAGGCCATAAACAAAATCGGATCAACTGCGAAAATGAATGGAGCCAGCGAAAATGGCAATGGATAGAACAATCCTCCACCTAAGGGTGGAAATGGGGATTACTCGTTGCGAGGAGGCGGTTAGGATCAACTAACTTCCTTAGCAATAACAAAGAGTGGTGAGTTTAAATAGTTTCAGAAGCTGAAGCCACCTACTTTTTGAGAGTTAGTGATCCCTCTGTAGCGGGGAATTGGGTCTTGAAGATCGAAAAGGTTTTCGATGCTCTCTAGAAGGAAGAAGACGAGGTGCGATTGGCTACGTTCCAACTTGAAGGTATTATGGAAAGATGGTGGGCTACGGTGAAAGTTTGAGTCATCACCAATGACTTGGGATAGATTTTTGAAGCTATGTAATGATCTATTTTATCCACAAGAGTAGAAGGCTCAAAAAAGGATGAGTTTACGAACCTTCCACAATGCCAGATGACTATAACAAAATACAAAGTCAAGTTCATGCAATTACTTTGTTTTGATGAGAAAACCTTTATGAATGAAGAGGAATGGGTTTGAAGGTTTACTTGGGGTCTGAGAGATGACTTGAGAATGTTGTTGGCCAGGAATGCTGATGATTGGTCTAACTGAGGTAGCTAATAGAGCCATGGCAATCGAAAGGACGATAGCAGCGATCAAGCTGTGAGAATAGACCCAACAATTATGTCTTGGGTCAAGACGATCCAATCATAGGAATAATCTCCAATCTCAGCTATACAACTTGATAAGGACAAACTCTTAGTAAGGCTGATGTAAGTGGGACAAGTTTAAAGCTTTGGCATGGATATCATCCTGTATACTATGAGTTAGCTTCCAAGGAGGAAGGGTTATGCTAACCATGGAAAGACTCATTTTGGGTCATGCAATGCTCCGAAGTTGTGCTTCAGGTGTAGGAAACCTAGACATTTAAAGGACTGTCCCATGAGGGGACAAGTGGCAGCCATGATTGTAGGACTTTAGAATAGAAATGATGGTGGACTGGGAGCTAGTATGTTGGATGCACGAGAAATTGAAATTGCTCCTTTCTCGAGCTAGGACAAAGGACCTGCTACAGCTAAAGGAAAGGCGGTGATGAGTACCCCTATGGCGGATGTCGACCCAGATGTTTGAGCCTGGTTAGTAGGCTTAGTAAAAGTTATATTCTTTTGATGTACTGATTTTGTTGTGACTTCCCTCTTTTTGTGTTCTTTTGTAACTTGAGGGAGAGTATCTGGCATGCTATAATTGTTGGATGTATGTAATTAACATCATCCTGTATTCATGCCTTGTTTTTTTTGTCTTGTATTGGCATGAGAATGGATTTGGTTTACCGTTATGGCATGGTCTAGCTAAAGCTACGTGTAGTTGCATAACCTCCTGAGCTTACACCCGATTGTGCAGTACCCGTTATCTTGGCTGATTTCAGGGATGAAATCCTTTTGAGGGTAGGGTGTAAGGGCGTGGATTTTTATTGTGCTTAATGGTATAATTAAAACCCTAATTTGTTTGACTAATGGTGGATTAAGGGCATTAGGATGCCTAATCATGAAAATTTTAACTTTAAGGATAAGTAATCCCTTGAAATCATTAACAAATCTTTAGGTAATAAGAGGTGAGGGGCTACATGCATGGAAACTAATTTTGGTGGACTCTTTAAAAATGTGATGTTGAGGTGAGAGGACCTTCCCATTATTATTTTAACCTTGATATAAGGTGGAGAGAAATAAAATAAAACAAAAGGGCTCATTTTAATCCCATTGCAAGCCCTCCTCCCATCTCCTCACCAGCTTCTCTCCTCTCCCTTTCACCACTAGCCTGACCTCCTCGCTAGTCACCACCATCGCTATCACGGGTGTGGCTATTGTTGCTGCAGTAATTGTTGGAGTTGTTGCTACTGCTATTCGTAAAGGAAGGAAGAAGGAAGTCCATCTCTTAAAGGTAGGGACTGTTAGCTTGCTCTTGATTTAATTTCTCTTGTTCCCTAGAATGTGGAATGGTTTTGCATTAGCCCAAAGAAGGGTTTGGATTATGATTTTGGTGGGTTGAGTTGCATGTTGAGTTTTCATGATTTAGTGGGATATATTTGTGGAACCATGTGATTTTTCTACTAAAAGGTTGCCTTAGATTTTGGTAGGGGATTTCTCTAGCTTAATGTGTTCCTTACATATGTGTTAAATTGTGGTCAAGTTTTCATGGGATTTGGAGTTGTGAAACTTGGGTTTCAGGGCATGAAATGCGGATTCTGTAGTTCTAGAATTGACCTGCAACTTGACCTAGCAGTTAAATCAGGGTTACCTAATGTTAGATGGCTGTTGAAGGGCCTTCTAACATTAGGTAACAACCCCTTAATGTTAGGTGCCTAGTTTAAGCTCTAAATCGACTTAAAATTAGGGTTTTTGACCTTATCAACCCTAAGGGGTGATCAAACCTAATTTAAGATTTGTTTAGGGATCTAGTGGATACCCTAATAGATAGGAAATGGTTAAATTGTAGAAAAACCCTAGATGGGTATAGAGTGTCCTTAAATGAGCTTGAAGCTCTCTAAATGAACTAAAAGTGACATGAAATGACTAAATGATGGACTAAATCTCTCATGATGATATAAATGACTATTACAAGTCTAAGGAAGATGCTTGGATCCTAAGGTCTTGAATAAGACCCTAAGCGATCAGTAGGTCATTAAGGTTGTCCGACCCTAGTATGGATCAATGGATGGGGCTAGAGGATGACTAGGTCTTCTTAGGTGAGCTTGTAAGGCAGCTATCGAGACCTCGTGAATCATGAGTTCATTGTTGTGGGTTGGAGACCTCAACGACATGAGGTCACTAGAGTTCAACCTCAGAACTCGAGTAGTTGCTGGTTACGATGACGAGCCATGTGCTACCATCGAAATGAGGTATTCAAAATGACCTAAATTTGACTTAATGCGAGGCACTCTGAGATCCTGTGTGGAATAGTCTTCTAGGGATCTCAGCCTCTCAGATATCGAGGCTTGAGAGGTCCTATATGGATAGCCTTTTTGGGATCCCAAGTGATGGGAATCGTGAGGATCCTGTGTGGTATAGCTTTCTAGGGATTTGAACAGATAAAAAGTAGGGGATCCTAGCCTTCCAGGGATCTCTAGTGACAGGAATAATGAGGATCCTGTGTGGAATAGCTTTCCAGCAATCTGAGTGAACAAAGAGTAGGGGATCTTGTGTAGAATAGCCTTCCAGGTATCTCAAGTGATGGGAATCATGAGGATCCTGTGCGGAATAACTTTCTGGGGATCTAACTGGGCAAAAAGCAGGGGATCTTATGTAGAATAGCCTTCTATGGATCTTGAGTGATGGGAATTGTAAGGATCCTGTGGAATAGCTTTCAAAGGATCATGAGAGTGGAGCAGGAAGTCGCTCCCGCTGATTCATTTGTACCAATGCTCAAGGTATCTTGTGTGGAATAGATTCCAAGGACCTCAAGTGTAGTCAACATTCTGGAGCCCAGAGTGGATATCCTTGTATGTTGGACATGAGTGCTTTAATTTCTTCGAAGGCCAAGGAGGGGTTATTAATACAAGTGTACTAGTGGAAATGGTACATCACGATCTCCTTCACTAGGAAGGGATGATTTGTTACTCCTAGGATCAGAGTGGCGGGTAATAGGATCATTATTATTATGATGTCACGATAGTACGAGTTTGCATTAATCCACAAGAGTGATTAATGGGATTATACCAAGGTGGTTGGTAATGTTAAACCAGGTTTGGGAGTTGAAACATGAGGTTTAGGTTTTAGGCTAAGGATCTAGGCAGCTAGTGAAACCATGCACTACCTTGTTTTATTGAAAACAATAGTTGTTTGTCTCTACTAGGCCACTCAGTTCATCCCTATTTTGTGATCTACTTTCAAGTGTTGTCGCCGTGTGTCGATGGTGTGTGGAAATTGCTAGGTGACATTAGCAGGTAACCTTCATGCTGTGATTTAGATGGAATTCTTCTTTATATGCTAGCTTGATGGATGTTTAGATTGTGTTGTGATTTATCATTTATGTGTCATTTTTTCAATGTTCTCTTTCATTTTGTTGATTAATGGAACTCTTTGGTAACTCGATTAAGTTTTATGCAATTTGAATTCAATAAACCAGCACCTCCTCTGTTGCCACTCCTTGACATTCCGACCCTTGTTGGGACTTGGGTTTTAGGGCATGACACAAAGTAGGTGGAGGCTATGAATACGGAGTTGGAAGCTCTTATTTGTTGCTAAACCTAGGATGTTCTCCCTACTCTTGTTGATCTAAAATAATGGATTACAAGTGGGTGTATATGGTGAAATACCACGTGGATGGCTGTATTTATAGATTCAATGCTCACTTGGTGGCAAAGGGGTTCACATAGACATATGGTGTGTACTTCTTTGAGACTTTCTCTCCTATGGCACGTGTCAGCTCTATCAGGTGATTTTCTCTTGCTATTAATTTGGGATGGGCTTTGTATTAGCTGGATATCAAAAGTACATTTCTTTGTAGTGAACTATATGAGGAAGTATATATGTGCCAACCTTTCAGGTAAAGGTTGAGAGGGAATATGTATGCAAACTAAATAAGGCCACCTATGGCCTAAAATAGAGTTCATGGGTGTGAATTGATTAATTGAGCTCTGAAGTGGGTTTCAAGAGGTCTACATTTGGTCTTTCTATTTTTATTAGGAAGACTATGGCATGTACGTTGATCTTAGCAATATATGTCGATATGATATTGACAGGAGATGATATATCAGAAGGTAAAGGCATTTATGCAGAAATCGTTTATTACAAAGGATCTTGGGATCTCCATTATTTTCTAAGCATTAAGGCTATTAGGGGCAAATATGGCATGTCACTTACAGAGAAAGTATACACTTGAGATTTTGGAAGAAGCAGGTTTTCTTGGGCTAAGCCCTTAACTATACATGTTGAGCAAAGGGGGAAGTACAGTATGATAGATGATGCTCTGTTTAAGGATGTGCACTAGTATCGAAGTATGGTTGGTAAGGTGCTCTATCTTACCATTACTCATCCAGATTTCAATTTTTCAGCGAGCAGGCCAGTCAGTATATGGAGAAGCCATGCTATAGCCACTAGAATGATGTGTGTCTAATACTGCAATATTTGAAGGGATCTCCTAGTAAAGGATTGTTCTATAGGAAAAATGGTCATCTAGAGCAGTCTTCCTATTCTGATGCTAACCATGCTAGGTCAATAGAGGACAAGCGATCTACTATTGTGTTTGCTGGCTTCCTTGGGGGCAACTTGGTCTTTTGGCATAGTAAGAAGCTGATAGTGGTTGCGAGGTTTAATGCAGAAGCAGAGTATAGAGTCGTGGCTCATGCAACTTGTGAAGTCATGTGGATTACTTCCTTATTGGCCGATCTTGGTGTGCTAGTGAAGAGTCATGTTCTTATGTATTGTGATAACAATTCTGCCACCTACATAGCCTCAAATGCAATCTTTCATGAGAGGACAAAACATATTGGGGTTGATTGTCACTTCATATGTAATTTTTTGCTAGAAGGGAAGATAATACACCTCATATCTCTATAGAGGTAGAGTTGGCAGATATATTCACCAAGGCACTCCTATGGAAATGAAACAACTTTATCTCTAACAAGTTGGGACTTAAAGAATCTACGCCTTAACTTGAGGGAGAGTGTTAGAGTTTGGCCCTAATTTTATTTCTTTTATATGTTTATGTCTTAGTTATTAAATTTCTTTATTATGTTGGACTCTTCAAGTAATTTTTCCATTCCTCCTCTATAAAAGAGGTTAGGGTTACGTTTTCCAATAAGACGTTTCATTTCATTCAACATAAGAAGTTTAGGAAGAGCCTAATTGGCTCTGTAGTGGTAGAATCCCTGATAGCAAAAGAAGGTAGCCACTCACCCTTCCTTTGTCGCCTTGCAGCAGACTACAAACAACTATGATGCCAACTAAAAGCAACCATTGGTTGAGCTCCTACCACCATAATCACCTTCGAAGAATCAACGACCTTTATTGCCCTTTCGCTTGGCCAAAATTGATAAGGAGAACTGCCTCAACCATACAATGACTAGTAGCAAATGGCAATCTGGCTTTAAGATACACAACGATATGAGTGAGACATGCAATAGGCTAAAGGCAGCTTACCTAAATCACCTAAGTTGTCATCCATGAAGGAACCCTTATTTGGCCATGATCCTTAGGTTGTTCCATTTAACCATGATGCTGAGGATCATCTCGAGCATAATTGGTGGTGTCAAATCATGGAGGAAGAGAATTCCAGACTCTGTGAGTAGCTCAAGGAGTCTAGATGGCAAGAGGAGGAGCTCAGGTGGTGGCTTCATGAAAATGCTTGGCTGCCTCCTCCTTTACCTGGTTCTCGAGTCCAGTGAGATTTGGAAGTTTAGTTTACCACAACTGAACCTTCACTCCAAGGCAGTGAACCGACTGCAAAAGTGACCTTAGGTCATCATATTCCCCTTTACCAAGTGATGAACTTGTTATTCCCCCCGTGCTACAAGACATACCCCAATACAATGGGACAACGGACCTTGTGATTATCATGCGGAATTAACATCAATATATGCTAGTCCATAGGTGCCTTAATGGAGTGATTTGTTGAGCATTACCATCTTTCCTTGTAGGACTAGCATATGAGTGGTTCAATGGCCAGCCCCTAGGTTAGATAATCACTTTCCAGATAAGTTTTGCCAATATTTTATTGCTAGCCACTACACCAATCTAGAGAGTCTTGCCAAACTTAAAGGAAGATCCCTTTTGTTCTTCCCTGGACCACTTCATGGCATAGTACTTTAGGTATTGACGCCTTTGTTAATGCAATCACTAATGATCTTAATTTTGATGCTAACAAAATATTTAAGTGAAACATTATTTTTATCAAATTTATATTTGGAAAATATTTCTTGAAAACTAACGTTCCTGTTGCAAAAAATGATAAAAAGAGAGATGACACTATCATAGAGAGACAAGCTCATAAAGAGAAAAATGAAGACATAGTTAGGAATAAAATAAAGTCTTATTATTCTCTGGAATACTCTACCTCTCTTTATATAAAGAGAAAGATGGGTAAAGTACAACACAACACCCTGAGAGAATACAAGATGTGAAAACACACCCTTACAATAAACATAATTAATAACTTAAGTCTCTCAACACTCCTCAAGTTGGAGCATAAATATCAATCATGTTCAACTTAGAACAACGAAAATCAAATGCTAACCGATTGACAGCCTTTGTGAAGGTGTTTGCAGTCTGATCATCAGTGGTAACTAGAGTTGTGTGTAAATAACCTTTTTGAAGATCCTGTGTGTAATGACAATTCACTTTCACATGTTTAATGCATTGGGACTCTGTTAATCCCATAAATGACTTTCCTCAGATGACACACACACTCCCCCTGCTATTATAGCCTGGTGGCTGCTGCATATATATCTCCTTTAAATCACCATACAAGAAGGCAATTTTCACATCTAGTTGATGAAGTTGCCAATCATAGTGAACTGCAACTACAATAAGTATTCGCACTATAGACAAAGTGCTACAAGAAACAATGTGTCAAAGAAGTCTACTATATATGTCTGAGTAAACCCCTTTGCCACTAGGCTCGCTTTCTATCTGTCAATAGATCCATCAAGATGAAACTTGAGAGCAAAAACCCATCAGCAACTAACTAGACTAGCTCCAGAAGAACATGGAGCAAGCTCCTAAGTGCCTTTACCCTATAGAGTGGTCATCTCCTCCATGGTCTAATGCCATTTTGGATGAAGCATGGCCTTCTGGTATGTAGCTGGCACAATAGTGGAGACAAGAGCATGGCAAAACGTAGTGAAAGCAATACCTAGTCTATCAATCTGTAAACTCCCTACCAAGTGGCATCTGGCACAAGACCTGGGGGCCTTCGGAGCAGCAATCAGAAGATCAAGATATGCAAAGTCTGTAGACACCTCTTCCTCTATAACAATAGGCACATCCTCCTTTGCAATATTAGGCTGAAACTGACCTGTATCATCAATAGGCACATAATTGTCAATGTCAAAAGTACCTAAGCTCACTTAATGCAAGGAGGCTGGTGTTGGTGAAGGGGGGGCATATGAAAAGTAGTATGAGGCCGATGGTAAGTAACTATAGGCTCATTATATTTTGATTTATTAAGAGCAACAGCATGCTCAATATCAGGTATAGCACCAAATGGAATAAGAGGAATGGGCATAGGTGCAGTGTCAGTGTATGGGGTCAATTCACTCCCAGATGTAGAGAAGAAAAGGATAACCTCATGAAACGTAACATTAGTATTAACATAATAATGAGAAATATGTAGGTTAAAGCGCATATACCCTTTTTGAGTTCGTGAATACCCCAGGAAGACACACTTGACAACCTTAGGTGCTAATTTATCCTATCTTGCACTCTGAATATATACAAAGGCAACGCACCCAAAAATTCTAGGAATCACAGGAAATAATGAACGACTACAATGGGATATGCTCATGAATAGCAACATTCAACATCCTATTGATAAGAAAATAAGCTGTAAGAACATCCCCTTAGTATAAGGCAGGCACAGTGGTGTATCAATAGGGTGCGTGCCACATCAATAAGATGCCTATGCTTCCTCTTGGCAACATCATTCTATTGACAGGTATAAGCATAGGTGGTCTAATGAATGATGCCATGTGCAACGAAAAATTGTTGTAAATGAGTAGTAGTAAATTCTAAAGCGAAACATTTTAATAGTAATAGAAAATTGGGTTTTTATTTCAGCAAGAAAATTTTCAGTAATATTCCTAACATCCGATTTATTCTTTAAGAGAAATAACTAAGAAATTCTAGAAAAATCAACTAGAATCAGAAAATAGCAATGACCAAGTTTATCAAGAATACAACTTGTCCTCGATACATCCATATGAATTAGATAAAAAACATGAGATGATTCAAAGTGATAAGAGGCAGGAAAGCTAGCACAGAGGTGCTTGCCAAGCTGACAAGCAGCACAAGTAATGGTGGTACTGGCAGGTATGTGGGGTAAGACATGCCTAAGTTGCTCCAAGGGAAGATGACTAACACGAATGTGCCATTGGATGAGAGATCCATAAGCCAAAGGCAACCTCCCTTTGACCCACAGCAGCAGCAGTAACAAGAGAATGACTTTAGTAAACCCTCCCTTCTCGTCTCCACCAACCGTCCTCGTGAGTTGGTCCTGTAAGACACAAGATTAAGCATCAAAGATTGCACGACACTTTAGTTCACGAGTAATTCAACTAACAGGTTAAGTGGAAAATTTGGCGCATATAACACATTTGGCAAATTTAGGCTGGAAGAAAGGGACACCTCCCAGTTTCCAGCAACCTGGGATAACTTGCCATCAGTCACCTGTACTATCGTACCTGGGGGAGCATACTTCAACTTTGAAAATTCACCATGATCACCACACAAATGTTTGGAAGCTCTTGAATCAACTAGCCAACCACCAGCACCATGTGTAAAAATAGAACAAATAGCCTTTGTACCTGAAGTAGAGGCAGTAGCTGCAGTCTCTGAAGTAGTTGTTTGGGATAACTGGCTAAACTTCTGTAATAACTCATCAAATTCTTCTCATGAGATAGTGTCTCTAAGAACATCTCCCTCAGTATCCTCATAAGTAGTCACTGGCTTCCTGTGCTTCTACTAGCAAGTAGCCTCAGAATGCCCTAAACGACCACAGTAGGGGCATGATGTACGAGTATGACCTCCAGATACACTCCCCCTACCACGACCATGAGTAGAAGAGCCACCTCTCCCATATCCAGAAGTAGCAACCAAAGTAGTGGTTTTGGCTGTGGTCTACACTGGATGAATAGAGATAACAATCTTGCTTAACCTACAATAGGTCTCCTCTAAAGAAGGAAGCTCAAACAGTGTAAGAATCTGGTCCCGTACTGCAGCAAAGCTAGGACCCAGATCAGAGTGGAATAGTGAAACAGCTAGTTCTTTCTTGAACTCTCACCAAGAAGAGCAAGTACATCCTGACTTGTAGGAATTATGCCTTTCCAACAGTCCTTTCATCTGAGAGTAGTATTGAGCCAATGACTTGACCTATTGATACCCTTATTTTGATATAACAAAATTATATTTTATTGTGGACTAATCATTTCAGTATCAAAGGAATAATTATGTACCAAGAATGATTGGACTCAAGAAGACGTTTATATGCTTTAGTTCTTTTAATTTTATTAAGTCTAGAAATATGTAAGGAACCTCAAAGAATATCAATCGACTCGTTTTGAACCTCGATAGACAACAAACTTGGTTTAACTCTAAGTTTTCAATATTGTTGATTGGCCAGCTTTTCTTTCTTGAATGAGCAAATTAAATTTTTGACCAGACCTATGTTTTTAATTGATCAAAATTATGTAACAGTCATATTTTGAAAGTCTATCAAATATTTTAATCGATCAACCTAGAATCAATCAAAATATTATTTTAATCGATCAAAGTTCATTTTGATCATCCAATAGTTAATTTTGATCAACCAATGTCGTATTTGCAAACCTTCTAAATTAAGCCTGAAAACACCTATAAATAAGACCACTTGACCCCCACTTCAAAACACACCTCTAAGAACCTCTACAAAGCCAAAAGCACTCTCTCTCTCATGCTTTTGCGCCTCTATGCCTATTTTCAATTTTCTAAAGCAGATCCTTCTGCGACCTTGAAAATACTTGGTTTACATAATTATTTGAGGTTCCATAGGATATATTATTATTTTATATTCCTATTGCTTTTATTTGGGAGTCAAGTTGTTAAGAGTCCCGTTCTTCTCTTGTTCAGGTTAAAAGAGGTATTGTAAGGGGTTGTGATACTTTCGTTCAAGTGGTGCGTTAGTGCATTTGACTAGCATCGACTTGTCGTGAAATCCTAAGTTGGGAGGCTTAGGTAGTGCTTTTTACCCGAAAGGGTTTCCATTCTAAAATTAGGTGCGATCTTTCTTGTTTGTGATGATTGATTCTTTTAAAAGTTTATATTTTGCTATAGTGCATTATTCACTCCCCCTCTAGTGTAGAGCTTAGATTCTATAGGCTCCCTGCACACTCACATGACCCTCCTATCGAAGTTGAAACAACTCATGATAGATCTGAAATACACGTGCAGAGTTCTCCTGAGAATGTCTTAGCAAGAGACTCCTACATCTGCTTGGCAGTCGAGTAGTATATGATCTCATCGCCTATCCTAGGAATAACTGAATTCATCATCCAAGAACATACCATAGCATTGTCTATCTCATGAGGCATTGGCTCCCATCTTGTTTGTTGGCTCAGGTTTTTTCAAGATCTCCTTGCCATGACCTAAAACAGTCATAAAAAATATTTAGCACCACCATGGATAATTGGTCTCACCTAGCTTGATCATCGGAGCAAAGAAAGGACTCTTGTAACTCCTGGTGTCCATCAAAGAGTTCAATGTAACCTTGAATGAACCATTGTTTGTGGTGATTGATTCTTTTAAAAGTTTATATTTTGCTATAGTGCATTATTCACTCCCCCTCTAGTGTATACCTTAGATTCTATAGGCTCCTTGTATGCTCACATGACCCTCCTGTCGAAGCTGAAACAACTCGTGATAAATTTGAAATACATGTGTAGAGTTCTCCTGAGAATGTCTCAGCAAGAGACTCCCACATCTGCTTGGTAATCGGGTAGTACATGATCTCCTCGCCTATCCTAGGGATAACTGAATTCATCATCCAAGCACATTCCATAGTGGTCTCTATCCCATGAGGCATTGGCTCCCATCTTGTTTGTTGGCTCGGGTTTTTTCAAGATCTCCTTGCCATGTCCTCATATAGTCATCAAAAATATTTGGCACCACCACGGATAATTGCTCTCACCTAGCTTGATCATCGGAGCAAAGAAAAGACTCTTGTAACTCCTGGTGTCCATTGAAGAGTTCAATGTAACCTTGAATGAACTAGAAGATGCTTTGGTGTTACAACCCAACCTTCAACACACAAAATGGAGCCTTAAACAGTATTTTTCAGACATGAAAAAGCACATAAAATGAATTTGAATAGTGTATTCAGATTATGGAACAACGTGAATGGCGTAGCAGCTCCCTTTAATAATCAAGAAGAGTCTCCTTTGCCTATAAATGTGCCCTACAAGAGGACCAAACGAAGGGAGGAGGATGTAAAGACACCCCTACCGGTATTGCAATGAAAGCCCAAGTAGATCGGTCTAAACAAGAGGAAGAGGAGAATAGGGCTTGATCCACAATGCAGGAGGTATGGGCGTCCCCGATGTTGCCACTAGCAGGCGTTGCTGGTGGATTAGACTAATGCCAAGGCCCTATCGGCAACAAGGAGAAGCCCCCTCCTCCCCTTCAGCAACCCAGTCGACGATGACAATTCATGTGGTGCTGGCTGGGGAGGAGGAAATGGAGAGAGAGGGTTGCTACCAAGGAGAGGGGTTAAGGTGGAGGGGTCGGAGGCCTATTTTGTTGGTGGTCCCTAGGCCATCAGTCTAAGACCGCTATTTTGGTCTCAAGTTAGGAATAAAACAAAGTCTTATTCTTCTCTGGAAAACCCTACCCTCTTTATATAGAGAGAGATTGGTAAAGTACAACACAACTCCCTGAGAAAATAAGTGATGTGAAAATAGCCTTACAATAAACATAATTAATAACTCAAGTCTCTCAACAGACATAACGATGAAGAGGCAAGATCAACGAGAAAAGAAGATACAAGTTTGTTTTTTCTTTATAATTCTTGTTAAAGAGCCTTTATGCACTAATCTTAAAGTCTAATAGGGTTACCTAAACTTTGGAAGTTTATAGAGCCTACCCATGTTCTTCTCACACTTATAATTCTTCGAAAAGTCTTTTCGATATTCTACTGGTCTATAAAGATGATGACAGACTAATTGATAAATGCTTACACAAGAGCTTAAAGTTTTCAAAATAGTGGTTTTAGATCTTTATTAATCGATGAATAGGTTCTTTTAATTGATTAAAGATTATTCGATTCGAAAGTCAAAGGCTATTTGTGGAAAGTTCCAAGCCATATTCTTGCATTGCACTAGTCTCTATAGGACTTATATCATTTATTTCAGTTTTTATTTGTATTTTGTGTATTTTTGGCTTCATAGGTTGTGGGCATTTCAATCTCTCAATAAAGAAAGGATTAAATTCCTTTTGGCCATTGTCCAATAGGTGATTTGTATAAAAGGAACACTACCCTCATTTCTTGTAGCATGGTTTTAGTGATTCCTTAGGGACAAAATCCTTGATTGGGAAATCTAGGTGTAGAGGTTTTTCCTAGAAAGGATTTCCTCTATAAATATTTGTCATTATTTATGCGATTGGTTTATATTGTCTTTTTTTTTTTGCACAAATCACCCCTCTCTTGTGTCAATTTCCACCCTTATCATGCCATAATGATCCAAATTTTCAAGGCTAGTTTATTGACAACAAAATTTTGGTGCGACCTTAACGATTTCCTATTGAAGGATATGGTGGATTTATGGGTTTGCACTAATCACTTTGTTGAGAGGGATGACTCTTTCCTCTTCCGCCAGAGGAACATTGACAGAAACGACTATCGCCAGAACTTTGACAGCCATGGTGGGTAAGGCAATGGAGGCTGATTCAACAATAACGAAAGAACTAGCTGACTATCGCAACAACTGTTGTGGGAATGATTGGAGGGGGGGGCTCTAAGAAACCTTAAAGGGAGTCGTCCCAAAAGTATACTCCTCTCACCTATAATTAGGTGGACATCCTAGCAGATGTGCAGGCAATAGGACAAAATGTCCTATTGCCTCCATCACCACCGTCGATGTAAGAGGCCCTTACTTCACTATCATAAAGAGAAGGGCTATGCCACCAAGAGTTGCCATGGCGTACGAAATCAAATTGATTACTAGATCTGCAATAACAACCAGGTGCAACTCGTTAAGAAAAATGGGGATGATCTAAAAGGAAAAGGCCTTAAGATGACCCTTAGGATTTCTGTTTCAGTAAGATATATAGTAGTTGCATGGAACCAATATGGTTGTAATAGAAGAGCCTTTGGAATGCAAGGACTTTATGATTAAAGTCACATGGATTACATCAATATTGGCTGATCTTGGTGTTATTGTGAAGAGTCTTGTCCCTCCATGTATTGTGATAATAAATCTGCCACCTACATAGCCTCAAATCCTATCTTCCACGAGAGGACAAAGCATATCGAGATAAAATGTCATTTTATACGCAACTCGTTATTTAAAGGGAAGATCAATACAGACTTACAATTGGCAAACATATTTATCAAGGCACTCTCAAGGAAGCGGCATGTTTTTATTTTTGACAAGTTGGGCCTCGAAGACATCTACGCCCCAACTTGAGAGAGAGTGTTGGAGTCTAGATTTATTGTCTCATTACTTTCTATTTTTATGTCTTAGTTATTATATTATTTATTTTAATGGACTCTTCATGTAATTTACCTAGGCCTCTTTTCTATAAAAGAGGGGCTAGGGTTTCTATTATCAATAAGGCACTTCATTCTTTCCAATCTTTGTCCTCTTTTTGGGACAAATTCATGTAATTTGCTTGTCTTTCATTGATTAATTTTTAATGAAAGAGCTGGGTGGATATCAATGGGATGACTACTCTTTTAATTTTACTGATATTCCCCATTTTTCCTACTGTTAGTAACTATTTTATTGGTTGCTATTTTTTTATGAACATGCATTGTTATTTACCCATACCTCTCTCTATAAAAGAGGTATAGGGCTCTTTTCTAAGAAATAAGATTTCTTATTCTCTCTAACTTGGTATAAGAGCGGCGATCATAGATCGGTGCTTCGGTATCCCACCCACATAGCCTCCGTACCCCTACACCTAAACCCTAGTTGTCTCCACCGGTGAGTCACCGGCCACTGTCGCTCCAGTGAGCCGCTGCTGGCCATGGTCGACTATCCTACTTTGGTAGCACTGCCCTCCCAGCTATGTAAGGTAGCATCATCCTCCCAGCTATCTCACCAGGCTGCTATTGCCTAGAAGTCGCTGTCTAGAGCTTTTGATTTAGGGTCGCCGCCCAGTAGAGGGCCAACCGCAGCCCAGGCCACGCGTCTCCCCAGGGCCGAAGCCCAGGCCACAGTCTGCTCTGCCCTCCTAGAGGCCGCGGTAGAGGACTCTACAGTTGGCAGCCACCTAGGGCCACTGCCTAGAGGGCCAGAGTCATCGCCCTATAGTAGGTAGCCACCTAGGGCCACCGCCTAGGGGGGTGCCAGACCTTGATGGGGTGCACTGGGTATCCCCTAGGCCCTAGCGTACCCCATTTCTCTGCATAAGGGGCACTTCTATGTGTTAGGTGTGTTTTCCTGAATGCAGGAGTCCTGGATCTACACTTCTAAGGTCAGATTCAACTTGGCTGATGCTTCAGATGGGATGGTAGAGTGTGCAGGCATGATACTACAGGAGCATGACCGGTGTCCCCATGGTGCAGGATGGTTAGTTGATTCTGGTGCCTTACAGCATCTTTGTGGCGATCAGACGTATTTCTGCTCTCTCAGGCCTGTTGCAAGGGGGAGAACAGTATAAGTTGCTGATGGCAGGCACGCTCTAGTTGTTGGCCAGGGGGAAGCATCCGTAACCCCTATGATGTGGCTGCCAAGAACACTACATGTACCAGAGTTTCCCATAAGCCTGTTGTCTATGAGCATGATCACGGAGGATCTTAAGTGCAGGGTTATTTTCAATGAAATGTGATGCATTATCCAGGATAAGTTTACTAGGAAGACCATTGTCAGAGGTACAGAGGAGAATGGTCTTTATCATCTTGGCTAGGAGGTGTTTATTGGAGCCAGCAGATATGATGAGGGGAGTGTCTTATAGTGGCACACTCGTTTGGGTCATCTGCCTTTGGATCGCCTTAAGAGGGTGATTCCACACATTTCACCTGCCACGATTATTCGATGTGATGCTCGCCAGTTAGATAAGCATCATCGGTCCTTTCCTACCAGTGCTTCTCTAATGGATCAGTAGCTACTTTTGAGTTACTCCATATGGATGTATGGGGACTAAGTAGAGTTCCAAACAGGATGGGACATCAGTATTATCTTGTAGTTGTTGATGATTTCACCAGAGTATCTTGGGTGTTCCTTCTGAAGACCAAGGGAGATGTTGGACATATCATTAGAGACCTATTGGAGATTAAGACTCAGTATTCTACCACGGTGAAGATTGTACGGACAGATAATACCATCGAGTTCTGCATTGCTAAACTTACCGAGTTTTACAAGACTTATGGGATTATCCACTAGACCACTTGTCCTCATACTTTACACAGAATGGGGTTGCAGAGAGAAAGTGCAGACACCTAGTAGAGGTTGCCCGTACTCTACTTATCCACCACAGTATTCCATAGAGATATTGGGGGGATGTTGTTTTGACAGCATGCTACCTCATTAACAGGATGTCGAGTTCAGTCTGTCACGAGCAGATATCGATTCTTCTATTACATCTAGATGGTGAGTTATTTCACGTGTTCCCCAGGACCTTTTGATGTGTTGCTTTTGTTCATGTGCCATCTCCAAGCCATGACAAGCTTGTTCCTCATGCTATTAAGTGCGTATTCTTAGGGTACTCCAGGAGTCAAAAGAGGTACCAGTGTTATAACCCCATCCACCATAGGCATTATGTCAATGCTGATGTGACTTTTCATGAGACAACACCATACTTTTCTGTTGCCAGACAAACGAGTGTTCATGATGATGCTGCTCCCATGCCTATTCCTCCAGCTCCACTTGAGGCAATTCCGATCTCTACATCTCTGCCGACTTCTTCAAGGTCTACTACCCTCTTGGATAACTACCAGATAATGCATGGTCCACTACAGACATATAGCAGATCTCATGTGACACTACAGAGGCCTCTACCCACACTAGTGGCTGATGTTCCACAGGCAGTTGAGATGGGTTCTAATGACAGAGATCGTTTAGTTAGATCTGATCCCCCTGATAGTGCAGATCACTATAGTAGTGAAGTTCCCTCTGCAGAGACTCAATTAGAGATACCAGATGAATCTGATATTCCTATTGCTATTAGGAAGGTGCTTCGCACACGTGTGAGTCTAGATATCGGGTTGCAAGCAATTTAGCTACAGATGGTCTTGGTTCTCAGTTTAGCAGCTTCTACCAGGCAGTTACTGGTTCACCCATTCCGTCTACCTACCAGTAGGTCATGCTTGATCCTAAGTGGCGTCAAGCCATGAAGGACGAGATGGCAACACTTCGGAGTAGACAGACTTGGGATCTCACCTTGCTTCCTACAGGCACGCGACTTGTTGGCTCCAAATGGGTCTTTGCCTTGAAGTATATATAACCTTAATGGGTCTATTTCAAGGTATAAGGCCAGGTTGGTGGCAAAGGGGTTCACCCAGATATATGGGGTGGACTTCTTTGATACTTTCTCCTGTTGCGTGTCTTGCCACTATTTGGGTACTTATCTTTATTGCTGCCCACAGAGATTGGAGGTTACACCAACTTAATGTGAAGAACGCTTTTCTCCACGGCGATATTCAGGAGGAGGTTTACATGTAGCAGCCCCTAGGTTTTGAGGTTTAGGGAGAGTGTGTGTGTAGACTCAGGAAGTTTATTTATGGAATGAAGTAGAGCCCGAGAGCCTAGTTTTAGAAGCTCTCAGATGTATTGCAGAGGATAGGAATGCAGGGGTCCTCTTTAGATCATTCTCTGTTTGTCAGAAAAATGGAGAATGGCATTGTAGCACTACTGGTTTATGTAGATGATCTGATTACATCGGCAGTGATGAGACTGGGATAAGATAGGTCAAGAAGTCTCTTGCACAACAGTTTGTTATGAAGGATTTGGGCTTAGATACTTTTTGGGGATCGAGGTCGCTAAAAGCAAAGATGGGATTGTTCTTTCTCAATGCAAGTATGCATTTGACGTCCTTAAGGAGATAAGCATGCTGGGGTCCAAGCCAGCCAATATTCCTATGGACCCCAAGGCACATTTACATGATGGGGAGGCAGAGACAGCTGATAGCAGAGCATACAGACAGCTTGTAGGCAAGCTGTTGTACCTGACCATTACCAGACCAGATATTGCCTTGACAGTAGGCAAATTTAGCCAGTTTATGGAGAGGTCGATGAAGTGCATTGGCAGGCAGCTATGTGGGTGCTTAGATACTTGAAGAAAGCACCAGGTTGTGGTATTCTCTTCCAGGGAGGCTCTCCTATGACAGTGGTAGGATATTCTGATGTAGATTATGCAGGATGTGTGCTTGACAGAAAATCCACCACTGGTTTTTGTACCTTTGTGGCTGATAACCTGGTTGGAGGAGTAAGAAATAGGGAACAATTTCTCGCTCTAGTGTTGAGTGAGAGTACAGGGCAATGGCCCAAACTGCTGCGGAGATGATCTGGATACGATCTCTCGCGTGATTTGCATTTTCAGATTGAGGAGCTCATGGAGATGCAATGTGACAATCGAGCAGCTACCTAGCTAACAACCCGATGTTCCACGAACACACCAAACACATTGCGGTGGACTGCTATTATAGCAGAGATCTTATATAGCGTGGCTTATTGCGCACTATTTATGTGACATCTGAGGATCTGATAGCCAATGTATTCACGAAGCCTTTATCTCATTTGGCATTTGATTCCTATTATTCTAAGTTGAGCATGATTAACATCCATGCTCCAACTTGAGGGGAGTGTTGATTTTCCTATTTATTTAGTGTTTTTCCTACCATTAGTAGTTATTTTTTTATGGACATGCACTGTTATTTACTCATACCTCTCTCTTTATAAAGAGGTATAGGGCTCTTTTATAAGAAATTAGATTTCTCATTCTCTCCAACTAATTTTAGAAAGACCATTATCTAGAATGGGATAGGCATGTTCCGTTCCTGACGTCTGATTTCAAACTAGCAGTTCCTTGCCGACATCCCACGCAGACCAAGCCAATCCCTTTTCAGTTAATGTCACTTTGAGTCTTGCGTATATGGCAAATCACTTGCTCACTACTCTTCACATACATAGATCCATGAATCGTAGCAATTACAACATTTTCTTCAACAAATAGATTAATGACCAAATGCTTGAAGGTTGGAACTGAGTTTTTATGCGCATAGAAGAATGCAAGCTTTCCCGTCAACAGCCAGGTGTAATAAATAAATGGCATCCATGTGTTATTTCTCGCGAAAAGTTGTGTATATCTTCATCCTTTTGTAAATACGGTTAAAATTGTACATTATAAGGTGGTGCCCCCTTTCCTTTTTTTAAAAAAATTCCGTCTCTCTCTCTCTCTCGGTAAAGTTGATGACGATTATTATGATGCTGCTTCTGAAACGAGGTGGACAGGCAAAGTATGTGCCAAATGGACGGGCTGCTGAACTGAATAATGGACCTTTCCACCCTGTAGATGCCAATGGACAAAGTGCTGAGATACTCAGCAGCATGCTTGCATCAGTATCATCAAAGCAGCAAAAACAGATGCTTGGCGAGCAATTATTTCCTCGGGTTCAGGAACTCGAGGTAATTTAATTTTCTTTCTTTGTGTGGCTAATCTCAAAAGGAGATTAGGGGGCACCTGTTTTTCTCCTATTTTACCTGTTTTGCAGGCCAATCTCGCTTCGAAAATCACTGGCATGCTCTTAGAGATGGATAACTCTGAATTACTGGTGCTGCTGGACTGTCCTGAATCACTAGCTGCTAAAGTGGACGAGGCTGTGCAAGTGTTGAAGCTGTCAGGCACAAACAAAGTAGAGCAGGAGCAGCAGCAGCAGGAGGTCAGGAAGCCGATGATCCACCATCCAATTACAGGTCCTCCGAGGTTGCTGTCAATTGATCAACTCCCCAAGGAAAAATAACAATGTCATTTTTTTCCCAAAGTTCTGTGGATAATGAATGTATGGGCAAATTATGTTTGTTTTATTAAGTTAGTATTTATTTTTCATATGTTTCTACCAGGCCTTTTTAACTCATTAATTCATGGGCCTTCCTTGAGAAATGTAAAATTCTGATTACGTTCTTCTGGATGAGTCAGAACCACCACTCAGCTGCTAACCATCTAAGTGGGGTTTTATCTATAGAATTCAGTTGATCTACTATTGCATCATCATCATCATCATCATCATCCTTACTAGATGTTGTTGTGCTTGTTGTTGATCTGCAATATCCTGGTTGAAGTTCAAACTAGATTTGATTTTTGTTTACATTAATAATCAAGATCTCTGTTTTCTAAATTGTAATATTCACGTTTTGGAGCAATATAGCATCCTGCATTGTTTTATCCTTATCACTCATTTAGATTGTGCTTTACGTAGTTTCCTCAAATTTATTATTATTTTTTGTTTTTATCGAAAGCTGGAACGACTGGAAAATCCCTCGAAATTATAGTGGCATCCTCTCTGGTCCTTGCTGAGGAGTACTGATTCTGTCTGATAAAACGTTTTTTCGTGTTTTAATATGATTTAATTTTCATATCAATTAAGTACAGTACGGAACCAGGTGTAGCCACCCTACCTTCAGCGTCAAACGTCCAGCTACAAACAGTACCGTTATAGGAAATCTACTTGAACCTCGACCATTAAACACGCGGGTATATTTAACTGGTTTTCTTGGGTTTATTAGAAAAGAAAAGAGAAGAAAAGACCCATACTTGTTTAAAGGGCTAGTGGTTTGTTGGTCTGGTCTTATTTTGATAAGAGCGAATTGTTGTGCTTGTTTTTAAGGCGAGCTGAGACGCTCGATCATATAATTTCTATATTTCTAATTGGCTAAATTATATATATCTCTTTTGCTATTGGTCAAATCTCTCAATTGAGTTTGCGTCGACTATCGGGTGCTTGTCCTCTACCACTGCTTGCTTCATGTAACACGGTAAGTTAATTTGAATTTGTTTACCATAAAAAAAAATTGACTGAAGCTATCATCATCCCCTTGTGGTATGCAATGGGCCGGGTGCAATATAATATTTTACATGAAGTGTCCGCCTAAGTACGGGAACGTATCGCCTTTTTTTGCACCAAAAATGGGAAGGACGTGATACTAATAAAAAAAGGAGGGGTGATTGGATTTTTTTTTTTTTTTTTTTTATGTCTGATGCAGAAAAATCATGCTATTTTGTGAACCAGATGACCGAAACACGTAGAAATTAATTTTCCAAAGTTGTTCTTTTACCATTTTAATATGATAATCTCCGTCTCCTCCACTCCATTTCTAGCTCTAAGCAGATTCGATATTAAGACAATATAAAATACCATTGATGCTTACTTAATCTTATGGCAATTTTCTTTATCGAAGAAACTACGTACTCGATATACTACTGTTATCGCAGGGTTTTGCGATTTCAGGCTGCTTGCTTTTTAGTTGACCCTGACCTCGTTATGTTTGCTCGCAGGGGGCCACATCGACGTAGATGGTTTTATGAAACATATCCAAAAGCTTGTGAGTTGTGTTTAATTAAAGCTGATTAGTTTTTTTTTAACTGACGTAATCATATATTTTGCTGTTGCTGGCGCGCGAACTAACTAATACTTTTGTTAGAGAAATCTTACTGCATAAGTGCAATGACTAGTGATTGAGATTGAAATTCAGTTGAAAAGAATAAAATTAATCTTCACTTAAAATACTTAAACTTAAATTATCAAATAATAATCTTCAATCTTCATAATTACCCATAGCTTAATTTCCTGACTTTACAAATTGTTACTCTATAACCCATAACTTGGAGAGTCTACCATCTCTCCCCCTTAAGTACCTACAAGTAAAACTGGTGCACTAAATATTTCTATTTATCTATAGGTGATTGCTTTAGGCTATATTGGCTTAATTAACTTCCGGAGATTCTACTCTACTATCTTTCTCACTTGCATAATTGTCTATAGCTAGCTACACTTCACCATCTGGTGTTTCCACTCTAATTACTCTTTTTTACCCACTTCGAGGCTCATTTCTCTAAATCCAATGGCATACAACCAAATTACACTATGATTGGATAATTAATTAGACATCTAGTAAGATTTATTCCTTACATTTTTTTCCTAAATCAATTCCTCTATTTTCAGTAGTTTGCTCCTCTTAATTAGTAGCCAGCTACCACTTCCTAAGTGTTAAGATTGTGACATCAAAACACTTTAAGACGTTTGGGAGTTGGTCCAGACGTCTAGATGCCTTCCCAGATGTCTGCAAATTAATTTTTGCATGCGTACGATCGCGAGTCTGCGTGCGTGCTGTGTGCAGACTAAAAACTCGCTGACCTGCAGCACCTCCCCCCCCCCCCCCCCCCCCCCCCGTGCCTACTTATATCCTCCTCTCCCCTCTCCCTCGTTCACCACATCCACCCGTCTCCTCCTTCCTCCAGTGCGAGCGCGAGAGCGAGAGCGAGCCGCTACTGCTGTCGGGTGCAGTGGCGGAGAGAAGAGGTGCTGCGAGAAGGAAGAGGAGAGAGCACG
Source organism: Thalassia testudinum (assembly GCA_037157565.1). Taxonomy (NCBI): domain Eukaryota; kingdom Viridiplantae; phylum Streptophyta; class Magnoliopsida; order Alismatales; family Hydrocharitaceae; genus Thalassia; species Thalassia testudinum. The sequence goes on along the minus strand of JAZHRO010000015.1, from coordinate 22,726,876 downwards.
CATGTTGTGAGGGAGAGAGATTGCCGGAGCAGCTCGAGGCCTGCCGATGGGCGCGCGGAGGAGCGTTGTACTGGGGAGGTTCCCCCGGTGCTACTGTAGCTCGGGAAGCGGACGGACGAGCGTGGCGCATCCACGCGCAGCGGGAAGAAGACGAAGGTGGTTCTGATTCTGGGAATTTTTCCCAGAATCAGACGTCTGGACTTACATCCAGACGATGTAGGCGACATCTGGAGGAAACTCCAGACGACTGAGAGGTACGTATTTTCTCCTATACCTCCTTTTGCGAATATGGTCATGCAGGCCGTTCCATCGAGGTTCTGAGACGTGTTGTGTTGAGGAAGTTTTCGTCGCGCGTGCAGGATTTGTTTCGGGAAGGTGCGAGGACATGCCCTCCCATGCAGTTCAGACGTCTGGGCAAGGCACTAGACGATGGAGAGCGTCTCCAGACGTCCGGAGAGGTGGTCGGACGTTTGGAACTGGGTTTAAACGATTCAGCAGGATCCCTGGACGTCTGAGGAGCAGCGCAGAGTGAGGTATGACTTGGACCACTTTTTAAGACGTCTGGAAGGTGTTCCAGATGTTTGATTTGAGTCAAAGTTGTCATTTTTGACCCGTTTAGGGTCCGTTCGAGGTCCGATTCCACGTTTAAGATTCCGTTCTTCTCAGAATTAGTTCCTCTACTTGTTTGAAATACTCTTATCCTGTTATGAGTAGTTCCTTGTGATTGAACCTTGTGTTAGGACCTCGTTCTGTTGCGGCTTTGGGGGTTGTGGAGGCACATAGACCTGCCGATCACGCCTCCATTGCTCCCAATTTTACGGGTAGAGTGGCTCCCCTTAGTTAATTACAAACATTAATGCATCTCTGAAATAAATGATAGATCCTAGGGTATGGCATGAATCCTAGGACCTGAAAACTAGATTGAATGATAGATCCTAGAGTATGGCATGAATCCTAGGACCTGAAAACTAGATTGAATGATAGATCCTAGGGTATGGCATGAATCCTAAGACCTGAAAACTAGATTGAATGATAGATCCTAGGGTGTGGCATGAATCCTACGAACAGAAATACTGAAACGAATGTCTTGAATACCTGAATTGCAGTCTTGGATAAGTAGATAGAATAATGATAATTACCTGTAATTGGATAGCATTTGCCTGTGAAATGTAGAGTACTGCATGAGGGTGGTGACCTTCTTGGGTCATGTGATCTCCGGGGATGGCTTGGCTGCGGACCCAGCCAAGGTTGAGGCAGTGCTCAGGTGGGAGAGACCGCATATAGTTACGAAGATCCGCAGTTTCTTGGGACTGGCAGGCTACTACAGGCAATTTATTAGGGGCTTCTCGCAGATTGCATGTCCTATGACACAGCTGACCTGGAAGGACGTGCCATTTACTTGGACAGATGCTTGTGAGGCATGTTTTTAGGAGCTAAAGGAGAGGCTGACTTCAGCTCCCGTGCTCACCATCCCAGACAGTAGTAGTAGGTTCGTTGTGTACACGGATGCGTCTTTGCAGAGATTAGGGGGTGTGCTCATGCAGAGGGGTCACGTTGTCGCTTACGCTTCGCGGCAATTGAAGCCCCATGAGCATAGCTACCCCACCCACGACCTGGAGCTGGCAGTTGTCGTCTTCGCGCTGAAGACTTGGAGGCACTACTTGTATGGTGAGACCTTTGAGATTTTCACGGATCATAAGAGCCTCAGATACTTGTTTGATCAGAAGGAACTCAACATGAGATAGTGACGTTGGTTGGAGCTCCTGAAGGACTATGACTGTAGTATTTCCTACCACCCGGGAAAGGCTAACGTGGTGGCTGACTCCTTGAGCTAGATGGTGCCCGCCCACTTGGCCAGTTTACAGGCACGGAGTTGGAGTCTCATGGAAGAGATGGGCAGTTGGCGGCCCCTAGAGTTACTGGAGCACTGTGGGGCAGTGATTGTGACACGACAGACAAGGCCAGAGCTGATAGACCGCATCATCACTGGACAGATGGTCGACCCATACTTGCAGTCGTTGTGTGACAGAGTACTGTCAGGAGACTCTGGGGCTTCTCCTTTATCGACGAGGTACTACGCATGAGGGTACGGTTGTGCGTTCTCAGAGATGAGGAGCTATTAAGAGAGCTCCTGACTGAGGCACACGGTTCCAGGTTCACCATATATCTCGGAAACATAAAGATGTACCATGATTTGAGACGCGACTTTTGGTGGAGGGGAGTGAAGCGGGATGTGGGTGAATTCGTATAGTAGTGTTTAGTGTGCCAGCAGGTGAAGGCCGAGCATCAAAGGCCTGCAGGACCATTGCAGCCACTTCCAGTGCTAGAGTGGAAGTGGGAGAGCATCACCATGGACTTGGTGGTGGGCTTGCCCGTTACCCAGCGAGGACACGACGCTGTCTAGGTGATCGTTGAGTGCCAGAGTGGAAGTAGGAGAGCATCACCATGGACTTGGTGGTGGGCTTGCCCGTTACCCAGCGAGGACACGACGCTGTCTGGGTGATCGTTGACAGATTGACGAAGACAGCACGTTTCTTGCCGATTCGAGTCACCTTGGGACCAACACAGTTGGCAGAGACGTATATCCGTGACGTGGTACGTCTACACGGAGTTCCACAGCAGATCGTATCCGACCGGGATACCCATTTTGCATCCCAGTTTTGGGCTGAGTTTCAGCAGGCCCTGGGGACGCGGTTGAGGTTCAGTACAGCATACCACCCCCAGACGGACGGACAGTCTGAGCGCACGATACAGACACTTGAGGACCTTTTGCGAGCTTGTGTACTGGACTGGAGGGGCCCTTGGGAGGAGCACTTACCCCAAGAGGAGTTTGCATATAATAACAGTTATCACTCGAGCATCGGCATGGCACCCTACGAGGCTCTGTACGGACGGAGGTGTACGACACCCTTGAGTTGGGTTGAGGGGGGGACCAGGTGGGAGGTTGGCCCCAGGCTGATCCGACAGAGTCAGGAGGTGATCGAGCAGATTCACAGGCGACTCCGCACTGTCAAGAGCAGACAGAAGAGCTATGCAGATCGAAAATGCAGAGAGGTGCAGTTTGAGGTTGGTTACCACGTCTTCCTTCGCGTTTCGCCCATGAAGGGCCTGCAGTGGTTTGGGGCGAGAGGAACGCTTGCATCGAGGTTCGTGGGACCCTTTGGGGTCTTGGAGCGGGTTGGACCCGTTGCTTACAGGCTTACCCTTCCTCCCCAGCTTTCTGGTGTGCACGACGTGTTCCATGTGTTCAACTTCAGGAGGTACGTCGCCGATCCCAGTCACGTCCTAAGCCACTAGAGCGTCGAGGTGGGTGACGACCTGACCTACCCCGAGCGGCCAGTGCAGATTCTTTACAGAGCCATCCGGAGTCTGAGACGGAAGCAAGTACCCCTAGTGAAGGTCTTGTTGAGGAGCCAGCGGTACGAGGAGGCTACATGGGAGCCTGAGGCGGCGATGTGGGAGCGGTACCCGAAGCTCTTTGAGGGTACGTCTTTTCGGACCGGCTTCGGTCCTCTTTGAGTTTGTTATGCGTTATTGTTCTTTTTCCGTACCCTAGTTAGTGCAAGTTTCGGGGACGAAATTTCCTTTGAGTTTGTTATGTTGTTAAGACCGTGACATCAAAACACTTTAAGACGTCTGGGAGTTGGTCCAGACGTCTGGAAATTAATTTTTGCGTGCATACGATCGCGAGTCTGCGCACGTGCCGCGCGCAGACTGAAAACCTGCCGACCTGCAGCACCTTCCCCCCCCCCCCCCCCCCCGTGCCTACTTATATCCTTCTCTCCCTAGTTCACCACATCCACCCGTATCCTCCTTCCTCCAGTGCGAGAGTGAGAGTGAGAGCAAGCTGCCGCTGCTGTCGGGTGCAGTGGCGGAGAGGAGAGGTGCTGCGAGAAGGAAGAGGAGAGAGCACGTGTGCTGTGAGGGAGAGAGATCGCCGGAGCAGCTCGAGGCCGGCCGGCGGGCGCGCGGAGCGTTGTGCTGGGGAGGTTCCCCCGGTGCTGCTGCAGCTCGGGCAATGGATGGACGAGCGCGGCGCAGCCACGCGCAGCGGGAAGAAGACGAAGGAGGCTCTGATTCTGGGAATTTTTCCCAGAATCAGACATCTGGACCTACATCCAGACGACGTAGGCGACGTATGGAGGAATCTCCAGACGACTGAGAGGTACGTATTTCCTCCTATACCTCCTTTTGCGGATACAGCCATGTAGGCCATTCCGTCGAGGTTCTAAGACGTGTCGTGTTGAGGAAGTTTTCGTCGAGCGTGCAGGATTCATTTTGGGAAGGCGTAGGGACATGCCCTCCCATGCAGTTCAGACGTCTGGGCAAGGCACCAGACGGCGTAGAGCATCTCCAGACGTCCGGAGAGGTGGTCGGAAGTCTGGAACTGGGTTCAGACGATTCAGCAGGATCCCTGGACGTCTGAGGAGCAGCGCAGAGTGAGGTATGACCTGGACCACTTTTTAAAACGTCTGGAAGGTGTTCCAGACGTCTAATTTGAGTCTGAGTTGTCGTTTTTGACCCGTTTAGGGTTCGTTCGAGGTCCGATTCTGCGTTTATGATTCCGTTCTTCTCAGAATTAGTTCCTCTACTTGTTTGAAATACTTTTATCCTGTTATGAGTGGTTCCTTGTGATTGATCCTTGTGTTAAGACCTCATTCTGTTGCGACTTTGAGGGTTGCGGAGGCACGTGGACCTGCCGATCACGCCCCCATTACTCACGATTTTGCTGGTAGAGTGGCTCCCCTTAGTTAATTACAAACATTAATGCATCTCTGAAATAAATGATAGATCTTAGGGTATGGCATATATCCTAGGACCTGAAAACTAGATTGAATGATAGATCCTAGGGTATTGCATGAATCCTAGGACCTGAAAACTAGATTGAATGATAGATCTTAGGGTGTGGCATAAATCTTAGGAACAAAAATACTGAAATGAATGTCTTGAATACGTGAATTGCAGTCTTGGATAAGTAGATATAATAATGATAATTGCCTGTAATTGGATGACTGCTGCTTGTGAAATGTAGAGTACTATTGCTAGTAACTATTACATGTAATTCCTATTGTTTGGAAACTAAATTCGAGCTACTTGTATATAAATTGGAAAAGAAAGATTAAATGTTGGAAACACATGCTATATGCGAATAAAACTGAAATGATGAAACCTAGTATAGCTTGGCCTGAGAAATATGAGCATGAACCCTACGGGGAATTAGGAGTAGAGCTCTTGGAAAATAAATAGAATGGAACTGGGAAAGTGGATGGGGAAGTAAGCTAGCCCTTGAGTATGGAGTACCAAGGAGAGCGACTGTCCACCTGTTTAGTGTAGAGCTGAGCTAGTCGCCTTAGGGACCAAGGGTTAGGTCTGGCCACTTTGTACCGACCTTTGGCCCTCGTGTACACTGTACCGGGGAGAGATACTAGTGTATGGAGGGAGCTAGCCACCCTGCGGGGCCCGGTGTTCAGCTAGCCGTCCTACACCGACTTGTTAGGCCCACTGGGCAAACCAGGGTAATCAGGCGAGGGTGCGCGGACTGTGGAGGGGCAAGACCCCTGTTTGGTTACTGTGGAGGGGCTAGACCCCTATTATTGAGAGGGCTTTGCCCTATACAGGTTTCGTGCTGTGCTTTGGGCGCACCTGTTAACGGAAACGACTAACCGCGTGCTACTGTGGGGTAGTTACCCGTGTGTGTATCGCGCGTGCCGTAGTCACTGTTACATCTGTCAGCGACCTTGGGGTGGTTGACTGAGGGTAGGACCACTACGGGGGACTCTCCCGGCCAGGAGAGCACCACGTGCTACTACTTTTCGGAAAAGACTGTAATCAAGATCGTTCCCACGAGGAACATTCGAGATCAAGAGAAAGACCTGAGAAATAAACCAAGAAAGGGTAAAATAAAGAAAGAAATTAAAACAACAGCTACTTGTTTACCTTTACTATTTTCTTAGCTAGCTGGTTGCCACTCTACTCAGTGTTTCGCTGATGTGTCATACTTGTCACCTTTTTCAGGACCAGGTGTTGAGCAACCAGAGCCTACGGCTGCAGAGGGTGCTGGGCCTAGTAGAGCCCAGTAGTTGTACTTTTGTTGTATCCATTTTTCTGTAGTAGTGTGTCTTCTATTACACCTTTGTACTCTTTTATTGTAAACTTCATATTTCTGTACCTGTTTTTAATTCTCTACTGTTGTGGTGATGTGTACTGTAGTAGTTCTTTTCTTTTCTGCTGTACTTTTGTTACTATTAGTTACTTGCATGATGAATGTGGTTTATTTTTACTGCTTTTTGGTTACTTTCTTGTTGGACGATTGGGTCTTGGGATCAGTTAAGTCGGTTCGATTCTCGTGTCCTGTAGGGATTTGTGAACTGGGTCGTAACACTAAGTTAGACCTTAACCCTAGCCTCTTTGAATAATCGATCATTCATTTTGAGTAGTCAATTACATTAGAGGTCATACCTAAGTGGAATTTAGGTATTTCATTCCTAAATCCACTAGTACAAATTGGCATTTATATTAGCTCATTTCCTTACCCCCTTTCCTTCCTCGGTGGAATCTATTGCTGAGGAAAATAGCTTTTAGCCTCTCATGTTAAAGAAAAGAACAATGCCTATCACAAAATCAAGAAATATATACATGAAACACAAGACTTGATTACAATAGGTTTAATAAAATATATAATAATCAAGAAACATTTGAACTGTATTGCAACCACATGAGAGACTTGTTTTCCTTTTAGGTAGGATGATGCTAAAGGGGCAGACGAAGAGGATGTAGACAAGGAAGTAGCAAGGAAGTAGCGGTGTGGAAGCATGGCATCTAAAGGTGCTCTCCTCCAAGGTGGTGTGGAAAGGATGGTAGTGGATGGATGGATGTGTGGTGAAGGGTGCAGAGCGAGGGGGTCGACGACCAAAGTGAGAGAGAGCTCCAGGGTTGGGTGGCCAAGGGGTTTTATATAGACTAGTAGGAATAGTTGGTGTGTAATTTTAGTGATAATTGGGATTTTTCAGGGAAAAATCCTTGCAAAAGGATAATCCACGTAGAAAAAACGAAAGGGTGAAGAGATATTTCTCGACGTCATTGATCCAATGGCCTATTTTGAACCATACTTCTCAGATTTAAACTCAACTCTGGGATCTTCAACCACTTGCCTCTTATTATTTATTATACCGAGAAAATATTTCTAGGCATTATCTACAAGGTAGGGAGGATCATGAATCGTTAGATTGCTTCATCTGCATCAACGTTTCATATTTCTCCCTACCATTATTTTTCAAAGTCTTTATTATTCCAACCCTACTTAGAAGAAAATAAGCAAATATTAGTTATAACGTAATTGAGTTCAATGACACATTATTAAATAAATATGCATGCATTTTTAAATAAATGCAGTTATATATAAAATACGCTAATCAAATACAATTATACAATTAATACTACATAACAGACATGAATTAAGCATGATTTATATAAACATTCATGTGCTTTTCTTGCTCTCATGCCTAAATTTTGCTAGTTCTAAGCAAAATGCAAGAAGAAAAATAAATGAAATAAGATTTTATATGTCAAGGGTATTAGTCATTACTAATTATGCACAAAAATTCATACATAGAGACTCAACATACTAGAGTATCGACTTAAATACAAGTTGTTGAATTCTTTCAACTTCTCATAAACATCTGTTATTAACCTCTAGAGTAGTTTCTACAATAAGTTCACCTAAGGTTTGTAAGAGACTAAAATTCTAAGAATCTATCTCATGCTGCTGACTCGACAAGTGGGCAACAAGGTAGAAAACTCTATCTTTTTTGAAGCAATAGACTACCCTTTACTTCCCCAAATTCTATCTTCGAATTTGCCTTGTATTGGTAGCTTTCTCCTAGGCATTTTCTATGTCGAGGCCAACACAAGATCATACTCAATGTATATCTCCCGGTTCCACCTTTTGGTGCCTTTTATTTTTCTTGTACTTGACATTCTTTTTCACCTTTATTTTTCTATCTTTCTTTTTCTCTTTTCTTTTTTTTTCTTTTTCTCTTTTGTTTTTCTTTTTTTAATAATCTTCCTTCAACTTCTTTATTCACATCTCTCTTAGTATTATTTTTTTCTTTTTCTCTCTCATTTTTCTAGGTAGGTTGCTCTATCAAATCTAGCTCATGAGCATCTCTTAAACAAAAGCTGGAAAAGATCAAGATGTAAGGCTAGGACGTGAATAACCTACATCTAGGGAGCAAATCCAGTGCAACATAGCAGCCATTCTTGCAAGGCTCTCAAGATTAGATATGAGATTAAGTTTAGCTATTTTATTAGACCCTTAGATCTAAGCCTCATTGAAAACCTGATTTTCAATGGATAGTTGCCCACAAGCCTGCTTAGAGTGTATGTGTAAGTGTAAGGTACTTAGATTTTAGAGACTTCTAAACTAGAGGGTGAATAGATAAGTCATGTACTATCTAACCTATTAACTTACAACCTTAGTCCATAGGACTCAAGAATTTAGAAACAAAACTCACTATAGGAAATACCCTAGTTGATTAAGTTGATCACAACCTGAAGAGTCTAAGTGACAAACTCTTAATGCCTACTCCTAAGGTTAGTGACTCCTAATTAGCTAATTCTTATCATCCTTTCCTAACTCAAACCTTATATATCATGTACTTTTTTTTTATTTTTGAAAAATTTTTAGCATGAAGCGATGTCATGCAAAATGCAAAATGCAGCAATAGTTAAAATATTTTTCCTCCTCCCATGCCTAAACTATACAATGCCTTCATTGCAAGAAAATGAAGAAAAAGGGAAGATCATACCATAAATCTAGAACTCTAAAAAGAAGCTACATATGCTGAAAAAGTGAAAACAAACAAACAAACTATATAGAATTAAAGAGTCTTTACTCAAACTAAGATTAATGAAAGCAAATGGACCAAGAAAACCTAATCAAATGACTAATCCTATGTTGGGTTGCCTCCCAACAAGCACTAAATTTTACATCTTTAGTTAGACATATGGTGTCTTGAAGATCAAGTTTCTTGGACACAGGTGTAAGCCATAAGAATATGCATGATAGAACATGCTTATATGTTACGACCCGGTTCCCAGATCCCTACAGGACCCGAGACTGGCTTGTCTCGACTAATCCCAAGACCTAGTTGTCTAACGAGAAATAACCAAAAGCAGGAAATAATACCACATCTACACATGCATTATAACTAAGCAGAAGGAAAAGTGAAACGGTAAAGGAAAGTAGAGCAACTGTCTCAAAATAGTACATGCCACCACAACAATAACGGAAAAAAAAAGTAACAGGGATAGTAAAATAGATATGTCTATTACTCACTACAACAGTAGAAAAATGAAAGAGCTGGAAAGAAATGACTACGGTTGGGCTCGGCTGGGCCCAGCACCCTCTGCAGCCGGAAACTCGGGCTACTCAACTCCTAGTCCTGAACAGGGTTACGAAAAGATAGAGTAATCAGCGAACGCTGAGTAGAGTGGTGATTACATTAATTATGTGCAAGTAAGGTAAAACAAGTAGCTAGGTTTTATTCTTATTTCTATTTATCTCATTTATGTATTTCTGGTTCATTTATTTCACCAAGGATCCGAGTATTTCTTAATCTTGCTTGTTCCTCGTAGGAACGATCTTGATTGTGGTCTTTTCCATGGAGTAGAAGGTACACGTGGTGCTCTCCTAGCCAGGAGAGTCCCCCGCGATAGTCCTATACCTAGTCAACCACCTCGGGGTCACTGTTGTGACGTAGCAGTGACTACGGCACGCGTGATAAGCGCACGGGTAGCTATCCCGCACTCACACGCGATCAGTCGTTTCTGCTAGCGGGTATGCCTAAAGTACAACACAAGATAGTATAGGGTCTTGCCCTCTCAGAACAGGGGTCTCTCCCCTCCACAGTCCTCGTACTCTCGTCCGACTACCCTGGTTTGCCTAGAGGGCCTAAAAGTCAGTGTAGGTTGGCTAGTCCTAACTCCGGGCCCCGTGGGGTGGCTAGCTCCCTCCCTACACTAGTAGCTCACCTCGGTACCACGTACGCGAGAGCCAACAGGAGTCAGTGTAGAGTGACCAGTCTTACCCTGGGTCTCAACCCAAGGGGCGGCTGGCTCCCCCTCTACACTAAAAGGGACAGTTGCTATCCTTGGTACCGTGTACACAAGGGCCAGCTCACGTCCCGTCTACATATCAGATTCCTTTCATACACAGGAGTTCTACTCCTAATTTCCCGTAGGATTCATGCTCATTTCATCTCATTGTCAATATCTGGATCACACTATCCAATTCTAAATTTTCCATCACATACAGGCAACTCATGTTTTCATGTCTAAACAGTATCTTATAATTACACTAATACCATTTCTAGCAATTTATTTTAAACATGCACTCAAGTAAACAGTATAGCTCAAAAAAGGCTTATATATTTCTACCCTAGGGTTCATTCCACATCCTAGAGTTCGATCCAATTATTCCAAATAAGCACATTCTTATTTCAATATTAACAACTGAATTAAACCACTCTACCAGGTATCACGGGAGGAATGGGGGCCTGCACCGCAGATTTCATTGTCTCCGCAGGGCCCGAACATGCCACCGGCTGGTAACCTGTTCCAGCGACTAATTTATATCAGACGAGCTCAAAACAGTAGGTACTTAACACTAACACGTAGGGAAACTTGAGTGGAAAACAGCGGTACTTCGTTTGTGGAAATCTAATTCCGTTTGAGCCCTGAATAGGCCAAAAACACGGTTACTATCCAAAATCAAACATTTGGGACTAGTCCCAGATGTCTTAAAAGACGACAGATCTTACCTTGTGTCTTCTGCGGGTTCCTCAGACGTCCGAATCTCTCCGCGACCGTCTGAAGGAAGTTCCAGACATCAAACTATACCTTCGGTTGTCTGAAAGTGCCGTAAGATATCTGGCGATGTGATCAGACGTCCAAAAGTGCCTGGAAAGGTGCATCGCGCGCCTTTCCAATGTCCTATACCTGCGTATACAAAACGCAAACCTATTTTCAGCTAGACATTCCTGCGCTATGATTTGCATGGTGGAAAGTAGCGTAGGAAACACGTACCTTCGTGCGATAATATGCTTTCAGACGTCCGGCTTCAGCTCCAGACGTCCTGATGCCTCTCCAGACGTTTGGACAACCCTCTAGACGTTTGATATTGGAAAATTTCTAGTATCAGGACTCCTCTGCGCAGCTCGCCCCTCTCGCACCTTCGCCCTCAGTTGACGCAGCAGCAGCTCCAGCAGTTGCAGGGGCTTGAGAAGCTCCCCGCCGACGTCCTCTCTCCTGCGAACTCCTCCTAGAGCTCCACCGAGCTCCTGCATCCTTGAACCTCCCTTCATGTTGTTCCTTCCTATCTCTCTCCCTCTCGTTCTCCCTCGCTCACCCTCTCTCTCTCTCACTCTCGTTCTCCCTCACCGCAGCTGCACAGGGAGGACGACTGGAGGTGGTGGTGGCTGGTGGAGAGTGGCGTGGGTGAGGGGAAGAGGGCATTTAAATAGGAGGGGATTAGGGTTTAGGGGTGAGGGGTGTGGAGGAGAGAGAGAAGCTCTGTGCGCCACCCGCACGCAAAGCGCAACGAACGTACAATATTTTCCCACTTTTAAATGTCTGGCCCTTCATCCAGACATCTGACGGTTAGTCCAGATGTCTTAAACACCCCAAACAGGCACCGGGTCATTTCAATATAACAAACTTCAAGGAAATTTCGTCCCCGAAACTTGAGCTACGTATGGTACGGAAGAAGTAATATAAAAACCTATAACAAACTTAAAGAGGATCGAAGTAGGTCCGAAGAGACGTAACCTCAAAAAGCTCTGGGTACCGCTCCCGCATTACCACCTTAGGCTCCTAAGTCGCCTCCTCGTACTGTTGGCTTCTCCAAAGAACCTTCACCAGTGGTACCTGCTTCCTTCTTAGATTCTGGACGGTTTTGTCTAATATCTGTACTGGCCTCTCGAGATAGGTCAGGTCGTCCTCCACCTCGATGCTCTCATGGCTCAAAACATGGCTAAGATCAGCGACGTACTTCCTGAGGTTGGACACGTGGAACACGTCGTGCACTCCAGAAAGCTGGGGAGGAAGGGCAAGCCGGTAAGCAATGGGTCCTACCTCCTCCAGGACCTTAAAGGGCCCCACAAACCTCGGTGCAAGCTTCCCCTTCACCACAAAATGTTGCAGGCCCTTCATAGGTGAAACACAAAGAAAGACGTGATCCCCAACCTCGAACTACATCTCTTTGCGCTTCCTGTCAGCATAGCTCTTCTGCCTGCTCTTGACAGTGCGGAGTCGTCTGTGAATCTGCTCTATCACCTCCTGACTTTGCTGGATTAGCTTGGGACCAACCTCCCACTTGGTCGCCACCTCGACCCAACTCAAGGGTGCAGTACACCTCCGTTCGTATAGGGCCTCGTAAGGTGCCATGCCGATACTCGAATGATAGCTGTTATTGTATGCAAACTCTACCAGGGGTAAATTTTCCTCCCAGGAGCTTCTCCAGTCTAGTACATAGGTATGCAGGAGGTCCTCAAGTGTCTGTATCGTGCGCTCTGACTGCCCTTCGGTCTGGCGGTGGTAGGCTGTACTGAACCTCAAATGCATCCCCAAGGCCTGCTGGAACTTTGCCCAGAACTGAGAAGTGAAACGAGTATCTTTGTCGGATATGATCTCACGAGGAACTCCGTGCAGGCACACCACATCTCTGATGTATCTCTCTGCTAGCTATGCTGGCCCAAAAGTGACTCGGATTGGTAGAAACTGCGCCGTCTTCGTCAACCGGTCTACGATCACCCAAACTGCATTGTGTCCCCGTTGGGTAACTAGTAGACCCACCACCAAGTCCATGATGATGCTCTCCCACTTCCACTCTAGCACAAGAAGTGGCTGCAATGGCCCTACAGGCCTCTGGTGCTCGGCTTCACCTGCTGGCATACCAAATACTGCTGAACAAACTCACTAACATCCCGCTTCATCCCTCTCTACCAGAAGTCGTGTCTCAAATCATGGTACATCTTTGTGTTCCCAGGATGTGTGGTAAACCTGGACCCGTGTGCCTCAGTTAGAAGCTCTCTCCAAAACTCCTCGTCTCTAGGAATACATAGTCGTCCCCTCATGCGCAGTATCTCGTCCGAGAAAGAAAAGTCTCCTGGGTCCCCTGTCAGCACTTTGTCTCGCAGTGTCTATAAATACGGGTCGGCCATCTGCCCTATGATGATGCGGTCTATCAGCTCTGGTCGTACCTGCCGCGTCACTGTCATTGCCCTACAATACCCTCGTGACTCTCGGGGTCACCAACTGCCCACCTCCTCCATGAGTCTCCAACTCTGTGCCTGTAAGATGGCCAAGTGGGCAGGCGCCTTCCAGCTCAAGGCGTCGGCCACCACATTGGCCTTTCCTGGGTGGTAGGAGATACTACAGTCGTAGTCCTTCAGGAGCTCTAACCAACATCTCTGTCTCATGTTGAGCTCCTTCTGGTCAGATAAGTACCTGAGGCTCTTATGATCTGTGAAGATCTCGAAAGTCTCATCGTGAAGGTAGTGCCTCTATGTCTTCAGTGCGAAGACAACTGCCGCTAGCTCTAAGTTATGGCTAGGGTAGCTATGCTCATGGGGCTTCAATTGTCGCGAAGCGTAAGTAACAACGTGACCCCGCTGCATGAGCACACCCCTTAACCCCTGCAACAAGGCGTCGGTGTAAACCACGAACCCGCCACTTCTATCTGGAATGGTAAGTACAAGAACTAAAATCAGTCACTTCTTCAACTCCTGGAAACACGCCTCTCACTCATCGGTCCAGGCGAAGGGTACGTCCTTCTGTATCAACTGAGTCATAGGATGTGAAATCTGAGAGAATCCTCTGATAAACCGCCGGTAATAACCTGCCAGTCCCAAAAAGCTGCATATCTCTGTCACTATGCGTGGCCTTTCCCACCTGAGTATGGCCTCTACCTTGGCTAGATCCACAGCCAATCCATCTCCTGAAATCACGTGGCCTAAGAAAGTCACCTGTCTTAGCCAAAACTCGCACTTGTTGTACTTGGCATACAGCCTAGGTCGCCTCAAGGTATCCAGGACCATGCGTAAATGCTGTCCATGTTGTGCCTGATCCCATGAGTAAACGAGTACATCGTCGATGAACACCACCACAAACTGGTCTAAGTACGGCCTGCATATCCATAAAGGCAGCGGGGGCATTGGTCAACCCAAACGGCATGACCAAGAACTCGTAGTGCCCGTACCAGGTATGGAAAGCTATCTTGGAGACGTCGGTCTCCCTGATCCTCAATTGATGGTAACCCAACCTCAGATCTATCTTAGAGAACACTGTGGCGTCTCGCAACTGGTTAACAAGGTCGTTGATACGAGGCAGCGGGTACTTGTTCTTGATAGTGACCTGATTCAGCTGTTGGTAGTTGACGCACAGCCGAAGGGTACCGTCCTTCTTCACAAATAGTACAGGAGCTCCCCACGAGGACCCACTGGGCCTCACAATGCCCTTCTCCAACAGGTCCTGTAGTGTGACTTGAGCTCTCACAGCTCAAGCGGTGCCATTCGGTACGGTGCAGTAGAAATGGGGCTGGTCCCCGGTACCAGTGAGATCTCGAACTCGATCTCACGCTCAGGTGGTAGTCCTGGCAGCTCCTCTGGGAAAACGTCGAGGTACTCGTAGACCATTGGGATACTCTGAAAGTCAACCATGGGGCTAGGCTCTACCACTACACAAGCCAAGAAGCCCTCACACCCCTGGCTCAAAAGTCTCGCTGCCCGACGTGCGGAGATGCATCTGAAACCTTCGTTCACCCGCTGGCCGTGAAACTCAAAGGGAGGCAACTCCAGTATGGAGAAGATGATCTTTCTCTCGAAATAGTCCACAAGGACGTGATAGGCGGATAGCCAATCCATCCTTAGGATCACGCCAAAGTCCTCCATCCAGATCATAATCAGGTCAGCGGGGAGGTTGTGTCCCCCCTATACTGACCTCGTAGTCTGTGTAGACCTCCTCGGCTATGAACAACTAGCCACCTAGGCCTCTGATCACAAACAGATCCTCTAATAGTACACTGCCCTACCTCAAACTGACGGCAAAACTTGTAGCGACGAAAGAGTGGGTGGCGCTGGAATCAAAAAGTACATACATTAATCTGCCAGAAACAGTAACCATACATGCCACCAGAGAACCCGAAGCCCTGGCGTCTCTGTGTTTTAGGGCGTTGATACGCCCCTCAGCTCTCGGTGTAGACGAAGCAGCTACACTCTGGGTTAGGCGAGCAATAGCTGGTCGGTACCCTCCTTGTAGCTGCTGTCCTCCCCCACGTGCCTGGTGACCACGACCGCCATCTCGGCCTCCAGTGCTTGGTGCGGGGAGCATCTGCTGTGCTTCGGCCCTAGATGGGCAGTCCCTCTTGATGTGGCCCGGCTGGTCACATTGGTAGCAGAGGGGTGCACGACCTCCCCCCTCAGTAGTGAAATTTCCCTTCGAAGGAGGGGTGACGTAATAAATGCGGAAATAAAGCAATCTCACACAAAAAAATCAATCGCACAAGTACACAAGTAATTTTTAGGTGGAAACCCAAACTGGGTGAAAACCACCACCTAACCCTCTCGAGTTAGGATTTTCCGATCAACCTAGTTGATCAAATCCACTAACCGAATCACTTTAAAACGAGGGTGATTCAACCTCAGTACAACCACGCTACAAGTACGAGGGTAGCGTTTCTCAACCCCTTCTCTCCACGAGAAGGATTTTGTCCCACGAAGGAGACGGGAATTCGCAAAGCGAATACCCAACCAAAAGACAAAGATAAAATAAAACAAGTAGTCCTATAGAGCCAACAAAGGAATTTAAACCTAGCTTCTATAGGAAATAAGAAACTCCCCTTTGCAAGGAGTGCGTCGATGACGCGGATGCGTGAGCCACGCGACGGCGCAACTTCGCTCTCGTGAACTACGGCGGGAGAGCGGGTGCGCAACGGTTTGATGCTCTCAAGATGTAGAACTTGAGCTTAGAGAGCAAGAGCTTCTTGGACACAAGAGTGTGAGAGTTTATTACAAGGTGTCTCTTGGTGTGTATCTTGTGTCTCTAAGTGTATCTAGGTGTGTAAAGGCTCCCCTCTATTTATAGAGGCCTTAGGAAGGCTTTGGAAGGCTTAGGAAAGGTTTTATAGCTGTTGGGAACAAAGTCCAAGAGAATCAGGCCGAAATCAGGACAATGATTACGTTTGACAGGGTTATCAGACGTCTAACTCTGGCATTAGACGTCTGGAAGGCCACTTTAAGACGTCTGATTCCAAGGTCAGACGTCTGATTTTGGGCGGGTCTCTCCCTGACTTGGATCAGATCTAAACAGGGTTTTTGCGCAAGTCCATCAGATGACATACAGGACGTCTGGAACTATGTCTGGACGTCTGGAAACCTACTTCTACTGTGGGAATTGATTTCCAAACGTTGCAATGGCTAGAAAATCTCTGAGAAGAGATTTTGGGTCAGCCGAGGCCAAACGGTCATTTATCAGACATCTGGAAAGGTCTAAGGACGTCTGATAAGGCTTTAACGGTCATAATCTTGAGTGCCTGCTAAGCTAGCCAACGGTCCACTATCTGGACGTCTGGCAAGTCCATCAGACGTCTCCTAAGACGTCTGGTATAAGGGTCTGGACGTCTGATTTCATCAGACAGAACTAACTATGTCCAGCCTAACAGTTATCAAACGTCTGAAACAATAGTCAGACGTCTTAAAATACTTTATCAGACGTCTGATTTGGGAATTAGACGTATGGAAGTGCTGTTTGAACCCTATATTGGTTTTCTAAGTATTCTACAGAAAACCTAAGTATCCTAGGGTTGTGCCAGTGTTCCTAGGATTACTGTTAGGATTCTTTGAGACTCTTTAACATAATTTTCTAAGGAAAATAAAAAGAGCAAGAAAATAAAGACAAGAGATACAAGAAAGGATTAAAAAGAATCTATCCTATTCTTCTTGTCTTCTATCTTCAATCTGTCGCTCCACGCGAACCTCCTCTGTTTTCCGTCAAGCTCCTCCAATCCATCCTGGATGCGAGCTCGAACTCCGTCTAAACACGTCCACATTTGCAATTGACCTGAAATCTAGGACTCAAATTGCAAATGTTAAATAACACGTGTTTTGTTATCATCAAAACAAATGATCGTGGTGCTCTAGCACCAACAAGTAGGTCCCTGCTGGCCACTGGGCGAGGTCTGGTGCTGGCAATTGGCCCCTGTCTGGGGCCCCCAAAGGCCACTGGTGGCCCCGCAGAACGAGACGGCTCTCCTGCGGGTGCCGTGTGTCTCCTCTCCTGACGGCCTTGTGAGTACTCTAGCTATTAGCGCCTCTTCCGTCAGTGTCTCGTGTGGGAACCCACAACGCGTGGTGCGTGAGGAATGAGCATGGCGCGTGTCGAGCATCGGCGAGGGGTGCAGGCGGAGGTGCTGACTGGCGAGGAGGTGGGCGCTGTGGTTGTCTGCTGAAGGTGGCGATGGTGAGCTGTTGGAGGTGGCTTTGGGTTCTGTTGAGGTGGAGGAAAAATAGAGGGAAAAGAAGAAGTAACGAAGAAGAAGAAGTGAAGATGGAAGTGGTGCTGTTGGGTATTCAGATGTCCAGGAACCTTCCCGGATGACTTAACCGAAGGAAATGGCACGTCATGGATGGATGCGAGGAGTGCATGCATGGATGGCGCAGTGAGGGTTGCTGGTGCAGTAATGGTTGCGGTTATGGTGGTGTTGTGAGGCTCTGCGGATGGCAGTGCGGGTTGTCACCCCCACACGCCCATGGTAGCAGAACTCTTGTCGCAGTCAAGGCCCACGGTGGCGAAGTGGGAAAGAGCTTGACGCTCTGCACAGTGATGGTGTTGTGCTTAGTGATAGAGCTTCTTCTTATACTATAGGGAGGATGGCTTGCGATGGCTGAGGGAAGGAGATGGAGCGATGACCAACATGTGCGACCAAGATCCACTTTCTTTGCCCATGTTGCTGCTCTTCAATGGCTGCAACTCCTGTAGCCATTAAGAAGAAAATAAAATAAAATAAAATGAAAAAGAAATGATGGGTTATTTATGTGCAAACCCTTAATTTCTATGTTAAAACAAAATAATGCATGTAATGCACCTAATTGATTAACTATTCTAATGCATGCTATTCTAAATGATATTATCAATGCATATAATGCATGAAATACATGAAATAGGCAATTTTATGTTACCCTATTTACATTCTAATGTATGCTATATAAATGTACATGTTAACTTAAGGTCTAGGCATTAAAATACATAAATAGTTTACAGATATGGGATCATCACATGGCTGCTGCTCCTCCTCCTTATCGATCCCCATGGCGCCACCCTTGTCCTCCTCCACACACGTGCAGCTACAGCCATGTAACCGCCGCCCCCTCCTCGGCCACCATCTGCCCACTTCCTCCCCCATTTGCCCCTCCTCCTCGTATTGCCTCCCCCCCCCCATCTACCCCTCCTTCTCCCCCTGCCTCCCCCTATCCGCCCCTCCTCCTCCCACTCCTTCCTCCCCCATTCGCCTTCCTCCTCCCCCTGCCTCCCCCCATCTGTCCCCCCCTCCTCCCCCATTTACCCCAAACTTAATTTTTTAAATTAAAATTTATTATAAATTAATAATTATCGTATTTGATTTGTGATATTTGATTTAGGTTATAGTCGTCGTTGGACACGTGCACGTCGCTTCACGTGTTTTGTAAGGTATGAATATGCACATTTTTGTATTAATTATATTGTTTATATGTATGCCTGAATGTGAGGTGTACCAACTTTAATTTCAATGTTTATGCTTGATTGGAATGTAGGGTGTACCCACTTTAATTTCAGTTTGTATGCCTGATTAGAATATAGAGCGCACCCACTTTAATTTTACTTAATATGCATGATTAGAATGTGAGGTGTACCCACTTTAATTTTAATTTGTTTGCATGTTTTGAATGTGGGGTGTACTCACTTTAATTTCAATTTGTGTGCATGTTTAAAATGTCGGGTGTACCCACTTAATTTGTAAATTCTTATACTTTGTTGAAAATTGTATTGAATTTATAGATATACACACTTGCACAAATTTATATGTATTTGAAGCCAAACAATAGGTATTCTAACTCTTATGTTACAGGTTTTGGGAGGGGATAATCGTGTCAAAGTACTTGCACGCCGACAATTATGATCATATTATACGGACAATGCAGAGTGTGTGTATATTACTTACAGGCACGAAGCTTTGTCTTTATAACATGCCATAAGAGTCATCGTCCTTAGTTCAAAGAAGTTCTGAACTAAGGGGGGTCCTTGAAGATTTGATCACAACTTAAGGTTACTTGTTACATGGAACCGATGTCTAGAGGAATTTTAGTAGTATCTTTTCGCTCTTCTCCGGTATACCAACTAATCTTATCTACGTTCCTAAAGCACCTTTAAATGGGAGTTATTGGGAACGTAGTTAAGGTTAGTCTTGGGGAGCATACTTGAGAAGTGTGAGGAGATGCTGCTGAAATTTCTCTAGACACCAGTTACATGTAACAAGTAATATTGTGATCAAATCTTCAAAGATGGGCTATTAAGTGAAACACTAATCAAAATACAAACACTGTTATAAAATTAGATTATAATAATTGGGTGATTTTATTTTATTTTTGTAGATTATTATGGATAAGTCTTGGATCGGTATGAGGAGCTCAGATTACTCCCGATACAAGAATGGAGTGAGAGAGTTCCTTAATTGGGCATTTCATGATAATAGAAAGTTATTCAAACGAGGAGATAAGTTCGACAGGATTTTTTGCCCATGTAGGAGGTGCTTGAATGGATATTCACATGATAGGAACGTTGCATCCGAGCACACAATTTGCAATGGTGGGTGGCAAACATACCAGACGAAGCATGTAAGTAACATTTAATTATCAACTACTTTAAATTTTATACCTACTTTAATATGACAATAAATTATTATAATTTGTAGGGGAAAATGGTGAACTTAATCAATCCCCCTCCAGATGCTGCTTCCGGCACTCAGCAGCACCCTCCTATGACACCTGAGGAGGCTTTTAGGAGCGTCATGCCTCCAGAGCACGGAGGCTTCGTTTGTAGTGGGAGGAGTCAGACGATCTCCAGTTGGTATGGGCGGAAGGGGTCAGCATCGGTAGCTGTTGTCCAACAGATGCAAACACAACTCCATGATGTCACCACACAGCTTCATGATGTCACCTCACAGTTCCAGTAGCAAACTCAAGCTTGGAAAGATGCCAAGAAATTCATAGAGGAGCAAAGGAAGGAGATGGAGCAACAGAGAGCGGAGATGAGAGAGGTGATGGCATTTCTACAGGGCAGCGGTCAGGATCACGCTTTCTATCACTACCTGCATCGCAGAGACGACAATGACAACCTCAGTGGTGGTGGAGTAGGATAGGGGGTAGGAGTTGAGCATAGGTTTAGATTAATTCTCTTTTCCTTAGTTAGGTTTTGTATTTTTCTTAGTTATATATATGTATATTTTAATGTTATGACATACTCTTTTCATTAGGTTTATATATATATTTGTTGTATGTTGAATGTTGCATGTTGCATGTTATATGTTGTGTATGTTGTGTATATATGTTGTTAAAGGTGTTATAAGATTCTATAATACCTACATTATATATATTAAAAAAAATACACATATATACACAACGATTATAGAAAACTGTTGTGTATACATATAAATGACGGTTTAACAACCGTCATTTATTGTTCACATGGGAAATCCCACCTCCAAATTAATGTCATACATGACGGTTAGCGAACCTGTCTTTACTGGTACCAAACGACGATTTTAAACAAAACCATTGTTTAGCAAGATACACAACAGTCAACGAAATTGTCGTGTATTTTTCACGCGACATGTAAATAAGGACATAGAAGATGGTTCAAAACCCATCGTTAATTGTTACCAAAGGACGGTTTAAAACAAAACCACAGTGCATACACTAACGTGACATACTTTCGCGACAACAGTATACAACAGTTTTCATTGATTAAGAGGCCATTTAGAACCATCGCGAAAAGCAGTCATTCTTGTAGTGTGGGAAATTTTATAGACTACCTTGAGAGATTTGAAAAGTAAAGGACTATTAATGTCATCCTCTTTAAAATCAAGAATTTGAGGATAACAGGGATTCTAGAAAATGACTAGGGTTCTTAAAGGTTTGTGTAGTAGGAGTTCTAACCCTTAAATGGTGAAATCATCAATCCACACATTCCATTCAACCATGATGTGAGCTGGTTTGATGTTCCCTCCAAAAATAATAAATATTAAGAATTAACTCAACCAAACATCTTCTAGGGAAATCTAGGTCTTTAATTTTCCCTTGTGTCCAATTCCAAATCCAAATCTAGCTTAGTTTATTCAAATCCAATTCCCAACAAAATTTCCAACTCTTCAATATCGTCTCTAGTAGATTTCGCAAATGCTTCAAATTTTGATTTCCTATCCATGGTGATTAATTCAAGCCCAAAATCTTCAAAGGCATTCAAATGTTCATCCACTTGACCTCTTTGATCATCATTGCTTAGATCAAGTGAGACACAATTGGATTTCTTCATTTCCAACTCAAATGATTCATAGTTCAACTCCCAATGAGAATCATATAGTGGTAGGCAATTCTTTAATATTTTCCTCAATATTCTCAACTAGAACAACCTTAATATTGTCTGAAGAGATTTCCTTTATGTCTTGAATGAATTCCTACTTGGGGTCTTTGTACTGCTTTGATTCAATCAATTCATCCCCAATATGTGATTTATTCTCAATATCTTTGGTTGTTCCAACCTTCAATGTCAAGTTAGGATATGGATTATAGTCAAAGATTTCATTAGTTTCTATGGGAGAGAGGAATCTTAATTTCATCAACTCAATAACTTCATACGGGGGCAATTCTTCAACTTTTACTCCCAAGAACTCCTCAATCTCATGAATATCTTCTTCACAATGTTGTAATCATTGTATTTGTTTGTTGTTATTTTATTTCTTAGAATATTATTAAAGAGCCCAAAATATGGTAATCAAAGTCCTAAAGATATTTAACCTAAAGATATTTTACTCACTTAACCTTAGGACATTTACCTAAAACTTAGAATCATGTTAGGAAGCCAAAATAACAAATAGACTGCCTTATTAGATGCCTGATAAACTTATCAAATGTATGACTGCCTGATTGTTACCTAAATCAGACTTCAAATCACGTAAATGAGTCGTCTAACTATTAATAGACCAACCAATAACCAGATGACCGGCTAAATTAAATCACCTAAGTAACACCTTACATAGATGACCATTTCAAACATTTGATATTGATCCAAGATGTTTGATATGTGATCATTTGAGTTTGAATTTCCAAATCTTTTCTTGTTAGACCAAATCCTATCTTCACGCTTTATGAGAGATTTGATTTTTTGTGCCAACTCGTGAATAAGATGTTAGGCCAAAATACTAGACGACTTACATCTTGACAAAAGTTTGAATTTCCAAATATTTTCTTGTTAGACCAAATCCTATCTTTGTGCTTTACGAGAGATTTGATTTTTTGCGCCAAGTTGTGAATAAGATGTTAGGCCAAAATACAAGACGACTTACATCTTGACAAAACCAAGTTGAGAGATTTTCAAAGGACTCCTATACCGGGATTAGATGTCTAACAGAATGTCCAAATGTCTTAGCTTTAGGACAAGAACATTCCAGGTAGCTCCACCCTTATGGCCCAAATGTACAATCTTTCCATCATATGTCCAATACACCTTGATTAGACGTTTGATCAAATTACTAAACGTTTGATATTGTGCTACTAGGCATTGATTATTTTGTACATACATTGGATTTTGACTAAATCTCTTTGGATTTGTTCCCAATAGCATCTATACATAGTCTAGAGTCTCTCCTTTGTAAAAGACACCCACGAAATAGTTCTTTCCATTTCCACCATTAGACTCATTGAGAGAAGATTAAAGAAAGATGATCAGTCCTTGTTCTCCAAGTTCTACACTTTGCATTCAAGAGCATCACTACACTGTGTAATCATGCCCATATACTTCCACATTAGGGAAGTTCCTTTACACATATAGGAGCTTAGTTTCATATTTTATTTTAGGCTCTATAGGTTCTTTTGTTCTGTATTTTTGTTTGGGTATTCGTGTAGCGAATTCTCATCTCCTCGTAAGACAAAATTCTTTTCATGAAGAAGAGGGGTTTGAGGTACACTACACTTAATCTAAATTAGTGTTAGTGTAATTGATGTTGTGACACCCTTCATTTAAAGTACTACGTAATGGATTCAATCTACTTGGTAGATCAGAAAATCCTAAGTTGAGAGACTTAGGTGGTGGCTTTTATTTGGGTTGGGTTTCCACTTAAAAATACTTATTTTATTGTAGTGAATGTTTTTTGTGCGATTGATTTTATTTTGCAAGTGTCTATCATATTTTACCTCACACTATTCACCCCTCATCTAGTGCACAGTTACACTTGATATTAGAGCCTCGTTGTCATGCATAAAAGTTACATGCAATGAGGATCCAAAGCATGGAGGGGAACATTTTTGCTACTAGAAGAAGTGAGGGGCAATCCACCATTTAGCCTTCATACTTCGAAGGTAAAAATTATGCTTATTGGAAGTTACATATGAGAAAATGGTTGTAGGAACACGACTACTTGAGTTGGGAAAAATGCAAGATGCCACTCAACATCCTAAAATGAGAAGAAAAGAGCAAGGGAGTGAGAAGTAGGGAGAACTTAATTCTAAACTTAATCTAATACTTAGCACCATTAAAACAAACTTAACTATTATTTAAATCTAAAGTTATATAACTTAAGTTAATAACAATGATTGATTAAAATAGGTCCTAACTTAACATTTTCTTTGTTTTGTTTTATTCCTAAGATTTTGTTAAAAACTAGCAGAACTTAAGTTAGAGGCTGTAACGAAACTACAATGATACCTTATAATTATTTATTTTGAATCTAGTTTCATAGTTCAATGCAAGTACTTGGCATGATAATATGGCTGATAACTCATTGGCATCTTTACATACAAAAGATCTAACTAATTGCATGTATTTACGTATGATTACATGACTATATTATTTATTCAAGTGATGCATGTCAATTGAAGTCCTATTATTATAAGTGTATGGAGATGAGATGACACATTCCTTATTCCTACCCTCTATGACCACAATTAGACACTTTCTAAATTTATTAGCTAATGTTGAGTCTCATTTTAAATGGGCTCAATTTTAGTTAATCAATCCCATTCCAAGCTAACTTGACCAACCTCACTTTATTTTTCCCATTTAACTTAAGTCCTATTTTCATCTTAATTCCATCGTAATCACATTTTAATTTATATGCCAAAACATTCTTGCCAAATCTACTGCCCCTATTTAAGTTCATACTGCTTTTCAAACAAATAACAGTGTGCATAGTTACTGATAAAGGGCTTCTAAATTGATTTGCAAACTTTGTGATTCAAATTAAAAGCCAACAACAATACATGAATGCTTGTTCTACATCACACTACTTCAGAAATTTATTTAGCATCTATTTACATCCATATTTGCTTCAAATTATAATTTGAAACTTCATCTAGACCTCTAAACATCTACTGCTAGCAACAGGATATTCAGATCCCATTGAGATCTAGTCTATGTGTTGCAAGGGTCTCTTAACATCTGATATATAGAACTAAGTACTTATCTATTTCAATAAACTCATCACCAATCCAAAATCATTCACAATCCAATTCAATTGTTTGATCAAAACCTCATCAGAATCTCTATTTAGATAGGTATCAGTAACTGCTATCAAAGGAATTTGGAAACACCTTTCAATCCAGCTTTGCAATCAAAACTTCGCTCATATAAATCAAACAAGTAAATTAGTGTTGATTCCATCCTAGAAAACTATTTCAAACCTCAGATCATCCAAAGCCCATGTAAATTCCATGATTAAAGCTCATTCAAGAGTCATTTAGAATGAACAGCAACTAATGCTATTGTCAACAGGATCTCAGATTTGATTTGAAACTTAAAACATCAAACACTCTGTCTACACATAAGAAATCATCTTGAAAACTTGCTCAAGTCGCTAAGACTGAGATTGAAGCTCTAAATTTCAAAATTGACCTAAACCTTGGACTTTGAAATTAAAAATCTCAGATCAAGTTCAAAATATTTGAATCTCATTTTTAGGTATTGCATTCATTCAGTGTATCACCTGGAACTCAATGAAAATCTGATCAAAGCTCTATGAATCCTAGAAACCCTAATTGATTCCCTGCCTTACGCTATAAACAACGTGAAGGTGAGAGATCGAATCAGGCAATGAAACAAACTGGAATCAAGTCCCAAACCTACAAACATGTCTCAAGCATCATTCTAACTCCAATCAACAGATTAAAACCAATTTGACTACATCAAGTTGTCACCCTAGGTAGGCCTTTGATCTGACTTCACCATGATGATATGATCATCTAAAATCCTTGCACACCATTGATTGGTGTGTTGGGGTCTTAGGCGATGCTTTAGGATTGATTAGGTCATTGCAAGAGTCTCCAATTCGTGCTGATTTTCCTTGGCTCCTACTACCTAGCGATGAACACGAACAGTACCCAACTTTAAAATTAGGTGCGAAGCCATCACTCAATAAAAATCTGATTAAATGAGTTTAGATCAATCGCATTACACTCAATTGGACATCTATCACCTCAATTCAATCAATTGGATCATATTAACACTGAATTACACTTTAAATCCTCTGCTCAAATGGTAGAAGCAAAACATGATTGATTGATCAAATCAAACCAATCATAGGAGGGCATTTGTGAAGTTATGGACTTAATGGGAAGCTCTTAAAGTGGACCGAAATACGTCCAATCAACCTTTAATTAGGTCATTAAGGTCTAATCACATCGTAATCATTGACTGACATTAATATAGTGATAAAAGGGCCAATTCAAGAAGCTAGGCTAATACTAGCCAATGTTATGTCATATGAAAACCATTTAACGTTAGTTATGGAGGGTCTACCAAGCTACAACACCTAAGAGATGGCAAACTTTAGACCTAACGTTAAATAGCTTATTTAACATTAGATAAAGTTCATCTGATGTTAGATGGCCTATTAAGAAGCACTATTTGACTACTCGTTTGCCTGTTGGCTTGGCACATGGGGCATTTTTTAACATTGGAATGCAAACTAATGGGGTGTTTTTGCATCCAAATGGTCCCTTTATGTATCAACACCCTCCCCTACCTTATAGGAACCTCAACACACAGTTCCACACTCTACTTAAGCTATAGAGCTTCTTTATTCAACTTCTCAACTATGCTTGGCTTTCTTGAGGCTTTGGAGCTCTTAAACAACTACTTCACCACACTTAAAACTCTAGTGCACTCTCACCTATGGCATACCTTCACACACTTCACAAGGAGTATAAAATTAATTCCTTAGATAACTCTTTAATCACTTAATTGTATATCTAATTGGAGCTATCCTTAAGGACTCTTGTTGGGATTTTTAGTTACAAATTCTTTCATCTATCTCAATTTTATTTGTATTCCAAGCACTCAGATTGTGGGTTCTTAATCTCTCAAGTGAGAGAGTTTTACTCTTGATTAGGGATTCAAGAGTAGGTAGTGTAAGAAGAATTTGGATAGCCCACAAGTACCATGTTTAGTTATTCCATGTGAACTTCAGGGAAAATTCTAAATTAGGACACCTAGGTATTGATTTTTTCCTTTAAGGGTTTTCTATCATACATCTTGTCTTGTGGGATTGATTGCATTTGCTATTTGTTATTAATATTATGTAGTAGCTTTGTAGAATTTGGTGTTCATTCACTTAGCTAATTTTTCAATCACTTGTAAGTACCATTTACCTTTCCTTTAGTGCTTTCATCAGCCAGATAAATGACGCAAATATGCAAGGCTTTTTATAAGGACTTCGACATAATTTCCTTTCCAGAAACTCCCATTGTTATGATGATAGCAAAGAACATTATTCTTAAAAATTGAGTTTTGGTAACAAAGAACATTTCTTCAAAGAGAATAGTTTGCATCATAAGTTAGATACGTCATATAGTAAAATTGATACCACACATGATAGTTCGAATTGTTACTTGACACTTCAATTGATCAAAACTTCATATTCAAGTACTTCAATTCTTTATCTTAGGGGAGATCCTACCGATATTCCAGCACAAACTAGGCTTAACTGTAAATCTCCAATAGGACATTTTAGGTTTGGTTCCGGTAATAGCAAGTGAAATAAGTTCCAATTTGGACGACACTAGTATATCCAATTTTCTGCTTTGGTTTCAGTTATGGTGAGTGAAACATAAACATGATTGTTCATCCACGTAGCTTGTTGAAGAGCTTAGTCAGGCTTCATAATTATTCCCCTTGAGAAGGAAGCCAATGGATTAAATGCAGGAGATGTCAAAGACTTAAGCCAACTTGATTCAATGACCAAGAAAAGGGTAGCATGGCAATGGATCTTGATTAATAAGTTTAGGTTAAGGACACACCCCGCAAGAAGAAACAATTTTTTTGCTCATTACCGATCACAAAAGAAACAGGAAATCTACGTTTTACCATCTGTGCAAATCTGTGATTGCACATGTTTAATTAGTCAGACTATCCTAGTAACCACTATACCAATAAACAATAAGTCACCTTCCACATCTTCACTCCCGCCCACACCAGAAATGCTTTATGCATCTTCACAAGCAGTTGCGTCCAATAAAATTATCCTACAAAGGGCAAGAGAAAGACCGTCTTTCCGCGTACTCAATTTCCCCGTAAATGAGTGGCAAAGACCAAGTGAAAATTGTCAATCGCCCCAATATAGCAGCATGCACAACATTATATCTGTCACAATTCCGTTTAGCAAAACACTATACTTATTCTTCCACGTCATTGTTTACCCTATCTTCATGCTCAACGCATATCCTACTAAATGAAACCTTCCGAGCGTTTCTTCCGCGGTCGGGAAAAATATATATATATATATATAAAAACAAAGGGTCTGACTGACTAACATGCGCGTGGCAAATAACTATGGGATCCTCTAGCTAGATGACCACCGGTAGTGCTTTGGGAAACGAATTCTGACATCTGAAACCATCACATGCCGTTTCCCAAATGGCACCACTTGGCGAAAAAATATGTATTTTTGAAAGCATTCATACATCCTACGAAGAGCATAAATATATGTACCCCTGAAAATACTAAAAGAGAAGCAAAATTTTTCAGCATGTTCGTTGACAAAAGTTGACTGCAGATCTCTCATTCTAAAACGTGCTCAAAATTGTGCTTGGCTTCGTCAGCAGCGAGCATGAGCTTTCGTTTCTTTGATGGCTTCTGAATTCCACCTGTTGCATCTAAAAATTGTGAGGCAGTTCTAGCACGTAGCTCTTCCAAGTTCTCACCTTCTTTAGCCGGCTCAAGGACCTGTCACATTAAGTGGCAATTTCAGTCTACCGTCCATACATGCAAGAAAGGTAAACCCGTTGGCCATCTTACCAAATGGCGGCCATACAAATGTGTATTGGATAAGGCCTGCAATGCATTTTGAGCTTCCTTTTTTGTAACATACTCTACAAAAGCGAACCCCCTATGGCTACCGAACTTCATGGGCAGGCGGACAGTTCTGATCTGAAAAGGGGGAAAAGAAAACTTTAATGGATCTATTCATGATAAAAGGAATAAAATTAGTAAGCGAAGATTATAATAGCTCAGGCTGGAAACAATTTGGAAAATTCTTCATATGTTACACAATTCATGTTGACCTTGAGCTCTCAACAAATGAGATGCAATTAATTTTGGATAACAAGAGTTATCCCTTCCATTCATATACCACCAATTGGGTGAAATTAGAGCGTGCCATTCCTCAGGAATTCGACAGTTTCTGTGTAAGAACTTCCACGTGGAAAAATAAACCCTCATTCATTCTCATTTGAAGTGTTGATTGCAGATATGAAAAGCCTTACATAGGCACCTGCTGGTATTTCAGCTGGAGAACTTTATTTTAAATATTTACATTGATTTATTGAGAAAAACACATTAATTCTAGCAAATTCAACTCCTGCTTCTACAAGAACACGTTGAGAATGCACCAATCTGCCTAGAAGAGCAATTACATATTTTTTCTATACTTGTTGGATCATCTTGTAATTAATTAGTGTTTTTTTCTATAAAAGAGAGTCTAGGGTTTCCTTTAAAGATAATGCAACCATTTCCCTTTCACATGGTATCAGAGCAGCAGTCCTATGCCTTACTTTACAAAAGACAGAGATTTATCACAAGAGATCAGCAACATTCTCTGACACTACACAGAATGTTTCACCTGCTTCTACATCCTCTCTAGATCGAATAGAGGTAGATGATAACCCACTAGTGTTGAGATGATCTATTTGGTCTTCCACACTGCATCCAATGTCTCATTATACTAGGATCTCACACTTAGAAGGAGAGGCAGGACCATTTACCTTTGCCATCACCATTGTTGTCATTCCTCGAGATTTCAGTAAGGCATCCTAGGATCCCTGATGGTGTGAGACCATGGACGAGGAGATGCAGGCCCCTCAGTTTAGGGGAACATTGGACCTTATGCCATGTCCTCAAGGTGCCATAGTTGTAGACTACTGATAGGTTTACACCATCAAGTATAAGGCTGACAGGACTATCGAAATGTACAAAGCTAGACTAGTGGCCAAGGGCTTCACATAAACATATGAAGTAGATTATATTGACTTTTTCTCCTGTTGCTTGCATTTCCTTTATTCAGATTGTCATCTCCATTGTAGTGTTGGCCATTACATCTTGATATAAAAAATGACTTCCTATACGATGATCTAGCAGAAGATGTATATATAAGACAACCACCAGGTTATAATCCTCAGGGGGAGCAGGTTTGTTGCTTG
This sequence comes from Thalassia testudinum, assembly GCA_037157565.1. NCBI lineage: Eukaryota > Viridiplantae > Streptophyta > Magnoliopsida > Alismatales > Hydrocharitaceae > Thalassia > Thalassia testudinum. The sequence goes on along the minus strand of JAZHRO010000015.1, from coordinate 22,696,883 downwards.
AGAAAGGCAATCTATGGCCTGAAGCAGAGTCCAAGGGCCTGGTTTGAGAAACTCAATTCAAAGGTTCAGCAAATTAGGTTCCAGCACTCTTTCTTAGATCATTCCATTTTCATCAGGAAGGCCACTTGTGCCTACTAAGTAGTCATCCTAGCAGTGAATGTAGATGATATAGTTTTGACTGGGGATGGTGAGGAAGGTATCAATTAGACAGGCATTTTTGCTGTCTACTTTCATCACCAAAGATCTAGATGATCACTATTTCTTGGGGATCAAAGTTGTTAAATAAGGGTCAGTCAGGCCTTTCCTTATCCCAGAGGCAGTATACCCAGTAGATTCTTGAGGTTGGACTCTTTGGGGATTAAGCCCTCAACCACCCTTGTTGAGCCACGGTACACTCGCATCTCTGATGAAGATGATCCTCCATATGAGGATGTTACTAGATACTGCAGTACAATGGGGTGCCTGTTGTATCTGATCATTTACCCAACTGGACATTAATTTTGCAATGAGTAAAGCTAGCCAGTACATGCAAACCCCTAGATACAGTCATTGGTGGGAGGTTTGCCTCATCTTGAAGTACCTTAAGGGGACTACACAGCCAGTCAACCTCTAGATGTCATAGCCTACTTAGATGCGAAATATGCAGGGTCAATTGATGATAGGAGATCCACCTTAGGGTTTGCAATTTATTTTGGAGGCAATTTGGTGTCATGGTAGAGTAAAAAGCAAAATGAGATTGCTCACTCTAGTGTAGAGGCAGAATACAGAGCCATGGCCGATGCAACCTATGACATCGTGTGAATAGTGGATTTTTTGCAGGATCTGGGAGTGAAGGTTGATATACCAGCTCTGCTCTACTATGATAACAAATCAACCACCTACATTTACCTCAAATCTTGTCTTTCATGAGAGAACTAAATATATTGAGATAGACTGTCACTTCATGCGGAATTCAGTCCTTGAAGGCAAAATCAGCACTCCATATATTCCATCCGAACTTCAGCTAGCAGACATTAAAGAAGGCGACATGACTTTCTTTATAGTAAGTTGGGACTTCTAGACATTTACTTCCTAACTTAAGGGGGAGTGTTGAGTATAAGGGGTATTACGTATTTGTTTTATATTTGTTGGGTCCTCTTGTAATTAACCCAAGGCTCTTCTCTATAAAAGAGAGCCTAGGATTTCTTTTGAAGGTAATGCAAACATTTCCCCTTTACACTTGCTAAGAAAAGAACCGATAGACAACAAAAGTTAAAAGCATAAGGTTCCCATAGGTGACAATTGCAAGACAATTAACAACATGCAACCCCTCTACACGTGATTGGTTCTATTATCCACTCTATTTTCCACAATGTTTTGATGGTTTGGAATGTTGATATACATGGATGATCATCCATGGCATATTACACGTTATGAAGCAATGTGAGCAATTTTGAATTATAATCCATGAAATAGTAAGATAAGAGATGTGGATGAAATGTAATTCATTCATAAATGTGTGTATACCTACTAAACTTATATATGTACTAGATGTATGAATATTTGTATGTATTCTTTCCTTGATGCATGGAGATACGATCTTAAACATGAAATGTAGAAAAAAAGATTATAATGTGATTCAAACATAGACCTAAGCCAATATTAGCATAGGATCCACAACCATAAGATTGCATTAGTACACTCCTAGTCAAGAAGGCACTACCATAGCATGCATGTAGCGCAAGTTTTTTTCTTTGTCACAAGGGAAATGTCATATGATTTCCTCCCTAAGGTGCAAGCCCTAACCTCTTCAATCGATACACACAGAGACTATGCATGTAGTTATGCTCATGCTTAGTGACTCATGATCAATGCCTAGGGTGTTAAAAGGCTAAATCATCTAAACGTGCAAGTTGCATTTGCAAAGTGGAAGTTCCTACTCTTTTCGTTAGGTTTACATATGCAAGCCTTTGCAACTGTTGACATCCCGCTTTCTGTGTTTTGTGTCTGTTATCTTCTTTTCCCTTTTTTGCTTAGTGTATGGAGTATAGGGGACAATATATTATTTTCCCTATGGTTCCTCCTCTATAAATAAGACCCTAAGGTTACTTGCAATTAAGGAAGTTGTGTTTCTCAACATGATATCAAAGCGACAATCCTAGGTCGGTGCCAATACCTTCTTGATTCCCATTACCCTTCCCTTCGCTCCCATATCCACATCAGGATTCGTTCCCTTGTTTCTTACTCAGGAAACCCCATTGTTCTCCCTCTACTACCGTTGCGGATTAGAGTTTTCATTGCTATAGTTGCTAGAGGGACCCCAGCTCTCATTGACCATCGGTTGGGAGGGGGGTTGCCGGACTCTCTTCGGTGACCCCTCGACGATGCATCTGCCACCTACGACGCTCCTCACACCTAGTGCCACTACTGGGGTAGGAGGTCAGGGAGCTTGCAGGGCGAGTTTCCCATTTGCTGTAGGCTCTTTGAGGGTTTCAAACCCTAGAGAACTCCCCTCACTAATTGGAGGTTGGTTGGAGGCTTGGGGAGTCGCCAAAGCGTCGCTAGTTGCTGTGTGTTGTCGCCACCAGCTATTGTTTACCTATTGGTGAGATCACTGATGGTCTAAATGTGCAATTAGAGTCATCCTAATCTGATCAAGAAGTATGGCCTCAGAAGTCATAGATTCTTCCACTCATAGTGAGGGAAGTCAAGGACGTTCAAGAACCTCTTCTTTGGCCCGATTGCCAACTTTGACGAGTCAAAGTATACATTGTGGTCGTAATTGATCCTTAATGTGGTTGAGGGTCATGATAAAGAGCACATACTTCTTGAATCGAAGTTGGTTAAAAAGCTAGCAAGTATGACTCTTGGAAGAAAGATAACGTCATGGTCAAAGCATGGATCATGTACACCATCGCACCGCATGTGACTACTTAGATTATGTATCACAAGACTAAGGAAATGTGGGATGGTTAAGATACATACATATCTAAGGAAAAGAGGACTACCGCTAAGCATAGTGCCCTTGTTGCATAGGATATCATGATTGTTCCTAGGAGTGAGTACAAGATGCTACTCCACAAAGTCTACTAGCAAGATGCATGACAGGCAGGGATTGCATGCCAGTCTTTGGCAAAGGAAGCAGATTGGCTCGTTGATCTAGGTGCATCACAACACGTGGGGATGCGAGTTTGTTCTCCACACTTAGCACCATTCCATCTAGTAGGACCATATTGTTAAGTTGATCACCTTATCTAAGTCGAGTCTTCCCTTCTTGAACAAGTTGAACCTTTGTATGGTTCAAATGTGACAAACATTGAGTTTCGTGAGTTCCATTGAAGATTTGCACTAAAGATTGTGATGGATATCCGCATCACAATTTTGAACTACTTGATCCTTTGGCAGCATATGAGATATTAACAAGGAAATGTATTTACAAATTTGGTATTATTTAGCTTGAGAGGGCCATTAGTGCATTCCCATTTTCAGGTTCTTTAGTTGCTGCTCGAGACCATCTTCTACTACCAGTTGGGATCATCTCAAGTAATTTTCTTGGGAGCATCTCCTACCGTCACTTACGATCATCACCTACAATCTCTACCTGTCAGCTTGACTACATGATTTTTACAATCTGTGCTGTGATTTTCTCCCACTAGACTAGCTGGAAGCTCTTGTATCTTATGTAACAAATTGGATAGACTCCAATTATGGGTGAGTGATAAGAACAATGTATTTAGAGTATATGGATAATTAGATCTTCTCCTAGATCCATGTAATTTGAGGTTTAACGGCATCTTGCCTATTTAGAATAAGCTTTGCACTATTATTTTATCATAAGCAGTAGCAACTTAATGCCTAGCATAAATGGGTTTTTCTCCCATGGGTTTTCCCTTCACTCATAAGAGGAGCTCTCGATGTGAAATCCTTAATCCTCGTGACATGTTTCCGTGCTTAGCCCATTAGTCTGATTCAACATGCCAAATGGTCTACCTTCCTCTCATGCATCATTGACTAACTTTACATAAGAGAAAGAAAGGACCCTTCCAAATGTCAGGCTCATCTAATTAAATGAAACAAAGTGAAATCCAACCCTATGGATATAATACTTACTATTTAAACATAATACAAGTCAAATAAGTTAAATTTTATCGAGAACAAAAAAATTAGAGTACACATAAAAATGCTTAAGCTTGTACAAATATTGCAATATGGTCCCTAAATCTTAGAACACACCAATGTTATCCCTGATGCTTCTATTTGTATCAATTATAGTTCCTTTGATGTTGTCTTCTGGTAACATTTGAAGTTACCACATTAACCCAAACCCGAGCTGCAAAGGTTAGCAAATGACAAATAATGTAGATTGGATAGTGAAAGGGGAGACTCTACTAATATAAATAGAGAAATCGGGTCAAGGACCACAATGAGTTAGGAAAAATAAATGATTTAATTTTATTCAGAAATCCTACCTCTCTTTATATTGAGAGAGAGGTCAGACAATTACAACACTCTAAGAAAGAAACAAAAAATACAAACACACCCTTACTTAGAAATAAAATCATAATAGACACAAGGGGTACAACCCTCCCTCAAATCAGAGCATTAAATGTTAAGCATGCTCAGCTTGGAATAGCATACATCAAAACTAGATCTGAGAAGAGCCTTGGTAAATATATCTACTATCTAGTCATTAGTAGATATTGAAGTTGTGTAGAGAAGCCCTTTTTGAATAACATCTCTGATGTAATGATAATCAACTTCTATATGTTTCATGCACTAACATAGGATTGTTGGGTATATAAGTAGCTAGATATTATCGCATCGCATCTCTATAGGACCACATATCTCAACATGTAAGTTAATCAGGAGAGACCAAATCCACAACATTTTAGCAGCAGTCTGGGCCATCGCCCTATACTCTGACTCTACACTAGACCTGGAGATTGCCGCTTGCTTCTTGCTCTTCTAGGTCACAAGATTACCAACTACATAAGTACAAAGACCTGTAATGGATTTTTGGTCCAGATGGCACCCAGCATAATTTGCATCTGAATAGCTCACCATTGTCATGGAAGTCCCTCTAGTGAATAGAAGACCTTGCCCAAGAGCCTTCTTGAGATATCTAAGAACCATCGTTGCAGCATCCCGATGTTAGCTAGTGGGTTTAGTCATAAACTAACTTAACCTAACAATTAATTGCAAAGGAAATGTCTGGTCTAGTGATGGTAAGATACAACAGCCTCCAAACTAGCTACCTACATTGTCTATTATCAACAACATCTACCTCAGGATTATACAAGTGTGCCATAGGATCTATGGATATATTTACTAGCTTGGCCCTGAGCATACCAACCTCCTGCAAGACATCAAAAGCATACTTTCTCTGGGATAGAATAATGCCACTTTTGTTGCATGCTACCTTTATTACAAGAAAGTATCTCAATGGACTCAGGTCCATCACAAACTATTCAACCTGGCATCTCTTGATCTCCATTATTCCATTAGAATTATCTCGTGTCATCGACATAGACTAAAAATATAGTAACACCCCTCCCTGTCTTTCTATCAAATAGGGAATGATCCATGGATCACCTCTAAAAGCCAACAGACTCCACCACTTAGGATAATTTCTGGAACCAAGCATGGGGACTCTACTTACGACCGTAAATGGCCTTTCATAACCTACATACACACTCCCCTTGAACCCCAACCTAGGGGTTGCTACATATATACCTCCTGTAGATCATCATAAAGAAAGATATTTTTGACATCCAACTGTTGTAGCTTCCAATCTTTATGAACTACAACTGCCACAAGAATCCTCACCGTAGACAGGCGAGTAACTGGAGAGAAAATGTCAAAAAAGTCTACTCCATAGGCTTAAGTAAACCTTTTTGCCACAAGCCTAGCCTTATATCTTGTAATTGACCCCATATGGATGATATTTATGTGCAACGACCCAGCGACAACCAACAACAGCAGCTCCGTCTGGCAAAGATGTCAACAACCGCATGCCTCTACTCTAAAGAATGGCCATCTCTTCCCACATGGCTTGTCACTACTTTGGTTCAAGCATAGCCTGCAATATGAGTGATTGCTGTGCATCCATATGAGTAAGTTCAAAAGTAGAACTAGACCAAGTACGACTAAAAGCGTGAAAATGGGCATTTAGGTCCTTGCCAAGTTGATGAGCATCACAAATAATAGTAGCGGTGAAAGGAATGTAGGGAATGGCGCACTGAAGTTTCTCCGAGTGTAGAATGCCAAGACAAAGATGCCACTAGAATGGAGATTTAGAAGCACCCTCTCTATGACCAACAACAACAGTAGTGATAGGTGCACAACTTAGATGGTATACCTGCCTCTCTTCCCATCATCCACCAATCATCTTCCCTATGAGCTTGTCCTGCAAGACACATGATTGTGCATCAAATATAGCTCGACAATTTAATTCCTTGGTAATGCTCCTAACAAAAAGTAAACTGAGAAGAAAATCTGGCACATAAAAAACATTAAGACAATCTCAAAGTAGATAATAAAGGTACATCCCCCTCTCCAACCACAAGTAAATGCTTACTATCAATAACTTGTACAATTCTCCCTGATGTAATAGGACTCAGTCGAAAAAGAGTTGTGCTCTCCACTTAACTGTCTCGAGGCTCCAAAATCAACTAACCATTTATCAGATCTCATCGGAAAAGAGAAGCAAACCAAGTCAATGCCTGAGGAGGAAGAGCCAAAAGCTGCAGTATCAGTCGGTTGGGAAGTGGAAGAATGGGTTAGTTGGGAGAACCACTGAAGATCATCAAATTCGACCCTGGAGACCACCTTTGCAGATGTATCTAAAGTGTCTATCACCTAGATAGCAATGCTTGCCATGCTTTTGCCAGCAAGTAGCCTCAGAGTGCCCTACTCAACCACAATAGGTGCAACGAGTACGATTATGACCCTCAAATCGACATCCATGGCCACGACCACGTGCAGAAGGTGCACCTCCATCACATACAGGGGTCACGACCAAAGTAGAAGTCAGTCCTGCAGTACTATCAACCACAGGAGACTAAATAGCAATCTGGCTGAGCCTACTATAGTCTCCTTAAGTGATGGAAGCTCTAGTTGAGTCAGGATCTACTCCCTAACGACAGTGAATTCAGGACCAAGACCTAAGAGAAACAGAGAGACCGCTCATTCCTTCTTGAAACCACGCAAGAGGTGCAAGTACAACTAGGCTTGTAGGGATTGTGTCTCTCCAAGAGACCCTTAAAAATGGAGCAGTATTGCACCAATGAGCATCCCTCCTGACGAAGATGGAACAATTCATGATAGACTTGGAACACTATAGTTGAATTCTTCTCATGAGAATAAGTCTCACATAAGGAATCCCACATCTGCTTGACCATGATGTAAACATAATTTCATCACCAATTCTGGGGATAACGCAATTCACCATCCAAGCATATACCATTGCATTATCTCTATCACGATTGGCATTTGCACCTGTCTTATGCCTGAGTTCTGGGCTACTCAAAATGTGCTCCTTCTCATGACCTCTCACGATCATCAAAAAAGTGAGACCATCGAGGATAATTGGTCGAATCAAGTTTAATCATAGGACCAAAGAACGAGCTTTTATAAGTGTTGGTGTCCATTATGAAGTCCAAAGTGACATTGGATAAACTTGAAGAAGCCATCTCTCCTTTACCCATGAACCCGTACTTCCTGAGAACTCTTTAAATCAACAACTTAGGCCACAAGCATTTGATTTTTAATCTGAAACCAGAAAAATCTGATCAACCATGGTGTTGCTACACCATGTAGAGAGAAGATTTGTCCTTACAGGAACAACCTCTTCTCCTTAGATGCTACACGAGGAGGGCACAAGAGCATCGTACCAAGGTAGAATCACCTCGAATCCAATCTGAAAATCAGATTGGAGGATAAAGAGGTGCTATGGTTCCTCCAACATGGAGTCACCATAGCCACAAAAGCCTAGTAGAAGGCCGACGACGTCATCGGCCAATGGGCAAATCCACCACCAGTAAGGCTATCGGTGATCAGATCTACCACCAATTGTAGCACTAATGGTGTGTTGAGCAATCACCAACAACGATGATGGTGGATGGGATTGCTGGTTGGGTGGCGTTGGTGGCAAGAAAAGATCGGTTGGGCAATGCCGATGGGTTTGCACCACCAGCGTCGGTGATGGTGGCAATTGTGACATTGCTGAGGACGAGTAGCCAGCTTGAGAGAGCAGGAGGGAGATCGGTGGGGGCTTCAAAGGCTTATTTGGGTGGGATATCGAGAGCTACGATCTAAGATCACCACTCTGATACCAATTAGGAGAAACAAATGACTTAATCTCCTTCCAAAACCCTACCTCTCTATATATACTGAGGTAGGAAAATTATAATACAACTCCAAGAAAGAAATAAAAATGCAAATGTATCCTTACATAAAAATAAAATCATAATAGACCGAAGGGATGCAACACATCGAAATTTAGTGTAAGTTGAGAGACTTATATAACTTACAAAACATTAGTTTGTAAAGTTAAAAAGACTTGTACACATGATATGTAATTGCATTAAGTTAGTAAAATTTTAGATATTTAGTGACTTTTGTAAAGTGCTTTTAACATAGTTGAAAATCTTTGTTAACATACGTGTGTATGAATACACCTATCTAATAACTAAAAGAAGGTGAACACCACATCCTCTTCCAATGTGTCAGCACTAGAGATCGCAGCTCTACTCCACTCTGCTCCGCACACCACACACCCACGTAAACAACAAAAAGGGAGGCATTTTCATCTATTTTAATTGGTTGTGGAAAATTTGCACAGAAATCCTGATGGGTTCTTGGTACAAATAAAATATGAAATTTATGAAGTCGTCTAAACATATTCTATAAAAGGTATTCTATAAAAGGTGGAATGTGTTGAGATTTTGATTCATTACAAGATAACCCTTTTGTTCTAAAAAGGAGGTTTTATTTCTGTAATCGGAGTCAATCATTTTTCTTATAACTCAAAACTTATAGGATAAAATACCATGACAAATTAAAGGAAAGATAGCTTTCACACATGTACATCTCCAAATAAGGTAAGGTTGGGAGTTGAACAGTGGATCTTTGCCTTAATGGTTAAAGTGGTATTGGTTCGAGCACATCTTAATGGGCTATGATGCAAATAACTTAAGTGGAGAGATAAAATTAAAAAATTTGCACAGAGATCCATGAGTTCTTGGTACAAATAAAATGTGAAATTTATGAAGTCATCTATAGAATGTGGAATTTGTTGAGACCTTTTTTCATTGTAAGATAACCCCTTTGGTTCTAAAAAGGAGGTTATTTCTCTATAGTCGGTGTCATTTTTTTTAATGACCCAAAACTTATAGGATAAAATAGCATGGCAAATTGAAGGAAAAATAGCTTTTACTCACGTACATCACCAAATAAGATAAGGTTGGGAGTTGAACAATGGATCTTTACCTTAATGGTCAAAGTGGTATTGGTTCGAGCACATCCTTATGGGATATGATGCATAACTTAAGTAGGGAGATAAAATTAGGTCAACCATTTTATATAAAATATTCTCCAACATAATTTTATCTAACATATAACAAAAAAAAAGATATTAAAATTATTTTTATCACAACTATCACATTTAATTTATATAAACTAAAAGAAGGTATGTATTACCTCATCACCCCCACATGTCCCCCATCCTTCCCCGATATCTCTTCCCCCTACCCCCCGCCCCCCCATGCCACACATATACAAATTGAATTAAAGAACCAACTAAGGAAATCTATAAAACAAAACATCTTCAACACGAAAAAAATAGAGTGGTCCCATATTACCACACGCATTCTCCCTTCCTACCTCTCCCAAACAAGGCAAACACCCAACCATTATCATCCTAAACAAAAAAAGACCCCACACATTGCCGTTCTGATTAAAGTCTAAACAACCTTCCCCCTATACGTGAGACATTTGATATATATATTTATAGAAGTTAAATAATATATACATTATTAATATATGTTTAGGTATTAGTTTTGTTAATAATTAATTTTTCAATAAATAAATTAAAGTTAGAAGAAGTGCTTATATATTTGAAATAGTATGTACCATCCTTAAATATCTATCTATAATAACAACCCATCTCTCTTAAATCAAGCGGGACATATATACTTTTGAGTTATAGGGGTGTTGGTAATTTTATTTATCTTTAGGGGTACCTACGTAATTAGCAGGTCTTCTTTTATATAAAAGAGGGCTAGGGTTTTCTTTTGCAAGTAATGCAATTCATTTGTTTCAACATGGTATCAGAGCAGCAATCCTAGGTTGGTGCTCCAATATCCCACCGTAAATCCACCAAAATATGATTGGATCACCTAAGTGGAGGTGATCCCATAGGAGATCGCGAAGATCTCTTCCCCATCACTGCTGCTGGTCTGCAAAAGACTGACAGAGCCACTACCGGTCAGCCCTACGTCGTTTCGCCGCTAGTCTTCACGCCGCCACCGGTTCGATGTCGATCCACAGGCCTTGCCCTCATTGTTGGAAACCTTGTCGGTGCTGTAGCAGCCTCTAAAGTCGCTGCAGGGGCCTTGGCTGCAGGTGCAGACCCCTTCGCCGCCCCTGCTGCTGTTGTGGCCAAAGGTTACCCTCCATCCAATGGGTATGCTGCCACTGCTGGGTGGTGGTATAGCCCATGGGGGTCAAGATCAGTCTGGACAGATGCCATCCTGCGTATGTTTGAGCCTTATCTCATACATCGCATACGAGGTGATGAGTCTTCTCTCACCACAAATGAAGAGGATATCCCTTTCAAGCATGATGAGTCTTCTCTCGTGCCAAGAAGATGAGTTTGCTACGTTAGAAAAATCAAACTCAGATATAGGACTTGCATTTGTAATCCAAGAGGTTGAGAAGAGGAGATACAGAAGTGCATGGGTGATGGATTCTAGAGCTTCTATACATCTCACTGGAGATCGAGATCGTTTGAAGAATTTTGTGATCCCACGAGGACTGCGAGAAGTATGGGTAGCTAATGGAAAGACCTCTTATGTGACTGCAGTTGAGTGTGTAGATGCTATGCCCAAGATGAAAATAGAGGAGGTATACTATGCCCCTAAATTTCCTATGAATCTTTGGTCAGTGAGTAGGATTTACAGAGATCTTGGATGCGGTGTTATTTTTTATGAGAAGCATTGTTATTTTCAAGATCGAAATATAGAGGAAATCATTGGTAGTGGCATAGAAAGAGATGACGTGTATTATTTAAACACGCCCACGTTTGCTGGGGCGGTGCGTATCTCTCATGACCCTTTGCTTTGGCACCGAAGACTTGGGCATCCTTCTGTGACGAAGATGCGCCAAATGTATCCAGAGTTACCAGACTCTTTGACCTTGGATTGTGAAGATTGACAACTGGGGAAGCATCACAGGAGTTGCTATCCTGGGAGAGGTACTAGTGTGATTCAACTCCTTTTTCCCTAGTAGATTGCAATGTTTAGGGATTGTCTAGAGTTGCCTTTACGGGTGGACACAAGTATTTTGCAGCTATGGTTGATAACAGTAGTAGACTTACATGGGTGCTTCTGATGAAGGCTCATTGTGAAATTCCCACTACTGTCCAACATTTTTTGTCAGAGGTGGACGCAGTATGGTACTACTATTCAGGTTTCTTGTAGTGATAATGTGTTAGAATTTATGCCTGGTGATTTGAAAGAGGCTTTCTAGGCCAAAGGGATCATTTATCAAACTTTTTATGCTCATACTTACCAGCAGAATGGGGTTGCAGAGCGCAAGTTGCGACATTTGCTTGATATTGTCAGGACCTTGATGTCTCATATGAAGATTCCTAGGCAATTTTGGAATGATGACATACTCTTAGCAGCATATTTAATTAACCGGCAGCCATCTTCTATGCTTTAGGGTCAAATTCCATATCAGATTATACATCATGACTATAGTAGAGTTTTCCCTATACCACTGCGAGTGTTTGGATGCGTATGTTTTGTTCAAAACTATGGTATCCATGATAAATTTGCCCCTCGTGCCACGAAGTGTCTTGGTTACTTTAGGACCAAAAAGGCTACAGGTGTTATGATCCAGCTCGTAGGAGATATCTTATTACTGCTAATGTGACATTCTTTGAGAAGATTCCCAACTTCTCAGAAGAAGGATCATCCATAGAGGCTACCATAGAGGAGACATAGACATATCTCAGGAGATCACAGTTACAGGACTTTACTTGTAAGGAGCCTACTCAACTTATTATTTCTTTAGACAAAGATGAGTCAAATAGGAAGAGACTATAAAGAGGAGATCTGACGCCACTCTTCATCCTATCTCTTGTTACACTATAGTTTTTCATCTCTAGGGGGAGGCCAAACAGTTTGCATCTGCTATTACCACAGTAGTTGTTCCTGTTGGTACTAGAGCACCACGATCATTTGTTTTGATGATAACAAAACACGTGTTATTTAACATTTGCAATTTGAGTCCTAGATTTCAGGTCAATTGCAAATGTTGACGTGTTTAGACGGAGTTCGAGCTCGTATCCAGGACGGATTGGAGGAGCTTGACGGAAAATAGAGGAGGTTCGCGTGGAGCGACAGTTTTTTTTTACAAGAAGAATATGATAGATTCTTTTTAATCATTTCTTGTATCTCTTGTCTTTATTTTCTTACACTTTTTATTTTCCTTAGAAAATTATGTTAAAGAGCCTCAAAGAACCCTAACAGTAGTCCTAGGAATACCGGCACAACCCTAGGATACTTAGATTTTCTGCAGAATACTTAGAAAACCAACATAGGGTTCAAACAGCACTTCCAGACGTCTAATTCCCAAATCAGACGTCAGATAAAGTATTTTAAGACGTCTGACTGTTGTTTCAGACGTCTGATATCTGTTAGGTTGGGATAGCTAGTTCTGTCTGACGAAATCAGACGTCCAGATATTATACCAGACGTCTTAGGAGACGTCTGATGGACTTGCCAGACGTCCAGATAGTGGACCGTTGGCTAACTTAGCAGGCACTCAAGATTATGACCGTTAGAGCCTTATCAGACGTCCTTAGGCCTTTCCAGACGTCTGATAAATGACCGTTTTGCCTCGGCTGACCTAAAATCTCTTCTCAGAGATTTTCTAGCCGTTGCAACGTTTGGAAATCAATTCCTACAGTAGAAGTAGGTTTCCAGACGTCCAGACATAGTTCCAGACGTCATGTATGTCGTCTGATGGACTTACGCAAAAATCCTGTTTAGATCTGATCCAAGTCAGGGAGAGACCCGCCCAAAATCAGACGTCTGACATTGGAATCAGACGTCTTAAAGTGGCCTTCCAGACGTCTGATGCCAGAGTTAGACGTCTGATAACCCTGTCAAATGTAATCATTGTCCTGATTTCGACCTGATTCTCTTGGACTTTGTTCCCAACGGCTATAGAACATTTCCTAAGCCTTCCAAAGCCTTCCTAAGGCCTCTATAAATAGAGGGGAGCCTTTACACACCTAGATACACTAAGAAAGACACAAGATACACACTTAGAGACACAAGATACACACCAAGATACACCTTGTAATACACTCACACACTCTTGTGTCCAAGAAGCTCTTACTCTCTAAGCTCAAGTTCTACATCTTGAGAGCATCAAACCTTCGCGCACCCGCTCTCCCGCCGTTGTTCACGAGAGCGACATTGCGCCGTTGCGTGGCTCACACACCCGCGTCATCATCGACGCACTCCTTGCAAAGGGGAGTTTCCTAAATCCTATAGAAGCTTAGGTTTATTACTTTGTTGGCTCTATAGGTTTGTTGTTTATTTTATCTTTGTCTTTTGGTTGGGTATTCGCTTTGCGAATTCCCGTCTCCTTCGTGGGACAAAATCCTTCTCGTGGAGAGAAGGGGTTGAGGAACGCTACCCTCGTACTTGTAGCGTGGTTGTACTGAGGTTGAATCACCCTCGTTTTAAAGTGATTCGGTTAGTTGATTTGATCAACTAGGTTGATCGGAAAATCCTAACTCGAGAGGGTTAGGTGGTGGTTTTCACCCGGTTTGGGTTTCCACCTAAAAATTACTTATGTACTTGTGCGATTGTTTGTTTATTCTGTGATATTGTTTTATTTCCGCATTTTATTACGTCACCCCCTCCTAGTAGGGAACTTTCAGTTCCCAGAGATTTTGTGCAGGCACTCTATGATCTGAAATGGAAGGCGGCCATAGATGAGGAAATGCAGGCTCTTCAAACAAGGGGAACATGGGATCTTGTTCCATGTCCTAAGGGTGCTATAGTTGTTGGTTGCAGATGGGTGTATACCATTAGGTACAGGTCGACGGGACAATGGAGAGATATGAAGCCAGACTTGTTGCCAAGGGGTTCACCAAGACTTATGGGGTGGATTACCTTGAGACCTTTTCCCCTATTGCACGCATTACATCTATCAAGATTATCTTGTCTCTTGCAGTGATTAGAGAGTGGCCATTGCATCAACTTGATATAAAGAATGCCTTCTTATATGGTGATCTAGTCGAGGAGGTATATATGAGACAACCACCAAGTTGTGACAGTGAGGGGAAGCTTGTTTATCGCTTATAGAAGGTCATTTATGACTTGAAGTAGAGTCCATGAGCCTGGTTTGAGGGGCTCAATCTTGAGATCAAGAAACTAGGGTTTCAGCGGTCTACCATTGACCATTCTATATTTATTAGACCAATTGAGCATGGTAGGATGTGAAGAGTGGTTATTTTGACAATCTATGTTGATGACATGATTTTGACAGGTGATAATATTGATGGGATAGCCGAGATGAAAGCCTTTCTCCAATCCACTTTTGTCACCAAAGATTTATGTGATCTTTGCTACTTTCTAGGGATAGAGACTATTCGTTAGGAGAGGTTTATCATTATCACAGAGGTAGTATACCTTACAAATTCTAGAGGATGGACTTCTTGGGTCAAAATCATCAAGAATACCAATAGACACACCTACTGGTCATAGTTTAGATGAGACAGATCCCTTGTTTGAGGATGTTACCAAATACCGTAGTATTGCTGGTCGTTTGCTATATCTAACTATTATATATCTAGGCATTAGCTTTACAATCAGTCGTGCCAGTCAGTTTATGTAGAGTGCCAAGTACAATCATTAGCATGATGTGTCTCATTTTGAGATACCTGAAGGGCACCCTAGGACGAGGTCTGTATTACAGTGTGAGTAGCACTTCAGATCTTGTGGCTTACTCTGATGTAGACTATGCAAGATCAGTAGAGGACAGGAGGTCTACATCAGGTTTACTACCTATTTGGAGAGAAATCTGGTTGCATGGAGGAGCAAGAAACAAAGTGTTGTTGCTCGCTCTAGTGCAGAGGTAGAGTACAGGTCTATGGTCTATTCTAATAAATCAACAAAGTATATTATTTCTAATAATATTTTTCATAAGAGGACGAAATATATAGAAGTTGATTGTCATTTCATAGGAGATGTCCTCGAGGGTAAGATAAGTATCCCTTATATTTCTTCTGAGCTATAAGTTGCTAACATTTTTACCAAGGCCCTTAAGAAGAAATGTCATGATTTCTTGAGCAGCAAGTTGGGGCTCATTGAAATATATGCCCCAACTGGAGGGGAGTGTTGAGTTGTAAGGGTGTTGGTAATTTTATCTATCTTCAGGGGGTACCTATGTAATTAGCCTGATCTTTTATATAAAAGAGGGTTAAGTTTTCTTTTGCAAATAATGCAATTATTTGTTTCAACATATACATTATTAATATATTTTTAGATATTAATTTTACTAATAATTAACTACTGTGAAGCACGGGTATATCCACTAGTATACATAAATATGTATGCATGTGTGTGTATAGATTCCTATACACACCCTTAGATACAAAAAATACACGTCAAGCATAGTAAATGGCCTCTCTTTACCTCTAACATCCCCTCTCACAAAGCCTTTATCCCTAACCTCATCCCCAATGTGTTTCCCCATATGCCACCTCTTCCAACACCATAAACCTTATTCACTCTTTCCTCAAAATCAAGATCTTGTAACATGTACTTCCAATATTCACATTATAAGCAATGAGTTGATATACACTCTTCTTTCATTTCTTTATTCCCTTTTCTATACCTCTAGGCCTATTTTGTTTTCATTGTGGACTCATGTTGCTATTTACCCAACACCCTTCTCCATATAGAGAGGTGTTAGGTTGGGTCATTTAGAAAGAATCAAGAAAAGAACTATTTTCACCTTAACTTGGTATTAGAGCCATCCTCCTTAACACCTAGGGCACCTCCTCCCCAACTCCTTTCTTCATCGCTTGCTGCTTTGCTCCATCACCGGCAGCTAGGCTTCTCCTAGGGTTCCGGCGATGCCCAACAAGGGCTCTCTCAGCCTAGCGGTGACCTCCTCCGCCCAACAAGAGCCCTCTTGGCCCAACCTTCAGCTCCACCAAGCCTCCTTCAGTGTTGCCCAGCAGGAGCCTTATTGCAACGCCACCAACAGCACCTTCTAGGCATTGTTGCAGCCCCTATTCTGTCCGGCAGAGGTAGAACAAAGGGGTGAGAACCCTTGTGTACCCTGCTGGGGGGCTATGCTCTCCTCTGGTAGGTACATAAGGGAGGTGTTAGTTTTGATCTATGGTTGTTTAGGTCGATTTTTTGTTTTACCTCTGGTGTGAAGCCTTGTGATTAGATTAATGGGATTTATAACCTAAAAGTGTATTCCTGAACTGTGCTAATTGTTTTCCCCGTGCTTGGGTTGGTATGGCGACCTCATTTGAGTTAGAGGTGTCTTCAGGGAAGAGCGGAATCTACAAAAGTCTGTTCTTTGCCCCTATTATGAGATTGGGTAAGATAAATTATCCATGATGGTCTTAGACGTTCCTTATAACCATGAAGGGTCATAAAAGAACACTTGTTGCTTGAGCTAGAACCAACAGAGAAGACAATGAAGTGTGCTACCTGGAAAAGGGCAATGGAATGATACGATCTTCGTTGATGAACGATGTTATACCTCGTATTGGAGATGAAATAATGTACAAGACTACTAAATAGACGTAGGACAACCTTATAGATATCTATTCTCATGAGAAACATTCCTCTTATGTCTTTCAGATTCATCGTGACATGTTTGAGTTGAGGTAGGAAGGTCATACTTTATCCTAGTATTATTCTACCCTGAAGGGGCTTCTAGAAAAGTATGGTGCTTGTCGTCTTGTGTGCATGTGTGCTTCACAGAAGGGGTATAGGAAGGAGTTTGCAGTCCACATGTTCTTCCTCAGCCTGGATCTAGAGTATGTTGTTGCACGCTCCCAGATATTTACCTTGGTAGAGCTTCCACCTTTAGAGGAGGTATACAGTTGTCCCAGTAGGATTGGAGTTTCTCAACCTCAAATTGTTGACACTTCTGGTTAAGCATGTGCTCTAGCTGCTATGGGAGCTCGAGGAGGTAGAGGTTTGCCTTCTCCTAGAAGCTGTGGTAGAGGACGAGGAGCTAGGAGACCTCGTTCCACTTGTCCCCTGGAGGCCCATTGTTGGGCCAAACATGGACAACCTCTAGTGGCCAATCATGCAACTGTTGCTTTCGAGGAAACTTCTGAGAATGTTTCTCGGTCTGAGTATGACGCACTGGCTCAGCATTTAGCACAGCTTACACAGGAACCATCACAGACTGCTGCATTTGCCACCTCTACATTAGTAAGTCTTGGCTAGTGGATTCAGATGCCTCACATCATTTGTTTGGAGACCAAAGATGCTTTAGGAGATTTCGCTCTGTACCCAAGGGTGCACCATGTAGGTGGTTGATGGGAGGCATGCCCCCATTGATGGTCAAGGGGAGGTGGCTGTCACCTCCTTTATGTGATTAGCAGATGTCTTTTTTGTCCCTAATTTATCCATGAATCTTCTCTCGATTAGTATAATTACGAAACTGTTGAATTGTAGTCATTTTTATGACAGTTGCATTTTTTAGGATCACCTGGCGGGGAGGACGATTGGTGGCGGACATGAAGAGAGGGGTGTGTACAGGTTGGCTTAGAGTTCTTTTGCTGCTGATTGTTAGATTGATTCTTCTTCTGGAAGTGCCGTGTAGTGGCATAGACGTCTGGGTTATCCTCCTCTGGATAGGCTTCGCAGCATCATCCCACATTTGTCTCCACAAGCACCACAGATCTTCATTTCTAGCTTCTTCTTGGTTGAAGACTTCGTATGTTTTTGAGTTGCTTCACATAGATGTATGGGGCCTTAGTTGTATCCCTGATAGGTAGGGTCATAGAAATTATCTTGTTGTTGATGACTTTTCGAGATTGTCATGGTTGTTTCTTATAAAGAATAAGTCTGATGTTGGCTATATTATTGAAACCTTTTTGCTAGAAATACAAAATCAATTTGATCCTTCTGCTGAAATTGTGAGATTTGATAATGCTTTAGAATTTTGCACCAAGCAATTGGCTGAGTTTTACAAAGTGCACGGGATTATCCTTCGAACCTCTTGTCCTCACACTTCTTAGCACAATGGTATAGCATAGAGGAAATACAGGCACCGTTTGGATGTTGCTAAGACACTACTTATTCAATATTGTGTGCCACAGTGCTCACAGCTTGTTATCTTATTAACAGATTACCTTCTTCAGTTTTACATAAATAGGTACCTTGGCATGTGTTGTATCCTAATCAGCAACTATTCTAGGTGCCACCCAAGATATTTGGATGTGCTGCTTTTATTCATGCCTTGGGACCAGGGAAAGATAAGCTAGCACCCAGAGCAATAAAATGCATCTTCCTTGGATACTCCCGTTTTAATTCGATTCCAAAGAGACTATGTGAGTGTGGATGCGACAGTTCATGAGGCTGTGCCATATTTTCCTCTTGCTGCACGATAGCTGACTGTTGAGGCTAAGTGTGCACCTATGCCTATGCCACCTATTCCCATGGGTGTTCTTCCTCTTCTACAGAGCACATAGATTTAGAGGCACAGACAAGATTCAAAAGGAAAACATATTAGTTGCCTGTCACATACAGACGATACACCTATCCTCTTTCCGTCCCAGCATCCTCCCTAGATCAAGTATGTGTTTAGACTACTGATGTTGTTGATGTTGATCAGTCTGCAGACCCTTTACAAGATACTTTGGAGGATGATATTCTAATAGCTATTTGGAAGGCACCTTGTTCTTGCACGCTACCAAGTTACTAGGTGAGCTATTTCTACAGCACATCTGGGTTCAACTTTCAGATCTTTTACAATTGCACTTGCTGCAACGGAGATTCCTACCACCTACCAACAGGCACTTCTTCATCCGAAGTGGCAAAAGGCTATGGAGGATGAGATGTCTGTAATGAAGGATAGGGGAACATGAGAGTTGACTCCCTTACCTCCAAGGGCACGACTTGTAGGATCTAGATGTATCTTTGCCTTGAAATACAACCCTGATGAGTCTATTTCAAGATATAAGGCTAGGCTTGTTGTTAAGGGATTCACCTAAACCTCTTGGGTTGTTTTCTTTAATACTTTCTCTCCAGTCACACGACTTTCCACAATCAGGATTTTGATCTGGGTGCGAATCACTTCAGTTGGAAACTTCATCAAGTTGATGTCAAGAATACATTCTGTATGGAGATTTGCAGGAAGAAGTACATATGCAGCAGCCCCCTAGACTTGAGATTCAAGGGGAATGTGTGTGTAAACTAAAGAAGGTTATCTATGATCTTAAGCAGAGTCCCAAAGCTTGGTTTCACTAAGTGTCAAAGGCATTGAGCACAATTAGGTCGCAAAGGTCCCCCTCAGATCACTCTTTGTTTGTGAGGAAAACAGAGAATGGTGTGGTGGCTTTGTTGGTCTATGTGGGTGATCTGATTATTACTAGGGATGATACAAAGGGTATCATTGAGGTCAAGCGATTTTTGGCACAATAGTTTGTGATGAAAGACTCGGGGAACTCCAAGATTTTCTTGGCATAGAGGTGGCAAACAGTAGGGAAGACAATGTCTATCTCAGCACAAATATGCTCTGGATGTTCTTCAGGAGGCTGATGTGCTGGAGTCCAAGGTGGCCAATATTCTTATGGATCCCAAGGCACATCTGCGGAAGTTGCAGATAATAGAGCATATAGACAATTAATGGAAATTTGTTATATTACTTTGGTTGTGGGTAAGCTAAGTTAATTTATGGACAAACCAACCAATTTGCATTGGTAGGCAACCTTACAGGTACTCAAATACTTGAAAAAAGCACTTGGATAGGATATCCTGTTTCAGAAAGGAATCCCTATGACTATGGTTGCATTTTCTAATGCTGATTATACAAGTGACTTGGTTGACAGGAAGTCCACTATAGACTATTGTACTTTTGTTGCGGGAAATTTGGTGACATGAAAGAGTAAAAAGTAGGTTGTGGTCTCTAAGATGAGTGCAGAGTCATAATACAAGGCCATGGCCCAAACAACTACTGAGATGTTCTAGATTCGGTCCTTGTTGAGAGACATAACAGGTCAAGGAACCCATAGAGATGTGTTGTGATAACAGAGCTGCTACTTACATAGCCAATAATCCTATACTTCATGAGAGGACAAAGCATGTTGAAATTAGTTGCCACTACATTCGTAGCCTGATACAGTAAGGTTTCCTCCGTACAACATTTGTTGCTTCTACAGATCAAACTGCCGACATCTTCGTAAAGCCTCTGCCTTGGTATATCTTTGATGCATGTTATAGTAAGCTGAGCATGATTGACATATGTACTCCAGCTTGAGGGGGAGTGCTGCTATACACTCTCCTTTTGTTTATTTATTCCCTCTTTTGTACCTAGAGTCCTATTTTATTTTCATTGTAGACTCATGTTGCTATTTACACAACACCTCTCTCCATATAAAGTGGTGCTAGGTCATTTAGAAAGAACTAAGAAAAGAACTATTTTCACCTCGACTCAATGATTGCCAAATCCGCGTGTTGGTTAGAGAAAAGAGTGGGAATAGTCCAAATAGATGGTAGTGACAAGAATGGCACACATTGTAGATTCAAATGCAAATATGGGGTGAAAATACCTTTTTTTATTTCTGAAAAGGATCCATTTCTAATACTTTCCATTGAGATTCATGACTATAATGAGGAATTTTAACTCAAGGGACAATTATGATTAACTATACAATTCTGCAAGGGCATAGGTAGTTATGTTATTTGTAGGGACAGGACAAGTAATTGTGAAAAGCTCAATGGTCATTTTATGTAAAAACAGACAAAATATATATAAACTGGAAACTTTTCCGGTCCACCTATCTTCTTTTTTTTTTTTTTTTTGTGGGGGGGGGGGGGGGGGGGGGGGGGGGGGAGAAAGGGTGTGGACACGGTAACCTAAACTGCCCATGCACCTCCATTAGATCTTCATCTTAAATAATGAGGGAAAAAGGCATTGGAATATTACCTGGCCGAATGGACCGAATAACTGCCTTAAGTCTTTCTCGGTAGCCTCAAAAGCAACATTTCGAACAATCAACTTTGCTGAACTCACGTCTCTGTCAACTTTCTTTGAAGAACCATCTTTCCTTTCACGGCAAGGTTGCAGTATAAGAGCATGGCCGTCTAAGATAGTCCCCTGAAAAGAATTAAAGCCCTTGGCCCTTAACTTCACAGAACAAGATGAAAGAAACCTACATCCATAAATGTCTGCCTTAATTAAATACAATTATGTATAGAGTTGTCAGTAAGAAAATACCATTAGACAGGGTACGAAGCATAAATTAATATTTTAGCTATCATGAATGATGTTAAATAACTGAAAGCAGCGATATGTGATTTACCTCTAGATCCCTGCATACATCTGAGGCAATCTCTAAAGAATCAAATTCCACAAAACCGAAACCCATGGAGACAAGCTTTCCATTTTTTACATGCTTCTTAATCTGTCATTATTAAGGACTCGAATATCAAGAATATAATATTATAAACGTAACAATTCATCATAAAAAGGAAAAACTTCATTCCCAAACTTACCTTTACACTTCGTATTTGTCCCTTTTTAATATTATCACTGAAGTGCTTTTTCAAGGACTCATCTGATGTCTTGAAGTTCAAATTCTTGATAAATAGTGAGCGTGACTATTAAAAAAGCAAAGAATTTTCATTTAATAACCACAGGACGAAGAAAAGGTCTAGAGATTCAAAAGTTCATACTTATAAACTTCAACAAAAGTGAAATCAAACTTTAATCATACCATTAAAAAATGTTCAGAAATGCCTAGTTTTTTACATGTCTACACTTGGCTAGAAATGCTAAATTTCAAATGAGTGTCAAAACCTGCTGAACCTTAAAAGAATACTGCTTAACATCAAAACCTCAAAAGCATTACTACTTCATAGGACCGAGGTGAATAAGCAACCATAACAATAGCTGAACAATTGGTTGTAATGACATAGTTTCATTAGAAGCTCTAGGGCTCTCTTATATAGAGAGACCGTAGGGTTAAAAGTACAGGAATGTCTCTGAGGGACAAAATACACAAAACCCTTGCAATAAGAAGATAAATAAAAAAGGCTACAACATAAGCTAACATTTCACCTCAAGTTGAAACATAGATATCTATCATGCTTAACTTGGATATACAAGAATCAAATAAAGATCTAGTCACAAGGGCTTAGTGAAAATATTAATAGTTTGCTCCTCAGATGCAACAGAAGTAATATATAGCAACCCCTTCTGGATGGTATGGTGACAGTCAACCTCAACATGTTGCGTCCTCTCGTGAAATGCTGAGTTGTTGGCAATGAAGGTAGCTACTTTGTTATCACATTGCATCTCCATGGGACTAGAAAACTACACATGTAGGTCGATAAGCAAGGATCTGATCCACATCATCTCAACAATCGTCTAAGCGATAGCTCTGTACTCAGATTCAGCACTAGATCTCACAACTATGGCATGTTTCTTGCTCCTCCATGTGACCAAATTTCCTGCTAAGAAGGTACAGAACCCAGTAGTGGATTTGTGATCCACATGGCATCCGACGTAGTCTACATATGAGTAGCCAACCAACGTTATAAAGGACCCCTTTGAGAAGAAGAGACCCTTCCCAAGAGCCTTCTTGACATATCTAAGCACCATCAATGCTGCATCCCAACGCTGATGTGTTGGCTTGGCCATAAATTGACTCAGTCTCCCAACTGCAAAGGATATGTCTGGCCTCGTTATAATAAGATACAGAGGCTTAGATATATACCATCTCAATTGACTCAGTTAACTCAGTCTCCCAACTACAAATTGACCCACAAGTTGTCTGTACTGTTGTCCACCACCTGTGCATGCTTATCATAGAGTAGCATCTTAGGATCTATAGGAATATTGGTTTCCTTGGCCCCCAAGCATCCAACCTCTTGCAAGATATCTAAAGCATACTTCCGCTGAGACATGACCACACCCTTACTGCGAGCAACCTCAATACCAAGGAAATACCGTAAGGCCCCCAAGTCCTTCACAACAAATTGCTCTACTAGGATGCGCTTAACCTCAGCAATACCCTGCACATCGTCCCCTATGATGATCAAATCATCAACATAAACAAGAAGTACCACAGTACCTCGTCTAGTCCTTCCGACAAAAAGTGAAAAATTAACTGTTGATCTCCTGAATCCATCTGCTTCTACAACCTGTGACAATATCTGAAACCAAGCTCTTGGACTCTGTTTGAGGCCATATATAGCCTTCCGTAATCGACACACTCCCCTTGACTTTCAAAGCCAGGTGGCTGTTGCATATAGACTTCCTCTTGGATATCATCATAAAGGAAGGCATTCTTCACATCTAACCGGTGCAAGGGCTAATCTAACTGAACTGCCACTACAATCAATACCCGGACTGTGGGAAGTCAGATAACTAGGGATGTGTCAAAGAAGTCCACCCCATAAGTCTGGGTGAACCCTTTTGCCACGAGACAAGCTTTGTACCTAACAACACCACCATCAGGATTGAACTTCACAGTGAATATCCATCGACAGCCAACAAGTGCAACACCATCAGGAAGTGGAGTAAGCTCCCAAGTCCCACGGCCTCTAAGAGCGACCATCTCATCCTTCATGGCTGCCTGCCATTTTGGATCAAGCAATCCCTCATGGTGAGTAGCTGAAATTTGTGTAGTAGCTAACGCCTAAGTAAATATAGCAAATCCAGGAGCTACACCATCAGTAGCAAGTGCCCCAACTGTGGGATAAATAATGCAAGTCCATGGTCGCTTTTGAATGCTATCGGATGGTCAAGCTCATCGCCTGACACATCACATGTCCTATCCCTATGACTATCACATGGCAAACATACGTCAATATCTAAAGAACTCACCTAAGAAGCCGATGGGGAAGGCGAGGATGGGGGTCCCTGATAGGTAGCATGAGGGCGGACATATGTTTGGAGGGGCTCAATCAAGCGTGGAAAGAGATGCATAGTAGGAGGTGGTGGCGATGTGGTGGGGATATGAATCTCAGGAAAGCTCCCAAAGCATATGGGAGAATATGGCATAGGTGTCATATCACCCTCGGGAGACATCTCAGCAGCCGTCATAGAAAAGAAAGGTACAGCCTCATGAAAGGTAACATTCGCTGAAACATAGTATCGAGAAGTAAGCAGATCAAAATACCGATACCCTTTTGAATCCGAGTGTAGAAAAAAAAAACACTTGACTGCTCTCGATGTTAGTTTATCTTGACCTAGTCCCAACAAATGGACAAAGGCAACACAACCAAAAGTCCGATGGGTGACGTGAAACAAGGGGCAATCATGATACATGACCTGAACAAGAATCTGTTCATGCAATGCAGCATTAAGCATCCAATTAATTAAAAAACAAGCAGTCAAAACAGCGTCACCCCAATAGAGAGGGGATAAAGTGGTGAATCAACAAAGTATAAGCAACATCAAGAAAATGACGATGTTTCCTCTCAGTAACACTATTTTGTTGAGAGGTATGAGGACATGTCTCATGGATAATGCCACAATTAGAAAAGAAATTACGCAAGCGCAAAGTACAAAATTCCAAGACATTATCAGAACGAAAGCACTTCACCAAACAAGAATGTTGAGTTTTTATTTCTTTGACAAATTCTCAATAATTTGTCCCATATCGAACTTATTTTTCAAGAGAAACATCCAAGACACACGAGAAAAGTCATCAATTAAAACAAGATAATATTTGTTCCCAAGTCGATCAGGAGTACGACCGGGACCCCACATGTTCATATGAATCAAATCAAAAACAGCAACAGACGAAACAAAAGTAAAACTGGAAAAACTAGCCATGTAGTGCTTACTAAGTTGACAAGCATCACAGGTGAGCAGTAGTGGAGGAGTTGTGCGGTATAACACGTCTAAGACGATGAATGGGTAGATGGCTAAGGCGGTGATGCCACTGGAAAGGAGATCCAGCAGAAGCAAGGCCCTGGGTGGCAGAAGCAGCAAAAGCATTACGGCTCAGATGGTACACCCCATGTTCCTCGTGCCCACCATCAATCGTCTTCCCAGTAAATCTATCCTGCAAGACACAAGAAAACATATCAAAGATAGCTCGGCAATTCAGAACTCTAGTGATGTTGCTAACAAACAATAAGCTCAAAGGAAAATCAGGCACATAATAGACATCTGCAAGTCTCAAAGTAGGAGATAATGACATATCTCCCTTGCGAACAAGTGACGAATATCTCCTATCAGCCACTTGTACTGTCCCAACGGGTGTAACAGGTGTTAACTGAGAGAAAGAGCCCTGGTCGCCACATAGATGCTTGGATGCACCAGAATCAATCAACCACTCACCAGAGGACAAAAGTGACGACATATCAGTCGCAAGAGTCTCTAACAAGGAGGCCATAGTTGCAGTGTCTGGAATCTGAGAGGAGAATGAGGTCTATATCAATTGCGCAATCTGTTGTTGCAGAGTCTCAATCTCTATACTCAAGGAGCTCACATCAAGATCGGTAGGCACGCCGTCTATAACCTCAGCTGCCTGATTCGCCCTGGGTGGTCTACCGTACTTCTGCCAGCATGTAGCCTCTGGATGATCAAGTCTGCCACAGTAAGTACACGGTGTCTTAGTATGTGTACCAGACGAGCGTCTACGTCCACAACAACGTGCAGGGGAGGGAGTACCGCTGCCACGTCCAGGGATTGCTGCCAGTGCAGACGTCTGAGTACCAGTGTCTGGAGCCGAAGTACGAACTGCAACTCTACTGAGTTTGCTATAAGCCTCCTCCAGGTAGGAAGCTCAGGAGCGGTGAGAATCTGATCTTTGGTAGTTGTATATTCAGGTCCAAGACCTGCCAGGAAGAGAGAGATGGCCAACTGGCTACGAAAATCCCTCCAGGAATCACAGGCACACCCCGGCAAGTAAGAGTGATGCCTCTCCAGCATTCTCTTCAAGAGGGAGTAGTACTGTGGCAGAGTGCGTCCTTCCTGACGCAAATAGAAAAGGTCGTAGAAGACCTGAAAGACTCATGCAGAGTTCTTGGCATGAGAATAGGTCTCACTCAAGGACTCACATCTTTGTGGTGTCGTAATACATGATCTCATCCCTTGTACAGGGAATAACTGTCTGCATAAGCCATGCAAAGACCATGGCATTGTCTCTATCCTAGGTGGCGTTGGCACCAGTCTTGCTCTCAGGCTCCGAATCTGTAAGGATGTGGCCCTTCCCATGACCCCTGACGGTCATGAGGAAAGTCTGAGGCCACCGTGGGTAGTTGGTCTCGTCCAACTTGATAGGACCAAAAAATAGATTCTTCAGTACCCCAATGTCCAAAGTGTCCGAATTCACCTCGCACCGATCATCTGAAGCTATCATTACAATCTTTGAGCCACAATCAAACTTTTATATCCAATAGATAATCAATTAGATCTGAAACATAAAAAATCAGATCTGCATCTTCATAAGAAATCCCCATAGATTAGTGTTGGCCTAGCCCAGGTGTAAGGAGACAACCCAAGAAGGCCTCAAAGAGACCTTAGTCTCTTTCTCCCTATTGTAAGGGAGGAAAGTAGCCCTAGAAAGGGGCTACAACCCCCTCACACGTGCAGCAACATGCCAATCTGCCGCTCTGAATGCCATCGGTGCTGCCTCAGCCACGCAAAGCTCCCCCGCGTCACTCTGAATAGCCACATGCAACGCTGGTGCACCTCCAGTGAGGTGTTGTGCCGCCTCAAGAGCACTGGTGCATTGCCTCAGGCGTGCACGACTACCGTACGACCAATTGAAGCGTCGCATGAGGTGTTGTGTCGCCTCAGGAGCGCTAGAGCACTGCCTCAGGTGCACACGACCGCCGCACGTGCCACTAGTGCACCTCTAGTGAGGTGCTGCGTTGCCTCAGGAGCGCTAGAGCGTCACCTCAAGCATGCACGACCACCGAGCGACCCGCTAGAGCGCTGCCTCGTGAGAGCTCCGTGATCGTGCGGCCTCAGACACGTGAGACAGCCACGCACGACCGTTGGAGTACCTTCGATGAGGCGCTGCCTCCGATCAAAGAGAGAGGAAAAGGGATTTGGTGGTAGGGTTTGAAGGCTTTGGCGGTGGGGTACCTAGAGCCACGATCTAAGACCGATCCTCTGATACCAAATTGGTTGTAATGACAGTTTCATTAGAAACCCTAGGACTCTCTTATATAGAGAGACTGTAGGGTCAAAAATATAGGAATGTCCTTGAGAGACAAAACACACAAAGCCCTTACAATAAGAAGAGAAATAAAAAGGCCACAACATAAGTTAACACTGACCGTCAACATCATTGATATCCCCCTGCTTCATTATCAGCAATTGTTACCCTAAAGCTATGCCATGACTAGATGCCAAAGAGACATCTTCTTGCAAAGCATCGCCTCTGACACAAGCTTTCTCCTAAGCTTTAACTATATTCTCAGAAGCTTTTTTTTTGGAAGTATATTTTAGAAAGTTATTACCGTGACATGCTTGAAGGGAGATTAGTTTGGGCCACTCTCTTTCACAGTACTACTCTGCCCTAAAAGGGCCTCAAGAGAAGTACAATGCCTACAGGCCAGTCTATACATGTGCCACATAGAGGGAATACCAAAAACAAGTTGTGGTTCATCAATTCTTATCAGGACTTGGACCAGAATATGTTGGTGCCTTTTTATAGATTCTTTTTCTGAGCTTCCTACCTTGGAGGAAGTCTATAGCTGCCTGAGTCAGATTAATGTAACCGAACCTCAGACTGGAGATAGTGCAAGTCAGGCCTCTGCCCTTGCTACAGTCACTAGACGTCATGGTAGGGGAGCACCTTCCACTCGTGGACGTGGGAGACGACGAGGTGTTGTCTGGTAGGCGTCGTACTACATGCACCTTTTGTGGTAAGGTTAGCTATGTGAAGGCCTCATGTTGGACCAAACATGGGAAACCCCCAGTTGCTAACCAAGCCATAATGACTTTAGAGGACCCATCAGATATTGTACCTGTTCCTCAAGCTGATTATGATGCCTTACTCTAGCGCTTCTCTCAGCTGACTTAGGAGCCAACCACACCATCTACTGAGACAGCTACCTTCACCTCCTCATCAGGTATAGATATATGTGCTTAAGCTTCTGTAGGTACATTGGTTGGTAGATTTTGGTGCTTCCTCAGGGGATCAAGGATGCTTTAGCATATTATAGCCAGTGCCCTTAGGCAGAATAGTGCAGGTTGCAAATGATAGATATACCCAGATCGATTGCTAGGGGTAGGTGGTAGTTACCCCCACCATGAGATTATTTGATGTTTTCTTTGTCACAGCTTTCTCTTTGAATTTATTATGTGCCAGTAAGATTACAATGTAACTTAATTGCCATTCTATCTTTGATGATGTAGGGTATTTCTTTCAAGACAAGCTGATGAGGACGATTGGTAGCGGACATGAAGAGGAAGGTGTGTATCACCTAGTCCAAACTCCATTTGCAGCTACTTGCCAAGGTGATGTTAGTTTTACTGCCGAAAGTGCCTTACAGTGGCATCGTATTTCACCTACTATTGAGATACATTGTGATGCATGCTAGCTTCGGAAGCACCACAGATCTTTTCCTCCCAGTACTAGACCAAGGACTACTGCTATGTTTCAGTTATTACATATGGATGTTTGGGGCCCAAGTCAAATTCCTGACCGACAAGGTCACATTATTATTTGGTTATAGTAGATGATTTCTCCAGATTGTCTTGGTTATTTTTCTCAAATAATAAATTCAATGTTGGGCATGTTATTGAGACATTTTTATTAGAAATTGTTAGATTAGATAATGCATTGGAATTTTATACTACTAGATCGATTGCCTTCTGCAGGTCTTATGATATTATACATCAGACCTCCTATCCCCATAAATTCACAGCATAATGGTGTGGTAGAGAGGAAACAAACATTTGTTAGATGTGGCTCATACACTACTTATCCATCATTGTATGCCACACTTGTACTAAGGTGATGCAGTTCTCATAGCATGCTATCTTATCAAGAGGATACCTTTTCTATTGCATGAACAAACTCCTTGGCACGTTCTCTATCGTAAGAGTGATTTGTTTCAGCTACCATCTAATGTGTTTGGGTGTGTAGCATTTGTACATCTCCTGAGCCCAGGGAGAGATAAGTTCGTGTCAAGGGATATGAAATGCATTTTTCTTGGATATTCCCAGACACAGAAAGGGTACCGATTTTTTTTTTTTTGAAAAAGGAAAGGGTAGTTATCCAGAGTGATAACTACCCAAATATATAAATTATAGAATCAACAGCCACCACCAATACAACAGGCAGACCCCAAGGTCCCCCACTTATAAGGAACCACACCAAAGATTAAACAAGGAATTAATAGACTCAACAAAATTCTCCACATAGGGTCTCTGGCCCCTGAAGACCACAGCATTCCTGCCCAACCAAATGCCCCATAGCACTGCCAATGGTCTGGCCTTCTCCCTTGTACGGAAGACAATCTGTCCAACATCACCTCCTCCACTTCTAAAACTATGCCAAAAATCTTCGAAAGATCAACACTCCCACCACCCCTCTCCCACCCTGCCCCATATCTGCGCCACAAACAGGAAAGTAAAAAAAAGGTGGTTTATCTCCTCTCCACCTCAACACAAAGGGAAGACCTTACTTTCTCCAGGAGCCCATTTCGCCCTCCAAACCTTGGTCACAAGCCTTCTCCTCCTAAGAAGCCAGACAAAAATCTTAACCTTTAAAGGACATGCGGCCTTCCAAATCTGTCTGCAGTCCCTCACCAGATCCAGCTCAACCATGGGATCTCCAGTGGACAATCTCTTGTAGGCAGCCGCTACCAAAAACTCACCTTCATCCCAACCAAACATATCCGTACCAGAGGCTGGTTGCAACCCTTTTAACTCTTCAAGCAGAACCTGAAAATCATGAGTTATCGCATTTGACAGGTTTCCTACGAAGCGCAGATACCACCCATCTTCCCACACCTCAGCCACAGATGCCTCTTTGTTCTGGGACAAAGCAAACAACCTCTGAAATCTTCTAGCAAGCGCTCCATTTCCCATCCAATCATCCTGCCAAAATCTGAAAATCTTCCCCGTTCCCACCACAGGAACAAAGCAATTCTGCACCCTAGGAGCCACCATCGACTGACCTTTCAAAAAATGAGAAGCATCCTTCAGCGGAGATATCAGGAGATCCCACCGCACCGAGCCACCATAAGCCGTCCCGAACACCTTGCCCACCAAATTCTCCCTACATTCCAAGAGGCTTCCCACCCATCTCGCCAACAGGCTATCATTAGACCTCCCCAGGTCCCTCACCCCGAGCCCCCCATCTTCCAACAGCCTACAGACCTCCCACGCAACCAACCTGGCACCCAGTCTATTTGTCCCCTGGTTGGACCAAAAGAAATTCCTCATAAGTCTCTCTATTTTACCAACAACCTGTCGAGGCATCTTCAGAACAGAAGTGAAATAGGATGGCATTGCTGCCAGAACCGCCTTGAGCAAGACCAACCTTCCACCCCTTGACAAAAGCCTAGACGCCCACCCTTCCAATCTTCCCTTCAGTCTCTCCACCAGGGGAGCCCAATCTTTCACCAGAATCCTGCCATCCGTCAATGGTAAACCCAGATATCTGATCGGAAGCTTCACCTGCTCTGTGCCAAGACCCAAGCTACACCCCCTCGCCTCCACCTCAGTCAAATTGAGAGGGACAATCAGATTTAGACAGGTTGATCTACAGTCCTGAAGCATCACCAAACAAGAAGATTAGGATCCGCATTCTTTTGGCTTCCACTTCCCCACCTTCAATGAAGAAAATCGTATCATCCGCATACTGTAGTAACGAAATACTCATCCCATCTCTCAAGGAGAAACCCCTCACTAAGTTCCTCTCACACGACCTCTTAGCTGCTCTCGCAAGAGCATCTGCTGCAATCACAAAAAGCATCGGAACCAACGGACATCCTTGCCTCACCCCCCTCCTCGGCTGAATCCAACCCCCTGCTGGGTTTCCATTGATAAGAACCGAGAAAGACATCGTGGTGACACATCTCTTCATCCAATCAATCCACACCGGCGGAAAACCCCTCTTCACCAAGGACGCCCAAAGAAAGGACCACTGGACCGAGTCATAAGCCTTGCTGAAATCAACCTTCCACAGGAAGGCCTTCTTATTTCTCTTCCAGGACGAAAGGATCTCCGAGGCCAACACATAACCTTCCAAAATATTCCTACCAGGAACAAAAGCCGTCTGCACCAGGTCTACAATCCCAGCCAGCGTCCTCAATCTATTCGCCAGAAGCTTCACCACAATCAGGTAGATAGCATTCGAGAGGGCTATCGGTCTGTACTCCTGGATCTCCTCAGCACCCTCCTTTTTCGACAGCAGAAACATGTAGAACTTGTTCAGCCTATTGAAACCCAAATTTCCAGCTCTAAATTCTTGCACAACTTGCATCACATCCTCTTTCACCATCGGCCAGAACTCTTTATAGAAGGCAACCGGAAAACCATCCAACCCCGGACAACCATCTGCGTTCAACCCCCAGATTGCCTTTCGGATCTCATCCTCCTCAAAAGGATTCGTCAAGAATCTGGCTTCTGCCTCCCAGATCCGCGGTACCTCAGACCCTAACCATCTCCATCTCCCCCCCGGTCTTCTCCTAATAAACTCTCTGAAATACCTCGCAGCTGCCCCTCCCACCGCCTCCCTCCCCATAAAGTCCTCCCCATCCACCACCAACGTGTTAATCCAGTTCCTTCTCCTCCTTCCTGAAGCAGCCATATGAAAAAATCGGGTGTTGGAATCACCTTCCTTCAGCCACCTCTGCCTAGATCTCACCTTCCACTCCATCTCCACCTTCCGGTCTTCCTCTTGTATCACCTGTATCTGCCCTGCTCTGTAAACCCTGTCAGCATCAAAAAGGAGACCAACATCCTCTACCATGTCCAAATGTGCAATCTCACCAAAAGCCTCCTTTCTCTTCATCCCATGTTCCTCCTTAATCTGCTTCATACGGACCTTCAAGAAAGATCTCAAATCTTGCAGCTTAATTTCCAACCTGACAGCCGCCGAACCATCCACATGAACCGACCTCCACCACTCTTCTACCAGCCCCCTAAACCCCTCTTCCAGGAGCCACGCCCTATCAAACTTAAAATGCGTACCATACCTCCATTCCTCGTTCGACGCCCACAACAAGGGAGTGTGATCCGAGAATGGCCCCTCCAGGGGTCTAACCTCCGCCATCAGGAACAACTTTGCCATCGCCGTTGAGGCAAGAAATCTGTCGATCCGGGATCGCTGTCCTCCAGAACTCCACGTGAAAAGATAGGACAAAGGTGGCATGTCAACCAGCCCCTGTTCCACCACAAAGCCCGCAAACGCCTCAGAGCCTTGGTCCAATCCACCACGGCCATCTGGTCTGTCTTCTGCCAGAGAGTGACATTAAAATCGCCACCAATCAACCAAGGTATCCCCTGAAAAGTTGTTGCAACCTGACTCAGATCTTCCCACAAAGCCTACCTCCTCCGACCCTCCGTTGGACCGTAGACTGAGGAAAAGAGCATACACGTATTATCTCGACACCTCTGAAGCCTGACAGTGACAACATAGGACCCAACCAACGAGACCAACAAGGAGAAATCATCCTTCCACCCCACAACAATTCCCCCTGCACTTCCAACTGCATCCAAGGGCAAGAAACCCCCAAAACCACCTCCCCCTACCTCCCTCCACAGCCTCCCATCACAACTTCCCCACTTCGTCTCCTGGAGAAAGATCACGTCAGGCCCCCATCTCTGAACATACCCCTGCAGAGCCGTCCGCCTTGAAGGGTCATTCAGACCCCTCACATTCCATGATAGGACCTTGGTCATGTAAAGCTCCGGGAACCTCCATGTGTCAACCGCTTAAACTCCATCATTGCAGCCACTTCATCCACCTCTCCCTCTTCCAACAGCACACACCGACCACGCGAACTCCCCTCACAGTCACCCTCCGACCCGCCTTGCCCTGCATTCTCCCCTCCATCTGGAGCCACCACCTGTGTGTCCCCCTGCGTCAGGACCTCCCCCACAGGCAGCCCAGCCACCTCGCCAACCCTTCGCGCCTTCGCCACAACCTCCAAAGCCCCAGCGTCACCACCAGCTCCCACCGCTCGACGCCCCTCCACCGTAGGGATCCCCAGAACAGCCACCGCCTTGTCATCGCCCCTAGCCAGGGCAGCCGTCGACGCCACGCCTCTTCTTCCGGAAGGCAGAGCGACGCCCAGCTCCACCTGTGTCCGACGCCAATTCTCCCCAACCACGCTACCAATCGGAGCCTTCGCAGAGTGCCCCCTACGGTAGGGACCACCGCGGCCTGTAGGTGAGCCGCTGTGAGCCAAACAACCTCTTCTCCCGTCGTCGCTCGCGTCCCACCTCTCCTACCGCACCGCGCCCCACCTCCCGGTCGGGTCTGTCAATGGCATATCGCGAACCTCCCGCTACAGTTCCTTGCTCGCCAGCTTCAGAGGTCAGAGGTCTCAGATCTGCCTGCAAGGAGAGATCCGAAGCGATATCAACACCTAAGCCACGGTCCCCCGTAATCAGGTCAGGCCCACCCAACCCAGGTCCGCCACAGTCGCACCCCACAAAACCTGGGGCCACCTCAGCGCCACGGTCGCACCCGCAATCAGCGGAGTCTCCCAACTCCAGCGCCACAGACACCTCCCGCAACCCCTCCGCAAGACCCGCACCAGCCTCCCGCATCCCCGCCCCTTCACCTGCCATTGACTGCGCCACGGGGATCGTAATCGCCGCACGATCCTCGCCGCAATCCACGCCGCGACCTTCGGGCTTCCCAAAAGCAACCTACCCCTCCTCCGCTCGCCCGCCACCTCCGCCTCCAAGCATCGCCGCCGCACCGCCAACCACCGCCTCAACGAAGGACCTAGGGCTCCTGGATCCCCACGAGATGCGGACCAGCCAGGAGGAGCTCCCCTACCTGAGTACCATCCTCTCCACAAGTTGCCGCCCCGGCCTCATCTCCACCCACGCTCCGAAGCACAACAGATCTACCGACCTCAAGCCAAAGCCTTCACAACTCCGGAGCCTCGCAAAAGGGGCAACCACCGCCGCCACCACCTCCACCATGCGGAGGAAAAGGGGAACCCCCTCAATCAGCACTTTCCTTCTTGCGCCAGCCGACGGTCTCTCTGTCAGCGCGCCATCCGACCTCATCGGCCAGCGACACCACACCACTCCTCGGCCACATCGCAACTCCTTGAAAGCCAGCCGACGTAGCTCCTCCCAACCAAGTCCCAGCAGCACCAACCACCCACTTCCGAGGGAAGCCACCCCAAAGGGTCCCCTGCCATTCCCCAAGAAGGCGGCGACTGCCCTTCTCAGAGCTCCCACTTCCACATCCCCCTCTAACACCACTGCCACCAGAGCCGACGCCAGCCTCCCTTCCAACGCTCCGATCTCCTCCAACCAAGGCGCCTCAACCTCCATAAGAGGCGCCCCCTCCGGGGGGCGGGGGCATCCCCTCCCACCTCGAAGAGACCCCGCCACCCGACCCTCGGAGCCCGCAACCCGACCTCCGATGCCCCAGATCGCCACAGCGTAAACACCGCACCGAGTCCCTGCAATCCACCGCCACATGCCCCATCCCGAGGCATTTAAAGCACCTCACCGGCTTTGCTCCCCTCCACGACCTCCTCACCATCGTCCAGTCCGGGCTGTCTCTCCCCACCCCACTCACCAGTCGCCCTGTGTACCCCTACTCGCTCTCCCTCTCTCCCATTCTCCATAGCGTCTTCGAGTACCGATATTTTGATCTAATGGTTGGTAGGCACTATGTGAGTGCATATGTTAAATTCCATGAGTTAGTCTCCTAGTTCTCACTTGCAGCACGACAATTACCACCAGAGGTAAGAGTTTGCACCCATGCCTGTTCCTCCAGTTCTTATAGAGGAAATCCTTGTTTCTAAGACTAGTCCAGCACCTAGCAATGGTAGTGATGATCCTGCGATTATGTCTAGAATAGTGGTTCAAAGATCCACCTGTCACATATCAATTGCCAGTTACTTATAGGCAGCAAACCACCCCCCCCCAACTTTAGTCCTACCATCCTCCCTAAGTAAAGTATGTGTTGAGAGATATGGCCATTGTGTGATTAGTGGTTATTGTGTAGGTCAAGTTGACATTGTTCTTGATGATAACCTTTCGATTGCTATTCAAAAGACACTACGTACTTGTGCGTAGTACCATGTGGCTAGAGTTATCTCTATAGCTAATCTAGGGATTGCATTTGGACTCTTTACTACTGCACTGGCTACCACAGAGACACCTTCCATGTATCAGCAGGCCTTGATTCAAAATGACGTCAAGCCATGAAGGATGAGATGGCTGCCCTTCAGACTCAATACACGTGGGAGCTTACTCCACTTCTAGCAGGTACTCGACTGGTGGGCTCTCATTTGGTCTTTACCTTGAAATACAACCCTGATGAGTCTATTTCAAGGTACAAGGCTCAATTGGTGGCGAAGGGATTCACTCAAACATATTGGGTAGACTTCTTCGATACTTTCTCCCCTGTTACTCTCCTATCGATGATATAGATTATTATCTCTGTTGTTGCCCACAAGGATTGAATGCTTCACCAGCTTGATGTCAAGAACTTCCTATACAACGATCTTCAAGAGGAGGTTTACATGCAGTAGTCCCTCGAGTTCGAGGTTCAGGGGAGTGTGTGTATAGGTTGAAGAAGATGGCCTTAAGCAGAATCTAAGAGCATGGTTCCAAAAGCTCTCAGAAGTGGTGGAGAGGATGGATCTGCACCAATCTTCATCAAACCACCCTTTTTTTGTTAGGAAGACTGAGGGGGGCATTGTGGTCCTATTGCTCTATATTGATGATCTCATTATTACCAAGGATGCAAAGCCAAAATAACTGAGGTCAAAATGATCTCTTGTTGAGCAATTTGTTATGCAGGACTTGGGACAACTTTGTTACTTTCTTACTATAAAGGAAGCCAAAAGCAAGCAAGGAATTGTGTTGTCTTGGAGCAAGTATGCTTTAGATGTAGAGAAAGACATGTCGGGGTCCAAGCCAGCTAATATTCCTATGGACCCCAAAATGCATCTCTATAATAAGGAGGCAGAGCTCATAGACAATACGCATACAAGCAACTTATGGGAAAACAATTGTATCCAACGATCACCCGACCAGACGTTGCTTTAGTTGTAGGCAAGCTAAACCAGTTTACGGACAGACCAACCAAGCAACATTGCCAAGCAACTATGTACGTGCTTAAATACCTCAAGAAAGTACCTGGGTGTAGGATACTCTTCCAGAGAGGAACTCCCATGACAGCAGTTGGGTATACAGGGCATGCAAGACACGAGTGTTGCCGCGCGCCGCCGCCACCCCTACATCGTTTGCCGAATTACAAGGTGGAAGGTCCTTGGTTTCCATTTGTTCAAGCGGTAGATTGAGTCCTCCGGAGGTCTCTGATGGGTTAAGTGGAGTCGGGTACCTAGTCATTGAAGGAGGTTCGAGGATTGGTTGTGAGGGTAGGACCACGTGCATAAGGGTGGGAGCTGTCCTGCTTGGCACTGAGAACGTTTCTCCTATTCGATTTGTATAGGGCGTGCAAGACACATGAGAGTTGCTGCGCACCGCCACCACCCCCCTACACCGTCTACCAAATTACGGGGTGGAAGGTCATTGGTCTCCAATTGTTCAATCGGTAGATCGAGTCCTCCAGAGGTCTCCAGTGGGTCAAGTGGAGTCAGGTACCCGGTCATTGGAGGAGGTTCGAGGATTGGTTGAGAGGGCAGGACCACACGCATAAGGGTAGGAGTTGTCCCACTTGGCACTGGGAACGTTTCTCTTCAATTTGGACGACATGGATCATTTACAGTTCCAAACGATGGTGAGGACTTCTCCATTACATGGCACCTCATGTCCCCCTTTGATGGTGGCTTAAAGAAGCGTCCCCTGCAAAGATGCTGAGAGAAGGTGGAAATCCTTGGCATCCCTCTTTATCTCAGAACACCTGAAGTGATGAAGCCATGGTCCACCATTTTGGGTGACTCTAAGAATGTGCGGGTGTAGGGGGTTGCCCAGGGGAACGCCACTGCCGTTGTAGCCAAAGTGGAACTTGAGCAAGGGGGGGAAGTTCCAACGTACGTTGTGCTCAGATGCGGGGGCTCATCATCGTTACTACACCTTCGATTGTTGTGCGATCTGAGGAGCAATACAACTCCCCTCAATCCAAAGCAGCACCCATTTGTGGCAACTATAAGGGCAACAAGGAGAAACCCCAACTACTACAGCTTCGATCTCCAAGCAGGTGGAAGGGGCATCCATCGATGTTGGGGAGGGGCAGATGGAATAAGATCCCTAGTCTGGTGAGGAATCTGATGTGGTTAGACAGGTCGCAGAGGCTGCTATAGAGGAAGAGCACCGATTACGGAGGGTGGCAGAGAGGCTTGCCATAAACATGATGAAATTCCTCAAACCATTGCAACCCTCTTTTAGCATCCCACAGGTGCTCAATGAAATAGTTGAGCCAGCGATGCATGGTAGGGTCACCCCCCGTCGTCCACACCATTGTTATGGGTTGGATAGAGGGAAGCAACAGTGTACCCCATCTTCCTACATGTATTTATTGTGCGCTCAACGTACACCTAGGGTCTGGAAGGTGGATGAAGAGTGTCTGGCATGTGTGCTGAAGGTGGCGAGGGTCTAGTTGTAGGAGACCAAGGAGCCAGAGTGGTGCAATGGAGAGGTGGCTTCTGCATCATAACGTGCATCCTTTCATGGAACGTCTAGGGCCTCCGCAATGGGGAGAAAAGGTCCACATTGAGGCGTCGTCTAACCAGGAGACACACATCTCTGACCAGGACGACAGGAGTTTGTAGGCCCCTAGGGAGGAGGCAGAACAAGGGGATTCTTGTTGCACCCTTGCGAGGGAGGGTAGAGGCCATAGTGATATAGTGGAGGACTAGCCATCTTCACCTTCACTCCTCTATGTAGGGTGATTTCATCGCTATGACACTACTTCATGAGGACAAGGGACGGTGACACCCTATACCTCTCTTGTGCCTATGGGCCTACAAATAGGAGGGAGCGGCCAGCTTTGTGAAATCAATCAAGGAAGCATCGGAGTTTGCAGAAGGGAGGTGCATGGCTGATGGGTGGTGAGTTCAATGCCACTTTCAACTACAACGATCGGCTAGAGGGACGGGGTGAAACCTCCACGCTTGGGTTCTACGAGGTAGTAGTTAAGCTGGAGCTAAAGGACCCTCCCACACCTAGTGTCACCTACACGTGGCGGAGTGGGAGTGGGGCTGTGGGGCTCGGTCGAGGCTGGACCGTTTCCTATGCAAAGAGACCAGCTAACTGGTGTAAAAGCCATGGCCAGGCCATTTTCTTATCACACGCACATCCTTTAAGATAGTAGGGAGAGCCATCTAAAGGCTTCATACTTCTGATTTTAGTGCCCGTGGCTTATGGAGGGCTTCACAGACATGGTGGGCCAGCTCTGGGCCCCCTATCCAGTTGAAGACACGACAACGAGGACTCTGGCTACCAAGTTGCATCTCTTGCATAACTCTATTAGACTATCAACGAAGACTGCGAGTGGAAAGGGGGAAGGGGAGACAGATGGCCCTCTCCACAGTCACCTCCCTGGACTCCACGGACGATGTCTCCCCTCTCTCCTTCGAGGAGCAGGAGGAGAAGAGGCACTGCAAGGCATTAGTGTAGTAGGAGGATCACAAGAGGGAAGTTGACTAAAGGGAGAAACCCCAATAGATCTGGTTGAAGGAGGAAGATGCCAACATTCATTTATTCCATGCGATGGCCAACTCCAGGAGGACGGTCAATTCCATCACGTTGAGGATGGAGGACAGAGTGATTGAAACCCCAAAAGAGATTCATGCAAAGGTGGACTACTTCGAGACAACACGTGCCTCCCCACATGGTACCTAAAGACTTTTGGCGAAAGCTATGTCACGTTTAGAGAGCAACGAGGGGACTCACCTAGTGCATTGCATGTAGGAGGACAAGATCTAGGAGGCCATGCAAGGCCTTAAGGACAAACGGTCTCCACGACCGGATGGCTTTCAAGCCCTCTTTTACAGAGAATTTTGGGACGTGTTGTGGCCAGATGTGATGTAGTGATTGTAGAGTTCCAACAGGGGAATTTCAGGTTCGAGAGGTTGAATCGATCCCTCCACTTCCTCCTGCCAAAGAAGCCTGGAGTGGAGAGCCAAGCAAACTACAAGCCCATAGAGCTCTCCAACTCCATCTACCTCATCATTGGAAAGGTTTTTGCTAACCAGATCACAGAGGTCCTCCCCTCCCTCATCAATTTGGTGCAATCAACTTTTCAGGGTAGATTGCTTCAGGAGTCTTTCGTCTTGGTCTAGGAGATGGTGGCGAGTTGGACAAGATGCAAGGCCAAGTCAATTTTTTCAAGGCTTACGACACATTGTCTTGGCATTACCTTTGGGAGATCCTAACGCGTTAGGGTTTCCCGGAGGACTGGGTACAGTGGATGTGCCGATGTGTCACTACAACCTCCTTGTCGCTACTCAATGGGAGACCTGCAGGGACATGTTTCCAGTCGCAAAAGCAGGTGCGACAGGGTTGTCCACTAGCCCCATTGCTATTCATTCTTCGCGTGGACACTTATGCACCTTGCTTTCCATGCCTCCAAAGGACTCCTACGTGGTTTCACCTTGGCAACTGGGTCTAGGGATGAGCATTAGGTCGGGCCCTTACAGGCTAGGTTCAGCCTGACCCAAGCTCATTTAATAAATGAGTTGAAAAGGCAGCACAAGGCCCAACCCAAAATAAACTTTCTTGGCCCAAGCCCAACCCAACCCAAAAAATAATGGATTCGAGCGGGTCGGGTCGACCCATTTATTCATTGCCTAATTGTTTATTTCACTTATGCCTGTAAAACAATATGTGGAGTTTCGCATCAATAATTATTTTAAAAGTATAGAAAACAATGTGATTTTGTATAAGAAAAAGTGACTTGTAAAGGATAATTATCTTTTTCAGTTACGTAAATGATGGGGTTATTATATTTAACTTTATGTATATTAAAATATCTTTAAGTCCTCGTAAGTACACATCCAACTAAAATGATCCAACTACTTGCATTGCAAATATTTGGATTGAATATTCAACATATATAACATATGACAAGCCAACCAAATGTAATCAAGTTAGGGGAAATTACACTAAAAAATAAAAGTGCTCATCTTGTGTGTTCATATTCAGTTCAAATTTGAATGTTCATGCTTTCTCTATAGCAGAAGTCAATGGTTCATATCTAGTTCGAACGAGATTGTAAGATTGCATTGCACAACTTACAGTTGCAGAGAGCACGACGATTAAGGTTTTGTTGGTTAAAACATAGCAAGAGCAGTTAATGTTTATTTAGTGCTTAATGTATGATGTATCTATGATATATTTTGATAGATAGTATGAATATATATACATATATCATATATGTTAATGTAATTGGACCAACAGGCTAGGCCTTAAGGCGACCCCATAAATGGGCTAATGAGCCAAGCCGGATTTGGGCCACTTCGACCCAAGGCTCAACCTATTTAATAAATGGGTCATATTTACAACCTAAGCCCAACCCAATTTAATTTTAGGCTCAAGCTTGGGCCAACGCAATCGGGTTGGACCTCGAGTTGGGCCTGGCCCAATGCTCATCCCTAATTAGGTCGAGGATACTCAACCCCATCCTCCAGTACGCTGACAATATCATGTTCTTCCTCGAGGGGGGCTTACCCAAGGGGAGGTGGTAGGTAGGCTTCTACACATCTTTAGCAAGATCTCCAATCTTAAGGTGAATGGTGCCAAGTCATCCTTAATTTGCTTTGGCTACGACTTTAGTACTTCCGCCTCCCTCTCACAGGTGCCTCAGATGTCGCTAGTGTCACTTCCAATGCACTACCTGGGCCTTCCTCTGCAGGCTAGAAGGATGGAGACAGCGGATTAGACCTTCCTGTTCGAGAAGATTACAGTAGGCCTGTTGGGGTGGAGCAGGAGACCGTTGTTGAGGAGGGACTGCCTCACCCTCCTCAACTCATTCCTTTCTATTATACATGTATTCTACCTCTCACTCTTCCAGCTTGGGTAGGTGACGCCCTGGAAGGTGGAGGTAGCTAGGAGGAGATTCTTCTAGCATGGCATAGGGGCATTTCTTATAGCCAATGAGGTGGAGTTTGTTGTGTTGACCAAAGAAGCACCACGAATCAGGGAGGTGGCAGACTCCTTGATCTTGAAGTGGGCTACGAGGCTCCTTAGAGGCGAGCAAGGGATGTGGCAAGACCTGGTGAGGGACTCCTATGGTGGGGCAGTTCCACCAAAGGGACCGCTTCAACATCATCAGGGCGAGTCTTCTTTCTGGAGATATGTGGCGGAAACATTGATGGAGCAATTGGGGCACTTCTCTCTATTTTTGGGGGACGA
Source organism: Thalassia testudinum (assembly GCA_037157565.1). Classification (NCBI taxonomy): domain Eukaryota; kingdom Viridiplantae; phylum Streptophyta; class Magnoliopsida; order Alismatales; family Hydrocharitaceae; genus Thalassia; species Thalassia testudinum. The sequence goes on along the minus strand of JAZHRO010000015.1, from coordinate 22,654,958 downwards.
CATTGACTTCTGTTTCTAGAGGCAGGATTGGACGAGAGAGAGGGGCATAGCGGAGTGTTACACTAAGTGGTTTTCACCCTCTCGCCAGCAGGATGTCTTGATGACAAAGTGCTGGAGGATGGACTCCGACAACTGGGCCCTACCTCTCCCCAAGGGCCTCTAAGTCGAAAGGTCAGCAGTACAATGGGAGCACCTCAAGGTGAACCTGGTATGATTTAGATTATCCCTAGGGACGGATGGAAATCGGTGGAGGCACAATGCTTACCTCCCACGTCGAGCGTACACCTTTGTTGGCAATTTATCTACCAACCACATCAATGTCCAGTGCAGGCTTCTTTGGCACATCAAGGTGCCATTGAAGGTGTAGGTTTTTCTTTGGTTGGCCCCAAGGGAGGGCCATGTCACTGGGAGGTTACGTTGCCTCAGGTTGGGAGTGGAGGGCCAACCTTGTGCACTCTGTTATGGCACGAAGGGTAGCACGCCCCACCTCTTGACTACCTACTTGTTCATGCAAGAGGTTTGGCTTGAGGTCTGTGGTGAGCCCCTTCCATCCCGAGAGGAGTTGTGGCAACAACTGGCTAACAACAACAAGGAAAGAGGCAGGATGGCAGCTGTCTGTGGAGGGTGTGGTTTGCTCGTAATGACTTAATTTTCCAACATGAGCAAGCTTGGTTCGCAAATGGTATTTGGGATGCTCGTCGTTGGGCACATTTTTTGTCATTACACTTGTAATTAATTTCTATATTAATAAAATTTTCGAAGCACATTGCATGCAATAGCCATCCTATCTTTCCCTAAAAAAAAAATAATAATGCCAACATCTGACTTCTTCAAAAGAAACACCCATGATAAATGAGAAAAATCATCCATGACAACAAGGTGATAATGGTGACACAGCCGATCAGGAATCCGACTAAGGCCCTACACATCTATATGAAGTAGCTGAAACAACACTATGAACCCAGGACTACGATTGGCAGGATAAAAGGTACGATGGAATTTGCCTAGTTGACAGGCATCACAAGTAATCACAATCGCAAGAGAAATATGAGAAATGATGTGCCTAAGCCTGTCGAAAGAGAGATGGCCAAGGCAGAAGTGCCACTGAAATGGACTGTAAGCAGCAAAGGAAACCCGCCATGGCAAACTGCAGCAAAGGAAGACTGAACCAGGTGATAGACACCTCCCTCTTCATGACCGCCACCAATCATCCTCTATGTCAGCTTGTCCTGAAAACTACAAGCGAGATTGTTAAAAATGACACAACAATTCAGCATTTTTATACTTCTACCACCAGACAAGCTAATCAAAAAATCATAAACAAACAAAACATATAGCAATCTAAGCGTGGGGATAACAGGCATCTCCCCCTGTCTTGCTACCGTGGAGTGCCTCCCATCTGCTACATGTACTGTCCGACCTGACGAAATAGACCTAAGGTGGCTAAAGTAGCGTTGTTCCCCACTAAGATGACATGAGGCTTTGGAATCAACTAACCAATCTACACACCTCTTGTGATCAATCTGTGTAACAAAAGCGAGGTATATACCTGAGGAGGAGGCAAAAAGCAATTGTCTCATTAGTAGCAAGAGTCTCCTAAGTCAATTGTGATAGGCACTAGAGTAGGGCATCATAGTCAGCTCTCGGAACAGCAACAATGTCACTCAGCTCCTTTAAAGTAGCAATCGCTTGATCGGCAGTAGGGGGACGACCATGCTTGGTCCAGTAAGTAGCCTCCACATATCCAATCTTCCAACAATAGGTGCAGGAAGAGCAGACTTTCCTGGTATGTGCACAGCCACAACCCCTACCTTGTGGTGGAGCTCCTCTACCTCCACTCCCAAAAGTGGCAGCAAGAGCAGATGTCTATCCCATAGTCTCAGTAGATGGCAAAGTCACAGCTACCTTGCTTAATCTACTATATGCCTCCTCTAGAGATGGAAGCTCAGTAAGAGTCATAAGTTGACAATGGGCCACAGAATATTTTGGACCAAGACAAGAAAGAAACTGTAGAGTGTAGAACAACAGCCTTGCTACAATATTCTCTCTATGTGGCACACATGTACACAAGTCTGCAAGCATTATAGTTCTCCAACAGGCTCTTCAAAGTAGAATAGTATTGTGATAGCGAACGACCCTCCTGACGAAGCTAAGAGAGCTCATGGTAAACTTGGAAAACTCGACTCGAGTTCTCGTGGGAATAGGTATCCCACATCTCCTTCATTGTCCGATAATACATGATCTTATCACCAATCCAAGGAATAATGCAATTCATAATCCATAAACAAGCCATGGCGTTATCCTTTTTCCATGTAGCATTCTTACTCGTCTTCTCCACTAGTTCTGGTTGAAGATTTATGTGCACTTTGTCATAACCCTCCACAATCATAAGGAAGGTCTGTGACCATCGAAGATAGTTGATCTTATCCAGCTTGACTATAGAGCCAAACAAGGGACTCTTGTACGTCCCTATCTCTGACAAGGAGTCCAATGTCACTTCCAAGGAACTTGAAGATGCTGTCTAGTTTTCAACCAGACCAAAATCAGTAGCCAATACCCAAGGATATTGCATCTAATAATGAGAGAAACACCACAAAGATCTGAAACTGATTTTCAGATCATGATTTTCTGACTGCAGATCACAAAATCAGACCATAGAAGCGAGATCTGAACCCAACAAAGTCCAGGAAATCAGATCAGAAACCAAGAGGGGTCCCCCTTGGAGCGTGGCACACACACACTAGGGTAGGAGACTCCCTAGCGACGATGTCAGCCAAGGAGCACCTCCTGTGCGTCACCCAGAGGGGAGAGTCCCTACCAGCGGCACTGACTGCCGCCGGTGGGGTTGCTGCTGCTGGCTGGAGTTCATCCGGCAAGGTGCAGGGAGCAGTGGCACAAGGTGGAGATTGGGATTGAGGTGGAGGCTTCGGAGGTTAGGGTTTTTCAGTAGGATACCCATGCACTGACCTAGAACTGTTGCTCTAATACCAAGTGGGGTAAAATAAATCAAGTGATTTATTCAGTAGCCCCACCTCTCTATATGTAGAGGTGGGAAAAGTACAAGACAACCACATGTACAAATAAAAAAAAAAAAAAAAGAAACAATAATAGTTTTAGGACCAAAAGGGCACAACAGACATAAATTACGATAAATAGTGAGTATTCTCAACCTCACAAAAAAAATAAAAACAAAAATAATGATAAAATAGTGAGTATTATCAACACATTTTGTCAACTACACCATTAGATGGCTTTCATTTTGACTTTGTTGTATTTAGTTGGAGCATAACAACATTGTCTTTAGACAGGACAGGGATATGTTTGACGGTATAATACATAACTATAGAATGCTTTGTATAAATTGGAGTAGCTATTTCCCCATTTTAAAGAATTTGTAAGGGATTAATATCCTTTATTATCCATTTGTCTTCAAGAATAGAAAGAAAAATATGCATGGCTTCACATGATAGCATCACGGTAAAAATCTACATCCAAATACTGAAAAGGATTCTATAGATACGACATATTCAATTATAGAAATTAACCAATCAAATAAAATAAGCCACAAAGATCAAATATTATAACTTGTATGATAGCAAACCTCTGTTCTATCTGGATCAAGATCATTGTCAGGCAACCCATCCAATGTCTGGTCTACTGCCCTCTTGATTTCTTGTCCTTCCAGGGTGCTCATTTGTTCATGTGATGCTAACAGTTTTGGAGAGAGAATGTCACTAGGTGCCCATTCCAAATACAATGGAGCATCTCTGCAGAAAAGTGTTAGCGGACATTTAGTGACCTTCTATGTTGATTTTAAAAATCATGGAAATCAAATGACAGGAAAACCCATCACTAAATCACGACATTTTATTCTGAAAGAGAAAATGAGTACAACTACCAGAGTTTCAGTATTCATCCAACAACTAAAAAACCTATAAAAAGGAAAGATAACAATGCATTATAGCCATAGCAACCACCATTTACCCAATCACTAGGAAGAGATCGAGCTTTGTGTGTAATGTTATCACATAGCATCTACAGTGCACAAAGCCAAGAGCATTCCACTCTAGCTAAATGGATTAAAGCATCCTGGTTTGTACTTCATTAGACCATGAATCAAGTGTCCCTGGTGACTCATACTTCATTAGCCCAAGAATCAAATATCCCTTAGCAATGCTACAACAAAATGGAGGAAGCATCAATCAAGTTTATCCCACTTCCAGCATACACCACAAACAAAACTGCAGCTGAAGAAAAGATGGTCGATGTCATCCCGATGCTGAGTGCTAAAAGAACACGGCAAATCAGTTCCTAGAGTCCAGAGTTGCCAGAAAACCTTTGTTGCCAAATGTTTTCATGAAAATAACCAAGTGTGTACACCTTAAGAGGAAATCTCAACTGCTAGAAAGCATTTGGAGAGACCTATGCCGTAGAAGAATTCACCTTACAGGTGAACACCCTTCCTATTAAAATCTTCCAAAATGCTTCTACCTCCAACATCAAATGCGTCCATGAAGTATGACCATCCATGAAAGTCGGATTCACCATATGTGGTAAGACAAAATGGAACCTATTAATCGGAGTCCTCATGAAGTCTGGTTCTTTATATTCTTTTTAGTCCTTTGATATTCTCTTCAAGTAGAGTTTTGCAAAGGACACCTCCATTGATTTTTTTTTTAAGGAAACAGGTGGTTAACCAGAGATGTCAACCCCCCAAATTCACTAAAAAAGAGAGCTTAGTACATCAATAATTAGAGAGCATGTCCCAGTGATACAAGACACTGAAAACTGTTAGTATTTATATTTCCTGATTGGACATGTGTAATTTACGTACACCTCTCCTCTATATAAAAAGTAGGGTTTCTTGGAATAATAAGTTGCATTATTCTTTCACACTTGATATCAGAATGTGATCCTAGGCCAAATTCTGGTATCCCACCCAAATCTAGCCCTGAAACCCTCCACCTTAACCCTCAATCTCTCCTCTCACCAGCGGCAACAGCAGCCACCAGCAGTCACAGCAGCCACCAGCAGTGACTGCAGGACCACCAGCAACCGCCATCACCGCCCCAGGTGCACCAACAATTGCCAGGGCCACCGAAGCAGGGCCCGCAGTCACCCGCACAGCCCCTGTAGGGTTGCGCTGGCTACAAGGTTGCCACCAGCAGCCCAGGCAGAGGAGAGAAGGGCCCCAACAGTCTCTAGACATCCTAATTGAGTCGATCTCAGCTCTTGCAGTGATGATCTGATTTTGCAGAGATTGTTGGAGACTGCAACATGGTTTTCGGGTTGTCTAGTGCCCAAAAATCCATGTTTAACTACTAATCTCGCAATTTTTCCACGGGTTATGATCTGAAAGTGATTTCAGATCTTGGTTTTTGCGTTGTTTCTCTATTCAGAGGTTCTTGATAGCTTCATCTTCTAAATCAAAGGTTACTTCGAGTACCACTTCAGAGAACGTGACTTGCAAGAGTCCATATTCCGATCCTATAATCAGGCTTTGATGAGACTAATTATCCTAGATGGTCTGAAATGTTCTTTATGACGGTGAAGGGACATGATAAGGAACATATTTTAATGGAACCAGAGCCTGCAGATAAGAAAGGGAGGAATGCATCTTAGAAGGACAATTCTATGGTGCATGCTTAGTTGATGAATAGTGTTATTCGTCGCATTGAAGATGAGATCATGTATTACAAGATAGCAAAGCATATGTGGGATAGCCTCAAAGATGCCTATTCACATTAGGAAAAGTCTTGTATGGCTTTCCAAGCACATCATGAGCTATTTGAGTTGAAATAAGGTCACTCTCTTTCGCAATATTATTTAGCTTTGAAAGGCCTTTTGGAGAAATATAATGCCTGCGGACCTGTGTGTACTTGCTCTACCCAGAGATTATCGTAAGGAGTTTGTTGTTCATCTTTTCTTGTTTAGACTTGGTTCAAATTTTACTGCTACTCGTTAACAGATTCTTACCTTGTCTGAGCTTCTCACATTGGAGGAGTTTTATACTTGTTTGAGTAGGCTTGATCTGCCTTTGCCTCAAACTGGAGAGAGTGCTAGGCAAGCGTCAACTATGGCTACTATGGTTGGACGTTAGAGGTAGAGGTGCCCCCTCCACACATGGTCGAGGAAGAGGACGAGGTTTGTCTGGGAGGACCCGTACCACCTGCACTTTCCATGCGAAGGTTGGACATGTTGAGGCCTTGTGTTGTGCCAAGCAAGAGTGGCCACCGATTGCTAATCAGGCTTCTGTGATTTCTGCTAAGCAGTCTGACACTGTCTCACACTGATTATGATGTTGTGGTTTAGAGGCTTTCTCAGCTAACTCAGGAGGCAACCACTACTAGCGAGACCGCTGCCTTTGTCTCATCCTCAAGTATTGATATGTCCCGGTTAGTAGATTTTGGTGCATCACATCATTTAACCAGTGATGAGGGATGCTTTAGGAGATTACAGACTGTGCCACAAGGAAGAAAGTACAGGTGGCAGATGGTAGATATGTGCAGATCAATGGTCAGGGGGAGGTGTCCATTACCCCTACCATGCAATTGCCTAGTGCATTTTTTGTCCCTGATCTCTCCATGAATCTATTACCAATTAGTAAGATTACTAAGCAATCTTAATTACTGAGCTATATTTAATGATGTTGGTTGCATATTTCATGAAAAATTGATGGGAAGAAAGATTGGTGGCAAACATGAAGAGGGGGGTGTGTATCGCCTTATCCAAATGCCTCTTGCTGCTATATGTTATTAGGGTGGTTCAGGCTTCCCATCTAGTAGTGCCATGCAGTGGCACCGTCGAATTGGTCACCCATCTCTGGATAGGCTCAGACACATCATCCCAATTTGTCGACATCTATTGAGATACATTGTGATGCATGCCAGTTAGAAAAGCATCTTCCTTTCCAACCACTACTACTTAGAGTTTTGGTATTGTTTTCGAGTTGTTACATTTAGATGTTTGGGGCCCTAGTCGTATACCTGATCGGCAAGGTCATCAATCATCACTATTATTTGGTTGTGGTAGATAATTTTTCTTGTTTATCATGATTGTTTTTTATGAAGAAAAAGTCTCATGTGAGATAGATTATTAAGCATTTCTTATTGGAAATTAAAAATCAATTTGCTGTTATGTGAAAATTGTGAGATCCGATAATGCTCTAGAATTTTGTACTGCACGGTTGGTTGGATTTTACAGGACACTTGGGATTATGCATCGAACCTCTTGCCTACACACCTCAAAGCAAAATGGTGTAGTAGAGAGAAAACATACACACTTGTTGGATGTGGCATGAACTTTGTTGCTATAGCATTGTGTTCTATAGTTATATTAAGGAGATGTTCTTGCAGCATGCTATCTTATTAATAGGATGCCTTCCTCATTTCTAAATAAGCAAACTCCTTGGCATGTTCTTTATCCTGAGAGGGAGTTGTTCCAATTACCTCCACTGTATTCGGACGTGTTGCTTGTGTACATTTGATGGGTCCAGGAAGGGGCAAGTTGGCACCACGTGAAGTAAAGTGTCTTTCTTGGATATTCTTGAGTCCAAAAGGGATATCGTTGATCCAAAGGTAGGGAGGCTATATGTTAGTGCAAATGTGACATTTCATGAGGTAGTACCTTATTTTTCTTTAAAAGCACGCTAGTTCCTGAGCCTAAATTTATTCTCATTCCTATCCTATCAATGCCAATGGATGAAGCTATGGACACAGAGTATCTCCTATGCCTTCTAAGCCTCCGAGTGATAATAATAGATATGGACTTGTTTATCAAAAGCCAATGACTTACAAACAGCACACCCCCTACTTCAATCCCACCTTCCCCAGGTTAGGTATGTGTCGAGCCATCTAACCAGATGCATGCTAGTGGTGATTGTGCAGGTGCAAGTGATGGTGTTCTTGAGGATGATCTTTCGATAACTATTTAGAAGACATCACAGTCTTATGCACACTATAGAGTAGTAGGGGCAGTGTCCAATGAAAAGATAGGAAAAACTTTTGGCTTGTTTACTACAACTTTGTCAGCTATGGAGTTGCCAGTTACGTATCAGCAGGCGATACTTGATCCAAAATGGCGGAAGGCCATGAAGGATTAGATGGATGCCTTACAGGAACGACAGACATGGGAGCTTACTTCTCTTTCACCTGACGCTACACTTGTTGGTTGCCGTTGTGTCTTTACCTTGAAGTATAGCCCTAATGGGTCCATTTCAAGGTATAAGGCACGTTTGGTAGCAAAAGGATTTACCAAAACATATAAGGATGGATTTCTTTGATACCTTCTCCCTAAGGATGGATTTCAAATGGCGCTCGCATGTTGTTTCTATTGCTGCTGATAAGTATTGGAAACTTTACCAGCTTAACGTCAAAAATGCCTTCCATTATAGTGATCTTAAGGAAAAGGTATACATGCAGCAACCTCCTGGATTTGAGGTTCAGGGAGAGAGTGTATGCAGGTTAAAGAAAGCCATTTATAGACTCAAGCAAAGTCCAAGAGCATGTTTTCACAAACTGTCAAAAGTAGTGAAAAAGATGGGCCTGCAAAGATTTTCCTCAGACCATTCATTGTTTGTCAAGAAGACAAAGCGAGGTGTGGTGGTTTTCTTGGTATATGTTAACGATTTGATCATTATAGGGGATGACAAGACTAGAATTATAGAAGTCAAAAGATTCCTAATGAAGTTTGTTCTGAAAGATCTTGGCCAGCTACGTTATTTCCTAGGGATTGAAGCTGCAACCAGTAGAGATGGGGTAGTTTTGTCCAACGTAAGTATGCCCTTGATGTCTGGATTTGAGTCGATATTCTAGAACTATTAAGTTTTTTGCCGTTAAGGATTTCAACACAATTTCCTTTCGTTAGTAAAAAATCTTATTGGGATTCTTGATTTAAATTGACTCGATTCTTCGACAACGCCTTTAAAAAAATTCCTATTTTACTTTTAAAAATAAAGAAAACCAGTGCATTGTGATTCTCGCATGATTTCCACAGGTTTTTCACATGTTAATTTTGCTAATGAATTAATAAAAGATAGGCATGAAGGTGTGATAATAGCCTAATTTATTACCCTAATTGGTTTAATCTAGGGCTAACTCCATAGTAAAATCATACATTAGGTTTATAAATACTGCATTTAAAGCATGCATGCGTATTAAGGCTTTGTGTTTATTTTGTCTAATTATCTAATTTTAAACTTTTGTGAATAATGTAAGTACAAGATGTAGAGAATAACATGGAATCATAAGCAGAATGTAAAATAAAGCTATGAGTTGGTCAAAGAGCAAGACATGATTGAAGAAAAAATGAAGACTTAAATAAAGAAGAGAGAGGGAATCGGATAACCTAACCCTACCCTTAGAACCCTAGAATACCCTTATCCCAACTCCTACCCTTAGGATAGATCAAATTGGATAAGTGAGCTCAAAAGTCAAAATCATGGATAATACCATCCATGATCCTAATCTCTTATCCATAGAGTTATCCTATCATCCAGGAACCTAGCCAACCTATCCTAAACCTAATCCCTAACCCAAGAACCTATTTAGATCCATGAGCTCACTTAATTAACTTAGTATAAGTCAATTGGGCTAACCTTAAGTCAATTGGGTTTTGAACTACCACAACATAATTGGATTAGTATAGAACCCAAATAGGTTTGCCCCAACTTAGTTAGAATTTTTCTTAACCCAATTACACATTTACACAAAAAATTAGACTAGGACCTATCTATTTAGACCTAACCCACTAGACTTAGGGTCAACCTAGCCTAATTAGGAGCCTATTCTCACAACCTATGTCTACAAAACCTAGCCCTAACTCTACCCACATAAGACCAACGAAAATCCTAGCCTAATCCTCTTAAGTTGATGCCAACTTAAGATGATTTTATCCCTTAGTGGCTGGCCAAGAGAAAAGATCTTATCCCTTAGCAAGATGTTATCCCTTGGTAGCCACCCACCTAGGTTGCCTATTTTTAGAAAACCCTCACCCTATCCTAGCCCTACAACTTAGATCCTAAGGTCCTTATTTAACCAATCCTAGGCATCATTTTTTATTAAATCTAAACCATCCAAATTAGTGATCCTAAGCACTCTAAATTAACCAATAGGAAGCCACCTACTTTTCTATAAAAGGACCTAGCCTCTACCCTTTGGAGAGAACTGAGATACCTAGAGATAGAAAAAATAGCCACCACATAGTCCATGTCCTCTCTCTCTCCCCAAGCTCTCTCTCCAATCTTCTTTTTGGTGCCCTGGATCTAAAGCTTTGCCAAGTTTCACACAAGCATCTCTCAATCGACTCCGTGATCTGTCTTTTTCTATTTGCTTCCTCTATTTTTCTATGTTTTTATTCTTATTGTAATCTCTGCTATAGATTTGATTTGTGAGACATTTTGATAGTAGCAATAAAGTTCACTATTCAATGAATATATTCTCTTTCTTTATGTGCTTTCATTAAGGTAGAATGTGTAGTGCAAAAGGCTTTTAAGAATCCCGATTTGTCTCCCTGAGGAGTTACCAAATTCTGATCTATAAATTTATTTGATTCGATGTGTTTTGCAACTACAACAATACATAAAAATCTATTCTCGCAATTTCACATCGAACACTACCCAAACTACCTAAACCATAGATCCTCTTCCCCTCTCCTCTCCATGCCACCGCCAGCTAGATAAACAGGAGCAACAGTAGCAATGCCAATTGAAGGGATAGCAACGACGGCAGGGGACACCAGTGGCGACAGGCCCATTGTCGGTTGACTATAGCATAGCCAATGCAGCTGTGATGGCCTTATGCCAATGAGGGGAGGAGCAGCAGCCACTCTGAGGGCTTCTAGTGTCCTTCCTAACCCTAGCGTGCACCTCCTGATCTTTGGAGGGGCTATCATGTGGTCTTAACTTGATTTCCAAGGAGGAGATTACTTGGATTTTATGTTTGATCGCCTTTTTTTGTGATTTATGGTGATTCCGGGTTTGGACAATTCCCATTTGTTCTAGGCATAATAGCTTCGTCCTCATCATTTGTAGTTTTATCGGAGATGACTCCGATCAGCGAGAACTACAAAAATCCATTTTTTATTCCTATTGTGAAGTTGAATGAGACCAACTATACCCGTTGGTTACAAACGTTTCTCAAGACAATCAAGGGTCATGATAAGGCGAACATATTCTCCATGAACCAGACATTCAGAATAAAACAGGAAAGTACGCTTCTTGGAAGGACAACACTATGGTGAGAGCATGGATTATGAATGTAGTTCTGCCACGAATTGGAGAAGGCATCATGTACTACAAAACTGCTAAGGAGATATGGGATTCTCTTCATGACACCTATTCTCATGAAAAGAATTCTAGCAAAGTATATCAAATCAACAAATGACATGCTTACCCTCATGCAAGAGGGTTAGCCCTTGCCTCAGTACTATGCCACATTGAAAGCAAAGCTGTCAAGGCATTAGGCAACTGCAAGGTGACAAGCTCCTTAATCACATGAGGTGTGAGGCAACAAAAAGGTAATTACCCGATTAAATGGAGGCAACAAATCTTTTTACTTCTTAAAATATTGAATATACCTAATAAACTAACATGAGAACATTGGCTTTCATAAGAAATATACGATAATACTATTTAAGTGAACGAAAAAATAATGATCCTATTATATTTAAGTAACAATAACATACATATTTATATTATTATACAATGTGTAAACATACATAATACATTTATAATTACATGCCAAAACAAACAACCAAAATATATATCATATATATCCACCAAAATAAGATAGTGTCATGTATTTTTTTATTAAGAAGAAAAGAAGGGTTAACAATGGATGTTAACCCTCCACTACATTAGTAAAAGGAGCTAATTACACAAAATTTAAAGAGCATTATAATGATAAAGCACTCCCTCTATTGAGACTCGCTATGGAAAATCACTCCATTATGTCCGAGCCAAATGCACCACAATAAAGTGAAGGCCTTTGTCAAGGTAGAAGCATCCACTAACAACCACAAATGCTAGTCCAAAAGATTGTCTCTGAGTCGTACTCAAGACAATAACATGTATTATAATATGCTATATTTACAATACAATACAATACAAACTTAATACCATAACTTATACATACACACATCATTTGAGAGTTGTAGATAATAATAAATATATACATACACACATCATTAAACTGCAATATATTATTTCAGACATAATAACGTATAAGTATAACTTATACTTGTGTCTTAACAAACAAACAATACTCTAAGTTAGGAAGAGAAGACAAAATTGAGCATATATAAGCTACCAATAACATATATGTATGTATACATGTATGCTATATATACAACAATATCTAACACAAAATATCCATAATATATGTAACTTAAGCCTAAATAAGAGTCTTATGGTCTTACCTAAAGTGAATTAGGAGTAAGGCGACGAGGTGCAAGGCGACATAAGTGACAAAGAAGGCGACTGTGCAATAGCCCATGTGAAGTCCCTAGCCAGGAATAGCTCTAAAGCGACCTTTGACTCTCGCCTGGCCCAGTAGCCTGGTAGCTTGAGACAATATCCTTAACAACAGTGATTGAAAGGTCTTCTGGAGATGTATAACGCGTCTAGACCTGTATGCACGTGTACCAATCAGCGAGACTATCGCGAGGAGACAACAGTTATGCATTTTCTATCTAGATTAGGCCCAAAGTATGATGCTACTTGCTCTCAGATATTCACTCTATTAAATCTCTCGTCTCTTGAGGAGGTATACAGTCGTCTCAGAACGATTACTGTCACCTCTTCTTCACCAGAGATTATTTAACAGACCTCTACACTTGTAGTCGGTGGAGGTCGTGGTACTCAAGGTTCTCCCTCTATTCATGGATGTGGACGCAACAGAGGACAAACTAGCAAAGCTCGCCCCACGTGCACCTTTTGTGGTTGGATTGGCCATGTTGAGGGTTCAGGATGCTCTAAGCATGGGAAGCCTCCTGTGGCCAACCAAGCTGTAACTACTTCTGAGGTAAAGTCAGATACCATATCACGAGCAAAATACAATGCCGTAGTTCAGCGACTTACTCAGATTACTCAGGAGACCCGCTCATCTTCTGATACAACTGCCAAAGCCTCCTCAGGTATAAATTGTGTTCCTAGTGTTTCTGACAGGGTTTCTGACACTATTACTTGGCTTATTGTTTCTAGTGCTTTACGTCATTTGAGTGACGATCACAGTTGTTTTCAGCAGCATCAATTGGTGCCTCCTAGTAGGATAATTCAAGTCACAAATGGGTGGCATTTCAAGGTGAATGGTCAAGGGGTGGTGTCAATTACCCCAATTTGAGATTGCTTAATGTTTTAGTTGCCCTAGATTTTCCTATGAGCTTATTGTTTGTTAGTAGAATCACGAAGGATCTTAACTGTATGAAAATCTTCGATAATGTTGGTTGTGTATTTCAGGATAAGCTCATGGGGAGGATGATCGGAGGCAGATTTGAAGGAAGTGTGTATCGTCTACCCCAGACGCCAGTTGCAGCTTCTTGCCAGGGCGAGGTGTGTTTTGCCACAGGAAGTACTTTACAGTGGCACAATCATCTTGGTCATCTATCTCAGGACAAGCTTCACCATATCATCCCTCATCTTTCATCAGCTAATGAGATTCATTGTGATGCGTTACAGATGGAAAAACATCACAGAGTCACCTATCCTGCTAGTTCCACTATTACTAAGTCTATTTTTGATTTACTGCATCTGGATGTTTGGGACCCAATCGTAAAATTGATTGATTGGGCCACCAATATTATTTGATGATTATTTTAGAATGTCCTGGGTATTTTTATTAAAGAATAAGTCTCATGTTCGGTCAGTCGTTGAGACAATTATTATTGAAATAAAGAATCAGTTTGCTTCTACTATCAAAGTTGTCCATATGGATAATGCTCTTAAGTTTTATACTATCTGAATGGCTGCATTCTACAGATCTAATGGCATCATTCATCAAACTACCTACCCCAATACGTCCCAGCAGAATAGGGTGGCAGAGTGAAAACACATGCATCTTTTGGATGTAGCCAGGACTTTACTAATTCATCATAATGTTCCCTCAGGGTATTGAGGAGATGTGGTGCTTACTACATGTTATTTAATTATCAGGATGCCCAGTTCTGTACTATCAGAGCAAGTACCATGGCAAATATTCTATCCAAATCAAGAGTTATTTTAGTTCCCACCTCAGATTTTTGGCTACATACCCTTTGTCCATATTACTAGGCCTAGCAAAGATAAACTGGCCCCAAGGACAATCAAATGTGTTTTTCTAGGATATAGTCGTACCCAAAAAGGTTACAAATATTATGATCATTTGCAGAAGAGGCATTATGTTAGTGTAGATATCACCTTCCATAAGGTTGTGCCATACTTTTCAGTGACTGGGCGTCAGTTGTCATTTAAGGCAGAGGGGCATCGATGCTTATTCCTCTTGTTCAGTTAGAAGATTTTCCTCTCTCAGTCTACATTGCCAGGCACCACAGACAGAGTATGGTGACCCCCATGAGGGGGTATATATGCAACAGCCTCAAGGTTTTGAGGTTCAACGTGAGTGTGTATGCAACCTCAAGACAATTTATGGATTCAAGTAGAGTTCACGGGCCTGGTTACACAAGTTTTTGAAGATCTGGGGCTCAGTAGGTCATCATTAAAGTTTGAAACGTCAATTTCGACGCCATTTCAATAAATTTCCAAGTGCGCATTTCGCCTGCATGCCGAGGGCATGCTGAAGGCATGCTAACACATGCTAACAAAAATGGTTAAAGTAGTCAAAATGATTAGAATTTTAAAATATCATATCTTTTACTTCATATGCGATATGCCGATACATAACCTATGCAGCAGCAGCAGGAGAGATGCAACAGGAGCAGGAGTAATAACAGAAACAGCAGCATATCGACGACATGCTGACCTTACCGGCGGCATGCCGACAAAATCCCTGAGTTTCGACATCTTAACCATGTGGATTTGGCCTGTTTCCAAAAACTGTCATTTCGACAGCATGCTATCGGCATTTAAATCACTAGTCATCGTCAGACCATTCCTTATTTATGCAGAAGATGGAGAAAGGGACTATTGCACTTTTTGTCTATGTAGATGATCTTATTATCACAGTCATTTTAAAAACCATGCCTCAAGGCACTAGAGGCATATGCCTCAAGGCAAGGTGCCAAGAAAAAGCCTTGAGGCGGTAGCCCGATCTTAAGCAGTGACGTGTGGGCCTCATTTAAGCAAGGCGTAGGCGAGGTAATGATTCATTGAGGCACCGCCTTAGTGTATAAGGCTTTAGAAGTAATCATCTGGTAGGCACATGACATCCATTCATGGTTTAAAAATAAGTAATGACAAAGAAAAAACCCTATTCTCATCTCCTAACTCCTAACCCCTGTTGAACCAATGTTGGAGCTCCTTGTTGTAGCATCGTCAGAGTTGGTTTAATGTCACCTGAGGAAGAGGAGAGTTGTCAGAGGTCAAACAGCACCGCCAAGGAATGGCTTAACACTGCCCTAGCACCTCTTCCCAGTTTTCTTTGGTTTGAACTTTGAAACTCCAACTTTCATTTCCTCTTCCACTGATTAAGGTTATTTAGGTTCCTTCATTTCACTGATTTAGGTCATTTAAGAAATTTTTGTTGGTGTTTTAAGTGTATACAAAAGAATTTTGTCATTAGCTAACTGGTTTAGGATTTTGTTATTTTGATTCAAAAGGATTTTGTTATTTAGGTCATTTGACTTTGTTGGTGTCATTTATTTCTCATATTTAGGCCATTTAGGTTATTTATTTGATTGCAGATTTCTTGTAGATTACAATACATTGCATCATTTACACGTTTGTAATTATGTTTAAGTTAGGTATTTTAGGTTTATTTCTTTGTAGGTTACCAACTTACCATGTTTGTAAGTTGCATCATACATGTTTATGATGTTAGGAAAACAAATGTTATAATTTTTAATTGAATTTTGTGGTCCAATTGTTATAATTTTAGACATGGCGCCAAGGGCAAGAAGAGGAAAAGAAGGATTCATTGGCAGGTCTAATCTTGGATGTAATTACTACACGGAAATTGACCTTCAAGGATCTCAAAAGGATAAAAGATATAAGTATGTAAAGTGCAACTTCTGTGGAAAAACTATCACTGGTGGCATTGTAAGATTGAAAGAGCACTTAGTGAAGACACAAAAGAGCCTGTGCCAAGGTACCACCTCAAGTTGAAACTAAAATTAAGGCATTCTTGGTAAAAAAGGAAGTTGGTAGAAGAGCACTTGAAAAAATGAAAGAAATTTGATGCATAGGTGCCTATTCAGTGGAAGATCCATCTGACCATGATGAAAATGCACCTACAAGATCAAGTGATGCACAAGTGGTGAGGGTCCTATGGATTTATTTGTTGCAGGAGTTGGACAGAAAGTTGGGCCTGGAAGTGATGGACCTGATAATGCTCCTCAAGGTCCTCCAAAGCAGGTTACTTTAAATTCTTCTTGGAAGAAAGAACAAAGAATGAGAAAGTGTCTTAACATTAGATGATTCTTTATTGAGAATGGATTGTCATTCATTTTGGCCACTAGTCCATCTTATTGGCAAATGCTTCAAGATGTAACTATAGAAGGAGATTCAGATGTCCTACAATGCACGAGTTACGAACCTGGATTTTGAAAGAAGCTAAGGTAATAACTACTATGGTTGACCAAGCAAAAGCTGCTTGGGCAAAGATTGGATGTAGCATAATGTCTAATGGCAGGACAAAAACAAAAGGATGTCCCTTGGTCAATTTGTTGGTTAACTCAAAAGGTATGTGGTTCCTGAAATCTATTCATGCCTCTAATGAGATCAAGAATGATTATTATCTCTTCAAATTAATGAATGATGTTGACGAAGTGGGGGAAAGTAATGTTATTGCAATGATAACAGATAATGCATCAACTTATAAAAAAGCTGGAGAGAAACTAATGGAAAAGAGGAAACATTTGTATTAGACTCCGTGCACTGCTCATTGCATTGACCTTATGTTGGAGGATATCATAAAGTTGCTTCTTTATGACTCTGTTTTCAAGAAGGCCAAACATATCATCAATTACATATATGCACATACTTGGGTGGAGGCCATGATAATGAAGCATGAGGAGACTTAGTAAGACCTGCCGTCACTTGGTTTACTACTGCTTTTCTTACCTTACAGAAATTGCTAATGTCAAAAGATGGGCTAAGTCTTTTTTTAGCTAAAAAAGGTCGAAGCGCAACTATGCATTGAAGATTTAAGGGTAAGCTATACAAAATATTGTCCTCAAAAGTACAACATTTTGGCCTGGTGTAGCCTATGTGATAAGGACAATCAAACCATTAGTGATGGTTTTAAGAATGGTAAGATGCTGAACAATATCCACTCATAGGATTTATTTATGAGGCTATGGATAGGGCCAAAGAAGATATTGCTAAAAATTTGGGTAATGATAAAAAGTACAAGACAATCTTGGACATCATTGGCATAAGATGGGATAGGCAACTGCAAACACACATGCTGCTGCCTATTTTCTGAATCCCCAATGCTAGTATAAACCAACATTTTCAATTGATTCAGAAGTAAAGATAGGCTTGCACTCATGCTTCCAGAGGTTGATTCCTGACAAGGATGAAAGATTGAATGTGGATCTCTAAACATATGCATTTAGATGGACCAATACCATTGAGACTCGAAATAAGAGGAATCATTTTTTTGTCATTGACTCCTTTCTATGATTTTATCATTTAAATTAAGAAATTTTGTGCAATTTTTTCCTATATACCAAAAACACATTTTAGATTCCAACATATTGCTGGAGAGCATTTGGTGATGGAACACCTAAATTGAAGAAGTTTGTCATGCACATTTTAATTTTGACTTATTGTTGCACGAGGCCTATTGCACAAGGTGGTTATTGTTGTTTACCAACGGGAGATCTAAGGTTGCTGTGCAAGAGCTGTTGGAGTGTGTGGATCTTGTTGCATAAGGTGGTTATTGTTGCTACAACTAGTAGGGCATCTAAGATTGCTATGTAGGTGCTACTACAAGGTGAGGATCCTGAAAAGCAAGGTCGCAAGCAAGAAGGTTGCGAGGTTGTTGCTACCTATCCAACAGCAATAGAAGGTCCTTGTTTTCTTCCTTCTCGCTTGTATATGATGAAGTAATCGTGGAGAGGCACTAGGATGATTTGATTCCTCTCCACGAGTGTGTTTTTGATTGCGTTGCTAATGTGACTGACCAGTTCAAGATTATTATAGTTGATTGAGACCATGTGAAGTATAGGAGACAGCAAGAAGAAAGTGGGAGATTTGCATCTTCAATTTTTGGATTCCTCATTGCAGATGCCAGAACATCAATTCAACTTGATGGGACAAATTCTATGATGTGGTCCACATCTTCTCTTAGGTTTGTTAGTTCACACAGCCACAAGAAGATTCTTCTTGAAGAAGAGCTACCGTCAGCCTTGAAGACTACAAAATAGGAGATGCAGAATGATTGAGTAGCTACATGTATGCTTAATAGCATGAAGGAATCCATTGCTAAGCAAGTTATGGCGTATTCATCTGCAAAAAAAAATGTGTGATGTACTGCATGAGATATTCTCTTAGAAGACGAACATTACTCATCTCTATCGTGTATTGGAGGACATCCAGACATTCAAGAAAGGAAGCATGAGCCTACCAAATTGCTATGGTTCGTTGAAGAATCTTTGTGAGCAGGATTCCTTCCAGGCCATCACTTCAGAAGTTGTTATGGTAAGACAAAGGGAGGTTATTCGATCAGTTTAGTTTCTAGCTACTTTGGGACATGAATACAAGGCAGTGAAAGATCAGTTGTTGACTTCTATTGAGATTCCTAACCTTGAGCAGATTTACGCCAGGTTGATGAGACCTACGATGACAGATAGCTCAACAGTTTGACTTGTATACCCTTACTCTTTTGGGCATGGGAGAGGTTTAGACCGTGGTCACACAGGTGGACGAGGTGCTCAAGTTCGTGGTCGTGGTCATTCTACTTTTGTTTAAGTATTGTAACAAGATTGGGCACACAGTCGATCGATGTTGGGCAAAACATGGGTATCCTCAAGGCAAGGTTCGAAATGTCGATTTCGACGCCGTGCCGATGAAATCCTAAGTGTGCATTTCGTGAGCATGCCAAAGGCACGTCGTGGAAATGCTCGTTTTTCGATGGCTATGCCGATGGCATGCCAATAACATGCCGACAAAAAAATACATAAATAGTCAAAATGATATTAATTTCAAAAAATACTAGTGTGTCTGTGCATCCAAGCCAAAACCTAGCTTCCCGCCTTCCCAATTTCAGATCTTCCCGCACCCCAACTCCTTAAAATATGCCAGCATGCTGCCCATATCGTAAATGGGCGGCATGCCGCCAGCATCCTCGCATTTCGACATCATTTTCATATCGGCAAGCCCATTTTTCAAAAATACCCTTACCGGTGGCATGCCATCGGCATTTGAATCACTACCTCAAGGAACTCATGCTAATCAGGTTGCAGTTGAGGAAGAACCCACTCAAGTTTCAAAAGTCATGATTTCTAGAGATGAGTATGACAGATTGCTTGCCTCTAAGCCTTCTACTTCAACATCTGTTACATAGTAAGGTGAGTAAGTTGCATTGTCAATCAAACCTCGTGGTCCACAGTGGGTAACTAACTCTAGAGCATCTTCACATATTACAGGTGATTCATCTATGTTTACATTTCTTGGCCTACTTGACAAGTCTTTCCAAGTTCGTGTTGCTAATGCTGGCTTGTCATATGTTACTGGACCGAGTGATGTGACCTTGACTGATACTCTTCCTCTTTCAGATCTGATACATGCACCTAGTTTTGCTATGAATTTGATGTCTATTAGTCATATTACTAGAGACTCCATTGCATGGCGGTATTTTATGATCAGTATTTCTTCTTGTAGGGCCTCCAGATGAGGAAGCAGATTGGACTGTTGTATTTCTTCTTTGGTGCCACTACTGCTTTATAGTGGCATCTACACCTAGATTAGCTAAGTTCGATTGTGATACACCGCCAGTTTCCTAATCTTCATGTTCTTGATCAACTATTTTACAATGCTTGCTAGCTGGGCAACCATCAGAGGTCCTCGTTTCCTTTTAAAAATAAGAGGACTACTTTTGTTTTTTCTTTGATTCATGTTAATGTGTAAGGCCTGTGTTGGGTGATCAGTGTTAGGGGCTTCTACTTTTCCCTTACTCTTCTTGATGACCATTCTAGAATGTCTTGAGCTTTCTTGATGAAACAAAAGTCTAAGGTACCAGTATTGATTGAAAATTTTTTCAATGAAATAAAGATCGAATTTTCTACTACTATACATGTTTTTCAATGTAATAATGGTGTGGAGTTTACGAATGCCCGATTATCTAGTTCCTTTCCTTCGCAAGGTGTTATTCATCAGACTTCCTGTGTTCACACCTAACAGCAGAATGGGTTTGTTGAACAAAAGCTTCGACACCTTCTTAATGTTGCTCCTGGGATGATGCTATTTTGACCACCGCATCTCATTAATCAGGTTTTTTTATCATGTTTTAGATGGTTGTACACCTTTTTCGCTTCTGTTTCTAGATCAAAAACCTTTTTCGCTGTCATCAGTTATATTTCGTTGTGTTTGTTTTATTCATCTTTTTGGTGAGGACAAGTTAGCCCCTTGCTCAGTCAAATGTATTTTTCTCGGGTATTCTCAGACCCAAAAGGGATATTAATGTTATGATCCGATGAATCAAAAATTTTATGTGAGTGTCGATGTCTTTTTTTAGGAGGTTTCATATTATTCTTCTAATAGGAGGGACTCCTGGAGCACTCCTTCCACCGATATCCCATTGCCTATTCCTTCTGCTATGCCTTTAGGGCCCTCTGAGCTTCCTACCACCACTATGAGCCCATCAGGTACCCCCTAATACATCTGATCTTGTTTCTCCTTATCATTATCACTATCTACTTAAATCTACTATTGAGCCACTTACTACCATTCCTGTTTAGTTTGATACCATTCTTATGGACTTTGATGGTGGTCAGGTGACTTCTACTGATGAGCAGAGTTGGAATCTTCCTATTGCCTAGAGGAAAGGCAATAGATAGTGTGTTCGCTATGTTATTTCTCATCATATGAGTTTTGATGGTTTATTTGCTTTCAGCTACTATTGATAGCCAGCATATACCTCGTGATCACGTTGAGGCTTTTCAAGATGAGGCATGGACTATGGTTATGAAGGAGGTGAAGGCACTTATCTCTTGAGGCACTTAGGGGTTAGTTAACCAACGCCCTAAAGCATAACTTGTGGGGTGTAGGTAGGTGTTTACTCAGAACTACTTACCTGACGGATCCATACAAAAGTACAAGACTCGATTAGTAGCAAAAGGCTATACTCAAACACATTGTATTGATTATTTTGAGACCTTTTCTTCTATTGCACATCTAAATTCAGTACACATTCTTCTTTCTTTGGTGGTGAATGAGAATTGCCATATTTTTCAGTTGGATATTAAGAATACTTTTCTTTATGGAGGTCTTGATGACGAGGTCTACATGCAACAACCTCTGAGCTTTGTGCAACAGGTGAAGTGTCATAAAATGTGCAAGTTGCGGAAAGCAATTTATGGGCATAAGCAGAGCCCCTGTGCTTGGTTTAAACAGGTTTATGAGGGCAGTATAGGAGATTGGTTTTTCCAAATCTTCTACCAACCATTCTATGTTTTCTAAGCATACTCGAATTAGGTCAGCTATTCTTATCGTATATGTTAATGATATATTGTTGACAGGTAATGATATGAATAGTATTGAAAACACCAAGGCCTTCCTCCATGCGTTGTTTGCTACTAAAGATCAACTTTCTGGGCATTAAGGTACATTATTTGAAGGATGGTATGATTTTGTCTCAAAGAAAGTATGTTCTTGATATGTTACGAGAGGTGGGTATGGTAGACTATAAACCTGCTGAAGTACCATTGATCCTTATTTTCAGTTTGTGGATGATAGGCCATGCTTGTTAAGTTAATGTATCTTTTACATTTGTTGTTGGTTGTTTAAGTTAGTTTATGCAAGCTCCTAAGGAGGCACATTGGTCAGGAGTGTTGCAAGTGTCACGATATCTGAAAAATGCTCCTGGAAAAGGGCATTTTATTTTAAGATGCTGATTATGCAGGGGGTCATGAGGATCGACAGTCTACAGCAAGTTTTGTACTTTTGTTGGGGACAATCTTGTGACATGGAGAAGTACCAAGCTATAGCCCATACAACGTGTGAGCTTCTCTAGGTAAAATCTTCATTGCATGATTTTGGAGCGGATGTCCAAAGAGCCATATCAACGTATTGTGATAATAAAGTTGTTTCGTTCATTGCTAATAATCCAACCTTTTATGAAAGGACAAAACATATCAAGGTGGATTGTCATTTCATTCATGATGTTGTGCTACGAGGTAGGATCTCTACATATATTTCTACCATGGACAAACTTGCATATATATTCACAAAGGCTCTCCCATAGAAATGATTAGAGTATCTTTTCACCAAGTTGAGCATGTCTGATGTTTATACTCCAAGTTGCGGGGGAGCGTTAGAATAATTGTTTCTTCCTCTATTTTACCTTTCAATCTGTACATTTCAATCCCTACTATTTTTTTTTTTGGTCGCTGTATATGTTTTGTCCCTTAGGTTGCTTTCTATATAAAGAATCCAAGGGGCCCCATAATTGATGATGCCATTTCAATGCTAACACTTATTATAGAAAGAAACATTGTTAAGAGAAAATGTCATTAGTCTTATTCAGAAACCAGTCCCTTTATATAGAGAGATATTGGAGGTAAAATTACAAGTGCACCCTTACATAGAAAAAGAAATAAAAGACCAACTAAAAAATAAATCAACACTCCTCTCAAGCTAAAACATAAGCATCAAACATACTCAGCTTGGAACAAAAACTGTGCAATCGCTTCTTGGAGAGTGATTTAGTTAACATGTCTACAAGTTGAAGTAGATATGTAAGGTGTATAAATCTTCTCTACAATTGCCTCTCTAATGAGGTGACAATTAGCTTCAATATATTTCGTTCTTTCATGGAAGACATGATTATTTGCAATAAAAGTGGTAGCCTTATTGTCACAGTGCATAGGGATAGCACCAGAGACCTAAACTCCAAAATCTTCTAAGATGGATCGAACCCAAAGTAGTTCACAACTAGTTTGAGCCATAGCACTGTACTCTAATTCTACACTTAACCTTGAGACCACTGCCTGCTTCTTACTTTTCCATGTAACCAAATTACCTCATACAAAAGTCTTGAGTTTTTAAAAGTTAAAAAATCTAGCTACTAAACAACACATAATGTGTATGAAAACTCTAACAATTAAACTAAAAAACCGGATGATAAAAATATACATACCTTGCTTATTGTTATTTTTGTCCTACTTTATCTAGGAAAAGGGTTGGTTTATCTTTGGTCTTTGTTTGGTTTATATTTGACTAAGTTGAATAAAATAAGCCAACAAAAGCGTAAAAGTATCATGCATAAACAATAATCATATTTGAATTTACATGGAACCCCAGTCACGTAAAGCGGGGAGAAAACCACAGGAGAAGAGCACCTTTGGGCATGTGTTCCTTTATATTTCTTCTCAAAGGAATAACTGGGGGGTATACGCCTATTTATAGGCCACCAAACAAAACAAAAGTCTCACTCCACTATGTGGAACTAAACCACTACATATTTCTCTCAACACTCCCCCTCAAGTTGGAGTATGGAATGCTCAACTTGTAACACAAAGAAAATAACTCTAAAGAACAGAACACAACTCTTTGGACTGATTCTTGCTTGTAGGCGAGAACACGAGTTGGAGCTACAAAAGAAACTATTGTAGCTGGCTTTAACAATGGCCTCTCCTCTAGAGACCTCAACTGGTGCTGCTGGCTCCCCATTCAATATCCCTAAAATGGGTCTTCCTCTAAAGATCTTGAAACTGGATACCCCTCTCCGAAGTCCACGAAACTGGATCTCCCTCTCTGGAGTCTACAAAACTAGATCTCCCACATAGAAACCTAAAATGGGCTTTCCTTTAAGGACCTCGAAACTGGATCTCCCTCTGTGTAGACCTCGAAACTCTGGACCTCCCAAAGTTATGGTTTCTTATGTGGAGTCCAGGAACAAAAAACACTCTTGAATGGGGGATGACTACAACATGCTTCCACACTCCTCGTTTCTCCCATACTCGTATGGGAGAAGAAAAAATAACAAAGAGAAGAAATACAATCAGAAATAAACAATACTAGAGAAAAACTTCTCCATCTCTTCTCTTCAATTCAAACTCCTTTCTTTTGCATCTCTCCTTTATTTTCTTCTTTTTTCTTCCTTTTTCGTCTTTTTTTTAAATTTTCCTTCTTTTTTCTCTCCTTCCTTTCTCTTTCTTTCCTTCTTTTCCTTTGTTGCTTTTTCTTCTCTTTTTTTTTTTTTAACTCTTTCCAACGTGGAGACTGAAGATTTGGATAACATAAAACCTAAAACAACTACACCTTCGTCCACTTCTACCACCTCAACGACGCCAAGCTCACTCACGACACCCTCTAGGGTGCCCTCATCCACGATAGCCCCATAAAGATTGACTTCGCCAAACCGACCTTCAAAGCATCTTTGGGTTGGTTGGAGGCAGAGACGCTCTCCAGCTCCCCTTGCTCACGGTGGTCATCCTCTGCCTCCGCCTCTTGAAGTAACCCACAATATCGTCATCCTCAAGTCCACCCTCCAAGGGCCCTCACGACCTCTGCCTATTGGTCCGCTGTGGTTGACCACGTACACCAAGAGGAAACGTCTCCGTAGGGGTCCACGACGACATTGCCTCAAACACGTACCGAGTGGTGGGAGATGAGCACACGATCACTCTCCCCCAAGGAGTACTAGACCCACGACATCGGCTTCGACTTCGGTCTGAAGGATCTGGATGGTGGTTCGGCTTCGACTTCGGTCTTCCTTCGCCTTCTGCAAAGTACTGAGCCCACGACTTCCAGGGTGCTTCGACTTTGGCCTCGGTCCTCGCATCCGTTAGGCAGCACTTCCTCACGTGCGGCTCCTTTGATCTCACGTGAGATCGACACTCGCCGCTTCACCTCGTGTCTCGCAATGTCTCCTTCAGACCAAGAGATTGGAACTCCAAAAATAATGATAAACATGATAACTTAAGAACAAAAATGATAACCGGAACTCCAAAAATAATGATAAACATGATAACTTAAGAACAAAAATGATAACCTAAGAACAAACCCGCGTATCAGCTGAATAAAATAAATCAACAGAAATGTAAAAGTATCATGCATAAATAATAATAATACTTGGATTTACGTGGAAACCCCACTTACGAAGAGCAGGGAAAAAATCACAAAAGAAGAGACCATATGGGCATGTGTTATTTCTTCTCAAAGGAATAGGTGAGGGATACATGCCTATTTATAAGTCACCACACATAACAAAAGTTCAACTCCATTACATGGGACTAAATCACTACACATTTATCTCAACAGACTATGATAGTAATAATAATTTGATTAGTCTTAGTGGATATTTGGTACGTGATTTTTCCTACGAGCAAGTCGCCAAACCAATATGTGTTATTTGTGTAGTACTAATAAAGTCTAAGAGAGCTCTCAACCCCAATCCCTCTTGAATTATTTGTTATTGTTGAGAGATTTTTTTGAATGAGTTCTTATGCTCTTTAGTTATTTCTGTATTATGTGGGATGGTGTATGTAATTCTCCCACGAGGTCTCTCTCTATATAAAGGGACCTTTAGGGTTTCATATCAATTCAATTACACCTTTCCCATTAACATGATATCAAAGCAACGGTCCTAGACTAATGTTCCGATATCCCACCAAATACCACCTTCATCACCTTTGTGCGCAATTTTGAATCCTCAAGCTTGAGGGTTCTTTGGTGAATCGAACCCTGAAAAGGGGATCTCTTCATTGTTAGGTGGAGGCTCTCCACTAAACCCACATTGCTCCCAGTCTGCAAACCTACACAGCAGCGCCATTGGTCAGCAGATCTTCCCCAACACCGCCGCCAGTCAACCTTTAGATGCTGTTACACCCCTGATTGGCCATCGCACATCTCTTTGGACACTGTTGTGGGTAGTAGGGCCATTGTCTAGGCCTTGCCTACACACAGTAGCACTGTTGTTGCCGTTCTCTTCCCCATGTGGTCGTCCATGTTCTGAAAAGTGTTATTCATATTGGTTCTTGAGTCTTCATTAGCCCTAACATGATCTGAAAAATCAATTTCAGATCTGATATTGTGTTCTATGGTCTTTCTTATGATCTAATTTCAACCTTATTGTGTCGATGTTTATCTTCCTACAAGACGGGCTAACATGGGAGGCTATAAGGAAGTTCTTGGTGACTGGATAGGGGAAGACAACTACCACAAGTGCCTCTTCTCATATGCAAGGAACATATATTAAGTTGGATGGAACGAATTTCCTCCTTTGATCCACTTCCTTTGCCCGCTTCATGGGTCGCACAAGAAGAAATGCATTCCTCTTAAGGAGGAACTGGCAAATGATAAGAAGACCGACGATTGGGAGGCTAATAATGATTGGGTTGCCACCTATATGTTGAATAGTATGAAGGAGCATATTGCAAAGCAAGTCATGTCCTAGTCTTCTACTAAGAAAATGTGGGATGTGCTTCATGAGATCCACTCACGGAAGAGCAACCTATCAAGTTGTTGAGAAGATACATATTTTCAAGAAGGGATTTATGTCTTGAGCAAACTGCTATGGCTCTTTGAACTTGTGCGATGAGTAGGATACTTATCAACGTTTATCTTCAGAGGTGTCTGTTATGTGGCCAAGCAAAGTGAGACTACTGGATTTGTCTAGTTTCTTGCAACTATAGGCCTTGACTACAAGGTAGTGAAACATCAGCTGATGACATTAGAGGCGATAACTACACTTGCTCAAATCTATACACATCTATCCTAGCTCAAGATATCTAATCATGCTATAGTGACAGACAATTCTACTATAATTTCTTTTGGTCATGGTCACGAAGGCTCCTTAAGCAAGGGAGAGGACATCCACCAAGGAGCAGTAGTGGTCATGGACGAGGACATGGTGACCTTTTCTGTGATCACTACCATCATTTTTGGCATACTATTGATAGATGTTGGGTTAAGCATGGCTATCCGTAAAGACAGACACCACGTACCCACCAAGTTTCCTCATGTTCTAATGAGCCTAGTTTTAAAGAGGATGATGCCTCAACCTCACAGGTCATTCTTTCTTGAGAAAAGTATGATAGATTGCTGATGTCCCAATCTACTTCCACTAGAGCCTCAGTTGCCAGAGCAATAGGTACTACTACATTGTCCATTTAATCATGTGCCATTAACTAGATAGCAGACTCAAGTGCTTCTTCCCATATCACTAGAGATTCTACTTTGTTCACCTCTTTATAGCCCCTTGCTAACACGTTCAATGTGTGGGCGGCTGATGGTGCCTTAACTCCAATTACAGGGCATGGAGATATTTCTATCGTTGAGTCTTTATCCCTTACTGATGTGCTACATGCTCCAAAGTTTGCTTTGAATCTTTTGTCTATTAGTCAGCTTACCAAGGCTTTAAATTGTTGAGCAGTGTTTTATTGTCACTTCCTTATCTTAAAGGATCCCCTAACGACGAGGCAGATTGGTGGAGTGTTTAAGCGTGATAGCCTTTACAACCTAAGCCTTCCACCTACACACTCATCTACTGCTACTGCTTTTACCACTACTGCTATCCAATGGCATCTCTGTTTAGGCCACTTGAGTGTTCCCATTCTTCGTCGACAATTTCTTGATTTATTATTTCCTAAATCTTTTCAATGCGATGCTTGTCAACTCGACAAGCATCATAGAGTTAGTTTTCCCTCTTGTCAAAATAAGACAGTTAAGTCTCCTTTTTATTTAGTTCATTTATATTTATGAAGCCCATGTCAAGTTCACAATCTCAAAGATTTTCACTATTTTCTTGTACTCGTGGATGATTGTATTCGAGTTACTTAGGTTTATATGTTGAAGAAGTCCGAAACTCCTGTACTTATTAAAAGTTTCTTTTTTGAAATAAAGACTCAATTTTCCTCTATTATTCAAGTTTTTTAGAGTGATAATGAACTTGAATTTGTTAGCTACTATGGCTGAATTTTTTAATTCTTTGTGTGTCCACCAAACATCTTGTGTTCATACATCCCAACAGAAAGAGATGATTAAACGCAAGCAGAGACATTTACTTGATGTATCCATGATTATGATGCTTCAGATAAATGTGCCTTCTCAGTATTAGGTAGATGCACTTCTTTCAACAGGATTTCTAATTTATAAGGTGTCTACATTTGTCCTGAAGGGGAGGACTCCTTATTCTATGCTATTGCCTGGCCGTAACACTCTTGTTGCTTTCGGGTGTGTTTATTTTGTCTACTTGTTCAAGGCGGACAAGTTATCTCCCAAATCTATCAGGTACTCTTTCTTAGGATACTCACGTACTCAGAAAGACTATAGATGCTATGACCCTTTAGCACACAAATTCCATGTTAGTACGAATGATACCTTCTTTGAGGATGCTCCCTACTTAACATTTGAGGAAAAGCCTTCACATCCTCATCAAACTCTGGATGTACCTCTTCCTGTGCATACTACCATACCACCAATACCCACTAAGCCATCCCTTACCGCACCACCAGCTCTAGTTATTCCCTATAGCACACCTATCACCATAGGTTTCCATCTCCGGTACCCCAAGGGTAACCTCTTTCCACTATTCCCACTGCTCCACCCCTTACTGATCCTACTGAGTGCACTAGAGATCAAGTAATTCTTACTACAGACGAGAATGACTTGGACCTTCCTATTGCTCATTGGAAGGCCCAACATTCTTGTGCTCGTTATTCTATTTCTCAGCATGTCGCTTGACAGATTATCTATTACTGCTTGACAGTTTTCTCTTACTATGGTAGTCAACAGGTTTCTGCAGTGACACAAAGGCACTTCAACATTCTACATGGAAAGCAACCATTGGCTTGGGGAGGAGATGGCAATGTTGCAATCTCGATGCACGTGGGACTTAGTGGACCTACCCCCAAGTGCTACTATTGTGGGGTGTAAACGGGTGTTTACCCTTAAACATCTACCTAATGGGCTAGTGGAGTGCCATAAAGTGCAACTTATTGCGAAAGCTTATACGTAAACTTATAGAGTAGACTATTTTGAGATATTTTCGGTTGTTGCAAGGTTGAATTTAGTCTGCCTTCTCTTGCCATAGCTGTCAACTTGGGTTGGATGATATCTCAGCCTGACATAAAAAATGCCCAATGGTGATCTTCATGAGATCTATATGCATCATCTTCCTACCTTTGTGAGTCAAGGAGAGTGTCAGAAGGTCTGCAAGCTGAACAAAACTATTTGTGGATTGAAGCAGAACCTAAGGGGTTGGTTTGAGAGATTTAGCAGTGCAATTCAAGACTCTGGCTTCAGTCAATCATCTTTAGACCACTCTATGTTTGTGTTGCATAGAACCACTGGTTCAATTATGCTTATTGTGAATATGGATGATATTAAAGAGACATATTCAGGATTTGGGCAAAGATCAATTGCTTCTTAGGCATTGAGGTGCAACATATAGATGGAGGCCTAGTATTTTCATAAAAGAAATATGTGCTTGATATGCTACGTGAAACAGAAATGATGGAATGCAAGCTTGTTGCCATTCCATTAGATCCTACAATTCATCTTGCTAATTTTCATAGTCCTGAGTTGGAGGATACGCCTAGGTACCGTGCCATCGTTGGCAAGTTATGTTATCTTACAACTAGACCAAACACTGCTTATGTAGTGGGGCATTTAAGCCAATTTATGTAGCAGCCCAGAGAGGCTCACTATGCTAGTGTTTGCCAGGTTTTTAGAAATCTGAATAACTCTCGAGCCAAAGGTATTTTGTTTCAAAAGCATGGTCAACTCAATGTGTGGGGATGCTCAAATACAGATAATGTCGAAGCTCATGAGGATCGTAGGTCTACTACTAGCTATTGTATGTTGGTGGCAACCTTGTTACATGGAGTAAGAAGCATAATGTGGTGCCATGCTCCAATGCAAAATCTGAGTACCTACGGCACTAGCACATACTACTTGTGAGCTACTGTGGATTCAGTATGTGCTTCATGACTTTGGCATTTCTGCTTTAGGGCCCATGCCAATGGTTTGTGATAACAAGGCTGCAACATTTATTACAAATAATCTTACCTTTCATGAAAGGACCAAGCACATTGAGGTAGACTATCACTTTATTAGAGATACTATGATGACAGGAAAATGTCCACTCCGTATATTTCTACTAAAGACAAGGTGGCTAATATCTTCACCAAAGCACCTCCCAGGAAACGACTATAGTACTTGTGTTCTAAGCTAAGCATGCTTGATATCTATATGCTCCAACTTGTTGAGAGTTATTTTTTATATTGAATTTTTATGATCTTTAGTTATTTCTATATTATGTGAGGTGGTGTCGATGATTCTCTCAATAGGTGTCTCTATATAAAGGAGCCTCTAGGATTTCATATCAATTCTGTTGAGAGAATTTGGTTGTGGGTTTAGTGCCACATCAAAAGATGTAGACTTTGTGTGTGAATGGTGGCCTATAAAATAGGCGTGTACTCCCATATTCCTTTGAGAAGAAGAAACACAAATCAGTGCCCTATCGAAGCCTTCTCCTGTGATTTTCTCCACACTCGAATTTCTCCCCGCTCTTCGAGAGTGGGGTTTCCACGTAAACCCAAGTGTTCCATTATAGTTTTTATGTTTTGATTATCTCTTCTGCTTATTATATTTTTCAACTTGATATCAGAGCAGTCGATTCTTCGGTTTATTTGGTTTTTGGACCATTATCATTATTTTGTTATGTCTTTTTGTTTATCCAGAAGAAGAGGAAGATCTAGATGCAGGCTCTAATGGCTAGAGGAGATCAACACGGAGGAGAGCCCTGCAGATGGGGGCATCGATCTCGTAGATTTAACGGTGGCAGATGAAGACCACCCAATTGAGGTGGTAATGGTGTTGTATGCCTACCATGACGGTGGAGAAGGTGGTGCTCAAGCCAGCAAAGGCCTTATGCGCACTCGTCGAGGTCCATCGTTACGTCGTGGTGGCGCACTCAGCAAAGAAGCGCACACAAAACGGAGGGCGAGGGCTGGCGGTGCTCTATTACTGTTCACTGCCATTGTGAAGCATTGACCCTAGGGCTTGCATCCTTCGTGAGGAGATTATATCCTCTTAGGCACGCGTGGTGGTGACGACAAAGTAGATGCGACCTACGGAGAAGAGGCGAAGCGATGTTGACTCGGCAAGGAGATTGGCAGTGAGGACCTACGAGGATCATGGCGACACGGCAGTAGCAGCCCAACGCTGATCCGCTCCTCCCAGCAGCGCCGAGGAGATGAGGTGGCCGTGCTTCTCCTTCGAAGAGGCACCGTGGAGGAAGGCAGGAAATGGTGTTGGCAGTCTTGGTTGCGAGGCAGCCCTCGCCCTCGACGATTGGCCAGAGCGGACGAAGCTACTGCATTGCGACCGCAGGAGGGAAAGAGAAGCGGCGGTTGTGACTCTGTGAGTGGCTATTGGGTTCTCCCAAACCCTAAGGGGTAAGGGAGTTTAAAAAAAAAAAGATGTAGAAAAGAAAATGATGTGAAAAAAAAGGAAGAGAAGAAAAAGAAAAGGTGGAGAAAGAGGAAAAAAATTAACAAAAAAGAAAAAAATCATGTGGATCATGAGAAGAGGTGGAGAAGTCTTCTTTAATTTTTTTATTGTTTGATTTCTTCTCTTGTTATTTTTTCTTCCATATGAGTATGGGAGAAAGGGGGAGTGTAGAAGCCATTATAGTCACCCCCGTTTAGTAGTCCCTTTATTGCAGTCCCAAGGCAAATTGAGTGACATTGGGTACCACTACAGATTTGTAGTCCTAAGGTCCGATAGCATCCTCCAGCAGTTGATGTGACATCGGATACCGCTACGAACTTATTTAGTAGATGATCTTCACATGAGAAACCAAACTCTGGGAGGTCCAGAGTTTCGAGGTCTCCAGAGAGAGGGAGATCCATTTTCGAGGTCCTCAGAGGAAGGACCCGGTCAGTTTCTATGTAGGAGATGCAGCTTTGAGGTCTTCAGAGAAAGACATTGTGGAAGCCATTATAGTCACCCCTATTTGGTAGTCCCTTTATTGCAGTCCCAAGGCACGATGAGTGACATCGGGTACCGCTACAGATTTGCAGTCCTAAAACACGATAGCATCCTCCAGCAATTGAGGTGACATTAGGTACCACTACGAACTTGTTTAGTAGCTGATCTTCACATGAGAAATCAAACTCTGGGAGGTCCAGAGTTTCGAGGTCTCCAAAGAAAGGGAGATCCATTTTCGAAGTCCTCAGAGGAAGGACCCAATCAATTTCTATGTAGGAGATGCAACTTTGAGGTCTTCAGAGAAAGACCCTTTTTAGGGATACTGAATAGGGAGCCACCAGCACCAGGACAACCACAATTCCTTCAGCAGCTCTAACCTATGTTCCCACCTGTGTAGAGTGGGTTTCTTTGTATTACAAGCTGAATACTTCATGCTCTAGCTTGAGGGGGAGTGTTGAGAGAATTTGGTTATGGGTTTAGTGCCACATCAGAAGATGTGGACTTTGTGTATGAATGGTAGCCTATAAGTAGGCATGTACTCCTCCCATATTTCTTTGAGAATAAAAAATGCAAATTAGTACCCTATCAGGGCCTTCTCCCGTGGTTTTCTCCCCGTTTTTCCAGAGTAAAATTTTCATGTAAACCTAAGCATTCCATTATTATTTTTATGCTTTGATTATCGCTTCTGCTTATTATATTTTTCAACTAATTCAATTACACCTTTTCCCACCAATAGTTCTCCTTGATGTTCCTTCATCGATACAGCAAAATAGAACTCATTAAACTTGACAACAAACTCATCACCCTAAGAGACATGAGCTTTATCCTATCTTCATAACTAAGTCATTGAACCATGTCTATGAGATAATAAACAATTATGACAACATCAATATAAGCAACAACATTCAAAGAGTACAAGTAAATACCAAAATAACAAGATTTAATGCACTTTTCAAGTAGTAAAAGCACATCCTAGTAGCTACCAATGTATCTCTAAATACTTTTGCTTCTTATACCCCTCTTTAAGTAGGAGTAAAAGCATCCTGACAGAAAAAAGGATAACATGTATACTTTGCTTCTTCTTTCGTTTCTAGACTTGTCAAGAACAAACTATATCTATGATAAGAAAGGCCAAGCCCCAACCTACTCTCACCCACCCTACAAGATATTACCAACCGACCATACAACAAATTCTAACTCCAATTATGGTCATTCCAATTTGTTAGATCAATTGAAACAACCCCTTGAAACCTAATTGCATGGGGAGTTAGGAAATATTTAAAATGTGGATCAACAAAAAAAGAAACTTGAAAAGACAAGCTCTTATAGTAAATAATTGGGTGCAGGAAAACCAAGTATAATGACAAAGAAGTAAAGCTTCAAGAAAGAGCCTTGATGGACATAAACAAGGATGCCTAAAAAGATGAAAGTAAAGAAAATTCTTTTTACGATATGTAAGTTTTTTATTTGTAGTCTTAAAGCAAAAACTATTTGTTATAACCTTTATGGCACATTAAAGAGCTCATTTATGTAAATGCACAAACACATTGAATATGTCTTAAACCTAGTTTATTCTCGATTCAATTGATCGCTATGTTTATTTTGAACAATAATATTTTTTTCACATTCTTAATCCAAAAAGTCAACCTATCATTTCTGAAGTCAATCTACTCGAACTTAACATTTAAGCATCTTAGGGTTCTCACAAGTCAACGCCGATGCATCTTATTGGTTCTCAATAACTTTCACAATCCACTTCCTTAGATAGTTGGTCCTTTACTGAGGTCAACCTGTTCTTTTATCATAAGTTGTCTGATGACTATGATAAGCTATTCAGTCACCCTAACAACTAAGCTTTCTACACATTGACTTGCTTGTTTCAGAGCCATCCCTTAGATCCGATAAACCTGTAACACTCCTCTAGATCGTGCTTAACTATTCCATCAAGACAATATCTTTGCTAAACACAGCCCTCCTGCACTTAGAGTTATCAAATTACACAAAAAATAGAGTGTTTCTGTCAACAAGTCTAGTGCTCAAACTTGCACTTCAGTATTATCTCTCGTAAGAGCACACTCCACCAATTTTTCTCGCTTGGTTTGATTACCTTTTGAGGAAGTATTCTTGAGCTCGATTCCATTTCATACTATTTTGGCTCTATAGGTTTATTGTATTATCTATTTTTCCATATGTTGTAGAGCAATCATACAAACATGGCACAAATTTACGTGGAAAAGCCTTCCTATTGGAAGGGAAAAGTCACGAAAATACATGCCTTAGAAACCATTGGCAGCACTAGTACACAGAATGAGTGCCACAATATTTATAAAACAACAAAGGTACATGAACCCACACCCAAGGATCCATATGCCTGTTCAAAAAACAACTCTCAACACCTTTATTTGGCATTGTCCCGTTGGATTCTCTTTTCCTCTCAAAAGAAGATTTTTTTTGAAAGAAAAAAGAAATAAAATTGTCTTTGATTGAAGAGCCAAAGATGCATTTCTATTGAATAGCTACCCTTGGGAAATAGTAGCTTGTAAGGTACTTGTGTTAAAAATAGCCTATTGGTGGACGTGACCAGTAGATGCTGGATAGTAGTTATCTTTGCACAAAGATGTTTACACCATAAACCCTCATGCATCTGTGGTTAAATGGACTTTTGTGATTATTGTCCTTAATCCCTACTTTATCTATCTATTCAAAGTGAAAGCCCATCTTTGCAGTCAAATAGCCTGAACAATCCCTTACAAGCTTGAAAAGAATCTTTAGTTTGTTAAAGCAATTTCAGTGAAGGGTTGAAGTTCTCATGAATATAATTATGCTTCTTCCGAAGGAAGGAACAATATAAAGTTAAGTTGTAATGCAATCTGTTTCAAAACAAACGGAAAATGTGGTATACTGGAGGTTCAGCACGTTCAACTACGACTTTTGCTTCAGAACTGCCAATAGCAAGTAAGGGATTTTTTCAATTTTTAAAACTCAGTTTACTGATGCCAAGTTGTAGGACCCCTTGTCATTGAGAGCCGAAGTGAAGAAAAAGATTTATGAAGAGAAAAGGCATAGAATTTCTTTTGGCGGGACTTGAAGTTGATAAATTGTAGTTCCTATAATGAACGCCTTACCCTTTTGACAAAGATAACCATGGCATCGTGTTGAGTTATGCGGATGTATTTGACTTTGACATTTATTTATTTCTTATGAAGTCCTTATGTAATTTGCTTAATCGTCTTTTATATAAAAGGAAGCTAAGATTTCTTTAGGTGGTCAATGCATTTTCTTGAGTCCTACATGGTATCAGAGCAACAATACTAAGCTAGTGTTTCGATATCCCACCGAAAAAAAATACAGCATGATTGGATCACCAATGTGGAGGTGATCAATGGAGAACAGCTTCCACGCCGTCACCACCACCACTGGCAGCACCAACCAAGAGGGGGGCAACGACGCTGCAACCACCACCGGACAGACCAACGGTGCAGGCTACACCACCACTGGGCTGTTTAGCCAGCCCAGCAGCACCACTAGTGGGTTGTTAGTGCCGACAATAGTCGTGGTTGCTGCTGGTGGTCTTCAATCTCCGATTGCTCGAGTTACGTCTTGCGTGATAAGTCTTCTCTTGCCTATGATAGAGAAGTTTAATCTAAGAAAAATATCAACTTCAGTTTCCACAAGGTTCATGTGTGCTACCCAAGAAGTCATGGAAAAGAAGAGGGTCAGAAGCACATAAGTGATCGAGTCTGGTACCTCTATTCATCTCATCGGAGATAGAGACCGTTGCAGGACTTCGTAGCTCCACAAGGCTTCCAAGATGTGAGGGTGGCTAATGGTGCTACCTCCCCAATTACCACAATCGGGCATGTAGATGCAACACCCAGGATTAAGATAGAGAAGGTATATTACGCTCATGAGTTTCCTATGAATCTCTTGTCTGTGAGCCGCATTTGCAGGTATCTTGTATGCCTCATCTTTAACGAGAAGCACTGTTACTTTTAAGATCATCAGACGAGAGAGATTGGTTATACTACTTAGACACACCCACTTTATTTGCAAGAGTTGTGTCAATTACCTGTGATCCATTACTATGGCACTAGAGTTGGGCATCCCTCAATGAAGAGGATGCATCAAATGTACCCAAAGCTATCAAATTCATTAATGTTAGAGTGCGAGGACTGCCAGCTGGGGAAGCATCACAGGAGCAGTTACCCTCAAAGAGAAGATGGAGTCAGTACAGTGTTGTTCGCCTTAGTACACTACAATGTATGGGGACCTTCAAGAGTTACCACTCCTGGCAAGGCACATATATTTTGCTATTGATAACCATAGCCACCATACTTGGGTTTTTTTTATGAAGGCCTGCAACGAGATTCCCTCCATTGTCCAGCAGTTTCTTTCAAAGGTGCAAACGTAGTATGGTACCAAAGTCCAGATCTTCCGAAGTGATAATGCACTCGAGTTTATGCACAAAGATTTGCAGGTCTTCTATTCTAGGGGGATCATTCATCAAGAGTTGTGTGCTTATACTTCCCAGCAGAATGGGATTGTTGAGTGCAAGTTGCGACATACCCTTGATATTAGTAGGAACCGAATGTCCCATATGAAGGTTCCCAGGCAATTTTAGGTTGACGCCATACTCACAGCAACATATTTGATCAATCAGGTGCCATCCTTTGTGC
Source organism: Thalassia testudinum (assembly GCA_037157565.1). Taxonomy (NCBI): domain Eukaryota; kingdom Viridiplantae; phylum Streptophyta; class Magnoliopsida; order Alismatales; family Hydrocharitaceae; genus Thalassia; species Thalassia testudinum. The sequence continues at coordinate 22,618,031 of JAZHRO010000015.1, read as the reverse complement.
TTCATGGTCATATTCCATACCATATTATTTACCCTGAGTGTAGTAGGTCGTTTCCTTTGCCCTTGCGAGCGTTTGGGTGCATATGCTTTATTCAGAATCATGCCAATCAGGATAAGTTTGCTCCCCATGCGATGAAGTCTATCTTCCTTAGATACTCTAGGACACAAATGAGCTACAGGTGCTACGATCATTTATAGAGGTTGCCATATAGGAGAGACAGATCTATCACAGGAGATCACAGTTAGATAGTTTCCAAGAGAAGAGCCTATACAACATCCTGCCGCCTTAGACAGGAGTGACTCAAATAGGGACGAGGAGCCTATGCAAAGGAGATCTACTACCATATGTTATCTTCATTCCATGTCCTAATATACTACAATTTTCCATCTAGAAGGAAATAGACAATTTGCCTCAGCCATTACGACTACCATTGTTCCCATAGATTTTATCCAGGCCTCTCAGGATCCCAAGAGGAGAGCGGCTATGGATGAGAAGATGCAGGCTTTACAGTCCAAAAAGACATGGGATCTTATTTCATGTCTTGTGGGTGCTACCATTGGTTGTCGATGAGTGCATACGGCAGAATATAGATCGGATGGGACAATTGATAGACATAAGGCCAGACTCGTTGCCAAGGGATTCACTCAAGCATATCAGGTGGATTACCTTGAGGCATTTTCTCCTATTGCTCGTACTACCTCTATCAAAAGTGGCCTTTATACCAACTTAATATTAAAAATGCTTTCTTATATGAAGATCTAACTGAGAAAGTATACATTAGACAGCCACCAAGACATTAAGGGGGAGCTTGCATGTCACTTACATAAGGCCATTTATGGCCTGAAGTAGAATCCACAAGCCTAGTTTGAGAGGCTCAATTCAAAGATCAGGAAGATTGCTGTTGGGAATCAAAGAAGAGCCACGTGGCACATGCCATGTGGCAACCATCAGGCCACATGGCAGTGTCACGTGGCAGTTATCTATAAGGCCACTTGAGCCACTGGTTTTTGGTCTATAGGACCAAAAATAGGAATTGATTTCTTATTTGACAATTAGCCTAATTCAGTTTATTTATTTTAAGGAGATTTGTAAAAATTTGGTTGTTCCAAATCTAGAAGATTTGATTAGTTGAGTCTAGTTTTAGAAATAGGAATATTTGTTTACTATTTTTGGGGGATATGTACTCTCTATAAAATAAAGAGCCTTCGCATATGTTTTCATTGAGGAATAGAACAATTCATCCAAACATAAGCTCCTCTTTATTCTCTTCAACACAAACTCCTGCAAGACTCCATGCTCCGGATCGTGCAAATCCCAACAATTGCATTTCAGCAATCTACTACTGACCATTCTATCTTTATCAAGAGAACAAAGTATGGTGGTATCTAGAGAGTTGTCATCTTAGCAATCTATGTTGATAATATGATCATAACTGGTGATGATGTAAATGGAATGGTGCAGACAAAGACCTTTCTACAATCTTCCTTTGTCACCAGGGATTTAGGTGACCTTCGCTATTTCTTGGGAATAAAAGCAGTCCACCAGGGGACCAACTTAACCCTATCCTAGAAATAGTATACCTTGCAGCTTCTTAAGGAGAGTAGGTTACTTGGGTCCAAACCATCTGGAATATCAGTAGAGTCACCGCCTGGCCATAGCACAGATGAGGTAGATCTGTTATTGGAGGATGTTACCAGATACCATAGTACTGTTGGTCGCTTACTATACTTCAGAATTACACATCTTGATATCAGTTTTACTATTAGTAGAGCTAGTTAATTTATGAAAAATCCAAGATGCAGTCATTTCCAAGAGGTGTCTCATTCTGAGAGACTTGAAGGGCACCCTAAGGAGATGTTTGTACTCAAGAGCGAGTAACTCTCTTGATCTTTTCACCAAGTCATATCCTCTAACAGATATTTTCACCAAGTCATTGAAGAAGTGCCATGATTTCCTTAGTAGCAACTCGAGCCTCATTAACATATACACCCAACCTTAAGAGGGAGTGTTCAGTTATAGGGATGTATTTGACATTTATTTATTTCTTATAAGTTACTTATGTCATTTACTCAGTCATTTTTATATAAAAGGAGGGATAGGATTTCTTAAGGTGATCAATACATTCTCCTAAATCCCACACATTTAGGTGATCAATGCATTTATATGGCATTCGCATTGGAACTAGATACTAGAAAATATTTCTGCACCTACTTGTAACGTTTGTATGATAAGCCCTTGAAGGCAGCACGAGCTTCCACAGGTTCAAGAAAGACAACCTGATCATTGTAGAGAGAAAAAAAAATCAAAGAAAAAACTAAATAAGAAAACAAGTGCATAGCTTATCCTGCGATGGAACCCATTCAGATGTTAGAACAGTTCTATCCAATGAAGAAATGAGGAAAAAAAATTGAACCAAAAAGTAATAATTACATTTCCAAAAAAATATATAAATCTAATGTAATGCAATGGGTACAATGCTCGGGAAGTGCTGGGACACAATATTTGAACATTTCATTTTGTGAAATGGCATACTTGCACTCGCAGGATTGAATAATTGGTTAGTTATTGTTGAGAGAAAGAAAATGTCTTATCTTCGAGAGAAAATACTAACCTCTCTTTTATACCTAGAGGTTTAGGAGAATTACAAAGGCACCTCAAAAATAACATAAATAGTAAATAAGTCCCTATGCTCAACACTCCCTCCCAAGTTGGCACGTAGATATCTAAAAGATCCAACTTGTCACACAAAAAGTCAAAATGCTTCTTCTTCAGAGCTTTGGTAAATATATCATCCAGCTGGAGCTCCATGGAGATGCAGGGTGTTAATATTACCAGTGAGAATAGCATCACGAAGAAAGTAACAATCAACCTCAATAAGCTTGGTCCTCTCATGAAAGATCAGATTCAAGGCAATATAGGTGGCGAACTTGTTGTCACAAAGAAGTAGGACAAGCATAGTGGTATGGATGACAAGATCCTGCAGAAAGGAAACAACCCACATAATCTCGCAACCAGCCTGTACATTCGCCTTATACTCTACCTCTACACTCAAACGAGCAACAACACTTTGCTTCTTACTTCTCCAAGAGAATAGGTTCCCACCAACATAAACTGCAAAGCCCGAAGTAGAACGTCGATAATCCACAGACTCGGCATAATCTACGTCAGAATAGGCAGTAATATCCAAGCTACCACCATCACTGTAATATAGCCCTCTACCTAGTGTCTCCTTGAGGTACCTAAGTATAAGGCAAACCTCATACCAATAACTGTAATATGGGGTCCGCATATAATGGTTGGCCCTGCTCACTACAAAGCTGATATCGAACCTTATGATAGTAAGAGTAAACAACCCATTGTACTACGATAACGGGTGACATCCTTGTACAACGGGTCCTCCTCATCAGAAGAATGTGTAGGTGGAGTCTCCATAGTTATACCAGACTGCTTGGTCCCAAGCAAGCATGTCTCCTGAAGGATCTGTAGTGTATACTGTCTCTGTGGCAACGACAAACCTGATCCATGTCGTACTGCCTCAATCCCCAGAAAGTATCTCAACTCTCCCAAGTCCTTAGTAATGAAAGTAGACTGTAAGGACTTGGTTGGGCAATCACATCCTCGTCATCACCAATGAGAATCATGTTGTCCATATACACAACAAGAATAACAGCTTAGGAATGACCTCCATACTCAGTCTTCCTAATGAAGATGGAGTGATCAGAAGTAGAGCGTTGAAACCCAATCTTCTCAATCTCTTTGTTAAGCCTCTTAAACCAGGCGCGAGCGCTCTGCTTAAATAGAAGCTCCCCCTAACTGTGATAACCTAGTGGTTGTCTCATATATACCTCCTCAGATAAATCACCATACAAGAAGGCATTTTTAATATCAAGCTGATATAAAGATCATCTCCTAACCACAGCAACAGAGATAATAATTCTGATAAAAGTAATACGAGCTACAGGAGAAAACGTCTCAAAATAATTTACCCATAAGTCTGAGTAAAGCTTTTGACAACAAACCTAGCCTTATATCTATCCCTTGTCCCATCAGGTCTATACTTAATAGTATAGACGCACCTGCAATCAACCACTGCAGCACCAGAAGGACATGGTATTAGGTCCCATGTCTGTCGTGACTGTAAGGCCTATATCTCATCCATCGTAGTACGCCACCTAGGGTCTTAGGAAGCCTAAGTGAAATCCATGGAAATAACAATGGTAATAATGGCAGAAGCAAACTGACAAATCCCATCCTCCATATGAACAACTCCTATATACTGTGAAAGAATATGAAGCGTGCATGCACTCCTAGATCTCCTCAAAACTAACTACTCTATGTCTAAACCACTCTCATTTGCCAAGTCGGCACAAGGCCCAGTGTTTGGTAAAAGTATGTGACCTCCGGTGGTAAGCCTTTGTATCCTCCAAGGTAGCCTATACAGAAGTTCCTTCCTCTGATAAGTATGGAACCTTCTCAAAGAAGGTAACATATGCAGTGATAATGTATCTCCTGTGCCTTAAGTTGTAAGACATGTAACCCTATTGTGTCCCAGAACACCCAAGGAAGACACATTTGACTGCCCTAGGAGAAAACTTGCCCTAATTGCCATATGCCTGAACAAGGTAGGTGCACCCAAAAATTCTCAGGGGTAAAGCAAAAGTGATATTATAATCTAGATAAATTACCTGAAAGGGAATCCGCCCTCCAAGCACTGACAAATGTACCCGATTAACCAGTCAAGTAATGATAAGTATGGCATCTCCCCCAAATTACTTAGGAACCTTCATATGAATCATCAAGGTCCTAGCAATGTCCATGAGATGTCGAAGCTTGCGCTCAGCCACACCATTCTACTGGGATGTGTGAACAAAAGACGTCTGGTAAATAATACCTCTAGAAGAGAAAAGGCTCTAAACATCTCGCTGCACAAACTTTAAAGCATTATCACTACGAAATACTCGAATTGTACCAATATACTGAGTCTGAACCTCTACCAAGAACTGTTGAATGATTTGGGGAATCTCTGAGCTTGTCTTAATCAAGAAGACCTAGGTGAGGCGACTATGATCATCCTCAATAACAATGTAATATCGATGTCCACCTGGGCTAGGCACCCTAGATGGCCCCCACACATCACAATGTACTAAAAAAAGGGGGACACTAGGCACTTCATCAAACACTACACGACACCAAAGATCCTTACAGATGAGATTCACTAACAGCAGGTTCATTGGAAACTCTAAAGCACCGTGAACCTCTTTAATCAACATCTTTGGAGAAGCATGTACACATCCAATTACTGTAATAGGTGATGTGGCTCCATTAGCCACCCTGATGTCCTTGATCCCTCACGGAGCCTTAGGATCCACAAGGTGCTTTACATCCTCTATAAGATGAAGAGGCACAAGAGTCAACTATCCATGTTCCTCTGATCCTCTTCTTCATGTCTTCTTAGGCTACAAACGTAAGCCCCTTCAGCTCTAAAAGTGAACTTTCCTATGGACCAACCACATCTTTGTTGCACAAGAGAAGGCTCATTGTGCTCAAGGGGGAAATCTTCATCAACGATAAGAGAAGGCTCATCACCACAGCTACAATGCGTGAAATATGCTTCATCGCGCAAGAAATAGCATTAAGAACCACAGACCAAAGGGGTGTATGGGATGGTTGGGCCACCAACAAACCCACAATCAGTCTACCACCGTTAGTAGAGGGGTCACCGCCCCCCTAGACGGTGCCAGCAGGGTCGTCGAACCCCTAATAAGCGATGCCAGCAGTGTTGGAAGCGTTGACAAGGGCAACAGCAACGCTGGTAGGAGGGCTAGCGGTCCTAGGCTACTTCTTCCAGTGTTGTCGTTGCTGCTATTGCTCGCCATCTTCTTTCGTTTGATCAAATCACCACGATGTTGGTGATTTAATCATCTTTGAGCGAGAATATTTAGTGGGATATCGAAGCACCAACCTAGGACCGCTGCTCTGATACCATATTGAGAGAAAGAAAATGTCCTATCCTGAGAAGAAAACCCTAGCCTTTCTTTTATACTGGAGAGGTTTGGAGAATTACAAAAGTACCCTAAAAATAACATAAATAATAAATAAGTCCCTAGGCTCAATAATTATTTTCTATTTCACTTTAGGTTAGACTTCATATGTAATTTCTATAAGATTTGGATCCTTCTTGTAAGGCCACATGTGTAAGCGTACTATTAAGCAATGAAAAAGGAAAGTGGTTTGACTAATATTCCTTTCAAGAATATCCCTTTCTTCTCCTTTACCTTTTCCCTTATGAACCACCAAACCCACCTTTTCTAACACCACCACCATCTCCTCCTCTACCCTTCCTTATCACTACTTTCCTTTCATGTTGTTGCCACTTATCTTAGCTTCCACCATCTTCGCATTATGAGAATTGAGAAGTTTGGCCACACAGAGGATACCTATTGACTGAGCATGGCAAACATGTCATTGTGCATTAGGGTGTTGCTTCTTCTGAGTTAGTTCTTGAGAGAATGCTTCCATCATGTGAGCTGAGTATAATGAACTTATCTAGGAGCCTAATCAACATGATATTTTTGCTTCTCCCACCTCAAAGACTTCGAGTTCCAACACAAGGAGCTCCGACATTGCTACTTTTGTCGACCCTTCAAGTATACCAATAAACTATCTTGTAAGCCTAATACAGAGGACACAAATTGGCTTGTTGATTGGATGCATCCCAACATATATCTGGTGATGCTTGCCAGATCACTAAACTGAGGCTTGTCCCATCTAGTACAACAATATTAGCTACTAATGGAAAGCATTTCCTAATTACTCGTAAGGAGGAGGTGCAGGTTGGCCTACAAATGCAGCTAAAGAATGCTGTACTCACCCTAGATTTTCTTTTAAGTTTATTTTTCATTGGTAGAATTAGAAAGCAATTGAATTGTAGGGAAGTGTTTAATCTTGTATCTCTTCCTTTTCAAGATATGTCGACAAGGCAGGTAATTGGATGTGAGTGTAAGGAAGGTATTGGAGCTATGTGACCCTAGGGAACCATCTCATCATGCTATGGGTACATGAATTATATGGGTCATTCCATTTACCAAAATAAATAAATACTGAGTAAATATATATCTTACTTTAGTCCCACATGTGAAGGATAAATTAAACAAATAAGGATAGAGAAACTATCTGAATTGTTTTGAATATTGGATACAAGATTTACAATTTGTATTTGTTTAGAATTCGGTAAAAATAAACTTTGTTCACTTTTATTCTATAGAAAATGAGGCCTTAACCCTCTTTTCATACAGAAAGAGAGGCAAAGGCAAAAATAGAAAATACAATTAACATTTACTAAATATGGCTAGGACTAAATATGGCCTAGATCACCTCAGTCCAGTAGCATGGCCTCCAAGGAGTCGATTGGTGCCCTTAAATCCTCGATCGAGCAAGGTTTGAGGGGTCAAAACCTCGATCTGGACCAACCCTATTGAGGGCAACCCCGGTCATGTTAGGCCCTCTCACCGATGAGTGGTAGGTTGAACAGTCATTGGAGGGGTTCGATTTGGCAGCAGGGGTCTCGACGACTCTGACTTCGGCAATCCTACGCTGGTGGAGGTCCGGTGGCAACCTCGATGGCCGATTCTGTTCTTCCAGCAATGACAAGAGCAGTAGCAACAAACGAAGAATCAAAGAAGAGGAATAGACGAGGAAGAAGAAAGAAGAGGTTTAGGAGAAGAGAGAGCCTCTCTGATGGATTGCCGGAGGCCAACGATGCTGTCGGAGGGTCTCCCCCCTCTAAGGTTTCTTCTTCTAACTAGCCCCAAGAAATAGGTACCTCTGATACCATGTTGAGATTTTGGTAAAAATAAACTTTGTTCACTTTTGTTCTATAGAAAATGAGGCCATAGCCCTCTTTTTATAGAGAGGGCGCAAAAGCAAAAATAGAAAATATGGAAAAGAACTTGATGAAAGACAAAACATTTGCAAAATATGGCTAGAACTAAATATGGAAAAGACAAAACAAAATCCCTATCACTATCATTAACATATCATAATCATAGTTCCCAAGTTCGAAAAAATCTTCCCGATTATACTATATTATGGATGAAAGAAATTTCATAGGAAATGAAGATTCTGGAATTGTCACGTGAGCATGATCAAAGAGTTGATAGGTGAAAATCGGTCAGGTTAATCGAGTAGTTGGCCAACTACTCCTAGTCGATCCCTTAATCGACTGAATAATCCATAATCGGGTTCATAGTCAACAAACTTGACTACTCAACCAAGTAGTCAATCTACTCAACCAACTATGCGCTTGATTTCTCCATAAAGAATTGACTTACGATTTTATTCTCCTACTTAGCTGCTTCAGCACTTACTTTGAACTTGTGCTTTTCTTTCATTAGACATGGTTTGTACCTAATTTTTATAATTTTGAACTTTAAAATGACGTACTTCTATGTAATGATATATTTTACTTATATACATATTTAAAAAATATCTAACCAAGTACTCCCTGAGTACTCCCTCATATACCGCATACTCCTTATCTAGTGACCTAACTGACTAAATACTAACTACCGATTTTTACAACACCAATCCTTAGAGAAAGAGGCACATGCCAAAATGCCTACGACAAAAGTCTATGTCTATATTTGGATAATGTAAATTGGATGAAATGATTCATATTCTATTAGAAATCCTAGGACTATCTTATATAGAGACAGACTGAAAGGGTGGAAGTACATAAAAGCTCCTGAGGAGCAAATCAAACCCAACAGTCATACAACAACAAAAAATAGAAATAGAAAATATACACTAACACTCCCCCTCAAACTGGAGCATAGATATCTATCATGCTCAGCTTGGATACACATGAATCAAATAGAGATCTGGCTAAGGGCTTGGTAAAAATGTCAGCAATCTGCTCCTCAGATGTGACTAGTGTGGTATAAAACAACCCCTTATGAATGATGTCACTAGTGTAACAACAGTCAACCTCAACATACTTCATCCTCTCATGAAATGATGGGTTGTTAGCAATAAAGGTGGCTGCTCTATTATCACATCGTATCTCCATCGGGCTAAAAAACTATATCTGCAAATCAATAAGCAGGGATCCGATCCACATCATCTCTACAGTGGTCTGAGCCATGGCCCTGTACTCAAACTTCGCACTAGATTTTGCAACTATGCTCTGCTTCTTACTCCTCCATGTAATCAAACTCCCTGCTAGAAAGGTGTAGAACCCAGTAGTGGATTTGCAATCCACATAACATCCAACGTAGTCCACATCAAAGTATCCAACCAAGGTCATGGAAGACCACTTGGAAAAGAGAAGACCCTTCCCAGGAACCTTTTTGATGTATCTGAGCACCATCACTACTGCATCCCAGTGCTGGCGTGTTAGCTTGGCCATGAACTGACTCTGTTTCCCTACTGCAAAGGAGATGTCTGGCCTCGTAATAGTGAGATATAACAGCTTGCCCACAAGCTACCTGTACTACCTGCTATCCACTAACTGTGCATTCTCATCATATAGCGACATCTTAGGATTCATAGAAATATTAGCCTCCTTGACCCCAAGCATGCCAATCTTTTGTAAGATGTCCAAAGCATATTTCCTCTGTGATAAGACCACGCATTTTCTGCTATGAGCAACCTCAAAACCGAGAAAGTATCGTAGAGCTCCCAAGTCCTTCATGACAAACTGCTATGGTAGGATGCGCTTAATCTCAACAACACATCGTTCATCATCTCCTGTAACAATCAAGTCATCAACATAAATAAGAAGTACCACCATACCTCGTCCAGTCCTCCTGACAAAAAGAGAAAAGTTGGCTGTCGACCTCCTGAACCTAGCTAACTCTACAACATGTAATAGTCTCTGGAACCAAGCTTTAGGACTCTACCTAAGGCCATACATGGCCTTCTGTAGTCGACATACACACTCCCCCCACGCATCAAAACCAAACGGTTGCTGCATATAGACTATCTCTTGGAGATCCCCATAGAGGAAGGCATTCTTCACATCCAGCTGATGTAAAGGCCAATCTAACTAAACTGCCAATGCAACCAGCAGTCGTACAATAGGAAGTCTGGCAACTAGTACAAAGGTGTCAAAGAAACCCACCCTATAAGTCTAGGTGAACCCTTTGTACACTAAACGTGCCTTGTACCTAGCAATGCCCCCATCTGGATTTAATTTCACTGTGAGTACCCATCTACAGCCAACAACAATAGCTCCATCAGGAAGTGAAGTGAGCTCCCAGGTCCCGTGACCCTGAACTGCAGCTATCTCGTCCTCCTTGGCAGCACGCCATTTTGGATGAAGCATGGCTTGCTGGTAGGTAGTGGGGATCTTTGCAGCTAACAAGGCAGAGGTAAACTGGACAAACGACTTCCTAAGATGGGCACTAGGAAGATCACCTGCAACATGGTAGCGAGCACAAGAGCGTGGAGCCTTCTTAATAGCAATAGGAAGATCCTCAATAGCATCAGACATTGTAGGGTGACTTGTGAGACCATCGTCAATAGGCAGCTTAGTGGAGTCAACATGCACCTGTGCAGGAGTCTAGTGGCATAGGCGGAGATGGCCTCTGTAGAGTCAAGTGAGGTCTACTGTACATGCGTATCAGGCCATGTAGCTTCTCAAAATCATCCATGGACTGCATAGAATCTGAAGTGGGAGGCGAGGGTGTCGAAACAGGAATATCCTCAAACTGGACAGGGGGAAAGGACATCAGGTTAGGTGCATCTGAAGCAGACATCCGGTAGCCCCTCAGAAAAATAAGACACCTCATGAAATATGACATCCATACTAACATAGTGTCGCCTACTAATGAGATCATAACATTTGAAGCCTTTTTGGGTGACACTGTAACCCAAAAATACACACTTAACCACACGGGGAACAAGCATGTCCCTACCAGGACCAAGAATGTTAACAAATCGTATACAGCTAAAAACTTGAGGAGGCACAACAAACCTCCATCTGGATACAGTATCTGATACGGAATCTTCTCATGAAGGACCGAACTAAGCATCCTATTAGTTAGGTAGCAAGCAATCAAAACGGCATCTCCCCAGTAAGAAGATGGAACATTGTCATGTATCAACAATGTCCGGGCCACGTCTAAGAGGTGTCCATGTTTCCTTTCTACCACACCATTCTGCTGGGACGTATGGGGGTAGGTGTGATGTATGATGCCGAGGGAGTTATAGAACTAGGCCAGTCTCCTGATACAAAACTCAAGCGCATTGTCGGTTCTAACAATCTTTACAATTGTAGAAAATGGAGTCTTGAGCTGATTAATTAACATCTCAATCATATTTCCTGCATCCGACTTACTATGAAGCAAAAAGGTCCATGATAGTCTAGAGAAATAATCGACGACCACCAAGTGGAAGCGAAATCCCTGGCTGTCTGGAGTACGACTCGGGCCCCATATGTCCATGGCGAAATAAGTCAAAACATGCAGATGACGCAACCGTAGTGCAAGGAGAATAGCTGGAACCATGATGCTTGCCTAGTTGGCAAGTGTCACAAAGAAGATCAGTAGCAGGTGACAAATGAGGAATAACCCATCTCAGTCGATCTAGAGACAGATGTACCAACCAACGGTGCCACTAAAGTGTTGTCCCTGCCTTGTATGCCATATCTGCCTGTCCAACAATTGCCAATGGAGACTGAGCTAGGCGGTATACACCTTCCTCGTGTCCACCACCAATAGTTTTCCCTATGAATTTGTCCTAGAAAACACACCCCACACCATCAAAGATTGCTCTGCAGTTGAGCACTTTGGTAATCCTGCTAACTAACAACAAACTAATCGGAAAATCAAAAACAAATAGAATATTGGGCAATCTCAAGGTAGGGGATATAGTAACCTCCCCTCACCCTGGACCTGAGAAAGATGTCCATTAGCCACTTGAACAATCCTGCAAGGATGAACATCACGCACCATGTGGAAGCACTCCCAGTCTCCACTAAGATTCCTGGATGCCCCGAAATCAATTAACCATCCATCATCTGCAAAAGAGGCAAGAGCTACAATATCTAAAGTGGTAGACACAATAGCCGCATCTTCTTTCCTAACAATCCTATCAGCTCGCTCTATAGCTTCAATCACAGTCTGAACATGACCTATCTGGCCAGGGAACATACCAGTGGCCCACTGCCTGCTACCCTGTCAACGACGGTGCCCCCTACCTCGTGTAGAAGGGCCTCCTCGTCTATTCAGATGACAATGTCTGACACGATGGTCTCTGTCAAGACTAACCTGTCCTGCTTCCATGGTGGCCTCAATCACGAACTCAATAATTCCCGGTGAGTTCAACATGTCCAAAGGGAGCTAAACAGCTTCTCATCAATCAATGAAACGAGCTAATCCAAAGGCATCCATCAATTACACCCAATGAAACGAACTCATTAATGAAGAAATCCATATTCAAATCTACTTCGTTGACAAGAGGTCCCCTTGGACAGATGTTGGCCTCACCTGGGTGCAAGAAGAACACCCAAGGTGGCCCCAAAGAGACCTAGCCCCCCTCTCGCAACGACTATAGGGACTGTAGTCCCTAAATCAAGGCAAGAAGCCCCTTACGATCACTGCACAAGGATCGAATTACTGTGCACCGCCTCCCTGTCAATCTACGCCACCAACCGTCGCCGCAGACCACTATAGCGACGTCGGAGGTCTCCGCGAGGCTGCTGGGGGTCAATACTACCTTCAACAGGATGTCGCAAGCCCCTCCAACAGCCCTAGTTGCCGCTGCACCGCCGCTGAAGGCTAGAACCTCCAAGGTCACCACAGCGCCACCGTGAGAAACCCTAGGTGCTGCAACGCCACCGCCGGAGGCTAGATCAATCCCCCAGATCATCGCAATGCCGCCGTGAGCACCGCTACGTGCCGCTGACAGTGTAGCAGGCCCTACCTTCCCGCCACAACACCGCTACGCATGCATCAGCGCACCGCCGGAGCGCCACCGAGTGCTACTACCGCTCACGAGGAAGAGAAAGACAATTAGGATTTGGTGATTAAGGTTTACGAGGCCGTGAGGGGTGGGATACCTAGAGCCACGGTCTAGGACCTCTGATACCAAGTTGGATGAAATGATTCAAATTCCATTACAAACCCTAAGGCCCTCATATATATAGAGACAGAAAGGGTGGAAGTACATAAAAGCCCCATACAACAACAAAAAATAGAAATAGAAAATATATGCTAACAATATAGATTTAGCAACCTAATGATTGAGGCTCCATTAAGTGTGAGGGCAATATGTCGAAAAGATGGATTACACAATTCAATACAAGATAAAAATGTCTTCTTGAGATAGGATTCATAAAACTCTAATAGTAACAACAGGGTTTAAGCTATAGCATTACAGCTTTGGAGGTCCAATTCCATCATTGACATTTCGATAAATAGATCAAAATAGGAATGAACTTGAATAAGTTATTTAGTATATCTTACATCCAAAAAGCATAATAGTACTTTAAACATACTAGAGTCAAAAGGAATGACAATGAGATAGAATCCTAAACCTTGAATTACAAGTGTCTCCGTGTGAATAGGACACATGGGATGTATGATATATCTCAATGTTAGCTACCGTTTTAACAATCCAATAGTCATCACACTTCGCTAAGGTTGTATGATGAACACCTAGCGATGTTTATTAGGAATGGTGCAATTAATAAATTAGATATTACTCAAAATTGAAGAATTATGAATTAATGCTTGTACTAATCTATCAATGTGGATTTATCAATCGCAGAATTTAAAACATGATTATCAAAATTTTTTTTTTTGAAAAATCAAAGGATCGTTATCAAGTGATAACCACCCATAATCATTTTATTTATCAAAATCATATAGTACAATATTTAATTGTAACCCGTGATTTGGGATGATTCTAAGCATAAATAGACTACAAATCTCCTTGTAATTTAACACAACAACAAGCAATGCAGTAATGAGAATAAATTAAGTTATATATCTCAATTAATTGAAATATACAATTTAATAGTGCTTATAAAAACTCTAAGGGCATTTTAGTAAATCTCAAAGTGCTGGAATTTTCCTCTTGTTGGAAAGTGTCCTAGACAAAGGTAAATTGGAAATAAAATTATTCTTCAAATTAAGGTTTTGCCTCTAAAAATTAGAAGCAAATCCCACAATTAGAGGTTGGTTAATCCTCTCATCTTGAAAGAAGAGGACACACCCCCTCTGCCTCCTTGGTGAAAGTGCTTCTTAGCGAAGAAACCTGAAGATCTACCTTGTGCAACTCCAATGTTGCACTTGTCAATGTGTCCTAAGGTATTACGACCTCCATTGGCAATTTCAAGTAGAGGTGGTATCGCTACCATGCACTACCTTATTCCCACAATAACTAACCATGAAGCTATGCTTGATAACTCGTGCAACTGGAAAAGTATACTATTAATCAATGTTTTGGGATCAAGTATCATGCTATGTTGAGAATCAAATGGAAGCATTATCTTCCAAAGAAGCCCTCCTTTTATAGAAAAAGGGATTGGGTAAATTACATAAGTATCCCTCAATTATAAATCAAATAAAGAAAACACCCATATAACTCCTTACAACTCAACACTCCCCCTCAAGTTGGAGCATATATGTCAATGAGAACCAACTTATCACTCAGAAAGTTGTGGCATTTTCTCCTTAGAGGCTTAGTAAAAATAACAGCAATCTGTAGCTTAAAGAATATATAAGGGATACTTATCTTGCCCTCCAAAACAGCATCTCGTATAAAATGGCAATTCACCTCAATATGCTTTGTCCTCTCATGAAAAGCGGGATTCGAAGCAATATATGTTGCAGACTTATTACCATAATAAAGTGGGACTGGGGTATCAACCAACATCCCTAGATCTCGCAAAAACCCAACCATCCACATAATCACACATGCAGCATATGTCATAGATCTGTACTCTGCCTCTACACTGAACCGTGCAACTACACTCTGTTTCTTGCTCCGCCAAGAAACCAGATTTCTTCTCAGATAGACAACAAAGCCTGACGTAGATCGCCTGTCATGTACTGACCCTACATAGTCTCCATCAGATTAAGCCACAAGATCAAGGGTGCCACTAGCCTTGTAATACAGACCTCATCCTAGGTTACCCTTCAGATATCTCAAGATGAGACACATCCTGCCAATGGTTGTATCTAGGACTCTGCATACATTGGCTCGCACGACTGACAACAAAGCTAATGTCTGGTCGAGTAATGGTCAGGTATAACAACCGACCAACAGTACTGTCATACCTAGTAATATCCTCAAACAACGGATCTAACTCATCAGTGGTATGGTTGGTTGGTGCCTCGACTAGTATCCCAGAAGGCTTGGACCCAAGCAGTCCAGCCTCTTCTAAAATCTGTGAAGTATACTACCTCTGTGATAATGACAAACCATCCTTCTGACAAACAACCTATATCCCTAGGAAGTAACGAAGATCACCCGTCCTTGGTGGCAAATGTAGAGTGAAGAAAGGCTTTCGTCTTTGCTATCCCATCAATATCATCACCTATTAGGATCATATCATCAACATAAACTGCTAGGATGACCACTCTCCATGCTCCACCATGATTAATCTTTCTAACAAATATAGAGTAGTCAGTGCTAGATCTCTGAAACCCAAGCTTCTTGATTTCTGGGTTGAGCCTCTCAAACCAGGCTCAAGGACTCCGCTTAAGGCCATAAATAGCCTTCCGTATGCAACAAACCAACTCCCCATGACTATTATAACATGGTGGCTATCTCATGTAAACTTCCTCAGCTAGATCACTGCACAAGAAGGCATTCTTTATATCTAATTGATGTAGAGGCCATCTCCTCACCACGACAACTGGCTGATGGAGGTGATACGGGCAACTGGCGTGAACGTCTCCAGGTAATCCACCCCATAAGCTTGGGTGAACCCCTTGGCAACAAGTCGCGCCTTATATCGCTTCATTGTCCCGTCTGACTTGTATTTGATGGTGTACACCCATTTGCAGCCAACAATTATGGCACCCTCAGGACATAGAACAAGATCCCAAGTCTTCCTAGTCTGAAGTGCATGCATCACCTCATCCATAGCAGCTTTCCATTTTGGATCATGAAAAGCCTGACCAAAATCTCTCGAAGCAACCATTGTGGTAATAGCTGAAGCAAACTGCCTGTCCTCCTGGAGATGAGATACAGTAGTATAACGGGAAATAGGGTGAAGCGTAGTGCTAGATCTTCTTTGCACAAACTCCCCTCACCATCTAACTCACCCCCACCTGGTAGAGTAATAAACTAATCCGGTGCCCCATCTGCAATGTCATCTGGCTGAGATCTCCTCTGATATACCTGTGTATCCTGTATAGCTGCCTCTATAGATGCACCTTCCTCTGAGAAGTAAGGCACCTTCTCAAAGAAGGTTACATCAACAGTAACAATGTACCGCCTCCGAACTGGAACATATCACCTGTAGCCCGTCTGGATTCTAGAATACCCAAGACACACTCTGTAGCCCGAGGAGCAAATTTATCATGTATCCCGTAATTCTGAACAAAGCAGACACATCCAAACACTCGGAGAGGCAACGAAAAAATCCTGTCAGACTCAAGATATATAATCTGACATGGAATCTAACAATGAAGCACTAAGGATGGTAACCTGTTAATCAGGTATGCTGCAAATAATATAGCATCTCCCTAAAACTGCTTAGGAACCTTCATATGAAACATCAAGGCCCTAGCAACATCAAGCAAGTGATGCAACTTGTGCTCTACAACCCCATTCTACTGGGAAGTGTGTGCACAAGATGTCTGATGAATGATTCTCCTGGAGAGAAATTCTTCCTACAAATCACTACGTAGAAATTCTAATGCATTATCACTGCGGAAGATCTGAACAGTGGTCCCATATTGTGTCTGAATCTCGAATAGAAACTTTCGAATAATACTAGGTATCTCACTTCTGGCCTTCATCAAGAATACCCAAGTCAGTATGTTGCCATCAATCATGACAGCAAAATATCATTGACCACCGATAGTGGCAACTCTAGAGAGCCCCCAGACGTCACAGTACACTAGAGAAAAGGGCTTAGAACTAGCATCAGCCTCTCTCCCCGAATAACTGCCCCTGTGGTACTTTCCCAGTTGGGAATCTTCACACTCCAAGACCAAGGAATCAGGTAGCTGTGGATACATCTAACGCACCTTCTTCATAGACGGATGCTCAAGTCTCCTATGCCAAAGTAGTGGATCACGGCAAATACACTGCCCTCACAAGTAGGGTAGGCGTGTCTAAATAATATAGTCCACTTCTTTCTATTCCATCACCAATAATATCACGTATAACTTGGCCTTGGAGGTAACAGTGCCTTCCATCAAAGATAACTCGGCACCCAAGATCACTACAAATTTTAATGACTGATAATCAATTCATGGGAAACTCACAAGCATAATATACTTGTTTTATCTTCATTTTGGATGTAGCATCAGCACATCCAACTGCTATCACAGGAGAAGTTGCTCCATTGGCTACCTGCACATCCTGAATTCCATGTGAAGGCATAGAATTTTTCAGGCAGTCTGTGTCTCCAGTGAGGTGGACAAAGGCACCAAAATCAATCACCCAAGCTCTTCTGAGCCTCTGTTCTTCACTCCACTATTGTAGGCTGCAAACGCTAGCCCGAAAAAATCTGAACATGATCTTCCTATATCAATTCTTCTCAATATCTATTACAGAAGGCTCATCGCCATCAATGGAATACGTGAGAGAAGCCTCATCATGCTCTTAAGGCCACAAACCAGACAATCACGACCATAAACACCAACAGACCACCACAAGGAATCATACATGCCTTACGACCACCCAGCACCAACCCTCGGCACCTGAACACCGTTGCCAACGCTGCTAGAGCCCCAAGTGCCTCCCCTCACGCTACCGTAGTCGCTCCATGCAGTGTTGCGTGCGTCGTCGAACCTCCTAGCACCACCTCGACACCGCTAGGGCATCACGCGCCACCGCACACAATGCTACACACATCATCGAACCTCCCAGCACCACCTTTGACACCACTAAGGCATCGTGTGCCATCACACACGGCACTGCGTGCATCGTCGTACCTCCCAACGTCGCCTTCGACGCAACTAGGGCATCACATGCCACAACACACAACGCTGCACACATCATTAGACCTCCCAACACCACCTCCGACACCGCTAGGGCATCACATGCCACTAGTGCGTGCCCTGCTGGTAGCCCTTGCATCGTTCATAGCCACATTGCTGTGTATTTCTCACTAGATCACCTTTGGTTGGTGATCTAAGAGAAAACACATGTTGAAGTAGATTTTTGGTGGGATGTCAGGGCACCTGCCTAGGAGCGTTGCTCTGATACCTGTTGAGAATCAAATGGAAGCATTGTATTCCAAAGAAACCTTAGCCCTCTTTTTATAAAAAAGAGAACTGGGCAAATTACATAAGTACCCCTCAATTATAAATTAAATAAAGAAAATGCTCATATAGCTCCTTACAACTCAACACTACGAAATTTTTTTAAGCCTGCAAACACAAATGAGCAAATTGAATTACTCAGGAAACCCTAATGTCTTGATATAGGGAGGCACCATGGGACAATTATAGTACATACCCCCATATAATAATAAAATAACAAAAGCACCCACAAATTACAAATAACTCTCAACACTCCTTAAACTGCAGCGTAAATATTAGACATGCTCAGCTTGGAACACAGGTAGTCAAGACGCTTCCTAGAGAGAGCCTTGGTGAAGATGTCAGCTACTTGATCCTCAATGGAGATGTATGGAGTAGATATCTTCCCTATAAGTACCGCGTCTCTAATAAAATAACGATCCACATCAATGTATTTTGTCCTTTCATGAAAAGCCGTATTATTAGCAATAAATGTGGCAACTTTATTATAACAAAACATAGGAATAGGTCCTAAAACATGCGCAGCAAAATCGTGTAAAATGAACTGAACCCAGACAAGTTCACAGGTGGTATCTGCCATAGCCCTATATTCTGACTCTGCATTGAATTTAAATACACCATTCTACTTCTTACTCTGCCAAGTGACTAGCTTTGCACCCACATATGTACAGTAGCCTACAGTGGACCTTCAACCTTCATGAGCCCTAGCATAGTCAGCATCGAAGCATCCCCACACATCGAGGTGGCCATGCTTCTAGGATGATAGTCCTTTCCCAAGGCATTCTTCAAATATCTCAGCATTTGACTTACTCCTGCCCAATGCACTTCTCTCAGCTCCTACATAAATCGACTTAGTTGCCCCACAACATAAGCAATGTCTGGCCTTATGATAGTCAGGTAGAGAAGTCTATCTTCCATGGCATGATATCTAATTTACACCTTCTAAGATAGGACTGTCTGAGTCAACTAGATAACCAAAAGGATCCAGTGGAATGCTTATATGCTTAAATCCTAGCATACTTGCTTCTAGTAGCATATCAAGTACATACTTCCGTTAAGAAAGAATAAGGCCTTTATCAATATGATGCACCACAATTCTAGTTTATTGGTCAAAGATCCTTGGCAACGAATTGAGAATGCAAAAATGTCTTGGTGGACTTCATGCTATCCTTATCGCACCTTGTAAGTAGTATGTCATCAACATACACAATGAGAATCACTGACCCAATTGTCCTATGCAGAGTAAAAACAGAATGATCTAGGGATGATCTAGTCAACCAAAACTGCTTTACTCAATCTCTCGAACCATGCCCCCAAACATCGCTTGAACCCATACATGGCCTTCTTCAATTTATAAATCTTCTGACACTCCCCCTTAGTAACAAATCTAGGAGGCTCCTACATGTGCCAGTCCCTGTTGACAACAAGCAAGAGAAGAATATAAATAGAATTCAGACAAGCCACTGGCTAGAAGGTCTCAAAATAGTTAATGCCAAAGGTTTGTATGTTGCCTGTTGATATTCTCTCTTTTGTTATTTATGTCCTCTTTTGTACCTCTAGTCATATTTTACTTTCATTGTGGACTCATGTTACTATTTACCCAACCCCCCTTTTCATACAAAGAGTTGTTGGGTTATTTAGAAAAGACTAAGCAAAAAGTTATTTTTCCATCGTAACATGGTATCAGAGCCTAGCTCTGCTCCATCACCAACTCCTCTCCTCTCTCCATCGCCAGCTATTCCACTTCATCACTGGTGGCTGGGCTTCTTCTAGCCCATTTGGTGACGCCCTACGAGGGTTTTCTCAACCCAGCACTAGTATCCTCCGCCAAGCAGGGATCTCCTCAGCCTAACCTACTCGACTCTCCTCCAGCAGCACCTATTCTATCCAGTAGAGGCAAAACCAAAGGGTAAGACCCTTGTGTACCTTGTTGGGGGCCATGTTCTCCTCCAGTAGGTGCACAAGGGGGTGTTAGATCTGATTCATGACTGTCTAGACTGGTTTTTGAAGCCTTGTGATTAGCTTTATGGAATTTGTAACCCAAAAGTGGATTATTCCTAAAATCTGCTTATTGTTTTTCCTGTGCTTGGGTTGGTATGGCGTCTTCATCTTAGTCCAAGGTGATTTCATGCGCTACAGGGAAGAGCAAAATCTACAAAATCTATTCTTTACCCCTATTGTAAGACTGGATGAGACCAATTATCCATAATGGTCTCAAACATTCCTTATAACCATGGAGGTCACGATAAAGAACACTTGTTGCTCAAGCTAGAACCAACAAAGAAGACGAGGACGTATCCCACCAGGAAAAAGGACAATGGAATGGTACGATCTTGGTTGATGAATAGTGTTATACCTCATATTGGGAAAGGAATAATGTACTACAAGACTGCCAAACAGAAGTGGGACAGTGAAATGACCCTTCCCAGACTCAAATTTAAACCCTGGGGGTCGTGGGGGAATTTTCGGGGCCCTGGGGTGGCTTCCATAATTTCTATGCATCCAATAGTGCACACCCAAGGGCCAATGCATAATTTTTTTCTAAACCTTAGAGGGGTTCCCGTAAATTCTACGCACTAAAAACCATACTCTAAGGCCCTACGATTAGTTTCAAAACTTTGAGCGTTTTTCCATAATTATTGCATGTGGAGAGAGCAACTATGGAGCTGGTCATAAATTTTGTTGCCACATCGGGGGCGCTACACAATTTTTACACCCTCGACCTTCAACAAACAAGGGCATCTTCTCAAAGAATAAAAAATGGGGTCAAAACCTATAATTTCTCCCCTACTCTACCATCCTAAAACCCTAAACCTACCCTATGAAATCGCCCATCTCGAACCGCGTGCACCCTAACCCACCTGTCACCTTGAGCGGCGAGCCTCCCCCACCTCTCAATCACAGCTAGGATCTTGGAGAGAGAGAGGGAGGAGAGATAGCTACATGCAAGAGAGAGAAGGGCAACACCGCCCTGTCAGACTCCTCTCTCTTCCCAGGCATGCAAACTACGAGGACCGAGCGAGCGCAGGTGCACCTCAACTGCGAGATCACGATCCGTGACGCATGTGATCAGCCAATCACATTGCGCCACGTGTCACGTGAACTAGGCATGCGAGTGCGATCCAACGATAGAGGCGAGCGATCTGCAAAGCGATGTAGATGCCAATCGCACTACACATGTCGCACGAAGGGGTGTGGGAAAGGGTGCGCCTCAACCACGGAATTGCGATCTGCCAACTGATTTGCGGCATGTGTTTGGACGTGTTTGATCGACCGATGGACCAATTCATGTGAGCCAATCGATTCAGACCCATCCAAGTGGCTCCCAGGTGCTCCGCGGGGCAGTTCAAGGCCCAAATAGAGTCAATTTTTCGCCTTCTTAGAAACATAATTAAGTGTACTCGTGAACCATAAGGAAAGCTTTAGTTATCTTTTGTGAAAGTAAATTATGGCATTGTGACACCTAAATTGATTAGCGACCAAGTAGGGGTTACATGAACCCTAGGGTGAACATGGATGGTGAATAAATGAGAATTGTATGCGTTATTGATAAGTGGGTGGAAAAACGGATGTAGGGCCAAGATAGACCGTGGTAGTGTGGATGTGGGAGTGAGCTGGCCCTCAGGTACATGCGTACCAAGAAAAGCTAATCACTCCATCGCATAAGGAGAGAGTTGACCTCTCCCTTTCTTTCCGCCTTGTTGTAGGTCTTCTCTCATAGTAGAAAAGTAGTAATTTAAATCTTTTTGTCTGCTGCACTATGTGGTTTTCATTTTTGCAATGGCTATGTTGGGAACCTTATTTCTGTCTGCACTTTTAGATGCATGGACTTTCACATTTTCCCTTGTTTTTATGATGCATGTATGGGAATGTTATTTTACATTTGTTACTCAATGGACGACTAAATCTTTGGTATTCAGATGTGACCTAACCTGGTTTTCCCTTGGATCTGAACCGGGTCATTATAGATGGTATCAGAGCAAAGTCATCCTCAGTAATAGACTAAAATAGACTAGATCTTTCGTGTATTGTTCAACTTTTGAGCCTCGTTTTCCATTATGCAATGACGTTGATCCTTTTCATGTGTCCCTCCTCCACAGGGGATGTCGTGCCATGTAGTTCGCATGGTAGGCCGAGGACGTAGCCATGGACATGGTCGTGGGGGCGGTCGTGCCTACCCCCAGGTAGGGCTAACCCACCTCCCCTTCGAGGCCCCCAAGCCTAGGAACTTACCCAGTTGTTTCTAGAATTCGTGTAGCAACACCTCCTACCCCCACCACCACCGCCTCTACCAGGTCCGTCAACAGAGACCGAGGAGAATTCTTTCGTGGACCAGAGGAACCACCGCAGCACTAGGCAAGTTGGAGGGGTGACCCTCCACCACCCCCACCACCTGAGGACAAGTAGGGTCTTCCCTACCTGCGGGCAGAGACCCGTGGCTCTATTTAAGTTTCAACACGACCTCTTCACCCAATTCAAGTAGCTGAAGCCCCCTTCTTTTAAAGAGGAGGAGAGCTCGTCTAAGGCTGACTAGCTGGAGCAGATAGAGAAGATCTTTGACATGCTCCACCAACCCGCCGTGTGTCCCGTACCATTCGTGACTTACCAACCAAAGAGCACCGCCAACTGATGGTGGTGGGCGATTTGAGGCCAGGAGGAAGAGGAGCCATCCTGGGACCGGTTCATAACCCTCTTCTGTGAGCAGTACTCGCAGCAGATGTGGCAGGACCAAAGGAGATGGGAATTTCACACTCCACTAGTGGGCAATGACGGATAGCGCATACCGCATGCATTTCCAAGAGATGTCACGCTTTGCCCCGTTTGCAGTGGCCACTGAGGAGTGTCGGTGGAGGTTCACTAAAGACCTCCAACTCGCCATACAGATATACATGAAGCCTCTTAAGCTACCCACCTTCTCTTGCGTGGTCAAGGTGGCAATGACTTACGAGGAACCAACCCGACAGCACAAGACACCGATGGAGGGGTTGGAAGAGGCCCTACCAGCCCGACCAGTCCCATAATTGCCAAGAAAGGAGACACATCCCACCCCAGCGCACTACACCTGTAGGAGTGGTGTCCTAATCTGTGGGATCGCCAATGACTTTTAGAGCCTCGTGGTAGGGACCAACCGCCAGCACTAGACCACAATCCAACTACCAGCGAGGACAAACAGAGGAAGGAGACTGTGTCCCTATCTACTACCAGTGTGTCCAGCCGAGCCACATAAGAAGGGAGTGCCCATTAAGGACAGGAACCTCCCCTAGACTACTTCCTATACCAAGCGCAAGACGCCGAGTAGGCGAACGTGGTTACCAAGCCCGAGGAGGACAACAGTCGTAGAGTGGGTTCATACCAGCAACGACCTACCCCACCCAAAGCATGGCTGGATCTAGTGAACCTAAAGTTGAGGACTGTGTCAATGCCTTGACTTTTAGAGACGCCAAGGCATCTGCATCTATAGTGGCAAGTATGGTTACAATTTCCAGCCTTGTTTGACTTTGGTGCCATACACTCGTTTGTCTCCACGAGTTTTGCCATCAGCTTGGGACAACCGAGTACACTGTTAGACGAACCCTTTTTTATTTAAGGGCTCAAGGGGACAGTTGTTTGTAGTAGACTTTACTGGTTGTGAGGTCACAATGTGGGGTTCAGTATTCCAACCGACCTCATAGTGATCCACATGGAGGACTTTAGCGTTATTTTGGAGATGGACTGGTTATCCTCGTACCACGCCTTGGTGGATTACTTCGAGAAGAAGATTGTCTTCTCCATTCCCGAGTTGCCTCCATTTGAGTTCCATGGCCAGCCAGTGGAAAGGGGATTCAGGTGCATTTCTGTTTTTCAGGCAACGAAGCTACTGAGTCAGGGATGTATGGGCTACCTAGCTTGTGTTATAGTGGAGTCTAGTACGGGAGTCGACATGCAAAGCGTCCTAGTGGTTTGTGAGTACTTGGACATCTTTCCAGAGGAATTGCTGAGATTGCTGCCTGAGCGCAAGATCAAGTTTGAAATCTTGTTGATACTAGGGACCAACCCCATCTCTACTGCGCCATATAGGATGGCACCACTTGAGTTGCGGGAGCTCAAGTCCTAACTGGAGGACTTGTTGGAGAACTGCTTTGTAGGGCCCAGCACATCCCCTCAAGGGCATTGGTGTTACTCGTGAAGAAGAAAGATGGCACCGTCAAGCTCTACATTAACTACAGCCAACTGAACAGGGTCAGCATTAAGAGCAGGTACTCGTTGCCCCACATCGGCGATCTCTTTGACCAGTTGGGAGACACTATAGTGTTCTCCAAGATCAATTTACAATCAGGCTACCACCCTTAGAGGATCAGGGGGACTAACGTCTCCAAGATAGCCTTTAGGACGCGGTACAGGCACTACGAGTTCTTGGACATGTCGTTTGGGTTGACCCACGTCCTGTGGCTTTTATGGATTTGATGAACCACATCTTCAGGTCGTACTTAGATCAGTTTGTAGTAGTGTTCATTGATGACATGTTGGACTCCTCCCGTAACCAGTCCCAGCATGAATAGCACCTCCGCTTGATTCTGAACACGTTAAGGCGACACAAGCTGTACGTCAAGTACAATAAATGCGAGTTTTGGATGAGATAGGTTACCTTTTTAGGGCATATGATATCTAACGACAGAATAGCAGTGAATCCAGACAAGGTTGAGGTCATACTTAGGTAGGAGAGGCCATGCACGTTGACAGAGATACATACTTCTTGTGGATAGCAGGTTACTATAGACGATTCATTAAGGGCTTCTCCCAAATAACACACCCAATGACACAGTTGACCAAGAAGGATGCGCCGTTCATATGGACCGACGAATGTAAGGCCTGTTTCCCATAGTTGAAGTTGACTTCAGCTCCAGCATATACTATTCCAGACAACAACAGTGGATTTGCGGTGTACACGGATGAATCCTTGCATGAGTTGAGTGGTATGCTCATGCAGCAGGGTCACGTTGTCGCCTACACATCGTGGCAGCTGAAGCCCCATGAGAACAACTACCTCACTCAATTTGGGGTTGGTGACACTAGTCTTCGCCTTGAAGACGTAAAAGCACGACCTATATGGTGAGACCTTTGAGAATTTTACAGACCACAAGAGTCTTAAGTACCTCTTTGACCAAAAGGAACTCAATTTGAGGCAGAGAAGTTGACTACAGCATCTCTTACCACCCAAGGAAGAGCAATGTAGTGGCCAACACCTTGAGCTGTAAGGTGCCCGCTTACTTGACTAACTTATAGGCTAGAGTTGGCAGATGATGCCGGAGGTTTGTAGTTGGTGACCTCATCAGCCATACGATCACTGCAGGGTAGTGACAATGATGATACAAACCCGACCAAAGATCCTGGACCGCATTATTACTGGACAGATGACAGATTCGTACCAATGATCGCTACAGGATTGAGTACCGGCAGGGGACCAAGGGGACTTTACTTTAAACAACGGGATCCTACAGATGCGAGGGAGGTTGTGCGTCCCTAAGGACTATGAGCTGTTGAGGGACTTCTAACAGAGGCACACGGTTCCTGCTTTACCATACACCATGAGAACACCAAAATGTACCACGATCTGCAGCGAGATTTTTAGCAGAGGGATGAAAGACGTTGGGAAGTTCGTCCAGTAGTGCTTGATATGCTAGTAGGTGAAGGCAAAGCACCGGAGGCCGATAAGGCCTTTACAACCACTTCCCGTGCTAGAATGGAAGTGGGAGAGCGTTACCAAGGACCTTGTGGTTGGTTTTCCTATTACCCAGCGAGGACACAATACCATTTGGGTGATCATCGACAGGTTGACCAAGACTACATGATTCCTGTCGATCTGAGTCACCTTTAGGCAGCATAATTGGCAAAGCGGTATGTCTGTGATATGGTACATCTTCACAAAGTCTCCCAAGAGATCATATCTGACAGAAACACATGTTTTACCTCAGTTTTGGGGAGAGTTCTGTTGGTGCAAGGGCACCATAATCGTTAATTTTGATGATACCAAAATACTTGTTATTTAACACTTGCATTTTAATTTATAAGTTTCAGGATAATGCAAATGGATACAAGTGTGAACGAGCTCAAGCTTGCATCCATGGTGGATTGGAGGAGCTTGATGGAGGAGAAGGCTTCGCGTAGAGCGAAAGCGTGAAGATCAAGGAAAATAGCATAGATACATTTGTTCATGTATTCATTTGTCTTGTACTTTGCTCATTTTATTTCTTAGATTCATATCAAGAACCCAAAGTACCTTACCTTAGTCCTAAAAAGCCTTACACCTCACTAAGACTATTAGACAAACACTTAACAAAAATCAGAAAACCAAAATAGGTTTCAGACAACCTGATAAGACATCCGATTTGAGCATCAGATGCCTGATCTGTGACTTTAAGACGTCTAACCTTTTGTCCAGATGCCCAAACACTTAGACTGGACTTAGTGCCTTCTGTCCATTGTTTTCAATTGATCAGCCCATAATCCAGACGTTTTAGAAGACGTCTGATGTCATTGACAGACATCCAACAATAGAACCATTGGACTGTCAGAAGATAATTCTCGAAGATTACCCTATAATTAATTTAATAACACTTTCAGACGTCTGATAAATAGACGTTAGGCTAAGATCTGACCCAAACCACTTTTGTCAGAGGTTATAACCGTTAAGCCTCTCAGGAAATCCATTCCCACAGAGGATTGCCTTTTCAGATGACCAGACACCTTGCCAAACATCCGACCTGTTGTCTGTGCAACAAAACACTTATTCCCTATTTCAATCTGATGAAAACAGGAAGCAACCCGTATAGAATTAGATGTCTTATTTTTGTCCCAAACATCTTATAAAGTCTTCTTAGACGTCCGTCTTGTTCCATCCCAGTTCAGATCATCAACCCTTCTATATTAGACGACTGATCTTTAGATCAGACGAAGGCCCAGACGTCTGACTTTAAAAACAGACGTTAGATAATCCTGTTAGAATGATAATGACCCTGATTTCGGACTAATTTGCCTTAACTTTGTGTCCAACAACTTCTTAGACCTTCCAAGACCTTCCTAAGGGTTCCTAAGCCATCTATAAATAGAGGATTCTTCCTTTGTTACAGACACCGAGTAATACAACTTCCACTACTATTGTGTCAAAGAAGAGATTAAAATCAAAGAAGAAAGTGTTGTTGCTCTCCAAGCCCTCTAACATCCATTCGAGAGTAGCGTTATGCTACTAACTTCACGTCGCACCACTTCCATCTAAGGGAAGTTCTTTTGCCTATAGGAGCTAATTTGATTTGCACCTTTTTTGGGCTTTATAGGATATTATGTAATTTTGACTTTGTTGGGTGTTCGCCTTACAAATTATCGTCTCCCTTGTTATACAAAATACTTCTCGTAAAAAGAAGGGGTTTAAGGTATACTACCCTCGTACAAAATAGTGTCAGTGGTATTAAGATTAAACTACCCTTATTTTAAGTAGTTCAGTTAGTGGATTTAATCGACTCGGTCGAACAGGAAATCCTAAACCAAGAGGTTTCGATGGTAGTTTTTACCTGAGTTTAGGTTTTTACCTAAAAATCATTGTGTTCTTGTGAGATTACATCTTTGTGTGATTGTTGATTTATTTCCACATTATATTTGTTTATCACGCACATCTCACCCCCTCCGTAAGGAATTACAAGTTCAAGCAGGCCTTAGGAACTCATCTGAGATTCAACACCGCGTACCATCCCCAGACCAACAGACTGTCCGAGCATACCATTCAAACCCTTGAGAACCTCCTACACACCTGTGTGTTCGACTAAAGAGGCTCCTAGGAAGAGCACATGCCCCGGCGGAGTTCGCATATAACAACAGTTACCACTATAGCATTGGCATAGCACCCTATGAGGCCCTATATGGGCGGAGATGCATTGCCCCCTTGAGTTAGGTTGAAGTTAGGACCAAGTGGGAGATTGGACCTAAACTGATCCGCCAGAGTCAAGAGGTGATAAAGCAAATTCACAGGCAACTCCGCACTGTCAGGAGCAAGAAAAACTACACTGATCGAAAGCGTAGGGAGGTGTAGTTTGAGGTTGGAGACCACGTGTTCCTCCATGTATTGCCCATGAAGGGCTTGCAGAGATTTAGGGTGCGAGGAAAGTTCACACCAAGGTTCGTGGGGCCTTGCAAGATCTTGAAGCGAGTTGGACCCATTGCTTACCAACTTGCATTCCCACCCTAACTGTACGATGTGCATGATGTGTTTCACATGTCAAACTTGAGATACATCGCAAACCCCAGCCATGTATTAAGCCACGAGAGCATTGAGGTTGGGGACGACCTAACCTATCCAGAGAGACCAGTGTAGATTCTGGATAGAACCATCAAAAGACTTAAGATAGGAGGTGTCTTTCGTGAACATTCTGTGGAGGAGCCAGAGGTACGAGAAGGTGACAAGAGAGCCTAAGGCAGCAATGCGGGACCAATACCTAAAGCTTTTCATGGGTATACACTTCTAACCAACTTTAGTCCTCTTTAAGTTTGTTATGCACTTTAATTTCATTCACACGTTGTAACAAGGCTCAAGTTTCGGGGGCAAAACTTCTTCTAAGTTTGTTATGATGAAATGACCCTCACTCAAATTTAAACCTTGAGGGTCGCGAGGGAATTTCTGGAGTGCCAAGGTGGTTTCTATAATTTTTATGCACCTAATAATGCACCTAGGGGCCAATACACAATTTTTTTCCAAACCTTGGGGGGGTTCCCGTAAATTCTACGCACTAAAGACCACACTCTAAGGCCCTACGATTAGTTTCAAAACCTTCAGGGTTTTGTCGTAATTATTGCAAGTGAAGAGAACATTGATGTAGACACATCTATTTAGGTTAAAATGTCTATTCATACATGTTCCTAGGCTTAGATATGCATTTTATATTATAAATATTGCATAGTATGCATCATTCTACATTTAGAGTAGTATATATTTTAGGTTAATTGCATCTTTTTTATGGCCAGGAGGGAAGGAGATTTATTTCGGGGCCTTGGATTGATAATCCAAATGTATGGATCTGATCAGGATGATGATTGGAGTCCAACACCACCGAGATTGTCTTAATCGAAATCTCGCATCACCTTATGCAATCCGAGGAAGATCAATGGTTAGGGGACAATGCAACATCCTTATAGGCTTCAGATAAAAAATCCAACCGTACAGATGGATCCGGAGCGACGATCGCAATCCAGCAACGTAGAAATCATCTCAATCCGAGCACCGTGGCACCCTCTGCAATAGAAAGAAGATGGACGGCCCAGATGACGTCACATGGTGCCATATAGACCGCCCAACTTCATCCAGCAGCAACCACCCACACCCTTCATCATCCGTGCCCTCCATTCCCAGTCGTTGGATCTTGATCCAACAGCTAGGAAGCCTCCACGCCACTCCTCAGAAACTCCTCACGACACAAAGATGGGTGTGGCCCGTTGGTGGAGGCGTGCACTATCAAGGGAGGGGCACGGGTTCGAATCCCCACAGCCCCCCCAATTCGTAATTGGAGGTGACCGGCCGAACACACCACAGCACACACACGCACACAAGCAGCGCGCACAACAACACACACATAGAAGCAGCCTAGCACAGCCACAGCCGCACGCAATGCATGCCAGCGCACACGTGCGCGACACAGCGCGAAAGGCACGGGCGCGTGATGCGCACGCCAGCAGTCGAGCGGATCTTCAGCAATAGCTTGCATGGGTCTTTAGTGACGATTGCAGCTATCACTAAAACTCTTGGACGGATTTCTTCCTCTTCCTTCCACTATAAAAGGACCTACCCCCTCCATTCTTCACCATCTCTTCCTTTCTTCTCCTCACCACCTCTAAGGCTCTAGAGAGAGCTTGTCTCAAGCCCAGGATGCTCCTCTAGAGTAGAAAATAAAATAGCTTTCCCACCTCTCATCCCCATTCGTGGAGCATCCCGCAGTCATCCTCTCACCTCCTTCCGGAAGATCCTCGCCACAACGACATCCTGCCCTATCCTCCTTCCTCCGTCGTCGTTCTCCCTCGTCCCACTCACCACCTTCTTCGAGGCAAAGTCAGAGAGAGCCATCCTCCAAGCGACTGTCGAAAGGGACTCTTCTCATCCCCATCTGTCTTTACTGCTTTCTAGTATAGTTTTTCCGTTTTCATAACTATAAGAAACATTTGTTCATCAATATATTGATATTTTCTCTCTTATATTTTGCAAGTAGATTAGTTAGATAATATTTTCATTGATTTGATCTCTTGATAAAAATACCAAAAAAATTATCAAAGGTAAAAAATGAAAAAAAATAAATAAATAAAAAGTGAAATGCGGATTTTTCAAATCAAACGTTTGCCTCCCATTGTTTGACCCGGGACTCACCTTTCGAGTTTCGGTTATAAATATTATCTGGTCGAAGGATTTTCTTGCAAATCGAACTACGACGAGTTTCAAAACTCAAATCTTTTCGTAACAAATTTCCGCCTCATCAAACACCTAAGGAGTTGGTCGTAGATTTTGTTGCCACATTGGGGGTGCTACATAATTTCTACACCCTCGACATTCAACAAACAAGGGCATTATCTCAAAGAATAAAAAATAGGGTGAGAACCTATAATTTTTCCCCTACCCCACCATCCTAAAACCCTAAACCTACCCTATAAAATCACCCACCTCGATCCACGTGCACCTTAACCCACACCACGCCTTGAGCAACGATCCTCCCCCCACCTCTCAACCGTAGATGGGATCGAAATCAGAGAGAGGGAGAAAGCTACACACGAGAAAGAGGGGCAACGCCGCCCCGTCAGACTCTCTCTCTCTTCCCAGGATCGCACGCGATGAGGACCAAGCAAGCACGAGCACGCCTCAACCTCAAGATCGCGATCCACATCGCATACGATCCACTAATCGCACTACACCACGTGTCACGTGAAGGGGGCACACGGGTGTAATTCAACGGTGGAGCTAGTGATCCGCAGCACAGTGCAAGCGCCAATCGCGCTACGCCACGTGTCGCGCGAAGGGGAGCAAGCACAGGAGTGCCTCAATCGTAGGATTGCGATCCGCGACGCACGCGATCCGCCAACCAATGTGTGCCACTTATTCGAGCACATTCAACCAGTCGACGAACCGATTCGTGAGCCGACCGATTCAGTCGACCCCCGATCGCTCGGTAGGCCAGTTCAGGGCCCAAACGGAGTCCATTTTTAATGCAACAGGTACCGTTTGGAAGCCCTCGCGATTCTTTATCTTTTGGTACCCTATTTCTTACATTTTAAGCCCCTTTGCATCTCTAAAAAATTCTATTAAGCCCCTAATGTTGTTCATTGTACTTTGATTGACGTAGGCCTTGAGTCAGTGAGAGGCGCGCTTCACCACGAAGGGCGTGCAATGCTTGCAGGGACACCCAGACCGACTACCATGCCCTCAATTCTCTCAATACCAAAAGGAAGAGTGGTCCTCCCTCTACTTGCCCAAGTTGATACATTAAGCCGCCTATGTTAAGCCTCCTTAACTCAAGTCATGTAGTCATAATTTTAAGCTATCATTAAAGGTTGTACTACAACGATTGTCTCATAGAACACAAATCTCACTTAATTGAAGTGTCCTGTGGACGTACTATCACTGTGTGGTCGAACTACATGCTTACAGTTAAAAAACAATTGAAATTCTTATGCCTTGACGGTGAGACCAAACCCCCCACTAGGAAGCTACATCCTAGGTTGAAAACACTTTAACTCCATTGGACGAGCACTTGTTAGAAATAGAATTAGGAGTACTCGTGAACCCTAAGGAAGGCTTTAGTTATCTTTTGTGAAAGTAAAATGTGGCATTGTGACGCCTAAATTGATTAACGACCAAGTAGGGGTTATATAAGCCCTAAGGTGAACTAGTGTTGGTAAATAAATGAGAACTGTATACGGGATTGATAAGTGGGTGGAAATATGGATGTGGGGCCAAGACAGACCGTATTAGTGTTGTGGGGGTGAGCTGGCCCTCGGGTACACATACCGAGGAGAGCTAACTGCCTCGTCGTGTAAGAAGAGTTGACCTCTCCGGGTAGGGGACCTGGGAAAGGAACGGCCTTCACGCATCGACTCCTGTCAAACCCACGTGAGGCTAACCGAAATAGTCGGACAAGGGTACACAAAGTTGCTGAGGGCATGACCCCTGTCCTATTATGTATGTTCTATTTAGTGCATACTCACTGACAGAAACGACCAACCATATGCCAACACGGGATAGCCCCACATGTGTTTATCACACACCATAGTCACCGCTACATCACGACAATAATACCAAGGTTTAGGCCAAATGAAGGACGAGCATGGGGTGTTCTCTTGGCCAAGAGAGCACTACATGAATGCCCTACACCTTGAGAATACCACAACAGGATCGTCCCAATAGGGAACATATGAACAGAAAGAAACAGTGACCCGATCTTAGTGCAAATTGTGGGGAGAACAACAATGAGTTAAGAGAGGATAAGCAAATTTAGCAAGAAACGAACACAACACACGTCATAACTTAAAATGTAATAAATGCCTACACAAAATACTCCCGTTTACTGCTATATACTTACACACTACTTTCTGTCCTGCCATTCTTCACAACTATCATTGACGCCTACTCTACTTGAACCCAGGTCAGGGAAGTGAGCAACCAATTCCACCTATTACAAAGGGAGAGGGAGCTGGGTCAAGCCACACCCAGCCTTAGTCTGCCTAGTCGTTTCTTTCTACCTTGTTGTTTTAAGTCTTTTCTCTCGTAGTAGAACTATAGTACTTTACATCTTTCCATCTACTGCACTATTGTTTTGTTTCTGTGATGGCTATGTTGGGAAACCACTTTTTGTATGCACATTTAGATGCATGGACTTTCACATTTTCCCTTGTTTTTATGATGCGTGTGTGGGAATGTTTTATATTTGTTACTCGAGGGACAACCAAATCTTGGGTATTCAGACGTGGCCTAGCTCAATTTCCCCTTGATCTGGATCGGGTTGCTACAGATAGCCTCAAAGACACCTATTCTCATGAGAAAATTTCCACTCATATGTTTCAAATTCATCATGACATGTTTAAGCTGAGGCAGGAAGGTCGTACTTTATCTCAGTAGTATTTTGTCCTGAAGGGGCTTTTGGAGAAATAGGGTACTTGTCGTCAGGTGTGCACGTGTGCTTCTCAGTAGTATATGGAGTTTGCAGTCAACCTATTCTTATCCATCATAAGTTCGGAGTATGCTGCTGCATGCTCCCAAAAATTGACCTTGGCAAAGCTTCCACCTCTAGAGGAGGTATAAAGTCGTCTTAGCAGGATTGGAGTTTCCTAACCTTAGACTGTTAACATTTTTGGTCAAGCATCCCATCTAGCTGCTATGGGAGCTCGAGGAGGTAGAGGTTTGCCTTCTCCTAGAGACCGTAGTAGAGGACGAGATGCTGGGAGACCTTGTCCCACTTGTCCCTTTCATGGGAAGAATGGTCATGTGGAAGCCCATTGTGGGACCAACCATGGACGACTTCCAATGGCCAATCAGGCGATTGTTGCTTCTAAGGAGACTTCTAAGACTGTTTCTCAGTCTAAGTATGATATAGTGGCTAAGCGGTTAGCCCAGCTTACACAAGACCTGTCACAAACTTCAGAAATGACTGCATTTGCCACCTCTACGTCATGTACAGATAGGTCTTAGCTGGTGGATTCAAGTGCCTCACATCATTTGTCTGGAGACCAGAGATGCTTTAGGAGATTTCGCTCCATGCTCTAGGGGCGCACCATACAAGTTGCTTATGGGAGACATGCCCCCATCGATGCTCAGGGGGAGGTGGTTGTCACACCCTCTATGCATCTAGCAAATGTCCTTTTTGTCCCTGATTTATCTATGAGTCTTCTTTCAGTTAGTACAATTACGTAGCAGCTGAATTATAGAGTCATTTTTTATGACCTTAGTTGTTCTTTCAAAGGCCGCTTAACAGGGAGGACGATTGATGGCGAACATGAAGAGAGGTGTGTACAGGTTGGCTCACAGTCCTCTTGTTGCTACTTGTCAAATTGATTCTGCTTATGGGATTGCCATGCAGTGTCATAGACATCTGGGTCATCCTCCTCTAGACAAGCTTCGTCACATCATCCCACATTTGTCTCCAACCATATGACTTCACTGTGATGCTTACCAGCATGGAAAGCACCATAGATCTTCATTTCCAACTTCTTCTAGGTTAAGGACTTCGTTTTTCAATTGCTTCACATTGAAGGGCCCTAGTCATATCCCTAATAGGTAGGGTCATAGATATTATCTTGTTGTTTATGAATTTTCCATATTGTCATTGTTGTTTCTTATGAAGAACAAGTTTAATGTTGGCTGTCATTAAAACCTTTTTGCTAGAAATACAAAATCAGTTTGACGCTTATGTTAAAATTGTGATATCTAATAATGATTTAGAATTTTGCACCAAGCAATTGGCTGAGTTTTACAGAATGCGTTGGATTGTTCACCAGACCTCCTGCCCTTAGACCTCTCAGTAAAATGATGTGACAGGGAGGAAACACAAGTACATTTTGGATGTTGCTAAGACTCTACTTATTCAGTATTGTGTGCCACAACTTTACTGGGTGATGCAATGCTCACAGCCTATTATCTTATTAACAAATTACACAAGAGGTCCACTACAGGCTTCTATACTTTTATTGCGAAAAATTTGGTGACATGGAAGAGTAAGAAACAAGTTGTGATCTCTAAGTCGAGTGCAGAGTCAGAATACAGGGCCATGGCCCAAACTGCTACTGAGATGATCTGGATTCAATCCTCATTGAGATACTTACATATTCATATTGAGGAACCCATGGAGATGTGCAGTGATTACAGAGCTACTGCTTATATAACCAATAATCCTATGTTTCATGAGAGGACAAAGCATATCAAAGTTGATTGCCACTATACTCATAGCCTGATATAGCAGGGTGTCCTCTGTATTACATTTGTTGCTTCCGTAGCTCAAACTGTTGACATCTTTACAAAGCCTCTACCTCGGTCTGCCTTTGGTGCATGTTGTAGCAAGCTGAGCATAATTAACATCTATGCTCCAGCTTGAGAGGGTGTTGATATATTCTCTTTTGTTATTTCTATCCGTTTATGTACCTCTAGTCCTATTTCACTTTCATTGTGAACTCATGTTGCTATTTACCCAACACCTGTTGTAGTTTGGGTAAAGATAGATGGCCAAGTCTGGAATGTCACAAAAGGGGGCTGGAGGTGATAGTAGCTCCAACAAAGATAGTAGAAAGTACAGCCCACGATGTCCATGACCCCACTAATCATCTCCTTCATCTTTGTCTGGATATCCTGAAAACAACAATGATTTCATTAAATATAGTTATGCATTTCAACTATTTGCAATTTTGACTACAACAGGTGACATGCTACCATTCACCAAGCGAATAGAGATAATAGTGGTAGAATCTGTCGCAGAAATAAGATTGGCACCCATGTCAAATATGTAGAAGTGCCAAAGTCTGTAATCTAGTCAGATATACCTGAGTAGTTGGCATGCATTGCAGTACCTGTAACCAAAGAAGCAATACCAGAAGAGTTAGGTTTACTCCTTAAGAGGTGATGAAGACGATCCACGATGAAAGGAAGACCAACAATTGGATCAGTAGTCTCAATCCTAGCAGTAGGATCAGCAGTAGTACAAGTTTGGTTGGCCCATGTTGGCCTCCCAAACTTCTCCCAACACTGATCTGAGCTATGATTGGCCTTTTGGCGATGGACATGTGATGGATAAGATCTTTGTCCACGTCCTCCGTCACACCGATGTCCACGTCCACATCCACCAGATCGACCACCTCCTCCAAAAGCTGTAAGGGCACCAGTAGCAAGCTAGGTAGCTAGCATGGAGGCTAAAGAGTTGCTATCTACTTCAATCTTCTGAAGATGGCTATATATAGCCTCCAAACTAGGAATAGACTTTATTGATAAAATCTGATCCCTGACAGTCTAACATTAAGAGGACAACTCGTCAAAAAATCAATATGACTGACACTCTGTGCACTCAATTGCCTGATTGTCACAACAAGCAGGCTGAAATACATTCAACGCTTCAAACGGGCCCTCCATAGTGGTGAAATAATCAACAAGCAAGAGATCACCCTGACTCGTGCTCCATATGCATCGATAAATATCCACACAAGAAGTACTAGCCTGCATCAAATAATGCCTCTCAAAGGCATCCCACATGTCCTTGGCTATCTTCTTATAAAGCATGTTGAAGGCAATCTTAAGATCCATGCAATTCATGAGCCAATTCATAACCAAGTAATTGTCCTTTTCCCTTCTTTTTTACTTTTCATCCTTTGTCTCTAGGGCAGCAATGAGCACATGTAGACGCTCATGGCCTCCAACAAAGATCCGCAATGCCCTCGACCAGATACGTAGTTCTAGGACCCCATTAACTTAATTGTTGTCCCTTGAACAAAACCAGAGGCATGAAGCTTGGCCATTGAGGTAAGGGTTGAGGACTCTACAATAGCCACGAGAGCAATATGTAAAAATCACAATCTTCTTGGGCAAAATCAAGCCTTTATCAATCAAGAGGTAGGTGTATCCTACAATAGATGTGCAATTCAACAAGGAAAGGAGATCATGCAGCCTGAAGTGTGGACCCAAGAAGGACCTAAATCATGATGCAGAAGGCTAATTCATCCCTTAAGGAAGTTGCAACAGCCGTAGAAGATGAAGAGCCCGATGTGGGGTTCATGGGTATGTTTATTGTGACAGTTGAAGTAGATAGTTAATAGGTGCAACTAAATTTTTTTTTTAGTTGAGAATGGCGACAATACCGGCTATAACAGGGAGACCCAAGCTGTCGGAATCCCCTGAACTATAAATAGTGATCAATGGCAATGCTAATCCAAAAGGGTGTATGGTGATTTAGCCAACCTTCCAGATTCCCTGTTCTTCCTCTATTCACCCCTCTTCTTAACACCCTGGCTATTACTCGATCCCAGAGTAAAGCCCACTCCTCTACCCTTCTTCTTCCCCTTCTACTTCTGCACCTGGCAAAGTGGTATCGAGCCCACCTTGGGTTATTTCTCCATCATGTCGCCTGAGGAAATCACCGCTATGCGCAAGCTTCTTTTTGATACTGTCGATGCGACAATGGACAAGCTACGAGTAGAACTTCGCATGGAGTTTCAACAACTTTTACAAGTGAAGAACGACGCCTCTAGCTCTTTCAGCCAATCTAGAGGTCCATTTCCTTTACCTATTACAAATCAAAGGAAAGAGATTAGATTTTCCATTTTATGACGATTCATCTAATCCCACGCCTTGGAAATATAAAGTTGAGCAATATTTTGCATTTTCTAATATCACTGCACATCAGAGATTACCTCTTGCTTCTTTCCATTTAAATGGAGATACTTTGAGGTATTGGTGGTATTCTAATGCTAAGACAAATTTAGATTGGGATTCCTTTGTTACTAGCCTATAGAGTCATTTTGCTCCTGATATATTAGAAGACCCACATGGCACCCTTAGTAAATGGAGGCAAGATGGTTTATTATCTGATTATGTTAAAAATTTCAAGCAATTAAAGATGTTCCTGAGACACATCTATTATGAACTTTCTTGTCTGGGTTGCGAGATGATTTGCGATTTGAGGTTTGTTCCTTTAAGCCCTCTAATCTACTACAGGTTGTAGAACTTACACAGCTTCAACAAGCCAAATTACAATCTAGGCAAAAGCCTTTTAAAGCTATTGATAATCAAAGAGGGTTGTTGCCAACACTTGCCCATCCTGCTCGACCCCTCTTTCCAAATTCCAAATCCCTACCAATAGTAAAAAAATTAACCCCTTCCCATTATGAGGAGAGGATTTTTTTTTTAAAGGCAAAGGGCAGTTATCCTGTAGATAACCACCCAAATTCATTCCACATCAAAATAAAATTACATCATGAGTTTACAAAATGTTCCTCCAAAAACCAATCTGGGAGGAGATAGATGAGACAAAGTTCTCAACATAAGGCCTCTCCCCCCTAAACACCACCCCGTTCCTCCCCAACCACACCCCCCACAAAATCGCCAGGGCCTTTGCCCGACCATACTTAGAGCGGAAGGTGAAAACTCCGCCGCCTACACTTCCCTTACGAAAGGGGGACCAGAAGCTAGCGGCATCCTAGTGGGAGAATTATGAGGAGAGGGTTAGGAAAGGC
Source organism: Thalassia testudinum (assembly GCA_037157565.1). Taxonomy (NCBI): domain Eukaryota; kingdom Viridiplantae; phylum Streptophyta; class Magnoliopsida; order Alismatales; family Hydrocharitaceae; genus Thalassia; species Thalassia testudinum. Next base: position 22,579,374 of record JAZHRO010000015.1, on the reverse strand, counting down.
CTTTGCTTCCAATGTAGGAAAAAATGGTCCAAGGGCCACAAATGTAAAAGCCTCTATACTATCCATTTGGCTCTAGACCTCGATGACACTTTACCAAAGGATGAGCAAAGTATTATCCATGCCTAGGATATCCACACGTGCTATTAATGGCACTGAGAGCAATGCAACTGTGTGTGTTCAAGGCTCTATTAAAGGGATCCTTACAGTTGTCCTAATTCATTAGGGAAGTTCTAACAGTTTTTTAATCCAAGAATGGCCTCTAAATTCGGTCTAAAAATTAATGATCCATCACAATTTCAAGTAATGGTAGTAGATGGCCAAAAGACTACAAGCATAGGAATTTTGATTAAGCTGAATGATCTCCATGTGTCCTTCAATTTTTATATATTGCCCTTGGGGGGGTGATGTGTTGGGCACAGAATGGTTGAACCAGTTGGGCACAATTGAGTGGAATTCTGAAGAACTCTTTATGAATTTTGTTGTTAATGGCAGAAACCATTCTTTATGGGGCTTGAAACCAAAGCAGCTTTGTGTGATAGAGTCTAAAGCTATTTCTAAAGAGCTCACATCAGCCAAGACAACATTTATGCTTCAGGTTGATGCAGCTGAAACTACAAGTCCGATTTCTTCTTCTTCAGATGCCGAATTTCTAGAATTAGTTTCTCTTTCAAATCAATATGGTGATATTTTTCAGCTCCCTCGTGGTCTACCCCCTATACGAGCATATAATCATCGCATTCCTTTAATGGATAGTGCTTCTGCAATTTCAAAGGCTCCTTATCGTCACTCTCCATTACAGAAAGAAATTATTGAGCAGCGAATCCATGAAGCACTCCAGGAGAGACTGATTCGTCAGAGTATAAGCTCTTTTGCTACTCCAGTCCTTTTAGTCAAGAAATCAGATGGTTCATAGCGTATGTGCATTGATTACAGTGTTTTGAATGCAAACACAGTGAAAGATAAGTTTCCAATTCCTTTGGTGGATGATCTTCTCGATGAATTGGTCGGTTCTGTGTTTTACACTAAATTGGACCTCAAGTCGGGATATCACCAAATTCGAGTCCATGAAAATGGCATACATAAGACAACATTTAAAACTCATGAATGCAAATAGGAATTTCTAGTAACGCCTTTTGGGCTTACACTCCTTCCACTTTTCAACAATTGATGAATACGCTTTTTAAATCAATGCTTCGCAAGTTTGTCTTGATTTTTTTCGATGATATACTGGTTTATAGCAAATCTTTTGAATTGCATATCCTCCATTTAGCAAAGATTTTTGAAATCCTACACCAAAACTCTTAATTTCTGAAGAGATCAAAATGCCAATTTGAAGCCATTTCAGTTACTTATTTAGGTCATGTTAATCAGTTAAGTGTCTATGGAGGTTGATAGAACTCAGGCAGTATCTTCATGGCCAATACCAACTTCAATAAAAGCTTTGCAGGGATTCCTTGGTCTTGTTAGCTATTACCGAAAGTTCATTGAAATTTTTGGCATTATTGCAGAAAAAAAGAATTCTTTCAAGTGGAATGAGTGGGCCCATGATGCATTTATTGCATTACAAAATGCTCTCATTTCTAACCCGGTATTAGCTCTTCCAGATTTTCAAAAACCCTTTGTGGTTGAGTGTAATGCAAGTGGTTATGCTATTGGTTCTATTCTATCTCAAGAGGGGAAGCCTATTGCTCATATTAGTAAAGTCTTATCTCCCAAACAGCGTGGATGGTCCACATATGAAAAGGAGCTTCATGCCATATTATTCGCTACTGAGAAGTGGCGCCACTATTCAATGGGCAGAAAATTTATAATGATATACCATCGAAGCCTCCATTATCTCTTACAACAAAAGGTGCATACACCTGCGCAACAGAAGTGTTTGGTTCATCTTATAGATCACAACTTCCAATTGGAATACAAGCAGGGCAAACACAATCTGGCAGCAGATGCGTTATCTCGTGTGGATGAATTTACAACCATTCAAGCTATTTTTGCACCACTATTGCATTGGCTTGATGATTTGAAAGCCTCTTATTCTTCTAATCCCACATTTGTCCAACTACTGGATCAATGGACTTCTGGCCATCTTCCACATGACAAATATAATGTGCGACAAGGAATTCTATGGTATAAGGATAGAATTTTCCTTTCCCCAAATTCTTCTTTTATTCCCCATGCACTTCATTTTGCACATAATTCAGTGGAGGGAGGTCATTCCGGATTCCACAAAACTTCGCATCATTTAAAGAAAAATTTTTATTGAAAGGGAATGCCTATTGCAGTGAAGAATTATATTAAACGTTGTGATATTTGTCAAAGGTGCAAAGCAGTTACTCAAGCTCCAGCGGGATTACTCCAACCATTACCCATTCCTGACAGCATTTAGGATGATATAGCTATGGACTTCATTGAAGGGTTGCCTATTTCATGAACAAAAACTGTTATTATGGTGGTGATTGACAGATTATCTAAATATGGTCACTTTATTCCAATGAAACATCCATATACAGCCCAAGATGTTGCACAACTCTTTATTAAAGAAATTGTGTTTACATGGTATTCTGCCGTCCACAGTTTGTGAGGAGATGCAATCTTCTGAAGCTCTTTCTGGCAGGAGTTGTTCGCAGCAACCAACACACAATTACATGAGTTCTTACTATCCTCAAACAAATGGACAGTCTTAAGCCCTCAATCGATGTGTTGAGCATTATCTATGTATCTATGTTGCTTTTCTTTCCAATAGAAGAATGGTTAGGTTCGACAGCTTCCATGGGCTAAGTATTAGTATAATACTAGTCATCATTCATCAACAAGATGTTCCCCTTTTGAGGAAGTTTATGGTTTCCCACCACCAACTTTTTCTACATATGTCGTGGTAGGCGACATACGTAGTCATCTCTCAACTGGTTCTTACTTGTAAGCGAGTATGTTGATGACAACACATCAGCGAGGTCTGGAGCTGCTAGACAAACTGTTGCAACTGGCTCTAACAAGGGCCTCTCCTCTGGAGACCTCAACTGGTGCTGATGGCTCCGCATTTGGTATCCCTGCCATAAGTCTTCCTCCAAAGACCACGAAACTAAATCTCCTTCTCGGGAGTCCACAAAACTGCAACTCCAACATAGAAACTTGACATGGGCCCTTCCTCTAAGGACCTCGAAACTAAATCTCCATCTCTAGAGACCTCGAAACCTTGGATCTCCCAGAGTTTGGTTTCTCATGCAGTGATCTCTAACAGAACTCCCAAACGAGTGATGACTATAATAGGATCCACATTCTCTCTTTCTCCCGTACTAGTATGGGAGATAAATACAACAATAAGAAAAAACATCACAAAAAAAAAGAGCTTTTCCTTATCTTTTCTTTAATTCAAACTCTCTTTTTTCTCCTTTGTTTTCCATTGTTTTTGATATATATTTTTTTTTCCTTCTTTGTTTTTTCCTTCTCTTTTTTTCTTTCTGGTTTTTCCTCTCCTTTTCTTATTTCATTTTTTCCTTCTTCTGATATTTTCCTTCTCTCCAAATAACATGACCCAACTATCATGACAAAACAAAAAAAATGAGATAACATAAGGATGCAAAATACCCTCGTTAGGTTTCAAATGAGCCCACTCAAGCGTCTCCATCGATTGCATTGTTGCTAATCTCTCCCTCCAATCTCACGACTGCGCACACCGCCAAAGAACTCTCACTCCTCCACACTCCAACAATCGTGCAACAATGTTGCTCGAACACATCGAGCGCCGCTTAGGGCTCTCCACGACAGCAATACCCATCGTTGACGCGTGGCTGCCATCTTCATCGCCATCTTCGTCGCCATGACCTCTCGAGGATCAATCAAGCATGAAGAGAGCATTCAAATGGCTAATGTTGTGCACATGGAGACTTCAACCACCAATAAGGAGCCACTCTAGCTGCATAGCCACTAAAAGGAAATGTGCTCACAACCTCAAGAAGCAGTAGTTCAACCGCCCAAAGTCTTAAAGGTGGAAGCCATAGTAGTTCAAACCCCCAAGTGCAACACCGCCAAGGCTCTAGAGGTCGAGTAGAGGCTCCCACTACCCTAGAGGAACAACACAAGGGCACTAAACTGCAAAGGTGACCTTTTAATGATGAAAGAACCACAATAGGCATTGTTGAAGCCAGCAAAGGCATCACCAGAGCTATGTGGCGTAGCTGGAGTCACAATGGGTCATTGAAGTCACGATGGGTCGCTAATGGTCTAGTGGAGGAGCTAGTAGCCAATAGTGAGGTTTAAATGGTTGTCCTTTCTAAGATGCTTGAGAAAAGGAGTCCTCTCTTTAAGGATTTTACACAATCCCCAAGAAAAGAAGAGAGAAACCTAAAAACTAATTTGGTGGAAAAGAAAAGGCAAGAGGAGGTCAAGTAGGTATAGAGCTCTAACCTAAAAACCCCACTCTAATACCAAGTTCGAAGAAATGAACATTCTATTCTCTGCAGAAAACCCTACGGCTGCATTTTATAGGGAGAAGCTAGAGAAAATTGCTTACATGCCCTTAGAAAAGCAAAGAAATGATAAATGAATATAGGTGAAAATAGAGCATATCTCTCCACATATATATTTACATATACATGCACACATACATATAGAAAGGAGAAAGGAAGCCTACACTTGAGTTTAGGAAAAGTTTCCAACATCCAAGATTATAACTTGGTCTAGTAGTAATATTTTGAAATGAACTTTTAGGGATTTAGATCACCTTAAATGAGCATGCCATGTATCAAATTGCAGGCCAACTCTAACCCTTACATCAAAGGTGATCAATTTCAACAGTTTTCAGTAATCTAAATATTAACAAAATTTGACCAACTTAATAAAGGGTTTAGAAGTGTCCACTTTCGATGAAATGTGAAATGCATATTACTACCATCAGTGAATAATTTCATCCTACAAAGTTTCATATCAAAATATTACTTGTAGTCAAAGATATGAACTCCAATAGAGAGAGCTTTTGCTACAATTGAGTGCAGGCTCCCATCATAAAATATACGTATGTGCGTAAATAGATACATATGTGTATAGCTTCTAGTGATGGATTTTCAAATGTGCAAATCGATTATCACCAAATATCCCACAATTAACGGAAGAAGTTGCATAATGTGGACGGCTATAAAAATGAAGAATATGATAGTGAGATAAGGGAAGTACTAGAAATATAGAATCTATCAAAAGAAAAACTAGTGTAATGTTAAAGAAGAAAGATTTACACTACAAAATTTAACAAGATCAGTTTTCTCATAAGAAAATAAATAATTTAAGAAAAGAGGATGTAAGGGAGCATGTCAAAAATGGCAGAAGCACATATTGTGCATGGGGCTGGAGGAAGCAGGCCACATCCCAAAAGCACATTTTGGTTGTCATCCAACTTTAGCAGTTATGAAGTCAAGTTTAAATAATTTAAATTTAACATAGCTGACAACTATCCTTTCATGGCTTATAAAGAAGTTTCCCCAATTCACCTTCAAAAACATAATTCTTCTGTTAATATTCCTTTGTAAGTCTACAACAAGTAGTTGTCGAGAAGAAAAGGTCCAGACTCACCCAAACCAATTTTCCATAGCAACATCAAATATCAAACTAATCCTAGTACCTTAGCGAGTAAGTTGCACAGATAATTGCAAGAAAGAAAAAAAGAAAAAGCAAGAACAACAACGGGATAGTTTACCAGGGCTAGTGCTTTGGTTGGAGGTAGGATTACTTTGTCAAGACTCCCATATCTTCCGAACATGGTAACAAGATCTCCTTCACTAGAATGGAAGGGCAAGTTTTTGACCAAAATAACCTCATTGCTTCTACCAGAATCTTTCATTTGTTTGGAGGCAGACTTCTCTAGAGCAAGTACGTTAACACCAGCATTTGATAAAGCTTTTTTTGTCTCAGATATAACTCGTGTTTCTCCAAGCGCAATTCTTACAGAAAGATCATCAGCATCTCGGTCAAGTAAATCACTTTTACTCACACCATATTTTCTAGCAATATTTTCAATGGCCTAAAATCATTTCAGGGAGATCATAAGACAAAAGACTCATTCAAAAGGAAAGTTAAATATAGCTCTATCAATGCTTACACACAACCAAGAATTACACCCTCAAAATTCAAATGAAGAATGCATTATACAGAATTTTTCTTTAGAGAATTCATCATACCAAAATCAATCTACACATTGAAATCCAATCTACACTACTTATTAGCATATATGTCTTAAGTTGTTAACATATTCCCTACTTAATTTTTTATATTTTATTATGTTGCACGTTATTTTATTTTTCTTGTTGGACATTTAGTGTAATTTTCTCACACCTCTCCTCTATATAGAAAGGTGTAGGATTTATTGTAATAACAAGTTGATTCATTCTCTTTTACTTGGTATCAAAGCATGGTCGTAGGCTTAGTTCTGATATAGCACCCAAATGAAGCCCAAAAACCTTCCACCCTAACACTAAATCTCTCTCTCCTCTCACCGGTGGCCGGTGGCACCAACAGCCACCAGGATTCCCAGCAGCCAACGGTGGCAACTGTGGGGCACCAACAGCCACTGATGCCACTCCAGCAGCACCAGCAACCACAAGCACTGCCAAAGTAGGGCTAACAGCCCCTGGTGCAGCCCCTGTAGGGCAGCGCTGGTGCTGCAGGCCCGCCGCCAACACTCTAGGCGGAGGAGAGGGGGCCTCCCAACAGCCTTACAGGTCCTGTTGGGGCCGAACTTGGCTCTAGCGGGGATGGTCCGATCTCGCAAAGACCGTTAGGAATTGCAATGTGGTTTTTTTGGGTTATCTATTGCCCAAAAAACCATGATCAATTACTCTTTTTTCAACACTTGATATGACCTGAAAACAATTTCAAATATTAGTTTTGGCATATTTTACCTATCCAGAGGCTCACGATGGCATCTTCCCCGAAATCCAAGGTCACATCGAGTATCATGTAAGAGGACGTGATTTACAAGAGTCCTATAATCTCAAATTGATGAGACAAACTATCTAAAATGATCTCAAACATTCCTTATGGTGAAGGAACATGATAAGGAACATATTTTATTCGAACCTTCTAGGTTTATTTGGATTCCAATACATATCTAATTTCGAGGTGTCCATAAGCGATTGGGTTTGTTCTTTGTTTGGATTCGGTCGATGGCTCTCCATCTCCATATTGTTGTTTTCTCCTACTTCTAGTTGGAGTCGATCTCAAAATCAACCTAGAAGCAAGATTTCTGAAACCCATTGATAGGATGGAAAAATGCATCTTGGAAAAAAGATAAAGCTACATGGTACGTGCTTGGTTGATGAATAACGTTATTCCCAAAGTTGTCAAGGCGTTAAGTAGCTGCAAAGCGATAAGCTCCTTAATCACCCGAGGCGAGAGGCGACAAAAAGACGATTGCCCAATTGAATTAAGGTGACAAATCTTTTTATTTCTTAAAATTTTGAATATGTCTAATAAACTCATATGGTAATATTGGCTTTCATAAGAAACATATGATAGTACTATTTAAGTGAACAAAAAAATAATGATCCTATCATATTTAAGTAACAATAACATATATATTTATACTATCATACAATTTGTAAACATATATATTACATTTATAATTATAGGCTAAAACAAACAACCAAAATATATATCATATGTATCTACCAAAACAAGATAGTGACATGTATTTATTTTGAAGAAGAAAAGAAATGTTAACAATGAATGTTAACCCTCCACTGCATTAATAAAAGGGGCTAATTACACCAAAAATTACAAAGAACATTATAATAATAAAGCACTCCCTCTATTGAAACTCCCACTCCATTGAGTTTAAGCCAAATGTACTACAATAAAGTGAAGGCCTTCCTTAAGGTAGAGGCATCTACCAATGACCCACAAATGCTAAACCAAAAAGTTCTCTCCAAGTTGTACTCAAGACATTAACATGTATTATAATATACTATATTTACAATACAACACAAGCTTAATACCATAACTTATACATATATTGCTATATATCATTAGACAGTTGTAGACAATGACAAATATATACATACATACATCGTTAAACTACAATATATCATAATTATATCATTATAGATATACAATAATGTATATGTATAACCTATACATATATGTCTTAATAGATAAATAATAGTCTAAATTAGGAAGAGAAGGCAAAATTGAGCATATAAAAGTTATCAATAGCATATATGTATGTATGTATTATGTATATACAATAATATATAACACAAACATCTATAATATATGTAACTTAAGACAAAATAAGAGTCTTATAGTCTTACCTAAAGTGAATTAAGAGTAAGGCGACAAGGCGCAAGGCGACCCAGGCAATAAAAAAGGCAACTAGGCGATAGCCTGGATGAAGCCCCCGGCCTGGAATAGTTATAAGGCGACCTTTGGCTTTCTTGCCGTGTCCGGTAGCCCGATAGCCTAAGGCGATAGCCTTGATAACATAGGTTATTCCTCATATTGAAGATGAGATTATGTACAAGCAACAGGCAAATCAAATGTCGGATAGTCTTAGAGGCATATTTTAATGAGAGGAATTCTTCTAGGGTCTTTCAAATGCAACATGAGTTGTTTGAGTTGAAGCAGAAGGGTCGCTCACTCTCTCAGTATTATTCTGCCTTGAAAGGACTTTTGGAGAAATATAATACCTACCGACTTGTTTGTACTTGTTCAACCCATAAGGATTATTGTAAGGAGTTCACAATCCACTTGTTCTTGTATGGACTTGGCCCAATTTATGCTGCTGCTCATTCACATATCCTCACATTGTTTGAGCTCCCTACACTGGAGGAGGTCTCTAGTCGTTTGAGTAGGCTTGTTGTGCCTTTACCTTAAGCTAGACAGGCTTCAACCATGGTTGCAGTGATTAGACGTAGAGGTCGAGGTGTTCCTACCACGTGTGGTCGAGAAAGAGAACAAGGTTCTTCTGGGAGGCCCCGTACCACTTGTATCTTCTATGGGAAGGTTGGACACATTGAGACCTCCTGTTGGGCCAAGCACGAGAGACCATCAATCGCCAATCAAGCTTCTATGACTTCTATTAGGCAATCTGATACCGTTTCTCATTCAGAATATGATGTGGTTCAGTGCCTCCCCCAATTGTCTCAGAAGCTGACCACCATCACTGAGACTATTGCTTTTGCCTCGTCGTCAGGTACTGATATGTCCTAGTTGGGAGACTCTGGTGCATCACACCATTTATCTGGTGATCAGGGATAATTTAGGAGATTACAGACCGTGCCTTGTGGATAGACAATGGTGCCAGATGGTAGGCATGCTCAGATTGACGATCAGGGGGAGGAGTCTGTTACCCTCACCATGTGATTATCTGATGTGTTGTTTGTTCCTAATTTATCTATAAATTTGTTGTCAGTAAGATTACAAAATAGCCAAGGCTGTAAAAATCGATCTATGTGGTCGATTAATCGTATGCAGTTAGGGACCAAACCACATATCAATATTCGGTCCAATAATCGAGTGGACCAATGAATCGGCTGATTATCCGATTAATCGATTAACTAATTGCCCAATTAAACATTGGGAGGTCAAATTTTTGTGTCTTGATTGGCACGTCAAAGAGAAAAAGAACCCCACCTGACTTCTCCATCTCCCTTCCCCTCCATTTGAATCTTAATGAAACCCTAAATCTACACCTCTCTATCACCACGAAGTTCCTTATTACCTATTAAGTCTCCTTAAGATAATATGCATGTCAAAAAAATAATAGTAATACATATGTGCATATTTTCAATTTACATATATGTATATATAATATGTATGGTAGTATATATAATTATATTTAAATCTTTAAATACTTAAAAGTACTAAATTGATTAATCCATGATTAATCACCCGTATACCATATACTCCTTAGTCGGTGACCTCACCGACTAAATATCAACTACCGATTTCTGCAACCTTGAAAGCAAATTAATTGTATAGTCATATTTAATGATGGTTGCATATTTCAAGAAAAACCGACAGGGAGAACAATTCGTAGCGAACATGTCAGGGTGGTTCTAACTTTACGACGGGGAGTGCCTTGCAATGGCATCATCTTGGTCACCCATCTTTGGACATGGCTCAGATGCATCATCACGCATTTTTCACCAGCTACTAAGATAAACTGTGATGCTTGTCAGCTAGGGAAGCATCTTAGATCTTTTCAAACCACTACTAGTCCCAGTTCTGTTATTTTTGAGTTGTTATATTTGGATGTTTGGTGCCTAGTCGAATACTTGACTGACAAGGTTACGACTACTATTTACTCACTGAACGATTTTTCCCATTTATCAAGGTTATTTTTATGAAGAATAAGTTTGATGTAGGATAAATTATTAAACATTTCTTATTGAAAATAAAAAAATCAATTACCACAAGGAAAATTATTAGATTGAATAATGCTTTAGAATTTTATACCACACGATTAGCTAGGTTTTACAAGACACATGGTATTTTGTATCAGACCTCCTATCCACACATTCACAGTGAAATGGTGTGGTAGAGAGGAATCACAGGCACTTGTTGGATGTGGATCGTACTTTACTAATACAACATTATGTTCTGCATTTGTATTAGGGTAATGCAGTTCTTACTGCATGTTATCTTATTCACAGGATGTCTTCATCAGTTTTACATGAGCAAACTTCTTGCAATATACTTTATCCTGAAAAGGAGTTATTTCAGTTCCCCCACGTGTATTTGGATGCATGGCATTTGTGCATTTGATGGGCCAAGAAGGGATAAGTTAGCGCCACGTGCAATCAAGTACGTTTTTCGTGGATATTGCCATGTTCAAAAAGGATATCTCTAATATGATCATGTAGCAAAGAGGTACTATGTTAGTACAGATGTGACCTTCCATGACAGGGGGTAGTCTCCTGGTCAAGTGCAGAACATGAGTATCGGGCTATGGCCGATACTACTACTAAGATGGTTTGGGTGAAGTCTCTCTTATGACATCTACATGTCCAGATTGATAGTCCTATGGAAAACGATGTGATAACAGGGGTGCCACCTACATTGCCATTAATCCAATGTTTCATGAGAGAACGAAACATGTAGAGGTAGATTGTCACTACACTAGAAATCTAATACAGTGGGGAGTGTTATGAATTACATTTGTTGCTTCAAAGGGCCAGATGGCTGACATCTTCACAAAGCCTTTGCCACGTGGAGATTTTGATGTGTGTTGTTCCAAGCTGAGCATTGATTAACATCTATGCTCCACCTTGAAGGGAAGTATTAACATATTCCCTACTTATTTCTTTATGTTTTTTTTTAAAAGCTATTTCTTTATGTTTTATTATGTTGAGTACCGCTTTGGGCTTAGTTTAGTTTATGTTTTTATGATTATGAGGACTACTTTATTATTTTTATTTCTTATTGCTTTTTGTATCGCAATTGTTCCCACACCTCTCTATATATAAAGAGGCGTATGATTTCTTCGTGGAATAAAATTGATCATTTTCTCCCACTTGATATCAAAGCAACGCTCCTAAATCGATGCTTTGGTATCCCACCAAAACCTCTAGCCCTTCAAACCCCTCCACCTTATCCCTCTTCTCGCCTCGTTGCCCAAGCAGCCACCACCACGGCTGCCACCAGCAGTAGCATCACCAGCAGAAAACCCAGCAACGAAGACAACCACCACCAGTAACAGCCAGCAGCGCCACCACCAGCCGACAATAGCATCACCGATGGTGCTGCCTACCCAGCGACGACAAGAAGGGTCTCACGGACCCTAGGTAGCGGTGCTAGGGTGTTTCGTTGCACGCTGGCATGGCCCACGACTACTCTAAGGGTCCTTGATATGGTCTTAGTCTAATTTCCAGGCGTTGGTTGCACAGATTTCATGATCTAGAGATCATATCACTTGCTACAGTACCTTCTATGATTTGGAATGTCAGATTGTGTTTTCTGTTGATGTGATGCCAGTTTGAATGCATTAGCCTTGTCCTTTGGTGACTTGGCTGAAGGAAGATGCCCCCCCCCATGTTGAGCCAAGTACCTTTGTCATACAGAGATTGATAGGTGATACAATAACCATAGCATAGAGTGTGAGTATGACAAGTTACCCTGAGGTATTTTCCATCGTGATGACTTTTGGGGAGGAACCGATTTAGTTTCTATTGCACATGACAGAGATCAGGGCAGTACATGGTGGCTAGTTAATTCAGGAGCATCAAGACATCTTAGTGGAGATCAAAGTTGGTTCACCAATCTCCAATCTGTACCCATAGGCAGAATTGTTCAAGTTGCAAACAACAGGCACTCTAGAATAGAAGATCAAGGGGAGGTGCTAGTGACCTCTAAGATGAGGTTGCCTGATATTCTATTTGTGCCAGACTTTCCAAGCCTATTATCGATCAGTGGTATCACTAAAGAAATTAATTGCCGAGCCATTTTTTATGAGATGGGTGCATCCTTGAGGACTACCTGGAAAGTATAGTTGAAGCATCTTCTATTTTCCTACAAACCAAGACATCATAAGAGACCACAAGGATGCTCTAAGAGAATTAGGAAGCTAATCACCACAAACGCATCTCCTTACATGCAAGGAACTTCCATCAAACTAGGTGGAACCAATTTTCTTTTGTGGTCTATGTCCCTTGACCAATTTGTGGGATCTCACAAAAGGAAATATATTCTGTTGAAAGATGAACCGATCGTTAAGGATAAGATAGATGATTAGGAAGCCAGCAATGACTAGGTTGCTACATACATGTTGAATAGCATGAAAATAGGTCATGTCTTATTCATCGGCAAAGATGTAGGAGGTTCTACATGAGATCCACTCCTAAAACAACAATATCGCTCGTTTGTATCGAGGCATTGAGGATATACACACATTCCGAAAGGGAACCATGTCTCTAGCAAACTACTATGATTCATTGAAGCACTTACAGGATAAGTAGGACACTTATCACCCCCTATCATCTAGCGTATCTATTATGGCCAAGCAAATGGAAGCCATTTGATCAGTATAGTTTCTAGCTACTCTTGGCCCTAAATACAAGGCAGAAAAGGACCAGTTGATGGGGCAGACATTCCAACGCCTACACAGTTTTACGCACGCCTTCCTGCCTTGAATTATTTGATCATGCTCCGGTGTCTAATTCTTCTTCCATGGTGTCAGTTGGCCGTGGTAGAGCTGCTTTCTCTAGCTGAGGCAAGGCACACCCCCTAGGGACAACAGTAGGTGTGAAGATCGACACACAAGCCTCTTTTGAGAGCACTATCACCTGCAAGGACAAGGTCCACGTACCAACAAGTGTCTTCTGGGACTAATGAGACCATATATCAGGATGAGGACACTTCTACTTCTCAGGTGACGATCTCCCGGCAAGAGTATGACAGATTACTGACGTCCTGACATCCCAATCTGCTTCTTCAACAAGTGTTGTTGTCAGTACTACAGCGCTATCAGTTTAGTCTCATGATCCAAACTAGGCGGCAGATTCAAGTGCTTCTCCTTGTTCTCATCCTTATGATCCCTTGCCAATCCCTTCAATATGAGGGTGGCTAATGATGCCCTATCTCCAGTAAGTGGACTTTTTGGAGATGTTCCTCTTATTAAATCTCTATTGTTACACGCCCCTAACTTTGCATTAAATCTCATCTCTATCAATTAAATTACTAAGGCACTAAATTGTTGAGTAATTTTTTATGATTATTTCTTCTTCCAAGATCTCCGAACGATGACCTCTAGTACCCCAACCTTCCACCCACACATTTATCCTCTGTTGCCGCCCTAGCCACTATAGCTCTACAGTGGCATTTGTGTTTGGGTTAATTGAGTATTCTTGTACTTCGTCATCAGTTTCTAGAGTTCCAGTTTCCAAAGTCTTTTGAGTGCAATGCTTGTCAACTTGGCAAGCATCATAGAGTTTCTTTTCCTTCCAATTAGAATAAAAGAGCCGAGTCTCCTTTTCTCTTGATTCATACTGATTTGTGGGGACTTTGCCAGGTCCGTAGTCTCAAGGGTTTTAAATACTTTCTTATTTTTGTGAATGATTGTACCCGTGTTACTAGGGTCTATATGTTGAAAAAAAAATCTGAAATGCATGTACTAAGAATTGTCTCTGAAATAAGAACTTAGTTTTCTTCTGTTAGTCGTACTTTTCATAGTGATAATGGCCTAAAATTCCTGAATGCTACTATGGTTAATTTCTTTGCTTCTTAAGGGACCATTCATCAGACATCATGTGTTTACACCTCCCAACAAAATGAGGTGGTTGAATGCAAACTCCAACATTTACTTGATATGGCTACGACTATGATGTTTCAGATGCATGTCCCATCTCAGTATTGGGCTAATACCATTCTTACTACGGCCTTTCTAAGCAATAGAGTGTCTTTCGCTATCCTAAAGAGTGAGACACCTTATTCTCTTTTGTTTCCTAACCGAGATAGTTTCTCTCTTATGCTTGTTGTATTTGAATGTGTTTGTTTTGTCCATCTATTCAAAGTGGACAAGTTGTCTCCCCGATCGGTCAAGTATATTTTCTTGGAATACTTATGCACGATAAGGGATATCACTGCTATGACCCATTGATGCATAGATTTTATGTCAATGCAGATGAGCATTCTTAAAGTATGTTCTCTACTTTCAGTCGAAGGAAAAGATCCTGCTTCCTCTTCAGGCTCAGAATATCCTTCTTCCTATGCCTATTGCAATGTCGCTAGTGCCCTCTGAGCCACCTTCACCACTAGTGCCTCCACCCCAACCACCACCTCTTCGTACTTACCACTGGAGAGTCCCTAAGATGCTTAGAGGGGAACCACTATCTACCATACCTACCGCTCCTTCCTCCATTGGTTCTACTAAATCTGATGGAGATCAAGTATTACCTTCTACAGAAGGGTCTGACTTGGATAGTCCTATTGATCATCAAAAGGCCCAATGCTCATGTGCTTACTATTCTATTTCGCAACATGTCTTTTAATAGATTACCTGCTATCGCTCGATTATTTTCTCTTGTTGTGGACAGTCACCAAGTTCCACGCAGTCATACTGAGGCTCTCAAACATCCTATCTGGAAAGCAGCCACAGAGGAAGAAATAAGAACGCTGCAATCCTATGGTACATGGGACTTGGTGGAGTTCCCCCTGGTGCTACAGTTGTGGGTTGTCGATGGATGTTTACCCTCAAGTATCTTCCACATGGCTCAGTTGAAAGACATCAAGCACGACTTCTCGCCCAAGGTTACCCCTACACCTTTAGGGTAGACTATTTTGAGACTTTCTCGCCAATGGCAAGGACGAATTTTGTTCAATTCCTTCTTTCTCTATGTGTCAACCTGCACTAGCTCGTATTTCAACTTGATATTAAAAATGTATTCTTGTATGGAGACCTTCATAAAGAAGTCCACATGTATCAGCCTCCTGGATTTGTTACTCAAGAGTGTCAGAAGGCCTACAAATTGCATAAAGCTATTTATGGATTGATGCAAAGCCCAAGGTCATAGTTTAAGAGATTTAGTAAAGCAATTCGGAAGTTTGGCTTTACTAGATCTTCATATCATTCTATATATGTTCTACATAGCCCAAGGTCATTCTTATTATTTGTGTAGGCAACATTCTAGATAAGGAAGGCATTGAATTAGCAAAGACTTTTTTACATTCTCAATTTGTCACCAAAGATCTTGGAGTGATCAATTATTTCTTAGGTATTAAGGTCCATCAAATTGATGGGGGCCTTGTTCTTTCTCAGCAGAAGTATGTTCTTGATATGCTACTAGCCTACTAGAAGTAGGGATGATAGAATGCAAGCCTGAAAGCATTCCATTGGATCCTGTTGCTCATCTACCAGATTCTAATAGTCCTTCAGTAGAAGATGTAACTAGATATCGTGCTATAGTTGGTGTTAGCGTGTAGCCAAATAAGCCACATGGTAGAGTCAGTGGGCCCATATTAGGTACATAGAGTATGTATGTGTGCGTGTGTGAAATAGGTTTAGGGTTTGGTAAGTTTGTTTTGTGCCACATGTGGCAACTTATTTTAGTGATTGATTGAGTCAAAATTTAAGATTGAATAATTTTAGGAGTAGTCAAGTGATAGAGTTTGTTTAGAAAATAAGATTTACAATTCCTAAATTAGTTAGGAGTATGATTGGGTTTGAAATTGGATTTAGTTCTCTTTAAATAAAGACCAAAACCTGCTTGTTTCTTCTAAGTTGCAATAAATTATTTTCACATTCAAGAACTCCCTCCTTTCTCTCCCTTCCACACCAACTTCTCTCTCTCTTCCTCCTCTCTCCACGTGCACCATCTTGAAGAAGGAAGGGCTCCTCCATGCATCATTAAATCTTCATAGTTGGGAACTTCATTTACCTAATAGTCACGAGGCCAGACATTACCTATGCTATGGGACGACTTAGCTAGTTTATGCAACCTGCGAAGGCACATTGGGCAGGAGAATGTCAGGTTCTAGCTACTTGAATAATTTGTTTACCAAACGTCTATCATCTAGAAGCATGGTCACCTAAATGTGTAAGGATACTCCGATGTTAACTATGTTGGGAGAGATCTACCGTAGGTTATTACACATATGTTGGTGGCAATCTTGTCACTTGGCAAAGTAACAAGCATAATGTAATCTCAAGGTCCAACGTAGAGTTAGAGTACAAGGCTATGGCACATACTACATGTGAGTCCAACTTACATGATTTTGGAACTCCTATCTCTAGGCCCATTCCTATGTTTTGTAATAATAAAGTTGTCACTTTTATTGCTAATAACCCTACCTTTCACAAGAGGACAAAGCACGTTGAGGTTGATTGTCATTATATCAGAGATGCGGTAATGGAAGGAAAGATATCTAGCCCAAACATCTAAACTGAAGACCAAGTTGCAAACATCTTTACCAAAGCACTCTTCAGGAAGCAACTTGAGTACCTTTGTTTCAAACTGAGCATGTCAGATGTCTATGCTCCAGCTTAAGAGGAAGTGTTGAGAGTTATTGTCTTTATTTGGGCATTTTTATTAATTTTCTCATTATATTGGGTGTTACATGTAATTGTCCCTAGGGTGTCTCTCTATATACTCTTAGGATTTCTCCATAGAATTCATTGTCTTTTTTCTGAACAGTATCAAAGTGGGTTAGATCTCATTTGAAAAAAAAAAACACAATTGAAAACCTTGAAAGAAGGCCACCACTAGCGCCACTGAGCCTCTGGCCACTGGCGAGTTCTCTCTCTCTTTCTCTCACTCACTCTCTCATCTTTGATCTGCAGTACCACCAAGGAGGTCAGATCCTCCCTCAAGGATTAATGCAGCATCGCCTCCATTGGAAACCACCTTGTTGATGTCACCCAGCCATTGTGACTCAACACAAACGCGCACGTACGCTCTCTCTCGCTCTCATTAGAATAAGGGAGAGGAGTTTTCGAGGAATAAGAAATATTATTGCTAACTTAAAAAGAATTACAATAGGAAGGCTCTCTTTTATAGAAAAGAGAGCATATCCTCTAAAACAAGCAACTAACCAAATCAAATCCCAAATAAAACAAATCCACTAAAACAACTTTCTTACTTAACAAATAAACAAAACTTGGGACTTAAGCAAAACCAAGACTAGGACTCTAGGACCAAAACTGCCAACCCTACGAAAGAGATGCAGTGCTTACTACTTGATATTTGATTAACCAATTGCCTAATTCAACAATACAAGAGTAGGTTTCTTGGTAAATTCTTCATCCAAACAAAGAGTTGTTTCATGTACCCCCAAGGGCATTCGGTTGTGTAACATTTGTTCATATTTTGGGACCAGGATGGGACAAGCTAGCCTCTAAAGCTGTAAAGTGTGTATTTCCAAGGTATAGCAGTACACAAAAAGAATGCAGGTGCTATTATCCACTGGCCAAAAAGCACTATATAAGTGTAGATGTTACATTCCATAAGTCAGTCCCATACTTTTCTACTGTTGGACATAAGTTGTCTTTTGAGGAAGATCATGCTCCTATGCTAGTACCACCAGTTCCTTTAAAACAGATACTTGTTACTCATAATCAAGACAGTACTACTACAAAGGATGGCAGTCTACGACATGTACAACCTACTCATGTGTATAGATTGCCAGTAACTTATAGGAAGCATACATGGCATCAGCAACACAACCCCCACTACCTCAGCCACTCTTCTCCCTAGGTCAGGTATGTGTTGATACTGACATGAGTTATCCTATTGGTCATGATGCAGGTTCTTCATATTCTTATAGCCAGCCTTTTGGAGATAGTGCTTCCCTCACTCAACTGCAAGAGACCGAGATGGAGGATCATGACCTTCCAATCGCTATTTGGAAGGCACCTTGCAGTTGTGCTCATTACCAAGTTGCTGGGGCAATGAGTACTGTCAACCTCGAGAGGTCCTTTACTATGTTCACTGTTGCTCTTTCAGCTACTCACATTCCCACGACCTATTAACAAGCCATATTTGATCCAAAATAGGGTCAAGTCATGAAGGAAGAGATGGTTGCCATTCATTCTTGTGAGACATGGGAGCTTGTTGATCTTCCTAGGGGTGCCAAAGTGGTAGGATGCCAATGGATTTTTGCAATGAAGTATAATCCACATGGGACTATTTCTCGTCACAATGCTTTATTGGCTGCAAAGGGATTCACCCACACATATGGGGTGGATCTTTTTGACACATTTTCTCCTATGGCAAGGCTTCCTACGACTCTGTGGCACACATTATGACTGGTCATTGTATTAGCTAGATGCTCATTTCTCTACGACAATCTTCAGGAAAAAGTCTATATGCAACAACCTCCGAGTTTTGACTTAGGGGGAGTGTGTATGCAGACAAGGCCATCTATAGCCTGAAGTAACGTCTGTGTGCGTGGTTCCAGCAGTTGTCAGAGGAGGTGTATGCTATGAGACTCTTTAGATCTTCTGCAGACCACCTACTCTTTGTCAGGAAGGGTGAGGGAGGTGTTGTGGCCCTTCTTGCTTATTTTGATGATCTTATCCTCACCGATGATGATAAACTGGGATAGCCAAGGTCAAGCAGAAGCTAGTTGATTCTTTTGTAATGAAGAACCTGGGTGAGCTGCAGTATTTTCTGAGAATTGAAGTGGCACAAAGCAAAGATGACATAGTTCTTACGCAGTGCAAGTATGCCCTTGATGTGTTACAGGAGACAGGGATGTTGGGGTTAAAGCCTGCTAACATACCCATAAACCCTAAAGAGCATCTCTTTGACATTGAGTCTCAACCTGTTGACAGCAAATCTTACAGGCAATTGACTAGCAAGTTGCTATATCTCACCATCACTCGCCCAGATATCTCCCTTGTAGGGAAGTGGAGTCAGTTCATGGACAAACCGACCAAGCAGCATTGGGATGTTGTAATGCAAGTGCTTAGATACCTGAAAAGAGCACCAAGCCGTGGTATCTTATTCAGAAGAAGAGAATCCATAACTGTGGCAGGCTATTCTAATGCAGATTATGCAGGATGTATGGCAACCAGAAAGTCGACCACAGGCTTTAGTACTTATGTAGCAAGAAATCTTGTGACTTTGAGGAATAAGAAACAACAGGATGTATTCAGATCCAATGCAGAATCTAAGTATTGTGCCATGGCACAAACTACGGCAGAGATGGTTCGGGTTAGATTTGTATTACAAGATTTATATGTCCATGTCAAGGAGCCAACAGAGATGAGAAGCGACAACCGTGCTACTACTCACATAGCAAACAATGCAATGTTCCATGAGTGAACCAAGCATGTTGAAGTTGATTACCATTATACCAGAGACCTAATACAGCACAGGGTCATCTATACCACTTCAATTATCTCTGAACACCAAATAACAAACATCTTCCCTAAGCCACTTAAGAGTGCATTTGATGTCTGCTGTTCCTAAGCTAAGCATGTATCTACTCCAACTTAAGAGGGAGCGTTAGTTTGTTAAGTAGTTTTTAGATTCCCCTGCAATCTCATGTACGTTTTGTTATTTTATATTTCTACCTAGACATGTACCACAATTGTCCTCTCACCTCTCTCTGTAAAAAGAGCCGTAGAGTTTCTTTGTTCAATAAGAATTCTCACTCTTTCTAACCCTATAGCTGAAATATATTCTTGCAAAACTAGCCAACTTAAGGCCTACATGTAAAACTAAATGCTAACAAGTAGATATGTCTAACCAAGCTTTGAAACGGAGAAGGAATAGCAAGACCATTTTAAGATAAAACCAGCAAGCTCAGTTTTCTTTTCCATATGATATATATATGCGCAAAGCATCCCGAGCATATAAAATTGAAGAGTTCTCAAGACATACAGTGTCTGAACGCAAGAATAAACTATTCCATGATTTTGTATCTCCGTTAACTTCAGATGCCTTCTTTTGTTCCTCCCTTTTTTGTTTGAAGCTTTTCGTATTTTGTCCAGAGGCCAGATTAAGACTGAAACAAACGCAGATTAAAAATTGTAAACATAAACCATAAACTCACATGGATAAAGTGGTAACCACATGAATATATCCTCACGTTGATTTGGAAGGTTGTGATTTTGCAGGCATAACATGCAGCAATCTGCCTTGGAATATTGAATTGTCTAACTCCTCTAGGGCACTATAAAAATCAAAAAAAAGGAAAGAAAAGAAAAATTATTTTTGCAACAAACCAAGAATAAATATAATAAGAAGTTCGAACAAAAAAATCTAAGGCCAGGCTCACTTATTTTTTTAGAAAGAAAGGAACACGATTCAAACTCAGTGGCCACCAAACTTTTTTGTGGCAACCAATGTTCTGAAAAACATTAGTAGTGAGCAGTTGTGTTGCCGAGGCAAGACATAAGCCCCAGGGTGGTCGAGGCATAAGCCACACTTTTGGAAGCAAAAAGTTAAAACTTAACATAAACATACACTTTTAAAATGCACATGACTTTTTCTTAAAATGCAAATGGTCAGTCCCTTTCAAAAAAAAAAAAGTGCACATATTTAGCACTTATACCATCAATCATATCCCTTCAGTGGGAAAGAAAAATACAAGGATGACTCCAAAGGGTCCTGCGCATGAGCTATTGCTCCAAATGCAAATGGTCAGTCATAAGGCAAAACGGTATTCATTACTTTGAGAATTGCTCCCATGAGCTATTCATTACCTCTTCACAATTTGTCTCCTTCTATCATCTCCAAGGCCCCTGGCATTCCAAGATAGAACATTGACCATTAATATTTGTCATCATTCCCCCCTTATGGACTCTTTTGGCTCCCATCACCATAGCTACAGCATCATCAACCCCCTCCTTCCGGACACCTGTAGCAGAATTTGAAGTAGTTCTTTCCCTTTTGTAACAAGCATTCAGCACCAGTCTATGTCTCTGTGGAAGAGCATTAATATGCCCAGACGATTTACCGGATCTATTCAAAGAAGCTTTTCTGTGGCTGGATCTAGACTTGATATCTGTATTGATGATGACATTCACGTCTGACCCTGCACCCTCTGAAGGAAGTTTTGGTTCATGGACGCCACGTAACAATTCTTCTCCCTACATGAAATTAGCAACAGCAGCAAACGTAGAGAAAGCACAACGACACGTCTACCAAATGTGCATCACAAGTGAACTCACCACAACCGGACCCACACTTGGGTCCGGCCTCCACCTGTGAAGAAAGAAAAGCATCTGCTTCCTCACACAAATGTAGTCCGTCATGCAAAACAGGAGAATAATCCTTGAAGATCGAGCCAAAAGCCATAATCTTTTCCTTCTCCTGCAAACAATCCGGAACAGCAGCAACCTCCAGGAAGGCATAACAATCATTGGTAACCCTGGATTCAAGAAAGGAAAACTTACCACAACTGGACCCCTGGAAGGGTCCGGTGTCCACCTTTGGATTGCAATCAGGGTCACGCATCCCCATCCCCCGCACTCTAGCATACTGGACATCATCAAGCATGACATATCGCTTCTGATCTTGATGTTCCAGGCTCCTGCGCAAGTCATCTTGATGCTCCAGGTTTATGGGCGTGGATTGCAGAAGGTTGGGACAAAGAACAACAGCCTTGCAATTTCGTTCGAAGGGCAATAGCATCGCCCATTGCTCGCAATGCATAGGGTCCTACATAGAGGGACACGTGGCGACCCCAAAGACCCTATCTGCCTTGCCAAAAATAGGAAAATAAAGGTCTAAATCCAAATCAGGCAACTTACCAACTCCGGATCCATTTCTGGATCTGGATGCCACCTACACAGAGCCTTGATTGCAACATTCCAAAACAGTCCTTGAATTTAAAATCGAGCCCAAAATAGGCAAGCCAACCATGCCATTCTCTAATCGATCTTCCACGCAATCCTTGCTCCTCGTGCGATCTTCAATAGCGCGTGAGACAACTCCATCACAACTATGGGATTCGAATCTCGAATCCCAAAATCAGATGACGCAGCCACCCAGTTCAATCTCCATTCCAGCCTCGACTTCTTGCGTAGATCACGCAGCACCAAGTTTGGCGAAGAAGAATTCAAATCAGCAGGAACATGCTCAACGATCAAAGGTGCTTGCTTCATAGGAGCCAATCGCATTATGTTCACAGCATCACTCCCTTCCAACTTCTCACAAGAACGATTCCTTGGCACCGCCATCAACACGATTTCTGCATTGGAGGGAACTCTTCTCCCTTCGAAACCCAACTCCTCAAAGGTGATAACACAAGCACAACCACCAAAGCACAGGACCTCCTTTGATGAGAGTGATTTCCCAATCAACAATTCCCCCTCCACCTAAATCGAAGTAGCATCCCCTTCTTGCAATCCAATTCCAAAACATCTTCTAATTCTTGCAAAGGAAGAACAAACGTCCACAACCGTCTGAACGGTTCTCAGCCTCAAAGGAATTCCAAGAATTCGAAATCGAATAGGCAGTCACAGAGGAATCCGCTCATCAGATGCTCCTTCATAAATGCTCGGAAGGGACCACCGAACCAAAACATCACCAATCAAAAATTCTTTAAAACAGAGATGATCAACATCTATCTTCTCAAGACCAAAGAGCAAAAATTTTATCTTCGATAAAACAATAATCTTCCACATCTTAGAATCCAAACAACGGGAAACAAAAGATCTAACCTCATCAACACCAATCCCTCCACGCTAGAGATTGCCTATCAAGGATAACTCCAATAAAGAGTTCAAATATTTCCTCTCCGGAGTCCAAGAAACCACCACACCCGCCTTTAGCATCACCCTAGAAGGAGGCAGAGGAAGATGTTGCTCAATCCCATCTCGCCGACCAGCATGAAATCTTCGGGGACAACTTCTATGACCCCACCAGCAACAGAGACAAAGAACAAGATCACGACAGTCTCTAGCCAAATGCCCCAGCCCCCTACACTTGAAGCAAACCACATGGAGAAGAAATGACAATCCACCTCAATGTGTTTAGTCCACTCTTGAAAAATATTGTTCCATGCAATATATGTAGCTCATCGCATATAAGAACACAATGAGTGACATAGATTCCAAGATCTGTTAAAAAGCAAATAATCCACATCAATGCATTCAATGTTTAAGCCATAGCCATATACTCTACATTAGGACTAAATTGTAAACCTACATGCACTTCTTGCTACACCATGTGACTAGATTCTCACCAAGAAATGTAACGTATCCAGTGGTGGATCTTTTACTAGCAGGTGAACTAACATATCACACCTAAATAAGCCCACATATTGAGATGCTCATTCTTTCCAAAGAAAAGACCTTTAATAAGTGATTCCTTTACATATCTAAGAAAGAGACAAACCACGTGCCAATTACCATAGGACACATGTCATGGGTTATATACGTTATCTTTTCATTTCAGTATAAGACCAACATATAAGACTTCATGCATCAAAACTCTATCCTACATTTATTGACATGTGCCACCTATGGTAAGGCACTCCCATTACAACTTCTACACCCTATGTGTAGCTATGTTTGGAATTAAAGAAACCTACTTATAGACAACCGCAGCTCATCCTTAGCAAACAATCAGGAAGTACGAACTATTAAGCCTTGCCACGTAGTCTTTCAAGCCATGTGAACCACTAATGTCAAGGGTTGCATGTAGGCATGTGTCAACACACCCCGGACTCCAGAACACATCATCCTCGATGATCCATAAAGGCTACTAACACTAGATTATGTGATAGTCTTCCCCAGTAGCAAAGCTCACATCTTCACCTGCCCAAACTACCAAAACATCGATTGTTGTGTAGCCTCGATGACAAACTAAGAAGTAGTCAAGTATTTCTATAGAGAGCATTGACAATCATCGATTGGGGGATACTCCTTAAGTAGAGTGTGCCATGGAGTTTTTTCGTTACAATGCATCTTGAGCTGGCCTTTTTTTTTCTTTTTGAGGAGAAAGAAGGAAGATTACCTGAGTCTAGTATCTTGAGCTAGCCTATGAAACATAGAAGATGGGTTGGATGTGAGTTTAGGAGGAAAGCAAAGCTTGTAAGCAACAACTCCAATGCTACATATGATTTGGAAGGGTCCTTTGTACTTTGACTTAAATTGTTGTGTGGTTTAAAGTAGAGCACCCAAGAATGGATGAAAGAAAGTTCAACATAGAGACACCAGCCTTCCTCATGTGCATATATGGTCTTAGGTGTGATGGAGGTGTTTCTTTTTTTATAGAGGACGGAGGTGTTCCTTTAAGGTGCTGAGGATGTGGTCGCAAGATCATGATGATTGCTTAACCTCCTATGATTCGATAACAAAGTAGATATAGGATTGCATGCCAGATGGCAGCTAACATATATATCCTCGAAAAGTGATGCATCAATGGAAGTACAATAGCTAGTGTTTAAGCAAATACCCAACCCACGACAGCCAATGAACCAAGGAGTATGGATGCTCCTGGTCCGCAATGTAAGGGCTCAAATTTAAATAACTCTCCTTAAAGAACGAAATTAGCATTAAAACACAATTAAGGGAAGAAAAAAATAGAATATCCCGTGGGGCATAGAACTATGGTGGAATGCCACTCTTGGGAGTTGGAGGTACTAGGTTTGAACCCCCTAATGTCAATATATATATATATATGAGGGACAATTTATATTCTAAAGAAAGTAAAATGGTGAAATAATAAAACCGAACTTTATTTTGTACTAGTTAGTAATTCTAAATTTTTTTCATAACCCACTACTAAAATTTCATGAGTTTCCAATGTGGAACTATTTTTTCAGTGTTACAACATATCCCTAGCAATCCTCCTCCTCAAAGCAATGTCTGAATCTTTGCTAACATAGAACTAGCAATGCATGTCTTCTTTTATTAAGACTTCATTACCTGACAGCAGATTCATGGAGCCTGTACAGAACGTAGCCTATTCCTTTGGATTGTTTTGTGTCTTTGTCAGCTACAAGATGAACAGCATCCACTTCACCAAATCTACTAAAGAGATCCCACAGCTCGTTTTCACTGCATTCAGTAGCCAACAAATGTGAAGCAACCAGCAATCTCAAAAGGGACAATTGCACAAAATATATCAAGAGAAAAAACTCGAAGCTCAGATCAATAAATGCTATCAAAATAAATCAATGGCAATCAAACCTTGTTGTGTATGGAAGATTGCGAACAAATAGATGGCCACTATGAACTGCTTGCTCACATACATCATCAATGGTGAATGAGGTAATTTCATTATGGGCCTTTTCTTCAGAGCGATCATCCAATGTAGACTTTACTGGTTGTCCACCCTGTTGCTTTCGTCCACTAATTGCAGCTTTTTCCATCTTAAACACATCATCGACATACTGAATATCTTCACTGCCTAAACTATGGTTGCCATCACCATCACTTTCTACATCTGACCAATTCTTCTTAACTTTACTTCTGAAGTAATCCATATCTGAGATGTCCTCATCTTTGATTGCTTTTTGAGATGACACAGTGAGGCTCTCAAAACTATCAGAGACGGATCCATCAGCCAATTGCTTATTTGACTTGCTTCTGTCTGTTGTAGTATCAGTTTCTGAATCTGCAATGCTTATTTTATTCTCCTTGCTTAGAGATGAAACTCTTCCATCAGATTCACTATTTGGACCAACCAAAGAACCTCCCAGTGTGTCATTTGCCCAAAACTTAGATTTAGATCTTGATTGCATGACCGAAAGAAATTCCTGAAGTTGAGAGTCATTCTTCAACTTTCTATCTGAAGTCATTTCCGCTGCTGTGGAATCATTTATACTCTTAAAAGTTGGAATTTCAGTTTTGGCACCTTTCCTCTCCCAATCTTTGCCACCCAAAAGATCAGCTTTCTTGAGAGAGTGGTTGCTCCAAGGACGCGGTATATTGGGATCACCAATTTGCCGAGCAACCTATTGAACATAGTGAATATTTGATTGTTAAATCAGCCATACATGAGCTTGGAACAGGCACAAAACATCTAGAGGGCATTGCAAAATGCACAAGTTATGGCCATGTCACAAAAGTCACATCCACCCAATTGAAAGCAAGTAACAAACAATAAATCAGTGACATGATTTCATCCAACAATGGTGGCCAGGGTGGCAAAATAGATGCTTGGTGTTCCATCAGTACACTGTATGCAAAATAATTGAGGATTGGGAATTTTGCTTTCATAATGCAAGGGAATTACATCAATTTTGTTTCGATGCCTCATTAAATTTGAATATGAAACAAGGACAACGCATTAACTCTTTGCACATTTTCATTGCCAGTCCCAAGATCAGGTAAAGGAGGAGGGTTACGTTAGATAGCCGACAACAAATGTAAAACTTATTGGATCTTTAAATATGATGGATTCAAGCAAACACTCAAATTTCATTGGGGCTTTCCCTACTTGCAACGTGCTGCATCGACACTCAAGTGTAATGAAAAATGAGTAAAGGTTCTCGCATGAGAAACACATGTGAGTAGAGAAGTTAGTTCCGCTACATCGTCACCTGGATGTAATCCCAAATGGATAAGGGTTCTCACATGAGAAACACATGCAAGTAAAGAAGCTAGTTCCTCCACTTTTCCATCGAAGTGTGCCACGAAAGTTTTTTTTTTTTTTGAAAAAGGAAAGGGTAGTTATCCAGAGTGATAACTACCTAAAAATATATATAATAGAATCAACAATAAACAACATTACAACAGGCAGACGCCAAGGTCCCCCACTCACAAGGATTCAACCCAAAAAGAAAACAAGGAGTTAATAAACTCAACAAAATTCTCTACGTAAGATCTCTGGCCCCTTAAAACCACCGCATTTCTGCCCAACCAGATACCCCAAAGAACTGCCAACAGCCTGGCCTTCTCTTTCTTCGTACGGAAAACGAAATGTCCACCAACAGCACCTCCACCTCTGAAACTATGCCAGAATTCCTCAAACAGCCGACACTCCCACCACCTCCAGCCCATCCTGCCCCAAATTTGCACCACAAAAGGGCAAGTGAAAAAAAGGTGGTCAACGTCCTCCTCACCACCCCCACACAAAGAGCACACCTTACAATCTCCAGGAGCCCACCTCGCCCTCCACACCTTAGTCACCAGCCTTCTCCTAAGTAGCCAGGCAAAAATCTTGACCTTCAGCGGACACGCGGCTTTCCAAATCTGTCTACAGTCCCTTACCAGATCCAGCTCCACCCCAGGACCAACAGCGGACAATCTCCTATATGCAGCCGCTACCGAAAACTCACCTTCGTCCCAACCAAACATGTCCGTACCAGCCGCCGGATGCAGTCCCTCCAACTCATCAAGTAAGACCTGAAAATCGTGCGCTCTCGCATCTGATAAACTGCCAACGAAGCGCGGGCACCACCCATCTTCCCATACCTCAGCTACAGACGCCATTTTGTTCTGGGACAAGGCAAACAGTCTCTAAAATCTTCTGCAAAGCGCTCCATCACCCGTCCAGTCATCCTGCCAAAATCTGAAAATTTCCCATGTTCCCAACACAGGAACAAAGCAGTTCCTCACCTTAGGAGCCACCGTTGACAAGCCTTTCAAGAAGTGAGGCATCCCTAGGCGGTGACACCAGGAGATCCCACCGCAACGGACCACCATACGCCGTCTCGAACACCTTGCCCATCGTATCCCCCCTTCCTTCCAACAGGCACCCCACCCATTTCGCCAACAAACTGTCATTAGATCTCTCCAAATCCCTCACACCGAGCCCCCCGTCTTTCAGCGGTCTGCAGACCTCCTCCCAAGCAACTAACCTGGCACCCTGTCCACTCGTCCCCTGATTGGACCAAAAGAAACTCCTCATAGCTCGCTCAATTTTTGCAATCACCTGTCACGGAAGTGAAGTACGACGGCATTGCTGACAGAACTGCCTTGAGCAGGATCAACCTCCCACCTCTAGACAACAACCTGGACGCCCACCCCTCCAGCCTCCTTACCAACCTCTCCACCAAGGAGGCCTAATCTCTCACCAGAATCCTCCCATCTGACAACGGTAAGCCCAGATACCTAATCGGAAGCTTACCCTGTTCTGTGCCAAGTCCCAAACTGCACCCCCTCGCCTTCGTCTCAGTCATATTGAAAGGGACAAAATCCGACTTAGCCAGGTTAATCTGCAATCCTGACGCCTCGCCCAGTAAGAAAACAAGGAACCGCATTCTTATGGCCTCCTTTTCTCCACCTTCAATGAAGAAGATCGTATAATCTGCATACTGAAGCAATGGGATACTCGTTCCATCTCCCAAGGAGAAACCTCTCAACAAGTTTCTCTCACAAGACCTCTTAGCCGCCCTAGCAAGAGCATCCACGGCAATCACAAAGAGCATCGGGGCCAACGGACAACCTTGCCTCACTCCCCTCCTAGGTTGGATCCAACCCCCAGCTGGGTTTCCGTTGATAAGAACCAAGAAAGACGTCGTGGTGACGCACCTCTTCATCTAGTCAATCCACACCAGCGGGAACCCCCTCTTCACCAAGGACGCCCAAAGAAACGACCACTGGATCAAGTCATAAGCTTTGCTGAAATCGACCTTAAATAAGAAAGCCTTCTTATCTCTCTTCCAGGACGAAAGGATTTCCGAGGCCATCACGTAACCCTCCAAAATATTCATGCCAGGAACAAAGGCCGTCTGCACCGAGTCTACAATCCTACCCAGAGTCCTCAATCTATTTGCCAGAAGCTTCGCCACCACCAAGTAGATAGCATTTGAGAGAGCTATCGGTCTGTACTCCTGAATCTCCTCAGCGCCCTCCCTCTTCGGCAGCAGGAACATGTAGAATTTGTTCAGCCTATTAAATCCCGAGTTACCCGCTCTAAACTCTTGCACCACTTGCATCACGTCTTCCTTCACCACCGACCAGAATTCTCTATAGAAGGCACCCGAAAAGCCATCCGACCCTGAACAACCATCCGCGTTCAACCCCCAAATTGCCTCACGGACTTCATCCTCCCCAAAAGAACCCATCAAGAAGTTGGCATCTGTCTCCCGGATCTGTGGTATCTCAGACCCTAACCATCTCCACCTTCCCCCCCGTCTCCACCCAGTAAAGTCCCTTAAATAACTCGCAGCTGCCCCTCTCACCGCCTCCCTTCCCACAAACTCCTCCCCATCCACCACCAATCTGTCAATACAGTTCCTCCTTCTCCTACCTGATGCAGCCATATGAAAAAATCGAGTATTGGAATCACCTTCCTTCAGCCACTTCTGCCTAGACCTCACCCTCCACTCCACCTCCACTTTCCGGTCTTCCTCCTGTATCACCTGAATCTGTCTCGCTCTGTGAAACCTGTCATCGTCTGAAAGGAGCCCAACATCCTCTGCCCTGTCCAGACGTGCAATCTCAGCAAGAGCCTCATCTTTCTTCCTCCCACGTTCCTCCCTAACCTGCTTGATATGGGTCTTCAAGAAAGATCTCAAATCCCTCAGTTTCGCTTCCAATCTGGCAGCCGCCGAACCATCCGCCTGAGATGACCTCCACCGTTCCTCAATCAACCCCCTGAAGCCCTCCTCCATGAGCCACACCTTGTCGAACTTGAAGTACCATGTCTTCATCCCTCGTTCGATACCCACAGTAAGGGGGTGTGATCCGAGAACGAACACTCCAGAGGTCTAACCTCCGCCATCGGGAACAACTCCACCATCGCCGTCGAGACAAGAAATCTGTCAATACGGGATCGCTGTCCTCCAGAGTTCCTCCATGTGTAAAGACAAGATAACATAGGCATATCAACCAGCCCCTGGTCTACCACAAAGCCTGCAAACGCCTCAGAGGCCTGGTCCAACCCTCCTCGGTCACCCGGTCTGTCTTCTGCCCGCAGAGTAACATTAAAATCGCCACCAACCAGCCAAGGAATCCCCTGAAAAGCTGCCGCGACCTGGCTCAGATCTTCCCATAAGGCCTGTCTTTACCGACCCTCCGTCGGGCCATAAACCGAGGAAAGGAGCATACATGTGTCATCCCGGCGTCTCTGAAGTCTAACAGTGACAACATGGGACCCAACCAAAGTGTCCAGCAAGGAAAACTCCTTCCATCCCACAGTAATCCCCCCCGCACTCCCATCCGCATCCAGGGCCAAGAAACCCCCACAAACTCCTCCCCCCACCTCCCTCCACAGCTTTCCATCACAGCTCCCCCACTTCGACTCCTGTAGAAAGACCACATCAGGCCCCCATCTCTGAATATACCCCCGCAAAGCTGCCCGCCTCGACGGGTCGTTCAGACCCCTCACATTCCACGACAAGACCTTAGTCATGAGGACTTCTGGGAACCACCTCCAGACGTCAGCCGCCTAAACCCCATCATTGCGGCCACATCATCCTCCTCTTCCATCAACAAACGCTGGTCATTCGAGCTCCCCTCACCACCACCCACCTCCCCTCCTCGCCCTGCAGCCTCCAAACCTTCCACAGCCAACAATCGCGCGTCCCCCAGCACCACAGCCTTGCCCTCAGGAAGCCCAGCCACCGCAGCTGTCCTCCTCCCTGCCCCCGCATCCACCAGCTCCCCAGCTCCACCACCAGCACCCGCCACCTGCCGCCCCTCCGCCACCGCTGGGGACCCCGGAGCAAAGAACCCCCCATCGCTGCCCCCAGCAACAACCACCGCAAACGACCCAGCTCCATCAGAGGCTCCCAACCCCGTCGACAATCGGCGTCAGTCGACCCCAGCCACTCCCCCAGACAAGGCCTTCCGAGCCAGCCCCCTACGATAAGACCACCGCAGCCTGTAGACAAGCCGCTGCGAGCCAGACAGCCTCCGCTCTCACCGTCGCCCGCTCCCCATCCCGCCAGTCGCATCCTGCCCCACCGCCCAAATCGGACCGACCAAGGAGCGCCCCGAATCTCTAACAACAGTTCTCCGCCCTTCCTCCGCAGAGACCTGGAGTCGCGGAGTCGAGCGCGCTGGAGGACCCAAATAGGCACCAGCACCGAAGCCCCCAACTCCCATACCCGAGTCGCGCCCACCCGACCCGAGTCTGCCACGAGCTCCTCCCACAAAAACGGGGGCCAACGCAGTGCCACCAACACACCCGCAATCAGCGGGGACTCCCGGCCTCAGCGCCGCATTCACCTCCCCCAACCCCTCTGCAAAATCCGCAACGGCTTTCCACATCCCTGCCCCCTCACCTGCCACCGATTGCGCCACAGGAATCACAACCGCCCCAAGATCCCCGCCGCAATCCTTGCCGTGACCCCCGACCTTCCCAAGAGCAGCCCGGCCCTCCTCCGCCCGCCCACCACTACCGCCTCCACACGCCGCCGCCGCTCCGCCACCCACCGCCTCAGCAAAAGACCTAGGGTTCCCGGAACCCCACGAGACGCAGATAAGCCAAGCGGAGCTCCCCCACCTGAGCACCGACCTTTCCACAAGCTGCTGCCTCAATCTCATCTCCACCCAAGCCTCGATCCGCGACAGATCGGCCGCCTTCAGGCCCAGGCCTTCGCACCCGCGCAATCTCGCAAAAGGGGCAACCACCGTCGCCACCACCTCCACCGTGCGGAGGAAGAGTGGAACCCCCTCAACCAAGACCTTCCTTCTCGAGCCAACCGACGGCCTCTCCGCCAAAGCGCCATCTGACCTGACCGACCACCGGCACCTCACCACTCCACTGCCACACTAGAGCACCTTGAAGACCAGCCGCCTCAACTCCACCCGACTCAGCCCCAGCATCACCAACCGCCCACCTCCCAGGGAGGCCACCCCAAACCGACCCCCGTCAATCCCCAAGTAGGCGGTGACCACCTCTCTTAAGGCCTCCACCTCCACCTTCCCCTCCAAGACCACTGCAACCAACGTCGATGCCAGCCTCCCTTCCAGCGCTCCAATCTCCTCCGACCACGGCACCTCGACCTCCACGAGGGGCGCCCCCTCCGGAGGGGGTGGAGGTGTCTCCCCCTCCTCGATGAGACCACCTCACTCGACCCCCGATGCCCGCAGCCCAACCTCCGATGACCCATAACGCCGCAGCGCAAACACCACACCGGATCCCTGCATACCGCCGCCAAATGCCCCTCCCCAAGGCACTTGAAACACCTCACCGGCGCCGCATCCTTCCACGACCTCCTGCCCACCACCGTCCAGCCATGGCCATCTCTCCCCACCCCATTCGCCAGTCGCCCGGACGTCCGCCACGAAAGTTGAGATTTGATAGTTGAAATATTAACACTTTAACTAACAAGCTTGTGGATATAATGATAAAGAGAAAGATTCAAATTCTTTTCTTTCAAGAAGCAAGGTGGGTAGGAGAAAAAGTAAAGGAAATTGAGAGGATAAGTTTCAAATTGTGGTGCTCAGGAAGGTACAAAGTTAGAAATGGAGTTGATATTATTCTTCATAAGGATTTAGACGAGGGCGTGGTTGAGGTTAAGAGGATAGGTGATCAAATTATTTTGACAAAATTAGTCTTAGAAGAGAAGATGTTGAATGTCATTTCAGTTTATACACCTCAAGTTAGTTTAGAAGAAAGAATAAAGAAAAATTATTGGGCAGAGTTTGATATAATAATTCAAAGAATCCCACAGAGAAATGACTTTCTTAGGTGGAGATTTAAAATGAACATATGGGAAAAGATGCTTTAGTGTATGTAGAAATGTATGAAAATTACAATTTTGGTAATAGGAATGAAGAATGAAGACTTTCCTTGATTTTACAAGGCTTATGATTTTTTCCATAGCAAATACCTTCTTCAAAAAATGAGAAGAGTATTTGATCGCTTACAAAAATAGTCTAACAAGAACATAGAGTGATTACTTTGCTTTAAGAAGAAGAGATCATGTTGTAAAAATTGCAAAATTATTCAAGAGGAAAGTTTTAACTGCTCAACATTGTCTTTTAGTGTTGGATGTGCATATAAAAAAGTCAAAGAAGAGAAAATTAGCATTTAAAAATATGAAAAGAATCTTAAGAAAGAGCAAGAGAGAGTCCAAAAGAAGATGATGCAACAAGGTGCTTGAGGTCTTGAAGGAAGTGCTGATGACTTGTGGGTAAATATAGCAAACTGTATTAAAAAGGTGGCAAAAGAGATGTTAGGCATGTCTAAAGGAGGAGTTTCAGGACAAAAAGAGACTTGGTGGTGGAGTGAGGAAGTGTAGGAGAAGCTTATAGTTAAAAGAGCTTGCTTCAAAGCCTTATATCAAGATAAGATTGATAAAAACATGAAAAACCACAAAAGAGCAAAGAAAAAAACAAAGAAAATAGTTAGTGAAGTAAAAGTAAAAGCAAAAGTAAAAGTAAAAGCTTAGCAGCATTTTATAAGAAACTTGATTCTAAAAAAGGTGAAAAAGATATCTTCAAGTTAGCAAGAGAGTAGAAAACAAAGGACCTTACATGAGTTAGGTGCATCAAGGACGAAGAAGGAAGGATGGTTATAACTAGTGAGGATATAAAGATAAGATTGAAAATTTATTTATATAAGCTTTTTACTGGAATCAAAAGAATGATATCATCTTAGAGGAGTTGGCTAATTCAAAAGATTACATGAATTAGGCAAACTCTCAAAGAATACAAAAGTAGTAGATGCTTTAAAAATGATGAAAATTAGGAGGGTTGCTGGGCCTAATGATATTCCTATAGATGTTTGGAGAGAGATGAAGATATAGAAAAAAAAAGGTAGAAGAAAAATATTAAGAAAAAAAGGAAGATGAAGAAAAATCAGAATAAAAAATGAAAAAAGGGTAATATCAGCATAGAAAATACATGAAGGAAGAAAATTTGTTGAAAAAAAAAAGGAAAAATGTATTTCAAGAAAAGAAAGGAGTTCTTTTGTAGTTTCAATTTCTTCTCTTTGTTTCTTCTCTCGTAGGGTATGAAAGAAAGGGGGAGTGTTAATGTCAAGCTAGTATTATCATTGATCCCATATGACTCATTGTTCGAGATCCCCACATGAAAGAAGCATTATATTTGGTCCCTACATTAAAGGAACACTTTTCAAGTCCCTACATAAAAGAAATCTAAAGAGAAATTTCCATATAGGAGAAGCCAATCTTGAGGTCTTTGGATGAGAAGCCCACATCAAGTTCCTATATAAGAGAGGCCAGAGTTTCAAGGATTCCAGAGAGACCCATGTCGAGTTTCCATGTGAAAACAGCCCAATTTTGACGTCTTTAAAGAGGACCACGTCCAAGATCTCCAATGGGAAGACACCAACACCAATTGAGATCACTAGTAAAGAGGCCTATGTCAGAGTCAGCTACAATAGTTTGTCCAGCAAACTTTAGCCCTTGATGTGTCGTCATCAGCATACCCGCCTACAAGCAAGAACAATAATACAACTAACATCATTCGCCTACAAAAGAGTCGTGACCCTATTACACCAGTTGAAAGTGTTTCGTTCTATTGTAAAGTAAGGATTTCGTTGTTTTACAAGCTGAGCATTTCATGCTCCAGCTTAAGGGACAGTGTTGAGAGAATGTGTAGTCAGGTAATTAGATATGCGAGATTCAATTACAAGAGAATACTATCTGTTGAGCATAAGACTCCTTTGTCTATTTTAATATTATGCGAGGGTATTTGTGTAATTGTCCTAAAACCTCTCTTCTATAAAAGAGGGGCTATGGTTTTTTTTCAATATAGATATTGCTTTTCTCTAACATGGTATTAGAGTAGCGGTCCTAGACTAGTATTGTGATATCCCACCAAATACTTCTTCCCACATGATTGAATCTTCAATCCTATGAAGATTCAAACCTTGGATTCATCGATGGAGAGGAGCAACAACAGCGATAGCACCATTGCCCCTCTACCACTGTCATTTACACACCACCACGTCATCGCCACCGCCACACCATTGCCCACGCCACCGTGAAGGAACAGCACCACCTTCCCTGCGTCGGCACCCTGCCGTGGTCGCTACAGCAGTCACTCCGCATGCGTGGCCTCACCGCGTCTCCATGGAGGACCCACATCACCTCAACTGCATCAAGCCAATGGTGCGACAGTCCATCAGGCTGCAACCACCGCCACAAAGGGGTGCGAGGGTACTGCAGCACATAGGCAGCAGACCGCTGACCCCTCTCTACCCTCCTATAAATTTGCCTCGAGTCTGACAGAGGCCCAAGAAGCGATGAGTCTTCTCTTGCATAATCAAACGGTGATGTATTCACCAAGAAATCTGCCCACATCAAGAAAGGGGTTTGCGATGGCAACCCAAGGAAATACAAGATAGAAGAATAGGATCAGAGGGCGGTGGATTATTGACTCTAGCACCTCTGTACACCTCACGGGAGATGTACGACAACTTGAGGATCCTAAACCTCCATCCAGAATCAAGGAGGTTAGGGTGGCCCATGGAAGCACGTCACTGATTACTGCAGTAGGGCAGGCACATGCTTCTCAGAAGATGATGATAGGCGAAGTTCATTGTGCTCCTGAATTCCCAATGAGTCTACTATCAATCAATTGTATCTGTAAAGAGTTGGGGTGTCGCGTTGTCTTCAATGATGGATACTACTACTTCCAGGACAGGCAAACAAGAGACATTATAGGTGGGGGTATAGAGCGAGATGGACTCCATTACCTTGACACACCTACGCTATTTGTTGGAGTTGTATATATAGCCTCTGATCCATGGCTGTGACATACGAGACTTAGGCATCCCTCTCTCAAGAAGATGCGCTAGTTGTATCCCAATTTGCTAGATTCCTTGGCGTTGCAGTGCGAGGACTATAAGCTTAGGAAACACCACAGGAGTACATACTCACAGAGAGACTAGGGTGAGTGCTACCCCCTTTGCCTTGGTACATTGTGATGTATAGGAACCATCCAGGGTGTCTACTCTAGGTGGACATTGGTACTATGCTGTGTTTGTAGATGATCGCAATAGACTCACTTGGGTGTACTTGATGAAGACCCGTGCAGAGATTCCACAGATTCTTCACCAAATCTTGGCAGAGGTCCAGACTCAATACAGTGGCACTGTTAGAGCCTTCCGCAGTGATAACACCTTGGAGTTCGTGCAGCAAGATGTGCAGGATCTCTTTTCTTCTCGAGGCATCGTTCACCAGACGTCTTATGCTCACACATCTCAGCAGAATGGTATGGCCGAGCGCAAACTGCGTCATCTTCTGGACATTGCTAGGACCTTAATGATCCACATGAAGGTTCCCAAGCAGTTCTAAGGAGATGCCATCCTCACTACGGCATATCAGTTCTTCCAAGCCAGATTCCTTATCAAGTGATTCATCCAAAGTGCGATAGACCATTCTCTTTACCTCTGCGAGTTTTTGGATGTAATTGTTTTGTTCAGGCATATGGCAACCAAGATAGGGCAACTAAATGTGTCTTTCTTAGGTACTCCAGAACCCAGAAAGGATACCGACGTTATGATTCTAGTCGCAGGAGATATGTTGTTACCGCAGATGTTACCTTCTTTGAAGAGGTTCCCCATTTCTCAGAGAAGAGAACATATATACAGGCTGCTCTAGAGGAGACTCAGGTGTATCACCAGAGACCATCTACCTTGCTTGACCAGAGGATTGGTTCTGTGTCAACAGCTGAGAGCAGTTCAAACACAGAGGAGCAGGTTCCCTTTAGGAGAACCAGTAGGGGATGGTACTCTCCATTCTCTATCTCAGTACACAGGCATTACTCATCATGAAGAGGGTATACGATAGTTTGCTTCAACCAATACTACTGCAGTGGTGCCTAAAGATTTTATCCAAGCTTTGCATGATCTTAGATGGCAGGCAGCGATGAATGAAGAGATGCAAGCTCTTCATTCACGATAGACTTAAGAGTTAGTACCATGTCCTGATGATGCTACCTTGGTCGACTGCATATGGGTCTATACCATCAAGTATAGGCCTGATGGGACAATTAACAGATATAAAACCAGGCTTGTTGCCAAAGGTTTTACACAGACATATGGAGTAGATTATTTTGAGACATTCTCTCCTGTGGCACGTATTACCTCTGTCAGAATTATTATATCTGTTACAATGACTAAAAGGTAGCATCTCTATCAGCTTGACATCAAGAATGCTTTCTTATATGGTGATCTCTCTGAAGAAGTCTATATACCCCAACCACCAAGCTACAGCACTCAGGGTAAGCTGGTATGTTGTTTGAGGAAGGCTATTTATTGATTGAAACAGAGTCCTCGTGCCTAGTTTGAGAGGCTCAATACTGGGATTAGGAAGATTGGATTCCAGAGATCTGTGTCTGATCATTTCGTCTTCATCAGGAAGACAGTGCATGGAGAACATACACAAGTTATTTTAGCCATGTATATGGATGATATGATTCTTACAGGAGATGATGACGATGGTATTCCCATACCAAGTCCTTCCTACAAGCCACATTTGTCACCAAGGATTTGGGTGAATTGAGATACTTCTTAGGTATTGAGGTTGTACGACAAGAGTCAAGTTTATCCTTGTTGCAGAGGCAGTATACACTTCAGATTCTTCAGGAAGCTGGATTGCTTGGGGCCAAGCCCTCTGGTATACCTATTGAATCACCTACACGACATACTGATGAGGAGGATCCTTTATATGAGGACATCACCCAGTACTGCAGTACAGTGAGTCGTTTGCTCTATCTCACCATCATGAGGACAATTATTAGCTTTGCAATTAGTAGGACTAGTCAGCATATGCAGGCTCCACATTATAGCCACTGACATAAGGTTTGTCAAATCTTGAGATATCTCAAAGGGACACCAAGTAGAGGATTGTATTACAGAGATAATGGCAGTCTTGATATACTTATTCTGACGTTGATTATGCTGGATCTGTGGAGGATCGTCAGTCTACTTCTGGCTTTGCAGTTTATATTAGGGGGAATCTTGTTTCCTGGAGGAGTAAGAAATAGAGTGTTGTGGCCCACTCAAGTGCTGAAGCGGAGTATAGAGCCATCGCTCAGGCTGCATGTGAAGTTATGTGGATCATTTCCTTTCTGCAGGATCTTAATGTTCCGACTACCCTACCTATTCCACTCTTCTGTGATAACAAGTCTACCACTTGTATTGCCTCCAATCCTATTTTCCATGAGAGGACCAAGCACATTGAAGTCAACTGCCATTTTGTCCATGATGAGATACTCAGTGGGAAGATTAGTACCCCTTATGTCTCTTCCGAGCTTCAGTTGGCTGATATGTTTACCAAGGCTCTTAAGAAGAAGTGCTTGGATTTCTTATGCAGCAAGTTGGGTCTTATAGATATCTACGTTCCAACTTGAGGGGGAGTGTTGAGCATAGGACTCATTTGTCTATTTTATATTATGTGAGGGTATTTGTGTAATTGTCCCAAAACCTCTCTTCTATAAAAGAGGGGCTAGGGTTTCCTTTTCAATATAGATATTTCTTTTCTCCAACAGTATCATATTGTGAAATGTGGAGAGTTAAGAGTATGTGGTGGCCTATAAATAAGCGTTGCACCCCCATTTGTTTCTTAAGAAGAAAACAAAGACATCACACCCATAGGAGCGCTTCTCCTGTAATTTTCTCCCCGCTCTTCGTGAGTAAAGTTTCCACATAAACCCAAGCATTCGTATTGCTTATGTTTTGATATTTATGTTTGTTTCCGCATTATTTTATTTTACATCATAGTTCTTAATGCCTTCAATTCTCACCGACCTCCATGGAGGAAAAGACACTAGTAAGCTAACTATCATCCCATGCTCATATGGGGTATATGAGTTACTCCCCATATGAGCTACATATTACCTCTTGAAAATGAAATATTATTTCCCTTAATTCACCCATATAATGTCCCTTAGCATTGCTATAATACTATTGTAGCCTCACTTAACACTAAAGAGATATTAATCACTTTTGAAGAGCTAATTGGTTATCTTCTGTCCCATGAATGCTTACAGCAAAACCAACCCTCGCTTGAAGCTCAGCTTAATCAAATTGTACATACTAACAATTTTAATTGAGCTAGAGGTCACTCTACAGGGTTTGCTCTGTCAACCTTGGTTTCAATCTCAAAACAGAGGTGGCAGATTTTCTTCTTGCAGGGAGGTTCCCATGGCTGAGGTCAAGGTCAGTCTTCCTTTGGTCAACAGAATTTTCATGGTAGAGGACAATTAGTGGCTGAGATTCAATGTCAAATCTATGGCCAATTCAATCACAATGCCCTTGGTTCCAACGTTATGATTCATTTGATCCTTCTCCTTAAGCACAGGTGGTTGAAGCACCTTTAACAATAATACTTTGTGGTGTCCTGATTCTGTAGCAACTCACCATGTGACAAATCAAATGGCTAACTTGAAGGTTAACAGTGAATATGTTGTGTCGGATGAGCTAAAATTTGGCAATGAAGACACTTCTACCATTAGACATACTGGTAAAGCAATTGTCCTACTTCTATGCAACCCTTATATCTTCATGAAATTCTAAGGTGCCTTGCTATTTCAAAGAATTTGCTTTCTACTCCTAGATGCACTAGGGATAATTGTTGCTATTTTGAGCTTCACCCTGCTACTCTCCTTGTTAAGGACAAACAATCTAACAAGGTGCTTCTCAAGGGCCACACCAGTAATGGATTATACCAATTTCAGTTGCCAAAGGCCGCTTCTTCACCTGAGTCAGCCTATTGGCAGCACCTACACAACAATCAGATACACTGCACATGATAAAATAATTAACTAGAATTCATCAATCCCCTCAACACTCAACCTCTTTGGTAGAAGGAAGAAGTAAAATATATTAAGCCTCTCAAATTTACGGTTACCAACCATAAATTCTCAGAACATAGCCATAAAATCCTCCTTAACAATCTCCCATATCTCCTTATAGCAAACCAACTGGACCAGGAGCTCCTCCGACTTTCAGGCCATACAAGCTGTCACAACCTCCTCCTCAGAAACATCACTAATCAAGTCACCCCTCATATTTTATCAAGAACTCTCACATCAAACATCTCTATTCACTGTCTTCCAAGCGGCCACCTCCTAGTGAACTCATGAAAATGCCTCCAAAGAGCCTTTGCAATCTGCCCTCTATCAGAGAGCACTCCTCCCCAACACGAAGTGTGGTAATAAGTTTCAATCTCCTTCTGGCGGTGGCTGCCAAATGAAAGAAGCGAGTATATGAATCTCTGTCCTTAAGCCAAAGTTACATAGACTTTTGTCTATGGTCAATCTCCTTATTATGGTCTTCTTGTTGAACAATTGATTGCAGACATCTTTTCTCTCCTTTCTCAACCTTCGCACGACTCCTGGTATCTTCAATTCTATCCAATATGGAAACATCATTCAATACTTCCAACCTTGTTCATTCCCTTTCTTTAATCTATTTATATGTGATCAATGCTGCACTCAAGTGTTGAATTTTGGCGACCAATGTACGAGCAGCAGAGGCGGTGGAACCTCCCCCCGAACACACCCACCTACACAAACTCCCTAGAATTGGGTCCAAGGCTCAAGCAAGCACTATCTTTGGAACTTGAAATAAGATGTGAAAGGGATCCCCTCATTGTTATCCCAACATACGGTCAAAGAAAGGTCTCGACCTCGTCCTAAAATCAACCATCCGGAAATGCTTGGCCATATCCACCGAACAGAGAAATCCAATAACCTTCGACCTTCATCTAGTGGAATTCCTCCATGTAAAGGTAGCTCCAAGGATAGTAATATCATACAATTCCAGCTCCTCAGCCAACCCTTGGAACATTTTCGTAGCCCAATTTGTTTTTCCATCAACTCTATCATTTGAAAATAAGAGAGTATTAAAATCTCCACCGACCAACCACAGTCTAGCGGATTCTTAAGGATGGATTCAAGGATAAAATTCAAAGCTAGTGGAGGAAGTGTGACCCCTTTGGTCACCTCATCTTTGTATATAAAAAGAAGAGTAAATTCCCCAAGAAGAAGCCAAGGAACTACAACAAAAGGGAGCTGAAGGCTACAGTCAAAGTAGCCTGTTGTGTACTATAGTTAAAGAAGAAAGCTTGGCAGGAATCTCCAAAATTCCAAATTGGACTTGTTGTGATACTTCTTTTTTTGTTCCTACTCTATTTCCTATTTTTGCTCTTCATATTTTATGATGGACATGCATTGTAATTTTTCCAAACCTCTTCTCTATATAAAGAGGTGTTAGATTATTTCATGAAATAAGACGATTCATTTTCTCTTATTTGGTATCAAAGCGCGGTATTAGGCTGGGCTCCGATATCCCATCAAAAAGAAGCCCCTGAAACCCTAACACCCAAGGCCTCCTCTCTTCCCCTGCCACCATCGCCACCTTCTCTCCTCCTCACTAGTGCTGGGCCATCACCAACGACCCTCAGCACCGATAGGGGGGACTCAGGCAGGGCTCCCCAACCTTCTCTGGGCAGCACTTCCCCAGGGTAGCACTCCACTCCACCAAACTAGGTGGAGCCCAAGTAGACCCCCAGCAGCGGTCAGGCCAGTCCGGGCAGCGATGCAGGGCCCGTAGCAGGGTTCCCTAGTAGTGCAAGCAGCGCTGTTGGGGCCTTGTTGCCCCTAAGCAACAGTGCAGGCGATGCTATTAGGGCCTTGTTGCCCCTAAGCAACGGCGCACAGGCCTCCCCTTTACACAGCAGGTGTGTAGAGCTTCCCCTAGGCCCTTCACACCCTATCGTGCTGTGTAGGGGGCTTCTCCTCACCTTGAGCGTGATCTTCTAGGCTTCAACAACCCTAGAGGCTTAATCTTCCTCTGTTGGTATTTTCTATGATCTAAAAATTATTTCAAATGGCATTGTTTCCTGTCTACAAAGCTCACCATGGCAAGTTCCAGTTCTTCTTCTGAGGTGATGTCGGCTACTGTTCCCGAGTCCAGGGCCTATAAGATAATGTTTTTTGGTCCCATCATCAAGTTGGATGAGACCAATTATCCCAAGTGGTCTCAGATGTTCCTAATGACGGTAGAAGGTCATGACAAGGAGTATATTTTATTGGAGCCTGAGCCTACAGAGAAAATAGGAAAGTCCTCCAAATGGTATAAAGATAACGCAATGGTCAAAGCTTGGTTGATGAATTACATTATCCCTTGGATTGGAGATGAAATCATGTATCATCCGACTGCCAAAGCGATGAGAGATAGTATTGGTGACACGTATTCACATGAGAAGTATCCACCCCGAGTTTTTCATATCAGTCATGAATTGTCTCAGCTAAAGCAGGAAGGATGAACTCTCTCCCAGTACTACTCCACTCTTAAGGGGCTTCAAGAGAAATGCCATGCGTGTAGGCCAATCTGCATGTGTGCTACATAGAGAGGGTACCGCAGAGAGGCAACAGTACATCAGTTCCTTTCGGGCCTTGGTCCCGAATACAAAGCAACCCGATCACAGATCCTCACTTTATCTGAGCTTCCTACCTTAGAGGAAGTTAAAGTCGCTTGAGCCGCATTAATGTGACAGTACCTCAGACTGGAGATACTAACCACGCGTTTGCCCTTGCTGCTGTGACTGGACATGGTAGTAAAGGAGTCTCTTCCACTTATGGTCGTGGGAGAGGATGTGGTGCTTCTGGGAGATCTCGCATCACATGCACTTTTTGTGGCAAAGTCGGCCATGTGGAGACTTCTTGTTAGTCGAAGTATGGAAGACCTCCAATGACCAACCGGGCATTCGTGACTATTAAGTATACTATTGATGTTGTGCCTATTTCGAGGGCAGATTATGATGCTTTACTTCATTGTCTCTCCCAACTAACTCTGGAGCCAGCCACTTCTACTGAGACTGTCGCCTTCGCCTCCTCATTAGGTATTGATGTGTGTGCACAGGCATCTGCAGGTATGACATGGTTAGTGAATTCTAGCGCTTCGCACCATTTGTTAGGAGATCAGGGATGTTTTCGCAAGCTCCAATCTATACCCCATGGCAAGACGGTATAGGTTGCAGATGGCAGACACACACAAATTGGTGATTAGGGGGAGGTGGCACTGACCCCTATCATGAGATTTCCCAATGCTTTCTTTGTCCCTTATGTTTCATTTAATTTGTTATATGTTAGTAAGATCACCAAACAGCTCCACTGTCTTGCTATATTTGATGAATTGGGGTGCATTTTTCAGGATAAGCTAACGAGAAGGACAATTGGTGGGAGACATGAAGAGGGGAGTATGTATCGCCTAATCCAGATGCCACTTGATGTTACTTGTCAGGGTAACACTAGTTCTACTATTGGGAGTGCCTTGCAGTGGCACTGTCACCTTGGTCATCCTTTCTAGACAGGCTCAGACACATCATCTCACATATTTCCGCCACTACAGAAACACATTGTGATGCATGTCAGTTGGGAAAGCACCATAGATCATCATTTCCTTCCAGTACAACGCCAGGGACTACTACTATGTTTCAGCTACTACATATGAATGTCTGGGGCCCTTATCGGATTCCTGACCGATAGGGACAAATATTATTTGGTTGTCATAGATGATTTTTT
This sequence comes from Thalassia testudinum, assembly GCA_037157565.1. Lineage (NCBI taxonomy): Eukaryota > Viridiplantae > Streptophyta > Magnoliopsida > Alismatales > Hydrocharitaceae > Thalassia > Thalassia testudinum. Next base: position 22,535,594 of record JAZHRO010000015.1, on the reverse strand, counting down.
CCTTTTGTCGTTTTTGTTAAAGAATAAATCCGATGTTGGAGATATGATTGAGACTTTCATATTTGAAATACCGAATCAACTTTCTATTATGGCTAAAATTGTGCAATCTGATAATGCTTTGGAGTTTTGTACCACCAGATTAGTACCGCCTTACAAGTCTCATGACATCATACACCAGACATCTTAACCCTAAACCTTACAGCAGAGTGGTGTGGCAAAACAGAAGCATAGACATATATTGGATATGGCATGTACTCTTCTAATTCGCCACTGTGTGCCACACTTGTATTAGGGAGATGTGTTTACAACTTGCTATATTATTAATAGAATGCATGGTTTCAAAAAATGCACCTCGAGGTGCGTGAGGCATACACCCCAAGGCGAGGCGTAAGGCTTTCGCCTTGAGGGGTAGCCTTAGGCCATAGTAGCGAGGCAAGCACCTCTACTTGTTGAGGCGACGGTGAACCGATGAGGCATAGAGGCTAAATCGAGGCAACACCTCGTTTGGAAACCCTCTAACCCGGTCATGTGCAAGTCACATAACCATTCTAATGACTGAATATTTGGTATAACCCCAATCTAGATATCCTTCTAGCCCCATAAAGCCCTAAACCCATCGAGAAACCTGAAACCCCATTGCCTCCTCCATCGCTAGTCCTAAACATCGTCGGTCCTCAGCCCCCTCACCAGTCTTGGAGCTCATCGCCAGTGGCCAGTCCATCGCATTATCACCTCCAGTCCCTCTTAGCATCACCAGTCCACCGCACCACCAACTCCAATTCCTCATCGGTCAGTCCCTCATCGCCACCTGTTCATCATCGATCCTCAGTCCCTCTCTCTCATTTTATTTTGCTCTGATCATCTTATTGTGTTGTGGCTATTGTCCGCGGTCTTCATTTTAGTTTTATCTTCTTTCAAAAAAAAAAATCTAGGTTTTATCTTTATGTTTATATGGTCAGTAACGTGGTTTTTGAATGTAACTTGTAACTCTTGAGTCTTAATTGAATGGTGTGGTCTAAATTCTAATTTGTATAATTTCAGACATGGCACCAAGGGTAAAAAGAGGACGAAGAAATGGATCAAGTATGATCCTGGATGGAAATACTATACAAAAATTGAGCTAGAAGGAGCTCAAAAGGGGAAAGGATATAAATATGTGAAATGTAATTTTTGTGAGAAAAATATCACAAGTGGAATTGCACGATTGAAAAAGCACTTGGTCAAGACACACAAAAACGTGGAACCATGTGCCAAGGTTCCACTTGAAATTGAAACTGAGATTAAGAAATACTTGGTCAAGAAGGATGTTGATAGGAGAAGAGCGTTGGAAGAAATGGAAGGCATTCGTCGCATAGGTGGATATACAGTATAAGGGCCATCTGACCATGGAGAAAATGCACCTATAGGATCAAGTGGTGGTAGGTCCAATAGATTTATTTGTTGGGGTTGGACACAAACCTGAGCCTGGAAGTGATGAACCTGATAACACTCCACATGCTCATCCAAAGAAGGTTACTTTGAATTCCTCTTGAAATAAAGAACTTACAGAGAAAACTTGTCTTAGTATTGGAAGATTCTTCATTGAAAATGGATTGCCTTCCAATTTGGCCACCAATCCATCTTATTGGCAGATATTGCAAGATGTAACTTAGGAAGGGGATTCAGAGGTCCTACGATGCATGAGTTATGGACCTGGATTTTGAAGAAAGAGGTGAAGACAATCGATACAATGGTTAAGCAAGCAAAGGCATCTTAGGTTGAGATAGGATGCAACATATTGTCTGACGGTTGGACAGATACAAAAAATCGTACCTTGATTAAATTTTTTGTCAACAACCCCAAAGGTAAATGATTTTTGAAATCTATTGATGCTTCAAAAGATATCAAGAATGCCGATTACCTCTTCAGATTGATGGATGAAGTTGTTAAAGAGGTAGGGCAAAGCAATGTTATCCAAGTGATAACAGATAATGCATCTGCTTATAAAAAAAGTTGGGGAAAAATTGATGGAAAAGAGATCACATTTGTAGTAGACTCCATGTGTTGCTTACTACATCGACCTTACGTTGGAAGATATCATGAAGTTGCCTCTTCATGACTCTATCTTCAAGAAGGCCAAACAAATCATCAATTACATATATGCACATGCTTGGGTAGTGGCCATAGTAAGGAAGCATGTAGGAGGAGATTTAGTGAGATTTGTCATCACTCAATTTGTTATTGTTTTCCTTACCTTACAGAGATTGCTATGTACCAAAAATGCTCTTGAGTCCTTTTTCACCTCAAAAAGGTCGAAGTCCAGCAACTATGCATTGAAGGTTTTAGAGCAAGCTGTGCAAAATATTATGCTAAAAACTATTACATTTTGGCCTAGCATAGCCTATGTGATAAGGATAATCAAACCATTGGTTATGGTTTTAAGGATGGTAGACTCATAACAATATCCACCCATGGAATTTATCTCCGAGGCTATCGATAGAGCCAAGGAAGAGATTGCTAAAAATTTGGATAACGATGAAAATAAATACATGACAATCTGGGACATCGTTGACTCAAGATGGGATAGGCAACTAAACACATGCTTGCATGCTGCTGCCTATTTTTTGAATCCCCAATGCCCATATGAACCAACATTTTCAGTTGATTCAAAAATAAAGATGGGGTTGTATTCATGCTTTTAGAAGTTAGTTCCTAACAAGGAGGAGAGATTGAATATAGATCTCCAAACATATACATTTGTCAATGAAAGAGGGCTATTTAGATGGTCCAATGCCATAGAGACTCAAAAGAAGATGAGTCTTAGTATAGTCATCGACTCTTTCTATCATTTAGAATGATAAGTTTAGTGTAAATGTTTTCCTATACTAAAAACATTTTTCCACCATAGTGGATTGGTGGAGAACATTTGGGGACGAAACACCTGAGTTAAAGAAGTTCGCCATGTAAATTTTAAGTTTGACTTGTAGTTCATCTGCATATAAATGAAATTGAAGTTCTTTTAATCAAGTAAAAGATCTCATTTGTATTTTAAGTAATATTTATAAGGAGTTTAATGAGCATCTTTTCATTGACTAGGTCCATACTAAAATAAGGAATAAACTAAAATAAGATAAACTCGATAACTTGGTTTATTACATGTTCAACCTAAAATTGAAACACAAGGAGGTGAAGAAAAAGACAATGGAGGATCCTCTATGCTCAGAGGAAATGGACTCATGATAAGTGGGTTGCGAAGCTACAACTCTATGAAGATGAGGTTGAAGCTTATCAAGAACTAGATGCAACTGTAGCTCTACAAGAAGATCCCATTGACCTTAAGCAATCAGTAAGAGCAACGGAAGGATTAGAAATACAAGTGAGAGGAAATAGAAGAAAGAGACAAAAGAAAAACAAGGGTGGAGCCAAAGATAATAAGATAAGTCATTTTATATTTTGAAGAATTTTAAATTTATAAACTAAGGTTTTAACAAATATTATGTAAAAATATTTATTTTTTAGGCAAAGCGATTATTGATGTTGAGGAGGAAGAGTTTCAAGAGAGTAATGGAGATATTGAAGATTTAGAAGCTGAGGCTAGGATGAAGTACATGGATGACTCCTGGGATGACGTAACCAGCCTTAGTGATAACATTGATGAGCTTGACTTTGATGGTGTTGAAGGGGGAGGAGAATAGAATGTCTTTTAGTTCTTCTTTGAGATTTTTTGATGTGAATGTACTTTCATTTGAAGCCTTCCAATGTTTAGATAAACTAAACTTCTAGTTTTCTATATTGTCTAATTGTTTATCTTTTTATTGGAATGTTATTTTAAGTCTTTCTATATTTGTCATTAAGTAAAAATGGTATGAAAATGTCTTCTTTACATTGTTTTTCCATTATCAGCACTTAAAAAATATTTATCATGTCATTTTCCCTTATTTTCTACCCTAAACTTGAGGCTGACGCCTCACCTTGATGAAGGCAAACCGTCCCAATACCGCCTCACATTTCTTAAAACCTTAATAGAATGTCATCCTTTATATTACATGAACAAACTCCTTAGCATGTCTTGTATCTTATCAGGGATCAATTTCAGTTACCCCCATGGGTATTTGGATATGTGGCTTTTATGCACTTTTTGGGACCAGGGAGAGACAAATTAGCGCCTGGAGCGGCGAAGTGCATCTTCCTTGATTATTCATGGACTCAGAAGGGGTACCGTTGCTTTGATCCAATGGTTGGTAGGAACTATGTGAGTACGGATGTTACATTTCATAAATCAATGTCGTATCTCTCTTACAACACGACAGTTAGCTCCAAAAGCCGAGTTTGCCCCCATGCTAGTTCCACTTGTTCCTATGGATGAGTTTCCCATACCTAGGGATGGTCCTGCACATGATAGTGATAGTCAAGCACTTGCAGGTGTTTCTGCACCTGACAATACTTCAGATGATCTAAGATACCAGGATCCACCTATCATTTTTCAAAAACCAATCACTTACATGAAACACACCCCCTACTTTAAATCCACCGTCCTCCCCGCATCAGGTATGTGTTGAGGTATATGGCTACTCTGTGCCTAGTGGTGATTATGCAGAATCAGGTGATAGCATTCAAGATGATGACCTTCCTATAGCAATTAGGAAGGCACCTCGATCTTGTGCTCACTATCGGGTGGCAGGAGCTGCCACTACAGCTAATTTGGAGACTTCATTTAGGCTCATTACTATAGCTCTTGCTGCTACAGAGATACCTTCCACATACCAACAGGGCTTGATCCAAAATGACGTAAAGCCATGGAGGATGAGATAGTTACACTTTGTAGCAAACAGACGTGAAAGTTGACTCCTCTTCCTACTAGTGCTCACCTGGTAGGATCCAGGTAGGTCTTTGCCTTAAAATACAACCCTGATGATCTATTTCAAGGACAAGGCTCTACTGGTGGCAAAAGGATTCACCCAGACATATGGGGTGGACTTCTTTAGCACTTTCTCGCCCGTGGCTCGCCTATTGACGGTACAAATACTTGTTTCTGTTGCTGCCCATAAAGATTGGATGCTTCCTCAGCTGGATGTGAAGAACACATTTCCATACAGCAATCTTCAAGAGAAGGCCTACATGCAACAGCCCCCAGGGTTCAAGGTTCAGGGGGAGTGTGCAGATTGAAGGCGGCCATTTATGGCCTTATGCAAAGTCCGAGGGCTTCGTTCTAGAAGCTCTCAGAGGTGGTGGAGAAGATGGGCTTGCAGAGATCTCCTTATGATCATTCTCTCTTTGTCAGGAAAACTGAGAAGGGAACAGTGGCATTGCTTGTCTATACTGATGATCTCATCATTACTGGTGATAACAGAGCCGGAATTGTTGAGATCAAGCGATCCTTGGCTAAGCAATTTGTTATAATGGACCTAGGCCAACTCAGATACTTTCTTGGCATAGAGGTGGCTAGGAGCAAGCAGGGAATTGTCCTTTCTCAGTGAAAGTATGCATTAATGTGTTACAGAAGACAGGTATGCTGGGGTCCAAACCACCCAATATTCCCATGGACCCTAAAGTGCATCTTTATGATAAGCAAGCGAAGCCCATTGGCAACAGAGCAGACAGACAGCTTGTGGGAAAGCTTTTGTACATGACCATCACCAGACCAGATATTGCTTTGCCAGTGGGAAAGCTTAGCCAGTTTATGGAGAAGCCGACCAAGACACATTGGCAGGCCGCCATGCAGGTGCTTAGATACCTGAAGAAAGCATATGGACATGGGATTCTATTCTAGAGAGGTTATCCCATGACAGTGGTCAGATACTCTGATGTTGATTATGCAGGATACTTTACTGACAAAATATCCACCACTAGATTTTATACCTTTATGGCAGGCAATCCGGTTACCTGGAGAAGGAAGAAACAGGGGCAGTTTCTCGCTCGAGTGCTAAGTCAAAGTATAGGGCAATAGCCCAAACAGCTGCAGAGATGATCTTGGTAAGGTTTTTACTAAGAGATTTGCATGTCCACATGAAAGAACCTATGGAAATGAGATGCGACAATCGGGCAACTACATACATAGCAAACCCCATGTTCCATGAGCGCAACAACCACATTGAGGTGAATTGCCACTACACCAGAGACCTTATTTAGCGTGGATTGCTACATACTACTTGTGTTGCAATTGAGGATCTGACTACCGATATGTTCACAAAACCTCTACCACGTTCGACATTTGATAACCATTGCTCCAAGCTGAACATGATAGATATGTATGCTTCACCTTAAGGGGAAGTGTTATGATACTCTTTTTTATTACTGCTTTATTTCCTATTTTTGTTATTTCATATTTTATGATGGACATGCATTTTAATTTTCCCAAACCTCTTCTTTATATAAAAAAGTGTTAGGTTATTTCATGAAATAAGACGATTCATTTTCTACTATTAGACCAATTAAAGGACACAAACAAAAATGTAAAGTGCATGATAAGGAGGAGGTGGCATTGAGACAAATATCTAAACAACTTTGACTTAAAGAGGTTGCTACTATAAGGTTCTTCCCGTGATTAGCTGGTTGGAGTGGAAAGCTTCTTTCCCATGGTGGGAGATTAGTCTTAATTAAATATGTTTTGTCAGTTGTGCCAATCTTCTACCTTTCTATGTTCAAGCCACCAAAGAAAATTGTCCCAATTGGAGATTGCCAGGAAGCAATTTTTTTGAAAAGGGTCGAATCATGGTAGTCGTTTTTTGCAATTGGTTCCTTGGAAGAAGATTCGTAGGTTGAAGAGGAGAGGTGGACTTGGCATTAGGAATTTGGAGAGATTTAATGAGGCTTTCTTGATAAAGTGGGTGGTGAGATTCCTTTTTGTTGGTGTGGTCTTCTGGAGAGGATTTTAAGAGACTCTTACGGTGACCCTGTTAATGTCTTTTATCGTAGATCCAGAAGGGTTAAGTTGTCAGCTTTCTGGAGCTCAATAGAGCTAGCTATGGTGCGGGGTGCGACTTCGAATCTTTCTGTACCAAGAACTGGAAATTAATCCACTTATCAATTTTAGAAGGAGAATTGGATGGGGTATGGGGTCTTCTCTGTTTTGTTCCCATGCATGTTTGGCTTGACTACAGCCAAGGATGCTACTGTTTTGGATGTGTGGGATTCAGCCTCAGGTATGATCTCCCGTTTTGGTACCGAGTCTTTCAGAGTCCTTGCTGGAGCTGTAGAGTTTGTTGGAGATACTACATGAGATTTCTATGAGTGAGGCAATCACCAATGGATTCACTTGGAAGTAGGAGAGATTTTCTGTTTCAAAAGCTTTTAAGATGATATCTTTGGAGGAGGAACCTTCGCTTTTGATGTGGGAGGATTGCTCATTGTTTTAAAAGATGCCTATACCACTAAAGATTAAGATCTTGTGGTTGTTTAGATAGAAGTTAGTCGCGAAGGTTCTTCGAACAAGATGAGCTTCGAATTTAGATTTGCTCTGTCCTTTTTATGGTATCGCATAGGAGATGCTGGACCATCTCTTCACTTGTCAGCTATTGAAGGAGGTTTGGCAAAGTGTTAAGAGTCTAGTTGCTAGTACTTACATCTTTAGATTCCTAGTGTGCTTCCTTCAAGTCCTTGGTTTATGCAGATACAACAAATTGGGTCAAAGTGGTGACTGCTTTGTGGTCTATTTGGTGTCAAAGGAATGCTGTCATTTTCAGGAAGGAATGAGTGTAAGTTGAGAATATTATAAAGGAGGCATGTGGCCTGTAAGAGTCGTGACTTGATTTACTATAATTTTGTTCCTTTTATTTTGTTACTAATGATACTTAAATGATTACCGATCTCCGATAATCTTTTTTTTTCCTCTCAAATATATATACGAGGCTCTTCCATTCTTTTGCTAATGAAAGGAGGCTGCATTGGATTGAGTTTGTCAAGTCTAAGTAGAAGACATATTTTGGTAAGGCTGAGGTTGTTACAACGTCATCTTTTCACAACTAACACACACAGGAGCTACCCTCCTAAGCATCTTAATCTTGAAGCTGTCATCTCCTTAACATCTCCATTCTTAGAAGTGAAGTATGGCATGCACTTTGCTCCTTGAAGAGGGAAGGTTCCCCTGAACCAAACGGTTTTCCTATTTTCTTCCTAAAGGAATTCTAACCAATTTTGAAGGGTGATATCGTGGTAATTTTTTATTCTTTCTCATCAATCGAGGGGTTGCAAAATCTCCTTGTACTTTTTCCTATAACCTAAAGAAGCTAAAGCATATACTACATATATACATACAAGACATGTAAATATCTTAGTGGCATAATTATAATATGCTAAGGCAAGTTTCATCAAAAAAGATATAGTTTGTTACAGAAGGTTCTATAAATGCATACATCTTAAGACATGAGTTGTGTTATCAAGAGCCACCACAATTCCTCCATTCTCATCTCTATCTCTTCTCCAATGCTCTAAATATTCTCACAAAAGCCATGGAAAGTGTTGATGATTATAAGCCCATTGCTCTATCCAACTCCATAATTGTTGGTTGCAAAGGTGTTGGCCCTCCATTTGACAAGGATTTTGGATGGTTTGGTTAATCTCATCCCATCGCCCTTCATTAGAGGTTGATCTATCTTCGAAAACTATGTGGTAGCCTTTAAGATATTGTTTACCTAGAAGAGAGGGGAGAAGGCCTTTTGTTGGAAAGTATCTCCCCAAAGCTTACGACACCTTAGATTGGAAGTTTCCCCAACCCTCGCTTCATCTTCAAGGTTTACCCCAGCAATAGATTACTTAGATGAAAACCTACATTACTTCAACATTATTTACTAACATTACTAATGGGCAGCTAAAAGGTAGGCAAATCCAACCTCTATGTGGTGTACGGCAAGGGTGTCGCTCAACACTACTCTTCATCATGGCCATATATTTTGTGACAGATCCTTGTTTCTCCTATGTTCCACCAGCAAGTTGCATGGTTTTGCCACAAAAAGTGGTGGCTTGGCAGTAACTATTCTATAATATGCTAATAATATATTCTCTTCCTTGAGGAATCAGCAACTAAAGCAAGATAGGCTTAGAAACTAATGGAGATTTTTGGGAGGCTTCAAGCTTGTGGGTTAATCTCCATAAGTGTGGTTTATTTCCATTTGGTATGAAGGATGAGGAAGTGATAGAATGTGCAGAGGCCCTAAGTGTCCATGCCATACAATTGGCCTACCTCTTACATTAGGAATTCTCACATATAGAGACTAGCTTCTAATCAATGGAAAGATGGAAAAATGCCTCCAAGGTTGAGCAACATGTCTACTATACGTGGGGAGACCAATCCTACTCCCTCTAGTATTCTCAGCAATCCATATTTATCTCATGGCAATCCTCAAGGTGCCTCGAAATGTTCTGAAAAGGATTAATTCTATTACAATGCATTTTTTGAAGGCTTCCTGTACTGGTGATGCTTTCCTGCCTTTGGTGGCTTGGAAAAGGCATGCTGGCCCAAAAGGACAGGAGGTTTGGATCTACTCAAACGTAAGGAAATGAACAATGCATTGCACTCCAAGTGGATTATGTAGGTCATTGTCCCTCTTTTCCCAAAAGAGAGTCCTTTGTGACTCATACAAAGACCCTATTGATTGGGACATGAGAAGGGTCATCATTAAGGCCCACCGAAGTGGTGATCTAGGAGACAGGAGAAGGTTCTAGTTCTGGGCTCACAACTAATGCCCACGAATGGTAGCTCTAGCTTTGGATCCTCTAGCTTTGGTTGAAGACTTTCACCGATAAGCATACAGATACCCAACCCACCACCATCTATGTCTGATGCCAAAATAAAAGATTTGGCTCTTACGTTATAGGCCCTTTGAGACATAAACTTAGGAAAATGAAGAGACATTTGGGTGTGGAAGGACAGTTGCTTTACCATCAAGAAGGCACACATACAGTATATTGGAGAACATCCCTTCATTGATCAAACTTGACCGGAGGGTTGCAATGCTACATAGAGATTAAGTTGTCCTTAAGGAGTAGGACCCGTAGGATTTCAAATACGCACTAGAAGGGAGGGTTGAATAGTGTGATATAAAAAATGATACAACTAAAAAAAAATCACAAATTGAGACAAAGACTTATTGAGAAAAACCCGAAAAGGTATAAAGCTCTAGCCAAGTCTCCCAACTTGAAAGTTTGAAACTTGATCCTCTCTTTCAGAGAAAATCACTATTTCACTAATCAAACTCGAGGTAATCAACAGATTACCTCAACCCAAGATATAATAACTTGAAAGAAAATGAACAGGGTGTTAGCTAGGTACTTGGCACAACAAAAATTCAAATACAAGAAATATCAATGAGTACAATAAATCCTAAAGCCTCACTTTGATATAAGAATTAAGAACAAGGTTATTAGGGGCTTAATGAAGGATCAAGGTAGAAATCCTTGAACAAAATGTGAAGAGAACGAACCTTTCAAGAGCATTGCGAAGATGAGAGAGCTTTTAGAGCACACACTCACTTTTCCAGCACTAATAATTTCTCTTTTGTGTTGTTTTTTGAGAACCAATGTCATTAGGTCATATTTATAGATTTCTATAGGACTTTTTTTTTAAAAAGGGGAAAGGATGATTATCCTCTAGATAACCACCCAAAGTATATATTAATTAACGTCAAGGCTTAGAAGCCATTTTACAACCCTCAACACCAACTCGACAGAAGCGACAACACAAAAGCTACAAATTTCTCCACATAAGGGCATTGCCCTCTAAAAACCATTGCATTCCTTCCCAACCAGATAGCCCACAACACCGATGACCTAACCTTCATCTTTGTGCAAAACACATTGCAACCATCTACCGCGTTACCACACCTAAATGACCTCTAAAACCCCTCGAAAGTGTCGTGATCCCACCAACTATGGTCAATTTTTCTCCAAATCTGTGCTGCCATCAGACAGGTGAAGAACAAGTGGTTTGCATCGTCATATGCCAGTCCACAAAGTGAACAAGATCTATCTGCATCGTGAGCCCACCTCACCCTCCAAACCTTCGTCATCAACCTACCTCTCCTGAGAATCCATCCAAAAATCTTCACCTTCAAGGGACAAGAAGCCTCTCACAACTATTTGTAGTCACTGAGGAAGTCAAAATCACCCAGAGTACCCAAGCCTCCGAGTCTCCTGTAAGCATCTCGCATCGAAAATCTTCCTCTTCCCAACCAAACATATCCACACTGTCCTCCAGCTGGAAACTCAAGCTCCTGCAGCAGTTGTTCCACCTCCACAATCAGATCTAAAAGATTCCCTGTGAATGCAGGGCACCAAGAACCATCCCAAACCTCAGCCATAGTTGCTCCTCTGTCAACCACTAGTGTCGCCAATCTGGGGAAACGCTCTGAAAGTGCTCCAAACCCCATCCAGTCATCCATCCAAAATCTGAAGGTAGTGCCCGAACACAGGACCAGGGTAAAGAAAGACAAAATCTTCGACGCCACCATGGAAAGCCCCCTAAGGAAATGGGAGGCACCACGCAAAGGGGACAAAAAAAGGTCCTCTCGTTCATCGTCCCCACTTCCCTAACTCCTAAACCCCCCTCCTTAACGAGCTTATAAACCTCCTCCCAAGCCACCAGCCTCGCACCCCTTACGCTCATCCCATAGTTGGTACAGAAAAAACTTCTCATGAGGCCGACAATTTTGCTTTCAATTTGCCGCGGCAACCTCACCACCGAGGCAAAATACGACGGCATAGCAAATAACACAGCTTTGAGGAGAACTAGCCTCCCTCTTCTAGAAAGCAACTTGGATGCCCACCCCACCAATCAACCTTCAATCCTCTCCATCAAGCGAGCCCAGTCGTGAAAGGTAGGCCTAGATATGTAACAGGCAACGCCCCTCTCCGTACCCAACACCACCGAGCAAACACCAGCTTCATCATCAGTGATACCAAAGGGGGTAAAAGATGATTTGGAATGATTAATCCGCAAGCCTGAACCCTTGCCAAACAACTCGAGAAGTATACAGATTTGCCTCGCTTCCACTTCAAAACCTTCCACAAAGAACAAGGTGTCATCTGCATACTGCAGCACTGGCACATCCATTCCTCCCTCCATTGAGAAGCCCCATACCAGACCCGCTTCACAGGCCCTAACAGATGCCCTCGCCAACGCATCAACCGCTAACACAAAAAGCAAGGGTGCCAGCAGACATCCCTACCAAACGCCCCTCCTTGGCTGAACCCAACCTCCTGCCAGGTTCCTGTTGATGAGAATGGAGAACGAAGTTGTCGTGACACTACTTCATCCATCTAACCCAAACCGGCGGGAATCCCCTCTTGATCATAGCTGTCCATAGGAAAGACCACTGGACTAAATCATAAGACTTCCTGAAATCCACCTTCAAGAGAAAAGTTGTCTTTTTCTCTCTCTTCCAGTGTGCCAGAATCTCTGTAGGCACCACATACCCCTCTAGAATACACCTCCCTAGTACAAAAGTTGTCTGTACCTCTGAGACCACCTTACCAATCACCTTCCGAAGCCCATTCAACGGTACTCTTGCTACAATCAGATACACAGCATTGGAGAGAGCTATTGGTCGACAGTCCTCAATCACCTCTGCACCCTCCTTCTTAGGCAACAAGAACAAGAACTTGTTAAGCCTATTAAACCCAAACTTGCCTTCCCTGAACTCACCAAGAACTTGCAAGACATCGTCCTTAACCAACTCCCATAACTCCTTAAAGAAAAGCACTGGAAACCCATCAGGACCAGGGCACCCATCAACATTCAACCCCCAAACCACCTTTCGAACCTCGTCCTCCGTGAAGAACGTCACCAACTCCTCAACCTCCTCCGCACCCACGACAAAAACATCCAATCCTCGCCACTGTCACCTCCCACCTCTTCTAACTCCTATGAAGTCACTAAAATAATATGCCACCGCCTTACCTACAGCCTCCCTACCAGAAAACTCCTCCCCCCCCAACCAAGAGCTTATCCAACAATTTCTCCTACACCTGGCTGAAGCCACCATATAGAAGTACTTGGTATTCGAGTCCCCTTCCTTGAGCCACTTCTGTCTGGATCTAGTTCTCCATTCCACCTCTGCCTTGTGGTCTTCTTCTTGAACTGTCTTCACATGATCCACCCAGGTCAATCTCTCTCCTGATGTCAGAAGGCACTGGTCTTCCACCATATCCAATCTCTAAATCTCACCCAGTGCCTCCTTTCTACCCCGCTCCTTCAACCGCTTCCTATACTCCCCAAGAAATAGTCTCAAATCATGAAGCTTTGCTTCCAATCTCGTTGTCGTTGAGCCATCAAAGTGCAAATTCCTCCATTTGTCCACCACCATCTCCTTGAATCCCTCTTCCATCATCCACGCCCTGTCAAATTTGAAATAAGTACCACAACGGGAACCTTCACTGAACTCCCACAACAACAGCATGTGATCCGAAAACAACCTCTCCAAAGCCCAAACATCTACTAGCGGGAAAATCTCCGCCATCTCCACGGAGCACATGAAGCGATCCAGCCTGGACATCAAGCCACCAGAACTCCTCTACGTGTAAGCACATGACGTGGGAGGCAAATCCTGCAATCCCTACTCCGCCACGAAACCTGCAAAGTTCTTAGAACCCTGATCTCGACCACCTCTCCCCCCAGGCCTATCCTCCACCAACATGGTAACATTAAAGTCCACTCCGATCAGCCAAGGGCATCCCTGGTACAGAGCGGCTACCTGAGCAAGATCCCTCCACAATGATGGCTTAATACGGTCATCAACTAGGCCATAAACAACTAACATAACCAAACAAAGCCCATCACTCCTCAACCGGATGGACATCACCCCCGTCCCCACCTCCAAGTCCACTAGAGAGAAGCAATCTTCTTTCCACCCAATCAGGATGCCTCCCGACCTCCCAACCGCATCAATAGCGACAGCCACCGAGCAACAAAGCAAGTTACCCCCAATCTACCTCCAAACCCTTTGGTCACACTGCTGCAACTTTGTCTCCTGTAACATAGCAACATATGAATCCCATTTTTGAATGTACGATCTCAATGTCCAACAGCGTGAGGGATTGTTGAGCCCCCTGACATTCCAAGTTACCACCTTCATGGAGCAACTTCAAGACCTCCCTCGATAGAGCATCCAAAGCCAACCCGCTCTACCACCTGCACAATCTCCACGTCCTAGAATTCCCCACCCCACTCCATTCCACCATTATCAATCCCGACACCACCCGCCCCCCAAGCTCCCTCTTCCCCTCCAACGTCCACCGCTTCCCCCTCCGAAGCTGCGCCCCTGGCCAGAACCACCCCATCAGTGCGCCCCACCTCCATCGCGCCACCGTTATCCAACCCCAAGCCATCTCTCCATCTACCATCAACTGTTGATGCCACCAACGCTCCTACCGTGACACGCCCCGTCACCGATGTCACCTCCCTCGACACAGCGAGCGCCCTCCACCTAGAAGATAGGCCTTAGGCTACCGCCCACAACCTCTCATCCGTCAATGTAGCTCCCTCAACAACTAGAGGCACCGGCCCCCTCCATCATCCACCACTAATGCCTTATCTGCCATCGTGCCCACGGAATCAGTGGTGGTCGTGACCACCCTCCTTGGAGAAAGAGGTCATAGTCGAATTCGGATCCAGTCCCGAGTCCAAGGGGGCCCGCTTCGCTCCCTCCAGCCTCTAGTGTCACAACAACCCACCCCCTTTGACTTCAAAGCAGCCCATGTTCTCCAAAAAAGGTGCTCTCGCCGTTACATTTCCCCCTTCCAAAAACACTCCATCAAAATAGAACCCTCCACCTTCCAAAACGGCCAACTCCATATTAAATGCCCCATTTGAATCCGTTGCATCCTCCCCAGACGTCGCAATCTTCTCTGAATTGCGTGCCCCATCTTGAATGTCAAGTTCTTGTCACAAAACGTGTGCCACAAACTTCGCACCCAACACGTTAGCCCCGCCGCCAGACCCCGGTCTCCACACGAGGCTCCCCACCGAAGTGATCGTCCTAACTACCTCAACCCCACCAGTAGGCCCCACAACCGCCTTAACGAACGAGTGCAGCTTGGCCCTAGCCGGTCACACGCAGACCACCCAAGTGGCCCCACCCAACCTCACGGCCACCTTCTCGTAGACCTCCCTACCGGGGATGAACTCCACCTTAGCTCAGACCCCTGAGAGATCCGCTCCTCTCAGCCCAACACCCTCACACCAACGCACCTTCGCAAAATGGCCCACGATCGCAGAAAGAACCTTCATTATACAAAGGAAAAACAAGATGCCCATAATATCCATAAAACACCTCCGCCCTCCTCGACGGTCACTCCCGAAGAGAACCGTTGGACCTCGCGGCCCACCACCACCTGACAACGTCGATCAAGCACCGGGCTTCCTTAAAGAGCAACACCTTCACCAACTCCGACTACACCCCCAATAGAACAAAACCCTCATTACCCTCCTTCCCTACTTCCTTCACCTCTCCCATTCAGCCCCCCCCCCCCCCCAGCCTCTCCGACACCTCCACCCGCAATTCCCCCAACCCTACGCGCCCTCGACCACTACCCCAAAGAGCATTGTCGCCAGGGCCCTTTCCAGCTCACCAACCTCCTTGGACCACGAGGCCTCAATTTCCATCAACGGCACACCCCCTGGTGAGGGCGGCAACGTGGCCTCCCGTGCAACCAAGGCCTCCTACTGCACCCTACCCTTTGGACAAGTCGCCCGCCGATGGCCGATGGCACCGCAACGAATACATCGGACGAGTCGCAGCAGTCCTTCGCAATGTGGCCCCACCCTCTACACTTGAAGCACAGCACCTCCAATTTCTTCCTCCTCGTCACCTTCCCCACCAGCAACGTCCAACCCCTCTCCCCACCCCACTCCCACTCTCTCACGCTCATTGGACTTATTTTGAAATATAGCCATTAGGAACAAAAAAGGAATAAACTAAATTCGAATCAAGTCATTTTTGGAAACCGGATCTTCTCCAATAGGCATGTGTATCAGTGCAAAACAAGGTCCAGTACAAGGAGCTTACCATTTTTTTAGAGAGGCAAAAGGATGGTTACCGGACATCAATAACCATCTAGAAATGCATTAAAAAATTGGAACAGACTTACAAAATATTCAACAACTCAACCAAGGAAGATGCCTCCCTTAAAATATTTTCAACCCACACCCTCCCCTATCAGAAGATGGAATAATTCTATTGTAACCAAATTAACCACAATGCAATTGTGACGATTTACGCAATACGGAGGCGAAGAGACTCTTCCACGTGGGAAAATCACGCAGCAAATGGGTGCTACAGGCTAACCCTATTCACGCGACAAGGAGGCGAGAGAGAAGGCAGCAGTCGACGATGAAGAAGAGAGAAAGAGAGGAGTTGATATTGTTAGAAGTAATATTGCACTAACTCAAGAAAACAATTATAAGAAGGCTCTCCTTTATAGAGAACATCACAAGAAACAAACCAAATCACATCACATCTCCTACAAATAGAAATGATCAAATCCTCTAAACTACTTTCTAAAATACCAAACATACCATACAAAAAAACATGACTTGGACCTAAAGCAAAACCAAACCAGCCCTTAAAACCGACGCCCCTTGGGTGCAAATTGGAACTACCACGTCGCCAAACTAATCTGGCACATGGCACCTCATTCTCCACACTCCCCCTCAAGTCGAGGTTGGGAGGACGATGACTTGGTTAACTTGGCTCGATGATGATGCAACTAGATACTCCACCATCTTCTCTTAATACAGCTGCACATCCTCTTGTCACCTCCATCGTCGTTGTTTCTTTAGTAACCTATGAAGTTGTGGCTATTGGAGCAGCCATTTTATCTTTGTATAAGTTGATAGGCTCTCTTCTCCAACTTCTTAGTAGCATCTTTCATCTCAGGCGCCTTCTCAAGTAGTATGGATCTCCAAATCTGCAATTTCTTCATTCTAGAAAGTTGAGAGTGGTCTCTATGCCTCTTTTTCTACACCGAGAGCCGAACACTTGATCTTGGCATTCCTCTTCGTGTTAGAGGGTTCAATGCGCTCTCTCAATCCAAGTTGATGTTGTTACTCCTACACCCTGTGAGCCAACGTAAGGCGCTCGATTTCTTCGGACATGTATAAGATCACCAAAAAGAAGGTGATGTCCATGAAGATCATGGGACTTCTTGTATGTGTGATCTAACGATAGGAGAGACCATGCACGTGGCTGTTGTACGCACAGCATGGCTTTTTCTTCTCTTCACCTCCCTACGCATGTAGAGAATCCCTCAAGAAGAGCCTAGACCGTAGCTATGATACCATGTGACGATTTACGTGATACGGAGGTGTGGAGACTCTTCAACGTAGGGAAAACACACAGCAGATGGGTGTTGTAGGTTGTCCTTGTTCACGCGACAAGGAGGAGAGAGAAGGCAACAGTCGACGGTGAAGAAGAGGAGAGAAAGGGAGTTGATATTGTTGAAAGTAAAGGGAGTTGATATTGTTGAAAGTAGTATTGCATTAACTCAAGTAAACAATTACAAAAAAGTACTTTTTATAGAGAGAGAATATCTTCTAAAACAAGAAATAAACCAAATCAAATCACATCTAAAAATAGAAAGGATCAAATCATCTACACTACTTTCTAAAATACCAAACATACCATACCAAAAAACACAAGACTTGGACCTAAAGCAAGACCAAAGTAGCCCTTAGGGCCAGTGCCCCTTAGGTGCAAACTGAGACTGCCACATGGTAGCTCATTCTCTACAGCAGCAATGGCTTTCACCCACCCTGCCGTATACGCATGTACAAGAGAGCGAAAAGACTCCCACCACAACTCAAAAGAAGACATATTAGCCTAACATTACAATTATCCCAAACCTCCTTAGATAAATCACACTAGAAGAAAAGGTGTTGAAGATCCTCCATTGCCACCCCACAAAAAACACAATCAATATTATCATCATCGACCCACTTTGCACGGAAAGCTTTAGTCACCAGCTTCTTCATTTTGAGAATGGCCATGGAAAAATTTTTACCTTCAAAGGAATCGGCAACCTCCATATCAAGGAACAATCCTCCCATACAAGGGAAGCAAGGCCCATATCCAAAGTCAATTTCTTTTTTTTTAAGAAGCAAACGGGCAGTTATCCGAAAGAAAACCACCCAAATTCATTCCATCAAAACATCAACCACCAACAATTGCATAGCAGACTCCCAGAAGACCACCTAAGAAAAAATGGATGAGACAACATTCTCCACATAAGGCCTCTCCCCCCTAAACACCACACCATTTCTCCCCAACCACACACCCCACAATAAAGCCAACACCTTGGCTCTATCTCTTTTGGACCGAAAAGTAGGCACTCCAATGCTGGCGCTACCTCTCCGGAAAGACGACCAAAAGCTAAACATATCCCGGTGATCAATCCAGGTTATATCCAATCTCTACCAGATTTGTGAAACAAAAGGGCATTGGAAGAAAAGATGTTGTACATCCTCATCTGCTTCTCCGCAAAGGGAGCACCTCATATCATCCATCAGCGCCCATCTCTCCCTCCATACCTTCATCACAATCCTTCCTCTCCGTAGAAGCCAGGAGAAGATCTTAACTTTCAGAGGACAATCCGCCATCCAAAGTCAATTTCTTGTAAACCTTCGCCACTGTGAAAATACCATCATCCCACCTAAATCCATCCATTGATCCGTCATTCACAAAAATTCCATGTAAAATCTGAAGCATCTCCTACAAAGATGCATCTGAGAGGCTGCAATAAAGGAGACCAACATCAAAAATTTGAATCTCAAACGTCAAAAACAAGTGCCTCCTTATCCCAGGTCAAACCAGAAAGCCTTGGAAATAATAGCTCGAGCTTATCAAAACCCATCCAATCATCTTTCAAAAATGAAAGGAGCACCTAGCACCAAGGGCTGGACCGAAAAAGCCAAAAGAAATACCTTGTTTGAAAAGAGGTTGAATAGAGGCCCAAAAAGAGGATGGTCGTATAGTTTTGGAACGACATAGACCAACCTCCATGTCTCGGTATAGATTCATGTGTACCAATACATCATGCTCATAGTTTTCAAACTATGGCTTAGTTGTACTAGTACAAAATATTTTGTACCGGTACAAGTGTGTTACAACTTATACTTGAGTTTTGAGGTCAAATATGGGTTATGACCTACTTATACAGTTATGCGAAATTTTGTACCAATGAAAAACTTAATTTTCATATTTTAATTCATTTTAAAGTTTAATCAATGCCTTTCTTAATCTTAATAACATTTCACTAACTTCGACTTGAATTAAGCTCTTTTGAAGGCGATTCTCCAAAGATTCCTTAAGAGATTGTCAAATACAAGTTCAAGAGCGAGTAGATACAAAAGTGTCAAAACCTAGTTATCTCTAGATTGATTTTACGACTTAATTTTCAAAACAATTACAAAAAAATTTAAAGAATCAAACTTGAGAAACTTAAAGCTTGCATAAGTGGCCTCCTGCATTTTGTTCTTGAAGTTGGCTTAACCCTCACACTCCATTCTTGAGTATTACTTAAGCAACTTCTTACATTGAATCCCCACCAATGACTTAATTTACGAGTAAGGGTATTATTTTCTTTTTGCTTGAGAATGAATTTTCATCCTTTAATACCTCATCCAATCCACACTACCATCCTACAATCACATCTTGATAAACCATGATTGCTACCGGATTTTGTTAACACCAAAATCGAACATATAGAATAATGTTCCAGCAAAAGGTTGTTCCTTTGTTTAGTTACTAAGGGAGAGACTTATTACCCACCACTTTAGGAGTTGTTGGAGTCCTCTTTGACTCACCTTTGGAGGACCTGGACAACTCTTCTTTGCTTGCCCTTTTGTAAAACAATGTTAGCAATGCACCACGATTGATCCTTGGAGTTTCTAGGCCACCATTATTGATCACAAGGATGACTCTAATTTGGATATCAATAGTGTTGGAGTTTTGTACCTTGAGCGAGCCAACCTGAGTTGAATCACTTGATCGATGATTCAGATCTGAGTGTCAATGTCAGATCATGTCGACATACTAATATGGTTAGATAAGACCCCCAATACAATTAAGAGAATGTACTGTGCCATGTTGGATATGCCAATAATAGGTATAGAAAAATCTAAATGGTTTGGGTCAAGTATTTAGATAAGTAATCAAGAACCATCATGATACCCAATTGTTGAATCCGGTCTGAGAAGTTAGGCAATGTTCTCTAGAGATTGTTGTCTAAATAATGCCCTTAATGCACACCCGCTACATAGGCATAAAGATTTGGGGTTGTTACAAAGTTGAGCCAAAGAGTTGACTCAACGAGATGAAGATGTGAAAGTCTTCTTATCACTGTTATAGAGAAGGCATGTCCCTTGACCTGAGACAAATGCCTCTGTGTTTCAATATGCACATTTGGTGGATCAATAGTTAGTGCACCTAACTTGGTGCAAACACTAAAAAGCTATGTACATATAAGAGCACATAAGACACAATCTCTCAAAAGGATCACACAGAGCAGTTATCGTAGATGCACGCAACAGATCAAGAGACTCAAGCTCACTCCACGTATATTGGAAAATACAAAATCTCATGCATAGTCATACGGGTCCTGATCAGACCCACTCATGAAAGAAACTAAGACAATCCTTTAGGAAAGGATATAATCTTCGTTCTCATCTCAATAATATAAGGACATGAAAAATATGTAACACGTGATAAGATAAACAATAAATCTAGGATTTAATCTTAGAGGTTACATATATATTCTAGTGTGAAGGATTTATGTGTATATAGAATACCTGAGAGTGGAGTAGCACCTTAATTCCACTAATCTTGAACTCTTCATTATTGACGTAATGAAACTAATACTTGAGAGCTGAGAGGAAGGAGATTTCTCCGTCGCAAAGGCTTTCCGCAGAATTTCCACACACACACAGATGGTGGATATTGACTTGCTAAGAGATTGCAGGCTGCTCTAGTCGGCCAAGTGCCCTTTGAAGATTAGGATTTTTGTCTAGCTTGTCAAGAGGGGCAGAGTCGTTACCAAAGTTTGGCGGGCAAAGTAGGCACCTGTGGATAATCTCACTTGCCCCCTATGTGGGGCAAATGAAGATGTTCAGCATCTCTTTTTCCTCTGTCCTTTCGCCAAACGAGTGTACGAAAGGATGGGGCTGGATTGGATCGCGATCGACAGCCTTGACGGATTCTGGAGCTACTTCAAGAGTGGTAATATAGGCAAGAGTGGTGCCATTTTCAAATCAAGGAAAGAGAGGGCGAAGGTCCTAGCTATGCTATGGGATTTGTGGTTAGGTAGGAATGGAGTTGTTTTTAAGGGTGATACACCTTACGTCGAGAATGTTGTCTCCATCTCCTCCCAACTAGTGTTTTGAGAGTCCGCTCTGTAACCCAGATGACGATTTTGTAATTTTATTTTGATCTAAATTTGGGTGATTATTACGCGGATAACCACCTTTTCCCTTTCAAAAAAAAAAAAAAAAGATTTTGGTGGATTTCTACTTGTAGGATTGATTGTGATTTTAGTTAAATCATATTTTATTTGGTGATTAATTGAACGTAATTTCATTAGGTACAAAATTCAATAGTTAGATTGCAATTAATTAATGTTTATATACTAAATCTAAAGATCTCATGAGTTGTTATAGGCCAATCCTACAAAATTTTAGTAGGATTAGATCCCAACCTTAAATGGAGATCTAAGGATTTCTACCATTTAGGATTAAGTTTAGAACCCTATAAATATCTCTCTAACTCTATTGGGAACCCTAATTGATCCCAATTAACCTTCAATCTACAAGAAAGAAACCCACAATCATTGCAATACTGAAGGAGGTCTTCTCTGGCTGGATGTCCAACTCCAAGGGAAGAAGACCCACCTCATAGTAGTCGAATGGCCAATCACAATCAAAAGACCAACTACTAAAGGGGGAAGGCTTCCGACGGCATGCAGCCTATAGTAGCCGGACAACCAATGCCTCCATTGGAAGATTGGCTACTATAAGGCCAAAAATTAAAGCTTCCTGAAGGTGCGTTGACCATTGTAGCCGAACAACCAACGCATCTATTGGTCATCCAGCTACTACAGGGTGGGTGACTTAATGACCCTCTTAGTGGTTCTCTACTCGTGCAAAGTCGATTCCAAGTCAATCGTTGCCTTGAGGATCACAAAGGGAGTTGCACGGCACAAAGGGTTTGCATTGCACGTGACGAGAATCAAGTGCTCTCAACATGAAGAGCTTCATATGCCTGTCAAAAAAAAGGGAGTCTCTCTAGGCAGAACTTATTTGAGGCGATACAACACGTAAGGTGTTGTACTACACCACCCATATGTATAATTCGTTGCTTGTGGGGATCCCAAAATGGGGCGAGGCTAGATCTTCCTATCTAGTTTTGGTTACATAGGTTATTATTTCTCAATTTCAATTTATCGAACTTTTGAGAACCGATCCAAGTTTCAATTCAAAAAACTAAATAAATGTCGATGCCACGGGAAACCGAGAATCGAATCATTCGCCTCCCAACTCACCTTCGATTGTCGAGCCGGGTCCTAGATATTCCCCAACAAATAGGAGATCTATTTTGATGCCCATGGCTGCAACCCAATGGTGTAATTTTTAAAGGGGGAGAGCTAGAGTCGAGGGGTATTGTAGCATTTTGGTGTAACTAACTCACTATTTTAATGAAATAAGGAAGGTTAACAACCTACACACACACACACAGACATGTAAACATATAGACACTTGACTAACCATCTCTTTTCCCTTCAAAACAAGCAGCCAAAAACATACATCTGTAGAGTTGCCCATGGTGAAAACAACTAAATCTAGATTTTAAAAACTTCTAAACTCACACATGAAAATAAAATTAGAAGTGATTTAGGCAGGAAACAAACCTCACATGTAATCCTAGAAGTGTCCAAGTACGACCTGTTGAAAAATCTGAGGGCCTCTTCTGCTTCTTGCTCAGATCTGAATCCAATAAAAGCAAACTGCCTGCTCTTCCCATCTCTACAACAAAACACAAGAAAGACCCATGAATTACAGACAAGAATTAAGTAAATCAACAGATTTATGGACAGCAAGAAGCACCTTGTGCGCATGATCTTAGCATCAGTGACCTCACCCTTCTGAGAAAACAACTCCCACAGCCTATCTTCTCCTACATACTTCGGGAGATTTTTCACACAGATACGGGAACTGCAAAACATTGAACATATTTTATAAGGGGTTAACTTCATAATATTTATACAACAAAATAAACTGAGAAAGTTACATCTATTTCCAGAATGGATATATACCCTTTCAATTTTTCATATGATATTTTTAGTGTCAAAAGAATCTTACATTTAGGTAGACATTATAGTTTTTTATACGTGTTTCCCCTTTCAAAATATGCAAGGATGACCACTTGAGTTTAGTAACCATCAAAATTGTATAAATGATGGTGCAGGAAAAAATGTCTAGGAATCATAGCACATCAGCTTAGCCCAAAGAATAGCCATCAGTTTAGCCTATCTTCTGAATAAATGAAGGTGGCAACCTCATCATGGTGGTTTGGAAGAAGCATCTATCCAATTGAAAGAAAACTTATCCATACTTCACAATTGAGAACGTAAAAAACAATTGATTTTTATGACATCATTGACACAGCATAGACAGGTGATATCTGCATCTGGTGCCCAATGAGACTGATAAGCCTTGTTGATTATTGTCTCCCATGGCAGCAACCACATAAAGAAGCAGATCCTCAAGAAATCCTCAGACACGACAAGTAATAATTGGAGGCTGTAGTGATAAGTGAGGATCTTCAACTTTCTCCCATGGAATTACGTGATTTTATATGAAAGTTATTTTTACTGAAGTCTCCGAACAACCACCAGATCATCATTAACTTTAGCAACGTGAACAAGAACATTACCTTATATGTAGTTTGAGATTGCCACTGACAGCCAAACCTAGTACGAGCTGATCATACTCCTTAGGTACAAGAAGATGGAGAGGAAATCAAGAAGTGGGACTTATCAGCATTTTTGTGCGAAAGAATGCTGATTCTCCCTCCCAAATCCATTCTTTTGGCTTTGCCAATTTAGTGATTTACTTGTGCGCATCTTGATACCAACATATATGACCTCTGAAGAGGGTTTTCCTATGCAAGCGTTACACTTCAAAGGGTATAGAAGTTGAGTTGATGGGTTGGGATGCCATTTATCACCCAGTTGCAACAGGAGAATTACAGTTTCCAGGTGTGCACAACTGATGATGCTTCGCTCACTAAATGGGTTTAAAAATCATGAAACCAGAACTAGGACATTGCGTTTGGATGTGGGGTAAGTAGGTGGAATAGTTAACATGTCATGAGTAAGATGAATAGTGCGATGAATAGCGATGAGATCATACTTTTAGTAAGTTATAATATATATAAAGATAGTGCAAGTGATGGTCATATGAAAGTGGGTGTAGTGAACGTTGCCAATATAAGTGGTCAAATCAAACTGCATTAAAATCTGCATGTGCTTCCCTATCGCACAAGTATCCTATCCACGTGGGGTAAAATTACCCCACATACAAACAAAAGAGGAGATCAAGGAGTTCCTCTTTTTTTTTCACTAGGTAATACAGCCCCCATCTTTGTAATATAAAATTTTAGCATAGCTCGAGAAAGTTACAGCAGATGACTCCAACTCAAGTTGTGGTAGATCAGTCCTGATCAACACAAATAACCAAACAGCAAACCTGGCAACCTCAAAGAAGTGCAAAATTAATAGGGAAACTCTGAGATGCTGAAAAAAAGAAAATAGATAAATGGTGACTCATTCTAACCATCATTGAAAAGTGGCATTAGCAAATATAATGGACATCGGAAAATGACCAAGCCTTAAAGAATATCAAGTGCATGCTTCCTGCAAACTTTTGATACTATCTATTCCGAAATCTGAGGAGCCTCTTTTCCTCTAACAACCTCCACAACTAAAAGTAGCTGCAATATTGGTTTGTCAAGAAGAGAAAGGTATGGAAACTATTATATTACATAACCATGAGAAAATAAAAAATTACAATAACACCCTCATAATATAATAAGAGACTAAAGGAATTTTTTAACATTCTCTCTTAAGTTAGAACATTTATGTCAATCATTCTCAACTTAAAATAACAAGCATCGAAAGCTAAACGTGATACAGGCTTGATGGAGATGTTGCCTAGTCCTCAGATGTGACTAGGGCTGTCAAACGGTAGACCCAACTCGTTTACACTAAATTCATTTATAAGAAAATAGATAAATGGTGACTCATTCTAACCATCATTGAAAAGTGGCATTAGCAAATATAATGGACATCGGAAAATGACCAAGCCTTAAAGAATATCAAGTGCATGCTTCCTGCAAACTTTTGATACTATCTATTCCGAAATCTGAGGAGCCTCTTTTCCTCTAACAACCTCCACAACTAAAAGTAGCTGCAATATTGGTTTGTCAAGAAGAGAAAGGTATGGAAACTATTATATTACATAACCATGAGAAAATAAAAAATTACAATAACACCCTCATAATATAATAAGAGACTAAAGGAATTTTTTAACATTCTCTCTTAAGTTAGAACATTTATGTCAATCATTCTCAACTTAAAATAACAAGCATCGAAAGCTAAACGTGATACAGGCTTGATGGAGATGTTGCCTAGTCCTCAGATGTGACTAGGGCTGTCAAACGGTAGACCCAACTCGTTTACACTAAATTCATTTATAAACATGTCGGGTTAGATCCAACCTATTTATTAAACGGGTTTATAGACCTAAAACCCGAACCTGACCCATTTAAATTCGCCAAACCCAACATTTAATTAAATGGGTTAAGCGGATTAAACCAAATTCGTTTGCCACCGTCGCACGGACACCTGAGTTGTCGAGGGAGAATACCGACCGAGTGTGGTGAGGATTCATTTCGGCCTTAGAGGAGCCAGCCTTCTTGGGGAGGGGGAGGTTGTGGATGTTGGGCATGACGCCGCCGCTGGCGATGGTCACCGTCCCCAGCAGCCTCGACAGCTCCTCGTCGTTCCTCACCGGCCGCTGTATGTGCCGAGGTGCGATCCCGTTCTTCTTGCTGTCCCTTGCCGCGTTCCCCGCCAGCTCCAACACCTACAGAAACCCCAACAATTCAATCAACACACAAGATCCGATCCAAAAGTAAGGGGCCACGAAACCGTAACCGAAGGCTCCGGGTACCGAACTCGGCAGCGAGGTACTCGAGGACGACGGCGAGGTAAACGGGGGCGCCGGCTCCGACGCGCTCGGCGTACTTGCGGGCCTTGGGGAAGCGGGCGATTGGAGTGGAGCCGGCGCTGTGGAGGGCTTGGAGCCTGGAGGAGACGCCGTAAGGGAAAAGGGAACGGGGAGTCGGGGATGGGAGTGGTGGGCGAGCGAAGAGGTGAAAATAAAATGCCCCATCCAAGGGGGAGCTGAAACGTCTAAAATGAGAGTAAGAAAAATAAAAAAAAAAGTACCACCAATATAAAAATATGTAATGGTTGAAAATTCAACCGCTATATATATATATATATATATATATATATAACATTGTTATTAGAAGAAAACTATTAGCAAACAGCGCTTATAAAAAATTTAACGAAGTCGATCACTGTAAACAAATACGGTAAATCTTGGTCGTGTGATGTCTGATTTCACGTGTGATCCCTAAACATTCAACACAAACAATAAAAAAAGAATCATCCTCCTCATCGATCAATATTCTAGTAACACCAACGTCCACCACAAACGACAGTCGATATTCGCGACCGTCGATCCCCCAATCCCCCAAGGCTCGCACTATCGGTGCAGCCACGTGCAGCCACCATCCGCCTGAGTGTGTCAAATGACAACAGCACCCAGATAGTTGAATGAGCATGACCACGCGACCATGCTTGACCTCCACCACGCGCAATCACCACCAGGCCACGACCGCCACCACGCCACAACCGTCATCACGCGCGACCACCACCGGCATCGCATGCAGCCAACAATTGGCAAGCTAAAGCCTCGAACGACGAAGAGAGGAAGATTTAGAGGGAGGAAGATCCATGAGGGGGAGGGGCCCCGATCGGCCACCAACAACAGGGTTTTTGTTTACTAGGGCTTTGCGAAGGGGAAAAGGGGGTAGGCTCTGAGGAGGGTCAGGGTTTGTTTTCTTATTTGTTAGCGCAGGGGCAGTATGTGTTGTTGCTAATCGGATAAGGGCATGGGCGTGTGAGGGGGGGGACTCGAGTGTGGAAAGCTTGGGAACATTAATTGGGTTAAATCCAAATCTCATTCGTTTAATAAATGGGTTAAATAAGTTTAAACCTGTTTATTGTTAATGGATTTGAGTCAGGTTTGGATCCATTAATCGAGTTTAGTTCGAGTCAGGTTAAGCAGGTTTGGCTTTTTTTGACAACCTTAGATGTAACACAAGTGGTATAGATGATCCCGCACTGGATAAGGTTCCTAGTGTAATAACAATCAATCTCAACATATTTGGTGTGCTTATGAAATATTGTATTATTTGCAACAAATGTGACAACACGATTATTATACCGCATCTCTATGGGCTCCTCAATCTGGACATACAAATCGTAAATGAGAGATCGCAACCAAACCATCATTGTACTTAGACTTAGCACTGGACCGAGGTACT
Source organism: Thalassia testudinum (assembly GCA_037157565.1). Taxonomy (NCBI): domain Eukaryota; kingdom Viridiplantae; phylum Streptophyta; class Magnoliopsida; order Alismatales; family Hydrocharitaceae; genus Thalassia; species Thalassia testudinum. The sequence continues at coordinate 22,507,959 of JAZHRO010000015.1, read as the reverse complement.
ACAGCCTAGTTTTTACTCTGCCAAGTAACTAAATTTCCTGCTAATAAGTACAAAAGCTCGTGGTAGACTTCCAATCAACCAAACATCCTGCATGGTGGACATCAGAATAGCTTACCACTATCATCAATGTGCCTTTGTTGAATAGCAACCCACGTCCAGGAGCTCTCTTCAGGTATTTAAGCACCTCCATTACTACATCCCAGTGTTGTGTGGTGAGCTTGTTCATAAACTAGCTAAGTTTCTCCACTGGTGGAGAAATGTCAGGACAAGTAATGGTGAGGTATAATAGCTTGCCTATCAGTTGTCTGTAGGCTCTACTGTCGACAACCTCTAAATTCACATCATAGATATGCACCTTGAGATCCATAGGAATGTTGGCAGGCTTAGCCCCCAACATCCCTGTCTTACGTAGAATATCAAGGCCATACTTTCATTAAGTCAACACAATGCCCTCCTTGCCTCTCGCCAACTCAATCCCAAGAAAGTACCTCTAATGTCCCAAGTCCTTCATCACAAACCTGCTTACAAGACACTATTTGACCTCAGCTATCCCAACCTCGTCATCACCAGTGATAATGAGGCAATCCACACATACTAGGAGGACAGCCACTGCATTCTCTAACTTCCTAACAAAAAGTGAATGATCTACCAAAGATCTCTGTAGTCCCATTGTCTCTACTACCTCAAAGAGTTTATGGAACCACGCTCGTGAGCTTTGTTCAAGTCCATATATCACCTTTTGTAGTCTACACACACACTCCCACTAAGTCTCGAATCCAGGGGATTGCTGCATGTACACCTTCTCATGAAAATCACCATAGAAAAAGGCATTCTTTACGTCAAGCTAATCATAGAAATATGAATTCTTATGGTCAGAAGACAAGCAACTGGGAAGAAAGTGTCAAAGAAGTCCAACCCATAGGTTTGGGTGAACCCCTTTACAATAAGGTGGGCTCTATGCCTAAAAATAGATCCATCATATTATATTTCAAGGCAAAAACCCACCGGCAGCCGACAACATGAGTGCCCCCAAGGAGACACGTCAGCTCTCACATCCCTTTGAACTGAAGGGCAACCATCTCGTCCTTCATAGCCTATAACCACTTCGGATCATGCATGGCCTACTAGTAAGACAAGGGTATATGAGATCATTTCAATAGCTACCAATTCACAGATCAATGCTATTCAATTCTGACGAGGTTATCCTGGACCTCATAGCAATTGCGAAAATTCCAACAATATTTCTAGGCCCACTCAATAACCATAGTCAGCCATTGACACAAGTCTTGACCAAGCAAAACAAGTCTAAACAACTACTTAAATGGTCAATGGAGCTCATTAAGTATGGCATCACATTTCACTCTCAATATCCATGAAGGGGCAAGTATTGGTAGATTTCACTACTGAACTCATTCCATCAGTAATTATTGTATCCTCAAACCCTTAGGAAATCCATAGCAACATGTAAAGACCCATCCTGTTTTGAGCCTTTTAAGACGTCTGGAGTGTTAGTCACATGTCTGTCCGGACATCTGAACCCTTTCCTAGACGTCTGGAAGTTAAATTTTTGTACGCCTCTTGCATTCTGCACGCAGGTGGCGCGCAGAACTCTTTTCTCTCTTTCTCTTTCCTCCTCCCTCCCCCTGCAGAACCCTAGCTGTGACCTTATAAAAGGCCACCCCCTTCCTCTCCTCTCCACTCCACCACTACCACCACACCCCACTCCACTACCGTGAGCAAGGGCACGGGAGAGAGAGCGTGAGAGCGAGGAGGGTGCGTGAAAAGGAGGAGGCCGAGGTCAAGAGATTCGTGGAAGATTGTCGGAAGCTTGCATGGCCACCGCAGCGTATGCGAGAGGAGGGCGTTGGAGCGTCGTCCTCGACTACCTGCAGTAGTTGGAGCTGTGGTGGAGCGAGGGGAGATGCGGCGGAGCGCGGCGAGAAGCTTAGGAGCACAATTTGATACTGGAATTTTTCCAGTATCAGACGTCCGGAGTGTCTTCCGGACGACCGGCTGGACGTCTGGCCCCAACACCAGACGTCTAAAAGCATTTGTGTGCGAATGTACGTCTTCTTCGCGGTTGCGGCCATGCAGGCCGCACCACAGGCAATTTAGTTTAGGCTAAAGTGGGTTGCTGCTCTGCTGTGCGCAGGAGCAGCCTTGGGAAGGTGCGTGGAACGCCTTTCCATGCACTTTCGGACATCTGGACAGCTTATCAAACGACCGAGGGCATTTCCAAACGACCGGAGGACTGGTCAGACGTCTGAAACTGTTTTTAGATGGTCGCGAGGGAGTCCTAAGCATATGAAGTCACTGCAGGAGCTTGAGGTGAGTCTCTGTGACTTTTAAGGTGTCTGGACTTGTTTCCAGACGTCTGATTTTGGCCTACAGACACGTTTTTGACCTGTTTGGGGTCCGATCGGGATCTATTTTACGCAAACGAAGTATCTGTGGTTTCCTTGGAGTTCCTCTACGTATTAGAAACATTTATACACTGTTCTGAACCTTTCATTGTGATGTGTTCCTTGGTATAGGACTTTTGCCTGTTACGTGTCTAGGGCTCGCAGAGGCGCGTGGGTCTGCGATTCAAGCCCACAGTACTCCCGGATTGTCTGGTAGAATGGTCCACCCCTGTTATACTTATTAAATATGAATACATCTATGAAAATTAGACAACTAGAAACCTACGATATGGCATAAACCCTAGGACAAGAAATGGTTGAACAAGTTGTTTGTGTAATTGAAATTGTATATATATGAATGAGTTGAATTGTTAGCCACTGTCTATAAATAAATACTAGCTGCCTATTAGAATATGAGCTGCCTGAGATAACTAAACAGTTACTTGTGACATCTCTTGTTGCATGTGTTAAATTGTGGAAATACGAGTTGCCTGTGTATAAACGAGAACTAAATTATGAATGATGAAACCTGGAATGGAATAATATGGTGAACATGAGCACGAACCATACGGGGAGTTAGGAGTAGAACTCCTGTGGTTAGATGGAAAGTCCTGGAATGTGGACGGGAAGTGTGCTGGCCCTTGAGTACGTGGTACCAAGGAGAGCGACTGTCCCCTTTTAGTGTAGAGCGTAGCTATCTCCCTTGGGTTGGGACCCGAGGTTAGGATTGGCCACTCTACACCGACTTCTGTTGGCCCTCGTGTACACGGTACCGAGGCGAGCTACTAGTGTAGGGAGGGAGCTAGTCACTCCACGGGGCCCGGGGTTCAACCAGCCATCCTACACCGACTTGTTAGGCCCTTTGGGCAAACCGGAGTAGTCAGATAAGGGTGTGCGGACTATGGAGGGGTGAGACCCCTATTTGATTCTGAGGGGCTAGACCCCTATTTTTGAGAGGGCTAGGCCCTATACTATTCTGTGTTGTACTTTGGGCGTACCCGCTAGCGGAAACGACTAATCGCGTGCCAGTGCGAGGTAGCTACTCGTGCGTTTATGATGCGTGCCATAGTTGTTGGTGCTAGAGCACCACGATCATTTGTTTTGATGATAACAAAATACGTGTTATTTAACATTTGCAATTTGAGTCCTAGATTTCAGGTCAATTGCAAATGAGGACATGTTTAGACGGAGTTCGAGCTCGCATCCAGGACGGATTGGAAGAGCTTGACGGAAAACGGAGGAGGTTCGCGTGGAGCGAAAGATTGAAGATGGAAGGAAATGAAGAATAGGATAGATTTCCTTCTTTTGTACCTGTATTTTTCGTTTCTTTTGTTGCTCTTTATTTCCTTAGATATTTTATGTTAAAGAGCCTCAAAGAACCCTAACAGTAGTCCTAGGAACACCGGCACAACCCTAGGATACTTAGGTTTTCTGTAGAATACTTAGAAAACCAATATAGGGTTCAAACAGCACTTCCAGACGTCTAATTCCTAAATCAGACGTCTGATAAAGTATTTTAAGACGTCTGACTGTTGTTTCAGACGTCTGATAACTGTTAGGCTGGACATAGTTAGTTCTGTCTGATGAAATCAGACGTCCAGACCTTAGACCAGACGTCTTAGAAGACGTCTGATGGATTTGCCAGACGTCCAATTAGTGGACCGTTGGCTGGCTTAGCAAACAGTCAAGAATATGACCGTTAGAGCCTTATCAGACGTCCTTAGGCCTTTCCAGACGTCTAATAAATGACCGTTTTGCCTCGGCTGTCCCAAAATCTCTTCTCAGAGATTTTCTAGCCGTTGCAATGTTTGGAAATCAATTCCCACAGTAAAAGTAGGTTTCCAGACGTCCAGACTTAGTGCCAGACGTCCTGTATGTCGTCTGATGGACTTGTACAAAAACCCTGTTTAGATCTGATTCAAGTCAGGGAGAAACCCGCATAGAATCAGACGTCTGACCTTGAAATCAGACGTCTTAAAATGGCCTTCCAGACGTCTGATGCCAGAGTTAGACGTCTGATAACCCTGTCAAATGTAATCATTATCCTGATTTCGGCCTGATTCTCTTGGGCTTTGTCCCCAACGGCTATGGAAGCTTTTCCAAGCCTTCCAAAGCCTTCCTAAGGCTTCTATAAATAGAGGGGAGCCTTTACACACCTAGACACACAAGATACACACTTAGAAACACAAAAGACACACTTAAGCAACATACTTCCACTCTCTTGTGTCCTAGCTAGCTCTTGCTCTCTAAGCTCAAGTTCTACATCTTGAGAGCTAAATTCCGTTTGCGCACCCGCTCTCCCGCTGTTGTTTACGAGAGCGACATAGCGCCATCGCGTGGCACACGCACCGCGTCATCGTCGACACACTCCTTGCAAAGAGGAGTTTCCTAAATCCTATAGAAGCTTAGGTTTAAATTACTTTGTTGGCTCTATAGGTTTGTTGTTTTATTTTATCTTTGTAATTTGGTTGGGTATTCGCTTTGCGAATTCCCGTCTCCTTCGTGAGACAAAATCCTTCTCGTGGAGAGAAGGGATTGAGGAACACTACCCTCGTACTTGTAGCGTGGTTGTATTGAGGTTGAATCACCCTCGTTTTAAGTGATTCGGTTTAGTGGATTTGATCAACTAGGTTGATCGGAAAATCCTAACTCGAGAGGGTTAGGTGGTGGTTTTCACCCGGTTTGGGTTTCCACCTAAAAATTACTTGTGCATTTTGTGATTGCATATTTTGTGAGATTGCTTTATATATTTTATTTCCTCAATTATTACGTCACCCCTCCAAGTAGGGAACTTTCAATAGTCACTGCTACGTCTTGATAGTGACCTCGAGGTGGTTGACTGGGTGTAGGACTACCAGGGGGACTCTCCCGGCCAGGAGAGCGCCACGTGTACCTTCTACTCTTCGGAAAAGACTGCAATCAAGATCGTTCCCACGAGGAGCATGCGAGATCAAGAAAAATATGAAAGATGACAAAAAGGGGTGAAAAAGGAATTACCTGTAAAATAAAATAACTTGAAAAGATAAATATACCTACTACTTTTACTGCTTTAGATAGTATGGTTACCACTCTACTCATTGTTCGTTGACTCTGTCTTTTTCATAACCCTGTTCAGGTCGAAGAGTTGAGCAGCCTGAGTTACCGGCTGCGAAGGGTGCTGCGCCCAGTCAAGCCTAGCCGTAGTTTTCAATACTTTTTGTTGTACTCTCTTTACTGCTATAGTGAGTTTCAGACTTTTTGCTACTGTTCCTGTTACTGTTGCTTTCGTTCCGTTTTTCCTATTGTTGTGATGGTATGTACTGAATTAACAGCTATTACTTTCCTTTACAGCTTGTATATTTTTACTGCTTAGTTACATTGCATATGTGAATGTGATTTATTTTCCTGCTTTTTGGTTATTTCTTGTTGGACGACTGGGTCTTGGGATTAGTCTAGGCGAGTCGGTCTCGAGTCCTGTAGGGATTCAGAAATCGAGTCGTAACACAACAAGATTGGTTCTAAAGCAGATGTGGGTGTCAACAGCCTAAGAGTATGGAATTTTACACTAAAGTATGCACTCTAACTTAAGTTCCCACGAGTAATAATATTGCAAAATAGAAAGCCTCCCAACAGGAATCAAACTAACTTAGAAGATGGGGATGGGAATTATCCTAGCCTATAGCAACTCTGAGATGGCAGCCACATATTACTCAATGGAGTTTGACACACATTAAGAGGTGCCCTCTGAATTCTTGAAGGAGTTGTAGCAACAAACTTTTGGGGCTACCTTTACACTTGTGAATCATCAAGTTGAGTAGCCACCACATTGACCAAACCCACCTTAACCCTCTACAAGAATGAGACATCTGAAGCTTTTGTCAAGAGAGACCATGTCAACAATACATCCCTAGAAGGATTGGACCACACCCTACTTGAAGTACCTCCAAACAAGTTAAGCAACCTTTGGGCACTGAATTCGAAGGAATTTAGAAGGGATGCAACATAGTTCACCTTCCAAGATAGGACCCTCCATCATTGAAGCATGTCACTCCTCTTCTTATGTTGCCTTTACTAGAGTTGAATCCAAAACAACGTTGCGAAAGGTACATGAGGAAGTATGTGATGCTCACAAGGGGGCAAAAGCACGTATTGATCTTTCCTTGTTCGAAAAATAAATATGCAATGCTTGCACCTTAGGGATTCAACAAATCAAAATAAAAAACAACAGTGAGCAGGACTAGCTGGCTGCTAGGGCATCTGAAACAAGCAATGTGAACGAAATTATACATTGTATATATTTTTTTACCTCATCCAGCTGACTTGGCCCAACGACGATTAAGTTTGGTGATAGTCTAGGGTGATTGGAAGTGGAAGGCAATGGGGAGATTTGGTAATTTGTGGTGAAGTCACTGGAATGGCAAAATTAGCCGAGGTGGTAGTAGAGTATAGGGGTGATGAAGCTTGGGAGGCGAGGTGGCAACCATGGGGCTATTGTGGGGTCGGAAAGGGGGGTGTGGTATGTTGGCAAAGGCATCGTGGAGGAGAAGGGTTGGATGAGGCGATGATCAGGGGGACGTGATGAGGGGTGGTTGGGAGGAAGAGGGTGGCAGCGTATGTTAAGGTGAGTGGACCAGTGGTGGTGGGAGGTTTTAGAACGGATGGATGCGGCGAGAAGGAAGGGAAAGGAAAGTGACCAAAAAATTTCGTACGGATGGTTAATATAAAATTTAATTCTTTAATTAAATGTCCAAAAAAACTTAAATCGTTAGTTAGGGTGAACTCTATTTTGAAAACACGACTCTGATAACTTTAGAAAGGCAAAAGTCGTGTCTTGAGAATAGACTTTAGCATGAATACTAAAGTCATGTTTTCAAATGATGACTTTAGCATCAATACCAAAGTCATGTTTTGAAAACACAACTTTGATAGGGGGTTGCTGCTACTAATGGATGCTCCTAATGTTGCAACTAATGTTGTTTCATCTCAATAGTTGGACAAATGAAGATTGTCAACAAAACTGAAAATTGCATAGGTCGAGTAGAATGACCAAGTAATTCACAATTACATGATCTTAGCAGCCTGACAAAGTTGAGGATGGTGACTATTGGTAGTATCTACATAAGTTCACGATGTACCATATCCTTGCAATTGTTCATCTTCTAAGGTCTTTAATTCATAGGCACCAATTCCATGAGCCTAAACAACCTTATAAAAATCTTTCCAATTTGGATTGAGCTCTCATCCTAAGCAGCATAGGGTTAACGCATTAGTAAAATGGATGAAAAGGTCACTTACTGCAAACCTTCTGTGATTAATATGGCGATTGTGATGGCCGACAACAAGCCCAAGAATCTCATAATGCTCCTGTTGCTGCCAATGGATGATGGTGCTACTAATGATGACTATGTTGCTACTGCTGCTCCAGCTGTTGCTACCAATGATATTGCTGCTACGGCTATTATTGCCCTTTGGGATGGGTTGATGTTGCTACTACTGCTACCCTCTATGTTGCTGATGATGCTGCTGCTGTTGCTACCTTCTACTGGTGTTGTTGCCCTCTGCTTTAGTTGTACATTTCACACTCCATAAAACTCCAGCCAACATTTGGAAAAAAAAATTGCCATCAAGATCATAGATACATATTATCCATGATCCGAGAGTACTCCAACCATGACAGTTGCTATAGTCCGCAGACATTCCAAACTAACCCCAGCAAACAACTATGTAGATATAATCCGTCAATAGAAAAACTAATACATGTCACTAGAGCTTGGGATACCCCTTTATTTAATCAAATGCAAGTTCGAACTAAATTTTATTTATATGAACAAAGCCAAGTTATGAATATAATACAATATATTATGAGACTGATATCCATACATCAAAAATGAGCACACTCCCATTACATGTCTACAGTCAAATATATTAAAAAATGAACAAAAAGAAGCTGGTTCTTTTGTCTTCTCTTATAAATCGCGCTAAGCTCTGTATCTGGTATTTGCTCAATGAGAGATTGTGAGTCAATCTCGTCAATAAGTGAGCATGTCCTAAACAACGAGGATCATAATGGTGTAAGTGTAAGTGATGTATCCTATGTACTCCCCTCCCCCAACTGCTCATGTCTTGGATGGATCTTCTTAGGTGCACCTGGAGTGACCGGCGGAGCATCAATCATGGTAACCGATGGAGTAAAGAAATCAATCACACCTACAGCATTCGACGACGACGTTCCCAGCTACTCCTGATGCTGCTTCTAGTATCGATCTGTGTGCACCTCCATCATTGATTACTCATGCTCTATCTCTGGTTGGTCATGCACATCCATCGGTAGTTGGTCCAAGTCGTACTCTTGGTGCACATCCATTACTGGGTCATACTGGTGCTCTTCCTACTGGTCATCCTCTATATGTATCACCAAATCTTCACAACCTCTCCGTCATCCTTGTCCTCGACCTTGTCCTCGACGTGGAGATCCCATTGGAGGATGAATAGCCTCGTCATCATTATCACCATATATGGGAGGCTCAACTTCAGCAAAATGTCGACCTATCTCATCTCGCAAGTCTTGCCTTGTGTCATTGATAAGTCCTTGTAGCTCATCGAGATTGGGCCTTTCTTTTAATAATAGGTTGATAGTTTTATCCACTTAGCCAACTAAAAAGTCAACCCTAATCCATATGTTAAATTAAACAAGTATTAACTAGTTTAAATTTAATTAATTGTGAATTAGATATACCTCGCTTCACAAAACTTTCCCGTGACGACCTATGCATCTTCGAATAATACCATGGTACTACGTAGAGTGTCGTGCTATGCTACTCTTCACTTATGGGCTCTATTTGTACTCCTCACTGACAACATGCATCCCATTGTTGTATATGTGATGCATGGCGCTCCACCTAGTTGACATCGTTTTTACCCCTCAGATCCATTCCTTGAAGATGGTTATTCATGTCACATTTATCAGGTACTCTTTGTTGTCCTCCAAACTAACGTGTGACACGATCTATACAATAATATTCCACTATGTGGAACTAATAAATGGCACTCGAGCATGCCAAAAATCTCAGACAACGAGGCAGGATGATAGTACTTTTGCTAGTGTTGCCTCAGTATATGGGTCTCATACAACCTATAAGAAAAACAAACTATTAACTATGAGGAGATCATGTACCTGATCTACAGATTGTAAATCAAATTATTCACAGTAAGGTCATAGAAGATGTGAAAGGATGGTCTGTTACACACCAACAAGCGATAGGTCTACCATGCCAAACAGGTGGGTAGTGCACATTTGAAGAATGTGTGGAAATTGCTCCCATGCCCATATCCGCAGCAATATCAAAGAGCCCCTGATCTGTTCGCTAACATTACATGAGGCCAAACACAAGTGTTGATATAGATAAGTGAGGCACGTAGATCCCTAGCTATATCCCGCCATAACCCCGAAGTCCCTTAGCAATGGCAAGAAAATTGATGAAACTAAACATCCAAACTTGTCCAAGAATAGCATGTCTCTCATCAACTGCAGAATGTATGTGACGTGTTACGGATGCGTTTGTTTAACTACGTCGTTGTAGCTTCACATTCGCAATGTCGATTTTAAATATAAGAATGTACGTGAGTCTGAGTGTCGAATACAGGGAGGCGTGAAAGCGGGTTTTTTCTGTCACTTAGTTGTCACGGAAATGGAGGGTTTTTGCTTGCGCGCGAGAAAATGCAAGAGAGAAAAGCGAGAGAGAGAGAGAGAAAGAGAGAGAGAGTCGGGTTAGAATCTTTTGCTCATAGCGTTCATGCAAATCATGATGAGAAAACTCGATAAAAAGAGAGCCAACATAATTCAACATGCAACTTGAGTTTTCATAAATACAACAATAAACAAACACTTAAACAAAAGTAAAGTAATGCTAGAATAGAGAGAGAGAAAGAGAAAGGAGACAGTGAGGATGCCATGGCAGTGGAGGAGGGCTCTGTCAACGGCTCGTCGACTCCGGCGATTACAAAAGGGTGCTAAGGGTGACTAGGAGTAAGGTAGAAGACTTGCAAGGGAATTGAATGTTTTCCATGGGTAGTTGGAAGGGGTTTATATAGGAGGAAGGGCTTTCTAAATGAAGTAGGGGCTTTAGCGACGTCCGGGACGTCGCTAAACCCATGCCAAAACTGTTGGTGTAGCCTCCTTGCCTGCCGGTCCTTCGCGCACGCCGTGCTTCCTCCCCTTCGCAATCCAAGTGTGCACCTTAAGGGTCGTTCGATCGAAGATTGGATGGTCGAGATCATGCGCTGAGAGCACTTCGGATCGTGCCTCACAAGTGCTGCTTCGCGATCTCGCATCTGCGGCTGCCACGTAGCTGCAATCCCAGCCGTCTGGGCGCACATCAATGGTCGAATTCCAGCCATGTGCACCTTCGCCCCAGATTGTTGCTTTGACGAATTCCAAACCTCGCCCCTCAGCGCGATGTCGAGGTGCGGATCGTTGTGCTGAGAGCATGGATTGTCACGGAGACAATGTCCGTTTGCCTACTGTTGACTGTTGGATGGAGATCCAACGATCGGATCTTTGTTTGGATGCTTGGCTCTGGTGGATGCTGCGAAGGGTGCGCAACTCTCAGATTTGTCTCTGCGATGATGGAAGAGGCAAGGCGGTGGCCTGGATGCGCCGATCGGGCGCCACATGGCACGCTGTGGACCGTTGATCATCAGATCAACGGCCAGAACTTCTTGAGCCAATTGCGGGAGCTCCAGATGTCGGATTGGGTCAATTTTGAGTCCGTTGGACTCCGTTCGTCATTCTGAATCCATCCGTGAGGTCTAATTGCTCATCTGATGCCTGTTTTGACATGAACTTGTACAAATGGCTATTAACATTGAATTACAAGCAATCTTGATGTGCGATGCATGTCATGCTCCCATGCCCATTTACGGTGTATTCTTTGTGCATATTATCCTTAAGATAAATCCCGATTGGTAGAATTATCACCATAAAATGTAGCCTTATCATACCCCTATGCTTACTCCTTGCAAGTCCCTAACATGGTTCATCCTAGCCATTATTCTCAATTAGAATTCAGGAATTGATTACATCGACATTTTGTTGTTTGTCAATAGGAGGAAATATATTAAGATCCTGATCTACAGAGACTAAACAGCGCCCGGGTGTCTGCCAAAATGTGAATCTCCTGAATCCTTGCTTTAAGGCATATATATATATTTTTCTTTTTCATCTTTTCTCATTTTTTTGGTTTTTTGGAGTTGAGAGTGTGTTGGTAACTTTTTACAGCTACCCAACCCACTCAAAACTCGAAAAAGACTCTAAGTGCTAAGCATCTTGGTGTGAAGATCGTGATAGACTCACTCAATGGTAATTTAGACAGACTTCAGGTTTCTACGCCCCTAGGTGACTAGAAAAGGAAGTGTTTGCCTGAAGGTGTATCTGTTCAATCGGTAGCTTTCTCCCTACTTTTATTTTATTTGGGGTCAACACAAGGGTGTTTCCAGTGTATATCTCCTCGGATTGCTCTACTTTCCCGCTTCTTTCTTAAGTGTTTTGGATCTTTTTGTGCATTTAGTAAGCTGGGCTCTGAACAACCAGCCAATGGGCTGTTACTGACGACCACTTGCCAGCCATACTCGTGCAGTGAAGTGTGGCTTATTTTGTTCATTTTTTCTTGTTTTCTTTTTTTTTAGTAGGTGGCTTCCTTGATCTCAAATTTACCTAAAGGCAATAAGAGGAAAGCGGTCCTATGGCTAGGTTCTGGACAACCGGCCAGTGAGTTGTTACCTACGACAACTTGTCAGCTATACCACCCTAGAAGGTTCATTAGCTACCTAATTTTTGTCAAAATCCCCAAGGAGTGAGTCAGTGCAAAAATGTGTGCAGATGCTTAGACTAAAAGTCTCTTAGAGTCAGAGGGCGGGTTGATAAGTCGTATACTTATCACCCTATTTTATTGGTGGATTAAAATAAATTAAGGTTGCGAGGATTCGAAGCAAAATCCATATTTTAACAGACATCGGAGCTGATTAAACCTGAAAGCCTGAAAAGTCCAAGTGTTCAGGTTCTTTTCGTATTATTTCCCACTATTGACAAGTTCCTAATGCCTAAGTTTTCCTTCCTAAATTCATCTTTTTTTTTTTTATTCAGACTGATAAAATGAACTCAGAACATGCAAATTACCACTCCCATGGTTAAGTTGGACAATGTTCTCATTAACAAATAAATTGATGCAATGGGGGTTCAGAGAGAAATCACCTGAGTAATGTAGTATACTTGATCAGTCTGAATCTTCTTGGTTGCCTCCCAGGAAGCATTGAGTTTAATGCCTCCAGCTGGGCGATGCTTCGTGTCAGCCCTCAATGAGGGTGATAACCTCCTTTGGGGGAACCTGGGCAAGGAAGTGCTTCAATCTCTGACTGTTTACCGAGAAGGTGTGCCCAGTGTTTGGATCTGCAATTTCAACCGCCCCATTGGAAAAGGGTTTGACCACCCGATACAGTCCTGTCCACTTGGATCTGAGCTTCTTGGGAAAGAGTTTGAGTCAGGCGTCAAAAAGCCAGACTTGCTTGTTGGGATCGAAGGTCTTTCTATGGATGAGTCGGTCGTGGACGACTTTCATCTTTTTCTTGTACAGTAGATTATTCTCAAAGGCGTCCCGACGAATTTCCTCGAGCTCGGAGAGTTGGAGCATCCTCTGTGCACCGGCTAACTGAGAATCCATGTTACATTGCTTAACGGCCTAGTAAGCCCGATGTTCCAACTCGATAGGAAGGTGGCAAGCTTTGCCAAAGACCAGGCGATAAGGCGACATGCCTATCGGGGTCTTGAAAGAGGTCCTGTATACCCACAAGGCATCATCCAGTCGTGTGGACCAATCCTTCCTGTCAGGTCTCACAGTCTTTTGTAGAATATTCTTGATCTGCCTGTTGGAGAACTCAGTCTGCCCGTTGGTTTGCAGATGATACAAGGTGGCAATGCTGTGAGTAACCCCATACTTTCTGAGGAGGGCACGAAACTGAGTGTGGATAAAGTGACTTCCACCATCACTGATCATGGCCTTCGATATTCCAAACAGAGAAAAGATGTTTTGCTTAACAAAGTCCATGACAGCCTTATGATGGCATCGACAGGTGGCGACGGCTTCAATCCATTTTGAGACATAGTCTACTGAGACTAAGATGTACTCAAAGCTGTTGAATGGTGGAAAGGGGCCCATGAAATCAATGTGCCGAACGTCAAAGATCTCAACGATCTCTACAGTGTGCCCTTAGACCTAAAGATCTAAGTTACCTACTATCACGAACTACGGAACCGAATGCGAGCACCGCGGAACCATCGGGCCAGATTGAAAGGCTGTTTGCCCCAGTCTTAAACACCCAATAGCACGCGGGAACTCTCACCAGCACGTAGCCGCTACATGCAGGTAGTTAGACCTCCAATCCTTAAAAAGGGTCAAGTTACTACCAGTTTTAATTAGAGGCTTAGGGTCAAGTGATTTTGGAATGTGAAGGGCGTTGTTTACGGGTAATGCCCAAGTGATTGATTTTCAGAGTGTGTAAAAACAAGCATGCAACGGGGAAATCTCCCCGAATTGAAATTTTTATTGGTGAATGGTTTTTTAGAGTTCAGCCTTAAGTAGTATGGATTTTACGGTTTTGCTGAATTACCAATTCAACCAATCTCCGGGTTTTTGCAAAAATACAGGTTTTCCTTCTAAAATCCAAGAAACCCTTCTTCAATTATCAGTTAGTTAATGCATGCTAAAATGCAATGGGCTACCCTAAATGGAGATTTCTAAGTGTGGATGCACGAATCAGTTTTATATCAATGTGAAAGGGAGCCAAGGCACTTCAATTCAAGTGCTCAAAATCACCAAAAAGAATGTCCACACAAGGCTCAACCAACAGATAAAGAAAATAAAGTTGTTGGTGTTGAAGTATTCAAGATTGAATCACAGGCAAGTTGAAAAGTCGTGGTGAGGTTGGAATTAACTCAATTCCAAGTCTCCCCACCAAAAATGTGATCCTGAATAAAAGATAAGAGAGGCAAAAGTGGGATGCAAGCAATCTTTTTCTTTTCCTCAAAGAATACTTCCCATAGCGAAAAATCCAAGAATCAAGATTCTCGGATTTTCGCTATGCGAAGTGTGGTGGGAAATCCCGGTGCAGTGGGAGTGAAGACAACCAATCAAACAAGTGAATTTTAATCCACTTGCCTCAAGAGATCCCAAGAAGTTTTGTTTTAGTTTTTTTTTATTGAGGTGGCAAGTTAACCCTAGTTTGCTAAGAAAAAGAGAACCTACTTATTCAGCAACGTGTACGAAGCTCCAATGCGGTGTCGGCGTCTTCACGCTCTCGTTCCCGCCTTAGATCTACTCACGCCTTCGGCTTCGTCTGTTTCCTTCTCCTTCCACCAGGTTCACCTGCACACAAAAAACAACAATACCCGTGAAGAGAGAAGAGAAAAATTGAAAGGAATTTAATAAAAACTTACTTGAAGGCGCACATCCCCGGCAACGGCGCCAGAAAAGAATGATGGGTCGACCCGGATAGGTTGTTAAAATGATGTTTTTATCGTTGAAATGTCTATAGTGGTTAACCTAATTCGGACCTAACCATCTCTTTACAAAATCTTTAACCTGGCCTAATTGATTTTATCTTATCACTTTTAGGCCCAGGGTCGAACTTAGGGAGGTGGGTTCAAGTCGAGTTTCTACGTTTTCCTTAAAACATATCTCTTCCGTTCGTTTATTATGTTTTTGGTGTTTTTCCTTATTTAGATTTTTTTCTGGTAATCCTTGTCCTTGAGGCACACCCTCAAAATTGTGTCCTTAGCTTTTAGCCAAAACAGAGTTCCAAAATAAGTCTTGCTACTCGCAAGACGGGGTACTTGCAAATCAAAGATTATCTTTTCTCTTTTATATATATTTTTTCTTTTTACTAAGAAGGAAGCTAACAGATAGAAAGTAAATATAGTATCTATAGATATATATGTATATATATGTATTATATATATAAAGGGGTGGCGGTGGAGGTGACAATGGAGTGTAGCACTATGTCAAGTCAGTCGACGTCTAGAGAGACACAACCAGCACGACTAGGTGCCGTGTGGAGTGTGGATGGAGGATGGATGATGAATGGGTCCACACTTTTTGTATGCGTGTATCGGGGAATATCAGCAACTGGTGCAGATATTCCTGCAATACCGCATATGGCAAATAACGTGAAAATATATATGTGTGTATGAATATAAGTAAATATATCTATATATATATATATATATATATATATATATATATATATATATATATATATATATATATATAAATGTATAGGTATATATGTATAGATATATATAGATATATATGTGTATATATATATATATAGGTGTATATGTATATACGTATATATGTATATAAATATATGTATATATATATAATACTATATAGATGTATATATATATATATGTATATAAGTATATGTATCTAGATATATATGTATATATATAAGTAGATATATATATATATGTTTATACTAGTGTTTATGTGGGTGTGGGTGTGTGGAAGTGTCGGTGAAGATGTGTGTGTGCATTGGTGTAGTGTACTGAGAGTGAGTGAAAAAGAGAGAGGGAGAGGGAGAGAGCGGGAGAGAGAGAGAGAGAGCGGGCGGGAGTACTCGCGCCAGAGAGAGAGCTGGCGGGAGTTGGAGAGAGAGCGGGCGATGGCGTGAGTTAAGACGTCTGCTGGAGGCGGCGGACGTCCGGACGTCGCGTCGTCTGGAGATGGTGACGGACGTCTGGACGTCGCGGGTGCAGGCGCGCCTTCGCGTGAGGATTCTGCAGGCCGGCGCGAAGACGATGAGCGGGCGATGGCGCGGGGAAGCGAACGTGGAGGAGGTCTGCAGGTGGTCGCGGAGGGGCTCAGGGGCTGGCAGGGGACGGCGAGAGGGCCTGGCCGGCCGCTGCAGTGCGCACAGCGGCCGGTTGTGGGTGTAAGGGCGGAGGCGACAGAATGGAGAACGGAGCGGAGGAGGCCCTGCAGGCGCGCGCGGAGGGTTGAGCGCCTGCGGGGAAGGTCGCGAAGGAGGCGGGGGGTCCTGCTGCTGCTGCTGCTGCCGCGGCTTCAAGCTTCGGAGCTTGAAGTGGTGGCAATGGCGTGAAAGGAAAAAAAACGAAACGAGGGAAGGCACCACACTCACTGGCTCGTCAAAGAGCTGGGCGGTGGTGTTCCCACTGTGGTGGTGTGCACCACAGTGGGTACTCCTGCTCGCCGGGTGCCTCCTCGATGGAGGGCCGACGTATGGGAGGGGAAGACGGTGGAAGAGGTGGCTGCGGGTTTTTGTTTCGTGCAGCAGCGTGTGTCTCGCGAGGAAGAAGCTGCAGCTTCTTATAGAGGTGGAGAGAGTGGCGTGCCGGCTGCAGCAGGGAGAGGGCGCGGGATTGGCAGCTGTAGGGAGCGGCGTTGGCAGGGAGAAATGACGTGGAGTAAATGCATGCAGCTGCTGCGGGAAGAGAGGTGCAACCGCGGGAAGAGAAAAAAGAAAATCAAGAGGAGAAAAAAATAAAAAAAGATGTGGATTTTGCAATGAGGCACTTGAGGAAAAATGTAAATATGCAAGCCATTATTTTCAATCTTCTCTCCTCTTAATTAAATGCATGAATGCAAGGGTTTTTACAAATGCAACTATAGAATCCTAATATGCAATGTTAATGCTAGGAAATAGCATGAGAAGGCTTTATTGTAGGCGTATTTTGAGGTGCAAACACAGGGTAGATGGAAAAAAGACGAATTCAATTAGGTTTTCCCCAAATAAGTAAGCTTTCACCTCTTTTTTATGGGGTAGATGGAAAAAAGATGACTTCAATTAAGTTTTCCCTGAACAAGTAAGCTTTCACCTCTTTTTTATGGGGTAGATGGAAAAAAGACGACTTCAATTAGGTTTTCCTCGAATAAGTAAGCTTTCGCCTCTTTTTTACGGGGTAGATGGGAGTTCACACTTTAAGACTAAGCACATTGGGGCTAAGACAGGGAATTGAAAAACGCTTGGAACTAAGATAGCTGAGAATGAACTTAACCAAGCTGGTTCACTCCTTGCCTAGCTTGTTTCATTAATATAAGCTTTCCGTAAGGGAGTGAGTGAGTGATGCCCTGGCTTTTTCGGGGATAACGAGTGAACGTTCCATAAATATTCTATGGCATCTATTGTCTAGAACTCAAACTACTTAATGGAGTTTGGGGGTTTGAAAAACAACCTCTTTTTACTTTTCTTTTCGATTATCAACGATGGACTCGTTCATTACGATATATCAAAAATAATCAATTGGAACAAGTTGTACGAAATCGAATGACACAATATTTTTGTGATGCATGTCCAAGTGGTGGAAAACAAAGAATATGTTTGACATATCCACCTAGTTTATCTATTTTGAGAGAAATAATAGAACAAAGTTTATCTACTTTTCAGAAAGAAGAGAGAAAGAGATGTCTATGGACACAACAGAAAAACGATCCCATGAAAACAAGGATCCATATCAGAATTGGGTTTCGACTAATGAACAAAAAAGACATAACCTGAGTAATGAATTCATAGATCGAATCAAAGTTCTGGGAAAAGAAAAAGACGAAGGTGTTCTAGATGTGCTAGAAAAAAGGATTAGAATATACATTGATGAAAAGAAGAAGGATATTTACCAGAACAATATGATCGTCTTTGAAATGGGCCATATCGTGGCGATTCACATTTCATGAAAGAGGATTTACCAACTTCTACAAGGGGTTCCATTACAGTTACAAAGAATTCAACTTGGAGAAGGAGAAATCCAATTCATAGTCTACTTCTTAACGAATTGGAAGATCAAAAGAATAAATTTGTTGACTTTGTTGATGAAGAATCATTATAAACACATATTGGTCATTCTTGAACTCCAATATCCTTAATCTGTGAATTTTCTTCAAAATATCCAACCCCAACCCATCTAAAACACTTTGCTTCATTGACGGAAGAGAAGGGATGGATTTCAAAAATGAGGAAGAAAGGGAAGATCTGAAACATTTTGCTTCATCAACGGAAGAGAAAGGGATGGATTCTGAAAATCAGGAAGAAAGGGAAGAACGTGAAGAAATCCATAAAGAAGTTCCTCAGTGGTCATACAAATTAGTCATGTAGTGGGAACTAGACGCAAACAAAGTGGAAGAAGAAGCCACACAAACCAAAGAAGAAGAAAAAGTAGCAAAAATCAAAAAAGGCAACGAAGATGAAGATGAGGGGGTGAAAAGGGAATATTATTATGACATTCGTTCAAAAAAAGGTAGACGGATGGCAATTTTGAATACTTACCTGGAAATGAAGCAGGATGGTTAACCAATAGAGGAGGAGGAGGAGGATGCCACGTTTGAAGAAGAATTTGGAGTGGAATTAGACGAACAAGAAGCGTTGGTCAAACAAGAAGAAGAACAACAACAACAAAAAGAAGGCCAACAATAACAACAATTCCCATGGTTCAAAAAATTATCATCGGCCCTAAACATCAAATCCTATCGGTGAGAATAAAAGTAAAAAAATGAGAAGAAGAAGAAGGTGAAGGAGACGAAATATATGTAACCTGTTACTCATATCGAGCGAATTTTCATCAGGGTCTAATCAAAGGATCCATACGTAATCAAAGACGTAAAGTAGGTTCTTAGAAAATGGCTCAAGTAAATAAGCGCTCGACCGTTTGGTTAGGTCAAGTAAACAAAAAAACACCTTCCTCCTTCCTTTCTTTTGCTTTTTCCTAAATCCAAAATTTCGTTTTGAGATTGAAAAATAGGATGATGGGAGAATCTTCCTTTTGGGAAGGAGGCTTTTGACTTAGAAACTACTATGCAAAGAGAATGTATAAACCGAGTAGAACACTGGGATAGGCTTTCATTTAGTCAAACACTAAGGAGTTCGATGTTACTAATTCAATCCTTTGTGAGAAAATACATGAAATTACCTTTCTTGATCATAGCTAAAAATATTGGACGTATGCTATTCTTGCAAATGCCCGAGTTGATCGAGGTTTGGAATAGAGAAATGCATGTTCTATACACTTATAATGGTGTTTAATTATAAGAAAAAGAACTTTCCCAAGATTTCTTCAGAGCTGGTCTTCAGATACCAATTGTATTTCCTTTCCGTCTGAAACCTTGGCAAGGGGTACAATTCTATTATAGAGATGCTGAGGAGAAAGAAAACAGTGAAGCCAATTTTGGCTTTTTAACGTTTATGGGACACGAAGCAAAAGTCCCATTTGATGATCAACGAGGAATGCCCTCTTTTTTTAAACCTATTTTTGAGGAACTTAAACGAAGATATAGAAAAGTGAAAGAAAAAGGTTTTAAATTTCTAGTGAAATTTCTAATTACAAAAGTGTTCAACGTAGTCCGGGTTCCAAAAATTGTTGGAGTTATAGAAGGAATAAAAAAGGATATCATTGAAGCAATCCATAAACTGGGATTGAGAGTGAGAGAAAGAATCCAAGGAGGGATATTCTTTTTCAATAACTTCAAGAACAAGAAAAATAAGTCAGTGGAAAATGAAACCAATTCCATAATTACTAATAAGGAGAATACCCAAGAATCGATCATTCCGATTCCATCCAAGAAAAATTCTTCAAAGGAAATTCAAATGAAAGAGCTGATTGACAGGACAATCACAATCCAAAATCAAATAGAAGAGATCAAAAAGGAAAGAAACCAAATCATTCCAATTCTAGACCTAAATCGGATTAGTCCTAACTCGATAGATTTTCATGATCCAAAATCCAAATTATGGAAACATCTTTGGTTAAGATTCAAAAGAAGAAAGACCTGATTCATACGTAAATTCGATTGTTTTAGGAAATTATTCATGGAAAGAATATACACCGATCTCTTTCTCTATATCATTATTCACATGGTCACGATGAATGTACAACTTTTTGTTCCATCCATTCACAAGAAAATCAATCAAGAAGGAGCTGATATTACTACAAAAATTGAAATTCCCTTTCTATTTATAATAGACAAATGGAAGAATCAATGGAATAACACTTAGTCAAGATTCCAATCCTTATTGGGACTTATCCTCCTTGTCTCAATCATATGTGTTTTACAAAATATCACAAACTCCAATCAGTAACAGATATCACCTGAGATCTGTACTTCAATATCATGGAACTCATCTTTTTCTTAAAGATCCAATCAAGAATTATTATGAGACACAAGGAATAGGGAATTCCAAATTCAAGATGGGTTAATGTAGAAGAAAGGGATGGTGGAAAAGTGTTAATAAGCGAAATCGATGTTATAAAAGCTGCGTCATAGTATAGGTTAAAATCGCTTGAAAACAGATAAAATTTATAACTAGAATATCAGAAATGAAGTCCAAGGTCATTTGCTGGGAGCAAGTGGCAAATATAAATCTCAAGATCATAATTCTAAATAAGAATATATCAAATTGAAGCATTAATAAGATGAATATATAAGAGCAAGAATCAATGTAGCAAAAATGTTAGGATAAAATGGTGATTTGAATCACCAAATTATTTTATTTACAATGATATTCAATGAAGCAATCAGTATCAGATGATCAAATGTCACGCAATAAGTGCATTGCACTTCTGTTGAATCTTAGACGTCTGCTCAGCCAATCAGATGGCTTAACTTGCTCTTGCTACAGTGTAAAGGCACTGTTCTTCTTCTTTCTCCTCCTTCAGCTCCTCTTCTCTTTCTTTGCCTTGGCTCTTTTCCAGCCTTCTGTTCTTCTTTTTCTCTTCACACATAGGGAGGGGTTTCTTCTTCAAACGGCTAAGTGTCAACCATTGATCTTCAAAGAAAAACCCCCCCAACCCCCACACTCTCTCTTTCTTTCTCTCTCTGGAATCCTCTCTCCCAGAGCCTTGCACAGTACCAGGCAATCGGATTCAGATCTAAGCTCACCCAGGACCAGGGATGTGGCTGTGGGTCGCAGCCGAGGTGTGCGAGCTTAGGTGAGTAAATGGATCAGACCAGGCCCATGTGGAGAATGTCATGGGCGAGGCGTGTGATGGTGCGAGGGACCTCACCCCCCTGTGACTTGAGGCGATAAGCCCTATGCAAGAATTCAACTTATCCGCTTCGATCCGTCTTTCTGCGCCCAATGTGGGACTAATCCCACAGGGTTCTTCTGCGTGTAGCTGCAGGTGTGAAAACGCATCTAATTGATGCAGCTGCTAACAATGATGCCTGTAATTGACACCCTAGAACTCTTCCCGGATTCAATCCGTAGCACCTGGGGCCGCCACCTGGGCTTGCAAGACCCGAAGCAAGCTTCAAAGCTTGCTTAAACTCATCGCTAATGGCGTGGAAGAGCTCAACACCTAAAAACACAAACAGGGCCTTTCGGCCACGTCAAATACGCTTAGTAGAATCGCCGTGGGATGGTGAACATGATGGTGTGCGTGGTGAGGCAAGTGCATGCGTGATAAGGTCGTATGGCCTCGGAACGAAGGTGCGGTGAAGGTGGAGTTTGGGGGAGTCATGGAGTGGCAAATAGGGTGAATTAGTAGAGGGCTTTTGCCCTCTGTGTGATGGCGGAGCTTTTGGAGTCGGTGGTGAAGTGGATGGAGGTGTGGAGCGGTGGAGGCGCTTCGCTGGAGATGTGGCCGAAGGTGGAGAAGATGGAGATGGATATGAGCGATTGGCGGTTGCGTATGTGTTGTGAGTGTGAGAGAGAGAACTAGAGGGAAGGAGGAAAATGTAGAGGGCCTTAGGAGCGGAGGAGATAGGTGGAGGGCTCCGGTTGTGGCTGACCAGAGCTAGAGAAGATGAAGACGATGGCAAAGCAGTGATGACGATTGAGGCAGAGAAACGGCCTCCCTTTGGCTGGGGAGGTGTGTGAGAAAGAGAGGAAGACGGTGGCATCACCAATTTGATGGTTGGAGGTGTGGAGGACCAAGACGGAGAGAGGTCGTTGGAGTAAGGGTTTTGGTGGCAGGAGGAGGAGAATTAGAGGTGGTTGACTCACCAAAATTTGCTAAGAAGATGCACAAGGCCATGGAGGTCTTTTTACAGGGCCCTAAATGGAGTTCCAAGCTTGGAAACAAGCTTAGAAACTTCGAGATCCTCACTGGCATAGGATACCTATTCAATCAAATTGTTCACACAAGGATTCTAGAGAGATTTAGGATCCCCAGATGGACTCATTTGGAAGGCAATTACTTGACGAGTTTCCCTTTAAATTTTGAGAGGGATTTGTCAAGAAATCATGGAGATCTTGCCAAATTAAGGCCACCAGAGCTTTAGGATTAGGATTTCATGGCTGCAGAGACCTATTTGAAGAAGGAGACGATAAAGTTGGGGACCTATTTATAAAGGATTCAAAAGTTAGGGGCATGTCTGTGAGATAAAAGAGTCAGACAGGACCAAATTGCGAACTAGGTTAAGATGATCTCAGCTTGGGCCCAAATTTTGGTGCAAACCTAATTTGGACCTAAGAAATTCAATGGTGAAGTTGAATTTTGGCTTTGACCTAGTTTGACTGGGTAATTTGCATAATTACCCAAATTAGGGCAAATGTCTGTCTGAGACTCTATTTTAGATCAAGACGGGTTCTGATGGTCAAATTGAAGGTACCAAACCCTAGAGAATATTTTTATATGAATTTTAGAGGGTTTAGGTAAATTTTATCCTGATCAGAACCTCATTTAATTAGGCGAGTTTGTTTTTAAGGTTTCAGAAGTCATTTAATTCTCAAAACACGCGAAAACCCTTTTATGTCTGTACTAACCCACTTGTTAGACTCTTAAGATCATTTGACCCTTAATTAACCCCTGATAAAACTTGTGAATGTTATACATTCAAGATATGATGGTAAAATTACAGTTTTAACCCCGATTTCTTGTATTTCTTTTTGAAAGGATTTGTAATGAATTATGGCCTTCTAATGGTTATGTAGGAGCATTTAATGACTTAATCCGATCAAATTATGTTAGTTATGGCTCATGATGGTGTTCCCATCAAAAACCTGGTGGTCATTCAAACATAAATTCAAAAATAAGTAAATAGATAAGTCTAGAATATGGAAACACTGGTTAAAGAGTCATTACCAATACAATGTATTTGAGATGAAATTGTCTCGGTTAGTACCTAAAAATTTTTGAAGGAAAACAAGTAAAGAGTGGCAGTGGCAATCGAAAGCAAGATATTTTTATCCTATTGAAAATGAGAACTCCATGAACTACAATTCCTATACAAATTCCTATCCAAAAGAAAAAGGCCCATTCCTTCCTTATGGAAAACAAAAAGATTATAAAGTGATGAGAAACAAAGAAAAATGGAAAAAAATGCAGATATGATCTTTTATTACAGAAATATATAAACTATGAAAATAGTGAGGACTTATATATTTATTAATTACCATTACAAGTAAATAGAGATCGAGAAATTAGAGATTCCTATTATTTCCATACATGGAAACCTCAATCACAACTATTAGTAAGCTAATGGATATAAATCTTAGTTATTATCTCAGAAAAGAATATCATCATAATCGGGGTAATTGGGAGACAAAATATTTCAATTGCAAAATGTTCCATTTGGGTATAAATATGGATACTTGGACCAATCTAGATAATGATACTAAGATTAGGGAAAATGGAAAGAAAGGTACGAAAGAAAATGGGAATAGTGATCAAGAATGGGATAATCAGAATCTTTTATCTCCATCTCCCGAAATCCATACAATTCATCAAGAAATCAGCAGATTTGATCAAGGAAAAGAAATACAACCATTCCAATCTTTTCTAAAAAGAAACTTGTTTGATTGGATGGGAATGAATCACGAAAAGTGATATTTATATCGCCCCATAGAAAATTCCAAATCTCTGTTCTTCCCAGAATTGGGAATACTTTACGATACATATCATGCATATCAGACTAACCCATGGATCATACCAATCCAATTCCTTTTTGATGATGATTCTGAATTAGACAAATAGAATCAAGAAGAAAAACAACAACCAAGTGAAGTGAATCTTGGATTTGATCTACAAGAGCAAGAGCAAAAGGAACAAGATAGGAAAATAGATTCCGCAGAATCAGAGATTCCAGAAGAGAAGACAAACATTCTAGAAGTCACTTGGAAAGACCTTGACTTTGTAGAAGGACTGGTAGGGGAACTAGGAGAGTGGATTTGACTTACGCAAAGATATTCCTTTGCTCAAATCTAACCACTAGATCTACTTTTCTTCCATAAAGTACCAAGAATATAAGGCTAATTTGTCACCTACTTAGATTAGAGCAAGATGATCCAAGGTTCAATAGAATTGCTCCCTCCGTGCTAAGAAAAAACGAAATCCATATGGGCAAGATATGGGAGGATGAGGATGTCAAACAGAATGATAAGCCTTTGGTCCAAAGGCTAATACTAGGACGGGAAAAATGATAAACCAATCCGTGCATTTATGAACTGGGATCAAACATGGATTATGTATCAAATCATCAATCTTTCCTTGCTCGATAAGAATAAACATCAAATGAATGAAAAATTCATAAAAGAAAAATATGTTCATAAGAAGGAATTGATAAATCCATTGATAGCAATATATTTGGAAATGAAAACAACAATGATTATGATTTGATTTTCCTTGTTCCTAAACATATTCTATCTACTCGACATCATAGAAAATTAAGAATTCTAATGTGTTTCCATTCCTGGAGTAAGAATGTAGAAAATGGGATTTCCAATGAAAACGATGTAAAGAACTGTAAATAATTTTGAAATGAGGATGGGGACTCGAGGGAGTGAGTTTAACCAAATAAGTGTGTGCGTGCGAGTAGTCAAATCATTGAAGTCTCTTTTCGATTGTGGGAGTTATGTAGGCTACTTGGGATAGACCTCCAAGGTATGAAGCAAACAAGCAGTCAAACCAGAGTTAGGGCTTCGGCATTTCATGACCCAATTAAGTGGAGAAAGATGCCTTCTAGGCATCCTACCTCAAGAGCGGGCATAGAGATAAGCCCCTAATTGGGCTTGCTATGTCTCTTTCGGCAGGTGCAGATCAAATGCCCAGGTGCGCAGGCAGGCCCTGGTGTAGTAAGTTCAGGACTAGAGTGGTCAGTGAAGTCAGGTTCCCTGAGTTTAGCGAGCCTCGAAGGAATTGATTCAGTAGTGAATTGAGTTAGGGTACGGTACGGGTGTAATGGATAGAGACTTTCCCTCCCGGTGGGGATGATGAGCTCATTATGTGATTCAAGTCAGCCTGTCTTATCTGTCTGAAGTCATGATGTTTCTCCACCTAGGTATTTCTTGACCTGGTTCTGGGATTGATTGGAAGGTCCCTAATCCAGCTCCACCTTTACCTCGGTTCTTTACTTCACTTTACTCAAACTGGCCTATTCACTTCTTTTTTTCAATCCAACTCGCTGAAATACCCTTCCGCCGGGAAACTGCTGACTAGTGAAATTCCCTGTCTGCCACATCCAAATAACCGTCTGCTTCTTCAGATGTGGAATTCCCAGGAAAGGCTCCTCGCATCCCAAACTCCCTGGCTGATGAATTATACTTTGGGATGGGATGGGACTTCATTGGATCTTATTCCTCACTCGCTGAATCCAGTATTACTCAGACCTCACTGATATATCTGATTTCACCCAATCCACGTGTGGAAGAAGCCTATCAATCATACCTAACCTCCCCCACTTTGTAGCGCTCCTTGAAAGACTATCTGGAACCAAATCCCCTTCCTGAGCCTACTGCGAATTCACCTAACTCACTCAATATCCCTCACAGGATTGGACCTGAAAAATACTGAACTCTAACCCAATTCCCAACCTCAGACCCAACGGCAGACTCAAACCCTTCGTATCCTTGCCTTGGCTTGCTTGCCTTGCTATTCTGGAGGTTAGGAAGAAGCTCCTACACGCCCCGAATATGAGCAGATAAGCAATCTTTCTAAACTTGAGTAAGGTATTTCCCGATCAAACTCAAGAATCGCCTGGTACTATTTGATTCATACCTTACCTAGCCAGCCTCAAACTCCCCTACCTAACTCCCTATCCCTGACCCCGCAAACCCGGAAATACCTAGCTATAAACAACTAGCTAAATATGAAATGATCCGGCGGTTGAGAGATTAGTGTGATAACCTAAGGTATGGTTTTGATTGCTCTTGTCTTTCTGAATTCGTTGAGTGAGCTACTTCATCCGGGGCCTCCACTACATGCACTGGAGATAAGCCTCATTCTTGTGAAGCTACTGAATCTTGGATGGACCTCAAGCAAGCCACTGCACTTTGGAACTTACCTTTCGCAAGGTGAGTTGGCTGCCTTGGACTCCAAATGAGACTTTGATTGATGCTTACCTGACCTACCTGCCGGGGATTCATTCACCTAGT
This sequence comes from Thalassia testudinum, assembly GCA_037157565.1. Taxonomy (NCBI): domain Eukaryota; kingdom Viridiplantae; phylum Streptophyta; class Magnoliopsida; order Alismatales; family Hydrocharitaceae; genus Thalassia; species Thalassia testudinum. The sequence continues at coordinate 22,481,209 of JAZHRO010000015.1, read as the reverse complement.
TTGCAGCAGCCTACTTGACTGAATAACCTAGCGAGTTCTTAAACATAGAAAGATCACTTTGAGGATCCGGGACCTCATCCCCCTCGCTCTGGACCCTCCGGGAATTCTATGAATCATCCTACTCCAAACCCGCATACCACCCCAGTAAAAAGCTCAGACTCTGAATCAGAAAGATACTTCGGTTAGGGACATTCCATGTTATTCATAATTTGGTCGAGTGCTTCTTCCCGATCAAGAACTAATTCCGTACTACTCTTCCAAGGGATGCATAAATCATTGTTATTACCCATGGGGTTTGTCAGATATCTCACTTATTACTTACCTTTCCCAGTGATAATTAGGCAATGCTAACTATCATTCCTTAAGCCCTTGGAAAAGCTGTATACACTTGAACCCTCGTGTTGGGTAGTTCGGGGTTTTCACTCAGCTCCCCGGGTATACAAATAGTGATATCTTCCATTTGATGCCCATGCCCGCTCCACGGGATACCATTTGACTTTCATACACACCAGATTCCAAGCTTGTAAGGTGAGTAATGAATTTGCCTGCATAAACCAATCTCATATATCAAGCAAGGCAATTGGCTGAGAATAGTGCTCCTCAACTCATCCCCTAGGTAGTTTGTTCGGAGGGGTGAATTATTGAATTCCAATCTAAGAAGATCCATGGAGTGAGGAGCGTTTCTACCCAAAATATAATCAGGGAGTTTCAAAAAAAAAAACAAATAAGGATAAATACCAATTGCTATTTGATGTAAACATGTTTATACTACTTAAGATGTCTATTTATGAATGTTCTTAAGCATAGGATTGCATTGCATACTATAAATATTGCGTAACATGCATCATCTTGCATTTAGATTAGTTTGAAAAAAATGAAGGTTAATTGTCTCCTTTTATGTTCATGGACATGGAAAACTTTTTATCGGGCATCGGATCAAAGATCCAACCATACAGATGTGATTAGGGCGACGATTGGAGTTCAACGACTCTAAGATCGCCCTAATCAGACATCTGTAGCATCAGATAGTGACCGGGGAACCCTAAAAGATCAAGGGACAAGATGGTGTGAATCTGCACTTCAAACGACAAATCCGACCACACGGATAGATTCGAATCAACGATCGCAGCCTAACGGCATGAAAATCGACTCAATCCGACACCCGTGGCACCATCTACATTATCCAGAAGATGGACGACCAAGATGGTGCCACGTGGCGCCATCTCAGCCATCCAACAGGCCCTCAGGACTGCCGCTGCCTCTCCAAAGAAGATCCAACGCATAATTTGGGCCATTGGATCTTGATCCAATGGCCATGAGCACGCGTTGCTTAAAACATCCCTCCTTTGTAGCGCAACGAGTGAATGCCTTATCGCGAGGCGCTGGCGCGGGTTCGAATTCGCATGCGCAAGCGAAAGGGCGCGGGCGAGCGGGCTCCGCAACTGCTCGATCGCGATCGAGCGGCTGCGGGCACTCGATAGCACCTCGCGTTATTGCACGCCATGCCTCACGTGGGATTGCACACAGGCGGGTGCGCTGAGGAGAGGGCGGAAGCGCGACTTAAGCCGTCCGATCTCACGATCGGACAACTGAGATTAGCTGGACGTGGAGCGTGCGTTATGCGTGAGGAGGTGAGCGGCCGCTCATGCGCGCCCCCACTGCGCCCACAATGGGGCTTTAGCAACGATTTTATCTATCACTAAAGACCCCTGATTTAATGTTTTTAGAGTTGTAATGACCAAATTGCCCTCACTCCTTGCAACTATAAAAGGAGACCCCCTCCATACGAAATTCTAATCCCTTCCTTCTCTTCTCTCCCTCTCCAAAGCTCAAGAGAAGCTTGTCCCAAACCCGAGATGTTTTTCGCGAGATAAAGTCAATTTTTCGTCCCCTTTCGGAAGCGGATCCTGCGACGACGATGACGTGCTGGCCCGTTCCCGTTCTTCCGCTTCATCCTCCTTCATCCTGCTCCATCCTCCTTCATTCAGGCATAGTCCCGTCCAGCTCTTCCTCCAAGCGACCGTCGAGGAGGATATCTCTCTCCCTATTCTTTTTACTATTTTGTAGAATAGATTTACTGCTTTCTGGAATAGATTTACTATTTTCTAGTGTAATCATTTTCCCGCTTTCTAGTGTAATGAACAATCTTTCTGATAATGAAATTCCATGTTCATTCTACATCTCTTTTTGGTTTTTGTTTGTAATATTCTCTCTCTCTCTCTCTTATTCTCTCTCTCTCCTCTATTTAATGTAAATAGTTAGATAGTTCTAATCAATTAATTTACTTTGTGACAAATAAAATAAACGTGTGTTTTTAAATCAAACGTCCGCCTCCCTGTGTTCGACCTGGGATTTCCATTCCGGTATAAATTTTATTTGTTGAACACGAGTTCTTCACTTTCATACTACGACGACAGGTTTTCAAAACCAAACACGTTAGTGTAGCAACCCATACCTTCAACATTTTGGCACCATTGTCGGGGAGGCGACGATCTTTGATTTTTCTTCGCGTTTTACAACTTACGAATCATTTACCTCACTTTTCTCCTTTCTTATCTCCTTTCTTATTGTAATTGTAGGTACTTTTTCGAGACGAGCAAAAGCGGTAGATTGGAGAAAAGTGATGTTAAAGGTTCTGTGAGTTATCCCCACCTCCCACCCATTAGATTTCATTCCACCATGTAATAACACAAACATCAATCAACTTAGGTGTTCTTATAAACCCTAAGGTTAGATTGTTTGTTGTTTGACACCCACACCCGCCCCAATCTCCACATTATAAAAAGAAAATAAAAAAAATCTCACAAAGGTATACAACCTCATCTGATTTTCAAACTCAACCGGTAAACCGATCTTTGAAGTCGGTACACATATCCAAATACACAATTGTGTAGAAATCAGATTAGGTAATCACTTGTGTGCCTAATTAAGTGGTGCAACAGGCCAATTGTTTAAGTTGATTATGTAACGACCCGGTTCCCGAGTCCCTACGAGACACGAGAACCGGACCAACTCGACTAATCCCAAGACCCAGTCGTCCAACGAGGAAGTAACCAAAAGACAGTAAAATAAACCACATTCAGCATGAATATAACTAACAGTAAGAAAGTACAGCAGTAAGGAAAGAAACTACTACAGTAGGTACCACCACAACAGTAAAACAACATTTATCATATAACAAAAACTGCAGGTAAAGAAGGTACAGCGGAAACAAAACTACTCACTAGAAGAGAAACAAAAGAGGTACAAAAGGCTGTGGTAACTCTACTGGACCCTACTCGGCCCAGCGTCCTCTGCAGCCGCCGACCCTGGCTGCTCAACACCTGGTCCTGAAAAAGGTAACGAGTGTAACACGTCAGCAAAACGCTGAGTAGAGTGGCAAACTAACTAAAGGCAACAGTAGAGTGTACAGTAGTGTTATGTTCTATTACTTCCTTTATTCACATCTTTCAATTTTTCTCACTATTTCATTTATTTCTCAGATCCTTTACTTGATCTCGAATGTCCTCGTGGGAACGATCTTGATTGCAGTCTTTTCCAAAAGTAGAAGTAGCACGTGGTGCTCTCCTGGCCGGGAGAGTCCCCCGTGGTGATCCTACCCTCAGTCAACCACCCCAAGGTCACTGACAGACGTAACGGTGACTACGGCACGCGCGATAAACGCACAGGTAGCTAGCCTGCACTGGCACGCGGTCAGTCGTTTCCGTTAACGGGTGCGCCCAAAGCACAGCACGGAACCAGGGCAGAGCCCTCTCAGTAACAGGGGTCCAACCCCTCCACAGTAACCAAACCGGGGCCTTGCCCCTCCACAGTCCGCGCACCCTCACCTGACTACCCTGGTTTGCCCTAATGGGCCTAACAAGTCGGTGAAGGAGGCTAGCAGAACCCCGGGGCCCGTGGGGTAGCTAGTACTCTCCTAACACTAGTAGCTCTCCTCGGTACTACGTACACGAGGGCCAACAAGTCGGTACAGAGCGGCCAATCCTAACCCCGGGTCCCTGGGGCGGCTGGCCCCACTCTGCACTAAACAGGTACTGGTACTTCCCTTGGTACTGCGTACCCAAGAGACAGTACAACTACATCTCAGTTCCATTCCTTTCTCTTTCCAGGAGTTCCACTCCTAATTCCCCGTAGGGTTCCATTCTTTAATCTCAGAACATCATATGTTTCACTTTCCAGATTCACGTTCTCAAAATCCATGATCTCAAACATGTTTCTTTATTCATAACAGGCAGCTGTTAATTAAATTTGCAGGCAGCTTTATATATTCCTTTCCATTTTTCCAAGATTGCAGTAATATACATTCCACTAGTTTTTCCATCCTAGGATTCATGCCATATCATAGGATCTATCATACAATCTAGTTTTCCGGTCCTAGGATTCATGCAACACCTAGGAGCTATCATTCCATATATTTCTCATTCCTAGGATTCATGCACTGCCCTAGGTTCTAGTTATGGTTCCATGCTTTAACAGATTTTATTAATACTTAAAGCCACTCTACCAGGTACAACGGGAGTAATGGGGGCGTGATCGGGAATCCCGCGCGCCTCCGCGACTCTCAAGACTGCAACCGAACGAGGTCCTATCACAAGGATCAAACACAAGGAGTGTCTCAAAACAGTGTATAGCTACTGAAGACGAGTAGAGGAATTAATTCTGAAAAGAACGCAACTCGAATCGCGGAAAACGGAGCCCAAACGGGCCCTAAACGGGTCGAAAAAGACGATACTGTGCAAAATCAGACGTCTGGAACTCCTTCCAGACGTCTTAAACGGTGGATCAGAGAATTACCTGTTCAGCTTGGTTCCCCGGACGTCCAGAAGTCTGCAGGGACGTCTTTCCTATGCCCCAGACGTCCGATGGTCCACACGGACGTCTGTAGATCACTCACGCCGTCTGGTACAACCTCCAGACGTCTGATTCGCAAAGGATGGCGAATCAGCGAACCTGCGCACAGCCAACCCCCCTCCCTCAGTACGGTCAGTCGACAAGAAGGAAGAAGAAAGCGGAAACTCACCTTTCATACGTCTGTATGATCTTACAGACGTCGACCTTGCCGTCTGGCTATCAACCCAGACGTCTGATTCTGGAAAATTTTCCAGAATCAGAACCCTGCTCGGCCTCCGCTCGCGACGCCGCCCGCGTCGCACCTCGCGCGTCTGCTGCTCCGACCGCAGCAGGTCCCTCTCCGCGACGCTCCGCGCCCCCTGCGCCCTCCACCGGCCGGCCAAGCCGCTCCGGCGAGCTCGCCCTCACGGCAGAGCCCCGCCCTCGCACGCCGCACCTCCTCCGCGCTCACTGCGGCTGCCACTGCCGCCCTCGCGTCCGCTCGCTCTCGCGCACAGGAAGGAGAAGAAGGAGGAGACGGTGGAGACGGGAGGGGAGGCGCGCCCTTTTAAGGCCACGCGAGGAGGAGAGAGAAGGTGGTCGCAGCGCGCCTGCAGCCGCAGAGGGAGAGAGGAATCGCAGGTCTGCGCGCACAGGCGCGCAGACGAATCTCCCGTGCGAACATAACTGTTCTCCAGACCTCTGTAAACGATCCCGGACTTCTGGTCAGACGTCTGGATGTGATCCCAGACGTCTGGTACGACGTCTGGGCCACCTCCCAGACGTCTTAAAAGGCGTCTGGGGCACGCGTTCGTTACAGATTAGGCCGCACCACTTCAATTAAAATCAACTCATCAAGTAGCTGCCACTTAGGTTCAGCTATTAAGGATTTACCAGGCACTCCACATTATTTTTAAGCTTCAAAGGAAAACATCTTCACCTGTGCTTTCAAAACCTGGTGTGCCAACAAAACTTATTTGAAAACTCCTAAAGTTGAATCCTAAAAGCTACTAAGCAAGATTTGAACCCTAAAATTCATCGCATCAAAAGTAATCTTGCTTGAAAATCACTGGTTGTGCACGCACACACAAATCAATCAATCATTAAGGGCACAACCCATATAAAGGACCCATTAAATTCCAAAGCACATTCAAACCAAGCCCTAAATAAAATAGAGTAGACTTTGGCCTTAAGGATTCGACTTGCTCTTCAGAGCCCAGAACGAGATTATTTTCGATTAGTTTGTTTCTACTGTTCAATCTGATGTCTAGCTAGGGGAGAAGAATCAAACGATCGCGGCTGGGGGATACACTAGGAACCGAAGGCGCAAGCCGAAGGAAGAACCTTCTCCCCAGTCCCTCCTTTTAACTGGTTGGATTGAACAGACAGAAGTAGATCAAATCGTTTCTCTATCTCAAGACGGGTTTTAGGAGTCTGTAGGTCTTTAGGCTAGCCCACTTAAGGACATGTTTGATTGTTTGTATTGTAGGGCGCCTTTCTTCCTCCCATCTCTCATGAATCCTTCCACTTATTACACGCATTCCCACTCTTTCCCTCCTATTTTGAATTATCCTCAACATGACGATTATTCCGACTCGTACTGTAATCAACCATCAGTTAGTTGGGATAACTTGGATTGGGGATACCGTTCCGGACCTCTATGTTTGCGGTCTAACCCTGAACACTTTGATTGTGATTTCTATCCTTCTTAGAGCCACATCGATTATAGATCGTCAACCTTTCATGAACAACCAAATATGATCTTCAATCAAGAAGGATACACTGATCCTTACCCATCCTATGATTACACTGCCTTTAGGTCATCACCACCTTTTGAACAATCCGAAATAACTTATTATCAGGAAGGGTATAACGAATCTTAATTTGTTAACTCCTCTGCATTGATCTCAAACCCGCCCAACCCTGAACCAACTCATTTGGTTTAGGGTAACCAGGTTCAAGATAAGGTTCTGGCTAACTTGAGGAATATCATACAAACTTTAGAAGTTCAGCCAACACCTTCCATTGAAAGATTGGAGCCCCTGATTCAGATGATTGATGATTTGAATATGTATTTGTTGGATTGGCTCCAGAATGTTAAGGATAAGAATCCGAGTGAGTTTCTACTTGGGAAGTTAGCGAAATTGAGGATGAGATTTGTGGTTGCTTTAGTTCAGTCGTGGGATGATTCCCAGGATGAACTCCCTTCAGGAGAGCCAATGTTAGAACCTACTAAGGCACCTATTGGGGGGGACACGTGTTACGAGGCTGACCAGATTGAATTAGAGTAACCAATTAAGGATGATCTGATTTCTTCACCTGAGATCCCTGAGCCAGGGTATGAGGAAACGTATGTCTCCTTGGAACAGAAAATGACAGATGATTTTGGGACATACATTAATACGGATCTTGATTTCTTTGATTCTGATGGTGAAGATTCAAGTTGCGAAGTCTCACATGAGTTTACAGAATATGATTTTTGTGAGACGATTGGGCCTGAGGAATCTGATAGATCATTTGATAGCCCAATAATTGAGGAAACCGATCTTATTGGGGCTCACATTACGGATCCAGAATCGCATTTTCTGGAGGATTCAATTCAATGCCCTGATTGTTAGTTACACCTTGTTGAGCTTATCGATGATTCTATTTTTGAGATAATTAGACCCAAGTTAATTCTGATTCAGCCACATCATTTAGACTTGGAGATTTCAGATGGGGTGATTAATATGCAAGTGGTCCTAGAATTTGACATTCTAAATGAGAAGGATAGGAGCTGGGAAATTTTGATTCGGGAAGCAAGTTCTAGAGGAAGTAGAAGACTGAGTCGAAGGTTCCTATTAACTAAAACCATCAAACTAGGACCCTTACGACATATGTTCTGAGGATGTCCAACCTAAGCATACATTCAATGATTATCCTTTTGAGCTTGAATTCTCTGTAACCTGACTTTTTTGTCTTAGGTTGTATCCTCATAAATCGCAGGCTCGACCCCGCTTGCATATTGATTTTAGGTTTTGGGTAATTTTTATCCAGAACCTGAGATATTCTCGACTGTGGGGTATGGGTCTGCACCACAATCTAGTCCACATTTGTGGACACCTATTGACAGGTCAGAGGATTTTAATGTTTATTCTTATTCTGACCTGCACCTGTGATCTTTATTTCCCTTCTTTGTATAGTGTGCCTAGCTGAAGGCACTAAATTCATCACGTATACAGTTCCTTTTAGTTTTCATCTCGGAGCGGACCTGACATTCACGCAATTCAGGTGCTTTCTACTCTATTCCACTCTATTTTATGTCTTTTTAATACAATGAGGACATTGCATTAGATAGTCATGGGGGGATGGATATTCATCTCTGAATTTATTCATTAGCTCCATAGATTTATTTTATTTTCTTTTATAAAAATAATTGTGGAATTAGGAAAGAGAACTTGGGTTTAAGAAAATTTTAAATTTTAGGAAATACTACATTATGATCTGAACACAATGACCTTTCAGGTCTTTAGACTTAATCAGCCTGTGTATCCATTAAAATGTAAATTTTTATTTTTTGAGTCCTCGCCAACCTGAATTCTATTTTAATTGGAGTAAATAAGTTTGGGTGATAAGTACACGACTTATCAACCCGCCCTCTGATTTGAGGGAACTTTGAGTTTCTAGCATCTACACACTTTCTTTGCACTGACTCGTTGTTCGGCGATTCTAACGAAAATTGGGTAGCTAATGAACCTTCTAGAATAATATGGCTAGCAAGTTATCGTGGGTAATAGCCTATAGGTAGGTTGTCCAGAGCCTAGTCACTAGACCTTTCTCTTTTTGCTGCTTTTAGGTAAATCTTAGACCAAGAAAGCCACCTACTTAAAAAGAAAAAAATAGTCAAAAAGAAAAGGAGAAAAGAAAAAATGAAATAAGCCACACTTCACCGCACAAGTATGACTAGCAAGTTGTTGGTGGTAACAGCACATCGACCGGTTGTCTAGAACTTAGCTCAATAAATGCACTAAAAATTCTCAAAACACTTAGGAAGAAGTGGAGTAGAATAAACCAGGGAGATATACACTGGATTCACCATTGTGTTGACCCCGTAAAAATAAAAGTAGGGAGAAAGCTATCGGTTGTAAAGATACACCTTTAGGCAGAATTCTCTTTTTAAGGTCACCTAGAGGTGTATAAATCCGAAGTCCATTTTAACTGCCGATCAACAAGTCTATCACATTCACAATAAGATGCTTAGAACTTAGGGTTCTCATCAAATCTTGGGTGAGTTGAATGGCCGTAGAAAGCCACTCTTAGACCCTAAAACTTGAAAGTCTAAAAAAATTAGAAAAGAGGAAAAAGGGAAAAAGAAAATTTTCTCTGAAGAAGGCGAGGGCTTGAGGCGGTCTGCATTTTGGCAGATACTCGGGCACTGTTGTGTCATTGAAAGTTTAGATCCTAAGTAAATATTTTCTTAGTGATTGAAAATAACTCAAGCCCAAATAAGCCAACCAGATTCTTTTATAACTAGCATATAGTTTTTGCTAGGAACTAGCAAAAGATAGGCATGGGGGTATGATGTAAACATGTTTACACTACTTAAGATGTCTATTTATGCATGTTCTTAAGCATAGAATTGCATTGCATACTATAAATATTACATAACATGCATCATCTTGCATTTAGATTAGTTTGAATAAAATAGAGGTTAATTGTCGCCTTTTACGTTCATGGACAAGGCAAACTTTTTATCGGGGCCTCGGATCAAGGATCCAACCGTACAGATGTGATCAGGGTGACGATTGGAGTACAACGACTCTAAGATCGCCCTAATCAGACATCTGTAGCATCAGATAGTGACGAGTTCTTCACTTTCATTTCGGTATAAATTTTATTTGTTGAACACGAGTTCTTCACTTTCATACTACGACGATAGGTTTTCAAAACCAAACACGTTAGCGTAGCAACCGTACGTTCAACACTATTACGAGCAAAAGGATAGAGATGAAAACAAATAGTTCTCGTGGTCCAGAATCCACAAAATCAGAACTAAACTACCATCCTTTGGGGTATGAAAGAACTTGTATCCATCGAATATTTGCCATTACGTTACATAGATAATCAATAAATAGGAGTGAATTTCATTCCAATTGCCATTACAAAAGTAATGAGTACTGAGAAGATATTTTGGTCTGGTCATTATTCTAAACTAAAAAAGACTACTTATTCTACAACAAAACCACTCATTACTACCCTCCCCGACAATGCAAGAAAGGCCATGGAGAAACTGCTGGCCAAGGGAAGTGCATTAAAGTCAATAATTTGGGCATTGGGATGGATACTCCTCCCATTTCGTCAAGATAAACAAGATGCGTTCTATATTTCCTTTCCTTTGCTTTCCACAGCCCCCTAAGAAAAAAAAGTGCAGCACCAATCAATACTCACCGTGAGAGATGAGTTGTAAAACGACGAGTTTGAGGTGTATATAGCTTGTCCTGTGATCTACACAAGATTCCCAATCTCTGGGATCGATCGACTTCTGTTCACTTTTTCACATGCTGAATGAGTATAGGCATCTTCCATTCATCTCTTTTTTGGTTTTTCTACACCATATTTTGATCTTTCTCTTCTTCAATCTGGAATTCCTAGCAAATCTTTGACTCCCCGAATACAATGGAATTTCACACCTGGCGAATCTTTGACTCTACCTCCTCTGATTAAGACTATAGGATGTTCCTACAAATTATGACCTTCGCTTGGAATGTAAGCAAATATATCATGTCGATTGCTCAAGCGTACTTTGGCTATCTTACGTAGAGTTGAATTAGGTTTTTTCAGTGTTCTCATCGAAACACGCAGGCATACTCCTTGCTTATGTGGACTCCAATTAAAAGCTTTAGTACGGTCCGCTCGCCTTTTTTCTTCCCTACCTTGACGAATCAATTGATTGGAGGTAGGCAAAGTCAGGGAAAGTGAGGTTCGGGTAATTTCACTGACTAAAGAATAAGCTGGGTATTTGGTTCAATCCGCCAGGTGTCAACTGTCTTGTCTGAATTCTTCTTCTTTCCTTAGCATCCTACTCGACGGGATGTTTATTAGCTAAAGAAGATATAATCCTGGTTGAGTGTGAATTGGAATTGGGTTTTGTTTAGTTTCTAACATTCACAATCCTTCCGGGGGAACTCCAATGGATGCTCCAGGGTGATCAGGCTTGAATACTCAATTGGGTCTAAGCCAGGTTGGATTACATAAATAATAAAACACTCCCCGGCTAGGTTGGTTTATTAGTACTCCCTGCAAAGCGGCTGCTAAATAATGGTTGACTTGGGGTATAAAGAAAGCCTAATGCTTTTAGCTCCGGAACTCACTGACTCATCTCACTCATTCCATGGAGCTTGCTTGTGACTGACTCCTACCACACGGGACTTCCCTTAACTAAGCTCCCCTCCCCCGGGGATTGGATATATACATGTTGGATTCCACATTATTAGCATAAGATATATAGATACTTATTATCCCGGTTAAGTGAAGTAGGAGAAATCCACACATGCTGCAAAAGCGGGAAGGGAATGAACTCAACTCACATTCAGCCATAGTGAATTCCCGGGGAACAAGCAGGAGTTCACTAATCCCAAGGGACAGGAATGGATTCAGTTCCCCCGACAGCTATTGAATCAAAATAAAGTCAGTCCATCAGATCAAAGGTTGAGCTGGTCAAAAGCTCTGATCCTGACGGGTATATGGATTTTGTTTCAATCAAGGGTTTACCTGCGGAAAGAAGATCAAATGAGTGAGTTCAGTCAATAAGGGTGACGTTTGTTTCATGAAGATGATCAGGGAATAGCATTTGATTTTCTTTTAAGTAGTATCGTGAGGGAAAGGTGAAAAGGACCCCCATCGGGCAAGGAGTGAAATAGAACATGAAACCGTGAGCTCCCAAGCAGTGGGAGGGGAATGGGATCTATTCCATCCAAAGAGGTACAAGAAAGGAATAGAATTCACCCATGGATTGTCGGTCAATTCCTACAACAAGAATCAAAAAGTCCATAAGTAGGAATAGAGTAAAAAAAGGGTAAATACTGAGTCAAGAATTATACAAAGCTAGAGACTAGCTGCTCTAATCCACTTTTTAGGATTTTTTTGACTTCGATTCACTTTTTTTTTATTCACTTGAAATTCTTTCCATGGAAATAATTCTGCCTTCTTCAAATAGATCATATGTACTACTCATATGGGTATATGATCCTCTTTTAGACCTAATTTTTCTTTATCGAGCTTCCTTTTCTTTCTCCAAATTGACTTTTTTTTTACTATCTTGACATTTTTCCAATGGAAAAATGCAGCTCTTACCTTCTTCAAAATATCATGAACCATTTTTGTGGGACCCTTCTCCAGAAAAAATTCAAAGTGTATCCAATTTTACAGAAACAATCCTATTTGTCCAATCATAAAGACCCACTTTCCCAAGATCTCTTCCTTCTCTTCAAGATCGAACTTCCGTTGCAATGATTTGATATTAGGCTCATTGGGATAGATAACCCCCCCCCGGCCCCCCGAGAAACGTATAAGAGGTTTTCTCCTCACACGGCTCAAGAAAAAATAATTCCAATTTCTTCTTGTATGTATAGGTATAGAAAAAGAATGTGTATATATTATAATGAATATCTAATTCATATAGAAATGACCTATATAGATCATTCCAGGATTCTATATATATACGTTGTATAGAAATGGATACATTATATTATATAGAAATGGGTATATGGAAATGGACTTATATACATCAATTTCTTTCCAATAAGATTATGGAATGTAGATTCTTTCTTATTTCAAATAGAATTCTAAATAATGGAATCTCATTTCTAGAATGGAGTTCCCTAATTTTGTTAAGAATCATAATCATTTCATGAAGAATGGCAAATGAATGAATCCATTCAATCATGAATTAGAGTAAGATTGATTGTAAAAAATAGGTGAAAGCGTATGGATATTTCTTATAGAAAAAGACCGGGGATTGGGATGTTTTCGCCAGTAATTGGGGATTTAGTAATGGGTTTGACCGAACGGCAGTTCGGGGCTCAGTCATGCGTGTTGTTTCAGAAAGGTAGGTTCCAAGGGAAGGTTGAGGATTCTAGTTTTTTTTCTGATATCGAGTAATATTCAATATTACTGCGGAGTACGAGTCAGAGGATTCTTCGAATTCAGAGTCCGAGTCGTCTGAGTTAGAGTCCAAGTCTAATTCCGATTACGAGTTCGAGCTTTTTATGGCACCGATTCAGAGTATCATTATCATTCCGAGTCTGTCCGATCCGAGGCATTGGTGTCAGTGTCTGATTCCGAAGCAGAGCCAGATGCAGCAAGTTCAACTTCCTAGCACTACCAACGAGGGAAGGAAAAACCTAGGGTAGGGGATGGGATTAAGGGGTTCCTGCATGAAAAAAGAATGCTAATTATACCCCCTTAATGAAATGCAAGTCGAAGGAAGTGTGTCCGGATAGTGACCCAGTGAAGTAAAGTAAAGTAAAGTCAAGTAGCACACCCCAGAAACGAAGTTAATAGCATTATTTATCCTCCACTTCTGTGTGTTGTTTCCCTTAGTTAAGTGGAGTGGAACAAGGGAGGGATGAGTGATAATTAATATACTCCACTTCTATCACACCCCAGTTAATCTTTCCCGGGAATATGAATTCCATTATTCTTATAAGTGGATTATAAACCAAAAATCTCTTTTTTTATTCTTCACGTTCGTGTCTAGGATTATGTCCTGGATCATTCGATAAGAATCCAAAAATGAACAGAGAAATAAAGAATATTACTACTGTGTAAACAAAGAGTTTTAGGGTAAGCATTGCACAATCTCCAAGATCTCTTTTTTTGCAAAAGGGAATAGATTATCTATTTTTGTACCACATATTTTGACATGACATCAAAAAACAGAAACCAGTTTCTCGCAAACAACTATTTTCTTTTTGCGCTCACAAATGGATTTCTAATAGATTCTTATTTTTTCGTTACCAAAATTGGTTTGTCATATTGGCAATTTAGTATTGTGCGGGAATCCAATTGAATTCTTGCTAATTGGAAAGGTAGAACAAGTTAAAGGGCTAATCCAAATTCAGTACTATGGTTGTCCAATATACAAGACTTTCCATTTTCTTTTGGAATCGAAACTTCTTAATGTCAGACTTATTCGATCTTATCGCTTCTTAGAATCTTTTTTGATCCAATCCATCATGAACGCTTTTAGAAGAGTGTTCCAAGTTTCATTGAAAACTTACAGCTGCTTGCCAAATGAAGGCTAAAAGAAAAAAGAATAGAGGTATGACAGGCATCACATCTACAATTGGATTGAAAATAGCATAAGCCTCAGGCAATTTGGTGAAGAAAAAACTATTCAAATTAGAGGCACAATTTAGACAGATACAGATGAAACTAAAGATATTAATCATAATAAAGAGTTTTTGCAGATCATTTTTGTATGGAGTGATTGATATAAGGAAAGGAGAAAGTGAAGAAAGAAGGGAAGGCATAAAACACTTCTTTTTCTTTCCATTCCCTCCAATCCAAAATCCTTCCATTTGAAAAGGAAAATACAAGGAATTCGACTTTCATACAATCTCTTAGGTGAACTCCACCTTTACTTCACTTTCAATCCGACATGCTCACTCTGATACCATGTGGAGATTATGATAACTTGGAGAACTTTCATTATTTAGTCTCATATCTCAAAGAAACAAGTAGAGTAGATCCCTTAATTTCACCACCATCCGTCCAGAAGTATTGTGTGTGGAAAGTGTCGTAATTGGAATTCAGAGAATGTGTTTCAAAAAAAGAGAGTTTATCCCTCTTTATATTAAGAGAGGATTCATCCTAATCCTAAACAATGCTGTGAACTCATGGGTTTGATATGAGATAAGCATATGCCAGGGAATGCATGGGGTTCACTACTAATTGAAAAAATAAGTTGTTCCCCTCAATCTCCCCATTGATTTGCTCCCAGAAAAATCCCTGGGTCAAGGAGGAAGTGAATGAATCCATCCTTTTTATAAACACCACTCTTCCCTGGCCTGGAAAACTCCAATTCCAACTCCAACCCCATGGGAACTCTTGAAACCCCAGTTCTTTGCTCTGACTAGAAAAAGCTGGCAACGGAGCTATGGATACCCACATTGATTGTACTCTGAACTTCCCCTAGGTGATAAATCAAGCACTATGATGCATGCTTACCCGAAACACCAACTAACTTGACTTCTAGGGAAGATCGGGAAATGAATGAATGCCCAACTACCCTAGCTGAAAGAAGACCTAACCCCGGGTCAAACAGTGAATGGTGTCAGCTTGTATTATCTGAAGTCATGATGTTTCTCCACCTAGGTATTTCTTTATTCAGTTCACAAGGTTCATTGATTGCCTTAAAATCTGCACCTTTCAGTTCAGTCCGGGGAGTGGGGATTGAGGATTTTAGGAATGGGCGGGTAATTTCACAAATATGTTCTAAGCGGAGACTGTGAGTGAAGAGCGTTTTTGTGTTTCACCAATGTGAGTAGTAGTCTATAAGTTGGCACTCCACCCTGGAATGAGTGTGTGAAGTGGAGGGGTAGGGGAATGGATTGATTTAGGAGGGTCATTTATGAATGGAATCCACTGCTATGCACATGGGTCGCCTAGCTGATGCTTGGGGCTTTGATGCTTGTAGATATAGAACTCATGTTTATTACCCAACTGTAGAATGGTTATTTTATTATTCCATGACAGCTCGATTGGAAGCACTCCTCGGTGGTTTGACTTGACCCCTTTAGTATCATTCAAAGGGACGCTGAGGTCTTATAGGATGAGGCTTTGATCCTTCCCATAGCACAAACAAATGAAAAAATGAATCCTTTGCTCTGATTTGATATTTCAAACTACTCAATTCCTTTCTTTCTAATGCCCTTTGTTTTTGAGGAATAGAATCTATAGGTAGACCCATTGACAATCTCATATTCTATGGATTTTGATAGATGAGAGATTCTACAAAGTGTTTTTATACTAATGAATGGAATCTTACCCTATCTAATTTCCATTGTGATGAGATAATCCCAATTTCCACTATGATGAGATAATCAATCCATATTGGAATATGTGTAAACAAACAATCTGCTTTTCTATCAGAACATTCCAATCAAAGTCTTTGTTCCTTTTTTTGAAGTGAATGGAATAAGGAAAGAAGTTTGATTTGCTTAATGAATTGCTAACACACATGACTTTTTGTTTGTTTTGTTTGTTCACTATATATATATTACTTATTATTCTTAGGAATCTGAATCTAAACAATTAGCAACTTCACTCCAAAACATACCTCATTCTTTGCCAACTTCACTCCACCAACAAAATCTACTCTTGGGATATCATACCCTTTGAGGGCCTCACCAGAGGAATCATCACCAGTTTGATTGGAATTCCAATACCCTCAACAGAACTACCTTTGGATAAACTACCCAACGCTCTGATTCTTCGTGCTTTCTCTATTCACCTAAACATGAACATTTATTCGATCACATTGACGACCCAACTTCCTATGACAGGAAGAGAGACTTCCTTAACTCACTCTCTGATATCTACCTCAACTACTCACCTCTGATCATAGGTGGAGACTGAAATCAAACCTGATTCTCCACGGATAGATAATAAAACCAACCTCTATCAAACTTATCTTTCTCTTGAAACCAAATCATCACAAATTCCTCCCTGCACGACACCAATCTCATAAACCTCTCCTATACTTGGACGAACTGCCGTCACCCCCCCTCATGGGTAGGTCAAGAATGGATAGAAGACTCATCTGACCTCAGCTACTTCTTCAGTGTCCAATTGCTAATCTAAGGGTAGTTGCCTCTCCAGGTATTTCTTATTCAGACCATTACCCCATTCTTTTCTACTTACTTCAAGAAATTCCAATCCAAATAAAAAAAGATTTCACTTCAAAACATTCTAGATCCAAACCAAATGGATTCTTCCACACATACTAATCTCCTACATACTAAATAGAATTCTAATCGACTGATAGGTACCTGATTCATCGATTCTCTAAGCTCCTCAGCTTAACGAGGAGAAATCTCCTAGCCTGGAAACGAGCTTATTTCAGTATAACTGGATACAAAGAAAGAGAAACTGACACTGACAAATTTGAACAATGAATCCTAGCTCAATCTCCAATTGAACCCCTCCCCATAGATCGAGGCTTGACTTCACACCTGTACAACCAATATGAAAGCATTCTTAATGACAAATTACTACTAAAAAAGGGAACAAAGAGCCAAACAGAAATTGCTCACTCTCTCTGATCGTCACACTTCCTGCCTTCACCAACTTGCTCCCATCAAAAAGTAAAAAGCTTTCATTCTGGGCCTCAAAAACAAACAAGGCCAACTCATCACTATTTTACCAAAAAGAAATGGCCACTTTAGCTCTCAGATTCTTCCAATCCCTCAGACAACGATTCCCCTTTTCTAATCTTCCAACTCCATGCTAACCTCATACCCAAACTCCCTGAGTGTGCTACCCTTAAGTAAAGCACTCACCCTTCCTGGAATATAGGGTGGAAGACATACCTCTGACTAATGAAAAACTCAAAAACAATGTAGTAAAGCACTACCTTGGGACCGGATGGCTTCCCGGTGGAATTCTACAAGGCTACCTGGCCTATCACGAAAAACGATGTTGCCGCAATGTAAAACTACCTTCATCATTCGGATTTCGATCCTACTCATTTTTAAAGAACATCGTCATAACCTTTGAGCAGCGCACAAGAAAGGTGGCACAATCAATTTGGAGCTACAGACCTCGGTAGTAGGACTCATCAAGACCTCTTTGAATATTCTGACAAAATTACTAGCCACAAGACTAGAAAACCAACCATGGGTATTCAACCCTTCCCCCCACTCAATGTGCTTTCCTTTCGAAAATAGGCCAAATTGACTGCTACAGGATCACCCATGCGATCCTCCATTTTATGGGACAAGGAAAACACCAAAGTACTACCTTACTCTGATTTGACAAAGGCTTTCGATTGCATCAAATGGGACTTCATTCTCTAAATGCTTGTCCAGGCAAACACCTAATTCCAAAATGGGATCCGTGCTTTGTTGGAAACAACCAGACTATCCATCAAAATGAATGAATCTCTTTCTGAGCTACCTATTTCAAACCCTCAAGAGGAGATCCCCTATCTCCTCTCCTCTTCATCATAGCAGTGAATTTCCTTGTGATACTTCCATTTGCGGTGGAAGTTCAGCTAATCGAAGGCTTCACATGAGAGTAAAGAATTTGAACCATCATATTACTAATACCAACATCCAATTTGCACATATTGATCTTCCTCAAAGCTTCCAAATCAAATGCTCAAAATCTCCACCTACTCCTAAAAACCTTCTCAACTCTCTCAACTAAAACATCAATATACCCTTGAAGCCTCCTTCCTAGTGAAATTTTTCACTACTGAAATATCCTCAACTAAAGAGTAGGGTAGGGAATTTCCCTATAATTGACCTGGGCTTCCCTCTCTCACCAAAGACACTAAAAAATGACGACTTCCTCCTTGACAAATTCAATGATAAGCTTGCAAGTTGGAAGAAAATACATCTTTCTCATCATGCTAGGATAGAGCTCATCAACTATTACTTTCAAAACTTTGCTCGAAATCAAATCCAAGCAAATACTTAAAAAAAAACTGCAAAAAACGATGCTCGCTTTCAAGATACCAGAAACCATTATCAAAAAGATCGACACCATCAGGTATTGTAGTAAGGAATTGATCAAATTGGAATGGGAACTTCAAGGAGAATACTGCACCTGGTAAATTGGCATCTGCCACACCCTGGGGCCTATTGACTAGTTATATCATCTGCAATCGCCTGAATCTCTAGATATGCCCTTCTTCAAACCAATCATAGACTTTCTTTAGATAGGTCAAACAAGGAGACTCCCCCCCTTAGAACCATATATGAAAATGGAATCTCGTACAACTCAAGCAAAAACACCAAAATACTAGTTTCAACGGATATGTAGTAGAAAATGGGAAACTTATTAGACACTTTATTCCCAAAATCCAAATCCGAAATTGTTTCTTTGTGATGAGAATACCAATATAAAGTCGGCTCATCTATTTCTCTTTTATTGTTATAGGTGGTTCCTCTTTAGTCTTCTTTTCTCCTATCTATATATTGCTTGTTATTTGTGTCATTTTTTGCATAAGTCCAATTGACTATTTATGGATTGTTTGACTATGGATAGGAATTCTCTTGTTGAGATCCTAGG
The DNA here is from genome assembly GCA_037157565.1 of Thalassia testudinum. Classification (NCBI taxonomy): domain Eukaryota; kingdom Viridiplantae; phylum Streptophyta; class Magnoliopsida; order Alismatales; family Hydrocharitaceae; genus Thalassia; species Thalassia testudinum. Next base: position 22,462,102 of record JAZHRO010000015.1, on the reverse strand, counting down.
AATCCATGAACACTTCAGATTCATACTATAACCACGATGATTTCCCAAAGTCACAAACTCGGTTCAAAGGCTTTTTGAGTAGAACCCCTTGACCATCACTTATTCCATGACTAGGCTAAATGGAATCACTCAAACAAATCCAGAGAACAAGTTGGCCTTCAGTCAAGGCACATAATTTGGGCTGAGCAGTAAAGGTGTTTGATTTAGGCAATTCCCCCTTTCTTTTTTTTTTGTTCATTTCTTGCAATCCAGTTACAAGGTCTGAATAGGTGTCCATAAGTAATAGGTATGAGTCATAGTTCCAATCTTTCTTTTCTTGATCTATTTTATATACCCCTTCCGTGCTCTAGATATTCACATAAATATCAATATTTGACGAGGTAGAATCATCTCTATCAAGATGACAGACCTATTTTCTGTACTATCAATAGGATCAATTATCACAAGTCACACACTAATATTCCAAAAATACCGAAACAAAGAGATTCCACGATCAAACTACTAGAATGTCCTAGAAATCTGAGTTCTAAGAAACTCCATTTTTGGATCGAAAAAATAGGACTTCCTAATTCTTAGAAATCAAACCTAGGAATATAATATTCATAAAGAAGACCAAACCCATGAGTGACGCCTCTAGGAGGAATTAAGAGCGTTGTTCGACTTTCAGGGAAATTTCATCCTCAGAATACTTCTCAATTTCCAGAATAATAGATAGGAATATTGCAAATAGAGCCATTGCGACTCCCATAAAGGGAGTCGTCCCCAGCGTGGAGCTACTTGACCAAGCCGAATTCAATAGTTTCAAGAAATCCCCTACAACAGTTCGTCTTGGTCCAGACCTAGAACTGCCCTCAACGGTTTGTGTAGCCATAAATCTTCTTTCATTCCTTGGTTGAGATATGTTGACTTTGTATACTATTTGGTTGTAATTGTAAATAAATGATCTTCTTGTAGTTGTAGATCTACCGCAATCTTTAAATTATTTCAGAATGGAAACAACAACCCTAGTCACCATCTCCATATCTGGTTTACTTGTAAGTTTGACTGGGTACACCTTATATACTACTTTTGGGCAACCCTCTCAACAAGTAAGAGATCCATTTGAGGAACACGGAGACTAGTTGATGGAAGTAATGAGCCTCCCATATTGACTCCCATTGAGATAATGAAAAATCATTTCATTTTTTGCCTTAGGCAGTTCTCGAAAAAAGATAGCAAAACAAGTGAGTGAAGTGAAACAGAGAGAAACAAGGCTAGCTCATCTTCGGGAGTAAAGCATGTCGACTACCAAAACATACAATTTTCACCTAGAATAACTCATTCTCCTCTATTGATCGGCTTGCTAACGCTCACCTCCAATAACAAGATTTATTTCATTAATCACAAGAATAAGGTATTATATTAGGTATGGAACGTTACACTCGTTATACCCGGCCAGGGCATTACTCATTCTCTCTTTAGTAGAGATAACTCATTAGATATACATATAACTCCTAACAACAAGTATTGATCATTTCATTCATTCTCTTGAGGTGTGAAGTGTAGGTAACGGAACGAGTTGCGTGTCTCTATATACTCCGACTTGCTCATTCCACTTCAATAAGTAAGTGATTTTCTTTATACAAGATATAACATATAATAGAGGTATGGAACGTTTCATTCATTATCCTTAGAATAACTCACTCCACTCTTTATTATATAACTCCTTAAGTATAAGTATTAACACCCTAACTCAGGGATTCATACTGAACTAAAGAAAGAATTAGATATATGGATCGACTCGCTAACACTGACCTCCACTAACAACAATAACAATATTAGTTTGATTAAAAGATTCCAACCCTAAACCCCCATGTCGTTGCATTCGTTCTCATTGGCCAGGTAAGAACTCATTCCACTCATTACCTTCACTCATAACTCAGGACTAGGAACTCGTAACTCCTAACTCCGGAATAAGAACTCCAGACTCATAACACTAACACCAGAACTCATAGACTCATGATCGGCTCCCTCGCTCTCCCTGGGAGAACTCACCTCCTCTCACTCATAAGTTAGGTATTGAGATAAAAGATAGTAATCTTCTAACTCGTTTTCCTCATGCTACCTGGCCAGGGCAGCACTCACTCAACTCCTTACCTTATAAGATATACTGATACACAAGATAATAATTGTATTCCTTATTCCCTCATTCTTCAAACTAAAATCGACATTCTGAAAACAAAACCAAAGAGTCGGGCAAAAATAGGGTTATGGAATCCCCCTTTTTCCCCATTATCCTTTTCACTTTGTTCTATTTTCTATTATTCTCTTTTCTATTTGACGTAGACGATCGCAGATGAATTCTAGTTATAGTCGTGAGGGAATTCAGAAAATGATTCAGATAAGAAGGTAAAGGAAGAGTTTCTGAAAATGGATTCTAATACATATTCGTGCATAAAAATCAGTAAGTGCAAGGAATGTAGAATTCCTCTTAGGAACTACTTCATCTTATTTATAACATATATACTTATCATAGGATATCTTTCCTTATCAGAGGTACAAATAGGAAATTGAGGCATCTCTTCTATGACGGATCTGAACTTACCCTCTCTTTTTGTGCCTTTAGTAGGTCTAGTATTTCTGGCAATTGCAATGGTATTTCTTCCTTATCTGTTCATGTTCAAACAAATCAGATTATCTAGATATGATGAGGGGCCATATCTCATCAATTCCTTTCCACACTGGATCTGAATACGGGGTATTCATTTCGTGGAATATCGTACGATATGTGCTTTTCTTTGAACACAAATGAGATAACTTTTATTTATACAGATACATGAGATTTGGGTAAATGTATATCCGTAGCCATATACGGATATAGCTAGACTAAAAGGAATCCATCTATTCCATATTCCAAAAAAGAGAATGTCAATGCATCTAACCAATTCTTCCTAACGGTTCACAACAAAGTAGCGCTAGTGGATGAGAATGATTTTGGGTGGGAGCAAGAAAAGACAAATCGAATGCATTTGGGTTCTTCTCAGAATTCCAATCGAATACAACTGGATCTGGTATAAAATGAACTGGCGATCAGAATAGATATGGATAGAGCTGATAAGGGGATCTAGAAAAAGAAGTCATTAGGGTTTGCTAGGATTTTGAGTGGTTGGGACTTCGAGTTATCTTGGTAGGAATCTGATATCCGTATTCCCCAATCAGCAAATCATTTTTTTTTCCACTTTTTTAGAATTGTAATGTCTTTCTATGGGGTTGTGGGTCTATTTATTAGCTTCTATTTGTGGTGCACAATTTCTTGGAGTATAGGTAGTGGTTATGATCGATTCAATAGAAAAGAAGGAATAGTATGTATTTTTCGTTGGGGATTCCCTGGAAAAAACCGTCGCATCCTTCTTCGCTTCTTTAGGAAAGATATCTAGTCAATTAGAATGGAGGTGAAAGAGGGTCAGTATTTTCGTTGTGTTTATATGGAAATCCGAGGTCAGGGAGTCATTCCTTTGACTCATGCTGATGAGAATTGGATTCCACAAGAAATGGAACGACAAGATGCATTGTGGAATTGGCCTATTTCTTGGGTGTACCAATGAAGTCTTTGAAATAAAGAATGAAAATACTTTCTCAGTACAAGTGAAGGAACTTGGTGACATCCCTTTCTTTTGTTTTGAATGTCATGGAAGTTTCTTTCTCTCAAATGCTCATTAGAATGTTCCTCCTCCAAGCAAGACGTGGTAGATTGGATTTCCTCATTCTGTTGGTGGGTACGTGCTCCATAAACAAAAATAGGGGGCATATATGCAAGAAAACAACTCCACTATAACGAAAAGATTACTATTCCCATTTCTTTCTCATTTTTCTGTCTATTTGGGATTTCATTATCAATCTTCTTTATCCATATTCCTCTTCACTGCGATGAGATGTGGTTAGACAAGGAAAGATTTCGAAAGAATTGTTTTGGGCCCCGGAGGGATTCTTTTGTCTTTCAATCTGAATCTAGCGACACGGAGCTTGCAGAGTGGAGTGAGTCAAAGACACTTCAAGTCACTTTTTCGTACATTCAAAAAAAGGACAAAATCAGGTGAAAAAAAACTAAAAAAAAACATGAGTATTCGCTTAGGATTCTTATTTGTTCATCCGAAGTCCTATTCTATTTCGATATTGATTTTAGATTCCGAAATGAAATAATTACACAAAAATCGGGAATAGATCTATAGGTTCATTCCATATCTTGTTCTATTATCGAACTCATGCTTCAACGAAATAATCGATAGAGTTGACGGTAGAGTACGTGCAAATTCATTAACAATTCACAGAGGAAAATTGAAAAAAAAAGAAAGCATTGACTTCTCTTCCTTATCTTGCATCTATAGTCTTTTTGCCCTGGTGGATCTCTCTATCATTTCATTAATGTTTGGAACCTTGGATTACAAATTGGTGGAATACCTAGCAATCCGAAACCTTCTTGAATGATATTAAAGAGAAGAAGGTTCTAGAAAGATTCATAGAATTTGAAGAACTCTTCGTGTTGGACGAAATAATCAAGGAGTACTCGGGGACACATATACAAAAGCTTCCTATAGGAATTCACAAAGAAATGATGCAATTGGTGAAAACACAATGAATATTATCAACATGTTCTCTTGTATTTCTCGACAAATCTAATATGTTTCGCTATTCTAAGCAATTATGGTATTTTGCGTAATGAAGAACTTGTCATTCTGAATTCTTGGGTTCAGGAATTCCTTTCTAACTTAAGTGACACAATCAAAGCTTTTTCCATTCTTTTAGTTACTGATTTATGGATCAGATTTTACTCGCCCCATGATTGGGAACTCATGATTGGTTCGGTCTACAATGATTTTGGATTAGCTCATAATGATCAAATTATATCCTGTCTTGTTTGCACTTTTCCGATCATTCTAGATACAATTGTGAAATATTGGATTTTCCATTATTGAAATCGTGTATCTCCTTCCCTTGTAGTGATTTATTATTCAATGAATCAATAACTCATTGGATCTCCCTCCTGATATCAATCAACTCCAAATGTTTCTTTGTGCATACATTACATAAAGAAAGTATTTCCATCTGACTGACTCTTTCAACTTCTACCTCTTCAAGCAAAGTATTCTATCCTATTTCCCATTCTTCCATTGCATTGGCAGACTCATGGATAGGGAACTAACTGTAATAGCTACCTACCTAATTTATTGTAGAAATTCTGGGATCAATGATTGGACCATGCAAAATAGAAAGACTCTTTTTGGGTTTTTTAAAGGCACAGATGAGTCGATCTATTTCCGTTTCAATGATGATATATATCATTAGTCAGACATCTATTTCAAACACATATCCCATTTTTGCGCAGTAGGCTTATGAAAATCCATGCAAAGCAACTGGACGAATTGTATATGCCAATTGCCATTTAGCTAATAAACCCGTGGATATTGAAGTTCCGCAAGCTGTACTTCCCGATACTTTATTTGAAATAGTTGTGAAAATCCCTTCTGATATGCAACTTAAACAAGTTCTTACTAATGGGAAATAAGGGTATGCATATCTTGTCCAGGCAAAACTTTGGAAATAACACCTTGGTTCCCATGTCTTCCAGCTACTTTATCACCTACTTTGATTTTACATTTTTGTGAAATATATATATGAATGGTTTCTAGTAGTTCTCTGGAATCTTCTAGATTCAAGCAGAAATCTCCTTTTTTCCTTATTCCATCTCACATCAATAACTCGGCCCCTTCCACCTATAGCTATAGGTAATCGAAAGGAACTGCCTTTCGCTATGGATACCGAAATCCCAAATATGATTTTTCATAATATATTATCCGCTGGCCTGGAACATAAGGTAATTCGTTCGTCGCCTGAGGAGTTCATTTACCTACTCAAATATAACCCCCTACTACCCAAGCTCCCACCATCACAATTATCCACCATTTCTGTCTAAATTGTAGAGTAAATGATCTTCTAAATGCAGGATTTCCTTAGTAATTATTTCCGACATTACCGGGAAGTGAAGTAAGGTGTCATATAAGTATGAATTGAAGACTTCTGTATGTGAAAAGAAGTATAAATATTGTCATGTACTAGATGTTCACTAATAAGTACTGCATCTTACTCCATTAGTAGTAGCCTTCCCATGGCATATAAGCTATTAACACATTTTTTCCCAAAGCGAGTTCCCCTTTTTCTTAGCAGGTAGCCACCGCACCGTCCACTAAAATTCTTTCCCCATGAAACCTGAGATTTTTTATGCATATCAGTCTTTTTGTTGGAACCTTGATACATAACTAATGGAATGATTATAGTGTTCCCATTCTTTGATCAAATCATCTTGTGAGTATTAGTATAAATGATCTTTCCCGCATGTTCGGCTATAGTTGAAACCCCAAATCAAGGGTATTTCCACTTGGCCTTCCAGCCCAGTTCCAACCACTTCTCGGACCGAGAAAGCAGAATTGCTTGATGTTGCATATTAGAGCTCATTAAAGCCCGATTTGAATCATTATGTTCGAGAAAAGGTAGCAAATGAGGGAGGCCCTAGTAGCAACAAATCTTGGAAAGGAAAAATGCTTCGAAGATGAATCTATTCCCATGCAATAGTAGCGTAAGAATTCTTGACAGTATCAAGCTGGAACAACTTGTTCTTCCTGAAGACCCCGATTCAAGGTTGCTATCCAATATCCTGCTGCTATCATATAATATTCATCTCTACTTGGTGATAAATAAATCATCCGTCCTTCTCTGGATCTTTCCAGGAGAGGGGATCAAACGGTACATCCCAAGTAGGGCATTTCCAATGGGTCCATAGACAGACGAGCAAGAGAACCCCTAGGAGTTACTTTGACTCTTCCCATTCTCACTTCTTTTGTTTCCCCATAACCAGTAGGCAGATCCTCCATAACTCTGACCCTGGTCCGATTGGGGATGCTGCGATTCTCCGGTACTATTAGTAATTCTAACTCTACCACTTACAAAACAAAAAGTGCCATATATTCCAAAATCGAACTATCCTTACTACAAGGTTCACGACCCCTACCAATGCTTTTTAACATCCCACAACTTCAGCAGATTGCTTAAGGCCCGGTCATCTTCGATGAAAGAGCACTCGATCTCTTCATGGGGCGGAGGATAGGATAGACTCTCTTTTGAAGAAGGAGGATAAAACAAAGAGAAGATTGGATCTTGGAGGGTGGGGGGTTAAAGGGGGGCTGCAGGTTCTGCTTATACTGACATAGCCATAGGTCTCTTTTGCACAAAGAGCACATCTTAGATGAGATGCGACGTGGTCCATGTTCAGGAATGCGGGGACGTATAGTCTCATACCAGACCATTCCCACACAGTAGGGAATCCCTCGACATGGAAAGTGATGTATATAAGCACCTCTCTTTTTTTAGAACAAATCACAGTCTCCCTTGGAGTAGTACGCCTCTTTCACTAGGTTCTACCACTGAACCTCGTCAAAGACTTCGATCCACCAAAGCGAAGCGGGGCAACAGGGGAGGTACAAAGTGAAGCTGACGGTCATATATGCGTATATAGTGGTGTAAGTGCTGAACTCGGAGGGATGAATCAAGTGTGCAGATATCAGGTGTAACCCTGGTATTACTACTTATCTGCATAGTGGTTAAGTAGCACGTTATGAGCTTGTAGTGAATACGTTTTTACCCCAGCGTATATTAGATCTAATCCAGTGAATAATAATCATAATAGTACTCTCCGCTTTCATCTGTTGATGGTACCGGGGAAAGTATTATTAAGAAGGATGTTTATGCTCTTTTCACAAAAGAAATCGGAAGTGAATTGACTCTTGTACCTTTCAAGATGAATGGACTCCGATATATTCTAGCAGCTCAACAATAACCTTTTTTCTGAAATTATAGTCGAAAGAAAGCTGAAAGTGTCATGATGTTGTACAACTGAAGGTGGAGGTACGAGTATGTAGATCTACCTAAAACAACCCTGAAACAGCTCTAAAGGTATTACCCTAATGGTAATACATAATGCTCAAATGGTGGATTGAATGGATCGAAACGTCAGGAATGGAGTACGTCAGGGATCGAGTGAGGTAGGAGCATACCCCAGGGAGAGGGTAGAGCCTATCCTAGGGATTGAGAGATAGCTGGAGTGAGGGAGGAAAAGAGAGTGTGGTCAGTCTCATGAGCACCCTGTGAGATCAATCTGATGCTTGTTGAGAACTAGGTGGAAGAGGGTGGTCGGTTGGTGGAGCTTAGTTATTTTCATCGTCAGCTTTTTTTCACATTAGCTCGACGAGCTCCTCATTAGGGGCCGGGGGCAGGATATACTAATTGATGTAAACACGTTTACACTACTTAAGATGTCTATTTATGCATGTTCTTAAGCATATGATTGCATTGCATACTATAAATATTGCATAACATGCATCACCTTGCATTTAGAGTAGTTTGAATAAAATGGAGGTTAATTGTCTCCTTTTATGTGCTTGGACAGGGAAAACTTTTTATCGGGACCTCGGATCGAATATCCAACTGTACGGATGTGATCAGGGCGACAATTGGAGTCCAACGACTCCAAGATTGCCCTAATCAGGCATCTTTAGCATCTGATAGTGACCGGGGAACCCTAAAAGATCAAGGGCCAAGATGGTGTAAATCCTTACTTTAAACGTCAAATCCGACTACACGGATGGATTCGGATCGACGATCGCAGCCTAACGACGTAAAAATCGAGTCAATCCGACACCTGTGGCACCATCTACAACATCCAGAAGATGGACGGCCAAGATGGCACCATGTGGCGCCATCTCGGTCGCCCAAACGTGCGCACACAACCGCTGAAGCTCCCGCATCCGCCCCTTCTCCGCCGTTGGATCAAGATCCAACGGCTGTGGATGCGGCACCTTGAATTCGTCCGCGCGACCTTTTGGTTGAGGCAGTGCAGTGGTCCAGTACCTTAACGCGAGGCGCGAACGCGAGTTTGAGCGGCAGCGAGCAGGCGAAGGGCGCGGGCGAGTGTCGGATCTTGATCTGGCGGCTGTCCGCGCTCAATAGCGTCGACGCGCTATTGCACGCCCGCGCCTCACCCGGCATAGCATGCAGGCGGGCGCGCGTTGAGGAGCGAGGGAGGCACATCTTAAGCCGTCTGATCTCGCGATCGGACGGATGAGAATCGTTGAACGTGCGACGAGTGTTAGGTGCGAGCAAACGAGTGGGCGCATGCATGAAGCGCCCACTATGCCCACGTTGGGGCTTTAGCGACGGTTTTATTCGTTACTAAAGACCCCTTATTTAATGTTTTAAAGATGTAATGTCCAATTTACCCCCACTCCTTGCAACTATAAAAGGAGACCCCCTCTATACGAAATTCTCATCCCTTCCTTCTCTTCTCTACCTCTCCAAAGCTCAAGAGAAGCTTGTCCCACACCCAGGATGCTTCTCGTGGGATAAAGTCCAAATTTTCGTCCCCCTTCGGAAGTGGATCCCGCGACGACGATGACGTGCTACCCCGTTCCTGTTCTTCTAATTCGTCCTCCTTCGTCTTGCTTCGTCCTCCTTCGTCCAGGCGTCGTCCCGTCCGGCTCATCCTCCAAGCGACCGTCGAGGAGGATATCTCTCTCCCTATTCTTTTTACTGGTTTCTAGTATAGATTTACTGCTTTCTAGAGTAGTTCTGCTCGTCCTCCAAGCGATCGTCGAGGAGGGCATTTCTCCCTCCATTCTTTTAATGCTTTCTAGAGTAAATTTATTGCTTTCTAGTTGTAATAGTGAAACAAACAATCTCCTTAATGATGAATTCCTTATTTATTCTACATCTCGTTTTGATTTCTATTTGTAATATTCTCTCTCTCTCTCTTACTCTCTCTCTCTTCTATTTATTGTAAATAGTTAGATAGTTTTAAATTGAATTACTTCGTGACAAATAAAAACAAACGCATAGTTTTTAAATCAAACGTCCGCCTCCCTGTGTTCGACTCAGAATTTTCATTTCGGTATAAATTTTATTTGTTGAACACGAGTTCTTCGCTTTCAAACTACAACGACAGGTTTTTTTCAAAACCGAACACGTTAGCGTAGCAATTCGTACGTTCAACAGTTTGGCGCCGTTGCCGGGGAGGCGACGCTCTTTGATTTTCCTTCGTGTTTTCTATCTTACAAATCATTTACCTCACTTCTCTCCTTTCTTATTGTGATTGCAGGTACTCTTTCGAGACAGGAAAAAGCAGTAGATTGGAGTAAAGTGCTGTAGAAGGTCTTGTAAGTTATCCCCCACCTCCTACCCATTATATTTCATTTCACAACATAATAACACAAACATCAATCAACCTAGGTGTTCTTATAAACCCTAAGGTTAGATTGCTTGTTGTTTGACACCCACACCTGCCCCAATCCCCACATTAAAAAAAAATCTCACAGAGGTACACAACCTCATCTAATTTTCAAACTCAACCGATAAACCGATCTTTGGAGCCGGTACACACATCTAAATACATAATTGAGTAGAAATCAGATTAGGTAATCATTTGTGTGCCTAATTAAGTGGTGCAACAGGCCAATTGTTTGAGTTGATTGGGCCGCACCACTTCAATTAAAATCAACTCATCAAGTAGCTGCCACTTAGGTTCAACTCTTAGGGATTTACTAGGCACTCCACATTCTTTTTAAGCTTTAAAGGAAAATATCTTCACCTATGCTTTCAAAACCTGGTGTGCCAACAGAACTTGTTTGAAAACACCTAAAGTTGAATCCTAAAAGCTACTAAGCAAGATTTGAACCCTAAAATTCACCACATCAAAAATAATCTTGCTTGAAAACCACTGGTTGTGCACGCACACACAAATCAATCAATCATTAAGGGTACAACCCATTTAAAGGGCCCATCACATTCCAAAGCACATTCAAACCTAGCCCTAAATAAAACAGAGTAGACGTTGGCCTTAAGGATTTGATTCGCTCTTCAGAGCCCAGAACGAGATTATTTTCGATTAGTCTGTTTCTACTGTTCAATCTGATGTCTAGCTAGGGGAGCAGAATCAAACGATCGCGGCTGGGGGGTACACTAGGAACCGGAGGCGCAAGTCGAAAGAAGAACCTTCTCCCTAGTCCCTCCTAACTAGTTGGATTGAACAAACAGAAGTAGATCAAATCATTTCTTTATCTCAAGATGGGTTTTGGGGGTCTGTAGGTCTGTAGGCTAACCCACTTAAGGACAGGTTTGATTGTTTGTACTGTAGGGCGCCTTTCTTCCTACCGTGTCTCATGAATCCTTCCACATATTACACGCATTCCCGCTCTTTCCCACCCGTTGTGAATTATCCTCAACATGACGATTATCCCGACTCGTACTGTAATCAACCATAAGTTAGTTGGGATAACTCGGATTGGGGATACAGTTCCGTACCTCCGTGTTTAGGGTCTAACCCTGAACACTTTGATTGTGATTTTTATCCTTCTCAGAGCCACATCGATTATAGATCGTCACCCTATTATGCACAACCTAATACGATCTACAATCAAGAAGGATACACTGATTCTTAACCATCCTCTGATTACACTGCCTTTAGGTCATCACCACCTTTTGAACAATCTGAAATGACCTATTATCAGGAAGGGTATAACAAACCCCAATTCGTTAATTCCCCTGCATTGACCCCAAACCCGCCCAACCCTGAACCAACTCATTTGGTTCAGGGTAATCAGGTTCAAGATAAGGTTTTGGCTAACTTGAGGAATATCATTCAATATTTAGAAGTTCAGCCAATACCTTGCATTGAGAGATTGGAGCCCCTGATTGAAATGATTGATGATTTGAACAAGTCTTTGTTGGATTGGCTCTAAGATGTTAAGGATAAGAACTCGGGTGAGTTTCTACTTGGGAAATTAGCGAAATTGAGGATAAGATTTGTGGTTGCTTTGATTCAATCATGGGATGATTCCCAGGATGAACCCTCTTCAGGAAAGCCAATGACAGAACCCTCTCAGGCACCTGTTTGGGGGGACACGTGTTACGAGGCTGACCAGATCGAATTAAAGCAACCAATTAAAGATGATTTGATTTCTTCACCTGAGATCCCTAAACCGGGGTATGAGGAAATGTATGTCTCCATGGATCAGAAAGTGACAGGTGATTTTGGGACATACATTGATATAGATCCTGATTTATTTGATGGTGAAGATTCAAGTTGCAAAGTCTTACACGAGTTTTCAGAACACGATTTTTGTGAGACGATTGGGCCTGAGGAATCTGATAGATCATTTGATAGCCCAATAATTGAGGAAACTGATCTTATTAAGGCTCACATTACGGATCCAGAATCGCATTTTCTGGAGGATTCAATTCAATGCCCTGATTGTCAGTTACACCCCGTTGAGCTTATTGATGATTCTATTTTTGAGATAATTAGACCCAAGTCAATTTTGATTCTGCCACATCATTTAGACTTGGAGATTTCAGATGGGTGATTAATATACAAGAGGTCCTGGAATTTGACATGCTAAATGAGGAGGATAAGAGCTGGGAAGTTCTGATTTGGGAGGTTAACTTTGGAGGAAATAGAAGATTGAGTCGAAGGGTGCCTATTAAGCTAAAACCATCAAACCAGGACCCTTACGACATTTGTTTTGAGGACGTCAAACCCAAGCACACATTCAACGATTATCCTTTTGAGGTTAATTTCTCTGTAACCTGACTTTTTGGTCTTGGGTTGCATCCTCATAAATCGCAGGCCCGACCCCGCTTGCAATCTGATTTTAGGTTTTGGATAATTTTTATCCAGAACCTAAGATATTCTCGATTATGGGGGATGGGTCTGCACCACAATCTAATCCACATCTGTGGATATCTACTGACAGGTCAGAGGATTCTTATGTTTTTTCTGATTTTGACCTGCACTTGTGAATTCTTCATTTCTCTTATTTGTATAGTGTGCCTAGTTGAAGACACTAAACTTAGCACATATACAATTCTTTTTAGTTTTCATCTTGGAGCGGACCTGACATTCACGCAATTCAGGTGCTTTTTACGCTTTTCCACTCTATTTTATGTCTTTTTAATACAATGAAGACATTGCATTAGATAGGCATGGGGGGTGGATATTCATCTCTGAATTCATTCGTCAACTCCGTAAATTTGTTTTATTTTCTTTTATTAAAAAAAAATTCGGAATTAGGAAAGAGAACTTGGGTTTAAGAAAATTTTCAATCTTAGGAAATACTATATTATGATTTGAACACAAAGACCCTTCAGGTCTTTGGACTTAATCAGCCCATGTATCCACTAAAATTTGGATTTGTCTTTCGAGTCCTCGCCATCTTAATTCTATTTTAGTTGGAGTAAATAAGTTTGGGTGATAAGTACACGGCTTATCAACCTGCCCCCTGATTTGAGGGAGTTGAGTCTTAAGCATTTACACACTTTCTTTGCACTGACTCGTTGTTCGACTATTTTAGGGGAAATTGGGTAGCTAATGAACCTTCTAGGGTGATATGGAAGACAAGTTATCGTGGGTAACAGCCCATAGGTAGGTTGTCCAGAGCCCAGTCACTGGACCTTTCTCTTTTTGCTGCCTTTAGGTAAATCTTAGACCAGGGAAGCCACCTACTTAAAAGAAAAAAAGAAATAAGCCACACTTCACTACACGAGTATGGCTGGCAAGTTGTTGGTGGTAACAGCTCATCGACCGGTTGTTCAGAACCCAGCTTAGTAAAAGCACTAAAAATTCCCAAAATAATTCGGAAGAAGCGAAGAAGTAGAATAAACCGGGGAGATATACACTATATTCACCCTTGTGTTGACACCGTAAAAAAATAAAAGTAGGGAGAAAGCTACCGGTTGTAAAGATACACCTTTAGGCAGAATTCCTTTTGAGGTCACCTAGAGGCGTAGAAATCCGAAGTCCGTTTTAATTGTCGGTCAACGAGTCTATCACATTCACAATAAGATGCTTAGAACTGAGAGTTCTCATCAAATCTTGGGGTTGAATGGCCGTAGAAAGCCACTCTTTAACCCTAAAACGTGAAAATTCAAAAAAAGCATTAGAAGAGAGGAAAAAGAGAAAAAGATATTTTTCTTTGAATAAGGCGAGGGCTTGAGGCGGGCTGCATTTTGGCTAATACTTGGGTACTGTTGTGTCTTTGAAAGTTCAGATCCTAAGTAGACAGTTTCTTAGTGATTGAAAAATAACTCATGCCCAAATAATCCAACCTAATTCTTTTATAAATAGCATATAGTTTTTGCTAGGGACTAGCAAAAGATAGGCATGGGGGTATGATGTAAACACGTTTACACTACCTAAGATGTCTATTTATGCATGTTCTTAAGCATAGGATTGCATTGTATGCTATAAATATTGCATAACATGCATCATCTTGCATTTAGAGTAGTTTGAATAAAATGGAGGTTAATTGTCTCCTTTTATGTGCTTGGACAAGGCAAACTTTTTATCGGAGCCTCGGATCAATATCCAACTGTACGGATGTGATCAGGGCGACGATTGGAGTTCAACGACTCCAAGATCGCCCTAATCAGGCATTTGTAGCATCTGATAGTGACTAGGGAACCCTAGAAGATCAAGGGCCAAGATGGTGTAAATCCGCAGTTCAAACGACAAATTTGACCGCATGGATGGATTCGGATCGACGATCGCAACCTAACGATGCAAAAATCGAGTCAATCCGACACCCGTGGCACCATCTACAACATCCAGAAGATGGATGGCCAAGATGGCACCACGTGGTGCCATCTCGGTCGCCCGAACGCCCACACACAACCGCTGAAGTTCCCACATTCGCCCCTTCTCCGCCATTGGATCAAGATCCAACGGCTGTGGATGCGGCGCCCTGAATTCGTCCGCGCGACCTTTTGGCTGAGGTAGTGCAGTGGTCCAATGGCTTAACGCAAGGCGCGGACGCGAGTTCGAGCCGCAGTGAGCAGGCGAAGGGCGCGGGCGAGCGTCGGATCTTGACTGGGTGGCCGTCCGCGCTCAATAGCGTCGACGCGCTATCGCACGCCTGCGCCTCACGGGCACGTGTTGAGGAGCGGGGGAGGCGCATCTTAAGTCGTCCGATCTCGCGATCGGATGGCTGAGATTCGTTGAACGTGTGGCGAGCGTTAGGCGTGAGCAGACGAGCGGGCACACGCAGGCAGCACCCACTATGCCCACGTTGGGGCTTTAGCGACGGTTTTATCCGTCACTAAAGACCCCTTATTTAATGTTTTAAAGATGTAATGTCCAATTTGCCCCCACTTCTTGCAATTGTAAAAGGAGACCCCCTCCACACGAAATTCTCATCCCTTCTCTTCTCTACCTCTCCAAAGCTCAAGAGAAGCTTGTCCCACACCCGAGATGCTTCTCGCGAGATAAAGTCCAAATTTTCGTCCCCCTTCGGAAGTGGATCCCGCGACGACGATGACGTGCTGCCCCGTTCCTGTTCTTCTAATTCGTCCTCCTTCGTCTTGCTTCGTCCTCCTTCGTTTAGGCGTCATCCCGTCCGGCTCATCCTCCAAGCGACCGTTGAGGAGGATATCTCTCTCCCTATTCTTTTTACTGGTTTCTAGTATAGATTTACTGCTTTCTAGAGTAGTTCTGCTCGTCCTCCAAGCAATCGTCGAGGAGGGCATTTCTCCCTCCATTCTTTTAATACTTTCTAGAGTAAATTTATTCCTTTCTAGTGTAATTATTTTCTGCTTTCTAGTTGTAATAGTGAAACAAACAATCTCCTTAATGATGAATTCCCTATTTATTCTACATCTCATTTTGATTTCTGTTTGTAATATTCTCTTTCTCTCTTACTCTCTCTCTCTTCTATTTATTGTAAATAGTTAGATAGTTTTAAATTGAATTACTTTGTGACAAATAAAAACAAACACGTAGTTTTTAACTCAAACGTTTGCCTCCCTGTGTTCGACCCGGAATTTTCATTTCGGTATAAATTTTATTTGTTGAACATGGGTTCTTCGCTTTCAAACTACAACGACAGGTTTTTTTCAAAACTGAACACGTTAGCGTAGCACTTCGTACATTCAACACTAATATATGCGTATGAATATAGGGTATCTCTTAAACTGACTTAACTGGCCCGGTATTGAAGTGATGCGCCTGGAGTGAATAGTTGGAATAAAGCTCGTATTCATCTGCTACGACTCGCACCAAAGGCTTGCACCTTTACAAGTAGTCAAATCCTTAGGCCATTTACGAGTACCATCTCTCTGACTGGCTGCTTCCCTTTCTCCTCTATCCTCAATGGTCAAATCAATAACTAGAGGGGAGTGTGGTAGAGTGGATGGATTTCTTTCTTTCCTTCTAGGAATAGTGGGAAGGAAACAAACTATATCGTGCAATACGGAAGGAGGTTGTCGATTCCCTCTACCTACTACTTCTCTTATTCCTATCTAACAACTACACACCTACTACTAGACACCTAACTGCTAACATACATACCTCACTACTAAACCACTAATGGACGACCCCGCTTTCTTTGTTCTTAATTGATGAAGCCTCGTACATTCGTGCTCCCCACCCGGGGATCACTCACTTGCTGGTCTGGTCTAGTATTAGGAAGGAAGGAGGGAAGGAAGACTGTAGTTCCTATGTTGTTCCTAATATCCTATATAGTGTTCGAAAGGGTTGACTAACAAAAGAAGGAATTCGAGTATGGATGAGAAGGCGGACACTGGTTGTTCTGGACTATACGAGATTGGGACGTCCCATTCCTAAGAGATTGAGTGATTGGCAAGAATAGCCGCCCGTAAGGTCTCAATGCTTGGCCCAGAATAAAGCCGGGTACGTACAGGATAGCACACAGCAACTACGACGGACATACGGGAAGAAAGAAAATGGGATAGGGGCTGAACTAATATATGCATTGGGGTCTCCGCAAAGGGATAATAATCGGTGAGTTCGACTACTCGGACCGGAATCAGTAATGTGATTTGCATAGATAATAGGGTTCTTTCAATCAACTGCAAGGTCTTAATGAAACGCAGGTAAGAAAAAGTGTCTAGTTACCCAGGGAAGTAATCAAGTCAATCAAGAAGATAGTAATGATTACACTCTCCGTTGTCGGCCTATAATAAATAATACTAAAACTCTTGGTTCAAGAAAGAACATTCCTGGGAATTTATTGGTAGCTCTGAACTAGGCTAAATCACGCACTTCCCTATGATACAAAGTGCAGTGGAACGTAACGAGTGAGTCTCCTACGAAGTGAAGTGATAGCGGAACAAGTTATGCTCGTCTCCGTATCCTACGACTCACTCATACGACTTGCACTATAGGAACGGGTGAGTTGAGTTAAGCTCGAGCTTGTTATGTTACCTTCACTTCATAGGTTCGAAGCAAAGTCTATTCGCTGAAAAATCCATTTATAAGTGGTAAGGCTAGTCGAAAGTGGCATTCGATGCTTAAAAGCAGATTCATAGCCTACTCTTGTACCGATGGGATGTGACTTTACCACACCACTGAGATGGGATGTGGGATGAGGAGATTGGGACATGGGATTTCCCTATAATTAATAAGTCAATGAAGTTAGAATATATTCAAAAGATATTGAATAGGGGTTCAAGTTCTTATTATAAGCTTATAATTCATAAGTCAATGAAGTAAGAATATATTCCGAATCTATTGCTTAGGAAGGACCTGAAACTAAGCTCTATTACGTACGTGGGCTCACTAGGTATTTAGTATGCCTGCTCTCCTCTGGACCCCACTATCTAAATCATCCCTTCAGGTTAGATTTGATATACGCTGGCCTTTTCAATAGTATATTACTCCAGTAATACTTGCAATACCCATACCCGCTTCGTGTCGTTCCACAGTTAGCCTCTTCTGACTCCATGGAAAACGGGGGGAGGGAAGAGATGAAGTCGTACCGTCTATGGGGGATCCACAGCTGACTTGACTCTATACCGACGCCTCCATCCCCCTTCTTTATTAATTGGAATTACTCCACAATGTTCTGTCTGCTTTCCTTAACCAGTTGACCAAACATGTACTTTCTTTCGTAGGTGGGTCAGAACTTCACTTTGCCCCCCGTCGATTTTTGAGAAGGAAAGGGGGGGGGGGGGGGGGGGGGGGGGGACAAAGGGGGGTAGGGGGGACGACCCACTTTTTAGATCAATCCATCAGAAATCATTTTTCGAACATAAAAAGAAGAAAATTGAGTATAGAAAGAAAACAAACCACTTCGCGCATCGCCCTTTGATGAGGTATATGAGTCTTTTTTGTCCCTTTCGTCTAGTGGTTAGGACAATGTCTTTTCATGTTGAAGGCAAGAGTTCAATTCCCATAAGGGATAGTGTTACGACCTGATTCCCGAATCCCTACGAGACACGAGAATAGGATCGACTCGATTGATCCCAAGACCCAGTCGTTCAACGAGAAAGTAACCAAAAGAGCAGTAAAATAAACCACATTCACCATGCATATAACTAGCAGTAACAAAAGTACAGCAGTAAAGAAAAGAACTACTACAGTACACACCACCACAATAGTAGAGAATTAAACAGGTACATTAACATGATGCTTACAATAAAAGAGTACAGTTGTAATAGAAAATACTCACTACAATAGAAGAAATGATACAGTAGGTACAACACAAGTAAAACTACTAGGCTCTACTAGGCCCAGCACCCTTTGCAGCCGCAAGCTCTGGCTGCTCAACACCTGGTCCTGAAAAGGTGACAAAGGCGACACGTAGCGAAACGCTGAGTAGAGTGGCAACCAACTAACTAAGAAAAACGGTAAGGTGGACAAGTAGCTGTTATTTTTAATCTCTTTCTTTATTTTTCTATTTACTCATTCTTGAATTATTCCTCAGATCTTTCTCTTGATCTCGAATGTTCCTCGTGGGAACGATCTTGATTGCAGTCTTTTCCGAAAAGTAGAAGTAGCACGTGGTGCTCTCTTGGCCGGGAGAGTCCCCCGTGATGGTCCTACCCTCAGTCAACCACCCCAAGGTCACTGACAGACATAACGGTGACTATGACACGCACGATAAATGCACGGGTAGCTACCTCGCACTGGCACGCGGTCAGTCATTTCCGTTAACGAGTGCACCCCAAAGCACAGTACGGAACCAGTATAGGGAAGAGCCCTCTCAGTAACAGGGGTCTAGCCCCTCCCCAGTAACCAAACTGGGGTCTTTCCCCTCCACAGTCCGCGCACCCTCGCCTGACTATCTTGGTTTGCCCAGTGGGTCTAACAAGTTGGTGTAGGAAGGCTAGCAGAACCCCGGGGCCAATCGGGTGGCTAGTGTTCTCCCTACACTAGTAGCTCTCCCCGGTACTGTGTACGCGAGGGCCAAAAGTTGGTACAAAGTGGCCGAACCTAACCCCAGGTCCCTGGGGTGGCTAGCTCCGTTCTGCACTAAACAGGGGGGACAGTCGCTCTCCTGGGTACTCCGTACTCAAGGGCCAGCTCACTTCCCCAATTCCATTCCATTCACCTCTCAGGAGCTCTACTCCTAATTCCCCGTAGGGTTCATGCTCATATTTCTTTAACTAAGCTAATTTAGGTTTCATCATTTCAACTTTATTTTCATATAGCCCATGTTCTCAACAGTTAATATCCATTCATAAACAAGCAACTATTATCCAATTACAGGCAGTTATCATTTTTCTTTCTACTTTTCCAAGACTGCAATTCATATATTCACGACATTTGTTTCTGTGTTTCTATTCCTAGGATTCATGCCACACCCTAGGATCTATCATTCAATCTAGTTTTCCAGTCCTAGGATTCATGCCATACCCTAGGATCTATCATTCAATCTAGTTTTCCAATCCTCGGGTTCATGCCATACCTTAGAATCTATTAATTATCTCACAAGTGCATAAATGTTGATAAATAATTAAAGGGAGCTACTCTACTCGCAAAATCGAGAGTACTGGGGACGTGATCGGCAGGTCCGCGCGCCTCCGCAACCCTCAAAGCCGCAACGGGACGAGGTCCTAACACAAGGATCAAACACAAGGAACCACTTAGAATAGGATACAAGTACTTTAAACAAGTAGAGGAACAATTTCTGAGAAGAATGGAATTTCAAACGCGGAAATCGGACTTCAAACGGACCCTAAACAGGTCAAAAATGACAATACTGCCCTAAATCAGACGTCTGGAACATCTTCCAGACGTCTTAAACGATGGTTTAGATCATACCTCACTTCTGCGCTGTTCTTCAGATGTCCAGAATCCCGCTGAACCGTCTGGACCTAGTTCCAGACGTCCGACTGTCACTCTGGACGTCTGGAGACTCTCTTCGTCGTCCGGTGCTGTGCCCAGACGTCTGATCTGTGTAGGAGGGCATGCCCTTGCGCCTTCCCGAATGAAACCTGCACGCGTACGCAACCGACCTCAACACGGCAAAGAGGCAGAATCCTTCGGCGGAATAGCCTGCATGGCCGTACACGCGAAAGGAAGAGGAAAAGAAATATTGTACCTTTCAGATGTCTAGGTCTCAGTCCTGATGTCCCCCACGCAGTCTGGACGTAGGTCCAGACGTCTGATTCTGGGAAAATTTCCCAGAATCAAGACCTCCTCGTCCTCCGCTTGCTGCGCACGGCCGTGCCGCACCGCGCTTGCCTGCTGCGTGAGCTGCAGCAGCACCAGGGCAACTTCCCCAGCACCGCGCTCCCGCTGCGCGCTTGCCGGCCGACCTTGGCTGCTCCGACGAGCTCACCCTCTCTTCCTTACGCACTCCGCCTCTTCTCCCTCTCGCTGCACCTCCTCCCCCCACACACCCGGCAGTAGCTGCTGCCCTCGCCCTCTCACTCTTATGCTGTCACTGGAAGAAGGAGGAGATGGTGGAGTGGTGGTGAGGGAGAGGAGAGGGGAGATATTTGAAGGCACCGTGGGGAGAGAGAGAGAGGAAGAAAAAAGATGGCGCCTGCAGGATGGGGAGGGAAGAGAGAGAAGAAAAGAGGGCGGCAGGTTCAGTCTACGCGCGCATGCGCACAGACTCGCAATCGTACGCCGCAAAAATTAATTTCCAGACGTCTAGGAAGGCTTCCAGACGTTTGACCAGACGTCTAGAGCAACTCCCAGACGTCTTAAAAGACGTTTGATGCCATGGTCTTAACAGATAGGTACGGGAAATGATGAAAATTCCAGAAGAGTAATCACTCGCTTTCTTCTCAAAGCTGTAACAGGTAGCTTGGCCAAGAAGCTTCCTCTCTCCCAGCAAGCCCTGTCGGTGGGTCTTCTCAGTTAGGGAATTCCTTTCATTCTTCTCCCATCCTCCCCAAACTAGTTCTCTGCTTCCCCACTATCTTTCAAGACAAAGAGGTCAGACACCACCACTTTGGAGATCAAAGACCATTCTTCGACTTAGCGCTACATCCCATCGCTTGCTTGCAAGCGGTTGGCAAAGAAACTAATAAAATAAGAAGAAAAAAAAGACAAAACCCAGTGAGAAACTACTCAGTTCGTTAAGGACTAAGGTAAGTGAAGTGCGAGTTTGCGAGTCGTATGTTTTTGTAGTCGACAAGCTCTCTTACTCCCCGAAAACGAGCTGTGTCCTATTCCATTCTTGCAAGACAAGCAAAAACAAACTTATTCACTTATTCCACCGAGTTAAGAAACTGCTATCACTTCACTTCGCACGAAGTGGAGCTAAGAAGCGACACATTGCTTGCGGAGTGGAGCGGAAATGCAACATGTAGTGAAAGGTAGTGGAGCAATTCAAGGGGCTACCGCTTTTTTCAACACGGTACGGGTGAATAAGGAAGGCCGGCATAGAAGTCTCTTGCATGCAGCAAGGAGATGTTGTTGGGATGTCATCGTTGTGGGGCACCATGATCCCTCTCTCTGAAACAATCGAGTCCCATCGGACATCAATCATCGTTCTATTTGAGGGCCAAACAATTCGCTTGCATGCAAGACGGTCGCCGTCCCTTGTGCGTGGGCATTTTTCTTTCTACCCTTCCCGAGGGGTACTGGACAAGCATCGGGGGAAATAATCTCTTTCTTCTTTCTGTCTTTCTTTCCCATCACGACTAGGAGTGGGCAAATCACAAATTTCACTTTGAATTTCGGACCACAACAGCCTGTTGCTCATGGTGTTTTACGATTAGTATTGGAAACGAATGGAGAAGTGGTGGAACGTGCGGAACCACATATTGGATTACTCCATAGAGGGACTAAGAAATTAATAGAGTATAAAACTTATCTTCAAGCTTTACCTTGTTTTCATCGTTTAAAGGGCGATCGCGGAGTCACTGAATGAAGTCCTCCCTTTCTTTTGGAGGTGCTGACCCACAGCGAGGTAGATATGACTAAGTGATATATTATATATGGCGACAACAACAACATGTCGTAGAAGGATACTAGAGGTGGAGCCAACGACCTACAGAGATGAACATATCTACAACTACATGCCCGAGCGGCAGTCAAACGAGGGCGTGAATGCGAGATGCCAGCGAATGATCGACCGGACAGAGGCGGGGGACCCTACCTAACCACTGTGTCCTGCGCTACTTCTGTGTCGAAGATATAAAGCGAGTGCACCTAAAAAGAACGGGAATTGGGTTGACCATGGCGAAGCATCCGAAGCAAGATTGCACACTCAAACCGATCTTTGCCAAGACACCGAAGCATTCGGTGGAACCGGTGAACCACATGTCGCTTCTGTACCGATGTGTGGGATAGAGGGCTTGTGGTACCTGCTGCCCATCCTTCCTCCACTTTGATAACCGTGTGAATGGAGAGTGGGCAGAGCAGAAGGGAAAGAGGTCCTCATACAGAGCCGCATACGTCGAGCAGTGCGGGAGATTGGAGAATGGGGAGAGGGTGCGACATGGTACAAGGTGAAGCGGAGCGGTCATATATGCATATATAGTGGCGTAAGTGCTGAACCCAAATTTAGTGAGTGATGGGACAGGAGGAGGATATACTAATATATGCACATATAGGTATCTCTTAAATTGACTTAACCAGCCCGATAATTGAAGTGATGAGCCCAGAGTGAATAGTTGGAATAAAGCTCGTCTTCGTTTGCTACGACTCACAGACTTGCACTTCACACGTCTTTTTTCTTCGCATCCAAAGACTTGCAGTAGGGAGAAGTGGAGCTAAGTGACGTCGGGTCGATCGAATCAAAGGCGATGGTTTGACTCTACCATTGGATTGGAGGGTCTTTCCCCTTTTTTTCTCCTCTCCGCTTTGCGTTGGGTGAGGACCCTGGGAGAGGCTCTGAAGAGGCTTGAACTTACCACGCCACGCCATGCCCATAGTATCAAAGTCAAGGGGATAAGCTCTGATTCAGCGGGGTTTGAGCAGCCTCTCCTCTTCACGTTGGGTCAGGAGTCTTTTTTCTAATCATGAACTGAGTTTGGCATGATCGTGCATGGTGGGATGGTAGATGACTGCACCTTTTTCTCCTCCACTGGAGAGGCCGTATTCTCTTCTTCTTCTTGCCTGAACCTTCCCCCCAGCCCTCCAATAAAGAGAACCCTGCCCCCTACTACTAGGGTAGTATCGACGGGCTCTAGACCTCTCCTTGTGGGGCTTTTCCTCCTAGGCTGCCATTTTCCAATATCATGGCAAGGGCATGGCCTAGGTCCCAGGTCACTCAAGTGGGAGAGTCATGTTATGGGTGACCTTATTGCATGGTTCGGAGAGCACTTGTCTAAGTGATGCAAGTGAACGTGTACGAAAAAGTTGTAAAATGTCGTTCGTTCCATCGTTGACCCTATCTATGTTTCTATGATGGCCCAAGAACATGCTTATTCTTTAGCCATGAGAGATTTTTGAATTGCGAGGTACCATTACGAGCTCAATATATACAAGTCTTATTTTGTGAAATCACTCAAATTTTAAATCATTTACATGCTTTAACTACTCATGCTATGGATGTGGGAGCATTAACTCCGTTCCTTTGGGCTTTTGAGGAGTGAGAGAAATTGTTGGAATTTTATGAAAGAGTCTTGGGAGCCAGGATGCATGACAGTTTCATACGACCTGGTGGAGTGGCACAAGATCTGCCTCTTCGCTTAGGTCGAGATATTGATTCCTTCACACAATAATTTTCTTCTCGTATCGATGAATTGGAAGAGATGTTAACCGGCAACCGTATTTGGAAACAACGATTAGTGGATATTGGTACTGTCACTGCACAGCAAGCAAAGGATTGGGGATTCGGTGGTGTAATGTTAAGAGGTTCTGGGTATGCTGGGATTTGAGAAAAGTAGCACCTTACGATGTTTATGACCAATTGGATTTTGATGTACCAGTAGGTACTAGGGGAGATTGCTATGATCGTTACTGTATTCATATCGAAGAGATGCGACAAAGTGTTCGGATCATTGTGCAATGTCTAGAGCAAATGCCAGGGGGCATGATCAAAGCTGATGATCGTAAGCTATGTCCTCCATCATGATCTCGAATGAAACTATCCATGGAACCCTTAATTCACCATTTCAAACTTTATACATGGGGTTTTTCTATACCAGCTTCTTCAACCTATACCGCAGTGGAAGCACCCAAAGGAGAATTTGGTGTCTTTCTGGTCAGTAATGGATGCAATCATCCCTACCATTGTAAAATAAGAGCAACTGGCTTTGCCCATTTACAAGGACTTGATTTTATGTCCAAACATCACATGCTAGCAAATGTAGTCACCATCATAGGTACTCAAGATATTGTGTTTGGAGAAGTAGATAGATAGTCCCCCGCGATGATTAGGACTCGGGAAAGGGGATCGGCCCGAAGTGCTTACCTTCAGTCTACGTCTCAGTCGAAGGAGAAGTTTGACCCTCTTCGTCGAACAAGGGGACCAAAAAAGACCTAGTTTACTCTGCTAACCTTAGTGAGCCTTCTCGTTTGGTCTTCTTTCTCGATCTAATACTATAGTGCTTATATAAATACAAACTCCCTTCTGGTCCAATTCGGAACGGTAGTAAATACCCGGGTTGTGTAATATTTGATTGATCACAATTCGATCAATTCCACTGATTTGACTATAAAGGTTCCCAAGTGGGTATATTCATTAGAGGAATGTTTCTGAGAAGTATGGTTTGTTTTTGCATATTTTTACGTTTCCAAATGAATCCTGTAGATACACATAATTAAGAATATGTGAGTGATTTGTACACAGCATCTCTTTCTTCTATCAAAGGTTCTACCAATTGATATGTTTCCCCAAATAATTGATTGTCATTTTGTAATCCTTCAATTTTGGAAATTGAGAAAACTCTTCTCTCAAGCCCTGATTAATGAACCTAACAAATCCCACAAATTGTATCTGGCTAAATCCAGGTATTGTGGACATTTCCTCATTTCCATCACAGAGCATCTTCATATGAAGTTTCCTATTTATCGAACAATTCCCATTATTGGCTCACTCTTTATCAAACCATAACCATATAGATCGATCTAGTAATGATGGGATATATATATTCTGTTTACTAAATCACATGAAATGGGAGAAACCCCATCCCTATTTATACACTTTAGCTATGAACAAAGATAGAATGGAAGAAGAAAGAGAATTGTCGCTGCAAATTGTTATATTGTTTGCGACAAATACAAATGGATTGATAAAGCACTCCTATGGATTTATAAAGAAACCAAATGATACCACTTAAACTTATGGAGTGCATATCCAAATGGATTCCATCTCTACCTATTAGGATATGACAATCGGATTGGTTACGACTAGATTAAGATTGAAGTAGGAATAGTTTAGGAATAGATTAGGAATAGTTTGGGAGTAGTTTAGGACAAGATTAGGATAG
Organism: Thalassia testudinum; assembly: GCA_037157565.1. NCBI lineage: Eukaryota > Viridiplantae > Streptophyta > Magnoliopsida > Alismatales > Hydrocharitaceae > Thalassia > Thalassia testudinum. The sequence continues at coordinate 22,436,392 of JAZHRO010000015.1, read as the reverse complement.
ATTAGGACTAGATTAATAGCAGTTTAGGAGAAAATTAAGAGTATATTAGGATCAGTTTAGAAATAGTTTAGGAGTAAACAAAGAATAGCTTAGTACTGACTAGATTAGGAAAAATTTCATAATAAATTAAAAGTACATTAGGACTAGATTTGAACTAGATTACTAGTAGCTTCGAAGTTGATTAAGAATAGAATAGTTTAGGAATAGTTTAATAGTAGATTATGAACAGTTAAGGGATAAAATCAAAGTAGATTAGCACTAGATCATGACTGGATTAGTAGTAAGAATAGTTTAGGACTAGATTGGGGCTGGAGTAGGAATAGTTTAGGAATATATTATGAGTAGACTAGGAATAGCTAGCAATAGATTAAAAGTAAATTAGTAGTAGATTAGGAATAATTTAGGAGTAGATTAAGGGTAGTTTAGGACTATGAGTAGGAAGAGTTTAGGAATAGATTAGGAACAACTTAGGACTAGATTAGGAATAGCTTAGGACAGATTACGAATAGTTTAGAGTAGATTAGGATAAGATTAGGAATAGTTTAAAAATAGATTAAGAGTAGATCAAGAATAGTTTGGGACTAGATTAGGACTAGTTAAGGAGTAGAGTTTAAGACTAGATTATTAGTTTAGGATTAAGAGTAGATTAGGTATGATTTAGAAATTGATTAAAAGTGGAGTTGGATAAAATTAGTAACAGTTTAGGAATAGATTAAGACTAGATTAGGAATAGACTAGGAATAGTTTATGACTAGATTAGGAATAGATTAGGACTAGATTAGGACTAGATTAGGACTGGGTAGGAATAGTTTAGGAGTATGTTAGAACAAGATTTGGAATAGATTAAAAGTAGATTAAAAATTACTAGATTAGGAGTAGTTTAGGAGTAGATTAAGAGTAGTTTAGGATTACTCCTAATATATTTACTAATCCATTCCTAAACTATTCATAATCTTAATTTATTCCTAGACTATTCCTAATCTACTTTTAATCTATTCCTAATCTAGTCCTAATGTAGTCTTAATTAGTCCTAAACTAGTAGGAATAGCTTAGAACTAGATTAAGAGTTGTAGGGTTCATACATAGCTTTCTTTATTCCCGTAGCATCCAAATATCTCTGTTCATGTCATGATTAATTAAACACATAGCAGGTAACTCATGGTTTCACAATTCGGCAATTATCTCAGCAATCAATGATATAAGATACACCATGTATTTCAGTTTAAGTCAGGGTTCAATAATTATAACCAAGCCGCTCATGACTTATTCAGGAAACATCACAATAGATTTAGCAATCAAATAATGCATATTACTCTATCTCAACCCTAGGGTTCATTTCACGTCCTAAGGGTTCTATCAATAGTTCTAATGTAACATGCACTTTAAGTATGTAATTCACAGGGCATAGCAAAACCACTCTACCAGGGTAACTGGGAGATGTGGGGGCACAAATGGCGAACCTCGCAACCTTCGCAACCCCGTGCACACCACGAACGGACGACCTATTTAATACGAGCAGTCAAACGTCGCATTACTAACATCCCACATGATAGAAAAGGACTTAAAACAATTAGAACCAAACTACATCACATTGGAAAATCTGACAGGAAGCCAACGGTACTTCATTTGTTAAAAACTAACCTTGTTTGAACCCTGAACCGGCCCAAACACACTTCCTGGTTCACCTGAACTGGACCAGGCAGGTTAGTCCAACTTGATCGGTCGCTTGATACCTAGAATATTCCAACTAGGCTGATATTAGAAGTCTAGAACAACTTCCAGACATCTTGAACGATACCAGAATGCTCACCTTACGTTCTACGCTGAAAACGGACGTCTGGAACCCCTCACGGTCGTCCAAGGGTCCTTCCAGACATCTGGCAGTGCACTTGGACATTTGGGACGGGTATCAGTCATCTAGAGAGACGTCCAGACGTCCTAAAGTGTCTGGGGAGCTATGCATGTGCCTCTTCCCAACGGCCCTGCATGCGTACAATGACATACAGTTACTCGCAAACAACGCGTTACAAAAAAATATAGGCGGACAGGACCTTACCATTTGAATATGCTTTATCGGGCGTCTGGTGCTACCTCCGGATGTCCGGTTAGATGTCTGTTGAGAGGTACAGACGTTCGATCTGCGGAGAAAAATCTCCCCAAAGCCCTTCGTGAGACTTCCTCTCCTCGCGAAAAGCAACCCCGCCCTGCGCAGCGCACACACCAAGGTGCTCAACCTTACACCTATTGGGCAGAGGAGAGTATACTGAAAATCATGCACAAGTCTCGTATAGGGCGTTACCTCATATTCTGCGTAGTATCAGACGTCCGGTGACAACTCCAGAAATCCAGCCAAACATCTGTTGAACTCCCCATACGTCTAATTTTGCGGAAAAATGACTCTGCAGAATCGTTCGCGAGTCTTTTCTCCTCGCGAATACACCGTACCCTGCACCAGAAGTTGCAGCAGCAATGGAGCTCCCTCAGCTTCTCACGCACACTCTCCCTCCAATCTCCGTCATCAATTTGCCTGGGCTCCTCATGCACTCAAGCTCCCGTAGTTGGAGCTCCTTGTGCGGGTAGGGAGGACACGGAGAGGAAGGGGGAAAGGAGGGTGGTGGTGTGCCGCAGAGAGGAACTGGGAGAGGATGGGGGGCTTGGGATTCGAGGCAAAAGGTGGTTTAAATAGAGAGGGGGGGTTTAGGGTTTAGGGGTGTGCGTGGGTGAGGGTAGGGTCGGGGCATTTTGCAAGAAATGCCCTGCAAGAGTCTCATTTATCCGTAGACCCCCAAAACAAGAAATCTAGGGGTTTACACATTGCAGCAACCACTCTTAAATTCCAGAAAATGGCTCCACGACCCTTGGGAAGGGTCATTTCAGGCCTAGAGTAGGAATAGTTTAGGTCAAGATTAGGTGTAGACCAAGAACAACTTAGGACTATTTTAGGAGTAGCCTAGGAATAGCTTAGGACTAGAGTAGGAGTAGATTAGTAGTAGTTTAGGAGTAGATTAAGAGTAGATTAGGAATAGTTTTGGAATATATTAAATATAGATTAGGACTAGATTATGAGTATATTGGGAGTAGTTTAGGAATAGATTACTAGTAGACTAGGAATAGTTTAGGATTATATTAGGAATAATTTAGGTGTAGATTAGGAATAGTTTAGGAGTAGATTAGGAGTAGTTTAGGAATAGTTTAGTAGTAGATTATGACTAGATTAAGACTAGATTAGCTATAGTTTAGGAGTAGATTAAGAGTATATTAGAAGTAGTTTAGGACTAAATTAAGACTAGATTAAAACTAGATTGGAAATAGATTAAAAGTAGATTAGGAATAGTTTAGGAATAAACTAGTATTATATTAGGAATAGATTAGGAATAGTTTAGGAATAGATTAGGAATAGTTTAGGAATAGATTAAGAGTAGATTACGAATAGTTTAGGAATGTAGTTTAGGAGTAGAGTAAGAGTGTTTTAGGAATATATTTAGAGAAGATTACGAATAGTTTAGGACTAAATTAAGAGTAAATTAGGAATAGTTTCGAAATATATTAAGAATAGAGTAGAAGTAGATTGGGAATAGTTTAGGATTAGAATAGGATTAGATTAGGAGCAATTTAGGAATAGAGTAGGAGTAGATTAAGAGTAGATTAGGAATACTTTAGGACTACAAAATTAAGACTAGATTCAGAATAGTTTAGGAGTAAATTAGGAATAGTTTAGTAGTAGATTAGGACTAGATTTTAAAATATTCTAATATATTCCTAATGGAGTCCTAATTTATTCCTAAACTACTCATAATCTACTCTTAATTTATTCCTAAACTAGTCATAATCTACTTTTAATCTATTTCAAAATTATTCCAAATCTTGTTCTAATCTACTCCTAAATTATTCTTATTCTACTCCTTAGCTTTTCCTAATATACTTCCTAATATAGTCATAAGATAATTCCCAATCTTCTCTTGATATAGTCCTAAACTATTCGTACTCTTTTCCTAACATAGTCCTAAACTATTCCTACTTCAGTTCTAATGTAATCCTAATCTAGTCCTAATCTATTCTTAAACTACTCATAATCTATTCTTAAACTATTCCTAAGGTACTCTTAATCTATTCCTAATTTATTTCTAAACTATTCGTAATGTAGTCCTAGCCTAGTCCTAATATAGTCCTAAACTATTCCTACTCCAGTCCCTAATCTATTCCTAAACTATTTATAATTTAGTCTTAAGCTATTCTTAGTGTACTCCTAATATGGTCCTAATTTATTCCTAATCAACTCCTACTCTATTCCTAAACAACTTTATGAGTAGATTAGGAATAGTTTAGGAATATATTAAGGACTAGATTAGGACTAAATTAGAACTAGATTAGGAATATTTTAGGAGTAGATTAGGAATAGTTTAGGAGTAGGAATAATTTAGGACTATATTAAGAGTAGAATAGGGATAGCTTAGGACTATATTACGAGTACACTAGGAATAGCTTACGAATAGTTTAGGAATAGATTAAAAGTAAATTAGGGGTAGACTAGGAATAGCTTAAGACTATATTAGGAGTAGACTAGGAATAACTCAAGACTAGATTAGGAATAGTTTATGAGTAGATTAGGAATAGGTTAAGAGTTGATTAAGAATAATTTAGGAATAAATTAGGATTTAGGAGCCATATTTGGTAGCATTTATGATTTTATAACTGAATTTGGAAGCCATATTTGGATCCGAGCATTTTTGGGATGCTTCTAATAACCAACGAATGGCAAGTCTTTTCCTTTTGTTTTTCCTATTTCAATGGGAACTTGTAGAGTGACTCCTTTCTTGGAACGTCTTGCTTTTACTACTATATTGGGAGTGACTTTATCTTTTGCTTAATGTAAAGCAGATAGCGGATTTCTTTTTGTCTTTTGTTGAATCTCTTTCACGGCTCGATACACGGAATATTTTTTTTCCATGTTTCAGAATACCATTCACCAACATGGGAACTAATGGATTCTGATAAATTGGATCAGATTTTGCAGTTCTTTTTTTTGCAGTACCTCAACATGTCATTAGCGTGAAAGTTCCAGAATCCATTTTCTTTTTATAAGGGTGATGAGAGACTCATCATGGCTCTTAAATATCCCTAAATAACTAGTTTCCCTAGTTAATTAGTTAAGAATATGTCTAATTAGGGTTTAATTATGATATAAGAGACAAATTAATAAGGACCACATAAATAAGTTAATAATACTAAATTAAAAATCAATTAATATTATTAGTAATTTAAATAATAATTTGGACTCGAATTATAAATATTTATCTACTTAATTAATATTTAATTTAACATTATAAATATTTAACACTAAGAATGTAAATAACTTAAGTAATTTAATCATTTAAATAAATAAAGCTAAAAGGGTCAAAAATGTAATCTCAAGGCATGAATGTATTATTTAACTAATTTATAATAATATATAAAAAGTTGAAAAAGAAGTAAACTAAATTAAGCCTTAAAAACCACAGTTTACGTTTAGGTCCTTAGAAATCATTTCAATCGAGTCCTTTTATGCATTTTTAGGTTCTTAAGTTCTCTTGCATATAGGTCCCTGTGAGCACAGCATCTTCTTCCTCCTTTCTTCATCTTCATCTGCACAGACAATTCCTGTACGTCAGTGACAACACCGCTCAATCACCTGCTATCTCGCGCCTAACAGCCATCACTGTTGCCACTATTATTCCGCTCACCCCCTTCTTGTCATCCGACTGTTTTGATGAACCTCAAATCCTAATTTAGGCCGACAAATGAGCTCACCGACGTCAGAAACGACGCCGGTGGTTCAGCTGAACCAAGACGCATTTCCGTCCAGGTGCACCCCCCTTCTTTACTGCCACCACTTATAAATACCCCCTCAGCTCCTCCGATTCGCGCGTATCGACCCCCTTCCCTCTTTCCGACACCATGGTCGATCAGTAGGTTTCCTCGGCAACTCCGGTGTCTCCGTTCTCCTTCTCGAGCACTGCCGCCGAGGAAGCGCTGCCTCTCTCACCCCCTCTTCCTCTCTTTCACCTTGCTAATGGCGATTAAGTGTGCCATTTCTCTGATCTCCTCCACTTCGATCGGTTGGAGCTTCTTCTTCTCACCAATTCTAGATTTCGATCTTGTTTCTGCTCTGCCAACGACGGATTCCTTCACCTCCTTGGTCAGGTAAGTAGAGCTAACTCTTAGAGTAGATCTAGCTAGGTAATTAGGTAGGATTAGGTTAGTTTAGCTTAGTTTCAGTAGCTTCTTCTCTGGCTCCAGTGAAGCCAAATCTGGCTTCGTCGGACTTCGATTCACTTTTTTGTGTACATGACCACCTTTCTCTTCACTTCACGGTCCTCTCCATCTTCTTTCCTCACTGATTTATCAGCTTCTATGCTTAAATCACCTCCACCTTCACTGGCAACCTCCGTTGTCTATGGCAGAGGTCAACGACATAACTCACTCAATTAGGGCCATCCACCACCTCTTCGTCACGTAAGGGCCTTGTTCGACTTAGTAATTAGTCAATTCAACATCTAATTAGTAAACGCCTAATTTCCTTCTCAACCTCTAAGCCGCTGTCAATGGCGAGCTCAGAGGAGTTCCTCCATCTAATCAAACACATCTAAAGCATCACCTACTCCTATTGAACAGTTCCCCTTCACTCAATTGAGTAAGAGGAGTCAATCTAAGTTCCAGCGAACTCAGATTGCATTTTCTTTGAATTCAAAGCATATCTTTTAGCTTCTTCTTTAATTGATTCAATTGACGAGTTCCTGAGGTTCCTTGTGACCTCAGGAACCTTTTTAGGTTGTTCTTGAGTAATATCGTGGAGTTTTGAATTCAGTTCCCATATTTCTAGACTCACCAGAGTTCTGGCGAGCTCCGACGAGTCGATTTTGAGCTTCAACCCTTAGCAAGCCTTAGGAAACTCCAGATTGATTACTTTTGACTTAGGGATTAATTTTCTGGAATTAGAGTTATGTTTTATTGATTTAAGCTCTTTCCTGAGCTTCGTCTTCTCCAACTCTGGCGGAGTTGGAGAGGCGATTCTGCTAGGGTTAAGCTCTTGAATTCTATTCTAGAAGCTTGCGAGATACCTGCTGAGTTCATCCATGGCCTTTAGTGGGTATGAAACCATCTAGGAATCTCCACCAAACAAACCTCCCTTTCTTCTCAGGCAGTGGTGCCTGAGGGAGTCTCTAGAATTGTTGAAACACGGTTCTGAGATGGTGAGCAAATTCCTGAGGTGGAATTAAGTCAATCCAGGGCTTGAATTGGATCTTTGAGGCCTTTGGACAAAAAGTCAACTCTTGAGTTGATCAGGTCAAAATTGAGCTGGAGTTGATGAATTAGAGCCTAGTCTTCTGATGGAATTAGTTGATTTAATCTCTGGAATTATTTAGAGATCAAGTAAGGTGATTTTAATGAGTTTTATTGAATATTCATTGAGATTCTTTCTTCCTCTCGTTTTGGGTTCAAAAGGAACCCAATTTTGTTCTCAGGTATTTTTGTTGAATTTTAACCCTGAATCTTGCCCAGATTAGTCATTCTTGACCCTCTGAAGTTGTTCAGATCCTTTCTTTAGTGATTTATCTCTCTGTTGGGGAAATTCAAGCTCAAATCCAAGCTCTAAACCCTGGGAATGAAGCTTTGAGCTTCTTCTTCCTGAGCCTTTTCCAGACCTTTCTTCATTCTCCATTTGATGTGGAACACCTCACTAAAGTCATCCAAGCTTTCAGTTGAGGAAGAAAGTCCCTCCTGCAGGTCATAAGACCTGAAGACCTTCTCTACAGGCTTAAATGGCCATGCAAAATAGCCATCTTCATCCTTCAAATCGATGGATCAATCATGTTCTTAGCATCAGTTTGATGCTACAATCTGATAGAGCATTTGATTAGCTCTCGATCAAGCCTCTGCTCGATTGGATCGGGAAACTGAGTCAGCTGGAATCTTCATTTGAAGTCTGGCCTGGAAATGCTAGAAAAGTCCCACCTCGAGAGTCTTAAGGCGCAGGACTTGGTATAACACCATTTTGCACTACGACCCCCTTGGTCGTCAGCGCAAGGTGCGAAATAAACTGAACATATGGGTGCAGGTGCATGCATGTGCACATGCCTGTGCATGGGTGTGTGCGCCTGTGGGCATGGATGTGAGCAGGCTCGTGGGCCTGGAACTATGCATTGTGAAAAATAACTAAAATCCACCTAATTGAGTTAGGTCGGACCTCGAGAAGGGTCTGGTCCCACCCTACAGCTGTGTATCCCCGAAAGAGATCTGGCCGCCCATTAATAATATAATTTTTATAAGTAAAGGGGATTAATGGGTTGACGTGATCTAAAATACGACTAAGTGTGGAAATAAAGCATGCACAGAGAGCTTAAGAAAATAAGAAAAAAAGAATCTTAAGAAGAAAGCTAAGGGAAGGAGAGTTTGAGAGAAGAAATATAAAGGCAGGGAGATGGGAGAAGAAAATGAGAAAATCAGATGTCCATACTTTTGTCAAAAGTTCAATTTATATTTTTAAGTCGTCTAACATTTTTTTCAGATGTCTGCTTCAGGGCTAAAGTTGATATGTTACATGTTTTTGAGCATTTAATGTTGTAATGGGCATGATTTCAATTCTTTGCCTTATATTCTTGTAAGAAATTGTAATAAACTTGTTTACTTGGTTTTAAATGATAGATTTCTCTTGTAAACTTGTTTCTTCTTAATGGAATGTTGTATGCTTTGAATTGATTAATCTTTTATGCAATTATTCATGTGTTTAAATATATTGTAATTATAATCCAATTGATTAAGTAGATAGTAATTATTTCTCAGGGATGAATGGTGAATTAAGCTTACTATTATACCTCCCAGTAAACGACCAGGACTCAATCAGTTAAAAAGAACTTAAATTCTAAAATGTTAAGTTAACTTGACCCTATACTACACTTTCGACATCAAATCGAGTTAACCTAAGTTACATTCTTGTGCAATTAATTAAGTCTAATTAACTGTGTTGAGAATTAACGCACTATCTAAAAACAAATCACTTATTTTGGCTTTTTGACCCCATATTGTAGGGTGGATCCCGAAAGATATGAAAGATCTCCCTCCAAGCCATACATACAACTTTCATTGAATAGATTAACAATAGATTAAGATTAGATTAGGAATAGTTTAGGAGTAGATTAGAACAAGATTAGGAATAGATTAAAAGTATATCTAGAAGGATTAGATTAAGAGCAGTTTAGGAGTAGATTAAGACTAGTTTAGAAATAGTTTAGGAGTAGATTAGGAATAGTTTAGAAGTAGGAATAATTTAGGAATAGATTATGAGTACACTAGGAATAGCTAGGAATATATTAAAAGTAGATTAGGTTTATATTACGAATAGTTTGGGAGTAGAGTAGGAGTTGATTAAGAGTAGTTTAAGAGTATGAGTAGGAATAGTTTAGAAATAGATTAGGAACAGCTAAGAGGACTTGATTAGGAATAGTTTAGGAGTAGATTAGGACAAGATTAGGAATAGTTTAGGAATATATTTGGAGTAGACTAGGAATAGCTAGGAATAGATTAAAAGTTGATTAGGACTATATTAGGAATAGTTTAGGAGTAGATTAGGAGTAAATTAAGAGTAGTTTAGGTGTATGAGTAGGAAGAGTTTAGGAACATATTAGGAATAGCTTAGGAATAGTTTAGCACTAGGTTAGGACTAGTTTAGGAATAGATTAAAAGTAAATTAGGACTAGTTTAGGAATAATTTAAGAGTAGATTAGGATAAGAATTGGAATAGCTTATGATTGGAGCAGGAATAGTTTAGGAGTGGATTACGAGTAGACTAGGAGTGGCTAGGAATAGATTAAAAATAGATTAGAACTAGATTAGGAATAGTTTAGGACTAGATTAAGAGTAATTTAGGATTACGAGTGGGAATAGTTTAGGAATAGATTAGGAATAGGTTAGGACTAGACTAGGAATAGTTTAGAAGTAAATTAGGACAAGATCAATAATAGTTTAGGAATAGATTAAGAGTAGATTAGGAATAGTTTGGGACTAGATTAGTACTAGTTTGGGAATGAGAGTAGATTAGGACTAGTTCAGGAATAGTTTAAGAGTACACTAGGACAAGATTTGGAGTAGTTTAGGAATAGTTTAGGAATAGATTAGGAATAGGTTAGGAGTAGTTTAGTAATAGTTTACGACTAGATTAGGAGTAGATTAGGAAATGACTTAGGACTAGATTAGGAATAATTTAGGAGTATATTAGGAATAGACTAGGAGTAGACTAGAAATAGCCTAGTACTAGATTTGGAATAGTTTAGGAATATATTAGAAATAGATTAGGACTAGATTAGTAGTATTTTAGGAGTAGATTAAGAGTATATTAGGAATATATTAGGACTGGAGTAGGAATAATTATGACTAATTTAAGATTGGATTACGAATAGTTTAGGATAAATTAAAGACTACATTAGGAATAGCTTAGGAGTAGATTAGGAATAGTTTAGGACTAGATGAGGACTAGACTAGGAGTAGCTTAGGAATAGACTACGACTAGATTAGGGCTAGATTATGAATAATTTAGGAGTAGATTTGGACTAGATTAGTAGTGGAGTACGAATAGTTTAGAAGTAGATTAATAGTAGATTAGGGCTAGATTAGGAACAATTTAGAAATATATTAAAAGTAGATTAGGAAGATATTAGGTTAGATTAGTAGTAGTTTAGGAGTATGAGTAGGAATAGCTTAGGAATAGTTTAGAAAAAGTTTAGGAGTAGATTTAGAGTAGTTTAGGAATAATTTAAAACAAGATTTGGATCTAATCCTAAGCTATTCCTAGTTTATTATTCCTAAGACTAGATTATGAAATAGTTTAGGACTAGGAATAGAGTAGGAATAGTTTTGGACCACATTAGTAGTAGTTTAGGAGTAGATTAGGGGTAATTTAGGAATAGTTTAGTAGTAGATTTGGACAAGATTAGTAGTAGTTTAGGAGTAGATTAAGAATTGCTTAGGAATAAATTAGGATTAGTTTAGGAGTAGATTAGGTCAAGATTAGGAATAGTTTGGGAATAAATTAGGGCTAGAGTAGGAATGGTTTAAGAATAGATTAGGGGATAGAAAATCTATTACAAGCTTTGTGTACATTTGTAGCAGGAAACCTTGCCACTTAGAGGAGTAAGAAACAAAGTGTGGTGTCATGTTAAAGCATTGAATCAAAGTACCGCACCATGGCACACACAGCAGCAGAGATGATCTGGATACGGTCATTGTTGCGTGACCTGCATGTTACAGTTGATAAGCCTATGAAAATGTATTGCGATAACAGGGTTGCAACCTATATAATGAACAATCCCATGTTCCATGAGAGAACTAAGCACATGGAGGTAGATTGTCATTTCACCAGGTGCCTTATCCAGCAGGTGTTACTGAGTACTGTTTGCCTTGCTTCTTCAGATCTGACAACAAATATGTTTACTAATCCATTATCTCACCTTATGTTTGAGAAATGCAGAGACAAATTGAGCATGGTGGATATATATGCCCTAGTTTGAGGGGGAGTGTTACGTTATGTCTTTAGGGTCTTTTTGTCATGTTTTGACTTCATTTGATACTTGTTATATTTTTTCCTCACCTTTCTCTATATAAAAAGGTGTAAGATCAACTTAGTAAAATAAGAAAACTTATTTTCTTCAACTTACATTGAATACAGTTGGCTTCATTGACATACTTTCCTTTTTCTTTTCACCTAAGCACACAACATTAGCATTAGCAAGAACAATCAGTCAGATTGTAGATTTCTAAGCGGTAAAATCCTTGAGAGAGCTTTTCTCCTGGCAAATGTAAGGTTATGGTCCCTCCATATGCCAAACCACAACTTTCATACATCGTCAAGAAATTCTTTAAATGATTTAGCAAGATCACTGCAACATGAAGCTGCATAATATGTATCCACCTCTTCTCAAAAAAATAATATGTCAATTCCTCTAAGATCATCAACAACTAGTGCCCAACTCGATTTGAACTATGACATTTCCAAGCCCACACCGCCTCATATAGAGTTTCACAAGGGGATGGATGTACTTGTGAGGGACAATATCCATTACTTAATGCTAGACCTGACCATGGGTTATGTTACGACCCAGTTCCCGAATCCCTATAGGACCTGAGACCGGCTCGACTCGACTAATCCCAAGACCTAGTCGTTCAACAAGAAATAATCAAAAAGTAGGAAAGTAAACCACATTCACTATGCTAAGAAACTAACAGTAAAGAGTACAGCAGTAAAGAAAGTAAAAGCTGCAACGGTATATGTCACCACCATAACAGTAAAATAGTAACATGGTACAAGAACGTAAAGGTACAAGAGTCTGAACTCACTACAACAGAAAGTACTAAAAGAAAGCTACTGCTACTGGGCTCTACTGGGCCCAGCACCCTCTGCAGCCAGAGACTCGGGCTGCTCAACACTTGGACCTGAAAAGGATTATGAGTAAATACAGTCAGCAAACGCTGAGTAGAGTGGCAACCAACTAACTAAAGCAGTAAAAGTGTACAGGTAACTGTCTACTCCAATTACTTTATTTTTCAAGTTATTCCTTTTCACCCATTGGTTTATTTTTCAAATCTCTTTCTTGATTTCAAATGTTCCTCGTAGGAACGATCTTGATTGCAGTCTTTTTTGAAGAGTAGAAGGCGCACGTGGTGCTCTCCTGGTTGGGAGAGTCCCCCGTGGTGATCCTACACTTAGTCAACCATCCCAAGGTCATGGACAGACGTAGCGATGACTACAGCATGCGCGATAAGCGCACGAGTAGCTACCCCGCACTGGCACGCGGTCAGTCGTTTCCGCTAATGGGTATGCTCAAAGTACCGCACGGAGCAGTATAGTGCCTAGCCCTCTCAATAACAGGGGCCTAGCCCCTTAGAACCAAACAGGGGTCTCGCCCCTCCACAGTCCGTGCAGCCTCGTCTGACTACCTTGGTTTGCCTAGTGGGCCTAACAAGTTAGTGCAGGGTGGCTAGCTGAACCCCAGGCCCTGTGGGGTGGCTAGCTCTCTCCCTACACTAGTAGCTCTCCCTGGTACAGTGTACGCGAGGGTCAAGAAGTCGGTGTAGAGTGGCCAATCCTAACCCCAGGTCCCAACCCAAGGGCGGCTAGCTCCGCTCTACACTAAACAAGGGACAGTCGCTCTCCTTGGTACTACATACTCAAGGGTCAGCACACTTCTCCACTCAAATTTCCAGATCCATTCCATTTATTTCCAGGAGCTCTACTCCTAATTCCCCGCAGGGTTCATGCTCATATTTCTCATGCCATTTCATACCAAGTTTCATTATTCACATTTCCACTCTCAGGTTATACACATGCAGCTCATATTTCTATTATTCACATTTCCATTCTCAGGTTATACACATGCAGCTCGTATTTCTATTATTCACATTTCCATTCTCAGGTTATACGCATGTAGCTCGTATTCTATCGTTTAAGGTATACAACAGGTAAGGTCACATGTAACTGTTCAACTAGCACAGGAAATTCACATTTCATAGGAAAATCTTGTTAACATTTCTATCTACTCATTCAAGATTGCAATTCAATCACGCATACAGACATTTCAAGTACTTCTCGTCCTAGGATTCATGTCTATTACGAACGCGCGCTTCATACGTCTTTTAAGACGTCTGGGAGGTGGCCCAGACGTCTGGGAATCGGTTATTGTTGGCACGCGCGATTCGTTTGCGCGCCTGAGCGCGCAGACCTGCGTACGCTGTCTCTCCCTCTCTTTTTCCCTCTCTCCTGCGGTCGCAGACCACCCTGTCCTGCTCTCTCTCTCCTGCTCGCGCGGCCTTAAAAGGCCACGCCCTCCCCCTCACTCCCGTCACCTCCGCCCCCTTCCTCTTCTCCTTCCAGTCGGTTCGCGAGAGCGAGCACGAGCGAGCGGGGCGGCGACAGCTGGGGCGGGTGCGGGAGGAGGTGCTGCGCGTGGGAGGAGGCGTCAGCCGTGAGGGCTCGAGCCTGCCGGGGCAGCGGGAGTCGGCTGGCGGGGGTGGAGGAGACGCGGGGTGGCGCGGGAGGCCTACTGCAGCTCGAACAACAGGCGGAGCACTCGCAGCGCGGCCGTGCGTCGCGAGCGGAGGGTGAGTGGCGCCCTGATTCTGGGAAATTTTCCAGAATCAGACGTCTGGGAGTCTAGCCAGACGACGTGGGAGACGTCTGGAGGACTGTCTAGACGTCTGAAAGGTGAGTTATTCCTTCTTCTTCCTCTTCTTCGACTGACCGTACTAAGAGAGAGAGGAAATGGGTACACGCAGGTTCTGAGATTCGCATCCAACGCGAATAAGATGTCTGGCTGCAGTGCCAGACGACGGGAACGACTTCCAGACGTCCGGGGTGACCATCGGACGTCTGGGAACTAGGCCAGACGCCCCCGCAGGCTTCTGGACGTCTGAGAGACCACATAGAGCAAGGTAACCCCTGATCCACTTTTTAAGATGTCTGGAATAAGTTCCAGACGTCTGATTTTGCACTGTTTCGCCGATTTCGACCCGTTTAGGGCCCGTTCGGGTTCCATTTTCCGCGTTTCGAGTTGCGTTCTTTTCGGAATTAAATCCTGTACCTGTCTACAGTAGTTGTATACTGTTTTGAGAAATTCCTTGTGTTTGATCCTTGTGATAGGACCCCGTTCCATTGCAGTCTCGGAGGTTGCGGAGGCAGGCGGGATTCCCGACCACGCCCCCAGTTCGCCTGTTGTAACCGGTAGAGTGGCTTTAAGTATAATCTGTTAAATTATGAAACCATAAATAGAACCTAGGACATTGCATGAATCCTAGGAATGAGAAATAGATTGAATGGTTTGGAACCCTACAGGGTGTTGCATGAACCATAAATATAATCCTAGGGTGTTGCATGAATCCTAGGGTTGGAAAACTAGATTGTATGATAGATTCTAGGATATGGCATGAATCCTAGGATGGGAAAACTAGTGGAATGTATGAATACTGCAGTCTTGGAAAATGTGGAAAGGAAACAATAGCTGCCTGTGAATTGAATTAACAGCTGCCTGTTATGAATGAATGAACATGATTGAGAATATGGATTGTAAGAACACGAAACTGGAAAGTGAAACCTGGATGTTCTGAGTTAAACGAGCTGGAACCCTACAGGGAATTAGGAGTATAACTCCTGGAAAGTGAATGGAATAGAATTGGGGAAGTGAGCTGGCCCTTGAGTACGGAGTACCAAGGAGAGCGACTGTCCCCCTGTTTAGTGCAGAGCGGAGCCAGCCGCCCCAGGGACCCGAGGTTAGGACTGGCCACTCTGTACCGACTTGCTGGCCCTCGTGTATGTAGTACCGAGGAGAGCTACTAGTGTAGGGAGGTACTAGCTACCCCACGGGCCCTGGGGTTCTACTAGCCTCCTACATCGACTTGTTAGGCCCACTAGGCCAAACCAGGGTAGTCAGGCGAGGGTGCGTGGACTGTGGAGGGGCAAGGCCCCTGTCTGGTTACTGTGGAGGGGTTGGACCCCTGTTACTGAGAGGGCTCTGCCCTGTACTGGTTCTGTGCTGTGCTTTGGGCGCACCCGTTAACGGAAACGACTGACCGTGTGCCAGTGCGGGTTAGCTATCTGTGCATTTACCGCGCGTGCCGTGGTCACCGTTACGTCTGTCAGTGACCTTGGGGTGGTTGACTGAGAGTAGGATCACCACGGGGGACTCTCCCGGCCAGGAGAGCACCACGTACTACTTCTACTGTTCGGAAAAGACTGCAATCAAGATCGTTCCCACGAGGAACATTCGAGATCAAGTGAAGGATCTGAGAAATAGATAAATTGTGAAATAATAGAAAGACGTAAATAAAGGAAGAAAGAAAATTAAAGCAGCTACTGTACACTTTACTGTTTCTTTAGTTTAGCTGCCACTCTACTCAGCATTTTGCTGACGTGTTACACTCGTTACCTTTCAGGACCAGCGACTGCAGAGGACGCTGGGCCGAGTAGGGTCCAGTAGAGTTACCACTGTTCTTTGTACCCCTTTTGTTTTCCACTGTAGTGAGTAGTTCTTGTTACCGTTGTACTTTTCTTTACCTGCAGTTTCGTATTATGTTATGAATGTTGTTCTACTATTGTGGTGGTATATACTGTAGTGGTTTCTTTCCTTACTGCTGTATTTTATTACTGTTAGTTATATTCATGCTGAATGTGGTTTATTTTATGGCTCTTTTGGTTACTTCCTCGTTGGACGACTAGGTCTTGGGATTAGTCGAGTCGGTCCGGTTCTCGTGTCTCGTAGGGACTCGGGAATCGGGTCATTACAATGTCATATCCTAGGTTCTAATTATTCATTCTACACATGTATTCAGGTTTATAATTAAATTAGGAGAAGCCACTCTACCAGATAACCCAGGAGTATTGGAGGCTCGAACGGCAGGCTCACGTGCCTCGACAAGCCCCGAACCTGCAACGGAACGAAGTCCTATAACAAGGAACAATCACAATGGAACATTCAGAACAGTATAGAAAGTCTTCTAACGAGTAGAGGAACTCACCAGGAAAACATCGATATCTTATTTGCGTAAAACGGACTTCAAACGGGCCCTAAACAGGTCAAAAATAGAGTTACTGACTCAAATAAGATGTCTGGCACAATGTCCAGATGTCTTAAAAGTGACTAGAAATGCACCTCAGGCTCTGCGTCGACCTCAGATGTGTAGGACCTCTTCTAGACCGTCTGGACCTAGCTCTAGACGTCCGACCTCCTCTTCGGACATCTGGGAGTGCTTCCAGCCATCTGGAGAGCTGCCCAGACGTCTGAAATGCGTGGGAGGGTGTGTCCCGCACCTTCCCGAAGCAATCCCTACATGCGACAACAAAACTCCCTCAATAAGCCACGCAAAACGTAGCTACGGAGCGGCCTGCATGGCCGTATCCACAAAAGGAAATGTACCTTCGCGAAGATTAGTCTTCAGATGTCTGGAGTCATCTCCAGTCGTCCGCTCCGTCGTCTGGACGTCACTCCAGACATCTGATTCTGGGAAGAGCCCAGACCAGAACTTCCTGCTCGCCCTCGCCGTGCGTAGCTGTGCCTAGCCTCCTCGCCTGCAGCTCTAGTTGTGGCAGTGTCTAGGATGACTCCCCCGACGCTCTCCTCCTCCCGCACGCGCTGCTCCAGTTGTGTGCCCTCCAGTGAGCTCCCACACGAGCTCGCGAGATCAAGCTCCTCCTCTCCTCACGTTGCCTCTCCTCCTCGTCGCCGCTCTCGCGCTCTCTCTCATGCTTGCTCCTCTCATTGCGATGGAGAGGAAGGGAGGAAGGTGGCTGCCGAGTGGTGAGAACGAGAGAGGTGAAGTGGGTTTGTAAAGAGGTGCGTTAGGGTTTGGATGGAGGAGAGAAGAGGGAAGGAGAGAGAAGGAGCGTATTGTTTGCGCGCAGTACGCGTACAGACGCGAAGCTCGTAACAAAAAAATTTCGATTTCTAGACGTCTGACCGATAGTCCAGACGTCTTAAAAGGCTCAGGATAGAACGGATCTTTACAGGTTAAGGGCCCTATCAACTCAACTCACCCAACCCACAAATTAGGTGGGCTTGGGCTTTGATTTTTTTATCATGACCTGACCCAACTTGTCCCTTTAATTGGCTTGATTTTAAATGGCTAGGCTTGGGTCTTCAATTTATAACTCAACCCACAACTACAAATCATTGATATTTTTTTAAAAAATTCCAATTACAATAGTCTCAATCCCATCATTAAATACCCAAATTTCCATTTATTTAATCATTGTGTGGGTTTCAAAAATCTCCACCCTGGCAGCATTTAACAGACATTTAATTATTATTAACAATCTATTTATCAGAACTTAGATTTATGGCATTGGGCATGTCGAGACTTGGGAAGTGGAACAATCATCACACCATCCAAGTATCCAAAATGCTGCTATTGTGCTACTCATAGTTAAATCTCACATTTGAATCTTAAAGGTTTTTAGTTTTAGAAATTCCACCCCCATTCCTAGTGGTGGATTGCCTATTTCTTCACCTCCTCCACCGACACCATTGCAAGTTGCTACTTCATAAAATAGGAAGATGGTATTGTTGCACTTCATAATTATTAGTTTGATAACAATGAGCTCAACCTCAGAAAGTATATGTCTCTTTGTGGTAGAAGGGACACATCCATTTACAATTGTAGAAGAGAAAGGGTTTAGGTGGTTGCTTCTTAAAGCAACTCCAGAATTTAAATCATTTGGAAGACACACTTTGAAAAGGGAAATACTTTCTTTATATGTGAAAGAAAGGGACAATTCGAGGGAGTTGCTAGCAAAGGTGCTTGGACATATATGTTTAACAACTGATAATTGGAAAAGTCAGTATACTAAAGAAGAATATATGTGTGTGACTGCTCATTCATTGATGTTAACCAGAAGTTGCACAAATGTATTTTGCGATTTCAAGCATTAACACCACCATTTGATGGAGTTTGCATTGTCAATGAATTAGCATTGTTTTTTACTAAATGGAAAATTGAGCATAAGTTATTTTTATATCCACAAACAATGCTAGCTATAATGATTCAATGAGTACATTTGTAAAGTGACCACTTATGGCAAAAAAATTCTTTTTGGGTGGGGGTGACATTTTCCAAATTCGATGTTGTGCACATGTTTTGAATCTTCTTGTGCAATCTAGCTTGATTGTTGTTGGTCATGTTTTAAATAAAGTTCATGATATGGTGAAGTACATCGATAGATCCTCAATAAAGCAAAAAAAGTTCTTTGATCTTACAAAGAAGACTTTTGATTTGCAAACAGTTAAGAAATTTAAATTAGACATGCCTGTTAGTTGAAACTTCGTTTATACATTGCTAGATTGCATGTTACATTATAAAAATGTGTTCATGCATTTTCTTGGGCAACGTCAAACCTTGAGAAGCATTGTACTTACGGAACAAGATGGTGAGATTTGAGTATTCTTCATCATTTTTTAAATGTGTTTTATGATGTCAGTTCATGTGCTCAGCTACCACATCCTACTTGGAACTTATATCTTAAAGGAGTATGGAAAATTCATGTATGTTTAGTAAAGATAGCAAATGGTCCACCCTCCTTAAGTGATAAGGTGAAGGGAATGCAAGCTAAATTTGATAAGTATTGGGGTGAATACAATGTGATTTTGAGTTGTGCCACAATTCTAGATCCGCGATGTAAAGTTGCATTTTTGCAATATTGTTATGGAAAGATTTATGATGCTGAAAAAGTTGGAGAACATGTTGAGAAAGTATTGAATACTTACTCTTCATAAGTTGTACGAAGAATATAAACCATGGCCAGGTACTCAATGGTAGAGAAGCTTGCTGGCTTCAAGATTTGATTCTCTCCAAGACACATCACCGATACTTAACTCGTGCATGTTACACTTGACTAAACCAGTGAAGGATGACGATCCCTAATAGGCCAACAATATTGGTAAGAAGGTAGTATGTTGAGACTTTACTATTTCTCTTCTATTTTCTGATGATCCTTTGGCCCCACTCCACCTCTCGTTTGTAGTCCTCTTGATACACCACCCCTTGCAATTCCTTCCTAGCCCTTAGCTCCTATTGGTCCAGTTCTTTGTAGTCCGCCTCGTCAGGCTGCACTCATTCTAGAGCCTTGTTACGAGCCACCCTCAATCTGTTCTTATACTCCACGAGAGTCGTTCTTAGATTCTTAAGCTTTATTGCCATAGTCCTCGAAGCTGAGGACTCCTGCAACTAAGCTGCCCAAAAATCCTTCCATAAACTCTCGAAAATTAAGCTCTAACAACCAGGCCTTCTCGAACTTAAAGTACATAGAGTACCTCACCTCCTCCTTTGCCAACCATAACAAGGGTGTGTGTGTGATTCGAGAAGGGGCGTTGCTTTGTCACTACCTCAGCCTTCTGGAACCTCTTCACCATGTCCATTAACATGAGGAACCTATTAATCTTTGACCTAGCCCCCGAGCCGTTCCTATACGTAAATCTGGCACTAGACAACATGTCTATCAAAACTCGAAGTTCACGACAAGATCCACAAAGCTTTCGGTGGAAGCATCACATTGTCCATCAGGACCATCCTTAGTAAATAGTGTGGCGTTGAAGTCTCCCGCTGGGAGGCAAGGTCTCCCATCAACAAAAGTGAATGCTTTTCTCGGTTCTGTCCATAGTTCTTTCAATGTCTCCCCGCATGGGCCATACATGCATGTGAGGACTAAGAACAATTCATCCATCCGTCTCTATAGAGAAACATATATATATTATATTAGACCTACCTTTTGTGTTATATTAAAAACTTGTCTCAACATTCTTTAACTTAACTTCCACAAAGTCATACAGGGAGCTACATAATCTACTGCCTCATAAAAGTAGTCTCGTTTCCCTAAAGCGAAATTGCCCCCATAAAAATCCTACTATTAGGCCCTTGCCACTCGAGATATGGATGTAATAAATCTGGGAAGGCACACCTTGCACTAAAGCTAACATATAAAAGTTCATGTAATTCAATTGTTTTGTCACTTAAAATGTAAATACACTTCAGAAAAATAGCATTTAACAGCAAATTAGATAGTGACATATATTGCATTTGCCACTAATTCATTTGATTTAGCGGCAATTTTTTTGTATATACCACCAGTGTAATTTGTCAAACAACATTTAGTATTAGTGATAAATATATTTGCTACTATTACTTTTGAGTTGGTAGCAATTGCTACTTATGCTACTATAATATTTTTGTCAAATGATAATTAACATTAGTGGCAAATATAATTGCCATTATAGTCTTAAATTTAACGATAATTGTTTCTTATATTAATATAATATTTTTTTCGAATGATAATTAATGTTAATTACGAATGTAATTGCAGTAATATGTATATGATAAATTGATATTAGTAATTTTTAAAGGATAATTTTGTGATTTTTTTTTCATGTCACTAAAGACCTTTTATCAAACATTATTTAAGGCCTTTTAGTGGAAGTGAAAATAAGCCATTGGTTCATCTTTAATATTTTTTAGTAACATAAATGGTAAAAAATTAAATTCAAATTTATCCTTTACATAGACACTATAATAATAAATATATTTTTTACAGCATGTTATTAAGATATATTTATTTGTGGGAATAAAAATAGGTGGATAAAAAAAATTATCCCTGAAAATTAATTAATTTTTTTTCGAGTATTTTTATATTTAAAGTTCTTCCCTTCCTTTGAACCGAAGACTTTTTTTTTTTTGTTAATGATAACGAATAGCCATTATGCCCCATCATCACGTAGGGCACAAAATCCTCTGCCCATTCTTCCCCGCCTTCGATTCTCCTCCAACGGCTACCTCCGTCGACCTCCGTCCCCCACCACCTCCTCCTACCTCCGTCGACCACTGCTCTCTCCCAGGG
Source organism: Thalassia testudinum (assembly GCA_037157565.1). NCBI lineage: Eukaryota > Viridiplantae > Streptophyta > Magnoliopsida > Alismatales > Hydrocharitaceae > Thalassia > Thalassia testudinum. The sequence goes on along the minus strand of JAZHRO010000015.1, from coordinate 22,414,992 downwards.
AGATGCCCCCTCCTCCGCCGCCTCCTCCGGGGTTGAGGAGTGTCACCCGCTGGCGGTCGCCGTCGTCGGCGACAAGGTGGAGGCCCTGGAGGAGCTCCAGCATGGAGAAAGGGTTGCTGCTGCTGCTGCCGCCGTGGCGGCGGTGGTCGCCGAAGAGGAGGGCGGAGTGGTCCTCTAGGTCTGGGTCAGGGTGGTCGTCGGAGGAGGGCGGCGGCAGTTGGAGGCGCCAATGATGTTGAAGAGGATGGGGGGCCTAGAGGGAGAGGGCATGGTCGAGGTCGAGCTGCGACAAGCGGTCGTTGTCGTCTGGGTCGGTCTCGCGGACAGCCGTCTACTCCACGAAGCCGTCGCCGCAGTTGGGGTACTTGATCCCCACCGAGGCGTCCATCACCGGGTTCACCATGCGTGAGCACGCGTGGCACCAATACCTCGCCACCGGTGGCTGCGACATCACGACCCATGGGAGAAGGGTTGATTTTGGTGAGTACCTAAAAGAGGATCCCGTCAGTTCTTGTCGGTATGGGTGGAAAAGACGAGATCCTTGGTCGATCTACATCCTCCTCCTCACCTCCACTGTCCGATCCCTGCGACGTTGCCCCCAAACACCCAAACAACCACCACTACCACAACCATATGCCCTCCCTCTCCCCAAGCATCGAAGCATTTTTTTAAGGCTTTTCGAAGAAGTTGTGTAGGTTTATTTAATTTTGGGCACTATTTTTTATTTTCATTTTTCTGTTCGAATGCATGTCTTCAGTTATAGTTCCTTAATCATGCAATTTTCCTTGCCATACTGTTTTCTACATGCCGATTTAAGGAGTTTGTCAGGTATTTGATGTTTTTTGGATCAATATGGGCTGTTGTGCGGAATCTTTTTTTTTCTATCAGAATATCTCATTCCATACATCATTACCAGGTGCAACCATCCATTTACAGAAACTAACTAATATACTAGCTACCAACCCAATTAGCTAGCTGGTTAAATATACATGTAACATTATTGTGTTCCTATGAACTTCCTCCCTTTATAAAATGTACAATTGAAAGATATGACTGAATAGAAATGGAATGTGGAGATACAAGTGCATGATATGGCAATGTAAGTGCAACATGAACTTGATGTGTTGGTAGCTTTAGCAAAATTTGGGCCAATGTACCTTCATCTAGAGTCATAAGAAGTTGATACATGGTGTGGCTTTGGTGGAATTTGAAGAATTCCTTCATGTGTCCATGTCTTCTCCAACCATGAGAAGTACAGTAGTATTTGTTGTTGGCTTGTGGCGCATTATTCGTGAAAGGTTATAACATAAGCTCTGGTCCTTATGTAGGGGTATTGAGATTATGAGTTTATTTTATCTATCTAATCCTCAGACTGGTAGGAACTACATGTTGTGAGTATGCTATTTCCTGGAAGGTTTTGCGTAGAGTGCAGTGTCTATGTAATGGATCGGTTTCGACAATGAGTGTTTGCATCTGTAGCTTCCATTGTGGTAGTGTTGCCGATTGTTGTGTACCAGTGAAAATTTTGCCATTTTCCTACCATTAAGACGATGCCTATTTTCATGGCCATCTTCCCTCTCCTTTGCTTCTGGCAGATTCTTATGCATAAGCATTGAAGGTGGTATCGTTCATAAGCATCAGCTGTTGGAAAGCAAGGGATGATGGTGGTGGGGCATTGGTGGGAATCCCCATATAGGGGTTAAAATAACTAACCTTGACAAGGGAGGAAGGTGGTGGAAGTCGGCGAGGGAATAGGGCGAGGCGAAGGACCCTGAGGAAACCAAGCACGATGCGGATGACGTGGCGAACGAGGGTGAGGGTGTCGAGCATGACACGAACAATAAGGTCGACATGACAAGGAGCTCAATGGTGCCGAGCATGATGAGGATGATGAGGCTAACAAGGCGAGGAGGACAATGTTGAGGAAGAGAAGTGTGATTGAAGGTGAGGGCGGGGTCAATCGATGGATTTTGAGGGAGGAAAGGGTCTAGCTTGGGAAGGTCTAGGTTGGGAGGAAGAATCTACTGCCTAAGAAGTAGAGGGGGGATCCTATCAACCTTGCCTTTCTTGTTTCATTTTCAAGTATGTGAGCTCGGCAAAAATAGTGACATGACTAATAAACAGCTTGTGGTTAATATCCATTGGTACGCTAAAATGTTGGAAGATACGAGAGAGTAAGGTGCTAAAGGGGAAGGAGCTCGTAGGCTTCCTTTCCATGAAGGTAAGGATGAAATGATTCCAATTAAACAACTTATTCTTCATAAAGGCGTAAAGTGCCAAAAGTATAGGACTAGGACAATTTTCAAAAGAAGTAGATTTGGACATGAAATTCCAAATAAATGAGCTGTTCAGGAATCGCAGGGGGGACAAAAATAAGGTGACTTGGCGGGCTTGCCCAAGTCAAAATACTAATGAGTGAGAAGTGCCTCTCAAATCACCTTGGAGGTGTCATGATGCAAATCAATATAAGTGGGACCAAAAGCGGGACAACCCAAAATTTTCATTAAAATGTCAGAATTCACAAGAACGTCAATGCCTTATACATTCAACGTGAGTTGAATGTCGAACCCTTCACCGATATTGCAAAGGTTGCCATAAAAAAGATGATAAGCCATCAAATCCACTCCTTAATGCGACTACCTTAAGCACCCGCATAGAAATGACGATCAAAGAGGCAACCGATTTTGTGAAAAATGAACTTGTCTTTAAGTCTAGAAAAGATGTGTTCAAAGTAATGAAAATTAATCGGACGCGCGACATGAGGTGGTAATTTGGTGTAGAGAAAAATTCCGTCTCGTGTCATCATCAAAATAATGATCGCAAGTGTCGTTGTAAGAGGAGGATGAACTAGACTAGCGTGTGCGTTTGGTTGCCAAAATGAAGGTTTTGTTCGGTAGTTGATTGATCATAAAAGAACTGGTCGATAAAAAACTGGCGAGTGACTCTACTGAAATCGACTGTTTTGGTTGATCAAAGTTGATGATTGATTGTTAAAAAATTGGCTTTTTCAAAAAAACTGTTGAGAGAATTAAGTAGTTATTTAGTGTCACATTGGAAAGTGTGCACTTTGTGTGTGAGTGGTGGCCTATAAACAGGTGTGTACTCATTTACCTTTGAGGAGAAATACAAAGAAAACACGCCCATAGGGTGCTTCTCCCGTGGTTTTCTCCCCGCTCCTCGTGAGTGGGGTTTCCACGTAAACTTAAGCGTTACATGATTGTTTATTGCTTTGATTTATGCTTCGATATTATTTAAATATTTTAACTTGGTATCAGAGCAAGTTCTGATCTTGGGTCTTGTTCTAAAGTTTTAGATATATTCCATTATTTGTCTCCATATTGTCTTTAATTTTGAGAGAGGAGGGAAAACCCTAATCTCTCCATGCAAGGGAGGAGATTGTGATGGCCCTAATGTGCGTGAAAGAGGCAAGGAGGAGATGTGGCAGCGATTGTTGGCACCGACCTCAATAGAGACATCGTCATAGCTGTCAAGGGCAAGGATCCGAGTAGATTCAATCCTCGCCCTATGGAGTCGCCACTATGTAGCCAGAGGAAATAGGATGTGGCTTGCGTTCCCCAACGCTACCAACGTGGCAGAGGTTTACTATGACAAGGAAAGGATGAAGAAGGCGAAGCGACGACCGTAACCCGCGGCAAAGGAGCAGAAGGAGCCGATGGAGAAGAAGCTTGCTTCGATCTGAGATCAATAGCCAAGAAGGAGAGGGCCTCCGGTCGTTGGTGGCACCTATATGGTTTGCAGCAACGCTGCCGCTGCACCGAAGAGGGACTTGTGGGGGCAAGGCGATGACTATTGTTGGGAGGAGCACCATCGCATCCAACGGGTCGCAAAGAGTGGCGAAGGAGGTGCTGATCAAGCACTGCCTCCGCAACGGCACTCCCGGCGACTTCGCTACTCCAACGACAGCAACAACAAGTAGCTCGAGCTCGAGCACAAGGAGGAAGAGGTTGGAGACGATGACGACTTGGACAAAAGGCACTCGTCGGAGGAGAAGCGTTGCACTACGTGGAGAAGCCGGAGGTGCAGTCGACGGTGAGGGAGATGCATGCGTCACAAGTTGAGAAGGAGCGGCGGCTGTGTTGTTGGGTTGCCCCTAACCTTGGAGACCGAGAGGTTTTTAGAACAAAAGGAAATGAAAAAAAAGGGAAAGAAGAAAAAGGGAGAAATAGTAAAAAAGAATGAGAGAAAAGAAAAAAAAAAGAAAAGGAAAAGAGAAAAAATGGAAAGGAAAAAAAAGAAAAAGAAAAAGAAAAAGAAAAAGATGAAAAAAGTAGAAGAAAATTTCAAAAAAAAAGGGTGATGATGTTTATGTTTAAGAGAAGAGATGGAGAAGTCTTCTCTTATTTTTTTTATTTTCTTCTTGTTATTATTGTCTTCTCTCATACAAGTATGAGAGAAAGGGGGAGTGTGGAAGCCATTATAGTCACCCCTGTTTGGTAGCCTCTTTGTTGCAGTCCAAAGGCACGATAGCATCCTCCAACAGTTAAGGTGACATCGGATACCGCTACGGACTTGTTTAGTAGCTGATCTCCACATGATAAACAAAACTCTAGGAGGTCCAAAGTTTCGAGGTCTTCGAAGAGAGGGAGATTCATTTTTGAGGTCCTAAGAGAAAGGGTCCGGTCAGTTTTTATGTGGAAGATGCAGCTTTGAGGTCTTCAGAGGAAGACCTTTTTCAGGGATATTGAATGGGGAGCCATCAGCATCAGATCTTCAGAGATAGCTACAATTCGTTTAGCAACTCCAACCTATGTTTCCGCCTATGTAGAGTGGGTTTCTTTGTGTTACAAGCTGAGCATTCCATGCTCCAGTTTAAGAGGGAGTGTTGAGAGAATTAAGTGGTTATTTAGTGCCACATTGGAAAGTGTGCACTTTATATGTGAGTGGTGGCCTATAAATAGACATGTACTCCTCCCATTTATCTTTGAGAAGAAATACAGAGAAAATACGCCCATAGGGTGCTTCTCCTATGGTTTTCTCCCTGCTTGTGAGTAGGGTTTCCATATAAACCTAAGCGTTCCATGCTTGTTTATTGCTTTGATTTATACTTCTGTATTATTTAAATATTTTAACTAATATGTCAAACGGATTGAAATCAACACATAACAAGCCCACATACATGTTTTTGGGAAGATTAACAAGATATTCAAGATCACACATGATAATAAAATCACAAGATAACTTAATCAAGACCCTTACATGAAAACAAGTTTTCATGATATGGAAAATAAAAAGTTTTAAAGATGTATGGGAAATGAAAGTATACCAAGATCGATTATATCAATCGATAAAGAGGGGCAGTGAGAGGAGAGGACAGCTGACGAGGAGAGGAGGTGAACGGTAGTCGGCAATGGAGAGGGAGGTTGCATGGCTGACCAACGGAGTGCCGTGGTCAATCGATAGCGGTGAGGGGGGCTTCTTAGTCGTTGGGTTGGTTGGTGGTGATGGTGGAAGTGTGGGGCGTTGTGGGGCACAATTGGGAACTGAGCAACCAAACAATTAGTGAATGTTTTCTTGCATTTACTTAACCTCTTCTTTTGTGAACTCAATGTGTAATGCAGGCCCTCTTTCAAAGTGCCTTCCCTAATGCAAATGTAAGGCATTAGATGAGGTGGTTCTGCCACCTCGTCTGTGACAACAACAAAGGATATTTTGTTTAGTACATACTATATTTGCCAATAAAAATGACAGATCAAAAAAGAAAAAACTATTGACCTTACAGAGCATGAAATCTAATAGAATATCTCCTCTATACTAGTTGTGCCACCTCAACTATACCTTTTTTAGAAACCATTGGCACTGTCTATCTATGCTTTCTCAATGCTATGCTTGCCAAAACTATTGCAGCAACAACATGAATAGAAAATCTTAGCCATTCATGCTCCAATCTAAAGGCCAATCGTGCCTCCTCAACAGCTAGGTTCCTCCTTGCCTAAATTGCATTGTCGGTGATGAAGGCTACCTCTATCACCAAAATGAAGCACTTATCGCCATGGCAAAAAATCTCAATAGTAGCTACTAATTCTCCAATCTATAGGTCTTGCCTTAGGCTTTCAAAAGCAAACTTTTCTCCTGCTAGGAAAACTTGCCCTGCAATAGCTGAAGGTCTCTTGCAGTTGCTTGAATACCTTCTAACAACTCTGTAAGGGTAATTAATAGAGATATTCATGAATTATCAGGTATCAATAGTTTTTATCATCCGTAGTTAAATTTCTCTCACTAATGTTTTAACATGTTTTTTTTTTTGGATTGACTTTTGTCTATTTTTTCAATGAACCAAATTTTCAATTAATTGATTTTCTGGATTTGTACCTTCTACACTTGTTTTTAAGATATAAACTGTTAACTAATTTCAACGAAGGGAGCTTTGACATAATGGTAAAATTTGTTGCTTGACTCGGTTGTTATGAGTTTTAAATCACGAAAGAATATTTTTTTTGGAAAAGTAGGATAAATCTTCGTATAACCACTCCTTCCATTCACTAGTCTTGCATTTAGTGGAGCTTTATGTAGCACTTTGTCTTTATGTTCTTTTTTGAATGAGGGACAGATTCATAAACACAACAACACCAAAAGCCATCCATCGTCTCTGCAAACACAACACGGCACCAAAATCATCCGTCTTTGGTGCAGACTGTACCTTATCGACATCCCCCAGCACACTCCCTCTACCTCTCTCAATCTCACTCTCACCCTCACTTTTGCTTCCCCAACCTCCCCTTCCTCCTGTGGCTCTCTCTCCCTCTGCGATTCCTATCTTTCGCCATCCCTGCTGCCCCTTCTTGATCCTCCCTCTCCCTCGCACATCTCTCCCCCTGTTTCTAGTCCCCTCCCTCTCCCCATGGGCTGTGGTGACCCAAACACCCACTGGGGGGCTCGCCATACCTCACATGTGCAAGATTCCACCTCCCTTCTCGTGACCTTCTCCGCGGTCCTTCCTCTTCCAGAAGGAATATCCAATTAAAATTCTTTTCTTTACATTTAATTATGCCTTACTAAGCCTTTGTTGGCTCACAGTATGTTGTCTCCTTACTTTTGAGGACAAAATGCCGCACTGCCCATCACACTCTGCCTCGCCCTTACGTGCAGGTGCTGCACTTGCGGGTGTAGCAACTACTTCGCATCACTCTCACCAGGGACCTCCTCTGGCAAATGTTGTACATGGGGGAGCTCCTTCCCATTGAGGCTCGCCTAATGAGCCTGTTCACCTACCTCGGGGCACTCCTCCAAAATATGATTGACCTATTGATAGCCTTGGCAGATTTGAGGGTGATGAAGTGGTAGAGAGAAGGGGAAGTGGATGGTTATCTTTTTGGGTTCATCTTTTGGGGGTCCATATAGAAATAATGTTGTAGGGGGACAATCTAAAAAGTGGATTGTAAATAATTATATATATATATTTTTATCGTATCTTTTATAGCCCTTCCCTTTTGTGCAAATCTTGTGAGATAGTTGTGCGGATATCTTTAAGGGGTTTGGCTGTAAATGTAAAACCATATTGTGGGGTGTGCTCGCAATAGCTATATGTTTATATATATATTCTATTTCGTGGGATGTTGCAATGCGGGGTGTGCCTGCAATGGTTATATGTTATATATTTTTGATCAAGTATCCTTTGCAGGCACAGGAATTTGGAAAAAACCCAGAAAATAGGGGAAACTTTGTCGGATTTTCAGCGGAAATTAGCCCCTTAAATTGATATTCTTCCCTTAGGCCTGTTATCTTAAAATTCGTAAACGTCATTTTTGGTAACTTAGGAGGCGGTACGCATCAACCATGTGCTTGTAGATTCGATCCCTAAGGATTGTTGTTGCGGGATGTGACATCTATCCTAACCTTTATTAAATAAGCACTTGATATGTTCCTAATACGAGATGATTAGCTTGCCGACTCATCTCAAGCTATAACAATAGGACAATAAATTAGTGTCTTGTATGCTTGTAGCATCGCAAAGAGAATGAGTACACGTCTCTTGTTCAAGATGAAGATCTTTGAATATAATAATTTGATGAAAGTCATTTATTTTTACCGGTGATATCCAAGTAAAGGTGCAAAAAGTGGATATAAAGGGAATCAAAAGAATCTGAGAATTGGATCCATAATATAGTATAATGAGTTGCCAAAAGAGAGAAGTTGAGAAAGTAAGAGGGGTGATTTACATGAAAAAGATGGATCAAGAAAGAAATAGAGAATGCCAAACTATGTTAAACTAGTGTTGTGCCAAACATGCAATAAGTGCATTTTGATCTTAGTATATCCATTAGTTCACCAAATTGACATGTAAGGGATACTACTTTGTCATTGAATTGCCAATGGAAGCATATTTTCTCTTTTTTCTCCTGGTTTTAGGCAATGTAACCAAATAAGCAAAACATTTCCTACTCCTTGTATCTAAAGTTTTTTACTGCTTATTGTCTATGTTTTAATCCTAAAATAATCAAATATTGATACCTAACGCATCTTATTATTTAGACTTCATCTTTACTCTAAACAAGGCAAATGAAATGAAAGGCATTGACATGGGAACAGAGGGTGCTTGTGATCAACATCAAAATGATGCATTTGCTTGTCAGGTGGCAATCAGAGTAGGAAATCAAAGGGAGTAAAATAGAGAAAATGCGAAGTTGAAAATCTTGAAGTAAAAGAGGGTAGCTTCTGTCATGGATATATCCTCAAGTGAATGTTAAGAAAAATCTATCTTCGGTCTTACATACAAATTATTTGAGACTGCAGGCTTCTTATTAACTGGTTTGATTTTTGCTAATAGCTACCCTTACGATAGATTTCTCGGTAAATCTTGGTACAAATTTTTGGGGAAATACTTGACAGGCTTTAGCTGAAAAATATTTTTTCTAATTCCACATATGTTAAGACATCTGATAGGCTTGTTGATGAAGATATTCATCAATTGGCTACAGAGGGTTGAGGATTGCACTCTTAATTTAAATAAAGCAGCACATATTTTGCAAGTAAAGTTTCATTTAGACCAGTTGCCAAGTGGCTTGTGTTTGATTTTTACCTATTTATTATTTATGAAAGGCATGATTGCCACTGGTGGTGAGCCGAAGAAGGGAGGGTGCGATTAAGGAGAAAGGGTTGTTGGTGGCGATGAAGTGTTGTTGGTGAAGGGGGGGGGGGGCAATGGAAGGGAACTGACCTTATTGTACTGACCCTTTGGATGTGTTGAGCAGTTGCTGAGGTTGACAAGTAGCAATGAATGATGATTTGTGTTAGTTTTAGGATTTTAAGTATATAAAGAGGGAAAAGAAGAGAGGAACAAAGAGTAAGTTTGATGATTTAAATTGGTAGTAGTGATGATAATAGAAGAGAAAGAGGGTTTACGAGGAGAGTGGGCTACTTTGACATCCTCCTTGGAGACCCCCATGGCTGACCTCAATGACTCCATCTCTTTCAAAACTACTTGAAATTAATTACTTTAAAATTACTTGAATTCGTTGAACATCTTGAAGGCTTCCCAGGGGTCCTCCATCTCTTCGTCGATATTGTCACAAAGCTAAGGAGGGCATCGTCGAGGGAGCAATGGAGGCGCTGGAAGTCCCTGAACATGAGGCTGGCGCGGTAGGGCTAGATGAAGGAGGAGACGGTGGTGGTGAGCTCGATGGGGTAGGCACCAAGGCCAAGGCAGTTGAGGGCTTGACAGAGCTCGTCAGAGGTGATCTCGCTGTTGCAGTGGTTGTCGAAGAGGTTGAGCACACGGTGGAGGCAGTGGGTGTTGAGGCTCGAGCTTTGTAGCCGTCAGAAGAGGGAAGGGGGTAGGGGATGGTCGGTGATGGGGGGAGTCAAGGTAATGGTCGGAGATGGGGGAAGGCGCCACCTTCGTGGGGGTGATGGGTGGGATTGGAAGGGGTTTGGAGGTTTTTTAAAACACAAAAATCCTTTTGTCATGGTTTGTAAAATCGTGACCAAGAGGCTCAACACAAATAAGATCTAATTAACCTTATTGGTCACAATTCTAGGTAGAAGCTGATCATAAGTTACTTTTGGTCACGATTTTAAAAACTGTGACCAAATGATCGTGACCAAAATTAATTTTTTGAGTAGTGATATCGTAGGTGGCAAGGTCCTAGTGGTAGGCTTTTTATAGGGGCAGCTTCACTGTAGGGAGACGAGACTACTTTTATGGGACGATAGATTTTATGTAGCTCGGTTACACTATATGACTTTGTGGAAAGTACGTTAAAGAAGGTTGAGACAAAGTTTTTAATACAACAAAAAAGGAAAGTCTAATATAATATATATTGGTTTATATATATTATAAATATATATCGATTTAGATCCATATCTCATATTAGTCTTGGTCCTCACATGCATGTAAAATCTAACTCTACCTTTGCGTAAAATCTGACATGTATATTCACCAAACATAATTCAAGTTGCACACTCTTAGGCAGTCAAAAGTCCTTTTTTCCTTTTAGGCTGCTTAAGATTAATTTTGCTTTCCATTTATATCAGCTTACTATTAAGTCATAAGCATCAATTTGGAAACAGATGGTTGATGCTAGGATTAGTTATATCCCTAGCAACACTTTTTTATGCTATGATCTTGTGCTACATGCCACAACCATGATAGGGGTTGTACCTAATAGATATGGGTGGATAGGTGGGGAGATTGGGTTTGATATTTATTTCTCAATGGCTTGAGGGAATGCTTCTCTGCCGACTATGGTATTGGGATGCTTATGCGCCACAACAGCATTGTGTGCCCTCCAAGGTGGCGGTCGAGCAAGGAAGTGGATCCGAGCATGCGAGATGCGTGGGTTGCTTGTCTAGACTCTTGCCACTTGGAGAGGCATGCCGTTTACCCTAATGGGTTAGGCCTGCTAGCTATAGTCGACCCAAGCTAGTGGTCTCGAGCGAAACCCATCGTAATCAAGGGTAGTCATTTGGTTAACCTAGAAGTATGAGAGTGAGAAATCAAAAACAATCATGCGATGACACCTTGGAAGAAAAGATTGTGGACCCTGACAGATTCAGTAGTCAGATACAACTGAGGAGAGGTTGGAGCAAACCCTCGACCCAAATTTTGAGATCTCGGATAAGACTAATCGATATTGTGAAGGTTGAGGAGAGCTTATGGACGAATTAAATACGAACCTATCCTTTAAGGTCTAAGAACTATCCATAACAAGGTGTCGGGACTGAGCAGGCTTGCGCATGTTGAGTGTCTCCACGTAGGTTAGAGTTGAGAGTTGTCAGGCTGACAATACTTCATTACGAGGGATAATGGATGATTATTAAGGGCGAATTCGGGGTGGAGGGGTCCCTTCGAGGCATAAGGAGAGATTTCTCACACCACGAACCTCCTTGGTTCAAGACGAGTATCCTAATAATGACAGGGTGATGATTCGTTTTACTATCAGAAGTAAGAATTTGCTATTAGAAGTTAGTGGATAGTACCTAATAAACTAAGAGGAAACCAATAGCTGGACCCTGTGGTAGGGGTCAAGGCGGCGAATCCTGTAATTCACTATCCTAAGCTAGGGAAAATAGGGGGTGAAAATTCCATTCGGACAAGATAGGGAACAATTAGAAATAAGGGAAGGGAAACGGAGAAATGACGCCAATTAAAATTCTCTCATTTGCATTTAATTATGCCCTATTGAGCCTTTTTTGGCTTACACTATGTTGTCGCCTTACTTTTAAGGACAAAATGTCACATTGTCCATCACACTACGTGCCTCACTACTGCATGTAGGCAATGCACCAGCGGGTGCAACAGCTAGTTTCCATCACTCTCAATAGGGACCTCCTATAGCAAATGCTGTACATAGGGGAGCTCCTACCCATTGAGGTTCGCCTCGCGAGCCTCTTCACCTCTCTCGGGGCGCTGCACATGGGTTCAGAATTTTTTTATTACCATATCCTAAAAATATTAGATATGAATTTGGTTTAGATAAAGATCCGATACAGATACAAGTCAGATATTAATAAAAAATATAATTAATATATATAAGTATTGGATAAAAAATGTGAATGTATTAAGAGTTTCAATCTTTCTATAAAATTATTCACGGGTTAATATAACTTTTCAGGCGTAAATATAAAATGATCTAAGTTAAAACACACATTTTGTTTTTGTAAAGTACAAAAAATTTGAGCTTAACAATATCTAAAAGAATAACATACATAAAAGCAGTTGAAATGCATTACATATAGGTTGAATCTATTAAAATTCAAATTCGTGTGTACATATGTTCTGAATTTCAGCATATTAAACCTGAATTCATATCTGACAATTCCGAGATCGTTATCCAAATTCGATAAATATTGAAATCTAAATGTCTCGATCCGACCATATTTGGATATGGGTATAAGATATCCGAATCCATATCCAAATCCTGTAGTTGTTATGTTTGTCTTTTCCTAGCTTGTGAATTTTTTTTCCTTTTTTTTTGAGAATGTGGTGGTTGGTTAGCTTGAAAAAGGATATGACGTACTTCCAACTAATATGAAAGTTGATGTTTTCCCCTTCATTGTATTTTTATTTTTTTGCAAGAGCCAAATGTTGTAGGTTGTCCTTCCAAAATACAACCTTGCCCAATTACAGGTTTGCTTGACTGCATATTTGGTCATTGAGCAAATCAGGACCCGAGGGGTTGCTCAATTTTATCTACTAGAGCTACCCTCATCCTTAGGCTCATTCCTTTTGGTCTTAAGATAGACATTGATTGTAGCTGTTTCAAACATAAAATGTTTTCTACCAGATAGCCTATTGCTAATGAAACTTTTTCTTCTAGATTACTTCTTTTCCTGCCCAAGTCCACATTAGAATAAATGACATTTGAGAAAGTATGAAGTAATTACCCACTAATTATTGTTGTTTAGGGTACTTTCACTACCATAATCCTAACTGTCACCTACTTGAGGTAAAAAGTCGTTGACTTTCCTCGGTTATGAAAAGCAATGGTAAATGTTATTAGCATTTTGAGTTGTTGAGACATTCACTTGTAATAATAAAGGGTAACTCTGCAAAGTGGTTCCATGTTGTGGAGAATGAAGAGTCGAGAGTCTGTTTGGGCGTCCAATTGGGCATCGATTTTGGAGTTTTTGGGTCCTGTTTTGGGTTTGCATTAGTTGCAAGGAATATCTTTAGTTGGATGCTAGTTTTTAGTAAGTTTGTTTAGAGGATTTGATTTGTTTTCTAAAATTAGGAGATTAGGATTGGTTTGTTTCCTGTTTTAAGGGATTGTCATATGTTATCTCTTCTATAAAAAGAGAACCTTTGTAATCCTTTCTTTTTTGAGTTAATAAGATAATTCTTTTACATTTCCAACTCCTCTCCTCTCTCTCAGCCATCGGCCACCCCCTCTATCTCTTCCAACCTCTAGCCATCCTCCTCTCTCTCCTTCTCTTCCAATGTGGGACAATCCCCACGTGGAGTGTTTTTGTGATGTCAAGAAGCCTCCACGCTTCCATGTTGCGCCCAAAACTCAACACGTGTCTTCTTTGAATATGCACAGGGCAGGAGCTTCATGCACTTGGTTCCCCTTTGTTGGATTGCTTGCATTGTGTTGTGGCATGACTATGTCTTCCGTTTGTATCATTATTGCCTGGTCAGTGTCATTTTTGTATGTTTGTTTGGGCTTCAGGAAACTTTTCCAAATCCATTATCTTATCAATTCTTGTTGAGTTTTAAGTCATTGAAGCTTCTTTTCTTGATTTATGTGCTTGTTATTTATATGAATATTATATTGTAGGAGAATATTAGATGTGTATGCATCATTTATGATCCCTCTTCAAGTTGTCTTGGCTATTAAAGGATTGAAACTATCCGTCTCTATAAATCAATCTATTCCTTCAACAAATCAAGGTTAGCTTTTTCATTTGAAGATGATTTTCTGAATAGCATGTATCAAAAAGTTTGGTTAAAATATTGAAACTTTCTCTTGTTTGAATGGATAACAATTGCATGCTCTTATTGTGATACAATGAGAATAACTCAGGTCTGATTTTTTGATATCCTAAAAGGAATTATCTTATAGTTGAATAAAATAAATCAAACAAAAGCAAAATGATATCAAGCATAAAATAATAAGAATACTTGGGTTTACGTGAAAATCCCACATACGAAGAGCGGGGAGAAAATCACGGGAGAATGCCCTAATAAGGCGTGTTTTGTTTATTTCTTCTCAAAGGAATAAGTGGGGTGGTACAAGCTTATTTATAGCTAGCTATGTGGGAGTAACCACTCCACTATGTGGGCCATTACACACTAACAGAAGTCCCACTCTACTATGTGGGAGTAAACCACTACACATTTTTTTCAACACTCCCCCTCAAGCTAGAGCATACAATGCTCAGCTTAGAACACAAAGAGACCTACTCTATATAACAGAACACAACCTTTGGATTGGTTCTTACTTGTAGGTAGGAACACGGGCTGGAGTTGCTGGACGAACTATAGCTAGCTCTGAAAAGAGGCCTCTGGAGACCTATTGTTGGTGGCTCCTCATTTAGTATCCCTAAAAGGGGTCTTCTTCTAATGACCTTGTAGCTAGATCGCTCATATAGAAACTGACTGGGCCCTTCTTCTGAGGACCTCGAAAATGGATCTCCCTTTCTCTAGAGGCCTCGAAACTCTAGACATCTCAGAGTTATGGTTTCTCATGTATAGTCCTGAACACAAAAGAGACTCCTGTATGGAGCATGACTACAAGCTTCCATACTCCTTTCTCCCATACTCATATAGGAGAAGAAAATAACAACGAGAAGAAAAATAATAAAAAACTAAAGAAGAGTCTTTCTCCTTCTCATAAACATAATCATCATCATTATTTTTATTTATTTATTTATTTTTTTAATTTTCGGTTCTCTCTTCTTTTTTTTCTTCTCTTTCTTTCTTTCTTTCTTTTTTTTCTTTTTCTCTTCTTTCCTTTTTTTTTCATGTTTTCCTCCTATCTTCCTTTCTTTCTCTATTTTTTTTTTCCACTTTTTTTTCTCTCCTCTCCTTTGTTTTATCTTACTCTACCTCTTTCTCTCTCATATAAAATGACATATAAAAGAAATGGGGAGGGCAAACAAACGAACAAAGCACCCGAGAAGAAACGCATAATTGGCACCATTGTCCTTGCGAGATCTTTGTTGATATTCATGTCACCTCGCCGTGAGCTTCACCTCCTTACTTGCGATCTTATGCGAGATCTTCGCCAAAGATCATCGGCATCGCCTCCTCGTCGTTGGGAACAACCTACATGACCTCCACAGGCGTTGTGAACAGCACCACATTGTCCCTCTTCCTCTGCAGCTGCGGCTCCATTAGTTGCATTGCCACCGCCGCTACTGACACCATGACCCCTGTCGTTGCTGCTTGTCGTCTTCCGCGATGGGGCAGATGGAGAAGGCCGACGATCTGGTGTAGGAGGGGGGGGCCCTCCATTAAGGGAGCAAGAGCCTCCATTTCGCTTATGGGCCTGAGGTTGCCCAATCTTGGGACAAGAGCGTCAAGAACATGGTTGAGATGAGAAAAAGGTTGAAGTTGTTGTTGGTGGTGCTTCCTGCTACAACGGCGGAGATTGGCCATGGGAGATATGTTGTGACCAAGGCTCGTCACTCGGGATCAACCTGGAGAGAGGCCATGCACGACCTCCTCCTTTAAGGTCGAGAAGAATCCCTGCTACTGCTGCTGATCTCCACTGAGGAGATCCTCCTTGAGTAGACCTAATCGGAAAACCTAGCAAGGGGCAAATCGCCTTGTCACATACTCCTCGATTCTTCAGATCAAGAGACTGGAATTTCCAAACATAATGATAAACAGATAACCTTGAAAATGATAACCCAGGAATAGAACCCACTCTAATACCAAGTTGAATAAAATAAATTAAGCGAAAGCAAAATGATATCAAGTATAAAACAATATGAACACTTGGCTTTACGTGGAGCCCCCACTCATGAAGAGTAGGGAGAAAATCATGGGAGAAGGCCCTGAAAGGGTGTGTTTTTGTTTATTTCTTCTCAAAGGAATAGGTGGTGGGGAGGGGGGGGTACATGCTTATTTATAGGCTACTACATACTAACAAAAGTGCAACTCCACTATGTGGGACTAAACCACTACACATTTCTCTCAACACTTATAGTATGAAACCACTAATAAATTAATGTAATTAACGAGGACAATATGTTCCTCTTTAGTAAACCCTAACTCTCTCGATCAATATCCTCTTACTCTATTCACCCTCCACTCATGGCTTCCAAGGCACCTCGAATGGGCAAGCGTTGTCGGTTCCTAACTACTTCGCTGTGCATATTTTTACAATCTTTCATTTGCAGAGTAATGCAAACCTTTGATTCATTATGGCTGCTGATTGTGCAAGTCTAGTGTTGGAGTTGGTTCCTTGTCCTTGTATCTAGAACATTCCATTTGCAAAGGGATTAGTAGTTGTTGAAGTGGGTGGAAACCGTATCATATTACTTATTGCAATTTTGTATCCTACTTGTTACTTGATTTTAGTGTCTGAAAATTGAAAGGGGTACCTATGGCCTTCCACATGGGAAAGAGAGATTTATAATATCCTTTATAACTTGTGGTAGGGTGTAGATACCATGATTACTATTTGGGACAAAATTTGAGGTTGGTGTGCAAACCTGAACGAGTTGGCTTGTCGACTCTAGAGTCCTAAGTATCATTCATGTATTCACATATCACTTAATCACGAACACAAATTCTTGGAACTCTAGGCATGTTCTGGGGATTGGGAGATTTTGGTACTTAAGGAAACCTAATTTGGTAGCCCAAACGATGGTTGTTAAGAGTTTTGTATCTTGGTTGGCTATTTAGGTGTCGTTGAGTGTCGGTTTTGGTTCCCATCTGTCTAATATGAGATTGGCGAGTTAAGGCTAAGTTCTAACTTGATCTTTATTGCATTTGTTTTTATTGTATGCATTTTGCTCGGGACTGGCAAAATTTAGGCTTGGGGCTATAATTAACATAGGAATATTTGGTTGTATCTTGATTAATTTATGTTACTTTATAGCAATAATCGCATCATTGTATTGGAATTAGTTAATGTGGAGATTTGAGGGACGATACGAATGACGACATTGATCAAAGCAGCAGTTGGTGGCAATGATGATGATCTTCGGTTGTGGTTACAATTACTGTTGGTGGGTCCCGATGTTGAGAAAAGGAGAGAAGTAGATCAGTGGAAGAGAATAGAGGAAGAGATTGACGTGGAGAGGAGGGGCCTCCCCGGTGGCTCGCTGAAGATCGACGATGTCACTGGAGTCTTCCCTCCCCTCTCTAAGGCTTCCTTCTTCTCTCCTAACCCTAACATACAGAGATCGGTAACTCTGATACCATGTAGAGATTTGTAGGAAGAAATGAGCTTGGTTGATATGAAAAAAAAGTCCTTGGTCCTCTTTTTATAGATAGAGGGCAAGGACAAACAAGGAAACCACAATTACACTTTACTAACTACAGTCTTATCCCTAAGAGAGTGAGGGAAAAGCCTCATGATCATTTGCTTCTCATTCACATTCTGAGTTTTGGTGGTTTGAACCAACATGGTCAGATCCTCCAAATGTTGGAATGGGCTTTCAGAACCAAGCCCATGGAAATGTTTGATTAAGCTTAATACTTGGGGCTTGATCTCTACATCGCTAGCGGGGATCATAACATTGGGACGATCCTTGTAGTTTGAAGGATCATAGAAATCCTTCAACGGTCGAGTGCCCGACCATTCATACGCTAGAACCATTTTTTCATATCTGTTGCAATTAGTCTAGCTACCTCTAAATTAGCTCTTCCGTATTCTGAGGTGGGGGAGGTGGTTACTAGTCAGCCATGGGATCTACTTGAATGTAGCTCAACCTACTCCGTGAATGGTCTAACGATCCTTCCAATGTCAGGTTCAATGACCTCCTTCCAAGTATAAACTAGAAGGAAGTCGGAAGGATGGGAAAATGGAGCCCTGCAGCACAAAAAATACAGGCTTGTCTTTAAGTTGGATAGCCTAAGGACCTATGCTTCAAGTTAAATTCTAACCACAAAATGATTTTCTTTTTGTCCTTAATCCAATAGTTGGTCAAGTTGGGTTGGCGTAGCAAGGGGAGCATGTCCCGAGGGCCACTAATTATGTCAAACCCCTGCTTGCTTAAGTCCTTTAACAATCAGGCCCCCCAACTTAACACATTTTGGAAAAACTAAACCTCACTAATTCGAAATGCGGTCTGGAGAATACCCTGAAACAGACTTGATGAATCGTAGGGTCAACGTCTACTCAATTTTAATTAAGGCCTGGGATAAGAGTGCTTTTGGAATGTGATGGGCCCTTAAATGAGTTGTACCCTTAATGATCAATTTCAATGTGTGTGTGCACAACCAAGAGTTTTCAAACAAGATTAATGATGAAGTAAATTTTAGGGTTTAAATCTTGCTTAGTACCTTTTTGCGTTTAAATTTAGGTTGATTTAATCAAGTTTAGTGAAGCAAATCAAGTTGTGAAATCACTGGTACAAGTATATTCCTTTAAAAATTATAAAGAATATGGAGTGCCTAGTTTTGACCTAGAATTTAAATCCTAAGGGGCAACTATTGAATGAGCTTGTTTTAAATAAAGTGGTGTAGCTCGGACAGGCAGACAATTGGCCTGATGCACCACTAATTAAGAGTCAAAAAATGGTTAACCTATTCTGATTTCTACTCAATTATATGTGTGTGTACCAGTTCCAAAGGTTAGAGTCTCGATTGAGTGACAAAATTAGAGAGGTGGTGCGCCTCGAATTGGTGGGTGTATATAGTGTGTATGTTCAATTATGTCCTAAAATCAAAGGAGTTTTTTTTTTTAGCAAGTGGGTGAGGCAGGTGGAGTGATAATCAAACAACCAGTTCTAACCTAGGATTGATGCAAGCTCCTAGGTTGATTCAGGTTTGATTTATTAAGGTGGCGAAATGAAACTAGTGGGTGGAGAAGTAGGGGGAAAAAACTTACAGGACCTTCAACCAACACTTTTTCACCAAGCTACGGATTTTGCCTGCCTTAGATGAGTACCTGCAATCACAATAAGTTGAAGAAAAGTGAGATGAAAGTCAAGTAAGCGTGGGTGAACATGGAAAAGAAAATTAAATTCTGTAGCCTCTTCGACAATGGTGCCAAAATGATGAACAGGAAAATTCACGAAGAAGAGAGATTAGGGTTTCAGAGAAACCCACGTCGTAGTACGTGCGAAAAATCCATCTATTAGATAAATTTAATCGAGATTGGATGAGTCCCGGATCAAACACGAGGAGGCGATGTTTGATTTTTTGAAATCAGCACTTGGTTTTATTTAATTTTGGAGTTTTTTTTTTTGCTTTTGTAATTTTTTTTATCTAGACTATTATCTTGGCGAATCTAATTAAAAATAAATAGAGAGAAGGTAGAGAGAGAGATGAAAATGATATATTGCAAAGGCAAAGTTTTATTACAACTAACAAAATACAGCCTAAGAGAGAGTGGGATGAGATAAATCTCCCAAAGCGGCTGTCCGATGAGACGACGACGCTGGGCGATAGCTGGATGAAGGGGTTGAGGCGTAAGACGACGGGGATGAGGTATAGATAGAGGAAAGCTTAAGCCAAACTAAGGGAATATGGGATGAGGAAATGGAGCTAATCTACTATGGGAATGGGGGTGAGAAGGTGGAGATGATCGACTTCCTGAATGGGGATGAGGGGCAGCCTTTAGGTCACCTATGAAGGGGTGGAGGAGCAGGACGAATATTTGGTGAAGGGTAGGATTGCCTAAGCTAATTGGCGACCTAATGGCTTGGGAGCGAGCTCTAGGGAGCTTGGGAGGCTTTTGGAGCTCTAGAGGAGGTGGGATTGGCAGAGGAAGTGATGATAGGCTAATGCTAGTTGGTTGGAAAGGTTCATTCTCAGCCATTGGGCACCATATTGTACACAACCAGCACAACCCTGCTCACTGCTCGGCCACCTCACGCACAGCTCACGTGCTGTTCAGTCACAACTTAGCGCACATGCATCACGTGCTACTTGACCATCGCATGCACAACTTAGCACTTTCATTACTGGCATCACGAGGGAGGAAGGTGCGTAGTTTGATGGAGATCCAAGGGCCCATGATGGTGCGCCTTCGTGCCCTCCAAATCACGAGAATCATGCGTTGAATTGTGCGTTATTGCGCTTGTGCACATCCGTAGCGCCACGTAGACCTGCCTCGTTCGCTTGATCAAGATTCGATGATGCCAAGCCTGCCTCTGGCATGCGTTGAGCTGTGAGGAGTGATGCAGCGATGGCATGGCTTCATTTGGAGCATTCATGGTCAATCATGCAGTGCAATTTTGCTCCCCATTCACATTAAGGAGGTTACAGATCAGAGCTCGATCCTGCACTTGTGGGGTGAGAGTGTGGAGGCGCTACCACTACACTTAGGCTGCACCTTGGCCATCAGATGGATTATCTGATGATTGCACATACTCGAGATCCCAACAGTTGGATGGGAATCCAACAGTTGAGATCATGTAATGTCGTGTAGTTTAGGAAATGTGAGGCGCAGATCAGGCCCCTCTTGGCCATTGGATGAAAATCTAACTGACGGATGGGGATTAATGGCGTGGGTGATGAGGTGAGTAGCGGTGGGCTTGGGTGGCTTTGGGCGACATCTGGGTCGTCCACCTTCTTCTCATTGTATCGGATGCCACAGATTTCTGATTGAGCTGATTCTTGTGTCAATGGACTGTGATCGGCACCCTGAGTCCATCCGTATAGTCGGATTCCTTGTCTGAGGCTTCGATTTGTGTCGCCTTGTGCCCTGGCCATAGAAAATACGTAAATTTGTATACAATTTGTACAAATCATTCTAGATGCATGACTACACTATTAATGCAACATTTACAAAATCTACATGCACCTAAGTTGCTATGGAACCCACATAATAGGTATTTTTACATGAAATAATGTAGACTTATCAAATACTCTTATAACATCGAACCACTAGTAAATGAATGTAATTAATGAGGAGAATATGTTCCTCTTTAGTAAGGGAATACGTGGTAAATGGTAGCTTTGAGTTTAAGCTTTATATAATTCTTAGTTATATTAGGATAGTAAGATCTCTAAATTATCATGGCAAAATGTGATTCGTAGACGAAGTTAAAAGCACCTGAGATAGCCACATTATATGTAGGACTACATGGGTAGGGAGGTTTTGTGTCATCCTACCTTGGCCATCTACTAAACAATTGAGCTTCGATTAGACCAATTAGGTTGATTCTTAGGCTAGGTTGATTCATCTTAATGCTTATCCCTAGGTTCGAGTTTCCTACTCAACTAGTTGATTAATTAGCTTAGTCTGATCGACTATAAAATATTTTTTTTCTTTACAAAACTTAAGCTTCTCACATTTTATCAAACTTGGACCCTCTTAGAGCCCTCAAACTTAGGAGGTTTTCACGTAAGATGCTTAAGAATTTCGTGATTTTATTCAATAAAAGTAACACCACTTTATTCCTTCCAACAATGTAAATTGAAACATGATGTTGATTGCTCCACAGCTTCAACTCGACGCAAATGTAAATGTTTTAGCTCTTATTATATGGGTTTATGTCTGAAGGCTCAACTTTGCCGTTATAATGGTCCATTTGTTTTTAACCAATGAAACCCTTCACTAAAGTTCCATCTCTTGGATCCTCTCCCCGCTTGGATCTTTGTTTCCCTCACCTCCCACACAATCGATTTGACATATCTCACTACTCTCCTCCTGCTCTACCTCCACAATTGCTATGCTTGCTCCGTTCTACTACATTAACCCCATCGCCAACCTTATATAAATCCCCCCAGCGTCCAATACCTTACTTGGATATGCCTCGTACAGCCTTGAATATGTCGTAACCAAGCTCTAACTCTCTCAACCAATATCTTCCTCCTTTACTCACCCTCCATTCATGGCTTCCAAGGCACCTCAAAGTGGTAAGCGTCGTTGGTTCCTAACTACTTTGCTGTGCATTTTTTTAGCAGCCTTCATTTGTAGAGTAATGCAAACCTTTTATCCGTTACAGCTGTTGATTGTGGCAAGTCTAGTGTTGGTTGGTTCATTGTCTTTGTATCTGGAACATTTCATTTGCAAAGGGATTGGCAGTTGTTGAAGTGGGTAGAAATCGTATCATAGTACTCATTGCCATTTTGTATCCTGATTGTTACTTGATTTTAGTGTTTGAAAATTGAAACAGGTTTCTATGGCCTTCCACCTGGGAAAGAAAGAGATTTATAATATCCATTATAACCGATGGTAACGTGCATATACCGGGATTCCTATTTGGTTCAAAATCTGAGGTTGGTGTGCAAACCTGAATGAGTCAATTGAATAAAATAAACATTCTTAGTTTACCAAGTAGTCCCTACACCTCTATATAGGTGAGGGAAAAGTTACATCATAAACTCACTACTAAAGTAAAATAACAAAATACCCTTTACAAAAAAACATAACTCATAGCTCAACACTCCCCCTCAAGCTGGAGCATATATATCTATCATGCTCAGCTTGTTTCTACACTTCTCAAACTGGGGGCGAGACAACGGTTTGGTAAACATGTCAGCAGTCTGGTCTGAGGAGGCAAGACAAGTAGTATGAAGCAGACCCTGTTGAATCAAACTCCTGGTGTAATGACAATCCACTTCCACATGTTTTATTCTCTCATAGAACATAGGATTGTTTGCAATGTAGGTGGTAGCCTGGTTGTCACAATGCATCTCTATAGGTTTATGAACATTAACATGATTATCTCGTAATAGAAACCTTAGCCATATCATCTCAACTACAGTATGTGTCATGGCTCTGTACTCAGACTTAACACTAGAGCGTGAAACAACACTTTGTTTCTTGCTCCTCTAGGTTACCAAGTTCCCAGCTACAAAGGTACAAAAATCAGTAGTAGATCGCCTGTTACCAACATCACTTGCATAATCGACATCTGAGTATGCAACAACAGACATAGGTGCCTTTCTCTGAAAAAGAATGCCTCTACCTGGACATCCCTTAATGTACCTCAACACCTGCATCACAACCTACCAATGAACCTCAGTGGGTTTATCTAAGAACTGACTCAGCTTACCCACGGCAAAGCTAATATCTGACCTAGTGATAGTCAGATATAACAGCTTCCCCACCAGTTGTCGATATGTTTTCTTATTTTTTAGCTTTGCATTATCCTCAAAAAGATGAATTTTAGTATATTTCGTCTGCGATATAATTGTCCCTTGCTTAATTGTAACAAACTCAATGCCTAAAAAATATCTCAGCTTCCTAAGATCTTTTATGACAAATTGGTGTGCCAAATACTCCATCTAAGATATACCCTTTGCATCATCACCTGTAGGAATAAGATCGTCCACATATACAAGTAAAGCCATTGCACCCCTACTAGTCTTCCTCACAAATAATGAATGATCTGATGAAGATCTCTATATCCCAATAACAGACAACGCCTCAGACAGGCGCTGGAACTAGGCTTGGGGGCTCTGCTTAAGACCATAAATGGCCTTACGAAACCTACATACACACTCGCCCTAAACCTCAAAGTTAGGTAGTTGCTGCATATATATCTCTTCCTCCAAGTCTCCATACAGAAATGTATTTTTGATATCTAGCTGATGTAACTGCTATTCATAATGAGCTACCACAGAGATAAGAATGCGAACAGTCCAGAGTCGTGCAACAGGGGAGAACGTGTTAAAGAAATCCATCCCATAGGTCTGGGTGAATCATTTAGCCACTAGGCAGACCTTATACCTTGAAATAGACTCATCTAGGTTGTATTTCAAAGCAAAGACCCATCTAGCTCCAACAAGGTGCATGCCAGATGGTAAAGATAGCTCCTAGGTACCTCTGGTAGTAAGTGTAGACATCTCCTCCATAGTAGCCTTCCGGTGTGGATGTAGTAGAGCTTGCTGGTACGAGGTGGGTAACTTGGCACTGGATACAGCAGATGTGAATGCATGAAACTCCGAACTTAGAGAAACAGCAGCAACAACACTCCTAGCAACACGATACTAGGCACAAGATCGTGGAGCCTTCCTGATAGCAATAGGAATATCCTCATCAATACTCATGGAATCAGGACCTGGAGAACCATCCATAGGTGACAGACTCTCACCCTGTACATCTGCTGACACTATATTTGAAGAAGCTTCCTGAGTAGAAATCGCTTTTAGTTTATCAACACTAACCTGAGGAGTCTGTGGAATAGATGGAGGGGGCTTTGCCCTATACACAACTAACAACTGATAGGTGTAACCGTTGAAGGTCCCTTTATCCGCTGGTACTGGCTTGAATGTGCTGGTAGGTGACTCAGTAGCCTGAGAAGGGCTACTAGTATCTGTGAATATACCAAATGGTATAGGAGCAACTGGTACAGGCTCACACTCCGACACACTCTGCAACTGCCTCGCAGTAGCAGAAAAATAAGGTACAGCTTCATGAAAGGTGACATCTACACTAATATAATTTCTTTGGTGTAAGGGATCAAAACACACACTTGATTGCTCTATGTGCTAATTTATCGCGCCCAGGTCCAAGGAGATGTACAAATGCCATGCACCCAAATGTTTCGGGTGGAAGATCAAACAATTCATCATTTGGATAAAGCACCTGCCACAGTATCTGCTCATGAATCACTGAGGAGGGCAATCTATTAATAAGGTAGCAAGTTGTGAGAATTGCATCTCCCCAGTAGTTCTTGGCACACTGTTATGAATAAGAAGAGCTCTGGCCATATCAAGGATATGTTTGTGCTTCCTCTCTGCAACTCCATTTTGCTGAGAGGTGTGAGGACATGAGATCTGATGAATTATGCCATGTAAGCCATAGAATTCTGTCAGCCAACGAGTACAAAACTCCAATACATTATCAGAACTGAGAGTCTTGATGCAAACATCAAACTGATTCTTTATCATTAACACAAACTTCTCAATCAGTGGACCCACTTCAGACTTATTCTTCATGAGAAATAGCCAAGACAATCTGGAAAAATTATCAACCACAATCAAATAGTACCGATGTCCTGCTCTATCAGGAGTCCCACTAGGACCCCAAACATTAAGATGCACTAACTGAAAACACGAAGTCGAACGTGGTCCTGTAGCAGCTGGAAAGGAAGATCTATGGTGCTTCCCAAGTTAAGATGCATCGTAGGAAAGTTGTGTCGTTGGGGATACATATGGAATAAGCCTGTGTAATTTTTCCAAAGAAGGATGGCTCAACCGTCTATGCCACTGTAAAGCACTCCCAGATGTGGTACTAACTTAACATGCTGCAGCAATGGGACCCTGATGAAGTCAGTAAACTCCTTTATATCCACTACCAATAGTCTTCCCTATCATTCTATCTTGAAAAATATATCCACGCTCATCAAAGATGACACGTCAATTCATTTGCTTAATGATTTCACTGACAGAAAGCAAGTTCATGGATAAATCTGGAATAAACTGGATATGATTAAACTACATAGAAGGGGTAACATTAATTTCACTCTGACCACTAATAGGAGTAAGTCGCCCATCAGTCACCTGTACTATACAACCTCGAGAGATAGGTTGAATCTGTCCAAAACACTGTAGATTCCCGGATAAATGATTGGAAGCACCTGAGTCAATCAACCACGTCACACCAGTAGTTGCAGTATCACTCACGACGGTTCCTAGCGCAATCTCTGATTGAGACACTGCCATATTCACTGAAACACATTGCCACAAACTAAGTTCAATGTGCCGCAGAAAAGGGTACACACCCCTGTATTTCTTCACACTTCAGATCTGAAAATTAACAGCAAATGGAGAATACACACCCTAACAAATATACCAACCAGGGAGTACACCTCAAAAATCTCCGCTCACACGCAGTCAATACTCAAGGGGAATAAACACCCCAAATCAGATCAAGAGATCAAAGTGGTCATACCAACTGTAGGGAGGTTCTTGCTTCATATCTCCATCTCCACAACACTCAAGAACCTCCCTACAATAACTGAAGGTGGTCTCAGCCACGCTAGTTGGAGCTCAGGTGATAGTCACAGCCGCACTAGGTGGCGAGGTGGAGCCTACGACCTGAAGGCGGCGAGGCAGCACTGCTGAAGTGGAGGTGGGGCTGCGGGGGTTCGCACAACCCTCAGGTGATGTCTGCTGGCGCTGCGGGCTTGTAGAGGCGGCGAGGCGGTGCTGCGGGGGTTGGCACAAACGTCAGGCAATGGCTGCTGGCGCTGCTGTTGCCATGGCAATGGCTACTGCAGCCCTAGGCAGCGTGTTGCAGCGCATCAACAGCAGCGTAGGAGAACGTCGCGGCGATAGGCTGCAATAGAAGGTGGTGATGGACGAAGCTGCTACTGTTTCGAAGACGGTGGGGCACCGGTGATGGCGGTGGCGTCCGGTGGAGGTGTGGCTTGGGGTAGGGTTAGGGTTTATTTGGTGGTATCCCCAATCTGGTGCTCTGATATCAAGTTGAAGAAAATGAACCTTTTTAGTTTACCAAGTAGTCCCTACACCTCTATATAGTTGAGGGAAAAGTTATATCATAAACCCACTACTAAAATAAAATAACAAAATACCCCTTACAACAAAAAACATAACTCATAGCTCAACAGAGTCGACGTGCCGATTCTAGAGTCCTAAGAATCATTCATGTATCACATATCCACTTAATCACGAGCACAAATGCTTGAAACTCTAGGCATATTCTGGTCATTGGGAGATTTCGATACTTAAGGAAACCTAATTGGGAAGCCCAAAACCATGGATGCTAAGAGTTTTGTATCTTGGTTGGCTATCTAGGTGTTATTGAGTATTGGTTTTGGTTCCCATCGGTGATTTAAGGATAAGTTTTAACTCAATTTTTGTTGCATTTGTTTTTATTGTATGCATTTTGCTTGAGACTAGCAAAATTTAGGTATGAGGCTATAGTAATGTAGGAATATTTGGTTGTATCTTGATTAATTTATGTTACTTCGTAGCAAGAACTGCATCATTGTATTGGAATTAGTGCACGTGAAGATTTGAGGGAAAAAATGAACTTTGTTGATGTGAAAAAAGAGTACTTGGCCCTCTTGTTATAGATTGAGGGCAAGGGCAAACCAAAAATAGAAAAGACAACTAGATGTCATCTTTGATTTATTTTCTGACACTCCCCTACAAGTCGAGATGTGGGAGATGACAGAAACTTGGATATTGTAGACATTTATGATGGTGCAAATCAGCGATAATCGAAGGTAGTAGAAGATAGAATAATCAGCTTTGGCATCCACATCAACTTGTGTTTCTACTTGTATGTCCTGTGTAACACGTTGAATATGTGAGAAATCATGGCTATAACTTGGGTGCTGTTGCTCTCATGTCTGAGAGTCTGAAAATGTTGAGGCTTGGTCTTCTTGAGTGCACATAAGGTTAGACGGGTTCCATTGCTCCTACACCTTGCTAGCTAGCGTGCCATGGTTGATTTCTCTGGGTGTGCATAAGGTCACTTTGTTGCCATTGCTCCTACGGCCCAAGAGCCAACTGGAACGCTCTAGGTGCGTAAGAGTGCATCCCATCTACGTGACGATGCAAGTGTCGACGTTGATTGAAGCAGTAGTTGGTGGCGATGGTGATGATCTTCGGTTGTTGTTGCACTTGCTGCTGATGGATCCTGACGTTGAGAAAAGGAGAGAAGGAGATCAGTTGAAGAGAAGAGAGGAGGGGCCTCTTCAGTGGGGCTTGATTGCCAGAGGTTGACGAGGTAGCCGGAGACCTCCCTCCCCATTCTAGGGCTTGTTTCTTCTCTCCTAACCCTAACCTACGGAGTTCGGTGGCTCTAATACTATGTGTAGATTTGAGGGAAAAAATGAATTTGGTTGATATGAAAAAAGAGCCTTGGCTCTCTTTTATAGATAGAGGGCAAGGATAAACAAGGAAATCACAATTACACTTTACTAAAAATAACTATGACTAAAAATAGAAAATATAACTAAATGTCATCTCTGATTTATTTTCTAACAGTGCATTTCATGTATAAAAATATGTAGTGAGGAATGATGCTTGTTGGGGTGAATGATGAGTCATGGAGCCTATTTATGTCATAAATAGTAATAAGTGGTTGCCTTATATGAAGGCTTGGTTTGGGGATTAGAGTGAAGGCTTGCTGAGAGGATTCGAGTGGGATTCTTGGACCTACCACCAATAAGACTCCACATCACCTCACCTCCCAAAATCCTAATCCTAACCCTACTCGATGCCACCTCACCTAACACCCTCCTCTTTATGTCGTTTCCACGCCAACCAGCCCTCCCTCCATTAGAACACTACACCCCCTCCCCCTCTCTCATCTCCATCTACCTATAGTTTATACGCTCCCCTCTCCCTTCAGGCTATTTATTATGAATACTATGTAGATTTGTGCAAGGCTCTTAATCATTTTTTTAAATGCTCCATCGAAGGCACATTCAATTTTTGTGACATCCAAATCTTATCCGTTATTTATATCTTCTAAGCATTGAATACATGGTGTAATCCATGTTGCATATTTGTTTATTTACTAGCCTATTTTTTAAAAAATTACTTATTTATGATATCATGAGTCTACTTGGAGTTTAATGCTAAGCTAAATGAGTCTACTTGGAGTTTAATGCTAAGTTATTATACTTAAATTATCTTGTACATCGCCTTTGTGCTACTTAGCTTTCCTCTCCCTTAATAATGGTTGTAATGAACTTAATAATCTAATTTTCTTTCAAAAAAGTTCCATATTCTAATTAAGATTTGATCTCATAGAACTAACGGGTGGTTAGTTAGGAAGTTTGGCAAATCATTATAACTTATCGAACTGACAAGGTGAAATCTTATGTATATTTTACATCCCAAGTTACATAGCTTCTTAAGTTTGTCATATTGTCTCTTCTTATTTGTAGGTTGCATCATTTCTTTTTTCCCATTACTCTTATGTAATTTTCTGATGTTACCAATAGTCAAAGCGTGCTCTTCTCATTTGAGGCTATTTCCCACGTCCAATTTAAATAGAATCTCCATGTTCATTGTTGTCGTCAAGTTTGTCTCATCTTTCTAGTATTCATAAATTATATCATCATTTTGCCAATTTTCTTTCATGTAATTTTGTCATGTTAGTTGATATTGATCACTATCTTCTCTCTTTTTTGAGTATGGTCTTTCGTATCCCTTGGTAACTTCTTAAAATCGTAATTTTATACCTTATACATATGATTATCTTCCTTCTACTTCTGTTCAAGTACATTTTCATTTTATTTTTGAGCTGCAGAGCCAGATCCTCTCAGTTTGTGTAGTCTATTTGATCGTGAACTTAAAAACAACTTTTTTCAGTATGTGCCGTCATTTTGTTATCAACATTGAACTCAATATTTTACCAACTTTGAATATTCATCGACTTCTATGCTTTATATTGAGAAAAACAAAGCTTGTAGTTGTGTTAATCTCAATCCCCAGGATCCTATGTATGGAGAGGGACCTGGGTAAATAATGAATATGCCCCTCTGCTTTGGGAGAAAGTAAAGGAAACAAATCCAACTAAACCCATTAAAATAGTGCATCGAACAATTTGAAAAACTCGTTGGAGGAAAAAGACTCGAATGAATCGATGAGAATTTAGTTATGCACGTTTTCCCTTTATCACTAGCTTTTTAAGTACCTTTCTTCATTGTTATTGTTCTCTTTTTCATGCTTTTTTGTTTTGTCGAAGGAGAACTTAAGAAGATCGCCCAAATGACAAGTACCCCATCAAATTTAATGTTGCCTCATGCAAGGTGAGATCATTGTCCACAAAACCATCTCGTGTTCCAAGCATGATTAAGTCAAAGGACACCACCAAACCATACACAACCAAACTTCACATGGGTTTTGAAAGCCATTGCTTTCTTGGAGTCTATTAAAATCCTCAGCAGAATTTGCGTAAGAAGCTTTGCTCTAGATCCGTGTCACCACCAGCTTATTGATGGAAGACTTAACAGTAATAAGGATTCTGGATAGAAGAAATGGAATTGGTTGGAATCTAGAAAGGTGGAAACTAAGAAGGGAAGAGAAATTACTTGAGGGAAAATAAGATTGATGTCTCTTCCTCTATTTCTATTTCTGCTATTTATAGTAGAGGGTGCCGTCTATTGGTATCTCTCTATTATTTTGTTCCAGCATGAACTACCTAAATAAAAATTGCATACTAATCTACTAGAATTGTTTTTATTTGAAACATGCAGGATACATTATATATAGGCCTACATGGGTAGGGCGACTTTGGGTTATCCTCGGGGTAGACCCTAGCCATTTACTAAATAATTGAGCTTCCATTAAACCAAGTAGGGTGGTCCTCAGACTAGGTTGGTTCATCCCAATGCTTGGGTTTACATGGAAACTTGAGTTTATATGATATCAAAAGCATCATATAAAGAAGACTTGGATTTACATGGAAACCTCACTCATGAAGAACGGGGAGAAAATCACGGGAGAAGGCCCCTAATAGGGTTGATTTCTCTATATTGATCTTCTCAAAGAAACAAGTAGGAGGCACATGCCTATTTATAGGCCACCACACACTCCAGCACTCCACATCTCACGATGTTGTACTAAACCAACCACGCATTCTTCAACAGAAGCTGTTGTCAAATGTTCTTGAAGTGTTCAGAGTCATGATGAATTAGGAACTGTGAGATGCTTTGTTGCAAAGGTTCCCATTGAGGAATAATTAGAAGATGATTTTCTATATTGCTGAAATATGTTGCAATCAGGTCAAGGTTCTTTATTTGGGGATTAGTTTGATGTTTGCAGTCAAAGTTGTTGCATTGCTGAAGATTTGGTAATTCAGTCAGAGTTGAAGCTGCTGTTGGTTTCCTTGGGCTTATGCCAGTTGGAAGATGGATTGGTTGCGTTGGGGTGAATATTTGACAGTGGATGCCAACCTTTGGATAGTGGTGCTGTTGTTGTTGATTTGTTGCAGAAGGTTTCATGAGAGAGGGATGCAAACACAAGGTTTTTCCACGCTATGCCAGTGAGAGAAGAAGGAACTAGGTTGAAGACATTAATCTCAGCGGGAAGAGTTTCATGGTAGATATGAGGTTGGAAAGCCCTTGTTGATTTCTCTTGTCAGCTTTTCATTAGCGGGGTCCACAGAACTTAGCATCTCGGAAGCCACCGACCAAAGCACCTCTAACCTGACCTTGTTGCCCCTTTTCTAGAGGAAGGGGTGTGGAGGGGACTTTTCTCCCAACAAAGTCATGATATCTATAAGAAAGACATAAATGAGGAATTCTTGTTGAAGTTAATTGCACACTTGTTTTAGATAATGAGAGGAGCTTGGATAGGTGCGAGGGATGTTCTAGTTATCGACTTTGGTTGGTAATCTGCAATGCCCAAGCTTGTAAATTGTTAATTCGTATCTGAATCGTAATTCATTGAAATCTCCTTTCTGAGATCATTGTGTTTTGAGATTACATTTTTTCTGAGTTTGATAAAATGATTTGTTCACCATTTCACCACCTTGACATGGGTTTGGAGATTGAACTTCCTATTGAATATTTGATAGTTCAAATATCAAGTGAATATGGATCTGGAATAAGGGGTATTTGCTTTGAATCCTCTCCAATTATTTATTTTGTTTTTAGATGGGATGGGAGGACTATTAGAGTGGAGGTAGTAGAAACCAAGGCTTTTCACATAGTAGGCGTTAAATTAAATTGGTTATTTGTATTCATTTCTTTGACTGTAGTTCATATTGGGTGATGCACAGGTTATATCCTAAGAAGAATCATGCTCAATGGTTTGTTTCAAAAGACATCATTGGATCTCCTCAATTAGAGTGTCTATTAGCTTTCTCTGCAAGCAGCCATACCACCTTATTTGTTTCTCGGTTAAAGTTAACACAGACCCTCTCTCTCTCTCGATTTGAAGAAGATGATAGTCACACAAGGGAGGTTAAATTGGACTTTTTCTTTGGTATAGATTCAACATTTCTTGTTTGACTGGCTGTATATCCACCTTAATGATGTGTTGCATGCATGTCTACAATTGTTGGGCCTAGATTCAACCCATGATGACAATGCCAATCTTATTGCATCATAATGTTTTATTGTCACACCTCCCCATTGAACACCATCGGACAATGATGAAACAACGAATAAGAAAAAGAAGAATAACAAGAAGAATGAGGGGTGGGTTGTGTTGACCTAAGGTGGAGGGGTGGAAAACGACAGTAGGAGTAGGTGATGGAGGCGAACCTATCGAGCTAAGTGGATGTCATGTCGGAGAAAATGGCTTGCAATAGGAAAGGATGCTTAGATTGTGAATGAACGTCTTGGTATTCTCTATGTCTTCTTTTTCACTCTCAATAAGTGATCTACGTGAAATCGAATACATAAAAGCACAATTGTTGCATAGAAATTACGTAAATACTTCAGAATTTTTTATCCAAACTTGTAAAATGATTGATTTGAAAATGGAGTTCAAGTCTTCTCAAGGAGGTAATTGGATACTTTCGCTTCCTAAGATTTATTATTTTTTTATCTTTTATATTTTATATATTTTTATATTTTTATATATATCAAAAATAGAATTAATTCTAGTGACTAATTAACTACGAAACAGCAAGAACAAAGTGCAACTATGGAAATAGAATCTTGATTACATTAATAATTATATGGAGTGAGTTGGCAGGTATATTTTATACTTCGGTGGTTAGATTTTCGGTTAAATACCTTGGTTTGTCGTTAAGGGGAAGAAATTGAACTTTTTTGACTGGAGGCCTCTTATTGAAAGATTATCTATGAAGTTGCCTCTTGGAGTGGTATACTTCTATCTAGAGGAGGACATTTGGTTTTTCTTAAATTGATTTTGTCATCTATTTCGTTATTTGCACCAACAAAAAGGACATTAAGGAATATTGACTTGATAAGGAAAATATTTTTTTGGAAGGGGGCAGATTGGGAAGGGAGATTTACACAGTTGGTTTCTTAGGAGGATATTTGCAAGCATAATATGGAGGAGACATGAGTCTTGTCCAAAGGGCTACAGCAACCAATGGTTCTTCCACCTTTTGGCATTCCGTGCACCCTTTAATGGTTGAGTTTGCTAGCCACTTTGGTTTGACACTTGGGGATGGTCTTTCTTTCAAATTCTAGTGTGTTGATTGAACTGAAAGTGGTATATTTTCAAATGGTTGAAATGACTTAGTTTCATTAGAAGCCCTAAGGTTCTCTTATATAGAGAGAGACCGTAGGGTCAAAAGTACAGGAATACACACAAAGCCCTTACAATAAGAAGAGAAGTAAATGACCACACAACGTAAACTAACACTTTCCCTCAAGCTGGAGCATAGATATCTATCATGCTCAGCTTGGATATATAAGAATCAAATGAAGATCTGGTCAAAGGCTTAGTGAAAATATCAACAGTCTGCTCCTTAGATGCGACAAAAGTAGTATATAGCAACCCCTTCTGGATAATGTCACTAGTATAATGACAATCAACCTCAACATGCTTCGTCCTCTCGGGAAATACTAAGTTGTTAGCAATGAAGGTAGCTGCTCTATTATTACACTGCATCTCCATATAGCTAGAAAACTGAACCTGTAGGTCAATAAGTAAGGATCTGATCCATATCATCTCAGCAATCGTCTAAGTCATAGCTCTGTACTTAGACTTGGCACTGGATCTCGCAATTGTTTCGTATTTCTTGCTCCTCCATGTGATCAAATTTCTTGCTAAGAAGGTGCAGAATCCGGTGGTGGATTTGCGATCTACATGGCATTCGGCATAGTCTACATCTGAGTAGCCAACTAATGTCATAAAGGACCCCTTTGAGAAGAAGCGACCCTTCTCAGGAGCCTTCTTGACATATCTAAGCACCATCAATGCTTCATTCTAATGCTGATGTGTTGGCTTGGCCATGAACTGACTCAGTCTCCCAACTGCAAAGGAGATGTCCAACTTTGTGATAGTAAGATATAGTAGCTTGCCCATAAGTTGTTTGTACCGTCTGCTGTCCATCACCTGTGCATCCTCATTATAGAGTAGCATCTTGGGGTCCATAGGAATATTGGTCTTCTTGGCCCCAAGCATACCAACCTCTTGCAAGATATCTAAAGCATACTTCTATTGAGACAAGACCACACCCTCCTTGCTAGGAGCAACCTCAATACCAAGGAAACACTGTAAAGCTCCCAGATCTTTCATGACAAATTGCTCTACTAGGATGCACTTAACCTCAGCAATACCCTACACATCATCCCCTATGATGATCAAATCATCAACATAAATAAGAAGTACCACAGTACCTCGTTTAGTCCTCCTGACAAAAAGTGAGAAATCAACTGTCAATTTTCTGAATCCAGCTGCCTCTACAACCTGTGACAATCTCTGAAACTAGGCTCTGGACTTTATTTGAGGCCATATATATCCTTCTGTAATCGGCATACACACTCCCCCTAACTTTCAAAGCCAGGTGGCTACTGCATATGGACTTCCTCTTGGAGATCATCAAAGAAGAAGGCATTTGTCACATCTAATTGGCGCAAGGGCCAATTTAATTGAACTGCCACTGTAATCAACACCCGAATTATGGGAAGTTTAGCAACTAGGGAGAAGGTGTCAAAGAAGTCCACCCTATAAGTTTGCAATGTGGCGGGCTTTGTATCGAGCAATACCACCATCAAGATTGAACTTTACAGTAAATACCCATCGACAGCCAACGAATGCAACACCATCAGGAAGTGGAGTAAGCTCCCAAGTCCCACGGCCTCTAAGAGCGACCATCTCATCCTCCATGGCTATCCACCATTTTGGATCAAGCATGGCCTTACGATGAGTAGCTGGAATCTGTGTAGTGGCTAACGCCCGAATAAATCTAGCAAATCTAGGAGCTATACTCTTAGTAGCAAGTGCCCCCGCCGTGGGATAAGTAGTGCCGGGAAGTAAGCGGATTAAAACACTAATACCCTTTTGAGTCCAGATATACCTAAGAAAAACACACTTAATTGCTCTCGGTGCTAGTTTATCTCGACCCGATCCCAAC
Organism: Thalassia testudinum; assembly: GCA_037157565.1. Taxonomy (NCBI): domain Eukaryota; kingdom Viridiplantae; phylum Streptophyta; class Magnoliopsida; order Alismatales; family Hydrocharitaceae; genus Thalassia; species Thalassia testudinum. The sequence goes on along the minus strand of JAZHRO010000015.1, from coordinate 22,379,971 downwards.
AAATGAACAAAGGTAACACAACCAAAAGTCTGAAGGGTGATGTGAAACAAGGGATGATCAGGATACATGACCTGAATAGGAATTCGTTCATGCAATGCAGCATTAGGCATCCACTTAATAAAAAAACAAGCAATCAAAACAGTGTCACCCCAATAGAGAGAGGGGACAGAGTGGTGAATCAATAAAATGTGAGCAATATCAAGAATATGGCGATGTTTCCTTTCAGCAACACCATTTTGCTGGGAGGTATGAGGACATATTATCTCATGGATAATGCCACAACTAGAACAGAAATTGCGCAAATGCAAAGTATAAAATTCCAAGGCATTATCAGAATGAAAACACTTTACCAAACGACAATGCTAAGTTTTTATTTTCTTGACAAAGTTCTCAATAATTTATCCCACATTAGACTTCTTTTTCAAGAGAAACATCCAAGACATACGAGAAAATTCATCAACTAAAACAAGATAATATTTTTTCCCAAGTCGATCAGGAGTACGATTGGGACCCTACATGTCTATATGAATCAAATCAAAAATAGCAACAAACGAAACAGAAGTAGAACTGAAAAAGCTAGCCATGTAGTGCTTGCCAAGTTGACAAGCATCATAGGTGAGAGTAGTAGTGGAGGGGGTGTAGGGTAGAACATGTCTGAGGCGATGAATGGGTAGATGGCCAAGGCGGTGGTGCCACTAGAGAGGAGATCCAGCAGAAGTAAAGCCCTGAGTAGTAGAAGCAGCAAAAGCATTACGGCTTAGATGGTACACCCCATGTTCCTCATGCCCTCCACGAATCGTCTTTCCAATGAATTTGTCCTGCAAGATACAAGAAGACACATAAAAAATAACTCGGCAGTTCAGATCTCTAGTGATGCTGCTAACAGACAATAAACTCAAAGGAAAATTAGGCACATAATAGGCATCTGCAAGTCTCAAAGTAGGAGATAAAGACATATCTCTCTTGCCAACAAGTGATGAGTGTCTCCCATCAGCCACTTGTACTGTCCTAGCTTGTGTAACAGGTGCTAACTAAGAAAAAGAGCCCCAGTCACCACATAGGTGTTTGGATGCACTAGAATCAATCAACCACTCACTAAAAGACAAAAGTGACGACATACTAGTTGCAAGTGTCTTTGATGAGGAGGCCATAGCTACAATGTTTAGAATCTAAGGAGGATGCCTAAGTCAACTGAGCAATCTGTTGCTGCAAGTTCTCAATCTTAGTGTTCAAGGAACTAATATCAGAAGTAGGAAGAGCTGCATCAGAGATTTCAGCTGTCTAATTGGCCACAAGTGCCCTACCATGCTTCTGCCAGCATGTATTCTCAGCGTGACCAAGTCTGCCATAGTAAGTACACGGAGTCCTGGTACGTGTACCAGAAGAGTGTCCATGTCCATGACCTTGTGCAGGGTAAGTAGTACCCCTACCACGTCTAGGGATCGCAACCAGTGTAGAGGACTGAGCAACAATGTCATGAGTAGGAGCGCGTACTGTAACTCTGCTAAATATACTATATTCTTCCTCTAGAGTAGGAAGCTTAGGAGCAGTGAGAATCTGATCTCTGCCTGCCGCATACTCAATTCCAAGGCTAGTTAAGAAAAGAGAAACAACCAATTGTTTCCTAAAACTCCTCTAAGACTCACAGGCACACCTTGGCAGGTAGGAGTAGTGCCTCTCCAACATTCTCTTCACGATGGAGTAATATTGTGACAGCGTGTGTTCCTCTTGACGCAGATAGAAAAAGTCATAAAAGACTTGAAAAACTCGTGCAGAGTTCTTGGCATGTGAAGGTGTCACGCAAAGACTCCTATATCTCTTTTGCAGTAGTGTAGTACATAATCTCATCCCCTATGAGGGGAATAATGTATGCATTAGTCATGCACAAACCATGGCATTATCGCTACCCTAATTAGCATTTATGCCTGCCTTGCTCTTGAGCTCTTGATTCGTAAGAATATGGCTCTTTTTATGACCCCTGTCGGTCATCCCAATTAGCATTTTACCCACTTCGAATATTCATCAACTTCTATGATTTGTACTGAGAAAAACAAACCTTGCAGTTGTGTTAATCTCAAACCCTAGGATCCAACATATGGAGTGGGACCTGGGTAAATAACGAATATGCCCTTTGCTTTGGGAGAAAGTAAGGAAAACAAATCAAACTAAACCCATTAAAATAGTGTGTCGAACAATTTGAAAAACTCGTTGGATGAAAAAGACTCCAATGAACCGGTGAGAATTTAATTATTCACATTTTCCCTTTATCACTAGCATTTTAAGTATCTTTCTTCATTGTTATTGTTCTCTTTTTTGAGTCTGTTTGTTTTGTCGAAGGAGAAGTTAGGAAGATCACCCAAGCGACAAGTACCCCATCAAACTTAATGTTGCCCCATGCAAGGTGAGATCATTGTCCACAAAACCATCTCAAGTCATTATCCACAAAACCATCTCAAGTCCCAAGTATGATTGAGTCAAAGGACACCACCACCAAACCTTACATAACCAAACTTCACATGGGTTTTGAAAGCCATTGCTTTCTCAAAGTCTGTTAAAATCTTTAGTGGAATTTGCGTAAGAAGCTTTGCTCTGGATCCGTGTCACCACCAGCTTATTAATGGAATACTTAACAGCAATAAGAAAGAATCTAGATAGAAGAAATGGAATTGGTTGGAATCTAGAAAGGAGGAAACTAAGAAGGGAAGAGAAATTACTTGAAGGAAAATAAGATTGATGTCTCTTCCTCTGTTATTATTCCTACTATCTATGGCAAGGGTATTGTCAGTCGGTATCTCTCTATTACTATTTCCTGCAGTCATCTCTTCGTCACTGGCCTGGCGTCAGCCTAGATCCTATGCAGCTTCATGATAAGAGCGAGGAACTGTCATAGTTGCCAATGCTTTAGAAAATCGTTGTAAAGCAGGCTTGAGGTGATCAACAGAGGTATAATGCGACATAGGGTGTAAGATACTACTCATTGTAGACATCCTGAGAGCAATAGGAAGAGCGTCTAGCAGCATGTTAGGGACATCCGAAATAAATGTTGGTGGACGTGATTGCTCCTGAGAACTATTAGACAGTTCCTCAACCTGCATAGCGGAGAAAGGTATAGACATCGAATCTTGTTGGTGACGCGCATCGTATAGGTAAACCACCCTAGAGGAGAGCCCTCCTCAGATTAAAAGGGCACCTTCTCAAAGAAAGTGACATCAGATCTAGGGGACAACATATCAACCACTCAAAAAAATGGATGAAACACGTGCACCCATAAATTTCCAGTGGCAAGGCAAAAAGAGAAGCATCAGGCTGCAGAAGAAGAAATGAGGTATCTCCATTAAGAACAAGTGAAGGGACCTTGTCAATATTAAGGAAGTCGGTATAAGGTATGCGGTCGGTTGGGTCACCGCATAGAGTATGCGGTATTCGAACGAGTATGCAGGTTTGTATTTTTTATTTTAAAAAATATAAAATAACTAGTTAGCTTATTAAAATTTGTGTTGTATATAATGTTATAATCATACAACTACCTCCAATAGTATAATAAAAAGAACATAATTAATACTCCTACTTTTTAATTACTATACAACTTAGAATGTAAAAGATTAGACATCTTGAAACAAGAAAATGTGGAGATCAAAAGCCAAATGTCCATGTTTATTATCAATGAACATAAACAATAAATCTAAATCAAGAATCTAAAATGAAAACTAAATCAAAAACTTCAAATCACCCTAAATCAAAATATATTACCAAGAATTTAAAATAAAATATAGATCAAAAACCTAAAATTAGAACATCATGTCAAGTAATACCTAAAAGGATAAAAAGAAGAAATCTCTTAAAGACTCAAGTTGGGTGGCTCTATCTCAAAATCAGGTGAGTATGCGGCTGAGTAAACGCCTACTCGGCCTGCCTACTTGGCTAGACTTGACTACAGGTTCGTATGGCACTACTTGGCTCGGGAAGGGGTTCGCTGACACCTATGCAGGTGCCTACTTGGCCTAGGCAACCGACTACATGAACCTAGACTATTAACAAAATACGTAGCAGTAAGGATGGCATCTCCCAGAAATGCTTTGGAACATGCATAGCAATCATTAAGGTTTGAGCAACATCAAGAATATGGTGGAATTTGCATTCGACAACTTCATGTGGGTGCGACTTATGTGGGCAAGAAGTCTAATGGTCCCATAATTTGATAAAAAATCCTAAACATCTATTTTCATGCAAGGGCATTAGATCAAGAATACAACAAAAAATTTTGATGGTTGTATAGTAAAAATTATGATCTCCATAGAAAAAATCTAACAATAATAAAGCTAACTTTAGACTCAACCTTCGGCAAAAAGATCCATGACAATTGACTAAAATCATTAATAAATACCACGAGATACTTGTAAACAAACTAGTGGCTTCTTCAATAGGGACCTTAAATGTCATAATGAATGAAATGAAAAGCAGATAAACTCTTTGTTGAAGAAAATGAAACTTCTTAATTTACTAAGTTGTCCCTACATCTCTTTATATAGAGAGAGGTGAGGGAAAAATTATGACAAAAGTCCAACAAAATAATGACAAGACATAAAGCGCCTCAAAATATAGTAACACAACACTCCCTCTCAAGTTAGAGTATATATATCTATCATGCTCAGCTTGCTTCTACCCTTCCTAAACAGAGGGCGAGATAACAACTTAGTAAACATGTTAGTAGTCTTGTCTGAAGAGGCAAGACAACTAATACGAAGCAGACTCTATTGAATCAAACACCTGGTGTAATGATAATACCCTTCCACATGTTTAGCTCTCTCGTAAAACATGGGATTGTTGGCAATGTATGTTGCAGCTCAGTTGTCACAATACATTTCTATTGTCTCCTAAATGGTAACATGAAGATCTCGTAACAAAGATCTTATCCATATCATCTCAACTGCAGTATGTGACATGGCACGATACTTAGACTCAGCACAAGAGCGTGAAACTACACTTTGTTTGTTGTTCCTTCAGGTCACCAAATTTCTGACTACAAAAGTACAGAAGCCGATAGTAGGTCTCCTATCTCCAACATCTCCTGCATAATTTGATCTGAGTAGGCAATAATAGACATAGGAGCCTTCTTCTCAAAGAGGATGCCTCTACTTGGGCATCCTTTGATGTACCTCAACACCTGCCTCACAGCTTGCCAATGATCGTCAGTAGGTTTGTCTAAGAACTGACTTACATTACATACAGCAAGGCTAATATCTGGACTAGTGATGGTTAGATATAAAAGTTTCTCCACCATCTGTTGATTGTCCTTCTTGTCCGTCAACTTCACAGTATCATCAAAGAGAAGAACTTTCGAATCTATAGGAATTTTGGCATCCTTGGATCCTAGCATGCGAGTCTCTTGGAGAATGTTAAGAGCATACTTTCTTTAGGGCATAACTATCCTTTGCTTACTTGTGGCAATTTCAATGCCCAAAAAATATCCTACCTTCCCAAGGTCTTTCATGACAAACTGGGGTGTCAAATACTCCTTCACCTGAGAAATACCAGTTGTAGATTTCCCTACTAGGAGGGGGTGACATAATAATTGCGGAAATAAATATAAACAATCTCACAAGATGTAATCACACAAAGTACACAAAGTATTTTTTGGTGGAAACCCAAACCGAGTGAAAACCACCACCTAACCCTCTCGAGTTAGGATTTTCCGATCAACTAAGTTGATCAAAATCCACTAAACCGAATCACTTTAAAATAAGGGTGATTCAACCTCAATTACAACCACGCTACTTAGACGACGGTAGCGTACCTCAACCCCTTCTCTTCACGAGAAGGATTTTGTCTCGCAAAGGAGATGGGAATTCGCAAAGCGAATACCCAACCAAATAACAAAGATAAAACAAGTAATCCTATAGAGCCAACAAAATAATATTTAACCTAAGCTTCTATAGGAAATAGGATGCTTCCCTTTGAAAAGAGTGCGTCGATGACGCGGGTGCGTGAGCCACGCGACGGCGCAACATCGCTCTCGTGAATAACGGCGGGAGAGCGGGTGCGCAACAGCTTGATGCTCTCAAGATGAAGAATTAGAGCTTAGAGAGCAAGAGAAACACAAAATGGTTTGAAAGTATATTGCAAGGTGTGTCTTGTGTTTTTCTTAGATGTGTCAAAGGCTCCCCTCTATTTATAGAGGCCTTAGGAAGGCTTTGGAAGGCTTAGAAAAGCTTCCATAGCCGTTGGGTGCAAAGCCCAAGTGAATCAGCCCGAAATCAGGAACAATCATTGCTCTGACAGGCTTATCAGACGTCTAATTCTGGCATCAGACGTCTGGAAGTTCACTTTAAGATGTCTGATTTCAAGGTCAGACGTCTGATTTTGGGCGGGTTCCTTCCTGACTTGAATCCGATCTAAATAGGGTTCTTGTGCAAGTCCATCAGACGACATACAAGACGTCTGGCTCTATGTCTAGACGTCTGGAAACCTATTTTTTCGTGGGAATGGATTTGCAATGGCTAGAGAATCTCTGAGAAGAGATTTTCGGATCAGTCGAGGCAAAACGGTCAATTATCAGACGTCTGGAAGGGCTTAAGGACGTCTGATAAGGCTCTAACGGTCATATCCTTGAGTGTATTCTAAGAGAGCCAACGGTCCACTAATTGGACGTCTGGCAAAGTCATCAGACGTCTCTTAAGACGTCTGGTTTAAGGTATGGACGTCTGATTTCATCAGACAAAACTAGTTATGTCCATCCTAAAAGTTATCAGACGTCTGAATCAACAGTCAGACGTCTTAAAACACTTTATTAGATGTCTGATTTGGGAATTAGACGTCTGGAAGTGATGTTTGAACCCTATATTGGTTTTTTAAGTTCTCTACAGAAAACCTAAGTATCTTAGGGTTGTGCGGTGTTCCTAGGATTACTGTTAGGGTACTTTGAGGCTCTTTAACATAATTTTCTAAGGAAATAAAGAGCAAGAAAATAACGACAAATGTACATGAAAGGAATAAAAAGAATTCTATCCTATTCTTCTTGTCCTTCCATCTTCAATCTATCGCTCCTCGCGAATCTTCTCTGTTCTCCGTCAAGCTCCTCCAATTCGTCATGGATGCGAGCTCGAATTTCGTCTAATCACGTATCCATTTGCAATTGGCCTGAAATCTAAGACTCCAAGTGCAAATGTTAAATAACACGTGTTTTGTTATCATCAAAATAAATGATCGTGGTGTTCTAGCACCAACACCAGTTACATCATCACCTGTGAGGATAAAGTCATCTACATACACAAGTAGAGCCACAATACCACCACTAGTCTTCCTTACAAACAATGAATGATCAGATGAGGACCTCTGCGTCCCAATAACACAATGCCTCAGACAGGTGTTGAAACTAGGCTCGAGGGCTCTATTTAAGACGATAAATAGCCCTATGAAGCCTACAAACACACTCCCCTTGAACCTTAAATCCAGGAGGCTGCTGCATATATATCTCTTGTAAATCTCCATAGAGGAATGCATTTTTGACATCAACTAGTGTAGATGCCATCCATAATGAGCTGCAACAGATATAAGTATACGGACTGTGGAGAGTCGAGCAACCAGAGAGAATGTGTCAAAGAAATCCATCCTATAAGTTTGGTTGAATTCTTTAGCCACAAGACAAACCTTATACTGAGACATAGATCCATCTGGGTTGTATTTTAAGGCAAAGATCCACCAAGCTCCAACAAGGTATGCACCATAAGGTAAAGTAGTAAGCTCCCAGGTGTCTCTGTTAGTAAGGGTAGACATGTCCTTCTCCACAGTTGCCTTACAGTGTGGATGTAGTAGAGTCTGCTGGTAAAAGATAGGAATCTCAACACTGGAAACGACAACAGTGAACACATGAAACTTTGGACCCATAGAGTCAACATAAACAGCACTCCCAGCAACACGATACTAAGCACAAGATTGAGGGACCTTACGGATAGTAATAAGAGTATCCTCATCTGTGGACATGAAGGTAGAAACTGGAGACACATCATCAAGAGAAGCACTATCAGTAGCCTCAACACATACCTGAATAGGGGAGGACTGTGGCAGCTCAATAAGATTTGAGGAGGGGTGTGTCTTCTCTCTATAACTGACAGGAAACTGATATCTGGCACCCTTGACGGTCTTACCATCTGGTGGTACAACTCTGAATGTGCTCAGAGGCTGCTCTGTAGCAGGTAAACTATTGCTCTGAGGGAAATCCTCCATGGCTATAGGAGGCACAAGCATTGGCACAACCATCTCAACTTCCTTCAACTGATGGCCTGAAGTAGATAAGTACGAAATAGATTAATGGAAAGTCACATCTACATTCACATAGTGCCTCTGGTGTATAGGGTCAAAACACCTATATCCTTTCTGAGTACGTGAATAATCAAAAAACCCACACTTAACCGCCATAGGAGGCAATTTATCACGACTAGGCCCAAGGAGGTGTACAAATGCCACACATTCAAATGACTTTGGCAGCACTAGTAATAGGTCTGAATTCAGATATAAAATATTCCATGGGATCTGCTCATGAAGCATAGGATCTGCTCATGAAGCATAGAGGAGGGAAGTCTGTTAATGAGATAACATGTAGTATGTTTTGCTGCAATTGCCTCTCTGATGAAGTGATAATCAACTTCAATATGTTTTGATCTCTCATAGAAGACAAGAGATCTACATAGTGTCCAAGACCAAGAAGTCTTCTACCTTAACCAGAACATCCTCCAGTAGGCCTTAGGGAATTTTTCAGAGACCTATCAACTATTTGCAAAATTAGACAGCTAGGTTTTAAGTCTTCTTCTGAGCATTGAGGGACATTAACCCGTGCACCTGGATCTAGCAAGGCCTCATCTATACACTTGTTACCTATGACCACAGAGATGTATGGGGCTCTTGGGCTTTTTTAGCTTAGGTGGGGTCCCATGTTGAATAATGGAATTGACAAGTTTCGTTTTCTGGGATTCCTTTTCTGAGTGCACAAATCCATTCAGAACTTGGCATAAGATGGGATTTGTCTCAAAGCATCAAGCAAAGGTAGTTGATGTGCACCTACCTAAAGGTCTCCATAATTTCTTCCATCTTAGCCTTCTGTTTGTCTCCAAAAGACCCTAGGTTATTAGGATCTTTTAATCTCTCATGGAAAGGGGCCTTTAGGTGATGTGCACCTACCTAAAGCCTTCTGTTTGTCTCAGGGGGGTCTTAGGAGTTGTGTCTTTGGGTGGGGTGGTCTCTTCCTCTTTAATGTTAGGGGTGTGGGGGGATCTTGAAGTCTCAAATTTGTGGATCTCCTTCCCACTTTGTAGTACCGTGACATGGGCATGCTCCCTAATTACCACTCCTTTCCCTTTAGGATCTCCCTTAGTTTGACTTGGTAGTTTACCCTCTTCTCTCTGGCTTATGGCATCCATCAAGTGTTCGATTTGAGACTGCATAACAGAAATCATCTTTGATCGAGATTGGAAGAGCATTTGCTTGGATTCCTGCATGAACTTCATTATAGCTTTCATCCATCAGAACTGCATGTTAGGTCTCTTCTGATGTAGATCTCTCATGGAGCAATATGTTTTGATCTCTTTTGATGGATCCCACCAATCAACCCACTAGACCCTCCATTATCCTTGGTCGACCTTTCCTTGCTACTGCCAACGTCGCGATTAGTTACAAGACTGGGGCCGTGGAAATGGGGTTTGGCAATAAAAAGATTTCACTTAATGTTTTTAAGGCGTGCAAGCAAACTAAGTATGAGGAATGTACTCAGGTTGACATAATAGAGGAAGACACACTGGAAATCACCTCTAATATAATTGAAACAAGTCCTTTTTAGAGAATGTTGGAGGATGCCAATTTTGATTACCTACAAGAGGAAACGGATGATATGAAAGAACTATTGGAGGTGGAAGATAATGATTGTGAGTTTCATGTTTGGGGATGTCTCGCTAGACATGGTGGATCAGGAGGAGAATATTAGAGGAGGAAGTGAATTTGAATATGAAACATTCCATTTTGATGAGTTTATGAGTGGAAAATCCTTCCTTGATCAAGGTAAGGATAAAGTGGAATTAGTGAATTTCAAATTGAATGAATCTTGAATGACCACCTTCACCTTCACATCAACCAATGACAAACCTGAATTTGTATCATTCACAATTGAATCGGATGCTAAGTTTGATGTAATCAAATTCGAGCCCTCATCTCTTAATTTGAGAGACTTGGATTTCATAGAAGGGCTTCATTAATTTAAAGTCAATTCTTATGATTACCTTATCTCTAGGGTGAAAATCAAGGAAACCCATCCTAAGGTGGTGTGGAGAGTTTGGGTTGATGCTTGTAGTTATCACCTTAACGTGTAAGTGTTGAATTTCAATTGGCACAAATTTTTAAAAATCATTAGTTGTGAGGATCCTTGTACTCCTCAGATTTCTGACCTTCGAGAGGTTGTTTATAATTCTCTCCATTATAAACCTCTCAAGATGGCTCATGATGTTCTCTATATTAACTGTTGTAGCCAAGCTTATGGCATCACTCTTCATCACCAACTCCCCAATACCCTGGCTACCTATTTTGTAGGCCAATCATTTTATGCTTACTCTTAGTGCCTATGCCCCTGTTCGTGGAACTTGATTTACAAGATTTAGACATCGAGCTTTCAACATTAAAGTATTCATTCGGAGGCAACCAACTCCACTGTAGGTAATATCTTTCCTTTTTACACAATGAGAACATTGTATATTTTAGGCATGGGGGAAGGTAAAACCTGAGTTTCTAAATTTAGCATGTATGCATTTTCTTATTTTATTGGAAAAAAAATTATTTTTGAAAAAATGGGATTAAATAATAAAATAAATCAATTAATATTACGTAAATAAGGACATAATCTGGGCTAAGAGAAGAGGTTGAGACGAGCCAAGTAGTCCTTTACCCCTGAGGAATTTGGGAAAAGTCTTAGGTTCAGACTCTTTGAGTCTGAAATAGGCTTAGAAACTTGAATACTTATTAAGATTAAGATTAGTTTCTAAAACCTTGAAGAGACCATGAGGTCAATGTATTAAGTTAAAGGCTTAAGGAGTATCTGACCCTCATGTCTGCCCTTGGGTTTACGGGTTTTTGGTAACTTAAGCATCCACCCTCTCCACGCTTTGGTCTAACTCAGTGCACTTAATAAAGACAAAATTAGAAAAATCCTTTTCTTTCAAAAAATGGTGCCCTCGAGGTTTTGACTTTGGAGAGGTTTGAAAATACAAGTTGATTAGAAGAGTTTATGCCGCATGAGAGGAGTATATACTTGATGATGATAACATGTTACCACCTTAGCACTTATCTCCTAGGATATTTAAATATCCTATCAGGGGCATGTAAGCGTATCATGCAATTCAGGTAACATGGACGATATTATCCTGAAATGTTGGTTGTCAGGACTTGGATTCACTAAGAATACCATGAGTGGCGCTATCACGAAATGTCGATTGCCTTGCATTCTTAGGGTTGCCATGGGCATAATCTCGAAGCATCGACGACCAAGGGACCCTTCAAGGATCGATGATGGGACACATGAAATCTGATACATACTGTGTTGAGAGCTAATCCAAGGTTAGACTTAGAGGAATCATAAAATATCATTTTCTCTCTCCTTAATACATATGGAAGCTGAATAAAGCCTATTGCATTGATGCATAGATGTTTTATCTTCTGATTTCAACAAACCATTTAGTAGGCTAAGGGGTTGAAGAAACCTTTATTGGCGACCCAAAACAATGGCCAATTGGAATCTGATATGACAAAGAGGTCTTTATCTTGGTCAGTATTGGAGTACCTCTGAGTCTGTATCTTGAGATTCTAAAGTCATTTTCTTAGGGTTGGGTAGATGAAGGTGACTTCTGCATTACAGTTTAGAGGATTGTTTTCTTGATCACAATGTTTTGCTCGATACTAGCAAAATTTAGGCATGGGGGTGTGATATGCATGCATATTTTGATATCCAACATGCTTAAGTTGCATCAGTTACATACCAATGCACACATTATGGCATTATTGGTAACGCAATTTAGTCATAATTGCATTTATTAAGATAGACATGCATCTTGGGTTAATAATGTCAATAGATCTAATTCTACTATGTTATAATAATAATGGGCTATTTCTTTTACAGGATTAGGAAGAAAGTCAAAGCAAATATTGGGCATGTTTGCGTGGTCTTGTCTCTTGGAATTTGTTTTAGAGCAAGATAATATTACAAGAATCTCAACACAAAGAGGAGAGATCAAATCAAGAAAAGAAGAATTGATTTTGCAATGTTCCCACATAGGCCTAAGTTTTTCACCCCTTATTACTCACTAAGTTGCCTAATACATTTCTTATTTCTCAAAGGAAACACACTACTTAGGCCCATACAATTTCCCTCACTTGATCCCAACAGACCCAAAGAGCCCTCCTCTCTCTCTTATTTTCAATTTTAATCCAACACACACCAGAAAAAATACCCTCACCCAACGCCCATCATCTCTTCTGACTTCTCAGACTCGTGACTCGACACCCCCAAATCCCCATCATGTGACAGACATACCCCCGATCGCTAATTCACCTCCCTCGCTCCTCATGTTCCCTCGCTCTACTTGATACCCATTCTCACTCTCACTCTCCCCATCTCACTTCACTTCCATCGCTGCCGACCAATCGCCACCGCAAGCCCTAAGGGGGCGCTACCTAACTCCACCTCATACGATCACTAACACCACAAGCTCTCCCCCTCCACTCTGCAGGACCGCACACCTAACCCTCTCCCCACTCCCCAGGGCTACCCACAACAACACACACCCATGGCCCACATATCAACAAAATCATGTAAGTATTAATGCCTTGTTAAATTTAGTGACATTACATATATTAATTAAAATATGGACTAACATTTTTGTAATTAGGAACGGATAACGTAACTCATGGCTCTAGTACAAAGTGGTGGCGAATGCTCTTCAACATTGATGATTGCAGAGGATGCATTTAGCGCAGTACATCCATAAGAGCATCCATGTCGTGTCCTATGTGGCGGAGCAAGTGCCACCATTAGTAGTTGATATGGTAGAAAAGATGGAGGAGTGTCACAAGAGCAGTTTAGCAATCTCACGACTTAGGTGGAGGAACTTTGTGAAGATAGGAATGAGCAAAAACAATAAATCAAACAACAAAGTCAGAAGCTTGATCGCCTATTTGATCTTGTTACTACATTGGTTAAGCATCCATCATCACAATCTTTTTGTCGTCGTGACGATAATGAAGATATGTCCCTTTGTATGACTCCGTAGGTCCTTAGATCGATTTATCCATGTCTATTAGACTTTTATGAAGCAGAAACTTAGATTTCTTGCTGAAGCTAAATACTATGTTTGAGAAGATCCTTTGTTTCAAGCTATGTACCTATTAGATTATTAGAAGATGTGTGCCTAAATATGAGTTCTTTAGTAACTTAACTTTTTGCCATACTATGGCTTGTGGAGGACATTTCTCTGGAGAGAAAACTGCTGCAAAAGTTTTGCAAAGTAGATTTTATTAGCCAACTTTATTCAAGGATTCCCACGATTTCTGCAAAGCTTGCATTAGATGTCAATCCTTAGAAAGTATGACGAAAAGAGATATGTTGCCCCTCCAATCGATCCTTATTATAGAAATTTTTGAGGTATGGGGCATAGACTTTATAGGTCCCTTCACAACATCTAATGGATTTCAATATATTTTACTTGTCTGTATCAGATCTAATAATTATAGAATTGTGATTGATTTTGTGAAGAAGAATATTTTCTCAAGATTTGGGATGTCTTGAGCAATAATCAGTGATGGTGTGACTCATTTCACAAATGCCCAATTTAGAGGTTTATTGAATAAATCTGGGTGCAACACAAGATTGCTACACTTTATCATCTCCAGACAAATGGGCAAACTGAGATCTCTAATTGGGAAATAAAGAATATATTGCAGAAAACTATTAGACCTAATAAAAAGGACTAGTTTTTGAGATTACATGATAGTTGAAATGTTTAAATAACATGGAAGCAATAATATCAAAGTATATAAACAATCATGGAACGCTTGGGTTTACGTGGAAACCCTATTTACGAAGAGCGGGGAGAAAATTATGAGAGAAGGCTCCAATAGCGCTCTGATTTGTATTTCTTCTTCTCAAAGTAAAATGCGAGTACATGCACACAAAGTCCACATTTCCAATATGGCACTAAACTAACACAATCTCTCAAGACTCCCCCTCAAGCTGGAGCATGGAATGCTCAGCTTATAACACAAATCCACTCTACACAGCAGACCAAACAACACTCTGGACTGGTTCTTGCTTGTAGGTGGGAACGTGGGCTGGAGCTACAGGATGAACTGTAGTTGGCTCTGGAGATCTGATGCTGATGGCTCCCCGTTCAGTATCCTGAAAATTGGGTCTTCCTCTGATGACCTCGAAGGTGGATCTCCCTCTCTGGAATCCACAAAACTAGATCTCACACATAGCAACCTGAAATGAGTCATTCCTCTGAGGACCTTGAAACTCTAGACCTCCCAAAGTTGGGTTTCTTATGTGGAGTTCATGAACAAAAGTGATGGCTAAATGGGGGATGACTACAAAAGACTTCTACACTCTCTTTTCTCCCATACTCTTATGGGAGAAGAAAATAACAACGAGAAGAAATAATAAAATTAGAGAAGAGTTCTCCAACTCTTCTCTTAAAGATAAACCTCTTTTTCCTTTCTTTTTATCTCTTTCTTTTTTTTCTCTTTCTCCACCTCTTGTTTTTCTTCTCTCTTTTTTTCTTTTTTTTTACATCTCAACACCGCCTTTTTTCTTCTCTCTCTCCTTTTCGCTATAAGATACTAAAAGAAACCACATTAAAAGGAAAGACAAGCAGATCCACTGTATTCTCCTTACACAGCATATCTTGTGCATCTCGCTCAATCGTGAGATCTTCATTGCGAGATCATCCACCAGCTATCTTTGGAGGGGCACATTTTCATCTTCGCGAGCCTCTCCACTGTCAACCCTTTGCTGTTGTGGCACTCTTGAGCGAGTGGCCGCCCCTCCACGTCCTCAATCGCGGCTCCGTCATGCCTCCACGCTGCTGACCCCTCCGCGGGGGCCGCCAAGACCTATCACATCCTTGGCCTCCTCGTTCTCTTGTGCAGAGCGACACGTCACCCCTGCGTCCTCACCGCCACCGTCACGCCGCGCCTTGCCTCACCTCCTTGTGCAAATCATCACCGGTGCCCCCAAGCCTAAGGCGGAGGCTGCCGTGCTGATGCAATGCCTCATGGAGACAATTGCCCAGTGCCACCGACGTGGGGTGGCACACTGGGACATGAGGCATGAATGGGGGGGCGACGTTGGCCTCCTCTTGAGGTCGTGAGTTGGTTGCACCTTGCCAAGATGACCTCGCCGTTGTCCTTACATGCCATGATGGCCCTGGAGAGCCAACCGCGTTGTGGATGCCATGGAATCCAGAATGGAGATCCACCTGATTCTTCTTTGGATCACGATATTGGAAAACCATCGATAGAATAATGATAAAACATGATAAAAGATAACCCAAGAAACAAACATGCTCTGATATCAGGTTGAAATATTGAAATGATGCGAAAGCAATAATATCAAAGCATATAAACAATCATGGAATGCTTGGGTTTACATGGAAAGCCCACTCACGAAGAGTGGGGAGAAAACCCCAGGAGAAGGCCCCGGGCACTGATTTGTATCTCTTCTTCTCAAAGTAAAATGCGAAGAGTACACGCTTATTTTCTGAGCAAAGTATAAGCCATTACACACACAAAGTCCACATTTTCCAATGTGGCACTAAACTAACACAATCCTCTTAGCAATGATGCTTTGTGAGCTTACAGGATCGCCTACAAGAACCTGATTGGCATTTCTCACAGATTGATCAATCGAAAATCCTGTCATCTTCCCGTTGGGTTGGAACATAAAGCCTATTGGAGTATAAGATGTAATCTTTTTTTTCGGAAAAAGAAAGGATGACTATTGATAACAATAGTCATCTGGAGAATTTTTATTTCAATGTGTAGTTAAAAGATAAGTCAGGCTAAGAAATGCATCCGCAGGTCAGACAAAAATAGCAACTCCCTACAAACATTTTCAACCCAAGCCCAACCTTTCCCAAACACGTCATTTCTTGCCTGCCAAACCGCCCATAGGATGGTCAACATAAGCTGTCGTCGTTGTCGCATATCTCCAAGGGACTTACACAAACCAGCCCAAGCAGGGATGGGCTCTTGGTAAACCTTCCCCTAAACCTCCTTAGTGAAAGGGCACTCTAAGAATAGATGTTGAATAGCATCCTCACCCGAAGGGCACCGGGGACACTCCTAGAGTGGAGTACCCATCAACCTTCGCCTAAGGCCACCAGTTATCAAGTTGCCTCTCCTAGACAACCACAGGAAAATATTGACCTTCAGGGGAACTTAAATGGAGCAAAGCTTCACACAATCACTATTGGCCTTCATGATAGCTGGTAATTCAAGCAATTTCTCATAAGCCTTCTTAGGCTGGCACCCACCATGCTTCCATCGGAACCCATTTGGACCACAGTTAAGAGGGAAATTCTGAAGAGGAAAGTGTAATTGTCCCCTTTCATCTTCCGATTGCTCGACAAGAGGCCCATCCAATAACGAGATGTAATCTTGATTTAAATAGGTAGGACAATAGAAGAAAATGCAACTCAATTAGCTAGATGAGATCAGAAGAGAGGGCTGTGAGAGTGCTAAGTTATATAAAGAAAAGACTAAGGTCTTTCATTACAATCACATCATTAGGAAGACTTTTGAACCAATCAAAAAGTCTAGCTCTTTGATGCCAAACTTAGATTCTTTCTTGGGATGCTTAGATCTAAATGGATTAGACCTTATACTATGGTTTGACTCTATCAAAATGGAACTGTGGATATCTGTGATCCTAAGACTGGCCAGTTGATCGAGCCTCTTAGAATAGAGAATTTAACTCAAGAGCAATCACACAAAAGAAAACAAAGATTGGTGACATAGTTCCACCTTAACTGGTGTACGTTTGGGGAGAGTGTGAGACTCTCAGAAGTCACTATTAATTTTCATGAATATGGAATACAAGGAAGTTCTCTCTTTTCTTTTCTCTCAAATTACGTAACCCTTCCACCTGAGCAACGTTGTCTTATATAGGTTATGTGACCCTTAACATGGAGATCGTGATCAGTTAGACAGACAATCATGGGTCTAAAACCACGATCCCACGATCTCCTACCATAATGAGGCTGCGGCCTTAAAATAACTATTGTGTCCATCTACCTCAATTCCATTAACACTGACCTTCTTTTTAAGACGTTTGGATCTTTTGTCAGATGTCCAGAATCTCCATATCAAATGTCTGGCATATTTTCTAGATGTCTGATTCTACCATCAGAATTAATCATTGTTTGATTTGATTTGTGTTTTGACCAAATCTTCGGGGATTTGTCTCCAACGGCTAGGAGAAGGATCCGAAGCCTTCTTGAAGCTTCTCTTGAAGCCTATAAATATTCCTTAACACCCCATTAGGCAAATACACCCATTGGAGATAATTTCAAGCTTTATACCTCACATTGCTCCACTTACAACTTGCCCTACTATTGTGCTATCACTCTCTTTGGGGCAAAACTCTATCTTCCTCACTCAATTACTAGCAACCATCTTAGTGAGTTTCTATATTACCTATATTATCTAGATTATTTTGTTGAGGTGCTCTATAGGTTGTGCTTAAATTCTGCTTTACTTTGATATTATTGTATTTGGGTGTTCGACCTATCCTCGTGTCTTCCTTGTGTAGCAAAAAACCTATGTTTAGGGATCAGAGGTGGGCTTTGTAATTGAGGTACACCGCCCTTGTTTTCAAGTGATGTGGATAGTGGTTTGATCACTTTGTGATCAGCAAATCCTAAGTCGGGTTGACTTAGGTGGTAGTTTTCTCCTGATCTGGGTTTCCATCTAAAAATCTTATGTCATTATTGTGTGTTGATTTTTATTTATATATTATTATTTTAATTACACTATTTAGCCCCACTCTAGTGTATTGTCATGATTCCCCAAATGATTGGCTGGCTATATATTAGGAAGCTCAATCAACTTAGAAAAGGGCAAGGGAAAATAATGTTTGCAATCGAAAGCGGTTGAAGCCTGGATTATTATCATAATGGCAAGCAGGTAGTTGCGCATCAGAAAAAATGGGCATATCGTCGCCCATGTGTAAGGAAAAGTAGGCATATCGCTACCTGAATTCCCTAGCGAGCTTTAAAGCTACTATTCTGAGATTTAATTTTGTACGATGTAAGAAGTGGTCAATGCAGTTGATGACCAATCACCGCAAAAGAATGTTGTTTAGGAATGACAAGACAATCATTAATTATCGTCATGATGAGAGGTCTTGATGTGGTAATCGGAGCAAATTATGTGATTTTAAAGAGAAGCGCTGATGTGCCATTTGGAGAACTTGTTAATTAGGGTTTATTATCATTGTAGTAGTATAGTGTCGCAATCTAGATAGATATCAATTTACTTAATTATAATTTGTATATATTTTATTTTAGGTCATTCACTGGGAGGAAAATATTGATATATATCACTTTCTATTATCAAAAATCGATCTTTTAATCCAAAAATGTAAATTCTATTTACAAATGAACAAATGAGAGTCCATACAATGAAAGAATCAACTAATTTAAGTCAGATATATACAAAGAAAAATAAACGAGTAAGTGTTAGTGAACAATTCCTCAAGAATATACATAATATAAAGGTACAAAAAATAATTCTAATACAACTAGATTATTTACATTTAAGATCTATACATAAGCTAAGTATTTATTTAATTACAAGTGACCGACTATACAAATTAATGAAAAAAAGAACACCAACTTGTATGCAAAATCTTATCATAAAATTATATACCAAGACAAGACAAAAATCAATATTAATTTACTATCATTAAACTAAGTAATACATTAAGCTAATTATGCATAATTCTATCTAAAAGGAATATATGTATATATATGAACCTTGGAAACTTATATACATTATCAGCCAAAAACAAGATTTTATTTATTATTACATAAACATATATCTTTATAGATAAGTTATTAATACTAAATCTTTTATGATACTTCTTAATATATATATACACACAACACTTAAGAAGCATACACGCTTGACATAACACTTAGTCAAGTTTTCTAACCTAAAGCTCAACACACACGTGGCCCAAAAAGATATGGGTCATTCGTTCGCAGGATCAATAATTCAATGGGTTGGATCAGTACCACTACTAGAACAGCCCCTATAGTAGAGGGCAAAAGCCACAACAAACTACCACCTAGCTCCAGGAGGCCACCCTGCAAGGCCATGCACCCACGCACACAAACATGCACGTGCACGTGTGCACCTAGATGCATAAATGCACCCACAAGCACACGCAGCGCACGGGATTTCTTAGGTCACACAAGGCTGCCCATAAGCATCGCGTGGTAGTCGCTCGACTGGTGCTACGAGCTCCAATGCTTAAGTATCACCTCAGCAGCTCCTGCGCCCATGCTGTGGGACTGAGCGTGCTGATTTCATAGCACAACTGTGTTGTGTTAGTGGTTTATTAAGAAGTTTAAGCTCTTAATTAGGTATTAATTAATGGTCTAATTTACAAATAAATTATATAATCATGTTGTTAATACATAGGGCTATCTATTGTTATAATTATATTAAGTTAATTAAGTGTATAAATATGTTTTTAAATTAGTTAAACTTAGGGGTATTATACAGTTATAATTAGTTATAATTGCTATTGTACAATATAAATAATTGTATGAACTACATAATTATGGTTTAATTTAGTTAATTTACATATTTACCTAATTGATTAAGAATTTTAAATAATTTAATTTAATTTGTAAAGGTATTTACACGATTTATATACATGAATGTATTATACATACTCATAATATAATATATGATATAATATATACATACTCATAATAAATATATTTAAAATAGGTTAAAATATAAATTATGAGAACATAGTATAAATTAATATATTACTTAATTAAATTATTAACTTAGATTATCTTAAATTACTAATATACTTTATTAACTTACATAATAAATATTGTACTTAGTATATTAAGTTATATATATATATATATATTGTAAGTTAATAAATAAGATAAATTATACTTAAGTTATCTATATACATTATACTTTATTTACATATAAATAATAGATCTATATAATTAGTTTATATACATATGTACATATAATTTATTATACTTCACAACATTCCAATATATATACATATATACACTATGCACATAGGGAAATTTTAGGATTTTTGTAGTTTTTCTGGTTTTTATTTTACTTGTGGTTTTACGTGAAGAAAGAATGAGAGAAATTTAAGAAAGAGGGAAGAAACGTTCTTTTTGGCTTTTTGTTTTGAGATTTTTATTCCTAACCAAGGGAACACCTAAGCAATTACTAGTGGTTTCTACGTGCAAATCACATTAAAAATCAAATCTAATGACACATTCAAAACATCAAGTTCTCACTCACTACACTTTTCAATTATTTATTTACATTATTTTTGTATTTTTCATATACATTTTAGAAGAAATGTTGGAAATTGGGTATAAAATGATCTACAATTAATTCTAAGTCATAAAAATTATGTACAAATGTTGGAGATAACAAATATAGCATGCTGAACTTCCGGATATCATCAAAGATCAAATAACACACAAAAGCATGCTTCAATCGTTGAATCAAGAATTTCCAGGTTGGACAGTAATTAGAACCAACAGTTGCTGACAGAGTTTTCTAATAGTGATAAAAAACTTGCTTTAATCTCAAATTAAAAGAAAACAAGTACACAAATGATTTTGACATGAGAATCTACCATTACATTCTTTCAGAAGACTCAATAGAACATAAAATAGATCAAGAACTTTCGATTTAACCCTCCTTCTTCCCTGATCGACCATGAAGTTGCTACTGATTTAAGATTCAAACCATGCAATTCAGAACCTTCTCAAGCCAATGCCTTTAGATCCATGCAACATAAATCTCACAAATCAAACTTGAACTTCCAATCACCCAAAATCACTCATGCACCACGAGTAAAACTTGTTCATAATTTCATCTAGATAGAGCATCAGTAGCTGATAAAAGCCTTTGAAAATCAATCTAAATCTAATTTAATATTTTATTATGTACTCAAAGGAGTCAGAAAAGTAGATTCATGCTCGATTTATTTCAAAAGAATCATTGCAATCAAAAACTCCCTTCAAAACACTATTAGAGTCTTTCAAAACAAACTCAAAACATGTAGCAATAGCTGCTCGTGTGCATTCATATCTCTTATCTGATTCAAATCTTGAAATCTCACTAAAATTAGTCTATCATGCTTTCATGATCATATTAAATCATCTTCAAACATTGATCTGGGTACTTGAACACTTATTGAATGCTTGGATTTTGGAATTTACTTCAAATCTCGACGATGGAGCTCAACATTTCAAGTTTGATTCGAAACATTAAAACATTTCTTTTAATCGTCGCAAATACTCTTTCAAAGGTTTAGAGTTCAATACAAATCAGATCAAAGATCAAAGATCCCAAGAAACCCTAATTCTGATCCCCACCTTACACTATCAATAGGGTGAAGGTGAGAAATCAAATTAGAAATGGAAATTAACTCAAGAACAATCCTAGACCTTCATTCAAATCCATTAAACCATGCGCAACTCCTCATTGGTGAATTAAAACACTTTAATTCAAGAACACACTGCTACCCAGGTGGGATTTTACTTTTGCTTCGCTAAGGTGATTTGATCACTTAATCATCCTGCACACGATGGATTGGTGTTGAGGATTATTGGGCGATGCTTTAAGATCATTTAGGTCATCGTGAGGGCCTCGATTCGGTGCATCGAATCTCCTTGTCCCCGACTACCGAGCGAAGACAGAAAATAATATCAAGGCTCGAAATTAGGCGTGAGAAATCCATTCAACAAAAATCAAATCCAAGATGCTTCAACTGATTACAATCAAATCAATTTCTCAAATATCAACTCGATTTGATCAATTGAAATGGTGTAAATTCGAATTGCTCTAAAGATTTTGCAATCAACATATAAAATTAAATCAAATTCAAACAACCAAATTAGTTCAATTCAAATCATAGGGAGGATCCTTGTGATTCAATGGAATGTATGAGGAGACCCTCAAATGGATTTAATGCTCCATTAAATCTGAGAGCTATTAAGCTTCTGATCTAATGGATGCTCAAGTGGATGGAGTGATTGATGATTAAAACAACGAGGAAATAAGAAGGTGATCGTGAGATGGTGTGGAAGATTAGTGAATTGAAATGGATTGATGAATTCATCCTCTCTGATTTGGACTAGTCAGAGAGGGCTGATCGACAATGAGCTACGATTACACTAATCTAAACTAAATCAACATAATTAAAAGATAAATTCTTATCTAAACTACCTTCTCTAATCTAATCTAAGAAAGCAATAAAACTAATCTATGAAAGCGATTAAATCCTATCTAATTGAACGAAGGAGATCTCTGAGAAGAACCACAGCTGCACGTCGTGGTAACAAAGGAGAAAGAAGATCCAATGAAGAAAGCTCATAGGAGAAGAGCTCTAGGATGTCCTCAGGTGTTATGCAATCCCTAGCGACGTGAATGAAATGGGGAAGAGTGTGCAACCTCTCTCACAAGCAGCAAAAAAAGGAGAAGGAGAATTGGAGGGGATGAAAGCGACTGACTCAGGGTGGAGGGGACTGGTAAAGAGTCTTAGGTCGAGTGTGGAGCTCCTTTTATAGGCTTAGGGAGCTCAAGGTGATCGACAATCTCAAGTGAGGGGTTGTTAGGAGTTAATGATTGAGATAGGTTCTAGGAGGCGCGAGTCGCACTAGGATGAATTACAGCCATTAGATGAGATCTGGGCAAGGCGAGAAGATTTAGGAATTGGCTCTAGGCAGTAGGAGAAAGATCCACCATTAGATCAATCCAGGTGATGGACTGCCGAGGAGAGTTGAGTTTATCGAGTTCTTTAGAGAAGCAACCCAGGTCTGTTGGAGCATTTGCACCTTTAGTCCCTGGTACAAATGGGTAGAATAATATCAAAGAAACCCATAAGTGGTAGAGAAATAATGCAAAATGGTCCCTGCAGCTTGCAAATAGGTCCCTAGCCAAATTCTGATGTATAGAATGTGAAGGTTTTATGATATTCATGTTGGTGCACCGCGATCATTAATTTTGATAACAAAACACAGGTTATTTAATATTTGCATTTAAGTTTATTAGTTTTAGGAAAATGCAAATGGATACAAGTGTGAAGGATCTCAAGCTTGCTTCCATGGTGAATTGGAGGAGCTTGATGGAGGAGAAAGAACTTCGCGTGGAGCGAGAGCTTGAAGACAAGAAGAGTAGGATAGATTCCTTTTTATCTTATTCTTTGTATTTGTATCTTTATGTTCTTTGCTCTTTGGTTTACTTAGATTATTTGTTAAAGAGTCCAAAGTAACAAACAGTAGTCTTATGAATACATACACACCCTAGGATACTTAGACTTCTCGTAGAGAAGTTAGATAATTAAAGAAGGCATCAGACAGCTTGATCAGACGTCCAATCTGGACATCAGATGTCTGATCTTAGACTTTAAGACGTCTGACTATTTGATCTGACATCCAAAACACTTAGGATGGAAACCACTCTCTGTTTGCCATTTTCAGACATCCAACCCTTAGTCCAGACGTCTTAGAAGACGTCCGAGGACCTTGCCAGACATCCAACTAGAGGACTATTGGCTTGTCAGACTTAATCATTAAAGGTCAACCCTTAATCTGATTTAGATCTTTTTCAACCGTCCATAATACATCATCGACGTCCGATAAATAGACATTAGGCTAAGATCTGACCCTAATCACTTCTTGTCAGACCTAATAACTGTTTAAGCCTCGGGAAATCCATTCCTGCAATGATTTATGTTTCCAGACGTCCAGACATACTGCCAGACGTCCGATTTGTCGTTTGTATAACTTATCACTAGAACCCTGTTTTGATATTTTGAAAACAGGGAAGAAACCTTCTTAGGATTAGACGTCTGATTATAAGCCCAGATGTCTTATAATTAAATCCTAGACGTCTGTCTTGATCCAACTCAATCAAGATCTTCTACCCTTCTAGATCAGACGTCTGATCCCTAGATTAGACGATGTCCCAGACGTCTGACTTTAGAACTAGACATCTGATAACCCTGTTAGAATCATTAATGACTCTGATTTCGGCTTGTTTTGCCATGGATTTCTTCCTAACAGTTATAGAAGCCTTCCAAGGCCTTCTAAATCCTTCTTAGGACCTCTATAAATAGAGGGGCACTCTTTCTTTGTTAGACATACCAAGAAACACTACTTTTACTCATATTGTGTTAAAAGAAGAAAGGAATCACCTAGAAGTGTTGTTTCTCTCCAAACCCTTGTCCACACTCTTAAGAGCATCATCCTTGCTGTGCACCCATTCTCCCGCCTACGAATACGAGAGCATCGTAGTGCCATCACGTGGTTCATACACCCCGCATTGCCAGCCAACACACTTCCATTAAAGGGAAGTTTCTATTGCCTATAGTAGATAGATGTAAATACTTCCTTTGTGACTCTATAGGACTGTTGTTATTGTCTTTGTTTGGGTATTCGCTTTGCGAATTCTCGTCTCCCTCGCAAGACAAAATACTTCTCGTGAAGATGAGGGAATTTGAGGAACTCCACCCTCATACATAGTAGCGTGGTTGTATTGAGCTTGAGTCACCCTCGTTTAAGTGACTCGGTTAGTGGATTTAATTGACTAGGTCGATCGAAAAATCCTAAGTCGAGAGGCTTAGGTAGTGGTTTTTACCCGGGTTTGGGTTTCCACCTAAAAATCTCTTGTGTACTTGTAATTGCATTTTTGTGAGATTGATTATTTATATTTTCGCATTTTATTTCATATCATGCAAATCTTACCCCCCTCCATTAGAACCTACAATTCAATGAACCTAAGTGTAAAGCATTAATTTCAAGGTCCAATTGATGCCAAAATGTAATGTAATTTTTATGGCATATGATTTGAAGGTTTTAGAAAATATTTCAGCCTAATTTGTTGTTCAATTGACATTAGAAGAATCCATTTACAACTTAAGTGTATAATCTCTCAAAAGTGACATAATCATTCATTTTTGATACAATTTTGGTGTTTTAAGTCATTTTCCATTAATCTCACACTTAGCACTTTTCTTGTGTTAATTTGATTGTGTTAACTTAGTTTCTAACTTAACTTTGGCATTTTAGGTATGATGAATCACCCCTCATCAAGCCATCTTAGGGTAATGATTCATGTGCAGAGGCATTAACCAGCCGTCATGGTAGTGGGAATCGAAAATTTCGAATGTCGCATTGGGCAAGGCTATAAATATGGGTGGGGGGTTAGTAAATGCCCCTGCACCCTCACAACAAAAACTCTAGCTGGTCCGGAGAAAGACCTCAGTTGAAAGAAGAGCAAGTTTCTGAAACTCCAAGACGAGGACGTGCTTCGCTAAAAGAAAATTCTATTCCAGGAAGATGTTGGGGATTGCTGGAAAAGTGAGTCCACCTCTTTCTCATCTCGATTGTTAGGTGAAACTTTAGCATTATACACCTTCAGCTTCGACTTTCGTAGCGAGTCGACTATAAAAGATTTTTTGAGTGAACACAGACTTAAAGAAGTCTAGTTTCATGCACTTGGCCAAAACACCTGCCTTTGCTCACCCAACGGGGATGATTTCTTTATAATTTGTAAATATGCTATGGAGCATGGGCTAAGGGTGCCGTTAAACCCTTTTATTGTCTCCTTTCTACATATTACAAACTTCCTCCCAATTGAGCCTGAACTGTTGGCCGATCTTGAATGCCTTTACTGTTATATGCTTCCACTTGGGAATCCATCCCCGAATGGGGTTGTTCTTCCTTTGTCTTAATGTCATTAAAAGTGAAGAAGGGGAATCAGCCATTTGGTACCTATACCCTTTACAGCCAAAGGACCAATTATAGAATAACAGACCTACTAGACAACCTAAAAGGGCAAGACCATTATTTCTTTTCTATCCATAATGGAGAGAGTTTAGAGGTCCCCAGTACCTACAAGCACCCACTACAGAGAAACCTTCCACCAGCCTCGCACAAGCTTGATCCTGATGCTCAGTAGGACGCGGAGAAAATAATAGACTTTGGGGCGATTGCCCAAGCCGACTTAAGGTGTCCTATTATCTGGAAGGTGCTTTCATGGGTGGCGGATTCATACCCTACACCAAGTAAGTTAGGGGTGGAAGCATTTAGTCATTCAATATTTAAGAATGATTAATTGACTAAATTTTTGTGGTAGCAGTGATGGGTTAATTCTCAATACAGTTAATTAAATTAATTAGACTTAATTAATTGCACAAGAATTTAACTTATGTTAACTCGAATTAATGTCATGCATATAGTATAGGGTCAAGTTAACCTAACATTTTAGATTTTTAAATTCTTTTTAATTGGTTGAGTCTAGGTCATTCACTGGGAGGCATAATTGAATCCTAATTCACTATTAATCCCTAAGCATAAATTACTAACGACTTAATCAATCAGATTATATTAAATTACTTTAAGCATATGAATCTTGCACAAAAGATTGAAAAGTAAAAGCATGCAAAATTTCATTAGAAAGAAAATAAGTTTACAAAAGATATCTAACATTTAAAATCATGTAAATAAGTTTATTACAACATTTATTACAAAAGTATAAGACATAGAATATAATACATAAGTCAACAATGCCTTTACAACAATTAAAAGCTCAAAACAAATCGTATACTAGCTTCAACCTTGAAATTAGATGTCTGAAAAAAACTATTAGATGACTTAAAAATATAAATTGAACTTCTGATCAAAAGTATGGACGTTTGATTTTTCTCATTTTCTTCTCCTATCTCCCTGCCTTTATATCTCTTCTCTCAAGTTCTCCTTCCCTTAGCTTTCTTCTTTAACCCTTTTATTACTCTTAATTTCCCTCTTCTCTTTTATATTTAACCTCCTTCTCTTATTTTCCTTAGTCATTCATCTACTTCTCCTTTCTTTCTTTAACTCTTCTTTCCTTATCTTTTCTTCTTAAGCTTCTTCTCTTCTTCTTATTTTCTTAAGCTCTCTTTGCATGCCTTATTTCCACACTTAGTCGCATGTTAACCCATTAATCCCCTTTACTTATAAAAATTATATTATTAATGGGTGGTCAGACCTCTTTCAGGGATAGACAGCACCCTGTAGGGTGGCACCAGACCCTACTCGAGGTCCGACCTAATTTTTATTAGGTGGATTTCTGTTTATTTTCATCAATGCACAATTCCAAGCCATTCTAGGCCCACACACATCCACACCCACACTCAGGCCCATGCACGCACACAGGCGCACACACCCATGCACAGGCACGTGCCTACGCACGCACCCGCACACATAAGCTCTTTCATTTGCGCCCGGCGCTGACGATCGAGGGGGTCGTAACACAAAAACAATTTATACCATGTCACGCGCCTTTAAACTCCCGAGGTGGGACTTAGTTCAGTGCTTCCAGGCCAAACTTCACTCGAAGATTCCTAGTGAACCATTGGGCCAAAATGATCGAGCAAAGGCTCGATCGATAGCTGTTTGTGTGCTCTACATGATTCAAGCATCAATTTAATGCTCTAAATTTATTTTGTCCATCGATTTGATGGCTGAAATCAGATGTGTCATAGATGATTTACTTTTCAACACAGTTAATTAAGTTATTTAGGCTTAATTAAATGCGCAATAATGTAACTTAGGTTAACTTGAATCAAAGTCGTGAATGTAGTATAGGGTCAAGTTAACCAAATATTTTAGATTTTATAGTTCTTTTTTTAACTGGTTGGGTCCAAGTCGTTCACTGGGAGGCATAACTTAATCTTAATTCACCATTTAGTTTCTAAGAATAATTAAGAACTAATTAATTAATCAATTATTAGATTAGCATATTTTAAGCACATGACTATTGCACAAAAATGAGTTAAATAAGCACAAGCAATATTCCATGAATAGAAAACATATTTACACATATGATTTGTTATTAGAAACCAGATAAACATGTTTATTACATCAAGTACTTCTAATTACAAAAGATTAAGGAAAGAAAATGCTAAACAAATGAGTACAAATGCCTTATTTCATTTAAAGCTCAAAATAATGAAAGAGAACAAGATATACCAATGGAATTACAAATCAGACGTCTAAAAATATAATTGGACGTCTTAAAAATGGAAATTAGATGACTGATTACATGCAAGGACGTCTGATTCTCTCTCTTTCATTCCTTCATATTATTGCTTAATTACCTTTAGCTTCTTCAGCCCTTGTCTCTTTATTCTCTCTCTCTGTCTTTTTCCGTTATTCTCTTCTTCCCTTAACCTCTTCTCCTCTCTTTCTTCTCTCTTAAGCCTTAGGTTCCTTTCGACACTTAGTCTGTTTCTTAAGTCCTCTCTTTACTGTGCTCTTATTTCCACCGTACTTAACCATTTTTCACGCAACACTTAACCCATTAATTTCCCTTTACTTATAAAAATTATATTATTAATGGGCGGTCAGACCTCTTTCGGGGATACATAGCACCCCGTAGGGTGGGACCTGACCCTACTAGAGGTCCGACCTAGTTTTAATTAGGTGGATTTCCGTATATTTATATCAATGCACAGTACCGGCCTCCCAAGCCCACACTCACTCATGGGCCCACGCTCATGCCCACAGGTGCACACACACACCCATGCACAGGCACGTGCATAAGCACGCACCTGCACCCATGTTTTCTCATTTGTGCCCTACGCTGGCAACCGAAGAGGCGTTAGTGCAAAATCAACTTATACTAGGTCGCGCATTCTTAGTTTCTTGATGTGGGACTAAGTTTGGGCATTCCAAACCAATCTTTGCTTGAGGATTCCCAGCAAACTGTTGGGCCAAATTGGTCGAGCAAAGGCCCGATCGAAAGTTGTTTGTGTGCTCTATAGGATTTGAGCATCAATTCGATTTTCAGAACACGATTGGTCTATCGATTTGAAGAATGAAAGTGGATGTTTTGCAGAGAAGAGACTCAGGTCAATTGACCTGCAAAGGCTATGCAGCTCTCAACTAAAGGCCTACGTGCCTTCAGTGAATCATTCCGCATCAAATAAGTAGAGACAAGAAGGTTTGAGAGATTCAGGGAAGAAGATGAAGCTCAAAACTTCATTCAGGAAGGATAGAGCCCAAATTTGAGCTAATAATTAGCTGGCAGAGAACTAACAACCTCTGAAACTGATCTGAGTTGAATTAGATGTTCGATTACAACTGATCTGGGAGGATTTGAGGTTCAAATCTGGACAAAATTGCTGAAGAATAGTGTTGGGTTCAAAATGAACCCAAACTGCACAGCTTATGAAATCCCAAGTAATCCTCAAAATAATTCAATCAGATCATTTCAAATGCATTCTAAATCATCCCAAAAATTAATTGAAAGATTTAATCAATTATTCCTTGAATTGAACTCTAGGTTGACCAATTTCCATTCAAAGTTGACTTTCTAAATCAAGTCTTCTCGGATCAAATTAAAACCTTGAATCAACTTAATTCAACCCTCATAATTGATTCAACACATCAAAGTCGTATTTTGAGTGCTCTGGCAGTGCTTTCAAGTATTGCTGCCTGAGACGAAATGAAGATCTATTCGGTGGAATAATCCAGAGACTATCAACTCAATTAAAGATCAAGAATGACTTCTATAAATTCTGCACAACCTTCTGAACCAAATTTTGGGATCTGAATCCTAACAGAAACATCTCTCCAACTCTACCGGAGTTGGAGAAGACAGAGATCAACAAGGAGCACTAGACCTCAAAGTGCAATATAAATCATCAATTCCTGATCCTTAGGCCTTGTAGATGTATTCTGGAGCTTCTCAGGTCAAATCATGGGCTGAAGCTCATTTTTTATTTATCGGAGCTCGCCGGAGCTCCAGTGAATCAAGAACTGACATCCTGGAGTTCAAAACTCCATGGAACTACTCAGAAATTACCTAAAAAGTCTCCTGAGGTCATAAGGAACCTCAAGAGCTCGAAAATTGACTCAATTAAAGATTAAATCAGAAGATAGGCTTCGAATTCAAAAAAATTGCAATATGAGTTTGTTGGAACTCTGATTTACTCCTCTCACTCAATTTAGTGAGGGGAATTGCTCATTAAGATATGGCGATGATGAAAATGTGATTAATTAAGTGAATAAACTCCTCTAAGCTCGCCATTGACAACAACTTGGAGGTTGAAAGAAATTTGGGCATTTGTGATTTAGGCGATTATTTAACTAATTAATAAGTGGAATGGGGCCCTTAAGTGGTGTATATGTGATGGAGGGCCCCAATTGGGTGTGGTCTACCCTCGATGACCTCTGCCGTGGATAGCGGAGGTCGCCGATGAATGTGGCGATGACTTACGCGTAACAGCTGATAAGAACAAGGGGGAAGTAGTGCCGTGAATTCATGATGAGAAAAGTAAGGTGATCGATGCGTAAAAATAGCAAAAGAGTGCTATGGACAAGCTCAAAGAGCTTGCCAGAGCTGGAGAAGACGGCAAACAAACTAAGCATAAAAGCCTAACTAAGCTACTTAACCTACTGAATTAAAACTACACTACACTACACTTGCCTAGCCCTACTGTTACCTGGATGAAGGGAGGTAGAAATCTCTGTCGACGGCTCTTAACGGAGGATGAAACTAGAGGGATAGGGAAAGAAGTTCGGCAGGTGTGTTCGCGAAGTAGAAGTAGAGTCCGGAGTCATCACTTTATCCAGAGACGCGGCGGAGGACGATGAAGCTCGACAGATGGTAGAAGCGATCGGAGAAAGTGTGTGGAAGTGGAAATAGGTCGCCGAAATAAGAAGGAATAGCCTATTAGTTAGCTACAGTTGGGGAAGAGGGTAGGGAGCTAACCGCCAAAATCGGAGGGAAGAGGAGCTATTTATAGGTGACGGTGGAGGGTAAGGGGGTGTACCTGGATAGAAAAGCATCTAGGTTCAACTAAACCACCGACGTCATCTCCAATGCCGGTGAGCTTAACTCGTAGACCTAAATGGGATCAGAAGTCAATCCGGTCTGTCGGATGAAGAAGGGGAGGTGAGCGGAAGAGAAACGGCCAAGGCAGCCGTGTTCTGTCGAAGGATGAAGGTGGATCAGAAGGTGCAGTGACCGGTTGATGAGAGTCGTCTAGTACGAGGAAGAAGAACCGCTGCGCTCATAGGGACCTATTCATAAGAAAAGATTGTTGGTGCTAGAGCACCACGATCATTTGTTTTGATGATAACAAAACACGTGTTATTTAACATTTGCAATTTGAGTCCTAGATTTCAGGTCAATTGCAAATGTGGACGTGTTTAGACAGAGTTCAAGCTCGCATCCAGGACGGATTGGAGGAGCTTGGCGGAAAACAAAGGAGGTTCGCGTGGAGCGAAAGATTGGAGATGGAAGACAAGAAGAATAGGATAGATTCTTTCTTATCCTTTCATGTATCTCTTGTATTTATTTTCTTGCTCTTTTTGATTCCTTAGAACATTATGTTAAAGAGCCTCAAAGTACCCTAAAAGTAGTCCTAGGAACACCTGCACAACCCTAGGATACTTAGGTTTTCTGTAGAATACTTAGAAAACCAATATAGGGTTCAAACAGCATTTCCAGACGTCTAATTCCAAAATCAGACGTCTGATAAAGAATTTTAAGACGTCTGACTGTTGTTTCAGACGTCCGATAACTGTTAGGCTGGACATAGTTAGTTCTGTCTGATGAAATCAGACGTCCATACTTTAGACCAGACGTCTTAGGAGACGTCTGATGACTTTGCCAGACGTCCAGTTAGTGGACCGTTGGCTGGCTTAGAAGACACTCAAGAATATGACCGTTAGAGCCTTATCAGACGTCCATAGGACTTTACAGACGTCTGATAAATGACCGTTTTGCCTCGGCTGACCCAAAATCTCTTCTCAGAGATTTTCTAGCCGTTGCAACGTTTGGAAATCAATTCCCACAGTAAAAGTAGGTTTCCAGACGTCCAGACATAGTGCCAGACGTCCTGTATGTCGTCTGATGGACTTGCACAAAAACCCTGTTTAGATCTGATTCAAGTCAGGGAGAAACCCGCATAGAATCAGACGTCTGACATTGGAATCAGACGTCTTAAAGTGGCCTTCCAGACGTCTGATACCAGAGTTAGACGTCTGATAACCCTGTCAAATGCAATCATTGTCCTGATTTCGGCCTGATTCTCTTGGGCTTTGCACCCAACGGCTATGGAAGCTTTTCCAAGCCTTCCAAAGCCTTCCTAAGGCCTCTATAAATAGAGGGGAACCTTTGTAACACATATACACAAGAAGAGAAACATAAGAGAGACATATACAACATAAGAGACACTTAGAAATACACTTGGATACACTTAGCTACACATTTTCACACTCTTGTGTCCAAGAAGTTCTTGCTCTCCAAGCTCAAGCTCCTTTTTCTTGAGAGCATTCAACCGTTACGCACCCGCTCTCCCGCCGTAGATAACGAGAGCGACGTAGCGCCATCGCGTGGCACACGCACCGCGTCATCGTCGACGCACTCCTTGCAAAGGGGAGTTTCCTAAATCCTATAGAAGCTTAGGTTAATTACTTTGTTGGCTCTATAGGTTTGTTGTTTTATTTTACCTTTGTTATTTTGGTTGGGTATTCGCTTTGCGAATTCCCGTCTCCTTCGTGGGACAAAATCCTTCTCGTGGAGAGAAGGGGTTGAGGAACGCTACCCTCGTACTTGTAGCGTGGTTGTATTGAGGTTGAATCACCCTCGTTCAAAGTGATTCGGTTAGTGGATTTGATCAACTAGGTTGATCGGAAAATCCTAACTTGAGAGGGTTAGGTGGTGGTTTTTACCCGGTTTGGGTTTCCACCTAAAAATCTTTGTGTACATTGTGCGATTGCTTATTTTTGTGAGATTGCTTTATATTTTATTTCCGCAATTTTATTACGTCACCCCTCCTGGTAGGGACGAACCTTCAAAGATAAGGACCTATACTAAATAAAAGGACTCAAGTGCGATGAAACCTAAGGACTAAAACGTAAACTGTGGTTTTCAAGGCTTATTTTAATTTAATTTTTTTTCAAATTTTTATATATGATTATAAATTAGATAAATATTATATATATACCTTCAATTTACATTTTTGACCATTTTAGCTTAATTGATTTAATTGATTAAGTTACTTAAGTTATTATATACTTAGGATTAAATATTTATAATGTTAACTTAAATATTAATTAGGTAGCTAAATATTTATAATTTGAGTCCAAATTATTATTAAAATTATTAATAACATTAATTAATATTTAATGTAGTATTATTTACTTATTTTATGGTCCTTTAATATATTATCCCTTATATTATAGTTAAACCCTAAATTAACATATTCTTAGCTAATTAACTAGGGGAACTAGTTAATTAGGGATATTTAAGAGCCATGATGAGTCTCTCATTAGTCACACTGGCATGTAAGCCTGCAGAGAAGGTCTTCAAGTCTTATGACCTGCAGGAGAGACTTTCTTCCTCAACTGAGAGCCTGAATGACTTCAGTAAGGTGTTCCGCATCAAATGGAGGAAGGAAGGTCTGAAAAAGGCTCAAGAAGAAGAAGAAGCTCAAAGCTTCATTCCCAATGTTCAGAACTCTGATTCAAAGTTGAATTAGATCAAAAGATGGCTCAAATCACCAGGAGTCGGCCTAAACTGATTTACAATGCTTAGAGTAATTGCTTTGATCAGGATTTGACTCCAAATTTCAACGAAAAAGTTCAATAACAGTATTGGGTTCCATATGAACCCAAACTGTGCAATAGGTAAGAAATAAAGTAATCCTCAATAAGATCCTAACAAGTCACCCTAAAAACATTCTAAATTTTTCTAGAAAACCTAATCAGCCCATTCAATCAGAGATTCAACAATCTAATCCTCGAATTCACTCCCAGTTTGAGCATTAAAGCTCAGTAGTTGACTTTTAAAACAAATCACCACAGCTTCAAATTAAAGACCTAAATGTCCTCAAATCAAGTCAATGAATCGTTTCGGCATTCCAAAATCAAGTTTTGAGCCTACCTTGAGTGCTTACAAGCACTGTCTCCTGGGTTGGGAAGGTGGTGTGATCGGCAGAGCGATCTATAGGTTTTCAGTCCAATTGAAGACCTAGGATGGATTACCTAGGTTTCGTTGAAGCTTCTGGACCTATTCCCATAATCTAAGCCGTAACAGATTTGTCTCTCCAACTTTGCGGGAGTTGGAGAAGACAGAGATCAAACTAGAGCTCTAGACATTAAAATATAAATCTAACTCCAGAAAATTAATACCTAGGTCTAAAATAATCTATCTGGAGCTTCTCAGGATAAGTTTAAGGGCTAAACCTTGAAATGAGGTTGCCAGAGCTCACTGGAGCTCCGATGAACTTAGAAATGATCAACTGGAGTTCAAAACTCCATGAAGCTGATCTGGAACAATCTTAAAAGGCTCCTGAGGTCACAAGGAACCTTAGAAGCACAACAATTAAAACAATTAGAGAAGAAATTAGAAGATATGCTTCGAATTCAGTAAAAACATAATTTGAGTGAGGGAATCGTCCAGTGGAGTGTGGTGATGGTCTAAAAGTGTCTAATTAGGTGGAAGAACTCCTCCTGAGCTGCCATTGACAACGAGCTCAGGTGGTTGAAGTAGTTTGGGCATTTGTGATGTAGTGCCTTATAGGGGCAATTAATTAGGTAAATAGGATTCTTATGGTGTTGCGAAGGTGATGGAGGATCTCAATAGATGTGAATTAGCTCTGAACACCTCAACATGGACAGTGAGATATTCAGGTGAGTGTGTTGGTGATTTAGGCGTTAATGTGTTCAATTCAGTTAATTATAAGGTAGAACGGGGCCCTAAAAAGATGAAGAGGCAATGGAGGACCCCAAATGGAAGTGGTCTATGCTTGTGGACCTTCGCCATGGACAGCGGAGGTCGACGGTGGAGGTGAAGTGGTTCTAGGCAATTCAGCTGATAAATTTGAGGGAAAAGAAGCGTAGGAGGATCGTGAGGGGGTAAGGATTGTGTTTAGGTGGTTGATAAGGTGGAATGAAGTCCAACGAGGTTGGACTTGACCTTGTCAAAATTGGAGAAGGAACACTGAAGTTAAGCTACACTTAGCTAATATACCTATCTAAACTATCCCTAACTAACACTATCTACTCTACGATTACCTGGACGAAGTGAGGGGAAGGGATCTCTGTCGATAGCTGCGTAACAGAAGACGAAATCAGAGGGTTTGAGGAGGATCTCTGGTGAGAAAGGAAGTGAAGAGGGAGAGTGGCGGCATGCTCCCAATCCTTGTCACGGCTGCGGGAGAGGAAGAGGGGGTGAGGGAGGCGAACGCCTCTGGCGGTGGCGCTCCGATAGAGAGGTGAGAAGTCGCTGAAGTTGGTTGGACGAATAGCCTATCGTCAGCTCAGTGGGGGAAGAGGGAAGGGAACTAAGCCTTGAAATTGGAGGTATGGCGAGCTATTTATAGGTTGCGGTGGTAGTTAAGGGGGGTGTACCTGGATGGGTATAGGTTTAGGTTCAAGGTAACCACCGGCATCATCTCCGACGCCGGTGAAGTTATCCTCTGACCTAAATTAGGATTACAGGCACATCTACACCGTTGGATGCAAAGGGGAGAGTGACTCGAAGCTTTGGAAGCTCGGCAAAGGAGTTCTGATGGTGGATGGGCGGTGATCAAAGGGTGCGGTGACTGGCTGATAAGGACCGTCCAGACAGATGAAGAAGAAGAGGAAGAAGACGATGCTCACAAGGATGAAAATGCAATGAAAACCAGGGACCTTATTGGAAGAAAAGGACTCGATTGAAATAAATCCTAAGGACCAAAATGTAAACAGAGGCATTCAAGACCTATTTTAATTTAATTCTTTTTCAACTTTTATATATGATTATAAATTAAATAAGTATTATATAAATGCCTTGAATTTACATTTTTGACCCATTTAGCTTTATTTATTTAATTAATTGAATTACTTAAGTTATTACATACTTTGTTGTAAATATTAATAATGTTAAATTAAATATTAATTAGGTAGGTAAATGTTTATAATTCGAGAACAAATTATAATTTAAATTATTGATAACAATAATTAACATTTAATTTTAGATTATTAACTTATTTTTATGGTCCTTATTAATTTGTCCCTTATATCATAAGTAAACCCTAAATAGACATTCCTGGTTAATTAACTAGGGAAACTCGTTAATTAGGGCTATTTAAGAGCCATGATGAGTCTCTCATCAGGCAACCTTCAAGAAATTCTCCCAGCCTGACCCATCGAAGAAACGAAGCCAGGCAATGAGTGGTACCTTTCGTGGTGGTGCCCACTAAGAGAAGGCAAAAGAGGCACCACTAAGGCATCAAGAAAGGTGGAGTGAAAGGAGCGTGCCTCCACATCCCTAAGAGGAAAAGCGGAAAGAAGCGATTGAAGGATCCAATGCCTAGGAGGGGGGTCCACTTAAGAGACTAAGAAGAGGATTCACTAATGAGAAAACATCTCACCAACATTCTATTGGCTCAGTTTCAATGGAAAGCGCCAAAGTAAAATGGGAGAGTATCATGTCCACCACATCAAGTCGGCAACAACTCTCGAAGTGCCTTAGGCGAAGGGAGAGGCGTGTTAGACCTGCTACCATATGTTTCAAGAGGATCGAGTGCATTTGCCCAAGTTGCAATGGAGGTAGCGGAGACTAGGAGGACGTTTGGTAGCCTCCTTATGCAGGAGCCATGTATTAGGTGGAGCTTGATTAGTCAGCAGGTGCTGATTGACCCGAGTAGACGGGGAGGCTTTGGAGTCATGCGACGTACTTTTAGGAGCATCCAAGGACCCATCCTGGAAGAGGTGGGAGAAGAGGGGGAAGAAGGGTCGGGACTCGTACAACCCCCTCGAAGACAACCAGAATAAATAAGTGACCTGCTAGAAGACAGGGCTAGAATGCTCGAGAATAGAGGGATGAAATTCCTATCGGGGGTTTGCTGTAGGCAGAAGTACAAAGACATGTGTTAAGACACCTAAAAGCCACTGTGAGTTGGGCTCTGCCCCCACAAGGCGGGGCCAATATGAAAAATGTTTACTTCTATTTCTGTGTGGTAGGATGATTCAAATCTTTACAAATTTCTCTTAAATAAATGGATGCGTCGTCTTACATATTGATTTGCAGATGGAGACGATTGGGACAAATTTCGTTCTCAATAGCCTCGTCGCTAGTACGAGTGCAGGAGCCAGCTCATCGACCACCAGCTAGGCGGTCGAAAAGGCAGCAGAGTGGGCCATGACGACTCTAGCAGAGAGGCAATCCTTCACCCACCAAATTGAGGAGCCGACAAGGATAAGGTGGAAAAAGAGGCGAAGGAGGCAAAGAAAGAGCTTATCTCATGCACCAATGACTTACCAGGGCAATTGAAAGCAACCCAGATGGGAGAAAAGCAAGCCCATCTTGCCTTAAGAGCCACTGGAGACTCGATTGATGGGGTCGATCAATAAATGAGCAAAGTTCACACGAATCAACTTGAAAAGCTAGGTGAACTTAGTGACAGGGTACACTCCACCTGCATCGATGTATCAAATATGAAAGAAGACGTGCAAGTCTTTAAAACTATTCATGCCTCTGTCGTTGAGGTATTCGAGGAGGCTTTGAAAGAAGAACGCCCCGCCTTGCCAACACCATTGATGAGCTTGCCAAGTTTAAGGTGGCACATGAGGAAGTGGAGATGGAGGCGAAGAACTTAAGGAAGCAGCTCAAGACAGTTAAGAGGATTGTGGAAGAAGAATCCAAGAAAGTTTACGAACTGCAAAAACTACATAAGCAGGGATTGGATCGTGAGTCCGTAATGGAGTTCTCCAATGACCTATTTATGGAACATAGTCGGAACCTTTTGTAAGAGGAGATAGGAAAGTGCACTCTAGCACCCATTTAGGCAGTACTAAAGGGAGGACACACCCTAGTAGAAGGGTTATGCACCTAGTCGATTGATAGACTCAACTTGGAGTATGATCAACAGATAAGAGACGAGCTGATTGAGGAGAAGGAACCCTTCAAAAAATTTAAACACACATAAAAATTAAAGGCATGAATTGAAAGGAAAATTTTCTCTTTTGTTTTTCTAGTTAGACAAACATGTATCTCAATACAAGGCCTACTTGGAAAGCTCACTTGTGTAGAGGGATTCCACACAAGTAATTTCCAAGTAGAGGAAAGCTTCTCTACTACAAAAATAAGAACACAAAAAGGTGAAAGTAGAAAGTCTAATGAAGAAGATGATCCTCACTCCAAGCCCTGATGCTTCCTAACTTGAAGAGAACCTTCCTGCTCCAAGATGATGCTCCTTCCTAGCTCTCCATGGGTGGTGGACATCCACCCTTCTCCTCCTTCCTGGCCATCCTCCACAAAGTTTCTCCTTGGCTTGTTTCCAAGGAAGAAGGTGGTGTGTAGAGACTAGAACAAGGTGGTGATGAGCCCTCCTAGTATGCGCATCCACCCTCATTCCAAGGCCTTGAATGTAGAATTTTGGTAGAGGAAAATGTAGCCAAGGATGTCCTTTTTTGTGGTGGTTACATGGGTTATAAATAAAAATGGAGTGGGGGTGGTTATGGTGGTGGAGAGACACCTAAGATGGTGCCACCATGAAGGGTTGTCATGGTTTTGGTGCCAACCCTAGAATTCTAGCAGGTTGTGGTGGTGCTTATGTGGTAAAGAGGCACATGAAGATGGTGCCAACTTGAAAGGGTGCCAAAGGGTGGTGGTTATCTCCATTTTGGTGCCAAAAGGGAGAGTAGGGATAGGTGGTCAAGCAGTGGTTTTTTTCTTGAGGTAGGTGGTCATCCATTTTAGTAGAGGAAGAGTGGGGTGGCATCTTTGAGTAATGAAGCTATCTTAGCTAGCTTGAGCTAGATAGTAGCTAGGGAGAGTACCATGGAGCTGACTTGAGCTTGATAGAGCTCGATTAAGCTGTCTTGGAGCTGAAAGAAGTTGGACTTGAGTTGCATGTAGAGTCCTTAGCTAGCTTAGCTAGTTAACTCATAGCTAGTAACCAAGCTGAGCTGAGTTGAGCTGAGGGGAGCTGAATGAGCTAAAGAGGAGCTGGGATGAGCTAACATGCATATGACTAGAGCTTTTATCTTCTTCTTCTTGGATGTATGCCTTTCAATGTGTCAAGGTTTAGTTGATCTTCAAGGGTTCCTCATTCTCTGACAAACAAGTAATACATATACGTACATAAAACAATAAGAAACCTTAATAGTTCATGCACTCACCCTAAATGCATATGAATGCTTAATGCAACCTAATATAGCAATGCAAATGCAGAAAACCTAGGAACTAAGAATAAAATATGTTGGTGCTAGAGCACCACAATCGTTTATTTTGATGATAACAAAACACTTGTTATTTAACATTTGCTTTTAAGTACTAATTTTCAGGTCAAATTGCAAATGGAGACAAGTGTAGAGACGGAGTTCGAGCTCACATCCATGACAGATTGGAGGAGCTTGACAGAGAAGAAGGAACTTCACGAGGAGCGAAAGCGTGAAGTCAGAAGAATATGATAGATGTCTTTTCTATCTTGTACTTTGTATCTCTTTGTTAGTTGCTGTTTTATTTCTTAGTAGCATGTTAAAGAGCCTCAAAGTACCCTCAAAGTAGTCCTAGGAACACCTACACAACCCTAGGATACTTAAGTTTTCTGTAGAGAACTTAGAAAACCTAAATAGACGTCATACAGTCTAATTATACATCCAATCTAGAAATCAAACGTCTGACTGTTGACTCAGACGTCCAATAACTTAGGCTGGACTTAGTAGGTTCTGTCTGTTGAAATCAGACATCCAGACCATAGTCTAGACATCTTAGAAGACGTCTGATAGTTGTGCCAGACGTCCAATTAGTGGAACGTTAGCTAACAAAGTAAACACTGAGAAAAATGACCTTTAAGTTTATATCAAACGTCCATAGAGGACCCCAGATGTCTGATATGTGACCGTTGAGCCTCGATTGAGCCGAAACTTGTCTTGAGGATTATAGTCGTTTAGGCTCTTGAGAATCCATTCCTATACTTAATTAGGTTTTTAGACGTCCAGACCTAGTGCCAGACGTCCTGTATGTCGTCTGATGATTTTACACTAGAACCCTATTTAGATCTGAACCAAGTCAGAAAGGAAACCCACCTGGAATTAGACATCTGACTTAGTTCCCGAACATCTTAAGAGTGACTTCTAGACGTCTGATCTTTTTCCCAAATGTCTGATGACTCTGTCAGAATCATTAATTATTCTGATTGCAGCTTGTCTTGCCTTGGGATGATCCCCAATGGGTACCTAAGGCTTCTAAGGCCTTCCAAAGCCTTCTTAGGCCACCAATAAATAGAGAAGTAGCTCTCCCTTGTTTGCACACACCAAGCAACACATTTCCACATCTATTTGTGTCCAAAACACTTTAGAAGAAGCCCTAGCTCTCCAAGCTTTAGTTCCACTTCAAGAGAGCTTCATTGTTGTTGCGCACCCACTCTCCCTCTGCAGTTACGTGAGCGACGAAGTGCTGCCGCGTGATTCACGCATTCGTGTCAAGCTGACGCACTTCCACCTAAGGGAAGATCTTTTACCTGTAGTTGCTAGTTTCATTTAAATACTTTGTGGCTCTATAGGTTTGATTTGTATTTTACTTTGTTTATTAGTTTGGTATTCGCGTTGTGAATTCCCGTCTCCATCGGGGGACAAAATACTCCTCATTAAGAGGAGGGGTTTGAGGAATGCTACCATCGTACTTGTAGCGTGATTGTATTGAGGTTGAGTCACCCTCATTTTAAGTGGCTCGTATAGTGGATTTGATCAACTTTGTCGATTGGAAAATCCTAACTCGAGAGGGTTAGGTGATGGTTTTACCCGGTTTGGGTTTCCACCTAAAAATCTCTTGTGCATTTTGTGTGATTGTTCCTTTTGTGAGATTGTGATATTTATTTCCACATCGATTTTATATTCCGCAAATCCCACCCCCTGCTGTAGGGATTTACAATTGGTATCAGTGCACGTTTTCGCTTTAAGGAGTTACATCCGTGGAAGATCAAATCATGGAGGGGAGCATCTTCGCAACAAGGCAATTGGAGGGGTAGTCTACAGTCCGACCACTGTACTTCGATGGAAACAACATAGCTACTGGAGTTGTGGATGAAGATGTGGCTTCAAGCCACCGACTTCGCTCTATGGGGGCGTTACAAAACCCTATACGAAGTCCCGACAAGACCAGAGAGAGGTTATTTGCAGCAGCAAACCCGTGAGCTTTCCCTCAATGCGAACGTTATGAATGCACTGTACTGCGTACTAAGGTCGGAAGTGTTCAACCGGATATCTCAATGCGCCACTGCATATGAGGTATGGCATACTTTAGAGGTAATGCATGAAGGTATGTCCAAGGTAAGAGCCTCTAAAATAAATATTTTATCTCAAGAGTTTGAATCTTTTTCGATGAAATCTAATGAGTCGTTAAGTGAGATGAACACTAGGTTCACTCTCATTGTGAATGAATTGGAAGCTTTAGGGAAGACCTTCATCAAGGGGGAGCTTCAAGGCAAGCTACTCTGTTCCCTCGGATCTGAGTGGGAACAGAAGGTCACCGCTATTGAGGAGGTGAACAACGTAGAGGACCTCAACATAGAGGATCTCCTAGGCAATCTCATGGCCTATGAGTCAAAATTGAAGCAAAAGAAGGATGCACCGGAACCAAGACCGAGGAAGTCTCTCGCATTCAGAGCTGTATTGGATACCGAGGTAAGTTCTGATGACGAAGACTTTAAATTTTTACTTAAAAAATTTTTCAAGCTTTGTAGGGATTCTAAGAAAGAAAAGAAAGAGAAGAAGAAGGAGAAGGTGAAGAAGTAAAAGAAGAAGGCGTTCCAAGCAACCTGGGACGACTCAAGCTCAGAGGAAGAAGAGGAAGATCCTGAGAAGAAGAATAAAATTACTTACATGGGTTTCATGGCAATCGCAGAAAGCGATAGCGATAACAGCGACAATGAGGTAAATTATGAACTCCATGATGCCTTTGATGAACTCTATGAAATTAGTAA
Organism: Thalassia testudinum; assembly: GCA_037157565.1. Lineage (NCBI taxonomy): Eukaryota > Viridiplantae > Streptophyta > Magnoliopsida > Alismatales > Hydrocharitaceae > Thalassia > Thalassia testudinum. Next base: position 22,337,691 of record JAZHRO010000015.1, on the reverse strand, counting down.
ATCATTAAAGGTAGAAAATAAAAACATGAAAAGGAATCTTAGTTTTCTTAAATAAGAAAATGGAAGATTAGAAAAATAATTCAAGGATCTAGAAGCTAGTCCTAAAGATAATAATTTATTATTAGAAAATAAAGACTTAATCAATGAAAATAATAAATTGATTGAGGAAAATACAAGTTTAAAAATTAAAATTTCTAGCTTAAAAACCAAGATACATGCTATTGAAGATGAACTTGCATGTCTTAGGGATTAATCAAATAATTTGATTAATAAGATAGAAAATTTGTCTAGCCCTAAGGTTGAGAGAGGATCTCCTTCAAGGAGACCATCTGACAAATTCGGATCCAAGATCATTTGGATACCAAAAAGTCAACTAGAATCTTGTTTTATAGGTTATAAAGATTTCAACATCCAATATTGGACCTACAAGATGAAGAACGGTCAGCTCGAGTTGGGAGGACCAAGGAGTAGACCAAGGAAGAGGACGAGAAGACCGACGAGACAACGAACAACCGACCAAGCTGTCTCACGTCGACCGCCAAATTGGAGACCGGCGCCAATGCCAGACCTCCAAGCTATGGATGGGAACCCCATCCAGCTTGATATCCACTGCCATTTGAGTCATTTTATTGGCCATGGTAGGTGAGATAAAACCTCTTAACCCTATCTTTTATCTATAGCATGTAGATAGGGGGAGATCATTAAAATTAATGAGTCTTTTGTCAATCATTAAGGGGGAGAAATTGTTAAGCTAGCTATATTTCCTTTAGAAAGGGGAGAAAAATATATAGCTATCTTGTTATTACAAAAAAGGGAAGGACATTATTCTTGTTAAAAGAAATTTAACCCAAAACTAGAAGAGCATGTTTTAAGGGGGAGTTTAGGAGAATTAAAATTGTTAAAAAAAAAAACTTTTTGACAATGTCAAAAAGGGGGAGAATTTTATGTATTATTATTTATAGTTTTGTCATCATCAAAAAGGGGGAGATTGTTGGTGGTAGAGCACCACGATCGTTTATTTTGATGATAACAAAGCACTTGCTATTTAACATTTGCTTTTAAGTCTTAGTTTTCAGGTCAAATTGCAAATGGAGACAAGTATAGAGATGGAGTTCGAGCTCGCATCCATAGTGGATTGAATGAGCTTGACGGAAAGGAGCTTCGTGAGGAGCGAAATCATGAAGTCAGAAGAATAGGATAGATGTCTTTTCTATCTTGTACTTTGTATCTCTTTATTATTTGCTCATTTATTTCTTAGTAGCATGTTAAAGAGCCTCAAAGTACCCACAAAATAGTCCTAGGAACACCTGCATAACCCTAGGATACTTAGGTTTTCCGTAGATAACTTAGAAAACCAAAATAGACATCAGACAGCCTGATTAGACGTCCAATTTGGAAATCAGACATCTGACTGTTGACTCAGACGTCCAATAACTTAGGATGGACTTAGTAGGTTCTGTCTGTTGAAATCAGATGTACAGGCCTTAGTCCAGACGTCTTAAAAGACGTCTGATGGTTGTGCCAGATGTCCAATTAGTGAAACGTTGGCTAACAAAGTAAACATTGAGGAAAATGACCTTTAGGCTTCTATCAGACGTCCGTAGAGGATCCCAGACGTCTGATATGTAACCGTTGAATCTTGATTGAGCCGAAATCACTTGTCTTGAGGATTATAGTCGTTTAGGCTCTTGGGAATCCATTCCTACACTTAATTAGGTTTCCAGACATCCAGACCTAGAGTCAGACATCCTGTATGTCGCCTAATGGTTTTACACTAGAACCCTATTTAGGTCTGAACCAAGTCAGAAAGGAAACTCACCTAGAATTAGACGTCTGACTTAATTCCCAGACGTCTTAAGAGTGACTTCCAGACATCCTGATCTTTTTTCCAGACGTCTGATGACCCTGTCAGAATAACTAATGATTCTGATTGCAGCTTGCCTTACCTTGGGATGATCCCCAACGGCTACCTAAGGCTTCTAAGGACTTCCAAAGCCTTCCTAGGCCACCTGTAAATAGAGGAGTTGCCCTCCCTTGTTTGCACACGCCAAGCAACACATTTCCACTTCTATTTGTGTCCAAAACACTTTAGAAGAAGCCCTAGCTCTCCAAGCTTTAGTTCCACTTCAAGAGAGCTTCATCATTGTTGTGCACTCTCTCTCCGTCTACAGTTACGAGAGCGACGAAATGCTGCCGCATGATTCACGCATTCGCGTCAAGCTGACGCACTTTCACCTAAGGGAAGATCTTTTAACTGTAGTAGCTAGTTTCATTTAAATACTTTGTGGCTCTATAGGTTTAATTGGTATTTTACTTTGTTTATTGGTTGGGTATTCGCATTGCGAATTCTCTTCTCTATCAAGGGACAAAATACTCTTCGTGAAGTGGAGTTTGAGGAACGCTACTCTCGTACTTGTAGCGTGGTTGTATTGAGGTTGAGTCACCCTCATTTTAAGTGACTCGTATAGTGGATTTGATTGAATTTGTCGATCGGGAAATGCTAACTTGAGAGGGTTAGGTAATGGTTTTTACCCGGTTTGGTTTTCCACCTAAAAGTTTCTTGTGCATTTTGTGCAATTGTTCTTTTTGTGAGATTGTGATATTTATTTCAACATCGATTTTATATTCTGCAAATCTCACCCCCTCCCATAGGACTTTACAGAATATGCCTAAGAATGATAAACCAAAGTTTATCATCTTGTCCTTTCGCCTTAGGATAGGCAATGGAGATGAAATGTAGTCGTATCCCCCAGCTAGCATAAAACTCGAATTTTTTCGAGGCGAATTGGGTGCCATTATCAGTAACAATGGCTTGTGGGATCCCATAACGGGCAATAATGTTTATTCCGATGAAACTTATCACCCTATTGGCTGTTGCACTCGTCATAGCCTCAACTTCAACCCATTTATAGAAGTGTTTAACAGTAATAAAGATAAAGCACTTCCATGCTGGAGCTAGTGGAAAGGGGGCCACGAAGTCCATTCCCTATCGGGCAAAGGGGATTACAGAGAGAATAAGCACCATCTCGCTTGAAGGAAGGTGAGGGACGACTGAAAACTTTTGGCACTTCCAGACAAAAGACTTGCAGTGTTGTCTCATTTGGGGCCGGAAGTGGTTCAACTGAAGCAAGTGGGCAACAAGGGTTCTATACCCCTCATGATTGCTGCAAATGCCACTATAAGCCTCTTGGAGGGCTTGTGAAACCTCTTTTGAAGTTAGGCAATGCAATAAGGGAGTTGAATAACCCTATTTATACAACTGCTCGTCAAGCAAGACATAGCGCAACTCCTTTAGCATAAAACCCTTAGGATGCTTCTCGCTTGAGGGCACATTGCTAGTGCTCAAGAACTACATTATGGGTGCTATCTATGAGTTAACTGGTTGCAAGACTAACATTTGAGGGAAAGATACTATTGGCGCATTTAGCATCTAAAGGAACATATCATCCTCCTTGCTTGAGGGGATTGCAGACACTGGCTAGGCCAATGCATCTGCAAGGGGGTTGTCAGAACGGGGTACCCACTTGACTACAGTGAACTTGACATCCATCAACTCCTCCAAGCCTTGTTAGCGTATAGGCTCATGTAGGCATCCTTTGCTTGGAATTTACCATTGATTCGGTTTGCCACCAGTTAAGAATCAATGAAAATCTCCAAGGTTGGGGCTCCCATGGATTTAACTACTCGGATACCTACCAAAAGGGCCCTATACTCGGCTGCATTATTGCTTGCAAGGAAGACTAATTTGACAGCGTACTTATGAGTACTATCGTTTGGTGCAATTAAGGTTATCCCGACTCCAGCCTTGACTGAAATTGATGAGCCATCTACATAGAGCCACCAAGGGAGGTTGGGTGGAGAGTTCAGCTTGATTTACTTAGCCACAAAATCCTCTGAGACCTACCCTTTAATGTACTGACGAGGTTGATACTTAATATCAAACTCTGTTAATTCCAAAGCCCATTTCATTTGTCGAACTAAACCCATTGGTTTGTGCAACATTCTACACAACGGGTAGTCGAACAAGACATGAATAGCATAGGCTTTAAAATAAGGATGCAACTTTCTAGCAGTAGTAACCAACACTTGAAAAGGTAATCTCGCCAAGTTATCTCTAGCCCGTTGTTGGCTAGTAAAATACTAGCAAAATTTGTCGACCAACACTTGAAAGCAGTCGATCTGTCCAACTGGTAGCTTATTAAACATTCAAGAGCTATGTCGGAAAGGTAAGATGGGAATACCCAGTAGAGTACTTCATTTGGGTACCCGTGGACCAGCATCATTTGGTGGTAACTTCCGACAAAGCTGTTAGGATCAAAAGTGCAATCATACTGGCTAGCATGGGGTGCTTGAACTTCTCAAGGAGAGGAGTGGTCATCACCTCAGGTAATGTACACCTGAGGGCATATGCCCCTCATCGCCCGAGTCACTTGATGGACAATATCAGGGATCAAATCTCCGCTCGGCACCAAAGCCATGACGCCTAACTACTCTGAGTCTTGAAAGGGCAGAGGGGGCCTCGGAGGGCCAGGAGGGACTTCGCCCTTTTAGCTACTAACTAAGCTCACGCTTAGGCTTCTTGAGCTGTTCATGCAGGTGAGCATTCTCCTCCTTAACCCAGCACCATTGCACTTGATCATCGGTGGTGTTGGAGTTATGAGGCTCTTCTTGCTAGGAGTTAGCCTTCTCTTTCAGCTACTAGACCTCTTTGATTTGGTCTATGAGTAGCTCTTGAGGGTGGCGAGCCTGGCCACATACTCCTCCCTCTCGAAGTCGTTTTCCGACTTAATTATCTCGAGTATTTACAAAAATACAGATTTTTTTCCCGAGTCTTTAACGAGATTTGAAAAAATTGAAATATTAAGTCAAGGGAGTGATAAGTATGTGATTTATCTTCCCACCCTTTGGTTTGAAAAGTTTAAGAAGATTAAGCTATCTACACCTGCACATATGCATTGACTCATCTTTTGGGCGACTTATCATTGAAATCTAAATAGTCAATAAGACCTTGATTGAGGATGGCTGGCATGTTTCACTGATTATGCTCCCCAGGTGTGGGGTGTCCAGATCCTAGCCTTGCGTCTTTAGCTTTTCGAGCCTTTGTTTAGAAGATGCTCTTGAGACCCAAATCTTAGGCTAATAGAGTCAATAATCTGATTTAGGCGATCCGTATTTGAGTGATTGCTCTAGAACTGTTGAGTATTTGACGTTAAGGTTTTATGCATAGTTCCTCAATTTTGGTGAAAAATTAGAATTGATGTTTTTCATTTGACTTAGCTCAATGTCAAAATTCCATTTCCCGTGTAAATACTATTTTCCTGCATGATTTTCTCTTAGTGTTTTACTCGAGGATTACCAAAAGATAGGCATGGGGCTGTGATAGCTCCATATTTACTTAATTTATGCCTAACTAGGGCTTGTTTAAGGGTAAATTAGGTCATACTTGTAACATCCTAAAATTCATGTTTTGAGCCATTTCAGAGTGGTTCGAGTCACTTTGAACCCATAGGCATGCTTTGGTTCGGTGCGTGTATGAGCACATCGTAAAATGTGTAAAAACATGTATTTTCGATCAAACCCTAGTCAAACCTCATCAAAAGGGTTCCATATATGGTATCGTAGGCTTTCTCTCATCGCAAGCTTTCCAACAACACTTGTTCCACGTGAATCTGAGGTATGTAGCTCAAAGTTATGACCAAAACAAGTAAAAAAGAACCTAAAAGTAAGATTAACCTAAATTAATGGGTGATTTCAATATTTTACCCACCAAACCTCCACCTAAACCTAATGTTTGGACTATAAATAGGGATTCTTGGAGTTGGAGTCATCATTACATCTTTAGGGCCTCCAAGTTCTAGGAAAAAGAGAGAGGAAAGAAGAAGAAACAAATTAGGATTAGGTTTTGTGGAGACCTACCTAGTCATAATTTTGAGAAGTATGGGTTCCCACCACAAAATTTGCGGTGGCAACGGTTGCATCGACAAGCGCATGACACGTGGCTGCAGCGAGTGCTGTAAGGACGATGCATGGCGGGCAAGTCCGGCGAGCACTCACGCGATTGTGTGCAGTGGCGATCGAGAGGCGTGCAATCGCATTGCTTGTCGCGTATCGGTGGTGTGGAGCATGGGCAGCATGATCGAGTGCATGTGGTAAGCGCAAATCAAGCACTGACACGTGTCCTCAAGCGGGCGTGCCTAGGCCGTTTGATGGGTTTGCTTGAACCGGTTGGTTTAGCAACCCTCTCACACGTTTTCAAGCGATTTGAGGCCTTCCCAACCTCGAAATTCGACAAATAAGATACCATTGGAATTATCTCGATGCATACATGTTGGTGCACTTCATTTTCATTTTTCAGTACCGTTTCTTTAATGAAAAATTAGAAACGTATCTAATTGATTCCAACCCTATTTTTGGTGCGTGGAATGTAAGATTTTTTCCCTCGGTGTGTAAGCGGAGGACAAGTCGGGCGTGGGACTATTTCCAAACCCTTTATGCACGGTTTGGAGTCACCATGACCTTCCAATGACGTTAGGTAGAGTAGCCTACCCTTCTTGTATCTCCAGTTCGTTTTCAAGTTTTTGTGGACTTGTCTTGCGCGGTTTTTCGCATATATCTCATGGGTTGGTGTGAGTTCCTCCTTTGTGGTTTGCTACTTATTGAATTTGGTTGTAGTGTGGTCTTTTAGATGAATTATGGGTTGGTTTAGGGAGTTGATGGCCTTCCTACGACTCTTTCATTAGGCTTAGCGGCCAACTAGGATAGCGAGATGTGTGGCTTGGGGGTTGGAGTTGTTCTTTCTTGGCCGGTGGGTAGATCATTGTCAGTCTGTGATTCAGCGTGTGTAACGCTTGTGTGTGTTCACGCCACACAACGTAGCCACCACCTCTTTCTATGATGAACCTAGGGTGACAGATTGAGTTGACTTAATGGGTATAAATCACCCTTTCTGCTAAGAAGATGGCTTATACTAGTCTTGCATCTCAAGAAGTTACACGAGATCTCCTCATGCCCCGAAGCATTAATGAATGGGTTATGGACTGTAAGAACTTGGGCTTCCAATACATAAAACGGAATTGGATAATGAAATGACTAATAAATGAATTAATTAAAGATATAGTACTCATTTTCTCTTACCCTCTTGTTACCGCTGTACTTAGTTGTTTCTACTCTACTCAGTTTTTACTGATGTATTTTTTGGGGTTTCATACTTAGGTGTACTTGGCAACTAGGAAAGGTAATTAATTACTATCGGTCTGACTTGTGTACTTTGGTTCTGCGGTAACCCCTCTAGTCAGTACTTCATTGTTTCATTTAATTATTGCTTTATGTTTTGTTTGTTTGGCTATTATTTTATGATTGTGTTGGGTGATTGCAATCTTGTAGTTGATTGTGCTTGTTGTTAGCACTCGACGACTCGACTTTCTTCAATTGGCGGGACTTGGGTCGTCACAGCTGGTATCAGAGCAAGGTCACCCTACTAGTCATAAAATAGTTCGAGGAAGCCTTTCAAGCATCTCATATCGCATTAATGATTGGATAGTTAATCGTGTATTGATGATGTGTTTTGTCGATATTTCCTGCATGCTTTGACCTACCTACTTATTTGAGTAGTGATTCTTGAGTACATTCCAAGTGATCACCATCATATTACTAGCCTTTAGTGTCTCTCTATTTTGACTATTCCTCACCGTACCTTTCTCTCCATTGCCCTTACCATAATGGGGTGAGATCACAAAATTCTTGATTATAGATAGTTACCTCCCCTTTGTCTACTAGTGGAGATGTTTTTCCTTGCATTCTCAAGTAGATGTGTTGAATGAAGGATTTAGTTAGTGCTGACCCCTCATGCCCAAATTAGACCTTAAAGCCTCACATCTTCTCTCCTGGCACATCTGTCTGATGGCATGGTTAGTGTAGTCCTGGACGAATTGTGGCCACCACACCTCAGTTGACGGTTTTGAGAAGAAGGTTGTCTTCTCAGTTCTAGGAGTACCACTGTTTGAGTTTCATGGTCGAGCAGAGAGCAGACAAGTCAAGTGTATCTCAACACTACAAGCAGCAAGATTATTGAGGAATAGGTGTAGTGGATACCTTGCCTATGTAACTGCGGCCCCAGGTGAGAAGTCAAAGTTGGGGAGTGTACCAATCGTATGAGAATATGCTGACGTATTCCCAGAAGAGCTTTCCGGACTTCCGCTTGAGCAAGAGATCGAGTTGAGACCTCGCTTATTCGTGGAATGAACATGATATCGATCACTCCTATCGAACGATACCTATAGAGCCGAAGGAAATGAAGTCACAACTTCAGGAACTCCTTGAGAAGGGTCTCATCTGGTTTAGTGCCTCACCCTGGGGGGCTCCAATTTTGTTCGCGAAGAAGGATGGCACCTTACGCTTTTGCATTGACTACCTATAGATGAATAAGGTGACCATCAAAAACAAATATATATCCTCTTCTACAGATTGATATTTGTTTGATCAGCTACATGGGGCCATGATTTTCTCCAAGGTCGATCTACAATCAGGCTACCACTTGCTCAGGATTAAAGAAGGGGATGTACTGAAGACCACCTTCAAGACATGCTATGGCCACTACGAGTTCTTAGTGATGTTGTTCGGATTGACGAACGCTCCTGCTGCATTCATGGACTTAATGAACTGAATTTTTTGATCATATCTGGATCACTTTGTTGTAGTATTCATTGAAGATGTCCTCATCTACTCCTACGATGAGGTACAACATGAGGAGTATCTCTAGTTGGTTTGGGAGACCTTGAGGAAGCACAGGTTGTATGCCAAGTTTAGTAAATGTGAGTTCTGGCTGCACTAGGTGGAGTTTCTAGGACATGTGATATTAGGTGCAAGAACCTCAACTGACCCTACTAAGGCTGAGGCGGTACTAAAGTGGGAGCATCCCAAGACTGTGACATATATCCACAGTTTCCTGGATTTAGGGGGATACTACAGACGATTCATTTAGGGCTTTTCGCAGATTGCTCTCCCATTAACCTAACTAACAAGGATACCCCCCTTGTTTGAACTAGTGATTGTGAGACTAGCTTCCAAATGCTCAAGGAAAAGTTGACTTTAACCCCTGTACTTACCATCCCTGGCAACGGAGGTAGATTCACGGTGTACATAGATGCTTCACACCAGAGGTTGGGTTGTGTTTTGATGTAGCATGGGCATGTGGTCACCCATGCCTTGAAATAGCTGAAGCCGCATGAGCAGAACTATCTAACGCATGATCTAGAGATGACAACCAGTCTCTGGCTAAAGATTTGATGCCACTACCTATTTTGTGAGACTTTCAAGATTCACATAAATCACAAGAGTTTGAAGTTCTTATTTGATCAGAAGGAGCTAAATTTGAGGTAGAGGCATTGGATGGAACTCCTAAAAGATTATGATTGCTCAATTGTCTATCAAATAGGAATAGGAAATGTTGTGGCAGATGCTCTCAGTAGGAAACCACCAGTCCAATTGGCAACTTTTCAGGGACATAGGTGGAATGGTATGATCGAGGTAGCTCTTTGGAAGCCATCACAGGTGGTAGGGTATCTGGGAGAATTAACATTGATGAGGCGCACACGCCTTAATTTGATAACTCGTGTTGTGAATAGCCAGGTGGAGGATTTAGACTTGTAGACTCTCCGTGACCAAATACTCGCAGGAGACCTCGGTGAGTTCACCTTCGTAGATGGAGTACTCCAGCTTCATGGCAGTCTATGTGTGCTTCGTGATGATGCACTTCAACGAGAGTTGTTGTTTGAGGCTCATTGCAGCAAACTCACAATCCATACGAGGAATACTATGATCTATTACAACCTAAAGAAGTACTTTTCGTGGCGTGGCATGAAGAAAGATGTGGGCAAATTTGCGAAGCAGTGCCTGTTATGTCAGCACGTGAAGGCAAAATATCAGAGACCCGTTGGACAGTTGCCGCCCCTTCCGATTCTAGAATGGACGTGGGGGAGCATCTGCATGGACTTCATCATTGGAGTACCCTTGACTCAGAAAGGACACGATGCAGTTTGGGTGATTGTTGACCGCTTGAGGAAGTCAGCTCGGTTCTTGCTTATCAGAGTAACTTATGGCCCTTCGCAGTTAGCAAAGTTGAATACATGGGAGATTGTGTGATCATATGGCATACCCAAGGAAATTGTTTCATATAGAGATGCTTGTTTACCTCCCAGTTCTAGGGAAGCTTCCAGCAGGCCTTAGGGACACAGTCGAATCTGAGTACGTCATATCACTCGCAAAGCGACAGGCAGACTGAGAAACCATTCATAGTTTGGAGGACTTGTTGGGGTCCTGTATACTCAAATGGAAAGATTCTTGGGAGGAGCACCTACTTCTAGTGGAGTTCACATACAACAATAGTTACCACACTAGTATTGATATGGCCCTGTATGAGGCATTGTATGACCAGAAGTGCATGTCTCCACATGCTTGGGATGATGTCGACGTGAAGAGGGAGGTAGGCCTTAGATTGATACAAGAAAGCAAGGAAGTTGGAGGGAAGATTCAAAGGAAACTTATCACTGCTTAGAATCAACAGAAGAGTTACACAGATCATCGGCAATGGTATATACAGTTTGAGGTTGGTGACTTTGTCTTCCTTAGAGTCTCGCCAATGAAGGGAATTCAGAGATTTAGGGAGAAGGGTAAGCTAGCACCGAGATTTGTAGGCCCATTCAAGATACTAGAGAGGGTCGGACCAGTTGCTTACAGACTTACCCTGCTGCCCCAGTTAATCGACATCCACGACGCCTTCTATATCTTTTGCCTACGGAGATACGTGTCAGATTTGAACCACTTCTTAGCAATAAGAATGTGGGGGGGGGGGGGGGGGGGGGGGGGGGGGGTAGAAGATGACTTGACCGACCAAGAGCAATTGGTACAGCTTCGGGGCCGTACTGTTTGGAAGCTGCAGAATAAGGAGAACACCTCAATGAAAGTCTTGCGGGGGGAGTCAAAGGTACGAGGAGGTGACTTCTAAGATAGAGGTGGAATTAAAGGGGAAATACCTGGAGCTTTTACTGGTGAGTCCTTAGCTCCCTAGGTTGTTTCTCTTTAAGGTTGTTATTCTTCTTTAAGGATGTTATGTACCCAGCGCATTTTTACTTCCTACACTTTCGCTCCAGTTTCGAGGGTGAAACTCCCTTTAAGGTTGTTATATTTGTAACATCCTAAAATTCAGGTTCTGAGCCATTTCAGAGTGGTTCGAGTCACTTCAAACCATGGGCATGCTTTTGGTTTGGTTGAGTACAAGCACCTCGTAAAACATGTAAAAACACGTATTTCCAATCAACCCCTAGTCAAACCTCATCAAAAGGGTACCACATATGGTACCGTTGGATTCCTCTCATTGCAAGCTTTTCAACAACACTTGTTTTACGTGAATTCTAGGTTTGTATCTCAAGTTATGACCAAAACAAGCCGAAAAGGACCTAAATGTAAGGTGAACCTAACCTAAGGGGGTAATTTCGATATTTTACCCACCAAACCAAACCTAAACCTAATGTTGGGTCTATAAATAGGGATCCTTGGAGTTGAAGCTATCATTGCATCTTTAGGGCCTCCAAGTTCTAAGAAAACAAGAGAGGAAAGAAGAAACAAGTTAAGAAATTAGGATTAGGTTTTGTAGGGAGCTAGTTGTAATTCTGTGAAGTCGAGGCTCCTCATTGCAAAATTTGTGGCGGAAACGATGGGGCGTGACGAGCGCGTGATGTGTGGAGTTAGCAAGCGATGTGTGGGCGATGCGTGGCGAGTCATCCTATGTGTGCTCACGCACTTGCGCGAAGGAGTGATTGGGAGGCATTATGATCGTGACACGTGTCACATATCGATAGTGCGGAGCGCGAGAAGCATGATCCAGCGTGTGGTGAGCGCCAATCAGGTGCTAACACGTGTCCTCAAGCAGGTGTGCATGGGCTGTTTGACCGGTTCGCTTGAATCGGTTGGTTTAGTGACCCTCTCATGTGTTTTCGAGTTGAGGCCTTCCTGACCTCAAAATTCGACAAATAAGGTAACGTTGGAATCGTCTCGATGCACACTATGTGTTGGTGCACTTCATTTTCATTTTTGAGTACTATTTCTTTAGTGAGAAATAAGGAATGTATCTAACTAATTCCAACCCTATTTTTTATGCGTGGAATCCAAGATTTTTTTCTCTTAGTGCGTGAGCGTAGGACGAGCTGGGCATGGTGACTATTTCCAAGCGCTTTGCACACGATTCAAATTCATTGTGACTCTGACAATGTTAGGTAGAGTAGTCTACCCTTGTTGAGTATTTAACTCTGATTTTGGGACTTTAATATGACACTACGTGATTGAATAAGATTAAGTGATCTAATGTGACCTTATTATCGTATGCATAAGATAAACATCGATTCACTCGAAACGAGCTCTGTTGTGTTTGTAAATTGATAAATATTGTAGGACCAATGTCATAATTGGAAAATTACTTGTAAACAAATAACTCATGGGGTAAATGTGAATGTCTAGTAATTCTGACATCAATGGATGTAATTAATTCGTTATGGATTGGTTAGAACTTTTAATGATACAATTATGTGGACTTGAGGAATTAAATCAATATGATGGTTGTTTAGTCGAGATTTAGAGGATGGATAACTGGATCTAGCCTTGCTACTTGTCGAATTTGGCTGTAGCTTGGTCCTTTAGACTGGTTATGGGTTGGTTTAGGGAGTTACTAGCCTCCCTACAACTCTTTGGCTGAGCTTAGTAGCCAATTGGGATAACGGGATGCGTGGCTCGATGGTTGGAGTTATTCTTTCTCGGTGGGTGAGTGGGTCATTGGTTGTCTATGGTTCAACGTGCATAGCACTTGCGCGTGTTCACGCCATACGATGAAGTCGCCACCCATTTCCACGATGACCCCAGGGTAATGGATCAAGGTAACTTGATGAGTATAAGCCGCATTCTTGGACAAGAAGATGGCTTATACCAGTCTTGCATCTCAAGAAGTTACACGAGATCGCCTTGTGTCCCGAGGCGTTGATTAACGGGTTATGGACTATTACAACTTGGGCTTGCAATACATAAAATGGAACTGGATAACGAAATGACTAATAAATTAATTAATTAAAGATATAATACCCATTTTCTCTTGCCCTCTTGTTACCGTTGTACCCAGTTATTGTTTCTACTCTACTCGATTTTTACTGACATATTTTTTGGGGTTTCGTACTCAGGTGTACTTGGCAACTTGCAAAGGTAATCATCGTTGGTGCATCTCTCTGACTTGTGTACTTTTGTTTTGCAATAACCCCTTGGGTCAGCACTTTGTTGTTTTATTTAATTATTGCTTTATGTTTTGCTTGCTTGCCTATTGTTTTATGATTGTGTTGGGTGACTGCGATCTTGCAGTTGATTGTGTTTGTTGTTAGCATCCGATGACTCGGGTTTCATCGATTGGCGGGACTCAGGTTGTCAGAATACCACATTAGATTAGGTTAGATTAGTCATGTAACAATATTTTATAAATAATGTATTTTTAGGGATTTTCTGTATAATATTCCAAGTATCTATATTCGATGCCTTGAAGTCTTTATTTATATGTGTGCAAATACCAAGTATGGAATTGATTCAAGCTCTATAAGAATGAAAAATAAGATTGAGCTCATTTGTGCAAATTGGAGGCTGAACCTATTCCTAAATCTTAGCCTAATTAGCCTAGACATAGCCTATTTAGGGACCCAATTTCCTACAACCTAGGCCACTGAACCCAACCCAATTAGCCTCTTGATGGCCAACCAAGAGACCTAGATTTTAAACCTTATTTGACCAACCAACATATGTGTACACCTTACCAAAAATCCCACCTAAATCCCCATCATCCAATTCCACCAAAACCTACCTACACATTTCAACTACGCATGTAGCAACTCAATGTAACATACATGTCCCTCATGCATGTAGCAGAACCCATACACTACTCGTAGAACCACCTATCCTGACGAGCACACAACACACTCAAAATCCACCAAAGCCCACTCCACGTAACCCCCTAACCTCCAGTTATCCCATGCAACAATATCCATCGCACACCCCCACTCAGGTAACAACACACCTAATTCCATGCATAGTTGACGTCTCCCTTGGATTTTTCTGCCGATCATTCTGGACTTCCATCCCTCCCACCTCTCCCTCTCCACCATTTTCCTCTTTCAACGATTGGCACTCTACACTAACAAACCCCTCCCTATCCCATGCAATAAAACCACACCTAAATTCCCCCATCCACATGCAAACGTAACCTCACCCAACGCATGCATCACGTACTCAACACACGCCCTATTCCCCCAACGTAAAAATTACCCTACTTCTCTATAAAATTAACTCGCGACCTCCCCTCTCTCGATATGTATAAACACAATCCCCCTTCACATCATAAGGACACGTCTGCTCCATTTTTCTCAGCCAATCTCTCTCCTTCCCCCAAAAATTCCCAACAAATTCCTACATACCTCCCCTCATTAATTTCAACACCAGCAAGCCATCCGCTCGAAACTCTCCACCATCCGAACTTTCTGAGGCCAATTTCCAATTTATATTCTCACGGGTGGCACTCTCTCTCTCTGGATTGTTATTTATGCGCTACTTCACATTATTTTTCGGCCATTGAAGACCTTCATAATATCAACCTCTAACAAGTTCAAGAGCCTTCCCATGCCACCTTTGGTGTGACTCTTGGGTATGCCTTCGCATTCGATCCCATGCTGCTCTCTGTCGTCTAGGCTCCATCTTCAAAGCCATCTTCTAGCGTTTACTTTTTTAAATCAACAAGCATATGTATATGACACCATTTTGGTTGATCCATAAAGTCGGAATTTAGGGTCAAATTGCCTGATAAATGAAAGATAGATCTGCTACACAAATCAAGCCAAACAAAAAACTCTACATGCCAAAAAGGCCACCAACTTTCCCTGAATTTGAAATTCGACTTCATTGAAGACCCCTTCTCAAAATGCAATCATCAATTTAACAAACGAAAAATGAGAACCACGAAAAGCTACCACTACACAACTCCTCTCTAACAAATAATGTTGATTCTCCCTTAGCTCCATTGCCATCTCATGCCACGACTTCACTACAAACAGCAACTTCCCTGAAGTAAAGCCAATTTTAATCCAGCAGCAAGACAACCTAATGATTGTAAAACGGTTCTGGTAAGTTCCTCTCATCAATGAGATTCAGAGTTTCACTTAAGTAAATGGACTATTTATTAACTCAAGTGTTATAAATCAGACACAAACACTGAATATAGTGGGCTTCATTGACATACTTTCCTTTTGACTTTTCACTCAAGCACACAACATTAGCATTAGCTAGAATAACCAGTCAGATTGTAGATCTCTAAGCAGTAAAATCCTCGACAGAGCTTTCCTCCTAGCAAATGTAAGGTTATGGTCCCTCCATATGCCAACCACAACTATCGTACATCGTCAAGAAATTCTTTAAATGGTTTAGCAAGATCACTGCAATATGAAGCTGCATAATGTGTATCCTCCTCTTTGCAAAAAAATAATATGTATCCTTCTCTAAGATCATCAACAAATGGTGCCGAGCTCGATCTGAACTATGACATTTCCTAGCCCACACCGCCACATATGGGGTTTCACAAGGGGATGGCTGTACTTGTGAGGGACAATATCCATTACTCAATGCTAGACTTGACCATGGGCTAAGGGTCCTATCAACTTGACTCGCTTGACCCACAAAATAGGTGGGCTTGGGCCTTGATTTTTTTATCATGACCTCGCCTGGACCAACCCTTTAATTGGTCCGATTTTAAATGGGTAGGTTTGGCTGTCAAATTTATAACCCAACTTGCAACTGCAAATCATTGATATTTTAAAAAAAATCCAATTGTAGTAGTTCCAATCCCATCATTAAATAACCAAATTTTCATTTATTTACTCATTGTGTTGGTTTCAAAAATCTTCACCCTTGTAACATCTATCGTAAAGAATGACAGTAACATCTAATTATTATTAATAATCTATTTATTATAACTTAGATTTATAGCATTTAGTATGTCAGGACTTAGGAAGTAGAACAATCACCACACCATCCTAGTATCCAAAATGTTGCTACTATGCTGGTCATACTTAAATCTCATATTTGAGTCTCAAAGCTTTTCAGTTTCAGAAATTTCACCCCCGTTCCTAGTTGTGGTGGATCGCCTATTTCTTCACCTCCTCCACCAGCGACATTGCAACTTACCACTTCATAAAATAGGAAGATTGTATTATTGTACTTCATAATTATAAGTTTGATACCAATGAGCTCAAAAAGTATGTCTCTTTGTTATAGAAGAGACACATCCATTTACAATTTGTAGAAGACAAAGGGTTTAGGTGAATGCTTCTTAAAGCAACTCAAGAATTTAAATCATTTGGAAGACACACTGTGAGAAGGGAAATATTTTCTTTATATGTGAAAGAAAGAGACAATTTGAGGGAGATGCTAGCAAAGGTGCCGGGACGTATATGTTTAACAATTGATAATTGGAAAAGTTAACATACTAAGGAAGAATATATGTGTGTGACCGCTCATTTCATTGATGTTAACCAGAAGTTGCACATATGTATTTTGCAATTTCAAGCATTAACACCATCATTTGATGGAGTTTGCATTGTCAATGAATTAGCATTGTTTTTGACTAAATGGAAAATTGAGCAGAAGTTATTTTTTATATCCACGAACAATGGTAGCTATAATGATTCAATGTCTACATTTGTAAGGGGACCTCTTATGGCAAAGAAATTCCTTTTGGGTGGGGGTGACTTTTTCCATATTCGATGTTGTGCACATGTTTTGAATCTTGTCGTGCAATCAGGCTTGAATGTTGCTGGTCATGTTTTGAATAAAGTTCATGATATGGTAAAGTACATTGATAGATCCTCAATAAAGCATAAAAAGTTCTTTGATCTTGCAAAGAAGACTTCTAATTTGCAAACTGTTCAGAAATTTAGAATAGACATACTTGTTAGATGGAACTCCACTTATACATTGCTAGATCGCATGTTACATTATAAAAATTTGTTCATGCATTTTGCCAGGCAAGATCAAACCTTGAGAAGCATTGTACTTATGGGACAAGATTGGTGAGATTTGAGTATTCTTCGTCATTTTTTAAATTTGTTTTGTGATGTCACTTGCATGTTCTCAACTACCACATCTTACTTGGAACGTATATCTTAAAGGAATATGGAAAATTCATGTATGTTAGCAAATGGTCCACCCTCCTTCTCAAGTGATATGGTGAAGGGAATGCAAGCTAAATTTGACAAGTATTGGGGCGAATAGAATGTGATTTTGAGTTGTACCACAATTCTAGATCCACGATGTAAAGTTGCATTTTTGCAATATTGTTATGAAAAAATTTATGATGTTGATAAAGTTGGAGAACATGTTGAGAAAGTATTGAATACTTACTCTTCATAAGTTGTATGAAGAATATAAACCAAATAATAGTACAATGCAATGTTCAAGAGCACAACCTCCTTTAGATCTTAATGTAAGTGAAGATATCATGGTTTTGAAGATTATTCCTTGTTCATAAATAAGACTTCGAGATTGTCTAATGGAAAAATGGAATTGGATTTTTATCTTGATGAATCGAGTCTTGAATTGGCCACTGATTTGGATGTGTTGGAAGTTTGGAGCAATTGCTCGATGAGGTATCCAGAGCTTTCAACTATGGCTCATGATCTTTTAACTATTCCTATCACAATTGTTGCTTCTGAGTCTTCATTTGTCTTGGTGGGAAGACTATCTCAGCGACTAAAACCTCTTTAAGGCGATTCTTGCATTAATTTGTCTTCAAGATTGGATGCACGCATTTTGTAAGTTGCCATTTTAAATCTCATAGAATTTAATGCTTTTAAGTTCTTAAGATATGCATTACAAATGATTATATTTTATTTTATCATTAGGATCGTAAAATACCTAAAGATGAAGATGCAAGCGATTCAAGCGATGGAAATCTTGACGAAATTAATGAAGAAGATGATATTGATCTCATAAATTGATTTGAGGTAATTTTATTTGTAATTTTTTATTTCTTCTATATATAATGTATTAATTTTAGATTATTTGACTTTTTAGGTATCCATGCAGTAGTTGCATTGGTGGATGTGCTTGTGGATTACTTATATTCTTCTTAACTTCCCTGTGATTTATAAATATCCTAGGATGTGTTTTCATGGAGGATTAATACTTTAGAAACTTCAGTAATTTATTTTTTTACGTGAATGATGAACCTTTGTGACTTTTATGCCATTTTAACCAAAGTAGATTTGGCTCTTATTGTTCCTTTCACTTATGACATTTTTTCACCGTGGTATGTATATGTTTTAGGCCATTCATATTGTTTCATTATCCATATTTGTGTTTAAAACTTTAAAGTGCCTTATATTTGACCCATAGGTTGACCCAAGTTGGTCTAACCCTTGAAAACAAGGCTTGGGCCAAGTTTTATAGCCCATGGGTTAACTAAACTAGGGCTTGGACCAAGATTTTTAAAAGTTCAACTCGATTGACCTGGCCCATGGCCAGGTACTCAATGGTAGAGAAGCTTGCTGGCTTCGAGATTCGATTCTTTCCAAGCCACACCATTGGTACCTAACTTGTACATGTCACACTTGACTAAACTAGTGAATGATGATGATCCCCAATAGGCCAACAATATTGGTAAGAAGGTAGTATGATAAGAGTTTACTATTTCACTTATATTTTATGATGATCCTTTGATGCCACTCCACCTCTCATGTGTAATCCTCCCAATACACCACCCCTTGCAGTTCCTTCCTAGCCCTTAGCTCCTATTGGTCAAGTTCTCTATAGTCCGCCTTGTTAAGCTGCACCCATTCCAAAGCCTTGTTACGAGCCACCCTCAATCTCTTCTTATACTCCATGAGAGTTGTCCGTAGCTTCTTAAGCTTCATCGCCATAGTCCTCGATGCTAAGGACTCCTGCAAATGCGCTGCTCAAATATCCTTCCACAAACTCTCATAAATCAAACTCTAACAACCAGGCCTTCTCGAACTTAAAGTACGTGCAATACCTCACCTCATTGTTTGCCAACCACAATAAGGGTGTGTGTGTGATCCGAGAAGGGGCATTGCTTTGCCACTACCTCAGCCATTTGGAACCTCTCCGCCATCTCCATCACACGAGGAACCTATTGATCTTTAACCTAGCCCTCGAGTCATTCCTATACGTAAAATTGGCACTAGACAACAACATGTCCATCAAAACTCCAAGTTCGCGACAACGTCTGCAAAGCTCTCGATGGAAGCATCACACTGTCCATTAGGACCATCCTTAGTAAATAGTGTGGCGTTGAAGTCTCCCCTCAGAAGCCAAGGTCTCCCATTAGCAAAAATGAATGCATTTCTCGGTTCTGTCCATAGTTCTTTCAATGTCCTCCCACATGGGCCATACATGCATGTGAGGACCAAGACCAAATCGTCCATCCGTCTCTATAGAGAAACCAATATATATTATATTAGACTTGCCTTTTGTGCTATATTAAAAACTTGTCTCAACTTTCTTTAACTTACTTTCCACAAAGTCTTATAGTGTAACCAAGCTACGTAAAATCTATCACCCCATAAAAGTAGTCTCATCTCCCTAAAGCGAAATTGCCCCCGTAAAAACCCTACCAATAGGCCTTTGTCACTCGAGATATGGATGTGATGAATCTTGGGAGGCACACCTTCCACAAAAGCTAACATACAAAAGTTCATGTAATTCAATTGTTTTGTTACTCAAAACGTAAATATATTACAAAAAAATAACCTTTAGCGGTAAATTAGATAGTGTCATATATTATATTTGCCACTAATTCATTTGATTTAGCGGTAATTTTTTTATAGAAACCATTATTGCAATTTGTCAAATGATAATTAATATTAATGATAAGTAAATTTGCCACTATTGCATTTTAGTTAGTGGCAATTGTTAATTATACTACTATAATATTTTTGATAAATGACAATTAACATTAGTGGCAAATATAATTGTAGTTATAGACTTTGATTTAGCGACAATTATTTCTTATGTTACTATAATATTTTTATCGAATGACAATTAATATTAGTTAGGAATGTAGTTGCGGCAATATGTATATGATAAACTGATATTAGTAATTTCTAAAGGATAATTTAGCGAAAAAAATTTTTCTACCACTAAAGACCTTTTGTCAAGCATTAGTCAAGACCTTTTGATGAAAGTGAAAGGAGGTTATTGATTTATCTTCAATATTTTTTACCAATATGAATATGAAAAAGTTAAATTTAATAATAAAATATATTTGTTACGACACGTTATTAAGACAAATTTATTTGTCGGGATAAAAAATAGATGAATAAAAAAAATCCCTAAAACTTAATTTTTTTTTCGAGATATTTTTTTTTAAACACTTCCCTCCCTCTGAACCCAAGACTTTTTTTTTTTTTTAAATGATAACGAATAGCCATCAAGACCCCTCATCACAAAGCGCACAAAATGCTTCGCCCATTCTCCCCCTCCGACGGTCCTGCAACGGCTACCTTTGTCGACCTCCGTCCGCCACCACCTCGTCCTACCTCCGTCGACCATTGCTCCTGACCCAGGGAGATGCCCCCTCCTCCGCAGCCTCCTCTGGGGTTGAGGCGCGTCACCCGCTGGCGGTTGCCCTCGTCGGTGACAAGGTGGAGGCCCTAGAGGAGCTTCAGCATGGAGAAAGGGTTGCTGCTGCTGCTGCCGCCGTGGCAGCAGTGGTCGCCGTGGCGATAGTGATCCCCAGCGAGGCGTCCATCACCGGGTTCACCATGCGTGAGCACGCGTGGCACCAGTACCTCGCCACGGGTGGCTGCGACATCATGACCCATGGGAGAAGGGTCGATTTTGGTGAGTACCTAAAAGAGGATCCCGTCAGTTCTTGTCGGTATGGGTGGAAAAGAGGAAATCCTTGGTCGATCTACATCCTCCTCTTCACCTCCACTGTCCGATCCCCTGCGACCTTGCCCCCAAACACCCAAACAACCACCACTACCACAACCATAAGCCTTCCCTCTCCCCAATCATCGAAACATTTTTTCAAGGCTTTTCGAAGAAGTTGTGTAGGCTTATTTAATTTTGGGCACTATTTTTTATTTTCATTTTTCTGTTCGAATGCATGTCTGCAGTTATATTTCCTTAATCATGCAATTTTCCTTGCCATACTGTTTTCTACATGCCGATCTAGGGAGTTTGTCAGGTATTTGATGTTTTTTGGATCAATATGGGCTGTTGTGGGGAATCTTTTTTTTTTATCAGAATATCTCATTCCATACATCATTACCAGGTGCAACCATCCATTTACAGATACTAACTAATATACCAGCTACTAATCTAATTACCTACCTGGTTAAATATACATGTAACATTATTGTGTTCCTATGAACTTCGTCCCTTTATAAAATGTACAATAGAAAGATATGACTGAATAGAAATGGAATGTGGAGATACAAGTGCATGATATGGCAATGTAAGTGCAACATGAAATTGATGTGTTGGTAGCTTTAGCAAAATTTGGGCCAATGTACCTTCATCTAGAGTCATAAGAAGTTGATATGTGGTGTGGCTTTGGTGGAATTTGAAGAATTCCTTCATGTGTCCATGTCTTCTCCAACCATGAGAAGTACAGTAGCATTTGTTGTTGGCTTGAGGTGCATTATTCGTGAAAGGCTATAACATAAGCTTTGGTCCTTATGTATGGGTATTGAGATTATGAGTTTATTTTATCTATCTAAATGAATTCCCTATATACAATCCGTTCCTCAGGCTGGTAGGAACTACATGTTGTGAGTATGCTACTTCGTGGAAGGTTTTGCGTAGAGTGCAGCGCCTGTGTAATGGACCGGTTTCGACAATGAGTGTTTGCGTCTACAACCTCCATTGTGGTAGTGTTGCTGGTTGTTGCGCACTAGTGAAATTTTTACCATTTTCCTACCATTAAGCCGATGCCTATTTTCATGGCCATCTTCCCTCTCCTTCGCTTCTAGCAGATTCTTATGCATAAGTATTGAAGGTGGTATCATTCATAAGCATCGGTTCTTGGAAAGCAAGGGATGATGGTGGTGGGGCATTGGTGGGAATCACCGTATAGGGGTTAAAATAACTAACCTTGACAAGGGAGGAAGGTGGTGGAAATCGGTGAGGGACTAGGGTGAGGCGAAGGACCGTGAGGAAACCAAGCACAATGCAGACGACGTGGCGAACGAGGGCAAGGGTGTCGAGCATGACACGGACAATAAGGTCGACATGACAAGGAGCTTAATGGTGCCGAGCATGACGAGGACGATGAGGTCGACAAGGCGAGGAGGAGGATGTTGAGGAAGAGAAGTGTGATTGAAGGTGAGGACAGGGTCAATCGATGGATTTTGAGGGAGGAAAGGGTCTAGCTTGGGAAGGTCTAGGCTGGGAGGAGGAAGGGTCTACGGGGGATTCTGTCGACCTTGCCTTTCTTGTTTCATTTTCAAGTATGTGAGCTTGGCAAAAATACTGATGTGACTAATAAATTGCTTGTGGTTAATATCCATTGGCATGCTAAAATGCTAGAAGATACAAGAGAGTAAAGTGCTAAAGGGAAAGGAGCTTGTAGGCTTCCTTTCTATGAAGGTAAGGATGAAATGATTTCGATTGAACACCTTATTCTTGATAAAGGCATAAACTGCCACAAGAATAGGACCATGATAATTTTCAAAAGTAGATTTGGCCATAAAGTTCCAAAGAAATGAGCGGTTCAGAAATCACGGGGGGGGGGGGGGGGGGGGGAATAAGGTGACTTGGTAGGCTTGCCCAAGTCAAAATTCTAATGAGTGAGAAGTGCCTCTCAAATCACCTCGGAGGTGTCATGATGCAAATCAATATAAGTGGGACCAAAAGCGAGACAACCCAAAATTTCCATTAAAATGTCAGAATTCACAAGAACCTCAATACCTTATACATTCGATGTGAGTTGAATGTCGAACCCTTTGCCGATATTGCGAAGGTTGGCATAAAAAAGATGACAAGCCATCAAATCCACTCCTTGATGCGACTAACTTGAGCACCCGCATAGAAATGACGATTTAAAAGAACCGATTTTGTGAAAAATGAACTTGTCTCTAAGTCTGGGAAAGACGTGTTCAAAGTAATGAAAATTAATGGGATGCCCGACATGAGGTGGTAATTTGGCGTAGAGAAATTCCGTCTTACATCATCAAAATAATGATCCTAAATGTCGTTGTAAGAGGAGGATGAACTGGACTAACGTATGCGTTTGGTTGCCATAGTGAATGTTCTGTTATGTTTTGACTGTTCAAAATAGAGTGGTTGATTGATAAAAAAGGGGTAGTTGATTGATCATAAAAGGATTGGTTGATCAAAATTGGCGAGTGACTTTATTGGAACCGACTGTTTTGGTTGATCAAAGTCGATGATTGATTGTTAAAAAATTGACTTTTTCGAAAAAGCAATGTCAAATGGTTTGAAATCAACACGTAACAAGCCCACATACACGTTTTTGGGAAGGTTAGCAAGATATTCAGGATCACACAAGATAATAAAATCACAAGATAACTTAATCAAGATCCATACATCAAAACAAGTTTTCATGATATGGAAAAAAGAAGTTTTTAAGACGTATTGGGAAGGAAAGTATACCAAGATTGATTATATCAATTGATAAAGAGGGGTAGTGAGAGGAGAGGATAGTGGGAGGGGAAGACAGCCAACGAGGAGGAGAAGCCAAGGAGGAGAGGAGGTGAACAGTTGTCGGCGAGGGAGAGGGAGGTCGCATTGTTGACCAACGGAGTGTTGTGGTCAATCGGCAGTGGTGAGGGGGTCTTTTTAGTCGTTGGGTTGGTTGGTGGTGATGGTGGAAGTGTAGGGCAGGTTGTGGGACACAATTGGGAACTAAGCAACCAAACAATTAGTGAATATTTTCTTGCATTTGCTCAACCTCTTCCTTTGTGAACTCAATGTGGAATGCAGGCCCTCTTTCCAAGTGCCTTCCCTAATGCAAATATAAGGCACTAGATGAGGTGGTTTTGCCACCTCGTTTGTGATAGCAACGAATGATCTTTTTTTAAGTACAGGCTATATTTGTCAACAAAAATGACATATCAAAGAAAAAAAGCTATGGACCTTAAAGAGTATGAAATCTATTTACTTGTTTCTAGAATATCCCCCTCTATACTAGTTGTGCCACCTCAATGTTTTTAGAAACCATTGGCACTGTCTATCTATGCTTTCTCCGTGCTATGCCTGCTAAAACTATTGCAGCAACATCAATAGAAAATCTCAACCATTCATGCTCCAATCTTGAGGCCAATTGTACCTCCTTAGCAACTAGGTTCATCCTTGCCTTGGTTGCATCGTTAGTGATGAAGGTTACCTCCATCACCAAAATGGAGCACTTATCGCCATGACAAAAAATCTCAATAGTAGTTGCTAATTCTCCAATCTATAGATCTTGCCTTCAGCTTTCAAAAGCAAACTCTACCCCTGCTAGGAAAACTTGCCCTGCAATAGCTGAAGATCTCTTGAAGTTGCTTGAATACCTTGTAACAACTCTGGATCCTCTGATTCTTTGATCAGAGAATACTCTATCTTCTCTATCATCAACTGCGAACTTTTCTTTGAAAAGGGTAATTAATAGAGACATTCATGAATTATCAGGTATCAATAGTTTTTATCGTTTGCAGTTAAATTTCTCTCACTAATGTTTTTTCATGTTTTTTTTTTAGATTGACTTTTGTCTATTTTTTCAATGAACCAATTATTTAATTAATTGATTTTTTGGAATTTGTACCCTTTACACTTGTTTTTAAGATATAAACTATTAACTAATTTCAAGGAAGGAAACCTTGACATAATGGTAAAATTTGTTGCTTGACTTGGTCATTGAGTTTTAAATCATGAAAGAATTTTTTTTTCAGGAAAAGTAGGATAAACCTTTGTATAACCACTCCTTCGATTCGCCAGTCTTGTATTTAGTGGAGCTTTGTGCAACACTTTGTCTTTAAGTTTTTTTTTGAATGAGGAGTAGATTCATAAACACTACGACACCAAAACCCATCCATCGTCTCCGTAAACACAACGCGGCACCAAAATTATCCATCTTTGGCTCAGACAATACCCTATCGACATCCCCCAACACACTTCCTTTGCCTCTCTCAATCTCACGCTCACCCTTAATTTTGCTCCCCTTCCTCCTATGGCTCTCTCTCCCTCTACGATTCCTATCTTTTGCTATCCTTGCTGCCCCCTTCTCGATCCTCCCTCTCCCTCGCACATCTCTCCCCCTCTCTCCCCTCCCCATGGGCTGTTGTGATGCAAATGCTCATTGGGGGCTCGCTGTACGTCGCATTTGCGAGATTCCACCTGCTTCTCGCGACCTTCTCCGTGGTCCTTCCTCCTCCAAAAGGAATATTAAATTAAATTTTCTTTCTTTACATTTAATTATGCCCTACTTTACCTTTTTTGGCTCATGCTATGTTGTCTCCTTACTTTTGAGAACAAAATGCCGCACTGCCCATCACTCTCACCAGGGTACAACTATGCCTCACCTCTACGTACAGGCGTTGCACTTGCGGGTGTAGTAACTACTCCACATCACTCTCACCAGGGAGCTCCTCCGGCAAATGTTGTACATGGGGAACTCCTACCCATTGAGGTTCGCCTAACAAGCCTCTTCACCTGCCTTGGGACTCTCCTCCATAATGTGATTGACCTATTGATAGCCTTAGCAGATTTAAGGGTGATGAAGTGGTAGAGAGAAGGGGAAGGAAGTGGATGGTTATCTTTTTGGGTTCATCTTTTGGGGTTTTGTATAAAAATAATGTTGTAAGGGGACAATCTAAAAAGGGGATTGTATAAATAATTGTATATATATATTTTATCATACTCTTTATAGCCCTTTCCTTTTGTGCAAATCTTGTGAGATAGTTGTGTGGATATTTTTGAAGGCCTTGACCGTAAATGTAAAACTATTTCGTGGGGTGTGTCTGCAATAGTTATATGTTTATATTTAGATTCTTTTTCGTGGCATGTTGCAATGCGGGGTGTGCCTGCAATGGTTATATGTTATATATATTTTTTATCGAGTTTCCCTTGTAGGTGTAGGAATTTGGGAAAAATCTAGAAAAACTGGGGAAACTCTATCGAATTTTCCGTAGAAGTTAGCCCCTTAAATTGATATTCTTCCTTTAGGCCTGTTATCCTGAAATTCGTAAACGTCATTTTAGGTAACTTCAGGGGCGATAGGCATCAACCATGTGGCTGCAGCTTCGATCCCTAAGGATTGTTGTTGCGGGACATGACAACTATCCTAACCTTTATCAAAGAAGCACTCGATATGCTGCTAATACGAGATGATTAAATGGATGTCTCATCTCAAGCTATAACAATAGGACAATAAATTGGTGTCTTGTATGCTTGTAGCATCGCAAAAAGAATGAGTACACGTCTCTTGCTCAAGATGAGGATCTTTGAACATAATAATTTGATGGAAGTCATTTATTTAACCAAAAGAAAGAAAGTGATAGAAATTGTTACACTATGTCCAAGTAAAGATGCAAAAAGTGGATATAAAGGGAATTAGATGAAAAGAGTTGAATTCATTAGAAACCCTAGGCCCTATTTATATAGAGAGAGACTGTAGAGTCAAAAGTACATAAATATCCCTGAGGGACAGACTATCGTAACCCTTACAATGAGAGGAAAAATAAAAAGCTAATATGTATTAACACTCTCCCTCAAGCTGGAGCATAGATATCTATCATGCTCAGCTTGGACATATAAGAATCAAATGAAAATCTAGCCAAGGGCTTGGTGAAAATATCTACAATCTGCTCCTCAGATGCAACCGTAGTGGTATATAGAAGCCTCTTCTGAATAATGTCCCTAGTATAGTGACAATCAACCTCAACATGCTTCGTCCTCTCGTGAAATGTTGGGTTGTTAGCAATGAAAGGGCTGCTCTATTATCACATCGCATCTTCATGGGACTAGAAAACTGCACCTGTAGATCAATAAGTAAGAATCTGATCCACATCATCTCAGCAGTCGTCTAAGTCGTAGCTCTGTACTTAGACTTGGCACTGGATCTCGCAACTGTGCCCTATTTCTTGCTCCTCCATGTGATCAAATTCCTTGCTAAGAAGGTACAAAACCCAGTAGTGGATTTGCGATCCACATGACATTCAGCATAGTCTGCATCAAAGTAGCCAACCAACGTCATAAAAGATCCCTTGGAGAAGAAAAGACCCTTCGCAGGAACCTTCTTGATATATCTAAGTACCATCAATGCTGCATCCCAATGCTGACGTGTTGGTTTGGCCATGAACTGACTCAGTCTCCCAACTGCAAAGAAGATATGTGGCGTCGTGATAGTGAGATACAACAGCTTGCCCACAAGCTGTTTGTACTGTCTACTGTCTACCACCTGTGCATCTTCATTATAGAGTAGTATCTTGGGGTCCATAGGAATATTGGCCTCCTTTGCCTGAAGCATACCAACCTCCTCCAGGATATCTAAAGCATATTTCCTTTGAGGCAAGACCACACCCTTCTTGCTGTGAGCAACCTCAATATCAAGGAAATACCGTAGAGCCCCCAAGTCCTTCATGGCAAACTGCTTTGTAAGGATGCGCTTGACCTCAGCAATGCCCTGCTTATCGTCCCCTATGATAATCAAATCATCAACATAAACAAGAAGTACCACAGTACCTCGTGTAATCCTTTTGACAAAGAGTGAACAATCAGTTGTCGATCTCTTGAATCCCGCTGCCTCAACAACCTATGACAACCTCTGAAACCAAGCTCTGGGACTCTATTTGAGGCCATATATAGCCTTCTGTAATCAGCATACACACTCCTGACTCTCAAAGCTTGGTGACTGCTGCATATAGACTTCCTCTTGGAGATCACCATAAAGGAAGGCATTCTTGATATCTAGTTGATGTAAGGGCTAATCTAACTGAAGTGCCACTGCAACCAATACTCGGACCGTGGAAAGCCTGGCAATTGGTGAGAAGGTGTCAAAAAAGTCCACCCCATAAGTCTGGATGAACCCCTTTGCCACGAGGCGGGCTTTATACCTAGCAACACCACCATCAGGATGGAACTCCATAGTAAATACCCACCGGCAGCCAACGAGTGCAGCACCATCAGGAAGGGGAGTTAGCTCCCAAGTCCTACGTCCTTGAAGAGTGATAATCTCATCCTCCATGGCTACTTGTCATTTTGGATTAAGCATGGCCTTACGATAAGTAGCTGGAATCTGCGTAGTAGCTAACGCCTGAGTGAATCTAGCAAATCCAGGAGCTAGATCGTTAGTAGCAAGTGCTCCTACCGTGGGATAAGTGGTGTAAGTCCGTGGTCACTTTTGAATGGCTATCGAAAGATCAAGATCATCACCTGGTACATCACATGTCCTATTCCTGTGACCATCACATGGTAAACATACGTTAGTGTCTAAAGGACTCACCTGAGAAGCTGATGGTGAAGGCGAGAGTGGGGGTCCCCGATAGGTACTATGAGGATGAACATATGTCTGGAGTAGCCTTGTCAGGCGTGGAAATGGATGCATAGCAAGAGGTAGTGCTGGTGTAGTAAGGACAGGAATCTCAGGAAAGCTCCCAAAGCGAATGGGAGTATATGGCATAGGTGCCATATCACCCTCAGGAGGCATTTCAGTAGCCGTCATAGAAAAGAAAGGCATGGCCTCATGAAAGGTAACATCCGCAGAAACATAATATCAAGAAGTAAGCGAATTAAAACAACAATACCCTTTTTGTGTCCAGGTATACCCTAGAAAGATGCACTTAACTGCTCTCGGTGCAAGTTTATCCCAACCTAGTCCCAACAAATGGACAAAAGCAACACAACCAAAAGTTCGAGGGGTGACGTGAAACAGGGAGCGATCAGGATACATGACCTGAAGACGAATCCGTTCATGTAATGCAGCATTGGGCATTCGACTAATTAAAAAATATGCAGTCAAAACAGCATCACCCTTGTAAAGAAACGGGATCGAATGATGAATCAATAAAGTGCGGGCAACATCAAGAATATGATGATGTTTCCTCTGAGCAATACCATTTTGCTGAGAGGTATGAAGACATGTCTCATGGATAATGCCACAACTAGAAAAGAAACTACGCAAACACATAGTATAAAACCCTAAGGCATTATTAGAACGAAAGCATTCACCAAACATGAATGCTGAGTTTTTATTTTCTTAGCAAAGTTCTCAATAATTTGTCACACATCAGACTTATTTTTCAAAAGACATCCAAGAAACATGAGAAAAGTCATCAACTAAAATAAGATAATATTTACTCCCAAGTCGATCAGGAGTACGACTGGGACCCCATACATCCATATAAATTAGATCAAATGCAGCAACAGATGAAACAGAGGAAGAACTGGAGAAACTAGCCTTGTGATGCTTGCCAAACTAACAAGCATCACAGGTGAGAGCAGTAGTGGAGGGGATGTGTAGTAGAACACGTCTAAGGCGATGAATGGGTAGATGGCCAAGGCGGTGGTGCCACTGGAGAGGAGATCTAGCAGAAGCAAGGCCCTGAGTAGCTGAGGCAGCAAAAGCAGTGCGGCTCAGACGGTACACCCCATGTTCCTCACGTCCTCCACCAATCATTTTCCCAGTAAATTTGTCCTGCAAGACACAAGAGGATGCATCAAAAATAGCTCGACAGTTCAGATTTCTAGTGATATTGCTAACAGATAATAAACTCAAGGGAAAATTAGGCACATAATAAACATTTGCTAGCCTCAAGGTAGAAGATAAAGACATATTTCCCTTGCCAACAAATGGCGAGTGTCTCCCATCAGCTACCTATATTGTCCTGGCAGGTGTAATAGGTGCTAACTGAGAGAAAGAGCCTCTGTCACCACATGGGTACTTAGATGCGGTAGAATCAATTAGCCACTTACCAAAAGACATAAGGGATGACATACCAGTCGCAGGTATCTCTGAAGAGGTAGCCATAGCTGCAGTGTCAGGAGTGTGAGAGGAAGAAGCCTGAGTCAACTGAGCAATCTGTTGCCGCAAAGTTTCAATCTCAGTACTCAAGGAGCTAATATCTGAGGTAGGAAGAGCTGAATCTGAGATCTCAGTTGCCTGATTGGCCATAGGTGGTCTACCATGCTTCTGCAAACATGTAACCTCAGAGTGACTAAGTCTGCTACAATAAGTACACAGGGTCCTAGTGCGTGTACCAGAAGAACGTCCACATCCACGACCACGTGCAGGATGAGTGGTACCCCTGCCATGTCTAGGAATCGTAGCCAGTGTAGACGACTAAGCAGTAAAGTCAGGAGCAAGAGTGTGCACTGCAACTCTGTTGAGTCTACTATATGCTTCCTCCAGGGTAGGAAGCTCAGGAGCAATGAGAATCTGATCTTTGGCTGTAGCATATTTAGGTCCAAGGCCAACCAGGAAAAGAGAGACAGCTAACTGCCTCCTGAAACTCCTCCAGGACTCACAGGCACACCCTGGTAGGTAGGAGTAGTGCATATCTAACATTCCCTTCATAAGGGAGTAATACTGTGACAGCGTGCGCCCCTCCTGACGCAGATAGAGAAGGTCATAAATGACCTGGAAAACTCGTGCGGAGTTCTTGGTGTGTGAATAGGTATCATGCAAAGACTCCCACATCTCCTTTGCTGTAGTATAATACATGATCTCATCTCCTATTCGGGGAATAACTGTCTGCATCAGCTATGCACAAATAATGGCATTATCACTATCCTAGTTGACATTTGTGCCAGTCTTGTTCTTAAGCTCCGGATCTATAAGTATATGGCTCTTTTTATGACCCCTGATGGTCATAAGAAAGGTCTGGGACCACCATGGGTAGTTGGTCTCATTCAACTTAACAACAGGATCAAAGAGCAGGTTCTTGAGTACCCTGGTGTCCGAAATAGAGCTTGAAGACACCTCGGACTGATCATCTGAAGCTATCTTCGCAATCCGAAAGCCTCGATCAAGCGTCTAGGATTAAGAAACCATCAAATAATCTGAAAACCAGCAGATTTAGATATGCATAGTTGATAAGAGACTTCCTTGGACAGATGTTGGCCACCCCTGGTTGCAAGGAGAACACCCAAGGAGGCCCTAAAGAGATCTAGCCTCGCAAAAAGAACAGGGACTACAGTCCCTGGATCAAGGTAAGGTGCCCCTCACGATCGCTGCACAAAGATCATAAGCCCCGTGCGCCACTTCAGCAGGTGGATGCACCGCCAATCGCTGCCCGTTGCAATCGCAGATGTCCGTGGTGGCGCTGAAGAGCTCGCTGCTGCTGGTCTGAAGCTTGTTGTCGGTGCTAGCACCTGTTGCAGAGCGTCGCCGAGGGTCCTTGAATTGGCAGTTTCTCTGCCAACTACTGTAGCAGGTCGCAGTGTAGCCGCAGTGCCGCTACTAGGTCGACCAACCCTCACCTGAGCACCGCTGCAGTGGTTTAGCAACCCTCGCGCTGCAGTAGCTCTATTGTCAGGGCTGAAGCGTGCCTCCAGAGCGCTGCCGGGGGCTACTGCCGTCGCCAAGGAAGGAAGAGAGGAGATCGGGATTCGGTGTTAGGGTTTAGGAGGCCTTGAGGGGTGGGATACCTAGAGCCACTGTCTAGGACCGGTGCTCTGATATCAAATTAGATGAAAAGTGTTAATTTCATTAGAAACCCTATGCCGTCTTTATATAGAGAGAGACTGTAGAACCAAAAGTACTTAAATATCCCTAAGGGGACAAAGACTATCATAGCCCTTACAATGAGAGGAAAACAAAAAGCTAATATGTATTAACTAAGAGAACATAAAGAAACTAAGAATTATATCCATAGTATAGTATGAGTTGCCAAAAGAGAAAAGCTGAGAAAGTAAGATGGGTGATTTAGTTGAAAAGGATGAATCAAGAAAGGAATAGAGAATGCCAAACTATGTTAAATGGAGTGGTAAAAATTGGATATGGAACACGAGAAGAAAAAACTAATCCGTAATTAGGGATGAAATTAGATTGAATGTGAATCGAATTTGGTTCTTTCCACATCTGTATTTGTTTCTCCAAAATTGAATATGGATTCTAAATTTTTTTCTTACCATATCCTAAAAATATCTAATATGAATTCAGTTTGGATAAAGATCGGATACAGATAGAAGTTACATATTAATAAAATGGTATAATTAATATAAATAAAATATTGGATAATATGTGAATATATTAAGAGATTCAATCTTTTTGTAAATATATTTACGGGTTAATATAGCTTTTAGGCATGAATGTACAATGATCTAAGTTGAAACACATACAAATTATTTTTGTAAAGTACGAAAAATTTGAGTTTGGCAATATCTAAAAGAATGACATGCACAAAAGTAATAGAAATGTGTTACATATAGGTTTAATATATCAAATATCCGAACTCGTTTCTACATCTGATCTGAATTTCTGTATCTAATCTGCACTACATAAAGGTGGTATGCATTTATTATATCCTTTGCATGCTTTTATTTTTTTTAAGTGTTTAATAACACTCTACAACACTTTTCATTCTCAGTGGCCCTCCTTTCATTATTCATTCTAAAGGGGATTGTGTAAATAATTATATCTAATTTTTTTATTGTACTTTTCATAGCCCTTTCCTCTTGTGCAAATTTTGTGAGATAGTTGTATGAATATTTTTGAATGGCTTGGTTGTAAATGTAAAATCATATTGCAGGACGTGCTTGCGATAGCTATATGTTTATAGATATTTTCTTTTTTGTGGTGATGTTGCAATGTGGGGTGTGTACGCAATGTTATATGCTATATATTTTTTATCGAGTTTACCTTTTAGGAAAAATATAGAAAAATAGAGAAAATTCTGGCAGATTTCCAATAGAAAATAGCCAATTAAATTGATATTCTTAAATTCATAGGTGTCATTTTAGAATCTAGATAACTTAGAAAGCGATTGGCATCGGCCATTAGGATTTGAATATACAAGCACACTAGAAGGGAGATGAATAGTGTGATATAAAAAAGATGTAGAATAAATGCAAACCCCAAATGAACATCAAATATTTAGTGGTTTCCTCCCTTGGATACTCCACTACCTAAGCTCTTGACTTAAGATTTTTAACTCGATTCCCTCAACTCAGAGGAAATCAATTTACTATAATGTGAGGTAATTAACGTGTTACCTCAACCTAATTACAAGATAATAGAGAAGAAAAAGATTACATATGCAAGCAAAGAGTAATAATATGCTTACAACTTATGTCTTAAGCCTCCCATCAATATATAAATTTAAAGGATATTTCCAAAGAGAACCAAGGACAAAAATGACGTGCAAAACAATTGAAAAAGGTGAAAATTTCCACGCTTAAGAACTTGTTGCACTCTAAAAAGTTCTCTGAAGCTTACTAGGCAACAAACTCTCTCTTGTGCTGAAATGTGAGTATATATGAGCTTTTGAGAGTAGAAGAGAGTAGTATGATTTTGTGTCCATAAATAAGACCTAAGAAGGGTCTATTTATAGGCCAAGAACCACCCCACCCACGCTCCATAGTCGTTGGGTGCAAATAATGGGTGATTGAAATGGAAATTAATGCAGATTAGCCGTTAAGATTTAACTCAACAAATAGTTGGTACCGATACTCATGTATGGGTAACGGTACTAGTTGCTCACTGTCAGCCAACAACCAGTAGAAAAGAGGTCTAATTACGGGTACTCATCATGTGTACTAGTACTCAACACTTCCTGTTGAGTACCAACTAAATAACAAGTACCAGTACTCATCTTGAGTACCTGTTTTTGTTACTCACAGGTTATGCTTAGAGTCTAAAGCTACGACCTATATGTATCGATATTCATTAGAGTCTAAAACTGTGACCTACATGTACCGGTACTCATGATAAGTATCGGTACTTGTTGTTCATGGTTTGAGTTAAATACTCAAACCTATGCCCTACATGTATCGGTATTTATGATCAGTATCAGTACTTGTAACAAGTACCTTATTAAGAATTTGTTAAACCAAGTTTTGATTTCTTTCAAAATAAAATGATTTTAGAAACGGTTTTAGATTTTAGAAACATAATTATCTCTAATTGATTTTAACTCTTTCAATTTTTTTTTTGTGTTAGGAGGAATAGAAAGTCTAAGAAAATAAACTGAAACTAATCTTCATCTATAGCCATCAACATTCATCGCCCAAGCCATCCAATTCTTACTTCATGTGCATTAAGCTCGCAAAAACTCTTTAGATCAAAAAGGGGTTTTGTTGACATCAAAGCTTGGAAAAATGTGGAACTAGGTTCTAACAATCTCTTCCTTTTTTTTTGATGACAAAGCAATAGCAATATACATATTATAAAGATAGGAACTAAATAAGAGAAAGAATAAAAGAACTCCATTGGAGTAAAATCTCCCCCTCAAACTAAGCTCTCTTTAAAAATGTATATTTGCTCTACAAGTTCTCCCCCTTTTGTTAATCAACAAAATTTAAAGAGTATAAACAACTAAAAGAGAATGCCACATCAAAGTGAGTTTTTCATACCAAGATAATAAGTATATGCATCACAGGACAAGCATAAAAATTTAAGCCATGAAATAGAAAGCTTCATTACAATGATCCAAGTATAACAAAAGTTCAAAGCAAATAGCAACAATGCCCAGTCATAAGTCCATGCATCACCAAAGTGCAAAAGCTAGTGAGGGAACTAAGAAAAAACTAAGAAAAATTGAGCCAACAACATTCTAAGAGTCACACCTCTTGCAAACATGTTGAGACTCCCTATTTATCTTTACTATTTTTGGTGTATTTTGTTATTTGTTATTCTATTATGGACATGTATGATATTTTACCCAAACTTCTCTATGTAAAGTGGTGTTGGGTTCTTTTGAGAAATAAGATTGGTCACTTTCTCCCACTTAGTATCAGTTTTAGGCCAGGTTTTGGTATCCCACCGAAAAATCCCCCTCGAAACCCTAACCACCTAAAAGCCCTAATTTTTCACCGTCGCCAACCTTCTCCTTGTCGGTGCAGAGGGCCATCGCCAATCCTCCTCATCGGCATCAGGGCCTATCGGAGGGGCCTACGGGGCTCCAGGGTGGTGCTCCTCAAGCGACCACCCATAGGGTCACTGTAGGGGGGTTCTTCCTATTGTAGCGTCGGAGTGGCGTCAGATAAGCAGTGCTCCTACCATCAAAGAAGGCCTTCAGCAGCGCAAGTGATGCTACTGGAGGTTGACCTCCCCTAGGTAGCACACAAGGGGCTTCTCTTCTGCCTGCAAGTGTGTAGAGCCTTCCCCGGGCTGTGTACATCCCATAGCATTGCCTAGGGGACCTTCTCTTGCCTTGGGCATGAATTTTCCAACCTTGGTGACCTTGGATCTTCCCGCTTAAGGGCCCTAATTTCCCGTTTAGAGTTTTTCTATGATATGAAATTCCCTTTCAGATCGATTTGGTAATGTATTCTCCCACATCTTGGCTCAAGATGGCTAGTTGAAGTTATTCTGAGATGACGTTGGGCGTTGTTCCCGAGTTAGGGGCCTACAAGAGCTCATTCTTTGGTCCAATCATCAAGTTGGATGAGATCAATTACCCTAGGTGATCACAAATGTTCCTAATGACAGTAGAGGGTCATGATAAGGACACATTTTGTTGGAGCCAAAGCCTGCAGAGAAGATGGGAAAATATGCCACCTGGAAAAAGGATAACACAATGGTCAATGCTTGGTTGATGAATTGCGTTATTTTTAAGATTGGAGACGAGATCATGTCTATCCGATCACTAAGGTGATGTGAGAATATTCGTGACATCTATTCCCATGAGAAGAACTCATCCAGAGTTTTCCAGATCAACCACGGACTGTCTCAGTTGAAGCAGGATGGATGATCTTTCTCACAGAACTACTACACCTTGAAGGGGCTTCAGGAGAACTACAACGCGTGCAAACCAGTATGCACGTGTGCTACACAGAGGGAGTACCAAAGAGAGGCAGCGGTACATCAGTTCCTTTCAGGCCTAGGTCCTGAGTACGCGGTAGCCCGATCACAGATTCTCACCTTGTTTGAGCTTCTTGCCTTAGAGGAGGTCTACAGTCGTTTGAGCCGCATTGACATACCTACATTTCAGACTGGAGATGCTAACCACACATCCAAACTTGCTGTAGTGGCTAGATGTGGTGGGAAAGGAGCCTCTTCTACTTGTGGGTGTGGGAGAGGACGTGGTGCTTCTGGGAGATCTCATGTCAGCACCACATGCACCTTTTGTGGTAGGGTTGGTCATGTGGAGGCTTCATACTGGTTCATGCATGGGAGAACTCCAATGGCAAACCAGGAATTTGTGACACTGAGGCAACTACAAATACCTGTTCGGAGAGTTGACTATAATGCCCTACTTCAACATCTCTCCCAGCTGACTCAGGAGCCAACGACTCCTACTAAGGTTGCTGCCTTCACCTCTTCTTCAGGTTTTGATCTGTGTGCACAGCATCTACAAGGACTACTTGGTTGGTGGATTTTGGTGCTTTGCACCATTTGTCAAGAGATCAGGGGTGCTTTGGCAAGATACAGTCTGTACCTCATGGCAGGATAGTACAGGTTGCAGATGAGAGGCATGAAGAGATTGGCAGTCAGGGGGAGGTCGCATTGACTCCCACCATGAGACTACTTGATGCATTTTTTATCCCTGATTTTTCATTTAATCTTTTATCTGTTAGCAAGATTACCAAGCAATGAGTGCTTTTTTTAAAAAAAAATTATCCTGAATACCCGACTCCTAAATTCCTTAGCTAAGGGAATGGGGCTGACCATGGAATTGAAAACAAGAAGTCTGCTATGACTGAAGAGGGAGTCATGCGTGGGAGAAGGAGGGCGAAGGTGATCGGGGCGGCTTCATCCGTGATTTGGTGTGCTTCAAGTGTCGAGGAAGAGGACATCAACCCCTGATATTTGGGGCTCAACCGGTGGAGGAGGAAGCAGTAGCATGCCCTCTATTGCATCCTTCTTATGAAACCTCATTGGACACATCCTCCTCCAATGCGCCATCCACGGCACCAAAGACAAACCAAAGGCTCACGATAATCCCTCGCCCAATGACCTCTCCCACAACACTTGAAGCAAACCACATTCCAGAGACGAGAAGATTCCTTCCCTCCTTTCTCTCGCGCCCTCATCTCCCCTCCTTTCTCTCGTGCATCTCCTCCTAGACGTCCTCATCTCCAACTCTTGCTACAGCCACGAGATTCCTTTCACGTATCAGTAGTCTTTACTCGATCCAAAGTGGTGCAAGGCCATGGAGGATGAGATGGTTTCACTTCGTAGTAGACAGATGTGGGGGATGACACCTCTTCTCGTTGGGGCTCACTTGGTTGGGTCTCGTTGGGTCTTTGACTTGAAATATAATCCTAATAAGTCTATTTCAAGGTACAAGGCTTAGTTGGTGGAGAAGGGGTTCACCTATACTTATATGGTGGATTTCTTTGATACTTTCTCCTCAGTGGCTCACCTCTCTACTGTTAGGATACTTATCTTTGTTGCTACCCACAAAGACTGGATGCTTCACCAGCTAGATATGAAAGATGCCTTCTTATATGACGATCTTTAGGATGGGGTCTACATGCAGCAACCCCCTGAGTTTGAGGTTCAGGGGGAGTGTGTGTGCATGTTGAGGAAGGCCTTTTATGGCCTTAAGCAGAGTTCGAGAGCATGGTTCCAGAAGCTCTCGGAGGTGGTAGAGAAGATGGGCTTGCAGAGATCTTCATATAACCAGTCTCTATTTGTCAGGAGGACTGAGAAGGGATGTGTGGTACTGTTTGTTTATGCGGATGATCTCATTATTACTGATGACGATAAAGCCAAAGTAGTTGTGGTCAAGAGGTCCTTGGCTAAGCAGTTTGTTATGGAGGACCTAGGTCAACTCAGGTATTTTCTGGACATAGAGGTGCCTAGAAGAAAGTAGGGTATTGTCTTTTCTTAGAGAAAGTATGCTCTAGATGTGCTACGAGAGATAGGGATGTTGTGGTCCAAACTAGCCAATATTTCTATGGACCACAAGGTACACCTTTATGATGAGCAGGCAGATCTTGTTTATAGTAGAGCATACAAGCAACTTGTGAGCAAGTTGTTGTACCTGACTATTACCAGACTTGACATTGCCTTGGCAGTAGGCATTAGGCAAGCTTAGCTAGTTTCTGGAGAGACCAACAAAGTTGCATTGGCAGGCAGCTATGTAGGTGTTGAGATACTTGAAAAAAACACCGGGTCATGGTATTCTTTTCCAGAGAGGCTCTCCTATGACAGTGGTAGGATACTCTGATGCTGATTATGTAGGATGTGTAGTTGGCAGGAAATCCACCATTGGTTTTTGTACCTTTGTGATAAGTAATCTTGTTACCTGGGGGAGCAAGAAACAGGGGGCAGTTTCTCCTTACAGTTCAAAGTCAGAGTATAGGTTGATGGCCCAAACTTCTGTAGAGATGATTTGGATACGATCTCTACTTCATGACTTGCATGTCCAGATTGAGGAGCTTACAGAGTTGTGATGTGACAATTAGGGCTGTCAAACGGGTTAGGTCGGGTTAGACTCGACCCGTTTAGACCAAACTTGTTTATAAACGGGTTGAGTTGGATCCAACCTGTTTATTAAACGTGTCTATATACTTTAACCCGAACCCGACCAGTTTACACTCATCAAACTTGACTCGACCCGTTTAACTCATTTAATAATGGGTTAAATAGGTCAAATGGGTTAAAAGGGTTAAACGTGAGGGTTAAAAGGGTTAAAAGTGGGGATTTTTTTCTCATTAATCGAGTTTATTAGGTTGAGCGGGTTCGTGAGTGTAAACTCGAGCCTGACCCATGTAATAAATGGGTTAAACATGTTTAAACCCATTTAATATAAGTGGGTTCGGGTTGAGTTCGGGTCTATTAATCGAGTCGGGTTAGGTGGGTTCAATTTTTTTTTTTTTTTACAACCTTAGCGACAATTGGGTGGCTATCTATATAGCCAACAACCCCATGTTCTATGAGCGCACCAAGCACGTAGAGGTGCACTACACTACATAAGAGATCTCATTCAGCATAGTTTGTTGCGTACTACATATGTTGCATCTGAAGATCAGACTGCTGATGTGTTTGCAACGCCTTAACCTCGATCAACGTTTGATTATTGCTGTTCCAAGCTGAACATGATTGACATCTATGCTTTAGCTTTAGGGGGAGTGTTGAGACTCCTATTTCTCTTTACTATTTTTGGTATATTTTGTTATTTCTTATTCTATTATGGACATGCATTTTATTTTATTCAAACCTTTCCATATATAAAGAGGTGTTGAGTTTCTTTTGAGAAATAAGATTGGTCATTTTCTCTCATTGAACATATTGGTGCCGAAGGGTAGAAATGACGGCCATATCATCACCACCACCATCATTATTTTTTGCCGTTGTCATTGTCACTGTCTTCATCATCATCCTCATCTTCGTCATCTTCATCTTTATCGGCTTCTTCCTCTTCATCACCATTGTCTTCTTGATATGGAATATCGTCATCATGCATTTGTTGATCTTCTTTATGAACTCCACTAAGAAGAATAGGCTCTTCCTCCACTTGTTGAGGAGATTCATACTGATCTTGAAAATGCTTTTGTCTTCGTTTGCCAAATTCCATAGGAGCCTTAGGCTGAGTGCGCTTCCGTTGCTTAGCTTGTTGAGTGGATTGAGGTTGACGGAAGGACTCAATGGAAAGAGAAAGATCATGGAACTTGCATTCCATTTGACGCATGCCAAGGTTGAGATTGGTTAAATTTTGACTGATGTAATTGAAAGTGTTGGTCATGGTAGGATCAGTTCTAGGAAAATGAGAGAGGTTAACCCAAAGTAGTTCGGCTTTTGGATACGGATAAGTCATTGGTACAAACTCAGAAGATGATCCCGGGACTTGATGAGAAGAGGATTGAGTATTGGGATCAATTTGCTCATCTTTTTCCTCATCACTAGAGGACTCATCTTCAAGAGGCTTCACCCTCATTTTCTTGAAAGTGGAACACTTGAAGTAGACCAATTTTCTAAGAGGGGTAAAGTTGAAGAGATTAACCCCACTCTTGATTAGTACATGTAAGACCAAGATAGTAAGAGGTAGGGCAGAAGCCCTACCTCTTAGAAATAAAGCCACGCTACCAATACTAGTCTTCCTAACAAACAATGAATGATTGGAAGATCTCTGCATCCCAAACATAGAGAGTGCCTCAGACAAATGCTAAAACCAGGTTTGAGGGCTCTGCTTAAGGCCATAAATAGCCTTACGAAGTTTCCTCACACATTAAAACCGGGTGGTTGCTGCACGTATATCTCCTCCTCTAAGTCTCCATATAGAAAGGCATTTTTGACATCCAACTAGTGAAGATGACATCCATAATGAGCTGCAACAGAGACAAGAACACGAACCATGGAGAGTCGTGCCACAAGAGAAAAAGTGTCAAAGAAATCCACTTCATTGGTCTGGGTGAATCCTTTGACTACAAGGCGAGCCTTATACCGAAAAATAGACCCATCAGGGTTGTATTTTAGGGCAAAGGCCCATCTGGCCCCAACCAAGTGCGCACCAGAAGGTAAAGCAGACAACTCCCAGGTACCTCTATCAGTAAGTGCAGACATCACTTCCATAGCCGCCTTCCAATGTGGATGTAGGAGAGCCTGCTAGTAGGAAGTAGATATCTTTGTACTAGAGACTGCAGCTGTAAGGGCATGAAACTCTGACCCAAGAGAACCTGCAGAAATAACACTGTCAGCAACATGATACTGTGCATAGGATCTCGGAGCCTTCCTGATAGTAATGGGAATATCCTCATCTGTGGGCAGAGAAAGGGACCCTAAAGACACATGAGCATAAGACTCATCAGTATTGTCAATACAGACCTGAGGGGAGGAGGACTATGGTGGCTCAGTAGGAACTAAAGAAAAAGGGGGGTGTGTCTTCTCTCTGTAAGTAACTGGTAGCTGATATGAAGCACCCTTAAATGTCTTCTCATTTGGTGGTATAGGTCTGAAAGTGCCTACAATATGATATGTAGTAGATACACCACTACTATGAGAAAAATCCTCCAAGGCTATAGGAGGTATAGGCATAGGAGCAGTTACCTCTATCTCTCAACTGATGACTTGAGGTAGAAAATTAAAGGATAGACTCATAAAAAGTCACATCCGCACTCACATAATGTTTCTGGTGTATGAGATCAAAACACTTGTATCCTTTCTACATTCATGAGTATCCCAGAAATACACACTAAACCACCCTTGGTGCCAATTTATCATGACAAGGCCCAATGAGGTGTACAAAGGCCATGCACCCAAAGGTCTTTGGTGGCATAAGAAATAAGTCAGCATCAGGATATAAGATATTTCATGGAATCTGCTCAGAGGAAGGGAGCTTGTTAATGAGATAACACACAGTAAGAACCTCATCTCCCCAATAACTATGAGGAACTTATTCTGGATAAGTAAAGCTCTAGCTATATCCAGAATGTGGCGGTGTTTTATTTCAACTATCATATTCTGCTGCGACGTATAAGGACATGATGTTTAATGCACAATACCCAATAATCCATACAAATCAGCCAGTTTCTTTGTGCAAAATTCACATTATCTGTTATGATTTTCTTAATGTATACACGAAATTGATTTTTCACAAACATCACAAATTGCTGAATCAAAGAGCCAACTTTCGATTTATTCTTCATCAAAAAGATCCATGATAAGTAAGAAAAATCATCCACAAATAATAGATGTCTAAAATTTTGGCGGTCTGCCACACGGTTAGGACCCCAAACATCATAATGCAGCAAATCAAAACAAGTAGAACTGGTAGACTGGATAGATGCTAGAAAACTGGCACGGTGATGCTTTCGCAGCTGACATGCATCACACTGAATCTCCATGGCAAGAGACAAGTGAGGGATGACACAGCATAACTTGGCTAGTGAAGGATGACCTAGTCTTCTGTGCCACTGCAAGGCACTCCCTGCAGTAGTCATCTGACAAGCTGCAGCAACTGGATTCTGAAGTAGCCGATACACACCCCCTCCTCATGGCCACCACCAATCATCCTTCCCATTATACGGTCTTGAAAAGTGCATTCAACAGCATAAAAAATAGCACGACAATTCAATTACTTAGTAATAGAACAAACAGATAACAGTTGCATTGCCATGTTCGACACATAATACACATCATCAAGATGCATGGAGGGTGTAATAGATACCCCTCCCTTACCAGGGATGGGAGCATGTCAATCATCTGCCAGCTGTACTGAATGTTCCTGTGGTGTCTTCTGTAATTCCTTAAAGCATTGAAAATTTCCTGTCAAATGATCAGATGCACCTCAATCAATCAACCATGACCCTTTCGTACCAGATGAAGAAGCATAGGCTGCAGTGCTGGAGGATTGAGGCTACTCATGGGTCAACTATGCTAGCCGCTACACAACTGCATCATAGTTTGCCTCTGCAAGGGATACTGCCTTAGTGCTCACACTTGGAGATGTTGTAACATTAGCCTGGTTGGCCACAGTAGGACAACCAAGCTTATTCCAACACTTAGCCTCAACATGACCAAGCTTGCCACACTAAGAACATGTAGGCTTGCCGTGACCACTATCAGTTTGGCTTCTGCCTTTACCACGAAAAAAGCCTCCACGACCACCGCGAGTGCTAACAACAGCGTGAGCCAAAGATGTATTTGCAACAACTGCATCATGAGTAAGCTGAATTTGCATCCTACTCAGCCTCCTGTAAATTTCCTTAATAGGAGGAAGCTCAGAGAGAGTTTGAATCTGTGAACGAGCCACAGAATAATGATTACCCAAGCTTACAAGAAACATGTGGGCTGCAAACTCCTTGTGATTCCTGCATGTAGTAGTACAAATTGGTCTACATGCATTGTATTTCTCTAATAACCCCTTCATAGTGGAGTAATACTCAGATAGACTCATGTCCTACTTGAGATGTCATAAATCACTGTGGATCTGGAATACTTGAGTTGAATTCAACTTATTTGAATAAGCCATCTTCAAGCCATCCCACATCTCTTTGGTAGAACTATAATATATAACTTCATCGTCAATCCTTGGAAGTATGCTATTCAAGATCCAGGCTCTCACCATAGCATCATCCTGATTCCAAGTTGTTTATTTTCCTATTTTTCTACTCTGGTAGTGCTTCCACAAGCACATGCTTCTTATCATGGCCTTCCATAGGGACAAGGAAGGTTTGAGACCAACGGAGGTAATTGGTCTCATCCAATTTTATAGGGCTCTTGTACACCCCACTTTCTGTACTCTATCCTGAAGACACCTCAGAAGCATATGATGCAGACATGGTAACTTCAAACACACATGAATAAGTCCAACAGATCTGAAGTCCTGGATTAAATACCAACAACTTGAGGAATACACACCCCACAATCCATAGACAAAATATCCAACACTTTACTAGGAAATACACAGCCCAAGAATCAAGCAATCAGGGGAATATACACAAAAAAAAATCATTCGTAACGGGGAATACATACCCCAAATCAGATCAAGAGATCAAGAAAATCATACCACCCATAGGAAGGTTCTTGCTTCAATTCAAATCTTCATCCCTCAGTATTCAAGAATCTTCCTACGAAGTTCTTGGAGACATCGATTGTAAAGACCCATTCTGTCCTGAGCCTTTTAAGACGTCTGGACTGTCGGTCAGACGTATGGACCCCTTCCCAGATGTCTGGAAATCAAAATTTTGGTACAAGCCTTCGCGTCTGCGCGCAGGCTACGCGCAGACAATACCTCTCTTCTCTCTCTTTCCCTCTTCCCTCCACCAAACCCTAACGCACCCTTATATAAACCCCTCTCCCCCCTCTTCCTTTCTTCCCCACTTCACCCCAGCCACTTTCTTCTCTTCCTCTCCACCACAGCGAGAGGAGTGAGCGCGAGAGAGAGCACGAGAGCGGGGACGAGGAGGAGAGGCAGCGTGAGGAGAGGAGGAAAAGCTTGAGCTCGCGAGCTCGTAGGAGCTCGCCGGAGGGCGCACGGCCGGAGTGGCGCATGCAGGAGTGCGTCGAGGGAGTCATCCCCGACACTGCTGCAGCCGGAGCTGCAGGCGAGGAGGCGAGGTTGCAGCTGCGTGTGGCGAGGAAGAGCAGGAAGTGGTTCTGGTTATGGGATTTTCCCAGAATCAGACGTCTGGC
Source organism: Thalassia testudinum (assembly GCA_037157565.1). Lineage (NCBI taxonomy): Eukaryota > Viridiplantae > Streptophyta > Magnoliopsida > Alismatales > Hydrocharitaceae > Thalassia > Thalassia testudinum. Next base: position 22,293,419 of record JAZHRO010000015.1, on the reverse strand, counting down.
GTGACGTCCAGACGACTGGGTAGACATCTGGTGACTACACCGGACGTCTGAAAGTAGATCTTCGCGAAGGTACGTTCCTTTTGCGGATACGGTCATGTAGGCCGCACCGCAGCTATGATTTGCGTGGCTAAATATAGGAGATTTGGCTGTCGCGTGCAGGGATTGCTTCGGGAAGGCGCGGGGACACCCTCACACGCGTTTCGGACGTCTGGACAGCTTACCAGATGACCGGAAGCACTCCCAGATGTCCGGAGGAGAGGTCGGACGTCTGGAGGTGGGTCCAAACGATTTAGAAGAGGTTCTGGACGTCTGAGGTCGACGCAGAACCTGAGGTGAGTTTCTGGTTACTTTTAAGACATCTAGACCTTGTGCCAGACGTCTGATTTGGGTTTGTAGCCTTGTTTTTGACCCGTTTAGGGTCCGTTTGAGGTCCATTTTACGCAAATAAGATATCGGTGTTTTTCTTGTGAGTTCCTCTACTTGTTAGAAGACCTTTTATACTGTTCTGAATGTTCCATTGTGGTATGTTCCTTATTATTGGATTTCGATCAGTTGCGGGTTCGGGGCTTGCTAAGGCACGAGAGCCTACCGTTCGAGCCCCCAATACTCCTAGGTTGTCTGGTAGAGTGGTCTTCCCCTAATTTAATTATGAAACCTGAATACACATGTGAATTGAATAACTAGAACCTAGGATATGGCATGAATCCTAGGACGAGAAGTACTTGAAATGTTTGTATGCGTGTTTGGAATTGTAGCCTTGAATGAATGAATAGAAATGTTAACAACTGCCTGTTAATGAACAAGAGCTGCCTGTGAAATATGAATTACTTGTGCTAGTAAACAGTTATATGTGACATTACCTGTTGTATATGTTAAATGATAGAAATACGAGCTGCATGTGTATAACCTGAGAATAGAAATATGAATGATGAAACCTGATATGGAATGGCATGAGAAATACGAGCATGAACCTTACGGGGAATTAGGAGTAGAGCACCTGGAAATAATTAAAATGAATCTGGAAATGTGAGTGGGAAGTGTGCTGGCCCTTGAGTACGTGGTACCAAGGAGAGCGACTGTCTCCTGTTTAGTGTAGAGCGGAGCTAGCCGCCCTTGGGTTGGGACCCGGGGTTAAGATTGGCCACTCTACACCGACTTCTTGGCTCTCGCGTACACTGTACCGGGAAGAGCTACTAGTGAGGGTGCGCGAACTGTGGAGGGGCGAGACCCCTGTTTGGTTCTGAGGGGCTAGACCCTTGTTACTGAGAGGGCTAGGCCCTATACTATTCCGTGCTGTACTTTGGGCACACCCGTTAGCGGAAACGACTGACCACGTGCCAATGTGGGGTAACTACCCGTGCACTTATCGCGTGTGCCATAGTCACCGCTACGCCTGTCCGTGACCTTGGGGTGGTTGACTGGGTGTAGGATCACCACGGGGGACTCTCCCGACCAGGAGAGCACGACGTGCGCCTTCTACTCTTCGGAAAAGACTGCAACCAAGATCGTTCTCACAGGAAACATTCGAGATCAAGAAAGCGATCTGAAAAATAAACCAAAGGGTGAAAAGGAATAACTTGTGAAATAAAGTAATTAGAAAAGATAAATTACCTGTTAGCTTTTACTGCTTTAGTTAGTTGGTTGCCACTCTACTTAGTGTTCGCTGACTTTATTTACTCATAACCCTTTTCAGGTCCAGGTGTTGAGCAGCCCGAGTCATTGGCTGCAGAGGGTGCTGGGCCAAGTAGAGTCCAGTAGCAGTAGTCTTCCTATTGTACTTTCTTTCGTGAGTGAGTTCAGACCCTTGTTACTGTTTACGTTCTGTACTTTGTTTTCGCTTTACTGTTGTGGTGGTGATATGTACTGTTAACAGCTTTTCTTTCCTTACTGCTTGTACTCTTTTAATGTTAGTTCCTTAGCATAGTGAATGTGGTTTACTTTCCTACTTTTTGGTTATTTCTTGTTGGACGATTGGGTCTTGGGATTAGTCGAGTCGGGCCGGTCTCGTGTCCTGTAGGGATTTGGGAACCAGGTCGTAACATCGATCCTTCTCTTCGACGACCTGGGTGGCGGCAAAACGAGGAGAGAATGACAATGGTTGCACTCTAGTTCGACCCATGCTACTGTAGCATGTGCACCAAAGTGTGGTGACGTGCTACAGGGGCTTTAAGGCGAGGCGCAGTAGCAGCACAGGTCGGGAGCGGTGCATAGGTGACCCCGTAGCAACAACACAGGCCGTGGGCGACGCTCAGGAAACCTCGCAGTAGCACAGCCTGTGGGCGTCACTCAAGCGACCCCGCAGCAGCAGGGTGGCGGTGAGTGGCTGCAGCAGCGCCACGATCAGGCGTTGCAGCGCTCAGGCGATCGCTGCAGTAGGGTGGCAGCAAGCAAGGGCAGCAGTGCTGCGATCAGGCGCTGCGGCGCGGCGACTGATCTGGCTGCATCAGCGACAACATTCGGCGATGTTGCTACTGTTGTGGTGATGATCCGGTGTCGACGTTGCCGTTGGTGGCGGCATTGGTGGCTCTCGGTGAGAGCATGCCCCCACCTACTCCAAGCATAGGCACCTCTAGTGTGTTTATGCCTAGAGGAACCAATAAGCACACCCACCTCTTGGAAGCATCTAAAGATGAAACACAAAGTACATTTGAGTACAATGAATCGAATATATTGAAAACCATAAGCTTTCAACCAATGTTTAGGGAGGACAGTATTACTACCTACTACTGAAATATGGCTATTGGCTGCTGATTTTGCTGCATGGTTCCTCCCCCACCATATCTGGAGGTCAGCTAAAGAGATCTCAAATACTCTATGCTTGAGACCCTCAGATGCAATCTATATAGTAGAAGGGGGATAGAGCTTTAGGGAACTAGACAAAATGACATAAAGTATAACTAGCTGAAATAAGACAACAAAATTGTCCAAATACGAGGCAGCAAGTAAAAAAACAAATTCAAATGAAATTTTGATTGGTGCAAACCAAAATTGTCTTCAGAAAATTAGACAAAATCTGACAAGAAAGAAATTGAATGCAGGAAGTTATTAGCAATGGAAAAGAAAAAAGCAAAACAACAGTCGAGGTGATCTAAATAAGCGTGCAAAATTGTAACTAATGGATGTGATACTACCAAGAACACAGAAGCGATAAAAATAGATTTGGATTGACATATGAGTTTGCACTAGGATAAAGAAAAATCGTGAACAACAAAGCTTGTCACGTTACTGGCCCAACTGATAAAGGTTAAACTTTTTAAATTTTATAAAAGAGTATTGCGACACGAGCCACTACCAGCAAGTTCAACTCAGATGAGTCAAACAATTTAACAAACTAGAAAGTCAAAGCACCAAAGTCCAAGAGCTCCTGGATAAATAATGTCATCAATTAGCAGTAACTTTCCAACGCTACTCTTGAAACATTGGAAGCGTCTCAGAAACTCTACAAACTTTAATTCTCTGTTACGGATATTTTTATTGCGGCTTTTGTCTTGTCAATATTTATTGAAACTTTTGTATCAAATCATTGTCCATTCTCAATCAGATAGTGCGAGAAATGGTAATGTTGTTCATTCTCAACCTGACTCTCCATTCCATGACTCTGAATTATCATTAACTGAATGTCCCCACAGTGTGCCCATTTCTTTACATTGAGCATCGAAAGTAAGAAATACATAACACTATTCAAGTTGCATAACCCTCTCATTTCAATGTCATATTAAATGGGAAGATTTCCATCCCTTCCAGGATTTGCTAGGAATCCTCATCAAAAAGAAAAATTATTTGCTGGGAATCGATACTTGGTCCAAGTGATGATAAATTGGTATATGGTAGAACCTTGGTATAACACAGAATAAAAAACTTTAAGATACACTCATTTCTATAATGCAAGTGATCATAGGCAAATGTGTATCCCTGTGAAAGTTTGATGTTATATTATATCCAAAGTTTTAAATATCAACATCGATATTGTATCGACAAGTTAAAAAAAGATATATTGGCGCTATATACTGATGTCGGTAAATTTTAGGAAAATCGCTAAGATATGCACAAAATATCACAAAATATCAAAAAATTTAAAGGTTAATATTTTTATAGATAATATATCATGAAAGGATAATTAAAAAAATCTGTATATGTGGTATATCAGGGATATATCACCGATATCGATGATTTTTTTACGTGTGTGACAGAATGCCTAAAAAACGGGTATATGTGTTATACCAACGATATATTGCCGATATCGATGTTTTTTTATGTGTGTGTGAATAATATATCATGAAAGGATGCCTAAAAAATGTGTATATATGGTATATTAGAGATATATCATCGATATCGATGATTTTTTTACTTGTGTGAAAGGATACTTAAAAAATATGTATATGTGTTATATCATGAATATATCGTCAATATCGATGATTTTTTTACATGTGTGTGTGTTGGTGTGTGAGTTCGTTCGTTCGAACCTCCCACCTAGTCCCAGCAGCTCTTGTAATGCAGCAGTCAAACCTCCCGCCCACCCAGCAGCAACAGCTCTTTCAAACCTCCCGCTCAACCATTTCAAACCTTCCCGCCGAAAGCTATGTCTGGGATATCGTTCGATATATTGGTGATATATCACCAATATCAAAAAAAAAAATACCTTCGGTGGTATCGATACCACCCAACCTCGTTGATAACGATGTATCGGTGATATATCATTGATATATCATGATATTTCAAACCTTGATTATTTATTTTCTTTCCTCTGTGTTTTCCTTTTTTATGATTTCCTCGAAGATATTCTTGAGTGCCCAGCATGCCCATTTTTTCAACTGTTGCAAACCAAACAGCGTTGGCAGACATTGCTTCACTGTCTGGGAACAGCATAAGCTGCTTCACTGCCCATAGGATATTCTTTCTTATTCATGATTCATGCACATTTCCCGTAAGAAAATGGGTAAAAGGAATTTGTATATTGCAGTTCCTATAAATTTGTTAGTTTGTAAGTCACGCTTTTGCTTTTGAAGGAAATTTTGGCATGCCAAGAGAATTCTATCAGTCAAATGAAATTAATACAGACAATCTGCTTGTTTTGTTCTCCTTCACCTAACTGAAGCTTTGCCTGTTATGCTAGTTACCAACTAGCTTTAGATTTCGGCCAACTAGTGGACAAGAAAGGAGAGGAAGAACTTACAGATGTCACATTGATTCTCCAGCTGATGGCTTTGCCTTTGGACATCAAACCAATTCGTAGATCTTTAATGTTAATGGTAAAAATCACGATTCTTCATCCAGTGGCCCTACATCTTCCGAACCTAGGGAAGGAAGCCAAGTTAATGTATTGGTTCTTTTGATTCATTAAATGTAAGCTCTAATGTGGGTCTACCATTGAGTTCTCAGACCACTGATAGGCAGATGAATGCAGTCCTCCTTGAGAAAACTTGCATCCCTACCCTTTTTGAATGGGAGGCACCTGAGTCGTCCTTGAGATATGCTCAAGTGCCTAGCACTAATGCCCCCTTCCCATTTAACAGCTTTGGCTTAGCACTAATTCTCAAGTCCTCCCATCCCAAATTTCCATGCCTCACTTCCTTCCCTACTTTAATAGCTTCATTTTGTCATTTGGTCCTTTCAAAACCCAGCCATTGCTGTATAACTCATCAATAGAGGACTTCTAGGAAGCAAACAAGGCCAAACACATGCCCAATGCTTGACACAAGCAACGCACCGTAATTTTTAAATGACGAAGGAAAAGACAAATAAGTAATTTAATATTTTAATTACTTCTAGTGAAGAATATGAAGGAAAAGATGGGACAAATTTGATTTTTTTTGAGAAGGTAAAAGACATAAGTAATTTTTTTCCCTTTTTTAAAAAAATAAGTATTTTTTTTTGAAAAGTGGTAAAGACATAAGTAATTGATTTTCATGAACATATTTAGTGGTTCCTTCCATAAAAAAAAGACTTCTTTGGTAGGAGAGTGAGGGTAAAGACACGTAGAGAGACACATGAGAGGGGGGAGATGGTTTGAACGATCACAGAGCATTTGTGAACATAAACACCCACCAACCCAGGAATAAACACCTAGGATGGGTTTTAGCCCACCACACTCCATTAGCTAGCGTTTTATGGGATAGCCCACTTGACTGTCGGATATCGGCCTCCAAGATACTCTAGATATCAAGCAGGGTTAACCCACAAGCTTTTGGGTTAATCACACTACCAGAATACCCCTTAGGCATTGGTTTGTCCCCACTAGTATCGTGCCAAACACACCATAAGTGTATTTTGATCCTAGTATATCCATGAGGTCACCAAAATTGACATTTAAGGGATACAACTTTGTCATTGAATTGCCAAAGGAAGCATATTTTCTCTTCTTTCTCCAGGTTTTAGGCCACGTAACCAAATAAGCCAAACATTTCATGCTCTCCTTTTATTCGAAGTTTTTTATGACTTGTTGTCTATGTTTTAAGTTTAAAATAATCAATTGGATGAAATAACTTGATTTCATTAGAAACCTTAGGACTCTCTTTATATAAAGAGAGATCGTAGAGTCAAAAGTTATTAAGTATCCCTGAGGGACTAAACATCCATAGCTCTTACAATAAAAGAAAATAAAAAGATCATATGTACTAACCTTCCCTTCAATCTGGAGCATAGATATCTAGCATGCTCAGTTTGGATATACAAAAATTAAATGAAGATCTGGTCAAGGAATTGGTGAAAATATCTACAGTCTGCTCCTTTGACGCAACCGAAGCGGTATATAGCAACCCCTTCTGAATAATTTCCCTGGTATAGTGGCAATTAACCTTAACATGCTTCATCCTCTCGTGAAATGTTACGTTGTTAGCAATGAAGATGGCTGCTCTATTATTACATCGCATCTTCATAGGGCTAGAAACTGCACCTGTAGGTAAATAAGCAAGGATCTGATCTACATCATCTCTACAGTTGTCTGAGTCATACCTCTGTACTCAGACTCGACATTAGATCTCACAACTGTGCCCTGTTTCTTGCTCCTCCATGTGATCAAATTCCCTACTAAGAAGGTGCAAAATCCAGTAGTGGATTTGCGATCCACATGATATCCAGCACATCCAGCATAGTTTGCATTAGAGTAGCCAACCAACGTTATAAAAGACCCCTCGGAGAATAAAAGACCCTTCCTAGGAGCCTTCTTGACATATCTAAGTACCATCAATGCTACATCCCAATGCTGACGTGTTGGCTTAGCTATGAACTGACTCAGTCTCCCAGCTACAAAGGAGATATCTGGCCTCGTGTTAGTGAGATACAACAGCTTGCCCACAAGTTGTCTGTATTGTCTACTATCCACTACCTGTGCTTCTTCATCATAGAGTAGCATTTTGGGGTCCATATGAATATTGGCTTCCTTGGCCCCAAACATACCAACTTTTTGCAGAATATCTAAAGTATACTTCCTCTGAGACAAGCCTACACCCTTCTTGCTGCGAGCAACCTCAATATCAAGGAAATACCGTAGAACCCCCAAGTCCTTCATGACAAACTACTCTGCAAGGATGCACTTAACCTCAGCAATACCCTGCTTATCATCCTCTATGATATTTAAATCAACATAAACAAGTACCGCAATACCTCGTGTAGTCCTTCGGATAAAGTGTGAAAAATCAGCTGTCGATCTCTTGAATCCAGCTGTCTCAACAACCTCTGAAATCAGGTTCTGGGACTTTGTTTGAGGCCATATATAGCCTTCCGTAATCGGCATACACACTCCCCCTGACTCTCAGAGCCAGGTGGTGCTGCATATAGACTTCTTCTTGGAGATCACCATAAAGGAAGACATTATTCACATCTAGTTGATACAAGGGCTAATCTAACTGAACTGCCACCCCATAAGTCTGGGCGAACCCATTTGCCACAAGGCGGGCTTTGTACCTAACAGCACCACCATCATGATTGAACTTCATAGTAAATACCCATCGGCATCAAACAAATGTAGCTCCATCAGGAAGTGGAGCTAGCTCCCAAGTCCCACGACCTTGAAGAGTGACCATCTCATCCTCCATGGTTGACCGCCATTTCGGATCAAGCATGACCTCATGGTGAGTAGCTGGAATCTGCGTAGTTGCTAACACCTGAGTGAATCCAGCAAATCCAGGAGCTAAACTATCAATAGCAAGTGCCCTCGCCGTGGGATAAGTGGTGCAGGTCCGTGGTCACTTCTGAATGGCTATTGGAAGATCAAGCTCATCGCCTGGCACATCACATGTCCTGTCCTTGTGGTCATTGCATGGCAAACATACGTTAGTGTCTAAAGGACTCACATGAAAAGTCGATGGTGAAGGCGAGGGTGGGGGTCCCTGATAGGTATAGTATGAGGGAGAACATATGTTTGGAGTAGGCCAGTCAGGCTTGGAAAGGGATGCGTAGCAGGAGGTAGTGGTGGTGTAGTAGGGACAGAAATCTTAGGAAAGCTCCCAAGGCAAATATGAGTATATTACATAGGTGCCATATTACCCTCAGTAGGTATCTCAGCAGCCATCACAGAAAAGAAAGGTACAGCCTCATGAAAAGTAACATTCACAGAAACATAGTGCCGAGAAGTAAGCGGATCAAAACATCGATACCCCTTTTGTGTCCGGGTATACCCAAGAAAGACACACTTAACTGCTCTCGGTGTAAGTTTATCCTGACTCGGTCTTAATAAATGGACAAAGGCAACACAAGCAAAAGTTCGAGGGGTGATGTGAAATAGGGGGCAATCAGGATACATGACTTGAAGAGGAATTCGTTCATGCAACGCAACATTAGGCTTCCGTTTAATCAAAAAGCTTGTAGTCAAAACGTCACCCCAGTAGAGAGATGTATGAATGACAAATCAACAGAGTGTAAACAACATCAGGAATACGACAATGTTTTCTCTCAGCAACACCATTTTGCTGAGAGGTATGAGGACAAGTTGTCTTATGGATAATGCCACAACTAGAAAAGAAACTGCACAAATGCATAGTACAAAACTCCAAGGCATTATCAGAATGAAAGCACTTCACTAAACAAGAATGCTGGATTTTTAGTTCCTTGATAAAGTTCTCAATAATTTGTCTCACATCGGACTTATTTTTTAAGCGAAACATCCAAAAAATACGAGAAAAGTCATCAACTAAAACAAAATAATATTTATTTCTAAGTCAATCAGGAGTATGATTGGGAGTCCACACGTCCATTTGAATTAAATTAAATGCAGCAACATATGAAACATAAGTAGAAGTGGAAAAACTAGCCCTGTGGTACTTGCCAAGCTGACAAGCATTACACGTGAGAGTAGTAGTAGAGGGGATGTGAGGTAGAATACGTCTGAGTTGTTGAACGGATAGTTGGCTAAAGCGGTAGTGCCACTGGAGAGGAGATCTAGCAGAAGCAAGGTCCTGAGTAGCTGAGGCAGCAAAAGCAGTATGGCCTAAGACGGTACACCCCATGTTCCTCACGCTCTCCACCAATCGTCTTCCCAATAAATTTATCCTGCAAGACACAAAATGATGCATCAAAAATAGCTCGGCAGTTCAGATCTCTAGTGATACTGCTAACCGACAATAAACTCAAAGGAATATTAGGCACATAATAAACATTTGCTAGTCTCAAACTAGGAGATAAAGACATATCTCCCTTGCCAACAAGTGCAAGTGTCTCCCATCAGCTACTTATACAATCTTGGCACGTGTAACAGGTGCTAACTGCGAGTGTCACCACATTGGTGCTTGGATGCACCGGAATCAATTAACCACTCGCCAAAAGACAGAAGGGATGGCATACTAGTCGCGGGTGTCTCTAAAGAGGTAGCCATAGTTGCAGTGTCAAGAGTCTGAGAGGAAGAAGCCTAAGTCAACTAAGCAATCTGTTGCTGCAAGGTTTCAATTTCAGTATTCAAGGAACTAATATCAGAAGTAGGAAGAGCTACATCTGAGATCTCAGCTACCTAATTGGCCACAAGTGGCTTACCATGCTTCTAACAACATGTAGCCTCAGAGTGACCAAGTTTGCTACAGTAAGTACATGGGATCCTAGTACGTGTATCAGAAGAGCGTCCACGTCCATGATCACATGTAGGATAAGTGGTACCCCTATTATGTTCAGGGATCGCAGCCAATGCAGACAACTGAGCAGTAGAGTCAGGTGCAAGTGTGCGCATTGCAACTCTACTGAGTCTACTATATTCTTCCTTCATGGTAGGAAGCTTAGGAGCAGTAATAATCTGATCTTTGGCTACAGCATACTCAGGTCCAAGGCCAGCCAAGAAAAGGGAGACAGTCAACTATCTCCTGAAACTCCTCCATGACTCATAGGCACACCCTGGCAGGTAGGAGTAGTGCCTCGCCAACGTTCCCTTCATGAGGGAGTAATACTGTAATAATGTGTGTCCCTACTGACGCAGATAGAAAAGGTCGTAAAAGACTTGAAAAACTCATGCAGAGTTCTTGGCAAGTGAATACATATCACGCAAAGACTCCCACATCTCCTTTGTTGTAGTATAGTATATGATCTCATCTCCTATCTAGGGAATAATTGTCTGCATCCATTATCACTATCCCAGTTGGCATTTGTGCCAGTCTTGTTCTCATGCTCCAGATCTATAAGAATATGACTTTTTATGACCCCTGACGGTCATAAGAAAGGTCTGGGACCACCGTGGGTAGTTGATCTCATCCAACTTAACAAGACCAAAGAACGGGTTCTTGAGTATCCCGATGTCCGAAATAGAGCTTGAAGACACCTCGGACTGATCATCTGAATCAATCTTCGCAATTCGGAAGCCTTGATCAAGCGTCTAGGACTAAGAAACCATTAAATAATCTGAAAACAAATGGATTCAGAACTGCATAGCTGACAAGAGGCCTCTTTGGATAGATGTTGGCCTCACCTGGGTGCAAGGAGAACACCCACGGTGACCCCAAAGAGGCCTAGCCTCCCTCTTGCAACAATAATAAGGACTGCAGTCCCTAGATCAAGGCAAAAGGCTCCTCACGATCACTGCACTAGGATCAAAAACCCCGTGAGCCGCCCATGCTTCCAATAATGCCTCCAATCACCACCGGTTGTCGCTGCAAATGGTCGCTGCGGCATTGCACAGGTCGCTACTGCCGATCTGAAGGTTGTTGCTGCCGCCACCAACTGCTGCAGAGTGCCATCGACACTCCTTTAAGCCTCTGCGCCACTGCCTACTGCTGTAGTAGGTCACTACACCGTTGCTAGGTCAGATTACCACTGCCAGAGCATCACCAGGGGTCTCTCGGGCTATTGCGTGTGACCGGAGGGCCACTGGAGGCCGCTGCCGCCACCGAGGAAGAGAAAGAAGAGATCGGGATTCTATGGTAGGGTTTAGGAGGTCTTGAGGGGTGGGATACCTAAAGCCACAGTCTAGGACCAATGCTCTGATACCAAATTGAATGAAATGACTTGATTTCATTAGAAACCCTAGGGTCCTCTTTATATAGAGAAAGACCGTAGAGTCAAAAGTATATAAATATCCTTGAGGAACTAAACACCCATAGTCGTTACAATAAGAGAAAACAAAAAGACCATATGTACTAACATAATCAAATATTGATATCTAGCGCTTCTTATTATGTAGACTTCATCTTTACATCTAAACGAGGCAAATGAAATGAAAGGCATTGACATGGGAACAGAAGGTGCATGTGATCAACGTTCAAATGAAGCAGTTGCTTGTCAAAAACCACCTGTTTCAGGAGGCAATCAGAGTAGGAAATCAAAGGGAGTAAAATAGAGAAAATGCGCAGTTGAAAATATTGAAATAAATGAGGGTAGTTATTGTCATGGATACATCCTCAAGTGAATGTTAAGAAAAATGTCTTACATACAAATTATTCTAGATTGTAGGCTTCCTATTAACTGCTTTGCTTTCTGCTAGTAGCTACCATTACGACAGATTTCTTGGTAAATCCTTAGTAGAAATGTTTAGGGAAAAAGTTGACATACTTTCGGTGCAAAATATTTTTTCTAATTGCACATATGTTGGGGCATCGGATAGGCTTGTTAACGATGATATTCATCAATTTGCTACAGAGGGCTAAGGATGGCACTCTTAATTTAAATAAAGCAGATATTTTGCAAGGAAAGTTTCATTTAGACCAGTTGCTAAGTGCCTTGTGCTTGATTTTAACCTATTTATTATTTACCAAAGGCACGATTGCCACTGGTGGTGAGTCGAAGAAGGGAGGATGCGATGGGGGAGAAAGGACTGTTGGTGGTGATGGTGAAGTGTTGTTAGTGAAGGGGGAAGGCAATGGAAGGGAACTGACCTTATTGTATTGACCCTCTGGATGTGTCGAGCACTTGTTGAGGTTGACGGGTAGTAGCGAATGATGATTTGTGTTAGTTTTAGGATTTTAAGGAAGTTGGAGAGAATGAAAAGTATTATTCTCAAATGAAACCCTACACCTCTTTATATAGAGAGAGGTGTTGGGAAAATTACATCATAAATCCGATAGGACAAGAGCAATAACAAACAACTCCAAAACAATAATAAAACATAACTAGAGTGCTATACCAATACTCCCCGTCAAGTTGGAGCATATATATCAATAATACTCAGCTTGGAACAACACTTATCAAATGTAGATCTCGCAAGAGGCTTTGTGAATATGTCTACTATCTTATCTTCAGAAGATACAGATGAAGTGTAAATGATTCTACGTTGTATCAGGTCTCTAGTGTAGCAGCAATCAACCTTAACATGTTTTGTCCGCTCAAGGAACATTAGGTAATTTGCAATATATGAAGCAACGTGATTATCACACGTCATCTCCATTGGTCCCTCTATCTGAACATGAAGATCATGTAGCACTGATATAACCCAAACTATCTCTGTAGTTTCCTGAGCCATAGCCCTGTATTCTACCTCTGCATTAGATCTGGATACCACCTGCTGCTTCTTGCTTCTCCAGGTCACTAAGTTGTCTGTCACGTAAGTACAGAATCTAGTTGTTAACTTCCTATCTGTCACGTACTCTGCATAGTCAGCATCAGAAAAACTAACAACACTCATAGATGAACCCTTCTGAAATATGACACCTCTATCAGGTGCTTTCTTCACATACCTAAGCACCTGTAATGCAGCATTGCAATGCTGGTTGGTTGGCTTGTCCATGAACTGGCTGAGTTTCCCAACTGCAAGGGAATGATTTGGAAGAGTAATAGTAAGATACAACAATTTACTAACCAACTGCCTATAAGATTTGCTATCTACAAGCGAAGACTCAGCATCATAGAGATGTCCTTTGGGATCCATGGGTATATTAGCAGATTTAGACCGCATCATTCCTGTTTCTTGCAAGATATCAAAGGCATATTTGCGCTGACTAAGAACAATACCCTCTTTGCTACATGCCACTTCAATCCCAAGATAGTATTTAAGCTCTCTTAGATCCTTCATCACAAAGGCTCAGCCAGCTTCCTTTTTACCTCAACTATCCTAGCAAAGCCATGTCCAATAAGAATCAAGTCATCCACATAGACAAGAAATACAACCACTCCCCTTTTACTCTTGCTGACAAACAAAGAGTGATCAGCAGAAGATCGTATAAGCCCCATAATCTGTACCTCCTTTGAAAGTCTCTGGAACCATGCTCTTGGACTTTGCTTTAAGCCATATATAGCTTTCTTCAATCTGCATGCACACTCCCCCTGTGTTTGGTGAAGTGCTTTCGTTTTGATAATGCCTTGGAGTTTTGTACTATGTGTTTACGTACTTTTTTTTCTAGTTGTGGCATTATTCATGAAACTACCTGTCCTAATACCTCTCAGCAAAATGGTATTGCTAAGAGGAAACATCGACATATTCTTGATGTTGCCCGCACTTTATTGATTCATCATTCAGTTGCATCTCTTTACTGGGGTGACGCTATTTTAATTGCATGTTTTTTGATAAATCGAATGCCCAATGCTGCATTATATGAACGGATTCCTCTTTAGATCATGTATCCTAATCGCCCCCTGTTTCACATCACCCCTCAGACTTTTGGTTGCGTTGCCTTTGTCCATTTATTAGGACCAGGTCAGGATAACTTGCACCGAGAGCAGTTAAATGTGCTTTTCTATGGTATACCCAGACACAAAAGTGGTGTCGTTGTTTTGATCTGCTTACCTCTCGACATTATGTTTCTGCGGATGTTACCTTTCATGAGGTTGTACCTTTCTTTTCTATGACGGCTGCTGAAATGCCTCCTGAGGGTGATATGGCACCTATGCCATATACACCTATTCTCTTTGGGAGCTTCCATTAGGTTCCTGTCCCTACTAGACCATCATTACCACATGCTATGCATCCCTTTCCATGCCTGACAGAGACACTTCAGACATATGTTCGCCCCCGTACTACCTATCAGGGACCCCTACCCTCGCCTTCACCATCAGCTTCTCAGGTGAGTCCTTTAAACACTGACGTATCTTTGCCATGTGATGGTCACAGGGATAGGATGCACCACTTATTCTACAGTAGGGGCACTTGCTACCGACAATTTATCTCCTGGATTTGCTGGGTTTACACAAGCGTTAGCTACTACGTAGATTCCAGCCACTTACTGTGAGGCCATGCTTGATCCAAAATGGCGGGCAGCCATGGAGGACGAGATGGTCGCTCTTCGAGGTCATAGGACTTGGGAGCTAACCCCACTTCCTGATGGTGTTGCAGTTGTTGGCTGCTGGTGGGTATTTACCGTGAAGTTTAATCCTGATGGTGGTGTTGCTCGGTATAAGGCCCGCCTCGTGGCAAAGGGGTTCATCTAGACTTCTGGGGTTAACTTCTTTGACACCTTCTCACCAGTTGCTAGGCTTCCTACGGTTCGAGTCTTGGTTGCAGTGGCAGTTTAGCTGGATTGGCCCTTGTATCAGAATGCCTTCCTTTATGGTGATCTCCAAGAGGAAGTCTATTTGTAGTAGCCACCTAGCTTTGAGAGACAAGGGGAGTGTGTATGCCGGTTACGGAAGACTATATATGGCCTAAAATAGAGTCCCAGAGCCTAGTTTTAGAGTTTGTCACAAGTTGTTGAAGCAGTTGGATTCAAGAGATTGACAACTGATTTTTCACTCTTTGACAGGAGGACTCCATGAGGTACTGTGGTACTTGTTTATGTTGATGATTTGATTATCATAGGGGATGATGAGCAGGGCATTGCTGAGGTCAAGCGCATCCTTGCAGAGCAGTTTGCTATGAAGGACTTAGGGGTCCTATGGTATTTCCTTGGAATCGAGGTTGCTCACAGTAAGAAGGGCATGGTCTTGTCTCAGAGGAAGTATGCTTTAGATATTCTGCAAGAGGTTGGTATGCTTGGGGCCAAGGAGGCCAATATTCCTATGGACCCTAAGATGCTACTTTATGATGAGAATGCACAGGTGGTGGACAGTAGACAATATAAACAGCTTGTGGGCAAGCTATTGTATCTCACTATCACAAGGCCAGATACCTCTTTTGCAGTTGGGAGACTGAGTCAGTTTATGACCAAGCCAACAAGTTAGCATTGGGATTCGACATTGATGGTACTTAGATATGTTAAGAAGGCTCCTGGGAAGGGTCTTTTCTTCTCCAAGGGGTCTTCTATAACATTGGTTGGATACTCAAATGCAGACTATGCTGGATGTCACGTGGATCGCAAATCCACTACTGGGTTCTGCACCTTCTTAGCAAGGAATTTGATCATATGGAGGAGCAAAAAATAGGGTATAGTTGCGAGGTCCAGTGTCGAGTTTGAGTACAGAGGTATGGCTCAGACGACTGCTGAGATGATGTGGATCAGATCCTTGCTTATTGATCTACAAGTGCAGTTTTCTAATCCCATGGAGATGAGGTGTGATAATAGAGCAGCCACCTTCATTGCTAATAACCTATCATTTCACGAGAGGACGAAGCATGTTGAGGTTGACTGTCACTATACCAGGGCATTATTCAGAAGGGACTGCTATACACCACTTCTGTTGCATTTAAGGAGTAGACAGCGGATATTTTCACCAAACCCTTGGCCAGATCATCATTTGATACTTGTATGTCTAAGCTGAACATGATAAATATCTATGCTCCAGCTTGAGGGGGAGTGTTGGTATATTTTAGCTTATTTTGTTCTGTTTATAATAGTCCTTGTCCCTCAGGGACATTCATGTACTTTTAGTCCTTTGGTCCCTCTCTATATAAAGAGGCCTAGGGTTTCTAATAAACTTGAACTTTTTCAACCAACTAAGTTAATGGCTAGTACCTAATAAACTAAGAGGCGACCCATAGCTGGACCCTTTGGTAGGGGTTAAGATGGCAGATCCTGTAATTCGGCAGCCTAGGCTAGGGAAAATAGGTGAAAATTCCATTTGGACAAGATGAGGAATCATTAGAAATAAGGAAAGGGAAATGGAAAAATGACTCCCTATGGGGAATGTGCACCTGTCAGAATATCTAATTAAAATTATCTCCTCTACATTTAATTGTCTTAATGAGGCTTTTTTGGCTCACACTATATTGTCACCTTACTTTTGAGGGCAAAATGTCGCATTGCCCATCACACTACGTGCCTTACCCTTACATGCAAACGATGCACCTGTGGGTGCAACAACTAGTTCCCATCACTCTCAACAGGGACCTCCTATGGCAAATACTATGCGTGGGGGAGTTGCTACCCATTGAGGTTCGCTTTGCAAGCCTCTTCACCTCCCTTGGGGTGCTACGCCATGATGTGAATATAGCCTTGGCAGATTTACGGGTGATGAAGGGGTAGAGAGAAGGGGAAGGAAGCGAATGGTTATCTTTTTAGGTTCATCATTTGGGGGTCGGTATAAAAACAATGTCGTAAGGGGACAATCTAAAAAAGGGTTTGTGTAAATAATTGTATTTAATTTTTTTGATCGTATTTTTCATAGCCCTTCCTTTTTGTGCAAATCTTGTGAGATAGTTGTGTGGATATTTTTGAAGGGCTTGGCTGTAAATGTAAAATCATATCACAAGGTGTGCCTGCAACTGCTATATGTTTATACATTTTTCGTGGTGACGTCACAAAGTGGGGTGTGAGAAATCCCAAGGCTCTCTTATATAGAGAGAGACTGAAGGGGTGGAAGTATGTAAAAGCTTCTGAGGAGCAAACCAAACCCAACAGCTGAACAACAATGAAAATAGAAATAGAAAACATATACTAGCACTCCCCCTCAAGCTGGAGCATAGATATCTATCATACTTAGCGTAGATACATGTGAATCAAATAGAGATCTGGCTAAGGGCTTGGTAAAGATATCACCAATCTACTCCTTAGATGTGACTGGTGTGGTATAAAGCAACCCCTTCTGAATAATGTCTCTAGTATAGTGACTATCAACTTCAACATGCTTCGTTCTCTTGTGAAATGCTGGGTTGTTGGTAATAAAGGTAGCTGCTCTATTATCACATCTCATCTTCATCGGGCTAGAAAACTGTATCTGCAAGTCAGTAAGCAGGGATCTAATCTACATCATCTCTGCAATCGTCTGAGCCATAGCTCTGTACTCAGACTCGGCACTAGATCTCTCAACTGTACCCTGTTTCTTGCTCCTCCATATAATCAAACTCCTGCTAGAAAGGTACATAACCTAATAATGGATTTGCAATCCACATGACATCCAGCGTAGTTCGCATCAGAGTAGCCAACTAAAGTCATGGAAGACCCCTTGGAGAAGAGAAGACCCTTCCTAGGAACCTTCTTAATGTATCTAAGCACCATCAATGCTGCATCCCAGTGCTGACATGTTGGCTTGGCCATGAACTAACTCAGTCTCCCTACTGCAAAAGAGATGCCTAGCCTCGTGATAGTGAGGTATAGCAGCTTGCCCACAAGCTACCTATACTGCCTATTGTCCACCAACTATGCATCCTCATTATATAGTAGCATCTTGGGGTCCATAGGAATATTGGCATCTTTGGCCCCAAGCATACCAATCTCCTACAAGATGTCCAAAGCATACTTCCTCTGGGACAAGATCACGCCCTTTTTGCTGCTACAAGCAACCTTAATACCAAGAAAGTATCGTAGAGTTCCCAAGTCCTTCATGACAACCTGCTCTGCAAGGATGAGCTTAATCTTAGGCACACCCTACTCATCATCTCCTGTGACAATCAAGTCATCAACATAAACCAAAAATACCACAGTACCTCATCTAGTCCTCCTGACAAAAAGAGAAAGATCGATTGTCGACCTCTTGAATCCAACTGCCTCTACAACCTGTGACAACCTCTACAACCAGGCTCTGGGACTCTGCTTAAGGGCATAAATGGCCTTTTGTAGTTAGCATACACACTCCCCCTGAGCCTTAAAACCAAGTGGCTACAGCATATAGACCTCCTCTTGGAGGTCCTCATAGAGGAAGGCATTCTTCACATCCAACTGATGTAAAAGCCATTATAACTGAATTGCCACTTCAACAAGCACCTGTATGGTAGGAAGTCTAGCAATTGGTGAGAAGGTGTCAAAGAAGTCCAGTCCATAAGTTTGGGTGAACCCCTTTGCTACGAGACATGTTTTGTATCTAGCAATACCGCCATCTGGGTTGAACTTCACAATGAATATCCATCAACAGCCAACAAGGGTAGTGCCAATAGGAAGTGGAGTGAGCTCCCAAGTCCCACAGCCTCTAAGAGCTACCATCTCATCCTCCATGGCTGCCTACCATTTCGAATCAAGCATGGCCTCATGATGAGTAGTTGAAATCTGAGTAGTAGCTAATGCCTGAGTAAATCCAGTAAACCTGGGGGCTAAGCCAATAGTAACAACTGCCCCAACTTTAGGATAAGTAGTGCAGGTCTGTGGTCGCTTCCGAATAGCTATCAGAAGATAGAGATCATCACCTGTCACATCATTTATCCTATCCCTATGATCATCACATGGTAAACATGCATCAGTGTCTAAAGGACTCACTTGAGAAGCTAATGGTGAAGGTAAGGGTGGGGGTCCTTGATAAGTAGTATGAGGGAGCACATGTCTAGAGTGGCTCAGTCAGTCGAGGAAAAGGATGTGTAGCATGAGGTGGCGGTGGTGATGCAGTAGAGACATGGATCTCATGAAAACTCCCAAAGTGAATGAGGGTATATGGCATAGGCGCCATACCACCCTTAGGAAATATTTCTGCAGCAGTCATAGAAAAGAAAGGTACTGACTCATGAAATGTAACATCCACAGAAACACAGTGACGATAAGTAAGCAGATCAAAACACTGATACCCTTTTTGTGTTCGGGTATACACAAGAAAAATGCACTTAACTGCATTCGGTGCTAATTTATCCTAACCTGGTCCTAATAAATGGACAAAAGCAACATAACCAAAAGTCTGATGGGTGAGGTGAAATAGGGGTCGATCATGATACATGACCTGCAAAGGGATTTATTCATGTAACGCGGCATTAGGCATCTGATTGATCAAAAAATATGTAGTCAAAACATCGTCATCCCAGTAGAGAAAGGCGACCGAATGGTGAATCGACAAAGTGTGAGTAATATCAAGAATATGTCGATGTTTCCTCTCAGCAACGCCATTTTATTGAGAGGTGTAAGGGCACGTTGTCTCATGGATAATGCCACAACTAGAAAAGAAACTGCGTGAACGTATGGTGCAAAACTCCAATGCATTATCAGAATGAAAGCACTTCACAAAACAAGATGCTGAGTTTTTATTTCTTTAACAAGGTTTTCAATGATCTGTCCCACATTGGGCTTATTTTTCAAAAGAAACATCCAAGAAACATGAGAAAAGTTATCAACTAAAACAAGAAAATATCTGTTCCCAAGCCGATCAAGAGCACGAATGGGACCCCAAACATCCATATGAATCAAATCAAATATTGCAACAGATGAAACGGAAGTAGAATTGGAAAAAGTAGTCCTGCGGTGCTTACCAAGCTAACAAGCATCACAAGTGAGAGCAGTAGTGGAGGGTATGTGCGATGGAACACGTCTGAGGCGATCAATAGATAGGTGGCCAAGGCGGTGGTGCCTCTGGAGAGGAGATCCAGTAGAAGCAAGGCCTTGGGTAGCATAAGCAACAATAGCAGTACGGCTCAGACGGTACACTCCATGTTCCTTACACCCTCCACCAATCGTCTTCCAAGTGAATTTGTCCTGCAAGACACAAGAAGACACATCAAAAATAGCTCGACAATTCAGGTCTCTAGTAATACTACTAACAGACAGTAAACTCAAAGGAAAATTAGGCACATAATAGACATCTGCTAGTCTCAAAGTAGGAGATAAAGACATATCTCCCTTGCCAACAAATAGCGAGTGTCTCCTATCTATCACCTATACTGTCCTGGCTGGTGTAATTGGCACTAACTGAGAAAAAGAGCCTGTGTCGCCACATAGGTGATTGGATGCACCAAAATCAATCAACCAATCACCAAAAGACAAGATTGACAACATACCAGCCACAAGTGTCTCAGAAGAGGTGACAATAGCTGTAGTGTTTGGAGTCTAAGAAGAAGATACCTGAGTCAACTAAGCATTCTGTTGTTGCAAGGTCTCAATCTCTATACTTAAGGAACTACTATCAGGATTAGGGAGGACTACATCTGAGATCTCTGCTGCTTGATTGGCCACAGGTGGCCTACCATGCTTCTGCCAACATGTAGCCTCAGAGTGACCAAGTTTGCCACAATAGGTACACGAAGTCCTAATGCGCATACCAAAAGAGCGTCCACGTCCACGACCATGTGTAGGAGAGGGAGTACCCATGCCACGTCCAGGGATCATGGCCAATGTAGACGTCTGAGTACTATAGTCAGGAGTAGGACTGTGCACTGCAACTCTGCTGAGTTTGCTATAAGCTTCCTCCAGGGTAGGAAGCTCTGGAGAGGTGAGGATCTAATCTTTGGCTGTGGTGTACTTAGGCCTGAGGCCTGCCAAGAAAAGAGAGACTACCAACTGTCTCCTAAAGCTCTTCTAGGACTCACAAGCACACCTTGGTAGATAGGAGTGATGGCTCTCCAACATTCCCTCCATAAGGAAGTAGTATTGTGACAACGTGCATCCTTCCTAACACAAGTAGAAGAAGTCATAGAAGATCTGAAACATTCGTGTAGAGTTCTTGGCATGTGAATAAGTATCACGTAAGGACTCCCACATCTGCTTGCTGTAGTGTAATACATAATATCATCCCCTATTTGGGGAATAATAATCTGCATAAGCCATGCACAGACCAGAGCATTGTCGCTGTCCCAGTTGGCATTTGCACCGGTCTTGTTAGCAGGCTTTAGATCCGTAAGAATGTGGCTCTTCTTATGACCCCTGACTGTCATAAGAAAGGTCTGGGACCACCACAGTCTCATCCAACTTGACAACAGAATCAAAGAACGGATTTTTTAGTACCCCAGTGTCTGAAATAGAGCCCAAAGTCACCTCGGATTGATCATATGAAGCTATCTTCGCAATCCAAAAGCCTCAATTAGCCTTATGCAGCCAAGAAATCATATGTAGATCTGAAATACGATGTATTCAGACCTACATCCTTGTAGAAAGCCCCCTTGGACAAAGGTAGGCCTCACCTGGGTGCAGGGTGAACACCTGAGATGGCCCCAAGGAGACCTAGGTGTCTCTCTCCCTTGCAAATAGAAGAGAAGTAGCCCTAGAAAAGGGCTATCAACTCGTCACAACCGCAAGTGAACCACTACAGATGACGTTGCATTGCTACAGATCACGCTATGTTGCTCCTATAGCCTTGCGTCAGCCACGCAGGGTTGTTGTAGCATCGCTCGATGTCCCTGGAGTAGTCGATGTGCTGCCCAGCACCATCGTAGCACCTGCTGCACCCTACAGCACCGTTGCACCTATGTCGTTGGAGCTACTGTGCTCAAATCAAGCCACTCCGAGCACTGCCACACGTGGTGCTGCGCTCAGATCGGGCCCACGAGCATTGCCACATGCAGTGCTGCGCTCAGGTCAGGTCCACGAGCGCCACCGCACGGTGTTGCATGCAGACCAGACTTGCTGTGTATGTGCGGTGCCGCACATGATTGCCAAGAGTGCTGCCGAAAGAGATCTGATGCTACTGCTGTCGCTAAGAGAGAAGAGGGTGTGGGTGTAGAGTTTGGAGGCCTTGGGGGTGGGAAATCGGGAGCCACAGTCCAGGACCAGTGCTTTGATACTAAATTGGTTGAAATGATTCAAATCTTATTAGAAACCCTATGGCTCTCTTATATAGAGAGAGATGGAAAGGGTGGAAGTACATAAAAGCCATTGAGGAGCAAACCAAACCCAATAGCCGTACAACAAATAAAATAGAAATAGAAAACATATACTAACAGGATATGACGCACTTCCAACTGATATAAAAGCTAATGTTTTCTCTTCATTTTACTTTTATTTTTTTACAAGAGCCAAATGTTGTAGGATGTCCTTCCAAAATTCAACCTTGCCCAACTATAGGTTTGCTTGATTGCAAATTTGGTCACTGAGCAAATTAGGGGCCTGAGGGGTTGCTCGATTTTATCTGCTAGAGCTACCCTCATCCTCAGGCTCATTCCTTTTGCACTTAAAGATAGACATTGATAGTAGCTATTTCAAACAAAAAACGTTTTCTGCCAGATAACTTATTGCCAATAAAACTTTTTCTTCTAAATTGCTTCTTTTCCTGCCCAAGTATATATTAGAATAATGACATTTGAGAAAGTGTGAAGTAATTACCCACTAAACAATTTTGTTTAGGGTACTTGCACTACCATAATCCTAACTAGTACCTACTTGAGGTAAAAAGTCACCAACTCACTTTCCTTGATTATGAAAAGCAATGGTAAATGTTATTAGCATTTTTAGTTGTTGAGACATTCACTTGTGATAATGAAGGGTAACTCTGCAAAGTGGTTCCATGTTGTGGAGAATGAAAAGTCATGTGGCAGTGCCATGTAGCTGTCAGTGTAGCCACGTGGGAGTTAGTCTGAGCATCTAATTAGGCACCGATTTTGGAGTTTTTGGGTCATGTTTTGGGTTTGCGTTAGTTGCAAGGAATGTCTTTAGTTGGCATGTTAGTTTTTAGTAAGTTTGTTTAGAGGATTTGATTTGTTAATTAGGATTTGCTCTTTCTAAAATTAGGAGATTAGGATTAGTTTGTTTCCTATTTTAAGGGATTGTGATATGTTCTCTCTTCTATAAAAACAGAGCCTTTATAATCCTTTCTTTCTTGAGTTAATAAGATAATTCTTCTACATTAACAACTCCTCTGCTCTCCCTCAGCCATCGGCCACCCCTTCTCTCTTCCAGCCGCCAGCCATCCTCCTATCTCTCTCTCTGTTCCAACATGAGACAATCCCCATGTGGAGTGTTTTTGCCACGTCAAGAAGCCTCCATGCCTCTACATTACGCCCAAAACTCAACACGTCTTATTTAAATATGCACAGGCCCCTTTGTTGGATTGCTTGCATTGTGTTGTGGCATGATTATGTCTTTTCTGTTTGTATTGTCGTCGGGGTCAATGTCATATTTGTATGTTTGTTTAGCCTTCAGAAAAATTTTCCTAGTCTATTATCTTATCAATTCCTGTTAGTTTTGAGTCATTGAAGCTTCTTTCCTTGATTTATGGGTTTGTTTATCTATATGAATATTATATTGTAGGAGAATATTAAGAGATGTGCATACATCATTTATGATCCCTTGAGATCAAATCAAGTTGTCTTGGTTCTTATGGGTTTGTTTATCGATATGAATATTATATCGTGTAATGACCTGTTACATTTTTAGTTGGATAAGACGTCTAGAGTTTCAGTCAGACGTCTGGACACGTGCCTGGACGTCTGAAAGTGAGATTTTCGTACTGCGCTGTGCACTCTGCATGCGGGCGACGCGCAGAGACCCGCTCTCTCTTCTTCACCCCTCACCTGAACCTTAACCCCTCTCCTATATAAACCCCCTCCCTTCTCCTCTCCTCTCCTCCTCACACCACAGCCACTGCCACCTCCACCTTCTCCTGCGACAGCCACATTCCCCTCTGTCTCTGCTGTAGCCACGGCAGGGAAGGAGAGCCACCAGCGAGGGGAGAGTGGGGAGGAGCGAGAGTGAGAGTGTGCAAGGGAGTGAGAGAAGGGGAGGAGGAAGACGACCGCGGGAGCTCAGTGGAGCTCGAGGAGGAGCTCGTGGGAGATAGGAGGAGTCGGTGAGGAGCTGCTCAAGCTCCTGCAGCTGCTAGAGCTACTGCTGCAGGCGAAGGTACGAGCGGGGCGAGCTGCGAGGAGGTTCTGATACTGGAAGTTTCCAGTATCAAACTCTGGAGTAAAGTCTAGACAATTGGCGAGGCACTTGGACATCTGGAGTTGAGGTCGGACGTCTGAAAGCACGTATATCGCAAGGTACGTATCTTCCTGTGCCATGCATATTGCAGCGTAGGGGATGTCGGTTGACCATTGCATCTGCAGGTGTTCATACGCAGGTGTAGGCTTTGGGAAGGTGCGCAGTGTGCTTTCCCAAGTACCTTTGGACGTCTGATCACGTCGCCAGACATCCGGAGGACTTCCAGATGACCAGAGACCTTGTCCGATGTTTGGAATTGCCCCAAGACGGTCGCAGAGGGAGTCTGGATGTCTGCATCAGCCGCAGGAAGGGTAAGGTGAGTTCTGACGTCTTTTAAGACGTCTAGGATTAGTCCCAGACGTCTGATTTTGGTTAGTAATCGTGTTTTTGGCTTGTTTAAGGCCTAAATGGAATTAGATTTCCGCAAACGAAGTACCGCTGTTTTTCACTCGAGTTCCTCTACGTGTTCGTGTCGAGTATCTACTATTTTGAGCTCATCTAATGTACATTGGTCGCTGGTATAGGTTACCAGCCGGTGGCATGTTCGAGGCCCGCGAAGACAACGAGATTTATGGCACTGGCCCCCATTTCTCCCATGACGCTCGATAGAGTGGTTTAGCTCAGTTGTTAATATTTAAATAAGAATGTGCTTGGTTGGAATAATCGGATTGAACTCTAGGATGTGGAATGAACCCTAGGGTAGAAATGAATGAGCCTGTTCGAGCTGTACTGTTTACTTGAATGCATGGTGAAGATAAATTGCTAGCAAATGCCTATAGTATAATTAGGAGATGCATGTTAAAATGCGAGCTGCCTTTATGTAAATGAGAGTTGAACTGTGAAACCACAAGTTGCATGTTATGATTGAAAATTGAATTATGAAAACACGAGCTGCCTGTATATGAATGAGGAACGAGTTATAAAACATCAGATCTGGACTTTGATAAATGTGATGAATATGAGTATGAACCCTACGGGGAATTAGAAGTAGAACTCTTGTGAATGAAAGGAATCTGGAATGTAGATGGGAAGTGTGCTGGCCCCTGTGTACGCGGTACCAAGGAAAGCAACTGTCCCTTTTTTTGTGTAGAGCGGAGCTAGCCTCCCTTGGGTTGAGACTCAGGGTTAGGATTGGCCACTCTATACCAACTCCTATTGGCCCTCGCATACGTGGTACCGAGGCATGCTACTAGTGTAGGGAGGGAGCTAGCCACCCCACGGGGACCGGGGTTCAGCTAACCACCCTACACTGACTTTGTTAGGCCCTTTGGGCAAACCGGGGTAGTCATACAAGGGTACGTAGATTGTGGAGGGGTGAGACCCCTGCTTGGTTATGAGGGGCGAGACCCCTGTTCTGAGAGGGTAAGGCCCTATACTGTTCTGTACTGTACTTTGGGCGTACTCGCTAGCGGAAACGACTGACCGCGTGTCAGTGCTGGGTAGCTATCCGTGCGTTTATCACGTGTGCTGTAGTCACCGCTACGTCTTGACAATGACCTCAGGGTGGTTGACTAGGTGTAGGACTACCATGGGGGACTCTCCTGACCAGGAGAGCTCCACGTGTACCTTCTACTTTACGGAAAAGACTGCAATTTAATATCGTTTCCATGAGGAACATGAAGATTAAGAAATACCTGGATACTTGAGAAATAAATGAACGAGAAATACATAAATGAGATAAATAAAAATGAGAAATAAACCTATTGTTGTTTTACTATACTTGCACTTAAATAATGTAAACATCACTCTACTTAACATTCACTAACTCTGTCTTTTCATAACACTGTTCAGGACCAGGAGTTGAATAGCTGAGTTTCCGGCTACAGAGGGTGCTGGGCCCAGCCGAGCCCAGCCGTAGTCGTTTCTCAGCTCTTTCGCTTTCCTACTATTGTAGTGAGTAATGGACACATAGTTTACTGTTCCTGTTACTTTCTATTTCCTTTACGTTTACTGTTATTGTGGTGACATATACTATGTTTTGAGATAATTGTTCTACTTTCTTTACTGCTTCATACTTTTCTTCTGCTTAGTTATATTGCATGTGTGAATGTGATTTATTTTTTTTGCTTTTGGTTATTTCTTGTTGGACGACTAGGTCTTGGGATTAGTCGAGGCAAGTGAGTTGCGGGTCCTGTAGGGATCCGGGAACCGGGTCATAACAAGATGGTATCAGAGCAAGGTTGTCCCGAGAAATGAACCAATTGGCTTGAGAATAACCACTCATGTGCATATAACTAGGATAGCCACCACAATGTATCGCTTGATATTCGTTTCCGAGTCTTTTTCTTGATGTAATTCGGTATCGTTGACACTCTTATTCTATCTCTTGCGTCTCCTTATAGGAGATGCCTCGTCGAGGAGTTCCCAAGGCAGGCCATGGTCATGGCCGTGGACGAGGTCGGAGGGGCGGACGTGCCAGACTTGAGATACCAGTTGACCCACCTCTTCTCCCGAGCATTTAGGCCCAAGATCTCACCCAGCTAATCAGAGACATCGTGCGAGAGGAGCTCCAGCAGCCTCCACGGGCACCTCTCCCTGAGTACGTAGAGGGGGAGTCCTCGGTGAGACAGAGAGACCATCATAGCGTCAGACGAGAAGGAGGGGGAGGGGGTGATCCTCCACCACCCCCACCACACTCTGACACTTTCGAGCACGAGCCCTCTGATTGCACAGCAAAAATGCAGCAACAATTGTGCCATCTTGTGATATTTCCTAGCATTGCTTGTGTATATTAGGTAGCCATAGTCGCATTTGTAAAAATAAACGCAAGCATACATTTATTTGAGAGGGGAGGAGAGTGAATAAAATGGCATTGAAATTAACGTATTCCTCAAGTGCTGCCTCTCAAAATCTCCATCTTCATTTTTTATTGGCTTTGAATTTCTTCTCCTCCGTGGCTACAGGGCATGGCTTGATCTTCTTCACGCCATTCTCTGCACTAACTTGCCCTGCCAGCCGCATGCACAGCCATGCACAGCCCAGGGCATGGCTGTGCTTGCCTCCTTCCTCTTTAAAAAGGGCACAGCTATCTTCTTTGCGGGGAGCCTGGTCCAACACTCACAGCACCCTTCCTTCCTCCAGGTCGTCTCCTCCCCTCTCCCGTCCATACGCAGCCTCTCTTCTTCCTGAGGAGCTACGCTGCGGGCAGGAGCAGCTCACAGTGGTACACAACCACCACTGTGAGTCCCACCGCCACCCAGCTCATCAAAGAGCCGGTGGGCGTGGTGGTTCACCTCTCTGATTTCGTTGTTCCAACCATTTCTGCCATTGCCGCAAGACTCGAGCTTTGAAGCTCAAGCACAGCAACAGCACGACACCGACCTCTCCTCCCGCGCGCGCAAGCCACCGCACGCCCCTGTAGCAGCCGGCGCAACTTCTTCCGCGCGCACAGGCTCGCTCCATAGCGCCCGCGCACGCAGAACAGGCCACAGCTGGTCGCGCGAGCCGAGCGCGCATTGTAGCTACTGTTCACGCTAGAGAGCGCGACACTGTAGCTATAGTGCGGTGATCGGAAAGCTTCTCACTTATCCGGTCACCGCGTGCTCTCTCTCCACGCCGCAACCGTCGCCAGCCCCTCCGCGTGCCTGCTCCCGCGTATGCCAATGCCCGCACCCGTCTGCGCCCGCGTCTCTCCCAACACCTGCTTCTTCGCCCGCATTCCCCTCAGTGCGCAGCACGGTGCGCTGCGGTCCGCAGCGCGCTTCGCTGCAGTCCCTCCCTCGCACTCGCTCCCTCCAGCGTACGCACGCATCTTCACGCACCTACATGCCTGCGCCTGCACGTGGGCCACCAGACATCGACTGAAGCCTCCAGACGACTTAACTCGCCGCGCCCTCTTCCTTCAGCAGATGCTCTCTCTCTCTCTCTTTCTCTCTCTCTCTCTCTCACTCGCTCCTGCAGACACATACACGCACACACACACTCTCGTACACACACCAACTCACTTGTACAAGACTATATACTTATATATATATACATATATATATATATATAAATAGATACCTATACTAATATATCTTTATACATATATACATATCTATAACTATATAAATATATTACTATATATATATCTGTATCTATATATAGTTATATATACATACATATATATCTAATTATAAATATATATATATATATACATACATCTATCTATATATATATTTACATATATATATATATATATATATATATATATATATATATATATATAACTACATATACACCTATATAATTATAACCATATCTATATATATATACATATATATATTTTCATATCACCTACCACACGTTATATCGCAGGAATATCTGCACCAGTTGCTAATATTCCTCGATATACGCGTACAGAAAGCATTTTCGCAAACATCTTCTACCCATCCATCCTACACTCAACATGGCACTTCGTCCTGTTGGTTGCGTCTTCCTAGACGACGATCAACTCGACACCGTGCTACACACCTTTTCCACCTCCACCCTCACCCCTATATACATATATAATATATACATATATGTATACTATATTTACCTTATTTCTATTTCTCTTTCCTGCCATTAAAAAGATAAAAAAAATATATACAAAAGAGAAAAGATAATCCTTGACTTGCAGGTACTTAGTCTTGCGAATAGTAAGACCAGCTTTGGAATCCTAATTTGGCTCAAAGCCAAAAACCTGATTTTGAGGGTGTACCTCAAGGATAAAAATTATCAGAAAAAAATCTTAAATAGAAAAACACCAACAACATAATAAGTGAACGGAAGAGATTCGTTGTAGGACAGGCGTAGAAACTTATTCACCTCTAATCCCACTTCCCTGAGTTCGACCCTAGGCCTAAAAGTGACTAAGATAAAATCAAGTAGGTCAGGTTAAAAATTTTGTGAAAAGATAGTTAGGCTCGATTTAGGTTAACCACTATACTCATTTCAACAATTAAATCACCATATTAACACCACCTATCCAAGCTCGACCACACCTTTTTCTGGCACCGTTGCCGGGGAAGTGCGCATTCAGGTGAGTTTCTACTTCATTCCTTTAATTTTTCTCTTCTCACACCCTTCTCTTCATAGGTGTTCTGTTTGTTGGTGTGCAAGTGAACTAGTTGCAAGGAGAAGGCAGGCAGACGAAGTCAGAGACGTGGGTAGATCCAAGGCGGGAACAGGAGCGTGAAGTCGCCGGCACCGCACTGGAGCTTAACCCACGTTGCTGAATAGGTAGGTCTTTCTTTCTTAGCAACTTAGGTCAACTTGTCACCTTAATAAAAAGAAAAGGAAAAAAACACGTTTTGGGATCTCTTGGGGAAAGTGAATTAAAAATCACTTGTTTGAATGTTTGCCATCACTCCCATCGCCCCGGGATTTCCTGCCAAACTTCGCATAGTGAAGATCCAAGAATCTTGATTCTTGATCTTTCACCGTGTGAAGTAGTCTTTGAGGCAAAAATGAAAAAGATTGATTGTCATCCCTCTTTGCCTCATTTATCTGCAATTCGGAATCACATGTTTGGTGGGGAGACTTGGAATTGAGTTGATTCCAACCCCACCACGACCTTTCACGTGCCTAAGATTCGATCCCGAATACTTCAACCCCAACAAATTGATTTTCTTTATCTTATGATTGAGCCTTGTGTGTGGAAAATCATTTTGGTGATTGGGAGCACTTGAATTGAAGTGCTTTGGCTCCCTTTCACATTAATCTAAAATTGACTCGTGCATTCACACATAGAAATCTCCGTCTAGGGAAGCCCATTGCATTTTAGCATGCATTGACCACTGACATTGAAGAAAGGTTTGTTAGGCTTAGAAAAAAAAAACTTGTATTCTCTCAAAACCCGGAGATTGGTTGAATTGGTAATTCAGCGAAATCCTAAAATCCATACTACTTAAGGCTGAAACTCTAAAAATCATTCACCAATTAAAACTTCAATTCGGGGAGATTTCCCCGTTGCATGCTTGGTTTACACACTTTACAAAATCAACCACTTAGACATTACCCGTAAATAACTCCCTTCACATTCCAGAAGCACTTGATCCTAAGCCTCTAGCTAAAACTGGTAGCAACTTGACCCTTATTAAGGATTGGAGGTCTAACTACCTGCGTGTAGCTCCTATGTGCTAGTGAAGGTTCCCGCGTGCTATCGGGTGTCTAAGACTGGGGCAAATAGCCTTTCAATCTGGCCTGGTGGTTCTGCGATGCTCGCATTCGGTTTCGTAGGTCATGATAGTAGGTAACATAGATCTTTAGGTCTAAGGGCACACTGTAATGGTTAGGAATTTGATTGTATTGACTTGTTATCAAGTGTACCTTTGCGACATCATTTCTCTCATCTCTTTTCCCTTCATATCCCCCCCAATTCTTCCTACGGTAGTGCATGTTTGGGAGGAGGTCACAAAATCCTAAACTGTGTGAATTGTCTGATAATTTTAGAAAAGAAGCCGAATCGTCCTCCTCCTCCACAAACATGGCTGCACGCCCACCCCCAAATCCCGAGAGAGGAAACCGCCCTCAAAACCCACCAGGTGGTGGAGCCTTGGATCCCATAACCCACCTCCAAGCCCAAATGAAAATGTATAATGAACAAATTGAGGCCATTAGGGAAACATTGGAGGAAATGAAGAATCCACCCGAACGGAAGGATCCTAGGTCTCTTAGCTCCTATCAGAATCCCGCTGCTACAGAGACCATAGGACAAATTCGGGTCCCCATGGGCGGGGACGACTTTGAATTGAAACCTAACATAATTGGCCTGATAAATTTTCACTTCCATGGTCTTGCAAGTGAAGATCCTTTTCTCCACCTAGAAGACCTAACCCGATTGGCTGAAACTATTAAACCAAGAAATATCGGGTTACTTATAATCCTCATGAAAATGTTCCCGTTTTCATTGTGGGATAAAGCGTCGCAATGGTTACGCACCCTTGGGAGAACCATCCACTCTTGGGAAGAGATGCGAACAGCGTTTCTCAAGAAGTTCTTCCCAATCGGGTGAACCAATGCGCTACGCCGTGTTATCACTTCATTTACACAACGGCGAACAGTTTCATGAGGCACGGGAGCGATATAATGACCTCCTCAAGAAGTGTCGCACCACAGTCTGCCTAAGTGGCATATAGCCCAGATTTTTTACTATGGGCTAAATGAGACTTTGAAGCAGATTGCAAACGCTTCCTGCGGAGGGATTTCCATGAATAAAGACGAGAATGGAGCATTCGAATTATTTGAAAATATGAGTGAAAACTCAATGAACAATGCTTCCATTGTCGCCTTTAATCGTACCAGTCTGCCCCGTAATGTCCACGAAGTTGACACAGGACCCTCCCATTCATCCACTAATCTCAGCCTTATCGTAGAGAAATTGGATGAAGTCTCCGTCGTGCACAAGAAGCTGGACGAGCTTCTGGCCAACCCTGCCCGTTCTATGGCAAACACCCCCACTTCACCACTTCGTCACAATTCCAATTCTTCGAACACCAGGCTTATCCCGAGAAACCCGTAAGACCTTCCTTACCGAGTGTCGCACCGAGCGATTCGGTAAGTCATGTGGATCTGGCTTCTGCAAGCCAATATTTTGACACGGAGGACCAAGCCTCCGTGTGCTCGGATGCTTATTTACATGCGGACGCATCTTCTGGCATAGAAGACGCTTGCGCCCTGGGAAACAACCTGTTCTCTGCCACTTATAACCCAGGGTGGCGAAATCATCCAAACTTCGCATGGTCCAACAACCCGCAGCACCAAAACCCCGCGGGTGGACCAATGCAACCATCCACACCCGTCATCCCAAGGGCCCAGTCTAACCCTATCGCGAATCCGCCATCGGGTCCTTGCGTACCACAAACAGAACACGCATCAAGTCCTCTTGACAAATTGATGCGAATGATGACGGAAATGTCAAAGCGCCATGAAGAGAACATGACCTCTCTTCAACACCAATTGGCACAGTAGAATGTTGAGATCAGTCAACTACGCATGACGACTCGATCTTAGGGCACTCTTCCAGCCCAACCTGTTCCCAACCTGCGAAATTTCGTACCCCGTGGTCCTCAACCACAGGTACGACCTTCTAAGGGGCAGGTTCATCAGATTCTGCAAGCTCCAAGCATTCCACCGGGATTTCAGGCTAATCCCACTGCAGCACCTCACTCTTATGTCCCTATTGCGAACCCTCCTCCGCCTTATGATCCCACTAGACCCGCATCGTCCAATGCGATCACTACGAGGAGCGGCAAGCTGACCGTCGATCTACCTCGACCTGATCCTGGCCCATCTTCTTCATCGCCCTCTCATTCGGGATGCACGCCGCACTCGCGAGAGGACGATACACCTAAATTGGTGCCAGAATCAGTCCCATTCCCTGAGGCTCTACTGAGGGAGCCAAAAGGCAAGAAGAAGGATACGTAGGCCTTTGATAGCCTGCGTAATTTGTTCAGGGATGTTGAAATCAAGGTACCTCTGCTCGAGGCTATCGACCACATACCTACTGTCGCCCGATTTTTCAAAGATTACACAACACCCAAGTGACAGTCAAAGAAAACTAAGAATCCGGTAGTTCTCTCGCCTCATGCGAGTTGTGCTATACTATCAAATCTACCACCGAAGGAGAAAGATCCGGGCACACCGCTTCTTTCCTGTAGCATCCAAGGCTGCAATTTTAACCGTGCCTTGCTTGATCTAGGATCTTTCATCAATCTTATACCAACCATCATGCTCGAAAAATTTTCCTTGGGAAATCTGAAACCCACCTCTGTCATGTTACAGTTGGCAGATCGTTCTGTCAAAATTCCGAAGGGTGTGGTGGAAGACATGGTGGTTAGGGTCAACAGTCTTTGTTTTCCTTTTGACTTTCTTGTTTTAGATATGGAAGTTCCTAGCTCACTTTCTAATTGTCTGATCATCCTTGGTCGACCTTTCTTGGCCACAGCCCGCGCCCATATCGACTGTGAGTCGGGCTGTATTGAGATTGCCATTGGATTTGAAAAGCTCAAGCTTAACATCTTCAAGGCAGGCAAGAACTTTGATTGCGATTACATCGAGGATGACACGTCTGACGAGGACATGGCCGTCAGCGCGTGTATCAGACTAATTGGGACCTATTCTGACTGCTGCGGACTACCTTTAAACACTGACGATTGCCTGACCGACACATATTGTGACATTCCCTCATCCCTCCCTATTCCCGTACCTTCTCCTGGCCAGACTTCTAACGAGGTTATCTCCGCTTCCCATACCTCGTGGTCTGAGTCATATTCTGGCTACTCACCGCCGGTCCACACTCTTGAAGACCGGATTGCCCTTTCTTTCCCGCCAAATCAGGCGAAGTTGCAACTCCACACTGGGACCTTAAGCCCATATACTGCCCACTACGGCTATTCCTTCTTGGGTCCATTTATCCAAGAAGCCCCTCTTCTTGGCCAACCTGAGGGCCAACTTCTTCCTCCTGACTTGTTTTCTGATCCGCCTGGGACACTCTCGTTCCAAGAAATGCCAGATCTTTCACCATCCACTCCCGAGCTGAAAGAGCTACCTAGTACACTTAAGTGTGTTTTCTTGGGACCAAATGAAACGCTCCCCATAATCATCAGTTCAAAATTGACCAGGGAGCAAGAGTGCAAACTAACGAAGGTCCTTATGGAACACAAGGTAGCCATTGGATGGTCTTTATCAGACTTAACTGGCATTAGTCCCTCCTACTGCACTCATCGTATATATACGAAGGAGGAGACTCGACCTTCCCGTGAGATGCAGCGATGTCTCAACCCTAACATGCGGGAGGTCGTTAAAAAGGAAATTATTAAGGGACTGGATGCGGGTATAATCTACTCGATCAGCGATAGCCCCTGGGTAAGTTCGATTCACGTCGTGCCCAAAAAGGCGGGACTCACCATCCATGTCAATGACAGGGGCGAATCCATCCCTACACACACTCCTACATCTTGGAGAGTGTGTGTAGATTATAGGAAACTCAATGCTGCAACTAAGAAAGATCACTTTCCTCTACCTTTCATTGACCAAATCCTGGAGCAGTTAGCGGGAAATAAAATTTTCTGTTTCCTGGATGGATTCTCAGAATATAAGCAGGTGGCAATTGACCCCCGAGACCAAGAGAAAACCACCTTTACCTGCCCCTTCGGCACCTTTGCATTTAGAAGGATGTCGTTCGGACTTTGTAACGCGCCAGCAACTTTCCAGAGATGTATGCTGGCGATATTCCATGACATGGTGGGTGACTTTCTCGAGGTCTTCATGGATGACTTTTCGATCTTTGGACCATCTTATGACGACTGTCTTGCCAACCTGACCCGTATCCTTAAGAGATGTATTCATGTAAACCTCGTGCTTTCTTGGGAAAAAAGTCATTTTATGGTACACGAGGGAATTGTTCTCGGGCATATCATCTCCGATAGGGGTATCAAGGTTGACAGAGCTAAGCTTGATGTAATTGCTGATTTACCTGTGTCTATCTCTATCAAACAAATCCGCTCCTTCCTAGGACACTTCTGTTTCTATAGGAGATTCATCAAAGATTTCTCCAAGATTTCTTGACCTTTAACTCATCTCCTATCGACCGACGTACCCTTCGATATGGGCCCCGACTGCATACGAGCATTCACGCAGCTATGTAATGCTATCACCAAGGCCCCTATTCTCCAGCCACCTGATTGGTCTCTCGACTTTG
Source organism: Thalassia testudinum (assembly GCA_037157565.1). Taxonomy (NCBI): domain Eukaryota; kingdom Viridiplantae; phylum Streptophyta; class Magnoliopsida; order Alismatales; family Hydrocharitaceae; genus Thalassia; species Thalassia testudinum. Next base: position 22,258,502 of record JAZHRO010000015.1, on the reverse strand, counting down.
AACTCATGTGTGACGCTTCCGACCTTGCAGTCGGAGCCATCCTGGGACAAAGACGCGATAGACACCCCTTCGTGGTGTACTACACCAGTAAGACGTTGGATAAGGCCCAGCATAATTATACTACCACTGAGAAAGAACTACTGGCGGTCGTCTTTGGGCTGGAGAAATTCCGCTCTTACCTTCTGGGCTCACACGTTATTGTTTTCACTGATCACGTAGCCATTTGCCATCTCATGCATAAGAAGGATGCCAAGCCTAGACTGATTCGTTGGATCCTTCTGCTCCAAGAATTTAACGTTGAGATCCGCGATAAGGCCGGAGCGCAGAATGTTGTGGCTAATCATCTTTCTAGACTGGACCCTGACCATATTGGACTTACTCTGCCAATTAATGAGATTTTTCCTGATGAGCACCTATTGACAATTAATGTGGCAAGTGAACCTTGGTATGCAAACATTGCCAATTACCTTGCTTCTGGATCCCTTCCATGTGGCTAGCCTAAAAACCAGCGCGAGCGTCTCATGGCAGAAGCAAAGTATTATTTCTGGGATAATCCACTTCTTTTTCGAATAGGTGCTGATCAAATCATCCGTCGCTGTATTCCTAACAGCGAATTCCCCAGTGTGCTATCCTTCTACCACGATCAGGCCTGCAGAGGCCATTTCTCTGGGAGGAAAACTGCTGCTAAGGTGTTGTAGTGCAGTTTCTTTTGGCCCTCCCTACGCCAGGATGCACACAGGTATGCCAAACATTGCACTAGGTGCCAGTCGTTAGGGTCAATGTCACATCGTGACATGATGCCCTTGCAACCCATCCTAGCTGCGGAAATCTTCGACATTTGGGGAATTGATTTCATGGGTCCCTTTCCTCTTTCGACCGGCTTCAAATTCATTCTCGTGGCTATTGATTATGTTTCGAAATGGTTCGAGGCTATTCCCACGCGCCATGCTGACCATATTATATCCACTCAATTTGTCAAAGACCACATTTTTGAACACTTTGGGATCCCTCGAGCCATTATCTCGGATGAAGGAAGCCACTTTACCCATGCTTCTTTTCAAGCACTTCTGAGGAAATACGGAGTCCACCATCGTATCGCATCCCTGTATCATCCTCAGACAAACGGCCAGGCAGAGGTGTCGAATCGGCAAATCAGGCAAATTCTCCAGAAGACGGTTCGGCCTGACCATAAGGACTGGTTCGACAAGCTGATTGACGCACTTTGGGTGTATCGGATCTCCTTCAAGGCTCCCCTTAGTATGTCTCCTTATAGAATCGTTTACGGGAAGCCTTGTCATTTGCTCGTGGAGTTGGAGCACCGAGCTTATTGGGCGGTTCACCAGTGTAACCTCGACCCAGACCTGTGTGGTCGAGAAAGGAAACTCCAACTCCAAGAGCTGGAAGAGCTCCATCGTGAAGCCTATGATTCTGCCTTAACTTTCAAGCAATGCACTAAGGCTTTTCACGACAGCCGTATTCGACGAAAGGAATTTGAGCCATCTCAGCAAGTTTGGCTCTACAATGCCCAGCTCAAATTCTTTCCTGGGAAATTGAAGTCCAAATGGACTGGTCCTTTTCTGGTCTCAAGACCATTTCCCAACGAGGCCGTTGAGATTGAAGATCCCAAATCTGGGCAAAAATTTACGGTCAATGGGCAGCGTTTGAAACCCTACCTTACTCATGAACCTGCCCCCGTTGGAGAAACTATTGCCCTGCTGGAGGGTAACTAATTTTGTGCCTCATTCTGAGTCCAGTTGGGGACGTTAAATTTAGCGCTCGTTGGGAGGCACCCCAACAACACTTCACCATTGTCACGTTCACTTCACTTTTCACCTCACCACCCACCCACCACCCTGCTGTATACCCTGCACCTCAGCTCTCGTTACCCGATCTTTCATCCTTCCTCTACCCTACCCTGCATGCATATGAGGACATAGCATCGTTTGGCATGTGGGGGTGGATAGGCATCCATAAGATCTGGGTATTTTAGGATATCATGCAATCTCCATCTATCTATAAATATGTTCAAAAAAAAAAAATGGTGTTTAGTAATGATTTGAAGGCTGAAACAAAAATACAATAAGTGTTTATGGATATTCAACCACTGTTTTGAAGACTTTCTAGGCCACAGAAGCTTGATTTGCTCAGGCTTGGCTTAATTCACTTGTGCATTGACAAGATAGATCGAAATCCCTCCTAAGTAAGGACGTAGTCTTGTACCTGAGACACCAGTACAAGATTCGTTGGTTTACTTCTACTCAAGAACCTAAGTAATCTTGGTTCACACTACACATATCAAGAAAGACCAGATGAACATAAGATCCAACCCTAGTGTTCATTAGGGAAGGTGGAGTCCTTACCTGTGCGCAGGTAGACTTTTTATCCCAGGCTTTAGTCTTGTGTTTAGGAGGGACTCTTTCCACCAAAAAGAAACTCTCCCACCAAAAGAAAAGTGTGCTCCTCCAAATAATGTTGTAAGAGATATACTGACACATGTTTCAAAAAAAAAAGATGCAAATAAGTCAGTATATCTCGCAAATATCGGTAAAGTCTTATCCCTACAAAAGTTCTTCAGGGAAAGTTACAAATATCCTGTTTTCTTTGAGCCACAAATGAAATAAAATGGGAGTTGAGTTTTCCGTCATCGTTTTGAGGGTCAATCCAAAGACACGAGTTGAAATTGGGACCAACCTGCTCTTAAAAATTCGTGAAACCCTGGGCTTGAGTCTTAATGTTCATCTGGTCAGTCTTGATCCTTCACTATGCACAAGCCATAATCTCTTAAGCTCTCGAGTACGACAAACACCTCCTGGGTCCTGGAAATTGTACTTAAGGTTTAAATATCAAGAGTCCTGATTAGTCGAGAGATGGTCTATGTCACATAAGACTTAAAGTACTGGTAGTCTTCTCTGCAATTGGTTCTCACAATATCCAACAAATAAATACACCTATGTCGCCTCTGAAAAAGATCTTCAGCTTAAAGATCATTTCTAAATACAATACAAAAATATTTTGCTAGGGACTAGCAAAAGATAAGCATGGGGGTATGATTGCACAGCAAAAATGCACCAACAATTGTGCCATCTTGTGCTATTTCCTATCATTGCCTGTGTATACTAGGTAGCCATAGTTGCATTTGTAAAAATAAACGCATGCATGCATTTATTTGAGAGGGGAGGAGAGTGAATAAAATGACCTTGAAATTAACGTATTCCTCAAGTGCTGCCTCGCAAAATCTCCTTCTTCATTTTTTATTGGCTTTGAATTTCTTCTCCTCCGCGGCTGCAGGGCATGGCTTGATCTTCTTCGCGCCATTCTCTGCACCAACTTGCCCTGCCAGCCGCATGCACAGCCCAGGGCATGGCTATGCTTGCCTCCTTCCTCTTTAGAAAGGGCACAGCTATCTTCTTTGCGGGGAGCTTGGTCCAACACTCACAGCACCCTTCCTTCCTCCAGGCCATCTCCTCCCCTCTCCGCTCCATACGCAGCCTCTCTTCTTCCTGAAGAGCTACGCTGCTGGCAAGAGCAGCCCACAGTGGTACACAACCACCACTGTGAGTCCCACCACCTCCCAGCTCATCAAAGAGCCGGTGGACGTGGTGGTTCACCTCTCTGATTTCGTTGTTCCAGCCATTGCCGCAAGACTCGAGCTTTGAAGCTCAAGCACAGCAACAGCACGACACCGACCTCTCCTTCCGAGCGCGCAAGCCACCGTGCACCCCTGCAGCAGCCGGAGCAGCTTCTTCCGCGTGCGCAGGCTCTCTCCGCAGCGCCCACGCATGCAAAACAGGCCACAGCCGGTCGCGCGAGCCGAGCGCACACTGTAGCTACTGTTCACGCTAGAGAGCACGACACTGTAGCTACAGTGCGGTGACTGGAAAGCTTCTCACTTATCCGATCACCGCGCGCTCTCTCTTTGCGTTGCAACCGTCGCCAGCCCGTCCACGCGCCTACTCCCGCGTACGCCAACGCTCGCACCTGTCTGCGCCTGTGTCTCTCCCAGCACCCGCTTCTTCGCCCGCATTCCCCTTAGCGCGCAGTGCGGTGCGTTGCGGTCCGCAGCGCGCTTCGCTGTAATCCCTCCCTCGCACCAGCTCCCTCCAGCATGCACGCGCATCTTCACGCGCCTACACGCCTGCGCCTGCGCGTGGGCCACCAGACATCGACTGAAGCCTCCGGACGACTTAACTCGCCGCGCCCTCTTCCTCCAGCAGACGCTCTCTCTCTCTCTCTTTCTCTCTCTCTCTCTCACTCCCTCCTACAAACACATACACACACACACACTCTCGTACACACACCCACTCACTTGTACAAGACTATATACTTATATATATATACATTTGTATATTTACATATATATATATATATATACATATATTATTACCTATACAACTAAGTATAAGTATATATATATATATATACAAATATGCATACATATATACATATATATCTATAACTATAAATATATATATATATATACACATAGATACTTATACTAATATACATAGATACATATCTATAACTATATATATATAGTACTATATATATATATATTTACATATCTATATATATATACATATACATATACATATACATATATATATATACACATATATAACTACATATACACCTATATAATTATAACCATATCTCTCTCTCTCTCTCTATATATATATATATAGATATATATTTATACATATACATATATATATATATTTTTTTTTTTTCATATCACCTACCACAGGTTGTATCACGGGAATATCTGCACTAGTTGCTGATATTCTCCGATACACGCGTATAGAAAGTGTCTTCACATACATCTTCCACCCATCCATCCTACCCTCCATGCGTCACTTCGTCCTGTTGGTTGCATCTTCCTAGACAACGATCAACTCGACACCGTGCTACACACCATTTCCACCTCCACCCCCACCCCCACCCCTATATACATATATATATACTATATTTACCTTATTTCTATTTCTCTTTCCTTCCATTAAAAAGATAAAAAAATATATATATACAAAAGAAAAAAAGATAATCCTTGACTTGCAGGTATTCAGTCTTGCGAATGGCAAGACCAGTTTTGGAACCCTAATTTGGCTCAAAGCCAAGAACCTAATTTTGAGGGTGTACCTCAAGGACAAAAATTATCAGAAAAAAATCTTAAATAGAAAAACACCAAAAACATAATAAGTGAACGGAAGAGATTCGTTGTAAGACAGGCGTAGAAACTTATTCACCTCTAATCCCACTTCCCTGAGTTCGACCTTAGGCCTAAAAGTGACCAAGATAAAATTAAGTAAGCCAGGTTAAAAATTTTGTAAAATGATGGCTAAGCTCGATTTAGGTTAACCACTATACTCATTTCAACAATTAAATCACCATATTAACACCACCTATCCGAGCTCGACAACACCCTCCTTGCCTGGAGGCGTGCTTGTTCCCCCACTATAGCTACACCACGAGCTTTTCGGACAGTTTCGGAAGTTGAAGCCCCCCTCCTTCAAGGGGGATGAGGACCCACCCTATGCAGAGGACTGGCTGGAGCAGATAGAGAAGGTGTTCGACACCCTTCGCCCTCCCACGGAGTGTCGCGTGGCCTTTGCCATGTACCAGCTAAAGAGTGCAGCACATAGGTGGTGGAGGGCAATCAGAGGCCAGGAGGGGATAGAGCCGACGTGGGACCAGTTCGTGGCTCTCTTCTACAAGAAGTACTTTCCGCAGACCTGGCAGGACTAAAGAAGGTGGGAGTTCCACACTCTCCGCAAGGGAACATTGACGGTTAGCGCGTACCGCACGCATTTTCTGGAGTTGTCACATTTTGCTCCGACAGCTGTGTCTACTGAGGAGGAGCGCCTGTGGAGGTTTACTGAGGAGCTCTGACTTGCTATTCGAGGGTATGTCAAACCCATGAAGCTGCCCACTTTCTCTTGTGTGGTTGAGGCAGTCGTGACTTACGAGAAGATCAACCCGACCCCGCAAGACACTGACAGCGGATGGAAGAGGCCCTACCAGCTAGAGTACTCTCAGGGCCGGCGGGAGAGGAGAGGCATGGCGTCCGCGTCTCATTCTGCGGGGCCATCAGTGGCCTTTGGGGGCCCCAGACAGGGGCCAGTTGCCAGCACCGGACCCCTGCCCAGCCTCCAGCAGGGATCTACGGAGGGAGGAGGTCGTGTACCCCTCTGCTACCAGTGTAGCCAGCCAGGCCACATCAGGAGGGACTGCCTATCTAGGGCCAAAGCACAGCAGATGCTCCCCACACTGAGCGTTGGAGGCTAAGCTGGTAGCCGTGGTCACCAAGCTCGTAAGGAGGGCAGCAGTCACGAGGAGGGTACCGGCCAACTGCTGCTCGCCCAACCCAGACTGTAGCTGCTTTGTCTGCACCAAGGGTTGAGGGGCGTATCAATGCCCTGACACACAGAAACGCCAAGGCTTCAGGTTCAGTGGTGGCATGTATGGTTACTGTTTCTGGCAGATTAGTGTACGTACCTTTTATTCTAGAGCCACACACTCCTTCGTCGCTACGAGTTTTGCCGTCAGTTTGAGGCAGGGCAATGTACTGTTAGAGGATCCGTTTGTGATCAAAGGCCAAGGTGGCCAGTTGTTTGTAGCCGAGGAGGTCTACACGGACTGCGAGGTCAGTGTAGGGGGACACAACCTCCCCACTGACCTGATTATGATACAGATGGAGGATTTTGACGTGATCCTAGGGATGGACTGGCTGTCTGCCTATCACACCCTAGTGGACTACTTCAGGAGGAAGATCGTCTTCTCCATACCGGAGTGCCTCCCTTTGAGCTTCACGAATAGCCGGTGGATGGAGGTTTCAGGTGCATCTCCGCACTTCGGGCAGCCAGGCTTTTGAGCTAGGGGTGTGAGGGCTTTTTGGCCTGTGTAGTGGCAGAGCCTAGCCCCATGGCTAACTTTCAGAGTATCCTGGTGGTCTACAAGTACCCTGACGTCTTTCTAGAGGAGCTGCCAAAACTACCGCCTAAGCGTGAAATTGAGTTTGAGATCTCACTGGTACCAGGGACCAACTCCATTTCTACTGCACCGTACTGGATGGCACCGCTTAAGCTACGAGAGCTCAAGTCACAGCTACAGGACCTATTGGAGAAGGGCTTTTTGAGGACCAGTGCGTCCCCGTGGGGAGCCCCTATGTTGTTTGTGAAGAAGAAGAATAGTATCCTATGACTTTATGTCGACTACCAACAACTGAATAAGGTCACCATCAAGAACAAGTATCCACTGCCGAGGATTGACAACCTCTTTGACCAGTTGCGAGATGCCACAGTATTCTCCAAGATAGATCTGAGGTTGGGTTACCACCAGTTGAGGATCAGTGAGACCGACATCTCCAAGACCGCTTTCCGTACCTGGTACGGGCACTACGAGTTCTTGGTCATGTCGTTTGGGCTAACCAATGCCCCCGTTGCCTTTATGGATTTGATGAACCAGGTTTTAAGGTCGTACTTAGACCAGTTTGTGGTGGTGTTCATCGACGACGTACTCGTTTACTCACGGGATCGGGCGCAGCATGGGAAGCATTTATGTATGATCCTAGATACCTTGAGGCGACGTAGGCTGTATGCCAAATACAGCAAATGTGAGTTTTGGTTGAGGCAGGTGACTTTCTTAGGTCATGTGATTTCAGGGGATGGATTGGCTGTGCATCTAGCCAAGGTAGAGGCCGTACTCAGGTGGGAGAGGCCAGGCTCAGTGATAGAGATACACAGCTTTTTGGGACTGACAGGTTATTACCAGCGATTTATCAAAGGATTCTCTCAGGTTGCATGTCCTATGACCCAGCTGACTCGGTAGGACGTGCCCTTTGCTTGGAAAAACAAGTGCGAGGCGTGTTTTCAGGAGCTAAAGGGGAGACTGGCTTCAACTTATGTGCTTACCATTCCAGACAGTAGTAGCAGTTTTGTGGTTTACACTGATGCTTCGTTGCAGGGGTTAGGGGGTGTGCTCATGCAGCAGGGTCACGTTGTCGCTTACGCTTCACGGCAACTGAAGCCCCATGAGCATAGCTACCTTACCCATGACATAGAGTTGGCAATAGTTATCTTCACACTGAAGACATGGAGGCACTACCTTTACGGTAAGACTTTCAAGATTTTCACAGATCATAAGAGCCTCAGGTACTTATTTGACCATAAGGAGCTTAACATGAGACAAAGACGTTGGTTAGAGCTCCTGAAGGATTATGACTGCAGCATCTCTTACCACCCAGGGAAGGCCAATGTGGTGGCTGACACCTTGAGCCGAAAGGTGCCCGCCCACTTGGCCAGTTTGCACCCACAGAGTTGGAGACTCAAGGAGGAGTTGGGCAGTTGGCGACCCCAGGAGTCACAAGGGTATTGTGGGACAGTGACAATGACGCGGCTGACACGACCTGAGCTGATAGACCACATCATTGCAGGGTAGATGGCTAACCCATACTTACAGACACTACGAGACAGGGTGTTGACAGGGGACCCAGGAGACTTTTCCTTTTCAGACGAGATACTGCGCATGAGGGGACGCTTATGCATTCCTAGGGACGAGGAGTTGTTGAGAGAGCTCCTAGCTGAGGTGCACAGGTCCAGGTTTACCATACATCCCAAGAACACAAAGATGTACCATGATTTGCACGCGACTTTTGGTGGAGAGGGATGAAGCAGGATGTTGGTGAGTTTGTGCAGCAGTATTTGGTATGCCAGCAGGTGAAGGTCGAGCATCAGAGACCTGCAGGGCCGTTGCAGCCACTTTCTGTGCTAGAGTGGAAGTGGGAGAGCATCACCATGGACTTGGTAGTGGGTCTACCAATTACCCAGTAGGGACACGACGTAGTCTGGGTGATAATAGACAGATTGACGAAAACGACACATTTTCTGCCAATGCAAGTCACCTTTGCACCAACACAGTTAGCAGAGAGATACATCCGAGATTTGGTGCGCCTGCACGAAGTCCCACGTGAGATTGTATCCGATAGGGATACTCATTTTACTTCCTAGTTCTAGGCTGAGTTTCAGCAAGCTTTGGGGACACATTTGTGGTTCAGTACCGCTTACCACCCCCAGATGGACAGACAGTCAGAGCGCACCATACAGACACTTGAGGACCTTTTGCGCACCTATGTAGTAGGTTGGAGAGGCTCCTGGGAGGAGCATTTGCCCCTAGCAGAGTTTGCATACAATAACAGTTACCACTCGAGCATCGACATGGCACCTTACGAGGCTCCGTACGGACGGAGGTGTACTGCACCCTTGAGTTGGGTCGAGGTGGGGACTAAGTGGGAGGTTGGTCCCAGGCTGATCCGGCAAAATCAGGAGATGATAGAGTAGATTCACAGATGACTCTGCACTGTCAGGAGCAGGCAGAAGAGCTACACTGACCGGAAATGCATAGAGGTGCAGTTCATGGTTGGGGATCACGTCTTTCTCCGCGTTTCACCCATGAAGGGCCTGTAGCATTTTGGGGTGAAAGGGAAGCCTACGCCAAGATTTATGGGGCCCTTTGAGGTTTTGGAGTAGGTAGGACTCATTGCTTACCAGCTTGCCCTTCCTCTCAAGCTTTCTAGAGTGCACGACGTGTTCCATGTGTCCAACCTCAGGAAGTACGTCGTCGATTCTAGTCACGTTCTAAGCCACGAGAGCGTCAAGGTGGGTGACAACCTGACCTACCCTGAGAGACCAATACAGCTACTAGACAGAGCCATCCAGATTCTGAGACAAAAGCAGGTACCACTAGTGAAGGTCCTATGGAGAAGCCAGTGGTACGAGGAGATGACTTGGGAGCCTGAGGCGGCGATGCGAGAGCGGTACCTGGAGCTTTTTAAGGGTATGTCTTTTCGGACCTACTTCGGTCCTCTTTAAGTTTGTTATGCGCTTTTAGGTTCCTTTCCCATACCCTAGCTAGCTCAAGTTTCAGGGATGAAACTTCCTTTAAATTTGTTATGATGTAATGACCTGTTACATTTTTAGCAGATAAGACGTCTGGAGTTACAGTCAGACGTCTGTCCAGACATCTGAACACGTGCCCGGACGTCTGAAAGTGAGATTTTCATACTACGCTGTGTGCTCTACATGCGGGCGATGTGCAGAGACCCACTCTCTCTCCTTCACCCCTCACCTGAACCCTAACTCCTCTCCTATATAAACCCCTTCCCTTCTCCTCTCCTCTCCTCCTCACACCACAGCCACTGCCACCTCCACCTTCTCCTGCGACAGCCACGTTCCCCTCTGTCTCTGCTGCAACCGCGGCAAGGAAGAAGAGCCACCGGTGAGGGGAGAGCGGGGTGGAGCGAGAGCGAGAGAGTGTGAGAGAGTGAGAGCAGGGGAGGACAAAGACGACCACGGGAGCTCAGTGGAACTCGAGGAGGAGCTCGTCGAAGATTGGAGTCGGTGAGAGCTGTTCAAGCTCCTGCAGCTGTTGGAGCTGCTACGGTGAGCGGAGGTGCGAGTAGGGCGAGCTACGAGGAGGTTCTGATACTGGAAGTTTCTAGTATCAGACATCTGCAGTGAAGTCCACGTGACTAGCGAGCCACCTGGACGTTCGGAGCTTAGGCCGGACGTCTGAAAGCATGTATATCGCAAGGTATGTATCTTCTTGTGCCATGTATGTCGCAGCACAGGGGATGTCGGCTGACCGTTGCATCTACGGGTGTTCGTACGCAGGTGGAGGCTTTGGGAAGGCATGCGGTGCACTTTCCCAAGTACTTTTGGACGTCTGATCACATCGCCAGACATCCGGAGGTAATTCCAGATGACCGGAGACCTTGTCCGACATCTGGAACTGCCCCCAGACAGCCGCAGAGGGAGTTTAGACGTCTGAATTAGCCGTAGGAAGGGTAAGGTGAGTTCTGACGTCTTTTAAGACGTCTAGGATTAGTCCCTGACGTCTAATTTTGGTCAGTAAATGCATTTCTGGCCTGTTTAAGGCCCAAACGAAATCATATTTCCGCAAACGAAGTACCGCTGTTTTTCACTCTAGTTCCTCTACGTGTTCGTGTCAAGCATCTACTGTTTTGAGCTCATCTAATATACATTGGTCCCTGGTACAGGTTACTAGCTAGTGGCGTGTTCGGGGCTTGCGGAGACGACGAGATCTGCGGCATAGGCCCCCATTCCTCCTGTGATACCCAGTAGAGTGGTTTAACTCAGTTGTTAATATTTAAATAAAAATGTGCTTGGTTGGAATAATCAGATTGAACTCTAGGATGTGGAATGAACCCTAGGGTAGAAATGAATGAGCCTGTTTGAGATGTACCGTTTACTTCAATGCATGGTTAAGATAAATTGCTAGCAAATGCCTGTAGTATAATTACGATATGCATGTTAAAATACGAGTTTCCTGTATGTAAATGAGAATTGAACTGTGAAACCACAATTTGCATGTCATGATTGAGAACTGAATTATGAAAACACAAGCTGCCTGCATATGGATGAGGAACGAATTATGAAACATGAGATCTGGACTTAGATAAATGAGATGAATATGAGTATGAACCATACAGGGAATTAAGAGTACAACTCCTATGGATGAAAGGAATCTGGAATGTAGACGGGAAGTGTGCTAGCCCTTGTGTACACGGTACCAAGGAGAGCAACTGTCCCATTTTTTGTGTAGAGCGAAGCTAGCCTCCCTTGGTTTGAGATCCGGAGTTAGGATTGGCCACTTTACACTGACTCCTGTTGGCCCTCGCGTACGTAGTATCGAGGCGTGCTACTAGTGTAGGGAGGGAGCTAGCCACCCCTCGGGGCCCGGGGTTCAGCTAGCCATCCTACAACAACTTTGTTAGGCCCTTTGGGCAAACCGAGGTAGTCATACGAGGGTACACGGACTGTAGAGGGGCGAGACCCCTGTTCTTAGAGGGCAAGGTCCTATACTGTTCCGTGCTGTACTTTGGGCGTACCTACTAGCGGAAACGACTGACCGCGTGTCAGTGCAAGGTAGCGACCCATGCACTTATCACGTGTGTCGTAGTCACCGCTACGTCTTGATAGTGACCTCGAGATGGTTAACTGGGTGTAGGACTACCACGGGGGACTCTCTCGACCAGGAGAGCACCACGTGTACCTTCTACTCTACGGAAAAGACTGTAATCAAGATCATTCCCACGAGGAACATGCAAGATCAAGAAATATCTGGATATTTGAGAAATAAATGAACCAGAAATACATAAATGAGATAAATAGAAATGAGAAATAAATTTGTTATTGTTTTACTATACTTACACTTAAATAATGTAAACACCACTCTATTAAGTGTTTGCTGACTCTGTCTTTTCATAACACTGTTCAGGTCCAGGAGTTGAGTAGCCCGAGTTTCCAGGTGCAGAGGGTGCTAGGCCCAGCCGAGCCCAGCCATAGTCGTTTTTCAGCTCTTTCTCTTTCCTAATGTTGTAGTGAGTAATGGACACATAGTTTACTGTTCCTGTTACTTTCTGTTTCCTTTACATTTTCTATTGTTGTTGTAGTGGCATGTACTATGTTTTGAGACAGTTGTTCTTCTTTCTTTACTGCTTCGTACTTTTCTTCGGCTTAGTTATATTGCATGTGTGAATATGGTTTATTTTTCCTACTTTTGGTTATTTTTTGTTGTACAACTAGGTCTTGGGATTAGTCGAGGCGAGCCGGTCGCGGGTCCTATAGGGATCTAGGAATTGGGTTATAACATATCGTAGGAGAATATTAAGAGATGTGTATACATCATTTATTGTTAGCATATAGTATTTCTTTTTTTTTATGCTTTTATTGTACGGGCTTATAGGTGTTTAGCTCCTGAGAGGTGGTTCTGTACTTTCAACCCTTTGGTCTCTCTCTCTATATAAGAGAGCCTAGGGATTTCTATAATGATTTGATTCATTTCATTCAACTTGGTATCAGAGTAACGGTCCTAGACCAAGGCTCTAGGTATCCAACCCTCAAGTCCTTCAAAAACCAACCACCCTAACCCTAGCAACACTCTCAGGAGGCACCACCGGCACTGCCACCTCCTCCCAATGTCACCACAGTCACCGGCAAAGTGAGGAGACGGTGGCGGGGCTTCTCCAGTGCTACTGCATCGATTGGGGCAATGCTGCAGTGGCTGATCCTTGCCGTTGCAGCACTGATCCTCGCCACAGCAGCATCGTTCCTCGCCTGAGGTAGCATTGCACCGCCGGTAGGGCTCTACGGTGCTGATCCTCACCATTTGGTGTCTCCCCTCCTGTGCTCCACCGCGGGGAGGTTCTTTTGGTGCTGTTGAGTTGCCTGAGGCAGCTATAGCCCTTCTCCACTGTTGCAATCCCTGTTGGCTGCCACCACGGGGAGTTGGCACCGCCTTTGAAGCCTACTATGGTGCTGCTGCTCGCTGGAGCGCCAACACAATAGCCTCCCGGAATCACTGCTGGGGTTGTGGCAATCCTGGTCGCCATCTTCGATCGGTCAGAGTTAAATGTTGCAGAAAGGTGACATATATTCCAATTGATAGATATTTATGGTGAAAATTCCAATAAACAATCAAAAATAGCTTGCAAAAGTGAAGAGATCTATGGACTAATTTTTTGAAGTGTGTATTTCCTTTATTGGATGACTCTTAGGGTGTGTATTCCCCTGTGGTATTGTGTGCGGACTACAAGGTGTGCATTCCTCGGACATTGATGTTTGATGCAGGAATTCATATTTGTGTTCTTGTTTCTTTGGGCGTGGTCTGCTTGACATCAATGGTAGAACATGTGAGTCTGGTGCACCAAGAGCAGTACAGGAGCCACCGTGGAGTAGGGTGGCTGACCGACTCTGGTGCATCACAACATCTGTGCGATGATCAGACCTACTTTCGATTGCTACAGTCTGTTCCTCCAGGGAGGATGGTATAGGTAGCTGATGGCAGATACACCCCAATTTGGGGAAAGGGGGAGGTGTTTATGACCCCTAGTTTGCAGCTGTCTTGCGCATTGCACATACCAGAATTCTTGCTCAGTCTGTTGTCCATGAGTAGAATCACGAAAGATCTCAACTGTAGAGTGATCTTCGATGATGTCGAACGTGTTGTTCAGGACATGCTCACCGGGACGGCTATTGTTAGAGGTACAAAGGAGAATAGTGTTTACTATTTGGGATAGGAGCCATTTGCAAGAGTTACTCGATATGGTAGTAGGAGTTTTCTATAGTGGCATGTTCGTCTTGGCCACTTGGCTCTGGATCGCCTCAGGATGGTGATTTCACATATTTCCCCAGCTGCTACCATACAGTGCAATGGTTGCCAATTGGGTAAGCACCATTGATCCTCTTTTTCAGCTAACACCACTCCTGGATCCTCGACATTATTTCAGTTGCTCCATATGGATGTATGGGAACCAAGCATAGTCCCAGACCGGATGGGACACTGATACTACCGGGTTGTGGTAGATGATTTCTCTAGAGCCACGTGAGGCTTGTTGAAAAGCAAGGCATAGGTTGGAGGATGCATAGAGACTCTTCTTCTGGAGATCAGCATGCAGTATTCAGCCATAGTGAAGATAGTTCGGACTGACAATGCTCTTGAGTTCTGCACTGCCAGATTTAAGGAGTTCTATAGGACCCGTAGGATTGTCCACCAGACCACTTGTCCTCACACTTCACAACAGAACGAGATTGCAGAGTGGAAGCATAGGCACTTGTTGGATGTTTCCCGTATACTATTGATTCATCACAATGTGCTGCAGAGATACTGGAGGGATGTAGTTCTGACAGCGACTTATCTCATCAACAAGATGCCCAACTCAGTTCTTCAAGAGCAGATACCGCTTCTTCCTCTGCATCCAAACGATGAGTTATTTCATGTGCCTCGCAGGACCTTTGGATGTGTTGCATTCGTCCATGTGCCATCACTTGGTCGTGACAAGCTGACTCCTCGCACTATCAAGTGCTTATTTTTGGGGTACTCTAGGATATAGAAGGGATACCGTTGCTATGATCCTCTGCAGAATAGACATTATGTTAGCACTGATGTGACTTTCCATGAGGATACACCATATTTCTCAGTCACTGGACAGAGGAACTCTTATGATGATGTGGCCTTTCTTCCCCTGCCCGTTCTGTGTACAGAGACTTAGGTGTCTACTTCTCAATCCAAACCTCCAGCTGATAGACAGATGAGCCCTTCCTCCCTGGATGACTTTGAGAGATTACATGGGCCATTACATACCTATCACAGGCATCATACTACTTTTTAGAGGCCTCCTCCCTCACCAACAGCTGATGGTTTACAGGTAGTTGAGAGGGTACCTGATACCAGTGATAATTTGGTTAGACCTGCCTTCCCAAACAGTGCAGATCACCATAGTGGTAAGGCTCATTCTGCAGCAACTTAGTTAGAGGTACCAAATGATTCAGATCTCCCTATTGCCATTAGGAGGACACCGTGCACCTGTGAGTCTAGATATCGGGTCACAGGTAGTGTGGCTACCGAGGGTCTTGCTCCTTAATTTAGTAGCTTCTGTCAGGCACTTATAGCGTCACATATTCCGTCTACCTACCAGCAGGCCATGCTTCATCCATGGTGTCAAGCCATGGAGGATGAGATGGCAGCACTTCGGAGTAGACAGGCTTGGGATCTCATCTCACTTCCTACTAGTGCACGATTGGCTGGCTCCCGATGGGTTTTTGCCTTGAAATACAACCCTGATGAGTCTATTTCGAGGAATAAGGTTGGGATAGTAACAAAGGGGTTCACTCAAACATATGGGGTGGACTTTTTTTATACTTTCTCGCCTGTTGCACGGCTTGTCACTATCTGGATACTTATTTCTGTTGCTGCTCACAGAGACTGACTATTATACCAGCTGGATGTGAAGAACGTCTTTCTCTACGAAAATCTTCAGGAGGAGGCTTACATGTAGCAGCCTCTAAGTTTCGAGGTTCAGGGGGAGTGTGTGTGCAGATTGAGAAAAGAAATCCATGGATTGAAGCAGAGTTCAAGGACCTGGTTCCAGAAGTTATCAGAGGTGCTCCACTAGATTGGTTTGAGGCGATCCACTTCAGATCGCTCCTTATTTACTAGGAAGACTGACAGGGAGACTATGGCACTCCTATATATGTGAATGATCTTATCATCACTGGGGATGACAGAGATGGGATAGATGAAGTCAAGAGGCACTTACCAGAGAAGTTTGTCATGAAGGATTTGGGACAGTTAAGGTATTTCTTGGGTATTGAAGTTGCACGTGGCAGGGATGGAGTGGTACTTTCTAAGAGGAAGTATGCTCTTGATCTTCAGGAGACCAGCATGTTAGCAGCAAAAGCTGCAAATATTCCCATGGATCCTAAGATCCATTTATATAATGAGAGATCTGAGATAGTTGACAGTAGAGCCTATAGGAAGTTGGTGGGTAAGCTCCTTTACCTCACCATCACTCGTCTAAACTTATCTTTGTCTGTTGGTAGGTTAGCCAGTTAATGAATAAGCCAACTAGGCAGCACTGGGAGGCTGCAATGTAGGTGCTTAGATATGTGAAGAAAGCACCAGGATGAGGATTATTGTTCAGCAAGGGAATGCCCATGGGATTGTAGCATACTCTGATGTTGATTATGTTGACTGTGTTGGGGATAGAAAATGTACCACAGGGTTTTGCACCTTTGTTGCAAGCAATCTAGTTACATGGAGGAGCAAGAAGCAAGCAATTGTATCTAGATTCAGTGTCGAGTCAGAATACAGGGCCATGGCCCAGACAGCCACTGAGATGGTCAGGATCAAGTCAGTTCTGTTAGATCTTCATATTCCTCTAGATAGATCTATGGAGATGCGAAGTAACAACAGAGCAGCGACTTACATTGCCAATAACCCTATCTTCCATGAGAGGACAAAGCATGTTGAGATTAACTGCCATTATACTTAGGATCTCATTTAGCGTGGGACGTTATATACCACAAATGTCACTTCTGAAGAGCAGGTTGCAGATGTCTTCATAAAGCCCCTGGCGAAATCTGCCTTTGAGATGTGTTGTTCCAAGCTAAGCATGCTAGATATTCATGCACCAGCTTGAGGGGGAGTGTTAGCATATAGTATTTCTTATTTTTTATGCTTTTCTTGTGCAGGCTTATGGGTGTTTAGCTCTTGAGGGGTGGTTCTGTACTTTCAACCCTTTGGTCTCTCTCTCTATATAAGAGAGCCTAGGGTTTTCTACAATGATTTGAATAATTTCATCCAACTTTTATGATCCCTTGAGATCAAGTCAAGTTGTCTTGGCTCTTAAAGCATTGAAACTGTCTGGCTCTATAAATAAATATATTCCTTCAACAAATCAAGGTTAGCTTTTTCATCTCAAGATAATTTTCTAAACAGCATGTATCAAAAACTTTGGTTAAAATATTGAAACTTTCGCTTGTTTCAATGGATAACAATTGCATTCTTTTATTGTGATACAATGAGAATGACTCAGGTCTGGTGTTTTGATATTCCAAAAGGAATTCGCTTATAATATGAAATCAATAGTAAATGAATGTAATTAACAGGGACAATATGTTCCTCTTTAGTAAACCCTAACTTGACCAATATGCTCTTCCTCTATTCGCCCTCCACTCATGGCTTCCAAGGCACCTCGAAGAGGCAAGCATTGTCGATTCTTAACTACTTCGCTGCACGTATTTTAGATTTCATTTCCTGAGTAATGCTAACCTTTGATTTGTTACGGCTGCTGATTGTGGCAAGTCTAGTGTTGGAGTTGGTTCCTTGTCATTGTATCTGGAACATTCCATTTGCAAAGGGATTAGTAGTTGAAGTGGGCGAAAACCATATCATATTACTCATTGCAATTTTGTATCCTACTTGTTACTTGATTTTAGTGTCTAAAAATTGAAACATGTATCTATGGCCTTCCACATGGGAAAGAGAGATTTATAATATCCCTTATAACCAGTGGTAGGGTGTAGATACTGGAATTCCTATTTGGGACAAAATCTGAGGTTGGTGTACAAACTTGAATGAGTCAACATATCGATTCTAGAGTGCTAAGGATCATTCACGTATTCACATATCCACTTAATCACGAGCACAAATGCTTGGAACTCTATGCATATTCTGGGTGTTGGGAGATTTCAGTACTTAAGGAAACCTAATTAGGAAGCCCAAAATGATGGATGTTAAGAGTTTTGTATCTTGGTTGGCCATCTAGGTGCTGTTGAATGTTAGTTTTGGTTCCCCTATGTCTAATATGAGATTGGTGATTTAAGGCTAAGTTTTAACTCATTTTTTATGGCATTTATTTTTATTGTATGCATTTTTCTTGGGACTTGTAACATTTAAGCATGAGGTTATGATTAACGTAGGAATATTTGGTTGTATCTTGATTAATTTATGTTACTTCATAGCAATAACCACATCATTGTATTGGAATAGTGCATGTGGAGATTTGAGAGAAAAATGAACTTAGTTTATATGAAAAAAGAATACTTTGCCCTCTTTTTATAGATAGAGGGAAAAGGTAAACAAGGAAACCATAATTACACTTTACTAAAAATAACTTTGACTAAAAATAGAAAAGACAACTAGATGTCATCTCATTTATTTTCTAACACTCCCCCGCAAGTCGAGATGGTGGAGACATGGATCCTATAGACGTTCATGATGGCGCAGACCGACTATAATCGAAGGTAGTAGAAGGTAGAATAATTGGCTTCGACATCCACATCAACTTGTGTTTTTACTTGTACGTCTTGCGTAACACACTGGATACATGAGAAATCACGACTATAACTTGGGTATTGCTGCTTCGACATCCGAGAGTCTAAAAATGATGAGGCTATGTCTTCTTAAGTGCGCATAAGGTCACATGGGTGCCATTGCCCCTACACCCCGCAAGCCAGCGTACCATGCTTGGTTTCTTAGGGCATACATAAGGTCACCTCATTGCCATTGCTTCTACGGCCCAAGAGCCAATCAGAACTCTTTTGGTGCATGAGAGTGCATCCTATCTACGTGGCGATGCGAATGTCGATGTTGATCAAAGAAGCAATTAGTAGCGGTGATGGTGATCTTCGGTTGTGGTTGCAACTGCTATTGGTGAGTCCCGACATTGAGAAAAGGAGATCAATGGAAAAGAAGAGAGGAAAAGATTGATGTGGAGAGGAGGGGCCTCCCCGGTGGCTCACCAAAGGTCGACGATGTCGTCGGAGACCGCCCTCCCCCCTCGAGGGCTTCTTCTCTCCTAACCCTAACATATAGAGATCGGTAACTCCGATACCATGTGGAGATTTGTGGGAAGAAATGAACTTGGTTGATATGAAAAAGGAGCTTTGGACCTCTTTTTATAGATAGAGGGCAAGGATAAAAGAGGAAACCACAATTACACTTTACTAAAATTAACTATCACTAAAAATAGAAAAGGCAACTAATTGTCATCTCTGATTTATTTCTAACAATGCATTTCATGTATAAAGATATGTATTCTGGAATGCATGCTTGTTGGGTGAATTATTGATCTGTCATGGAGCCTATTTATGTCATAAATAGTAATAAGTGGTTCCGTTATTTGAAGGCTCAATTTGGGGATTAGAGTGAAGGTCTGTTGAGGAGGATTCAAGTGGGATTCTTCGGCCTACCATCAATAGGACTTCATGTCACCTCACCTCCTAAAATCCTAACCTTAACCCTACTCCACACCATCTCACCTAACAACCACTCTCAATGTTGTTTCCACACCACGCCCCTCTCCCCCTCTCTCATCTCCATCTACCAACACACTCCCCTCTCCCTTCTAGCTATTTATTATGAATACTATGTAGATTTGTGCAAGGCTCTTGAGAGCATTTTCTCAATTGCTCCAACGGGAAGAAGACACATTCAATTTTTGTGACATCCAAATCTTTTCCATTGTTTATATCTTGTAAGCATTGAATACATGGTGCAACCCATGCTGCATATTTGTTTATTTACGAGCTTGTTTTTTAAAAAATTACTTATTTATGACATAATTAGTCTACTTAGAGTTTGATGCCAAGTTATTATAATTAAATTATCTCGTACATCGCCTTTCTGGTACTTAGCTTTCCTCAGCCTTAATAAGGGTTGTAATGAATTAAATAAATGAATTTTCTTTCAAAAAGTTCCATATTGTAATTAAGCTTTGATATCATGGAACCGAGGGGTGGTTAGTTAGGAAGTGTGGCATATCATTATAACTTATCCAACTGACAAGGTGAAATCTTATGTGTATTTTTCTTTCTAACTTACATAGCTTCTTAAGATTGTCATATTGTCTCTTATTATTCATAGCTTGCATCATTTCTTTTTTCCAGATACTCTTATGTAGTTTTCTCATGTTACCGATAGTCAAAGCATTCTCTTCTCATTTGAGGTTACTTCCCACATTCAATTTAAATAGAATCTCCATGTCCATTGTTGTCATAAAGTTTGTCTTATCTTTCTAGTACTCATAAATTCCATCATCATTTTCATCTTGCCAATTCTCTTGACGTAATTTTGTCACGTTAGTTGATATCCATCGCTATCTTTTCTCTCTTTCGAGTATAGCTTTTTGTATCCCTTGGTAACTTACTCCTTGAAATTCTCATTTTATACCTTATACCGATGATTGCCTTCCTTCATTTTATTTTTAAGTTGCAAAGTTGGTACAAATCATCTCAGTTTGCGCAGTTTATTTGACTGTGGACTTAAAAACAAGTCTTTTCGATATGTGCTAGCATTTTGCTATCAACATTAAATCCAATATTTTACCCACTTCGAATATTCATCGACTTCTATGATTTGTATTGAGAAAAACAAAGCTTGTAGTTTGTTAATCTCAAACCCTAGGATCCTATGTATGGAGTGGGACCTGGGTAAATAATGAATATGCCCCTCTACCTTGGGAGAAAATAAAGAAAACAAATTCAACTAAACCCATTAAAATAGTGCGTCGAACAATTTGAAAAGCTCGTTGGAGGAGAAAGTATCGAATGAACCTATTCACATCTTCCCTTCATCACTAGATTTTTAAGTACCTTTCTTCATTGTTATTATTCTCTTTTTTGTGCCTTTTTGTTTTGTCAAAGGGGAACTTAGGAAGATCGACCAACCGACAAGTACCCCATCAAACTTAATGTTGCCTCATGCAAGGTGAGATCATTGTCCACAAAACCATCTCGAGTCCTAAGCTTGATTGAGTCAAAGGACACCACCACCAAACCTTACATAACCAAACTTCACATGGGTTTTGAAAGCCATTGCTTTCTCGAAGTCTATTAAAATCTTCAACGAAATTTGCGTAAGAAGCTTCGGTCTGGATCCGTGTCACCGCCAGCTTATTAATGGAAGACTTAATTGCAATAAGAAAGAATGTGGATAGAAGAAATGGAATTGGTTGGAATCTTTCATGACAAACTGGGGTGCCAAATACTCCTTTACCTGAGAAATACCAGCTACATCGTCACCTATGAGGATAAGATCATCCACATACACAAGTAGAGCCACAGTACCACCACTAGTTTTCCTCACAAATAATGAATGATCAAACGAGGGCTTTTGCATCCCAATAATAGATAATACCTCAGACAGGCATTGAAACCAAGCTCAGGGGCTATGTTTAAAACCACAAATGGCCTTACGAAGCCAGCAAACACACTCCCTCTGAACCACAAATCCAAGTGGTTGTTGCATATATATCACCTCTAGTAAATCAACGTAGAGGAATGCATTTTTAACATCCAACTGGTGCAGATGCCATTCATAATGAGCTGCAACAGATATAAGTATACAGACTATGGAGAGTCGAGTAACCAGGGAGAATGTGTCAAAGAAATCCAGCTGATGAGAACACCATCATGAGACATAACTAGCTCATTTTGACCCAATTAAGTCAATAAATGCTCCTGCATGATCGCTAGAGAACCATAACTCATTGTATGACCATTCTAAGAGAAAAATAAGAAACTAAGGTTAAAACTGTAATTTTACCAACTTATCGTGAATGCAATACAACCATATATTTTCTCAAGGGCTGAATAAAGGTCAAATGGTCTTAATAGGATAACAAGAGGGTTAGATCAATCAGAAAAGGGTTCGCACATGTTTTGAGAATTAAATGACTTTTGAAACCCTAAAAATAGATCCACTTAATTAACTGAGGTTCTAGTCAGGATAAAATTCACTTAAACCCTCTAAAATTCATAGAAAATATTATCTAGGGTTTAGTACCTTCAATTTGACCATCAAAAACCCATCTTGACCCAAAATGGAGTCTTAGATAGATATTTACCCTAATTTAGGTTTTTGCATAAATTACCCAGTCAAACGTAGTCAAAACCAAAATCCAACTTCACCATTGGATTTCTTAGGTCCAAATTAGGTTTGTACCAAAATTTGGACCCAATATGAGCTTGCCTTGACCTAGTTTGCAAAATTATCCTGTCTGATTACATTTATACCCCCAACTTTCAAAAATCCTTGCATTTAGCCCCTAATTTCTTCATCATCTTCACAATTAGGTCCCTCCACCATTATCACGGTGGGAACCTACTCCAACGATCTTTGACTGGGGAGTTCCCCATGATTACTTGGCGAATCCCTTCCAAAATTGGAAGGGAAACTCCTTGAAAAATCCTCTCCAATCTGAACCTATCCATGTGCTCCGAATCTTTCCCAATCTCTCATGCGAATGCATGAGAGAATTGGGTATCAAAGGAACTCCCAAATCCGGTGAAGGATTCCAAGCTTGGAAAGCTTATTTTCTAAGCTTTCCTTGCCTCTAGATCCTTATAAAATAGCCACCAGATCTCCCTGAATTCTTCACACTCAAAATCGGCCGAGATCCCTCTCAAATTCCTCTCTCTTTCACGATCAAAGGTTCCTCGACGTCCGGCGGCCTTTTCTGCCTCTCCTCGTTATCCGTCAACCATACTAGCAGTGGATTTATCCTCCCTATTCCTCTCCGCGTCTCGCCGTACCAGTAGACGCCCGTTCCCATTCGTCCTCGTCGTTTCTCCCTCACTGGAACCACCTTCATCTCCGACGTCGGCAACACCACATCCGACACCATCTCTATCCCACTTCATCCACCTATCTTTTAGCTAACTTCCTTTATCTCCTATACTTTATTTTCACATCCACTCCACTTCAAATCGACCATTGACGATCCTACGCAACCTCATCCCTTCCATCTCTGGCCACCCCCTCCAGCGGGACCATCTCACCTCCACAGGCCACCAAATTCCTTGCCGACCACCCTACAACCATTGCCACACCTCCTCAATCATTTCCCCTCTATTCATCATTCCACTCACTCACACACGCCCCCAAACACACCCACTCTCACGCACATAGTTCGACCTCGCCACGCACTCACAGACATCCACACGCCACACAAACACCCTCATTGCACTCACCGTTGTCCAACGACCCTCCCTGAGCATTCTAACCTGGCCAAAAGGCTGTTTCGTTGTTTTCAGGTACTCAACCTTGCTGCCATTGACGAGCACCAGGTCCTGCTACGCCCAAGTTAAAGTCCCAGGTCATGCGGAAACACCTCGCGCACGCAACCAGGCAGCCAATTGGATGGATTAACCTCATCAGCTGCTGCAATTGCAGAGGAGACCCCCCTGCTGCAGACGCTCGAAGAAGGAAGTGGGATAGTCCCACATTGGAAAGTGCTGAAGTCGTGCACTCGCATAAATTGCATTTGTGTTAGTAGTTGTTGACCTCAATTCATGGGGTGAGGTCCCTCTCACCTGCTCACCCGGCCTTGTCTATGACACGTACCTGCGAACCTAGTTCAACCTGATAACCTGACCTACACTCCTCGCTCACCACCGCACACCGGTGAGCGTGGACCCAGGTACACACTAAGTCTGATTACCCGACTATGGCTCTAGGAGAGCGAGACCAAAATAGAAGAGAGGAGAGGAGAGTTACGCAGGGGCAGGGGGTTTTTGCCCTGAGAAGCTTGGCCTTGACACTTAGCTGGATTTCAAAGAGGAGAGCTAAAAAAGGAAGAAGAAAAGAAGAGGAGAGTTGCAGAGCTAAAGGCTGAAGAGCTAAAGAAAGAAGAAGAGGTGAAGGCCTGAGCAGAAGAATAGAAGAAGAAGAAGCAAAGCAGAGATAGAGAAGAAAAAGAAGAAGAAGAAGCCACAGCTGAGAAAGAAAAGAAGCTGCATAAGAAAGGAAGAGTCAGAGAAGGAAGAAGAAAAGAAGAAGAAGAAGAACATCACTTTAAGTCGTCTGATTTACAAATCAGACGACAGATTTGAGCTTTCATTTCATACATATATATTGAGTTCCCTAGCTATTATTGTAAGGAGTATAGGGTGATTTAAACCACCATCTGCTCCCATCTTTTTGGCACATTGATACCTGATATTATTGCAATTTCTTTTAGTTTAAATTGTGATCTTGATTTCTAAATTCCATATTCCTCCCTATGTTCGACCTCGAAATCTTTTCGAGTAATAAAAATATCCATTTGTTTTCAACGCGATTTCGACTATACTACAACGCTTCATTTTAAACTTGATTTCCCCGCGTTAACATTTTTGGCGCCATTGCTGGGGAGAAACGAGCAATTTAAAACTCTTGATTGCAATTCCTGATTCAGATTCTAACTTGTTATATCTCTTTTGCAGTGGTTGTTTCAGGGAAAAGATACATTCAAGGAAGATCAACTGCACAACAAACACACCAAAGGCAGGTAAATTCTAATTACTATCTCTCTTAAGCCCCTGATTCTGAAAAGGTTAAAAGGAAGAAAAATCAATTAGGGCTACTTGCTTTCCATTCTTAGATAATTCATCAAGTTTCCTAATCTGATTTAAACAACAAACTCTGATTTGTGCACCCACTTAAGCTAACTAGGGCTATCACATTCTTGTTTGAGCCCTAGATACCACATTTGACAAACTAAATTGGACCAAAAATAAGAGCCAAGTAAGGATTCCAAGTTAGGATTTTAGAGACACACATAATTAAGAACGGATCTTTCCCAAACAATGTATGCCTAAGCCTTGATTGAATTGATCTATTCAAGCAAACCCAAAAAAAATCAGGCTCTTAATCTCATTTGAATCCTAAAAGAGGAACCTAAAACTTCTCAAAGGACAAATAGGTGAAGTTGACCCACCTTGTTGGGTCAACCAATCTTTAAATTAGGTCACTCTTGCACTCAATACATCTTTATGTTGAAACCTTGTTCCACATCTTGTTTTGGTGTTAACAAAATTATTATGAATTAATGTTTGCATTAAGTGTTCTTCAGATTTAGGTGAAGAAGTAAGGCAAATAGGAAATGATGGAGGAGATCATGTAAGAAGGAGGATTGATGAGAAAGAGATGATGATGACAAGGAGGAGGCAAGATGACAAGAGTCGAGGAGAAGAAGATCTTCAACTTTAGTTTCTTTTTGTTTAGATTTTATTTTCATAGATTGTATGCCTCTTAACAAGAGAACTTAACTTAGATCGTAAAATAAATTAGAGATAAATTAGGATTTATATGGCATTCGTTTTCAAAGAACGTAATGAATTAAAATACTTAAAACAGATACTTGTAAGCAAGTACCGGTACTGTTCATCAGTACTGATATTTGCAAGGCACAGGTTTGAGAATTCGTCTCAAACTGTGAACAACAAGTACCGGTACTAACCATGAGTACCGGTACAGGTTGGCCATAGGTTGAAGGTTTTATCCTGGCCTGAACCTTATAAGTATTGGTACTCATCATAAGTACCAGTACTGGTAGGTTATCGTGCCCATGTAATCACAAACCTGAGAGTCACAAGTACCGGTACCTATGATGAGTACCAGTATTGGCGGCAGTGAGCTGCAAGTACCGGTACAGGTACTTTAGTACCGGTACCAGGTAGCCGTTGGCTAAATTCTAAATGGCTAGAAATTTAATTCCAACAATGTGAACGTTGGGAATTAATTCCCAACATCTAGTAGACGAATCCTTGAGGTCCTAAACTCTATATAAAGATCCTAGGATTCTTTGTTTGCACACAAGAAAGATTAGAAATACAAGAAAAATTCCTAGAGCTATATTTCCCAAATTTCCACCAAATATTCAAGAGAGAAAGAAGTAGCTTGTCATTTACTCTCTACATTCTTGCAAGCTCAATGACGTGATTTTTTTTACACATTGTCAAAGCGATTCACGTCCTTTCTAAGCTCTCAAATTGGTAATATTATTTTAATTATTGTTGAGAGGCTTAGGTTCTTATTGTAAAAGTTTTCTTTCTTACACCAGTTTTCATTTGTATTTGAGCAATTGCTCGTTAGGTTGTAACAAACCCGTTCTTGTAATTGGGTTGAGGTAACCCGTTAATTACCTCAATTAGTAAACTAACTCCCTTGGGGTTGAGAGAATCGGGTTAAAAACCTTAAGCTGGGACGCTTAGGTAGTGGAGTACCCAAAGGAGGGGAACCACTATACATTTTGTGTCCTTTGTGGTTTGATTGTGATTTGTGCAAATTATTTTTGTTATTACTAATTTGTTTGCTTAAGTCTTTGCGTAAAGCCATATCATTTTAGATCCTACAAAGTGGTATCGTATCTTTTTAAAGTTCAAGTGAAATTCTAAACACCCTTGCTCTTAATTAAAACTGGTAGACTTAAGAGGTCAAGTCCCAATTCTGGTCTACCTGGAACATCAATGACAAGAGAGGATGGGTGGGGGAAACCCTGTAACCTGTGGGGGCGCTCTACCATGTAGGGGTCTTCGCGGGACTCTCCCTCTCCGACTGTCCAGGTAATTCACAGGTGGACAGCTTTTTGACTAAGGGGTATCATTCACTCCGAACCTCTATAGTCATCCAAAATTTTTGGGTGTTTCGATTGGGTCCATCACATTCTATTCTCATCCAGTCCATCGATGCATGTTTGGTAGGAGGTCCTTAAGACCACCCTTGAGGCCTCCATTAGTTATTCACTCCCGTCGAGGCCAGGCCTCGACTTCCGTGTTTGTGCAGCAACCCCATCACATAGACATCTCTTCTAATTCATCTGAGCCTAGCTCTCCTTCTTCCATCGTCATGGCACAACCCGTAGAAGAAGAGAACAACCTCAAGAATCAACTTCAGCACCTTAATGATCTATTCCAAGCCTTTGTGAATCCACCGCAGCATCCTATGATGCGAGATCATTACAATCCCGCTACGATGGCGATCGAACCTCGAGTCCAAATCCCAGCTGGAGGTCCTGATACTGAACTCAAGTCCAACATGATTCATGCTATTCCGAAATTTCATGGGCTCAATTCCGAGGATCATTTCCAACACATTAAACAGCTCAAGCATCTAGCCCAAACCTTTGGGTCAGATGTTCAGAATCGGGAAATTCTTCTCATTAAAATGTTCTTCTATCTCATGGACAAAGCAGCTCACTTGTATCAAACTCAAACTCGTTCAATCAACACATGGGTTGAACTACAATCTGAGTTTTTGAAAAAGTTCTTCCCAGTTGGTCAGATGAATGCTTTACGACACCGGATCACGCACTTCACACAATAGCCTGGAGAACCACTTCACGAAACATGGGATCGTTTCCTGTATCTCATGCGAAAGTGCCCCCATCACGAAGTTCCTAAATGGGAACAAATCCAGTCTTTTTACCAGGGACTCCGTGAAGATATCCGATTATTCGTCAATGCAACTTGAGAAGGAAATATCATGGGCGAGAACTGCGAGGACCCTGTGTGGGAAATTCTCGAGAATATGTGCGAGAACTCCATCAATAACGACTCCATGGGCATATTCGACCAGACGAATGCCTGTGCATTGACGAATCCAAGGGGAGCACATGAGACGCAGGGCCTGTCCTCTTCTGTCGATTTGGAACTAATGTCCAGTCGTTTGGACAAGGTCTCTATTATTGAGAAGAAGGTGGATGAGCTAACTCGACATCTGCAGTGAGCCACCTCGACGCAAAACCTGTCCACAAGCCACCCTCTGGGAGGGAAGCTGTGCATAACATCTACCACCGATCTTCTCAGGGGTTGGACCCGTATCCACCCTCGTCTGACTCTAGGGTCGGAGGAAACTCCGGACCAGCCTATTATAGTTGGGGGAACTCTGAACCCTCGTATTCTGACTTTTCTGAGGTTCCTCAGACCTGCGAGGACCTCAACGCCATCCAGAATGACCCATTCTCTAATACCATAACCTTGGATGGCGAAATCATCATAATTTCATGTGGGCGGGAAACAATCAAAATCAGAGACCAGCATATATGCCCCGTCCACAAGCTTCTCGTCCATATCAGCCGCCTCAGCCTTTGCCCAAACCCACCTATCAATCTGGGCCAACTCAGACAGATCAAATGACTCTTATCCTTCAAACTCTGGCTGACATTCAAAAGACGAATGCGGCTATGCAGAAACAGCACAGAGATGAGATCACAGAGGTTCGCAATCAGCTCGCCCAAATGGCAAATTCCCGCCAACCTGGTACACTCCCTTCGCAACGTCACCTAATCCCAATAACATGCCAAATCAGAGGCGTGCTATAATCCCAAACCAAGGCCAAGCCCACATGATTTTTTAGGCCCCTTCTACTCCATCACCCAACAGGATGGGAGCTTCGACATCATACTCGGGATTTCAGCAGCAGCCACCTATTTTACCTACACCAAACTAGAACCAGGTAGGAGTGAATTCAGTTATGACCCGTAGTGGCAAAGCAACACAGGACCCACCGTACCCAAGCCACTTTCAGCCTGGTAGTGCTAACCCAAACCCTAGGATAGTCATCCAGGATACTCTTATCCCAGATCAAGAACCTGGACCTGTTCCAGAGGAACCATCTAAGGTTCCATTTCCCGAGGCCTTGACCAAGGAAAGAGGACAACCAAACCCGTGGCACCTGAAGAGGACCTAGTCAAGCTCTTTGAACAGGTCCATATAAACATCCCCTTGATGGATGCAATTCGCCACATACCGGCTTATGCATGATTTCTGAAAGACGTGTGTACACCTAAGCGTAAGTCGCGAACCAAAAGTGTGAGCCCAATCGTATTGTCGGAGCAAGCCAGCTCCATCATTTTGAGTAGGCTCCCACCTAAGGCAAAAGACTCAGGTACCCCCTGATTTCCTGTACAATTGGTGATATCCAATTTGATAGAGCATTATTGGATCTAGGAGCCTCCATAAACCTAATACCTACATCCCTACTTGATCATCTTGAGGATCTGAGCTCAAACCAACAGAGGTGACATTATAGTTGGCAGATCGATCTATCAAGTCACCTAAAGGAGTTCTTGAGGATGTCATTGTTTGGGTTCGGATTTTCTATTCCCCGGTGGATTTCGTAGTTTTGGATATGGATGCTCCAGAGAATATGAAAAACACACCGATCATACTAGGGAGACCCTTTCTGGCCACTGCTAGGGCCAACATTAATTGTGAGGAGGGCCAAATTGAACTAAAATTTGGGAACCAGACACTAAAGATCGACATCTTTAAGGCCCAACAAGGGATTAATTGTGGGGTTATCGAACAAATATGTGATATCGAGGTTGTGGTTGACGATCGGTATATCGAGGAAAACCTGACTACTTCTGATCAACCACAAGAGGATCAAAACTCGCAATTATAGGAGTCCAAAATCAACCTAGACACACCCATAGCTCCTTCCCTTGCTCCTGACACCCACCCTAAACCACCTATTGCTGCTGATAACCCTATTTTATAACTAAAGCCGCTTCCCGATCATCTAAAGTACATCTTTTTGGGTTCCAATCAGACGTTTCCTGTGATTATCAACTCCAGACTCACACCTGATCAGGACTCCCGTCTGATTTTTGTTCTCCAGTAACATCAAAGAGCCAGTGGATGGACTCTTGATGATTTGACTGGTATTAACCTGTGTTACTGCACACATCGTATCTATACCGAAGAAGGCACACGACCTTCCCGGGAAATGCAGAGATGTCTGAATCCTAATTTACAGGAGGTCGTGAAAAAGGAGATCATTAAGTGGTTAGATGCTGGGAGCATCTACCCGATCTCCGACAGTCGGTGGGTGAGTCCAATCCAGGTTGTTCCTAAGAAGGCAGGACTCACTGTAATCACGACTGAAACCGAAGAAATCATACTGACCCATGTAGCAAATTCATGGAGAGTTTACATTGATTACAGAAGACTCAATACCTCCACAAAGTAGGATCATTTCTCACTACCGTTTATTAATCAGATCCTCGAAAAACTAGCGGGAAATAGATTCTTCTGCTTTTTGAACAAGTACTTGGTCGTTTAAATTCTCAACACAGTTAATTAAGTTATTTAGGCTTAATTAAGTGCAAGAGAAAGTAACTTAGGTTAACTTGATTTAATGTCGGTTGTGTAGTATAGGGTCAAGCTAACCTAACATTTTAGATTTTAAATTCTTTTTAACTGGTTGAGTCCGGGTCGTTCACTGGGAGGCATAACTTATCTTAATTCACCATTAACTCTTAAACATAAATTACTAATTACTTAATCAATTAGAATTATAATTAGATTATTTTAAGTACATGAATCTTGCATAAAAGATATTCAATTAAAAGAACACGCAACATTCCATAAGGAAAAACATATTTACACATGTGATTTTTCATTAAGAACCAAGTAAACATGTTTATTACACTAATTTCAACTTTTTTACAAAAGATTAAGGTAAGAAATAGTTATTCCAATGAATACAAGTACCTTATTACATCAATTAAGCTCAAAAATACATGTTGTTGGAGTAAAAAAACAAAATCAGATGTCTTAATCTCTTTTATTTCCATCTTTTCTTCTTTAATCTTCAGCCTCAATTCTTCTCTTCTTCTTCTATCTGTTCTGTATACGCTCTTTCTCTCTCTCACTCTTCCTTTACTCTTTCTTCACCTCTCTGTCGACTCTTCTTCAAGCTCTTCTTCTTTGTTATTTCTCTTAATCCTCCTCTCTTTGTTTTTCTTTCAATTCATTAACTGTGCAAATTGAACCACACTTAAACCAAAAATTTGATTTTCTAATTGGCGGCTAGGACCAGTCGGAGATACACAGCACCCCTCTCAGAGTGGGACCAGACCCTACTGGGTCCGAGCCTAGTTTGGTTATTAGGTGGTTTATCTCTGATTCATATTCATGCACAGTCTTCGGCCTCCCAAGTTTACACACACACCCTCTCACAAACCCACGCTCGCGCCCACAGGTGCACACACACCCGGGAACGTGCAACGCACGCACCCACACACACACATATGCTCATTGTGTGCCCAACGCTGACGATCGGTAAGCCATATGCACAAAAACATATTATACCAGAGCAGTGCCTCTAATTCTACCGATGTGGGACTATGTAAGTCCCCTCTAGGCCAAACTTTGGCTGGTGATTCCTAGCAGCACAAAGCTCCAAATCGAGCAATCAAGGGCTCGTTGGAAAGCTCTATAGGTGCTCTAAAAGAATTTAGCATCAATTTGATGCTCAGAATAGATCTTGCCCTTCGATTTGAAGGGTGAAAGTGAACAAATTTTACAGCCATACTGGCCTGTAGAGGTGCATCTCAGGTTTCTTGACCTGCAGAGAGGACTTTTGACCTCAGATGAGGTCCTGAACCATCTCAGTAGATGATTCCGCACCTAATGGTGAAGGATAGGGACTTTGAAAGGCTTCAGGGAGAAGAAGAAACTTAAGAGCTTCGCTAAAGAGCTTCAGAGCTCCAATTTGAGTTCTGATCACCTCGACAGAAAAAGAGAAAGCTTCTGAAGGTTCTACACAAATCCAAGAGGTTCTAACAAACTGATCTGTGTGGAAATTAGGTTAGAATCTCGACGAATAGACTTAAGAACAATTTTGGGTTCAAAAGAACCCAAACTGTGCAGTGACAAGGTTTGACCTGATTCCTCAATAAAACAACTGAAATTTATTCCAATATCATCAGAATCATTCTGCCATTAGATTCAACTCAGTAAACATCAAATTTACTCTAGAATTCTCTTCATCAGACCTGAGTTTGACTAGAAGGTTTCAGAAGTTGATTTTCTTAATTAAAGCCTCTCTAAACAAATTAAAGATCTGGAAAGATTCTAATTCACCTCAGAAATTGATTCATGGTCTCACAAAGTAATTTTAACCAGAAATCCTAGGGTGTTAGGTCTATCGCCTGAAATCCTAATTGAGTTTGTTCGACAGAACAAACTACAGCCTTTCTGAGTAAATGATCAACAGGTCAAACCTGAAAGCACCTTCTTGATGCTTCTAGACTTCTTAAATTAAGCTAAACCCTAACAAACAGTCATCTCCAACTCTACCAGAGTTGGAGAAGACAGAGGCCTATGAAGAGCTCCAGAAGATAAAACATCAAAATAAACATTGAATCATGATCATTAAGCCTTAATAAAGCAATCTGGAGCTTTGCACGAAGTTCTAAGGGTTGAAGAATAATTTTGACTCACCGGAGCTCGCCAGAGCTCCAGTAAGTCTAGATAGTGGATGACAGTGTATAAAAGTCATTGAAACAAGCCATTAAGGATATAAAAAGTTTCCTGAGGTCACAAGGAACCTCAGGAGCTCATCAATTAGCTCAATTAGTGATTAAAATAGAAGATATACAATGAATTCAGAAAGATTGTGATCTAAGTTCGCTAGAACTCAAACCAAGTTCTCTCACTCAATTGAGTAGAGGGAACAAGTTAGTGGGGTGTGGCGATGGTATACAAGTGGTTAATTAGATGGAAGAACTCCTCCTGAGCTGCCATTGACAGCAAGCTCAAGAGGTTGTGTGAAATTTAGGCGTTTTAGATGTAGGTGATTATTTGTCAAATTATTGTGTAAATCGTGGCCCTTAGATGATGACAAGGTGATGGAGGGCCCCAGTGCATGTGAATTACCCTCGGTAACCTCCGCCATGGACAACAGAAGCAACCGGTGAAGGTGAAGGTGGATTAGGCGTTTAAGTGATATAATCAAGAAATTGATATGTCAGAAATGATCATGGAAGATTATAGAGGGTGATCGATGATTTCAAAAGATAAAAAGATGCTCCAGTCAAGCTTAAAGAGCTCGCCGGAGCTGAAGAAGACGATGGGAAGAACTAACATTAAACCTAACAAAACTACCTAATTAATTACATTAATTACTCTATCTTACCTGTCCTACTATTACCTGGACGAAGGGGGCAAAGAAGTCTCTGTCAATGGTCCTTAACAGAGGAGGAAATCAGAAAGTATTGGAAAGAGCTCTGGTGAGAAGTTGAAGGCGACGAGGAAGAGGAATTGGTGCTCCAGGTCCTGTCACGACCGTCTGGAGAGGAAGAGGAGATGAGAGAGTCCCTCATGCAGAGGAGCTCAGAAAGATAGGTGAGAGGTCACCGGAGGTAGGTGACAAATAGCTTATCATCGGCTACAATGGGGGAAGAGGGAAGGGATCCGACTCTTGAAATAGGAGAGGTAGATGGGTATTTATAGGTTGCGGCGGCTGAGAAGGAGGTTGAATCTGAATGGTTTAGTGTCTAGGTGCGGCCTAACCTCCAACGTCGTCTCTGACGCCGGTGAGATTAACGCCATGACCTAATTAGGATTACGGACTCATCCAGATGGATGGATGGAAAGGTAGCGGTGAGCGCAAGCTCCAGGAACTTGACAAGGGTGGACAGATAGATGGACGGTGATCGGAGGGTGACAGCACCTCCTGTCGTCAGCCGTTCAAACGACTGAAGAAGAAACGAAGAAGAAGAAGAAAATGTACACAGGGACCTATATGTAAAGAAAGATAAGGATCTAAGTGAAGAAAAAGAACTCGATTGTAATAAAACTTAAGGACTAAAACATAAACTAAGGTTTTCAAGGCTTATTTTAATTTAAATCTTTTTCAACTTTTTATATACGATTATAAATTAGACAAATATTATATATAAACCTTGGATTTATGTTTTTGACCTTTTTAGCTTAATTTATTTAATTAAGTAAAGTTACTTAAGTTATTACATACTTAGGTTTAAATTATGCTTAAGTTAATTAACACATTAATTAAGTAAATAATTAATGATATTTCAAGTCCATTTATTGATTAAATTATTAATAATATTAATTGATTTATAATTTAGCACTTTTAACTTATTTTAAGGTCCTTTAATGGTTTATCTCTGATTCTATAATTAACCCTTATATATACATATTCCTAGCTAATTAACTAGGACAACTAGTTAATTAGGGGTAATTAGAAGCCATGATGAGCCTCTCATCATCTACAGAGTTTTGCTAGTCCCTAGCAAAATTAACCAGAAATATAATGATTTAAACACTTGGGTTTAAATTATTATAAATAAAAACTAAGTAGAGGAATGCTTAGGTCAGAATTTTGAATATTCATTTTTTTTAGATTTTATGTATATATAAATAAGTATCCATAAATATACAAAGCATTCTATGGGAATTTCCTTACTTAGACTTACAACTCAAAAACACTTCTCAAAACACACTATTAAAAAGAGAACTTTCCACGGGAATTTATCAAAAATCATAATCCCAAAAACCCACTTATTCTCTGTAATCATTCTAAACCCTAAAAACTCAGAATTCAAAGTGTTTTAAGAACACAAAACTTAAGAGTTGAAAATTAAATTTTAACTCAAAAACTCAATAGACTTAAGTTAATCCTTAAGTTTATGAAATCTAATTTTTGTCAATTTAAGTTTTAGCAAATTAGCCAGACACTCTTCATTAATCAAACTTAGAGTAGTAAAACCCTAATCTGCCAGCCTACAGCACCAAGGACAGACTTCTAGACCTAAGGTTTGTCAATCTTTCTCCTTTAAGCCTCAACTATAAGTCCTCAAAACCTAATTTCTTGGGCTTCACTGCCCAATACAAAGGTTCAATAGCTATGATTTTAAAGCATCCATGCTTGTGAAGAGAATTGTCCTAAAGGCATCTAAAGTTGCAAAAATCCAGATCTTAAGACATCAATTTCCAATCCAGATTAGTCCAATTCAAGCCTTTGGCTTAGCCTTACTCAGATTTGGTTGCTTTCTCCTCACCAGTTTTCTATCCCGAGGTCAACCCTTTTTGTGTATATCTCCCTGGTGGACCACTAGGTCTCTTATTCCTAATTTTTATCTCCATATTTTTTTTCAATTCTTTTCTATAAGATAGAACACCCATATGTAACGAGGTGTTCTTTTATTTGATGGAAGGAATAGTAGCATCCATTTGTACTGAGAAGCTTTATTTGGTGGATAAACTACATAAGTACCCATTTGTAACGAGGTACTTAACTGCAAGGTGTTTTATTTTATTTTTTTTATTATTTTCTTTTTCTCCTCCTCATTTTTCTTACTATCATAATACTCCATATCCTTTTTCTAAGTGAGTGGCACATACTTCACCCTTTCAAGAGTCGCCCCACGGAAATCCTTGGAATAAAGAGGATTTCGAATCGATCTCTTAACCTCTATGTTTTCATGGTCTCAAATGCCAACAAGACAACTCTATGTGTGTGAATTTTGGATGCTTAGGTTACTTATCTCTCAAACCAGAGCTTGGACAGCAAAGCCATTCACTCTCAGATCCTTTAAACTCTTAGTTTCCTCCTGCAGGATCTGTCAAGACATAACTCACCAAGTCTAGTCGAATGTCCTTAGTTGATTAAGCTAACTATAGCCTGATAGACCTTAAGACTAAGATTCTACCAACTCTTTACTTAATTAACTCTGAATATCTAGCCTTTTTACTTAACTTGATGATAAAAACAGATGTTCAAAAAGCAAAAGGATTACTTAGTCTAATTGACTAAAAAGTTACAATTTAATTCCAAAACTTAAGTTTTAGACTTAATATACCTTAGTTACTTAATTTTAGGGTAAAGAGTAGAAAAAATAGATCCTTAGGGTTTTAGATTCTAACTTAGATAAAATCCCGTTTAAAATTTCGCAAACAAATGTATGTTCTGAAAAAACGTTATAAGTAAAAGTCTAAATAAGGATTTAATGCTCTTATAAATACTATTTACTATATATATTTTTATTTTTGGTTTCTGACCTAAAAGAAAAATTAAGTCTTAATTACTAGTCTAAATAAATATAAATATATTTTTTATATCTTCTTTTTTTCTTCTTTTCTTTATTGTAAATGTAAAACCCCTTTATTATTTTTATGATTTTGTAATTTTTAAATTTTTATATTTGTATATTTTTATCTTTATGTTTTATAAAATTTTCTAATTTTTATGAATTTTTCAAAATTTTTCAAATTTTTAGGGTAGTTTTTATTTTTAAATTTTTTTAATTTTTGGTATTTCCATTTTTTTAATTTCTTGGGTATTTAATTTTTATGTTTTTTTTCTCTACAAATACACTTGAAGTAAAAATTTTACTTCGCACCCCCCCAAACCAAAATTTTACAATGTTCTCATTGTAAAAAGGGTAAAAAAAGATATTACACTTCACTTAGTGTAGGGTGACGGAAGGAGTCAGAAAGAGGAGATCAAAGATCTCTGTGCGGACAATTTCTATTCTGACCAAAGGTCAGAGTGGTCAGTCGGACTAAGTGAAGGTAATCAGTATAGAATGAAGTGATAAATCAGATACAAATTTGAGTGTATAGGAAGAGAAAAATGTAGAAAGCAGGAAACAGTTATATACAAAATGCTAAGTTTTACGCCTTCAGCTAGGTGTAAACTCTAGTAAAAAACTCCTAAAAAGAATATGCATGGTAAAGACAAAGGAGTCATGAAAGAATTGGTTCAAGAAATAGAAAATGGATAAAACCACCCACGTAAAACTCGTCCTGTGATCGCCTAAAATAGATCTCGCAGAACCAAAATCAGATTCCCGTGAAAAATCTCAGAAAGATCAGAGTGAATCTCGTGAAGATTAGATATGATTTAGGTTGAAATATAAAATATTAAAGATTGAGGCAATCTAAGAAGTGATTCCAACCAAGTTCAGGAGATCAGCAGAGTCAATTCTGATTCTCAATAATAGGTGGGTCATTTTGATACAATAAAGGCTGCTGATGCGGGTTTGGTGGATTATTTTCAGGAAGTAAAGAGGACAGGTTTTGATTAGAATCAAAGGTCTGATTAATGAAATGTACCTAGCCCTGATGTTGCCTAGGGTTTTGCAGATTCCTAGGATTCAGAATTAGCTGAGATGGAAGAGTACCTAGTTGACGAGACTCAGCCAAAAGCGTGATCTGATTTTGTAAATCAGCCAATTCTACCTTACATTGCCTTTGAATCTCAGCGAGAGCTTCAGCATTCTGTCGCTGACTCTCTATAATAGCTCGCAAAATCTAATCAAGCTGTGTATCTCTATTTGGCCGAAAGTAATTCTGCATACTCGTGGAATTAGGCCTCGCATTTAGTTGCTGAGAAGGCAACAAAGGTGCGTTTAGGTGGGTTTGATTTGGATAAGATGGTCTTTGATTTTGATCAACCAAAGAGAAATTTGGGTGGCTTCTCCATCCAAGATTATAGGTGTTAGAATAAGGATTTGATCTTATGATGTTTTCCTGGATGGCGTGTAAATCAAAAAGATATGGCATGTTTTCTGCAACAAGAAAGGGTGGGGAAAAGGGTAGGAAAGATTGTGGGACAAAGGTCCCTCCTTAAGTTGGTACAGGAGTAGATAAAAAAATCAAGGAAGATGGTTCTCTCGAATCTAGATTATTCACAAACTCCCTCCCCGTGGGAATTTGCGAAACAGGTAAACTCGCGGGATTTTGCGTAGCGAGAAGAGGCGTAAGAGATTTCATCATGTTTTGGACCTCGTCGAGATGCTTCGCTACGATGTCGACTTTGTCCAGTTTTTCTGCTATAATCTCTAATTCCTTGGAACTAGACAGATTCCCGATCTCGTGAATGCCTTTCTGCAGGTTTTGATGCGTTGTATTGGTGCCCCTCGTGAATTGCGACATTGATGCGTTGTTGATCGAGTTTTCTGCCATCCCTTCAAACAGATCTGAGGTGGATTCTGCTTCACAATTCAAGTTCCCTCCACAAGAGGCATCAACTAGATTGTGAATGCCCTCTTGCAATCCATAATAAAAGATATGCATTAGTTGCCAACGAGGGATGTCGTGATGTGGGCATTTCCTTTGTAATTCATGAAAGCGCTCCCACGCTTCATGAATTGGTTCTCCTTGATTTTGATTAAAAGTCATGATAGCTCTCCTTAATGCATTGGTGCGACCAATAGGAAAGAATTTCTTCAAAAATGCAAATTCAAGTTCAGCCCAAGTCGAGATTGGTCTTGCAATAGTTCTATACCAGTAGGCAGCCTTGTCCTTAAGGCTAAAGGAGAACATCTTCATAAGTAAGATTTCCCAGCTTTGATTTCGAGCTCTAAGAGTTTGAGATAAGTTCTTAAGACCTTCAATATGTTGAAATGGATCCTTGGATGCAAATCCATGAAAGTGTGAGATTAGACCTATAATATTTGGCTTTAACTCTGGGTCATTTTCCCCAATGGGAATCCTAACATTAGGCTCTACTTGTGCATTAAATGGATTATAATAGTCTCGGAGTAGAGGCCTAGGACGAGGGATCGGTAAATCAGGGATATCAAAACCCGCCTCAGGTCGAGGTGGAGGACGGGCTTGTAGATTCTGCAAATTCTGTAAAGCAACCGTCAACAGATTGATTTGACAGTTCTACTCGAGCATCTGAAGATTCTGGTTCAG
The DNA here is from genome assembly GCA_037157565.1 of Thalassia testudinum. NCBI lineage: Eukaryota > Viridiplantae > Streptophyta > Magnoliopsida > Alismatales > Hydrocharitaceae > Thalassia > Thalassia testudinum. The sequence goes on along the minus strand of JAZHRO010000015.1, from coordinate 22,219,929 downwards.
GAGTGCCTCATGAACATCAAAAGGCGGCATCTCCCCCTGACCAGAAGAAGGGATCTTGGGATTTTGGTTCTGCAATTGGTCCATAAGATCAAATGTAGAAAAAGCAGATGTATCAGACGGGAAATTTGTTGGTTGCCTCAATGCAACCAGTCTAGGAATACCTGTCAACGAAGATACGAGAAGTGGTTTCAAGGATCGCCTCCCATGCATAAACAAAAAAAAAAGTGCAAAGGCACACTCACACCACTGAAAACAACGACAAACAAGACCCGCAAACAACGCAAAAAGTGGGTTTTTCTCCTTTCAAAGGAAAGAAGAGAGTCCTAGAATACGCAAAGTAATTTGGACTCAAACAAGTATAATATCAGTATCAAAATACGCATCCTAAACCTGTGTCTACGCAAGTGCGTATCCTTAAAGCTCAAAGGTCTAAGGTCTAAGATCGAGACCGCTCACTGCGGGCTCCCCGGGGCTTTAGTAGTGAGACAGACTTGTTGATCTTCGGTCAAAGCCCTAAGAAGTGCAAAGAGGAGAGGTAGAAAAATCAGACTCGTGTGACTCTAGTGATCGCACTGTATGCGCAATGGCATGCAATAGATGAGAGCGTAAAAACCCGCATGCATTCTGCAAATAGATTGAGTCACAAATTTTATTTATCCTCTTTTTACTTAATCTTTTTCAAAAAATGATAGAAAGAAGTAAGGTGACCGCTTTTTAGGTAATTTCAACAAAAATGTGGTCTTGTTTATTAACTCCAAGACAGGGATTTACGTGGGTTTTGCACGTGTTTTCCCGCTGATGCGAGAAAAATAGTAGAAAAAATTTCCCGAGTTAAATCGTAGAAAGACTAACAGGTATGTGCACTCCTAGGAGTGTATGCCTAAAACATGCTGCTGCTAGTCAAAAAGGTATGAGTTTTTTGTAATTTTTAATTTTTTTCTAACTAAATGCAACAATACAAACTACACTAAAGACTAAGTAAGAATACTCACAATGGTATGTATAATGGTCAGAAAAACAGAAATAGAAAACCCGCCTCCTTTCCTGAGAATACCCGCAGAGGTAACCCTGAAAAGAAGACAAATCAAATCAAAACAAAACGAATTAGTAAAAAGAAAATACAAAACAAAAACGGTAATGACAAATATAATTACAGTTATCTCCCCGGCAACGTCACCATTCCTAGCAGCACAAAACTCCAAATCGAGCAATCAAGGGCTCGTTGGAAAGCTCTATAGGTGCTCTACAAGATTTTAGCATCAATTTGATGCACAGAATAGATCTTGCCCTTCGATTTGAAGGGTGAAAGTGGAAAGTTCTCACGGCCATTCTGGCCTATAGAGGTGCATCTCAGGTCTCTTGACCTACAGTGAAGACTTTTGACCTCAAATGAGGTCTCGAACAGGTTCAGGAGATGTTTCTGAACCTAATGGTGAAGGATAGGGACTCTGAAAGGCTTCAGGAAGAAGAAGAAGCTTAAGAGCTTCGCTAAGGAGCTTTAGAGCTCCAATTTGAGCTCTAATCAGCTTGACAGAAAGCTAAAGATCAGCAGCACCAAATCAAACAACCCCTAAAGGTTGTTAAGATTCTAACTGGTCAAAATTTGCATCTAAATCTCGCTAGAAATGCACTGAAATCAGTTTGGGTTCAAAAATGACCCAAACTGAATAGTGATCTAATCTATACTAAATCCTCAACAAAACTCAATTAAATCTACTCCAACACACTTTAAATCATCCTAGAAAGAATTTCAATCTTTAAATTCACAGAATTAAGTGCTTAACCCTCAAATTGAACCTGAGATTAACCTTGGTGAGCTCAGAGTTGTCTTTCTAAGTTATGCTCACTTAAATGAAATTAATGCCTCAGAAAAACTCTATTTTGCATCAGGAACTGATTTACATCTCAAGAAGTAACTTTAGTCAGGAATTCTAGGGTTTCAGACCTTGTCGCATGAGATTCTAATTGAGTTTGTTCGAAGAACAAACTACAGCCTTTCTGAGTAAATGATCAATAGGACTAATCTTAAAGCACCTTCCTGATGCTTCTAGACCTCTTAAATTAAGCTAAACCTTAACAAACAGTCATCTCCAACTCCACCGAAGTTTGAGAAGACAGAGGCCTATGTAGAGCTCCAGAACTCAAGACATCAAATCTACCACATCAGTATGATCCTGAGATCCTCTAGAATCATTCTGGAGCTTCTCGCAGAGTTCTATGGGCTAAAGATCATTTTTGACTCGTCGGAGCTCGCCGGAGCTCCGATGAGTTCAAACAATGGCTGACAGTGTATAAAAGTCATTAAAACAAGCCATTAAAGATTTGAAATGTCTCCTGAGGTTGCAAGGAACCTCAGGAGCTCATCAATTAGCTCAATTGGTGATTAAAATAAAAGATATGCAGTGAATTCATAAAAATTGTGATCTGAGTTTACTGAAACTCAGATCAAGTTCTCTCACTCAAATGAGTAGGGGGAACAAGTTAGTGGGGTGTGGCGATGGTATACAAGTGGTTAATTAGATGGAAGAACTCCTGAGCCGCCATTGACAGCATGCTCAGGAGGTTGTGTGAAATTTAGGCATTTTAGATGTAGGCGATTATTTGTCAAATTATTGTGGAAATCGGGGCCCTTAGATGATGATAAGGTGATGGAGGGCCCCAGTGCATGTGAATTACCCTTGGTAACCTCCGCCATGGACAACAGAAGCAATCGGTGAAGGTGGAGGTAGATTAGGCGTTTAAGTGATATAATCAAGAAATTTATATTTCAGAAATGATCATGGAAGATTATAGAGAGTGATCTGTGATTTCAAAAGATAAAAAGATGCTCCAGTCAAGCTCAAAGAGCTTGCCGGAGCTGAAGAAGACAACGGGAAGAACTAACATTAAACCTAACTAAACTAATTAATTAACTACACTAATTACTCTATCTTACCTGTCCTACTATTACCTGGACGAAGGGGGCAAAGAAGTCTTCGTCGATGGTCCTTAACGGAGGAGGAAATCAGAGGGTATTGGAAAGAGCTCTGGTGAGAAGTTGAAGGTGGCGAGGAAGAGGAATTGGTGCTCCAGGTCCTGTCACGACCGTCCGGAGAGGAAGAGGAGGTGAGAGAGGAGTCCCTCATGCAGAGGAGCTCCGAAAGATAGGTGAGAGGTCGCCGGAGGTAGGTGATGAATAGCCTATCATCGGCTACAATGGGGGAAGAGGGAAGGGAGCCGACTCTTGAAATTGAAGAGGTGGAGGGGTATTTATAAGTTGCGACGGCTAAGAAGGAGGTTGAATCTGAATGGTTTAGTGTCTAGGTGCGGCTTAACCTCCAGCGTCATCTCCGACGCTGGTGAGATTAACGTCGTGACCTAATTAGGATTACGGACTCATCCAAATCGATGGATGGAAAGGGTGGATGGACGCAGAATGGATGGTGATCGGAGGGTGACAGCACCTTCTGTCGTCAGCCGTTCAAACGACTGAAGAAGAAACGAAGAAGAAGAAGAAAATATACATAGGGACCTATATGTAAATAAAGATAAGGACCTAAATGAATAAAAAGGACTCGATTGTAATAAAACTTAAGGACTAAAACGTAAACTAAGGTTTTCAAGGCTTATTTTAATTTAAATCTTTTTCAACTTTTTACATACGATTATAAATTAGACAAATATTATATATAAACCTTGGATTTACGTTTTTAACCTTTTTAGCTTAATTATTTAATTAAGTAAAGTTACTTAAGTTATTACATACTTAGTTATAAATTATGCTTAAGTTAATTAACACATTAATTATGTAAATAATTAATGATATTTCGAGTCCATTTATTGATTAAATTATTAATAATGTTAATTGACTATAATTTAGCAGTTTTAACTTATTTTAAGGTCCTTTAATGATTTATCCATTATTCTATAATTAACCCTTATATATATATATATTCCTAGCTAATTAACTAGGATGACTAGTTAATTAGGGGTAATTAGAAGCCATGATGAGCCTCTCATCAATACTCCGATTATAACCAAGTGGTAATCCATCCTGAAGACCAAGAGAAAACCACGTTCACCTGCCCCTTCAAGACGTACACATTTCGAAGGATGCCTTTTAGTCTCTACAATGCACCTGCTACTTGTTAGCGGTGCATGCTTGCCATATTCTCAGATATGATAGGCGGTGCATTGACGTGAATCAGGTTCTTTCCTAGGAAAAGAGCCACTTCATGGTGCCTGAAGGAATTGTCCTGGGACATCTCATATCTGAAAAAGGCATCCAAGTTGATTGAGCCAAGGTAAATTTGATTTCCAAACTCCCTATGCCTAGTTCGGTTAAAGACATCCGATCCTTCCTGGGGCACGTCGACTTTTACCGTCGATTCATTCTAGACTTCTCGAAGATCACACGCCCCCTGACTAATCTGCTATCTAAGGATGTTTCATTTGAAATCACCAAGCAATGCACTCAAGCATTTGAGATCCTACGTGATCGAGTTACCCAAGCACCTATCCTACAGTCCTCTGATTAGTCTCAATCCTTTGAGATCATGTGCGATGCATCTTTTTACGCTATAGGTGCGGTACTTGGGCAAAAAATTGACGGAAAACCCGTGGTCATCTACTACGCTAGCAAGACACATGACGAGGCTCAGCGTAACTACACAGTTATTGAGAAAGAGTTGCTAGCCGTAGTATTTTCCTTGGAAAAGATCAGATCATATCTTTTGGGTTCCCATGTTATCATTTACTCTGATCACACTGCTGTGAGGCACCTCCTTTCAAAGAAGGACGCGAAACCTCGATTAATCCCCTGGATCTTGCTATTGCAAGAGTTTGACCTCAAGATTTGCAACAAGGTGGGAAAACAGAACATAGTAGCTGATCACTTGTCCTGCCTTCCTTCTGACATTATTGACCCTTCCGGACCCATTACGGAATATTTTCCTGATGAGCACCTCCTGACTATCAGTACGGGGCTTCCATGGCTTGCTAATCTAGTAAACTACCTGGCATCACATCAGATTCCGTCTGATTGGCCGAAGGCTAAGAAGGACAAATTACTTTCCGATGCCAAGTACTACTTTTGGGAAGACCTGTATCTCTTCCGCATTGGTGTTAATCAAATCATCCGACAATGTGTCCCGGAAGCGGAAATTCAGGACATCTTGTCCTTCTACCATGACCAGGCATGCGGTGGACACTTCTCTGGTCATAAAATCGCAGCAAAAGTCCTCCAGTGTGGCTTTTATTGGCCTACAGTTTTCAAAGGCACATACAATCACTGTAAGGCATGCACTCGTTGCCAGACCTTAGGCAACATGAGCCACCGTGATATGATGTCCTTACAGCGGATTCTCGTATGCGAAATCTTCGATGTCTGGGGGATTGATTTTACGGGACCCTTCCCTGTTTCGGACGAATTCGAGTACATTCTACTCACTGTTGACAACGTGTCCAAATGGATCAAAGCCATTCCGACCCGAACCAACTATCATAAGGTAGTAATCAAATTCATTCATCAGAACATCTTTTCTCGATTCGGGATTCCACGTGCCATAATCTCTAATGGAGGGACTTATTTCACAAATGCTTAGTTCAGATCATTGATGACCAAATACGGGGTGTCACACCGAATCTCTACTCCTTATCACCCCCAAACTAACGGTCTAGCTGAGCTATTGAATTGGGAGATCAAGAAAATCCTCCAGGTCATTGTTTGACCTGATAGGTAAGATTGGTCATCCCGACTTCTGGAAGCTTTGTGGGCTTATAGGACCACCCACAAAACCCAATTAGGCATGTCTCCCTTCAGATTAGTGTACAGGAAGGCATGTCACCTCCCCGTCGAATTAGAGCACAAAGCCTATTGGGCAGTACAGAACTGCAATCTTGATCCTTTTAAGGCAGGAACTCACAGAAAGCTTTAAATGAGCAAGATCGATGAATTACGCCACAACACGTATGAGAACTCATGAATTTACAAAAAGTACGTTAAGGCCTTTCACGACAAGCACATATCCAGAAAGATCTTTTTCCCTGGTCAGAAAGTCCTACTCTTTGATTCCAAACTCAAACTGTTCCTAGGAAAACTTAGATCAAAATGGATTGGACCTTACCTTGTCCAACAAATCTTTGGAAATAGAGCCGTTGAAATCAGTCAACTCAGCCACGATTCATAACCTTTTGTAGTGAACGGTTAGAGACTCAAACCGTTCATTGAACTCACCAATACAAATTAGGTTAAGACATCTTTTACCCTCCATTCTCCCTGAGCTCATTATGCCCGGCTAATGGCATAAAACTCAGCGCTTAATGGGAGGCAACCCGTTATTTTGAAAAACCCAAAACCTTTCTTGACACATCCTATGCTGAACTCATATTGCACTTTAGGGTTCATCCATTAGAATAGTCGACTCCACCTCTGGTACCCGTACTCGAGCTTGAAATCATTCGTAACAGTCAACCCGACCCATTCACCCACCCAACACCTATTCTAATGAATGATCTAAGCTGAACTCGAACACACCTAATTTATAATGAGGATATTGCAAATCGTAGGCATGGGGGGTAGTAAAGTTCAAAACACCATGAAAATCATTTCACAAGAAAAAATCACATATTCCAAAAATACCAAAACAATAAAAAAATTATTGAAAAGGAACAAAAATATGAGGGGAGAAAATTTTGATGGCATATCAGTCTTTGAGGAGAAAAAGAGGAGTTAAAAATGTCAAAAATGAGCACAATTTGAAAAGAAAAAGAAAAAGAGGTAGTCATTAGTAAAAGATTAAGGAATTAACTTAGTTCTAGACCATATCAAAAGAAAGAAAGGCAAAAAGTGCTAATAAAACAAAAAAGAGATTAGTAGGAACGTCGATTTTAGGCCTTTTTGGCTATAATCTTAGGCTTAAAAATTCAAGTACCCACTAAGATCTGGATAGTCCTCAAGAGGTTGGAGAAAATGCGAAGCTTAAGTATTAGGTCTAAGGCTTAGAAAGTATTCAACCTCGTTAACTGACCTCTAGTTTGGGGGACTCGGTAACCTAAGCACCCCAATCCACACACAGTCTGGTTCAGTGTGCCTACGTATCAAAATCACGCAAATACGTTTAAATTGTTTTGAAAAAAAAGTCACCTAAATTAGGAGCATCTAATCAACACAAGTTGATTTAGACGAGTTCCCGGTGTGGAGAGGCAGGAAATTCCCCTCGAAGATGCTCAATAACATATCATCTCCTCGGTGCTTGTCTCCTAGGATATCTACATATCCTACCGAGGGCATGTAAGCACCTTATGCTGATTCAGATGCCATGGGCGGCATTATCCCGAAATGTTGATTACCAGGGTCTGGATTTTGCTTCAGAATGCCATGGGTGGGATTATCTCGAAAGCCAGGGTTCTGAGGGTTGTCATGGGCAGTGCTAACTCGAAGCATTGATTGCCAGGGACCATGCAAGGATTGATGATGGGGACTAGGAATCCGATACATACCGTGTTGTAAAGCCAATCTGAAGCTAGAAATAAAAAGAAAAGAGAGAAAACTCTCCAAAAATAAAGAAAAATTCCTCCGTCTCTCTCTAACAAAAATGCACAACAAACTGAACCGAAGCTAAAACATATTACAAGCACAGGTGCTTTAACCGCGAAGTTCCACGAACCTTAGGTTAGTTCCTGTGAGCCTTAGAAACCTTCACAGCAGACTGAGGCTAGAGCTGGCCAGGTTCGGATCTTGGTTGGTACTTGAGTACCTCTAGGCATACTATCGGCATTCTAACCTAATCTACAAAAGGAAGCACACAGCAAAGTTTTTAAGTATCAAAAGATTTTATGGTTTAGAATCAAAGTTAATACCTTGAAATTTTGCTAAGGGACTAGCAAAAGCTAGGCATGGGGGTATGATGGGAACACCATCATGAGCCATAACTAGCTCATTTTGATCCAATTAAGTCAATAAATCTCCTACATAACTGCCAGAGAACCATAACTCACTGTATAACCATTCTTAGAGAAAAATAAGAAACTAAGGATAAAACTGTAATTTTACCAGCTTATCATGAATGCAATACAACCACGGGTTTTCTCAAGGTTTGAATAAAGGTCAAATGGTCTTAATAGGATAATAAGAGGGTTAGATCAGTCAAAAAAGGGTTCGTACATGTTTTAAGAATTAAATGACTTTTGAAATCCTAAAAATAGATCCACTTAATTAAATGAGGTTCTGGTCAGGATAAAATTAACCTAAACCCTCTAAAATTCATAGAAAAATATTCTCTAGGGTTTAGTACCTTCAATTTGACCATCAGAACCCATCCCAACCCAAAATGGAGTCTCAGATAGATATTTGCCTTAATTTTGGTTTTTGCATAAATTACCCCATCAAACATGGTCAAAACCAAAATCCAACTTTACCATTAGATTTCTTAGGTCCAAATTAGGTTTGTACCAAAATTTGGACCCAAGATGAACTTGCCTTGTTACATTTATACCCCCAACTTTCAAAAATCCTTGCATTTAGCCTCTTAATTTCTTCATTGTCTTCACAACTAGGTCCCTCTGCCATTATCGCGGTGGGAACCTACCCCAGCGATCTTTGACTGGGTAGTTCTCCATGATTACTTGGCGAATCCCTTCCAAAATTAGAAGGGAAACTCCTTGAGAAATCCTCTCCAATCTGAGCCCGTCCATGTGCTCCAAATCTTTCCCAATCTCTCATGTGAATGCATTAGAGAATTGGGTATCAAAGGAATTCCCAAATCCGGTGAAGGATTCCAAGCTTGGAAAGCTTGTTTTCCAAGCTTTCCTTGCTTGTAGATCCTTATAAAAGGGCCGCCAGATCTCCCTGAATTTTTCACGCTCGAAATTGGCTAAGATCCCTCTCAAATTCCTCTCTCTTTCATGGCCGAAGGTTCGTCGACATCTGGCAACCTTTTCTGCCTCTTTTCGTTGTCCGTCCGCCATACCAGCGGTGGATTTATCCTCCCTATTCCTCTCCGCGTCTCGCCATACCAGCAGACGCCCGTTCCCATTTGTCCTCACTGTTTCTCCCTCACCGGAACCACCTTTGTCTCCGACATCGGCAACATCACATCCAACGCCATCTCTGTCCCACTTTGTCCACCTACCTCATAGCTAAGTTCATTATCTCCTGTACTTTATTTTCACATCCGCTCCACTTCAAATCAACCACCGACGACCCTACATGACCTCATCCCTTCCATCTCCGGCCACCCCCTCCAGCAAGACCATCTCACCTCCACAAGCCACCAAATCCCTGGCCGGCCACTCTACAACCATCGCCACACCTCCCCGATCATTTCCCCTCTCTTTATTCATCATTTCACTCACTCACACACACCCCCGAACACACCCACTCTCACGCACACAATTCGACCTCGTCATGCACTCACAAACATCCACACGCCACACAAACACCCTCATCTCACTCACCATTGTCCGACAACCCTCCCTGAGAATTATGACATGGCTGAAAGGTCGTTTCGCTGTTTTCAGGTACTCGACCTTGCCGCCATTGACGAGCAAGCTTCAAGCTTGCTTGAAGCTTGCTCCAAGTCCTGGTACACCTAAGTTAAAGCCCCAGGTCATGCGGAAATGCCTCACGCAAGCAACCAGGCAGCCAATTGGACGGATTAACCTCATCATCTGCTATAATTACGGAGGAGACCCCCTGTTGCGGACACGCGAAGAAGGAAGTGGGATAGTCCCACATTGGAAAGTGCTGAAGCCATGCGCCTGCATAAATTTCATTTGTGTTAGTAGCTATTCGCCTTAGTTCACAGGGTGAAGTCCCGCTCACCCGGCCTCGTCCATGACACGTACCTGCGGACCTAGTTTGACCTAATAACCCAACCTGCACTCCTCGCTCAGCATCGCACTCCGGTGATCCTGGACCCAGGTACGCGCTAGGTCCGATTACCCGACAGTGGCTCTGGAAGAGTGAGATTGAAATAGAAGAGAGGAGAGGAGATTTACACGGGGGCAGGGGGTTTTTGCCCTGAGAAGCTTGGCCCTGACACTTAGCCAGATTTCGAAGAGGAGAGTTGCACAGCTAAAGGCAAAAGAGTTAGAGAAAGAAGAAGAGGTGAAGACCTGAGCAGAAGAATAGAAGGAGCAAAGGAGAGATAGAGAAGAAAAAGAAGAAGAAGAAGCCGCAGCTGAGAAAGAGAAGAAGCTACAGAAGAAAGGAAGAGTCAAAGAAAGAAGAAGAAAAGAAGAAGAGCATTCACTTCATACATATATATTGAGTACCTTAGCTATTATTGTAAGGAGTATAGGGTGATTTAGACCACCATTTTACTCCCATCTTTTTGGCACATTGATACCTGATATTATTGCAATTTCTTTTAGTTTAAATTGTGATCTTGATTTCTAAATTCCATATTGCTCCTTGTGTTTAACCTCGGAATCTTTTCGAGTAATAAAAATATCTATTTGCTTTCAACGTGATTTCGACTATACTACAACACTTCATTTTAAACTCGATTTTTCCGCGTTAACATTTTTGGCACCGTTGCTGAGGAGCAACGGACAATTTAGAACTCTTGATTGCAATTCCTAATTCAGATTCTGCTATATCTCTTTTGCTATGGTTGTTTCAGGGAAAAGATACATTCAAGGAAGATCAATTACACAACAAACACACCAAAGGCAGGTAAATTCTAATTACTATCTCTCTTAAGCCCCTGATTTTGAAAAGGTTAAAAGGAAGAAATATCAATTAGGACTACTTGCTTTCCATTCTTAGATAATTCATCAAGTTGCCTAATCTAATTTAAACAACAAACTCTGATTTGTGCACCCACTTAAGCTAACTAGGGCTATCACATTCTTGTTTGAACCAAAGATACCACATTTGACAAACTAAATTGGACAAAAAATAAAAGCCAAGTAAGGATTCTAAGTTAGGGTTTTAGAGACACATAATCAAGAACAGATCTTTCCCAAACAATGTGTGCCTAAGCCTTGATTGAATTAATCTATTCAAGCAAACCCTAAAAAAATCAGGCTCTTAATCTCACTTGAATCCTAAAAGAGGGACCTAAAACTTCTCAAAGGACAAATAGGTGAAGTTGACCCACCTTGTTGGATCAACCAATCTTTAAATTAGGTCACTCTTGCACTCAATACATCTTTAAAGTTCAAGTGAAATTCTAAGCACCCTTGCTCTTAATTAAAACTGGTAGACTTAAGAGGTCAAGTCCCAATTCTGGTCTACCTGGAACATCAATGACAAGAGAGGATGGGTGGGGGAAACCCTGTAACCCGTGGGGGCGCTCTACCATGTAGGGGTCTTCGCGGGACTCTCCCTCTCTGGCTGTCTAGGTAATTCACAGGTGGACGGCTTTTTGACTAAGGGGTATCATTCACCCCGAACCTCTATAGTCATCCAAAATTTTTGGGTGTTTCGATTGGGTCCATCACATTCTATTCTCATCCAGTCCATCGATGCATGTTTGGTAGGAGGTCCTTAAGACCACCCTTGAGGCCTCCATTAGTTATTCACTCCCGTCGAGGCCAGGCCTGGACTTCCGTGTTTGTGCAGCAACCCCATCACATAGACATCTCTTCTAATTCATCTGAGCTAGCTCTCCTTCTTCCATCGTCATGGCACAACCCGTAGAAGAAGAGAACAACCTCAAGAATCAACTTCAGCACCTTAATGATCTATTCCAAGCCTTTGTGAATCCACCGTAGCATCCTATGATGCGAGATCATTACAATCCCGCTACGATGGCGATCGAACCTCGAGTCCAAGTCCCGGCTAGAGGTCCTGATACTGAACTCAAGTCCAACATGATTCATGCTATTCCAAAATTTCATGGGCTCAATTTCGAGGATCATTTCCAACACATTAAACAGCTCAAGCATCTGGCCCAAACCTTTGGGTCAGATGTTCAGAATCGGGAAATTCTTCTCATTAAAATGTTCTTCTATCTCATGGACAAAGCAGCTCACTTGTATCAAACTCAAACGCGTTCAATCAACACATGGGTTGAACTACAATCCGAGTTTTTGAAAAAGTTCTTCCCAGCTGGTCAGATGAATGCTTTACGACACCAGATCACGCACTTCACACAACAGCCTGGAGAACCACTTCACGAAGCATGGGATTGTTTCCTGGATCTCATGCGAAAGTGCCCCCATCACGGAGTTCCTAAATGGGAACAAGTCCAGTCTTTTTACCAGGGACTCCGTGAAGATATCCGATTATTCATCAATGCAACTTGCAGAGGAAATATTATGGGCGAGAACTGCGAGGACCTTGTATGGGAAATTCTCGAGAATATGTGAGAGAACTCCATCAATAACGACTCCATGGGCATATTCAACCAGACGAATGCCTGTGCATTGACGAATCCAAGGGGAGCACATGAGACGCAGGGCCTGTCCTCCTCTGTCCACTTGGAACTAATGGCCAGTCGTTTGGACAAGGTCTCTATTATTGAGAAGAAGGTGGATGAGCTAACTCGACATCTGCAGTGAGCCACCTCGGCGCAAAACCTATTCGCAAGCCGCCCTCTGGGAGGGAAGCTGTGCATAACATCTACCACCGATCTTCTCAGGGGTTGGACCCGTATCCACCCTCGTCTGACTCTAGGGTCGGAGGAAACTCCGGACCAGCCTATTATAGTTGGGGGAACTCTGAACCCTCATATTCTGACTTTTCTGAGGTTCCTCAGACCTGCGAGGACCTCAACGCTGTACAGAATAACCCATTCTCTAATACCTATAACCTTGGATGGCGAAATCATCATAATTTCATGTGGGTGGGAAACAATCAAAATCAGAGACCAGCATATATGCCCCGTCCACAAGCTTCTCGTCCATATCAGCCACCTCAGCCTTCGTCCAAACCCACCTATCAATCTGGGCCAACTCAGACAGATCAAATGACTCTTATCCTTCAAACTCTGGCTGACATTCAAAAGACGAATGCGGCTATGCAGAAACAGCACAGAGATGAGATCACAGAGGTTCGCAATCAGCTCGCCCAAATGGCAAATTCCCGCCAACCTAGTACACTCCCTTCGCAACCTCTACCTAATCCCATAACATGCCAAATCAGAGGCGTGCTATAATCCCAAACCAAGGCCAAGCCCACATGATTTTTTAGGCCCCTTCTGCTCCATCACCCAACAGGATGGAAGCTTCGACATCATACTCGGGATTTCAGCAGCAGCCACCTATTTTACCTACACCAAACTAGAACCAGGTAGGAGTGAATTCAATTATGACCCGTAGTGGCAAAGCAACACAGGACCCACCGTACCCAAGCCACTTTCAACCTGGTAGTGCTAACCCAAACCTTAGGATAGTCATCCAGGATACTCCTATCCCAGATCAAGAACCTGGACCTATTCCAGAGGAACCATCTAAGGTTTCATTTCCTGAGGCCTTGACCAAGGGAAAGAGGACAACCAAACCCGTGGCACCTGAAGAGGACCTAGTCAAGCTCTTTGAACAGGTCCATATAAACATCCCCTTGATGGATGCAATTCACCACGTACCGGCTTACGCACGATTTCTGAAAGACGTGTGTACACCTAAGCGTAAGTCGCGAACCAAAAGTGTGAGCCCAATCGTATTGTCGGACCAAGCCAGCTCCATCATTTTGAGTAGGCTCCCACCTAAGGCAAAAGACCTAGGTACTCCCCTAATTTCCTGTACAATTGGTGATATCCAATTTGATAGAGCATTATTGGATCTAGGAGCCTCCATAAACCTAATACCTACATCCCTACTTGACCATCTTGAGGAATCTGAGCTCAAACCAACAGAGGTGACATTACAATTGGCAGATCGATCTATCAAGTCACCTAAAGGAGTTCTTGAGGATGTCATTATTTGGGTTCGGGATTTCTATTTCCCGGTGGATTTCGTAGTCTTGGATATGGATGCTCCAGAGAATCTGAAAAACACACCGATCATACTAGGGAGACCCTTTCTGGCCACTGCTAGGGCCAACATTAATTGTGAGGAGGGCCAAATTGAACTAAAATTTGGGAACCAGACACTAAAGATCAACATCTTTAAGGCCCAACAAGGGATTAATTGTGGGGTTATAGAACAAATATGTGATATCGAGGTTGTGGTTGATGATCGGTATATCGAGGAAAACCTGACTACTTCTGATCAACCATAAGAGGATCAAAACCTGCAATTATAGGAGTCCAAACTCAACCTAGACACACCCATAGCTCCTTCCCTTGCTCCTGACACCCACCCTGAACCACCTACTGTTGCTGATAACCCTATTTTATAACTAAAGCCACTTCCTGATCATCTAAAGTACATCTTTTTGGGTTCCAATCAGACGTTTCCTGTGATTATCAACTTCAAACTCACACCTGATCAGGAATCCCGTCTGATTTCTGTTCTCCAGTAACATCAAAGAGCCATTGGATGGACTCTTGATGATTTGACTGGTATTAGTCCCTCTTACTGCACACATCGTATCTATATCGAAGAAGGCACACGACCTTAGTGCTTGTGTTGGTCTACCGAGTTAACCCAAATGAACCCCCATTAATCCCTATCTAGGGAAAGAAAACTGGAGGATTTTTATCCCCATCTTGAACAACAAAAAGAAGGCCATGGAGGGCCATAATCCTTAAATCAAAGGAATAAAAAGAGCTCGTGAGCTCCGTAAAATTAGGGTGGAAACCAGTTAATTTGGACAAGTAACAAAGCTAATATGAGCACCTTACATCATTGATGCTAGCCAGAGTCTAATAAAAAGGAAACTTCTTGGATTCGAGGGGTTTCAAGGGAAACCTTGAGAGATCCAATAGGTTTATAGGATTTTCGAATTTTAGAACTGAACAGGGGATCGAGTAAAGATGGTGAGTAGGTCCAGACAAGCGAACTCGCAAGGAATGGCAAATCAACTACGTGAACCAAAGGTTCACAATTGTGGGCTGGAGACCCAAAGAGTTGAAGTAGCTGGCGGCTACTTATGACTAGCCTTGGAATCTAGAGGATTCTTGGCTACGATGACATGCCGGGTGGTTGTTGTCGAGTTTAGGTACCAAGGGGTACTCGAGTCTGACTTAAAGGGTCTGGACATGTGGACGTGGGTTTTGGTCATGGCCTCAGTACTGACGGCGGACTAAGAGGGCGCACCCAGAGGATCATGTTCCCTGAGGGAGCAATGGTGTGGCCCATTAAACATCTGGCCAATCCTACCTAAATGGGTTAGAGTTGTAGCCTCAGTAAGATGGCTAGCTGAGAGAGCACACCCGGAGTACGTGCTCTTAGTGGGAAGCACTAATGTGGCTTGTTAAACATCCAACCTGCCCAATCACAGCTAAATATGAATAATTATAATGGTATCTCGATGGATACGAGCCGAGTTGCTCCTTGTAATCCCAAGGTTTGGCCTGGGTTGCTTCCAAAAGACCCAATTCTTCTGACTGACGTCAGTGTTGTCCTTGCTAGGTATGGACGGGTACACCTCACTCGAGGATTACTACTACTATTAGACTCTCCACTGATCAAGGGGAGCCTACCAGGCTAGGACTCTAGAGGAGGGTACATCCCAATCACCTCTATTAGAGAGGAAAGATTTCTAATAAGTTGATCTCTGTGGAGAGGAGAGAACAAATGAAACAAACTAGATAAAATTTGTGAATATTCACAGGATCACAGTTGGGGATGAAGTATTAATGGTTAGATAGCCTGTGGGGTGTCACCTTTACATTGACCGTGTTTGCCTTGTTGACACATAAAGGTTTGTCTCTACTGGGCTAGTTGGCTCATCCCATTCTTGTGACCCATTTTAGAGTTCGATACCGTGGCGCAGCAATTCCAAGACTTTTCCGAAGCCATTTCAACTCCATGCACGAGCGAACTGGTACCTCTACCTAACCTTAGGGCACCTGGGGATGGCGATAGCTGTGGTGTGACACCAAGTGCCATGGAGAGGCCCACCTACTGAACTTTAGATAGTACTTTTACATTCTCGTTTTGTTATGGCCCCCATTTTATATATTATGAAAATTCTATTGTTGGGGCCTATTTTTGCAATATCTAGGATGTTGTAATAATCAAACTATGAAACATAAATATGTATGCATACTCGTAGATTGGCACAATGCTGTATGTGTTGGATAGCGATAGTTGATACTGGTTAGTTTCTCTTTCTGTTCACGTTGATTAAATGATGTTGTTTTGATTGCGGGGTGTTCCCACTTATATTATATTCAGTAATTTGCTTCGTGTGTTGGTTTGTGTAGTGTACCCACTTTTTGTTTGTGGATGCATGCACAGGTATTCTTTTCAGGTACAGGATTTTGGAAAAATATTGAATAAACAAGGGTAACTCTGTCGGATTTTCGGTAAGTTTCGACCCCCTTAGTTTTATTCGATTACTCTACTTGTACCTCTTTAATGGACTATTATGACCCTAACTAACTCAGTAGCTGGGACCTGAGCACCGTTATACCCGCTAATCTTCTCCCTAATCATCGGAGAATTAACAGGGTGTGACAAACTTAACCTCCCAATTGCAAAGGCAATGCCAGGTTGTGTAGTTGTCAAATACAATAACTTACCAACCATTGCACGATATCTAGTCACATCCTTTAGTAGGGGACTATCATCATCTGCAAGAGGCAAAGATGTATCCATAGGCACATACGCTAGCTTGTACCCTAGCATACCGATGTCTCCCAACATGTCAAGAACATACTTCCACTAACTGAGATAGCACAAGTCCTCCCCCAATATGTTGCACCTCAATGCCAAAGAAATAGTTGATAGGACCTAGATCCTTGGTCAAAAATTGTGACTATAGAAGCTCATTTATTTCTTCTATGCCTTGCCTGTCATTGCTAGTTAGTAGTATATCAACATAGACAATAAGAATGGTTGAACCTGTCTTCCCATGCAATGTAAAAATAGAGTGATCAGCAGATGATCTAGTAAAGTCATACTCTTGAACACTGAACCTCTTAAACCAAGCTCTAAGACTTTGTTTCAGTCCATAGATAGCTTTCCTCAGCTTGCACACCTTCTAACACTCCCCTTGGATGGGAAATCAAGTGGTTGCTGCATATACATTTCCTCCTCCAAGTCTCAATAGAGAAGCATTTTTATATCCAAGTGATGAACAATCTAGCTCCTGTTGACAGCGAGAGAAAGAAATATCCTAACAGAATTGAGATGAGCCACTGGGGAGAATATTTCAAAGTAGTCAACTCTGAAGGTTTGAGTGTAGCCTTTAGCAACCAGGCGTGCCTTGTATCTTTCCACAGTGCCATTTGGACGACATTTGTCCACACTAGTAGCACCTGGGTTAGATCAACAAGATCCCATGTGCCACAGGACTACAAAACTGTCATCTCCTCATCCATAGCAAAGGTCCAAGACAGATCTTGGAAGCCCTCATGATGGTCCTGTGGTACCTGTAAACTGTCAATAGCCAGAGAAAACCATTGTCCAACTGCAAGCAACTGTCAAGTGAGATAAATTGAGATACAGAGTATTTAGCACAAGACTGTGAAGCCTTCCTTGCAATAGGAAGGTCCAGAGTAGTATCCTCAGGAGGAGGAGGTACTTGGTCTTCAAAAACAAGTCATCAGCAGCTGATGGAGGCTGAGCAGAAATGGTAGACAATGATTCCTCCATCTGAGGAACATCTGGAGCCCTGCATTGAAAGTGCTTAGGAAAGCTATTTGTATCAGGGGCCTTAGGATGACACTGGAAAGGACTAGGATCAGGCTGATTGGCCCTTGATATAGGTGGCTCAGTGGGTTGTGGTGACTGAGATGGCAGTAGTGGCTTAATATCATTGGGAGAGGAACATCACTAGGATGGGGAAGAAATGGATTGCTCCACATGTGTCTAGTAGTAGGGAATCTCCTCAAAGAAAGTAACATCAACAGAAACATAAAACTTCTGTGACACACGATAATAACATCTGCACCCTTTCTAAGTTCTAGAATAACCCAGAAAGATGCAGTTCGCGGATCGAGGACTAGGAGAAAATAAAATAAAAATAAATAAAGGAGCAACATTACTATTAAAGAGCCTTTTCTCGAGTCCATAGGAACTTGTGGGGTTGACTCCTCCCCTACGACAGTGTTAGTGGGGGAGTACGTGAGTCCACGTTTGCACTCTAGCGTGTTTGTAGTGAAAGAGTGAGGTGAGAAGGAGGCACAACGCAAACTTCGAAGCATGTGATTAATTGACGTCACACACATCTTGAGAATTAGGCTAATTGGACAAGTCGCAAGTTTTCATGTCAATGCTTCGGTTTCCTTTACTATTATTATTGTTGTTGATGTTGTTGTTATTGATGCTCTAAGTGTCTTGACTAGTATTCTTAGCATACGTCTCCTGTCAACTTCACAATCATCGTTGAGGTTTTGGGAATTTATATACACTGTATGGGGCCCACATAATTACAGAATCAGAATTAGGATCGAAAGAAGCCTAAGGTGTAAATTATGAAAACGTGATTTAAAAGCGTGACTCCAAGTCTTTAAAGTGATTTCCATGTCTGCAACATGCGAGCGCATGCAGTTGTTTAAATTTAGCAAAGCACAATAAAAATTTGTCTCATAAGATCAGAAGTACCACGTGTACTAGGGTAAGGACGTCAAGCTATAGGCAACCGTAAATGGCCTTGTAGCCCATGTGGCACACATGAGCAGGGGTGATACCTAACAATAGATTTAGGGTGGAGAAGCCCCTCTGAGGCGCAAGGAGAGGCTTTCCGCACCCCAAACCCCCCTTGGGGTCACAACAAAAGTACCCTACATCAAGGTGATGATTCTTTTCCTGTCTTGTCGACAGTAAGGACCTACCGTCAGGAGCTAACGGCTACCATCCATAGACTAGGGGACTTCCTTGGGCTCAGCCCTGCGGCAAGGGTCGAGGCGATGACTAGTGAAACCCTTTATGAGTCAAGAGAAGGGTTTTTAGCATGAATAAGGGGCGAGGTGGAGTGCGAGTTGATGCAAGGGACATAGGAGGATACCATGCCCCTTGAGGATTTCACTAGTCGAAGCATGCAATTCCGAAGAGGATCCTTCTCTCTCGCACTTTAGTATGCCCTAGTGAGTCACTTGGCTCACACCGTGTTCGTTTTCTCATTTTCAGGACAAGATGCCACGCTACACCCCTTGTTACGTGGACCGTCCCCACCTATTGGTACTACGTCAGCAGGTGCAGCAACTTCTTTTACGTACCACCCTCACCAGAGATCTTCTACAACATATGTCATTCTTGGGGGAGCTCCTCCCTATTGAGGTTCACTTGACGAACCTCCTCTTTTTCCTATCTGCCCTCATCTAGGATCAAACGGACCTGCTTCTGGCTTAGTGGATGTCAATGTTGGGGGACCTCCTCCCTATTGAGGTTCACTTGACGAACCTCCTCTTTTTCCTAGGTGCCCTCATCCAGGATCAAACGAACCTGCTTCTAGCTTAGTGGATGTCGATGTGCTAGAGTGGTAGGTAAGGGTGGAAAACAAACATGGTGGTCAATGTTTCTTTTTGGGTGTTGCCGTCGTGCGCTAATTGTGGTAGATGCAGTAGGGGGATGATGTAAATAGCCCAACAATAGTTTTTAAACCCTCTTTCTAGCCCTTTTGACGTAAATATTACAATGCCATGGATATATATATAGGAACATGTTCGAAAATTTGCATAGTTTGTTAATTGATGTAAATATTATGTTTTTATTCTATTTTTCTAGTACAGCGGCAGCACCCTATTTTTCTTTATGTTAGCATATATTTTTATTCTATTTTTCTCTATTGTACGGTTGTGGAGTTTGCTCATCAGGGGGCACCTATGTACTTTGCCCTTTTTGATCTCTCTCTATATTAGGGAGCTCTAGGGTTTCAATAAGTTGAATCATTTCATCCAATTTAGTATCAGAGTGGTGATCCTAGATCGACGCTTCGATACCCTACCTCCACAAGCCTCTGTACCCCTCCACCAAAATCTTAATCTCTCTTGGAGGCACCAGAGACATCTAGCACACCCCCCTTACTTCAGTCCCACCTTCCTCCCCAAATTAAGTTTGTGTTGAGCCATCTGACCAAATGTGTGCTAGTGGTGATTGTGCATGTGCAGGTGACGATGTTCCTGAGGATAACCTTCCGATAGCGATTCACAAGCCACCATGGTCTTGTGCACATTATAGAGAGGTAGGGACAATGTCCACTAATAAGATAGGGAAATCATTTGGCTTGTTTACTGTGGTTTTGTCAGCTACAGTATCAGTAGACCATGCTTGATCCAAAAATGTGAAAGGCCATGGAGGATGGGATGACTGCTTTACATGATCGACAAGCATGGGAGTTTACTCCTCTTTCACCTAACATTACACTTGTTGGTTGCTGTTGGGTCTTTGACTTGAAGCACACCTTGATGGATCTATTTCAAGGTATAAGGCATGTTTGGTAGCAAAGGGATTCACCCAAATATTTAGGGTGGATTTCTTTGATATCTTTTCTCCTGTTACTCGCTTGTCTACAATCTGGATAATTGTTTTTGTGGCTACTCATAAGGATTGGAAACTCCATCAACTTGATGTCAAAAATGCCTTCCTGTATGGTGATCTTCAGGAAAAGGTATACATGTAGTAGCCTCCTGTATTTGAGGTTCAGGGGGACTGTATATGCAGGTTGAAAAAGGTTATTTATGGACTTAAGCAGAGTCCAAGAGCGTGGTTCCACAAACTATTAGAAGTAGTTGAGAAGATGGGCATACAGAGATCCTCCTCAGATCATACACTGTTTGTTAGGAAGATAGAGCGAGGTGTGGTGGTTCTCTTGGTGTATGTTGATGATTTGATCATTACAGGGGACAGCAAAGTTGGAGTTGCAGAAGTCAAAAGATCTCTAGCAGAGCAGTTTGTTATGAAAAATCTTAGCTAGCTACATTTTTTCTAGGAATTAAAGTTCCAACCAGGAGAGAAGGGATAGTTTGTCCCAACGTAAGTATGCCCTTGAAGTACTTAAAGAAACAGGCATGCTGGGGTCCAAACCTGCTAACATACCAATGGATCCTAGGGTACATTTATATGATGGAGAGATAGAGATGGTTGATAATTATTCATATAGGAAATTGGTTGGAAAATTGTTATATCTAACCATTACTAGACTTGATATAGCTTTGGCAGTTGGAAAGCTAAGTCAATTTATGGACAAGCCTACTAAATTGCATTGGGAGGCAGCTATGCAGGTGCTTAGATAAGAAAGCACCTGGTCGTGGAATATTTTTCAGGAAGGGAGCTGCTATGAAGGTTGTTGGATATTCATATGATGACTATGCAAGGGATATAGTCAACATAAAATGTACCACTGGCTTTTGTACCTTTGTTGCTAGAAATCTTGTCACCTGGAAGAGTAAGAAGCAGGGTGTTGTCTCCAGGTCGAGTGTAGAATCTGAGTATCATGCTATGGGTTAGACTACGACTGAGGAAAGAGGCAAGCTTTGAATGCCATGGCTGCAAGAGAATCCACTACAATGTTAAATAGCATTGGAGCTAATCGCCATCCCTGACAGACACCTCTTTGCAGCTGTATCCAAGAACCATTTGCTTTCCCATTTATCAACACCGAAAGAGATGATATAGTAACACATCTCTTCATTAACATTATCCAAAGATTTGGAAAACCTCTTCTCTTCAAAATCTCCCATAAATAGCTCCATGAGATAAAGTCATAAGCATTTGAAAAATCCACTTTCCAAAGAATAGAGAACACCTCCGTTTCGAAGTTGCTAAGAACTCCTCGACAAGAACATATGAATCTTATAGGGATCTCCCTTTAATAAAAGCAGATTGGACCGAGAAAACAATATCAAGTAAAATGTGATGCAAAGCAAAGCAAGACTAGGATGCAAAGCAAGTAGGCTTACCATGACCGGGCCCATGTTTGGGTCTGATATCCACTTATGAATGCTGAAAAGTGTCAACATTAGGTTCCTTATAATCAACATAAGACTTCCTGCATGCAGCAAGGGATTGCGCAGCGGTCTGTGGTTAATGGTAAACTCCTTCAATCTCCGGTTTGGTAGCCCACCCCTCGAACACAATAGGGTCCTGTACCAGAAAACATGTGGCAGCCGACGGGATCCGGTCTTCTTCAACAATCAAAGGTTGGAAAGGGTTAACAGTTGGATCAGAAAACTCACCAAATCCAGATCCAATTATGGATTCGGATGGCACCTATTCAAAACATTGATTAACATATCCCATATCAGCTCTCGCGTTTGAGTCAATGATCGGGCTCCTCGATAAAGGGAGGATCCAACTCAACAATCACAAAAGGAGACAATCACAAGAAAGACAAGGAGATCGGTGACCCAATTCCATCGCAAGGGGTATTCGTCTGGGGGAAGGGCAAGGCTCCTAAAAAATCCACTAGAAGTAGCAGTATTACAGTCTCTCGGATTGCATGAAGAGGTCCTTGTAAGGGCCTTCCACTCTATTTATAATTAAAAAAAGTGTGGTTATAGTCGGAAAATCTTACGAGATCTTCTCCACGATCTTGTCGTGTTCCTTGGTAAGCCCATTATCAAGGCTCATCCATTTTCAAAACATTAATTGCATCGGTAATCCCATGATTACTGCCAGTATGGGCATCACGGACGCTGTTACCGTCCTTTGTTGACTTTGGTGGCACCGGGCCCTCGAGTGAGGTCGGGCTTACCTGGATTCGGATCCGCTTGGATGGAGGTGGGTCGAGCTAGGTTGGGTCCACCTGTTTACTCCAAGTTTGGGTGGCTGGATCCTTATGCTAGCTACATGCGAAGTTTTAAGTCTGAAAGCGCTTTTTACCCCTCATTATATGCCCCCACTCTCTAGCAGGCAAATGTTGTTGGAAAGTAGTAAGCATACTTAAAACTTCACAGTATAGCATGCCCCCAAATGTTGTCCCAGCTGTATCAAAAGCGGAGTGAACATTTGTGATGAGGCAGAAAGTTTTGAGGCATTTTCTTGCTAGACTTAAGAGGCGGTATGCCGGCCTTAAGAGGCAACGATATTTAGGGAACATGGGTGCAAGGGCCCGATTTCCTGCCAGCATTAAAAGGTGGCGATGATGAGGGAATGTGGGTGCAGGGGTCTGATTTCCCGCCAGCCTTAAGTGGCGGCTATGTTAAGGGAACGTGAACGTAGGGGCCCAATTTCTCACCAGCATGAAGAGGCGATTTGCTAGGAAATGGTGAGGGAACGTGGGCGCAAGGGCCTGATTTCCCGCCAGCCTTAGGAGGCAAATATGTTAAGGGAACGTGAGCACTTCTGCCTAAGTTCTTGTCGGTCTTAAGAGGCTATCTCTGAAGGGAGCGAAGGCATATCAACGCCTGGTCCTAGCTGGCCTTAAGAGGCGGCTACCCAAGAAATGGTGTGACGTAAGCACTCCTTCCGTGAGTGATGGCCAGTCACTGCAAGAATTGGATCTTGTCTTGGGTGTGACAAGATTGGCAATAATTGTCGTTATGATGGGGCGAAGGCCTCAAGTATTGTGCCTGTCATTGATGGGATTGCCCTCTCTTCGACGGTGGATATGCGCACAGGAGGTATTTAATGCCCGTAATGATGGCCGAGGTATTTTCGGCTCTTGGAGGTATATTTGGAATCTACATCGGATATGGCGGGATTTGATTCTTTCGAAGCGTGCATCCCGCAAGGGGGGAACCACCCTCTGGGGAGGGGTTATATATAGGGGTGGTGGGTTATAGTTAATGCCCCACCTACCCTCAATTGCTGTAGAGAGCATTGTGCTTGGTACTCGTCATCGCCGGCATGCTGTGAGAGAGTGCCCCTTGTCAGAGCGCCTTCATCTCAAGATTTTTTAAATGAAGCATCGTCATGTCGGGACTTGCAGGCAAGGGTAAGTCTATTGCTTCCTCTTCCGGAGTCTCTGCTGAGACGAGGAATTTATATAGTTTTTCGTCAGACTTTCGTAGCCGATCCATGATTCAGTCTTTTTTGGAGGAGTACGGACTCAATGGAGTGTTATTTCATGCTTATGGGTTCCAGACCCGTCTATGTTCAGACGGGTTGAAAGACATGTTTATAATTTGTAGATATGTCATAGAGCACGGTCTACGAGTATCGTTGAACCACTTTTGTCCTCCTTCCTTTCCTTTTACCGCCTTACCCCTTCGCAGCTCAGCCTTAATTGCTGGCTAGTTTTAAATGCATTTACCGTCATCTGCTTTCACTTGGGGATTGCTCCCCACCTTGTTTTGTTCTGCCTGTTTTCTGGGCTAATGCCCTTGAAGGTGAAGAGGGGTAGTTGTCCTCCATTAGGCACTTATACCCTATACAGCTGACATACCAAATACCAGATAGTGGACCTCCCAGATAGCTTGAAGGGGCAAGACTAACATTACTTTTTTTTCAAATATCGAAGACCTTGGAGTTCCCTATACTTGGTAAGGCTTGCCTAAGAGGGACCAGGCACCCCGATTCGAGGAGCTTGACCCATCTTCCCAGGTGATGCAGACAAAATAATTAAGTTTGGTATGATTGCCCAGTCGAAACTCATGCATAAGGACATCCAGGAGGCTTTGTCATGGGTGGCAGATTCATTGCCCATGCCATGTAAGTAGGGGGGAGGAAATAGCCTTTGTATCGCGTATCACATCTGCCAGCTACTTAATAATCTGATCTTTTGGTTTTTAGTTGTAGCTTTCGAGCAGTTCGCTCAGTCGGACATGCCCAGGCATCGAGGCAGTGGCTCTGCTTGCCGCGGGTCATGACATAGCGAGGAAAGGCCAGTGGAGCATGGGGAGAGGAGACCGGTGGAGCGGGGTGAGGGGAGTCAGCCCACTTATCAGAAGGGGCTGAAGTGGAAGGAGGAGGAGGCCCTTGAAGAGGCTGCAAAGGAGCTGGAAGTCCCCTTGAAGCATCCCAGGAGGGGTTGTCGTGTGGAGCTTCCACGGAAGGAGCTGGTGACGTCCTCTTTGCAGAGTCCTAACGAGGCTGAGGGGGAAGGTGTGCCCTCTACCCTCGTGGAATCGTTTGAGCCACCCGAGGCCGTCACCTTGAGTGATTCCCTGCCGAAGGCACCTTTAGAGGTGACTCGTTCGGGAGTACTGTTGGCTTCCTGGCCCGTCGACTTCTCCCGGTGCGTGTGCCCTGCTGGCGCAAGAGGTGGCTGTCACCAGCAGCATCTTCAACCAGCCTTATTATTGGCAGAGCTCCATGGGGGTGTGGGTCTTGGTGGATCCCCTTGGCCGAGGGGGCTCAGGGATGATCAACTAGATAGTCGGGTCCCTTGCCAGATTCATGCTGGGGGGGGCTTGCAGTGGCCTCGTACCCGACCGAGTGGTGCCAGCTTAACCAGGGGCATTAAGTAGTGCCCCCACCTTAGAGCGGTAGGTGCTAAGGCACCTGAATGATGCCCTGTCTTGGGCTACCTTTAGGCCGGGGGTCATGAATTTTAATCATGTCTTTTTCTACTGCATGCACACGGTAAGTTTTTAGGGTTTTTCCTTTGCCTCCCCCCCCCCATTTTTTTTTACTTGACGTGCTTGTAGATTGCAAGCTGAGACGCTTGGGACCGCCTTCGTCCCACACGACGATGCTCCTTCGGACCTCCTTAGACCGATCAGTAACGTTGATGCAGCGGACATGGTCACCAAATGGGTCGTAACGGCCAAGGCGAAGCAGAGGGGTTTGCTTCACCACGTGGAGGAGGTCGTTGCTGCCTAAGAGAAGGTGGAGAAGACGGTAGAGGAGGCCGTGCGTAAGCTCTACTCACAACAGCAGATGGCCAACGATGTGTCTTGGCTGGAGGATGAGCTGAAGAAGGCCTACCTTGGTTTGAGAAGAACACTGCATGTTGGCGGGGGGCTGGAAGAAAGCCTCATCAGAGTGTACAAGACCAAAGTCGTGGCTTTGGAGGTTTTTCTCGAGCGCCTCACGATCGCCTGCACCAGTGTCCTTTCCTTGAAGGAGGAGGTGCAAGTGCTTAGGGCTGAACACTCCTCGTCTGTGGAGGGGTACGAGAGGGCTCTTGAGGAAGAGTGCCTCCACCTGAGCGCCACGATTGATAGACTAGTTTCTGTGAGAGCAAGTCTCGAGAAGGCGAAGGCGGCTACAGAGGAATTGAGAGCCGACCTCGGCAAGGCCCAGCAGCTCACGGAGGAGAGGGGTCAGCGGGTGGCGGAGTTGGAGGATGTTGCACAGCTGGAGCTGGATGCAGAGGCAGTGATAGCATTTTTCGCCAAGGATCCGTCCATGAAGGCAAGCCGAGAGGATCTCTCGAAGGAGATTGGGAAGCATACCCTGGTTGCTGTGCAGTCCCTCCTTGCAGGGAAGCATACTCCAGTGGAGTTGTGACTGGTCAAGGGACCAATTTTTGTCGAAGTAGGACCGTCAAAAGGCTGCCTGTCTTATTGCCAACAGAACCCATGGAACCGCCCACGAACCAGCTGGCTTTTGAAGAGGAGGCTAACTAGCTGGGTCTGTCAGGGGCCATGGAGCCACCTTCAGAGGTGATTAGCACACTCTGCCTCTCGCCAGCATTTAGGAGAAACATTTTTAGGGCTTGGGAGGGGAGTCTGTGAGGCCCTTGTTAGTATTATTGTTGTAGTTTCTTTTATTTTCTTTTCTTTTCTTTTTGGAATGTAATAGGGAACACCCTTTTTGAATGAATGAAAGGAAAATTTCTATCTTTATTACTTGTCTGTATTCATACAAGATACAAACATAAGTTGCTCACATGCCAAGTGCGGGGGATGCTTTTACCGCCTAAGGTCTGTAATTCATAGAAGTCTCTTGGACTATCTTTACGAATCTTGTAAGGCCCTTCCCAATGGGCATCTAGCTTCCTGCTTGACTTACTTGGCATGGAGACTTCACACTTGCGCAAGACCAAGTCTCCTTGGGAGAATGTCCACATGCGGACCCTCCTATTATAGGCGGCAACAATTACTTCTTTATGCTTGAGCGATACTTCTTAAGCCTTATCCCTTAGCTCATCTATGAGGTCTAAGGATAGGCAAACTTGATCATCATTGGTAACGGAGTCATAGAGTTATGTCATGTAAGTGGGGAGGATTATTTCGATAGGCAATCGGGCTTCCATGCCGTATGGCAAGCTGAATGGTGTGTGGCCCATGGAAGTCCTCTGGTAAGTCCTATAGCCTTATAGCACGTCCAATAGCTCGTCCTCCCATCTCCCTTTGGCTGAATCTAGCCGACACTTTAGTACTGAGATGAGGGTACGGTTAGTCACCTCTGCCTGTCCATTCACCTAGGGATGCCCACAGACGTAAAGCGTAGGCAAATACTCCAGCTAGTGCAAAATTCCTCAAATTTTGTACAGGCGAACCGGGTGCCATTGTCTATGACAATTTACTGGGGTATCCCATAACTAGCTAGAATGCCTTTGCGAACGAAGGAGATAACTCTATCAGTTGTTGGGCTAGCCATAGCCTCAGCTTCGACCCATTTGGAGAAGTAATCAACTGCCACTAGTATAAACCACTTCTAAGCTAGGGCTGACGAGAAATGGCCAATGAAGTCCATGCTCCACTTTGCAAAAGGGATGGGTGACATCATAGGCACTAACTTTCGAGGCAACAAATGGTGCAGGGTAGTGAACTGCTGGCACTTATCACACCTGCGTACAAAGTCCTTGCAGTGTTATTTCATTTAGGGCTAGAAGTAGCCCGCTTGGAGTAGCCGGGCCAAAAGTGCCTTGTACCCTTTGTGATTCCTGCATACGCCTCCGTGGGCTTCTTAAAGGACCTATGTTGCTTCCTCTTATGTCAAGCAATGCAACAGGGGGTGGAATACCCTTGCTTGTACAGTTTCCCCTCTATCAAGGTGTACCTTGAGGCTTTCAGGCGAAAGGCCTTGGGCCATGGTTCCCTTGGGGTAGTTCTCCAGAGTTCAGGTAAGTGATGATAGGCATCATCCAAAAAATGGACTGCTTTATCGTGAATGTCTTGAGAGAGGGCACAGTTGGCTCCTTTAGAGTTTGGAGGTAGATATCTTCCTCTTGCCCTAGAGGAATGGCAGCAGCGAGTCTTGCCAACGTGTCCGCCAGGGGGTTGTCGATTCTAGGCACCCGTCTGATCGAGACGGTCTTAAAGTCCACTAGTTCTTCTCTGACCTTGTCAGCATACAAGATCATGTTTGGATCCCGAGCTTGGTATTCGCTATTTATTTGGTTAGCGACTAGCAAGGAGTCCATGTAAATCTCCAGCGAGGTGACACCTCTAGACTTTGCCTCCCGGATGCCTGCCAGCATGGCCTCATACTCCGCCTGGTTATTGAATGTAAGGAAGTCCAATTTGATGGCATACTTATGAGTAGCACCATCTGGGATGATCAAGGCTATCCTTGCCCCAAACCTGGCTATCATAAACAAGCTGTCAACCAGCTACTAGAGGAGTGTGAGGGAGGCATCCAGGTTCGTGATTCTGCCACGAAATCTGCCAGGACTTGTCCTCTGATGGCTCTCCTCGGCTGGTACTTGATGTTGAACACCACCAATATCATAGCCCATTTGATTTGTCATGCTGACCCTGTGGGCTTATGTAGCATTTGCCGCAGGGGTAATGTGGCAGGACCATTATAGTGTGGGCTTGGAAGTATGGGTGTAGCTTTCTGGCTGCGATGACCAGAGCTAGCCCTAGCTTTTTGAAGACCGTATACTTAGCTTCTACACCTTGATAGGTTTTGCTAATGATCTCGTTGCTGTGTTCGCACTCGCCAACTAGAATAATGCTAATGGCGGACACGAACGTCGCCAAGTATAATGAGAGGACCTCCCTAGCCTAAGGATCCGTTAAGACAAGGAGACTTCAAAGTGTGGCTTTGACTTCCTCTAAGGCTTTCTAGTAGTGAGGAGTCTAATGGGCGACAATATAACCTTTGCCCTTTTTTATGCACTCAAAGAAGGGGAGGCATTTATCAGAGGATCGAGATAAGAATCGACTTAACAAGGCAATCTTATCGACCAACGATTGCATTCCTTTCACAGTGCTTAGCGGTTGCAGGTCCATGATCACCTGGATCTTGTCGGGGTTAGCTTCGATCCCTCAGTTGGAGACCAAGAACCCCAAAAATTTACCAGCCAAGATTCCAAAGGGACACTTGTCAAGGTTCAGACAGAGGTGGGTGTCCCTTAGGATCTAGAACACCTCAGCCAAATATTCTAAGTGTTGAGGGAAATTGGAATCATTTACAAGCATATCATCTATATACACTTCAAATGATTTTCCTATTATTTTTGAGAAAATCATATTTACAAGACGCTGGTAAGTTGCTTCAGCATTTTTCAAGTCAAAGGGCATAACTTTATACTGGAACAAATGCCTATCGGTGATGAAGGAGGTGTGAGGTCTGTCTGCTAGAGCAAGGCTGATCTGGTGGTACCCGCTGTAGGCATCCAAGAAGGACATATGAGATTGTCTACTATAAGAGTCCACCTAGGCATTCACCCTTGGTAGGGGAAACTCATTCTTCGAGCAGGCTTCGTTGAGGTTGGTGAAGTCTACGCACATGTGTCATTTGCCATTGACTTTTTTCACCATCACCGTGTTTGAGATCCATGCCAGGTACAGAGATTCTTCGATGAATCCAGCTTCAAGGAGTTTTTGGACTTCAGCCTCAACCACTTGCCATTGTTCAGCTGACTTGTGCCGGTGCGCCTATTCGACTGTACAGGTGCCTGCCTGGATATTCAGGTGATGCTAAATCAAGGACGAGTCGACTCCTAGTAGGTCATTGGTAGATCAGGCAAAAATGTCCACGTTGGCCCTGAGCAGGAGTACCTCCTGAACCTTGGAGGAATCAAGGTCCGCTTCGACTTCGATGAGCTTATCGGCATTGCGAGGAAAAAGTTGTATATCCATGGTTGAAGAGCCTAACTGTAGTCCCGAAGTCATTAGCGGATCAGCCAGGTTTCCCTCTTGCTGGATCACGTAGACCTGATTTCTCTTCCCCTATTTCTATGATTTTGGGGGTTTTGGCTCCATGGACCGTTCCAGCTCGATCCTTAGGAGCTTCCGCCCGGTCGTTTGATCCCCATGTACTATTCCTACTCCTCAAGGAGAGTGGAAAAGCATGAATTGGAAGTACGAGGAGGGGATTAGGTGGAAGACATGGGTCGACAAGCAACCAATGATGCCGCCAAATGCTGCTGTCAACCCAACTACTCTGAATATAGTTATCCAGTTGAGGTGCCTATCCCTGTCGCAGACGGATAGGGGAAGGTTAATCTCCCCTTTTGGCATTACTTTGTGGTTGCCAAAGCCCACAACCGGATGGGTCGATGGGGGAGATGCTCCTCTCAGAAGCCCAGCTTGAGCAGTGTATTTGTGAACAAGACGTCTATTACGCTACCTTCATCCACTAAGAGCTTGGGTTGCAGCTGCCCCACCAAGAGGAGTGTCACTAGAAGCGTGTCCGTGTGTTATGCCAGATCGAGCAGGGAAGCGAATATCCTGGACACCGCTTACTTGACTATACCCCTCCTGCTCCACTGAAGAGTAGGGAAGGTGCTCAGAAGGGCCGACTATGAAGGAGTGTCCTGTTGGCCCAGGGCGGTGTTAACCCTGAAGATTATCTCAACCTCTGTACTGATATGTTCAGGCGACAAGAGGTAAGCATCCTAGGGTAACACGGGCATCGTCGTTAGGACTTAACATTGGTATTCTGCAGTGGGTAGCCAGGGTGACACCATCAGCTCAGTCGGGTGGGCTGTCGACTCGTCTGGCTCCTGGTCCATAAGGAAGACCACATTGACTCCCCGAAGCTACTGGAGCTTCTCCTTATGGTAGTCTTCCAAGCCCTTTATGGGCCTCTTTCTGTTGTCTTGGCTCTCATTTCACCTGACGAAGTAAGCCAAGTTCACGTGTCGGATCTGGGACTCAATCTGATCACGCGAATCCTGATAGTCATTGGTAGTATGACCCCAAGCCTTATGGTACTTACAGTAGGGCCTGGAGTCAGCCTTCCTCTTCATGGGCTTTGGTGGAGGTAGAAGGTCCTTGTCTGTGGACCAAACTTCTGCTAACACGTCCGCCTGGTTCACGACCAGGGGAGTGTATTCCTCAAAGGACTCTCGCCTTGTCTGGCGAGGTCCGTAATTGTGACCCTTAGTGGGTCATTTTCTCCTTTTGTCGTGGAAGGTGGCCTTTCGCTCGTGGAAGCGACCGCTTCCGCGAAAGGGCGTTGGAGCGAGCTAGCTAGGGGCCCTCTTCTCCTCTATAGGGCTTGCGTTGTTGCCATGGCCTTCAACCAACCAACTGTTGGAGTGAAAGAGTCATCCTGCTTCGTGAATCTCGTGGCCCTGTCCTATAGCTCCGCCATGTCCCTTGGCGGGAAATCGTCGATGTCGTACCAAAACCTTTGAGTCAGGAGGCTTGACTTGAAGTATTGGACAGCTATAGCATTATGGGGCCTCTTGCACTTGAAGTATTGAACCTTGAACCGATCCAAGTAGGACCAGAAGGACTCAGTCTTCCATTGTCTGATTTTCGATAACCTTTAAGTGTTGTCTCTAACCCTTTGTTCCCCAGCAAAGTACTAGCAAAACTTGTCCGCCAGATCTTAGAAGCAGGCAATCTGTCCGGCTGGTAGGTTGTTAAAACATTCATGGGCCATGTCGGACAAATACGACAGGAATACTCGGCAGAGTACTTCGTCAGGGCAGCCACGCACCAGCATCATCTGACAGTAGCTCCCAATGAAATTGTTGGGGTTCGTCATCCCGTCATACAGGGCCATACTGGCTGCTTGAATTTTTCAGGTAAAGGGGTTGTCATCATCACCTCTTTTGTGAATGGATAGGTGGTGACATACGTGCGTGGGTGTATATCCCTCATCGCCTGGGTGACTTGGTTAACAATCTCTGGAATGGTGCCCCTCTGCCAGAAAGGGGTTGAGCACCCGATTGCTCCCTCAACAAAGGCAAGAGTGGAGCTTTCGGTAAGCTGTAGGGAGCTTCGCCTCGCTGGCTAATAAGCTCGAGCTTTAGCTTTTCGAGCTGTTCGTGCAGGTGCGCATTTTCCTCCACCACACGTCGCCATTTCGATTGTTCGTCGCTGAAGCTCGAACTCTAGGGCTGCCCCTGCTGGGTCTTGCCAAACTCCTGGATTTATTTCATCTCGAGGAGTTTCGCGGCGAGGGATTGACGCTCCGCCTTTAGGGCTGCCAACCTAGCTTCACACTCCTCCCTCGCTCGCATCTCGAGGAGGGGGTCCTCCTCGAGGGCCTCAAGCAGCCGCTCAGGTTGTACCGACTTCAGCATGCTGATGGTGCCTCTTGGACAAGGAGACTCTGGACTCCACTTGGTCCTTCTCGGGGTGGCCGCGAGCGAGGTTGTGAGTGGTTGGGACCACTACCAAGATTCTTGAATAGGGAAGGATGTCAAAGGACAATCGTTTCCCACAGACGGCACCATTTGATCCGGCTCCTCAGTAGCGGGAGGATCCAACTCAACAATCACACAAGGAGTTAATCACAAGAAAGACAAGGAGATTGATGACTTAGTTCCGCCACAAGGGGTGAACGTCTAGGGGAAGGGTAAGGCTCCTAGAAATCACTAGAAGTAATAGTATTACAATCCCTTGGAGTCTCTTTCTCTCAGATTGCATGAAGAGGCGCTTGTAAGAGCCTTCCTTTCTATTTATAGTTACAAAAAGTGTGGTTACAACCAAAAAGTCTTACGAGATCTTCTTCGCGGTCTTGTCGTGTTCCTTAGTAAGCCCGTTGTCAAGGCTCATCCATTGTCAGAACATTAATTGCATTGGTAATCCCATGACTACTGCTAGCATGGGCATCATGGGCACTATTACCATCCTTTGTTAACTTTGGTGGCACCAGGCCCTCGGGTGAGGCTGGGCTTACTTGGATCCGGATACGCTTGGATGAAGGCAGGTCGGGCCAGGCCAGGTCCGCCTGTTTACTCCAAGTTTGGGTGACCGGATCCTTATGTGGCCTGCATGCGAAGTTTTAAGTCCGAGGGTACTTTCTTCCCCTCATCAGTCGACAACCAAAATAGGAAAACCGTCTACCTCGAAATCAGGGAGAGCAGCGCTAGCACCAACTGTAAGATTCAAAATTTGAATCCTAGCAGCAAAAACGGTAGGATTCCTTTTCGGTCGCCATTCCAACCGAGATTCTCAACTAGAAATCCGACCTTCCATCTTTGGCAGTGCTGCATTTGCAGCCATCAAACCAGATCAGCGACCCTCAGCTTGTGAACCAAAGGGCCCTCTGGTGATCTAATAGCAGCACCCATCTTCGGTACCTTGACATAGTCATCAACTCTTAACACTTTTGCCTTCACAATCTTCGCATAAGAAAGAGCTTTTCTTCCTTCAAACCTAAACTTCTCAAAGGTGATAGACACACGCACACCCTTCAAAGCGTAGAACCTCCTTCGATGGGAGCGATTTTCCCACCAATAGTTTGCCTTTCACCTACACCGAAGAGGTGTCCCCTTACAAACCAACCCCAAAACATCTTCTAATGCGTGCAAATGAGGAACAAATGATAACAACCGTCTCTACGGTTATCAATCTCAAGGGGATTCCAAGAATGAAAAATCTAATAGTCGTGCACAATGGAATCTGTTCATCAGAAGCTCCATCATAAATACTTGGAGGAGACCATCGAACCAAATCATCACTAAGCGAGAATTCTTTATATTTAAGGAGATCAATGTCCGACCTCTCAAGACCAGAGAGCAAAAAATTTTTCTCCTATAAAACAGTAATCTTCCACTTTATCAAAACCAAGCCACAGCGGCAAACAAATGATCTAACCTCATCAATGCTAACTCCTCCACATTAGAGATTTTCTATCAAGGAAAAATCCAACATAGAGTCGAGGCCACTCACTTCCTGCGTCCACAAAAACACTACTCCAATCGTTGGCGTCTCCCCAACTAGAGGAGTGAGATGTCTTCCACTTTCATCCAGCTTCTTATAATAGAACCTCCAAGGACACTCCCTCTTATGCTCCCAACCACGACAACAGAGACAAAGAGTAGGATCATGACAATCCTTAGCCAAATGCCCCAATCCCTTGCACTTGTAGCAAACTACGCAGTGCAAGAGGAGTCATTTCCTCCTCGCCAACCACTCCCTCTCACCCTCCTCCACTCACCTCCTCTCGTCGCCCCTTTCTCCCATCTATAGTTGAAGATCTTTCAAGAGGAGTTATTGGTATTGCAACCCCAAGTTAGTAGGTTTCATTTTTGTGTGATTCAGCATAATATCTATTTACTGCAAGCATTTTGACTATTTCAGAGTATACTACCTTTGTTATGTACCATTGACATTTCTTACATGATTTTTCCTTATAATTTTAGGTTTGTGCATTGTTATCAAAACTACTTGTTTAACCATGTTGCTAGAGCAAGGGTATGCCCTAATTTTTTTTTTTAATTGATGAAGGATGAATTATTTTTTTTGCTTCCGATTAATAGTTTGTTTATCATCAAGGTTCAAAGTTCATCCTATCCAATTTTGCCATCTCCTACCCAATTGAAAAAAAAGAATTTCTAGTTTTTCCTTGTAGATCAAGCAAATGGTAATTGATATCCTCATGGAGTCTGATAGCTAGAAGCCATAATTCATAAAGTAGGTTTCTTTTGAGCTCCCCTTATATTCTTCTATCGTACTTGATTCTTTCTTACTACATGCCATATTTTTCTCTAGACATTTGCCAATGTTGATTTTGACCACATGGCAAGATAAATAAATAAGATTGGGAAGAATATGTTTCTAGGAACCCTTCCCTTATGAGGAACATGACTCTCCCTTACCTGAGGTATGCAATCAACATTTTATTATGTGGAACCTTTTGTTATCATTATTATTATGCTTAAGGCATATGTTTCCTTGAAAAGAATATTATGTTTGGGTCATATGTGTCATAGTAATCTCTACTTTCTAATTAAACTAACATGCAATTTGCCCAAAGTTACTAATCATATTCTAGTCAATTGGATTATAAAGGGTGTAATCGGCATGCTTGCCATCGAGAAAGTAATTTATAGAAACATTCTTTAATCAATTTTGATTTGTGATAAATAGAATAATGCACTCTACTACTTGCCACACTCGTGAGAGTTCTTGCTCTATTGCCCTTCTCAACTTAATGTCTTGGATTTACCTTTTCAGCTTTAGCTTTCCATGGCATCATTCGTATTGGTGCAAACATGTTCCAGAAGTTGCTGCCGATATTTAAATAAGATGCAAAAGAGAGAAGGAATTGACAAATTACCCCCTTATTCTTTTAAGTAAATTTCTTAGTTTCCTCTGTGCCAAGTGAAATGAAACAAAATTGCCTCCAAAGTGTAGGCCCAAATTGTAAAACCTCTTAATCTCTAGGTGCATTCATCCATTCCATTAAGCTACATTTATTTTAACTCTTTCTCTTCTTCCTGATCTTCTCTGCTTTCCATTCCCATTCATAGCATTGTCATTGTGTGATTGACTGACTGGTTTCCATTAAGCTACATTTAATGCTGCTCGTCTTCTGGAAAACTGAAGATTGAACCTTTCCAACCTACTGGGACATTTAGTTTGGTAACTATTGCTCCTCATTGGCTTGCTGAGATTAAGGGAAGTATTACGTAGATTTAGGGGCCAGGTAGTGAACAGTTGAAGCAACCAAGGGACGACTCCTCGAGAAAGTGAACTCAAACCTTAGGGGACTCCGCGGTTGAATACCTCCAAGGAGAAGGCAGAGTACACCCTCAGGACTACTTTCGAGATACTTGGAAAAGTTTAGATGATGTCATGAAGGCTGAGTAGGATGTACAGATGAAGAGAATCCAAACCAATCCTTATAGGATAATGAAATCCCTGTAACAAGGTGTCGGGACTGATGAGGCTTGCGCGTGTCAAGTGTCTCCATGCTAGTTAGAGTGGCGAGCTGCCAGCCAACAATATTCCATTATGAGGAACAGTGGGTGATTTCTAAGGGAGGATTTTGGGTGGAGTCCCTCTGAGTCGTAAGGAGAGAATCTTCACACCATGAACCTCCTTAGGTTTACTACGAGAGTACCCTAGTGACCGGTCATGATTTTCTTTTATTGTTGGTGACATGAATTTGTTATTTAGACAATACTTGGGAGGCAACTCATAGTGGACCCCGTGGGAGGGGTTGAGGAGACGGGTCCTGTAGCCTATCAGCCTAAGCTAGGAAAAATAGAGTGATGACTCTTGTCAGGTAAGACAAGGAACTACCGGAAATTAGGGGGAGTCACGCACTTGTTGGAATATCGTACTAGAATCAATTTTTTTATATTTTTGTTCTTACAATAAATCACCCCCTACCAAGCTTGTTGGCTCATGCTATACTTTCACCCTACTTTTTAGGACACAATGCTGCACTGGCCAACCCATTACGTGCCATGTCCCTACGTACGAGAGCTACACCTACGGGTGCATTAGATACTCTGGGTCACACTAACCAAGGATTTCCTTCGGCAGATGTTGTACATGGGGGAATTCCTATCCCTTGGAGTTCACTTTAAGAGCCTTTGCACCTGCCTTGGGGCACTCCTCTTGATGTGACTGAGGTATTTTACGCCCTCACGAATTTGGGAGTAAGGGAGTGCTAGGGAGGAGAGAAGGGAAGTAGTTACTGGTCTTTTGGGGGGTCAAATGGAAACTTCTATAGTATAGGGACTATATATATAGTTGTATATATTTCTTTTTTATCGCACTACTCTTAGCCCTTCCTTTTGAATGACAGCTTATAACTCAGCATGCAAATATGTAAAAGGACATGTCTGTATATATGTATAGTGGGGTACGCCCGCATTAGCCATGTGGATATACATATATATATCTATATATATACATATTGACTGTCTCTTGTGGTGTGGATGGTGATATAATCACAGGGTGTACCTGCATTCGCTATATGTGTATATGTATGGGTTTTCTTTCATGGCATTACTAAGCGAGGTGTGCCTGCATTTACTAAATGTTATTTATATGTTTTCTTTTTCTCTTGATAATGATGCAAAGCAGGGTGTGCCCGCAATAGATTATCTTGTATATCTTTGTATAGGCTTTCTTACCAGGTACGGAATTGAGAAAAAAATACAGAAAAATAGGGGAGATTTTGTCAAATTTTCGGTAGAAATTAACCCATTAAAATAATATTTGATCCTTAGACTCCTTATCCGTAACCTTTGTAAACTAAGAGCTAAGGTCGACGCAATGCATAGTGGGAAAGGTGGGTGAGTGGAGTTGCGGGAAAGGTAGGGCAACCCCTTTTCCCTCGATGAGTATTTTGTTTTTCTACTACTAAAAATTTGGTCATATATGTGAGATCTTGGACAGGTTATATGTCCAAAATCAATGTACACACACACATAGATGTAATTACATAAACACTTGTGTGTACTAGAATCAGGTAGGGTTGGGTTCACGAGTCAAACTTGAAGATATGCAAAGTAGGGCCAGAGCGAATCTAGTTAAGATCCCCCACAATGGGATTCCACAACTATGTGTAGGTTGTAAGTTCACATCCATGTGTAGGTTCGAGCGTGAGAGAGAGGAGAAACCATACAAGTCGTTACCCGTGGTTTGAAATTGGAATCACGTCATTTTACTCTCTATTTTCATGCTTTCTCGCTAAATGATAGTTTCAAATTACAAACAGTTGGTGATTTTAGCGATTTCCCTTGTGCTAGAGATATTTTAATTAGCGAAATTTCTTGCGAATATCCGTCAACAACTGCGAATTCAAAAGTATAGTAAGAATATGGGTAAAAATAGAACTAAAATCACAATTGGACATGGGCTCGCACTAATTCACCAAATTTTGTTTTAGCCCTCAAGGAAAAATCAAGAGAAACTTTTATCGTACATGATTTTAGATCGATTATACATGTAGATTCGACAAGTCAATGATGCAATGTTGCTAAACAATGTCTCGAACTTCGTGAAGCTCACAACTTGCATACACGAGTGTGCGAGTAAGGGACCGATAGATGGACCCTAAACGACCCATGTCGCCCATGGTGCACATCAAGTCGCTGATGGGCCACAATGATGTTGCCTGCCCACCAAGGAGGTGACCGGGTAAGAGAATAGATCGAGCATGCGGGAGGCAGGGGTAGCCTGCCCAGACCCCTGCTACTTGGGGATATGTGTTATCCTAAACGATATGGGCTCGACTGTAATGGACAATCTAGGCAAGTGATCGTCGAGTGTAAGTTGCCAAGATCAAGGGTAGTACTATACGGACCTAGGGACTGGAACGAGAAGTCGAAAGCAACCAAGTGACGACTCCTCTCAGAAGGGAACTTGAACCCTGGGTGGACTCTACGAGGGACTCGAAAATGTTGATGTCGTGAAGGCCGAGGAGGATTTACAGATGAAGAAAATCTAAACCGATCCTTATAGGATAATGAGCTACCCGTAATAAGTTATTGGGACTAATGAGGCTTGCGCATGTGTCAAGCATCTCCACGCAAGTTATAGTTGCAAGCCGCCAGCCCATCGATTTTCTATTACGAGGAATAGTAGGTGATTCCTAAGCGTAGATTCTGGGTGGGGAAGTCCCTTTGAGGCATATGGAGAGTCTTTTCGCACCACAAACCTCCCTGGGTTCAAAATAAGAGTACCCTAGTGATAGGGTGATGATTTCAATTATTTTTGGTAATATGAATCTACTATTAGACATTAGCAGCTGATACCTAAACCTAGGAGACAACTCATCATTTAGACCCTGTGATAGGGGTCAAGGCGACGGGTCCTATAATTCGTCATGCTTGGTTAGGAAAGAAAAAGAGTGATGGTTCCAGCCTAGGTTAGGTTAAAATGTCGCACTACCCAACCCACTACGTGCCACGCCTCCACGTGTGGGAGCTGCACCTATGAGTGCACCAATTACTCCTTCGTATCACACTCACTAGGGATCTCTTGTGGGAGATGCTTTATATGGGGGAGTTCCTGCCCCTTGAGGTCTACTTTGCAAGCCTCTACACCTGCCTTGGGGTGCTCCTTCACGATGTCACCGAACTATTCTTCGCCCTAGCATATTTAGGAGTAGTAGAATGGTAGAGGAAGGAAAGGAAATAGGTATCTTTTTGGGATCCTAATGGAAATCCAATAGTATGGGAACCGTGTAAATAGTTGTACATATTCTATTTTGGTTTGTATTACTCATGGCCTTCTTTTGATGTAAACTTAGCAAACAGTATGTAAATATTCCTGTAAGGCCTACCAGGAGATGCACTACATGGCAAGGCGTACCCTCGTTAACTACGTTTATACAAGTATATAGACATATCGATATGTATATTTCTACTTTTTTAGTGGTATTGCTGTGCGGGGTGTGCCCACATTAGTTAATCGTTTATAGATAAATATCCTTTCTTTTTCGTGGTATTGCTGAGCAGGGTGTCCCTGCACTAGTTAATCATTTGTATATATACATCTTTTCTTTTTCCTGGTATTGCTGAGCAGGGTATGCCCACATTTGTTAATCGTTTATATATATGTTTTCTTTTTGTGTTATTGATGTTGGGTGGGGTGTGCTTGCCACTGTACATATATATTTTATACTGACCTTCCTAGTATAGAAATTAGGAAAAACCTAGAAAAATAGGGGAAAGTTGTCAAATTTTCGATAGAAACTAGCCCCATAAAATAATTCTTGGCGCTTAGAGGTGATAGGTGTCGGCCACGTGGCCTCAGCATCAATCATTTCATGACTGACATTGTGGGATGTGACAGTATTAGTGACCACCCAACCTCGACCCACAGGTCGTGAATTATGACGTGATACCACCTAATTCTATCATGCCCTGCGATGATGATCCTTGGAAATCGACGTCACAGCCACGTGGCAACTGCCATTGCCTCCTAGGGTGTCTAACAAGACGTTACCAAAATTTCTATATTTAAGCCTAGGGGAGGGTTGATAATTCAAGGGTTAGATTCTGGAAAATTTTCAATTGAGTTTTTCTTGTTTTTATTTTCCAATTGAGTTTTTCTTGTTTTTCTTACTTTTCCCAAGTTCTTGTACCTTCAAGAGAGATTCGTGCATAAGTATAAAAGCAACAGAAGGTGAGCACACCCCACTCATTCAATAAACACAAAAAAAATGATAGCGAGCACACCCCACGTAGCATCACAACCACAAAAGAAATGTGAAAGCATACACTATTGCGGGCTTACCCTGCATAGCATCACAACCACAAAAGAAATGTGATAGCGTATACTATTGTGGGCATACCTCGCTAAGTGGTTATATATATACATATACATGCCCATCACAAAAAAATATTTACAACAGTTTATACAGTTCATACAAGAGGAGCACAAGGACTATGACGAGATATGTACAACTATCTGCATCATTTTCTACTATCGACTAAGTTACATCTTTCTTTCCTGTTTAATAAAAAGGCGTAAAATCTAAAAAGAGAAATACCATCTCCTTTATCCCTTTTCTCCACCCCCACTTACCACTTTATCATGCCTACGTCTGCCAAGACCAACAACAAGCCTATCTGGTCTTGAAAAAGGGCGCCCAAACAGGTGAGGAGGCTTACTAAGTGATCCTTAACAAGGAGGAGCTCCCCAAGTACATCGTCTGCTGTAGGAGGTCTCTAGTGAGCTCGATACTGACCAGGAGCAATGGCACCCACTGGCGCAGTGCCAGCAGGTGGGGGCAGCCCACAAAGTGAGGGAAGTAACGTAGCAACCTGTCCTAAAAACAAAAGGGACAACAGCGTAGTGCGAGCCAATAGCTTAGTAGGGTGTAAAAAGGGTACAAGAGAAGGAAAACCATTGAGTGAGATGTCTCGACGAATAGGCATCCCCTCCAGCGGGCGAAATTTTCGAATACTTTCCTCTCGTTCTCGTTTGTCCTCCCCACCTCCATTCTTCCTAATCTGTAAGAATATCCCATCATACCCCTATGGATTCTATTTCACATTCCTTTTAGTTCGAGTTAACGGTGACAAACTTGTCGTCCTTGACCCCCTATCATGGGTTCCAACCCTAGGTCGTGTACTAGTCTAGGGGCGGTAGCTACCAATAGCTAATAGCCAATTATTTATTATTGTAATGACCTAAATCATCACCCTATCATTAGGGTACTTTCGTTGTGAACCTAGGGGGGTTCGTAGTGCAAGAAACCTCTCCTTGCACCTCAGAGAGATTCCTTCACCTCAAATCCTCCCTCGGGGTTCACTCACTGTTCCTCATAACAAAAAGTTGCTACGCTTTTAGCCCGGACATCTTGTCACAAGAAAAATATTTCGCGTAACTCTAATGCAGGCATACCCCACTCACCATCAACCACAAACAGGAAAGCACAAACATACACATAAGCAACTACAGCAGGCACACCCTGCACTATGGGTTACGTTTACAACAACGCCCTTCAGAGATACTTACACATCCACTTCACAAAAGTTACACAAAAGAAGGGCTAGGAAAGGTACAAAACATAAATATACAATTATTTACATGATCTTACCCTACTTGTTCCCATGCAACCTAATTTCGTCAAGAACCTTCAATAAGCTACCCAAAAAGAGAAAATGACCAGCCACTCTTGTTCCCATCTAAACTATCACTCCATCAGCCCCAGATTTTCCAAGGCAAACAGTAGGTCGATCATGTCTTGAAGAAGTGCTCCAAGGCAGGTGCAAAAGCTCGCAAGGCAAACCTCAAGGGGTAGGAACTCCCCCATGTATAGCATTTGCTGGAGGGGGCCCCTGGTGAGTGTGATGTGGAGGAGAAGCTGTTGCACTCATAGGTGTAACTCCTGCACATTGGAACGTGGCACATAGTGTATGGGGCAATGCGACATTTTGTCCTAAAAATAAAACAACAATGCGATGTGAGCCATATGGCTCAATAGGATGTCCAGTGCAGGAAGAAGGAAAGAAAAAAAAGACCCACAGAATAAGATGTTCCCATAGGTCAACACCCGCCATTGGCAAATTTTCCTCGATTCCCTTACCTATTTTCTCCCTTTATCTTTCCCTAAATCCCCATCCTATCCAATTGAATTTCTGACATCGGTAGTTCCTCAGCCTAAGGTGGTGGCTCGAATGCCCACATCCTCATTCCCCAATCATGGGGTCCACTCCTAGGTAGCGACCTAGTATAAGCATTGGCAGTCGCTATGGGGGGTAGCAAACATTCTTTCGATTAACAGCAGCAAGAATCATCACCTCGTCGTAGGCATACTTTCAATGTGAACCCAGGGGTTTGGGGTGTAAGGTACCTCGCCTTACGTCTCAGAGAGGTTTCTTCACCTTGATCACACCCTTGGAATTCACCCCTTTACTCATGACAAAGGGTTGTCAGGCTGACGATTCTCAACTTTAACCTGTGTGGAGACACTTGACACACGCATAAGCCTCCTCAAATCTGACTTCCAGTCACGGGTAATTCAATTCCATGGAAAATTTACTCTTTCAAATTCTCTGCAAGTCTACCTCTATCTGTAGGCATTAAGATAATTCTTCTCCGAACATTCCGAAGGTTTATACTGGAGTTTGGCCATGCACTCCTCGATCCTGCGTAAGCATAGATCAGATTACCATTTGGGCCTGAGGCCTCTCCATCGAGGAGTTAGCACATGGTCAAATTTCAATTCTTGCTCCCCTGGTCCTCAGGGTACTAAAGGCCTAACCATGGCCATAAGCAATCATGTCAACAATCCTTTACCTAGGTCAACCAGTCTCTAACGCACCTCCTCCCTATGATAGAGGTTATGCATCTAGGTTGCGAGAGCTGGGGTTAATTTCCCTCTCTGCAACCTGCACCCCCGTCCAACTACTGTCCTGATGACCTTTCAATGGGCAGGCCATGTCACAGTGGCCCACAAGCATTATGGGGTACCTCAAGGGCCACTCAATCCTATCGGGACCCTCGTCCGTATTCTCATGCCACGTAGGTGTAGGCCTTGTGTAACTCGAGGCCCTTGCTATGTCCCCATGTCAATGATTCGTTAATCGCATGCATCACACAGAATCCGGATGTACATATCAACTCAACTCGATGTCGAGTCTGGTCGCACGTGCTATCCTACAGGTGTCTGTACCGTCACCCTAACCTAACTCTTTATGTTGACATGGTAGGTGATGTGCATACATCTAAATAGCCAAAAATGTCTATTAATGCATATTCTTAGTGTTATATTAGCATCATGCATTATAAATGTTGGTGCTAGAGCATCGCAATCATTTAATTTGATGATAACAAAACACGTGTCATTTAACATTTGCACTTGGAGTCTTAGATTTTAGGTCAATTGCAAATGGAGACGTGGTTAGACGGAGTTCGAGCTCGCATCCATGGCGGATTGGAGGAGCTTGATGGAGAACAGAGAAGCTTCGCGAGGAGCGATGGCTTGATGAAGGAAGGAGATGAAGAATAGGATAGATTTTCTTTCCTTGTAATCGTTGTAATTTTGTTTCT
Source organism: Thalassia testudinum (assembly GCA_037157565.1). Lineage (NCBI taxonomy): Eukaryota > Viridiplantae > Streptophyta > Magnoliopsida > Alismatales > Hydrocharitaceae > Thalassia > Thalassia testudinum. The sequence goes on along the minus strand of JAZHRO010000015.1, from coordinate 22,176,517 downwards.
TTTGTTACTTAGATTCATGTTAAAGAGCCTCAAAGTACCCTAACAGTAGTCCTAGGAGCACTTGCACAACCCTAGGATACTTAGGTTTTCTGTAGAGAACTTAGAAAATCAAAATAAGGTTCAAACAGCCTTTTCAGATGTCTAATATGAAAATCAAACGTCTGATAAATACTTTTAAGACGTCCGACTGTTGACTCAGACGTCCGATTATGTTTAGGCTAGACTTAGTTAGTTCTGTCTGATGAAATCTGACGTCCAGACCTTAGTCCAGACGTCTTAAAAGACGTCTGATGACTTTGCCAGACGTCCAATTAGTGGACCATTGGCTGCCTTAGCAAACACTGAAGAATATGACCATTGCCTCGTATCAGATGTCCGTAGAAGACCCCAGACGTCTGATACATGACCGTTTTGCCTCGGCTGACCCAAAATCTCTTCTCAGAGATCTTATAGCCGTTGCACTCTCTTGGAAATCCATTCCCGCAGAAAAGTAGGTTTCCAGACGTTCAAACATAGTGCCAGATGTCCTGTGTCATCTGATGGACTTTCACTAGAACCCTGTTTCGATCTGAGTCAAGTCAGAAAAGAAACCCGCCTATAATCAGACGTCTGACTTTGTTCCCAGACATCTTAAACTATTTTTCCAGACGTCCAATGCCAGAATCAGACGTCAAATAACCCTGTCAGTGTAATGATTAATTCTGATTTTAGCCTGATTTTCTTGGAGCTTGCACCCAACGGCTATGGAAGCCTTCCAAAGCCTTCCTAGAGCCTCTATAAATAGAGGAGAACCTTTGCCACTCAAATACACACCAAGACACACTAAGCAAACCTCTTTCCATATCTTTTGTGTCCAAGAGAAGAAGTTGAAGCTCTAGCTCTCCAAGCTTAAGTTCTACATCTAGAGAGCATCAATCACTTGCGCACCCGCTCTCCCGCCGTAGTTCACGAGAGCACCGTTGCACCCTCGCATTGTTTACGCATTCGCGTCGTCGACACACTTCCACCAAAGGGAAGCATCCTTACACCTATAGAAGCTTAGTTTTAGAATATCTTTGTTGGCTCTATAGGACAATTTGTAATTTACTTTGCTATTTGGTTGGGTATTCGCTTTGCGAATTCCCGTCTCCTTCATGAGACAAAATCCTTCTCGTGAAGAGAAGGGGTTTGAGGTACGTTACCCTCGTATAAAGTAGCGTGGTTGTAATTGAGATTGTACTACCCTCGCTTAAGTAGTACGTTACTGGATTTGATCAACTTGGTTGATCGAAAAATCCTAACACGAGAGGGTTAGGTGGTGGTTTTCACCCGGTTTGGGTTTCCACCTAAAAATCATTGTGTACTTTGTGTGATTGCTATTTTGTGAGATTGTTCTCTATTTTAATTCCGCATTTTTACGTCACGCTGATCTCACCCCCTCCGAGAAAGGGGATTTTACAGTAAATAGTACATAAGATGCATAATCATGCATTTAAGTCAAATTATACAAATTGTATAGTAATTGTCTCCTTTTATGGCCAGAGACAGGATGACTTTTAATCGAGGCCTCAGATTGAAGATCCAACCGTACGGATCTGATCAGGGCGACGATTGGAGTTCAACGACTCCAAGATCGCCCTGATCGAACTTCCGTAGCACCAGATATAGTTTGAGGAAGCCTAGAGATCAAGGGCCAAGATGATGTTAATTTGCACTTCAGACGACAAATCCGACCACATGGATGGGTTCAGATTGAGTATCGTAGCCTAACAACGCGAGAATCAATCCAATCCGACATCCGTGGCACCTTCTAGAAGTCACAAAAGATGCACGTCCAAGATGGCGCCATGTGGCACCATCCCAGCCTCCCAATCAGCCCAAGGAACCGCCACTACCTTTCTCTCCTCAATGAATCGATCAATCTCAGCCGTTGGATCTTGAACGCCCGCTACTCTCCATCCTCGCGCGCCCTCTCTTTCTCTCCATCGCATGCACGATCGTATCTGGGTCGTTGGATCTTGTTCCAATGGCCATGAGCGTGTACGCTTTTGGTGAGAAACGCGACAAACCACACGCACAGTGTAGCGGGTGCACGTCTCTCCGCAAAGCGTAGGGCGCACATTCGAAACACAATGCGCCCCAAATCAGCCAAGGGCGCGGGAGCAGGCTCAATTCAGCTGTCAGATGGCGATCGTGCGGACGAGGAGCGAAGAGGTGACGGAGGAGGTGCTTTGGATCATGTACACGCGCGATGATGTGCTTCTGCATGCTCCATCGCATGCACGAGCACGCGGTTAGGCGAAGCTGAAGCGAAAGAGGAGCGATCTAAGTCGTCCGATCTCGTGATCGGACGACTGAGATTTCTTAAACATGGGCAAGCGTTGAGCTTGCAGAAGGCAAGGAGGCAGGCATGTGCGCGAAGCTGCGGCGACGTGGGGTCTGTAGTGACGCTTAAATCCGTCACTAAAGACCCCCCATTTATTATTTTAACTATGTAATCACCAAATTTCCCCCAATCCTTGCCACTTTAAAAGGAGACCCCTACCCTACAAAATTCTCATCCCTTCCTTCACCTCTCTCCCTCTCCAAAGCTCAAGAGAAGCTTGCCCCACACCCAGGATACTACTCTAGAGCCAAATCCAAGTTTTCTTACCCCCGTTCCGGAAGTGGATCCCACGACATGCTGCCTCATTCCCGCTTCTTCCTGCTTCATCCTCCTTCCCGTTCCATCCTCCATCTTCCTGGAGTCACTCCGTCCAGCTCGTCCTCCAAGCATTCGTCGAGGTGGATAACATCTCTCTCCCTTCTTTTTAACACTTTCTAGAATAGAATTTTTCACTTTCTAACTCTAATTATTTCCCGCTTTCTAGTTGCAAAAACAATATTATTATATCAAGTGATTGATCTCTCTCTATCTCTCTCTCTCTTATTATTTATATCAATTCCATTGTAATTATCTCATTTTCAAACAAAAATACCAAAAAAATACAATCGCGGATTTTAAATCTATGTAGCCTCCCTGTGTTCGACCCGGAATTTCTTTACAAATTTCGGTTAAATTTATCTGTTAACGGATTACTTCGCAAATCAAACTACAACTACGGGTTTTTCAAATCCAACTTCAATCGCGTAGTTTTCCGCTATCAACATTTTGATGCCGTTGCCGGGGAGGCAACGGTTTTTTATTTTCTTTCCTCATTTCGTGCATTTTATTATTTTCTAACTTGCTTTATTTCTCGTCTATTGTTTTGCAGGTACCTTAACAGAGAATCTTCAAGTGGTAGATCGGAGTAAGGTACAGTTGAAGACGACTGTAAGTGCTCCCCATTCTTCCCCCTCCATAGATTCCATTTCACAACATTAATTCAAACCCCCAATTAACGTAGGTATCTGCATAAATCCTAGGGTTAGTTTGGTTGCTTGGATTTCCACTCACGTTCATCTCACCCTCATATATAAAAAAAAATCAATAAAAAGATATTTCTTGTGGGGTAAATCAAACATATACACTACATACACCCACATTCAAGGCACATAACCTAAATGATTTTTATCTACTCAACCGAATTCTGATTTGTGGAACCGATACACGTAAATCAACATATAAAAAAGTAGAAATCAGTCTAGGACAATTATTTTGTGTGCCTAACTTAGTGGTGTAATTTTGGCCAATTGTTTGAATAGTTTGGGCCACACCACTTAATCTAAAATCAACTCACCAAGTAGCTTCCCCTTAGGGTTTTCAATTTAGGTTAATATCAAGCACTCAACTTTACTTTTTGATTTCAAAAGGAAAAAAAAAGATCTTTACTCGTGCTTGAAAATCTGGTTTGTCTCGAAACTTGATTGAATTAACCTAATTCCAAACCCTAAAAGCTACTTAAGTAAGATTTGAACCTTAAAAACCACTCATCAAAAGTAATCTTGCTTGAAAACTCTGATTGTGTATGCACTCACACATATTTAATCAATCATTAAGGGCACAACCCATCTTAAGGGCCCACCACATTTCATAAGCACTACAATCCTAGGCCTAAATAAAATCAAGTAGATGTTGGCTTTAAGGACTATTCGCTCTTCGGGGCCTAGTCTGAGATTGTTTACGATTAACCTACTTGTACCAATCAATCTAATGTCTAGCTAGGGGAGTAGCGACAAACGACTGCAGCTAGGGGGTACACTAGGAACCGGAGGCGAAAGCCGAAGGAAGAACCTTCTCCCTAGTCCCTCCTTCTAACTGGTTAGATTGATTGGACACAAGTAGAGTAAATCGTCTATAATCTTAAGGTGGATTCTGAGAGTCTATAAATCCTTAGGCTACCCCACTTAAGGACATGCTTGTTTTGTTGTGTTGTAGGGTTCTTATCCCCAGTCCTTCCGATCTCTTCCTAGTTTATGTTGGGAAGGAGGTCATTGAATCCCCGATTGGAAGGACCACTACAGTATTCTAGGAGGCGTAGATTTGATTTTGGCTAAATTGATCCCATGGCCGATCAACAACCTCCTCTGCCTCAGAATCCACAGGAGGTGTTTCAAAGGCTTCTAGAACAAATGCAGAGAATGAAAGAATGGTTCCAAAGAATGCAAGGCGCTCAGGCCTTGAAGGATTTTTATGATCCTTCAAATTACGGAGAACATCCCGGCGTCCAGATTCTTGCTGGAGACATAGAAATCAAGCCCCAGGTGTTAAGCCTGATCAAACATTTCCATGGGCTTGGCTCTGAAGACCCGTTTCAACATTTGGAGGACTTGACCACTTTGGTCCAGACCACCAAGGCGTGAAACGTGAATGAAAAGCAAATGATCATGAGGCTCTTTTCCCACTCTCTTAGGGATAAAGCCGCTCATTGGTACAGGACCATAAGAAGGCCAATTGCAACATGGATCCGAAATCGGCTTTCCTGAAGAAATTCTTCCCTGTCGAACGTACCAATGCTCTGAGATGAGCGATTACTACCTTCACCCAGCGGCCGGGGGAGCAGTTTCATGTTGCCTGGGAGCGATTCCAAGACTTATTGCGAAGGTGTCTACACCACGAGGTGTCGAAATGGTAGCTCGTGTAGATCTCCTACCACGAGTTAACTGAGCAACTCAAAAATTATGTGGACGCTTCTTGCGAAGGCAGTTTCTTCAACAAAGACATAGATAGCGCGCATGATTTGTTTGAGGAGATGAGTGAAAATTCAATCAATTATGCCTCCATAGATACTTTTAACCGGTCCCAACAACCCAGATCAAATGTTAATGAAGTCCACGACTCTCATTCATTCGATATGGAACTAATTTACAATAAACTAGATAAGGTGGACTTGGTTATTAAAAGGATGGAGGAGTGGATGGCTAGAAACTCAATTAACAATTCTCAATCTGCTTAATCTCAGAATTCGGGATTCCGTTCGGTGCGAGCTCCTTCTGGACGGGAGTTCATAAATCAATTTGATGTGGCTCAACCTGTGAGTTGGCGTTATTCAGAACCCCACAGGTTCCAAACTAGGGCCTTTGATCCCTCCCTTTTTTTCTCTCCATCCTCACCCTATGAGGATGTCTATGTTGTACAGGGGAATGTTAAGTCCAACCCTTGCTCCAATGCTTATAATCCAAGTTGGAGGAACCACCCTAACTTCTCTTGGAAAAACCCGAGGCAACAGACCCAATTCCGACCCAGCAACTATGCTCCACAATGACCAATGGGTCAGGGTCATGTTTACACTCAGCTACCCCTGAATCAGGTCAATCAGCTAGCTTGGAATGCCTGTCAACTCGTAAGGCAGGCTGATTTGAATCGATAGATGGTAAAAATGTAAGGATTTATGCTCCAACTTATGTAGCAAATGAAAACTTCGTTGGACAACTTGCAAATCGGGTTCATAGGTCATTCTCGTCAACCTAGATCTCTGCCATCTCAACTCGTACCCAACCCACTAATATCCAGAATCCAGGCAATCAAGCCCAAGGGTACGGGAATCAAAGAAACCCGCATGCACATGCTCAGGTGGTTAAGCAAGGTCCTTCCTCTTATGCTTCTTCTTCAAAGCAAAGGTTTCTGGCTAATGAAGCCCCTCCAATCTTTCCTAACCCTCCCCAAGTCCCAAACCCGTATGCATCTGCAAATTTAGTTACCTTGAGGAGTGGAAAACAAACTCAGGATCCACAACCAAACTGTTCTAATCTACTAAATCTTGGAGAGCCTGAGGAGAGAAAGGAGAACTCTGAAGAAGAAATCAAGGCTCAAGAACCTGATTCTAAAGATCTAACTCATGTTCCTTTTCTTGAGGCCTTGATTAAACCTAGGACGAAGAAGCCTGTTGATAGTAACGATGAGCTTTTGAATATATTCAAGAATGTCGAGATCAATATCCCGCTCCTCAATGCTATCAAGCACATATCGGCTTATGCTAAATTTTTAAAGGATTTATGCACACAGAAGCGTAAGTCGAGGGAATCTATTCCAAGGAAGGCGGTACTCTCTGAGCAGGCTAGTTCTGTTATCCTGCATCACCTTCCTTAGAAAAAGAGAGATCCAGGTGCTCCTTTGAATTCTTGTGTCATCGGAGATTACACCTTTGATAGAGCACTTCTAAATCTAGGTGCATCATTAACCTAATTTCAACTTCTCTTTACGAGAAGTTCGAACTAGGTGAACTTCGGATGACTTTAGTAACGTTGTAGTTAGCGGACCGTTCGGTCACAAATCCGCGAGGCGTTATTGAAGATGTTATTGTTAAGGTCAAGGATTTCTATTTTGCTCTAGATGTCCTTGTCCTTGACATGGATATACCTGAGAATTTAAGGAACACGCCCATCATTCTGGGGCATCCGTTCCTGGCTATCGCTAAGGCCAATATCAACTGTGAGAGCGGTAGCATGGAAATCACCTTTGGGGATCAGAAATTGAAATTGGATATTTTTAAGGTGATTAACAAATTCAAGGATTGTGGATTTATAGAGGAACTTGAGAAAGACAACTTAAACATTGAAACATGTATGGCAGTTTCTGCAATCAAAAGTTCCTCTTGTTGTGATGGATCTGACCCACAGTCATCTGTAGCAAACCCGCCACATTCTGAAGAGGTTATTGATTTTGTTCACTTTCAACCTCTTCCTCTTAATGAATCTTTATCAGCATCATCTTTACCTTCAATCCTAATCCCACCCCAGCTCGAACTGAAACCATTGCCTGAGAATTTGAAATATCAATTTTTGGGACCACAAAAGATGCTCCCTGTGATTATCAGTGCTAAATTAACTACGGAGCAGGGTATTAAACTGATCAAGGTCTTAAAGGATCATAAGGAGGCAATTGGTTGGACCATTCATGACCTTAGGGGGATCGAGCCATCTTACTACAATCATAGAATATTCTTGGAAGATGGATCCTACCCTTCTAGCCAAACGCAGAGGAGATTAAACCCTAATATGCGCGAAGTGGTCAAGAAGGAAATTATCAAGTGGCTCGATGCAGGAATCATTTATCCGATCTCTGATAGTCCTTGGGTAAGTCCCGTGGAAATTGTTCCCAAGAAAGTCGGGATTACCGTTGTGACTAACGAGAAAGGAGAATCTGTCACAACTTGTTCAGCTTCCTCTTGGAGGGCTTGTATTGATTACAGGAAGCTGAACACGCCACGAAAAAGGATCATTTCCCTTTGCCCTTTATCGATCAAATCCGGGAAAGACTAGCCGGACAGAAGTACTTTTGTTTCCTAGACGGTTATTTGGGATACAATCAAGTCCCCATCCATCCCGATGATCAGGAAAAAATGACTTTCACCTGTCCCTACGGAACTTTTGCTTTTCGTAGGATGCCATTCGGCTTATGCAATGCACCCGCGACTTTTCAAAGGTATATGCTAGCCATATTCTCTGACATGGTGGGAGAGTTTATGGAAGTCTTCATGGACGATTTCTCTATTTTTGGAGAATTGTTTGATTCTTGCCTGACTAATCTTGAAACGATCCTTAAAAGATGCATCAAAACAAGACTGATCCTTAACTGGGAAAAGAGTCATTTCATGACACAAGAAGGCATTGTCTTTGGTCATGTAATTCTGAAGGAGAAATTGAAGTTGACAAAGCTAAGGTTGATGCTATCTCTAAACTTCCTCCTCTTACATCTATCAAACAAATTCGATCATTTCTTGATCATGTGGGGTTCTATAGGAGGTTCATCAAGGACTTCTCTAAGGTTGCTCGCCCTTAAGCAATCTTCTCGCCAAAGATATGACGTTTGATTTCAACGAATCATGCCATAGGGCATTTGATTTTCTTAAAACGACAGTCACTTATGCTTCGGCATTGCAACCACCAGTTTGGACAGCCCCATTTAAGATCATGACCGACGCTTTTGATTATGCGATCGGGGCTATTTTGGGTCAAAAGATTGACAGGAAGCCCTCTGTCATTTACTACGCTAGCAAAGCTCTAGACGAGACCCAGAGGAATTACACTATTACTGAGAAGGAATTGCTAGCTATAGCATTTGCTTTGAAGAAATTCAGGGCTTATCTTTTAGGGTCTCATGTCATAATATATGTCGATCACTCGGCCTTGAGACATCTCTTGGCCAAAAAGGATGCCAAACCCCAGCTTATTCGATGGATTCTTCTGCTTCAAGAATTTGATCTTGAAATCAAAGATAAATCCGGGGCACAGAATGTGGTAACGGATCATCTTTCGAGACTTCTGAGTGATTCTTCTCGTCCGGATATTCCGATTACTGATATTTTTCCGAACGAGACTATCCTTGCAGTATCAGGTGTCCAAACTCCATGGTTTGCAGGCATCGTAAATTATTTGGCCGTTAGTCAAATCCCTCAGGATTGGACTAGGCAACAACGAGATAAACTCAAATCTGAGGCCAAATATTACTTCTGGGAGGACCCTGAACTGTACCGCATCGACTCTGATCAAATTATTCGCTGATGTGTTCCAGAGAATGAATTCAAAAGTATACTCGAGTTCTGCCATGCATCTGTGTGTGGTGGACATTTCTCCGGGAAAAAGACAGTTGCAAAGATTTTGCAATTTGGATTCTATTGGTCGTCTTTATTCAAGGATGCCCAGGAATTCTCGAGGTCGTGCTCCCGATGCCAGGCACTTGGGAGCATAACCAAGAGAGACATGATGCCTCTAAACTCGATTCTACCCGTCGAAATCTTCGACGTTTAGGACATTGATTTCTTGGGACCCTTCCTTCATTTGGACACCAGTACATTCTCATCGCTGTTGATTACGTGTCCAAGTGGATCGAGGCTATTCCCACCTGAACCAATGACCACAAGGTGGTCATCGATTTCGTCAAGAACATCTTCAGTTAGTTCGGGATTCCGAGGGCCATCATCAGCAATGGTGGTACTCACTTCAATAATGCCCAATTTCGTAATTTACTTGCAAAATATGGGGTAAATCATAGAATCTCCACACCTTACCATCCCTAGACGAATGGACAGGCTGAGATCTCCAATCAGGAGATCAAGAATATTCTTTAGAAAATGGTTAGGCCTGATCGTAAATACTGGACTCAAAAACTTGACGCTCTTTGGGCCTAACATACGGCATACAAAACGCCTATCGACATGTCACCATTTCATCTGGTGTGTGGAAAGGCGTGCCATTTACCCGTAGAAATTGAACATAGGGCATTCTGGGCAATCAAGTAGTGTAATCTGGATTTGAGTTTAGCCGGAAAGACCAAGAAACTCCAACTATCTGAGTTGAAGGAGCTTAGAAACGACGTATACGAGAATGCCAAGATCTATAAGGCTCGGACCAAAGCTCTTCATGACCAATTGACATCCTGCAAGAGCTTTGAGTCGAACCAGAAGGTCTAGCTCTTTGATTCTCGACTTAAGCTCTTTCCCGACAAACTTAAATCAAAATGGAATGGCCCGTTCATCATCGATCAGATATTTCTAAACGGGGCCATTCAGATCTCTAACTCAAAGATGGGTACTTCATTTAAAGTCAACATCTGAAGCCTTTTATTGACCGTATTATTCTAGAACCCGTCTCAGACACGGTTGCTCTAATCACATTGTGATTACTTTGGCTAAACCTCGCCTAGCAAATGGCATTAAACTCAGCAGTTGTACAATCTGACTCAGAGCTGACCCGAGTATCATATTCAAGTGATATCTTCTACATTCTACCCTTCCTTTCATGTCTTTTATTCTCAATGCGGATATTGCATCAGCTAGGCATGGGGGGTTGGATTCATTTCTGAATCAATTTGTCAGCTCTGTGGAATTCTTGTAAATTCTACTTATTTTTTTATTTATATATATATATGATTGGATTAGGAAAGAATACTTAGGCATTAGGACTTTTCAATCTTAGGAAATATTACAATAGGATCTGAACACTAAGACCCTTCAGGTCTTTGGGCTTAATTAGCCCGGGTATCCACTAAAATGTGGATTTGTTTATCGAGTCCTCGCCATCCTGAATTCCATTTAAATTTTATTAAATAAGTTTAGGTGATAAGTACACGACTTATCAACCCGCCCTCTGATTTGAGGGAACTTTAAGTCTAAGCATCTACACACTATTCGCACTGACTCGTTGTTTGGCCATTTTAAGAGAAATTGGGTAGCTAATGAACCTTCTAAAGTGGTATGGCTAGCAAGTTATCGTGGGCAACAACCCATAGGTAGGTTGTCTAGAGCTCAGCCACTGGACCATTCTTTTCCTACTGCCTTTAGGTAAATCTTAGACCAAGGAAGCCACCTACTTAAAAAAAAAAGAAGAAAAAGAAAGTCCAAAAAGAAAAACAAAAGAAAAGAAAAAGAAAAAGAAAAGGAGAAAAGAAAAAAATGATAAGCAACACTACACCGCACAAGTATGGTTGGCAAGTTATCGTAGGTAACAGTCCATTAGTAGGTTGTCCAAATCTCAGCTTAAGAAATGCACGTTTAATTTCTAAAACACTTAGGAAGTAGTAGAGAAGTAGAATAAGCCGAGGAGATATACACTGGATTCACCCTTGTGTTGACCCCATAAAAATAAAAGTAGGGAGAAAGCTACCTTTCGTATAGATACACTTTTAGGCAGAATTCTTTTTAGGGTCACCTAAGGGCGTAGAAACCCGAAGTCCGTTTTGATTGCCGATCAACGAGTCTATCACATTCACAAAAAGATGCTTAGAACTTAGGGTTCTCATCAAGTCTTAGGTGGGTTAAGTGGCCGTAGAAAGCCGCTTTATAACCTTAAACTCAAAAATCCAAAAAAATTAGAAAAGAAGAAAAAGGAGAAAAATAGATCCTTCTTTGAATAAGGCAAGGGCTTGAGGTAGTCTGCATTTTAGCAGATATCCAAGCGCTGTTGTGTCTTTGAAAGCTCAGGTCCTAAGTAAAAATTTCTTAATGTTGAAAATGACTTTTTCCCGAGTAATCCAATCCTAATTCTTTTATAAATAGCATGTAGTTTTTGCTAGGGACTAGTAAAAAATAGGTATGAGGGTGTGATGTGCATACATTTAAATAGCAAAAAATGTCTATTAATGCATGTTCTTAGTGTTATATTTGCATCATGCATTGTAAATAGTGCATAACATGCATAATCATGCATTTATGTCAAATTGTATAAATTGTATAGTAATTGTCTCCTTTTATAACCAAGGACAAGACGACTTTTAATTGGGGCCTCAAATCGAAGATCCAACCATACGGATCTGATCAGGGCGACGATTGGAGTTCAACGACTCCAAGATCACCCTGATCGAACTTCCGTAGCACCAGATATAGTTCAAGGAAGCCTAGAGATCAAGGGCCAAGATGGTGTCAATCCGCACTTCAGATGACAAATCTGACCGCACGGATGGGTTCGGATTGATGATCGTAGCCTAACGGCGTGAAAATCAATTCAATCCTACATCTGTGGCACCTTCTGGAAGTCACAGAAAATGGATGGCCAAGATGGCGCCACATGGCGCCATCCCAGTCGCCCAATCAGCCCAAGGAACCGCCGCTACCTTTCTCTCCTCAACGAATCGATTGATCTCAGCCGTTGGATCTTGATCCAACGGCTAAGATCAACGCCCGCTGCTCTCCATCCTCTCGCACCCTCTCTTTCTCTCCATCGCACGCACGATCGGATCTGAGCCGTTGGATCTTGATCCAACTGCCGTGAGTGTGTGCGCTTTGGTGAGAAACACGTCAAACCGCATGCACAACGCAACAAGTGCGCGTCTCTCCACGAAGCGTAGGGCCCGCGTTCAAAACGCAGTGCGCCCCAAATCAACCGAGGGCGCGGGAGCAGGCTCAATTCAACCGTCAAATGGCGATTGTGCGAACAAGGAGTGGAGACGTGGTGCGAGGAGGTGCTTTGGATCGCGTACGCATGCAATGACACGCTTCTACATGCTCAGGCGCTGTTAAGCGAAGCTGAAGCAGGCGAGGAGCGATCTGAGCCGTCCGATCGCGAGATCGAACGGCTGAAATTTCTTGGACGTGGGCAAGCGTTGAGCGGGCAGAAGGCAAGGAGGCAGGCGTGCACGCAAAGCTGCGGCGACATGGGGTCTTTAGTGACGCTTAATTCCATCACTAAACACCCCCTCATTTAATGTTTTAACTATGTAATGACCAAATTGCCCCCAATCCTTGCAACTATAAAAGGAGACCCATACCCTACGAAATTCTCATCCCTTCCTTCACCTCTCTCCCTCTCCAAAGCTCAAGAGAAGCGTATCCCACACCCGGATGCTACTCTAGAGCCAAATCCAAGTTTTCTCACCCCCGCTCTAGAAGTGGATCCCACGACGACGACGTGCTGCCTCATTCCCACTTCTTCCTACTTTGTCCTCCTTCTTCCCACTCTGTCCTCCGTCTGGCTCATCCTCCAAGCATTCGTCGAGGAGGATAACATCTCTCTCCCTTCTTTTTATCGCTTTCTAAAATAGAATTTCCTGCTTTCTAGCTATAATCATTTCCCACTTTCTAGTTGTAAAAATAGTATTATTATATCAAGTGATTGTTTTCTCTCTCTTTATCTCTCTCTCTCTTATTGTTTATATCAATTCCATTATAATTATCTTGCTTTCAAACAAAAATACCAAAAAAATATAATCGCAAATTTTAAATCGACGTAGCCTCCCTGTATTTGACCCGGAATTTCTTTATAAATTTCAGTTAAATTTATCTGTTGACGGATTATTTCGCAAATCGAACTACAATGACAGGTTTTTCAAATCCAACTTCGATCGCGTAGTTTTCCGCTATCAACAGTAGGGATATAAAACATGGCTTGAAATAAGAAAGGAAAAATAAGAAACCAAGGGGGGTTCCACCCTCTAGAAAGCTACATGGTACTACCACAAGTCATTATTCATTCCAATGGTTTTCTACTCTTCTCAACCCTTTGATGATGGACAAGGGCCTACTGTTGTTGATTCCTCATTTGACATCAAGCCCATTAGATATTATAAAACTTGGATTTTAGGATTTGTAAAAGCTGATATTATTTCCATCATAATGGAGCTCTCTCATCTCAGAGGAGGAATTCCATAACTTGGCATATGGAACCATTCAAGATCTGCAATAAAGAATAGAGGTGATTACATACTATGTGGTTAGAATTTCGTCCATGTGTTTACCTTTTACATGCAATATCTTTTTGTTTGCACCTTTAATGGCAAGAGAAACTTATGTCAGGGATATGGTTTTGCCAAAATCAAATTTGATATTCTACTTTACAACAAGTGCTTTAAGTTTCCTTTTTAATAAAAATGTGATTCTCAAGCCCTCTTATAACAATGTTTACAGGAGTTTGGCGATGATGTGCAAATTGATGGGTTTGTCATTATTATGAGGTATGTATATGTATGAAATATTTTTAGGGACATAATGCCTATGTTAGGCTTAGCATGGTTGGATTTCCTTCTACAAAATCAAGTGTTGACGTTAAGTTAGGAAGCTTGAGTAGATTTGTCATCAATATGCAAACACACAACAAACAAATCTAGTTATCTTCTCTAGTGAGGTACTTGTATTTTTAGCCTACAACCACAATAAATATAAAGAAAACACCAACTTATTTTGAACATCATTTATACTTGTACCTTTTCATGCTAAACTTGATATGTAAGTTTGATTATAGAGCCTAGATTTGGATAATTTTATTCAAGAAAAAAAACAGGCAACTATTTAAGTTATAAGTTGCACAACAGTTGAATTATATAATATTTTGTATGTCAATGTGTGCCTCCACAAATCTATAAACTTTAACAAAAAAAGGGTTTTGGTCATGGTTCCACCTGGAACCGTGACCAAAGCCTCACATTGTCAGCTTTGCTTCGAAGTATTTGGTCACGGTTATAAATTGTGACGAAAGACTTTTTCTCATGGTTTTCAAATCGTGACAAAGATTTTTGGTCACAATTGATGACCGTCACTAAAGATCTTTTGGTCACGGTTTATGAACCATCACCAGGGGCCTTTGTAAAAAGAAAAAATTATAATTAGAAAAACTATCAAGAAACTAAGGATAAACACCTCTTAAAAAGGTAGGGAAGCTAAATTATAAAAAAAATCGTACGAAAAAACAAACCAAAATAATATAGGGCTCTTTTAGCCAAATGAACAGAACTACCTTTTGCATTCTCATCATTGCATTGAATAATTTTACAAACCTTGTCATGAAGAACTTTATTTTGTATCTCTACAGAACTCATGGATAAACCCTAGCACTCCAACATCTGCAACAACAACCACCAACTGTTATAGAGAGGCTTGTGATTATAACTTAGAACTCAAAGGCTTGATGAATGGTAACAGCATACAATTCTCTGTTGATCAGGGGCCACATTTGCAGGACCTTTAGCCAGGGAACCAAAGGGCATGGGTTGTGGGACAACGATGTCTCACACAGGGAACCCGCCCATGTTGTATGGGCTAGAGAGCACGCCCCCACCTACTCCAAGCATAGGCACCTCAGGCGTGTTTATATCTGGAGGAACCAATAAGCACACCCGCCTCTTGAAAGTATCTAAGATGAAAACACAAAGTACATTTGAGTACAATGAATCAAATATATTGAAAACCATGAACTTTCAACCCATGTTTAGGGAGGACATTATTATTACCTACTACTGAAATATGGCTATTGGCTACTGATTTTGCTGCACGGTTCCTCCCCGACATCAGCCAAAGAGATCTCAAACACTCTATGCTTGAGACCCTCAAATGCAATCTATATAATGGAACGGGGATAGCACTTTAGGGAACTAAACGAAATGACACAAACTATAAGTAGCTGAAATAAGACAACAAAATTGTCCAAAAACGAGGCAGTAAGTAAAAAAACAAATTCAAATGAAATTTTGATTGGTACAAATCAGAATTATCTTCGGAAAATTAGACAAAATCTGACAAGAAAGAAATTGCATGCAGGAATGTATTAGCAATGGAAAAGAAAAAAGCAAAACAACAGTCAGTTGAGGTAATCTAAATAAGCATGCAAAATCGTAACTAATGGATGTACTACTACCAAGACACATAAAAGATAAAAAGAGTTTTGGATTGGCATATGAGTTTGCACTAGGATAAAGAAAAATCATGAACAACAAAGCTTGTCACGCTACTGGCCCAACTTATAAAGGTTAAACTTTTTAAATTTTATAAAAGAGTATTACCACACAAACCACTATCAGCAAGTTCAACTCAGATGAGCCGAACAATTTAACAAACTAGAAAGTCAAAGCACCAGATAAATGATGTCATCAATTAGCAGTAAAAAAAAAGATTTTAGACCTCATAACTTTTCAACACTACTCTTGAAACATCGGAAGCATCTAGGAAGCTCTACTAATTTTAATTCTCTGTAACAGATATTTTTATTGTGGCTTTTGTCTTGTCTATATTTATTAAAATTTTTGTATTATACTGCTAATCAACGTCCATTCTCAACCAGATAGTATGAGAAATGGTAATGTTGTCCATTCTCAACTAGATTGTCCATTCCATGACTCTGAATTATCATTAACAGAAAGTCCCCACAGTGTGGCCATTTCTTTACATTGAGCATCAAAAGTAAGAAATACAGAACATTATTTAAGTTGCATAACCCTCTCATTTCAATGTCATATTAAATGGGAAGATTTCCATCCCTTTCAGGATTTGCTAGGAATCTTCGTCAGAAAAAAAAAAATTGCTAGGAATCGATAGCTTGGTCCAAGTGATGATAAATTGGTATATGTAGAACCTTGGTATAGCACACAATAAAAAACTTTAAAAGATACATACTCATTTCTATAATGCAAGTGATCATAGGTAAATGTGTATTCCTGTGAAAGTTTGATGATATATTATACCTTTTCTTTCCTTTGTGTTTTCCATTTCCATGATTTCCTCGAAGATATTCTTGAGTGCCCAGCATGACCATTTTTTCAATTGTTGTAAACCAAACAGCGTTGGCAGACATTGCTTCACTGTCTGGGAACAGCATAAGCTGCTTCACTGCCCATAGGATATTCTTTCTTATGCATGATTCATGCACATCTCCCGTAAGAAAATGGGTAAAAGGAATTTGTATATTGCAGTTCCTATAAATTTGTTAGTTTGTAAGTCACCCTTTAGCTTTTGAAGGAAATTTTGGCATGGCAAGAGAATTCTATCAGTCAAATGAAATTAATACAGACAATCTGCCTGTTTTGTTCTCCTTCACCTAACTGAAGCTTTGCCTGTAATGCTAGTTACCAACTAGCTTTACATTTCGGCCAACTAGTGGACAAGAAAGGAGAGGGAGAACTTACAGATGTCACATTGATTCTCCAGCTGATGGCTTTGCCTTTGGACATCAAACCAATTCGCAGATCTTTAATGTTAATGGTAAAAATCACGATTCTTCATCTAGTGGCCCTACACCTTCCGAACCTAGGGAAGGAAGCCAAGTTAATGTATTGGTTCTTTTGATTCATTAAATGTAAGCTCTAATGTGGGTCTACCACTGAGTTCCCAGACCACTGATAGGCAGATGAATGCAGTCCTCCTTGAGAAAACTTGCATCCCTACCCTTTTTGAATGGGAGGCACCTGAGTCGTCCTTGAGATATGCTCAAGTGCCTAGCACTAATGCCCCCTTCCCATTTAACAGCTTTGGCTTAGCACTAATTCTCAAGTCCTCCCATCCCAAATTTCCATGCCTCACTTCCTTCCCTACTTAACTTAATAGCTTCATTTTGTCATTTGGTCCTTTCAAAACCCAGCCATTGCTGCATAACTCATCAATAGAGGACTTCTAGGAAGCAAACAAGGCCAAACGCACATGCCCAATGGTTGACACAAGCAACGCAACGTAATTTTTAAATGACGAACGAAAAGACAAATAAGTAATTTGATTTTTTAATTACTTCTAGTGAAAAATATGAAGGAAAAGATGGGACAAATTTGATTTTTTTTGGGAAGGTAAAAGACATAAGTTTTTTTTTTTTCCTTTCCAAAAAAAAAAAGTAATTTTTTTTTAAAAAGTAGCAAAGATATAAATAATTGATTTTCAAAAACATATTTAGTGGTTCCCTCCATAAAAAAGGACTTGTTTGGTGGGAGAGTGAGGGTAAAGACACCTAGAGAGACACATGGGAGGGGGGAGGTGGTTTGAGTGGTCCCACAGCATTTGTGAAAATAAACGGCCACCAACCCAACAGTAAACACCTAGGATGGGTTTTATCCCACCACACTCCATTAGCTAGCGTTTTATGGGATAGCCCACTTGACTGTCGGATATGGGCCTGCAGATACTCTAGATATCAAGCAGGGTTAACCCACAAGTTTTTGGGTTAATCACAGTACCAGAATACCCATTAGGCATCGGTTTGTCCCAACTAGTGTTGTGCGAAACACGTCATAAGTGCATTTTGATCTTAGTATACCCATTAGTTCACCAAATTGACATGTAAGGGATACAACTTTGTCATTGAATTGCCAATGGAAGCATATTTTCTCTTCTTTCTCCTGGTTTTAGGCTTTGTAACCAAATAAGCAAAACATTTCCTGCTCTCCTTGTATCTAAGTTTTTTATGGCTTGTTGTCTATGTTTTAAGCTTAAAATAATCAAATATTGATACCTAGCGCTTCTTATTATGTAGACTTCATCTTTACATCTAAACAAGGCAAATGCATTGACATGGGAACAGAGGGTGCATGTGATCAACGACCAAATGAAGCAGTTGCTTATCAGAAACCACCTGTTTCAGGAGGCAATTAGAGTAGGAAATCAAAGGGAGTAAAATAGAGAAAATACGAAGTTGAAAATCTTTAAGGAAATGAGGGTAGTTGCTGTCATGGATACATCCTCAAGTGAATGTTAAGAAAAATCTATGTTCTGTCTTACATACAAATTATTCTAGATTGTAGGCTTCCTATTAACTGGTTTGCTTTCTGCTAGTAGCTACCAGTATGACAGATTTCTCGGTAAAGTAGAAATTTTTGGGGAAAAACTTGATAGACTTTAGGTGCAAAATATTTTTTCTAATTCCACATATGTTGGGACATCTGATAGGCTTGTTGACGAAGATATTCATCAATTTGCCGCAGAAGGCTGAGGATGGCACTCTTAATTTAAATAAAGCAGCATATATTTTGCAAGTAAAGTTTCATTTAGACCAGTTGCGAAGTGCCTTGTGCTTGATTTTTACCTATTATTATTTACCAATGGCACGATTGCCACCGGTGGTGAGTTGAAGAAGGGAGGGTGCGATGGAGGAGAAAGGATTGTTGGTGGCAATGGTGAAGTGTTGTTGGTGAAGGGGGGAGGCAATGGAAGGGAACAGACCGTGTTGTATTGACCCTCTGGATGTGTCGAGCACTTGCTGAGGTTGACGGGCAGCAACGAATGATGATTTGTGTAAAGGATTTTAAGGATATAAAAAGGGAAAAGGAGAGAGGAACGAAGAGTAAGTTTGAAACTATCCAGCTTTATAGGTCAATCTATTCCTTCAACAAATCAAGGTTAGCTTTTTCACTTGAAGATGATTTTCTGAATAGCATGTATCAAAAACTTTGGTTAAAATATTGAAACTTTGGTTTGCTTGAATGGATAACAATTGCATGCTCTTATTGTGATGCAATGAGAATAACTCAAGTCTGGTTTTTTGATATCCTAAAAGGAATTCACTTATAATATGAAACCACTTGTAAATGAATGTAAGTAATGAGGATAATATGTTCCTCTTTAATAAACCTTAACTCTCTCGACCAATATCCTCTTCCTCTATTCGCCCTCCACTCATGACTTCCAAGGAAGAGGCAAGCATTGTCGATTCCTAACTACTTCGCTACGTGTATTTTTACGAGCTTTCATTTGCAAAGTAATGCAAACCTTTGATTCGTTATGACTATTGATTGTGGCAAGTCTAGTGTTGGAGTTGGTTCCTTGTTATTGTATCTGGAACATTTCATTTGCAAAGGGATTAGTAGTTGTTGAAGTGGGTGGAAACCGTATCATATTACTCATTGCAATTTGGTATCCTGCTTGTTACTTGATTTTAGTGTCTGAAAATTGAAACAAGTATCTATGGCCTTCCACATGGGAAAGAGAGATTTATAATATCCCCTATAACCGGTGGTAGGGTGCTGATACCGGGATTCTTATTTGGGACAAAATCTGAGGTTGGTGTGCAAACTTGAATGAGTCAGCTTGTCAATTATAGAGTCCTAAGGATCATTCATGTATTCAC
This sequence comes from Thalassia testudinum, assembly GCA_037157565.1. Lineage (NCBI taxonomy): Eukaryota > Viridiplantae > Streptophyta > Magnoliopsida > Alismatales > Hydrocharitaceae > Thalassia > Thalassia testudinum. Next base: position 22,156,873 of record JAZHRO010000015.1, on the reverse strand, counting down.
ATATCCACTTAATAACGAGCACAAATGCTTAGAACTCTTGGCATATTCTTGGCATTAGGAGATTTCGGTACTTAAGGAAACCTAATTGGGAAGCCCAAAACGATGGATGTTAAGACTTTTGTATCTTGGTTGGCCATCTAGGTGCTGTTGAGTGTTGATTTTGATTCCCATCTATCTAATATGAGACTGGTGATTTAAGGCTAACTTCTAACTCATTTTTTATTGCATTTGTTTTTAATGTATGCATTTTGCTCGGGACTAGTAGAATTTCGACATGAGGCTGTGATTAACACTGGAATATTTGGTTGTATCTTGGTTAATTTATGTTACTTCATAGCAATAATCGCATCATTGTATTAGAATTAGTACATGTGGAGATTTGAAGGAAAAAATGAACTTAGTTGATATGAAAAAAGAGTATTTGGCCCTCTTTTTATAGATGAGGGCAAAGGTAAACAAGAAAACCATAATACACTTTACTAAAAATAACTTTGACTAAAAATAGAAAAGACAACTAGATGTCATCTCTAATTTTTTTCCTAACACTCCCCCACAAGTCGAGACAGTGGAGACATGGATCCTATAGACGTTCATGGTGGCACAAATCGACGATAATCGAAGGTAGTAGAAGATAGAGTAATCGGTTTCGGCATTCGCATCAACTTGTTGTGTTTCTACTTGTACGTCTCATGTAACACATCAGGTACGTGAGAAATCACAACTATAACTTGGATGTTGCTGCTCCAACGTCCAAGAGTCTAAAAATCCTAGGGCTTTGTCTTCTTGAGTGTGCATAAGCTCACATGGGTGTCATTGCTCCTACACCTCGCAAGCCAACATACCATGCTTGATTTCTCAGGGCATGCCTAAAGTGACCTCGTTGCCATCGCTACTACGGCCCAAGAGCCAATCGAAACGCTCTAAGTGCATGAGAGTGCATCCCATCTACGTGACGATACGAATGCCGACATTGATCGAAGCAGCAGTTGGTGGCGGTGATGATCTTCGATTGTGGTTGCAGCTACTGTTGGTGGGTCTTGACGTTGAGAAAAGGAGACCAGTGGAAGAGAAGAAAGGAAGAGATTGACGTGGAGAGGAGGGGCCTCCCTGGTGGCTTGCAAAAGGTTGACGATGTCGTCGGAGATCGCCCTCCCCTCTCTAGGGCTTCTTTCTTCTCTCCTAACCCTAACATACAGAGATCAGTGACTCTGATGTCATTTGGAGATTTATGGGAAGAAATGAACTTGGTTGATATGAAAAAGGAGTCCTTAGCCCTCTTTTTATAGATAGAGGGTAAGGACAAACAAAGAAACCACAATTACACTTTACTAAAAATAACTGACTAAAAATATAGAAGACAACTAAGTGTCATCTCTGATTTATTTCCTAACAGTGCATTTCATGTATAAAGATATGTAGTCCGAAATGTATGCTTGTTGGGTGAATGATTGATCTATTATGGAGCCTATTTATGTCATAAATAGTAATAAGTGGTTGCCTTATTTGAAGGCTCGATTTGGGGATTAGAGTGAAGGTTTTCCGAGGAGGATTCAAGTGGGATTCTTGGACCTACCATCAATAGGACTTCACATCACCTCACCTCCTAAAATCCTATCCTTAACCCTACTCCATGCCACCTCACCTAACAACCCCCTCTCTATGTTGTTTCCACACCAACCATCCGTCCCTACATTACAACAGCACGCCCCCCTCCCCTCTCATCTCCATCTACCTACACACTCCCCTCTCCTTTCAGGCTATTTATTATGAATACTATGTAGATTTGTGCAAGGCTCTTGAGCATTTTCTCAATTGCTCCAACTAGAAGAAGGCACATTCAATTTTTATGACATCCAAATCTTATCCATTGTTTATATCTTGTAAGCATTGAATACATGGTGCAATCCATGCTGGATATTTGTTTATTTACAAGCCTATTTTTTAAATAATTACTTATTTATGACATAATCAGTCTACATAAAGTTTCATGCCAAGCTATATACTTAAATTATCTAGTAGATCGCCTTTGTGGTACTTAGCTTTCCTCTAGCCTAATACGGGTTGTAATGAATTTAATAAATGAATTTTCTTTCAAAAAAGTTTCACATTGTAATTATGCTTTGCTATCATGGAACCGAGGTGTGGTTAGTTAGGAAGTGTGGCATATCATTATAACTTATCAAATTGTCAAGGTGAAATCTTTTGTGTATTTTGCTTTCCAAGTTACATAGCTTCTTAAAATTGTCATATTGTCTCTTATTATTCGTAGGTTGCATCATTTCTTTTTTCCTGTTACTCTTATGTAATTTTCTCATGTTACCGAAATTCAAAGCATTCTCTTCTCATTTGAGGTTATTTCCCGCATCCAATTTAAATAGAATCTCTATGTCCATTGTTGTCATAAATTTTGTCTTATCTTTCTAGTATTCATAAATTCCATCATCATTTTCTTCTTGCCAATTTTCTCTTAGATGTAATTTTGTCATGTTAGTTGATATCCATCACTATCTTTTCTTGTTTTCGAGTACAGCTTTTCGTATCCCTTGGTAACTTCTTGAAATTCTCATTTTATACCACATGCTTATGATTATCTTCCTTTCAGTTTTGCTCGAGTATATTTTCGTTTTATTTTTAAGTTGTAGAGCCAATCATCTTAGTTTGTACAATTTATTTGACTGTGGACTTAAAAACAACTCTTTTCAATATGTGCTAGCATTTTTCTATCATGCAATATTTTACTCAATTGGAATATTCATTGACTTCTATGATTTGTATTGAGAAAAACAAAGCTTGTAGTTGTGTTAATCCCAAACCCTAGGTTCCATGTATAGAGTGGGACCTAGGTAAATAATGAATATGCCCGTCTACTTTGGGAGAAATGAAAGAAAACAAATCCAACTAAACCCATTAAAATAGTGCATTGAACAATTTGAAAAACTCGTTGGAGGAAAAAGACTCAAATGAACCGGTAAGAATTTAATTATTCACATTTTCCCTTTATCACTAGCATTTTAGGTACCTTTCTTCATTGTTATTGTTCCCTTTTTTGTGTTTTTTTTGTTTTGTCGAAGGGAAACCTAGGAAGATCACCCAACCGACAAGTACCCCATTGTTAGCATATATTATTATTTTTTATATTTTTATCTTATTGTACAGGCTATGGGTGCTATGGGTGTTTTTCCCCTCAAGGACATTTCTATACTTTTAGCCCTCCGATCTCTCTCTATATAAGAGAGCCCTAGGGTTTCTAATAAGATTTAAACTATTTCAACCAATTTGGTATCAGAGCACCGGTCCTAGACCATGGCTCTCGATATCCCACTCTTAAGGCCTCCAAACCCTACACCCACGCCTTCTTCTCTCCCAACAATAGTAGCAGCATCAAATCTTCTCTCTAACAGTGCACATGCAGCGGTGTACACCCATGCCGGCCCGGTATGTGCAAAACCGCGTGCGGTGGCACTCAAGTGCTCGATCTGGGCACTGCGCCACGTGCAACGATGCTCGAGGGTACGTGATCTGACCATAGGTGCTCCAGCAATGCAAGAGCAATGGTGCTACAGGCCGTAGCTAGTCCGACGACGCAAGAGTGGTAGTGTTGCAGGCAGCAGCAAGTGCTATGGTGGTGCTGGGCAACGATCTGTTGCCCCGACGATGTCGGGAGACGCTGCAGCAACCCTGCGTAGCTAACACAAGGCAATAGGGGCAGCACAGCGTGCTCTGTAACGGTGCGGTGTCATATGCAATGCTTTACCTGCGGTTGTGAGGAGTTGATAGCCCATTTCTAGGGCTACTTCTCTTCCTTTGCACGAGAGAGAAACACCTAAGGTTTCTTGGTGACATCTCAAGTGTTCTTCCTGCACCTGGGTGAGGCCTACCTTTGTCCAAGGGGGCTTTCTACAAGGATGTAGGTCTGAATACGCCATGTTTCAGATCTACGGATGATTTCTTGACTGCGCAAGGCTGATTAAGGCTTCCAGATTGTGAAGATGGCTTTTGATGATCAATTTGAGGTGACTTCGGGCTCTATTTCGGACATCGAGGTACTGAAAAATCCATTCTTTGGTTCAGTTGTCAAGTTGGATAAGACAAACTACTCGCGATGGTCCCACACCTTTCTTATGACAGTCAGGGGTCATAAGAAGAGCCACATTCTTACGAATCTGGAGCCTGCAAACATGACCGGTGCGAATGCTAACTGGGACAACGATAATGCCATGGTCTATGTGTGGCTTATGCAAACTATTATTTCCTGAATAGGGGATGAGATTATGTATTACACTACAGTGAAACAGATGTGGGAGTTCTTATGTGATACTTATTCACATGCCAAAAACTCTGCATGGGTGTTTCAGGTCTTCTAGGACCTATTCTATTTGCGTCAGGAAGGACGCATGCTGTCACAGTACTACTCCCTTCCAAAGGGAATGTTAGAAAGGCATCACTCCTATCTACCGGGATGTGCTGGTGAGTCCTAGAAGAACTTTAGGAGACAGTTGGTGATCTCTCTTTTCTTAGCAAGCCAGATCATCACCTTTCCTAAGCTTCCTATCCTGGAGGAAGCTTATAGTAGACTTAGTAGAGTTCCAATGCACGCTCCTACTTCTAACGCTAGTCTTCAGACGTCCGCACTGACTGCGATCCTTGCACGTGGCAGGGGTATTCCCCCTCCTACACATGGTCGTGGACACTCTTCTGGTACACACCCTAGGACTCCATGTACCTATTGTGACAGACTTGGTCACTTTGAGGATACATGCTGCAAGAAGCATGGTAGGTCACCTGTGGCCAATCAGGCAGCAGAGATTTCAGATGCAGTCCTCCCCAGCCCTGATATTAGTTCCTTGAGTATAGAGATTGAGACCTTGCGGCAGCAGATTGCTCAATTGACTCAGGCATCTTCCTCTCAGGCTCTAGACACTATAGTTATTGCCATCTCTTCTGAGACACTTGCAACTAGTATGTCGTCATTCTTATCTTCTGGTAATTGGTTGATTGATTCTGATGCATCCAAGAACCTATGTGGTGATAACGGCTCTTTTTCTCGGTTAACACCTGTTACCCTAGCCAAGACAATATAGGTGGTAGATGGGAGACACTCGCCACTTGTTGGCAAGGGAGATATGTCTTTATCTCTTACTTTGAGCCAAGCAAATGTCTATTACGTGTATGATTTTCCTTTGAGTTTACTGTCTGTTAGTAGTATTACTAGAGACCCGAACTGTCAAGCTATTTTTTATGTGTCTTCTTGTGTCTTGCAGGATAAATTCACTGAAAAGACAATAGATGGAGGGCATAAGGAACATGGGGTGTACCGTCTGAGCCATACTGCTGTTGTTGCTTCTGCTACCTATGGCCTTGCTTCTACCTGATCTCCTCTCCAGTGGCACCACCGCCTTGGCCACCTACCTAGTGATCACCTCAGACGTGTTCTACCGTACATACCCTCCACTACTGCTCTCACCTGTGATGCTTGTCAGCTTGGCAAGCACCACAGGGCTAGTTTTCCTAATTCTACTTCTATTTCATCCGTTGCTATATTTAATTTGATTCATATGGATGTTTGAGGTCCCAATCGTACTCCTAATTGACTTGGGAACAAATATTATCTTATTTTAGTTGATGACTTTTCTCATGTTTCCTAGATATTTCTTTTGAAAAATAAGTCCGATGTGGGATAAATTATTGAGAACTTTGTCAAAGAAATAAAAACCCAACATTCTTATTTGGTGAAATCCTTTCATTCTGATAATGCCTTAGAGTTTTGCACTATGCATTTGCGCAATTTCTTTTCTAGTTGTAGCATTATCCATGAGACAACATGCCCTCACAACTCTAAGCAAAATGGTGTTGCTGAGAGGAAACATTGCCATACTATTGATGTTACTTGCACTTTATTGATTCACCATTCGGCCCCCTTTCTCTACTGGGGTGACGCTGTTTTGACTGCATATTTTTTTGATCAATCGGATGCCTAATGCAGCATTACATGAACGAATTCTTTTGCAGGTCATGTATCCTACTCGACCCCTGTTTCATGTCACCCCTCGGACTTTTAGTTGTGTTGCCTTTGTCCATTTGTTAGAACCAGGTCAGGATAAACTATCACCGAGAGCAATTAAGTGCATCTTTCTTGGGTATATCTGGACACAACAAGAGTATCATTATTTTAATCTACTTACTTCTCGACATTATGTTTCAACGGATGTTACATTTCACGAGGCAGTTCCCTTTTTTCTGTAACTGCTGCTGAGATGCCTCTTGAGTGTGATATGGCGCCTATGTCATATACCCCAATTTGATTTGGAAGCTTTCCTGAGATTCTTATCCCTTCTACACCACTACCTCATGCTACGCATCTCTTCCCTCGTCTGACTATGCCACTATAGACATATGCCTGCTCTCATACTATCAGGGCCCCCCATCTTTGCCTTCACCATCGACTTCTCAGGTGAGTCTTTTAGACACTGACGTATATTTTTTACCATGTGATGGTCACAAGGATAGGACAGATGATGTGGCAAGTAATTATATTGATCTTCCAATAGCTATTCGGAAGCGACCATGGACTTGCACCAGTTATCCCATGGTTGGGGCACTTGCTACTGATAGCCTAGCTCCTGGATTTGCTAGATTCACTCAGGTGTTAGCTACTACGCATATTCCATCTACTCATCGTGAGGCTATGCTTGATCCAAAATGGCAGGCAGCCATGGAGAATAAGAGGGCCGCTCTTAGAAGCCGTGGACTTGGGAGCTCACTCCACTTCTTGATGATGCTACACTTGTTGGTTGTCGATGGGTATTTACTGTGAAGTTCAACCCAGATGGCGGTGTTGCTACGTATAAAGAACACCTCGTGGCAAAGGGATTCACCCAAACTTATGGGGTGGACTTCTTTGACACCTTCTCACTAGTTGCCAAACTTCCCACAGTCCGGATGTTGGTTGTTGTGGCAGTTTAGTTAGATTGGCTCCTGCATTAATTGGATGTAAAGAATGCCTTCCTTTATGGTGTTCTTCAAGAGGAAGTCTACATGCAGTAGCCACCTGGCTTTCAGACTCAGAAGAAGTGTGTATGCCAACTATGGAAGGCATCTATGACCTTAAGCAGAGTCCCAGAGCCTGATTCTAGAGGCTATCACAGGTTGTAAAGGCAGCTGAATTAAGAAGATCAACAGCTGATTTTTCTCTTTGTCAGGAGGACTAGACGAGGTACTGTGGTACTTCTTGTTTACGTTGATGACTTAATTGTCACAAGGGATGATGAGCAGGGTGTTGCTGAGGTTAAGCGCATCCTAGCAGAGAAGTTTGTCATGAAGGACTTGGGGGATCTACAGTACTTTCTTGGTATTGAGGTTGCTCATAGCAAAAAGGGCGTGGTCTTGTCTCAAAGGAAGTATGTTTTGGACATCTTGCAGGAGGTTGATATGCTTGGAGCCAAGGAGGCCAATATTCCTATGGACCCCAAAATGCCACTCTATGATGAGGATGCACAGGTGGTGGACAACAGGCAATACAGGCAGCTTATGGGGAAACTGCTATATCTCACTATCTCGAGGACAGATATCCCCTTTACAGTGGGGAGACTAAGCCAATTCATGGCCAAGCCAACACATCAGCATTGGGATGCAACATCGATGGTGCTCAGATACATCAAGAAGACTCCTGGAAAGGGTCTCTTCTTCTCCAAGGGGTCTTCTATGACTTTGGTTGGCTACTCTGATACAGACTACGCCAGATGTCATGTGGATTGTAAATCTACTATTGAGTTCTCCACCTTCTTAGCAGAAAATTTGATCACATGGAGGAGCAAGAAACTGGGCATAGTTGCAAGATCCAGTGTTGAGTCTGAGTACAGAGCTATGGCTTAAACGACTACAGAGATGATGTGGATCAGATCCTTACTTATTAACTTACAGATACAGTTTTCTAGCCTCATGGAGATGCGATGTAATAATAGAGTAGCCACCTTCATTGCAACAACCAAGCATTTCACGAGAGGACGAAGCATGTTGAGGTTGATTGTCACTATACTAGGAACATTATTCAGAAGGGGCTACTATATACCACTCTAATCACAACTGGGGAGCAAATTGCATATATTTTCACCAAGCCCTTAGCCAGATCTTTATTTGATTTATGTGTATCCAAGCTGAGCATGATAGATATTTTGTGCTCCAAGTTGAGGGGGATTGTTAGCATATATTGTTATTTTTTATGTTTTTCCCTCATTGTACGGGCTATAGGTGTTTTGTCCCTCCAGGGCATTTCTGTACTTTTAACCCTCCAGTCTCTCTCTATATAAGAGAGCCTTAGGTGTTTTAATAAGATTTGAATCATTTTAACCAATTCCCATCAAACTTAATGTTGCCTCATGCAAGGTGAGATCACTATCCACAAAACCATCTCAAGTCCCAGGCATGATTGAGTCAAAGGACACCACCACCAAACCTTACATAACCAAACTTCACATGGGTTTTGAAAGCCATTTCTTTCTCAAAGTTTCTTAAAATCTTCAGCAGAATTTTCATAAGAAACTTTGCTTTGAATCTATGTTACCGCCAGCTTATTAAAGGAAGACTTAACAGCAATAAGAAGGGATTTGGGTCATGGTTTAAAAAAATGCGCCTTGAGGCTATAGGGCGTACGCCTTCAGGCGAGGCAACCCAAAATAGCCTTGAGGCGATAGCTTCGATCTACAAGCATGAGGCGTGCGCCTCACTTAGTCAAGGCACAATGAGGCAGTGAGGTGAGTTTGAGGCATCGCCTCAGTCTGAGGAGCGTTGTCAGTGGTGTAGCACCGTTGGTGGTCCAGGAGTGCTACACTACAGTCTAGCTGTGTCGTTGGTGGTCCAGGAGCACTGCACTGTAGTCCAACACCGTCGTTGTTGGTCAATAGTCCCGCATAGGTAGGTCAATGCAATGTATAGGGCTCCAAATTAGTTTCATTTCATTGATTTATGGCCATTTAGGTAGCTTTTGCTGACATTTTAAGTGTATTCAAAAGGATTTGTTTTTTTATAAGTTTGACTATTGATGGATTTTGTTATTTAGGTCATTTGAATTTATTAGTTTTATTTATTTCTCAGATTTAGGTCATTTAGGTTGTTTATTTGATTAGATTACATTACATTACATCATTTACACATTTGTAGTTATGTTTAAGTTAGGTCTTTTAAGAAGATGTAGAGGATGAGGCTAAGATGAAGTCTATGGATGACTCTTGGGATGATGTGATCAGCCCTAGCGACAACATTGATGAGCTTGACTGTGTTCAAGGAGGAGACTAGAGTATACAATGTGTTTTAGTTCTTTTGAGTTTTTAATGTAAATGTCTCATGTACCTTCATTTTAATGTATGAACTTTTAAGTCTACCAATGGTTTGGGAAGTCGGTATAGTTTGTGTTTTTGTTATGGTTTCTAATCTTCTGTATTATATAGATGTTTTTTTTTATTTAAATGCTATTTCTCGTTTAGTTTCGCTCTTTCAATGTTGTGATGGAGAAAAAATGTTATGCAAGTGTGTTATTTACATTATTATTTCCTTATTAGCATTTAACAAGTATATATCATTTCATTTTTCTATGTTTTTTATGCAAATCTTGAGGCTTACAACTCAACCACCTCGAGACTTATGCCTTGCCTCGATGAAGGCAAATTGCATCGGTATCACCTTGCATTTTTTAAAACTTCAATCTGGATAGAAGAAATGGAATTGGTTGGAATCTAGAATGAAGGAAATTGAGAAGGGAAGAGAAATTGCTTGAGGGAAAATAAGATTAATGTCTCTTCCTTTGTTACTATTCCTGCTATTTATAGCAGAGGGTATCGTCGATCGATATCTCTCTATTACTATTCCTGCAATCATCTCTTTGTCATTGGCCTACCATCAGCCTGGATTCTGTGGAGCTTCATGATAAGAGCGAGGAACTATCATAGTTGCCATGGCTTTAGAAAACTGTTGTTAAGCAAGATTGAGGTAATCAACAGAGGTATAATGCGACATAGAGTGTAAAGTCCTGAGAGCAATAGGAAGAGAGTCTAGCAACGGGTTAGGGACATTTGGAATAAATGCTAGTGGATGTGATTGCTCCTAAGAACTATGAAATGGTTCCTGAACCTGCATAGCGGGGAAAGGTATACACATCGAATCTTGCTAGCAACACACATCATATGAGTAAACCACCCTAGAGAAGAGCCCTCCTCAGATTAAAAGGACATCTTCTCAAAGAAAGTGGCATCAGATCTAAGGGACAACATATCAACCACTCAAAAAATGGACGAAACACATGCACCCAAATATTCCCAATGGCAAGGCAAAAAGAGGAGCATCAGGCTGCAGAAGAAGAAATGAGGTATCACCATTAAGAACAAGTGAAGGGACCCTGTCAATATTAAGGAAGTTGGTATGAGGTATGCGATGATTGGGTCATCGCACAAAGTATGCGGTATCATGAAGGTCGAGTGCTTATGGACGAATTAAATACGAATCATTCCTTTAAGGGTTAAAAACTACCTGTAACAAGGTGATGAGACCGAGCAGGCTTGCGCGTGTTGAGTGTCTCCACGCAGGTTAGTGTTGAGAGTTGCCAGGCTGACAATACTCTGTTACGAGGGACTATGGGTGATTATTAAGGGCGGATTTGGGGTGGAGGGATCCCTTCCAGGCGTAAGGAGAGATTTCTCGCACTATGAACCTCTTGGGTTCACGATGAGAGTACCTTAATGACAGAGTGAAGATTTATTTTACTATCAGCAGTATGAATCTGCTATTAAAAGTTGGTGGCTAATACCTAATAAACTAGGAGGCGACCCATAGTTGGACCTTGTGGTAGGGGTCAAGGCGGCAGATCCTATAATTCACCAGCCTAAGTTAGGGAAAATACGGGGTGGAGATTCCATTCGGACAAGATGAGGAACCGCTAGAAATAAGGGAAGGGAAATAGAGAAATGACATCCTCTGGAGAATGTGCACATGTTAGAATATCCAATTAAAATTCTCTCCTTTACATTTAATTATGCCCTACTAAGCCTTTTTTTGGCTCACATTATGTTGTCACCTTACTTTTGAAGACAAAATGTTGCACTACCCATCACACACTACGTGCCTCGACCTCACGTGTAGGCGTTGTTTTTGCGGGTGCAGCAACTACTCCGCGTCACTCTTGACATGGACATCCAACGACAAATGCAGTACAGGGGGAGCTCCTACCCATTGAGGTTCGCCTCGCAATCCTCTTCACTTGCCTCGAGGCACTCCTCCATGATGTGACTAACCTACTGATATAGCATTGGCAGATTTTGGGGTGAAGAAGTGGTAGAAAGAAGGGGAAGGAAGTAGATGGTTATCTTTTTGGGTTCATCGTTTGGGGGTCGGTATAAAAACAATGTTGTAAGGGGACAATCTAAAAAGGGGATTGTATAAATAATTTATCTAATTTTTTTTATCATACTTTTTTCATAGCCCTTCCCTTTTGTGCCAATCTTGTGAGATAGTTATGCGAATATTTTTGAAGGGCTTTGTCGTAAATGTAAAGTCGTATCATGGATTGCGTCCACAATAGCTATATGTTTATATATTTTTTATTTTTCATGGTGTTGTTGCAATGCGGGGTGTGCCCGCAATGGTTACATGCTATGTATTTTTTATCGAGTTTACTTTGCAGGTACAAGGATTTAGGAAAAATAGAAAAATTGGGAAAATTTTGTCAAATTTTTTGCGGTAATTAGCCCCTTAAATTGATATTCTTCCCTTGGGCCTCTTATCTTGAAATTCGTGTCATTTTAGATAAAGCCATACAATAGCATCATTTTAGGCATTGGTCACTGTAGGATCTGAATATACGAGCACATTAGAACGGGGGATGAATAGTGTGATACAAAAAAAATATAAAATGAAATGCAAACCACAAATGAACCCCAAATATATAGTAGTTCCCTCCACTCGGATACTTTCTTACTTAAATCTCCTAACTTAGGATTTTTAACCTAATTACCTCAACCCAGAAGGAATCAATTTACTATAATACGAGGTAATTAATCGGTTACCTCAACTCGATTACAAGATAATAGAGAAGAAGAAGATTGCAGGTGCAAGCAATGAGTAATAATATACTTACAACTTATATCCTAAGCCTCCCAACAATATATAAATTTAAAGGACATTACCAAAGAGAGCTAAGGACAAAACTGATCTGCAAAACAATTCAAAAAGGATGTTGCACCTCAATGCTAAGGAAATAGTTGATAGGGCCTAGATCCTTGGTCACAAATTGTGACTATAGAAGCTTCTTTATTTCTTCTATGCCTTACCTGTCACTGCCAATTAATAGTATATCAACATAGACAATAAGAATGGTTGAACCTATCTGCAAAGAGAGTGATCAACAGATGATCTAGTAAAGCCATGCTCTTGAACATTGAACCTTTTAAACCAAGCTCTAGGACTTTGTTTCAATCCATAGATAGCTTTCTTCATCTTGCACACCTTCTGAGACTCCCCCTAAATGGGAAAACTAGGTGACTGCTGCATATACACTTCCTCCTCTAAGTCTCCATGGAGAAAAGCATTTTTTATATCTAAGTGACGAACATTCCAACTCCTATCGATAGTGAGAGAAAGCAATGTCCTGACAGAATTAAGACGAGCCACTGAGGAGAATATTTCAAAGTAGTCAACTCTGAAGGTCTGAGTGTAGCCTTTGGCCACCAGGCGTGCATCGTTTCTTTCCACAGTGCCATTTGGACAACATTTGAGGGTGAAGACTCATCTAAACCCGACAGCAGTAGCACCTGGGGGTAGATCAACAATATCCCACATGCCATGGGACTGCAAAGCTACCATCTCCTCATCCATAGCCAAGGTCCAAGACAGATCTTCGAAGGCCTCATGATGGTCCCGTGGTACATGTAAACTCTCAATAGCTAGAGAAAATTGTCATCAAATAGCAAGTAAACTGTCAAGTGACATAAACTGAGATAAAAAGTATTTAGCACAAGACCATGGAGCCTTCCTTTGTACAATAGGAAGGTCCAGAGTAGTATTCTCAGGAGGAGGAAGTACTTGGTCTTCAAACAAATCATCAGCAACTGATGGAGGCTGAACAGAAATGGTAGACAATGGTTCCTCCATCTGAGGAACATCTGGAGCCTTGTGTTGAAAGTGCTTAGGAAACTATCTGTATCAGGGGCACCTCAGGATGACACAGGAAAGGACTAGGATCAGGCTAATTGGCCCTTGATATAGGTGGCTCAGTGAGCTGTCGTGACTGAGATGGTTGTGGTGGCTTAATTTCATTAGGAGAGGAACATCACTAGGATGAGAAGAAATGGATTGCTCCCAATGTGTCTGGTAGTAGGGAATCTCCTCAAAGAAAGTACTATCAGCAGAAACATAAAACTTCTGTGACACATGATCATAACATCTGTATCCTTTTTGAGTTCTATAACAACCCAGAAAGATGCACTTCACGGATCAAGGACTATGACAAAATAAAATAAAAACAAATAAAGGAGAAACATTACTATTAAATAACCTTTTCCTGAGTTTGTAGAAACTCGTGGGGTTGACTCCTCCCCTACAACAATGTTAGTGGGGGAGTACGTGAGTCCACATTTGCACTCTAGCTTGTGTGCAGTGAAAGCGTGAAGTGAGAAAGGAGCAACTCAAACCTCGGAGCACATGATTAATTTTGTCATAATTGATGTCATGCACTCGTGCTTGAGAATTAGGCTAATTGGACAAGTCGTGAGTTTTCATGTCAATGCTTTAGTTTCCTTTATTATTATTGTTGTTATTGTTGTTGATGCTCTAAGTGTCTCGACTAGTATTCTTAGCATACGTCACCCGTCAACTTCGCAATCGTCGTTCAGGTTTCAAGAATTTCTATACGTCGTATGGGGCTTGCATAATTACGGAATCAGAATTAAGATTGAAAGAAGCCTAAGGTGTAAATTACGAAAATGTGATTTAAAAGCGTGACTCCAAGTTTTTAAAGCAATATGAAAGTGATTTCCTTGTCTGCAACATGCGAGCAAATGCGATTGTCTAAATTTAGCGAAGTGCGATAAAAATTTCTATTTTGCAAGTTCAGAAGTACCACGTGTACTAGGGTGAGGACATTGAGCTATAGGCAACCCTGAACGGCCTTGTGGCCCATGTGGCATGCATGAGCGTGTACATGGGACACAATAAGGTGGTATGTCGCTTGCCTAGGCAGGTGAGGCTAATGGTCGCCTATGAATCCCCTTATGATTCAAGATATGATTGTGAGGTAGACCTAGGGCTCAATGATCAGGGGATCTAGTGAGATGCAACTACCCTCGGGGGATTAGGCCCCGGATCCCAATGGGGCCCATGATTGGGTACACTCGAGAAGAGGATGAAATAAACCCCTAGGCCAAGATCGAGATGCTTCAAAAGGATTGTTCGCTCTTGCCAAGGCTAGGGAGGGCTTACGGGTAGAACGAACACGAGCTGAATCTCTTAACGACTAAGGATACCTGTAACGGGATGTCGGGACTGAAGAGACTTGTGCGTGTCGAGTGTCTCCATGTAGCTTAGATCTGGGGAGTCGCCAACCCGACAACACTTTGTTACAAAGAGCAGGAGTGATACCTAAGGGCGGGTTCAGGGTGGAGAAACCCCTCTGAGGTGCAAGGAGAGGCTTTTCACACCCTGAACCCCCTTGGGGTCACAACAAAAGTACCTACGTCAGGATGATGATTCTTTTCCTGTCTTGTCGACAGTAAGGATCCCTCGTTAGGAGCTAGCGGCTACCATCCATAGACTAGGGGACTTCCTTTGGCTTAGCCCCACGGCAAGAGTTGAAGCGATGACCAATGAAACCCTATTTGAGGCAAGAGAAGGGTCAGAGCACCCAATTCCGAAGTGGATCCTTCTCTCTCGCACTTTAGTACGCCCTACTGAGACACTTGGCTCACATCATGTTGGTTTTCTCATTTTTAGGACAAGATGTGTTACACCCACCATTGCGTGGACCGTCCCCACCTCTTAGCACTACGTTAGCAGGTGCAACACTTCGTTTACGTACTGCCATCACCAGAGATCTTCTACAGCATATGGCATTCTTGGGGGACCTCCTCCCTGTTGAGGCTTGACCAACGAGCCTCCTCTTTTTCTTAGGTGCCCTCATCCAGGATCAAATAGACCTG
The DNA here is from genome assembly GCA_037157565.1 of Thalassia testudinum. Taxonomy (NCBI): domain Eukaryota; kingdom Viridiplantae; phylum Streptophyta; class Magnoliopsida; order Alismatales; family Hydrocharitaceae; genus Thalassia; species Thalassia testudinum. Next base: position 22,141,697 of record JAZHRO010000015.1, on the reverse strand, counting down.
CTTCTGGCTTAGTGGATGTCAATGTGCTAGAGTGGTAGGTGGGGGTGGAAAATGAACATTTTGGTCAGGGCTTGGGGACCTCCTCCCTGTTGAGGCTTGACTAACAAGCCTCCTCTTTTTCTTAGGTGCCCTCATCCAGGAGCAAGTAGACCTACTTCTGGCTTAGTGGATGTCAATGTGCTAGAGTGGTAGGCGGGGGTGGAAAATGAACATTTTGGTCAGTGTTTCTTTTTGGGTGTTGCCGTCGTGCGCTGAATGTTGTAGATGCAGTAGGGGGGATGATATAAATAGCTCAACAATAGTTTTTGCACCCTTTTTCTAGCCCTTTTGACGTAAATATGACAGTAGCGTATATATATAAATATATATAGGAACAATAACCCTCTCTCTAGCATCTTGGTGTAAATATTATAGTGGCATGTATATGTATATAAATATATATATATATGAATATGGACAGTAAATGCGTGATGTGCCCCCGTCGTGGTTGCTCGGTTTGATTTTCCTTCTTTTCTTTTCCTTTCTTTTTCCTTTTCTTTTTCTTTTCATTCCTTTCTTTTTCATTTCTTCTATCATTTTGCTCTGGTGACGCCGGGTGTACCTGCTGTGACTATTTCGAGTTGTGTGTGGGAAGTGCTCACCTTGTTGTTATTTCTTTTTTTTCCTCATGTATTTACATACAAGACCTTTTTGTAGGTTTAGGAAATTTGGAAAAGTAAGAAAAACATGAGGAAAGGCTGCCGAAATTTTTCCAGAATCTTACCACTTAAAACTGGTGACCCTTCCACAGACTCAAATCTAGAAACCCTTCATAGCATCCGTATAAGCTATAGCAGGCAATAGAATCCAGCCATGTGGCTGCAACATCGATCCCTTGGGGGATTTTCGTTGCAGGGCGTGACACCTACTCCTCACGTTCCCTCTCTCTCCTCGATACCCATTCTCACTTTTGCTTTGCCCATCTCACTTCACTTCCATCGCTGCCTACTACTCCCCACCACAGGCCCTAAGGGGGCGCTACCCAACTCCACCTCACATGATCGCTAACACCACACAACACTCCCCCTTCACTTTGCAAGACCGCACACGTCATTCCCTCCCCACTCTCCAGTTGTAGCCACATCAACACACACCCACAACTTGCAGACCTCTCCTCTCCCCATTCCGCTCCCAATATCACCACCACCAGCGACCACCACTCCATCTTCTCCGTACGGCTGATCCTACATCCACCATTACACGACCATCCCAAGCTCCAATCTCTCCATCCACCACCAGTGACCACCAAGCATTCTATCTGCCCACTCCATTGTCAAGACAAGGACCGTGGGTTGAGGAGCTGTGAGGAGGTGGAGTGCCAAGACATTGTCTCCGCCATCGCTATCGCTACCATCGTCGAGGAATCCACCATGTCATCTCAGATTATTGAGCACTTTCTTACTCTTGTCATTATTTGATTGAGAACTCATTTTATTATGCTTAAATGAATGCATATATTTTTATTGAGATGATGTGCATGTTTTCTATGATGATGTGTGGTTAATTACTCGTGGTGTGGGAGGAATGTGAGTGGACTTAGGCAACTAGAATTCCTAGCGATTATAATAGCCTAGGAAGATCCAAACTTGAGTTAGTTTATGCACTCCTAGATTTGGAGATAACCTGAGCCTAGAACATGGCTCTGAGTCAGGTTATGCCTTGGATTGAGGGTTTGATAAACTAAGCCTAGGGGGAAAATCTTCCTAAGGTTAATATAATCCTTATGAGACTCTAAATTGCTTAAGAAAGCCTTTCAAACCTCCCACACATTGCATAAATTTGCTCTTGATTTATTAGATTCTCGTTTTGCTTTTGTCATAGTGTTTTCTTCAAATTTTCGGATTGTCTATGTGTTCTTGAGTTCGCTTTCCAAAGAAAAAATCTATGTTTTTTTTTTGCAGGTGCATCAATCTGATTTTCAGAATTTGAATTTTGCCCTTGCATGAATTTTGTTAAATTGCATGGAACTTGAATTTAGATGAAATTTGTGGCCACATTTTTCTGGGCAAACCTAGTTTCCTAACTAAATTTCCTAAAAATTTCCTACTATGTTGACATGTTGGCAAATTTGAATTCCTTTAGAGGGTCAATTCTGAACATCGGCTTTAATCTAGAAAAAATTTCACCAGCACTCTTAATTAGATATATTACACTCCCTCCCTGAGGTTCGACCCGACTTGCACTATACTACGTATTTTTAAGTTGAAATATCTTTTTTAAATTGGTACGCTTATTTGACTTGAACATAATGACAATTTAAATGGAACTATTGCCAAGGAGGGTGTGTTCATTTGTGATTAATTAGAGTGTCATTGTTTATAGCATTTGCATTTCGTGGGTCTTGCGTTGCTTCTTTTGTTTTAGGTATCGCCATGAGGACAGAGTCGTAGTGGCGCACACGAGTGAGTCACTAAGAGGAAATCTAAGGAGGTGGGGATTTTGCGAGGCACCATGTAGTTAGGATTAGAGTAGTTAGAGTAGTTAGACTTTTATATTTTGTGTTCTTCAGGCCCTTGTACTGGGGTAGTTTCATTTCATGTCTTCTTCACCCCTTGTATCTTGGGGGATTTTAGACTTGTATTTTCTTTCTTTATTACTTTCTCTCATAGTTAGTTAGATAGTTATCTAGTTGTGTAGTTAGAAGTTGCTTGCTTGTGTTGCATTTTTATAAAAAAAAAAAGAAGCAATTCTATCGTGCTAACTATAGAAGCTACATATCTTTTAGGCATTCACCTTAAGCTTGCATTGAGCAACATCTAGAGTTTCCATTCTTGAAAAGCATGTGCATTGTAGAGTGGTTAAAGGTAGGTATGTGCTATTCCCTATTCTGAGTTATTTCTCATATTTCTACCTCCCTTTTGGACCTAAAAGCTCAAGACCACTAATTATGTGAATTAATGTAAAAAGGTGAAACCATAAAGGCCAGTTAGTCAAGGAGAAACCCCTAAAATTGGTGCACAGTGTGTTGAAAAGGAACTTCAATATCAAACTGCATGGATTTCAAAGAACGTGAGTGCACACTTAGGTCTATTAGGTTTTCTACCGCATCTTCTACACCACAAAGGGGCCTAAACTCATGTCAAACTCAATTGTATCTAGTATCCCTTTGCGAGTAGGCCTTGTAGGCACCAACGTAGGTCAGCCTAAGAAGCGTAACCATTTTTTGTGAAACTTGTGTGGCCACCTAATTAAATACTCTTGACCTCAACCTTCTTCAAGACGGGGACGGTCAAGGATTTCAACGTGCACCATACCTCTTATACCACATCTATGGGAACAAAGGAGCATTGAACTTGATTCCTTTTTTACTACCCTATGGAGTAGAAGTGAGGGTAATTAAAGACCTAAAAAGGGGATAAACCAAAAATTTGACTAACTTCTGTCAAGTGGGTCTCAACCTATGCACCTGAGGGCAAATCAGACCCAGCCTCTAACTGAGTGCTCCCTGTGCCAGAGTACCTACCATGCTACACTTGAATGTCACTTGGCATCGCAATTCCCTGACCTTGTCCAAGCCCATGCCATGCAAAGTTTCCCTCATCCTATAAATAACTCTTATTCAAACACTTATAACTTGGGATGGAACCATCCAAATTTTTCTTGGAAAAACATGGAGACTTCTAGCTTAGGATTCAAACCAACTCCCCTCAACAATCCCAACGACTCCAAAATCCCTAACCCAAGACTCAAACCTCAAAGTTGGATGAAAGCTGTGATTGAGTTCATGCAGGAATCCAATCAAATGCTCTTCCAATCTTGATCAAAGATTATTTCTGTTATGCAGTCTCAAATCGGACACTTGATGGAGGCCATAAGCCAGAGAGAAGAGGGTAAACTACCAAGTCAAACTGAGGAGGATCCTAAAGGGAAAGGAGTGGTAATTAGGGAGCATGCCCATACTGTCACGGTACTACAAAGTGGGAAGGAGATCCATAAATCTGAGACTTCAAGATCCCCCCACACCCCTGACATTAAAGAGGAAGAAGAGACCATCTCACCCAAAGACACAACTCGTGAGACCCCCCGTTCATTTTATGAACCCAAAGCCCGTTTCCCTGAGAGATTAAAAGATCCTAATAACCTAGGGCCTTTTGGAGACAAACAGAAGGCTAAGATGGAAGAAATTATGAATACCTTTAGGTAGGTGCACATCAACCTACCTTTGCTTGATGCTTTGAGACAAATCACATCTTATGCCAAGTTCTTAAAGGATTTGTGCACTCAGAAAAGGAATTCCAGAAAACGTGTCCCTAAGAGAATTGTTATCCAGAACTTGTCAACTCTATTATTCAACATGGGACCCCACCTAAGCTAAAAAATCCAAGAGTCCCATACATCTCCGTGGTCATAGGCAACCAGTGTATAGATGAGGCCTTGCTAGATCTAGGTGCAGGGGTTAATGTCCCTCCATGCTCAATGTATATTAGGAGAAGACTCAAAACCTAGCACTCTAATTTTGCAAAAAACTGACAGGTCTCTGAAAATTCTCTGAGGCCTACTTGAGGATGTTCTAGTTAAGGTAGAAGATTTCTTCCTCCCTGTAGACTTCTTGGTCCTAGACATGAATCCCACCAATCGACCCACTAGACCCTCCATTATCCTTGGTTGACCTTTCCTTGCTACTGTCAACGTCGTGATTAGTTGCAAGACTGGGGCGTGGAAGTGGGGTGTAGCAATAAGAAGATTTCACTTAATGTTTTTAAGGCATGCAAGCAAACCAAGTATGAGGAATGCACTCATATTGACATAATAGAGGAAGACATTATCTCCTAGGATATTTAAATATCCTATCGGGAGCATGTAAGCGTATCGTGCAATTCAGGTAACATGGATGACATTATCCTAAAATGTTGATTGCGAGGACTTGGATTCACTAAGAATACCATGGGTGGCACTATCACGAAGTGTCGATTGCCTTGCATTCTTGGGGTTGCCATGGGCATTATCTCAAAGCATCAATGGCCAAGGGACCCTTCGAGGATCGGTGATGGGAACAAGAAATCTGATACATACCATATTGAGAGCCAATCTAAGGTTAGACTCAGAGAAATCACAAAAATATCCTTTTCTCTTTCCTTAATACATATGCAAGCTAAATAATGACCTATTGCATAAATGCATGGATGCTTTATCTTCTTGGTTCAACAAACCCTTTAGCAGGCTAAGGGGTCGAAGAAACCTCTATTGGCAACCCAAAACAATGGCCAAATGGAATCTAATAGGATGAAGAGGTCTTTATCTTGGTCGGTACTAGAGTACCTCTGAGTTGGTATCTTGAGATTATAAACTTATTTTCTTATGGTTGGGTAGATGAAGGTGACTTTTGCATTCCAGTTTAGATGATTGCTTTCTTGATCACAATGTTTTGCTTGGTACTAGCAAAATTTAGACAAGGGGTGTGACATGCCTGCATATTTTAATATTCAACATGCTTAAATTGCATCAGTTACATACCAATGCACACATTATGGCATTATTGTTAAAGCATCTTAGTCAAAATTGCATTTATTAAGATAGGCATGCATCTTGGGTTAATAATGTGTCATTAGATCTTATTCTACTATGTTATAATAATAATGGGCTATTTCTTTTACAAGATTAGGAGGAAAGTCAAAGCAAATATTGGGCATGTTTGCGAGGTCTTGTCTCTTGGAATTTGTTCATTAGCCAAGATAATATTACAAGAAGCTCAACACAAAGAGGAGAGATCAAATTAAGAAAAGAAGAATTGATTTCACAATGTTCCCACATAGGCCTAAGTTTTTCACCCCTTATTACTCACTAAGTTACCCAATATATTTCTTATTTCCCAAAGGAAACAAACTACTTAGGCACATATAATTTCCCTCACCATGATCCCAGCCGGCCCAAAGAGCCCTCCTCTCTTATTTTCAATTTTAATCCAACGCACACCAGAAAAAATACCCTCACCCAGTGCCCATCATCTCTTCTGACTTCTCAAACTCATGACTGGACACCCCCAAATCCCCATCATGTGACACACATACCCCTGATCGCTAATTCACCTCACTCTCTCCTCACGTTACCCATTCTCACTCTCACTCTCACTCTCCCCATCTCACTTCACTTCCATCTCTACCATCTAATCCCCACCATAAGCCCTAAGGGGGTGCTACCCTACTCCACCTCATACGATCGCTAACACCACAAGCGCCCCCCCTCCACTCTGCAGGACCGCACACCTAACTCTCTCCCCACTCCCCAATGCTACCCACAACAATACACACCCACGGCACGCAGATCTCTCCTCTCCCCATTCCACTCCCGATATCACCACCACCAACGACCACCACTCCATCTTCTCCCCATGGCTGATCCTACATCCACCATTACACGACCATCCTAAGCTCCAAGCTCTCCATCCACCACCAGCGAAGACCAAGCATTCCATCCACCCACTCCATGGTCGAGACGAGGAGCTGTGGGTTGAGGAGTTGCGAGGAGGTGGAGCACCGGGATGCTGTCTTCACCATCGTTGAGGAATCTGCCTCGTTATCTGAAATTATTGAGCACTTGGTTAGTCTAGTCGTTATTTGATTGAGAACTCATTTTATTGTGCTTAAATGAATGCATATATTTTTATTGAGATGATGTGCATGTTTTCTATGATGATGTGTGGTTAATTTCTCTTGGTGTAGGAGGAATGTGGGTGGACTTAGGCAACTAGAATTCCTAGGAATTATAATAGCCTAAGAAGATTCAAACCTGAGTTGGTTTATGCATTCCTAGATTTGGAGATAACCCGAGCCTAGAACATGGCTCTGAGTCGGGTTATGCCTAAGGGGAAAATCTTCCTAAGGTTATTATAATCCTTATGAGACTCTAAATTGCTTAGGGAAGCCTTTCAAACCTCCCACACATTACATTCATTTGGTCTTGATTCTTAGATTCACGTTTTGCTTTTGTCATAGTGTTTTCTTCTAAATTTCAAATTGTCTACGTGTTCTTCTTAATTTTGTTTTGCATAGAAAAAATCACAAAAAAAAAATCTAGGTTTCTATTTGCTGGTGTGTCAATCTAATTTTCAAAATCTGAATCCTACCCTTGTATGAATTTTTTTAAATTCCATGGAACTCAAATTTAGCCAAAATTTGAGGCCACGATTTTCTAGGCAAACCTAATTTCCTTACTAAAATTCCTAAAAATTTCCTATTAGGTTAGACACATTGGCCAATCTAAAATCCCTTAAAGGGTTAGTTATGAACATCAACTTTAATCTTATTACTATTTTTCAAACTATTTTCTTAAGATCCTTTAAAATTCCAAAACAAAATTCACAAGCACTCTTAGTTAGATACATTACACTCTCCTTGAGGTTTTACCTGACTTGCACTATAATATGTATTTTTAAGTCAAAATATTTTTTTTAGATTGGTATACTTATTTGACATGAGTGCAACAACAACAACAATTTAAATGGTGTCGTTGCCAAGGAGGTTGTTATCTGTGATTGATTAGAGTGTCATTGTTTATAGCATTTTGCATTTGCATTTCATGGTGTTTTGTTACTTCCTTTATTTCAGGTATCGCCACAAGGACGGAGCGACGTGCATGAGTAAGTCACTAGTGGGAAATATGAGGAGGCAAGGATTTTTTTGAGGGACCACATAGTTATATCAAAAAATAATGATTTAGAAAGCTTATTTTACAAAGTTTAATGCTTCAAACCAAAAAATTGAAAAGTTTGTTTTTCAAAATTTCATGTTCTAACACACTGATTTTATGAAAAAAATATGAATAAACAAAATTTTGGTTTTATTTCACATTTCGTGAAATATTATAACAGTAACATTAAGGTTCAATGATTAATAAAAAATAAATAAATTATAAAAAATTTACAAAATTTCATATGCCAGTAGTTTTCAACTTTAGAAAATAATGTAAGTCAATGGAATTCTACTTTCTTACATTAAATGGAGGATTATGGCACCACAAAAAAATCCATAATTTAAAAAGCATATTTTGAATAATTGAATGATTGAAAGTGTAAATACCACCAATTTTACGAAACATGTATGCTCAAAAAATTTCAATTTCTTGTATGTTCAATGGAGAATTCTATCAATAAAATCAATGATCAATGATGTTCAAAGTTTATTTTACACACTTCAAAGCTTTAAAGCAAAAAAATTCAAAAGTGAAATTTTTTCAAAATTCCATATGGAAATACTTATCAATTTTAAAAAAAAGTGAATCAACAAATTTTAATTTTATTTTATGTTTCATGAAATATTATATTATAACAATAATAATAAAGATCAATGATTAATAATGGTCATATTGAATAATGAGAGGTTTTATGGGAAAAATTAAATAATAATATTTTTTCACAATTTTATATGTTAACATTCAGAAATTTTGGGCAAAAGAATGAATCCTATGACATTTTACTTTCTTTCACTCTTAATGCATTATTATACTTATAAAATTAAATATTTATAGTCAAAAAAACTTGTTTTGGCAATTACATCGGCCAAAGCTTCACACAATCACTATCGACCTCTGCAACGACCAATAATTCAAGCAATTTCTCATAAGCCTTCTTAGGCTGGTACCCACGATGCTTTCATCGGAACCAATTTGGACCACGATTAGGAGAGAAATTCTGAAGAGTAATTGTCCCCTTTCGTCTTCTAATTGCCCAACAAGAGGCCCATCCAATAAGAAGATGTAATTTTGATTTGGATAAAGCAAGACAACAAAGGAAACTCCAATTCAATGAGCTAGACAAGATCAAAAGAGAGGGTTATGGGAGTGCTAAGATATATAAAGAAAAGACCAAAGCCTTTCATGACAAGCACATCATTAGGAAGACTTTTGAACTAAATCTGAAAGTTTAGCTCTTTGATGGCAGACTTAGATTCTTTCCTGGGAAGCTCAAATCTAAATGGATTGGACCTTATACTTTGGTTTAACTCTATCAAAATGGAATTGTGGAGATCTGTGATCCTAAGACTAGGCAGTTGATCGAGCCTCTTAGAATAGAGAATTCAACTCAAGAGCAATCACACAAAAGTAAACAAACATTGGTGACCTAGTTTCACCTTAACTGGTATACGTGTGGGGACAGTGTGAGACTCTCATAATTCACTATTAGTTTTCATGAATATAAAATACAAGAAAGTTCTCTCTTTTCTTTTCTTTCAGATTGTGTAACCCCTTCCACCTGAGCAACTTTGGCTTATATAGGTTATGCGACCCTTAAACATGGAGATCGTGGTTAGTTAGACAAATGATCATGGGTCTAAAACCACGATCCCACGATCTCCTTCCATAATGAGGGTGCGATCCTAAAATAACTTTCGCATCCATCTACCGTAATTCCACTGACACTGATTGTTACTACCCGATCCCAAATCCCTACAGGACCCGCGATCGGCTCGCCTCGACTAATTCCATGACCCAGTCGTCCAACGAGAAATAACCCAAAAGCAGAAAATATACTACAACCACACATGCAATGTAACTAAGCAAAAATAATAAAAGGCAGTAATGGAAAATAGAACGAGAAGTCTCAAAAATTACATGCCAGAAGCGAAAAAGTACTACAACATACATAGCCATTACAATTACAACAGAGGGAAATACAACATGAATATAAATAGCTAATACATACTAAAGTACTCACTACTACAAAAGGACTCTGGAACAGAAAAGAGGAAAAACACTACGGCAGGGCTCGGCTGGGCCCAATACCCTCGGTAGCCGATGGCGTTGGCTACTCAACTCCCTGACCTAAACATGGTTATATAATCCATAGTCAACTAATGCTAAGTAGAGTGGTGGTTAATCTATTTATATGCAATTTAACTTAAAGAAACAAGCAAGTAACTAATCATTCATTTCCATTTATCTCAATTAAGTGTTTCTATTTCGGTTATTCTAATAAGGATCCACAACATTTCTTAATCCTCTTGTTCCCTAAGGGAACGATCTTGATTGCAGTTTATTCCACGATGTAGGATGTACATATGGCACACTTCTGGTCGGGAGAGCCCACATGGTAGTCCTACACCCGGTCTACCACCTCAAGGTCACGGTCGTGACTATGGCACACGCGATAAGCGCACGGGTAGCTATCCTGCATTGGTGCACGGTCAGTCGTTTCGGCTAGTAGGTACGCCCAAACGTACATCATGGAACAGAATAGGTGTCTCACCCCTCAGAAGTCTGCGCACCCTCGCCCAACTATCTCGGTTTGCCCAGAGGGTCTAACAAGAGTCGGTGTAGGGTGGCCAGTCTTAACCCCAGACCCCATGAGGCGACTGGCTCCTCCCTTATACTAAAGTAACAAGAGTTTGTGTAGGGGGTCATTCCTAACCTCGGGTCTCAACCCAAGGGCAGCTAGCTCCCCCCTACACTAAAGTGACCGTAGCTCTCCTCAGTACTGTGTACACGAGGGCTAGCTCACTTTCCATGCAAAATGGATAGTTGCTCTCCTCAATACCATGTACTCGAGGGCCAGCTCACTTCCCTCCTACATACGATATTCGTTCCATACACACGAGTTCCTTTCTAGTTCCCTGCAGGATTTGTACATAGACCTACTCATTTCCACATCCACTTCATTAAATGCATAACAGGAAGCTCAAAATTTCACAATCAATTATTCAGTACACAGTAGACATTTCCATTCATGTCATGGCTCATTAAAATGTGGTACAAGCAGCTCATGGTTTACTACCTTTAGTAAGCATCACAGTAATTTAATCATTTAATACATGCGCATTCATCTCTTTCATCCCTAGTGTTCATTTCACAACCTAGGGTTCAAGCGAATATTTCTAAAGTAGCATGCATTCATTTTTTTCAGCTCTAGGGTTCATCTCACAACCTAGGGTTCAATCAAATATTTTTAAAGCATGCAATTTAATTACTAATTATGGGATTAGAGAGAGAACCACTCTACCGGAATACACGGGTGGAATGGAGGCTCAAATCGCAGATTTCGTCATCTCCACGGGCTTCATATACTCTACTAGCTGGAGACCTATACAATTGACCAACCACATCAAACGAGTTCAAAACCATATACAATTGACACTAATACGTAGAGAAACTCGAATGGAAACTAACGACACTTCGTTTGTGCAAAATCGACTCCGTTTGGACCTTAAACTGGCCAAAAATGTGCATATTGACTAAAATCAGACATCTGGGACTACACCCAAACGACTTAAACGATCTCAGAATCTCACCTTGCTTCCCTGTGGCTTCCTCAGATGTCTGAACCCCTCCGCAACCGCTTGAGAGAGATCCCAGACGTCTGACACACTCTCCAGTCATCTGGAAGTGCAGTCAAACGTCTGGAACTATCTCCAGACATCCTAAAGTACCTCGAAGGGCATGCCACGCACCTTTCCCACGTCCTGTACCTGCGCATGCACGCAGGCTCAAGTAAAAGCACAAGTACGTGCATGCAGGCGCGTACGCAAGACATACCTCGGCACTCTACGTGCTGTCAGATGTCTGGCGCTAGCTCCGGACGTCGCGAGGACCCTCCAGACACCTGGATGGAGTTCCAGATGTCTGATACTGCGGAAAATGGTTCCACAATACCCTCCTGCGAGCATTCTCCTCGCATTCTTCTTCGTTCACAGAAGCCGCAGTAGTACCTCCCGCGGCTATAGGAGGTCGCACCTCCTCTCCCAAGCTCCTCCTCGCACCTTCGTCTCCTTCCCTCGCCCTCTCTTCCAAGCTCCTCCAAGCTCCTCACTCTCCCTCTCCCTTGCCCACGCTTCTCCCTCTCTATGTCTCCTCTATCTCGAGCTTCCTTCCTTCCCCTACTCATGGCTGCACGAGGACAGGGAAGAGGAGTGGTTGCCGGTAGGGTGGTAGAGGACGAGGGTGGAGGTGGTGGTGGTGATGGTGAGGGTGGTGGGGGTTAAATAAGGAGTGGGTTAGGGTTTGTGAGGGAAGGCGTGTGTGCGTGGGGGTGTGTTGGGTGAGAAGAGAGAGTGTGTGTGAAAATTGCAGAATCTCCCCCACAGAACCTTTCTCTTCCCGCAAGGCCCACACACCTAAACCCAGGGGGTTTAAAAATTGCACTTACACCCCTACCTTTCTGGAAAACTACCCCTTGAGAAGGGTCATTTCAACATAACAAACTTAAAGGAAGTTTTGTCCCCAAACCTTGAGCTAATTTGGGTGCGAAAAGGAATGTAAAAGGGTATAACAAACTTAAAGAGGATCAAAGTAGGTTAGAAGCGACGTACCCTCAAAAAGCTCCGGGTACTGTTCTCGCATCGTCACCTCAGGCTCCCAAGTTGCCTCCTCATACTGCTGGCTTCTCCATAAGACCTTCACAAGTGGCAACTTTTTCCGTCTCAGACTCCGGACGACTCTGTCTAGTACCTGCACTGGCCTCTCGAGGTAGGTCAAGTCATCTCCCACCTCGATGCTCTCGTGGCTCAGAATGTGGCTGGGATCAACGATGTTCTTCCTGAGGTTGGACACATGGAATATGTTGTGCACCCTAGAGAGCTGGGGAGGAAGGGCAAGCCGGTAAGCAACAGGTCCAACCGGCTCCATGACCTCAAAGGGCCCCACAAACCTCGGCGCAAGCTTCCCTTTCACCCCAAAACGCTGTAAGCCCTTCATGGGAGAAACACGAAGGAAGACATGATCCCCAACCTCGAACTTCACCTCTCTGCACTTCTTATCAGCATAGCTCTTCTGCCTGCTCCTGACAGTGTAGAGTCATCTGTGAATCTACTCTATCACCTCCTGACTCTGACGAATCAGCTTGGGACTAACCTCCCACTTGGTCCCCACCTTGACCCAACTTAAGGGTGTAGTACACTTCCTCCCGTATAGAGCCTCGTAAGGTGCCATGCCGATGCTCGAATGGTACATGTTATTGTATGCAAACTCTGTCAGGGGCAAATGCTCCTCCCAGGAGCCTCTCCAGTCTAGTACACAAGCTCGTAGGAGGTCCTCTAGTGTCTGTATGGTGCGCTCCGACTGCCCATCGGTCTGGGGGTGGTGGGCGGTACTAAACCTCGAATGAGCCCCCAAGGCTTGCTGAAACTCTGCCCAGAATTGGGAAGTGAAGCGAGTATCCCTATCGGATACGATCTCGCGAGGGACTCCGTGAAGGTGCACCACATCTCTAATGTATTGCTTGTTGGTGCTAGAGCGCCACGATCATTTGTTTTGATGATAACAAAACACGTGTTATTTAACATTTGCAATTTGAGTCTTAGATTTCAGGTCAATTGCAAATATGGATGTGTTTAGACGGAACTCGAGCTCGCATCCAGGATGGATTGGAGGAGCTTAATGAAGAACAGAGGAGGTTCGTGTGGAGCAACAGATTGAAGATAGAAGACAAGAAGAATAGGATAGATTCTTTTTAATCCTTTCTTGTATCTCTTGTCTTTATTTTCTTGCTCTTATTTTCCTTAGAATATTATGTTAAAGAGCCTCAAAGTACCCTAACAGTAGTCCTAGGAACACCGGCACAACCCTAGGATACTTAGGTTTTCTGTAGAATACTTAGAAAACCAATATAGGGTTCAAACAGCACTTCCAGACGTCTAATTCCTAAATCAGACGTCTGATAAAGTATTTTAAGACGTCTGACTATTGTTTCAGACGTCTGATATCTGTTAGGCTGGACATAGTTAGTTCTGTCTGATGAAATCAGACGTCCAGACCTTATACCAGACATCTTAGAAGATGCCTGATGGACTTGCCAGACGTCCAGATAGTGGACCGTTGGCTAGCTTAGCAGGCACTCAAGATTATGACCGTTAGAGCCTTATCAGACGTCCTTAGGCCTTTCCAGACGTCTGATAAATGATCGTTTTGCCTCAACTGACCCAAAATCTCTTCTCAGAGATTTTCTAGCCGTTGCAACATTTGGAAAATCCATTCCCACAGTAAAAGTAGGTTTCCAGATGTCCAGACATAGTGCCAGATGTCCTATATGTCGTCTGATGGACTTGCGCCAAAACCCTGTTTAGATCTGATCCAAGTCAGGAAGAAACCCGCATGAAATCAGACGTCTGACCTTGAAATCAGACGTCTTAAAGTGGCCTTCCAGACGTCTGATGCAGGAATTAGACGTCTGATCACCCTGTCAAGTGTAATCGTTGTCCTGATTTCGGCCTGATTCTCTTGGGCTTTGCACCCAACGGCTATAGAACATTTCCTAAGCCTTCTAAAGCCTTCCTAAGGCCTCTATAAATAGAGGGAAACCTTTGAAACACTAGGATACACCAATACACACTTGGATACACTTAGCTACACACTTTCACACTCTTTTGTGTCCAAAAAAGATCTTGCTCTCTAAGCTCAAGTTCTACATCTTGAGAGCATCAAGCTTCGCGCACCCGCTCTCCCGCCGTTGTTTACGAGAGTGACATTGTGCCATCGCGTGGCACACGCACTGCGTCATCAACTCGACGCACTCCTTGCAAAGGGGAGTTTCCTATTTCCTATAGAAGCTAGGTTTAAATTACTTTGTTGGCTCTATAGGATTACTTGTTTTATTTTATCTTTGTCTTTTGGTTGGGTATTCGCTTTGCGAATTCCCGTCTCCTTCGTGGGACAAAATCCTTCTCGTGGAGAGAAGGGGTTGAGGAACGCTACTCTCGTACTTGTAGCGTGGTTGTACTGAGATTGAATCACCCTCGTTTTAAAGTGATTCGGTTAGTGGATTTGATCAACTAGGTTGATCGGAAAATCCTAACTCGAGAGGGTTAGGTGGTGGTTTTCAATCGGTTTGGGTTTCCACCTAAAAATTCTTGTGGTCTTTGTGTGATTGTCTTTTTGTGTGATTGGTTTTCTTTGGTGAGATTGCTTTATATTTTATTTCCACATTTATTACATCACCCCCTCTTCAAAGGGAAAACCTACATTGCTCTGCTAGGTGTGCTGGCCCAAAGGTGGCTCGGATTGACAAGAACCGCGCCGTCTTCGTCAACCTATCTACTATCACTCAAACTACGTCGTGTCCTCACTGTGTAACCGGTAGCCCCACTACCAGGTCCATGGTGATACTCTCCCACTTCCACTCTGGCATAGAAAGTGACTGTAGCGGCCTTGCAGGCCTCTGGTGCTCAGTCTTCACCTGCTGGCATACCAAGCACTGCTGGACAAACTCACCAACATCCCGCTTCATTCCCCTCCACCAGAATTCGTGTCGCAGATCGTGGTACATCTCTGTGTTCCCGGGATGTATGGTGAACCTGGACCCGTGTGTCTCAGTCAGGAGCTCTCTCAACAGCTCCTCGTCTCTAGGAACACACAAACGGCCCCTCATACGCAGTATCTCATCAGAGAAAGTAAAATCTCCCGAGTCCTCTATCAACACCCTGTCCCGCAGTGTCTGCAAATATGGATCAACCATCTACCCTGTAATGATACAGTCTATCAACTCTGGTTGTGCCTGCTGCATCACTGTCACTACCCCGCAATACCCTTGTGACACCTGGGGTCGCCAACTGCCCACCTCCTCCATAAGTCTCCAACTTTGCACCCGTAGGCTGGCCAAGTGGGTGGGCGCTTTCTGGCTCAAGGCGTTGACCACCACATTGGCCTTTTCTGGGTGGTAGGAGATGCTACAGTCGTAATCCTTCAGGAGCTTTAACCAACATCTCTATCTCATGTTGATCTCCTTCTAATCAAACAAGTACCTGAGGCTCTTATGATCCGTGAAGATCTTGAACGTCTCATCGTAGAAGTAGTGCCTCTATGTCTTCAGTGCGAAGACAACTGCTACCAGCTCCAAGTCATAGGTGGGGTAGTTATGCTCATGGGTCTTTAGTTGCCGTGAAACATAAGCGACAATGTGGCCCCGCTGCATGAGCACACCACCCAACCCCTACAACGAGGCATCAATGTAAACCATAAATCCACCACTATTATTTGGGATGGTGAGCAAAGGAGCTGAAGTTAGTCTCTCCTTCAACTCCTGAAAGCATGACTTACACTCATCTGCCTAGGTGAATGGCATGTCCTTCCCGGTCAGCTGGGTCATGGGATGCGTGATCTGAGAGAATTTCTTGATAAACCATCGGTAGTAGCCTACCAGTCCCAAAAAGCTACATATCTCTGTCACTGTGTGTGGCCTCTCCCACTTGAGTACGACCTTCACCTTGGCTGGATCCACAACCAATCTGTCTCTTGAAATCACGTGGCCCAAGAAGGTCACCTATCTCAACCAAAACTCGCACTTGTTGTACTTGCCATACAGCTTACGTCGTCTCAATGTATCTAGGACCATATGTAGATGTTGTTAATGTTATGCCTGATCCCGAGAGTAGACTAGTACGTCATCGATGAACACCACCACAAACTGGTCTAGGTATGGCCTGAAAACACGGTTGATCAGATCCATGAAGGCGACGGGGGTGTTGGTCAGCCCAAATGGTATGACCAAGAACTCGTAGTGTCCGTACCGAGTATGGAAGGCTGTCTTGGAGACATCGGTCTCCCTAATCCTCAGCTGATGGTAGCCTGACCTCAAGTCTATCTTAGAGAACACCATGGTGTCTCTCAATTGGTCGAAGAGGTCATTGATACGAGGCAATGGATACTTGTTCTTAACGGTGACCCGATTCAGCTACCTGTAGTCGACACAAAGCCGAAGGGTATCATCCTTTTTCTTCACGAACAAACAGGGGCTCCCCACGAGGATGCACTGGGCCTCACAAAGACCTTCTCCAACAGATTCTGTAACTGAGACTTGAGCTCTCGCAGCTCAAGCGGGGTAATCCTGTATGGTGCAGAAGAGATGGGGCTGGTCCTCGGTACTAGTGAGATCTCAAACTCGATCTCACGCTCAGACGATAGTCCTGGCAGCTCCTCTGGGAAAACATCGGGGTACTTGCAGACCACCAGAATACTCTATAAGTCGGCCACGGGGATAGGCTCTACTACAACACAGGCTAAGAAGCCCTCACACCCCTAGCTCAGAAGCTTCGCTACCCAAAGCGCGGAGATGCATCTAAAACCTCCATCTACCGGCTGGTTGTGGAACTCAAAGGGAGGCAACTCCGATATGTAGAAGACGATCTTCCTCCCAAAATAGTCCACCAAGGCATGATAGGCAGATATCTAGTCCATCCCTACGATCATGCCAAAGTCCTCCATCGGGATTACGATCAGGTCGACGGGAAGACTGTGTCTCCTTATAACGACCTCGCAGTCTGTGAAGACCTTCTCTGCAATAAACAACTATCCACCTATGTCTCTAATCAAAAATGGAACCTCTAACAGTACACTGCTTAGGCCCAAACTGATGGCAAAACTCGTGGCGACAAAAGAATGTGTGGCACCATAATCAAAAAGTACGTAAACAAGTTTGCTGGAAACTGGAACCATACCTGCCACCACGAAGCCTGAAGCTCTGGCGCCTCTGTGAGTCAGGGCGTTGACACGCCTCTCAATCCTTGGTGTAGAAGAAGCGACCATGCTCAGGGTCGAGCAAGCGGTAGCTGGCCGATACCCTCCTCGTGCCTTGTAACCACGACCGTCAGATCAGCCTTCAGTGCTCGGTGCTGGGAGCATCTGCTATGCTCCGGCCCTAGATGGGCAGTTCTTCTTTATGTGCCATGGCTGGCCACACTGGTAACAGAGAGGGGCATGACCTCCTCCCTCGATCGATCCTTGCTGGTGACTGGGCGGGGGTCCGGTGTTGTCAATTGGCCCCTGTCTAGGGCCCCCAAAGGCCACTGGTGGCCCCACAGAGCGAGATGACTCCCCTGCAAGTGCCATGTGCCTCCTCTCCCGACGGCCCTATGAGTACTCTGGCTAGTAGGGCCTCTTCCGTCCTCCTCCGTCAGTGCCTCGCATGGTCGGGTTGGTCTCCTCGTAGGTCATGGCCACCTCAACCATGTGGGAGAAGGTGGGCAGCTTTAGGGGCTTCACATACCCCCGAATAGTAGGTCGAAGGCCCTCAGTAAACCTCCATAGGCGTTCCTCCTCTGTAAACGTAGCCGTCGGGGTGAAGCGTGATAGCTCTAGGAAAAGCATACGGTATGCACTAACCATCATCGCCCCCTGGCGGAGAGTGTGGAACTCCCGCCTCCTCTGGTCCTGCCAGGTCTATGAGAAGTACTACTTGCAGAAGAGTGCCACGAACCGGTTCCACAATAGCTCTCCCCCCTCCTGTCCCCTGACTGCCCTCCACCACCGGTGGGCTACACTTTCCAACTGGTACGTGGTAAAGGACACGCGACACTCTGCAGGAGGGCGGAGTGTGTCAAAAACCTTCTCTATCTGCTCCAGCCAGTTCTCTGCCTCAGACGGGCTCTCATCCCCTTTGAAGGAGGGGGGCTTCAGCTTCCGAAACTCACCGAATAGCTAGTGGTGGAGCTGCAACAGGGGAACAGGCACGCCTCCAGGCAAGGAGGGCTTGTGCTCAGAAGTGTTTGAGGGTGGTGGGGGAGGTTGAGGATCACCCCCTCCCCCTCCAGCTCGTCTAGCGCTACGGCAGCTCCCTTGTCCCACAGAGGACTCTCCCTCCACATCCTTAGGGAGGGGTGGCCGAGGGGGAGGCTGCTGAAGCTCTTCCCACACTATGTCCCAAATCAGCTGGGTGAGGTCTTGGGCCTGGATGCCCGGAAGGAGGGGTGGGTCGACTGGTGCCTCAAGTCTGACACATCCACCCCTAGGACCACGCCCACGACCACGTTCGTGGCCCGCCTCTAGAACTCCTCGACGAGGCATCTCCTACAAGGAGATACAAGAGAAAGAACATGGACTGTCAACGATACCAAGTTACATAAAGAAATAAGACACTGAAGCGAAGACTAAGGTAGTATGTTGTGATGGTTATCCTAGCTACATGTACGTGAGTGGTCACTTTTAGACCATTTGGTTCATTTCTCAGGATGACCTTACTCTGAGACCATCTTTGTTATGACTCGATCCCAGATCCCTACAGGACTTGCGATCGGCTTGCCTCGACTAATCCTAAGACGAGAAATAACCCAAAAGCAGAAAATATACTACAACCACACATGCAATGTAACTAAGCAGAAATAATAAAAGGCAGTAATGGAAAATAGAATGAGAAGTCTCAAAAATTACATGCCAAAAGCAGAAAAGTACTACAACATACATAGCCATCACAATTACAATAGAGGGAAATATAACATGAACAGAAATAGCTAATACATCCTAAAGTACTTACTACTACAAAAGGGCTCTGGAATAGAAAAGAGGAAAAACACTACAGCTGGGCTTGACTGGGCCCAACACCCTCTGCAGTCGATGGCGTTGGCTGATTAACTCCCTGACCTGAACATGGTTATATAATCCATAGTCAGCTAACGCTGAGTAGAGTGGTGGTTAATTCATTTATATGCAATTTAACTTAAAGAAACAAGCAAGTAACTAATCATTCATTTCCATTTATCTCAACTAGGTGTTTCTGTTTCGATTATTCTAATAAGGATCCACAACATTTCTTAATCCTCTTGTTCCCTAAGGGAACGATCTTGATTGCAGTTTATTCTGCGATGTAGGATGTATACGTGGCACTCTCCTGACCGGGAGAGACCCTGTGGTAGTCCTACACCCGATCTACCACCCCAAGATCACGGTCACTACATAGCGATGACTACGATACGTGCGATAAGCGCATGGGTAGCTATCCCGCACTGGCACGTGGTCAGTCATTTTGGTTAGCGGGTACACCCAAACGTACATCACGGAATAGAATAGGGGTCTTGCCCCTTAGAAGTCTGTGCACCCTCGCATGACTATCTCGGTTTGCCCAGAGGGCCTAACAAGAGTTGGTAAAGGATGGCCAGTCCTAACCCCAGGTCCCATGGGGTGGCTGGCTCCCCCTTTATACTAAAGTAACAAGAGTTTGTGTAGGGGGTCATTCCTAACCCCGGGTCTCAACCCAAGGGTGGCTAGCTCCCCCCTACACTAAAGTGACCGTAGCTCTCCTTGGTACGGCGTACACGAGGGCCAGCTCACTTTCCATGCAAAAGGGACAGTTGCTCTCCTCGGTACCATGTACTCGAGGGCCAGCTCACTTCCTCCTACATACGATATTCGTTCCATACACGCGAGTTCCTTTCTAGTTCCCCGTAGGGTTCGCACATAGACTTTCTCATTTCCACATCCAATTCATTAAATGCATAACAGGAAGCTCAAGATTTCATAATCAATTATTCAGTACACAGCAGATATTTCCATTCATGTCATGGCTCATTAAAATGTGGTACAGGCAACTCATGGTTTACTGCCTTCAGTAAGCATCATAGTAATTTAATCATTTAATTCATGCACATTCATCTTTTCATCCCTACTGTTCATTTCACAACCTAGGGTTCAAGCATATATTTCTCAAGTAGCATGCATTCATCTTTTTCAGCCCTAGGATTCATCTCACAACCTAGAGTTCAATCAAATATTTCTAAAGCATGCAATTTAATTATTAATTAGGGGATTAGAGAGAGAACCACTCTACCGGAATACACAGGTGGAATGGGGGCTCGAATCACAGATCCTGTTGTTTCTGCAAGCCCGTATACTCTACTAGCTAGAGACCTATATAATTGACCAACCACATCAAATGAGTTCAAAATGGTATATGAGTGACACTAATATGTAGAGAAACTTGAACGGAAACTAACGGTACTTCGTTTGCGGAAAATCGACTCCGTTTGGGGCCTAAACGGGCCAAAAACGTGCATACTGACTAAAATCAGACGTCTAGGACTAGACCCAGGCATCTTATACGATCTCAGAACCTCACCTTGCTTCCCTGTGTCTTCCTCAGACGTTTAAACCCCTCCACAATCGTCTGAGGGAGATCCCAGACATCTGACACTCCCTCCGGTCATCTAGGAGTGCAGTCAAACGTCTGGAAACATCTCCAGATGTCCTAAAGTACCTCGAAGGGCGCATCATGCGCCTTTCCTACGTCCTGTACCTGCACATGCGCGTGGGCTCACGTAAAAGCACAAGTACATGCATGCAGGTGCGTATGCAGGACATACCTCAGCACTCTACGTGCTGTCAGACGTCCGTGGCCAACTCCGGACGTCCTGAGGACCCTCCAGACGTCTGGATGGAGTTCCAGACGTCTGATACTGTGGAAAATGGTTCCGCAGTACCCTCTTGCGAGCTTTCTCCTCGCGTTCTCCTCGACCTGCAGAGGCCGCAGCAGCACCTCCTGCAACTGCAGGAGGTAGACCTCCTCTCCCAAGCTCCTCCTCGCACCTCCGGCTCCTCCCCTCGCCCTCTCTTCCGAGCTCCTCCGAGCTCCTCGCTCTCCCTCTCCCTCGCCCATGCTTCTCCCTCTCTACTTCTCCTCGGTCTCGAGCTTCCCTCCTTCCCCTACTCATGGCTGCATGGGGACGGGGAAGAGGAGTGGTCACCAGCAGGGTGGTGGAGGACGACGGTGGAGGTGGTGGTGATGGTGAGGGTAGTGGAGATGGTGAGGGTGGTGGGGTTTAAATAAGGAGTGGGTTAGGGTTTGTGAGGGAAGGTGTGTGTGCGTGGGGGTGTGTTGGGTGAGAAAAGAGTGAGAGTGAAAATTGCGGAATCTCCCTTGCAGGAGCTTTCTCTTCCCTCAAGGTCTACACACCTAAACCCAGGGGGTTTAAAAATTGCCCTTACACCTCTACCTTCCTGGAAAACTACGAACGACCCTTGGGAAGAGTCATTTCACTGACCTTCTTTTTCAAACGTCCAGATCTTTTGTCAGATGTCCAAAAATCCATATCAAATGTCTGACCTATTTTCTAGACATTTGATTCTACTGTCAAAATTAATGATTGACTGATTTACTTTGGATTTCGACCAAATCTTTGGGGGTTTGTCCCCAATGTCTAAAAGAAAGATCCCAAGCCTTCTTGAAGCTTCTCTTGAAGCCTATAAATAGCCCTTAACCCCCCATTAGGCAAATACACCCATTGCAGACACATTTCAATCTTTATACCTCTCATTTCTCCACTTACAACTTGCCCTGCTACTATGCTATCACTCGCTTTGGGGCAAAACTTTGTCTTCCTCACTCTCAATTGCTAGCAACCATCTCAATGAGTTTCTACATTACCTATATTAGCTAGATTATCTTGTTGGGGTACTCTATAGGTTGTGGTTAAATTTTACTTTACTTTGATATTGTTGGATTTGGGTGTTCGGCCTAGGGATCCTCGTCTCTTACTTGTGTAGGGAAAAACCTCTGTTTAGGGATCAGAGGTGGGCTTTATAATTAAGGTACACCACCCTCGTTTTCAAGTAGTGTGGATAGTTGTTTGATTACTTTGTGATCGGCAAATCCTAAGTCAGGTTGACTTAGGTGGTGGTTTTCTCCCGATTTTGGTTTCCACCTAAAAATCTTGTGTCATTATTATGTTGTTGATTTTTATTTATATATTATTATTTCAATTACACTATTCACCCCCCTCTAATATATTTTCATGATGCCCCCAATGATTGGCTAGCTATATATTAGGTGGCTCAATCAGCTTAGAAAAGGGCAAGGGAAAATAATGCTTGCAATCGCAGGCAATTGAAGCCTAGATTATTATTCATAATGATAGGCAAGTAGTTGCGCATCAGAAAAAAAATGGGCATATCGTCGCCCATGTGTAAGGAAAAGCAGGCATATCGTCGCCTGAATTCCCTGGTGGGCTTTAGAGTTGTTATTCTGAGATTTAATTTTGTACGATGTAAGAAGTGGTTACTACAATTGATGATCAATCACCGCAAAAGAATGTCTGTTCTTTAGGAATGACCAGACAACCATTAATTGTCGTTATGATGAGAGGTCGTGATGTAGTAATCAGAGCAAATTATGCGATTTTAAATAGAAGCACTAATGTATCATCTGGAGAGCTTGTTAATTAGGGTTTATTATCATTGTAATAGTATAGTGTCGCAATTCAGACGGATGTTAATTTATTTAATTACAATTTTTACTAATTTTATTCCAAGTCGTTCATTGGGATACAGTTATTAATATACATCACTCTCCATTATCCAAAATCAATCTTTTATTCTCAAATGTGAATTCTCTTTACAAATGAACAAATTAGAGTCTATACAATGAAAGAACCAACTCATTTAAGTCAAATATATACAAATAAAAATAAACGAATTAGTGTTAATGAACAATGCCTCAAGAATATACACAATATAAAATCATAAAAAATGGTTCTAATCTAACAAGGTTATTTACATTTAACATCTATATACAAGCTAAGTATTTATTTAATTACAACTAACCAACTATACAAATTAACGAAAAATATAAGACAAACTTGTATACAAATCTTGTCATAAAATTATATACAAAGACAAGACAAGAATCAATATTAATTTACTATCATTAAACTAAGTAATACATACTATCTACTTATACACATTAAGCTAATTATGCACAATTCTATGTAAAAAAATATATGCATATACATGAACCTTAGAAACTTATATACATCATAAGGTAAAAATAAGATTTTATTTATTATTACAAAAATATATATCTATATACATAATTTATTAATACTAAATCTTTTTTGATACTTCTTAATATATATACACACTATACTTAAGAACCATACACAATCAATATAACACTTAGTCAAGTTTTCTAACCTAAACCTCAACACACGCGTGACCCAAAAAGATATGAACCATCCATTCGCAGGATCAACAGTCCAATGGGCTGCATTGGTACCACTACTAGGATAGCCCCTACACGAGAGGGCAAAGGCCACAAGAAATGACCACCTAGCTCCTGGAGGCCACCTCGCTGGGCCATGCACCCACGCACGCACACACACGTGCGCAACCGAATGCATACACATGCCCACAGGCACGTGCAATGCATGGGATTTCTCAAGTCATGCAAGGCTACCCCTAGGCACTATGTGGTAGTTGTTCAATCAATGTTACGGGCACCAATGTTTAAGTATCGTCTCAGCAACTCTTGTGCCCACGATGTGGGACTATCTAAGCGCATTGATTTCATAGCACAACTATGCTATGTCAGTGGTTTTTTAAGTTTAGGCTCTTAATTAGGTATTAATTAATGGTCTAATTTACAAATAAATTATATAATCATGTAGTTAATAAATAGGGCTATCTATTGTTATAATTATATTAAGTTAATTACATGTATAAATATGTTTTTAAATTAGTTAAACTTAGGGGTATTATAAGGTTATAATTAGTTATAATTATTATTGTACACTATAAATAATTGTACAAACTACATGATTAAGGTTTAATTTAGTTAATTTACATATTTACATGATTAATTAAGATTTTGAAATAATTTAATTTAATTTATAAAGGTATTTAAACGATTTATATACACGAATGTATTATATACGTATAAATTAATGATATAATGTATACATACTCATAACAAATATATTTAAAATTGGTTAAAATATAACATATGAGAATACAGTATAAATTAATATATTAATTAATTAAATTATTAACTTAGATTAGCTTAAATTACTAAGATACTTCATTAACTTACGATAATATACATATATAATACACAATAAATACTGTATTTAGTATATTAAGTTATATATATATATATATTAATGTACACATATGGGTTATATATATATATATATATATATACATATATATTACTAGATATTATAAGTTAATAGTTAAGATAAATTATACTTAAGTTATCTATATACATTATACTCTATTTACATATAAATAATAGATCTATATAATTAGTTTATATACATATGTACATATAATTTATTATACTTTACAACATTCCAATATATGTACATATATACACTATGTACGTAGGGAATTTTTAGGATTTTTGTAGTTTTTCTAATTTTTATTTTGTTTGTGGTTTTTACATGAAGAAAGAATGAGAGAAATTTAAGGAAGAGGGAAGAAGAGTTCTTTTTGACATTTTGTTTTGAGATTTTTATTCCTAACCAAGGGAACACCTAAACAATTATTGGTGTTTTCTACATACAAATCACATTAAAAATCAAATCTAATGACACACATGTTCAAAATATCAAGTTCTCACTTACTACACTCTCCAATTATTTATTTACATTATTTTTGTATTTTTTATATACATTTTAGAAGAAATGTTGGAAAATGGCTATAAAATGATCTACAATTAATTATAAGCCATAAAAACTATGCACAAATGCTAGAGATAACAAATAGCATGCTGAACTTCCAGATATCATCAAAGATCAAATTAACACACAAAAACATGCTTCAATCATTGAATCAAGTAAGAATTTCCAAATTGGACAATAATCAAAGCTAACAGTTACTGACAGAGTTTTCTAATAGTGATAAAAAACTTACTTTAATCTTAAATTAAAACAAAACAAGTACACAAATGTTTTTGACATCAGACTCTACCATTACATTGTTTTAGAAGACTCAATAGAACTTAAAATACATCAGGAACATTCGATTTAACCTTCCTTCAGCCCTGACAAACCATGAAGTTGCTGCTCCTATTCTAATATATCTCAACTCTGATTTGAGATTCAAACCATGCAATTCAGGACTTTCTCAAGCCAATGCCTTTAGATCTATGCAACATAAATCTCACAAATCAAACTTGAACTTCAAATCACCCAAAACCATTCATACACCACAAGTAAAACTTGTCCAGAACTTCATCCAGATAGAGCATCAACAGCTGACAAAAGCCTTTGAAAACTAATCTAAATCTGATTTGATATTTCATTTTGTACTCAAAGGAATTAGAAAAGTAGATCCATGCTAGATCTATTTCAAAAGAATCATTGCAATCAAAAACTCCCTTCAGAAAATAATTATAGCCTTTCAAGACAAACTCAAAACATGTAATAGTAGCTGCTACTGTGCTTTCATATCTCAGATCTGATTCAAATATTGAAATCTCACTAAAATCAGTTTGTCATGCTTTCAAGATTATATTAAATCATCTTCAAACATTGATTTGGGTACTTGAACACTTATTGAATGCTTGGATTCCATAATTTACTTCAAATCTAGGTGATAAAGCTCAACATCCCAAGTTTGATTCAAAACATTAAAACATTTCTTTTAATCGTCTCAAATACTCTTTGAAAGGTTTAAAGTTCAATACAAATTAGATCAAAGATCAAAGATCCCTAGAAACCCTAATTCTGACCCCACCTCATGCTATTAATAGTGTGAAGGTGAGAAATCAAATCAGAAATGGAAATTAACTCAAGAATAGCCCCAGACCTTCATTCAAATCCATTAAACCTTGCGCAACTCATTGGCAAATTAAAACACTTTAATTCAACAACACATTGCCACCCAAGTGGACTTTTTAGTTTCGCTTCCTAAGGTGATCTGATCACTTAATCATCCTACAAACCATGGATTGGTGTTCAGGATGATTGAGAGATGCTTTAAAATCATTTAGGTCATTGTGAGGGCCTTATTCGGTGCATCGAATCTCCTTGGCCCTCACTACCCAACGAAGACAAAAAATGATGTCAAGGCTCAAAATTAGGCTCAAGAAATCCATTCAACAAAAATTAAATCCAAGATGCTTAAACTAATCCCAATCAAATCAATTTCCCAAATATCAACTAGATTTGATCAATTGAAATTGAATAAAATCGAATTGCTCTAAATATTTTACAATCAGCATATAAAATTAAATCAGATTCAAACGATCAAATCAGTTCAATTCAAATCATAGGTAGGGTCCTTGTGATTCAACGGAATGTATAAGGAGACCCTCAAATGGATTTAATGCTCCATTAGATCTAAGAGCTATTAAGCTTCAGATCTAATGGATGCTCAAGTGGATAGAGTGATTGATGATTAAAACAACGAGGAAATAAGGAGAAGGTGATTGTGAGATGGTGTGGAAGATTAGTGAATTGAAATGGATGGATGAATTCATCCTCTCTTATTTGGATTAGTCAAAGAGGGCAGATCGGTAATGAGCTATGATTACAGTAATCTAAACTAAATAAACACAATCAAAAGATAAATTCTAATTTAAACTACCTACTCTAATCTAATTTAAGAAAGCAATATAACTAATCTATAAAAGCAATTAGTAACTAATCTGTGAAAGCAATTAAGTCCTATCTAATTGGATAATCTAAAGGGGTAAGGCCATTATTTCTTTTTTATCCATAATGGAGAGAGGTTAGAGGTCCCCAGTACCTGGCAACACCCACTAGAGAGAGTCTTTCCACCAGCCTCACACAAGCTTGATCCTGATACTCGACCAGATGTAGAGAAAATAATAGAGTTTAGGGCAATTGCCCGAGCCGACTTAAGGTGTCCTATCGTTTGGAAGGTGCTTTCTTGGGTGGTGGATTCATACCCCACACCAAGTAAGTTAAGGGTGAAAGCAATTAGTCATTCAATATTTAAGAATGATTAACCGACTAAATTTTTGTGGTGGCAGCCTTCAAGAAATTCTCCCGGCATGACCCACTAACGAAACAAAGCCAGGCGACAAGTAGTTCCTTTCATGGTGGTGCCCACTAAGAGGAGGCAAAAGAGGCACCACTAAGGCAACAAGAAAGGGGGAGTGAAAGGAGCGTGCCTCCATGGCCCTGAGTGGAAAAGAGGAAAGAGGCAGCTGAAGGATCCAACACCTAGGAGGGGGTCCACTTAAGAGACTAAGAAGAGGATTCACTCTTGAGAAAACATCTTGCCAACATTCTACCAGTTCAAAACCGAAAGCGCTAGAGTAAAATGGGAGAGCATCACATCCACCACATCAAGTCGGCAACAAAAATTTGAAATTCCACCCACCAAAGCCATCATCTCTTGAAGTGCCTTAGGCGATGGGAGAGGCATGTTAGACCTACTACCATATGTTCCAGGAGTATCGAGCGCCTTCACGCAAGTTGCAACGGAGGCAACAAAGACTAGGAGGACGTTCGGCAGCCTCCTTATGCAGGGGCCATATATTAGGCGGAGCTCAACTAGTCAGCAGGTGTTGATTGACCCCAGTAGATGGGGAGGCTTTGGAGTCATAAGGTAGACTTTTGGGAGCATCCAAGGATCTATCCTGGAAGAGGCGGGAGAAGAGGGGGAAGGGTTGAGACTCATACAACCCCCTTGAAGACAGCCTGAACAAATAAGCGACCTCTCAAAAGACAGGGCTAAATGGCCAAGGATAGAGGGAGCGAGGAAATTCCTATCGAGGGTTTACCACTGGCAGAAGTACAAAGACATGTGTTAAGACACCTGAAAGCCACCGTGAACTGGGCTGTGCCCCCTCAAGGCAGGGCCAATATGAAAAATGTTTACTTCTACTATTTCTGTGTGGTAGGACAATTCAAATCTTTACAAATTTCTTTTAAATAAATGGATGCACCATCTTACATACTAATTTGCAGATGGAGACGATTAGGACAAATTTCATTGCCAGTAGCCCCGTCGCTGGTACAAGTGCAAGAACCAACTCATCGGCTACCAGTTAGGCGGCCGAAAAGGCAACAGAGTGGGTCGTGACGACCCTAGCAGAGAGGCAATCCTTCGCCCACCAAATTGAGGAGGCCAAGGCCAACAAGGACAAGTCAGAAAAAGAGGCGAAGGAGGCAAAAAAAGAGCTTATCTCGTGGACCAATGACTTATCAGGGCAATTGAAAGCAACCCAGAGGGGAGAAAAGCAAGCCCATCTCGCCTTAAGAGCCACCTGAGACTTGATAGATGGGGCCGATCAATAAATGAGCAAAGTTCACCAAAATCAGCTTGAAACTCTAGGTGAACTCGGTGACAGGGTACACTCCACTTGCACCGACATATCAAATATGAAGGAAGATGTGCAGGTCTTTAAAATTATTCAGGCCTCTATTGTTGAGGTATTCGAGGAGGCTCTGAAAGAAGAATGCTCCGTTTTGCCAACACCAGTGATGAGCTCGCCAAGTTTAAGGCAGCACAGGAGGAAGTGGAGGCAGAGGCGAAGAACTTAAGGAAGTAGCTCAAGACAGTTAAGAGGATTGCTCTCCTGTTAACCCAATTAACAAGGAAGGATACCCCCTTTGTTTAGACTAGTGACTGTGAGACTAGCTTCCAAATGCTCAAGGAAAAGTTGACATCAACCCATGTACTTACCATCCCTGGCAGCGACAGCGGATTCACGGTGTACATAGATGCTTTACACTAGGGGTTGTGCTATGTTTTGATGTAGCATGGGCATGTGATCACCTATGCCTTGAAACAACTAAAGTTGCATGAGCAGAACTATTTGACGCATGATCTGGAGCTGACAGCCATAGTCTTCGCCTAAAGATTTGGCACCAATACCTATATGGTGAGACTTTCAAGATTCACATAGATTACAAGAGTTTGAAGTTCTTGTTCGATCAGAAAGAGCTGAATTTGAGGTAGAGGCATTGGATGGAACTCCAGAAAGATTATGATTGCTCGATTATCTATCATCCAGGAAAGGGAAATGTCATAGCAGATGCTCTCAGTAGGAAACCACCGGTCTGATTGGCCGCTCTTCAGGGACATAGGTGGAATGGTATGATCGAGGTAGCTCTTTGGCAGCCATCATAGGTGGTAGGGTATCTGAGAGAATTGACATTGGCGAGGCACACACACCCTAATCTGATAACTCGTGTCCTGAATAGCCAGATGGAGGATTCAGACTTGTAGACTCTCCGTGACCAAATACTCGTGGGAGACCCTGGTGAGTTCACCTTCGTAGATGGAGTACTTCGGCTTCGTGATAGGCTATGTGTTCTACGAGATGAAGCACTTCGATGAGAGTTGTCTGAGGCTCATTGCAGCAAACTCACCACCATATGAGGAATACTAAGATCTATCACAACCTAAAGAAGTATTTCTAGTGGCATGGCATGAAGAAAGATGTGGGCAAATTTGTAAAGCAGTGCCTGATATGTCAGCAAGTAAAGGCAGAACATCAGTGACCCGCTGGACAGTTGCTGCCCCTTCCGATTGCAGAATGGAAGTGGGGGAGCATCTATATGGACTTTGTCACTAGACTACCCTTGACTCAGAAAAGACACAATGTAGTTTAGGTGATTGTTAACCACTTGAGGAAGTCAACTCAATTCTTGCTTATCAAAGTAACTTATGGCCCTTCACAGTTAGCAGAGTTGTATACGTGGGAGATTGTGCGATCATATGGCGTACCCAAGGAAATCGTTTCAGATAGAGATGCTCGTTTGCCTCCCAGTTCTGGGGAAGCTTCCAGCAAGCCTTGAGGACATAGTCGAATTTGAGTACATAATATCACCCGCAAAGCGATGGGCAGACTGAGAGAACCATTCATACTTTGGAGGACTTGTTAGGGTCCTGTATGCTCAAATGGAAAGGTTCTTAGGAGGAGCACCTACCTCTGGTGGAGTTCACATATAACAACAGTTATCACGCCGGTATTGATATGGCCTTGTATAAGGCATTGTATGACCAGAAGTGCATGTCTCCGCATGCTTGGGATGAGGTCGGTGTGAAGTGAGAGGTAGACCCCAGATTGATATGACAAAGCAAGGAAGTCGACAAGAAGATTCAGAGGAAACTTATCACTGCTCAGAATCGATAGAACAGTTACGCAGATTGTTGGTGCAGCTTCGGGACCGATAAATGAAAGATACTCAACTAGATCTACTACCCAAATCAAGCCAAGCAAAAAACTCTACATGCCAAAAAGGCCACCGACTTTCCTCAAATTCGAAATTCAACTTAATTGAAGACCCCTTCTCAAAATGCAATCATCAATTTAACAAACGAAAAATGAGAAGCATGAAAAGCTACCACTACACAACTCCTCTCTAACAAATACTGTTGATGCCCCTTAGCTCCGCTGCAATCTCATGCCATGACTTCACTACAAACATCAGCTTCCCTCAAGTAAAGCCAAGTTTAATCAGGCACCATGACAACCTACTAATTGTAAAATGGTTCTGGTAAGTTCCTCTCATCAATGAGTTTCAGAGTTCCACTTAAGTAAATGGACTATTTATTAACTCAAGTGTTATAAATCAAACAAATACACTGAATATAGTGGGCTTCATTGACATACTTTTCTTTTTCTTTTTCAATGAAACACCCAACATTGGCATTATCAAGAACAATCAGTCAGATTGTAGATCTCTAAGCAGTAAAATCCTCAACAGAGCTTTTCTCCTAGCAAATGTAAGGTTATGGTCCCTTCATGTGCCAAACCACCACTATCATACATCATCAAGAAATTCTCCAAATGGTTTAGCAAGATCACTGCAATATGAAGTTGCATAATATGTATCCTCCTCTTTTCAAAAAAGTAATATGTATCCTTCTCTAAGATCATCAACAAATGGCGCCCAACTCGATCCGAACTATGACATTTCTAAGCCCACACTGCCACATATGGAGTTTCATAAGGGGATGGATATACTTGTGAGGAACAATATCCATTATTACTCAATGTTAGACCTCACCGTAGGCTAAGGGCCCCATTGACTTGACCCACAAAGTAGGTGGGCTTGGACTTTGATTTTTTTATCATGACTTGACCCAGATCGATCCTTTAATTGGCTCAATTTTAAATGGGGAGGCTTGGGTCTCTAATTTATAACCCGACCGCAACTGTAAATCATTGATATTTTTAAAAAACTTCCAATTGTAGTAGTCCCAATCCCATCATTAAATAACCAAATTTTCATTTATTTAATCATTGTGTGGGTTTCAAAAATCTCCACCCCTGCAGCATCTAATGTAAAGAATGATAGTATTATTAGAACTTAGATTAATGTCATTGAGTATGTTGAGACCTGGGAAGTGGAACAATCACCACACCATCCAAGTATCCAAAATGCTACCACTATGCTGGTCATACTTAAATCTCATATTTGAGTATCAAAGGTTATTAGTTTAAAAAATTCCACCTCCGTTCCTAGTGGTGGTGGATTGCCTATTTCTTTACCTCCTCCACCGACAACATTACAAGTTGCCACTTCATAAATAGGAAGATGGTACTGTTGCACTTCATAATTATCAGTTTGATAACAATGAGCTCAGAAAGTATATGTCTCTTTGTGGTAGAAGGGACACATCCATTTACAATTGTAGAAGACAAAGGGTTTAGGCGGAAGCTTCTTAAAGCAACTCCAGAATTTAAATCATTTGAAAGACACACTTTGAAAAGGGAAATACTTTAAAGAGACAATTTGAGGGAGATGCTAGCAAAGGTGTCTAAACATATATGTTTAACAACTTGATGAGGTGTAGCTCATCATAGCTAAAATGCCCAAGTTAAGCTAGAAACTAGGTTAAATACTACATACTTAACACGTGAAAAGGGTTAAGTGTGGGAAATAGTGAAAAAGACCTAAAACATCAATCTATGTTAAAAATGCGAAATTAGGCCATTACATGAGATATTCTATTCATTATGTAAAATGATGATCCAATTGCAAATTAAACACACAATTGAGTTCAAAACTTCAAATCAAAAGTGAAATCAACTTTCTAAATGTTCAATTAAGCTTCAATAAAAACTTGGTAGCATTTGGATATTATTAAGACCTCACATCATTGACATTACATTTAGGTCCTTAGTTAATATACATTTGATTGATTTAAAAACCTTCAAGGACCTATTTGAAAGCTGTTGAGGACTTATTTGTAAATCCCAGGGACCGCTCTATTATCCTTCTTCACCACTTATGGGCTTCCATGCAAATCTTCTACTGCTTCACTTATTTGGGCTTTCTTGCAAAATCACCAACACACTTGCTGCGAGTGGACCATTTTTCACTCGAAGAACTCGCTCAATCTTAGTCGTCGCTTCCTTGATTTCTCTATCCAAAGGGCCAAACCAAATCGTAGCTTCACGCATTTCGACATGTGTGATCACCCGTTGCTCCAGATCTCATCCAACGGCCGACCTTTGGATTGGACTTTCTCGCACTCCCTTCTCTCCATCCCACCGTCGGTGCCCTAGGCGCTTGATTTCACCCTCACGGTGATCGCACTCACTCTCTCTTCTTCTTAAGCACCCAATCAGCTCCCTGCGCGGGCCATTGACCTCCCCTCCTACTTTCTTGAGGCAATCCGTTGTCCTCTCCAGCTTTCCTAACCCATTCACTCACCACGTCTGTGACAGGGGTGTGGTTTTTCACCTCCAATTCCTCCTCGCCACTAAGGATGACATACGCCTGATGACGACCTTGGGGCTCCTCTTGTGGGCTCTTCACTCGCTGGAGATCTCCCTCTATTCTTCCTCCTTAGCCACCAGCTTTGGATCTAGGTAACCCCATTCCTCCTATTAGATAGGATTTCCTGCTTTCCAGAGTAACTTAGATTAGTAATTAGTGTAATTTAGATCAGTAGGAGTAGATTAGAAAACAAATTTGATGATGGTTTAGTGTAGCTTAGGAGTAAATTAGATAGATTCGATCTCCACCCTCTCTGATCAATTCAAATCAGAGAGGCGTTTTTCCACATCCATTTTGACTCATATAGCTTTCTCTACACATCGCAATTCATTTTTGATTTTTCCTTGCATTTTATCTATCATCCACCCATCCATCAAGGCCTAATTCAGTTTTAGGAATTTTGGTTCCTAGATCTGAAATTAGTGCCTAAAACCCACTTGGGGTGTCTTCCATTCACTCCATAAATCCACAAAGACCCCCTGATCTGGTTTTGTTGTCTTGAATTGCTCAATTCTATCAGATTTGCTTTTCACACCCGATCTCGTGATTCGGAGTCAAATTGGTTTTAAATGATTTTAATCGAGTGATTTGAGTTCAGATTTGCTTAATTGGGTGTAATGCAAGGAATCCATGGTTTTGAATTTGGTTTTGAATGTGTGGATGAGCATACGCCCAATTTGATTACATTTAGTTTTGGCTAAGGAGAATCAGTTGTACTGATTAGAGGCAAAACAATTACCCAAGAGATTTTTATAGGATCATTAGATTACCCTGCACACCAACTAATGGTGTACAGGGTGATCAGGTGATCAAATTATCTGGGAATCCAAAGTAACAGCCCAATCAGGGCAACATTTATTTTTCACTTCAAAATGATTTCTGAGTTTAAAAATGCTTTAAATCTGATTTGCAGAAGTTGGCTGAGATTTGGAATGGTTTAATGAAGGTCTAGAAATGGTTTGATGTGATTTAATGTCTATAATGGTCAATTACTTACACACTGTCTAGAGTGGGAAGTAAAGACCATATTAGGGTTTTAAGGGTTATCAAACCCTTGATTTGGTTTTGAGACGATTTCAGACCTTCTCGACTTGTTTTTATGATGATTTCAACATGAAGATCTTTTTAATTTCAAGTGTGGATTTTGGGCTGTAACATAGCAGTTGCTTCTAATTACTAGTTCCAGGTTCTAGGCAGCTGCTGAAGATGGCAACAGTAGCTACAATTTTGAGTGTTTTAGCAATTGAACTATTGTCCCAACATCTGATTTTAGATGGCAGCAATAGTTACTGAATTTGGCAGTAGTAGCAGCAGCAGTTGTTGCTGCTGAATTATAGCAGCTACAATTGCTACAGCCACTATTGACTAGGATTGGCTAGGTTTTGAGTGTTGAAATGGAGTTGACCTATTGTGTGGTGTTGTGTATATCTTGTGTCAAGCATTCATGTATTGATGTGGATTTAATTTAGCTTGTTTTGCTTGTAATCCTATTTCAATTCCTTTGTCAGTCACTTGTGAATGTGCATTACTATCCAACCCTTAAGTTTAGTGAAATTAGAGATGAAAATTTGATTTAATTGCTCATATATCTGCAATGTGTTGTGCTAGACACTGTTGAATGTCTATATACCACTTTTCCAGCCACTAGAACTTAAAAAAAGGCCTTAGGTTCCCCTTAGAAACACCCTACAAGGCCTTACTTGTGTTAACTTTGTCTATAAATAAAAATCTTTAAAAAATAACAAAAAAATAAAATAAATGTGTCTTGAGTAAGATTAGTAAATTTTCTAAGTGTATGCAAATTTTTAAGGTATTTTGAACCCCTGTCATGGTAGAACATACCAGCCAATGATTCAGTATACCTTGGAACTTAATAAAAGAACCAAACATCAAAAGTAAGAAAAATAGCTCTTTCTCTCTCATCCCCTACCTCCTCTAAATCTATAAAACCCATAAAAATTAAAAAACCCTAAAAATACCATGTATATTATGTATATACTTGTATATATTAATTTAAACCTAACCTATATGTATATAGTATATAATATGTACAAAATATATCTATATAACTTATATATATATTCTATATAGTAAATTAAGTATTTATAATAACTTATTATATATATAACTTTATTGTATTATTATATATTAAATCATATAACTTAATTGTATAATAGACTAAATAATTTTATAAACCTATTTAAATGTACATATTTATACCTACTACTGTGTACACATATTTATATATGTAATATGTACTATATAATACCTGTAATTTAATTTAATTATATATTTACAGTAAATAATTAAGTTATTAAGTTAATTAGATAATTTATTAAGTTAAAATAAAATAAATTAGTCATTTAATTTAATACTGAGGTAAATTATATTGTATATTTGTAATACATTATATTAAGTATTTTCAACTAATTTAAACTGTATTTATATTTTATTATAGTATTTATAGATTATTTATATGTATAACTAACTAAAATATATATTTAAATCTATATAAATTAAAATAAAGTTTCTAAAATATAATAAAAATCTGTAATAAATAATTTATTATGTATGCTAATTCTGTATAAAGTCAATTGTATAATTAATTAACCAATTTATACTTTAATTAACGAATTAAACTCTAATTTAACATGTATAAACAGCCAACTTTACCTAATTTTATTATAAAATAAACTAACTTATTTTTATAAAGTATTTATATAATTATGTAGCCCTATATAAAGGCTTTACACTGTTATAATTTATTTTTAATTTAAAATAAATTATGGCCCTCAAA
The DNA here is from genome assembly GCA_037157565.1 of Thalassia testudinum. Classification (NCBI taxonomy): domain Eukaryota; kingdom Viridiplantae; phylum Streptophyta; class Magnoliopsida; order Alismatales; family Hydrocharitaceae; genus Thalassia; species Thalassia testudinum. The sequence continues at coordinate 22,105,751 of JAZHRO010000015.1, read as the reverse complement.
TCGAGGGCCAAAATCGACTAATCAGACACGCAGACGCATGCATGATAGCGCCAAATCGGGCGCTAAGATAGTCCCACATCGTGCGCTGTGGAAGCACCGATGCAGGATATATTGATTTTGTCATTCTGCCTCTTCGGTAGTCAGGCATCGGGCACCCTTATACGCACTCTCCTCTCTCTCGATACCCTTAAGCATATGATATAAATGACACTGTGTACGGGGCCCATTAACGAGCAATAAACCTGATAAAATACACCTAAATTAAGAGTGGCCCTAGTAGAGGTTTGGTTTCACCCTGAAAGGGGTGCTGTATATCCCTCGAAAAGGCCGCCCGCACATTAAACCAAATTTTTGGGTTGAACCGAACCGGTCTGGGAGTGAGTGAGCTCTAAATTGGTTAAGTGTTGAGTAAAGAAGAGAAGAGAGGAGAGAACAGAAGTAACCTGAGCGACTAAGTGTTAAAGAGCCCCTGTGCCTTTGTATGTGTGTGTTGTGTATATATGTATACATACATACATACATATATATAGTGTGTATAATAAGTACATGTATATAAATAATATAATATAATGTAAATAAATAAGTATACGTATATAGTAAGTATATATATAAGTATAATAGGTACTTGTTTAAGGTCTCAGATATGTATATAAATAGCCTAAGACCTTTAGTGACGAATACATCCGTCACTGTATATATATATGTATGATAGTATAAGTAGTTTTTGCCTTAAGTGGTTTAAATATGTTACTAAGGCTACGCTGACATTTATGTATGTCACTGTACATATGGGTATATGTCAGTATAGATAGTTATTTTACCTTATGTTATGCATATAATTTTACTAAGGTTTACTGACATATGTATATGTTACTATATGTATAATATATGTTACTAAAGATGTTAGTATATAAATCTAACTTAGTATAGTAAGTATTATTAAATATTTTTGTACCTATACTTAGGTATTATCTATATTAGTTGTAAATAATTAATATAGAGTAGATATTTATAGTTTTTAATGCTTGTTTATTATATATATGTTTCAAGCATTTTAATTCATTCTTTTGTACATAATTAACCAATTCATGCAATTATTTGATTCTTTCATTCAATTTTGTAAATAAAATCAACATTTTTGGAATAAAAGAATGTTTTTGGACTTAAAGAGTGATGTATATCAATAACTGCCTCCTAGTGAACAACCTGAAATAAACCAGTAAAAATTAAGTAAATAAATAAAATTGACGCGACATCGATTTGCATTTGTGACATATATTACAACAATGACATTTAAAACATCATTTTTAGTGCGAGCTGGTCGTCGACGATCATATTTTTTAGCACTGTTGCCGAGGACAAAAATCCGTCAACAGCGCTTTATTGTGATTGTTTGACGATTATCGCAGAAAGTCGATTACAACTGCTAATTGGAAAATTCAGCATATTAAAGAAGAATATGTGTGTGATCGCACATTTCATTGATGTTAACCAAAAGTTGCACAAATGTATTTTGCGATTTCAAGCATTAACACCATCATTTGATGGAGTTTGCATTGTCAATGAATCAGCATTGTTTTTGATGAAATGGAAAATTGAGCATAAGTTATTTTTTATATCCATGAACAATGCTAGCTATAATGATTCGATGACTACATTTGTAAAGGGACCTCTTATAGCAAAAAAATTTCTTTTGGGTGGGGGTGACTTTTTCTATATTCCATGCTGTGCACATGTTTTGAATCTTGTCGTGAAATCTGCCTTGAATATTGTTGGTCATGTTTTGAATAAAGTTCATGATATGGTGAAGTACATTGATAGATCCTCAATAAAGTGAAAAAAGTTCTTTGTTCTTGCAAAGAAGAGTTTTGATTTGCAAACTGTTAAGAAATTTAAACTAGACATGCTTGTTAGATGGAACTCTACTTATACATTGCTAGATCGCATGTTATTGTTCATGCATTTTGCTGGGGAAGATCAAACCTTGAGAAGCATTGTACTTACATAACAAGAATGGTGAGATTTGAGTATTCTTCGTCGTTTTTTAAATGTGTTTTATGATGTCACTTGCATGTTCTCAACTACCACATCCTACCTGGAACTTATATTTTAAAAGAGTGTGGAAATTTCATGTTAGTTTACTAGAGATAGCAAATGGTCCACCCTCTTTAAGTGATATGGTAAAGGGAATGCAAGCTAAATTTGACAAGTATTGGGGCAATAGAATGTGATTTTGAGTTGTGCCACAATTTTAGATTTGTGATGTAAAGTTGCATTTTTGCAATATTGTTATGGAAAATTTTATGATGCTGACAAAGTTGGTGAATATGTTGAGAAATTATTGAATACTTACTCTTCATAAGTTGTAAGAAGAATATAAACCAAATAATGGTACAATGCAATGTTCAAGAGCACAACCTCCTTTAGATCTTAATGTAAGTGAAGATATAGATGACTTTGAAGACTATTCCTTGTTCATAAATAAGACTTTGAGATTGTCTAGTGGAAAAACGGAATTGGATCTTTATCTAGATGAACCAAGTCTTGAATTGGTCGTTGATTTGGATGTGTTGGAATTTTAGAGTAAATGCTCGATGAGGTATCCAGAGCTTTCAACTATGGCTTGTGATCTTTTAACTATTCCTATCATAATTGTTGCTTTTGAGTCTTCATTTTGTCTTGGTGGGAAGACTATCTCAGCCACTAGAAGCTCTCTTAAACCAAAGGTGATTCAAGCATTAGTTTGTCTTCAAGACTGGATGTGTGCATTTTGTAAGTTGTCATTTTAAATCTCATAGAATTTAAATCTTTTGAAGTTCTTAAGATGTGCATTAGAAATTATTATATTTTATTTTATCATGAAGATCATAAGATACCTAAAGATGAAGATGCAAGTGATTCAAGTGATGGCGATCTTGACGAAATTGATGGAGAAGATGATATTGATCTCATAGATTGACTTCAGGTAATTTTATTTGTAACTATTTATTTTTTCTATAATAGTGTACTAATTTTAGATTATTTGACTTTTTAGGTATACGTGGCAGTAGTTGCATTGGTGGATGTGCTTGTGGATTACTTATATTCTTCCTAAATTCCCTGTGATTTATAAATATCCTATAATGTGTTTCATGGAGGATTAATACTTTAGAAATTTCAGTAGTTTATTTTTTTACATGAATGATGAACCTTTGTGACTTTTATGCCATTTTAACTAAAGTAGATTTGGTTCTTATTGTTCCTTTCACTTATAACATTTTTTCACCATGGTATGTATATGTTTTTGGTCATTCATATGTATACTTATCCACATTTGTGTTTAAAACTTTAAAGTGCCTTATATTTGACCCATGGGTCGACCCAAGCTAGTCCAACCCTTGGAAACGAGGCATGGGCCAAGTTTTATAGCCCATGGATTGACCCGACTAGGGCTTGGACCAAGATTTTTAAAAGTTTAACCCAATTGACCCAACCCATGGCTAGGTCTACTCAATGGTAGAGAAGCTTGCTAGCTTTGAGATTCAATTCTCTCCAAGACACACCACTGATACCAAACTTGTGCATGTTACACTTGACTAAACCAGTGAAGGATGATGTCCCCAATAGGCCAACGATATTGGTAAGAAGGTAGTATGGTGAGAGTTTACTATTTCTCTTATATTTTATGATGATCCTTTGACTCCACTCCACCTCTCGTTTGTAGTCCTCTCGATGCACCACCCCCTGTAGTTCCTTCCTAGGCCTTAGCTCCTATTGGTCCAGTTCTCTGCTGTTTGCCTCATCAAGCTGCACCTATTCCAAAGCCTTGTTACGAGCCACCCTCAATCTCTTCTTATACTCTACGAGAGTCGTCCTTAGCTTCTTAAGCTTCATCGCCATAGTCCTCAAAGTTGAGGACTCCTTCAACTACGTTGCCCAAAAATCCTTCCACAAACTCTCAAAAATCAAGTTCGAACAACTAGGGCTTCTCGAACTTAAAGTACATGCAGTACGTCACCTTCTCATTTGCCAACCACAACAAGGGTGTATGTGTGATCGGAGAAGGGGCGTTGCTTTGCCACTACCTCAGCCATTTGGAACCTTTCCGCCATCTCTATTAACACGAGGAACCTATCAATCTTTGACCTAGCCCTCGATCCACTCCTATACATAAAGCTGGTACTAGATAGCAACATGTCGATCAAAACTCCAAGTTCGCAACAAGGTCCACAAAGCTTTCGGTGGAAGCATCGCACTATCCATCAGGACCATCCTTATTAAATAGTGTGGCGTTGAAGTCTCCCCTTAGAAGCCAAGGTCTCCCATCAGCAAAAGTGAATGCATTTCTTGGTTCTATCCATAGTTCTTTCAACGACTTCCCACATGGGTCATAGATGCATGTGAGGACCAAGACCAGTCTGTCCATCTATCTTTATAGAGAAACCGATATATATTATATTAGACTTGCCTTTTGTGCTATATTAAAAACTTATCTCAATCTTCTTTAACTTACTTTCCACGAAGTAAGTTAAACTGCCCCACATAGTGTAACTGAGCTACATAAAATCTATCGCCCCATAAACGTTGTCTTATCTTCTTAAAGCAAAACTGTCCCCATAAGGCCCTTGCCACTCGAGATATGGATGTAATGTATCTAGGGAGGCATGCCTTCCACTAAAGTTGACATATAAAAATTCATGTAATTCAATTATTTTGTCACTTAAAACTATAGAAAAATAACTTTTATCGACGAATTAGATAGTTGCATATATTGCATTTGCCACTAATTTCTTTGATTTAGCATTAATTTTTTTGTACATACCACTGTGACAATTTGTCAAACAATACTTATTATTAATGACAAATATATTTGCCATTATTACTTTTGTGTTAGTTGCAATTATTACTTATGCCACTATAATATTTTTGACAAATGACAATGAATATCAGTGGAAAATATAATTGTCATTATGACCTTTCATTTAGAGGTAATTATTTTTTATGTTACTATAATATTTTTGTCGAATGACAATTAATATTATTTACGGATGTAGTTGCTGCAATATGTATATGATACATTGATGTTAGTAATTTCTAAAGATAATTTAGCAAAATTTTTTCTTCATGCCACTAAAGATCTTTTGTCAAGCATTAGTTAAGATCTTTTGGTGAAAGTGAAAGGAGATCATTTGTTTATATTCAATATTTTTTAGTAATATAAATAGGAAAAAGTTAAATTTAAACTTATCTTTTTATGTAGACACTATAGTAATAAAAGATATATTTTATGACTTGCTATTAAGACATATTTATTTGTGGGGATAAAAAATAGATAGATAAAAAAAAATTATCCCTAAACATTTTTTTTTTTTTTGGAGATATTTTTTTGAAAACACTTCCCTCCCTCTGAACGCAAGATTGTTTGTTTTTTTAATGGTAACGAAAAGCCATTAAGACCCCTGATCACGTAGGGCACAAAATCCTTCGCCCATTCTCCCCCTCCTTCGACTCCTCCAACGGCTACCTCTGTCGACCTCCGTCCGCCACCACCTCCTCCTACCTCCGTCGATCACTGCTCCTGACCCAGGAAGATGCCCCCTCCTCCGCAGCCTCCTCCGGGGTTGAGGAGCGTCACCCGCTGGCGGTCGCCCTCGTCGGCGACAAGGTGGAGGCCCCAGAGGAGCTCCAGCATGGACAAAGGGTTGCTGCTGCTGCTGCTGCTGCCGCCGTGGCGGCAGTGGTCGCCGAGGAGGAGGGCGGAATGGTCTTCCGGGTCTGGGTCAGGATGGTCGTCGGAGGAGGGGCAGCGGCAGGTGGAGGCGCTCACGATGTTGAAGAGGATGGGGGCCTAGAGGGAGAGGGCATGATCGAGGTCGAGCTGTGCCAAGCGGTCGTTGTCGTCTGGGTCGGCGTCGCGTATCGCCATCTACTCCACGAAGCCGTCGCCGCAGTTGGGGTACTTGATCCCCACCGAGGCATCCATCACCGGGTTCACCATGCGTGAGCACGCGTGGCACCAGTACCTCGCCACCGGTGGCTGCGGCATCACGACCCATGGGAGAATGGTCGATTTTGGTGAGTACCCAAAAGAGGATCCGGTCAGTTCTTGCTGGTATGGGTGGAAAAGACGAGATCCTTGGTCGATCTACATCCTCCTCCTCACCTCCACTGTCCGAACACCTCCTACCTTGCCCCAAACACCCAAACAGCCACCACTACCTCAACCATAAGCCCTCCCTCTCCCCAAGCATTGAAGCATTTTTTAAAGGCTTTTCTAAGACGTTGTTCAGGCTTATTTAATTTTGGGCACTATTTTTTTTTTTAATTTTTCTATGCATGTCTTCAGATATATTTCCTTAATCATGAAATTTTCCTTGCCATACCATTTTCTAAATGCCGATGTAAGGAGTATGTCATGTATTTGATGTTTCTTGGATCAATATGGGCTGTTGTCCAGAATCTTTTTTTTTTTATTCGGAAAAACATGGGTAGCATATCTCATTCCATACATCATTACCAGGTGCAACCATCCATTTACAGAAACTAACTAATATACCAGCTACTAATCTAATTAGTTAGCTAGTTAAATATACATTTAACATTATTGTGTTCCTATCAACTTCCTCCCTTTTTAAAATGTACAATGGAAAGATATGACTGAATAGAAATGGAATGTGGAGATACAAGAAATGTACAATAGAAATGGAATGTGGAGATCAGCAAGATATTCAGGATCACACAAGATAATAAAATCAGAAGGTAACTTAAACAAGATCCATACATCAAAACAAGTTTTCATGATATGGAATTTTTTTTTTTAAAGAGGTACGGGGAAGGAAAGTATACCAAGATCAATTATATTAATCGATAAAGAGGGACAGCAAGAGGAGAGGATAGCTGGAGAGGAGGACAACCGGCGAGGTGGAGAGGTCGAGGAGGAGAGGAGGTGAACAGTAGTCGGCGACGGAGAGGGAGGTCACATGGTCGACCAATGGAGTGACATGGTCAATCGGCAGCGGTGAGGGGGTCTTCTTTGTCGTTGGGTTGGTTGGTGGTGATGGTGGAAGTGTAGGGTAGGTTGTGGGGCACAATTGGGAACTGAACAACCAAACAATTAGTGAATATTTTCTTGCATTTCCTCAACCTCTTCCTTTGTGAACTCAATGTGTAATGCAGGCCCTCTTTCAAAGTGCCGTCCCTAATGCAAATGTAAGGCACTAGATGAGGTGGTTCTGCCATCTCATTTGTGACAGCAATAAAGGATCTTTTTTTTAGTACAGGCTATATTTGCTAACAAAAATGACAGATCAAAGAAAAAAAAATATTGACCTTAAAGAGCATGAAATCTGATTACCTGCTTGTAGAATATCCCCCTCTATATTAGTTGTGCCACCTCAATTGTATCTTTTTTAGAAACCATTGGCACTGTCTATCTATGCTTTCTTGGTGCTATGCCTGCCAAAACTATTGCAGCAACAACATCAATAGAAAATCTCAACTATTCATGCTCCAATCTTGAGGCCAATTGTGCCTCCTCAGCAGCTAGTCTCCTCCTTGCCTTGGTTGCATCGTCAATGATGAAGGTTACCTCCATCACCAAAATGGAGCACTTATTGCCATGGCAAAAAATCTCAATAGTAGCGGCTAATTCTCCAATGTATAGATCTTGTGTTAGGGTTTCAAAAGAAAACTCTACTCCTACTAGGAAAACTTGCCCTGCAAGTGCCAAAGATCTCTTAAAGTTGCTTGAGTATTGTCTAACATCTCTGGATCCTGTGATTCTTTGATCAGGGAATACTCTATCTTCTCCTCTATCATAAACTTTGAATTTTTCTTTGAAAAGGGTAATTAATAGAGACATTCATGAATTATCAGGTATCAATAGTTTTTATCATCTGCAGTTAAATTTCTCTCACTAATGTTACGTGTTTTTTTTCTGGATTGACTTTTGTTTATTTTTTTGATGAACCAATTAATTAATTGATTTATTTATTTGAACTTGTACCGTCTACACTTGTTTTTAAGATATAAACTATTAACTAACTTCAAGGAAGGGGACCTTGACATAATGGTAAAATTTGTTGCCAGATTCGGTCATTATGAGATTTAAATGATGAAAGAATTTTTTTTTTTTTTTGGGAAAAGTAGGATAAATCTTTGTATAACCACTCCTTCCATTCACCAATTTTGCATTTAGTGGAGCTTTATGCAGTACTTTGTCTTTAAATTCATTTTTCAATGAGGGACATATTCGTAAACACAACAACACCAAAAGCCATCCATCGTCTTCGTAAACACGTGGCATCAAAATCGTCTGTCTATGGCTTAGACAGTAGTACCCTATCGACATCCCCCAACATACTCCCTGTGCCTCTCTCGATCTCACTCACACCCTCAAGTTTGCTCCCCATTGTTAAGACCCGAGGCACCAAGACCACTTTAAGACGTCTGGGAGTTGGCTCAGACGTCTGATCAGACGTCTAGATGCCTTCCCAGACGTCTGGAAATTAATTTTGTGTGTGTACGAGAGCGAATCTGCGCGCATGCGCGCGCAGACTGATTCCCAGCCGCCCTCTTCTCTTTCTTTCTTCCCCCGCCGACTTGCAGAGCCCCCTCGTGCCTACATATACTCCTCTCCCTCATGCCACCCCACTCCCTTCCACCCGTCTTCTCCTTCTCCCTGCCAGCGAGAGCACGAGCGAGCGAGAGTGGCAGAGCAGTTGCTGCGAGCGTGTGGGGAGAGAAGCTGCTGCGAGAGGAAGAAGAAGCTCGACCGCGAGGGTGCGAGCTTGCCGAGGCAGCTAGAGCCGGCCGGCGGGAGAGCAGTGAGCGTGGGGTGTCGCGAAGGAGCTGCTACAGCTCGGGCAGCAGGCGGGCGCAGTGCGGCACGGCCGTACGTTGCGGGCGGAGAGCGACAGGGTCCTGATTCTGGGAAAATTTCCCAGAATCGGACGTCTGGACCTTCGTCCAGACGACGCAGAAGACGTCTAGAGGAAGACCCAGACGTCTGACAGGTACCATATTTTCCTTCCTTTTTCTTTTTACACGGGTACGGCCATGCAGCCGTACGCCGCGTCCCTCTGCGCCTTTTCGTGATGAGAGCGGATGCGCGTGTGCGCAAGTGTTGTTCGGGAGGGCGCGAGGGCTCGCCTTTCCACACGAATCAAACGTCTGGCCACAATACCAGACGACGGATAGTAACTCCAGACGTCCGGTGTGACAATCGGACGTCTGGAAACTAAGGCCAGACGATCCAACGGGCTTCTGGATGTCTGAAGGACTGCGCAGACTGAGGTACGACATGATCCACATTTTAAGACGTCTGGAAGAGGTTCTAGACGTCTAATTTTGGACAGATTCGTCGTTTTTGACCCGTTTAGGGTCTGTTCGGAGTCCGTTTTCTGCGTTTCGAGTTGTGTTCTTTCCAGATTTATTTTCTCTACCTGTTTATAGTAATTGTGCACTGTTCTGAGAAACTACTTATGTTGATCCTTGTGTTAGGTCTCTGTTCCGTTGCGGCTCTAGGGGTTGCCGACCACACCCCCAGTACTCCCGATTTTGCGGATAAAGTGGCCCTTTAATTTATTTAACAAAATTTGTATAATTATGAAACAATTAATAGAGTCTAGGGCATTGCATGAACCCTAAGACTGAGAAATTAGATTGAATGATAGATCCTAGGGTATTGCATGAATCGTAGGACTGGAAAACTAGTTGACTGTACAAACATTACAGTTTTGGAAAAGTAGAAAGGAAATGATAACTGCCTGTAAATTAGTTAACAGCTGCCTGTTATGAATGAATAAATATGCTTGAAAACATGGGTTATATGAATGTAAAGCCGGAACGGTCAAACCTAAATTGGCTTGGTTAAAAGAGCTTGAACCCTACGAGGAATTAGGAGTAGAACTCCTGGAAAGGAAATGGAATAGAATTGGGGAAGTGAGCTGACCCTTAAGTACGGAGTACCAAGGAGAGCGACTGTCCCCCTGTTTAGTGCAAAGCGGAGCTAGCCGTCCTAGGGACCCGGGGTTAGGTCTGGCCACTTTGTATCGACTTTTGGCCCTCGCGTACACAGTACCGAGGAGAGCTACTAGTGTAGGGAGAGTACTAGCTACCCCACAGGTCCGGGTTCTGCTAGCTCACCTACACCGACTTGTTAGGCCCACTGGGCAAACCAGAGTAGTCAGGCGAGGGTGCGCGGACTGTGGAGGGGCAAGACCCCTGTTTAGTTATTGTGGAGGGGCTGGGCCCCTGTTACTGAGAGGGCTCTGCCCTATACTGGTTTCGTGTTGTGCTTTGGGCGCACCCGTTAACGGAAACAACTGACCGCGTGCCAGTGCGGGGTAGTTACCCGTGCATTTATCGCGCGTGCCGTAGTCACCGTTACGTCTGTCAGCGACCTTGGGGTGGTTGACTGAGGGTAGGACCATCACGGGGACTCTCCCGACCAGGAGAGCACCACGTGTTACTTCTACCTTTCGGGAAAGACTGCAATCAAGATCGTTCCTACGATGAACATTCGAGATCAAGAGAAGGATCTGAGAAATAATCAACAGTGAATAAATGGAAATTATAAGGAAAGAAAGTAAAAATATAACAGCTACTGTACACTCTACTGCTTCTTTTAGCTTTTAGTTGCCACTCTACTCAGCCTTTCGCTGACGTGTCACCCTTGTTGCCTTTTTAGGACCAGGTGTTGAGCAGCCAGAGTCAGCGGCTGCAGAGGACGCTAGACCTAGTAGGGTCCAGTAGGGTTACCTATAGTACTTACTGCACTTTTCTTTCCGCTGTAGTGAGTAGTTTTCTGTTGCTCCTTGTACTCTCTTTAATGTAAACTTCATGTTATGTACATGTTTATTTCTCTACTGTTGTGGTGGTGTATGCCGTAGTATTTCCTTTCTTTACTGCTATATTTTTGCTAGTTATATGCATGGTGAATGTGGTTTATTTTACTATTCTTTTGGTTACTTTCTCGTTGGACGATTGGGTCTTGAGATTAGTCGAGTCGGTCCGATTCTCGTGTCTCGTAGGGATTCGAGAATCGGGTCGTTACACCCATCCTCCCCTTCCTCTTGTGACTCTCTCTCCCTCTATGATTCCTATCTTTCGCCATCCCTGCTGCCCCCTTCTCGATCGTCCCTCTCCCTCGCACATCTCTCCCCCATCACCGATCCCCCTTCTCCCCGTGGGCTGTGGTGATACAAATGCTCACTGGGGGCTCATCATACCTCTCATGTGTGAGATTCCACCCACTTCTCGCGACCTTCTCCGCGGTCCTTCCTCCTCTAAAAGGAATATTCAATTAAAATTCTTTTCTTTACATTTAATTATGCTCTACGGAGCCTTTTTTTGCTCACACTATGTTGTCGCCTTATTTTTTAGGACAAAATGTTGCTTCGCCCATCACACTGTGCCTAGCCCCTGCGTGCAGGCACTGCACCTGCAGGTGTAGCTGCTCTACATAATTCTCACCAGGGGCCTCCTCCAGCAAATGTTGTACATGGGGGAGCTCCTACCCATCGAGGTTTACCTAATGAGCCTCTTCACCTACCTTGGGGTGCTCCTCCATAATGTGATTGACCTATTGACAGCCTTGGCAGATTTAAGGGTGTTGAAGTGATAGAGAAAAGGGGAAGGAAGTGGATGGTTATCTTTTTGGGTTCATCTTTTGGGGGTTCGTATAGAAATAATGTTGTAAGGGGACAATCTAGAAAGGGGATTGTATAAATAATTGTATATATATTTTTTATCGTACTTTTTATAGCCCTTCCCTTTTGTGCAAAACTTGTAAGATAGCCTTGGCAGATTTACGGGTGTTGAAGTGATAGAGAGAAGGGGAAGGAAGTGGATGGTTATCTTTTTGGGTTCATCTTTTGGGGGTTCGTATAGAAATAATGTTGTAAGGGGACAATCTAGAAAGGGGATTGTATAAATAATTGTATATATATTTTTTATCGTACTTTTTATAGCCCTTCCCTTTTGTGCAAAACTTGTAAGATAGCCTTGGCAGATTTAAGGGTGTTGAAGTGATAGAGAGAAGGGGAAGGAAGTGGATGGTTATCTTTTTGGGTTCATCTTTTGGGGGTTCGTATAGAAATAATGTTGTAAGGGGACAATCTAGAAAGGGGATTGTATAAATAATTGTATATATACTTTTTATTGTACTTTTTATAGCCCTTCCCTTTTGTGCAAAACTTGTGAGATAGTTGTGTGGATATTTTTGAAGGTTTTGGGTGTAAATGTAAAATCGTATTGCTACTTGTGAGATAGTTGTGTGGATATTTTTGAAGGTCTTGGCTGTAAATGTAAAATTGTATCGCTAGGTGTGCCTGCAATAGCTATATGTTTATATATAGATTCTTTTTTGTGGGATGTTGTAATGCGGGTTGTGCCTGCAATAGTTAAATGTTATATATTTTTGATTAAGTTTCCCTTACTGGTATAGGAATTTGGGAAAAATCTAGAAAAATAGGGGAAACTCTGTCAGATTTTTGGTAGAAATTAGCCCCTTAAATTGATATTCTTCCCTTAGGCCTATTATCCTGAAATTCATAAGCGTCATTTTAGGTAATTTGGAGGCGGTAGCCATCAACCACGTGGCTGCAACTTCAATCCCCAAGAATTGTTGTTGCGGGACGTGATAACTATCCTTACCTTTATCAAAGAAGCATTCGATATGCTACTAATACGAGATGATTAGATGGCTGACTCATCTCATGCTATAACAATAGGACAATAAATTGGTGTCTTGTATGCTTGCAGCATCGCAAAGAGTGAGTACACATCTTTTGTTCAAGATGAGGATCTTTGAACATAATAATTTGATGGAAGTTGTTTACTTTAATCAGAAGAAAGAAAGTGATAGAAATTGTTATACTATGTCCAATTACAGGTGCAAAAAAGTGGATATAAAGGAAAGGGAAAGAAATTGAGAATTGGATCCATAATATAGTATAACGAGTTGCCAAAAGAGAGAAAAGCTGAGAAAGGAAGAAGGGTGATTTACTTGAAAAAGATGGACCAAGAAAGGAATAGAGAATGCCAAACTATGTTTTAAATGGAGTGGTGAAATTGGATATGAAAGACGAGAAGAAAAAACTAATCCGTAGTTAGGGATGAAATTGGATTGAATGTGAATTGGATGTGGATATGTCCACATCTATATCTGTTTCTCCAAAATTGAATATGGATTCATAATTTTTTTCTTACCACATCCTAAAAATATCTAATATGAATTCGATTTAGATAAAGATCGGATACATATACAAGTCAAATATTAATAAAAGGTACAATTAATAGAAATAAAATTTTAGATAAAAATGTGAATATATTAAGAGATTTAATCTTTTTGTAAATATATTCACGAGTTAATATAACTTTTCAAGCGTAACTATACAATGATCTAAGTTGAAATACATACAAATTGTTTTTGCAAAGTACAAAAAATTTGAGTTTGGCGATATCTAATAGAATGACATATACAAAAGCAATTGAAATGCATTGCATATAGGTTTAATATATCAAATATCTGAATTCGTTTTTGCATTTGATCTGAATTTCTATACCTGATCTACACTACGTAAAGGTGGTATACGTTTATTGTATCCTTTTCATGTTTTTACTTTATGTTAAGTGTTTAATAACACTCTACAACACTTTTCATCCTGAAGGTTCTCAATGGCCCTCCTTTGATTATTCAGTTCAAAGGTTTTCTTCTCTTCTCAACCCTTTGATGATGGACAAGGGCCTTCTTCCGTTAACTACATGTTTAACATCAAGTCCATTGGATATCATAAAACTTAGATTTTGAGATTTGTAAAAGACAGCTCTCTCATCTCAGAGGAGGAATTTCATAACAAGGTTCGAAATGTCGATTTCGACGCCGTGTCGATGAAATTGCAAGTGTGCATTTCGTGGGCATATCGAGGGCATGCCAGAGAAATGCCCATTTTTCGATGGCAGATTTCGAAGATTTTGATGGCTCGAAAAAATGCCATTTTGGAGACACGTCGAGGGCATGCCGAGGCATGCTGACAAAAATGGTAGAAGTGGTCAAAATAATATCAATTTCAAGAAAATCAAATGTTGACTATGTAACAATAAGAGTGTTACATCATAATACTCATATACAACATGATCATAGAATGTTAAAATTCAATAATGAGATAAAATATTCTTTCCATGTTAAGAATACAGAAAATTTAATAATAATAGAAGAATACAAAGAATTTAAGAATGAAAGAATCAAAGTGTATAGCTTCAAAGTAAAAGTTAAAACTGTAATGTCTTGATGTATGATGTATCAGAAGTCAGGACTTGAAACTTAAAAGACAGATTTCACCAAAACCAAGAGTGTCTTGCTGGATTCATATCTTTATCATGGGTACTATCACCACTTGATTGATACCATTGTTGACTATTGTGTCGATGAATACTTTGAATGAATTCACAGTAATCCTTCCAAGACATATATGAATACATTGTCTGGTAATCCATTATGTGCTGTCTGCATTCATGTTCATTCATACTAACAAAAATTCCAAGATGGGGAAATCTACTATCTGTGTATGGTCTGTCATGCTGCCCACGTGCAGGATTAGTTGCACGTGTTTGTGAGAATCCTGTTGTTCTAGAATCATCTTGTGATGTTTCTGATCTTGGCATTTGAGGGGGAGCTTGGGGTTGGAATTGCTGAGGAAAATAATTTTAAATCATACCATACCCATATTGGTAAGAATATTCACTTCCAGTCCTAGTCCCAGAAGTGTCAACATTTTCAGACTCAGCGTATGAATATGATGGATAATTATATGAAGGCAGTGGTGGTGCAAATGATTGCGGGTAGAATGGTTAAGCATACGAAGATCCCGTCTCACGTGTTGTGTCGTATGATTCCATGTCATATCCAGATCAGGTGCTGAAGAATAAAAAAATTGATCACTAATGCTCATGGAACCAATTGAGGAGCTCAAATCCTCCATGTAGGCATTGTGACTTGGATATCCCTCGTAATCCATGGCTAGTGGACTTGGACTTGGAATATGTTCGCCATGGATATTGGTGTGTCGTTCGTCATATTCTTTAGCACCCTGAGTTTGTACTTGACCACCATGTCTCCCTCTGTCGGATGATCCTTCTGATCCAGATCATTCAACCATTACAAATGCATCTGCATTTGAGCCATCATCTGAGTCATCCTTTGAGGTTGAAGTAGACTGTGATAACTGTTGTTCTTCATCCTCTTCATCCAGTACTCTTATAGGAAATGTATGACGACCAGATCTGACCATATGTCCTTCAACATCAACACCTATTTTCTTTGAAAGCTCTGGATCTGGCCTTCCCCTAACATCTATCACAGGTTCTCGTCCAATGTCATATATCCAACTTTTTAGCACATTATCTCCAGTTCGGAAAATGTAGGACAAATCAATTGGATCAGCCATTTCCTTGTTTTTAAAATCAAAGCCCTCCTAAATGTGCTTCATTTGTAACCTTGTGTTGTAGTGGATATACACAAGGTTATTAAGCTTGTGAATTCCAAGCTTGTTTCTTCTTTTGGAATGGATAAGGTTAAATGTATTCCAATTTCTTTCACACCCACCAGCAGATGATGTTTGTGATAACACTTTAACAGCCACCTGCCATAAATTTGGAGCTTCCGTTGCATACAAATTCCACCATTCCGCTGTAGGGAAATATATTCTAGTCAAAAATTGAATTTTATAGAGTAAATTATTATTAGTAAATATTAAAGGGATGTTGGTTATTACCAGGATGAGTGGCCTTAATAGCCTACTGTGCCATATAACTCCCAAAAGATCTTCCTTTCTCTAAATAATTTAATCTACAACATGTTGACATGAAGATGTCAAATATCTTATTTAAGCTTCAAATTTCAAGTTAAATTTGCCTACCTCATTCATGTACGCTATTTGCATAGTAGTTGTAGGAGAGAGCTTTTGAACAACTTTTTGCACAGCTTGAATGAGATTTTCGCGCATGCCAAGGTGGTATTTATAGTTAAATTTTGGGTTAAAATAATAGCCTATAATAAAAGATAAATAGTTAAAATAATACAAAATTATTCGAATAAGATAAATTTATAATGAAATATACTTACTGGCAAGGTGGAGCAGGTGGGATAACATGCTTTGCCTTCGTTCTCTTATTATCTTTAAGAATGTCTCTTTAGACCTTCCCGTTGCTTCTTCCACCTTTTCATACATACTTTCTAGTGCTTGGTATATGTAGCCTATCGTTGGTTTCTTATCTCCATCCACCAACTTCAAAACTAATACGACGGGCTCCATAATACGAGTAACGCGGCTACAATCATCCCAAAATTGTGAATTGTTTATCAAGTCCTCTGCATCTTTCCCACCTTGTGTCCTAGTTTCTGCCATGGCAAACCAATTGGTAGAATTTACCATTGACTTCAATCCAACTTTATTGTCTACAATACTTTGCAAGATAATGTAATTTGTAGCAAATCGTGTTATCCCAAGACGCACCAATTCGCTATTGCAATGCTCCATCATTAACGACAAGACATGCCTTTGATTGTAAATAAATGATGTAATCGATCGGGCCTTATCCATAACAGACGAAACTGACTTCCTCTTTCCGAAGTCTTTCAAAATTAAATCTATACAATGTGCAGCACATGGCGTCCAGAATATTTCATATTTATTTGATTTCTAATCTTTTCTCCCACCTTCTTGAAGTTGCTGCCATTGTCCGTAATAATTTGAACAATATGTTTCTTCCCGACTTCATTAATCGTATCCTTCAACAAGGAATAAAGGTATTTGTAATCTTTTACTTTATCTGATGCATCAACGGATTTCAAAAAAATGGATCGTCTATCACAATATACAAGGAAGTTAATGATTTGCCTCCTTGTATAGCTAGTCCAACCATCTGTCATCAGTGTAACTCCATAATGGGGCCACATACTTTTCAAATCAGAAATATACTCACCTAAATCTACCTTCTTCATAAGTATGTATTTGTTCATTATTTCATATGCTGTAGGAGCCTTAACTCCAGTCCCATATTGAGCACTGACGTCAATAACATTTTGCAACTATGGCTCGTCTGCAATGTTAGCTGGCAGCCCATAAGCCGAAACTAAGCTCGTGACTGCTCTACCAACATTTTCCCTTGCATTCCCAAACAAGCCCTTAATGGTTTTCTGTTTTGGGTCTGCTTTTCCCCCTAGGCTCCCCTTAGTGCTACCAGATCAAAATAAACTACGTAAACCCATTTTTTATTTTTTGGATGGGTGTGGAGGTAGTCCTGAACCTGAGCCACTACCACCAGCATCTGTATACCTCATGCTCTGTGCTCTTCGATCACCTACCAGAGCTTGTCGTTCATACTCACTTCTAAGTGAGTCTTTCATTACTTGTCTGAATTGTCTCCTCCTCCTTGGATCAGCCTTCACATCACTCGGATATTCATAGTCTTCATTCAAGTCAGAGTCTACATCGTAATAATCTTCATAACTACTAAATAGGGCCTCACGGATTGCTTCTTTTGACCTTTGTTTTATTGATTCCTTCTCTCGCCTTGACGTCATTGACTCGGCAATCAAATCACGAACATCATCTGGACAATCCTCACATTTTATAACATTCTTTTCGTCACAAACTAGGTGATGCTTGAATCGTGTAATTCCACAACCCTTTAGCTGTTTTCCACAAAAATTACATTCTGTCATAGGTTTGGTTCAATCCATCACTTTGGTGCAATACGACCATCCAATGTCTTCCTTATCGTTTCTGACGTTTCCGCTCCCACTTCCTCCAACAACAGCCTTGCCTTTTCCAGACATATTGATTCTGCACAGCTACACTACATTTACTTCATAATTCATAATCATTATGTAATCATGCTATACCTTTGGCGTATCTGTCGCTATCTAATTCAAACAAGCGAGAAAAATCTACCTTAAATGGTTACACCTTTTGTATCTAATCCAAGTCCTACTAAACCAGATTTGATTACCCCAACCCTTGAATTACCTAGCCAGCCAGATGGGTGGGACCCCCTAGGACACCCCGTACGGCGGGACACCACTAGAGGTTAACGCGGTTACTGCACCGACCCGTCTTGTTACCAGTTGGTCCAAGTAGACAAGGCCCCAGAATGCTCTAATTAAGTCTAATATGACTTAGACAATTATCCAACTTAGTTGGCACGCCTACTTTTTTTTAGGCTTGGGTCTAATCGTACTTTTCGGAAAGTCGAATATATATGTTTAATGATGAGTATTGGTAGGTGTTGGGCCTTATTGTTGGAAAGTATGGGGCTAGTATGTATTGTACTTTACAAGTGGTTACTACTTTATTTGTTATTGTGTATTGCTAAATTTAAAACTTGACAAATATGATAGTTAAAAAATGGTAATGAATACTACCATAAACAAAAAAGAGGTAGGAAAAAAAGGTACAAAGCTATAATTGAAACCTTCTGCTCGATTTTTGAAAGAAACTATCTCACCACAGCAACTCACTAACTCAGCGAGTCAGTGTCTATCAGTAATCGATAGGCAACAGCAGGCAGCAGCAAATCACTAACTCTGAATTGGGATTGTAAGCTCAATCGATGTGTCTATGGTTGTGAGTGTAAATTGCAGCAACTGATAGTCGATATTTATAACCAATCATTTCGAATAATTTATGTGATTTTTATAATTAAGTCCATCCGCCATCGATGAGTGCGACGCGAGACGTATATTGTGCGAATCTTCGATTAATATTTTATGGATTTTTAATGATTACGTCTGTCGATCAGTGACGTACTGTGTAAATATTTGATTCGATACATTTATGATTACATCCGTCGGTGACGTATACTATGCAAATCGTCGATTAATATTTTATGCATTTTTTATGATTACGTCTGTCGGTCGGTAACGTTCTGTGCAAATATTTGATTCGATACATTTATGATTACATTCATCTATGGCGTATACTATGTGAATCATCGATTAATATTTTTTAGATTTTTTATGATTGTGTTCGTCAGTCGATGACATACTGTGCAAATATTTGATTCGATACATTTACGATTACGTCTGTCGGTGACATCTACTGTGCGAATCATCGATTAATATTTTATGTATTTTTTATAATCACGTCCTTCGGTCGGTAACGTACTATGCAAATTTTTTATTTGATCATTTATGATTACGTCCGTTGGTGACGTCTACTGTGCGAATTGTCGATTAATATTTTATGTGTTTTTTATGATCACGTCCTTCAGTCGGTAACGTACTATACAAATATTTTATTTGATCATTTACGATTACGTCTATCGGTGACGTCTACTGTGCAAATCGTCGATAAATATTTTATGGATTTTTTATGATTACGTCCGTTGATCGGTAACGTATTGTGCAAATATTTGATTCGATACATTTACGATTACGTCCGTCGGTGATGTCTACTATGCAAATTATCGATAAATATTTTATGGATTTTTTATGATTACGTCCGTCGGTTGGTGACGTATTGTGCAAATATTTCATTCGGTATATTTACGATTACGTTCGTCGGTGACGTACTGTGTAAATCGTTGATTAATATTTTATGGATTTTTTGTGATTACGTCCATCGGTCGGTGACGTACTATGCAAATATTTGATTCGATACATTTACAATTACATCCGTCGGTGATGTATACTATGCAAATTGTCGATAAATATTTTATGGATTTTTTATTATTACGTCCATCGGTTGGTGACGTACTGTGCAAATATTTCATTCGGTATATTTACGATTACGTTCGTCGGTGACGTACTGTGCAAATCGTCAATTCATATTTTATGGATTTTTTGTGATTACATCTGTCGATCGGTGACGTACTGTGCAAATAATTAATTCAATATATTTACGATTACGTTCATCAGTGACGTACTGTGCAAATCGTCGTTTAATATTTTATGGATTTTTTGTGATTATGTCCGTCGATCGGTGACGTACTGTGCAAATATTTGATTCGATACATTTACGATTACGTCCATTGGTGATGTCTACTATGTAAATTGTCGATAAATATTTTATAGATTTTTTATGATTACGTCCGTCGGTTGGTGACGTACTGTGCAAATATTTCATTCGGTATATTTACGATTGCGTTCGTCGGTGACGTACTGTGCAAATCGTCGATTAATATTTTATGAGTTTTTTATCATTACATCCGTCAGTGAGTCACATACTATGCGAATGTACAAGTACAACTCATATAATGTACATCACTACATTGTTTACCTCAATTGCTCAATCATGCTTCGTGTGGGTCTCGACATTTGTGCAGGTACTGACTCATGTTAGTTTTTAGTCTAGACTCTAAACTCTAGGATTTAGTAAGCACATTGGTCATATGTTCCTAGGATAATAGTATTTACGCGAAACACAAGGTAATACAATTTACCCATTCTCCTCCACCACCATCCACCACACAGTGCACACACCTTAATTCCCACCCCATTCACATTGGCCATTGCATCATGCCACCAGCCAGTGCGGGCTCTGGCACCGCACGACCTCCCGTTACCTTTATCCCGTTTCCCCTTCCCTCCAAAAGAGTCATCATTGGAGGAAATCCTAAACGTGCGGCGGCCACCCTCTACAGGGAGACGCTCCCCCACCTTCCCAGCAGGCAACAAGTCAACCACTAAGAAGGCGAGAAGTTCCATAAGTAACGATGCAGGCTACAGCCTGAAGCAGCGGCAGAGATGGCAGTGGCAGTGGCATTAGCGGAGCGGACTAGCACATACTGCAGTCTGCAGCAAGCACACATCATCGACATCGGCAACGGCACGTCGGCATGCCTCCGGTATGGTCGGCATGCCGGTGAAACTCCTGACTTTCGACATTAAAATCATATCGGCATGGTCATCCTCCAAAATAGGCCTTACCGTCGGCATTTAAATCAGTGTTCCATAACTTGGCATATGAAACCATTCAAGATCTATAGGAAAGAATAGAGGTGATTACGTACTTTTTTTTTGTATTACGTGGTTAGAATTTCATTTAAGTGTTTACTATCTTCTTATTTGCACTTTCAATAGCAAGAGGAACTTATGTTAGCTAGATATGATTTTGTTAAAATCAAATTTGATATTCTACTTTACAACAAGTGCTTTAACTTGTTTCTTTTTTAATGAAAACCTTATTCTCAAGCCCTCTTATAACATTGCTTGTAGGAGTTTTGCAATGATGCGCAAATTGATGTTTTTGACATTATTATGGGGTACACATATAGTTAAAATTTATAATAAGTAGAAGTAAAATATCAAAGCAATAAAGTAATCAAGAACTTTTGGATTTACGTGAAAACCTCACTTACGAAGAACGGGGAGAAAATCACGGGAGAAGTGCCTGTTTCTTCTCAAAGGAATATGGAAGGAGTACACATTTATTTATAGGCCACCACACACATGATAAAGTCCCGCTCTACTATATGGGACTAAATAGCCATTACACAATTCTCTTAACACTCTCCCTTCAAGCTGAGTATGGAATACTCAGCTTGTATAACAACGAAACCCACTCTACACAACAGAACACAACTTTCTGAATTGGTCCTTGCTTGTAGGCAGGTGTCTTGATGACGAGACATCAACAAGATTTGGAGCTGCTGGACGAATTGCTATATTTGGCTCTGACAAGGGCCTCTTCTCTGGAGACCTCAACTGGTGCTGTGGCTCCCTATTTAGTATCCCTGTAATGCGTCTTCCTCTAAAGACCTCGAAACTGGATTTCCTACATAGAAACCTGAAATAGGCCCTTCCTTTGAGGACCTTAAAACTTTGGACCTCCCAGAGTTATAATTTCTTATGTAGAGTCTAAGAACAAAAGAGACTCTCGAATTTGGGATGACTATAACAGACTCAACACTCCCCCTTTCTCCCAAACTCATGTGGGAGAAGAAATACAATCAAAATAAGCAATGATTATGATAATACTAGAGAAGGGCTTTTCCACTTCTTTTCTTCAATTCAAACTCTTTTTTTTTGAAATTTTTTTCTTTCTACCCTTTTCTTCTCTCTGTTTTTTTTTTGTTTTTTTATTTTTCCTCTTCATTATTTTTCCTTGTCCTTTTTTTGGTTTTCTTTCTTTTCTGCCCCCTTTTCCTTCTTTGCAAAGCTAAGAAAAGAAGGCCCAAAACGAGCCCAATAAGGAACTAAGTTGAGGCTAAGGGGCAAAGACTAAAGAGTACCAAAAAAAAAAATCTCTTATGTTCAAAAGAATCCAAAAGACTCATTTAGTGCTTCTTCATAGGCAAGAACAACGAGTCCTCGCCATGATCTTCATCGAAGATTGCTCACTTGATGCGATCGATGAGCACCACATGCATTATCTCGCGATCTTCGCCACTAATCTCAATGCCACTTCTTTTGCCACCATCGGTGCTGGTGCAAAAGGTCTTGAAGACCTCACGTGCCGCCAATCTGGTTCTCGGTGGTCATCCTCGTGCGGGTCACCATTGCAACCGTGGAAGGAGATGGAGGAGTTGCCACCCCAGCCGAAGCTTCCTCTGGTGCCACCGCCATGGGAGGTGAGGGGGGGTGCCATCAGGGCTAGTGATGTCCATGGCCTTGGTGCGGCTATCGGTGGAGTGCTCGTTGACGAACTCGATAGCATCGCCCTCGGCGAGGGTGTAGAAGCTGTCCCAGTGGATGGAGGTCTGGTGGATGGACGCAACTCTTAAAGCAACAACGGATCGCGCTGTCGCTATGGGAGGGTAAGGGACTCATGCAAGCACGGATCTCAACGCCATGTTACTCTTCTTTGGGCTAATATCAACATCACTAAAGAATTTCAAGAATAGATAATAGAAATCCTAAAGAAAAATAATAACTCGAGAATTGAATTTGCTCTGATACCAAGTTGAAATTTATAATAAGCGAAAGTAATAAAGCAATTAAGAATACTTGGATTTACATGGAAACCCTGCTCACAAAGAGTGGGGGAGAAAACACTGGAGAAGCATCCTATGGGCATGTTTCTCTTTGTTTCTTCTCAAAGGAATGTGAGAGTATATGCATATTTATAGGTCACCATACACATGACAAAGTTTCGCTGCACTGTGTGGGACTAAATGACCACTACACAATTCTTTCAACATATATGTATGAAATATTTTTGAGGACATAATGCCTGTGTTAGACTTAGCATGGCTGGCTTTTCTTCTATAGAATCAAGTGTTGATGTTAAGTTAGGAAGCTTGGGCATATATGTCATCAATATGCAAACACACAACAGACAAATCTAGTTATCTTCTCTAGTGAGGTACCTGTATTTTTAACCTTTGATAGTTTTACTAAGTCGGAGAAAATAACAAGTCTAATTCTTAAATGAAACCCTACACCTCTTTATATAGTGAGAGGTGTTGGGAAAATTACATCATAAGCCTAATAGGACAAAAAACATAACATACAACTCCAATAATAATAAAAGATAACTAGAGTGCTCTACCAACACACCCTCAAACTAGAGCATATATATCAATGATGCTTATCTTGGAACAACACTTATCAAAAGCGGATCTTGTAGGGGGCTTTATGAATTTGTCTGCAAACTATTCTTCAGAAGGTACATATGTAGTGTAAATTATTCCATGTTGTATCAGGTCTCCGGTATAGTACCAATCGACCTCAACATGCTTTGTCCGCTCATGAAACATTGGGTTGCTTGCAATATATGTAGCAGCACGATTATTACACCTTATCTCCATTGGTCCCTCTACCTAAACTTGGAAACCATGTAGTACTGATCTGACCCAAACCATCTCTGTAGCTGTCTGAGTCATAGCCCTGTATTCTGACTCTGCATTGGACTTGGACACCACCTGCTGCTTCTTGCTTCTCCAGGTCACTAAGTTGCCTATCACATAAGTGCAGAACCCAGTTGTTGACATCCTGTCTGTCATGCATCTTGCATAGTCCTCATCAGAATAGCCAACAACAATCATAGGTGTGCCCCTCTGAAATAATACACCTCTACCATGTGCTTTCTTCACACACCTAAGCATCTGTATAGCAATATTCCAATGCTGCTTGGTCAGTTTGTCCATGAACTAGCTGAGTTTCCCCACTGCAAGGGAAAGATTTGGACGTGTAATAGTAAGATACAATAATTTACCAACCAATTGCCTATCTATAGGTGGAGACTCAGCATCATAGAGGTATCCTTTGGGATTCACAGGTATATTAGCAGGTTTGGACCCCATCATTCTTATTTCGTGCAAGATATCAATGGCATATTTGCGTTGATTGAGAGCGATGCCCTCTCTGCTGTGTGCCACTTCAATCCCAAGAAAGTATCTAAGCTCACCCAGATCTTTCATCACAAAGGCATCAACCAGCTTCCTTTTCACCTCAGCTATCCCAACGAAGTTATCTCCAATAAGGATCAGGTCATCCATATAGACAAGGAGTACAATCGCTCCCCCTTTGCTCTTCTTGACAAATAAAGAGTGATTAGCAAAAGACCTTATAAGTCCCATGATCTGTACCTCCTCTGAGAGTCTCGAGAACCAAGCTCTGGGGCTCTGCTTTAAGCCAAAGATGGCTTTCTTCAATTTGCATACACACTACCTTGAGTCTCAAACCCAGGAGGTTGTTGCATATAGACCTCATCCTGAAGATCTCCATACAAAAAAGTGTTCTTCACATCCAACTGGTGGAGAGGCCAGTCATAGTGAGCAGCTACTGACATTAAAATCTGAACAATAGACAGTCGAGCGACAGAAGAGAAGGTATCAAAGAAATCTACCCCATATGTTTGGGTAAATTCCTTTGCCACCAGTCTTGCCTTGTAGCGAGATATCGTGTCATCTGGGTTGTATTTGACAACAAAGACCTGACACCCTATTGTTCTAGCATGAGGAGGCAAGGTGGTCAGGTCCACGTCCTTCTAGAGCGTAGAGCAGCCATCTCATCCTCCATGGCTTGACGCCATTTTGGATCCTGCATGGCCTGCTGATGGGAGGTAGGAGCGTGCGTCACAGAGAGCAACTGTGAAAGTGGCAAATGAATTGCCAAGATTAGCAGTAGAGATTGTCTGTACAGTATGTTACTAGGCACAACTGCGTGGAGCCTTTCGAATAGCAATCGGAAGATCGAGATCCTCCTCAATATGCTCAGTAGCAACAAGCGTAGGAGACTCATTAGAGGAACCTACATAGGGATGCAAGTTTCGTTAAACTCGACCTAAACCTGACCCGAAAAGAATGGGTAAAACCCGACCCGAATCCGATCGGGTTCGAGTATGGGTTTTATATAAAAACTCGATCGGGTTTGGGTATGGGTATGAGTATGAATCTATACCCGATTATGCTACCTAAATACCCGAATAAAATCCCCATTTACCTGAGATATATATTAGTCTTACCCTAAGTCCCTCATTCCCCTAACCTTAATCTTCTTCATGATTCCCTCCATGAATTTGAAGGTTGGGAATGCTTCTGAAGCTTCCATTAAATATTTATTTAGGAGACAGGGATTTTTTGTTTGAAATGTACTTGTATTTAGTCTTTCTTTGTATTTTTTGTATTTTTATTTTTGATGTATTCCAATTTAAAGGCTCTTTTTGTAATAATTGTAGTGGAGATCAATAAAATTAGAGTAACCCGAGTTTGTATGTTAAGAGCTTGCTAAAAAACAAATTTAGCAAGCTCAGTAGTAGAGATTGTCTGTACAATATGGTACTAGGCACAACTGCGTAGAGCCTTTCGAATAGCAATAGGAAGATCGAGATCCTCCTCAATATGCTCAGTAGCAACAAGAGTAGGAGACTCGTCAAAGGAACCTACATAGGGATGCAAGTTTCATTAAACTTGACCCGAACCTGACCCGAAAAGAATGGGTAAAACCCGACCCGAATCCGATCGGGTTCGAGTATGGGTTTTATATAAAAACTCGACCGGGTTTGGGTATGGGTATGAGTATGAATCTATACCCGATTATGCTACCTAAATACCCGAATAAAATCCCTATTTACTTGAGATATATATTAGTCTTACCCTAAGTCCCTCATTCCCCTAACCTTAATCTTCTTCATGATTCCCTCCATGAATTTGAAGGTTGGGAATGCTTCTGAAGCTTCCATTAAATATTTATTTAGGAGACAGGGATTTTTTGTTTGAAATGTACTTGTATTTAGTCTTTCTTTGTATTTTTTGTATTTTTATTTTTGATGTATTCCAATTTAAAGACTCTTTTTTAATAATTGTAGTGGAGATCAATAAAATTAGAGTAACCCGAGTTTCTATGTTGAGAGCTTGCTAAAAAACAATTTTAGCAAGCTCAGTAGTGGAGATTGTCTATACAATATGGTACTAGGTACAACTGCGTGGAGCCTTTCGAATAGTAATAGGAAGATCGAGATCCTCCTCAATATGCTCAGTAGCAACAAGAGTAGGAGACTCGTCAGAGGAACCTACATAGGGATGCAAGTTTCGTTAAACTCGACCTGAACCTGACCCGAAAAGAATGGGTAAAACCCGACCCGAATCTGATCGGGTTTGAGTATGATTTTTATATTAAAAACTCGACCGGGTTTGGGTATGGGTATGAGTATGAATCTATACCCAATTATGCTACCCAAATATCCGAAAAAAATCCCCATTTACCCGAGATATATATTAGTCTTACCCTAAGTCCCTCATTCCCCTAACCTTAATCTTTTTCATGATTCCCTCCATGAATTTGAAGTTTGGGAATGCTTCTGAAGCTTCCATTAAATATTTATTTAGGAGACGGGGATTTTTTATTTGAAATATACTTATATTTAGTCTTTCTTTGTATTTTTTGTATTTTTATTTTTTATGTATTCCAATTTAAAGGCTCTTTTTGTAATAATTGTAGTGGAGATCAATAAAATTAGAGTAACCCGAGTTTTTATGTTGAAAGCTTGCTAAAAAATAATTTTGTGTTATAGATTTTTCCTCTTTAACACTAATTTAGCACGATTTTATTGCAAGATCAATTTATAAATGGATACCCGATGGGTAGATGGGTGGTATGGGTTTGAATTTTTGTACCCGATGGGTAAATGGGTAGGGTATGGGAATGGATTTTGTAAATGGGTATGGGTTTAGTCAAACCCGACCCGAACCCGACCCATTTACATCCCTACCTACACAAGCACCACTAGGACAACTTACGCCAGTATCAACCCATACCTGACCAGGAGAGGAGACAGGTGGCTGAGGTGGTGGGGGGTGTGTTCTTCACTACCACATCAGTATCAACTCGATACCTGCATGCTATTTGTATGTCACAAGTAACCTATAAACCTGAGTGATCTCAGCATTCTGCCTCATAGGAGTCTCTGTGGTAGTGATCCTCACTATGTATAACGAGGATCTATTCTAGGGGAACTGGTGGAACAGGCATAGGAGTCAAGCCTCCTTCAAATGTTACTTGATGACCATCTATAGAAAAATAAGGAATGGGCCCATGAAATGTGACATCTGCAGTCACATAATGCTTCTTACCACAGGGGTCATAGTATCTGTACCCTTTCTGGGTGCTACTATAACCCAGAATGGCACACTTTACTGCTCTCGGAGCCAACTTGTCCCTATCAGGTCCAAGAATGGCTACACAGCCAAACACTCGAGGTGGGACAGTAAATAAATCCTTCTTAGGACAGAAGACCTGCCAAGGAACTTGTTCTTGTATAGTTGAGTTGGGCAACCTATTAATCAAATAACATGCAGTTAACACTGTATCTCCCCAATACACCTGTGACACATTATGCTGTATCAATAGTGTTCTGCCCACATCAAGTACATAACGGTACTTTCTTTCCACTACATCATTTTGTTGCAATGTATGGGGACAAGATGTCTGATGAACAATCCCAAGAGATCTGTAAAAGGCCGTCAACTTAGATGTACATAACTCTAGAGCATTATCAGACCATACAATCTTCACAATAGTAGAAAACTGTCTTTATTTATAAAATAAAAGTTCCAATCACAGGCCCAACATTAGATTTATTTTTCAAAAGAAATAATCATGACATCTTGGAGAAATCATCCATAATAAGTAGATAAAATTTATGACCAAGTCTGTCTGAGACTCAACTAGGGCCCCATACATCCATATGTAATAAATCAAAGATAACAGCAGAACTTTGAGAAGAACTAGAAGGAAAACTAGCTCTGTGATGCTTTCCCAGCTGGCATGCATCATACAAAATCTCCGTAGCCGGTGAGATATGAGGAATGATGTGTTGAAGCCTATCCAGTGAGGGTTGCCCAAGACGACGATGCCACTGAAAAGCTGTATCATCACTAAACGCAACCTCGCCCTGACATATAGCAGCAAATGGAGTCTGGATCAGGCGACACACTCCCTCGTCATGTCTGCCACCAATCATCCTTCCTGTGAGTTTGTTCTGAAAGATACAAACCAACTCATAAAATATTTCACGACAATGCAAGTTTTTTGTAATCCTACTGACAGACAAAAGACTAATCGGAAATTCTAGAACATAAAGAACATTAGGCAGAGTTAGTGCAGGAGTCACTACCGGATCTCCTCTGCCATGAACCCTGCACTGCCTTCCATCTGCTACCTACACAGATCTCCCTGAGGGAACATCATGAACCTGTCTAAAACATGTCTCATCCTCACTGAGATGCTGAGATACACTTGAATCCACCAACCACAAGGCACTATTAGTGCTACCAGACCTATAAGCAGAAGTTATACCTGAGGTGGCCAAGGCGGCAATATCAACACCAATAGTGATCTCCTAGGTCAACTAGGAGAGGCATTGGACCACATCATCATAGTCTGTACGGGACACCATGTCACTCACCTCCTTTGAAGAAACAACCTAGTTGGCCATTGGGGGTCAGCCATGCTTCATCCAGCAAGAGGCCTCTAAATGGCCAATCTTCCCATAATGTGAGCAGATGGTGCGAGGTCTACCACTTATTCCCTGACCACCACGCTCTCTCCCCCTTGGTGGATGGAACACCACGTCCTCCACGTGCAGCAACAACAAGAACAGGGATCTATCCAACCTCTGGCATGGATGCTTGACAACCACCCTAGTCACACGGCTGTAAGCTTCCTCAAGTGATGGAAGCTCAACCAATGTCAAGATCTAGGACCTTGTAGCCATATAGTCTAGTCCAAGTCCATCATTAAGAAACTAAATGACAACATATTCCTTTCTGTGTGCCCTCTGAGTATCACAGGTGCAAATAGGGCGACATGCATTGTACTTTTCAAGTAACCCCTTCAAAGTGACTAGCCCTCTTGTTTGAGACTACTAATAGCATGGTGAATCTCAAACACCTTATTGAAGTTCTTCTCGTGAGAGTACGTGTCATGTAGGGAATCTCACATATCTTTGGCCGTCTTGTAATACATAATTCCATTACCGATCTAGGGCTTCACAGAGTTCATGATCAAAGCTCAGACCATATCATTGTCCTTCTTCCATGTTATATTCTTCCCAGTCTTGTCTTGTGGCTCCAGCTCCAATAAGATGTGTTCCTTATCATGTCCCTTAATAGTTATGAGGAACGTCTGAGACCATCTGGCATAATTAGTCTCATTCAGCTTGGTAATAGCGACAAAAAAAGGAGTTTTGTAACCCTCGATGTCCGTAGCGGTAACCGACGACAATTGAATTGCTTGAGGCGGCCATCGTGCCTTAGGATAGACACAAGATACTTCAAACTTGATCTAAAATCACTATTCATACCATAGATCACTAGAAATCAGAGAACACTTTCACCTCGTAGATCAATTTAGCACATGTTAGGATACGAGGAAATCCCTAACACCACCTCAAAGGAGTGCTACTGGTTTTGGGTAGTAGAACCACCCCCTACAACCCACAACAACCTGCAGTAAGAGGTGTAGCAGGATGACAACGACCCTAGAGGGAGCAGCAACGACGGCGAGCCACCCTACAGGCAATGGCGTGGCCTGCAGTAGGGGCTGCAATCGTTGGGAGAGTCGGAGTAGACCGGCAGCCACGTCATTCAAGCAAGCAACGACGGTGGCAGCGACTTTGACGACTGGCGGAGGGGTGGCGATGGTGTTGCTCAAGCGAGCAACGACAGCAACAACGTTGCTCATGCGAGCAGCAGCGATGGTAGAGGATGGGGAGGGGCCGACGAGTGGCCGGCGGGGCGCGCTTGAACGGCGAGGGCTTGTTAGGTGGTCGACTAGGATCGGCGGTGACCTCCTGTAGGTCCCAAAAAGGAAACTAGGATTTTAGTGGAAGTGTACGGAGGCTTATGCGAGTGAGATACCTGAACACTGATCTAGGATCGTCGTTCTGCTATCAAGTCAGAGAAAATAACAAGTCTAATTCTTAAATAAAATCCTACACCTCTTTATATAGTGAGAGGTGTTGGGAAAATTACATCATAAGTCCAGTAGGATAAAAAACATAATATACAACTCTAATCGTAATAAAAGATAACTAAAGTGTTCTACCAACATACTATAATACAACCATAGCAAATATAAAGAAGGCATGCAACTTATTTTGAGCTTGATTTATACTTATATCCTTTCATGCTAAACTTGATTCGTAAGTTTAGAGCGTAATTTTGTATAATTTTATTTAACAAAAAAAAAGTATTTTCGGAAACTATTTACATTATAAGTGGCAAAATAGTTGAATTACATAATCTTTTTATTTTTAAGAGGAAAAAAGGAAAATTACTTGAGAGTGGTAATCATGGTAAATTGTATTGAGTAAGAAAAGGAACAGACTTCCAGGTTTTGTAGTAAAAAATTAGAAAATCACTTTGTTTCTCTTGCAATATTCTCTACCCAGCATCTCACTCTTAAAGACCTTGCCATTCCTTTGCAACCATTTGCACCAAATAACCTCAATCGTTGGACACCATCTTTCCATATTAAAATCAATATGATCTCTGAAACTTATCCAAAAGCCATCAAAATCTGTGGTGTCAACTATATGGAGATCGAACTGTGCCACACACCTTTGACTACATGTTGCATGTCTTCGTTAGATTGTTTACATAAAGGGCATGCCGTGTCATCATACACCACTTGCTTCTATACATTTTTGTGACCAGATGATGCTTTCTTCCGAGGAACCGCAAGAATAATTTTACTTTGAGTGGTATCTTACATCTCCAAATAAGCTTAGAATATCAACCATGCCGTTTTGTGGTCCACCTGCAGTAAAAAACTTGTATGCTTTTTTGACTGTAAAGGACCCCTCCTTCCAATGAAAGTAATCTGGCATTGCCGTAAATGGGGAGAACCCGTCCAAATACAGTAATAATTGCTAGAATTCAGCAAAAGTTGGGTCAGACAGAGCACTTGGAAGTTTCAAATCCCACATTTTCAGACCTTCATCCCGCATCTCCTTGACTGTCACCTCCTTAAGTGAAATATGTTGAAAAAGCCTACTGAACAAGTCTGAAAATTTACCCAAACCAGTCCAATTGTCAAGCCAAAATTTAAAGGAGGTTCCATCACCCAATTCTGGTCAAAACTCTGCTGAAAATTCTCTGAAAAGCGAACGTATAGACTGCCAGAAAGCTGAAAAGCACCTCCTATTCACATCTACCCGTTGAGATAAATCCATGGAATCACCATAAGTCTTTCAGGATAGAGGTTATCATAGATATTTCATTTGACAACAATCTGACAACCCATTTTAACAATGCTTTATTGAAAGGTAGCAGTTCACGAACCCCAAGGCCAACATCTTTCTTTGGTTTGGACACTTTTTCCCAAAGGGATCTGTTGAGAAAAAAGAAACATCTCTATTACTCAAATGCTCAAATGAAAAATAGTTAGGGAGGTTCTCTATTTATAAAGAGAACATACCCAATAAAAATAGTAAATGCTTTATTCTTATTAGAGATCTTTTCTCGTTTGGAAAGATCTAATCTTTTAACAAATCCTAAAACTTGTTTTCTAAAGCAACTTGCTAAAAATAGGAAACAACTAAGAATAGAAAATAACCAACTAAAAATAAGAAATAATCAAAACATGAAACAACTAATTATTTGGTGCACCCAAAAGTGCCACGTGGTGTCCTATACTCAACATTCCCCCTCAAGTTGAGGGGTAGATGTTCATAAGACCCAACTTGCAACATAAGAAATCTAAGCGCTTCTTCTTAAGAGCCTTGGTAAACATATTAGCCCACGGAAGTTCGGAGGAAACATAAGGGGTACTAATTTTCCCACTGAGCACCGCATCACGGATAAAATGGCAATCAGCTTCAATATGCTTGGTCCTCTCGTGGAAAATAGGATTAGAAGCAATATAAGTAGCAAATTTGTTATCACATAAGAGTGGAACAAGTAGATCAGTCGAAACACCAAGATCCTGCAGAAAGGAGACGATCCACATAACTTCACATGCAGCTTGAGCCATGGCTCTATACTCAGCTTTAGCACTCGAGCGGGCCACAACACTATTTCTTGCTCCTATAGGAGACAAGATTGCCCTCAATATAAATTGCAAAACCAGAAGTAGACCGATGATCCTCCACAGATCCAGCATAATAAGCATCAGAATAAGCAAGTATATCAAGACTGCATTATCTTGGTAATACAATCCTCTACCAGATGCCCCTTTGAGATATCTTAAAATCATACAAACCTCATGCCGGTGGCTATAATGTGGAGCCTGCATATGTTGACTAGCTTTGCTAACTGCAAAGCTAACATTGGGCCTCAGGATAGTGAGATAGAGCAAACGACTCACTGTACTATGGTACTGGGTGATGTCCTCGTATAGAGGATCCTCCTCATCAGAATGTCACATAGGAAAAGACTCAATGGGTATACTAGAGGGCTTGGCTCCAAGAAATTCAGCCTCCTAAAGAATCTGAAGTGTATATGCCTCTGTGAGAAGGATATACCTGACTCTTGCCGTACAGCCTCAATACCCAAGAAGTATCTCAATTCTCCCAAATCTTTGGTAAGAAAGGTTGCCTGTAGAAAGGACTTGGTCTGGGTAATACCATCCTCATCATCTCCTGTAAGAATCGTATCATCCACATAGATAGCTAAAATAACAACACATGTATGTTCTCTATGCACTATCTTCCTGATAAAGATGGAATGGTCAGACGCAGATCTCTAGAAGCCAATCTTCCCAATCTCAGTATTGAGCCTCTCAAACTAAGCATGACTTTGTTTCAATCATAAATAACCTTCTTTAAACGACATACTAGCTCCCCCTGAGTGCTATAGCCTAGTGGCTGGTGTATATAGACTTCCTCAGATAAATCACCATATAAGAAGGTATTCTTGATGTCAAGTTGATGGAGAGGCCACCTCATAGTCACTGGAATAGAAACAATAATTTTGACAGAGGTAATTTGTGCTACAGGAGAGAATGTCTCAAAGTAATCTACTCCATATGTCTGTGTAAAGCCTTTAGCAACAAGCCTGACTTTATACCTGTCTATTGTCCCATCGGGCCTATATTTGATCGTATAAACCCATCTGCAATCAACCAAGGTAGCATCATTAGGACATGGTACTAACTCCCAAGTTTGTCGTGACTGAAGAGCCTGCATCTCTTTATCCATTGCCTCCTACCATCTAGGGTCACGTGAAGCCTGAATAAAATCTGTAGGCACCACTGCAGTAGTAATGGTTGAAGCAAACTGTTGGACCCCCTCTTCTAGATGAGCAATGCCTGTGTACTGAGATAGAGGATGAAGGGTACATGCTCCTCAGTGTCTGAACTACTCTCACCTGTCGGCTTAGAATTAATCCTCTAGTCAAGCAAGGTGGATGGTCTTCAGTGATACACCTGAATCTCCTCTAGAGCAAGCTTGTATAAATGTTCCCTTTTCAAAGAAGGTGACATCTACAGTAATCACATATCTCCTGCGTCTGGGATTATAACATCGATATCCTTTCTGGGTTCTGGAGTATCCAAGAAAAACACATTTTGATGCCCTCAGAGAGAACTTGTCCTGGTTGCCATATGCCAGGACAAAATAAGTACATCCAAAAACTCGTAGAGGTAAAGAGAATGGTCTATCGCACTCTGGATGAATCACATGATAAGGAATCCGACCTTGAAGAACTGACGAGGGCACCCTGTTAATCAGATATGCTACAGTAAGGATGGCATCTCCCAAGAATTGCTTGGGAACCTTCATGTGGATCATTAAGGTCTTAGCAATGTCCAGAAGATGGCATAGTTTGTGCTTAGCCACACCATTCTGCTGAGATATGTGAGTACAAGATGTCTGATGAATGATGCCTCTCGAAGAAAGATCCTGCACCTCTTGCTTGATGAATTCTAGTGCATTATCACTGCGGAAGACTCTAACAGTGCCACTATACTGATTCTGAGCCTCTGCCAAGAACTGACGAAGAATCTGTGGAATCTTTGCACAAGTCTTCATCAGGAATAACCCAAGTGAGTCTATTGTGGTTATCTACAAACACAGCATAGTTCTGATGTCCACCTGGAGTAGACACCCTGCATAGCCCCTATACGTCACAATGTAACAAGGCAAAGGGGGTAGCACTCACCCCTGCATCTCTTTGTGAGTACGTACTCCTGTGGTGCTTCCCAAGCTGACAGTCCTTGCACTGTAACATTAGGGAATCTGGAAACTGGGATACATCTGGCGCGTCTTCTTGAGAGAGGGATGCCAAAGTCTCCTATACCAAAGCCACGGATCAGAAGCTATAGATATAGCTCTAGCAAATAGCGTAGGTGTGTCAAGGTAATAGAGTCCATCTCGCTCTATACCCCCACCTATAATGTCTCCTATCTACCTGTCCTGGAAGTAGTAGTATCCATCATCGAAGACAACGCGACACCCCAACTCCTTGTAGATACAACTGAATGATAGCAGGCTCATAGGAAAGTCAGGAGCACAATGAACTCCGCCTATCATCATCTTTTGAGAAGCACGTACCTACCTTATTGCAGTAATAGGTGATGTGCTTCCATTAGCCACCCGAACCTCCTTGATCCCAGAAGGAGGCCTGTGATCCTTAAGTCGTCGTACATCTCCTATGAGGTGTACGGAAGTGCCAGAATCAATAATCCACCACCCTCTGATCCTATTCATCTGTTTTGTGTTTCCTTGGGTTGCCATTGCAAACCCTTTTCTTGATGTGGCCAGACTCCTTGGTGAATACATCACCATTTGATCAAGAGAGAGAAGACTCTTCGCTTCTTAGGCCTCTATCAGACTCAAGACAGGTCTATAGGATGGTAGAGGGAGGTAGGTGGTCTGCTGCCCTTGTGCAGCAGTACCATCGCACCCCTTTGTGATGGTGGGTGCAGCACGATGGGCCATTGTACCACCATCCTGACACAGTCCATGGTGATGCAGGTCTTCCACGGCGATGCAACGAGGCTATGCATGCAGATTGCCTGTCGCATTGACCACAGTAGGGTACCCAACGCAAGGAGGGGGCACTGCAGCAATGCGGCCGCGGTGTGGCAATGATGTGGCTACGAAGCGACGACGATGCGGCAGTAGCGATGACGTGGCAACGTTGAAACGACGATGGTAGAGGGGTGATGCATGCCATCGCTGCTGTTGCTCCTCTCCATCAATGAATGCAAGGTCTGAATCTTCATAAAATTGAAGATCCATCATTCGGGAAGAAGTATTTGGTGGGATATCACAACACTGGTTTAGGACTGCTGCTTTAATACCTGTTGAGAAAAAAGAAACATCTCTATTGCTCAAATGCTCAAATGAAAAATAGTTGGGGAGGCTCTCTCTATTTATAGAGAGAACATACCCACTAAAAATAGTAAAACTCTATCCTATTAGAGATTTAGACTTTTCTCATTTGGAAAGATCTAATCTCTTAACAAATCTTAAAACTTGTTTCCTAAAGCAACTGATAATAGAAAATAACCAACTAGGAATATGAAATAATCAAAACAAGAAACAACTAATTATTTGGTGCACCCAAAAGTGCCACGTGATGTTCTATGCTCAAGTGGAACAATTGAATAAATCTCCTCACAAAATCAAGTCCCTTACAAAAAAAACTCTTCATGATCATATCAATTTATTTTAGTATCTTCTTCGTAGGAGAAAACGTGGACAAAAAGATCAGAATGGAAGAGAGGATTGATTTAAGGAGAATTAGTCTGCCCCCTCTGGATAACAATTTGCCACTCTACGAGGAAAGTCGACTAGAAAATCTCTTAATTAAAGGCGTCCAATCAGAAGAAGTCAACTTCTTACCTTTTAGGGGAAGACCTAGATGTTTAATAGGCAGCCATATCACTGGTGTATCAAGAATTGTAGAAATATCAATCTCCTCCACACTCCCCATAGAGAAAGGAACCAGGCTTGATTTGTTCTTATTAATCTTTAACCCAGATATTTCTGCAAAAATGCACACTAAGGATGAAACAAGATCTGCCCTACCTTCTTTCTCCTTCAATAAAGAAAGTAGTATCATCAGCAAATAGGTGTAACTAATCTACCATCATTGCTAGTAGTAAAACCAGAAAGGAGCTCTCCACTGCAGGCCTTAAAAGCCATCCCAGCAAGGGTGTCAACAACAATATTAAAGAGGACTGGTGCTAAAGGGTAACCCTGATGCACGCCCTTCTATGCCTAAATCCAAGCTCCACTAGCCCATCCATTAATCAGGACTAAAAAAGATGTAGTAACACATCTCTTCATCCAAATTACCCATTGATCTGGAAACCTCTTCTTTTAAGGATATCCCATAAATAATTCCAAGATGGAATCATAAGCCTTTGAAAAATCCACTTTCGAAAGGAAAGCGAAACTCCCCCTCCTTCATGTTGCCAAAATCTCCTTGGCCAACACATAAGAATCTTGCAAGGATCTTCTGTTAATAAAAGCAGATTGAACCATCGAAATAATGTCAGACAAAATGTTGCGCAACCGATTCACGAGAATCTTTGCAACCAATACATATATAGAATTTGATAGCACAATGGGTCTAAAATCGTCCACTTTTTTCGAACCTGGTTTCTTTAGTAGCAAGAACAAGTAGAATTTATTCAACCTCTCAAAACCTTCATTTCCTCTGAAAATCTCCTTGATCATAACCATCACATCTGTTCCGACGATATCCCAACCAGTGCTGTCAAGGCACTCACCTGAGGCGAGGCGAGGCCTAGCAGCGCCTTGGCCGGACTCAAGCAAGGCGATTTGCTTTAGGCAACGCTTGGGCGAGTGCCTGAGGTGTAGGTTTAAGGCGCTGGGGCGAGCGCTTGACCTACGTATGCAATAAAAACCTGATTCCAACCCAAATAAAAAAAAAACTTTAAAACCCAAAGCCCACCCTACGTATGCAATAAAACCTACCCATCACTTCGTTTGCAACCACTCAAAGCTCACTGCCATCACCATCGCTCAAAGCTCGGAGTAGCTCGAACCTTGCCGCTATTGCCATCGCCATCGCTCGAAGCTCGGAGCAGCTCGAACCTCGCCGCTCGATGCTGCTTTGTAAGATGTCTCCTCATCGCCCTTGTAGCTCATCGCCCCTACAGCTCATCATCCCCATTGCCAGGGTAGCTCATCGTTGTGGCAATGCCCTGCAACTCATTGCGATCCACGATTCGCAAGGGCCACGGGGTACATGTACTGTGCACTTGGGTGGGTATTGTGCATTTAGGGCTTCGAAATTTTTTTTTATTTACTGTTTATTAGTTTAGGTCACTGTGCATATATTTTTTTAATTGAACATTAGTTTTAGGTTAATGTATATATATTTTTTGGTTTTTTTTTTTTTACTGATAGGTCATTATTTGTGATGATCTAACTATTAAATCATGATTTAGATATTTCTGAATGGCTTCTGTAAGTAGGAATGATGCATATTCTGCAATGAGTGGAAAGAGAGATCCTGCTTGGAAGTATAATTTTTTAAAGGATGAAAATGACAAGAAAGCAGTTACTTGTACCTTTTGTGGGAAGACCACAAAAGGTGGAATATATCGAGCCAAACAACATCAAGTTGGATCATACAAAAATACATCAGCTTGTCAGAAATGTCCTCCAGAGGTGGAGGAATTAAAAAATTACATGAGTGAGAGAGATATAGAAAGAGGCCTTTTGAGGTGGATTGCCTGACTTTGATGATTGGGAGAATCCGATTGATGTTGAAGATTGTGAAGAAGAAATGGATGTAACTGCTCCAACTAAGAGAGTGGTGACTAGTGGAAGTAACACAATTTCCATCCGTAACAAAAAACAAAAGGGAAAAAGACCCATGGACATGTTTATGAAAAGTAAAGGAAAGACTCCATTGAGGCAAGGTAACTTCAAAGAAGCATTTGCTAAGGAGATGCAACCTAGAGCAATTCAAAAAGATTGCTCATTTTTTTCTATCAAGCCAACATTTCATTCAATTCTGCTAAATTGGAAAGTTTTAAAGAAATGATTCAGGCCATAGGAGAGTATGGGCCAGACTTAAAACCCCCTTCTTACCATGAGTTCAGAGTTCCTTTATTGAAGAAAGAGGTGTACACACAAGAATTGATGGTAGATCATAAGGAAGTGTGGGCTAAATATGGATGCTCTATTATGTCAGACTGTTGGACTGATAGAATGCAAAGGAATATCATCAATTTAATGGTGAATTGTGCCAAGGGCACAATGTATGTTGATTCCATTAATGCATCATCTATCATCAAAACTGGAGAAAAGATATACGAGTTGCTTGACAACTTTGTGGAAAGAATTGGAGAATCTAATGTAGTTCAAGTCATTACTAATAATGGAAGCAACTACCTATTGGCAGGTATATTTTAGCTAGATATGTTTTAATTAAAGTATTATTTACTATGTGTTTTAAATTACTAACGTATTTCATTTTTTCTCTAGGCAAGTTTTTGCAAGAAAAGAGACCACACTTGTATTGGACACCTTACGCTGCTCATTGTATTGGCTTGATGTTGGAAGATATTGGAAAAATTCCAACAATCAAGAAAAATATCCAAAGGGCCATCTTTGTTGTGGGGTTCATTTACAACCACACTAGAGTCTTAAATATGATGAGAGGCTTCACCAACAATAGGGAGTTGGTGCGACATGGAATTACTCGGTTTGCTACAACATTTCTTTCCTTGCAATCTATTTACAAACAAAAACATAGTCTAAGGACTATGTTTACATTTGAGAAGTGGGCAAAATGCAAGTGATCTAAGGAGGTGAATGGCACAAAAGTTAGGGACATTATTTTAATGCCTTCATTTTGGAATTATGTGCTTGAAACTCTCAAGTACATGGGACCTTTGGTGAAAGTTCTTCGGCTTATTGATGGTGAGAAGAAGCCACCCATGGGATACATTTATGAGGCGATGGATTAGTCTAAAGAGGCCATTGAAACAAGTTTCGAAGGGAATGAGGATGAATATAGGGAGGTGTTTGAAATCATTAATCGAAGGTGGGCATGTCAAATGATGCACTCATTACATGTAGCTGGTCATTTTCTTAATCCAGAGTACTTCTATGCCAAACCCTCTATGGAATTCAATGATGAAATCATTGATGGGTTGTACAAGTGCATACAAAGATTGACACCTGATACACATGTACAAGACAAGATAGCAAATGAATTGTCTTTGTATAAACATGCGGAAGGGATTTTTGGAAATCTAATGGCAATTAGATCAAGAACAATCAAATCACCAGGTATCAATTTGTATAATGATTTAAATTTTGATGTATCATAATTTATCTTTAAGTAAAGATTAATAAAGCATCACTTTGCAGTGGAGTGGTGGAACTTATTTGGAAGTTCAGCTCCAAATTTGCAGAGGTTAGCCATAAAGGTCTTGAGCTTGACATGTAGTGCCTCTGGATGTGAACATAATTGGAGTGTATTTGAGCATGTGAGTATGCTTTCTCAAACATATGGCAATAGTATGATCATTAAGTTTGTTTGATAATGTAATTTATATCTTAAGCACTTATTCTTTAATAACTATAGATTCATTCAAAGAAAAGAAATGCTCTTCATGTTACTAAATTGCAAGATTTGGTGTACATCAAGTACAATCAGGCCTTGAAGAGTCGTTACAACCTACGAGACACCATCGACCCCATTGCGCTCAACTCCATTGATTATTCAAATGAATGGTTGATTGGAGAGATGGAAAATGATGATCTAGAAAATGATCTAGTTTCTTGTGATGCTACTTTGACTTGGGGTGAAGTTGCAAAGGCATCTAGAGTTACAGAGATGAGAACCTACACAAGAAATCAAGCAAGGCTCCATCATGCTACACGACCATCAAGTTCAAGACCAATGATTGCAATTCCAGAAGATGAAGAAGAAGATGTAGAGGAGTATGTATTAGATGCGGGAGAAGAAGAGCAAGACTTAAACTAGGAGGGAGATGAGGAAGATGAATTGACTACGGACTTGTAGAGTTGTTTTAGTTTGTGGCATTGGATTGTCCAAAACTTTTGGTCATGTTGGAGTTTATATTTTTTTGCATGTGAACTTGGTAATATGGTGGTTGGCCATACTAAGATTTATGTTTAAAGTCTTAGTTATGTGCTTTTTATAATCTTTGGTATGACTTTTGTTTGGACATGTATTTTTATTCATGAAATTCATTGTTGGATTTGTGTTTTTGCTTATACAAAGTACTTTTTATTTGGCAATTTTAACTTTTGTTTGACATTTTTGCTTATCATATTTGTTGATGGATCTATGCATGAGATTATAAGAGCATCTAATTTATTGATAATTTATATATATTTCAAATAAATAAATAAACTAGTTCCTCATTTGTCTCAGGCAAGTGCCTAGGCTAGCGCCTCAGGCATTTTGGACCCCCCTCGCCGTTTAGCGCCTCTCGCCTTTGACAATGCTGATCCCAACATTCTCTACAGAAGATAACCTACAAGCCATCAGGACCCGGAGAACCTTTAGCCATTAGGCTTTGCAAGGCACACAGGATCTCATCAACATCCCTCATAAGCACAACCTTTGCCTCCCCTCCCCCACCTTCTCCAACTCCAGGTTTCCCACTCGTCAATCACCGCACGGCTATCTACCAGTAAAATTATGGAAATATGACTTGAAAGCATTACATATTTGGTTCATTTTCTTCAAAACATCTGCGCTAACCTTTGAAGTATTTATCATATTCGACCTCCTCCTTACGCTAGCAGCTAGATGGAAAAATCTCGTATTAGTGTCACCTTTCAGCCATATTTGGCGTGACTGCTGCCTTCAATCCATTTCTTTTTTATGATCTTCAGACAATTGCCTGACATCTACGCCACTCCTAGCAATCCTCAACACTAAGCAGTGTCGCTTTCTCCTTCCTATCAAAAGAAGAAATCTTCAATAGAGCATCATTTCTTCTTTCCTCTCTACATGAATTAAGGTCACGCTTGAACTCCATCATAGCCTCTCTTACTGCTTTGGTTTTGCACACTAAGGTGCGAGTGGTAGAGGTAGATAGAGTAGTGCTAGTCCATCTGTCCCTGATCAAGTCTTTGAAACCTGGTTCTTTGAGCCAAGATGTATAAAATTTGAACTAAGTTGAAAATCTTGCATCATCGTTACTCTTCCAAAGAGGGGGTGTGTGGTCAAAGAAAGGCCTATCACAACCGATCACGTCCGCCATTTGAAAAGACTCAGTTGTAGCAATGTTATAAATAAATCTGTCAATACAAGATGCTGCACCACTACCGTTCCTTCAAGTGTAATGAGTCCTTGCAATAGGCAAACCAATGAGCTCCCAAAAAGATGCCCTAGAGGTGTCATCACAAGGACCATAGTTCGTGGACATAGCAAACAACAAACCATCATATCTCATAGAGAAAATTGCTGTCATCACCATGCCAAACTAGAGGAACAAAGTTGAAATAGATCCTCATTCCATAACGTAAGCATGCCCCTTGATCTACCTTTTGGTTTTACTCTAACAAAGCTCGTATACAAATCTCCACATAAATGAGTTTTCTTTTGAGGAATAAAACCATTCAAATGTGTCTTTTGCAAACATGCAATATCAACTCTCCACTTAGATTAATATCTCCTCAATATAGTTTGCCTCCTATCATCTCGGAGACCTCAGACATTCCACATACGCACATTAATCATTATTATTGATTCTAACTCCTCATTTGTGAACCCTTCTGGCTACAATAACCTTTGCTACCTGCAAATCCACGTCCTTGTTTTATTCTCCTTCCACCAATTTCTTTGTGGACTTCTTACGCTTATAGTAAGCATTCATAATAAGTTTCTCTGTGGGATAACAATGAGATAACCAAATGATTTGCCAGATGAAGACTGATGTTGACTTGATTTTCTTTTTACATTTGACCTCTTGACGCCACCACTACCATGTACATCTGAAGTTGCATCCTTTGGAATCACATGTGTCATGTGCTTAACACCCATCATCTCACCCTTATCAAGCCTGATGCAGGTTTTAGCTTCCACCAATTTCTTCGTGGACTTCTTACACTTATAGCAAGCATTCATAATAAGTTTGTCTTTGTGGGATAACAATAAGATAACCAGATGATTTGCCAAATGAAGATTGATGTTGACTTGATTTTCTTTTTGCGTCTGACCTCCTGATGCCACCACTACCATGTACATCTGAAGCTGCATCGTTTGGAATCACATGTCATGTGCTTAACACCCATCATCTCACCCTTATCAAGCTTGATGCAGGTTTCAGCTGACGCCTCCATAAGGATACCATCGAAAATAGATCCAAACACCAATGGTAACCAATCGCCCTGCATCACATCAGAAATAGTAGCAGACGAGTTTTAGCTGATGCAGGTTCCTGATGTTGTTCATAAAATGTATGAAGATAATTTAGCTTTTTATTTTATCTTTTCCTTTTTCAACATAGGAAGGGACATTAGAGGATCAACTTACAATTTGAACTCGGGAAGTTTGTTATATACGAGAGAATCTCGTAAGTTTTTATGATTCTTCTTATTTACACCCCTTTAATAGCAAGAGGAACTTATGTTATGATTTTGTTAAAATCAAATTTGATATTCTACTTTACATCCCGTGCTTTAAGTTTCCTTTTTAATGAAAACTTGATTCTCAAGCCCTCCTGAAACATTACCTGTAGGAGTTTGGTGATGATGTGGAAATTGATGGTTTTAACGTTATTATGGGGTATGTATATGTAATAAATATTTTTGAGGACATAATGCCTGTGCTTTGCATGGTTGGATTTTCTTCTACAAAATCAAGTGTTGACGTTAAGTTAGTAAGCTTGGGCACATATGTCATCAATATGCAAACACAAAATAGTTACTGAAATGCAACCACAACAAAAATAAACAAGACATGCAACTTATTTTGAGCTTGATTTATACTTATATCCTTTTATGCTAAACTTGATCCATAAGTTTTATTATAGAGCCTAGCTTTGTATACTTTTATTCAACAAAAAAAAAGGATTGCGAGAAACTATTTACGTTATAATTGGCAAAACAATTGAATTACATAATCTTTTGTATGTTAGCTTTGGTGGATGGTGTGCCTTCCCAGATCCATGACATCCATATCTTGGATGGCAAGGGCCTGTTGGTAGAGTTTTTATAGGGGCAATTTCGCTTTAGGGAGACAAGACTACTTTTATGGGATGATAGATTTTATGTTGCTCGGTTACA
This sequence comes from Thalassia testudinum, assembly GCA_037157565.1. Lineage (NCBI taxonomy): Eukaryota > Viridiplantae > Streptophyta > Magnoliopsida > Alismatales > Hydrocharitaceae > Thalassia > Thalassia testudinum. The sequence continues at coordinate 22,062,126 of JAZHRO010000015.1, read as the reverse complement.
ATATATGGCTTTGGGAAAAGTAAGTCAAAGAAGGTTGAAACAAGTTGTTAATACAGCACAAAAGGCAAGTCTAATATAATATATATATTGATTTATATATATTATAAATATATATCGATTTACATCCATATCTCGGATTGGTCTTGATCCTCACATGCATGCAAAATCTGATTCTACCTTTGTGTAAAATCTGACATGTATATTCACTAGACACGATTCAAGTTGCATGCTCTTATGTAGTCAAAAATCCTTTTTTCCTTTTAGGTTACTTAAGATTAATTTTGCTTTCCATTTATATCAGTTTATTGTTCAATTGTGAGCATCAATCTAGGAACAGATGACTGATGTTGGGATTAGTTATATCCCTAGCAACACTTTTTCATGTATGATCATGTACTACATGCCACAACCATGATAGGGGTTGTACCTTACAGATATGGGTGGAGAGGTGGGGAGATTGGGTTTGATATCTATTTCTCAATGGCTCGAGGGATTGCTGCTCTACCTGCTATGATACTTGGATGCTTATAACCCAAAATGGCATTGTCTGCCCTCTATGGGGGTGGTCGGGCAAGGAATTGGACCCGAGCATGCAGGATGCATGGGTGGCCTATCTAGACTTTCGCCACTTGGAGAGGTGTAGGCTTGCTAGCTAGCTATGGTCTACCCAGGCCAGTGGTTGTGAGCGAAACCCGCTGTAATCAAGGGTAGTCATTAGGTAGACCTAGGAGTATGAGAGCAGGAAATCAAACACCTCGAAGAAAAGATCGTGGACCTTAACAGAGTTCGCAGTTAGATACAACCGAGGAAAGGTTGGAGCAAACCCTCAACTCGAATTCCGAGATGCTCGAATAAGACAAATTGATATTGTGAAGGTCGAGGAGAGCTTATGGATGAATTAAATATGAATCAATCCTTTAAGAACTAAGAACTACCTGTAAGAAGGTGTCGGGACCGAGCAGGCTTGTGCGTGTCAAGTGTCTCCACACAGGTTAGAGTTGAGAGTCGGTAGTCCAACAATACTTTGCTACAAGGAACAATGGGTTATTATTAAGGGTGGATTCGGGGTGGAGGGATCCCTTCAAGGCGTAAGCAGAGATTTCTTGCACCACGAACCTCCTGGTTTGACGATAGGGTGATGATTCCTTTTACTGTCAACAGTAAGAATCTGCTATTGGAAGTTAATGTCTAGTATCAAATAAATTAGGAGGCGACCCATAGTTGGACCCTGTGGCAAGGGTTGACGCGGCAGATCTTGTAATTCGTCAGCCTAAGCTAGGGAAAATAGGGGGTGAAGATTCCATTTGGACAAAATGAGGAACCATTAGAAATAAGGGAAGGGAAACAGAGAAACTACACCCCAAGGGAATGTGCACCAGTTAAAATATCCAATTAAAATTCTCTCTTTTATATTTAAGTATGCCCTACAAGCCTTTTTTGGCTTACAGTATGTTGTTGCCTTGCTTTTGATGACAACATGCCACATTGCCCATCACACTATGTGCCTCGCCCCTACGTACAGGCACTGCATCTGTAGGTGTACCAGCTATTCCGCATCACTCTCAACAGGGACCTCCTATGACACATGCTGTACATGGGGGAGCTCCTACCTATTGAGGTTTGCCTTACTAGCCTCTTCACCTGCTTCGGGGTGCTCCTCCATGATGTGATCGACCAACTGATATAGCCTTGGTAGATTTTGGGGTGATGAAGTGGTAGAGAGAAGGGGAAAGAAGTGGATAGTTATCTTTTTGGGTTATAAAAATAATGTTGTAAGGGGATAATCTAAAAAAGAGATTGTATAAATAATTGTATCTAATTTTTTTGATGGTACTTTTCCTAACCCTTCCCTTTTGTGCAAATCTTCTGAAATAGTTGTGTGGATAGTTTTGAAGGGTTTGGCTCTAAATGTAAAACCGTTTCACAGGGTGTGCTTGCAATAGCTATATGTTTTTATATACTTTCTTTTCATGGTGATGTTTCAGTGTGGGGTGCATTCGCAATGTTATATGCTATATATTTTTTATCGAGTTTCCTTTGCAGGTACAAGAATTTGGGAAAAATTTAGAAAAACAGGTAAACTCTGCCAGATTTTCAGTAGAAATTAGCCCCTTAAATTGATATTTTTCCCATAGGTTTGTTATCCTAAAATTTGTAGGTGTCATTTTAGAATCTAGATAACTTAGGAGGTGATAGGCATTGACCATTGTAGGACCTGAATATACAAGCACACTAGAAGAAGGATGAATAGTGTGATACAAAAAAAATATAGAATGAAATGCAAACCACAAATGAACACTAAATATATAGTGGTTTCTCTTCTTTGGGTACCCCACTACCTAAGCTCTTGACTTAGGATTTTTAACCTAATTCTCTCAAGTCAGAGGGAATCAATTTACTATAATGTGAGGTAATTAACAGTTACCTCAACCTAATTACAAGATAATAAAGAAGAAAAAGATTACATGTGCAAGTAAAGAGTAATAATATGCTTAGAACTTATGTCCTAAGCCTCCCAACAATATATAAATTTAAATGATATTACCAAAGAGAGCTAAGGACAAAAATGACGTGCAAAACGATTGAAAAAGGTGAAAATTTCCGTGCTCAAGAACTTGTTGCACTCTAAAAAATTCTCTCAAGCTTACTAGGCAACAAACTCTCTTGTGTTGAAAAGTGTGTATATGTGAGCTTTCGAGAGTAGAAGAGACTAGTATGATTTTGTGTGTAAATAAGGCACAAGAAGGGTCTATTTATAGGCCAAGAACCACCCACCCACACTCCATAGTCGTTGGGTGTAAATAATGGGTGATTGAAATGGAAATTAAGACAGATTAGCCGTTAAGATTTAACTCAACGGATAGTTGATAGCGATACTCATGTATGGGTAATGGTACTAGCTGCTCATTGTCAGCCAACAACCAGTATAAAAGAGGTTTGACTATCGGTACTTATCATGTGTACTGGTACTCAACACTTCCTATTGAGTACCAACTAAATAATAGGTACTGGTACTCATCTTAAGTACCGTTTCTTGTTACTCACATGTTATGCTCAGAGTTTAAAGCTGCGACCTACATGTACGGGTACTCATGATGAGTACTGGTACTTGTTGTTGATAGTTTGAGTTAAATGCTCAAACCTGTACCCTGCATGTATCGATATTTATGATCAGTACCGATACTTGCAACAAGTACCTTATTGAGAATTTGTTAAAGTTTTGATTTCTTGCAAAATGAAATGATTTTAGATTTTGAGAAATGACGTTTGTTGCAAGTATGGAACTTAATTATCTCTAATTGATTTTAACTCCTCTATCAATTTTTTTTGTGTTAGGAGGAATACAAAGTCTAAGAAAATAAACTCAAACTAATCTTCATCTATAGCGATCAACATTCATTGTTCAAGACATCCCATTCCTAATTCCTGTGCATTAAGCTCACAAAAACTCTTTAGATCAAAAAGGGGTTTTGTTAACACTAAAATTTAGAAAAATGTGAAATTAGGTTTCAACAATCTCCCCCTTTTTGATGATGACAGAGCAATAGCAATATACATATTATACAGATAGAAACTAAACAAGAGAAAAAATAAAAGAACTTCATTGGAGTAAAATCTCCCCCTCAAACTAAGCTCTCTTTAAATATGTATATTTTCTATCTAATTTCTTCCCCTTTTTGTCAATCAACAAAATTTAAAGAGCATAAATAGCTAAAAGAGAATGCAACATCAAAGTTTTTCATACCAAGATAATAAGTATATGCGTCACAGTACAAGCATAAAAATTTAAGGCATGAAATAGAAAGCTTCATTACAATGATCCAAGTATAATAAAAGTTAAAAGCAAATAGCAACAATGTCTAGACATAAGTCCATACATCACCAAAGTGCATAAGCTAGTGAGAAAACAAAGAAAAACTGAGCCAACTACATTCTAAGAGCCACGCCTCTTGCGAACATGTTGAGATTCCTATTTATCTTTATTATTTTTGGTGTATTTTGTTATTTATTCTATTATGGACATGCATTGTATTTTACCCAAACCTTTCTTTATATAAAGAGGCATTGGGTTTCTTTTGAGAAATAAGACTAGTCATTTTCTCCCACTTAGTATCAGAGTGCAGTTCTAGGCCAGGTTTCGGTATCCCACCGAAAAATCCCCCTCAAAACCCTAACCACCTAAAAGCCGTAATCTTCCACTGCTACCAACCTTCTCCTCGCCAGTGTAGAGGGCCATCGCCAATCCTCCTCATCGGCATGAGGGTCTATCGGAGGGGCCCACAAGGCTACAGGGTGGCACTCCTCAAGCGATCATCCACAAGGTCACCGGAGGAGGGTTCTGCCTACTACAATGCCTCAATGGTGTCAGGCAGGTGATGCTCCTCCCACCGGAGAAGGCCTTTAGCGATGCAGGCGATGCTGCTGGAGGTTGACGTCCCCTAGGTGATACACAGGGGGCTTCTCCTTTGGCTACGAGTGTGTAGAGCCTTCTTCGAGTTGTGCACACCCTGTAGCATTGCCTAGGGGACCTTATCTTGCCTTGGGCATGAATTTTCCAACCTTGGTGACACTAGATCTTTACACCTAAGGCCCCCAGTTGCTCATTCAAAGTTTTTCTATGATATGAAATTCCCTTTCATATCGGTTTGGTAGCGTATTCTCCCACTTCTTGGCTCAAGATGGATAGTTCAAGTTCTTTTGAGGTGACGCCGGGCGTCGTTCCTGAGTCAGGGGCCTACAAGAGCCCGTTCTTTGGCCAAATCATCAAGTTGGATGAGACCAATTACCCCAGGTGGTCACAGATGTTCCTCATGACAGTAAAGGGTCATGAACAGGACACATTTTGTTGGAGCCAAAACCTGTAGAGAAGACGAGAAAATATGCCACATGGAAAAAGGATAACGCAATGGTCAATGCTTGGTTGATGAATTGCGCTATTCGTAGGATTGGAGACGAGATCATGTACTATTCGACTGCTAAGGCGATGTGGGACAATATCGTGACATCTATTCCCATGAGAACTCATCTAGTGTCTTTCAGATCAACTATGAATTGTCCCAATTGAAGCTGGAAGGACGATCTCTATCACAAAACTACTCCGCCTTGAAGGGGCTTCAAGAGAAGTACAAGTACGCACGTGTGCTACACAGAGGGAGTACCACAGAGAGGTAGCGATACATCAATTCCTTTCAGGCCTTGGTCCTGAGTACATGGCAGCCCGATCACATATTCTCTCCTTATCTGAGCTTCCTGCCTTAGAGGAGGTCTACAACTGTTTGAGCCGCATTAACATACTTGCATCTTAGACTGGAGATGCTAACCACACATCTGCACTTGCTGCAGTGGTTGGACATGGTAGGAAAGGAGCCTCTTCTACTTGCGGGTGTGGGAGAGGACGTGGTGCTTCTGGGAGATCTCGCATCAGCACAACATGCACCTTTTATGGTAAGGTTGGTCATGTGGAGGCTTCATGCTGGTCTATGTATCGGAGAACTCCAATGGCAAACTAGGAATCTATGACTACTGAGGCGACTATAGATGTCGTACCTATTCCAAGAGCTGATTATAATGCCCTACTACAATGTCTCTCCTAGCTGATTTAGGAGCCAACAACTCCTTTTACTGAGGCTGCTGCCTTCACCTCTTCTTTAGGTGTTGATCTATGTGCATAGGCATCTGCAAGTACTACTTGGTTGGTGGATTTTGGTGCTTCACACCATTTATCAAGAGATCAAGGGTGCTTTGGCAAGATACAATCTTACCCCATGACAGGATAGTATGGGTTGTGGATGAGAGGCATGCAGAGATTGGTGGTTAGGGGGAGGTCGCATTGACTCCCACCATGAGACTGCCTGATGCATTTTTTGTCCTTGATTTTTTATTGAATCTTTTATTTGTTAACAAGATTACCAAGCAGCGGGTGCTTTTTTTTTTTTAATCATCCTGAATACCCCACTCCCAAATTCCTTATGCATAGCTAAGGGAACGGGGCTGACCATGGAATTGAAAACAAGAAGTCTGCTATGACTAGAGAGAGTCATGCATGGGAGGAGAAGGAAGGGCGAAGGTGATAGGGGCAACTTCATCTATGATGTGGCGTGCTTCAAGTGTCGAGGAAGAGGACGTTGGGCGAGGGATTGTAGAGACCCAGTGTTGTGTCTTCGTTGCAAGGGAATAGGCCATTGGTGGAAGACTTGTTTGCGTGGGAGAACCAATGGTCCAAAACCAGGCATCTGTGACTATTGAGGCGACTACAGATATTGTACCTATTCCAAGAGCTGACTATAATGCCCTACCATAGCGTCTCTTCCAACTAACTCAGGAGCAGCGACTCCTACTAAGATTGTCACTTTTACCTCTTCTTCAAGTATTGATCTGTGTGCACAGGCATCTACAAGGACTACTTGGTTGGTGGATTTTAGTCCTTTGCACCATTTGTCAAGAGCTTAGGGGTGCTTTGGCAAGATACAGTCTGTACCCCATGGCAAGATAGTGCAAGTTGCGGATAAAAGGCATGTAAAGATTGGTGGTCAGGGGGAGGTCGCATTGACTCTCACCATGAGATTGCCTGATGCATTTTTTGTCCCTAATTTTTCATTGAATCTTTTATCTATTGGCAAGATTACCAAGTAGCGAGAGCTTTTTTTTAAAATTATCCTGAATACCCCACTCTCAAATTCCTTATGCATGGCTAAGGGAATGGGGCTGAGCATGGAATTGAAAACAAGAGTCTACTATGACTAAAGAGGGAGTCATGCATGGGAGAAGGAAGGGCGAAGGTGATAGGGGCGGCTTCATCCATGACATGGTGAGCTTCAAGTGTTGAGGAAGAGAATATTGGGCGAGGGATTTCAAGGACTACTTGGTTAGTGGATTTTTGTGCTTCGCACCATTTGTCAAGAGATGAGGGGTGCTTTGGCAAGATATAGTCTATACCCCATGGCAGGACAGTATAGGTTGTGGATGAGTGGCATGTAGAGGTTAGTGGTCAGGTGGAGGTCGCATTGACTCCCACCATGAGACTACCTGATGCATTTTTTATCCCTGATTTTTCATATAATCTTTTATCTGTTAGTAAGATTACCAAGCAGCGAGAGCTTTTTTTTTTTAAATTATCCTGAATACCCCACTCCCAAATTCCTTATGCATAGCTAAGGGAATGGGGCTGACCATGGAATTGAAAACAAGAAGTCTGCTATGATTGAAGAGGGAGTCATGGGTGGGAGGAGGAAGGGTGAAGGTGATAGGGGTGGCTTCATCCGTGATGTGGTGTGCTTCAAGTGTCGAGGAAGAGGACATTGGGCGAGGGATTGCAGAAACCCAGCGGTGTGTCTTCATTGCAAGTGAATAGGCCATTGGTGGAAGACTTTGTTCCTGTGGGAGAGCCGATGGTCTAAAAGTATGGCTGTTGCCACCACCACCTTCTGATTCGCCTTCTTGGGAAGTGGATTCATCATGGTCGCCTGATGTGAGGGACTTAGACACTATTCTAAGTTCCTCACTAGTGGGGACGTTTATTCGTGGATTGCCGAGGTGGAGCAGATCAGATTGGGGGTATCTACCTTGAATTTGGTTTTGCAAGATTGGAAGGTAACTATTTTTTCAAAAATGAAGGTGTTGGTTTTTGGTTTGATGGAGGTAGATATATCCTGTTTCAAGTTTCAAGCTTCTATGATTTTCCTACTCAATGAGCTCTCGTGGTGCTACTGAGGAACGAGTTCCAATACATCCCACCATTTTGTTTCACATAATTGGAATTCCGTGAGATGGAGAATAGTTAGAACGGCGGTTTCACTGTGTTCTCCTTTTGCGCGGGTTAAAGATGTAGCGGTATTGATTTGCATGAAGGGGATGCAACTTTGATTTTGGTTGAGGTTGAGCTTTTGATTGGGATGAAATTTCCTAGCAAAGAGATTTTTTGTTTTGGGGGTTGCGCTTGCGTGGTTTCCTTCAAGGAGATGGCGTTGAAGATACACTCAAATGGGCCGCCCATGAAGTGGGTGACCTGTGATGGGGCTCTTGCTGTCAGGGCGTTGGTAGGAGGTGATGCTCTGCCATGTGAGAAGGGCTCTTTGCCTAGTGGAGCGATGGTTGTCGACGGTGGACCTCCCTGTTCGGTGGTCTCCAGTGGACCCATTAGATCGCATCGAATTTGGAAACCCAAGGATCACCAACTGGAGAATTTTCAAATTTTGAAATATCCACAAACAGCAGGAGATCCTTTTTCCGATTCTGGAGGCCATGCGTCGGAGCCAGTTGGGTTTCTAAATTTGGAAACGATGCAAAATTTGGTTGCTAACTTGGAAAATGTGCAAGTGGTTCTGACAGAGAGAGTTGGCACTCGATTGTTCTCCAAAGGAAGCTGGAAATTGCGTGGATAATGGGTCTTTTCCAAATTTAGATGCACGTCAAAATTTGGAAAAAGACTAGAAGTGCCAGCCTATGCGATAGTTAGCATCACTTCGATTTTCAAATGGGCATGCAATGGTGGGAGATCGTGTGGAGAATAGGTCTTTTCCAAAGTTAGACGCACACCCAAATTTAGAAAATGACGATGACTCTCCTTTCACCAGTGCAAGATGGATCTGGATCCTTAAATCGATCCAGACATGGTAAGTCCAATGAACTCATTCAGGTTGTTCCATACTTCTTTAGCTTTTGGTGGTCCCTTGTCTACTAGGCTTGGCACATTGTAGGTTGAAATGGCAATGGCGAGGCAGAAGAAGCGTTAGTAGCCTGCTGATACGCGATCAAAGGTGTCAAGCAGTGAGAAGGACGCTTCTGATGCTATTCAATGAGATTAGAACAAGGGTGTGTTTTGCAAAACAAAAGTGGGCTTCGGACCTAGGTGTGGGTCTGGATGTGGTGAGTTCACTCCCAACACACTCTTCCTAGAGATTACTTGCTATCCTACTCCACAAAAAGAAGTGGTTGCTGCTGGTGCCTCTTTTGTTGTATAGAAGTTGGGACTGCCAAGGTGCTTCGGTTCTATCTTTGGCGATCCATATGTGGTGGAGCGCACGTAAAGGTTGGATGCAATTGGCTTGATGGAAAACCAAACAGTGTGTCCCAATGGACCTGGTGATGCTACATCTGATGTGGGATCTGGGGGAGGTTAGGAGAGGGAGGATGCTTGTAACTTATCTATTCTGAGGTGATCCTCTTTAAGCAAATCCTCCTTATGACCAAAAGTAATCTCGGAGAAGCATTGTCTGGTCCTTAGCGCATGCTACAAGAGAAAGAGGTTCGCGAAGAAGTTGCCAAAAAAGGGGAAGCCTGCAAATCAAGAAGTGCGGGATGTGGACGTTCATGTTACCAAAGTGATTGGGGTAAAGAAGATTCACAAGGGGGGCTATTAGTGCTCAATCATGATTAGAGTTATTTCATGGAATGTGAGAGGCCTTTGTGATGAAGGTCGGAGAGTGGCTTTAAGGAGGTATTTGGCGGAGTGGAGAGTGGACATGGTGGTTTTGCAAGAAACTCATCTTGAAGAACTTAATGGCCACGTTAGAAAAAGCATTTGTGGGGATAGATTCATAGAGCTTCTGGAAGTGAAGGCAGAAGGAAGATCAGGAGGTATTCTCATCAGAATGGCTACAGCAATTTTCAACCGAAAGATGAATGATTTTAATTTTGGTGTGTCTAGTGTGTATGGTCCATGTGAAGATTCGACTAGATTACGCTTTTGGATGGCAGACCTTGGTTACTAGGGATGATTTTAATGCAGCATTACAGTTGGAAGATAGGCCAGATGGTAGGAGGGATAAAGCATCTGTTGATTTCCAGCGCCTTGTTTAGGACCTGGAGTTGATGGATCTTCCTATTAATGGTGTAAGGTTCACTTGGAGGAATGGTAATGGGGTGTCCTCTTGCAATGATAGATTGTTGTGTAATATCTTCCTGGCAGAGTCTTTTCATGTGACTGAGGTAACTGCCTGCGATAGGTCGTTCTTTGATTATACGCTTACATTATGGGCGAGTAATGAGATGGTGAATTTCACCACTTTAAGTTTTGTAAATCATGGCTGAAAGAGCCTGGCTTCAGGGAATTAATCTAGGAGACGTGGTTATCTACACCCTATGTCTACTTCTGTGGCAAGAACTGTGGCTTCCAAAATTCGTGCAGTGTGGGAGGCGATGATTGGTTTTAAATGTGACTTGTGTGGGCATGGAGATGAGAGAAGGAATGAAGCTATGAAAAAGATCTCTGAACTGGATAGATGTGCAGAGGTTTCTATCTTATTTACTCAGGAGTATGATGAGCCTAAAAACCTACAAACTGTGGTTAACGAGGAGGGTCATAAGAAGGAAATGGACTGGAGACAAAAATCAAGGTAGTTGTGGCTAAAAGAAGGTGACACTAACACACAATTTTTTCCATTTAGCAGGCAACAATAGAAGAAAAAGCATGATTAATGCCTTGGAAGTGGATGGAGCTACTTTACGGGAAAAAGATTGGATTTGTGAGGCCTTTAGGTTGCATTATCATGATTTTACATGGAGACAGGTGTGTAGGGGTTGGCATTTGGGATCCTTAGAGTTGGATCAAGTGCAGGAGTCCAGGATGTAGCTTGTGACGGATGCTAGCGAAGAGGAGGTTTTGGCTTCTCTTAGAAGTTTAAAAGTGGAGGGCTCCTCGGGACCTGATGGGCTACGGTCATCTTTTTCCGAGAAATGTGGGATGTGGTAGGATCGGATCCGATGGCTCTTATGGAAGAGTTCATGTAGAGCAACAAGAGCTTCGAAAGACCGAATCATTTTTATTTGTTTCTTCTGCCTAAAAAAGTGGGGGCGGTGTCAGTCGATGACTTTAGACCCATTGCATTGTCGAATGCTGTTTATTTATTGATGGCCAAGGTCTTTGCAAATAGATTGTACTTGGTTATGCCTGATATCATATCCTCAGTCCAATCGACTTTCATAAAGGGACGGTCTTTGTAGGACTCTTTTGTTTTGGCGGAGGAGATGGTGGCAGCCTGGAGAAGAAGAGAGTCCCATGCATTTCTTTGGAAGGTTGATTTCTCTAAAGCATATGATACTCTCTCTTGGAAATATTTGTGGCCTATGCTCATGAGGAAGGGTTTTCCAGAAAAATGGGTGCAACTTATGAAAAGATGTGTAACTACATCATCCTTTTCAGTGTTGGTGAATGATAGATCAAATGGCTCTTGGATTCAGCCATAACGGGGCATTCAACAGAGATGTCCGTTGGCTCCACTGTTGTTTGATATAGTGGTTGATGCTTTTGCTACATTGACTTTCAGAGCCTGTGGAGGAAATCTTTTCAAGGTTTTACTTGTCAAAATGATGGATCCCCTATTATGCCACTCTTGCAATATGCAGATGACACAACATTCTTCATTGAGGGAGGAGAAGCGGCAGCAACACGTCTCCTCTATGGTGAGAATTTTCGCATCCATTTCTAGCCTCTAGATCAATAGATCAAAGTCTATCCTAGTCCCCTTTTCTTATTCATCTTCAGAAGTGCAAGAGATTGCAAATATTATGGAAACTCTAGTTGGTCATTTGCGTATAAGATATCTTGGCTTGCCCCTTAAGGGAAAGAAGTTAACTGCATCTGATTGGAGCAACGTGGTGGAGAGGATCTCAAAGAGGCTTTTGTCTTGGAGTAGCCATTTGCTGTCAAGAGGTGGACATTTGGTCTTGTTAAAATTTGTTTTATCTTCCATACTAGTGTTTTCCTTGACCATTTTTAAGCCACCAAGAAAGATAATCACATGGTTGGAGATGATTAGGAAGAGATTCTTCTAGAAGGGTGCAGATCATGAGGGCAGATTTTCACACCTTGTTCCTTGGAAGGAGATTTGTAACCCCAAGAAAGAGCAGGGTTGGGAGTGCATGGTTTGGAGGCTTTTAATGAAGCATTACTTGTGAAGTGGGTAGTTAGATTACTTTGAGGTGAGGAATCAATGGTGTCCATTGTTATCTATGACTCTTATGAATTCAAAAATAATCTAGATGATATAGCATGTGCTAGATATGGGATGTCCTCCTTTTGGTATTCAGTACGAGAGATCCTTGAAAAAAATGTGCTCGCTTTTGAACCGTTGTTGGGAGATAGCAGAACCTTCAGATTTTGGATAGACATCTGGGGTGGATTGGCCCCTTTTTCGGAGATGTTTCCAAGGGTTTTTCAACTTGTGGTGAATAGGCAGGTTTTGGTTCGTGACATGTGGGATGCCTTGACACATGCCTGGAGTTTTCAACTACTTGCAATCCTTTCAGAACAAACTTTTTAAGAGTTTCAGCAGCTATCTTTAATTTCAGAGGTGTGCCCATGTGTTAGGTAGTCGGATTGCTTTATTTGTAAGGAGAGGATGTTTTTAGTGAAAAGATCTTATGAGAAGTGCACCCAATCTCCTGAAATTTCAAATTTAATCCGATGTGATTGTGGACTCATTTGGAAGTGTCACCTTCCTTTAAAAATAAAGATCTTCTTGTGGTTATTATGGGGGAAATGTCTGGTCACAAAGATGATGCTGAAAAGATGGAATGATGGTGTTGATGTTGTCTGTTCCTTGTGTGGTCGAGAAGAGGAAGATGTTGAGCACTTAATTTTTGGGTGTGACTTTTCCAGAGATGTTTGGGATCGGCTACAACTCGGCACTATAAGATGTGATGCTCTGCAACCTTTCTATAGTAGTTTTCGTGATCATTACACTCTTGACGTGGTGGGATGGATTAAGGTATTTGCATTGCTCTGGTGTGCATCTTGTTGCAAAGGAACGATACCATATGTAGATCTGAGAGGTGTTGGATGGACAATGTTCTAAGGGAGATAGATTTTTTGTCTGAATTTTGGCTACAAAACCTGTAAGTCCATTCTGGATGATTACCAATCTCTGGTAATCTTCCTTTTTTTCCCTAAAAAAAAAAAAGATTACCAAGTATCTTCACTGTCATCCTATTTTTGATGATTGAGATCATGCTTGAACTTTATCATAGCATCTCTAACAACTCTAATTCTGTAGACCAAGGTACATGTAGCTGAAGTAGAACAAGCAGTGCTAGTCCATCTTTCCCGAATCAAGTCCTTGAAACTAGGATCCTTAAGCCATGACTTATGAAACTTGAAATATGTTGAAAACTTAGTGTCTTCATCACTACGCTACAAAAGCGGGGTATGATAAGAAAAATGTCTATCACAAGCAATCACATCCGCTACCTAAAATGATTCTACCATAGCAATGTTACATAGAAATTTGTCAATACAAGAAGCCGCACCACAACCAGTCCTCCAAGTGAAGCGAGTACCTGCTGTAGGCAAGTCAATGAGCTCAAGATCCTAGACTACCTGCTGAAATTGGGCTATTGAAGCATCACATCTCCCATCAGGTCTATCCTTAGAATGTAACGTAGCGTTAAAATAACCTCCAATCAACCAAGGCATCCCCTCTACAAAGGAAGACGCATGTTTGAACTCCTCCCAAAAGAGCACCTTGGAAGTGTTATGATAAGGACCATAGACTGTGGAAATGGCTAGGGATGCAAATGGGTTAGGTTTGGGTTGGGTTTGGTTAAACCCACACTCATACCCATTTACAAAATCCATACCTATACCCTACCCATTTACCCATCGGGTACAAAAATTCGAACTCATACCCATCTACCCATCAGGTATCCATTTATAAATTGATCTTATAATCAAATCGTATCTAAATTAGAGTTGAAAAAAATCTATAATACGTTTCATCAATTGTTTATTTTTAACAAGCCTGAAACATAAGGCTCAGGCTACTTCAATTTTAGTGATCCCCATTGAAATTATTACAAAAAAGAACTTCAAGGGAAATATATCAAAAAAAAAAAGAAAGACAAAATACAAGTACATTTCAAATAAAAGATCATGATCCTAGAAATAAATGTTTAATGGAAGTTTCAGAAGCACCCCTAACGTTCAAATTCATGGAGGTGAGGGAGATTAAAGTTAGGGGAATGGGAGACTTAGGGTGGGATTTATATATCTCAGGTAAATGAGGATTTTATTCGGGTACTTGGGTCAGGTAATCGGGTATAGATCAATACCCATACCCATACCCTGTCGGGTTTTTTTGGATAAAACCCGTACTCGAACCCTGTCGGGTTCAGGTCGAGTTTTACCTATTCCTTTCGGGCCAGGTTTACTAGACTTGCTTCCCTAGAAATGGCAAATGATAAGCCATTAGATTTCCTAGAGAAGATTACAGTCATTACCCTACCAGCTAATTTCGTGGTACCCAACACTAATAAATCCTCGTGCCACATCATAAGCATGCCCCCAGATCTACCTTTAGTTTCCACTTTAATAAAGTTTGTAAACATCTCACCACATAAGCTTGCCTTCAACTGAGGAGATAAACACTCCAAGTGCGTTTCTTGCAGATAGGTAACATCAATTCTCCATTCCGATAAATATCAACTCAAAATAGACTCTCCCATCATCCTGGAGACATTCCAGGATAGCACGTTAACCATTAATATTTATTTTTGTACCCCTTTTGTGAACCTTTCTAGTGCCAATGACCTTCACCACATGGTTATCCACATCCTCTCCCTGTCCTCATCCAATTGTTCTCTTCATAGCCTTCTTGCGCTTATAGCAAGCACTCAAAATCAACTTGTCTTTGCAGAATAACACTGATATGACCCGACGATTTGTTGGACGTTGATTTATGATGAATGGTTTTTGCTTTATCACCTGACTTCTTGACTGCACCACCATTGCCAATCGTGTCAGATGTCGCATCCTCATGGAATATATATCTCTTTTCGAATATTTCCCATCGTCTCTTCTTTATTGAGCTTGTTGCAATCATTACATATGTCACCCACATTGGAGCCATGGAAAATAGACCTAAATAACATTGGTAGTTGTTCCCCCGGCAAGACATAAGAAGTAACATCAGACAAAGGAACAATCGGAGGACAAGCATAAGCTGGTCGAGAAGAAGGGTGCACATGGCAGGTGGACTCACCACGCTCGAACCTAGGCTTGGGTCTAGTTGTCACCTATGGAGAATGACAAGTGCACTCAAGGCCCTCCAAATCCACGCCTAGACCTGCTCGAGCAGGCGCTGCGACTTTGGGGTCTACTCCCAGACCTACTCGTTTAGGTGCTGCAGTATTGGGTTCCACGCCCAAACTTGCTCGTCCAAACACTGTGGCCTCAGGGCATGCCTCACCATCTTCAACGTTCCTCATAGTAGTTCTACCACCCACCGAAAAGTCTTCCTGCAGATAATCATCCAAGGCGACAGAGGGCCTAGCGAACAACTCATGACACAAAAAATAGAAAGGATTATTGGACAAAATATTCAACTCACCACATTTGGATCTAGAAGCCATGTGTTTAGTGCAAGGAATATTCTCTGCCACCTCAGCACCTATTTTTGGATTGACATCCAAAAATGGAAAGCCATCAACCCCAAAATCAGGGAGGCAATCACGATTGCCAGTTGGATGAGGTATATTTGAAATTTGAACCTCAGCAATAGAATTGGAATTTTTTCAAATTGGCCTCCACTCCCAATGGGAACTGCTAGGATTGTGTGCAGCTTCGCCAGTTGGCTTTGTCGGAGCGTCACCCACCTTCGCCGACCTTTCGACACCAGCAGTGGTAGCTATCGTCGTCGAACCTTTGACCTCTCTGTAGCTTGGACATCAACACACGTTCCAATACCTGTAGCAACTCCGGCACCTACCATCTGTGCATAAGATAACCTCCGTTGTCCCTCCAAACTCATCTCTTCAAATAAGATGACACAAGCACATCCACCAAATCGCAGAACCTCCTTCGCCGAGATGGATTTCCCCACCTTCAGATCACCCTCCACAACTACAGAAGATGCATCACCTTCCTACAATTCAATCCTAAAATGCCTCCTAACACGTGCAAATAACATACAAATGGACACAACAGTCCCCACAGTTCTCAACCTCAGCGGGATTCCAATAATGCGAAATCTAATAACTGGTTGCAATGGAATTCGCTCGTCTATAGCCCCTTCATAAATAGTCGGAATCAACCAATGGATGCAAACATCACCAACGGAAAATTCTTTGAATTTAAGGCGATCAATATCTGATCTCTCCAAAGACCATCACCTTCTTCTCTGATAAAACAGAAACCTTCCACCCAATCGACGTCAAATCACAACACGATAGGAAAGATCTAACCTCATTGATATTGGCCACTCCTCGTTGGAAAACCCCAACCAAAGAGAAATCCAACAAAGAGTCCAGGGTCTTCACTTCATGCGACCACAAAACATCAACCCCTGATGTTGGGGGCTCAACCAATGGAGGAGGAAGCAGTAGCGTGCCCTCCACCGCATCCTTCTTATGAAACCTCGTTGGACATGTCCTCCTCCAATGCCCCCATCCATGGCACTAAAGACAAACCAAAGGCTCACGGCAATCCCTCGCCCAATGACCTCTCCCATGACACTTGAAGCAAACCATGTTCCAGAGACGAGAAGATTGAGTGCCCTCATGTCCCCTCCCCCTCTCTCTCACGCGTCTCCTCCTAGATGCCCTCATCTCCAACTCTTTCTATAGCCATGAGATTCCTTCCATGTATTAGCAGGCTTTACTCAATCCAAAGTGGCACAAGGCTATAGAGGATGAGATGGCTGCACTTAGTAGCAGATAGACGTGGGAGATGACACCTCTTCCTGTTGGGGCTCTCTTGGTGGGGTCCTGTTGGGTCTTTGCCTTGAAATACAACCCTGATAGGTCTATTTCAAGGTACAAGGCTTGGTTGGTGGTGAAGGGGTTCACCCTGACTTATGTAGTGGACTTTTTTGATACTTTCTCCCTAGTGGCTCGCCTCTCTATTGTGAGGATACTTATCTCCGTTGCTGGCCACAAAGATTGGATGCTTCATCAGTTGATGTGAAGAATGCCTTTTTATATGACGATCTTTAGGATGAGGTCTACATGCAGCAGCCCCCTGAGTTTGAGGTTCAGGGGGAGTGTGTGTGCATGTTGAGGAAGGCCATCTATGACCTTAAGCAGAGTTCGAGAGCGTGGTTCCAGAAGCTCTTGGAGGTGGTAGAGAAGATGGGCTTGTAGAGATCTTCATCTAACCAGTCTCTATTTGTCAGGAGGACTGAGAAGGGATGCGTGGTACTGTTTGTTTATGCGGATGATCTCATTATTATTGATGACAATAGAGCCAAAGTAGTTGTGGTCAAGAGGTCCTTGGCTAAGCAGTTTGTTATGGAGGACTTAGGTCAACTCAGGTATTTTCTGGACATAGAGGTGCCTAGAAGCAAGCAGGGTATTGTCCTTTCTTAGAGGAAGTATGCTTTAGATGTGCTACGAGAGGCAGGGATGTTGGGGTCCAAACTAGCCAATATTCCTATGGACCACTTGGTACACCTTTCTGATGAGCAGGAATATCTTGTTGATAGTAGAGCATACAGGAAACTTTTGGGCAAGCTGTTGTACCTGACTATTACCAGACCTGACATTGCCTTGGCAGTAGGAAAGCTTAGCCAGTTTATGGAGAGGTCGACGAAGCTGCATTGGCAGGCAGCTATGTAAGTGTTGAGATATTTGAAGAAAGTATCAGGTTGTGGTATTCTTGTCTAGAGAGACTCTCCTATGACAGTGGTAAGATACTCTGATGCTGATTATGCATGATGTGTAGTTGACAGGAAATCCACCATTGCTTTTTGTACCTTTATGGCAGGTAATCTTGTTACCTGGTGGAGCAAGAAATAGGGGGCAATTTCTTGCTATAGTGTAGAGTCAGAGTATAGGTCGATGGCTCAGACTTTTGCAAAGATGGTCTAGATACGATCTCTACTACATGACTTGCATGTCCAGAATAAGGAGCCTACGGAGTTGCGATGCGACAATTAGGGTTGTTAAGCAGGTCGGGTCGGGTTGGACTCAACCTGTTTAGACCAAACTCGTTTATAAACGGGTCGGGTTGGGTCTAACCCGTTTATTAAATGGGTATATATATTCCAACTCGAACCTGACATGTTTACACTCGTCGAACCTGACCTGACTCGTTTAACCCATTTAATAACGGGTTAAATGGGTTAAACGCGTTAAATGAGTAAACGTGATGGTTAAAAGGGTTAAACGTGGGGATTTTTCTCTTATTAATCAGGTTTATCGGGTTGAGCAGGTTTGCTGGGGTAAACTCGAACCCAACCCATTTAATAAATGGGTTTAAACTCGTTTAATATAAGTGGGTTCGGGTTGAGTTCAGGTCTATTAATCAGGTCGGGTTCGAGTTAGGTTAGGCGGGTTCAGTTTTTTTTGACAACCCTAGCAACAATTGGGTGACTACCTATACCATGTTCCATGAGCGCATCAAACACGTAGAGGTGGATTGCCACTACACGAGATCTCATTCAGCGTGGTTTGTTGCATACTACTTATGTCGCATCTGAGGATCAGACTGCTGATGTGTTTACGAAGCCTCAACCTCGATCAACGTTTGATTATTGCCGTTTCAAGTTGAGTATGATTGACATCTATGCTCCAGCTTGAGGGGGGTGTTGAGACTCCTATTTATCTTTACTATTTTTGGTGTGTTTTGTTATTTCTTATTCTATCATGGACATGCATTGTATTTTATCCAAACCTCTCTTTATATAAAGAGGTGTTGGGTTTCTTTTGAGAAATAAGATTGGTCATTTTCTCCCAATGAACATATTGGCGTTGAAGAGTAGAAATGATGGCTATACCGTCATCATATCTGCCATCATCATTGTCGTCACCGTCTTCATCATCATCCTCATTTTCATCATCTTCATCTTCATTGGCTTTTTCATCTTCATCACCGTTTTCTTGATATGGAATATCGTCATCATGCATTTGTTGATCTTCTTCATGAACTCCACAAGGAAGAATAGGCTCTTCCTTCACTTGTTGAGGAGATTCATACGGATCTTGAAAATATTTTTGTCTTCGTTCGACAAATTCCATAGGCGCCTTAGGTTGAGTGCACTTCCATTGCTTAGCTTATTGAGTGGATTGAGGTTGACGAAAGGACTCAATAGAAAGGGAAAGATCATGGAACTTGCATTCCATTTGATGCATGTCAAGGTTGAGATTGGTTAAATTTTGACTGATGTAATTGAATGTGTTGATCATGGTAGGATCATTTCTAGGCAAATGAGAGAGGTTAACCCAAAGTAGTTCGGCTTCTGGATATAGATGTCATTGGTACAAACTCAGAGAATGATCCCGGGACTTGATGAGAAGAGGATTGAGTATTGGGATCAATTTGCTCATCTTTTTCCTCATCACTAGAGGATTCATCTCCAAGAGGCTTCACCCCCATTTTCTTGAGAGTGGATCACTTGAAGTAGACCACTTTTCTAAGAGGGGTGCAGTTGGAGAGATCAACCCCACTCTTGATTAGTATATGTGAGACCAAGATAGCAAGAGGTAGAGTAGAAGTACGATAGTGAGGGCGAAGAAAATAAATGAATACCGTGTTCCAATTTATAGAAAATCTAAAAAATAATATCATATATAAGAGGTAAAGTGTCAACGGGAACTTTGTGAAATCCCGAGTATTTTGCTCTTAAGTTCCATGCTAAGATATGGAATAGAACACGAGAAAACAGGGTCAGTCATATTTGGAGCAGCAAGAGACTTTCCCTGACAACAGTCATGTAAAGGAGTGTTCATGCATTTGGGTTGTGAATTTCTCTTTGAACTAAATGTATGACCCTCATTTGGACATTGGGTAATGGTAGATGGGAATTTATGTGTGACAGTAACCCTTTTCCCAAAAATATTTGAAGTTAACACAAGATGATCTCGATTTTCTTGCCTTATCAAAAAATTGCATTAAGCGTTGCTCTGAGGCCTACAATGGTGAAGCTTTAAACCTTTATAAAAATCAAACTTTGCTCTAGCATCCTCATTAGTGCAAAATTTATGAAATGCATCCTGAGGTGCCTTAGCCTTAGATTTAGGTGCCATCTAATTACATCAAAGAAAATAGAAGACATGATCAAAAGTATTAGCAATATTGACTAATAAATAGAATTGGTATTGGTTCTAATCATTAGTACCAATCCTCCATGTACCGATATTGGTTAGGAGTACCGGTATTGTGTGTATCACACAACATACACAAGCTTGCAAGTACAAGCATTGGTCATTCGTAATGGTACTGGTTGGTATATAGATCCAACCAATAAATGGGCATGTACTGGTACTTACCATTAGTATCGACAGCTGCTATTATTATTAGGCGTTTGCTGCAACCAACAAGTATCGATACTGATGATGAGTATTGGTACCAATCGAAAAAATACAAGCAGGACATCGTGAATGGATTTGGAAAATGAAGAACTCATGACCTTAAGCAGAAAAAATATTAATGTAACCTAAAAGGGGGAGAGGATATGACCTTAGAAGATTTTGAGGAGAGAAAGGATGCTAGGGATTTGGAGGGATTGAAATGAGGTAATTTTTTTTTTTTTTTGCACAAATCTTCTTTTATAAACATGTGCACATGACCACTTAAGGGCCTGTTTAGAACGCGTCATTGGACCTTGTATCCTGCGTTTGGGCCCAAACCCCCCGTGTTAAAAGAAACACGGTTGAGGGCCTTAAAACCTGGGATTGAAGCCAACATGCCCCCCCTACCGGTGTGACCTTTATCCTGAGTCATTGCCCTCGTGATTATCGACTGGAGATCGTTGGAACCCTAGCGTGAGGACGATCCCTAGTCATCACGGAGGTGACGGTGATTGCGGAGGCGATGTTGAGGGGAGCAGAGTGGTCCGATGACGATCGCGGAGGCGATGCTGAGGGGAACGGACACGATCGCCGGTGTTGATTGTTAGTGTTGATCGATGATGATCATGGCTAAGGTGATGTTGTCCCTTTTTTCGTCCTTTCGATGGTATTTGGCAGTGGAAGCATGGCATCTAGTGCGAGCTTTTCCTTAACCTTTGATCGGCTTTTTTTGTTGAGATTCACTCGTCATCTTTGTTGTATAATCAGCTTTTGGGTGATTGTCTTGTTAGGGGTGAAGGAATCTACCCTTCACCATCCGGTGGTAGGTGTAGCTTTTACTCATGGTATAAAGATGTTTGAAACCCTCGGTCGATGGATTGTTCTATTTAAGACCATTGGATGATGGATTCTTGTGGGATAGCGAGGATTCCTTTGCCTGCTCTTGTCTCTACATGGCAAACTCGCGAGGCTCTCATGTCTCTTCCATCACCAGTGGCAGATGGAGGAGAATATGTAGTGTCGTGGGGAGGAGAAGGGCCTATAAGAAGACCCTTCAACTCCAATGTCGAGCACTCATCCTCATATTGTTGATCTTCCTCTACGAGCAAGGGGAAGAAGAGGATCACCAATTCGAGGGTTCGGAGGGTGAGTTAGGTAAAATGTGGTGGGGCTATGATTTGTTCTTTCAAATGTCGACATGGATCATTTATTTTCTCTAAACTTCTATGAGTTTTATACATTAAGGCCTTCGTAGTCCTCAGCAAAATGACGGATTATTGGGTCAAATAATTGATATAACATTGTTCTTATGTTCATCACAGTAAAATGACCGACCACCTAACATCTGGTAAAGGTGATTTTCTTTTCTTTTTTGCAAGAAGGAAACGATGATAGTAGTATGTGATGAAGTTATTCTGATTTTTATTTGTTATACTTGTTCCATGTGATGAAAGATTCCATCCCGATGGACTTATATTGATTCAATATGGGTCGTACACCAGTCATTGGTGAAATAATAGTTGTTAAGGCATTTTGGGCACATGGACCATCTATTTATACAGATTATCTTGTGTTCCTGTTTGAAAGGTAAATGGGTTATCTTGCTCGGTTAACTCGTGATTGTTTGAATTGTAGTAGAGTAATCTGAAGGGTTATTCTATTTATACAGTGGGATCACCTTGACTTCCTTTGTTTTCATGGGATGAGATGATGAGAGTTGAGTTTCAGGATAACATATCCTACATAATTTGAAGGGTTATTATGTTTATACAGTGGGATCACCTTGCCTAACTTTGTCTTTATGGGATGAGATGATAAGAGTTAAGTTGCAGGATAACATATCCTACATAAGGCTTGGGATAATGGGATAAGTAATATCGAGTTAATTTCTTAGAAGTTGGCAATCGGATTAGATTATCTTCATTTTTAAAGGATAAGTCACTGAACAAACTAAGTGTAAAGGCTAACCGAAAGCTACGATAAGTAAATCGCTCTTGATGAACTGGATTTCCAGAAAAGTGACTCTGGCCGCATCTTGAATTTGGCAGAAAGACTTTGTGACTCCAATTGCCTCAGGGTGTTTAATGGAAATGTATTTGACAGCAGAAACTTTTCACGTTTTGGCCCAAAAATGCAAAAGTGAAAGAATACGAGTCTGCATTTGGTGGTAAAATAAGTTTTAGGCTAACGTACAGCAAATAGGTTTTTATTTACAGTTCATTTGAGTTCAACTGAGAGATTAAGTAGTAGGCAAAGTTTCTAATTTATTACATGTCCGAAGAAAAAGTAACCTGCTATTTTACTGTATGGGATGGAAAATCTATGTTTACATTTGTTGAATAGGGGATAGCTAATGTGTATGATTAGTTTGCCAGTGAGAATAGCCTATTTTTTTGTTTACTAAATGGAGAGAGAACCCATGGGGATTATCTTGTAAGGTGGACAGGGATGTTTACTCGAAAGCGGGTGGCTAGATGGCAGGATAGATGGTAAATAACTAATAAAATCTGCTTTTACTAAGGGTGTTTAGTTTGTCTGTCAGCAAATATAAATAAATAAGTTTCAGTTCCCAATCCACTACTTAAATTACGATATTTCATGTAATTCACATGTTCATATGCTTCCACAGTGAGGATATCCCTTGCATTATGCAACAGTGAACAAAGATTTCGTATGTAGTTGGTATTTTTTAGATGATATGACACCCATACGTATTTGCATGTTTTGGTTTAAGAGAATAGGCATGTAGATAGTTTATGATCTGGTTTTAAGTGTACCTTTTCTTCAGCCAACTATTCCAAAAGAACATCTTCTGTGTGTGACTTTCCATTTACTCAAAGTCCACAGAAAAATTAAAAAAAGAACACCAGTATCCATCGAAATAGGAATGGTGATTTTTATAAAGGTGCCCTTAAGAACTTTTGATATTTCGTATGTGCTTGCATGCTTCTCATATTTATGCAAATACTGTCATATAAATTCCACCATTTATAACTTGCACATGTCAACTCTAAACATGTGAATTTATTGCAAATAAGACACTATTTTCTAGGTAAATGTTGTGATCCAAACCAATCCATTGAAATGTTAAAGAAAAAGAAAAGAAAGAAAAATCCCATCACCAAGACACTATTATCATAGAAAGTTGTTGGAAGGGTGGTAACCAAATGCATATCTTCTTGAAGTTGATGCTTATTTGTTTGTTTTTCAAGGGTCTTTGAAGTTTCCTTTTAGATGATTTTGTAATGGAGTTTTTTACCTTGATTATTAGGTGATTCATGGGAGGAGGTTGTTTCAGTTCAATCAATTTGAGGTGCCCCAAGGTTAGTTATTTCTTATATGTGTCGTATTTGCAAACAATTTTTCTGGTATGGTTGGGGTATAGCAAAAGGTGAAATGTAAGTCACCCTTCCTATACTTCATTACTCATTTTAGCCATTGCAGATAACCCATTCCATGCTCAGATTCCGCATGGAATTACACATAGGTCTATATTACATAGAAAGAACTTCCACTAGGAAATCTCCTACTCGAACCCTGATTAGAATGGGTGGATGGTTTCGGTCCATTGTTACATAGAGTGACATTGTTACAAGTTACGAATGTCATGTGTATAATGATAACATCGAATCCGACCCTTTCTAAGATGAATAAGTGCAAGAATTGGAATTACGAGCTAACAACTGAGTTACTTAATATCCTGAGGAGGCACTATGACGTCGGTTATTGGAGGGAAGGATCGTTTAGTAAGAACATATAGAATGAGATCGGTGCAGAGTTTGAAGCTGTGACACATGTGAACTACTCACATGTCCAGATATTGAATAGATGGAAGGAGCTTAAGAGGAAACGCAACCAATACGATCAACTTTTGACTAAGAGTGGGTGGGGTATGGATCCAATGACTAATTGCCCAGTTGCACCATCTCCAGATGTGTGGAATGAGGTAACATTTATCTTTTCTACCCGACACCTTTGTATATTTCGGAATTCATTTCATATGAGTGTAAGGTCATTTCTTGCGATGTCCTTTGCTGTAGCTATTGGTGGAACTTAGGTGCCTACGAAATAAGCCTTTCCTGTATCGGGATGATGTCCACACAATTGTTAGGAGAGCAACTGGGGAGCATGCTCTGCCATGAAACAGAGATGTGGATGTTATCGATCTAACTAATGATTTCCTTAATGAACCTTTGCATACATCCACTCTATCTCAGTTTCCATCTCCTTAATGAACCTGTGCATACATCCACTCTACCTCAGTTCCCATTTGGATTCGCTCCAAACGAGGAAAGCTGGAGTTTCTTAGAAGCACCATACACTGGTTCTTCATTATTTGGTAACTCAACAATCCCTTCCTCCTCAAATTCAAATCCTACACCAGTGCATGGTGAAGCCCAACCCCAGGTTCGCCTCGAAGCAAGTGGGATGAAGCGGCAATCACTTGGTTCGTCTAGCGAGGGAAAGCGTAGATCTGGTGGATCCGCTGCAAGTGCATTATCGACTAAAGCTGATGAGTTCACTTCCTTAATGAGGACACTTCAGCATCACATATCTTCGCAACAGACACGTGACTCTGTGGGTGAGGAGATCCGTGAGTGTTTGCACTTACTGAGGCAGAGGGTGCTAAGAATTGCTCCAAATGATGTCGTTACAATGGCAAACTTGACAGGTAGATTCCGTAGGGTTGTATTCAAGGATCTTCGCCCATATGATGTTGAGTTTGGTGCATACCTCTGTAGCCGCATAGGAAGTGACTACGACTTCTCATAGAGGAACTACGATGATGCAAGAATGACTCCTATCCTATATTTTAACAATGTATTGAACTTTATGTGCCACTGATCTTGCAACGGATCAGGCGAGATTTTGTAATCGGAAGGGATGGGCTAGTCAGAACGGTATTGCAGCTGTCAACTTTGATCTTCGATTCATCTTCATTGGAACTAGTTGGGAAGGATCCACGGTGGACAGGTTCTTAAGTGGGCATTGAGAGAAGGCCTGAACGAACCCCATGGGGATAGGTATTTAGTAGATTTGGGGTACGCTAATGCGGATCGTTTTCTTTCCCCTTGTGGTATTTCCTACCATCTACAAAAGTATCATGGTCGTGGTCGTAGGTATAGGTCATATAAGGCATTATATAATCATTGACACGCCCGATTAAGGTATGTTGTGGAGAGGGCATTTGGTGTGTTGAAGAGGAGGTTTAAAATCTTGGATACCCGTCCGTATTACACGTTTGATACACAAGGATGGATTGTGATGGCATGCTGTGTAATTTACAACATGATCCGTCGTTGGAATATTCAAGATCAAATATTTGCTGAGGTGTTGAACGACACTAAAGATGATGGCAACATTGACATCATGTGGCACGATATCGACCAAGCTGCTGTATGTCAGGGAGAGTTCGTAAGAGAGCAGATAGCGTGACGTTAGGCAAACCACTGGGCAAACTAAGCCTTTCATTTCCTATCCATGTTATGTAATGTGTTGTACTTTGAATTGAACTCCCTGTACCTGTTTGTAATTATTATTCAGACCTCCTGCCATGCACTACTATTAATCAATTATCTATGACGCAAGTAACCGCTTAGGCAAGGCATGTAAGTGATTTATAAGTAGTGCAGGCATGGCGGATGGTTTCATGACCACAACCCACAGTTGAAGTTGCCATTATGGACGACTTGTACAGCTGTGGTTGGACTCCAACGGTAGACAACATCTATCGCCAATGAATCACCTTTTCTACATATGCCAACTTCAACATGTAAGTGACATTATAATAGTTACTTGATTTGAAGTTATTATCCTTTCTAAAACATGATAATAAATTTGCAGGGGTACAATTACAAAGTTACAGCGCAACAACTCCTTGTATCCGTTAATGCAAGTCATGTGGAGACTTACTTCCTTGCCTTTAAATAGTACTAATAATTATTTGCCTACCATTATCTATAAGCACTACTAGCAACCACTTTACATTTTATATGTTGACTTACCACGTATTTGTTATCGTTACTTTTGGGGACTTCAATTTCTACCATATTAGATATTTGTAACCATAGCATTCTAGTGTATATTATTAGTATAATAATATGCGATTGCACCTCTGAAATGAGGAATCAGGTGTACACCTGGACTACGGAGAATGATATGATGCTATTGAGTCATATTAAGGATGCGGCTAAATCAGGTGAATGGTACCTTCACACTCTCAACACGTGGGGATGGATTGTAGTAGGTGAGAACTACAATGCACAGAACTCCGTCAACTTGTCACTGCTTACACTGTTCCAAAGGTTGAAGCACCTGAAGAAAAAGTACGTGCTTCCTTCCACACTCCTCCAAATGGAAGGGTGGTTGTGGAATGACACCACCAATCTTATTGTTCCACCCGATGAGGGTGCGTGGGATACGGTACGTACTAGTTATTTCTCTAAATTTATATATAGATGAAACGAAAGTAACATAACATATATGTTAACTCTTGTAGGTTGACGAAATGTTTTGCGACACTCTCAAGGAAGGTCCCTTCCCACGATTTCCACTCCTAGGTATATTTGTTCTTTGCGACACTCTCAAGGAAGGTCCCTTCCCACGATTTCCACTCCTAGATATATTTGTTCTTTAGCTTTAAGTGGAGTATTGCATGTGGGAGTACTATATTATGTAGTAACGTATTTAGGGTTCTCATATGTTATGGCACGTTATCGTAGTCCGTTGCATTTATCATTTCTATTTGGACGATTTGTATGTCGAGTGTTAGCTTTCGAACTTTCAATAACTTATTTAGCTATCTTATATGTTTAATGTATCTTCCATTGTTTTAGATAATTTATCTTTCATTTGCAGGCGCCCTCCAGTTCGTAAATTGGGTAATGATGAAAGTTAATTGAATACATGTCAAATTTATTCAATCGATGGAGACATGCACTATAAAATGGTAGAAAGGCATGACCTTGGCCACGCAACCCCATCTTATAGGTTAGTTAGGATGCAAATAGATTTTCCTTCGTACAAAGTTGTTACCAAAACCTGTTGTGGCATCCTAGCGAATTCATTGTTTACAAATAAGATTGCTTAATGTTAGCACATGCGGTCTTTTTATTTTCTTTTATTGTAAGGGTTATGGGTGTTTTGTCCCTTAGGGATATTTCTATACTTTTGACTCTACGATCTCTCTCTATATAAGAGAGCCCTAGGGTTTTTAATGAAATTAAATCATTTCATTCAATATGGTATCAGAGTATCGATCTTAGACTGTGGCTCTAGGTATCCCACTTCTCAAGGCCTCCTAATCCTAAACCTTACCACTCAATCCTGATCGTCTCTCTTTCTTCCTCGGTGGTGGCAGCAGCACCTGATGGTGCTCCGGCGGCACGTAGCTGCACATGCAGCGGCACTAGGTAGCACGTGGCCTGCTGCATCGGTCCAACGATGCTTCAGTGACGTGCAACAGTACACGCAGTGGCGCTGTGGTGATGCGGGGGCCTGTTGCGGCAATAGGCGGTGGCGCTGTGGTCTCGAGGCTCATTGGCGGGGCCTGCGACACCTAGCAGCAGGTGGTCCTAGCCGCCAGTAGCTTTGCAGTGACCTTGTGCGGCACAGTGGTGGTAGTCTACGGTGGAGATCGGCGACGAGGCGGTGCACAGTGATTCGGTCCTTGTGCAGTGATCGTAAGGGGCTTCTTGCCCTGATCTAGGACTGCAGTCTGTGTGGCCTTTGCGAGATGTCTCTTTGGGGCCACCTTAGGTGTTCTCCTTGCATTCAGGTGAGGCCAACATCTATCCAAGGAGGCCTCTTTCTTATCAGAGATGCAAATCTAAATCTGTTTGATTTCGGATTATTTGATGATTTCTTGGTGATAAACGTTTGATCGAGGCTTCCAAATTACGAAAATGGTTTCAGATGATCAGTTCGAGGTGTCTTTGGGCTCTGTTTCGAACATCGGGTACTCAAGAACTCGTTCTTTGGTCCTGTTGTTAAGTTAGATAAGACCAACTACCCGCGGTGGTCTCAGATCTTTCTTATGACCATCAGGGGTCATAAAAAGAGCCACATTCTTACGGATCCGGAGCTAGAGAACAAGACATGCACAAATGCTAATTGGGATAATGACAATGCCATGATTTATGCATGGCTAATGCAGATGGTTATTCCTCGAATAGGGGATGAGATCATATACTATACTACTGCAAAGGAGATGTAGGAGTTTTTGTGTGATATCTATTCACATGCCAAGAACTCCGCATGAGTTATTCAGGTCTTTTACGACCTTTTGTATTTACGTCAGGAGGGATGCATGCTGTCACAGTATTACTCTCTTATGAAGGGAATGTTGGAGAGGCATCATTCCTACCTGCTAGGGTATGCCTGTGAGTCCTGGAGGAGTTTTAGGAGACAGTTGGCTGTTTCTCTTTTCTTGGCTAGCCTTAGACTTGAGTATGTAGTAGCCAGAGATCAGATCCTCACTGCTCTTGAGCTTCCTACCCTGGAGGAAGCATATAGCAAATTTAGCAGAGTTGCAGTGCACACTCGTACTCTTGACTCTATTGCTCAGTTGTCCGCATTGGCTGCGATCCTTAGATTAGGCAGGGGTACTACTTATCCTACACATGGTCGTGGACGTAGATGCTCTTCTGGTATATGTACTAGAACTCTGTGTACTTATCGTGGCAAACTTGTCACTCTGAGACTATATGCTAGCAGAAGTATGGTAGACCACCTGTGGCCAATCAGGCAGCTGAGATCTTCGATGCAACTCTCCCTACTTTTGATATTAGTTCCTTGAGCATTAAGATTGAGATCTTGTGGCAGCAGATTGCTCAGTTGACTTAGGCTTCTTCCTCTCTGATTCCAAACATTGCAGCTATTGCTACCTCTTCACAGACACTTGCGATCGGTATGTTGTTTGTTTTGTCCTCTGGTGAGTAGTTGATTGATTCTAATACATCCAAGCACCTATGTGGTGACAGAGGCTCTTTCTCTCAGTTAGCACCTATTACACCTGCTAGTATAGTACAGGTGGCTGATGGGAGACACTTGTCATTTGTTGGCAAGGGAGATATGTCTTTATCCTCTATTTTGAGACTAGCATATGTCTATTATGTGCCTGATTTTCCTTTGAGTTTATTGTCTGTTAGTAGTATCACTAGAGATCTGAATTGTCGAGCTATTTTTAATGCATCCTCTTGTGTCTTATAGGACAAATTCACTAAGAAGACGATTGACAGATGGCATGAGGAACATGGGTTGTACCCTTTGAGCCGTACTACCTTTGCTGCCTCTGCTACTCGGGCCTTGCTTCTATTAGTTCTCTCCAGTGGCACCACTGTCATCCATCTACCCATTCATCGCCTTAGACAAGTTCTACCGCACATCCCCTCTACTATTGCTCTCACCTGTGATGCTTGTTACCTTGACAAGCACTACGGGACTAGTTTTTCCAGTTCTACTTCTGTTTCATTTATTGCTGCATTTGAGTTGATTCATATAGACGTGTGGGGTCCCAGTCGTACTCCTGATCGACTTGGGAACAAATATTATCTTGTTTTAGTTGATGACTTTTCTCGTGTTTCTCGGATGTTTCTCTTAAAAGATAAGTTTGATGTGGGATAAATTATTGAGAATTTTGTCAAGGAAATAAAATATCAGCATTCTTGTTTGGTGAAGTGCTTTCGTTCTGATAATGCCATGAAGTTTTGGACTATGCGTTTGCGCATTTTCTTTTGTAGTTGTGGCGTTATACATGAGACATGTCCTCATACCTCTCAGCAAAATGGTGTTGCTGAGAGGAAACATCGTCATATTTTTGATGTTGCTCGCACTTCCCATTGCTATATTGGGGTGATGTTGCTTTGACTGCATGTTTTTTGTTTAATCGGATGCCCAATGCTGCATTACATGAACGGATTCCTCTTCAGGTCATGTATCCTAATTGACCTCCGTTTCACGTCACTCCTCGAACTTTTGGTTCTGTTGCATTTGTCCATTTGTTAGGATCGGGTCGTGATAAACTAGCACCGAGAGCAGTTAAGTGCGTCTTTCTTGGGTATACCCGGACGCAAAAGGGATATCGTTGTTTTGATCCATTTACTTCTGACACTATGTTTCAGCGGGTGTTACCTTTCATGAGGATGTACCTTTCTTTTCTGTGATGGTTGCTAAGATGCCTCCTGAGGGTGATATGGTGCCTATACTATATACTCCCATTCGCTCTGTCCCTACTACACTACCACCACCTCCTGCTACGCATCTCTTTTCACGCCTGACTAAGCCACTCCAAACATATGTTTGCTCTTATACTACCTATCAGGGACCCCCACCTTTGTCTTCACCATCGGCTTCTCAAGTCAGTCCTTTAGGCACTGACGTATGTTTGCCATATGTTGGTCACAGGGACAAGATAGGTGATGTATTAGGTGATCTTGATCTTCCGATAGCTATTCTGAAGCGACCACGGACCTACACTAGTCCTATGGCAGGGGCACTTGCTACTGATAGTCTAACTCCTGGATTTGCTGGATTCATCTAGGCATTAGCTACGACGTAGATTCTAGCTACTCATCGTGAGGCCATGTTTGATCTAAAATGGTAGGAAGCCATGGAGAATGAGATGGTCGCTCTTCGAGGCCATGAGACTTGGGAGCTAACTCCGCTTCTTGATGGTGCTACACTCGTTGGCTGTTGGTGGGTATTTACTGTGAAGTTCAATCCTGATGGTGGTGTTGTTAGGTACAAAGCTCACCTCGTGGCAAAGGGATTCACCCAGACTTATGGGGTGGATTTTTTGACACCTTCTCACCAGTTGCTAGGCTTCTTGTGGTCCTGGTGTTGGTTGTAGTGGCAGTTCAGTTAGATTAACCTTACATCAGTTAGATGTGAAGAATACCTTCTGTTATGGTGATCTCCAACATAAAGTTTATATGCAGCAGCCATCTGGCTTTGAGAGTCAAGGGAGTGTGTATGCCGATTACGGAAGACTATATATGGCCTCAAGCAAAGTCCCAGAGCCTGGTTTCAGAGGTTTTCACAGGTTGTGGAGGTAGCTGGATTTAGGAGATCGGCATTTGATTTTTCACTCTTTATCAGGAGGACTAGATGAGGTACTGTGGCACTTCTTGTTTATGCATGGTGAAGGCAGTCTAAGTGTCAATTATTTAGGACAACCATGAAAGGTGAATCATGCTCCTGAAGATGCGACTTCGGATGTTGACAACAATGGAGTTTCCTCTTCCAAATCGGCAGCGAAAATCAAGTCGGCCTCTCGAAGATCTTGTAATAGGAGAACGTCAGGTCACTTGGGGTCCATTTTGCAGAGGCACAGGTTGCTTTTGAGTGCTTGTTAAAAGAGGAAAAAGGTGGGGAAGAAGGCAAAGGGGATTGAAGAGGCCATTCATGTTGATGACAGGGTTGCTAAGGTCGTTGAGGCCAGAAGGGTTCACAAGGGAAGTGCTAAAGGATGTATCAATGGTTAATGCCCTTTCATGGAATGTACGGGATCTACGGGATGAAAAAAAGAGAGCTTTCCTGAGGAGCTACCTGGTTGATTGGAAGGTTGATGTGGCATGTATTCAGGAATCACATTTGGAAGCTCTGACTCCTCATGTGAAGTCACAATTATGTAGGGTCGTTTATACTTGTAGTATAAAGGTGGAGGCCGAGGGCAGACCAGGGGGTTTACTAATGTAATGGCATGATGATTTGCTTTAGCTTTGTTCTTCGCACCTGACTAGTAGAGTGATGACCAATTTTTGCACCAGAAAAAGTGATGGCATGTCCTTGGCATTGATTTAAATGCCGACGGCATGCTGTTGGCAAGGTCATTTCCGAGCAAGGGTCGTGCCGACATGAAGAAAACGTCGATTTACAGGGATTTCGTCGGTATGCTGTTGGCATGGTCGGCATGCTGGCGAAATTGGTGCCCATGTCGAGGTTGCTATTGATTTTTTTAATTGCTTTTGCTATTTTTGTTAGTATGCTTCGGCATGCCCACAGCATGCCCTCGGCATGCCCATCGAAAAACGGGCATTTTCACAGCATGCCCTCGGCATGCCCACGAAATGCACACTTGGAATTTCATCGGCACGGCATCGAAATCGGCATTTCGAACCTTGGTCCTTGGCCATCTCGAATGTTTATAGTCCATGTGAAGATGGGCCGCGACTACTTTTTTGGGAGGAGCTACAACAAGTTGCGTCTCTGGTGGAGGGGATGCCATGGTTGATTTGTAGAGATTTTAATATGACTTTGTATGTGGAGGACATGCTTGATGGTAGGTTTGATACAACCTATATGTAGTTCCAACAATTGTTACAAGAGTTGGATTTGATTGATCTACCTACTTCTGGGTGTCGCTTTACTTGGAGGAATGGTAGGGGGCGATGTCTTATATTGACATATTCTTATGCAACATTACTTTTGCTAAGTTTTTTCAGAGAGCAGATGTGGTGACATGTAACAGACCATTTTTAGATCATACTCCCCTTTGGCGTAGTAATGAGGAAGGGAACTTCTCAACTTAAGTTTCACAGGTCTTGGCTAAGGGAACTTGGCTTCAGGAGCTAATTAGTGATAAGTGGTCCACAACCCCACCTACGTCAGCCACGCGTACTTTGGCGGCCAAGATTGTGGCAATTAGGATGGCTATGATGGAGTTTAGACAGGATCTTAAAGCCTGGAGGGAAGAGAGAAGGAATGCGGTGCTTCAGGAGGTGGCTACTTTAGACCGAAAGGAGGAAGAGATGGTGCTTTCAGAGGAGGATTGCCAGGAGAGAGAGATTCCAGTCGAATAGTGTCAGAGGAAGATCACAAAATGGAAATAGACTAGAGGCATAAGTTGAGATAGTTGTGGCTCAAGGAAGGGGATGCTAACACCAAAATTTTTCATCTGTTGGCTAGCACCAGAAGGAGGAAGAATATGATTAATAGCCTAAGAGTTGGTGATAATGTTGTGAGAAAAAGAGAATAGATCTGCTATGCTTTAAGTAATCATTTTCTGGTGTTTACCAAGAGACAACCATGTGGTAAACCTTCTACGTCGGCCACGTGTACTTTGGCATCTAAGATTGTGGCAATTAGGATGGCTATGATGGAGTTTAGACGGGATCTTAAAGCCCGGAGGGAAGAGAGAAGGAATGTGGCGCTTCAGGAGGTGGCTGCTTTAGACTGAAAGGAGGAAGAGGCGGTGCTTTCAGAGGAGGATTGCCAGGAGAGAGAGATTCCAGTCGAATAGTGTCGGAGGAAGATCACAAAACGAAGATGGACTAGAGGCATAAGTTGAGACAGTTGTGGCTTAAGGAAGGGGATGCTAATACCAAATTTTTTCATCTGTCGATCAGCACCCGAAGGAGGAAGAATATGATTAACAGCCTAAGAGTTGGTGATAATGTTGTGAGAAAAAAGAGAACAGATCTGTTATGCTTTGAGTAATTATTTTCTGGAGTTTACCAAGAGACAACCATGTGGTGAATGGTGGTTGGTGAATCTACAGCTGGACCAGATTGGTGATGAGGCGAAGGCTATGCTTGCTAAAGACGTGGATGGGGATGAGGTCATGTATGCTTTATGCGGTATGAAAGTAGAAGGTTCTGTTGCCCTGGATGGCTTGCAAATTATTTTCTATAAGGAAATGTGGGAGGTGGTTGGGTTTGATATATTGGCTATGGTTAGGGAGTTTTTTTGATGGAAATGTAGGTGTTGAAAGGCTTAATAAATTTTATCTTTTTATCCTACCAAAGAAACAAGATTTGGAGGAGGTTGGAGACTTCAAGCTTATTGCATTATCAAATGCCATTTACCTTTTGGTTGCTAAGATTTTGGCCAACCGATTGCGGTAGGTACTTCCTGACATCATCTCTCCTGTTCAGCTGATTTTTATTAAGGGAAGGTCTCTGCAGGATTCCTATGTGTTAGCAGAGGAATTCCTGGTTCCTGGAAGAGGTGTAATTCAAAGGCTTTTCTGTGGAAAGTGAATTTTTCCAAAGCCTATGATTCCGTCTCATGGAATTTTGTGGATATTCTCAAAAGAAGGGGATTCCTGGATTGGTGGATTAATTTGATGAAAAGATGCGTGACTACATCTTTCTCGGTGTTGGTTAATGGAAGGGCAAGTGGTTCTTGGACTTAGCCGCAGAGGGGTGTAAGACAAGGATGCCCTTTAGCACCAATGTTGTTTAACATTGCAGTGGATACATTGGCAACCATGGGCTTTTAAAGCTTGTGAAGGGGGCTTGATATCTGGGTTTACTATAAAGAAGGATGGTGGCCTCTTAACACCAATTTTGTAATATACTAATGGTACAACCTTTTTTATTGAAGGGGGTAGCAGAGAGGTGTCTAATGTTTCATCGCTTGTTAGAATTTTTGCAGAAATTTCAGGTTTGAAAATTAATAGAAGTCTTCTTTGGTCCCATTTGGCATGGAAAGATTGGAGGAGAATGTGATATTAGATATCCTGGTGACTCCTGTGGTTAGACTCCCTGTTCGATATCTTGGACTGCCATTACAGGGGGAAGAAATTGACTTCGGCAGATTGGAAACCGCTTGTTGAGAGGTTATCGAAGAGATTTTCTTCTTAGAGTGGTAGACTCTTCTCTAAAGGTGGACCTTTGGTCCTGCTTAAATCAGTTCTTTCTTTTATTTCGGTTTTCATGTCTGTGTTCGCTTTGGCAAAGAAAATTTTGAAGCAAATTGATTTGATTAGAAACAAGTTTTTTTGGAAAGAGGCAGATTGTGAGGGGGGATTTGCACAATTGATTCCGTGGGATGAAATTTGCAAGACTAAAGAAGAAGGGGCCTTGGAGTTGATAGGTTGGACCACTTTAATAAAGCTTTGTTATTTAAATGGGTTTGTAGGTTGTTTTCTATCAAGCAAGATATGCCTATAACCACTTTGAAAGATTCTTATGGGGAAGATTTGAATATGAATTGATGGGCTGGTCCTTTTATTAGTTCATCGACGTTCTAGTAGTCTTTGAGGCCTATCTTATCTTAATTTTCAGACCAATTCTGTCCTTGTTTAGGTGATTGAACTTTATTTAGATTTTGGACTGATGATTGATTTGGAAATGGGTGTTTTTCAGATCTGTTTCAGCGTCTTTTTCAGCATATTATAGAGAAGGAGGCACGGGTGGCAGATATGTGGGATGGAGATCACAATGCATGGGATGTGAGATTGCTGGAGTCTCTTTCCAATGCGACATTTGCTGAATTTCAGCAACTGCTGGCCATTTTGGAGGAGTTTTGGCCATCTACATAACCTGATAGTATGCGTTGGAAGTATGGAAAGTTCTCTGATAAAAGTGCTTTACAAGCTATTGATTTCTAATGATGCACAATTGACCCTTATAGAGGGCGATTCTAAGTTGATTTGGAGCTTCAAGATCCTGTCAAAAATCAAGATTTTTCTCTAGTTTTTTAGAAGGAAGAAGTTGGTAATTAAAGTGTACAAAGCTAAGTGGTGTCCTATCGGTGATACAACTTGCCCAGTTTGTGGCCAGTTAGAAGAGGATTTTCAACATTTATTTTTTGAATGTAGCTTCTTTACATAGATCTGGGAGCAATGCGGAATTCATACGGTCAATCATACAGATTGTGAGGCCTTTTGGATGACTTTTAGAGACCATCTTCACCTTGATATGGCTGGGTGGTGCAAAGCTTTTGCTGTGCTTTGGGCTTTATGGTTGCAAAGGAACTATAAGGTATTCAATAACGAGCAGGTGTGGGTGGACAATGTGGTGAGAGAGGCTTGCTATTTTTCTGATTCTTGGCTTCAAAATCTGTAAGTACCTTTTTTGAATTAATATATTTACGGTTTGATTATCAGGTAATCTTCATTTTCTAAAAAAAAAGATGCTTTATTTCCTTCAACTGTAACATGAGCAAAAACATAAAACTTCTGTGACACAAGATTATAGCATCTGTACCCTTTCTGGGTTCTGGAGTAGCCCAGAAAGATACACTTCATAGAGCGAGGAGAATTCTTATCCACTTTGTATAAGTGGACAAAGAACACACGGTCAAAACAACCGGAGTGATAGAAAACATGTCATTGCCAGTAAATAGAAGAGAGTATGGGGTTTTACCACCCAAAATCGAGAAGGAAACACGACTCACTAAGTATGTGGCTGTTAAAACAGCATCTGCCCAAAAGTATGGAGGCACATTTATCTAAAACATAATAGTACGTGTCACATCTAATAAATGACAAAGCTTACATTTAGCTACCCCATTTTGATGGGACGTATGAACGTAAGAAGTCTGGTGAATATTACCGAAGGATTGGAAAACTATGTAACATTGGCATTCATAAATTCTAAACCATTATCACTCTGAAAAATTTTTACAATAGTGGAAAACTGAGTCTTTATTTTTTGAACGAAATTTTTAACAAGATCAAAAACCTCGAACTTCTCTTTCATCATAAAAACCCAAGACATCTTGGTACAATCATCAACAAGAACAAGTACTGAAACCCTCTAATACGTTGGACCCTACATAGGTCCCAAACATCAGCATGAATTAAATCAAATACAGACTCAATCCATTTATTATGAGATGGAAAGGACCTATGGTGTTTGCCTAATTGGCATGCTTGACACTGAAAAGACTCATTAAAAGATAGCTCTGGAAATTGATGACGAAGGATAGGAAGGCTAGGATGACCAAGGTAGAGATGCCACTCAAGAGTTGTAGTGGTATAAACAGCATCAACAGTGGGTGAAAGTGGAATGTGGAGGTAGTAGAGACCATTCTGCTCAAGTTCACCAATCCACCTTGTTGTTTGGAGGTCCTACAAGAAAAAATACCGATTTTGAAACACTACTCTGCACTGTAAATCCTTCCTAATTTGATTGATAGACATCAGATTCAGAGCAAACTTGGGAGCATGTATAACATTATATAATTGCAAAGTAGAGGAGATAGAGATATTTCCAAGACTGGTAATTGGTGACAAACTCCCAGGAGGGTGAAACCAAGGAGGTATACTAGTTATGTGAGAGGAGACACTTGAATCTGCAAGCGTAAAAAATTCTTAAATATAATTATTAGGGAAAATAAGATTTTAAATGTGTTTAGGGGGTTTTTAATTTGTTATGTATAGTGATCAAATTGCCTGTAGAGAAGGCGAGTTTAAGGGGGGGTTTTTGGCCTGAACTTGTCGTCTGTAATGGCGAGTTCATTGCTACATCGGGGATAATTTATGTAACCATATAGCCTTTTGTAGAGGTGAGTTTAACTCACCTATAAGGGAGGCGAGTTCATCATAACTCCCATGCAGAACTCACCGATAGGGAAGGCAAGTTCAGTTTATCCCCCGCACCTATAATCTCATATGTTGTGTATGCAACAGTGATTGATTTCCAGTAAAGAAAACCTAAAAAAGATACAATACTAACCTCAAAAACATGATAAGAAAGAT
Organism: Thalassia testudinum; assembly: GCA_037157565.1. Classification (NCBI taxonomy): domain Eukaryota; kingdom Viridiplantae; phylum Streptophyta; class Magnoliopsida; order Alismatales; family Hydrocharitaceae; genus Thalassia; species Thalassia testudinum. Next base: position 22,024,478 of record JAZHRO010000015.1, on the reverse strand, counting down.
ATCACCTCTACACATACAATCTAACTATTACATGCACTAAAGGCAAGGGAATGTTAATGTTCAACGGATTTATTTTCTTTTTTATGTTGGGAAGGGGTTTCTTTATCCAGCAATATGCAAGTCCAATTCACCAGTGACAAAAAGACCAACACATCCAATTCCTCTCACAGAAACATCCATATCCTCCAACACGTGCAGTATTGTAATTGACATGATAAGAAAGACATAAGAAAACATATAATTAGAAGGTTTTGTACATTGATCTCTAACTAAAATAATTACATATAGAGCCCTTCAAGGGAAAACATCAAAAATAAAAAATATGTAGCCATGTTTCCTTTCGGAAAATGGATCTTCACTTTCATCGTCCATATTAGCAAGAATTCATGGTTGAGGGTCTTCATTTTTTAGGATCTTCACTGCTTCGTTGGCATTCGAGGGCCTTCATTGTTGCCTGCATTTGTTTATAAGATCAGGAAATTCGTGAATGTCTAAAGTAACATCAGGAAAAATAATTAACAAAGCTTTATGTTAGTAGCTTTTACGACAAGGCTCCATCTGATTAGGTTAAAAAAGATGATTGTCATTTTTTCATTTTTTTATGAATTGCAAAGGCATTAACAAATAAGAACGGAAAGTTTAATGCTCAAATTGCCATGATCATTCTCGCTGGAGCGACTTCCTAATAGTGGCTTTGTATTGATACAAGACATATTGGTGCCTTTTGCCAAAATATCTAATTCTGGTTGGAAGCGAAAATGACTAATAAATGGGAAGAGGGAACCATGGCATGGAAGGGGACCATTTTCCTTGCATATAACGTAGGATTCTAGATGATGCAAAGGCATCTCCACCAGTGAAGCTGCTAGCAGAGAACAATCCGTGGGTCGGTACAATTAGTAACTCATAGTCTCATAGTGAATCATAAAAAAGCTAAGTCAACGAACCATCACATTTACAAGCCTATTTTAAAATACTACAATCCTATAGATATCCTAGTGTTCCTTCCATTTGAAATGATCAAATTTCAAATTGATGAAGAATTAAGGCTGAATCAGGCAAACATATGTGAGCAGTCATATAAACTTGATTAGGTTGAAATGCTAAAGGAAGTTCTCTTTCATCAGCTACACAAATGTTCATAAGGAAAACAAGTACCCCTTGTCAGGAGATAGGTCGATAGTTTCCTCTTAGAAGTACAAAAAAGAAATTGTAACTTACCTTAGTTCAATATTGGGAGTATAAAAGAAAATTCAGTGACAGGCGTATGAGATCATTCACTGTAGCCGTTGAGATTGCCCATACTGGATCACCCTGCAGCACATATGATAAATTTGAAATATATTCAAATTTCTTTCATCGTTTACGGTAAAACTCATTGAAAAGGCAATCGTAGGTTGATTTGGATATTTATCCCTTTACCAGCCTTCCATGAGAATTTTTCTTTTCTTTTTTCCTTTTTTTCAAGAGGTGCATTAGGATTTCCTTTTTTCCAACACCTTATGTAGCCACAGCCATGATGCTACCTTATCTTTTATCATCATGCATTGGAAAACTACTATTGTCTAATGAGGAAACTATCAAGAATATTTAACCCTAACAAGTTGCTTATATTGTTTGCCTATTGATTTTGCTCAAAACCCTTGGTAAATTCCTTTCAATGCTTGCAATCAATCACTTTTTATTGCTTTTAATTAAAGATAGGTCTCCTTCGCTTATACTGGACATGAACGTTTGGATTCTCATTTCGCTCAAGTAAAGATCACCGATCGATTTGGTTGATTTGCGATTCTCATTTGTGATATGACGTTTTCTCATTTCAGCAGAAATGGCAATGTAGTAACCATGTGTGTAAGCTCCTGAACCACTCCCGAGCCTAAATCTTCATCATTATCTACTTGTCTTTTTTTAGGTGCTTGCTAGCGTTTGCAACAGGTTGAGCGACACCTCTGCAAATAGAGTAACATAATCGGAATGAGATGAGCTACCAACGTCTCCTGAAGGTAGTGTAGGTGATCCCTGATCTGCTGGCGCTTGAGCCTGATCATCTGCTGGTGGTGGTGATGGTGGTGCACCCTAATCCTGATCTGCTGGCACAGGATTCTGCTCATCTGCTAGTGGTAGTGGTGGTGGTGCATCCTGATCCTGGTCTGATGACGCTTGAGCCTAATCATCTACTAGTGGTGGTGATGGTGGCGCACCCTAATCCTGATCTACTGACTCATGAGCTTGATCATCTGCTAGTGGTGGTGCACCCAGATCAATTTTGATTACATGAATGTATATCATTTTTGTAATAGGAGGGGGTTGAGGGTGCAATATATTGGGGTTTGAAATGTAATGTGGCATCTTTTGGTGCATGGGTGGGTTTTACGGTTGAAATTAGTGTGTATGTGGTTCGCTAAAATTACGCAATTAAAATCTCAAATCATTTTAGTGTGCAATAAAGTGATCAATTAAAATTTATATTTGTGAACTACTAGGAGTCCAGGTTGAAGACAAGGAGGCAGTCACTAATTTTCAAACCTTTTGAAGTTATTATAGAATACAGTAGCAATCAATATAATGGCAATGAATAGTTATAATACTAGAAGCAAGGATATCACTGGAGATTTTATTGCTACTATTAAAGAGTCTTACAAATCAAATCTATAGAAGAGATTACAATAAGAATAAGAGAGGAAGGAGAGATGCGGAGCTGCTTGCGGGATGCTTGTTGGAAGTCAGAGTAGCTTCAAATCCAGGATGCTGGGAGGAAGAAGATGAAGATTGGAGAGGTAGAGGTGGAGGTATGGTGGGTGTGCACTATAGGGCTAGGTACTACTAGACAATGTTGTCAAGGCGTCTCAAGCTACCAAGCCAAGTGAGAAATCCAAAGGTTGCCTTGGAGCCACTCCATGCTAGGGACTTCATCCGGGCTATCGCATTGTCCCCTTCTTTGTCACTTAGGTCGCCTTGCACCTAGTCACCTTACTCTTAATTCATTTTAGGTAAGACCATAAGATTCTTATTAGTCTTAAGTTACATATATTATAGATATGCTTGTGTTAAATATTGTTGTATATATAGAATACATACGCACATACATACATGTGTTATTCATAGCTTTTATATGCTCAATTTTTTCTTCTCTTCCTAACTTGGACTATTGTTTGTCTGTTAAGACATATATAACTTATACGTATATGTTATTATATGTCTGAAATGATATAATTATGATATATTGTAGTTTAATGATGTGTGTATGTATATATTTGTTATTATCTACAACTTTCTAATGATATATAACAATATATGTATAAGTTATGGTATTAACTTTGTATTGTATTGTAAATATAGTATATTATAATACATGTTATTGTCTTGAGTACGACTCAGAGAACCTTTTGGGCTAGCATTTAAGGTTGTTAGGGGATGCCTCTACCTTGACGAATGCCCTCACTTTATTATGGTGCATTTGGCTCGAACATAATAGAGTGATTTTCCATTGGGAGTCTTAATACAGGGAATGTTTTATCATTGTAATGCTCTTTGAATTTTTGATGTAATTAACTCCTTTTACTAATGCAGTGGAGGGTTAACATCCATTGTTAACCCTTCTTTTCTTCTTTAAAAAAAATACATGTCACTATCTTGTTTTGATAAATATATATGATATATATTTTGGTTATTTATTTTGACGTATAATTATAAATGTATTATGTATGTTTACACATTGTTTGATAATATAAATATATATGTTATTGTTACTTAAATATAATAGAATCATTATTTTTTTGTTCACTTAAATAATATTATCATATATTTCTTATGAAAGTCAATATTCTTATATGAGTTTATTACGTATATTCAATATTTTAAGAAATAAAAAGATTTGTTGCCTTAATTTAATTGGGAAATTGCCTTCTTGTCGCCTCTCGCATTGCGCAATTAAAGAGCTGGTCGCCTTATAGTTGCCTAACTCCTTGACAGCTTTGCCACTAGATCATACTAAGGCTAATTAACTAACATACTAATCGGTCTAAGTGGTAGAGGTTAGGTGTTTTTATAGATGTGTAGGATAAATGAGGGCCCTCGGATCTAAATCTAAAGGTTTAAGGAAGACTAACAACCTACGGATCTATAGACCATAGGATGGAGGATGGAGGAGGTGGATTTGAGGTGTGTTTGGCTAGCCATATGTGGGTGCATAAGGTGAAGTGTGGCTAGCCATATGTGTAGGATTTATGACCTTTGGATGGGTGTTGGATGAGTGTCGGAAGGTCACTATCCACCTATAAATCCTCTGTAGCCTTAACTATCCTTGCATCATCACTTGGCACCAAAGCATCAGTGTCTAAAGACCCCGTGCTCACCTGAGGAGAGGTTGGAGGTGTGGGAGGAAGGGGCATCTGGAAGGTAGTGTGCGACCTCCGATATGTGACAATAGGATCATGAAACCGATCCATCTCAATAGTAGTAGGACGATCATCCATTGGTATAGCACCAAGTGGAATAGGTGGAATGGGTATAGGTACCTCACCAGGCACTAGAAACAAGTCTAAGCTGGTAGTGGAAAAATATGGCACAAACTCATGAAATGTCACATATGCAGAAACATAGTGGCAGGAATGAAGATGATCAAAGCATCTGTACCCCTTTTGGGTTCAAGAATAATCTAAGAAAACACACTTGACAACCCGTTGTGCTAGTTTATCCTATTCAAGAGTCAAATCATGAACAGATGCGACGTACCCAAAAATACTAGAGATAACAGGAAATAAAGGACGACCAGGATATAAAACATGTCATGGAGTTTTCTCATGAATGGCAATGTTTGGCATATTATTAATTAGAAAACAAGTCGTAATAGCAACATCCCCCCAATATAAAGTAGGCACATATGGTGAATAAGAAGAGTGCATGCAACATCCAACAGATGTCTATACTTCCTCTCAGCAACTCCATTTTGCTGAGAGGTATGAGCACAGGTAGTTTGGTGGACAATTCCATTACTATGGAAAAACTGCAACAAGCAAGAAGTGCAAAACTCCATGGCATTATCATAACGAAATGTTTTAATAGCAACAGAAAATTGGGTCTTTATTTTCATAATAAAATTCTCAATGGTAGTACCGATATCATATTTATTTTTCATCAAGAACCACCAACTAACCTGGGAGAAATCATCAATAAGAACAAGAAAAAATAACGATGCCTAAGATGGTTAGAACCCGACTTGGAGCCTACACATCCATATGAATCAAATCAAACAAAGTAAAATACCCAACATGACTGTAAACATGAAAACTAGCACGGTGGTGTTTACCTAGCTGGCAAGGGTCGTAGGCGATGGTGGTATTGGCAGGTATCTACAATAGAACACATCTAAGTCTCCATATGAAGGTGGCCAAGGCGAAGATACCACTTGATGGGAGTCCTAGTGGCCAAAGCAGTCTCCCCCTGACTCACAAAAGCAGCAGCAATTAGAGAGCGACTTAGACGGTACACCTCTCCATCCTCGCATCCTCCACCAATCGTCCTCCTCATGAGTCGATCCTGCAAGACAAGAGTGCACATCAAAAATAGCTCTGCAATTAAGTTCTTTGGTAATACGGCTAACAGAAAGGAGACCAAGTGGAAAATTGGCGACATGAATATTCGGCAGCTCCAACATAGAGGAAAGAGGTACTCCACCCTTTCCTGTAACCTGTGACAATCTACCATCTGCCACCTAGACTGTCCTACTTGGAAGGGCAAATCTCAAGTCAGAAAAAGCATCCGAGGAGCCACATAAGTGCTGCTAAGCCCTTGAATCGACCAACCAATCACCAGGTCTAAGGGCAGACATTGAATAGGCACCAACGATACCTGAGGTAGAGGCAGCTACAACTATCTTTGTAAAAGGAGTTTGGGAAAGATGATTGATCTTCTGTAATAATTCCTCAAACTCTACCCTGATAACTGTCTCAGATGTACATGGAGTAGTCTTTGGCACCTGGTGAGTAGTAATAGGCCTCCTGTGCTTCTGTGAGCACGTGGCCTCAGTATGGCCCAGTTGGCCACAATAAGTACATGGAGGTTTGGCATGGCCTCCAGAGCCTCATCAACGGTCACAACCATGGATAGATAGTGCTCCTCTCCCGAAACCATGAGAAGCAACCAATGCACTGGTTTGGCCTGTAGTCTCAGTAGAGACAGTGGGAATGTGATCCCACTAAGTCTACTGTAAGTCTCCTTAAGGGTGGACGGGTCAGTCATTTGCCAGAATTTGATCCCATGAAGCCGCATACTCTGGTCCCGAACCAGAGAGAAACAAGGAGACTGCAAGCTCCTTGATGGCACGCCAAGAGGAGTAGGTGCAACCAAGACTACAGGAATTATGTCGCTCTAATAATCCCTTAACCTGAGAGTAGTACTAGGAGTAAAGTCTTCCCATCTCGATGGAGATGAAATAACTCATGATAAATCTGAAATACTTGAGAGGAATTCTTCTCATGAGAGTATGTCTCACACAAAGAATCCCACATTTTCCTCACGGTAGGATAGTACATGATCTCATCCTCTAACTTGGGTATCACAGAATTCATCAACGAGTGCAAACCATTGCATTGTTTCAATCCCAAGTGGTGTTAACTCCTATTTTATCGGTGGGTTTAGGCTGACTCAGTATGTGCTGTTTCCATGATCCCTGATGGTTATTAAGAACATCTAGGACCACCGTGGATAATTGATCTTGTCCAATTTGATCATTGGACCAAAAAATGGACTCTTATATCTCCCGATGTCCATGGAAATATCCGGAATGATCTCAGAAGACCCGAATGTAGTAGAACTTGAGGATGCCATCTTGTAATCCTCTGTCGCCTGCTAGATGAAAACGGAGTCAATTGAATGCAAAATCAGGTTTGAAATCACCGAAGCATAGCCTAAAATTGAGTTTTTAAACCATCAAAGAACTCTTGAATGGCGAAGCAAGCCCTCTAAAGATGAGGTCTAGTGAGAACATATTACCTCTCCCTATTAAAAACCCACAAGGGGATTAAAGCAAGCCCTCTCAAGACGAAGTCTAGTGAGAACATATTACCTCTCCTTATTAAGACCCCACAAGGGGATTAAATGGAGGGAGTCACTTGTGGTGACCCCTGTTGGTTAGAGGAGGAAGAGGCGTCATCGCCCCCTGCTGTCCACTTCTATGACCGCTGCGACGATGCTCAGGCAAAGCACCGACGATGTAGCAGCCCTCCAAGGGTTGTGCAACCTCCCTTCTCAGCAATTAATGTGACTGCGTTGGCGAGGAGGCGGTGGCGCAGCCCCTGGAGATGATGCAATAGCTGACGAGAGCCTCGTCCGCCTCCTTGCGTCGCCTGGTGGCTTTAGCAAGGCTGTGAGGAGGTAGCAGCACCAGCAGACTACCACTGAGGGCCCCTATCGGCGGTGCTAGGGTTAGGGTTGAGGTGGTGAGTGTTGGAGGCTTATTTCGGTGGGGTATCTAGGGCATCGATCTAGGATCGCTACTCTGATGCCAAGTAGGAAGACATGAAAGGTTCATATTATTATGAAGGTCCTACCTCTCTTTTTATGGAGATGGGAAAGAGGGCAAATTGTAATACAACCCAACAATGGACAAAAAGGTGTATAACACACCCTTACAAATAAATGTAAAAATATAAATAAGTCATATCATAAAACCTGGACGTGGGATTTGTAAAAGTTGATATTATTTTCATCATAATGCAGCTCTCATATGTTAGAGGAGGAATTCCATAACTTTGGCATATGGAACCATTCGAGATCTACAAGAAAAAATAGAGGTGATTATGTACTTTTTTTTGTATTATGTGGTTAGAATTTCCTTTAAGTGTTTTACTTTTTACATGCAATATCTTCTTGTTTACAACAATAGCAAGAGGAACCTATGGCAGCTAGATATGTGTTAGGAATAAAAGTGTCACGTGGTAGTGGCATGTGACGGTCCAGTGGGCACCCAAAGGGGCGATGGCCTAATGGAATTTTTGGTATGCCTTGTCTAAATTTGGTGGTCCTTAGTTTGGTAGATTTGGTTTTAGAAAGCTTGTTTTAGAGGATTTGGTCTTTCCTATTTTTAGAAGATTTGATTAGATTAGCATTGGTTTTGTTTCTTATTTTAGAGGATTGTGATGTGTCCTTTCTCCATAAAAGAGTCTTTATAATCCTTTTATCTTTGAGTTAAAGAAACAATTCTTCCAACAATACAACTCCCTCTCCTCTCATTCTTCCTCTCAATCGGTGGTTGCACCCTCTCTCTCTTCCCTGTCGTGAGAATACTGACGGCTGGTAGCACCTATTGCTCCCCATTATCCTCACATGGAAGAGCCTCTACGTTTCTGGATCGCGCCAAACTCAACAATATGATTTTGTTAAAATCAAATTGCATATTCTACTTTAGAACAAGGGCTTTAAGTTTCTTCCTTTTTAATGAAAACTTGATTCTCAAGCCCTTTAATAAAATTGCTTGCCGGAGTTTGGTGATGATGTGGAAATTGATGGTTTTGACGTTATTGTGGGGTATGTATATGTATGAAATATTTTTGTGGACATAATGTCTTTGTTAGGCATAGCATGGTCGGCTTTTCTTCTACAGAATCTAGTGTTGACGTTAAGTTAGGAAGCTTGGGCACATATGTCATCAATATATAAACACATGATAGATAAGTCTGGCTATCTTCTCTAGTAAGGTACCTGTATTTTTAGCCTCTTACAAGTTTGCTGTAATGCAACCACAACAAGTATAAAGAAGACATGCAACTTATCTTGAGCTTGATTTATATTCATATCATGAACAAATTTGATTTGTAAGTTTGATTATAGAGCCTAGTTTTGTATGATTTTATTCAATAAAAAAAAAGCATTGTCAAAAACTATTATGTTATAAGTGGCAAAACCATTAATTTACGTCATCTTTTGTTTGTCAACTTTGGTGGAAGGTGTACCTCCCCAAATCTTAGGTGGCAAGGGCCTATTGGTAGGGTTTTTAGGGAGGTAGTTTCGCTTCAGGGAGAGGAGACTACTTTTATGGGATGATAGATTTTATGTAGCTTAGTTACACTATATGACTTTGAGGAAAGTAAGTCAAAGAAGGTTGAGACAAGATTTTTATCTAACACAAAAGTAAGTCTAATATAATATATATTAGTTTATACATATTATAAATATGTATCGGTTTACATACATATTTGGGATTGGTCTTGGTCCTCACATGCATGTAAAATCTGACTCTACCTTTACGTAAAATCTGACATATATATTCACCAAGCATGATTCAAGTTGGAGACTCTTAGGTAGTTAAAAGTTTTTTTTCCATTTAGGCTGCGTAAGGTTAATTTTGCTTTCTGGTTATATCAATTTATTGCTCAATCACGAGCATCAATCTAGTAAGAGATGGATTATGCTGGGATTAGTTATATCTCGAGCAACACCTTCTCATGCTATGATCATGTGCTACATACCACAACCATGATAGGGGTTGTACCTAACAGATATGGGTAGGTAGGTGGAAGATTGGGTTTAACATCTATTTCTTAATGGCCTGAGCGAATGCTTCTTTGCTTGATATGGTACCGGGATGCTAATAAGCCACAATGACGTCCCCCAACTAAGGGGGTAGCCGGGCAAGGAAGTGGAGCCGAGCATGTAGGATGCGTGGGTGGCTTGTCTAAACCCCCGTCACTTGGAGTGGCATGGCTGTTACCCTAACAGGTTAGACCTACTAGCTATGGTCGACCTAGGCCACTGGTTACGAGCGAAACCCGTCATAATCAGGGGTAGTCATTAGGTAGACCTAAGAGTATAAGTGTTGGAATATGGGTTGGACCTAGAATTCTCCTATATTACATACGCATCCTCATAGGGCGAGGATGCAGAGAAGAAATGATCAGAAAAATTGGGATAAAAGGCCCCAGTTTGAAACCCATATAGTTTCGAGAAATCCTAGCTCATGGGTTGAGTTGATTCAAGTTGGTTTACGAACTCCCGCCCCTTGGGAGCTCGTGAGGAATGGAATTCCGAATTCTGGGATTGAGTAGGTGTATACGTGTTTCCCGAATTCCCGAACATTCATTCTTCATTCTTTTAGCAACCAAGTCCATCTTATCAAGCTTGTTACAAATTAATTCTATGTCAAATGAATGAGAATCCTAGATGTCATTAGCATTTTACCTGGGTTGTTGGGATTAGTTGAAGGCATCAATGGAGGCGTGATTAATTGAATTCTTGCTTATTTACTTAAATAGGTCATATGCGCCATCTTCATTCTTGTTGAGGAAATTACCTCTGCAGGAGGCGTCCACATGATTACGGAGTTCGACAAACCCGTGATAGAATATCTCATGAGTTGCCATTTTGACACCTCGTGGTGTGGACACTTCCTCAAAAGTTGATGGAATCGCTCCCAGGCGCCATGCAACGGTTCCCACGACCTCTGGGCGAAAGTGGTAATTGTCCGTCGCAAGGCATTGGTCCGTCCAATTGGGAAGAATTTCTTTAGGAAAGCCGACTCAAGAGTAGCCCATGTTTCTATCGGCCTTCCAATGGTCTGGTACCAATGTGCAGTCTTATCCCTGAGGGAGTGGGGAAAGAGCCTCATGATTATCTTCTCTTCATTCACATTCCTAGCTTTGGTGGTCTGAACCAAAGTGGTCAGGTGCTCTAAGTGCTGGAATGGGTCCTCTGAGCCAAGTCCGTGGAAATGCTTAATCAAACTTAAGACTTGGGGCTTGATTTCTCTGTCTCCGGTGGGAATCATGACGCTGGGACGTTCCCCAAGTTTGAAGGATCATAGAAATCCTTCAAGCGTCGAGCGCCCTGACCATACATTCGTTGGAACCATTATTGCATCTGCTGCAATTCTTCCAACTGCCTCTGAATCAGCTCCTGCTGGTTTGGGGGTTGGGGAGGTGGTTGTTGATCAGTCATGGGATCTGCTTGGCTATAACTTAACCTCTGCCTCTAGGAATGGTCTAAAGGTCCTTCCAAACGAGGGTTCAATGACCTCCTTTCAAACATACACTAGAAGGAAGTCAGAAAGACAGGAAAGATAAGGAACCTTGCAGCATAAAAAATGCAAGCCTGTCCTTAGGTTGGGTAGCCTAAAGGTCTACAGCCTAAAGGTCCTTAAGATTATAGATAATTTACTCTACTTGTATCCAGTCAATCCAACCAGTTAGAAGGAGGGGTTGGGAAGAAGGTTCTTCCTTTGGCTTCTGCCTCCGGTTCTTTTGATATCCCCCAATCGCGGTCGTTTGACGATACTCCCCTAACTAGACATCAGATTGACTAGTATAAGCAAGTTAATCGTGAATAATCTCAATCTAGGCCTCGAAGAGTGAATCAGTTCTTACGGCCAACGTTTAATCAATTTTAATTAGGCTTGGGATATTTAATGCTTTCAGAATGTGATGGACGCTTAATGGGTTGTGCCATTAATGATTCATTGAAAATGTGTGTATGTGCACAACCACAAAGTTTTCAAGGAAGATTATAGATGATGAAGTGAGTTTTAGGGTTTGAATCTTGCTTAGTAGCTTTTAGGGTTCAAATATTAGGTAGATTCAACCAAATTTCCAGGAGGTAAACCAAGTTTGAAATCACGAGTTCTAGTGTTTTCCTTTACAAATAAAAAAGAAATATAGAGTGCCTGGGTTGACATAAATATTGAATCCTATGGGGTAGCTACAAAATAAACTGTTTTGAAATTAGGTGGTGCGATCTAAACAATTCAAGCAAGGGACCCAGATGCACCACCAATTAAGCACGCAGAGATGATTAACCTAGTCTGATTCTCTTTTATGTGTTGATATGCGTGCATCATTTCCATAGGTCGGAATCTAGGTAGAATAGATAAAAATCAAGTTAGGTTATGTGCCTCAAATGTGCATGTATATAGTGTGTATGTTGATTTGTCCCACAAGAAGTATCTTTTTATTTTATTTAATATGCGAGGGTGAGATGAGTGGAGGTGACAAACAAGAAACAAATTCTATCCTAGGGTTTATGCAAACACTTAAGTAGATTAGTTCTTGGTTATAGATGTGGCGAAAGTGAAAATTAGGAAGGAAAACTTAGGCATTAGGAGCTTGTCAACTACAGGAAATAATACGAGAACCTGAAACACCTAGACTTTTCAGGCTTTCGGGCTTAATCACTCTAGTGTCCACTAAAATATGGATTTAGCCCTGAATCCTCACAACCTTAATTTACATTAATCTGATCAATAAAGAAAGGTGATGAGTATACGACTTATCAACCCGCCCTCTGCCTTGGAGGGACTTTTAGTCTAAGCATTTATACACATTTTTGCACTAACTCACTCCTCGAAGAGTCTAATAGAAATTGGGTAGCTAATGAACCTTCTAGGATGGTATGGTTGATAAATGATCGTGGGTAACAGCCCATTGGCCGGTTGTCTAGAAGCCAGCTCACTAAATACACGAAAAAGCCCAAAACACTTAAGAAAGAAGCGGAGAAGTAGAGCAATCTAGGGAGATATATACTGGAAACACTCTTGTGTTGACCCCACTCAAAATAAAAGTAGGGAGAAGGCTACCGATCTGACAGATATACCTTTAGGTAGGCATTCTCCTTTCCGGTCACCTAGGGGCGTAGAACCCGATGTCTATTTTAATTACCGTTGAGTGAATTTATCACAATCGTCACACCAAGATGCTTAGCACTTAGAGTCTTTTTCGAATTATGTGTGGTTGGGTAACTGTAAAATGTTACCTACACACTCAACTCCAAAAATCCAAGAAAATGAGAAAAGTTGAAAAAGAAAAAATACATCTCTGTATATATGCTTTAAAGCGAGGAATTAGGTGGTTTGCATTTTGGCGCATATGGGCGCTGTTTAGTCTCTGTGGATTAGGCTCTTAGTATATTTCCTCCTGTTGACAAGCAACATATGTCTAAGTAATTAATTCCTAATTCTGACTGGAAATAACGGCTACGATAAAGCTTGCTAGGGACTAGCAAGGGATGAGCATGGGGGTGTGATAACTCTACATTCAATGATGATAATTCCATCAACTGATGTTAGTTTTGAGAACATATGGGCACTAATAACAAGTCATGATGGGCATAGGGGCACTGCATGCATTGCGATTTAAGATTGCTTATAAATCAAAGTTTAATGGCCATATGTACAAGTGCATGTTGAAACAGGCCTTAGATGAGCAATCGACCTGCACAGATGGATTCAGATCGACGAATGGAGTCTAACGAACCTAAAATCACTTAAATTTGACATCCAGAGCTCCCTCGACTAGCCAAAGAAGTTCTGGCCGTTGATATGATGATCAACGGCCCATAACGCATCGCATGGCACCCCGCCAGCCCACATTCGCCGCCCTCTCTCTTCATCGCGCGATCTTAGCCGCACATCTCTCATTGGATGGCTAAGGATCCGCAAGCTCAGCACCACACCCCCAGCGCGTCCAAAGAGCTTCAAGATCTGACTGTTGGATCTCCATCCAACGGTCGATATCGCGTGCGCCTAGCTTCGCCGCTGCACCAACTCAAGGAGGCAGCACAGCGATTGAACTCTCGCACTAGCAAGCAGCGGTGAGCGTTCAACTCCCGCTGCGCCTTAAATTGCATCTGAGCGCGCACCGCGAGTGATTCAGACTGTCCGATCAACGTCGAGCGGTGTAGATGGAAGCTACGCGGCGTGCCCTCAAGCGCCCGATGTGCACGCACGCGATCACGTGCGAGGCGCGTGCTCTCCCGCAAGCAAGCGCAATCTGGCTAGCGTTAAGGGTGCAATCTCAGCCGTCTGTTCTTTGATTGGACGGTCCACATGGCGCACACATGGATCGCGTGGGTGATGGAAGCACGCGCGCGCGCTTAGACTGACAGGCGAGGGGCTTTTCCAACATTTCTGGAATGGGTTTAGCAATGTCCCAAATGTCGCTAAAGCCCTTACTTAGTTTAGAAACCCTTCTTCTCTATACAAACCTCCCTGACCACCCCATTCAGAGGCATTCAATACACATACGCCTTCCATACAATAGCCTTCTAGCTCCACCAAATACTCCATACTCACCTTGGAGTTGTCAAGCCACCGACGAAGCTCCCTCCACCGTCGTGGCTGCCTTGCCTACTCGCACTTTCTTTACTTCAGTTTATCTTGCACTTATTTAAGCTTTCATCTATGGTTGTAGTTATAAACAAACTTTAATTGCATGTTATATATTGATGATGTTTCATATATTATAGCTTACATCCTCTTAATGCTTGTAACATTTTAAACACGATCTCTAACCCTACTCTCTCTCTCTCTCTCGTGTTTTCTCGTAAGCAAGCAAATCACCCATTCCTGTGACAACTAAAGTGACAAAATAATCTGATTTTACACCTTCTTGTGTTCGACACTTGGACTCACCAACTCCACTTCTTAAATTAAAATCGACATTGTGAACGCGTACTACAATAGCATAATTAAACAACCGCGTTCCGCGCGCGTCACCTGGTCCCAGTGATAGACAACCTATACCTAACCGTAGAAATGTTTCTAACATAGGAATGTTTCACTAAATTTTTGAAGGAATTAATCACTACCAAGCGCGAGTCGAAATCGAATAATCTTAAGAAGGTTATCTTGACTGAACAAGCTAGCTCGATCATTTCGAACAACCTTCCTTCCAAGAAGAAGGATGCAAGAGCCCCACTGATTTCTTGTTCGATTGGGGATATCACGTTGGATAGGGCTCTCTTAGATGTGGGCACTTCCATTAATTTGATTCTGACTGTTTTATATGAGAAGTTCGATATTGGTGATCTAAAGCTCACTAATGTGACACTTCAGCTAGCCGATCGAACTATCACAAAATCGCGTGGGATTTTGGAAGATGTGATTGTTTGTGTCACGAAATTTTACTTACCTGAAGGTGTGATTGTTAAGAAGTTGATACGTTGTGTGGCTTTGGTGGAATTTGAAGGATTCCTTCATGTGTCCCTATCTTCTCCAACCATGAGAAGTACAACAGTACTTGTTGTTGGCTTGTGGCGCATTATTCGTGAAAGGTTATAACAAAAGCTCTAGTCCTTATGTATGGGTATTAAGATTCTAAGTTTATTTTATCTATCCAAATGAATTCCCTGTATACAATTTGTTCATCAGGCTAGTAGGAACTGTGTTGTGTGTATGCTACTTCCTGGAAGGTTTTGTGTAGAGTGCGGTGTCTGTGTAACGGACTGATTTTGACAATGAGTGTCTACGTTTGCAGCCTCCATTGTGGTGGTTCCACTGGTCGTTGCCTACTACTGAATTTTTTGTCGTTTTCCTACCATTAAGCTGATGGCTATTTTTATGGCCATCTTCCCTCTCCTTCGCTTCTAGCAGATTTTTATGCGTAAGCATCGAAGGTGGTATTGTTTATACGCAATAGATGTTGGAAAGCAAGGGATGATGGTGGTGGGGCATTTGTGGGAATCCTTGTATAGGGGTTAAAATAACTAACCTTGACAAGGGAGGAAGGTGGTGGAAGTTGGAGAGAGAATAGGGCGAGGCGAAGGACCATGAGGAAACCAAGCACGATGAGAACGATGAGGTCGGCGTGGCAAACGAGGGCGAGGGTACCGAGCATGATGCAGACAATAAGGTCGACATGACAAGGAATTCAATGGTGCCGAGCATGACGAGGATGACGAGGTTGACAAGGCGAGGATGATGTTGAGGAAGAGAAGTGTGATTGAAGGCGAGGACGGGGTCAATCGATGGGTTTTGAGGGAGGAAAGGGTCCAGCTCGGGAAGGTCTACGCTCAGAGGAGGAAGGGTTTGCTGCCTAAGAAGTGGAGGGGGGATCCTGTCGACCTTGCCTTTCTTGTTCCATTTACAAGCATGTGAGCTCGCCAAAAATACTTGTGGTTAATATCCATTGGCACACTAAAATGGTGGAGGATATGAGAGAGTAAGGTGCTAAAGGGGAAGGAGCTCGTAGGCTTCCTTTCTATGAAGGTAAGGATGAAATGATTCTGATTAAACACCTTATTCTTCATAAAGGCATAAATTGCGACAAGCATAGGACTGGGACAATTTTCAAAAGAAGTAGATTTGAATATGAAGTTTCAAAGAAATGAGCGGTTTAGGAATCGTGAGGGGGTAGGCAAAAATAAGGTGACTTGGTGGGCTTGCCCAAGTCAAAATACTAATGAGTGAGAAGTGCCTCTCAAATCACCTCGGAGGTATCTTGATGCAAATCGATATAAGTGGGACCAGAAGAGGGATAGCCCAAAATCTCCAATAAAACATCAAAATTCACGAGAACCTCAATGCCTTATACATTCGACGTGAGCTGAATGTCGAACCCTTCGTTGATATTGAAGGTTGGCATAAAAAAGATGACAAGCCATTAGATCCACTTTTTGATGTGATTACCTTAAGCACCTGCATAGAAATTACGATCAAGGAGACAATCGATTTTGTGAAAAATGAACTTGTCTCTAAGTCTGGGAAAGACATGTTCAAAGTAATGAAAATTAATGGGATGTCCGAGATGAGGTAGTAATTTGGCGTAGAGAAAAATTTCGTCTTGTGTCATCATCAAAATGACGATTGTAAGTATCGTCGTAAAAGGACGATGAACTAGACTAGTGTGTGTGTGTTTGGGTGCCATAATAAGGTTCTGTTTTGTTTTGACCAGTCAAAATAGTGCGGTTTATGGATCAAAAAAGGGTAGTTGATTGATTGCAAAAGGATTGATCGATCAAAACTGGTGAGTGACTCTACTGGAACCGATTGTTTGGTTGATCAGAGTCGATGATTTATCGTTAAAAAGTTGACTTTTTCGAAAAAACAGTATGTCAAATAGATTGAAATCAACACATAACAAGCCCACATACACATTTTTGGGAAGATTAGCAAGATATTCAAGATCACACAAGATAATAAAATCACAAGATATCTTAAGATCCATACATCAAAACAAGTTTTCTTGACATGGAAAAAAAAAGTTTTTAAGATGTATGGGGAAGGAAAGTATACCAAGATCGATTATATCAATCGATAAAGAGGGGCAATGAGAGGAGAGGACAACTGAAGGGGAGGACAATCAACGAGGAGTAGAGGTCGAGGAGAGGAGGTGAATAGTAGTCGACGATGGAGAGGGAGGTTGCATGGTCGACCAACAAAGTGCCGTGGTCAATCGACAGCGGTTAGGGGGTCTTCTTAGTCATTGGGTTTGTTGGTAGTTATGGTGGAAGTGTGGGGTAGGTTGTGGGGCACAATTGGGAATTGTGCAACTAAATAATTAGTGAATATGTTCTTGCATTTGCTCAACCTCTTCCTTTGTAAACTCGATGTGTAATGTAAGCCCACTTTCAAAGTGCCTTCACTAATCAAATGTAAGGCACTAGATGAGGTGGTTCTGCCACCTCGTTTGTGACAACAAAGGTATTGTAGCAACAACATCAATAGAAAATCTCAGCCATTCATGCTCCAATCTTGAGGTCAATTGTGCCTCCTCAGTAGCTACATTCCTCCTTGCCTTGGTTGCATCGTCAATGATGAAGGTTACCTCCATCACCAAATGGAGCACTTATGGCCATGACAAAAAATCTCAATAGTAGCTGCTAATTCTCCAATCTATAGATCTTGCCTTGGGCTTTCAAAAGGAAACTCTACTCCTGCTAGGAAAACTTGCCCTACAATAGCTGAAGATTTCTTGAAGTTGCTTGAAGACCTTCTAACAACTCTGGATCCTTTGATTCTTTGATCAAAGAATACTCTATTTTCTCCTTTATCATAAACTACGAACTTTTCTTTGGAAAGTGTAATTAATAGAGACATTCATGAATTATCAGGTATCAATAGTTTTTATCATCTGTAGTTAAATTTCTCTCACTAATGTTGTTACATGTTTTTTTTTCCAGATTGACTTTTGTCTATTTTTTCAATGAACCAATTATTTAATTAATTGATTTTTCGTGAATTTGTACCTTCTAATCTTATTTTTAAGATATTAACTGTTAATTAATTTCAAGGAAGGGAACCGTAACATAATGGTAAAATTTGTTACCAGACTTGGTCATTATGAGTTTTAAATCAGGAAAGAATTTTTTTTTGGGGAAAAGCAGGATAAATCTTCGTATAACCACTCCTTTCATTCACCAGTCTTGCATTTAGTGAAGTTTTATGCAGGACATTGTCTTTAAGTTCTTTTTTGAATGAGGGGCAGATTCATAAATACAATGGCACCAAAAGCCATCCATCATCTCGGTAAACATAACGTGGCACCAAAATTGTCCTTGGGTCAGACGGTAGCCTATCGACATCCCCCAACACACTCCCTCTGCCTCTCTCAATCTCACTCTCACCCTCAATTTTGCTCCCCATCCTCCCCTTCCTCTTGTGGCTCTCTCCCTCTATGATTCCTATCTTTCTCCATTTCTACCACCCCCTCCTCGATACTCCATCTCCTTCGCACATCTCTCCCCCATCGTCAGTCCCCTTTCCTCTCCCCGTGAGCTGTGGTGATGCAAATGCTCACTGAGGGCTCACCATACCTCTCATGTGCGAGATTCCACCCACTTCTCGTGACCTCCGCGGTCCATCCTCCTCCAAAAAGAATATCCACTTAAGATTCCTTTTTTTACATTTAATTATGCCCTATTGAGCCTTTTTTGGCTCACATTATGTTGTTGCATTACTTTCAAGGACAAAATGGCACATCGCACATCACACTGTGCCTCGCCCCCGCGTGCAGGTGCTACACCTGCAGGTGTAGCAACTACTCATAACTCTCATTAGGGGCCTCTGGCAAATGTTGTAGATGGGGGAGCCCTTAGCCATTGAGGTTCTCCTAATGAGCCTCTTCACCTTCCTCGAGGCGCTCCTCCATTATGTGATTGACCTATTGATAGCCTTGGCAGATTTAAGGGTGATGAAGTGGTAGAGAGAAGGGAAAGGAAGTGGATGGTTATCATTTTGGGTTCATCTTTTGGGAGTCCGTACAGAAATAATGTTGCAAGGGGACAATCTAAAAAGGGGATTGTGTAAATAATTGTATATATATTTTTTATGGTACTTTTTATTGCCCTTCCATTTTGTGTAAATCTTATGAGATGATTGTGTGGATATTTTTGAAGGGCTTGGCTGTAAATGTAAAACTGTATCGCAGGGTGTGCCCACAATAGCTATATGTTTATATGAAGATTCCTTTTCGTGGGATGTTGGAATGCAGTATGTGCCTACAATGGTTAAATGTTATATATTTTTTATCGAGTTTCCCTTGCAGGTATAGGAATTTGAGAAAATTCCATAAAAAGGGGGAAAAGTATGTCGAATTTTCGGTAGAAATTGGCCCCTTAAATTGATTTTATTTTCTTAGGCATGTTATCCTAAAATTTGTAAGCGTCATTTTAGGTAACATCGGAGGCGATAGGCATGAACCACGTGGCTGCAGCTTCGATCCCCAAGGATTGTTGTTGTGGGATGTGACAACTATTCTAACCTTTATCAAAGAACCACTTGATATGCTATTAATACGAGATGATTAGATAGTTGACTCAACTCAAGCTATAACATTAGGACAATAAATTGGTGGCTTGTATGCTTGTAGCATCACAAAGAGAATGAGTACACGTCTCTTGCTCAAGATGAGGATCTTTGAACATAATAATTCGATGGAAGCCATTTATTTTAACCAAAAGAAAGAAAGTGATAGAAATTGTTACATTAAAGGTGCAAAAAGTGGATATAAAGGAAACAAAAAGAAATTGAGAATTTGATCCATAATACAGTATAATGAGTTGCCAAAAGTGAGAAAAGTCGAGAAAGCAAGAGGGGTGATTTACTTGAAAAAGATGGATCAAGAAAGGAATAGAGAATGTAAAACTATGTTAAATGGAGTGGTAAAATTGGATATGAAAGGCGAGAAGAAAAAACTAATGTGTAGTTAGGGATGAAATTGGATTAAATTTGAATCGGATGTGGTTATTTCCACATTTGTGTTTGTTTCTCCAAAATTGAATATGGATTCAGAATTTTTTTCTTACCATATCCTAAAACTATCTAATATGAATTCGTTTTAGATAAAGATTAGATACATATACAAGTCAGATATTAATAAAAGGGTACAATTAATATAAATAAAATATTGGATAAAAATGTGAATATTTAAGAGATTCAATCTTTGTGTAAATATATTGACGGGTTAATATAGCTTTTCAAGCATAAATATACAATGATCTAAGTTGAAACACATACAAATTGTTTTTGTAAAGTAAAAAAAGTTTGTGTTTGGCAATTTCTAAAAGAATGACATACACAAAAGCAATTGAAATGCACTACTTATAGGCTTACTATATCAAAAATCCAAATTCATTTTTGCACTACATAAAGGTGGTATGCATTTATTGTATCCTTTGCATGTTTTTGTTTTTTGTTAAGTGTTTAATAACACTCTACAACACTTTTCATCCTAAAAGGTTCTTAGTGGCCCTCCTTTGATTATTCATTCCAAAGGTTTTCTTCTCTTCTCAACCCGTTGATGATGGACAAGGGCCTACTACCATTGATTACATGTTTGACGTCAACCCTATTGGATATCGTAAAACTTGGATTTTGGGATTTGTAAAAGTTGATATTATTTTCATCATAATACACCTCTCTCATCTTAGAGGAGGAATTCCATAACTTGGCATATGAAACCATTCAACATCTAAGTGTTTACCTTTTACATGCATTATCTTCTTGTTTGCACTTTCAATAGCAAGAGGAACTTTTGGATATGATTTTGTTAAAATCAAAATTGACATTCTACTTTACAATAAGTGCTTTAACTTGTTTCCTTTTTAATGAAAAGCTAGTTCTCAAGCCCTCTTGTAACATTGCTTACAGGAGTTTGGCGATGTGCAAATTGATGGTTTTGACGTTATTATGGATTTGTATATAGTTGAAATTTATAATTAGCAGAAGTAAAATATCAAAGCAATAAAGTAATTAAGAATGCTTGGGTTCACGTGAAAAATGTACTCATGAAGAGCGGGGAGAAAATCACGGGAGAAGCTCCCTATGGGCCTTTGTTTCTTCTCAAAGGAATATGGAAGGAGTACACACTCATTTATAGGCCACAACACACATGACAAAGTTCCGCTCCACTATGTGAGACTAAATAATCATTACACAATTCTCTTAACACTCTCCCTCAAGCTGGAGTATGGAATACTTAGCTTATACAACAATGAAACTCACTCTACACAACAGAACAAAACTCTCTGAATTGGTCTTTGCTTAGGCGGGTGTGCTGATGGCAACACATCGACAAGATCTGGAGCTGCTGGACGAACTACTATAGCAGGCTTTGATAAGGGACTCTTCTCTGGAGACCTCAATTAGTGTTGGTGGCTCCCCATTCAGTATCCCTGTAATGGCTCTTCCTCTAATGATCTCGAAACTGGATCTCGTTCTCTGGAGTCCATGAAACTGGATCTCCCAAATAGAAACATGAAATGGGTCCTTCCTCTGAGAACCTCAAAACTCTGGACCTCCCAGAGTTATAATTTCTTATGTAAAGTCCAAGAACAAAAGAGAGTCTCAAATGGGGGATGATTACAATTGGCTCAACACTCTTCCTTTCTCTCAAACTCATGTAGGAGAAGAAAATAATAACAAAAAGAAATACAATCAACATAAATAATGATTATGATAATACTAAAGAAGAGCTTTTTCACCTCTTTTCTTTATTTTAACTCTTTTTTGTTGAATTTTTTTTTTCTTTGTACCTTTTTCTTCTCTCTTTTTTTTGTTTTTTTCATTTTTTCTCTTCATTATTTCTCCTTTTCTTCCTTTTTTATTGTTTTCTTTCTTTTCTGCCCTCTTTTTTTCCTTCTTTGCAAAGCTAAGAAAAGGAGGCCCAAAACAAGCCCAATAAGGAACTAAGTTGAGGCTAAGGGACAAAGACTAAAAGAGCACAAAAAAAAAAAAATCTCTTGGGTTCGAAAGAACCCAAAAGACTTGTTCGATGCTTCTTCATAGGCAAGATCAACGAGTCCTTGCCACGATCTTTGCCAAAGATTGTTGACCTAAAAGATCGACGAGCACCACATGCACTGCCTCGTGATCTTCACCATTGATCTTGACGCCACTTCTTTTGCCACCATTGGTGTTGGCGGAAAAGGTCTTATGAGTGCTTTGAAGACCTCACACGCCGCAGTTCTGGTTCTCGGTGGTCATCCTCATGCGGGTCACCGTCACAGCCGTAGAAGGAGCGAGAGGAGTCGCCGCCCCAGTCGAAGGTTCCTTCGCCACCACCGCCACCGCGGGAGGTGAGGGGGGCGCCATCAAGGCTGGTGATGACCCTGGCCTTGGTGTGGCCATCGGCAGAGTCGTCGGTGACGAACTCGACGACATCGCCCTAGGTAAGGGTGCAAAAACCATCCAAGTGGATGGAGGTCTGGTGGATGGACACAGCTCTCAAAGCAATAATGGATCTCGCTGCCAACGACGACATGCAACTTATTTTTAGCTTGATTTATACTTATATCCTTTCATGGTAAACTTGATATGTAAGTTTTATTATAAAGCCTAGCTTTGTATATTTTTATTCAACAAAAAAAAAGCATTGTCAAAAACTATTTACGTTATAAGTGGCAAAATAGTTGAATTACGTAATATTTTGTTTTTAAAAGGAAAAAATGAAGTAATAATCGTAAATTGTATTAAGTAAGAAAAGGAACAGACTTACAAGTTTTGTAGTAAAAAATCGAAAAAACACTTTGCTTCTCTTACAACATTCTCTACCCAGCGTCTCTCACCCTTAAAGACCTTGCCATTCCTTTGCAATCATTTGCATCGAATAACCGCAATCGTCTGAAACCATCTTGCCATATCAAAATCAATATGATCTCTGAAACTTGTTCAAATGCCATCAAAATCTATGGTGTTAACTAGTGGATATCAAACTGTGCCCACACATCTTTAAGATGCAGTCAAAGAATACATGTTGCATGTCTTTGTTAGACTGTTAACATAGAGGGCATGCTGTGTCATCATATGCACACCACTTGCTTCTATGCATTTTTGTGGCTAGATGCTTTCTTCTTAGAAACCACAAGAATAATTTTATCTTGAGTCATATCATACATCTCCAAATAAGTTTAGAATCTTCGTCAACCATGCTGTTCTGTGGTCCACCTGGAGTAAAAAACTTGTATACTTTTTTGACTGTAAAGGACCCCTCCTTCCAACGAAAACAACCAGACATTGTTGCAACTGGGGAGAACTCCAAATACAGTAATAATTGTTGGAATTCAGCAAAAGTTGGGTTGGACAGAGCACTTGTAGGTATGAAATCCCAGATTTTTAGACCTTCAACCCACATCTCCTTGACTGCCACCTCCTTAAGTGAAATATTCTAAAAAAGCCTACTGAACAAATCTAAAAATTTACCTAAACCTGTCCAGTTGTCAAGCCAAAATTTAAAGGGGGTGCTATCACCCATTTTTGGGCAAAACTCCACTGAAAATTCTCTGAAAAGCAGATGTATAGACTGCCAAAAAGCTAAAATGCACCTCCCATTCACATCTACCCATTGGTTTCTTCAGTAGCAAGAATAGGTAGAATTCATTCAACCTCTCAAAACCTTTATTTCCTTTGAAAAACTCCTTAATCCTAGCCATCACACTTGTTCCTACGATATCCCAACATTCTCTAAAGAAGGTAACCTGCAAGCCATCAGGACCAGGAGAACCTTTAGCCTTTAGGCTTCACAAGGTACATAGGATCTCATCAGCATCCCTCGTAAGCGCAACCTTTGCCTCCTCCCCCACCTTCACAAGGCACACAGAATCACCGCATGGTTGTCTACTAGTAAAATCATGGAAATGACTTGAAAGAATTACATATTTGGTTTCTTTTCTTCAAAGCATCTACGTTAACCTTCAAAGTATTTCTTATATTCAACCTCCTTCTCGCGCTAGCAGCTAGATGGAAAAATCTCGTATTGGTGTCTTCTTTCAGCCATATTTGGCGTGACCGCTACCTCCAATCCATTTCTTCTTTATGGTCTTCTTCAGACACAATTGCCTGACATCTACACTGCTCCTGGAAATCCTCAACACTAAGCGGTGTCGCTTCCTCCTTTTTGTCAAAAGAAGAAATCTTCAATAGAGCACCATTTCTTCTTTCCTCTCTACGTGAATTAAGGTCATGCTTGAACTCCATCATAGCCTCTCTTACTGCTTTGATTTTGCACACCAAGGTGCGAGTGGAACAGGTAGAACAAGTAGCGCCAGTCCATCTGTCCCTGATCAAGTCTTTGAAACCTGGTTCATTGAGCCAAGATTTATGAAATTTGGAATAAGTTGAAAATCTTGCATTAACATTACTCTTCCAAAGAGAGGGGCGTGTGGTCTCAAAGAAAGGCCTATCACAAGCGATCATGTCCGCCATTTGAAAAGACTCAGTCATAGCAATGTTACAAATAAATCTGTCAATACAAGATGTTGCACTACTACCATCCTCCAAGTGTAACGAGTCCTCGCATTAGGCAAACCAATGAGCTCCCAGAAAGATGCCTTAGAGGTGTCATCACAAGGACCATAGTTCGTGGAAATAGCAAAGGACAAACCATCATATCTCATAGAGAAGATTGTCATCATCACCATGTCAGCCAAACTCGAGAAACAAAGTTGAAATGGATTCTCATTCCATAACATAAGCATGCCCTTGGATCTACCTTTTGGTTTTACTCTAACAAAGATTGTATACAAATCTTCACATAAATCAGTCTTCATTTGAAGAATCAAACCATCCAAATGTCTCTTGCAAACATGCAATATCAATACTCCACTTAGATAAATAACTCAATATAGTTTGCCTCCTGTCATCTCGGAGACCTCTAACATTCCACGTTAGCACATTAATCATTATTATTGATTCTAACACCTCCTTTGTGAACCCTTCTGGCTCCACTAACCTTTGCTACCTGCAAATCGACGTCCTTGTTTTATTCTCTTTCCACTGATTTCTTTGTGGACTTCTTATGCTTATAGCAAGCATTCAGAATAAGTTTGTCTCTGTGGGATAATAATGAGATAACCAGATGATTTGCCAAATGAAGGTCGATGTTGACTTGATTTTCTTTTTTCATCTGACCTCTTGACACCACCATTACCATGTACATTTGAAGCTGTATCCTCTGGAATCACATGTGTCATGTGCTTAACACCCATCATCTCACCCTTATCAAGTTGACACCTCCATAAGGATACCACCAAAAATAGATCCAAACGCCAGCAACAACCAATCCCCCTGCATCACATCAGAAATAGCGACAGGCGAGTTTTAGTTGATGCAGGCTTCTATTGTTGTTCATAAAATGTTTGAAGATAATTTACCTTTTTACTTTATCTTTTTCTTTTTCAACATAGGAAGGGACATTAGTGGATCAACTTACAATTTGAACCTTTGGAAGCTTGTTGTATACGAGATAATCTCGTAAGTTTTTATGATTCTTCTTATTTGCACCTTTAATAGCAAGAGGAACTTATGCCAGTTGGATATGATTTTGTTAAAATCAAAATTGATATTCTACTTTACAACCCGTGCTTTAAGTTGTTTCCTTTTTAATGAAAACTTGATTCTCAAGCCCTCTTATAACATTACCTATAGGAGTTTGGCGACAATGTGCAAATTGATGGTTTTAATGTTATTATGGGGTATATATGTAAGAAATATTTTTGGGGAAGCCTGGGCACATATGTCATCAATATGCAAGCACAAAACAGGCAAATCTGGCATCTTCTCAAGTAAGGTACCTGGATTTTTAGCCAACAATAGTTTTACAGTAATGCAACCACAACAAAAATAAACAAGACATGCAACTTATTTTGAGCTTGATTTATACTTGTATCCTTTCATGCTAAACTTGATCCATAAGTTTTATTATAGAGCCTAGCTTTGTATAATTTTATTCAACAAAAAAAAGGATTGGGGGAAACTATTTGCGTTATAAGTGGCAAAACAATTGAATTACATAATCTTTTGTATGTCACCTTTGGTGGATGGTGTGCCTTCCCAGATCATGACATCCATACGTCGGATGGCAAGGGCCTATTGGTAGGGTTTTTATAGGAGCAATTTCGCTTTAAGGAGACGGGATTCCTTTTATGGGACAATAGATTTTGTCGCTCGGTTACACTATATGACTTTGGGAAAAGTAAGTCAAAGAAGGTTGAAACAAGTTTTTAATACAGCACAAGAGTCAAGTCTAATATAATATATATCGATTTATATATTATAAAGATATATAAGTTTACATCCATCATGATTAGAGTTCTTTCATGGAATGTGAGAGGCCTTCATGATGAAGGTCGGAGAGTGGCTTTGAGGAGGTATTTGGCGAAGTGGGGAGTGGACATCATGGTTTTGCAAGAAACACATCTTGAATAACTTAATGGTCACGTTAGAAAAAGCATTTATGGAGAAATTCATAGAGCTTCTGGAAGTAAAGGCAGAAGGGAGATTAAGAGGTATTCTCATCCTTTGTCATGGAGAGGCATTTTCTTTGGAGTCCTCCTTGGTTGCAGGAAGAATGGCTATGGCGATTTTCAACAGAAAGACGAATGATTTTAATTTTGTAGTGTCTAGTGTGTATGGTCCACGTGAAGATTCAGCTAGATTACACTTTTGGGAGCAAGTGGCGCAAGCCTCTTGTTTTGTGGATGGTAGACCATAGTTACTAGGGGTGATTTTAATGCAACATTACAGTTGGAAGATAGGCCAGATGACAGGAGGGATAGAGCATCTGTTGATTTCGAGTGCCTTGTCTAGGACTTGGATTTCATGGATTTTCCTATTAATGGTGCAATATTCACCTGGACGAATGGTAATGGGGCGTCCTCTTACATTGATAGATTCTTGTGTAATATCTCCGTAGCAGAGTCTTTTCATGCTACTGAGGTAACTACCTGCGACAGGTCATTACTCTGATCGTATGCTTATATTATGGGCAAGTAATGAGATTGTGAATTTCACCACATTAAGTTTTGTAAATTATGGCTAAAAGAGCCTAGCTTCAGGGAGTTAATCCAGGAGACGTGGTTATATGCACCCTATGTCTACTTCCGTGGCAAGAATTGTGGCTTCCAGAATCCGTGCGGTGAGGGAGGTGATGATTGGTTTTAAATGTGACTTGCATGGATGGGCATGGAGATGAGAGGAGGAATGAAGCTCTGAAAAAGATCTCTGAACTAGATAGACATGAGGAGGTTTTTGTCTTATCTACTTAGGAGTATGATGAGCATAAAAACCTACAAACCGTGGTTAAGGAGGACCATAAGAAGGAGATGGACTGGAGACAAAAATCAAGGTAGTTGTGGCTAAGAGAAGATGACGCTAACACAATTTTTTCCATTTAGTAGACAACAATAGAAGAAAAAGCATGATTAATGCCTTGGAAGTGGATGGAGCTACTTTGCAGGAAAAAGATCAGAT
Source organism: Thalassia testudinum (assembly GCA_037157565.1). Taxonomy (NCBI): domain Eukaryota; kingdom Viridiplantae; phylum Streptophyta; class Magnoliopsida; order Alismatales; family Hydrocharitaceae; genus Thalassia; species Thalassia testudinum. The sequence continues at coordinate 21,997,030 of JAZHRO010000015.1, read as the reverse complement.
TTGTGAGGCCTTTAGGTTGCATTATCATGATTTTACACGGAGACAGATCTGTGGGGATTTGCACTTGGGATCCTTAGAGTTGGATCAAGTGCAGGAGGAGGCCAAGATGGAGCTTGTGAAGGATGCTAATGAAGAGGAGGTTTTGGCTCCTCTTAGAAGTTTAAAAGTGGAGGGCTCCTCGGGACTTGACGAGCTATAGGTCATCTTTTTCCGAGAAATGTGGGATGTGGTAGGATTGGATCTGGTGGCTTTTATGGAAGAGTTCATGGGGACAATAGGGGCTTTGACAAACTAAATCTTTTTTATCTGTTTCTTCTGCCTAAAAAGGTGGGGGTGGTGGCAATTGATGACTTTAGACCCATTGCATTGTCGAATGTTGCTTATATATTGGTGGCCGAGGTCCTTGCAAATAGATTGCGCTCGGTTATGCCTGATGTCATATTCTTAGTCTAATCGGCTTTCATAAAGAGACGGTCTTTGCAAGATTCTTTTGTTTTGGTAGATCAAATGGCTCTTGGATTTAGCCACAACGAGGCGTTCGACAAAGATGTTCGTTGGCTCCATTGTTGTTTGATATAGTGGTTGATGCTCTTGCTACATTGACTTTCAGAGCCGGTGGAGGAAATCTTTTTTAGGTTTTACTTGTCAAAATAATGGATCCCCCATCATACCACTCTTGCAGTATGCAAATGACACAACATTCTTCATTAAGGGAGAAGTGGCGACAACACATGTCTCCTATGTAGTGAGAATTTTTGCATCCATTTCTGGCCTCAAGATCAATAGATCAAAGTCTATCCTAGTCCCCTTTTCTTATTCATCTTCGGAAGTGCAAGAGATTGCAAATATTCTGGAAACTCCAGTTGGTCATTTGCCTATCAGATATCTTAGCCCCTTAAAGGAAAGAAGTTAACTATGTCTGATTGGAGCAGCATGGTGGAGAGGATCTCAAAGAGGTTTTCGTCTTGGAATGGCCATTTGCTGTCAAGAGGTGGACATTTGGTCTTGTTAAAATCTGTTTTATTTTCCATGCCGGTATTTTTCTTGTCCATTTTTAAGCCACCAGAAAAGATAATCACACGGTTGGAGATGATTAGGAAGAGATTCTTGGCAATGAAACATAGGAAGGGACATTACCTTTTTACTTTTATCTTTTCCTTTTTCAACATAGGAAGGGACATTATTAGAAGATCAACCTACAATTTGAACCTCTAGAAGTTTGTTACATACGAGAGAATCTTGTGAGTTTTTATGATTCTCTTTTCTATATTTAATTGCGAAAGGCTTCTTCGAGCTAAGCTAAATTTTAGGAGTTCCTATGGGTGATCAAGGAGAAAATGTGAAAAATGTTAAGATATAGAGGTGAGCTTTTCGCTCATGTTGTTAAGCCAATTTGTCTTTTGATTATTTGGTTGGCTGTTAGAGTAAAATTACAACTCTCATACCTCTTTCTATTTGTAAAGAAAAGAGTGTATGGCTACTCCAATGATAAATTCATTTCCCTATGTTGGGATGAAATGCAATAGTTTCATTCAAAAGACCCCTTGTGCCTTTATATAGAGAGGCACCAAAGGAAGAAATTACACACATACACTTACATAACAAAATAAGATAAAAAACCACCTACGAGTAAGTGAAAAAATAACTCAACACTTTCCCTCAAGTTGAAGCATACATCAAACTTGCTCTGCTTGGAACAGAGACTGTGCAGTCACTTCCTTGAGACTGCTTTAATGAAGATGTCTGCAAGTTAGTCTTCAGTACATATGTAGGGTGTATAAATCTTCTTTGCAATAAAATAGCCTCCCTAATGAAGTGACAATTAACTTCAATGTGTTTAGTTCTCTCATGGAAGATAGGATTGTTTGCAAAAGAAAATGGCAACCTTGTTGTCATAGTCATAGGAATAGGACTAGTGACCTGTACTCCAAAATCATTTAAAGTGGATCGAACCCAGAGTAGCTCACAAGTAGTTTAAGCCATAGTTCTATATTCTGTTTCGACACTTAACCTAGAGACAATTGCTTGCTTCTTGCTTCTCCACGTAACTAGATTTCCCCCAACAAATGTGCAATATCTTGTAGTGGACCTTTTGTCTTCATGTGTTCCGGCATAATCTGTATCTAAATAGCCACACACATCCAAGAGCTCATTATTCTTAAAATAAAGTCCTTTCCCAGGTGCACTTTTCAAGTACCTGAGAATCTGGCAAACTCCATCCCAGTGGACTTCTCTTGGTGACTGCATGAACTAGCTCAACCTCCCAACTGCAAAGGTAATGTCATGTCGAGTAACTATCAGATACAATAGCTTACCAAGTATGGCACAGTATTTAGTGACATCCTACAGTAGGGGACTATCACCATTTGCGAGAGACAACGACGCACCCATAGGCACATATGCTGGTTTGCACCCCAGCATACCAGTGTCTCTCAACATGTCAAGAATGTACTTGTGCTGAGATGGCACAAGTCATTCAGTGTGTTACACCTCAATGCCAGGGAAATAGTTGATGGGGCCTAGATCCTTGGTCGCAAACTACGACTGTAGCAACGCCTTTGTTTCTTTTATGCCTTTCCTGTCATTGCCAGTCAGCAGTATATCATCAACATAAAGAATAAGTATAACAAAGCCTGTCTTCACATGTAGTGTAAAAATAGAATGATCAACAAAGGATCTAGCAAAGCCATGCTCCTGGACTACCTTGCTAAACCTCTTAAACTAGGCTTGAGGACTTTGTTTCAGCCCATAAATAGCTTTCTTTAGCCTGCATACTTTCTAACAAGGTGGTGGTTGTATCTGGGAAAACCTGGTGGTTGTTGTATGTAAACTTCTTCCTCCAAGTCTCCATAAAGAAATGCATTCCTTATATCTAGCTAGTGAACAACCTAACTCTTGTTAATCGCAGGAGAAAGCCTCTCGGTGGTCCCGTGGTACCTGTTGACTATCAATAGCTAGAGAAAACTGTTGTCCAACTGTAGGCAAATTGTTAAATGATAAACTGTGATACAGAATATTTAGCATAAGACTGTGGAGCTTTCCTTTGTGCAATAGGAAGGTCCAGGGTAGTACTCTCAGTAGTAGTAGGTACTTGGTCCTCGACAAGTCATTAGTAGTTGGTGGAGACTGAGTAGAAATGGTAGATAATGGTTCATCCACCTAAGGTACATCCAAAGACGCGTTGAAAGTGCTTGGGAAATGTTTATGTATTAGAAATCTCTGGATGACACAGAAAAGGACTAGGATCAAGCTGATTGGTCCTTTGTATAGGTAGCTCAGAGGGTTGTGGTGTCTCAGAGAGCAAAGGAAGGGAAACCTCCTGCATGTGGAAAGAAGTGGAATGCTCCCCTTGTTTGTGGTAGTAAGGAATCTCCTCAAAAAAAGTAACTATTATGCTATGTTGTGAGGGTGTTTTTATCATTTTTATGTGTTTGGAAGCTTGTAATATTTTCCCTTACCTCTCTTTATAAAAGAGGTGTAGGGTCTTTTCTTGCGAAATAAGACACTTCATTTCCTTCAACTTGGTATCAGAGCCAAGTTGAAGGCTCTACCAAAGAAACCATAACCCTCCACCGTCAGCCCCCCTACCCTTCACAGTCGTCGCCTCTGCTAGTAGCACTGTCGGCAGTAGCCCCGACAACACCCCTACAGCGTTTCTGCCTCTCTCTTGCTTAGCGTCGCCAGCGCCTAGGTAGCTTAGACAGTCGCTACCCCCCACCCTCCTCTGCTCAGGCCTCTTGCTGGCCGTCGTCTAGGCAGCCTAGGTCTTGCCAATCCACCGCCGAGGCCCGCCAGTTCTCTTCGTGCTCTCTCTCGTTGCCTACATGTTTGGTAACAGGGAAAGGGCACATCAATGCCTCTGTCTGATTGAAGGATTCTTAGAGAGTGGTTGATGGAGTCCTAGATCCAAGAATCCTTCGGAAAGTGATTTGTTGATATTTTTCAGGTCTTTCTATTAGTTTTGGGGTGTGTATTCCCCAATTTGATAATTATCTTGGGGTGTGTATTCTCCTTTATTGTATTGAAGAAGTGTTCTACCACATGTGTGCGGGTTTCAGGGTGTGTATTCCCCAATTTGTCGTTCTGTTTCAAATCTGATATTTGCATTAGTTTGCGTGTTTGTGACTACTAAAGGTGCACTATGGCTTCTTCTGAATCCGAAGTAAATTTAGGGCAAGGTGGACAAGTAGGAGAAACTGGTGTGTACAAAAGCCCATTTTTTGCATCTATTGTGAAGTTGGATGATACTAACTACCCTCGTTGGTCTCAGACTTTTCTTGTGATGTAATGGTGGAAAGACATGAGAAGTAGCATGTGCTTGCTGAGATGCCACTAGAATAGAAGACACGCAAGTATGCCACGTATAACAGGGATGATGCTATGGTGAGAGCCTGGATACTAAATAGTGCCATTCCTCATATTAAAGATGAGATAATTTACAAGTCTGCTAAAGAAATGTGGGATGGTTTGAAGATAGCATATTCGCATGAACTCAATTTCACTCAAGTTTTTTAGATCCATTATGAGTGTGTCATTTGAAGTAGGAGAATATTACTCTTTCACAATACTATTTTACTATGGAGGGTCTAGTGGAGAAGTATAACACTTGCCAACCCTTGTGCACATGTACTACATGCAGGGATCAGAGGAAGGAGTTTTCTGCTCATATGTTTCTTGCTGGTCTGGGTGATGAGTATGCAGCGGCTAGATCTCATATTCTTACCTTGTCAGATTACCACCTATTGAGGAGATTTACAGGAGATTGAGCACGTGCAGTCCACACATGAGGTGATTTCTACTCCAGCTTCCTCGACACATGCAACTGTTGGTGCTTGTGGCAAATAGGGTCCCTTTTGTGGTAGTGGAAGAAGACGTGGAGATGGTACTCATGGCAAGCCTACTTGCACCTACTATGGTTGGATTAGTCATGTTGAGGCCAAGTGTTGGAACAAACTTGGGAGGCCGACTGTTGCCAACCAAGCTATTGTGACTACTACTTCAATGCCTACTCTTGAGTCCCCTTACAATTGCAGAGGAAGATTATGATTCTGTGGTATAGCGCCTGGCTCAGTTGACACGATGAGGCTCAGTCTTCAGGCACAGCAACTTTTGCTTCTGCTTCTTCAGGTATGACTACTACCTGGTTGTTAGATTCTGGTGCGTCAGGTCATCTCACTGGAAATCCCCAGTGCCTTGGAGACATGCAGGGAGTTTCACAGGGACGTTCAGTTCAATTGGCAGATGGTAGGCATGCTCCTATTCTTGGTAGGGGAGGAGTGTTGATTACCCCTATTATGCATCTCTTAGATGTCTATTATGTACCTGCTGTTATAGTTTTAAAAATCGTGCCTCAAGGCTATAGAGGCGTACGCCTCGAGGCGAGGCGGTAGCCTCGGGGTACACTCAAGAGGTGTGCGCCTCGGTTGAGCTAAGGTGCCAGAGGCGGTGAGGCGCACATGAGGCGCAGCCTCAACTGGTTTAGGTGTAGCTATTGCAGCAGCGTCGAAGCTCGAGGAGGAGCATCGCCGCAGCAGCGTCGGAGGAGGTGGAGGAGCATTGCCGGTGGTGCAGCTACTGCAGCAGCGTTGGAGCTTGAGGAGGAGCATTGCCGCAACAGCATTGGAGGAGCATCGCCGGTGGTGCAGCTGCTACTGCAGTGTCGGAGGAGGAGATCTCGCAGCAGCGTTGGTGGAGGAGGAGCATCGCCGGTGGTGCAGCTATTGCTGCAGTGTCAGAGGAGGAGGAGGAGCATCGCGCAGCAGCGTTGGAGGAGGAGCATTGCCGGTGGTGCAGCTACTGCAGCAGTGTTGGAGGAGGAGCATCGCCGGTGGTGCAGCTGCTGCAGCAGTGTCGGAGGAGGAGGAGCATCGCGTAGCAGCATTGGAGGAGCATCGCCGGTGATGTAGCTGCTGCAGCAGTGTCGGAGGAGGAGCATCGCGCGGTAGCGTTGGAGGAGGTGCATTTGCATTTATCATCAAGGTGCTTAGGGTTTTGTGTTTTTTTTTTTTGTTTACTTGGTTGTGTTTCATCATTATCAAATATCTTTAGGATGAGTTTTGAGGTGTGTTTTAGGATTTGAGAGGAAAGTTTGGATCTTAGTAAGGCTTGGTTGTTAGGATTTTGGGATGAATTTCATTCTTTCAATGTTGTGATAGAAAAAATATTATGAAAGTGTATTATTTAGATTATTATTTTCTTATTAGCACTTAATAAGTATATATCATTTCCTTTTTCTATGTTTTTTATGCAATTCTTGAGACTTATGCCTCGACCGCCTCGAGGCTTACGCCTCACCTCGATGAAAGCAAACCGCCTTGGTACCACCTCGCATTTTTTAAAACCTTGCCTGCTATGGCCATGCTATTGCTTTCTATTAATAGTATTACAAAACAATTGAACTGTCTTATGATATTTGATGATGTTGGGTGTACTTTTCAGGATCGCATGACAGGAGGACGATTGGTGGCGGATATGAGGAGGGGGGTGTCTACCAGCTAGCTCAGAGTCCAGTTGCTGCAGTATGTTGTGTTTTTTCTTTCAAAATAAGGTGCTTTATGCAATAAGGAATACTAGGGTGTGGGAAGGAGGAGGGTGCCGCAAGCAGAAGTGTTGAAGAAGTGACCTTACAAGCAAACTACAAATTTAGAATTGTTGTTGAAAAAGAGGAGGGGGAGGGAGGATGAGAGGGTCCCGGTGGAGATGTGTGGGAAGGAGGAGGGTGCTGAGAGCTCGTGATGTTTCTCGTAGGGATGTTGTTTGCTTCAAGTGTCGTCAGGTTGGGCACTTGGCAAAGGTTTGTAGGGAGCCATTGGTGTGTCTCTAGTGTCATGGTTGGGGACACGAGGAGTTCTTGTTCAGTATGGCTGCAGGTTGGTTCTTCGATGGGTCGAGATCTCCCACCTCCTTTGAGGGAAGCACCTGCTGATGGGGTTGGATCCAAGTGTCCTCTGAGACGAGGAAGTTGTATGCTTTGCTGAAGTATTCATTGATCGAATCACTTAGTTGGGGTAATCTGGTGCTTGATGAGATTAGATCTTTCCCCTCTCGTTTAGATCTGATTTCCAAAGTTTGGAAGTTATCTTTATTATCGGAGAAGGCCTTGCTTTTTAGTTTGGAGTTTTTGGATGTGGATCGTCTTAAGTTTCAAGAGTTTTTGATTGGTGATTCGTTGGTTCGGTGGCCCCTTCCAAGCGTTTATGAGGGTGCTTCGGAGGAGTGCATTCCTATTCATCCTATTTGTCACTTTTGTATTTTTGGAATTCCTCTTCGTTTGAGGACGATTGATAATGTTATGATGATTTGCTCTTCTTTTGCACGGGTTAAGAGATGTTTTGGTATTGGTTTACATGACAGTGATGCTTCTTCGGTGGTGGTTGACGGGGAATTAAAGGTGGGGAAGTCTATTCCTTCGAAGGAGATTCTTCAGTTTGGTGGGATTCTTTTGTGGATTTGGGAGCGGTATTAGGAAGAGATCTTTCGTATGCGCAGGTGGTGGCTACAGGTGTAGCAAATTCGAAGAGAGTGGCTTTTGCAAATGCGCAACGATCTGCAGACTGTGTGAGACCGGTGAGGGAGGTTGGTAGGTGGCAGATAGCTCCTTTTGGCAACTCTCAGGCGAGTGGGTCTGCTCCAGTGAGGCCTGTCTGGGTCAGGCAGGGGTCTCGCTTGGAATGTTGCCCTTTGGAGTGGATTTGAATTTCGAATATGGACTCTCCAATTGGAAACAACGGTCAATTGCCTGATCAAACTACTAATGGTGGCTGAAGAGGTTTCTATTTTGGGCGATGGCCATGCTCTGGGTTATAAGGCGCACCAATTACCAAATATAGATGCTAATGTGATAGTACCAGCTGGTGATTTGGCTGCAGAGGTGCAAGGGAATTTTGGCAGGTTCGGTGATGATCTGACTACGTAGAAGGTGGGGTCTCGGTTGGAGAATGATGGTGCTGACGTGGCTTTGCCAACTATAAATGCTGATGTGTCGGTACCAACTGGTGATTTGGCTGCAAAGAAGTTTCTAGATCTGGCGCAAGGGATTTTTGGCAGGTTTGGTGATGATCTGGTTGCGCAAAAGGTTGGGCCTCGGCTGGAGAATGATGGTGTTGACGTAGCTTTTCTTGCTGGCGCGGTGACGGAAGATGAGAATTTTCTTTGCCCATGACAGGTGGCATCTGGATCCATTTATGGATCCAGATGTCGTAAGTCTTTTGACCTCATAAAGGAACCTTTCCATATTTTGCATTATGAAGCAGATGCAGGTCTTGTTGTTGGCATGGATTTTGCTTCGTAGACTTGCTACTCTTTAAGACATGATGTTACTGTGGAGCATGGGCTGTGCGATGGTGTTGCTACGGAATTTGAAATGCATGAGCCCGACTTTCCGCAGGTAGATACCGGACCCAGCCAAGGGTTCGGTCTTGGTGAGCCTACTTGCTTGGTTCATGCATCTACTACAACTTTTGTTGTCGGATCTCGAGTGCCTGTTATTGCTTCCTCTGTGTTGCAGGAGAGTCATTTACCTGTGGCATTTGGATCAATTTTCAATGTGCGCATTTCATTAGTGGATGTGGTGTTCTTTTTTCTGGCCAGCAGCACCCAACTACTGTTGCCGCGGGTGAGGTGGTGAACTCTGATGTGGGCTTCATGGTAAGGTCTGAATTGCATGTGCCTAGCCTTCAGCAGGTGGATACGGGACCCAAACATGGGTCCGGTCTTGGTCAGCATACTTGCTTGGCACATGTTTTTCCTAATCCTTTTGGTTTTGGTTCTCTTTGTCATCGGGGCCTACTGTTGCGCCTTTATAGTTGCAGGAACCTTTGGCATTTTGATCTATTTTCAATGGGGATGATCAGATGCATGGTGAAGGTGCTCGGAGTGTTGATTATTCAGGACAACCGCGAAAGGTGAATCATGCTCCTGAAGATGCGGCTTCGAATGTTAACAACAATGGAGTTTCCTCTTCCAAATCAGTAGCAAAAACCAAGTCGGCCTCTCGAAGATCTTGTGATAGTAGAACGTCAGATCACTTGGGGTCCATTTCGTAGAGGCACAGGTTTCTTTTGACTGCTTGTTACAAGAGGAAAAAGGTGGGGAAGAAGGCAGAGGGGAATGAAGAGGCCATTCACGTTGATGGTAGGGTTGCTAAGGTCGTTGGAGTCAGAAGGGTTCACAAGGGGAGCGTCAAAGGATGCATCAATGGTTAATGCCTTTTCATGGAATGTACGGGGTCTTCGGGATGATATAAAAAGAGCTTTTCTGAGGAGCTACTTGGTTGATTGGAAGGTTGATGTGGCATGTATTCAGGAATCACATTTGGAAGCTCTGACTCCTCGTGTGAAGTCACAGCTATGTGGGGTCGTTTATACTTGCAGTATGGAGGTGGAGGCCGTAGGCTGATCAAGGGGTTTACTAATGTTGTCTCATGATGATTTGCTTTAGCTTAGTTCTTCGCACCTGACTAGTAGAGTGATGACCGATTTTTGCACCAGAAAAAGTGATGGCATGTCCTTGGCCATCTCGAATGTTTATGGTCCATGTGAAGATGGGCCGCGGCTGCTTTTGTGGGAGGAGTTACAGTAGGCCATGTCTCTGGTGGAGGGGATGCCATGGTTGATTTGTGGAGATTTTAATGTGACTTTGTATGCGGAGGACAGACTTGATGGTAGGTTTGATACGGCCTCTTCGCAGTTCCAACAATTGCTACAAGAGTTGGATTTGATTGATCTACCTACTTCTGGGTGTCGCTTTACTTTGAGGAATTGTAGGGGGGTGATGTCTTGTATTGACAAATTCTTATGCAACATTACTTTTGATGAGTTTTTTCAGAGAGCAGATGTGGTGACATGCGACAGATCATTTTCAGATCATACTCCCCTTCTTTTGCGCAGTAATGAGGAAGGGAACTTCTCAACTTAAGTTTCACAGGTCTTGACTAAGGGAACCTGGCTTCAAGGAGCTGATTCATGAGAAGTGGTCCACAACCCCACCTACTACGTTGGCCACGCGTACTTTAGTGGCCAAGATTGTGGCAGTTAGTGCGGCTATGATGGAGTTTAGATAGGATCTTAAAGCCTGGAGCGAAGAGAGAAGGAATGCGACACTTCAAGAGGTGGCTGCTTTGGATCGAATGGAGGAAGAGGTGGCGCTTTCAGAGGAGGATTGCTAGGAGAGAGATTCTAGTTGAAGATCACAGAACAGAGATGGACTGGAGGCATAAGTCGAGACAGTTGTGGCTCAAGGAAGGGGATGCTAACACCAGATTTTTTCATTTGCCATCCAGCACGAGGAGGAAGAATACGATCAACAGCCTGAGAGTTGGTAATAATGTTGTGAGAAAAAGAGAACATATCTGTTCTGCTTTTAGTAATTATTTTCAGGAGTTCACCAAGAGACAACCATGTAGTGAATGCTAATTGGCGAATCTGCAGCTGGACCTGATTAGTAATGAGGCGAAGGCTGTGCTTGCTAAAGACGTGGATGAGGATGAGGTCATGTGTGCTTTACGCAGTATGAAGGCAGAAGGTTCTCCTGGCTCAGATGGGTTGCAAATTATTTTCTACAACGAAATGTGGTAGGTGATTGGGCCTGATCTATTAGCTATGGTTAGGGAGTTTTTTTGATGGAATTGCAGGTATTGAAAGACAACAAATTTTATCCTTTTCTCCTACTAAGGAAAGAAGATCCAGAGGAGGTTGTAGACTTCAGGCTTATCGCATTATCGAATTCCATTTACCTTTTGATTGCTAAGATTTTGGCCAACCAATTGCGGCGGGTGCTTCCTGACGTCATCTCTCCTATTCAGTCGATTTTTATTAAGGGGTCTCTGCAGGACTCCTATGTCTTGGCACAGGAATTCTTGGCTTCCTGGAAGAGGTGTAATTCAAAGGCTTTTATGTGGAAAGTGAACTTTTCTAAGGCCTATGATTCCGTCTCATGGAATTATGTGGGATATTCTCAAAAGAAGGGGATTCTCGGATCGGTGGATTAGTTTGATGAAAAGATGCGTGACTACATCTCTCGATGTTGGTTAATGGAAGGCTAAGTGGTTCTTGGACTCAGCTGCAGAGGAGTGTGAGACAAGGATGCCCTTTGGTACCAATGTTGTTTAACATTGCAGTAGATACATTGGCAACCATAGCTTTTAAAGCTTGTGAAGGTGGCTTGATATATGGGTTTACTGCAAAGAAGGATGGTGGCCTCATAACACCGATTTTGCAATATGCTGATGATATAACCTTTTTTATTGAAGGGGGTAGCAGAGAGGTGTCTAATGTTTCATCGCTTGTTAGAATTTTTGCAGAAATTTTAAGTTTGAAAATTAATAAAAGTCTTCTCTATCTCTTTTGGCATGGAAAGATCGGAGGAGAATGTGATATCAGATATCCTGAAGACCCCTATGGTTAGACTCCCTGCTCGATATCTTGGATTGTCGTTAAAGGGGAAGAAATTAAATTCGACAGATTGGAAATCGCTTGTTGAGAGGTTATCGAAGAGATTATCTTATTGGAGTGGTAGACTCTTCTTTGAAGGGGGACGTTTGGTCGTGCTTAAGTTGGTTCTTTCTTCTATTCCGGCCTTGTTCATGTCCGTGTTCGCTCCGCCAAAGAAATTTTTGAAGCAGATTGATTTGATTAGAAAGAAGTTTTTTTAGAAAGGGGTAGATTGTGAGGGGAGATTTGCACAATTGATTCCGTGGGATGAAATTTGTAAGCCTATAATTAAGTTGCTTGGTGATTTTACTAACAAATAAGAGATTCATGGAGAAATCTGGAACAAAAAACCCATCAGGTAATCGCATGGTAGGGGCGACAGACACCTCCCTCTGACCATTAATTTGTGCATTTCTGTCGTCTCCCACCTGCCCTTGTGGTACAGTCTGTAATCTTCCAAAACATCCTTGATCATCAGTTAAATGATGTGATGCACCAGAGTCTACTAACCAAGGTGGTTTTAGGTTGATTAATTATGGCTAGAAGATGGTGAATCAAGGGTGGAGTTTGAACTAAGGTGGCCGACCATAGATGGCTTCGACAGGAAGCTTCATGGCCGGCCAAGAGGATATGATCAATTTTTAGCAAGTGATTCCTAAGTGATGTGTTTCCTAAAATGAGTTTAGGACATAGTATTTTGGATTTAGATAGGTTGCCCTTTAGTTAAGGTTGTGAGGTAATGTTGTCAACGCGGAAGACGATACCAAGGCGACACAGCTCAAAATCGCCCAAGGCAAGAGGTGACAAAAAGGCGACAGCCCGAGTGAATTGAGGCGACTGTTTTTTATCTGCATATATATGTCTTATTAACTCAATTTAATAGCACTAAGTTTATAAAAACATGTCTAATAACAATGTTGGAGACTTTAAGTAGAAGAAAAGGATAAGAATTGTATTACCAAAAATTATTTTACATAATTTCAAATGGTAAAGAAAAAAAAGCTTCTACACAATTAAGGTAGAAAAACATAAAAACGAAAATTATCATTGAAGTGAACAATTCTCAAATAATATAACACATCAGTCGTCAGAATCATCTTCAAAATTCAATTCGTCATCGTCACCAACAACTTTAATCTCGTCTTCCTCTTCCTCATCATCATCACTGTTCACATACTCTTCCTCTTCTTCAATGACTATTGAAGCTTTTCCTTTTCCCTTAGCCTGCTTAGGATCATTATTCTTTGTAGTAGCACGAGCTCGAGTATGTCGAGAAGTGTCTTTCTCGTTGATCCCCAATGCAAGTTCAATCATGCCCCAAGTGAGATCATCATCATCAAATACAAGATCATCACCTGCATTTTCCTCATCTTCCTCCATTCTCCCTGATAGCCATTTATTTGAATCATCAATTTCTTGAAGGGAAATGGGATCAAGATAATCCCTATCTTCATATCGATTTCTTAAAGCTTCGTTGTAGTTAACAAACACAAGATCATTCAACTTTTTTTGTGCCAACAAATTTCTCTTCTTTGAGTGAACCTATATAGATTTTCAAAATAAAGTATTAATATAAAATTACTTAATAAAATTAATACAATGCATATTTTGAATTAGTTTATAACTTACATTTTCAAATACACTTAATTCCTTTCGCATCCCGAGGCACTACAACTAAAGACCTATCTCCATCTGGAACCCACTTGGATCTATACATTTTTGTAACTATCTGGCCTGCTAAAAAACCAAAGGAAGAGTCTTATCTTGAGAGGAATCTTACATTTCCATATCAATTTGGAATCTTCATTAATCAGATTATGCTTAACACCATCACCATTATTAGCAATCAACTTAGATGCACAACTAACTGAAAAGGTCCCATGCTTCCAGAGGTGGCAATCTGGTTCTGCATCAGTTGGGGATTGACCTTGAATTGCTTGTAGCAGCTGCTGCAATTCATTGAAAGTGGTCTTAGATAGACCATCTAGACCCTCAAGCAGCCCGATATCCCAACAATTAAGATTTACATGCCATAAATCCTTAACCATGGCATCTTTATTAAGAATATGCTGAAAAATTCTAATATATCTATGAAAAAGTCCCATTTTTAGACCAATCATCACGCCAGAACCTGAATGATAATCCATCACCCAAAGAATAAAATGTTCTAAAAATTCTTATAAAAGAGGTCTAATAGAATGCCAAACTGCAGAAATACCATTTATATTTATATCAGCCCTCTATATCAAGTTCATACAATCTCCATAAGAATCTTTGAACCCATAGATCTTTCGTTAGAGAGTAATCTGATCACCCATTTCAGTGGTAGAGCCTTGTTAAAATTTAATAAATGTCGAACTCCAAGCCCACCCTCTTTCTTTGGCTTACAAATCTCATCCCAAGTAACAAGTTGGGCAAATCTACCCACAAAATCAGGCCCTTTCCAAAAGAATCTCTTCCGGATCATATCAATTAGTTTTAGGATTTTGTTTGTAGGTGAAAACACTGACAAAAAGAACACCGAGAGCAGATGGATTTAAGAAGCACCAATCTTCCTCCTCTGGAAAAGAGTTTACCACTCCAAGTAGAAAGCCTATTGGAAAATTTTTCAATCAACAACTTTCAATTTGACGATGTTAATCTTTTTTCCTTTCAATGGAAGTCCAAGATATTTAATTGGTAATCTAACCACCGGTGTCTCGAAAAAATTAGAAATGTCATTCTCCTCCAATGTCCCCAGATTAAAAGGAACCAAACTTGATTTATTCGTGTTAATTTTCATACCTAAGATTTCTGCAAAAATTCTCACCAATGAGGACACATGTCTTGCCTCCCTCCTTCCTCCAATGAAAAACATTGTATCATCAGCATATTGAAGGATGAAAGTTAAGACTCTTCCATCACTAGTAGTTGTGAAGCCTTGAAAAAGACCACCATTGCAAGCTTTGAATGCCATAGCTGCAAGAGAATACACTGCAATGTTGAATAGCATTGGAACTAATGGCCATCCTTGACGGACACCTCTTTGCAGTTGTATCCAAGAACCATTTGCTTTCCCATTTATCAACATCGAAAGAGATGTTGTAGTGACACATCTCTTCATTTACATTATCCAAAGATTTGGAAAACCTCTTCTCTTCAAAATCTCCCATAAATAGCTCTATGAGATAAACTCGCAGGCTTTTGAAAAATCAGCTTTCCAAAGAAAAGAGAACACCTCCTCCGCTTCCAAGCTGCTAAGAACTCGTTGGCAAGAACATATAAATCTTATAGTGATCTACCTTTAATAAAAGCATATTGGACTGGGTAAATAACATCAGGTAAAATGAGAAGTAAACGGTTGGCCAAAATTTTTGCAACCAATGAATAGATAGAGTTCGATAAAGCAATGTCTCTAAAATCCTCCAGCAACTGCGGATTACCTTTCTTTGGAAGAAGGAATAAATAGACTTTGTTCAACCTCTCAAAACCATCATTACCTCTGAAGAACTCCTTAATCATAGCAACCACATCATTTCCAACAACATCCCATAGTTCTTTATAGAAAATTATTTGTAAACCATCAGGGCTTGAAGATCCATCCACTTTCATTCCATGCATGGTAGAGAGAACTTTCTCCTCAACATCCTTAATGAGAGTCAATTTTACATCATCCCCAATTTGTCCCATCTTTAAATTTGCCAGTTGCCAATCACCACATTGTCATTTTCTAGTGGTCCTGAAATAAGTTTTTGAAAGCAGTAAAAATCTCCTCTCTTTTATTCAAGACCTTATCTCCAACCTTTTCACTATTTATCATGTTTCTCCTCCTTATTGCACTAGTCGTTAGGTGAAAAGATCTTGTGCTTGCATCACTTTCATTAAGCTAAAGTTGTCTTGATTTTTGTCTCCAATCCATCTCCTTATGATCTTCAAACACAATTGCTTGGAATTTTCGCCTCTCTAGACAATCATCATCAGAGAATGGAGTGATCGTTTTATCCAAATTCAAAATCTGCAAAAGTGCATCACAATGTCTCTCCTCCCTACGTAATTTAAGATCATGTTTGAACTCCATCATAGCCAATCTAGCTGCTTTGATTTTGCTAGATAGTATGCGTGTGGCTGAGGAAGTAGGAGTAGAAGTCCATTTAGCTTGCATCATTTCCTTGAACCATGGTTCCTTAAGCTAAGATCTGTGAAATTTGAAATAGGTGGAGTATCTCATATTCTCATTATTGCGACACATGAGGGGGTTATGGTCAGAAAAAAGCCCATCACATGCAATCACATTTGCCAACTGAAAATTTTCTGCCAAGCCAATGTTACATAAAAATCTATCAATACATGACATAGCTCCACTACCATTTCTCCAAGTGAAGCGCAAACTAGAAGGAGGCAAATCGATGAGTTCCAAATCTTGTATCACCTGTTGAAATTGAGTTGTCAAAGTATCACATCTACCATCCGGTCTATCTTCGGACCATAAAGTTGCATTAAAGTCACCACAAACTAACCAAGGCATGCCATCAACCAAAGAGGAGGCCTACTTAATCTCATCCTAAAAAATCATCCTTGAACTATCTTCACATGGGCCATACATTGTAGAAACTGTAAGGTGAAACCATCCGACTTCCTAGAGAGGATTACAGTCATTGTTCTACTAGCCTTTCTTGATGAACAAAGCTCAAAACGGTCATCGTGCTAAAGCATAAGCACGTCCCTGACATACCCATTGCCTCCAAGTCCAAATAATTATTATACCGATCACATATATTGGCCTTCTATTGAAGGGTAAGACTCTCCAAATGTGTTTCTTGTAGACACGCAATATCAATTCTCTATTCAGCCAAATATCTCTTCATAATGTCTTCTTTTGTCATTCCAAGATAGGATGTTAACCATTGATATTCACAATCACTCCCCCCTTGTGGACCCTTTTGACCCCAACCACTCTGGCCAACTGGCTATCTACATCCTCCTTTCATCGACTTTTAGCCGAACTCATTGTAGATCTTTTTCTTTTGTAACAAGCACTCAAAATTAATTTGTGCTTATGAGGGAAAACATTAATATGCCCAGATGAATTGCTAGATTTGTTAGATGAGGTTCTCCTATAGGCAGATCTAGTCTTGATATTTGATTTGTTTATCAGCATGTCACCATCAATCACATCCGACCCTGCATCATCAGGTGTAAGTTTTGGTATTGTACATTGCCTATTATCTCTTCTTCTAGCAACAAATTGTCTGCCTATGGTTTATCAGCAACACATGATCCATTAAAAATGGATCCAAAAATCAAAGATTGGTTATTCCCCTACGAAAAATCAGCAGCACCAGCAAACACGGGGACCGCATAACATAAATCAATGATCTCAGGCACGATGCAAGTGTACTCACCACAATCGGATTAGGCCCGGTCTCCACCTGCAAAGGGTGAAAAGCACATGCACTAGCCTCCCCTCATGTGTCAACTGATCTCCTATGAGTGTCAAGGGACCATGCAGTACGCTAGACGCAAAGCAAGTAGGCTTATGACGATCAGACCCATGTTTGGGTCGGGTATCCACTTGCGAATGGCGAAAAGCATCAGCATTAGGTTCCTCGCAATCAGCATAAGACTTCCTACGTGCGCAAAGGGATTGCGCAACAGTCTATGGTTTAACGATACCTAGTCAAATACTTTCATAATGCCAAAGAAGAAATCGTGAAGCATGGCTAATACGCCGAGGTTTGGAATTCCATTTATGTACTCCTGTACACGAAAATGTCTACACACACACACACACACACACACACACACACACATATATATATATATATATATATATATATATGTATGTATGTATGTATGTATGTGTGTGTGTATACACACACACATATACATCCGTATGTTTTTTTTTTTAGTGTATGCATAACCTGTGTATACCTTCTTTCTTAGTTATTTCTGGGGTTAACTCCATGATTATCCGTTTAGATGGAAAATGTGCGGGAATTTCAATGACAAAGTATGATGGTCGTACATGTGTATTTCCTCGCCTCTCACGGGTGCACACTCATGAGCAAGTTGCGAGCCTAGCTTGATGTCAAGTCCGGTCGCACATGCTATCCTTTGGGTGTTCGTATCGTCACCCTAACCTAACTCTTTATGTTGACATGGCAAGTATATAAAACATGGCTTGAAACGAGAGAGGAAGAATAATAAACCAAGGGGGTGGGGGGTCCACCCTCCGGAAAGCTACATGGTACTACCACAAGTCATTAGTCATTCAAAAGGTTTTCTTCTCTTCTTAACCTTTGATGATGGACAAGGGCCTATTGCCGTTGATTACTTGTTTGACTTCAAGCCCATTGGATATCATAAAACTTGGATTATAGAGCCTAGCTTTGTATAATTTTATTCAAGAAAAAAAAAAATTGTCAGAAACTATTTAAGTTATAAGTTGCAAAATAGTTGGATTACATAATCTTTTGTATGTCTGCTTTGGTGGAAGGTGTGCCTCCCCAGATCCATGATATCCATACATTATAACAAAAAAGGGTTTTCGTCACAGTTCCACCTCGAATTATGACCAAAGCCTCACATTGTCAGCTAGGCTTCAAAGTATATGGTCACAGTTCCACATGGAACTGTGACCAAACTAGCCTAGACCAAACTAGCACATCGTTAGTTGGGCTTCAAAGTATTGGGCCATGCTTATAAATCGTGATAAATGACTTTTTCTCATGGTTTTAAAATCGTGACGAAACGTTTTTGGTCACCATTGATGAATTGTCACCAAAGACCCTTTGGTCACGGTTTATGAACTGTCACCAAGGACCTTTTTAAAAAGAAAATAAATAATTAGAAAAAGTTCCAAGAAACTAAGGATAAACACCTCTTAAAAAGATGGGGAAGCTAAATTATAAAAAAAACCTTAAGAAAAAACAAACCAAAAAAATATAGGGCTCTTAGCCAAATGAACAGAACTACCCTTTGCATTATCATAATTGCATTGAATAATTTTATGAAACTTGTCATGAAGAACTTTATTTTGTATTTCTCTAAAGAACTCATGGATAAACCCTAGCACTCCATAATCAACTTTACAAACTAAAAACTTATAAGTTACAATTTGGATTTCAAATGTCACAGTCCATAAAGCATTACAAGCCTACTACACAAGCTAAAATCTATAAAATGCCACATTCCCACATAGAGAGACTATGACACCATTAAGAACCCTGTGAAGACTTAGACACCTAAAATGGACACTTTACCTAACCATTGGACTATAGATAAAAAGACAACAGTCCAAGCTTTACCTTCTCTTGTATATACTAAAACAGTGGTTGGATTCCAACAAGTGGAGAACTTCGGTCTAGTCCATCTCCAAAAGCATCTCGGTCACCTTGGCTGCCATGTCGTGCTCCAACTAATCAACAAGTGCATATAGACTTTCACCCAAGATCTTCAAAAACAACTACCAACTATTATTGAGAGGCTTGTGATTATAACTTAGAACTCAAAGGCTTGATGAATGGTAAGAGCATACAATTTTCTACTGATCAGGGGCCACATTTGCATGAGCTTTAGCCAGGGAATCAAAGGGCATGGGTTGTGGAATAACGATGTCTCTCACAGGGAACCCACCATTTGTATGGGCTAGAGAGCATGCCTCCACCTACTCTAGGCATAGGCACATCAGGCGTGCTTATGCCTGGAGGAACCAATAAGCATACCCACCTCTTGGAAGCATCTAAGATGAAAACACAGAGTACATTTGAGTGCAATGAATCATATATATTGAAAACCATAAACTTTCAATCCATGTTTAGGGAGGACAATATTATTACCTACTACTGAAATATGGCTATTGGCTGCTAATTTTGCTGCACTGTTCCTCCCCCGCCATATGTGGAGGTCAGCCAAAGAGAACTCAAACACTCTATGCTTGAGACCCTCAGATGCAATCTATATAATAGAAGGGGGATAGCACTTTAGGTAACTAAACAAAATGACACAAACTATAACTAGCTGAAATAAGACAACAAAATTGTCCAAAAACGAGGCAACAAGTAAAAAAACAAATTCAAATGAAATTTTGATTGGTGCAAATAAGAATTATCTTCAAAAAATTAGACAAAATCTAACAAGAAAGAAATTGCATGCAGGAATGTATTAGCAATGGAAAAGTAAAAAGCAAAACAACAGTCAGTCGAGATAATCTAAATAAACATGCAAAATCGTAAGTAATGGATGTACTACTACCAAGAACACAGAAAAGATAAAAAGAGCTTTGGATTGACATATGAGTTTGCACTAGGATAAAGAAAAATCATCAACAACAAAGCTTGTCACGTTACTGGCCCAACTTTTAAAGGTTACTGGCCCAATTTTCTAAAAGAGTATTGCCACACAAACCACTATCAGCAAGTTCAACTTAGATGAGCCAAACAATTTAACAAACTAGAAAGTCAAAGCACTAGAGTTCGAGAGCTCCTAGATAAATAATGCCATCAATTAGCAGTAAAAAAAAAGATTTTAGACCTCATAACTTTCCAACACTACTCTTGAAACATCGGAAGCATCTCAGAACCTCTACTAGTTTTAATTTTCTGTTACAGATATTTTTATTATGGCTTTTGTCTTGTCTATATTTATTGAAATTTTTGTATTATATTGCTAATCATCGCCCATTCTCAACCAGATAGTATGAGAAATGGCAATGCTGTCCATTCTCAACCAGACTATCCATTCCATGACTCTAAATTATCATTAACTGAATGTCCCCATAGTGTGCCCATTTCTTTACAATGAGCATCAAAAGTAAGAAATACATTACATTATTTAAGTTGCATAACCCTCTCATTTCAATGTCATATTAAATGGGAAGATTTCCATCCCTTTCAGGATTTGCTAGAAACACGATAGGGAACAATAGAGCACTAATTTGTATTTTTTCTTCTCAAATGAATAGGTGGGGGGTACACGTCTATTTATAGGTTACCACTCACACACAAAGTGCACATTTCCCAATGTGATACTAAATAACTACTCAATTCTCTCAATAATAACTACAACATCAATTTAAATGGCACTATTGGTGAGGAGGGTGTGTTTGTTTGTGAGTGATTAGAGTGTCATTTTTTATAGCATTTTGCATTTTCATTTCGTGGATCTTCCATTGCTTTCTTTGTTTTAGGTACCGCCACAAGGACAGAGTTGTAGCGGCACGCACGAGTGAGTCACTAAGAGGAAATCTAAGGAGGTGCAGATTTTCGCAACGGTGCTGGGGCAGTTTCATTTCCTGTCTTCTTCACCCCTTGTATCTTGGGGGATTTTAGACTTGTATTTTCTTTCTTTATTGCTTTCTCTCATAGTTAGTTAGATAGGTAGTTAGTTCTGTAGTTAGAAGTTGTTTACTTGTATGTTGCATTTTTATAAAATAAAAGAAGGAGCAATTCTATCATGCTAAATGTAGAAGCTGCATATCTTTTAGGCATTCACCTAAAGCTTGCATTGAGCAACATCTAGAGTTTCCTTTCTTGAAAAGCATGTGCATTTTAGAGTGGTTAAAGGTAGGTATGTGCTATTCCCTATTCTGAGTTATTTCTTATATTTTCTACCTCCCTTTTGGACTTAAAAGCTCAAGACCACTAATTATGTGAATTGATCTAAAAAGATGAAACCATAAAAGCCACCGAGTCAAGGAGAAACCCCTAAAATCGATGCACGGTGTGTTAAAAAGGAACTTTGATATCAAATTACGTGGATTTCAAAGAACGTGAGTGCACACTTAGGTCTGCTAGGTTTTCTACTGCACCACAAAGGGGCCTAAACTCAAGTCAAACTCAATTGTGTCTAGTATCCCTTTGCGAGTAAGTCTTGTAGGCACCTTCGTAGGTCGGCCTAGGAAGCGCAACCATTTTTTGTGAAGCTTGTGAGGCCACCTAATTAAATACTCTTGACGTCAATGTTCAAGATGGGGATGGTCAAGGATTTCAATGTGCACCACACCTCTTATACCACATCTGTAGGAATGGAGGAGCACTGAACTTGATTCCTTTTTTACTACCCTATGGAGTAGGAGTGAGGGTAATTGATTTCTTGCCTTGTGTTTGATTGTGGGGTATTTGCTTGTGTATGCTTGGTAGACAACCCTTAAGACTCGTGTTAGTGTTTTTATCTAATCTGGAGTAAATCCTAAGAGATCCTGCCTAGCACATCGTTATGGGAGAACTTATAGAGCCCCCACAAGAGGAACAACATAGAGTGCTCAAAGATTATTTCTTACCTGGTGATTACCCACTTGTCATATCCAGGAGACCTGAAGGGGACATTCTCCCCTATGAGATTAAGAGCAACACCATTGAATTGCTCCCATCCTTCTATGGGACAACCCTTGAGAACCCATACATGCACTTAGAGTTCTCTGAGGTCTACTCAACTATGAAAATCCAAGGCTTCACTGACGAAGCCTTGATGTGGAGACTCTTTCCTTTTTCCCTCAAAGATAAAGCTAAACACTAGTCCCAAATATTGGATCCTAATACTGAAACTTATCATGACCTAAGAGCTTAATTTTTTAAAATTATTTCCCAATCATCAAGAATAACCACTATAGAAGGGCAATCACAGGATTCACCCAACATGAGGGAGAACACTTTCATAACATTTGGGATCGTTTTAAAGACTTGCTTAGGTTGTGTCCTCATCGCCAAGTTTCCAGGTGACAACTTGTTGAGGTTCTACTCTGGTCTTTTTGAAAAGCATAGGCAAATGATTGATAGGGCTTGTGCGGGAGCCTTTCTCACTAGAACTGAGGATGGTGCCTGAACTTTATTTGAATCCTTAAGTGAGAACACTCTTCATCTCACCTCCAACACTAAGAGAGGACCATCCATCCTACAAAAAAAGAGAGCGGCTAATGAACTAAATGTATCAAGAGATCTCGTCTATCAAATGGAATTGTTAAACCAAAAATTTGATCGACTTTTGTCAAGTGGGTCTCAACTTATGCACCCGAAGGCAAATCAGACCTAGCCTCTAATTGAGTGCTTCCTGTGCCAGAGTACCTACCATGCTACTCTTGAATGTCACTTGGCACTATAGTTCCCTGACCTTGTCCAAGCCCATGCCATGCAAAGTTTTTCTCATCCCGTAAATAACACCTATTCAAACACTTATAACTTGGGATGGAGGAACCATCCAAATTTTTCTTGGAAAAACATAGAGACTTCTAGCTTAGAATTCGAACCACCTCCCTTCCCTCAACAATCCCAACAATTCCAAAATCCCCAACCCAAGACTCAAACCTCAGAGTTGGATGAAAGCTATGATGAAGTTCATGCAGGAATCCAATTAAATGCTCTTCAAATCTTGATCAAAATGATTTCTATTATGCAATCTCAAATCGAACACTTGATGGATGCTATAAGCCAGAGAGAAGAGGGTAAACTACCAAGTCAAACTAAGGAGGATCCTAAAGGGAAAGGAGTGGTAATTAGGGGGCATGCCCTTGTTGTCCTAGGGGGCATCCCCTTAGGAGTAGCATTAAGGTTCGATGATTAATAAAAACTAAATAAACTATAAAAAATTCATAAAATTTCATATATTAACAGTTTTCAACTTTAGAAAATAATGTAAGCCAACAAAATTCTATTTTTTTTACGTTAAGTTGAGGATTATGCCACCACCAAAAAAATCCATAATTTAAAAAGCATATTTTGAACAACTGGGTGATTGAAAGTAGAAACACCACCAATTTTACAAAAAATTGTATATTCAAAAAATTTCAATTTCCTTTACATTGAATGGAGAATTCTATCAATAAAATCAACAATCAAGGATTTTGGAAGCTTATTTTACACACTTCAAAGCTTTAAAGCAAAAAAATTCAAAAGTGAAAATTTTTCAAAATTCCATGTGCTAATACTTATCAATTTTAAAAAAATCTGAATCAACAAATTTTAATTTTGTTTTATGTTTCATGAAATATTATATTATAACAATAATAATAAAGACCGATCATTAATAATGGTCATGATGAATAATGAGAGATTTTATGGGACAAGTTAAATAAGAAATTTTTTTTCACAATTTCAAATGCTAACATTTACAAATTTTGGGAAAAAGAATGAATCCTATAACATTTTACTTTCTTTCATTTTTAATGTATTATTGTACTTATAAAATTTAATATTTATAGTAAAAAAATATTTTGATAATTAGATATTGGTAAGAAAAAAAATTGAATTATAAGGAATTCACAAAATTTGAAGTGTCAACACACGTTAACTTTAGAAAATCATGTAAGCCAACAAAATTCTACATTCTTTTACTTTTAACGGAATATTATACCACCATATAAAAAATTGATGATTTAGAAAGCATATTTTAGGCGGTTATAGAATTGAAATCAAAAACACCACCAATTTAACGAAAAAATTTAGGTTTATAAAATTTACATTTCCTTCACATTCGAAGGAGGATTGTATTAATAGCATCAAAGATCAATAATTTGGTAAGCTATTTCACACAATCTAGTGCTTAAAAATAAAAAATTCAAAAGTGAAATGTTTTCATAATGCTCACTGATCTTAAGAAAAAAATGTGAATTAACAGCAACATTATGGATCGATGATTATTAATGGTCGAGTTTAGTATTACATGAAAAAACATTAAATAATGAAAAATTTTGCAATTTCACATTCACATTATTTTGAAAAAGTGAAGGAATTCCTTCAAGAAATCAGGCTTTTGGCATCAAATATTTACTGATGGTAAGGACAATCTTCTACGAAAGTTGACGGTAATTAGTTGTTTTCTTATTTAAAATTATGTTAATTTTGTATATTGCTAACATAATGTTAATTATGTAGGGGATTTTTGACTGAGGAAATTGCCCAATTGTGAAAGTAACCATACTCAAAAGAGCTAGGAACATGCATAATAATTGGAGGCTAGAAATGAAAAAAAAAGGTAAAGATACATTTACATCTTCAAATATATAACTTTTAAAGTAATTATTAAGTAATTTTACATTTGAAAATAACATTATGGCGCACATGAAACATGAGAGGAGGCATGTACCTGAAGGCATCGATAAAGATCAATGGAGCGTAGCATGTGAACATTGGACAAGGCCACAAGCGATGGTAAATTTTATAATAATCACTTATACATGTATTCTATCATTGCAAATAATTAGATTTTATTATGGTATTGTTCAAGAGCAATCTGAAAAAAATAAAGCAAATAGTGCCAAAGCTCCTGATCCTACACATATTCTGGGAAGAGAGAGTATAGGTCAAATGAACTATGATTATGTGAGTTTATTAA
This sequence comes from Thalassia testudinum, assembly GCA_037157565.1. NCBI lineage: Eukaryota > Viridiplantae > Streptophyta > Magnoliopsida > Alismatales > Hydrocharitaceae > Thalassia > Thalassia testudinum. The sequence continues at coordinate 21,972,296 of JAZHRO010000015.1, read as the reverse complement.
CTAAGCACATTTTCATTTCATTAAGGAATATAATAACAAAGTTTTTTTCTTTTTTTGCAATCTAAAAGTCACAATGGCGATACACTTGATCGAGCTAAACACATTTTCATTTCATTAAGGAATATAATAACAAAGTTTTTTTCTTTTTTTGCAGTCTAAAAGTCACAATGGCGATACACTTCATCGAGTAAGACATTTGAATATTCAAGAATTAAAGTTGCTTCATATGGCTCTCAATTTTGGTGCCATTCGACGTATCAACAAAATCACGTAAGTATTAATGCCTTGTCAAATTTAATGAAATTACATATATTAATTAGTATATAGACTAACATTTTTTTAATTAGGAATTGATAACGTAACTCATGACTCAAGTACAAAGTGGTGGTGAATGCTCTTCAACATCAATGACTACAGAGGATGCAGTTAGCACACTACATCCACAAGAGCATCCATGTCGTGTCCTATGTGGTGGAGCAGGTGCCACCATTAGTTGCTGGTATGGTAGAAAAGATAGGAATGTGCAAAAACAATTACACAAATAACAAAGTCAGAAGCTTGATCGCCTATTTGATCTTGTTACTACATTGGTTGAGCATCCACCATCACAATTTTTTCGTCGTCCTGATGATAATGACGATGTGTCCCTTTGTATCACTCCGTAGGTCCTTAAATCGATTTATCTATATCTATTAGACTTTTATTAAATTATGTCGAAAAATTTATGCTCTAAAACTTTTATGTATTATATACTTTCATATGTTTGACTTTTATATGTTTTAAATTTTAACTTATTGAAGTGTATTGTTTGTGTATGTTATGTGAATGTTATGTACGTAATGTGATGGAATACATGTTATGTACATGTTTGCATGTACAAGATTGGCATACATATTATTATGTGAATGCCATATTATGTTATGTAATGGAAAGTAGGTTATGTTCCAAGATCTACATCGACAATTATACAACTGTCGTTAAATAGAAAATTGACACTCAAGATCTTTACCAGTGGTTTCCTTAATTGTCGCCAAAACTTTTACTGATGTTTTAAAACTATCGCCAAAAGTTATGCCGAAGGTTATAGAACCCTTAGCAAAAGTTTGCATTTACTAACAGTTATAAAAACCTTTACCAAAGGTTGTATTTATCAGTGGTTAGAAACCCTTGGCAAAAGGTTATATTTACCAGTGGTTACAAAATTGTTGGCAATGTAAACATTTGCTAATAGTTCATATTCGCGGCAGTTTTGAACATACGCTAATGGTTTTGGATAAAATTGATGGCAAAGACCTATGTCAATAGTAGATTTGTCGTCACATTTTAGCGAGGGTTTTTTATTGCTTTTGCTGACGATTTTCAACCTCCACCAAGAAGCCTAATTTCTTGTAGTGGAAGCCTATCAACTTTACTTTCTTTTACTTCTAACGCATGATTATACTTATAAAATCAAATATTCAAAGCTAAAAAAACTTGTTTTGACAATTTGATGTTGAGAAGAAAAAATATTGATCTATAAAAGATTCACAAAATTCCATTGCTATCACTCATCGACCTCAGAAAATAACGTAAGCTAACGAAATTCTACTTTCTTTTACATTAAATGAAATATTAATATGCTAGCACCATAAAAAATCAATGATTTAGAAAGCATGTTTTGAACAACTAGATGATTGAAAAGAAAAACACGACCAATTTTACGAAAAAATGCAGGTTTAGAAAATTTTCAATTCTTTCACATTTGATGGAAGACAAACCCACTCATTTTCAGACACCCTACAATGAGCAATCAAACGTCCAACACTTAGTGTTAAGTACATTGTTTAGATCCAATCAATTCCACTAACACTAACCTTTTTCGGACGTCTAGATCTTTTATCAGATGTTCAGAAACTCTTTATCAAACGTCTGACATATTTTCCAGACATCTGATTCTATTGTAAAATTAATCATTGCCTGATTTAATTAGGATTTAATAACATCAAAGATCAATGATTTAGGAAGCTTATTTCACATAGCTTAATGATTCAAAACAAAAAGATAAAAAGTGAATTTTTTTTTCAAAATATCATCTGCTAATATTCATCGATATTGGGCAAAAATACAAATTTAAAAAATTCTATTTTATTTCAAGTTTTGTGAAAGATTATAACGACAACATTGAGTATCGATTATTAATAATGGTTAAGTTAAATAATGAGAGGCTTTATGGGAAAAATTAAGTAATAAATTTTTTTTCGTAATTTCATATGCTAACATTCATCGATTTTATGAAAAAAAATGATGCCTATAAATTTTATTTTCCCTCACTTCTAATGCATGATTATACTTATTAAATCAAATATTCACAGTCAAAATATCCGGTTTAGACAACTAAATATTGGGACGCAAAAAAATTGAATTATAAAAAATCAGTAAAATTTCATGTGCTAGCATTCATCGACATTAGTAAATAATATAAGCCAAGGAAATTCTACTCTCTTTCACATTTTATGTAACCACCACCATAAAAATTCGATGATTTATAAAGTATGTTTTGGACAATCATATGATTGAATGCAGGAACACCACCTATTTTACGAAAAAGATGAAAGTTGAAAAATTTTCCATTTATTTCCAAATAAGCAATTTATGGATGCTTCCAACAAAGGGAATTTCTTGAATAAGGACGTGGATAGTGCATATCAATTGTTTGAGAAATTAAGTGTAAAAATTCTTTGAATCATGCCTCCATCGAAACTTTTGACAAATCCGTGCAACTGGAATACATGAAATTGAGGATAACTCTAGGAAGGTTGGCATGGATGCACTTTGTGCTAAATGAAGCTAGATTAGAAATTTGATCAATATCTATCCCAAAATCATATCTTTCAAAGGTACACTATGTAAGGACCTTTGATCCCAGCTACTTCGACTCTCTATCCTCGAACTATGAGGATGTCCAAGCTATCCAGGCCAACCTTAAGAACAATCCTTATTCCAATACCTATAATCTAATTTGGAGAAATCATCCTAACTTCTCCTGGAAGCCTCAAGGGCCAGCCTAGACTCAACTGACTCAACCTAGACCTTACTATCAACAGAATCAACAAAGAATAATGGGTCAATGTCAATCTAATCCTGCTATGCCCTCTAATCAATTCACTCAGACTAAACAAACTAACCCAGATCAGAGAAGCCAAGCTGAGTTGAACTAGAAAATGGTTGATATGCAGGCAACTATGTTGCAATTGATGCAACAGATGAAGGTCTTAATTGACAATGTCTTGAATAGACCTAGGCCCAGTGATAGACAACCTATACCTAACCGTAGAAATCTTTCTAACATAGGAATGTTTCACTAAATTTTTGAAGGAATTAACCACTACCAAGCACAAGTAGAAATCGAATAATCCTAAGAAGGTTATCTTGACTGAACAAGCTAGCTCGATCATTTTGAACAACCTTCCTTCCAAGAAGGATCCAAGAGCCCCACTGATTTCTTATTCGATTGGGGATATCACTTTGGATAAGGCTCTCTTGGATCTGGGTACTTCCATTAATTTGATTCCGATTGTTTTATATGAGAAATTCAATATTGGTTACCTAAAGCCCACTAATGTGACACTTCAATTAGCCAATCGAACTATTACAAAACAGCGTGGGATTTTGGAAGATGTGATTGTTTGTCATGGACTTTTACTTACCTGTTGATTTCTTAGTCCTTGACATGGAAGTGCCAGAGAAACTCAGCAACACCCCAATCATTCTGGGTAGATGTTTCCTTGTAACTGCAAAAGCCCAGATCAATTGTGAATGTGGAAAGATGGAAATTGCCTTTAGGGATAGAAAAATGCAATTAAATGTGTCTAAGGCAATGAAAACTTTGATGATTGTGGAGATGTTAAGGATTTGAAAGAGGATAGTGATATTGAGGAGAGCATGGCTATTAATTCAACTGAAAATCCTTTACTGGCATGTTTGACTCAACCAAAAAAGGAAATTGATTTGAAACCCACATGCAAGATCTACATGTATCTGAACCTAGCACCTGACTCAAGACTAACTTGGAATCCCCTAGTGGAGAGGCTACATTTGCCATCTTCACCACCTCAACTCCGCTAAATCATGGTCCCACCTCGGTTAGAACTAAAGCCTCCCTCCCAAGTAGTCCGAAATATGTCTTCTTGGGACCAAATCAAACACTTCCTATGATTATCAACTCTCATCTAACTAGGGATCAAGAGCTCAAATTGACTAAGGTCCTAAGTGAAAATAAACAAGCTATTGGATGGACCATATCTGATTTGAAGGGGATTAGTCCTGCTTAATACACCCACAAGATCTATAGAAGAGCGTGTATGACCTTCTCGCAAATTGCAGAGGCGATTCAACCTGAATATGCAAGAGGTTGTTAAAAAGGAAATTATTAAGTGGCTTGTTGTGGGCATTATTTACCCTATCTTTGCTAGTCCTTAGGTAAGCCCAATTCAAGTTGTGTCAAAGAAAGCAGGACTAGCGAGAAGGCATTGATTACAAGAGACTTAATTCTTCCACAAAGCAAGATCACTTCTTGCTATCTTTTATTGATCAAATTTTGGAGAGACTAGTGGGAAGACAATTTTTCTACTTTATGGATGGATATTCGGGAGCAATAAGTCTTGAAGATTAAGAGAAAATGACATTCACATGCCCCTATGGAACCTTTGCATTTTGTAGGATGCCTTTTGAATAATGCAATGCACTTGTAACTTTTTAAAGGTGTATGATGACAATCTTTTCTGATATGATTGGAGATTATATGGAAGTCTTCATGGATGACTTTTCGATCTATGGAGATTCTTTTGAGGAGTGCCTGAGCAACTTGGAAAAGATTTTAAAGAGGTGCATTGAAGTGAACCTGGTCTTGAATTGGGAGAAGGGTCACTTCATGGGTTTATGAAGGAATTGTGCTTAGGCACATTGTTTCTAAAAGAGACGTGGAAGTCGACCAAGCTAAAATTGATTTGATCTCTAATCTAGCACCTCCTAGCTCAGTCTGACAAGTTAGATCTTTTTAGGGGCATGTTGATTTTTATAGAAGATGTATCAAAGATTTCTTAAAGATCTTAAGGCACTTGACTAATCTCTTACCCAAGGACAATGCTTTTGATTTCAATAATGATTGAATCCAATCTTATAAGACTCTAAAGGAATCTGTAATGAAGGCCCCAATTTTGCAACCACATGACTGGTCCAATCCTTTAGAAATTATGTGTAATGCATCTGATTGGTCATAAAAGACTCCCCTGGTTTGCTAATTTGGCTAATTATTTAGTTACAGGAAAAATATAAAATTATCAAACGAAGCAACAAAAACTCAAATTTCTTTCTAAAGCTAAATACTATTTTTGAGGAGATCCTTTACTTTTCAAGCTCTATGCTTATGAAATCATTAGAAGATGTGTGCCTAAATATGAGTTCTTGAGTAACTTAACTTTTTGCCATACTATGGCCTGTGGAGAGCAATACTCTGGAAAGAAAACTACTATAAAAGTTTTGCAGTGCGGATTTTATTGGCCAACTTTATTCAAGGATTCTCATGATTTCTGCAAAGCTTGCACTAGATGTCAATCTTTAGGAAGTATGACGAAAAGAGACATGATGCCCCTCCAATCGATCCTTATTATAGAAATTTTGAGGTATGGGGCATAGACTTTATAGGTCCTTTCATAGCATCTAATGGATTTCAATATACTTTACTTGTCTGTATTAGATCTAATAATCATAGAATTGTGATTGATTTTGTGAAGAATATCTTCTCAAGATTTGGGATGCCCTGAGCAATAATCATTGATGGTGGGACTCATTTCACAAATGCCCAATTTAGAGGTTTATTGAATAAATACGGGTGCAACACAAGATTGCTACACTTTATCATCCCCAACCAAATGGGCAAACTGAGATCTCTAATTGGGAAATAAAGAATATATTGCAGAAAGCTATTAGACCTGATAGAAAGGACTAATTTTTGTGATTAGATGATGCTTTATGAGCGTACAGGATCGCTTACAAGAACTCTATTGGCATGTCTCACAGATTAATCAATGGAAAATCCTATCATCTTCCTGTTGGGTTGGAACGTAAAGCCTATTGGGCTATAAGAAGATGTAATCTTTTTTTTTTGGGAAAAGCTGGAGAATTTTTATTTCAATGACTAGTTAAGAGACAAGTCAAGCTAAGAATTGCAACCATAGGTTGAACAAAAAGAGTGACACCCCACAAACATTTTCAACCCAAGCCCGACCCTTCCCAAACATGACGTCATTTCTTGCCTGCCAAACCACCCATAGGATGGCCGACATAAGCTATCGTCATTGCTACATATCTCAAAGAGACTTCCACAAACCACCCCAAGCAGAGAGGGGCTCCTGGTAAACCTTCCCCCAAACCACCTTAGTCAAAGGTCACTCTGAGAATAGATGTTGAATATCATCCTCACCTGAAGGATACAGGGGACACTACTGGAGTGGAGTACCCATCAACCTTCACTTGAGGCCACCAGTTATCCAGCCACCTCTCCTAGCCAACCACAAGAAAATCTTGACCTTCAGAGGAACTTGAATGGACCAAAGCTTCACACAATCACTATCGGCCTCCGTACTAGTTGGTAATTCAAGTAATTTCTCATAAGCCTTCTTAGGTTGGTACCCACCATGCTTCCATCGGAACCCATCTGGACCACAGTTAGGAGAGAAATTCTAAAAAGCAAAGAGTAATTGTCCCCTTTCATCTTCCGATTGCTCGACAAGAGGCCCATCCAATAAGAAGATGTAATCTTGATTTGGATAAACTAGGACAACAAAGGAATCTCCAACTCAATGAGCTAGATGAGGTCAAAATAGAGGGCTATGAGAGTGCTAAGATATATAAAGAAAAGATCAAGGCTTTTCATGACAAGCACATCATTAGGAAGACTTTGAACCAAATTAGAAAGTCTAGCTCTTTGATGCCAGACTTAGATTCTTTCCTGGGAATCTCAGATCTAAATGGATTGGATCATATATTGTGGTTTGACTCTATCAAAATGGAACTGTGGAGATTTGTGATCCTAAGACCGGGTAGCTGATCGAGCCTCTTAGAATAGAGAATTCGACTCAAGAGCAATCACGCAAAAGAAAATAGAGATTGGTGACCTAGTTCTACCTTAACTGGTGTACGTCTGGGGAGAGTGTGAGACTCTCAGAATTCACTATTAGTTTTCATGAATATAATACAAGGAAGGTCTCTATTTTCTTTTGTCAGATTGCGTAACCCCTTCCACTTAAGCAACCTTGGCTTATATAAGTTACACGACCCTTAAACATGGAGATTGTGGTCAGTTAGATAGATGATTGTGGATTTAAAATCACGATCCCACGATCTCCTTCCATAATAAGGGTGCAACCCTAAAATAACTATTACATCCATCTACCTTAATTCCACTAACACTAACCTTCTTTTTCAGATGTCAAGATCTTTTGTCAGATGTCTAGAAACTCCATATCAGACGTCTAACCTATTTTTTAGACGTCTAATTCTACTGTCAAAATTAATCATTGTTTGATTTGTCCAATAGCTAGAAGAAGGATCCCAAGCCTTCTTGAAGCTTCTCTTGAAGCCTATAAATAGCCTTTAACCCCCCATTAGTCAAATACACCCATTGGAGATACATTTCAAGCCTTATACCTCACATTTCTCCACTTACAACTTGCTCTACTACTGCTATCACTCTCTTTGGGGCAAAAATGTGAACTATATTTACAAATGAATAAATTAGAGTCTATACAATGAAAGAATCAACTAATTTAAATCAAATATGTACAAGTAAAAATAAATGAATTAGTGTTAGTGAAGAATGACTCAAGAATATACACATTATAAAGGCATAAAAAATGGTTCTAATCTAAGTTATTTGCATTTAACATCTATATTTAACCTAAGTATTTATTTAATTATAACTAACCAACTATACAAATTAATGAAAATAAGAAGACAAACTTGTATACAAAATCTTGTCATAAAATTATATACAAAGGCAAGACAAAAATCAATATTAATTTACTATCATTAATCAACGTAATACATACTATCTACTTATACACATTAAGCTAATTATGCACAATTCTATGTAAAAAGAATATATGTATATACATGAACCTTAAAAACTTCTATACATTATAAGGTAAAAACAAAACAAGATTTTTGTTTATTATTATAAAAATATATATCTATATACATAAGTTATTAGTAGTAAATCTTTTATGATACTTCTTAATATATATACACACTACACTTAAGAAGTATACACACTCAATATAACACTTAGTCAAGTTTTCTAACCTAAACCTCAACACACACGTGACCCAAAAGGATATGGGCCATCCGTTCGCAGGATCAATAGTCCAATGAGTCGGATTGGTACCACTACTAGGACAACCTGTACGGGGGAGGGCAAAGGGCGCAAGAAACCACCACCTAGCTCCTGGAGACTATCCCGCAAGGCCATGCACCCACACACGCACACACACGTGTGCACCCAGATGCATACACGCGCCCACAGGCATGTGCAGCTCACGGGATTTCTCAAGTCATGCAAGGCTGCTCGTAGGCACCGCATGGTAGTCGCTCGACCGGTGCTGTGGGCGCCAATGCTTATGTATCACCTCAACAACTCTTGGGCCCATGATGTGGGACTATCTGAGCACACTGATTTCATAGCACAACTATGTGACATTAATGGTTTATTAAGAAGTTTAGGCTCTTAATTAGGTATTAATTAATGGTCTAATTTACAAATAAATTATATAAACATGTAGTTAATACATAGGGCTATCTGTTTTCATAATTATATTAAGTTAATTACGTGTATAAATATGTTTTTAAATTAGTTAAACTTAGGGGTATTATACGGATATAATTAGTTATAATTGCTATTGTACGCTATAAATAATTTTATAAACTGCATAATTAAGGTTTAATTTAGTTAATTTACATATTTACATGATTAACTAAGATTTTTAAATAATTTAATTTAATTTATAAAGGCATTTATACGATTTATATACACAAATGTATTATAAACGTATAAATTAATGATATAATATATACATACTCATAATAAATATGTTTAAAATAGGTTAAAATATAAATTATGAGAATATAGTATAAATTAATATATTGCTTAATTAAATTATTAACTTAGATTAGCTTAAATTACTAATGTACTTCGTTAACTTATGATAATATACATATATAATACATAATAAATAATGTACTTAGTATATTAAGTTATATATATATTAATGTACACATATGGGTTATATATATATATATTTTACTAGATATAATAAGTTAATAAATAAGATAAATTATACTTAAGTCATCTATACACATTATACTCTATTTACATATAAATAATAGATCTATATAATTAGTTTTTATACATATGTACATGTAATTTATTATACTTTACAACATTCCAATATATATACATATATACACTAAGTACATAGGGAATTTTTAGGATATTTGTAGTTTTTCTAATTTTAATTTTGTTTGTGGTTTTTACATGAAGAAACAATGAGAGAAATTTAAGGAAGATGGAGAAAGAGTCCTTTTTGGCCTTTTGTTTTGAGATTTTTATTCCCAACTAAGGGAACACCTAAACAATTACTGTATTTTCTACATACAAATCACATTAAAAATCAAATCTAATGATACACATTCAAAACATCAAGTTCTGACTAACTACACTCTCTAATTATTTATCTACATTATTTTTGTTATTTTCATATACATTTTAGAAGAAATGCTGGAAAATGGCTATAATTCTAATCCATAAAAATTATGCAGAAATGCTAGAGATAACAAATATAGCATGTAGGAGATTCAAACATTTCTTTTAATCGTCGCAAAAATACTCTTTGGAAGGTTTAGAGTTCAATACAAATCAGATCAAAGATCCCTAGAAACCCTAATTTTGATCCCCACCTCACGCTATTAACAGTATGAAGGTGAAAAATCAAACCAGAAATGGAAATCAACAAAAGAATAGTCCCAGACCTTCATTCAGATCCATTAAACCTTGCGAACTCCTCATTGGTGAACTAAAACACTTTAATTCAAGACACACACTGCTGCCCAGGTGGGCTTTTAGTTTTGCTTCACTAAATTGATCTGTCACTTAATCATCCTGCACACCATGGATTGGTGTTCAGGATGATTGGGTGATGCTTTAAAATCATTTAGGTCATCGCAAAGGCCTCTATTCGGTGCATCGAATCTCCTTGGCCCTCGCTACCCAGCAAAGATAGAAAACAATGTCGTGGCTCGAAATTAGGCATGAGAAATCCTTTCAACAAAAATCAAATCCAAGATGCTTAAACTGATCACAATTAAATCAATTTCACAAATTTCAACTAGATTTGATCAATTGAAAGTGAGTAAAATTGAAATGATTATCAATTCAGAAGCAAAATCACAATTTCAAAGTACTTAAAAGATGATATTAATGCAATTTAATGTATATGAGAATTAAAAATAGAAAATCCAAAAATAAATGTCTTTCTTCTTTCTCTTCTCTCTTTCATTTCTTTCTTCTACTTGGCTGCACCTCCTTCTGTCTTCCCTTTCTCAGACGTCTGATTCTGTGAATCAGACGTCTTATCTGGCAAGTGCTACAGTACTTCTTCTTCTTCTTTTCTTCTTCACTTGTCTTTCCTACTTGACTTCCTCTTCTTTCTTCTGCTCCTGCTTCTCTCTGCCTTTGCTTTCTCTCTTCTTCCTTGTCTTTCTACAGCTACGTCTTCAGCTTCTCCTTCCCTAGCCTTTGCAGTCCTGCGGCTAAGTCCTTGCCTCCTCCTTCTTCTTCACTTGGTTGCTCCTCTTCTTCTTCTTCAGCTGCACCTTTCCTTCTTCTTCTCTTCTTCTGCGGCTGCCTCTCTGCTGCGCCTATCTTCTTTCTTCTTCTCTTCCTCTTCCCTACAGCTGCTTCCTCCTCCTCCTTCTTCCCTGCACAGCACAGAGAAGCAAAACCTACCCCCTACCCTCCCCACGTCTCTCTCTCTCTATTTTTCTCTTAGGACTGCTCTCCTAGAGCCTTTCTCGGGTAAACGGGTTAGGTCAGCGTGCCCGAGACCAGTCACACCGGCGTGGGGTGGTGAGCGAGGAGTGCACAAGTAATCGGGTCAGGCTACCAGGTTTGCGGAGTAGTGAATCGCGGATGAGGCATGGGGAGGCGAGGGGGACCTCACCCCGTGTCAGGAGGCGATAAGCCCCTAACACTTTTTCAATTTATGTCGCAGCGCCCGCTTCAGAACTTTCGAGGTGGGGCTAAATGTCCCACCTTCTTCTCGCGCATGCCTGCAGTAGGTGTTCCCTTTGATTGTGAAGCTGCAAGGGCATGTGGCTTCAATTGGTGGATTGGAGTCGTGTGCGAAGATGTTCTGCATGACCTGGGATAGCAACCTGGGGTTGGTGAAGTCTAGAGCAGCTTGCAAGTTTTCCCCAAGCTTTGCTCCAATGGCGGAGGGACATCAGCACCTAAAAGCACCAAAACAGCCTTACAGCCTCGTTAAAACGCTCAGAGAGCTTCGCCAAGGCACGACGAATAGTTGGTGTGGCGCGAGAACGGTTGTGGTGGCTTGCCTAGGGTTTACTGTGGCCGTGTAAATGGGTGTGTTCGAGGGTACTTTTGGGTGGTCGATGGAGAGATTGGTGTGAGGTGTTGTGATCAATGAGTCGAGGTGGAGGTCGTAGGGTGGTTGGCGAGGTGTGTGGAGGTGCGGAGCGGTGGGAACACGTCGTCGGAGGTTTGGTCGGAGATGAAGAAGGTGATGGTCTTCTATGGTGGTCGATGCGTGATTTGTGAAATTGATGAAGGGAAAATGAAGAGGGGAGAAAGAGGAACTTAACTGAGGGACATGGAGCGACGGGGGGAGGCGGAGGGCGAGTGGCACGTGTCTACCGTCGCTGGAGACGAAGGCCCTGAGATGGAGAGGCGGCGACAATGAGGAGGTCAGAGAGCCTCGCGCAGGTACGGCACAATGCGATGGAGTGAGGCATGTTGGTGTTAGAGCACCGCAATCGTTTGTTTTGATGATAACAAAACACGTGTCGTTTAACATTTGCACTTGGAGTCTTAGATTTCAGGTTAAATTGCAAATGGAGACGTGATTAGACGGAGTTCGAGCTCGCATCCATGATGGATTGGAGGAGCTTGATGGAGAACAGAGGAGATTCGCGAGGAGAGATAGATTGAAGATGGAAGGACAAGAAGAATAGGATAGAAATCTGTTTATTTCTTTCATGTACTTTTGTCTTTATTTCCTTGCTCTTTTTGTTCCTTAGAACATCATGTTAAAGAGCCTCAAAGTACCCTAACAGTAGTCCTAGGAACACCGGCACAACCATAGGATACTTAGGTTTTCTGTAAAGAACTTAGAAAACCAATATAGGGTTTAAATAACTTTTTCAGACGTCTAATTCCAAAATCAGACGTCTGATAATATGTTTTAAGACGTCTGATAACATTTAGGATGGACTTGTTAGTTCTGTCTAATGAAATCAGACGTCCAGACCTTAGTCCATACGTCTTAGAAGACGTCTGATGTTTTTGCCAGACGTCCAATTAGTGGATCGTTGGCTGGCTTAACAAACACAAAAGGATATGACCGTTAGAGCCTTATCAGACGTCCTTAAGCCTTTCCAGACGTCTGATAAATGACCGTTTTGCCTCGGCTGACCCAAAATCTCTTCTCAGAGATTTTCTAGCCGTTGGAACTCTTGGAAATCCATTCCCGCAGAAAAAGTAGGTTTCCAGACGTCCAGACATAGTGTCAGACGTCCTATATGTCGTCTGTTGGACTTGCACTACAACCCTGTTTAGATCTGATTCTAGGCAGGAAGAAACCCGCATAAAATCAGACGTCTGACCTTATTTTCAGACGTCTTAAACTGGTTTCCCAGACGTCTGATGCCAGGATCAGACGTCTGATAACCCTGTCAGTGCAATCATTGTTCCTGATTTCGACTTGATTCTCTTGGGCTTTGCTCCCAATGGCTATGGAAGCTTTCCAAAGCCTTCCAAAGCTTTCCTAAGGCCTCTATAAATAGAGAGGAACCTCTTGCACACAAATATACACCTAGACACACCTAAATACACAAGACACACCTAGTAATACACTTTCACACTCGTTTGTGTCCAAGAAAAGCTCTTGCTCTCCAAGCTCAAGTTCTACATCTTGAGAGCTTCAAGCCTTTGTGCACCCACTCTCCCGCCGTAGTTCACGAGAGCGACGTTGCGCCGTCGCGTGGCTCACGCACCCGCGTCATCGATTCGAGGCACTCCTTGCAAAGGGGAGTTTCCTAATTCCTATAGAAGCTAGGTTTAAATCTTTGTTGGCACTATAGGACTATATTTGTTATTTTACTTTGTTATTTGGTTGGGTATTCGCTTTGCGAATTCCCGTCTCCTTCGTGGGACAAAATCCTTCTCGTGAAGAGAAGGGGTTGAGGAACGCTAGCCTCGCACTTGTAGCGTGGTTGTAATTGAGGTTGAATCACCCTCGTTTAAGTGATTCGTTTAGTGGATTTGATCAACTTGGTTGATCGGAAAATCCTAACTCGAGAGGGTTGGGTGGTGGTTTTCACCCGGTTTGGGTTTCCACCTAAAAATAATTGTGTACCTTGTGTGATTGAATTTTTGTGAGATTGTTTATATTCTATTCCGCATTTTATTACGTCACCCCCTCTTGGTAGGGAATCCACAATTGGTACCAGAGTAGGTTCTTACGAGATCGAAGTAACACCCGGCAAGAAGATCATGGAGGAGAGCATATCCGCAATCAGAATCTCCGAAGGGCAGTCTACCGTCCGACTACCCTATTTCGACTGGAGGGACGTCGGATATTGGAAGTTGAGGATGAAGACATGGCTCCAGGCCACTGAGTTCGTGATATGGGGATGTTGCAAAACCCCATACAAGATCCTGAAGCGACCCCAAGGAGGCTACTCACAGCTACAGATTCGAGAGCTTTCACTCAATGCAAAGGCAATGAATGCCCTGTATTGCGCGTTGAGTCCGAAAGAATTCGAGCAAATCCAAGAGTGTACTACCGCCCATGAGATGTGGAGGAAGTTAGAAGACACTCATGACGATTCGAGCTCGGAGGAAGAAGAAGAAAAGTCTATAGAAGAAGAAACCGCTTGCTTTGGTTTTATGGCCAGAGGAAGTGATGGCGATAGCGAAAGTGGAAGCGACTCTGACAACGAGGTAAATTTCGATTTACAAGAAGCTTTTAATGAACTATTTGATGTTAGTAAATCATTAAGAATAGAAAATAAAAGCATTAAAAAGAACCTTAGCTTTCTTAAATATGAAAATGATAGGTTAGAAATAAAACTTAAGGACCTAGAAAGTAGCTCTAGTCCTAAGGATAATAACCTGTTATTAGAAAATAAAGAGTTAATCAATGAAAATACTAAATTGATTGAGGAAAATGTTAGTCTAAAATTAGAAATTTCTAATTTAAAGACTATGATACATATTATAGAAAAAGAAATCGCATGTCTTAGGGAAAACTCTAACAAATTAATCAACAAAGTAGATAATTTTTATAGCCCTAAGATTGAGAATGGATCTCCGTCAAGGAGACCTGCTAACAGATCTAGATCCAAGCTCACGTAGATACCGAAGAAAGAATTAGAATCTTATTTTGTAGGTTTCAGGGATAACTACAACACGAAGGACTGGACCTACAAGCTCAAGGCTGGTCAACTCGAGTTGGGAGAACCAAGGAGTAGACTAAGGAGGAGAACAAGAAGATCGATGAGACGGCGAACAAACGATGGACATGCCGCACGTCGACCACCAGATTGGAGACCGACGCCGATGCCCGGGCCTCCAAGCTACGGATGAGAGCCCCATCCTATGTGGCATCCACCTCCATCATTTGGACCATTTTATTGGCAATGATAGGTGAGGTAAAAATTCTTTACCCTATCTTTTTATCATAAGCATTTAGATAGGGGAGTTAAAAAATTATGAGCTAATTGTCAATTTTTAAGGGGGAGATGCAAGTTAGCTAAATTTCCTTTAGTAAGGGGGAGAAAAAATAATAGCTATCTTGTTGTTACAAAAAGGGGGAGGACATTACTTTTTTTAAAAGAAATTCATAAAAGAGCATGTTTTAAGGGAGAGTTATAGGAAAATTAAAATCAATCAAATCTTTTTGATAATGTCCAAAAGGGGGAGGATTTTTTTGCATTATTATTTATGATTTTGTCATCATCGAAAAGGGGGAGGTTGTTGGTGCTAGAGCACCGCGATCGTTTGTTTTGATGATAACAAAACACGTGTCGTTTAACATTTGCACTTGGAGTCTTAGATTTCATGTGAAATTGCAAATGGAGACGTGATTAGATGGAGTTCGAGCTCGCATCCATGATGGATTGGAGGAGCTTGATGGAGAACAGAGGAGATTCGCGAGGTGCGATAGATTGAAGATGGAAGGACAAGAAGAATATGATAGAAATCTGTTTATTTCTTTCATGTACTTTTGTCTTTATTTCCTTGCTCTTTTGTTCCTTAGAACATCATGTTAAAGAGCCTCAAAGTACCCTAACAGTAGTCCTAGGAACACCGGCACAACCATAGGATACTTAGGTTTTCTGTAAAGAACTTAGAAAACCAATATAGGGTTTAAATAACTTTTTCAGACGTCTAATTCCAAAATCAGACATCTGATAATATGTTTTAAGACGTCTGATAACATTTAGGATGGACTTGTTAGTTCTGTCTAATGAAATCAGACGTCCAGACCTTAGTCCATACGTCTTAGAAGACGTCTGATGTTTTTGCCAGATGTCCAATTAGTGGATCGTTGGCTGGCTTAACAAACACAAAAGGATATGACCGTTAGAGCCTTATCAGACGTCCTTAAGCCTTTCCAGACGTCTGATAAATGACCGTTTTGCCTCGGCTGACCCAAAATCTCATCTCAGAGATTTTCTAGCCGTTGGAACTCTTGGAAATCCATTCCCGCAGAAAAAGTAGGTTTCCAGACGTCCAAACATAGTGTCAGACGTCCTATATGTCGTCTGTTGGACTTGCACTAGAACCCTGTTTAGATCTGATTCTAGGCAGGAAGAAACCCGCATAAAATCAGACGTCTGACCTTATTTTCAGACGTCTTAAACTGGTTTCCCAGACGTCTGATGCCAGGATTAGACGTCTGATAACCCTGTCAGTGCAATCATTGTTCCTGATTTCGACTTGATTCTCTTGGGCTTTGCTCCTAATGGCTATGGAAGCTTTCCAAAGCCTTCCAAAGCTTTCCTAAGGCCTCTATAAATAGAGAGGAACCTCTTGCACACAAATATACACCTAGACACACCTAGATACACAAGACACACCTAGTAATACACTTTCACACTCGTTTGTGTCCAAGAAAAGCTCTTTCTCTCCAAGCTCAAGTTCTACATCTTGAGAGTTTCAAGCCTTTGCGCACCCACTCTCCCGCCGTAGTTCACGAGAGCGACGTTGCACCGTCGCATGGCTCACGCACCCGCGTCATCGATTCGACGCACTCCTTGCAAAGGGGAGTTTCCTAATTCATATAGAAGCTAGGTTTAAATCTTTGTTGGCTCTATAGGACTATATTTGTTATTTTACTTTGTTATTTGGTTGGGTATTCGCTTTGCGAATTCCCGTCTCCTTCGTGGGACAAAATCCTTCTCGTGAAGAGAAGGGGTTGAGGAACGCTACCCTCGCACTTGTAGCGTGGTTGTAATTGAGGTTGAATCACCCTCGTTTAAGTGATTTGTTTAGTGGATTTGATCAACTTGGTTGATCGGAAAATCCTAACTCGAGAGAGTTAGGTGGTGGTTTTCACCCGATTTGGGTTTCCACCTAAAAATACTTGTGTACCTTGTGTGATTGAATTTTTGTGAGATTGTTTATATTCTATTCCACATTTTGTTACGTCACCCCCTCCTGGTAGGGAATCCACAAGGCGGAGATGGTTCTACCACTGGTACGGTGGCAGAGCGACGAGAAGAGGGAGGGAGAGTCACTGGAGACTGCAGGCAGATGGATGGAGGAGGAGGAGATTAATTTAGGGGGTTATCTCTGGCCAAAACATGCTTAAGAGGTGCATGATGATCTGGGCTTCCTTAAATAGGCACGGGCAGGAGGTTGTTTGCGAGGAGGCGGCCAAAAAGTCACCACCGTAGGCATGGCTGGAGGGGAACTCATACCTCTCGAGAGTTCTCACGAGTGGTATGGGGCGATTCAGGGCATGGGGAGCTACCATGCGGTAGGGGGCTTCGCAGAGAGCTCCCCTTTCAAATCTGGGAGCGGCTCCCCATGGAAATGAGGAGAACACCTCCTCGCAAAGTCGCCGGCGGTATGGGTCCCTGCTGCAATGGAAGAGGGACCAAAATGAAGAAAGTGATGAAAAGTTGAGGGGGTATTTGCAGGAGTTTTCAAAAGTTAAGGGTCGGAATGTAATTGGGTGTACCACTTTGCAAAGTAGGTCAAGATAACCTTTCCTTAGGTCCAAATTTTCGTATAAACCTAATTTGGACCTAAGGAATCCAATGGTGAGGTTGGATTTTAGGTTTGACCACGTTTGAATAGACATTTTGCATAAAAACCCAAATTAGGTCAAATGTTGGGCTTGGTCCCCAATCTAGGTCAGAACAGGTTCTAAAGGCTGAATTGAAGGTTCTAAACCCTAGGGGATGTTTTTTAATGAATTTTATAGGATTTACTTGATTTTTATTATGCCTTGAACCTTGTGAATTAAAGTGGATTTGTTTTATGGTTACAGAATGTTATTTAATTCTTAAATTTCACAATAACCCTCTTCTGACTAGATCGTCCCACTTTTTCTCTTATTAAGTCTAATTGACCTATGTCTAGACCCATAGAAATCCCATTGATGCACTGCAATGGTACAATTGCAATTTTACCCTATTCTTCAGATATTCTTTCAGATGAGTAATCCCCTGAATTAGGCCTTCCTTTAAGTTATGTAGGAGTTTTTGTACGCTTTATTAGGTCAAAATATGCTAGTTGGGGCTCATGATGAGGTTCTCATCAGCATGCCCGAAGGCGCGCCCTTGCACGTCCTTGCACGTGCACCCTCACCGCATGCAGCACAGCTGCGCCCTCACGCAGCCAGCAGCCGCACGCGTGCCTCCTCCACTTCGTCTTCTTCGTTTCCTTCGTTCCTCCACTGCTGCAATGAGGAGAAGAACCCAAAGAGCGCAGCGCCCTTCCCCCTTCTGCGCAGCACACCTCGCACCTCACAGCGCACCCTCACTGCGCAGCGCTCTCAACGTACCTGCACGCGAGCGCGCAGCCGCAGGTCACGCCACAGGCCACCACAACCGTGCGACAAAACCTAACACCGGCATCTTCACCTCCACCGTCTAGCCTCCGCCGTCCACCTTCGGTCGTCGTGCCACCACCATTACGACGCGTGGCCTTCGACACACCTCCACCGAACTCCAGCCAGCTGATGGTCGCCTCTCCACGTGCACGAACAAGAGAGAAGGAGAATCCCCTGTTTTCTCTCCTATTAAAATTTACGGGGTATGCCATTGTCAAATACACTATTCACTTATTTATCTTATTATTATATTACGGTAGAATTGCATGAACGTCCCTCAATTCTAATTAAATTTCATGCAGTCACATTACATTCATCTCATGACTAAGCAAACATGTATCCTTGTTATAGGGAACAAATTCTGATTTAATTAAATTTGATGATGCTTGTCGGTATTAAGATAGCAATTCTGGTATTTCCATGGTGGTGATTTTGCATGTGCACCCTCAGATTCTTGATTAATTCTCTAAATGAGAATTTATGTTGGAAATGAGAAGACCAATTAGCATACACATCAGTTGATATTCCCGATTACATGATGCCTCATTACTCATTTTTGATAGGCTAATTCCTCCCTGTGGAGACGACCTAACTATTCGTGGTAAGATTCTGAAAATTAAAATGTTTTGAAAAGCGATTTTCTACCATTCGATTAAATACGACACATCATTTTATGTTAAAGTTCTCAACAAAAATGAAGATCGTCCTTTCAAATGGCGTCGTTGCCAGGGAGGAGACACGCCTATTAATTTTTTATGGAATTTTATATTATTTTAAAAGCTTTTCTGAATTATTGACATCGGTTCTCTTTGTGTGCACGAATCGAATGACGAACACGAGGGTGCGCACAACGGAGACGATCTTTTTGGTGGACCTTAAAGCCACCTAGAGACCAGCAACAGGAGCACGTAGGCCTTAATCCCACGCACGTAGGCTTACAGAGAAGCCTGTTTCTGATTTAGTCATTAGAGCTTAGTTTAGATTTAGTTTAGTTAGAGATTAGAACTTAATTTTTGTCTTTTGGGGGGATATTTTTGGGAATGTGTTCCCAGTGTTTCTTTATTTCTTATCGCTCTTGTATGCAGGAGCGTATTTTTGGGAGCGTATTCCTATTTACTTAGATTGTAGGATTATTCGAATTTTTTGAACTGCATGTTGGTTCGTTAGTTAGATTAAGTTTGTTTACTTATTATTATATATATATATTCGAACTGCTTGTTAGAAGCTGCATATCTATAGGATGACCATCTAGGACTGAATGAGCAGCATCTAGTTTATCTTTACTGTATTGCATACATTCTTGCACGAAGAAAGCTGGAGTAAGGTACGTCTTCTCTTTAGCATCAAATACTTGTCATGCATTTGCATTGGACTTAACTTCAAGACCACTAAAGTGCTTGAATTGAATTAATTCAGTGATCACTTTAAAAGTTGGGACTGTTAAGAGAGTGGACCATAAAATCGATGACTTGAAATTGTGTGAAAAGGATCTTGTTTGCGAGATTTCAAAACTCAAAACGCAAACATGTGTTGCACACTTGAGACACTGTGCATGTCACACATAAGGTGACTAGATAAATTTCTACCTCACCTCTTTTGCACCACAAGGGAAGTTAGTTGGAAATCAACAAGCCTATCCACTAAGTTATTTCGGTGACTCATGTGTGGGCTCGATTCAAGACTTCCATCCCTTGCGAGCAGGTTATAGGCACCAACGAAGGTTGGCCTAGGAAGTGTAATTCTTGCAAAACTTGTTTGGTCACCAACTGAACAATTAATTCTAAGACCTATAATCTACTAAAAATAGATCCCACTGAATTTACGTTTGTTTTGACTTCGATAGAACTCTGTAGGAAGTTTCTGCTTGTGTTCTGAATTCTTTTAAATCCTAAGAGAGTTTAACCTGTTTAATTGAAAGAAATGGACTATCCTTACTCCTATCATTTTAACCAGGATCCCATGCCTCGAGTGTATCCATCTTTTGATGGGTACATTAACAATTCATGGGATCATTCATATTCTTATCGGGGGAGTACTGGCCCGATAACTCCCACTTTTGAGCAGAGCCTAGGAGCGGGATTTTCCAACCCTGGAATCCCTACGTCTTTGCAAACACCCAACCCTCTCACCCTTCATGATTTTCCGTATCGAGGTCGGACCAATACCCCTGGGCAACTAGAGCCTCAAATTGACTATCCTCCTTAACCCGATAGTAGTAGCCTCTCCTCTTTTATGATAGAAATGCAAAAACAGTAAAAGGAAATGATGGAATCTATGGGAGAGATGTTGTGGAATAGTCAACAATTAGACAAGGAAATAAGATAGCTTAGCTACGCTCTTCCCAGTAATTCTGATCCCTACCCATACGACCATGATCATGAAAATAATTCTGAGGAAACCATTGACAATAGGGATCCAGTTTTATGTAGCTATCACTTAGACTCTCCCAATGAGACATGGCCACTAGAGGAGAACGATCCTAGTGATTATCCACCCGAGCTATATTGGAGTCAAAAGCAAAGGAAGATGGTACCTCTTGAGGACCTTGACCCCAATGACAGTATTCTCCTTACCCCTACTAACCCAGGTCAAGGTTGTATTGTTCCTATCACTTCCCCTATTGATTATTTGGTGGAATCCCATTCTACCCTTAGTGAGCCTACTCCTGATCCTCCACTTAGGGAATCAACACCTACCATTCAGCATCCTGAGGATTTAAATGCACCCAATCAAGGTGACCCTAAGGGAATGGAGGATGAATTAGATCAATTTTGGTCTCAGGGATATAAAGAGTCTATTTCAGAGGACGAGGATACCCTAATGGAGGAACCTGGACTGAAAATCTGGAGTAAATCATAGGGGAATTATTTATTATCTGAGGATTTACCTCTGGAGGATATAAATAATATGGTGAAATCTGGATCCCTCCTTTCTTTTGAGAGTCATCCTCCATCAAACCAGGAGTTGATATTAGAGGAGGACAAACAAAATAGTGAGAAACTTAGGGGAGACTCTCAGGGACAAAAAACGTCAATTGAGGATTTATGCCCCGAGAAGAACAAAGAATTGCGTGATATAGGCTTACTCGAAAACATTAAGATGGATCCTCCTTTAGGAATAATTGAGGATACTGATCCAACTCCTCCCATTACTGATGAATCACATATACACCCCGACAAAAACTCAAGTGAACCAAACGAATCCGGGGATGATATTAATGATAATGATTATGTTATGTCGACCCTGCCATCAAAGAGTTATAATTTGGAGTCTACCATTAATTCACATATACTGAAAGGTGAAAATATGACTCTGATCATTAATGCTTTGCAGGGTAACGTGAAGTTATTTACAATTGTTAGGGAGAATACACAAGATAAATCGTTGTTGGAATTGGACCTAACACCGACTAAGCCCTCATTGGACTTAATCATTACCTTCCAACGCTACAAACAACCCTTACACTCCCTAACCAATCCTTGGCTCAGATCTCTGCTTATGTATATTCTTTCTGGAGAACATATCGGGCCAGTACATCCTCAGGTAAAATGGTGAGTGTGGATTGATGCTTGTACTTTTAGTCTCGCCATTCAAGGGTTTGAAATAATAATGTTTTTATCTTTTAAAACCCATCCTTCTGTGGAGGATCCTTGTTATCCTCCACTTATTCCGTTTCAGGAGGTCCCTTTTCATTTTACTTTTGTTATTCCTAGATCTCCCCAGGTAGCCAACGAGGTTTTCTGCTTTCATACCTTCTGGAGAGAATTTAGGATTATGTTTTATCATCAGCTCGCCAACATCTATGGCTACCTATTTTCTAGGCCCGCGCTGTTACGTATATTTTTAGAGCCTCACTTTCTCTGTCTGGAACCAAGCTTACAGGTTCCTTATAAGTCTGGCTGTTGATTGAAAATGCAGCGCTTGTTGGGAGGCAACTCAGCGTTCTGAATAACACCATCATCAGGTGATTTCCTTCCTTTACCCCCTGTTTTAATTTTACAATGAGGACATTGTATGATTTAAGCATGAGGGTGTGCATTTTGCATTTTAGGAAGTACTCATGCATTTAGGTTAGCATATATAAAAAAAAAAATTCTCTTTTCTTGAGCTGAATGAGTTAGTTCCTAGCAAAATACCCTTGTCATTAGAGGTTTTTCTTCTTGAATTATTTCTTAAGTTTAGAATCTAGTATATTTACTTCACGTGCACGTAGATTGGGTTATGGATCTTTGAAGAAAATCAATAAGCATTTTTAGTCTATTGAACCCTTGGACAGTTAATAGGGAGTCAGGCATACTATCTTCTAGTAGATCCACCTCATATTTGTGAGAAAAAAGTAGAGAGATTACTGGTGCACTAAGTCTAGTGCAAGGACTCTTAAGTTTTGGACAATTAGATGATGATACTTCAGAGTTAGGCTTAGTTTTCGCTATCTGTTCCTATGTGCGTACTTTATGTAAATTCTTGAGAGTTACCAGATAAGGCAGATACACAGAGATTGAGTCTTAATAAAGCTATGACTATGGTGGATGGTTACGACCGTCCTTCATAGAGTCATCGGCTGAATGAGGGTAATAGTGTCAAAGGTCAGAAATACGTCTATCCTATCCATTCCTTCCCAGTGCCGAGAATAGACACTTTCACCAAATAAGCGACACAATATCCTCTTGACCATCATCATCCCTAATAATGCCTCATAAATAAAAGTCTGTATCGTGTTATGTTGATTGATAAAGAAAGAAAAAGGAAAAAAAGAAGAAAAAATTATATTAAAAAAAAAAAGAAAAAAAAAGTCCAAGTTTATAACTTTATCTTTGTAACATTGTTTCTGAGGCAACAAAAATACCTATCGCGATCCCCCAAATATGACCCATACCTACTTTTCAGTATTTCTAATTGCCCGAATACTGGCTGAGGACTTTCACTTAGTTGTAGAGTTATTAGGATTTTAATTGAAGTGTAAATGCCATATGAGACCACCAAACAGTGAGTACAGTTACTAAATCTAGCGAGATCTGTAATCTCAGAAAGAAAAGAAAGAAAAGAGTGAGCACCAAGGAACATCAAGAGAGTACAGTTGTTTAGCCTCTCTCTGAGTTAACTTGTCTAATAGTCTATAGATCTAGAGTCTGTGGTACTAGACTACATGCAGCACCAGATGAGTGTGTGCCACCAAATACAAATCCATTCAACTCGATATCTCCTACCTAAGCCTAAAGTCGGGGTCAATTTATTTATTATTTTCTGCTTTATCCCCGAGGGAAGTAGTTGCCTATCCTGATAGAAATATTTACTAAGGGATAAGTACGAACTACAAATGCGAACTAGCTTTTCACTTGGATCTGTTACCTAGGCAATTATCATGTCACATTTGTCTGGATCTCTAAAGTTTTGAAATATGAAAAGAAGAAATCTTCTGATTACTTTTATTATTTTTCATTTTTGCTAGGGACTAGCAAATCTTAGACATCGGGTTATTTGATGAGTCCATTTTAATGGACTATTGTTATGCCTAAGTAATTCTATTCTAACATTTTATGTTTGTTAATAATCACATTAGATCATTAAATGATTGCATGCATCATTATTTAAGTTTACATTTATTCTATTGCTTATTATGTAATTATTTTATATTTCATGCAGGTCCCGCAACAGCGCACCCATTGCATCTCCTCCACTTAATCCACTCCATCAGGCTAATAAACCGGAAGAAGAGAGAGGAGGATCAATTTTGCAAAGAAAAGGGTGGTAAAAGCAATTTCTCCCCCAAACAGCCGTCGACCTCAACAACATCCCCCCAACAGCCGCCGGCCTCAACAACACCTCCCCAACAACGATCAACCAAATTTAGTAAGGGATTTAAAAATCCCTTGACTTGCAGATGGGGAAGGAGATAAAAGTGGCTCTTGGTGAGAGAGAGGGAGTCTTCACCACCGTGGAGAGGGCGTGCACTGTGGAACCAGCAAACACCACCCACTGCCACGGCCTGCCCCACCGCGTGCGCGCTCCAGCCCCTGCCATCATGCACCCTGCAGGCATGCCCTCTCAAGCCACACCTGCCCGCACCTCACTGCAACCACCTTCAGCCCACGCGAGGCCATGCCCAACCTTATCGCAAGCCATGCACCTGCAGGCAGACCACAACAGTAGCGTCCCCTCGCCGCACACGCGTAGCCACACTCCACTACTAACCACTTCACCACGCACAGTGCCGCCCGCCAGCCGTTACCTTCACCAAGCACGCCTCTTCACTGCCTGCAGGTAGCCCCGCTCGCAGCCCACAGCACACCCGAAGGTGCGCCCTTGCACGCCCTTGCGCGTGCACCCTCATTGCGCGTAGCACAGCCATGCCCTCACGCAGCCAGCAGCCGCACGCATGCCTCCTCACTTCGTCTTCTTCATCTCCTTTGTTCTTCCACGGCTGCAACGAGGAGAAGAACCCAAAGCGCGGAGCACCCTTCCCCCATTCGCACAGCACACCTCGCACCTCACAGAGCACCCTCACTGTGCAGTGCTCTCAATGCACCTGCACGCGAGAGTGCAGCCGCAGGCCATGCCACAGGCCGCCACAACCGTGCGACAGAGCCCAACACCGGCGTCTTCACCGCCACCGTCCGGCCGCCGCCGTCCACCTCCGGCTGTCGCGCCACCTCCATTACGACGCCTGGCCTCCGACACACCTCCACCGAACTCCAGCCAGTCGATGATCGCCTCTCTACGCGCACGCGAAAGAGAGAAGGAGAATCCCCTGTTTTCTCTCCTATTAAAATTTACGGGGTATGCCATTGTCAAATGCACTATTCACTTATTTATCCTATTATTATATTACGGTAGAATTGCATGAATGCCCCTCAATCCTAATTGAATTTCATGAAGTCACATTACATTCATCTCATGACTAAACAAACATGTATCCTTGTTATGGGGAACAAATTCTGATTTAATTAAATTTGATGATGCTTGTCGGTATTAAGATAGCAATTCTGGTATTTCCATGGTGGTAATTTTGCATGTGCACCCTCAGATTCTTGATTAATTATCTAAATTGAGAATTTATGCTGGAAATGAGAACACGAGTTAGCATGCACATCAATTGATATTCCCGATTACTTGAAGCCTCATTACTCATTTTTGATAGGCTAATTCCTCCCTGTGGAGATGACCTACCTATTCGTGGTTAGATTCTGAAAATTAAAATGTTTTGAAAAGTGATTTTCTACCACGCAATTAAATACAACGACACATCATTTTATGTTAAAGTTTTCAATGAAATCGAATATCGCCCTTTCACTTGCCAGATTTTGGATAAAAATTATCCAAAACCTAAGATCAGTATGCAAGCTGGGTCGGTCCTGCGATTTGTGATGATGCAACCCAAGTCCAAAAAGTCAGATTACAAAAAAATTTAGCTCAAAAGGATAATCAAAGAATGTGCGCTTGGGTTGGGCATCCTCTGAATCAAAGATGTCATAAGGGTCCTGATAGAAGGTTGGTAGTTTTAGACAAATAGGCACCCTTAGACTTAATCTTCTACTTCCTCAGGAATTAGCTTCCCAAATCTTAATTTCCCAGCTCCCATCTTCCATAATCAGAATTTTGAAATCCAGGACCTCCTACATATTAATCACCCTATCTAAAATGTCCAAGTCCAAGATTTGTTGCTGAATCAGAATTGACTTGGGTCTAGTGATCTCAAAATCAAAATCAATATGCTCAAAGGGGTGTAATTGAGGAATAGGGCTATAAATTGAATCCTTCATGAAATCAGGATCTGAATCCACCATGTGAGCCCCAACAGAATCAAGTTCCTTAATTTGAGGGCCATCAAATGATTTATCAAATTCCTCAGGCCTAGTCGTCTCACTGAAATCGTGTGCTGTAAACTCAGGTGAGACTTCGCATAATGATTATTCACCTTTGGAATCAAAGAATTCTAAATCCGCATTAATGTATGCCTCAAAATCATCAATCACTTTCTGTTCCATGGGGACATACGTTTCCTCGAACCCCGACTTAAGGATCTCAGGTGAAGAAATCAGTTCATCCTTATTTGGTTGCTGTAGAACAACTTGGTCAACCCTGATCTCGTAAAACGTGTCCCCCTTACAAGTGCTCGAGCAGATTCTGACATTGGCTCTCCTGTCAGGGGTTCATCCTGGGAATCCTCTCCCATGATTGGACTAGAGCAATCATAAATCTCATCCTTAATTTTGATAACATCCTTAGTAAAAACTCACCCAGGCCTTTATCCTTAACATCCTGGAGCCAATCCAACAAATACTTGTTAAGATCGTCCATCATTTCAATCAGGCAAGGTGTTGGCTGAGCTTCAAGAGATTGAATGGTATTCCTTAAGTTAGCTAACACCTTATCTTGGACCTGGTTAACCTAAACTAAATGGTTTGGTTCAGGGTTGGGCGGGTTTGGGTTCGGTGCAAGGGAGTCAACGAATTGAGATTCTTGATACCTTCCCTGATAATAGGTCATTTCGGGTTGTCCATAAGGAGGTGGTAACCTATATGCAATGTAATCTGGGGAAGGGTATGGATCAACATATCCTTCTTGATTGTAGATCATATTAGGCTGCCCAAATGAGGGCGATGATCTATAATCAATGTAGCTCAGAGAATGATAAGAATCAAGATCATGGTGTCCAGGGTTAGACCCTGAACACGGAGGTCTGGAATTGTATTCCCAATCAGGATTATCCCAACTAGAAGATGGATGAGAATAAGTCTGGTTGGAATAATAATCATTTTGGGAATAAGTACTAGTAAGAGGGTAGGAGTGGAAGTGCAAATAAGATGTGGAAGGATCCATGACAGATGGGAGGAAGAAAGGCGCCCTGCAATACAAACAATCAAACATATCCTTAAGTGGGCTAGCCTAAAGACCTACAAACTCCCAGAACCCATCTTGGGATGAGGAAACGATTTGATCTATTTCTTTCCGGTCAATCCAACCAGTTAGAGGGAGGGGCTGGGAAGAAGGTTCTTCCTTTGGTGTTAAGACCCGTGTTGTTTAAGCCTTTTAAGACGTCTGGACTTTAGGTTAGACATCTAGTAAGACGTCTGGACTGAGGGTCAGACGTTTGGTAAAACGTCTGGACTCATTCCCAGACATCTGAAAATCGAAAATCTTAGGTGCGAACTCACGCCTGCACGCGTGCTGCGCGCAGACAGTACCCTCGTCTTTTCCCTCCTTCTCTCTCTTTCGCACCAGCAAAACCCTAAACACCCACCTTATATAAACCCCTCCTCCACCTTCGTTTCCCCTCTTCCCAGCTACCTTCCTTCTTCCCTCTAGTGAGAGCGGTAGAGCAAGCAAGAGCGCGGGAGGGGCATGAGAAGGAGAGGAGGAGTTGAGCTTGCGAGCTCACGTGGGAGCTTGCCGGTGAGCGCACTGCCGGAGCGACACATGCGCGAGACGGAGGAGTGCGTCAGGGAGGTCCTCCCCAACACTGCTGCAATCGGAGCTGCAAACGAGAGGACGCGACGCGGCCACGCACGACGCGAGAGAGCGGAAGCAGGTTCTGGTTCTAGGTTTTCACCAGAATCAGACGTCTAGAGCGACGTCCAAACAACGTAGCCGACGTCTGGAGGAGTTTCCAGACGTCCGAGGAGGAAGTCTCGCGAAGGTACGTCCCGTTGCGGATACGGCCATGTAGGCCGCTTCGACGATACACCTTTTGCATGCCCGATTTGAGAAGATCGGATATCTACGTGCAGGATTCGCTTCGGGAAGGCACGGGACATGCCCTCCTATGCATTTCAAATGTTTGGGCGACCTACCAGACGACGGGAAGCGCTTCTAGACGTCCAGAGAGGTGGTCGAACATCTAGAACTGGATCCAGACGGTCCAGAGGAGTTCCTGGATGTCTGAGGATTGGCGTAGGGCTTGAAGTATGGCACTGGACACTTTTAAGACGTCTGGAAGTTGTTCCAGACATCTAATTTGAGTCAGAAACACGGTTTTTGACCCGTTTAGGGTTCGTTTGAGGTCCATTTTCCGCAAATAAGATACTGATGTTTTCCGTATGATTTCCTCTACTTGTTAGAAGACTTTCTATACTGTTCTAAATATTCCCTTGTGATTGATCCTTGTGATAGGACCTCATTACGTTGCAGGTTCGGGGCTTGCTGAGGCACGTGAGCCTGCCGTTCAAGCCCCCACTACTCCTAGGTTTACTAGTAGAGTGGCTTCCTTTACTTTAAGTACAAACCTGAATGCATGTGTGGAATGAATGATTAGAACCTAGGGTATGGCATAAATCCCAGGACTAGAAATACTGGAATGACTGTATTGAATGAATGGATTGCAGTCTTGAATGAGTAAATAGAATGATAACAATTGCCTATAAATGAATATCAGTTGCCTGCGAAATATATAGTACTTGTGCTAGCTAACTGTTGTATATAACTTTCCTGTCGCACATGTGAAATGACATAATATGAGTTGCATGTATATAATTTGGAAATGGAAAGGTGAATGTCGGAAACACGAGCTACCTGTGAATAACCTAAATATGGAAATGTGAACGATAGAATTACAAGTTGCATATATATAACCTAAGAATGGAAATAGAACTGATGAAACCTGGTATGGAATGACATGATGAATATGAGCATGAACCCTACGGGGAATTAGGAGTAGAGCTCCTGGAAATAAATGGAATGGAACTGGGAATGTGAGTGGAGAAGTGAGCTGGTCCTTGAGTATGGAGTACCAAGGAGAGCAACTGTCCCCCTATTTAGTGCATAGCGGAGCTAGCCGCCCTTGGGTTGGGAGCCGGGGTTAGGATTGGCCACTCTGTACCAACTTCTTGGCCCTCACATACACAGTACCGGGGAGAGCTACTAGTGTAGGGAGAAAGCTAGCCACCCCATGGGACCCGGGGTTCAGCTAGCCACCCTACACCGACTTGTTAGGCCCACTAGGCAAACCAGAGTAGTCAAGCGAGGGTACGTGGACTGTGGAGGGGTGAGACCCCTATTTAGTTCTTAGTGGCTAGACCCTTGTTACTGAGAGGGCTAGGCCCTATACTGGTTCCGTTCTGTGCTTTGGGTGCACCTGCTAACAGAAACAACTGACCGCGTGCCAGTGCGGGGTAGCTACCCGTGCGCTTACCACGCATGTCGTAGTCACCGTTATGTCTGTCCGTGACCTTAGGGTGGTTGACTGGGTGTAGGATCACCACGAGGGACTCTCCCGGCCAGGAGAGCACCACGTGCGCCTTCTACTCCTAGGAAAAAACTGTAATCAAGATTGTTCCCACAATGAACATTCAAAATCAAGAAAGAGACCTGATAAATAAACCAAGTGGTGAAAAGGAATAATTAGTTAAAAAAAGTAATTGAAAAACAACAGCTACCTACCCACCTGTACTGCTTTAGTTGGTTGGTTGCCACTCTACTCAGCGTTCGCTGACGTTTTGTACTCATAATCCCTTTTCAGGTCCAGGTGTTGAGCAGCCAAAGCCTACGGCTACAGAGGGTGTTGGGCCTAGTAGAGCGCAGTAGTTGTAGATTCTTGTACTCTTTTTTGTTATAGTGAGTAGTCTCTTGCACCTTTGTACTCTTACATTCTGTACTTTGTATTCTTGTACCTGGTTACTTTTCTGTTGTTGTGGTGGTGTGTAGTGTAGTAGTTTTTACTTCTTTACTGCTGTACTTTTGTTACTGTTAGTTGCTTAGCATAGTGAATGTGGTTTACTTTCCTACTTTTTGGTTACTTTCGCATTGGACGATTGGGTCTTGGGATCAGTTGAGTTGGTCCGGTCTCGTGTCCTGTAGGGATTCGGGAATTAGGTCGTAACATTTGGTTTATGCCTCCGGTTCCTAGTGTACCCCCCAGCCGCGATCATTTATTCTGCTCCCCTAACTAGACATCAGATTGAATAGTAGAAATAGACTAATAAAAAATAATTACGATCTGGGCTCCAAAGAGTGAGTCCAATCCTTAAGGCCAACGTCTACTCTATTTTAATTAGGATTTGGTTTGAATGTGCCTTGGAATGTGATGGGCCCTTTATTTGGGTTGTGCCCTTAATGATTGATTGATATGTGTGTGCGTGCACAACCAACGATTTTCAAGCAAGATTATTTTTGGAAGTGATGAATTTTAGGGTTTAAATCTTGTTTAGTAGCTTTTAGGATTCAACATTAGATATATTCAATCAAGTTCAGTTGGCACACCAAGTTTTGAAAGCATAGGTAAAGATATTTTCCTTTAAAGCTTAAAAGAATGTGGAGTGCCTGGTAAATCCCTAAAAGTTGAACCTATGTGGCAGCTACTTGATGAGTAGTTTTTAGTTGAAGTGGTGCACCCCAAACAACTCAATCAATTGCTTGATGCACCACTTAATTAAGCACACAAGTGATTACCTAATTTGATTTTTACTCAATTATGTGTTGATGAGTGTACTAGTCCCAAAGATTGGGTTACCGGCTGAGTATGAAGAATCAAAAGAGGTTGTGTACCTCTGTGAGATTTTTTAAAATTTTTTTCTTTATATAAGCGGAGGGTGAGGTGGGTGGAGGTGATAAACAAATAATCAAAACTTCCCTTAGAGTTTATGTAAGCTCCTAAGTTAAATAGGGTTTGTGTTATTAAGTGATGGAATGAAATCTAATGGGTAGGGAGGTAGGGGTAAACTTACGGACCCTTCAACAGCACTTTACTCCAATCTACCGCTTTTGCCTATCTCAAGAGAGTACTTGCAATCATAATAAGAAAGGAGAGAAGTGAGGTAAAAGATAAGGCGAGAAAACGTGAAAAATCAAAGAACGTCGCCTCCTCGTCAACGGTGCCAAAATGTTGAACGGATAATCTACGCAAATAGAGTTGAGTTTTGAAAACCCATCGTTGCAGCGTGATTTGCGAGGAAAAACCGTCAACAGATAAATTTTACCGAAACTCAAAAGGAATTCCAGGTTGAACACAGGGAGACAGATGTTTGATTAAAAATCGCATTTGTTGTATTGTCACGAAGCAGATTAGCTGGTCAAATTAAGTCTAAACTAGCTATATACTTAAAGAATAATTAATAGAAGAGAGATAGAATAATACAAATAAAGACAAAATAGAGAAATAATGAACAAGAATATCATAACAACAATATCATGTCTATTACAATTAACCACTACAGTAGAAAGCGGGAAATCTACACTAGAAAGAGGTAAATCTACCTTAGAAAGCAGTAAAGAGAAGGTGGAGAGAAGTTATCCTCCTCGATGGTAGCTTGGAGGATGAGCCACATTGACGGAGAGACTGGACGAAGGTGATGAGATGTGGGACGAAGGAGAACGACGACGAACGATGGAGAACGGGGTAGGGCAACGTCTTAGCGGGATCCGCTTCTCGAATGGCAGTGAGAGGACCACTGCGGATGCTCCATGAACGGGATGAGAAGGTGGAAAAATTATATTTTTAACTCTAAAGGAGCATCTCGGGTTTGGGATAAGCTCTTAGAGCTTTGAAGGGGGTGAGAGAAGAGAAGAAGGGATGATGAAAGTGTAGGGCTCGTAGGGCCTTTTATAGGTGAAGATTGGAGGGGGTAAAAATGCCATTTCATCTTAAAACATTAAAGGAGGGGGTCTTTAGTTATGGATTTAAGTGACATTAAAGCCCCCTCATCGTTGAAGAACACGCACGCCCGCAGCCTCTTCCTCTTCACTGCTCAAAACGCATGCCCACAATCAGATGATCTTAGCTGTCCGATCGCGAGATCAAACAGCCTAAAGACGCATGCACCCGCTTCCACTTCAATGCCTCAACACATGCGCGTATGATCATGCGTGCATCTCGGTGTGTGATTACGCGTGTGTCCGCTCGCGCATCATATAGCACCACGTAGTGCCCTCCGGAGCTGCTTAATCGCCATCTCACGGGTGAGTTTCGCCTGTGCCTGCTCTCGCTCTGATTTGAGGCTCGCGGGGGCTTGAACCCGTGACCTCTGTCTTTCCTACGGGTTCGAGACCAACCGGCCAAGCCACCCTTTGAGGTGTGCTCACATTTTTGGGCTTAAGCGCCCTTGACTGTTGGATGAAGATCCAACGGTTGAGGTGCATTGAGTGTTGGCCTTCAGAAGAGGAGGCGCGGCCTCGAGTGAATCTCGGCCGTTGGATCAAGATCCAATAGTTGAGATTGCGCAATGATGAGGCCTTTGAGGAAGAGGAGCGACTTGATGGAGCTTTTGGATGGCTGGGATGGTGCCACATAGCAGCATCCTGGTTGTCCATCTTCATATGCTCGTAGGTGGTGCCACGGATGTCGGATTGGATCGATTTTCACGTCATTGGGCTGCGATCGTCGATCCGAACCCATCCGTGTGGTCAGATTTGTCGTTTGAAGAATGGATTTACACCACTTGGCCCCTTGACCTCTGATCTTTCTCAGACTGCATCTTATGCTATGGAAGTTTGATCAGGGCGATCTTAGAGTCGTTGAACTCCGATCATCGCCCTGTTGAAATCCGTACGATTGGATCTCAATTCGAGGCTTTGATAAGATGTTGCCCTATTTCCTGACCACAGAAAGAGGAAATTAACCTAAAATTTATACAACCTAATCTAAATGCATGATGATGTATGTTATGCAATATTTTTAATGTATGATGTAATTTTATGTTTAAGAACATGCAAAAATCGACGGTTTATATGATATAAACATGTTTACATCAGTGGACACACCTTGGTAGAACAGTTATGCAGGTTGTCGATCGATAGACTCAACTTGGTGTACGATCAACAAATAAGAGACAGGTTGATTGAGGAGGAGCCCTGGAACCAATTTAAACACATAAAAATTAAAGGCATGAATTGGAAGGCAAATTTTCTCTTTTGATTTTATAATAAGACAAACAAGTATCTCAATACTAGGCCTACTTGGAAAGCTCACTTGTGTGGAGGGAATCTACATAAGTAATTTCCAAGTAGAGGAAAGCTTCTCTACTACAAAAATAAGAACACAAAAAAGTGAGAAGTCTCCTAAATAATGAAGAAGATGATCCTCACTCCAAGCCCTGATGCTTCCTGACTTGTAGAGAACCTTCTTTGTCCAAGATGATGCTCCTTCCTAAATCTCCATGGGTGGTGGACATCCAGCTTCTCCTGCTTGCGTGGCCATCCTCCACAAAGTTGTTCCTTGGCTTGGTTCCAAGGAAGAAGAAGGTGGTGTGTAGAGACTAGAAGAAGGTAGTGATGAGCCCTCCTAGTATGCATGTCCACCCTCCTTCCAAGGCCTTGAATGTAGAATTTTGGTGGAGAAAAATGTAGCCATGGATGTCCTTTTTGGTGGTGGTTACTGTTGGTGCAAAGGTACCACAATCGTCAATTTTGATGATAACAAAACACTTGTGCTTTAACATTTGCACTTGGGTTTAAGATTTCTGGATAATTGCAAATTGATACAAGTGTGAAAGAGCTCAGAGCTCGTGCCCATGGTGGATTGGAGGAGCTTGTTGGAGGAGAAGGAGCTTTGCGAGGAGCGAAAGCTTGAAGAAGGAAGGAGATGGACACTAGGATAGATTTTCAATTATCTTGTTCTTTGTATTTTGTTTCTTTTGTTGCTCTTTACTTTCTTTCTTAGATTCATGTTAAAGAGCCTCAAAGTACCCTCATAGTAGTCCTAGGAATACTTGCACAACCCTAGGACACTTAGGTTTTCCGTAGGGACTTAGAAAACCTAAATAGGCTTCAGATAGCCTTTTCAGATGTCTAATCTGATAATCAAACGTCTAATATGATAATCAAACATCTGATAAGTGAAGTTTAAGGCGTCTAAATGTTGAATCAGACGTCCAAACTTTTAGGGCTGGTCTTAGAGCTTTCCGTCTCCTGATTTCAGACGACCGACCCATAGTCCAGACGTCTGATGTCTTAGCCAGACATCTAATTAGTGGAACGTTGGCCTTCACAATATGATTGTTAGAAATGACCTTTAGGCTTCTATCAAACGTACATAGAGGACCTCAGATGTCTGATAAGTGATCGTTTGCCCTCGATTGGGCCGAAATCACTTCTGATAAGGGTTATAGCCGTTTGTGTCTTGGGAAATCTATTCCTGCAATTAATTAGGTTTCCGGATGTCCATACCTAGTGCTAGACGTCCTGTATGTCGTCCAATTAATTTACACTAGAACCCTATTTAAGTCTGATGAAAGTTAATAAGGGAACCTATCTAGATTTAGACATCTGCTTAGTTCGTAGATGTCTTAAGAATGACTTCCAGACGTCTGATCTTTTTCCTAGACGTTTGATGACCCTGTCAGAATTATTAATGATTCTAATTGCGGCTTGATTTGCCTTGGGATGATTCCCAATGGCTACCAAAAGCTTCCAAAGGCTTTTTAGGCCTTCCTAAGCCATCTATAAATAGGAGAGGCACCTTGCCTTGTTGATACACACCTAGAGAAACTACTTTCCACTATATTATGTCAAATAGATCATTAGAAGAGTTGTTTCTCTCCAAGCCTTAATTCTACTTCAAGAGAGCATCATCCAGCTGAGCACCCACTCTCCCTTTACAATTACGAGAGCGACAAAGTGCCACCATGTAGTTCACGCATCCGCGTCAAGCCAACGCACTTCCAGCAAAGGGAAGTAGTCTTTACCTGTAGAAGTTAAGTTTAGGATTTATATTTTGTGGCTCTATAGGTTTGGGTTGTAATATTTATTTGTTATTGTGTTGGGTATTCGCCTTGCGAATTCCCGTCTCCATCGAGGGACAACATACTCCTCGTGAAGATGAGGGGTTTAAGGAATGCTATCCTCGTACATGTAGCATGTTTGTATAGAGGTTGAATTACCCTCGTTAAAGTAGTTTGGTTAGTAGAATTTAATCGACTTAATCGATCGGAAATTCCTAACTCGAGAAGGTTGGGTGGTGGTTTTCACCCAATTTGGGTTTCCACCTAAAAATCACTTGTGCAATTTGTGCGAAATTCCTTTTTTGTGAGATTATTTATTTTGCTTTTGCACTTTATTGTATTCAGCAAATCTCACCCCTTCCCAAAGGAACCTTCAGTTACATGGGTTATAAATAAAAATAGAGGGAGGTGGTTATGGTGATGGAGAGACACCTAAGGTGGCGCCACCATGACGGGTTGTCATGGTTTTGGCACCAATCCTAGAGTTCTAGTAGGTGGTGACAATTTGGATAGTTGGGATGGTTGCTGAGGGTGGATAAAGGGTGCATATTGAATGGTAGTGTTGCCACCAATTTCGGCGGAAGTCATGGTGGTGCTTATGCGGTGAAGAGGCACATGAAGATGGTGCCAACTTGAAAGGGTGCCAAAGGCTGGTGGTTATCTCCATTTTGGCGCCAAAAAGGAGAGTAGGGATAGGTGGGTCATGCGGTGGTTTTTTTTTGAGCTAGGTGACCGTCCATTTTAGTAGAGGAAGAGTGGGGTGGCTTCTTTGAGTAATGAAGCTAGCTTAGCCTGGTTGAGCTAGATAGTAGCTAAGCAGAGTAGCATGGAGCTAACTTGAGCTTGATAGAGCTGTCTTGGAGATGAAAGAAGTTGGACTTGAGTTGCATGTAGAGTCCTCAGCTAGCTTAGCTAGCTAACTCATAGCTTGTAGCCAAGCTGAATTGAGTTGAGCTGGGGAGAGCTGAATGAGCTAAAGAGGAGCTGGGATGAGCTGCCATGCATCTAATTGGAGCTTCTATCTTCTTCTTCTTGGATGTCTGTCTTTCAATGTGTCAAAGTTTAGTTGATCTTCAAAGGTTCCTCATTCCCTAACAAACAAGTAATACATATAAGTACATAAAACTACAAGAAACCCTAATTGTGCAGGCACTCACCCTAAATGCATATGAATGCTTATTGCAACCTAATATAGCAATGCAAATGCAGGAAACGTAGGAACTAAGTGTAAAATATGCTTAAGAATGATGATAAACCAGAGTTTATCTTCCTGTCTGTTCGCCTTAAGATAGGTAATGGAGGTGAAATGTAGTCGTATCCCCCAGCTAGCACCAAACTCCTCGAATTTTTTCGAGGCAAATTGGGTGCCATTGTTAATAACAATCGCTTGTGGGATCCCATAATGTGCAATAATGTTCTTTCTAATGAAACTTATCACCTTGTTGGCTGTCGGACTTGCCATAGCCTCAGCTTCAACCCATTTATAGAAGTATTCGATAGCAACAGTGATAAAGCACTTCTACATTGGAGCTAGTGGAATGGGGAACACAAAGTCCATTCCCTGTCGGGCAAAGGAGATTGGAGAGAGAATAAGCACCATCTTTCCTAAAGGAAGGTGGGGGACAATTGGAAACTTTAGGCACTTCTCGCACTTCCGAATAAAAGATTTGTACTGCTGTCTCATTTGGGGCTAGAAGTAGCCCAACTGAAGCAAGTAGACAACAAGGGCTCTATACCCCTCATGATTGCCGCAAATGCCACTATGAGCCTCTTGGAGGGCTTGTGAAACCTCTTTCGAATCTATGCAACTCAATAAAGGAGTTGAATAATCCCGTTTATACAACTGCTCGTCAAGCAAGACATAGCACAAGGCCTTTAGCCTGAAACCCTTAGGATGCTTCTCACGTGAGGGGACATTGCCAGTGCTTAAGAACTACATTTTGGGTGCTATCCACGAGTTAATTGGTTGCAAGACTAACATTTGAGGAGAAGATACTATGGGCACATTTAGGATATAAAGGAATATATCATCCTCCTCGCTTGAGGGGATTGCAGACACGAGCTAAACCAACTCATCTACTAGGGGGTTGTCGGAACGCGGTACCTGCCTGACTATAGTGAACTTGAAGTCCATCAACTCCTCCGAGCCTCGTCGGCATATAGGCTCATGTTGGCTTACTTTGCTTGGAATTTACCATTGATTTGGTTTCCCACTAGTTAAGAATCCGAGAAATTTTCCAAGGTTGGGGCTCCCATGGATTTAGCTACTCGGATGCCTACCAAAAGGGCCTCACACTCGGGTGCATTATTGGATGTGGGAACGGCTAATTTGGCAGCGTACTTATGGGTGCTACTGTTTGGTACAATTAAGGCTATCCTGACTCCAACCCTGACAAACATTGATGAGCCGTCTATGTAGAGCCACCAAGAGAGGATGGGTGGAGAATTTAGCTCAATAAACACAACCATGAAATCCTCCAAGACTTGCCCTTTAATGGACTAATGAGGTTGATACTTAATATCAAACTCTGCCAATTCCAAAACCCATTTCATTTGTTGGACTGCCCTGTTGGTTTATGCAACATTCTACACAATGGGTAGTCAGACAAGACATGAATAGCATGGGCTTGAAAATAAGGGTGCAAATTTCTGGTAGCAGCAACCAACACTTGAAAAGACAGTCTCTCCAGATTATCTCTAACTCCTTGTTGGCCAGCAAAATACTAAGAAAACTTGTCGGCCAACACTTGAAAGCAGCTGACCTTCCCACATGGGCCATACATGCATGTGAGGACCAAGACCAATCTATCCATCTGTCTCTATAGAGAAACCGATATATATTATATTAGACTTGCCTTTTATGCTATATTAAAAATCTATCTCAACCTTCTTTAACTTACTTTCCACAAAGCATATAGGGTAACCGAGCTACATAAAATCTATCGCCCCATAAAAGTAGTGTGATGAACGAGATTTTGTATGCTAAAAGATTGAGTTAAAAATCCATCGTTGTAGTTGCGTAAACATCTGCTATCAAATAAATTTTACCAAAACTCAAAGTGAGTTCCGAGTCGAACACGAGGAGGCTACACCGATTCTAAATCCACAATTATATTTTTTGTAATTTTTTTTATAAAGGAAACATTCACAATGTTTATAAACAGCTAATTTACTTACAATATAAACAAGAGAGATAGAGAGAGAGAAAA
Source organism: Thalassia testudinum (assembly GCA_037157565.1). NCBI lineage: Eukaryota > Viridiplantae > Streptophyta > Magnoliopsida > Alismatales > Hydrocharitaceae > Thalassia > Thalassia testudinum. Next base: position 21,934,043 of record JAZHRO010000015.1, on the reverse strand, counting down.
TAATTTTTTATAACTAAGATAATACCATTACAACTAATTTCTACAATTAGAAAGCTGAAAATTTACTCTAGAAAGCGATAAAAAGATAAGGGGTTGAGAAGTTATCCTCTTCGATGATTGCTTAGAGAACGAGCCGGACAAACGACACTTGGAGAAAGGAGAGCGAAGACGGAAGATAGAGGTCGAATTGGGAAGAACCAGGGATGAGGCAAGGCATCGACATCGTGGGATCCGCTTCTGTAACGGGGGCTAGAGGATGGTTGGCGAGAGCTCCATGAAGGGGGTGAGAAGTGGAACATTTTGATTTTTAACTATAGCGAAGCTTAGAACATGAGTTCTTAACTCTTAGAGAGAAAAAGAGATGAAGGAAGGGATGATCAAATGTGTAGGAGGGTAGGCTTTTTATAGGTGTAGAGTTGGGGGAAAAAGAGATATTTCAAGTCTTTAGAATTAATATGAGGCCTTTAGTGACGCATGTAAGCATCACTAAAGGTGCACATTGCTCTTGGCGCGCATGCAAGGAGGGTCCTTCGATGGAGATCGGGTGCTCCTCAAGAGGCCACGTTGAGCGTTTCCTTCTCTTCAAGCGTTGAAGTTGTGATTGCGCCTCAAGCATCAGATGAAGATCTGATGGCTTAAGATCAAGCGCGTTTGCAATCAACCTCACTCGCTTGATCTTGATCAGATGGCTGAGGTTGTTTTAAGACGTCAGATTGCGCGTGTGATCGTGCGTCATCACGCCCGTTCAGCATGCTCGTCCATTTGACACATGAGATTGTGCCGTGTGGAAGCTTCTTCATCGTTTAATCGCGATCGCACGACGTAGATCACGCGAGTGCATGCTTCTTTGGCCCTAGCAGTGACGTGGCCGCCTCTCCTCCATTGGATCTCGATCGAATGAGCAAATTAAATCGCCCACACACTTGCAAATTGCTAATCTAACTAGCACCCTCTTCTATGCATAGTGCCTTCACCATTGCACTGCAGGGCCTCTTTTGTCAAAAAGACATTTTGATGACCTTGTGCTCACGACCGTTGGATCTTCATCCAATGGTCGAAGCTTGAGGAGGCATGGTGCGCTCTTCATCGTTGGATCTTCATCCAACGATGGATATGCTGTGTTGGAAGGCCTTCGATGGGTGGGGGCAAGGTGAGGGGCAGCGATGGGCAGTTGGGATGGCTCTACGTGGCGCTATCCTAGTCATCCAATTTCTTTGGCTTGTTGATGGTGCCATAGATGTCAAATTGGAGCGATTTTTGCGTCGTTGGGCTGCGATCGTCGATTCGAACCCATTCATGCAGTTGCATTTGTCATCTAAGGTTTGGATTTTCACCACTTTCCCCTTGGCCTATGATATTCCTTGGACTGCACCTGATGCTACCAAGGTACGATTGGGGCGATCTCGGAGGTGTTGGACTCCAATCATCGCCCTGATAAGATCCATATGATTGGATCTTAATCAGATGCCCCTAAATGATGTCGCCTTTTCCCTTAACCATAATAAGAGGTGAATTAACCTATAATTTGTACAAACTAATCTAAATGCATGATGATGTATGTTATGCAATATTTATAATGCATGATGCTTCTATGATATTAGGAACATGCATAAATAAACATTTTAAGTCAATTAGATGTCTGCACATTATAGTGTCATCTCCCTAAAGCAAAATTGCCCCCATAAAAACCTTACCAATAGGCCCTTGCCACTTGAGATATGGATGTGATGAATTTGGGGAGTCATACCTTCTACTAAAGCTGACATACAAAAGTTCATTTAATTCAATTGTTTTGTCACTTAAAACGTAAATACACTACAAAAAATTAACCTTTAGCGAAGAATTAGATAATGACATATATTGCATTTGCCACTAATTCTTTTGATTTGACGGTAATTTTTTTGTATCTACCACTATCGCAATTTGTCAACCGACAATTAGTATTAGTGACAAATATATTGCAACTATTGCCTTTAAGTTAGTGGCAATTGTTACTTATACCACTATAATATTTTTGGTAAATGATATTTAAAATTAGTGGCAAATATAATTAACATTATAGCCTTTGATTTTGCGATAATTATTTTTTATGTTACTATAATATTTTTATGGAATGACAAGTAATATTAATTATGAATGTAATTACTGTAATATGTATATGATAAATTGATATTAGTAATTTCTAAAGATAATTTAGTAAAATTTTTTCATTATGCCACAAAAAATCTTTTGTCCAACATTAATTAAGAATTTTTAGTGAAATTGAAAGGATGCCACTTATTCATCTTCAATATTTTTTTAGAAATATGAATAGGAAAAAGTTTAAATTCAAATTTATCCTTTCCGTAGGCAATGTAATAATAAAATATATATTTTACAATTGCTATTAGGACATATTTATTTGTGGGTATAAAAAATAGATGGATAAAAAAGAAATTATCCCTCAACATTATTTTTTTTTTTCGAGATATATTTTTTTAAAACACTTCCCTCCTCTGAACCCAAGACTTTTTTTTTTTAATTAATGTTAACGAATAGCCATTAAGACCCCGCTTCACGTAGGGCACAAAATCCTTCGCCCATTCTACCCCCCCTTTGACTCTCCTCCAACGGCTACTTCCGTCGACACCACCTCCTCCAACCTCCGTCGACCACTGCTCCTGACCCAGGAAGATGCCCCCTCCTCCGCAACGTCCTCCGGGGTTGAGGAGGGTCACCCGCTGGCGGTTGCCCTCGTCGGCGACAAGGTGGAGGCCCTAGAGGAGCTTCAGCATGGAGAAAGGGTTGCTGCTGCTGCAGCCGCCGTGGCCGCAGTGGTCGCCGAGGAGGAGGGCGGAATGGTCTTCCGGGTCTGGGTTATGGTGGTCGTCGGAGGAGGGGCATCGGCAGGTGGAGGCGCCCACGATGTTGAAGAGGATGGGGGCCTAGAGGGAGAGGGCATGGTCGAGGTCGAGCTGCGACAAGCGGTCGTTGTCGTCTGGGTCGGCCTCGCGGATCGCCATCTACTCCACGAAGCCGTCGCCGCAGTTGGGGTACTTGATCCCCACCGAGGCATCCATCACTGGGTTCACCATGCGTGAGCACGTGTGGCACCAGTACCTCGCCACCGGTGGCTGCGACATCACGACCCATGGGAGAAGGGTCGATTTTGGTGAGTACCCAAAAGTGAATCCGGTCAGTTCTTGCTGGTATGGGTGGAAAGACGAGATCCTTGGTCGATCTACATCCTTCTCCTCACCTCCACTGTCCGATCCCCTCCGACCTTGCCCCAAACACCCAAACAACCACCACTACCTCAACCGTAAGCCCTCCCTCTCCCCAAGCATTGAAGCATTTTTTTGAGGCTTTTCTAAAAAGTTGTGTAGGCTTATTTAATTTTGGGCACTATTTTTTATTTTCATTTTTCTATTCAAATGCATGTCTTCAGATATATTTCCTTAATCATGAAATTTTCCTTGCCATACCGTTTTCTACATGCCGATCTAAGGAGTTTGTCATGTATTTGATGTTTCTTGGATCAATATGGCCTGTTGTCTAGAATCTTTTTTTTTAAATCAGAAAAACAGGGGAAGCATATCTCATTCCATACATCAGTACCAGGTGCAACCATCCATTTACATAAACTAACTAATATACCAGCTACTAATCTAATTGGCTAGCTAGTTAATTATACATTTAACATTATTGTGTTCCTATTAACTTCCTCCCTTTATAAAATGTACAATGGAAAGATATGACTGAATGGAAATGGACTGTGGAGATACAAGTGCATGATATGGCAATGTAAGTGCAACATGAAATTGATGTGGTGGTAGCTTTAGCAAAATTTGGGCCAATGTACCTTCATCTAGAGTCATAAGTTGATACGTGGTGTGGCTTTGGTGGAATTTGAAGAATTCCTTCATGTGTCCCTGTCTTCTGCAACCATGAGAAGTACAGCAGTATTTGTTGTTGGCTTGTGGTGCATTATTTGTGAAAGGTTATAACATAAGCTCTGGTCCTTATGTATGGGTATTAAGATTCTGAGTTTATTTTATCTATCCAAATGAATTCCCTGTACACAATCCATTCCTCAAGCTTGTAGGAACTGCGTGTTGTGAGTATACTGCTTCCTGGAAGGTTTTGTGTAGAGTGTAGTGTCTGTGTAACAAACTGATTTTGACAATGAGTGTCTGCATCTGCAGCCTCCATTGTGGTGGTGTCGCTGGTGGTTGCCTACTACTGAATTTTTTGTTGTTTTCCTACCATTAAGCTGATGCCTATTTTCATGGCCATCTTCCCTCTCCTTTGCTTCTAGTAGATTCTTATGCTAAGCATTGAAGGTGGTATCGTTCATAAGCATTAGATGTTGGAAAGCAAGGGATGATGGTGGTGGGGCATTTGTGGGAATCCCCGTATAGGGGTTAAAATAACTAACCTTGACCAGGGAGGAAGGTGGTGGAAGTTGAAAAGGGTATAGGGCGAGGTGAACGATCGTGAGGAAACCAAGCACAACGCGAACGATGAGGTCGGCGTGGCGAATGAGGGCGAGGGTGTTGAGCTTGATGTGGACAATAAGGTCGACATGACAAGGAGCTCAATGGTGCTAAGCATGACGAGGACGACGAGGTTGACAAGGCAAGGAGGACGATGTTGAGGAAGAGAAGTGTGATTGAAGGCGAGGACAGGATCAATCGATGGATTTTGAGGGAGGAAAGGGTCCAGCTTGGGAAGGTCTAGGCTGGGAGGAGGAAGGGTCTATTGCCTGAGAAGTAGAGGGGGGATCCTGTCGACCTTGCCTTTCTTGTTTCATTTACAAGTATGTGAGCTCACCTAAAATACTAACATGACTAATAAACTGCTTGTGGTTTATATCCGTTGGCACGCTAAAATGGTGGAAGGTATGAGAGAGCAAGGTGCTAAAGGGGAAGGAGCTCGTAGTCTTCCTTTCCATGAAGGTAAGGATGAAATGATTCCGATTAAACACCTTATTCTTCATAAAGGTGTAAAGTGCCACAAGCATAGGACTAGGACAATTTTCAAAAGAAGTAGATTTGGACATGAAGTTCCAAAGAAATGAGCGGTTTAGGAACCACGGGGGGGGAACAGAAATAAGGTGACTTGGCGGGCTTGCCCAAGTCAAAATACTAATGAGTGGGAAGTGCCTCTCAAATCACCTTGGAGGTATCATGATGCAAATCGATATAAGTGGGACCAAAAGAGGGATAGCCCAAAGTCTCCAGTAAAATGTCAGAATTCACAAGAACCTCAATGCCTTATACATTTGATGTGAGTTGAATGTCGAACCCTTCGTCGATATTAAAGGTTGGCATAAAAAAGATGACAAGCCATCAGATCCACTCCTTGATGTGATTACCTTAAGCACTTGCATAGAAATTGCGATCAAAGAGAATCAATTTTGTGAAAAATGAACTTGTCTATAAGTCTGGAAAGACGTGTTCAAAGTAATGAAAATTAATGGGACGTCTGAGATGAGGTGGTAATTTGGCATAGAGAAAATTTTCATCTTGCGTCATCATCAAAATAACGATCGTAAGTGTCGTCGTAATGGAGGATGAACTAGACTAGTGTGTGCATTTGGTTGCCATAATGAAGGTTCTGTTTTGTTTTGATCGGTCAAAATAAGGTGGTTGATGGATTAAAAAGGAGTAGTTGATTGATTGTAAAAGGATTGATCAATCAAAACTGGGGAGTGACTATTGTTTTGGTTGACCAGAGACAATGATTAATCATTAAAAGATTAACTTTTTCAAAAAAACAATATGTCAAACGGATTGAAATCAACACGTAATAAGCCCATATACACGTTTCTAGGAAGATCAGCAAGATATTTAGGATCACACAACATAATAAAATCACAAGATAACTTAATCAAGATCCATACATCAAAACAAGTTTTCTTGATATGGAAAAAAAATGTTTTTAAGATGATGTATGGGAAAGGAAAGTATACCAAGATCGATTATATCAATCGATAAAGAGGGGCAGCGCGAGGAGATACAACTGAAGGGGAGGACAACCGACAAGGAGAGGTCGAAGAGAGGAGGTGAACAGTAGTCAGCGACGGAGAGGGAGGTCACATGGCCGTCCAACGAAGTGCTGTGGTCAATCGGTAGCGGTGAGGGGGTCTTTTTAGTAGTTGGGTTGGATGGTGGTGATGGTGGAACTGTGGGGCAGGTTGTGGGACACAATTGGGAACTAAGCAACCAAATAATTAGTGAATATTTTCTTGCATTTGGCCAACCTCTTCCTTTGTGAACTCAATGTGTAATGCAGGCCCTCTTTCAAAGTGCCTTCCCTAATGCAAATGTAAGGCACTAGATGAGGTGGTTCTGCCACCTCGTTTGTGACAGCAGCAAAGGATCTCTTTTTTAGTACAGGCTATATTTTCCAACAAAAATGACAGATAAAAGAAAAAAAAACTATTGACCTTAAAGAGCGTGAAATCTAATAACCTGCTTCTAGAATATCCCCCTTTATGCTAGTTATGCCACCTCACCTGTACCTTTTCTAGAAACCATTGGCACTGTCTATCTATGCTTTCTCAGTGCTATGCCTGCCAAAACTATTGCAGCAACAACATCAATAGAAAATCTCAACCATTCATACTCCAATCTTGAGGCCAATTGTGCCTCCCCAGCAGCTAGATTCCTCCTTGCCTTGGTTGCATCGTCAGTGATGAAGGTTACCTCCACCAAAATGGAGCACTTTTCGCCATGACAAAAAATCTCAATAGTAGCCGCTAATTCTCCAATCTATACATCTTATCTTGGGCTTTCAAAGTAAACTCTACTCTTGCTAGGAAAACTTGCTTTGCAATAGCTGAAGATCTCTTGAAGTTGCTTGAATACCTTCTGACAACTCTGGATCCTCTGATTCTTTGATCAGAGAATACTCTATCTTCTCTATCGTAAACTACGAACTTTTCTTTGAAAAGGGTAATTAATAGAGACATTCATGAATTATTAGGTGTCAATAGTTTTTATCATCTGCGGTTAAATTTTCCTTACCAATGTTACATGTTTTTTTTTCCGAATTGACTTTTGTCTACTTTTTTAATGAACCAATTATTTAATTAATTGAATTTTTTGAATTTGTACCTTCTACACTTGTTTTTAAGATATAAACTGTTAACTAATTTGAAGGAAGGGAACCTTGACATAATGGTAAAATTTGTTGCTAGACTCGATCATTATGAGTTTTAAATCATGAAAGAATTTTTTTTTTAGGAAAAGCGGGATAAATCTTCGTATAACCACTCCTTCCATTCACCAGTCTTGCATTTAGTGGAGCTTTGTGCAGCACTATCTTTAAGTTCTTTTTTGAATGAGGGGCATATTCATAAATACAACTGCACCGAAAGCCACCCATCGTCTCCAAAAACACATGGCACCAAAATCGTCTGTCTTTGGCTTAGACAGTATCCTATCGACATCCCTTAACACACTCCCTTTGCCTCTCTCGATCTCACTCTCACCCTCAATTTTGCTCCCTATCCCCCTTTCTCCTATGGCTCTCTCTTCATCTACGATTCCTATCTTTATCCATCCCTATTGCCCCCTTCTCGATCCTCCCTCTCCCTCGCACATCTCTCCCCCGTTGTCGGTCCTCTCTCTCCCCGTGGGCTGTGGTGACGCAAATGCTCTCTGGGGGCTCACCATACCTCGCATGTGCGAGATTCCACCCACTTCTTGCGATCTTCTCCACGGTCCTTCCTCCTTCAAATGGAATATCCAATTAAAATTCTTTTCTTTACATTTAATTATGCCCTACTGAGCCTTTTTTGGCTCACATTATCTTGTCGCGTTACTTTTGAGGACAAAATGCCACACTGCCTATCACACTGTGCCTCGCCCTTGCGTGCAAGCACTGCTCCTGCGGGTGTAGCAACTACTTCGCATAACTCTCATTAGGGACCTCTGGCAAATGTTGTACATGGGGGAGCTCTTACCCATTGAGGTTCGCCTAATGAGCCTCTTCACCTGTCTTGGGGCGCTCCTCCATGATGTGATTGACCTATTGATAGCCTTGGCAGATTTAAGGGTGATGAAGTGGTAGAGAGAGAGGAAAGGAAGTGGATGGTTATCTTTTTGGGTTCATCTTTTGGGAGTCCGTATAGAAATAATGTTGTAAGGGGACAATCTAAAAAGGGAATTGTGTAAATAATTGCATATATATTTTTTATGGTACTTTTTATGGCCCTTCCCTTTTGTGTAAATCTTGTGAGATGTTGTGTGGATATTTTTGAAGGGCTTGGCTGTCAATGTAAAACTGTATCACAGGGTGCTCCTGCAATAGCTATATGTTTATATATAGATTCTTTTTTGTGGGATGTTGCAATGCGGGGTGTGCCTGCAATGGTTAAATGTTATATATTTTTTATCAAGTTTCCCTTGCAGGTATAGGAATTTGGGAAAAATCTGGAAAAACAGGGAAACTTTGCCAGATTTTCGGTAGAAATTAGCCCCTTAAATTGATATTCTTGTCTTAGGCATGTTATCTTGAAATTCGTAAGCATCATTTTAGGTAACTTTGGAGGCGGTAGGCATCAACCACATGGCTGTAGCTTCGATCCCCATGGATTGTTGTTGCGAGATGTGACAACTATCCTAACATTTATCAAAGAAGCATTCGATATGCTACTAATACAAGATGATTAGATGGCTGACTCATCTCAAGCTATAACAATAGGACAATAAATTGGTGTCTTGTATGCTTATAGCATCGCAAAGAGAATGAGTACATGTCTCTTGCCCAAGATGAGGATCTTTGAACATAATAATTCGATGGAAGCCATTTATTTTAACCAGAAGAAAGAAAGTGATAGAAATTGTTACACTATGTCCAAGTAAAGGTGTAAAAAGTGGATATAAAGGGAACAGAAAGAAATTTAGAATTGGATCCATAATATAATATAATGAGTTGCCAAAAGTGAGGAAAGTCGAGAAAGCAATTGGGGTGATTTACTTGAAAAAGATGGATCAAGAAAGGAATAGAGAATGCCAAACTATGTTAAATGGAGTGGTAAAATTGGATATGAAAGGCAAGAAGAAAAAACTAATTCGTAGTTAGGGATGAAATTGGATTGAATGTGAATCGGATGTGGTTATTTCCACATATGTATTTGTTTCTCCAAAATTGAATATGGATTTAGAATTTTTTTCTTACCATATCCTAAACATATCTAATATGAATTCGGTTCATATAAAGATCGGATACATATACAATTCAGATATTAATAAAAGGGTACAATTAATATAAATAAAATATTAGATAAAAATGTGAATATATTAAGAGATTCAATCTTTTTGTAAATATATTCATGGGTTAATATATCTTTTCAGGCGTAAATATACAATGGTCTAAGTTGAAACACATACAAATTGTTTCTGTAAAGTAAAAAAAATTTGTGTTTGGCAATGTCTAAAAGAATGACATACACAAAAGCAGTTGAAATTTACTACATATAGGCTTAATATATCAAGTATCCGAATTCATTTCCGCATTTGATATGAATTTTTGTATCTGATCTGCACTACGTAAAGGTGGTATGCATTTATTGTATCCTTTGCATGTTTTATTTTTTGTTAAGTGTTTAATAACACTCTACAACACTTTTCATCCTGAGAAGGCCTACTATTGCTGATTACATGTTTGACATCAAGCCTATTGGATATCGTAAAACTTGGATTTTGGGATTTGTAAAAGTTGATATTATTTTCATCATAATGCAACTCTCTGATTTCAAGGGAGGAATTCCATAACTTGGCATATGAAGCCATTCAAGATCTAAGTGTTTACCTTTTACATGCAGTATCTTCTTGTTTTCACTTTCAATAGCAAGAGGAACTTATGGATGTGATTTTGTTAAAATCAAATTTGATATTCTACTTTACGATAAGTGCTTTAACTTGTTTCCTTTTTAATGAAAACCTGATTCTCAAGCCCTCTTATAACATTGCTTATCGGAGTTTGGCGATGATGTGCAAATTAATGGTTTTGACATTATTATGGGTATGTATCTAGTTGAAATTTATAATAAGTGGAAATAAAATATCAATGTAATAAAGTAATCAAGAACGTTTGGGTTTACGTGGAAACTCCACTCACGAAGAGCGGGGAGAAAACCATGGGAGAAGCTCTCTATGGACGTTTGTTTCTTCTCAAAGGAATATGGAAGGAGTACATGCCTATTAAAAGGCCACCACACACATGACAAAGTCCCGCTCCACTATGTGAGACTAAATAACCATTACACAATTCTCTTAACACTCTCCCTTAAGCTGGAGTATGGAAGGCTCAGCTTGTACAACAACGAAACCCACTTTAAACAATAGAACAAAACTCTCTGAACCGGTCTTTGCTTATAGGTGGGTGTGCTGATGACGACACATCAGCAAGATCTGGAGCTGTTGGATGAATTGTTATAGTTGGCTTTGACAAGGGACTCTTCTCTGGAGACCTCAACTGGTGCTGATGGCTTCCCATTCAGTATCCCTGTAATAGGTTTTCCTCTAAAGATCTTGAAACTGGATCTCTCTCTCTGGAGTCCATGAAAGTGGATCTCCCATATAGAAACCTAAAATGGACCCTTCCTCTTAGGTCCTCAAAACTCTGGATCTCCCAGAGTTATGGTTTCTTATGTGGAGTTCAAAAACAAAAGACTCCTGAATGGGGGATGACTACAACAGGTCAATACTCCCCCTTTCTCCCAAACTCATATAGAAGAAAATAACAACAAAAAGAAATATAATAATGTAACGAACGCGTGCCCCAGACGTCTGAAAAGACGTCTGGGAGAACATCCAGATGTCTGTAAAACAGTTATTTTTTTCGCACTAGAGATTCGTCTGCGCACCTATGCGCGCAGACCCGCGATTCCTCTCTCTCTCTCTTTTTCCCTCTCTCTCTCTGCGGCTGCAGGCCTGCCGCGCTCTCTCTCCCTCCTCGCGCGGCCTTAAAAGGCCACGGCTCCCCTCCTGTCGTCTCCACCGTCCCCTTCCTCTTCTCCTTCCTGTGCGCGAGAGCGAGCGAGCGCGAGGGCGGCAGCGGCGGCCGCAGTGAGCGCGGAGGAGGTGCGGCGTGCGAGGGCGGAGCTCTGCCGTGAGGGCGAGCTCGCTGGAGCGGCTTGGCCGGCCGGTGGAGGGCGCAGGAGGCGCGGAACGACGCGGAGAGGGACCTGCTGCGGTCTGAGCAGCAGACGCGCGAGGTGCGACGCGGGTGGCGTCGCGAGCGGAGGCCGAGCGGTGCCCTGTTCTGGAAAAATTTCCAGAATCAGACGTCTGGGTTTATAGACAGACGGCGAGGGAGACGTCTGGAAGATCATACAGACGTCTGAAAGGTGAGTATTCTACTCTCTTCTTCCTTCCTGTCGACTGACCGTACTGAGGGAGGGAGTTGGCTGTGCGCAGGCTCGCTGATTCGCCATCCTTTGCGAATCAGACGTCTGGAAGTTGTACCAGACGGCGGAAGTGACTTCCAGACGTCCGGGGTGACCATCGGACGTCTGTGAGCTAGGCCAGACGTCCCCGCAGACTTCTGGACATCTGGGAAACCACGCTGAGCAGATAATTCTCTGATCCATTTTTTAAAACGTCTGGAAGAAGTTCCAGACGTCTGATTTTACACAGTGTTGTCGTTTTCGACCCGTTTAGGGTCCGTTTGGGCTCCGTTTTCCGCGATTCGAGTTGCGTTCTTTTCAGAATTAATTCCTCTACCCGTCTACAGTAGCTATACACTGTTTGAGACTTCCCTTGTGTTTGATCCTTGTGATAGGACCTCGTTCAGTTGCAGTCTTGGGAGTCGCGGAGGCACGTGGGATTCCCGATCACGCCCCCATTACTCCCGTTGTACCTGGTAGAGTGGCTTTAAGTTATAAAAATCTATTAAATTATGAAACCATAAATAGAACCTAGGACATTGCATGAACCCTAGGAATGAGAAATAGATGGAATGATAGCTCCTAGGTGTTGCATGAATCCTAGGACTGGAAAATTAGATTGTATGATAGATCCTAGGATATGGCATGAATCCTAGGATGGGAAAACTAGTGGAATGTATAATACTACAGTCTTGGAAAATGGAAAGAGATAAAAAGCTGCCTGTAATTTGAATTAACAGCTGCCTGTTGTGAATAGATAATGTGGTTGAGAATATGGATTGTAAGAATGTGAAACTGGAAAGTGAAACCTGGATGTTTGAGTAAAAAGGATGGAACCCTACGGGGAAGTAGGAGTAAAACTCCTGGAAAGTGAATGGAATAGTTTTGGGGAAGTGAGCTGGCCCTTGAGTACGGAGTACCAAGGAGAGCGACTGTCCCCCTGTTTAGTGCAGAGCGGAGCCAGCCGCCCCAGGGACCCGGGGTTAGGACTGGCCACTCTGTACCGACTTGCTGGCCCTCGCGTACGTAGTACCGAGGAGAGCTACTAGTGTAGGGAGGTACTAGCTACCCCACGGGTCCCGGGGTTCTGCTAGCCTCCCACACCGTCTTGTTAGGCCCGCTGGGGCAAACCAGGGTAGTCAGGCGAGGGTGCGCGGACTGTGGAGGGGCAAGGCCCCGGTTTGGTTACTGTGGAGGGGTTGGACCCCTGTTACTGAGAGGGCTCTGCCCTGGACTGGTTCCGTGCTGTGCTTTGGGCGCACCCGTTAACGGAAACGACTGACCGCGTGCCAGTACGGGTTAGCTACCTGTGCGTTTATCGCGCGTGCCGTAGTCACCGTTACGTCTGTCAGTGACCTTGGGGTGGTTGACTGAGGGTAGGATCACCACGGGGGACTCTCCCGGCCAGGAGAGCACCACGTGCTACTTCTACTTTTTGGAAAAGACTGTAATCAAGATCGTTCCCACGAGGAACATTCGAGATCAAGTAAAAGATCTGAGAAATAAATGAAATAGTGAGACAATTGAAAGATGTAAATAAAGAAAGTAATAGAACATAACAGCTACTGTACACTCTACTGTTGTCTTTAGTTTTAGTTGCCACTCTACTTTAGTGTTTTGCTGACGTGTTACACTCGTTACTTTTTTCAGGACCAGGTGTTGAGCAGCCAGGGTCAGCGGCTGCAGAGGACGCTGGGCCGAGTAGGGTCCAGTAGAGTTACTACTGTCTTTTGTACCTCTTTGTTTCATTTATAGTGAGTAGTTCTTGTTTTCGCTGTACTTTTCTTTACCTGCAGTTCATGTTATATGATAAATGTTGTTCTACTGTTGTGGTAGTATCTACTGTAGTAGTTTCTTTCCTTACTGCTGTGCTTTCTTACTGTTAGTTATATTCATGCTGAATGTGGTTTATTTTACTGCTCTTTTGGTTACTTCCTCGTTGGACGACTAGGTCTTGGGATTAGTCGAGTCGATCCGGTTCTCGTGTCTCGTAGGGACTCAGGAACCGGGTCGTTACAAATAAAGATAAACAATGATTATGACAATACTAAAGAAGAGCTTTTCCACCTCTTTTCTTCAGTTCAAACTCTTTTTTTTTGAATTTTTTTCTTTCTAACTTTTTCTTCTCTCTTTTTTTTTGCTTTTTTTATTTTTCCTCTTTATTGTTTTCCTTTTCTCTTTTTTTGTTTTCTTTCTTTTCTACCCCCTTTTTTTCCTTCTTTGCAAAGCTAAGAAAAGAAGGCCCAAAATGAGCCTAATAAGGAACTAAGTTGAGGCTAAGGGAAAAGATGAAAGAGTACCAAAAAAAATCTCGGTTCAAAAGAACCCAAAATACTCGTTCGATGCTTCTTCGTAGGCAAGATCAACGAGTCCTTGCCACGATCTTTTCCGAAGATTGCTCACCTAACACGATTGACGAGCACCAAATGTGCTGCCTCGTGATCTTCGCCACTGATCTCAATGCCATTTCTTTTGCTACCATCAGTGCTGGCGCAAAAGGTCTTGTGAGTGCTTTGAAAACCTCACATGCCGCCGATGACCTGATGCCACCACTACCATGTACATCTGAAGTCACAGCAACCTCTGGAATCTCATGTGTCATGTGCTTAACACCCATCATCTCACCCTTATCAAGCTGACGCCTCCTCCATAAGGATACCATCGAAAATAGATGCAAACGCGAGCGACAACCAATCCCCCTGCATCACATCAGAAATAGTAGCAGACGAGTTTTAGCTGATGTGGGTTTCTATTGTTCATAAAATGTATGAAGATAATTTACCTTTTTACTTTATCTTTTTCTTTTTCAACATAGGGACATTAGAGGATCAACTTACAATTTGAACCTTTGGAAGTTTGTTGTATACGAAATAATCTCGTAAGTTTTTATGATTCTACTTATTTGCTCCTTTAATAGCAAGAGGAACTTACGTCAGTGGGATATGATTTTGTTAAAATCAAATTTGATATTCTACTTTACAACCCGTGCTTTAAGTTGTTTACTTTTTAATGAAAACTTGATTCTCATGCCCTCTTCTAACGTTACTTGTAGGAGTTTGGCGAGTTTAATATAATAGATATCGATTTATATCTATTATAAATATGTATCAATTTACATCCATCATGATTAGAGTTCTTTCCATTTGGCAGCTAGTAATAGAAGAAAAAGAATGATTAACTCCTTGGAAGTGGATGGAGCTACTTTGCGGGAAAAAGGTCAGATTTGTGAGGCTTTTAGGCTGCATTATCATGGTTTTACACGGAGACAAATGTGTGGGGATTGGTACTTGAGGTCCTTAGAGTTGGATTAAGTGTAGGAGGAGGCCAAGATGAAGCTTGTGAGGGATGCTAGTGAAGAGGAGGTTTTGGCTTCTCTTAGAAGCTTAAAAGTGGAGGGCTCCTCGAGAGCTAACAGGCTGTAGGTCATCTTTTTATGAGACATGTGGGATGTGGTAGGATCGGATGTGGTGGCTCTTATGGAAGATTTCATGAGAAGCAAGAGGGGCTTTGACAGACCGAATCATTTTTATTTGTTTCTTCTGCCTAAAAAGTGGGGGCAGTGCCAATCGATGACTTTAGACCCATTGCATTGTCAAATGTTGTTTATACATTGGTGGCCAAAGTCCTTGCAAATAGATTATGCTTGGTTGTGCTTGATGTCATATCCTTAGTCCAATCGGCTTTCATAACGAGACGATCTTTGCAGGACTCTTTTATTTGGTAGATCAAATGGCTCTTGGATTCAGCCACAACAAGGCATTCGACATAGATGTCCGTTCGCTCCACTGTTGTTTGATATAGTGGTTGATGCTCTTGCTACATTGACTTTCAGAGCCTGTGAAGGAAATCTTTTTCAAGGTTTTACTTGTCAAAATGATGGATCCCCCCATCACGCCACTCTTGCAGTGTATGGATGACACAACATTCTTCATTGAGGGAGAAGAAGTGGCAACAACATGTCTCCTCTATAGTGAGAATTTTTGCATCCATTTCTGGCCTCAAGATCAATAGATCAAAGTTTATCCTAGTCCCCATTTCTTATTCATCTTCGGAAGTGCAAGAGATTGCAAATATTCTGGAGTTCCCAGGTGGTCATTTTCCTATCAGATATCTTAGCTTGCCTCTTAAGGAAAGAAGTTAACTGCGTCTGATTGGAGCAGTGTGGTGGAGAGGATCTCAAAGAGGCTTTCGTCTTGGAGTGGCCATTTACTGTCAAGAGGTGGACATTTGGTCTTGTTAAAATATGTGTTATCTTCCATACTAGTATTTTTCTTATCCATTTTTAATCTACCAGAAAAGATAATCACATGGTTGGAGATGATTAGGAAGAATTTGAGTTTGATAATATCTAAAAGAATAGCATAAATAAAAGTAATGGCATATAGGTTTAATATATCAAATATCCGAATCTATTCCAGTATCCATATCCAACAAAATTTTGAAATCATTATCCAAATTTGATAAATATATAAATCTAAATGTCTCAATCCAATAATATTCAGATAACCACATCACATATCTGAATCCATATCCAATCCCTGTAGTAGTTATGTTTGTCTTATGTTTGGCTTGTGAACGTAACCCCCCCCCCCCCCAATTTTTTTGAAAATGTGGTGGTTAATTAGCTAGACAAAGGATATGATGCACTTCCAACCGATATGAAAGCTGATGTTTTTTCTTCATTGTTTAGGCTTCACAAAACTTTTCTAAGTTCACTATCTTATCAATTCCTGTTGACTTTTGAGTCATTGAAGCTTCTTTCCTTAATTTATGGGCTTGTTTATCTATATAAATATTATATTGTAGGAGAATATTAAGAGATGTGTATACATCATTTACGATCCCTTGAGATCAAATCAAGTTGTCTTGGCCTCTTAAAGCATTGAAATTGTCCAGCTCTATAAATCAATCTATTCCTTCAACAAATCAATGTTAGCTTTTTCATCTCAATATAATTTTTTGGATAGCATGTATCAAAAACTTTGGTTAAAATATTGAAACTTTCGCTTGTTTCAATGGATAACAATTGCATGCTCCTATTGTGATACAATGAGAATAACTCAGGTTTGGTTTTTTGATATCCCAAAAGGAATTTGCTTGTAATATGAAACCAATAGTAAATGAATGTAATTAACGGGGAAAATATGTTCTTTTGAAGTAAGGGAATACGTCGTAAATGGCAGCTCTGAGTTTAAGCTTTATACAATTCCTAGTTATATTAGGATAGTTTGGTAGATGTGATTCGTAGACAAAGTTAAAAGCATTCGAGATAGCCACATTATATATAGGCCTACATGGGTAGGGCAACTTTGGGTTATCCTCGGCTTAAACCCTAGCCATTTACTAAACAATTGAGCTTCCATTAGACCAAGTAGGTTGGTTCTCATGCTAGGTTGGTTCATACCAATGCTTATCCCTAGGTTCAAGTTTCCTACCCAACTAGCTAATTAATCAACTTAGTCTAATCGATTGTACAATAATTTTTTCTTTATAAAACTTAAGCTTCTTCTCACATTTTGTCAAACTTGGATTCTCTTAGAGCCCTCAAACTTAGGAGGTTTGCACATAAGATGCTTAAGAATTCCATGATTTTATTCATTAAAAGTAACACTACTTTATTCCTTCCAACAACGTAAACACAAACATGATGTTGATTGTTGGTGCGAAGGTAAATGTTTTATCTCTTGTTATATGGGCTTGATGTCTGAAGGCTCAACTTACTGTTATTATGGTCCATTTGTTTTTAACCAACGAAGCCCCTCACTAAGTTCCATCTTGTTGAGAGATAGGGTATGTTGTAGTGGTACGTTTAGTAACACAATAGAATGAAGAAGTGTGATATGTATTGGAGCTTATAAATAGACTATTATACCCCCATTTGTTTCTTGAGAAAAATAGAGATATCAGCCCTACCAGGGTCTTCTCCCATGATTTTCTCTCTGTTCTTCGTGAGTTGGCTTCCTAGTAAACTCAAGCGTTTCTTATCGTTTATGCTTTGATATTATCGTTACGTTTCCACTTATTTATTAACTTGGTATCAGAGCAAGTTGGTTCTTAGGTTATCTTTCTTTTTAAGATGGTCATGTTTATCTTTCTTTCTTGTTCTTGGGAGTTCTGTTTGCTTCATGATCGTCTAATGAGAAGACGAAGATCTGTGTAGAAGACCTTCTCGAGGAGCGGAGGAGCCCGATTGATTGGGGTGCGCATGCATGAAGTGGCGCTCTAAAAGCCCTAACACTGCTGGTGGTGTTGTTGCACCACCGGAGGAAGGACGAGGGTGGCGCAGCAAAGAAGAGGAACCGCTGGGGGAGTGTAATAGCTTATTTTGGATTCCAACCAATACCAAATCAATTGTTTATGACATCTCCAGACTCCTACCTACATCCATCTACAAGTAAGGTGAGGATGTAAAGAAGCTGGTGGTACAAGGCTGTCGTGACCCGGCAACACCAATTGAGGATGTAAAGAAGTCGGTGGCACAAGAGACATGAAGACATGACCCAACAACATCATTTTTATTTGTGTTGTGTTTTTGCTTTGTAAAGAGGGAATATCTCTTATGCAAGTTGAGCATTCAACGCTCCAGCTTTAGGGGGAGTGTTGAGAGACAGGGTATGTTGTAGTGGTACACTTAGTACCACATACTAGAATGAATAAGTGTAGTATGTGTGGGAGCCTATAAATAGGCTATTATACCCCCATTTATTTTTTGATAAAAATAGAGATATCAGCCCTATCGGGGCCTTCTTTCGGGATTTTCTCCCTGCTCTTTGTGAGTGGGGTTTTCACATAAATCCAAGCATTTCTTATCGTTTATGCTTTGATATTATTGTTACATTTCCGCTTTTATTATTTATTAACACATCTCTTGGACCCTCTCACTGCTCGGATTTATGTTTCCTTCTCACCTCCCATACGATTGATCTGGTATATGTCACTACTCTCCTCCCCTTTTACCTCCATAGTTGCTGTCATCAACCTCGTCGCCAACCTTATCCAAATCCCCCCATCGGCCAATACCTTACTTAGATCCACCTCATACAACCTCAACTATGTTGTAACCTAACTTTCTCGACCAATATCCTCTTCCTTTATTCGCCCTTTAGTCATGGCTTCCGAGGCACCTCGAAGAGGCAAGCATCGTTGGTTCCTAACCACTTTGCTGCGTGCATTTTTACCTGCTTTCATTTGCAGAGTAATACAGACCTTTGATCCGTTACGACTGCTGATTGTGACAAGTCAAGTGTTGGAGTTGTTTTCTTGTCTCTGTATCTGGAACATTCCATTTTCAAAGGATTAGTAGTTGTTGCAGTGATGAAAACCATATCATATTACTCATTGCAATTTTGTCTTGTCTGGTATCCTATTTGTTGCTTGATTTTAGTGTCCGAAAATTGAAACGGGTATCTATTGCCTTCCACATAGGAAAGAGAGATTTATAATAAAATGAAATCACACTCCACACAACAAAACACAACTCTCTCAATTGATTCTTGCTTGTAGGCGGGTGTGCTAATGATGACACATTCGTAAGGTCTAGAGCTGCTGGACGAACTTTTGTAGCTAGTTCTAACAATGGCCTCTTCTCTAGAGACCTCAACTAGTGGCTCCCCATTTAGTATCTCTGACATGGGTTTAACTCTGAAGTCCTCGAAATTGGATCTCTCTTTTTGGAGTCCACGAAACCAAATCTCCTACATAGAAACCTAACATAGGCCTTTCCTCTGAGGACCTTGAAATTGGATCTCCCTCTCTGGAGACCTCGAAACTCTAGACTTTCCAGAGTTGTGATTTCTCATGTGGTGATCTTGAGCAAAAGAACTCCCAAATGGGGGATGACTACAATAGGATCTACACTCCCCCTTTCTCCTATACTCATATGGGAGATGAATACAACAATAAGAAAGAAAAACAATATATCACGAAGAAAAGAGCTTCTCCCCCTCATTTCTTTAATTCAAACTATTTTTTCTTCTTTTTTTCTTTTTCTTTTGATATATATATTTTTTTCTTCTTTATTTTTCCTTCTGATTTTTCCTCTTCTTATTTCATTTTTTCCTTTTTTGATATTTTCCTTCTCTCCAAACAACGTAACCCAACTATCATGTCAAAATAAAAAAAAAAGTATAAGAATGCAAAATACCCTCATTAGGTTTTAAATGAACCCAATCCTAGAGTGTCGCCAGCGATTGCGCTGTTGCTGATCTCTCCACCTCCAATCTCGTGACCGTTCGCATTGCCAGAGATCTCTTTTTCCTTTTCTGATATTTTCCCTCTCTCTAAACAACGTAACCCAACTATAATGTCAAAATAAAAAAGAGTATAAGAATGCAAAATGCCCTCATTAGGTTTTAAATGAACCCAATCCTCGAGCGTTGCTAGCAATTATGTTGTTGCTGATCTTTCCCCCTCCAATCTCGCAACTGTTTGCACTACCAAAGATCTCTCTCTGAGCTCCAATGATCGCTCAACAATGTCATCTAGACTCATCGAGCACTACTTAGGGTTCTCATAGCAGTAGCATCGCCGTCATGTGGTTGCCATCTTCATTGCCGTCTTCGCTGCCATGACCTCTCAACCGCATTCACTGCCAAAGATCGCTGCCATCAACAGAGGTCTCGCCATTGCCTTCTTCTTCAACTTATTTACTATGCGACTCCTCGCGATTGTCGCCATCAACGGCGATGCCTCTTCTTCATGCAGGCTTCACTTCTGGTAGTGGTGCCTTGACTTGGTTACGTATCTTTGGACAGGCTCAAACACATCATCCCACATCCCACACTTGTTACTGGCTATTGAGATACATTGTGATGCATGCCAGATAAAAAAGCATCACAGATCTTCCTTTCCAACCACCACTAGTCCAAGTTTTGCTGCGGTTTTGAGTTACAATTAGATGTTTGTGGCCTTAGTCGGATACCTGACCGACAAGGTTACCGCTATTATTTGGTTGTAGTGGATGCTTTTTCTTGTTTATCATGGTTGTTTTTATGAAGAATAAGTCCAATGTTAGGCAAATTATTTAGCACTTTTTATTGGAAATAAAGAATTAGTTTGATGTAAATGTGAAATTTGTGAAATCTGATAATACTCTAGAATTTTGCACTGCAGGACTGACTGGATTTTACAGGGCACATGGGATTGTGCATTAGACCTCCTGCCCACACACCTCGTAGCAAAATGGTTTGGCAAGGAGGAAACAGAGGCCCTTGTTAGATGTGGCATGTGAGTATTGATACAACGTTGTGTTTCACAGTTATATTGAGGTGATGTAGTTCTTACGACATTCTATCTTATTAATAGGATGCTTTCCTTAGTTCTACATGAGCAAACTCCTTGACATGTTTTTTATCATGAGAGAGAGTTGTTCCAATTACCTCCACGTGTGTTTAGATATGTAGCTTTAGTACATTTGATGGGTCCTGGAAGGGACAGATTAACACAATGTGCAGTGAAGTGTCTTTCTTGGATATTCCTGAGTTCAGAAGGGATATCGTTACAATGATCCAGTGGCAGGGAGCCACTATGTTAGTGCAAATATAACATTTCATGAGGGTAGTACCTTATTTTTCTTTATGTTAGCGTATGTTTTTATTCTATTTTCTCTATTGTATAGTTGTGGGGTTTGCTCCTTAGGGGCATCTATGTACTTTCACCATTTTTGGTCTCTCTCTATATAAGAGAGCCTTAGGGTTTCAATAAGAAGTTGAATCATTTCATCCAATTTGATATCAGAGCGGCGATCCTAGATCGGCGCTCCGGTATCCGACCTCCACAAGCTTCCGTACCCTTCCACCAAAACCTTAATCTCTCTTGGAGGCACCAGAGACATCTCCTACATCTTTTGAGCCTTTGAGTGATAATAATAGATTTGGATGTGTCTATCAGAAGCCAGTCACTTACAAGTAGCATGCCCCGTTACTTCAGTCCCACCTTCCTCCCCAAATCAAGTTTGTGTTGAGCCATTTGACCAGATGTGTGCTAGTGGTGATTGTGCACGTGCAGGTGACGGTGTTCTTGAGGTTGACCTTCTGATAGCTATTCAGAAGGCACCACAGTCTTGTGCACATTATAGAGCAGTAGGGACAGTGTCCACTGATAAGATGGGGAAATCTTTTGGCTTGTTTACTATGGTTTTGTCAGCTACAACCACGTATCAACAGGCCATGCTTGATCCAAAAAGGTGAAAGGCCATGGAGGATGGGATTTCTGCTTTACATGATCGACAGACATGGGAGCTTACTTCCCTTCCACCTAACATAACACTTGTTGGTTGCCGTTGGATCTTTGCCTCGAAGCATAACCTTGATAGATCTATTTTAAGGTATAAGGCATGCTTGGTAGTAAAGGGGTGGATTTCTTTGATACATTTTCTCCTGTTATTCGCCTGTTTATGGTCTGGATATTTGTTTCTGTGGCTACTCATAAGGATTGGAAACTCCATCAACTTGATATTAAAAATGCTTTCCTGTATGGTGATCTTCAGGAAGAGGTATACATGTAGTAGCCTTCTGGATTTGAGGTTTAGGGGAAGTGTTTATGCAGGTTGAAGATGGCTATTTATGGGCTTAAGTAGAGTCCAAGAGCGTGGTTCCACAAACTGTCAGAAGTAGTTGAGAAGATGGGTATGCAGAGATCCTCCTCAGATCATTCACTGTTTGTTAGGAAGACAGAGCGAGGTGTGGTGGTTCTCTTGGTGTATGTTGATGATTTGATCATTAAGTTGGAGTTGCAGAAGCCAAAAGACCTGTAGTGGAGCAGTTTGTTATAAAAGATCTTGGCTAGCTACGTTATTTTCTAGGAATTGAAGTTGCAACCAACAAAGAAGGGATAGTTTTGTCCCAACGTAACTATACCCTTGATGTACTTAAAGAAACAAGTATGTTGGTGTCCAAACCTGCTAACATACCAATGGATCCCAAGGTACATTTATATGATGGAGAGATAGAGATGGTTGATAATTATTCATATAGGCAATTGGTTGGAAAATTGTTATATCTAACCATTACTAGACCTGATATAGCTTTGGTAGTTGGAAAGTTGAGCTAATTTATGGACAAGCCTACTAAATTGCATTGGGAGGTAGCTTTGCTGGTGCTTAGATAAGAAATCACCTGGTCGTGGAATACTTTTCAGGAAGGGAGCTCCTATGGTGGTTGTAGGATATTCAGATTATGACTATGCAAGGGATATAGTGGACAAAAAATGTATCACTGGCTTTCGTATCTTTGTTGCTGGAAATCTTGTCACCTGGAAGAGTAAGAAGTAGAGTGTTGTCTCCAGGTTAAGTGTAGAATCTGAGTATCATGCTATGGGTTAGACTGCAATTGAGGAAAGAGGCATCTAGCTAAGGCAATACACACCCCCCTCTTCATGTTCGCCACTAATCGTCCTCTCCGTCAATTTGTCTTGA
Source organism: Thalassia testudinum (assembly GCA_037157565.1). Lineage (NCBI taxonomy): Eukaryota > Viridiplantae > Streptophyta > Magnoliopsida > Alismatales > Hydrocharitaceae > Thalassia > Thalassia testudinum. Next base: position 21,911,250 of record JAZHRO010000015.1, on the reverse strand, counting down.
AAGATGCACCATCATCAAATAGCTCTACAATTAAGTTGCTTGGTGATCTTACTAACAGATAAAAGATTCATGGAGAAAGCAAGAATAACAAACCCATCAGGCAATCGCATGGGAGGGGTGATAGACACCTCCCTCTAACCATCAATCTGTGCATGTCTGCCGTCTTGCACCTACCCTTGTAGTACAGTTTGTAATCTTCCAAAACATCCTTGATCTTCAGTTAAATAATGTGATGCACCAGAGTCTACTAACCGGGACATATCAGTACTCGCCGATGTGGCAAAGGCAGTTGTCTCACTAGTAGAAGTCGCCTCCTGAGTTAGCTGCGAAAGGCGCTAAACCGTAACATCATAATCAACATAAGAAAGTGTCAGATTGCTCAGTAGGAATCACAAAAGCCTGATTAGTGACTGGTAGCCTCCCGTGCTTAGCCCAACATGAGGCCTCAACATGTCCCACCTTCCCACAGAAGGTACACGTGGTACGGGGCCTCCCAGACATACCACGTCCTCTTCCCTGACCACGTGTCGAAGGGACACCTCTACCTCCACAACCAACCATAGTAGATGTTTGTCTAGCACTCTCTCCAGTTTGAAGCTGAGGCAGAACAAGCCTACTCAGGCGACTGTAAACCTCCTCCAATGCAGGGAGCTCAGACAATGTAAGGATATGAGAATAATGCTATTCATCAATGAAGCACGCATCATAGCATTATCCATCTTCAAAGATGTGCTTTTCCATATCTTATCAGTAGGCTCTAGCTCTAATAGAATGTATTCCTTATCGTGTCGCTCCATTGTCATAACGTTTGAGACCATCTCGGATAATTGGTCTCATCCAGCTTGATAATTGGGCCAAAAGATGGACTCTTGTAAGTCACATTATCAGATGTGGAACCTGAAGTAACCTTAGATTCTAAAGACGAAGCCATCTTGAACCTTTGGACAGAGAAACAACGCAAACTCCAAGATCTAAAATAATTTTTAAATCACACCAAGTAGAGAAAATCTCATATTAGCAAATAACCATGGATTTTTGGGCAAAAGATAACCCAAAAAAACCACGTTGCAGTCCCCAATCACCTTTATGAGATCATATCATCCTCGTATGAGTCAAAATTGACTCAAATGGGACCCGTAGACGGCAACAAGGTTGCCTTCCTCCTCTACTTGGGCTGTTGGCAGCAACCTACAACCCCAACACTGCCCTGCAGGAGTGGTGTTGGTGACTGCAGGCCTTGTGTCAATGCCATTGGGTGCTGGGGTGTGTCATCGGGGGCTGCTGTGGTTGCCGTTGGCTGTGGTGGCTGCCAATGAGGAGAAGGGAGAGAGATCTAGGATTAGGATGGAAGTTTTCAGGGGTAAGTTTTTGGTGGGATATCAAAACCTGTCCTAGAACTATGCTTTGATACCAAGTAGGAAATAATAATGCTTAATAGTAACCCAATAAACCTTACACCTCTTTATATGGAGGAGAGCTGAGGAAAAAATTACACTACATCCAATTAAGAAATAGAAATAATGAAAAGTTGCAAAAACAAAGTATGGGAAATAAATAAGTACGAGGAGCATGTACAAGTCAATAGGATAGGCTTAAGTTTATTGGAATAACATGGGTGGTAGGGATTTAATCAAGGCAAAGATGGAGGGTGGATATAGACTCCATCATGGCTGGTCATAAGGTTAATGGATATGCACTAAGTGGTTGGCCATTGTATGTTAAATCATGGCCATTGGATGAGAGTTGTTAGGTTGGGATTTAGGCCAATGATGTGACCGACCATATAATGTGGTTGCAAGGTGGTTTTAGGTTGATTAATTATGGCCAGAAGATGGTGAATCAAGGGTGGAGTTTGAACTAAGGTGGTCGACCATAGATGGCATCCACAGGAAGCTTCATGGTTGGCCAAGAGGATATGATCTATTTTTAGCAAGTGATTCCTAGGTGATGTGTTTGGTAGGTTTCCTAAAATGAGTTTAGGACATAGTGTTCTGGATTAGGTAGGTTGTCCTGTAGTTGAGGTGGTGAGGAAATGCTGTCAATGTGAAAGGCGATACCAAGGCGACACAACTCAAAATCGCCCGAGGCAAGAGGCGACAACTCGAGTGAATTGAGGCGATCGTTTATTATTTGCATATATATGTCTTATTAACTCAATTTAATAGCACTAAGTTTATAAAAACATGTCTAATAACAATGTTGGAGACTTTAAGTGAGAAGAAAAGGATAAGAATTGTATTGCCAAAAGTTGTTTCACATAATTTCAAATGGTAAAGAAAGAAAAACTTCTACACAATTAAGGTAGGAAAACATAAAAACCAAAATTGTCATTGAAGTGAATTATTCTCAAATAATATAACATATAAGTCGTTAGAATAATTTTCAAGATTCAATTCGTCATTGTCATCGTCACCAGCAACTTCTTCAATCTCCTCTTCCTCATCATCATCACTATCCACATACCCTTCCTCTTCTTCGATGACTATTGGAGCTTTCCCTTTTCCCTTAGCCTACTTAGGACCATTTGTCTTCATATTAGCTTGAGCCCGTGTACGTCGAGAAGTGTCTTGCTCGTTAATGCCCGATGCAAGCTCAATCATGCCCCAAGTGGGATCATCACGAAACACAAGATTATCATCTGCATTTTCCTCATCTTTCTCTATTCTCCCTAATAGCCATTCATTTGAATCATCAGTTTCCTGGAGGAAAATGGGATTAAGATAATCCCTTTCATATCGATCCCTCAAAGTTTTGTTGTAGTTAACAAACACAAGATCATTCAACTTTTTTTGTGCCAACGGATTTCTCTTCTTTGAGTGAATCTATATAGATTTCCAAAATAAAAGTATTAATATAAAATTACTTAATAAAATTAATGCAATGCATATTATGAATTAGTTTATAACTTACATTTTGAAATACACTCTAATTTCTTTTGCATCCCGAGGCACTACAAGTAAGACCTAACACCTTCAGTGCCAATTTTGCCAAGTTAGGTGCAGACCCACCAAAGAGATTCCACCACTCCACTATAAAAAGATAACAACTTATATAATATTAATCAGCACATGGAAAGTTACTATAAAAAAATTATACCACTTGACTGCCTGGGGCAATGGTCTTCTTTTGTCTAATAGCCATAGGTGTTCCAAAGAGTCCTTGTGCATTTTTATAAATGAAAATTTCTCGTGTTATTTTGTCTTGCACACTCTCATCAGGCTCCAATTTTGCCAAGACATTGTAGAATCCATTCAAAACCTCCGAATCAAAATCAAGATTCTGATTTTCATAAGAGAATTCAGGATTGAGGAAATATCCTACTGCATGTAGAGGCCTATGAAGCTGCCACCTCTTATCAATGATGTCGCAAATAGGTCTAAACTTTTCAGTATTATTGTTGAAAGCCTTCATGATAGCTTCCTTAGCTTTATTCGTTGCTTCGTATATGTATCTCATTGCAGGCCTCTTCTCTGAGTCAATAATATGAAGCACTCTCACAAAAGAAGACGTAACCTTGAGAATGTAAACAAATTCATTGGTCCAACCTTCTCAGGATCAACCTTCGTAAACTTATCCATTGGTCCATGAAACTTCTTCATTAGAGGAAGTCCACTACTTCCACTTCCACCAGCACCCATCATGATTCGAGCCTTCTTTGCATGTGACTGTGTATGATTTTCTACTCTTCTTTTAGTTGTGAATCTATCTATGGGTCTTCGTATGGCATTCACTTCTATTTCATCTCCATCATCATCATCGTTAAGTGGCTCATTGTAAACAAAATCTTTCATCAACCTTTCTTTTTCTTCCTTTTTAGATTCGCGATATTCTCTCAACTCCTCTCTCACATGTTGTGGAGCTTTTGGACATATTGTTGTGTTCTTATCACCACCAGTAATATGTCCAGTAGCTCTATGAATCCCCCCTTTCACTATCCTACCACAGAAAGTACACTTCGTATCATTAGTCTTTTTTGGGTCCTCCAATGTGACATACTTCCAACATGAGTGCTTTCTCCTTGTTACAGCCATTTACAAAAGTCAAAACACATGCAAAGTTGCAAACAATGATATAACATCATGTAAGTTGAAAACAAACATAATATACTAACAGATATCACATTATATAACATATATATGCATACTTATATATATACATATGTTATAATAACAGTATATAAACATACTTCTACATTAAAGATATAATATGTATATTTATATCTTTGTTACGGTTAGATTTAATACAATACATATTAAATAGTAATTTAACGGTTCTTACTGGTTACCCTTATGTTATATTTATACAATACATATTAAACAGTAATTACTGTACCTTTATATGTAATACAAATTATACAATACAACATAACATTTTTTGAGAGACAAGAAGACATATTACTGATATTAGATTTAATAATATACATATTATTAGAGAGAAGACAAGAATAGCTTCTTTCGTTTTGGGAATGAAAGAGACAAGAAAACGAAGAAAGAAAAATGTGCTGGCGCTCGTGGCTCGCCTCGACAACGCACAAACTAGACGCGACGAAGGTCATACCTGGGTGATCGAGGTTGAGGAGGCAGTGCAAATGGCAAGCGACGCTCAGCGATGGTGGTCGAAGAAGTTCGAGCTGCTCCACTACTCCAGCGATAATGGCGATGAGGGTTGGCATGCAGAAGTCACGACTCATCATACACGTAAATAAGGGTCTAGTATGGAAACTCAAAGGTCGTTGATGCTACGATTGAAATGTCGGTGGTGGCAGTTTGTTGCCTTTAAGAAAAAACTTGTGAATTAGGTTAGGATTTCAGGTGACAAGGTGACGAGGCGATAAGGCGTCGCCCGAGGCGAGGAGGCACGTCGCCTGATCGAAGGCCACCACCTTGGTGTTTGTTGAGCTGACATCTCCTTGCAGTACCTCGCCTTATCGCCTGGTCGCCTGAGGCACTCGCCTTGGCAGCGTTGTAGTGAGGTGATGCTAAGTGTGCCTTTGCCTTGAGCACTTCACTTTATTTCTTTATGTATTTCTATCAGCTTTATTCCAGCTACATCCTACATGTATACAAAACACAATAATTACTATCAAATCATTTTGTGCTAAATGCATGCACTAAGCCTAATGTGCAATTATCTACAATGCAACTAGCTAAAAGACAAACATAATTTAGGCATATTATCATTAATTAAAATGCATTTATCAGTAAGATGTCATTCACATAAACAACTAAAATAATCGAACTTGTAGTTTTGGTCAATGTAATTATGGAGTGGTCACAAGAAGATCTAAGGCCATGACCAACCACCTCTGCCCCTAGACGATCCCTTACCACGACCAATAGCAGCCATAGCAGATGCATTAGAAGTCGGCACGGGATCAGAGGTGTTAAGTATAGAGAGACGAGCGTAAATCTATACCGATGTAGGTATCTCATCCATGGTCATGAACTATTCTTTCACTGCCTTGTCCTCAGAGCCAAGCCCAGAGAGAAGTTGGATAGAGTGAATAACTTCTCTCTATTTGGCTATAACTGCAGCATCAGTAGAAATAGGCTAGTCCTGCTCGTCCCATAGGCTCTTCATGGTGCCATAGTATTCGGACAATGCCATAATGCCTTTCCGAAGTGTGTGAATGTCCTCTACAACTTGGTACAACCTAGTAATGTTGCTCTTGTGGGAATAAATCTCATGCAATACTTCCCACATATTCTTCGCGGAGGCATATGCCATGACCTGCTTGGCAATGGTATGAATCATGCTGTTAAGGAGACATGTAGCAACGCAGTTGTTGTCTGCTTCCCAATCTACAGACTTCATAGTAGGAACATCATCTGTCAGGATATACTTCTTTCGATGGGATCCGACGAATCAGGAAAAGGTGGACCAGAGCAAAAAGCTGGATCCATCTAACTTGATAGATGTCTGCATATGAGGGGGAGCGCTAATGGTAGATGACTTTCGCACAAAGTCACAGAGTCCTCACATGATGTCAGAATAGAGGCCAAAAATCAGATCAGAAAATCCCAATTTCAGACTTAGGTTAGATTCAAAACAAGCATACAAGGCACACAAAAATCTGATTTCAAATCATATGTTGTAGAGCACCAAGAAACAGTGTTGTTGCACACGCTAGGGCATAAGTCGGGCCCTAGTGGTGCCTTCCATGGAGTCTAGCTCTTCTAGAATGATTTTTAGAGGTAGATCTAGAACAAGAAACACCCTCCTAGCCCCTGATTTAGATCGGAATCTCTGGAACAGGGTGAGAGGAGGCGCACAACACCACCACCAGATCCCCTCGCGGCCTTGGAAGGCGCTGCTGGGGTTAGGTGGTGGCGCTGAAAGCCTGAGCGGCGGTGTTGGTTGCCTTAGGAGGCCTAGGGTGGCATCGCTGAGGACTTTGGAGGCCTGAGCGGTGCTGGTTCAACCTTCAGACCACCGATAAAACGAAGAGGAGACTTGGGTGATGGAACTTAGAGGTCACCGGACCTCCTCAACTCCTATCACTGGCGCGGTGACAGATCTCCACCTGCAACGACGCCAAGGAGGTTGGATCTCCTTGCAGGACACACTGGAGACCCTTTGCAGGCCCCCACTGGCTAGTGTTGTCAGTGGGAGGCCACCGGAGATGGTGGCGGTGGTTGGAGTATTGGGGTTAGGGTTTTGGTGAAGGTGTAGGGAGGCTAAGGTTGGTGGGATATCAGACCACCGATCTAGGATTGCTGGTCTGATATCATGTTAGATTGTAATGCGATTAGTTAATTCCAAAGAGGCCCTGGTACCTTTATATAAAGAGGCACCAGAGAAGAAATTACAGGGATACCTTTCACCATAAAATGAAATAAATGAGCCACTGCAAGACTCAAAAATATAACCGATCTTTTCTTTATTTTGATTTTTAAGCTTTAATCTATCCATGTTTTATTATTTTGTCAATTTCTTGTCTAGATGGCCATATAAATGTTGTTTGCATACTTTTCTTTCGATTGCAACAAGACGTGCTTCCAAATGATAGTTGAGGAATGTGCTTGTATTTCACCGGAAGTACTCTTTCTATAATAGGTTGAGAAACTCAGTTTCTGCTTACAACTTTTACAAGTGATTCCTTGCATTTATTCAATTGTTGCTTCCCGGTCTTTCGATAGGAGACCTCATTTTGAGATTAAGTAGAATATAGAGGCGCTCCTTCTTCAATAAATTGATGTCTCTTTTCTTGCATGAGTTTTTCTTTCTTTTTTTTTTAAAGAAAAAGTGGAAGAGTATGTGAGAGTGGTAATCATCCATAAATTGTATTAAAAAAAAAAGGAACGGACTTACAGATTTTGTAGCCAAAAATCACCACATTGTCAACCCAACAATGCTCATTATGGAAGACCTTGTCATTCTTTTGTAGCCAAATACTCCATATAATAGCAACTACTTGACACTACCCCGCCATATTAAGATGAATATGATCTCTGAAACTTGTCCAGAACCTTTTAAAATCCATTATGTCGATTGTGCGAAGATTGAACCATGCCCAAACATCTCTGGAGAAGTCGCATTCAAAGAATAGATGTTACACATCTTCATTAGCATTTTAATAAAGAGGACAAATAGTATCTCCATCTGGAATCCATTTGGATATGTACATTCTTGTAACTATTCGACTCTTGCTAAAAAACCAAAGGAAGAGTTTTATCTTAAGAAGAATCTTACATTTCCATATCAATTTGGAACCTTCATCAATCAGATTGTGCTTAACACCATCACCATCATTAGTAATTAACTTGCATGCACAGTTAACTAAAAAGGTCCCATGCTTCCAGAGGTGGCAGTCCAGTTCTGCAATAGTTGGGGATTGACCTTGAATTACTTGTAGCAGCTGCTGCAATTCATTGAAAGTGGTCTCAAATAGACCCTCTAGATCCTCAAGCAACTTATATCCCAACAATTAAGATTTACATGTCAGAAATCCTTAACCATGGCATCTTTATTAAGAATATGCTGAAAAAGTCTGATATATCTCTGAAAAAGTCCCATTTTTAGACCAGTCATCACACCAAAACCTGAATGATAATCCATCACCCAAAGAAGGAACAAAATGTTATGAAAATTCTGATAAAAGAGGTCTAATAGAATGCCAAACTACAGAACCACCATTTATATTTACATCAGCCCTCTGTATCAAGTTCATACAATTTCCATAAGAATCTTTGAACCCATAGATCTTTCATTAGAGAGTAATCTGACCACCCATTTCAGCAGTAGAGCCTTGTTAAAATTTAATAAATGACGAACTCCAAGCCCACCCTCTTTCTTCGGCTTACAAATCTAATCCTAAGTAACAAGTTGGATAAATCTACCCACAAAATTAGGCCCTTTCCAAAAGAATCTCTTCCAGATCATATCAATTTGTTTTATGATTTTTTTTGTAGGTGAAAACATCGACAAAAAGAATACCGAGATTGAGGAGATGAATTTAAGAAGCACCAATCTTTCTCCTCTGGAAAGGAGTTTACCACTCCAAGTAGAAAGCCTGTTGGAAAATTATTCAATCAACAACTTCCAATTCGACAATGTTAATCTTTTTCCTTTCAATGGAAGTCTAAGATATTTAATTGGTAATCTAACCATCGATGTCTCCAAAAAATTAGAAATGTCATTCTCCTCCAATGTCCCCATATTAAAAGGAACCAAACTTGATTTATTTGTTTTAATTTTCATACACCATTGCAAGCTTTGAATGCCATGGCTGCAAGAGAATCCACTGCAATGTTGAATAGCATTGGAGCTAATGGCCATTCCTGACGGACAGCTCTTTGCAGTTGTATCCAAAAACCATTTGTTTTCTCATTTATCAACACCGAAAGAGATGATGTAGTAACACATATCTTCATTTACATTATCCAAAGATTTGGAAAACATCTTTTCAAAATCTCCCATAAATAGCTCCATGAGATAAAGTCGTAGGTTTTTAAAAAATCCACTTTCCAAAGAAAAGAGAACACCCCTCCGCTTCCAAGCTGCTAAGAACTCCTTGGCAAGAACATATGAATCTTACAGGGATCTCCCTTTAATAAAAGCATATTGGACCGAGGAAACAATATCAGGTAAAATGAGACGTAAACGGTTAGCCAAAATTTTTGCAACCAACAAATAGATAGAGTTCGATAAAGCAATGGGTCTAAAATCCTCCAACAACTCCGGATTACCTTTCTTTGGAAGAAGGAATAAATAGAATTTGTTTAACCTCTCAAAACCTTCTTTACTTCTGATGAACTCCTTAATCATAGCAACCACATCATTTCCAACATCCCACAGTTCTTTATAGAAAATTATTTGTAAACCATCAAGGCCTGGAGATCCTTCTGCTTTTATTCCACGCATGACAGAAAGAACTTCCTCCTCAACGTCCTTAATGAGAGCCAATTTTGCATCATCCCCAATTTGTTCAATCTCTAAATTTGCCAGTCGCCAATCACCACATTGTTGTTTTCTAGTGAAGTCCTGAAAATAGTTTTTGAAAGCAGTACAAATCTCTTCTCTTTTGTTCAGGACCTCATCTCCAACCTTTACACTGTTTATCATGTTTCTCCTTCTTACACTAGTCGTTAGGTGAAAAAATCTCGTGCTTGCATCATCTTCTTTAAGCTAAAGTTGTCTTGATTTTTGTCTCTAATCCATCTCCTTGTGATCTTCAAGCACAATTGCTTGGAATTTTTGCCTCTAGACAATCATCATCAGAGAGTGGAGCAATCTTTTTATCCAGATTCGAAATCTGCAAAAGTGCATCATGTCTCTCCCTACGTAATTTAAGATCACGTTTGAACTCCATCATAGCTAATCTAGCTACTTGAATTCTACTAGATAGCGTGCGTGTGGTTGAGGAGGAAGTAGGAGTAGAAGTCCATTTACGCCTAATCATTTCCTTGAACTATGGTTCCTTAAGCTAAGATTTGTGAAATTTGAAATAGGTGGGGTATCTCATATTCTCATTGTTGCACCACATGAGGGGGAGGGGGGGGGGGGGGGGTATGGTCAGAAAAAGGCCCATTACATGCAATCACATCTAGCAACTGAAAATTTTCTGCTAAGCCAATGTTACATAAAATCTATCAATACACGACATAGCTCCACTACTATTTCTCTAAGTGAAGCGCAAACCAGGAGGCAAATCGATGAGTTCCAAATCTTATACCACCTGCTGAAAATGAGTTGTCGAAGTATCACATCTACCATCTGGTCTATCTTCGTACCATAAAGTTTTCATTAAAGTCACCATAAACTAACCAAGGCGTGCCATCAACCAAAGAGGAGGCATGCCTAATCTCATCCCAAAAAATCATCCTTGAACTACCTTTACATGGTCCATACACCGTAGAAACTACAAAGGTGAAACCATCAGACTTCTTGGAGAAGATCATAGTTATTGTTCTGCCAGCCTTACTTGAAGAACAAAGCTCAAAATGGTCATCGTGCCATAGCATAAGCATGCCCCTCGACCTATCCACTACCTCCAAGTCCAAATAATTGTTGCACCAATCACCACATATATTGGCCTTCTACTGAGGGGTATGACTCTCCAAATGTGTTTCTTGTAGACACATAATATCAATTCTCCATTCAGCCAAATATCTCTTCATTATTTGTCTTCTTCTATCATCTCTGAGACCCCTAACATTCCAATATAGGACGTTAACCATTGATATTCACAATAAATCCCCCCTTGTGGACCCTTTTGGCCCCAACCACTCTGGCCACCTGGCTATCTACATCCTCCGTTCGTCCACCTGTAGCCGAACTCATTGTAGACCTTTTTCTTTTGTAACAAGCACTCAAAATTAATTTGTACTTATGAGGGAAAACATTAATATGCCTAGATGATTTGCCAGATTTGTTAGATGAGGTTCTCCTGTAGGCAAATCTATTCTTGATATTTGATTTGTTGATCAGCATGCCACCGTCAATCACATCCGACCCTCATCATCATGTGTAAGTTTTGGCATTGTACATTGCTTATCATCTCTTGTTCTAGCAACAAATTGCCTGCCTCTAGTTTATCAACAACATATGACCCATTAAAAATGGATCCAAAAATCAAAGATTGGTTATTCCCCTACACAAAATCAGTAGCAGCAGCAGCAAACACAGGGATCGCACAACATAAATCATTGATCTCAGGCATGACACAACTGTACTCACCACAATCGGATTAGGCCCGATCTCCACCTGTGAAGGGTGAAAAGTGCCTGCACTAGCCTCCCTTCGTTTGTCAACCGATCTCCTGTGAGTGCCAATGAATCATGCAGTACACTAGATGCAAAGCAAGTAGGCTTACCACGATCGGACCCATGTTTGGGTCGGGTATCCACTTGCTAATGGTGAAAAGCGTCAGCATTAGGTTCCTCGCAATCAGCATAAGACTTCCTGCGTGCGCCAAGGGATCGCGCAGTGGTCTGTGGTTGATGGCAGACTCCTCTGATCTCTGATTTGGTAGCCCACTCGTCGAACACGATAGGGTCCTGTACCAGAAAACATGTGGCAGCTGACGGGATCCGATCTTCGACGATCAAAGGTTGGAGGGTTAACAGTTGGATCAGAAAACTCACCAAATCCAGATCCAATTATGGATCCGGATGCCACTTGTGCAAAGCGTTGATTAACATATCCCACATCAGCTCCCGCATTTGAGTCGACAACCAAAAGAGGAAAACCGTCTGCCCCGAAGTTAGGGAGACCAACGCTAGCACCAACTATAGGATTCAAAATTCGAATCCCAGCAACAAAAATGATAGGATTCCTTTTCGGTTGCCATTCCAACCGAGATTCTCGGTGAGAAATCCGACCTTCCATCTTTGGCAGTACTGCATTTGCAGCCATTAGACCAGATGCAGCGACCCTCAACTCGTGAACCAGAGGGCCCTCCAGATCTAGTAGTAGCACCCATCTTCGGCACCTTGACATAGTCATCAACTCTTAGTGATGACACGAAGGCACTCCCGTTGTCACAATCTCCGCATAAGAAAGAGCTTTCCTTCCAACGAACCTCAACTTCTCAAAGGTGATGACATACGCACACCCTTCAAAGCATAGAACCTCCTCGATGGGAGCGATTTTCCCACCAACAATTCGCCTTCCACCTACACCGAAGAGGCATCTCCTTACAAACCAACCCTAAAACATCTTTTAATGCGTGGAAATGAGGAACAAATGGTGACAACCGTCTCTACGGTTCTCAATCTCAAGGGGATTTCGAGATTGCAAAATCTAATAGCCGGGTGCAATGGAATCTGTTCACCAGAAGCTCCTTCATAAATATTCGAAAGAGCCTATCGAACTAAATCATCATCGAGCAAGAATTCTTTATATTTAAGGAGATAAATGTTCGGCCTCTCAAAACCAAAGAGCAAAAATTTTTTCTCTGATAAAATAGTAATCTTCCACTTTATCGAAATCAAGCCACAATAGGAAACAAGTGATCTACCCTCATCAATGCTGACTCCACATTGGAGATTTTCTATCAAGGAAAAATGCAACATAGAGTCGAGGCCCTTCACTTCCGGCGTCCACGAAACCACTACTCTAGCCGTTGGCATCTCCCCAATCGGAGGAGGGAGATGTCTTCCACTTTCATCCAGTTGCTTATCATGGAACCTCCAAGGACACTCCCTCTTATGCCCCCAACCACGATAATAGAGACAGAGTAGGATCGCGACAATCCTTAGCCAGATGCCCCAATCCCTTGCACTTGTAGCAGACCATGCAGTGTAGGCGAGAGGAGTCGTTTCCCCCTTGCCAACCACACCCTCTCACCCTCCTCCACTCATCACCTCTCATCACCCCTTTCTCCCCTCTAGTTGAAGATCTTTCAAGAGGAGTTATTAGTTGTGCAACCCCAAGTTAGTAGGTTTTATTTTGTGTGCTTCAGCATAATATCTGTTTACTGCAAGCATTTTGCCCATTTCGGACTGTACTACCTTTGTTATGTACCATTGTCATTTCTTACATGGTTTTTCCTTATAATTTTAGGTTTGTGCATATTTATCAAAACTACTTGTTGAACCATGTTACTAGTGCAAGGGTATGCCCTAATTTTTTCTTTTAATTGATAAAGGCTGAATGATTTTTTGGCTGCCGATTAATAGTTTTTTTATCATCAAGGTTCAAAGTTCATTCTACCCAATTTTGCCATCTCCGTCTACCCCATTGATCAAACAAATGGTAATTGATATCCTCATGGAGTCTAAGATGAGATTATCTAGATTATCTTCCAGAAGCCATAGTTGATAAAGTTGGTTTCTTTTGAGCTCCCCTTATATTCTTCTATTTTATTTGATTCTTTCTTACTACATGTCATATTTTTCTCTAGACATTTGCCATTGTTGATTTTGACCACAATGGCAAGATAAATAAAGAACATTGGGAAGAATATGTTTCTAGGAACCCTTCCCTTATGAGGAACATGACTCTTCTTATCTGAGGTATGCAATCAACATTTTATTATATGAAACCTTTTGCTATCTTTATTATTATGTTTAAGGAAATGTTTCCTTGAAAAGAATATTATGTTTGGGTCATATGTGCCATAGTAATCTCTACTTTCTAATTAAACCAACATGCAATTTGCCCAAACGTACTAATCATATTCGAGTTAATTGGATTATGGTTAAGGAATCTCCATTGGGTTATGAAGGGTGTAATCGCCATGCTTACCATTGAGAAAGCAATTTATAGAAACATTCTTTAATCTATTTTGATTTGTGATAAATAGAATGATGTACTCTACCACTTGCCACACTAGTGAGAGTTGTTGCTCTATCGCCCTTCTCAACTCAATGTCTTGGATTTGGCTTTTCAACCTTAGCTTTGCATGGCATCATTTGTATTGGTGCAGACATGTTCTAGAAGCAACTACCAATATATAAATAAGTTGCAAAAGAGCTCTTGAAAGAAGGAACTGATAAATTACCCCCTTATTCTTTTAAGTAAATTTCTTAGTTTCCTCTGTGCCAAGTGAAATGAAAAAAACTTGCCCCCAAAATGTAGGCTCAAATTGTGAAACCTCTTAAGGTGCATTCATCCATTCCATTAAGCTACATTTTTTTTAACTCTTCCTCTTCTTCTTGATCTTCTCTTTCATCTTGTCTGCTTTCCATTCCCATTCATAGCATTGCTATTGCGTGATTGACTGACTGGTTTCCATTAAGCTACATTTAATGCTACCATTCACATTGGGTAATTAGAACTAAAACTCTACTGGTGGGAAAAATATTGAAGCTCAGATTACCCTTCTAATCCAGCTGTTATGGATTGGTTGCAACACTGATGCTGTAGCTGCTCTATCAATCCTTTTTTATGGTTACTGGAGGCAGCAAGGGCGAAGGTAGCAGTCTGAAGAGTGTTCAATTGCTATGCATAGTTTCTCTTTTGTTAGTGGTAAAAGCTATCATTTACGAGCTTTCTTTTTGATGATGTAAAGCATGAGATTTAAATTTTCCATTGCATTTAAAAAAAAATAATAAATTTGCAATTGTCACACACAAAAATACTAGGTTCTCATCTATTTTTATTTATTTTTATGATTGAGCATTTTCTATTTATATTGCAAGTGTTAAAGTGACTTTTGGTTATGGGTATTATTGCCTTTCTTTTTTTTTGGATAATGGGTATATTATTTTTCTGTGATACCTTTGTAGCTAGAGCAATTAAGCAAAATCTTTTAGCTTTGTGGGGCACCGGATGAGAAAAATTGGCCAGGTGTGAGCAAGATTCCCTGGCATGCCAATTTCAAGCTTGTTAGACCAACAAAGGGGCAGGTTAGAGAAGTTTTCACATTGGGTAATTGGATCTTGATCATATTTCCCTTCTTTTGACCATCATTTATTTCGCCATTTGATTTTTAAAGGCACCTGCTAGTCTTGCTAGCAAGATAGCCAAATGATGGTAATGTTCATCTATTAGTCTTTATGTTTATGCAATATTTACTGTTAGTGACAAGTCAACGAACCAGTTACTTATTACACATTTCAGGAGTCATAAGAAGGAACTTGAATGGACCTTTCTCAAATATGTAATGGCCTTTTGCTTTCCAGATTGTGGATAGACGCAATCAAGAGCGGCGAGCATATGCAAGGATGTTTAGTTAGGACCTACTTTTTTTGGTACTATATTTTGATTTTGATGTTTAATCTTCATATAATTATACTCTACTCGTCTGCAATCTGAGATTCAGACTTGAAGTTGAATGGATTTACAGGTTGATTGCTATCGAGAGGGAAATTCCGGAAGGAATCAGAGTGCTCATGATAGGTTGAAAAACTGAAGATTGAACATTTCTAGTCTATTGGAACATTTAGTTTTGTAACTATTGCCCCCCATTGGCTTGCCGAGATTAAGGGAAGTACTACCCAGATCTAGGGGCCAAGCAGCGAAGCAACCAAGGGACGACTCCTCGAGAAAGGGAACTCAAGCCTTAGGGGACTCTGCGGTTGAATACCTCCAAGGAGAAGGAAGAGTAGACCCTCAAGACTACTTTCGAGATACTCGAAAAAGTTTAGATGATGTCATGAAGGTTGAGGAGGACGTACAAATAAAGAGAATCCGAGCCAATCCTTATAGGATAATGAAATAGCTGTAATAAGGTGTCGGGACTGATGAGGCTTGCACATGTCAAGTATCTCCATGCAAGTTAGAGTGGTGAGTCGCCAGCCCGGCAATATTCCATTACGAGGAACACTGCGTGATTCTTAAGGGTGGATTCTAGGTGGAGTCCCTCTAAGGCGTAAGGAGTGACTCTTCGCACCATGAACCTCCCTAGGTTCACTACGAGATAGGATGATGATTTTCTATTATTGTTGTCAACACGAATTTGTTATTTAGACATTAGCGGTTGGTATCCAATTCTTGGGAGGCAACTCTTAGTGGACCCTGTAGGAGGGGTTGAGGTGACAGGTCTTGTAGCTTGTCGGCCTAAGCTAGGAAACATAAAGTGATGACTCTTGTCAAGTAAGACAAGGAACTGCTAGAAATAAGGGGGGGTCACGCACCTGTTGGAATATCGTACTAGAATCTTTTTTTATATTTTTGTTCTTACGATAAATCATGGCCTACTGAGCCTGTTGAATCATGCTATACTTAAGCCCTATTTTTTAGGACACAATGCTGCACTACTCAACCCATTATGTGCCACACCCCCATGTTTGGGAGCTACACCTACGGGTGCATCAACTACTCTAGGTCACACTAACTAGGGATTTCCTTTGGCAGATGTTGTACATGGGGGAATTCCTACCCCTTGGGGTTCGCTTTGCAAACCTCTGCACCTGCCTTGAGGTACTCCTCACAATGTGACTGAGCTATTTTACGCCCTTACAGATTTGGGAGAGTAATGGAGTGCTAGGGAGGAGGGAAGGGAAGCAGTTATTGGTCTTTTTGGGGGTCAAATGGAAACTTCTGTAGTATAGGGACTATATATATCGCTGTATATATTTCTTTTCGATTGCAATACTCTTAGCCCTTCCTTTTCAATGACAGCTTATGACTCAGTATGTAAATATGTAAAAGGATATATGTCTGTATATATGTTAATAGATACACTACATAGTGGGGTACGCTTGCATTGGTCATGTGAATACACACACACACACACGTATTGACTGTCTCCTGTGGCGTGGATGGTGATGTAACCGCAAAGTGTGCCCGCATTCACTATGTGTATACGTATTGGTTTTCTTTTGTGGCGTTGCTGAGCGAGGTGTGCCCGCAATAGGTTATAATGTATATCTTTGTGTAGGCTTTCTTACTAGGTACGGAATTGAGAAAAAAATATAGAAAAATAGGGGAGACTTTGCTGAATTTTCGGTAGAAATTAACCCATTACAATAATATTTGATCCTTAGACTCCTTATTCGTAACCTTTGTAAGTGTCGTTTTAATTACCATAAGAGGAGACGAACATCGGCTACATGGCTGCAACTTCGATCATCTTGGGATTGACGTTATGGGATGTGACATTATTAGATGTCAGGGCCATTAAAAAAGAGAGAGAATAAGGCCTGCAATCCGTACCTCGTGAACTCCTCGCCCGTGAACCCCCTACCACCCGTGAACCCCTAACCCTTATCCCTTTTCCCCAGCATCACCACTCCCGCACCCTCTTGATCTCCCTCTTCCCCTCCCCAGTGATGTCCTCTCAAACCCCCCTCTATTGCCAGTGTTCTCTCCTCGCCCCTCTCCCGAGGCTATCGCCAGCACTGATGCACCAGCCCCTCAGCCTTCTCGCGTGCATGGAGGACCTAGGGTTGCTGCCCTCGCCTCCATCCCAGCCCTCGAGGGCGACAGTGGTAGCAACCACTAGTGTGTCACCATCTGCCCCCTTCCCTCTGCAGTGCGACTCTCGCACAGATTTGAAGTGCGGTAAGCCACTGCCACGAGCGCAATAGAAGCGTGGTGGGGAAAACTGAGAGCTAAGGTCAATGCATTGCGTAGTGGGAAACCAATGTTCAAGAAGTCGGGCGCCTAGGTCAAGTAGGTGGCTGCATAGTCGTAGACGGAGCCCTCCCTGAATCGTGTAACACCATGTGGTGCCATAAGTGGATTTAGGCGAGTAGGCAGTCCAAGTAGGCAGTTACTCGGCTGCCTAATCACCCACTTTTGAGATAGATCCACCGATGGGGTCTTCTAAAAAAAACGAGGGTCTCACATAGAAAAAATCCACTTAAAAATGAAACATCTTGGATGCCCTAATAAAATGTCAACTAAATATCCCAACCCAACCCATTAGTACTCGATGGGTACCACTCTCGGATGCTTCTCGCGAACCCTAAACCCCTCTCTGCCATTGTTGGAAGCCCTCTCTACTGTCAACCTCTTTGCCATTGCTGATCATCATGCACCACCTAGTCCGCTTCTTGCTGCATCACCCTGCACCGCCTCTCTCCTGTAAGATGCACCTGCGCATTGCATCGCCCTCCTGCACGATGTACCTGCATGCCACACTACCTCTCGCTGAGTCGTCGCCATCACCTACCTTGGTATTAATACCGCCTCTCGTTGCCATCATGAGAGATCTCCCTGCCTGCCATCGTAGGCCATTGCATGGCGTAGGACCAACATTGGCAGCCATCGCCTCTCGCTGATCAACAGCCATCTCTCATGACAAGTAGATCTCTCACGATTTGATTTTAGTTTTAGGTTTTAATTTTTAGGGTCTAAATTTTATTGGGTTTGGTATTTAAGGTTTGAGTTTTTCGTGACACCATGCATGCATGTCTCAAATGTTGTATATAGTCCTAATGTTGTATTTATTTGTGCCTGATTTTTAGGGTCTATTTGTGACAATGTGTATAAAATATAAATCATCTCTAATATTAGATAAAATCAATTGTTGAGATTAATTTTTACATCAATTTCTAGGTCTGATTTTTGTTTTAGGTTTTGAGTGTTCAGACTAGTTTTTGAGTATTGGGGCACTATTTTGGATAACATTATTTGCTATGATTTTATGTTTGTTTAAATGAACATTTGGATTCTAATATCTACATTTTTTTTTTCAAGATGTCAAATCTTTTATATCTTAGGTTAGATAGTAATCAAAGAGGAGCATTAACTATATTTTTTTATTATATTACTTAAGACATTTGCAAAATTATAACATTGCACATAACATACAATTTAATAAATTAACTAATTATTTTATATTTTTTAATAAAAATTTTAATAAAAATGCAAAACCGCATACTTGCTATGCGGTGATCCAACCGACCGCATACCGCATACCGACTTCCTAAGCCATGTGGGAAATGTGGGTGAGCGGACTTGCGGGAAAGGTAGGGTAGCCCCTTTTCCCTCCGTGAGTATTTTGTTTTTCCAATGCTAAAAATTTGGTCATATATGTGAGAAGTTGGATAGGTTATATCTCCAAAATCAATGTACAAACACACACGCACACATACGCACGCGCGGGCACACACACAGATGTAATTACATAAACACTTGTGTACCAGAGTCAGATAAGGTTGGGTTCACGAGTCGAACTTGAAGATATGCAAAGTAGGGCCAGAGTGGATCTAGTTAAGATTCCCCACAGTGGGATTCCACGGCTACGCTTAAGGTGTAAGTTCACATCCACGTGTAGGTTTGAGCGTGAGAGAGGAGAGAAAGCATACGAGTCGTTACTCGTTGTTTGAAATTGGAATCACGTCATTTTACTCTCGATTTTGTGCTTTCTCGCTAAATGATAGTTTCGAATTACAAACAGTTAGTGATTTCGGTGGTTTCCCTTACACTAGAGATATTTTAATTAGAGAAATTTCTTGCGACTATATGTCAACAACTACGAATTCAAAAGTACAGTAAATGAAACTAAAATCGCAATTGAACATGGGCTCGTACTAATTCGTCAAATTTTGTTTTAGCCCTTAAGGAAAAATCAAGAAAAGCTTTTATCGTGCATAATTTTAGATCGATTATACGTGTAGATTCGACAAGTCAACGATACGATGCTGCTAAACAATGCCTCAAACTTCGCAAAGCTAACGACATGCATACACGAGTGTGCGAGTGAGGAACCAATAGATGGACCCTAAATGACCCATGTTGCCCATGGTGCACATCAAGTCGTTGATGGGCCACAGTGGCATTGCCTGCCCACCAAGGAGATGATGGGGTAAGAGAATGGATCGGGCATGCGAGAGGCAGGGGTAGCCTGCCGAGACCCCTGCTACTTGGAGATACGTGTTGGTATCCTAAATGGTATAGGCCCGACTGTAATGGACGATCTGACTCACTAAGTATGTGATCGTTAAAACAACATCCGCCCAAAAAGATGGAGGCACATTTATTAGAAACCTAATAATACGTGCCACATCTAATAAATGTCGAAGTTTACGTTCAGCCACCCCATTTTGTTGAGAGGTATGAAGGTAAGAAGTTTGGTGAATATTACCAAAGGATTGGAAAAACTGTGTAACCTTGGCATTCATAAACTTCAAGCCATTATCACTCTGGAAAATTTTTACAACAGTAGAAAACTGAGTTTATTTCTGGAGCGAAATTTTTAACAAGATCAAAAACCTCAGACTTCTCTTTCATCGTAAAAACCTAGGACATCTTGGTATAATCATCCATAAGAACAAGTACTGAAACCCTCTAATATGGTAGACCCTACATGGACCCCAAACATAATAATGGTAGGAATGAAGAGGATCAAAGTATCTGTATCCCTTTTAGGTTCAAGAATAATCTAAGAAAACACACTTGACAGCCCGTGGTGCTAGTTTATCCCATTCAGGAGTTAACTCATGAATAAATGCAACACACCTAAAAATACGAGGGATAACAGGAAGCAAAGGGTGACTAAAACCTACCATGGAATTTGCTCATGAATGGGAATGTTTGGCATCTTATTAATTAGAAAATAAGTCGTAAGAACGACATCCCCCTAATATAAAGTAGGCACATATGGTGAATAAGGGTGTGTGCAACATCCAACAAATGTCTATGCTTCCTCCCAGCAACTTCATTTTGTTGATAGGTATGAGCACAGGTAGTTTCGTGGGCAATTCCATTACCACAAAAAAATTGCAACAAGCGAGAAGTGCGAAACTCCATGGCATTATTAGGACGAAACATTTTAATGGTAACAGAAAATTGGGTCTTTATTTTCATAATAAAATTCTCAATGGTAGTACCAATATCAGATTTATTTTTCATCAAGAACTACCAACTAATCCGGGAGAAATCATCAATAAGAAGAAGAAAATAACGATGCCCAAGATGGCTAGGCTCCCAACTTGGAGCCCACGCATCCATATGAATCAAATCAAACAAAGCAGAAGATCCAACATGGCTGTAAACATGAAGACTCGCATGGTAGTGTTTACCCAGCTGGCGAGTGTCGCAGGTGATGGTGGTATTGGTGGGTATCTACGCTAGAACACGTCTAAGCCTCTCCATATGCGGCGGTGAGAAAGCGGTGGCGTAGCCCCTGGAGATGATGCAACAGTCGACGAGAGCCTCGCCCACCTCCTTGTGTCGCCTGGTGGCTTCAGCGAGGCTGTGAGGAGGTAGCAGCACTGGTTAGGCTTCCAGTAAGGGTCCCTGTCGGCGGCGCTAGGGTTAGGGTTGAGGTGCTAAGTGTTGGAGGCTTATTTCAATGGGGTATCTAAGGTACCAATCTAGAATCTTTACTCTCATGCCAAGTGGGAAGACATGAACGGTTCATATTATTATGAAGGTCCTACCTCTCTTTATATGGAGATAGGAAAGTGGGCAAATTCTAATACAATCCAACAACGGACAAAAAGGTGTATAACATACCCTTACAAATAAATGTAAAAATATAAATAAGTCATATCATAAAACTTGGATTTGGGATTTGTAAAAGTTGATATTATTTTCATCATAATGCTTCTCTCTCATGTCAGAGGAGGAATTCCATTACTTGGCATATGGAACCATTCAAGATCTGTAAGAAAGAACAGAAGTGATTATGTACTTTTTTTGCATTATGTGGTTAGAATTTCCTTTAAGCATTTACCTTTTACATGGAGTACCTTCTTGTTTACACCAAAAGCAAGAGGAACCTATGTCAACTAGATATGTGTTGGGAATAAAAGTGCCACGTGGCAGTGGCATGTGGCAGTCCAATGGGCACCCAAAGGGGCGCTAGCCCTATGAAAATTTTGGTATGCCTTGTGTTCTAAATTTGGTGGTCCTTAGTTTGGTATATTTGGTTTTAAAAAGTTTGTTTTAGAGGATTTGGTCTTTCCTATTTTTAGAAGATTTGATTAGATTAGGATTGGTTTTGTTTCTTATTTTAGAGGATTGTGATGTGTTCTCTCTCCATAAGAGAGTCTTTGTAATCTTTTTATCTTTAAGTTAAAGAAACAATTCTTTCAAGAATACAACTCCCTCTTCCCTCATTCTTCCTTTCAACCAGCAGCTGCACCCTCTCTCTCTTCCCTATCATGAGAATAGTGACTGCTGGTAGCACCTGTTGCTGCCCACTGTCCTCACTTGGAAGAGCCTCTACGCTTCTGGATCGCGCCAAACTGAACAATATGATTTTGTTAAAATGAAATTTCATATTCTACTTTAGAATAAGGGCTTTAAGTTGCTTCCTTTCTAATCAAAACTCGATTCTCAAGCTCTCTAATAAAATTGCTTGTAGGAGTTTGGCGATGACATGGAAATTGATGGTTTTGACATTATTATGGAGTATGTATATGTATGAAATATTTTTGTGGACATAATGCCTTTGTTAGGCTTAGAATGGTCGATTTTTCTACAAAATTAAGTGTTGACGCTAAGTTAGGAAACTTGGGCACATGTGTCATCAATATGTAAACACATGATAGATAAGTCCAGCTATCTTCTCCTATAAGGTACCTATATTTTTAGCCTCTTACAGTTTTATTGTAACACAACCACAACAAAAATAAAGGAGACATGCAACTTATTTTGAGCTCGATTTATATTTATATCTTTCATGGTAAACTTGTTTTGTAAGTTTGATTGTAGAGCCTCGTTTGGTATAATTTAATTCAATCCAAAAAATAAAGCTTTGTGAAAAACTATTTATGTTATAAGTGGCAAAACAATCAAATTACATCATCTTTTGTTTGTCAACTTTGGTGGAAGGTGTACCTCCCAAAATCCATGACATCCATATCTCAGGTGGCAAAGGCCTATTGGTAGAGTTTTCATGGAGGTAGTTTCACTTTAGGGAGAGGAGGCTACTTTTATTGGACAATAGATTTTATGTAGCTTGGTTACACTATATGACTTTGAGGAAAGTAAGTCAAAGAAGGTTGAGACAAAATTTTAATATAGCACAAAAGTAAGTCTAATATAATATATATTGGTTTATATATATTATAAATATGTATCGGTTTACATACATATCTCGAATTGGTCTTGGTCCTCACATGCATGTAAAATTTGACTCTACCTTTGCGTAAAATCTGACATGTATATTCACCAAGCATGATTCAAGTTGGAGACTCTTAGGTAGTTAAAAGTTTTTTTTCCTTTTAGGGTGCTTAAGGTTAATTTTACTTTCCATTTATATCAATTTACTGTTCAGTCATGAGCATCAATCTGGGAAGAGGTGGATTATGCTGGGATTAGTTATATCTCAAGCAACACTTTCTCATGCTATGATCATGTGCTACATGCCACAGCCATGATAGGGTTTGTACCTAATAGATATGGGTGGACTGGTGGAAGATTGGGTGTGACATCTATTTCTTAATGGCCTGAGCGAATGCTTCTCTGCCTGCTATGGTACCGGGATGCTTATAAGCCACAATGACGTTGTTTGCCTACTAAGGGGGTAGCCAGGCAAGGAAGTGGACCCGAGCATGCAGGATGTGTGGGTGACTTGTCTAAACCCCCGCCACTTGGAGAGGCATAGTGGTTACCCTAATGGGTTTGACCTGCTAGCTACCGTCAACCTAGGCCAGTGGTTGCGACCGAAACCCGTCATAATCAAGGGTAGTCATCAAGTAGACCTAAGATTATAAGAGCAGGAAATCGAAAACAATCAAGCAACGACTTCTCAACGAAAAGATCGTGGACCCTGACAGAGTCCGCAGTTAGATACAACAGATAAAAGGTTGTAGCAAACCCTCGAGCTGAATATTAGATGCTCAGATAAGACTAATTGAGATTGAATCAATCTTTTTAAGGACTAAGAACTACCCATAACAAGGTGTTAGGATTGAGGAGGCTTGCACATGTCGAGTGTCTTCACGCTGGTCAAAGTTGAGAGCTACCAACCGAACAATATTTCGTTACAAGGGACAGTGGGTGATTCCTAAGAGCGAATTTGGGTGGAGGGGTCCCTTTGAGGTGCAAGGAAAGATTTCTCACATCACGAACCTCCTAGGTTCATGACGAGAGTACCTTAATGACAGGGTGATGATTCTTTTACTGTCAGCTGTAAGAATCTGCTATTCAAAGTTAGTCGGTAATAGCTAAAAAACAAGGATGTGACCCATAGTTGGACCTTGCGATAGGGGTCGAGGCGGCAGATCTTGTAATTCTCAGCTTAAGATAGGGAAATTACGGGGTGAAAATTTCATTTGGACAAGATGAGGAACTATTAAAAATAAGGGAAGGGAAAGGGAGAAACCATGCCCTATGGAGAATGTGCACATATTGGAATATCCAATTAAATTCTCTCCTTTACATTTAATTATGTCCTACTGAGCCTTTTTTAGCTCACACTATGTTATCACCTTGCTTTTGAGGACAAAATGTCGCACTACCCATTACATTATGTGTCTCACCCCCGCGTGCAGGCGATGTACCTGCGTGTGTAGCAGCTACTTCGCATCACTCTCAATAGGGACCTCCTCTGACAAATGTTGTACATGAGAGAGCTCCTACCTATTGAGGTTCACCTCGTGAGCCTCTTCACCTGCCTCTAGGCGCTCCTCCATGATGTGACTGACCTACTAATAGCCTTGGCAGATTGAGGGGTGACAAAGTGGTAGAGTGAAGGAGAAGTGGATGCTATCTTTTTAGGTACATCATTTGGGAGTTTGTATAGAAACAATGTTGTAAGGGAACAATCGAAAAAGGGGATTGTGTAAATAATTATATTTTTTTATCGTATGTTTCATAGCCCTTCTCTTTTGTGCAAATCTTGTGAGATAGTTGAGTGGATATTTTTGAAGAGCTTCTCTGTAAATGTAAAATTGTATCGCAGGGTGTGCTTGCAATAGCTATATGCTTATATATATATATATTCTTTTTCATGGTGATGTTGCAACACAGGATGTGCTCGCAATAGTTATATGCTATATATTTTTTATCGAGTTGCCCCTACCAGTATAGGAATTTAGGAAAAATCCAAAAAAATGGGAGAAACTCAGTTGGATTTTCGATAGAAATTAGCCCCTTAAATCGATATTATTCCCTTAGGCCTCTTATCCTGAAATTCATAAGCGTCATTTTAGATTACTTTGGAGGCGATAGGCATCGGCCACGTGGTTGCAGCTCCAATCCTTAAGGATTGTCTCTACGGGGCGTAACAACTATCCTCACCTTGATCAAAGAAACACTTGGTATGCTACTAATACAAGATGATTAGATGACTGACTCATTTCAACCTATAATGATAGGATAATCAATTGGTGTCTTGTATGCTTATAGCACCGTGAAGAGAATGAGTACACACCTCTTGTTCAAGATGATCATCTTTGAACATAGTAATTTGCTGGAAGTCATTTATTTTAACCAGAAGAAAGAAAGCGATACAAAATGTTATACTATGCCTAAGTAAAGGTACAAAAAGTGGATATAAAGGGAAAGGGAAGAAATGCATAATTGGATTCATAATAATGTATAATGAGTGGTGAAAAGAGAGGAAAATTGAGAAAATAAGAGGAGTGATTTACTTCAAAAAGATGGATCAAGAAAGAAATAGAGAGTGCCAAACTATGTCAAATGGAGTAGTAAAGTTGGATACGAAGGGGGAGAAGAAAAAACTAATACCTAGTTAGGGATGAAATTGGATTGAATGTGAATCGGATGTGGTTATTTCCATATCCTAAAAATATCACACATGAATTCTATTCAGATGAACATTGGATATAGATACAAGTCAGATATTAATAAAAAAGATAATTAATATAGATAAATATTGGATAAAAATGTGAGTATGTTAAGAGTTTCAATCTTTATATAAATATATTCAAGACTTAATATAGCTTTTTAGGAATAATATATAATGATCTAATTTAAAACACATAAAAATGATTCTTTGTAAAGTACCAAAAAATATGAGTTGGACAATATCTAAAAGAATAGCGCACATAAAAGTAATTGAAATGCAATACATATAGGTTTAATCTATCAAATATCTGAATATGTTCCTATATCCATATCCGACAAAATTTTTAAATCATTATCCAAATTCGATAAATATCTAAATCTAAATGTCTTAATCTAATAATATTCAGATATGGTCATTACATATCCAAATCCATATCCAATCCCTATAGTAGTTATGTTTGTCTTCTGTTCAACTTGTGAATCTGCCCCCCACCCCCCCTCCTCTCCCTTGGTTTTTTTGAGAATGTGGTGGTTAATTAGCTAGATAGGATATGATACACTTCCAATTGATATGAAAGTTGATATTTTTTCTTCATTGTTTAGGCTTCACAAAACTTTTCTTAGTCCACTATCTTATCAATTCCTGTTGACTTTTGAGTCATTGAAGTTTCTTTCCTTAATTTATGGGCTTGTTTATCTATATAAATATTATATTGTAGGAGAATATTAAGAGATGTGTATACATCATTTATGATCCTTCGAGATCAAATCAAGTTGTCTTGCCTCTTAAAGCATTGAAACTATCCAGCTCTATAAATCAATCTATTCCTTCAACAAATCAATGTTAGCTTTTTCATCTCAATATAATTTTTTTGATAGCATGTATCAAAAACTTTGGTTAAAATATTGAAACTTTCGCTTATTTCAATGGATAACAATTGCATGCTCCTATTGTGATACAAGAGCAATAGAAAGTAACTTGTAATATTGAAACTTAACAATTGTTTCAATGGATAACAATTGCATGCTCTTAACAATTGCATGCTCCTATTGTTTATGACTTTTTCATCTCAATATAATATTGAAACTTGCAATGAGAATAACTCAGGTTTGGTTTTTTGATATTCCAAAAGAAAGTCGCTTGTAATATGAAACCGATAGTAAATGAATGTAATTAACGGGGAAAACATGTTCTTCTAAAGTAAGGGAATACATCATAAATGGAAGCTCTGAGTTTAAGCTTTATACAAATCTTAGTTATATTAGGATATTTTGTTAGATGTGATTCATAGATGAAGTTAAAAGCATCCGGGATAGCCACATTATATATAGGACTACATGGGTAGGGCAACTTTGGGTTATTCTCGGCCTAGACCCTAGCCATTTACTAAGCAACTGAGCTTCCATTAGACCAAGTAGCTTGGTCCTCAGGCTAGGTTGGTTCATACCAATGCTTATTCGTAGGTTCAAGTTTCCTACCCAACTAGCTGATTAATCAGCTTAGTCTAATCAACTATACAATATTTTTTTTTTATAAAACTTAAGCTTCTTCTCACATTTTATCAAACTTGGATTCTCTTAGAGTCCTCAAACTTAGGAGGTTTGCACATAAGATGCTTAAGAATTCCATGATTTTATTCATTAAAAGTAACACTACTTTATTCCTTCCAATGGCGTAAACACAAACATGATGTTGATTGTTGATTGTTCCACAACTTCAACTTGGTGCAAAGGTAAATGTTTTATCTCTTGTTATATGGGCTTGACGTCCGAAGGCTCAACTTTACTATTATTATGGTCCATTTGTTTTTAACCAACGCAGCCTTTCACTAAGTTCCATCTTGTTGAGAGATAGGGTGTGTTATAGTTGTACATTTA
Source organism: Thalassia testudinum (assembly GCA_037157565.1). Taxonomy (NCBI): domain Eukaryota; kingdom Viridiplantae; phylum Streptophyta; class Magnoliopsida; order Alismatales; family Hydrocharitaceae; genus Thalassia; species Thalassia testudinum. Next base: position 21,883,833 of record JAZHRO010000015.1, on the reverse strand, counting down.
GTAGCACATATTAGAATGAAGAAGTGTGATGCGTATGTGAGCTTATAAATAGATTATTGTACCCCCATTTGTTTCTTGAGAAAAAGAGAGTTATCAGTCCTATCAGGGTCTTCTCCCATAGTTTTCTTTCTGCTCTTTGTGAGTAGGGTTTCCACGTAAACCCAAGCTTTTCTTATGGTTTATGCTTTGATATTATCGTTACGTTTCCGCTTTCTTATTTATTAACTTGGTATCAAAGCAAGTCGGTTCTTGGGCTATTTATTTTTTTAAGATGATCATGTTTATCTTTCTTTCTTGTTCTTGGGAGTTCTGTGTGCTTCATAATCGTCTAATGAGAAGACGAAGATCTATGTACAAGACCTTCTCGAGGTGTGGAGGAGCCCGATTGATTGGGTTGCGCGCGCATGAGGAAGTGGCGCTCTAGAAGCCCTAACACCACTGGTGGTGTTGTTGCACCACCGAAGGAAGGACAAGGGGCAGCGCAGCAGAGAATGTGATCGTGAGATGGTGTGGAAGATTAGTGAATTGAAATGATGGATGAATTCATCCTCTCTGATCCGGATTGGTTAGAGAGGGCAGATTGACAATGAGCTACGATTACACTAATCTAAACTAAATTAACACAATCAAAAGATAAATTCTGATCTAAACTACATACTCTAATCTAATCTAAGAAAGCAATAAAATTAAGCTATGAAAGTGATTAAATCTTATCTAATTGGACGAACGAGACCTTTGAGAAGAACCACAGCTGGTGGTCGTGGCGACGAAGGAAAAAGAAGCTCCAGCGAAGAAAGCTCAAAGGAGAAGAGCTCTGGGATGTCCTCAAGTGTTATGCAATCCCTAGTGACATTGATGAATTGGGGATGAGTGTGCAACCTCTATCACAGGCAACAAAAAAAAGGAGAACTGGAGGGGATGAAAGTGACTGGCTCAGGGGGGGAGGGAGCTGGTAAAGAGTCTCAAGTCGAGTGTGGAGCTCCTTTTATAGGCTTAGGGAGCTTAGGGTGACTGGCAATCTCAGGTAAGGGGCCGTTAGGAGCTAACGGTTGAGATAGGTTCTAGGAAGTGTGAGTCGCACTAGGATGAATCATAGCCATTAGATGAGATCTGGGCAATGGCGGGAAGATCTGGGCACTAGGATGAATCATAGCCATTAGATGAATCATAGCCCTTTTCTTGTGTTAATTTGATATTATTAACTTAGTTTTTAGCTTAACCTTGACATTTTAGCTATGATGAGTCACACCTCATCAAGCGCATCTTAGGGTAATGATTCGCTCGTAGAGGCATTAGTTGGCCATCATGGTGGTGGGAATTGAAAAGTTTGAATGCCGCATCGGGTGAGGCTATAAATATGGGTGGGGGGTTAGTAAATGTCCCCGCACCCTCACAACAAAAACTCCAGCTACTCCGGAGAAAGACCTCGGTCAAAAGAAGAGCAAGTTTCCGGAACTCTGAGACAACGGATGTGCTTCGCCAAAAGAAAATGCTATTCTAGGAAGATGTCTGGGATTGCTGGGAAAGGTGAGTCCACCTCTTCCTCATCTCGATTGTTTGGTGCAACTTTAGCATTACACCTTCAGCTTTGACTTTCGTAGCCAGTCAGCTATAAAAGATTATTTGAGAGAACACATACTTGAAGAAGTCTGATTTCACGCACCTGGCCAAAACACCTGCCTTTGCTCACCCAACGGGGATGATTTCTTTATAAATTGTAAATATGCTATAGAGCACGAGCTAAGGGTGCCCTTAAACCCTTTTATTATCTCCTTTCTACATATTACAAACTTGCTCCCTCCCAATTGAGCCTAAACTCCTGGTCAGTCTTGAATGCCTTTACCGTTATATGCTCCCACTTGGGAATCCATCCCCAGATGGGGTTCTTCCGCCTTCTTTGTCTTGATGCCATTAAAAGTGAAGAAGGGGAATCCGCCATCCGGTACTCATACCCTTTATAGCTAAAAGATCAATTGTAGAAAAACAAACCCACTGAACAACCTAAAGGGGAAAGTCCATTATTTCTTTTTTATCCATAATGGAGAGAGGTTAGAGGTCCCCAGTACCTGCCAGCACCCACTAGAGAGAGTCCTTCCGCCAGCTTGCATAAGCTTGATCCTAATGCTCAGCTGGACACAGAAAATAGACTTTAGGGCGATTGCCCGAGCTGACTTAAGGTGTCTTGTCATCTGGAAGGTGCTTTCATGGGTGGCGGATTCATACCCCACACCAAGTAACTTAGGGGTGAAATCATTTAGTCATTCAATATTTAAGAATGATTAACTAACTAAATTGTTGTGGTGGCAGCCTTCAAGAAATTCTCCTGGCTTGACCCACCGAAGGAACAAAGCCAGGCGATGGGTAGCTCCTTTTGTGTTGGTGCCCACTAAGAGGAGGCAAAAGAGGAATCACCAAGGCAGCAAGAAAGGGGGAGTGAAAGGAGCGTGCCTCCACATCCTTAAGAGGAAAAGAGGAAAGAGGCAGCTGCAGGATCCAATGCCTTGGAGGGGGGTCCACTTAAGAGACTAAGAAGAGGATCCGCTCTTGAGAAAACATCTCACCAACATTCTGCTGGCTCAAGCTCAATCGAATGTGCTAGAGTAAAATGGGAGAGTATTACGTCCATCACATCAAGTCGGCAACAAGAATTTGAAATTCCACCCACGAAAGCCATCAGTTCTCGGAGCGCCTTAGGTGACGGCAGAGGCATGTTAGACCTACTACCATATGTTCCAAGAGCATCGAGCGCCTTCGTGCAAGTTGCAATAGAGGTAACAAATACTAGGAGGATGTTTTGCAACCTCCCTATGCAGGAGCCATATATTAGGCAAAGCTCAACTAGTTAACTAGTGCTGATTGACCCGAGAAGAAGGGGAGGCTTCGGAGTCATAGGGCAGACTTTTGGGAGCATCCAAGGATCTATCCTGGAAGAGGTGGGAGAAGAGGGGGAAGAAGGGTCGAGACTCGTACAATCCCCTTGAAGACAGCCAGAACAAATAAGCGACCTCCCAGAAGACAGGGCTAGAACACCCAAGGATAGAGGAGGGGGGAAATTCCTGTCAGGGGTTTGCCACTGGTAGAAGTACAAAGACATGTGTTAAGACACCTGAAAGCCACCGTGAGCTAGGCTCTGCTCCCTTAAGACAGGGACAATATGAAAAATGCTTACTTCTACTATTTCTATGTGGTAGGATGATTCAAATCTTTACAAATTCCTTTTAAATAAATGGATGTCGTCTTACATACTAATTTGCAGATGGAGACGATTAGGATAAATTTTGTGCCCAGTAGCCCCGTCCCTACTATGAGTGTGGGAGCCAGCTCATCAGCCACCAGCTAGGTGGTTGAAAAGGCAGTAGAGTGGGTTGTGATGACCCTAGCAGAGTGGCGATCCTTCGGCCACCAATTTGAGGAGGTCAGGGCCAACAAGGATAAGTTAGAAAAAGAGGTGGGGGAGGCAAAAAAAGAGCTTATCTCATGCACCAATGACTTATCAGGGCAATTGGACGCAACCCAGAGGGTAGAAATGAAATGACTCGTTACCTTTTTAGTCGGATAAGATGTTTGGAGTTTCAGTCAGACGTCTGGACACATGCCCGAACGTCTAAAAGTGGGAAATTTCATACGTCCCTTTGCGCTCTGCGCACGGGCGACGTGTAAAGGCTTCTCTCTCCGCACCCCCACATCTAAACCCTAGCACCCACTCTATATAAACCCCCCCTTCTCTTCTTCTCACCCCCTCACACCACTCAAGCCACCGCCACCTCCACTTTCTCCTTGCGACGGCCACGCCCCCTCCTGTCTCTGCTACAGCCGCGGCGAGAAAGGAGAGGAGCCGGCAAGGGAAAACGAGGAGAGAGAGCGAGAGAGTGCGGGGGAGTTAGAGTGGGGGAGGAGGATGACAGTTGTGGGAGCTCGGTTGTAAAGATCCATTCTGTCCTGAGTCTTTTACAATGTCTGGACTGTCGGTTAGACATCTGGACCCCTTCCCAGATGTCTGGAAATCAAAATTTTGGTACATGACTTCGCGTCTGTGCGAGGGCTGCGCATAGACAGTACCCTTCTCTCTCTTTCCCTCTTCCCTCCTCCACTGAACCCTAATGCACCTCTATAAAACCCCTCTCCCCCTCTTCCTTTTTTCCCCACTTCACCACAGCTGGCCACCTTCTTCTCTTCCTCTCCACCACAGTGAGAGGAGCAAGCGCGAGAGAGAGTGCGAGAGCGGCGACGAGGAGGAGAGGCGGCATGAGGAGAGGAGGAAGAGCTTAAGCTCGCGAGCTCGTGGGAGCTCACCGGAGGGTGCATGGCCAGAGCGGCGCGTGCGGGAGGAGGAGTGTGTCGGGGGAGCCGTCCTCGACACTTGCTACAGCCGGAGCTGCAGGCGAGGAGGCGAGGTCGCGGCTGCGCGCGGCGAGGGAGAGCAGGAAGAGGTTCTGGTTCTAGGATTTTTCCAGAATCAAAGGTCTGGCGTGACGTCCAGACGACGGAGCGAACGTCTGGTGGCTACATCGGACGTCTGAAAGTAGATCTTCGCGAATGTACGTTCCTTTTGCGGATATGGCCATGCAGGCCGCATCACAACTCGGATTTGCGTGGCTAAATGTGGGTGATTTTGCTGTCGCGTGCAGGGATTGCTTCGGGAAGGCGCAGGGCACGCCCTCCCAAGCATTTCGGACGTCTGGACAGCTTACCAGATGACCAGGAGCACTCCCAGACGTTCGGAGTAGAGGTCGGACGTCTGGAGCTGGGTCCAGACGGTCTAGAAGAGGTTCTAGACGTCTGAGGTTGACACACAACCTGAGGTGAGTTTCATGTTACTTTTAAGACGTCTGGACCTTGTGCCGAACATCTGATTTGGCTCTATAGCCTTGTTTTTGACCCGTTTAGGATCCGTTTGATGCAAACAAGATATCGACATTTTCCTTGTGAATTTCTCTACTTGTTAGTAGGCCTCTTATGTTGTTCTAAATATTTCAGTGTGGTATGTTTTTTGTTATAGGACTCTGATCCGTTGCGGGTTCGGGGCATGCCAAGGCACGCGAGCCTGTCGTTCGAGCCCCCAATACTCCTGGGTTGTCTGGTAGAGTGATTTTCCCTTAATTTAATTATAAAACCTGAATGCATATGTGGATTGAATAACTAGAACCTAGGATATGGCATGAATCCTAGGACGAGAAGTATTTGAAATGTCTGTATGCGTGGTTGGAATTGCAGTCTGCAATGAATGAATAAAAATGTTAACAACTGCCTATTAATGAACAAGAGCTGCCTGTGAAATATGAATTACCTGTGCTAGTTAGACAGTTACATGTGACATTACTTGTATATATTAAATGATGGAAATACGAGCTGCATGTATATAACCTGAGAATGGAAATGTGAATGATGAAACCTGGTATGGGGCATGAGAAATACGAGCATGAACCTTACGGGGATTAAGAGTAGAGCTCCTGGAAATAAATGGAATGGATCTGGAAATGTGAGCGGGAAGTGTACTGGCCCTTAAGTACGTGGTACCAAGGAGAGCGACTGTCCCCTGTTTAGTGTAGAGCGGAGCTAGCTGCCCTTGGGTTGGGACTCGGGGTTAGGATTGGTCACTCTGCACCGACTTCTTGGCCCTCACGTACAGTGTACCGAGGAGAGCTACTAGTATAGGGAGAGAGGTAGCCATCCCTCGGGGCTCGAGGTTCAACTAGCCACCCTAGACCGACTTGTTAGGGTAGCCACCCACTGGGCACCCACTGGGCAACTAGCCACCCACTGGGCAAATCAGGGTAGTCAGACGAGGGTGCTCGGACTGTGGAGGGGCGAGACCCCTATTTGATTCTGAAGGGCTAGACTCCTGTTACTGAGAGGGCTAGGTCCTATACTATTCCGTGCTGTACTTTGAGCGTACCCATTAGCGGAAACGACTGACTGCGTGCCTGTGCGGGGTAGGTATCCGTGCGCTTATCGCGAGTGACATAGTCACCACTACATCTGTCCGTGACCTTGGGGTGGTTGATTGGGTGTAGGACCACCACGGGGGACTCTCTCGGCCAAGAGAGTACCATGTGGGCCTTCTACTCTTCGGAAATGACTACAACGAAGATCGTTTCCACGAGGAACATTCAAGATCAAGAAAGAGATCTGATAAATAAACCAATGGAGGAAAAGGAATAACTTGTGAAATAAAGTAATTAGAAAAGATAAATTACCTGATAACTTTTATTGTTTTAGTTAATTGGTTGCCACTCTACTCAGCGTTCGTTGACTTTGTTTACTCATAACCCTTTTCAGGTCCAGGTGTTGAGCAGCCCGAGTTACCGGCTGCAGTAGGTGCTGGGTCCAGTAGAGTCCAGTAGGAGTAGTCTTCTTTTTTTTGTACGTTCTTTTGTTAGTGAGTTCAGACTCTTGTTACTGTTTACGTTCTGTACTTTGTTTCTGCTTTACTGTTGTGGTAATGGTATATATTGTTAGAAGTTTTTACTTCCTTTACTGCTTGCACTCTTTTTTACTGTTAGTTACTTAGCATAGTGAATGTGGTTTATTTTCCTGCTTTTTGGTTATTTCTTGTTTTACAACTAGGTCTTGGGATCAGTTGAGTCGAGCTGGTCTCGTGTCTTGTAGGGATTCGGGAACCGGGTCATAACAAGATGGTATCAGAGCAAGGTCGTCCTGAGAAATAAATCAACTAGCTTGAGAATAACCAATTCACGTGCATGTAACTAGAGCAACCACTACAACGTACCGCTTGACATCTGTTCTGAGTTTCCTTTGCTGAAGTCCGTTAGAGTTGACTTCTTTTTATTATGTTTCTGCGTCTCCTTGCAGGAGATGCCTTGACGTGGAGTCCTTGAGGCGGGCCGCAGACATGGCCGTGGACGAAGTTGGAGGGGCAGACGTGTTGGGCCCGAGGCGTCAGTTGACCAGCCACTCCTCCCGGGAGTTTAGGCCTAGGACCTCGCGCAATTGATACGAGATATAGTACGAGAGGAGCTCCACCCGCCTCCACGAGCGCCTCTCCTTGGGGTGGTAGAGGAAGAGTCCTCTATGGGACCGCGAGACCGACGCAGCACTGGACGAGGGGGAAGGGGTGGTCCTCCACTGCCCCCACCGCACTCTGACACTTCTGAGCACGAGCCCTCCCTACCTGGAGGCGTGCCCGTTCCCCCACTACAGCTGCACTACGAGCTTTTCGGATAGTTCCGAAAGCTGAAGCCCCCCTCCTTCAAGGGGATGAGGACCCGTCTGAGGCAAAGGACTGGCTGGAGCAGATCGAAAAGGTGTTTGACACCTTTCACCCCGTGCAGAGTGCCGCGTGGCCTTTGCCACGTATCAGCTGGAGAGTGCGGCACACAGTTGGTGGGGGGCAATCAGAGGCTAGGAGAGGGCAGAGCCGACGTGGGACCAGTTGTGACTCTCTTCTTGGAGCAGTACTTCCTGCAGACATGGCAGGATTAGAGGAGGCGGGAGTTCCACATTCTCCGCAAGGGGACAATGAATGTTAGCGCGTACCGTACCGCTTCCTTAAACTGTCGCGTTTCACAGTTGTGGCTACTGAGGAGGAGCACATGTGGTGGTTCACTGAGGGGCTCCGGTCTGCCATTCGGGGGTATGTCAAGCCCTTGAAGCTGCCTACCTTCTCGAGAGTGGTGGAGGCAGCTATAACATACGAGGAGACCAACCCGACCGCACGAGACACCGACAGCGGACGGAAGAGGCCCTACCAGCCAGAATACTCACAAGGCCGGCGAGAGAGGAGGCATGCGGCACCCGCGGGAGAGCCGTCTTACTTTACGGGGCCATCAGTGGCCTTTAGGGGCCCCCGATAGGGGCCAGCTGTCAGCACTGGACCCTCGTCCAGCCGTCAACAGGGACTTACTGAGGGAGGGAGTCGAGTCCCCCTCTGCTACTAGTGTGGCCAGCCAAGTCACGTCATGAGGGACTGTCCGTCCAGGGCTAGAGCACAGCAGATTCTCCTCGCACCGAGCGTTGGTGGACGAGCAGGTGGTCGTGGTTCCCTGGCGCATGGGGGGGACAGCAGTCGCGGGGAGGGTACTGGTCAGCGGCTACCCATCCGACACAAAGTGTGGCTGCTTCTTCTGCACCGAGAGCTGAGGGGCGTATCAACGCCCTGACACAAAGATGCTAGGGCATCAGGTTCAGTGGTGGTAGGTATGGTTACAGTTTCCGGCAAATTAGTTTACGTACTTTTTGATTCCGGCGCCACACACTCGTTTGTTGCTGCGAGTTTTGCTGTCAGTTTGGACAGGACTGCGTGCTGTTAGAGGATCCGTTTGTGATCAGAGTTCTGGGCGGTCAGCTGTTTGTAGCTGAGGAGGTCTACACAGACTGTGAGGTCAGTATTGGGGGACACAGCCTCTCCGCTGACCTGATTATGATACCGATGGAGGATTTTGGCGTGATTCTGGGGATGGATTGGCTGTTCGCTTACCACGCGTTGGTGGACTGTTTTGAGAGGAAGATCGTCTTCTCCATACCGGAGATGCCTTCCTTTGAGTTTCACGGACAGTCGGTGGACGGAGGTTTCAGGTACATTTCTACACTTCGGGCGGCAAAACTTTTGAGCTAGGGGTGTGAGGGCCTCCTGGCTTGTGTAGTAGCATAGCCTAGCCCCGTGGCAGACTTTCAGGGCATCCCGGTGGTTAGAGGGTACCCCGACGTGTTTCTCGAGGAGCTGCCAGGACTACCGCTTGAGTGTGAGATCGAGTTTGAGATCTCACTGGTACCAAGGACCAGCCCCATTTATATGGCACCGTATAGGATGGCAGCACTTGAGCTGCGAGAGCTCAAGTCACAGCTGCAGGACCTATTCGAGAAGGACTTTGTAAGGCCCAGTGCATCCCCGTGGGGAGCCCCGGTGTTATTTGTGAAGAAGGATGGTACCCTACGCCTTTGTGTCGACTACAGACTGGTGAATAGGGTCACCATCAAGAACAGGTATCCGCTGTCGAGGATTGATGATCTGTTTGACCAGTTACGAGGTGCCATGGTTTTCTCCAAGATAGATCTGAGATCAGGCTACCACCAGTTGAGGATCAGGGAGACCGATGTCTCCAAGATAGCTTTCCGCATCCGGTATGGACACTACGAGTTCTTGGTCATGCTGTTTGGGCTGACTAACTCCCCCGCTTCCTTTATGGATTCGATGAATCGGGTGCTCAGACCGTATCTGGATCAGTTTGTGGTGGTTTTTATTGATGATGTGCTCATTTACTCGCGGGATCAAGCACAGCACGGACAGCACTTGCAGATGTTTCTGGACACGTTGAGCCGACGCAGGCTGTATGCCAAATACAGCAAGTGCGAGTTTTGGTTGAGGCAGGCGACCTTCTTGGGTCATGTGATTTCAGGGGATGGCTTGGTTGTGGATCTAGCCAAGGTAGAGGCAGTACTCAGGTGGGAGAGGCCACATACAGTGACAGAGATCTGCAGTTTCTTAGGACTGGCAGGTTACTACTGGCGATTTATCAGGGGTTTCTCGCAGATTGCACGTCCTATGACTCAGTTGACCCGGAAGGACGTGCCATTTGCTTGGACAGATGCTTGTGAGGCATGTTTTCAGGAGTTGAAGGAGAGGCTGACTTCGGCTCCTGTGCTTACCATCCCAGATAGCAGTGGCAGTTTCGTTGCCTGCACGGACGCTTTGTTGCAGGAGTTAGGGGGCGTGCTCATGCGGCGGGGCCACGTTGTCGCTTACTCTTCTCGGCAACTGAAGCCCCATGAGCATAGCTACCCTACCCACGGCTTAGAGCTGGCAACTGTTATCTTCGCACTGAAAACATGGAGGCACTACCTTTATGGTGAGACTTTTGAGATATTCACGGATTATAAGAGCCTCAGGTACATGTTTGACCAAAAGGAGCGTAACATGAGACAGAGACATTGGTTAGAGCTCCTGAAGGGCCTTGATTGTAGCATCTCCTACCATCCAGGGAAGGCCAACATGGTGGCTAACGCTTTGAGCCAGAAGGTGCCCACCCACTTGGCCAGCTTACAAGCACAAAGTTGGAGACTTATGGAGAAGTTGGGCAGTTGGCGACCCCTAGAGTTACAGGGCATTGTGGGGCAGTGACAATAACACGATAGACGAGATTAGAGCTGATAGACCACATCATCACAGGACGGATGACAGATCCGTATCTACAGTCGTTGAAGAACAGAGTACTATCAGGGGACCCAGGAGACTTCTCTTTTTCAGACGAGGTACTGCGCATGAGGGGATGTTTGTGCGTTCCCAAGGACGAGGAGTTGTTGAGAGAGCTCCTGACTGAGGCGTACGGGTCTAGGTTTACCATACATCCCTGGAACACGAAGATGTACCATGATCTGAGACGTGACTTTTGGTGGAGAGGGATGAAGCGGGATGTAGGTGAGTTCGTGCAGTAGTGTTTGGTGTGCCAGCAGGTGAAGGCCGAGCATCAGAGGCTTGCAGCGCCGTTGCAGCCATTTCCTTTGCCAGAGTGGAAATGGGAGAGCATCACCATGGACTTGGTGGTGGGTTTGCCCGTTATCCAACGAGGACACGACGTAGTCTGGGTGATTTAAGACAGATTGATGAAGACGACACGTTTCTTGCCGATCCGAGTCACCTTGGGACAGTGCAGTTAGCAGAGAGGTATATTCGTGACGTGGTATGTCTGCACGGAGTTCCACGTGAGATTGTATCCGACTGGGATACTCGTTTTACTTCCTAGTTTTGGGCAGTTTCAACAGGCTTTGGGGACACGGTTGAGGTTCAGTACTGTGTACCACCCCCAGACGGATGGACAGTTAGAGCACACGATACAGACACTTGAGGACCTTTTGCGCACCTGTGTACTAGACTGGAGGGGTTCTTGGGAGGAGGACTTACCCCTGGCAGAGTTTGCATATAATAACAGCTATCACTTGAGTATCGGCATGGCACCCTACGAGGCTCTGTACGGACGGAGGTGTATTGCGCCCTTGAGTTGGGTTGAGGTGGGGACCAAGTGGGAGGTTGGCCCCAGGCTGATCCGGCAGAGTCAGGAGGTGATAGAGCAGATTCACAGATGACTTCGCACTGTCAGGATCAGACAGAAGAGTTATGCCGATCGGAAGTGCAGAGAGGTACAATTTGAGGTTGGGGATCACGTCTTTCCGCGCGTTTCGCCCATGAAGGGTTTGCAACGTTTTGGGGTGAAAGGGAAGCTTGCACCGAGGTTTGTGGGGCCCTTTGAGGTCTTGGAGTGGGTAGGACCCGTTGCTTACAGGCTTGCTCTCCCTCCCCAGCTTTTTAGTGTGCACGACTTGTTCCACGTGTCTAACCTCAGGAAGTACATCGCTGATCCCAGCCACATTCTGAGTCACGAGAGTGTTGAGGTGAGAGACAACCTGACCTATCCCGAGTGACCAGTAAAGATACTAGACAGAGCTGTTCGGAGTTTGAGACAGAAGCAGATACCCCTAGTGAAGGTCTTGTGGAGGAGCTAGAGGTACGAGGAGGCTACCTGGGAGCCTAAGGCGACGATGCGAGAGCGATACCCAGAGCTTTTTGAGGGTATGTCTTTTCGGACCGGCTTCGGTCCTCTTTAAGTTTGTTATGCGTATATAGTTCTTTTTCCGCACCTTAGCTAGCTCAAGTTTCGGGGATGAAACTTCCTTTAAGTTTGTTATGATGTAAAAACCTATTCTGTCTTAAGCCTTTTAAGACGTCTGGACTGTCGGTCAGACGTCTGGACCCCTTCCTAGATGTTTGAAAATCAAAATTTTGGTACGTGACTTCGTGTCTGCATGCGGGCTGCGTGCAGATAGTACCCTTCTTCTATCTCTTTCCCTCTTCCCTCCTCCACCTTTATAAAACCCCTCTCCCCCTCTTCCTTTTTTCCTCACTTCACCACAGCCAGCCACCTTCTTCTCTTCCTCTCCACCACAGCGAGAGGAGCGAGCGCGAGAGAGAGTGCGAGAGCGGTGGCGAGGAGGAGAGGTGGCGTGAGGAGAGGAGGAAGAGTTTGAGCTTGCGAGCTCGTGGGAGCTCGCTGGAGGGCGCACGGCCGAAGCGGCGCGTACGGGAGGAGTGCGTCGGGGGAGCCGTCCTCGACACTTGCTGCAGTTGGAGCTGCAGGCGAGGAGGCGAGGCCGCGGGTGCACGCGGCGAGGGAGAGCAGGAAGAGGTTCTAGTTCTGGGATTTTTCCAGAATCAGACGTCTGGCGTGACGTCCAGACGACGGGGCGGATGTCTGGTGACTACACCAGACGTCTGAAAGCAGATCTTCGCGAATGTATGTTCCTTTTGCGGATACGGCCATGCAGGCTACACCGCAACTTCGATTTGCGTGGCTAAATGTGGGCGATTTTACTTTCGCGTGCAGGGATTGCTTCGGGAAGGCGCGGGGCATGCCCTCCCATGCATTTCGGACGTCTGGACAACTTACCAGACGACTGGGAGCACTCCCAGACGTCCGGAGGAGAGGTCGGACGTTTGGAGTTGGGTCCAGACGGTCTAGAAGAGGTTCTGGACATCTGAGGTTGACACAGAACCTGAGGTGAGTTTCTGGTTACTTTTAAGACATCTGAACCTTGTGCCTGGCGTCTGATTTGGGTTTGTAGCCCTGTTTTTGACCCATTTAGGGTCCGTTTGAGGTCTGTTTTACGCAAACAAGATATCGATATTTTCCTTGTGAGTTTCTCTACTTGTTAGTAGGCCTCTTATATTGTTCTAAATATTCAAGTGTGGTATGTTCCTTGTTATAGGACTTCGATTCGTTGCGGGTTCGGAGCTTGCCGAGGCATGCGAGCTTGCCGTTTGAGCCCCCAATACTCCTGGGTTGTCTGGTAGAATGGTTTTCCCGTAATTTAATTATAAAATCTGAATGCATGTGTGGATTGAATAACTAGAACCTAGCATATGGCATGAATCCTAGGACGAGAAGTACATGAAATGTCTGTATGCGTGGCTGGAATTGCAGTCTTGAATGAATGAATAAAAATGTTAACAACTGCTTGTTAATGAACAAAAGCTGCCTGTGAAATATGAATTACCTATGTTAGTTAGATAGTTACATGTGACATTACCTGTTGTATATATTAAATGATGGAAATACGAGCTGCATGTATATAACCTGAGAATGGAAATGTGAATGATGAAACCTGGTATGGAATGGCATGAGAAATACGAGCATGAACCCTACGGGGAATTAGGAGTAGAGCTCCTGGAAATAAATGGAATGGATTTGGAAATGTGAGCGGGAAGTGTACTGACCCTTGAGTACGTGGTACCAAGGAGAGCGACTGTCCTCTATTTAGTGTAGAGCGGAGCTAGCCGCCCTTGGGTTGGGACCCGGGGTTATGATTGGCCACTCTGCACTGACTTCTTGGCCCTCGTATACACTGTACCGGGGGGAGCTACTAGTGCAGGGAGAGAGCTAGCCACCTCATAGGGTCCGAAGTTCAGTTAGCCACCCTACACCGACTTGTTAGGCCCACTGGGCAAACAAGGGTATTCAGATGAGAGTGCGCGGACTGTGGAGGGGTGAGACCCCTGTTTGGTTCTGAGGGGCTAGACCCCTGTTACTGAGAGGGCTAGGCCCTATATTGTTCCGTGCTGTACTTTGAGTGTACCCGTTAGTGGAAACGACTGACTGCATGCCAGTGCGGGGTAGCTACCCGTGCACTTATCGCGCGTGCCGTAGTCATCGCTTTGTCTGTCCGTGACCTTGGGGTGGTTGACTGGGTGTAGGACCACCATGGGGGACTCTCCCAGCTAGGAGAGCACCACGTGCGCCTTCTACTCTTCGGAAAAGACTATAATCAAGATCGTTCCCACGAGGAACATTCGAGATCAAGAAAGAGATCTGATAAATAAACCAATGGGGGAAAAGGAATAACTTGTGAAATAAAGTAATTGGAAAAGATAAATTACCTGATGGCTTTTACTGCTTTAGTTAGTTGGTTGCCACTCTACTCAGCGTTCGCTGACTTTGTTTACTCATATCCCTTTTCAGGTCCAGGTGTTGAGTAGTCCGAGTTACCGGCTTAAGAGGGTGTTGGGCCCAGTAGAGCCAAGTAGTAGTAGTCTTCCTTTTGTTGTACCTTATTTTGTTAGTGAGTTTAGACTCTTGTTACTGTTTACGTTGTGTACTTTATTTCCACTTTATTATTGTGGTGGTGGTATATACTGTTGGCAGTTTTTACTTCCATTACTGCTTGCACTCTTTTTTACTGTTAGTTACTTAGCATGGTGAATGTGGTTTATTTTCCTGCTTTTTTGTTAGTTCTTGTTGGACGACTAGGTCTTGAGATCAGTCGAGTTGAGCCGGTCTCGTGTCTGTAGAGATTCGGGAACTGGGTCGTAACATCGATGGAGCTCAAGGAGTCGTGGGAGAGAGGAGGACACCGGCGGGGAGCTTCTCAAACTCTTGTAGCTGTTGGAGCTGCCACTGCCGGTGGAGGTGCGAGCGGGGCGAGCTACGTGTAGGAGCTCTGATACTGGATGTTTCCAGTATCAGAGTCTGGAGCATCGACCAAACGTCTGGCGAGACACCCGGACGTCTGAAAGCATAAGATATCGCGAGGTACGTGCTTCCTACGCTACTTTCCGCTATGCAGACGTAGCACAGGGATGTCGGGCTGATTTTGGACCTGTGACTTCCGTACGCAGGTGAAAGGCTTTGGGAAGGCACGCGGTGCGCTTTCCCAAGTACTTTTCAACGTTTGATCACGTCGCCAGACATCCAGAGGTAGTTCCAGACGACCGGAGGCCTTGGTCGACGTCTGGAGCTGCCCCTATACAGTCGTAGATAGAGTCTGGACGTCTGAATCAGCCGTAGGAAGTGTAAGGTGAGATCTCACGTCTTTTAAGACGTCTGGGACTAGTCCCTGACATTTTGATTTTGGTCAGTAATCGCGTTTTTGGGCCGTTTAGGGCCAAACGGAATCGGATTTCCGCAAACGAAGTACCGCTGTTTTCCACTTAAGTTCCTCTACGTGTTCGTGTTGAGTATCTACTATTTTGACTTCGTCTAATATAAATTAGTCGCTAGTACAGGTTACCAGCTGGTGGCATGTTTGGGGCCCACGGGGACGACGAGATCTGCGACACAGGCCCCATTCCTCCCATGATATCCGGTAGAGTGGTTTAATTCAGTTGTTAATATCTAAATAAGAATGTACTTGTTTGGAATAATCGAATCGAACTCTAGGATGTGAAATGAATCCTAAGGTAGAAATGCATGAGCTTGTTTTGAACTGTACTGTTTACTTAAATGCATGGTTAAAATAAATTGCTAGCAAATTGTGTAAAGAACGCGCGCTTCAGACGTCTTTTAAGACGTCTGGAACCACTTCCAGACATCTGGAAATCGGTTATTTTTGGTACCAACGGTTTCGTCTGCGCGCCTGAGCGTGCAGACTTGCGAGCGCATCTCTCTCTCTCGCTTTTTCCCTCTCTCCTGCAGCTGCAGGCTGCGCCCTCAGTCCTCTCTCTCTCCTCCTCGCGCGGCCTTAAAAGGCCACGCCCTCTCCCTCACTCCCGTCATCTCCGTTCCCTTCCTCTTCTCCTTCCAGCTGGTGCGCGAGAGCGAGCGCGAGTGAGGCGGTGGCAGCGACAGCCGCGGTGAGCGTGGGAGGAGGTGCTGCGTTTAGGAAGAAGCGCTCGGCCGTGAGGGCGAGCTCGCCGGGGCTGCTAGGGCCGGTCGGCGGGGGGTGCAGCAGGTGCGGAGCGACACAGGAGGATGCTGCAGCTAGAGCAGCTGGCGGACGAGGCGCGGCCGGGCGTCGCGAGCGGAGGGCGAGTCGTGCCCTGGTTCTGGAAACTTTTCCAGAATCAGATGTCTGGCTGCAGTGCCAGACGACGGGAACGACTTCCAGACGTCCGGGGTGACCATCGGACGTCTGGGAACTAGGCCAGACGCCCCTGCAGGCTTCTGGACGTCTGAGAGACCACGCAGAGCAAGGTAACCCCTGATCCACTTTTCAAGACGTCTGGAATAAGTTTCAGACGTCTGATTTTGCACTGTTTCGTCATTTTTGACTCGTTTAGGGCCCGTTCGGATTCTGTTTTCCGCGTTTCGAGTTGCGTTCTTTTCGGAATTAAATCCTCTACCTGTCTACAGTAGCTGTATATTATTTTGAGAAATTCCTTGTATTTGATCCTTGTGATAGGACCCCGTTCCGTTGCAGTCTCGGGGGTTGCGGAGGCATGCGGGATTCCCGACCACACCCCCAGTTCGCCTGTTGTAACCGGTAGAGTGGCTTTAAGTATAATCTGTTAAATTATGAAACCATAAATAGAACCTAGGACATTGCATGAATCCTAGGGTTGGAAAACTAGATTGTATGATAAATCCTAGGATATGGCATGAGCAGACAGAAGAGCTACGCGGATCGGAGACGTAGAGAGGTGCAATTCGAGGTTGGGGATCACGTCTTTCTTCATGTTTCGCCCATGAAGGGCCTGCAGCGGTTTGGGGTGAGAGGGAAGCTCACGTCGAGGTTTGTGGGGCCCTTTGAGGTCTTGGAGCGGGTTGGACCCGCTGCTTACAGGCTTGCCCTCCCCCCGCGGCTTTCTGGTGTGCACGACGTGTTCCACGTGTCCAACCTCAGGAAGTACGTAGCCGATCCCAGTCACGTACTGAGTCACAAGAGCGTCGAGGTGGGCGACGACCTGACCTACCCCGAGCGGCCAGTGCAGATTCTAGACCGTGCCGTCCGCAGTTTGAGACGAAAGCAAGTACCCCTGGTTTTGTGGAGGAGCCAGTGGTACGAGGAGGCTACCTGGGAGCCTAAGGCGGCAATGCGGGAGCGGTACCCGGAGCTTTTCGCGGGTACGTCTTTTCGGACCGGCTTCGGTCCTCTGTGAGTTTGTTATGGTTATTTTGACGTCTTTTCCGCACCCTAGTTAGCTCAAGTTTCGGGGACGAAACTTCCTTTGAGTTTGTTATATTGTAAAGAACGCGCGCTTCAGACGTCGTTTAAGACGTCTGGAACCACTTCCAGACATCTGGAAATCGGTTATTTTTGGCACCAATGGTTTCGTCTGCGTGCTTGAGCGCACAGACCTGCGAGCGCATCTCTCTCTCTCGCTTTTTCCCTCTCTCCTGCAGCTGCAGGCTGCGCCCTCAGTCCTCTCTCTCTCTCCTCCTCGCGCAGCCTTAAAAGGCCACGCCCTCTCCCTCACTCCCGTCATCTCCATTCCCTTCCTCTTCTCCTTCCAGCCGGTGCGCGAGAGTGAGCGCGAGTGAGGCGGCGGCAGCGACAGCCGCGGTGAGCGTGGGAGGAGGTGCTGCGTGTAGGAGGAAGCGCTCGGCTGTGAGGGCGAGCTCGCCGGGGCTGCTAGGGCCGGCCGGCAGGGGGCGCAGCGGGTGCGGAGCGACGTGGGAGGACTGCTGCGGCTCGAGCAGCAGGCGGACGAGGCGCGGCGAAGCATCGCGAGCGGAGGGCGAGTCGTGCCCTGGTTCTGGAAACTTTTCCAGAATCAGACGTCTGGGAGTCTAGCCAGACGACGTGGGAGACGTCTGGAGGACTGTCCAAACGTCCGAAAGGTGAGTTATTCCGTCTTCTTCCTCTTCTTCGACTGACCGTACTAAGAGAGAGAGGAAATGGGTACACGCAGGTTCTGAGATTCGCATCCAACGCGAATCGGACGTCTGGCTGCAGTGCCAGACGACGGGAACGACTTCCAGACGTCCGGGGTGACCATCGGACGTCTAGGAACTAGGCCAGACGCCCCCGCAGGCTTCTGGACGTCTGAGAGACCACGCAGAGCAAGGTAACCCCTGATCCACTTTTCAAGACGTCTAGAATAAGTTGCAGACGTCTGATTTTGCGCTGTTTCGTCGCTTTCGACCCGTTTAGGGCCCGTTCGGGTTCCGTTTTCCGCGTTTCGAGTTGCGTTCTTTTCGGAATTAAATCCTCTACCTGTCTACAGTAGCTGTATACTATTTTTAGAAATTCCTTGTGTTTGATCCTCGTGATAGGACCCCATTCCGTTGCAGTCTCGGGGTTTGCGAAGGCACGCGGGATTCCCGACCACGCCCCCAGTTCGCCTGTTGTAACCGATAGAGTGGCTTTAAGTATAATCTGTTAAATTATGAAACCATAAATAGAACCTAGGACATTGCATGGATCCTAGGGCTGGAAAACTAGATTGTATGATAGATCCTAGGATATGGCATGAATCCTAGGACGGGAAAACTAGTGGAATGTATGAATACTGCAATCTTGGAAAATGTGGAAAGGAAATAATAGCTGCCTGTGAATTGAATTAACAGCTGCCTGCTGTGAATAAATAAACGTGATTGAGAACATGGATTGTAAGAACGTGAAACTGGAAAGTGAAACCTGGATGTTCCGAGTTAAAAGAGCTGGAACCCTACGGGGAATTAGGAGTAGAACTCCTGGAAAGTGAATGGAATAGAATTGGGGAAGTGAGCTGGCCCTTGAGTACGGAGTACCAAGGAGAGCGACTGTCCCCCTATTTAGTGCAGAGCGGAGCCAGCTGCCCCAGGGACCCGGGGTTAGGACTGGCCACTCTGTACCGACTTGCTGGCCCTCGTGTACGTAGTACCGAGGAGAGCTACTAGTGTAGGGAGGTACTAGCTACCCCACGGGCCCCGGGGTTCTGCTAGCCTCCTACATCGACATGTTAGGCCCACTGGGGCAAACCAAGGTAGTCAGGCGAGGGTGCGCGGATTGTGGAGGGGCAAGGCCCCTGTTTGGTTACTGTGGAGGGGTTGACCCCTTTTACTGAGAGGGCTCTGCCCTGTACTGGTTCGGTGCTGTGCTTTTGGCGTACCCGTTAAAGGAAACGACTGACCGCGTGCCAGTGCGGGTTAGCTACCCGTGCGTTTACCGCGCGTGCCATAGTCACCGTTACGTCTGTCAGTGACCTTGGGGTGGTTGGCTGAGAGTAGGATCACCACGGGGGGACTCTCCCGGCCAAGAGAGCACCACGTGCTACTTCTACTGTTCGGAAAAGACTGCAATCAAGATCGTTCCCACGAGGAACATTCGAGATCAAGTGAAGGATATGAGAAATAGATAAATTGTGAAACAATAGAAAGGCGTAAATAAAGGAAGAAAGAAAATTAAAACAGCTACTGTACACTTCACTGTTTCTTTAGTTTAGCTGCCACTCTACTCAGCGTTTTGCTGACGTGTTACACTCGTTACCTTTCAGGACCAGGTGTTGAGCAGCCAGGGTCAGCGGCTGCAGAGGACGCTGGACCGAGTAGGGTCCAGTAGAGTTACCACTGTTCTCTTGTACCTCTTTTTGGTTCCACTGTAGTGAGTAGTTCTTGTTTCCACTGTACTTTTTTTTACCTGCAGTTCATATTATGTTATGAATGTTGTTCTACTGTTGTGGTGGTACATACTGTAGTGGTTTCTTTCCTTACTGCTGTATTTTCTTACTGTTAGTTATATTCATGTTGAATGTGGTTTATTTTACTGCTCTTTTGGTTACTTCCTCGTTGAACAACCAGGTCTTGGGTTTAGTCGAGTCGGTCCGGTTCTCGTGTCTCGTAGGGACTCGGGAATCGGGTCGTTACAAGATGGTATCAGAGCAAGGTCGTCCTGAGAAGTGAATCAACTGACTGGAAAATAACCAATTCACATGTCTATAACTAGAGTAGCCACCACAACATATCTTTTGACATAAGCTCTTAGACGTTTCCGTTCGGTATCGTTCCGTAGTGACGTGTTCCGTTTGTTCCGCGTCTCCTTACAGGAGATGCCTCGTCGCGAGACTGGTGAGGCTGGCCGCGGGCGCGGCCGAGGACGAGGTCGGCGAGGCGGGCGTGCCGTTGCCAATGCCCCAGTGGACCAGCCACTACTCCTGGGCGTCCAGGCCTTGGACCTCGCCCGGCTGATACGAGACATTGTACGAGAGGAGCTCCACCCACCGCCCGAGCGCCTCACCCTGGGGCTACGGAGGGGGAGTCCTTTGTGGGACCACTCGACGGACGCGGCGCTGGACACGGGGGAGGGGATGGGCCGCCGCTGCCCCCACCTTCCTCCGATACTTCGTGCACGAGGCACCGTTGCCTGGGGGGACCAGCATCCCCATTGCAGCGCCACTCCGAGCTCTTCGGGCAGTTCCGGAAGCTGAAGCCCCCCTCCTTCAAGGGGGATGAGGACCCGATCGAGGCAGAGGACTGGCTCGAGCAGCTGGAGAAGATTTTCGACACCCTTTGCCCCCCGGTGGAGTGCCGCGTGGCCTTTGCCACATACCAGCTGGAGAGTGCGGCACATAAGTGGTGGAGGGCGGTCCGGGGACAGGAGAGGGACGAGCCGACCTGGGATCGGTTCGTCGCCCTCTTCTGCGAGCAGTACTTTCCCCAGATGTGGCAGGACCAGAGGAGACGGGAGTTCCACACTCTCCGCCAAGGGTCGATGACCGTGAGCGCGTACCGCACGCGTTTCCTGGAGCTGTCCCGCTTTGCAGCGACAGCGGTAGTTACTGAGGAGCGCCTTTGGAGGTTCACCGAGGGGCTCCGGCCTACGATTCGGGGGTATGTCAAACCCCTGAAGCTGCCTACGTTTTCGAGGGTGGTAGAGGCAGCTATGACTTACGAGGAGACCAGCCTGTCCGCGCGAGACACTGACGGCGGGCGGAAGAGGCCCTTCCAGCCAGACTTTTCACAGGACCGGCGAGAGAGGAGACACGTGGCGTCCGCAGGAGAGCCGTCACGTTTTACAGGGCCATCAGTTGCCTTTGGGGGCCCTAAACAGGGGCCAGTTGCCAGCACCGGACCCCCGCCCAGCCGATAGCCGGGACCCACTGAGGGTGGGAGTCGGGTTCCCTCTGTTACCAGTGTGGCCAGCCGGGCCACATCAGGAGGGACTGCCCGTCTAGGGCAGGAGGTCAGCAGATACTCCCCGCGCAGAGCACTGGAGGGCGCGCAGGAGGCCGCGGTTCCCAAGCGCGAGGAGAAGGACAGCAGTCACGAGGAGGGTATCGGCCAGCACCTACCCGTCCGACGCAGAGTGTGGCTGCTTCGTCCGCACCTAGAGCTGAGGGGCGTATCAACGCCCTGACACACAGGGATGCCAGAGCTTCGGGCTTGGTAGTGGCAGGTATGGTTTCAGTTTCCGGCAGACTTGTTTACACGCTTTTCGACTCCGGCGCTACGCACTCGTTTGTCGCAGCCAGTTTCGCAGTTAGTTTGGGCCAGGATTATACGCTGTTAGAGAATCCGTTCGTAATCAGAGGTCCGAGTGGTCAGCTGTTTGTAGCTGAGGAGGTGTACACGGATTGCGAGGTCAGCGTCGGGGGACAAGGCCTGCCAGCTGACCTGATTATGATACAAATGGAGGACTTTGGCGTAATTCTGGGGATGGACTGGCTGTCCGCTTACCACGCCTTGGTAGACCATTTTGACAGGAAGATTGTCTTCTCCATGCCAGAGTTGCCTTCTTTCGAGTTTCACGGACAGCTAGTGGACGGAGGCTTCAAGTGCATTTCGGCACTTCGGGCGGCGAGACTTTTGAGCCAGGGGTGTGAGGGCTTCCTAGCTTGTGTGGTGGCAGAGCCCAACCCTGTGGCAGACTTCCAGAGTATCCCGGTGGTCAGAGAGTACCCTGACGTTTTCCCAGATGAGTTACCAGGACTACCGCCCGAGCGTGAGATCGAGTTTGAGATCTCACTAGTACTAGGGACCAGCCCCATCTCCACCGCGCCATACAAGATGGGACCGCTTGAGCTACGAGAGCTCAAGTCTCAGTTGCAGGACCTTTTGGAGAAGGGTTTCGTGAGGCCCAGTGCGTCTCCCTGGGGAGCCCCGGTACTGTTTGTGAAGAAGAAGGATGGTACCCTACGCCTTGGTGTGGACTATCGACAGCTGAATAGGGTCACCATCCAGAACAGATATCCACTGCCGAGGATCAACGACTTGTCTGACCAGTTGCAGGGTGCCACGGTGTTCTCCAAGATTGACTTGAGGTCTGGATACCACCAGTTGAGGATCAGGGAGACCGACGTCTCCAAGACAGCTTTCCGCACCCGGTACGGACACTACGAGTTTTTGGTCATGCCGTTTGGGTTGACCAATGCCCCCGCTGCTTTCATGGATCTGATGAATCGGGTGTTTAGACCGTACTTGGACCAGTTTGTGGTGGTTTTCATAGATGACGTACTCATCTATTCTCGAGATCAGACGCAGCACGGACAACACTTGCGGATGGTTCTGGACACTCTGAGACGACGTAGGATGTGCGCCAAATACAGCAAGTGCGAGTTCTGGTTGAGGGAGGTGACCTTCTTAGGTCATGTGATCTCGGGAGATGGCTTGGCGGTGGACCCAGCCAAGGTCGAGGCAGTACTCAGGTGGGAGAGACCGCGTTCAGTCACTGAGATTCGCAGTTTCCTGGGATTGGCAGGTTTCTACAAACGATTTATTAGAGGTTTTTCACAGATCGCGCGTCCTATGACACAGTTGATCCGGAAGGACATGCCCTTCGCTTGGACAGACGCCTGTGAGGCGTGTTTTCTGGAGCTGAAGGAGAGGTTGACCTCGACTCCCGTGCTCACCATCCCTGACAGTAGTGGCGGGTTCGTTGTGTATACGGCGCCTCCTTACAAGGGTTAGGAGGTGTGCTCATGCAGAGGGGTCACGTTGTCGCTTACGCTTCGCGGCAACTGAAGCCCCATGAGCATACCTACCCTACCCACGACCTAGAGTTGGCAGCTGTTGTCTTCGCGCTGAAGACTTGGAGGCACTACTTGTACGGTGAGACCTTTGAAATTTTTACAGATCACAAGGGCCTCAGATACCTTTTTGATCAGAAGGAGCTCAACATGAGACAGAGACGTTGGTTGGAGCTCCTGAAGGACTACGACTGTAGCATCTCCTACCACCCGGGAAAGGCCAATGTGGTTTCTGACACCTTGAGCCGTAAGGCGCCCGCACACTTGGTCAGTTTACAGTTACAGAGTTGGAGCCTTTTGGAGGAGGTGGCCAGTTGGCGACCCCTGGAGTTACGGGGGCACTGTGGGGCTGTGACGGTGACACGACAAACTAGGCCAGAGCTGATAGACCGCATCATCACAGGATAGATGGCCGATCCGTACTTGCAGTCCTTGCGTGACAGAGTACTGTCGGGAGACCCAGGGGACTTCTCTTTCACAGACCAGGTGCTACGCCTGAGGGGACGGTTGTGCGTTCCCAAGGACGAAGAGCTGTTGAGAGAGCTCCTGACTGAGGCACACGGTTCCAGATTCACCATACATCTCGGAAACACGAAGATGTACCACGACTTGAGACGCGAGTTTTGGTGGAGGGGGATGAAGCGGGATGTGGGTGAGTTCGTGCAGCAGTGCTTAGTGTGTCAGCAGGTGAAAGCCGAGCATCAGAGGCCTGCAGGGCCGCTACAGCCGCTTCCAGTGCCAGAGTGGAAGTGGGAGAGCATCACCATGGACTTGCTGGTGGGCTTACTTGTTACCCAGCGAGGACACGATGCAGTCTGGGTAATAGTGGATAGACTGACGAAGACGGTGCGATTCTTGTCGATCCGAGTCACTTTATGACCAGCACAGTTGGCAGAGAGGTATATCCGTGATATGGTACGACTACACGGAGTTCCGCGGGAGATCGTATCTGACCGGGATACCAGCTTTACGTCCCAGTTTTGGTTTGAGTTTCAGCAGGCCTTGGGGATGCGGTTGAGGTTTAGTACGGCTTACCACCCCCAGACGGACGGACAGTCTGAGCGCACGATGCAGACACTTGAGGACCTTTTGCGTGCCTGTGTACTGGACTGGAGGGGCTCTTGGGAGGAGCACCTGCCCCTGGCGGAGTTTGCATACAACAACAGTTATCACTCGAGTATCGGCATGGCTCCCTACGAGGCTCTGTACGGACAGAGGTGTACGGCACCCTTGAGTTGGGTTGAGGTGGGGACCAAGTGGGAGGTTGGCCCCAGGTTGATCCGGCAGAGTCAGGAGGTGGTCGAGCAGATCCACAGGCGACTCCGCACTGTCAGGAGCAGACAGAAGAGATACGCGGATCGGAGATGCAGAGAGGTGCAGTTCGAGGTTGGGGATCACGTCTTTCTTCATGTTTCACCCATGAAGGGCCTGCAGCGGTTTGGGGTGAGAGGGAAGCTCGCGTCGAGGTTTGTGGGGCCCTTTGAGGTCTTGGAGCGGGTTGGACCCGCTGCTTACAGGTTTGCCCTCCCCCCGCAGCTTTCTGGTGTGCACGACGTGTTCCACGTGTTCAACCACAGGAAGTACGTAGCCGATCCAGGTCACGTACTGAGTCACGAGAGCGTCGAGGTGGGCGACGACCTGACCTACCTCGAGCGGCCAGTGCAGATTCTAGATCGTGCCGTCCACAGTTTGAGACGAAAGCAAGTACCCCTAGTAAAGGTTTTGTGGAGGAGCCAGCGGTACGAGGAGGCTACCTGGGAGCCTAAGGCGGCAATGCGGGAGCGGTACCCGGAGCTTTTCGCGGGTATGTCTTTTCGGACCGGCTTCGGTCCTCTTTGAGTTTGTTATGGTTATTTTGACGTCTTTTCCGCACCCTAGTTAGCGCAAGTTTCGGGGACGAAACTTCCTTTGAGTTTGTCATATTGTAAAGAACGCGCGCTTCAGACGTCCTTTAAGACGTCTGGAACCACTTCCAGACGTCTGGAAATCGGTTATTTTTGGCACCAATGGTTTCGTCTGCGCGCTTGAGCGCACAGACCTGCGAGCGCATCTCTCTCTCTCTCTCGCTTTTTCCCTCTCTCCTGCAGCTGTAGGCTACCCCCTCAATCCTCTCTCTCTCCTCCTCGCACGGCCTTAAAAGGCCACGCCCTCTCCCTCACTCCTGTCATCTCCATTCCCTTCCTCTTCTCCTTCCAGCCGGTGCGCGAGAGCGAGCGCGAGTGAGGCGGCGGCAGCGACAACCGCGGTGAGTGTGGGAGGAGGTGCTGCGTGTAGGAAGAAGCGCTCGGCCGTGAGGGCGAGCTCGCCGGGGCTGCTAGGGCCGGCCGGCGGGGGGCGCAGCGGGCGCGGAGCGACGTGGGAGGACTGCTGTGGCTCGAGTAGCAGGCGGACGAGGCGCGGCGCGGCCGAGCGTCGCTAGTGGAGGGCGAGTCGTGCCCTGGTTCTGGAAACTTTTCCAGAATCAGACGTCTGAGAGTCTAGCCAGACGACGTGGGAGACGACTGGAGGACTGTTCAGACGTCTGAAAGGTGAGTTATTCCGTCTTCTTCCTCTTCTTCGACTGACCGTACTAAGAGAGGGGGGAAATGGGTACACGCAGGTTCTGAGATTTGCATCCAACGCGAATCAGACGTCTGGCTGCAGTGCCAGACGACGGGAACGACTTCCAGACGTCCGGGGTGACCATCGGACGTCTGGGAACTAGGCTAGATGCCCCCGCAGGCTTCTGGACGTCTGAGAGACCACGCAGAGCAAGGTAACCCCTGATCCACTTTTCAAGACGTCTGGAATAAGTTCCAGACGTCTGATTTTGCGCTGTTTCGTCGTTTTCGACCCGTTTAGGGCCCGTTCGGGTTCCGTTTTCCGCGTTTCGAGTTGCGTTCTTTTCGGAATTAAATCCTCTACCTGTCTACAGTAGTTGTATACTGTTTTTAGAAATTCCTTGTGTTTGATCCTTGTGATAGGACCCCGTTCCGTTGCAGTCTCGGGGGTTGCGGAGGCACGCGGGATTCCCGACCAGGCCCCCAGTTCGCCTGTTGTAACCGATAGAGTGGCTTTAAGTATAATCTGTTAAATTATGAAACCATAAATAGAACCTAGGACATTGCATGAATCCTAGGGCTGGAAAACTAGATTGTATGATAGATCCTAGGATATGGCATGAATCCTAGGACGGGAAAACTAGTGGAATGTATGAAAACTGCAGTCTTGGAAAATGTGGAAAGGAAATAATAGCTGCCTGCTATGAATAAATAAACGTGATTGAGAACATGGATTGTAAGAACGTGAAACTGGAAAGTGAAACCTGGATGTTCCGA
Source organism: Thalassia testudinum (assembly GCA_037157565.1). Classification (NCBI taxonomy): domain Eukaryota; kingdom Viridiplantae; phylum Streptophyta; class Magnoliopsida; order Alismatales; family Hydrocharitaceae; genus Thalassia; species Thalassia testudinum. Next base: position 21,857,907 of record JAZHRO010000015.1, on the reverse strand, counting down.
GTTAAAAGAGCTGGAACCCTACGGGGAATTAGGAGTAGAACTCCTGGAAAGTGAATGGAATAGAATTGGGGAAGTGAGCTGGCCCTTGAGTACGGAGTACCAAGGAGAGCGACTGTCCCCCTATTTAGTGCAGACCGAAGCCAGCCGCCCCAGGGACCCGGGGTTAGGACTGGCCACTCTGTACCGACTTGCTGGCCCTCGTGTACGTAGTACCGAGGAGAGCTACTAGTGTAGGGAGGTAGTAGCTACCCCACGGGCCCTGGGGTTCTGCTAGCCTCCTACACCGACTTGTTAGGCCCACTGGGGCAAACCAAGGTGTCAGGCGAGGGTGCGCGGACTCTGGAGGGACAAGGCCCCTGTTTGGTTACTGTGGAGGGGTTGGACCCTGTTACTGAGAGGGCTCTGCCCTGTACTGGTTCGATGCTGTGCTTTGGGCGCACCCGTTAAAGGAAACGACTGACCGCGTGCCAGTGCGGGTTAACTACCCGTGCGTTTACCGCGCGTGCCGTAGTCACCGTTACGTCTGTCAGTGACCTTGGGGTGGTTGACTGAGAGTAGGATCACCACGGGGGGACTCTCCCGGCCAAGAGAGCACCACGTGCTACTTCTACTGTTCGGAAAAGATTGCAATCAAGATCGTTCCTGCGAGGAACATTTGAGATCAAGTGAAGGATCTGAGAAATAGATAAATTGTGAAACAATAAAAAGGCGTAAATAAAGGAAGAAAGAAAATTAAAACAGCTACTATACACTTTACTGTTTCTTTAGTTTAGCTGCCACTATACTCAGCGTTTTGCTGACGTGTTACACTCGTTACCTTTCAGGACCTGGTGTTGAGCAGCCAGGGTCAGCGGCTGCAGAGGATGCTGGGCCGAGTAGGGTCCAGTAGAGTTACCACTGTTCTCTTGTACCTCTTTTTGGTTCCACTGTAGTGAGTAGTTCTTGTTTCCGCTGTACTTTTCTTTACCTACAGTTCATATTATGTTATGAATGTTGTTCTACTGTTGTGGTGGTACATACTGTAGTGGTTTCTTTCCTTACTGCTGTATTTTCTTACTGTTAGTTATATTCATGTTGAATGTGGTTTATTTTACTGCTCTTTTGGTTACTTCCTCGTTGGACGGCCAGGTCTTGTGTTTAGTCGAGTCGGTCCGGTTCTCGTGTCTCGTAGGGACTCGGGAATCGGGTCGTTACAAATGGTATTAGTGTAATTGTGAGATATATGTTAAATACAAGTTGCCTGTATGTGAATGAGAAAATGAACTGTGAAACCACAAGTTGCATGTTTATGGTTGAGAACTGAATTATGAAAACACGAGTTGCCTGTATATGGATGAGGAACAAGTTATGAAACATGAGACCTGATTATGGATAAATGAGATGAATATGAGCATGAACCGTACAAGGAAGTAGGAGTTGAACTCCTATGTATGAAAGGAATCTGGAATGTAGACGGGAAGTGAGCTGACCCTTGTATATACGGTACCAAAGAGAGCAACTGTCCCTTTTAGTGTAGAGGGAGAGTTACCCACCTCTTGGGTTGAGACCCGGGGTGGGACTGGACACTCTACATCGACTCCTGTTGGCCCTCGCGTACGTGGTACCGGAGTGAGTTACTTGTGTAGGGAGGGAGCCAGCCACCCCACGGGCCCGGGGTTAAGCTAGCCACCTTACACCGACTTTGTTAGGCTCGCTGGGCAAACCAGGGTAGTCGGACGAGGGTACGTCGACTGTGGAGGGGTGAGACCCCTATTCTGAGAGGGCAAGGCCTTATACTGTTTCATGTTGTACTTTCGGCGTACCTGCTAGCGGAAATGACTGACCGTGTGTCAGTGTAGAGTAGCTACCCGTGCACTTATCACGTGTGCCGTAGTCACTGCTACGTCTGAATAATGACCTTGGGGTGGTTGATTGGGTGTAGGATTACCACGGGGGACTCTCCCGGCCAAGAGAGCACCACGTGTACTTTCTACTCCACGGAAAAGACTGCAATCAAGATCGTTCTCACAAGGAAGAAACAAGATCAAGAAATACTTGGATACTTTGAGAAATAGATGAACCAGAAACACATAAATGAGATAAATTGAAATGAGAATAAAATATACTGTTGTTTTTACTTTACTTGCACATAAATAATGTAAACACCACCCTACTCAACGTTTGCTGACTTCATGTTTTCGTAACCCTGTTCAGGACCAGGAGTTGAGCAGCCCGAGTTTCCGGCTGCAGAGGGAGCTGGGCCCAGCTGAGCCCAGCCATAATTGTTTTCTTCCAACTCTTTAGTTCTTGCTGTAGTTGTGAGTACTGGACCCTTGAGCTACTGTTTCTGTTACTTTCTGTTTTCTTTCCGCTGTTGTTGTTGTAGTAGCATGTACTATTTTGAGACAGTTGTTCCACTTTTGTTTACTGCTTCGTTCTTTCCTTCTGCTTAGTTATATTGCATGTGTGAATGTGGTTTATTTTCTTGCTTTTGGTTATTTCTCGTTGGACGACTAGGTCTTGAGATTAGTCGAGGTGAGCCGATCTCGAATCCTGTAGGGATCTGGGAATCGGGTCGTAACAAGAAAAGCAAGCCCATTTCGCCTTATGCGCCACCAGAGACTCGATTGATGAGGCTGATCAGTAAATGAGCAAAGTTCACCAGAATTAGCTTGAAAAGCTAGGTGAACTCAGTGACAGGGTACACTCCACCTGTAAGGACGTTTCAATTATGAAAGAAGATGTGCTGGTCTTTAAAACTATTCATGCCTCTGTTGTTGAGGTATTCAAGGAGGCTCTGAAAGAAGAATGCTCCACCTTGCCAACACCATTGATGAGCTCGACAAGTTTAAGGCAGCACAGGAGGAAGTGGAGGCGGAGGCGAAGAACTTAGGAAGCAACTTAAGACAGTTAAGAGGATATCAGAAGAAGAATCCAAGAAAGTTTGCAAACTGCAAAAACTGCATAGGCAGGGATTGGATTCCGAGTTTGCAATAGAACTCTTCTCCAACGACCCATTTTTGGAACCTTCTGTAAGAGGAGATAGGAACGTGCACTCTAGCAACCGTCTAGGCGGTAATAGAAGGTGGACATTCCCCGGTAGAAGAGTTATTCACCTAGTGGATCAATAGACTCAACTTGGGGTATGATCAATAGATAAGAGACGAGTTGATTGAGGAGAAGGATCCTCGCAACCAATTTAAACACACAAAAATTAAAGGCATGAATTGAAAGGCAAATTTTCTCTTTTTGTTTTTATAATAAGACAAACATGTATCTCAATACAAGGCCTACTTGGAAAGCTCACTTATGTGGAGGGATTCTACATGAGGAATTTCCAAGTAGAGGAAAGCTTCTCTACTACAAAAATAAGAACACAAAAAAGCAAAAGTAGAAAGTCTCCTAAATAATGAAGATGTTCCTCACTTCAAGCCTTGATGCTTCCTGACTTGAAGAGAACCTTCTTGCTCCAAAATGATGCTCCTTCCTAGCTCTCCACGGGTGGTGGACATCCACCCTTCTCCTGCCTGCTTGGCCGTCCTCCACAAAGTTGTTCCTTGGCTTGGTTCCAAGGAAGAAGGTGGTGTGTAGAGACTAGAAGTAGTGATGAGCCCTCCTAGTATGCATGTCCACCCTCCTTCCAAGTCCTTGAATGTAGAATTTTGGTAGAGGAAAATGTAGCCAAAGATGTTCTTTTTGGTGGTGATTGCATGGGTTATAAATAAAAATAGGGGGTAGGGTTTTGGTTATTGTTATAACCGGGCATCAAGTGTCGTTTAAGACGTCTGGGAAGTGGTCCAGACGTTTGGAAGCCTTCCCAAACGTCTAGAATTAAATTTTTTCGGCGTATGGGTTCGCGTCTGCGCGCATGCGCACGCAGATTGAACCCGTCGCCCTCCTTCTTCTCTTTTCTCCCTCCCTGCAGATGCAGCCTTTCCTCTTTCTCTCTCCCCGTGGCTGCCTTACAAATACACCTCTCTCTCCCTCACCCTCACTCCACCGTCTTCTTCTTCTTCCCCCTGTCAGCGAGAGAACGAGCTGATGAGAGCGGCAGCAGCGGCTGCTGCGTGTGAGGAGGGGCTGTTGCGAGAGGGAGCTCGACCGTGAGGGTACGAGCTCGCCGGAGCAGCCAGAGCCGACCGGCGGGTGTGCAGCAAGCGTGTGGTGCCGCGGAGGAGCTGTTGTAGCTCAGGCAGCGGGCGGGCGCGGCGCGGTACGGCTGTGCGCTGCGGGCGGAGAGCGAGAAAGTTCTGATTCTGGGAAAATTTCCCAGAATCAGACGTCTGGACTTACGTCCAGACGACGCAGGAGACGTCTGGAGGAAAGTCTAGACGTCTGACAGGTACGTTTTTTTATCCTCTTCTTCTTTCGCGTGTACGGCCATGCAGCCGTTCCGCCGAAGTCTCTTGCACCCTTTCGTGACGAGAGCGGGTGTGTGTGTGTGCAGGACTTGTTCGGGAAGGCATAAGGGCACGCCATCCCACACAGACCAGATGTCTGGGCACGGCACCAGACGACGGAGAGGATCTCCAGACGTCCGGAGTGACAGTCGGACGTCTGAAAACTGAGTCCAGACGGTTCAGTGGGCTTCTGGACGTCTGAAGGACCACGCAGATCGAGGTATGACCTGAGCGATCATTTAAGACGTCTGGAAGAAGTTCTAGACATCTTATTTTGGGCAGACTTGTCATTTTTGACCCGTTTAGGGTCCGTTTGGAGTCTGTTTTCCACGTTTCAAGTTTCGTTCTTCTCAGATTTAGTTCCTCTACCTGTTTACAGTAATTGTATACTATTCTGAGTAGCTCATTGTCTTTGATCCTTGTGTTAGGACCCCGTTCCGTTGCGGCTCTGGGGGTTGCGGAGGGGCGCGGGCTTGCCGATTACACCCCCAGTACTTCCGGTTTCGCAGGTAGAGTGGCTCTTTAAATTAATTATCAAAAATTATGCAATTGTGAAATAATTAATAGAGTTTAGGGTATTGCATGAACCCTAGGATTGAAAAACTAGATTGAATGATAGATCCTAGGATATTGCATGAATCCTAGGACTGGAAAACTAGATTGAATGATAGATCCTAGGATATGGCATGAATCCTAGGATTGGAAAACTAGCTTGAATGCATATACATTGCAGTCTTGGAAAAGTAGAAAGGAAACGATAATTGCCTGTAATTGGTTAACAGCTATCTGATTATGAATGAATAATTACGATTGGGAACATGGGCTATATAAAGTTAAAAAGATGAAACCTAAATTGGCTGAGTTAAAAGAGCATGAACCCTACGGGGAATTAGGAGTAGAACTCCTGGAAAGTGAATGGAATAGAATTGGGGAAGTGAGCTGGCTCTTGAGTACGGAGTACCAAGAAGAGCGATTGTCCCCCTGTTTAGTGCAGAGCGGAGCTAGTAGCCCCAGGGACCCGGGGTTAGGTCTGGCCACTTTGTACTGGCTTTTGGCCCTCGTGTACACAGTACCGAGGAGAGCTACTAGTGTAGGGAGAGCACTAGCTTCCCCACGGGCCCTGGGGTTCTGCTAGCTCTCCTACACTAACTTGTCAGGCCCACTAGGCAAACTAGGGTAGTCAGGCGAGGGTGCGCGGACTGTAGAGGGGCAAGACCCCTGTTTGGTTACTGTGGAGGGGCTGGACCCCTGTTACTGAGAGGGTTTTGCCCTATACTGGTTCCGTGCTGTGCTTTGGGCGCACCCGTTAACGGAAACGACTGACCGTGTACCAGTGCGGGGTAGCTACCCGTGCGTTTATCGCGCGTGCCGTAGTCACCGTTACGTCTGTCAGCGACCTTGGGGTGGTTGACTGAGGGTAGGACCACCACGGGGGACTCTCCCGGTCAGGAGAGCACCACGTGCTACTTCTACTTTTCGGAAAAGACTGCAATCAAGATCGTTCTCACGAGGAACATTCAAGATCAAAAGAAGAATCTGAGGGATAATTCGATAACGAGTAAACGGAAAATACAAAGAAAGAAATTAAAAATATAACAGCTACTGTCCGCCTCACTGTTTCTTAGCTTTTAGTTGCCACTCTATTCAGCGTTTCACTGACATGTCACCTTTGTTACCTTTTTAGGACCAGGTGTTGAGCAGGCAGAGTCGGCAGTTGTAGAGGGCGTTGGGCCTAGTAGAGCCCAGTAGTATTACTGTGTAGTACCCACTGTACTTTTCTTCCTACTGTAATGAGTAGTTTCTGTTACCTCTGTACTCTTTTCATTGTAAGCTCCATGTTTATGTACATGTTTATTTCTTTACTGTTGTGGTGGTGTATACTGTAGTATTTCCTTTCTTTACTGCTGTATTTTGTTACTGCTAGTTATATACATGGTGAATGTGGTTTATTTTACTGCTCTTTTAGTTACTTTCTCGTTGGACGATTGGGTCTTGGGATCAGTCGAATCGATCTGATTCTCGTATCTCGTAGGTATTCGGGAACCAGGTTGTAATAGTTATGGTGCTGGAGAGACACCTAAGGTGGTGCCACCATGAGGGGTTGTCATGGTTATGGCACCGACCCTAGAGTTCTAGCAGGTGGCACCAATTTGGATGGTTGGGATGGTGGTTGAGGGTGGATAAAGGGTGCATATTGAATGGTAATGTTGCCACCAATTTTGGCGTAAGTCATGGTGGTGCTTATGTGGTGAAGAGGCACATGAAGATGGTGCCAACTTGAAAGGGTGGCAAAGGGTGGTGGTTATCTCCATTTTGGCACCAAAAAGGAGAGTAGGGATAGGTGGTCATGTAGTGGTTTTCTTTTGAGCTAGGTGATCGTCCATTTTAGTGGAGGAAGAGTGGGGTGGCATCTTTGAGTAATGAAGCTAGCTTAGCTAGCTTGAGCTAGATAGTAGCTAAGGAGAGTAGCATGGAGCTAACTTGAGCTTGATAGAGTTGTCTTGGAGATGAAAGAAGTTGGACTTGAGTTGCATGTAGAGTCCTCAGCTTGCTTAGCTAGCTAGCTCATAGCCTGTAGCCAAGCTGACTTGAGTTGAGCTGAGGGGAGCTGAATGAGCTAAAGAGGAGATGGGATGAGCTGAATGAGCTAAAGAGGAGCTGGGATGAGCTGACATGCATCTTACTAGAGCTTCTATCTTCTTCTTCTTGGATGTTTGCCTTTCAATGTGTCAGGGTTTTGTTGATCTTCAAAGGTTCGTCATTCCCTGACAAACAAGTAATACATATAAGTACATAAAACTATAAGAAACCCTAATAGTGCATGCACTCACCCTAAATGCATATGAATGCTTAATGCAACCTAATATATCAATGCGAATGTAGAAAACTTAGGAAGTAAGTGTAAAATATGCTTAAGAATGTTGATAAACCAGAGTTTATCATCCTATCCGTTCGCCTTAGGATAGGCAATGGAGGTGAAATGTAGTCGTATCCCCTAGCTAGCACAAAACTCCTCGAATTTTTTTGAGGCGAATTGGGTGCCATTATCAATAACATTGGCTTGTGGGATCCCATAATGGCCAATAATGTTCTTTCTGACAAAACTTATCACCTTGTTGGGTGTCGGACTTGCCATAGTCTTAGCTTCAACCCATTTTTAGAAAGTATTCAACAGTAACAAAATAAAGCACTTCTACGCTGGAGTTGGTGGAAAGGGGACCACGAAGTCCATTCCCCATTGGGCAAAGGAGATTGGAGAGAGAATAAGCACCATCTCGTCTGAAGAAAGGTGAGGGACGACTGAAAACTTCAGGCATCTCGCACTTCTAGACAAAAGACTTGCAGTGCTATCTCATTTGGGGCCATAAATAGCCCAATTGAAGCAAGCAAACAACAAGGGCTCTATACCCCTAATGATTGCTGCAAATGCCACTGTGAGCCTTTTGGAGGTCTTGTGAAGCCTCTTTCGAAGTTAGGCAATGCAATAAAGGAATTGAATAACCCCGTTTATACAACTGCTTGCCAAGCAAGACATAGCGCGAGGCCCTTAGCCTGAAACCCTTAGGATGCTTCTCGCATGAGGGCACATTGCCAGTGCTTAAGAACTACATTATGGGCACTATCCATGAGTTAATTGATTGCAAGACTAATATTTGAGGGGAAGATACTACGAGCACATTTAGCATCTAAAGGAATATGTCATCCTCCTTGCTTGAGGGGATTGCAAATGCGAGCTAGGCCAACGCATCTGTTAGGGGGTTGTTGGAACACGGTACCTATCTGACTACAGTGAACTTGAAGTCCATCAACTCCTCCTAGCCTTGTCAGCATATAGGCTCATGTTGGCATCCTTTGCTTGGAATTTACCGTTGATTTGGTTGGCCACTAGTTAAGAATTCGGGAAAATTTCCAAGGCTGGGGCTCCCATGGATTTAGCTACTCGGATGTACCAAAAGGACCACATACTCGGGTGCATTATTGGATGTGGGAAAGGCTAGTTTGACAATGTACTTATGAGTACTGCTGTCTGGTACAATTAAGGCTTTCTTGACTCCAACCCTAACAGACGTTGATGAGTCGTCTATGTAGAGCCACCAAGGGAGGCTTGGTGGAGATTTAGTTCAATAAACTCAGCCACGAAATCCTCTAAGGCTTGCCCTTTAATGGATTGATGATGTTGATACTTAATATCAAACTCTGCCAATTCTAAAGCCCATTTCATTTGTTAGACTGCCCTGTTGGTTTGTGCAACATTCTACATAATGGGAAGTCGAACAAGACATGAATAGAATAGGCTTGAAAATAAGGGCGCAACTTTCTGGTAGCAGTAACCAACACTTGAAAAGACAATCTCTCTAGATTATCTCTAACCCATTGTTGGCTAGCAAAATATTGGCAAAACTTGTTGGCCAACACTTGAAAGCAACCGATCTTCCCACATTGGCCATACATGCATGTGAGGACCAAGACCAATTCGTCCATCCATCTCTATAGAGAAATCGATATATATATTATATTAAACTTGGCTTTTGTGCTATATTAAAAACTTATCTTAAGCTTCTTTAACTTACTTTCCACAAAGTCATATAGTGTCTATGTAAAATCTATTACCCCATAAAAGTAGTGTCACCTCCCTAAAGCGAAACTACCTCCAAAAAATCCTACTAATAGGCCCTTGCCACTCGAGATGTGGATGTGATAAACCTGGGGAGGCACACTTTCCACTAAAGCTGACATACAAAAGTTCATGTAATTCAATTGTTTTGTCACTTAAAATGGAAATACATTATAGAAAAATAACCTTTAGCGACGAATTAGATAGTGGCATATATTGCATTTGTTATTAATTCCTTTGATTTAGTGGTAATTTTTTTATACCTACCATTATCATAATTTATCAAATGACAATTAGTATTAGTGACAAATATATTTGTCAATATTACTTTTGAGTTAGTGACAATTGTTACTTATACTACTCTAATATTTTTAGCAAATGATAATTAATATTAGTGGCAAATATAATTAACGTTATAGCCTTTGATTTAGTAACAATTGTTTCTTATATTACTATAATATTTTTATCTTTTTTTTACAATTAATATTTATTACGAATGTAATTGCTACAATATATATATGATAAATTGATATTAGTAATTTCTAAAGATAATTTAGTGAAATTTTTTCTTTATGTCACTAAAGATTTTTTGTCAAGTATTATTTAAGAACTTTTGATGGAAGTAAAAGAAAATCACTTATTCATTTTTAATACTTTTTAGTAATATGAATAGAAAAAGTTAAATTTGAATTTATCCTTGACGTGGACACCATAATAATAAAATATATATTTTACAATCGACTATTAAGACATATTTATTTGTGAGGATAAAAAATAGATAAAATAAAAAATCATCCTTAAATATTAATTAATTTATTTTGTGATATTGTTTTTAAAACACTTCCCATCTCTGAACCCAAGACTTTTTTTTTTTTCTGATTAATGGTAACGAATAGCCATTGAGACCCCTCATCACGTAGGGCACAAAATCCTTCGCCCACTCGCCCCCTCCTTCGACTCTCCTACAACGGCTACCTCCGTCGACCTCCGTCCGCCACCACCTCCTCCTACCTCCGTCGACCACTGCTCCTGACCCAGGAAGATGCCCCCTCCTCCGCAGCGTCCTCCGGGGTTGAGGAGCGTCACCCGCTGGCGGTCGCCCTCGTCGGCGACAAGGTGGAGGCCCTAGAGGAGCTTCAGCATGGAGAAAGGGTTCCTGCTGCTGCTGCCACCGTGGCGGAAGTGGTCGCCGAGGAGGAGGGCGGAGTGGTCTTCCGGGTCTGGGTCACGGTGGTCGTCGTCGGAGGGGCAGCGGCAGGTGGAGGCGCCCACGATGTTGAAGAGGATGGGGACCTAGAGGGAGAGGGCATGGTCGAGGTCGACCTGCGACAAGCGGTCGTTGTCGTCTGGGTCGGCCTCGCGGATCGCCATCGACTCCACGAAGCCGTCGCCGCAGTTGGGGTACTTGATCCCCACCGAGGCATCCATCACCGGGTTCACCATGCGTGAGCACGCGTGGCACCAGCACCTCGCCACCGGTGGCTGCGACATCACGACCCATGGAAGAAGGGTCGATTTTGTTCAGTACCCAAAAGTGGATCCGGTCAGTTCTTGCTGGCATTGGTGGAAAAGACGAGATCCTTGGTCGATCTACAGCCTCCTCCTCACCTCCACTGTCCGATCCCCTCCGACCTTGCTCCAAACATCCAAACAACCACCACTGCCTCACCCGTAAGCCCTCTCTCTCCCCAAGCATTGAAGCATTTTTTTAAGGCTTTTCTAAGAAGTTGTGTAGGCTTATTAAATTTTGGGCACTATTTTTTATTTTCATTTTTCTATTCAAATGCATGTCTTCAGATATATTTCCTTAATCATGAAATTTTCCTTGCCATACCGTTTTCTACATGCCGATCTAAGGAGTTTGTCATGTATTTGATGTTTCTTGGATCAATATGGCCTGTTGTCTAGAATCTTTTTTTTTAAATCAGAAAAACAGGGGAAGCATATCTCATTCCATACATCAGTACCAGGTGCAACCATCCATTTACATAAACTAACTAATATACCAGCTACTAATCTAATTGGCTAGCTAGTTAATTATACATTTAACATTATTGTGTTCCTATTAACTTCCTCCCTTTATAAAATGTACAATGGAAAGATATGACTGAATGGAAATGGACTGTGGAGATACAAGTGCATGATATGGCAATGTAAGTGCAACATGAAATTGATGTGGTGGTAGCTTTAGCAAAATTTGGGCCAATGTACCTTCATCTAGAGTCATAAGAAGTTGATACATGGTGTGTAGACAACTCCTAGGTGAGTGTAGACATCTCTTCTATAGCTGCCTTCCAGTGTGGATGTAGGAGAGCCTACTGGTAGGAAGTAGGTATCTCCGTACTAGAGACTGCAGTTGTAAAGGCATGAAACTCTGACTCAAGAGAACCTACAGAAACAACACTGCCAGCAACACGATACTATGCACAGGATCTCGAAGCCTTCCTGATAGCAATGGGAATATCTTCATTTGTTGGCAGAGAAAGAGACCTTGAAGACACATGAGCAGAAGATTCATCAGTATTGCCGATACATATCTGAGCGAAGGAGGATGATGGTGGCTCAGTAAGAACTGAAGAAGTGGGGGGTGTGTCTTCTCTCTGTAAGTAACTGGCAGCTAATATGTAGCACTTTTAAATGTCTTCTCATCAGGTGGTACATGCCTGAAAATGGCCACAACATGATCTATAATAGATACACCACTACTGTGAGAAAAAATCCTCTAAGGCTATAGAGCAGCCACTTCTATTTCTCTCAACTGATGACTTGAGGTAGAAAAATAAGGGATAGATTCATGAAAAGTCACATTTACACTCACATAGTATTTCTGGTGTATGGGATCAAAACACCTGTATCCCTTCTGCGTGTGTAAGTATCCCAAAAGTATACACTTAACCTCCCTTGGTGCCAATTTGTCACGACTAGGCCCAAGGAGGTGTACAAATGCCACACACCCAAAAGGTCTTTGGTGGCACAAGAAATTAGTCAGCATTAAGATATAAGATATTCCATGGAATCTACTTATGTAACACAGAGGAAGGGAGCTTGTTGATGAGATAACACATAGTATGAACCGCATCTCCTTAGTAACTATGCGGAACATTATTCTGGATAAGTAAAGCTCTAGCTATATCCAGAATGTGGCGGTGTTTCCTTTCAGCTATCCCATTCTGTTGTGATGTATGAGGACATGATGTCTAGTGTACAAATGCCACACACACAAAAGGTTTTTGGTGGCACAAGAACTTAGACAGCATTAAGATATAAGATATTCCATGGAATCTGCGCATGTAACACAGAGGAAGGGAGCCTGTTAATGAGATAAGACGCAATAAGAATTGCATTTCCCCAGTAACTATGCGGAACACTATTCTGGATAAGTAAAGTTCTAGCTGTATCCAGAATGTGGCGGTATTTCCTTCTAGCTATCCCATTCTGCTGTGACGTATGAGGACATGTTTGATGTACAATATCCAGTGATTCATACAAATCAATCAGTTTCTTTGTATAAAATTCTAATGCATTATCTATTCTGATTTTCTTAATGTATATATCAAATTGATTTTTCAAAAATACCACAAATTGCTGATTCAACGAGCCAACTTTCGATTTATTCTTCATAAAAAAGGTCTATGATAAGTGAGAAAAATCATCCACAAATAACAGATAATATCTAAAATTCTAGTAGTCTATCACACGGCTAGGACCCTAGACATCACAATGTAGCAAATTAAAACAAGTAAAACTAGTAGACTGGATAGATGCTGGAAAATTGGCACGGTGATGCTTTTCCAGCTAACATGCATCACACTGTATCTTCATGGCAGGAGACAAGTGAGGAATAACATGGCGTAGTACATCCCACATCTCTTCAAGTGAGGGATGAATTCAACTCGTGTATAAGTTGTCTTCAAGTCATCCCGCATCTCTTTGGCAGAACTGTAGTACATAACTTCATTGTCAATCCTTGGAATTACGCTATTCAATATCCAGGTTGTTATCATAACATCATCCCGATTCCAAGTTGCGTATTTTCCTGCTTTTTGCTCTGGTGGTGCTTCGATAAGCACATGCTTCTTATCATAGCCTTTCACAGTGACAAGGTTTGAGACCAACGGGGTAATTGGTCTCATCCAATTTTGTAATTGGAGCAAAGAAGGGGCTTTTGTATACCCCACTTTCTGTACTCTATCTTGAAGACACCTTAGAAGTATCTGATGCAGACATGGTAACTTTAAATACACACGAATAAGCTCAAATAACAGGTCTAAAATCCTGGATTAAATACTAACTTGGGGAATACACACTCCACAATCCACAGACAAAATATCCAACACTTCGCTGGGGGATACACACCCCAAGTATCAAGAAATCAGGGGAATACACACCCCAAATCAGATCAAGAGATTAAGAAAGTTATACCACCCATAGGAAGGTTTTTACTTCAAATCTTTATCCCTCAATATTCAGGAATCTTCCTACGGAGTTCTTGGACACACTGATCCTTCTCTCCAATGACTTGGGCGGTGGCAAAATGAGAGAACAACGGTGGCTGCGCTGTAGCTGCGACCCGCAGTATTGTAGCACGTGCACCAAGGTGTGGTGACGTGCTATAGGGGCTTCAAGGTGTGGTGCAGTAGTAGCACAGGCCGGAAGTGGTGCTCAGGCGAGCCCGCAGCAGTAGCACAGGCCGTGGGCGGTGCTCAGGCAACCCCGCAGTAGGGCGGCAGTGAGTGGTCGTAGCAGCGTCGCGATTAGGTGCTGCGTCGCTAGGCGATCACTGTGATTAGGCACGGTAGTGCTCCGGTTGCAGTAGTGGCAGTAGTCGGTGATGCTGCTGCTGCTGCGGTGGCGATCCGACGCCGGTGCTGCCATCGATGGTGGTGGCGGTGGCTCCCGGCGAAAGGTCTTAAGGTGTTGTTAGGGTTCTTTTTGGTGGAGATCTCAATTTGGTGCTCTAATACCAAGTTGAAGTGAAAAAGAAATCTTATTTTAACAAGCCGTACCTATGTCCCTTTATATAGAGAGACAAGGGAAAAATAACACAATAAATTCAACAAAGAAAATGAGATAGCAAATTGTCCATCACAATAACACGTAACTCAACAATATTTTTTTGTTAATATCTAACTTTGACGTTTACCTTGGCAAAGTAGAATGAATGATTTTTTGTTTTATTTCTAAAATGAGGTCCAGTTATGATAATCTTGTTCCAAGCAAAGTCTTTATGTTGTTGGGTGGGGCCTGGGAGTTACGAGTACTATTGTCTTTCTAATCCTTTTACTATTGGGTAACTCTTTGGTAAAAGAGAAATCAAACATGCTTAATCTACTTTCCCGAACCTTAGATCATTGAATGACTAGGTATCTGGATTATTGCGAACAGCTGATCGTCTAAGATCATTGTACTTCATACAAATTGAATTTTTGTCAATTACAAGTCAAGCATTGAATTGCATCATAAATAGCCTACAAGTAACCTTGATTTTTTATCTACCATTTTGGGGATTAACCATCCTGTTTCCCTATCATTGATTTCAGCAGTTAAAAAGAAAGTCTCATTCTTGTTTGAATTTAGAGTCTAGCGAGTCAACCACTATTTCTCATTATTTTTTTTTGAAGAAAAGAAAAGGAAGATTACTTGAGATCGGTAATTATGCAGTAATTGTATTAATTATGTAATAAAAAGAATGGACCTACAGATTTTGTAACCAGAAATCAGAGAGAAAATGAACCTCCCCCATTACATTATCCACCCAACCCCATTGGGTGTTAAAAACAACTCCATTTCGCTGCAGCAAAATGCACCAAACAATGGCAAAAGCAGTGATTTAGTCGGCCACATCTCTAAAAGAATTCCAGAAAAGTTAGAAGCTACCACACTTTGGAGTATGCAATTGAAGACAATCCCATACGTCCCTAGAGAAATCACAGCTAAAGAAAAGATGATCCACATCCTCTTCCATCAAACAACACATTGGATAAGAAGTATCCATTTTAGGGGATCACTTTTTTATCAACCTTTTAGTGAATAGCCGTTCGCTCCACAGTAGCCAAAGAAAAATTTTAATTTTTTGTGGTAGGTGACATTTCCAAATCATCCCACTATCCACATGCACTCAATCTGGAATTTCAGCACTATTAGAGTTCGCTTCATATGTCTTTTTAACCGTGAATGCTCCATTCCTCCAAAGGAAACAAGCTGGTTGCCCCATAGCTGGTTGCCGCTCCGAAATGAAGCCAAGAAGTTGCTGAAATCCATCGTAAGTCTGCCCCGAGAGGCCCTCCAACAGAAGGTGAATATGCCATGTCCCTCTCTCAACATCCTAAAGATCAGAGACCGTTGCCCTCTTATCTGCAACAAGATGAAAAACTCTAGGATACAGTTAAGAAAATGAACCCATGCCACACCAATTTTCAGTCCATAAGTTGAATAATCTTCCATTTCCCAAGGCTAGTTCAAAGGCAGCAGCATATTTCCCCATAATTAGTCGCAAGGAGTACCAGAAAGCTGACATTCCACAAGTGGCAATAGATCTTTCAATCATATTCATATTTGATTCATAGACATCGTTTACAATAGTGGAGACCATAGATTCTTCACCTGAGAGGATTCTGACCACTCACTTCAAATGTAAGGCTTCATTAAATTTTTCCAAATTGCTTGCACCCAATCCTCCTCCCTTCTTTGATGTGTAGATTTTCTTCCACGGAACCAACTGCGCAGATCTACCATCATGTTCAGCCCCTTTCCAAAAAAATATATTCTTAACCAAGTCCAACTGCTTGAAAATCTTCTTTGGCAGCTTTAAGATGGACATATAAAAAATTGGAATGGACGATAAGACTAATTTCAACAAAATTAATCGACCACCACGAGATAACAATTGACCACTCCATGTGGTTAATCTTTTAGACACCCTATTTACCACACATTTCCAATCAGTTGAGGTCAACCAGGCAGCCCAAGATACATGATTAGCAGATGACCCATCGGTGTTTCCAAAATGTTTGCAACATCAATAAACCTCCGAGCTCGAGAAGGAGAAGGGTATGAAAATCGATTTTGCTTTGTTTATTTTGAGGCACATCAAGGAGGCAAAAATCCTTACAAGAGAAGAGACATGTTCGGCCGTAGAGGCACCTCCTTGGATGAAGAATGTTGTATCATCTGCATATTGCAAAATGGGTGTTAGTTTGGACCCATCCACCTGACAAGTAAATCCTTCAAAAAGCCCACCGTCAAAGCTTTTAAAGCCAAAATTGCTAGGGTGCCAACTGCTATATCAAAAAGGAGCGGTGCTAAGGGGCAACCTTGACGTACTCCCTGCTGCGGTTGTATCCAATTTCCTCCTGGCCGACCATTCACCAAAATCGAGACCGACACCGTTGTGACACATTGTTTCATTAATTGTACCCATCTCTCGGGAAACCCCTTCTAAGCATAAGTACCTCTCAGAAATAGGGTTGTAAGCCTTGGAGAAGTTTACCTTCCAAATGAAGGCAGGAACTCCCCTTCTCCATGCCGCAGTCATTTCCTCAGCCAAAACAAAAGAATCCTTCCATAAATTCTTTCACAAGGACGAGCACATCATGCCCCACCACATCTTACATCTCCCTAAAGAAGAGAACTTGCAAACCATCGGGCCCAGGCGATCCTTCTGCCTTTAGTCCTTTAAGTGCTACTAACACCTCCTCCGCTTCACCTCCTTCAAAAGATTCGTCTTCACCTCTTCCTTCAATTGCTTAAAAACAAGTGACCCCAGCTGCCAATGCCACAAGGTTGTCTCTGAGTGAAATCAAGAAAATGCATCCTAAAATCCTCACAGATCTACAACCTTTGATGTAGGGTGGAGCCACCAACTTCCAAGGTGCTGATTAGATTTTGTCTCATATTGCTGGCTGCCAGATGAAAGAATTTTGTATTGGAGTCCTCCTCCTTAAGCCATAATTGACGTAACTTTTGCCTTCAATCCATCTCTTTCTTATGATCCTCCTCCCTAACCACCGCCTGCATTTGTCTACGCTCATTATAGTTGTGAGTAGACAGAGGGGATGTCTCTTCACGCCTATCCAAATCAGAAATCTTCTTTAATGCCACCATTGTCCTCTCCTCCCTACATCTACGCAAATCACGCTTGAAGTCAATCATAGCCTATCTCATCGCCAGGACTCTGCAAGCCACCGTTCTTGCTGCTGATGAAGATTCTGGTGTGGCAAACCAAGTGTCTCAAATCAAAACCCTAAATCCAGATTCTCTCAAACAAGACTTATAGAATTTGAAATAAGTAGAGAAACTTGCTGCCTCATTGCTGGACCATAGGATTGGTGTGTGATCTGAAAAAGGTCTATCACATGCACCCGCCTCCGTCCCATGAAATGCTTGTGCCATTGATATGTTACATAGAAACCTGTCCAAATAGGAGGTCGCCCCATTTCCATTTCTCCACGTAAAGCGTGCACCATTGGTTGGTAAGTCAATTAGCTCCTACTCTTGTACCACACGTTGAAAATCAATCGATGCCCTGTCTATTCTCCCATCTGGTCTATCTTCCAAATGAAGTGTTGCATTGAAGTCCTCTCCCAGCAACCAAGGCTATCCATCCACAAATCGTGAGGCATGTTCTATTTCTTCCTAGAAAAGCTCCTTAGCCGAGTCTTCACAAGGACCATAAGCATCAAACACAACAAAATGGAATCCATCCATTTTCCTGCTAAAAGCTGTCATAGCAACCCTTCCCGCGACCAAGGAAGACTCCAGCACAAAAGTGTGACCATGCCACAATATCAGGATGCCCCTTGACCTCCCATTTGCTTGCACTTCCAGATATGCATTATATCTATCACCATGTATACTTTTCCTGATTTGAGTAGTCAAAGCCTCAAGATGAGTCTCTTGCAGCACCACAATATCCACCTTCCATTCCGTCAAATATCTTCTCAAAGCTGCCTTTCGTCCTTCATCCCTCAAACCGTGCACGTTCCATGAAAGAATCTTAATCATGAGAAATATGGCTTGACCCCCCTTTGTGCACCTTCTTCACCCTAATCACCTTGGCCACCTGAGCATCAACCTCACTGAATTCTTCTTGTATCTCGCCAAAATTGCTCTTTGTAATTGGTTTCTTCCCAGCTTTCTTCCTCTTATAACAAGAATTGAGGACCAATCTGTCTTTGTGAGACAACTTTGGGGCGCGAAGAGGATCTGCTTGATGTCGAATGCACCATCCTCGATCGATTATCAAGACTCTTTTGTCGTCCTTGTGCCCCCACATCAGACGCGGCATCACCAATTACATCGGAGCTTTCCACAAGATGTTCCTTCTCCATGTTTCGTGGACGAAAAATGGAGCCAAAGGCGATAGGTGTCTCAAGGTCCTGTTGAATAGGGGGAGCAGCAGCAAGAAATTCTATTCCTTGGCAATGAAACATAGAAACAACCTCTGGGAACAATGCATTAGGGGTGAACTCACCACGTTCGAACCTATGCACAGGTCTGCAATCCACCTGGAGATCATTCGACACATTATTCCTCCTGCTCTCGAGCACACAATTCTCCACCTGGTCCACATCGTCTTCAACCCTGAAACAACCTTGCACCTCGTCTGTAGCTTTGCTCGTATCGTGTCATAAGCGTTGGCTTGCTGAAACAAAGTAGTAGTAGAGAGCTCCATTCCTTAGGGTGAAACCAAGGAAGCAATCTCCGGAAACAAAGTATTAGGGGTGAACTCACCACGTCCGGACCCTTGCATGGGTTTAGAGTCCACCTCTGGTTCACGCGATACCTTGTTTCCACCACTCACAAGAACTCGATCATGTCCTTCATTTTCTATCATCAAGGCCTCCATCGTCGCATGCTCCATTGGAAAAGGATCCTGCATATCAAAGCAACGGGTAGCTGAATGATTCCCTTCACTAAGAAAAAGTAGCTCAGTTGGGATCCAAAAATACTCACCATGCCCGGATTCATTTAAGGATTTGGGACCAGCTTGCACATGTGTTGTTCCTTCCATGTTTTGCGTGCTCTGCAAATTTGGAAACACAGCAGGACCAGCCTGCACATGCGCTGTTCTTTCCAAGCATTGCATGCTTTGCAGATTTGGAAATGCAGCCATTTTGAAAAGTCTAGCTTCGTCGTTGCCCTTGCCTTGGCTCACGAACAGATTTGGAAGCCCATTCACGCCACCAGGGCCAGCCTGCACATGCGTTGTTCCTTCCATGTTTTGCATGCTTTGAAGATTTGGAAATGCAGTAGGACCAGCCTGCACATGCATTGTTCTTTCCAAGCATTGCGTGCTCTGCAGATTTGGAAACGCAGCAGGACCAGGCTGCACATGCGTTGTTCCAAGCATTTCATGCTTTGCAGATTTGGAAATGTAGCCATTTCGATAAGTCCAGCTTCGTCCCTGCCATTGCCTTGGCCCACGAACAGATTTGGAAGCCCATTCACGCCATTTCCAAAAATAGATCCCATATTTGAATTTAGAGAAATTTGTGGCATCTTCACAAGCTGGTTTTCCCTTGATTTAGCAATTGGCTTCCACATTTTTTGGGGCTGAAGATGAATGCCCCTGCCTGTTGCCGTTGACCGCTGCCCGGTTCTGCTCGCCGCCTCTGGCCTCTGCCCAGCCTGGTCTCCATTGCTGCTCGCAGCCATCTTGTCTCCAACAACACAGTCACCATTCATGGCTGAATCTTCTTCCATGACTGCCTTTGCGTACAATCGGCGACGATTCCCAGCAACTTCACTAAAAGAAATAATACCTGCACACCCCTTAAAATGCAACACCTCCTTGGAAGGCAACACATTCCCTAACAACAATTCTCCTTCAACTAAAATGCTTGAAATATCTCCCTCAAGGAGACCCAAGACCACCACACCTTTGAATCCACGCAAAGGAAGCACACAACGTAGTAACTGTGTGCACTGTTCTCCATCTCAAAGGAATCCCTATCACACAAAAGACAATGTGGGATGCAGAGGCACCCTCTCATTAGACGCATCTTCATAAACACTCGGAGAGGACCAATGAACACTAACCTCATCATTTGACATCACCTCGTACTTCATACGAATGATATCAACATCTTTTTGACCAAACACCAAAACCTTCCTCGCTCCAAAGACCGCTACCTTCTAGACACGAGAAAGTAGACCAACATCGCCAGGCAACAATCTCACCGCCTCCACGGAAGGAGAGCCCACAAGAAAAGTCCTCACCATTGACGATCCCAACACCAAGTCATTCACTCCCACCTCGTCAAACCAAGGGGTCTCGACCTCCATCGATGGAAGGTCGCTCGGTGGGGAAGGCAAAAATCACTTGCATCGGTCTCAACTCTCGATCCTCCCATCTTGCACGACCCTTGATGATACCCAACACCATTGCACCTCAGACACACCACACCATTCCTGTAGTCCCTCGCCAAATGGCCCATCCCTCTACACTTGAAATAGAATTGTTGCCGCTGAGAGAGAGAGAGAGAGGCCTCCTTCACCTACCCCTCATCTCCTTCCTCCAACCATATGTAATAATCTGTTGATCCAAAAAATGCTATTTCTCATTGTTAATTGCAACCGTCGATCTCAGAAGTCTAAACTAGATGCCTTTCAATAACTTCAACTTTTTTGGTATAGAATTTTGTATTGGATTAAATAAGGTTCATGCATTAAAACCTTTCTTGGAGCCATCGAGCAGTTGGTCGATGCATTAATAAATATATCTTGGAAGCTCAATCCACATGTCCTTCAATAAATCAAAACAATTATGATATTGGAAGACCACTGAGCAAAGGCCTTGACTTGCAAATATGTTGAGGTAACATTCAAATATTCCTGCATTTTTGGTTGCTTGATTTTTCATCTAGCATCCCTTTGGTAAAGAATAATATAACTAACAGTAATATAACTAACTTTATACCCATCCTTCATCAAAATGGTCCATAACAATTGATTAAAATAATCAATAAACATTACAAAATATTGGTAAACAGATCGATGACTTCTTTGATAGGGACCTTAAATGTTACAATAAATGAAATGAAAAGTGACAGACTCTTCTTATTTTGACTGGATTGAAAAGAGGTACTGTAATTCTTGCCCAACTGGCAGGCTTCACCCTCCAAGGTGGCAAGAAAAGTAGACGTTAGAAACATCTTCCATAGTCTCGAAATAGATGGATGACCCAAACAATGATACTAGAGATCTGGGTCAGATGAAATAGATGCGACACCTGAGTGTCAACATAATAAAGGGCATCTCTGTCAATCCCCCTACCAATTATCTTCCTTTTCCGGATGTCCTTAAAGAAAACATAGTGCTCGTAAAAAGTCACCTTGTAGCAAAGCTCTTTACATAAGCAATAAACAGATAATAAAATGAGGGGAAACTCTGGAGCATAATAAACAACCAACAAACGTGGTGACTCTGAAAACTGAACATCTCCTATAGCTATAACAGGAGATCACGACCCGTTTACCAAATCGATCAAAGTAACGTTTGCAGTCTGTTGTACAGAAGTTAGGGTATCCTTCTTATTGATGAGATGATTAAAGGCACCAAAGTCTACCACCCAGGAAAAGGTGGAGGTGCCAGTGGCCCGATTAGCTAAAGTCCCTGCGACAACAACAGAAGCAATAGTCTCCTGAGAGGTAGAAAGGTTAGAAGCCTAGCAAATAAGCTTCATAAGCCGTGCACGGTCAGTGGAATTAAGAGAGGGTATCCTAGAGTGGGTAGAGGTTGCTGCAACAGGGGGTGGTGTTGCTGGTGAGGAAGTGGTTCGATGGCATTGAGAAGGGACGAGAGAGGAGAGGGTTTTGGTGGTGAGGATACCTGAGGCAAAGTCTAGGATGCACTCTGATTTGATACCACATTGGAAGAGAAATAAACTTCTTTTTCTCAAAATGAAGCCCTAGTCTACTTTATAAAGAGGTAATGAGAAAATTACAAGGAAATCCTAAAGAAAAATAAAATAGACAACCCACAAAATAACTCAATATAATGATAATTCTAACTGGTATCATTGAAAATAATTTACCTTTTTCCTTTTATCTTTTCCTTTTTCAACATAGGAAGGGACATTAGGAGGTCAACCTACAATTTGAACCTCTAGAAGTTTGTTACATACGAGAGAATCTCGTAAGTTTTTATGAGTCTCTTTTCTATATTTAATTGCGAAAGGCATCGTTGAGCTAAGCTAAATTTTAGGAGTTCCTCTGGGTGATCAACGAGAAAATGTGAAAAATGTCAACATCTAGAGGTGAGCTTTTCGCTCTTGTTATTGAGCCAATTTTTATACAACTTATATTTTGGTATCTTTTGATTATTTGGTTGGCTGTTAGAGTAAAATTACAACTCTCATACCTCTTTCTATATGTAAAGAAAAGAGTGCATGGCTACTCCAATGATAACTCCATTTTCCTCTGTTGAGATGAAATGCAATAGTTTCATTCAGAAGACCCTTGGTGCCTTTATATAGAGGGGCACCAAAGAGAGAAATTACACACACGCTTACATAACAAAATAAAATAAAAGACCAACTACGAGTAACTGAAAAAATAACTCAACACTTCTTCTCAAGTTGAAGCATAAGCATCAAACATGCTTAGCTTAGAATAGAGACTGTGCAGTCGCTTCCTGGAGACTACTTTAATGAAGATGTCTACAAGTTGGTCTTCAGTACATATGTAGGTTGTATAAATCTTCTTTGCAATAATAGTGACAATCAACCTCAATGTGTTTAGTTCTCTTATGGAAGATAGGATTGTTTGCAAAAAAAAGTGACAGCTTTGTCACAATCATAGGAATAGGACTAGTGACCTGTACTCCAAAATCCTTTAAAATGGATCGAACCCAAAGTAACTTACAAGTAGTCTGAGCTATATCTCTATACTCTAATTCGACACTTGACCTAGAGACAATTGTTTGCTTTTTGCTTCTTCATGTAACCAGATTTCCCCTAACAAATGTGCAATATCTTGTAGTGGACCTTTTATCTTCATGTGCCCTAACATAATTTGCATCTAACTAGCCACACACATCCAAGTGCTCATTGTTCTTAAAATAAAGTCCTTTCCCTGGTGCATTTTTCAAGTACCTGAGAATCTGGCAAGCTCTATCCCAATGGACTTCTCTTAGTGACTGCATGGACTAGCTCAACCTCCCAATTGCAAAGGTAATGTCAGGTCAAGTAACTATCTGATTCAATAGCTTACCAACCATGACACGGTATCTAGTGACATCCTACAGTAGGGGACTATCACCATCTACGAGAGGCAAGGACACACCCATAGGCACATATGCTGGTTTGCACCCCATCATACCAGTGTCTCTGAACATGTCAAGAATGTACTTGCATTGAGATGGCACAAGTCCTTCAGTGTGTTGCACCTCAATGCCAAGGAAATAGTTGATGGAATCTAGATCCTTGGTTGCAAACTGTGACTATAGCAATACCTTTTTTTCTTCTATGCCTTTCCTATCATTGCTAGTCAGTAGTATATCATCAACATAAACAATAAGTATAACAAAACCTGTCCTCACATGTAGTGTAAAAACAGAATGACCAACAGAGGATCTAGCAAAGCCATGCTCTTGGACTACCTTGGTAAACCTCTTAAACCAGGCTTTAGGACTTTTTGTGGTAATAAGGAATCTTTTCAATGAAAGTAATTGTTCCGTTATGTTGTAAGAGTGTTTTTATCATTTTTATATGTGTTTGGAGTCTTGTAATATTTTCCCTCACTTCTCTCTATAAAAGAGGTTGAGGGTTTTTTCTTGTGAAATAAGATGCTTCATTTTCTTTAACTTGGTATCAGAGCCAAGTTGAGGGCTCCACCAAGGAAACCATAACCCTCCACTGTCAGCCCCTACCCTTCATCATCGCCACCGCTGTTAGTAGCGTTGCCGACTGCAGCCCCGACACACCCTCACAGTGTCGCTGCCTCTCTTGCCTAGCGTCGCTAGTGCCTAGGTAGCCCAGACAGTCGTCACCTCCCAGCCTCCTCCACCCAAGCCTCCTGCTAGCCGTCGTCTAGGTAGCCCAGGTCTTGCCACTCCACCGCCGAGGTCTGCCTGTTCTCTTCGTACTCTTTTTCTAGTTGCCGTGTTTGGCAATAGGGAGAGGGCACATTAGTGCCTCTATCTGATTGGAGGATTCTTGGAGAGTGGTTGGAGTCCTAGATCCAAGAATCCTTCGGAAAGTGATTTGATGTTATTTTTCAGGTTTTTCTATTAGCTTTGGGGTGTGTATTCCCCAATTTGATGATTATCTTGTGTTGGTTATTCCCCTTTGTTGCATTGAAGAAGTGTTCTACTGCATGTGTGCGGGTAATGTTTTAAATATCGATATTGATATCGTATCGACAAGTCAAAAATGCGATATATTAGGGATATATCGTGGATATCAGTAAATTTTTTGAAAATTACTCAGAAAGCCATAAAATATAAAAAATGTCAAATTAAAATATCGATATTGATATCGTATCGACAAGTCAAAAAGGCGATATATTGGGGGTGTATCGCAGATATCAGTGAATTTTTTGGAAATTACTCAGAAAGCCGTAAAATATAAAAAATATCAAATTAATATTTTTATGACTAATATGTCATAAAGGAATGGCTAAAAAACGTGTGTGTGTGCATGCGCGTGCATGTGTCCGTGTGGGTTTCAAACATCGCCAGTCCAGTTTTGCTTGCGTGTCTGTCTGTGTCTGTGTCTACCCATTTTTAATCCCACGCCTCCCGCCCAGTCTTGCTCTACAGTTTTCAACTTCCCGCCCAGTTGTCCCATTTCAATAGCGCCACAGCACGATTTTTCCCACCCAACCGGCGATATATCGTCGATATCCAGGAAAAATACACTTTGGGTGGTATTGATACCACCCAACCCGTTGATATGCGATATATCGTCGATATATCGCGATATGTCAAACCTTGGCAAGTACTTAGATAAGCCATGCTGAAACAAGTGAGCCTGTCAACCCTTAGTTGTTGTTGGGGAAAGAAAGAAGAACTATCATGGATGACATTTTTTAATCAAAGGAAGATGACAAGATAACCCTTTCAATACCCCTATGGATTAGCAAAGTGCTTTGTTTTATACATCTTTTTATGGATGTTTGAAGATGCTAATGTATTTCTCATCGAAGTTTTAGAATCTTCCTCCTATTTTTCAATAAGTAAAATCAAGTGTAATGACTGAATTGTCGATAGAGAATGTACAACTCTAAAGTTGACATATTTGATGGACTACACGGAAGCAAGAACCCTAAAAGTCTATGATATCAGTGATATATCTCCGATATATTGACGATATGGGCGATATATCGACGATATCATGGAAAAAAGATATTAAGGCTGATATCGATATGTGCTGACCTGACGATATTGATATATCGGCGATATATTGTCGATATATCGCTGATATATCAATCATTGTGTGCGGGTTTCAAGGTGTGTATTCCCCAATTTGTCGTTCTATTTCAAATCTGATTTTTGCATCAGTTTGCGTGTTTGTGACTGCTGAAGGTGCACTATGGCTTCTTCTGAATCCGAAGTAAATTTAGGGCAAGGTGGACAAGTAGGAGAAACTGGTGTGTACAAAAGCTCATTTTTTGCACCTATTGTGAAGTTGGATGAGACCAACTACCCTCGTTGGTCTTAGACTTTTCTTGTGACGGTGGAAGGACATGAGAAGCAGCATGTGCTCACTGAGATGCCCCCAGAACAGAAGACAGGCAAGTATGCCACGTAGAACATGGATGATGCTATGGTGAAAGCCTGGATACTAAATAGTGTCATTCCTCGGATTGGAGATGAGATAATGTACAAGTCTGCTAAAGAAATGTGAGATGGTTTGAAGATAACATATTCAAATGAACTCAATTTCACTCAGGTTTTTCAGATCCATTATGACTTGTGTCATTTGAAGTAGGAGAATATGACTCTTTCACAATACTATTCTACTATGAAGGGTCTGTTGGAGAAGTATTACGCTTGCTGACCCATGTGCACATCTACTACATGCAGGGATCAGAGGAAGGAGTTTTCTGCTCATATGTTTCTTGCTGGTCTGGGTGATGAGTATGCGGCGGCTAGATCTTAAATTCTTACCTTGTCAGATTACCACCTATTAAGGAGATTTATAGGTGATTGAGCAGGTGCACATGAGGTGATTTCTATTCCTGCCTCCTTGGCACATGCAGTTGTTGGTGCTCGTGGCTGACGGGGTCACTTTCACGGTAGAGGAAGAAGACGTGGAGATGGTACTCGTGGCAAGCTTACTTGCACTTACTATGGTAGGATTAGTCATATTGAGGCCAAGTGTTGGAACAAACTTGGGAGGTCGACTGTTGCCAGCCAAGCTACTGTGACTACTGCTTCAGTGCCTGCTCTTGAGTCCCTTAAACTTGCAGAGGCACATTATGATTCTGTGGTAGTGCGCCTGGTTTAGTTGACACTATCAGGCTCAGTCTTCAGGCACAACTGCTTATGCTTTTGTTTCTTCAGGTATGACTACTACCTGGTTGTTAGATTCTGGTGTGTCAGATCATCTCACTGGGAATCCCCAGTGCCATGGAGACATGCAGGGAGTTTCACAAGGACATTCAGTCCAATTGGCAGATGGTAGGCATGCTCATATTCGTGGTAGTGGAGTGTCAGTTACCCCTACTATGCATCTCTCAGATGTCTATTATGTACCTGATATGACTATGCAGTTGCTTTCTATTAGTAGTATTACAGAACAATTGAACTGTCGTGTGATATTTGACATTGTTGGGTGTACTTTTTAGGATTGCATGATGGGAGGACGATTGGTGGTGGATATGAGGATGTGGGTGTCTACTAGCTAGCTTAGAGTCCGATTGTTGCAGCATGTAGGGTTTTTTCTTGCAAAATAGGATGCTTTATGCAATAAGGACATACTAGGGTGTGGGAAGGAGGAGGGTGCGGAGAGCAGATTGCAAGCAGAAGTGTTGAAGAAGTGACCTTACAAGTAGACTGCAAATTTAAAATCGATGTTGAAGAAGAGAAGGGGGGAGGGAGGGTTAGAGGGTCCGGGTGGAGACGTGTGGGAAGGAGGAGGGTGCCGAGAGCTCGTGATGTTTCTCGTAGGGATGTTGTTTGCTTCAAGTGTCGTCAGGTTGGGCACTTGGCGAAGGTTTGTAGGGAGCCATTGGTGTGTCTCTGGTGTCGTGGTTGGGGACATGAGGAGTTCTTGTTCGGTGCAGCTGTAGGTTGGTTCTTCTTTGATGGGTCGAGATCTCCCACCTCCTCTCAGGGAAGCACCTGATGATGGGGTTGAAGCTGAGTGTCCTCTGAGACGAGGAAGTTGGATGCTTTGTTGAAGTATTCATTTATTGGATCACTTAGTCAGGGTAATCTGGTGCTTGAGGAGGTTAGATCTTTCCTCTCTCGTTTAGATTTGATTTCCGAAGTTTGGAAGTTATCTTTATTATTGGAGAAGGCCTTGCTTTTTGGTTTGGAGCTTTCGGATGTGGATCGTCTTAAGTTTCAAGAGTTTTTGATTAGTGATTCGTTGGTTCGGTGGTCCCTTCTAAGCATTTATGAAGGTGCTTCGGATGGGTACATTCCTATTCGTCCTATTGTTGCTTTTGTATTTTAGGAATTCCGCTTCGTTTGAGGGCGATTGATAATGTTATGATGATTTGCTCTTCTTTTACATGGGTTAAGAGATGTTTTAGCATTGATTTACTTGAGGGTGATGCTTCTTTGGTTGTGGTTGAAGTGGAATTGAAGGTGGGGAAGCCTATTCCTTCGAAGGAGATTATTCAGTTTGGTGGGAATGCTTGTGTGATCTCTTTTGTGGATTTCGGAGTGGTGTTGGGAAGAGATCTTTCGTATGCACAGGTGGTGGCTACAGGTGTAGTAGATTTGAAGAGAGTGGCTTTTGCAGTTGTGCAACGAGCTGCAAAACTTGTGAGATTGGTGAGGGAGGTTGGTAGGAGGCAAATAACTCCTTACGGTAACTCTCAGGCGAGTGGGTTTGCTTCAGCAAGGCTTGTGAGGGTCAGGCGGGGGTCTCCCTTGGAATGGCACCCTGTGGAGAGGATTTGAATTTCGAATCCGAATTCTCCAATTGGAAATAATGGTCAATTGCCTGATCAGGCTACAGTTGGCGTTATCCCTGAGTTGGCGGCTGAAAAGGTTTCTATTTTGGACGATGACTGTGATTTTGGATGATGATCGTGCTCTGGGTTGTAAGGCATAGCAATTACCAAATATAGATGATGATGTGTCGATACCAGCTGGTGATTTTGCTGCAGAGAATTTTCCAGATCTGGCGCAAGGAATTTTTGGCAGGTTTGGTGATGATCTGGCTGCGCAGAAGGTTGGGCCTCGGTTGGAGAATGATGGTGCTGACATGGCTTTTCTTGCTGGCGCGGTGACGGAAAATGAGAATTTTCTTTTCCTACGACAGGTAGCATCTGGATTTGTAAATGGATCTGGATGTGGTAAGTCTTTTGACCGTATAAAGAAACCTTTCCATATTTTGCATTGTGAAGTAGATGCTGGTCCTGTTGTTGGCGTGGATTTTACTTCACAGACTTGCTACTCTTTGAGACACGGCGAGGAAGTTGGATGCTTTGCTGAAGTATTCATTGATCGGATCGCTTAGTCGGGGTAATCTGGTGCTTGATGGGGTTAGATCTTCCCTCGTTTAGATTTGATTTCCGAAGTTTGGAAGTTATCTTTATTATCAGAGAAGGCCTTACTTTTTGGTTTGGAGCTTTTGGATGTGGATTGTCTTAAGTTTCAAGAGTTTTTGATTAGTGATTCGTTGGTTTGGTGGTCCCTTCTAAGCGTTTATGAAGGTGCTTCGGAGGAGCGCATTCCTATTCGTCCTATTGTTGCTTTCGTATTTTTAGGAATTTCGCTTCGTTTGAGGACGATTGATAATGTTATGATGATTTGCTCTTCTTTTACACGAGTTAAGAGATGTTTTGGCATTGGTTTACATGAGAGTGATGCTTCTTCGGTTGTGGTTGACGGGGAATTGAAGGTGGGGAAGTCTATTCCTTCGAAGGAGATTCTTTAGTTTGGTGGGAATGCTTGTGTCATCTCTTTTGTGGATTTGGGAGCAGTGTTGGGAAGAGATCTTTCGTATGTACAAGTGGTGGCTGCAGGTGTAGCAGATTTGAAGAGTGGCTTTTGCAGATGCGCAACGATTTGCAGAACTTGTGAGATCGATGAGGGAGGTTGGTAGGAGGCAGATAGCTCCTTGCGGTAACTCTCAAGCGAGTGGGTCCGCTTCGGCAAGGCTTGTGAGGGTCAGGTGGGGGTCTCCCTTGGAATGGCACCCTGTGGAGAGGATTTGAATTTCGAATCCAAATTCTCCAATTGGAAGCAACGGTCAATTGCCTGATCAGGCTACAGTTGGCGTTATCCTTGAGTTGGCGGCTGAAAAGGTTTCTATTTTGGACAATGACCGTGCTCCGGGTTGTAAGGCGTAGTAATTACCAAATATAGATGCTGATGTGCCGATACCAACTAGTGATTTGGTTGCAGAGAATTTTCCAGTTCTGCCGTAAGGGATTTTTGGTAGGTTCGGTGATGATCGGGTTGCGCAGAAGGTTGGGCCTTGGTTGGAGAATGATGGTGCTGATGTGGCTTTTCTTGCTGGTGTGGTGACGGAAGATGAGAATTTTCTTAGCCCACGATAGGTGGCATCTGGATTCGTAAATGGATCTGGATGTGGTAAGTCTTTTGACCTCATTAAGAAACCTTTCCATATTTGCATTGCGAAGTAGATGCTGGTCCTGTTGTTGGCTTGGATTTTACTTCGCAGACTTGCTGCTCTTTGAGACACGATGTTGCTGCGAAGCGTGGGCTGTGTTTGGTGTCTCTACAGAATTCAAAATGCATGAGCCTGGCTTTTAGCAGGTGGATATCGGACCCAACCAAGGGTCCAATCTTGGTGAGCCTACTTGCTTGGCTCATGCATCTACTATACCTTTTGTTGTCGGATCTCGGGTGCTTGTTGTTGCTTCCTCTGTGTTGCAGGAGAGTCATTTACCTGTGGCATTTGGATCAATTTTCAGTGTGTCCAAGGAGGTGCATTTCATTGGCGGAAGTGGTATTTTTTCTGGCCAGCAGCACCCAACTACTGTTGTCGTGGTTGAGGTGGTGAACTCTGATGTGGGCTTCATGGCAAAGTCTGAATTGCATGTGCCCAGCCTTTAGCAGGTGGATACCAAACCCAAACGTGGGTTCGGTCTTGTAGAGCCTACTTGCTTGGCACATGTTTTTCCTGATCCTTTTGGTTTTGGTTCTTCTTTGTCGTCAGAGCCTATGGTTGCACCTTTATTGTTGCAGGAACCTTTGGCATTTGGAATTATTTTCAATGGGGACGATCGAATGCATGGTGAAGGCGCTTGGAGTGTCGATTATTCAGGACAACTGCGAAAGGTGAATCATGCTTCGGATGTTAACAACAATGGAGTTTCCTCTTCCAAATCGGCAGCGAACACCAAGTCGGCCTCTCAAAGATCTTGTACTAGCAGAAAGTCAGGTCACTTGGGGTCCATTCTGCAGAGGCACATGTTGCTTTTGAGTGCTTGTTACAAGAGGAAAAAGGTGGGGAAGAAGGCAGAGGGGATTGAAGAGGCCATTCAAGTTGATGGTAGGGTTGCTAAGGTCGTTAGAGTCAGAAAGGTTTATAAGGGGAGTGCCAAAGGATGTATCAATGGTTAATGCCCTTTCATGGATTGTAGGGGGTCTTCGGCATGATAAAAAGAGAGCTTTCCTGAGGAGCTACTTGGTTGATTGGAAGGTTGATGTGGCATGTATTCAGGAATTACATTTGGAAGCTCTGACTCATGTGAAGTCGCAACTATGTGGGGCCGTTTATACTTGCAGTATGGGTGGAGGCTGTGGGCAGATAAGGGGTTTACTAATGTTGTGGCATGATGATTTGCTTTAGCTCAGTTCTTTGCACCTGACTAGTAAAGTGATGACTGGTTTTTGCATCGGAAAAAGAGATGGCATGTCCTTGGCCATCTCGAATGTTTGTGGTCCATGTGAAGATGGGTCGGGCTGCTTTTTTGGGAGGAGTTATAGCAGGCCGTGCCTCTGGTGGAGGGGATGCCATGGTTGATTTGTGGAGATTTTAATATGACTTTGTATGCGGAGGACATCCTGATGGTAGGTTTGATACGACATCTGTGCAGTTCCAACAATTGCTACCAGAGTTGGATTTGATTGATCTACCTACTTCTAGGTGTCGCTTTACTTGGTGGAATGGTAGGGGGCGATGTCTTGTATTGACAGTTTCTTATGCAGCATTACTTTTGCTGAGTTTTTTTCAGAGAGTAGATGTGGTGACATGTGACAGACCATTTTTAGATCATACTCCCTTTTGGCATAATAATAAGGGAACTTCTCAACTTAAGTTTCACAGGTTAGTGAGAAGTGGTCCACAACCCCACCTTCTATGTTGGCCATGCGTACTTTGGCGGCCAACATTGTGGCAGTTAGGATGGCTATGATGGAGTTTAGAGGGTATCTTAAAGCCCGGAGAGGAGAAGGAATGCGACGCTTTAGGAGGTGGCTGCTTTGGACCAAATGGTGGAAGATGTGGCGCTTTCAGAGGATGATTGCCGGGAGAGAGAGATTCCAGTTGATAGTGTCAAAGGAAGATGACAAAACGTAGATGGATTGAAGGCATAAGTTGAGATAGTTGTCGCTCAAGGAAGGGGTTGCTAACACCAGATTTTATCATCGTCGGCCAGCACGAGAAGGAGGAAGAATATGATTAATAGCTTAAGAGTTGGCAATAATGCTGTGAGAAAAAGAAAATAGATTTGTTCTGCTTTTAGTAATTATTTTCAGGAGTTTACCAAGAGACAACCATGTAGTAAATGTTGGTTGACGAATCTGCAGCTGGACCAGATTAGTAATGAGGCGAAGGTCGTGCTTTCTAAAGACGTGGATGAGGATGAGGTCATGTGTGCTTTATGCGGTATGAAGGTAGAAGGTTTTCCTGGCTTGGATGGCTTGCAAATTATTTTCTATATGGAAATGTGGTATGTGGTTGGGCCTGATATATTGGTTATGGTTTGAGAGTTTTTGATGGAAATGCAGGTATTGAAAGGCTTAACAAATTTTATCTTTTTCTCCTACCAAAGAAATAAGTTTTGGAGGAGGTTGGAGACTTTAGGCCTATTGCATTATCAAATTCGATTTACCTTTTGGTTGCTAAGATTTTGGCCAACCGATTGTAGCAGGTGCTTCTTGACATCATCTCTCCTGTTCAGTTATTAAGGGAAGATCTCTACAGGACTCCTATGTGTTGGCGGAGGAAGTCCTGGCTTCCTGGAAGAGGTGTAATTCGAAGGTTTTTTAATGGAAAGTGGACTTTTCCAAGGCCTATGATTCCGTCTCATGCAATTATTTGTGGGATATTCTCAAAAGAAGGGGATTCCTCGATTGGTGGATTACTTTAATGAAAGGATGCGTTACTACATCTTATTTCTCATTGTTGGTTAATGGAAGGGCAAGTGGTTCTTGGACTCAATCGCAAAGGGGTGTGAGACGAGGATGCCCTTTGGCACGAATGTTGTTTAACATTGCAGTGGATACATTGGCCACCATGGCTTTTAAAGCTTGTGAAGGTGACTTGATATCTAGGTTTACTGCAAAGAAGGATGGTGGCCTCATAACACCAATTTTGCAATATGCTGACGATACAATCTTTTTTATTGAAGGGGGTAATAGAGAGGCATCTAATGCTTTATCGCTTGTTAGAATTTTCGTAGAAATTTCAGGTTTGAAAATTAATAGAAGTCATCTTTGGCCTCTTTTGGCATGGAAAGATTGGAGGAGAATGTGATATCAGATATCTTGGAGACTCCTATGGTTAGACTCCTTGTTTCGTGTCTTGGACTGCCATTAAAGGGGAAGAAATTAACTTTGGTAGATTAATAATCGCTTGTTGAGAGGTCATTGAAGAGATTATTTTCTTGGAGTGGTAGACTCCTCTCTAAAAGGGGACGTTTGGTCCTGATTAAGTCGGTTCTTTCTTTTATTTCGGTCTTTTTCATATCCGTGTTCGCTTCGCCAAAGAAAATTTTGAAGTAGATTGATTTGATTAGAAAGAAGCTTTTTTAAAAAGTGGCAGATTGTGAGGGGAGATTTGCACAACTGATTCCATGCAAGGTTTCAAATATCACCGATATATCGACGATATATCGTTGATATAATTAGCCATATCGATATCATGTGCAGTTTCTTTTTAACATGATATCAGCGATATCATGCACTGTTCATGACAAATGTATCATGGATTCGTGATTTCTCGTCGTCGTCAAATTGTTTATGATATATGCGACTGTGGCTGTGTGGCACTATGTAAGTCATGCGAATTATAAACAATATGGACTAAATTATAAAAAACACATAAAATATTAATCGATGAAAGAATTCTTCGACCGACAGACATGTTTGTAAAAATTCAATAAAAAACCTCTCAATTCATATGAATCATGATTTGCACCCATCGACATCGTCACCGACACCCACTGACGGATTTAATAACAAAAATCTCATAAAAAATTCATATCGAAGCATCTCCGACTGCCTATAAATTCCGATGGAAGCATGACTCACAACTCACAATTCACAATTCACAACACAAAAATTCAGTGAAGTGAGTCAGTGTGAGTCAGTGACTGAGACTGTGAGAGTTGTGAGTTAGTGACTCAGTGTTTGGTAAGTTCATCTTTTTGCAAAAGCCATAAGCGCAAGGTTTTGAACTTTTGGTTACAACTTTCAGGTGAGTACCCAATACCTATTAATCTCTACTAGCAACATAACGTGACGATGATACATAAGAATGTGATGCTTAGTTGCTTTATAAGATTATTATTATTAAGCTTTATGAAACATAATATTCATGATTTTAATAATCTTATAAAAACTTTATGTAGGTGGATGCAACTTGCTTACAATAATATGGTGACAAGGTTGAACATATCACGATATATCGGTGATATATCGCTGATATATTGCATATCGACGGGTTGGGTGGTATCGATACCACCCAAAGTGTATTTTTCCCGAATATCGGTAATATATCGCCGATTGGGTGGGAAAAATGGTGTTGTGGTGCTGTTGAAATGGGATGGCTGGGCAGGAGGTTGAAAACGGTAGGGTAGGACTGGGTGGGAGGTGTGAGATTGAAAATGGGTAGACACAGACATAGACACACAAGTAGGACTAGATTGGCACTCTTCAGAACCCACACGCACACACACGGACGGGCACGCACGCACGCACACATGTTTGTTAGCCATTCCTTTATGATATATTAGTTATAAAAATGTTAATTTGATATTTTTTTATATTTTATGGCTTTCTAAGTAATTTCACAAAAATTCATCGATATCAGCGATATATCCCCGATATATCCCCTTTTTGACTTGTCGATACGATATCGATATCGATATTTAAAACCTTGATTTCATGGGATGAAATTTGCAAGCCTAAAAAAGAAGGGGGCCTTGGAGTTGGTAGGTTGGACCATTTTATTAAAGCTTTGTTACTGAAATGGGTTTGTAGGTTGTTTTCTATCAAGCAAGTGCTTAGAACCACTTTGAAATATTCCTATGGGAAAGATTTGAAATTGAAAAGGCTGGTCCTTTAATTGGTTCATCGGCATTCTAGTAGTCTTTGAGGCATATCTTATCTGAATTATCAGACCAATTCCACCCTTGTTTAGGTGATGGAACTTTATTTAGATTTTGGACTGATGATTGGTCTGAAAATGAGTGTTTTTCTGATATGTTTTGGCATCTCTTTTAGCGCATTATGGAGGAGGCTCGGGTGGCAGATGTGTGGCATGGAGATCACAATGCGTGGGATGTGGGACTGCCAGTGGGTCTTTTCGATGCGACATTTGTTGAATTTTAGCAACTGGTGGCCATTTTGGAGGAGTTTTCGCCATCTACAGAACTTGATAGTATGCGTTGGAAGCATAGAAAATTCTTTGTTAAAAGTGCTTACAAGTTATTGATATCTAATGATGCACAGTTGACCCCTATAGAGGGCGATTCTAAGTTGATTTGGAGCTGCAAGATCTTACTCAAAATCAAGATTTTTCTTTGATTTTTTAGAGGGAAGAAGTTGGTAACTAAAGTGTACAAAGTTAAGTGGTGTCCTACCAGTGATACAACTTGCTTGCTTTGTGGCTAGTCGGAAGAGATTTTTCAACATTTGTTTTTTGAATGTAACTTCTCTACATAGGTCTGGGAGCAATGCGAAATTCACACGGTCAAGCATACGGATTGTGAGGCGTTTTGGATCACTTTTAGAGACCATCTTCACCTTGATGTGGCTGGGTGGTGCAAAGCTTTTGCTCTGTTTTGGGCTTTATGGTTGCAAAGGAACTATAAGGTGTTCAATAATGAGCGGGTGTGGGTGGACAATGTTGTGAGAGATGCTTGTTATTTTTCTAATTCTTGCCTTCAAAATCTGTATGGTCGTTTTTTGAATTAATATATTTACGGGATGATTACCAGGCTCAGGTAATCTTTATTCTTTTTCTAAAAAAAAAGATGCTTTTATTCCTTTAACTGTAACATCAGTAGAAACATAAAACTTTTGTGACACAGGATCATAGCATTTGTACCCTTTTTGGGTTCTGGAGTAGGTCAGAAATATACACTTCACAGAGCGAGGAGAATTCTTATCCACTTTGATAAGTGATCAAAGCACATGGTCAAAAACAACCGGAGTGAGAGAACATATCATGGCCAAGAAACAGAGGAGAGTATGGGGTTTTACCACCCAAAATCGAGGAAACACGACTCACTAAGTATGTGGCCGTAAAAACATCTGCCCAAAAAGATGGAGACACATTTATTTGAAACATAATAGTACGTGCCACATCTAATAAATGACGAAGCCTACGTTCAGCTACCCCATTTTCTTACGAGGTATAAACGTAAGAAGTCTAGTGAATATTACTAATGGACTGGAAAAACTGTGTAACCTTCGTATTCATAAACTCAAAGCCATTATCACTCTGGAAAATTTTTATAACAGTGGAAAACTGAGTTTATTTCTTGAGCAAAGTTTTTAACAAGATTAAAAATCTCGGACTTATCTTTCATCATAAAAACCCAGGACATCTTGGTGCAATCATCCACAAGAACAAATACCGAAACCCTCTAATACGGTGGACCCTACATGGGCCCCAAACATTAGCATGAATTAAATCAAATACAGATTCAACCCATTTATTATGAGATGGAAAAGACCTATGGTGTTTGCCCAATTGGCATGCTTGACACCGAAAAGACTCAGGAAAAGACTGCTTCGGAAATTAATGATGAAGGATAGGAAGGCTAGGATGACTAAGGTAGAGATGCCACTCAAGAGCAGTAGTGGCACAAACAGCATCAACAATGGGTGAAGGTGGAACGTGGAGGTAATTGAGACCATTCTGCTCAAGTCCACCAATCCACCTTGTTGTCTGGAGGTCCTGGAAGAAACAATAACGGTTATGAAACACTATTCTGCACTGTAAATCCTTCGTAATTTGATTGATAGGTGGGTCTCGGCATGAGAGGCTTTGGAGGGGGACGTGGGGGGCGGAGGGTGTCGAAGGCTGGATCTCGTGTGGCTTATCTTTGGAGCTTCATTTGCTTCAAATGTCGAGGATTCGGGCACTTGGCAAGAGATTGTCGTGACCCTTTGATCTGCCTTAGGTGTCGTGGTTGTAGTCACAAGAGGTTTTCTTGTTCGTTGCTCCATCGGAGTGTGTCTCCTCTGGGGAGTGAGCGATCCCTCCCTCCTCAGAGGGAGACTCCTGCTGAGGGAGTTAAGGCTGTGTGGTCATCTGAGACGACGCATTTGGATTCATTGCTGGAGTGCTTGCTCATTGGAGTCTTGCATTGTGTTGTCTTGGTGCTTGATGAGGTTAGATCTTTCCTCTCTCGATTTGGTTTGAAATCGAAGTCTTAGAAGATTTCTTTTTTATCGAAGAAGTTGGTGCTATTATTTGGTTTGGATGCTTTGGATGTGGAACGACTTAAATTTGAGAAGTCCTTTATTGGATATTCGTTAATTCGATGGTGTCTCCTAAGCGTTTATGAAGGGGCGTCGAATGAGCGCATTTCGATGCGTTCATTAATTCAGTTTCGTATTTTGGGCATCGCACTTCATTTAAGAACGATTGATAATGTTAAGATAGTTTGTTCTTTTGCGAAAGTTCAGAGATGTTTTGGCATCGGTTTACAGGAGGGTGATGTGTCCTCGGTGGTGGTTGATGCTGAATTGATGGTGGGTAAATCCATCCCATGGAAGGAGATTCTTAGATTTGCTGGGAGTGCATGTGTCATCTCCTTTGGCAATTAACCAAGGTGGGACTATCGAAGTCCACTAGGCAAACCTTGGTTGACTATTCCGGCCGATTGGCTGGACCAAATCGAGTGTTCCAAAGCTCGATTGAAAGCTCTTAATAAGTTCTATCTAATTGTAACACCAATTTGGTGTTCAGATCAAATCTAGCCCTTCGATTTGAAGGGCGAAGGTGGAAGGATTGCACGACCATTCATGGCCTGTAGAAGGTGATCTCAGGCCTTCTGATCTGCAGGGAAGCCTTTGACCTTCAGTTGAGGTCTGAACCATCTTCAGTAGATGATTCCACATCTATTGGTGAGGGAAGAGAGCTCTGTATGGCTTTAGGAAGAAGCTTATGAGCTTCTTACAGGAGCTTTAGAGCTTCATTTTGAGCTCTGAATAGTTCGACAGAGAGCTAACAACAAACAGTATCAGATCAAACAATCTCTGAAGGTAGCAAAGATTCTAACTGAGTAGGATTGACATCCAAATCTCGCTAAGAGTGCACTGAAAGCAATTTGGGTTTAAAAATAACCCAAACTAAACAGTGATCAAATTCACACAAAATCCTCAATAAAACTCAATCAAATTGAATCCAACTCACTCTAAATCATCCCAGAAAGAATTTCAATCTTTTAATATGCAAAATTAGACAATTAATCCCCAAATTGAACCTGGGATTTGACCACAGTAAGCTTAAAGTTGACTTTCAGATTTAATCAATTTCTGACCTAATTGAAACTCTAAATCTGCTCTACTTCATCACAGAAATTGATTCAGATCATCAAAACTAAGTTTTGAGCTAAAATTCTAGGGTTTCAAGTTCATCGTCTGTGATCAACGTAGAGTTTGTTCGGTGGAACAATCTAAGATTTCTCAAAGTAACAGAGATCA
Organism: Thalassia testudinum; assembly: GCA_037157565.1. Classification (NCBI taxonomy): domain Eukaryota; kingdom Viridiplantae; phylum Streptophyta; class Magnoliopsida; order Alismatales; family Hydrocharitaceae; genus Thalassia; species Thalassia testudinum. The sequence goes on along the minus strand of JAZHRO010000015.1, from coordinate 21,819,657 downwards.
AGGATGGCTTCTATAGGTTTTGCTTATGCTTTTGGACCTCAATTCAAGGTTTGAAACCTAATGGAACTGCTTCTCCAACTCTACTGGAGTCGGAGAAGATAGAGGTCGACAACGAAGTCCAGATGTTGAAACTCATTAAAACGTAGAAAATTAATCCTGAAGCCTTATAAATGTATTCTGGAGCTTCTCAGGTCAATTCATGGGCTGAAGCTCATAACGACCTTGCTGGAGCTCTGGTGAGTCTGGTTCTGATATATAGAAGTGAAAACACAAAAATTGAGGCCATTAATGATCTGTGGAGATTCCTAAGACTTAGATAGATCCTAAAATCTCCTTAATTAGCTCAGAGAATAATCAGAACTTAAGATTTATCAGGGAATTCAGAAATTGAGCATTTTGAGTTCATCAACACTTAGAATGCTTCCTCTCACTCAATTGAGTGAGGGAAAGTATTCTAAAGGGTGCGGTGATACTAATGAACTAATTATTTAGGTGATTAACTCATCTCTGAGCTGCCATTGACAGCTAAGGTGGAATTTAGGCGTTTACTTTCTATGAGTTAATTACACTAATTAGGTATAAGATTGGGGCCCTTAGATAATGAAGAGGTGATGGAGGACCCTAGTGAGTGTGTTCTAATCTCAAAGACCTTTGCCGTGGACAGCGGAAATCGCCGGTGAATGTGAAGTTGAATTAGGCGATACAGCTGTTAAGAGTGAGGGAAATGTAGCACTATGAAATCATGATAAGGTAAGGGAGGTAAACAATGCATAAAAATGACAAAGGAGTGGTTCAAACGAGCTCAAAGAACTCGCCGGAGCTAAAGAAGATGACATATAGTTTGAAAATTTAAACTTAATTAACTACCTAATCTACTGAACTAAGTTACACTACTCTTACCTTATCCTATCCTACTGTTACCTGGACGAAGGAGGTTAAGGAGTCTCCATCGAAGGTTCTTAACGGAGGACGAAATTAGATGATTGGAGGAAGAACTCCGACGGGTGGTTTTGTGGTGTGGAAGCGGAGTCCAGCGTTGGCGCTTCGTCAGAGGACGCAGCGGACAGTGGTGGAGATTGGAAGTAAGTGGAGACGAACGGAGGAATAGGATAGAGACGGAGATTGGTTGCCGGAGAAGGAGGAATAGCCTATTAGTTAGCTATGGTTGGGGAAGAGGGTAGGGAGTTAACCGCTGAAATCAAAGCGTTCAAAGGGTATTTATAAGGTTCAGTGATGGCTAAGGAGCTTGAATCCGGATGGGTATGCGTCTAGGTGCAGCCTAACTTTCGATGTCGTCTCCGACGCCAGTGAGGTTAACGCCGTAACCTAATTAGGATTAAGGACAAATCTGGACCGATGGATGGATTTGAGGTGGTGAGCACAAGCTCCAGGAGCTTAGCGAGGAAGGACGTCGAATGTGAGGTGATCAGGTGGTAAACGCTCCGCTGATCAACACCCGTTTAAGCGGCTGAAGAAGAAATGAAGATGTTTGCAGGGACCTATATACAAAGAAAATTAAGGACCTAGGTGAAAGGAAAGGACTCAAATGCAATAAATTATAGGGACCGAAATGTAAACAGAGGCTTTTAAGGTTAATTTAAATTATTTTCTTTTCTAACTTTTTATATATATTTATAATTTAGCTAAATATTATATTAAAACCTTGTATTCACATTTTTGACCCATTTATTTATATTTATTACCTTATTAACTTAAGTTAGTTAAAACTTAGGTCTTAAGTTATACTTAAGTTAAATAAGATATTAATTAAGTAATTAATTAATGGTATTTTGAGTCTATTTATTGATTAAGTTATTAATAATATTAATTGGCTTATAATTTATCATTTTAAACTTATTTTAAGGTCCTTTAATGGTTTGTCCCTTATTTCATAATTAACCCTTATATATACATATTCCTAGCTAATTAACTAGGGAAACTAGTTAATTAGGGGTAATTAGAAGCCATGATGAGCCTCTCATCAGTCACATATTCAGAAACATAGTGGTGGGAATGAAGGTGATCAAAGCATCTGTATCCCTTCTGGGTTCAAGAATAATTTAATAAAACACACTTAACAACCTGTGGTGTTAGTTCTCATTCAGGAGTCAAATCATGAACAAATGCGACACACCCAAAACTAGGAAACAAAGGGTGACCAGGATAGAAAACCTGCCATGGAGTTTGCTCATGAGTGGCAATGTTTGGCATCTTTTTAATTAGAAAATAAGCTATAATAATGACATCCCGCCAATATAAAGTAGGCACATATGGTGAGTAAGAAGGGTGCGTGCAACATCCAACAGATGTCTATACTTCCTCTTACTAACTCCATTTTGCTGAGAGCTATGAGCACAGGTAATTTCGTGGACAATTCCATTACCACGGAAAAACTGCAACAAGCAAGAAGTGTGAAACTCCATGGCATTATCAAAACGAAACATTTTAATTGTGACAAAAAATTAGATCTTTATTTCCATAATAAAATTCTCAATGATAGTTCCAATATCAGATTTATTTTTCACTAAGAACCACCAACTAACTCAAGAGAAATCATCAATAAGAACAAGAAAATAACGATACCCAAGACGGTTAGGAACCTGACTTGGAGCCCACACATCCATATGAATCAAATTAAATAAAGTAGAAGACCCAACACGACTGTAAACATGAAAACTAGCACGATGGTGTTTACCCAACTGGCAAGTGTCGCAGGTGATGTTGGTATTGGTAGGTATCTACAGTAGAACATGTCTAAGTCTCTCCATATGAAGGTGGCCAAGGCGAAAATACCACTGGATGGGAGTCCCAGTGGCCAAAGCAGTCTCCCCCTAATTCACAAAAGTAGCAGCAATTAGAGAGCAACTTAGATGGTACACCCCTCCATCTTCGCATCCTTCACCAATCGTCCTCCTCATGAGTCAATCTTGTAAGACACAAGAGTGCGCATCAAAAATAGCTCTTCACCGGACAGAGAAACAACGCAAACTCCAAGATCTAAAATAAAATTTAGATCATACCAAGAGGAGAAAATCTCATATCATTAAATATCCATGGATTTTTGGGCAAAAGATAACCCAAAAAAATCACGTTGCACTCCCCAATCAACTTTATGAGATCATATCATCCTCGTATGAGTCAAAATTGACTCAAATGGGACCCGTTGATGACGACAAGGTTGCCTCCCTCCTTTATTTGGGCTGTTGGCAGCAACCTATAGCCCCAACGCCACCCTATAGGGGTAGTGTCGGTGACTGCAGGCCTTGCGTGAGTGGCGTTGGGTGCTGGGGTGTGTCGTCGGTAGTTGCTGTGGTCGCCGGTGGCTGCTGTGGTCGCCGGTGGCTATCGTGGCTACCAATGAGGAGATGGGAGAGAGATCTAGGATTAGGATGGAAGTTTTCAGGGGTATGTTTTTGGTGGAATATCAGAACCTGTCCTAAGACCACGCTTTGAAATCAAGTGGGGAATAATAATGCTTAATAGTAACCCAATAAACCTTATTCCTCTTTATTTGGAGAGTTGAGGGAAAAATTACACTACATCCAGTTAAGAAATAGAAATAATAAAAACAGGAAATAAATAAGTATGAGGAGCATGCACAAGGCAATAAGATAGGCTTAAGTTAATTGGAATGACATGGGTGGTAGGGATTTAATCAAGGCAAAGATGGAGGGTGGATATAGACTCCATCATGGTTGGTCATAAGGTTAATGGATATGGACTAAGTGGTCGGCCATATAATGTGGTTGCAAGGTGGATTTAGGTTGATTAATTGTGGCGAGGAGATGGTGAATCAAGGTGGTTTTAGGTTGATTAACAGATGGCTTCCAAAGGAAGCTTCATGGCCGACCAAGAGGATATGGTCTTTTTTTAGCAAGTGATTCCTAGGTGATGTGTTTGGTAGGTTTCCTAAAATGAGTTTAGGACATAGTGTTTTCGATTAGGTAGGTTGTCCTGGAGTTGAGGTAGTGAGGCAATAATGTCAATGCGAAAGGCGATACCAAGGCGAGAGGTGACAGAAAGGCGACAACCCGAGTGAATTGAGGCGACTATTTTTATTTGCACATATATGTTATATTAACTCAATTTAATAGCACTAGGTTTATAAAAACATGTCTAACAATAATGTTGGAGACTTTAAGTAGAAGAAAATAATAAGAATTGTATTGCCAAAAATTGTTTCACATAATTTCAAATGGTAAAGAAAGAAAAACTTCTACATAATTAAGGTAGAAAAACATAAAAACCAAAATTGTTATTGTAGTGAATAATTCTCAAATAATATAATAGATCAGTTGTTAGAATCATCTTTAAGATTCAATTCGTCATCGTCATTGTCATCGTCACTAGCAACTTCAATCTCCTCTTCCTCTTCCTCATCATCATTACCGTCTACATACTCTTTATCTTCTTCAATAACTATTGGAGTTTTCCCTTTTCCCTTAGCCTACTTAGGATCATTTTTCCTTGTAGTAGCATGAGCCCAAGTATGTCGAGAAGTGTCTTGCTCGTTAATGCTCGATGCAAGCTCAGCCATGCCCCAAGTGAGATCATCATCACCAAACACAAGATCATCACTTGCATTTTCCTCATCTTCCTCCATTCTCCCTAATAGCCATTCATTTGAATAATCAATTTTCTGGAGGGAAATGTGATCAAGATAATCCCTATTTTCATATCGATCCTTCAAAGTTTCGTTGTACTTAACAAACACAAGATTATTCAACTTTTGTTGTACTAACGGATTTCTCTTCTTTGAGTGAACCTATATAGATTTTCAAAATAAAAGTATTAATATAAAATTACTTAATAAAATTAATGCAATGCACATTATGAATTAGTTTATAACTTACATTTTCAAATACACTCCAATTCCTTTCGCATCTCGAGACACTACAAGTAAGACCTAACAACGTCAGTGCCAATTTTGCGAAGTTAGGTGTAGACTTATCAAAGAGATTCCACCACTCCACTGTAAAAAGATAACAAGTTATATAATATTAATAAGCACCTGGAAAGTTACTATAAAAATATTGTATCACTTAACTACTAAGGGCAATAGTTTTTCTTTGTCTAATAGCCATAGGTGTTTCAAAGAGTCCTTGTGCATTTTTTTAAATGGAAATTTCTTGTGTTATTTTGTCTTGCACACTTTCATTAGGCTCCAATTTTATCAAGACATTATAGAATCCATAATTGTCGAATCAAAACCAAGATTGAGAATTTAGGATTGAGGAAATATCCTGCTGCATGTAGAGGCCTATAAAGTTGGCAATCCCGTCTCTTATCAATGATGTCGCAAAGAGGTCCAAACTTTTTAGCATTATTGTTGAAAGCCTTCATGACAGCTTCTTTAACTCTATCCATTACTTTGTATATGTATCCCATTGCAAGCCTATTCTTTGAGTCAACAATATGAAGTACTCTCACAAGAGGAGACATAGCCTTGAGAATGTAAACAACCTTATTCATTGGTCCAACCTTCTCAGGATCAAGTTTCGTAAACTTATCCATGGGTCCATGAAACTTCTTCATTAGAGGAAGTCCACCACTTCCACTTCCAGTTCCACCGGCACTCATCATGATTTGAGCCTTCTTTGCTTGTGTAGGATTTTCTACTCTTTTTTTAGCTGTGAATCTATCTATGGGTCCTTGTATGACATTTACTTCTATTTCATCTCCATCATCCATTGCTTCGTACATGTATCCCATTGTAGGCCTCTTCTTTGAGTTAACAATACGAAGCACTCTCACAAGAGGAGTCAGCCTTGAGAATGTAAACAACCTTATTCATTGGTCCAACCTTCTCAGGATCAAGTTTCGTAAACTTATCCATTGGTCCATGAAACTTCTTCATTAGAGGAAGTCCACCACTTCCGCTTCTACCAGCACCCATCATGACTTGAGCCTTCTTTGCATGTGATTGTGTAGGATTTTCTACTCTTCTTTTAGTTGTGAATTTATCTATAGGTCCTCGTATGACATTCACTTTTATTTCATCTACATCGTCATCATCATCGTTAAGTGACTTATCGTAAACAAAATCTTTTATGAATCTCTTTTTTTCTTCCTTTTTAGGTTGTCGATATTCTCTCAACTCCTCTCTCACATGTTGTGAAGCTTTTGGATATATTGTTGTATTCTTATCACCACCGATAATTTGTCTAGTAGCTCTATGAATCTCCCCTTTCACTATCCTATCACAGAAAGTACACTTCGTATCGTTAGTCTTTTTTGGGTCCTCTAATGTGACATACTTCCAACATGGGTGCTTTCTCCTTGTTTCATTCATCTACAAAATTCAAAACACATGCAAAGTTGCAAATAATGATGTAACATCATGTAAGTTGAAAACAAACATAATATACTAATAGATATCACATTATATAAAAGTATATATACATACTTATATATATAGTTGTATACATAGTTACATACATATATAACAGTATATATACATACTTCTATACTAAAGATATAATATGTATATTTATATCTCTCTTAATGTTGGATTTGATACAATACATATTAAATAGTAATTTACCGGTTCTTGCATATTACCCTTATGTTATATTTATACAATATATATTAAATAGTAATTACTGATAGATTTATATATGTATCTTTATATCTCCGTTATTGTTTAATATGTAATACAAATTATACAGTACAATATAACATTCTCTGGGAGACAAGAAGACATAGTATTGTTATTATATTTAATAATATACATATTATTAGAAATAAGACAAGAATCACTTCTTTCATTATGGGAATGAAATAGACAAGAAATCAAAGAAAAAAACCACGATGGCGCTCGCGGCTCACCTCGACAACGCATAAACTAGGTGCAATGGTCTTACTTGGGTGATCGAGGTTAAGGAGGCGATGTCGATGGCAAGTGATGCTCAGCGATGGTGGTTGAAGAAGCTTGAGTTGCACCGCCGCTCCACCGATAATGGCGATGAGGGTTGGCGTGAAGTAACAATTCATCACACGTAAATAAGGGTCTGGTATGGAAACTCAAAGGTCGTTGAGACTACGATTGGAATGTCGGTGGTGGCGGTTTGCCTTTTTTTTTTTAAAAAAACTTGTGAACCTGGTTAGGGTTTCAGGCGATGAGGCAGTGAGGCGACAAGGCACCGCTCGAGGCAAGGAGGCACATTGCCTGATTGAAGGCCATCTCCTGGGTGTTCGTCGAGGTGACATCTTCGTGCAGTGCCTCCCCTCATCGCCTGGTCGCTTGAGGTGCTCGGCTTGACAGTGTTGTAGTGAGGTGGTGCTAAGTATGCCTTTGCCTTGAGCACTTAACTTTCTTTCTTTATTTATTTCTGTCAGCTTTATTCCAGCTACATCCTGCATGAATACAAAACACAATAATTACTATCAAATCATCTTTGTACTAAATGCATGTACTATGCCTAATGTGTAATTATCAACAATGCAACTAGCTAAAAGACAAACATAATTTAGGCATATTATCACTAATTAATATGCTTTTTTCAGTGAGATGTCATTCACATAAACTAAAATAATCGAACTTGTAGTTTTGGTCAATGTAAATATGGAGTGTTGGACTGAAAATATAGTAATGCAACACTCTTCCTACTTTGATTGGACTGAAAAGAGGTCTTGCAGTGCTTGCCCAACTAATAGGCTTTGCAATCTAGGGTGGTAAGAAAAGTAAACTTCGGAAACATCTTCCGTGGTGTCGAAATAGACAAATGACCCAAACAACGATACTAGAGATTTAGGTCAGTTGAAATAGATGCAGCACCAGCAAATAGCTCAGAGTGTCATCATAGTAAAGTTGTCTCTATCAATTACGCCATCTATTATTTTCTCTATCTGGATGTCCTAAAAGAAAACATAGTGCTCATAAAAAATCACTTGGTAGGAAAACTGCTTACATAAGCAATAAATAAATAATAAAATGAGGGGAAACTCTAGAGCTCAATAAACACTGGACAGACATAGTGACTCCAATCTTGAGTTGGTTTATGCATTCCTAGATTTGGAGATAACCCGAGCTTAGGACATGGCTCTGAGTCAGGTTATGCCTCAGATTGAGTTGATGATAAGCCAAGCCTAAGGGGAAAATCTTCCAAAGGTTATTATAATCCTTATGAGACTCTAAATTGCTTAGGGAAGCCTTTCAAACCTCCCACACATTACATTCATTTGGTTTTGATCCATTAGATTCACGTTTTGTTTTTGTCGCATTGTTTTCTTCTAAATTTCAGATTATTTACGTGTTCTTAATTTTGTTTTGCATAGCAAAAATCGCCAAAAAAATCTAGGTTTCTATTTACGGGTGTGTCGATCTGATTTTCAGAACTTGCACTATATTATGTATTTTTTAGTCTGAATTTTTTTTTTCTATTGGTACACTTATTTGACCTGAGCGTAACAACATCAATTTAAATGGTGTCGTTGCCGAGGAGGGTGTTTATTTGTGATTGATTAGAATGCCATTATTTATAGGATTTTGCATTTGTATTTTGTGGTCTTCCGTTGCTTCCTTTGTTTCAGGTACCGTGTAACGACCCGGTTCCCGAGTCCCTACGAGACACGAGAACCGGACCGACTCGACTAATCCCAAGACCCAGTCGTCCAACGAGGAAGTAACCAAAAGACAGTAAAATAAACCACATTCAGCATGAATATAACTAACAGTAAGAAAGTACAGCAGTAAGGAAAGAAACTACTATAGTAGGCACCACCACAACAGTAAAACAACATTTATCATATAACAAAAACTGCAGGTAAAGAAGGTACAGCGGAAACAAAACTACTCACTAGAACAGAAACAAAAAGAAGGTACAAAGCTGTGGTAACTCTACTGGACCCTACTCGGCCCAGCGTCCTCTGCAGCCGCCGACCCTGGCTGCTCAACACCTGGTCCTGAAAAAGGTAACGAGTGTAACACGTCAGCAAAACGCTGAGTAGAGTGGCAAACTAACTAAAGGCAACAGTAGAGTGTACAGTAGCTGTTATGTTCTATTACTTCCTTTATTTACATCTTTCAATTTTTCTCACTATTTCATTTACTTCTCAGATCCTTTACCTGATCTCGGATGTCCTCGTGGGACGATCTTGATTGCAGTCTTTTCCAAAAGTAGAAGTAGCACGTGGTGCTCTCCTGGCCGGGAGAGTCCCCCGTGGTGATCCTACCCTCAGTCAACCACCCCAGGGTCACTGACAGACGTAACGGTGACTACGGCACGCGCGATAAACGCACAGGTAGCTAGCCCGCACTGGCACGCGGTCAGTCGTTTCCGTTAACGGGTGCGCCCAAAGCACAGCACGGAACCAGGGCAGAGCCCTCTCAGTAACAGGGGTCCAACCCCTCCACAGTAACCAAACCGGGGCCTTGCCCCTCCACAGTCCGCGCACCCTCGTCTGACTACCCTGGTTTGCCCTAGTGGGCCTAACAAGTCGGTGAAGGAGGCTAGCAGAACCCCGGGGCCCGTGGGGTAGCTAGTACTCTCCTAACACTACTAGCTCTCCTCGGTACTACGTACACGAGGGCCAACAAGTCGGTACAGAGCGGCCAAGCCTAACCCCGGGTCCCTGGGGCGGCTGGCCCCACTCTGCACTAAAACAGGTACAGGTACTTCCCTTGGTACTGCGTACCCAAGAGACAGTACAAACTACATCTCAGTTCCATTCCTTTTCTTTCCAGGAGTTCCACTCCTAATTCCCCGTAGGGTTCCAGCTCTTTATCTCAGAACATCATATGTTTCACTTTCCAGATTCACGTTCTCACATTCCATGATCTCAACATGATTCTTTATGCATAACAGGCAGCTGTTAATTAAATTTACAGGCAGCTTTATATATATTCCTTTCCATTTTTCCAAGACTGCAGTAATATACATTCCACTAGTTTTTCCATCCTAGGATTCATGCCATATCCTAGGATCTATCATACAATCTAGTTTTCTGGCCCTAGGATTCATGCAACACCTAGAAGCTATCATTCCATATATTTCTCATTCCTAGGATTCATGCAATGCCCTAGGTTCTAGTTATGGTTCCATACTTTAACAGATTTTATTAATACTTAAAGCCACTCTACCAGGTACAACGGGAGTAATGGGGGCGTGATCGGGAATCCCGCGCGCCTCCGCGACTCTCAAGACTGCAACCGAACGAGGTCCTATCACAAGGATCAAACACAAGGAGTGTCTCAAAACAGTGTATAGCTACTGTAGGCGGGTAGAGGAATAAATTCTGAAACGAACGCAACTCGAATCGCGGAAAACGGAGCCCAAACGGGCCCTAAACGGGTCGAGAAAGACAATAGTGTGCAAAATCAGACGTCTGGAACTCCTTCCAGACGTCTTAAACGGTGGATCAGAGAATTACCTGTTCGGCTTGGTTCCCCGGACGTCCAGAAGTCTGTGGGGACGTCTGTCTAGATCCCAGACGTCCGATGGTCACTCAGGACGTCTGGAGGCCACTCCCGCCGTCTGGTACAAATTCCAGACGTCTGATTCGCAAGATGACGAATCAGAGGACCTGCGCACAGCCAACCCTCCTCCCTCAGTACGGTCAGTCGACAAAAAGAAGAAGAAAGCGGAAACTCACCTTTCAGACGTCTGTATGATCTCACAGACGTCAACCTTGCCGTCTGGATATCAGTACAGACGTCTGATTTTGGAAATTTTTCCAGAATCAGAACCTTGCTCGGCCTCCGCTCGCGACGCCGCCCGCATCGCACCTCGCGCGTCCGCTGCTCCGCCCGCAGCAGGTCCGTCTCCGCGACGCTCTGCGCCCCCTGCGCCCTCCGCCGGCCGGCCAAGCCGCTCCCGGCGAGCTCGCCCTCACGGCAGAGCCCCGCCCTCGCACGCCGCAGCTCCTTCGCGCCTACTGCGGCTGCCGCTGCCGCTGCGCCCTCGCGTCCGCTCGCTCTCGCGCACAGGCAGGAGAGAAGGAGGAAGATGGTGGAGACGGGAGGGGAGGCGCGCCCCCCCCCTTTTAACGTCGCGCGGAGAGGAGAGAGAGACGGTCGCAGTCGCCTGCAGCCGCAGAGAAAGATGCAGGATCGCAGGTCTGCGCGCACAGGCGCGCAGACGAATATCCCGTGCGAGCATAACTGTTCGCCAGACGTCTGTAAACTATCTCGGACGTCTGGTCAGACGTCTGGATGTGATCCCAGACGTCTTTACAGACGTCTGGGCCACCTCCCAGACGTCTTAAAAGACGTCTGGGGCACGCGCTCGTTACAATATAACAAACTCAAAGGAAGTTTCGTCCCCGAAACTTGCGCCAACTAGGGTGCGGGAAAAAGATGTCCAAATAACCATAACAAACTCAAAGAGGACCGAAGCCGGTTCGAAAAGACGTACCCGCGAAAAGCTCTGGGTACCGCTCCCGCATTGCCGCCTCAGGCTCCCAGGTAGCCTCCTCGTACCGCTGGCTCCTCCACAAAACCTTTACCAGGGGTACTTGCTTTCGTCTCAACCTGCGGACGGCTCGGTCTAGGATCTGCACTGGCCGCTCGGGGTAGGTCAGGTCATCGCTCACCTCGACGCTCTCGTGACTCAGTACGTGGCTGGGATCGGCTACGTACTTCCTGAGGTTGGACACGTGGAACACGTCGTGCACACCAGAAAGCTGCGGGGGAAGGGCAAGTCTGTAAGCAACGGGTCCAACCCGCTCCAGGACCTCGAAGGGCCCCACAAACCTCGGCGCGAGCTTCCCTCTCACCCCAAACCGCTGTAAGCCCTTCATGGGCGAAACACGAAGAAAGACGTGGTCCCCAACCTCGAACTGCACCTCTCTGCGTCTGCGATCTGCGTAGCTCTTCTGTCTGCTCCTGACAGTGCGGAGTCGTCTATGGATCTGCTCAACTACCTCCTGACTCTGCCGGATCAACCTGGGGCCAACCTCCCACTTGGTCCCCACCTCAACCCAACTCAAGGGTGCCGTGCATTTCCGTCCGTACAGAGCCTCGTAGGGAGCCATGCCGATGCTCGAGTGATAACTGTTGTTGTATGCAAACTCCGCCAGGGGCAGGTGCTCCTCCCAAGAGCCCCTCCAGTCTAGTACACAGGCACGCAAAAGGTCCTCAAGTGTCTGTATCGTGCGTTCCGACTGTCCGTCCGTCTGGGGGTGGTAAGCCGTGCTAAACCTCAACCTCGTCCCCAAAGCCTGCTGAAACTCAGCCCAAAACTGGGACGTAAAGCGGGTATCCCGGTCGGATACGATCTCCCGCGGAACTCCGTGTAGTCGCACCACATCACGGATATACCTCTCTGCCAACTGTGCTGGTCCCAAAGTGACTCGGATCGGCAAGAATCGTGCCGTCTTCGTCAATCTATCCACTATTACCCAGACTGCGTCGTGTCCTCGCTGGGTAACAGGTAAGCCCACCACCAAGTCCATGGTGATGCTCTCCCACTTCCACTCTGGCACTGGAAGCGGCTGAAGCGGCCCTGCAGGCCTCTGATGCTCGGCTTTCACCTGCTGGCACACTAAGCACTGCTGCACGAACTCACCCACATCCCGCTTCATCCCTCTCCACCAGAACTCGTGTCTCAAGTCATGGTACATTTTCGTGTTTCCGGGATGTATGGTGAATCTGGAACCGTGTGCCTCAGTCAGGAGCTCTCTCAACAGCTCCTCGTCTCTGGGGACGCACAGCCGTCCCCTCAAGCGTAACACCTGGTCTGTGAAAGAGAAGTCCCCTGGGTCCCCTGACAGTACTCTGTCGCGCAAAGACTGCAAGTACGGATCGGCCATCTGTCCCGTGATGATGCGGTCTATCAACTCTGGTCTGGTCTGCCGTGTCACCGTCACTGCCCCACAGTACCCTCGTAACTCTAGAGGTCGCCAACTGCCCACCTCCTCCAAAAGGCTCCAACTCTGTAACTGTAGACTGGCCAAGCGTGCGGGCGCCTTACGGCTCAAGGCGTCAGCCACCACATTGGCCTTTCCCGGGTGGTAGGAGATGCTGCAGTCGTAGTCCTTCAGGAGCTCCAACCAACGTCTCTGTCTCATGTTGAGCTCCTTCTGGTCAAAAAGATATCTGAGGTTCTTGTGATCTGTAAAAATCTCGAAGGTCTCACCGTACAAGTAGTGCCTCCATGTCTTCAGCGCGAAGACAACAGCTGCCAACTCTAGGTCGTGGGTAGGGTAGGTATGCTTATGGGGCTTCAGTTGCCGCGAAGCGTAAGCGACCACGTGACCCCTCTGCATGAGCACACCTCCTAACCCCTGCAAGGAAGCGTCCGTGTACACGACGAACCTGCCACTACTGTCAGGAATGGTGAGCACGGGAGCCGAGGTCAACCTCTCCTTCAGCTCCAGAAAACACGCCTCACAGGCGTCTGTCCAAGTGAAAGGCACATCCTTCCGAGTCAACTGTGTCATAGGACGTGCAATCTGCGAAAACCCTCTGATGAACCGTCTGTAGTAACCTGCCAGTCCCAGGAAACTGCGAATCTCAGTGACTGAACGCGGTCTCTCCCACCTGAGCACTGCCTCGACCTTGGCGGGATCCACCGCCAGGCCGTCTCCAGAGATCACATGACCCAAAAAGGTCACCTCCCTCAACCAGAACTCGCACTTGCTGTATTTGGCGTACAACCTGCGTCGTCTCAGAGTGTCCAGAACCATCCGCAAGTGCTGTCCGTGCTGCGTCCGATCTCTAGAATAGATGAGTACATCATCTATGAAAACCACCACAAACTGGTCCAAGTACGGTCTGAACACCCGGTTCATCAGGTCCATGAAAGCAACGGGGGCATTGGTCAGCCCAAACGGCATGACCAAAAACTCGTAGTGTCCGTACCGGGTGCGGAAAGCTGTCTTGGAGACGTCGGTCTCCCTGATCCTCAACTGGTGGTATCCAGACCTCAAGTCGATCTTGGAAAACACCGTGGCACCCCGCAACTGGTCAAACAAATCGTCAATCCTCGGCAGCGGATATCTGTTCTTGATGGTGACCCTATTCAGCTGTCGGTAGTCCACACAAAGGCGTAGGGTCCCATCCTTCTTCTTTACAAACAGTACCGGGGCTCCCCAGGGAGACGCACTGGGCCTCACGAAACCCTTCTCCAAAAGGTCCTGCAACTGAGACTTGAGCTCTCGCAGCTCAAGCGGTGCCATCCTGTATGGCGCGGTGGAGATGGGGCTGGTCCCTGGTACTAGTGAGATCTCAAACTCGATCTCACGCTCGGGCGGTAGTCCTGGTAACTCGTCTGGAAACACGTCGGGGTACTCTCTGACCACCGGGATGCTCTGGAAGTCTGCCACGGGGCTGTGCTCTACCACCACACAAGCTAAGAAGCCCTCACACCCCTGGCTCAAAAGTCTCGCCGCCCGAAGTGCCGAAATGCACCTGAAACCTCCATCCACTGGCTGCCCGTGAAACTCGAAGGAAGGCAACTCCGGAATGGAGAAGACAATCTTCCTCTCAAAACAGTCTACCAAGGCGTGGTAAGCGGACAGCCAATCCATCCCCAGAATCACTCCAATGTCCTCCATCTGTATCATAATCAGGTCAGCTGGCAGGCTGTGTCCCCCGATGCTGACCCCGCAACCCGTGTACACCTCCTCAGCTACAAACAGCTGACCACTCGGACCTCTGATTACGAACGGGTTCTCTAACAATGTATAATCCTGGTCCAAACTAACTGCGAAACTGTCTGCGACAAACGAGTGCGTAGCGCCGGAATCGAAAAGCGTGTAAACGAGTCTGCCAGAAACTGAAACCATACCTGCTACCACGGATCCCGAAGCTCTGGCGTCCCTGTGTGTTAGGGCGTTGATACGCCCCTCAGCTCTAGGTGCGGACGAAGCAGCCACACTCTGCGTCGGACGGGTAGGTGCTGGCCGGTACCCTCCTCGCGACTGCGGTCCTCCTCCTCGCGCCTGGAAACCGCGGCCTCCTGCGCGCCCTCCAGTGCTCTGCGCGGGAAGTATCTGCTGACCTCCTGCCCTAGATGGGCAGTCCCTCCTGACGTGGCCCGGCTGGCCACACTGGTAGCAGAGGGGAACCCGACTCCCGCCCTCAGTGAGTCCCTGCTGTCGGCTAGGCGGGGGTCCGGTGCTGGCGACTGGCCCCTGTCGAGGGCCCCCAAAGGCCACTGATGGCCCTGCACAACGTGACGGCTCTCCTGCGGACGCCACGTGTCTCCGCTCTCGCCGGCCCTGTGAGAAGTCTGGCTGAAAGGGCCTCTTCCGCCCGCCGTCGGTCTCTCGCGCGGACGGGTTGGTCTCCTCGTAAGTCATGGCTGCCTCTACCACCCTCGAAAACGTCGGCAGCTTCAGGGGTTTGACATACCCCCGGATCGCAGGCCGGAGCCCCTCGATGAACCTCCAAAGGCGCTCCTCCTCAGTGGCTACCGCTGTCGCTGCAAAGCGGGACAGCTCCAAGAAACGCGTGCGGTACGCGCTCACGGTCATCGTCCCTTGGCGGAGAGTGTGGAACTCCCGCCTCCTCTGGTCCTGCCACGTCTGGGGAAAGTACTGCTCGCAGAAGAGGGTGACGAACTGGTCCCACGTCGGCTCGTCCCTCTCCTGTCCCCGGACCGCCCTCCACCACCGGTGTGCCGCACTCTCCAGCTGGTACGTGGCAAAGGCCACGCGGCACTCCACCGGGGGGCGAAGGGTGTCGAAGATCTTCTCCAACTGCTCAAGCCAGTCCTCTGCCTCGGTCGGGTCCTCATCCCCCTTGAAGGAGGGGGGCTTCAGCTTCCGGAACTGTCCGAAAAGCTCGAAGTGGTGCTGTAGGGGAGGTGCTGGCGCACCTCCAGGCGAAGGTGCCTCGTGTACCGAAGTGTCGGAGGAAGGTGGGGGTGGCAGGGGCCCATCCCCTCCCTCGTGTCCGACGCCGCGTCCGTCGCGTGGTCCCACAGAGGACTCCCCCTCTGTAACCCCAGGAGGAGGTGCTCGGGGCGGTGGGTGGAGCTCCTCTCGTACAATATCCCGTATCAGTCTGGCGAGGTCCTGGGCCTGGATGCCAGGGAGTGGTGGCTGGTCCACCGAGACGTCAACGACAGCACGTCCACCTCGCCGACCTCGCCCTCGGCCGCGCCCGCGGCCAGTCTCGCCAGTCCCACGACGAGGCATCTCCTGCAAGGAGACGCGAAACAAAACGGAAACGTCAAAACAGACGGTACCTAACAACACTTCTAAGAGCTCATGTCAAGAGATATGTTGTGGTGGCTACTCTAGCTATAAACATGTGAATTGGTTATTTTCCAGTCAGTTGATTCACTTCTCGGGACGACCTTGCTCTGATACCATCTTGTAACGACCCGGTTCCCGAGTCCCTACGAGACACGAGAACCGGACCGACTCGACTAATCCCAAGACCCAGTCGTCCAACGAGGAAGTAACCAAAAGACAGTAAAATAAACCACATTCAGCATGAATATAACTAACAGTAAGAAAGTACAGCAGTAAGGAAAGAAACTACTATAGTAGGCACCACCACAACAGTAAAACAACATTTATCATATAACAAAAACTGCAGGTAAAGAAGGTACAGCGGAAACAAAACTACTCACTAGAACAGAAACAAAAAGAAGGTACAAAGCTGTGGTAACTCTACTGGACCCTACTCGGCCCAGCGTCCTCTGCAGCCGCCGACCCTGGCTGCTCAACACCTGGTCCTGAAAAAGGTAACGAGTGTAACACGTCAGCAAAACGCTGGGCCGAGTAGGGTCCAGTAGAGTTACCACAGCTTTGTACCTTCTTTTTGTTTCTGTTCTAGTGAGTAGTTTTGTTTCCGCTGTACCTTCTTTACCTGCAGTTTTTGTTATATGATAAATGTTGTTTTACTGTTGTGGTGGTGCCTATTATAGTAGTTTCTTTCCTTACTGCTGTACTTTCTTACTGTTAGTTATATTCATGCTGAATGTGGTTTATTTTACTGTCTTTTGGTTACTTCCTCGTTGGACGACTGGGTCTTGGGATTAGTCGAGTCGGTCCGGTTCTCGTGTCTCGTAGGGACTCGGGAACCGGGTCGTTACATACCGCCATGAGGATAGAGTCGTAGTGGCGCACATGAGTGAGTCACTAGGAAGAAATCTGGGGAGGCAGGGATTTTTGTGAGGGACCAAGTAGTTATATCAAAGAATAATGAACTAGAAAGCTTATTTTACAAAGTTTAATACTTCAAAACAAAAAAATTGAAAAGTGTTTTTCAAAATTTCATGTTCTAATGTATTGACTTTATACAAAAAAATATGAATCAACAAAAATTTGATTTTTATTTCGCAGTTCATGAAATATTATAACAGTAAAATTAAGGATCGATGGTTAATAATAAATAAATAAATTATAAAAATTTCCCAAAATTAGATATGTTAGGAGTTTTCAACTTTAGAAAATAATGTAAGCCAACAAAATTTTACTTCTTTTACATTAAATGGAGGATTATGACACCACCAAAAAAATCTATAATTTAAAATGTATATTTTGAACAATTGGATGATTGAAAGTAGAAATTCCATCAATTTTATGAAAAAATGTATGTTTAGAAAATTTCAATTTCCTTTACTTTCAATGGAGAATTATATCAATAAAATCAATGATAAAAGATTTGGAAAGCTTATTTTACACATTTAAAGGCTTTAAAGCAAAAAAATTCAAAAGTGATTTTTTCAAAATTCCATGTTCTAATTCTTATCGATTTTCAAAAAATGTGCCTCAACTAATTTTAATTTTATTTTACTTTTCATGAAATATTATATTATAAGAATAATAATAAAGATTGATGACTAATAATGGTCATATTGAATAATGAGAGGTTTCATGAGAAAAATTAAATAAGAATATTTTTTCACAATTTCATATGCTAACATTCACAATTTTGGGAGAAAAAATGAATCCTATGACATTTTACTTTCTTTCACTTTTAATGCTTTATTATACTTATAAAATTAAATATTCATTGTCAAAAAAACTTATTTTGACAATTAGATATTGGTAAGAAAATTCAAGTCAACACTCATTGACTTAGAAAATCATGCAAGCTAACAAAATTTTACATTCTTCTACATTTAATAGAATATTATAACACCACATAAAAAATTGATGATTTAGAAAGCATACTTTAAGCAATTATAGAATTGAATGCAAAAATGCCTCCAGGCTAACGAAAAAATTTAGGTTTAGAAAATTTACATTTTCTTCACATTCGAAGGATGATTGTACCAATAGCATCAAAGATCAATAATTTCGTAAGCGTATTTCACATAGTTTAGTGCTTAAAAATAAAGTTCAAAAGTGAAATGTTTTCATAATGCTAATTGATTTTAGGAAAATATATGAATCAACAAAATACAATTTTATTTAGGTTTTGTGAGAAATTGTAACAACACTATAGATCAATGGTTAATAATGGTCGAGTTGAATATTACAAGAAAAAATTAAATAATAAAAATTTTTGCAATTGACATTATTTTGGAAAAGAGAAGGAATTCCTTTAAGAAATCAGGTTTTTGGCATCTGGCATCAAATATTTACCGGTGGTATGGATAATCTTCTATGAAAGTTGGTGGTAATTAGTTATTTTCCTATTTAAAATTATGTTTAGTTTATACATTACTAACATAATTTATTATGTAGGAGATTTTTGACTAGGAAAATTTGCCAGTTGTGAATGCAACCATACTCAAATAAGCTAAGAACATGCATAATAATTGGAGGTCAAAAATGAAAGAAAAGGTAAATATACATTTGCATCTTCAAATATATAACTTTTAAAGTAATTACTAAGTAGTTTTACATTTGAAAAATAATATTATGACGCAGATGAAACATGGGGGGAGGCAGTGGCTGTTGTGTTTAAAGGCATCGATAAAGATCAATGGAGGGCAGCATGTGAACATTAGACAATGCCACAAGCGATGATAAATTTTATAATCATCATTTATACATGAATTCTATCATTACAAATAATTAAATTTTATTATGGTATTATTCAGAAAAAAGGAAAGCAAATAGGGTCAAAGCTTCTGGTTCTACACATATTGTAGGAAGAAAGAGTATAGGTCAAATGAAATATGATCATGTGAGTTTATTAACAAAATACATTTTCATTTGATTAAGGAATATAATATAAGATTATTTTCTTTTTTTACAATCTAAGAGTCACAATGGTGATGTACTTGATCGAGTCAAGGCATTTGAATATTCAAGAACTAAAGTTGCTTCATATGGCTCTTAATCTTGGTGTCATTCAACATATTGACAAAATTACGTAAGTATTAATGCCTTGTTAAATTTAATGAAATTACATATATTAATTAATTTATAGACTAACATTTATTTAATTAGGAACATATAACGCAACTCATGACTCCAGTACAAAGTGGTGGTGATTGCTTTTCAACATTGATGATTGCAGAGGATCCATTTAGCATAGTACATCCAAAAGAGCATCCATATCGTGTCCTATGTGGTGGAGTAGGTGCCACCATTAGTACTTGATATGGTAAAAAAGATGGAGCGTCATAAGAGCAGTTTAACAATCTCACGACTTAGGTGTGGGAACTTTGTGAAGATAGGAATAAGCAAAAACAAGTAATCGAACAACAAAGTCAGAAGCTTGACGCCCTATTTGATCTTGTTATTACATTGGTTGAGCATCTATCATCACAATCTTTTCATCATCGTGACGATAATGACGATGTGCCCCTTTGCATGACTTTGTAGGTCCTTAGATCGACTTTTATAAAATTATGTCAAAAAATTTATGTATTAAAACTTTTATATGTTTAAATTTTAATTTATTAAAGTGTATTGTTTGTGTATATTATGTGAATGTTATATTTGCAATGTGGTGGAATACATGTTATGTACATGTTTGTGTGTACAAGATTCCCATACAGATTATTATGTTACGGAAAGTAGGTTATGTTACAAGATCTACATTGGTGATTATACAACCATCGTTGAAAAGAAAATTGACACAAGATCTTTTCAAGTGGTTTCCTTAATTGTTGCAAAAAAATTTGACGATTTTAAAACTATTGTCAAATGTTATGCTGAAGGTTATAGAACCCTTACCAAAAGTTTACAATTATAAAAATCTTCATTAATGGTTACATTTATTGGTAGTGAGAAATCATTGGCAAAATGTTGCATTTATCGGCAATTACAAAATCGTTGGCAATGTAAACATTTGTCGATAGTTTATATTTGTGACAGCTTTGAACATATGCTGAATGGTTTTGGATAAAATTGATGGAATGACCTATGCTAATAGTAGATTTGTCGTCACTTTTTAGTGAGGGTTTTAGAGCTTTTACCAATGATTTTCAACCTTCGCCAAAAGGCCTGGTTTCTTGTGGTGGAAGTCTATAATCTTTTACTTTCTTTTACTTTTAATGCATGATTATACTTATAAAATCAGATATTCATAACTAAAAAAAATTATTTTGACAATTTGATGTTGAGAAGAGAAACAATTGATTTATAAATAATTTACAAAATTTCGTGTGTTATCACTCATCGACTTTAGAAAATAATGTAAGCTAATGAAATACTACTTTCTTTACATTAAATGGAATATTAATATGCCTCCACCATTAAAAATCAATGATTTAGAAAGCATGTTTTGAACAACTAGACGATTGAAAACAAAACACTAGTAATTTTATGAAAAAATGCAAGTTTAGGAAATTTTCTATTCTTTCACTTTTGATGGAGGACAAACCCACTCATTTTCAGACATCCTATAATGAACAATCAGGTGTCCAACACTTAGTGTCAAGTGCATTGTTTAGATCAATCAATTCCACTGACACTAACCTTTTCCATATGTTTAGATCTTTTATTAGATTCCAGAAACTCCATATCAAACGTCTAACATATTTTCTAGATGTCTGATTCTATTGTCAAAATTAATTATTGCTTGATTTGATTTGGATTTAATAACATCAAATATCAATGATTTAGAAGCTTATTTCACATATTTTAATGCTTCAAAACAAAAAATAAAAAGTGATTTATTTTTGAAAATTTCATCCGCTAATATTCATCGATTTTAGGCAAAAATATGAATCTACAAAATTCTATTTTATTTCAAATTTTGTTCAAGTTCATAACGACAACATTGAGGATCGATGATTAATAATGGTTAGGTTAAATAATGAGAGGCTTTATGGTAAAATTAAATAATAAATTTTTTTCACAATTTTATATGCTAACATTCATTGATTTTGTGGAAAAGAAGGAAGCCTATAAATTTTATTTTCTTTCACTTCTAATACATGATTATGCTTATGAAGTCAAATATTCACAGTTAAAATATCTTGTTTAGACAACTAAATATTGGGAGAAAAAATTGAATTATAAAAAATTAAATAAATTTTGTGTGCTAGCATTCATTGACATTAGTAAATAATATAAGCCAAGAAAAGTCTACTATCTTTCACATTTAATGAATCGCCACCATAAAAATTTGATGATTTATAAAGTTTTGGACAATTATATGATTGAATGCAGAAACACCACATATTTTACGTAAAAGATGAAAGTTAAAAAAATTTTCATTTATTTCTGAATAAGTAACATATGGATGCTTCCTATGAAAGTAATTTCTTGAATAAGGACGTGGATAATGCATATCAATTGCTTGAGAAATTAGGTGAAAATTCTTTGAATCATACCTTGATGGAAATTTTTGACAAATCTATGCAACCTAGAGCTAGAATATATGAAATTGAGGATAATTCTAGGAAGGTTGACATGGGTGCACTTTGTGCTAAATGAAGTTAGATTAGAAATTGGATCAATATCTATCCCAAAATCATATCTCTCAATGGTATACTGTGCAAGGACCTTCGATCCCAACTACTCCAACTCTCTATCCTCGAACTATGAGGATGTCCAAGCTATCTAGACCAACCTTAAGAGCAATAATTATTCCAATACCTATAATCCAATTTGGAGAAATCATCTTAACTTTTCGTGGAAGCCTCAAGGGCCAGCCCAGACTCAACAGACTCAACCTAGACCTTACTATCAACAGAATCAACAAAGAATCATGGGTCAAGGTCAATCTAATCCTGCTATGCCCTCTAATCAGTTCACTTAGACCAAACAAACTAACCCAGATCAAAGAAGCCAAGCTGAGTTGAACTAGAAAATGGTTGATATGTAGGCAACTATGTTGCAATTAATGCAATAGATGAAGGTCTCAATTGACAATTTCTTGAATAGACCTGGCCCAGAGTGATAGACAACCTATACTTAACTATAGAAATGTCTCTAACATTGGACTTATGCCTCAAGTGTTTCAGTAGACTTGAGAGCTGCAGAACCAAGATCACCTGATCCAACAAGCTCCGTTGATTCCACCAAGTTTCAATCTTCCTCCACATCTTGCTAATCGTGGACTCAATTACACTCAGACTCCTCAATCGGATCTATATCCTTTACCTAGCTCATCCCAAGATCCAAATCATTAGCCACCTGCTTTAGCTAGTGTAATCACTTTAAGGAGTGGATAGTCTACCCAGGACCCTGTTGTGATTCTTGATCTACATTTTGAGGGTCTTGGTGCATCTAACTTGACTAAGGAGCCTGTAGTGGAGAAAGAAATATAGGCTCATGATTCAAGGACCTAGAGATTTAGATCCTTTTTCTTGAGGCCCTAAATAAGCCTAAGAAGAAGCTTGAGCCGAATAATGAGACTTAGTTGTATGTGTTCAACCAAGTGCACATTAATATCCTACTTCTAGGAGCTATTAAACACATCCCGGCTTGTGCTAAATTTTTGAAGGAAGTAATCACTACTAAGTGCAAGTTGAAATTGAATAATCCTAAGAATGTTATCTTGACTGAATAAGCTAGCTTGATCATTTTGAACAACTTTCCTTCCAAGAAGAAGGATCCAAGAGCCCCACTGATTTCTTATTCGATTGGAGATATCACTTTGGATAGGGCTCTCTTGGATTTGGGCACTTCCATTAATTTGATTTCAGCTGTGACCTAAAGCCCACTAATATGACACTTAAGTTAGCCGATCGAACTATTACAAAATCGCGTGGGATTTTGGAAGATGTGATTATTTGTGTCATTGACTTTTACTTGTTGATTTCTTAGTCCTTGACATGGAAGTGTTAGAGAAACTTAGTAACACCCCAATCATTCTAGGTAGATGTTTCCTTGTAACTGCAAAAGCCCACATCAATTGTGAATGTGGAAAGATGGAAGTTGCCTTTAGGGATAGAAAAATGCAATTAAATTTGTTTAAGGCAATGAAAACTTTGATGATTGTGGAGATATTACAGATTTGAAAGTGGATAGTGATATTGAGGAGAGCATGGCTATTAATCCGATTGAAGATCCTTTACTAGCATGTCTGACTAAACCAAGAAAGGAAATTGATTTGAAACCCAAATGCAAGGAGATCTACATGTAACTAAACCTAGCACTTGACTCAAGACTGACTTAGAATCCCCCAGCGAAAAGGCTACATGTGCCATCTTCACCACCTCAACTCCCCTAAATCTTGGTCCCACTTCAGTTGGAACTAAAGCCCCTATTAGCGAGAAATCGAGCGTGGAAAACACGCGTTGTAGTATATGTCGAAATCTCGCTACCAAATAAAATTTATAACTGAAGCTCCGGGTCGAATATGTGGAGGCGAACGTTTAGTTTTGAAATTCACGTTTCCTTTTATTTGTTTTTGGTGTTTTTATCTTTTGTGATTTTTTTGGTATTTTTATAAGGCAAGAGATCAGGTCAACAATATCTTTATCTAACTAATCTACTTGTAAAATAAGAGAGAGAGAATATATATCTAACTAAATTCTATTACAACTAATCTCAAAATATAAGTCTACACTAGAAAGTGATAAAAGATAAAATGAGATGAGGAAATCCCCTTTGACGACTGCTTGGAGGACGACTCATTTTGACGGTGCTTGGACGAAGATGGTGAGAGGCTGGACGAAGGATGGAGCTAAAGGAAGGAGGGCGGAGCACGACATCGTCACAGCGAGGATTTACTTTCGAATCAGGGTGAGAGGATGGCCACAGGATGCTCCACGAAGGGGGGGTGAGAAGTGAGAAAATATTTTACTTTTCTACTTTAAGGAGCATCTCGGGCTTCGGACCAGCTCCTTAGAGCTTTTTGAGGAGGTGAGGGAAGATGGGTAATAGATGAAGGATGGGAGGGGTGGTGGTCCTTTTATAGTGGAGGAATGAAGGCATAAAAAGATCACAGGTCAACAGTGACATTTTAAATCATTGCTGAAGATCCGCTGCAAACGTCGTTGTAGCCCTCACACACCACCGTTGGCGCTCACGTGCTCACATCTGCCATGTGCTATTATTGTTGATGAACGGCTAAGAATGCACGAAGATCGTGCTCTCAGATCGCCCCTTAAGCGGGTCAGATGTCGCGTTGGATCACGCGTGATCATGCATGTGTGGAATTCAGCTCATCCGTGAGGCCACACAGTCACTCGTACGCCGCTTGATGGAGATCCAGCAGACGCAATCGATTTGCACCCACGCTCGCGAAATCGGATGCTTCAATCGGTTTCAAACGCACGCTGTTGACTTTGAGAACCCACTCCACGACCGCTGTGCTATCGCGCTGGGTGTTCGAGTGGAGAG
Organism: Thalassia testudinum; assembly: GCA_037157565.1. NCBI lineage: Eukaryota > Viridiplantae > Streptophyta > Magnoliopsida > Alismatales > Hydrocharitaceae > Thalassia > Thalassia testudinum. The sequence continues at coordinate 21,795,063 of JAZHRO010000015.1, read as the reverse complement.
GTCAGATGGCACGAGCTCTCGATCGTTGGATGGAGATCCAACAGTCGAGATTGCTTGTTAGGGATGGCAAGCTGATGAGCGGATGGGCCTGAGTGAATTTGGACGGCTGCGATGGTGCCACGTGGTGCCATTGTGGTCATCAGTCTTCTTTGCTTCATAAGTGGCACCATGGACATTGGATTGGGTCGACTTTTACGTCATTGGGCTACGATCGACAATCCAAATTCATCCATGCGGTTGGATTTGGCATTTAGGGTTCGGATTGGCACCACCTTATCCCTTGGCCTTTGATATTCCTTGGATTGCACAAGGTACTATGGGATTCCGCTCAAGACGATTTTGGAGGCATTGGACTTCGATCGTCGTCCTGATCAGATCCGTATGGTTGGATCTTCACTCCAAAGCGTCGAAATAAATCTCCTCGGCCATAAAATGGAGCAAACTAACCTATAATTTATACAAACTATTCTAAATGCAGAATGATGCATGTTATGCAATATTTATAATGTCAAATGCAATGTTAAGCTTAGGAACTTGCATAAATAGATATTTTATCTTGAATAAATGTATATTTATCATACCCCCATGCCTATCTTTTGCTAGTTTCTAACAAAACTAACCTATATGCTATGTATAAAAGTAGAATTAGGACTTGATTGCTTAAGCTTAAGTTATTTATTAATAAAAAGAAATTTCAACTAAGGTTCTAAACTACGAAGATTCAATACTGCTCGGGTGCTTGTCAAAATGCAGACCGCCTAAGTCCTCGCTTTATTCCGAAAAGGGAAGATAATTTTTCTTTTTATTCTTTTCTATTTTTTTTTTGTGTTTAGACTTTCAGGGCAGCTTTCCACAGCTGTTCAACCCACCCAACACTTGAAAAGAACTTTATGTTTTAAGCATCTTAATGTGAAAAAGTGCTAGACACATTAAGCGGCAGTTAAAACAAGCTTTAGGTTTCTATAACCTTAGGTGACTTAAAAGTTTCAGCCTAAAAGTTTATCTTTCCGATCGGCAGCTTTCTCCTTACTTTTAAAAATATTTTATGGGGTCAACACAAGGGCGGACCCAGTGTATATCTCCTCGGTTTATTATACTTCCTCACGTTTTCCCTAAGTGCTTTAGAATTTATTTGTGCACTTTTACGAGTTGGACTTTGGACAAACAGCTAATGGGGCATCCAGCCCATGACAACTTGCCAACCATACTTCTGCGGTGAATTGTGGCTTTTTTTTCTTTCTACATTTTCTTTTTCTTTTCTTTTTGATTATTATTATTTTTTTAGTAGGTAGCTTTTATGATGTAAGATTTACCTAAAGGCAGTAGACAGTGAATGGTCTTGAGGATAGGTTTTGGACAATCGGCCAGTGGGGCATTAAACCCATGACAACTTGTCAGTCATACCACCCTAGAAATTTCATTAGCTACCTAATTTCCGTAAAAGCCGCGAAAAAGTGAGTCAGTGCAAATAGTGTGTAGATGCTTTAGACTTAAGGCCCCATTAAATCAAAGGGCGTGTTAATAAGTTGCATACTTATCGCCGCAATTTATTGGCCAGATTAAAATAAAATTAACGTGGCGGGGACTCGAGAAAGAGGTTCACATCTTAGTGGACACCTTGGCTGATTAAGCCGGAAGACCTGAAGAGTCTAAGTGTTCATGTCTTATAATATCATTTCTTAAAGTTAATAACTCATAATGCCTAAGTTTTCTTCTCCTAATTCTTTTTTTTTAGATTTTTAATTATTTTTATTTTCCTTTCTTTAAAATAAAATAAAAGAATTTCTACGCAGCTAACAAAATATTTTTAGGATTAATTATCCACTTCCCCATGCCTAACTGATGCAATGTCTTCATTGTAAAAATAAAGACATGAAAAGGATGGAATAAATAAAATATCACTTGAATTTCATGAAAATCCAGTCAGCTTCGCAGAGAAAGTGGAGTATACACACGTGCTAAGTTTATTACCTTTAGCTAGGCATATTTTACAAAGGCAAGAAATTAAGAACTGAGAAGTGTGGGTTAGGATCAGAATTAAAAGTTTGATCCTCAAACCCGCCAACAGAAGATGTCTACAGATGTGGACTAGATTGTGTTGTAGGCTCATGCCCCAGGGTTGGGTAGGTTTAAGGTTTTGGATGAAAATTACCTAGAATCGGAAATTGTTGTGTTTGCGGGGTTGGGCCTGTGGTTTTGTGGTGTGCAACCCAAGTCTAAAGTGGTGGACAATAGGTAGATCTAGCTTAATAAGTTTGGTTGTCCACTTAGGGTTCAGCTCAAAAAGATAAGCAATTAATCTGAGCTTGGGTTGCACATCCTCAGGGTTGAAAATATCGTAAGAGTTCTGGTAGAAGGTTGGTGGTTTTAGGTTAGCAGGAACCCTTAGATCCAAAATTCTATTTCCCTTGGAATTCACTTCCCATAATTTAACTTCCAAACTCCTTTACTCTAAAATCAAGTATTCGATTTCTGAGACCTCTAGTATATTATTTACCCCATGTGATTTACCCAAGTCTAAAAATCATGGCTGAATCAGAATTGACTTGGGTTTGGTGACATCAAGATCATCATTATATTCTTCGGGACGTGGTTGAAGAATGAGGCTATTGATTGAATCATCTAATAAATCTGGATTTGAATCCTCCATGTCAACCCCAGTTGGATCAAATTCCTCAGGTCCGTTTGTCTCCCTAAAATCATTTTTCCTTAACTTCAGGTGAGACTTCACTAAGAGATTCCTTACCCTCAGAATCAAAGCTTAATCCTCATTTATATATGTGTTAAAATCATCTATCCTTCCCTGGTCCAGGGAGACATTTTTTCTCACTTCCTGGCTCGGGAGTCTCGGGTGAGAAAATCACATCATCCTCAATAGGTTGCTCTAGACCAACTTGGTCATCCCCTGTCTCATAAAATGTGTCCCCCCTGACAGGCGCCTAAACGAGTTGAGACATTGGCTCTTCTGAAGGGGGTTCATCCTGAGAATCATCCCAAGGTTGAACTAGGGCAATCATAAATTTCATCCTTAGTCTTGACAATTTCCCAAGTAAAAACTTACCCGACCCCTTATCCTCAATATCTTTGAGCCAATCCAATAAAGAACTATTAAGCTTATCCATCATTTTAATCATAGGCTCTAATGCTTCAGTACATGGTGTTGGTTGAGTTTCCAAAGATTGTATGGTGTTCATTGTTTACGCGGCTAGATCGTGTTTTAGTAGATATCTCGTTGTAATATAGATGAACTCTCCGCGAAAATAAATAAGAATTTATAACTCGAAAATTAAAGTATCCGAGGTCGAACACAGAGAGCAATTGAGTATCTCAAAACTTAAGAACACAACTTTCAATAAAAAGCAATAACTAATTCAACCAAAATTGAACAGTAATGTTATGGAGAAAGTGTTCAAAAAGAATTGGACGTCTGATACAATATCAGATGTCTTAAAAATTTTGACTACAGTGCTTTAAATTGTTGTCCTTCTGTGTCTTCTCTCTCTCTCTTCTTTTGCTTTGCTCTGCGGCTATGCTTCTTTTGGCTTCTTCTTTTCTTCCTTAGCCGCTCCTGCTTCTCTTCTTCTTCTGCCCTTGCTTTCTCTCTTCTTTCTCTTCCAGCAGCTAAGTCCTTGCCTCTCTTTTTTTCTTCTTCAGCTACCTTCCTCTTCTTTTCTTGATCTGCCGCTCCTCTGCTACAGTGTCTCTTTTCTTCTTCTTCCTTGCTGCGGCTACCTTCTTCCTTTTCTTCTCTTGCTATGCCTCTTCCTTAGCTTCTTCTTGCACAACACCACGCAGCAAAACCTACCCCCTACCCTCCCCACGTCTCTCTCTCTCTCTCTCTCTCTTCGGCACGCTCTCCCAGAGTCGGGTGCATGCCCGGGTCCAGGCGCACCGGCATGGGTGTGATACACGAGGAGTGCTAGGTTAGGTAATTGGGTCGGGTGCCAGGTTCGCGAGGGCAGGTCGCGGACGAGGCGTGGCGAGTGAGGGCGAGGACCTCACCCCTGTGTTCTCGAGGCAAATAACACAAATCACAAAATCAATTTAAACTATGTACCTCACTCCTGCATTTTCGAGGTGGGACTAAAAGTCCCACCCGCTTCTGTTGGTACCTGTAGGAGGATATCTTCACGCAGTTGATGCAGCTGCAGGTCTCGTAGCGACTACTATCAGACTGGATTTGCTCGCGCACTCAACCCGCGCAGCCTGGGGTCTTGAAACCTGGAGCGCGTGGCCTGAAGCTCAGAAGTAAGCAAGCTTGTATGCTTGTTAATGGCGGACGGGGGCTCTACCCTGCACGACACAAGAATAGCCTTGCGGCTCTATCAGACAACAGGAGAACCTTCGCCGTATCACGACGAAGGTGAGGCGGGGGTTGGCGTGGTTCAGAACGGCCTAAGCGTGCGTGCCTAGGTCGAACTGAGTCCATGTGTGTGGGGTTGTTTGGTGGAAGTGTGGAGCGTGTGTGGTGGGCAGTGAGTGGGTGGAAAGTGCTCAATGGTTGATGGTGGAGGTGAAGAGGTTGGTGGCGAGACATGTGGAGGTGTGGAGTGATAGATGCGTCTCGCCGAAGGTTAGTCGGAGATGGGGAAGATGAGGGTGGACAGTGGCAGTCGAGGGGTGATTTATGAAATAAAAGGAGGGAAAATAGAGAGTAGGAGAAGAGGAGCTTATTTGGGGTACTTGGAGTGAAGGGGAGGAAGAGGAGACGAACGGTGCATTTGTGTCGTTGTCGGAGAAGACAGCCCTGAGGGGGAGATAACAGTGACGAGGAGGAGGTCAGAGAGGCGTGCGTTGGTGCCGCGCAACGCGGAAGAACAAGGCGAAGCGAACCCTGCCACTGGTATGGCTGCGGAGCGATGAGAAGAGGGAGGGTCGCCGGAGCTTGTGGGCTACTTGGCCGGAGAGGGCAAAGAGGAATTATGGGAGGATTCTTCGGCCAAATCAAGCTTGAGGGATTCGCAGAGGATCGGGGATCCTTTTATAGTTGCTGGCCGAGGTTCTGGTGCTTGGAGGGAAAGCCTTCATCGCAAACTCCTCGCCGGAGAAGGAAGGTAGTTAGGATACCCAAATCTCTCGAGCATTCACACAAGAGATTGGGCGCAAATTTGATCTGGAGATCGCGTTCAATCGATGGAGAAATCCTCAGAGAATCTCCCTTCCAAATCTGGGAGATCTCTGAGGATTCGAGGGGATATCAGCCTTGAATCCTCGCTGGAGTGGGATTCCTCCGCTGTAATGGTGGAGGGACCTGGATACAAGGGTGGCGAGGAAGCTAGGGACCTCTACGCAAGGGTTTTTCAAATGTTAGGGGCCAGAATGTAATTAGGTGGACCATTTGGCAAAGTAGGTCAAGATAACCTTTCCTTAGGCCCAAATTTTGGTATAAACCTAATTTGGACCTAAGGAATCCAATGGTGAAGTTGGATTTTAGGTTTGACCACGTTTGACTGGACATTTTGCATAAAAACCTAAATTAGGTTAAATATTGAGCTAGGACCATAATCTAGGTCAAAATAAGTTCCAAAGGACAAATTGAATGTTCTAAACCCTAAGGAATATTTTTTCATGAATTTTAGAGGGTTTAGTTGATTTTTATCTTTGCCAGAACATTATTGAATTAAGCGGGTCTGTTTTAGGGTTACAAAATGTCATTTAATTCTTGGGTTGCACAATAACCCATTTCTGACTGAATCAACCCACTTCATACCATTTGACCTATGTTTTGCCTCTGAGAAATCCCGTTTATGTACTGCAATGGTGAAATTGTAGTTTTTACCCTTTAGTTCATGTTTCTTTCTCAGAACATTAAACCCTTGACTTAAGTCTCCCTTGAGGTTATGCATGAGCTTTTGTTTACTTTCTCTGGTCAAAATGAGCTAGTTAGGGCTCATGATGAGGCTCTCATCATTTCTCAAGTTAGCTAACACCTTATCTGAAACCTGGTTCACCTGAACCAAATGGTTTAGTTTGGGGTTGGGTAGGTTTGGGTTAAATCTAGAGGGGTCAAGATATTGAGGTTCTAGGGATCCTACTTGATAATAGGTCATTTCGACTTGTTCAAAGAAGGGTAGTGACCTATGTTCAGCATAATCAAGGGGAGGGTAGGTGTTATAATCCTCATATCCTTCTTCATTATGGATCTTGTTAAATTGTTCATCAAAGGGTGAAGATCTATCCTCGGTGTTTGCTTGAGGACAATAATCACAGTCTTGATGTCTAAGGTTAGACCCTGGACATTGAGATCCAGAATTGTATCCCTAATCTGTGTTATCCTAACTAATAGATGGTTGATTATAGGTCGAGTCAGGATATTAATCTTCATATTGGGGTAAGAGGTGGTCGAAGGGTAGGATTGGAAATGTGTGTAGGATGTGGAAGGATATATGGCAAAGCGGGAGGAAAAAGAGAAGAAAAGAGCCCTGCAATACAAACAATCAAACTTGTCCTTAGGTGGGTTAGCCTAAAGATCTACAGACTCTTAGAACCTATCTTAAGATTATAAATGATTTAGTCTACTTTTATTCGGTTAATCCAATCAGTTAAGGGGAGGGATTGGGGAGAAGGTACTTCCCTTATCTTTCGCCTTAGGTTCCTTTGATGCCTTCCAACTGCGGTCGTTTGACACTACTCCCCTAGTTAGACATCAGATGGACCGGTATAAGTAGATTAATCGTAAACAATCTCAATCTGGGTCCCAAAGAGCAAATCAATCCTTAAGGTTAATGCCTACTCAGTTTTAATTAGGCTTGGGATGATTGTACTTTTGGAATGTTATGAGCCCTTTAGATTGGTTGTGCCCTTAAATATCAGTTAATATGTGTGTGCGTGCACAACCAGGGTTTTCAAGAAAGATTATTAAAGATAAGGTTGATTTTAAAGTTCAAATCTTACTTAGTAGCTTTTAAGGTTTAATCTTTAGGTTTAATATTCAATCAAGGTTCAAAGGGACACTCTAAGTTTTGCAAGCACCGATGATATATTTCTTTAAAACTCAAAAAGAATGTGAAGTGCCTGGTTAGTTCCTAAAAATTAAACCCTAAGTGGCAAGCTACTTGATGAATCCGTTTTAAATTGAGTGGTGCAGCCCAAGCAACTCAAACGATTGGCCCTGATGCATCTGTTGATTAAGGCACCTAAATAATTTTAGCATATTCTGATGTCTAATCACTTATTTGTATCATGCATTAAGGTGTATCGGGTCCTTAGGTCGGATCCCCGGCTAAGTGATTGAATCAGACGAAAGTGGTGTGCTTTAGGTGTGTGTGGGTGCATTGGGTGTGTAAATTTTTAAGCCAATCTCACAATTTTTTTTTATGCGGGGGTGAGGTGGGTGTGGTGGCAAGCAAGACAAATAATTTCTATCCTAGGGATCATGTAAACAACTAAGTAGATTAGGTCTTGGTTATTTATGTGGTGGAATAAGCTAGTGGGTGGGGCGGTGGGGATAAACTTACAAATCTCTACCTGCACTTTACTCCAATCTACCGTCTTTGGCTTTCCGATTGGGTTCCTACAAGACAGTTAATCGAAGAAGAAAGATAAGTTAGAAAAATATATAAGTAATGCAGGAACGTGTGGAAAATTAAATCAAAGTCCGTTGCCTCCCCAGCAACGGAGCGAAAATGGTTGGCAAGAAATCGAGTGTGGAAAATATGTGTCGTAGTATATGTCAAAATCTCGCTACCAAATAAATGCTTATGAATGCTAAATGCAACCCAATATTTCAATGCAAATGTAGAAAGCCTAGGAATTAAGTGTAAAATATGCCTAAGAATGATGATAAAATAGAGTTTATCATCTTTTCCGTTCGCGTTAGGATAGGCAATGGAGGTGAAATGTAGTCGTACCCCCTAGCTAGCATAAAACTCCTTGAATTTTTTCGTGGAGAATTAGGTGCCATTATGAGGAACAATGGCTTGTGGGAACCCATAATGGCAATAATGTTCTTTCTAATGAAACTTATCACCTTGTCGGCTGTTAGACTCACCATAGCCTCAGCTTCAACTCATTTATAGAGGTATTCAACAACAACAAAGATAAAGCACTTGCATGCTAGAGTTGATGGAAAGGGGACCACGAAGTCCATTCCCCAATGGGCAAATTGGAGAGAGAATAAGCACCATCTCGCTTGCAGAAAGGTGAGGGACAACTGAAAACTTAAGGCACTTCTTGCACTTCTGGACAGAAGACTTGTAGTAATGTCTCATTTGGGGCCAGAAGTAGCCCAACTGAAGCAAGCGGGCAACAAGGGCTTTATGGCCCTCATGATTACTGCAAATGCCACTGTGAGCCTCTTGGAGGGCTTGTGAAACCTCTTTCGAAGTTAAGCAACGCAATAATGGAGTTGAATAACCCTGTTTATACAACTTCTCGTCAAGCAAGACATGGCGCAAGGCTTTAGCCTGAAACCCTTAGGATGCTTCTCGCGTGAGGGCACATTGCCAGTGCTCAAGAACTACATTATGGGTGCTATCCATGAGTTAACCGGTTGCAAGACGAACATTCAAGGGGAAGATACTATGGATGCATTTAGCATCTAAAGGAATATATCATCCTCCTCGCTTGAGGGGATTGCAGACGCTAGCTAGGCCAACGCATCTGCTAGGGGGAAGTCGGAACGAGATACCTGCCTGGCTACAGTGAACTTGAAGTCCAACTCCTCAGAGCCCTATCGGCGTATAGGCTCATGTTACCATCCTTTGCTTGGAATTTACCGTTGACTTGGTTTGTCACTAGTTAAGAATCCATGAAAATCTCCAAGGTTGGGGCTCCTATGGATTTAGCTACTCGGATGCCTACCAAAAGGGACTTATACTTGGGTACATTATTGGATGTAGGAAAGGCTAATTTGACGGTGTACTTATGAGTACTACCATTTGGTACAATTAAGGCTATCTCGACTACAACCCCGACAGACATTGATGAGCCATCTACACAGAGCCACCAAGGGAGGCTGGGTGGAGAACTCAGCTCGATAAACTCAGCCATGAAATCCTCCAGGACCTGCCCTTTATTGGACTCATGACGTTGATACTTAATATCAAACTCTACCAATTCCAAAGCCCATTTCATTTGTCAGATTGCCCCGTTGGTTTGTGTAACATTCTACACATTGGGTAGTCGGACAAGATATAAATAGCATAGGCTTGAAAATAAGGGCGCAACTTTCTAGCAGTAGTAACCAACACTTGAAAAGAGTCTCACCAAGTTATCTTTAACTCATGGGCCAGCAAAATACTGGCAAAATTTGTCGGCTAACACTTGAAAGCAGCCAATCTGTCCAGCTGATAGCTCATTAAACCATTCATGAGCCATGTCGGAAAGGTAAGATGGGAATATCCAGTAGAGTACTCCATTTGGGCACCCGTGGACCAACATCATCTGGTGGCAACTTTCGACAAAGTTGTTAGGATCGAAAGTGACATCATACTGGGCTAGCATAGGGTGCTTGAACTTCCCAGGGAGAGTAGTGGTCATCACCCCATTTGTAAAGGGGTACGTGGTACTGTATGCTCGGGGGCGTATGCCCCTCATCGTCCGAGTCACCTGATGGACAATATCAGCGATCGAATCGCCGCTCAGCATCAAAGCCATGGCACGTGACTACTCCTTTGACTCTTGAGAGGGCAGAGGAGGAGGCCTTGGAAGGCTAGGAGGGACTCCACTCTTTTGGCTACTAAGCTCATGCTTAAGTTTCTCGAGTTGTTCGCACATGTGAGTGTTCTCCTCCTCAACCCAGTACCATTGTGCCTGATCATCGGTGGCATTGGAGTTATGGGGCTCTTCCTGCTGGGACTTAGCCTTTTCTTTCAGCTGCTAGACCTCTTTGAGTTAGTCTGCGAGCAGCTCTTGCTTTACCTTGAGGGCGGCGAGCCTAGCCACGTACTCCTCCCTTTCTAGGTCATTTTTCGACTTAATTATCTTGAGTATTTACAAGAACACATTTTTTTCTCGAGTCTTTAACGAGATTTGAAAAAGTTGAAATATTAAGTCAAGGGAGTGATAAGTATGTGATTTATCTTCCCTTCCTCTGGTTTGAAGAGTTTAAGAAGATTAAGCTATCCACACCTGCACAAATGCATTGACTCATCTTTTAGGTGACTTATCATTGAAGTCTAAACAATCAAGGAAACCTAGATTTAGGCATGGTTGGCATGTTTCACTGATTATGCTCCCCAGATGTAGGGTGTCCAGATCTCAATGTTGCGTCTTTAGCTTTTTGGGCCTTTGTTTAGGAGATGCTCTTGAGATCCAAATATTAGGCTAATAGAGTCTCTAATTTGAGTTAGGTGATCCTTATTTTAGTTAATACTTTAGAACTGTTGAGTCTTTGACATTAAGGTTCTTTCTATAGTTCCTCAGTTTTGGTGAAAAATCAGAATTGTTTTTCATTTGACTTAGTTCAATCTTGAAATTTCATTTCGAGATTGGTGGAATGGTATGATCAAAGTATCTCTTTGGAAGCCATCACAGATGGCGGGGTATCTGAGAGAATTGGCACTGATGAGGTGCACACGCCCTAATTTGATAACTTGTGTCGTGAATAGCCAAATGGAGGATTTAGACTTGTAGACTCTCGGTGACCAAATACTCATGGGTGACCCTGGTGAGTTCACCTTCGTAGACGGAGTACTCCGACTTCGTAATAGGTTGTGTCCTGCGAGATGAAGCACTTCGATGAGAGTTATTGTCCGAGACTCATTACAGCAGACTCACCATCCATACGAGGAATGCTAAGATCTATCACAACCTAAAGAAGTACTTTTAGTGGCGTGGAATGAAGAAAGATGTGGGAAAATTTATGAAGCAGTGAAGGCAGAACATCAGAGACCCGCTGGACAGTTGCAGCCCCTTTCGATTCTAGAATGGAAATGGGGGAGTGATTGCGCAACAGTCATAGGACCTAATATAACTGAATTAAGTTAGATCTTATCTTAACTTAGGAATAATGTATGCATAAGCAACATATTTTACACCATAGTTGATTTGTTAGTTTTGTAAATAATAATACTATTTTATGTTTTAATTGAGAAGCAATAATAATTATAGGTAATTCGAGGTCGCGGATGATAAATCCGACCGTACGGATCTATTCAGGACGACGACGAGAGTCCAATGCTTCCGAGATCATTTTATCGAACTCCCATAACATCTTATGAAGCTCGCAGAAGAGAAAAAGCTAAGAAGCAAGATGGCACAAATCCGAACATCAAATGTCAAATCCAACCGCACGGATGGATCTGGATCAACGATCGTAATCGAACAACGCAAAAATCAAATCGATCAGAGCCATGCAACACCATCTACAAAAGAGAGAAAATTGATGGTCAGGATGGCGCCACGTGGTGCCATCCCAACGGCTACTATCGCTGCCCCATCCATTGAAGCACTCGCTACGCACTTTGTGGGTCATTGGATCGTCATCCAACAGCCCCAAGAGCGCCATGTCAATGCCAACCTCGCGCCTTCGTCAGAGGAAGATCATCTCAACCATTGGATCCTCATCCAATGGCGAGGATGGCCGCACACGAAATCAAGATCGAGACAATTCACGTGCGTAGTGCGTTGGTTAGTGCGCTTGTGGAAGAGCGGGTGGTGAGCATTCGAACCGCGCAAAATGTGAAATTAGAGGCAGTGGAGCGGGAGTGCAATTGGACCGCACGATCTCTAATTGACGGCACGAGGCGAGACGTGTGGTGCGCAATCGGGCATCTGATGAGACCACAATTGTGGGCTAAGTAAATACTTAAAGGCCTAATTACTAAATTAATGTTGCATGTACATAGCATATTTTAATATATAAATAGATTAGTTTATAAATAAGGGCTTGCATGCATATTTATACATTCCATTATAGTAACATGCATTAAATACATTATTTTATATAAATTATATAAATAACCCAATTTATTTCTTTCTCTTCCTTCGTGCAGAATGTGCAACGCCTTCCCATCTTTCTCGCACTACCTCTCCACCGCCAAATCAAGTTGGCCGAGCCTCACCACATCCATCTCAACTGCTCGGTATCTTTGTCCAGTTGTTGGAGGAGATTTTGAGCGGTTGAAATAGATCACGGGAACTTCTATAAGAAACAGGCCGCAACTGTGCTTTGGGGGCATCTTTGATCGTCTCCTCCATCCGGTGCACCGTGGTCAAAGAAGACACTGTGGCTAGAGCGTACATGCTGGATAGAGCGTACACGATGGCCAGATCGTACACTGTGGCTTGAAGCGCACTACCCCCTTCATCGCGCCACTATGAGAACTCGTGGTGACATCACGAGTGCCACCATCCTCGCCCTCTGCTATTTCCCAAGCCCATGCACCGAGACCCATCGCCCTCTTCTAGCCGCTCCCTGCAACTACTCGCACCAGCCACCTCGTGCACCAACTCGCGCGTGCCAACCTCTAGTAGTCCTGCAGCTTGCGCCCCCTCACGCGCGCGTAGCAGCATCAACACCCTCGCCCTCGCACCACACCAGTGCGCGTGCATGCCCGAGTTGTCCCCCTCCTCTTCGTCTTCATCTTCTTCTTCTTAGTCTTCTCCAATAGAGAAGAACCCAACGCCAACGCCGCCCCTCTCCACGTAGCCGTCACCATAACCATCCGTTCGATGCACTGTTGACTCCACTGCACTCTCCTCGACACCACAACCTCGACCACGCCACCAGAGTCAACGAAGACCACCCACTCACGTCGGTGAGACTCCCAACTGCCGATGGCCCTCTCCTCTCTAGCTGGCGACCGGCGGCTGCCTCCTGCCACGCCGTCAACACCGACTTGAAGCTCTCGTCCGCCTCGACCTTCCTCGAGCTCCCCGACAAAGGTGCCATTTGAAAGGGTAATTTTTCTCTTGACAAAAATATAATGTCAGAAAATGTCATTGTAATGTGTAAATCGTGGTGGAAAAATCCTGAAAAAAATATTTATCAATAATACTAACCACAAAGAGTTAGGTCGTATCTACAGGGAGGAAGAAATCAATAAATCCACAAATATTTTTCATTCCAGGTCATAGATGCGAAATCCGTATCAAAATCCCTGCTACATAAGATAAGAAGAGTCAGGCGATATTGCAAGAATGCGAGGGTGCAATCATAATTGTTACCATCATAAAATGAATGTAATTAACCCATAATGGCATGTAACGTAATTATACTTCATAATGTTAAATTTCTCCTCTAGGTCATGTAGGTATGCGATGATATTTAATGTACTTATGTAGGAACCTGAGTCATGTTAAAACAAGTTAAGTTCATGACAGTAGAAAGGAAGAAATTTAGGGGCCTGCAAACAAAAGCCATTCAAATAATTTACGCATAAAAAATAAGGTGTTGATGGCGAGGAAGGTCGAGGAGAATGAGAACTTCGTGTCGGTGTTGATGGCGTGGCGGGAGACGGCCGTCTATCGCCGGTCGGAGAGGAGAGGGCCGCCGACGGTTGGGACTCTTACAGACGTGCGTGGGCGGTCTCCGTCAACTCTGGTGGCGTGATCGAGGTTGTGGTGTCGAGGAGAGTGCGGTGGAGTCAACGACGTGTCGAACGAATGGTTGTGGTGACGGTTGCGTGGAGAGGGGCGGCGTTGGTGTTGGGTTCTCTGTTGGAGAAGAAGACTAAGAAGAAGATGAAGACAAAGAGGAGGGGAACGACTTGGGAGTGCACGTGCACTGGTGTGGTGCGAGGGCAAGGGTGCTGCTACTACATGAGGGGTTGTGCTGCTGCGCGCACGTGAGGGGGTGCGAGGTTGTAGGACTACTTGAGGTTGGCACGCGCGAGTTGGTGCACGAGGTGGCTGGTGCGGGCAATTGCAGGGAGCGACTGGAAGAGGGAAATGGGTTTCGGTGCATGGGCTTGGGAAACAGAGGAGGGTGAGGGTGGTGGCGCTCGTGCTGTCACCACGAGTGCTCACGGTGGCACAATGAAGGGGGTAGTGCGCTTCAAGCCACCATGTACACTCTGGCCACAGTGTCTGCTTCGGCCATGGTGCACCGGATGGAGGAGACGATTGAAGATGCCCCCAAAGCACGGTCGCGGCTTGTTTCTTATAGAAGTTCCCACAATCTGTTTCAACTGCGCAAAATCTCCTCCAATAACTAGACGAAGATACCGAGCGGTTGAGATGGATGCGGTGAGTCTCGGTCAACTTGATTTGGCTATGGAGAGGTGGTGCGAGAAAGATGGGAAGGCGTTGCACATTCTGCATGAAGGAAGAGAAAAAAAAAATTGGGTTATTTATATAATTTTTCTAAAATAATATATGAAAATCATGTTACTATAATGGAATGTATAAATATGCATGCAAGACCTTATTTATAAACTAATCTATTTATGTATTAAAGTATGCTATGTACATGCAACATTAATTTAGTAATTAGGCCTTTAAGTATTTACTTAGCCCACAATTATGGTCTCATCAGCATCGGATGAGGTGATGCGGCAAATGCAGGGATGCACACAGGTGTGGACGCACCATTGTTCGCACATCTCAAAGGCGGTACAGCACGCATCCTCAGTCGTTGATCTTTGCGATCGAACGACCGTTAATCATGTGCGCGGGCGAGGAAAGGGAAGGCAGTGAAGTAGCATGGGGTCTCAGTTGCGTGATCGTGATTAAAGGGCCTAGTGCGTGACATGTGGCACAATCTTGTGCACCACACGTGTTGAAGTTGCATTGAAGGCTATTTTGAGGTGTGATCTGATCTATTGATCTCCCGGTCGACGGATCTGATCATTCCAACCAAGGTTGATGCATGGTTTTGGGGTCCAAATACCTACTTTGTCCCTCATTTTAACTATAAAAAGGACCCCAGAGCTTCCCTGTGAAGGCATCTCAGCCAACATCTCTTCCTCCAAACATCTCCAAGATTCTCCTGCTCCCTCTTCCTTTGAGGCATCCATCATGATCTCTTTGGTGCACCACTGCTGCTATCCCCAACCTTTCCAAAGGCCACCAAGGATCACCCTTGGTGTCCTTGTTCTAGTAGACTAGATAGCTATTTTATTTCTAGTAGTTTTAGTAGTTTCTTCTAGTTTTAGTTCTAGTTATCTAGACAGCCTGATTATCATTTGAACGAATTTGCATTATATATATATCTTATTATTCTAGTTTTAGTTAGTTCTAGATCAGTAGTACAGTCAAGTCGTTCTATTGCCTCCCTGAGTTCGACCGGGACTCACCATCTTGTTACATTTTATTTGCTTCGGCGTACTTTCGCACTATACTACGACATAATTATCTTAAAACACGATTTTACGGTCGACCAAATTGGCACCGTTGTCGGGGAGGCACGGTGATTGTTGATTTAATATCTGATTTAGTGTATTTCTCTTTGGTTTGCAAGTATGAAACGAGGATCCACGCACGCATCGAGTGTAAGTGAAAAAAATCTGGTGCACACAATTATCTCAGTAGGATTGTAGACGAGGATTTGATTTCACATTAGGATAGAGGTTATTTGAAAAAAGAAAAAAGAAAAATAATAGGATTTGATTTGTTAGGTAGTTAGGATTTTCTTTGCTTCAAAAAAAAATTGCTTACTACTATTTTTGAAAATTCGGCCTGAAATCTAATACGAATTTGAAAATTCATTTGTTGTGTTTCTTATGGTCCAAAGATTTTGAAATTATCTTTCCAATGCCACTATTACCTTAAAAAAATTCAATTTGTGAAATTTTAAAAAGTTTGAGGAGTGCGCGAGGGTCAAATAGATTGAAATTCGGATTCTTCTAAACTTCAAAAATCAATTCCGAACAGTACACGAATCTGATTGACTCAAAAACTATGAGGTTTGAAAGACAATCAAGTTCTCCTTCATTCCCACATTTTTGTCAAATTTTTTGATCACATTTGATATTGTTTCTAAAAAATAAACCAACATAGGGTCAAAATCTCATATCTGAGCCCTTGTTAGTTAAAAATTCATATATATTTATTTGAGATAGTAAAAATTCTGAAAAAATATTCTCTGAAAGGGTTATTGAAAAAGGAATCTTCTTGCCAATTTTTACATCATTTGGATTCCAATTTAATCTTAGAGAGTATTTTGAATCTAACTATGGTCTGCTTAGTCAAATGTGAACCTTTAGGGTCACATTTAGGGACCGCATTAGACTAGCCTGGACTCAATCATGTCCAGTGATTGGTCGGTGAATCGAGTCACCTTGTGGACCACTCACCACACACCCAAATTGAAGAAAAGGTTAAAAAATCGTAATGAATATCTTAATAACTTGCATTCGTCTTTTAATTACTAGATGGTCTCAACCTCTGTAGCCAAACTTGGTATCCAAGCCTGTGGGCTAGTGTCAAACGACTGCGTTTAAGGGATACAAAGGAACCGGAGGCTAAAGCCGAAGGAAGAACCTTCCTCTTAGTCCCCTCGTAAACAGACTGGCCGAGTTAGCCTAAGAGGTAGGGATCATTTTCAGTTGGTTTCTCGACGAATTTTCTTCAACAATTTAAACCTGAATGAAATATTTGGTTATCTGATTCTAAAGGACCAATTTAATTAACAAGGTCTTAGCCTTGTTTGGCTTGGCTACACCAACCCTTATTGTTGGCGTATGCAAGGAAGGTCTTTACGACCTAAATTAGTTGGACCTTAGGAACTAAACCTGAGGCGGTGAAGACGACTTTTCGTTTTGCCCGATTCTTCTTCAAAACCCTCATCTTCCTTTCGATTAGCTAAGATGCTTAATCCTGGTCCTAGACTTGGTCAGGGCCCCGAAAATCTAGCTCCAATGGCTCGTCTAGAAGCCAAGGTCAAGGAATCAGAATAAAGATATGAGCAGAGTATTGACATGATTCTTACCACACTGGATAGGATGCAGCATCCACCACGTGGAGAACTGCAGGACTTCTATGATCTTGTGGCTACGATTGTGGCACCTCAAATTCGGATTCCCATAGGCGGAGATGCATTCGAGCTAAAGTCGAACATAATAAGTCTGATTCAGATTCATTTTAATGGAAACTCGAATGAGGATCCCTTTCAGCACAATGAGGATCTAAGTTAAATTGTAGAATTGGTTCGACCTAGAAATGTTGATATAGGGATTGTTCTCATGAAGCTTTTTCCATTTTCTCTTAAGGATAAAGCTTCTTATTGGTTCAAAACCATCGGGAGGTCGATTGGAACCTGGGCAAAATTACGTCGTGAATTCCTCCAAAAGTTCTCAATTGGTCAGACAAATGCATTGAGGCATGTAATTATGACTTTCTCCCAAAGGACCAGGGGAGAAATTGCATCATGCCTAAGATAGATTTCATGATATTCTTAGGAAATGCCGCATCATGGTGTACCTAGATGGCACCTAGTACAAGTCTTTTACCATGGGTTGGATGACACACATTGGTACTTGGCCAATGCATCTAGTGGCAGAAATTTCCTCGCAAAGGACGAGAACAACACATTCAAACTGTTCGAGTCTTTAGTAGAGAACTCAATGAATGTTGCATTTATGAACCAATTCCAGCGACCTGGACAACAACAGGTTAGTGTCCATGAAGCTCATGCCAAATCTACCTGCGCTGATATGGACATTATCGCCAAGAGGTTGGACAAGGTGGATCTACTCGACAAGAAGCTCGATGAATTGATTCGAGCTCGACCTGGATTTCTTGGCAACTCAGCTGCATCCCATTCTTCTTTTGCATCCCACGCACCTCTTGCTCGAGTACTTCTACTCACTCAGGATGTATCTTCTCCATCTTCATAGGATCCTACATATTAGGAACCCGTGAATAATCTGTATCTGGCACCATACAATAGGGGTGACGCACCCCATGACAATTTTAGTCTGTAATCTTTTGATGAATATGCATCTTAGACATCTACCTATGAACATGTCAACGCTATCCAAGGTTATAGGTGTAATAACCCGTATTCATAGACGTATAATCCTGGGTGGCACTAGCATCCTAACTTTTCTTGGTCTGGTAAGTCATAGAGTCTAAATCAAGATGCACACTACCAAACCAAACAATATAGGAATGCGCAAAACACATACCCGAGGTAGCAGCCATTCCTGACTCAGCAGCAAGCATGCTCTATTTATCAGCCACTGCACCAAGCTGCCAATTACCCTCCAAAGCGGGCCAACCCTTTGGAGTCATTAAAAGAGGAATTGCAAGAGTCAATACGGAAATCGACTCATAATAATTTGCAGATTATGAAGGCTATGGCTGATCAGGTACAAAGCATACAGAATACACAGAATCAACTGCTGCAGGAACATAGATCACAGGAAGCTTTGTCCTCCCAACTTATCCCTAATTCAAGATATGTGCAGAACCAGGGCACCCCGGCTAGGTTCCAGGCACTATAGGGACAGGCACATGTTTTACAAGCACCTCCTGCACCACCTGGTTATGGATAGAGTCAACCACCTCTACTGCCAAATCCTGCCTATTCTACCCCTTCCGCTCCTCTGCCACCTCATGGACAGTACGCTAATACAAATGCTGTCACTTTGAGGAGTGGGAAGACTACACAGGACCCACCACCTAGGTAGGCGAGTCATGATTTTTCATGCCCTCTACCGCAGGATGGCTCGCCTCCTTCCTTTTAGGAGCCACCTATTGTAGACAAGGGCAAAAGACCAATTGACCTTGAGAGTCCCATCCCCTTTCCCGAGGCTCTGATGTAAGATTTAGCCTGGAAAAAGGATACGCGGAATTTCGAGGACCTAAAAACTATGTTAAAAAACGTTCACATTCAGGTCCCTCTTCTCGATGCAATAGATCACATCCCTATTGTCACTAGGTTCTCCAAGGACTACTGTACCCCAAAGCGATAACATAAAATCAGATGATAGGAGGTATTTTCAAAAGAGGCTAATGCCGTGATTCTAGATGGCTTACTACCTAAAAAGAAAGACCCTAGCATCCCACTCATTTCCTACTCTTTGTAGGATTCTCTATTTGATCAGGCCCTTCTTGATTTGGGTTCTTCCATCAACCTAACTCCTATAGTATTTGATCGATTCTGATTTGGGGAATTGAAACCCACCTCAATTACCATACAGTTGGCTGACCGATTGGTTAAAACATCGAGGGGGGTGGTTGAAAATGTGATCTTAAAGGTCCATTGATTCTGTTTTCCAGTGGACTTTTTCATTCTCGATATGGAGGTTCCTCGTAATCTCTGTGATGCACTGTTATTCTGGGTGGCCCATTTTTGGCGACAGCCCGCGCGAATATCAACTATGCATCTGAGTGTATGGAGATAGCCCTAAGAAACAAAAAACTTAAACTGGACATATTCCGGGCTTCACGAAACTTCGACTGTGATCTGATAGAGGAGGATGGTGAAGATGAAGACTTGACTTTTTGTGGGAACATTGGACTCTAGAATGACTCAATGTCACATTCCTCCACTGTTAGGATTTTTGGATCTTGATCCACATGGGACTGAGGTTAATGGCATGCACATTTCATCCGGCGGATCTAATTGTCTGGGGTGTTCATCTGATCACAACACTCCAGATTCTGATTACCTATCCCACCAAGTACTGATTTGCCCCTGCTGTGGTAGGATGGCGTGATCGTGGCAAGCGGATTTCCTGTCAGCGCAATCACAACCAACCTCTTCACAGGAGGGAAATCAGTGAGAATTCACGAAAACCAAGATTATCAGATTTCCGCTATTGATTCTTCTCCTCCCATGCACGAATCTACTTCCCACCCACCCGTAATTGAGTTGAAGCCCTTACTTGATTCACTCAAGTATGTGTTTTTGGGTGATAGTGAGACATACCGAGTGATTATTAGTGCTCACTTGACCCCAGAACAAGAGCATCAATTAATCTCTATTTTACAAGCACATAGGGATGCTATCGGGTGGAGCATTGCTGATCTCCATGAGATTCACCCCTCGTATTGTACTCATCATATATACACAGATGAAGTGGTGAAACCTTCTAGACAGCCTCAGAGGTGGTTGAACCTAAATATGCTGGAAGTTGTCAAGAAAGAGGTCATTAAATAGATGGATGCAGGCACTATTTATCCTATTTTCGACATCCAGTGGGTGAGTCCTATTTAAATAATTCCTAAAAAGGTCGGACACCATAATCAAGAATGATAAGGGCGAATCCATCCCAACCCACACCACGACTTCATTGCGGGTTTGCATTGATTATAGGAAACTGAACACAGCTACCAAAAATGATCATTTTCCTTTACCATTTATTGATAAGATCTTAGCAAGGTTAGTTGGGCACAGTTTCTTTTGTTTTCTAGATGGATACTCCAGGTATAACCAGGTTGCAATCAACCTGGAAGATCAAGACAAGACAACTTTTACATGTCCCTTTGGAACATTTGCTTTTAAGCGAATACCCTTCGGCTTCTATAACGCACTAGCGACATTTCAGCGTTGTATGATGGCCATTTTCTCTGATATGATTAGGGACTATGTAGAAGTATTTATGGACAACTCCATTTTCGGAGATGATTTCTAATCTTGTCTTGATAACCTCACAAAGATCCTGAGGAGGTGCATAGAAGTTAATCTAGTACTTTCATAGGAGAAAAGCTATTTTATGGTGAGGGATGGCATTGTACTAGGTCATAGGATCTCTTCTAATGGACTCGAGGTCAATCGAGCTAAATCCAAAATCATTTCTCGATTACCTCCGCCTAGCTTGGTCAAGTAGATCATATCATTCTTAGGACATGTTGGATTTTATCGAAGCTTCATTCGGGATTTTTCGAAAATTGCCCATCCTTTGATGAATCTTTTGGTAGCTGATGTCCCCTTTAACTTTGATTCCTTGTGTCTCAGCGCTTTCGAGACCTTACAAAGCGCTGTATCTAACTTACCTATTCTCCAACCACTCGATTGGTCTCTCGACTTTGTGATGATGTGTGACACCTCCGATTTTGCTGTCAGAGTCGTTCTAGGCCAACGTCGGAAGCACCATCCATTTGTAATTTACTATGCTTGCAAGGCGCTAAATGAGATTCAACGCAATTATACGATCATTGAGAAAGAACTGCTAGCAATAATATTCGAGTTGGAGAAGTTTAGTTCTTACTTACTCGGGTCGAAAGTGATTATTTTCACTGATCATTCTACCCTTCGGCATTTGTTAGCAAACAAGGATGCCAAACCCCGTCTTATTAGATGGATCATTCTTTTACAGGAATTTGATGTCGAGATCCACGACAAAGCTGTAGCTCATAATGTGGTGGCGGATCACCTATCTTGCTTAGACGCAGAACGCATCTGTCATTCTTCGCCTATCTCAGATTAATTCCCAGATGAGTCTCTTTTGGCCATTAATTCTGTTGAGTTTCCCTGGTATGTAGATATTGCAACTATCTTGTCGCAGGCAAGATTCTCGTAGGGTTATCCAAGAACTAGAAACTCAAATTCATTTCAGAAGCCAAATTTTATTTCTGGGATGACCCCTTGCTCTTTTGCTTTGGGGTAGATCAAATCATCTAAAAATGCATCCTTGACTCAGAAATTTCGAGTGTGTTATCTTTTTACCACAGTGATGCTTGTGGTGGTCATTTTTCGGGCCGAAAAATCACTGTGAAGATTTTGCAGTCAGGTTTTTTCTAGTCAACTATTTTCAAAGATACACACGAATTTGCTAAATGCTACAAACAATGTCAGTCGACCGGTTCTATGACTCAGAGAGACATGATGCCTCTCTAACTCATTCTGGTTGTAGAAGTGTTCAACGTGTGGGGCATCAACTTTATGGGCCCTTTTCTAAACTCGCATGGCTTCGAGACATACTCCTCGCAGTTGACTATCTCGAAGTGGGTTAAAGCTATCTCGGCAAGATGGGCTGATGATAAAACTGTTATATCCTTTGTTTGGGAATTTATTTTTGCGAGATTCGGAGTTCCCCGCGCTCTGATTAGCGATGGGGGCAGTCACTTCATCCATGCTCATTTTAGATCGCTATTGAAGAAATACAGGGTACATCACCGTATTGTCACCTCGTATCATCCACAGACCAATGGGCAGGATAAAGTTTCTAACAGTCAAATCAAGCTTATTCTTCAGGAGATGGTTAGACCAGATAGGAAAGATTGGTCTGATCAATTGATCAATGCACTTTGGGCATATCGGATTGCGTACAAGGCCCCGCTCGGAATGTCACCATACTACATGGTGTATGGAAAGGCTTGTCACGTTCTTGTCATCTCAACCATCCATTTTCCCTCGAAAACCAATCCTTCTAGAACCCACTCCCCTTTGGCACCAAATGCACACATCCCTACACCCATGGACATCCACCAAAGGTAGCTTCCAACCCATAACCACCAACCCTAGCATCCCTTTAGGTGGCGCTGAATGGCTAGATTTAGGTGGCGCCACCTAAATCTAGCCATTCATTCCATAACCACCATCGTAAACCTAATCCCAACCCTCCATCAATCCATGCCAACCAACCCCTCCTCCATTCCTATTAATACCCCATCTAACCACCACTGTATTCCCATCTCTTGCATTAGTTAGGTCCACCATTACTCCACCATATCCCACGCCAAGGAAGAAGAAGAGAAGAAGATCAAGGGGGCAACCTACTCGCCCCCGTGGTGCCTTCTTTCTCTCTTCTCCCTTGTGCCACACCAAGGAGGAGGTCATCTATGTAGAGGGGACGGCTAGGCAGAGGAGGAACCTTAAGGTGGTTGATGCCCACCTTGAGGAGAGAGCTTGGAGGAGGACGACATCAAAAAGAAGCTAAGGAGGACCCTTTTTAAGTGTGGGGCAACCACACTTGGAGCAAGGACTATCCAGGCTTCTACAAAGGATCTCCCGTTCTTCTTCTTTATCTTGTTTTGTATTAGCTAGTAGTTTACTATTTTTCTTGTAGAAGCATTCCTCTACCTGTAATCTACTTACTAGTAATACGAAAACCAATTGCCTTCCAATTTTTGTTTTCTAGCTTAGTGTGTTTTTCATGCTAATTAGTGCACCACACTCTCCTCTTCTAATTACCCTAGGCGCACTTGCTTAGGGTGAGCTTAGAAGAGAGGGTTTCATTCTTGTCACGTAGGCATAGTTTTAGCGTAGTTAATCTTCGCATCAAAAACCCGATTGTTTCTGAAAACCCTAAAAACAACAAAAAAAAAATACAAAAAGACAAGTGTGGATTTGAGAAGCGAGAGAGAGAACCACTTCATGTGATTAACGAATTGGCCTCCTTGGACGACCATAGATACTCCACTATCTAGGTATTATAAATTGTAAAAGTTGATTGCGGATTTATGCATGCAATGACACTATTTCGTATATTTAACAAAACGCGTGTTTCCCACATCAGAAGTCTATGAGAATGCAAAGATATACAAAGATAAGACTAAGGCTTTGCATGACCACCACATTCGAAGGAAGGAATTAACGCCTAATCAGCAAGTCTGGTTATTTGACTCTCGACTCATTCTTTATGGGAAAGCTCAAGTCCAAGTGGACTAGCTCGTATCTTGTGATCCACCCATATTCTAATGGGGTGGTCTAAATTATAGACCCAAAATCTAGGCATGTTTCTAAGTTAAATGGCCAGCACCTCAAGCTATTTATGGCCTAGGAACCTCCTGCTGATGAAATTATTAATCTTATCGAGGACATGTAATTGAATTTTTGCCCAGTTGGAGGTGTTAAACTCAACACTTATACATATATAGATATCTTCTATACATAGTATATTTCATTTTTGCATATTGTTCCGCATATTGTGATTATCATTGTAGTGTTGGCATATGTTGAATGGTAAATCAAGAGCAATTCCAGGTGATTTTGATCTACTTATTCCTTGTCTTAATTCATTTTCCTTTATTCATGCATGATCACATGCAAGAGCTTAGGCATGGGGGGGTAGTACATATAAACTAAAAAATTTTTCTACCAACACCTTAGGAAACATATTTGTATCAAGAGGTTATTAGGGATTCATTCTTTAGCTGATTTTTGAATTTAGAATTCAGTATAATTTCACACTTGCACGTAGAATTTGCAATGGATCCATTGTGAAGACCGATAAACATCTTCAGGTTGTCGAGAAGAAACATTGCTTCTTTTCCTGAACCCTCAGACAGTAATTAGGGAGTCAGGCAAACCATCTTCTAGTAGATCCACCAAACAATTGTGAGATAAGAGTAGAGAGTCTACTGGTGCTCTAAGTCTAGTACAAGAAATTTTAATATCTGGATAATTGAATAGTGATACTCAGAATTAGGGATAGTTTTCGCTCTCAGTTCTTGCGTGCAAATTCTTTGTGGAAATTTTTAAGAGCAACCAAATAAGGTAAATACACAGAAAGTGAGTTCTAATAAAACTAAGATTAAGGTGAATGGTTACGACTGTCCTTTACGGAATCCTCGACTATAGGAGGGTATTAATGTCAAAGTCAGAAATACGCTGTCCCATTCATTCTTTTCCTAGTGTCGAGAATATGCACTCCCACCAAATAAGGCACCTGATATCTTCTTGAACATCGCCAATCCCGAATAATGCCTCGTGAATAAAAGTGTGTATGTCATGTTACATTGTGTTGTGTTAGTAGATATTTATGAAAAAAAGATCGAAAAAAGAAAAAAGAAGAAGAAAAACAAGGGAGAAAGTCTGAAAAAAAAGTGAGTTGTATTTATTTCATTTTATGTCAAGCACACTAAGGCAACAACACCTACTACCATTACAATCCACCAAATACAGTTTTGACCTATTTTTCTGTATTTCTGACCATCCAAATACTGGCTGAGGATTTTTGACTTAGTTATAGGGTTATCAGAACTAAATTGAAATGTTAATATCATGAGAGACCATCAAATATATTTACAAATCTGGTAAGAGTGTGAGCTGAAAAAGGAAAAGAAAAGAAAAAGAGAAGAAAAGAGAGAATGAGTACAAGGAACTAAAGAGAGTATAATTTTTCCACCTCTCTCTAAGTTGATTTAATTGATAATATGGAAATTGAGATTCTATAGTACTAGTCTATATGTAGCACTAGAGAGGTGTGAGCCACCAAATACAAATCCACATGACTGAGACATCTTCTACGTAAGCCAAAAGTCATGGCTAAAATTAGAGATTATTTTATATCCCCGAGAGAAGTTTGCCTATCCTGATAGAGTTCTACTAAGGTTCAAGTATGAGCTTTAGATGTAGATTGACTTTTCGCTTGGATCCATTGCATAGCTACAATACTACACCTTCATGATTATCTGGATTTCTAAATTTTTGGATGAAAACAAAAGAAATAGATCCCTAGCCAAACTCTTGATGAAATGCGTTTAGTTTTGCATTTCCTAAGGGCTAGCAAGATTTAGGCATGGGGGTATGATTGCGTAGCAATCATAGGATCTAATCTACCTGAATTAAGTTAGATTATAGCTTAACTTAGGAATAATACATGCATGAGTAGCGTATTTTGCATTATAGTTGATTTGTTAGCTTTGTAAATAATAATGCTATCTTTTATTCTATTTGAGGAAATAATAATTGTAGGTAATTCGGGGTCGCGGATGATAAATCCGACTGTAAGGATCTATTCAGGATGACGACAAGAGGCCAATGCTTTCGAGATCATTTTGATCGGACTCCCATAGCCAAAGCCAAGAAGCAAGATGGTGCAAATCCGAACCTCAAATGCCAATTCCAACCGTACAGATAGATTTGGAATAACGATCGTAGTCCAACGGTGCAATAATCAACTCGATTGAAGCCTTGCAGCATCATCTACAAAAGGGAGAAAATCGACGGTCATGTGGTGCCATCCCAACGGTTGCTATCGCCACCCCATCCATTGAAGCACTTGCTACTCGCTTTGTGGGTCGTTGGATCATCCAACGACCATAAGAGCGCCACATCGAGGGCAACCCCGTGCCTTCATCAGAGGAAGATCATCTCAGCCATTGGATCCTCATCCAATGGCTGTGGACGGTCTCACACGAAATCAGGATCAAGACAATTTGCGTGCGTAGCGCGTTGGTTAGCGCGCTTGAGGAAGAGTGGGTGGCAAGCATTCGAACCGCGTGAAACGTGAAATTAGAGAGGTGGTGGAACATGGGTGTAATTGGACCACACATTCTCCAATCGATGGCACGAGGTGAGACGCGTGGTGCACGATTGGGGGTTGGATGAGGCGGTGGGGTAAATGCGGGGATGCACACGCGTATGGATGCGCCGTTGTATGGGCATCTCAAAGGTGGTACAACATGCATCCTTAGCCGTTGGTCTTTGCGATTCAGCGATCGAGGTTAAACACGTGCATGCGAATGTGAGAAAAGGGAAGGCGGTGAAACAACGTAAGGCCTCAGCCGCGCGATCGTGATTAGAGCGCCCAACACGTGACACGTGGCGTAATCTTATGCAGCACGCACGTTGAAGGCTATTTTGAGGTGCGATCTGATTAGTTGATCTCCTAATCAACGGATCTGATCAAGCCAAGGTTGATGCACGATTTTAGGGTTCAAATACCTGCTTTGCCCCTCATTTTAACTATAAAAAGGACCCCAGAGCTCTCATTTGAAGGCATCTCAGTCAACATCTTTCCCTCCAAGCATCTCCAAGCTTCTCTTGCTCCCTCTTCCTCTGAGGCGTCAAGATAACCTTGGTGCACCATTGCTGCTCTCCCCAACCTCTCCAAAGGCCACTAAGGATCACCCTTGGTGTCCTTGTTCTAGTAGACCAGATAGCTATTTTATTTCTGGTACTTCTAGTAGTTTCTTCTAGTTCTAGTTCTAGTTATCTGAATAGCCTAATTATCATCTAAACGAATTTGCTTTATATATATATCTTATTATTCTAGTTCTAGATTAGTATTGCAATCAAGCTGTTCCACTGCCTCTCTGAGTTTGTCCAGAACTCACCATCCCATTACATTTTATTTGCTTCAACATACTTTCGCGCTATACTACGATGTAATTACCTTAAAATGCTATTTTACAGTCGATCAGGGAGCATCTGTATGGACTTTGTCACTAGACTGCCTTTGACTTAGAAAGGACACGATGTAGTTTGGGTGCTTGTTGACCGCTTGAGGAAGTAGCTTGGTTCTTGCTTATCAGAGTAACTTATGGCCTTTCACAGTTAGCGGAGTTGTATACACGGGAGATTGTGCGATCATATGGTGACTGAAGGAAATCATTTCAGATAGAGATTCGTTTACCTCCCAGCTCTGGGGAAGCTTCCAACAAGCCTTAAGGATACAGCTGAATCTGAGTACGTCATATCACCCGCAAAGCGATGGGCAAACTGAGAGAACCATTCATACTTTGGAGGACTTGTTGGGGTCCTGCGTACTCGAATGGAAAGGTTCTTTGGCGGAGCACCTACCTTTGGTGTTTAGACACAATAATAGTTACCACGCTAGTATTGATATGGCCTTGTATGAGGCGTTGTATGACCATAAGTGCAGGTCTCCACATGCTTGGGATGAGGTCGGTGTGAAGTGGGAGATAGACCCCAGATTGATATGACAAAGTAAGGAAGTCGATGAGAAGATTCAAAGGAAACTTATCACTGGTCGGAATCGACAGAAGAGTTACGTAGATCGTCGGCGACAGGACATACAGTTTGAGGTTGGTGACTTTGTCTTCCTCAGAGTCTTGCCAATGAAGGGAATTTAGAGATTTTGGGAGAAGGGTAAGCTGGCACCGAGATTTGTAAGCATGTTCAATATACTGGAGAGGGGCAGACCAGTTGCTTACAGACTTGCCCTGCTACCCCAGTTAGCCAACATCCACGACGCCTTCTATATCTTTCGCCTACAGAGATACGTGTCAGATTCGAACCACATTCTTAGCTATAAGAATGTAGGGATCGAAGATGACTTGACCTACCAAGAGCAGTTGGTGCAACTTCGGGACCATACTGTTCGGAGCTTACGGAATAAGATCACCCCAATGAAAGTCTTGTGGGGGGAGTCAAAAGTACGAGGAGGCGACTTGTGAGACAGAGGTGGAATTAAAAGGGAAATACCAAGAGCTTTTACTGGTGAGTCCTTTTCTTAAGGTGATTATTCCTCTTTAAAGGTTATGCACTTAGCGCATTTTTTCTTCTCTCTACACTTTCGCTCTAGTTTTGGGGGTGAAACTTCCTTTAAGGTTGTTATATTTGTAACATTCTAAAATTCAAGTTCTGAGCCATTTCGGAGTGGTTCGAGTCACTTCGAATCCATGGGCATGCTTTTGGTTCAGTTGAGTATGAGCACCTCGTAAAATGTGTAGAAACACATTGTTAGTCAACTCCTAGTCAAACCTCATCAAAAGGGTACCATATATGGTACTGTTAGATTCCTCTCATCATAAGCTTTTCAATGACACTTTTTTCGCGTGAATTCAAGGTGTGTATCCTAAGTTATGACAAAAATAAGTCGAAAAGGACCTAAATGTAAGGTGAACCCAACATAAGGGGTAATTTTGGTATTTTACCTACCAAACCTAAACCTAATGGTGGGTCTATAAATAGGTATCCTTGGAGTTGGAGCCATCATTGCATCTTTCGGGCCTCCAAGTTCTAAGAAAAAGAGAGTGGAAAGAAGAAGAAACAAATTAGGAAATTAGGATGTGGTTTTGTAGGGACCTAGTCGTAATTCCGAGAAGTCCAAGCTTCCTGTTGCAAAATTCACAGCGACACGTGATGAGTGCGTGATGTGTGGAGTCAATGGGTGCAAGGGTGACGCATGGTGGGTCATCCTGCGTGCACTCGCGTGCTTGCGTGAAGGAAAGATTGGGAGGCACTATGATCACGATGTGTGTCGTGTATCGACGGTGCGGAGCACGGAAGCGCAATCCAGCACATGCGGTGACTGCTAATCAGGCGCTGACACATGTCCTCAAGCGAGCATGCATGGGCCGTTTGATCAGTTTGCTTGAATCAGTTGGTTCAGCGACCCTCGAGTATTTTCAAGTGGTTTGATTCCTTCCTGACCTCGAAATTCAACAAATAAGATACCGTTGTAATTGTCCCGATGCATACTATGTGTTGGTGCACTTCATTTTCATTTTTGAGTATTGTTTCTTTAGTGAAAAATAAGGCACGTATCTAACTAATTCCAGCCCTATTTTGATGCATGGAATCCAAGATTTTTTTCGCTTGGTGCGTGAGTGGAGGACAAGCTGGGAGTGGCTACTATTTCTAGGCCCTTTGTGCATGATTATGATTTATCGTGACCCTCCACTGACGCTTGGTAGAGTAGTTTACCCTTCTTATAGCTTCGATTCGTTTTCGAGTTTTTGTGGATCTATCTTGCGTGGTTTTTCACGTGTATCGCATGGGTTGGTGTGAGTTCCTCCTTTGCTGAGTTTGGAACCCTTGTTGAATATTTAACTCTGATTTTGTGTACTTTAATATGACACTATGTGATTAAATAAGATTAAGTGATCTAATGTGACCTTATTATCGCATGTGCAAGATAAACTTTGATTTACTTAAAATGAGCTCCGTTGTGTTTGTAAATTGATAAATATTGTGGGACTACCATCATAATTGGGAAATTAGCTGTAAAAATGGGGTAAATGTGAATGTCTAGTAATTATGACATCAATGGATGTAATTGATTCATTATGGATTGGTTAGCACTTCTAATGATACAATTATCGGGACTTGAGGAATTAAATCAATACGATGGTTGTTTGGTTGGGATTTAGAGGATAGATAACTGGATTTAGCCCTGCTACTCACTGGATTTAGTTGTAGCTTAGTCCTTTAGACCAGTTATGGGCTGGTTTACGGTGTTGCTGGCCTCCCTACAACTCTTTAGTTAGGCTTAGCAGCCAACTGGGATAATGAGATGCATGGCTCGAGGGTTGGAGTTATTCTTTCTTGGTCGGTGGGTGGGTCATTGGTTGTCTATGGTTTAACGTGTATAACACTTGCATGTGTTCACGTCATACGACGAAGCTGCCACCAGTTTTCGCGGCACCCGAGGGTGATTGATCGAGGTGACTTGATGGGTATAAGTTGCCTTCTTGGCCAAGAAGATGGCTTATACTAGTCTTGCTTCTCAAGAAGTTACATGAGATCGCCTTGTGCCTCGAGGCGTTGATTAACGGGTTATGGACTATAACAACTTCGACTTCTAATACATAAAACTGAACTGGATAACGAAATGACTAATAAATGGATTAATTAAAGATATAGTACCCATTTTCTCTTGCCCTCTTGTTACCGTTGTACTCAGTTGTTTCTACTCTACTTAGTTTTTACTGACGTATTTTTTGGGGTTCCGTACTCTGGCGTACTTGGCAGCTAGTAAAGGTAATTACCGTTGGTGCATCTCTTTCACTTGTGTACTTTCTTTCTATAGTAACCCCTCGGGCCAATACTTCATTGTTCATTTAATTATTGCCTAATGTTGTGCTTGTTTGGCTATTATTGTTTTATGATTATGTGTTGGGTGACTGCGATCTTGTAGTTGATTGTGCTTGTTGTTAGCAATCGACGACTAGGATTTTGTCGATTGACAGGACTCGGGTTGTCAGAATACTACATTAGATGAGGTTAGATTAGTCATGTAGCAGTATTTTGTAAATAATGCATTTTTAGGGATTTTTTGTATAATATTCCTAGTATCTATATAATGTGTGTTGAAGTGTTTATTTATATGTGTTCAAATACCAAGTATGGAATTGATTGGAGCTCTGCAAAAATGTAAAATAAGATTGAGCTCACTTGTGCAAATTGGAGGTTGAACCTATTCCTACAACCTAGGCCACCGAACCTAACCCAATTAGCCTCTTGTTGGCCAGCCAAGAGACCTTGATTTTCAACCTTACTTGACCAGCCAACATGTGTACACCTTACCAAAAATCCCACCTAAATCCCTATCATCCAATTCCACCAAAAGCTACCTACACATTTCAACCATGCATGTAGCAACTCAACGTAATATACATGTTCCTCATGCATGTAGCAGAACTCGTGCACTACTTGTACAACCAACTATCCTCAAGAATACACAACACAATCCACCAAAACCCACTCCACGTAACCCCCTAACCTCCTGTTATCCCATGCAACAATATCCCATGCCACGACTTCACTACAAACAACAACTTCCCTCAAGTAAAGCCAAGTTTAATCAAGCACCATGACAACCTACTAATTGCAAAACGATTCTGGTAAGTTCCTCTCATTAGTGAGATTCAGAGTTTCACTTAAGTAAATTGTCCATTTATTAACTCAAGTGTTATAAATCAGACACATACACTGAATACACTGGGCTTCATTGACGTACTTTCCTTTTTCTTTTTCACCTAAGCACACAACATCAGTCAGATTGCTGATCTCTAAGCAGTAAAATCCTTGACAGTGCTTTTCTCTTAGCAAATGTAAGGCTATGGTCCCTCCATATGCCAAACCATAACTATCTAACATTGTCAAGAAATTCTCTAAATGGTTTATCAAGATCACTGCAATATGAAGCTGCATAATATGTATCTTCCTCTTTTCAAAAAAATAATATGTATCCTTCTCTAAGATCATCAACAAATGGTGCCCAGCTCGATCCGAACTATGAGATTTCCAAGCCCACTGTTTATAGCATTTTGAGGATGTTTGTGAAATGGTCGTCGTAGTATACTCCACAAATCGCTACAAACATTTAAATTTATAAAACTGGAAAACAATGTTAGTCCGAGGTCGTTCGTAAGGAGCAAATGGAATTCATTCACTAATCACATTCAGAAATAGTGAGCACAATTAATTAAGTACAAGAAAAATATGCAATGAATAATATATGTAGAAACATATTCAATAATATCTTAAGAATATGATAAAAATAAAGGATCAAAATAATGGTAATTTAAATCACCAAGGAAAACCCTTAAGTTAAGCACATATCAAGCATTCAAATTCAACTTAAATATTTCAACAGTATCTTTGAACGATTAATCTCAAATAGCCACGATAGAGTAGAATCAAGTAGCAACTCAAATGATGCTACAGTACTACATCAAACGTCGGCCACAAGGGGCAGACGACTTAAATATCACCAAGGCACAGAACCACAGCAAGGCGCACAAGGGCACCAATCACAACTTTTCTCCTCAGAAGCTAAGTGTTAGCTTTCTTCAGCACGCACCTCGAAGCAAAACCCTCTTCCTTCCTCCTCAGAAATTCCTTTCTAAGCCCTAATCAGATCCTTAATCGAGTAATCGGGTCGAATACAGGGGACTAGGCTCACCGAGGGTGTGGGTGAGCAAGGGTGTGCAGGCATGTGCATGTGGGGGACTCGACCCCCCATGCTCTTGGGCAAAGGGAATAAGGCATGAAAACAACTTATACGCTGTCACGAGCTCTTCCTTCCACGATGTGGCACTATTAGTGCCCTTCTCCTTTTGTGCGCGCTAGCAGCTGCAGTTGAGGGATGATTCATCTAATTGAGGCAATGGCAACTGCTGCTTCTTCGAATCAAGAGCCTAGAGCTCTTTGTGGATGCACCCCACAGCTCCTGGAGGCAGAAGCCAAGTCGAAGACGATCGAAACAGGGTAGATGGAGTTGGAAATGATGACGGCGATGGCGGCGGCAGCAAAACTTGCAAAGTCACGAATATAGGCTAAATGCCCCTGTCAGAAGGTTCACAAGCATCGCCGAAGTTCGTAGAGTGTGGTGGTGGCGGTATTTTGGTGTGTGCATGCGTGTAGAGGGTTGATGGAGTCAGAGAAGGTGAAGACGAGGTGTGGTGTTCGGTGGAGGTTTTGGGAGTGCGGAAGGTAAAATAAAGAGAGGGATTTTGATCAGGGTGGTGAGGTGGAGGTTTCAGGAGTGGTATCGTGGAGTTTGGATGAGTGTGGAGTGTGTGCGACCACATCGGAGCAGAGGAAGACAGAGAGGGAGGCGGTGATTTAGCGGTCGAAATAGGAGAGTTTGGGAACCTAACTAACACATGAAAGGGCGGGAAAGGCGCTAGCTTTTATTGGTCGACGCCGAAGAAGGTGAATCCTCTGGTAAGGGAGATCGGCGAGGATGAAGGGGTTGGAGAGCCTCTGCTGGTGTTGCGAGAAGCGAAAGAGGGAGATAAAGTGATTCCCTCTACCTATGGTATGTGGCAGAGGGTGAAGATGGAGGTTGGAGGAGACTCACCCGACCTGTGGTGGAGGCGGCCAGAGAGAGGAATTTGAAGAATTTGAGGCCTTGTCTGAGCTAAGGAGCAAGGCCTTACGAGGGTGTTCTTTTAAAGGTCTAAGGGTGGCTTCCAAGCTTGGGAAGAAGCTAGAGAAGCTCAAAATTTTAGGGAAGATCCCTAAAATCCTTTCTTTCGCATGACCTTTAGGGCCCAAATCAAGGTCCAAGATGCAGTTCAACTGATTGGGAAAGTTCTCAAGATCAATCCCTCCAATTTTGGAGGGATTTGGTTTAGAAATCAGGGAGAAATCCCAGATTGAAGGTCGACTGCTTTGGGTTCACACTATTAATGGTGGCATGGACCATTTTTAAGAGAACGATGAGAAGTTAGGGGGCTAAATGCAAAGACTTCGAAACCTAAGGGGCTAAATATAAGAAATAGAGTTTTGAAGGGTTAAATTGTAAAATAGGTCAAGATAGATTCTGATTGGGTCCAAATTTTTGGTGAAAACCTAATTTGAACCCAAAGAATCTAATGGTGAACTTAGATTTCAGTTTTGACCACGTTTGACTAGGCAATTTGCATAGAAGCCCAGATTAGGTTAGAATTCCGTCTGAAACTCTATTCTAGGTCAAGATAGGTTTATATGGTCAAACCAAGGATACCAAACCTCTCAGAATATTTTTCTATGAATTTTAGGAGGTTTAGATGAATTTTATCCTGATTGAAACCTCTGTAATCTAAGTAGGTCTGAAATTAGGGCTTTATGTGCTGTTGCGGTTCTCGAAAAGCGTGAAATCTCATTTCTGTCTGTATGGACCCACTTATTAGACTTTAATGCTCATTTGACCTTCAATTTACCCCTAAAAAATCCCGTGGTTATTCTATGTTTATGATATGATGTTAAATTTGTAGAATTATCCCTTTTTTAGTGTTTTCTTCTCAGAACGGATTTGCATGGAATTACGACTCTCAATCGATTATGTAGGAGCATTTATCACTTGATTTTCACTAATTAAAGCTAGTTATAGCTAATGATGATGTTACTATCACCACATTGCCACATACGAAGTTTCACAGGGGGATTGATGTACTTGTGAGGGACAATATCCATTACTCAATGCTAGAACTGACCATGGGCTAAAAGCCCTATCGACTCGACTCACTTGACCCACAAAATAGGTGGGCTTGGGCTTTGATTGTTTTATCATGACTTGATCCGAGCTGACCCTTTAATTGGCTGATTTTCAATGGGTAGGCTTGGGTCTCTAATTTATAACTCGACCCGTAACTGCAAATCATTGATTTTAAAAAATAAATTCCAATTGTAGTAGTCCTAATCCCATCATTAAATAATCAAATTTTCATTTATTTAATCATTGTGTGGGTTTCAAAAATCTCCACCCCTGCAGCATATAACATAAAGAATGACTGGAACATCTAATTATTATTATTATTATTTTTTGAAACAACATCTAATTATTGTTAACAATCTATTTATTAGAACTTAGATTTATGTCATTGAGTACGTTGAGACTTGGGAAGTGCAACAATCACCACACCATCCAAGTATCCAAAATGCTGCTACTATGCTAATCATTCTTAAATCTCATATTTGAGTCTCAAAGGTTTTCAATTTCAGAAATTCCACCCCCGTTTCTAGTGGTGGTGGATCGCCTATTTCTTCACCTCCTCCACCAGCAACATTGCAAGTTGCCACTTCATAAATAGGAAGATGGTACTATAGCACTTCATAATTATAAGTTTGATAACAATGAGCTCAAAGAGTATATGTCTCTTTGTGTTAGAAGGGACACATCCATTTACAATTGTAGAAGACAAAGGATTTAGGCAGATGCTTCTTAAAGCAACTCCATAATTTAAATCATTTGGAAGACACACTTTGAAAAGGGAAATACTTTATTTGTGAAAGAAAGAGACAATTTGAGGGAGATGCTAGCAAAGGTGCCTGGACGTATATGTTTAACAACTGATAATTGGAAAAGTCAACATACTAAAGAAGAATATGTGTGTGACCGCTCATTTCATTGTTGTTAACCAAAAGTTGCACAAATGTATTTTGTAATTTCAAGCATTAATACCATCATTTGATGGAGTTTGCATTGTCAATGAATTAGCATTGTTTTTGACTAAATGGAAAATTGAGCATAAGTTATTTTTTATGTCCACAAACAATGCTAGCTATAATGATTCAATGACTACATTTGTAAAGTGACCTCTTATGGCAAAAAAATTCCTTTTGGGTCGGGGTGACTTTTTCCATATTTGTTGCTGTACACATGTTTTTAATCTTGTTGTGCAGACTGGCTTGAATGATGTTGGACATGTTTTGAATAAAGTTCATGATATGGTGAAGTACATTGATAGATCCTCAATAAAGTGAAAAAAGTTCTTTGATCTTGCAAAGAAGACTTTTGATTTGCGAATCGTTAAGAAATTTAGCTTAGACATGCCTGTTAGATGGAACTCCACTTATACATTGCTAGATCTCATGTTACATTATAAAAATGTGTTCATGCATTTTGTTGGGCAAGATCAAACCTTAAGAAGCATTGTACTACGGAACAAGAATGGTGAGATTTGAGTATTCTTTGTCATTTTTTAAATGTGCTTTATGATGTCACTTGCATGTTCTTAGCTACCACATCCTACCTGGAACTTATATTTTAATGGAGTGTGGAAAATTCATGTATGCTACTGAAGATAGAAAATGGTCCGCCCTCCTTCTTAAGTGATATGGTGAAGGGAATGCAAGCTAAATTTGACAAGTAGTGGGGTGAATAGAATGTGATTTTGAGTTGTGCCACAATTCTAGATCTACAATGTAAAGTTGCATTTTTGCAATATTGTTATGGAAAATTTTATGATGCTGACAAAGTTGAACATGTTGAGAAAGTATTGAGTACTTACTCTTCATAAGTTGTACGAAGGATATAAAGCAAATAATGGTACAATGCAATGTTCAAGAGCACAACCTCCTTTAGATCTTAATGAAGTGAAGATATAGATGGTTTTTGAATAGTATTCCTTGTTCATAAATAAGACTTCGAGATTGTCTAATGGAAAAATGGAATTGGATCTTTATCTAGATGAACCAAGTCTTGAATTGGCCGCTGATTTGGATGTGTTGGAATTTTGGAGCAAATGCTCAATGAGGTTTCTGGAGCTTTCAAATATAAGGCACTTTAAAGTTTTAAACACAAATATAGATAAAGATACAATATGAATGGCCAAAAACATATATATATATATATATATATATATATATATATATATATATATATATCATGATGAAAAAATGTCATAAGTGAAAGGAGTAATAAGAACCAAATCTACTTTGGTTAAAATGGCGTAAAAGTTACAAAGGTTCATCATTCACATAAAAAAATAAACTACTGAAGTTTCTAAAGTATTAATCCTCCATGAAAACATATCATAGGATATTTATAAATCATAAGGAATTTAGGAAGAATATAAGAAATCCACAAGCACATCCACCAATGCAGCTACTGCCATGGATACCTAAAATGTCAAATAATCTAAAATTAGTACATTATATATAGAAAAAATAAAAAATTACAAATAAAATTACGTGAAGTCAATCTATGAGATCAATATCATCCTCTCCATCAATTTCGTCAAGATTACCATCACTTGAATCACTTGCATCTTCATCTTTAGGTATCCTACGATCTTAACGATAAAATAAAATATAATCATTTCTAATACACATCTTAAGAACTTAAAAAGATTTAAATTCTATGAGATTTAAAATGACAACTTCCAAAATGCGCACATGAAATCTTGGAGATAAACTAATGCTTGAACCACCTTTGGTTTAAGAGAACTTCTAGTGGCTGAGATAGTCTTCCCACCAAAGACAAAATGAAGACTCAGAGGCAACATTTGTGATAGGAATAGTTAAAAGATCACGAGCCATAGTTGAAAGCTTCAGATACCTCATCAAGCATTTGCTCCAAAATTCCAACACATCCAAATCAGCAGGCAATTGATGACGAACTCGACGGCATCACCCCCGACGAGGGTGCAGAAGTTGTCCAAGTGGATGGAGGTCTGGTGGATGGACGTAGCTTTTAAAGCAACAACAGATCTCGCCGCCGCTACTAGAGGGCAAGGGACTCGTGCAAGCGTGGATCTCAATGCCATGCTACTACTCTTCTTTAGGCTAATATCAACATCATCAAAGAACTTCGAGAATAAATAATAGAAATCCTAAAGAAAAACAATAACCCAAGAATTGAACTTGCTTTAATACCAAGTTGAAATTTATAATAAGCAGAAGCAAAATATCAAAGTAATAAAATAATCAAGAATGCTTGGATTTATGTGGAAACCCCGCTTACGAAGAACGGGGAGAAAACACTGGAGAAGCACCCTATGGGCATGTTTTTCTTTGTTTATTCTCAAAGGAATATGAGAGTACATGACTATTTATAGGTCACCACACACATGACAAAGTTTCACTCCACTATGTGAGACTAAATGACCACTACACAATTCTCTCAACATATATGTATGAAATATTTTTGACATAATGCCTGTGTTAGACTTAGCATGGCCGACTTTTCTTTTACAGAATCAAGTGTTGATGTTAAGTAAGGAAGCTTAGGTACATATGTCATCAATATGCAAACACAACAGACAAATCTAGCTATCTTCTCTAGTGAGGTACCTATATTTTTAACCTCTGATAGTTTTACTGTAATGCAACCACAGTAAAGAAGACATGCAACTTATTTTGGGCTTGATTTATACTTATATCCCTTCATGCTAAACTTGGTTTGTAAGTTTTATTATAGAACCTAGTTTTGTATAATTTTATTCAATAAAAAAAAAGCATTGTCAGAAACTATTTACGTTATAAGTAGCAAAACAATTGAATTACGTAATTTTTTTTTTAAGACGAAAAAAGGAAGATTACCTGAGAGTGGTAATCATCATAAAGTGTATTAAGTAAGAAAAGGAATAGACTTACAGGTTTTCTAGCAAAAAATCAAAAAAACACTTTGCTCTCTTACAACATTCTCTACCTAGCGTCTCTCACCCTTAAAGACCTTGCCATTCCTTTGCAACCATTTGCACAAAATAACCGCAATCGCATGACACCATCTTGCCATATCAAGTCAATATGATCTCTAAAACTTGTCCAAAAGCCATCAAAATGTGTGGTGTTAACTAATGAAGATCGAACTGTGGCCACACATCTTTGAAGAAGATGCAGTCAAAGAATACATGTCTCACGTCTTCACTAGACTATTAACATAGAGGGCATGCCGTGTCATCATATGTACACCACTTTCTTCTATACATTTTTGTGACCAAATGCTTTCTTCTTAGGAACCACAAGAATAATTTTATTTTGAGTGGTATCTTACATCTCCAAATAAGCTTAGAATCTCCATCAACCATGCCGTTCTGTGGTCCACCTGCAGTAAAAAACTTGTATGCTTTTTTGATTGTAAAGGACCCCTCCTTCCAATGAAAACAATCAGACATTACTGCAACTGGAGAGAACTCCTCCAAATACAGTAATAATTGCTGGAATTCAGCAAAAGTTGGGTCAGACAGAGCACTTGGAAGTATGAATTCCCAGATTTTCAGACCTTCATCCCACATCTCCTTGATTGCCACCTCCTTAAGTGAAATATGCTGAAAAAGCCTACTGAACAAGTCTGAAAATTTACCCAAACCAGTCTAGTTGTCAAGACAAAATTTAAAAGAGGTGCGATCACCCATTTCTGGGCAAAACTTCACTAAAACTTCTCTGAAAAGCGGACATATAGATTGCTAAAAAGTTGAAATGCACCTCCCATTCACATCTACCCGTTGAGATAAATCCATGGAGTCACCATAAGAGTCTTTCAGGATGGAGGTTATCATAGATATTTCAATTGACAACAATCTGACCACCCATTTTAACAACAATACTTTATTGAAAGGTAGCAGCTGACGAACCCCAAGGCGACCATCTTTCTTTGGTTTGCACACTTCTTCCCAAGGGACCAATTGAACAAATCACCCCACAAAATCAAGTCCCTTGCAGAAAATCTCTTCTTGATCATATCAATTTGTTTTAGTATCTTCTTGGTAGGAGAAAACATGGACAAAAACAAGACCGGAATGGAAGAGAGGACTGATTTAAGGAGAATCAGTATGCCTCCTCTGGATAACAATCTATCACTCTATGAGGAAAGCCGACTAGAAAATCTCTCAATTAAAGGCTTCCAATCAAAAGAAGTCAACTTCTTGCCTTTTAGGGGAAGACCCAGATGTTTAATAGCCAGTCATACCACCAGTGTCTCAAGAATTGTAGAAATATCAATCTCCTCCACACTCCCCATAGAGAAAGGAACAAGGCTTTATTTGTTCCTATTAATCTTTAACCCTAGATATTTATGCAAAAATACACACTAAGGATGAAACATGATCTGCCTCCCTTCTTCCTCCAATAAAGAAAGTAGTATCACCTGTCCGAAATGCAGAATAATGCATGCAATGCAATATTTATAATGTGTAATGCAATGTTAAGCTTAGAAACTCGTATAAATAGACATTTTATCATGAATAAATGTGTATTTATCAGTGCCTTACACATATGGGTGGACAGGTGAGGAGATTAGGTTTGATATCTATTTCTCAATTGCCCGAGGGAATGCCTCTGCCTACTACGATACTGGGTTGTTTATAACCCACAATGGTGTTGTCTGCCCTTTATGGGGGTGGTTGGGCAAGGAAGTGGACCCGAGCATGCAGGATGCGTGGGTGGCCTATCTAGACTCTTGCCACTTGGAGAGGCGTAGGCTCGCTAGCTATGGTCGAACCAGGCAAGTGGTTGCGAGAGAAACCCACCGTAATCAAGGGTAGTCATCAGGTAGACCTAGCTCGAAGGATCGTGGGCCCTGATGGAGTTCGTAGTTAGATACAACTGAGGAGAGGTTAGAGCAAACCCTCGACCCGAATTCTGAGATGCTCAAATAAGACAAATCGATATCGTGAAGGTTGGGGAGAGCTTATGGATGAATTAAATACGAATTGATCCTTTAAGGACCAAGAACTACCTATAAGAAGGTGTCGGGATCGAGTAGGCTTGTGTATGTCTAGTGTCTCAACGCAGGTTAGAGTTGAGAGCCGGTAGGCCGACATTACTTCGCTACGAGGGACAATGGGTGATTATTAGGGTTGGATTCGGGGTGGAGGGACCCCTTCGAGGCGTAAGCAGAGATTTCTCGCACCACGAACCTCCTGGTTTGACGACAGGGTGATGATTCCTTTTACCATCAGTAGTGAGAATCTGCAATTAGAAGTTAATGGCTAGTATCAAATAAACTAGGAGGCGACCCACAGTTGGACCCTGTGGCAGGGGTCGAGGTGGTAGATCTTGTAATTCCCCAGCCTAAATTAGGGAAAATAGGGGATGAAGATTCCATTCAGACATGATGAGGAACCATTAGAAAGATGGGAAGGGAAACAGAGAAACTATGCCTAAAGGGAATGTGCACCTGTTAGAATATCCAATTAAAATTCTCTCATTTATATTTAATTATGTCCTAGTAAGCCTTTTTTGGTTCACACTTTGTTGTCGCCTTGCTTTTGATGACAACATGCCACATTGCCCATCACACTACGTGCCTCGTCCTTGCATGCATGCGCTGCATCTATAGGTGTAGCAGCTACTCCGCATCACTCTCAACAGGGACCTCCTACAGCAAATGTTGTACATGGGAGAGCTCCTACTCATTGAGGCTTGCCTCGCTAGCCTCTTCACCTACTAATATAGCCTTGGTAGATTTTGGGGTGAAGTGGTAGAGAGAAAGGGAAAGAAGTGGATAGTTATCTTTTTGGGTTCATCGTTTGGGAGTCGGTATATAAACAATGTTGTAAGGGGATAATCTAAAAAGGAGATTGTATAAATAATTGTATCTAAATTTTTTTATTGTACTTTTCATAGCCCTTCCCTTTTATACAAATCTTCTGAGATAGTTGCGTGGATATTTTTGAAGGGCTTGGCTGTAAATGTAAAATCGTATCGTGCGGTGTGCTTGCAATAGCTATATGTTTATATATATTTTCTTTTTTGTGGAGATGTTGCAATGTGGGGTGCATCCACAATGTTATATACTATATATTTTTTATCGAGTTCCCCTTATAGGTATAAGAATTTAGGAAAAATCTAGAAAAATAAGGAAAACTCTGCCAGATTTTCGGTAGAAATTATCCCCTTAAATTGATATTCTTCTCGTAGGCCTGTTATCCTAAAATTCATAGGCATTATTTTAGAATCTAGATAATTAGGAGGCAATAGGCATCGGCCATTGTAGGATCTGAATATACAAGCACACTGGAAGGGGGATTTATTATGTGATACAAAAAAAATATAGAATGAAATGCAAACCACAAATGAACACCAAATATATGGTGGTTCCCCTCCTTTAGGTTCTCTACTACCTAAGCTCTTGACATAGGATTTTTAACCTGATTCCCTTAACTTGGAGGGAATCAATTGACTATAATACGAGGTAATTAGCGGGTTACCTCAACCTAATTAGAAGATAATAGAGAAGAAAAAGATTACATATGTGCAAGCAAAGAGTAATAATGTGCTTACAACTTATGTCTTAAGCTTCTTAACAATATATAAATTTAAAGGATATTACTAAAGAGAGCTAAGGACAAAAATGACGTGCACAATCAAAAAGGAGAAAATTTCCATGCTCAAGAACTTCTTGTACTCTAAAAAATTCTCTCAAGCTTACTAGGCAACAAACTCACTCTTATGCTGAAATGTGAGTATATATGAGCTTTTGAGAGTAGAAGAGAGTAGTATGCTTTTATGTGTGTAAATAAGACTTAAGAAGGGTCTATTTATAGGCCAAGAACCATCCACCCATGCTTTATAGTCGTTGGGTGCAAATAATGAGTGATTGAAATGAAAATTAAGGCAAATTAGCCATTAGGATTTAACTCAACGGATAGTTGGTACTGATACTCATGTATGGGTAACAGTACTAGCTGTCACTGTCGGTCGACAACAAGTACAAAAGAGCTCTAACTACCAGTACTCAATACTTCTTGTTGAGTACCAACTAAATAACAGGCACTGGTACTCATCCTAAGTACTATATCTTGTTATTCATAAGTTATGCTCAGAGTCTAAAGCTACGACCTACATGTACCGGTACTCATGATGAGTACTGGTACTTATTATTCACAATTTGAGTTAAATATTCAAACCTATGCCTTGCATGTACCGGTACTTACAATCAGTACTGGTACTTGCAACAAGTACCTTATTAAAAATTTGTTAAACCAAGTTTTGATTTCTTTCAAAATGAAATGATTTTAGAAACGATTTTACATTTTCAGAAATGACATTCGTTGTGAGTATAGAACCTAATCATCTCTAATTGATTTTAACTCCTATATCAATTTTTTTGAGTTAGGAGGAATACAAAGTCTAAGAAAATAAACTCAAACTAATTTTCATCTATAGCCATCAACATTCATTGTCCAAGCTATCCCATTCCTAATTCCTGTGCATTAAGCTCACAAAAACTATTTAGATCAAAAAGGGGTTTTGTTAACACCAAAACTTAGAAAAATGTGAAACTAGGTTTCAACAATCTCCCCCTTTTTGGTGATGATAAAGTAATAGCAATATACATATTATAAAGATAGAAACTAAATAAGAGAAAGAATAAAAGAACTCCATTGGAGTAAAACCTCCCACTCAAACTAAGCTCTCTCTTTAAATATGTATATTTGCACTCTAATTTCTTTCCCTTCTTGTCAATCAACAAAATTTAAAGAGCATAACATCCAAGTGAGTTTTTCATACCAAGATAATAAGTATATGCATCACAGTACAAGCATAAAAATTTAAGGCATGAAATAGAAAGCTTCGTTACAATGATCCAAGTATAATAAAAGTTCAAAGCAAATAGCAGCAATGCCCGGACATAAAGTGCATAAGTTAGTGAGAGAACTAAGAAAAACTAAGAAAAATTGAGCCAACTACATTATAAGAGTCACGCCACTTGTGAACATATAGAGACTTCTATTTATCTTTACTATTTTTTGTGTATTTTGTTATTTATTCTATTATGGACATGCATTGTATTTTACCCAAACCTCTCTCTATATAAAGAGCTGTTAGGTTTGTTAACGTGCTAACTCGGGATTTTAAAATCACTTTGTTGCAATATAGTCGAAATAGCGCATGAACAAATACAATTTATAACTCAAAAATCTGGAAGTGAAGTTCGAGTTCGAACATAGGGAGCAAGTAGGAATTCACACGCTAATCTCAATTAATAAATAAATAAGCACAAGAAATTGAGCACAATAATGATATTTCAATAAATATTAATCTGTCACATTAAATGAAGCTCAATGTATTTCAAGACCAAAAAAATAACTAAGATAAAGTAATGGTGATTTAGATTACCAATTATTAGCCTAAGCACATGTATTAATTATTCAAATAATGCTACAGTAGTTTCAACCGTGCAACTTAGGTACTTAAATATTCCAACAGTACCAGCATTAAACCCAAATCAGACGTCTGACAGGTGTATCAAATGACTTAACTGTCGCATGCTACAGTGTCTTCTTCTTTCTTCTTCTTTGCTTCACCTCTTCCTCTTCTTCTTCTTCTACCTTTAGCACAGCCTTCTCTCTTCTTCTTCCTTCTGCTCACAACGACTAAGTGTCGAGGCTCCTCTCTAAAGAGCAAAACTCACCCCTCCCCTGCTCTCTCTCTCTCTCTTTCCTTCCTTTCTCTTCTCTCAAACCAGTGTAATCAGGTATTCGGATAAGCGTACCCGGGTCCAAGGCTATCGGCAGTGGGTAGTAGCCAAGGAGTGAGTAGGCATAGGTCGGTTTAGTAAGCGGGTAAGGTGTTGGGGACCCGATCCTCGTGTACTAG
Source organism: Thalassia testudinum (assembly GCA_037157565.1). Taxonomy (NCBI): domain Eukaryota; kingdom Viridiplantae; phylum Streptophyta; class Magnoliopsida; order Alismatales; family Hydrocharitaceae; genus Thalassia; species Thalassia testudinum. The sequence continues at coordinate 21,751,061 of JAZHRO010000015.1, read as the reverse complement.
GCAAAGAAGCCTATGCAGAAATTCCTCTTATGCACACATAGATACTTGGCTCTTCAAGATGTGGTGCTAAAGCTACTCCTTCGCGTGCGTTAGCAGCAGGGAGATGTCTCCAATTGCGGGTGGAATTGAAGGTGCGACCTTTAATCGACGACCTGGGTTGAAGCCTAGAGCAACTCCACGCTACTTGGAGGTTGAACTTGGGGTTTGCACGTCCTAGAGCTTGAAGAACACGACGGCGTTGATGGCAGTGGCGGAGGAGAACGACGAGTACCTGAGAATCAAGAACACGACCTCTCGGCCACATTAAACGAGCTCATAAGGTTTGCCAGACGATGTGGAAGATGATGGCAGTGTCTGTGGGGTGTGGGAGTGCGTGGAACGGTCATACGGAGTCTGGGTAGGAGGCGTGACAGTGGGTTGGTCAATGGAGGGTTTAAGTGGGTGGAATGGCGAAATAGGAGGGGGGTTTTGGTGAGTGTGATGTGGCAGAGGTTGTGGGGTTGTCGGCGAGGTGATTGGTGGCCTGTGGCATGAGATGGACCTCGCTGGAGTGGTGGCTGGAGCAAAGGAAGATGATGGCGTGTGTAAAGGTCGAGGGGTTGTTTTTAGGTTTTGAATAAAGGAGAGGACCTAGAGAACTAACAAGGACCTAACTAACCTACCTTACGTGGACGGAAGGGACGGAGAGGCGTCGGCTTTGATTGGCCAGCGTCGTCGAAGGAGAACTCTCTGGAGGGGCAAACGACGAGGAAAGAAGGGATCTGAGGGGCTCCTACGCATATCGCAAGGGGCAGAAGAAGTTGGGGAAAACGAACTCGCCGGCTATTGTCCGTGACGGCGAGCGAAGAGGCTAGATGGAGAAGCTCACCAGGGTTGGTGGAGGTGGAGGTCGAGGAGAAGGGAAGAGAAGGTGTCTGGTCTCCACACTAAGCTAAGGAGGTAAGGTTTGTCATAGGTAAGCTTTTATAGAGCTTCAGGGAGAGCTCAGGATCAGGAAAGAAGGATTCATGGCTTGGGCTTGAAGGAAAATAATCCATGATTCTCATGTGTTCGTACAAGCAATCCATGGGGATCTGGAACTCCACAATGATCTCAGATTATTCGCCCATTTGTGAACATCAATCCCACCAATTTTTGTGGGATTGGATTGCCACTAGAGTAGGATTTAGGCCAGTCAAAGTTGCTTGGAGGTTAGGTTTGACCTCAATAGCAGCAAGGGCTTTTTCACGAAGAAGGTGAAGAAGATGGGGGGCTATTTGCAAAGAATTCAAAAGTTAGGGGCTTATGTTAGAGAAAAGAGTCAAATTGGACCAAAATGCAAACTTGTCAAGATGATCTTTGATTGGGTCCAAATTTTGCTACAAACCTAATTTGGATACAAGAAATCTAATGGTGAATTTAAATGTAGGTTTTGACCAAGTTTGACTGGGTAAATTATGCAGAAATCCAAATTAGGGCAACTGTCTATCTGAGACTCTATTTTAAGTCAAATTAGGTTCCAATGGTTAAATCAAGCATACCAAATCTTAGAGAATATTTTTTTATGATTTTTAGAAGGTTTAAGTAAATTTTATCATAACCAGAACCTCAGTGAATTAAGTGGGTCTATTTTTAGGATTTCAGATATCATTTAATTCTCGGAACACGTGAAAACCCATTTCGTTCTGCATGAACCCACTTATTAGATATTTATGATCATTTGACCTTAAATAAACCCCTGGGAAATCCTGTGATTGTTCTGCATTTAGGATATTCTGTTAAAACTGCAGTTTTACCCATATTTTACTGTTATCTCTCAGAATGGATTTACAATGAATTACGATCTTCTGGCAGTTATGCAGGAGCATTTATCAATGGAATATGAATAATTAAAGTTAGATATGACTGTTGATGACGTTGTCATCATACTCACATGCCTAGTTTTTGATAGTCCCTGAGCAAAATCTTATAAAATTAACTCGAATTCTAGACCATGCCTTGATGCTCAAAGTCCTGATTTTTCTTCTTCTTTTTAGAAATTAGATTAGAATGCTAATAGTAGGCCTAAAGGTACTCAAGTACCAACCAAGATCCGGACCTAACTAACTTTAGCCTCAGTATGCCGCGAAGATTTCTAAGGGCCACAGAAACTATCCTAAGGTTCGTTGGACCTCACGATTAAAGCACCCGTGCTTTTAACATGGTTAGTCTAGGTTCAGTCTGCATTGCGTTTTTACAAGAGAGGGGGATAGAAGAATTTTTTTCATTTTTGGAGAGCTTTTTCTCTCCTTTTCTTTTCTTTATTTCTAGCTTCGGATCGACTAAAAAACACGGTCTATATCGGATTCCTTGCTCCCACCATCAATCCTTGCAGGGTCCCTGGCTATGGATGCTTCAAGATAGCACCGCCCATGGCAACCCCCAGATCCCTAGCTTTCAACACTTCGAGATAGTGCCGCACATAGCGTTTTGTAGCTAAATTCAGGCCCTGGCGATCGACATTTTGGATAATCCCACCCATGGCACCTGAACCAGCACAAGGTGCTTACATGCCCCCGGTAGGATATTTAGATATCTTAGGAGACATGCACTGAGGAGACGGTATGTTATTGCGCATTTTTTAGGGGAATTTCTAGCCTCTACGTCAGGAACTCGTCCATATCAACTTGTGTTGATAAGCTGCTCCTAATCTAGGTAGCTTTTTTATAACAGAACAAATGCTTTTGCGTGATTTTGATTATTAAACGCACTGACTCAAATTGTGTGTGGATTAGAGTGCTTAAATTACCGAGTTCCGCAAACTAAAGGTCAATTAACGAGGTCGAATAATCCCTAAGCCTTAGACCTAATACATAAGCTTCCCATTTTCCTCAACCTCTTGAGGATTATCCAGATCTTAACGGATACTTGAATATTTCAAGCCTAAAACAAGCCCAAGAGGCCTATGATCAATACTCATACTAATCTCTTTGTCATTCTAGGACTTAATTTTTTTTTCTTTTGATTTGGTCTAGAGCTTAAGTAGATTTCATAATCATTTACTAATGGCTCACTTTTTTTTTTCAAATGTGCTCCTTTTTGGCATTTAAATCACCGCCTCCTAAAAAATGATATGCAATTAATCTTACAAAATTTCCTCTAATTTCCTTTTTTTTGTTCTTTTTCAATTTTTATTTTCTTATTTTTATTTTTTGAATGTGAGTAATTTTTTTGTGAGAACCCTTTAGAAACTTGAATTTTTATGTGTTTGCACTTTAGCACCCCCCATGCCTAAGTTTTGCAATATCTTCATTGTAAATTGGAGGGTATGAAATCAGGTTGGGTTCAAGGATTGGAACAAGATCAATAAGTGGGTAAACGTGTCAGGATGATTGTTGCAGATGATTTCAAGCTCTAGTACAAGTACTAGAAGTGGAGTCGGCTGTTCTAAAACTAAACTTAGAGTGTAGTAGATGTGAAGCTCAAAAGGATAATTAGAAGGATCTCGGGTTTTTGAAATGATGGGTTGCCTCCCGTTAAGCGCTAAATTCAATGCCTTCAACCGAGCAGAAAATGGTTAAGGAGGAGTGGTCAAATCAGCGGAGTTTTGTAGAACAGGCACCTTCATCAAAAGCCTGGTTGGTTCAACTAGGTGCTTGTTCAGATCAACAGGCTGATGATGCAGTTCAAACCCAATAAGTCTGGTGGGTTGATGGATGTGGATCAAGAGATATGGTGCCCACCAGATACTTTGTGACTCAGAAGGATGTGGAAATGAAAATCCAGGGTTTGGCTGATTCAATTCAACCTGGTCAGAGTAGGGATCCTTGAATGCAAAAGAGTTTGTGGAGGATGTAGGAACCCTACAAGAGTGATCAGAGAAGGATGGGATGTGATTAGTAGTTTGATCGATGTCTGAATCCCGATCAAAAGATGGATAAGAATCATGTGCGATCAGATCATCGAGAGAAGAATCAGAGTAGAAGTTGATTCCGGTTGCTGATCGGGGTTGGGTTCAGATTTGAGAAGGTTCTGTATGTGGTGTAGAAGATGTGGTTTCTTTCAAATCATTGACCTCAGTGTCTGAATCAAAGGATGGGTTGTAGTTGCTGAGGTATAAACAAGTTTGGAGTATTTTAGGAAACAACAGTTCTCCGAATCAGAGTAAGATTCGAAGTTGTCGAAGAACTTGCGAAGATCATTTTCTGAACGAGAAAGAGTCAAGATAAGTAGAATCAACAACCTGACTTGGATCTAACCTAGTTTCAGATTCTGAGCTTAAAAAGGTGTCTTTATTAGGCATGGAGTCAGGTTTTTGGCTCATAGGATAGGCCCAATCGAGTCCCAACTCTTCCAACTCCTTGGTTTCTATATCGTAAATTGGCGTGACTTTCGAAAAATCGATGTGTCTCAGAGGAAGTTGGAGAGGTGTATTCACAAATACAGGCCCAGAATCGTAATTCAAATTCAAAATCCGACTTTCATCATTTTGAGCTTCATGATTATCCCAAGTAGGCTTGAATCCAGATTCTAGGTTAAGGGTAAGGATTGGATTACTAGAATCTAGGCTGGGTTCTACAGGGATGTCAGAATCATTATCAAGAATCACCTTAACAGGATAAGGCTCGGGATTTACATTCCCGAGAATGTCTGTTTTAGGCTCATCATTACAGGTGTCGGGGAAATCTAAGCTTGGTGAATCAGCTTCCTAGTTTCCTAAGGCTGGCTTGAAATCGGGAACACTTGCAATTGATCCTCCCTACCCACATTAAGATCAGGCATGTCAATTGCTATGAAATTTGAATCTGAATTCATTTAGGTTAGGGTCCACTATAACCTTGATTCTCGAACCCAGGATTTGGAAAATGTTGATCTTTAGTGTTGCTTCAATGTGTATTTTTTATTAATGCCTTCATACAATGCATCTAGTGCTATACCACATTCCTCCATGAGGTCTTGGTGTTTCTCTAAAAGTATGGGGTTTGACCAACATTGTAAATACTCATTGTCATGTAATGTCCTCAATTTAAAATATTCTCGTAAGAGATCATCCCGGGTTGAACCATGTATCATTTGGGACAAAATCATCTAAGCATGGTTAAAAATGAATTTTGATGTGTTATTAACCTGAATCTCCCTAAATGGATTTGAGGATTTATCGTATTCTTCATGATGTCTGTAAGCATCCTCAATTATTTTCTCTTTCATGCTCATTTGGGACTCATGTTTCCTAAACACTTTTCCTAAAATGTCAGGTTGCATTTTTGAATCAAGTGGTGGAATCAAGATTTAGAATCAAACTCAAGATCATATTGAAGTTGACCAGATCAGATTAGAAATCCCTAAGAAAATCTAATGAGGTCTCTTAGGTTAAAAACCTAGTGACCTTCCTGTGTGTGCTCTAGAGAAAATATGAGGGACTGGATGTTATTTAGACTCAATCAAGGCACCCAAAGATTTTTGGATGACTAAGGTAGTTTCGAGGCGGATGATACCTCTTAATCAGAAATTCGCACACCCAAGAAATACCTGAGCAGCCAGGAAGGGAGAGCCCCTCAATGACCCCTATACGATAGAGCATCCCCACGGGTTACAGGGTTTCCCCCACTCGACCTTCCTTGTCACTACGGTTCCAAGTAGGTCGGAATGTACAGACTTAAGACCTTAAGTCTACCAATTTTATTTCTAATTAGTGCCTTGGATTTCACTTGATTAGAAGTTGATTTGACTTGTGACCTAATTTGGAGGTTGGGTGGCCCACAAAATAGACCAACTTCACCTAACCTGCCCTAAAGATGGCAGAATGAAATCTAGGTCAAGACCCAGAAATCATCCTGAATTAACTCCCAAGTTATTAGGTCCAAGATTTTAGGGTTCAAGTGAAATTAGAGCTTGATTTTAGGGTTCCACTTGATTAGATCTTTTCAAACATGGGCTTGGGTAGCACACAAATGCGGGAGGGGTTATTCTTTTTATGCAGACAAATGTGTTCTAACACTTCAAACTCTAATGTAGAAACCCTAGTTGGCTCTATTCCAAGTCCAATTAAATCTCAAAATGTTCACCTTGGGCTTCAAGTAAGAAGTGTGTTAGCCCAAGGTTATTTTAGAAATTCCGCATAGTCCTTAATAGGTACAAGCAATTTGGGTAGGGAATTCTTAAAGAGAATTGCTTCAAACTTCAATCAGATATGAAAATTTTTCGCAAATCGGGAAACCTACCTTTTAATGAAAATTACTATGAATGGCAAATGAATCCTAATTGATTTGTTTCCTTTTCTCTCTTCCAAGGATTAGTAGATTAGGGAAGAAGAAGAGAGATTACCTACCCTGGGAGTGGTTGTTTTGCGCGAAAGATCGCCTCGTAAAGTACCTCGCAAAATCGCAAGAAATCAAACAGGGTAAGTTAGTGCTCAAATATAATTAAAATCAAAGAATAGCGGTGAATTGCGTGTTGCTCTCCAGCAACGGTGCCAAAATGTTAACGTGCTAAATTGAGGTTTTAAAATCACTTCATTGCAATATAGTTTAAATAGTTCGTGAACAAATACAATTTATAACTCGAAAATCTAGAAATGAAGTCCGAGGTCGAACACAGAAAGCAAGTAGGAATTCACACGTTAATCGCAATTAATAAATAAATGAGCATAAGAAATTGAGTACAATAATGATATTTCAATGAATATTAATTTGTCACATTAAATGAAGCTCAATGTATTTTAAGACCAAAAAGATAACTAAGATAAAATAATGATGATTTAGATCACCAATTATTAGCCTAAGCACATGTATTAATTATTCAAATAATGCTACAGTAGTTTCAACCGTACAACTTAGGTACTTAAATATTCCAACAGTATCAGCATTAAACCCAAATCAAACGTCTGGCAGGTGTATCAGACAACTTAACTGTCGCGTGCTACAGTGTCTTCTTTCTTCTTCTTTGCTTCACCTCTTGCTTTTCTTCTTCTGCCTTTAGCACAACCTTCTCTCTTCTTCTTCCTTCTGCTCACAACTCCTAAGTGTCGAGGCTCCTCTCTAAAGAGCAAAACTCACCCCTCCCACTCTCTCTCTCTCTCTCTCTCTCTCTCTCTCAAACTAGGGTAATCGGGTATTCAGATAAGTGTACCTGGGTCTACGACTACCGGTAGTGGGTAGTAGCCGAGTAGTGAGTAGGCATAGGTCGATTCGGTAAGCAGGCAAGGTGCTGGGGACCCGACGCCCATGTACTGGGTAAAGAAGCCTATGCAAAAATTCCTCTTACGTGCACATAGATACTTGGCTCTTCACGATGTGGTGCTAAAGCTACTCCTTCGCGTGTGCCAACAGCAAGGAGACGTCTCCAATTGCTGGTGGAATCAAAGGTGTGGCCTTCAATCGATGACTTGGGATGAAGCCTAGAGCAGCTCCGTGCTACCAGGAGGTTGAACTTGGGGTTTGCCCGACCTAGAGCTTGAAGAACATGGCAGCATTGATGGCGGCGGTGGAGAATGGTGAGTATCTGAGAATCAAGAACACGGCCTCTCGGCCACATTAAACAAGCTCATAAGGTTTGTCGGACGGTGTGGAAGATGATGGCGATGTCTGGGGGTGTGGGAGTGCGTGGAACGGTCGGACGGAGTCTGGGAAGGAGGCATGACAGTGGGTTGGTCAATGGAGGGTTTGAGTGGGTGGAATGGCGAAATAGGAGGGGGGTCTTGGTGAGTGTGATGTGGCGGAGGTTGTGGGGTTGTCGGTGAGGCGACTGGTGGCCTGTGGCGTGAGATGGGAGTGGCCGGAGCAGAGGAAGATGACGGCGTGCGTGGAGGTCGAGGGGTTGTTTTTAGGTTTTGAATATAGGAAAGGACCTAAAGAACTAACAAGAACCTAACTAACCTACTTTACATGGATGAAAGGGACGGAGAGGCACCAGCTTTGATTGGCCGACGTTGTCGAAGGTGAACTCTTCGGAGGGGCGAATGGTAAGGAAAGAAGGGGTCTGAGGGGCTCCTACGCATATCGTGAGGAGCGGAAGAAGTTGGGGAAGACGAACTGTTAGTCGCTCTAAAACATGTTTTAAAATCGTAACGTTGCAGTATAGGTTGAATCAGTGCGAAAAACAAATAAGATTTATAACTCGAATATCAGAAATGAAATCCGAGGTCGTTCGCTGGGAGCGAGTGGGAAATATAAATCTCAAGATGACAATTCTAAAGAATATATCAAATTGAAGCAGTAATAAGATGAATATATAAGAGCAAGAATCAATGTAGCAACAATGTAGGATAAAATGGTGATTTGAATCACCAAGTTATCCTATTCACAATGATATTCAATGAAGCAATCAGTATTAGATGATCAAATGTCACGCAATAAGTGCACTGCACTTCTGTTGGCACTGCTCTTCTCCAGCCTTATGTTCTTTTTCTCTTCACACATAGAGGGGGTTTCTTCTTCAAATGGCTAAGTGTCAACCGTTGATCTTTAGAGCAAAACCACCCAATCGCCGCTCTCTCTCTCATGTTCGTCCTCTTTTCTCTTAAATCAGGCGGGTATACGGGTAATCGAGTATTTGCGTACCTGGGACTAGGGCTGTCGGGGGTGTATAGCAGCCGAGGTGTAAGGCTTGTGTAAGGAGGGACCTGACTCATGTACTGGGCGAGGGGTCAGTGTCACAAAATCGACTTATACCACTGTAGTAGCTCGTAAGTTTACGATGTGGGACTAAGGTCCCACATCGTCTTCTTTGTTCACAGTAGCAGCTATCTTTGACCGATTCATGCGATGGAGGTGGTCAACTACCCAATTGTCTAGTCAAGAGCAAAGCTGGGTCGATTCCGCATTGCCTGATGCGGACACCTAGAACTACAGCTGTTGGAGAGCTTCAAGCAAGCTCGAAGCTTGCACGTTAATGGCGGCTGGAGGTGAAAACCTGAAACAGCAAAGTACGGGCTAAACGCCCCAATTAGAAGCTCAAAATGATCACCTGATGGTGGCGAAGAAGGTGGAGGTGGTTTCGTGGTGCGAGAGTGAGGGTGTCGACCGAATGGAGGCGAGGATGACCGGAGGAAGTGGGTGGTTCAGGGGAATGGTAGATCGGCTAATCAAGTGTGTGAGGTTAGCGCTTTAGTTGGTGGGAACACGACGATGCTGGTGGGTTAGTTGGTGAGGGGGATGGACATGTGTGGCGGATGGGAACCCTTGCCAGAGTGGTTGCCGGAGATGGAGAGGATGAAGGTGAACGGTGTCGTTGGTGGTTAGATTTGAAGAATAAAGAGTGGGAAAGAGAGTAGGGGAAGAAGGGATGCTAAGGAATCTAATCTAACGGTCGAAGGGGGTAGAAAACTTATGTCGGTGTGATGGTCGGACGTGGGGAAGAATCCTCCATGAGGGCGACAGCAGAGAAGAACAGGGAAGACGGCCCTGGCTTTGGCACACCAAGCGCGAACGAAGGTGAGGAAGGCTGTGGCCTTGCCAATTTGGCCATTGACTGGCCGTTGGACGACGAGGAAGTGGTTCGCCAAAGTTAAATCAAAGGAGGGTCGGAGGTGGAGTTTCGAAGAGGTTTGTGGCCCTCAAATTAACTGAGGAAAATGACCGTGCGTTTGGGGTTCTTTTATAGGGCTCTAGAGGTCGATTTGAGCTTGGGAAGCTTCCCAAGCTTCCCAAGCTAGGAAAGCTCGCCAAAGTTGGAAACCTAAAGATACGCAAATCTCTCATGTGTTCGCATGAGATATTGGGAAGGTTTTGGGGCTTAAGACTAGATTCATTGGAAAGAGGACTCCTCAAGGAGTTCCTTCCAATTTTGGAAGGGATTAAATGATCAGAGAAGGAGTTCTCTTCACTCAAAGGTCATCGGAGTTGTAAGATTAGGATTCTAGGACAATAAGGACCTTTTTGTTAAGAAGACCCCAAAGTTGGGGGGTCATTTGCAAGGATTTTGAAAGTTAAGGACATGTGTGTGAGAGAAAGGAGTTGGATAGGACCAAATTGCAAATTAGGTTAAGATGATCTCAGATTTGACCCAAATTTTGGTACAAACCTAATTTAGATCTAAGGAATCCAATGATGGATTTAGATTTAGGTTTCGACTATGTTTAACTGGAGAAATTGCATAATTACCCATGTTAGGGCAAAAGTCTGCTTGTGGCTCTATTTTAGATCAAGACGGGTTCTAATGATCAAATCAGGCATACCAAACCCTAGAGAATATTTTTCTACGAATTTTAGAGGATTTAAGTGAATTTTATCCTAACCAGAACCTCAGTTGATTAAGCAGGTCTGTTTTTCAGATTTTGAAAGTCATTTAATTCCTGGAATGCACGAAAACCTATTTCTGTCTGCACGAACTCACTTGTTAGACTTTTAAGACCATTTGACCTTTATTTAACCCTTGGAGAAAACCCGTGATTGTACGGCAATTGAGATATACTGTTAAAACTTTAGTTTTACCCCTATTTTGCCGTATTTCCCTCAAAATGGATTTGCAGTGAATTACGTCTCTCTGGTGGTTATGTAGGAGCATTTAATCCTTGATTATAACTAATTAAAGCTAGATATGGTTGATGATAACATTATCATCATACCCCCATGCCTAACTTTTACTAGTCCCTTAGCAAAATCTCATGGAATTAACTCAGGTTCTAGATCATGTGTTCAGATCTCTAACGTGTGTTTTTTCTTGTAGATTAGGTTAGAATGCCAATAGTAGGCCTCAAGGTACTTAAGTATCAACCAAGATTCGGATCCGACCAGCTTTAGCCTCAGTTTGCCGCGAAGGTTTCTACAGCCCACAGGAACTATCCTAAGGTTTGTTGAACTCCGCGATTAAAGCACCCGTGCTTAAAATATATTTAGCCCCGATTCAGTTTGTAGTGCGTTTTTGTAAGAGAGAGACAGAAGATTTTTTTGTATTTTTGGAGAGTTTTCTCGCTCTTTTCTTTTCTTTATTTCTAGCTTCGGATTGGCTTTACAACACGGTCTGTATCGGATTCCTACCTCCCACCATCAATCCTCGCAGGGTCCCTGACTTTCGATGCTTCAAGATAGCACTGCCCACTACAACCCCTAGAACCATTGCTTTCGACACTTCGAGATAGTGCTACCCATGGCGTTCTGTAGCTAAATTTAGGCCCTGGCAATCGACATTTCGGGATAATCTCGCCCATGGACCTGAACTAGCACAAGGTGCTTACATGCCCCCGGTAGGATATTTAAATATCCTAGGAGACAAGAACCGTGGAGATGGTATGTTATTGCGCAGCTTCGAGGGGAATTTCTCGCCTCTCCGCGCTGGGAACTCATTGAAATCAACTTGTGTTGATAAGCTGCTCCTAATTTAGATAACTTTTTCAGAACAGAATTAACGCATTTGCATGATTTTGATATTTAAGCGCACTAAATAGACTGTGTGTGGATTATGATGCTTAGGTTACCAAGTCACGCAAACTAGAGGTCAGTTAATGAGGTTGAATAATCCCTAAGCCTTAGACCTAATACTTAAGCTTCGCATTTTTCTCAACCTCTTGAGGATTATCCAGATCTTAACGAATTCTTGAATTTTTAAGCCTAAAACAAGCCCAAGAGGTCTAAGATCAGCATTCATACTAATCTCTTTTGTCTCTTAGCACTTTTGTCTTTTATTTCTTTCTTTTGATTTGGTCTAGAACTAAATAGATTCTTTAATCTTTTAGTGAGGACTATATCTTTTAGTGAGAATTAATTTCATATCATTCTTGAGAGAAAAAGGGGAGGTGATTTAAAATGTCAAAAAGGAGTCCTCACTAACTGGATCAGCAACCTAACTTGGATCTAACCTAAACTCAGAGTCCGAACTCAAAGCGGTGTCCCTATTAGGCATGAGCTTAGATCCTGGGTTCCTAGGGTAGACCCAGTCGAATCCCAATTCTTTTAGCTCCTCGGTGTCTATGTCGTAAATTGGCGTGATTTCTGACAACTCGATCTGTATCTTGGAGGAGTCTGGAGAAGTGTAGTCATCAAACATAGCCCCTGAATCGTATTTCAGATCAAAAATCTGATTCTCATCACATGGGGCCTCGTAATTATCCCAAATAGGCTCGGATCCAGATTCTAAGTTAAGGGTGTGGGTTGGATTACTAGAATCTAGGCTGGGCTCTATTGGGATCAGAATCATCCTCGAGAATTACCTTAATAGGGTAAGGCTCGGGATTTACATTCTCGAAGAGTTCTGTTTTAAGTTCATCATTACAAGTGTCTAGGAATTCAAAGCTAGTCGAACTAGGTTCTCGTATCTCTACGGTTGGCTCGAAATCGGGAGCACCTGCAATTGGACCGTCCCAACCCAACTCAAGATTAGGTGTATCAGTCTATACATAAGTTGGATCATATTTCATTTGGGTTGGGGGTCCACAACAACCTTGATTCTTGAACCTGGGATTTAGGAAATCAAATTGATCCTCATTATTATTTCAAGATGTTTCGCTAAATGCTTGGGGAATGTATGGGTATTTTTGATTGATAATATATTTCAACAATTTTATCATCTCTTCCCATTTTTCAAGATCATCTTGGTGTCTTTCCCAAAGTACAGGATTTGTCATGCATTGGAGATATTCAAAGTTATGCAATTTCTCTAACTCAATGTATCCTATCATGATAATATCCCAGTTTGATACATTTGTTACTTGTGTCATTAGCAATTGGGCACAGTTTATGATGAAAGTTATCGTTACTGGCACATTAAACTGAATGTTATCAACTGGATTTGAGGTTTTGTCATCAATCTTATAAACTCTAAGGGATCCTCAATCATTCTATCTCTCATGGATATTCGAGATTCAAGTTTCTTAAATGGTTTTCCTAAATTTCCAGGCTGCATCTTCAAATCAGGTCGTGAAATCAAGATTTAGAATCAAATTCAGGTTCAGAATGAAGTGATTCAATTTGAAAAGAGACTCCTAAGAAGATCTACTAAGGCCTCTTAAGTTAACAACCTAAGGATCCTCCTGTGTGTGTGTTCTAATGAAAAGATGAGGGACTAGATATGAATTGGATCCAATCAAGGCACCCAAAGATTTTTGGATGACTATGGCAATTTTGATGCAGATGACACCTCTAAATTAGAAATTCGCACACCCGAGAATTACTTGGGCAGCCAGGAAGGGAGAGCCTCACAAAGACCCCTACACGGTATAGCGACCCCACGGGTTACAGAGTCCCACCCAACCTTCCTTGTCACTGAGGTTCCAGATTGAACAGAATGTACAAACTTAAGTCCTTAAGTCTACCAATTTTATGTCCTAATTTGTACCTTTGATTTCACTTGATTAGAAGTTAATTCAACTTGTGACCTAATTTGGAGGTTGGTTAACCTACAATGTTGACCAACTTTACCTAACTTGTCCTAAAGATAGCAGAATGAGATCTAGGTCAAGACCTAAAAATCACCCTAATTTTACTCTCAAGTTATTAGGTCCAAAGGTTTTAGGGTTCAAGTGAGAATAAAGCCTGATTTTAGGGTTTTTGTTGATTAGATCTTTTCAACTAAGGGCTTGGGTAGTATACAAATGCGGGTGGGTTTGTTTCCTTTTATGCAGGCAAGTGTGAGCTAGCACTCTAAAACCCTAAAATTGAAACCTTAATTGGCTCTATTTTGCATCCAATTTGATCTGATCTTGTTCACCTTGGGCTTCAAGCAAGAAAGATGTTAACCCAAAGTGATTTAGAAATTACGCATAGTCCCTAATAGGTGTAGGCAAATAAGGTAGGGAATCTCTAATAAAATTGTCTCAATCTTCAATTAGTTTTTAAAAAAAATTTCGTAATTTAGGAAGCTTGCTCTTTAAATGATAATTACTATGAAAAATAAGGCAGGTGATTCCTAATTGATTGTTTCCTTTTTTTTGTCTTCCCAAGATTAAGAGGTTGATTAGGGAAGAATAGAAAAGTTACCTACCCTAGAGTGGTTGATTTGTGCGAATGATCTCCTTGTGAAGTACGTCGCAAAATCGCAGGAAAGCAAATAGGGTAAGTCAGTGCTCAAATATAATTAAATAATGCAGAGAATAGCGGTGAATTGCACGTTGCTCCCCGGCAACGGTGCCAAAATGTTGGTCGCTCTGAAACAGCTTTTAAAATCGTAACATTGTAGTATAGGTCGAATCAGTGCGAAAACAGATAAGATTTATAACTCGAATATTAGAAATGAAGTCTGAGGTCGTTCGTTGGGAGCAAGTGGCAAATATAAATCTCAAGATCACAATTCTAAAGAATATATCAAATTGAAGTACTAATAAGATGAATATATAATATAAGAGCAAGAATCAATGTAACAAAAATGTCAAGAAAAAATGGTGATTTGAATCACCAAATTATCCTATTCATAATGATATTCAATGAAGCAATCAATATTAGATGATCAAATGTCACGCAATAAGTGCACCGCACTTCTGTTGGCACTGCTCTTCTTCTTTCTCCTTCTTCAGCTCCTCTTCTCTTTCTTTGCCTTGGCTCTTCTCCAGCCTTCTATTCTTCTTTTTCTCTTCACACACAGGGGGGGTTTCTTCTTCAAATGACTAAGTGTCAGCCGTTGATCTTCAAAGCAAAACCCCCAACCCCCGCTCTCTCTCTCTCTCTCTCTCCTGTTCCTCCTCTTCTCTCTTAAATCAAGTGGGTATACAGGTAATCGGGTATTCGCGTACTCGGAACCAGGGTTGTTGGGGGTGTATAACAGCCGAGGTGTGAGGCTCGTGTAAGGAGGGACTTGGCCCCTCGTGTACTGGGCAAGGGGTCAGTGTCACAAAACCGACTTATACCACTGTAGGAGCTCGTAAGTTTACGATGTGGGACTAAGGTCCCACACCGTCTTCTTTGTTCACAGTGGCAGCTATCTTCGGCCGATTCGTGCGATGGAGGCGGTCAACGCCCCAATTGTCTGGTCAAGAGCGAAGTTGGTTCGATTCCGCGTTGCCTGATGTGAACACCTGGAACTGCAGCTGCTGGAGAGAGCTTCAAGCAAGCTCGAAGCTTACACGTTAATGGCGGCTGGAGGTGAAAACTTGAAACAGCAAAGTACGAGCTGTACACCCCAATCAAAAAGCTCAAAATGATCACCTGATGATGGCGAAGAAGGTGGAGGTGGTTTTGTGGTGCGAGAGTGAGGGTGGTAGCCGAATGGAGGCGAGGATGATCGAAGGAAGTGGATGTGTTCGAGGGAATCGTAGATCAGCTAATCAAGTGCGTAAGGTTAGGGACTTGGTGGGAACGCAACGATGCTAGTGGGTTAGTTGGCGAGGGGGATGGACATGTGTGGTGGACGGGAACCCTCGCCGGAGTGGTTGCCAGAGATGGAGGGGATGAAGGTGAACAATGTCGTCGATGGTCGAATTTGAAGAATAAAGAGTGGGAAAGAGAGTAGGGGAAGAAAGGATGCTAAGGAACCTAATCTAACGGTTGAAGGGAGTAGACAACCTACGCCGGTGTGATGGCCAGACGTAGGGAAGATGAATCCTCTGTGAGGGGGACGGCGGCGAAGAACAAGGAAGATGGCCCTGGCTTTGGCACACCGGGCGCAGACGAAGGTGAGGAAGGTCGTGGCCAGGCCAATTTGGTCATTGGCTGGCCGTAGGACGATGTGGAAGAGGTCCACCAGAGATAAGTCAGAGGAGGGCTGGAGGTGGAGTTTTGAAGAGGTTTGTGGCCCTAAAACTAGCTGAGGAAAATGACCGTGCATCAGGGGTTCTTTTATAGGGCTCTAGAGTTCGATTTGAGCTTGGGAAGCAAGCTTCCCAAGCTAGGAAAGCTCGCTGGAGTTGGAAACCTAAAGATATGTGAATCTCTCATGCATTTACATGAGAGATTAGGAAGGTTTTGGGGCTCAAGACTGGATTCATTAGAAAGATGACTCCTCAAGGAATCTCGCTTCCAATTTTGGAAGAGATTGATTGATCAGATAAGTTCTCTTCAATCAAAGGTCGCCGGAGTTGAAGGATTAGGATTGTAGGGTGACAAGGACCTTTTTGTTAAGATGACAACAAAGCTAGTGTGCTATTTGCAAGGATTTTAACAGTTAAGGGCATGTGTGTGAGAGAAAAGAGTCGGACATGACCAAATTGCAAACTAGGTCAAGATGATCTCAAATTGGGTCCAAATTTTGGTAAAAATCTAATTTTGACCCAAGGAATCCAATGTTGAAGTTAGATTTAGGTTTTGACCACGTTTGACTAGAGAAATTGCATAATTACCCAAATTAGGGCAAAAGTCTACCTGTGACTATTTTAGGTCAAGACGGGTTCTGATGGTCAAATCAAGCATACCAAACCCTAGAGAATATTTTTCTATGAATTTTAGAAGGTTTAAGTGAATTTTATCCTAACCAGAACCTCAGTTGATTAAGCAAGTCTGTTTTTAGGGTTTCGAAAGTTAGTTAATTCCTGAAATGCGTGAAAACCCATTTTTGTCTGCACGGACTCACTTGTTAGACTCTTAAGATCATTTGACCTTTATTTAACCCTTGGAGAAAACACGTGATTGTACTACAATTGAGATATACTGTTAAAACTTCAGTTTTACCCCTGTTTTACCGTATTTCCCTCAAAATAGATTTGCAGTGAATTACATATCTCTGACGGTTATGTAGGAGCATTTAATCCTTGATTATGACTAATTAAAGCTAAATATGACTGATGATGACGTTATCATCACGAACTCACTGGTTATTATCCGTGACAGCGAGCGAAGAGGCTAGACGGAGAAGCTCGCTGGAGTTGGTGGAGGTCTAGGAGAGGGGAAGAGAAGGTGTCTGGCCTCCACACCAAGCTAAGGAGGTAAGATTTGTCATGTGCAAGCTTTTATAGAGCTTCAAGGAGAGCTCTGAATCAGGAAAGAATGATTTATGGCTTGGGCTTGAAGGAAAAGAACCCATGATTCTCGTGCGTTCGCATGAGCAATCCATGGGGATATGGAACTCTACAATGATCTCAAATTATTCGCCCATGTGTGAACATCAATCCCACCAATTTTGGTGGGATTTGATTGCCATTAGAGTAGGATTCAGGCCAGTCAAAGTTTCTTAGAGGTCAAGTTTGACCTTAATGGCGGTAAGGGCTTTTTCATAAAGAAGATGAAGATGGGGGCTATTTGCAAAGAATTCGAAAGTTAGGGGCATGTGTGTGAGAGAAAATAGTCAGACTGAATCAAAATGCAAACTTGGTCAAGATGATCTCTAATTGGGTCCAAATTTTGGTACAAACCTAATTTGGACCCAAGGAATCTGCTGATGAAGTTGGATTTAGGTTTTAACAAAGTTTGACTGGGTAAATTGCGTATAAACCTAAATTAGGGTAATTGTCTGTTTGAGACTCTATTTTAGGTCAAATTGGGTTCCAATGGTCAAATCAAGTATGCCAAACCTTAGAGAATATTTTTCTATGATTTTTAGAAGGTTTAGGTGAATTTTATCCTAATCAGAACCTTAATGAATTAAGTAAGTCTATTTTTAGGGTTTCAGATGTCATTTAATTCTCGAAACTCGTGAAAGCCCGTTTCGTTCTGCATGAACCCACTTATTAGATATTTATGACCATTTGACCTTTAATAAACCCCTGGGAAACCCTGTGATTGTTCTACATTTAAGATATTCTGTTAAAACTATTGTTTTACCCTTGTTTTACTGTTTATCTCTTAGAGTAGATTTGCAATGAATTACGATCTTCTGGTAGTTATATAGGAGCATTTATTAATGGAATATGACTAATTAAAGCTAAATATGGTTGATCATGACATTATCATGAAGGTTTCTTTTGAGAAATAAGACTGGTCATTTTCTCCCACTTAGTATTAGATGTTCTAGGCCAAGTTCCGGTATCCCATTGAAAAATCCCGCTCGAAACCTTATCCACCTAAAAGCCCTAATCTTCCACCACCGCCAACCTTCTCCTTGCCAATGCAGAGGACCATGGCCAATCCTCATTGCCATGAGCATCTATCGGAGGGGCCCACAAGGCTACAGGGCGAAACTCCTCAAGCGACCACCCACAGGGTCATCAGAGGGGGGTTCTTCCTACTGTAGTGCTCTAGTGGCATCAGGTTGGCAGTGTTCCTCCTACTGGAGAAGGCCTTTAGCGGCATAGGCGACGCTGTTGGAGGTTGACCTCCCTTAGGTGACACACAGGGGGCTTCTTTTGCTACGGGTGTGTAGAGCCTTCCCTGGGTTGTGCACACCCCGTAGCTAATTAGGGGACCTTCTATCGCCTTGGGTGTGAATTTTCCAACCTTGACGACCCTGGATCTTCATGCCTAAGGACCCTAGTTGCCCGTTCAGAGTTTTTCTATGATATGAAATTCCCTTTGAGATCGGTTTGGTAGCGTATTCTCTCACGTCTTGGCTCAAGATGGCTAGTTCAAGTTCTTCTGAGGTGATGTTGGGTGCCATTCCCTAGTCAGGGGCCTACAAGAGCTTGTTATTTGGTCTAATCATCAAGTTGGATGAGATCAAGTACCCCAGGTGGTCGCAGATGTTCCTCATGACAGTAGAGGGTTATGATAAGGACACATTTTGTTGGAGCCAAAGTCTGTAGAGGAGACGAGAAAATATGCCACTTGGAAAAAGCATAACGCAATGGTCAATGCTTGGTTGATGAATTGCATTATTCCTTGGATTGGAGACGAGATCATGTACTATCTGATTGCTAAGGTGATGTGGGACAATATCTGTGACATCTATTCCCATGAGAACTCATCCAAAGTTCTTTAGATCAACGACGAACTATCCCAGTTGAAGCAGGAAGGACGATCTCTATCACAGAATTACTCCACCCTAAAGGGGCTTTAGGAGTACAACATATGCTATACATGTGTGCTACACAGAGGGAGTACCACAGAGAGGCAGCGATACATCAGTTTCTTTAGGGCCTTGATATTGAGTACGTGTTGCAGGCGGAAAACTACTCATTCGCAGTTGGATTCGAAAACTCGTCATTGTAGTTCGAGTCGAGAAGAACTTCGTTCAACAGATAATTTATACCGAAAAATCTGTAAAGAAGTTCTGGGTTGAACACAGGGAGGCAGACGTTTGATTAAAAATACGCATTTGTTTTGTTTGTCACGAAACAGAATGCTGGTTGAAAACTAGCTATTTATTTAACAAATAATAAATAAAAGAGAGAGAGGGAATATTATAAATAAAAGCAAAAAGGATATAAAATAAACATGGATTTCATTATAAGAAGTTATTCATTACACTGCTCATTACGACTAGAAAGCGGGAAATCCATACTAGAAAGCAGTAAATCTACTCTAGAAAGTAGTAAATGGAATGGATAGAGAAGTATCCTCTTCGATGATCGCTTGGAGGATAAGCTGGACGGGACAAAACTTGGAAGATGGAGAATGGAGCGAGGAAGACGAAGTGGGAGGAACGTGAACGAAGCAACACATCGTCGTCGTTGCTGGATCCGCTTCTCGAATGCAGAGAGAGGACAACCGCAGGATGCTCCACGAAGGGGGATGAGGTGGAAAAGTTAAGATTTCTACTCTAGAGGAGTATTCCGGGTGTGGGACAAGCTCTTAGAGCTTTGGAAGGGGTGAGAGAAGAGAAGGGATGAGAAATTCGTAGGGTAGGGCTCTCCTTTTATATCTGCAAGGAGTGGGAGCATTTTGGACATTTTAATTTCAAAAACAATAATTCAGGACCTTTAGTGACAGATTTATCCGTCACTAAAGGCTTGAACATGGCCGAGTATGCGCACTGTGCGCGCCTCCTTGCCTTCGGCTGCTTCAATGCATGCACATGTTCGTGCACGCTCAGCCGTCCAATCTCAAGATCGGACAGCTTAAAACACTCCATGCCAGTGCCACGTGCCCGCGTGCGATCGGGTGTGCGCGCTATGCGTCTGTTCGCGCATGGGCGCTATTGGCTGATCTGCTCCGCTCGCTGCCAATTGCATGGCTGCGATAATTTGCCTGCGTGCTGTAGATGCGGAATCGAATGCGCGTCGCACTCTCGTGCAACGTGCTCGACCGCTGTGCTGCGGTGGCGTCTTTGTCGCGCAGATGATTTAAGGCACGCATGCCTGCGGCCATTGGATGGGCATCCAACGGTGGAAATTCGTCGAGTGGGTGAAGAAGAGAAGTGGATGCGAATCCTTGGGCTGGTTGGGCAGCTGGGATGGCGCCACGTGACACCATCTTGGCCGTCCATCTTCTATGTGTTGTAGATGGTGCTACGAATGTCGAATTGGATCGATTTTTGCACCATTAGGCTACGATCGTCAATCCAAATCCATCCGTGAAATCGGATTTGTCATTTGAAGTGCAGATTGATATCATCTTGGCCCTTGATCTTTAGGGTTCCTCGATCTCCATCTGGTGCTACGGATGTCCGATCAGGACTATCTTAGAGTCGTTGAACTCCAATCGTTGCCTTGATCAGATCCGTACGGTATCCGAGGTCCCGATTAACAAGTTGCTCTATCCCTGGCCATAAAAGGAGATAATTAACCTACATTTTATATAGACTAACCTAAATGTAAAATGATGCAGGTTATGCAATATTTTTAGTATGTGATGCAATTCTATGCATAAGAACATGCATAAATAGACAGTTTATGTGATATAAACATATTTACATCACACCCTCATGCCTTTCTTTTGCTAGTCCCTAGCAAAACTATATGCTATTTATAAAAGAATTAAGTCAGATTTCTTGGGCAATAATTATTTTCAACACTTAGGGATTTCAACTAGGACTTGAACTACATAGACACAACTGCACCCGGGTATCTACTAAAATGCATACCGCCTCAAGTTATTGCCTTATTCAAAGAGGGATCTCTTTTTCTTCTTTTCTAATTTCTTTGGATTTTTGAATTCAGGGTTATAGAGCGGCTTTTTACGTCCACTCAACCCGCCCAAGACTCGATAAGAACCCTAAGTTTTAAGAATCTTTTTATGAAAGTGATAGACTCGTTGATTGACTATCAGAACAGACTTCGGGTTTCTACGCCCCTAGGTGACCTTAAAAAGAAATATGCCTGAAAGTGTATCTGTACGATCAGTAGCTTTCTCCTTACTTTTTATTTTTTATTGGGTCAATATAAGAGTGAATCCAATGTATATCTCCCTGGCTTATTCTACTTCTCCGCTTCTTCCTAAGTGTTCTAGAATTTTTAGTGCATTTCTTGAGCTGGGTTCTAGACAACTAGTCGATGAGCTGTTACCACCAACTTGCCAGCCATACTCGTGCGGCGTAGTGTGGCTTATTTCTTTTGTTTCTTTTTCTTTCTTTTCTCCTTTTTCTTTTTTTCTTTTTCTTTTCTTTTTGAATATTCTATTTCTTTTTAAGTAGGTGGCTTTCATGGTCTAAGATTTACCTAAAGGTAGCAAGAAGAGAGTGGTCCAGTGACTGGGCTTTGGACAACTTACCTATGGCTGTTACCCATGATAACTTGCCAGCCATATTACCCTAGAAGGTTCATTAGCTACCCAATTTTCGTTAAGACCACTGAACAACGAGTCAATGATGAATAGTATGTAGATGCTTAGACTTAACGTTCCCTCAAATCAGAGGGTGGGTTGATAAGTTGTGTACTTATCACCCAAACTTATTTAATCAAATTAGAAGTAGAATTCAGGATGGTGAAGGCTCGAGAAGCAAATCCAAATTTTAGTGGATACCCGGGCTGATTAAGTCCGAAGACCTGAAGGATCTTCATGTTCAAATCATACAGTTTTATTTCCTAAGATTAAAAACTTTCTAAAGCCCAAGTTCTCTTTCTTAATTCCACAATATATATATATAAAGAAAACGAAATGAATCTACGAAGCTAACGAAATAATTCAGAGATGAATATCCACCCCCTCATACCTATCTAATGCAATGTCCTCATTATATTAAAAAGACATGAAACAGAGTTAAGTAGAGTAGAAAGCACCTGAATTGTGTGAATAACGGGTCCGCTCTGAGATAAACAGAAACTGTATACATGTTGAATTTAGTTCCTTTAGCTAGGCACACTATTCAAAGAAGAGATAAAGAATTCACAGGTGCAGGTCAGAATTAGAATAAAAAGATGCAACCTAAGACTTGCCAGTAGTTGTCCACAGATGTGGACCAGATTGTGATGTAGACTCATACCTCATGGTCGAGAATATCTAAGGTTCTGGATAAAAATTATCCAGAACCTGAGATCAATGTGCAAGCAGGGTCGAGCTTGCAATTTATGAGGATGCAACCCAGGACCAAAAAGTTGGGTTACAGAGAAATCAAGCTCAAAAGGATAATTAATGAATGTGTGCTTGGGTTGGACATCCTCAGAACAAATGTCGTAAGGGTGTTGGTTTTATGGTGTCAGATTAATTGGAATCCTTAGACTCGGTCTTCTGCTTCTTCCAGAGTTAACTTCCTAAATCAATATTTCCCAACTCCTATCCTCCTTCAGAATATCAAATTCTGGGACCTCCTGTATATTAATCACCCCATCTGAAATTTCCAAGTCTAAAAGATGTAACTGAATCAGAATTGATTTGGGTCTAGTTATCGCAAAAACATAATCATCAGTAAGCTCAATGGGGTGTAACTGACAATTGGGGCATTGAATTGAATCCTTTAGAAAATGCGATTCTGAATCCGTCATATGAGTCCCAATAAGATCAATTTCTTCAGTTATTGGGTTATCAAATGATTTAACCGATTCTATAGGCTCAATCGTCTCACAGAAATCGTGTTCTGCAAACTCATGTGAGACTTCGCAAATTGAATCTTCACCTTCAGAATCAAAGAAATCTAAATCCGTATTAATGTACGTCCCAAAAATCATCCATCACTTTCTGATCCATGGAGACATACGTTTCCTCGTACCCTAGCTTAGGGATCTCAGGTGAAGAAATCATATCATCCTTAATTGGTTGCTCTAAATCAATTTGGTCAGCCTTATAACACGTGTCCCCCCCAACAGGTGCCTGAGCGGGTTCTGACATTGGCTCTCTTGAAGGGGGTTCATCTTGGGAATCATCCCAAGACTGAACTAAAGCAATCACAAATCTCATTCTCAGTTTCGATAACTTCTCGAGTAGAAACTCACCCAGGTTTTTCTCTTTAACATCCTGGAGCCAATCTAACAAATACTTGTTTAGATCATCAATCATTTCAATTAGGGGCTCCAATTCTTCAGTGCAAGGTATTGGCTAAACTTCCAAAGATTGTATAGTATTCCTGAAGTTAGCCAAAACCTTATCTTGAACTTGGTTAACCTGAACCAAATGACTTGGTTCAGGGTTGGGTAGGTTTGGGATCAGTGCAGAGGAGTTAACGAATTGAGATTCGTGATACCCTTTCTGATAATAGGTTATTTCGGATTGTTCAAAAGGTGGTGATGACCTAAAGGCAGGGTATTCAGAGGATGGGTAAGGATCAGTATATCCTTCTTGATTGTAGATCATATTAGGTTGTCCATGAAATGGTGGTGATCTATAATTAATGTGGCTCGAAGAAGAATAGAAATCACAATCATGGTGTTCAGGGTTAGACCCTAAACATGGAGGTCTGGAACTGTATCCCTAATCCGAGTTATCCCAACTAGCCGATGGTTGATTACAATACAAGTCGGGATAATAATCATCATGTTGAGGATAAGTCATAACAGGAGGGAAAGAATGTATGAAATGTGGAAAGATTCATGATAGACGGGAGGAAGAAAGGCATCCTGCAATACAAGCAATCAAACATATTCTTAAGTAGGCTAGCCTAAAGACCTACAGACTCCCAGAACTCGTCTCGAGATAAAGAAACGATTTGATCTACTTCTATCCATTCAATCCAACCAGTTAGAGGGAGAGACTGGGGAGAAGGTTCTTCCTTCAGCTTGCCCCTCTGGTTCCTAGTGTACCTCCCAACCACGATTGTTTGATTCTGCTCTCCTAGCTAGACATCAGATTGAACGGTAGAAACAGACTAATCGAAAATAATCTCGTTCTGGACTCCGAAGAGCGAGTCTAATCCTTAAGGCCAATGTCTACTCTGTTTTATTTAGGGTTAGGTTTGAATGTGCTTTAGAATGTGATGGACCCTTTATCTGGGTTGTGTCCTTAATGATTGATTGATGTGTGTGTGCATGCACAACTAGTGATTTTCAAGCAAGATTATTTTTGATGCGGTGAATTTTAGGGTTCAAATCTTGCTTAGTAGCTTTTATGATTCAACTTTAGGTATTTTCAAAAAAGTTTTGTTGGCACACCAGGTTTTGAAAGCACGGGTGAAGATATTTTCCTTTGAAGCTTAAAAGAATGTGGAGTGGCTGGTAAATCCCTAAAAGTTGAGCATATGTGGCAACTACTTAATGAGTTGATTTTAGTTGAAGTGGTGCGGCCCAATCAACTCAAGCAATCGGCCTATTGCACCACTTAATTAGGCACACAAGTGGTTACCTAATTTAATTTCTACTCGATTATGTGTTTGGGTGTATGTACCGGTTCCAAAGATCGGTTTACCGGTTAAGTTTGAAAATCAGATGAGGTTGTGTACCTCTATGAGATTTTTTTTATTTTTCTTTTTAAATGCGGAGGGTAAGGTAGGTGTTGGTGTCAAACAAATAATCAAAACTAACCTTAGGGTTTATAAGAACTCGTAGGTTGATTTATGTTTGTGTTATTACATGGTGGAATGAAAACTAATGGGTGGGAGGTAAGGGTAAACTTACAAAACCTTCAACAGCACTTTGCTACAATCTACTGCTTTTGCTCGTATCAAAAGAGTACTTGCAATCACAATAGGAAAGGAGAGAAGTGAGGTAAATAATTCGTAAGTCAGAAAACACAAAGAATCAAAGAGTGTCACCTCCCCAGTGAGAGCGCCAAAATGTTCCAGGCAGAAAACTATGCGTTCGCAGTTGGATTCGAAAACCCGTCGTTGTAGTTCGAGTCACGAAGAAATCCGTTCAACAGATAAAATTTATACCGAAAAATCCGTAAAGAAGCTCCAGGTCAAACACAGGGAGGCGAACGTTTGATTAAAAATACACGTTTGTTTTGTTTGTCATGAAACAGAATAGCTGGTTGAAAACTAGCTATATTTTTAACAAATAATAAATAGAAGAGAGAGATAATATTACAAATAAAAGTAAAAGGGATATAGAATAAACATGGATTTCATTATAAGAAGTTGTTCATTACACTACTCATTACGACTAGAAAGTGGGAAATCTATACTAGAAAGCGGTAAATCTATTCTAGAAAGCAGTAAAAAGAATGGAGAGAGAAGTATCCTCTTCAACGATCGCTTGGAGGACGAGCCAGACATGACGACGCTTGGAAGACAGGGAACAGAGTGAGGAGGACGAAGTAGGAGGAACGTGAACGATGCAGCACGTCGTCGTCGTCACGGGATCCGCTTCTCGAATGCAGAGAGAGGATAACCGCAGGATGCTGTACGAAGGGGGACGAAGGTGAAAAAATTAATATTTCTACTCTAGACGAGCATCCCGAGTGTGGGACAAGCTCTTAGAGCTTTGGAAGGGGTGAGAGAACAGAAGAAGCGATGAGAAATTCATAGGGTAGGGGTCTTCTTTTATAGTTGCAAGGAGTGGGGGCATTTTGGACATTTTAATTTCAAAAACATTAATTCAGGACCTTGAGTGACGAATTTATCCGTCACTAAAAGCCTGAACGTGGCCTACATGCACGCACTGTGCGCACCTCCTCGCCTTCGGCTGCTTCGACACCCGCGCACGTTCGCGCACACTCAGCCGTTCGATCTCAAGATCGGATGGCTTAAAACTCTCCTTGCCAGCTCCATGCGCTCGCGTGCAATCGGGTGTCCACGCTATGTGTCTGATCGCTCGTGGGCGCTATTGGCTGATTTGCTCCGCTCGCTGCCAATCGTACGGCTGCAATAATTCACCCATGCGCTGCAGATGCGAAATCGAACACGCATCGTGCACTTGCGTGACGCGGTTGATCGCTGTGTTGCGGTGGCGTCTTTGTCGCGAGGATGATTTAAGGCGCGCGTGCTTACGACCGTTGGATGGGCATCCAACAGTGGAAATTCATCGAGTGGGTGAAGAAGAGAAGTGGAGGCAGGTCCTTGGGGCCGGTTGGGCGGTTGGGATGGCGCCACGTTGTGCCATCTTGGTTGTCCATCTTCTATGTGTTATAGATGGTGCTACAAATGTCAGATTGGACCGATTTTTACGTTGTTAGGCTGCGATTGTCAATCCGAACTGATTTGTGTGGTTGGATTTGTTGTCTGATGTGTGGATTGGTACCATCTTGGCCCTTGATCTTTAGGGTTCCTCGATCTCTATCTAGTGTTACGGATATCCGATCAGGGCGATCTTGGAGTCATTGAACTCCAATCGCTGCCTTAATCAGATCCGTACGGTTGGATCTTCGATCCGAGGTCCTGATTAACAAGTTGCCCTATCCTTTGCCATAAGAAGAGACAATTAACCTACATTTTATACAAACTAACCTAAATGCAAGATGATGCATGTTATACAATATTTATAATATGTGATGCAATTCTATGCTTAAGAACACACATATATAGGCAGTTTATGTGATTAAACATGTTTACATCAGTACGCAGCAACCCGGTCACAGATTCTCACCTTAGCTAAGCTTCCTACCTTAGAGGAGGTCTACAACCGTTTAAGTCGTATTTACATACCTACATCTTAGACTGGAGATGCTAACCACACATCCGCACTTGTTGCAGTGGTTGGACATGGTGGGCAAGGAGTCTCTTCCACTGGTGGGTGTGGGAGAGGACGTGGTGCTTCTGGGAGATCTCACGTCGGCACCACGTGCACCTTTTATGGTAGGGTTGGTCATGTGGAGGCTTCATGCTAGTCCATGCATGGGAGAACTCCATTGGCGAACCAAGAATCTGTGATTGTTGAGGCGACTACAAATGTCTCACCTATTCCGAGAGTTAACTATAATGCCTTACTACAGCATCTCTCCCAGCTGACTCAGGAGCCAACAACTCCTACTGAGACTGCTGGCTTCACGTCTTCTTCAGGTATTGATCTATGTGCATAAGCATCTGCAAGTACTACTTGGTTGGTACCATTTATCAAGAGATCAGGAGTGATTTGGCAAGATACAATCTGTACCCTATGGCAGGGCAGTATAGGTTGTGGATGAGAGGCATGCAAAGATTGGTGGTCAGGGGGAGGTCGCATTGACTCCCACCATGAGACTATCTGATGCATTTTTTGTCCCTGATTATTCATTGAATCTTTTATCTATTAGCAAGATTACCAAGCAGTGAGAGTTTTTTTTAAAAAAAAGAGAATTATCTTGAATACCCCATTCCAAAATTCCTTATGCATTGCTAAGGGAACGAGGCTAACCATGGAATTGAAAACAAGAAGTTTGCTATGACTGAAGAGTGAGTCATAGGGGTGGCTTCATCCGTGATGTGGTGTGCTTCAAGTGTCGAGGAAGAGGACATTGGGTGAGGAATTGTAGAAACTCAATGGTGTGTCTTTGTTGCAAGGGAATAGGCCATCGGTGGAAGACTGGTTCACGTGGGAGAACCCATGGTCCAAAACCAAGCATCTGTAACTACTGAGGAGACTACAAATATTGTCCTGTTCCAAGAGTTGACTATAATGCCCTACTACAACGTATCTTCTAGTTGACTCAGGAGCCAGTGACTCCTACTAAGACTGTCGCCTTCACCTCTTCTTCAGGTATTGATATGTGTGCACAAGCATCTGTAAGGACTACTTGTTTGGTGGATTTTGGTGCTTCATACCATTTGTCAAGAGATTAGGGGTGCTTCAGCAAGATATAGTTTGTACCCCATGGTAGGACGGTACAAGTTGTGGATGAGAGGCATGCAGAGATTGGTGGTCAGGGGGAGGTCGCATTGACTCCCACCATGAGACTCCCTGATGCATTTTTTGTCCCTGATTTTTCATTGAATCTTTTATCTATTAGCAAGATTACCAAGAATCAAGAGGTTTTTTTTTTAATTATTCTGAATACCCCACTCCCAAATGCTTTATGCATAGCTAAGGGAATGGGGCTGACCATGGAATTGAAAACAAGAAGTCTGCTATGAGTGAAGAGGGAGTCATGTATGGGAGGAGAAGGAAGGGTGAAGGCGATAGGGGCGGCTTCATCCGTGATGTGGTGTGCTTTAAGTGTTGAGGAAGATGACATTGGGTGAGGGAATGCAGAGACCCAGTGGTGTGTCTTTGTTGCAAGGGAATAGGCCATTGGTGGAAGACTTGTTCGCATGGGAGAACCAATGGTCCAAAAGCATGGTTGTTGCCACCACCACCTTCTGATCTACCTTCTCGGGAAGTGGATTCATCATGGTCGCCTGATGTGAGGGGACTTAGATGCTATTCTAAGTTCCTTACTAGTGGGGACGTTTATTCATGGATCGCCGCGGGTGGAGTGGATTAGATTGGGGGTATCTAGCTTGAATCTGGTTTCGCAAGATTGGAAGGTAATTATTTTTTCAAAAATGAAGGTGTTGGTTTTTGGTTTGACAAAGGTAGATATATCCCATTTCAAGTTTCAAGCTCTGGTGATTTTTCTACTCTAAGGAGCTCTCCTAGTGCTATCGAGGAACAGGTTCCAATACATCCCACCATTTTGTTTCACATAATTGGAATTCCATTGAGATGGAGAATTGTTGGAACGGTGGTTTCACCATGTTCTCCTTTTGCGTGAGTTCAAAGATGTAGCGGCATTGGTTTGCATGAAGGGGACACAACTTTGATTCTAGTTGAGACCGAGCTTTTGATCGGGATGAAATTGCCTAGCAAAGAGATTTTTCATTTTGGGGCTGCGCTTGCGTGGTTTCCTTCAAGGAGATGTGTTGAAGATGCACTCAAATGGGTCGACCATGAAATGGCCGACCTGTGATTGGACTCTTGCTATCAGGGCATTGGTAGGAGGTGATGCTTTGCCATATGAGAAGGGATCTTCGCCTTGTGGAGCAGTAGCTGCTGGTGGTGGACCTCTCTATTTGGTGGTCTCCTGTGGACCCATTAGATTGTGTCGAATTTGGAAACCTAAGGATCGCCAACTGGAGAATTTCAAATTTTGAAATATCCATAGTTGCAAGAGATCCTTTTTCCGATTCTCAAGGCCATGCATTGGACCCAGTTGGGTCTCTAAATTTGGAAACGATGCAAAATTTGGTTGCTAACATGGAAAATGTGGAAGTACCATTGACAGAGAGGTAGTTGGCGCTTGAGTGTTTTCCAAAGGAAGCTGGAAATTGTGTGGAGAATGGGTCTTTTCCAAATTTAGACTCACGTCAAAATTTGGAAATAGACTAGAAGTGCCAGCCTGTGCGATGGTTAGCATGGCTTCGATTTTCAAATGGGCGTGCAATAGTTGGAGATTGTGTGGAGAATGGGTCTTTTCCAAAGTTACACGCATGTCCAAATTTAGAAAATGATGATGACTCTCCTTTCGCCAGTGCAGGATGGATCCAGATTCTTAAATCGATCCGGACATGGTAACTCTAATGAACTCGTTCAGGTTGTTCCATACTTTCCTTCTTTGGCTTTTGGTGGTCCCTTGTCTGCTGGGCTTGGCACATTGCAGGTTGAAACGGTAATGGCGAGGTAGAAGAAGCGTTAGCAGCCTACTGATGTGCGATCGAAGTTGCCGAGTAGTGAGGACACTGCTGATGCTGTTCAACAGGATTAGAACAATGAGGAGGGTGTGTTTCGCAAAACACAAGTGGACTCCAGACCTAGGCGTGGGTTTGAACGTGGTGAGTTCGTTCCCAACACACTCTTCCCGAAGATTACTTGCTATCCTACTCCACAAAAAGTAGTGGTTGGTGGTGCCTCTTTTGCGACAAAGGAGTTGGGACTGCCAACATGCTTCGGTTCTATCTTTGGTGATCCATATGTAGTGGAGCGCACGTGAAGGTTGGATGCGGTTGGCTTGATGGAAAACCAAACAGTGTGTCCCAATGGGCCTAGTGATGCTACATCTGACGTTGGATCTGGGGGAGGTCAGAAGAGGGAGGATGCTCGTAACTTATTTGTTCTGAGGCGATCCTCTTTAAGCAAATCGTCCTCACGAACAAAACTTATCTCGGAGAAGTATCGTCTGGTCCTTAGTGCATGCTACAACAGAAAGAGGTTCGCTAGGCACATTTGGGTTCATGAGATTCTAAATGGACACTGGAGGAGATGTTATGATGAGTTCAAGGTAAGCAAGGAAGCATTCACGGCAATTGTGGAGTTTTTAAAGGAGAGAACATGACTATATGATTCAAGATTTATAACTGTCGACGAACAAGTTGCCATATTCTTGCATGCACTAGCCCATGACTCATCAAATCGGCATCTAATTGAGAGATTTCAACATTCAGGGGAAACAATCTCCTGATATTTCAACATTGTTCTGCTAGCATTATGTTCAATTAGCTGTTCATTTCTTTACCAGGAGCTTATGCGGAGGTCCCAGCAGAGATAAGGACAAATAAAAAATTCTTCTCGTATTTCAAGGTAAGCTTTAAAGATACCCATCAATATTCACATTACTGCAATATGTTCATCTCCGGCTACCTATTAAGAAGTATGTCAAAAATCTCCATGATAGGATATCCTAGGTGCAATAGACGGATGCCATGTCCGTGCCACTGCTCCTACAGCGGATCAGGCAAGATTCAGCAATCGAAAGGGATGGACTAGTTAGAATGTCATAGCAGCTGTCGACTGTGATCTCCAGTTCATCTTCATTGGAACTGGTTGGGAAGGATCCACGACGGACATGAGGGTTCTTAAGTGGGCATTGAGAGAAGGCCTGAACGTACCCCAAGGACGTAGGTATTTAGTAGATTTGGGGTACGCTAATATGGATCATTTTCTTTCCCCTTTTCGTGGCATTTCCTACCACCTACAAGAGTATCGAGGTCGTGGTCGAAGGTATAGGTTATACAAGGAACTGTATAATCATTAACACGCCCAGTTAAGGAATGTTGTGGAGGGGGCATTTAGGGTGTTGAAGAGGAGGTTTTCAATCTTGGATACCCATCCGTACTACACATTTGATACACAATGACATATTATGATGCCATGTTGTGTAATTCACAACATGATCTGCCGTTGGAATATTCAAGATCAAATATTTGCTGTGGTGTTGGACGACACTAAGGATGATGGCGACAATGACATCATGTGGCACGATATCGATTGAGTAGCTGTACGTCAGGGAGAGTTTGTAAGAGATTGATAGCACAACTTTGGGCAGACCATCGGGTGAACTAAGACTTTCATTTCCTGTGCATGTTATGTAATGTGTTGTAATCTAAACTGAACTCCTTGTACTTGTTTGTAATTATTATTCGAACCTCCTGCCATGCACTACTATTAATCAATTATCTATGACATAAGTAACTGCTCAGGCAAGGCATGTAAGTGATTTATAAGTACTGTAGGTATGGCAGATGGTTTCATGGTGACAACTCACGGTCGAAGTTGCCACTGTGGACGATCGACATAGCTATGGTTGGACCCCAATGGCAGACAACATCTATCGCCAATGGATCGCCTTTTCTACATATGCCAGCTTAAGCAACATGTAAGTGACATTATAATAGTTACTTTATTTGAAGTTGTTCTTCTAAAACATGATAATAAATTGCAGGGGTGCAATTACAAAGTTGCATCGCAACAACTCCCTGTATTTGTTAATGCAAGCCGTGCAGAGACCTACTTCCTTGCCCTTAAATATCATTGCCTAGAGCTGGAGAATAACCGTATAAGAACGAACTCGGAAGCAAATGAGTACATAGATTGGCTTCTAAACAGGGTTAAGGAAATCGATGATGAAATAGAGGTCACCCATAATGAAAATGACAACTTGCAGGGAGAAGTAGAAGGAAATCGTCATCATATAGGCAAGTTGAACGAACGGGCCCAAGATTTAGAGATTGAACTAGGTGTTCAAAAAGTTTAAGTTACATGCGAACCATGCAGAAATTGTTGACAAGATGAGGAACTTGTCATGCTAGATATAGTTCTGATAATTATTTGTCTACCATTATCTATAAGTACTACTAGCAACCACTTTACATTTTATATGTTGACTTACCATGTTTATGTTATTGTTACTTTTGGGGACTTCAAATTTTTCCATATTAGGTATTTGTAACCATAACATTCTAATGTATATTATTGGTATAATAATACACGATTGTAGCTCTGAAATGAGGAATCAGGTGTACACCTGGACTACAAAGAAGGATATGATGCTATTGAGTCATATTAAGGATGTGGCTGAATCAGGTGAATGGTACCTTTGCACTCTCACTAGACGAGGATGAACTATAGTAGTTGAGAACTACAATGCACAGAAGTCCGTGAACTTGCGACTGCTTACACTATTCCAATGGTAGAAGCACCTGAAGAAGTACGTGCTTCTTTCCACACTCCTCCAAATGGAAGGATGGCTGTGGGATGACACCACCAACCTTATTGTTCCACCCAATGAGGGTGCGTGGGATATGGTACGTACTAGTTATTTCTCTAAATTCATATATAGATGAAACGAAAGTAACATAACATATATGTTAACTCTTGTAGGTCGATGAAATGTTTTGCGACAGTCTCAAGGATGTTCCCTTCCCACAATTTTCACTCCTTCTAGATATATTTGTTCTTTAGCTTCAAGTGGAGTATTGCATGTGGGAATACAATGTTATGTAGTAACGTATTTAGGGCTTCTCATATATTATGGCATGTTGTAGTATGTTGCACTTACCATTTCTATTTGGATGATTTGTATGTCAAGTATTAACTTTTGAACTTTCGATAACTTATTTAGCTACCTTATATGTTTAATGCATCTTCCTTTGTTTTATATAATTTGTCTTTCATTTACGGGCACCCTCCAGTTCGTAAGTTGGGCAATGATGAAAGCTAATTGAGTAAATGTCAAATTTATTCAACCGATGGAGACATGTACTATAAAATGGTAGGAAAGTGTGATCTTGGCCATGCAACCCCATCTTATAGGTTAGTAGGATGCAAACAGATTTGCCTTTGTACAAAATTGTTAGCAAAACCTGTTGTGGCATCCTAGCGAATGTATTGTCTATAAATGAGATTGCTTACAAGCAACTAAGCAAATTGGGTCCAACCCCTTCTCAAACATCAATGGTTTCATACAATCATCATTCACGACATCATAAGTAACGCTGTTTCCCATTGAAAATTTCAATTATTTGTTAACTTGTCATATTATAATTGATTGTTTCAATGCTATCATGTAGGAAATTCCATCTATCCGACGCCAAATTCAATTTAAGTGATCCATGTCAGCTAAGTATTTTAAAACCTTTCCTTGCAATCTTATATTTATTTTCAATGAATTTTTTGTTCCTTCTTCAAAAAGTACTGCATTCCATAACTGAAGTTTGGGTGCATTCGTGCTTTGTGATTTTTGTTAATATCTAACTTTGACATTTACCTTGGCAAAATACAATGAACGATTTTTTGTTTTATTTTTGAAATGAGGTCTACTTATGATAATCTTGTTCCAGGCAGAGTCTTTATGTTGTTTGGTGGGGTTTGTGAGTTACGAGTACCATTGTCATTCTAATCTTTTTACTATTGGGTAACTCTCTCGATGCTAAAAGAGAAATCAAACATGCTTAATCTACTTTCCCTAACCTTAGATCATTGAATGACTAGGTATCTGGATTATTGCAAACAGTTGTTCGTCTAAGATCATTACACTTCATACAAATTGATTTTTTTTCTCTTTATTGCAAGTCAAGAATTGGACTGCTTCATGAATAGCCTACAAGTAGCTCTGATTATTTATCTACCATTCTTGGGATTAACCATCAAGTTTCCCTATCATTGATTTCAGCAATTAAAAAGAAAGTCTCATTCTTGCACTTCTTGTTTGTATTTAGAGTTTAGTGAGTCAACCACTATTTCTCATTGTTAATTGTAGCCATCGCTCTCAAAAGTCTAAACTAGATGCTTTTCAATAACTTCAAGAATAGTTCTTGTTTGGTATAGAATTTTTGTATTGGACTAAATAAGGTTCATGCATTAAAACCTTTCTTGGAGCCATCAAGCAGTTGGCCGATGCATTAATAAATATATCTTGGAAGCTCAATCCACATGTCCTTTAATGAATCAAAACAATTATGATATTTGAAGACCACTGAGCAAAGGCCATCATTTGCAAATATGTTGAGGGAACATTCAAATATTCATGTGTTTGTAGTTGCTTGATTTTCATCTAGCATCCCTTTGGTAAACAATAATATAACTAACTTTAGACCCATCCTTCAGCAAAATGGTCCATAGTAATCGACTAAAATCATCAATAAACACCATAAAATATCAGTAAACAAACAGATGACTTCTTTGATAGGGACCTTAAATGTCACAATGAATGAAATGAAAAGCGACACTCTTATTTTAACTGGATTGAAAAGAGGTACTGCAATTCTTGCCCAACTGGCAAGCTTCACCTTATAGGGTGGTAAGAAAAGCAGACATTAGAAACATCTTCCATAGTCTCGAAATAGATGGATGAACCAAACAATGATACCAGAGATCTGGGTTAGATGAAATAGATGAACACCAACAAATAGCTAATTGTCAACATAATAAAGGGCATCTCTCTTAGTCCCCCCACCAATTATCTTCTCCATCCGGATGTCTTTAAAGAAAACATAGTGCTCGTAGAAAATTACCTTGTAGCAAAGCTCTTTACATAAGCAATAAATAGATAATAAAATGAGGGAAAACTCTAGAGCATAATAAACAATCGACAGACATGGTGACTCTGAAAACTAAACATCTACAGCTATAACAGAAGATTACGACCCGTTCGCCAAATGGACCAAAGTAACATTTGTAGTTTGTTGTGTAGAAGTTAGGGCATCCTTCTTATTGATGATATGATTAGAGGCACCAAAGTCTACCACCTAGGAAGTGGTGGATGTACCAGTGCTTGATTAGCTGAAGTCCCTGTGACAACAACAGAAACAATAGTCTCCTGAGAGGTAGAAAGGCTAGAAGCCTAGCAAAACAGCTTCATAAGCCATGCACAGTCAGTGAAACTAAGAGAGGGGATCCTAGAGTGGGTAGAGGCTGCTGCAACAAGGGGGAGGTGCTGCTGGTAAGGAAGTGGTTCGATGGGATTGAGGAGGGATGATAGAGGAGAGAGAAAACTAGGGTTTTGGTTGTGAGGATACCTGAGTACAAAGTCTAGGACTCACTTTGATCTGATATCACATTGGAAGAGAAATGAACTTTTTATCAAAATGAAGCCCTAGTTTGCTTTCTATAGAGGTAATGGGAAAATTACAAGGAAATCCTAAAGGAAAATAAAATAGACACAACCCACAAAATAACTCATTATAATGGTAATTCTAACTGCTGTCATTGAAGATAATTCACCTTTTTACTTTTATCTTTTACTTTTTCAACATAGTAAGGGACATTAGAGGATCAACCTACAATTTTAACCTTTGGAAGTTTGTTACATACGAGAGAATCTCGTAAGTTTTTGTGATTCTCTTTCTATATTTAATTGCGAAAGGCTTCTTTGAGCTAAGCTAAATTTAAGGAGCCCCTCTAGGTGATCAACAAGAAAATGTGAAAAATGTCAAGGTATAGAGATGAGCTTTTTGCTCATGTGTTATTGAGCCAATTTTTATACAACTTATATTTTGGTGTCTTTTTATTATTTGGTTGGCTATGAGAGTAAAATTACAACTCTCATACCTCTTTCTATATGTAAAGAAAAGAGTGTATGGCTACTCCAATGATAACTCCATTTCCCTATGTTGGGATGAAATGCAATTGTTTCATTCATAAGACCCCTGGTGCCTTTATATAGAGAGGTACCAAAGGAAGAAATTACACACGCACCCATACATAACAAAATAAAATAAAAGACCAACTATGAATAATTGAAAAAATAACTTAACACTTCCCCTCAAGCTGAAGCATAAGCATCAAACATGCTTAGCTTGGAATAGAGACTGTGTAGTTGCTTCCTAGAGACTACTTTAGTGAAGATGTTTGTAAGTTGGTCTTCAGTACATATGTCTCTTCCTGGACTGAGAGGGCACAACCGGAGGTATGCTCCTAGCTGGAGCGATGGTGTGACCCGACAATTTTG
Organism: Thalassia testudinum; assembly: GCA_037157565.1. Taxonomy (NCBI): domain Eukaryota; kingdom Viridiplantae; phylum Streptophyta; class Magnoliopsida; order Alismatales; family Hydrocharitaceae; genus Thalassia; species Thalassia testudinum. The sequence goes on along the minus strand of JAZHRO010000015.1, from coordinate 21,715,011 downwards.
ACCGACCCTGCAATACGATCTGAATAATTTAGAACTAAGCCTCACTAAAGGCAAATAGAGCTTGCTCTTCGCTGATGTGAGGCACTGGCATGGGTAGCTTCTAATAGGCCCGACTTTTTTGATTAAGACTAGCAACATTCTCAATACGTCGAGAATGGGTATGCCTTTCACAAGGATCGCTTGTCCTGTTAGCCTCTCCCCTGATAAGGAGAGGCCACTAGGCAAGGATCTAAGGGAAGGATACATCTAAATCTTCTCTAAATAGAGGGATGATTTACTAAATCTGACTCATATGGTGAGTGAGGGAACAAATGTTGGAACCAAAATAACTAACGGTAAGAGTCTAAAGTGAGAATTTAGATTAGAAAGCGGTAGGTAACGTATAAAACCCTTATATCACCTCTTCTGCTGGGCTTTACATGTAGTTTGGTCCTTACTGAGCTGCTTAGCTCTTCCTTATTATTGCGACCCATTTCAAGTCCTGATGTCGTGGGCCAACGAATTCCACCTCACCCACGAGGAGTGCTGGCGCCTAGTGGCGACAGATCAGCTATTCGTGATGACACTCATATGCTTGGAGAGGGTGATAGAGGAAGCACAATACCCGGGAAGGTGGGTGGAACCACCTACCTTGCCCCTATAGGTATTGTAGTGGAATTTGTAGAAGCCACCTGTCAGCTAGAGTAGGCGATCTGTTTTGCGGGTTTTTGACCCAAGAAAACTTGGGAGGACTTTTGAATGGCTAGTCCCCTAGTTTCTTTATTTTAGGTCGTAGTTATGCAAGCTACCTCCTTTTTGTGATAGCAGTTGTGGGCTCTTCTTTTGTAGTTTCTCTCTCTCTTAGATGAGATAGCATTTTGTGATGTAAAGAGGGAACGACACTTGTACATGTATGCATATGTATATATGTATGGATGTATGGACCATGGAAATCTATATATGTTTTGGTGGTGAATGACGTACTATATTGCATGGCTTCTGTTATGACGTTAGACTTTTAAAGAGATATGGTTGCAGGTTTCTTGGAAAAAAAAACGTGTTTATGTGGTGAATGTCTTAGTTTTGTTTTCCGTTGGTTTTCATGTTTTACCGTTTGCCCTGGTTGGGTGTACCCACTCATTTCTCATCTCTATTTTTGCCTTGTTGTGGCAAAGGTAGGGTGTGCCCATTGTATATTTTCTGGTATGCATGCACAGGTTCTCATTATAGGTGCAGGAAATTGGAAAATGTTCCAGCAACAAGGGAACTTTGTCAAATTTTCGATAGAATTAAACCCCTTTGACTCAATAGAATTAGTCCTCCAAATTTTACCGTTTGAAGGAACTACGCGATTAACCCTAACCACCTCACTACTGGGCCAATTTCCCCCTGCACCCTCGGTAATCCATTCCCGACTCGACGAGAAGGATTATTGGGGCGTGACACTACTGCTTTCACCTGTGATGCCTGTCAGCTGGGCAAGCATCATAGGGCTAGTTTTTCCACAACCATTTCAGTTTCATCTGTTGCTATATTTGATCTAATTCACATGGATGTTTGGGGTCTAATTACGCAACAATCATAAGACTTAAATGACCTAAAGTAAGTTAGAACTTAGCATAATTGTAGTATAATTCATGCATGAATAACATACATTGCATCTTTTCCTACTTTATTTAGATATCCATGAAATAATGTTATAATGTATTGATTAGTGCATTATTTGGATTGTAGGCAATAAAAAGCTCAGGAGATGGCCTGAAGCTGGACCTGAAGAGGGGAGGAAGCAAGAACTGAAGTAGAGCTGGAGCAGAAGCCTTAGAATAAAGGGGAAGAAATAATGTAGGGAGAGGTATACTACTCTACCAAGTAAAATTTTAATGTAGGAGTTAAATTATGAAGAACATAGGACATTTTCTAGCCTTAGGATATCCCTATAGACCCTCCTAAACCCTAGCTACCCTTAGATTAGGTCATCTCAGCCTAGGATGCCTTAAAACCCTCATTCCAGCCCACATCTGGACGTCCAAGTAAGTCGCTAGACGTCTAGAACCCTCAGACACCACCCGTAGATCGAGAACCCAATTTTGCTAGAATATTGGACGTCCAGACAAGGAGTCAGACGTCTAATTTATGCAGAATCCCAAGACATAACCTAAACTCCTCCCTGACTCAACATTGGACGTCCAAACCAGAGTTCTGGACTTCTAATTTTGAAGTATAAGCTGTCTGATTGTTAAATCAGACATCTGTAACCCTTCTCCAATCCATGTTTTTGAAATCAAGTTTGGACTTGATTTCCTAAGCCCCTAAACCCAATTTTACACCCTAGGGAGCATAAATTAAGCTGCCCTAAGCCTAGTACACTGCCCTAAGACCCTCATAAGAGCCTAGTTAGGTTCTCACTAAATCCAATTGACTTAGATTTAAGTCAATTACTCTTCACCTAGTCAATTAGATTCATAGAGTCCAAATGAGCTCAGATCTCAACCAACACAAGTCCAATTGGACTCAGTTAGAGTCCAATTGACTCAAGCCTAACCTAACTAGGTATTTTCTCTCTCGAGAAAAGATGAGGGACTGGATGTTATTTCGATCCAATCAAGGCACCCAAAGATTTTTGGATGACTAAGGCAGTTTCGAGGCGGATGATAACTCTGAATCAGAAATCTGCACACCCGAGAAATAACTGGGCAGCCAGGAAGGAAGAGCCTCGCAAAGACCCTTTCACGGTAGAGCGTCCCCATGGGTTATAGGATTTCCCCCACCAGACCTTCCTTGTCACTGCGGTTCCAAGTAGACCAGAATATACGGACTTAAGACCTTAAGTCCACCAATTTTAGCCTAATTGGTGCCTTGGATTTCACTTGATTTAGAAGTTGATTTTGACTTGTGACCTAATTTGGAGGTTGGTTGGCATACAATGTAAACCAACTTCACCTGACCTACCCTAAAGATGACAGAATGAAATTTAGGTCAAGACTTAGAAATCACCCTGAATTGATTCTCAGGTTATTAGGTCCAAGATTTTTAGGGTTCAAGTGAAATTAGAGCCTGATTTTTAGGATTTTTCTTACTTAGATCTTTCCAAACACGGGCTTGGATAGCACACAAATGCGGGAGGGTTTATTCTCTTTATGCAGGAAATTATGAACTAACACTTCAAAACCCTAATGTTGAAACCCTAATTGACTCTATTCCAAGTCCAATTAAATCTCAAGATGTACACCTTGGACTTCAAATAAGAAGGTGAGTAGTCCAAGATGCTTAGAACTTAAGCATAATCCTTAATAGGTACAGGAAATAGGGTAGGGAATTCTTAACAGAATTGCCTCAAGCTTTCAATCAGATATGGAAATTTACACAAGTCAGGAAAACTTGCCTTTCAAACGATGATTTACTAAGAAAATGAGGTAGGTAGTTCCTAATTGATTATTTCCTTTTTATCTTCCCAAGACTAGGAGTTGATTAGGGAAGAACATAAATTACTTGCCCTGGGAGTGGCTATTTTGCGCAGAAGATCGCCTCGTAATGTATCTCGCAAAATCACAAGATATCAAACAGGGCAAGTTAGTGCTCAAATATAATCAAATAAAACAAAGACTAGCAGTGAATTGCACGTTTCTCCCGAACAACGGTGCCAAAATGTCGAAGGGATCTAGAGAGGATTAAGATTAAATTATCATCGTTGTAGTGCAAAATCCTCAATCGATCTCTCAACAAATAAAATTTATAAACTTAGATATTTAGAAATGAAGTCCAAGGTCGAACACAGGGAGTAAATAGGAATACACATGCTAATCTTTAATTAAAACATAAATAAGTACAATAAGTGAAGCACTATAAAGATATTCAATGAATATTAATCTGTCATATTAAGTATTCAATGCAGATCAATGTATCTAGAGATAAAAAGATACCTAGAACAAAATAATGGTGATTTAAATCACCAAAATAATCAGTTATCAAACATCTGATACATGGATCAGACGACTTAACCAATCCTTGCTACAGTGCTCTTCAAAGCTTTCTTCTGCTCTTTGCTCTTTCTTCTTCTTCTCTTCTGCTTTCTTTCCTTGGCCTCTTCTCTCCTTCCTCTTCTTCTTCTCAGAGGCACGGCCCCTCTTTTTGTTCTTCTACTTTCTTCCCTAGCCCTTCTCTTCTTCTTTTCAGGCATAGCCAAGGGTCTTCTCCTTCTCAAACCTTTAAGTCTTTTTCTTCTTCAACCTCTGCCTTTAGCTTCTTCTTCTTCTCTCCTTCCCTCTTCTTCTTCACAGCGGCTAAGTGTCAGGCTTTCTTCTATGAAGCAAAACCCACCCCTCCCCCACTCTCGCACTCTTTCTTTCCTCCTCTCCTCTTTCTCTTAGATGGTTGGGTAATCGGGTAATCGGATCGCGTACCTGGGTCCAGGGCTGCGGGCATGGATCGCAACCAAGGAGTGAGAAAGGCTTAGGTGGGTCAAGTTGTGAGTGCGAGTGTAAGGGACCTCAACCCATGTGTTTGAGGCAAACAACCCAGAGCGAAAAAACAACTTATGCCGCTTCACTGGCTTATCTCCCACCGATGTGGGACTAAAGTCCCTCTTGTTTCTTGCGTACACCTGCAGTGTGGATGTGTCTTCAATTGGAGCAGCAACAGGTGTTGTGGTCTCCAATTGACCACCTGGGCATGTGCCTAGGAACCTTCCGTGCTTTCTGGAGATGTCACATGGAGCAAGCATGCCCTCGAACTCAAAGAACGTGGTGGTGGTAATGGCGTCGACGGCGGAGCAGTGACGAACCTTGAAAATCACGAACACGGCCTCTCGGCCACGTTAAAATAGTTCATAAGGGTCGCCAGGGCAAAGCAAATGCAGTGGTGGTCATGGTGTGGGGTGAGAAGCATCATGGTTCAGGTGGGTTGGTCGACGAGCGTTTAGAGGGGTGAATTGCCCTAAATAAGAGAGGGCTTTGGTTCGAGTGGATGAGGCGAAGGTGTAGGACGTGTTAGCGAGTCGATTGGTGGATTGTGGAGGTGGGGTAGACTCGCTGAAGGGGTGGCCAGAGGTGAGGGAGATGACGGTGTGTATTTGGTCGAGGGGATATTTTTGGGTTTTGGGTAATAGAAATTAACCTAAGGATCTAAATAAACCTAATTAACCTACTCTAATGATCGAAGGGGGTAGGATTGGCACCGGTGTTGGCAGACCAGCGTCGTGGAAGATAAAGTCTCCTGAGAGGGACGGCAACGAGGAAAGGTTGGAGACTGTAGTTTTACCCTTATTTTCATGTTTATCTCTCAGAATGGTTATGCAGTGAATTATGCCTCTTTGGCGGTTATGTAAGAGCATTTATCTATTGATTATGACTAAATAAAGCTAGATATGGCTGATGATGATATCATCATCACTCCAAGTATGCCACCTTGAAAGGCTATTTTTAGTCTTTCAAGGAGTCCACCAACCAACCCATGAAATGAGGATGTTGAAGACCCATTTCAAATGGGTTGGACGGCCACCTTGGGAGCTCTTCTAGAGAGTTCCACACCTCTTTAGATGAGCCACCCCTTTGTCTATTTAAGGGATCCCTTGGACGACCATGCACCCCCATCTTGGCTATTACCTCCATCTCCATTAACGAGCTCCTCCACCTTCAAGCATCACCACCTTCGCGTTCAAGATCCAAGCAACTCCGCCACCTTCTCAAGAGGCCAGCCTACACACCTTGGTTGTCCCTCTCTTCCCTTCTACCACCTCAAGCCACACAAGCCATTGGAGACCACCTCCAATGCCCTAAGTTCTCCTAGCTAGCCTAGTTCTTCTTAGTTTAATTTCTACATTTATCTTTTTACTTAAGTAGTGTAGTCATCCTCTACCTGAATGATGCATGCATAATCTTTCATTAGATCCATGCATGCATCCATCTTCTGCTAGCTAGAATTTATGTTCTCAAGCTTTCATGTACAAGCATGTCTCTAGATCCAATTGTATTGATGACCATTCTTGAGGAAATAAAATCAATATTTGCATGATATTTGTTTCTATGTGAGTTGCCTATTCTATATTCTTATCATAATTGCAGCAAAATGTCTATCCCCGAAGATATTAACGAATTAGTGATTGATCTGTTTTCCGCTTGTCATCGCATCATTGAGATTATATACACGCCAATGCATATTTTCACATTCGTGATATATTTAATGCATGCACACGTTTTTCGAGTAAATAAGGTGACTGATGCATCTTCAGCTCGCACTTTAGAGACTGGGGTACAGTTTTAAGCAAGTATGAAAAGAATCAAAAGTCAATTTTGCTTTTCTAAACGCCTTCCTGAGATCGACTGAGACTCATCGTCTCGATATATTAATTTTTGTTGAATCCGATTTCGCAACTATGCTACAATGCTATTTTAATAAAAAATGTGATTTATGACCACAACAAATGGCATTGTTGCTGGAGAGGCAATGCGATTTTGATTTTTGATTTTTTTGAATGTAATAATTTCAAATCCATTTCTACTTACTTTTTGATGTGCAAGAACAGGAAAGGCAGATTCTACGCACACATCAGGTGCAGGTGAAGAAAAATCAGGTACACATCACTATCTTAGGTTTAGGTTTTCCATTTGAACTCTATGACTAGATTTGATTTTTGAAAAAAAAAATCTGCATATTCTTGTGCAAAAACAAAAAAAATATATAGGTTTTAGAATTAGGGTTCTTTTGAATCTTAAGGGAAGATATTTGTCTGAAAAAAAAGAAAAAAATTGAAAAATTTTCCCTTTAAAAAAAGAGAAACAAATTTTGAAAAAGTTTGAAAATTTTGAAAAAAAATCGTAAAAAAAAATAAAAAAGGAAAAATTTGTTTTGGTGAAACGGGCTTGATTTTGAATTTCAAACCCCTTCATAAGCCATTTCACCCTTCCTTGAAATTCGGCTTGATTTTAATCGCTATTTCAAAACTCGATTGTTGAATATTTATTAAGTCAAAAATTCTAAAATTTGGGCAAAGCTATATTTTCAAATCATCTTTTAAATGGAACTTTTTATTTGAAAAAATTTGAATTGTGAAATTTTTAAAAATTTGTGAATTTAAAGGAGTCAAACTGATTCAGATTTGAAAATTTTTGAATTTTAAAAAGCGATTCCAAACAACTTACGAACCAGATTTGACCAAAAATGATGGGGTTTGAATGACTATCAAACTATCTTTTATTTCTATATTTTTCTCAAATTTTTGGAGTTAATTTGATACTGTTTCAAATTGAAAAACCAACAAAGAGTCAAAATTCCAAATTTGACCCCCCAACAATTAACAATTCATATTATTTGGTTAAAATAGTAAAAATTAAAAAAAATATATTCTCTGGAAAGCTAATTGAAAAAGGAATTTGACTATCAAATTTCAAATTAATTGGATTCAAATTTTGGCGTAGAGAATAGTTTGTAGTGAAATGTTGGTCTGCTGAACACTTAGAAATTGTATAAACCCTTGGACTTAACCTTTAGGGTTACATTCTAGAGACTACATTTGGCTAACTTAGACTTAATCAAGTCTAGTGGCTAGCCGATGAGTTTAGTTACCTTGTGTACCACTCACCAAAAATCCCAATTTGAAGAAAAAGGTTGGTAAAAATTTCATAAATCATATTAAATAACCTAAATTCGTTGTCGTACTACTGGGTCATCACAACCATCTTAGCCAAACCTTACCCAAATCTACGGGACTGTATCAAACGATCGCGACTCGGGGGAACAAAGGAACCAAAGGCGAAAGTCGAAGGAAGAATCTTCCCCTTAGTCCTCTCGTACAAATTGGGTGGGTTAGCGTGGGGGGTTGGGATTACTTGTAGTCGGTTGCATGACGAATTTTTCTTCATAAATTAAAATCTTAACGAAAAACCTGGTCACCTGATCTTAAGGACCACTTGATTAACAAGGCCTTAGCCTTGTTTGGCCTGGCTACACCAACCCAGAAGTTGGTTGGTGTATGCAAGGGAGGAGGTCACTTAGACCTCAACTGGTTGGACCTTGGAAGCCACTCCTAAGGACGCAAAGGCGATTCGTTGCATTTCTCGAACCATCTTCTCACCCTTCTTCATCCACTCTCCTAGTCGAGATGGCTAACCCTGGACCCGGACTTGGTCAGAACCCAGGAAATATGGACCCAATGGTTCGCCTGGAAGCTCGGGTCGTCGAATCAGAGGAATGATATCAGTAGAATATCGACAAAATCTTGACGACATTGGATAGAATGCAGCATCCACCTTGAGGAGAACTTCTACGAGATTTCTATGATCCGGTGGCACCAATTCTTGCACCTCAAGTCTGGATTCCCGCAGGTGGAGACGCATTCGAGTTGAAACCCAATAGTCGAAGAGAGGTCCGTCCACCTCCTTGCACCACCTGGTGGCTTCAGCAAGGCTGTGAGGAGGTAGCGGCACCAATCAGATTGCCAGTGTGGGCCCTTGTCGGCGGCGCTAGAGTTAGAGTTAAGGTGGTGAGTGTTGAAGGCTTATTTCAGTGGGGTATCTAGGGCACCGATCTAGGAACGCTACTTTGATGTCAAGTGGGAGGACATGAAAGGTTTATATTATTATGAAGGTCCTACCTCTCTTTATATAGAGATAGGAAAGAGGGAAAATTGTAATACAACCCAAAAACTAACAACAAGGTGTATAACACACCCTTACAAATAAATGTAAAAATATAAATAAGTCATATCATAAAACTTGGATTTGAGATTTGTAAAAGTTGATATTATTTTCATCATAATGCAGCTCTCATGTCAGAGGAGGAATTCCATAACTTGGCATATGGAACCATTCAAGATCTGCAAAAAAGAATAGAGGTGATTATGTACTTTTTTTGTATTATGTGGTTACAATTTCCTTTAAGTGTTTACCTTTTACATGCAGCATCTTCTTGTTTACACCTTCAATAGCAAGAGGAACCTATGTTAGCTAGATATGTGTTGGGAATAAAAGTGTCACGTGGTAATGGTATGTGCCAGTCTAGTGGGCACCCAAAGGGGCGCTGGCCCTATGGAATTTTTTATATGCCTTGTGGTCTGAGTTTGGTGGTCCTTAGTTTGGTATATTTGATTTTAGAAAGTTTGTTTTAGAGGATTTGGTCTTTCCTATTGTTAGAAAATTTGATTAGATTAGGATTGGTTTTGTTTTTTGTTTTAGAGAATTGTGATGTGTTCTCTCTCCATAAAAGAGTCTTTGTAATCATTTTATCTTTGAGTTGAAGAAACAATTCTCCCAACAATACAACTCCCTCTCCTTTCTTTCTTCCTCTCAACTGGTAGTTGCACCGTTTCTCTCTTCCCTATCGTGAGAATAGTGATTGTTGGCGATTTTGAACAAGGGCTTCAAGTTGCTTCCTTTTTAATGAAAACTTGATTCTCAAGCCCTTTAATAAAATTGCTTGTAGGAGTTTGGCAATGATGTGGAAAGTGATGGTTTTGATGTTATTATGGGGTATGTATATGTATGAAATATTTTTGTGGACATAGTGCTTGTGTTAGGCTTAGCTCGGTCAACTTTTCTTCTACAGAATCAAGTGTTGACGTTAAGTTACAAAGCTTGGGCACATATGTCATCAATATGTAACGCATGATAGATAAGTCTGGCTATCTTCTTTAGTAAGGTACCCATATTTTTAGCCTCTTACATCTTTATTGTAATGCAACCACAACAAAAATAAAGAAGACATGCAACTTATTTTGAGTTTGATTTATATTTATATCCTCTCATGGTAAACTTGATTTATAAGTTTGATTATAGAGCCTAGTTTTGTATAATTTTATTCAATCCAACAAAAAAAGCATTGTCAAAAACTATTATATTATAGGTGACAAAACAATTAAATTACATCATCTTTTGTTTGTTAACTTTGGTGGAAGTGATAGGAATATCATCATGAGTCATAACTCGCTTAATCTGATCTGATTAAGTCATTAAATGCTCCTACATAACCGCCAGAGAACCCTAAGTCATTGCATAATCATTCTGAGAAAAGATAAGAAAATAGGGTTAAAATTATAATTTTACCATCATATCATGAATGCAGTACAATCACGAGTTTTCTTATGGGTTAATTAAGGGTCAAATGGTCGTAAAAGGCTAATAAGTGGGTTAGAACAGACAGAAAAAGATTTTCGCGTGTTTTGAGAATTAAATGACTTCCGAAACCCTAAAAATAGACCTGCTTAATTAACTAAGGTTCTGGTTAGAATAAAATTCACCTAAACCCTCTAAAATTCATAGAAAAATATTCTTTAGGGTTTGATATCTTCAATTTGATCATCAGAACCCGCTTTGACTCAAAATAGAGTCTCAGACAAATATTTGCCTTAATTTGGGTTTTCAAATTATCTAGTCAAATGAGGTTAAAATCAAAATCCAACTTCACCATTAGATTCCTTAGGTCCAAATTAGGCTTATACCAAAATTTGGACCTAATATGAGATTGTTTTGACCTAGTTTGCAACTTAGTCCTGTCTAATCACACATATGCCCTCAACTTTCAAAATCCTTACAAATAGCCCCTCAACTTCTTTGTCTTCTTCACAAGCAGGTCCCCGCACCATTTTTGGAAGGTTAAACCTTCACCACTGAGTTTCGAGCGAGGATTTCTCGCTCGATTCTCAATCAATCTCTCCCAAAATTGATACGATGATTCTTTGGGAAGTTGCCTTCCATTTAAGCCATTCCTTGGGCTCCAATTCTTTCCCAAAAGGTTATGTGAACATTTCAAAGGTTCGGGTATCCTATTTCCCAAATACCTTTCGAGCTTGGAAGCTTCTTTCCAAGCTTGGAAGGGCTTTCTATGGCCTATAAAAGATCCCATGTTGCATGGACAATCTCTTCAGCAAGTTTTTGGGTGCCAAATCACCCTAATCCCCCTCCTCTGGCCACCAAAAATCTTAGCTCCGGCGACCTCCTTGGATCCCCCTCCTCCAGCCATCCAACCATCAAATTGGACGACCTAAGCTCTTCCTCTCTTCATCGCGATCCTCCCCATCCAAAGGGAGGGCATTCCTCCGTCTGAGTCATTATCGCCGCCTCGCCGCTTCTTCCTCCTTCTCCGGCTCCGGTCGATCAACACCGGAGTCATCCGCCTCTCAACCGCATCCTTAAGTCACTCTATCACACTCTCTCTTTCTATTTCTCTTTCCCACTCTCTCCACACACGTACGACCACCGCTTCTCCTCAACGCCGTCATCTTCTCCACCTCGACGATCCTCTGGCAATGCCTACACACCACTACACTGCTCGAAACTCGCCACTTCCACGCTCCACACCTCCTCCTCGACCTTAGGAGCAAAAGCTCTAACTTTGTTAGGCCTATTGCTCATCCAAACCCTCTACCGAACTCACACTTCTCCGGCCACCCTCCGCGAGGTCGACAGGCCTCTTCACACACACTGCACACCACTGCCATCGTCACACTCGTCGTGCTCCGAAGATTGTTCTTGAGCTTTTTGACGCGGCCGAAAGGCCTTGTTGATGTTTTCAGGTGTCAAGCTCCTCTGCCATTAACGCAGAGCTTCAAAGGAAGCTTGAAGCCCATTCTAGCCACTGCAGCTCCAGGTGAAGCATCCAGGTGGTGCGGAATCAATACCTACAGGTTTCTAGGTCCTCAAGTGAGGAGTTCCACAGCTGCAGCTCACCAATTCGACCGATTTGCTCAGCACCTGTGCGCGCAAAGAACAAGCCAGGGACAATCCCACATCGGATACATAAGATCCCTCACAGCGGAATAAATTGTTTTTGTGCCTGGGGCTTGTTGCCTCAGACACAAGGGGTTAGGTCCCTCCTCACACCTATCACTTGACCTGCCCACGCCTTACTCTTCACTCACCACCCACTACCGGTGAGTTTGGACCCGGGTGCACGCTTGATCTAAATACCCGAATACCTGGTACTGTGGAAGGCTCTAGAAGAGCGTGACCTAGAGAGAGAAAGAGAGAGAGCGCGTGGGGGTTTCCTCCTCATGTCAACATCTTTGATTGCGGGATCACACTCACTTGTTTTTTAGTACAAGTAGCTACTTGCTATGACTTTTGACTATCGTCCAACCTCCTCTGTTGAATACACAATGACTGAGGCCAACTTTGGTCAAAGTCTCATTCAGAGTCCAAGGCAGCTGACTCGCCTCGCGGAAGGTAAGTTCTGAAGTGCAACGGCTTGCTTGAGGTCCATCCAAAATTCAGTAGCTTCACGACAAGATTGGAGTTTCGTGGAAAAACCCCCTGACTTTGCTCTTGCTTTATAGCTTTCACATTTCCTGAAAGACCACCTATTTATTTTTTTACTGAACACGAAATCACGAATAAGCTCTACCCGCACTACCCTACTTGACCTCTCCCTTTTTCTTATATCTATCATACCATTTGCTCTCTAGAGAAGTGGCTGACACTTAGCCAAATCTGAAGACCCTTTCCCCCTCTGCGTGAAGAGGAAATGGAGGAAAAGCAGAAGGAAGAGAAGAAAAAGCCTCTTCCTGAGGCTTGAAAAGAAAAGAGGACGAGAAGAGGCCTTTGCCTCTATTCAGACGTCTGAGCATATTCTAATATCTGATACTTTGGTTCTGATTGGTTAATTTGAGTTATGATTGGCTTATTTGATCTGTTACTTTGAGTAGCTTGCTTAACATTGTAAGGTAATTTGGTGATTCAAATCACCATTTTACCCTCTCTTCTTTTTACATTATTGACATTGGATCTCATATCTTTCTTGATTGCAAATTCTTATATTGTGATCTTGAGTTTTAAATTGCCATATTGCTCCCTGTGTTTGACCTCGGACTTCAAATTTGAATAATAAATTGTATTTATTTTTCACACTGATTTGACCTATACTGCAACACGACGATTTTAAAAATCGTTTCAGAGCGACTAACATTTTGGCGTCGTTGCCGGGGAGCAACGACGCCATTAGATCTCTTGATTGCAATATCAGATTTGGTACTAACTTGCTACATCTCTTTTGATTGTGATCTGTTGCCAGGATTCATTGAAGAAAAGATCAGCCGCACATCATCCACTCCAGGGGCAGGTAAAACACAAATCCAATCTCTTCTAAGGCCTTGATTTTGAAAAGCTAAAAGAGAAAAAATCAATTAGGGCTACTTGCATTCTATTCTTAGACAAATCATTAAGTTGCCTGATTTGATACATTCTATTTAGACAACATTCAAACCCTGATTTGTGCACCTACTTGAAGTTTAAGGTATCTAGGGCCATCACATTCTTGCTTGAAGCCCTAGGTACCACATTTGGACAAATTAAATTGGATCAAATCAGAGCCAATTAAGATTTTCAGTGTAGGATTTTAGAGACACACTTGCTTTATCAAGAATTGATCTTTCTAAACAATGTGTGCCTAAGTCTTGATTGAATTAGTCTATACAAGTAAACCCTAAAATCAGGCTCTTAAATTCATTTGAACACTAAAAGACGGACCTAAATTTCTCAAAGGACAAAACAAGTGAAGTTGACCCACCTTGTTAGGTTAACCAATCTTCAAATTAGGTCACTTTGCACAAAAACATCTTTTAAAGTTCAATTGAAATCATAAGCACCCTTGCTCTTAATTAAAAACTAGTAGACTTAAGAGGTCAAGTCCCCATTCTGGTCTACCTGGATCATCAGTGATAAGAGAGGTCTGGTGGGGGAAACCCTGTAACTCGTGGGGGCACTATACTATGTAGGGGTCTTTGTGGGACTCTTCCTCTCTGGCTACTCAGGTAATTCTCAGGTGGACGGCTTTCTGACTAAGGGGTATCATTCACCCCAAACCTCTATAGTCATCCAAAATTTTTTGGGTATCTTGATTGGGTCCATCACATTCCACCTCTCATCTACTCCATCGGCGCATGTTTGGGAGGAGGTCCTTAAGGCCATCCTTGAGGCCTCCATTAGCTACTCATTCGTTGAGTTGGTAGATACAATTATATAAAAAAAAGAGAAAAAGAAAAAAATATACATGAAAAAAAAGAACAAAAAAGAAAAAAATATATATATGAAAAAATAAGTTTGTGTTAATTATGTTGTGTTTACCTCATGACAAGCACATCGGGGAAACAACACCTACCACCCTCACGATCCATTAAATATAGTCTTGACCTACTTTTTCATATTTCTGACTGCCTGAATACGGACTAAGGAATTCTAACTTAGTTATATGGTTATCAGAACTTAATCAAAGTATTAATGTGTTATAACCGGGCATCAAGCGTCGTTTAAGACGTCTGGGAAGTGGTCCAGACGTCTAGTCAGATGTCTGGAAGCCTTCCCAGACGTTTGGAATTAAATCTTTTCGGCGTACGGGTTCGCGTCTGTGCGCATGCACGCGCAGACTGAACCCGCCGCCCTCCTCTTTCCTCTCCCTCCCTGCAGACGCAGCTTTTCTCTTTCTCTCCCTACGGGTGCCTTCAAATACGCCTCTCCCTCTCCCTCACTCTCACTCCACCGCGTTCTTCTTCTTCTCCCTATCAGCGAGAGAGCGAGTGGGCGAGAGCGGCAGCAGCGGCCGCTGCGAGTGTGTGGGGAGGAGGGGCTGTTGCGAGAGGAAGAGGGAGCTTGACCACGAGGGTGCGAGCTCACCGGAGCAGCCAGAGCCGACCGGCGGGTGCGCAGCAGCATGGGGTGCCGCGGAGAAGCTGTTGCAGCTCAGGCAGCAGGTGGGCGCGACGCGGCACGGCCGTGCGCTGCAGGTGGAAGGCAAGGAGGTCCTGATTCTGGGAAAATTTCCCAGAATCAGACGTCTGGACTTACGTCCAAACGACGAAGGAGACGTCTGGAGGAAGGTCCAAACGTCCGAAAGGTACTTTATTTTTATCTTCTTTCGCGTGTACGGCCATGCAGCTGTTTCCGCCAAAGTCTTCTGCTTCCTTTGGTGTTGAGAGCGGACGCGTGTGTGTGCAGGATTTGTTCGGGAAAGCGCAAGGGCACGCCATCCCACACAGATCAGACGTCTGGACACGGCACCAGACGACGGAGAGGGTCTCCAGATGTCTGGAGTGACAGTCGGACATCTGGAAACTAAGTCCAGACGGTTCAGCGGGCTTCTAGACGTCTGAAGGACCGCGCAGATCGAGGTATGACCTGAGCGATCATTTAAGACGTCTGGAAGAAGTTCCAGACGTCTGATTTTGGACAGACTCATCGTTTTTGACCTGTTTAGGGTCCGTTCGAAATCCGTTTTCCGCGTTTCAAGTTTCATTCTTCTTAGATTTAGTTACTCTACCTGTTTACAGTAATCGTATGCTGTTCTGAGTAACTCCTTGTCTTTGATCCTTGTGTTAGGATCCCGTTCCGTTGTGGCTCTAGGGGGTTGCTGAGGCACGTGGACTTGCCAATTACGCCCCCAGTACTCTCGGTTTCGCAGGTAGAGTGGCTCTTTAATTTATCTATAAAAAATTATACACTTATGAAATAATTAATAGTGTCTAGGGCATTGCATAAACCTTAGGACTGAAAAAAATTAGATTGAATGATAGATCCTAGGGTATTGCATGAATCCTAGGACTGGAAAACTAGATTGAATGATAGATCCTAGGGTATGACATGAATCCTATGACTGGAAAACTAGATTGAATATCTATACATTGCAGTCTTGGAAAAGTAGAAAGGAAACGATAACTGCCTGTAAATTGGTTAACAGTTGCCTGTTTATGAATGAATAAATACTGTTGAGAACATGGGTTATATGGATATAAAGGCTAGAACGGTGAAACCTAAATTGGCTGAGTTAAAAGAGCATGAACCATATGGGGAATTAGGAGTAGAACTCCTAGAAAGTGAATGGAATAGAATTGGGGAAGTGAGCTGACCCTTGAGTACGAAGTACCAAGGAGAGTGACTGTTCCCCCCTGTTTAGTGCAAAGCGGAGCTAGCCGCCCCAGGGACCAAAGGTTTGGTCTGGCCACTTTGTACCGACTTTTGGCCCTTGTGTACACAGTACCGAGGAGAGCTACTAGTGTAGGGAGAGCACTAGCTACCCCACGGGTCCCGGGGTTCTGCTAGCCCTCCTACACCGACTTGTTCGGCCCACTGAGCAAACCAGGATAGTCAGGCGAGGGTGCGCGGACTGTGGAGAGGCAAGGTCCCTGTTTGGTTACTGTGGAGGGGTTGGACCCCTGTTACTGAGAGGGCTCTGCCCTATACTGGTTTCGTGCTGTGCTTTTAGCGCACCCGTTAACGGAAACGACTGACCACGTGCCAATGCGGGGTAGCTACCCGTGCATTTATCGCACGTGCCGTAGTCACCGTTATGTCTGTCAGCGACCTTGGGGTGGTTGACTGAGGGTAGGACCACCACGGGAGACTCTCCCGGCCTAGAGAGCACCACATGCTACTTCTACTTTTCGAAAAAGACTGCAATCAAGATCGTTCCCATGAGCAACATTCAAGACCAAGAGAAGGATCTAAGAAATAATTCAAAAGTGAATAAATGGAAAAATATAAAGAAAGAAATTAAAAATATAACAGCTACTGTCCACCTTACTGTTTCTTAGCTTTTAGTTGCCACTCTACTCAGCGTTTTGCTAACGTGTCACCTTTGTTACCTTTTTAGGACCAGGTGTTAGCAGCCAGAGTCGGCGACTGCAGAGGGTGCTGGGCCTAGTAAAGTCCAGTAGTGTTACTTGTGTAGTACCCACTATACTTTTCTTTCCGTTGTAGTGAGTAGTTCCGTTACCCCTGTACTCTTTTTATTGTAAGTTTCATGTTTATGTACATGTTTATTTTCTTTACTGTTATGGTGGTGTATACTGTAGTATTTCTTTCTTTACTGCTGTATTTTATTACTGTTAGTTATATACATGGTGAATGTGGTTTACTTTACTGCTCTTTTGGTTACTTTCTCGTTGGATGACTGGGTCTTAGGATCAGTCGAGTCGGTCCGATTCTCGTGTCTCGTAGGGATTCGGGAATCGGGTCGTAACATAATGTCATGAGAGGCCACCAAATATACTGACAAATCTAGTAAGATTGTGGGCTCAGAAAGAAAACGAAAAGAAAAGAAAGAAAAAAAAAAGAGAGAATGAGTACAAAGGAACTAAAGAAAGTATAGTTTCTCCGCCTCTCTTTAAGTTGATTTATTCAATAAGTCTGAAAATCTAGGTTATGTAGTACTAGTCCATGTGTAACACCAGACGAGTGTGAGCCATTAAATACAAATCCACTTGACTAAAAATATCTTCTACCTAAGCCAAAAAGCTGGGGCTAAATTTACATATTATTTTATCACCCCGAGGGAAGAAGTTTGCCTATCCCAAAAGAATTTTAGTAAGGATTAAGTACAAGCTTTAGATGTGGATTGGATTTTTACTTGGATCCGTTGCATTGGCTACAACACTACACTTTTACAACTGGCTGAATTTCTAAAGTTTTGAGTGAAAACAAAAGAAATAAATCTTTAGTCAAACTATTAATAGAAATTAGTCATTTAGGACAACTCTTCATTTGTTAGGGATTAACAAGATTCAGGCATGGGGGTGTGATTGCATAAAAATCATACAACCTAATCTACTTGAATTAAGTTAGAGTCTAGCATAACTTAGAAACAATGCATACATAAGTATCATAATTTGCATAATAGTTAGTTTAGTAGCCTTAGAGATAATATTACCATTTTATTCTCTAAAAGAGAAATGATATTGATTGCAGATGATTTGAGGTTGCAAATGATAGATCAGACCGTATTAATTTGATCAGGATAATGACGGGAGTCCAATGCTTCTAGAATCGTTTTGATCAGACATCCGTAGTATCACGTACAACCCATATAAGAATAGAGGCCAAAAAGCAAGATGGCAGAAATCTGGACCTCAGATGTCAAATCCGATCACACGGATGGATCCGAATCAACAATCGTAGTCTAACGGCGCAAAAATCATCTCGATCGGAGACCTACAGCATGATCTACAAAGAAAGGAAGACGGACGACCACAATGACACCACGTAGCACCATCATAGCCGCCCTTTACCGCACCCCAATCACTGAAGAGCTCTTCCCGTGCCTTGTCGGTCATTGGATCGTCATCCAATGGCTACAAGTGTGCCACGTCGACTGCTCTTTGCCACACCCTCATCAACCGAGAGTAGATATCAGCCGTTGGATCTCCGTCTAATAGCTGAGAGCAATCGAGCACCGATATGCAAACATGACCATCCGCACTTATAGCGTGTTGGTTAGCGCACTCCAATCGCAGCGAAGGGCGCGGGATCGAGCCGAGCTGCGCACCAAATCAGGAAGGCGGTGGCTTCGGGTTCAATTGGACCATCTGATGTTGATCGGAGGGCGTGAAGGCGAACGCGTGGTGTGTTGAGAGACCTCTAATGCGAATGTGCGATCTGATGCCGCCGCAAATGTGCAGTTACATGCATTCTCCTTAAGGTGGTAGTGCGTGCGATTTGAATCAAGTGCACGCGAGGAGCGCGCGATCGCGAACGGATGGCTACGGGCGTGCCACGTGTCAGCCACAGAGTACATCTGTGTGTATAAGGCGCATTTGAGGTTATTTTGAGGTGTGATCTGATTCGTTGATCTCTCGATCAACAAATTTGATCTTACCTAGGTTGCATGAGTTGGAGGGCTAAAATGCCTACTTTGCCCCTCATTAAAGCTATAAAAAAAGCCCCAAGGTCCCCAATTGAGAGGCAAGTCCCACTAAATAGATCTCTAGCCCTTCTCTCTCTACAACTCCTCTCTGGCATTCATCCCGGTGCTCTGGATTTGAAGTGCGACAGCACTTCGCACAAGCATCCTACAAGCGCATCGTCATCTGCTATCTTTCTCTATCTCTCTCTATCTACTATTTAGCAAAGTTATTTCTAGTTTGAAAACTATTTTCAAATTGCAATACAATTCTGATTTTCTGGATATCTGATGTCTATATATACATATATAAATATATACATATTTGTTTAGAACGACTCTCTAAAAAGCTTTTACATAAAAATCATGTTTTGCCTCTATGCGAATGATCGGTACTCACCGAAACTTTATAAATATTATTTGTTTCATCGTGATTCGCACTACGATGACAGAATTAATTTTTAACGCGTTTCGCGATCAAACAACTCACATGTAGAAATTCTAGGGGCGCATGAGAAGCACGGGCAGCAATCGTGTGAAGGATGAAGGTGATGAAGATGCGTGGATTGGCTCATGAGAATCGAGAGTGATGAAGGCAGAGGTCTCGGTGGAGATCTCCCGATCGATCTCAAGAGTAGGTGCGGTGTGTGGCACAAATGGCAATGATGGAGGTGTCGATGGAGTAACATCGTGATTTGGGGTTTGAGATCTCTTTTAAGTCATTTTGGGTCACTTGCCCATTTTGGATGTGTGACGACCCGAATCCTGCCAAGCAACAAAACCTAGGTTGCTGTGTGATAACAACCAGCACAACTTGCCTACAACATCGCAGTCACCCAACACATAATCATAAAATATAAATATAACCTGCAAACAAATCACATTGCATAAATTAAATGAACTTAAATGGATATCGACTAGAGGATTTACCGCAGAGCGTAAGTATATAAGTCCAAGGAAATGCACAATCGAGATCACCTTACGAATTACCAAGTATACCTGAGTATGGAACTCAAAACACGTCAGTAAAAATTGAATATAGTAGAAACAACACCAGCAAAGTGTAATAGTAACCGAAAATAAGAGAAAATAGGTATTATAGCTTTGATTAATTAATTTATTAGACATCTTGTTATCCAGTTCTGTTTCGTATATTGGAAGCCCAAATTATTATAGTCCACAATTTGTCAATCGATGTGTTAGGACACGAGATGATTTCGTGTAACTTTCTACAGTACATGAGTGGTATAAGTCACCCTGTTAGTCAGGAAGAGCGCTTATACCCATCGAGTTGCTGCTCTTCATCACCCTGGGGTCATTGTGAAAAGGGGTGGTGCTACGTCGTGTAGCGTGAACACGTACACCTGCTATGTACGTTGAACCATAGACAATCAATGACCCACCCACTGGTCGAGAAAGAAATCACTCAAACCCTTGAGCCTTGCAATCTGCTATCCTAGTTGTTCGCTAAGCCTAACCAAAGAGTTGTAGGGAGGTCAGCAACTCCTTAAACTAGCCCAGAACCGCTCTAAAAAGACCAAAGCTATAACCAAAATCCGGCAAGTAGCAGGTTGAAGCTAGTTATCTGATTCCTTTAATTCTCGACAAATCCTTCGTACTGATTATTGGATCATTTTCAAATAATTGTACCATATGTTCTTGTTAAATCCAATCATATTTAAAAAATTCAACATCGTTAAGTCTAGGATGCGTACGTATTCATATTACCTCTAATATTATTAGTTTTGAGATAATTTTCACATTATGATGGTGATTCCATGTTATTTACCAATTACAATTTCGACGGAACTGATTTCACATATATTCGAAAATCCTTGGAAATTTTATATTACTAATTTCGAGAATAATAAAATCCTCATTATCTTCCCACCCATTCATTTACAGGTATTTTTGAGTTCATGATGATGGTCCCATATTATCTGTTTAATAAAGAACATCACGGAACTTATTTTACGGAATATGAATTTTATTTCATACATGCAATAGCAAGGTACATATGATCATTAACTCTTAATCTTTCTTCTAAAATATAATTATTTCTCATTAAAGTGCCTGTAAACTAGGGAAAAATATTATAGTCATTTTACACATGATAAGACTATATCTAATAAGCATAATTGTATAATCCATTGAATCATGAGAATCACTTAATGAATTGTAATTAATCTGGTAGTTAATTAAATCAAATTAACTATTCATAATCTAAGTCACCAACTTGATTTACAACATCCATATTTAAGATCCAAGTACTCTAAATTAGCAAGAAACATGAAGACGGGTTTTAATCTCAGCAAGAGGTAAGATGCTTACTAAATGGTGTAATACGTAAGGAAAATCATCATGTAGACAAACCACATGAAAAAGAGAGGGACTATTCTACCTAACATTACTGGGGGGGTTATGGTGACTCCAAAATGCGCATCCATTGTTTCTCCTTCACTATTCTAGGGGCCTGCGTATTTTGTACGCGCTCCGAAGCTAGATTAATATCAAGACACGTAGGAAATAAATAAAAAATGTCATAGGCTTTATTGAAAATTCCACGTAATAAAAAATTTCCAAAATCGAGTTTAAAGTTTACCATCGTATAGTTCATGGAGAGACGATTCCAACAAGTCCTGGAACGTAAAAAACAGATGTTGTTTAACCTAAAAACTGATCAAAACAAGAGGAACCCAAAAATCGATCAAAGCAAGAGGAAACTAGAGCAACGCATGTCCACGTGCCTCAGGAAACGTGCCACCGTACACTGTTCTTCCTTCTTTCTCAATCCATGTTCCCTCTCTCTCCTCACGTGTGGAGCTTTTCCTGGCTTCTCCTTGCCGCACGTACAATCTCTCCCTCTCTCTCTCTTCCGCCTCTCTCTCTCTCTCCTTTCTCTTGAAAAGCACACGGTAGATTCCCCCCTCCCCCTTTTAGTCCGATCTTCCTCTCTCTCTCATGTTATTTCTTTCTTCTCTCTCTCTCTCTCTCCCATGAAATTTATCTCTTTCTCCACACTTTACGATATCTCATTTCCCACGCAATCTTTCTCTCTCTCTCTTCTGAACTCTCTCTTTTCTCTCGATTCTTTGGTAGTGTAGTAAGGAATAGGTTAAGCAGGTGATCCCCCGGAATAGTTTGGAATTAGAGTTTCCCCGCAAAGTGGTGTTGATTTCTCCCTCTCGATCTCTTCTCTTCCTTGTCTTTCTCTAGGTCCCTACCCGCTCTCTTCTTTTCAATAACCTCCCCCCTCCTATTTATTATGTATGTAACAGCATTTACCCCTAAATAAAAAAATCACTTACCTAATCTTAACGACAATGACCCACCTTTAATTTTTATTTTATAATAATAATAATTATTATTAACATTATTATTATTATTATTATTATTATTTACTTATTATTTTATCTAACAACCACATTATGTAAATTTATATTTCTCACATAACTTTTACCACATAATCTGGATTTTTGCAAAACAGATATCGTTGTAAAGCTTGTTACGAGGGAAATTTAATGACACTAATTTTAACATATTTTGGATAAGTTTTTCGAGGATGACCCTTATTTGACAAAAAACATAATTTTTCTAATTTTTGAATTACACAAACTCGATTCACATCCAATGAGTACCGATGTGTTTGTCTTGACGTGCTTAGCTTAAAGATGACATCGAAAGTAGGTTCGGGTCTTTATAGGATGCTTATTTCTCCTATTGGTTGGTCTCTTAATTAAAAATGAAATGAGTTGAATAAAAAAAGGAAGAAAATTGGAGAGGAAAAAAAAAGAGGAAGACATTTAGGGAATATTTTAAAAAATCAGAAAAAGAAGAGAAAAGAAAAGAGGAAGAAAAAACGGGGGAAGAGTTTGAATTAAAGAAAAGAGGGGGAGAAACTTTTTTCTTCGTGATTTTTTCTTCTCATTTTTGTTTTCTTCTCCCATATTTGTATGCAAAAAAGGGGGAGTGTAACAGCTTATTTTGGATTCCAACTAGCACCAAATCAATTGTTTATGACTCATCTTCAGACTCCTACCTATATTCATCTACAAGCAAGGTAAAGATGCAAAGAAGCTGGCAATACAAGGCAGTCGTGACCTGGCAGCACCAATTGAGGATGCAAAGACGTCAGTGACACAAGAGAGATGAAGAAGCCATGACCCAGCAATATCATTTTTATTTGTGTTGTATTTTTTGCTTTCTAGAGGAAATATCTCTTGTGTAACTTGAGCATTCCACGCTCCAACTTTAGGAGGAGTGTTGAGAGACATGTTGTGTTGTAGCGGTACATTTAGTACCACATACTAGAATTAAGAAGTGTAGTATGTGTAGGAGATTATAAATAGGCTATTGTATCCCAATTTGTTTTTTGAGAAAAATAGAGATATCAGCCCTATTGAGGCCTTCTCTTAGGATTTTCTCCCTGCTCTTCGTGAATGGGGTTTCCACATAAACCCAAGCATTTCTTATCGTTTATGCTTTGAGATTATTATTACGTTTCCACTTTTCTTATTTATTAACACATCTCTTGGACCCTCTCCCTGCTCGGATTTTTGTTTCCCTCTCACCCCCCACACGATCGATCTGACATATGTCACTACTCTCCTCCCCTTTTACCTCCATAGTTGTTGCACTTGCTCCACTCTACTACATCAACCTTGTCGCCAACCTTATCCAAATCCCCCCACTGGCCAATACCTTACTCGGATTCGCCTCGTATAGCCTCAAATATGTTGTAACCTAACTCTCTCGACCAATATCCTCTTCCTTTATTCGCTCTCCAGTCATGGCTTCTGAGGCACCTCGAAGAGGCAAGCATCGTCGGTTCCTAACCACTTTGTTGCGTGCATTTTTACCTGCTTTCATTTGCAGAGTAATAGAGACCTTTGATCCGTTACGGCTGCTGATTGTAGCAAGTCAAGCGTTGGAGTTGTTTCCATGTCTCTGTATTTGGAACATTCCATTTGCAAAAGGATTAGTAGTTGTTGCAGTGGAGGAAAACAGATCATATTACTCATTGCAATTTTGTCTTGTCTGGTATCCTGATTGTTGGTTGATTTTAGTGTCTGAAAATTGAAACGGGTATCTATTGCCTTCCACATGGGAAAGAGAGATTTATAATAAAACGAAATCTCACTCTACACAATAGAACACAACTCCATCAATTGATTCTTACTTGTAGGCGAGTGTGCTAATGATGACACATCCACAAGGTCTGGAGCTACTGGATGAACTTTTGTAGTTGGCTTTAGCAAGGGCCTCTTCTCTGGAGGCCTCAACTAATGGCTCCCCATTTAGTATCTCTAACATGGGTCTAACTTTGAAGTCCTCAAAATTGGATCTCCCTTTCTGAAGTCTACAAAACTAGATCTCCTGCATAGAAACCTAACATGGGCCCTTCTTTTGAGGACCTTAAAATTGGATCTCCCACTTTGGAGACCTCGAAACTCTAGACCTCCCAGAGTTGTGATTTCTCATGTGGTGATCTTGAACAAAGGAACTCCTAAATGGGGGATGACTATAATAGGATCTGCACTCTCCCTTTCTCCCATTCTCGTATGGGAGATGAATACAATAATGAGAAATAAAAAAAAATATATCACGAAGAAAAGAGCTTCTCCCCCTCATTTCTTGAATTCAAACTCTTTTTTCTTCTTTTTTCTTTTTCTTTTTGATATATTTTTTCTTTATTTATTTTTCCTTCTTTTTTTTCTTTCTGATTTTTCCTTTTCTTATTTCATTATTTTCCTTTTTTGATATTTTCCTTCTCTCCAAACAATGTAACCCAACTATCATGTCAAAATAAAAAAAATGAGTATAAGAATGCAAAATGCTCTCGTTAGGTTTTAAATGAACCCAATCCTCAAGCATCGCCAGCGATCGTGCTGTTGTTGATCACTCCCCTCCCATCTTGTGTCCATTCGCGCCTCCAGCGGTCTCTTTTTCCTTTTCTGATATTTTCCTTCTCTCCAAACAACATAACCCAACTATCATGTCAAAATAAAAAAATGAGTACAAGAATGCATAATACCCTCATTAGGTTTTAAATGAACCCAACCCTCGAGCGTCGCCAGTGATCACGCTGTTGTTGATCTCTTCCCCTCCAATCTTGCGACCATTTGCACTGGCAAAGATCTCTCTCCTCGCTCCAATGACCACACAACAATGTCATCTGGACTCGTCGGGCACTACTTAGGGTACTTGACAGCAGTAGCATCGCTGTCGCATGGTTGCCATCTTCATCACCATCTTCACTGCCATGACCTGTCAACTACGCTGGCTGCCAAAGATCACTACCCTCAGTAGAGGTCTCGCCATCGCCTTCTTCCTCACCTTATTTTCTGTGTGACTCCTTGCAATCGCCGCCATCAACGGTGGCACCTCTTCTTCCTCTGGAGAGTGATGCAGGCTTCACTTCTGGTAGTGCCTTGCAGTGGCACCTCAACTTGGTTACCCATCTTTGGACAAGCTCAAATGCGTCATCCCACACTTGTTGCCAGCTATTGAGATACATTGTGATGCATGCCAGCTAGGAAAGCATCATAGATCTTCCTTTCCTTCTAGTCCAAGTTTTGCTGCAACTTTTGAGTTGTTACATTTAGATGTTTGGGACCTTAGTCGAATACCTGAACGACAAGGTCATTGCTATTATTTGGTTGTAGTGGATGAATTTTTTTGTCTATCATGGTTGTTTTTATGAAGAATAAGTCCAATGTGAGATAGATTCTTGATTACTTTTTATTGGAAATAAAGAATCAGTTTGATGTGAATGTGAAAATTGTGAGATCTAATAATACTTTAGAATTTTTTACTATAAGACTAATTGGATTTTACAGGGGACATGGGGATTGTGCATTAGACCTCCTATCCACACACCTCGCAGCAAAATGGTCTGGCAAAGAGGAAACATAATCTCTTGTTGGATGTGGCATGTACTCTATTGATACAGCGTTGTGTTTCACAGTTATATTGGGATGATGTAGTTCTTACAACATGTTATCTTACTAATAGGATACTTTCCTCAGTTCTACTTGAGCAAGCTCCTTGACATGTTCTTTATCCTGAGAGAGTTGTCCCAATTACCTCCACGTGTGTTTAGATATGTAGCTTTTATACATTTGATGGGTCCTAGAAGGGACAAATTAGCATAATGTGTAGTAAAGTGTCTTTCTTGGATATTCTTGGGTTCAGAAGGGATATCGTTGCTATGATCCAGTGACAGGGAGGCACTATGTTAGTGCAGACGTGACATTTCATGAGATATTACCCTATTTTTCTTTACATTAGTATATGTATTTATTCTATTTTTCTCTATTGTACAGTTGTGGGGTTTGCTCTTCAGGGGCATCTATGTTTTTTCACCCTTTTTGGTCTCTTTATATAAGAGAGCCTTAGGATTTTAATAAGAAGTTGAATCATTTCATCCAATTTGGTATCAAAATTGCGATCCTAAATTGACGCTATGGTATCTCACCTCCACAAGCCTTCGTACCCTTCCACCAAAACCTTAATCTCTCTTGGAGGCACTAGAGACATCTCCTACATCTTCTGAGCCTCTAAGTGATAGTAATAGATATGGGCGTGTCTATCAGAAGCCAGTCACTTACATGCAGTACATCCCCTTACTTCAGTCCCACCTTCCTCCCCAAATCAAGTTTGTGTTGAGCCATCTGACCAGATGTGTGCTAGTGGTGATTATGCACATGCAGGTGACGGTGTTCCTGAGGATGACCTTTCGATAGCTATTCAGAAGGTCCCACGGTCTTGTGCACATTATAGAGCAATAGGGACAGTGTCCACTGATAAGATAGGGAAATCTTTTGGCTTGTTTACTATGGTTTTGTTAGCTACAGAGTTACCAACTATGTATCAGCAAGTCATGCTTGATCCAAAAAGGTGAAAGGCCATGGAGGATGGGATTTCTGCTTTACATGATCAATAGACATGGGAACTTACTCCTCTTCCACCTATCATCTTTACCTTGAAGCACAACCTTGATGGGTCTATTCAAGGTATAAGGCACGCTTGGTAGCAAAGGGACTCACCTAAACATATAGGGTGTATTTCTTTGATACATTTTCTTCTGTTACTCGTCTGTCTACACTTTAGATATTTGTTTTTGTGGCTACTCATAAGGATTGGAAACTCCATCAACTTGATGTCAAAAATGGCTTCCTGTATGGTGATCTTCAGGAAGAGGTATACATGTAGCAGCCTCCTAGATTTGAGATTCAGGGGGAGTGTATAAGCAGGTTGAAGAAGACTATTTATGGACTTAAGCAGAGTCCAAGAGCATGGTTCCACAAACTGTTAGAAGTGGTTGAGAAGATGGGCATGCAGAGATCCTCTTCAGATCATTCACTGTTTGTCAGGAAAATAGAGCGAGGTATGGTGGTTCTCTTGATATATGTTGATGATTTGATCATTACAAGGGTCGACAAAGCTGGAGTTGCAGAAGTCAAAAGATCTCTAGCGGAGCACTTTGTTATGAAAGATCTTGGCCAGCTATGTTATTTTCTGCGAATTGAAGTTCCAACCAATAGAGAAGGGATAGTTTTGTCCCAACGTAAGTATGCCCTTGATGTACTTAAAGAAATAGGTGTGCTAGGGTCCAAACCTAATAACATACCAATGGATCCCAAGGTACATTTATACGATGAAGAGATAGAGATGGTTAATAATTATTCATATAGGCAATTGGTTTGAAAATTGTTATATTTAACCATTACTAGACCTGATATAGCTTTGGTAGTTGGAAAGCTGAGCCAATTTATGGACAAGCCTACTATGTTGCATTAGGAGGTAGCTATGCAGGTGCTTAGATAAGAAAGCATCTGGTCCTGAAATACTTTTCTGGAAGGGAGCTCCTATGAAGGTTGTAGATTCAGATGATGACTATGCAAGGGATATAGTCGACATAAAATGTACCACCAGCTTTTGTTCCTTTATTGTTGGAAATCTTGTCACCTGGAAGAGTAAGAAGCAGGGTGTTGTCTCCAGATCGAGTGTCAAATCTGAGTATCATGCTATGGCTTAGACTGTGACTAAGGCAAAAGGCATCCAGATAAGGCAATACACATGCCCCTCTTCATGTCCACCACTAATCATCCTCTCTATCAATTTGTCCTGAAAGATGCACCAACATCATCAAATAGCTCTACAATTAAGTTGTTGGTGATCTTACTAAAAGATAAGAGATTCACAGAGAAATCAAGAACAAAAAACACATCAGGTAATCTCATGGTAGGGGTGAAAGACATCTCCTCATAACCATCGATCTGTGCATGTCTACCGTTTACCACCTACCCTTGTGGCACGGTCTATAATCTTCCAAAACATCCTTGATCATCAGTTAAATGATGTGATGCACCAGAGTCTATTAACCAGGACATATCAGTACCTGCCGATGTGACAAAGGCAGTTGTCTCACTAGTAGTCGCCTTCTGAGTAAGCTGAGAAAGGTGCTGAACCACAATATCATAATCAACGTAAGTGTTAGATTGCTCAATAGGAATCACAAAAGCCTGATTAGCGACCGGTGGCCTTTCGTGCTTAGCCCAACATGAGGCCTCGACATGTCCAACCTTCCCACAGAAGGTACATGTGGTATGGGTCCTCCCAGACATACCATGTCCTCTTCCCTGATCACGTGTGAAAGGGGTACCTTTACCTCCACAACCAACCATAGTAGACATCTGCCCAGCACTCTCTCCAGTCTAAAGCTGAGGCAGAACAAGCCTATTCAGGCGACTGCAAGCCTCCTCCAATGCAAGGAGCTCAAACAATGTAAGGATCTGTGAATAACTCTATTCATCAACCAAGCATGCAACATAGTAATATCCATCTTCAAAGATGCGTTTTTCCCTGTCTTATCAGTAGCCTTTGGCTCCAATATCGTGTCCCTCCGTCATAACGTTTGACACCATCTCGAATAATTGGTCTCATCCAACCTGACAATCGAGCCAAAAAATGGACTCTTGCAAGTCGTTATCATGCCCTACTCTGCCTGTTGGT
Organism: Thalassia testudinum; assembly: GCA_037157565.1. Taxonomy (NCBI): domain Eukaryota; kingdom Viridiplantae; phylum Streptophyta; class Magnoliopsida; order Alismatales; family Hydrocharitaceae; genus Thalassia; species Thalassia testudinum. The sequence continues at coordinate 21,686,424 of JAZHRO010000015.1, read as the reverse complement.
TCATGCTATACTTTCATCCTACTTATCAGGACCCAATGCTGCTCTTTCCAACCCATTACGTGCCACACCCCTTGTTGAACGCGATTTCTACACTAAAGATTTGAGTTTGAAAATCCGTCATTGTAGTTGCGTAAAAATCTATCAAACAGATAATTTACCGAAACACAAAGTGAGTCTCAAGTCGAACATGGGGAGGCGAACGTTTGATAAAAAAATAGTATTGGAATTATTATCACGAAAGCATATTAGCAGGTTGAAATTAATCTACTAACTATTCTACTTAAAGAATAATTAATAGAAGAGAGAAAAAGAATAATACAGATAAAGAGAAAATAAAGAAAGAATAAACAAATACTTCATAATCATAACATCATATTCATTACATCTAATCGCTACAATTAGAAAGCGGGAAATCTACACTAAAAAGCGGTAAAAAGAGAAGGGGTTGAGAAGTTATCCTCCTCGACGGTTGCTTGGAGGACGAGCTATGTTGACGAAGCACTCGGACAAGGGTGGTGAGATGCTGGACGAAGGAGGACAAAGTTGGAGGATGGAGGACAGAGCAGGGCAATGTCGCAGCGAGATCTGCTTCCCGAACGGCGGTGAGAGGACAACCGTAGGATGCTCCACGAAGGGGGTGAGAAGATAGAAAATTATTTTACTCTAGCTCTAATGGAGCATTCCGGGTATGGGACCAAATCGTAGAGCTTTGGAAGGGGTGAGAAAAGAAGTGAAGGGATGAAGAAATGTGTAGGAGGGGTAGGCTATTTATTGGTGTAGTCATGGGGGCAAAAGGGTCTTTTTATGGCTTAGAAATTAATATCACGGTCTTTAGTGACGTTTATGAGCGTCACTGAAGACACACATCGCTGAAGCCGCACCTCCATCCTCGCCGCTCACTCAGCATCAATGGCTCAGAGGCGGCCACGTCATCGACTATCCACCTTCAGCTGTTGAGCACGAGATCGGGCCTGATCATCCTCAACCGTCCGATCAAGAGATCGAATAGCTTAAAAAGCTGCTCGATTGCTTCCTCTTCAGCTGTTATGCGCGCATGCGTGTGCCATCGTGCATATGTCCGTGCATCATCAACCACGTGCGCGATCCACGCTTCACGTGATACGTTGTCGCTTCATCAACCATCTGTGTCGTATCCAGCGATCGAATTTAGCCGCGCTCGCTCACCTACTCGATTTGAGGCACGCGAGAATTCGATCCCACACCTCTGCTTCGCGAATGAAGGCTCTAACCAATGCACTGCGCTCTCTTTTATGTCGCGTTTTCAACTCAAGGTCCACGCGCTCCCGCCGTTGGATGAAAATCCAATGGCTGAGATCGCGTGGATTCTTTCCTTCAGAGATTTGGAGCACATGGTAGAGGCGACGTGGATGTTTCTCGGCTATTGGCTGGATGATGGACAGTCGAGATCGCTCCTTTGTAGAACTGATGGGCGGGAGGCGTGGAGAGCTCTTAGCCGTTGGATCTTCATCCAATGGTCAAGATCTCTTGTCCATTAAACCTTCAACGGTTGAGTGGAGGTGCCTTGGCGGGTTTGGATAGTTGGGATGGTGCCACGTGGTGCCATCCTGGCCGTCCATCTTCTTTTGCTCACAGGAGGTGCCATAGATGTTGGATTGGACCGATTTTCATGTCGTTGGGCTGCAATTGTCGATTCAAACCCATTCGTGTGGTTAGATTTGTCATCTGAGGTACGGATTGTACACCACCTTGCCCCTTGGCCTCTAATCTTCCTCGAACTGCATATGATGCTATGGAGGTCTGATCGGGGCGATCTCAAAGTAGTTGAACTCCAATCGTCACCTTGATCAAATTCGTACAGTTGGATCTTCAATTCAAAGCCCCACCCGATAAATATTGCTCTGTCCCCTTTCCACAAAAAAAGAAAGCTAACCTATAATTTATACAAACTAACCTAAATATATGATGATGTATGTTATGCAATATTTATAATGCATGATGCTTCTATAGACCTAGGAACATGCATAAATAGTAATTTTAGGCCAATTAAATGTATGCACATCACCCCCACGTACAGGAGCTGCACCTACGGGTGCATCAGCTACTCCGTGTCACACTAACCAGGGATGTCCTTCGGCAGATGATGTACAAGGGGGAATTCCTACCCCTTAGGGTTTGCTTCTCGAGCCTTTGCACCTGCCTTGGGGCACTCCTCACGATGTGATTGAGCTATTTTACACCCTTGTGGATTTGGGAGTAATGGAGTGCTAGGGAGGAGGGAAGGGAAGCAGTTGCTGGTCTTCAGTGAGACTTGCACGGATTCGAAGTGTGGCCAGCCACCGCCATGAGCACAGCGAAAAGCATGGTGGAGAAAACTGAGAGATAAGGTCGATGCATTGTGTAGCGGGAAACATGGGTGAGCGGACTCGCAGGAAAGGTAGGGCAACCCCTTTTCCCTTAGTGAGTATTTTGTTTTTCTACTGCTAAAAAATTGGTCACATATGTGAGATCTTGGACAAGTTATATGCCCAAAATCAATGTACACACACACACACATATAGTTGTAAGTACGTAAACACTTGTGTGTACCAGAGTCAGGTAAGGTTGGGTTCACAAGTCAAACTCGAAGATATGCAAAGTAGGGCCAGAGCGGATTTAGTTAAGATCCCCAGAGTAGGATTCCACGACTACGCATAGGGTGTAAGTCCACATCCATGTGTAGGTTCGAGCATGAGAGAGAGGAGAGAAAGCATACAAGTCATTACTTGTGGTTTAAAATTGGAATCACATCATTTTACTCTCCATTTTCGTGCTTTCTCGCTAAATGATGGTTTCGAATTATGAACAGGTAGTGATTTCGGCAGTTACCCTTGTGCTAGAGATATTTTGATAAGTGAAATTTCTTGCGAATATACGTCAACAACTACAAATTCAAAAGTATAATAAGAATATGGGTAAAAACGAAACTAAAATCGCAATTGAACATGGGCTCGTACTAATTCGCCAAATTTTGTTTTAGCCCTCAAGGAAAAATCAAGAGAAGCTTTTTATCGTGCATGATTTTAGATCGATTATACATATATATTCGACAAGTCAATGATATGATGTTAAATGATGCCTCAAACTTCGCGAAGCTCATGACATGAATACACGAGTGTGCTAGTAAGGGACCAATAGATGGACCCTAAACGACCCATGTCACCCATGGTGCACATCAAGTCGCTGATGGGCCATAGTGACATTGCTCGCCCACCAAGGAGGTGGTTGGGTAAGAGAATGGACCAAGCATGTGGGAGGTAGGGTTAGCCTGCCCGGACCCTTGCTACTTGAGAATGGACTAAACTATTTTAACTTTTCCCAAGTTCTTGTACCTTAAATAGAGATTCGTGCACAAGTATAAAAGCAACATAAGGTGGGCACACCCTACTCATTCAATAAACACAAAAAAAAAACAATAGAGGGCACACCCCACGTAGCATCACAACCACAAAAGAAATGTGAAAACGTACACTATTGCCGGCATACCCCGCTAAGCAGTTATACATATACATATACATGCTTATCACAAAAAAATATTTACAACAGTTTATACAGTTCATACAAAAGGGGGGCCAAAGGACTATGATGATATATGTACAATTATCTACATCATTTTCTACTATCGACTAAGTTACATCTTTCTTTCCTATTTAATAAAAAGGTGTAAAACCCAAAAAGAGAAACACCATCTCCCTTATCCCTCATCTCTGCCCCCACTTGCCACTTTATTATGCCTACGTCTGCTAGGGCCAACAACAAGCCTATCTGGTCCTGAAGAAGGGCACCCAATCAAGTGAAGAGGCTCACTAAGCGATCCTTAATGTGGAGGAGCTCCCCAAGTACACCATTTGCTGTAGGTCTCTGGTGAGCTCGATATAGACCAGGAGTAGCAGCACCCACTAGCGCAGCACCAGCGGGTAGGGGTAGCCCACAAAGTGAGGGGAGTAATACAGCAACCTATCCTGGAAAAAAAGGGACGGCTACGCAGTGTGAGCCATATGGCTTAGTAGGGCATAAAAAGGGTACAAGAGAAGGAAAACCATTGAGTGAGATGTCTCGACGAATAGGCATCCACTCCAACAGGACAAATTTTTGAATACTTTCCTCTCGTTCTCATTTATGCTTCCCACCCCCATTCTTCCTTATCTATAAGAATATCCCATCATGCCCCTATGGATTTTATTTCACATTTCTTCTAGTTCTAGCTGACAGTGATAGAACGTGTCACCCTCGACCCCCTATCATGGGGTCCAACCCTAAGTCGCCTACTGGTCTAGGGGCGGTAGCTACCAATAGCTAGTAGCCAGTTATTTACTATCGTAATGATCTGAATCATCACCTTGTCATTAGAGTACTTTCATTGTGAACCCAGGGGAGGTTCGTAGTGCAAGAAACCTCTCCTTGCACCTCAGAGAGATTCCTTCACCTCAAATCCTCCCTGAACTCACTCTTCCTCACCTCAAACCTAGGGGGGTTCACTCACTCTTCCTTATAGCAGAAAGTTGCTAGGTTGACAGCTCTCAACTTTAACATTTGTGGAGACACTCGACACACGTGCTAGCCTCTTCAGCCCTGACATCTTGTCATGGGAAAAATATTTCACATAATTCTAATGCAAGCACACCCCACACACCATCAACCACAAAAAGGAAAGCACATACACATAAGCAACTACAGTAGGCACACCCTGCACTATGGGTTATGTTTACAACTACGCCCTTCAGAGATACTTACACATACACTTCACAAAAGTTACATAAAAAGAAGGGCTAGGAAAGGTACAAAACAGAGATATACAATTATTTACATGATCTTACCCTACTTGTTCCCATGCAACCTGATTTCATCGAGAACCTTTAACAAGCTACCCAAAAAGAGAAAATGACCAGCCACTCTTGTTCCCATCTAAACTACCACTCCACCCCCAGATCTACCAAGGCAAACAATAGGTCGGTCACGTCTCGAAGAAGTGCTCCAAGGCATGTGTAGAGGCTCGCAAAGCGAACCTCAAGGGGTAGGAACTCCCCCACGTATAGCATTTGCTGGAGGAGGTCCTTGGTGAGTGTGATGTGGAGACGCTGTTGCACTCGCAGGTGTAGCTCCTACACGGCACTAGTGTATGGGGCAATGCGACATTTTGTCCTAAAAATAAAACAACAATGTGATGTGAACCATACGGCTCGATAGTTTGTCCAATGTAGAAAGAAGAAAAGGAAAAAAACCCATGAAATAAGATGTAGGGGATTTTTGATTGGGGAAATTGCACAATTGTGAAAGCAGCCATACTCAAAAGAGATAGGAGCATGCATAATAATTGGAGGCTAGAAATAAAAGAAAATGTAAAGATACATTTACATCTTCAAATATATAACTTTCAAAGTAATTACTAAGTAGTCTTACATTTGAAAAATAGCATTATGACGCACATGTAACATGGGAGGAGGTAGTGGTTGATGTACTTGAAGGCATCAATAAAGATCAATGGAGGGTAGCATGTGAACATTAAACAATGCCATAAGCGATGGTAAATTTTATAATCATCATTTATACATGTATTCTATCATTACAAATAATTAGATTTTATTATGGTATTGTTCAGGAGCAATATGAAAAATATAAAGCAAATAAGGCCAAAGCTCCTGGTCCTACACATATTCTAGGAAGAAAGAAGATCAAATGAAATATGATTATGTGAGTTTATTAACTAAACACATTTTCATTTGATTAAGGAATATACTAACAAAGTTATTTTCTTTTTTTGCAGTCTAAAAGTCACAATGGTGATACACTTGATTGAGTTAAGACATTTAAATATTCAAGAACTAAAGTTGCTTCATATGATTCTCAATCTTGGTATCATTCGACATATCAACAAAATCACGTAAGTATTAATGCCTTGTTAAATTTAATGAATTACATATATTAATTAATGGTTGATATGCAAGCAACTATGTTGCAATTGATGCAATAGATGAAGGCCTCAATTGACATTGTCTTGAATAGACCTGGGCAGTGATAGACAACCTATACCTAACCGTACAAATGTTTCTAACATAGGACCTATGCCTCAAGGGTTTCACTAGACTCGAGAGTTGTAGAACCAAGATCACCTAATCCAACAAGCTCCCTTAATTGCACCAAGTTTCCATCTTCCTCCACATCTCACTAATCCTGGACTCAATTACACTCAGACTCCTTGATTGGATCTATATCCTTTACCTAGCTCATCTCAAGATCCAAATCAGTATCCACCTACTTTAGCTAGTGCAATCACTTTAAGGAGTGGGAAGACTACCCACGACCCTTTTGTGACTCCTGATCTACATCCTGAGGGTCTTGGTGCATCTAACTTGATTAAGGAGCCTATAGTAGAGGAAGAAATCCAGGCTCATGATTTTGAGGACCCATAGATTCAGATCCCTTTTCCTAAGGCCCTAAATAAGCCTAGGAAGAAGCCTAAGCCTAATAATGAGACTTAGTTGGATGTGTTCAGCCAAGTGCACATTAATATCCCACTTCTAAAAGTTATTAAACACATCCTTGCTTCTGCTAAATTTTTGAAGGAATTAACCACTACCAAGCGCAAGTTGAAATCAACTAATCCTAAGAAGGTTATCTTGACTGAACAAGCTAGCTCAATCATTTTGAACAACCTTCCTTCCAAGAAGAAGGATCCAAGAGCCCCACTGATTTTTTGTTCGATTGGGGATATCACTTTGGATAGGGCTCTCTTGGATCTAGGCACTTCCAATAATTTGATTCCGATTGTTTTATATGAAAAATTCGATATTGGTTGAAGCCCACTAATGTGACACTTCAGTTAGCCGATCAAACTATTACAAAACCACGTGGGATTTTGGAAGATGTGATTATTTGTGTCATGGACTTTAACTTACCTGTTGATTTCTTAGTCCTTGACATGGAAGTGCCAGAGAAACTCAGCAACACCCCAATCATTCTGGGTAGACATTTCCTTGTAACTGTAAAAGCCCACATCAATTGTGAATGTGGAAAGATGGAAATTGCCTTTGGGGATGAAAAAATGCAATTAAATGTGTTTAAGACAATGAAAACTTTGATGACTGTGGAGAAGTTAAGGATTTGAAAGAGGATAGTGATATTGAGGAGAGTATGGCTATTAATTCGACTGAAGATACTTTACTAGCATGTTTGACTCAACCAAGAAAGTTATTTGATTTGAAACCCAAATGCAATGAGATCTACATGTATCTGAACTTAGCACCCGACTCAAGATTGACTCGGAATCCCCAACGGAGAGGCTACATATGCCATCTTCACCACCTCAACTCCCCTAAATCATGGTCCCACCTCGGTTGGAACTAAAGCCCCCCTCCCAAGTAGTCTGAAATATGTCTTTTTAGGACCAAATCAAACACTTATGATTATCAACGCACATCTAACTGGGGATCAAGAGCTCAAATTGACTAAGGTTCTAAGTGAAAATAAACAAGCTATTGGATGGACCATATCTAATTTGAAAGGGATTAGTCCTACTTATTACACCTACAAGATCTATATAGAGGAGGGTGTATGATCTTCTCGCGAACTGCAGAGGCAATTCAACCCAAATATGCAAGAGGTTAAAAAAGAAATTATCAAGTGGTTTGATGCGGGCATTATTTACCCTATCTCTGCCAGTCCTTAGGTAAGCCTAATTCAAGTTGTGTTAAAGAAAACAGGAGTAACGGTGCTGACCATTGACAAAAGCGAATCCATCTCAACTCACATCGTGACTATGTGGCGAGTCTGCATTGATTACAAGAGACTTAATTCTTCCACAAAGAAAGATCACTCTTGCTACCTTTTATTGATCAGATTTTGGAGAGACTAGCGGGAAGGCAATTTTTCTACTTTATGGATGGATATTTGGGATATAATAGGTTGCAATAAGTCTTGAAGATCAAGAGAAAATGACATTCACATGCCCCTATGGAACCTTTGCATTCTGTAGGATGCCTTTTGGATTATGCAATGCATCTGCAACTTTTCAAAGGTGTATGATGTCAATCTTTTCTGACATGATTGGAGATTATTTGAAAGTCTTCATGAATGACTTTTCGATCTTTGGAGATTCTTTTGAGGAGTGCTTGAGCAACTTGGAAAAGAGTTTAAAGAGGTGCATTAAAGTGAACTTGCTCTTGAGTTGGGAGAAGGGTCACTTCATGGTTTATGAAGGAATTGTGCTTAGGCACATTATTTCTAAAAGAGACATGGAAGTCATCCAATCTAAAATTGATTTGATCTCTAATCTACCATCTCCTTGCTCAGTCAGACAAGTTAGATCTTTTCAGGGGCATGTTGGTTTTTATAGAAGATGTACCAAAGATTTCTTAAAGATCTTAAGGTATTTGACTAATCTCTTACCCAAGAACAATGTTTTTGATTTCACTAATGATTGAATCCAATATTATAAGACTCTAAAGGAATTTGTAATGATGGCCCCAATTTTGCAACCACATAATTGGTCCAATCCTTTTGAAATCATGTGTAATGCATCTAATTGGTCATAAAAGACTCGACTAAGCAGTAGAAACTCAGATTTCTTTCTAAAGCTAAATTCTATTTTTGAGAAGATCCTTTGCTTTTCAGGTTCTGTGCTTATCAAATAATTAGAAGATGTGTGCCTAACTATGAGTTCTTGAATAACTTAACTTTTTGCCATACTATGGCTTGTGGAGGACATTTCTCTAGAAAGAAAACTGTTGCAAAAAGTTTTGCAGTGTGGATTTTATTGGCTAATTTTAGTCAAGGATTCCCATGATTTTTGCAAAGCTTGCACTAGATGTCAATATCTAGGTAGTATGATGAAAAGAGACATGATGCCCCTCCAGTTGATCCTTATTATAGAAATTTTTGAGGTCTAGGGCATAGACTTTATAGGTCCCTTCACAGCATCTAATGAATTTCAATATATTTTACTTGTTGTCTATATCAGATCTAATAATCATAGAATTGTGATTGATTTTATGAAGAAGAATATCTTCTCAAGATTTGGGATGCCTTGAGCAATAATCAGTGATGGTGGGATTCATTTCACAAATGCCCAATTTAGAGGTTTATTGAATAAATATGGGTGCAACACAAGATTGCTACACTTTATCATGCCCAAACAAATGGGCAAACTGAGTTCTCTGATTGGGAAATAAAGAATATATTATAGAAAATTGTTAGACTTTATAGAAAGGACTGGTTTTTGAGATTAGATGATGCTTTATGAGCTTGCGAGATCGCCTACAAGAACCCAATTGGCATGTCTCACAAATTGATCAATGGAAAATCCTGTCATCTTCCTGTTAGGTTGGAACATAAAGCCTATTGGGCTATAAGAAGATGTAATCCTTTTTTTTGGAAAAACCTGGAGAATTTTTATTTTAATGAATAGTTAAAAGACAAGTTAGGCTAAGAAATGCATCCACAGGTTGGACAAAAATAGTCTCTCCGCAAACATTTTCAACCCAAGCCCGACCTTTCCCCAACACGATGTCATTTCTTGCCCGCCAGACTGCCCATTGGATGGCCAACATAAGCTATCATCGTTGCTACATATCTCCAAGAGACTTCCACAAACCACCCCAAGCAGGGAGGGGCTCCTAGTAAACCTTCTCCCAAACCTCGATAGTGAAAGGTCACTCCAAGAATAGATGTTGAATATCATCCTCACCTGAAGGATAGAAGGGACACTACTGGAGTGGAGTACCCATCAACCTTCACTTGAGGCCACAAGTTATCAAGTTGCCTCTCCTAGCCAACCATAGGAAAGTCTTGACCTTCAGGGGAACTTGAATGGACCAAAGCTTCACATAATCACTATCGGCCTCTATAATAGTTGATAATTTAAGCAATTTCTCATAAGCCTTCTTAGGTTGGTACCCACAATGCTTCTATTGAAACCCATCTGGACCATGGTTAGGAGAGAAATTTTGAAGAGCAAAGGGTAATTGCCCCCTTTCATCTTTTGATTGCTTGATAAGAGGCCTATCCAATAAGAAAATGTAATCTTTATTTGAATAAAGCAGGACAACAAAGGAAACTCCAACTCAATGAACTAAACGAGATCAAAAGAGAGGGCTATGAGTACTAAGATATATAAGGAAAAGACCAAGGCATTTCATGACAAGCACATCATTAGGAAGACTTTTGAACCAAATTAGAAAGTCTGGCTCTTTGTTGCCAGACTTAGATTCTTTCTTAGGAAGCTCAGATCTAAATGGAGTGGACCTTACATTGTAATTTAACTCTATCAAAATGAAACTGTGGAGATCTGTGATCCTATGACTGGGCAGTTGATTGAGCCTTTTAGAACAGAGAATTCAACTCAAGAGTAATCACTCAAAAGAAAATAAAGATTGGTGACCTAGTTCCACCTTAACTGGTGTATGTATGGGGAGAGTGTGAGACTCTCAAAATTCACTATTAGTTTTCATGAATATAATACAAGGAAGTTATCTCTTTTCTTTCCTCTCAAATTGCGTAACCCCTTCCACCTGAGCAACCTTGGCTTATATAGGTCACGTGACCCTTAAACATGGAGATCGTTGTCAATTAGATAGACGATCATGGGTCCAAAACCACGATCCCATGATCTCCTTCCATAATGAGGGTGCGGCCTAAAATAACTATTGCATAACATCGACCTTCTTTTCAGATGTCCAGAAACTCCATATCAGACGTTTGACCTATTTTCTAGACATCTGAGTTTATTGTCAGAATTAATCATTGTCAGATTGGATTTGGATTTTGACCAAATCTTTAGGAATTTGTCTTCAACGACTAAGAGAAGGATCCCAAGCCTTCTTGAAGCCTATAAATAATAGCCTTTAACCCCCCATTAGGCAAATACACCCATTGGAGATATATTTCAAGCTTTATACCTCACATTTCTCCACTTACAACTTGCCCTACTACTGTGCTATCACTCTTTTTGGGGAAAAACTCTATCTTCCTCACTCCTCAGCTGCTAGTAACTGTCTCAGTGAGTTTCTATATTACCTATATTAGCTAGATTATCTTGTTAGGGTGCTCTATAGGTTGTGTTTAAATTCTACTTTACTTTGATATTGTTGTATTTTTTGTGTCCGGCCTGGTGGATCCTTGTCTCTTCCTCATGCAGGGAAAAACCTTTGTTTAGGGATCAGAGGTGGGCTTTGTAATTGTGGTACACCACCCTCATTTTCAAGTGGTGTGAATAGTGGTTTGATCACTTTGTGATAGATAAATCTTAAGTCGGGTTGACTTACGTAGTGATTTTCTCTCGATTTGGGTTTCCACCTAAAAATCTTATGTCATTGTTGTGTTGTTGATTTTTATTTATGTATTATTATTTCAATTACACTATCCACCCCCTCTAGTATATTTTCATGGTACCCCCAGTGATTGGCCAGCTGCATATTAGGTGGCTCAATCAGCTTAGAAAAGGGCAAGGGAAAATAATGTTTGCAAGCGTAGGCGATTGAAGCCTGGATTATTATTCGTAATGACGAGCAAGTAGTCACGAATCAGAAAAAATGGGCATATCGTCACCCATGTGTAAGGAAAAGTAGGCATATTGTCGCTTGAATTCCCTAGTGGTCTTTAGAGCTGCTAGTCCGAGATTTAATTTTGTATGGTGTAAGAAGCGGTTACTGTAGTTGATGGCCAATCACCACAAAAGAATGTTTGTCATTTAGGAACGACATGACAGTCATTAATTATCGTTATGATAAGAGGTCTTAATGTGGTAATTGGAGCAAATTATACGATTTTAAAGAGAAGCACTGATGTATCATTCGGAGAGCTTGTTAATTAGGGTTTATTATCATTGTAGTAGTATAGTGTCGCAATTCAAATAGATGTCAATTTATTTAATTACCATTTTTAGCAATTTTATTCTAAGTTATTCACTAGGAGACAATTATTAATATACATCACTCTCTATTATCCAAAATCAATCTTTTATTCAAAAAATGTGAATTCTATTTACAAATGAACAAATTATACTCTATACAATGAAAGGATCAATTAATTTAAGTCAAATATATACAAATAAAAATAAATAAATTAGTGTTAGTGATTGTATACCTCAAGAATATACACAATATAAAGGCATCAAAAGTGATTGTATTCTAACTAGGTTATTTACAATTAACATCTATATACAAGCTAAGTATTTATTTAATTACAACTAAACAACTATACAAATTAATGAAAAAAAGAAGACAAATACCCTATATTAGTATTTAGACATATACAAATTATATGTACATAAAACTATACAAATTAGTTTTTATGCATATGTACATATAATTTATTATACTTTACAGCATTCGAATATATATACATATATACCCTATGTACATAGGGAATTTTTAGGATTTTTGTAGTTTTTCTTATTTTTATTTTGTTTGTGGTTTTTACACGAAGAAAGAATGAGAGAAATTTAAGGAAGAGGGAAGAAGAGTTCTTTTTGGCTTTTTTATTTAAGATTTTTATCCTAACCAAGGGAGCACCTAAACAATTACTGGTGTTTCCTACATACAAATCACATTAAAAATCAAATCTAATGACACACATTCAAAACATCAAGTTCTCACTCACTAAACTCTCCAATTATTTATTTACATTATTTTTATATTTTTCATATACATTTCAGAAGAGAAAATGGCTGTAAAATGATCTACAATTAATTATAAGCCATAAAATTATGCACAGAGATAACAAATATAGCATGCTGAACTTCCAAATATTATCAAAGATCAAATTAACACACAAAAACATGCTTCAATCATTGAATCAAGTAAGAATTTCTAGGTTGGATAGTAATCAGAACCAATAGTTACTAACAGAGTTTTCTAACAATGATAAAAAACTCACTTTAATCTCAAATTAAAACAAAATAAGTACACAAATGTTTTTGACATCTGACTCTATCATTGCATTCTTTCAGAAGACTCAATAGAACTTAAAATAGATCAAGAACAATCGATTTAACCTTCCTTCAGCTTGACAGACCATGAAGTTGCTGCTGTTCTAAAATATCTCAACTCTGATTTGAGATTCAAATATGCAATTCAGAACTTTCTCAAGCCAATAATGCCTTTTGATTTATGCAACATTGATGTAGACACATCCATTTAGGTTAAAATGCCTATTTGTACATATTCCTAGGCTTAGATTTGCATTCTATATTATAAATATTGCATAGCATGCATCATTCTGCATTTAGAGTAGTTGCGTATATTTTAAGTTAATTGCATCCTTTTTGTGGTCAGGAGAGAAGGAGATTTATTTCGGAGCCTCGAATTTACGACCCAACCATACGGATCTAATCAGGACGACGATCGGAGTCCAACGCCTCCGAAATCACCTTGATCGGAATCCCATAGCACCATATGCAATCCGAAGAAGATCAACGGCCAAGGGACTGGGTGACGTAATTCAGAGCTTCAAATGACAAATCTGACCACGCGGATGAATTCAAGTCGACGATCGCAGCCCAACGACGTGAAAATCGACTCAATCCGACCTCTGTAACAACCCCTACAACGGAAAGAAGATAGACGACTCAGATTGTGCCACGTGATGCAACCCGAGCCGCCCATGTGCACGCACGCGCACAGCAGCGCAGGCGCACTAAGGCATGCCCACGCAGTAGTGCAACGGGCACGTGTGGAGGCAATGACAGTAGCGTTGCACGCGTGCACACGCGACACGGGCACGTGGAGTGCGTGCCAGCGCAGCAATTGGTGGACGCGTGGGCTGTCCTCAGCGACGTTTATAATCATCACTAAATGTCTTGTAATAAGAAATTGATCCTTTCCTCAACTATAAAAGGACCCATATCCCTCTTATTTTTCTTCATTTCTTCCTTTTTTCCTTTCACTACCTCCAAGGCTCTAAAGAGAGCTTGTCGTAAGCCGGGGATGTTCCTCTAGAGTAGAATCAAATATTTTTCCCTTCCCTCATCCCCATTCGTAGAGCATCTCGTGGCCGTCTTCTTACCTCCCTTCGGGAAGAAGATCCTCGTTGCAAGTCGTCCTGCCCCACCCTCCATCCTCCAGCTCCGTCCTCGTTTGTCCTACTCCTCACCACTTTTCTCCAAGCGACGTTAAAGCGAGTCATCCTCCAAGCGACCATCAAGGGGGATTTCTCTCACCTATATCTTTCTTTTTGCTTTTGTAGTATAATCATTCTCACTTTCTTAGTTGTAGAAAACATTTGCTTCAGAAATATGTGTTTCTCTCTCTCTTATATTTTGCAAGTAGATTAGTTAGATAAGAATTTATCGACTGATCTCTTGCTTGCTAAAAATACCAAAAAAATTAGAAAAGATAAAAATGGTAAAAACAAATAAAAACGAAAAGCGAATTTTCAAAACCAAACATTCGCCTCCCTATGTTTGACCCGGGACTTACTTTTTGAGTTTCGATTATAAATTTTATCTGATCGATGGATTTTCTCACGAATCGAACTATGACAACGGGTTTTCCAAATCCAATCTTTCCACGTGCGAATCTGACATGATCATTTTGGTGCCATTGTAGGGGAGGCAATGATCTTTGATTTTTTTGCGTTTTCTCACATTACTTACATATTTTTCTAACCTATCTTTCTTTTTCGATTTATTGTCTTACAGGAACCCGGTCGAGGAGCCGAAGGTGGTAGATTGGAGTAAAGTACGGGTAGAGACATTTGTAAGTTTTCTCCCACCACCCGCACCATAGATTTTATTTCATCACACTAATAACTCAAACCAAATCAACTTAGGTGTTTTTTATAAACCCTAGGATAGATTCGGCTATTTGTTTGCCACCTCCACCCATCTCATCCTCGCATATATAACAAAAAATAGTCTTCTCTTGTGGGATTTACTGAAAGTGACACACATTAAACACCCACAACTTTTGACTTAAGGCATACCATTCCATTTTAATTCTACCACTTAATCGGGATCTGACCTGTGAACCCGGTACACTTCAACTCAATACACATAAGTGAGTATAAATCTGAATAGGTTAAGCATCTGTGTGCTTTAACTAAGTGGTGCAACAGGCCAATTAATTGAGTTGTTTGGGTCGTACCACTAAAGATAAAAGTCATTCATCAGTAGCTTGCCACTTAGGGTTAATCTTTAGGATTGAACCAAGCACTCCACATTATTTTTTAATTTCTAAAGGAATATATCATCATCAGTGCTTTCAAAACTTGGAGTGTTTTCTTGAACTTGATTGAATATACCAAGATTAAACCCTAAAAGTTACTAAACAAGGTTAAACCCTAAAAGACACATCATCATATAACTTTGTTTGCAAACCCTGGTTATGCACGCACACACATTTGAATTGATCATTAAGGACACAACCCATCTAAATGGCCCATCACATTCCAAGAGCATAATCATCCCAAGCCTAATTAAAATTGAGTAGACGTTGGCCTTAAGGATTGATTCGCTCTTCGAGGCTTAGACTGAGGTTTTTTTTCGATTAACCTGTTTTTGCTGGTCCATCTGATGTCTAACTAGGGGAGTAGCGTCAAACGACCGTGGCTGGGGGGTACATTAGGAACTGGAGGCGCAAGCCAAAAGAAGAACCTTCTCCCAAACCTCTCCTTCTAACTGGTTGGATTGACCGGATAAAAGTAGACCAAATCGATTATAATCTCAAGACAGGTCCTGGGAGTTTGTAGGTCTTTAGGTTAACCCACTTAAGGATAGAGTTGATTGCTTGTATTGCAGGGCTCCTTTCTTTCTTCTGATTTCCCCTCCTATTCGACCATGTATCCTTCCACATCCTACTCTCATTTCCCATCCTACCCTCCTACCACCACTTATACCCAAGATGATTACTATCTCGAGTCGACTTATAATTACCCATCCACTAGCCAGAATAACTTTAATTGAGGATACGATATCGGACCTCAGTGTCCAGGGCCTAATCCTAGACAACAAGACTATGATTACTATCCTTCCCAGAGCTACAATGATTATAGATCTCTACCCTTTGATGATCAACCTAACCCGATCTACAATCAAGTATATGTTGACTATGACACCTACCCTCCCCAGTATTCCACTGAATATAGGTTACCACCATTCTTTGAACAACCCGACATGACCTACCTACCATTAAGGAGGGACCCAAGAAGCTCGATATCTTGACTCCCCTAGAATGAACCCAAACCCACCCAACCTTTAATCAAACCATTCGATTCAAGTGAATCAGGTCCAAGACAGGGTGTTGGCTAACTTGAGGAACACCATCCAATCTTTAGAGGCTCAGCCAACACCATGCACTGAAGCATTGGAACCTATGATAAAAATGATTGATGAGCTGAATAGCTCTTTATTGGACTTGTTCCAACATGTTAGGGATAGGGGCCTGGGTGAGTTTCTACTTGGGAAATTGTCGAGGTTGAGGATGAAATTTGTGGTTGCCTTAATCCAATCTTGAAATGATTCTCAGGATGAACCCCCTTCAGGAGAGCCAGTGTTTAAACCCGCTCAGGCGCCTGTCGGAGGGGATACATTTTTTGAGATCAGGGATGACCAGGTTGGGCTAGAGCAACCCATTGAGGATGAACCGATTAATTCACCCGAGATCCCCGAGATAGAGAATGAAGAAAAACATGTCTCCTTAGATCATGAATTAACATATGATTTTGAGATGTATATAAATGTGGATCAAGAATTCTTTAACTTAAAGGGTGAGGAATCTCTTAGTGAAGTCTCATTAGAGCTTAAGGAGAATGATTTTAGTGAGACTAATGGGCTCGAGGAGCAAGATGAACCATTTGATAGCTCGATTATTGAAGATTATGATCATGCTGGAGCTAACTTGGATGATCCGAATCCTGATGATTCAATCAGTAGCTCCATTACTCAACCACATCCTGAAGAGCTGAATTATGATATTTTTGAGATCACCAGTCCCAAGTCAAACGTGATTGAGCCACAATTGTTGGATTTGGGTACTTTAGAAGAGGTGTACAACGATTTGGAGGTCCCAAAAACATTAATTTTAGAGGATAGGAAGTTGGAAAAAAAAATCTGGGAAGCTACTTTTGAGGGAACTACGATTTCGGATCTAAGGGTTCCTATTGACCTGAAACCACATAGTTTTTACTAGGACCCTTACGATACCTTTGATGTGTGACCCAAGCTTGGAATAACTGATTATTTTTCTAAGATGAACGCTAATTGGACATCTGAACTTAGAGAACCAAATCTACCTTTTGTCCGACACTTTAGTCTTGGGTTGCACACCACCAAACCGCAAACCCGACCCTGAAAGCGTAATAATCTTCAATTCTGGGTGATTTTCATCCAGAACTTGAGAACTACTCGACCTTGGGGCATGGGTATGCACCACAACTTGGTCCAAATCTATGGACATCTTCTGTTGACGGGTCTGAGGATTAATCTTTTGATTTTGATTCAGACCCACACTTGTGAATTCTTCTTTTCTTTCTTGTATGTATTTTATGCCTAGCTAAAGGCGTTAAACTTAGCGCGTGTGTATACTATCTTCTCTCTGCGGAGTTGACCGGATTTCACGAAATTCCGATGATATTCTATTTACTTTGTCCTTTTCATGTCTTTATTTTTACAATGAGGACATTACATCATTTAGGCATGGGGGTGGATAATTAATTCCTAAAATCATTTTGTTAACTCCGTAGAATTTCTTTTAGTTTTTTAAAAAAAAAATCAAAAAGAAAAAAAAAATTAGGAGAAGAGAACTTAGGTATTTGGAAGTTATTAACTTTAGGAAACGATACGATAGGACCTAAACACTTAAACTCTTCAGGTCTTTAGGCTTAACTAGCTCGGGTGTCCACTGTAATGTGGACTTAGTCTCGAGTCCTCGCTAAGTTAAGTACACGACTTATCATCCCGTCCTCTGATTTGAGGGGATTTTAAGTCTAAGCATCTACACACTATTTTCACTGACTCACTTTCCGGTGATTTTTATAAAAATTGGGTAACTAATGAACTGTCTAGGGTGGTATGGCTGGCAAGTTGTCGATGGTAACAACTCATCGGCCGATTATCTACAGCCCAACCACACGACCATTCTCTTCATACTGCTTTTAGGTAAATCTTAAATCAGGGAAGTCACCTACTTAGGAAAAAGGAAGAAAAAAAAGGTACACAAAAAGAAATATATATATATATATAGAAAAAGGAGAAAATAAAAAAATAAAACCACACTTCACCACACGAGTATGGCTAGTAAGTTACCATGGGTAACAACTCATTGGCTGGTTGTCTAAAGCCTACTTCACAAAAATACACAAATAATTCCTAAAACACTTTGGGAAGAAGTGGGGAAGTAGAATAAACTAGGGAGATATACACTGGGTTTGCCTTTGTGTTGACCCCATAGAAAATAAAAAAAGGTAGGGAGAAAGCTACCGATTGGAAAGATAAACCTCTAGGCAGAAATCTTTAAGGTCACCTAGGGTCGTAGAAACCTAAAGTCCATTTTAACGGTCGCTTAGTGAGTATATCACTCTTTCACAAGATGCTTAGCACTTAGAGTCCTTTTCGAATCTTGGTCGGGTCGGGTAGCCGTAAAAAGTTATCCCAAAACTCTCAAACCTCAAAAGTCCAAAAAAATTAGAAAAGAAGAAAAACAAAATAATGTATCTTCCCTTGTCAAATAAGACTTGGGCAGTTTGCATTCTGACAGACACTCGGGTACTATTGAGTTTTCGTAGTTTAGGACCTTAGTTGAAATTTTCTATTGTTAATAAACGACTTAGGCTTAAGTGATCGAGTCCTAATTCTATTTTTATATATAGCATGTAGTTTAATTTTGCTAGAGACTAGGAAAAGGTAGGCATGGGGGTATGATGTAGACACA
Organism: Thalassia testudinum; assembly: GCA_037157565.1. Taxonomy (NCBI): domain Eukaryota; kingdom Viridiplantae; phylum Streptophyta; class Magnoliopsida; order Alismatales; family Hydrocharitaceae; genus Thalassia; species Thalassia testudinum. The sequence continues at coordinate 21,667,546 of JAZHRO010000015.1, read as the reverse complement.
TCCATTTAGGTTAAAATGCCTATTTGTGCATGTTCCTAGGCTTATACTTGCATTCCATATTATAAATATTACATAGTATACATCATTTTGCATTTAAAGTAGTGTATATTTTAGGTTAATCATGGCCTTTTTGTTGTCAAGGGAGGAGATTTATTTCGGAGTTTTAGATTGACGATATGACCGTACGGATCTGATTAGGATGAGATTGGATTCCAACGCCTTTAAAATCGCCTTGATCGGAGTCCCGTAGCACCATATGCAGTCTGAGGAATATCAACGACCAAGGGACTGGGTGACATAATTCGGAGCTTCAAAGGATAAATCTAATCACGCAGATGGATTCGGGTCGACGATTGTAGCCCAACGACGCGAAAATTAACTCAATCAGACCTTTGTAGCAGCCCCTACAACGAAAAGAAGATGGACGGCCTAGATTGTGTCACATGGTGCAACCTGGGCCGCCCATGCGCACGCACGTGCCACCGCACGCTCACAACAGCGCAGGTGCATGCACGCGCGTACAGGCATGCCAGCGCAATAGCATTGCCGGCGCACGCGGAGGAGGCGACAGTAGCGTAGCACGGGTACACGCATGACACGGGCGCGTGGAGCATGCGTCAGCGTAGCGATTGGTGGGTGCATGGGTTGTCTTCATTGACTTTTGCGGCGGACCTTCAGTGATGTTTATGACCATCACTAAATGTCTTGTATACGAAATTGATTATTTCCTCCACTATAAAAGGATCCCTACCCCTCCCATTTTTCTTCATTTCTTCCTTTCTTCCTCTCACCACCTCTAAGGCTCCAGAGAGAGCTTGTCCCAAGCCCAGGATACTCTTCTAGAGTAGAATCAAATATTTTTCCCTCCCCTCATCCCCATTTGTGGAGCATCCCGTGGCTGTCTTCTAACCTCCCTTCAGGAAGAAGATCCTTGCCACGACGCCATCCTTCCCCTCCCTCTATCCTCCGGCTCCGTCCTCGTTTGTTCTGCTCCTCACCACTTTCCTTCAGGCGATGTCAGAGCGAGTCATCCTCCAAGCGACTATCGAGGGGGATTTCTCTCACCTATATCTTTCTTTTTGCTTTCTTTTGTAGTGTAATCATTCCTGCTTTCTTAGTTGTAGAAAACATTTGCTTCAGAAATATATGTCTCTCTCTCTTTCTCTTATATTTTGCAAGTAGATTAGTTAGATAAGAATTCATCGACCTGATCTCTTGCTTGCTAAACATACCAAAAAAAAAAGAAAAGATAAAAATGACAAAAACAAATAAAAAGCGAAACGTGGATTTTCAAAACCAAACGTTCGTCTCCCTGTGTTCGACCCGAGACTCACTTTTCGAGTTTCGATTATAAATTTTATCTGATCGACGGATTTTCTCGCGAATCGAACTACGACGATGGGTTTTCCAAACTCCGACCTTTTCGCGATGAATTTTCGCCACTATCAAACAAAAATCTAATAAATCAAACTTGAACTTCAAATCACCCAAAACCACTCATACACCATGAGTAAAACTTGTTCAGAACTTCATCTAGATAGAGCATGAAAACCAATCTAAATCTGATTTGATATTTCATTATGTACTCAAAGAATTTAGAAAAGTAGATCCATGCTAGATCTATTTCAAAAGAATCATTCCAATAAAAAACTCCCTTCAGAACACCATTCTAGTCTTTCAAAACAAACTCAAAATGTGTAACAGTAGCTGCCACTGTCCATTCATATCTCAGATCTAATTCAAATATTGAAATCTCACTAAAATCAGTTTGTCATGCTTTCAAGATCATATTAAATCATCTTCAAACATTCATCTAGGCACTTGAACAATAATTGAATGCTTGGATTCCATAATTTTCTTGAAATCTAGATGATGAAGCTTAACTTCCCAAGTTTGATTAAAAACATTAAAACATTTCTTTTAATCATTGCAAATACTCTTTTAAAGGTTTAGAGTTCAATACAAATCAGATCAATGATCAAAGATTCCTAGAAACCCTAATTCTGATACCCACCTCACGTTATTAACAGCGTGAAGGTGAGAAATCAAATCAGAAATGGAAATTAACTCAAGAATAGTCCTAGACCTTCATTTAAATCCATTAAACCTTCCACAACTCCTCATTGGTGAATTGAAACACTTTAATTCAAGAACACGCTGGCGCCTAGGTAAGCTTTTAGTTTCGCTTCGCTAAGGTGATCTGATCACGTAATCATCCTACACACCATGGATTGGTGTCCAAGATGATTGGGTGATTTTTTAAAATCATTTAGGTCATTCTAAGGCCTTGATTGATGCATCGAATCTCCTTGGCCCTCGCTGCCTAGTGAACACAGAAAATAATGTCAAGGCTCGAAATTAGGCGCGAGAAATCCATTCAACAAAAATCAAATCCAAGATGCTTAAATTGATTGCAATCAAATCAATTTCACAAATATCAACTAGATTTGATCAATTAAAACTGAGTAAAACAAAATTGCTCTAAATATTTTGCGATCAGCATATAAAATTAAATCAAATTCAAATGATAAAATTAGTTCAATTCAAATCATAAGGAGGGTCCTTATGATTCAATGGAATGTATTAGGAAACGCTCAAATGGATTTAACGCTCCATTAGATCTGAGAGCTATTATGCTTCTGATGACTCCACAATTATTAATGTTAATATTATCAATTAGAGTCAATTTTGAGGGCACATGTGCATTGATGTCATATTATAGTGGTTTGGGGGCATTACATGCATTTTGCATTACTTTACGTTAAGATTGTTTAGAATCAATGTTTAATGACCTTATGTATAAGTCCATATTGAAACAAGTCTCAAATGAGCAATCGGATCGTACGAATGGATCCGGATCTACGAACGAAGTCCAATGAATTCAAAAATCACCTCGATTCGACCTCCGTAGCTCCCACAACAAGTTCGAGGAAGATCAATGGCTAGGGGGCAATGTGACATCCTTATAGGCTTCGGATGAAAATCGGACAATACGGATGGATCCAGAGTGACTATCGCAATCTGACAACGTGAAAATCATCTCGATCCGAGCACCATGGCATCCTCTACAATAGAAAGAAGATGGACGACACAGATGGCACCACGTGGCACCATCTAGGCCGCCCAGCATCAGCCAGCAATCTATCCAATGCTTCCTCTTCATCCGCATCATCCATTCCCAACTGTTGGATCTTAATCCAATGGCTGAGAAGCCATCTCCACTGCACGCCCTTGGCTCCTCATCGGGACAAACTCGTGGGCTTGGTGCATTGGTCTTGAGGTGTGTTCCCAAAGGAGGGGCGTGGATTCGAGCCCAGCCACCCCCCAATCTCAATTAAAGCGGCAGCGGTAGTAGCATCTGCGCATGGTGCGCAAGGCAGCGGTAGCAGCGCATGCATGCACGTTGTCAGCTCGGACCCAGTGCGTAGAGCACGTGCGCGAAGGGTGTGCATTAGCTCGTCTTCAGCAGCGTTTGAGGCGGAGTTTTAGCGACGGCCTAGATGTCGCTATTGACCTAAGGATGGATTTTAGCCCTTTTCCTCCATTATAAAAGGGCCCATCCTCCTCCACTTTTGGGCATCTTCTACCAAGCAACTCCACCACTCCATAGAGCATCCAAGCTAGGTCCTGGAGATGCCGAGTCGCCGATGAAAGCCCCTCTACCACCGTGGCTGCCTTGCCTCTCCCTTTAGTTGCTATTTTCTTTAGTTTAATATGTTTTGTTGTTTAAGCTTTCATCATCGTTATAGTTGTAAAACTATTCCAGCTGTGCAATATATTATCTTCTATTATCATGTCTGTGTTTCTTTCATAGCTCGCCATAATTGCATCGTCATCACAAATCTCTAACCCTATCTCTCTCTTTCTCCTTCTCTCTCTCTCCCTCTCCCTATCTCTCTCTCTTTCTCTCTATTTTCGCAAGCGAATCAAACGACATATTTTTGTGACACGTTAAAGCGAAAAGTGATCTGATTTCATGCCTTCCTGATATCGACACTTGGACTCATTTTGATTATCTTCATTTAAAATTGATGTCATAAACACATGCTATAACAAACGAATTAACCTAATGCGTTTCCTAACGTCAGTTATTAGCGCTGTTGCCGGAGAGGCAACGGATATTTTATTCGCTTTCATTTTCCTTGGGAATTATTTATACTTGTGTTATCTAGCTTGCCTTTCTCTCTTCTTCTTGATTGCAGGAGTCTCGTACATTGACAACGGAAGGAGAGTGGATTGGATTGGATCAAAGGAAGCACAAGAGAAGACCACCATCAACCCGAAGGTTTGACATCTTGTCTTCCCACGATCCAAAGGTAACCTTTCATCTCTGGACCAAGGAAAAGATCTAAGTGGTGGTGCTCTAAAGAAAACCCTCTCTTGTGTTTGTCAAAGGAAACACCACCACTAGGTTCTCAACCCGTTAATTTCGCAGTACTATTTTATGGACTCGGATTGAGCACACTATTAGAGGATCCTTAACACCTCTAAAAATTCTTTAAAAAATCTTAGAGGTGCTCCTTCAAGTGGGAAAACTCTACCTAAAATTTCATAGCCAAACTCTTTGTAGTTTGGCCGTAAAAAATTCTCTACCAGAAGTGTGCAAGGTTGTCCTAATTTCTGGAGACCTGTAGGTTGTTTCTATTGCTGTGAACTCCACGCAACCTTGATTTGTAAGAGATTTATATTTTTGGAAATCTCTTGAAATTCTCTACATTTCTTATGAAGACTATGAAAAATATTAGTACTTGTTCTGATTCAATTTCTAAACTCGCACACTAATCTAGAGGTTCTGGACAGATTGACCCCCTCTTGGAAAAATGTAAATTTGGGTGGTCTATCATCCTCTAAAAATTCTGAAATTGATTTTGTTGAAAAACTCGTTCGATTTTGGTTAGGATAGGGTCATTGCTTGCTTTGATTGGACCTTTCTTGATAAAGTCTAAAAAAGTTTCATTAGAAGTTGCGCGCCCTAGGATCTTCCGCACTATGGTGCTTTTAACTTCATAGTCACACAAAAGGCCCTAAAGAAAATTAATCTTAACCAACCATGTAACTACATCTTTGTACCTTAATTGAATCTGTAAATAAGTGGAATCCTAAAATCCAATAAAGCAAGGTTCAAATTCTAAAAGCCATTCATCACAATCTTGCTTGATAATGAACACTTGTTTTGGCATTGGGTCTTTGCACCCGATTGTGCACACAGCTCAACTAGAATTTTTAAGGGCATCAACCCCCTTAACGCTCTTCACTTAATCCCTAAGCACAATCACTACCTAGCCCTAAATTAAAATTGAGCAAACGTTGGCCCTATGATTCATTGAGTCTGTTTCAGGGTATTTTTCCTGAACGCATTGCGAATTAGTGATGTGTACTTACTCCAAAAGGTGCTAAGTTGGGAGGCTCGATTGTCAAACAACTTAAGTAGGGGTTTGGCATAATTAGCAGCCTTCGGGACATACTCCTACTTCGCCTTCCCAACTTTACCACCTTCGGGAGTAAGGACAACACTGAATTCGTCGTGTGGTCGGAATTTACTTCTAAAGCATAGGTCACATAGGTCTACACTATAGGGCCTATATTTGTTTGCTTGGTTGTGTGCACACCATTCTCGCATCTGTTTCCCTTCGCACCCCTCCTTGTTCTTCTCTAGTGTATGCACAGAAGGCGATCACTTTATCTTGAATTGGTTGCTTTAGATAGAGAGACTAAAAGGAGACTTGATTTTTCAAGGGGTAAGACTGAGGAAATGGGTGACCCAAGAGTTGAGGAGGTTGAGGACCAACCTCAACCCGATGCCATGGCCATGATTCAGGCTTAGATTATAGCCAACCACCAACTTCAGCAACAATAGATCCATACCATCATGTAGGTCATACACCGACTGCAAAACCCTCAAGGGCAGAATCCTCAAGGATAGAACCCTCAAGGGCAATGGCCACTAAACCCATCTAACCCCCCACAACCCCTTAAGGGCCAACCAAGTCCTCTCTGTGACTTCTACAATCCGTTTACTATCCGTGTTGAACCATACCTTAAGGTCCCCGAAGGGGGAGATGATTTTGAGCTAAAACCTAATGTCCTTAGCTTGATTCAAAGCCATTTCCATGGGAACTCAAATGAAGACCCTTTCCAACACTTGGAAGACTTAGATCAGATTACACGGACCATAAAACCAAGGAACATTTGTTTGGACATTGTTTTAATCAAGATGTTCCCATTCTCCCTAAGAGACAAAGCTTCTTATTGGCTTAGAACCTTAGGAAGACCCATCTCCACTTGGGAGGAATTAAGGCATGCTTTTCTTAAGAAGTTTTTCCTCATAGGAAAGACTAATGCCCTTAGAAGAGCTATTATTGCATTCACCTTATAAAGTGGAGAGCAATTCTATGAGGCGTGGAAACGATTCAACGAATTACTGAGGAAATGCCCACATCACAAGATTCCGAGGTGGCAATTGGCCTAGATTTTCTACCATGGTCTGGACATCAACCTTAGGAATTTTGTGGGTGCCTCGTGTGGAGGCAATTTTCTGAATAAAGATGAGGAAAGCACATTCGAGCTCTTTGAGTCAATGAGTGAGAACTTGCTTAATAATGCCTCCCTGATCCAATTTACTCAATCCAGTCAACCCCGCGGTGGGATTTATGAGGTGCAAACTAATTCTAGGATGGTTGGCATGGACATTATAGCAAAGAAATTGGATCGAGTTGAGTTGGTGGATAAGAAAATTAATGTGCTATTGAACCAATCCCAAACCCCATTACAGAACTTCTTCCTAGCGAAGGGAGCACACAATATCGAACTAGTTCAGTCTATGAACCAAGTGCACCTAAAAACCCCTAACCATGTTCTAAGGTAGGACCTTTGCTCCCTCAAACCCTGATTATTCTTTCCCCTCTCCTTTGGCACCTTCTACCTTTGAAGATGCCCATGCCATCCAAGGATATTCTAAGCTTGATCCTTTCTCCAACACTTACAACCCTGGATGGCACAACCACCCTAATTTTGCCTAATCAAACCAAAAACCAAACCAATTCCAGAACCAACCTAGGCCAAACCCTCCCTCCTATCAGCAAGGTCCACCTACTAGACCATCCTATAACTAGAATAGGGCAGCTCTGACACAACAAAACCAAATGGACACTCTGATCAAAATGATAGTTGATATGAATCAGAAACATCATGAGGAGATGGCTTTAGGGAATGGACAATTGAGCCAGCTATTGGATAACAAGAACCAGGGGTCCCTTCCTTCTCAACCACAATCGAACCCTAGGAATGTAATGAATAGAGGCCAAAATCCTTAAGGGTTCCAACCATATCAAGGGCAGGCCCATATGATTCTACAAGCCCCTCAGACACCCCCTGGGTTTTCCACTTCTTCTTAAGGACCTAACCCTAGTTTCAATGCCCCAGCTAATGTGGTTCCCTTGAGAAGCAACACTCAAACCCAAGCCCCAAATGGTTGACCCCTCCCGTGGCCCCACTACTTGAGAGACTTGATTCTGAGAATGAGCGAGAGGAACCTAAGGATTAAAAACCTGACCCGATTCAAACCCAAATCCCATACCCTGAAGCCTTGGATAAGGTAAAGAAGAAAAATGTGGCTGAAAACGAGGAGTTGTTAGAAATTTTCAAGCAAGTACAAATCAATATACCTTTCCTTGAAGCAATCAAGCATATCCCAGCTTACACGAAATTTTTAAAAGATCTTTGCACACCCAAGCGTAAGCCAAGAACCTAAGCACATAGGAAGGTAGTGCTATTTGAGTAGGCGAATTCGATGATATTGAGCAGCCTACCTCCTAAAAGGACTGACCCTAGAGCACCTCTGATCTCATGTAATATTAGTGACATGATCTTTGATAGAGCACTCCGGGACTTAGGTGCTTCAATTAACCTAATCCTGACTACTCTTTATCACCAGTTTGGGCTTGGAGAATTAAAGCCCACGCCTGTGACAATCCAACTGGCCGATCGATTTGTGAAAACCCTAAAGGGGGTAGTCGAGGATGTAATTGTTTTGGTTAAGGACTTTTACTTCCTAGTTAACTTTTTAGTCCTTTACATGGAAGTCCCGAACAACTACAAAACACACCCATCATCTGGGGCAGACCCTTTCTGGCTATGGCCAAGGCTAACGTTGATTGTGACATGGGATGTATGGAAATTGCCTTTGGAGATAGGAAGGTGCAATTGGATATCTTCAAGGCGACTAAGTCTTTCAATTGAGGTTCGGTCAAGGAATATGATCCCGTGGAAACCCTGGTTGAAGAATGCCTGACTCTAGGCCCTTTAGAGGACCATCTCATTCGACCAGCTGTTGACTACCCTAGCCCAGCCCAATCTCTGAAGGTTGAACTCTACAGAACTGATTACCACCGGCAACCTCCATTTGAGGAGATTGATGTCACTCAACTCCCTCCCTTCCCTTACTAATCAAACATTATGCCACCTACACCTGAATTGAAACCTTTGCCCAATAACCTAAGTATATCTTCCTAGGACCTAATCATACTTTCCCTGTGATTATCAATGCACACTTGTCCAGGGACCAAGAACTAAGGTTGACTACTACTCTTTTTGGGAGTGGACAATTTTTTATTTAAGGGGAATTAGCCCTACTTATTGCACTCACAAGATTTATTTGGAAGATGGGGCTCTACCTTCTCGCCAGATGCAAAGGTGATTAAACCCGAATATGCGAGAGGTCATTAAAAAAGAAATAATCAAGTGGCTTGATGTAGAAATCATCTACTCGATTTCCGACAGTCCCTAGGTGAGCCCTACTCAAGTGGTACCAAAGAAGGCTGGGCTCACCATGGTCACAAATGACCAGGGCGAATCCGTCCCCACCCGCACAACCACTGCATGGCAGGTATGTATTGACTATAGGAAGCTTAATGAAGCTACTAAAAGGACCATTTCCCCCTACCATTCATTGACCAAATTCTCGAACGATTGGTAGAATAGAAATATTTTAGCTTCCTGGACGGATATTCAGGATATAACCAGGTTGCTATTGCACCCGAGGACCAAGAGAAGATCACGTTCACTTACTTGTATGGCACGTTTGCATTCTGCCATATGCCATTCGAGTTATGCAATGCACCTACTACCTTTCAGCATTGCATGTTAGCCATCTTCTTGAAGATGGTAGTGAATATTTGGAGGTCTTTATGGTTGATTTCTCCATTTTTGGAGACTCATTCGACCATTGTCTTAGTAACCTGGAGAAAATCCTGAAATGATGTATCGAGGTCATCGTAGTTTTAAGTTGGGAAAAGAGCCATTTTATGGTTCAAGAGGGGATTGTCCTCGGTCACATCTTCTCGCATAGGGGCATAGAAGTTGGCCGAGCTAAGGTTGATTTAATTTGCAAACTTCCACCTTCTAGCTCGATCAAGCAAATCAGATGCTTCCTAGGATACGTTGGCTTCTATAGAAGGTTTATAAAAGATTTTTCCAAACTATCCAAGCCCTTGACTGACCTTCTAGCCAATGATGTGCTCTTTGACATGACACCTGATTGCATCAGAGCCTACACTACCCTTAGGGATACAGTCTCGACTGCACCCATTTTACAACCCCCAGACTAGTCCCAAGACTTTGAGATAATGTGTGATGCATCAGACTTTGCTATTGGAGCAGTCCTAGGACAAAGATGAGAGAAGAAACCCATTGTGATCTACTACGCGAGCAAAACCTTGGATGAGGCTCAACGGAATTACACAGTCACGGAAAAAGAGCTGCTCGCTGAAGTTTTTGGATTGGAAAAGTTTCTATCATACCTTCTAGGATCTCACGTGATCATTTACATTGACCACTCGGCTATCCGGCATTTATTAGCCAAAATGGATGCTAAACCCAGGCTGATCAGATGGATCCTGCTCCTATAGGAATTTGACTTGGAAATTCATGACAAAGCTGGATCCAAGAATGTTGTAGCCGACCACTTATCCAGACTTCACCTGGAACACATTGGACCCTCATTACCCTTAACTGACACATTTCTTGATGAACAAATTCTAGCTGTGCATGGAAAGAGTCTACCTTGGTATGCTAACTGAGTTAATTATTTAGTGGTAGGGCAGATTCCGCACGGCTGGTCTAGACCGTAGCAGGATAAGTTCTTGGCTGAGGCCAAACATTATTTCTGGGATGATCTTATGCTGTTTAGACTTTGTGCTAATCAAATCATCAGGTGGTGTATCCCCGAAGAGGAAGTTCAAAGTGTACTATCCTTCTGTCATAATCAAGCCTGTGGTGACCATTTCTCTGGGAAGCAGACGGCTGCAAAAGTTTTGTATTTCAATTTTTATTGGCCATCACTATTCAAGGATGCACATAACTTTGCGAAGACTTGGACTAGATGCCAAACCTTAGGGACCATGACCAGAAAAGATATGATGCCTCTACAACCCATTCTGATCATCGAAATTTCTGATGTTTGGGGCATCAATTTCATGGGTCCCTTCCCACCATCAAACACCTTTGAGTATATACTAGTCTCAATGGACTACGTCTCGAAATGGATCGAAGCCGTACCTACCCGAAAATGCGACCATAAGGCTGTTATGGACTTTGTTAAGAAAAATATATTTTCCCGATTTAGGATACCTAAGGCCATGATCAGCGATGGTGGGAGTCGCTTCATTAATGCTCGTTTCGTGCCTTAAGAAATACGGGGTTACTCGCCGCATTGCCACCCCATATCACCCGCAAATGAATGAGCAAACTGAGGTCTCAAATAGGCAGATTAAGAATATTTTGCAAAATACTGTGAGACCTGATCAGAAGGATTGGTCTACACGATTGGATGATGCCCTTTGGGCATATAGGACTACTTTTAAGACGCCGATAGGCATGTCACCATATCGATTCTTTTTTGGCAAAGCTTTCCACCTTCTGGTCGAGTTGGAGCACCGGGCATACTAAGCCGTTAAGCAGTGTAATATGGATTCCCAAATGGCCGTAACTGCAAAGGAAGCTCCAACTCTCTGAGCTCGAGGAGATCCGTTGAGATGCTTATGAGAACAGTTGACTTTCTAAGGAGAAGATGAAAGCTGTCCACGACAAGCACATTAATAGAAAAGCTTTCAAGCCGAATCAACAAGTCTGGCTTTTTGATGCAAGACTTAAGCTCTTTCCCGGGAAACTGTGGTCTAAGTGACGGGACCGTATCAAGTGGTCAGACCTTATCCCAACGGGGTGGTACAAATTGTTAATCCCAAGACTGGGCAAACCTTTACAGTTAATGGCCAAAGATTGAAACACTTTCTTGCCTAGATTCCCTCGAAGGAAATTGTAACACTCATTAAGGGTTGAATTGGAAGTATGCCCAACTGGAGGCAGTAAATTCAGCGCTTCCTAAGAAGCAACCTAGAGGTTTCAAGCTGACTGGATACATGATTACAAATTAGGTGATTTCTTTCCTTCTTTCATACATTTAAATTCCAATGAGGACATTGTCTAAGATAGGCACGGGGGGTGGTAATTCTCATGATATGAGTACAAAAATTGTTAGCTTGAACTAATTTTTTATTTCTTTTTATTCAAAAAAAAAATTAAGAAAAAAAAACTTAGGTATTAGGAACTTGTTAACTTTAGGAAATGATACATTAGGGACCTAAACGTTTAAACTCTTTAGGTCTTTGAACTTAATCAGTCCGGATGTCCACTAAAATGTGAACTTGGTCTCGAGTCCTCGCCACCATAATTTATATTAATCTGGTCAATAAAGTAGGATAATAAGTATACGACTTATCAACCCGCCCTTTGATTTGGGAGATTTTTAGTCTAAGCATCTACACACGTTTTGCACTAACTCACTCATTGGTGATTTTAATGAAAATTGGGTAGCTAACGAACCTTCTAGGGTGGTATGGCTGGCAAGTTATCGTGGGTAACAATCCATTGGCCAGTTATCCAAAGCACAACCACAAGACCATTCTCTTTTACTACTGCCTTTAGATAAATCTTAGATCAGGAAAGCCACCTGCATAAAAAAAAAGGGAAATAGGAAAATAGAAGAGAAAAGAAAAAAAGAAATAAGCCACACTTCACCGCACGAGTATAGTTGGCAAGTTGTCGTGGGTAGCAGCCCATTGGCCGATTGTCCAGATCCCAGCTCATAAACTGCATAAGAATTCCAAAATACTTAAGGAAGAAGCAGGGAAGTACCATAATCTAGGGAGATATACACTGGATTTGCCCTTATATTGACCCCACAAAAAAAAAATAGAGAAAAAGCTACCGGTCAGATAGATACACCTTTAGGCAACATTTTCTCTTTCAGGTCATCTAGGGCCATAGAAACCCGAAGTCTGTTTTAATTGTCGTTGAGTGAGTCTATCACTTTCACAATAAGATACTTAGTAGTTAGAGTCCTTTTCGAGTCTTGGGTGGGTTGGATAGTTGTAAAAAGTTACCCCGAAATCCTCAACTCTAAAAATTCAAAAAAAATGAGAAAAGATAATATATATATATATACATATATAAATAGTTGCTTCTATATAGAATAAGGCGAGGACTCAGGCGGTCTGCATTTTGGCAAGCAACCTGGGCACTATTGAGTCTCTACGAGTTAAGTTCTTAGTAGAAATTTCCTCGTGTTGATAAGCAACTTTTACCTGAGTGACCAATTCTTAATTTCAGTTGTAAATAGCATTTAGGTTAAACATTGCTAGGGACTAGCAAGGGGTGGGCATGGGGGTATAATGACTCAACAATTATTAGTGTTAATATTATCAATTAGAGTCAATTTTGAGGGCACATGTGCATTAATGTCATATTATAGTGGGTTTGGGGCATTGCATGCATTCTGCATTACTTTACGTTAAGATTGCTTAGAATCAATGTTTAATGACCTTGTGTACAAGTCCATATTGAAACAGGTCTCAGATGAGCAATCGAACTGTACGAATGGATCTGAATTGACGGAGTCCAATGGACTCAAAAATCACCTTGATCCAACCTCCGTAGCTCGCACAAGTTTGAGGAAGATCAATGGCCAGGGGGCAATGCGATGATGTAAACATGTTTATACTACAAAAGATGTCTATTTATGTATGTTCTTAAGTATAGAATTGCATTGCATATTATAAATATTGCAGAATATGCATCATCTTGCATTTAGATTAGTTTGAATAAAATGAAGGTTAATTGTCTCCTATGTTCAGGGACAGGGTAAAATTTTTATCGGGACCTCAGATCGAAGATCCAACCATACATATTTGATCACGACGACGATTGGAGTTCAACGACTCCAAGATTGCTCCAATCAGACATCTGTAACATCGGATAGATACCGAGGAACTCTAGAGGATCAAGGGCCAAGATGGTATGAATCCACACTTTAAACAATAAATCCGACCACACGGATGGATTCAAATCAATGATCGCAGCCTAATGACGTGAAAATCGACTCAATCCGATAACCGTGGCATCATCTACATCATCTAAAAGATGGACGGCCAAGATGGTGCCACGTGGCACTATCTCAACCACCCAACCGACCGCTACACCCATCGCACCCTCTCTTCTTCGACAATTCTCTGCCGTTGGATGCGCATCCAAAGGCTATGGATGCGCACACAAACGCGCTTGTAGCGTGTTGGTCGAACGCACTTTCGCGAAGGGAGGACGCACGTTCGAGTCACGAGGAGCAGGCAAGCGGATGCGGGCAAGCGGGCGCGAGGAGCGTTGGATTGTGATCGTTTGACCGCGAGCGCTCAATAGTGCCCACGTGCTATCGCACGCCCGCGCGTGATGCGCCATCAGACGTGGCGAGCGCGCACAGAGGAGGCGCGGCAAGGAGTGCTCTCAGCCGTTCGATCTCACAATTGAACAGCTGAGATTTGATGAATGTGGAAAGGCATCGCATGCGTGGGAGGTGAGCGAGCGGCGCATGTTGCCCACGATGGGGCTTTAGCGATGGTTTTATCCGTCGCTAAAGACCCTTGATTTAATGTTTTGAGATTAAAAGGATCAAATTGCCCCCATTCCTTGCAACTATAAAGGGAGACCTCCTCCATATGAAATCTTCATCCCTTCTTTCTCTTCTCTCCCTCTCCAAAGCTCAAGAGAAGCTTGTCCCACACCCGGGATGCTTCTCAAGAGATAAAGTCCAATTTTCGTCCCCCTTTCAGAAGTGGATCCCCCGACGACGACGACGACGTGCTGCCTCGTTCCCGTTCTTCCTGCTTCGTCCTCCTTCGTCCTGCTCCATTCCCCGTCTTCCAGGCGTTGTTTCGTCCAGCTCATCCTCCAAGCGACCGTCGAGGAGGATAATTCTCTCTCCATTCTTTTTAATGCTTTCTAGAGTAAATTTACTGCTTTCTAGTGTAATCGTTTTCTGCTTTCTAGTCGTAATGTTTAGTGTAACGGACAATCTCTTTGATAATGAATTCCATATTCATTCTACATCTCTTTTTGATTTTTGTTTGTAACATTCTCTCTCTCTTCTATTTAGTGTAAATAAATAGATAGTTTCTAATCAATTAATATACTTTGTGACAAATAAATTAAACGCGTATTTTTAAATCAAACATCCACCTCCCTGAGTTCGACTCAGGATTTCTATTCTGTTATAAATTTTATTTGTTGAACGTGCTTTCTTCGTTTTCAAAACCAAATACGTTAGCATAGCAACTCATAGCTTCAACATTTTGGCGCCGTTGCGGGGAGGCGACGCTCTTTGATTTTTGTTCGCGTTTTATAACTTACAAATCATTTACCTCACTTCTCTCCTTTCTTATTGTGATTGCAGGTACTCTTTCTATACGAGCAAAAACGATAGATTGGAGCAAAGTGCTGTTGAAGGGTTTGTAAGTTCTCCCCCACCTCCCACCCATTAGTTTTCATTTCACCACATAATAACACAAACATCAATCAACCTAGGTGTTCTTGTAAACTCTAAGGTTAGTTTTGTTTGTTTGTTTGACACCCACACCCACCTCAACCTCCATATTTAAAAAGAAAAAAAATTTTTCATAAAGGTACACAACCTCATCTGATTTTCAAAGTCAACCAGTAAACCAATCTTTGGAGTCGGTACACACATCTAAACACATAATTGAGTAGAAATTAGATTAGGAAATCATTTGTGTGCCTAATTAAGTGGTGCAACGGGCTAATTGTTTGAGTTAATTAGGCCGCACCACTTCAATTAAAATCAACTATTAAGTAGCTACCGCATAGGTTCAACTCTTAGAAATTTACCAGGCACTCCACATTCTTTTAAGTTTCAAAGGAAAACATCTTCACCTGTGCTTCCAAAACCTGGTGTGTCAACAAAACTTGCTTGAAAATACGTAAAGTTGAATCCTAAAAGCTACTAAGCAATATTTGAACACTAAAATTCACCGCATCAAAAATAATTTTGCTTGAAAACCACCGGTTGTACTCGCACACACTCATCAATCAATCATGAAGGGCACAACCCTGATAAAGGGCACATCACATTCCAAAGCACATTCAAACCTAACCCTAAATAAAACAGAGTAGATGTTGGCTTTAAGGATTTGACTCGCTCTTCGGAGTCCAGAACGAGATTATTTTCGATTAGTCTCTTTCTACTGTTCAATCTGATGTCTAGCTAGGGGAGCAGAACCAAACGATCGTAGCTGGGGGGTACACTAGGAACCAGAGGCAAAAGCCGAAGGAAGAACCTTCTCCCCAGTCTCTCCTTCTAACTGGTTGGATTGAACAGACAAAAGTAGATCAAATCGTTTCTTTATCTCAAGACGGATTTGGGAGTCTGTAGGTCTTTAGGTTAGCTTACTTAAGGACAAGTTTGATTGAGTGTATTGCAGGGCACCTTTCTTCCTCCCGTCTCTCATGAATCCTTCCACATATTATACGCATTCCCGCTCTTTCCCTCCTATTTTGAATTATCCTCAACATGACGATTATCCCGACTCGTACTGTAATCAACCATCAGTTAGTTGGGATTACTCGAATTGGGGATACAGTTCTGGACCTCCATGTTTAGGGTCTAACCCTGAACACTATGATTGTAATTTCTATCCTTCTCAGAGCCACATTGATTATAGATCGCCTCCCTTTCATGGACAACCTAATACGATCTACAATCAAGAGGGATACACCTATCCTTACCCATCCTCTGATTACATTGCCTCTAGGTCATCACCACCTTTTGAACAATCCGAAATGACCTATTATCAGGAAGGGTATAACGAATCTCAGTTCGTTAACTCCTCTGCACTGACCCCAAACCCGTCCAACCCTGAACCAACTCATTTGGTTTAGGGTAACCAGGTTTAAGATAAGGTTCTGGCTAACTTGAGGAATATCATACAATCTTTAGAAGTTCAGCCAATACCTTGCATTGAAAGATTGGAACTCCGGATTGAAATGATTGATGATTTGAATAAGTATTTATTGGATTGGCTCCAGGATGTTAAGGATAAGAACCCGGCTGAGTTTCTACTTGGAAGTTAGCGAAATTGAGGATGAGATTTGTGGTTGCTTCAGTTCAATCGTGGGATGATTCCTAGGATGAACTCCCTTTAGGAGAGCCAATGTCAGAACCTGCTTAGGCACCTGTTGGGGGGGACACGTGTTACGAGGCTGACCAGATTGAATTAAAACAGCCAATTAAGGATGATTTGATTTCTTCACCTGAAATCCCTGAGCCGGGGTACGAGGAAATGTATGTCTCCATGGACCAGAAAGTGATGGATGATTTTGAGACACATTAATAGAATTTTGATTTCTTTGATTCTGATGGTGAAGATTCAAGTTGCGAAGTCTCACGCGAGTTTACAGAACATGATTTCTGTGAGACGATTGGGCCTGAGGAATCTGAAAGATAATTTGATAGCCCAATAACTAAGGAAACTGATCTTATTAGGGCTCATATCACGGATCCAAAATCGCATTTTCTGGAGGATTCAATCCAATGCCCTGATTGTCAGTTACACCTCATTGAGCTTATCAATGATTCTGTTTTTGAGATAACTAGACCCAAGTCAATTCTGATTCAGCCACATCTTTTAGACTTGGAGATTTCAGACGGGGTGATTGCAAGAGGTCCCAAAACTTGGCATTCTGAATGAGAACAGAAGCTGGGAAGTTCTGATTTGGGAAGCAAACCTTGGGGGAAATAGAAGACTAAGTCTAAGGGTTCCAATTCATCTGAAACTATCAAACTAGGACCCTTACGACATCTGTTCTGAGGATGTCCAACCCAAGCATACATTCATTGATTATCCTTTTTGGTCTTGGGTTGCATTCTCATAAATTGCAGGCCCGACCCCTCTTGCATACTGATTTTAGGTTTTGGGTAATTTTTATCTAGAACCTTAGATATTCTCGATTATGGGGTATGGTTCTGCACCACAATCTGGTTCACATATGTGGACATCTGCTGGCAAGTCAGAGGTTTCTTCTTTTTATTATGATTCTGATCTGCACCTGTGAATTCTTTATTTCTCTTCTTTGTATAGTGTGCCTGGCTAAAGGCACTAAATTCAGCACATATACAGTTTTTGTTTATCTCGAAGCGGACCCGACATTCACGCAATTCAGGTGCTTTCTACTCTATTCCACTCTGTTTTGTCTTTTTAATACAATAAAGACATTGCATTAGATAGGCATGGGGTGTGGATATTCATCTCTGAATTTATTCGTCAGCTCCGTAGATTTATTTTATTTTCTTTTATTTATATTAAAAACATTTGTGGAATTAGGAGAGAGAACTTGGGTTTAAAAAAATTTTCAATCTTAGGAAATACTACATTATGATTTGAACACAAAGACCCTTCAGGTCTTTGGACTTAATCGACCTGTGTATCTACTAAAATGTGGATTTATTTTTGGAGTCCTCGCCAACCTTAATTCTATTATATAAGTTTGGGTGATAAGTACACGACTTATCAACCCGCCCTCTGATTTGAGGGAATTTTGAGTTTTAAGCATCTACAACTTTCTTTGCACTGATTTGTTGTTTGGCGATTTTAACAAAAATTGGGTAGCTAATGAACCTTCTAGGGTGATATGGCTGGCAAGTTATCATGGATAACAGCCCATAGGTAGGTTGTCCAAAGCTCAGTCACTGGATCATTCTCTTTTTATTCCATTTAGGTAAATCTTAGACCAGGGAAGCCACCTACTTAAAAAAAAAATAGAGAAAAAGAAAGTCAAAAAGAAAACAAAAATAAAAGGAGAAAATAAAAGAAAACAAAAGAAATAAGTCACACTTCGCCGCACGAGTATGGCTGGCAAGTTGTCGGTGGTAACAGCTCATCGACCGGTTGTCTAAAACCCAGCTCAATAAATGCACTGAAAATTTCCAAAACACTTAGGAAGAAGCGGAGAAGTAGAATAAATCAGGGAGATATACATTAGATTCACCCTTGTGTTGACCCCGTAAAAATAAAAGTAAGGAGAAAGCTACCGATTGTAAAAATACACCTTTAGGCAGAATTCTCTTTTTAAGGTCACCTAGAGGCGTAGAAATCTGAAGTCTGTTTTTACTACCGGTCAACGAGTCTATCACATTCACAATATGATGCTTAGAACTTAGGGTTCTCATCAAATCTTGGGTGAGTTGAATGGCCGTAGAAAGCCACTCCTAAACCCTAAAACTCGAAAATCCAAAAAAATTAGAAAAGAAGAAAAAGAGAAAAAGAAAATTTTCTTTGAATAAGGCGAGGGCTTGAGGCGGTCTGCATTTTGGTAAATACTCGGGCACTGTTGTGTCTTTGAAAGTTCAAATCCTAAGTAGATATTTTCTTAATGATTGAAAATAACTCATGCCCAAATAATCCAACCTGATTCTTTTATAAATAGTATATAGTTTTGCCAGGGACTAGCAAAAGATAGTCATGGGGGTGTGATATAAACATGTTTACACTACATAAGATGTCTATTTATGCATGTTCTTAAGCATAAAATTGCATTACATACTATAAATATTGCATAACATGCATCATCTTGCATTTAGATTAGTTTGAATAAAATGGAGGTTAATTGTCTCCTTTTATGTTCAGGGTCAGAGCAAAATTATTATCGGGGCCTCAGATCGAAGATCCAACCATACAGATTTGATCACAGCGACGATTGAAGCTCAACAACTCCAAGATCATCCTAATCAGACATATGTAACATCAAATAGAGATCGGGAACCCTAGAAGATCAAGGGCCAAGATGGTGTGAATCTACACTTCAAACGACAAATCCAACCGCACGGATGGATTCGGATTGACGATCGCAGCCTAACAGCGTGAAAATCGACTCAATTCGACAATCGTGGCACCATCTACATCATCTCGAAGATAGACGGCCAAGATGGCGCCACGTGGCACCATCTCAGCCGCCCAACCGACCGCTAAACCCTCTGCACCCTCTCTTCTTCGACGATTCTCCGTCGTTGGATGCGCATCCAACGGCTGTGGATGCGTGCACACGATTTGTAAGCGTGACACAAACGTGCTTGTAGAGCGTTGGTCGAACGCACTTTCGCGAAGGGAGGACGCACGTTCGAGTCGCGAGGAGCGAGCGGGCGCGGGCGCCAGGAGCGTTGGATCGTGATCGGTCGGCTGCGAGCACTCAATAGCGCCCACGCACTATCGCACGCCTGCGCATGACGTGCCATCAAACGTGGCAAGCGCGCGCAGAGGAGGCGCGGTGAGGAGTGCTCTTAGCCGTTCGATCTCACGATCGAACAACCAAGATTTGATGAACGTGGAAAGGCGTTGCATGTACGGAAGGTGAGCGAGCGGCGCACGTCACCCACGATGGGGCTTTAGCGATGGTTTTATCCATCACTAAAGACTCATGATTTAATGTTTTGAGATTAAAAAGGTCAAATTGCCCTCATTCCTTGCAACTATAAAAGGTGACCTCCTCCATACGAAATCTTCATCCCTTCTTTCTCTTCTCTCCCTCTCCAAAGCTCAAGAGAAGCTTGTCCCACACCCGGGATCCTTCTCAAGAGATAAAGTCCAATTTTCGTCCCCCTTTCAAAAGTGGATCCCGCGACGATGACGACGTGCTGCCCCATTCCCGTTCTTCCCGCTTCGTCCTCCTTCGTCCTGCTCCATTCCCCGTCTTCCAGGTGTTGTCTTGTCCGGCTCGTCCTCCAAGCCACCATCGAGGAGGATAATTCTCTCTCCATTCTTTTTAATGCTTTCTAGAGTAGATTTACTGCTTTCTAGTGTAATCGTTTTCTGCTTTCTAGTCGTAATGTTTAGTGTAACGAACAATCTCTTTGATAATGAATTCCATGTTCATTCTACAACTCTTTTTTATTTTTGTTTGTAATATTCTCTCTCTCTCATTCTCTCTCTCTCTTCTAGTTAGTGTAAATAGATAGATAGTTTCTAATCAATTAATTTATTTCATGACAAATAAATTAAACGCGTATTTTTAAATCAAACGTCCACCTCCCTGAGTTCGACTCAGGATTTCTATTCCGGTATAAATTTTATTTGTTGAACCCGAGTTCTTCGCTTTCAAGCTACAACGATAGGTTTTCAAAACCAAATACGTTAGCGTAGCAACTCGTAGTTTCAACATGCGACATCCTTACGGGCTTCAGATGAAAAATCCAACCGTACAGATAGATCTGGAGCGACGATCGCAATTCAGCAACGCGGAAATCATCTCGATCTGAGTACCGTGACATCCTCTACAATAGAAAGAGGATGGACGACCTAGATGGCACCATGTGGTGCCATCTAGGCCACCCAACACCGACCAGCAATCTACCCAACGCTTCCTCTTCATCTGCATCATCCATTCCCAGCGGTTAGATCTTCATCCAATGGCTGAGAAGTCTCCACTGCACACCCTTGGCTCCTCCTCGGGACAAACTCGTGGGCTCAGCACATTGGCCTTAAGGCGTGTTCCCAAAGGAGGGGCGCAAGTTCGGGCCCCACCACGCCTCGAATCTCTCAAGGCAGTGGTAGCAGCATGCACGTGTGTGTGGTCAGCACGTAGAGCGTGCGCCAGCGTAGCAAAGTGCGTGTGCGAAGGGTGCGTGTGAGCTAGTCTTCAGTGACATTTGAGGCGGAGTTTTAGCGACTGCCTAGATGTCACTGTTGACCTAAGGATGAATTTTGGCCCTTTTCTTTCATTATAAAAGGGCCCATCCTCCACTTTTGGGCATCTTCTACCAAGCAACTCCACCACTCCATAGAGCATCCAAGCTAAGTCTTGGAGACGTCGAGTCGTCGACGGATGCCCCTCTACCGTCGTGGCTGCCTCGCCTCTCCCTTTAGCTGCTAGTTTCTTTAGTTTAATATTTTTTGTTGTTTTAAGCTTTTATCTATCATTATAGTTGTAAAACTATTCTACTTATGTAATATATTATCTTCTATCATGTCTGTGTTTCTTTCATAACTTGCCATAATCGCATCATCATCACAAATTTCTAACCCTATCGCTCTCTTTCTCCTTCTCTCTCTCTCTCCCTGTCTCTCTCTCTGTTTTTGTAAGTGAATAAAATGACATTTTTGTGACACATTAAAACGAAAAATGATTTGATTTTATGACTCCCTGAAATTAACACTTGGACTCATTTTGATTATCTTTATTTAAAATTGATGTCGTAAATGCATGCTACAACGAATGAATTAACCTAACGCGTTTCCCGACGTCAGCTTCAGATCTAATGGATGCTCAAGTTGGTGGAGTGATTGATGATTAACATAGTAAGGAAATAAGAAGGTGATCGTGAGATGGTGTGGAAGATTAGTGAATTGAAATGGATGGATGAATTCATCCTCTCTAATCTGGATTGGTCAGAGAGGGCAGATCAATAATGAGCTATGATTACACTAATCTAAACTAAATCAACACAATCAAAAGATAAATTTTGATCTAAACTACCTACTCTAATCTAATCTAAGAAAGCAATAAAACTAATCTTCGAAAGTGATTAAATCCTATCTAATTGGACGAATGGGGCCTCTGAGAAGAACCATGGCTGGTGGTCGTGGCGATGAAGAAGCAAGAAGCTCCAGCGAAGAAAGCTCATAGGAGAAGAGCTCTGGGTCATCCTCAGGTGTTATGCAATCCCTAGTGATGTGGATGAATTGGGGAAGAGTGTGCAACCTGTGTCATAGGTGGCAGAAAAACGAGAAGGTGAATTGGAGGGGATGAAAGCAATTAGCTCAGGAGGGAGAGAGCTAGTAAAGAGTCTTAGGTCGAATGTGGAGCTCCTTTTATAGGTTTAGGGAGCTCAGGGTGATCGACAATCTCAGGTCAGGGGCCGTTAGGAGCTAATGGTTGAGATAGGTTCTAGGAGGCATGAGTCGCACTAGGATGAATCACAGCGATTAGATGAGATCTGAGCAATGGCGAGAAGATTTGGGAATTGGCTCTAGGTTGTAGGAGAAAGATTCATTGTTCATTGAGGAGAGATGAGTTCATTGAGTTCTTAAAAGAAGCACGTAGGTCTATTGGTGCATTTGCATCGTTAGCCCCTAGTACGAATCGGTAGAATAATATTAGAGAAACCCTTAAGTGGTAGAGAAATAATGCAGAATGGTCCCTGTAGCTTGCAAATAGGTCCTTAGCAAAATTCTGATGTATGGAATGTGAAGGTTTTATGATATTCAAAGAACCTAAGTCTAAAGAATTAATTTCAAAGTCCAATTGATGCCAAAATGCAATGTAATTTTTATGGCATGTGATTTGAACATTTTAGAAAATATTTCAACCATTGATTTGTGAATTTAAAGTCAATTTGTTGTTCAATTGACATTAGAAGCATCCATTTACAACTTAAGTATATAATCTCTTAAATGTGACCTAATCATGCATTTCTAACACAATTTTGGTGTTTTAGTTTATTTTCCATTAATCTCACACTTAATTATTTTTTATGTTAATTTTATAGTGTTAACTTAGTTTCTAGCTTAACTTTAGTATTTAGCTATGACGAGTCACACCCATCAATCGCATCTCAGGGTAATGATTCTCCCGTAGAGGCACTAATTGGCTGTCATGGTGGTGGGAATCGAAAATTTCGAATGTCACATCGGGTGAGGCTATAAATGTGGGGGGGGGGGTCAGTAAATGCCCCCGCTCTGAAGAAAGACCTCGGTCACAAGAAGAGCAAGTTTTCGAAACTTCGAGGCAAGGGACGCGCTTCGCCAGAAGAAAATACTATTCTAGGAATATGTCAGGGATTGCTGGGAAAGGTGAGTCCACCTCTTCCTCATCTCAATTGTCAGGTGAAACTTTAGCATTATACACCTTCGGCTTCGACTTTCCTAGCCAGTTAGCTATAAAAGATTTTTTGAGAGAACACAGACTTAAAGATGTCCAATTTCACACACCTGGCCAAAACACTTGCCTTTGCTCACCTGATGGGAATGATTTCTTTATAGTTTGTAAATATGCTATAGAGCATGGGCTAAGGGTGTAGTTAAACCCTTTTATTATCTCCTTTCTGCATATTACAAACTTGCTCCCTCCTAATTGAGCCTAAACTGTTGGCTGATCTTGACTGCCTTTACCATTATATGCTCCCACTTAGGAATCCACCCTGGATGGGGTTGTTCTGCCTTCTTTGTCTTAATACCATTAAAAGTGAAGGGGAATCCACCATCCAATACCTATACCCTTTATAGCTAGAGGACCAATTATAGAATAACAGACCTACTAGACAACCTAAAGGGGCAAGAGCATTATTTCTTTTTTATCTTTAATGGAGAGGGTTAGAGATCCCCAGTACTTGCCAACACTCACTAGAGAGTCCTTCCGCCAACCTCGCACAAGCTTGATCCTGATGCTCAACCGGACACAAAGAAAATAATAGACTTTAGGGTGATTGCTCGAGCTGACTTAAGGTGTCTTGTCGCCTAGAAGGTGCTTTCATGGGTGGCAAATTCATACCCCACACCAAGTAAGTTAGGGGTGAAAGTATTTAGTCATTCAATATTTAAGAATGATTAACCAACTAAATTTTTGTGGTGGCAGCCTTCAAGAAATTCTCCCAGCTTGACCCACTGAAGAAATGGAGTCGGGCGATGGGTAGTTCCTTTCGTGGTGGTGCCCACTAAGAGGAGGCAAAAGAGGCACCACTAAGGCAACAAGAAAGGTATAGTGAAAGGAGCATGCCTCCACATCCTTGAGAGGAAAAGTGGAAAGAGGCGGTTGAAGGATCCAATGCCTAGGAGGGGGTCCACTTAAGAGATTAAGAAGAGGATTCGCTCTTGAGAAAACATCTCGCCAACATTCTGCTGGCTTAGGCTCAATCGAAAGCACCAAAGTAAAATGGGAGAATACCACGTCCACCACATCAAGTCGGCAACAAGAATTTGAAATTCCACCTACCAAAGCCATCAGCTCTCGAAGCACCTTAAGCGACGGGAGAGGCATGTTAGACCTACTACCATATGTTCCAGGAGCATCGAGCACCTTTGCGCAAGTTGCAACGGAGGCAGCAGAGATTGGAAGGACGTTTGGCAGCCTCCCTATGCAGGATCCATATATTAGGTGGAGCTCGACTAGTCCGTAGGTGTTGATTGACCTGAGCAAACGGGGAGGCTTCAGAGTCATAGGGCAGACTTTTGGGAGCATCCAAGTATATATCCTAGAAGAGGTGGGAGAAGAGGAGCAAGAAGGGTCGAGAGTCGTACAACCCCCTCAAAGATAGCCATAACAAATACGCAACCTCCAGAAAACAGGGCTAAATTGCCTGAGGATAGAGGGGGGGAGGAAATTCCTGTCAAGGGTTTACCACCAGCAGAAGTACAAAGACATGTGTCAAGACACTTGAAAGCCACTGTGAACTAGGCTCTGCCCCCTCAAGGCAGGGCCAATATGAAAAATGTCTACTTTTATTGTTTTTGTGTGGTAGGATGATTGAAATCTTTACAATTTCTTTTAAATAAATGGATGTGTCATCTTACATACTAATTTGCAGATGGAGACGATTAGGACAAATTTCATTCCTAGTAGCCCCATTGCTAGTACAAGTATAGGAGCCAGCTCATCGGCCACCAGCTAGGTAGCCAAAAAGGCAGTAGAGTGGGTCGTGACGACCCTAGCAGAGAGGTGATCCTTCGCCCACCAAATTGAGGAGGCCAAGGCCAACAAGGACAAGTCAGAAAAAGAGGCAAAGGATGCAAAAAAAAAGCCTATCTCATGCACCAATGACTAATCAGGGCAATTGAAAGCAACCCAGAGGGGAGAAAAGCAAGCCAATCTCTCCTCAAGAGCCACTAGAGACTCAATCGATGGGGCGGATCAATAACTGAGCAAAGTTCACCAAAATCAGCTTGAAAAGCTAGGTGACCTCAGTGACAGGGTACATTCCACTTGCACTAACATATCAAATATGAAAGAAGATGTACAGGTCTTTAAAACTATTCATGCCTCTATCGTTGAGGTATTCAAGGAGTCTCTAAAAGAAGAATTCTTCGCCATGCGAACACCATTGATGAGCTCACCAAGTTTAAGGAGGCACAGGAGGAAGTGGAGGTGAAGGCGAAGAACTTAAGGAAGTAGCTCAAGATGGTTAAGAGGATTACAAAAGAAGAATCCAAGAAAGTTTGCGAACTGCAAAAACTACATAGGCAGGGATTGGATCTCAAGTCTGTAATAGAGTTCTTCTCCAACGGCTCGTTTATGGAACATAGTCGGAACCTTCTGTAAGAGGAGATAGGAAAGTGCACTCTAGCAGTTGTCCAGACGGTACTAGAGGGTGGACACACCCCAGTAGAAGAGTTATGCTCCTAGTCAATCGATAGACTCAACTTGGGGTATGATGAACAGATAAGAAACGAGATGATTGGGGAGAAGGAGCCCTGCAACCAATTTAAACACATAAAAATTAAAGGCATGAATTGAAAGGTAAATTTTCTCTTTTGTTTTTATAATAAGATGAATAAGTACTTTTAAAAAAAAAAAAAGATGAATAAGTATCTCAATACAAGGCCTACTTGGAAAGCTCACTTGTGTGGAGGGATTCTACATGAGTAATTTCCAAGTAGAGGAAAGCTTCTCTACTACAAAAATAAGAACACAAAAAAGTGAAAGTAGAAAGTCTCCTAAATAATGAAGAAGATGATCCTCGCTCCAAGCCTTGATGCTTCCTGACTTGAAGAGAACCTTCTTGCTCCAAGATGATTTTCCTTCCTAGCTCTCCATGGGTGGTGGGCATCCACCCTTTTCCTGCTTGCCTGGCCATCCTCCACAAAGGTTTTCCTTGGCCTAGTTCCAAGGAAGAGGAAGGTGGTGTGTAAAGACTAGAAGAAAGTGGTGATGAGGCCTCCAAGTATGCATGTCCACCCTCCTAAGGCCATGAATGTAGAATTTTGGTAGAGAAAAATGTAGCCAAGGATGTCCTTTTTTGTGGTGGTTACATGGTTATAAATAAAATGGAGGGGGCTGGTTATGTTGGGGTGGCATCTTTGAGTAATGAAGCTAGCTTAGCTAGCTTGAACTAGATAGTAGCTAAGGAGAGTAGCATGGAGCTGACTTGAGCTTGATAGAGCTTGATTGAGTTGTCTTGGAGTTGAAAGAAGCTGGACTTGAGTTGCATGTAGAGTCCTCAACTAGCTTAGCTAGCTAACTCGTGACTTGTAGCCAAGTTGACTTCAGTTAAGTTGAGTGGAGCTGAATGAGCTAAAGAGGAGCTAGGATGAGCTAACATGCATCTTACTAGAGCTTCTATCTTCTTCTTCTTCTTAGATGTCTGCCTTTCAATGTGTCAGGGTTTAGTTGATCTTCAAGGGTTCCTCATTCCCTGGCAAACAAGTAATACATATAACTACATAAAACTACAAGAAACCCTAATAGTGCATGCACTCACCCTAAATGCATATGAATGCTTCATGCAACCTAATATAGCAATGCGAATGCAAAAAACCTTGGAACTAAGTGTAAGATATGCCTAAGAATGATGATAAACTAGAGTTTATCATCCTATCCGTTTGCCTTAGGATAGGCAACGGAGATGAAATGTAGTTGTATTCCCCAGCTAGCACAAAACTCCTCAATTTTTTTCTAAGTGAATTGGGTGCCATCATTAGCAACAATGGCTTGTAGGATCCCATAATGGGCAATAATGTTTGTTCTGACGAAACTTATCACCTTGTCGGTTGTTAGACTCGTCATAGCCTCAACTTCAACCCATTTATAGAAGTATTCAACAGCAACAAAGATAAAGCACTACTACGCTGGAGCTGGTAGAAAAGGGATCACAAAGTCCATTCCCCATTGGGTAAAGCGGTTTGGAGAGAGAATAAGCACCATCTCGCCTGAAGAAAGGTGAGGAACGATTGAACACTTCAGGCACTTCTTGCACTTCCAGACAAAAGACCTGTAGTGCTGCCACATTTAGGGCCAGAAGTAAGCCCAACTGAAGCAAGCGAGAAACAAGGGCTCTATACCCCTCATGATTATCACAAATGCCATTGTGAGCCTCTTGGAGGGCTTGTGAAACCTCTTTCGAAGTTCAATGCAATAAAGGAGTTGAATAACCCTGTTTATACAACTGCTCGTCAAGCAAGACATAGCACAAGGCCTTTAGCCTGAAACCCTTAGGATGCCTCTCGTGTGAGGGCACATTGTCAGTGCTTAAGAATTACATTATGGGTGCTATCCATGAGTTAACCGGTTACAAGACTAACATTTAAGGGGAAGATACCATGGGCACATTTAGCATCTAAAGGAATATATCATCCTCCTTGCTTGAGGGGATTGCAAACACTTGCTAGGCCAATGCATTTGCTAGGGGGTTGTCGAAATGTGGTACCTACCTAACTACAGTGAACTTGAAGTCCATCAACTCCTTTGAGCCCTATTAGTGTATAGGCTAATGTTGGCATCCTTTCCTTAGAATTTACCATTGATTTGGTTTGCCACTAGTTAAGAATCCGTGAAAATCTTCAAGGCTGGGGCTTCCATGGATTTAACTACTTGGATGCCTACCAAAAGGGCCTCATACTCGGGTGCATTATTGGATGCAGGAAAGGCTAATTTGACGACGTACTTATGAGTACTATTGTTTGGTACAATTAAGGTTATCCCGACTCCAACCCCGACAAACATTGATGAGCCGTCTACATAGAGGCACCAAGGAAGGCTAGGTGGAGAATTCAACTCGATAAACTCAACCACGAAATCCTCCAAGACCTGCCCTTTAATGGACTGATGAGGTTGATACTTAATATCAAACTCTGCAAATTCTAAAGCCCATTTCATTTGTCGAATTGTCCCGTTGGTTTGTGCAACATTCTACACGATGGGTAATCAGACAAGACATGAATACCATAGGCTTGAAAATAAGAGCGCAACTTTCTGACAGCAGTAACCAACACTTGAAAAGACAATCTCTCCAGGTCATCTCTAACCCATTGTTGGCCAGCAAAATACTGGAAAAACTTGTTAGCCAACACTTGAAAGCAACCGATCTATCCAACCGACAGCTTATTAAACCATTCATGAGCCATGCCAGAAAGGTAAGACGGGAATATCCAGTAGAGTACTCCATTTGGGCACCCGTGATCCAACATCATTTGGTGATAACTTCCAACAAAGTTGTTAGGATCAAAAGTGCCATCATACTGGGCTAGCATGGGGTGCTTGAACTTCTCAGGGAGAACAGTGGTCATCACCTCATTTGTAAAGGGGTACATGGTAATGTATGCCTGGGGGCATATGCCCCTCATCTCTCGAGTCACCTGACAGACAACATCGGGGATCGAACCTCCTCTCGGCACCAAAGCCATGGCACGTGACTACTCCAACTCTCGAGAGGGTAGAGGAGGAGGCCTTGGAGGGCTAGGAGGGACTTTACCCTTTTGCCTACTAAGCTCATGCTTAAGCTTCTTGAGTTGTTCGCATAGGTAAGCATTCTCCTCCTCAACCCGGCACCATTGCATCTGATCATTAGTGGCATTGGAGTTATGAGGCTCTTCCTGCTAAGACTTAACCTTTTCTTTCAATTGCTAGACCTCTATGAGTTGGCCTACGAGCAACTCTTGCTTCGCCTTGAGGGTAGCGAGCTTGGCCACATACTCCTCCCTCTCTAGGTCATTTTTCGACTTAATCATCTTGACTATTTACAAAAATACGGATTTTTTTCCCGAGTCTTCAACGAGATTTGAAAAAGCTAAAATATTAAGTCAAGGGAGTGATAGGTATGTGATTTTTCTTCCCACCCTCTAGTTTCAAAAGTTTAAGAAGATTAAGCTATCTACACCTACACATATGCATTGACTCCTCTTTTGGGTGACTTATCATTATAGTCTAAATAGTCAATAAAACCTAGATTGAGGCATGGCTGGCATGTTTCACTAATTATGCTCCCCAGATGTAGGGTGTTTAATCGAGACACGGTTCGTATAAAAAAAATCGTCGTTATAGTATATGTCATAAATACAAATCGTTATCGCATCAATTTTATTTAATTACATAATTTTTACTGGTTTATTTCAGGTCATTCACTAGGAGGCAGTTATTTATATACATCGCTCTCTCAGTCCAATATTATTCTTTAATTCCAAAAAGATCAATTTTATATACAATCATGAATGAATGAATTAATAAATGAAAGAATTAAACTAATTTATGTATAAAAGAATGTATGAAAATGCTTGCAAACACATACAAACAAACATCAAACACTATAAATATATACTATATACTATCTATTTATAACTTATAATACTAATACTTACATATATATATACAATAATAAGTAATAATATATACTATACTAACTTAATATACTTACATATACAGTAACATATACAATATATACAACGACTTATATAAACGTCGCTAAACCTTAGGAAAAGCTATGTACATAACCCAAGGAAAAATTAAGGTCTATAGTGACACTTATTCTATCTACAGTGACGGATAATTTTGTCAGTAAAGGTATACTGTATTTATATACATAATAGTTCAAACATTACCTATACTACGTATACTTATTATATAGATACTTATTATTTACAGTATACATATATATATATACACACACACTATATATGCATATACATATACACTTAACCCTTCCTTCTCTCCTATTCTTCTACTTAATTATGACTTTCTCATTCTCTTCTTTGTTCTAACACTTAGCTGTTTTAAGTTTCGCTCTTTGCTTTCTCTTCTTAACCCCTCATTAACCCTTAGTTCAAAAATTAGGTTTTAAGTTGGCGGGCGACCTTTTCGAGGGATACACAACACCTTCAAGGGGTGGGACCAAACCTCTACTAAGAGCTACCCTAATTCGTTAATTAGGCCTCTTAATCATGTTTTATGCTCCATAATGGGCCCACACAAGCCCTCGCACAGTGCATGGCTCCCAGCCACACACTGTACACAATCACAAACCAATGCCATATGCCATACTTAGATCAGAGGAGGGGGGGATAGGGTTATAAGGGCATTCGGCACCTGACAACTAAAGTGGGAAGGGAAGAAAAACAATTTAAAGCACTCAGAGTGCTTGCGCATTACCGATGTGGCACTATATGTGTTGCTTCTCAACATTGAAATCCCAGCGCAGCTGAGCTGATTTCATGGATTTGGCCCTTGATTTAAGAGCCATAATTTATTATAAATTAAAAATAAATTATGTGATACTAAAGTATTTACATAGGACTTTATAATTGTACAATTAATTTACAAAATTAATTACGTTATTATATAAATAAATTAGGTAAAGTTTACAATTTATTCATATTATTTATTAGGTTTTATTTCTTAATTACGTATAAATTATTTAATTGATGGTCTAATTGACCTTGTACAATATTAATATACATATTAAAGTATTTAATAAGTATTTTTATTGTATTTTACAACATTTATTTTGATTTTATTTACATTTAAATAGCTTATTTGAGGTTGTCTTACATATAAATTAGGTTTATAAGTTATAATACATTATAAATATAGTTAAATTAACTTAATTTACTTAAAATACATTAATATAAATGTACAGTATAAGTTAGTTTAGTTTTAACTTAAATTGGTAATTTATTTTAATTTAATCTAATAACTTAGCTAATAACTTAATAAATTAATTATTTATTCTATATACAAAATTAAATTATGATACAAGGTTTCTAATATACATAATACATATATAAATATGTATACATAATATAAATAGTAAATACACTTACATACAAGGTTTATAATTTCACTTAAGTTATAGTACTTATAAGTTAGTATAAATAATAAATAGTTATATAATTAAGTTATGTATAGTTTAAATAATCTTAAATATGTAATTTACAATATATATATAAGTTAGTTGTACATATTATACACCTATTTTACAATATATATACATATAGCTTACTATATAGCTTACATTTACAAGTATAAACCTGGTATACATAGTGTTTTTTAGGTGTTTTTGTGAATTTTTGAATTTTTATAGGTTTCGTGTGTTTTATTAAGGTAGGAGATGAGAAAGACAGAGAGAAATGAGAGCTAGAATGTGTTTTTGTCATTTTTTAGTTTAGAGGTTTTTATTGAGTTTTAACGTATACTGAACCATCGACTCGTATGTTCTACCAAGCTGAGAGTTCAGAATGCCTTGAAACTTGGCATATGTGTAAAAATTTACCTCATCTTCACTAAAATAGGTTTATTTTATTTTTTTAAATTTTTTATATCATTTTTATTTATATACAAGTTCAGCTCATTTCAGGGTCTTTTAAGTGTTTTCAAAAAAACCTAAGACCCTAAATCTAGTTATAAAGGCTGGGTAAGCAGTAAAAACATTCAGATATGCTCTAAGGAGTCTAAGAGATATGTTTCAGCCATTAAACATAAATTTCATTTAATTTAACACATATTTCTTACATTGGACAGTTAAGCACTCATTTCAACTGATAATGTATGATTACTAGAGATTACAAGCAATCTAAATGCAAATTTTAAGGCTATATCAATACAGGAATGCTTGTACATAATATATACAACATGTGAAACATATCAGTTGTTTTAAATAATTAAACCTAAGCTTACTGTCCCAAGAATTTCAACCATCCTGCTACTGCTGCAACAGCAGCAGCAACAGCCAAAGCAATAGCTTCAAGCAGCAACTTTGCTGCTGAAATCCAACACCACAACAGCAGCAATTTGCAGCAGCAGCTCAACAATTTCGAGGCATCGTTAAGGCAAATCAGACGTCTTAACATAGCTCTGATCCATACTGCAGTGTCCAGAAATCTGAGAAAATCATCTGCAGTAGGTTTGAACCTCCAATTCAGTAACTTATTTCCTGATTCATTACATTTATATCTGAAATCAAACTTGAAAAGTCTGATCAAAGATACAACATGTTTGAGCCAGAGAATAATTTGCTGGATTTTAGTTAAAATGTAGCTACATCATGCAGCAGTTTACTATGTTGGATTTGGAATTCAAAACACAACAAAAACCTCTTAAAACTCTGAGAAGGTTTGAAACTAACCTAGAAATCATTCTCGGATGTTATATTCTGAATCAAAATCCCTTGTCAACACTTTTTTGTCCAAATTAGAGACAAATCACTGATCTAAACCTTCCTAATGCTATAGACAACATGTAGAAAGTGTTAGAATCAGTCCATTAAACTCAACTGAATCCCAATATGTTGAAAACCTTAACGGATATTAAGAATCCCTTAGGTAAAAATCAGAATCTCAAAAACATTAGAGACATTCTGGGTAGAGCTTCCAATCAACAAGGTTGATTTTCCTTTGCTCTACCATACATTCATGACCATGAAACCCCCAATCAAGAATAAATCTGATCATGGCTCATCTGAGGAGAATTTATCATCAGCAGCATCTCATGATGAATTTATCATCAGCAGCATCTCAGATTCATGGCCATGTGCTAGATCACCCAAGAATAAATCGATTCACTTGATCACAAATCCTTGAAAACCCAATTGATCAAAATCTCACTATCTTGCGTTGAAATCCAAATCAAACATTGATCAAGCAAACCGAGCCATTTCAAATCAGATCACGGGTCTTTGTGAACAAACTGAAATTAATGAAAAGACCCCTAGGTGGATTTGAGCGCAAATCCTCATCTCAAAGCTTGAAAGCAATGGGATGGGGATTTGACTCCAAATGGATGGGTGAATTGCAGATTAAAACATGAGGAAATTTAGAAAGTGAAATGGAATTGTGTAGGGGGAGAAAACAGTGATTAGTGAATGGGAGAATTCGTCTCCACTGATCTGAAGTGATCAGAGGTGAAAATGTGGAATCTATGATAACTCTACTCCTAAGCTACCCTACAGTCATGCACAGATCAGAACTATTCTACATCTAATTTCTACTACTAAACTACTCTAATTAACATTACAGCTAATCTAGAAAACAGTAAACCTAATCTAAATGGAGGAATGGGACCTTTGGATCTTCACCCGGCAGATGGAGAGGAAGAATGGAGGGAGGGAATGCTACAATAGAGTGAAAACTCGCTAATGGAGTTTTGGGTCACCCTCAGGCGAGGAGAGTCGGGGAAGAAGTGGAATTTCACAGTCGATGGCCGTGAAAAGGGGAAATATGGGGAGGAGAGTTAGAGGGGAAGAATGATTGACTCGAGAGGTATAGAAGGGAGCAATTTATCGTGCGTAGCTGCGGAGCTCCTTAGGTAGAGTGATAGTGAATTAGAGCACTAAGGTGGTGCGATTAGTCTCCAAGGGCATGGGTGGTGGGGATTTGAGGAGAGTGCGCACGCAAGCTTAAATCAAAAAGCGGCCATTGGATGGGATCTGGGTGAGTTGATGATCGCACGCGTCTATTCGTGCGAAGCTTCCAATCAAGGAGAGCCACAGATCAAGAGGTGTAGAGAATGAACGGCCACGATAGCGCATGTTCTTCGCGGCTACAGTGTTTATAAACGATTGCAGGTGTGTTGGTGCTTTTTCAAGTAAAGTCCCTCAGCGAAGGGGTAGAAAAATTGCGCAGCAGCCCATAAGTGGTAAAAAATATAACAGAGCGGTCCTTTAAGGCTTGCAAATAGGTCCTTTCAGCCTACAAATAGGTCCTTGGAGGTTTTCTAGTGAATAAAATGTGACGTACTAAGGACCTAAATGTGAATCTTTAAATGCAAGGCCTTAATGATGTCCAAATGCAATCAAGTTTTTATGGAAGCTTAATTACACATTTAGGAAGTTAATTACACTTTTGATTTGAACTTTTAAATTCATTTGTGTGTTCAATTTGTACTTTGATCACCATTTAATCTTATTTAGAAGAATATCTCATTTAATGACCAATTTATACATTTTTAACACAATTAATGTTTTAGGTTTTTCTCTATTTCTCACATTTAATCCTTTTTATGTGTTAATTTAATGGTATTTAACATAGTTTCTGGTTTAACTTAGGTGATTTAACTATGATGAATCGTAACTTATCATACCCCCATGCTTAGGTTTTGTTAGTCCCTTAGCAAACAACTCATT
Source organism: Thalassia testudinum (assembly GCA_037157565.1). Classification (NCBI taxonomy): domain Eukaryota; kingdom Viridiplantae; phylum Streptophyta; class Magnoliopsida; order Alismatales; family Hydrocharitaceae; genus Thalassia; species Thalassia testudinum. Next base: position 21,633,120 of record JAZHRO010000015.1, on the reverse strand, counting down.
AAAGTACCTAGCAATTTAAGTATCAGCAAGGTAATTGTGATGAGATATATTTACTTCTTTCTTTTTCTCACAAAATTAAGTGTTTAAAGATGATCTTTAAGCTAAAAGATTTTTTGATAAACCAACAGTGCTTATGTTTGTACATTGTGAGAGCCTTTTTGCTTAGGATGACTAACCAGAACTCAAGACTAATATGACATAGACCATCTCTCGACTAACAAGGACTCTTGATATTTAAACCTTTCAGTCGAATTCCAGGACTTTAGGGGATTTTACAAAGACTTAGAATGCTAAGAGGTTATGGTTGTGCTTAGTGATAAGTCAGGACTAACTAGTTGAATTTTAAAACTCAATCCCGGGGTTTCATGTCTTTTTAAGTCCAAGTTGGTTCTAGCTTTAGCTCATGTTTTCAGATCGACTCTCAAGAAATGAGGAATACTCAAGTCCAACTCTTATTGCGTTTGTGGCTCAAAGAATATTTGGTGGAACAGGGTATTTGTACTGAACCCTGAAAATATTTTTGATGGAATTTTTTTATTTACAGAACTTAGAGAACATATTTGACTTATTCTAAAGAACTTTTTGAAACTTTTTTTTTGTCAGTATATCTCCAACAACTTTATTTGGTAGTGTGCACCTTATTTGGTGGGTGAGTTCTTTGGTGTAAAGAGCTTCTCCAAAACACAAGACTGAAGGCTAGGACAAAGAGTCTACCTACACGCATAGGTAAGGACTCCACCTTCCTTAATGAACACTATGGTTGAATTTCAAATTCACAAGATCTTTCCCGACACTATGTCGTGTAAACCAAAGTTACTTAGACTCCTAAGTCAAAGCAAACCAACGGATCCTGTACTGGTGACTCAGGTACAACAATACGTCCTAAAGTCAGGAGAGATTGTGGTCTATCTTGTCAAAGCTCAAAGTGTATTAAGCCAAAACCTAAGCGAATCAAGCTCCAATGGCCCGGAAAGTCAAACCAGCAAAGGTTGAATATCCATAAACATTTGTTCTATTTTTGTTTTCAGCTAGAAGGCTATAGTTAAACACTTATATTTCTTTTTAAAACTTTTCTCTCGTCAGAATTTTCTTTGGAGTTCTCCCTTAATTAAAAGATAGGTTTCTTATTGTATTTTTGGAATTTTTGTGTTTTTTCATTTTTTTTTTGTATTTTTGGCTTTGCAATTTTTTCAAAATTTTTCAATTTTTTTGGTATTTTTAATAATACTATATTATATACACTACAGGTGTATCTATAATTGCATTTTAGTAAATGGTTCACCATTTACACCCCCATGCTTAAATGATGCAATGTCCTCATTGAGTGAATAGGGTGGATGCAAATACGTACTATTCTTTTCACTATCCTAGGCTGGGTGACGGAAGGAAGTCGGAATGAGGAGATAAAAATCTCTGTGCGGACGATTTCAAGTCTGATACATGATCAGAGTGAAAAGTCGTGCTAATAAGTGAAATGCATGACATATGTGACAATGCGATGAATGCTTAAAATGTAAGGGTAAACACCTAATGCAAGAAAGGTGAAAATAAGAAAGGTGAAAACAACTGTATATAAGGATAGGTTTGCTAAGTTTAATGCCTTCAACTTGGCTTAAACCCAGTGGGTAATTAAAAATGTAGGAGTAAAATGGTAGAATTGACAAGTCTGAGATCATGTGGCTTAATAAAGGGTTTTAATCTTTGTCCATTGACAATGAAAGGTTCAGATTTGTCAATCTCAGTGATCTCAACGTCTCCATTGTCAAAGATTCTCAAGAATTTGAAAGGTCCAATCCACTTGGATCTGAGTTTCCCTGAAAAGAGTTTAAGTCTAGAGTCGAAAAGGACTTTCTGACCAGGGTGAAATGACTTCCTATGAATGTGACAGTCATGGAAGGCCTTTAATTTATCCTTATAAATTCTCGAGCTTTCATAAGATTCATTCCTTAATTCATCTAGCTCAGAAATTTGTAATCTTCTATGATCACCGGCCTTCTCTAAGTCCAAGTTAATGGCCCAATAGGCTTTGTGCTTAAGTTCTACGAGAAGATGACAGTGTTTCCCGTACATAAGTCTAAAAGGAGACATGCCTAATGATGATCGAGGCGTTAACTAGGTTTTGTTATAGAAATAGTGTTGTAGTACAGCTAGTTATTGCCATCATTACATATATAATCTTTTTACTCGGAAATAAAAGAGTTCCCGAGGTCGAACTCAGGGAGCAAGTCGTATTCTAGAAGTACAAATTCTTATTACAAAAGTAAAGAGAGAGAGAGAGAGATGAAAAATTTGGTGGCTTCTTCTTCTTCTCTTCTTTCTTCCTCTTTGTCTCTTCTTTCTTCTCTTCCTGTTCTTCTTGTCTTCTCTCTTCTGTTCTTCAGATCTTCCTCTCGTGCTCTTCTTCTTCTGTCTTTTGTTCTTCCTTGTTTTCTCTTCTTCTTTCTTTTTCTTCAGATCTTCTTCTTCTTCTTTTTCTTCTTTCTTGTCTTTCCTCTTCTTTGCCACGGTCCTGCTTCTTCTTTTCTTCTTTTTCCTTGCCTTCAAGACGTCATCTGATTTTGCAATCAGACGACTTAAACCGCTGCTGCTACAGTGTCTCCCTTAGCTTCCGTCTTCTTCTTCTTCTTCCGCAGTCCTTCTTCTTCTTCACCTGTGCCTGCACACTTCAAGGTTTTCGTTAGAGGGCAAAACCTACTCTACCCTCCCCCCCCCCCGCGTCTCTCTCTCTCAGAATTCGCTCTTAGGAAAGCTCTCCCAGAGCAACCGGGTAATTGGGTACGCGGGTCACGCCTAGGTCCAGGCCCACCGGCGTGCGGTGGTGGGCGAGGAGTGCAGGTCGGGCTAATCGAGTCGGAGCCAGGTCCGCAGGGCGTGAGCGCGGACGAGGCCGGGTAATCGGGCGGGGGAAGGGGACCTCACCCCGTGATCTGAGGCAAAGAGCTTAAGGCACTTTTTGCCTTTAAGCGCCCGCTTGCCTTAGTGGGTTTCCGAGGTGGGACTAAATGTCCCACCCCAATTTGGGCGTATGTGCGAAGGAAGCAGCGGCGGTCGAGGCTTCGCACGAGGGCTTCGCGCGAGGGCTTCGCCTCAACTGCAGCCTGGCACTTCGCGAAAATACCTCGCACAGCCTAGGAGCGTGCCCTGGGCGCGGCGCGCCTGGAGCAGCAGGTCGAAGGAGCTTCCTCACCTCAGCAATGGCGGCGGCGAGTGAAGTTCCTGTTTACAGAGAAAGGGCCTCTCGGCCTAATTAGATACGTGGAGGACCTTCGCCGTGGCACGGCGAAGGTGATCGGGGGGTCTGCAGGTGGCGGGGCGGAGCCTAAAGGCCGCCCTAGGTCAAACTGTAGGTGGTGAGATGGGTTTGGTCGGTGGGTCTGCAGAGGGCGATTGGTGGGAAGTGGAAGGGCAGAGGTTGATCAGGGTGAGGAGGCGGAGGTTCTGTGGTGGTCGGCGAGCCGTGTGGGTTGCTGGAGTGATGGGAGCGGGTTGCCGGAGTGTGGCCGGAGGTGGAGAAGGTGAGGGTGATTGGTCGGAATCGAGGGCGACAGTAAAGGTTTAAAGTGAGGAAAAGGAAGAGGGGAGGAAGAGAAGTTATACCTATTTAGCAGGACGAGGAGGAGTCGGAGCAGGCGACAGTCGTATCGACTGTCGCCGGAGAAGAAGCTGCCCAGGGGAAGGAGCGACGGCGAGGAGAGGGCCGGAGAAGTGCGCGCTGGGTGCGGCGCAGCGCGGGAAGAGCGAGGGAAGGCAACCCTGTTGCTGGTAGCGCGGTAGGGCGACGAGGAGGAGGAGAAGCCGCCGGAGCAAGGGGGCGTCTGTCGGAGTGGGAAGAGAGGAAGTGAGGGGGTATCTCCGTCAGATCCAAGCTGGGAAGAACGGCGGAGCGACGGGGGTATTTATAGGGGCAGAACCAGAGAGGAGGGCAGAGGGAGACGACGTGTCTCCCTCGCCGAAGGAAGGATACCCATACCGTCCGTGCGTTCGCACGGCCGGTATGGGTGGTTGCAGCCCTCAGGGGGGTGTTCCTGCGACGACTGACGACGCAGGGCACCCCCATTTGACTTGGCAGGCTCCCTCCCTTACCCTGCGCGGCGCCATGCTCCGCGTAAGGTCGCCGGAGCATGGTGCTGCTCTGGTTTTGCAGTAGGGACCTAAACGCAAAGAACGAAGGAGAGTTAGGGGCCAAAATGTGAGGATTCAAAAGTTGAGGGTCAGAAAGTAAATGTATGAGGACCAAAGTGTAAAGTTGGTTAAGAAGGTTTCTTCTTAGGCTCAAGTTTTTATACATGACTAATTAGGACCTAGGGATTCTGATGGTGAATTTTATTTCTAGATTAAACCTTGTTTGACCAGTCAATTTACGTAAAAATCCAAATTAAGTTGTTAATTGGGCATGGTTCTCAATGTAGGTCAAAATGGGTTCCTAAGGCCAAATTGAAGGTTCTAAACCCTAGAGATTATTTTTCTATGAATTTTAGAGGGTTTATTCTATTTTTACTTTACCTCGAACCTCGTGTATTTAAGTGGGTTTTTTTTAGGGTTACAGGATGTCATTTAATTCTTTGGAGTTGCTGTAGCCCTTGTTGAGTCACTTCATCCCACTTTTCTTCTTATTAGGTTGTTTTGACCTATGTTTGGACCCTGAGTTACCCTGTTTTCAGATTGGATTGGTGAAATTGCATTTTTACCCCTCAGTTTATGTTTTCTTTGCAAACTCAGAATCTCTCTGAGCCAAGCCTTTCTAAGGTTATGTAGGAGATTTTATTCTCTGTATTAGGTCAAAATGAGATAGTTATGGCTTATGATGAGGTTCTCATCATACCCCCATGCTTAGTTTTTGCTAGTCCCTTAGCAAAAACTTAAGGTTTCAACCCTTGTTCTAGACCATGAAGTTCTTAATAGCTTCAGATAAGTGCTTTTTCATTTAAACTTAGATTAGGTTAGAATGCTAACCATAGGCTTAAAAGGTACTCTAGTACCAATCAAGATCCAAATCTGTCTAGCCTCAGCCTCAGTCCTTAGCAAAGGTTTTTAAGGCCCACAAGAACTAACCTAAGGTCTATTGGACTTTGTGGTTAAAGCACCCGTGCTTGAAATGATTTTAGCCTTGGTTCAGTTCGCAGTGCGTTTTATAAGAGAGAGATAGAAAGCTTTTTGTTTGGAGAGTTTTCTCTCTCTTTTTCTTTTTAGTTCTAGCCTAGGATTGGCTTTTCAACACGGTCTGTATCAGATTCATTGCTCCCATCATCAATCCTCAAGGGTTCCTGGCGATCGATGCTTCGAGATAGCACCGCCCATGGTAACCCCCAGAACCCTGGCTATTGAGATTTCGAGATAATCCCATCCATGGTGTTCCGTGGCTGAATTCAGACCCTGGCAGTTGACACTTCGTGATAATGCCATCCATGGAATCTGAACCAGCAGGGTGCTTACATGCCCCCAGTAGGATATGTGAATATCCTAAGAGACAAGCACCGAGGAGATGATATTTTGCTACGCATCTTTGAGGGGATTTCCCGCCTCTCCGCGCTGGGAACTCGTCCAAATCAACTTGTGTTGATCGGCCGCTCCTATTCTAGGTGCACTTTTCAGAATTTTTGCGACGCTTCTGCGTGATTTTGATTTTTACGGTTACTGAACCAGGCTGTGTGAGGTTAGGGTGCTTAGGTTACTAAGTCCCGTAAACCAAAAATTAGTTAATGAGGCCAAATACTCCCTAAGCCTTAGACCTAATACTTCAGCTTTTCATTTTCCTCAACCTCTTGATGAGTGTCCAGATCCTAATAGGTACTAAGAGTCTATTCAAGAATGCCTAAGGTTTGCGTTCTTACTAATGTCATTATGCACTTTTCAGTTATTTTCTTGAATGAGGTCTAGAACTTAGGTTAATTCCTTAGTTCCTTACTAATGACTATCACTTGTTTCTCATATTTTATGCTCCTTTTTTCCTTTTGTTTATTTTTTCCTTCTCCTTCACAAAATTTCCTTTCTCCTCTTATTCTCTTATGCTTTTTCGAAAAATTTTTAATTTTTATGGTGTTTTTGGCATATGTGAATTTTTTTTTTTTTGAAACCTTTTCTTACACGTTTTGCACTTTTATACCCCCCCATGCCTAAGGTTTGCAATGTCCTCATTGTGATTTTAGGGGTTTTTATTTACTTAGTTCATTCCTTAAGACAGTTGTTTTTGTGAGTGAATGGGTCGGGATGAATTTTGCGGACGATTTCTAATCTCAGATGCAAGCATCTGAGGTGGAGTCGGCTGTCTTGAAGGGTGAACCTTAAGTGCACCAAGGTGTCAGAAAAAAGGTTTTAGATTTTCAGAGGGAATGACGGGCTACCTCCCGTTAAGCGCTGAGTTTTACGCCATCGGCTGGGCGCAGTAAGCTCACGGAGAATGGAGGATGAGAGATGACTCAGCCAAATCAGTAGAAGTCACATCAATGAACGGTTTGAGTCTCTGACCGTTCACGATGAAAGGTTCGGAATCGTGGCTGAGTGGACTGATTTCAATTGCTCCATTTCCAAAAACCTGTCGGACTAAATATGGTCCGACCCACTTGGATCACAGTTTTCCTGGGAAAAGTTTAAGTCGGGCATCAAAGAGTAGGACCTTTTGAGCAGGATGAAAGATCTTCCTCGAGATATGCTTGTCATGGAAGGCTTTAACCCGCTCCTTATAGATTCGCGAGTTCTCATACGCGTCTAGGCGTAATTCATCGATCTCGCTGATTTGGAGTTTTCTGTGGGTTCCAGCCTTGGAAAGATCTAGATTACAGTTCCGTACTTCCCAATAGGTTTTATGCTCCAGTTCTACGGGAAGGTGACACGCCTTTCTGTACACCAGTCTAAACGGAGACATGCCTAATTGGGTCTTGTGGGCGGTCCTATAGGCTCACAATGCTTCCGGAAGTCGGGACGACCAGTCCCTCCTGTCAGGCCGAACAGTGACTTGCAGGATTTTCTTGATCTCCCGATTTGACAGCTCAGCTAGACCATTTATTTGGGGGTGGTAAGGAGTAGAGATTCGGTGGGATACCCAAATTTGGCCATCAGTGATCTAAACTGAGCATTTGTAAAATGGGTCCTCCCATCAAAGATTATAGCACGGGGAATCCCGAACCTTGAGAAAATGTTTTGATGAATAAACTTAAGAACAATCTTGTGATCAGAGGTTCGGGTTGGTATGGCTTCGATCCATTTGGACACGTAGTCCACAGCAAGCAAAATGTACTCGAAACCATCCGAAACAGGAAAGGGGCCCATAAAATCAATCCCCCAAACATCAAAGATTTCGCATACGAGAATTGGCTGCAAAGGCATCATGTCGTGACGGTTCATGTTGCCTAAAGTCTGGCAACGACTGCATGCCTTGCAGTGACTGTATGCGTCTTTGAAAAGTGTAGGCCAGTAGAAGCCACACTGGAGGACTTTTGATGCGGTTTTATGCCCTGAGAAATGGCCACCGCATGCCTGGTCATGGCAGAAAGAGAGGATATTGCAGACCTCCTCTTCCGGGACACATCTCCGAATAATTTGATCAGCACCTATGCGGAAAAGGTACGGATCTTCCCAAATGTAATACTTGGTATCAGAATGCAATTTGTCTTTCTTGGCCTTCGGCCAATCAGACGGGGTCTGATGAGATGCCAAGTAGTTCACTATATCAGCAAACCATGGAAGTCTAGTACCAACAGTAAGCAGGTGCTCATCAGGAAAGTGTTCCGTGATGGGTCCGGAAGGGTCGATGATCTCAGAAGGAAGACGGGACAGATGGTCGGCTACCACATTCTGCCTTCCTGCCTTGTCGCGAATCTCAAGATCGAATTCTTGCAACAGCAAGATCCAACGGATTAGTCGGGGCTTCGCGTCCTTCTTGGCAAGGAGATGCCTTACAGCTGTGTGATCCGAGTAAATGATGACATGGGAACCCAGAAGATACGATCGGAATTTTTCAAGGGCAAATACTACGGCTAGCAACTCTTTCTCCATAACCGTATAGTTACGCTGAGCCTCGTCAAGTGTCTTGCTAGCGTAGTATATAACCACGGGTTTCCCGTCAGCTTTCTGCCCCAGGACCGCTCCTACAGCGAAATCAGATGCATCGCACATGATCTCAAAGGGTTGAGACCAATCAGGGGATTGTAGGATAGGTGCCTGGGTGACTCGGTCACGCAGGTTTTTAAAGGCTAGCGTGCATTCCTTGGAGATTTCAAAGGGTACATCCTTAGAGAGAAGAGAAGTCAAGGGACGCGTGATTTTCAAGAAATCTGGAATGAAACAGCGGTAAAAATCGACGTGCCCTAAAAAAGAACGGATGTCCCTGATCGAGCCAGGCATAGGAAGGCGAGATATCAGATCCACCTTAGCTCGATCCACCTGGATGCCTTTTTCTGAAATTAGATGTCCCAGGACAATTCCCTCAAGCACCATGAAATGGCTCTTTTCCCAGGAAAGAACCAAGTTCACCTTAATGCATCGCCTGAGTATCTGGACCAAGTGTTGGAGGGAATCATCAAAAGATTCTCCAAAGACTGAAAAGTCATCCATGAAGACTTCCAGGAAATCACCTACCATATCTGAGAATATGGCAAGCATGCACCGCTGAAAGGTAGCAGGTGCATTGCAAAGACCGAAAGGCATCCTTCGAAAAGCGTACGTTCCGAAGGGGCAGGTGAACGTGGTCTTTTCTTGGTCCTCAGGATGGATTGCCACCTGGTTATAACCGGAGTACCCGTCAAGAAAGCAGAAGAACCTATTTCCCGCTAGTTTCTCGAGAATTTGATCAATGAAGGGTAGTAGGAAATGATCCTTCTTCGTGAAGGAATTGAGTCGGCGGTAATCTATACAGACTCTCCACGCATTGGCTAATCGGGTAGGAATGATTTCTTCGATTTCAGTCGTTATGGTGGTGAGTCCTACCTTCTTAGGCACAACCTGAATTGGGCTCACCCAACGACTATCGGAGATCGGGTAGATGATCCCGGCATCTAACCACTTGATGATCTCCTTTTTCACGACCTCCTGCATATTAGGGTTTAAACGTCTCTGCATTTCACGAGAAGGTCGTGCGCCCTCTTCTGAATAGATATGATGAGTACAATAAGAGGGGCTTATTCCAGTCAAATCATCGAGAGTCCACCCGATGGCTCTGCGATGTTGCTGGAGGACAGCAATCAGACGGGATTCCTGTTCGGGATTGAGGTTGGAATTGATAATCACAGGGAGGGTCTGATTAGAACCCAAAAAGATGTATTTCAAGTGAGCAGGAAGAGGCTTTAACTCGAGGATAGGGTTATCAGCAGCAGCGGGTGGTTCAGTATAGATGTGAGGTTCAAGGGTAGGAGTTACTGGGTTGTTTCTATCTGGATTCAACTCCTCCGTTTGCGGGTCAAGATCCTTTTGTGGTTGATGAGGCATAATCGAGTCATTCTGGAGGTGTGATTCATCAACCAAAATCCTAACGTCACAAATCTGTTCGATGACACCGCAATTAATTCCTTGTTGGGCCTTAAATATATCAATTTTTAAGGTTTGATCCCCAAATTTAAGCTCTATTTGGCCCTCCTCACAGCTGATGTTGGCTCTAGCAGTAGCCAAGAAAGGTCTCCCTAGAATGATTGGTGTATCCCTAGGGTTTTTAGGCACATCCATATCTAAGACTATAAAGTCCACTGGGAAATAGAAATCCCACACTCTTACGATAACATCCTCGAGAATCCCTTTTGGTGACTTTATAGATCGATCTGCTAATTGTAATGTCACCTCGGTTGGTTTTAGCTCAGATTCTTCTAGATGGTCAAGTAAGGATGTGGGTATCAGGTTTATGGATGCACCTAAGTCTAGCAAAGCTCTATCAAATTGGGTATCACCTATCTTGCAGGAAATCAGGGGAGTACCAGGATCTTTTGCCTTGGGTGGGAGTTTACTGAGTATTACAGAGCTGGCTTGCTCTGACAGAACAATTGGGCTCCCACCCTTGGTTCGCAGCTTACGCTGGGGTGTACACACATTCTTTAAAAATCGTGCGTAAGCTGGTACGTGGCGGATTGCATCCATCAAGGGGATGTTTATGTGGACCTGCTCAAAGAGCTTGACCAGGTCCTCCTTAGGTGCCACGGGCTTGGTGGTCTTCTTTCCCTTGGTCAAGGCCTTGGGAAACGGGATCTTGGTTGGTTCTTCTAGGATAGGTCCAGGTTGTGGATCTGGGATAGGGGTGGGGACGTCCTGGATTACTGTCCTAGGCTTGGGATCACTACCAGGCTTGGAGTGGTTCGGATGAGGTGGGTCTTGGGTTTCCTTACCACTACGGGTTGTTACGGAATTAAGTCCTGCCTGGTTTTGGTTGGGATTGGGTAAGATAGCTTGTTGTTGGTAACCTGCAAAGGAAGTGGAGGCCTCTATCCCATCGGGTGAAGGAACAGAGGGGGCCTGATAAATCATGTGGGCATGGCCCGGGTTTGGGTTCATAACGCGCCACTGGGTTGGCACGTTATTAGGATTAGGCAGAGGTTAGGAAGGAAGAGTACCTGGCTGGCGGGAGTTTGCCAACTGGGTCAATTGGTTTAGGACCTCTGTAAATTCGTCCTTATGTTGTTTTTGGATAGCCGCATTCGTTCTTTGAATGTCAGCCAGGGTCTGAAGGATAAGAGACATTTGATCTTGATTCAGCCCAGATGGGTAAGTAGGGTTGGGCCGAGGCTGAGGCGGCTGGTAAGGACGAGGAGGTTGTGGGCGGGGTTGGAAGGATGGTCTTTGGGTTTGGGAATTTCCCGCCCACTGGAAGTTAGGATGGTTTCGCCATCCACGATTATAGGTGTTGGAGAACGGGTCGTTCTGGATGGCGTTAAGGTCCTCGTAGGTCTGAGGAACCTCCAGAGGGTTAGAGAAAGAGGGAATGAAATTCCCCTGGCAGGTGTAGAAGGAATCGGAAGGACCTCCGGGCAAAGATTCAGATGATGGGTCCATCCTAGGAGAAGATCGATGGAGAATGTTTTGCACCGTTTCCCTTGTGGAAAGAGGCTGTACGAAAGGGTTATGTGTAGAGGTGGCTTGCTGCAGATGCTGAGTCAGCTCATCCACCTTCTTTTCGATAATCGAGACCTTGTCCAATCTACTGGCCATTAATTCCAGGTCGACTGATGCGGACAGGCCCTGCGTCTCATGTGCTCCCCTAAGATTCGTCGATGCGCGGGTATTCGTCCTGTCGAATAATCCCATGGAGTCATTGTTGATGGAGTTCTCGCACATGTTTTCGAGAATCTCCCACACGGTGTCTTCATGTTGACCCATGATATTTCCTCCGCAGGTTGCATTGACGAAAAGACGGATGTCCTCACGGAGTCCCTGGTAAAAAGATTGGACCTGTTCCCATTTAGGAACTCCGTGATGGGGGCACTTTCTCATGAGATCCTGGAAATGATCCCATGCCTCATGGAGAGGTTCCCCTGTTTGTTGGATGAAATGTGTAATCTGATGGCGCAAGGCATTGGTCCGTCCAACAGGGAAGAACTTTTTTAGGAACTCGGACTGAAGTTCTTCCCAATTGTTGATCGGCCGGGTCTGAGTTTAATACCAATGGGCGGCCTTGTCCATAAGAGAAAATGAGAACATCTTCATGAGAAGAATATCCCAATTTTGTGCATCTGACTCGAAAGTTTGGGCCAGATGCTTTAACTGTTTGATATGCTGGAAGGGATCTTCAGAATTAAGCCCATGGAATTTAGGTATAGCATGAATCATATTGGGCTTTAATTCAGAATCAGGTCCTCCAGTCGGGATTCTGACTCGAGGCTCGATGGCCACCGCAGCAGGATTATAATGGTCCCGCATCATGGGACGCTGCGGTGGGTGCACAAAGTTTTGGAAGAGATCGTTGAGTCGCTGGAGCTGGTGCTCCAGATTGTTTTCTTCCTCAACTGGCTGAGCCATGATAGAAGAAGAGTTTGATTCGGAATCGGAAGAGAGAATGATGGGGTTAGGTTGCTGTTCAAATACGGGAGTCAAGGCTGGGCCTTGACGAGAGTGAATTCTTAAAGGAGATCTTAAGGGTGGTCTTAAGGATCTCCTACCGTTCATGCACTGTTGGAGTGGAAGAGGTTAGAAAGTGCTGGACCCAATCAAGACTCCCAAAAATGTGTTGGGTGACTATAGAGGTGTGGGGTAGATGGACCCCTTGATCAGAAAGATCGTCCACCTGAGAATTACCTAGACAGCCAGAGTGGGTGAGTCCCGCGAAGACCCCTACACGGTAGAGCGTCCCCACGGGTTACAGGGTTTCCCCCACCCGACCACTCTTGTCACTGCGATTCCAGGTAGACCAGAATGGGGATCTTGACCTCTTAAGTCTACCAATTTTAGTTTAAGATCAGGGTGCTTAAAGTTACACTTGAACTCTTAGGTATTTTGAGTGAGAAAGTGACCTAATTTTAAGGTTGGTTGACCCAAGGGGTCAACTTTACCTCTTGTTCCTTTGAGAGCTTTTGGGTCCTTTCTTTTTGGGTTCAAGTGTTTAGAGAGCCAATTGTTTAGGGTTTCTCTAAATAAGTATGTTCAATCAATGGTTTAGGCACACTTCTTTTGGATTTTCTCCATTCTTGATTTAAGTAGTGTGTCTCTAAAACCCTAATGTTGAATCTTATGTTGGCTCTACTTGGTCCAGTTAGTTCTTTGTTAGGATATTAGGGCTCAAGCAAGAATGTGTTAGCCCTTGAATACCCTTAATAGTGTGTAGGAATAATGGGTTAAAAACATGCAATTTTTTATGGTTTACTAAGTAGAGAAGACAGGTTAGACCTATATTGCTTGTTCTTTTCTTTTCTTCCTCTTTAGAATTTAAAGGTTGAGAGGATAGAAAATTACCGGTCCTCGGAGTGGTTGTCGTGCGGTTGCTTGTCTTCTCGATTTTCCTGTATCTGCACAAAAGAGGAGATTATTAGAAATTTAAAAACAGGAATTTAATTACCTCTAGAATAGCCGTTGCTCCCCGGCAACGGCGCCAAAGTGATGATCGAGGCGTTAACTAGGTTTTGTTATAGAAATAGCGTTGTAGTACAGCTAGTTATTGCCATCATTACATATATAATCTTTTTACTCGGAAATAAAAGAGTTCCCGAGGTCGAACTCAGGGAGCAAATCGTATTCTAGAAGTACAAATTCTTATTACAAAAATAGAGAGAGAGAGATGAAAAATTTGGTGGTTTCTTCTTCTCTTCTTTCTTCCTCTTTGTCTCTTCTTTCTTCTCTTCCTGTTCTTCTTGTCTTCTCTCTTCTGTTCTTCAGATCTTCCTCTCGTGCTCTTCTTCTTCTGTCTTCTGTTCTTCCTTGTTTTCTCTTCTTCTTTCTTTTTCTTCAGATCTTCTTCTTCTTCTTTTTCTTCTTTCTTGTCTTTCCTCTTCTTTGCCGCGGTCCTGCTTCTTCTTTTCTTCTTTTTCCTTGGCTTCAAGACGTCGTCTGATTTTGCAATCAGATGACTTAAACCGCTGCTGCTACAGTGTCTCCCTTAGCTTCCGTCTTCTTCTTCTTCTGCAGTCTTCACCTGTGCCTGCACACTTCAAGGTTTTCGTCAGAGGGAAAAACCTACTCTACCCTCCCCCCCCCCCCGCGTCTCTCTCTCTCAGAATTCGCTCTTAGGAAAGCTCTCCCAGAGCAACCGGGTAATCGGGTATGCGGGTCGCGCCCGGGTCCAGGCCCACCGGCGTGCAGTAATCGGGGCGTGAGCGCAGACGAGGCGGGGTAATCGGGCGGGTGAAGGGGACCTCACCCCGTGATCTGAGGCAAAGAGCTTAAGGCACTTTTTGCCTTTAAGCGCCCGCTCGCCTCAGTGGGTTTCCGAGGTGGGACTAAATGTCCCACCCCAATTTGGGCGTCTGTGCGAAGGAAGCAGCGGCGATCGAGGCTTCGCACGAGGGCTTCGCGCGAGGGCTTCGCCTCAACTGCAGCCTAGCGCTTCGCGAAAATACCTCGCACATCCTGGGAGCGTGCCCTGGGCGCGGCGCACCTGGAGCAGCAGGTCGAAGGAGCTTCCTCACCTCAGCAATGGTGGCGGCGAGTGAAGTTCCTGTTTACAGAGAAAGGGCCTCTCGGCCTAATTAGATACGCGGAGGACCTTCGCCGTGGCATGGCGAAGGTGGTCGGGGGGTCTGCAGGTGACGGGGCGGAGCCTAAAGGCCGCCCTCGGTCAAACTGTAGGTGGCGAGATGGGTTTGGTCGGTGGGTCTGCAGAGGGCGATTGGTGGGAAGTAGAAGGGCGGAGGTTGATCAGGGTGAGGAGGCGGAGGTTCTGTGGTGGTCAGCGAGCCGTGTGGGTTGCTGGAGTGATGGGAGCGGGTCGCCGGAGTGTGGCCGGAGGTGGAGAAGGTGAGGGTGATTGGTCGGAATCGAGGGCGATAGTAAGGATTTAAAGTGAGGAAAAGGAAGAGGGGAGGAAGAGGAGAAGTTATACCTACTTAGCAGGACGAGGAGGAGCTGGAGCAGGCGACAGTCGTATCGACTGTCGCCGGAGAAGAAGCTGCCCAGGGGAAGGAGTTACCCTGTTTTCAGATTGGATTGGTGAAATTGCATTTTTACCCCTCAGTTTATGTTTTCTTTGCAAACTCAGAATCTCTCTGAGCCAAGCCTTTCTAAGGTTGTGTAGGAGCTTTTATTCTCTGTATTAGGTCAAAATGAGCTAGTTATGGCTTATGATGAGGTTCTCATCACCTAATGGGATTTTGTGAGCTGTCCTATATGCCCACAATGCCTCAGAAATGTGGGAAGACCAATCCTTTCTATCAGGTCAGATGGTAGTCTGCAAAATTTTCTTGATCTCCCGGTTGGAAAATTCAACTAGTCCATTGGTTTGAGGGTGATATGGTGTAGCAATCCTATGTGACACCCCATACTTTTAAAGTAGGGACTAAAAGTGTGTGTTCCTAAAGTGAGACCCTCCATCACTAATGATGGGTTTTGGTACCCCGAATCTAGAGAAGATAAAGTCTTGGATAAATTGTGTCACAACTCTATGATCATTAATCCTCGAGGGGATGGCTTCAATCTATTTAGAAACATACTCAACTGCCAACAAGATATACTCGAAGCAATGAGAATTTGGAAAAGGTCCCATGAAGTCATTGCCCTAAATATCAAAGATTTAGCACACTAAGATTGGATTCAAGGGCATCATGTCTCGGCGGCCAATACTGTCGAGAGACTGACAGCGTGGACATGCCCTACTATATTCGTGTGCATCTTTGAAAATTGTGGGCCGATAAAAATCGCTCTGCAAAATTTTTGCAGCAGTCTTTTTGCTAGAGAAATGACCGCCACAAGCCTGGTCATGGTAGAACAACAAAATACTATCAATCTCCTTATCAGGGACACACTTCCTAAGGATCTGGTGTTTGCAGTGCTTGAAAAGCCATGATTCTTCCCAGTAATAGTGCTTGGCCTCAAATCTAAGTCTGTCATTTTGATGTCAGACCCAATCAGAGGAAACGATTCCAGAAGCCAAGTAGTGACAATGTTAGCATACCAGGGAAGATCAGAATAGATGACCAGCAATCTCGTCAGGGAAGTGGTCAGAAATAGGAAGTGAAGGAGATATCACTTCTGAAGGAAGGCAGGATAAGTGGTCAGCTACCACATTCTGCTTCCCAGCCTTGTTACGAATCTCTAAATCAAATTCTTTCAACATCAGGACCCATCTAATCAGACGAGATTTCACGTCCTTCTTGGCGAGAAGATGTTGAATTGCAGTGTGGTCAGTGTAGACTATAATATGGGAACCTAAAAGATAGGGTCTGAATTTTTCCAGTGCAAATATTATAGCTAGCAATTCCTTTTTTGTGACTTTGTAATTCCTCTGAGCTTCATCTAAGGTCTTGTTAGCATAATAAATGACTATAGGTTTCCCGTCAAGTTTTTGATCAAGGATAGTCCCTACTGCATAATCAAAGGCATCGCACATGATCCTAAAAGGGTGAGACCAATACGGGGGTTGTAGTATTGGTGCCTTGGTAACTAGATCATGAAGTGTCGTATAGGCACGAACACAATCGTCGGAGATCTGGAACTGTACGTCCTTAGAGAGGAGATTTGTCAAAGGTCGGGCTATCTTCGAGAAGTGCACTATAAAGCGGCGATAAAAACAAACATGCTCGAGAAAAGATCTAATATGTTTAACCGACAAAGGTAGTGGTAGTTTCGAAATCAATTTTACCTTCGAACAGTCAACCTCTATTCCTCTCTCAAAATTAAGGTGACCTAAAACTAGTCCTTCTGGTACCGTGAAATGTGATTTCTCTTAGGAAAGTACCAGATTCACATTTATGCATCTTTGTAGGACCTTAGTCAGGTGGTCTAAGCATGCATCAAATGTGCTCCCGAAGATCAAGAAGTCATCCATGAATACTTCTAAACAATCACCTACTAAATCAGAGAAGATTGCAAACATACATCGCTGAAATGTAGTAAGTGCATTGCACAATCCAAATGGCATCTTATGGAATGCAAAGGTTCCGTAGGGGCAGGTTAAGGTCATTTTTTCCTGATCATCGGGGTGAATTGTCACCTGATTAAAACCTGGATAGCCATCCAAAAAGTAGAAAAATCTATTCCCAGCCAATCTTTCCAGTATCTGATCAATGAAAGGCAATGGGAAATGATCTTTCTTCGTGGCTTGGTTGAGTTTGTTGTAGTCAATATATACTCGCCATGAACTAGCAATCCGTGTAGGGATGACTTCTCCAGATTTAGTGGTTATGACGGTAAGGCCAGCCTTCTTAGGTACAACTTGAATAGGACTTACCCACTAACTATCTGAAATAGGAAAAATAATTCCATTGTCTAACCACTTAATTGTCTCATTTTTAACCACCTCCTGAAGTGTAGGATTCAATCTACGCTGTGGCTGCCTAGTAGGTCTAGATCCTTCTTTAGTGAAAATCTTATGTGTGCAGTAAGAAGGACTAATGCCAGTCAAGTTAGAGAGGCTCCATCCTATAGCCTGTCTATGTGCTCTCAGGACATATAAGAGTCGTGATTCTTGATCAGATGATAAGAAAGAGTTGACAATCACAAGATAAGTCTGATCAGGTCCTAAGAAAACATACTTCAAAGAATCAGGAAGAGGTTTGAGCTCAACAGGTACAGGATCAGGTGAAGGAGCAGGTGTGGAGAACTTAGAAGATCTTAGAGACACTAAGGGAATAGGAGGTAAGTTCTCAATTTCAACAGCTGGTGTCTCAGTGAGAGTCAAGTCAGAGTCCAAAGAGTGTTGAGGTTCTAAATTTAGTGAATTAATCAAAGTATCCTCAACCAACCTGTCCAAAGAATCTAAGGAATAGATTTCCTCAATTAAACTACATGATGATCCTCTTTGGGCCTGAAAAATATCAATCTTTATCTTCTGATCTCCAAATTTCAACTCTGTTAGGCCCTCCTCACAATTGATGTTCGCCTTGGCCGTAGCCAAGAAATGTCTTCCTAGTATGATAGATGTGTTCTGGATATCCTCAAGTACTTCCATGTCAAGGACTATAAAGTCTACAGGGAAATAAAAGTCCTTGACCCGCACTATAACATCTTCCAACACTCCCTAAGGTGTCTTAACTAATCAGTCAGCTAATTGCAAGGACACCTCGGTTGGCTTCAGATTGTCAACCTCGACATGTGTCAATAGGGAGGTTGGGATAAGATTGATGGAAGTACCTAGATCAGGTAGTGCTCTATTAAATGTGGTGTTACCTATCATGGAGGATAGGAGAGGGGTGCCTGGGTCTTTCATCTTAGCAAGGAGGGTACTGGAAATGATGAAACTAGCTTGTTCCAAGAGGATGATTAAACTACTCCCTTTTTGAATCCTTGCTTTACACTTAGGTGTATATAGATCTTTTAAAAACTTAGCGTAAAGAGGTATGCGGTGAATTGCATCTAACAAGGGGATGTTTATGTGGACCTACTCAAAGGGCTTAAACAAATCCTCCTCAGGTGCCACACAGGTCTTCTTTCCTTTCCCCTTCTTTAAAGCCTCTGGAAATGGTACAGAAGTGGTGATAAGAGGCTCATTCCTAGGTAGAGAAGAAGCAAGAAGAAGTGAATCAGATGGAGGAGAGGAAGTAGAAGGTCCAAGAAAAGATGTAGAAGCAGAAATTGGTGGATTTGTAGTGCTTCTACCACTCCTAGTGACTGTGGCATTAAGTTCAGCCCTAGATGTAGACGGTAACTCAGAGTTTGGTAACAGAGGTGGTTGAGGTTGTGGATAGGAAGAATTTGGGTCAGTGTATGCTTGACCTTGCACTGAACGTCTAGGTTGAACATACCTCTGGGTAGATATGTTCCTAGGATTGGGTTGTGCTTGAGATGGGAGTGAATGTAATTGACGGGATTCCATTAAGTGCGTTAGCTGGGCTCTCGTCTCAACTAGTGTCGCGTCCTTACTGCATAGCAATGTTTTGTTGTTGCATATCAGCAAGAGCTTTCATGATAGACCCCAATTGGCCATCTCGTGTAGGCCTAGGTTGAGAGTATTGGGCGGGCCTGGGTTGGGGTTGCTGGTAGGCACGCGATGGATACCTGTGTGATTGTAGAGGTGGTGCTCGGATCGGGTTGTGTAGTGATGGTGCAGAAGGTTGTTGATATGTAGGTCTCTGAGAATTTCCTAACGATGAGAAATTTGGATGATTACGCCATCCAGGGTTGTAGGTTTGTGCAAAAGGGTCATTGTAAATGGCATGGAGCTCCTCTGAAGCTCCAGAAGGTGCAAGGAAGTCAATGTAAGGAGGAACAAAGGTTCCTCCAACCGGTGTAGGATATGGAAATGAATAATCCGGTAGTGTAGGTTGTGTCACGGAAATGCTATTCATAGTTTCCCTCCCTGTGGGAAACTGAGAAGTGTGTTATGCAGGTGACTGAGAAGATGATGAAGGTTTAGAGAGAAATTTCCATACTTCATCTACTTTCTTCTCGATTAAACCCATTTTATCTAACTGACTAGCCATTATCTCTAAGTCTTTGCTACTGGATTGGGTTTTGTGTACCCCCGAATGTGAATGGGAATATGAGAACTTTCTATTAAACATGCTCATCGAAGCATTGTTAATAGAGTTTTCGGCCATGCCTTCAAAGAGCTCAAAGGATGAGTCCTCGTCCCGACATAGGAAGTTGCCTCCACAAGCGGCATCTATAAAATTCCTTGTGTCATCATGGAGTCCATGATAGAAGATCTGGACCTGTTTCCAACGTGGGACACCATAGTGGGAACACTTTCTAAGAAGCTCGTGGAATCTCTCCCAAGCCTTATGCATTTGTTCTCCGGAATTCTATGTAAAGGTGGTGATAGCACGCCTTAGAGCATTAGTACAGCCTACAGAAAAGTACTTCTTTAGGAACTCATGTTCCAAAGAAGCCCATGTGTCTATTGGTGTAGTCCGTGCTAAGGTTCTAAACCAGAAGGCGACTTTATCCTTTAATGAAAAGGAGAACATTTTCATTAAAAGCGTGTGCTAGTCATGGCCTTGCGGACCCAGAGTTTGACCAAGATTTTTAAACTCCTCTAAATGTTGAAAAGGGTTCTCAGAAGCAAGTCCATGGAAGTGAGGAATAAGTGCTATAATGTTTGGCTTCAACTCAGTAGCATGACCCCCATCGGGATAACGTACCACAGGCATAGGTTGTGCAACTGTGGAATTATAGTAATCTCGTAGTTGACGTCTACGAGGTTCAGGTGGTGCCTGAGGGTTTCTAGGTTGAGGTTGTAGTTGGGGGTTTGCTAAAAGATTAACAGCTTATGTAAGCTGTTGCACCTGTTGGAGGTGTTCATTTGAAGTTGTGTTTCAAACAGGTGTTGAAGATGAGGCATGGGTCCTCTCTCTGGTGGTGGATTAGGGAAATTAGGATATGGTGGAGGTTGGAACCTAAGGGCTGGTGGTGGTGGTAAAGGATGTGCAACAAGATGTGGAGGAAGTTTTTCGAAATCCTCAAACTGTGCAGAATCATAATCATCCTCATGATGTGTGGAGTAGTGGATGGGAGTTTAAGGCTCAAGAAGTATAGGATTGGATGTGGAAGGAATAGAAGTGGAAGTGGTAGCTTGGGCATCAGCACCCAAGGGGAGTACCATTTCAGGGTTTTGGGATCTCCTACCTTCCATTGAGTCAGTTTTTGAAAATGAGTTTTTGAAAACAATCACAACTCAATGGAAAGGATAATTCAAGCTCAATCTCACAAAAATAAAAAATCCCAAATAATCTCAATAAAAGCAAAACCAATCTAACAAGCAAGCGAGGAGAAATCGAATTTTCCTTAGAGGCTGCGATGCAAAAATATTAGTACGCAAACAAATGTTTCAAACAATTGTATGTGTCCTAAAGATCAACCTAGTGATGTGCAGACCTCTATAATCTACTAGGAGTCTGGATAAAATTGGCGTGCGAATCTAGATCCTGTGGGTGCTGATGAAGATGAGGTAGAAACCCGCGTATGTGAATCTTAAGTAATCGTGCTGTGTGCATGACAACAATCAACACAGAAGCGGTGAAAATCTCAGTCAAGGTTTCAAACAAGTTTTGTCCCTTCTGTATTTGATTCAATTGATTAGAAGGTGTTTTCTATGTTGCTTGTCTTGCTTTTTTAATCTTTTCAAAACAAGCGATGATCTTGTTAATTTATGTCAAATGCAAGGATGGCAGGAGTTGAGGAAGGATAGGGAATGTGTAGCTGACTGCAACAATTCTACAGTATGCAAATGACTTGAAATTTAAATCTAGCAGAAAATGATGCAACCTATAGATGGATGCTTAGAGATATGCTGCTGCTAGATAAGGATGAGATTTTTTTTGAATTTTTGATTTTATAATTTTTTTAGATTTTTGAATAATGCAACAAACAAAAATAAAAGAAAGAAATCGATACGGAAAACCTACGAACGGAAAAACCGCGTCGATGAGAGATGAGTAGAGAGCATAAAAGAGTCCAAAGAGCCCACAATTATTACAAAATAATGTGTGAGTGCAGGGTCTCACAACTTATGCCTAACAAATGATCCTAATATATATATACCTAAATCTAACTATACCATACTACTCTACTACTGCAACTCCAAGGGAAAAGCTCTGCTGGGACGTAGTGTCAGAAGCGCAACAAATCCGCCAGGAAGACGATCTCCGCCTAGAAGACGACGCTGCTCCTACTCCTCAAGTGTTGCACAAACAACAATAGATTAGCAAAAGAATCAAAGAATGTATATACAGCAAATAATTAATGAATAAAAGAATGACTATGTACAAACAATGAATATGAATGAATTTATATACAAAAATAAAAATTATTTACAAATTAAGAACTCAAGAATAATTTTGGCGTATAGAGAGTTGCTTCCTCGGCAACGGCACCAAAAAAATAATCGAGACAAGGTTCGTATAAAAAAAATCATCGTTGTTGTAGTATATGTCAAATACAAACTATTATCACGTCAATTTTATTTAATTACATAATTTTTACCGATTTATTCCAGGTCATTCACTAGAAGGTAGTTATTGATATACATCTCTCGAAGTCCAATATTATTCTTTAATTCCAAAATGATAAATTTTATGTACAATCATGAATGAATGAATTAATGAATGAAAGAATTAAACTAATTTATGTATAAAAGAATGTATTGAAATGATTGCAAATACATATATATATAAACAAGCATAAAGCACTATAGATATATACTATATACTATCTATTTATAACTTATAATACTAATACTTACATATATATACAATAATAAGTAATAATATATACTATACTAACTTAACTTAATATACTTACATATACAGTAACATATACAGTATATACAGCAACATATATAAACGTCGCTAAACCTTAGGAAAAACTATGTACATAACCCAAGGTAAAAACTAGGGTCTATAGTGACACTTATTCTATCTATAGTGATGGATAATTCTGTCAGTAAAGCTATACTATTATTTATATACATAATAGCTGAAACATTACCTATACTACATATACTTATTATATAGATACTTATTATTTACAGTATGCATATATATATACACACTATATACGCATATACATACACACTTAACTCTTCTTTCTCTTTTGTTCTTCTACTTAATTACGGCTTTCTCATTCTCTTCTTTGTTCTAACACTTAGCTATTTTAGGTTTCGCTCTTTGCTTTCTC
The DNA here is from genome assembly GCA_037157565.1 of Thalassia testudinum. Lineage (NCBI taxonomy): Eukaryota > Viridiplantae > Streptophyta > Magnoliopsida > Alismatales > Hydrocharitaceae > Thalassia > Thalassia testudinum. The sequence continues at coordinate 21,610,950 of JAZHRO010000015.1, read as the reverse complement.
TTCTTAACCCCTCATTAACCCTTAGTTCAAAAATTAGGTTTTAAGTTGGCGGGCGGCCTTTTCGAGGGATACACAGCACCTTCAAGGGGTGGGACCAAACCTCTACTAAGAGCTGCCCTAATTCGTTAATTAGGCCTCTTAATCATATTTTATGCTCCATAATGGGCCCACACAAGCCCTCGCACAGTGCATGACTCCCAGCCACACACCGTACACAATCACAAACCAATGCCATATGCCATACTTAGATCAGAGGAGGGGGGGATAGGGTTATAAGGGCATTCGGCGCCTGACGACTAAAGTGGGAAGGGAAGAAAAACAATTTAAAGCACTCAGCACTGAAATCCTAACGTAGCTGAGCTGATTTCATGGATTTGGCCCTTGATTTAAGAGCCATAATTTATTATAAATTAAAAATAAATTATGTGATACTAAAGTATTTACATAGGACTTTATAATTGTACAATTAATTTACAAAATTAATTACGTTATTATATAAATAAATTAGGTAAAGTTTACAATTTATTCATATTATTTATTAGGTTTTATTTCTTAATTACGTATAAATTATTTAATTGATGGTCTAATTGACCTTGTACAATATTAATATACATATTAAAGTATTTAATAAATATTTTTTATTGTATTTTACAACATTTATTTTGATTTTATTTACATTTAAATAGCTTATTTGAGGTTGTCTTACATATAAATTAGGTTTATAAATTATAATACATTATAAATATAGTTAAATTAACTTAATTTACTTAAAATACATTAATATAAATGTACAGTATAAGTTAGTTTAGTTTTAACTTAAATTGGTAATTTATTTTAATTTAATCTAATAACTTAGCTAATAACTTAATAAATTAATTATTTATTCTATATACAAAATTAAATTATGATACAAGGTTTCTAATATACATAATACATATATAAATATGTATACATAATATAAATAGTAAATACACTTACATACAAGGTTTATAATTTCACTTAAGTTATAGTACTTATAAGTTAGTATAAATAATAAATAGTTATATAATTAAGTTATGTATAGTTTAAATAATCTTAAATATGTAATTTACAATATATATATATATATATAAGTTAGTTGTACATATTATACACCTATTTTACAGTATATATACATATAGCTTACTATATAGCTTATATTTACAAGTATAAACCTAGCATACATAGTGTTTTTTAGGTGTTTTTGTGAATTTTTGGATTTTTATAGGTTTCATGTGTTTTATAGAGGTAGGAGATGAGAAAGAGAGAGAGAAATGAGAGCTAGAATGTGTTTTTGTCATTTTTTAGTTTAGGGGTTTTTATTGAGTTTTAAGGTATACTAAACTGTCGGCTGGTATGTTCTACCAAGCCGAGAGTTTAAAATGCCTTGAAACTTGGCATATGTGTAAAAATTTACCTAATCTTCACTAAGACAGGTTTATTTTATTTTTTTAGATTTTTATATCATTTTTATTTATATACAAGTTTAACTCATTTCAGGGTCTTTCAAGTGTTTTCAAAAAAACCTAAGACCCTAAATCTAGTTCTAAAGGCTGGGTAAGCAGTAAAAACATTCAGATATGCTCTAAGGAGTCTAAGAGATATGTTCCAGCCATTAAACATAACTTTCATTTAATTTAACACACATTTCTTACATTGGATAGTTAAGCACTCATTTCAACTGACAATGTATGATTACTTGAGATTACCAGCAATCTAAATGCAAATTTTAAGGCTATATCAGTATATGAATGCTTGTACATAATATATACAACATGTGAAACATATCAATTGTTTTAAATAATTAAACCTAAGCTTACTGTCCCAAGAATTTCAACCATCCTGCTACTACTGCAATAGCAACAGCTTCAAGCAACAACTTTGCTGCTGAAATCCAACACCACAGCAGCAGCAACTCAAGGATTCCCAGACGTCCTTAAGGCAAATCAGATGTCTTAACATAGCTCAGATCCATACTGCAGTGTCCAGAAATTAGAGAAAATCATCTGCAGCAGATCTGAACCTCCAATTCAGAAAATTATTTCCTGATTCATTACATTTATATCTCAAATCAAACTTGAAAAAGTTTGATCAGAGGTACAACATGTTTGAGCCAGGGACTAATTTGCTGGATTTCATTTAAAATGTAGTTGCATCATGTAGCAGTTTACTATGTTGGATTTGGGATTCAAAACACAACAAAAACCTCTTAAAACTCTGACAAGGTCTGAAACTAACATAGAAATCATTCTCGGATGTTACATTCTGAATCAAAATCCCTTGTCAACACTTTTCTGTCCAAATTAGAGATGAATCACTGATCTAATACCTTCCTAATGCTATAGACAGCATGTAAGAACTCTTAGAATCAGTCCATTAAATTCAACTGAATCCCAATATGTTGAAAACCTTAACGGATATTAAGAATCCCTTAGGTAAAAATTAGAATCTCAAAATCATTAGAGACATTCTGGGTAGAGCCTCCAATCAACAAGGTTGATTTTCCTTGGCTCTACCATACATTCATGACCATGAAATCCCTAATCAAGAATAAATCTGATCATGGCTCATCTGAGGAGAATTTATCATCAGCAGCATCTCAGATTCATAGCCATGTGCTAAATCACCCAAGAATAAATTGCTTCACTTGATCACAAATCCTTGAAAACCCAATTGATCAAAATCTCACTATCTTGCGTTGAAATCCAAATCAAACATTGATCAAGCAAACCGAGCCATTTCAAATCAGATCACGGGTCTTTGTGAACAAACTGAAATTAGTGAAGAGACTCCTAGGTGGATTTGAGCGCAAATCCTCATCTCAAAGCTTGAAAGCAATGGGATGGGGATTTGACTCCAAATGGATGGGTGAATTGCGGATTAAAACACGAGGAAATTTAGAAAGCGAAATGGAAATGTGTAGGGGGAGAAAACAGTGATCAGTGAATGGGGGAATTCATCTCCTCTGATCTGAAGTAATCAGAGGTGAAAATGTGGAATCTATGATAACTCTACTCCTAAGCTACACTACAATCATGCACAGATCAGAACTATTCTACATCTAATTTCTACTGCTAAACTACTTTAATTAACACTACAGCTAATCTAGAAAATAGTAAACCTAATCTAAATGGAGGAATGGGACCTTTGGATCTTCACCCAGTGGATGGAGAGGAAGAATGGAGAGAGGAAATGCTACAGCAGAGTGAAAACTCGCTAGTGGAGTTCTGGGTCGCGCTCAGGTGCTACGGAGTTCTTAGCGGTGAGGAGAGTCGGGGAAGAAGTGGAATTTCACAGCCGATGGTCGTGAAAAGGGGAAATATTGGGAGGAGAGCTGGAGGGGAAGAATGATCGACTCGAGAGGTATAGAAGGGAGCAATCCATCGCGCGCAGCTCCGGAGCTCCTTCGGTAGAGTGACAATGAATCAGAGCACTGAGGTGGTGCGATTAGTCTCCAGGGGCGTGGGCGGTGGGGATTTGAGGAGAGAGCGCACGCAAGCTTAAATCAAAAAGCGGCCATTGGATGGGATTTGGGTGAGGTGATGATCGCACACGTCGATTCGCACGAAGCTTCCAATCAAGGAGAGCCACAGATCAAGAGGTGTAGAGAATGAACGGCCACGATAGCGCATGTTCTTCACGGCTACAGTGTTTGTAAACGAATGCAGGTGTGTTGGTGCTTTTGCAAGTAAAGCCCCTCAACGAAGGGGTAGAAAAATTGCACAGCAGCCCATAAGTGGTAAAAAAATATAATAGAGTAGTCCTTTAAGGCTTGCAAATAGGTCCTTGCAGCCTACAAATAGGTCCTTAGAGGTTTTCTTGTGAATAAAATCTGATATACTAAGGACCTAAATGTGAATCTTTAAATGCAATGCCCTAATGATCTCCAAATGCAATCAAATTTTTATGGAAGCTTAATTGAACATTTAAAAAGTTAATTACACTTTTGATTTGAACTTTTAAATTCATTTGTATGTTCAATTTACACTTGGATCACCATTTAATCTTATTTAGAAGAATATCTCATTTAATGACCAATTTATGTATTTTTAATACAAAATTAATGTTTTAGGTTTCTCTAACATAGAAATCATTCTTGGATGTTACATTCTAAATCAAAATCCCTTATCAACACTTTTCTGTCTAAATCAGAGATGAATCATTGATCTAACACCTTCCTAATGCTATAGACAACATGTAGGAAGTGTTAGAATCAGTCCATTAAATTCAATTGAATCCTAATATGTTGAAAACCTTAAGGGATATTAAGAATCCCTTAAGTAAAAATCAAAATCTCAAAAACATTAGAGACATTCTGAGTAGAGCCTCCAATCAACAGGGTTGATTTTCCTTGGCTCTACCATACATTCAAGACCATGAAATCCCCAATCAAGAATAAATCTGATCATGGCTCATCTGAGGAGAATTTATCATCAGCAGCATCTCAGATTCATGGCCATGAGCTAAATCACCCAAGAATAAATCGATTCACTTGATCACAAATCCTTGAAAACCCAATTGATCAAAATCTCACTATCTTGTGTTGAAATCCAAATAAAAAATTGATCAAGCAAACCGAGCCATTTCAAATCAGATCACGGGTCTTTGTGAACAAACTGAAATGAGTGAAGAGACCCCTAGGTGGATTTGAGCACAAATCCTCATCTCAAAGCTTGAAAGCAATGGGATGGGGATTTGACTCCAAATGGATGGGTGAATTGCGAATTAAAACATGGGGAAATTCAGAAAGCAAAATGGAAATGTGTAATGGGAGAAAATAGTAATCAGTAAATGGGGGAATTCGTCTCCTTTGATCTGAAGTGATCAGAGGAGGTGAAAATGTGGAATCTATGATAACTCTACTCTTAAGCTACACTACAGTCATGCACAGATCAGAACTATTCTACATCTAATTTCTACTGCTAAACTACTCTAATTAACACTACAACTAATCTAGAAAACAGTAAACCTAATCTAAATGGAGGAATGGGACATTTGGATCTCCACCCGGTGGATGGAGAGGAAGAATGGAGGGAGGAAATGCTCTAGCAGAGTGAAAACTCATTAGTGGAGTTCTAGGTCTCCCTCAGGTACTACGGAGTCCTTAGCGGCATGGAGAGTCGGGGAAGGAGTGGAATTTCACAGCCGGTGGCCGTGAAAAGGAGAAATATGGGGAGGAGAGCTAGAGGGGAAGAATGATCGGCTCGAGAGGTGTAGAAGGGAGCGATCTATTACGCGCACGCTGTGGAGCTCCTTAAGTAGAGTGACAGTGAATCAGAGCACCGAGGTGGTGCAATTAGTCTCCAAGGGCGTAGGCGGTAGAGATTTGAGGAGAGAGCGCACGCAAGCTTAAATCAAAAAGCAGTCGTTGGATGAGATCTGGGTGAGGTGGTGATCGCACGCACCGATTTGCACAAAGCTTCCAATCAAGGAGAGCCACAGATCAAGAGGTGTAGAGAATGAACTACCACGGTAGCGCGTGTTCTTCGCAGCTACAGTGTTTGCAAACGACTGCAGGTGTGTTGGTGCTTTTGCAGGTAAAGCCCCTCAGCGAAGGGGCAAAAAAATTGCGCAGCAACCCATAAGTGGTAAAAAGATATAACAGAGCGATCCTTTAAGACATGCAAATAGGTCCTTGCAGCCTACAAATAGGTCCTTGGAGGTTTTCTAGTGAATGAAATGTGATGTACTAAGGACCTAAATGTGAATCTTTAAATGCAATGCCCTAATGATGTCCAAATGCAATCAAGTTTTTATGGAGGCTTAATTGAACATTTAGGAAGTTAATTACACTTTTAATTCGAACTTGTAAATTTATTTGTGTGTTAAATTTGCACTTGGATAACCATTTAATCTTATTTAGAAGAATATCTCATTTAATGACCTAATTATGCATTTTTAACATAAAATTGATATTTTAGGTCTTTTTCTATATTTCCCACATTTAACCCTTTTTATGTGTTAATTTGATAATATTTAACTTAGTTTCTAGCTTAACTTAGGCAATTTAGCTATGATGAGTTGCAACTCATCAGTGTCCAAATCCCAGCCTTACGTCTTTATCTTTTTGAGCCTTTGTTTAGGAGATGCTCTTGAGATCCAAATCTTAGGCTAATAGAGTCTCTAATCTGACTTACGTGATCCATATTTGAGTCAATACTCTAGAACTGTTGAGTCTTTGACGTTAAGGTTTTATGTACAGTTCCTCAGCTTTGGTGAAAAATCAGAATTGTTGTTTTTCATTTAACTTAGTTCAATCTCGAAATTCCATTTCCTGTGAATACTATTTTCTCGCATGATTTTCTGTTAATATTTTGCTTAAGGACTAGTAAAAGATAGTTATGAGGGTGTAATAACTCTAGATTTATTTACTTAATTTATGCCTAACTAATGCTAGTTTAAGGTTAAATTAGGTCACACTTGTAACATCCTAAAATTTAGGCTTTGAGCCATTTCGAAGTGGTTCGAGTTACTTGGAACCCATGGGCACACTTTTGGTTCAGTGTGAGTATGAGCACCTCGTAAAATGTGCAAAAACATGTATTTTCAATCAAACCCTAGTCAAACCTCATCAAAAGGGTTCCATATATGGTACCGTTAGCTTTCTCTCATCGTACGCTTTCCAATGATGCTTGTTCCACGTGAATTTGAGGTGTTTAGCTAGAAGTTATGACCAAAACAAGTCAAAAAGGTCCTAAATGTAAGATGAACCTAACCTAAGGGATGATTTTAGTATTTTACCCACCAAACCTAAACTTAAACCTAATGTTGGGTCTATGAATAGGGTTGCTTGGAGTTGGAGCCATCATTGCATCTTGAGGGCCTCCAAGTTCTAAGAAAAAGAGAGAGGAAAGAAGAAGAAATAACTTAGGAAATTAGGATTAGGTTTTGTAGGGACCTGATGGTAACACCATCATTCATGATAACTAACTTGAATTAGTCAGAATCAAGAGATAAATGCTCATAGATAATTGCCTAAGGACAGTAATTCTACTATGATCTGTTTTAAGGAGAAGATAATAAAATAAGGTTAATTCTACTATTTTAACAGCACGACATGAACGTAGATTAACCACAAGGTCACTCAGGGTCTAATTAAAGGTTAATTGAGAATAAAAGTCTAAAAAGTGAGCTCACACTGATAGAAGCAACGTTTCACACATTTTAAGGACGAAAATAATACCAAAATCCCTAATTATCAGCCCCACTTAAGTTAGAAAGGTTCTGGTCAGGATAAAATTAATTTAAACATCCTAAAATTTATAGAAAAATATTTTAAGAGGTTTGGTACCTTTGGTTTGATCATCTAAACCCATGTTAACCTAGAATGAAGATTCAGACGAGAATTTATCCTGATTTGGGCTTCTCTACAATGTACCCAATCAAACGTAGTTAAAACTGAAATCCAAGTGCACCATTAGATCTCTTGGGTACAAATTAGGTTAAAACCAAAATTTGGGTCCAACCAGAGTCCATCTTGACATAGTTTGCAATTTAGTTCTAAGATCTCTATTTCTCTCACTTAAACCCCTAGGTTTCGATTTTATTGCAAATAGGGCCCTAACTTTCTCATTGTCATGCGATTAGGTTACTTCCGCCATTGTTGGTGTGAATACTCCACAGATCGCGTTTCAAGAGAGAATATCTCTCCCAAATTAGCACCCAATCCCTCTAAATTTGGAGGGATTAGTGTTCAAACCTAGGGGAATCCCATGAACTTGATTCCAAGACCTAACTCAGAGCCAATATCCTTAGAGAGCTCGAGATTTTAGGGAACTCAAATTTCCAAAAATCGTGATTCAATCAAGGTCATTCCTCGATTTAGAGATCGGATTTAAGCTCTATATAAAGTCCCCATGTTCTTAGCATCTTCCTCAACTAGGTTTCAGGCCAGAATACCTCTTCCTCCTACCCTCCGACCATCTCCGACCTCAGCTCCAGCGGCCCTCTCGCCCTTCCTCTTCCATTCATCCAACGGTCAAATTGGACGCACCATCCTCTTCCCCGTCTTCTTTTGACAGTAGCCAACTAAAGCTTTGTCCTTTTCGATCCCTTCTTTGTCGCCACTCCTCTCACTGAAGAATTCATCTTCTTCGTGACTACCCAGCCACATCGGCATGGTTCCTACCCCCTCCGTCCCTTAGACTAGGTTCTATCTCTCCCTCTCCTTCTTTAGCTTAGGTTTAGCCCTATATAACTCTAATTCCACCACCGTTCATCCAACTCCCCCTCCGTCTTCTCCAGCGCCAGCCGTGCCTCCGGCAAGGCTGTGCGGTCGACATGTACACCCAAACACCTAACCACCACCACCACTACCCTCACCTCGCCTCCCCGAACGAAAGCCCCATGTTAATTGGGCACTACACTCACCCAAAATGCCGACCAAACGAACCCATCACCGTCGTTCATTCCTGTTGTCGTCCGGCCAATACACACATCCACGCACTCGAATAACACCCCTGTCACACTCCACGTACGTCGGCGACCCTTTTGGACCTTCTAATTGGGCCGCAAGTTCATGTTATCGTATTTCAGGGTTCGATCAAAGCACCACCGCCACTGCTGTCATCCTCAACTCCGATCGGCTTCTTCCGACATCTCCGGCTCCAATCCAACCTTCGCTACACACGAAACCCATCTACGTAGGAGTCCAGGAAACCAATTTGACGAAAGCACCTCAGAAGTGGCTTCAATTGAAGATCCAATTGCCTGCAGCTTCACGCGAGAAGAGTGGGACATTTAGTCCCACCTCGTATGCCTCAAGCACCTGAATAGCGTATAAAACAGTTTTGTGAAGTGGGCCCTTTGCCTCTCACAGCAGGGATGAGGTCCCCTCCTCACTCTACCATTCCCACTCCTTGCCCATCACCACGTCGGTGGGCCTGGTCCTTATTCACGACTCAATTACCTGATTAGAGATCCGATTACCCGATCTAAAGGTGGAAAGAGGATTCTGAGGAGGGTGGGGGGTGGTTTTGCCTCGGGGTGCATGCACATGTGCCTTGGGAAGTGTGCCTTTACGTGCAATACTTAGTGGATTCCTAGCTTGTGCTTGTAGTATGCTTTGGCGACTTTAAGTCGTCTGACATTGGTGCCCGACGTCTGATAGTGGTTAATTTGAGGCACTATGGAGATATTTAAGTACTTGTGTTGACGTGGATATTTGTGATAAGTGGTTCAAGACCACTGTAGAGAAATTTCGCTGTGATTGACTTAAGATTATCGTTGGGATATGTGCTTAATTGTGGGATTAAATTGGTAATTCAAATCACCATTTTTAGGGTTTTGTTATTCTTTTTATCCCATCGACTTTTGAGATACAAATTGCTATTATTGAATACATTTTTGAGTATATTATTCATTGCATATCTTTGTTGTGATTAATCATTGTGCTCATTTGTGTAATATTGTGATTAGTGTGTAAATTCATATTTGCTCCCTGCGAGTGACCTCGGAACTCACGATTATTTTTCAAGCACTAATAAATTTAAATGTTGTCAATTCTCTTTTGTTGACTTTATTACAACACATTTTAAACCTGACGAAAGCACTGTTAACAAGACCAAGTTGTAATTTCAATAAGTATGGGTTTCCCATCGCAAAATTTGCGGTGGCAGTGGCGGTGTGCGATTAGCACAACACATGGTTGCAGTGGGCACGGTGAGGGTGACACGTGGTGGGCAAATCCTACGAGTGCCCGTGCGCTTGCACGAAAAAGTGATCGACAGGCATGCAATCACGATGCATGTCGCGTATCGGCGGTGTGGAACACGGGTAGTGTGATCCACCACACACAATGAGCACCAATCAGGCACTGACACATGTCCTCAAGCAAGTGTGCATGGGTCGTTTGACTGGTTCGCATCAACCGGTTAATTCAGCGACCCTCTTGCGCATTTTCGAGTGGTTCGAGGCCTTCTCGACATCAAAATTCGACGAATAAGGTACTATTGGAATTGTCTCGATGCATACTAAATGTTGGTGCACTTCATTTTCATTTTTTAGTACCATTTCTTTAGTGAAAATTAGAAACACTCCTAGCAGCTGGTAGCGGTGATGATGATCTTCGGTTGTGGTTGTAACTATTGTTGGTGGGTCCTGACGTTGAGAAGAGAAGAGAGGAAGAGATTGACGTGGAGAGGAGGGGCCTCCCCAGTGGCTCACCGAAGGTCGACAGTGTTGTTGGAGACCACCCTCTACTTTCTAGGGCTTCTTTCTTCTATCCTAACCCTATCATACAAAGATCGATGACTCTGATACCATGTAGAGATTTGTGGGAAGAAATGAATTTGGTTGATATGGAAAAAGAGTCCTTGGCCCTCTTTCTATATATAGAGGATAAGAACAAACAAGGAAACCATAATTACACTTTACTAAATTTAACTTTAACTAAAAATAGAAAAGTTAACTAAATGCCATCACTGATTTATTTCCTAACAATGCATTTCATGTATAAAGATATGTAGTCTGGAATGCATGTTTGTTGGGTGAATGATTGATGTGTCATGGAGCCTATTTATGTCATAAATAGTAATAAGTGGTTGCCTTATTGAAGGCTTGATTTGGGGATTAGAGTGAAGGTCTGCTGAGGAGGATTCAAATGGGATTCTTGAACCCACCATCAATAGGATTTTACGTCTCCTCACCTCTTAAAATCCTAATCTTAACCCTACTCCACTCCACCTCACCTAACAACTCCCTCTCTATGTTTCCACACCAACCATCCCTCCCTACATTATAACACCACACCCCCTCCCCCTCTCACATCTCCATCTACCTACACACTCCCCTCTCCCTTTAGGCTATTTATTATGAATACTATGTAGATTTTTGCAAGGCTCGTGAGCATTTTCTCAAGTGCTCCAACTAGAAGAAGGCACATTCAATTTTTGTGACATCCAAATAGTACTAACTAACAACAATTGCATTAATAAATATCAGAGAGATACATAGTGGGAGTAATTGACACCCCTCCCTTACCACAGATGGGGGCATGCTTACCATCTGCTAGTTGTACTGAACGATCCTGTGATACCTTTTACATATTCCCAAAACATTGGGAATTCCCTAACAAATTATTTGAAGCACCAAAATCAATCAACCATGAACTTTTCATACTTAATGCGGAGGCAGAAGCTGCAACGCCTGAGAATTGGGATTGATCATGAGTCAACTGAGCTAGGCACTGTACTACCACATCATAGTCTGCCTCTAAAATAATCACTGTATCAGTAGACATGACTGGTGGAGTAGTCACAAAAACTTGGTTGGCAACAATAGGCCGTCCAAGTTTGTTCCAACACTTAACCTCAATGTGGCCAATTCTTCCACAAGAGTAGGTGGGCATGCCATGACCACCATCAGCACACCCCCTACCTTTTCCTCGGAAGGCTCTAGTCCGTCCATATATATTCACGGTAGCATGAGCAAAAGTAATATTACTAGTAATAACCTCTGGAGTAAACTGAACGTGCAAGCTGCTAAGTGATCGAGATGGTTTTCGCTTTAGAAGAATTTTCGAACATGAAATGATGCATCGAAATAGTGTGTAAGTGGTGGAAAATCGACCAACAAAACAAATTGAAAATAACCACTTGAGAGAGCGAGTCGTGTTCACAGGAGGCACTGGCCTATTAAAACTCACACGAGTCAAAAACAAATGTTCATAATTAATTTCGCAAAGAAACGGAATCAAAATCGCCTTCTAATTAAGATAACAAGGTATGATCATGCTGAAATTGTATTTTCATTGAAAAGCAAGGGTGTTATGATAAAACAACATAATAAACTATTCTTTAAATGAGAAAATGTGAAGTTGACAATGTCATTTCTTGTAAATTTTAATTGGCTATGAAACAGGGGATTTCTTCCCCTTGTGTTCATGCACGGAGGAGGCCATGACTAGAGATGAGGCTCGTAGTTGAGGACATGTCGGTTGAGGACTTCGCGATGGAGGTGACGACGTGACGAATGGTAGTTGCCAATGGCCGATCGGTTGCTTGGAGGGCCAGCGACGAGAAGATCTGCTGGTGGTGTAGAGGCGACGGCCAGCGGTTGTGGATGCCAGGGAAGGTGCAGTTGCACGAGGGCATCGAGATGGTGGTGTTTGCATTGAGATCGACAGCCTAAGGTGACCATTAGGTGGTGGCGGCGATGGGTTCTTTTGAGTGGATTTTCAGGAGATAAAGAAGTGAAGATGGTGGTGGTTCATGGAGGTGTAGTCAAGGACGAGAAGTGTAGTGGGCGCAGCAGGCACACGGTGAGTGCACGCTGCTGCACGGTGAGTCGGCGAGGGGGCGAGATGTTGCGCGCGAGAGGGGTAATGAGGCGACGCGTGAGGATGGAGCAAATGGGTGGCTGGCACGCGGGAGGCACGTGGGAGGCGTGTTGGTCGCGCGGACTAGAGGCGGTGTATGGAGGAGAGGGTGGTGGGTGGCGGTGCGTGGTTCTGTTGGCATTAGAGGAGCGGGTGATTTGATGGCAAGGAAGTGGGTGGTGGTGGGTTTGGTTTTTGCCTGAAACAGGGGAAGAAGATAAAGACGAAGATGCACGATGATAAGTGAGCTGCAAGGAGCTCATGCATGGTAATGGTCGAGCTCTCCAGACTGGCGTGGTGGTCTGTCACCTCACCGACCCATGGTGTGGTGACACTTGACTAGGAGACCTGACGATAATGTCATCATCAGTCATATCTAGCTTTAATTAGTCATATTCCATTACTAAATGCTCCGACATAACAGCCAAAGGACCATAATTCACTGCAAATCCATTCTGAGAGAATAACAATAAAATAGGGGTAAAACTAAAGTTTTGATAGCATATCTAAATTGCAGAACAATCATGGGATTTCTCAGAGGTTAATTAATGGTTAAATGATCTTAAATGTCTAACAAAGAGGGTCCGTGCAGGTAGAAATGGATTTTTATGCATTTCGAGAATTAAATAACTTCTGAAACCTAAAAACAGACCCGCTTAATCACTGAAGTTCTGGTCAGGATAAAATTTACCTAAATCCTCTAAATTCATAGAAAAATATTCTCTAGGGTTTGGCATCCTTGATTTGACCATCAGAACCCGTTTTGACCTAAAATAGAGTCTCAGACAAATAGTTGCCCTAATTTAGATTTTTACATAAATTACCCAGTCAAACTTGGTCAAAACCTAAATCCAACTTTACCATCAGATTCCTTCAGTCTAAATTAGGTTTGTACCAAAATTTGGGCCCAATCAGAGATTGTCTTAACCAAGTTTACATTTCAGTCCAGTTTGATTCTCTCTCACACCTGTACCCCTAGCTTTTGAAAGTATTTGCGTTTACCCCCCTAACTTATCATCTTCTTCAAACAGGTCCCTGATGCCCTAGAATTCTAATCCTACAACTCCGACGAGCTTCATTTGGCAAGTTCTCTTTGATTTCTTGACGAATCCTTCTCAGATTTGAAAGAGGAATTCGTCAAGAAATTAGCTTCCTTTTTAGCCAGATCCGAAGTCCAAAAAATCGCCCAATGTATCATGCGAATCCTTCAAAAGAGTTGGGTTTCCTACTCCGGCAAGCCTTCCCAAGCTTAGGAAGCTTACTTCTCAAGCTCTAACTACTCTTTAAAGGCCTATACAAGGAACCCCAAGGCACACCATTCTCCCCACGCTCGAATTTGGCCTGGACTCCCTCTACTTCATCTCTCCACTCCGACCGAATAGCTCCTCGACGTCCAGCGATCTTCTTCGACCTCCCTCATCGTCCATCTGCAATACCGGTGGCGGATTCATCTTCCCCATCTTTTTCTGTGTTGTGCCGTACCATTCGACGCCTCTCCCTTTGTCGTCCTCGTCGTCCTACCCCCACGGGAGCACCTTCATCCCTGACGTCGACATACCCCTAGCAAGTCGATCGCCCCCCTTTCATCTATTAGATTAGGGTTAGTTTAGTTAGTTTAGCATCTTAGGTTAGTTTTACACCCCAAAAACCCAAAAAGACCTGACACCGCGAATAACCCTCATCTTCTCCGTCTCTGACAGAACCTCCGGCGAGGTGTCCCCACCACTACACACCTCCATCCACCTCGCCGAAACCCTCTCATAAGCTCCATCGCACCACCCTCTATGAAACCCCTCTCCTATTATGTCGATTCCACCTCTCAAACTTCCCGACAAGCAACCTACCTCCAGACCTTCATCTCCGCCTTCGCTCCACCTCCACACTTCACGAAACACCATGAAAACACCGCCGTTCACTTCCTCACCTCACGGCGGTGCTATTGAACCTTTCAACCGGAGCTTTTAGCCCATATTCCATGTTTCAGGTATAACATCGAAGCTTCGCCATCGTTGCTCATCTCCGACCTTGTTCTTCAAGCTCGAGGCCACACACGCTCCAGGAGTCTGCTCCAGGTGATGCAGGTTACTCCCAGGAAATAATCTGGAGCATCAATTGAAAGGCGCATAGCAGCAACCGCTTCAATTGAGGAACGACCTTCAGCTGCCAGCGACGCGAAGAAAATTGGGGACATTTAGTCCCACGTCATGAGGGACAAACCGAGTGAAGCACCTTATTACGTTTTTTTGCATAGGGCTTATCGCCTCCAACCATGGGGTAGGGTCCCATTACACCCGACCCGCCTAAGCCTCTCACTCCTCGGTCACTACACCACGCCAGTGATCCTAGATCCAGGTGCACGCATACCCGATTACCCGGTTAAGTTTTGCTCTTCAGTGTTCTCGACACTTAGTCGATTTCAGAGGTGAGTTCCCCCTGTGCATCAAAAGGGCCAAAGAATGAAGGAACAAAGAAGAAAAGAGGAAGGAGTACAGTGCCCTCTTGGCACTGTAGCAGTGGACACTTAAGTCGTCTGGCTGAAAGATTCTGTCGTCTGATTCCCTTGATAGGGAATGCACTGTGCACTAAAGTTTTGCATGGATTTAAAGTGGTTGATTAGATGTCTTTTTGCCTCATTAGATCCTTCACATACTCATGTTATACATTGAATATTAGTTTTAAGTAATTATTTGTGCTCATTTATATTATTTGTTTAGATTAGTGCATGAATTCTATATTTGCTCCCAGCAAATGACCTCGAACTTCATTTCTGATATTCGAGTTATTATATGTTTTTTGCACTAATTCGACCTATACTACAACGTAATGATTTTCAAACATTGATTCAAAGTGACCAACAAGACCCATGGTAGGAGCGAAGCATGGTGATGGAGTGGGTGGTGGCCTCCTGGAGCCAGATTGTGGCTCCCCCTTTCTTATAGCTGTAGGGGAAGATGAAGAAGAAGATGGAGCATCGAAGGAAGCCATTGACCAGATCCACTTCTCCCGCTCCTTGAATGCAGGTCTTCAATGCTGCGCAGCTGTTGCGAAGAGGGTCGCAGATTCCCTGCAGAGAAAAAAAAGAAAAAATGAATAATTAAGAGGTTGGTTTATTTATATATAAAACCTTATAGATTTCTAAATTTTAAAGAATGCATGTAATGTATGCATGCAAACTAAATAATAACTAACCTACTTAAATTCTAATGCATGCTAAATAATTTATATATGAATCTAATGCATACAAGCAAATATATATAAACTAAATTATATGCATGTTATGTATATGTTACTATTAATCTAATATCCAGGCATTTACATAACTAGTTAGCCCACAAATATGGGCTCATCAAATGCCCCCATGCCTAGTTTTTGCTAGTCCCTAGCAAACTCAAGCGATAACCTAGCACTTCAAGTAGACTAGCTAACCCAATCAATTTTCCCTTAGAAACATGTTAAGTTATAGACATTAAACCTAAGGTACCCAAGTAGAAGCCTAGTTACAAACTAGGTCGACTAAGGACAAGTTGCAGGCATAGGTTTCCTTGATTTATAGCTCTACCATAGGGTTTATTAGTCCAAGAGATTAAAGCATCTGTGCATGTACAATGGTCTTATTTATTTGAGGTTGGTATGATTGACAACCTAAAATGATAATAGGAAGGATTTTTTTTGTAATATATATATATATTTATTTATTTATTTATTTATTCTTCTAAGTCTAACCTTGGGTCAGCTATCAACATGGTCTGTGTCAGATTCATTGTCCCCATCATCGAACCTCGAAGGGTGCCTGGCTTTCGATGCTTCGAGATAACACTGCCCATGAAACCCTAAGATCTCCTGGCAATCGAGGCTACGAGATAGTATTGCCCATGGATTTCTTAAGTGAATTCAGGCGTATGGCAATCAGCACTTCGAGATAGGGTCGCCCATGGTGCCTGAACTACACAATGTGCTTACATGCCCCCAGTAGAATGGATATCCTAAGAGACAAGCATCGAGGAGGTGACATGTTACCATCGCATCATCAAGGGAAGTATATACTCCACCTCTCATGCAGCAAGAACTCATCCAATCAAGTTGTGTTTTCAAGCTTCTCTTAAGTCAGAATCAAAAGAAGCAAATTTTCTTTAAGAAAGGAATTAAGGTGATCACTATTTATATAAGACTAAGTGTGTGCAAAATGTAGATGCTTAAGTTACAAGGACTCATAAACCATAAGGTAATACTAGGAACTACCCAGCCCTTAACTTAGACCCTAGCTTTCCTTCCTCAACCTCTTCAGGAATGGTCCACATCTTAACTCTTACTTGAGTTTTTAAGTCCACAAAGGACCCTAAGGGTCTAAAGCTAGTAGCTCAACTTAACTTCTAAAGTCAGACACCTAGAGTCAACTTAATTTAACCTAAAGTCCTATTCTTAAGCCTAAGAATGTAGGGCCCAACCAGTTAAGCTCAATGCAATTTTTTTTTTTATGCAAATGCATGCTATGTAACGTTATGCAATGTATGCAATTATGTATATATGCTATGTATATCCCCTAAGTACACCCCCCATGCCTAAAATCTACAATATCCCCATTTTATAGAAGGGTATTACCTGGGTCAGAGTTAGGTTGCCATTATTTTGTTGCCAGCCAAGTAGCCAAAGAATTTGCAAGTCAGGTTTCAAATCCAAAGAAATAGGCCCTAAAAATGAGCAAAGTAGCACAGGCCTAGAAAATAGATAACCTAGGATGTTGGTGAGCTAATGATAAATCCCGATAGCAAATGCTCGCCCAACCAGGATGAGAGTCCCAGGTCACCGAAGGAGGTTCTAAATGATAAGAGGGAATAACGACCTCCAGAAGGGTAAGGGGAGGATGATAAGGATCCTCCAAAAGAAATGGGGAATGAATACTGCAAAGATATAACCCTAAGGTAATGGATTGACCATAGAAAGCATCAATCCATATCCGGTACCCCAATATAGGAAATATTGGTCTATTAAGCTCCCTGGTCAAAACAGTAGTGAGCATGTTTTTAAGCCAAGGATTGTCTAGGGTGTTTCAAGTTTCGAGGTTGCGGGATGGCCATAAAATCTAGGTTGGGTTTAGTTGGCTCGGTGTCCATCCCTAACAATCTTTCTAATTCCTTAATTACATCCTTACTGACTTCATGTATATCGCCTTGCACTTTATCAGTGATCATTTCAAGGTAAGGAGTCAAAATTTCTCCTTCATACATAGGCAAATTAGAGGGTGACTCCGAATCAAATGAAGGCAAGTTGGAAGCAACAGATTTAGGAATTACCTTATCAATCTCATCTCTGAGTTCTTTTTCTTTACTTAATTCCTCCTCAGAGTCTATATGTGAATTCACATAAATCTCAGAAGTTGCTTCAACATTTTCCATTTTTTGATTATCATCAGGAGGGATATCATCAATGGGTGTGTTAAGAAAACCTGATTTGATCAAATTTGTGACATCCTCAGGTTCTAATTTCTTAAAGACAACATATTTACCCTCAGTGTCACTCTAGATCCTAAGTACAGGTTCCTCAAGTAATTCGTCTTTGGGGCACTCTATCTAGGGTAAAATATTCCTAATTATATCATCAGACTCCTCAGATAAGTGAATTTCAAGGTTAGGTTCCCTAAGGGTGGGTTTGAGTTCCATCTTGTGATCAGAAGGGAGAGTGGGATTAACAACTTGACTTCGACTCACTTCATCAAATGTCACGAAAATACTATCATCTTGGTCGATGTCTTCCAATGATACCATCATTCCCTTCTTTTGACTCCAATATAATTCAGCTGGATACTCAACTTGATCATTATCTTCCTCAGGTTGCCACCTTTCTTCATCCAATGCATAGCTACTTTCATTCATATCCTCCTCCCACTTAAGGCGTGGACTTCTCAAGGAAGTGTCATCTAGCAGGGAAGGTTCAAAATCAATCCTCGAAAAGTAGCTATTATCCCTTACATAATTCCCAACATGCCCCTCCAACTTAGGGCGTGGCTCTCCCAAGGGAGATGCATCTTGCGTAGAAGGTGGAAGTCATCCTAAAGGGTGTAAGTTAGGTGGCCAATGTCTTCTTTTTCTTGTTGGCCTTCTCTCAAAGATTCTCCTAATAATTCAATCATTTCATCTTGCAATTTCTTTATTTCCATCTTCAAGGTGGAGAAGTCATCACTATTTTCAGGAGAGAAGTTAGGCTCAGGAGTATAATAGCTAGGAGTTTCTGTCCAACCATTACAATCAATCAGGGAGGGTGGGTTGGGTATTTCTATAGTGTGTGGGATATTGGGCAAGGCAAATCCCGCTCCTAGGTTCTGCTCACTAATTTGGGGCTTAATTAAACCACTATTTCTACAGTAAGGGTACAAAGGATCCCAATGATTGTCATTTTGTCCATCAAAGGATGGACCATCTTGGCGTATAGGATCAAAGATCGCAGAATGGGGTTAAGGGTGTGGGTAAGATGTGAAAGAATGAAAGTCAACGTGATCCATTCTAATTCACACCCAAGTCCAACCCTTCCCCAAGCAAACAAATGCAAATCAAAGGACTTTTTAAGTCTTTAATCAGTTAAGGCCTTCGAGATTTAAGTCCAATTGTAGGTGACAATACATGTTGCCCAAGTAGTTACGCACCTACTTGTCGACCTATGATATGCCTAATAAGACTTAGCTGAGACTTAGGTGATCCTCCCTAAAGCCCAAAAAGTTTAGTCACCACCGAACACGGCAAAGAGGGATGTAAGTAGGGTCAAGTCCTTCCTTTGAAGTGTTGCTTTCACGGTGCTTCTTAACTACCCTCAATCCGCAAGGTTTGGAGGCAACTTTACCTCTGAACTAAAGTTTGGGTCACTTTAAACCCCAGTAATAGGAGGCTCTAGTCCTAGTGGTTCCAAACCTAAGGAGTGTCTAAATGCGTGCCTCGGTGCAAAGAATGTCATACAAGTGTGCATTCACCGAAAAAGAATTTTGAATTTTAAACCGCAACACAATGTCTCAAATCAACTCTTTAGGTTTTAATGTGTTCCTCCTTAATCCTTTTCAAGAAAATATGACCACTTGTTAGATCTTTTTAATTCAATTAGGTGGTATTGCAATTAAATCCAGATGCAAATACGTGAACAAGATAGAATGCAAAGTAAAGGAGAACGTACCTTGTCTCCTACAATCTTCCATGAGATGCACGCAAATGCAAGAAAATAAATCTAGTGGCTGCACATTCACACCTAAATGGTCGTCTTAGGGGATGCAGCTTCTAGCAGGAAATTCAATTTTTTTTATGTTTTTATTTGCCTTACTTATGCACAAACAAAGGGATAAACCACAAAATAAAATAAAAACCTAAATCTAAAGAAAAGGAAACAGACTCTCGAAAAATTACCCAACACGGACCTAAAAGAAAGCCGAGGAACAAACCCCTCAATTGTACCCCAGAACAAGGGTCTTAAACCGAAATGAAAAGAATAAAAGAAGTCTAAACTAATTCTAAGCTAATCTAATATACTATTTATTCTATCTATTCATAATTGAGGAGATGATGATTGCAACTCCCTCGAAATGTTCTTCGACGGTGGAATCAAGACCCACCTCAATCGTGAGCGTGGTGGCTATGATGCTTCTTCCAATGTGTGGCCAAAGGTCTATAGTGCTCTAGATGATGAGGCGGGTGCAGTAATCTTCCCTTGTGATGTGCATGTACCAAAATCAAAAGAATATATCAAAGAATACGCAGCCTCAACAAAATCAAGTGTGAACAAATAATTAAATAAATGCAAGTTTAGCAAGTCCGTTGCTTCCCCGGCAATGACAACATTTGATCGAGACGATTTTCATTTCGGAAGAATTTTCGTATATGAAATGATGCGTCGAAATAGTATGTAATTTGTGAAAAATCGACCAACAAAATATATTGAAAATAACCACTCGAGAGAGTGAGTCATGTCCACAGGGAGTCACAAGCCTATTAAAACTTCCATGAGTCAAAAACAAATGTTCGTAATTAATTTCGTAAAGAAATCGAATCAAAATCATCTTTTAATTAAGATAATAAGATTTGATTATGCTGAAATCATATTTTCATTAAAAGACAAGGGTATTCTGATAAAATCAATGTAATAAATTATTCTTTAAATGAGAAAAATGTGAAGTTGACAATGGCATTTTTTGTAAATTTTAATTGACCATGGAACAGGGATTTCTTCCCCTTATTCTGCTCACGCACGGAGAAGGCCACGTCTGGAGATGAGGCTCGCGGTGAAGGACAAGTAGGCCGAGCGCTTCGCGATGGAGGTGACGGCGTGAAGAATGGTGGTCGCCGGTGGCCGGTCGGCTGCTTGGAGGGCCGGTGACAAGAAGATCTGCCGGCAACGTAGAGGCGACAGCCAGCGGTCATGGGCGTCGGGGAAGGTGCAGTTGCACGAGGGTGTCAAGATGGTGGTGTTTGCGTTGAGATCGGTGGCCTGAGGTGACCGTTAGGTGGTGGTGGTGGTGGGTTCTTTTGGGTGGAGTTTCAGGAGATGAAGAAGAAGAAAGTGAAGATGGTGGTGGTGCGTGGAGGTGTAGTCGTGGGCGAGAGGTGTAGTGGGTGGCGCTGCTGTGCGCGCAGCAGGCACGCAGTGCGTGCGCGCGGCTGCACGGCGAGCCGGTGAGGGGTCGAGGTGCTGCGCGTGAGGGGGGTAGCGAGGCGGCGCGTGAGGGCGGAACAAATGGGTGGCTGGCGTGCGGGCGGCGCGTAGGAGGCGAACTGGTCGAGCGTGCGCGCGGCTGCACGGTGAGCCGGCGAGGGGGCGAGGTGCTGCGCGTGAGAGGGGTAGCAAGGCAGCGCATGAGGGTGGAGCAAATGGGTAGCTGGCATGCGGGCGGCGTGTGGGAGGCACGCTGGTCGTGCAGGCTGGAGGCGGTGCAAGGAGGAGACCGTGGTGCGTGGCGATGCGTGGTTCTGTTGGATTTGGAACGGGCGATCTGATAGCAAGGAGGTAGTGGGTGGTGGTGGGTTTGGTTTTCGCATGAAACAGGGGAAGAGGATGAAGATGAAGATGCACGGTGATAAGTGAGCTGCAAGGAACTCGTGCATGGTAATGGTTGAGCTCGCCGGACTGGTGTGGCGGTCTATCACCCCGCCAAGCGACGGTGTGGCGGCGCTCGATCAGGAGACCCACGGTGGGAGCAGAGCATGGTGATGGAGAGGGTGATGGCCTCCTAGAGCTCGATTGTGGCTTTCCCTTTCTTATAGCTGCAGGGGAAGATGGAGAAGAAGATGTAGCATTGGAGGAAGTAACAACCATATCCACTTCTCCCGCTCCTCCTTAATGGAGGTCTTCAATGCCACGCAGCTGTTGCTAAGAGGGCTGCGGATTCCCTGCAGAGAAAGAAAGAAAAAATGAATAATTAAAAGATTAGTTTATTTATGTATAACATCTTATAGAATATCTAAATTTTAAATAATACATGTAATGTAGGCATGTAAACTAAATAATAATTAATTTACTTAAATTTTAATGTATGTTAAGTAATTTATATATAAATGTAATACATACAAGTAAATATATATAAACTAAATTACTTATATCTTAAGTTACATCACAAGTTACATAGCTTCTTAAGTTTGTCATATTGGGATGTGGGTTTTTAATTGGGATGTGTATTTAACATCCCACATTACATAGCTTCTTAAGTCTGTCATATTGTCTCTTATTATTCGTAGGTTGCATCATTTCTTTTTTCCCGATACTCTTATGTAATTTTCTCATGTTATCGATAGTCAAAGCATTCTCTTTTCATTTTAGGTTGTTTCCTACATCCAATTTAAATAGAATCTCCATGGTCATTGTTGTCATAAAATTTGTCTTATCTTTCTAGTATTCATAATTATATCATCATTTTGCCAATTTTCTTTTCATGTAATTTTGTCACATTTGTTGATATCGATTACTTTTTTTGGAGTATCGCTTTTCATATCCCTTGGTAACTTCTTAAAATTGTAATTTTATGCATTATACATATGATTATCTTCCTTCCACTTATGATCGAGTACATTAACCCAATATTTCACCAACTTTGAATATTAATCGACTTCTATGATTTATATTGAGAAAAACAAAGCTTGTAGTTGTGTTAATCTCAAACCCTAGGATCCTATGCATGGAGAGGCGCTTGCGTAAATAATGAATATGCCCCTCTACTTTGGGAGAAAGTAAAGGAAACAAATCCAACTAAACCCATTAAAATAATGTGTTGAATAATTTAAAAAACTTGTTGGAGGAAAAACACTCGAATGAATCGGTGAGAATTTAATTATTTGCATTTTCCCTTTATCACTACTTTTTAAGTACCTTTCTTCATTGTTATTGTTCTCTTTTTTGTTTTGTCGAAGGAGAACTTAGGAAGATCACCCAAGCGACAAGTACCCCATCAAACTTAATGTTGCCTCATGCAAGGTGAGATCATTGTCCACAAAACCATATTCAATTCCAAGCATGATTGTGTCAAAGGACACCGCCAAAACTTACATAACCAAACTTCACATGGGTTTTGACAGCCATTGCTTTCTTGGAGTCTGTTAAAATCCTCAGCAGAATTTAAGAAGCTTTGCTTTGAATCCGTGTCACCGTCAACTTATTGATGGAAGACTTAACAGTAATAAAAGGGAATCTGGATAGAAGAAATGGAATTGGTTAGAATCTAGAAAGGTAGAGACTGAGAAGGGAAGAGAGATTACCTGAGGGAAAATAAGATTGATGTCTCTTCCTCTATTACTATTCTTGCTATTTATAGTAGAGGGTACCATTGGTTGGTATCTCTCTATTAGTTTGTTCCAACATGTATGAACTACCTTAATAAAAATTGCATACTGATCTACTAGAATTGTTTTTATCAGAAACATGCAAGACACATTTGGGAGTCCAACTCTTCCACAACATAATTCAAAAACTTACCCATCCAACCCAAAGTAGATGTAAACTTTGTGATTCAAAGGAGATGAAAACCTTAGTGAATGTGAATTTTGAGAAGACCTACTCACATATGTAGATGTACTAGTTTTCTTTTGTCCAATTGAAAAGGTGACCACTTCAAAAGGACAAGGTCTTAAAAACTCTACTAGCAAAAGTAAAATCGGTAAAGCACCTCTTTCATTTTTTTTCCTTTTTACTTTGGTGTGTGTGCCAACTCATGCACAAGTGAGGGTGGGTAGCATGGACCGTACACCACCTTTATGGAAGTTTCTGATTAGATACTTGGTTGCTAAATGCCTATGTGCAAAGAGTCTAAGAACCCAAGCTGTCGTATGGGATTTGTTGGTTGGTAGATGAAGATTAGCTTGCATGGATTGATGGTTGGGACAACAACGAAGATGATGGCTAGTAGGTTTTTAGTGATTCTTCTTTTTTAGTGCTCTAAAAGTTGGCGATTATGTGCAGCACCAGTGAAATCAAATATGTGATGCCTTCCAATCACATTACCATGACTTCACTCGAAGATAGCCTGGAGGGAATTGACACTTGGGCATGCTAGAGTTTGAGCTCCTAAGAGAGGTTGGAGAGGAGGAAGTCTTGCGTGCACTCAGGGGTTTGAAGGCAGAGGGATCTTCGGGACCTAATGGACTGTAGGTTCTTTTCTTCAGGGAGATGTGGGAAGTGGTGGGGTTGGATGTGATGGCCATGATCCGTGAATTTTTTGGGGGCAACGAGGGTTTTGATAGATCGAATTGCCTCTATTTATTCCTTTTGCCCAAGAAGCAAGGAGCTGAGTCTGTTGATGATTTCAAACCTATTGCTCTATCAAATTCTATTTATTTGTTGGTGGCCAAGGTTTTGGCAAACAGACTACAGATGGTTATGCCTAATATTATCTCCCCTATCTAGTTGGCCTTTATAAGAGGTAGATCTATGTAGGACTCCTTTGTGTTGGCTGAGGAAATGGTGGCAACTTGGAAGAGAAGAGGTGTTCCAGCTTTTATTTGGAAGGTTGATTTTTCCAAAGCTTATGACTATTTCTTGGAAATATCTATGGGATGTTCTTAGGAGGAGGGGCTTTCTTGAGAGGTGGTTGCAATTGATGAAACGATGTGGTACTACATCGTCTTTTTTAGTGTTATTGAATGGACACTCAAATGGAGGTTAGATCGAGCCTCAACGTAGGGTGAGATAGGGATGTCCTTTGGCACCCTTGCTTTTTGATATTGCGATGATATGCTTACTATTTTGGCCTTTAGAGCTTGTAATGGTCACCTATTCATGAATTTTACTTGCCATGGTGATGGGACCCTCCTAACACCCCTGTTTAGTACGTGGATGATACACCTTTTTTCATTAAGGGGGTGCTCTTGAGGCAGAGCACGTGTCATCCTTGATGAGAATCTTTGCCTCCTTATCTGGTCTCAGAATAAATAGGGCGAAGTCTGTTCTCATTCCATTCACATTTCTGGAGTTGGAGTTGCGGGATATTGCAAATATTTTAGACTCACCAGTGGATTAATTGCCAATTAGATATATCTTGGACTCCCTTTGAAAGGCAAAAAGCTGGTGGTGTCAGATTGGAGTTGTGTGTTGTTGAGTGGATCATGAGGAGGTTGTTGTCTTGGAGTGCTAAGTTGCTCTCTAAAGGTGGGCGACTTATCTTGTTGAAATCGATTCTCTCTTCAATTCTGATCTTTTTCTTATTCATTTTTAAGCCTCCTAAGAAGATTATCAAACAGCGAGAGATGATAAGGAAAAGATTTTTTGGAAGGAGGCCAATCACGCTAGTAGGTTTGCTCAATTAGTTCCATGGAATGAAGTCTGTGTGCCCAAGGAGGAAGGCGGTCTTGGGGTGCAACATTTGGAGGCCTTCAATGAGTCACTTCTATTAAAGTGGGTCGTAAGGATGCTTTCTAGGGAGAATTCTATGGTCACTACAATGGTTAATGATTCCTATGGTTTGGAAATGAACCTCAATGATAGAGTAGTGAATAGACAAGGATCTTTGGCTTTTTGGCATTCCATACGACCTATTTTGTTGAAAAACATTGGTGCTTTTGGATCGATTTTGGGAGATGGCAAGAACTTTAAGTTTTGGATTGATAATTAGAGTGATTTGGGGGTCTTATCTGAGCTATTTCTAAGGGTATTTTAGCTTGTAGAAAATAGAAATCTCACTGTGGATGATATGTGGGATGCACAAAGGAGAACGTAGCAATTTCAATTACCTGCAAGGCTATCTGAGCAGACTTTCTGTGACCTTCAATAACTTTTGGTAGTGATTTCAGTCTATAACCGATTGCTAAAGAGAGGGATAAATTTTGTTTGAAGGTCACAGATTGCATTCAAATGTTGCCTATGACAGATTGCATTCAAATGTTGGAGATGTGGATGTGATAAATGCCAATTTATCATCATTCTCTTAGGTTTTTAACTCTGCAAATGGGTTTTTGGGTGACATTTAGGCATTTACTTAGGATAAGCATGCATTGCATTTTATTGTATTTTTCTTAATATGTTTATCTAAGTGTCAGGGATAGGTAGAATGTCAGATCCCACATACCTTAGCACTCAGGAAGGCATAAGATGAAGATGGAGCTCCTATCAGCTGGATCCCAGCTAGATCCAGCTCATACCAGCTCATTCTAGCTGGATCAACTCATCCCTAGCTCCATTTAACTCATCTCAGTTGAATGGTAGCTCTAGCTAGTTCACCTCAACTCCATTCAACTCATCTTAGTTGGATGACAGTTCAAACTAGCTCAAGACAGTTGATCCCAGGTCCATTCCAGCTCTTCCAGCTCAGAACAGTTCACTAGAAGCTCAACCTGACTAGGACTAGCTACTGCCATCAACTAGCTAGGCCGAGTCAGCTGAAGATAACTTCAACCAACTCAGGCTAGCTCAGGTCCAACTCCCAGAGACTTAACTCAACTCAACTTGGTTGAGTTGAGCTACTTGACCTAAGCTAGCTAGGTATTCTCCAGGAAGACCAAACCTAGCTCACCTCAACTTATATTAATAGAAGCCAGCTCATCTTAACTTGGCTTAGCAGCTAGCAAAGAACTAGCAAGCTAAGCCAGCTAAGGTAGCTCCTTGTAGCTCTCTTCAGCAATCGCCAACTCCAGTATAGCTCCTTCTAGCTACTTCCAGCTCATCACCTCCAAAACTCTAGCTCCCTCTACTTCTCTACCCTACTCCCTACTGGCTAAGCTAGCTTAGCTTAGCTATTCACCTCCTTGGCCACCAAAACCTAACCCAAAAATCCACCTAATTAGCTTCACCAACTAACCATACCTAAGTCCACCTAAGCTACCACCACTCCACCTCAATCTTGGTGCCAAGCCTATACATCCCTTCATCCCTTTCTACCACCAAAAGACACCACCAAATTCCCTCCAAAACCACCTAGAAATGGTGCCAACCTTTTCCCTCCAAAACCTTGAAATCCAACCTTACACCAACACCTTCAACCCATCTCCACCCTCCATTTTTTCCCTCCAAAATCAACACCTTCCAGAAGGTATTTTTGGAGGGAAAACTAAGGCACCTCTTCATTTCCCTCCCATTTTTCCCTCCAAAAATATCCAAGCACCCTTTCATTTCCCTCCAAAACATTCCATAACCACCACCCTTCCCATCCTATAAATACCCTACCCTACCACCACATAATTCCCATCTCTTCCATTAGTTAGGTCCACCATTACTCAACCTAAACCCACGGCCAAGGAGAAGAAGAGGAGAAGAAGATCAAGGGGGCAACCACCAGCCCCCTTGGTGTCTTCTTTCTCCATCTTTCTATCATTTGTGCCACACCAAAGGAGGAGGAGAACTACTAGAGGGGACAGCCAGGCAAGAGGAGGAGCAAGGTGGTTGACACCCACCTTGGAGGACAACTTGGAGGAGGACTACTAGAAGAAGCCAAGGAGAACTCTTTCCAAGTGTAGGGCAACCACACTTGGAGCAAGAACCATCTTGAAGCTTCTACTAGAGGATCCCTCTCTTCTTCATTTTTATTTTATCTTTATATTAGCTAGTTTAGTTTCTCGATTTTGTTAGGAAGCATTCCTCTACATGTACTCCATTTACTAACAATACAAATTTCACTTTGTCTTCTAATTCAAGTTTTCTAGTTAGTGTGTATTTCATGCTTGTAGTTAATTAGTAGAGCACACTCTTCTCTTCTAATTACCCTAAGCGCACTTGCTTAGGGTGAGTTTAGAATAGAAGACTTCTTGTCACTTAGGTTTAGTGATAGGCTTAACCTTTAGTTCATCTTTGCATCAAAATACCCAATTGGTCCTGAAAACCCCAAAAACAACAAAATGAAAAATGCAAAAAAAACATGTGTTGATTTGAGAGATGAGAGAGAGAATTATCTTTGTGATTAACAAATTTGCCTCCTTAGACTATCCTAGATATTCACCCTATCTAGGTTATAAATTTAAGAATTGATCGATTTTACGCGTCTTAACGACACAAACCCACTTTTAACAAACCGCGTAAAATCGCTATCACTTTTTGACGTCGTTACCAGGGAGGCACAGCTTAGTCACATAATTTATCTCTCTTGCTTTATTAGGTCTTCACAAATTTTGTTTTGTGTTTTGTTCAGGTGCGAATCAGGACAGGAGCGGGATTCGAATTCGCTTGGAGTGGAAACTTCAAGTGATCTTGTCTTCTAGCATACTTTAGGTTAGTACCCCAGGCTATCTCTTGTTACAAAAATCAAAATCTCTGAAAAAAATCTTTAAATTATCAAAAAGATAAAAATAAGAAAAATTGAGGGTGATAGAATCCTAAAACTCATTGTGTTGCTTGTTTGCTTTATTTTTCCACCACCTTTACCTTAGTGTCTGATTTTTAAAAATCCAGACTTCTATTTTGACTTTCAAAAATTAGGTTCGGGTACATAGGAGCTTCCTAAATTCACCAAATTTCACCCAAGGAAGTCCCTTTAAGTCAGAAACCTTGAGTTCAATTTCAAGAAATTTTGTTGAATAGAAAAAATTAAAAAATTCATAGACTGAATAAGGGTCAGACCATGTTTTCTCACTATCCGTGAATTTTATAAATTTTCTACTCATCAGATTTATTCAAAATTTATATTACTTAAAACTTTAAGAAATTATCTACATCATATAAAATTTCAAAAATTTCTAAGATCAATTGAGGTTTCTGCATAATCAATTCCCCAGATCTATCATGTCTAACTCTTGACACCAGTAAGAAGAAAAATTCCAAAAAAAAATCAAATAACATCCTAAAATCTAAAAAAAAATCATTTTTTGATTATTTGTTTGATTTTACATCAAGTGGTGGTGTTGTTTCCTTGTTTAGATGACTACTCTTAAAGATTTTAAAAAGAGATTTATATTTTTAGGAGCTACATACATAGGATTTTCACATTAGGGTTTTAATTTCTCTCTTAGTCACATCAACTTTAAAGGAATTGAACTCCACCAACTATAACTTGATTGTTATTATTTGTGGAACTTCAAAACTGTTACGACCCGGTTCTCGAATCCCTACAGGACACGAGATCGGACCGACTCGACTGATCCCAAGACCCAGTCGTCCAACAAGAAAGTAACAAAAAAGCAGAAAGTAAACCACATTCACTATGCTAAGCAACTAATAGTAAAAAGGTACAGTAGTAGAGAAGTAAAACTGCTACAGTACGTATCACCACCACAATAGTAGAAAGTAACGAGTACAGGAACATAAGAATAGAATATAAAGGTACAAGAGTCTACTCACTACAACAAAAAGGAGTACAACAAGAAGCTACAACTACTGGGCTCTACTGGGCCCAGCACCCTCTGCAGCCGTGGGCTCTGGCTGCTCAACACCTAGACCTGAAAAGGATTATGAGTACACAAAGTCAGCGAATGCTGAGTAGAGTGGCAACCAACTAACTAAAGCAGTAAAAGTGGGCAGGTAGCTGTTGTTTTTCCATTTACTTTCTTTAACTAATTATTCTTTTCCACCACTTAGTTTATTTATCAAGTCTCTTTCTTAATCTCGAATGTTTCTCGTGGGAACAATCTTGATTGCAGTCTTTTCCGAAGAGTAGAAGACACATGTGGTGTTCTCTTGGCCGGGAGAGTCCCCCGTGATGATCTTACACCCAGTCAACCACCCCAAATTCACGGACAGACGTAACGGTGACTACGGCACGCGCGATAAGCGCACAGGTAGCTACCCCACACTGGCACGCGGCCAGTCGTTTCCGTTAGCGGGTGTGCCCAAAGCATAGCACGGAACTAGATAGGGCCTAGCTCTCTCAGTAATAAGGGTCTAGCCCCTAAGAACCAAACAGGGGTCTCACCCCTCCACAATCCGTGCACCCTCGCCTGACCACCCTGGTTTGCCCAATGGGCCTAACAAGTCGGTATAGGGTGGCTAGTTGAACCTCGGGTCCCGTGGGGTAGCTAGTTCTCTCCCTACACTAGTAGCTCTCCTCGATACTGTGTATGCGAGTACCAAGAAGTCGGTACAGAGTGACCAATCCTAACCCCGATCCCAACCCAAGGGCAGTTAGCTCCGCTCTGCACTAAACAGGGGGACAGTCGCTCTCCTTGGTACTCCGTACTCAAGGGCCAGCTCACTTCCCCACTCACATTTCCAGTTCCATTCCATTTATTTCCAAGAGCTCTACTCCTAATTCCCCGTAGGGTTCATGCTCATATTCCTCATGCCAAACCATACTAGGTTTCATCATTTCTATTTCCAGTCTCAGGTTATACATATGCAGCTCATATTGCTATCATTTACATTTCCATACATAGGTTATACACAGGTAGCTTGTATTTCCATCATTCACATTACCATTATCAATTTATATACATGCAGCTCGTATTATGTCATTTAACGTATACAACAGGAATTTACATGCAACAGTTTGTTAACGCAAGTACTTTACATTTCATAAGCAGCTGTTATTTATTTACAGGCAATTGTTATCATTCTATCTACTCATTTAAGTCTGCAATTCAATCATCCACTACAGACATTTCAAGTGTTTCTCGTCCTAGGATTCATGCCATATCTTAGATTATAATCATTCATTCCATACATGCATTTAGGTTATAATTAATTTAGGGGAAAGCCACTCTACTAGTAAACCTAGGAGTATTGGGGGCTTGAACGGTAGGCCCACGTGCCTCAGCAAGTCCCGAACCCTCAACGGAATGAAATCCTACCACAAGGAACAATCACAAGAGAACTATCAGAATAGTATGGAAAACCATCTAACAAGTAGAGGAACTCACAAGGAACACAGCGGTATCTTATTTGCGTAAAATGGAACTCAAACGGACCCTAAACGGGTCAAAAAATAGGGTTTCTGTCTCAAATCAGACGTCTAGAACATCTTCCAGACGTCTTAAAAGAGTCCAGTAACGTACCTAAGTCTCTGCGCCAATACTCAGATGTCCAGGAACTCTTCTGGACCGTTTGGACCTAGCTCCAGACGTCCGACCACCTCTCCGGACATCTGGAAGCGCTTCCCATCGTTTGCTAAGTCGCCCAGACGTCTGAAATGCGTGGAAGGGCGTGTCCCGCGCCTTCCCGAAGCGAATCCTACACGTAACCATGCAATCTTCTCAAAAGGGCATGCAACAGGGGATCGGCGGAGCGGCCTGCATGGCCGTATCCGCAAAGAGGACGTACCTTTGCGAAGCCCTCTCCTCAGACGTCTGGAACCACCTCCAGGCGTCCTCACCGTCGTTTGGAGGTCACTCTAGACGTCTGATTCTAGGAAAGATGCAGAACTAGAACTTGCTTCCGCTGCTCCCGCGCCCTCTCGCCTGCAGCTCCAGCTGCAGCAGTGTCGGGGAGGACCTCCCCGACGCACTCCTCTGCCTCGTGCACGTGCCGCTCCGGCCGTGCGCTCACCGGTGAGCTCCCACGCAAGCTCGCGAGCTCACCTCCTCCTCACCTTCTCACACCGCTCCTCCTCTCCTCACGCCGCTCCTCCTCTACGCCACTCTCACGCTCTCGCTCGTTGTTGGAAAGAAGAGAGGAAGGTGGCTGGTGGCTGAGAAGTGAGGAGAACGAGAGAGGAGGGGTTTTGTAAGGTGAGGTTTAGGGTTTGCTTGGAGGCGGGGAAGAGAGAGGAGGAAAAACGAGAAGGTACTATCTGCGCGTAGCACGCACGTAGACGCGAGCTTGTACCCAAAGATTTTCGATTTCCAGACGTCTGACCAGATGTCTGACCCACAGTCCAGACGTCTTAAAAGGCTCAAACAGCACGAGTCTTAACAAAAATCTTATTTGAAATTTTAGCGAGAGAATCCTAAAGGATACAAATTCTTGATTAAAACCCTAAAACACTTGAACAACAAATCGTTGTTTGCAAACCTCCTTTGAATTGGCTTAGGCATCACTTCCCGCCCAATTCGCACACACCAAAAAAAGAAATAATCGGGCATTACCCCGACTAACGCCCATCACATTCCTTGTGCACTTTAAGCTCCTAGACCTAATTAAAATTTTGTAGCAATTTAACCCCTAAGGTTTCACCAAACTTAGGCTTGCTATCTAGGTTTTAAGTTTTCTATAGTTAATATCAATTCCTTCATCTATAGCTAGTGTCAGGCCGAGGGGCCATGTCAAACGACCAGGTGCGAGTTTATACAAGCCCCTAGTGATTTTCCTTGGACATGCTTGGGCCCAACCCTCCCCTTATTCAGCCTAACCAGATTTATTGAAAGAATGGATATCCACTATTGATTTCTTATTTCTTAGATAGACCAAGTCTTAAGTTAATTTTTAAGGAATCACATTTCAGTTAGGTCTATAATTTTGTTGCTTGATTGCACACTTTTCTCATCTTTCCCTCCTTTCCTCCCCGTTTCTTCCACACTTGGAGGGACTACTTAATTTTGCCCCTACACAAAAAGACTTTTCTTGCATTCTTCCTCTTCTTTACATTTTAATAAAATGAAAAAACAAAATAGGTCCTTTAGCCCACAATCTAACCAGCATGCTAATTTTTTCCCCCATCTACCTGCCCTGGAGCTACCTAATCAAGGCCCCCCCCCACCTCATCTCTACTCCATGATAGCTGAGTAGATGGCTCAGCTACAAGCTAGTCAACAATAGTTGACTAGGGCTATAACAAACCTAGCCAATCGAGCGAGGGAGACTTGCCAAACCTACCCAAGCTCCACAGGCTCCACATCTAACTCCATTTAACATCCCAAAGAGAGAAAATTTGCATAATCTAAATACTGCCCCTGCTAAGTATAATCAATATTCTGAGGCTTTTTATGGTTCATCGGGGAATTACACATATCCAAATCATAGCCTCACTCAAAATATCTCCACCCCTCTAATTGGAGGAATAACCCGACTCACTCCTGTACCAACCCGATTCCTTATCAGAAACAAAACCCATTTGGAGGGTATGGTTCAAATCAGACTTTCTATCAACCTGGGCCATCTCAAGAAGACACTAATGCCCAGATGATGAAAACTTACAAGGAATGCAAAGCAAGATGACGGAAGTAACCCGTGTTATTAACAATCTCCATGATCAAGTTGTGGTTACTCCGACCCAGAGACCTGCAAGACATTTACCATCCCAACCCATACCCAACCCTGTCAATCAAAGGAACCAATATTTAGGTGGAAATCAAAATCAGAACCACACTAATCAACCTCCCATTAACTTGATACCTCAACACCAACCAGGTTTCTATAAATAACAGGCCCCCCCACCTCCTCCCAGGCATAACCAACTGCACATGTAGATACTTTGAAGGGTGGGAAAAGCATCACTGATTTAGGGCCTTCACATCAAACTGATGAAACCCACTCTCAACCTATGCAAATTGACTCTCCTAACCCCAATCAGGAAGAAGATACACGAACAACACAAGATTCAAATCCTATTCCTTACTCTCAAGCACTACAATCTAATCCTTCTAAGAAAAAGAAATCAGAGCCATCTCACCAAGATCTTTTGGACTTATTTGGGCAAGTTGAGACTAACATCTCCCTCTTAGATGACATCCCTACCTATGCTCAATTTTTGAAAGAAATGTGTACTCCAAGGTGGCAGGCCCAGAATCTAAGAAGGGTGGTCCTTTCTAAAATAGTGAGCTTAGTTGTACAGAGCAAGCTGCCTCTCATGAAAAAGGACCCGGGTGCACCACTCATTTCGGTTGTCATAAATGACACCACCTTTGATCGCACCCCTCTCGACTTAGGTGCCTCTATTAATCTCATCCCCCCGGTCTTATTCGAGGAATTCCAATTCGATAAATTAAAACCTATTAAGGTTCAAATACAATTGGCAGACCGATCTATCATTAAACCACAAGGAATTGTAAAGGATATTATTGTTAAGGTCCAGAATTATCTATTTCCAGTTGATTTTTTGGTTCTTGACATAAAGGCACCTGAGACACTAAAAAATGCCCCTATCATCCTTGGAAGACCTTTTCTGGATAGTGCAAAAGCTAATATCAATTGTCATTCTAGAAAAATGAATATACCTTGCGTTAACCAAACTATATCTTTCAATATTTTTAAAGCTTCCAAAAGGTCCCTTGATCATGAATTTGAAGGCTCTGATAATGAAATGGAAGCAGTACTTGAGGACTCCATGATGATCAACTCTTGCTCTACTTTGACCACCATTGAACTTGATTTCTCTAATTCAGATTTTGATAATGGGGTCCAAGACATTTCAGATCAACTAGGGTTTGAATTTTCTTCTTCTAATCTTCCTGATTTATCACCAACAACATCCACGCTAACTTCACCCACCCTTCATCACACTAACTTCTCTCCTACTCCCTT
The DNA here is from genome assembly GCA_037157565.1 of Thalassia testudinum. NCBI lineage: Eukaryota > Viridiplantae > Streptophyta > Magnoliopsida > Alismatales > Hydrocharitaceae > Thalassia > Thalassia testudinum. The sequence goes on along the minus strand of JAZHRO010000015.1, from coordinate 21,576,848 downwards.
TCCATTAGACCTACCACCTGACCTACCCGAGTTTGTCTTTCATCATGAACTCAAACCATGGCCAGACTCGGGTCATTCTTCCATTTTTCCATCTCATTTTGATCCCTATATTTTTACCAATCATCTTTTAAGGGATCCTAAGGAAGACACATTTCCTGAGGACATTCAAGTGTCCAATTATTTACATGACTATCCGTCTTCCGTGCATCACTTCACACCCAGCTGAATAGGCGTAAAAGATAGCACTGGATGAGAGGTAACCCATCATTTTTCCTACTTTCCTTCTCTTTTTTTTCCAAGTTTTGACCATTCTAAACCTGACCGCTTTTCACCAAGGTGATCTCTTTCCCTCCTAATGCATAACCACATTGCATATCATAAGCATGAGAGTATTTTTAAATTTTGACAATCAATTCTGGATTTTCAAAACTTAAAAATATGCAATTTTTCTTTCGTATGCATCTCATTATAAAAAAGAAATCATAAAACTTTTTGAGGAAAATTTTGAAAATCGAGACTAAGGTTGAAAGAATCATTTTTAGGTACAATGAGATTGAATCTTTAACAAACTAGGGACTAACATGCGGATCTAATTGTTAGAATCTCTAGGTCTATTTTTATACTAGATCAAGTATCCTCCTCTAAATTCCACCTGAACTCGCATTGATTCAGGTGACTTGATCTCTTTTTGTGACCTGGAAATTACTTGGCTTAGTTTTCGACCCAAAACTTGCATCTCTTACGAAATTCTTGTGTCAAATTTCACACACAGCCAACACCTAAAAGTAAATTAGAAAAATTAGAAAAGCCCTTTCTTTAGTCTTGGTGAAATTCGAAACAGATGATTGGTTTAAGTTCCCACCGCCGAGAAGAAGGAAAATGTCAACATGTTACCACCTCGACATTGCTCTATATCTATATTTCATATCTTTAGATGGAGCATTAACGCATAATTTTGCAACTCAAGTGTCTTTGACGATGCTCTACCCATAGCGTCGAAGCAAGAGCTTGAGTTTGCCTGGAGCATCCCTTTACACCGCATAGTGTTTTGGGGTTGTGAGCTTTTGGGTGGTGTCTTGGACAGTACTATCTTAAAGTGTTGGTGCTAGAGCCCCTCTCAAGGATTGGTAACGGGAATGATGATTCCGACACATCTATTGTAGGATTAAGCTAGGAATAAGTATGGGAAAAAAAAGGCTTCAAAAACATGATCTTATAAATATCCTTATAAATGTTGGCACTCACAAAGCACCAACACAAGGTTTTAAAAGATTATGCAAGTTAAGAGTCGGATTCAAGAGCCAAGGAAATCCTAACTACAAAATGATTTGGGGTCATTTGAATTAATAAGGACTTAACTTGTGAATTTTTGAAAGATACATTGATCCCGATTCTTCTAACTCTTGAATCCAAAGATAAATCCTGATGTTTTATGTTTAACAAATCCCATACCTTTCATGTTTTCAATCAACCAAATAATCTTTTTCTCCGCAAAAGTAAAAAAAAAAAAATAGTCTATCCCAAAAATTCGTTTTGTGAAAATAGTTTTGCTAAGAGATTAGAAAAAGATAAGCATGGGGTGTGAAAAATTTCAGTTTATCATCATTCTTATTCCCTAAAACATATCTAGCTCTTAGGTTTTTAACTCTGCAAAGGGATTTTTGGGTTGCATTTAGGCATTTACTTAGGATAGGCATGCATTGTATTTTATTGTAGTTTTCTTGATATGTTTATCTGAGTGTCAGTGATAGGCAGAATGCTAGATCCTTCATAAGATGAAGAAGCTCATGTCAGCTGGATCCTAGCTAGATCCAGCTCATCCCAACTGGATCCCAACTCATTTTAGCTGGATCAACTCATCCCTAGGTCCATTCAGCTTATCTCAGCTGAATGGTAGCTCCAGCTAGTTCACCTCAGCTCCATTCAGCTCACCTTAGTTGGATGGAAGCTCAAACTAGCTCCCTCAGCTCCATTTAGCTCACCTCAGCTAGATAGTAGCTCAAACTAGTTCAAGACAATTGATCCCAGCTCCATTCTAGCTCTCCCAGCTTAGAACAATTCATTGGAAGCTCAAGCTAACTAGGACTATCTACTACCGTCAACTAGCTAGACCTAGCCAGCTGAAGATGACCTCAACCAGCTCAGGCTAGCTCAAGTCCAACTCCCAGAGACTTAACTTAGCTCAACTTGGTTGAGCTAAGCTACTTGACCTAAGCTAGCTACTCCAACTAGCTAGGTATTCTCTGGGAAGACTAGACCCAGCTCACCTCAGCTCATATCAGCAGAAGCCAACTCATCTTAGCTTAGCTTAGCAGCTAGCAAAGAACTAGCAAGCTAAGCCAGCTAAGGTAGCTCCTTGCAATTCTCTTCAGCAGTCACCAGCTCCAGTACAGCTCCTTCCAGCTACTTCCTGCTCATCATCTCCAAAACCCTAACTCCCTCTACCACTCTACCCTACTCCCTGCCACCTAAGCTAGCTTAGCTTAGCTTAGCTTAGCTATTCACCTCCTTGGCCACCAAAACCCAACCCAAAAACCCACCTAATTAGCTCCACCAACTAACCTTACTTAAGTCAACCTAAGATGCAACTACTCCACCTCAATCTTGGTGCCAGCCCTAGAAATCCCTTCACCCCTCTCTACCACCAAAAGACACCACCAAATTCCCTCCAAAACCTTCTAGAAATGGCGCCAACTTTTTCCCTCCAAAACCCTTGAAATCTAACTGGTGAGTGTGTTTTCGTGATGGAAAATCAGGGTTTTGGAGAACCCGTCGTCGTAGTCGCAAAAATCGCAACCAAATAAAATTTATACTAAAACTCCAAGGGAGCCCTAGGTCAAACACAGGGAGCCGAACATTTGGTTTTGGGAAATCTGCGCTTCGACTTTATTTGTTTTTGTTATTTTTATCTTTTGCAATTTTTTTTTGTATTTTAATAGCAAGAGATCAGATCGACAACATAATTATCTAACTAATCTACTTGCAAAGAGAGAAAGGGAGAAACATTTCATAAAATCGATTGATGTTATTACAACTAACTACATTAGAAAGCAAATAAAAGATAGAGAGAGGTGAGAAGAATCCCCCTCGACGGTCACTTGGAGGACGACTCGCTCTAATGTTGCCTAGATGACGGTGGTGAAGAGCTTAACGAAGGAGAACGACATCAAAGGAAGGAGGACGGGGCAGGATGGCATTGCGGCGAGGATCTTCTTTCGGAAGGTGGTGAAAGGACGGCACAGGATGTTACACGAAGGGGGATGAGAAGTGGGAAAAGGTATTTGTTTTCTACTGTAGAGGAGCATCTAGGGCTTGGGACAAGCTTTCTCTAGAGCCTTGGAGGTGGTGAGGGAGAGAAGGAAGATATGAAGAAGAATGGGAGGGGTAGGGGTACTTTAATAGTGGAGGAGAAAGGGCTTGGTCATTCAAGGGTCAATAGTGACATCAAAGATGTCGCTGTAGACCCGCCTTAGACATCACTGAAGATCCCCAGCAATGCACATGCCCGCTCGTGCTCGCACACGCTTGTGCTCACATGCCCACAGCTGTCGTGCTTCATCGATGGTGAGCCGTTCGATCGAGATCGGGCAGCTAAGGATGAGCGAAGATCATGTGCTTAGATTGTGCATGAGGAGAAGCATCGGTCTGCGCATGCGATTGGGCGTGCGTGTGCAGGCGTATCCGTGCTCATCCATTACGCTGCGTGGCTGCATCTCGGCTGCTTGATCACGATCAAGCGGTTGAATTTGGGCATGCCTCGCTGCTGGACTGGATTGGAGGCATTGGAGGAGTCGACCCCACACCACGGGTTTGAGAGGTGCACAGGTGACTGTTGAGCCAAGGGAGCAGGAGTGTCAAGAAGATGATAGGGCACGCGTGTGATCTCGACCGTTAGATTTTGATCTAATGGTCGTGATTTGGCGTGGAACTCTCCTTCAGCTCATGAGGCATGGCTGAGGGTGGATCTGAGCCATTAGATTGAGATCCAACAGCTGGGGTTTCTCTTTGAAGCGAGCCAGAGGCTGCGGTTGATATTGTGCGGCCCAGATGGCACCACATGGCACCATCTGGGCTGTCTATCTTCTTTTCTTCGTAGGTGGCACCACGGACATCAGATTGATTCGATTTTCATGTCATTGGGTTACGATCGTTGATCTGGATCCATCCGTGTGGTTGGATTTGTCATTTGAACCTCTGAATTGCGTCACCTAGTCCCTTGGTCATTGATCTTCCTCGGATTGCACAATGTGTTATAGGACTCCGATCATGACGATATCAGGGGCATTGGACTCCATTCATCGCCTTTTTAGATCCGTACGGTCGAATCATCAATCTGAGGTCCTGAAATAAACCTCATTCCCTCGTAGCCACAAAAGGGCGGAAATTATCCTAAACTTTATACAAACTATTCTAAATGCAGAATGATACGTGCTATACAATATTTATAATATGAAATGCATATCTAAGCCTATGAACATACATAAATAAGCATTTTTACCTAAATGGATGTGTATATATCACCAACCTTACACCTACCCCTTCAACCGATATCCACCCTCCATTTTTTCCCTCCAAAATCAACACCTTCTAGAATGTATTTTTGAAGGGAAAAATAAGGCACCTCTTCATTTCCCTCCCATTTTTCCCTCCAAAAATATCTAAGCACCCCTTCATTTCCCTCCAAAAAATACCATAACCACCCCCCTTCCCATCCTATAAATACCCTACCCTACCACCACATAATTCCCATCTCTTCCATTAGTTAGGTCCACCATTACTCTACCTAAACCCACAGCCAAGGAGAAGAAGAGGAGAAGAAGATCAAGGGGGCAACCACCTGCTCCCTTGGTGCCTTCTTTCTCCATCTTACTATCACTTGTGCCATGCCAAAGGAGGACGAGAACTTCTACTAGAGGGGATTGCCAGGAAAGAGAAGGGGCAAGGTGGTTGACACCCACCTTGGAGGATAGCTTGGAGGAGGGCTACTGGAAGAAGCCAAGGAGAACTTTTTTCAAGTGTAGGGCAACCATACTTGGAGCAAGAGCCATCTTGAAGCTTCTACTGGAGGATCCCTCTTTTCTTTATCTTTATTTTATCTTTGTATTAGCTAGTTTAGTTTCTCAATTTTATTAGGAAGCATTCCTCTACATGTACCCCATGTACTAGCAATATAAATTTCACTTTGCCTTCTAATTCAAGTTTTCTAGTTAGTGTGTATTTCATGCTTGTAGTTAATTAGTAGAGCACACTCTTCTCTTCTAATTACCCTAGGCGCACTTGCTTAGGGTGAGCTTAAAAGAAAACACTTCTTCTTGTCACATAGGTTTAGTGATAGATTTAATCTTTAGTTAATCTTTGCATCAAAATACCAAATTGTTTATGAAAACCATAAAAACAACAAATGAAAAATACAAAAGAACATGTGTTGATTTGAGAGGTGAGAAAGAGAACCATCTTTGTGCTTAATAAATTTACCTCCTTGGACGACCCTAGATATTCTCCCTATCTAGCTTATAAATTTAAGAGTTTATCGATTTTACGCGTCTCAACGACAAGAACCTACTTTTAATAAACCGCGTAAAATCGCTATCATGATGGTATTCGGCTTGTTTCCGAAAGGATATGGAAATGTAATCTTCCTTTGAAGATTAATATTTTCTTGTGGTTGCTTCGGGGGAGCATTTGGTTACTCAAGATATATTGAAAAGATGGTTTGATGATGTTGATACAACCTGCCCCTTTTGTAACTAGTGTAGGTTCTGATGGAGGGGGGTAAGATTTGCGTGATACGAAATAATGCGGGAATATAAATGTGAACAATCTCACAAAATGCAATAACATAAAAATATAAGGATTTTTAGGTGGAAACCCAAATCGGGTAAAAATCATCACCTAATCCTCTCAGTTTAGGATTTTTCGATCTACCTAGTAGATCAAATCTACTAACGAACTACTTAAACGAGAGTAGTTTAACCTCTTACAACCACATTACTTTGAACCGAGGATAGCCCTTCCTCTTCATGAGGAATATTTTATCTCACGAGGGAGACAAGAATTCGCAAAGCGAAGACCCAACTAAAACAAATAGAAAAATAAATAAACCTATAAAGCCACAAAGAGTATTTTAAACTATGCTACTATAGGCTAGGGTTCTCCCCTTAATTGGAAGTATATAGGAGTGAAGTGTTTAGCATAATGGTGCTCTCGGATGTATGCTAGAAGCTTGGAGAGCAGGGTGACTTTTCTTCTAGTTGATCTTTTCTCTCCTTGAACACAAATGTAAGTGGAAAGTATTCTATCAAGGTGTGTTTGGCTTGGGAAGGGTCCTCTCCTATTTATAGATGTTCTAAGAAGGTTTTAGAAGGTTTAGGAAGCCTTGGGTATCCGTTGGGAACATATCTCAAAAAATCAAGCCAAAAATCCCCATAAAATCAGGGTCATTATGACTCTGACAGAGTTATCAGACGTCTAGTTAGACATTTGATGAATATTTTGAATGTCTGCTCTTAAGGGTCAGAGTCCCTAATCTTATTGGATTGAAATAGGTATCTAGGCAAACGTCTAATATGCCATTACAAGACATCTAGCACTAAAATTAGACGTCTAATAATAGGCCAGTTCGTTCCTGTTTTGACCAAATCCAAACTGGGTTCTAGATTTTAATGGTCAGACTGATAGACTGGATGTCTATCAGAGTATCTGAATGTCTGGAAAGAGAATTCTTTGCGGGAATGGATTTCCCTAGAGGCTAATGACTATAATCGTCTGACAAAAGTAGAGTTGGGTCAGATTTAGGCTAGCGTTTATTTATCAAATGTCTAGGAGTCTCTACGGATGTCTGATTAATATCATTAATACAATCATAGGTCAACCCTCGAAGATATTCTCTAACAGGTCAACGGTCCTCTAATTGGACGTCTAACAAGGTCATCAGACGTCTTGTAAGATGTCTAAACTATGAGCTAGTTGTCTAAAAGTAATGGTCAGAGAACACTAAATCCAGCCTAAGTGTTTGGACATCTGTACAAACTATCAAACGTCTAAAGTCAGTGTTGGACGTATAATAAGGTTGTCTGATTTCCATATTGATTTTCTGATTCTATTCTAGGATTGCCTAAGTGTCCTAGTGAAGTATAAGTGTTCATAGGACTAAGGTATGTTACTTTGGGGCTCTTTAACAATAATTCTAAGGAAATAAAAGAGCAAACCAAATAAGGAGAACAAAATACAAGATACAATGATATGAAATAAATCTAAATCCTATTTTTCTAGTCTTCAAGCTCTCACTCCAAGCGATGCTTCCATCTTCTCTCCCCCTCCATTAAGCTCCTGCAATCCTTCATGGATGCGAACTTGTGCTTCTTCACACTTGAATTCATTTGCATTATTCTTGAAACTTAAACTCAATGCAAATGTTAAATACCAAGTGTTTTATTATTATTAAAATCAATTATCATGGTGCTCTTGCACAAACAATCGGATGGAGGATACGTGGAGCATCTTTTCTTCACTTGTGATTTCTCAAAAGATATATAGGACCACCTGCAGATTCGTATGTGCGATTGTTCCAGTCCGTAGAATTTTTGTGAGACTTTTCGAGATCATTACGATCTTGATGTGGCAGGATGGACTAAGGGATCCGCAACCCTCTGGTGTATTTGGATGCAGAGGAACGGAAGGATCTTTAGATCTGAGCATTGTTGGGTTGAAAATGTATTGAGGGAGACTTTTTTTATCTTATTTTTGCTACAAAACCTATACTTTTATTTTTTTGTGATTAATACAATTCTTGGACAATTACCGACCTCCGGTAATCTTCCTTTTTCCTTTAAAAAGAAAACATGCATAGCAATCAAGTTTCGAGCAACATTAGGAATATGGTGAAATTTGTGCTCGACAACTTCATCTTGTTGTGACCTATGTGGGCAAGAAGTCGGATGGTCTCATTATTTGATAAATAAATCCTAAACATTGCATGACTTCAAGGGCATTAAATCAATGATACTGCAAAAAAATTTTGGTGCTCATGGAGTAAAAACTCTAAACTACATAGAAAAATCTAACAATAATATAACTTACTTTAAACCCATCCTTCAGCAAAAGGGTCCATAACAATCGACTAAAATCATCAATAAACACCACAAAATACCTGTAAACAGACCAATGACTTCGTCGATAGGGACCTTAAATGTCACAATGAATGAAATGAAAAGCAATAGACTCTTCTTATTTTGATTGGATTGAAAAGAGGTATTGCAATTCTTGCCCAACTGGCAAGCTTCACCGTTCAGGGTGGTAGGAAAAGTAGATGTTAGAAACATCTTCCATAGTCTCGAAATAGATGGATGACCCAAACAATGATACCGGAGTTCTAAGTTAGATGAAATAGATGCAACGCCAGCAAATAGATGTCAACATAATAAAGGTCGCCTCTCGAAATCCCCCCACCAATTATCTTCCCATCTGGATGCCCTTAAGGAAAACATAGTGCTCGTAGAAAATCACCTTGCAGCAAAGCTCTTTACATAAGCAATAAACAGATAATAAAATGAGGAGAAACTCTAGAGCATAATAAACAACCGACAAACATGGTGACTCTGAAAACTGAACATCTCCTACAGCTGTAACGGGAGATTAAGACCCGTTTGCCAAATGGATTGAAGTAACGTTTCTAGTCTGTTGTACAAAAGTTAGGGCATCCTTCTTATTGATGAGATGATTAGAGGCACCAAAGTCTACCACCCAAGAATAGGTGGGAGTACTAGTTGCCTGATTAGCTAAAGCCCCTATGACAACAATAGAAGCCATTGTCTCCTGAGAGGTAGAAAGGATAGAAGCTTAGCAAAGAAGCTTCATAAGTCGTGCATAGTTAGTGGAACTACGAGAAGGGATCCTAGAGTGGTAGAGGTTGCCATAACAAGGGGGAGGTGCTACTGGTAAGGAAGTGGTTCGGTGGCATTGAGAAGGAACAAGAGAGGAGAGAGAAAACTAGGGTTTTGGTGGTAAGGATACCTGAGTATAAAGTCTAGGACTCACTCTGATTTAATACCACATTGGAAGAGAAATAAATTTCTTTTTCTAAAAATGAAGCCCTAGTTTGCTTTATATAGAGGTAATGGAAAAATTATAAGGAAATTGTTCTTCACTCTAAATCGGTATTTAAGATTGTCGTGTTGTATAGCCAAAATAACGCTTAAACAAATAAATTTTATTACTCAAAAAAGTTCCGAGGTCGAACATAGGGAGCAATATGGAATTTAAATCTCAAGAATTGCAATTTAAATGTAATATAAGCAATTTGTAATAAAACTCCAAATAATAATGATATAGAAATGAAAACAGATGTCAATAGTGCAAAAAGAATGAGGTAAAATGGTGATTTGAATCACCAAATACCCTTCATAATAACAGTAAATTTCTCATCAATATTAATCAAATAAAGGCTAGTAATATCAGACGGCTGAATGGTTAATCAGACGGCTTAAATGTCTGATGCTACAGTGCATAGCCTTCTTTTTCTCTTCTCAGCCTCTTCTTTCCTTCTTTTCTTTCTCTGCTGCTGCTCCCTCTTCTCTTCTTCTCCTGCTTAGCCTCTTCTTCTTCTTTTGCTGCCTTCTCCTTCTTCACACAGCGAGGGGGACTTCTCAAATTGGCTAAGTGTTAGCCAACACTTTCTATGACAAAACCCTCCCCCTACCCCACGCAATCTCTCTTTCTCTCTCTGGGTCACGCTCTCCCAGAGCCTTCCACAATACCGGGTATACGGGTAATCGGACCTAGAGCATACCCGGGACCAGGGCTGCGGGTGTGGGTTACAGCCGAGGAGTGCAGGGCTTAGGCTGGTTATCAAGCGCACCAGGTCCGCGGGGGAGATGTCACGGACTAGGCGTGTGAGGGGGGAGTGCAGGGACCTCTCCCCCTGTGCGTGTTGAGGCGATAAGCCTAAAGCACAAATTCAATTTATGCGTGCTCAGGTCCTTTGCCGCTTCCGAGGTGGGACTATCCCACCCTCCGTCCTTCGTGCAGCAGCAGCAGCAGCTTCCTTCATCGAATTGGCACAGAGGATTTGGTCAAAAGCTCCAATTGACCACGTGAGGATACACGTAGAGGTAATTCGCTCTTCCTGGAGTCGACGCCTGGAACCTATAGACATGATGAAACCTTCAAGCTTCGATTGAAGCTTTGTTAATGGTGGTCAAGACCTAGGAACTTGAAAGCAAGAAAATGGGCTAAAAGCTCCAGTTAAAACAGTTCATAAGCTTCGCCATGTGGTGGGGAATTGAACGGTGGTGTTCGTGAGGTGTGAGAGTACGTGAGGTGGCCGGACGGTGACGGAATGTGAGGTGTGACAGTTGTCATTAACTTTTTCAACACAGTTAATTAAGTTAATTATGCTTAATTATGTGTAAAAGAAAGTAACTTAGGTCAATTTGAATTTATGTCGATTAAGTAGTATAGGATCAAGTTAACCTAACAATTTAGATTTTGTTTCTTTTTAACTGGTTCAGTCCAGGTCGTTCGCTAGGAGGTATAACTTAATTAAAATTCACCACTAATCCTAATCTACTTATGGGAATTATAATTAAATTTACTTTAAGAATATGAATTTTGCTTAAGGATTTCTAATTAGAAGAATATGCAAAATTCCATAAGGAAAACACATTTACACATGATTTACTTTTACAAACAAGTAAACATGTTTATTTCTTTTAATTTCTTTTATTTACAAGAGATTAAGGCAAGAAAAAGTAATTCCAATGAATATATGCCTTATTACAACATTAAGCCCAAAAAGAAATTAGTAGAATGCAAGAAATTAAACCACAATTATTCTTCTTTGTCTTCAGTCTCATTCTTTCTTCTCTTCTTCTTTTACCTTTCTCTCTCACTCTCTTTTCTCTTTTTATTTTTCTCTTATTTCTTCTCCTTAATCTTTCTTGAGCTCTTCTCTTATACATGTCTTCTTCTCTTTCTTTTCTTTCTTATTATTTATTCTGCCTGCTACTTTTCTTTAGCTCTTTTGCCTATCTACCTTATTCAATCTTAACGAGCTCTCCCCTTCTCCTCTTCCTTTGTAGCCCTTCTTAACCTTTGCAGCTCTTCTGAACCGAACCAGTTTGAACCTTTGTCTGAACCAAAAATTAGGTTTTAAGGTTGGCGGCTTTGACCGGTCGGGGATACACAGCACCCCTGTAAAGACCCATTCTGTTCTGAGCCTTTTAAGCATCTGGACTGTTAGTCAGACATCTGGACCCCTTTCCAGACATCTGGAAATTGAAAAATTTATGCGCAGTGTTGGTTCTGCGCACTGGCTGCGCGCAGACTGCTTACTTCTCTCTTCTTCTCTCCCCCTCATCGAACCCTAGCCGCTCTCTATATAAGAGCCCTCACCCCCCCTTTCTCTTTTCTCCAATCCACCACCACCACCTTCCTTCCACTCCACTACCGTGAGAGGGACGAGCAAGAGAGAGGGAGCAGGAGCGAGGAGCGAGGAGGAGGAGTGGCGTGAAGAGAGGAGGAGGAGGTTGAACTCGCGAGTTCGTGGGAGCTCACCGGAGGGTGCACGACCGAAGCGACGCATGTGGGAGGAGTGCATCGGGGGAGTCGTCCCCGACTTCCTGCTGCAGCTGAAGCTACAATGAGAGGGAGGAGCCGCTACTGCGCACGGCGGGAGGAGTAGGAGCTCGCTCTGGTTCTAGGATTTTCCCAGAATCAGACGTCTAGAGTGACATCCAGATGACGGGTTGGACGTCTGGTGACGTTACCGGACGGCTGAAAGTAATGTTTCGCGAAGGTACATTCTTCTTGCGGTTACGGCCACGTAGGCCACACCGCAGAGCCAATCTGTTTGGCTAAAGTGGGGGGATTTTGTCTGTCGCGCGCAGGGGTAGCTTTGGGAAGGCACGCGGCACGCCCTCTCATGCATTTCGAACGTCTGGACAGCTTACCAGACGACTCAAAGCACTCCCAGACGACTGAAGGAGAGGTCAAACATCTGGAACTGAGTCTAGATGGTCAAGTAAGGGTCCTGAACATCTAAGGTCGACGTAGGAACTTGAGGTGAGACCCTAGTGACTTTTAAGACATTAGAACCTTGTGCCAGACGTCCGATTTGGTTCTGCAGTTCTGTTTTTAACCCGTTTAGGGTCCTTTGGGGTCCGTTTTACGCAAACGAGATATCTATGGTTTCCTTGTGAGTTCGTATACATGTTAGAAACCTTTTCATATTGTTCTGAACATTCCGTAATGTTATGCTCCTTGGTGTAGGACCTCGCTTTGTTGCGTGTCTGGGACTTGCAGAGGCACATGAGTCTACGGTTCGAGCCCCCCAGTACTCCCGAATTGTCTGGTAGAGTGGTTTCCCGCCTGTTTTAATTATAAAACATGAATGCATATGTGAAATTAACTAGAAACCTAGGATGTGGCATGAATCCTGGGATGAAAAATTGTTGCACTATTTGTATGCGTGCTTGATATTGCAGCCATAAATGAATGAGTAGAATTGTAAACATTTATCTGTTAACAAATACGAGCTACCTGTTGGATTATGAAATGCCTGTACTAGTTAAATAGTTACCTGTGATATTACTTGTTGCATGTGTTAATTGTGGAAATACGAGCTGCATGTGTATAATACGAGAATGGAAATATAAATGATAAAACCTGGTATGGAACAACATGGTGAATATGAGCATGAACCCTACAGAGAATTAGGAGTAGAGTTCCTGTGGATGAATGGAAAATACTAGAAATGTGAGTGGGAAGTGTGCTGGCCTTTGAATACGTGGTACCAACGAGAGCGACTGTCCCCTGTTTAGTGTAGAGCGGAGCTAACCGCCCTTGGGTTGGGACCCGAGGTTAGGATTGGCCACTCTACACCGACTTTGTTGGCCCTTGCGTGCACTGTACAGGGGAGAGCTACTAGTGTAGCGAGGGAGCTAGCCACCCCACGGGGCCCAGGGTTCAGCTAGCCACCCTACACCGACTTGTTAGGCCCACTGGGCAAACTAGGGTAGTCAGACGAGGGTGCACGGACTGTGGAGGGGCGAGACCCCTGTTTGGTTCTCAAGGGCGAGACCCTTGTTACTGAGAGGGCTAGGCCCTATACTATTCCATGCTGTACTTTGGGCATACCCGCTAGCGGAAATGATTGATCACGTGCCAGTGAGAAGTAGCTACCCATGCGCTTATCGCGCGTGCCGTAGTCACTGCTACGTCTGTCAGTGACCTTGGGGTGGTTGACTAGGTGTAGGATCACGACGGGGAACTCTCTGGCTAAGAGATCTGAAAGTAAACCAATGAGTGAAAAGGAATGACTTGTAAAATAAAATAATTGAAGATAAATTTACCTGTTAGCTTTTACTGCTTTAGTTAGTTGGTTACCACTCTACTCAGCGTTCACTGACTCCGTTTATCCGTAACCCTTTACAGGTCTGGGCGTTGAGTAGCCTGGGTCACCGACTGCAGAGGGTGCTGGGCCCAGTCGAGCCTAGCAATAGTTTCCTGTTTTGTTGTACTCTCTGTTCTACTAATGAGTTATAGACTGTTACTGTTTCTATTTCTGTATTTTGTTCTACTTTACTATTGTGGTGGTGATATGTACTGTTAGCAGCTTTTACTTCATTACTGCTTGTACGATTTTACTGTTAGTTAACTTGCATAGTGAATGTGATTTATTTTCCTACTTTTCGTTTATTTCTAATTGGACGACTAGGTCTTGGGATTAGTCGAGCCGAGCCGATCTTGGGTTCTGTAGGGATTCGGGAACCGGATTGTAAGAAGATGGTATCAGAGTAAGGTCGTCCCGAAAAATGAACAACTAGCTTGAGAATAACCAATTCCTGTGCATGTAACTAGTGTAACCACCACAACGTACCGCTTGACATCTGTTTTGAGTTCCTTTAGCTGAAGTCCATTGGAGTTGACTTCTTTTGTTCTTTCTTCCGCGTCTCCTTGCAGGAGATGCCTCATCGTGCAGTTCTTGAGGCGGGCCGCGGACACGGCCATGGACGAGGTCGGAGGGGAGAACGTGCCAAGCCCAAGGTGCCAGTTGACCCGCCACTTCTCCCGAGCGTTCAGGCCCAGGACCTCGGTCAGCTGATTCGAGACATAGTACAAGAAGAGCTCCACCTGCCTCCATGGGCGCCTCTCCCTGGGGACGTGGAGGGGGAGTCCTCTGTGAGGCCGAGTGACTGATGCAGTGCTGGACGAGGGGGATGGGGTGGTCCTCCACCGCTCCCACCGCACTCTGACACTTCTGAGCACGAGCCCTCCCTGCATGGAGGAATGCCCGTTCCCCCACTGCAGCTGCACTACGAGCTTTTCGGGCAGTTCCGGAAGTTGAAGCCCCCTCCTTCAAAGGGGATGAGCACCCATCTGAGGCAGAGGACTGGTTGGAGCAGATTGAGAAGGGGTTTGACACCCTTCGCCCCCTTGTGGAGTGCCGCGTGGCCTTTGCCACGTACCAGCTGAAGAGTGCGATGCATAGGTGGTGGAGGGCGGTCAGAGGTCAGGAGAGGGGAGAGCCGACGTGGGACCAGTTCGCAACCCTCTTCTGTGAGCAGTACTTCCCGCAGACCTGGCAGGATCAGAGGAGGCGAGAGTTCCACACTCTCTGCCAGGGGACGATGACTGTTAGCGCGTACCGCATGCGCTTCCTGGAGCTGTCACGTTTTGCTGCGACAGCCGTAGCTACAAAGGAGGAGGCCTGTGGAGGTTCACTAAGGGACTCCGGCCTACCATTTGGGGATATGTCAAGCCCTTGAAGCTGCCCACCTTCTCGAGAGTGGTGGAGGCAGCTATGATGTATGAGACTAACCCGGTCGCACGAGACACCGACAGCAGACAGAAGAGGCTCTACTAACCAGAGTACTCACAGGGTCGACGAGAGGGGAGGCACGTGGCACCCGTGGGAGAGCCGTCTCATTTTGCAGGGCCGTCAGTGGCCTTTGGGGGCCCCCAACAGGGGCTAGCAGTCAACACTGGACCCCCGCCTAGCCGTTAGCAGGGACCTACCAAGGGAGTCGAGTCCCCCTCTGTTACCAGTGTGGCCAGCCGGGCCACATCAGGAGGGACTACCCATTTAGTGATAGAGCACAGTAGATGCTCCTCGCACCGAGCGCTGGAGGCTGAGCAGGTGGTCGTGGTTGCCAAGCACGTGGGGGAGGACAGCAATCTTGGGGAGGGTACCGGCCAGTGGCTACTCGCCCGATGCAGAGTGTGGAGGCGTCTTCTACACTGAGAGCTGAGGGGAGTATCAATGCCCTGACACACAAAGACGCTAAGGCATCAGGTTCAGTGGTGGCAGGTATGGTTACAATTTCCAGCAGATTAGTTTACGTACTTTTTTATTCCGGCGCCATACACTCTTTTGTCGCTGCGAGCTTTGCTGTCAGTTTGGGACATGATTGCATGTTATTAGAGAATCCATTTGTGATCAGAGGTCCAAGTGGCCAGTTGTTTGTAGCTGAGGAGGTCTACACAGACTGTGAGGTTAGTATTGAGGGACACAGCCTCCCCGCTAACATGATCGTGATACCGATGGAAGATTTTGGCATGATTCTGGGGATGGATTGGTTGTCCGCTTACCACACCTTGGTGGATTATTTTTGGAGGAAGATCGCCTTCTCCATACCGGAGATGCATTCCTTTTAGTTTTATGGACAGCCGGTGGACTAAGGTTTCAGGTGGATTTCTGCACTTTAGGCAGCGAGACTTTTGGACCAGGGGTGTAAGGGCTTTCTAGCCTATGTGGTGGCGGAGCCCAGCCCTATGGCAGACTTTCAGCATCCTGGTGGTCAAAGAGTACCCCGACGTGTTTCCATAGGAGCTACCAGGACTACCGCCTGAGCGTGAGATCGAGTTTGAGATCTCACTGGTACTGAGGACCAGCCTCATTTCTACTGCACCGTACCAAATGGCACCACTTGAGCTGCGAGAGCTCAAGTTACAGTTACAGGACCTGTTGGAGAAGGGCTTTGTAAGGCCTAGTGTGGCCCCGTAGGGAACCCTTGTGTTATTTGTGAAAAAGGACGGTACCCTACGCCTTTATGTTGACTATAGACAGCTAAATAGGGTCACCATCAAGAACAGGTATCTACTGCCGAGGATTGATGATCTATTTGACCAGTTGCGAGGTGCCACTGTATTCTCCAAGATAGATCTGAGATCAGGCTACCACCAGTTGAGGATCAGGGAGACTAATGTCTCCAAGATACCTTTCCGCACCCGGTACGGATACTACGAGTTTTTGGTCATGTCGTTTGGGCTGACCAACGCCCCTGCTACCTTCATGGATTTGATGAATTGGGTGTTCAGTCCGTATCTAGATCAGTTTGTGGTGGTATTTATTGATGACGTGCTCGTTTACTCGCGGGATCAGGCATAGCACGGACAGCACTTGCGGATGGTTTTGGACACTTTGAGATGACGCAAGCTATATGCCAAATACAGCAAGTGCAAGTTTTGGCTAAGGCATGTGACTTTCTTGGGTCATGTGATCTCAGGGGATGGTTTGACTGTGGATCCAGCCAAGGTTGAGGCCGTACTTAGGTGGGAGAGGCCACGTACAGTGACAGAGATACGCAGTTTCTTAGGACTGGCAGGTTACTACCAGCAGTTCATCAGGGGTTTCTCGCAGATTGCGGGTCCTAGACTCAGTTGACCCGGAAGGACATGCCCTTTGCTTAGACAAACGCTTGTGAGGCAAGTTTTCAGGAGTTGAAGGAGAGGTTGACTTCAGCTCTTGTGCTTACCATCCCAGATAGTAGCGGCGGTTTTGTGGTCTACATGGATGCTTCGTTGCAGGTGTTAGGAGGTGTGCTCATGCAGGGGGGTCACGTTGTTGCCTATGCTTCGCGGCAACTGAAGCCTCATGAGCATAGCTACCCTACCCATGACTTGGAGCTGGCAGTTGTTGTCTTCGCGGTGAAGACATGGAGGCATTACCTTCACAGCGAGACCTTTGAGATTTTCACGGGTCATAAGAGTCTCAGATACTTGTTTGATCAGAAGGAGCTTAACATGAGATAGAGACATTGGTTAGAGCTCCTGAAAGACTATGACTGCAGCATCTCCTACCATTTAGGGAAGGCCAACGTAGTGGCTGATGCCTTGAGCCGAAAGGCACCTACCCACTTGGTCAGTTTACAGGCACAGAGTTGGAGGCTTATAGAGAAGTTGGGCAATTGGCGACCCTGAGAGTTACAAGGGTATTGTGGGGCAGTGACGGTGACACAGCAGACGAGACCAGAGCTGATAGACCACATCATCACAGGACAGATGATAGATCCGTTCCAGTAGTCGTTACGAGACAGAGTGCTGTCAGGGGACTCAGGAGACTTCTCTTTTACAGACGAGGTGTTGTGCATGTGGGGATGTTTGTGCATTCCCAGGGACGAGGAGTTATTGAGAGAGCTCCTGACTGAGGCACACGGGTCCAGGTTCACCATACATCCCGGGAACACGAAGATGTATCATGATCTGAGACGTGACTTTTAGTGGAAGTAAGAGAGCATCACCATGGACTTGGTGGTGGCCTTACCTGTTACCCAGCAAAGACACGACGCAGTCTAGGTGATAGTAGACAAATTGGCGAAGACGGCACGTTTCTTGCCGATCTAAGTCACTTTGGGACTAGCGCAGTTGGCAGAGAGGTATATTCATGACGTGGTATGCCTGCACGGAGTCCTACGTGAGATTGTATCCGACTGGGATACCGTTTTACTTCCAAGTTTTGGGCCAAGTTTCAACAGGCCTTAGGAACATGGTTAAGGTTCAATACAGCGTACCACCCCCAGACGGATGGGCAGTTAGAGCGCACTATACAGACACTCAAGGACCTTTTGCGTGCCTGTATACTAGACTGGAGGGGCTCTTAGGAGGAGCACCTACCCCTGGCAGAGTTTGCATATAATAATAACTATCACTCGAGTATTGGCATGGCACCTTACGAGGCTCTGTACGGACGGAGGTGTACTGCGCCCTTGAGTTGGGTTGAGGTGGGGAGCAAGTGGGAGGTTGGCCCCAAGCTGATTCGACAGAGTCAGGAGGTGATAGAGTAGATTCACAGACGACTTCACACTATCAGGAGTAGACAGAAGAGTTATGATGACCGAAAGCGCAGAGAGGTGCAGTTCGAGGTTGTGGATCACGTCTTTCTTCGTGTTTCGCCCATGAAGGGCCTGCAGCGTTTCGAGGTGAAAGGGAAGCTTGCGCCGAGGTTTGTGGGGCCCTTTGAGGTCTTAGAGCGGGTAGGACCCATTGCTTACCGGCTTGCCCTTCCTCCCCAGCTTTCTGGTTTGCACGACGTGTTCCACGTATCCAACCTCAAGAAGTACGTCACCAATCCCAGTCACGTTTTGAGCCACGAGAGTGTCGAGGTGGGTGAAAACCTGACATACCCCGAGAGACCAATGCAGATCCCAGACAGAGCCGTTCGGAGTTTGAGATGGAAGCAGGTACCCCTAGTGAAGGTCTTGTGGAGGAGCCAACGGTATGAGGAGGCTACCTGGGAGCCTGAGGCGGCGATGCGAAAGCGGTACTCGGAGCTTTTTAAGGGTACGTCTTTTCAGACCGGTTTCAATCCTCTTTAAGTCTGTTATGCATTTATATTTCCTTTTCCACACCCTAGCTAGCTCAAGTTTCGAAGATGAAACTTCCTTTAAGTTTGTTATAATATAAAGACTTGTTCTATCCAGTGCCTTTTAAGACGTCTGGTCAGACGTTTGGACCCCTTCCTAGATGTCTGGAAATTGAAAAATTTGTGCGCAGTGTTGGTTCTACGTGCAGACCGCTTTCTTCTCTCTCTCTTCTTCTTCTCTCCCCCTCACCGAACCCTAGCCGCTCTCTATATAAGAGCCCTCACCCCCCCTTCCTCTTTTCTCCACTCCACCACCACCACCTTCCTTCCACTCCACTGCCGTGAGAGGGACGAGAGAGAGAGAGAGGGAGCGAGAGCAAGGAGCGAGGAGTGGCGTGAAGAGAGGCGGTTGAGCTCGTGAGTTCGTGGGAGCTCACCGGAGGGCGCACGGGCGGAGCGGTGCATGCTGGAGGAGTGCGTCGAGGGAGTCGTCCCCAACTTTCTGCTGCAGTTGGAGCTGCAATGAGAGGGAGTTGCCACAGCTGCGCGCGGCTAGAAGAGCAGAAGCTCGCTTTGGTTCTGGGATTTGCCTAGAATCAGACGTTTAGAGTGCCGTCCAGACGACGGGTTGGACGTCTGGTGACTACACCAAATGTCTGAAAGCAAGGTTTCGCGAAGGTACGTTCTTGCGGTTATGGCCATGTAGGTCACATCGCAGAGCTAATTTATTTGGCTAAAGTGGGGAGATTTTGTCTCTCGCGCATAGGGCAGCTTTAGGAAGGTGCGCGGTACACCCTCCCACACATTTCAGACGTCTGGACAGCTTACCAGACGACCGAAAGCACTCTCAGACAACTGAAGGAGAGGTCAAATGTCTGGAACTGAGTCCAGATAGTCAAGTAAGGGTCCTGGACGTCTAAGGTCAACACAGGAACTTGAGGTGAGACCCTGGTGACTTTTAAGTCGTTTGGACCTTGTGCTAGACATTTGATTTGGTTTTGCAGTCCTGTTTTTGACCAGTTTAGGGTCCGTTTTATGCAAATGAGATATCTATGGTTTCCTTGTGAGTTCATCTACATGTTAGAAACCTTTTTATACTATTCTGAACATTCCATTATGTTATGTTCCTTGGTATAGGACCTTGCTCTATTGCGTGTCTGAGACTTGCAGAGGCACGTGAGTCTGCTGTTCGAGCCCCCAGTACTCCCGGATTGTCTGATAGAGTGGTTTCCCCCATGTTTTAATTATAAAACATGAATGCATATGTGAAATTAACTAGAAACTGAGGATGTGGCATGAATCCTGGGATGAGAAACTGTTGCACTATTTGTATGCATGCTTGAGATTGCAGTCATAAATGAATGAGTAAAATTGTAAACACTTATCTGTTGATAAATACGAGCTGCCTGTTGGAATATGAAATGCCTGTGCTAGTTAAATAGTTACCTGTGATATTACTTGTTACATGTGTTAATTGTGGAAATACGAGCTGCATGTGTATAATACGAGAATGGAAATGTGAATGATGAAACCTAGTATGGAACAACATGGTGAATATGAGCATGAACCCTATTGGGAATTAAGAGTAGAGCTCCTGTGGATGAATGGAAAAGATCTGGAATGGTGAGTGGGAAGCGTGTTGGCCCTTGAGTACGTGGTACCAAGGAGAACGACTGTCCCTTGTTTAGTGAAGAGCGGAGCTAGCCGCCGTTGGGTTCGGACCCGGGGTTAAGGTTGGCCACTCTACACCGACTTTGTTAGCCCTCGCGTACACTGTACAGAGGAGAGCTACTAGTGTAGGGAGGGAGCTAACCACCCCACAGGGCCCGAGGTTCAGCTAGCCACCCTACACCGACTTGTTAGGCCCACTGGGCAAACCGGGGCAGTCAGACGAGGGTACGCGGACTGTGGAGGGGCGAGACCCCTGTTACTAAGAGGGCTAGGCCCTATACTATTCCATGCTATACTTTGAGCGTACCCACTAGCGGAAACGACTGACCGCGTGCCAGTGCGGGGCAGCTACCCATGCGCTTATCACACGTGCCGTAGTAACCGCTACGTCTGTCAGTGACTTCGAGGTGGTTGACTGGGTGTAGGATAACCACGGGGAACTCTCCCGGCCAAGAGAGCACCATGTGTGCCTTCTACTCTTCGGAAAAGACTGCAATCAAGATCGTTCCCACGAGGAACTTTGTGAGATCAAGAAAGAGATCTGAAAGTAAACCAATGGGTCAAAAGGAATGACTTGTAAAATAAAATAATTGGAAAAGATAAATTTACCTGTTAGCTTTTACTGCTTTAGTTGGTTACCACTCTACTCAGCGTTCGTTGACTCCGTTTATTCGTATCCCTTTACAGGTTCAGGAGTTGAGCGACCTGAGTCATCGGCTGCAGAGGGTGCTAGGCCCAGTCAAGCCCAGCAGTAGTTTCCTATTTTGTTGTACTCTCTATTCTACTAGTGAGTTATAGACTATTGTTACCGTTTCTGTTTCTGTACTTTGTTCTAGTTTACTATTGTGGTGGCGATATGTACTATTAGCAACTTTTACTTCCTTACTGCTTGTACGCTTTTACTGCTAGTTACCTTGCATAGTGAATGTGGTTTATTTTCCTACTTTTCGTTTATTTCTTGTTGGATGACTGGGTCTTGGGATTAGTCAAGTCGAGTCGTAACAACCCCTCTCATGGTGGGACCAGACCCTACTAGGTCCAAGCTTGTTTTTTATTTGGTTTGGTTTAATTCCGGTTCAGCATAGTCTCGAGCCCATCAGGCCCACAGCCTCCCAAGCCCACATGCACACGCTCTCACGGGACCATATTCAAATGCCCACAGGCGCACACACACCCGAAGACGATCACCGCATGCACCCACACACACACCCATACGCTCATTCCTATGCCCTATGCTGACGACTGAATGGCCCTATTCACTTTTTACTTTTATACTACGGCGGCCGCTTCAGTTCCATCGATGCGGGACTATGTATTCCCCTCCTAGACCAGATTTCAGTTGATGATTCCAGCCAACACAGAGCTCCAATCCGAGCAAATGAAGGCTTGCTGGAAAGCTCTAAGGTTTCTCTACATGATTGTAGTATCAATTTGATACTCAGGGAAGGTTTAGCTCTTTGATTTGAAGGGCAAAAGGGTCTGGGTCGCTACGGCCATATTGGCCTACAGAAGGGTGTTTCAGCTCCAAGGTCTTGTAGAATGGCTTTCAGACCTTAGACAAAATGCTGAAGAGATTCAGAAGGTGTTTCCGCAGCTGTAAGTGAAGGAGAGAAAGTCTAAGAAGCTTCAGGAAGGTGAAGAAGCTAAAAAGCTTCGCTAAAGAGCTTTAGAACTTCATTTCAAGTTTTGTTTGGTCCAACAGACGGCTAGAGACTTTCTTCATCAAATCAAACAACCTCTAGAGCTTGTTAAGGATTTGTCTGGGCAGATTTCTCACTTGAATTTCACCAAAAACTTACTGTCGTCAGTTTGGGTTCAAAAATAACCCAAACTGAACATCAATCAATTTTCTCCATAAAATCGATCAGAGTTCAACCAAGTTGAATTTAAATCATTTAAAAACATCCAGGAATAAATTGAACTCCTCAATTCTTCTGATTGAATACCAAATCCATGAATCAGACTTAAAGTTGACCATTAAGCCTTGAAATTTGACTTTCTAAATTTAATCATTTCAGATGAAATTAATGCCTTAGTTAACTTCTCTTTCACCTCAGGTATAGATTCAGAACCTTAGAAGGATGTTTCAATTAGGATTCCTAGGGTTCCAGGTGACGTGTGCGTGACGTGTGTTTAGAAGAGTCATTATAGCTTGCGCTCGCAACGTCGGTTTTAATATGAAGAAACGGATGTAAGTCCGAGTGTCGATCTCAGGGAGGCATGAAAATCGGATTCTTCTTGTCACTTAATGTCACGAAAATCGCAGGGTTTTGCTTGCGAAAAGGTGCGGGTGAAAAGAGAGTGAGAGAGGGAGAAAGAGAGAGAGAGAGAGAATAGGGTTAGAATTTCTTCATTCACAGCATGCAATTCAAACATAAGCGAGAGCAGACAATTGAATAGAAAACTTCATTTGACATGCAACTTTAGTTCATAATTACAACACTAGATAAGTACTTGAACATAAGTAAAGTAAAGCTTAAGATAAGGAGGGAAAGAGAGAGAGAGAAAGGAGACGGTGTGGTAGTCACGGTGGTGGAGGGGGCTCCATCGGCGGCTCGTCGTCTCCAGCGATTACAAAGAGGGCTAATGGTAGCTCGAAGGGAGGAAGAACACTTGCAAGTGGAGTGAATTCCTTGAATGGGTGGTTGGATGGGGTTTATATAGGCAAAATGTTTTTTAATTCAAGTATGGGCTTTAGCGACGTCCGGGACATCACTAAACCCATACTAAATCTGTCGATGTAGCCCCCTGCCCACCAGTCACTAGCACGCATCTATTCTTCTTCGCGCCTGATCTGCACGCACTCATCAAAAGTCGTCCGATCAAAGATCGAATGGCTGAGCTTCCGCGCGGGGCGCTGGTGGGGATCGCGCTGAGGCGCGTGCGTTTGCCACGTCATCGTGTGCGTGAGCTTCAGTGCACATCCGTTGTGCCGCGCGGCTCCATTTGCATCGTCCGCTACTGATCGTGCGGTCGAATTTACACGGTGCACGCCTTCACCTTCTGATTTCCGCGAGGCGCGATTCGAACCCGCGTTGCGTGAGTGCGAGGGAGCGCTTTGACCGCTACACTGCGCCAGCTGCTTTGTTGAGGCGAAGGCGGGCACACGGGCGGCTCTCAGCCGTTCTATCAAAGATCGACAGCTGAGATTCATCCTCCGGTTGAAGGCGAGATCGGTAGGTGGTGCGGATGCGTTGTGGGGGCGCCACGTGGAGCGCTGTGGGCTGTTGATCATCAGATCAACGGTCAGGAGTTCTTGGGTCCATTGCAAGAGCTTCGGATGTCGGATTTGGTCGATTTCAAGTCTGTTGAACTCTGTTCGTCGCTCTGAATCCATACATGTGGTCCGATTGCCCATCTAAGGCCTGTTTTGATATGTTCTCGTACAAATGGCTATTAATACTTTTCTGTAAGAAATCTTGATGTGTGATGCATGCAATGCTCCCATTCCTATCTATGATGTGTTATCTATGCATTTTGTTCTTGAGATAAACCCCAATTGAAAGATTTATCACCTTAAGATGTAGTGTCATCATACCCCCATGCTTACTCCTTGCTAGTCCCTAGCAAGGTTTATTCTAGCATTTATTTCCAGTCAGAATTTAAGAAGTAACTACTTAGACACTTCGTTACTTGTCAATAGGAGGAAATATACTAAGATCTTAATCTACAAAGACTAAGCAGCGCCTGGGTGCCTGCCAAAATATGAATTGCCTGAATCATTGCTTTAATGTATGCAAATATATATTTTTTTTCTTATTTTTTGATTTTTTTGGAATTAAGAGTGTGTTGGTAACTTTTTACGGCTACCCAACCCACCCAAAACTCGGATAAAACTTTAAGTGCTAAGCATCTTGGTGTGAAGATTGTGATAGACTCACTCAACAGTAATTTAGATAGACTTTAGGTTTCTACACCCCTAGGTGACTGGAAGAGGAAGTGCTTTGCCTGAAGGTGTATTTGTCTGATCGGTAACTTTCTCCCTATGTTTGTTTTAATTGGAGTTAACACAAGGATTTTTCCAGTGTATATCTCCCCGGCTTGCTCTACTTCCCTGCTTCTTCCTTAAGTGTTTTGGTTCTTTTTGTGCATTTACTGAGCTGGGCTCTAGACAACCGACCAATCGGCTGTTACCCATGATCACTTGTCAGCCATACTCGTGTGCTGAAGTGTGGCTTATTTTGTTCTCTCTTTTTTTCTCCTTTTTTTTTAATTTGGTAGGTGGCTTTCCTGATCTTAAATTTACCTAGAGGCAATGAAGAAGAGGTGGTCCCGTGGCTGGACTCTGGATAACTTACCAATGGGCTATTACCCACGACAACTTACCAGCCATACCACCCTAGAGAGTTTATTAGCTACCCAATTTCTGTCAAATCTCTGAGGAGTGAGTCTGTGCAAAATGTGTACAGATGCTTAGACTAAAAATCCTTCTAAGCTAGAGGGTGAGTTGATAAATCGTATACATATCACCTTATTTAGTTAGTGGATTAGAGTGGCTTAAGGTTGTAAAGATTTGAAGCTAAATCCATATTTTAACGGATACCAGGGCTGACTAAGCCTGAAGGCCTGAAAAGTTTAAGTGTTCAAGTTCTTTCCGTATTATTTCGCACTATTGATAAATTTCTAATGCCTAAGTTTTTCTTCCTAAATTCATTTTTTTTTAATTTAATTTAATTTTATTCTATTCAGACTGATTAAATGAGCTCAGGATCATGCAATTTACCACCCTCCCCCATGCTTAAGTTGGACAATGTCCTCATTGGAAAATACATGGATGCAAAAGGGGTTCAAAAAGATATTACCTGAGTGACGTAGAATACCGGATCAGTCTGAATCCTCTAGGTTGCCTCCTAGGAAGCGCTGAGTTTAACGCCTTCTGTTAGGCATGGTGCACAAACAGGAAAGGTTTGGGTCAAGGAGGCATTTACAAAATCGGCAAGATCCAAAATCAGAAGTCCACAGATGCGAACAAGGTTGTGGTGGAGTCCCGTTCCTATGGGGTAGGAATTTTGCAGCAGATGTATCATGCATGCCCGTGTCAGATCCTCTCTTAGTCTGCAGGCATGCAAAGAAGTTGATGTGGACAAGCACACTCCAAATATGACATGCCAGACACTAAAGATGTAGGTTTTATACTCAGCTTGTGTCCCCATAAAATTGTAATCCGTCAAAGGTGTATCAATTCCAGTGCATTCGGGTTGCGGGATCTTTATTCTGGTAGGGTAGGTAACAAAATCAAGAGTTTCATAATGAGCCGTACAATGAAGCATGAGGTCTCTCTCCAAAGACAAATCTTCCGCAACTACGATTTCATTACTCATTCCTTCCAATTCCTTGACCTCAAAAATATTTTCTTCAACCTCTTTTATATCAAATTCACTGTTTGAGGTTTCATTAGAGGTAGGGCCAATTTCATCCTCTAGTTCATATTCTTTCTCTCGACCCTCCTTCAAATTTGTGATGGGGATTCTAACCGATTCATAAGTGATTTCTTTGAAATTGTAACTCCATTCCCCATCTCCTATGTTGGCTGTTGTTCCCACCGGATCACTTCTCTCAGCCCGATTAGATTCGGATTCCAAGGCCTCTCCCCTCACATTCTCAATTTCCTCCTGATGTATGTCCTCAATGCTCCCCAAATTGTGTTCCAAGGAGTCCTCAATGACCTTATCCATTGAGTTGTCCAACTCCTTGGGGGTATCAATGGTGGACGGAACCAAATTAGGGTGACTGGGTGTAGTCCAATTGATCATGGTAGGTCCTTGCTTTACGAATTCCATGAATGACGTTGTGTGCAACAGCTTTCTCTGGCCTTTTTCCCCCAATTGTTGGAACATATCCAACATGGCCTGTTGTCCTTTAACCAATTCTTGATTCTGTCTGTGTAACTCTAACTGGAGGTTATCAAGAATTGACAGGGTGTCATTTGATGTCCTTTGGACTTCCTCCTTGAAATCTAGGTTAAGAAGGTGTGGTTGAGGTTGTGGATTAGAATCCATACTGGGGTTTAGGTTCTTGGGTGGGCCCTCTATTCTATCATGTTCAGGGTCCAGTTCTTCAAGAGGAACCACGCTCTGTTTGGTCCTACTCGAAAATAGTTGAGGTTCTAAGTCCTCCTCCCAGTCAGATTCTTCATCAGGGGACCAAATCAAAGGTTGATGATTCTGGACCTACCTAGATTTTTTATCATTTTCTGATTTCCATTTGTCTAGAATTCCTTCCAATCCAAAGGTAAAGTAGGAAAGGTTGTTAAATTCAAATGACCTCTCTTGGTTATTGTCCTGAGGAGGGTAGGGTCCTTGGTACTCTCCAAGAGTGTAGGTCCTATCAAAGTGGTTAGAGAGCGGGTGGGACCTAAATGATGAGGCGTCGTGAGGAGAATCGAGATATGGAGCCCCACAATTTGAATCATATCCTTGAGTGGATATGTTGGGTGTATCCCAATAAGAGGTTGGTGCGGTTTAGTCATAACTGGGACAGTTGGGCCAAGAGGGATATTCTAGGTCGTACCCCCAACTTGGTGGTTGGTTAGCCCAAGTAGGCTGTGGATATGGTCTACTTGGGTTAACATACAGATCATGTTGGTGGCAGTTTGGGCAAAATGGATAGGCATTGAAATCCATAGTTTGGAAGAAATGGAGGGATGCGGGAAGAACAGATGAGAGAGTTGTGTGTTCAACCAAGCAAACAAGCCTAGTCCTTATGGTGTATTCCTTAAGGGACCTAGAAATTTCCAAAAGGGTGATCAAGTCCGTAAGCACTAGACTCCCCTTCCCAAAGCTAATCTGGCCAGGTTGATTACGAGGGGATTGCAGGGAAGGTTCTTCCTTTGGCTTACGCCGCCGGTTCCATAGACCCCACAACTGCGGTTGTTTGACACTGCCCCATAGCTTAGTCACCAGATTCTACTAAAGGAATGAAAGCCAAGTGCCCAGCGAACAAAACCTCGCCTCTCGAGACTTAACCCAGTTCTGCCTAGGGCACGTCTACTCTGTTTTAAAAGGGATAGGACAGTGCTTGTGTTAGGGTTACGTGATGAGGCGTTGATTGGGGTAGTGCTTCTTAGTTTTCCACTTTCAGTGTGTGCGCTCTAATCAAAACATGATTTTCAAGCAAGGATTTTTTAAGGTGTGGTGTCTTTTAATGTTTCATCCTTACTTTAGTATCTTTTAGGATTGACGTGTCTTAATGTTTTCAAACAAGTTTCAGTGGGCACGTCAAGTTTTGCACACAAATCGGTGAAAGTAGATTTCCTTTTGTTGTGTAGAGGCTCTAAAACCCTAATGTACTCATCCTAGTGATCATGCAACTTCTATTAGATGAGTCGATTTTAAGGTTGAGTGGTGCGGCTCAAGTCAATTCAAGGTGGCCTCGCAAACACCACTCAAAAAGAAAAAAGAACACTCCAAGAATTTATTCAGAATGTTAGAGTGTATTTTTTTTGTTGGGTGATGTGTTAAGCATGTAGGTCAGGCAATCATGCACCACACCAATTTTTTTCAGTTTTACAATTTTTTTTAGATTTTTAAGCAAGTAAACAACCATGGGTGAAGAAATACTCACAACCGGTCCTTGTTGCGCTTACTCCCTCGTTACCGTCACGAGTTGCGCTGCTTCGCCGTTCAAGCATCGAATTCCTGCAACCGTCAAGTAAAAGGAGACAAGGCATTAGACGATGTGAGCATAGATGTAAAATGGAAGTGACAAAACAAATCTGTTGCCTCCCCGGCAACGGTGCCAAAAACTGACGTGTGCGTGACGCGTGTGTTTAGAAGAGTCGTTATAGCTTGCGCTCGCAATGTCGGTTTTAAAATGAAGAAACGGATGTGAGTCCGAGTGTTGATCTTAGGGAGGCATGAAAATCGGATTCTTCTTGTCACTTAATGTCACGAAAATCGCGGGGTTTTGCTTGCGAAAAGGCACGGGTGAAAAGTGAGTGAGAGAGCGAGAAAAAGAGAGAGAGAGAAAATAGGATTAGAATTTCTTCATTCACAGCATGCAATTCAAACATAAACGAAAGCAGACAATTGAATAGAAAACAACTTCATTTGACATGCAACTTTAGTTCATAATTACAACACTAGATAAATGCTTGAACATAAGTAAAGTAAAGCTTAAGATAAAGAGGGAAACAGAGAGAGAGAGGAGACGACGAGGCAGCCACGGCGATGGAGGGGGCTCCGTCGGTAGCTCGTCATCTCCGACGATTACAAAGAAGGCTAATGGTAGCTAGGAGGGAGGTAGAACACTTGCAAGTGGAGTGAATGCCTTGAATGGGTGGTTGGATGGGGTTTATATAGGCAAAAGGGTTTTCTAATTCAAGTATGGGCTTTAGCAATGTCCGAGACGTCGCTAAACCCATACTAAATCTGTCAGTGTAGCCCCCTGCCCACTGGTCACTAGCACGCATCCGTTCTTCTTCATGCCTGATCCGCACGCGTGCGTCGTAAGCCATTCGATCAAAGATCGGATAGCTAAGCTTCCGCGAGGGGCGCTGGTGCGGATCACGCTGAGGCGCGTGCATCTGCCGCGTCATCGCGTGCGTGAGCTTCAACGCGCATCCATTGCGCTGCACGACTCCATCTACGCCGTCCGCTGCTAATCGTGTTGTCGAATTTACGCACCTTCGCCTTTTGATTTCCACGAGGTGCAATTCGAACCCGCGTCGCGTGAGTGCGGGTGAGAGCTTCGACCGCTGCGTTGCGCCCGCTACTTTGTCGCGGCGAGGGCGGGTGCACGGGCGGCTCTCAGCCGTTCGATCTAAGATCGACGGCTGAGATTCATCCTCCGGTTGAAGGCAAGATCGGTCGATGGTGTGGATGCGTTGTGGGGGCGTCACGTGGCGTGCTGTGGGTCGTTGATCATCAGATCAATGGCCAGGACTTCTTGGGCCCATTGTAGGAGCTCCGGATGTCGGATTTGGCCGATTTTGAGTCCATTGGACTCCGTTTGTCGCTCTGAATCCATCCGTGCGGTCCGATTGCTCATTTGGGGCCTATTTTGACAAGTTCTCATACAAATGGCCATTAATACTGTTCCATAAGCAATCTTGATGTGTGATGCATGCAATGCTCCCATTCCTATTTATGATGTGTTATCTGTGCATTTTGTTCTTAAGATAAACCCCAATTGACAGATTTATCACCCCAAGATGCAGTGTCATCACCAGGCCTATCGCCTGAGATCCTAGATGAGTTTGTTCGACAGAACAGACCAAAGTCTATCTCAAATATTAACTTATTGGATTGGTCTCAGGGCATCCTTCTGGTGCTTCTAGACTTTTCAAATGAAGCTTAATTCTAACTAACAGTCATCTCCAACTCTACCGGAGTTGGAGAAGACAACGGTCTAACAAGAGCTCCAGGTCTTAAAACCTCAAATAAATTACTTCAGAATGATTAGTAACCTTCAAATAAGTGATCTGGAGCTTCACGCGAAGTTCTATGGGTTGAAGAGTTTATTTGACTCGCCGGAGCTTGTCGGAGCTCCGGTGCGTTCAGAAAAAGGCTAAAATGTACAAATGATATTAAAACGTGCCATTAATGATCTAAAAATCTTCCTGAGGTCACAAGGAACCTCAGGAACACATTAATTTCTTCAATTAACAATTAAATTGAAAGTTATGCTTTGAATTCCCAGTGATCAGATTCTGAGTTTGATTAGGCTCAGGACCTGTTTTCTCACTCAATTGAGTGGAGAAAACAAGTCAAAAGGAAGTGGCGATGGATTATATGTGGTTAATTAGTGATATGAACTCCTCTTGGGCCGCCATTGACAGCGAGCTCAGGAGATTAAATGAAATTAGGCGTTTAAGTTATAGATGATTACTATTGAAATTAAAGTGAGGATAGGGTCCCTTAAGTGATGGTTAAGTGATGGAGGGCCCCAGTGGAGGTGGATTAGGCGCAGCTACTTCCGCCATGGACAATGGAAGCAGTGGTGAAGGTGGAGATGATTTAGGCGAATAGGTGATCAAATTAGTAAATTAAGGTGATAGAAATGTTCATGAAAGGTTAAAGAAAGTGATCGATGATTTAAAAAGATAAAAGATTGCTCTAGACAAGCTCAATGAGCTCGCCGGAGCTGAAGAAGATGAATGAGAATCTGGCATTACATCTATCTAATCTACCTAACTAACTGCTCTAACTAATCTACTTACCTAACCTATTGTTACCTTGACGAAGGGGGTAGAAGATCTCCGTCGATGGTCCTTAATAGAGGAGGAAATCACAGGGATAGGGAAGAAGTCCGGCAGGTGTGGCGGAGTGAAGCAGAGGAACTCCAGTGTCAGTGCTGCGTCAGGAGACTTGGCTGACGTCGGCGGAGATCCAGAGCAAGCAGAGATGGACGGAGGAAGATGGAGGAAGCAGAGGAAGGTCACCGGAGTTTGGAAAGAATAGCCCATCGATTAGCTCAGTGAAGAAGAGGGAAGGGAGCTAGCTTGCTGAAATCGAGGGTGTGGAGGGGTATTTATAGGTTACGGCGGCTAAGAAGGAGGGTGTATCTGGACGAAGAAGAGTCTAGGAGTGGGGTAGCCACCAGCGTCTTCTCCGATGCCGGTGTGGTTATCTACAACCCTAAAATAGGATTGCAGCTTCATCCAGATCGGTGGATGAAAAGGGGATGGTGAGCACAAGCTCCAGGAGCTTGGAGAGGAAGGAATGACGTCGGATATGCGGTGATCGGTGGGTGAAAGCACCTCCTATCGTCAGTTGTCGAGGAGGCTGAAGAAGGAAAGAAGTTTTCAGGAACTAATTTGTAACGAAAATTGAGGACCTAAGTGAAGAATAAGGACTCGATTGAAATAAAACATAAGGACTAAAATGTTAACTAAGGTTTTCAAGTTTTATTTTAATTTAAATCTTTTTCAACTTTTTATATATGATTATAAATAAGACAATTATTATATTTAGACCTTGAATTTACATTTTTGACCTTTTTAGCTTAATTTATTTAATTAAGTAAGGTTACTTAAGTTATTACATACTTAGTTATAGATTATACTTAAGTTAGTTAACACATTAATTAGATAAATTACTGATAATATTTCAAGTCTAATTATTAATTAAATTATTAATAATATTAATTGGATGATAATATAGCATTTTAAACTTATTTTAAGGTCCTTTACTATTTATCTCTTATTTAATAATTAACCTATATATTTACATATTCCTAGCTAATTAACTAGGAAGACTAGTTAATTAGGGGTAATTAGAGACCATGATGAACTTCTCATCACACCCCCAAGCCAAAGTTTTGCTAGTTCCTAGCAAAATTAACTAGAAATATGATGATTTAAAGCACTTGTATTTAAATTAATATACATAAGAACCAAGTGGAGGAAAGCTTAGGTCATAATTATTTTTTTAGATTTTATATAAATATATAAATAAGTGATATATATAGCCGACCCCACTTAGTGTGGGAAAATGCTTGGTTGTTGTTGTTGGTATATAAATAAGTGATATACAGAGCATTCTGTGAAAATTTCCTTACTTAGACTTAAAACTCAAAACATCTTCAAAACACACTTTATTAAAAATAAACTTTTTAACAAGAATTTTATCAAAAATTAGAATATCAAAAATCACTTATTCTTTGTAATCATTCTTAACCCTTAAAAACTTAGAATTCAAAGTGTTTTAAGAAAACAAACCCTAAGAGTTGGAAATTAAATTTTAACGCAAAAACTTAATAGACTTAAGTTAATCCTTTGTTTATGAAATTTGATTTCTATCAATCTAAGTTTAAGCAAATTAGCCAGATATTCATTATTAACCAAACTTAGAGTAGTAAAACTTTAATTTGCTAACCTACAGCACTATGGACAAACTTCTAGTCCTAGGATTTTGTCAATCCTTCTCCTTTAGGTCTCAACTGCAAATCCTCAAAACCCGATTTCTTAGGCTTCATTGCCCAATACAAAGATTCAGTAGCTATGATTTTTAAACATCCGTGCTTGTGAAGAGAATTGTCCTAAAGGCATCCAAATTTGCAAAAATCCAGATCTTAAGATATTAATTTCCAATACAAATTATTCCAATTCAAGCCTTTGGTTTGGACTTACTCAGGTTTGGTTGCTTTCTTCTCACCAGTTTTCTATCCCAAGGTCAACACTTTTTGTGCATATCTCCCCGGTGGACCATTGGGTCTCTTATTTCTAATTTTTATCTCCATATTTTTTTCAACTTTTTCTATAGGTTAGAACACCCATATGTAGCAAGGTGTTCTTTTATTTGATGGAAGGAAGGATGGCATCTATTTATACCAGATGCTTTATTTTTATGGAAAAACTGCATACGTACCCATTTGTAGCGAGGTACTTAACTGCAGGGTGTTTTATTTTATTTTTTTATTTGAACTAAAGAGGATTTAGAATCGATCTCTTAACCTCTGTGTTTTCACGGTCTCAGATGCTATCAAGACAATTCTATGTGTGTGATTTTGGATGCTTAGGTTACTTAGCTTTTAAACCAGAGCTTGGACAAAAACTTTTAGTTTCCTCCTATAGGATCTATCAAGACAAAAACTTGCCAAGTCTAGCCAAATGTCCTTTAGTTGATTAAGCTAACTATAGCCTGATAGACTTGAAAACGAAGATTCTACTAACTCTCCACTTAATTAACTCTGAATATCTGGCCTTTTTACTTAACTTGATAATAACATCAAATATTCAAAAAGTAAAAGGATTACTTCATCTAATTGATTAAAAAGTTACAATTTAATTTCAAAACTTAAGTTTTGAAATTAATACACCTTAGTTACTTAATTTCAGGGTAAGAATAGAAAAACAAAGCCTTAAGGTTTAAAGATTCTAATTTAAATAAAATCATGTTTTAAGATTTTGCAAATAAAAGTATGTTTTTACAAAATGTTATAACTAAAAATCTAAATAGGGATTTAATTCTCTTATATTATATATATACTTTACATTCTTTTTATATTTTGGTTTTTGACCTAAAAGAAAAATTATGCTCTTAATTATTGATATAAATATATTTTTTTCTTCTTTCTTCTTCTTTTTCTTCTTTATTCTAGATGTAAACACCCCTTTTATTATTTTTATAATTTTTCAATTTTCAAATTTTTGTATTTATATATTTTTATTCTATGTTTTATAAAATTTTCCAATTTTTATGATTTTTTTTCAAAATTTTCAAATTTGTATGATATTTTTTATTTTAAAATTTTTAATTTTGGTATTTCCATCTTTTTTTTAAATTTCGTGGGCATTTAATTTATATGTGTTTTTTTTATATATTTTCTCTACAAATACACTTGAAGTAAAATTTTCACTTTACACCCCCAAAGCCAAGATTTTACAATATCCTCATTGTATGAAGGGTGAAAAGATATTACACTTCGTTTAGTGTAGAGTGGTAGAAGGAGTCGGATAGAGGAGATCAAAGATCTCTATGCGGACGATTTCAATTCTGACCAAAGATCAGAGTGGACAGTCGGACTAAATAAAGGTAATCAATGTAAGATGAAGTGAAAAATTAGATACAAATTCAAGTGTATAGGAAGAGAAAAGTGTAGAAAATAGGAAACGGCTATATACAAAATGCTGAGTTTTACAGCTTCAGCTAGGCGTAAACCCTAGTAAAGAACTAAAAAGAATATGCATGGTAAAAACAAAGGAGTTATGGAAGAATTGGTTTAAGAAAAATAGAAAAATAGGTAAGACCACCCGGTAAAAACTCGTCCTGAGATTGCCTAAAATAGATCTCGTAGAACAAAAATCAGATTCGTAAAAATCTTAGAAAGATCAAAATGAATCTCCTGAAGATCATATCTAATTTAGGTTGAGATGTAAAATATCAAAGATTGAGGCAATCTAAAATGTGATTCCAACCAAGTTCAGAATATTAGTAGAGTTAATTCTGATTCTCAATAATAGGTGGATCATTTTGATACAATAAAGGCTATTGATGCAGGTTTGGTGGATTATTTTCAGGAAGTACAAAAGATGGGTTTTGATTAGAATCAAAGGCCTGATTAATGAAATGTACTCGGCCTTGATGTTGCCTAGGGTTTTGCAGATTACTAGGATTCGAATTAGCTGAGATAGAAGAGTACTTGGCTGATGAGATTCAGCCAAAAGCGTGATCTGATTTCGTAAATCAGCCAATTCTACCTTACATTGCCTTTGAATCTCAGCGAGAGCCTCAGTATTTTGTCGCTGACTCTCTGTCACAACTCTCAAAATCTGATTGAGCTGTGTATCTCTAATAGGCCTAGAGTAATTCTGCATACTCGTGGAATTAGGCCTAGCATTTAGCTGCTGATAAGGCAATGGAGATGGGTTTAGGTGGGTCTAATTTGGATAAATTGGTCTTTGATTTTGATCAACCCAAGAGAAATTTGGGTGGCTTCTCCATCCAGGATTATAGGTATTAGAATAAGGATTTGATCTTGGAATGTTTTCCTGGATGACGTGCAAACTAAAGAGATATGGCATGTTTTCTACAATAGGAAAGGGTGGAGAAAAGGGTGGCAAAGATTGCGGGACAAAGGTCCTTCCTTGGGTTGGTGAAGGAGTAGATAGAAAACCCAAGGAAGATGGATCTCTAGAATCCAAATTATTCACAAATTCCCTCCTCGTGGGAATTTGCGAAACAAGTGAATGCACGGGATTTTGCGTAGCAAGTAGAGGTGTAAGAGTTTTCATTGTATTTCGGACCTCATCAAGATGCTTTGCTACGATGTCGACTTTGTCCAGTTTTTCTGCAATAATCTCCAAATCCTTTGAACTGGACAAATTACTGATCTCATGAATGCCCTTATGCAGATTTT
Organism: Thalassia testudinum; assembly: GCA_037157565.1. Lineage (NCBI taxonomy): Eukaryota > Viridiplantae > Streptophyta > Magnoliopsida > Alismatales > Hydrocharitaceae > Thalassia > Thalassia testudinum. The sequence goes on along the minus strand of JAZHRO010000015.1, from coordinate 21,541,798 downwards.
GGTGTGCTGTATTCGTGCCCTGCGTAAATTGCGACATAGATGTATTATTGATTGCATTTTCCGCCATCCCTTCAAATAATTCTAAAGCGGATTCTGCATCGTGATTTAGAAAGTTCCCTCCACAAGATGCATCGACTAGATTGCGAATGCCTTCTTGCAATCCATAATAAAAGATGTGCATTAGTTGCCAACGAGGGATGTCATGATGTAGGCATTTCTCTTGTAATTCATGAAAGCATTCCCACGCTTCATGAATTGGTTCTCCTTGATTTTGATTGAAAGTCGTGATAGCTCGCCTTAAAGCATTCGTACGACCAATAGGAAAGAATTTCTTCAAAATTGCAGATTCAAGTTTAGCCCCAGTTGAGATTGGTCTTGCAATAGTTCTATACTAATATGCATCTTTATCTTTAAGGCTAAAAGAGAACATTTTCATAAGTAGGATTTCCCTATTTTGATTTCGAGGTCTAAGAGTTTGAGATAGATTTTTAAGATCTTCAATATGTTGAAATGGATCCTCGAATGCAAATCCGTGAAAATGTGGGATTAGACCTATAATATTTGGCTTTAATTCTGGGTCATTTTCCCCAATGGGAATCCTAACATGAGGCTCTACTTGTGCATTAGATGGATTATAATAGTCTTGGAGTAGAGGCCTAGGACGAGGGGTCAGTAAATCAAGAAGGTCAAAACCTGCGCAGGTTGAGGTGGAGGACGGGCTTGAAGATTCTGCAAGTTATTTAGAGTAGTTGTCAGAAGATTAATTTGGCGATTCTGCTCGAGCATTCTAAAATTCTGGTTTAGGAGTGCCTCATGAATATCAAAATGCGACATCTCCCCCTGACTAGAAGAATAAAGGATCTCGGGATTCTGATTCTGCAATTGATCTATAGAATCAAATGCAGAAGAAACAGATGAATCAGATGGGAATTTTATTGGTTGCTTAGCTGCAACCGACTTAGGAGTACCTGTCAACGGAGTTACAAGAGGCGGTTTCAAGGATTTCCTCCCGTGCATAAAACAAAACGAATGTGCAAAGGCACACTCACACCACCAAAAAATCAGCGGCAACAAAACCAACAAAACAACGTGAAAAAGCAGGTTTTTCTCTTCTTTCAAATGAAAGAAGGGAGTCCTAGAATACACAAAATACTTTGGACGCAAACAAGTATAATATCAGTATCAAAATACACGTCCTAAACCCGTGTCTATGCAAGTGCGTATCGTTAAAGCTCAAAGGCCTAAGGTCTAGGATCGAGACCACTCACTAGTGGCTTCCCGGAGCTCTAGTAGTGAGACAAACTTGTTTATCTTCGACCAAAGCCCTAAGAGGTGCAATGAGGAGAGATAGAAAAATTAGACTCGTGTGACTCTAGTGATCGCACTATGTGCATGATAGCATGCAACAGACGATGATGGCGATAAAACCCACATGCATTGTGCAAACAAATTTAAGTCACAATTTTTATTATCCTCTTTTTTTACTTAATCTTTTCAAAAATAATAGAAAGAAGTAAAGTGACCGCTTTTTAAGTATTTTTAAACAAAGAATATGGTCTTGTTATTAACACCAAGGTAGGGTTCTACACGGTTTTTTCGCATGTTCTCTCGCTGATGCGAGAAAAATAGTAGAAAACTTTTCCCGAGTCAGATCGTAGAGCTACTAGCAGGTAAATGCACTCCTAAGAGTGTATGCCTATAACATGCTGCTGCTAGTCAGAAAGTAGGTATTTTTGTATTTTTTAATTTTTTTACTGACTAAATGCAACAATACAAACTAAACTAGAACCAAGAAAAGAATACTCACAATGGTATGTATAGTGAAAAATAGAAAAAGAAAACCCACCTTCTTTCCAAAGAATACCTGCAGAGGTAAACTTGAAAAGAAGATAGAAAACAAAAAAATAAAACTAATTAGTACAAAACAACTAAAAACAATAATAATGGCGAATATAATTTACAGTTACCTCCTCAGCAATAGTGCCATTAAAAGATCGTTAACTTTCTCAACACAGTTAATTAAGTTAATTATGCTTAATTATGTGCAAAAGAAAGTAACTTAGGTCAACTTGAATTTATGTTGATTAAGTAGTATAGGGTCAAGTTAACGTAACATTTTAGATTTTATTTCTTTTTAACTGGTTGAGTTCAGGTCATTCGCTAGGAGGCATAACTTAATTAAAATTCACCACTAATCCTAAGTTACCTATGGGAATTATAATTAAATTTACTTTAAGAATATAAATTTTTCTTAAGGATTTCTAATTAGAAGAATATGCAAAATTCCATAAGGAAAACACATTTACACATATGATTTACTTTTACAAACAAGGAAACATTTTGAATTTAAGCATGGGTGGGAAACTCTGGCGAGGATGGATGGCTACCTGAGGGGGCCCGGCGGCCATGCCGCCGGCTCTGATGGATGGGTGGTGTGGCATTCACAGTCTTGGAGAAGGAAAGAGCGAGGTGCCCAGGCGTCTGGTGGAGATGGGGCTCTAGACAAGAGGGGTTTTCATGGGGGGTGGGCTCGGAGCCGTAGGGAAGTGATTTGCTTCAAATGTCAGTTCCGTGGGCATTTGGAGGCGATGTGCCATCGGCCGATGCTCTGCTTGGCATGCGGGGGCTATGGTCACAAGCGGGACTCCTGTCTAAATTCTCGTGGTGGTTCTGGGGGCAAGATGCACACTGCACCTTGGATTCCAAAGGGTGAGGCACAACTGCCTCTTCCACCCCCCCCCCCCCCCCCCAATCAACTTTCGGGGGGCACACTCTGGATGTGGAGATTCCCCTGAGCAAGGATATTAAGGTGGCGGAGCTGGTTTTGTGTGGGGCCTTGATTGGGGAAGTGATGTTGGGTACTCTATCCCTGGAGAGAGCTCGACAACTGGTAAACTCTCTTTCCCTCTCGACTGATGCTTGGAAAATTGCGTTTATCTCTCCATCGCGGTTTGTGCTCTTTGATTTGGGGGTGGCGGATGTCGAGCATCTATGTTTTCAGACTAGCACTTTGTGTGGATTGACAGTGATGTGGCATTTGGTATCCCCTTTTGATGGATCCTTGCCTGAGCGACCACCTCAAAGAGCTGATCCTAGATCTGGTTTTCTTGAAATCAAAGGCCTACCTCTGCACCTGAGGTCTAGGGCGGTGGTGGAAAATATGGTTGCTGGGTTTGCGGCTGTGACTAAGGATACTGAAGTTGGTTTGTTTGAAGGAGATGCCAGTGTTCTGAAAGTGAGGGTGGATGTCTTCAGGGCTAGATCTATTCCAGATAAAATGATTCTCAGGTGTGGGGGTAGCTCTTGGATGCTCCTCTTGAAGTTTCATGTGGCAAACAGGGGTATGGAGCCGAGTCATCACCCCCGCTCTTATGCTGAGGTGCTACGAGCCAAAGCAGGTTCTTTACAACCAATTTGTGCTAATCAGAAGATGGTGGCTGAACATACTAAAAGTGTGGAAATGGAAGATGGGATGGGGAGCTTAAGGGTAGAGGAGGTGACGACTGAAAATCTGGAGGCTGGGGGTGGGATACCTTTGATCCAAGCCGATTCGGCAGTGGTGGTTAAAGAAGGGGAGGAGGTAACTGTGATAAATGAAGCTGTGGCTGAGGACCTGAAAGCTGTGACTTCCCCAGCAATGCTCCTGTTGGTTCTGATATGGTAGATCCCCCTGTGAATTCCTTTGATTTGCAGTGTAGTTCTCCTGTGGCTGATGATCTGCTCCTGGAGTTTAAGACTCCTTCTACCTCTGGTCTTGGGAAACCTCCATACAAGCTGAGGTTGAGAAGACATATTCCTACACAAAAAGTCGATGAGTCTGCCATTGCAGCTGTGATGAAGGTGAGCAGAGCCTCTGCTGCTAAGAAGGGGACAGGTCAGATGTCCAAATGAGGATTCTTACCTGGAATGTGCGTGGGCTGCATGATAGAAGTCGAAGGACGTCTCTACTTAGATATTTGTGAGAATGGGAGATTGATTGTGCCATCCTCCAAGAGACGCATATTGATAGTGAATCTGACAGGGCTTGGGTTGAGTTGAAAGCTGGTCTTACAAATGACATTGTGATGATCAATTCTAATGGCAGATCTAGGGGTATTGCCATCTGGTGGAAGAAGCATGTGCTGCGCTTGGAGGAGGCTTCTCTGGATAGGCACCTACTGACTTGCAGGTTCAAAAGAGGCCAGGGGGACAGTGACTTCTTTGTGATAGGTGTTTATGGTCCTAGTGACCCTAGCAGAAGACAGGAGCTATGGGAGGATTGGAACTTGGCTGCAGATTTTGTGAATGGGGCAGTCTGGCTTGTTGGAGGGGACTTCAATTGTGTGTTGATGGGGAGTGATAGACCCAATGGTGTGGTGGATAGCTCTGCCACTGGCTTCCAGCTGATAGTCCAAGCTTTGGGATTGAGTGAATTCACTTCGAGGAATGGTAATGGTCTCATGTCCAAGATTGATAGGTTCTTTGGCAATGCTGGGCTGCTGGATCTCTTACTATGCATATCTTTTACTATGGATTGCAAGAGGGAGTTTGTAATATAATCAAAGCCTCTTGTGGAGGTAATTTCCTAAATCACAACGAAGAATAGCCTCAGAATTGTTCAAAGGGATGGTGGGAAACTCAATCAACAACACATCTATGTCGCAATTTACACGAGGGAAACGACATTAGAATTCGCATCATAAGGGCATTCATGAGGTTGAGACCCAGTCCAGTTCACGTGATTTAGAGATTATAGCTGAGAAATCGGACAAGGTTGACATCACAGCAAAACATCTCGACGAGGTCCAAAATACGATGAAAAATCTTACGCTTCTACTCGCTATGAATTTTGTGCATCAAACTATTTCGCAAATTCCCATGGGGAGGAAATCTGTGAATAATCTGGATTTGCGAGATCCATCTTTCTTGGGTTATATCCCTACTCATGCACCAACACAAGGAGGGACCTTTGTCCCATCTTTCCCACCTCTTTCCCCGCTTCCTTCTTTTACAGAAAACATGGTGTATTTAAATGATTTACATGCCATCCAGGGGTACAACATGAGATTAAATTCGTACTCCAACACCTACAACGTTGGATGGAGAAACCATCCCAACTTTTCTTGGTCTAATCATTCTCAGAGACCTTCCTATCCAAATCAGACCGGTCCAAACCCACCGACATTGCTATTTTAGTAACTGAATGCGAGGCCCATTCACGCGAGTATGCAGAGCTACTTAAGACTAAATAGAGATTCGTAGTGCAATTAGATTTTGCGAGTTGTCAACAAGAGCCAGCAATAGAATGTTGAGGCTCTCGTTGAAGTCCAACTATAGTGTTCGGCAGAATTGGTTGATCTGAAGGGCCAAATCACGTAGTTGGCTGAGTTTCGTCAACTTGGGGCCCTTCCATCCCAGCCAGTTCCAAACCCTAGCAACATTCCAAATCCTAGGTATCAACCAGGAAGTCAACATCTGAATCAAGGCCAGGCTCACTTTGTACATCAGGTTCCTCTGAATCAAAACCCGCCCTCTGCACCTCCTAATCACGAGTTTCTGAATCAACAACAGCCTTTTGTGAATCAATTGAATCAACCTTTACTACGAAATCCATCTATCGTAAATCAAGCTTCTACATCTTTTGCTTCTTCTTCGCATGAGGGTATTAACTCTATTACAACCCGCCATGGAACTTCCACTAGGGACCCCATAGATCCACGATTACATCCTACTGACCCTAGTACATCTAGAACAACCTCGGTTCCTACTTTTGCTAGAGGTGAATCACCTGATCCCACTATTATTCCTGCTAGTTCCTTTGATCAGGTCAATCCTTCTGTAGTACAGGATACCAAGTCCCATATCCAGAAGCACTTAATAAGAGATCTAAGAAACAAAAGAAGCTTGTTACTATTGATGAGGATTTGATTAAGCATTTTGAATAGGTTCACATTAACATCCCACTCCTAGATGCTATCAAACACATCCCATCCTACGCAAGATTTTTGAAAGACTTGTGTACCCCGAAGTGTAAGCCAAAGAAAGGAGGCACTGTGGTACTCTCTAAGCAAGTTAGCTTAATCATATCGAGTACACTTCCTTTAAAGAAGAAAGACCCAGGATCTCTGGTGATTTACTACATAATTGGGAACCTGTGCTTTGATAGAGCCCTCTTTGACTTAGGAGCATCCATAAACCTGATTCCTACTTCTCTTGTAGAACACTTTGACATAGAAAACCTTAAGTCGACTGATGTGACTTTGCAATTAGTCGATAGATCAATTAAGTCACCAAGAGGAGTTTTGGAAGATATCATAGTGAGAGTTCGAGTCTTCTACTTTCCGGTGGGTTTTATCATACTTGATATGGAAGTACCCGAATGGATTAAGGATACCCTAATCATTCTAGGGATACCCTTTTTGGCCACTACAAAGGCCAGTATAGATTGTGAATCTGGGAAGATGGAGCTTAAGTTTGGGGAGAAGACACATAAATTGGATTTATTTAGAGCTTCTAGAGGTTTAGATTGCAAATGGATCGAGGAAGTTCAAGCGATTTCTGTTCTTGAGGATGAGCCTAATTCCTTAGATTTAGAAGAACCATCCTTTGAATCCTTTATCCCTCGGGACAAAATCCTGCTCTTTGACTCTGCACTCGATCTAGAGGTCGAATAATCTGACTTATCTTTACCTCTGTTTACAATGGAAAATCTTGCCCCAGACTCTATTGTTGATCCTACACCTAAAGTAGAGCTTAAACTATTACCTGACACGCTTAAATATGTATATCTCAAACCCTATCAAACTTATCTTGTGATTATCAATTCACAACTTTCTGAAGATCAAGAAACGAAATTGATCAATGTTTTGTGAGATCACAAGGCAATTGGGCGGACTTTACATGAACTTACTGGGATTAGCCCCAACTATTTCACTCATTGAATCTATATCAAGGATGGGGCATTGATGACTCTATAGTTATTAGCGCTAATTATATTAATTAGAGTCAATTTCAAGGGTGTATGCACATAAATATCATAATATAGTAGGTCTAGGAGAAATGCATGCATATAATATAATCTTTACATTAAGATTGCTTGAAATCAACGTTTAGTGCCCAACTTATAAGAGTACATGTATAAATAGGTCTCAGATGAGCAATCAAGCCACATGGATGTATTCAAAAAGAAAATCGGAGTCCAACGGCTCCAAAATCGCCCCAACCTGATCTCCGTAGCCCCCATGAGGAGCCAAGGAAGTTATGGTCATTGATATGATGATCAACAACCTGAAATGCGCCATGTGGCACCTCCATAGAGCCCAACAGTGAGTGCAACTTCTCCTTATCGCATGGGCACATGCAATCACCACCATTTGATCACCATCTGATGCTCCTCGCGATGCCACGCCACATACCTCAACGTCATCCGCACGATCAACAACGAATGGCCTAGATCGCACTTCATCTCATGCAGTGCAGTGGTAACATGCTAATGCTCGAGCGTGGGGGGTGCAGGATCGAGTTGCAATCCGCGCCCCTCCATCCGAGAGCGTGCACTGAAATTTGACTGAGCGATCGAGCACCAACTGTCGTGATGCTGCCATGACATCCTTGAGCGATGCACGCAATCCAACTACTCATCTGATTGTGCATCTCAGCCAACCACATGTGATCTCCTGGTGTAGAGTGCGCCACATGGCCAACATGGATGACTACGATCTCGAGCACACAATTGCAAGCGCAATTTGAGGTGCGATTGAGAAGCCACTGCGGTCATTGGATGTAGTGATGGACGACTCTTGTGAAACCACGACAGTGCGCATGAGTGGGCATGTTCGTGAGTTGTGAAGGATCGGTTCAGCACGTGCGCATGTGTAGGCTCTAGTTCAGCACGTGAAGGCCGATCCAGGAATGATTCAAGGGCGGTCTTGCCTGGTTTAAGGCCCTTTCTTCACCTATAAAAGGCCCTTAAGACCCTCATTGCAAAGCATCTCTTCCATAAGCAATTCTCCACCTTCTAGAGCTTCAACTCAAGTCCCCAGAGCCGTCGAGCCATCAATGGAGCTTCCTCCACCACCGTGGCTGCCTCGACTTGCTCTTTTTATCAAATGTCTTCTAAATGAAAAGAAGATATAAAATGAGTTTGCTTTTTATATTTTCAAACAAAATGTGGTTCTGCTTTAGGTCGAAGATAGGGATCTACTTAGGAAAATCAAACTCTATCCCGACAGAAGAAATCCCAAAACAGATACTACCAAGAATGATGCACCCTAAAAGTGTATGCCTAAAGATATAGCTGCTAGTCGGATCAGAATGTACTTTTTTATATTCTTTTATATATCTAATCTAAATGCAACAAACAATCTATCTAAAGACTAGGGAAAGAAGTATCTCACAGAGTACAGAAAAACTGTGGGATATACAGAGAGAAAAGTGGAAATATTCAGAGAAAAACCCATCATCTTTCTGCCCAGGTACCTATCCGACTAATACCTGAAAGAAGACAAGGAAAATACAATAAATTAGAAATAAATAATATAATGACAAGAATAATTTAAATGAGAATGGTGAATATAATTATACGAGTTGCCTCCCCAGCAACGGCGCCAAAAAAATGATGTATAAATTCTCAATACTATTAATTAAGGTTATTAACTTAATCAATGGTGCTAAAAATGATGCTTAAGATACCTTGCTTTATTAATATATCATTATTAAGTATAGTATAGGGCATAAGGTAACATAACATTTTACAAAAATACTTTTAACTGGTTAAGTCCAAGTCATTCACAGGGAGGTTTAATTAGCGTAATCAATCACCATTTATTCTAAATTAATCTTTATTCTTAATTACTTAAGTTAACTATTACTCTACATAAGTTATTATACTTACTGAATGCATACTTAAGATATATAAATACTAACTACTTAGTTTAATAGTTATTATATTACTTAATTAACTAAGGCTATTACATACTTAATTACTAAATTAATTACTACTTAATTAGACTAAGTACTTAATTAATAATTAATTACTTAAAATATGTTAAGCACATGAATAATTGCATCTAAATAGACAATACAAATATGGCAATCATTCAATATGCAAGAATAAACGAAAAAAAAAAAGATTTTGCTTTAAAGAACAAAAGAAAATTACAACAAAAATGTTGCTTTAGAATAACATGAGTTAATATCCATGCTTATTTAACACTTAGGCATTTTTTTAAATTTCAGACTAAGCTTAATGCCTCTTTCCTTCATCCTTCACATCTCAACCTTCACGAGGCTTACAACACTTAACCAATTCTAAGGCCTCTTCACCTAACACTTAGCCTACACAACAAAAAGAGGAGATCATGCCACTGGTTTTCGCAGGATCAACGATTCAAGTGAACCAAATCAGTACCGCTACTAGCCATGTGGCATGATCTCCACCTTCCACCTAATGCTCGAGGTCGCTCCGTAGAGCCACATCATTACATACATAGGCACACACATGTACGCTTGCATGCACACACACTCGCACCCTACGCTATGACGATTGCTCGGCATTCGACATTCGTGTGCAATTCAACTTATATCACAACAGCGGCTCCTCAATTCACGATATGGGACTAGGTGCTCCCAATTTTGTTCTATGCACAACTGCTCCAGCGCCAACTTTAGAGTTTGATTGCTCGTAGCTCAAATCTTCAAATCAGGCAAATAAAGGCTCGATCGAAAGCCTATTGTGCCTCTTTTTGATTTCTATAGTGAATTAGATCAAATGATTAGATTTGGTCCACTAAATTAGAGCTTGAACTTTGCTTGGAACCATGGACATTCTGCTGCACTCAGCAGGAGTAAAATCCTTAATAAACCTAGGTAGACCTTTTATATCTATCAATCATAAACCCTAAACACACCCTTCATGATAAATGTAAGGGTTTGTCGAGGCAATCATGTTGTTCATGGTTGACATGGCTTCCTAGACTGGGATTACCTACTTGGTGTCTTCCTCTTAGATACACCACTTAAATGAATAGCTCCTTTTGGTGGATCCCTTCTACTGAGATCTGCAAAGGAATGAACTGCCTTGGTTTGTTGGAGTAGAGTTTTGGTAGGTCTCCTTCTGTTAGAGGAGCCTTTATTAGGAAAGTCAGGTAGGTTATCTGCACGAAGGTTGTTCTTTCATAGGTGTTCACCTACAACTCCATTATTCGTCCATGCTATGAACCTACTTAGTTGCTTATCCTTTAGTGGGTCTTTTAGGATTCATTGGATTATGTCTCCCCTAGTTATACATAGAGAGTTTTAGCCCACTTCAATTATGTATCATGTGGTATGTACATGAGTTATTTATAAGCCCTTATCACTTGAATTCTATACCATGGATATTTCATTTCATCGATTATGATTTTTGATAGCACATATTATTATTTACGTGTAAAGCATATGCTAAAGAACTAATGTCAGCTTTCTTGTTTTATTTTACTTGCATTGTATTTGTTTGATGTTAGGTTTTCTCCGTTGGGGGTGTTGTGCTCTTTGTTGAAGGGTTAGGATATTTGTGTTCTCCAACGTCTTTTCTTTTTTTGGTGGTATCGTAATATAATTGTTATTTTTTTTAAATTCAATATAATTGGTATTTTATCCCTGTTTAATTAATGTACTACTATCTTTATACAATAATAATAATAATAAACTTGAGATCAATGTAGAAATGTTTATCTTAGCATTCTTGTGGCATCTTTTGAGAAAACACAATAGGCCTCGAAAGAGGCCACACGCTTGGTTTCGGTGGCTGTGGGTTGTTGCTGGTCGAATCTGTCGGGCCATAATTTGGCAGGTGCCTCGACAAAGAGGTCGTTTAGCTTGGTAGGAAACTCGAAGAAGAACAAGTGATTGTTGTTGGATTTTAATCCAACATATGGACTTATATATGCGTTAAGTAATCATATAATCAATCAACATATAAAGGACTATCATATAATGCTCATTACTAAAGTGATCAAATCAGGTTTTATTGAAGGCATGGGCATAAAATGCAAGATGATTAGTGTGGTTATGTTATATATGTGTAGAGACCTAATTTTGTGATTAACACTTCCTCAATGGGTGGAAATGAAAATCACCAATGCAATTAGTGTGATCAATTTCATTAGTACTAAGCGGTTATGGTCCCCATCAGACTCACCACCAATTCTTTGTGATCACCCCCATTATGACCTAGAGAGGAATAGTGAGAGACCTCAAGAGAGAGGAGAAGGAGGACGGTCGAAGAAAAGCATCTTCTTCTGCTGCAGTCCATCAAGATCCAGGGTGGGATCTATTAGAAGACCTCTAACCATAGTCCTTTTTTTGCTTTGTTTCAAAGATGAGCATAGGTATGATCTTCCTCCATAGGTAGTACTTAGTTTCTATGCATGTATATGACGCTAAAACTAAGGTAAATTAATGTCTTTGTATATTGATGTATTCAGATTTATACATAGATCTTTATTTATTTATCTGTTTAGATATTTCGCCTAGCTTAGATCATAGATTAACAACAGATTAATAATCTTTTTGAATCCTGTAAAGCTCAGAAACCATTCTGTAACTGTCATAAGTACCGGTACTTATAATGAGTACAGATACATACGCAACACTATTTTGGACTATTAAGTGTACTGTAGGTTGCTAGTACCAATACTCTTCATGAGTACCGGTATATGCAAGCTATATAACAACTCTAGGTCATCTTAAGTCCAAAACTGGGACTTACATATACTGATATTCCTCATGAGTATCAGTATACATGAGTCTCAGATCAGGTTCTGGACTTAAAGTCACCAAGACTTGTAGCTTATAAGTATCAGTACTGGTCACTAGTATCGGTATTGGTAGGGTATAGGCAAAGTGTCCTGTACTTAACAAGTACCGGTACTCTTCATGAGTATCGGTACTCGTTAAGACCAGTTCTTTCCTGGAGTGATACCAGTACTCTATGAGTATCGATGCTCAACATGAGTACTGGTACATAACGAGTATTGGACAAGAACTCAATTGGACATGAGTTCTAAATTATAGTCTATGAGTACCGGTACTTGGCATCAGTACCAATACTTATTTAGATATAGAACTCATACCTGTGACTTAAGGATACAGGTATTGGTCCACCAGTACTGGTACTCAATACATGTGATACTGGTACTGGTCTACCAGTACTGGTAACCATTAAGTATGAAGTCTAGTTGAGACAAGTTATGGTACAGGTCAATCCTAAGTTAGAAGTTGGTTAATTACAGTTAAGCCGCTAGGGTTTTACAGAATCCCAAAAAGTGGTATCAGAGCCAACCCACTCTCTGCTTAGTGTAATTAAGCCTAGTCTAATTAATAAAGTATACTATTATAGGGTAACTTGGTTGAAGCAACACCTGGCCAAAGTGAGCTCTTCTGTGAATACTGAGTTTATCCATGAAGAGTAAAAGGATGAATGGGTGTTAGTAGGTGGGTGTGCACTGGCCTAAAGGAAAGTGCACACTCATTATACTTTCACTCATTTGTGGGAGTAATAATGTGTTGGTTATTAGGTTTTCTAGGTAGTCATTGAATTAGCCTAAAGGAAGGTTCTTGACAAACTTAGATTTGAACCAACAATCGTTACACACCACACCATATCTTTAATTATAAGTCAATCTCTTGTCCAAAGATGAGATCCTTGATGGAGTTAACTAAGACATGTGATGGGACTATTAAGTTAATTAGACACCTTATGTTTTAAAGGAGTTAATCTTATGTCTATCTACATGTTATTTTCAGAATGTCTTCTGCCAACATTACTGCCACCCTCAATTCCATTCCCATGTTGAGTGGCTCAAACTTTAATTCTTGGAAGTAAAACCTACTGATAGTCTTAAGTGTAATGGACCTTGGTTTAGCGATTAGGAAAGACTCTCCTATCCTTACAGGCACTAGTATTCTCGATCAAAAGAGAGAAAAGGAAAGGTGGGAGAGATCTAATTGAATCTCTATGATGATCATGAAGAGGGCCATTCCTAAGGCTTTTAGGGGCACTATGTTTGGTGATATAGCCATTGGCAAAGAATTTTTAGTTGAAATTGAAAAAAGATTTGCCAAGAATGAAAAGGCAGAAATCAGTACACTCTTGGCTAATCTAATTTCAACGAAGTATAAAGGGAAGGACAACATTAAAGAAAACATTATGGAGATGTTCCATGTTGCTTCAAAGTTGAAAGCACTTAAGCTAGATCTTTCTAAAGATCTGTTAGTGTATCTGGTCTTAATATCTCTCCCTCTTGCATTTAACCAGTTCAAGGTCAGCTATAACTGTCAGAAAGAGAATTGGTCTCTAAATGAGCTCATCTCGCACTGTGTTCAAGAGGAGGAGGGAATGAAGCAAGATAGGACAAAAAGTGCTAATGTTGCCTCTTCCTCTAAAGGAAGAGGCAAGGCTAAAAAGAGAGCTATGGAAGCTGCAGATACAGCTTCACAAGAGAAGTAGAAGGGGAAGGTTGTAGAGTCTTTCAAATAGGGATGCTTCTTTTGTGGGGCTGAGGGGTACCAAAAGAAGCACTGTACCAATTATCACACATGGCGTGCTAAGAAAGGTACGGTTCTAAGTTTGGTTTGTTCATAAATAAATTTGGCTTTGGTTCCTAAGCACACTTGGTGGATGGATTCAGGTGCTACCACTCACATAAGTGTGTATATGCAGGGTTACCTGAGCTGCAGAAGGCCAACTAAAGCTGAGAAATTCATTTATGTTGGGGATGGGAAGGCCATTGAAGTTCAAGCTATAGGACAATTTAAATTATTGTTGAAAATCAGGTTGTATTTGGAATTGAATGAAACATTTATTGTACCATCTCTTATACGTAAGCTTATATCTGTTTACGTTTTGGATAAGTATGGTTTCACTTACAGTTTTGGTGATGAAAATGTTTCTTTGTTTTATGATTCCAAATTAATGGATATTGATTTTCTTTCATGCTTTGATAATTTATATTGCCTTGACACTATAACTTTATATAATGAGTCTTCTCTTTTGGAGACAAGGGGAGTGAAAAGAAAACTAGATAATGAATCCTCAACTGCTTTATGGCACAAGAGATTGGGTCATATCTCTAGAAGGAGAATTAAGAGACTTGTGTCAAATGGTATTTTGGACCCCTTAGATTTTTCTGATTTTAATCAGTGTATAGAATGTATTAAGGGGAAACAAACCAATAATAGGAAGTTTGAAGCCAATAGGTTAAATGGTGTCTTAGATGTGATTCATACAGACATCTGTGGGCCATTTCCTACGCCTGCATGGAATGGTCAACAGTATTTTATCACATTCATAGATGACCACTCAAGATATGGCTTCATCTTCCTAATTCATGTAAAGGCATAGTCACTGGACACATTCAAAATTTATAAAGTTGAAGTTGAGAATCAACTTGACAGAATAATTAAATCTATCAGATCTAACCGTGGTGCTAAATACTATGAAGGATATGACGAATCAGGTGAACATCTAGGACCGTTTGCTAGGTTCCTATAGGAATGTGGTATCATTTCTCAGTATACCATGCCAGGCTTGCCCACTATAAATGGTGTTGCTGAGAGACGAAACATGATACTTAAGGACATGGTAAGGAGTATGATTGCTCATTCTTCCTTACCAGATTCACTCTCGGGAAAGGCTTTAAAGACTACAGCTTACGTTTTGAATAGAGTCCCAACTAAGGCAACTAACAAGACCTCATATGAGATATGGACTGAGAGAAAACCCAGTTTTAAGCATTTTCATGTGTGGGGATGTTCAATTGAGGCTAGGCCTTATAGGCCAAATGAAAAGAAACTAGACAAAAGGACAATTAGTTGCTATTTTGTTGAGTATTCTGAGAGGTCAAGAGGATATAAATTTTATGATTCCACAATTAAGGCTATTTTTGAGTTTGGTAATGCTAAGTTTTTTGAGAGTGTTGAGTTTGCCCAAGTTGACAGGGTTAAGGACTTTGTCTTTAAAGAGGAAAACGTAGTTATTTCTCCTAGAGTTACTCAGGTTGATGAAAAGCATGTCTTTGACATACCTCAAGATAACTCAAATGAAGACAATGATACATTTTTAGCCCCTGTAGAGTAGTCTCAGACACATATAGAATTGTGTCATTAAGGAAATCCACTAGGGAAATGAGTACCATTTTAGATGATTATGTGGTATTCCTTCAAGAGCATGAAATGGACATTAGGGTGATGAAAGATGATCCTATCAGCTTCTGTCAGGCAATGAAAAGTCTGAATAATGAAAAGTGGATTGAGGCAATGGAAGGAGAAATGAATTCAATGAAAGATAATGATGTTTGGGATGTTGTTCCACTACCAGAAAGTGTGAAACCCGTTGGTTGCAAATGGATTTTTAAAACCAAACGGGATTCAAAAGAAAAAGTGAAGCGATACAAAGCGCGTCTTATTGATAAGGGTTTTACCAAAAAGGAGGGCATTGAATATAAGGAGATCCTCTCCGATTTCTTCTAAGGATTCATTGAGGGTTATAATGGCACTTGCGTCCCACTTTGATCTTGAGTTGCATCGGATGGATGTAAAGATTGCATTTCTTAATGGTGACACCGAGGAAACCATTTATATGGCTCAACCTGAATGTTTTGTTATGGGTCTTATGTCCTTATAGAAATTTTAGCTTTAGTGAGAGTTTGTAATCTTTAAAGTGCTTATTTGTAATAGACAATTTCAATTATTCAGTCTTTTAGTTATATATAAAGTTTTGTAAAGCTTCATTTCTATTATGAAATAAATAAAACTTAAAGTTTTCAGCTCTGTGATTGTGTATTCTGAGAAGCAATTTGGTTTTGGTTTTGGAAGTGATCTCAATTCAGAGGACCAATTGGGAATAGGCATGCGTTGGTCACATTGGCATATAATTTCCATGTTGCACATCCACACGTTTCTGATTACCTTTTGCATTAGTGTACATGGTCATTTTTGGTTTATTTACTGGAATGTAGCGAAAGCCGCCTTGGCTCTATTACTAGTGTAACTAGTAGATTGGATTGTTTTTTAGATATGGATTTTTGATTATGACAGCAAAGTTGAGCTCAAATTTAGTTTTATGTCTTGAATGATTTACAGGTTGCATATATAGTCCAAGTGGAAGATTATTAGATTTTTAATCCAACGTATGGACTTATATATGTGTTAAGTAATCATATAATTAATCAACATATAAAGGATTGTCATATAATACTCATCACTAAAGTGATCAAATCAGGTTTTATTGAAGGCATGGGCATAAAATGCAAAAGGATTAGTGTGGTTATGCTATATATGTGCAGAGACCTAATTTTGTGATTAACACTTCCTCGATGGGTGGAAGTGAAAATCACCAATACAATTAGTGTGATCAATTTCATTAGTACTAAGGGGTTATGATCCCCATCAGACCCACCACCAATTCTCTATGATCACCCCCATCGTGACTTAGAGAGGAATAGTGAGAGACCTCAAGAGAGAAGAGGAGGATGGCTGAAGAAGAAGAACATCTTTTGCTGCAGTCCATTAAGATCCAGGGTGGGATATGTTGGAAGACCTCTAACCGCAGTCCTTTTTTTGCTTTGTTTCAAAGATGAGCACAGGTATGATCTTCCTCCATAGGTAGTACTCAGTTTCTATACGTGTATGTGATGCTAAAACTAAGATAAATTAATGTCTTTGTATATTGATGTATTTAGCATTATGCATAGATCTTTATTTATTTATTTGTTTAGATATTTCACCTAGTTTAGATCATAGATTAATAAGAGATTAATAATCTTTTCGTATCCCTGTAAAGCTTTGAAACCATTCTGTAACTGTCATAGGTACCGATACTCATGATGAGTACCGGTACATACACAATACTATTTTGGACAATTAAGTGTAGTGTAGGTTGCTAGTACTGGTACTTTTCATTAGTACTAGTATATGCAAGCTACAGATCAGCTGCAGGTCATCTTAAGTTCAAAACTGAGACTTACATATTCCAGTACCCCTCATGAGTATCGGTATACATGTGTCCCAGATCAGGTTCTGGACTTGAAGTCACCAGGACCTGTAACTTACAAGTACTAGTATTGGTCACTAGTATTGGTATTGGTAGGTTTTCTATATGCATAGACATATATATCTCTTTTTGGATGAAAACAAAAGACATAAACCTCTAGTCAAACTCTTGATAAAAATTAGTCATAGAGGATCACTTTGAATTTAGTTTTGCATTTGCTAGGGACTAACAAGATTTAGGCATGGGGGTGTGATTGCATAATGATCATGCAACCTAAAACACATAAATTAAGCTAGATTCTAGCATAACTTAGGGACAATGTATGCATAAGCATCGTAATTCCCACGCATTTTTCGAAATGTAGGTAGCGGGCGCGTGCGTTTAAGTCATCCGATCGTAAGATCGAACGACTAAGGTTGAGGTGCTCAAAATGAGCAAGCAGCGAGCGAGAAATTAGAAGCGGGTGTGCGAGAGCGAATCAGAGGCGTCCAATGGCCATTCAATGTGCCAGAGTGTGCCACGTGTCAAGTCGAGGATCCATCCAAGGGGGCTTTGGCCTTCTTTTATAATTTTATGTAGGGCAAAAAGGGCATTTTGGCCCTTAAATGATGTGACCTCCGATCGAGTTGATTTTTATGTCGTTGGACTGCGATTGTTAATCCGGATCCATCCGTGCGGTTGGATATTTCATCTGAGGCTCGAATCTTTGTCCTTTGGCTCCATGATCTCCGTTCTTTTATGGACTGCACATGATTGTCTAGTTGTTTGATCGAGATGATTTTGGAAGTGTTGGACTCTCGTCGTCGTTCTGATTAGATTTGTTTGGTCTGATCTGTCATCCGCGGCTTCGAATCATCTACGATTAAAATCATCTCTTATTAGTACATAAAATGACGATTTTATCTATGCAGCTAATTAAACTAACCATTATGTAAATTACGATGCTTATGCATGCATTGTCCCTAAGTTATGCTAGAATCTAGCTTAATTCAAGTGTTTCAGGTTGCATGATTGCTGTGCAATCACAGCTTTGGTTGTTTGATCGAGACGATTTTGGAAGAGTTGGACTCCCGTCGTCGTTCTGATTAGATCTGTCCGGTCTGATCTGTCATCCGCAGCATCGAATAACCTACGATTAAAATCATCTCTCATTAGTACATAAAATGATGATTTTATCTATGCAACTAATTAAACTAACCATTATGCAAATTACGGTGCTTATGCATGCATTGTCCCTAAGTTATGCTAGAATCTAACTTAATTCAAGTGTTTTAAGTTGCATGATTGCTATACAATTAGTAGGGTACAGGCAAGTATCAAGTACTCAACAACTATCGGTATTCTTCATGAATACCGGTACTCATTGAAACTGGTTATTTCCTGGAGTGATTTTAGTACTCTATGAGTACTGATGTTCAATATGAGTATCGATACATAGTGAGTACTTGACAAGTATTCATCTGTACATGAGTTCCAAACTTTAGTTTATGAGTACCGATATTTGGTATCAGTACCAATACTTGTTTGGATATAGAACTCATACTTGTAACTTAAGGATATTGGTACTATTCCACCGATATCGGTACTCAATACATGTGATACTGATATTGATCTACCAGTATCGGTATCCATTTAGTATAAAGTCCAACTAAGATAAATTATACTATAGGTTCATTCTAAATTAGTGATGAATTAATTACAATTAAACCTCTGAAATTTTAAAGAATTCAACAATTGTTCGTCCAAAGGGTTACCGGTACTGTTCCACTGATATCGATACTCAAAACATGTGATACCAATATTGATCTATCAGTATTGGTATTTATTTAGTATGAAGTTCAACTGAGATAAATTATAATATAGGTTCATTCTAAATTTGAGGTGAATTAATTACATTTAAACCCCCAAAATTTTAAAGAATCCAACAATCGTCCGTCCGAAGGGTTCGCTGTCGGTCGGGGTCTATCAGGCGGTTATCAGAATCCGCAAGCTATATCAATCAAGCAATGCAGCTTCTCGAGTGGTAGTAAGTGTCTCTTGCTCGGCGGTGTGAGACGGAGTCACCTATTGCGTGTGCCCCCCCGGCCGGCATGGAACGTAATCATCGTCTCGTCTGGTCTGGTATGGAGGCGGAAGCTTTGGTTGGAAACTGGAAGGAGGTCCGTGAAGTAACCCCTTCCACAAGTGGGACTACAAACGCCACCATTCCTCCTCCTCCTGCTCCTCCTCCTCCTGCTGCTGAATGCGCTCCAGGAAGAACGAAGAAGCATGGAGAAAGCGGTGAGTGGTTGTTGGAATCATCTAGAGGAGCAGATGGCTTGTTGGCCGCCGAAAAAAATTGCCCTTCCTTGAATCCGAAAGGTCGACGGAAACAACAACAACAACAACATCTTCCCCCCGATACGAAGATAAAGAAGGTAAAGCCGCCACCGCCGCCGCCGCCGACCGTATAATAAACACAGACGGTATCGTGGAGACCCAACAGTTTCAGAAGCAGCAGCTAGACAGTAGTAGTAACCAGGCGACGACGACGACAGCTAATAATAATAATAATAATAATAATAATAATAATAATAATAATAATAATAATTCAGCGGTGTCTGTGGAAAGCGGCGAGAAGGGTTTGCGCAGTTGCGGTTCGGCACAGTCCAATGATGTTGCTGAATGCGAATCCGGAGAAAGTAAGGAGAGGTTTAGGCAAAGACTCTGGTGCTTCTTATTCGAGAATCTCAACAGGTCGGTTGACGAGCTTTACCTTCTCTGTGAGCTGGAGTGCGACATGGAGCAGATCGAGGAGGCTATCCTCGTTCTCGAGGAATCAACTTCCGATTTCAGAGAGCTGAAATCTAGAGTTGAGGTTTTCAACAGCACAAAGAACTCCATTGCCCATGCTGCAAGGGGGGATGGGATGCTCGTGAACATGAAGAAAGAAACTCGCAGACCACATGCCTTATCCTGGGAGGTGCAGTTGCTCACTCTATTTGGTTGCCATTCCTTTTTACCACGCCAAAATAGATATTAACCTTGTATTGCAAAATTTTTCTACCAACAATCACAACAAGCATGGCAACAACTCAGCAAAGTGCTAGAAAGCACTACATTTGTTTTTTTGGAAACGGAAAGGGAAAGGAAGACTGCTCTGGAGGTTAGTAGTCATCCACTTCATTACCTCCAGCTAAAAAACAACGTCAGTTACAGATACTAAGGGCCACAAATTGGACAACCCCATAACTTCACCAACATTCTCCGCTCAAGCTCTCTCCTCCTTGAACACCTCTCTATTTCTTTGCAACCACAAAGACCAAAGAGCAGCACAACACTCAACACAACCCCCAGCATTGGCACAAGATCCACGGTGAAAATCCATCCGGAAATCATCCATTGTGTTGGTTGCTATCATTGCCATCTTTGATAAAAGCACACTTCAAAAACAAATGGTCCAATTCCTCATCTTCATTCCCTAACAATGCCCAACTCATTGCTGCATTAGATATCCACCTACTTCACCTGACTCTGGTAATCAAATGCTCTCGTCTGAGAAGCCACAAGAATACTTTGAACTTGAACAGTATTTTCATCTACTAGATGGATAAAAGATCAAAACCAAGTCCCAAGACACCTCAACCTCCTTCCAAATAAAGTAGCATATCCCCTTCCCTAAGAGAGTCAAGTAGCTTGTTCCTTGAGCAAAAGGTATGTACTATAGTAAGTGGCTTCTGTAAATCTTCCATCATAGCATTAGACATTCCTCCATCGAAAGCAAGTATCCATGTAACCTCTCACCATAGGTCCATACTTGAAGTTTGTCACAGGCTGAAATGTCTTTGCAACCAGTGCATGTAACCTTGGCTATAGGTTTGATGGGCTGCTTAAGCTTGTTAAATCATCCTCCTTTAATTTGAGTGTCTTCCCATCGGCCAAGATTGGCTCAAAAAAAAAAAAAGTGAAACCTTGCACATCACATGCTGGAGGCCTCTCCAAAAAGAGGGGCTATGCAGGCAGCTGCCTTTCTTCCCAACATAGAGAAGACCCATAAGGGTCCACCAAAGGTTTGTGCCACATTGTATCTTCATTTTGCAGCAGCTTTACCACCCACATTGTAAGCAAATCATCATTATCATCTGCAAGCTTGATGAAGCCCACATTTCCTTGCTCAATTGGCCTGCATCATCCCAAGCCACTAAATGTATAAAATGCCCCTCATGCTATGCCCCCTTTTAGCAAACATTGTCAATCTTATTTAGGATGCTCTTAGGTAGCCTATAGACAGATAGATGAAAAACTGAAATTGCTGACAAGATTGCCTTCAACAAGACCAAATGCCCCCAACAAAAAGGAACTTGCCTCTCCACCCTGCCAACTTGGCCTTCAACATCTTATTTATGACATAGAAAGAAAAATTATCTGTGGTATCCCTTGTTTAGGTATGAATGAACTGCTTCTAAAGCTCCAAAAACTACCCAGGGAAGCATATCAGTCCAGCTTATATTAGCATGATCTAAAAGCTCGACTGCAAATAGAGAATCAAAAAATAATTGTGCAAAGCCCTCTATTTCTCCTCTGCATACAGATTATGTGGTATTAAATCATCCTATGACAAGCCTTAGTCATCGATCTTTCTCTCCTCAACATTCAAGCAAAGACCTTTGCCTTTAAAGGGCCTTTGTTTTCCATATCAACTTACACTCACATGGGAAATTGGCAACATGTTGTAGCTGGTTCCCATGTGTGCTTTTGTAGGTCAACATAATAGAAAAGGTTTCATTCCCCCACTTCTAACTACCAAGGGCCTTCTACACCAGGTGCATATCATGCAATTCCTATTGCAACTGTAGAAACTCCTCTACCTGATACTTGAATAAATTATCTTGAAGTGAATTAACCAGAAATGGAGGCATCCAAGAACCACCTCCTTCCCTATAGTTCGCCTTGGAAACCTGAAGGTTTGAAGCCAAAGCAAAAAGTCTTGGGAAGCGATTGTTAGTATATGTGGTCTTTTATTTTCTCTTATTGTAAGGGCTATGGGTATTTTATCCCTTAGGGACATTTCTGTACTTTTGACTCCACGGTCTTTCTTTGTATAAGAGAGCTGTAGGGTTTCTAATGAAACTGAGTCATTACATTTAATTTGGTATCAGAGCACCGGTCCTAGACTGCAGCTCTCGGTATCCTATCCTCAAGGCCTCCAAAACCCTAAACCTAAATCCCTTTCTTTGTGCACCACCTTTCTGTGCACCACTGGTGGCAGCGGCATAGGGCCTCGCGTCGCTTCTCGAGTGCGTAGGGCACACCCACGTCGGCGCAAGACCGTGCACAGGTGGCGGTGAATGGGGGGCTCCTCCTTAGTGCGTCGGGCAACGTGCATCTGTGCAGCTGCGGCTTGTGCACGGTTGGTGGTATGTGCAGCCGTGGCTAGCTCGTGCTAGGCAGCAGTGGATCACTGCAGCGCACCCAGCGGCGGTGATTTGTGCTGCTAGGACCCAGTGGCGGTGATTCGAGCGGCGACGGCGACGCTGCTTGATGCGCATTGACACGGTGACGGCAGTGCTTTGGCGACCTAGCAGCGCCAGCGTTGATTCTTTGCCTGCAGCTTGACTTAAGAGGATTGTAGCCTTTCCTTAGGCCTATTCTCCTCTCCTACCACAGGTGGGAATCTCCGTGGGGCCTTCTCGGGTGGTTTCCCCACACCCGGGCTAGGCCAAAGCTAGTCTAAGGGGATTTCTTGTGAAGATGCAGATATGATTTTTTAGATTTTAGATCTGATTGATGACCTCTTGGATATAAAAGTTTATTTGCGGCTCAAAGATTGTAAGGATGGCTTCAGATGATCAGTCCGAGGTGAATTCAGGCACTTCTTTGGACACTGGGGTACTAAAGAATCCATTTTTTGGTCCTATCGTCAAGTTGGATGAGATCAACTACCCACAGTGGTCTTAGACTTTTCTTATGACCGTCAGGGGTCATGGGAAGAGCCACATCCTTAGAGATCCGGAGCCTGAGAGCAAGATTGGTGCCAACTCCACCTGGTACAGAGACAATGCCATGGTCTCGTGTGGCTTATGTAGACAGTTATTCCCTATATAAGGGATGGGATCATGTATTATGACACTACAAAGAAGATGTGGGAGTCCTTGCGCGAGACCTATTCTTATGCCAAGAACTTTGCATGGGTCTTTCAGATCTTCGACGACCTTTTCTACTTATGTTAGGAAGGACGCACTCTGCTACAGTACCACTCCCTCTTGAAGGGAATGCTGGAGAGGCATCACTCTTATCTGTTAGGGTGTGCTTGTGATTCCTGGAGGGATTTTCGGAGACAGTTGCCCGTTTCTCTCTTCTTGGTAGGTCTTGGACCTGAGTATACAGCTGCTAGAGATCAGATTCTCACCGCTCTTGAGCTTGCTACCCTAGAGGAGTCTTATAGTAGATTTAATAGAGTTGCAGTTCGTACTCCGGCTCCAAACATTGGTACTTAGATGTCCGCACTAGCAGCGGTCCTTGGACATGGCAGGGGTACTCCTCCCCTTGCACGTGCTCGTGGACGTTGACGTTTGTCTGGTACATGTACTAAGACACCGTATACTTACTGTGGCAGACTTGGTCATCCAGAGGCTACATACTGGCAGAAGCATGGTAGGCTACCCATGGCCAATCAGGCAACTGAGATTATAGATGGAGTGCCCACCAGTCCTGATGTGAGCTTTTTGAATACAGAGATTGAGACTTTGCGACAACAAATTGCGTAGTTGACACATGCCTCATCCTCTCAGTCTTCAGATATTGTAGCTATTGCTACCTTCTCACAAGCACCTGCAGCTGGTATGTCTTCATGCTTGTCCTCTGGTGATTGGTTGATTGATTCGGGTGCATCTACGCATCTATGTGGCGACAGAGGTTCATTCTCTCAATTAACCCCTGTTTCACCAGTTAGGACAGTGCAGGTGGCAGACGGGAGACATAAGCCACTGGTTGGCAAGGGAGATATGTCTCTATCTTCTACCGTGAGACTTGTTGATGTCTTTTATATGCCAGATTTTCCCTCGAGTTTATTGTCTGTTAGCATTATTACTAGGGATTTGAACTGCAGAGCTATTTTTGATGCGTCTTCTTGTGTCTTCAGGACAAACTCACTGAGAAGACGATTAGTAGAGGGCTGAGGAAAAGGGGTGTGTCGTCTGAGCCAAACCATTGTTGCTGCTTTTGCTACTTGGGGCCTTGCTTCCACTGGATCCCCCCTTTAGTGGCATCATCGCCTTTGTCACCTACCTATTGACCGCCTCAGATGGATTTTGCCACACATACCCTCCACTATTGTTCTCACCTGTGATGCTTGTCAGCTGGGCAAACATTATAGGGCTAGTTTTCCCAGCTATACCTCTGTTTCTTCTGCCGCTATTTGACTTGATTTATATGGACGTGTGGGGTCCCAGTTGCACTCCTAATCGACTTAGCAATAGATATTATCTTTTGTTAGTGGATAATTTTTCTCGCATTTCTTGGATGTTTTTTTGTAGAATAAGTTCGATGTGGGATAAATCATTAAGAACTTTGTTAAGGAAATAAAAACTTAGCATTCTTGTTTTATGAAACGTTTTCGGTATGATAGTGCATTGGAGTTTTGTACTACTCATTTGCGTACTTTTTTTTTCTAGTCCTGGCTTATTCATGAGATTATGTGCCCACACACCTCTCAGTAAAATGGTATTGCTGAGAGGAAACATCACCATGTTCTTGTTTCTCGTACTCTGTTGATTTACCATTCGATTTCCTCCCTGTACTTAGGTGACACTGTTTTGACTGCATATTTTTTGATCAATAGGATGCCTAATGCTGCATTACATGGACGAATTCCCTTATAGGTTATGTATCCTGATCGACCCCTGTTTCACGTCACCTCTCGGACTTTTGGTTGTGTTGCCTTTGTCCATTTGTTGGGACCGGGTTGGGATAAACTAGCACCGAGAGTAGTTAAGTGCGTCTTTCTTGGGTATATCTGGACACAAAAGGGGTATTGCTATTTTGTTCCGTTTACTTCTCAGCACTATGTTTCTTGGATGTTACCTTTCATGAGGTTGTACCTTTCTTTTCTGTGACAGCTACTGAGATGCCTCCTGAGGGTGATATAATGCCTATGTCATATACTCCTGTTCGCTTTGGAAGCTTTCTTGAGATTCCTGTCCGTACTACATCGCCACCACCTCCTGCTACGCATCCCTTTCCAGGCCTAACTGGGCCACTCTACACATAAGTTCGCCGTCATGCTACTTATCAGGGATCCCCACCCTCGCTTTCATCGTCGGCTTCTCAGGTGAGTCCTTTAGACACTGACGTATGTTACCTTGTGATGGCCATAGGAACAAGACAAGTGATGAGTCAGGTGATGATCTTGATCTTTCGACAGCCATTCGGAAGTGATCATGGACCTGTACTACTTATCCCACAGCGGAAGCACTTGCTATTGATAGTCTAGCTCCTGGATTTGTTGGATTCTCTCAGGCGTTAGCTACTACGCAGATTCTAGCTACTCATCGTGAGGCCATGCTTGATCCAAAATGGCGGGTAGCCATGGAGGATGGGATGGTCGCTCTTCGAGGTCGTAGGACTTGGGAGCTCACTCCACTTCCTGATGGTACTGCACTCGTTTGCTGTCGGTGGGTATTTACTGTGAAGTTCAATCCTGATGGTGGTGTTACTAGATACAAAGCTCGCCTTGTGGCAAAGGGGTTTACTTAGACTTATGGGGTGAACTTCTTTAACACCTTCTCATCAATTGCTAGGCTTCCCATTGTCCGGGTGTTGGTTGCAGTGTCAGTTCAGTTAGATTGACCCTTGCATCAGTTAGATGTAAAGAATGCCTTCCTTTATGATAATCTCCAAGAGGAAGTTTATATGCAACAGCCACCTGTCTTTGAGAGTCAAGGGGACAGAAGGCTATATATGGCCTCAAACAGAGTCTCAGAGCTTAGTTTCAGAGGTTGTCATAGGTTGTGGAGGCAACTGGATTTAGGAGATCGACAGCTGATTTTTTACTCTGTCAGGAGGACTAGACGAGGTACTGTGGTACTTCTTGTTTATGCTGATGATTTAATCATCATAGGGGACGATGAGCAGGGTATTGCTGTGGTGAAGCACATCCTAGCAGAGCAGTTTGTTATGAAGGACTTGGGGGCTTTACGATATTTCCTTGGTATTGAGGTTATTCGTAGTAAGAAGGGTGTAGTCTTGTCTTAGAGGAAGTATGTTTTAGATATCCTGCAGGAGATTGGTATGCTTGTGGCCAAGGATGCCAATATTCCTATGGACCCCAATATGCCACTCTATGATGAGGATGCACAGGTGGTGGACAGCAGATGGTATAGACAGCTTGTGGGCAAGCTGCTGTATCTCACTATCACGAGACCAGATATCTCCTTTGCAGTTGGGAGAGTGAGTCAATTCATGGCTAAGCCAATACGTCAGCATTGGGATGCAGTATTGATGGTGCTTAGATATGTCAAGAAGGCTCTTGGGAAGGGTTTCTTCTTCTCTAAGGGGTCTTCTGTGACGTTGGTTGGTTACTCTGATGCACACTATGCCAGATGTCACGTGGATAGCAAATCCACTATTGGGGTCTACACCTTTTAAGCAGGAAATTTGATTACATGGATGAGTAAGAAACAAGGCATAGTTGCAAGATGCAGTGCCAAGTTTGAGTACAGAGCTATGGCTCAGACGACTGCAAAGATGATGTGGATCAGATCCTTACTTATTGATCTACATGTGCAGTTTTCTAGTCCCATGGAGATGCGATGTGATAATAGAACCACCTTCATTGCCAACAACTCAGCATTTCACGAGAGGACGAAGCATGTTGAGGTTGATTGTCACTATACCAGGGACATTCAGAAGGGGTTGCTATATACCACTTCTGTTGCATCGGAGGCGCAGACTGTAGATATTTTCATTAAGCCCTTGGCCAGATCTTCATTTCATTCTTGTATATCCAAACTGAGCATGATAAATATTTATGCTCCGACTTGAGGGAGAGTATTAGCATATGTGATCTTTTATTTTCTCTTATTGTAAGGGTTATGGATGTTTTATCCCTTAGGGACATTTCTGTACTTATGACTTTACAGTCTCTCTCTATATAAGAGAGTTTTAGGATTTCTAATGAAACCAAGTCAATACATCCAATTATGATACAACAATACCTGTGGCTATCCAATCATCTAACAGAACAACTCCTTTGTTTGAAATGGGTCATTTAACTAGAATTGAAACCCCATTCTCCAACGTGTGCTCACATAACTATAACACAATATGAATGATCCACATTAGCCCCTTGGTAGGATGTACCTCTCACAGGCAGTAGCCTTTCCTCCTATGCATTCCTTTAGTAGGATAAAATGAACCAATTAATTATTTTGGAGCCTTACCTCTTAATATATAGAGAGGTTGGAAAAGTACATGACCCCATGAGGAGAAAAAAAGAAATTACAAACAAGGACGATAATAGAAAACATAATAGACCGAGAGGATACAACATTCTCTCTCAACCTAGAGTTTAGATGCCAATCATGCTCACCTTGAAACAATAGACATCTAAAGTGGGCTGTGGCAAAGGTTTGATAAATATGTCTCTATTATTTGGTCATTAGAAGAAACTAGAGTAGTATAGACAAGTCCACTCTGGATCAAGTCATGAGTGCAATGACAATCAATCTTCATGTGCTTGGTCCTCTCATGAAACATGGGGTTGTTTGCTATGTAGGTAACAACTTTGTTGTTGCATCTCATCTCCGTAGAAGTGTCAATAGATATGTGCAAGTTCATGAGAAGTGACCTCACTCACATCATCTCTATAGCTATGTGGGTCATGGCAGTTGAAGTTTAAAATTAGTGGAAACGAATAATATCAAAGCATAAAATAAAAAGAATGCTTGGATCTTCGTGGAAACCCCACTCACGAAGAATGTGGAGAAACCATGGGAGAAGTGCCCTATGGGTGTGTATTTCTCTGTTATTCTTAAAGAAATAAGTGGGGATTACATGTCTATTTATAGGCTACCATACACTTCACAAAGTCTCACTCCACTATGTGTGACTAAACCACTACACATACTTCAATACTCCCCTTCACGTTGCAGCATGTAATGCTAAGCTTGTACAACACAAAAAATCCCACTCTGCACAATAGATACAACTCTCCAGTTCTTGCTTGTAGGCGAGTGTGCTAACGACAAGGCTGAAGCTACTAGATGAATTGCTGTAGCTGGTTCTAACAAGGGCCTCTTCTTTAGAGGCCTCAACTAGTGCTGGTGGTTCCCTATTCAGTATCCCTGGCATGGGTCCTCTTCTATAGAGTCCATGAAACTGGATTTTAAACATAGAACTTGACATGGGTCCTTCATTTGAGGACCTCAAAACTAGATCTCTCTTTTCTAGAGACCTCAAAATTCTGGATCTTCCAGAGTTGTGGTTTCTCATATAGTGATCTGCAATAAAGGGACTCTCAAATGGGGGTGTCTATAATAGCATCCACACTCCTTTCTCCCATACTTGTATGGAAGATGAATACAACAATGAGAAGAAAAATATCACGAATAAAAGAGCTTCTCCCCCTCTTTATTTAATTTAAACTCTTTTGTTTGCCATTTTCCCCCTTTTTCTTTCCTTTTTCCTTCTTTTTACTCCTCTTCGTGCCTTTGTTTTCTTTCTTTTTTTTTTTTCTATTTATTTTATAACTCCTACCAATTATACACAAATTTAAAAGAAGACCCTTCGGTCTTACCTCTTAGGGCACAATCAAACCCAAAATCACACACCTCATCCTGCCACCTCTATAGCCGAGAAGAGAGGTGCCTTCGTTGCCATCATCCTCATTGGTGCACTAACCGTGATTGGATCTCTATTTCATGCGATCATGCAAGATTTCCACCACCGTCATCGCGTGATTGTTGGAGCCGACATTGTCTTCATTGTCATTGTCCTTAAACCACCACTACGCTTCCAAGCATTGCTGTGGCCTACATGATGGCCCCCTTCTTCACCATCGCCATTGCCATCGCCTCCTCCAGATTGGAACTTCTTTGAATGATTTTTGATAAAAAAACTTAGAACAATAACAAGATAAAATATGAAAATAAACCCAAGAATGAACTGTTTCGATACCAAGTTGAAATTTAAAATGAACGGAAACGAACAATATCAAAGCATAAAACAATAAAAATACTTGGGTTTATGTGGAAACCCTACTTACGAAGAGTAGGAAGAAAATCATGGGAGAAGCATCCTATGGGCGTGTGTTTCTCTGTTACTCTTCTTAAATAAATAAGTGGGGGGCACATGCCTATTTATAGGCCACCACACGCTCCATAAAGTCCTACTCCACTATGTAGGACTAAACCACTACACATTCTCCAACATTGGCTTTGTATTTTGACTCAACATTGGATCTAGTGACTATTGCTTGTTTCTTACTTTTGCATGTTGCTAGATTACCTGCCATATAATTACAAAAGTCTATAGTAGACTTCCTATTAGCCAAACATCCTCCATAATTTGCATATGAGTAGCCCATTACACTCGTAGGTAGAAGTCCTCTTATTGAGCAAGATCCCATGTCTTGGTGCCTTCAAGTTCCTCAACACTATTATTACAGCATCCCAGTCCTGTCTTGTCCGCTTGTCCATAAACTGCCTCAATTTCCCAGTTGCTAGGGAATATCTGGTCTGGTGATGGTAAGATATAGAAGGTTGCCAACCAGTTGTTTGTATTGCCTGTTATCTATCTTCTCTGCTTTCTCATCATATAAGCGAGCCTTGTGATCTGTGGGAATATTTGCTGGTTTAGCTTCTAGTATGCCTGTCTCTTGTAGAATGTCAAGTGCATATTTTCTTTGGGATAGAGCTACACCCTTCTTGCTATGTGCAATCTCAATCCTAAGAAAGTATCTCAATTGCCCAAGATTCATCACAAATTTGCCTGCAAGACAATCTTTTACCCTAGCTATGCTAGTGACATCATCTTCTGTGATAATCAAATCATCCATATACATGAGGAGCACAACTACTCCCTTCCCTGTCTTCTTGACAAACAACGAGTGATTAGAAGATCTGTGGAAACCAACTACTCCAACCACTTCAGAGAGCTTTTCAAACCAAGCTCTAGGACTCTACTTTAGGCCATATATTGCCTTTCATAGTATGTATACACACTCTTTCTGAACCTCATAGTCGGGAGGCTACTGCATGTACACCTCCTCTTAGAGATCTTCGTAATGAAACACATTCTTGACATCCAACTGACGAAGTTGCCAATCACGTTGGACTACCACAGAAATGAGAATGCACATCGTAGAGAGACATGCAACGGGGGAATTCCACGCAATACATCTACTTGAACCCCTTTGCAACAAGTTGGGCTTGTGTCTAGCAACGGACCTATTTGGATTGTATTTGATTACAAATACCCATCTGCAACTAACAACGATTGCACCCTCTGGGAATGTAGTGAGCTCCCAGGTAGCATGGGAATGAGGAATAACCATCTCATCCTCCATGACCTGATGTCACTTAGGATCAAGCATGGCTTATTGGTACGTGGATAAAATCTGCATGGCCGATAGTGCACAAGAAAACTTCTGAAAGGTAGTCCCTAGGGCCTCTGTAGATAGAGCCCCTTTAACTAGATATTTGGCACAATTATGAGGAACCTTTCGAATAGCAATCAAAAGGTTAGAATCATCTGGTACCACATCTTGCACCTGCTCTGAATGGCTAGTATCCACAGTTTGATTTGTATCACAAGAGCCAGGCAACACATCAGTAGTCAGTACATCACCTGAACTCACCTATCCCAGGGGCGATGGTGGTGTTGAAGAAGAGGGGTGTTGCTTGTAAGTAATAGGAGGATCATGAAACATTGCAGGCTTACTCAGAGCAAGCATAGAATCCATGATCGGGATAGCTTCTAAGGGGGTGGGTGCAACAGACATAGGTGCTTCAGTAACCTCAGCAAGAATATCACGCCCAATGGTAGAAAAGTAGGAAATGAACTCATGAAAGGTGACATCAACGTCAACATAATGATTGCTAGAGATGGGATCATAGCACCAATACCCTTTCTAAGTCCTAGAATGCCCTAGAAAAACACACCTAATAACCTTTGGAGCTAGCTTATCCTGACCAGGAGAGGTGAGATGCACAAAAGTGACACACCCAAAGACATGTGGAGGCACATGAAAGAGCTCACTATCAGGATGCAGAATTTGCTAAGGTGTTTGCTCATGAAGAATAGAGCTTGGCATCTTATCAATCAAATAACAAGTAGCAAGGATAATATCGCCCTAATATAATGAACACTATGATGAATCAAGAGAGTACGTGTCACATCTAGTAAATGTCTATGCTTCCTTTTAATCAGCCCATTCCGTTGAGAGGTACAAGAACAAGTGGTCTGATACACAATCCCATGAAATTTATAAAAGGCAGATATTTTTCTGGTACAAAATTCAAGAGTATTATCGGATCTCACAATTTTAATAAAAGTATAAAATTAGGCCTTTATTTCCAAAATAAAATCCTCAATAATAGTGCCAACATAAGACTTATTCTTTAACAAGAATACCCACGACAAACGAGAAAAATCATCCACAACAATGAGATAATAATGGTGACCTAGCCGATCATGAATACGACTAGGGTCCCACACATTTAGATGAAGTTGAAATAACTCTGTAGACCTAGGACTACGACTTGCAGGGTAGGAGGCATGGTAGTGCTTGCAACTGACAAGCATCACTAGTGAACATAGCTGCAGGAGAAATATAAGGAATAACACGTTGAAGCATGTCCAGAGGAAGATGGCTAAGGTGGAGGTGCCATTGGAATGGAGTCTTAGTAGCAATGAAGACTTTCCCATGGCAAGTAGCAGCATACAGAGTCTGGACCAAGCGATAAACATCCCTCTTCACGATTACTACCAATTGTCCTTCCTGTTAATTTGTCTTGAAAAACATAAGCTTGGGCATCAAAGATGGCACTACAATTTAGTTCCTTGGTAATTTTACTGATAGAAAGTAAGCTAATGGGGAAATTTAGCACAAATAGAACATTTGGCATCCTTAGTGTGGGGGTAACGAACACCTCCCCTTGTCCTACTATCTGGGAATGCCTCCCATCCGCAACCTGTACCGTCTTGCTTGGTGCAACATGACTAAGATGACTAAAGTAGTGTTGATCCCCACTTAGGTGATGTGAGGCTCCAGAGTTAATTAACCAATTTGTGCAGACTTGGTAATCAACTTGGGAGACAAAAGTAGATGCTATACTTGAAGAGGAGGCCACGACGGTTGTCTTAGGTGTAATAGAAGTGTCTTAAATCAATTGAGAGATACACTGAAGTAACTAATCAAACTCTACTCTGGAAGTTGTATCACTAGATGCCTCAGAAGGTGCAACTGCCTGATTGGCTGTAGGTGGGTGACCATGCTTGGTCCAATAAGTGGCCTAAATGTGTCCAAGTCTATGACAAAAGGTGAACAAGGAACGTTCTCTCTTAT
This sequence comes from Thalassia testudinum, assembly GCA_037157565.1. Classification (NCBI taxonomy): domain Eukaryota; kingdom Viridiplantae; phylum Streptophyta; class Magnoliopsida; order Alismatales; family Hydrocharitaceae; genus Thalassia; species Thalassia testudinum. The sequence continues at coordinate 21,509,243 of JAZHRO010000015.1, read as the reverse complement.
TAGGTGCACGACCACGACCTCGACCTCGTGGTGTAGGGGCTCCTCTGCCTTGTCCAGAGGTAGTTGCAAGAGTAGAGGTTTGCCCTGTAATCTCAGTGGAAGATCAAGTAAGTGCAATCCTGCTCAATCTGTTGTAAGCCTCCTCAAGGGAATGAAGCTCTGACAAGGTGAATAGACAGGGGTGTGCAACAGAAAATTCTGGCCCACGACCAGAAAGAAACTGTAAGACAACTTCCTTCCTGTACTCCTTTTGAGTAGCACAAGTGCAAACAGGTTGATAAGTATTATACTTCTCAAGAAGGCCCTTCATAGCAGACTAGTACTGTGACAGTGAACGACCCTCCTGGCAAAGCTGTGAGAGCTCATGATAAATCTGGAAGACTCGACTTGAGTTCTTCAAGTGAGAATAAGTATCATGCAGATTGTCTCACATTTCTTTTGCTGGCTGATAGTACATAATCTCGTCACTTATCTGTGGAATAACGTAATTCATGATCTAAGCATAGGCCATGGCGTTATCATTTTTCCATGTAGCATCCTTGTTCGTCTTCTCCTATGATTCCAATTGAAGAAGAATATGCTTTTTATCATGACTACCCACTGTCATGTGAAATGCCTGTGACCATCGTGGATAATTGGTCTCATTTAACTTGACCATGAGACCAGGAAAAGGGACTTTTAAAAGGCCCCTATCTCTGAAATAGAACCCGATATCACCTCTGACGAACTAGAAGACTCCATCTATCTCTTAGCCGTGACCAATCAAGCAACTATGGATATTGTTGGGAATAAAAGATGCCACGTGGTAGTGCCATGTGGTAGCCAGCAGGTCACATGGTAATGCTACATGGCAGATTGTCAGGGGCCCATAGGACTGGCAGCTAGAGGTCCAAAGGACTAAGTTGGTTTTTGTCTTTAGAGTCAAGTTTACTTTTTTAGAATATTTGTTTTAGGGATTGGTTGCTTGCTTTATTTAGAAGATTTGATTGTAATTTGGTTTTCAAGAATAGGGATATGTAATCTTCCAACCGTTGATAGAAACAATTTTGAAGTATTCTCATCAAGCTTCGGAAATCATATTGATCTTGATATGGCGGGCTGGTGTCAGGCTATAGCAATAATTTGGAGTATATGGCTACAGAGGAATGGTAAGGTCTTTAGAAGTAAGGGTAGTTGGGTGGAAAATGTAGCAAGAGAGGCTAAATGTTTTTCTATTTTTTGGCTACAACACCTGTAAGTCCGTTCCTTTTCTAATTTTTTAATATAATCTCTAGATGATTACCTTTCTTAGGCAATCCTCTTTTTTCTCAAAAAAAAAAGAATAGGGATATGTACTCTCTATAAAAGAGAGCCTTTCTTCTTTGTAAGTCTTTAAGTCATCAATAATATTTCCAACTCAAGGCTCCTCTCCTCTTTCTTCTCTCCACATTCACATAGATAGTCCTTGTTGGACTATTTTCCCATGCACATGGAGCTTTTACACTCTGAACTACGCCGATTCTTGACATGCTATCAGAGCCATCGTTTTAGGCTTGTTGTGCATGTGGGTTTAGATTGTATGTTGGTGGTTCACGTCTTTGGAGAAAGTCTTCCTCAAGAAAGTCCGACGCCTTACGTGGAGGAGGACTAGAGAAGATGGTGGAAGCATCGGCGACGATCAACAACGCCATGCTTGGACTGGGAGAGAGCAAGGTGGTTGTCTCCGGGACAACCGTCAAGCTCAATGAGACAACCACCTTGCTCTATGTGGCATCCAACAAGAAGAAAAAGAAGCTTGAGGAGGAGATTTTTTACTCTTTTAAAGAAGAGATTTTATCGAAACAAAGGGTACCAAACAAATCAAATGAGTGGAGAACGAGTACCACGACGATCGCTTTGGCTCTGACTCAAGAGGAAGAAGAGGCACAATGTAGCCTTTAGAAGAGCACCACGACTGCATCGACTTCTCCACTTTCTCTTGGTGACCTTTGCTCGAAGAAAAGCCAAGGGTCTTTTCCGGCTTACGAGTAAGGCACCATACTTTTTGAGGAGGCACATGGAACCCTTTAATGCATCGGAGAATGTCGAGATAAAGGGCTCGACTCTCGAGATTAGAAGAAGAGGCACAAAGACCATCCTCAACTCTTCAAGTGAAGAATGACGTATCAATATTAAGTTCAGCAAGTCATTGTCCTCTTGGCCTCAACTTGAGAAGTGTTGGGAACAAAAGATGCCACGTGGTAGCTAGTAGGCCATGTGGCAGTGCCATGTGGTAGCCTGTCAGGGGTCCACAGGATCGGTGGCTAGAGGTCCAAAGGACCAAGTTGGTTTTTGTCTTTAGAGTCAAGTTTGCTATTTTAAGAATATTTGTTTTAAGAATTGGTTGTTTGCTTTATTTAGAAGATTTGATTGTAATTTGGTTTCCATGAATAGGGATATGTACTCTATATAAAAGAGAGCCTTCACTCTTTGTAAAGTCTTGAGTCATCAATAATATTTCCAACTTAAGACTCCTCTCCTCTCTCTTCTCTCCACATTCATGTGGACAGTCCTCCTTGGACTGTTTTCCCATGCACACAGAGCCTCTACGCTTCGAACTACGTTGATTCTTGATAGATATATTGCTATATATCGAGATATTTGTTTCCATGCTATTGCCTACCTCTCTAGATAGTTTTTTTTTGAAACAAGGAAAGGGTAGTTATCAAGGATGATAACTATCCAAATATATTAAAGAGAGAACCAACGGCCAACGTCAAAACAAGGGGCAAACACCAAGACCCCTCACTTACAAGGACTCACTCCAGAGTTTAAACAAAACAGTAACAGACTCCACAAAATTCTCCACATAAGGCCTCTGGTCTTTGAAGACGATAGCATTCCTACCCAATCAGATGCCCCAGAGGACTGCCAATGGTCTAGCCCTCTCCTTCGTACGGAAGACAATCTGCCCAGCATTACCCCCTCCACCTCTATAGTTGCACCAAAACTCATCAAATGACCGGTAATTCCACCATCCCGCTCCCATACGTCTCCAAATCTGCATGACAAACGGGCACGTGAAGAAAAGGTGGTCAACCTCTTCATCATCACCTCCGCACAACGGGCAAACCTTACTCTTCCTAGGAGCCCATCTCGCCCTCCAAACCTTAGTCACGAGTCTCCTCCTCCTAAGCAGCCAAACAAAAATCTTGACCTTCAATGGACATGCGGCCTTCCAAACCTATCTGCAATCTCTCACCAGATCCAAATCACCCGTGGGACCCCTGCCGGACAATCTCTTGTACGTAGCCCCCACTTAGAACTCACCTTCATCCCAACCAAACATATCATTTCCGGATGCCGGCTGCAGACCTTCTAATTCTTCAAGCAATCTCTGGAAATCGTGAATTCTCGCATCTGAAAGATTCCCTGCAAAGGACAGACACAACCACCTTCCCAAACTTTGGCCATAAACACCTCTTTGCTCTGGGACATAGCAAAAAGTCTCGGAAATCTTCTAGCGAGTGCCCCTTGCCTCGTCTAATCATCCTGCCAGAACCTGAACCTCTCTAGATGGTTTCCTAAAATCCTCCTCCTTTTAGGGTCCCGAAGACCCTTGACATTCCAAGTCAAGATCGTCATTTGTCAATAACAACTCCCCTTGGTCTTTGCTTCTTTTCGTAAGTCCACTCCCCCTGCCAGCCTTCTAAACTTGCCTTACATTTTCCACTCGTTGAGGTTTCCATCACTGAAATGTCACTTATCAAGGTTAGCTTTTCCCCCAAGTTTGAACCTTGAGCTGCTGAGTAGCTATTGTCCTTGCATGAACCTTAATGCCCTCGCCTAAGGACATTGAGCCTTTGTTGCTCCTACTAGCACCAACTTAAAGTCCTCAACATTGTCTCTCCCCTTTCTAGCTGCCATTTGAGATCCCATTACACAACTCCTCTTGGTGCCTGGCTCTTTGCTGCCTTGTTATGGTGCTTTGCAAACACAAAAGGAAATCGAGTCCACCCTTATGACTTAGAAGACTATAGATTTGACCTAGTAAGATAGATTCAAAGTTCCATCCAATTGAATCCACAAATGGGACCCCAAATTCATCCAAAGAGCCGTGCATATTGGTGTCATGCAGTCTTGACACGAGATTGTATTGGACACTGAAGAAATTCCTATCAATCTTGTAAAACAAGCTGATGATTCACCTTCTAAAAATGGCCCATTGACTTTGGGAAAACAATTGATGCCCACACTTGCCAACTTAGGTAGATCCAAATTGTTAGGCATTAATTTCTCCTTTCAAAAATTGCAATTGTTGAATTATGAGAATGCCTTTCCCTTCTCTTATTTTTTCATGTGATTTGATCATCACTCTGCTGCCTTTGTCGATCCATCCCTGACAACGGCATAGGGCCAGGTCCTAGCACCTGACTGACAGAAACAAGAAAGGTCGATTATGGTCAGTGAAGTCTCACCTAATTAGGGATTATCTACAGAGATAGGACCTCTACCATCACCATAGCTCCATCAGGATTGCATTCTGTGAGAAGAGGATTGTCACATCTTAAAGTCCTCCAAACAAAGACATGACTTCTTCTACTACCATGAGGTACTGAGGATGCAGTGGGTTTCCCTTAATCAACAAATCAGCCGCTGGATGTGTAGGTGCCATTTGATAACCTCCAATGACCATGCAATGCCTCCATTTGATTGGGTCATTCCCCAGTGTCAAACACTTGAATTCAAGAGCCTTCAACAAACACCTGTCAAACACATGCAAAAGGAACTTTAATAACACGAAAGTTGCTAATGTAACAACCTTTGCATCAGGTGCCTCCTTGAAGTCATTGTGAAACTCAGAGACAATGGTGCAACCACCTTGCATAAGCAAGAATCTGAACCCTGCCACTCGGAAGTGACTCCATGATCTGCAGCTTATCCTTCTCTTTTGTTGGCTCGGAAAACACCGAGCAAGAGGTCCTTTGATGATTGACCCCACCATGACTTACGTGATTCATTGGATTGCTAAATTTCCTTGCCAATTGACCTAGACCAAAGAATCAGAAACATAAGGTTCTGTTCCTTCCTTGAGAAATGTGTTCAGGTCCATCACCTCTCCTCAGCCTACGTTTAGCAACAAACCACCCACTTCATATCTCTTTCTTGCTCAGATGCCCCATTCCCTTAATGACATTGGTCCCAAGATAGCCACCCTATATTGTTTAATGCATTCAACACAAACTTATTGATCTTATGATTTTGCGCTGGCTTTCCTTTTTTGAGGGAGAACGATTTTCCATATTTGGACTACGATCCAAAAATGGTAACTGAGGTGGCAGAGAATATTCACTATCCTAAACAGGTAGCTTCCGGATCCTTAAACGGATCCGGATGTGGTGAGTCCAACCCTCTTGACAAAAACAAACTTTCTTGTCAACATTTGGCGTCTGGTGGACTTCCTGCTGCTGCGATAGATGTTATTGTGCAGGACCTGGAATGAACATATCCTGATGCAGCGGGTGCAGATGATCACAGAGAAAATTATGTCCTTGATGTTTCAGGGTGGGCCAAAGGATTTGCTATTATTTGGTGTATCCAAGCAAAGGAATGGTAGTATCTTTAGAGGGGAGAGATGTTGGATTGCAAATGTTGTGAGAGAGACAAATAGCATGTCTGAGTCCTGGCTGAACAATTTGTAAGTTTGGCCCTTTTTCCCTATTAATATAATCTACTGGGTGATTACCGAGCTTCCTTTTCTTTCTTAAAAAAAAAAAGATTTTGACTAGATAAGGCTTAACATCTTTGACCTATGTAGACAAGTGCAGTCATTTCCCACCCACATAATGCTGCTAGTATCGTTTTTGAAGAGTAGGAAAAAAGATGACACACAGAAGCAGGATGTACCATAGTTAGAGATGGCTTAAAACCAACTTATTCAACTGAAGAGTGGCCTAAACAGCACCATGACACTAGGGATCCATTCATTTTGAAAAAAGAGGAGAATATGAGTATATGTAACCATGGATACTAGCACATAAGATCCATTTACTGTACAGCACTTTATTTCTTACAGTCAATCTTTTGTTAAATTTGTCAGTCCTCTTGCATTCTGCTGGTTAGAGAGGACATTGATCAGAAGGAAGGTTGTGGTGTTTTTCTTTTCTTGCCTCCTTTTTTGACACAAAGAAAGTAGTTTCTGTTGGTTGGCTTATACACTTGTTTTTAATATAATCTAAGAAGTATATGCCCCAGTGGCAGGACCAAAAATTTAAGGAAATTGAGGAGAAAAAATCAAAAGAGGTTGTAGTTATCAATGGAATCTAGAAATTGGGGAGCCAAAACATAAAGGCTGTCGAAAACAAAGGTTTCAGTGTTCTATTTAAAGTGGGGGCCTGGTCCACCACTGCAAGAGCCTATTAAATACTTTTTCGATTTTCTAACCAAATTTCTGTTTCTATTTAGAACTGCTATGCAAAGAAATCTAGAATAGTTGTCCTTTATGATATCTTATGGATCCTCCCTGTCAATATAAGTGTATAGTTCAAGTCATCTATTCTTCAGATAACATTATATTCACCATGTTAAAATTGAATCTTGTCCTTAGGGTTTCGCTTTTAGGCTTGACTTGTGTATTTATCAAACTACCAATATCTGCAGGTCAGGAGAATGACAAATTCTCCCCACAAAGCTGAGATTCTTTCTTCATCTTTGGAGGCCTTCAGAAGAATTCAAATGGAAAGGGCAATCAGCCATGGTTCGAGATGTCATTCTCAAAATGTTTCTTATGGTCATGATGAGAACTCAGGCAATGCAAAAACCATTACTGAATTAACCATCTTTTCCAGAAATACAAATGCTGAAATAACTGAGAATAATATTGGAACAAGTAAAGAGATGCATAAGGCCAAAAATAGCCACATGTATCATGATTCTGTGCCTCATGGTGACTCCACCAATGAAGTCAGTTTATCAGAGGATATCACTGTGAGCAAGGATGCTACTTGTAAACATAACTCCATAAAGCGATTGCCCCAGAATGAGAGCCACGCTTCCAAGGACAAAGTACTTCCAGAGAGTAAGCTGGATAATTCATCCAATACAGATACAGTCAATAAGAATTCTGCATTTTTTACGAAAGAAAAGGAAAAGGAAAAGAAAGTTCCAGCGGCATGGAAGTCAATGAACGCCTGGAAGGAAAAAAGAAATTGGGAGGCTATACTTAAATGCCCCTCAAGAAGCTTGTCCAAGGTTGTTTCACATTCTCCCAGCACAAGCAGAAAAAATGTTCAGCGTGCAAGAACATTGCATGATAAACTCATGTCCCCAGAAAAGAAGAAGAAGACAGCTTTTGACGTGAAAAAAGAAGCTGAGAAGAAACATGCTCGTGCAATGAGGATAAGAAATCAACTGGAAACTGAGAGAATGCAGCGACTACAGAGGACATCAGAAAAGTTAAATCGTGTAAATGAATGGCAAGCTGTGCGGAATCTAAAACTCAGGGAAGGAATGTATGCTCGCCAACAGCGTGGTGAGTCCAGGCATGAAGCGTATCTGGCTCAAGTAGTGAAAAGAGCAGGTGATGAAAGTAGCAAGGTAAATGAGGTTCGATTTATCACTTCATTAAATGAAGAGAATAGGAAGCTGATGTTGCGTCAAAAACTTCATGACTCAGAAATTAGGCGAGCAGAAAAGCTGCAGGTATTGAGAACCAAACAAAAGGAGGATATGGCAAAAGAAGAGGCTGCATTAGAACGTAGGAAACTTCTTGAAGCTGAAAAGTTACACCGACTTGCCGAAATGCAGCGAAGGAAAGAAGAGGCTCAAATGAGAAAAGAGGAGGAATGTAAGGCTTCTAGTGCAGCTCGCGAAGCCAGAGCAATAGAGCAACTAAGGAGAAAGGAGGAAAGAGCTAAAGCTCACCAGGAGGAAGCTGAACTTTTAGCACAAAAGCTTGCCGAAAAACTTAAAGAAAGTGGACAACGTCGGAAGTTTTACTTAGAGCAAATACGTGAAAGGGCTGCCACAGATTTTAGAGACCAGTCTTCTCCTCTGTTGCAGCGATCTTTAAACAAAGATGGGCAGAGTAATCTGGTATCAAATGAGGTATGTCAAACATGTAGTTCTGGCCTAGAAGGCTCTCCTCTGTGTTCGAGACTTGTGTCACAAAACCAGTCCTTGAAGAGAAGAATTAAAAAAATACGTCAGAAGCTCATGGCTCTTAAGCATGATTTTATTGAGCCTTCTCTTGCTCCTGAGAATGCAGGACGTGGATACAGATCCTTCATGGCGACAGCAAAAGTGAAAATTGGAAGATGGCTTCAGGACCTTCAGAAACTTCGCCAAGCAAGAAAAGAGGGTTTTGTGAGTATAGGACTGATTGTTGGAGAAATCACAAAGGCATGCTCCATCATTTTGTTCAAAGTTATTTGTTTATTTATCCTAAGCAATTTGAGCTGCTATATTGGTATTGTTGGAAAAGCTATAATCATGACTACAATGTCAGAGAACTTCTAGTCTAAAACTGCTGTTAATTTTCCTTTTTCATTTCTTTGGATTAAAATGACTAAATGTTTTTCCCCCTTGGTCTGCAGTTTTTGGAAGGAAAGGAGACGGAGCTTCATGTATCTCGCCAGGCAGGTTTAGTTGATTTTATAGCTTCTGCGCTACCTGCATCTCACAATTCCAAGCCCAGTGCTTGTCAGGTGACGACATTCTTTCTGCGCTTGCTGAAAGTGATCCTGTCACTACCTGCCAATCGGGATTATTTTCTCTCCCAAAATCTCTTGCCTCCTATCATTCCAATGCTATCATCTTCCCTTGAGAATTTCATAAAAATAGCAGCATCTTTGAATCATCCTGGGAATACTGTTCTCCTGCCAACTAAAGTGTCCTCTGAAAATATGGAATCTGTTGCTGAAATTTTAGAGGGCTTCATCTGGGCAGTTGCTATAATAATTGGCCATGCTCCTCTTGATGAAAGAAAGCTTCGAATGCGGGATGGTCTGATAGAGTTGGTGGTCTCCTATCAAATTATCCACCATCTTCGTGATCTTTTTGCTCTCTATGGCAGGCCACAGATGGAAGGATCTCCGTTTCCTTCCATCATACTTTTCAGTTTGAACCTCCTAGCAGTTCTAACATCTAGAGCAAGTCTTCTATCATCAACTGATGGGGAATATTGCCTGTCTCAGTGGGCATCTGCAATGTATGATCTTGAGACTACTTCTAGTAGAGCATCTGTCTCTTTAGGCTTGTGTGAATCTGCTTCAATTAAAGTAACTTCTGGTGATCATGATCTGCGATCATTTATAAGTGAAGAAAAGATTTCCAGTGGCCTTCCTTTCTCAAGTACTTTGGAAAAAAAGCAGCTAGTTGCTGCTAACGAGGTGGATAAAGATCCTTCCACAATTCCTTTTAAAGGCAGTATATTGAATTCAGTAGAAACGGGCATGGACACTAAACTTGACATGGTAATCAAAGATCCTGTGGAAGAACATTCCAAGCCATTTTCATCATTGAAAGGTTATCATATAGATACTGATGCAGAAAAAAGTATGACATATGAACCTGCAAATGTAAACCAGAAGGAAGTGGTCATGAAGCACCCATTAACATTGCTTATCCCTGCCATAGCTGAGACTGGACTAGTCAGTCTTCTATCCCTTCTAACGGCTATACTGTTGCAGGCAAACAATAAAGTCTCGTCTGAACTGGTATTATTTATACTTTCTGCTTGTGCTTCGATGTATCCCTGCTGTCTATTACATTTCTAGATGTTATATTTGGCTCACAAATAGTTTTACTGAACTCATGCTTTATGAAAAAAAGAGTTCATGTGTTATGAATTACTCAAGTTGATGATTATCCATTCCCATTAAATCAGGCATTCGACTAGCTAAATGGTTAAGCATGCTAATTGTAACATCATATTTGGGAGAATCTCTGAAAAAAGATACTTCTTTTTGCGGCATAGAGGTGCTCTACAAAATTAAGTTCTTTGCATGGAAGTTCTTGTACTTGTTTCTAGTCACGTGGTAATTCTATGGATCTATCTTGTTTCTTGTCATGTGGTAATTCACGGACCTATCTGCTAAGAAAATCAACTTAGTTATTTTTGTTGTATTGAAAATGAGGCTTTGGCCCTCTTTATATAGAGGGTTAGAAGGCAATAACTTGCTTACTAAAAGTAATGACAAATTCAAGGACATCCAACATATCTCTGATTTTATTTCCTAATACTCTCCCTCAAGTAGCAGCATAGATGTCAGCAAGTCCTAACTTGCATCACAAAAAATCATGCCTCTTCTTTTTAAGGGCCTTGGTGAGAATGCCATCTGTAGCTCTAAGGAGATATATGACGTGCCAATCCTCCGTTCCATGACTGCATTTTAGATGAAATGGTAATCTACTTCGATGTGCTTAGTGCGCTCATAGAAAATCGGGTTGATATTATATATGTCGCCGATTGATTATCACAATATAGTGGAACTGGTAGCTACACCTTCACACCTAGATCCTGTAGGAAACACACAACCTACATGATCTCACATGCGGCATGGGCCATGGCACGATACTCAGCCTCAACACTGAAATGGGCAACCACACTCTATTTCTTGCTCTGCCAAGAAACAAGGTTTCCACCAAGAAAGAGTATATCCCGAGGTACGTGCTACTGGTGAGAAGGTCTTGAATTAATCAATCCCATAAGTTTGGGTGAAGCCTCTGGCAATTAGTTGGGCCTTGTATTTGTCAATTGTACGGTTTGCTTGATATTTGATGGTGTAAACCCATCGACAGTTAACAATAGTAGCATCCGAGTGACAGGGCACCAAATCCCAAGTCCCTCTTAACTCAAGGACCTGCATCTCCTCGTCTATAGCATTATGCCATCTAGGATCCTAGGAAGCTTGACTGTAGTCTCTGGGAATAACTACAGTAGTGATGGCCAAGGTTACAAAAATCAATAGTTGGTATTCAGTTGGTGAGGTCATCGACTAAGGAGTATACAAAATGCAGGTGATTAATCGATTTAGCATTTTTAAGTATTTAAAAATTTAAATATAACTATATATACTATTATACATATTATATATACATATATACAACTTGAAAATATGCACATATGTATTAGTATTATTTTTTTGACATGCATATTCACTTAAAGAGATTGATAAGCAATAAGAAGGGTGATGGTGATGGAGGACTGAGAAGAATTAGAGAGGTTTAGGGTTTTATTACGATTTGAATGTAGATGGAGGGGGATGGAGAAGCCAGGTGGGTTCTTTTTCTCTTTGGCATGCTAATCAAGACAAAAAATTGAACTTTCAATGTTTGATCGGATGATCAATCAGCTGGTTAATCAGATAATTAGCTGATTAATCGGTCCACCCAATTATAGGCTCGAATATTGATATGTCGTTTGGTCCTCGACTGCATACAAGTAATGGGCTAATTAATCAGTTGCATAAATTGATTTTTGTAGCCTTGGTGATGGTCGAGGCAAACTATTTAGTCTCCCCTTTTAGGTGGGAGATCCCAGTGTAATGAGACATAGGATGTAAAGTGCAAGATATGCTGGACCTCTTTCGAACCACAAACTTGTCATTACCTAGGTTTGACAGCTCTGGATTTACTGTCTGTGTAGTTGGAGAGGAATCTGGAGGGACAGTAGGACTAGTTGATCTGCAATGGTAAACCTAAGTCTCCCTGGGAGCCAACACTATGCTAGAGTTCTGCTTAGAATAGTATGGCATCTTTTCAAAGAAAGTCACATCTGTAGTTACTATGTAATGCCTGTGCATAGGGTCATAACATTTGTAGCCTTTCTGGATCTGTGAGTAACCTAAAAATATGCATTTCATGGCAGGTGACGAGAATTTATCCTAGCTACCTTGCGCCTGGACAGAACACATATTCCTAAATACTCGTAGGGGTAAGGGGAATGGCTTACACACTCATGATGCAATACTTGATATGGGATGCGCCTATGAAGCACTGAAGAGAGAACCTTGTTGATCAGGTACATAGCAATGAGAATAGCATCACCTAAGAACTATTTGGGTATTTGCATGTGGATCATTAATGTACGCGTAATATCAAGAAGATGCCTTAGCTTATGCTCAACCACACCATTTTGCTGGGATGTGTGAGAACAAGAAGTTTGGTGAATAGTCCCATGGGCACTAAAGAACTCTTGCATCTCCCTCTGAACAAATTCCAAAGCATTATTGCTTTGGAAAAGTCTAACTCTGGTAGAATACTATGTTTGTACCTCAGTAAAGAATTTCTGGATAATTTGTGGAATCTTTGACTTGGCCTTCATTAGGAAAACCCAGGTAAGATGGCTATAATCATCCATAAATACTGCTTAATACTTGTGTCCTCCTTTAGTCTGTACTTGCGTGGTCCCCAGACGTCACAGTGGACTGGTGCAAATGGTGTAGTGCTCACACCATCACGCCCCATGGAATAGGTGCTCTTGTGATGCTTCCCCATTTGACAGTCCTTGCACTCTAAGGTCAAGGAGGCTGGTAATTTAGGATACATTTGGCACATCTTCCCGATTGAGAGATGCCAAAATCGTCTATGCCAAAGCTAGGGGCCACTAGCTATGGACACTGCTTCAGCAAATAGTGTCGATGTGTTCAGGTAATAGAGACCGTCTCTCTCTATCCCACCACCAATGATTTCATTGGTGCGTTTATCCTGGAAGTAGCAGTGCTTGCCATAAAAAACAACCCTGCACTAGAGGTCTCTGCAGATCCGGCTAACTAGAGGTCTCTGCAGATCCGGCTAATAGACAACAGACTCATAGGAAACTCCAGGGCATAGTTTACATCTACAAATTCATAGTAAGGGAAACTTGAATTTCCCTAACTGTAGTAACTGAATAGTTTGCTTCGTTGGCCACTTGGACCTCTTGGATTCCCTACGTCCTGGCAACATTCTGCAACTCATTTTCTCTTTTAGTGAGATGAATCGAGGCACTAGAGTCAATGACTTATGGTTTGGGCCTCTTGGTGCTCCTTGATCCATCTAGAACAGAGAAACCAACTCCGATCCAATCTAAGATTTGCCTTTTTCTTTGGAAAAATGAACTCAAGTTGCATGTGACAAGGCTCATCATGCCAACAAGGGAAAAACTCTTTCCTAGTGGTGAGAGAAGACTCATCACCCTTATCAACTTTAGGATAGCCCATGAGAGAAGGCTCATCACGTGGAAACCACAGACAGAAAACCACCGGTGGACTCTTCTTTAACTGATAGTGTTGTACGCCATGCAGTAAGAGGTGGAGGCGACGGCGATACCACTGGATCTCCTTGCGGTGCTGCTGTTGTCGGTGATCTCCTCACCGATCATCTTCATGGATCACCAAGTCTTTGGTGATCGAATCATATTTGGTGGAATACCAGACCACTAGTCTAGCATCATTGCTTTGATACCATGTTAAGAAAATCAACTTAGTGATTTTTGTTGTATTGAAAATGAGGCTTTAGCCTTCTTTATATAGAGAGAGGGTTTAAGCATACAAGAAAGCCGCAATAACTTGCCTGCTACAAATAACAATGACTAAATTGGAAGGTAATAACTTTTCTAATAAAAATAACAAGAGTAAAATAGGACACTCAACATATCCCTTATTTTATTTCTAACACTATCATTGCTTAATGATGACAAATTCATTGAGATGTCATTCTCAGGTTTCACAATTTTGGTTTATTATGTTTCTGGGTATCATATTACATTCCTTGTGAGGAATTGACCCCAAAACTGAATTGGTATTGAGGAGAGAAGGCATGCAGTAATTAAGCATAAAATCAAAAGGACTGACAATTTTAAATCGAGGAGTGAGAAGAACATTAATTAAGAACAAAGAGAGGTAAGCTGAATATGATCCTAAGCAATAATGGGTGTTAAACCTCCATCAGCAAACATTTTTCAAAAAAATCTTCCGTTAGCAAACATTTACAAATGGGGTAGGAAACCAGGTTATGGATTTATCTAAAGAGGCATTACCAATGATGTGAAAGGAATCCCTAGAACCTGGTATTTGCTCAGTAATTAAAGTATGAGCATGTATATGTAAGAAGACAGACATATCAAAAGATTATTGAGACAATGGTATTGGGGTGCTTAGTTAGAGCCATAACCCTAGTTTACCTCCATTTGGCAACCAGTATGTGCTAGTTATTTATAAGGCTTGGATTGAGATTTCTTCCTAGTCATAGACTGATTGGCCTTGGTAGGTGTGGCTAGATGACCAAATTTCATCCAACATTGTTCAAAATTGTTCATAGATCCACCTTTTTAGAGGGGACTTCTAATGGTTTTTCCAAGGCTTTCTCAAATTGTTGGAAATGTTTTGGATTTAATTTTTGGAAGATGAGTAGTGCCACTTAGGACCTCTTAGATTTTCTGAGGTTGTTTTCCCTGGCACTGGAGAAGGATGTTAGGCTGATCGATTGTTGGAGTGGTACACTGGAAGACAATCAAGGATGTGGGATGGCTTCTTTATTTTCGGACTGTCAAAGGTAAGAACAGAGGAGTTGATGTAGTTGCATAAGGCTATAGGAAGCTTGTCCCTTGCTATAGTAAAGAATGGATGCAATGGTAAGACGGAGGGTCCTCGATGAAAAAAAGCATACAATTATCTTTGCTAGCACTTGATAGATAGAGATGAAAACTTCCTTAAGGATTGCCTCTTTCTATGGGGAGCCAAGGCACCTTTGAAGGTCCATTTCTTTTTATGGAAGCTCAGAAGGAGCAGGATATTTAAAGATATGAAGGTGGCAATGCTTTCTTGATGTCTATGTTTCTTGTTGTTTTTGCGAGGTTGGAAAAGAAGACATAGATTATCATTTTTTCTGGTGTCTCTTGGTGGTAAGGGTATGGATAGAAGCTCCCATGGACTAGGTGGATGTCATTTCTGTTAATTGTTGTTGGAGTTCCTTCCAACTGGAATGAGTTGTTGTGGGACCACTTTAGTTTTGCACTGAGTTGGAGAGGGCTAGGTTACTTGCTTTTTTGTGGGCAACTGTGGAGTAAAATGGGGCTGTCATTAGGGGGACAACCTTATCCTGAGAAGGTTATTTCTTGTGCTAGATTGTTAATATCAAAGTAGGAGTGCTTCTCAAAAAAATATCACAGTAGGAGTGTATTCTTCGCTCATGATGTTTTAACTATTTTTCAATTTTTGTTTGATAGGTAAAAGGGAAGGCTACATAGAGCAATGGCCTTACTGATATATTTAGTCTAAAATGGGGTTACAACATGGTCATGTCTCGTCTTCTTAGAAATCCAAGTCTGCCTACTTGGGTTTGAGTATCCTACAACAATTAGATTTTGTTGAGGTTATTATTATGTGGGGTTATGTTTTTGTTTTCAATATTTTTTTTTGAGGGAAAAGAAGGAAGATTACTTGAGCCTGGTAATCATCCTGTAGCTATATTAATTTAAAAAAGAATATACTTACAAGTTTTGACGTCAAGAATCAGAAAAATAAGAAGCCTCTCTCACCACATTCTTCAACCACACTCGCTCATTATTGAAAACCTTACAGTTTCTCTGCAACTAGATAACCTAAAGAATAGCAAAAGCTTTGCACCACCCAGCTATATCAAGGTGAAGATGGTCACTAAATGTTGCCTAGAACGCCTCGCAGTTTGAATGATCAACCGTATGGATGCCACATTGATCCCAAACCTCTTTAGAGAAGCTACATTCAAAAAATAAATGCTGAAAGTCCTCTTCTGATTGGCCACACAATGGACATGTTGTATCCCTGGAAGGACACCACTTTGCTCTTTAAACTTTAGTTACCAATTTCTTCCTTCTAAAGAACCAAAGGAAAAACTTGATTTTGAGTGGGATCTTGTAGCCCCAAATCAGATTAGAATCACTTTCAATGGGGGTCACTTGCGCACCATTATAAAGCAATAGTTTGTAAGCATTCTTAACTGAGAACTTTCCATGTTTACACCGCATACTATCAGGTTCCATTGATGGTGAAAAATCCTCCACATCAGTTAGCAGCTGCTGAAATTCAGAATATGTTGCATCAGAGAGACCCTCCGGTAGTCTAACATCCCACACATTGTGGTCACTGTCCCATACATTTGCCACCCGCGCCTCCTCCAAAATGTGATGAAATAATCTCTGACATAGGTTTGAAAATTTTCCATTTTCAGACCAATCATTAGTCTAGAATTTAAACAATGATCCATCGCTTAAACACGGCATGAAATGATTCGAAAATTCTGATAAGATCTGCCGCAACGAATGGCAGAATGCTAATGATCCACTAACAGGAACAACTCGTTGGTTCAAATCCATGTCTTCCCCATAGGAATCTTTCAATGTAGATGTAAGCTTGCCTTGCTCAATGGAAAACAATTTGCACACCCATTTTAATAACAATGCTTTATTAAAATGGTTCAACCTGCCAACTCTATGACCCCCTTCTTTTTTTGGCTTGCAAATATCCCACGGAATCAGTTGCGCAAATCTCCCCTCACAATTTGCCCCTTTCCAAAAGAACTTCTTTCTAATCAAATCAATATGGTTCAAAATTTTCTTTGGTGGAGCAAACATTGACATGAAGAAGATCGGAATAGAAGAGAACCGATTTGAGCAGGACCAAATGTCCACCTTTAGAAAGGAGTCTACCACTCCAAGAAGACAATCTCTTTGATAACCTTTCAACAAGTAATTTCTAATCTGCCGAAGTCAATTTCTTCCCCTTTAATGGCAATCCAAGACATCGAATAGGGAGTCTAACCACCGGGGTCTTCAGGATACTTGAAATCACATTTTCCTCCAAACTTTCCATGCCAAAGGGGAATGAGGTAGACTTAATTCTATTAATTTTCAGACCTGAAATTTTAGCAAAAATTCTTACAAGCGAAGAGACATGAATCGCCTCTCTACTCCCCCCTTCAATGAAAAATGTTGTATCATCGGCATATTGCAAAATAGGTGTGATGAGCCTACCATCCTTCTTTGTCGTAAACCCAGAAACCATGCCACCTTCTCAGGCTTCAAAAGCCATGTTTGCAAGTGTATCCACCGCAATGTTAAACAACATTGGCGTCAACAGGCAACCCTGTTGCACATCCCTTTGCGGCTGAGTCCAAGAACCACTTGCCCATCCATGAACTAACACAGAGAACGAGGAGGTAGTCACGCATCTTCTCATCATCATAATCCACCGATTTGGGAATCCCACAAATAATTTCATGAGACGGAATCATAGGCCTTCGAGAAGTCCACTTTCCATACAAATGCCTTGGATTTACACCACTTCCAGGAAGCTAGAAATTCCTCTGTCAACACATAGGAATCTTGCAGAGACCCCTTAATAAATGCTGACTGAACATGCGAGATGATGTCAGGAAGCACTTGTTGCAGACGATTGGCCAAAATTTAGCAACCAAAAGGTAAATGGAGTTTGATAATGCAATAGGCCTAAAATCTCCCACCTCTTTCGGATCTTGTTTCTTTGGTAGGAGAAAAAGATAAAATTTGTTAAGCCTTTCAACACTTGCATTTTTATCAAAGAACTCCTTAACCATGGCCAATATATCAGGCCCAATCACCTCCCACATTTCTTTATAGAAAATAATTTGCAAGCTGTCCGAGCCAGGAGATCCCTCTGCCTTCATATCGCACAAAGCACTCATGACCTCATCTTATCCACATCCTTAGCAAGCGCAACCTTTGTTTCATCACTGATCTGGTCTAGCTGCAAATTTGCTAACCGCTAATCACCACACGTCTACCTTTGGTAAACTCTTGAAAATAATTTTTAAAAGCAGAACAAATCTGTTCTCTTTTTCTGATAACATTATCGCCAACTCCCAGGCTATTAATCATGTTTTTCCTTCTTCTGGTGCTGGCTGACAGATGAAAGAATCTAGTGTTAGCATCCCTTTCTTTAAGCCAGAACTGTCTCGACTTCTGCCTTCAGTCCATTTCGTTTTATGATCTTCCGACACAATCGATTGGAATCTCTTTCTCTCCTGGCTTTTCTCCTTTGAAAGCGCTCCCCCCTCCTCTTTTCAGTCCAACGCAGCCACCTCCTGAAGCGCATCATTCCTTCTTTCATCTCTGCGTGCTTTAAGACCCCGTTTAAACCTACTTGGATATAAAGGAGCTATCTCTTGTAATTCTCTCAAGGGTGCCTCTTTATATAAAGGGAATAGGGTTTTGTAATAAGATTATTTTTCTTATTTTACCTAACATGGTATTAGAGTAACGATCTTAGACCATGGCTCCGGTGTCCCACCAACTCTAGCCTCCAACACCATCACCTAAATTCCTCTCTCCCTTCACCGATGCTGCCAACCTTCTCTCTCTTCCTCCTTTGGCGTCGCCAACCAGTAGCAGTCCATAGGAGATCATTGCCAGTTAGTAGTAATCCTTAGGAGGCTGTCACCAGCCTGCAGAGACCACCACTGGCGGCATTCAACGTCGCAGGTGGTCTCCTTTACATGCAGTAGCTAGCAGGCAGTGATTTTTTTTTTTTTTTTTTTTGGGGGGGGGGGGGGGGAGTGTCGCTAGGGACCCCATTCATGTCCTAACGTGTGGTTGCTTTGTCCTATGACAAGTTTATCTTCAATCTAAGGTCTGAAATCGTAGTTTCCATATCTCCAATACCCTATATGCATTGTTCTAAATGCACATGGCATGCCCACGAAATAGCCTTTTTTTGATGTGAGGCAATATCGGCACACATGTATTGTTGAAATGTAGGAGTGTCAGCAATAGTTTGTCAAATATGGATAGTATGCCGATAAGTTTAGAGAAATGGGTGGTATTAGGTATAATTCTTAAATTGTTACCATATTTTAAGGCCAATATCAAGGACCCACCTTGCATAGGAGGGCGACTGGTGGGAGGTGCATGAGGGTGAGAGGGAGGGATGAGGGGGTTCATCTTTCTCGTTGGGAGAGAGGGAGAGTTCATTTCCGAGAGATTGTTTGTTTCAAATGCCATGAAAGAGGACATTAGGCACATGATTGTCATAAGCCATTGATTTGCTTGCTGTGCCATGGATGGGGACATTAGAGGAGGACTTGCCCAAGGAGATTCCTCGGGAGTGTACCAGCCAAAAGTGCACCGCATTTGCCCTCTCCACTGCTGGCCGATCTGCCTACCATTTGGATTGAAGTTCCTTGGTCGGATGAAGTAAAGACGTTGGACTCATTACTTGAAACCTCCATGATAGGGGTTGTTAAACATGAGGAGATGTTTATTGATCAAGTTAGATCTTTCTTTTTACAATGTGACTTAGCTTCTTCCAATTGGAAGGTATCGTTGTTATCGAAGAAGATCATGGTTTTTGGGTTACGGGAAATGGATGTGAATCGGTTTAAATTTAAAGAGTCTTCTATTGGGTATGTCGTTATTTGTTGGATGATGCCGAGCATTTACGAAGGAGCTACGGATGAGCGGATCCCGTTGAGACCTGTTGTTAGATTCCGAATTTTTGGAATGTCGCTAAGTTTGAGAACTATAGAGATTGTGGTGGCCGTATGTTCCTCTTTTGCTCGTGTTAGGAGAGTTTTTGGGCTTGGTCTGCGGGAAGGTGATGCATTGGCAATGATTGTGGAAGGGAATTGTTGGTAGGTTGATCAATTCCATTGGAGATCCTACGTGTTGGTGGATGCGCATGCGTGGTCGTGCATCCGTGGTCAAGTTTGAAGAATTAGGTATGGAGAGTCATTAGAGGCTATCATACGTGTAAGCACTTGTTGCAGGTGTGTCTGCGGAGATAGGAAAGAAGATTCTTGATCGATTAGCATCGAGATTAGAGGAGAAGCAAAGGTCTGCGGAGGCCGATGTCGCCGGTGAAAGGTGGTGCTCCGATGAGATCCTTTGGTTAGCAATCTCGCTGTGCAAAGTGGGAATGGTGCCCAATTCAAAAAGCTCCCATTTCCGCGGAGGTGAATCGTTCTTCGCAATCTCCACATTTGGCAATCGAACGTAACTGCCTCCCTCATTCTGTGGCGGCTGGTTTTCCTTTCGAAAATAGATGTTAAGTTGGCGGTTAATATCTCTTGCAATAATAGGTGGCGTCTGGATCTGTTTACGGATCTAGATGGGGTGAGTTCAACTCCCTATCCGATAACCTATTTTTTCCTTTGATCCATGAGATGGCTGCTGGGCCTTTTGGTGTGTGGGCTCTCCCTTTGCAGGATACTAAATTGGTGGACAATGGAGTGCTATTTCGAAGGGATGAACATGCAGTGCTCGATGCTGACCCTCGAACTTGGATGGATGAACGTGTGGATGGTGTTGACTTAGTTGCAGTGCAGGACAAGTGCTTCCAACGCTATCCACAGGTGGTGATCGGACCCAATCACGGGTTTAGGCGTGGTACGTCGAATCTACTTGCACATGCTTCCCCCATGTTGCATTACAATGTGTTTGCTTCTTCCTTGGCTACTCCAACTGCTTTGCTCTTGCAGGGTGAACGTAGTCCCTAAGCTTTTGGTGCTATATTTAATGTGTCATCCACAGAAGATGTTGCTATTGGTGCTGTTAAACTTAATGAAGTTGCATTGCTATTAGGGGTTCTTCTAATGGGACAAAATCCATTCATCATAGATCTACTTCCAGCAAATCTTCGGGGCACCGTAATATTATTTCGCAAAAGCACAAGTTTATCCCGAATGCCAGTTACAAGCGTAAGAGGACCTTGAAAAAAGTGCCAGGAAGAGAAAGTGGTAAGGATGTAAATGAACATGTAGCGAAGGTGGTGGGTGCCAAAAAGGTGCATAGAGGGGAAGGGAAGAAGAAATAAATGGTGAACTTTCTTTCTTGGAATGCCTGGGGTATTCGGGATGATAGGAGACGATCTATTTTGAAAAAGTACTTGGCTGATTAGAGGATTGATGTTGCCTATTTGTAAGAGATGCATCTGGAGAGTTTGTCTCCTCAATTGAAGACGCAGCTTTGTGGAGATATCTTCTCATATTATATAGAAGTGGTCGTTGATTGAAGATCAGAGGGCTTGCTTATGTTGTGGCATGATGATCTGTTGGAACTTTGCTCCTCGAGGATGGCAGATAGAATGATGTAGTAGTTTTTTCAAGAAAAACTGATGGTTTCTCTTTTGCGATTTCTACGGTGTACAGGCCTTGTATTGATGCCTCCAAGATGTCCTTCTGGGAGGAATTTGAACATACATCTTTTGTAGCGCGGATGCCATGGTTGATAAGAAGTGATTTTAATGTGACTCTTAGGTCTGATGATAGACCTGATGGTAGAAGTGATGCCTTTACTGTCCAATTTCAGCATGTTATTCAGGACCTAGAACTCATTGATTTGGCAACAACAAGTGTTCGATTCACTTGGAGAAATGGGAATGGGGCAGCTTCTTGCATTGACACATTTTATGTAATGTTGCTTTAGTAGAATCATTTCAGTTGGTAAATGTAGTCTCTTGCGATAGATCGTTCTCCAACCACACTCCCATTTTATGGCTTAGAAATGAAGATGCCAAGTTGCCAACATATTTCAAGTTCCACAAATCTTGGCTCAAGGAGGAAGGTTTTAAAGAATTAATTGGAGAAAGATGGACTACCACCACTCCTACCTCGGCTACATGTACTTTAGCCTACAAAATAAAGGCTGTAAGATAGGTTATGATTGAGTTCAAGCGTGATCTCAAAGCACGTAGGGAGGAAAGAAGGAATGAAGTCCTTTTGAAGATATCTACTTTGGACAGAAAGGAAGAGATTGCACAGCTATCCAATGATGAGTGCCAAGAACGGCGAGAAAGCCAAACGATTGTTTCTGAGGAAGATTTTAAAAAAGAGATGGACTGGAGGTAGAAGTTTCACCAATTATGGCTTAAGGAAGGGGATGCAAATACTATATTTTTTCATTTGGTTGCAAGTGCGAGAAGAAGGAAAAATATGATTACTAATTTGAAGGTGGGAGATGAGGTGTTGAAAAAGAGAAATCAGATTTGTAATGCTTTCAAAAAATATTTCCAGGATTTTTTGAGAAAACCATGAAGGGTCTCCTGGTCTGGTTGGCTTATAGATTATTTTCTTTAAAGAGTTCTGGGATATTGTAGGGCCAGATGTAGTGGCTATGGTTAAGGAGTTCTTCAGTGCAAATGCTAGATTTGAGAGATTAAATAAATTTTATCTATTTTTCTTCCAAAGAAACCTGGAGCAGAAAAGATGGAGGAGTTTAGACCTATTGCTCTGTTTAATTCTATTTATTTATTGGTTGCTAAGATTCTTGCAAACAGGCTTTGTAGTATTTTACCATACATTATTTCATTGGTGTAATCTGCATTTATCAGGGGGAGATCCTTGCAAGACTCATATGTGTTGGTGGAGGAATTTCTGGTGGCATGGAAAAGGAGGGTTTGTCCAACTTTCCTTTGGAAAGTGGATTTTCCAAGGTTTATGATTCCGTCTCTTGGAATTATCTTTGGGATATTTTGAAGAGAAGATGTTTTCTGGATCATTGGATACAATTGATGAAGAGATGAATTACAACATTCTCTTTCTTTGTCCTTATCGATGGTAGGGCTGATGGATATTGGATTCAGTCCCAGTAGGGTGTGCGTTAGGGGTGTCCTTTAACACCAATGTTATTTAATATCACAGTGGATACTCTTGCGGGGATGGCGTTTAAGGTGTGCAATGAAGATCTTTTTTCAGGTTTTACAACTAGTCGGGACAGGCGCTTACACCTATCTTACGATACGCCGATGACACAACATTTTTTATTAAAGGGGATATAGATGCGGCAATACATGTTTCCTCATTGGTGAGGATTTTTGCTGAAATATATGGTTTAAAGATTAATAGAAATAAATCGAGCTTGATTACTTTTGCCTTAGGGAGTGAGGTGGTGAATGAGGTCGCGGCAATTCTGGAGACCCTGGTGGTGCATCTTCCAATTGTTTATCTTGGTCTTCCTTTGAAAGGTAAAAGACTGGTTTCTTCATATTGGAAGCCTTTGCTTGAGCGGCTTTCAAGTAGATTATCTTCATGGAGTGGAAGACTTTTGTCTCGTGGGGGAAGGCTAATCCTTTTGAAACCAGTCTTATCTTTACTGGTGTTTTTCTTTCAGTGTTTTCACCTACCAAG
This sequence comes from Thalassia testudinum, assembly GCA_037157565.1. Taxonomy (NCBI): domain Eukaryota; kingdom Viridiplantae; phylum Streptophyta; class Magnoliopsida; order Alismatales; family Hydrocharitaceae; genus Thalassia; species Thalassia testudinum. Next base: position 21,486,167 of record JAZHRO010000015.1, on the reverse strand, counting down.
AAGATTCTTAAGCAAATGGATATGATCAGGAAAAATTTCTTTTGGAAAGGGCCTGATTTCACTGGAAGATTTGCTCAACTTGTCCCTTGGGATGAGATTTGTAAGCCCAAGAAGGTTGGTGGTCTTGGTGTACGTAAATTAAAACATTTTAATAATGCTCTTCTTCTAAAACGGGTGGTGAGGTTGCTGTCTGAGGAAAATTCCTTGGTTACTTCCATTGCGAAGGATTCTTATGGTAATTTGATGGATTTGGTACATGGGACAAATGTGCATATGAGAGGCGCTTCAGCCTTTTGGAACTCGGTGGGCCCTCTGGTGAATGAATATGCAGCCCAATTTTCGCCAGGCTTGAGAGATGATCATCGTTTAAATTCTGGATGTATAATTGGTCTGATTTTGTCTGTTGTTCAGATCTGTTCCAAAGGATTTTTCATCAAATTATGAAGAAGGAGGTTTTGGTATGTGATATGTGGGATGCAGCACACAGAACGTGGGATTTCAGACTGACAGAAAGCCTTTCTGATGCGACTTTTGATGAATTTCAGCAGCTAACGAAGATTCTCAGTGACCTCTAACTTCAGCAACGGCTGATTCGTTCGTTTGGAGTAAAGGCAAATTCATAGTTAATAAAGCTTACAACTCCCTAGCAGAAGATAGAACGAATCCAAATTTGGTGGTTGATGGAGACTCAAAACTTATTTGGTCTTGCAAGGCACCTCTAAAATTTAAGCTTTTTCTTGGTTCTTGAGAAGAAAACGTATTGTCACTAAGGTGTACAGATATAAATGGTCTTCAGATGGTGATATGTTGTGCCCCCTATGTCAACAAGCTGAGGAGGATGTACAACATTTGTTCTTTGATTGCAAGTTCTCTAAAGATGTCTGGGATCAATTTCACCTGCCTACGGAATAGATTTTGAAGCCTTCTGGAGGAGCTTCAGAGATCATCTAGGTTTGGATGGGGTAGGTTGGAGTCAAGCAATCGCTATCATTTGGTGTATCTGGCTTCAAAGGAATGGCAAGGTGTTCAAGAATGAATGGTGTTGGGTTGATAATGTAATAAGAGAAGTCAAGTGTTTTTCTAATGTTTGGCTTCAAAACTTGCAAGACCGTTATTTTTCCTTTTTAATACAATTAGGATGATTACCAGGTAATCTTCCTCTTTTCTCATAAAAAAAATTTTTTAAGGCCAACATAAGTGTCTCAATAACTAGTTTCTACCTATTACTAATGTTGTTGGTAATTTAAATTTCAACGGCACGTTGTCGGCATGTCATCCAAATGGCTATTTTTGATGTTAAGCCATATCAACATCAATATAATGTCGAAACACAGGAACTTTGACGAAATGTCATTGAAATTTTACTGAAATGTCAGCAAGTGATAAAATGCACTCGACATTTTGACTTATTGCTACTTCTCACTCTCAATTCTTCCATTCTTCTCTACTGCTGCTACTGTTGCTCGCGTTACTACTATAACTCCATTATGATGGTATGGATGCTAGAACATCATATTTCCTCTTTGTTTTTAGGATACCGAGATAGGTTGAGAAGAAAATCTCTGGGTTGATGAGAGACTTTTTCTGGTGTAACATGGGGGCGGCAGGAAGAGGGGCGAGGCTGGTGGCCTAGGAGGAGGTCTGTAGGCCGGTGCAGGGGGGCCTGTGGGTTAGGGAGGTGAATAAGATGAATGTTAGCCTCCTTACGAAGTGGATTGCCAGACTTGTAGGCTGTGAAGAGGGGTTGTTTGGGGATGTCATGCGATGTTGCTTCGGGCCATTTGCATCTTGGGGGCTTTTAGAGTCTCCTCCTTCAGGGGCCTCTTTCTCACGGGGCTGGCAGTGGTGGCAAGGAAGGTGCGGACATTGGGTGAGGGAGATGTCTTCTGGTTCTGGTTGGATGACTGGCAGGGGGTCGGGTTACGGCTTAGTGCCAGGTATCCTCGTCTCTTTGGGGGTGTGGTGGATCCGTTGGCCTCGGTGGGAGATTTTTGGATCGGGGCCTGGTGTCCAGTCTATCAAGGGGTCCTCTCTGACCAGAGGTGTGAGGATTTCTAGCGGTTGTTGCAGGAGCTGGAAGGATGGGAGCCAGAGGAGGGTGGTGATTCATATTCTTGGGAAGAGGGATATTTCTCGGTGGTGAAGGTCTTCCGTAGATTAAGTAGCAACGTAGCCAACCCAGACGTCGATTTCATGAGAGGCTGTAGACTTCTCTAGGAGGCGGAGTGTCCACTGAAGGTAAAGATTTTCGCGTGGTTGATAAGGAGGGGGAGGATTATGACGAAAAGGTGGAGAGCGAGGTGGGCCCAGATGGATGATATGAGCTGTCCCCTTTGTGGAGTGGAGGACATTCAACACCTCTTCTTGCAGTGTTCGTTTGTGGTGCAGGTTTGGCAGAGGATGGGGATTGACTGGATTATCCATTGGGACATGGTTAGCTTCTGGTCTTCTTTCCGCAGGAGGAATGCACGAGAGGGGTATATCTCTTTTAGATCCAAGAAGGATCGAACTCTTGGCTGTCTTATGGGGTGTTTGGCTTGGTAGGAATGGAGTGCTTTTTAGGAGGGAGAGACCCTATGTTGCATTTTTTTTTCTTCCATTAAGTCTTAGGTGGAGTTTTGGAGAGCTAATCTGTAATTTTTTATGTAATCTTTTTCTTGTGGAATGAAATGAACGTGGGTGGTTATCGCTTAGATTACTACTCTTTCACTTAAAAAAAAAAACTCCATTCTTATTCGAATCAAATCTCTACTACTGTTGCCCCCTCTCATCTCGTTGCACCTTTCCTTTGATTTTCTTGAAGTTTGATTCCACATTTATCTATAATTATAGAGATTTACATATTAGACTCTAGATCTACTATTATTATGAATATATAGTTTAATCATAATTTAGAATTGACGAAGCATTTGTTTAATTCCTAAAAATAGAATCCTAAGTTTAGGTTAGCATTCGAGAATAAAGAACTTGCATCATTCATAAGAGAATAAAATATGAAAATTGCAAACACTGAGGGTTTGTTTACCTCATGAATTAATCATCATTTACTTCAATGATAACATCCAACCTTGAAGCCTATGGTCATATGTTTGGAGGTGACAACCCATATTTTTCATATATAAATATGATATAACTAGATCTAAATGCAATTCATGAGGATAGGCATAAATAAAAATGGGCAGCATAACACACAAAGTTATGTTAATCTAGATCTATTCAAATTCATTACTCAGCATAGTGAAAGACCTTAAATTAATCATAAAATAAATTAATTTAGGATAATTTTATTAGACATTTAAATTTTAGTTTTTAAATTTTTTTGGAAAATGGAATAAAGAGCCACGTGGATTGTCTACGTGATAGTCCACGTGGCAGTGTTTGTGGAGCCCAATAGGACAATCGGTCATGAGTTCTAGAACCCAAGTTGGAGTCTTTTGTTTAAGAGTCAAATTTTCTATTGTTAGTAAATGTGTTTTAGGAAAAGTATTTGTGATTTGATTTAATTATAGGATAAGATCTTTCCTTATTAGATAAGATCTTTGGTTTCCAAGAATAGAGATATGTACTTTCTATAAAAAGGAGCCGTCTCTCTTTGTAATCTTTTGAGTCAATAATATTTCCTATTCTAAGAAACTCCTCTCCCTCTTTCTTCTTCCACCAACATAGCCGACCACCATCAACAAGGTAGCCGGCCTCTGGTGCTAGCCACCAGGGGTTGCCGGCCACCTCTTGTAGCCAAAGGGTTGCTCTCCCTGATCCACGTGTGCATAGCCCCTATGTTGGACTATTTTTCCCAAACACAAGGAGCCTCTTCGGTCCGGTTTGTGTCAAATCTCTACATGATATCAAAGCCACCATTCTAGGCTCGTTGTGCATGTGGTTTCTAGACCTTGTGTTGGTGATTCTCGTCTTCGGAGAAAGTCTTCTTCAAAAGATATGGCGCATTATGCGGAGGACTAGTAAAGATGATGGAAGAATCGGCGACGGTCAACGAAGGCATGCTTGAACCGAGAGAAAACAAGGTGGTTGTCTCTGGGACAACCATCAAGCTCTATGGGGTGTCCAACTATATTTTGTGGGTTTGCGCCTTCAAAATATTTGTTAGGGGCTAAGAGAAACTTAGCGTTCTCTTGGAAGAACTGTAGGAGATGAAGGATGACAAGAAGAAGCAATATGAGAAGGAGAATTATATGGTCATGAATTGGCTCATGAATTCTATGGATCCGTCCATTACCTTAAACATGCTCTACAAAAAGAGTGCATATAAGATTTGGACGGCCCTGGAGAAAAGGTATGGCTGAATCTCAAGCAATGCGCATATTACTGACCTCTATGCTCGCATTTGGATAACTAGTCAAGGCGATCTCTCCTTGACAAAATATTATGAGAAGATGGAGGCATTTTTTAAGGAGTTGGAGATCTACGAGCCACTATGTTGCGACAAGTAGGGGGAGGCTTGGGCAGTTTGGCAATCCGCCAAGTTGTTATCGAGGTTGCATCCCCGTTATCGAGCCGCCTGAGATCAGATCCTGGCTTTTGACGGGAGGATGGATTTTGAGATCATTTTCTGCCGTCTTATCAAGATGGAGATCGTTTAGGATGAAGACTAGGTGAAAAGTGAGAAATCCGCACTTGCTATCCTTGAAGCAAGTGTGGGGTGTGGACGAAGATGAGGATCTTACCGCGTCTATCCGAAGTGCCAGCATTGCGGATACAACAACCATCTGCAAGACAAGTGCTGGGAGAAGTTCGGGAGACCATCATGTGGGGCTACTAGCAACTCACGAGTGGACTCCTTAACTTATGAAGACCTCGAGAAGCTATGAGCTTTACTTCGAGAAGACAAGACAACGGCCGCTATAGCGATGACTACTCAGGTTGCCACAGAGGTAATGACTTCGGAAGTTGCAAAAGGCTTCACCGTTGACATGTCGAAAGAAAAGATCGAGAGCGTGGCTCTCGAAGAAGAGGAAGAGTACTGGGGCGTCTAGCCTTACAAGTTGAAGATCAAGTCAGCCTCTCGACCTTCGACTTGAGGGGGAGTGTTGGAACGTGGAATAAAGAGCCATGTGGATTGTCCACGTGGTAGTCAGCATGCCATGTGGACAGTTCACGTGGCAGCGTCTGTGGTGCCCAATAGGATAGTCGATCATGGGTTTTAGAACCCAAGTTAGAGTCTTTTGCTTAAGAGCCAAGTTTTCTATATTTAGTAAATGTATTTTCGGAAAAGTATTTATGATTTGATTTAATTAAAGAGATAAAATCTTTCCTTATTGGATAAGTCTTTGGTTTCCAAGAATAGGGATATGTATTCTCTATAAAAGAGAGCCTTCCCTCTTTGTAATCTTTTGAGTCAATAATATGTCCTATTGTAAAAAACTCCTCTCCTCTCTTCTTCCACCAACATAGCCGACCACCATCAACAAGGTAGTCGACCTCCTGTGCCAACCACATAGGATTGCTAGCACCAAGGCTTCTCCCCCTGATGTGTGTGCACCTAGCCCCAAGTGAAACTATTTTCCCACACATAAGGAGCCTCTACACTCCGGTTTGCGTCAAATCTCTACATGGTATCAGAGCCACTGTTCTAGACTTGTTGTGCATGTTATGTGACTTTATGGGTATATTTGAATATTTTATCTTTACATGACTTAATTCAATTTGCACAACAATTATTCGATATTTGATTCTTAAAGTTTAAACATGGTATAGTAGACTATATGTTGCATATGAATATTAGGTTATAACATTATTATTTTTATATAAACATGATTGAGCTTGTAATTTTCTTAAAATTTATCATTTTGACTACTGCCATTTTTGTTGGTATGCCCTCGAAATGGATTATTTTTGGGACATCGAAATCGTCAAAATCTGACGTCGAAATATGGACATTTCGTCACCGCGTGCCTTCGAAATGCACACTTAAAAATTTATCGAAATGGTGTCCAAATTGGCATTTAAAAGCTTGCCTATTTGGGGTCAAGTTATGGTATGAAAACTACTATTTTCAGATCCTGTTCATGTTCCTGATTGCTGTGTGGGTTTCCAACAACTACTATAGTGTTCTATGGTCTTCTTATGATCTGATCTTTGATCTTTAGAGGTATCTTCTCTGTCTTCTTGCATCAGAAATTTATTTTCTAGATGGGTTTTGGTATTTCTATTGGATTGGTTCTCTGTGGTGGCTACATGATTTGACTTTCAGTAAGGAGGAGATTTCTTTTTTATCTACAATGACTCGATGGGGAAGTTTTCTATTACGAGCGCAACCTCTTAGTTAGGTTCATTTGCTAGGACTTTATGGTTAGAATAGAAGGTATGATTGCATTATTTGTTGACTCATGTGTCATCATGGATTACTGACTTAAGCGCTTCCTTTCATATCATTGGAGTTGCCACATTGTTTTCTTCCTTGCGCGCTTTTGCAAACCTGTTTAATGTGAGAGTGGGTGATGGAGCTTTATCCCCAGTGACAAGACTTGTAGATGTTTCACCTATTAATTCACTATCTCTTATGGATGTTTTACATGCGTCACATTTTTCTTTGAATTTTATGTCCATTAGTCAGATCACGAAGGCTCTACATTGTTGGGTAATTTTTTTATGATTGCTTCTTTCTTTTACAGAATCTCTAAATGATGAGGCGGTTTTGTGGAGGATTTGAGTAGAATGGCTTGTACTATTTATACCTTCCATCCTCATCTAACCTTTTTGATGCTACTTGTGCCATTACTGCCTTACAATGGCACCTACGCTTGGGTCACCTGAGTATCCATACTTTATGCAGTTAATTCCCTGAGTTGAGTTTTCTCGAGTCGTTTTGCTATGATGTGTGTTAATTTGGCAAGTATCATAGAGTTTCATTTTTGTCTAGACATAGTAGAAGAGTTGATAAAACCCTTTACTTTTATTTATGTGGATTTGTGGGGGCCATGTCGCGTCTAAAGTTTGCAAAGTTTTAGATATTTTCTTGTCTTGGTTGATGATTAGACACGTGTTACATGGGTCTTCATGTTGAAAGAAAAGTATGAAACATCGGAAATCACTAAAAACTTCTTTGTTGAAATAAAGATGCAGTTTTCTTGTGTCATTCACATTTTTCGAAGTGATAGTGGTTTGGAATTTGTGAATGCTCCTTTATGTGATTTCTTTACATTTCACATGTCCATCAGATGTCGTGTGCTCACACATCCCAACAAAATGAGGTGGCTGAATGTAAGTTTTGCCATTTACTTGATATGGCTAAAACTATAATATTTCAAATGAATGTTTCACCACATTATTGGGCTAATGCTGTTTTAACTATCACTTTTCTTGTTAACAGGGTCTTTTCATCTGTTCTCAAGGGTAAGACGTCTTACTTGATGTTGTATCCTCACCGGGATGGTTTCTCTCTTATGCCTGTAGTCTTTGGGTGTGTTTGCTTTGCTCATCTTTTCAAAGTTGATAAACTTTCTTCTCGGTCAGTAAAATGAGTATTTCTAGGATACTCGTGTGCCCAAAAGAGCTACGGGTGTTATGACCCCTTGGCACATCGATTTTATGTTAGTGCTAATGTCACCTTTTTTGAGGATGTGCCATATTTTTCACTGAAGGGACATCTCTGTCTGTGCCCAATTCTAAGGAGATTCCATTAGCTGTGCCCATTGCTACTCCTCAATGCCCTTTGAGCCTCTAGACAATCCAGAACGATCGTCACCACCACCATTGCCATCACCTTCTATGCACACCTACTAGCGTAGAGATCCTACTCAACCACAACCGGAACCACTATGTACAATACCTCCCACTCAATCTCCCATCGATATTGTGGATTCTAATGGAGATTAGATACCATCCATAGGAGGATCTGACTTGGACCTTTCCATTGCCCATTAGAAGGCCCAACGGTCCTATGCACATTATTCTATTTCCCAGCATCTGTTATTTGATCATTTATTTGTTGCTCCTAGACTTTTATGGGAGCTAGTACTCTTCTTCTTGGGGCTATGGTGATTGTATGCCGATGGTTTTTTTCCATCAAATACAATAGTTGCATAGCATAAGGCTTGCCTTGTTTCCAAAGGCTATATTCAGACTTTTGACATGGATTATTTTGAGACATTTTCTTTAGTGGCATGGTTGAACTTTGTTTGCATTCTTCTTTTAGTGATAGTGAACCATAGTTTGCCAGTATTTCAGTTGGATATCAAGAATGCATTTCATTATGGTGATCTTAGTGAAGAGGTGTGTATGCATTAACCGCCTAGATTTGTTGTTGAGGGGGAGTGTTGGAAGGTTTGTAGGCTGCGCAAAGCTATCTATGGTCTAAAACAAAGCCTAGGGGTGTGGTTTGATCAATTTAGCAAAGCTGTACAATAATTTGGTTTCCATAGATCCTCTTCAATCATTTTTTTTTTGTCATGAAGAGACCTAGAGCTCTGGTAATTCTTAGTCTATGTTGATGATATTTAGCTCATAGGGAATGACATAAAGGGCATAGAGGCAATCATGACCATTCTTCATTCACAGTTTGTTACCAAGGATATGGGGAGAATTAGCTATTTCTTGGGCATTGAGGTGCACCATCTAGATGGGATATTGGTGTTATCCTAAAGGAAGCATGTTCTTGACGTGCTGAGAGAAGTGGGGATGATGGGATGTAAGCTAGCTAACATCCCGTTGGACCTAGTTGCTCATCTAGCGGATTTTGATAGCCTGGTAGTAGAGGATGCTACTAGATATTATGGCATCATTGGCAAGCTTTATCTCACTGAAATTAGACTTGATATTGCCTATGCTATTGGCCGGCTTAGCTAGTTTATGTAGGAGCCAAGGGAGGCACACTAGGTAGGGGTGTACCAGATTTTGAGGTGCTTGATGAGTAATTCAGGAAGAGGCTTAACTTTTCGGAAGCATGACCACATGGACATATGGGGATACTCTGATGTTGATTATGCAGGGGCACATGAAGATAGGAGGTCTACCACTGGCTATTGTACTTACGCTAGTGGTAATCTGGTTCCTAGCGAAGCAAGAAACAAAATGTGGTTTCCACATCCGGGCTGAGTCAGAATACAGGCCAATGGCTCATACTCTGTCAGGATTTTATTGTCAGTGGCTGTCAACAAAGGCTAGATTGTCCAACAGCTAGACATAAAGAATGCTTTTCTGTATGGAGATTTAGAGGAGGAAGTTTACATGTAGCAACTACTAGGGTTTCTGAATCAGGGGGAGTGTTAGAAGGTATGCAGGCTAAAAAAGGTCATTTATGGCCTAAAATAGAGTTTGAGGGCGTGGTTTCAAAGATTTAGTAGGGTTGTACAGGAACACGGCTTTGCTAGGTCTTTTGCAGATCACTTGGCCTTTACATTGCATCAGGAGGTAGGTTTGGTTATTCTTATTGTTTATGTTGATATACTTTTGACTGGCAATAATAGGAAAGGCATAGAAGATACCAAGTTGTTGCTAGTCGCAGTTTGTGACCAAGGATCTAGGTCCTATCAACTATTTCCTTGGTATTGAAGTGCAACAAATAGAATGACTTGTGCTATCTTAGCACAAGTAAGAGAAATCGATATGTTGAGTTGCGAACCAACATATATGTCTATGGATCTTTTCTTGCCTTTTGCAGATGATGATAACCCCTTATTACAGGATGTGACTGGATACCGTGCCATGGTTAGCAAACTGCTATATCTAACAGTTACACTGCTTGACATTACCTTTGCTATAGGGAGATTCAGCCACTTTATACAGGCATTTAGAGAAATTCACTGGGATGGAGTTTGCCAAGTCCTTATATATTTGAAGAGTGCCCCTCGGAAGGGGTTTCACTTCCAAAATCATGGACACACAGATGTGTATAGCTATTTAGATGCTGATTATGCTGGAGCACATGAGGATAGGAGGTCCACTAAGGATACTGCTCCTTTATGGGGGGTAATCTAGTTACATGGAGGAGCAAGAAGCAAGCAATAGTCTCGAGGTCAAGTGCTGAGTCAGAATATAAAGCTATGGCTCAAATTACTTGTGAACTGCAATGGGTTCAATAGGGTAGCACCCAATTGAATAATAATCAACGGCAGTTCGATCTATGATTTCTCATTCATGGATGTTGATAAGATCTTGGTACCGCTTTCGCAGCACGCACCTTATTGCATGCAAGATGGCCTAGGGCGTACGGGACTTGAGGACAAGCCCCTTTCTCGCTGAGGACGACGCTCAACCCCCTAGCATTCTATGGGGTTGGGTTTTCTTTCGTCCCGGCCTGGAGAAAACCCTCCATGGAATGCTTTACAGGCTCCTTCCAATATAGTAACCATCCTTAGGGTTAGTATATTGGTCTCCTTCCTATAAAGCTAGCTACTAGGTTTATAGGAAATAAACGTGCGCCCAAGTCCCTCCTAGCATTCTATGGGGTCGAGCTTCTCCTCCCTCCTTCCAGAGAAGCTCTCCATGGAATGCTTTCCAGGCTCTTCCCAATATACTAACCATCCTTAGGTTAGATTTTGTCATCCATGTCTTAGGCTTGATTTTTATGTATTGCGACAATAAGGTTGCCACTTTTATTGCCAATAATCTTGTGTTTCACGAGTGAACCAAGCACATTGAAGTTGATTTCCATTTCATCAGAGAGGCCATTGTTAATAAAAAGATCTACACACCCTACATATGTACTGAAGACTAGACTGTAGACATATTTACTAAAGCACTCTCCATGAAGTGACTTTAGAATCTTTGTTCCAAGCTTAGTATGTTTGATGCGTATACTTTACCTTGAGGGGGAGTGCTGAGTTGTTTGGGGGGCTCTTTTTGTTTATTTCTTTATGTAAGGGTGTGACATATTATTTCTCCTTCGTACCTCTCTAAGTAAAGATACAAGGAGTCTCAGAATAAAACTAATGACTCTTTTTCCTATCACTAGGGTGCAGGGAAACACCCTAACACTGCTGCTTGGGGTCCTTGAGACCCTTCTTGTTGCCACAGGGTAGGCAGCACTGCCTGTCGGTGGTGGTGTTGCTGGCTATCATCAATCATGACTATTGTCGCTGGGTTTGCTGCCGGCAGTGCTGCTGCTGGAGGCAGCTAGCAATGGTGGTTGCTTAGGTGACTAGGTGGAGAGAAGAGGGACAAGGTGGAGGAGTTTGGAGGGCTAGGGTTTTTGGTAGGATACCAAAGCACCGATTTAAGATTGTTGCTCTGATGCTATCTAGGAGAAAATGAGTATTCTTATTCCAAGAAGAAACTCTACACCTCTTTATATAGAGAGAGGTGTGGGAACAATTGCTGTGCAAAAGTCCATAGAAAATAAAAATTATAAAGTAACCCTCATAAACATAAAACATTAACTAGACTGAAGGATAATCAACATTTATAAAAAGGGCAGAATTTTTCTATTTTCAATAGAGCTATTCCGCTTATTCTTCTAAAGGAAAACTATGAAAGTAATAATTAGATTCTCAATATTTCTGTAATTAGATTTTTTGCATCATTCAGACGCTACATCACTAGTGCCTTCACCTTCTCTTCAGTCAGCGGCAGTCAAAGCTTTTGCTTTGTGTTGGCTCTTTCATGTACATGGTTCGGTGTTTATTGTGGCTTGAGCCAGTGGATTATTCATTATTTTCTGAGTGATGCATCGTTAGTGTGTTGCTATTTCGCTTGACTAATTCAAACATAACCAGTATGTCGTTTTTGCAACAGTGAGGATTCTATCTTCTACCTTTCATGCTGGTTTGTACCATGGTCTAGATAGTTGAGCATTTTGCAGCATTATCTACTTGGTGATTTTCTGTTGCTTGTCAGCATACCTGTTATCGTCTAGTGGATCTATAAGTGTTTTGAAGGTTCTTCACACACTGCGTTCTGCCCTTTCTTCTACGTAATATTGTCAATAATGGAGGACCATGTGTAAACTCATTTATATGGTGGTCTTTCCATTATGTTGGGGTCCCTATCATTGGCCATGGACTAGTCTCACCATTTTACAGGAGATGCTCCATTAACAAATGTTAGTTTGGAGTAAGTCATGTGGTAGTGCCACATGGTAGTTGATAAGACAAATGAGTGATTCAATTTTATTGAGAAATCCTATGTACTTTTATATAAATAGGTACAAAAGGAAAAATTACAAGCACACAACCATACATAAAGAAATAATAAAATAGGCCACATAGCTCAATATTCCCCCTTAAGCTGGAGCATACACATTAGACATGCTTAGCATGGACCACAACTCGATGTTTCTTGGAGAAGTTATTAGCAATCTTGTCTCCGGTGGAAATATAAGGTGTTAAAATCTTCCTAGCTAGAATGGCATCTCTAATGATGTAGCAGTCCATTTCTATGTGCTTTGTTCGTTCATGGAATGCTGGATTGTTTGCAACGAAAGTAGTTGCTTTGTTGTCACAGTACATGGGGGGACCTGCGATAGGCACACCTAAATCCTGCAAAGTAGATCTCACCCACAACTCACAGGTAGTATGAGCCATTGCCTTATACTTAGACTCGACACTTGATCTGGAGACTACATTCTGTTATTTACTTCTCTAGGTGACAAGATTGCCACCTACATAGGTGTAATAGCCTGTAAGAGATCTCCTATCCTCGTGTCCCTTGCATAATCAGCATCAGAGTAGCCCCATATATCAAGATGGCCATGTCTTTTGAGGGAAAGTCCTTTTCCAGGAGCCCATTTAAGATACCTCAACACTTGGTACACACCATCCAAGTGTATCTCTTTAAGAAACTACATGAACTGGCTGAGTCTCTCAGTAGTAAAGGAAATATTTGGTCTCGTAACTGTCAAATATAGGAGCTTTCCTACCATTGCATGATACCTAGTCACATCCTCAAGTAGTGAACTTTGAATCAGCAAGTGGTATAGACAGGACCATTGGGACACTAGTAGGTTTGTAACCGAGCATTCCTACCTCTCTCAACATATCCAACACATATTTCCTCTGTGACAACACAAGGCCACCATCCAAGCACTGCACTTTAATGCCCAAAAAATAATTTATCAGTCCTAAGTCCTTAGTTTGAGTGTAAGAAAGCCTTGGTAGCCTTTACTCCTTTATCACTCCTTGTGAGCAAAATATCATCGACATACACAATAATAATAATTCAGCCAGTAACTATGTGCATGATAAAAATTGAGTGATTAGTTGTGGATCTAGTCCTATTCTTGAACTGCATTACTAAATATCTTAAACCAGGCCCGTAGGCTCTGCGTAAGATAATAAATAACCTTCTTTAATCTGCATACCTTTTGACACATCCCCTTAATCACAAAGCCTAGGAGTTGCCGCACATATACCTCTTCCTTAAGGTCACCATAGAGGAATGCATTTTTAATATCCAACTGAAAAATCGATTAGTCACTGTTTACTGCCGCAGAGAGTGGAATCCTTACTAAATTGAGACAAGTCATAGGCGAGAATGTCTCAAAGTAATCAATGTCAAAGGTTTGTGTATAACCTCTAGCAACCAACTGGGCCTTGAATCTTTCAACTAAACCATTTGGATGACCCTTAAGGTTAAACACCCATCTACACCTCACTACAGTAGCACCAGGGGGTAGGTTAACAAGTTCCCAGGTCCCTCTGGACTGGAGAGCTTCCATCTCCTTCATGGCTAAGGTCCAAGAAAGATCCTGGAAGGCCTCTGTATGATTCCTGGGAATATGATGGTTGTCAATTGCAAGAGATAGAAAATCGTCTTGCCACAGGACAATGATCAAGTGATATAAAATTTGAAACAAAATAGTTAGCATTAGACCTCTGCGGCTTTCTTTGGGCAATAGAAAGATCAACATCATTTACCTCAAGTGCTATAGGCTTTAGATCTCCAATAGAATCCATAGGATCAGCAGAGGATTGAGCAGGTATATTAAAAAGGGGCTTATCTATTGGAGATGTGGTGGATGTAGGTCTGTGTTGGAAGTGTTTAGGGAAGGCATCTGTAACCTTGGGATGTCTAGGAAATGTAGCAGAATGGACATTTGTCTGAGGTACATCGGGCTTGGAGGGCACTCGAGGCGCAACAGTTGGCATGGTAAGTGGGACATCATGTGTAATAGTGGAAGACTTGCTAATGGTAGAATAATATGGGATTTCCTTAAAAAAGATAACATCCTTATTGACATAGAACCAATGTGTCAGTGGATCAAAGTACCTGTATCCCTTCTAGGTTCTAAAATAGCCCACAAAAATGCATTTAACGGATTGAGGAGAAAGCTTGTCTACTTGGAACAAGTGAACGAAACAAATACATCCAAAGTTCTTAGGTGGTATAGAAAAAACTCTCGATTAAGAAATAAAATAGAGTAAGAGATCTTTTCACCCAGAATAGATGATGAAACCTTATTGATCAAAAAACCTGTTGTAAGAATGGCATCAACCTAAAAAGTAGTGGGAACATGCATCTGGAACATATGGTACGTGCGACAGCAAGCATCTCAGCTTGCGTTTAGCCACCCTATTTTGTTGGAATGTATGAACACAAGAAGTTTGGTGAACAATGCCTAGAGATTGGAAAAATTGAGCCAAAGTAGCATGCACAAACTTAAGTCCATTATCAGTCCAAACATGCAAATAAGAATGGAAAATTGAGTACTCATTTTATTAATAAAATTTTTTATTTCTCCATCAAAAATATCCAACAAACATGAGTATAATCATCCACAAGAATAAAAAAATTGACGAAAACCCCTAAGACTCTTGACCCAGCATAGGTCCCATAGATCAACATGAATAAGATAAAAAGGAGACTCAACTTTGTTATTACTACTCGGAAAAGCTGCCCTGTAATGCTTGCCAAGTTGATAAGCCTTACAGGAAAAAGAATAAGGAAACTGCATGCCCAGAAACTGATGACGAAGAATTGAAATACTAGGATGTCCCAAGTTAAGATGCCACTGGAGAGTAGATGTGGCATAAGTAGTAGCAATGGAGTGATTTTCAGGTGAAAGGTGTAGGTAATAGAGGCATCCTGCTCAAATCCTCTACCAATCTACTTCATTATCTAGAGGTCATGTAGGAAGAAAAAATGGTCATGAAAAACTATTATGCAATTTAATGCTTTAGTAATCTAGACATTAAATTTAGGACGAATTTAGGGGCATGCATAACATCAGATAAAGGCAAAGTAGAAGACAAGGAGATGTCACCCAAGCCTATTATAGGGGACAAAGCACCATCAGCTACCCTGACATGAACTGGGGTAGTCAAAGGTTTAAGAGATGAGAATAATGTAGCATCTCCTGTAATGTGTACGAACACCTCCAGCACTAACAGCAGTACCTGCTATATGAGTCATTGAAGCACCAACACTAGAAGTAGCTTGAGAAGACACGAGCTTGTTACATTCCTCCTTGGAGATAGTGATTTGGGTATTAGCTTAGTCCTCCTCCTGATAGTATTGATAGCCTCCACCATATGTCACTTGGTTGGCCTAATGCCCATAAGAGAAGCCATGCTTTATCCAACATTTATCAACTGTATGATTTGCTTTGTGATAGTGGTCACAAAACAAACCAATACGACCTCTGCCATGGCCTCTTGCTCTCGCACCACATCCTCTCCCCCTTGCCTTCTGAAGGCCCCCTACCACGACCAACAGATGCCATGGTAGAAGAATTTGAAGGTGGGATAGGATTAGAAATTTCCAGTCGTGAGAGTCAAGCATAGATCTAACTAGGTGTAGGAATATCCTCCAAAGTCATAAGCTGATCCTTCACTGCTTCATACTCAGGACCTAGGCCAGCAAGTAATTGAACAGATTAAAAGGCCTCTCTGCAACATCTGATGAGATAGGTTGATAAGTATCCTGCTTGTCTTGGAGGTTTTTCATGGAACCATAACATTCAACAAGAAAAATGGTTCCCTTTCAAAAAGAATGGAGCTCCTTGATAACTTGGTATAGATGGCTAATATTGCTCATGTGGGAATGTATCTCACGAAGAACTTTTCACATCTACTTAGCAGAGGCATAAGACCTAACTTGCTTTGCTATTGGTTCCTTCATATTGTTTAACATGCAGGTGGCAACCCAGTCATTGTTTACTTCCCAGTCAGCTGTCTTGACTGCATGCTCATCTTATGTTAGTATGTACTTCTTGCGATGCGATACCATAAATCGGGAGAAAGACGTAGACTAAAGAAGAAAGTTGGTATCATCCAACTTAATAGAAATCTCTTGCATAAACAAATATGCGCTCGTGGTAGAAACTTTCCTTATCGAGTTGCTAGGGGAATCCTTCTTGTCTTTCATACTACCTGATATGTGGTAAGCAATAAATCAAGTACGGAGAAGAAAATCAGATCATATGACTGCCTAGAAAAGCACATACCAATCTGAAAATGATTTGATCTATATCACATATAGATCTGAAAATGAAAATAGGCGTAGCAACCAACTTTTGGGACTAGAAGAGGCCCCAAAGGGGTTCCTTCTTCATGTTAAACTTCTCTGTGACGCTGCTCGAGGAGAAAGGAGGGTGACAACCACGTTGCCCCTACTCGGGAAGATCCTCCTTCATGCTGTGGAGGATTGACGTTGGAGAGAGAGGCTAACAATGATGCTGCCTCACAAGGGCACCATACATGTGTAGCAACAACCCCAAGGGTCATTGAAGATGCCCTTGCCGCCCTTAGTGACGACGCTGGACCCTAAGGGCTGCCGTTGCTGGCCTTGGGCGGTGGCATTGAGCTTGTTGCATGCTAAGGGAGGCCGACGATGATGAACAAGGGGCAGGTGGCACCCTAGAGAGAGAGAGAGAAGAGGGATTTTGGTGGAAGGGTGAGGAGGCTAGGGTTGGTGGGGTACCGGGCACCGGTCTAGGACCACTACTTTGATACCATGATAGGATAAATGAGAGATTCAATACCATGATAGGGTAAATTACAAGCACATGCCTGTATGTAAAGAAATAATAAAATATGCCACATACCTCAACAGTAGCTAGTGGTGTCACATGTGGGACCCATGTTGGCCGCATGCGCGTGTGTGCATTCGTTTATGTATGTGTAGGAGTTTTAGCTTATAAGCCAAGACTAGTTTGTGTCATGTGAAATTTTGGAGAAGCGTAGTAGGTTCTTGGGCACATGAAAGGCTTACGCGTGGAAATGAAGGGACCGACTGCAATTGTTTACGTTGAACAATATGTGTTGAGATTTTGAGTGCAATCGGAGCAGGAAGGCTTCTCATGAGGAGAAGAGGTGTACCAGCAGCAGCAATAAGCCCAATAGGGTTTGCTCTCCTGTTCACATGTGTAGAACAGGAGAGGAAAGAGAGGGCAGCATGTGGAAGAGAGAGGAGAGGAGTTGTAAATTTGATTTTATTATAATGCCAACTTAAATAACAATGCTAATGCTCTCTTATTTATAGAGAGATTTCAATCCTACTTCCATAACAACTCTTCTTAAAATTTGGAAACAAATCAATCTAAAATAAGAAACACAACTAACTAAATCACCAACTAATCAACACCAAATCCTAATTTATTCTTAACTAATTTGGGCTTTCTTAGCCTCCAAGCATGATCGGTGGACCTTCTCTTTGTTGCAGCTAGTGGCTACCGATGGTGATGGCTACATGGACTATCCACGTGGTAGCCTACGTGGCATATTCCTTTGTTAGTGTTATTTTCTTGATTCCCAACAGTATGGTTATTGTTCACATGAACAACAACATGCAGAGAGAGAGAGAGAGAGAGAGATGGCAGTAGAAATGAGAGGAGTTGAGAGAGATTGGAAATATTGTTGTATTCAACTCAAGTCAAAATAAATAATTGCTGATATCTATATAAAGAGATTACCTCTAAAACAACTGTCAATCAAATCAAATCCTAACAATCAATTAATCAACTAGTCCAACATTATCTTAATGTTAAATTAGACTCCTAATAAATAAAACAAATTGCTACACTTGGCATAAAACTTCACATGGAAGCCACCACTTATTTTCCTAAATAGGCCACATCGACATGGCCTTGACTCCTAGACTGATTGCCATGTGGACTGCCTACGTGGCCTATTGTGCCACATGGTAGTCCACATGGTCAACTTTTATTCTTCACACTCCCCCTCAAGTTGTGGACAGGAGGATGATGACTTGTTCTTCATTTTTGTGAGGCTAGATGGCCTACGACTTGCATCTTACCTGGATCTTAGATAAATGAACTTTCTGGATCGACCGTTAGTCTTTTTGCAACCTAGAAAGTCGTTTCTCCTTTTGGTAACCTCGGAAGTCGTTGCGATGACTATAGGTGTTTCCTCTTTACTTTGAGAGTGTTCAATTTTCTTGAATTAATAGAAAGATGGGCGATCCCATGCATGATATTTGACACTTTTTCTTTGAAAAAATCTCCTCTTTTGAAGGAGAGTAAAAAATTGGATATGAAGTGTTCATTGGAAAAGCATGAAAATCACCAATCGTATCATAACTCGATAAATCTCCTCTTCCCTTTTCTGGACCTCGAGCTTCGCTATCTTTGTGTTTGAAAGACAAGCCTTCCTCTACTTATATGCTTTATGTAAGACGCTGGATGCGTGAGGGAAGCAACTCATTGGAGTCCCCTTCTTGTCTCGTTGGGCCTTGCGTAAGGTAGCAAGGTCCTTCAAGGAGTTCTTTGAGAACTCTCACATCGAACGAAGATGCCACAAACCATGTGGCCTTGGTGATGAGTGGAAGGCTCACGCACAAGGGGAACTCCTTGTGCGTGGATGCTCTTCTCCTCGCTCCTTGTGTTCCACGCATGAATACTATTGGGCTCAGAATGCCTGTTCTGATACTATGTGAAGATTTTGGAGAAGTGTAACAGGTTATGGGCACATGGAAGGCCCACGTGTGGAGATGAGGGGACCAGCTGCTACTATTCATATTGAACAGTATGGTTATTGTTTACGTGAATAGTAACAAAGAAAGAGATGGTAGTAGAGAGGAGAGGAGTTGAAAGAGATTGGAAATATTGTTGTATTCAACTCAACTCAACTCAAAACAAATAATTGTTGATATCAAAAGATCTACTTCTAAAATAACTCTTAATCAAATCAAATTAAATCCTAACAATTAATCAATTAACTAATCTTAAATCGTCCCAATCCTAAATTAGACTCCTAATAATTAAAACAAATTACTATACTTGCCACAAAACTTGGCTTGCAAGCCACCACTTATTCTCCTAAACAGGCAACGCGACCTTGACTCCTAGGTTGGCTACTACGTGGACTGTTCACATGGCTCACTATGCCATGTGGCAGTCCACGTAGCCAACCTTTATACTTTACACGTGGCAAGTTGCTTCCTTTGATTGGTTAATTAGAGTCCAAATTGAGTCAATTTCGGTATAAGTGATTTGATTCGATGAGTTTGTTTAGGAAATAGGATTAGTAAATCCTAAAAGTGGAAATAAATGAATCACTTAGTTTATTCCAAGGAGCTCCACACCTCTTTATATAGAGATGTATGCGAAAAATAACACGTCTAGAGGAAATAGAAAAAAAATAACAAGCAACATAATAAGAAAGACATCATTGTGGATATGTCAACATTTACTCTCAAGTTGGAGCATAGATGTCATTCATTCTTAGCTTGGAACAACAAGTATCAAATGCTCCATGTGGCAAGGGCTTTGTGAAGATGTTAGTCATCTGGTCCTTTGAAGCAACATAGGTTGTGCGTAATACCCTACGCTGGATCAAATCTCTAGTATACTGGTAGTCAACCTCTACATGCTTGATGCGCTTCTGGAACATGGGATTGTTGGCAATATATGTGGTGACCCTATTATCACACCTTATTTCCATGAGCTCTTCAACTTGAATATGCAGATCCAGCAACAAGGATCTAATCCAAACCATCTTAGTGGTAGTCTGGGCCATGGCCTTCTACTTTGACTAATCACTAGAATGAGAGACCACAACTTGGTTTTTATGCCTTCAGGTAACCGGTTGCCTGCAACAAAAGTATGGAAGCTTGTAATAGACTTCCTATCTGCAACACACCCTGCATAGTCAGCATTTGAGTACTCACCATAGTTATAGGAGCCCTAGCCTGGAAGAGAATATCACGTCCAGCTGCTTTCTTCAAGTATCTAAGCACCTGTATAACGGCCTATCGATGTTGCTTGGATGGCCTATTTAGGAATTGACTAAGCTTGCCTATGGCAAGTGCAAAATCGGACCATGTAATAGTCAGATAGAGTATCTTGCCAACCAACTGTCTATATGATCTGCTATTTGTTGCCTCTACCTCCACGTCGTGAAGGTGTGCCTTGCATTCCATGGGAATGTTGGTTGGCTTGGACCTTAGCATACCTGTCTCTTGAAGGACATCCAATGCATATTTACGTTGAGAGAGAAGAATTGCATCTCTACTCCTGGCAACCTCAATCCCCAGGAAATATCGAAGCTGACCCAGATCCTTCATAACAAATTATCGTGCAAGAGACTCGTTGACCTGACTTATCCTAACCTTATCATTGTTGGTGATAATTAGGTCATCCACATAAACTAGGAGTGCTACCATGCCATTCTCTATTTTCCTGACAAATAGTGAGTGATTTGAGGAAGATTTCTGCATCCTCATTTTCTGCAACACATCTAAGAGCTTTTGAAACCATGCTCTCGGATTTTGCTTCAGGCTACAGATGGCCTTCCAAAGTTTGCACATACAGTCCCCCTAAGCCTCGAAACCTAAGGGCTGTTGCATGTAAACCTCCTTTTGAAGATCGTCATAGAGAAAAACGTTCTTCACATTAAGCTAGTGTAACCGTCAATCTTTGTGAGCCACAATAGAAATATGTACATGAACAATGGCAAGACGTGCAATGGGGGAGGTGTCAAAGCAGTCCACTTCATAAGTCTGGGAAAACTTCTTTGTCACCAACTTGGCTTTATACCTTGAAATAGACCCATCAGAGTTGTATTTCATGATAAAGACTCATCTGGAGGCAACCAGTCGTGCGCCTGTAGGAAGTGTGGTGAGCTCCTAAGTCTGTTTACTTTGGTGTGTCGCCATCTCTTCCTCCATGGCTTGATGTCACTTTGGATAAAGCATGGCCTGCTGGTTTGTAGACGGAATGTATGAAATTGTAAGTGCTTGGCAAAATATAGTAAACTTAGAATTAAGGCCATTAGTAGCCAAACTGCCTGCAAGGCTGCAACACGGTATCTGGATTCACATGTGCGGGTGCTCCTAATCGCAATAGGAAGGTCAGAATCGTTGGGTACCTCTATCTGAATGTCTATAGAAGGAATGTCACTACTATTGTGATCAACACTATCAAGGGGGTCAGGTCTGGTCGAGCTGTCGTTGTCACTAGTACCATCTCAACAACCTCCTTTTCAAAAAAAGAAAAATCTCAACAACCTGTGGAGGGTCATCCACTGGTGGGGTAGGTGGCCTCTGGCGTGTCATATAAGGTCTATTATACGTGCGTATTGGACCATGCAATCTCTGAAAATCATCTGAAGAGGTCGTGGAGCTTGAAAAAGCAGGCTGAGAAGTGGAACCAGAATTTCCTCCAAAGGAACAAGAGGAATAGGCATGGGAGTCACATCATCATAAGAACTCATCTGTTCAGAATTGAAAAGAACGGTATGGTCTCACGAAATGTCACATCAACGCTCACATAGTGTATGCTATGATGGGATTGTAACATCGGTACTCTTTCCGACTCCTAAAGTATCTTAAGAGCTCGTACTTGACAACGTGAGTAGCAAATTTGTCACGACCTGGTGATGGAATATGAACGAAAGCAACACACCCAAAGGTCTTGAGAGATACATGGAAAAGCTTCCTATCTGGATGTTGCAAGAGAATCAGTATCTGCTTATGTATAACTGAGCTTGGCATTCTGTTAATGAGATAGCACGCAGTCAAGATTGCATCCCCTCAGTATCTTTGCGAAACACTGTAGTGGATAAGAAGCGTACGGGTAACCTCTAATAGATGTCTATGATTCTGCTTTGCAATCCCGTTCTGTTGTAAGGTATGGGGACAAGTGTTTTGGTGGATGATCCTAGGAGCCCTACAGAACTTAGTAAATCTCGCAATGCAGAACTCGAGGGCATTATCTGTTTGCACAATTTTCACGGTGGCTGAATATTGTGTCCTAATCTCAAAAAGAATCTCTATAAACACTCTGGAGAAATCATTAGCTATAAGATAATAGAGATGTCTCGGTCCTAAAATATTCATATGAAGTAGCTCAAAAATAGTTGCTGATTTAAGAGTACTGGCAAGAAACGATGATTGATGATGCTTACCTAGCTGGCAAGCATTACGCCTTAAAGAAATATGTGGAATCACCTTCCCGAGGCGATCCAAAGGCAAGTGACCTAGATAAACATGCCACGGTAAGGCACTCCTACCATCATACCTGTTGGCTCCTACAAATGGTTCCTGCCTAAGATGATAAACACCATTCTTCCCTAAGCTTCTGGTAATAGTCTTCCCAGTGAACTTATCTTGGACGATGCATCCAACATAATTGAACATAATCCTGCAATTAAGGCCCTTCGTAATCTTGCTCACTGACAACAGGTTCATGGGAAACTCCAGCACATTTAACACTCTTGGTAGCCGCAAAGTGGGGGTTACAGACACCTCCCCCTAACTGACAATAGGAGCACGTTTGCCGTCAGCTACTTGTACTGTCTTCCTTGGTGTAACAGAATTGAGTGATCAGAAATACCTCTGATTGCCATAAGGATGCTGGGAAGCACTAAAGTCAACCAACCATCTTGTACCATGGTGACTCCTGTCATGCTCCTGATGCATCAAACCTGCATACTACACCGTCCTTGTCACAATAGCGGTATCCAATGCCATATCTGCTCCTCATGAGACTGACATTGTGCCTAGTAGGGACCAAGGGATGAACATACCAAACAAAACTCTCCAAAATCAGATCTGAAATTAACTTTTTAGAATTGCAAAGTTATCATAACTCACAAGAAAGAATGATCTAACATGAAATTCAAATAATCTCTTCCCCGAGGATCCGAAAAGAATGAATTTCATATCATGAAAATAACAAAAAATGACAGATTAGGCCTTGAGCGTGAAGATCCAAAGTCACAGTAGTCCAGAAAATCACGCTTAAGGCTAGGAGAAAGCCCCTACACAGTACTATAGGGTGTGCTAGAGCCTAGGGGAGGCCCCGCACACCCGTTGATTGTGAGGAGCTTGTGCGTCACTGTCGATCAGCAGCAGCAACCCAGTGGTGCTACCTGCATCGCTAAGGAGGCCTTTTGTTGCCCCTGCGCTACTACCTGGATCGGCTTGAGCGTCACTGGGGGGGCTTGCGGTAGCTTGCTTGAGTGTTGTTGGAACCCGGTGGGGCCCTGTGGAGCATCGCCCAGGTCTCCTTGCTGCCACTAAGGGCCGCTTGTGGTGCCCTTATGTTGGTGAAGAAGAGAGAGAGAGGGTGGTGGCGGCGGTAGAGGAGGGCTTTGGGTGTTAGGATTTTGGGTTTTTTTTTTGGTGGGATATTAGAACCTGACCTAGGACCGTGCTTTGATACCAAATGGAAATAAACGAATCACTTAGTTTATTCCATGGACTCCATACCTCTTTATACAGAGGAGAGGTGTGGGAAAAATAACACCACGTCTAAACGAAATAGAAAAATAAATAACAAGCAACATAATAAGAGAAACCAATGTGGATGTGTCAACACTAAATTAGTTAGGATTGCAGTTGGGATTGTAATTTAGATTGGTTCTCTTAAATAGAGACTAAATCTCCTTATTTTTTCTTGCATTCCATTAATAATATTCCTCCTTTCTCTCTCTTCCACGCTGCTGGCTTCTCTCCCTCTCTTCCTCCTCTCTCTACATGGCAATATTGAAGAAGGGCTCCTCCACGCATCAACTCTCACATGGTATTAGAGTGCGCCCTTTGGGCCTATTGATCTCACGCGTATGGAGGAGAGAAGATCTCTCTCCATGGGTGAACATTAAGTTATGTTGAAGGTTGAGTGCCAAGCCAAGATTAAGTTCAAGTTTGAGGTGCGTGAACCTCTCACGCACTTGGGAAAGCTAAGCAAAGAACATTGGCTTTGGGGTGTACAAGAAGAGGCATAAAGACCTTAAAGTTCAAGTTTAGGGGGTGTGTGAACCGTTCATACACAAGGGAATGTCAAGCTACAACACTTGACTCCTCGGCATACAAGAGGAGGCACAGAGACCACCACAAGTTGCAGTTACGACTGACCTAGAGGCCTCAATCACCATGGAGATGAAGGTGCTTAGGTAGGGTATGACCATCAAGTTGATGGGTGCACCCAACTATATCTTGTGGGCGAAAGCCTTCAAGATCTTCGTTGATGGACAA
This sequence comes from Thalassia testudinum, assembly GCA_037157565.1. Lineage (NCBI taxonomy): Eukaryota > Viridiplantae > Streptophyta > Magnoliopsida > Alismatales > Hydrocharitaceae > Thalassia > Thalassia testudinum. The sequence goes on along the minus strand of JAZHRO010000015.1, from coordinate 21,461,840 downwards.
GATAAACTCTACGCCATCTTGGAGAACGCACTTGAAAATCGCAAGGGAACCAAGGCAAAGAAGTGGGCGGAGAATTATTAGGCAGTGAATTGCTTATAAACTCCATTGACCCCTCGATTGCAACCAATATGTTGTACAAAAACATGGCTAAGGACATCTAGGACGTGCTTGAGAAGAGACTCTCCAAGAAGACAAGTTGTGTCAAACTCGCTGACATCTATTGGCGCATTTGAAGCTCTAGTCAATTGGGTCTCCCTCTTGATAAATACTTCTAGTCTCTTTGAAGAGCTTAACATCTATGAGCCGACATGTTGTGATAAGCAAATTGGGTCACGTGCACGTTGGCAGGCATGCAAGTTTCTCAGGGGTCTCCATCCCCTATATCAGGCAACATGTGACCAGATCCTTGCCATCAAAGAGGATCTCAACCTCGAGACTATCTGTAGTCGTCTCAAGAAACTCGAGGTTGTAGATCCAGGAAGTCTATCCCAGCTATGCCAAATACAATAGCACTAGCCACTATTGAGGGTGGCTTTGCATGTGAAAGAGGTAGAGCCTGTGGCTTTGGTATGGTTTACTTTCCTTGCCAACACTATAGTCAAACCGATCATCCTCATGAGAGATGTTGGGATAAGCTTGGAAGGTCTCCATATGGATACATGTCTACTTCATCTCCATGAGGGTCCTCGTTTACATCCGTGGATTTAGAGAAGCTCTGGGTATTACTCAAAGAAGAAAAGAAGACAACTGCAGCCATAGCAGCAACTTTCGAGCTTGCCAAAGAAGCAACGACTACTGAGGTTGCAAAAGGACTCGTAGGTGCACTAGAAGATTGCATTCAATGAAGATCTGGGGGCTTACGTGGATGTGGATGATGAAGAGTGGTGGGGCATCTAGCCTAACAAAAGTTCATGCAAGTCTTTACCTTCTTCGGATTTGACTTCAGGGGGTATGTTAGAGTTTGGAGTAAGCCATGTGGTAGTGCCATGTGGTAGTCAGTGGTGAGTCACGTGTGGGGTCAATTTTGGGCGCATGTGTGTGCGTGTGTTTGTGTGTGTGTGTGAGTTTTGGCTTTTAAGCGAAGTCTAGTTTGTGCCACATGTGGCAAGTTATTTCCTTTGGTTAGTTAGAGTCCAAATTAGGTTGAGTCAATTTAGGTATAGGTGATTTGATTTGATTTAGTTTAGGCAATTTAATTATCAAAACCTATTAAATTAGTTAGCATTGCAATTGGGATTGGTTTTCTTTAAATAGAAATCAAATCTTCTTATTAGCTCTTGAGTTCCGTCAATAATATTTCCAACTTCAATAACTCCCTCCTCTTTCTCTCTCTCTTCCAGGCCATTGGTTTCTCTCTCTTCCTCTCCTCTCCACATGCTAATATTTAAGAATGGCTCCTCCACACATTACAACTCTTACAACAAACTTGCCTTATGCATGGATAATTCCAATTCTTTACTTTTATGCTTCTGTAATGTTTCCTACCTCAAACGACAACTCACCATTGAAATTCAAAGCCCCTGGTGGAGGCTGGGATCCAATGGTGGTTGACGGTCCACCGTAATCATTACCATCTTTAGTAAGGAGATGAAAATATGCTTGGTTCCATCCTTGTTCAGATATTGTCAGAGTTGTACAGATTTAAGTTAACATTTAAAATGAAGCGGAAGTAAGATATCAACAACAATAAAAAAAGATCAAGAACGCTTAGATTTATGTGAAAATTCCACTCACGAAGAGTGGGGAGAAACCACGGGAGAAGTGCCCCTATGGGGCGTGCTTTTCTGTATTTCTTCTCAAAGAATAAGTGAGGGGGTACAAGTCTATTTATAGGCCACCACACACTAACAAAAGTCCCACTCCACTATGTGGGACTAAACCACTACACATTTCTCTCAACACTCCCCCTCAAGTTAGAGTATGGAATGCTCAGCTTGTAACACAAAGAAACCAACTCTACACAGAAGAACAAACAGCACTCTGAACCGGTTCTTATTTGTAGGTGGGAACATGGGCTAGAGCTATTGAAGGAACTGCTATAGCTGGCTCTGAAAATGGCCTTTTCTCTAGAGATCTGGTGCTGGTGGCTTCCCATTCAGTATCCCTGTAAAAGAGGTCTTCCTCTGAAGACCTCAGAACTGGATCTCTCACATAGAAATTGGCTGGGCCCTTCCTCTGAGGACCTCGAAAATGATCTCCCTCTTTCTAGAGATGTTGAAACTCTAGAGCTCCCATAATTTGGTTTCTCATGTGATGATTTATAATTCTCATCATCCGTAGCGGTAACCGATGTCACCTCAACTGCTGGAGGATGCTATCGTGTCTTAGGATGTGACAAACAAAAGGGACTCCTAAAAGGAGGTAACTACAATTGGCTCAATACTCCTTTCTCCTATGCTCATATGAGAGAATAAAATGACAACAAGAAGAAATACAATAAATAATGACCATCATAAAAAAAAAACTAGGGAAGACTTCTCTACCTGTTCTATTCAATTCAAACTCTTTTTTTTAATTTTTTTTTTCTCCCTTTTTTTCTCACTTTTTCTTTTCTTTTTGTTCTCTCTTTTTTTTCATTCCTCTTTTTCGACCTCTCGACTTTGTGCGCCGCCCCAGTAGTTGCAGCAGGGGGAGGCAGCACCGTCCACCTCATCGACTCCGACTGTAGCATCGAGCTCGCCTCCGGCACCTTCTCCGTCGTCGCCTTCTGTGTCGAGCCGCCTTGCGAACACATCGAGTTCCAGATCAGGGAGGACGCCTCCTCCTTGCAGGTCGCCTTTGACTGAGACCACCTTGGTAGCGCCGTCGGTAGTAGCCACGAGCATGGCATACTTGTTGTAGACGGTGGTGCTTTGCGAGCCAATGCACGAGGCCTTCGAGGCGTACATGTTGGCGAGCCCCTTGATCATCATCTCGAGGCACAACCTCTCCATGTTGTGGTCCTCCACGATGTGAATCTACACACATTAGAACAAGAACTTTAGCAAGGATAAAACAAACCTAAGAATCGAGAGGAAAAATAAAATGAACCCAAGAATCGAATGCTTTGAAACAAAGTTAACATTTAAAATGAAGCGGAAGCAAGATATCAAAAACAATAAAAAAAATCAATAACGCTTGAGTTTACGTGGAAACCCCACTCATGAAGAGTGGGGAGAAAACCACGGGAGAAGTGCCCCTATGGGCGTGTTTCTTTGTATTTCTTTTTAAAGAATAAGTGAGGGGCTATAAGCCTATTTATAGGCCACCACACACTAACAAAAGTCCCACTCCACTATGTGGGACTAAACCACTACACATTTCTCTCAACAATTTAGGGGTTTGTTGTAAATAAAGTAATTACCATCCTTTTCCACTCTCAAAAAAAGAAGTAATTACACGTGGGTGTGAGTGTTTGCTTGTCATTTACGGAATGCTTTTATGATATGTTGAATATTAGGGCTCCAATCCTTGAATCATGGAGTGAAAGGCCCAGACATGGAGTAGCTGGGTTTCAACCACTGAACAACTTTAAAGGTTACTTGTTTCTCATGTTATTGTTTGTGTAATGTAATTGTTTTACAGGGATGATCTCCTTGCTTGACATTGAAGTGGTGTTAATGCAAATGTAATGTTTCCTGTCAAATGATCAAAGTTTTTTTTTTTTTGAAAGGAATGATTGAATTTTTTTTTTTTTTGTTATGAAAACAGGAATGATTGAATTAAGGTGGAGATTCTACACAAGTACTTTTTATCATGTAGTATGAATTATGTAGGCACAAGTTCTGTTATTCTCTACAATACACTGGTGGTTGATGGTGATCTTTGATTTCAGAACTATTATGTTCTTCCATCAAATTTTGAAGAAGTTGCTATAGGTGTTTTGAGGGTCTTGAATAACTTGGCACTGCTGAACACCACTTTCCTGCAGAAGATGCTAGTAAGCTCCCTTTTGATTTGTCTGCATATTTAGGACGTAAAGTTATTCGAAATGAATTTAGTTTGAAAACATTGTGTTTGCATATATTTCTTGATTAGGCAATGACGGATTTAAAGATGGAGTTCTTTCACCTGATGAGTTTTCTCCTCTCTCATTGCTCAAGCAAGTGGAAAGCGGCTAATGATCAGGTTTTACTCCTTATGTTAAGCATGCAACAACTCAGGATTTTCTTTTTTAAGCAGTGGAATGTGGTTTACGGTCGCATTATGATTGTTTTTCCTAAGTTTATGATATATGAAATGTTTATTGTATTTAATACTTTGGTGTAAGTCTAGTTATCGATTGTTGTGGCACCTTATCATTGTATACCCACTTTGACAACATTCACATGTTTCATATTACATGCTCAAATTTCTCTTTACATATTTCATTTGCAGTTCTTGCTTGGTAATGCACTCCTAAAAATTGCTCAACCAATAGCCATCTCTATTATGTTGTTGGACATATAAATTGTTCTGAATCTTTTTATCACCTTAATATTCCGTTCAAGAAGGAGCACTTTTATTATTCGTCTAATGAACCTATAACTCTTTCACTCCTCGAAAATGCAACTTCTATATGCCTTATTTTTGAGATGGGATTTGGTCTTCTTTGCATGGAAGAGACTAAGACTTCTCCCTAAATGTGGATATTGATCGGTATTCACAAAGTAATCCATACGTAGAATAGATCTCAAAATTCCACTAAATTGATATATCATATAACGTTTGGCACAAATCTTTGAGATCTCTCTCTCTCTCTCTCTCCCAGAACAGTAGCGATGGAGATGGTACCAAGAAATTAGATCTCTTGCATGAGAATAGGATGCTCAAATTTGAGGTTTGCATCCTATTTAGAGAACTATGAAATAGTAAGTTGGAGTAGATAAACATAATAACTGGAGCAAGATTATATTGCAAGAAAGCCATGTATTTCCATGGAAAACTCTTCATAAGAGGGAGGAACTAAATTTGAGACAAAGGCAATGGATGGAGTCAAAAGACTAGGATTGCACCATAACTTACCATTTGGGAAAAGGGAATGTAGTACCAGATGCATTGAGCCGAAACATTTATGTTATACAAAATTCATGGATTATTTTGCCAAAGTTGTAGTACACTATCACAAACTAAATCTATTTACAAAATGTAACTTTGCAGGAGAAGATCCGTTAAGGGCTGGATATGTTATTTTTTTCTCCTCAAGATAACTTGTTACATGAGATAGAAAAAAAAAAACTCTCCCTTACTCAAATTTTTGTGGTAGAAGCAGGAAAGTAGGCTTGAGTGATGTAGTCAGGTAGACAAGCATATGGGTAGGAAACTATCTCAAGTATTGTGAAGTAGTAGGAGAACCAAACTACATAGGAGGCTATCTCTTAATTAGAATAGAGGAGATGATCCTTAGTAGTGCAGAAGACGATCCCAAGCAATGTAGGATACAATCCTAAGCAAAATAAAGGAGATGATCCCAAATCATGCAGGAGACAATTCAAAGTAGCAATGTAGAACCCTATTCATAGAGCAAATCTCCATTCACCAGGAGCAGTAGTAAACACCACAAGAGACTGGTAATAGGTACAAAGAGTGCAGTTGAAAGCAACTTGGAAGAGTGACATAGACTCTACAAAATAGAGTTCCATTCCGTGTAAAAACTCCATAATAGAAAGAAACCTAATGTTCCACTTTGTGCCATCCACTTTTGTACTTGGAGAATTTGTAGAGATCATCTGATCAAGTTGGGGAAAGTAATTGAACAGGGGAATCTTTCCTCCCTTTATCTTCGTTCCCTCTTTTTTTCCTTCTCATTTCTTTTTTTCTCCATTTCTCCTTGTTAGAGTTATTGATGTTTCTCATATGAAAGGGTATGTGTGTGTTAAATTTTATTATAGCATGGACTTATGATGTAATTTACCCAAAAGTCTCTCTATAAATAGAGGTCTAGGGTTTCATTCTCGAATAAGACGATTATTCTTCTCTTCCTCCAATATGGTATTAGAACATGGTGAGTCCTAGACTCTTCGTGTTTCGGTACCTTTCTCTACTAGAAACTAACCTTAGGAGAGAGAAATCTCTCTCTTCTCTACATGCCGTCACCTTCTCATCTCTCTTTCCTGATCGGCATCATCGCCTCTCTGATCCACACCGCTGGCTTGTAGGAACGTCGCCAGCCTCTGATTGGCGCCGCTGGCCTGTACTAGGAGCACCACCAATGTTTCTGATTGGTGCCACCAGCTTGTGGGGTGTGCCACCAGCGCTCTGATCACCCGGTTAGGGCTCCTCATCGTCAGCACTGCCCAGGTGCCTTTTTGGGCCTGCGTAGCCCCTCGTCATGGTGCTGTGGCCTGAGCACCACTCGTCGGGCTCTTCCTCACTGTTAGCGCCACCCATACACTTTCTTGGGCCTACGCAGCCCCTCGCGGGGGGTGCTGGTGGCCTAAGTGCCGCTTACAGTGAGCCATTGGTGCTGTGGGAGGTCTTCTCTCCACCTTTCTTGGGGGTGATCATGATCTAGGACGTCCCTATAACGGTTCCTCGTGATCTAATCTTGGCTATGGTAGGGTTTTTCTCATAGCCCTCTGAGCGAGTTATACTGCTCAAATTTGTGGATTTGGGTGTTGAAAATCCAATTTCAGAATTGCTGGTACTTGATCTACTCTTTCTAGGGTTAAGGCCATGGCTTCTTCCAGTTTTGAGACCAAGCTAGTGACTACCTCGTCTTCTCTTATGATCAAGGGGACCACTATCAAGTTAAATGGCACTCAGAATTACCTCCTGTGGTCTCAAGCTTTTTCGTATCTTTATTGGTGGACATAAAAGACTAGCAATTCTGATGAAGGACCCTCTTGCAGAAGAAGATGGTTATGAAAAGTGGGAACATAATAATTAGTTAATAATGAATTAGGTGATGAATAATGTTTTTTTTTGAAGAGGAAAAAGGAAGATTACCGGAGGTTGGTAATTATTCTAAAATTGTATTAAAATTGGAACGAACTTATAGGTTTTGTAGCCAAAATTCAAATAAACACTTTGCCTCTCTTACAACATTATCAACCCAATACCCCTCATTTCTGAAAACCTTTCCATTCCTCTGGATCCAGATGCTCGAAATAATTGCAATCGCCTGGCACCAGCCTGCCATATCCAGCTCAAGATGATCCCTGAAGGACACCCATAAGCGATCAAAATCAGAACAATCAATAGTTGTAAGGCTGAAGTGCTCCCAAATGTCCCTAGAAAACCCATAGTCAAAGAAAAGATGTTGTAGATCTAAGTCAGATTGTTGACATAAAGGGCAGGCCGTGTCTCCATCATTACTCCATTTCGTTCTATAGATTTTTGTCACCAATCATTTTCCTCTGAACAACCAAAGGAAAAGTTTAACTTTGAGTGGGATCTTGCATGTCCAAATGAGTTTTGAATCTCCATCAACCGCCTCCAACTGAGCACCGTAAGAGTTCATCAATTTATATTCATTTCTAACTCTGAAAGTCCCTTCCTTCCATTGAAATAATCCACATTCTCAGCAGATGGGGCAAAATCAGATATACACTACATTAGTTGCTGAAATTCAGCAAAAGTAGCACTAGATAGGCCCTGTGGCAGTTGGATATAGTCGGAGAAAATGACCAGTCTTATTTCTTAAATGAAAGCCTGCACCTTTTTTATATAGGGAGAAGTGTTAGGAAAATTATAGCATAAGTTCAATAGGACAAAATACATTACATAATAGTCCAAAATAATAAACAAACTAGATAACTAGAGTATTCTACCAATACTCCCCCTCAAGCTGGAGCATATATATCAACGATGCTCAGCTTGGAACAACATTTATCAAATGTTGATCTTGGAAGAGGCTTCGTGAAAATATCCACAATCTGATCTTCAGAAGGTATAGATGTAGTGTAGATGACTCCACGCTGTATCAAGTCTCTGGTACAGTGCCAATCAACCAAAACATGCTTTGTCTGTTCATGGAACATTGGGTTGTTTGCAATGTATGTAGTAACGTGATTATCACACCTCATCTCTATTGGTCCCTCTACCTAGATATAGAGATCATGTAGCACTGATTTGATCTAGACCATCTTTGTAGCTGTTTGAGCCATAGCCCGATATTCAGACTCTGTACTAGATCTGGATACCACTTGTTGCTTCTTGCTCTTCCATGTTACCAGATTTCCTGCCACATAAGTGCAAAACTCAGTTGTTGACTTTCTATCTGCCATGTACCCTGCATAGTCAGCATTAGAATAGCCAACAATACTCATAGGTGTGCCCTTCTGAAATAGGACACCTCTGCTAGGTGCTTTCTTCACGTATCTAAGCACTTGCATACCAACATCCCAATGCTGCTTGGTTGGTCTGTCCATGAGCTGGCTGAGTTTCCCTACTGCAAGGGAAAGATTAGGACATGTAACAGTCAGGTACAATAGCTTACCAACCAATTGCCTATAAGATTTGCTATCTACAGGTGGAGACTCTGTATCATAGAGGTGTCCTTTGGGATCCATAGGTATATTAGTAGGTTTAGACCCCATCATTCTTGTCTCCTGCAAGATATCAAGGGCATATTTGCGCTGATTAAGGACAATGCCTTCTCTACTGTGCGCCATGTCAATGCCAAGAAAGTATCTAAGCTCACCTAGATCCTTCATCACAAAGGCTTTAGCCAGTTTCTCTGCTATCTTAGTAATGCCATCTCCAATAAGGATTAAGTCATCCACATAGATAAGGAGTACAACCACTCCCCTTTTGCTCTTCCTGACAAACAATGAGTGATCAGCAAAAGATCTTTTAAGTCCCATGATTTGTACCTCCTTTGAGAGTCTTTGGAACCAAGCTCTCGGACTTTGCTTCAAGCCATAGATAGCTTTCTTCAGTCCACATACACACTTGCCTTGAGTCTCAAACCTCGGGGGTTGTTGCATATAAACCTCTTCCTGAAGATCTTCATATAAGAACGCATTCTTTACATCCAACTGATGGAGATGCTAGTTGTAGTGAGTAGTTACAGACATCAAAATCCGGACAGTAGACAGTTGAGCTACATGCGGGAATGTATCAAAAAAATCTACCCCATACATTTGGGTAAATCCCTTGGCCACCAGTCTCACCTTGTAGCGAGATATTGTGCCATCTGGGTTATACTTAATAGCAAAGACCCAACGGCACCCCACTGTTCTGACATGAGGAGGCAAAGTGTCCAAGTCCCACGTCCCTCTGGAGTGTAGAGTAGCCATCTCATCCTCTATAGCCTGATGCCATTTTGGATTTAGGATGGCCTGTTGATGGGATGTAAGAACCTGTGTCTCAGAGAGAGCAGCTGTGAAGGTAGCAAATGAACTGCCAAGATTGGAGTAAAGACTGTCCCTGCAGTATGGAAATGGGCACAGCTACGAGGAGTCTTCTGAATAGCAATTAGAAGGTCATGATCCTCCTCTATAGGCTCAGCAGTAATAGAAGAAGGGTACTCATTCGAGGAACATGCATAAGTACCACTAGGATAACTCACATCAGATCAACCCATCCTTGATGAGGGGAAGAGACAAGTGGTTGAGGTGGTGGGGGGGTGTGTTCTTCTTGCCATGCATGATGTTTGTATGTCATAGGTAACCTGTAGACCTGAGTGATCTTAGCCTTTTGCCTCATGGAAGTCTCTGTGGCAATGGCATTCTCATAATGAGTGGCTGGAATTTGTTCTAAAGGAACTGGTGGAACAGGCATAGGAGCTGGGTCTCCTTCAAATGTCACCTGATGACGATCTGTAGAAAAATATGGAATAAACTCATAAAATGTGACATCTACAATTACATAATGCTTCTTGCCCCAGGGGTCATAGCATCTATATCCTTTCTAGGTGCTACTGTAACCCAGAAAGACACTTCACTGCTCTTGGATCCAACTTATCCTTGCTAGGTTCTAGAAGGTGAACAAAGGCTACGCAGCCAAACACCTGAGGTGGCACAGTAAAGAAATTCTTTTCAGGATAAAGAACCTGCCACGGAACTTATTCCTGTGTAGTTGAGTTGGGTAACTTGTTAATCGAATAACATGTAGTTAACGTTACATCGCCTTAGTATATCTGTGGTATATTGTGCTGTATTAATAGTGTTCTGGCCACATCCAACACATAACAGTGTTTTCTTTCCACTTTACCATTCTGCTGTGAGGTATGGGGACAGGATGTCTGGTGCACAACTCCAAGTGATCTATAAAGGGCTGCTAACTTAGTTGTATAGAACTCTAAAGCATTATTAGATCGTATAATTTCCACATTGGTTGGAAACTGAGTCTTTATTTCCAAAATAAATGTTTCAATCATAGGCCCAACCTCAGATTTATTCTTCAAAAGAAATAACCAGGACATCCTGGAAAAATCATCCAAAATAAGTAGATAAAATCTATGACCAAGTTTATCTGATATTCTACTAGGACCCCATACATCCATATGAAGTAAATCAAAAATAGCAGCAAAACTTTGAGAGGAGCTGGAAGGAAAATTAGCTCAATGATGCTTTCCCAGCTGACATACATTACACAAAATCTCGATAGTAGGTGATTTGTGAGGGATGACGCATCGAAGCTTGTCTAGTGAAGGGTGCCCAAGATGACGATGCCATTGAAAAGCTGTATCAACATTAAAAGCAACCTCTCCCTGACACAACAGCAAATAGAGTTTGGATCAGGCGATACACACCCCTTTCTCATGTCTGCCACCAATCGTTCTCCCGGTGAGCTTATCCTGAAAAATACAACCCAACTCATTAAATATAGCGCGACAATGCAAGTCTTTTGTAATTTTACTGACGGACAAAAGACTAATCGGAAATTCTGGAATATAAAGAACATTAGGTAGAGTTAGTGCAGGAGTCACTACTACATCTCCTTTACCATGAACTTGGCACTGCCTGCCATTTGCCACCTGTACACATCTGCTTGAGGGGACATCCTGAACCTGTCTGAAACACGTTTCATCACCACTGAGATGCTGAGACACCTCAATCCACTAGCCACAAGGCACTGTCAGAATTACCACTACCTGATCTATAAGCAAGAGTTATACCTGAGGAGGCTAAAGCAGCAGTATCAACAATAGTAGTGGGCTCCTGTGTCAATTGGGAGAGGCGTCGAACATCATAAATCAGCATGGGATACCATATCACTCGCCTCCTTTGAAGAAACAACCTGGTTGGTCATGGGAGGTCGACCATGCTTCGTCCAGCAAGAGGCATTTGAATGGCCAATCTTCCCACAATGTGAGCAAATGGTGCGGGGTCTGCTACTCGTACCCCGACCACCATGTCTACCTCTGGTGATGGAGCACCACGTCCTCCCAAAATCAAACTAGCTAGACTAGAGAGGTGGCTTGGGCCCAACATGTCCTAGGAAAATCACCAGGGGCTTGTGTAAACCCGTACTCGTCGTTTGACTTCCCTCCTAGTTTGACACCAGGTTTAATCAAGGGGATTGGGACAATTAAAGGTAATTTATATTTTAGATATCAAGCCTAAGACGAAATGAAGTCCTTAATGGTTAAATGACTACCAATTTTAATTTAGGCTTACAAACTTAAGTGCACAACGAATGTGATGGGCATTAATTGTGGTAGTGCCTGATTATTTAATTTTTTTTTGGTGTGTGCGAATTGGGTGGAAAGTGATGCCCAAGTCAAATCAAAAGGGTTTGCAAACAAGGATTTTTTTTTGTTGAAGTGTTTTAGGGTTTTGATAAAGATTTAATGTCTTTTAAGATTCTCTCTTGTTAATGATTCAATCAAGGTTTTAAAGTTCCACACACTAATATCAAACAAATTGTTGATGGAGGTTAATTGCTTTAAAAATTGATGTGACTAAGAGAGAAAATTAAAAACCTTAAAGTGGAAATCTTATGTATGCAGCTCCTAGAAAGGATTCTTTTTAAAAATCTTGAGGTAGATTTAGGTGCAGCCCACCATATGAGTGGAGACGATAGTTGCTTGCAGGACATTCAGTCTGTTCCTCTTGGTAAGACCATTCAGGTTGCTTGATGGTAGGCATTCCAAGATTGATGGTCAGGGAGATGTTACAGTTACCCCTTCCTTGAGACTACTAGATATTTTATTGTTCCTGGTTTTCTTATTAGTCTCTTATTTGTTTGTCGGATTACCAAGGATCTACATTGTTGTGTGATCATTGATGAGTTGGGTGGTACTTTTCAGGACAAGTTCATAAGGAGGATGATTAGTAGCAAACATAAGGGGTGTGTATCGCCTAATTCAGACACCTTTCTAGACACCTTTTGATCTGTTTGCTAAGAAGTTGCCTTTAGTGCTGGTACAACTCTTTAATGATATTGTCGACTCGGACATCCTTCTCTGGATAGACTGAGACGGGTCATCCCTCATATTTCACTTGTTGAGATTCATTGTGGTGTTTGCCAGTTGGGGAAGCATCATCGTTCCAATTTTCTTGCTAGTTCTTCTAAGAGTTTTGCTTCCTGTTTTTATTTGCTGGACATTTGGGGTCCAAGTAGAGTTCTAGATAGATTAGGTCATCGCTATCATTTTCTTATTGTTTATGATTATTCTTAGATGTCTTGGATATTCTTGTTACGGAATAAGTATGATGTGGGCATTGTGATCGAAACTTTTGTAATGCAAATAAAGACTCAATTTTCTTCTGCTGTACATTTTGATAATGCATTTGAGTTTTGCATGGTGAAGTTGATTGCCTTGTTACATTATATTTTGAGGGGCATTTTGTCTTTTCCTTTTATTGTTGGATTGGATTTATGTTGCAATTTTTTCCTTCACCTCTCTCTATATAGAGAGGTGTAGGGACGGCTTAGTAATTATGAAGTTTCATTTTCTTCAACTTGTTATCAGAGCTAACTTAGGGACACCACTTAACTAAACCTTAACCCTACCTCAAGCCCTGCCCACCCGCCACCACAGCGCCAGTGGCAGTGAACCATCGCCGCCAGCACCACCAGCAGCAGCCAATCACCACCAGTAGTGCAGCAGCAATTGGCTGCCACCACCAATGCCAGCAGCAGTCAGTCACTGCTAGCGTAGCTGTCGCCACTCGCACTGCTGGTCTCCATCGTAGCTCGCACCGTTGGTCTCCGCCACCATCGGCGGCATCCTCTAAAGAGAGGAGAGGGTAGTGCCATCGTGTGGTTGTCCCTCTCCCTGTTGGGCAGGGGCTAATTTGCCCATCATCCTCTTCAGAAGGTCTTTGACCTTGGGTGTGTTGTTTTGCTAAGGTCTAGGACTTTCCGGAAGATGTTTGAAAATTCTTCGTTGATGGTATGATCAAATCAGTGTCTTGATTATTGTTTGGGGTGTATATTTCCCTTGTTCAAGCATTTTTTGGGGTGTGTATTCCCCTTGACTTGTTGACGAATATTGGAATTGCGTGTGAGCGGATTTTTCGAGTGTGTATTCCTCTATTTTATCAAAAATCACATTTGTGTTTAAAGGTGTTTGTGATGTGATTTCACTATGGCCTCATTATCGTCAGAGACCGGAGTGACATTAGAGCAAACTGGAGAGAGTGTGGTCTATGAGAATCTATTTTTTGCACCAATCGTGAAGTTTGACGAGACCAATTACCTCCGTTGGTCTCAAGACGTTTTTTGTCACTTTGGAAGGACATGAAAAGCAACATATCCTTGCTGAAGCACCACCAAAGCAGAAGATAGGGATGTATGCAACCTTGAATAGAGATGATGCAATGATAAGGGCTTAGATATTAAATAGTGTGATACCTTGCTTTGGAGATGAAGTCATGTACTACAAAACTACTAAACATATGTGGGACGGTTTGAAGGACGCATATTCTCATGAACTCAACTGCACCTAGGTCTTCTAGATTCACTATGACCTTTGTCGTTGTCTTGGTTATTCTTATTACGGAATAAGTCTGATGTGGGCACTGTGATCGAAACTTTTGTGATGCAATAAAGACCCAATTTTCATGTTGTATGTTTTGATAATGCACTTGAGTTTTGCACGGCGAAATTGGTTGCCTTTTACAGGTCTCTTGGTATTATTCATCTGACCTCTTGCCCCCATATGTCACAGCAAAATGAGGTGGTTGAGAGGAAACATTGGTATATGTTGGATGTGGCCAGGACGTTACTTATTCACGATAATGTACCACAAATGTATTGGGGAGATGGAATAATTATTGCTTGCTACTTGATTAACCGGATGCTTAATTCGACAATATAGGAGTTGAGTCCCTGGCAAGTTCATCCAGATAAGGAGTTGTTTCATTTACCGCCATAGGTGTTTGGTTGTATACTATTTATTCATATTATAGGACCAAGACGGGACAAGTTAGCACCTAGGGTTGTGAAGTGTGTATTTGTAGGATACAATAGTACTCAGAAGGGATACATGTGTTATGATTCACTAGGCAGGAAGCACTAAGTGCAGATGTCACCTTTCATGAGCCCGTCTCTTATTTTTCTACTGTTGGATATTAGTTGTCCTTTGAGGATGACCCTACACCTATGTTAGTGCCACCAATTCCTTTGGGACAAATACCTGTTAGTTATAGTCCAAACAGTACTACTTCAGATAGTGGTTTGGATAATGTATGATACTTGGAACCGCTCCTCGTTTATAAGTTGCTAGTAACTTATAAGCAGCACACCCCCCATCCCTCAGCCACCATCCTTCCTAGGTCTGAGAAGAAAGGGGAAGATTACTTGAGCATGGTAATCATTATGAAAATATATTAAAGCAAAATAGGAATGGACTTACTGACGTTAGTTGTCCTAGTTGTGATGATGTAGGTTCTTCTGGCCAAGCTTTTGGGGATAGTGCCTCCCTTACTCCTCTGCAAGATACGAAGGTGGAAGATCTTGACATTCTGATTGCCATTTGAAAGGTACTTTATAGTTGTGCTCAATCCTTAGTTGCTGGGGCAGTGTCTACTCCCAATCTAGGGAAGTCGTTTGCCATGTTCATCACTGCACTTTCAGCTACTCATATTCCTATGACATATCAGCAAGCCATGCTTGATCCTAAATGGCATCAAGCCATGGAGGAGATGGCTGCCCCTCGTTCTCGTTGGACATGGGATCTGGCTGACCTTCTTAAGGGTGTTAAACTGGTAGGATGTTAGTGGGTCTTTACATTGAAGTATAATCCAAATGGCTCCATTTCTCACCACAAGGCTCGGTTGGTTGCAAAGGGGTTCACCCAGGCATATAGGGTGGATTTCTTTGACACCTTGTCTCTTATTGTGAGGCTTCCAACTGTCTGCATCCTCATATCTATACCTATACATTATGAATGGCCATTATATCAATTAGATGTGAAGAACATCTTTCTTTACAGCGATCTTCAGGAGAAAGTTTATATGCAGTAGCCTTTAGGCCTCGAGACTAAGGGGAGTGTGTATGTAGACTGAGGAAGCCTATGACCTGAAGTAGGGTCCACATGCGTGGTTCTAGAAGTTGTTAGAGGCTATATAAGCTATGGGTGGGACTTAGGAGATCTTTTGCAAACCATTCACTCTTTGTTAGGAAGATTAAGGGAGGTATTGTGGCACTCAATCATGTTGATGATCTTATTGTTACTGGTATTGATAGAGCTGGGATAGTTGAGGTTAAGCAAAAGCTAGCAGATTCCTTTTTAATGGACTTGAGTGAGCTACGGTATTTTCTGGGTATTGCGGTGGCACAGAGATGCTAGATAAGATAAATAATGTAGAAGCATAATAATGAGATATTAAAAGCATAAAAACAATCAAAGGAATATTTGGGTTTACATGGAAACCCAACTCACGAAGAGCAGAGAGAACCACGGGAGAAGTGTCCCTATGGGCATGTTTCTCTTTATTTCTTCTCCAAGAAATAAGTAGGGCTACAGCTCTATTTATAGGCCACTACACACTTTAATAATCCACATTACTAGATGTGGCACTAAACACCACACACTTCTCTTAACACTCCTCAAGCTGGAGCATGGAATGCTCATCTTGTAACACAACACAATTCTCACTCTACAACAGAACATACCCCTCTCAACTGGTTCTTGCTTGTAGGTAGGGACACGGGCTGGAGCTGTTGAAGGAAGTGCTGATGTCTTTGACAAGGGCCTATCCTCTGGAAACCTCAACTGGTGTTGGTGGCTCCCCATTCAGTATCCCTAACATGGGTCTTCCTATGAAGATCTCGAAGCTGGATCTCTCCTCTGGAGTCCAGGAAACTGGATCTCTTACATAGAAATTGGTTGGGCCCTTTCTTTGAGGACCTCGAAATTGGATCTCTCTCTCTGGAGACCTTAAAACTTTAAACCTCCCATAGCTTGATTTCTCATGTGATGATCTTCAATAAAGGGACTCTCAAATGAGGGTGACTACAATAGGCATCTACACTCCTTTCCCATAGTCATATGGGTGAAGAAAATAAATAATGAGAAGAAATAACAATGAAAATAGAGAAGAGCTTCTCACCCTCCTCTTAAAATTCATCTTTTTAACCTTTTTCCATTTTTTTCTTTTTTCTTTTTTCTTTTTGATATTTTCCTTCTCCCTTCTCTCTTTTTTTAACTTTTCTTCTTCCCATTTTGACTTCACCTTAGTTTTTTCCTTTCTTTTTTTCTCTTTCCCCTTTTTTTGTTTCTTTTTTTTTCTAGGCTTTTTTTCTCTCTTTGGCCCTTTTCATTTGTAATGTTAAGAGGTCCAAAAAATGAGCCTAAAAGGAAATAGAAAGGAAAGGGGTCAAAGAGTAAAAAACAGCAAAACAAAACCAAAGAACTATAAGGGTTCAAAAGAACCTAAATCACTCTTGTTGTCATTCCTCCTTTGATGCCTTCTTCATTGCCATCATCATCGAGAGGTCCATGCCACGAGATCGACGCCGCCATCTTTGCCAGAGATTGCTGCCAAAGATTCCAGTTCAGAATTTGTGCATCGTGCCATGGCGCAAACTGCAGCAGAGATGGTTTGGGTGAGATCAATATTATAGGATTTATATGTCCAGGTTAAGGAGCTAAGGGAGATGAAGTGCGACAACCGTAATGCTACTTATATAGCAAACAACCGGATGTTCCATGTGCGCACCAAGTACGTTGAGGTTGATTGCCATTATACTAGGGACCTTTTGTAGTGCAGAGTCATCTATACTATTTCAATTGCCTCTGAAGACCAAACAATAGACATCTTTGCTAAGCCTCTTTCACGTCTTGCATTTGATGTCTGTTTCAAGATGAGTATGATTGACATCTATGCTCTAGCTTGAGGGTAAGTGTCAGTATGTTAGATACTCGTTCAGTCATTTTGTACTTTTTTGTTATTTTCTATTCTTGCCTAGACATGTACTGTAATTGTTCCCTCACCTCTCTATATATAAAGAGGTGTTGGTTTCTTAGTTCAATAAGAATTTTCGTTCTCTTTGATTTCTTAGATCCATTGTGATGTTTGGGGGCCATGTCGAGTGTAGAGTAGGGTTGATTTTCATTATTTTGTAATTTTTTTTATGATTTTAGGTAGTTGTGTGGGGTTTTCTAATAAAGGTTTAGTCAAAGATCTAAGTTTTGAAATGAAATGCATAATTTTTATTCTACTACCATTAAAATGCCCTTAGTTTGTACAAATAGGTCTTCAGCAATTTTTTGTGTTAATGGTATGATACATCATATCTCTTGCATTTATACCTCTCAGCATAATAGTGTTGCCGAGAGAAAATTATGTTACATTCTTAATGCTTCTTGTACTATTCATTAGAATGAAGTTTCCTAAGCATTTCTAAGGGGATGCCATTTTTACTGACACATCTCATTAACAAGGTTCCTTCATTTTCTTCATGAAGGATACCCTTTTGGCTTTTACAACATATCTCAAATGTTTTTCATTTACTGCTTTGTATTTTTAGGTGTACTTGCCTTGTTTATCTTTTTGAGGTACTTGTTAAATTATCTCCCAGGGTTGTTAAGTGTGTGTTTGTTGGCTACTCTTGTACCTAGAAAGGGTATCAATGCTATGATCCGGTTTGGTGTAGATATTATGTTACTAAAGATGTGACCTTCTTTGAGAAGACTCTTTTCTTCTTAGAGGAAGGGAGCAACATCAAGCTGGAGTTCTTTCGTGTCTACTTGCGTCACCAGAAAGATCTAATTCCTCCACCCCTTCCTACCATGCAGGTTGATGTTCATGAGGATAGCCCATCTAACTCATTAACTCCATCTACAACAAGTTTGGATGCTCCACCTACTCAATTGATTATTGACTTGCCTATTGTGTTAAGAAAGGGGTAAGAAGCTACACTCTTCATCCGATGTCCCATTATACTTTTGTTGACGGTAGTTTGCTTCAGCTTTAGCATGTATTGTACTTCCCAGAAACTATGCAGAGGCATCTTAGGATCCAGGTTGGAAAAAGCCATGGATGAAGAGATTGCTACCCTTGTTACCAGGGGCACCTGGGAGTTGATTGATCTCCTTGGAAGTGTTATCGTGGTTAATTACAAATGGGTTTATGCAGTCAAGTATGAGTTGGATGGGTCTGTTGAACGCTTAAAATCTAGGATGGTTGTGAAAGGGTACACCTAATCTTTTGGAGTTGATTGCCGTCACACATTCTCATGTGGTGCTCGTGTCAGTTTTGTATGCATTCTATTGTTAGTTGCAGTGAACAAAGATTGACTTTTCTTTCAACTAAATGTGAAAAATGCCTTTCTATATGGTGATATTTAAGAGTAAGTATATATGACCCAACCATCGAGTTTTGTGATTGAGAAGGTTTGCAGGCCTAAAAGGGTCATTTGTGGTTTGAAGTAGAGCCTGAGAGCTTAGTTTGACAAATTAAGCAAGGAAATGCATAAGATTGGTTTTTCTGGATCCATCTTAGTTCACTCTATTTTTATCAAAGAGAATCTCAGGTACTGTTGTACTTTCTATTTATTTGATGATATGATTTTGATTGGGGATGGCTGTGCAAGAAGTTAGGAGATTACGGAATCATAGATACTTCTTCGGTGTTAACTTGCTAGAAACACTAAAGGCATGGTCCTATTATAGAGGAAGTATGTTCTTGAGATAAGCTTTTCAAAAAAAGTATGTTCTTGAGATCCTTGAGGAGGTTGGGTTTGCTTAGGAGGCAAACAATCATCTGTTTTAGTGGAGTCTCAGGTGCACTAAAAGAGGAAGATGATCCTCTTCCTAAAGATTAGAAATGGTACATGAACATTGTGGATAAACTACTTTATTTAACCGTTATCAAGCTTGATATTAGTTATGCAGTGAGCAAAGCTTGTTAGTTTATGGATAAATCATGCTATAGTCATTGGCATAGAATTTGCCTAATTCTAAAGTATCTAAAAGGGGCTATGGGAAAACGATTGTTCTTTAAGAATAACCACCATTTGGACCTATGCACCTACTTAGATGCGGATAATGTTGGTTCTTTGGAAGATAGATCTGTCACTGGCTACGACACTTTCCTTGTGGAAATCTTATTACCTAGAGGAGGAGGCAATCTGTTGTTGCTTGTTCTAGTGTAGAGTACAAAGATATGGCACACATTGAGTTGAAGAAAATGAAATTTCTTGATTACTAAGCCGTCCCTATAGAGGTATTAAGTTGATGAGTCATACGATGAAACTTTGAGAAAGAATAATTGAAAGAAGGGTGAGGCAAGTCTCTATGGTAACTGAAAATCAATTTGGCTTTATGCCAGGCAGGTCTACTATTGAGGCAATACACTTCTTGAGACGTATGATGGAGACATACAAAGTGAAGAAAAATGATTTACATATGATTTTTATTGATTTGAAGAAGGCCTATGATTCTGTCCCAAGAGATATCTTGTGGAGAATTTTGGAGAAGAGACAAGTGCCAATTATATATATCAACCTCATAAAGGATATGTACTATGGAGCTATAGCTTGTGTAAAGACTAAGGATGATTTGACAGACTACTTTGATATCTCCATTGGTCTGTATCAAGGTTCGACTTTAAGCCCTTATCTTTTTGCCTTGGTTATGGATGAGTTGACGAAGCATATCCAAGTTGAGGTGCCTTGGTGTATGCTTTTTGCTGATGACATTGTGTTGGTTGATGAGACAAGAGATGGAGTGAACAGAAAACTTGAGCTTTGGAGAGAAGCCCTGGAAGATAAAGGATTACGCATAAGTAGGACGAAGACTGAGTATATGGAATGTAAGTTTAGTAGTAGAGGGAAAAACGAAGGGATTGATGTAAAAATTGGAGACAAGTGCATTCCAATGAAAGATATTTTTAAGTACTTGGGATCCATTTTCCAGCATGATGGTGGAATTGATGGAGATGTTACACATAGAATTAATGCAGGGTGGTTGAAATGGAGGGGTGCTTCTAGTGTTCTCTGTGATAAGAAGGTTCCTTTAAAAGTCAAAGGAAAATACTATCGAGCTGTGGTAAGACCAGCCATGTTGTACGGTTTTGAATGCTGGGCTATAAACTATAGGCATGTACAGAAGATGTCTGTGGCAGAAATGAAGATGTTAAGATGGATGTGTGGTCATACAAGAAAGGACCGTATTTCAAATGAATTTATTAGAAACAGGGTTAGGGTGGCACTGATAGAGGATAAAATGAGAGAGGCTCGTCTAAGATGGTTTGGACATTTACAAAGAAGGCCACTAGATGCTCCAGTTAGGAGATGTGAGAGGTTGGAGGCTGAACCCGCTAAGAGGGGGCGAGGAAGACCAAACAAGTGTTGGAAGGAAACTATTAAGTATGACCTTAATTACTTTTATTTAATTCCTAAAATGGCTGAAAATCGATCTGTGTGGAGGCAAGGAATCTATATAGCCGACCTCACTTAGTGTGGGAAAAGGCTTGGTTGTTGTTGTTGTGTAAGTCGTCCCTACACCTCTTTATATAGGGAGAGGTGAGGGAAAAATTATGACATAAGTCTAATTAAAATAATAAATGACAAAGACCCTCAACAAATAATGTAACATAACACTTCCCCTCAACCTGGAACATATATATCCACCATGCTTAGCTTGTTTCTGCAGTTCTCAAATAGACGACAAGATAATGGCTTAGTAAACATGTCTGTAATCTAATCTAAAGATGCAAGGCACGTAGTGTGAAGCAGACCCTGCCGAATCAAGCTTCTGGCATAATGACAATCCACTTCCAAATGTTTGGTTCTCTTGTGGAACATGAGATTGTTGGTAATGTATGTTGCAGCTCGGTTGTCACAATACATTTTCATCGACTCCTGGATAGTAACATGAAGATCTTCCAACAGAGATGTTATCCATATCATCTTAGTTGCAGTATGTGCCATGGCACTGTACTTAGACTTAGCATTGGAGTGTGAAACAACAGTTTGTTTCTTGCTTTTCCAGGTCACCAAATTTCTAGCTACAAAAGTACAAAGGCCAGTCGTAGACTCCTATCTCCAACATCCCCTGCATAATCTGCATCTGAGTATGCAATAATCGACATAGGAGCCTTCTTCTGGAAGAGGATGCCTCTACTTAGGCATCCTTTGATGTACCTCAGGACTTGCATCACTGCCTGCCAATGATCATCAGTAGGTTTGTCTAGGAACTGACTTAACTTATCTATTACAAGATTAATATCTTGCTTAGTAATGGTCAGATATAGCAGTTTCCCCACCAACTTTTGATAAGCCTTCTTATCTTTCAACTTCACAGTATCATCAAAGAGGTATACCTTAGGATCCATAAGAATATTGTCATCCTTGGATCCTAATATGCTGTCTCCTGGTGAATGTCAAGGGCATACTTTCTTTGTAACTATCCCTTACTTGTGGCAATCTCAATGTCCCAAAAATACCTTAGTTTCCCAAGGTCCATGATAAACTGGCATACCAAATACTTCACCTGAGAAATACCGATTGCTTCATCACCTGTGAGAATAAGGGCATCCACATACACATGCAGAGCCACTGTACCACCATTAGTCATCCTCACAAACATTGAATGATCAGACGAGGACCTCTGCATCCTATAACATGCAATGCCTCAGACAAGCGTTGAAACCAGGTGCGGGGCTCTGTTTAAGACCATAAATGGCCTTACGAAGCCTGCAAACACACTCCCCCCAAACCTCAAATCTAGGAGGCTGCTGGATATACATCTCCTCCTGTAGAGAAACGTATTTTTGACATCCAACTGGTGTAGATGCCATCCATAATGAGTTGGAACTGATATAAGTATACTGACTGTGGAGAGCCGAGCAACCAGAGAAAATGTGTCAAAGAAATCCACCCCATATGTTTGGGTGAATCCTTTGGCCACAAGGCGAACCTTATGCCGAGAAAGACCCATTTGGGTTGTATTTCAAGGCAAAGACCCATCTGGCTCCTACAAGATACTCTTGGAGTTGTATAATGCATGCGGGCCCATGCGTACATCAGTCCCATGCAGGGATCAGAGGAAGGAGTTCTTAGTTGATATGTTTCTGGCAAGACTTAATGATGACTATTTTGTTGCACGCTCACAGGTATTGACATTGTCAGATATTCCTCCCATTGAAGAGATGTACAGGACTTAGTAGGGTTGCATGTCCAGTTTACTCCAGAGGTTGTTACTAGTAATACTACTCATGCAGCTGTGAATACACGTGGAGAACGGATTGGAGCCTTCCGAGGCAAAGGAAGGGGGCATGCTGATGGTGGTTGTGGCAAGCCTACGTGTTCCTATTGTGGAAGAATTGGCTACATTGAGGCCAAGTGTTGGAACAAACTTGGACGGCCTGCTGTTGCCAACCAAGTATCTGGGACTACACTAGCAGTCTCTACTGATATGGTGACTCTTGCAAAGGCAAATTATGATGCGGTAGTACAGTGCCTTGCTCAGTTGACCCACGATCAACCTAGCTCATACACAGTTGAAAAAAATGAAATTTCTTAATTATTAAGTCATCCTTACACCTCTTTATATACGGAGAGGTGAGGAGAAAATTATGACATAAGTCCAATCAAAATAATAAAAGACAAAGACCTTCAATAAATAACGTAACGTAACAAATCACATGTGAGATCATGTGGATTGTTCACTTCTTGCCTGATCTTGGTGTTGAAATAAATCTTCTAGTTCGTTTGTTTTATGATAATCGATCAACTACGTTTATTGCCTCCAATCCAGTCTTCCATGAATGCACCAAGTATATTAAAGAGATTGTCATTTTATTTGCGACATGGTTATTGGATTAAAGATATGCACTTCTATTACTTTTGAGTAGGAGGTGGTAGGTATATTTACGAAGCCTTTCTGCTAAAGTAACATTCTTTCATGACAAACTGGGTAGATTGATGTATGTGCTCCATTTTGAGGGAGTGTTAGAATATGCTTATTTTTATTCCTCTTTCCTTTATCATTTTCTAGTAGTGGATCTCTCTTGTAATTTTTCCCTTCAGTCTCAGAGAAGTTAGGGTTTGTCAGGTAAACAATGCATTATTTTTCTCTTAACTTGTAAAAGGAACAAATAGACAACTCATCTTGTTGTATGCCTTTTGGTTCTTACAAGTACAGATCGGTTGACATGTGTTGTACTTCTTGAACAAGGCCTTAAGTGTTGAATAATATTGGGATAATGATATGCCTTCTTGGTGATGAGGTATCTCACTATAGATTTAAAATGCTCGACTAGAGTTCTCATGAGAGTAGACTTCTTGGATTGCCCTACATTTTTTTGGCAGAATACATGATTTTATCCTTAGTACTTAGGATGACAAAGTTCACGATCCATGCCCAGACCAAGGTATTATCTTTCTTCCATGTAGCATTCTTGTCACTATTCTCTGTTGGCTCTAGTTAAAGTAAGACATGCTCATTATTTTTTCTTTTTTGAGAGAAAAAAAGGAAGATTACTGAGGCATGGTACCATCCAAAAGTTCATTAAAAACCAAAGAAAAGGAATGAAGTTATAGGATGTCAAGCCACAACCCAGAGAGACCACACACCTCCCTTATAATATTCTCAACCTACACCCCTTCCTTCTGACAAATCGTAGCATTCCGTCGGAGCCAAATCTCCCACAAGGTTGCAACCACTTTGACCCAATCAACAGTGTCCACATGAACCAATGAATAGAACAAAGCCCACTACGTGCCAGAAGATGTAACATTAGCTTAACGAACACATTCTCTGCCAAACCTGCATAGACATTTGGCATAAAACAAATAGGTGATCTAAGCTCTCCTTCGCAGCTCCACAAAAGACGCAAACCAAGTTCAGTTTTGCAGCCTATCTCTATCGAAACACCTTCATAGTCAACTTTTCTAAAAAATCACTGGAAAATGTTGACCTTTAAGTGTAGATGCATCTTCCAAATCAAAGAACAATCCTCCTAAACCAACGGGGCAAGACCTACCTCCAAAGAAATCATCTTAAATGCCTTGGTTATCGAGAACCTCCAATCCTTCAAGGCAAAACCATCCTCAAGGTTGTCACCAATAGATAACCCATACAACATCCCCGACAAACCCTACAACTTTAGTATTGAGGCCTCAGAAAGCCTCAGAAAACATGAGACCCAGCACCAGAAGTGGCATCCCAAATAATAAAAACAGAGGCGTCCTTGTTAGGTGTCAGTCTAAAAAAATGGGGGAAGAAACCTGAAAGAACACCACACCTTGTCTAACCATTCTTCCAAAACTTGAAAGAGTAGGCTTTTCCAATCTTCAGACCAAACAAATTGGAGACAATACCCTGCTAAATAGATAGCTCCATAGAGCTCCAGAAAGTCGATGGCTGAATTGCCCGAGATTGCCTATACACCACATCCTAAGGATTACCATAAGAATCCCTTAACAATTTCTCAAGAAGGCCATCACTAGTAAGCAAAAATCTAGCCACCCACTTCAACAATTTATTAAACTTGTAAGACTTAGTTTATTTTGGTGTCTTTGGTATTTTTCATATTATGGAAGGGTCCCTCATGTAATTTGCCCTTTGGAGTATCTATACATAAAGAGCTCCTAGGGTTATGGAATAAGATTGATTACTCATTTTCTCTTAACTTGTTATCAGAGCAAGGATTCTAGACCAGGGCTCCGATATTCCACCAAAACTAGCCTGCAACATCACCACCCAAACCCTTCTCTCTCCTCTCCATTAGCACCGCCGATCATCCACTCCACCAACATTGCCACCTATAGGCATTGCCAATAGCCTTGACCACCGTCGATGGTCTTCTCTCTCATCAGCGCTGCCACTTGCAGCATTAGATCGACACTACTAGCAACTCAGATCGACGCCGTCGGCCTTCTCTCTCATCAGTGCCGCTACTTGCAGCATTGGATCGACACTACCAGCAGCCCAGACCGACGTTGCCGGTGTGGTTTAGGTCTCTCAGCCCATCACGGGGCTTTCTATTGCAGGGAGAGGCACCGCTATGGCTTCTTCCATTCCTTAACGTGTGTCCACACTTCCCTTGGTTGTTCCCGAGTTCTATGATATGAAATTCTTGATTTTTTGGATAATGAGGACTCTATCTGCCATTTATGCGGTTTGAAATTACTATTTTCAGATCCTATGATCTGATTTCTATGAAAGAAAGTTTTCCCCTTATTTTCCAATGACATGAGGCATCATGGGCAATGTTGAGAGAGTTATTTTTACTTGTGGTTTTATGTCTTTTGTCCTTGTTTGCACATTTGTTATTCTTCCAAGGACATTTTATGTACTTTACCTAAAGGGCTCCTTTATATAAGAGTCCCTAGGGTTATTGAAATAAGATAAATTATCTCATTTCCTAACATGATATCAGAGCAGTGATTTATACTGGTGCTCGAGTACTCCACCAAAAACCCCTCTCTCAATCTTCTCTCCAGTGTAGCAAGGAAGTCACTAACAACAGGGTGTTGCCAGCCTCACCGCCAGCAGCAGCATTGCCAGCCTCTTCGCTAGCTGCTGGAACACCCACGTAGGGAGCCCAACAGCTCCTCCCAACACCGTCACCGACGCTCTTGCCTACCTAGCGTTGCCCAACGCTATCGCTGGTCTTCCAACGTCGCTACTAATTTTCCAACACCCTATTGTGCCATCGCTAAGGGTCAAATCAGACCCTTGTGGTGGTGCATGTGCAGTGGAAGTCTCTGGGGGTGCAAGGTTCACTTGATGGTCTGATTTCCTGTTTTTCATATCCGTGTTTGACGTTTTGATACGCAGTAGTGAAGTTTTTTCTCTAATTTCCCTACAAATCCGATTCCCATGGAAGAGAACAAAGATGTTACTATTGGCAACTCAATGGTGAAGTCATCTACCTCAAGCGCATCCGCTCATATGTAAGAAACTTGTATAAAATTAGATGGAACCAAATGTTTGTTGTGATCTACTTCCTTTTCGCGATTTGTCATCACAAGTACATCTTGTTGAAAGATGAACCACATAATAGTGCTAAGATGGAAGATTGAGAAGTGGATGACTAGGTGGCTACTTCTATGCTTAATGGTACGAAGGAGCATATTGTTAAACAGGTTGTCCTATTTTTCAGCCAAAAGAATGTGGGAGCTATTGCATGAGATTCATTCTCAAAGGAATAATATTGCTCGATTATATAGAGTTATAGAAGATATTCATACTTTCAAGAAAGGGACCATGACGTCGGTTGAGTGCTATGGGACAATGAAGAATTTGTGGGATGAATAGGATACTTATCAACCAATCACAGTAGATATCAATGTTATAGCCAAGCAAAGGAAAGTGATTCGGTCAGTCTAGTTTTTAGCTACTTTGGGTTCAGAATATCAGGCAGTTAAGGACCAATTGATGACATCTAAAGAAATACCCACTCCTGCACATATTTATGCTCGTTTGTCACGGTTGAGCTTAGGGATGTGTTTGCTATTTTATATTATTCTTGGGTGACTGTAATTTTCCCAAACCTCTATTATAAAAGAGAAGGTAGGGTTTCCTTTCAAAGCTAATGAAACATCTACCGTTCACTTGGTATCAGAGCAACGGTCATAGGTTGGTGCTTTGATATCTCACCAAATACGCACCCAAAAGATGATTGAATCACCAACTAAAGGGTGATTACATGGAAGAAAAGAGGCAAGATTGCAATGGCAGCAGCAGCAGCAACATGGGGGAAGATCTGAGCGCTGCCGCCCCTACTGCAACCCCTCCCATCGCTGCCACCCACACTGTAGCGCCAATCTAGGTTGCTAGCACTGCTAATGGTAGGTCTAGCCTATCTAGCGTCACCGCTGTTGGGCTGCTGGCGGCTCAATAGGCCGGTAGATGCATAGTGACCCCTATTAGGGGTGTTCTACTCAGCGTAATGAGTCTCCTCTCACGCCTAATGTGCATAGTGATGAGTCTTCTCTCACCATGGTTGATCAAGTCCCTTCTCCCAAACATAATGAGCCTTCTCTCGTGCAAAACAAGTGGGATTGGACTGTTTGAAGGATCTATTTCAGACTAACAGGGGTATGCATGTGCAGCCCAAGAAGGTTCAAGAAAGAAGATGGCAGCCAGAGGTGTATGGGTAGTTGATTCCAATGCCTCTATACACCTTATAGGGGGTATGAAGAGATTGGAGAATCCCATTAGTCCACGTAGGATTAGAGATGTTAGAGTGGTTAATGGGGCCACCTCACCGATCACGGTCGTTGGGAGTGTGTGTGCTTCTTAGAAGATGATGATTAAAGAGGTTCATTGTGCTCTAGAGTTTCTGATGAACCTGTTGTCTGTAAGTTGCATCTGCAAGGACTTCGGATGCTATGTTGTGTTCAATGAGAATCATTGCTACTTTCAGGAATGACAGACGAGAAAGACTATGGGTGGGGGTATAGAGCGAGATGGTCTCTACTACCTACACACCTACACTATTTATTGGAGCTATCTATAGCCTTTGATCCTTGGGTGTGGCACAAGAGACTTGGACATCTTTCACTTAAGAACATGCGACAGATGTATCTTGGCTTGCCTGACTCCTTGTCCCTGTAGTGAGAGGACTGTCAACTTAGGAAGCATCACAAGAGCACTTTTCCATGGAGGGAGGTTGGAGTGAGGACTATCCCTTTCTCTTTAGTACATTATGATGTTTGGGGGCCATCTAGGGTTCCCATGCCAAGACATTGATATTATACCGTCTTTGTAGATGACCATAGTCATCTCACTTGGGTCTTCCTGATGAAAGTACACTTAGAGATTTCTCATATTATTCAGCAGTTTCTTTCAGAGGTTTATACTAAGTATGCCAGTGCTGTCAGAGTTTTCCGTTGTATAATGCCGTGAAATTTATGCAACAGGATGTTCAGGAGCTTTCCTCTTCCAGAGGCATTATTCACCAGATGTCTTGTGCTTACACGTCCCTGCATAATAGTGTGGTTGAGCCCAAGCTTAGACATCTTCTAGATGTTGCTAGGACCTTGATGATTCATATGAACATTCCTAAGTAGTTCTGGGGAGATGCTATACTCATTGTAGCCTACCTAATTAATCGAGTGCCTTCATTTGTGCTTAGAGGACAGATTCCGTTTCAGGTGATTTATTCAGACTGTGACATGCCTTTTGCTCTTCCATTGAGAACTTTTGGATGTACTTGCTTTGTACAAGCATATGGTAATCAAAACAAGTTTTCCCTAGGGTTATCAAATGTGTCTTTCTTGGGTACTCCAGGACATAGAAGGGATACAAGTGCTATGACTTGATCCGTAGGAGATATATTGTTACAACAGATATCACTTTCTTTGAGAAGATCTCGTACTTCTTAGAGGAAGGAACCTCTATATAGGTCGCCTTGGAGGATACCCAGGTTTACCATTGGAGACCACTGACTTCGCTTGATACAGTACCATGTCCTGCCACATCTGATGAGAGTGGCTCAGATATTAAGGAGTAATTAGCTCTGTGGAGGTCCAGCAGAGCGTGTACTCCTCATCCGCTGTCTCAATATATAGGAGTTGCCCACCTGGAGGATAGGGTTCACCAGTTTGCCTCAACCATTACCAGAACAGTTATCCCTAGGGACTTTTCTCAGGCTTCTCAGGACTTTAGGTGGCGTGTAGCTATAGATGAGGAGATGCAGGCTTTATAGTCGCAGAAGATATGGGTTCTTGTACCATGTCCTCGGAATGTTACAATGGTTGATTGCAGATGGGTTTGTACCATCAAGTATAGAGCTGATGAGACTATGGATCGATATAAGGCTAGGATTGTGGTCAAGGACTTCACTTAGACATATGGGATAGATTATCTAGAGACTTTCTCTCCTGTAGCCCATATTACATCTGTCAGGATTATCATTTCAGTTGTTGTTAGGAGATGACCTTTATATCGCTTGGACATTAAAATACCTTCTTATATGGTGACTTATCTGAGGAGGTGTACATGAGACAACCTTTAGGGTACAATAGTTAGAGGGAGCTCGTGTAGTGTCTGAGGAAGGCTATATATGGGTTGAAACAGAGTCCTCGTACCTAGTTTGAAAGACTTAGCTCAGAGATTGAGAAGATTGGGTTTCAATGCTCTAGCTTAGACCATTCTATCTTCATCAAGAAGTTTAAGAATGGTGATCATGATAGAGTTATTCTTGCTGTTTTTGTAGATGACATGATTCTTACTACATGCCTGGTTTGACAAGGCCTTTTTGCAGTCCACCTTTGTTACTAAGGACTTGGGTAATCTTAGATATTTTATGCTGATCAAAGTAGCTAGACAGGGATCATGTCTTTCCTTCTCACAGAGGTAGTACATGTTGCAGATCCTTTAGGAGGTCAGTTTGCTTGGGGCCAAGCCTTCTAGTCTACTTATTGAGTCCTACCTACACATTATTCTGATGAGGAGGATTCATTGTATGAAGATGCCACCAGATATCGTAGTATAGTTGGATGATTGCTCTTACTATCACAAGGCCTAATATTAATTTCACAGTGAGCAGAGCCGGCAAGCATTTGCAGACTCCACGGTACAGTCATTGGCATGATGTTTGCCTTATTCTTAGGTACCTCAAGGGGACATCGGGTAAAGGACTTTACTACAAAGGTGGTGGTGATCTGGACATTTTGGTCTATTCTGATGCAGATTATGCTGGCTTTGTAGATGATTGGCATTCTACTTCTGATTTTGCACTATATCTTGGTGGGAACCTACTCTCCTGGAGAAGTAAGAAGCAAAGTGTTGTTGCTCGCTCGAGTGCAGAGGCTAAGTACCGAGTGATGCCGCGATGGCTCAAGTTGCTTGTGAGATTATGTGGGTTGTTACCTTTCTATAGGATCTAGGCATTCAGGTCACCATGCCAGTTCCACTCCTTTGTGACAATAAGTTAGTCACATATATTGCTTATAATCTGGTTTTTCATGAGAGGACCAAGCTTATTGAGGTAGCTTGTTACTTTGTACGTGATGCAGTCCTTGCAGGGAAGATTAACACTCCTTATGTCTCCTCTGAGCTTTAGCTAGCTGATATATTCACCAAGGC
This sequence comes from Thalassia testudinum, assembly GCA_037157565.1. Classification (NCBI taxonomy): domain Eukaryota; kingdom Viridiplantae; phylum Streptophyta; class Magnoliopsida; order Alismatales; family Hydrocharitaceae; genus Thalassia; species Thalassia testudinum. The sequence continues at coordinate 21,431,494 of JAZHRO010000015.1, read as the reverse complement.
TCTAACGAAGAAACGCCCTGATTTTCTATGCAACAAGTTGGGTGTTGTCGATATCTACTACCCAACTTGAGAGGGAGTGGTGAGCCTAGGGATGTATTTGCTATTTTATGTTATTTTTGAGTGACTGTGTAATTTTCCCAAATCTCTCTATTATAAAAGAGATGCTAGGGTTTCTTTTCAAAGCTAACGAAACCTCTACCCTTCACAATTACGATCAAAAATTTTAGAGCATGTTTCTAGTATGGATTCCTCTACCATAGCATTTGTTGGCCATGGTTGTACTCGAGGAGATTTTAGTGGGTGCGGTGCCTGTGGTCGAGACTACTTTAGTGGAGGATGAGGATGTGGCCAGTGAGGAAATTTTTTCTGTGAACATTGCCATCGATAGGGCCATACTATTGATAGATGCTAGATAAGACATGTCTATCGTCAGAGTCAAGGACCTAAGGCCAATCAGGTTACTACATATGAAGAGGATGCACAATAACAGGTTGATGATGGACAAGTGACTATGTCCAGGGTAGAATATGATAGGCTGATGACATTACAGACCACTACTGCAATAGGAGCATCGACCTCTAGTACTACATGTACAACTAAACTATCTGTTGGATCATGTACTCCTACGTGGATTGCAGATTCAGGTGCCTCCTCACATCTGGTCCTCTAATTTTAAACTTTTTTTGAAGAGATAAAAGAATAGTCACACAAGGACCTCTAAGTTTAATCGTATGAATACATTCATGCTCAAAACATTTAGTAAGAATGAAAACTTTTAGGCTATGTTTGGTTTAATGCATTTGTAGTTTGGTTCAATAAACAGATTGGGTGGAACACATATGATTTACAAGATATGTCAACCCATACCCCTACTTATAACATCTAAATTAAATTCACCTACCAAATCCAATAACTTACTCCATTTTCTAACAAAAAAAAAGAACTTTAGAAAAATAATCCACATTTATTGTGGTTGACCACACTTTAGAAAATCTTACATACCGGGTGGATTATGACAATGTCTCCTATTGTGGCTGGCTCCACGCAATACACATTTATTAAGATTTTCCGGTGCCTTTAGATCTTTACGTTGTCTTTTGCTTGGGAATCGTGATGGACTGGGATTGTCAACAGGTGTGGATGGATTCGCCTCATTTTCTATATTTGTTGACCCAGTGCGAACTTTACACTTGCAATTGCATCTAGTGTGGTCAAGCCCACCACACTTGCTACAATTATTTGGGCGTGACATCTCCCTTAAGTTCATTTCATTGTGTATGCAAGTTGATTTTCGATGACCCTTTTTACATTTTCTTTTGGCATCAGGAATAATCTTTGAAAATTCTGAAGGCTGCCATGTCCACAACTTCCTATCTGCTACCGGGTAGAAATCCCCCTCATAGCAATAGAGTTGTTGCTCCCATGTATAGCAATGTGACATGTAATCATCGACATTTAGATTTCTGTGGGTCATTATTATGCATGCATGGGAGGATGGGATCCTCCAAGTCTGCTGCTTATTACATGAGCAAGTTCTCGAGTCCAGATTCACTGCTAATGCTTTCCCACCCTTCATGGCGGACTCGGTGGGTCGTTCACCTGTTACAACCTCAAATATCATCTCAGGGTGCCATTGAAAGACCTCAGCCCGATGACTCTGGGCTACTTCTCGCCACATCTCAAGTTTCTTCTTGGCCCATGTGGTGTAAATTTCCCCTCTATTCACCTCACACTTAGCCTTAGCTAGTCGCTCTCTAAAGTACTTAACACAATTATAAAGAGTCTTCTTCAGTATTGCAGCAACAAGTAATGACCTTGTACCTTTCAAAACAGTATTATAACTTTCGCTCATGTTGGTCGTTACGTAGCCACATCTATATCCTCCATCATAAGCCCGAATCCACAGCTTAGGTGATAATGATTGCCTTTCAAACCAACCAAGAGCAGTATTATCTAATTCATGAAATTTCTTCAAGAAATGTTGACACTTAAGGCCATAGGTTTGGAGCGCAGTAGTTGACACAAGCTTCTTGAGAGCATTCTTCTTGAACACATCATTGAAGTTGCTAGCCACGTGACACATACAATACCTGTGGACGACCATGGGTGGTTGCATTCCAACACCTGGATTTGTAATTGCAGCCTTGATCCTACCATGTATGTCCGAAATAATGCATATAGGCTCATCCCATCACAAATGACCAAATCTATGAATCTTTTAAGAATCCATGACCAAGTTTCTTCCCTTTCTTCATCGACCATTGCAAAGGCAAGAACTATGTGATTGTCCCCATCCATGCTGCATGCAATAAACAACTTGTGCCTGCACTTCCCATTTACCGTGTACAATCTCCAGGGCTTTTTGTTTCATATCTTACAGTTTTGTCTTGCTTATTTTACAATTCCACTTCTAGTCCAAGACAACTTTTAAGTAGTTGATCGTAAACTTCTCTGGATCATTTATATACTCAACCATGTGTTTTGCAATGAAATTGCAATCTAGTTGCGGGTGCTCTAGGCCTTTTATAGCATCGCATGTATGTGGTCCCTCGATGATACCCATTACAAATTTCCCATCGTATTTTCTCAAATGTGCTCGGAGTCTCCACTTGCAACATTTCGCTTTTTGACTACATTCAATTGACTAACATTTTTTATTGGACTCATGTACGGAGAAGTTGTAACAGTTCTCCACGTGGTCGATCTTCACCACAAAAATCAAATCTTGGTCTTGAAAGTCTTCCCACGACAGAGCGCTCCTCCAGTGTGCATATCATCGATACTATCCTCATATTCGATCAATTCAGAACCAATGGGAATGCCATAAACAGGTGGTACTTCAACTTCATTCCTTCCAGGCTTAATAGTGGCATGATTGTCTGGCGAAACATGCACTTACTCCTTTCAGATTTATCATCTACCTCATCATTTGTTTCTTCATCAGAATCAAGCGGGTGACCATTTTCTTTTCGCTTGATCTCTAAGTCTTCCGCCTAAACAGCATGAGAATGGAGCATCATACTTGATGATGGATGTGTCTCGCCGAACTCCATGATCACCCTCCTTAATTGAGGTATGCCCCACATTAGTAGTGAGTGTATGCTCCATCTCAGTAGTGACTGCAGCCTCTGTGACAGGAATAGAACTACGCTGCACTACAGTTTCCATGAAGGGATTTAAGGTTGGACCAGGATTATGACCACCAGGGATATTAGCTGAAGTGCCCACTACAGCCTCCACGGTTTCAGTAGATGTTTTGGCCACTTCATGCTTCTTAGGCTTTTCAATATGACTGACTTCAATAACCTTGATATACAACTGTGGCAAATAAGTTTGACACATGTTCTCAACGACACCAAGAATTCCCTTGACGTCACTGTCAACAACAATAAGTGTAAGGGTGTATGTGATCTTCACATTTGGACTACAACCCGTGACCGTGGGAAACCTGTGCTTTATCTCGATGTCCTGAGTCCAAGGATCAAGATTAGGCCTTTTAATTATCTTCTCCTTAAACTTCTCAAATTCTAACTCGTCACTTAAAATTCTCATATTCTTGATGAACTTCCTATCATATTCGACACCATCTCTCCATCTTACACATTCCCATATGCATACAATAAACATAACATACTCCTTCCCATTCTACCCAACCTGAAATAAGCCACATCAAACATCATGCATGTAATAATATATTACAAAATAACGTTGACTTCTCAAATCCACTCCTTCACATCAAACATTATGTACATAATATAGGTGGTCGTATGTATACATTCCCATCAGTAACCCTTTCAATAATATGCAAATATAATTGGACAGCAACCAATATATTTCAAACCCTAACGGAGGCAAATGATCAAATATACTCATAGATAAGATGTTAATGAAGGGGAGTAAACCTACTCATGACAACAAGAGTTGATCTCCAGCGTAGGTCGTCTGAGTACCTCTGACTAAGCCCTCTCTAGCATGGTAGCGGTAGACGCGTAATGAAGGAGAGGACCTACGGCGACAAGGAGGCGCGGCAGAGGGTAGAAGTCACAGTCTCAACAACCAAAGGGAGGAGGCCAGTAGAAGTAGCTGACGTTTGAGTGTTAGTGGGGGCGAGCAGCAAAGGGAGGCCTACAAGGGTTGTAGGGGCCCTCACTAAAATCGACTTTTGAACAGTCGATCTCTCTTTCAAGAGTCGACTTTTCAAAAGCCGACTTTGTTTAAACAAAATCGACTCTAAAAAGTCAACTTTGTTACAGCCCCCAACCAATTATATTTTCCCAAATCGTCATTAACAATTAAGTTTTTCTTAATGGGGTCCATACAATTTTTTTTCTAACTAGCACCCCTAGATCTTATGGAAAACCAACCATCCACAATCTTACATGCTGCCTGTGCCATGGACTCATCCTCGACCTCTACACTAAAGCGAGCAACGATGCTCGGTTTCTTACTCCATGAAACAAGATTTCCCCCAAAATAGACAGCAAAACCAAATGTAGACCTGTCCGCTATTGATCCAGCATAGTCTGCATCAGAATAGGCCACAAGATCCAGAGTGCCACTCGTACGGCAGTATAGACCTCATCCTGGGGTTCTCTTCATGTATCTCAAAATGAGACACACATCATGCTAATTGTTGTTCCTGGGATTTTGCATAAATTGACTAGCGCGACTGACTGCAAGGCTAATGTCTAGACATGTAATAGTCAAATATAACAGACGACCAATGGTACTACGATACTTGGTAACATCCTCAAATAAGGGATCTGTCTCATCCCTGATGGTTTGGACCGAAGAAGTCTAGCCTCCTCTATGTTTTGTACATATATTGGGACAAACCTCCCTCCTAACGAATAGCCTCTATCCCCAGAAAGTAGTGAAGATCGCCTAAATTTTTGGTGACAAAAGTGGACTAGAGAAAAGCTTTCGTCTGTGCTATGCCATCAGTGTCATCACTTGTTAGGATCATATCATTAACATAGACTGTCAAAATAACCACTCTCCATATCCCACCATTCTCAATACGTCTAATGAATATGGAATGGTTAGTGGTTGACCTCTAAAACCCCAGCTTCTTGATCTCTAGATTAAGTTCCTCAAACCAGGCTCGTGAACTCTGCTTCAGGCCATAAATGACCTTCCGTAAACGACAGACAAGCTCTCCCTGACTATTATAACCTGGTGGCTGTCTCATATATACCTCCTCAGCTAGATCATCATATAGAAAGGCATTCTTTATATCAAGTTGATGCAAGGGCCTCTTTAATCACTGCAAGTGACAAGATAATTTTGATGGAGGTAATACGTGCAACATGTGAGAAGGTCTCAAGGTAATCCACCCAATATGCCTGGTTGAATCCCTTGGCAACAGGTTTGGCTTTGTATCTCTCTATTGTCCCATGAGACCTATACTTGATGGTATACATCCATCTGCAACCGACAACAATGCCACCCTTAGGACATGAAACAAGTCCCATGTTCCTCTGGTTTGAAGAGCTTCCATCTCCTCATCCATAGCTGCCTTTCACTTCTGATCATGGAGTGCTTGCACAAAATCTCTAGGAATAACTGCAATAGTAATAGCAGACGCAAACTGTTTGGCCTCCCCTTGGAGATGAGAAACTGTAGTGTAACGAGAAATATAATGAAAAGTAATGTCAGATCTCCTCTGCACAATCTCCTCCCTATCTGACTCATCTCTGTTTGAAGAGATAACAAGCTGAGCTGGCTCCTCACATGCAAAATCCTGTACCTGTGATCTATGATATACCTGTATCTCCTCTATGGCAACCTCTATGAGCGATCCTTCTTCTGAGAAGTAGGGGATCTTCTCAAAGAAGGTCACATCAGCAGTAACAAGGTATCTTCTGCAAGCTGGATCATGACACGTGTAGCCTTTCTGGGTCCTGGAGTAACCCAGAAAGACACATTTCGTGGCACGGGGGGCAAATGTATCCTGGATACCATAATTCTGAATAAAACATACACATCCAAACACTCATAGTGGCACAGGAAAAACCCTACTACAGTCAGGATGTATAATCTGATATGGGATCTGACCCTGAAGCACAAAAGATGGCTGTTGGTTAATCAAATATGCTGCTGAGAGTATGGCATCTCTCCAGAATTTCCTAGGAACTTTCGTATGAGACATCAAAGTCCTGGCAATATCAAGCAAATGTCTCAACTTGTGCTCTACACCTCCCTTCTACTGGGAAGTATGAGCACAAGATGTCTGATGAATAATCCCTTTGGCCCAGAAAGTTTCCTGCAAGACATTATGCATAAATTCTAATACATTATCACTACGAAAGACCTGAATAGTAGTACCATACTGTGTCTACACTTTAGACAGAAAATGCTGAACAATAGTAGGAATCTCACTACGTGCCTTCATTAGAAACACCCATGTAAGTCTACTACTATCATCAACCATAGCTATAGAATACCTGTATCCACCAGTAGAGATAACTCTAGACGGTCCCTAAACATCACAATGTACTAGGAAAAATGGGGCTGAACTCACACTAGTATCTCTTCGAGGGTAGCTACTCCTGTAATGCTTCCCTAGTTAATAATCTTTACAGTCCAAAGCCAAGGAATCTGGTAACTCTGAATACATTTGGTGCATCTTTCTTACAGAAAGATGCTCAAGTCTCTGGTGCCAAAACAAAAGATCATGAGAGATAGACATTGCCCCAGCAAACAACATGGGCGTGTCCAAATAATAGAGATCATCTCTCCATGCCACCGCCAACTATTTTCCTTGTGTTTTGATTTTGGAAATAACAATGCTTCTCATAAAAAAATAACACAACATCCAAGATCTCTGCAAATCCTGCTCATTGACAAAAGATTCATAGGAAATTCAGGGGCGTAATATACCTCTGCCATCTTCATCCTGGGCATAGCATCTACATACTTAACCATTGTCATAGGAGAGGTCTTTCCATTGGCTACCTGCACTTCTCGTAGTTCTTGTGGGATCATAGAATTCTTCAGATGATTTTAGTCTCGAGTGAGATGCACTGAAGCTTTAGAATCTATCACCCAAGCACTTATGTGTATCTCCTCTTTTTCTCGACTTCTTGGACTGCACACGCTAGTCCAATAGATCCGAAAGTTGATTCTATTGAATCAACTTTTTTGCACATTGGCGAGAGAAGACTTATTGCCATCAAGACAAGGCGTGAGAGAAGGCTAATCACGTAATAGAGAGCACCACCTATAGGGGACCCCCACCCCCAATCGGCTATCCTACCAGTGGTAGTTTGTCCACTGCAGTGGTGGGGAGTGGAGCCAGCACATTGCAAGCCGACGACATGGAGGCAGCACCAATCGGCAGTAAACCGACGGTGGACCAGCGTGTAGGCGCTGTTGTAGTGGGGTAGACTGGTGGCGGCACTCCTAATGCCTGTCGGTCGACCACCAGTGGTGATGGGGAAGAGATCTTTGTGATCTGCCATTGGATCACCTCCACGTGGGTGATCCAATCATACTTTGGTAGATTTTTGGTGGGATATTGAAGCATCAGCCTAGGACCGCTGCTCTCATACCATGTTGAAACAAAGAAATAACATTAACAATAAATGAAAACCTTAGCCCTCTTTTATATGAAAGAGGACTGGGCTAATTACATAAGTACTCCCTTAAGATAAATAAAAATACTAACACACCCTTACAACTCAACCGTAACGATTTAAGAATTGTAACTAATGCTACTCATTTCTTTGAACTTCTCGACATATTATCCATAGTTGGAAAAATATTATTGACACTCCTGCATTTCTATATTAGGTGTGTTGATGTCGCCCCATGTCAAAAAAATGCCATTTTATGGGCATGCCATGGGTACACCATAGGCATTTAGAGCAATGTATGGGAGTTGCCCATCGGACTTCTTATGTTCATACCTTTCAACAAAATGGGGTCGCTGAACGTAGGTTACGTCACTTGATGTTGCTTGGTCCATGATGTTTCAGATGAGTGTTCGTTCTATGTTTTGGGTCGATTAGTTCTTACTGTTGCTTTTCTTATAAATAAGGTGTCATCTATTTTGGGTGGTAAAACAACATATTCTATTTTATGTCCCGATCGTGAAGCTTTTTCATTTTCTCCCATGGTGTTTGGGTGTATTTGCTTTGTTCACTTATTTAAGGTGGACAAGTTGTCACCTCGGTTGGTTAAATGTATTTTTGTGGGATACTCGTGTATTCAGAGGGGGTATCGTTACTATGACATAGTGGCACATAAATTTTATGTTGGTGCTGATGTAACATTCTTTGAAGAACTTCCCTTTAATCAAAGAAAAGAAAGCTTTCTACCTCCTGTAGTGCCATAGGATATCCACTTGTACCCTCTACATCGCCACCAGTGCCCTCTGATTGTTCCTTACCTTAGGCAAATATTCCTATGGGAGATACTTTTCCTAAACATCCTGATGTTACTGATACTTTTCCCAAATATTTTTAGTGCAGGCCTACATCTACTTCTCCTGAAGATGAGCCTCTTTCTATTATTCCTACTCAGTCCTTTGCCGACACTGATGACTTGTTTGGAGGTCAGGTACCTTCTACCGAAGACTCTGACTTGGATCTTCCTATAGCATAAAGGAAGGCTACAAGATCATGCGCTTGATATTCTTTATCTTAGTATATGCCTTTTGACTAGTTACCTGCAGCAAGAAAGTTGTTATCTCTTGCAATGGATAGTCATCAGCTACCCCATAGTCATACAAAGGCTATTTAGGATCCAACATGGATGCTAACTATGGAAGAAGAAATGGTAGCACTTTAGTCTAGAGGCACATGGGAGCTTGTTGATGTACCCCCTGGTGCAATTGTTACGGGATGTAGATGGATATTACTATCAAGTACTTTTCTGATGGTTCCAATTAGCGTTACAAGACCAGACTTATAGCTAAAGGCTATACCTAAACTTTGGGTGTGGATTATTTTCAGACGTTTTCTCGTGTTGCTTGTCTCAATTCTATTCAGATTCTTTTATCCATTGCAGTTAAGGATTGGCTAGTTTACCATCTTGACATTAAAAAGGCTTTTCTATATGGAGAGCTTGATGAAGTCTAGATACATCAGCCTCCTAGATTTGTTAGTGAGGGAGAGTGTCAGAAGGTCTGCAAACTTCATCTATATATGGATTGAAATAGAGTCCCAGAGCTTGGTTTGATAGATTCAATACGGTAGTTCAGAGTTTTGGTTTTGCCAGGTCCATGTCTTTATCATTCTATCTTTACTAGTCACACTGAGTTAGGTTCTATTATTTTGATTGTATATGTTAATGATATACTTCTGACTACAAGTGATGAGAAAGGCCTAAAGGATACTAAGGCCTTCCTGCTTACACAGTTTGTGATCAAGGGCTTGGGCTTGATTAGTTACTTTCTTGGTATTGAGATTCATCGTATGAAGGGTGGAATGGTCTTGCTGTAGATGAAGTATGTTCTGGATATGCTTCGTGAGGTAGGGATGCTTGATTCCAAACTTTGCAATATACCTTTGGATTCAGTAGCTCATCTTGCAGATGTGGAGTCCTGTCTTAGAGGATGTGACTTGATATAGAGCTATGGTTGGCAAGTTATTGTACCTCGCAGTGATAACATTAGGTATATCCTATGTTGTAGGGAGATTGGGCCAATTTATGTAGGATCCTAGAGAGGTTCATTAGGCAGATATTTGCCAGGTATGAGATATCTGAAGAGCTCCCCAGGGAAATGATTATTTTTCCAGAAGTATAGATATCTTAATGTATGTGGATATTCAGATGCAAATTATGCAAGTGCTTATGAGGATGGAAGATCCACAACTAGTTATTGTAAATATGTAGGTGGAAATCGAGTCACCTGGAATAGCAAGAAACAAGATGTGGTGTCCAAATCAAGTGCAGAATCGAAGTGTAGAGCTATGGCTCATACTACTTATGAGCTTTTCTAGGTGAAGTCTTTTATGAAGGACTTTGGTGTTGATATCTTAGGTTCAATTCCTATGTATTGTGATAATAAGGCAGCAACCTTTCTTGCAAATACTCTTGCTTTTCATGAGAGGACAAAACACATTGAGGTGGATTGCCACTTTATTAGAGATGCTATAATGACTGGCAAGGTTTCGACACCCAACATTTCTACTGATGATCAGATTGTTGACATATTCACTAAGCCTTTCATCAAGAAGAGACTGAAGTACCTGTGTTATGAGCTAAGCGTATCCAATGTCTATGCTCCAGCTTGAGGAGTGTTGAGAGAGTTATTTTTACTTGTCTTGGTGTTTTATATCTTTTGTCCTTGTTTGCACATTTGTTATTCTTGTAAGGACATTCTATGTAATTTACCAAATGGCTCCTTTATATAAGAGTCCCTAGGGTTATTGGAATAAGGTAGGTTCTCTTATTTCCCAACAAGCGAGTAAATGGGGAAGTTATCCACTACAAGCGCACCATCTCATATGTTGGGCACCTTGATCAAGTTGGATGGCACCAACTTTCTTTTATGGTTGACTTCTTTTTCTTGATTCGTAGGCTTTCATCAGAAGAAATACATATTGACTGAATCGACCATTAAAATAGATGATTGGGAGGCCAATAATGACTGGGTGGCGACTTGTATGTTGAATCCATAGCAAAGTAGGTGATGTCCTACTCATTTGCCAAGATGTGGAAAGTACTCCACGAAATTCATTCTCATTGGAGTAATATTGCTCACCTTTAACAGGCCATTGAGGAGATACATATATCCTAGAAGGGAACATTGAGTCTAGCTGAATATTATGGTACTATGATGAACCTCTCGGATGAGTAGAACATCCATCGGTCCCTTTCATTAGATGTGTTTGTTATGGTAAGCAGTGGGAAGCCATTAGATTTGTTCAGTTGCTAGTAGCCTTGGGTCCTGAGTTTAGGGTAGTGAGACCAGTTTATGACCTTGGAGGAGATTCTTACATTGGACCAAATTTAGGCTCTTTCATGCTTGGAGATGTATGATGCTGTTTCGTCTTTTAACTCCTCTACTATGCCATCCTTTGGCCGTAGTCAAGGAGCCCATGCAGGAAAGGGGAGAGGTCGTGCTACTATAGGAGGTGGTAGCGGCAGTGGTTGTGGTTCCACCCCACTTTTTTACGAGCATTGCCATAAGATGAACCATATTGTTGATTGTTGCTGGATCAAGCATGGTTTCCTTTATGAGCCGTAGGCACATTAGGTATCTACTACAGGAGACGAGAGGAGACGAGAGTCAGTATCAGGAGCATGCCAATTCCTAGATTCTTATTTTTAGAGAGGAGTATGATAGACTCAAGATCTCCCAGTCTATGTCTATAGTTGGAGCTTCTGTAGCTCACCCTTCAGGTACTGTTGCTATATTTGCTAATACTCGTGCCCTAGCATGGAGTGCAAATTCAGGTGCTTTTGCCTACATCATAGGTGATGCTACCTTATTTTCTTGTTTACGATCTCTTGCCATACCTTTTCATGTTGGGGTGGTTGATGGTACCTTATCCCCTGTAATTGGTCTTAGAGATATTTCTTTATTTAGTTTTTTGCCTCTAATTGAAGTGATGCATGCACTTAAGTTTGCTTTAAATTTAATATTTGTTAGTCATTACCAAGGTATTAAATTGTTAGGTAGTTTTTCATGAGTTTGATGTTTAGATGATGAAACAGATTGGTGGAGGACTTGAGCAGGATGACCTGTACTACGTTAGCCTACCACCTACACATTTTTCTACTATTGCCTCCTTAGCCACTACTTCATTATAGTGGCATCTTCACTTTGGTCATCCTAATATTCTAGTTTTGCGTCGTTAGTTTCCAGAGTCCTTTCAGTGTAAGGTGTGCCAATTGGGTAAGCATCACAGGTCTACTTTTCCTAGTCAAAATAAGAAAATTGAGTTGCCTTTTACTTTTATTCATGTTGAGTTGTTGGGACCATGTCAGGTCCGTAGTGCTCGGGGTTTTTTGATATTTTCTTATTTTTGTGGATGATTGTACCTGTGTTATGGGTTTGTATGATGAAAGAAAACATGGAAACTCTTATCCTCATTAACAAATTTTTCAATAAAATAAGGATTTGGTTAGCTTAAGTTTGTGAATGTCACCTTATCTTAATTTTTTCTCTTTGGGGGTTCATTAGACCTCCTACATTCATACCTCCCAATAAAATGGGGTGGTTGAGTGCAAATTGCGGCATTTGCTTGATGTGGCACAGAGTATGTTGTTTCAAGTGCATGTACCTTCTTAATTTTGGGTTGATGTTATTTTTACAGTTGCCTTACTAATAGAGTATCTTCCTCTGTCTTAAGGGGTAAGATATCGTATTCTATTTTGCTTCTTGACTAAGATGTTTTGATTCTTACCCTTCTGATTTTTGGTTGTGTTTGTTTGGTCCACTTGTTTAAGGTAGACAAGTTGGCAACTTAGTATGTAAAGTGTATTTTCTTGGGATACTTGAGGATGCAAAAGGAACATCATTATTATGATTTGTTGGTTTATAGAGTCCATGTCAGTGCCGACATTACTACTTTTGAGGACATTCCTTTTACTCACAGAAAGGGAAAACCATTTCTCAATTACCATAGGATATCCCTCTCCTTATGCCATCCGTGTCGCCTCCAGAACCCTTTAAGCCATCCCATCAACCAAATATAGTACCATCGGATCCTGTACCTAAGCCCTCTACCTTTTACCCATGGACATTCCACCGTAGGGCTCCAATTATACGTGCTTTTGAGCCACTATCTACCATCCTTGCTCAAACTTCTACTGATCTTGCATATTCGAATGGAGATCAGGTAATCATTTCTACCAAGGGATCTGACTTGGACCTTCCCATTACTTAGTGGAAAGAAGGCCCAACGGTCATGTGCCTGCTATTCTATTTCACAAAATATTTCTTTTGACTAGGACAATTCTTATCTCTTGTAGTTGACAGTCATCAGGTTCCACACACATACACAGAGGCCTTACGGGATCCTTTATGGACACAAGCTATGGAGGAAGAAATGGCAACACTTCGATCTTGAGGCACATGGGAGTTGGTTGACCTACTCCCTAGTGCCACTGTAGTGTGTAAGTTGGTGTTTAATCTCAAATATCTCTTGGATGGTTCTACTGAATGCTATAAGGTGCAGTTCGTTGCTAAAGGATATACTCAAACCATTGGTGTTGATTACTTTGAAACATGTTTCCCAATTGCTAGAATAAATTTAATCTGAATTCTTCCTCTTGTAGTAAACCATGCGTGGCTAGATATTAAGAGTGCCTTCTTATATGGTGATCTTAATGAAAAAGTATACATCTAGCAACCTCTTGGGTTTATTAGTTAGGGGGAGTGTCAGAAGGTATGTAAGTTGCATAAGGCTATATATGAGCTGAAATAAAGCCCAAGAGAGTGGTTTGACAGATTCAGCATAGCCATTCAGAGTTTTGGGTTCTTGAGGTCTACAACTAATCATTCAGTGTTTATGAAGCATACTAAGGCAAGATCTGTGATTTTGATAGCCTATATGGATGATATCCTAGTGACAGGAAGTGATAAGGAACACTTGGAGGCCATCAAGACCTTCTTACAAACTCAGTTTGTTACCAAAGACCTTGGAATGATTAGCTATTTTTTGGGCATTGAGATACATCACCTAGATTGAGGAATGATTCTTTCTCATTTAGTAGATATTGATAGTCCTATCTTGGGGGATGTCACTACATACAAAATCATGATTGGGAAGTTTCTCTATCTAACTATGACGAGGCTAGGCATATCCTATGTAGTTGGGAGACTGAGTCAGTTCATGCAGGAGCCTAGAGAGGCACATTGGGTAGGAGTAAGTCAAGTCCTACGATATCTGAAGAAAGCTCCTGGAAAGGGTTTATTCTTTCATAGGCATGGTTATCTTGATGTTTGTGGGTATGTCATGCAGATTATGCTGGTTTCTATGAGGACAAATGATCTACTATGGGATACTGCACTTATGTTGGTGGCAACTTGGTCACATGGAGGAGCAAGAAGCATAATGTAGTCTCCAAATCTCGTATAGAATCAGAGTACCGGGCTATGGAACATACCACATGCGAACTCTTCTTATTCAAGTCTATCTTGCATGATTTTGATGTTGATGTCTCAAGACCTATTCCAATGTATTGTGACAATAAAGCTACCACCTTCATTGATAACATTCCTGTTTTCCATTAGCAGACCAAACATATAGAAGTTGACTGCCAATTTATTCAAGATGCTGTGATGGTGGGAAGATTTTCACACCATATGTTTCCAGTGAGAACAAGATAGCTGATATCTTTACTAAGGCTTTGGTAAAGAAGTGGTCAGAATACCTATGTGTCAAGTTGAGCATGTTTAATATTTATGTTCCAGCTTGAGAAGGAGTATCAAAGTCTTGGCCTATTTTAGTGTCTTATATTTTTCATATTATGTAAGTCTCTAATGTAATTTGCCCTTTGGAGTCTCTCTATGTAAAGAGCTCCTAGGGTTATGGAATAAGATTGAGTGCTCCTTTTTGATGAGTCAATTTTCCGCTTTCGATTAAGTTTCGCAAATGAAATAACGTGTTGTAGTATAGTGGTGAGTATTCCCGCCTGTCACGCGGGCGACCTGGGTTCGTTCCCTGGCAATGGCGCCATTTGACGAGTCGATTTTCTGCTTTCGATTAAGTTTCGCAAATGAAATAACGCATTGTTGTAATATGTAAGTGGTGGAAAAATCAACTAATCAACAATTAAAATAACCACTCAATTAGGAGCGGGTCGTATCTACAGGGAGGCAATGACCTATTTAAACGCGCAAAGGTTAAAAGCAAATGTCCACGATTAATTTCCCTAAGAAATCAAATCAAAATCGCCTTTAGATCAATGTAACAATGATTAGATGTGCTGATTTTGCATTTACGAGAAATATGGAGGTTCTTTGCATAAAATCACTGCAATAAAATAATGATAAATCAAAAACCATTTTTGTGTCAATGGCATGAAATGTAAATACTAATTTAACCAAAAACAAAGGTTTCTACCTCTCTCCTCACGCACGGGAGAGAGGTTCGTTGGAGGAGCCCTTTTGGGATTAGGTTGGTCGGAGCAAGGGCTTCACGGCGGTGGTGGCAGCAGGTTGCGAGATGGCTAGAGTCAGCCGGACGGAGCTCCAGCGAAGGGTGGTTTCCAGTTGTGGCTGCAACTGCTGAGGACGGTGGTGCGGCACTGCTCGCGTGGGCATGCACGGGTGCTCTTGGGTGGAGCGCACTTGCTGGAGGCGTTCAGGCTGTGTGGTGAGGGTGCGCAGGCCGCAGTTGCTCGCTGTTGAAGATGCGTGGAGGTGTTGTGCGCGCAGAGGGGAGCGAAGGCGAGCTGGGTGCGCACTGGCCCGCGCGGGCTCTGGTGGGGCGTGTGGCTGCAGGTGCTGTAGGTGCTGGTGGGGCGCTGGAGGCGACGCGCACGCGGAGGGGTGCGCTAGCTGTAGGCACGCGTAGGGGTTTGGTGCGGCATGCGACTGCAGGTGGTGTGTTAGAGGAGGTGGTGCACGGGCGGAGGTTGCAGCTGCTGCTGCTGCATGCTACAAGCGTGCTGGCCAAAGGCGCGCTGGCCGCGCAGGTGCGTGGAGGGCTCAGCCGCAAGTGGCAACTGCTGCTGGTGTGGATGGTGATGGGTTTTGTTGAAGTGGAGGGGAAACAGAGCAACAAGAAATAAGAAGACGGAAGAAGATATGGGAGGTCAGACGTCTGGGATCACTCCCAGACGTCTTAACTGGCGCAGGGGCGAGGAACTGAAGGTGGTTGCTGGCAGTGGTTGTGGCCTTCAGACACACGCTTGCGGTAAGCTGCACAAGCCACTGATGGCGCGACGATCTGTCACCCCGCCTGCCCGCGGTGGTGTGGACTTGTGCTTGTGGTAGGAGGCCGGTGGTGGTGGAATGGACAAAGCTCTAACGCTCTGCGCAGTGGTGGATCGGAATGGTGGTGGCCCCCGTGCTAAGGATGCAGGAACCCTTCTTTTATGTTGCAAGAGGAGTGCAGGCGTAGGCAGGTGTTGGTTGAAGAAGCGACGCAGATTGTGGGAACAGAGATCCACGATTGTTGCTTGTGCATTTAGCTCGCGCACTCTCCTGCATACAGCCATTGGAGAAGAAACAAATAAAGAAAAGAAATAAGGGGTTATTTATGTGCAAACCCTTAAAAGAAATGTGAAATAAAATAATGCATATAATGCAACCTAAAAGATTAACTATTCTAATGCATGCTATTCTAAATGAATTCTAAGTATGAATGCAATGCATGGAATATGTAAATAAATGAATACTAGACTAATCTATTTACATCTTATTGTATGCAATTTATATGCCAATATTAATCTAATTCCTAGGCATTTAAGTAACTAATTAGCCCACAAATATGGGCTCATCACTTTTCTCCTAACTAAACTCATCCAACAATCTAATGCCATGTGCACCCCTCTTCTTCTACTTGCAAATTTCCCTTCAAGGAATCAACTGCAAGAAGCGATCGTCATGATCCGACCCCTTCCAAAAAAATCTCTTTTTGGTGAGCTTAGGCTTGGAGACAACCTTTTTAGGTGCTTTGAACATAGAAAGAAAAAACAAGGATCGCTGACAATACAGCTTTAACTAACACTAGCCTTCCTCCCTTAGATAAGAGCTTCCCGCTTCAGGTGCTCAACATCTAACTTATTCTTTCTTCCACCACCCTCCAATCTATTGCCACCAATCGCTTCCCCTTCAGAGGGAAACCCAGATAAATAATAGGAAGTTAAACTACTGGCATGCCAATAGCTACAGAAACAGCATCCTTCCTTGCCCCATCCATATGGAAGGGAACAATTGCGGACTTCCTCTCGTAATAAGTAAACCGGAGATATCACCAAACATACTAACCAATTGTGCAACATGCTCCACTTGACGAAGGCCTTTCTGAATGAATAAAACCACGTTATCTACGCATTGCAACAAAGGGGTAAACAAAGACCGATCCATCCTCAAAGTAAAGGCAAAAAAGAGTCCCCCCCCCCCTGACCCCCCGACCCATCCCAGTCATGAAAACCAAAGAAGCCAACGTGTCGACTACTATGTTGAACAACAATGGTGCCAATAGATAACCTTGCTTAATGCCCCTCTAAGGTTGCATCCACATTTTGCATGGTCCCCCATTAACAAGTATAGAAAAGAAGTCGTTGTGATGCATCTTTTCATCATTCATACCTAAACTTAGGAAAACCCCTCCTCAAAATCTTCCATAAGTAAGCCCATGCCATTAAATCATACGCCTTCGAGAAATCAAGTTGCCACATAAATGCTGGGAACTCAGATATGCTCAAGGCAACAACCATCTCTTTAGCCAAAACAAAGGAATCACAGAGGGACTTGCCAGAAATGAAATTGGACTGGATCAGGGAGATCAACTGCAGAAAAACTAGACGTAGCCGATTAGCGAAGACCTCCACTATCAAAAAAATTGTGTTCGACAACGCTATCGGCCTGAATTCATTCACCGTATCTGCACCATCTTTCTTTAGGAACAAAAAGAGGAAGAACCTATTTGCTCAAAACCAAGGTTTCCATGAAAAAATTCCTGGATCATTGTTGGAACATCCCTACAACATCCCAGAACTCAGAGAAAAGAACTTGAAGACCATCTGGACCATTTGTGACCCTACATTGTCATCCGGAGGGTTTATGACCATTGCGCATAATGGGTCTCATTCAATTTCACAGTAAGACCAAAGAATGGATTCTTGTAGGCCCTTGTTTCCATTGCATGCTCTGATGTCACCTCTATTTAACTCTCTAAACCTCTAAACCCATCTTCACTCCAACTAGAGCTTGAACAACCCAAAGAGGATGAAATAAGGCCCTTAGAACATCATATTAGTTCAAATCTAGTGTGAGGAGAGACATGAAAACCAAGGGTAGCACTTGGAGAGGCTTGGGATGTTGTAGCCAACTTCGTTAATGGCAACCTAGGGCTTGGGTGACTATCAAAAACTAAATTCCTCCACGAAGAAAGACCATTTCTCTCTCCTGTTCATTGACCAGATCCTTAAAAAACTGGCAAGAAATCGATTTTTTTATTTTTTGGATGGATGCTCTGGATATAACCAAGTGGCAATTCATCATGAAGATCTAGAAAAGACCACCTTTACCTGCCCCTACGATACATACGCATTTCATAGCATGACATTTGGGTTATGCAATGCGCCTACCACCTTTCAGCGATGCATGCTAGCCATATTCTCCGATATGGTGGGTAAATACCTTGAAGTCTTCATGGATGACTTCTCGATTTTCGGAAAAACCATTGATGACTGCCTTCTGCACTTGGTTCAGATCCTCAAAAGATGTATCAACATGAATCTAGTTCTATCCTGGGAAAAGAGCTACTTTATGTTCCTGAAGGCATCGTACTTGGACACCTCATATCTAAGAAAGGTATCCAAGTTGACCAAGACAAGGTGAATTTGATTACCAAATTACCTATGCCTTTCTCAGTCAAAGATATCCGATCGTTCTTGGGGAACGTTGGTTTCTACCAACGGTTCATATCTGATTTCTCGAAAATTGCATGCTCCTTGACGAATCTTCTCTCGAAGGACACTCCTTTCGAGATGACTGATGCAGGAAATACACAGTTTGTTAATGAAGTGAAACAGTGTCGTTGCAACACGCAAATCCATAATCAACTCTTAAATTTATAAAATCTAGATACGGTGAATATATAGGGTTGTCCAAGGAGGCCAAATTGTTAGTCACAAAAATGATTCGCTCTCTCTCCTCTCAAATCAACACATGTATTTTTGTGATTTTGGTTTTGTTGTTTTTATGGTTTTTCAGAATAATCAGGTACTTGAAAGTGAAGATTAACTAAAGCTATGCCTATCAACTACTCCTAAGTGACAAGAATAAATCCACTCTTCTAAGCTCACCCTAGGCAAGTGCACCTAAGGTAATTAGAAGAGAAGAATGTGCTCTACAACTATTAAAAGCATGAAAAACACACTAAGCTAGAAAACAAGAAATTGGAAGGCAATTGAAAACTTCGTATTACTAGCAAGTAGAGTATAGGTAGAGGAATACTTAACAAGAAAACAGTAAACCACTCGTTAATACAAAGATAAAATAAAGATAAAAGAGAAGATAATCCTTCGGTTGAAGCTCAGAATAATCTTTACTCTAAGCTCAGTAGCTCTCGGGCTTGAAGGTGTTCCCTTACTCCTTCCTTCAATTGGTTCTCCTCCTAGGTCTCCTCTAAGGGTGGATGTCCACCCTAGATTCCTCCTCAATGCTTGGTCGTCCTCCTTAGATGAAGAGCTCCTCCTCCTTGGCATGGCACAAGGGAGAAGAAGGCACCAAGGGGGCGGGTAGGTTGCCCCACTAATCTTACTCTCTTCTTCCTTGGCCTTAGGTGTAGGTAGTGTAGGTAGAAATTAAACTAAGGGAGAAGATGATGTTAATGTGGTAGTTAGGTGAAATATATATAGGATGGGAAGGGGGGTGGTTTGGTGTTTTTGGAGGGAAATGAACGGGTGCTTGGATATTTTTGGAGGAAAAAATTGGAGGGAAATGAAGAGGTGCCTTGGTTTCCCTCCAAAAATACCTTCTAGAAGGTGTTGATTTTGGAGGGAAAAAATGGAGGGTGGAGATGGGATTTGATGGTGGATGTAGGGTGGTGATGGAAGGGATAGTTGGCACCAAAATGGAGTAGGTGGCCTTTTTGGTGGAGCTTAGGTGGTAGGGTAGTAGGTTTTGGTACCATGGAGGTGGACTAGCTAAGCTAAGCTAGCTTAGTTAATAGATGAGTGAAAAAGGAGGCAGAGGGAGCTAGGGTTTAGAGGAGAGGAGCTGGAGGTAGCTGGAAAGAACAGCACTGAAGCTGATGTCTACTGAAGGGAGTTGTAGTGGAGATCAGTAGCTAGCTTAGCTAGCTAATTCTTTGTTAGCACCTAAGCCAAGTTAATCTGAGTTGTCTTTCTTCTAATCTGAGTTGAGGTAAGCTGGGTCTGGTCTTCCCGGAGATTACCTAGCTAGTTGGAGTAGCTAGCTTAGGTCAAGTAGCTCAACTCAACTAAGTTGAGTTAAGTTAAGCCTTCGGGAGTTGGACTTGAGCTGGCCTGAGCTGGTTGATGACTTCTTCAACTGACTAGGTCTAATTAGTTGATGGCAGTAGCTAGTCCTAGTCAGGTTGAGCTTCCAGTGAACTGTTCTGAGCTGGAGGAGCTGGAATGGAGTCGGGATCAACTGTTTTGAGCTACTTTGAGCTGCCATTTAGCTGAGGTGAGCTGAATGGAGTTAAGGATGAGTTGATCTAGCTACAATAAGTTGGGATCTAGCTGGGTTGAGTTGGATCTAGCTGTAATCCAGCTAATATGGGCTTCTCCTTCATCTTCTACCTTCTAATGTGCCAAGGCTTATGGGATTTGACTATCTGCTTATCCCTAACACTTAGGTAAATGCATTAAAAATATAATAAAATGCAATGCATGCCTATCATAAGTAAATGCCTAAATGTAGTCTGAAAACTCATTTGCGATGTTAAAACCCTAAGAGCTAAATCTGTTTTAGGGCATAAGAATGATGATAAATTGGCATTTATTACACCCCTATGCTTATGTTTTGCCAGTCTCTTAGCAAAACTATTTTTACAAAATGGATTTTGGGAAAGACTTTTTTTAACTTTTGAGGAGAAGATTACGGGACTTTGGTTGATTAAAAGCATGGAAGATACAAGATTTGTTAAGGATAAAATATCAAGACCTGTCAAGAGTTAGATGAATCGGGATCAATATATCCTTCAAAAATTTCAAGTCAACTCCATAATTCAAATGACAATCGTTTTGCAATTAGAATTTCCTTAGCTCTTGAATCTGACTCGCAACTTGCATAATCTTTTTAAAATATTATGTCAGTGCTTGTGAATGCCAACATTTATAAGGTCGTGTTTTATTTTTTATTTTTTTTGACTCCCCCATGCTTACTCCTAGCTTATTCCTACAACCGAAGTGTCGGGATCATCATTCTCAACACTAGATAGGAAAATACGTGGTTTGTTAATGAAGCGAAGCAGTGTCATTGCAATGCATAAATTTGCAATCAACTCTCAAATTTATACAACTTAGATAGGGTGAATATCTTGGGTTGTCCAAGGAAGCCAAATTGTTAGTCACAAAAATGATTCTCTCTCACCTCTCAAATCAGCACATGTATTTTTGTGATTTTGGTTTTGTTATTTTTATGCTTTTTCAAAATAATCGGGTACTTGAAAGTGAAGATTAAAACTGTGAATTTAGTTTTTCTCTTGTTGCTTGTCTCAATCAATTGGAACTATCTTGTTTATTGCTTTTAATGATGATTGGCCTCTCTTTGAGTTGGATATCAAAATTCTTTCTTGGTTACTTAAAAAAAGTATGGTGATCTTGTAGAGGAAGCGTACATGACACAAATCTCCTACCTATGAGGCTGAAGGGGAGTGCTTGTGTAGATTACAAAAGGCTACATATGGTCTTCAATAGAATCTCAAGAGCTTGCTTCAAAAATTTGAGCACTGAGATAATAAAAATAGGATTTACCAGATCTACATCTAACTGCTCTCTCTATCTTCTTCAGATGCTTGAGATGGGTATTATTATTTTGTCGGTGTACATCAATACATGATAATGACGAGTGATGACCATACATTTAGGAAATAATAGAAGCCTTGCAAAATTTTTGTGATAAAGGATCTTTAAAATTTGAGGTACTTTTTAGGCATTGAAGTGGCACATTGTTTTGAAGGACTTGACCTATTATTGCAAAGGAAATATGTTGCAGAAATTCCTGAGGAGACATGCTTCCTTAGTGCTAAGCCCTTGTTAATTTATATGGAGCAAAGAAATGACATAAGGGGAGTGTTGATCCACCTTTTGAAGATCCTAAGAGGCATAACAGCATTGTTGGGAACTCCTTTACTTGATCAAACTAGACGAGATATTAGCTCAAAAGTAAGGTAGCTCAACATATGGACAAACCTTATTACAATGATTGACAGAATGTTTATCTTATTCTGAACTAGCTAAAAGGATCACCAAAGAAAGGCTTTTCCTTAAAGTGTGGTCATCCAGATCTTCGTGCTTATTCAAATGCAGAATATGCAAGTTCACTTGATGATAAAAGATTCACTACTAGATACACCACTTTTCTAGGTGAAAATCTACTCACTGTCTAAGAAGCAAATTTTGGTTGCATGGTCAACTACAGAGGTGAAGTATAGAGTTGTGACACACTGAAACGACCCACCACCCTTTAGCCATTTAAGACGTCTGCGATGTTCACCAGACGTCTGTCCGGACGGCTGGAATGTTCATCAGACGTCTGTCAAGACGTCTGGGATGTCTACCAGACGTCTGGAAATACTTTTAGCGCACACGTACGAGCGCCATGCTCCCTCCCTCACCGTGCCTTACCGCACCTCACCGCAACGCCACTCCTCACCCATGCTCGCCTCTCCGCTCCCCTCACCTCCTCTCCCTTTATATACCTCTTCCCCCTCCCCTTCATTGCCATTCCACAACCGAGAGCGAGTGAGAGCGGAGTGAAAGCGGAAGGCCGAGCGAGAGGAAGCGCGAGGGCGAAGGCTGCAGCGGCGTTCTACTGCAGCACCTGCAGGCAAGGAGAGCCAGGGAGATTCCGCGAAAGTCATTTTTCTGCAGAATCAGACGGCCAGAGAAACACCCAGACATCTCACCAGACGTCCGAAGGTATGGCAAGATGTCTGGTAGAGATCTACTTTCCGTACTTTTCCTCTCTGACAAGGTCCTGACAGCGTACGTATGTGTTAGAGGGCAGGAGCGTAACCGAGGCAATTTCAGACGTCCGGACGGAAGCACTCCCAGACGTCTAACAAAGTCCTTGGATGTCAGATTTGAGTTTCAAACGTCTGATAGTGGAACACCAAGAGAGGTATCCCTTAGAACCGTTTTAAGATGTCTGGGACCTTTCCCAGACGTCTGATTTTCGTCTGATAGCGTGTTTTGGGGTCGTGTAGGGCCCTATTATTATCGCTTTTACGCAAACGAACTGTCGCTGTTTTCCATACAAGTTTCTCTATATAATGATACCTTGTTTACATCCTTCTGAACCTTTTGGCCCATCAATTCATGTTTAGGTCTCCAGTCCATCGGGAGTACGGGATCTGTGGAGACGTCGGGAGCCACTGTACGAGCCCTCGTTCCACCCGGTTACCCAGGTAGAGTGGTTACAACCTTGAATCTCAGTTTTAATACATGCGAGTAAGTAATCCTAGGACTTGAGATGAACCCTAGGAAGGATTAAACATATATCCGAGAATAGATTCTTGAACCCTAGGTCTTGGCATGAACACTAGGGTCAGAAGAAACTGCATGATTGTGTAATCAAGAGTTGCCTGTTTTTAGCTAAAATGGACCCCTACGACATGTGAATAATTGAGTAATCGAAAACTACCTGTCTTTCTGCTAAAATGGACCCCTACTAATAAAATGGAAATTGAGCTGTTGACCCGAACATTCCAACCCGGATGGGACAAAGAAGTTCCTGTATAAATACCCCGGGAAATGCAAACATGAACACCGTACCTCAAAGAACCAGATGGTTCTGAAAATTTTGCTGCCTATGAACAGCTGTTAAGGGAGGTAAGCTGACCTTCGTGTACGTAGTACCGAAGAGAGCAACTATCCCTTGTAGTGTAGAGGGGAGCTTGCCGCCCTTAGGTTGGGACCCGGGGTGGGTTTGGCCACTCTACGACGACTCTTACTGGCCCTCGTGTACATGATACCGAGGTGAGCTACTTAGTGTAGAGGGGAGCTATCCGCCCCAGGGGGCCCGAGGCTAGGTATGGCCACCCTACACCGACTCCTGTCAGCCCGTTGGGCAAACCGAGGTAGTCGGACGAGGGTACGTGGACTGAGGAGGGGCAAAGACCCCTGTTCTGTTCTGAGAGGGCAATGCCCTACATTGTTCCGTGCTGTACGTTGAGACGTACCCGCTAGCGGAAATGACTGACCGCGTGCCAGTGCGGGGTAGCTACCCGCGCGCTTATCACGTGTGCCGTAGTCATTGCTACGTCACGACTGTGATCTCGGGGTAGTAGACCGAGTATAGGACTACCACGGTGGGACTCCTCCGGCCAGGAGAGTGCCACGTGGGCATCCTATATTACGGGAAGCTGCAATCAAAATCGTTCCTATAGGGAACCAGATGATTAATTAACAAATCCTAATTAGAGATCTCTTCGCAACCACATGTATAATATAATTGAAGATGGAAAAATTTATGTTAATGCATGTTAATTCTTAGCCACCACTCTATTCAGCTTTAGCTGACTCTAGTCAAATATATTATGTACAGGTCAAGGATTTGAGCAGCCCGAGCCACTGGCTGCTGAGGACGCTGGACCTGGTCGAGCCTAGTTTTAGTTCTACTTCCTGCTAGTGAGTTTTATAGTTTGTATTCTGTTACATGTACTCTTTGATGTGATGGCTGTAATATCATTTTTCTCTTTCCACCTGTTGAAACTTTCTTTTTGCTTAATTACTGTACTTGTGTGGTTTGTTGAATGTTACTTGGTTATTTCTTGCTGGACGACTAGATCTTGGGATAAACCAAAGCGAGCCAGTCCCAGATTCTGTCAGAATTTGGGACCGGGGTGTGACAAGATGGTATCAGAGTAAGGTCGTCCCAAGAAATGAACCCAGTAGTCTGGAAAACACCACATTTGTGCATGTAACTAAGATAGCCATCACAACTTTTCTCTTGGTTATTGTGTCCGAGTATCACGTCTCCTCTTTGGTCAAACAGACACCAATAATCTCGTTCTTCCTCGATCTTTGAATAGGAAATGCCTCACCAGGGAGCTATTGAGTTGGGCCGCGGATGTGGTCGTGGCTGAGGACGTGGTCGCAGGGGAGGACGAGCGATGGCCGAAGATAGAGTCGCTCCACCTCTCCTTCCGGGCACTAGATCGAGTGCTGAATCAGAATACAGGGCTATGTCTCAGACTACTTATGAGTTACTATGGGTTCGTTCCATTCTGGAAGACTTTGGAGTGCAGGTGCCTGATTCTATTCAAATGCACTGTGACAACAAAGCTGCCACATTTATTGCAAATAATCATGTTTTTCATGAGAGGACCAAGCATATGAAGTGAACTATCACTTCATTAGAGGCCATCGTAGCTAAGAAGATTTCTATACCCTACATCAGCACTGAAGACCAATTGGTAGATATCTTCACTAAGGTACTTCTCAAGAAGAGATTACATTATATTTGTTCTAAGTTGAGCATGTTTGATGTCTATGCTCCAGCTTCAGAGAGAGTGTTGAGTTATACGTAATGGATTTTTTTTAATTTGTAAAGTGAAGGGGTATAGTTGTAATTCCCTCTCTAGTGCCTCTCTCTATATAAAGAGGCCCAGGGTCTCTCTAAATGAATTAATTCTTTTCCGTCTTAACAAGATGTATGTTGGCCAATTATTTGAGACTTTCTTTTGCCAAATAAAGTTTGATTTGCGCTGCTTAAAGGGTTCATACAAGACACGGCAACTTGAGAGAACAACCTTTTATTTGAGGGTCCCTCTTTGTTTTTTTTTCTTTTGGGTTTCTTTCTTTGTTCCTTTTTCTTAGGTAACTTGAGAGAGAACTTGCATGAAGAGGGGGATGACCCCTATTGAGATGAGTGATTCTTCTTTGTGAGAATGGTAAGAAGGACAGGAACAAGTTGGAAATATGAAATTGCAATAGCAAAAGAGACAAAGGAATGCCTAAGAGCGGGAAATGTGCGGGCACAAATTGGCCATATAATAGTGGTTGAACCTGATCATGGCCCTATATATGTGAATTCGCACATATATATAAATGGCAATGAAGGAATGAAGCAAATATGATACCACTACAATACTTAATCATTTCACCCCCAACTTTACTATCTGTTAGAGGAAAGATATTATTACCCCCTTGCAATACCAGTTTCATTCTTGATCTGATTTCATTGTACCTTTTCATTCCTGGCTACAAGCATGCCATATACAAGATTACTTTGAAGGTATACTCATTCTGCAGAGTAGTAATAGCACAAAATCAAGAACTATGAGATTATGAGGAAGAGCTGCATTACCATCTACAAAAGCAACATAGCATGGCCTGGCTTGTAACAACCTCTTGGTGAAGACAGATTCAGCCAACTGTATCCCATATTTGTTTAGTGCTGGAATTGTGTGAGGCACTCTAATCAAACAATGAAGCTTGTTGTGCTAGACAATGCCTCACCATTTACAAACTTGCCACCAGACATTGAATTTCCCCAGATCCTGTATAACCAACTGCTAGTTTTCGCACTGTACAAAAGATGCTAGTTTTCTGTTTCAACAAAATAAAAGGAAGTTTCACATGCATACCATCTCTTCTTGGCAAAAAGCTTTAATCATGTCATGTTCAGAATGGACAGTTTTTGCTTTCAATAGCTTTTTCGTGAGAGTAATTTATACTTTGAATAAACGTGTGAGAGTAATTTATACTTTGAATAAACGGAAACTTTTAGTGCTCAATTAGTTTAAATTCTGTCTTCTTTTCTTTTACAAAGAGAATTGCCAAGAAACTCTGACAAATGGTTCCACAAGAAGGATGGTACTGATATGATGCCCCACTGAATAGAAATTTTCCATTCTGGTCATGATTTTGAGGAAGATAGTTTTAAGGCATCTCTTTGTGTGATAATGTGTCATGGAAGTGCTTGACAGTCATGGAATTTAGAAAAGCATTTCTCACTTCTAACATCATTTTGTTTTCATTTCTTCATCTATAAGATGCTTTCTGCAGTCTGTGCATGCTCTACATGGTAATCAAAAATGATTTTCTGCACAAATTTGGGGCCTGCTTCTCATTCTCCTTTTCTTTGGTGCATCTTTTGATGTCTCAGGTGGGTCAACTTCTAATGGAATGTCTGTCCCTTCTTGGATACTTTTCTTTTCTCCACACAGAGAATCAAGCAGTTCTTCGATGGGGGAAGAGTCCAACGATTCTTCACAAGGTTTTGCGATTATTACTTTATAGGTTAAATTTCCCTCAACATAATATTTGAGCTAACTTAGTTTTCTTTTGTATGAATCATATAGATATGTGATCTGCCATTTGGATTCTTCAGTGATCCAGAGCTGATGCCAATCTTGGCTGCTACACTCATAGCTGCCTGTTATGGCAGTGAGCAAAATCGAGGAATCGTGCAACAGGAACTCAGCATTGACATGTTACTCTCATTGCTCAAGTCTTGTTGTCAGGACTTGCTTCTTGTTCAGCCAGGTTCATTACCACCAGAAAATGCCGATGCTAGTAATTTAAACAATAAAATTTCACTGGAAGCTAAGAGGACTCAAGGAGATCTTGCAAGATCCAACCGTAGGAGTGGCAAAACATCATTTGGTAAAAGTGTGTTGTGCAGAAATCTAAGAGCAAACAAATCTAGAATCCAGAAAGACTCTGAAGGGGAAAAGAATTGCCACAACAGGGATATCAAGCACAAAATACCAGCATTAGAAGCAACATCTCTCCCATTACATACCAGATTCTCCAGCTCCTTTCTGGATAAGGCAGAGGAATTCTTCTCAGGTGGAATAGAACCGGAAGATGGCGAACATGTTTGGCCTAAGCCAGTTGCAATGTCGCAACCATGGTGAGGAAGACTTGTTTGGTGGTTGTCAGCCTTGTTACCACAGTTGGATAAATTCAACCGTCTACCTAACAAGTCAAGAATCTCATGGGTCCGGAAGAACTAGGGATATTGTTCTTTTGTGCTCCTTCGTCCTTGATTTTATTGGTCTCTTTTTGGAGGTTTTTCTATTCATTTTAGCCACATCTCATTTATACGGGCTGAGGTGTCTGATATTTGAAAGGCATTGAGCAGCTTTTGTCCTCTTTACCTATTGATTCTCTTCATTTTGGTACCCACACCACCCTGTAACGGGCCTTGTGCATTTTCTTCACAAGGGTATATTTATTAAAGACTTTTATTCTGTTGAATCTAAAGAAAAAAACTCGTTGCTGGAATTCCCATTGCCTACTCGAACACATATGTACAGAAGTACCATCTATATATAGAAATATGGGTGGTAAGTTTCAATTCTGATTGAAGTTTACGGGGCAGGACTAATAATACTCATTGAATTTTACTATGGTGATTTGCAGTCGTGAAGATGTAGACTGATCCATCCCCCTTCTCGTTGATCTAGTTCTTGTTCTTTGACATGCTTAATCGGGAAGATGGAATTGTTAAAGCATGCTTTGGGATGTTGGTGAGAAGGTGAAACCATGTAAATTGAAGAAAGAAATAACCTTGATCCATTTCATTTAAATTGTTGTTCGCATTTTGCCTCGTATATACCTTTGTCAAAACCTACCCTTAAACAAAAATAAGAAACAAAATTGCCATGATTTATATACTCATCTGAACTAGTAACCTACTAGAATGAAGAGCATTTTTGTAAGAACTACGAACAGACCATCACAAGCATCTATTTTTACCTTTCACATAAAGGCTTATATAGTATACTATCGCGCACATGGTTAGCTTGGATGTGAGTCAAGTGTTGCATCGGCAATGGCAGTTGACCTTGATGACACCGCCCTTTGGTTGGGTGGTGGAAACCAAACAAGTGACATAAAGAAGCAGCTTGGAATTGGAATATTGTATTCTATATCTCAGTGTGGGTGCACGCCCTACATATAAAGATGAAGTAGGGGACATTGTAGGGACCATAGGAACTAGCTATATAACAACCATAACAAAAAAATGATATAGTAATAAAAGGGAAATGACCACCTACTACTTACAAGATATTTAAGGCATGTAGAGCCTTTTGGAATTACTGGAAGGTTCTATGGGCCACTATAAGGGCTTGATACCATGCATATGTGTATCATTCATTGACCCTTCGAAAGGAAATTAGTTTTGAAGCTTGTGGTAGTCCTCCCAGGTCGCAGAGGTCTCATCCTTGTCGTCCCATAGAATGAGCGCCTCGATCATGGTGGCATTATTGCACTTCACCATCCTTTGGGCGAGAATGTGGTGAAGGTATCACTCACGGGGTTGCCAATTGGATGGAAGTTGACTCTAGTTGATAGCAACCTTGATGAAGTCTCAATTGGGACGTGAAAAATTGGGTGTATTCGCGAGGCCTCAGGGAGCTTAAGCTCATAGGTGACTTCACCATTGCATCATAATATTAGGAAGGAGTCAGTACTTTTGAGATAGCTTGTTGTGGGCACTTCGAGTGGAGCATCATTAGGCAAGAAGTCAGGCAATTGGATGTAGACGAATTGGTTGGGAAGGAGGTGGAATCATGGTGTTAATGATTGGCCATGGTCTACATACGATCCTGGGGTTGGTAGAGGTGCTCATGTAGCTCTTTGAGTATAGCATCTTGTGTCTTGAGGTTCTTGGCTATATCCTTCGAATGTGCTTCCCTATGCACATAGGTTTACATGGTTAGAGGACGGCATCGAAAGGAGTCATGCTAATGGTGGAGTTGCAACTCATGTTAAATGAGTACTTAGCCCAAGGAAGCTATCGCGCCCATAAGTTGGGGAGCTCATTGCAAAAACTAGTGGATTTTATGTTCCATGAGCGAGCCATCTAAATAATGTAATGGATGACATTCCATTTGAAAAAAAGAAATTAATTATTTCCAATACCTTAATTGGATTTCTTAGCACGAATAGGGTTACGTACTTAGCCAGATCAAAGAAACTTGATGTGTGTTCACTTGGAGATCTAAACGGTTTAGAGGATTTGATAGCAAATCAAAAAATCATTGTATCTAATTTGATCATTTATTTTCAATTTGAGTTAGGATGATAACTTTCTCGAGAGATTGTCGCCTGATTGATATTTTTTAATGGGGTTTCAGATCTGTCATGCCGTTTGGGTTAAAGAGTTAACCTGATGAAACAAGAGATAATCAAAGTTCATCTCTGATGTTGTCATATAGAAGGCACATTCATTAACTTGAGATAGATATGTGTCTCTATTCACTAACACATACATTTGGCAGGCTAATGATAGATGAACCCACCTTGGTGTTGATACTGAAAAGCTAGTGCAGTATTGTGTTTATCCTTGTCAAGATTATCCTTTGTGTTTAGTATAAAGTATTTACAACCAAATATCTTGAAATAAGAAATTCTAGGTGTTCTTCCATGATAGAGTTCAAAGGATGTTTTATTTAAGATAGGTCTAATCAAAAGTCAGATAAATTAGTCAATTAGGAAATTCTAGTATAAAGTAAATTCATGTTTTATCCCATATTGATCACAAAAGTCAGATAAAGATTGATTCTCAAATTCTCTATCATGATTATTTCTAATTCTAATGACTTCATATCCTTTCTCATTTTGTAATCTCCTTACTAATTTACTAAAAACATCAATAGTCAGATCCTTACTTTTCAAGAAGGATATCCAAGTGAATTTTGAGAAATCATCGATTATGACTAGACAATATTTGCACCCACTTAAGCTTTCGGATTTAGTTGGTTTGAATAAGTCTAAGTGAAGTAACTCCAAGGGTCGAGAGGTGCTAACCATCCTTTTAGGTTTAAGGGATTTTTTGGCTTGTTTACCGATTTGATAAGAATCGTAGACTTGGTTTTTCTTGAAATTGATCTTTCGCAACCCTTTGACGAGCTCATGTTTCACAAATCTACTGATATTCTTCATGTGAACATGATCTAGCTGGTTGTGCCAAAGTATTGCCTCATCATCAGATGCAACAAGGCATTCAAAGCTGTCGCATTTGTCGAAGTTGACAATATAAATGTCTTTGTGTCTGTTCCCTTTAAGAAGAATTTGTTTGGTTTCCTTATCTCTTATTTTAAAGCCAATTGAACTGAAAGTAATCTTATAACCTTTATCACAAATTTGACTTACGCTAAGTAAGTTATGTTTTAGTTCATTAACTAAGTGCACATTATCAAATGAGGCAAAAGAGTTACCAATTTGACTAGTACCAATAACACGACCCTTGTGTTGTTCTCAAATGTGACTATACCACCTTCCTTGGGATTGAGTTGCAGGAACAGGCCTTCCACTCCTGTCATGTGCTTGGAACATCCGCTATCTATGATTCACCTTCTTTCTTCTTGATCATGTCATTTGTTTATGTCTGTGAGGTCTTGGATCATTGGATCTATAAATTGGCTTCAAGCTTCCATCTGAATCATGCTATGTAAACCTTTTATAATCTACTTGACCTACAAAACAAGATTTCAAGAGTGCCTTTAGTACCCATTTTTGCTTCGATCCACGTTTATTAGATGGTGTTGCCCATTTGGGCAAGCTACCTTTCTCCTTCTTTTGACTTGAACTAGATGCTTCATGATTATTTTAAGGTACATGCCCTAACCCAAATTTTGTGGTGATCTGAGTTTGTATTCTTAGTAGTTTATGCAAATTATGACTACCTTTTGTGAACTTAGCTAAATCATCTATAAGACTAGCAAAATTTTCTTTTAGCTTATCTATATCTATCTTTAGGTCACTTATTTGTGATCTTAGTGATGTGATTTCACTAGATAGTTCCTTATTTTGTGATGCAAGTATATCTTTTTATGCTTTTTCTTCTTCTAAGGTTTTTGTTAAGCTTCTATTTTCTAACTTAAGTGATTTAGCTACATTATGCATTTCAAAGAAAGCTTCTAATAGTTCATTAGGAGAGAAAGAAGTTACCTCATCTTCTAGGGCCATGAGTCCTAAAAGTGCTTCTTCACTACAGGTCTCTTTTTCTTCTAAGCTTGAGTTAGACTCATCCTAGGTTGCTTGAAGAGCTTTCTTCTTTCCATCCTTTCTCTGGAATTTCTTCTTCTTGTTTGATTCCTTTTTGAGAAGTGGACAATCTTTTCTGATGTGCCCCTTCCTCTTGTAATTGTAGCATATGATTGTGTCTTCCTTGGATTCTTCCTTCCTTCTCCAATTCTTTTTGTTCTTAAGGAACTTCCTAAACTTCCTCAAGAGAAGAACTATGTCAACTTCTTCATCTTCACTTGAAGTCTCTCTGATTGATTGTTGGCTTCAAGTGCTATCGTCTTCTTGTTGACTCCTTCATTCTCATGCTCCTTCATATGTTGAAGTTGGACCTCATATGCAATCATACTACCAACAAGATCATTTATCTTTAAGGTAGATAGATCTTTTGATTCTTGAATGGCAGTGGTCTTCGTCTCCCAATCACTGGTGAGAGATCAGAGGATTTTCCTCACCAGGGCATCGTTCTTTATCTCCTGATCTAGGTTGTGTAGGGAGTTTACAATGTTTGTAAACCTTGTAAACATCTCCTTGATGGATTCTCCTTTCTTCATCCTGAAAAGCTCATATTTCTGGGTTAGTAAATTCACACGAGTTTCCTTTACCTTGGAGGTGCCTTTGTGGGAGACTTCCAAGATACTCCAGATCTTGTGAGCTATCTTGCAAGCTAATGCAAGATTGAACTCTTCATTTGAGAGTCCACAGAAAATCACGTTTATAGCCTTCACGTTGTGTGTAGCCAGCTTCTTTTGGTCTGGAGTCACTACTACTCTGATTTTAGGTCGTGTATACTTGGAGGTGATGACATCCCAAACCTCAAAGTCCATAGACTCAAGGAAGATTTGCATCCTGGTCTTCCAATAGTTGTCGTTCATTCCATCAAAGGGTAGAGGTCAAACTGCAAGCTGCCCTTTAGCATACGTGTCAACAGATGACTTTGACATCTTCTAGATGACAAAGCTCTGATACCAAGTGTGGTTCCTGCGAATCTTAATGGTATACTAGAGGGGAGGGGTGAATAGTATCGCTTTGAAAATTTTAAAGATGACAATAGTGGAAACAATTCAAACCACAAAATAGCAAGCACAAATGGCACCTGTATTTATAGTGGGAATCCTTTCCAGGTAAAAACCATTACCTAAGCTTTCTAGCTTAAGATTTTTCTGACTAGTCAACGCTAGTCAATCCACTTGAACGAGGGTGGCACAATCTCTTACAACAATCCTTTCTCTTTTCAACCTGAAGAGAAGCACAACAACGGATCTTCCCAACCACTTGGGATTTGTAATCAAAGCAACGATATAGAGATAAAACTAGTATAATCCTATGGAACCTCAAGGAAAGTCAAATCGGATTTTTCGTAGAGGTTTGGATTGACATGCTTTAAAAGCGTTGAAGTAGAAGTGCAAAAGCACTTGAAAGAAAGCATGAGAGCCCTTTTTCTAAAGAGATTTTTTCTTCGGATGTGTGTTGAAAAAGGGCTACCTTGGACCTCTATTTATGCCAGAGAATCGACCTGAAAAGGAATTAATCCGAATTCAATTGGTCGATCAATTAAGGTAATTTGGTCGATCAAAATAAGATTTGATCGGTCAAACAAGTTATGTGATCGATCAATGTTTGGTCAATTAATTAAGCTAAATGGTCGATCAAAGGTGCATTAATCAACTTCCTAAAATGGGCTGATTTGATTGATTAATTAAGCTGGTTGGTCGATCAATATTATTATTTGATCGATCAAGTAACCTAAGAACTTGATTTTTATGTTAAGCACTAAAATTCGTTTGAAGTCAATTTGAGGTTCCTTACAAAATATTCTAGACTCAATAAAATAAAAATCCAAGAGGAAAACAACTATCTTCTTGCTTTATTCCATGAATCCAAAAAGAGATTCCTGAAAGATTAGCCTAACAGATAGCATAATTTTAGTGTATCAAAATAGAGGTACTTATAGTTATCTAGGGTAACAATGGATTGACTTATGAGTTGTGTTGGATACAAAAATCTCAACCTTAGAATTGCTTAACATGGTTTAGTTCATGGATGTAAAGGAATAGCTAGGGCTTACATTTAAATGAACACCTAGGTAAAAGGAGTTAGGCTTCATGATTACATATAGTGAAGGCATAATGATCCTTCCCAAGGTTTTCATGTCTGTTAAGGGGGACTCTGGTGCTAAAATGTGAAGGATGATAATAACTAAGTTCTGCTTGTTAGACAACTACTTGTTAGACAAGAGGAATTGAATAGTTCGATCCCTAGTGGCATTGCGAAAGCATGAAAAACTGGTGATGACTCTACAGGTAATAGTGTTAATTAGATCATTTAGAGTAAGTTCTAAGAGCTTAGGAACTTAAATATTATACTTCAAGTGGCTTTGGGCAATGCATGCATTTAACATAGCTTTGTATAAAGATTGCTTGAAAATAATCTTTAATGTCCAAGTTGCGAAAGTGCATATTGTAATAGGTCTTAGATGAGTAATCAAGCTGCATAGATGGATTCAGGATGAAAATCGAAGCCCAACGGCTTTGAAATCGCACTAATCGAATCTCCATAGCTCCCACAATAACCAAAGAAGTTACAACTGTTGATCTGATGATCAACGGCTTACATGTAGCCACATGTCGCTCCTCTGCACGCCACAGACAACCCGTCAAGCTCTCCCTCATGCAAGCACACACGATCAGAATCGTCCGATCATCATCTGACGTGCCACACCACCCCTCGACCACGACCTCACGATCAACGATCAACGATCAATGGTTAAGATCTTGCTTCGCCCCACATAGCACAGTGGTCATGCGCTGGCTATCAAGTGCGGAGGTCACGGGATCAAGTTGCAACCCGTGCAGGACTCACTTACAAGCGCACGTAAATTAGCATCATGCGATTGACTATCGACAACCCACAAGCGGCCATGCCAAGGCACGTGATCGCGCAGTCCCATCCATCTTCACGCGCATCTTAGCCGACCACACATTATCCAAGGGAGAAAATCGCGCCATGTGCCCAGCTCAGAGTAGTGTGATCTCGCGAGCGTAATGGAGGGCGCGATGGAAGGTGGGATGATGCGAGCCTCTTAATGGGCGAGAAATCAAGCATGGAAAGTAGGTACGAGAATCGTGTCGTAGTATATGTTGAAATCTCGCTATCAAATAAAATTTATAATCAAAACTCGAAGTGAGTCTCGAGTCGAACACGGGGAGGCTACGTTTGATTTCAAAAAATTCACATTTGAATTTATTTTCATAAATAGAGTAGCTGGTTGAAATTAATTTACATGAGCTATTCTATTTAAAGAAAAAATAATAGAAGAAAGAGAAAGAATAATTTCTTGAATAAAAGAGTAAAAATGTTTATTACAACTAATTACAGGAAATGAAACTACACTAGAAAGTGACAAAAGGAAGAGATGAGAGAAATCCTCGTTGGCTGCTTGGAAGATGAGTTGTGTTGACGAAGCCCGAACGAAGGTGGTGAGAGCCTGGAGGAAGGAGAATGGTGTCTGAAGATGATTAGATGAGGATGGGCAGTGTCATAATGTGATCCGCTTCCAGGAATGGGGGTGTGGAGATAGCCGATGAGAGCTCCACGAATGGTGGTGAGATGGTGGAAAAATATTTATTTTTACTTTTCTAGTGGAGCCTTCCAAGGGCTTGGGAACATTAGAAATGAGCTCTAGAACAAGTCTTCAACTCTTGAGGGAGGTAGAAGATGCTAGGAAGGGATGAAGAAGAATGAGAGGTGTAGGGGGTTTATATAGGTGCAAGAGGGGCTTATTTTCGGTCATGGGTGTTTAATGGGATGCATGGGACATGGGTGCATGTCCCATGCACCCGTTGATGGCATTTGATGCACCCTACAACTAGTAAATCGCGAGGAGCACCTGTAGCCAACCATAACCATCGGATCCTGATTAAAGGGCTGAGGACGTGCCCTAATCATTCGCACTCACCCCCCGGTCAAGTTGATTAAAACCACGCATCGCATGGAATTGCCAGAAGCCAATTGATCTCCCACGCATCACATGGGGAATTCATGTCCGTTGCTAGCTACTCGCGTGAAGAAATCGTGCATGCATGGCGTGGCTGCCAATGTGTGGAGAACGAAATCATGCTCGCTGCAGGCACTTGTCTACACCTCAATTGCCATGAAAAAGGGGAATTGGGGGTCTCCAAGGTTCGAGCCCGTGACCTCCATAGAATATAAAGCTCTTGACCAATGTGCTATAACTCCTAGATCGTCAAGTGGATGAATTTATGGTCCCACGCAAGGCCATTGGATCTTCATCCAATGGTGGAGAGGGAATCCCATCCATGGGTGAGGGAAAGCTATGGTTGGCCTTGGGCAGCCCAGATGATGCCATGTGGCACAATCTGGGTTGTCCATCTTCAAATGCACATGGAAGATGCTATGGATGTCTAATTGGATAGATTTTCATGTCGTCGGGCTATGATCATTGATCAGAACCCACCTGTGCAGTTGGAGTTGCCATCTAAGGTTTGGATTTACATCACCTTGCTCCTTAACCATCAATCTTCCACAGACTGCATATGATGCTACGGAGGTCCGATCAAGACGATTTTGGAGGCATTGGACTCCGAACATCGTCCCGATCAAATCTGTATGGTTAAATCTTCAATCTAGGAGCCCAAAATATATTGCCTTCTCCCCTAGCCATAGAAAGAGGCGAATTAATACATAATTTACAAAAATTATTCTAAATGCAAAATGATGTATGTTATGCAATATTTATAGTTCATGATGCTTCTATGGACCTAGGAACATGCATAAATAGGCAAATTAACATGGATAAATGTAGATTGATCACACCTCGTGACTATCTTTTGCTAGTTCCTAGCAAAATTAAACTAAATGCTATGTATAAACAGAATTAGATCAAGTTAGGCAACAGTTATTTCTTAACAATAAGAAATTTCTACTAAAGATCTAAACTACAGAAACTCAACAGCAGCTAGGTGTCTACCAAAATGCAGACTGCTCAAGCCCTCACCTTATTCAAAAGCAAATACATTTTTTCTTTTTGTCTTATTTTCTTTTTTTTATTTATTTTTGAGTTTAGAGTTTTGGGGTAGCTTTTTACGGCTACTCAACCCACCCAAGACTCGAAAAGAACTCTAAGTCCTAAGCATCTTATTTGTGGAAAAGTGATAGACTCACTAAACAGTAGTTAGAATGGACTTCAGGTTTCTACAACCCTAGGTTACCTTAGAAAAGAAATTATGCCTAAAGGTGTATCTATTCGACCGATAGCTTTCTCCCTACTTTTATTTTTATAGGGTCATCACAAGGGTGAACCCATTGTATATCTCCTCAATTTATTCTACTTTCTGCTTCTTCCTAAGTATTTAGGAATTATTCGTGCATTTTGTGAGCTGGGTTCTGGACAATCGGCCAATGGAACATCACATCCATGACAACTTGCTAGCCATACTCGTGTAGTGAACTATGGCTTTTTTTTCCTTCTTTTCTATATTTTCTTGTTTTTCTTTTTGAGTATTTTTCTTTTTTCTTTTTTCTTTTTTTACTGAGTAGATGGCTTCCCTGATCTAAGATTTACCTACAGGCAGCAGTCAAAGAGAATGGGTCATGTGGTTAGGCTCTGGACAACCGGCTAATGGGACATCAAACCCACGACAACTTGCCAGCCATACCACCTTAAAAATTTTATTAGCTACCTAATTTCTGTTAAAACCGTCGAGAAATGTGTCAGTGCAAATAGTGTGCAGATGCTTAGACTATAAGTCCCCTCAAATTAGAGGGTAGGTTGATAAGTCGTGTACTTATCACCCCAACTTATTAACCAAATTAAAATAAACTTAATATTGGCGTGGACTCAAGAAATAGGTCCAAACTTTAGTGTACACTTGGGCTAGTTAAGCCCGATGACCTAAAGAATCTATGTGTTCAAGTCTTATCATATTATTTTCGAAAGTTGAGAACTCCTAATGCCTAAGTTATCTTTTCCTAATTCTCAATTTTTTTCTTTTTTTGTAAATAAAGAGAAAATAAATAAAAGTACTCTACGGAGCTGACAAAATTATTCAGAAATGAATATCCACACTCCTATGCCTAGATGATTTAATGTCCTCATTGTAAAAATATAGGCATGAAAAGGAGTGGAGTAGACAACATATCACCTGAATTTACATGATAGATCCAGTCAGTTCTAAGATAAGAATATCACAAGTGCTAAGTTTATTACATTCAGCTAGGCACAGTCCTTGGATAATAATTATAGACATTGAGGCTACAAGAGTAGAGTTTCTGGGCCCCAAGATATGGGTCTCAGAGGGTGAGAGTGGGCTTGCTAAAGAGACGATCAATGAAAGTGGCAAGTTGGTGATGCAAGGAGAACCTGAATGGTCTCCAATATGAGTTTTGCTGAATCAATCAGAGGAGGTTTCGGTGGGTGTAGGATTTGTGCAATGGTTGGACAAAAAAAGACAATGAGGTTTTTGTGAGGTGTTGGGGGTTTGTAAAATATTCTTATGTGTGTACTCTAGAATGCCAAGCTTCCTAAGAGTTTCTCCTCGAATTTCAATTTCATCTTCAATATCTGGGTGCTTGTTCCAACCATTTTGATCTTCATGTTTTCCACCCATTATTTGAACCTCAAACTCTAAAAATTTGGGATAAGGATCTTGTTGGGTTTTTAATTGATTAGATGAATCTTCCAACAAGCTTCCAGTTTCAACAATATTTTCTTTGTAATCCTCATCCCAGTGTGCCACAGTTGATTGCATGTTGTTAGTGTCCTCAATTATTCTTGCAACCTTTTGATTTTCTTCCTGAGTTTGGGTTGAGTTAACCATTAGTTGGTTGTCTAATGTGTGTATGGCCATCACATCCTCTATTCTGCCAAGCTCTTCAATCAAACCAAACTTAATTTTATTCTTCTTTAAGGCCTCAAAAATATTAAATTAATCCATTTTACTCCTAGAGGAAATCTCTATATTTCTTGATTCACAATCAATCCTTGCCTTGGTAGTGGCGAAGAATGGTCTTCCTAAAATGATCGGGGTGTGGTTGAGCTGTTCTGATGCTTCCATGTCAAAGACCATGAAATCAACAAGATAATGCAAAGCATTGACCTTGACTAAAACATCTTTCAAAAGACCCTTCAATTTTGTATTTGATCTATTGGCCAATTGTAAAGTTATGTCAGTGTGTTTTAGGTGGCCTAGACTCATTTTCTTATGAAGTGTGGTAGGGATCACATTAATGGAAGCACCCAAGTAGTGGAGGGCCCGATCAGGAGTAATGTCTCCTATTATGCAGGAAATTAGCACACTCTCAGGTCCTACTTCTTGGGGGTAGCTTGTTTAGGATTAGTGTACTTGTGTTATTAGAAAAGACTACCCTCCTAGTGTTTTCAGATTCCACCTTACGCTTTTCCTTATAAGAACTCAGTAAAGATCTAGCATAGGTGAGAATTGATCCAATAGCCACGAGGGGTAAAATGATTGTCAATTTAAAAGCCTGTAGAAAAGATATCCTTTCCTCCAATTTCTCCTCCAACTTTTTTTGTTTGCCCATACAACATACTCCTGAATCAAACTTTGATTTTCTATTGATCACATTCTTAGTTGGGAGTTTAAAATTCTTATTATGGGTCCTAATGGTATTAAGTTGGGGTTGGGTGGGACCCTTGTGTCTACTACCACTCCTTAAGGTGATGGTGTTTGCAGTGGCAAAGCACTGTTGGTTTGTGCCTTGGGGAGTGTTGGGCAGAACATGAGACTCCAGATTGATTATGGTGGGAACTTGGTTAGCTTCGGGAGGGATTGGGGTAGCATGAGGTTGAGCATGCAGTTCTACATATTTCTAGGGTTTGGTACTGGTTGAGATGTAAGAGATCTGGGTTGCAGATTATGTGCATTGAGTCTGGATTGCAAGGTGTCTAGCGAAGTTTTCATTTGTTGCATGAGTTGGAGCATTGACCCTTGCATTTCTACCATATTCAAGTTCAAATTAGCCTGCTCGGCAGGTCATTGGGCATTCCACATGGGTTGATTAACCTGATTCGGGGGCAACTGAGTATATACATGACCTTGACCCATCATTTTTTGTGGTACCTAGTTGTTGGGTCATTATTGGGTCAGTTGCCCCTGATCTTTCCAAGAGAAGTTAGGGTGATTTTTCCAACTAGAATTATAGTAATTCGAGTAAGGGTTGGACCTAATGTTCTCTTGTATAGTATAAACATCCTCATAAGGTGAAAATGAAGAGTAAGAAGGATCAGAAAAACTGGGATCAAAGGCCCCAATTTGGAACCCATAAGGTTCCGAGAAGTACTAACTTAAAGGTTGAGCCAACTCGAGTTGGTTCACAAACTCCCGTCCCATAGGAGCTTGTGAAGAATGGAATCTTGAGCTCTAGGATTGAGTGGATCTAGAAATATTAGAGTTTTTGGCCATCCACTCTTCCATTCTCTTAGCGACCAGATCTACCTTATCTAATTTATTGTAGATCAATTCCATATCAAATGTATGAGAATCTTGAACCTCATTTGCATTTGATCTACTTTGTTGGGAGCGGTTGAAAGTTTCCATGGAGGCATGGTTTATAGAGTTTTCGCTCATTCCTCAAATAAATTGTGCATGCTATATGCGTCTTTATTGAGGAAATTGCCTTCACAAAAAGCATCCACATGATTACAAAGTTGGTTATTCAACTCATGATAGAAAATCTGCATGAGCTGCCATTTAGGCACCTCGTGGTGTGGGCACTTCAGCAACAGATCTTAGAATTGTTCCCAGTCCCCATGAAATGGCTCCCTTGACCACTAGGCGAAAGTGGTAATCACCCATCGTAGAGCATTGGTCCATCCAATTGGGAAGAATTTCTTCAAGAATGATT
The DNA here is from genome assembly GCA_037157565.1 of Thalassia testudinum. Lineage (NCBI taxonomy): Eukaryota > Viridiplantae > Streptophyta > Magnoliopsida > Alismatales > Hydrocharitaceae > Thalassia > Thalassia testudinum. The sequence continues at coordinate 21,390,796 of JAZHRO010000015.1, read as the reverse complement.
TCAATTCTGTCCAAGTAGCGACCGATCTTCCAATGGTACGGTATCAATGTGTGGCCTTATCCCTGAGTGAATGAGGAAAAAGCCTCATGAGCATCTATTCCTCATTTGCATTCTGCTATTTGGTGGTCTGAACCATAGTGGTTAGATCCTCCAAATGTTGGAATAGATCTTTTGAGCCAAGCCCGTGAAAGTGTTTAATCAAACTTAAAACCTAGGGCTTGATCTCAACATCGCCAACGGGGATCACAACGCCAGGACAATCCCCATAGTTTGAAGGATCATAAAAATCCTTCAAAAGTCGAGCACCTTGACCATTCATTCGCTAGAACCATTGTTGCATCTACTGCAATTGTTACAACTGCCTTTAAATCAGCTCCTACTAGTTCAGAGGCGAAGGAGGTGGTGGTTGGTTAGCCATGGGATCTACTTGACTATAAATCAACCTATGCCTTTGCGAATGGTCTAGAGGTCCTTCCAGTCGAGGGTTCAATGACCTCCTTCCAAGCATGCACAGAAAGGAAGTCAGAAGGATGGGAAAAGAAGCCCTGTAGCACAAGCAAACAATACTGTCCTTAGCTAGGGTAGCTGATGTACACACATCTAATTGACCTAAAATATCTATTTATGCATGTTTCTAGTGTCCTAGAAGCATTATGCATTATAAAAATTGCATAACATGCATCACCATGCATTTAGATTAATTTGTACAAGTTATATGTTAATTTTTCCTTTTTGTGGTTAGGGGATAGGGCGATAAATATTTGGGCCTCAGATTGAAGCTTCAATCATACGGATCTGATCAAGGCAACGATTGGAGTCCAACGCCTCTGAGATTGCCTCGATCGGACCTTCGTAGCATTAGATGTAGTTTAAGGAAGATCAAAGGTAAAGGGGCAAGGTGGTGAAAATCGACTTTAGACGACAAATCCAACCACATAGATAGGTTTGGATTAACGATTGCAGCACAACAGCATGAAAATTGATCCAATTTGACATCCGTGGCACCATCTGCGAGCATTTGAAGATGGATGACCCAGATGTGCTTACCCATATACCGATTTAGAGAAGAGAGGAAAATTCGAGGAGGGTGGAGGGTGATTTTCCTTGGGTATCATGCCCACTATTTCCTCGATTTGTGTGCCTGTGTGCTCTATGCTTAGCCATTTTCTGAGGCTTTGTGCTTGGAAGAGGTGTTGGTTCTCTGCATTTGTTCTCTTGTGCCTTGTGTTTCTTGGAGACACTTAAGGCATCTGACCTTAGGGTACGACGTTTGATTTGGGTACCATTGATATATTTGAGGCTTGAATCGGATGCTTATTTGACGTGGAATTTGAGAATGAGTGTTCAAGGACCACTGTTGAGAAATTAAGTAATTTGATACTTTAGGATGTGCTTAAATGAGGGATATAATTGGTGATTTAAATCACCATTATTTTTAGAATTTCTTATTCTTTTTTATCCCAACAATTTCTGAGATACAATTTGGCTTATCATTGAATATATTCTTGAGTGAATTATTCATTGAATATCTTTCTTATGCTTAATGATCATGCCCATTGCTATTAATTGTGATTAGTGTATGAATTCTATATTTGCTTCCTGCGAATGACCTTGGATTCACTTTAGTTTTCGAGATTATAAATTTAAATATTGTATCGCTTTTGTTTACTATACTACAACGTGTTTTCTTAAAACTCGACGAAAGTGACGCAACATTTTGGCACTATTGTCGGGAGCAACGTGTAATTCACCACTAGTCATATTTGATTGAGCTAATTATTAGCCCTATCTGTTTTGCTGTGTTTTGCAAGGTACATCACAAGAAGATCTTCCTCGCAATCATCAACCACTCCAAGGATAGGTAAAATTTCTCTTCTTCCTTAATCATCTCTTAATCTTGGGAAAGAGAAAAAGGAAACAAAATAAATTAGGATCCACTTGCCAAATTTTCTTAGTAAGATCATTTAGATTCAAAGTATTTTCTGATTTACAAATTTGAACTTTGATTGAAGTTGACACGATTTTGATTAGAGATCCCCATCCTGATTTCCTATACCTATTAAAGATTTGCACTAAATTTTCTTGACATCTTGGACTATTCACATTCTTGTTTGAGTCCAAGGTGCCATATTTGAAATCAAATTGGACTTGAAATAGAGCCAATTAGGGTTTCTACATTAGGGTTATGAAGTGTTAGTACACACTTGCTTGAAATAAAGGAAATTGATCGTCTCGCACTTGTGTGCCACCCAAGCCCTTATCTAAATTGATCTATTCAAGTAAACCCTAAAATTAAGGTTCTAAATTCACTTGAATCCTAAAATTTGGGATCTAATAACCTGAGAGTCAATTCAGAGTGATTTAGGTCTTGACCCAAACTTCATCCTCAACCTTAGGGCAGGTTAGGTGAAGTTGGTTCACCCTATTGACCAACCAACCTACAAATTAGATCGCAAATTGAATCCACTGCTAATCAAGTGAACTTCAAGTCACAAATTAGGGCTAAGATGTGATGAGAACTAGATTTTAGATCTGAATTATGATTGTAAGCCAATATTTGATGATTATACTTCTCCAGACTTCTTAGAGGAACAAATTGATTTTTCAGAAGTCACACCGATTTACGATACAAAATCAGAGGAGTTGGAAGAGTTGGGAGGTGAATGAATCTACCCTAAGTGCCCAGAACCCGAGCCTATGCCTAATAAGTACATCCCTCTGAGCTCGGAATTCGAGACTAGGTTAGACCAAAGTCAGGTTAACAACTCCATGCATCATGAATTGTTCAGTGTTAATCTTGATCTTGAATCAAGTTTAGAAACTGATTGTCACAAATTCTCCAATGATTTCGAATCATACTCTGATTTCGGAGAACCCTTGTTTCCAGATGATTATGAGCCAGTTTACAACCTCAGTATCCATGATCCATTCTTTGATTCTGATTTTGAGGTCCCTAATCCCGAGATCATTGATTCAAACTCATATTCCATTGAATTGGAGACATTCTGCTATGATTTACAAGAATCAAACACAGTAAGTGCCAAGAGTGTCCACAATTCAGAGTTCAAATTTTTTACTAGATTAGATTTCCATGATCATATAAGCACTCTCCATGCATTTACATTTGATTGGGATGAACATCATGAAAAAAACTCTATGGATGAATCTATCTTCGAATCATTTTTTGAGAAGTCCATACCACACCCAGATATCGAAGTAGCCACACCTCCAACAGAGCCTTTCAAAACCCGATCCCAATTCTGTCCGACCATCGGAATCAATTTCTACTATGATTCACCTCTTTCAGATTCGATTACATATGATTCACCTTCATCTTTTGACAAGGAATCAGACATTGATCAAATCGATAGTTACCTGTTGTCCTTCTCTTATCCCACCAGTAAGGTTCCTACATTTTTTGCATATTCATTATCATTTAAGGACCCTTACTTTGATCAGGCTGAGCTGATTTAGCTAAACCTTAGATTCATATTTCCACATCTATTCGAGCCACAAAGCATCTGGTGGGCTTCACACTTATTGATTCACATCCATCAACCCACCAAATTGATTAGGTTTGGTCTGCATCATCATCCTATCGATCTGAATAAGCACCTAGTTGGACCAACCAGACTACTCATCAGGAGGCAACCTGTCATTCTAAAAACCTAAGACCCTTCTGATCATCCTTTTGAGCTGCACTCCTATTGCACTTTAGGGTTCAACTTTAGAACAACCAACTCCACCTTTGATAATTGTGTCAGAGCTTGAAATCGTCCGCAACAGTCATCCCAACCCATTCACCCACCCTTCGACCCTATTCTGAACTAAGCTAAATTCATACCCACCTGATTTACAATGAGGACATTGCAAAACTTAAGCATGGGGGGTGTTAAAGAACAAAACAAATGGAAATTCAAGTCTCTGAGGGGTTCTCACAAAAAATATTATTCAAAAAAAAAAGGAGAAACGGGAGGAAAATTTTGAGAATTGATTGAAAAATCTTTCTTGAGGAGGAAAAGAGGAGATACAAAGAATGTCAAAAGAAGCAAAAATAAAACAAATTGATAGTCTTAGCCATTAATTATGGGATCTACTTAAGTCTAGACCAAATCAAAATAAAGATTAAGTCCTGAAGTGCCAGAGACAAGGAGATTAGTAAAGAGTGCTGATCTTAAGCCTCTTGGGCCTGTTCTAGGGCTTAAACACTCAAGTATTCGTTAAGATCTGGATTAGTCCTCAAGAGGTTGAGGAAAGTGCGAGGCTGATGTATTAAGTCTAAGGTTTAGGAAGCATTCATCCTCGTTGCCTATCCTTTGGTTTGTAGGACTTGGTAACCTAAGCACCCAAAATTTACACACCAATTTGGTTTAGTGCGCTTAATGAATAAATAGCACCAAAAGTATTCTGTTATGAAAAAGTCATCCCGAAAATCTAGTTTAGGAGTGACTCGAAGACACAAGTTGATTGGATGAGTTCTCGGTATGGAGAGGTGGAATGAAAAGTACTCCCCTCGAAGATGAGTAATAGCATATCGTCTTCTTGATGCTTGTCCCCGAGGATATCTAAATATCCTAACGGGGGCATGTAAGTACTTTGTGATGATTCAGGTGCCATGGGTGGTGATATCCTGAAGCATCAAAAGCTAGGGACCCTTCGAGGATTGATGGTGGGGATAAGGAATCCAATACAGACCATGTTTAGGGCTAATCCGAAGCTGAATTTAGGGAAATATAAAAAGAAAAGAGAGAAAACTCTCAAAATGAAAAATCATTCTCCATCTCTCTTATCAAAATGCATTGGCAAACTGAACCTAGACTTGATACGTCTATGTACGGGTGCTTTAACCGCTGGGGTCAACAAACCTCTAGGCAGTTTTTGTAGGCCAAAAAACCTTCGAGGCAGACCCAAGGCTAAAGCTAGTCAGGTTTGGATCTTGGCTGTTACTTGAGTACCTATTGGCCTACTATTGGTATTTTGATCTAATTTCTAGAGAAGTGGCACAAATCAGGCATCTGAACATCAGAAACATGATTTAGAAATCAAGTTCTTTTCATAAGATTTTGCTAGAGACTAGTAAAAGCTAGGCATTGGGGTATGATGGTAATACCATCACTCGCCATAACTAGCATGAATTAGTTGGAATCAAGAGATAAATGCTTTTGAATGATCACTTGAGGACAATAATTGCAATCAGATCTGTTTTGAGGAAAGAACACTAAAACATGCTTAATTATGCAGTTTTAACATCACATCACAAATGTAAAGTAACCATGGGGTTATCCAAGGGTTAATTAAAGGTCATTGAGAATAAAGTCCAAGAAGTGGGTCCACACTAACAGAAATAGGTTTCGGGCATTTCGAGAATCAAAACAATATACAAAACCTTAATTATCATCCCTGCTTGAATTAGAGAGGTTCTTGTCAGGATAAAATTCATTTAAACCTCCTAAAATTCATAAAAAAATATTCTAAGAGGTTTTATACCCTTGGTTTACCAACTGAACCTATTTTGACCTAGAATAGAGTTTCAGATGGAATTTTGCCTTGATTTGGGCTTTTGTATAAATTGCCTAGTCAAACATGGTCAAAACTCAAATCTAAGTTCACCATTAGATTCCTTGGATTCAAATTAGGTTAACACCAAAATTTAGGCCCAATCAGAGTTCATCTTGACCTAGTTAAAATCTTTATTTCTCACATTCAAGCCCTTAAGTTTTGAGATTCTCATGAAAAGGTCCCTAACTTTCTCATCATCTTTACAAATGGGCCCCTATTGCCATGATTGGTCTGAGCAGAATCACCCAAAGCACACCGACTTTCAATTTGGGAAATCTCTCATGTTTGACCTCCAAATCCCTTCAAATTTGGAGGGATTGGTCGTCAAGAGATTCCCTACCAATTGCACCTCCTGCTTGCCTAGATGGGAGCATGTAAAGCTCCACCGAACCCTCGATTTAGAAAGAGGAAACCTCTATGATTCCTCGAGAAAATCTCGCAAAACTTAGGAATTGAGAGCACATTGAAGCTCTATATAAGTTCCTCTAGATCCCAGTGAACTTTCGAGCCTAGTTCAGGCCAAAATAATGCTCTTCCCCTCTTCCTCCAGCCGTCTCCAACCACAGCTCCAACGACCTTCACGCTCAACCTCTTCCGACCTCTCAACAATCAAATCGAGAAAGTCTCCTTCTTCCTCACCTTCCTCTGCTCCTCACCAACCACACTAGGAATTTCTAGACTGTCTTCATCCTCACCGTCTACACCACCGGAGAAGACAGAATGTGATGCTACGAAAGTCCGATCAAGACGATTCTGGAAGCGTCAGACTCCAATCGTTGTCCTGATCAGATCTGTATGATTAGATTTATCATCCGCGACCCTAAATCATCTGCAATTAATATCGCCTCTCACTTAGAGCATAAAATAGCATTATTATTTATAAAGCTAACAAATCAACTATGATACAAAATATGCTGAATGTGATGCTACAGAAGTTTGATCAAGATAATTTTGGAAGCATCAGACTCCAATCGTTGTCCTGATCAGATCTGTATGGTTAGATTTATCATCCGCGACCCCAAATCATTTGCAATTAATATCTCCTCTCACTTAGAGCATAAAATAGCATTATTATTTATAAAGCTAACAAATCAACTATAATGCAAAATATACTGCTCATGCATGCATTATTCTTAGGTTAAGCTAAAATCTAACTTAATTTAGGCAAATCAGGTCCTAGATTGTCAAGCGGACGAATTTATGATCCCACTCTCAAGGCCATTGGATCTTATCCAACAGTGGAGAGGGAAGGCCATCCATGGGTGAGGGAAGGCTATGGTTGGCCTTGGGCAACCCGGATGATGCCATGTGGCACAATATGGGCTGTCCATCTTCGAATACACATGGAAGAAGATACAGATATCCGATTGGACAGATTTTCACGCCATTGGGCTATGATCGTCGATTTGAACCCATCCATGCAATTGGATTTGCCATCTGAGGTTCGGATTTGCGTCACCTTATCCCTTGATGTTCAATCTTCCTCGGACTGTGTAACGACCCGGTTCCCGAGTCCCTACGAGACACGAGAACCGGACCGACTCGACTAATCCCAAGACCTAGTCGTCCAATGAGGAAGTAACCAAAAGACAGTAAATAAACCACATTCAGCATGAATATAACTAACAGTAAGAAAGTACAGCAGTAAGGAAAGAAACTACTACAGTAGGTACCACCACAACAGTAAAATAGCATTTATCATATAACAAGAACTGCAGGTAAAGAAGGTACAGCGGAAACAAAAACTACTCACTAGAACAGAAACAAAAGGGGTACAAAAGGCTGTGGTAACTCTACTGGACCCTACTCGGCCCAGCATCCTCTGCAGCCGCCGACCCTGGCTGCTCAACACCTGGTCCTGAAAAAGATAACGAGTGTAACACGTCAGCAAAACGCTGAGTAGAGTGGCAAACTAACTAAAGGCAACAGTAGAGTGTACAGTAGCTGTTATGTTCTATTACTTCCTTTATTCACATCTTTCAATTTTTCTCACTATTTCATTTATTTCTCAGATCCTTTACTTGATCTCGAATGTCCTCGTGGGAACGATCTTGATTGCAGTCTTTTCCAAAAGTAGAAGTAGCACGTGGTGCTCTCCTGGCCGGGAGAGTCCCCCGTGGTGATCCTACCCTCAGTCAACCACCCCAAGGTCACTGACAGACGTAACGGTGACTACGGCACGCGCGATAAACGCACAGGTAGCTAGCCCGCACTGGCACGCGGTCAGTCGTTTCCGTTAACGGGTGCGCCCAAAGCACAGCACGGAACCAGGGCAGAGCCCTCTCAGTAACAGGGGTCCAACCCCTCCACAGTAACCAAACCGGGGCCTTGCCCCTCCACAGTCCGCGCACCCTCGCCTGACTACCCTGGTTTGCCCTAGTGGGCCTAACAAGTCGGTGAAGGAGGCTAGCAGAACCCCGGGGCCCGTGGGGTAGCTAGTACTCTCCTAACACTACTAGCTTTCCTCGGTACTACGTACACGAGGGCCAACAAGTCGGTACAGAGTGGCCAGTCCTAACCCCCAGGTCCCTGGGGTGGCTAGCTCAGCTCTGCACTAAACAGGGGGACAGTCGCTCTCCTTGGTACTCCGTACTCAAGGGCCATCTCACTTCCCCAATTCTATTCCATTCGCTTTCCAAGAGTTCTACTCCTACTTCCCCGTAGGGTTCCAGAACATCTCACGTCTTACTTTCCAGTTTCACGTTCTTACAAACCATGATCCCAATCATGTTTCTTTATTCATAACAGGCAGCTGTGAATTCAATTTGCAGGCAGCTTCATATATTCCTTTCCATTTTTTCCAAGACTGCAGTATTATACATTCCACTAGTTTTTCCATCCTAGGATTCATGCCATATCCTAGGGTCTACCATACAATCTAGTTTTCCGGCCCTAGGATTCATGCAACACCTAGGAACTATCATTCCATATATTTCTGATTCCTAGGATTCATGCAATGTCCTAGGTTCTAGTTATGGTTTCATACTTTAACAGATTTTATTAATACTTAAAGCCACTCTACCAGGTACAACGGGAGTAATGGGGGCGTGATCGGGAATCCCGCGTGCCTCCGCGACTCTCAAGACTGCAACTGAACGAGGTCCTATCACAAGGATCAAACACAGGGAGTGTCTCAAAATAGTGTATAGCTACTGTAGACGAGTAGAGGAATTAATTCTGAAAAGAATGCAACTCGAATTGCGGAAAACGGAACCCGAACGGGCCGTAAACGGGTCGAAAAAGATGATACTGTGCAAAATCAGACGTCTGGAACTCCTTCCAGACGTCTTAAAAAGTGGATCAGAGAATTACCTGTTCAGCGTGGTTTCCCAGACGTCCAGAAGTCTGCGGGGACGTCTGCCCTAGATCCCAGACATCCGATGGTCCCTCAGGACGTCTGGAGGTCACTCCCGCCGTCTGGTACAACTTCCAGACGTCTGATTCGCAAAGGATGGCGAATCAGCGAACCTGCGCACAGCCAACCCCCTCCCTCAGTACGGCCAGTCGACAAGAAGGAAGAAGAAGGCGGAAACTCACCTTTCAGACGTCTGTATGATCTTACAGACGTCGACCTTGCCGTCTGGCTATCAATCCAGACGTCTGATTCTGGAAATTTTTCCAGAATCAGGACCCTGCTCGGCCTCCACTCGCGACGCCGCCCGCGTCACACCTCGCGCTCCTGCTGCTCAGACCGCAGCAGGTCCCTCTCCGCGTCGCTCCGCGCCCCCTGCGCCCTCCGCCAGCCGGCCAAGCCGCTCCGGCGAGCTCGCCGTCACGGCAGAGCTCCGCCCTCGCACGCTGCACCTCCGCGCTCACTGCGGCCGCCGCTGCCGCCCTCGCGTCCGCTCGCTCTCGCGCACAGGAAGGAGAAGAAGAAGGAGACGGTGGAGACGGGAGGGGAGGCGTGCCCCTTTTAACGCCGCACGGAGAGGAGAGAGGAGGTGGCAGGCCGCCTGTAGCCGCAGAGAGAAAAAGGGGGAATATGCGGTCTGCGCGCTCAGGCGCGCAGGCGACTCGCGTGTGTCGAAAATAACGGATTTCCAGACGTCTTGAAACTATCCCAGACGTCTTATCAGACGTCTGGTTGTGATCCCAGACGTCTTGTTCGACGTCTGAGCCACCTCCCAGATGTCTTAAAATACGTCTGGGGCACACATTCGTTACAGACTGCATATGATTCTACAGAGGTCTGATCAAGGCGATTTCGGAGGTGTTGGACTTCGAACATCGTCCTAATCAGATTCGTAAGGTTGGATCTTCAATCCGAGGGCCATAAATATATCGCCTTCTCCCCTAGCTATAGAAAGAAGCGAATTAATACATAATTTATAGAAATTATTCTAAATGCAGAATAATGCATATTATGCAATATTTATAGTGCATGATGCTTCTATGGACTTAGGAACATGCATAAATAGGTAAATTAACATGGATAAATGTAGATTTATCACCTCTCAGCCCTTGGATGCAGAAGTGAACGGCCGCAGTTATGCTGTGTCACCATCACGTGCAAAGCGTATGTTAGCGCATGTGGGGGAGCGAGGGTGTCGGTTTAGCATGCGCAAACTGGTGTAGTGTCAGTCCAAGTGGGTTTTGGGGGATTTCAAGGTCATTTCTTGGTCTCTTTTCACCTATAAAAGGATCCTATGACCCCTCATTGCAATCCATCACTACCACAAGAAATCTACCTCCTTCTTATGCTCCAAAACAAGTTCCTGGATTTGTCGAGCTACTGACGAAGCCTCCTCCACCATCATGGTTGACTCCACTTGCTTCTTCATAGCGTTAAAACTCTTTCCCCTTTAGTTTATGTTCTTACTTTTAGTCAAGCTTTCCTCTAGTTTGCATTATCATGCTTGTAACCAATTTCTGAATTAGTAAACAATCTTTTTGTTGTCGTTATGTTGTCTTGATGAATGCAAGCTAATTAAAGCGAATTTTTCTTAATATCATGAATGGTGGTAGTTAGCAATATTCACCTTGGATTTCTAACCCTACTCTCTCTCTCTCTCTTTCTATCTCTTCCTCTACTTTTCACGTAAGCCAATAGTCATGTGGTAATAAATAAGCGACAAGAAGATTCAATTTTTTGCCTCCTTGTCTTTGACACTTGGACTCATTGTCAGATTCTCTTTTAAAATTGATGTTGTAATCGCCTAGTACAACAAATGAATTAACCTTAGCACATTTTTTGATTTCAATTTTTGGCACTGTTGTCGGGGAGGCAACGAGTCTTTTCATCACTTTTGTGATTGCATTGGTGGTACTCACAAGATCTAATTTTCTTTTCTCTTGATCACTTGACTTGGTTGCAGGAATGCAGTGTGTAAGCGACAAGAGGAGTGAACTCCAAGATGGTAGATAGGGAGTAAAGTACTGTGAAGACTTTAGTAAGTATCACCTTATCTTATATAGTTCCATCTTTCTTTTATTAAAAAAAAAAATGGCATTTAGGGTATTGCGTGAATCTTAGGTTAGCATGATTGCTTGCTTTCTAACAACAATCTAAAACAAATATACAAAAATCCCAAAAAAATTGGCATGGTAGATTGTTACTTGACTCACATCTTGAACCCACCACCTAAACAAAAAAAAATATATACTCTAAAATTCTTAGTAGATCTTTCTGAGTGCTCTTCTTCTTGGAGTTATGTTTGTGAAGCCAACCGTGTCATGTAGTTGGCTGCACCACTCACCCAAAGTAAAATCAATTCACCTTTTAGACTTGGATGAACTCTAGGGGTGAATACATTAGGGTTGTTTATTTCTATGGCCACGTCACTCTTAAGAACGGAAATTGATTATCATCCATTGTGTGCAAAACTTTGTGTGCCCACAACAAACATTTTTTGAAAATATTAAAAAATCTCAACCCAAAAATTCATTAAAATAAGGATGAATCATTAAAAAATACCGCATCCTAAGTAACCTTACTTGAAAATCATGTTTTGTTGAGTGCATACTCAAGCTCAAATTGGATTAATTAAGAGGCATGAACCCCCAACAATACCTCATCACATTCCTTGAGCGGAGGCACTGTCCTAGCCTTAATCTAAAATACATTAGACATTGGCCCTAGGGTTTCATTGAGTAGTTTGAAGATATAAACCTGCATCGTAGAACCAATTGGTGAAGTGTTTTTTTTAGAAGCAACTAAGTTGGGATGCCTGATCATCAAATGACTTAAGCTGAGTAGGGGTTTGGATAATTAGTGACCCTCGAGACATGCTCCCCCTGCACTGCTTGGTCCAACTTATTCGACTTCTGAATTAAACACAACACCTATTTGTGATGTGGTGAGAGTTGTACCTTAGAGGTTTAGGTCATCTAAGCCAACAATGTAAGGCTTAGTTTTTCTTGCTTGGCTGTGCACACAAGATTCTCTCATATGTTTCCTTTGCATCTTTCCTGATTCTTCTCTAGTGTATTCTAGGAAGGTGCTCACTTAATCCTGAATTGGTTGCACTAGAAAGAAACCCAAGAAGGAGGCTAAGTGATTCTAAGGCTAGGAGGAAATTACCGACCCAAGAATTAAGGTTGTGGAGGATCAACCTAAATCTGATGCAATGGCCATTATCCAAGTCCAAATCGCTGCCAACCACCAACTCTAGCACGAACAAATTTAGACTATAATGCAGGCCATACACCGACTTCAGAACCCTTAAGGGCAACAACCTCCAAACCCACCAAGACCGCTCCACCCCTTGAGGGCTGATTGCATAGTAATCATGCAAACTAAATCACATGAATCAAGCTAGATTCTAGCATAACTTAGGATTAATGCATTCATAGGCATCGTAATTTTCACAATGGCTAGTTTATTAGTCATATAGATAATATCATCATTTTATGTACTACTGAGAGATGATTTTAATCGCAGATGATTTTAATTGCAGATGATTTGAAGCTGTGAATGTTAGATCAGACTGGACAGATCTGATCAAAACAACGACGAGAGTCCAATGCTTCCGAAATCGTCTTGATCAAACAACTAGAGCATTATGTGTAGTCCATAAAAGAACGGAGATCATGGAGCCAAAGGACAAATATCTAAGCCTCAAATGAAAAATCCAACCACACGGATGGATCCAGATCAACGATCGCAGTCCAACGGCGTAAAAATCAACCTGATAGAAGGTCTACAGCATGAGATACAAGGAAAAGAAGATGGACGGCCATGATGGTGCCATGTGACACCATAACAGCCGTCCCCTCATTGCCGCCCCATCTAGGAAGGCTACCCTTCACATGTTGTGGGCCGTTGGATCTTCATCCAACAGCCATGACCGCAGCACGTCGCCCATCCAACCGCGCCTCATCAAAGGAAAGAAGATCTCGACCGTTGGATCTTCATCCAATAGCCAAGAATAAGTTACCTTAAAACAAAAAAGCAAAACAAACGTGGCCTTAGCGCAGTGGTGAGTGCACTCAACCGTAAGCACGAGAAGCGCGTTCGAGCGGTGATGTGCGAGAATTTAGGAAGGCGGTGGCACGCGGGCACTATTGCCCATTGGATGGCAAGCGGAGTGCGTGGATACGACTGCGTGGCACAATCTAAGAGCACCGTGGCCGAACACAAGATTCCACGCATTTTGCAAAATGAAGGCGAGGCGCACATACACGTATTGAATGGCTGAGATCGTTGGGCACGCACGAGGAGGAAGCAGGAACGTTCGATGGAGATCCAAGGGACGTGGGCATGCCACGTGTCAAGCATAGATTGAATCCGCACGATGGAGGCAAGTTTGAAGGTGTTTTGAGGCTTAGCCAGGTTCGTGGATCTCCCGATCAACGGATTTGACTCATTCTAAGGTTGTTGCACGAGATAAAGGTCTAAAATACCCACCTTGCCCCTCATTAAAACTATAAAAGAAGGCCCAGGGCCCCTCAGTTGAAGGTATCTCTAGATACAACTCTTCCACCTTCCTCCAGACCAAAGCTCTCCCTCTGCAACTCCGCTTTGACCTTCATCCCGGTGCTTTGGATCTAAGGTGCTGCCGCACCTTGCACAAGCATCCTACAAGCGGTGTCATCTCTCTGCCACTTTCTATCTCTCTCTCTCTCTCTCTTTCTCTATCTCTCTCTATCTATCTATTTATTTCTACTAGCATTCTCTATTGTGAAAACTCTATTAAATTTCAATAAAATTTTGATCTTCTGAATGTATAATATCTGATTCATATACATATATACATATATAAATATTTGTTTAGAGCAAGTTTTATTGAAAACCTTCTGCAAAAATTGAGATTGCCTCCCTACGAATGACCCGGTACTCACAGGAATTTATAAATTTATTTGTCGACGCGTTTCGCACTATACTACAACTAAATCAACTATTAAAATGTGATTTGCACACTGGACAAGTTGGCATCATTGCCGAGGAGTCAACGAAAATTTTTGAAGCTTTTTGGTGCGAATTTGAGATTTCTAACTTGCTATTTTCGTTGATTTCATGTGTACAGGAAACTAAGGAAATCAAAATGAAACATGACAACGGGAATTGCAGGTTCGAACCTCAAGTAAGTACCCGTAGTTAGATTAGTTAGATTTAGATTTGTTTGAACCTTAGGATTAGTTAGAATTTGCTTGATTGTTGAAAAAAAAAATCTCTCTTGTTAGTTATTTTCTGGCTGAAAGAAAATCTTAACTTATAAATTCAATTCCCGAAGATCCGCAAGTCCAAAAATTATCAAATTTTTACTGGACATGGGTTTCAAAGTTAGGAATAATGTAACCAAATTTTACACAAATCAGAGTTATAGAAAAATTTTAAAATTTTCACACTAATCTATTATCAATTCCATTACTATTCCTAATTTTTCAGAGTTCAAAATATAATAGAAATTTTTATATAACTTCGATTGAGTTGAAACTTAAGTCATTGAATTTATGAGATAATCAAGAATTTAGGAAAAATATAAAAAAAATATTTCTTGCACGTTTGATTGTACATATTATCCAATTACGAACTGGGGGTCAAAACAGACTACAAAACCTCTAATACACTTTAAATCACAAAAAATAGAAAATGTGCATTAAAAATTCTTGAAAAATATTTTCTGAGTGCCTAGTTAATGGTGCAATAGAACCAATTGATTGCGTTGCTTGAGTCACACCACTAATCTGATTTTTGGACTTAAAAGAACATCTAGCAACTATCTGTACAAAGGGTTTCACATTAAGGGTAGAGCACACCTGCATTCCATATTCAAAGGAAATCTATCAAAAAAATTAGGATTTGCAAAACTCTTGTGTGGCTCATCAAAACTTTGATTGATAATACCAGCTTAAGTTAACCCTAAAATCCATTAACACAAGCAATTGAATTTTAAAATTCACTTCATCAAGAAAAAAATTGCTCGTGAACTCTTTTGCCTGCGCACTTCACATCTCTGAAATCAATCTTAAGGGCAAACACCCCCCTAACGCCCATCATATTCCAAAAGCACAATCAAACCCAAGCCTAAAACTGAGTAGACGTGCCCTAGGAAGGACTAATAGACTTGAGGACTTGAAACTAGATTGGGCTAAGGTCAAGGACTTATCTACTTGGACCCACTAGTGACAAGAAAGGTCGGTGCGGTAATTGCGTTAACCCTTAGTGGTGTCCCTCCATGTGGGGTGTCCTAAGGGATCCCACCCTTCTGGCCAGCCAAGTAATTTAAGGGTTGATCTAACCCAGTCGTATTTTGAGGAGCCAAGATTAGGTCTATTTAGGGTTAACTCTTTAAGGATTAGTTTGATTGCTTGTATTGAAAGGGTGGGGTATTCTCTTGTCTGTCTTCTCTCTCTCGTCTATTAACTTTCTTTTGGTACATGGATTCTAAAAGCTCTCTGAACCCCGATTTGTACTACAAGAAAATATGTCAATTGCAACATAACATTACTGTCTCAAAAACATCCACTACCATCACAAAAATATTTTTGGGGCGGTAACATGGACCGTCACAAAAAAGGGTATCCCAAAAAGAATAGTCACAAATGTTCTATCATTTGTGATGATTAAGAATCATCACAAAAGTCCTTATGTGACATTTAACAACCATCTCAAAAGATTATGAGTTAAAAACCATCATAGAAGACCTTAAGTGATGTTTAACAACCATCACGAAAGACTTTACGTGACTGTTAAAAACCATCACGGATGACTGTATATGACGTTTAACAACCATCACGAAAGACTTTACATGACGGTTAAAAAGTATCACGAACTACTGTACATGACATTTAAATATCATCATGAAAGACCATACATGATGCTTAAAAACCATCACAAAAGCCGTTACGTGACAATTATAAACCATCACGAGAGACCTCACACAATGGTTAAAAACCATCATGAAAGAACTTATGTGACGTTTAAAAAATTTTTACCTATTTAAAAAATTTTAATTACTTTAATATAATCTCTTATGATTTACTTTTCTTTCATCAGTATTATTTTACCTATAATATTAATATCAAACATTACAATAACAGTTACGCATACCAAAAAATATATATTTCATTCATTTTTAACCCAATATTCATGTTCTCAGTTACAAAGGACTAAACATAGGTAAATGAAATTAAAAGTCATTCCTACAAAAGTTAACTCATTCAACACATGTTCCTACTCTTCAAGAAAGTAATCATCTTCATAGTCAAGATCATTTCCATTCTCAAAGCCATCATCTTCAATATCCCTACTTGCTCCACTTCCTACACTACTAAGACGACATTGAGATGAAGAAGCATCTTGTTGCTTAGTTAGCATATCCAAAACTTTCTCCATCATCTTTTCCATCCTATCCATTCGAGTCTCAAGAGCTTTATTGGAAGAATAAGCACCTCTACCATAATAAGTAGATGGGCTAACACCAGGACTGATACCACGTACAAAGCCAGGATGTTCTTTCCCAGTGACCTGCAAATAAGCATCATCATCTAACAACACTGAAGTTGAATTATGTCCCTCTAACTGCGTTGTAAGATCTTCCATACATTCCTAATTAACATAAAATCTCAATTAGTTAAGCAAAAGAACTATAAAAAGTTATTTTATATTTTAAGTTATTTATGCACATAACTAATAAAAGAATTAATTCAACAAACTTACATATTGTTTTTTGTACTCACCATATCAAACTCTTGATCCATTTGGACCTTCTCAACTTTTGGAATACTTAAAAAGATCTTTCCTTGAAGCTTTATTCCCCTATTTTGCCTATATCAAGTAATTTAATAGATTATAAGGATAAAATAAAAAAGTAAAAAAAAAATTTAATTAATACTTACAAGCTTATGATATAACTGATGTAAATTTTGTCTACCCATACGATGGGTAACACACTATCCCTTAGCTCTATTCAACTTGTTTTTCTCTACTAGAGACTTTAAAATAAATAAAAAAATTAAGACTTAAGATACAAACTTAAGGTACAAAATTACAATTACTGATACTTCAAATCAATCCAAATAATTACCTTATACTTGTCATTGGTCCAATGATATATGAGTTTACGCCAATCATCGAGATGTACATCATCAGGTATTTTAGCAAGTATCTCTCAGATTGGAACATCTTTATTAAAACACTATAAAAAACATCAAAAATCAATTATTACATAAAAAAATATAAATGTAAAAATTATAATTATTTTCCAAATTTAACTTACCTTTTCCTTCAACCTGTATCGCTAATTGCAATGGAGTTTGGCTACATGTTTCATACTTTGTTATTCGACGTAAGGACTATTTTCCCAACGAAAAATTTCCTACAAAATCAATCATCTATAACTTATAAACATTTATAAAAAGATATTTTAAAATAATGATTAAATATAAGAAATCATACCTGCAGCACCTTAAGAGTTCCATCTTTATCTCCTTCATCACATCAAGTCTAAAATCTCTGCAAGTGATTGGTATAATAGCATGAGATAATTTTTCCACTTTACTTTCAAACTTTTGACTATATAATCCAATACTAACGCCTTCCTTAATGTCAACAAAGGTTGTCTCTCCAGGTGCAAAACCATGAACAAAATTTCAACGTGTTTTTCCTCGTTTTCTTTTAGAATGTGTAAAAGTCATCTAAAAAAAATTTACGTATGAAAGGAATTTGTTATTATCATTAGAAAACAAATAACTATTACAAGCAATCAATTGATTATTAAAGTCTCGCCTCATCTTCAACCTATTCAGGGGCCATCTAAAAAAATATATGAAATAAATTAATCAATATACAAAAATCAGCTTAATCAATTATTATTAAAACAAAATCTACAATGATAATAAAATAATTAAGTTCTATATAATGTTCCCTCTTGATTTTCATTTTGCTCAAATGCTCTTGTGTTATGAGTAGTATTTCTTGAATGTCTATGAGTTATGCAATCAGAGATCAGCTGCATGAAGATTTATAATAAAATATAATACAATAAATTAATATATAATAAAAAGGCATCACATTTAAAAAAATTAACAAATAAAATGTCACCTCATCCTCATTTTATTGGAAGGCCATTACACCAATGGTATGATAAGAAGCTCCAACACTAAGACGTGCTTGATGATGAGTATCCCCTAAATGTCGAGAAAGTGGACATTCAAAAACCATCTGAAAAATTATAAATAGGTGTACAAAAATCATGAACCTAGATGTTGCCAAAAGGAAAGGGAAACTTAAGCAATAAACCTATAATGCCCTATGAGCTAGTGGTGACTTTTTTTTCTGAAAAGAAACTGAAAAGCAATAACTTATAACAAAAAGAAAAATAGACCCAATCAATGCCATGTATATCACTTGTAAAGGCACGAATAGGCTGTTAATAGTAAACATGAGAACTTGTTACATGAAATAGAAATCTACGAAACTCTTGTTTAAGGTGCATTGTAGAAGATAACGATTTATCTTATTGACTTCAAGTAAGAAGTGAAGGATGTTTTGATGAAGGATGTGATTTGAGAGTGAAGTATGGAGGCTCACAGCATAGAATCAGTCCTCGAAGATATTGTCAGTCGTTGAATGAGAAAATGAGCAAAGCATGCCCAAATTGAAATGACTTACATAGTTGTTGTTGTTGTGAAGTATGAAGGATTGATCAGAATTGTTGGCCTTCGATTTAGAAAAAGATAGAGGGTTTCTGAATAATATAATGCCAAAAATTTATCGAATATTCTCCTACATCATTCATGTTTATTGCGAACCGCTATAATTTCATTTTAGGTCCTATTGTGGACATGGTGTTGTGAAATTTTCCTTTGTTGTTTGCTACATACAAAGTTTGCATGTAAATGTAATAACTCTTGAGATAAGTTATCATTCACAGCATTGGTAATGCAATTTGAATATTGATACAAGTATGGGAGTACTAGTTAAGTTCAAAATCAAACCTAAGTTTTAGACACTAGTAGTGTTGACAACAAACAGAGCATCGACAATGTCGTGTCTTCCCTAGTTTCGTGTCTTTCATTGAGATGAGTATTTCCCCTGTGGGCCATTTATTTTTCTGGCTGAATTCGCTGTGCCCATGATGCAATGACTCTACAAAAGGCACACCAAAGCCAGATATTTTTTACCTTTAAAGGGTCAATCACTCCTATAATATGTTGGAAATTCTACACATTCACTTATAGAGATAGAATGCTAGAAATGGTGTTCTTTGATGCATATGTTTATGTCATTATGGAGTACAAGAGATCTGGTCTATTTTTCCGCTACACATTTGGTATGTGTGCTAGCTTGATCATTTTGGTTCTTGGCAGGTGTATGCTGAACTTCTAGAAGAAAGTGACATAAGCATACTGGCTTGGTTTTCTTTCAACTCTAAAGATGGAATTAATGCAGTTAGTGGTGACTCACTACATGAGTGTGCTGCCATAGTTGAAGCATGTGACAAAGTTGTAGCCATTGGAATCAACTGCACCCCTCCGAGGTTTATTCATGATATGGTCCTATCCCTTAGAAAGGTAGCTAAGTAGATATTACATTACTTCTGTGCATACAGTATCCCTTACAGTAGAAGGGTAGCTAAGTTTATGATGATCCTTGTTAATTCTACTTATATGTCCCTGTTTAAGAAAATGTAGTAAACTGTAAATGCATTGGCTGGGAATAATGTTAAATTGTTGCAGTTGATAATTGGGTGCTACGGTTGTTTGTTTCTGACATATTAATTTACCATCTTCAATCTCTGAGACCTGAATTTTTTTTTTTTTTGTGGTTTGAAAGGATTTATGCATTGAAACATGTAAAAAAAAGATCAGAAGTTAGGGCCTCTAATTTCCACAGTATCATAACATGAAAATTGTAGTTTTTTTTTCTTTTTTCTCTCTTTCGAACCTAAGTAATCATTTGACAATTTTTAGAATGAACTCTTTTATTGACAACAATGAGATTACTTCCCTAAAATTGTATTTAAGGTTGTGATATCATATGATGAGAGCATGCTCCACAGGCCTTGAGGTTTCATTAATCTTTGGTGTTTGCTAGTTGATAGAAGATTGATGTGTGTGCAAGGAATTATAGGTTAGTCATAAGCTGATGTTATTGCCTTTTAACAATGCCCCGTAACTTTTTCTAGAAAAAAAAAATCTGTTAGTTAGCATGCAAGGATAGTGTTGTCAGCATTCCTCATGGTTTTTGGTTGTGTTTTCCATATATGACTATTGTCCCTAGGCTACATTTTCTTACTACAACTAGTTGTGTTATTTTCTGAGCAATAAAATTCTATTTATAAAACTTTTGAAAGTAGGAGGTTATCTTTATCAAAGCATGGTCTTCATCTATAATGAGATGGGAGTACTGGATCTCTGTCATGGATAACCTTACATGTTTTGTTTTAAAGAATGAGTAAATGGATTAGTTAGGTTAAATTTCCAAGATAACCATAATTAAGGTTGGACTTAAAAAGATTCTTCTTGATCCCTACTTGATTTGTTTATACAAAATCCATGCTCAAATACATCTCTTCGGTCTTTCATCATTTTGTTTTTACTTTTGTTTTTTGTTTTTTGTTTTTTTCTTTATCTGGACATGTCTGTTGCTTACTGGTTCTTTTAAATTACTTTCCTCTTTCCTTTTTTAGTCGTTCCTTCTTTTCTACCTCTTCTTTCAGCTCAGTTCTTTTTACCATTTTATTTAATGGGTTTTGCTCATTTTTTTCGTATCTATCTGCTTGTTTTCTGTAGTTTCTAATGTGTTTAGATATGAATCTAAATCATGAGTTTTTCTTCTTAAAAAACAATAAAGAATCTAATTCATGTATTTTGGGAAAATCAAGTAATTGGATGTTGCTTCAAGATCTATATGGTCTTTGCTAAGTTGGAGACTGTCGTCTAATACTACCTAGTAGTAGGGTTGGCATATGTAAATGTGAATGCACTTTAATTTTGGCAAAAATAGCGTGCGTGGAGCATGGATGCTCTCTTGGACATGGGAAAATAGTCCACAAGGTAACTGCCCACATGGAAATATCCTTCCCCCCCATCCCCACCCAACTACTAAATCCCTCCCCACGAGAAACTGTTCCAGCAGTTACAACTTAATAAGAATAGAGACAATAGCTGGTACTAATAAAATGCTTCATGCCCTGCTGAGTTTGTGGAAGGACACCCCTAAATCAAACAAGTAGAGAACAAGGAACTCAATTTTGCCATGGATCTCAGCACTGTTCTTAAAAAGATGAAGATATCAGCACTATTCTTGACAATGCAATAGAATATTCAATTACGAGAAATTATAATTATAGTTTAAGCCTTGAATATGTATTTTTTGTAGAAATTTACTGACTGAAACTTTTTCTAATTGACTGAAACTCAATTAAAGTTGGAGAAATAATCATTTCTAAATGGAGCTAAGCAAACAAATATAACCTCATCATCTTGTTGAAAAGCCATTGCATCAGTGGTATGATTGGAAGTTTCAACAGTGAGACGTACTTGATGACGAGCATTTCTTGAATGTTGAGGAAGTGGAGGTTCAGAAACCATCTAAGAAACCATAAATAATATATTTGTACATCAAAAAGTTGTAAAATATAAAAGCATAATAAATAAATATCATTGATAAAAAAATGTACATCACCTCATTATCTTCTTCTTGATGAAAAGCCATTGCACCAGTAGTATGATTAGAAGTCCCAAGATTTGGACATGCTTGACAACAACTGTCCTGTGTCATGCGTAAAATTAATCTCAACGATTCAATGATTTCACCATAGTAGCCATCTAAACCTCAGTGAAGGTTAGACTTGACTATAACACCACACATTTGTGTTCTCTTTGTTACATCTATGGATTTTGTTCTAAATCTAAATCTATTTACAATAAATCCTGAATGATAATGCGCATAAGTAAAAGACTTCTTTGCTAAGACATCTAACTCAGGTGTTCATCTACTATCTCCATTTTCTTTAAGTATTTGGACCTGAATTTTAAACCATTAAAGAAAATTGGCTACACGACAAGACATGCGTACTCGAGATGGAAACAATTCATTGTACTCGTCCAAAAATGGATCTAACTCTTCAACCTGCATTAAAATGTAGTAGTGGGCCAAGTTCATATCTTCTTCTGACATTATCTTTCTAGTTGTTCCATTAATTGCTTTACCACTTGATGATAAGATTGACAAAATACCATTCAATTGAAGTTTCATTTTACCACCATCATTGTTCCTTTCCTCTCTGTTAAATCGACTGTCTGGACCATCAATGTACATTGCATAAAAGTTTACACATTCTTCTAATAGATATGCCTCTACAATCGATCCTTCAGGTTGTGCCATGTTTTTGATATGATCTTTAAGTTTCTTAAGATACCCCTCCACAGGATACATCCATCTATATTGCACTGGACCAGCAATCTTTGCCTCACCGGCTAAATGAACTATTAGATGTACCATCACATCCAAGAATTTCGGTGGAAATATTTGCTCCATCTTATATAATGTCTCAACAATCTCTGCCTCACCCTTCTACAGAACAAGTGGATTAAGAACTTTTGAGCATACAATCTTAAAAAATTTACTTAGTTCCACCAATGGATCAAACACATTTTACGGTAACATCTCGTGAAATGCTAATGGTAGTAAAACTTGCATGTAGACATGATGATCATGACTCTTCATCCCAGATACTTTTTTATCTGTTGTATTGACACATCTGGAGAGGTTTGAGGAATAGTCATCTGGAACTCGAATCTTTTTCAAAAATTCTAATATTGATAGACGTTTCTGTAAGGACAATGTATAACAAGCATCAGGTAATTCATACTTGTCATTAGCTAGATTCCTTATGTTAAATTGTTGAAGATCCCGCTAGCTTTTATTATATCATTTGAATTACCAGATAAATTCAATATCCCAAGAATATTCTCCATCACATTCTTCTCAATGTGCATTACATCTAAATTATGATGAATTTGCAAATCCTTCCAATAAGGAAGCTCTTGGAAAAATATACTCTTCTTCCTCTAACGACCTGTGCCTGGCTGCTTAAAAAGGCAACCCAAGGGTATATCTACCAAATTCTGTTGTTGCTGCCACATGAAGGATCCAGCAAAACGCAACAAGCTGAGATATTCTCCTGCAAATTGTCCATCGAATCTATTATTAAATCGACGCTCCCTCCACCTATGGCCATGGGGAAGAAATCGACGATGTCCTAAATAACATTGTTTTCCACTTTCATCTAGTCGTAGACTATGTGTATCATCCATACACACTGGACAAGAAAATTTACCCTTTGTACTCCAGCCTGATAAATTTGCGTAAGTTGGAAAATCATTAATGGTCCACAATAATGATGATCGCATTGAAAACATCTCTTTTCTATGTGCATCATATGTTTCTACTCATGTATTCCACAATAACTTTAGCTCATCGACTAACGGTTGCAAGTATACATCAATTGCATTGCTTGGACCTTTAGGACCTGGTATGAGTAACGACATCATCATGAAAGATGATTTCATGCACATCCATGAGGGTAAGTTATAAGTGACAATAAGCACTGGCCATATAGTATAATTATTATTCATATTTGCAAAAGGATTGAATCCATCACTAGAAAGACCAAGTCTAACATTGCGAACCTCCTTTAAAAAATTTGGATGCACGTTATCAAATCTTATCCACTCTTCCGCATCTGCAGGATGATGCATAATTCCCTCAAGATTTGGTATTCTTTTATCACTATGCCACGACATCCATTCCGCAGTTTTTGGTGACACAAAAAGTTGGAGCCTTGGAATCAAAGGGAAATAGTGAAGAACTTTTGTTGGCTTTCTTTTCTTGCTTTGATTGAGGTTTGTCTCTGGGAACTTCCTTTCAGCCACCATGACTACTAAGGTTGAGAAGCTTCCTTTCTAGTTTCTTTGTTTGCTTTTTCTTTTAAACTTCCAAGTCATATGTAGACTTTGATTTGTGCTTGTCTTTATACCGACTTTTGTATCTCCTTCCACATGCTTAAACAATGGAGAAACTAATTATGTCATTATTTAGTTGCAGAGTACCTTTACTATGATTTTCTTTGGAACTTCAGGTATGCGCCTAGATTGTTGCATGGGCCTCATGCACACCTGAAAAAGGCACCTTTACCTTGGTGAATCGCTTGAGCATTGGATAATAATTGAAAATTGACACCAAACAAAATTTGTCCAATTGCAATACCATAAGACCACTCGATTCCAGTAAATCAATTTTTCTGGAATTTTCTGTGAGCTGGAATAGGCCATTGTGGGTTGTAGAATAAATTACTTGAAACAATGCTTTCACTTGTTCCCTTAAATGGAGAGTTAACATAAAATAGTGAATGAACCTCTCCCTAGCTTCTCAATGCCCGTATGGCCTTGGCACTTCTTCAACATCGACTTGTAAAGAGAAGGGATTATGAGACCCTTTCTTTTCCCTGCATGGCCTCTTTCTTCATGCTGAAGCTTGTGCGTGGGATATATCCCACGTGTGGTTGGGTTTCTTGGCAGACCTACAGGCAGTGAATGTTGATTGTTATCTTTGTTGATGATGTGGGATTTGTTGCATTGATTCTTGACTCTATGATTGCTAGTTTACTGTAATGATTGTGGTGGTTTCCATTGGCATTTTGGTTTAGAAAACCTCCTCCTTTTGTATGACTATAGTGACACCATAAAAGTTATTTGTGACATGCATTTCTCTTGTAAATTGTTTTAATCCTTGAGCTCAAACTCTTTGTTTAATAGGTGGGGAAGCTAAATCATATGATTTTCTTTAACTCATGGACAATGTTGCATTGATTCCAGGATTTTTATCTTATATATGTGTTGACTGAGATGCAAGGAAAAACATCAATGGTATTCACTCATATTTGTGATGCTACAAGATTGCTGGCTTGGATTCTTTTGAATCTTGGATTTTGGGCCATTCCCCTTCATGGACAAATGACTGAGGTTTTTATCTATTTCTTCCTCTTGTTGGCATTAGTGCTACAGAACTTTGTTCTTTGTGAATTTATTGTTCATGTACTTTTCATGGTTTTATAAACTGTTGTTTTGTATTAATGTTATTTTGTTTTTTTCTTTTAATGCGTGTCAGTTGAAGAGATTGGGAGCCTTAAACAAGTTCAAAGTTGGAGAATGTTGTGTACTTGTTTGCACTGATGTCGGGAGTAAAGGTCTTGATTTGCAAGTTGATGTGGTCATTAATTATGACATTCCCCAAAATTCTAAGGTGTGCATGCTTCCAATTGCCTTTCTAGCATGATATTCTTTCTACAAAACTGGCACATTTGAATGATGGGTTATTTCGATGTTTTAACATTATCACTGTTGTCACAAACACACACAAATATAGAAACACAAGGCACAAATGTAGAAGAGAATGAAGAATGGTTGCACTGACCCATGGCATTGACAAAGCAGTTAATATTAAGCCCTCAAGTTTTTAGTGTCAGAATCTCCTTCCACTTTGTGGCGTATAATGATAACACCACGCAAGGGGGTAGTAATTAGGTTGAATATGGCCCATCTTTAGAATAAAAGGCACAACATAAAGTAGAATAGGAGCATTGCATGCATCAAGTACCAAGATTGCTTATAAACTGTATTAATGGCCATTTGTGTAAAGCATTTGTCAAAGCAGGCCTCAGATGAGCAATCGGACCGCACGGATGGATTCAGGACGACGAACGGAGTCTAACGGACTAAAAATCGGCCAAATCCGACATCCGGAGCTCCCACAATGGGCCCAAGAAATCCTGACCATTGATCTGGAGATCAACGGCCTAGAACGCGCCACGTCGCCCCGCCCCCGCCGCCCGCACGCCCCCAAGCCAGCCAAGGACGCATCTCGGCCGTTGATCTTCGATCGAACGGCCGAGATCCGCGTGCTCGCCCGCGGTCACCGCGACAAAGCGCGGGCGTGGCGCAACGGTTAGCGTGCACGCCCGCGTTGCGGCGACGCGCGTTCGATTCGCGCGGAGCAAAAATCGTCTGCGGGCGAAGGGCGCGGCAAAATTGAGCCGCGCGATCAGAAGCGAGCGGCTAGGATCGCGCCACGCGGCGCGACGACAGCGCCCCACCTCCCACGCGCGCGCGCACGCCGGGCGGAAACGCGCGCGCGCACGCACGCCCGAAGCGCGATCCTAGCGCAGGCGTGGGAGGATCTCAGCCGTCCGATCATCAATCGGACGGCTCTCGTTCGACGTCCACGGATCGCGCCTGAAGAGAGAAAGGGGCGGGCGGCTGACCGGCGGCAGCAGACCTTCACCGACGTATATGGAAGCGGTTTTAGCGACGTTCTGGATGTCGCTAAAGCACATTCTTCTTTTAGGAAGCCCTTAACTCTATTTAAACCCCCTTCTACCACCATTCAAGGCATCCTCTCCCACTTGCAACTACTCCACTCCTCTCCTAGCTAGTCTTAGGCACTCTTGTAATCGCCGGAGACGACGAGCCGCCGACGGAGCCTCCTCCACCGCCGTGGCTGCCTCGTCGCTCTCCACTCTCTCTCTACCTCTCTCTCTCTCTTTTAAAGCTTTCATTTACTTTTGTTGAAGCATGTATTTAATATTGTAAACCATGAACTATGAATGCATGTTTAATGAAATTATTTTTCATTTAGTTGCCTTTTTAATTTCTGTTTAAAGTGCATGATCAAAACCAAAGAGCTTTCTAACCCTAAACTCTCTCTATCTCTCGCTTTTCAAAACCGTTTCTTTCGCAAGCAAAACTCCGCCTTTTTCGTGACAACAAGTGGTAAACAAAATCTGATTTCCACGCCTCCCTGAGATCGACACTCGGACTCACCTCCGTTTACTTCTTTTAAAACCGACGTATCAAGTGCAACTATAACGACACCTCTTAACACGCACGCACGAAGGCACGTCAGTTTTTGGCGCCGTTGCCGGGGAGGCAACGGATTTGTTTTATCACCTCCATTCCACCTTCATTCTCATATCGTCTAATGCCCTATTTTCCTTTTTACTTGACGGATGCAGGAATTCGGCGCATGGACGGCGAAGCGATGCATTCCACTATGGTAGCAAGGAAGTAGACGCCTCGAGGACCGATAGTGAGTACTCTCTCTCTCTCATTGTTTGCTTGCGTGAAAAATCTAAAAAAAATCATAAAAACTGAAAAAATTGGCGTGGTGAATGATTGCTTGACCCACATTCTTAACACATCACCCTACAAAAAAATGTACACTCTAATATGCTGGATAAATTCTTGGAGTGCTCTTTTCTCTTTCTCTTGAGTGGTGTTTGCGAAGCCACCGTGAGTTGACCTGGGCCGCACCACTCAACCCTAAAACTGACTCATCTAATAGAAGCTGCACGATCTTTAGGATGAGTACACTAGGGTTTTTAGAGCCTCTACAAAATAAAAGGAAATCTACTTTCACTAAGTTGTGTGCAGAACTTGACGTGCCCACTGAAACTTGTTTGAAAAAATTAAGACACGTCAACCCTAAAAAGTACTTAAGTAAGGATGAAACACTAAAAAGACACTATATCTTAACAAATCCTTGCTTGAAAATCATGTTTTGCTAGAAGCACACACTTTGAAAGTAGAACATTAAGAGGCACCACCCCAATCAACGCCTCATCACATCACCCTAAGCACAAGCACTATCCTAGCCCTTTAAAACTGAGTAGACGTGCCCTAGGCAGGACTGAGTTAAGTCTCAAAAGGTGAGGTTTTGTCTGCTAGGCACTTGGCTTTCATTCCCTTGGTAGAATCTGGTGACTAGGCTGCGGGGCAGTGTCAAACGACCGTGGTTGTGGGGTCTATGGAACCGGAGGCGCAAGCCAAAGGAAGAACCTTCCCTGCAATCCCCTCGTAATCAACCTGGCCAGATTAGCCTTGGGAAGGGGAGTCCAGTGTTTACGGACTTAATCAACCTTTGTGAGATTTCTAGGTCTCCTAAGGAATACACCATAAGGATTAGGCTTGTTTGTTTGATTGAGTGCACAACTCTCTCTCATCTGTTCTTCCCGCATCCCTCCATTTCTTCCATGGATTTCAATGCCTATCCATCTTACCCAAATTACCCCCAACAGGATTTGTATGCTAACCCAAGTAGACCATACCCACAGCCGACTTGGGCTAACCAACCACCAAGTTGGGGATGCAACCTGGAATATCCCTCTTGGCCCAACTATGACCAAACCACACCAACCTCTTATTGGAATACACCCAACGTAGCCACCCAAGGGTACGATTCAAATCATGGGGCTCCATATCTCGATTGTCCTCACGATGCCTCCTCATTTAGGTCCGACCCGCTCTACTGTGATAGGACCTACACTTTAGGAGAACACCAAGAACCCTACCCATCTCAAGATAATAACCAAGAAAGGTCATCTGAATTCAACAACCTTGCCTACTTGACCTTTGGATTAGAAGGAGTTCTAGACAAATGGAAATCAGAAAATGATCAGAAATCTAGGCAAGCCCAGGATCATCAACCTCTGATTTGGTCCCCTGATGTAGAATCTGACTGGGAGGAAGACTTAGAACCTCAACTATTCTGGAGTAGGACCAAACAGAGAATGGTTCCTCTTGAAGAACTGGACCCTGAACATGACAGAATAGAGGACCCACCCAAGAACCTAAACACCAATATGGATTCTGATCCACAACCTCAACCATACTCTCTTAACCTGGATTTCAAGGAGGAAATCCAAAGGACACCAAATGACACCATGTCAATTCTTGATAACCTCCAGTTAGAACTACACAGACAGAATCAAGAATTGGTTAAAGGGCAACATGCCATGTTGGAGTTGTTCCAACAATTGGGGGAAGAAGGCCAAAGAAAGCTGTTGCATACAACGCCATTCATGGAATTCATAAAGCAAGGACCTACCATGATCAATTGGACTACACCTAGTCATCCTGATTTGGTTCAGTCCACCATTGATACCCCTCAGGAGTTGGATAGCTCAGTGGATAAGGAAAGTAAGGATTCCTTGGAGCACAATTTGGGGAGCATTGAGAACAAACATCAGGAGGAAACTGAGAAGGTGAGGGGAGAGACCTTGGAATCTGAATCTAATCAGCTCAAGACAAGTAATCCGGTGGGAGTAGCAGCCAACGTCGGAAATGGAGAATGGAGTTACAATTTCAAAGAAATTGATTATGAATTGGTTAGAATCCCCATCACAAATTTGGAGGAGGGCCGAGAGAAAGAATATGATCTAGAGGATGAAATTGACCCTACCTCTAATGCAACCCCAAACAGTGAATCTAATACAAAGGAGGTTGAAGAAAATATTCTTGAGATCAAGGGCTTGGAGGGAATGAGCAATGAAATCATAGTTGCAGAAGAGATGGATTCGTCTTTGAAGAGAAGACTGATGCTTGGTTGTAGGGCTCAGTATGAAACTCTGGACTTTGTTACTTGCCCTACCAGAATAAAGATCCCGCAACCCGAATGCACTAGAATTGATACACTTTCGATGGATTACAATTTTATGGGGACACAAGCTGAATATAAGACCTACATCTTTAGTGTTTGGCATGTCATATTTGGGGTGCGTTCGTCCACAGCAACTTGTTTGCATGCCCACAAACTAAGAGAGGATCTGACACGGGCATGCATGATATATCTGTTACAGAATTCCCGCCCCTTAGGAACGGGACTCCACCACAACCTTATCCGCATCTGTGGACTTCTGATTTTGGGTCTGGTTAATTTTGAACATACCTTCTTGACCCAAGTCATTCCCGTTTGTGCACCGCCCAGCTGGAGGCGTTAAACTCAGCGCTTCCTGGGAGGCAACCCAGCGGATTCAGACTGATCTGGTAGTTTACGTCACTCAGGTACTATCTTTTTGAACCCTTCTGCATCCATGCATCTGCCAATGAGGACATTGTCCAACTTAAGCATGGGGGGGATGGTAAATTGCATAATCCTGAGTTTAATTAATCAGTCTGAATGAATAAATTAATTGATTAAAAAAAAAAAAAAATTGAATTTAGGAAGAAAAACTTAGGCATTAGAAACTTGCCAATAGTGGGAAATAATACAAAAAGAACTTAAACGCTTAGACTTTTCAGGCCTTCGGGCTTAATCAGCCCTAGTGTCCATTAAAATATGGATTTAGCGGCGAATCCTTGCAACTTTAAGCTATTCTAATCCACCTAATAAATAAGGTGATAAGTATACGACTTATCAACTCATCCTCTAACTCAGGAAAACTTTGAGTCTAAGCATCTGCACACATTTCTGCACATACTCACTTCTCGGAGATTTTGACAGAAATTGGGTAGCTAATGAACTCTCTAGGGTGGTATGGCTGGCAAGTTGTCGTGGGTAACAGCCCATTGGCAGGTTGTCCAGAACCCAGCCACAGGCCATTTCTTTTTCACTGCCTCTAGGTACATTTGAGATTAGGGAAGCCACCTACGTAAAAAAATAATAATTAAAAAAAAAAAAAAAAAAAAAAGAGAAGAAGAAAAGAAAATAAACCACACTTCACCGCACAAGTATGGCTGGCAAGTGATCGTGGGTAACAGTGGTCGGTTGTCCAGAGCCCAGCTCAATAATTGCACAAAAAAAGAAGACCAAAAACACCTAAGGAAGAAGCGGGGAAGTAGTACAAGCCGGGGAGATATACACTGGAAAATCCTTGTGTTGACCCCAAGTAAAATGAACGCAGGGAGAAAGCTACCAATCGAACAAATACACCTTCAGGCAAAAATTTATTTTCTTTTCCGGTCACCTAGAGGCGTAGAAACTCGAAGTCTGTCTCAATTACCGTTAAGTAAGTCTATCACAACATTCACACCAAGATGCTTAGCACTTAGGGTTTTGACCGAGTTTTGGGTGGGTTGGGTAGCCGTAAAAAGTTACCAACCCACACTGAATTCTAAAAATTCTAAAAAGACATATATAGATATATACGTATGCATAAGTATAGTTATATATACAAAGCAAGGATTCGGGCGATTCGTATTTTGGCAGACACCCGGGCGCTGCTTAGTCTTTGTAGATTAAGATCTTCGTATAGTTCCTCTTATTAACAAGTAACGAAGTGCCTAAGCAATTACTTCTTGAATTCGCCAAAGAATAAAGGCTAGAATAAACCTTGCTAGGGACTAGCAAGGAGTAAGCATGGGGGTATGATAACACCACGCAAGGGGGTAGTAATTAGGTTGAATATGACCCATCTTTAGAATAAAAGGCACAACATAAAGTAGAATAGGAGCATTGCATGCATCAAGTACCAAGATTGCTTATAAACTGTATTAATGGCCATTTGTGTAAAGCATTTGTCAAAGCAGGCCTCAGATGAGCAATCGGACCGCACGGATGGATTCAGGACGACGAACGGAGTCTAACGGACTAAAAATCGGCCAAATCCGACATCCGGAGCTCCCACAATGGGCCCAAGAAATCCTGACCGTTGATCTGGAGATCAACGGCCTAGAACGCGCCACGTCGCCCCGCCCCCGCCGCCCGCACGCCCCCAAGCCAGCCAAGGACGCATCTCGGCCGTTGATCTTCGATCGAACGGCCGAGATCCGCGCGCTCGCCCGCGGTCGCCGCGACAAAGCGCGGGCGTGGCGCAACGGTTAGCGCGCACGCCCGCGTTGCGGCGACGCGCGTTCGATTCGCGCGGAGCAAAAATCGTCTGCGGGCGAAGGGCGCGGCAAAATTGAGCCGCGCGATCAGAAGCGAGCGGCTAGGATCGCGCCACGCGGCGCGACGACAGCGCCCCACCTCCCACGCGCGCGCGCACGCCGGGCGGAAACGCGCGCGCGCACGCACGCCCGAAGCGCGATCCTAGCGCAGGCGCGGGAGGATCTCAGCCGTCCGATCATCAATCGGACGGCTCTCGTTCGACGTCCACGGATCGCGCCTGAAGAGAGAAAGGGGCGGGCGGCTGACCGGCGGCAGCAGACCTTCACCGACGTATATGGAAGCGGTTTTAGCGACGTTCTGGATGTCGCTAAAGCACATTCTTCTTTTAGGAAGCCCTTAACTCTATTTAAACCCCCTTCTACCACCATTCAAGGCATCCTCTCCCACTTGCAACTACTCCACTCCTCTCCTAGCTAGTCTTAGGCACTCTTGTAATCGCCGGAGACGACGAGCCGCCGACGGAGCCTCCTCCACCGCCGTGGCTGCCTCGTCGCTCTCCACTCTCTCTCTACCTCTCTCTCTCTCTTTTAAAGCTTTCATTTACTTTTGTTGAAGCATGTATTTAATATTGTAAACCATGAACTATGAATGCATGTTTAATGAAATTATTTTTCATTTAGTTGCCTTTTTAATTTCTGTTTAAAGTGCATGATCAAAACCAAAGAGCTTTCTAACCCTAAACTCTCTCTATCTCTCGCTTTTCAAAACCGTTTCTTTCGCAAGCAAAACTCCGCCTTTTTCGTGACAACAAGTGGTAAACAAAATCTGATTTCCACGCCTCCCTGAGATCGACACTCGGACTCACCTCCGTTTACTTCTTTTAAAACCGACGTATCAAGTGCAACTATAACGACACCTCTTAACACGCACGCACGAAGGCACGTCATATAACACATGTTATAAACTTTCAGGAGGCTCATTTTGAAATTCATGAAGGGCACCTTGATTTTATATCTGAAGTAATTAAACATCTCCACTTTCATTTAGACCAGGCATTTCCAATTGCATGTTCTCCTTCCTTGATGGATATCTTTTTCTTATCAGGATGGGATATTTTTGCAATATGAGAATGTACTTAACCATGGAAGTTTTGCCATTTGGATTTCTGAATATGCCATTCCTGAGATGATTAATATTATACAGGTAAGCATGCTCTGGTCGTTTAATGGTAGTATCTAGTGACCTGATGTAGCTGAAAATGGAATTTTATTTTGATCTTATTATACCTTGTAGAGCATCAATGAGACTCAAATTGATTCCATGCTAGAGAGTGCACGATCCATATGGCAGAGATTTGGGCACAGTTGTCATCCAAGAGTGGAGCAATACTTGGGGATATAGGATGCTGTTAGCAAAGCATGATATGTCTTCTTTTCTCCTCTTCTATTTTTCTTTGTTGTTTTTGTTTCCTGCTGGTTGTAAGTTCTACTATTGTTCCCCCTCGTCGACAATTGGGTTCCCCCTTGAGTGCTATTAATTTGGGTAATAAAGCTTCTACTTACAAGATGTGGGGCAATGAATAGATTTGAAAAAAAAATTCCTTATGTTTACAGTCGGTTATACAAAAAATTGACGACAAAGATAAGGAATTTTTTTAGCAAATGAAATGTTTTTGCCATCGCTTATTTAAGGAAGCGACGGCAAAAATATTTTTATCGTTGCTTATATAAGAGATGGCATTTTCATTTAAACAACGGTAAAACTCAAAAAATGGTGCATTACCGTGGGAAAAAGTGACGTAACAACGTCATCGCTTAATTTACAAGCGATGGTAAAAACATTTGTCGTCAGTAACCTACGCCAAAAGATCCAATCCATCCGTGAGGCAAACGATATTTTGACGTCGGATGTTCGTTATAATCGATGACAAAAAGAAACAGCTTCGCTATTTACGCCGTAACTTTTTGGTGTCCGTTTAAAGGACAAAAGTGGAAATTGTTGTAGTGTAATATGGATTCCCATTTGGCCAATACCCAAAGGAAGCTCCAGCTCTTTGAGCTTGAAAAACTTCATCGAGACGCTTATAAGAATAGTAGATTTTACAAGCAAAAGATGAAAGTATCCACGACCGACATATCCATAGGAAAACCTTCAAGCCAAATCAACAAGTCTAGCTCTTTGACGCATGACTTAAGCTATTCCCAGGAAGTTAATTATGATCCAAGTGGACAGGACCTTACCGAGTGGTTAGATTATTCTCCAAGGGGGTGGTAGAAACTGTAGACCATAAAATTGAGCAATCATTCATGATTAATGGACAATGACTGAAACATTTCCTTGCCTAGGTACCCCTGAAGGAAGTAGTAACCCTCATCGAGGGTTAAGTTGTAGCTATGCTCAGCTGATGGTAATAAATTCAGAACTTCCTAGGAGGCAATCCAGTGGTTTCAAGCTAACCTAGTACGAGATGATGCTTAGGTGATTTCTTTCTTTACTCCTTCACATGCATTCATTTTCAATGAGGACATTGTGTTATAGATAGGCATGGGGGGTACTAATTCATATATTCTGAGAATGGATTGTAAGCTTCAATTTTCTTTTTTTTTTTTAAATATGTGATAAAAATAAAGAAAACTTGGAGGAAATCAGAAAGGTGGGCATCGGAATTTACCTACCTTAGGAAATAATACATTTAGGGCCTCTTCACTAGGACTCTTCAGGCCTAGTGGCTTAATTAATCCTAATGTCCACTAAGATTTAGACCCATTCCCCTGGTCCCTGCCAACTCAAAATTCAACCACAATAGAGTACATAAAGTGGAGCAATAAGTGGGAAACTTATCAGCTGACCCTTTGATTTGAAACATTCTAGAAGTCTAAGCATCTACGCACATCATGCATTCACTCACTGTTTGGGTGACCATAGCAGAAATTAGGGAGCCAATAAGCAGGCTAGTGGTGGTATGGCTGGCAGGTTATAGTGGGTAAACCCCCATTGCTAGGTGTCTAGAGCCTAGCCATCGGACCCAATTCTCTTAGGCCACCACCTTTAGGTACATCTCATATTAGAGAAGCCACCTACTTGAAAAAATAGAAAAAAAACACCCCAAAAAAGAAAAAAAAAGAGAGAAAAGAAAGAAACGGAGAAAGAAAGAAAAACATAATAAACCACACTTCACCGCACAGGTATGGCTGGTAAGTTCCTGTGAGTAACCCCCCATTTCTGTTTGTCCAAAACCTAGCTTATGGAAAGCACAAATAAATCTCTAATTAATTAAAGAGAGCAAGGAAGTAGAAATAAAGACCCTGGGAGATATACACTGAGTTCGTCTGGTGTTGACCCCACAAAAATGTAGCAGGGAGAACGCTACCAGTCAAAGAGATAAACTTTTAGGTGGCAATAATTTTAGTTTAGGATCACCTAGAGCTTATGGATAGCCGAGGTCCAATATAGTTGCTCGTATAGTTAATCAATCACATACACAATAAGATGCTTAACACTTTTCGATCTTTTCAAGTCTTGGGTTGGTTGGGTAGTCATAGAATGCTTCTCCAAACCCTGAACACCAAAAGAAAAAAAATATATATAATGTGTATATGAATAAGGTAAGGACTAGGGTGGTCTGCATTTGAGTTGGCATCATGATACTGTTAAGTCTTAACAATCAAAATCCAAGGTATTGAATTTCCTCTAGGTAATAAATAGCCAATGCACTCATAGTTGCTCGATGAGAACACCATCATAGGCCATAACTGGCTACTTTTAGTCAGGTTTGATGGATAAATGCTCCTAGATAATCATCAAAGGGTCATAATTCCATAATATTCTGATTTGAGAAGAAAATAGGGAATCGAGGTTATTTCTTCAACTTTAATAGCATAATATAAGCACAGAATAGCCATGAGGTTTGTCAAGGGTAAATTTAAAGTCAAATGAGCATTAAAGTATAATAAGTGGGTTCATACAGACAGAAACTGGGTTTTCACACATCTCGAGAATTGATTCATAACATAAAATCCTAATTTCTGTCTCGCTTGAACTAAAGAGGTTCCAATCAGGATAAAATTCATATAAACCTCCTAAAATTCATAGAAAATATTCTAAGAGGTTTGGTACCCTTTGTTTGACCATCTGAACCTATTTTGACCTTGAACAGAGTCTCAGACGGAAGTTTACCCTAATTTGGATTTTTATGCAAATTTCCTAGTCAAACTTGGTCAAAACTAAAATCCAACTTCACCATTAGATTCCCTGGGTCCAAATTGAATTTATACGAAAATTTGGACCCAATCAGATCTTGACCTAGTTTGCAATTTAGCCCTTCAAAACTCTATTCTTACATTTAACCCTGTAGGTTTCGAAATCCATACATTTACCCCCTTAACTTCTCATCATTTTCTTCAAAACAGTCCCTGCCGCCATTATTAGTGTGAACCCAAAGCTTGCGACCTTCAATCTAGGATTTCTCCCTAATTTCTCGACCAGACTCCTCCAAAATTGGAGGGATTTATCCTGAGAACCTTCCCAATCAATTAAACCACATCTTGGACCTTGATTTGGGCCGTAAAACACAAGTGAACTCCATGATTTTAGGGATCTTCTTCCCCAAAAACTTCGAGATCTTCGAGCTTCTTTCCTTGCTTAGAGCTTGCCCTAAGGCCTTCAAAAGGTTCCCCCTTGCAAGGCCTTTCCCTTAGCGAATTTTTGGCCTAGAAATCTTCTTCTTCTACCGTCGGCCTACTCCAAGCTCACTCCGATGACCTCCTCCCTCCGACTTCCTTGCCCACTACCACGTACCATAGGCAACAGGAAACACTTCCTCGCTTCCCTCCGCACCTCGCCATACCTACGAGGAGCTCTCCTGCCCCTTCCTCGTCTCCGTCCTCATCTCCGAATCTTTGTCTCCGGTGCCAGCCAATCATAATCGGCACCATCTCCACTCTCACTTCATCTGCAACTACTCCTCTTCGACTCTTCTCCACCCCCTGATTCATTTTACGCCTTCAGCACTTAGGATTGCTCACAACTACGCATGCCCCACCGTCACCTTCCCTAGCTCTGGTCTCACTCCGGTGAGCACGCCTGCCCACTCCACTACGTCAACCGCCTCGCCACTACTCCCAGAAGCATCGCCGTAACCTTATGATCAAAAGCCCCAACAAAATTGGGGCTATTGATCACCAAAACCTTCCACTGAACACCACCACCTTCATTCACATTATCTGACTCTGCCACGCGCACACACACACCTCCTCACAGCACGCCACGACCACCATTACATTCGCCTCTTCCAGGCAAAGTTTTTGAGCTTTTCTGACAGGGCCGAGAGGCTATATTCTCCTTCTCAAGTACATCATCGGAGATCTGCTACTGCGACCTTCTTCTCCAACCTCTGCTGCAGTTCTCCGGTGGAGTTCATCTTTGCTGCTACCTCCAGGTGATGCGGAACGTTCCCAGGTGCATGTCTAGGTCTCCAATTGAAGCTACCAGGGCCTTCGTCGACCCCAATTGTAGCAGCTTCACCTGCAGCTACTATGAGAAGGAGAGCCTAGATCTTTAGTCCTACATCAAGGACGTAAAGGCTCACATAGGTGCATAAGTTGAATTCCTCTTCTCTGTTGTTCGCTAGAGACACTGGGGGGTCAGGTCGCTCACGCACTCAACCTCACACCCTCGCTCACCCGCACACCCAGTGAGCCTAGACCCGATACTGTTCATGACCCGATTACCTACGTACTAACCCGATTGAGCCCAATTATGAGAGAAGTGAAAGAGAATTAGAAAGAGGGGGTGTGTTTTGCTTTGCCTTGGGATTCGTGCCCTCTCCTTCTCTCAGCACTTAACCTCTGCGGGCTTTGTAAGAGGCCCTTGTGCCTCTGTTGGGCGCTGCTGCTGTGCTTCTTCTATGAGGCTTAAAGAAGGCCATTGTGCCTTGTGAAGTTGTTGTAGGTTAAGGTGTCTAAGTCCTTTTGTTGTCATCTGATCTGGCATTTACTGTGATAAGTGATTGAGAGTACTGTTCATTTATTTGAATTATCCAAGTTGAGCCGAAGAAGACATGGCTCACCATGATTACGACTGAATCTAGAGAGTCCATCCCGACACATATTGCAAATTCATGGAGAGTTTGCATAGACTATCGAAAATTGAATGCCTCCACGAAGAAAGATCATTTCCCACTTTCATTCATTGACCAGATTCTCGAGAAACTGGCGAGAAATCAAATTTGCTATTTCCTGGATGGGTACTCTGGATATAATCAGGTGGCAATTCATCCTGAGGATCAGGAAAAGACCACATTTACTTGCCCTATGGTACATACGTGTTCCATAGGATGCCATTTGGGCTATGCAACGCACCCACCACTTTTCAATGGTGCATGCTGGCCATCTTCTCAGATATGGTAGGTAATTACCTTGAGGTCTTCATGGACGACTTCTTGGTATTCGGTGAATCTTTTAATGAATGCCTCCCTCATTTGTCCAGATTCTTAAGAGATGCATCGAAGTGAACTTGGTTCTCTCCTGGGAAAAGAGCCACTTCATGGTTCCTGAGG
Organism: Thalassia testudinum; assembly: GCA_037157565.1. Classification (NCBI taxonomy): domain Eukaryota; kingdom Viridiplantae; phylum Streptophyta; class Magnoliopsida; order Alismatales; family Hydrocharitaceae; genus Thalassia; species Thalassia testudinum. Next base: position 21,352,628 of record JAZHRO010000015.1, on the reverse strand, counting down.
GTAACGTACTTGGACACCTCATCTCTGAGAGAGGTATCCAGGTTGACCAGGGTAAGGTAAATTTCATTTCCAAGCTACCTGTGCCTAACTCGGCCAAAGACATCAGATCATTCTTGGGGCATGTTGGATTTTATCGTCAATTCATACCTGATTTTTCTAAGATTACGTGCCCCTTGATGAATCTCCTTTCAAAGGACACACCATTTGAGATATCTAGTGAGTGCATTCACGCATTTGAGATCCTGCGTGACCAAGTCACCCAAGCACCAATCCTACAATCTCCTGACTGGTCTCAACCCTTTGAGATCATGTGCGATGCGTCTGACTATGCAGTAGGAGAGGTGTTGGGTCAAAAAATTGATGGGAAACCGATAGTCATATATTACGCCAGCAAGATATTAGACGAGGCTCAGCATAATTACACCATTACGGAGAAAGAGCTGCTGGCTGTAGTATTTGGCCTAGAGAAATTCAAGTCATACCTCCTAGGTTCCCATGTTATCATTTACTCGGATCACACTACAGTGAGGCATCTACTCACAAAGAAGGACACGAAGCCTAGATTAATCTGCTGGATCTTGCTGTTGCAAGAATTCGACCTTGAAATTCGTGACAAAGCAAGAAAGCAGAATGTGGTAGCTAACCATTTATCCCATCTTCCTTCTTCAATCGTTGACCCTTCCAAACCTATCATGGAGCATTTTCCGGATGAGCAACTCCTAATAGTCAATATGGAACTTCCGTGGTATGCTGATATGGTGAACTATTTGGCATCGCATCAGATTCCATCTGATTGGCCAAGGGTCAAGAAAGAGAAATTACTTTTAGATGCCAAATACTTTATTTGGGAAGATCCATACCTATTCCACATTGGTGCTGATCAAATCATCAGAAGATGTGTTCCAAAATCAGAGATCAATGGCATTTTGTCCTTCTGCCACGACCAAGCCCGCGGTGATCACTTCTCTAGACACAAAACTGCATCAAAAGTCCTTCAGTGTAGATTCTATTGGCCTACAATCTTCAAAGACGCACATGACTATTGTAAGGCATGCACTCGTTGCCATACCTTAAGTAACATGAGTCATCGTGACATGATGCCTTTATAACCGATTCTCGTGTGTGAAATCTTCGACATTTGGGGGATTGATTTCATGGGTCCCTTCCCAAAATTCGATGGTTTCGAATACATTCTCCTAGCCGTGGACTACATGTCCAAATGGATCAAAGCCATCCCGACCCGAACCACTGATCATAAAGTCGTGATAAAATTCATTCATCAACACATCTTTTCTCGATTCGGTATTCAACGAGCTATCATCTTTGATGGAGAGACCCACTTTGCGAATGTGCACTTCTAGTCCCTGATGAAAAAGTATGGGGTGTTACATCCTTATCACCCCCAAACTAATGGATTGGCTGAACTGTCAAATCAGGAGATCAAGAAGATCCTTCAGGTTACTGTTCGGCCTGATAGGAAGGATTGGTCTACCCTCCTTCCGAAAGCCTTGTGGGCCTATAGGGCTGCCCATAAGACCCAGTTAGGAATGTCTCCCTTCAAACTGGTGTACGGGAAGGCATGTCAACTCCCCATAGAAATGGAGCATAAAGCCTACTGGGCAGTACGGAAGTGCAATCTAGATCTTTTGACGGCTGGAATCCACTGTTGTTTCCAAATGAGTGAGATCGAGGAACTGTGTAATGATGCGTATGAGAACTCGTGAATCTATAAAGAGCAGGTTAAAGACTTCCATGACAGGCACATTTCATGAAAATCTTTTCATCTTGGTCAGAAAGTATTACCCTTTGATGCCAAACTCAAGCTCTTCCCATGAAAATTCAAATCAAAATGGATTGAACCATTCCTTGTGAGACAAGTGTTTGGAAATGGAGCTGTTGAAATCAGAGAACTCAGCCACGATTTAGAACCATTTGTCGTGAATGGTTAGAGACAAACCATTCTTCAAACTCACCGACTCAAATATGGCTGCAGTATCTTTTGATCTCCATTCTCCTTGAGCTTCATTGCACATGGCGTTAAACTCAGTACTCAATAGGAGGCAACATGTCATTTTTTTAAAAAAAATCGAAACCCTTCTGACATATCTTCTTGCTGAAATCATATTGCACTTTAGAGTTTGCCCATTAGAACAACTGACTCCACCTTTGATACTTGTATTAGAGCTAGAAATCATCCGTAACAGTCATTTCGACCCATTCACCACCCACCTGTTCTAATGTAAGAACTGAGCGAAACTTGAATCTACCTAATTTACAATGAGGACATTGCAAATCTTAGGCATGGGAGGTATTAAAGTGTAAAACGTTGTGAAAATCAATGCATGGAAGGATTTCTTCAAGAGAGAGAGAGAGGGAGAGGAGGAGGAAAGAGGAAAGGAGTGGTTAATTTAATGAAAAACATTTGAGGAGAAGTGAAGAAAAGAAAAGAGAAAAAAGGAGCCCACAAAAAGAAAAGAATGAGATAATCCCTTAAAATTGATTATGGAACTTATCTAACTTCTAAGTTGGATCGGATGATGAATTAAGACCTGGAAGGCTAAACTTAAGAGATTAGTGACGACTACCAACCTTAGGCCTCTTGGGCTTATCTCAGGGCTTAAACACTCACGTATTTGTTAAGATCTGGATTAATCCTCAAGAGGTTGAGGAAAGTGCGAGGTTGATGTAGTAGGTCCAAGGCTTAGGGATTATTCAGCCACATTGCCTGTCCTTTGGTTTGTGGGACTTGGTAACCTAAGCACCCAAAATCACACACTAAGTTTGGTTTAGTGCACTTAATAAAGAAATCATGCCAAAGGTATTCTAGTTTGAAAAGCCATCTCGAAGATCTAGCTTAGGAGCAGCTCGATAACACAAGTTGATTAGACGAGTTCCCGATGCGGAGAGGTGGGAAATTCCCCTCGAAGATGCATAATAACATATCGTCTCGTCGGTGCTCGTCTCTTAGGATATCTAAATATCCTACCGAGGGCATGTAAGCACCTTGTGCTGATTCAGGTGCCATGAGCAGGATTATCCCGAAATGTCGATTACTAGGGCTTGAATTTAGCTATAGAACACCATGGGCGACACTATCCTGAAGTGTAGAAAGCCAAGGCTCTGGGGGTTGCCATGGGTGGCACTATCCCGAAGTGTCGAAAGCCAGGGACTCTTCGAGGATTGATGGTAGGGACAAGGAATCTGATACAGACCATGTTTAGGGCCAATTCAGGGCTGGATTTATGGAAATATAAAAGAAAAAGAGAGAAAACTCTCAAAATGAAAAATCCTCTATCTCTCTCTTACAAAAATGCACTGGCAAACTGAACCTAGACATATTACATCTATGCATGAGTGCTTTAACCGCTGGGGTCATCAAACCTCTAGGCAGTTTTTGCGAGCCTTAGAAACCTTCAAGGTAGACTCAGGTTGAAGCTGGACAGGTCTGGACCTTGGCTGGTACTTGAGTACCTCTAGGCATATTGTTGGTATCTTGATTTGATTTCTAAAGATGCAGCTTAGTAGGGCATCCTGACGATAGCATCCGACCTAGAGGCCTGGTTTGATCCATAGGATTTTTGCTAAGGGACTAACAAAAGATAGGCATGGGGGTATGATGGGAACACCATCATAGGCCCTAACTGGCCACTTTTAGTTAGGTTTGATGGATAAATGCTCCTACATAATCATCTAAGGGTCATAATTCCATAATATTCCAATTTAAGAAGAAAACAGGGAATCAAGGTTATTTCTACAATTTTAACAGCATATCATAAATATAGAATAACCACGGGATTTGTTAGGGGTAAATTGAAGGTCAAATGGGCATTAAAGTATAATAAGTGGATCCATACAGACAGAAACGGGGTTTTAACACATTTTGAGAACCAATTCATAACACAAAACCCTAATTTCAGTCCCGCTTGAATTAAAGAGGTTCGGGTCAAGATAAAATTCATATAGACCTCCTACAATTTATATAAAAATATTATAAGAGGTTTGATACCCTTTGTTTAATCATCTGAACCTATTTTGACCTTGAACAGAGTCTCAGACGAAAGTTTGCCTTAATTTGGGTTTTTATGCAAATTGCCAAGTCTCAGACGGAAGTTTACCCTAATTTGGGTTTTTATGCAAATTTCCTAGTCAAACTTGGTCAAAATTGAAATACAACTCCACCATTAGATTCCTTGGGTCCAAATTAGGTTTGTACTAAAATTTGGACCCAATTAAAACCCATCGTGACCTAGCTTGCAATTTAGCCCTTCAAAACTCGCCATACCTGCGAGGAGCTCTCCGACCCCTTCCTCATTGCTATCCTCATCTCTGGAGCTTCTTCGTCCCTAGCGTCAGCCAATCATAGCTAGTGCCATCTCCGTTCTCATTTTGTCCGCAACTACTCTTCGACTCTTCTCCCGCTAATTCGTTTTACACCAACAGCACTTAGGATTGCTCACTGCTACGCATGCCCCACTGTCACCTTCCCTAGCTCTGACTGCACTCCATAGAGCACGTCCACTCACTCCACTGTGTTAATCGCCTCGCCATCACTCCCAAAAGCATCGCCATAACCTCACGATTAAAATCTTTAACAAAATTGGGGCTATTGATCACCAAAACCTTCCACCGAACATCACCGCCATCGTTCACCTTATCTGACTCCGCCACGCACACACACACCTCCTCACAACACGCCATGACCACCATCACATTCACCTTTTTCAAGCGAAGCTTCTGAGCTTTTCTGACAGGGTCGAGAGGCTGTATTATCCTCATGTACACATCATCGGAGCTCCGTCGCTGCGACCTTCTTCTCTGACCTCCGCTGTAGTTCTCCAGCCGATTTTATCTTCGCTGCCACCTCCAAGTGCTGCAGAACATTCCTAGGTGCATCTCCAGGTCGCCAATTGATGCTGTCAGGGCCTTCGTCGACCCCAATTGTAGCAGCTTCACCTGCAGTTGCTGTGCGAAGGAGAGCCCAGATCTTTAGTCCCACATCAGGGATGTAGAGGCTCACGTAGGTGCATAAGTTGAATTCCTCTTCTCTGCTGTTCTCTCGAGAAACTGGGGGGTCGGGTCCCCCGAGCACTCAGCCTCTCACCCTCACTTACTCGCACACTCGGTGCGCCTAGACCCAGATCTGTTCATGATGCGATTACCCACATACTGACCCAATTGAGCCCAGTTCTAAGAGAAGAGAAAGAGAATCAGAGAAAGGGGGTGGGTTTTGCTTTGCCTTGGGATCCATGCCCTCTCCCTCCCTCAGCACTTAGCCTTTGTGGGCTTTATGCGAGCCCTTGTGCCTCTGTTAGGTGTTGCTGCTGTGCTTCTTCTGTGAGGCTCAAAGAAGGCCCTTGTGCCTTGTGAAGCTGCTGTTGGTTAAGGCGTTTGAGGCTTTCTGCTGTCGTTTGATCTAGCATTTACTGTGATAAGTGGTTGAGAATACTATTTATTTGAATTAATTGTGAGCTTAAACTTATGGGTTAATCTGGTGATTCAAATTACCATTTTAAGCCAATCTTTTTGCATTCTCATACCTGATTTCATTGATATATTATTCTGATTTATTTTAGGCAAAGTTTTGATCATATTTGCATATCTTTCCGGAATACATTGCGATTATTGAATTAAATTACCATAATTGCTCCCTACGAACGACCTCGGACTCCAACTATATTCTGAGCTTTATAAATTTAAATGTTTTGTGCGATTTCGTTGACTATACTATGATGCATTTCCTAAATAATGATGATTTCACAATAAACATTGCTCCTTGGCTTTGTATTTTTGATTCACCTTGCTAGGGACTAGCAAGGGGTGGGCATAGGGGACTACGCCAGTAATAGTGTTAATTAGATCATTTAGAGTCATTTCTGAGAGCTTAAGAACTTAAATATTATAATTTGGGTGGCTTTGGGCCATGCATGCATTTAACATAGCTTTTGTGTAAACATTGCTTGAAACTAATCTCTAATGACCAAGTTGAGAAAGTGCATCTTGTAACAGGTCTTAGATGAGCCATTAAGCTGCACGGATGGATTCAAGACAAAAATTCGAGTCCAACGGCTACGAAATTGCCCAAATCGAGTCTCTATAGATCCTACAACAAGCTAAAGAAGTTACAACCGTTGATTTGATGATCAATGGCTCACATGTAGCCATGTGTCACTCCTCTACGTGCCACAGACGACTCGCTCAAGCTCTCCCTTGCATAGGTGCGTGTAATCAAAATCATCCGATCATCATCTGACGCACCATGCCACCCCTCAACCGCGACTGCACAATCAACAATCAACGGTCAAGATCCTGCCTCACCTCACGTAGTGTAGTGGTCACGTGCTAGCTATCGAGCGCAAAGGTCACGGGATTGAGTTGCGATCAGTGTAGGCCTCACTTGAGAGCGCGTGCAAAATAGTCTTTGTGATTGACAAATGATATCCCACAAGCAGCCATGCTAGCACACACGATCACCAAATCCCATCCATCCATCTTCACACGCATCTCAGCTGATCGTGCGTGATCCACGAGAACAAATTGCACCACGTGGCTAGCTCAAAGCGGTGCGAACTTGCGAGTACAATGGAGGGCGTGATGGAAGGTGCGATGACATGCGCCTCTCAGCCATTGGATGCAACAGCGAATGACCGTGATTCAGCAGTGTCACCACCACGTGTAAAGCCTATGCCAATGTGCGTGAGGGAGCAGGGGCATCGGTTCAGCACGTGCAGGCTGGTTTAGCGCCAGTCCATGTTTGTTTTGGTGGATTTCAAGGTCGGTTCTTGGTCTCTTTTCACCTATAAAAGGGTCCTATGAGCCCCCATTACAATCCATCACTTCCACAAGCAATCTACCTCCTTTGTAAGTTCCAAAACATTTTCTCGAAGCTTCCAAGCCTCCGACGGAGCCTCCTCCACTGCCGTGGCTACCTCGACTTGCTTCTTCTTAGCATTAAAACTCTTTTCCCCTTAGTTTATGTTTTCATTTTTAGTCAAGCTTTCCTTTAGTTTACATTATCATTTTTGTAACCAATTTCTGAATTAGAGAACAATCTTTTTGTTGTTATGTTGTCCTGATGAATGCAAGCTAAAGCGAATTTTTCTTAATATCATGAATGGTAGTAGTTAGCAATATTCACCTTGGATTTCTAACCCTACTCTCTATCTATCTATCTCTTGCTCTACTTTTCATGTATGCCAATAATCATGTGGTAATAAAATTAAGCAACAAGAAGATTCGATTTTTCGCCTCCATGTATTCGACACTTGGACTCATCATGTGATTCTCTTTTAAAATTGATGTCTTAATCGCTTGCTACAACGAATGAATTAACCTTAATGCATTTTTCAACATCAACTGGTCATTTAAATTTTTCTCTGAATCAATAATCAAATCGATGCCTAGAAATCCGAATAACAAAATCGAGAAATCAAAAATGATCTATGTAATCGAAACCACATGGGAAGATCTAGCATCTTCCCATTTAGGGTTCCCTACTAGTAGCAAGATATACTTGTGGGGAGACCTAGCACAACCCCCCAAGTGTTGTGCTTTCTTAAATAAGTCCTAGCCTGGTGGGACTGTCTTCTTCACCATAGGTGGATGAAGCCTTTCGCGCCAAAAACACTCAATCTCATCGTATACAATGAGAACCCTTCACACCATACAAACTCCTTCACATTTTCTGAGATGACCCTCGCCCCTATCCTCCCCCAAAACTGTCGTCACATGTCTAGAACTCATGGCCAATTCAATTTGGTCATCTAATTAACTTACTAGATGTCTAAAGTCTCAATAAGACCTCCCTTGATATGCTTGGACATCTAGAAGACATAGTCCTAGTCAATCAAAGAAGTGGTTGGATGTTTGCCAGAACTCCATGACCTCTCCTGAGAGCAGTAGACGTTGAGAACAAAGAGGAAAAGGAGGGAGATTGGGCAGTGCGCTACTCTCTTTCTATTCTCTCTTTCCAATTCTCACGGAGAGATTGCACATTAGTTGATTAGGGTTCCCACTTGTCTCCCAGAGATATTTATAGGATCACACTATTCCTAATATGATGGTGGCCATTGGATCAAATCCAATGGCTAGGGATAAATTATAATTGAAATTTGCAACAATTGCCTCTAATTAATTTGGGGATTTGGGTTTAAGTACACAATGGATTTTAATTGCTTCCAACCCTTTAGATTAACACTAAATCACATTTGGTCCAATTAAATGCCAAATCACATACTAATTTAACTCCTTAAGTAGTATTTGATTTTTATTCAATCAGGAACCCATCAAAATTATTATTGGTTTTATCACAAGGGTTTAGGAATCAAGATTTTAGGCACTACGCTTCACTCAAGTATTTCAAATACCCATGAATCCTTTACATTGAAAGACATATGTAACAATTAGAATCAAATCCCAGATTCATTGTCCATTTTATCATGGGTCACATATTTTTCATATTCTCCATATATCATTAGGATAACAATGAAGACTAGCTCCTTTCCCAGAGGACTATCCTTTTCTCTTTCATGTATGGGTCTAATCAGGACCTATACGATTATACATGGAATTTCATACTTCCTAATATACATAGAGCGAGTTCAAGTCTCCTGATCTGCTATGTACAGTTACTATAGCAGATTTGTGTGATCCCTCGAGATCAAGTGCCTTTTATGCTCTCATATGTACACCAGCTTTTCAGTCTCAACACCAATGTAGGTTAATTGATTAGTGGTCTACCAAATGTGTATAGTCAAACACATAGACACATATCTGCCTTAGGTTAAAGGATACACCTACTCCGTGATAATGATAAGAGAGCTTTCGCATCTCAATCTTGTTGAGTCAACTCCTTGGCTTAACCAATGTGACAACCCTAAATCTCCATACCTATGCAGAGAATGTGCATCAAGGGCATAGTTAGGAAATAGTCTCTTGAGAAGATTGTCATCTCTTAGTCTGGAGACAACAATTTTATATCATGATGGTCATTGATGACTTATCGAAATCTTCAATCCAAATCATTTGGATCTTTGATATTCATCATCGGTATATCAACATAGCTATTGTACATTCTCTCAATTGTATTGAGTGACCCAATTAACCATATTAGTGTGCCTATGTATCTGACATTCAAATTCGAAATTTGAATCACTAATTTAGTGATTCGACTTAGGTTGGCTCACCTAGGGCACGTAACTCCAACAGACTCCCACCTACCCTAAGCGCTAATTTTGAACTATTATGTATACACATCCATTTAGGTAAAAATGCCTATTATGCATGTTCCTAAGCTTATAGATGCATTCCAAATTATAAATATTGCATAACATGTATCATTCTACATTTAGGATAGATTGTATAAATCATAGGTTAATTTGTTCCTTTTTGTGGTTAGGAGAGAAGGAAATTTATTTTGGGTCCTCAGATTGATGATTCAACTGTACATATCTGATCAGGATGACAATCAGAGTCCAACACCTCCGAAATCGCCTTAATCGGAGTCTCATAGCACCATGTGCAGTTCGAGGAAGATCAACGGCCAAGGGGCAAGGTGGCGCAATTTAGAACTTCAAATAAGTCCAACCACACAGATGGGTTCAGATCGACGATCGTAGCCCAACAGTGTGAAAATCGGTCTAATCCATATCAGTAGCAATTTCAAGGAGCATTTGAAGATGGACGGCCCAAATGATGCCATGTGGCATCATCTGAACCGCGCAAGGGCTACAGCAAGTGCCCCACCCCATCATCTTGCTCTTGCATCTCAACCGTTGGATCAAGATCCAAGCGCTAGGATGCCTCTGTGCCCTCAGTAGCGAAATTCATCTTCTCGACACTTTTGAGTATGTGGAACAGCGGTCGCGAAGGGAGCTCTCAAGGCGAAGACGCCTGTTCGAGCCCCCGCGCGCCCCCTAATCCATAGCATACGCCGAAAGCCTAATTAGAGTCGCTCGATCGCGATCAACCATTGCTGGAGGCACCATGTGGCAGCATCGATCTTCATGGATTCACCTGGGCAGGAGACACATGATCGCACGCACTAGACGTGCAATGGCATGCGCTTAAGGCACAATTTGAGCGTGCATGAGGTGTGATCGTGGCTACTCATCTTGGATCCAACGGTGGAGAGTAGCCTTGCATGATGGCAACAGCGAGCATGTGCGAGCGCATGAGTGAGCGTGAACTGGACGTTCAACGATGTTTGTGACAGAGCTACAGCGACAATTGTAAATGTCATTGTTGACCCGTGATCTTATTTTTCCTCCTTTCCTCCACTATAAAAGGGCCACTACCCCTCCCATTTTTCTTCATCTCTTCCTCTTCTTCACACACCTCCTCCAAAGCTATGTGGAGCTGGTCCCAAGCCTAGGATGCCCCTTAGAGTAGAAAAGTGAAATATTTTCCCGCTTCTCACCCCTCTTCATGGAGCATCTCGTGGCCGTCCTCTCACCCTGATCTGGAAGTAGATCCTCGACACGACGCTGTCCTACCTCGTTCTCCTTCCTCCGAAGTCGTTCTTCTTCGTCCAACCTCTCACCACCTTCATCTAGGCAACATCAAAGAGAGTCGTCCTCCAAGCAGCCATCGAGGGGGATTTTCTCAACTCATTCTATCTTTTATCGCTTTTTAATGTAGTCTTATACTTTGAGATTAGTTGTAATAGGCTCTAGTTATATATTGATACTCTTTCTTTCTCTCTCTCTCCCTCTCTCTAATTAGTTGTAAAGTAGATTAGTTAGATAAATCCCTGGCTACGATTCTATTTATCTAAAAATACCAAAAAAAATTCACAAAAGATAAAAGCACCAAAAACAAATAAAATCGAAATGCGGATTTCTATGAACCAAACGTTCACCTCCCCGTGTTCGACCCGGGACTCACCTTGAGTTTCGTTTATAAATTTTATCTAGTAGTGGATTTTTACGCACTATAATGATGGGTTTTTCAACTAAATCTTTTTACGAATGAAATCTCGCCCACCATTTTGGCATCGTTGCCGGGGAGGCAATGCTCTTTGGTTTTTCCTCATTTTTCACCTTACCTAACTTTTATCTCACTTTTTCTTTGATCTTGATGTTATTGCAGTTACTCTTTCGAGGTTGGCCAGAGTGGTTAGATTGGAGAAAAGTGCTGATGAAGGTTCTATAAGTGTATTCCCACCACCCACTCCCTAGATTTCATTCATCCACCTAATAACTCAAACCCTAATTAATCTAGGAGCTTTCATGAATCCTAGGTTAGTCCTAGTTATTTGATTGTCACTCCACTGACCTTATCCACCCGCATTAATTAAAAATACAAAAAAATTTCTCTTCTCTTCCTGTGGGATTAAGCTAAAAGTGACACACCTTCAACACCCACAAACTCTCATCCTAAAGCGCACAATCACTTTGATTCTACCACTTAACCTGGGATCTAATCTATGGACCTAGTACACTTCAACCAATACACATAAGTGAGTAGAAATCTAAATAGGTTAAATATTTTTGTGTGCCTTAACTAAGTGGTATAATAGGTCAATTGTTTGATTTGTTTGGGCCGCACCACTTAAAATAAAAGTGATTCATTCAGTAGCTTGCTCTTTAGGGTTGACTTTTAGGGCTGAACCAAGCACTCCACATTATCTTTGATTTTAAAGGAACATATCATCACCAATGCCTTCAAAACTTGGAGTGTTCCACTGAACTTTGATTGAATATACCTAAAGATTAAATCATAAAAGCTACTAAGCAAGATTTGAACTTTAAAAACTACCTCATCTTTAATAATCTTGATTGAAAATCCCAGTTGTGCATGCGCACACAAATTAATTGATCATTAAGGGTACAACCCATCTAAAGGACCCATCATATTCCAAGAGCACAATCATCCCAAGCCTAAGTAAAACTGAGTAGACATTGTCCTTAAGGATTAACTCGCTCTTTGTGACTCCAACTGAGATTTTCTTCGATTAATCTACCTCTACTAGTCCATCTAATGTCTAATTATGGGAGTAGTGTCAAACAATCATGGTTGGGGGGTATCAAAGGAATCAGAGACGCAAGCCAAAAGAAGAATCTTCTCCTCAATCCCTCCCTCTAATTGGTTGGATTGACCAAATAGAAGTAGATCAAATTATTTCTTTCATCTCAAGATAAGTTCTGAGAGTCTGTAGGTATTTAGGGTACCCACTTAAGGACAGGTTTGGCTTGATTGTACTGTAGGGCACCCTTGTTTTCCCTCCTACTTCACCATGTATTCTTCCACACCACACTCGTATTTCCAATCCTACCCTCCTACCACCACTTATCCCCAAGATGATTACTATCCTGACCCAACTTATGACTACCCATCCACTAGTCAGGATAACTTTGATTGAGGATATGATTCTGGACCTCAGTGTCTAGGCCCTAACCCTAGACAACAAGACTGTGATTATTATCCTTCTCACGCCTATACTAATTATAGATCTCTACCCTTTGATGATCAACCTAACCCGATCTACAATCAAGAAGTATATGATGATTATAACTCTTACCCTCCCTAGGATTATACTGAATATAGGTCACCACCCCTCTTTGAACAACCTGAAATAACCTATTGTCAGGGAGGACCCCTAGAACCTCAATATCTTGACTCCCTTAGATTGAGCCCAAACCCTCCCAACCCTGAATCGAACGATTTAGTTCAGGTGAACCAGGTCCAATTGGCCAATTTGAGGAACACCATACGATATTTAGAAACTAAGCCAACACCTCACAATGAAGAATTGGGGCCCCTAATTCAAATGATTGACGATCTGAATAGTTCGTTATTGGATTGGATCCAAGATATTGAGGATAAGGGCCCGGGTGAGTTTTTACTTTGGAAATTATCAAGATTGAGGATGAAATTTGTCATTGCTCTAGTCCAATCTTGGGTTGATTCTCAGGATGAATCTCCTTCAAGAGAGCCAATGTCAAAACCCGCTCAGGCACCTATTGGGGGGACACATTTTATGAGGTCGGTGATGACCAAGTTGGTTTAGAGCAACTGACTGAGGATGATGTAATTTTCTCACTTTAGATCCCTGAGCCCAGGAGCGAGGACAACTATGTCTCCATGGACAAGGGAATGACAGATGATTTTGAGACATATATAAATGAGGATCAAGAATTCTTTGATTCTGAGGGTTAGGAATCTCTTAGTGAAGTCTCACTTGAAGTTAAGGAAAATGATTTTAGTGAGACAAACAGGCTTGAGGAATCTAATGAATTATTCGATGGCCCTGTAATTGAGGAATTTGATCCTACTAGGGTTGACATGGAGGATTCAAATCCAGACTTATTAGATTATTCAATCAAAAGCCCCATTCTTGAACCACACCCTAAAGAATATAATGATGATTTTGATGTCACCAAACCCAAGTCAATTCTGATTCATCCATGATTTTTGGACTTGGGTAAATCACATGAGGTGAATAATATGCTAGAGGTCTTGAAAACTGAACACTTGATTTTAGAGGAGAGGAGTTTGGAAGTAAAATTATGGGAAGTGAATTTCAGGGGAAGGAGTTCTTGATTTAAGCGTTCCTTTATGTCTGAAACCACCAACCTTCTACCAGGACCCTTATGACATTTTCTATTCTAAGGATGTGCAACCCAATTACAGAACAATTGACTATCTTTCTGAGCTGAATTCTAAGTGGACATCCGAACCTATCAAAACCAGATCTACCTATTGTTCAACACTTTAGACTTGGATTGCACACCACAAAACCATATGGCCGACCCCGCAAGCACAATAATCTCCAATTCTGGGTGATTTTCATCTAGAACCTTAGAACCACTCTACCTTGAGGCATGGGTCTACACCATAATCTGGTCCACATCTGTGGACACCTACTAGCAAGTCCTAAGATCAATCTTCTTATTTTGATCTTGACCTACACCTGTGAATTCTTAACCTCTTCTTTGTTTGTATAATATGCCTAGCTAAAGGTAATAAACTTAGCACGTGTGTATAGTCCATTTTCTCTGTGGAGCTGACCAGATCTATCATGAAATTCAGGTGATATTCTGTTTATTCTTCCCTTTTTATCTTTATTTTTACAATAAGGACATTGCATCAGTTAGGCATGGGGGATGGATTCTTAATCCTGAAATTATTTTGTTAGCTCCATACAATTTCTTTTATTTTCTTTAAAAAAATAAAAATTCAAAAAGATAAAAATTAGAATTAGGAGAAGTGAACTTAGGCATTAGGAGTTGTTAACTTTAGGAAATGATATGATAGGACCCGAATACTAAGACTCTTCAAGTCTTCAGGCTTAATCAGCCCTGGTGTCCACTAAAATGTGGACATATTTCTCGAGTCCTCGCCACGTTAATTTTCTTTAATTTGGCTAATAAATTGGGGTGATAAGTATGCGATTTATCAACCCGCCCTCTGATTTGAGGGGGCTTTGAGTCTAAAGCATCTACACACTATTTGCACTAACTCACTTTTCGGTAATTTTTACGAAAGTTAGGTAGCTAATGAAATTTCTAGGGTAGTATGGCTGGCAAGTTGTCATAGGTAACAGCCCATTATCCAGTTGTATAGAGCCTAGCTACATGACCATACTCTTTCTACTGCCTTTAGGTAAATTTGTGATCAGGGAAGTCACCTACTTAGAAAAAGAATATATATATCTACTCAAAAAGAAAAAAATAGAAAGAAATAGAAAAAGAAGAAAAATAAATAAGCCACACTTCACTGCATAAGTATGGCTAGCAAGTTGCCGTGAGTTGGATGCCCTATTGGTCGTTTATCCAGAGCATAGATCATAAAAATGCACAAATAATTCCCAAAACACTTAGGGAAGAAGAGGGGAAGTAGAATAAACTAGGGAGATATACTCTGGGTTCACCCTTGTGTTGATCCCATTTAAATAAAAAAATGTAGAGAGAAAGCTACCGGTTGAACAAATACACCTTTAGGTAGAAATTCTCCTTAAGGTCACCTAGGGTCGTAGAAACCTGAAGTCTATTTTAACGACCGCCTAGTAAGTCTATCACTTTTCACAAGATGCTTAGAACTTAAAGTTCTTTTCGAGTCTTGGGTGGGTTGGGTAGCCGTAGAAAGTTGCCCCAAAACTCTTAACTCAAAAATCCAAAAAAAATTGAAAAGAAGAAAAAGCAGAAAAAAAATGTATCTTCCCTATCAAAATAAGGCGAGCACTTGGGCGGTCTGCATTTTGGCAGGCACCCGGGTACTGTTGAGTCTTCGTAGTTTAGGACCTTAGTTGAAATTTCTTCTTGTTAATAAACAACTTCTGCTTAAGCGATCGAGTCCTAATTCTATTTTTATACATAGCATATAGTTTCGTTTTACTAGGGACTAGCAAAAGATAGGCATGGAAGTATAATGTATACTATGCATGTTCCTAAGCTTGTGTAGATGCATTTCATATTATAAATAGCACAACATGCATTATTCTGCATTTAGGATAGATTGTATAAATCATAGGTTAGTTTGCTCCTTTTTGTGTCCAAGAGAGAAGCAGATTTATTTTGGGGCCTTGGATCGACGATCCGACTATACATATCTGATCAGGACGACAATCGGAGTCTAACACCTCTGAAATTGCCTTGATCGGAGTCCTACAGCACCATGTGCAGTTCGAGGGACATCAATGGCCAAGGGGCAAGGTGACGCAATTTGGAACTTTAAATGACAAATCTAACCACACGGATGGGTTCAGATTGACAATCGCAGCCTAACGGCATGAAAATCGGTCCAATTCAATATCTGTAGCACTTTCAAGGAGCATTTGAGATAGGTGGCCCAGATGATGCCACGTGGCATCATCCGAGCTACCGAAGGGCTACCATAGGTGCCCCACCCCATCATCTTGCCCTCGCATCACAGCTATTGGATCAAGATCCAACGGCTGGGATGCCTCTGCGCCCTCAGCAGTGAAATTCATCTCCCTGACACTTGTGAGCACGTGGAACAGCAATCGCGAAGGGATCTCTCAAGGCAAAGACACCCGTCGAGCCCCCACGTGCCTCCTAATCCACAACATCTTCCGAGTGCCTAATTAGAGCTGCTCGATCGCGATCAACTGGTGCTGGAGGCACCACGTGGTAGTGTCGATCTTCGTGAATTCACCTAGGTGGGAGATGTGCGATCTCATGCGTTGAAAGCTTCAGGCATGATCTGAGCACGTTTGAGGTGTGATCGTGGCCTCATCTTGGATCCGACGATGGAGAGTAGCCTTGCACGATGGCAGTTGTGAGCGAGCATGAGCTGGACCTTTAGCGACGTTTGTGGTGGAGCTACAACGACGATTGTAAATGTCACTGTTGACTTATGATCTTGTTTTGACTCCTCTTCACCACTATAAAAGGACCACTATCCCTCCCATTCTTCTTCCTCTTCTTCCCATACCTCCTTCAAAGCTCTAAGGAGCTGGTCCCAAGCCTAGGATTCTCCTTAGAGTAGAAAAGTGAAATATTTTCCCGCTTTTCACCTCCCTTTGTGGAGCATCCTATGGTCATCCTCTCACCTCGATTCAGAAGTAGATCCTCACCGCAATGCCGTCCTGCCCCTTCCTCCAATGCCATTCTTCTTCGTCTAGCCTCTCACCATCTTCATCCAAGCATCGTCAAAGCAAGTCGTCTTCCAAGCAGCCATTAAGGGGGATTTTCTCAACTCATTCTATCTTTTATCGCTTTCTAGTGTAGTCTTATACTTTAAGATTAGTTGTAATAGACTCTAATTATATATTGATATTTTCTCTCTCTTTCTCTCTAATTGGTTGTGGAGTAGATTAGTTAGATAAATCCTTGCCTACGATTCTATTTATTTAAAAATACCAAAATAAAATCACAAAAGATAAAAGCACCAAAAACAAATAAAATCAAAATGCATGCAATTTCTTCCCTACTGGGAGGGGGTGACATAATAAATTGCGGAAATATAATGTAAACCAATCTCACAAAATTCAATCGCACAATGTACACAATAATTTTTAGGTGGAAAATCAAATCGGGTGAAAACCACCACCTAACCCTCTCGAGTTAGCATTTTTCGATCAACCAAGTTGATCAAATCCACTAAACGAACCACTTTAAACGAGGGTGATTCAACCTCAATTACAACCACACTACAAGTGCGAGGGTAGTGTTCCTCAACCCCTTCTCTCCACGAGAAGGATTTTGTCCAACGAAGGAGACGGGAATTCGCAAAGTGAATACCCAACCAAATAACAAAGATAAAATAACAAATATAGTCCTATAGAGCCAACAAAGATTTAAACTTAGCTTCTATAGGAATTAGGAAAACTCCCCTTTGCAAGGAGTGCGTCGAATCGATGACGCGGGTGCGTGAGCCGTGGAGAGCGGGTGCGCAAAGGCTTGATGCTCTGAAGATGTAGAACTTGAGCTTGGAGAGCAAGGGCTTCTCTTGGACACAAAAGAGTGTGAAAGTGTATCTAGGTATCTTTTGGTTGTGTCTTGGTGTCTCTTGGTGTATCTTGGTGTGCAAGAGGTTCCTCTCTATTTATAGAGGCCTTAGGAAAGCTTTGGAAGGCTTAGGAAAGCTTCCATAGCCGTTGGGAGTAAAGCCTAAGAGAATCAAGCCGAAATCAGGAACAATGATTGCACTGACAGGGTTATCAGACGTCTGATCCTAGCATCAGACATCTGGGAAGCCAGTTTAAGATGAATGAAAATAAGGTCAGACGTCTGATTTTATGCGGGTTTCTTCCTGACTAGAATCAGATCTAAACAGGGTTCTAGTGCAAGTCCATCAGACGACATATAGGACGCCTGGCACTATGTCTGGACGTCTGGAAACCTACTTTTTCGTGGGAATGGATTTCCAAGAGAGTGCAACGGCTAGAAAATCTCTAAGAAGAGATTTTGGGTTAGCCGAGGCAAAACGGTCATCTATCAGACATCTGGAAAGGCTTAAGGACGTCTGATAAGGCTCTAACGGTCATATCCTACAGTGTTTGCTAAGCCAGCCAACGATCCACTAATTGGACATCTAGCAAAGTCATCAGACATCTTCTAGGACATCTGGACTAAGGTCTGGACGTCTGATTTTCATCAGACAGAACTTCTAAGTCCAGGCTAATTGTTATCAGACGTCTGAATCAATAGTCAGACGTCTTAAAACACATTATCGGACGTCTGATATTGGAATTAGACATCTGGAAAGGCTGTTTGAACCCTATATTGGTTTTCTAAGTTTTCTACAGAAAACATAAGTATTGTAGGGTTGTGCCGGTGTTCCTAAGACTGCTATTAGGGTACTTTGAGGCTCTTTAACATGAATCTAAGTAACAAAAATAAAGAGCAACAAAAGAGACGAAAAATACAAAGAGTACAAGAGAAGGAAATCTATCTTATTCTTCATCTCCTTCCTTCTTCAAGCCATCGCTCCTCGCAAATCTCCTCTGTTCTCCATCAAGCTCCTCCAATCCATCCTGGATGCGAGCTCGAACTCTGTCTGGTCACGTCTCCATTTGCAATTTGCCTGAAATCTAGGACTCAAAGTGCAAATGTTAAATGACACGTGTTTTGTTATCATCAAAACAAACGATCGTGGTGCTCGAGCACCAACAATCTCCCCCTTTTTGATGATGACAAAATCATAAATAATAATGCAAAAAATCCTCCCCCTTTTTGACATTATCAAAAAGGTTTAATTGATTTTACATTTCCTATAACTCCCCCTTAAAACATGCTCTTCTATGAATTTCAAAAGTAATGTTCTCCCCTTTCTATAACAATAAGATAGCTATTATTTTCTCCCCCTTACTAAAGGAAATTTAGCTAACTTGCATCTCCCCCTTAAAAATTGACAGTTAGCTCATAAATTTTTTAACTCCCCCTATCTAAATGCTAATGATAAAAAGATAGGGTGAAGAATTTTTACCTCACCTACCATGGCCAATAAAATGGTCCAAATGGTGGTGGTGGATGCCACATCTGATGGGGCTCCCATCCGTAGCTTGGAGGCCCGGGCATCGGTGTCGGTCTCCAGTCTGGCGGTCGACGTGCGGCGGGATCATTGTTTGTTCGCCGTCTTGTTGGTTTTCTTGTTCTCCTCCTTGGTCTACTCCTTGGTTCTCCTAACTCGAGTTGATCAGCCTTGAGCTTATAGGTCCAGTCCTTCGTGTTGTTGTTATCCCTGAAACATACAAAACAAGATTCCAATTCTTTCTTCGGTATCCAAGTGAGCTTGGATCCGGATCTGTTAGCGGGTCTCCTTGACGGAGATCCTTTCTCAACCTTAGGGCTATAAAAGTTATCTACTTTGTTGATTAATTTGTTAGAATTTTCCCTAAGACATGCAATTTCTTTTTCTATAATATGCATCTTAGTCTTTAAATCAGAAATTTCTATTTTTAGACTAACATTTTCCTCAATCAATTTATTATTTTCATTGATGAGGTTATGATTTTCTAATAATAGATTATCATTTTTAGGACTAGCTTCTAGATCCTTGAGTTTTATTTCTAATCTTTCATTTTCACTTCTAAGAAAACTAAGATTCTTTTTCATACTTTTGTTTTCTGTTTTTAGTGATTTACTAAGCTCATACAACTCATTAAAAGCATCTTGTAAATTCGAGTTTACCTCATTGTCGGAGTCGCTTTCGCTGTCAATGTCGCTTTCTCCGATTGCCATAAAACCCATGCAAGCGGTTTCATTCTTTTTCTTTGATTCTTCTTCTTCCTCCGAGCTCATCTCTTCATGAGTGTCTTCTAACTTCCTCCATATCTCGTGGGTGGTAGTGCACTCTTGGATTTGCTCAAACTCTTTCGAACTCAATGCGCAATACAGGGCATTCATTGCCTTTGCATTGAGTGAAAGCTCTCGAATCTGCAGCTGTGAGTAGCCTCCTTGGGGTCGCTTCAGGATCTCGTATGGGGTTTCGCAACATCCCCATATCTCGAATTCAGTGGCTTGGAGCCACGTCTTCATCCTCAACTTCCAATATCCGAAGTCCCTCCCGTCGAAATAGGGTGGTCGGACGGTGGACTGCCCTTTGAAGATTCTGATTACGACTATGCTTCCCTCCATGATCTTCTTGCCGGGTGTTACTCTGATCTCGTAAGAACCTGCTCTGATACCAATTGTAATTTCTTCCCTACCGGGAGGGGGTGACGTAATAAATTGTAGAAATATAATGTAAACCAATCTCACAAAATTCAATCGCACAATGTACACAATAATTTTTAGGTGGAAACCCAAATCGGGTGAAAACCACCACCTAACCCTCTCGAGTTAGGATTTTCCGATCAACCAAGTTGATCAAATCCACTAAACGAATCACTTTAAACGAGGGTGATTCAACCTCAACTACAACCACGCTACAAGTGCGAGGGTAGCATTCCTCAACCCCTTCTCTTCACGAGAAGGATTTTGTCCCACGAAGGAGACGGGAATTCGCAAAGCAAATGCCCAACCAAATAACAAAGTAAAATAAAAAATATAGTCCTATAGAGCCAACAAAGATTTAAACCTAGCTTCCATAGGAATTAGGAAAACTCCCCTTTGCAAGGAGTGCGTCGAATCGATGACGCGAGTGAGTGAGCCACGCGACGGCGCAACGTCGCTCTCGTGAACTACGGCGAGAGAGCGAGTTCGCAAAGGTTTGATGCTCTCAAGATGTAGAACTTGAGCTTGGAGAGAAAGGGCTTCTCTTGGACACAAAAGAGTGTGAAAGTGTATCTAGGTGTCTTTTGGGTGTGTCTTGGTGTCTCTTGGTGTATCTTGGTGTGCAAGAGGTTCCTCTCTATTTATAGAGGCCTTAGGAAAGCTTCCGTAGCCGTTGGGAGCAAAGCCCAAGAGAATCAAGCCAAAATCAGGAATAATGATTGTACTGACAGGGTTATCAGACGTCTGATCCTAGCATCAGACATCTAGGAAGCCAGTTTAAGACGACTGAAAATAAGGTCAGACGTCTGATTTTATGCGGGTTTCTTCCTGACTAGAATCAGATCTAAATAGGGTTCTAGTGCAAGTCCATCAGACGACATATAGGACGTCTGGCACTATGTCTGGACATCTGGAAACCTACTTTTTCGTGGGAATGGATTTCCAAGAGAGTGCAACGGCTAGAAAATCTCTGAGAAGAGATTTTGGGTCAGCCGAGGCAAAACGGTCATCTATCAGACGTCTGGAAAGGCATAAGGACGTCTGATAAGGCTCTAACGGTCATATCCTACAGTGTTTGCTAAGCCAGCCAACGGTCCACTAATTGGACGTCTGGCAAAGTCATCAGACATCTTCTAGGACGTCTGGACTAAGGTCTGGACGTCTGATTTTCAGCAGACAGAACTTCTAAGTCCAGGCTAATTGTTATCAGACGTCTGAATCAACAGTCAAACGTCTTAAAACACATTATCAGACGTTTGATATTGGAATTAGACGTCTGGAAAGGCTGTTTGAACCCTATATTGGTTTTCTAAGTTTTCTATAGAAAACCTAAGTATCCTAAGGTTGTGCCGGTGTTCTTAGGACTACTATTAGGGTACTTTGAGGCTCTTTAACATGAATCTAAGTAACAAAAATAAAGAGCAACAAAAGAGACAAAAAATACAAAGAGTACAAGAGAAGGAAATCTATCCTATTCTTCATCTCCTTCCTTCTTCAAGCCATCGCTCCTCGCAAATCTCCTCTGTTCTCCATCAAGCTCCTCCAATCCATCCTGGATGCGAGCTCGAACTCCGTCTGGTCACGTCTCCATTTGCAATTTGCCTGAAATCTAGGACTAAAAGTGCAAATGTTAAATGACACGTTTTTGTTATCATCAAAATAAATGATCGTGGTGCTCTAGCACCAACAATGCAAATTTCTATAAACCAAATATTTTCCTCCCCGTGTTCAACCCAGGACTCACCTCTCGTTTCGGCTCGAAATTTTATCTGGTAGTGGATTTTTATGCACTACAGCGATGGGTTTTTCAACTTAAATCTTTTCGCGTACAAAATCTCACTCATCAAACTTCCTCTCCAACCTATGATGCTAAGGTGACACTCAAGAGTTTTATCTAGTGATTGGAGTAGGTATTGTTTGTTTGGTGGACATGAGTGCTTGAATTTCTCTGAAGGCCAAGGAGAGGTTATTTACACAAGTGTACCATTGGAGAGGGTACATCAAGATCTCTTTCAATAGGAAGGGTTGATTTATCACTTTAGGGATTAGAGTGCCAAGTAACCACATTAGAATGTGTAGCATTAATGAATAGGAACAATTAATGGGAATGGACCACGGTGGTTTGTCATGTTTAGTTTGTGCTGAGATTTATGTGTCATGTATCCAATGTTTTCTTCCTTTTGCATTAATGGAACTCTTTGGTAGCTCAACTTTGCTTGGTGCAACTTGAATTAAATAAACTAGTACTTATTCTATTCCCAACCTCGAAACTTTGACCCTCGTTGAGGGCTTGGGTTTTTGGGGCATGACAACCTTCGATGGTATCAAAGCATGCACTTCAGGAAAAGTGTACTCTATGGCTGGTATAGGGTTGTGACTGAAATTTTGTTGTGGTTGAATTTTGATGGCACATATTTGATTACCTTGATGTGTTGTAGGATGCCTCCAAGAAGGAAATGTTCCCAAGGAAATAATCAGAACCCCATGGGTCTTGCTGCTGTTATAAGCTAGCTGCAAGGTACAGTGAAATAGATGTAAGGGACAATGTAGAGCTTGCTAGAAGCAATGAACATAATTAGATCAATTGTGAGAAGGAATGGGGCTAACAAAAGTGGCAGAGGATAGAACAATCCACCACTTGAGGGTCGAAATGGGGATCACTCGATGTAAGGAGGTGGTCTGTATCAACCAGCTTCCTTGGTCATGACAAAGAGTGCAAAGTTCGAACAATTCCGAAAGTTGAAGCCACCTACTCTTTGGGGAACTGGTTATCCATGAACAGTTAAGGATTAGATCTTGAAGATCGAGAAGATTTTTGGTGCTCTCCAGATGAGATGAGAATATGAGGTGCGGTTGGCTACATTCCAACTTGAAGGTATTGTAGAACGATGGTGGGCCATAGTGCAGGTCTCTGAGCCATTGCCAATGACTTGGGATAGGTTTTTGAAGTTTTTCAATGATTAGTTCTATCTGCAAGAGTGGAAGGCTCATAAAAGGGATGAATTCATGAATCTCCAACAGGGTTAGATGATTTATTACCCTTAGACTACAGGGTACAGGGTCAAGTTCGTGGAACTACTTCGCTTTGTGAGGAAAGAATTTATTAATGAAGAGGAACAAGTTTGGAGATTTACTTAGGGTCTAATAAATGATTTGAGAAAGGAACTAATTGGGATGCCAACGACTTGTCTAATTGAGATAGCTAAGAGAGCTATGGCAGCCGAAAGGACGATGGCAATGATTCAACAGTAGGAATAGACTAACTACGCATGCATATCATTCGTATATTGCATCATGCCATTCTGTATAGTTGTACATAAAATAATGCGTGATTATCCTATTATTAAATGTTTTTGTTTCTATTTGCAGGTAATAAGAAGATCCAGGTAGGGTCAGGATGCGAAATAAAGCAGAATAAGAGGGAAAGAGTAGAAGAAGAAGAAGAAGAAGAAGAGAAAAGAAGAATTGATCCAGCCAGGAAGAGAGAAGAGGAGAATAACCCTAAACACTAGTCAACCCTACCTTTTGACCCATAACCTGGATAGTATTATCCATATTCCTAAACCATTATCCATAACCCCTATCCCTACCTCACACTATCCAAATTAGCCTACCCATATCACAATTCTACCTGTCCTATCCTAATTTCCCTATTAGGCTCCTAAGTTGGCTAAGTGTTAATTAGACTCTTCTTGAGTCATTTGGGTTCACTTCTAGCCAAGTAGGTTCCCCTCGATTTAATTGGACTCACCTAGACCCTTATTAGAACCCACCACCACATAATCTTGACTCAACCCAACCACAACCCACACCATACACAACTTGAGCCTATGAAATTTAAAACCACACACACACAAACCCTTGCACACACCCAACAAAATCCCACTAAAAGTGGCGATTACCAAACCCAATCCCACCAAAATTGGCAACTTATTAATTTGACCCATGCAACCTAATTCCAATTCCAAAAAAACTTACGACACCTACCTTCCAAAACCAAACCTACCATATAAAACCCATTTTCTAAAACTTGCGCACATTCTATTCTCTCCTCCCTCTCAACTTGTTGTTCCTTTTCCTCCCTTCCAATGTTGGCACTTATTTTCCCTCTCCTTGGTGTTTGTCGCCCACCATACTTCCTCTCCGCTACCACCATCCCCCTCCACCTCCAAGGTCACCTTCATCCTCTAATGTGCTCCTCTAAGCCTTCCATGGATGACTGAGAAGAATAAAGAGGCTGGCCTCTTCACCTCTCTTTCTTCTTCTCTCTTTGGGCATTCTCTTCCTCCTCCTTGGGAGAGTACAAGCCCCCCCTTTCCTTCTCTTTTGGATGACCAAGAAGGCTTCTCAATAGCCTCTCTTGGTCAATCCCCCCATTGGATGGCATGTAGGCGGTCCTTGTGACCATGGCCTAGCCACCACCTACACACAAGGCCGATGGCCTCTAAGGCATTTCTGGTGTGAGGAGATCTTCTTCTTCCTTTGATTCTTTTTATTTCAATAATGTGTGATGTTTGTTATGTAGTTAACACTTTCTTTTATCATTTTTATGTCACAATTTGCTTGATTTTGTGCTTAAATATGATTGAATGCATAGATCTAAAGTGTGGTGACTTCGCATGCCCATTTGTGCTTTCTTCTTCCTTGTCTTTGCATGCCCCCTTCCCTTTGCTCTCTTTAGGGTTGTCCCCCTTAGGGTTAGCACACACCACACACATGGCCACCATGACCACCACTTAGATGCACGTTGGTTCTTAGTTGTTCTTAGTTTCACAAACAAAAAGAAAAGCATGAAAAAAATTATAAAAGATAAAAAAGACCAAAAAATTAGGTTAAGTTAGATTAGGTTAGAAACACGAATCATAATCTAGAAAAGTCTTGTAATTTCAAAAATCGCCTCCTAGAGACAAATGACCAGGAAAAAATTGACACGTGAGTTTCGTAAAAACAAATTTGTTGATTGGGTTAGGCACAACTATATTGCAACGGGGATTTCCAATTTGAATTATTTTCTTTCGCCAAATCGTTGATCAAATGGTGCCATTGTCGAGGAGGCACAACGAGGGATTTTAGATTTGGATTCCGGATATGTTTGACATTGTTTCTTTTTTTAGTTTCTTTTTCTTGATTAGGTTAAGCGATGAGGAGCCTCGCACACTTAGATCCATGGTGAAGGCCACCATTAAGATCTTCTCGTCATTCTAGTTTTGTTTTCTTAGGTTTAGCTTTAAAAAAATCTCAAAAATCATATTAAAAGTGGTGTGGAGTGATTGCATGTTCATATATCATCTTAAAAGCACAAAACCCTGATTCTGAAATAGGCCAGACATTGTTACTATTTTTTAAATTTCATTTACTATCTATCAGAGCCCTCAAAAAACTTAAAATTCAAGGTGTAGTTAAGTTTTCAAACTATCTTTCCAGATTTGCCTCTCATTAGGTAAAATTTGTATTATGCGAATTTAGAAAATTCAAATGGTAGACAAGGGTCAGATCTATCCAGAATCAGATTTTATCTGGCTTTAGGAATTTATTGTGGCCATTGTACAAATCCACTTGACCTAAAATCTGTTGGGTTGGAAAGCCACTAAAACCTAGTATCTATAGTATTTTTGTAAGAATTTTTGGGCTTGTGATTCCGATGTGGATTTCTAATTTACTGACAAGGGGTTTGTTTGGTCTATTTGACCCCCTCAAACTCTAAAACTCATAATAAATTCTATAAATAGCAGAAAATACTCCCTAGAGTCCTGATTGAAAGTGGAATCTATATGCCAAAATTCAAGTCATGCTAACTTTGATTTCATCCTGAGGAGTCATTTGAAGTTTGATTTGAGTCTGATTGGTCTAATTTCATAGAAGCATAAACCTTAGGTGTTTAACATTAGGGTTTAAGTTTTTTTAGGGACCAAAAACATGCTTTTTGAGCCTATTTTGTGTGTGATTGCATGGTAGATGAGGTCCAACTTTGATTGGTTGACCTCCATCATCTACATTAGTTAAAATCAATTCATCTCTACACTTAGAAACTATGATCTAGGCTTAACCACTTAGGAGCTAGGGTTAATTCAGAGAATAAACCTAAACATGTGCTTGCCTAATTACAATCGCCTTAACTCATTAACAAGCACAACTCCTAAAAACAAGTTGATTAAGAGCTTAAACCTTAAAATCCGATCATTTACTTGAGAGGACCACACCTTTTCTCCAGGGCACCAAGCATTGTTTTGTTTCACCAGCCCCTTACAACTGGTAGTAGGTTGCCATGACCTTTGTGTCTTCTTCAACAAGTCCTCCTACTTGCTGCTCTCCTATCCCTATTCATACTTCTTCTCCGTCCTCTTCTTTTTCTCTAATGTCCTCAATTGCTCATTCATCACTCTACCCCAACAATATTCCCAGACTTTTCCCACGCCCAACCCAACCATGATTTGGATTTCTCTTGGGTGGGAGACTAACCATCAAAATCTATGATATGATTATTTTTCCCACATTCTGATTCCCTGATTTTCTCATAACCCGACCCCGAAGGATCCAACCCATATTTGAACCGAAACCACCCTATAAGTCCCAGCAATACAACTCAATCAAATGCCTTAGCTGAATTAAGGAAGCAACTCTAGGATTATGAGAGGAAATGGGACGATTGACTTGCCAAGATAAGACAAAGTTGGGTGCAATTACAATTGTATCAACAAACTCACTTCTCCCACATACAAGTACCTGAAACAACTAATTTAGTGGATCCAATGAATCATCTTTATGATCCATTGACCAATTGGGATCCATTAGCAACTCCATAGGCTCTTGATACCCTAGGGATCTATCTTGGACTTAGCCAGCCTAGAAGTTACCATTGGACCTACTTCATAACTTGGATAAATCATTTGGGGAATGTACCATTTCTGAGACTCTTATACCTGATGATATTTCATTTAAGGATTAAACTAATGGATCGTAGGTATAGGACCAAACATCGGGTTCTCAATCAACTCACTATATAGTCAGCCCCACTTAGGGTAGCACACAATTTGACAGCTCCATACCCCTCTTCCCACACCAAGTTGACATTAGACTATTTGTCAACTTTGGTGACTCCTTCCTCCTTCCTCAGAGCTTCTTCTGTAGAGCCAAGCTCTCCTCTGTCTTCCTCGTTCTTTGTTCCATCTCTACGATGGAGCTCCGACATCATGTCTTCATCTAGATCACGTTCCTCTCTCACTGTATTTCTGTTCTTATAGTCTTATTTCATCAACTTCGGTGAAGCCTTGCCAACGCCTCCTTGCCCCATTGGTCTAGGTAAGTAGCCTAGAACCTTTAGGTAGATATGTAGGTTAGTTTAGAGTAGTTGATTAATTAGATTAGCTTAGGTAATGTTCTAATTCTACTACTTTTTCTCCGGCTCTGATGAGGTCAAATCCGACCTCGTTAGACTTCAATTCATGAAATCTACATGTTCTCCACCTTCCTCAACTCTTCACGACCACATTCCACTTGTTTTCTTCCTTGATTGATCTATAGTCACAAAATGCCCAATTCCATCTCAGCTTCTAACCTCTGTTGTCTACGGTAGAGATCAGAAGAGTTTAATCCATCTAATTGACCACTTCCACACCTTCGCAATTCTTTAAGGAACAAAATGCCTCAATCAATTGATTGAGATATCCATTCTCGAGTTCTGTCAAACTTGGATTTGAATTCTAATCAATTTGAGTTCATATCTCTAATTGAGGAATTAATTGAATCAATTAAAGTTTTCTTGAGGTTGTTGTTGATCTCAGGAAACTTTCAAGCTATTCTTTAGCCTATTTCATGGAGTTTTGATATCTGACATCCAAATTTGTTACTCACTAGAGCTCTGATGAGCTCTGGCAACTCAATCTTTGGTGAATATCGAGTTAATTACTTCTAGAAGCTATAGATTTACTATTTAGAGTGAATGATTAATTTCCACTCTTAGATCTCCTATTTCATTGATTTAATCAGTCTATCAGACTTTGTCTTCCTTAGCTCCAGTGGAGCTGAGGAGGTTGACTTGGTTGACCTCAAGGATCTACAATAGATCATAAAGCATACCTAGGTCCTAGGAAATCCAGATCAAGGCTTAAATCTGGGATTGAATCTCTTATTTGTTTTGTTGAACAAACCTCTCTTAAATCTCAGGCAGAGGATATGGGAATCCTATTCTAGTGTCAATTTCCTTGATTAATGATTCTATTAAGTTTCTTCAATCATTAGGAGATGATCTGGATAGTTAGTTGAATCTAAGATGAAGTATAGCTAAAATTGAACTTTTGAGCTTGAGTGGTCATCCTAAGGTCGTTCTTGGATTTTAGAGCTTTTGATCTTAGTTTCAGAAGTTTATTCTTACTCCTTAGTTTGTTAGGAGTCTTAGGATTAAATTTAGTGAGTTTTGAGCAGATTCACGATTGACTTCATCTCTATACAGTTTGGGTTTTTAGAAGCCTGCAAATGAGTTCATTGAGCTCAGTATTAGATTTGGAGCTAATTCTAGCTTAAATAGATTAGGTCTAGAATCATTCTAGAAGTTCTAAGCTATTGATTCATCTCATTAGAATCTCATCTGATCTGCCCTGATGGACTATGGATGCCATAAGAGTTTCTCAGGTGTTCTAATCCTCTTGAAGCTTTCCTCTAAAACCCATCGAGTGTGGATTGATCTTAGGCACATAGTAATATTGATTGGAACAAGAGAGAGAGAGAGAATAGGCTAGTTGATTGAAGGATTACATGTTGAGTTGCTGCTGCCAAGCAACACTGGTGAGGAACTAATTTTGGAGGAGGATTTGGAGCAGCTCATGTGCTTCGTATGAGTGTTTCAAGGATTCAATCGAGAGCCCTATTGTAGCATTGGAGATCTAAGTTGTTATTTAGAGAAGATCTATTGAGAATTGATGGAAATTAGGAGTCAAAATCAAGTTGGAGCACTGCCTCTGCTGTACGTTAGGAAAGAGGTCTCATATAGTCCCACCTTTAGAGATGCAAACCGCTTGATGTGGTATAAAAGCAATCGCCTCCCTTAGTCGCTCAGTTGACAACGACGCAGGCTGTGCATGCATGCATAGGCTCTTGCGTGATATTAACCATCGACCTGATTTGACCATGTGGCTGTAAGGAGTGGCTTCCAAACGTCAGGTAGAAGGTTGAGATGGTGACATGTGGCTAGTAGTGGTATTGATCCGACCAATCCAGGCCCTTGATCCTGCAAAAGCCACGTATGTTGTCTCTCCTTCTGTTATGAGAAGTTGAGTTGTGAAAAAATTGGCTGAATGTTGAGAGGCTTTGAGAATGCTATGAGCGAGGCTTTGATCTAAGTCTTAAATCATAAGAGCCTAAGTTTGTAATAAATGTGGATTAATTGATTATTGTTATAAAACAACATTCTTTTTAGTGTAATTCTTGCTATTCAATGCATTATTATTTCTTTTTCTTATGGAATGATTGCCATAGTATCATTATTCATTTTATGCAATTATTCATGTGGATAACAAATTGTAATAATTAATTAGTTAATTAATTAGTTATTTAATTATATAGTTAATTATTATGGTTAACTTATACTATAACTATATTTATACTATAGCATTAAATAGTAGTATAAATTAAGTAGTAATTCTAAGTAACTTAATAATTATAATGTAATTAATATATTAGTTAGGTTAGTAACTTGTTTATAGTATAATTACATAAATATTAGTATCTATTAGACTAGTTAATTAAAGCAAGTATTAATTAGTTATATAATTTAAGTATGGAAGTAAATTATAAGTAAATTAAGCATGTAGTAATTAGGTATCTATAATTTATAAGTAATTAGTAATACTTATGTTATTAAGTTATAATTCGTAAGTACATATTATGTAATTAAGTTATATATAAGTATTATCTATATAGGTTAAGTATATAATAGTTAGTTAATTATGTAATTAAGAATAAGATTAAATTAAAATAAATGGTGAATGTTATGCTAATTTAGCCCCCAGACTTGGAATTAACTAATATAAATTTATAAAACGTGATAATTACCTTATTTTCCATTGAACGTTGAGATTTTTGCTTAATGAAGATGACAGTGTCAAGAAAATAAATCAATCGTAATTCGTGTAGTGGAAAATCCTTGATCAAAAATAGATTAATTATAACCATGAGGATTATGTCATCTCCATAGGAAAGAACAAATTAATAAACTTATAACTATTCCTACTGGAAATGATCTTACATGTTTCACATTTATGTTAGAAATACCATAAAAAAAATTATTGGATAGAAATAGTTATCAAATTCCTTGCATCGAATCGTTACTTTTATAAGAATCAACAAATTAACAAGAAGGTAAGGGTTATTTATGTAAATTCAACTTAATAATATATAATAAACTTAAAATCCTTTAAAACACGATAATGGTATTCAAATGTAAATATTAATGTAACCCAAAATAGAGCTTTTGCTCAAGGAGATGGTGCTCGTCGATGGAGCCTCGGCTGGAGGTGGGATCGACGATGGAGGTGCACTGAAGTGAGGGCTTCGCATCGGTGGTGACAACGCGTCTGCTGGCAGGAGTCGGCCGGTCGGTGAGGAGGAGAAGCCATCGACGTTGAGGCCGTGGGTGGCAGTGGAGTGGGTGATCGACTATTTCGACGGCGGGGATGCAACGGCGAGCACGTAGTGAACTTGCTTGTGGTGTTGATGGCGAGAATGGAGGTCGTGGATAGCGCTGTGGAGACCTGTGGTGGTGGTGATGGATGGGTTCCTTTTCACATGTAACAGGGGAAGAAGTTGAAGTTGAAGATGAAGATGAAGAAGAGCATGAAGGAGAAGGGAAAGAGGGTAGGGAGGTGCTGTTAGTCTGGACGGTGGTGAGGGCGGTCATGGTTGAGACAAGGAGGGGGGTTGCGGTCTGCGTGAAGAGGTTTGGGGGAGGGTGGTGGGTGTTTGTGGTGGTGGCTTTCGCGGTGGCGCAATGGTCTCAGAGGTGCGGGGCTTCGAGGGTGGTGGCACTTGCTGTCACCATGCTCGCCCGCGATGTATCAAGCATGCGTAGACTGTAGATCTGCGTGGTCGAGGCTCGCGGTGGTGCTTGGTAGATCGCGGTAGGGAGGTGAACGCAGTGGGGGAAATGCGGTGACGCGGTCGATCACGTGGTGGCAAGGAAAGTGGAACGCGGTGGGAGAGGCTTTTTCACACTGTTGCAATCACCATCGTATGAAGGCCAAGCATACATGGAGGAGGTGCGCGTACTCAATGCGCGAGCGTTGTTGACAAGGCGTAGCTGCCGTCTGTAATGTCGCGAGGAAAAGTATTCGATGCATCCTGTAACGTAGAGAGAGAAAATTAAGAATAAAAATAAAATTAAGTTCTAATTGATTACTTATAACACATAGATCCAAAAATATTCTAAATTTAATTAAATAATTAATCCATGAAAGTTGACCTATCAAATATTGTCACGTCTAGAATTTGCTAGTCAACATCTATGAAGAACTCTGAAGTTCCAGGCTAGATTTAACCATTTAGATGCCTCTGGAGACTCATTGAAATACTAACCTTAGACCTTTAGGTATCCAAGTACCAGTTAAGGTACAACTTGGTTAGCATCAACCTTAGGTCGACGACAAAGTTTTCTTAAACTTCTAAGTTTATCCTAGAGTTTGTAAATCGTAGAAGTTGAAGTGCCCTTGCTTAGTGCATAATTTGATTAATAGGCATCCACGCTCATACGTTCCCAGGACTGGACTTGCCCTTCACCTACCTAGACCTACCTAGGTTCAACCATACTCAGACTTGATAGCTTTCTCCTCACTTTTTTTTTTTATCTCGAGGTTAATACAAGGGCAAACTCAGTGTATATCTCCTCAGCTGGGCATGTGGCCCGTTTTATTCACTCAACTATTTCCACTTGTTTCCAAATTTTTTTTAAAAAATTTTTCTGGTACCCATGTATAACGAGGTGCCTTTTATTCTCCATAGCACCCATGTGTAGCTAGGTTCCATTTCCATCCTCATTTTTTTCCCTCTATTCTCCATTTCATTTTTCTGGTGAGTGGCTCTCCTTCATCCTTTAAAATTGAGGACGACTCAAGGCACAAGGTTGGGCTCTGGACATCCCACACCCAGGGGTTACTACGTGTGCCATGCCAGCCACACCCCGCAGGGATCTCTATTAGGTTTGAATATGAGTTATGGTGCATTAATTTAGAGTACCCAACCCCAGTTCTGATAGAACTCACAGTAAGCTTTCACATGGTTGTCCATATTTTAAACTCGTGTATGTGAAAAAGACACTGCAATTTCAAGGATCCTAAAACCGAGGGATAAATAGAGTTCTATACTTCCTAAGCCCTTGACTTAATACATTAGCCTCTTAGCTTCATCAATTGCTTGAGGCAAAATTCGTATCTTAACAAATACTTAGATTTTTAAGCCAAACCGGCCCTAGAGGTCTAAGGATAATATCTTTCGCTTATCTCCTGAGACAAGACACTTAAGGCCTTATCTCATTAATCATTCCATCCCAGAACTTTAGGTAACTCATCTACAGAGATTGCTGAGACTAACTAATTAAGCTCAATAAATTAAAAATTTTGTCTTTTAAGAGAGAAAGAAAAAAAATGATGTTGGAGAAAGAAAAAAAACCAGCTCGGCCTGGAGACCACGGTGGTGGAATGGAGTACACGATGTTGGAGTGGGGCGGTGTCTCCACGAGCTCGGTTGCCTCCTCCTCTCCTTTGAAGTTAGCTGCCCCGACCAGATCCAACACATCCGCTCCTCCTTGATTGGGTTCTTCACTGCGGCAGCTGGAGGAAGAAATGCAGCCGTTGCACGTAGAAGAAGAATAAAAATAATGATAAAAAAATATGATTATTTATATACAAACCCTCAACTTTTATGTTAACTTAAATTAATGCATGCAATGTACCTAATTGGTTAACTAATTAAATGAATGCAATTCTAAGTTAATTCTAAATGCATTTAAATATGAATGCGATGCATAATTATGTAATTAAATTATAAATATGAATTAATCTATTTACATCCTAATTTATGCTAAATAAATGTTAGAATTAACTTAATGTCTAGGCACTTAAATATTTAAATAACCCACAAATATGAGCTAATCAGCACACCTTTCCGTACAAGATCCGAAAGGGAGACATATCCAAAAGGATCTTATATGCTATCCTATAGGCCCACAAAGCATCATTCAGCTTTTGTGACCAGTCCTTTCTTTTAGGCCTAACAGTTTCCTCAAGAATTTTCTTTATCTCCATATTGGACACTTCAACCTGTTCACTTGTTTGGGGGTGATGAGTTGCCACTTTATGTGTGACCCCTAGACTCTTAAGAAGATAGGTGCAATGCACATTCCAGAAATGTGGTCCCCCATCGTTGATAATAGTCTTAGGCCAGCTGAATCTAGAGATGATATTGGCCTTAATAAACTTTAGGACCACCGAATGATCATTTATCCAAGTTGGAATAGCTTCTATCCACTTCAACACATAGTCGACTGGCACTAAGATGTATTCATAGCCTTGGGATATTGGGAGGGGCCCATGAAATTGATGCCTTAAACATCAAGAATTTCAACAAGTTGTATTGGCTGTTAAGGCATTTCATCCCTCCTCCCAATAGTTCCAGTATGTTGGCATCGAGTGCAGACCTGCACATACTTATGTGCATCATTGAATAGTGAAGGCCACCAAAAGCCAGACTGGAGGACCTTAAATGCCTTTTTCTTTTCACCAAAGTGTCCACCACAATGAAGGTTATGACAAAAATTTAGGACACTCAACTATTCCTCTTCCAGAATACACCTCCGTAGAACCTGGTCACTACCAATCCTAAATAATTTAGATTCCTCCCGGTGATTATACTTAATTTGAGCCATGAATCGGTCTTTCTCTTTCTTATTCCAAGTACTGGGAGTCTCACCAGGGACCAAGTACTTTACAGTATCTGCAAATCAAGGGGATACCGGTTGCACCACCATAAGGGTCTCATCAGGGAAAGATTCTCGGATTTCACCTGACAGGGTCTCAACCTCTTAAGGAATTCTATATAGGTGGTCTGCAACAACATTTTCGGCTCCTTTCTTATCTCTAATCTCAAGGTCAAATTATTAAAGGAGCAAATCCACCGAATTAACCTTGGTTTGGTGTCATTCTTGGCAATGAGATGTTTCACTGCAGAATGGTCTGTATACACCACAACCTTGGATCCCAGTAAATACAACCTAAACTTCTCTAAAGCAAAAACTACTGTAAGTTCCTTTTCAGGCACTATGTAGTTTTGCTGAGAGTCGGTTAAGGTCTTGCTTGCGTATGTGAGGTTTCTTGTCAACCCTTTGACATATGACCTCTCCCACAGCATAATCAGATGCACCACACATCAGCTCAAATGGGAGAGTCTAATCAGGAGCTTGGAGAATAGGTGTAGTAGTAAGGGCTTTCTTCAAGACATAAAAGGTGATGAGTGAGATTTTACGCGAGAAAAATCAAGTTTGAAAACCAATCGTCGTAGTTGTGAAAAATTCGCTAATCAGATAATATTTATAATCGAAACTCAAGGTGAGTCCCAGGTCAAACACGAGGAGGTGAACGTTTGATTAAAAATTATGTTTGGAATTATTGTCACAAAGCAGAATAGCAGGGAGTTATACTTAAGTCCGAAAAGACTAAAGTTAGTTGTAGCACAAATCTGTGCTGGAAAATGCTAATCAAAGTAAGAAATCTTAGTACAAAAATAAATGAACCACGAATGGATCGAGTTGTATCCATAGGGAGGCACGTGCCCATTAAAACTCACAAGAATTGAAAACAGAATGTTCACCGAAGTTTTCACAAAGAAATGGAATTGAAATCCTCATTAGATAAGGGTTTTTGTCATGACAATATCCTAACTTACCAAATTGAAAGAAACGAGGGGGAATCATGATATTTCACCTCAATAATGAAGTGCAAAAATGAAAACTGACAATGGCATGGGTCGTAATTTTTAATAGAGCTTCCACTGTAGCAAAATAGTGGAGCTCCTTCGAGGAACTCCACATGTGGAAGGAAGGACAGCCTATGGCGAGGAGCTCGGGGGAGATCGATGGGACCGAGTTGCACTCGACGGTGGTCGCGGCAAGGAGCGGGATGCATGGAGCTCGTTGGACGGCAAGGAGGAAGGTGGTGGGTGCTGCTGCAAGGACCAGCAACCGACGGCCTTGGTGGTGGCGAGGGTGCATGAGGGGCAGTGGCGTGCAGAGGTTGCGTGTGGGGAGTAGTGTCGGTGGGTGCGAGGAGGCAAGGGGCTTGCACGCGAATGGAGCACACGAGCACTGGTGGCTATGCGGATGGTCGTGTAGGCGTGGGGCGTCAGTGAGGGCACTTGGGGCCAGCATGCGAAGAGAGGGTGGCGCGCGAGGAGGTAAGGTAGCGGGTGGCGTTGGTTTGATGTTCTCTTGAAGAAGATGATGGCGAGCTCAATAAAACAAAACAAAATAAAGAAAGAAAGAGAAGAAGAAAGATAAACGGTAATGGCCAGGGGCAATGCCATGCTCGATCCAAGTGTGGGGGGAGTGCTGGCCCACGAAGTCAACGTGGGTGTGTTGCGTGCTATCATCATGTAGGTAGGTGGTAGCTCCAACAATGTGTGGAAGGCAAGTAGTGTGGGGTAGGCACAATAATGGTGGACTGGAATGGACCTCCCTGAGCAAGATAGCAGCTTCGCTTCTCTTATAACCGTCGCAGTAGAATTCAAACAGAGGAGTGATGGCAAGATTCGCTTCTTCCATGGGCCTTCAATGGTCTTCAATGGCCTTCAATGGTGGCCAGTCAGTCCTGCACCATGAATAGAATAAAATATATGGAAATGAATTGATGTGTAATTTATGCATGAACCCTTAAGAAACTAATTCCTATTTATAACTAAACAATGCACATAATGTCTGATGCATGTAAACTAATTAAAATACCAAGCTAATGTATCCTATTCTAAATAAGTTCTAAATGTATTTAGATATGAATATAATGCATGAAAGCAAATATATATGAACTACATTATTTACATCTTAATGCATGCTATTTATAAATTATTACTAATCTTATGTCTAGGCATTTACGTAACTAATTAGCCCACAAATATGGGTCCATCAAACTTCAGATGGACTGGTAGAAGCAAATTAATTGAAAAAAAAAAATCTCATTTGGAGTCCCAAAGAGCGAGTTAATCCTTAAGGTCAACATCTACTCAGTTTTAATTAGTCTTGGGATGATTGTGCTCTTGGAATGTGATGAGCCCTTTAGGTAGGTTATGCCATTAATGATCAGTTTAATATGTGTGTGTGTGCACAACAAGGGTTTCCAAATAAGGTTATTATATGATGTGTCTTTTAGAGTTCAACCGTGTTTAGTAGCTTTTAGGGTTTAATCTTTATGTATATGCAATCAAGATCAGGAGGCACACTAAGTTTTGAAAGCACCAGTGATGATATATTTTCCTTTACAAATCAGAAATAATAATGAGTGCCTGGTCCAACCCTAGAGAGCAAGCTACTGAATGAATCAATTTTAATATTAGTGGTGCAACCCAAACAGTTCAATCAATTTCCTGTTGCACCACTTGATTAAGGCACACAAAGAATGTTTGACCTATTTAGATTACTATTCACTTATGTGTATTGAGTTAAAGTGTATTGGGTCCATAGGTCAAATCTTGGTTAAGTGGTGGAATCAAAGTGATTGTGCGCCTTAGTTTGTGGGTGTATATAGTGTGTATGTTCAATTAAATCCCATAATCAGAATTTTTTTATTTTTTTATTTATATAAAGAGGTGAGGTGGGTGGAGTGACAAACAAACAACTAATATATCTCCCAAGGTTTATACAAATTCCTAGGTTGATTTGGGTTTGAGTTATTTAGGTGATGGAATGGAAATCTAATGGGTGGGTGGTGGGGATACACTTACAGAATCTTCATCAGCACTTCTCTCCAATCTAACTGCTCTGGTCTACCTCGGAAAAGTACCTGCAATCATAGAACGATAAGAGAAAAAGTGAGATAAAAGTTAGGTAAGGTGAAAAACGTAGAAAAAACCAAAGAGCATTGCCTCCCTGGCAATGGGGCCAAAATGATGAGTGGATTTTATGCAAGAAAAATCGAGTTTGAAAACCCGTCATTGTAGTTGTAAAAAATCCACTAATCAGATAATATTTATAACTGAAACTCGAGGTGAGTTCTGGGTCAAACACGGGGAGGCGAACACTTGATTAAAAATGCATTTGGAATTATTGTCATAAAGCAGAATAGCCAGTTGAAATCAATCTATGCGAGCTACTCTACTTAAAGGATAAATAATAAAGGAAAGAGAGAGAATAATACAAAGAGAATAAAAGAGAGAAAAGAGGGCAACTTTATCTAAGAAGAATAATATTTATTATAGAAATCAAATCTACACTACGAAAGCATTAAAAAGATAGAGATGGGAAAAATCCTCCTTGACGACTGCTTGGAGGATGACTCGCTTTGACAGCGCCTAGACGATGGTGGTGAGAGGGAAGAATAGAGCTGGAGGAAGGAGGGTGGGGCAAGATGGCGTCATAACGAGGATATACTTTCCGAATGTGGTGAGAAGACGACCACGGGATGCTCTATGAATGGGGATGAGAATGCAAGAAAAAAATATTTTTATAACTCTAATGGAGCATCTTGACCTTCGAACAGGCTCTTTAGAGTTTAAGAGGAGGTGTAGGAAGAAGAGGAAGAGATGAAGAGGAAGAATGGGGGTTATGGGGGTATTTGTAGGTGAATGGGAGAATGTGGCAAATGATTTGGCCACGCTCAGCATTGACTGCCCACGCAAGACATGCCTCCATGCGCCCTGCCCCCGTGCTCGCCCGCATGCCTATGCACGCAGCACGCACGCATCTGTAGTTGCAGTTATTGCAAGGAGCCACCCACCGTGCGTACGATTTCTCGTGGGCTATCGCTTCGAATAACGCGTGCATTGTACACACTTCTCCGCAGGCCACGTGGCAGCTCAGGGTTCGCCTGATGAAGATCCAGCGGCCAAATTTGGTGCGCTTCTTGCGTGCATTGAATTGGAGACCTCACGTCTTCGCGATGTGATTGCTCTACCTGACTGTTGCGCTACTCTCACGAGAGTGTCGAGAAGATGAATTTCTGAGGCGTGGTCAAGGCGGCTTCTTAGCCATTGGATCTTGATCCAACGACTAAGAGTTGATGGCGCAGATGAAGAGGAGGTGTTGTGGGCGCTACTGGCCATCTTGGATGTTCTGGATGGCACCACATGGTGTCAACTGGACCATCCAACTTCAGATGCTTGTAGGTGGTGCCACGGATGTCGGATTGGGTTGATTTTCGCATCGTTGTGCTACGATCATTGATCTGGATCCATCCATATGGTTAGATTTGTCGTTTGAAACTTTGAATTACGTCACCTTGCCCCTTGGCCGTTGATCTTTCTCAGACTACATATAATGCTACGGAACTCTGATCAAGGTGATTTTAGAGGCATTAGACTTCGATCATCACCCTGATTAGATCCATACGGTTGGATCTTCAATCTAAGGCCCTGAAATATATCTCCTCCTCCCCTAGCCACAGAAAGAAGCTAATTAACTTATTATAATTTACGGAACTCCGATCAAGGTGATTTTAGAGGCATTAGACTTCGATCATCACCCTGATTAGATCCATACGGTTGGATCTTCAATCTAAGACCCTAAAATATATCTCCTCCTCCCCTAGCCACAGAAAGAAGCTAATTAACTTATTATAATTTACAGAGTCTTCTAAATGCGATATGATGCATATTATGCAATATTTATAATGCTATAATGACTAACTAACCTCAGAACATGCTCAAATAGGAATTTTATCCTATAAAGATGTGTTTACATCAAAAGGCCTTGGCACACTTCTCATCAAATACGAAGGTAGAATCCTTCTTCAGGAGGTTGCATAGTGGCCTCGAAATCTTGCTAAAGTTTTCTATGAAGCACCTATAAAAGCCTGCATAACCCAAGAAAGATCTAACTTGCTTGACATTGGTGGGTACTGGAAGTTTAGTAATAGATTCAACCTTGGCTTTATCTACTTCTAAGCCTTACTTGGACACTACATGCCCCAGAACAATGCTTTGCTGGACCATAAAATGGCTTCTTTTACAACTTAAGACCAATCCTGTCTCTTTACAATGGGTTAAGACTTTCTCCAGGTGTGAGAGACACTGGTCAAATGACGTTATAGATCGAGAAATCATCCATAAAGATCTCTCTGCACACTCGTCTATCATGTCCGAGAAAATGGACATCATGCACCACTGAAATGTTGTAGGAGCATTACATAATCCAAATGGCATACGTCGGAATGCAAATGTGCCATAAGGACTCATGAAAGTTGTTTGCTCTTGATCATAAGGAAAGACAACAATTTGGTTATACCGAGAATATCTGTTTAAGAAACAAAAGAATTTATTCCTACCAAGTTTTCTAAAATTTGATCAATAAAGGGCAAGGAAAAATGATCTTTCTGGAGAGCAGTTTTTAAATGATGGTAATCGATACAGACCCTCCACCCAGTAGAGGGTCTAGTGGTAACCTACTCCCCCTTCTCGTTAATTTCAATTGTGAATCCTACCTTCTTTGGCACCACATGGATTGGACTGACCCACTTGCTATCGAATATGGGATAGATTATCCCAGCATCCAACCACTTAATAATTTCTTCCTTTACCACTTCCCTCATGTTGGGGTTCAATTGCCTCTACATATCCCAAAAGGGCTTCATGGACTCATCTGTGTAAAGGTGATGCATGCAGAGGGTGGAATCAACCGTTTTGATGTCGACTATGGTCCAAGCAATTGCTTCCTTGTGCCTCTTAAGGCCACTAAGCAATGCTCCCTCCTGCATTTTAGATAACACGGCTAAAATGATGATGGGGAGACTATAGTTAAACCCAAGGAAGGTATATTTGAGAGAGTCTAGAAGTGGTTTAAGTTCTAATTCAGGGGCCTTTTGGATGAGGGTACAGGGTTTGATGTCCCCACCTCGAGTAGTGGATCTACCTTAACAATCCATGGCAGGGAAGGAGACTTGGTTCTGACACTCAACAACTCCTCTATTTCTCGATCATCCCCCTTATTTTTAAATGTCGAGGTGTGTTCCTTGGATAGAACCATTTTGAGGGGATCATCACAAAGAACTACTAGTGTCATCTCTTCCATAATTTCATCAATCACCTAGATCTAAGAAAAGTCCTCAAGTCTAGGTTGTTTATAAGCATCAAAGACATTGAGGCAAATCATTCTGTTCCCAAAGCTCATTTTTAGTGCCTCGGTATTGCAATTAATAGAAGCATTTGCAGTAGTAAGGAAGAAATAGTCCAAGATGATGGATGGTTTGGTGGGCTTATTAGAGGGGTCGGTGTCTAATACAAGAAAGTCAATAGGGAAAAAGAAGTCCTCCACTCTCACCAAGACATCTTACAGCAATCCTCGAGGTGTCTTTAAAGATCTATCTGCAACTTGAAGGATGACAGATGATTGGACTAGGTTGCAACGTGCCTCCTTCAAGTTGTTCATACACATAGCTCAGAAGAATATTCACCCCCACACCCAGATTGAGAAGAGCCTCATCAATGTGAAGGTCACCAATGACCACAAAAATGTATGGGGCTCTTGGGTCCTTCAACTTGGGGGGTGTGCCATGTTGCAAGATTGAGCTAACTAAGTCAGGTAGGATGACCTTAGCTTGAACTTGTTTCCTAGATCTTCTCTTCTTTGAACATAGGTCCTTCAGAAAATGAGCATAGGATGGGATCTGTTTAATAGCTTCCAACAAGGGCAAGTTGATTTGCACCTGTATAAAGGTCTCCATTATCTCATCCATCCTATCTTTGGCTCCAGATGAGCCAACAGAGTTGTCCACAGAGATGGATAAGTAGTTTGGGTAAGGCACCCTCAGTCTCTATGTGGAAGGGTTGTCATGTCGAGTAAGGCGTGTGATGTAAACACATTTACACTACTTAAAATGTCTATTTATGCATGTTCTTAAGCATAGGATTGCATTTCATGATATAAATATTGCATTACATGCATCATCTTGCATTTAGAGTAGTTTGAATAAAATGGAGGTTAATTGTCTCCTTTTATGTGCTTGGACAGGGCAAATATTTTATCAGGGGCCTCGGATCAAAGATCCAACCGTATGGATATGATCAGGGCGACGATTGGAGTTCAACGACTCCAAGATCGCCCTAATCAGGCATCCGTAGCATCAGATAGAGACCGGGGAACCCTAGAAGATCAAGGGCCAGGATGGTGTAAATCCGCAATTCAGATGGAAAATCCGACCACACGGATGAATTCGGATCGACGATCGCAGCCGAACGACACAAAAATCGAGTCAATCCGACATCCGTGGCACCATCTACAACTTCCAGAAGATGGACGGCCAAGATAGCGCCACGTGGTGCCATCCCAGCCGCCCAATCGGCCGCAGGAGTCCTGTGAAGACCGCGCACCGTCTCCTCTCCGCTGTTGGATCTCGATCCAACGGCTGCGGTCGCTCGCGTTTAAAAACGTCCACGCGACCATTTCGCCCGCGTAGCGCAGCGGCGAGCAGCCGCGGGCAAAGCGGAGGTCGCGGGTTCGAGCCGCGGTGAGGGGGTCGAAGGCGCGGGCGAGCGGGCGCGCACGAGCGTCAGATGAAGATCCAACGGCCGCGCGCGCCCGATAGCGCCGACGTGCAATTGGACGCTCTGGTGGGCGCGCGATCACACGCGGGCGGCGCGCTACGCAGCGGGCGCGGACGCGATCTAAGCCGTCCGATCTCGCGATCGGACGGCTGAGACGACGCGGACGTGCATATGCGTTACGCGCGCAGGCCAGCCGAGCGGGCGCGCGTGGGTGCGGCGGCGACGGCGGGGCTTTAGCGACGGTTTTATCCGTCACTAAAGACCCCTTATTTATTATTTTGAAGATGTAATATCCATTTTGCCCCCACTCCTTGCAACTATAAAAGGAGACCCCCTCCATACGAAATTTTCATCCCTTCCTTCTCCTCTCTACCTCTCCAAAGCTCAAGAGAAGCTTGTCCCACACCCGGGATGCTTCTCGCGAGATAAAGTCCAAATTTTCGTCCCCCTTCGGAAGTGGATCCCGCGACAACGATGGCGTGCTGCTTCGTTCCCGTTCTTCTGCTTCGTCCTCCTTCGTCCCGCTTCGTTCTCCTTCGTCCAGGCGTCGTCCCGTCCGGCTCGTCCTCCAAGCGACCGTCGAGGAGGATTTCTCTCTCCCTATTATTTTTACTGCTTTGTAGTATAGATTTACTGCTTTCTAGAGTAGTCTAT
The DNA here is from genome assembly GCA_037157565.1 of Thalassia testudinum. Taxonomy (NCBI): domain Eukaryota; kingdom Viridiplantae; phylum Streptophyta; class Magnoliopsida; order Alismatales; family Hydrocharitaceae; genus Thalassia; species Thalassia testudinum. Next base: position 21,310,134 of record JAZHRO010000015.1, on the reverse strand, counting down.
TCGTCCTCCGAGCGATCGTCGAGGAGGACATTTCTCCCTCCATTCTTTTAATGCTTTCTAGAGTAATTATTTTATGTTTTCTAGTTGTAACGAAAGAACTCTTTTATGATAAATTCCTTGTCTATTCTACATCTCATTTTGATTTCCATGTATAGTATTCTTTCTCTCTCTCTTACTCCCTCTGTCTCTTTTATTTGTTGTAGATACTTAGTTTAAATTGAATTTCTTCGTGACAAAATAAAAAGAAACGCGAAGTTTTTAAATCAAACGTTCGCCTCCCTGTGTTCGACCCGGAATTTTAATTTCGGTATAAATTTTATTTGTTGAACACGAATCATTCGCTTTCGAACTACAACGACGGGTTTTCCAAAACCAAACACGTTAGCGTAGATTCTCGATCAACAGCGTGGCATGGAAACAACCTCTTCCGGGTGAGTGATTTCAAGCGAGGGAGAGTTGGGTGACTCTTCCTCGGTGGAGATGGAAGTCAAGGTGGATGGGTTTTCAAAAGATGTGACTATAGGAATGGGTTAGAGTCTTGGCACTTATTTGCCACTCCTCAGAATAGTCACTGCCTGAGCATGCTCCCTGATATAAATCACTTTCCCTTTGGGATTCTCCTCAAACGAACTGGGAAGCTTCCCAGTCTCCCTCTTGCTTATAGACTTGACAGGTGTCCTATTTGGGATTTCATCTCATTGATTGCGTTGTCATGAGATTGGATGATCATGCTTTGATTCTCCTGCATGGCCTTCAACATAGCCTTGAGCTCATCCATCTTGGAGGTCTTGGGTAGTTGGGAAGGATTAGGAGTCTAATGGAATTGTTGAGTTTGAAAGGGTTGAGGTCTAGCATTCCCTAGATTGAAGATATTCCCTTACATCCATGAAAAGTTGGGGTGATTCCGCTAACCCTCATTGTAGGTATTCGAGAAAGGGTTGGTTCAAGGGTTCGGTCAGAATCCTTGAGCAGCATTCAAATCTGCCTGAACTAACTCAAGGAATCGTTTTGCCATTTGACAATCCATAGTGGCGTGTGCATTGCACTGGCAAATGGAGCACTCCATAGAAGTCTAGACCTGGGAGGCATTTTGTAGGAATTGGCTAGGATTCAACATAAGCTTCTCAAAGTTTTTATTCAATAATTGAATTTGATAAGCTAAATTCTGAGTGACCCCGGCCTCATTTGCCTCAGCCTTCCTTTCAAGTATTGTAAGTTTTCTATCCAAATAAGTAGATGACAAGTGCATAGGTAGGCTTCGTCTTCAGTTTTAGTTAGAAAGGTTCCTGTACAGGCACTATCCATTGTTAGCCTGTGCTTGTCATTTAAACTAGTGTAAAACCTATTGACAAGTTGCCATCTTGGCACTTGATGATGGGGAACAAGCGTAAAAATCTTTGAAGTGCTCCCATGCATCATGAAATTGTTTCCCATCTTGTTGAGCAAAACCTATGATTTCCCTCCTATAGTGATTAGTTTTTCTCATGGGGAAATATTTATTCAAAAATTCTCCCTTCAAGGCATCCCAAGTGTCCACTCTACCATCTAGAGTGTGATACTAATGTTTGGCCTTATCCTTGATGGAGAAGGGGAAGAGGGTTCACATTTGGGCATCATCAGAAATGCCTTGCAATCTCACCATAGAATAGACCTCGGTGAACTCTTCCAAATGCCTATAAGGTTCCTCCCTAGTAGTACCATAGAATGAGGGCAATAGAGATATGGTACTACTCTTGATTTCATATGGATTGTTCCCCCCAGGTCTTCTCAGTGTATGGCTGGGTTGATTAGTAGGGATAAAATAGTCTCTCAAAGATTATTGGCATTCCACAATCCTATTCTTTCTCTCTCTCCTCCCTCGATCATCTCTCTTCTCTCTTAGTGGGCTCTCCTAAGGATTCTTTCAGGTTCTAGATCAAACATAAGTTGTCTCCTAAGGGATCGACTCCCTAGCATGCACTATCAAAACAAACACAATCCAAATGGGACTTTGATTTATTTCTTTAAAGCACGTTTAGGCTTGTAAAATTAAGTTTCCTTTCAAAGGTGGCCGATCAAGTTTTCACAGTACAGTTACATGTCCTAAGTCAACCTTCGAGTGCCCTAAAACCTACACCTTCCTTAAATGATATTTTCAAGTGATCAAGTGAAAAGGTACTCTAAGGATGGAACTGAGGGATGCAAGTAGGGTGAACCCTTTCTTTGAGGCAATGCATTTGCAGTGCCTCTTAACTACTCTTTTGTTCCTTTAAGGGGTGTCCTTCTCCTTAAAGTATCAAAGCACTCGGTCACAAGATAATATCACTTCCACCAAGTGAAGTAGGAAGGTCTGCACCGATAAAGAGACCAATGCCTATAGCCTCAAGGGATTAAGATCTAGTGCAATGCCTAAAGGGCACGCTTGGTGTAGAAAGTGTGCATCACACCGTAAAAGATTTTTTATTTTGAGAAAATCGTACACAATGCCTTTAATTATAAGCACTTGCCCTCAATTTTAAGGTTCCTCCTTTTTAGCAGTCCCAGATTTTAATGTGACCACTTGTTAATTTGTTCAATCAAATTGGTGGCCTATGAATTTATTCCCAAATGCAATGAATGACAACAAATTATGCAAAGATAGAAGTAATACCTACCTCCAGCAATCTTCATGCAATTATGAAAATAATGCAATCAAAATAGATCTACGATGTTGTTTGACCTAAAATGCACGCACCTAGAGGATAGGCAATGATAAGTACACATTCATTCAAGATAAAATGTCTATTTATTCTAGTTCCTAAGCTTAACATTGCATTCCATATTATAAATAATGTATAACATGTATCATCATGCATTTAGATTAATATGTATAAATTGTCTATTAATTTATCTCTTATTGTGGCCAAGGGACAAGGCGACATTATTTTGGAGCCTCGGATTGAAGATCCAACTATACGGATTTGATCAGGGCGACAATTGGAGTCCAACACCTTCAAGATTGCCCCGATCGAACCTCTTTAGCATAAGATAGTCCGAGGAAGATCAGAGGTCAAGGGGAAAGGTGGTGAAAATTCAAACCTTAGATGAAGAATTGAATTGCACGAATGGGTTCAGATCGATGATCTCATCTCAACGGTGTGAGAATCGGTCCAATCTGACATTCGTGGCACCACCTACGAGCAAAAGAAGATGGATGGCCTAGATCATGCCACATGGCATCATTTGGGTCGCCCATGGACCAACCACAGCCTCCTCTCACCCATGGATGGCCTTCCCTTTCCACCATTAGATGAAGATCCAATGGCCTTAAGCGTTGAACCATGAATTCGTCCACTTGACGATCCAGGAATCATAGCGCATTGGTCAAGTTCTATCCTCCATGGAGGTCATGAGTTCGAGTCTTGTGGGCCCCCAGTTCCTCTTCCAATTCCACTTTGCCTTGCATAGGATTTGTATGGTAACATGGACATCCACGTGTAAAGAGCCTTGCATGGGATCTGTTCCATGTGTGGATTTCATGGGCGTGAATTTTATATGTGAAATGAGTGGGAGTGAAGTGCATGAGATACATTACATGGACATGAAATGCATGCATGCATTATTTGCAGCGGGGGATGAAGTAGCATTAATGATTAGAACATCCGCAACCTCTCTCAGTTGTCTAATTTTAATCCATGCAACGGGTATGCACGGGCGCAACTCCATGCGTGCCCCTTCTCCACACGATTTCTCCACACGATTTCTTCACACAAGCTAGCAAATCCATGCAGCGGGCATGTAGGGGCATTATTCCATGCAGTGGAAATTCAAATGGGTGCCAACAAAACGTGGGAATGTGTGCATCATGGGCATCAATTGAAGACCCATGATTTTTACGAGTAGTTTTACCAATTTAACCTTCTCCAAAAGCCTATAAAGGGCCCTACATCCCCTCCATTTTCATCCATCCCTTCCTTCTTCTCTCAACCTCCCAAAGAGCTAAGAACGGTGTTCTCAAGCTCGCTTTAGTGATCCCAAGCTATGGGAAGCTCTACTAGAGTAAATAAACAAATTTTTCCATTTCTCACCCCCTTCGCAAAGCTCTCGCCAGTCATCCTCTCACCTCCATTCCGAAAGCGTATCCCATGACATTGATGCCCTACCTCATCCTTAGTTCTTCCAAATTCTCCCTCCTTCCTCCGTCTCCTCTCTCCTTCCTCCAAGCTTCGATCGTCCAGCTCATCCTCCAACCATTAGTCGAGGAGGATTTTCTCATCCCTATCTTTTTACTACTTTCTAGTATAGTTCTAATTCTGCAAGTAGATGTAATGAACATGGTTCGATGGTTATGAAATATTTGTTCCTTCTCTCTATATTTTTCTCTTTCTTTGTATTATTCTCTCTCTTTCTTCTATTGTTTATTCTTTAAGTAGTTTAGCTTACGTAGATTAATTTCAACCAGCTACTCTGCTTTATAAAAATAAACACGGATTTTAAATCAAACGTTTGCCTCCACATGTTAGACCCAGGACTCACCAGAGTTTTGGTTATAAATTTTATTTGATAGAGGATTTTTATGCAACTACAATGACAGGCTTTTAACTCAATCTTTTTCGTATCCAAATCTCACTCATCAGGCTACTTTTAATCAGATAATTCACTCTCTTCTATTTCTTTTTTTACCTAACAAGAAAATATCTAAGAAAACTAAACTATCATCAATCCACAAAATAAAAGATAAAATCCTAATCAACTAAACAAAATTGGGGAACAAACCCCGAAAACCAACCCCAAATACAAGGGTAAGAAAATAATGAAATAAACTAGAGTCTAAAATGTCAAATAACTATTCTAAGTCTAATCTAAAATCTAATCAAAAATAAAAATGTCTAGATGCTCTTCTCCTTCCAAGTGGAATCAAGGTTCACGTATGCCTGCAACGACTTCTCAGGGTGGTGTCAAGGTCCACCAGATGATAAGTCCAATGCTTGTTCCTCCACCAGATGTACCTTACAGTCAAATCCAAAATAATATATCAATTATATAGCCTCAACATGAAAACAATGTGAGCAGAAAAATATTTGCAAGTTTACTAGGCTCGTTGTCTCCTTAGAGCAGCACCATTTGATCGATTGGGATTTTCGCTTATTGAAGATGATAGGATCAAGAAAATAAGTAAATCGCATGGTGGAAAACCCTCGATTAAAAATAAATTAATTATAACCACGAGGATTATGTCATCTCCACAGGGAGAAACAAGCTAATAAACTCAACTTTCCTACTAGGAATGATCCCACGTGTTTCACATTTATGTTAGAAATACCATAAAAAAAATTATTGGATAGAAATATTCATAAAATTCCTTGTATCAAGATGTTGCTTTCATATGAATCAACAAATTAGTAGGAAGGCAAGGGCTTTTACATGCTTAAAAACCAAGTCCCTTTTCCTGAAGCGTTAAATAAGAGATCTAGGAAACAAAAGAAACCTGTTATCATTGATGAGGATCTAATTAAGGTTTTTGAGCAAGTGCACATAAACATCCCAGTCCTAGATGCTTTTAAGCACATTCTAGTTTATGCGAGATTTTTAAAGGAATTATGTACTCCAAAGCGTAAGCCAAAGAAAGGAGGCACTGTGGTACTCTACGAGCAAATTAGCTCAATCATCTTGAGTATGCTTCCTTTAAAGAAGAAAGACCTAGGATCTCTAATGATTTCATGTGTAATTGGAGACTAGCGCTTTGATAGAGCTCTCCTAGGCTTAAGAGCATTTATAAACCTTATTCCTACTTCTCTTGTAGAGAACTTTGATGTAGAAAATCTTAAACCCACTGACATGACTTTACAATTACCAGATAGATCAATTAAGTCACCAAGAGGAGTTTTGGAAGATATTATAGTGAGAGTTCAGGACTTTTATTTTCCTATGGATTTCATAGTACTAGATATGGAAGTAGTTGAACGGATTAAGGACACCCCAATTATTTTAGGGAGACCTTTCTTGGCCATTGCAAAGGCCAACATAGATTGCGAGTCTGGAAAGATAGAATTTAAGTTTGGGAAGAAGAAACTTAAACTTGATATATTCAAAGCTTCTAGAAGATTAAATCGCAAGTGGATCGAGGAAGTAAGAGCGATTTCTATTTTTGAGGATGAGCTTATTTCCTTAGATTTAGATGAACCATCCTTTGAATCTTTTACCCTCTGAACAAAATCTCTCTCTATGACTCTACACTTGATCAAGAGGTCGAATCATTTGACTCATCTTTACCTCTATACTTAGTTGAAAATCCCACCCCAGACTCTGTAGTTGATCCTACACCTAAAGTAGAACTCAAACCCTTCTTGACACAATAAAATACGTATATCTCGAACCTAATCAATCTTATCCTATGATTATTAATTCACATCTTTCTGAAGATCAAGAGACTAAATTGATCACGATCCTGCGAGAGCACAAGAAGGCAATTGAGTGGACTTTACACAACCTGACTAGGATTAGCCCCAATTACTATACTCATCGTATCTATATCAAGGATAGGGCACGACCTTCCCACAAAGCATAGCGGAGACTAAATCCGAACCTTAAGGAGGTCGTAAAGAAAAAGATAATCAAGTGACTAGATGTAGATATCGTTTATCCTATATCCAATTGCCCTTGGGTGAGTCTAATTCAAGTGGTACCTAAGGCAAGGCTCACCATAATCAAAATCGAATCTAGAGAAACCATTCCCATGCTAATTGTGAATTTGTGGTAGGTTTGCATCAATTATCAAAAATTGAATTCCATAACAAAGAAGGACCACTTCCCTTTACGATTCGTTGATGAAATCCTCAAAAAACTAGGTAGTAACAAGTTCTTCTATTTTCATGATGGTTACTTTGGATATAATCAGGTTGCCACCTCAAAGATCAAGAGAAAATGACTTTCACTTGCCCCTTCGGAACCTTTTCTTTTCAAAGGATGCCATTTGGGCTTTGCAATGCACCCACAACTTTTTAGCGACGCATGTTAGCCATTTTCTCCAAGATGGTGGGTGATTATATGGAAGTATTCATGGATGATTTTTCCATTTTCAGGGAGACATTTGATATCTGCTTGAGTTAACCTAGTCCTCAGCTAGGAAAAGAACCACTTTATGGTACCTACGGGCATTGTACTTGGCTACCTCATGTCTGAGTGAGGTATCCAAGTAGTCTGAGCTTAAATCAATCAAATTTCGAATCTACTTGTACCAAACTTGGTCAAGGGCATTAGATCATTTCTCTGGCACATTGGTTTTTATTGGAGACATATTCTTGACTTTTCGAAGATTGCTCGACATTTGACAAACCTCCTCATGAAAGAAACAACCTTTGAGATGGACAAGGAGTGTATCATCACATTCCATACTTTGAGAGATAGAGTTACACAGGCTCCTATCCTGCAACCTCCTAACTGGAACTTACCTTTTGAGATCATGTGTGATGCATCTGACTATGCAGTAGGAGCTGTTTCATGGCATAAAATTGAGAAGAATCCTATAGTGATTTACTATGTTAGCAAGACATTGAATGACGCACAAAGGAATTACACGGTCATAGAAAAAGAATTGCTAGCGATAGTATTTGGATTAGAGAAATTCAGATCCTATACCCTTGGTTCTCGAATTATCGTGTACTCTAATAACTCTACAATCAAACACCTTCTTTTGAAGGACACAAAACCTAGGTTGATCAGATGGTTCTTGCTTCTACAAGAATTCGACCTAGATATTCGTGATAAGGTGGGATGACAGAATGTCGTTGTCGACCATCTTTCCCACCTTCCTTCTAAGAGTATTGAGATTTCTCCTCCTATCACATAACATTTTCCTGATGACCATCTTTTTACTATATCAACTGATCTTCCTTGGTATGCCGATATCTTAAACTATTTGGTCACACACCAATTCCCATCCAACTGGGATAGGAATCGCAAATCACGACTCGTATCAAAGGACAAATACTAATTTTGCGAAGATCCTTATCTTTTGCGACTTTGCAATGATCAAATCATTAGGTGATGTGTATCATCTTCGAAGATTGAGTCTATTCTCTCTTTTTGTCATGACTAGGCATATGGCGGTCATTTTTCAAGACATAAAATCCCTGTGAAAGTTCTGCAAAGCGGGTTTTATTGGCCCACTCTTTTTGCAAATTCACAAACATATTGTAAGGCATGTAGTTGTAAGCACCTCTGTTTTGATGCACCAAAATTATGTTTACTGCTACACTAATATTTCAGGATCATCTTGGATCAAAGCTTCTCTCTTGGATCAAGTTCAGATGGTTGTTGATTTGTATCTTTTACTTTTGTTTGAGTCTAGGACATTATTGTAAGGAACGTCAAATAAAACTCAAACAGATTTTCGTGCTTCTTTCAAAATCAGTTTTTAGGGTTATTGATCGACCAATTCTTCTACTTGATCGATCAAAATAGATTGATCAACCAACCTAGTCAATTGATAAAACCAGCCATTTTAGGAAGTTGATTAAAACCCTTTTAATTAACCAACCAAGCTAATTAATCGACCAATTAGTGATCAATCAAATAACTTAATTGATCAACCAAATAGCATTTTGATCGACCAATTTGACTTCCTTCTCAGACTAACTTTTCAGTATAAATAGAGGTCGTACGCAACTCTTTTTCATAATTAACTTTCAATAGAAATACGATCAAAAATATCAGAGCTTCTCGTGCCTCTTTCAAGTGTTTCTACGCTTCACTATTGACGTCATTCAAAGCACGTCATTTCAAACCTCTACTGAAATTCTGGTTTGATTTTTTATTGAGGTTCCATAGATATATTTATTGTTCTTCTACATTATTGTTTTGATTAACAAATCCCAAGGTGTTGGGAAGATCCATGTTGTTGTTGTTGTTATTGTGCTTCTCTTCATGGTAAAAAGGGAAGTGTTTGTAAAGAGGTTGTGCCACCCTCATTCAAGTGGTACGATAGTGGATTGACTAGCCTTGACTAGTCGGGAAAATCCTAAGCTGAGAGGCTTAGGTAGCTATTTTCACCCGATATGGGTTTCCACTTTAAATCCAGGTGTAACTTGTGCTTGACTTTGTTGTGAATTCATTTTTATTTTTACTATTTGAAAAAGGTGATACCATTCACTCCTCCCCTCTAGTATACATTACAATCCACAAACAAATCCTCACTTGGTATCAGAGCCTGGTTGTACAGAAGATGTCAAAGTCATCTATTGACGCATATGCTGAGGGGCAATTCGCAGTTCAACCTCCACTCTTTGATGGAAGAAACTATGGATACTGGAAGACAAGGATGCAGATCTTCCTAGAGTCCATGGATTTTAAGATGTGGGATGTCATTGCCTCCAAATACACATGCCTCGAGATTAAGGAGGGAGTGGCAGCAACACCAAATCAAAAGAAGATGACAACGCATAATGCAAAAGCCATTAATGCAATCTTCTATGGGCTTTCTAGAGCAGAATTCAATTGCATCTCTACTTGCAAGACAGCCTACAAGATCTGGAGCATCCTCGAAGTCACCCACGAGGGGACGTCTAATGTAAAGGAAACTAAAGTAAATCTACTAATGCAAAATTACGAGCTTTTCAGGATGAAAAAGGGAGAATCAATTAAAGAGATGTTCATGAGATTCATGGACATCATAAACTCCCTAAGGAATCTAGACCAGGAGATCAAGAATGAAGCCTTAGTGAGGAAGATCCTCCGATCACTCACCAGTGATTGGGAGACTAAGACTACAACCATACAAGAGTCAAAAGATCTGTCTACCTTGAAACTAGACGATCTTATCGGAAGCCTTATGGCTTACGAGGTCCAGCTCCAACACAAGAAGGAGCATGAAGATGAAGGGGTCAAGAAGAAGACTATAGCTCTTGAAGCCAATCAACAATCTGAAGATTCCTCAAGCAAAGACGAAGAGGAAGACATAGCCCTCCTCTCAAGAAAGTTCCTCAAGAACAAAAGAAGCTGGAGAAAGAAGAAAGAAGAGGCCAAAACAGATGCCATTATTTGCTACAACTGCAAGAGAAAAGGACACATCAAGAAGAATTGTACATTTCCCAAGAAGGAGTTAGAAAAGAAGTTTCCCAGAAAGGAAGGAAAGAAAAAGGCCTTCACAACAACTTGGGATGAATCAGACTCAAGTTCAGAAGAAGAAGAAACCTTCGGAGAAGAAGCTCTTCTAGGACTCATGGATCTAAAAGATGAGGTAAACTCTTTCTCACAAGATGAGTTATTAGAAGCTTTTGTTAAGATGCATGACATAGCTAAGTCACTGAAATTAGAAAATAAAAACCTAACAAAAGCATTAGGGGAAGAAAGAGCACAAAAAGATATGCTTACTCAACGAAATAAAGAGTTATCTGATGAAATCACCTCATTAAAACCATACATAGATAATTTAAAGGTAGATTTGATAAATTAAAAGAAAATTTTGCTATTCTCTTAAATGATCTGGCTAAATTCACTAAGGAAAGTAGAAACTTGCATAAGCTCTTAGGAACACAAACTCAGAGCACCACAAAATTTGGGTTAGGATATATACCTAAAAACAATCATGAAGCATCTAGTTCTAGCCAAAACAAAAAGAAAGGTAGCTTACCTAAACAGGGAGCATCTAACCATCGTGGACCCAAACAAAAATGGGTACCACAAGCACTATTGCAATCCTGTTTTGTAGGTCAAGTATACTATAAGAAGTGGACATATCAACAAATCAATGGAACATTGATGCCACGCTATAGATCAGCCAAACCAAGACCTCACAAAAGCAAACCAATGACAGGAACGAGAAGAAAGGAGATGGATCATGGACAGTGGATGTTCAAAGCACATGATTGGGGAGGAAGACCTATTCCTGCAACTTCACCACCAGGAAAGTGGTACTGTCACATTTGGGAACAACCACAAGGGCCATATTATTGGTACTAGCCAAATTAGTAATTCTTCCACCTCTTTTGATAATGTACACTTAATTAGTGGATTAAAACATAACCTTCTAAGTGTAAGCCAAATATGTGATAAATGATATAAAATCACTTTCACATCAAATGGATTTAAAATACAAGATAAGGAAACAAAACAAACTCTTCTAAAAGAAAATAGGAATAAAGATATCTATATTGTCAACTTCAGTAAATGCGATAGTCTTAAATGTCATGTCGTATCTAATGAAGAGGCAACACTTTAGCACAGACGACTAGGTATGTTCACATGTGAAATATTAGTAAACTTGTGAAACATGAGCATGTCAAAGGTCTACCAAAGATCAACTTCAAGAAAAGCAAAGTCTATGATTCTTGTCAAGTTGGTAAACAAACTAAAAATCCTTTCAAACCAAAAAGGATGGTTAGGACTCCACAACCTCTAGAGCTACTCCACTTAGACTTATTCGGACCAACCAAATCCGAAAGCCTAAGTGGGTGCAGATATTGTCTAATCATAATTGATGACTTCTCTAGATTCACTTGGGTATCCCTCTTAAAAAGAAAGGACTTAACCATTGATGCATTTAGCAAACTAGTTAGAAGACTACAAAATGAGAAAGGATCTGAAGTGATTAGGATTAGAAGTGATCACGGAGGATAATGTGAGAAAGAATCTTTTTCTAATTTTTGTGATCAATATGGGATAAAACATGAATTTGCTTTCCCTAGAGCCACACCTCATAATGGTGTAGTTGAAAGGAAAAATAGGACCTTACAAGAGTATGCTCGCACAATGCTATGCAAGTAAAGCTGCCTCGATATTTTTGGGCAGAGGCTGTAAACACTGCTTGCTATATCCAAAATAGATCCCTGATTAGACCAATCCTAAACAAAATACCTTTTGAACTCTATCATGGAAGAACACCTAGAATTTCCTACTTCAAGATATTTGGCTGTCGATGTTTTATACTTAACACCAAAGACAATCTTGATAAGTTCGATGCTAAAAGCTCAAAAGGAATATTCTTAAGTTACTTAACTAGAAGTAAACCTATAGAGTTTAACAAGAGAATTTAGTTGTTGAGGAAATATGCATGTATCATTTGATGAAACACTAGCTCAACCTAAATCTTCTGCAAATAATTATGATGATGATCTAATAGATGACCCGTCAAACATTCCAGAAGAAAATGTTTTTGATGAACTACCCAAAGATATTTCCTATGTGAAAGATCATCCAAAAGAATTGGTGATAGGAGAATTGTCTAAAGGAATTCAAACCAGATCTTCTTTTAATACTTTAGCTTTCATTGCATTTGTTTCTCAATTAGAACCCAAAAATGTTAAGGAAGGGTTTTCTGACAATTGCTGGATTATTGCAATGGAAGATGAGTTGAATCAATTTAAAAGAAATCATGTATGGGAACTTGTTCCAAAGCCTGACTCTCAAACCGTTATAGGAACCAAGTGGGTCTTTAGGAATAAACTTAATGAAACAGGAGAAATAGTTAGAAATAAAGCTATACTTGTGACCCAAGGATATAATCAAGAAGAAGGAATAGATTTTGATGAAACATATGCGCCTGTAGCTCGCCTAGAATCCATTAGAATGCTACTAGCCTTTGCCGCCCATATGAAATTCAAACTTTTTCAGATGGATGTCAAAAGTACTTTTCTAAATGGATTCATCAAGGAGGAAGTATATGTTAAACAACCACCAGGTTTTGAAGATGCTGAATATCCTGACCATGTATACAAACTAAACAAAGCATTATATTACCTAAAACAAGCTCCATGAGCTTGGTACAACAGATTAAAATCCTATCTAATTGAAAACAAGTTTAAAATTGGTAAAATGGATGCAACTTTATTTACAAAAAGAAAAAAACATGATCTCTTAATAATACAAATATATGTTGATGATATCATTTTCGGTGCTACTAATGATCTGTTATGCCAAGAATTTGTAAAGGTAATGCAGGATCAGTTTGAAATGAGCATGATGGGAGAACTTCGATTCTTTCTTAGACTTCAAATTAACCAGCTATCCTCTGGAATCTTCATATCTCAAACAAAATATACCACGGAGATCTTGAAGAAATTCTCTATGGATAAAGTGAAGGGTAAAGACACACCTATGGCAACTTCTACGCAATTAAAATCTGACAAAATAGGTAAATCTATAGATCAAAAATTATATAGAAGCATGATAGGATCTATATTATACTTGACTGCTCGTAGACCTGATATTCGCTTTTGCACTTGTTTGTGTGCTCGCTTTCAAGTAAACCTTAGAGAAACACATTTAAATGTTGTTAAAAGAATACTTAGATACTTAAACAACACACAAGACTTAGGACTTTTCTATCCAAAGTTAGACACATTGGAATTATATTTCTTTTATGATGTTGATCATGCAGGTAGCTTTATAAACAGAAAGAGTACTAGTGGAACATGTCAATTTCTTGGAAATTCCCTAGTCTCTCGGTTCTCTAAAAAACAAAACACTGTTTCACTTTCAACAACCAATGTAGAATATGTAGTTGCACCTTTAGAGTGTTCACAACTATTGTGGATGAAACAAACCTTACAAGATTTTGGCCTATCTGCAAAAACAACAAAATACTGTGTGACAACACTAGTGCCATTAACTTCTCTAAGAATTCAGTACAACATTCTAAGACTAAACATATTGATGTTAGACACCACTTTTTAAGAGACTGTCTTAAAAGGAGAAATTAACCTATAGTTTGTTAAAATAGAAAATCAATTAGCTGATATCTTCACAAAACCATTGTCAAAAGAAAGATCCAACCTAATTTTCCATTCACTAGGTTTATCAAGATTAAAAGAACTTAATTGATATGCTTGATTGATCTGTTTTACACTATTGATCGATCAATGTTTTAAATTGATCGACCAAATTCGTTGGCGGGAAATTTCTTCCAAAAATTTTGAGTTTTGATTGATCAACTTAGTTGTTTGATCGACCAATCCGGTTGGGCGGGAATTTCCCCTCAATCATTTAAACTCTAATCAACCAATTAACGTAATTGATCGATCATTTCTTGTTTTGATTGACCAAGAACTATTTTGATCGACCAAAATTGGGCAGTTTTACTTTTCGAGATTGCGATCTTTTTACCTCGAATCTCGCTCCTAATCTACCTAACCAACCTTGGTAACTATGATTAGCTTCCTAAAATGTTTTTACCAATTTTGCTAATCATCTTTTCTGTAAAAACACACATTTTTACCATCAAACCTATTTTTTTACCACCAATGCCCCACCGTTTGGTCCCCACATTCTCTCCACCACCAAACAAAAATACCCATGCGACCCTACCTCTCCTCCTCCGGCGACGGTGATCGACCAAACTTTACGCTGCCTCCAACCATCACCGTCTCTCACGCAAAGAAGCCACGCCACCGTCGTGCGTCCTCCATGCATCGCAACACTTCTCTTGACACCTCCTTTGCACCACCTCCACGCGACCTTGACCTCCGGTCATGCACACCTCTCACCAATCGTCCTCCACATCCTTGTCGACCTCCCTTTGATTGACCAATCTTTGATCGGTCATGGTACACTCTTAACTTAGTTGAAATCTGTCCCTTTTTGGATTTTTTCTTAAGTATTAGATGCGTTATGATGTGGTTTAATGTTTTTCTTGCTTCCTTATGTGTTTGCTTGTGAAATTGTGTAGTATAAGTGAGCAAATCATCCGTTTACATCTCATTTTTGTCGAGTCTAACCACTTTTGGTTGAGCAAATTTCTTGGTTGATTGACCAAAAGTCGATTTTTCCAAAACCCTATCCGGGTCATTTTTTATCAACCAATCTAAAATTTTGATCGACCAACATGTTTTCAAATACTCTGAAATGGCTCCAAAATGCACACATGCCTCCTTGTCTGCTCATCATGGTGATACATTTGACTGATTTTTCATAATTGAGCCTGCTCGCGATCGTTTTTCTTTATTCGCCAAATTTTCACCACATGTTGGTAGACCAGTAGATTTTGCCTACTTTGAGTCTATATTTCCCAAAATCAGTGAAAAATTTGCATATCACCAGACTTTACGTCTTTTTGAGCGGAACTTTTACGCAAGTTCTAAGAACAGCCACATACCCAGTGTTGACCCAATGTCCTGCCACCTATTTTATTCCAATTTAAAGAACATAGGTGAGGGCTTCAACATCGAGTTGACCTTAAACGTCTACGGCATAGAGGTTCTGGTCAATGCATATGTTCTTTTTGAGATTCTTGGTTGTACGTCTATTGGTTCTACCTTTCTTGAGCTCCACCAGCAGACACAAATGGATACCATTAGGGAGACCCTACTCACTCCCTCTCATTTTATCTTGGGTCGTCCAACCAAGTCACCCTATTTTCGTCATCTACCCAGATTTCTTAATCGAGTCTTTTTATGGAATTTCATGTCCAAATCTACGTCTTTTGAAAACTACCCTGGCATTATGCTCATTACCCTTTATGCCTTTCTTAAGAATAAGCGGTTCAACTGGAACCACTTGATTTTGTATTTAATGAGCAAGCAACCCACCAGCTCCTTCTAGTTTGGGACACTTCTTTCCTACATTTTCCTACATTTCAGTGTTCCCATGGATATTAATCATAAATAGTTTATCACTAGAGTCTCCATTTTTAATAAGCTCACTTATACAAAGATGGAGCAAGCTTAGGGAGCCTGTGGTGAGGATGCGGCCTAGGAGATTAATAGCAGCAGCAGGAACCATCAGCAATCCCTCCTCCTTTCCTGCCTTATGAGCACTTTACAGTGACCTATCCTCCTCTAGTGCGACCCTCTCCATCCTTCTACGAGTAGGAGTGGAGCCTTTTGGACAGACCCCTTTCAGGCAGGGATTTTGTCAGTATCCAGTATGTGACAAATGGTATTTCCTTGATGATGCATCAGCAAAGAGAAATAGACTTGGTGATGATGAGACATGGGCATTAGGTATCACACTACCTGAATGCTCAAAGCCAGTTCTTGGATAGACTTGGAGAGCTATTCATGACATTCAGCAGCAGGTTCACCTGCCTCCTCGACCTCATTGATCTACTACCATGCCTCCATCATCACAGCACCTCCTCCTCCTCCTACCTCTGCAGCAACACCAGCAGACCAGCAGGTTACACCACCTCGCAGGACATCTAGGCAGCCGACACCAAGATCGTCAGCTCAGCGCTGCCTATATCTTGGTTAGTCTGCCTCCTCAAAGAGATCTAATTCACTGGATCTTGAGCTGGATACGGGCCTCCAAAGCACGATGGATGACTTCATGGCATCATTAGATGACTAGATTTAGTTTTTCTTAGGTTTTATTGGTTTGTAAAACTTAATTTTCTCAAAACTATTTCATTTTATGATCTACTTATTTAGACTCTTCTATATCTTTGTTATATGCATGGATATTATCTCTCTCAGATATATTTTACTCTCTTTGTAATTACATGTTGATATTTATGTTGCTTTATTTACATGCTTAAGGGGGAGTTAAATGAAAAACATAACAGCATGTTTACTTTTTGCTGAAACAAAAAGGGGGAGATATTATGCATAATTGTTCCAATTTCATAATTATAATTTTATTGTCATCAAAAATCGAGAGAATGTAAGCACCTCTGTTTTGATGCACCAAAATTATGTTTACTACTACACTAATATTTCAGGACCATCTTGGATCAAAGATTCTCTCTTGGAACAAGTTCAAATGGTTGCTGATTTGTGTCTTTTACTTTTGTTTATGTCAAGGATATTATTGTAAGGAACCTCAAAATAAAACTCAAATGAATTTTCACACTTCTTTCAAAATCAATTTTTAGGGTTATTGATCGACCAATTCTTCTACTTGATCGACCAAAATAGATTAATCGACCAACCAACTTAGTTAATCGATCAAACCATCCCATTTTAGGAAGTTAATTAAAACCCTTTTGATGGACCAACCGAGCTAATTAATCGACCAATTAGTGATCTATCAAATAACTTAATTGATCGACCAAATAGCATTTTAATCAACCAATATATGTTAATTGATTAACCAATTTGACTTCCTTTTCAGATCAACTTTTCAGTATAAATAGAAGTTGTACACTGCTCTTTTTCATAATTAACTTCCAATAGAAATACCCTAAAAAAGATCAGAGGTTCTCGTGCTTCTTTCAAGTATTTCTATGCTTCGCTATTCATGTCATTCACGTCATTTCAAACCTCTGTTGATATTCTGGTTTGATTTTTTATTGAGGTTCCATAGATATATTTATTGTTCTCCTACATTGTTGTTTTGATTAACGAATCCCAAGGTGTTGGGAAGATCTGTGTTATTGTTGCCGTTGTGCTTCTCTTCAGGGTAAAAGGGAAGTGTTTGTAAAGAGGTTGTGCCACCCTCGTTCAAGTGGTACAATAGTGGATTGACTATCCTTGACTAGTCAGGAAAATCCTAAGCTAATAGGCTTAGGTAGTGGTTATCACCCAGTTTGGGTTTCCACTTTAAATCTAGGTGTAACTTGTGCTTGACTTTTTTGTGAATTCATTTTTATTTTTACTATTTGAAAAAGGCAATACTATTCACCCCTTCCCTCTAGTATATGTTATGATCCATGGGCATATCCTCAGTAGTTGCTGGCAGACTCTTGGTAGCATGACACGCAGAGACATGATGCCACTAAACCCGATAGTTGTTTGTGAAATCTTCGATATCTAGGGCATTGACTTTGTGGGTATGTTCCCTTCTTTTAGCTTTGAGTACATTCTACTCGCTGTCAATTACGTATCTCGTTGGGTCAAAGCCATACCCACGTGCACTAATGATCACAAAGTTCTCATTCCTTTTGTTGAAACCATATCATCTCTCATTTTGGGGTACCACATGTGATTATCTCTGATGAAGGATCCCATTTCAATAACACCTAGTTTCAGAACCTTCTTAGGTAATATGGAGTTACACATCGTATCGCTACACCTTATCACACCCAAACTAATGGGTAAACTGAGGTTTCTAATCGGGAGATCAAGAAGATCCTTCAAATGACAATCAGACCTGATAGGAAGGATTGTTCTTCCCCATTAGACAAGGCTTTGTGGGCTTATAGGACCACCTACGAGACACCCATAGGCATGTCACCATACAAACTTGTTTACGAGAAACCTTGTCATCTTCCAGTAGAATCGAACACAAGGCCTATTGGGCTATTAATGCCTACAATCTTGACATCGCGAAGGCTAGCGATCACCATAGGTTACAGCTTAGCGAACTTGAGGAGATTCATAATGATGCCTATAAGAGTTCCAACCTATATAAGGATAAGTTAAAAGCCTTCCATAATAAACACATTTACCGCAAATCTTTCGCACTTGGTCAGAAGGTGTTGCTCTTTGATGCCCGTCTAAAGCTCTTTCCAGGGAAATTTAAGTCTAAATGGACTGGTCTATTTGAGCTTATACTAGTCTTCGACAATGGAGTTGTCGAAATCATAGAACCCAACATGAATCAAGCCTTTAATGTAAATAAACAATGCCTTAAACCTTATCTTGAGACACACTCCTTGGGTCTTGTTAGAGATTGTTACACACTCCACTAGCACTTCACCTAAGTTTATGCCTAGCTGAAGGCGTAAAACTTAGCACCTATATATAGTTGTTTTTTATTCTTTCTTTTCTATTTTTCCCATCTTTGTCTACTTCTACATTTGAGTCTGAGCTTTATCAGATCACTTCCTTATTACCTATTCTTCACTTAGTCTGACTAACCCCTCTAACTTTTATCAGAGTAGAAATCGAATGCCTGAGGTCTGTTGATCTCCTCTATTTGATTCCTTCCATTACCCTATACTAAGTGAACTGTAGAGCCTTTTTCACCCTTTCTTTACAATAAGGACATTGTAAGATTTTGGCATGGGGGAGTATAAAGTGAATCTTAATACTTTAAGTATAGTATTAGATAAAAGAAGAAAAATTTTGAAAATCCTAAAAATTTAAATTTTGAAAATACATAAAAATTTGAAAAATTATAAACCATAAAAATATATAAAAACAAAAATAACAAAAATATTTTCCTTTTATGGAGGATTACATTCATTTTGAGAGGAATTCTTTCATAAGGAGAAGAATTTTTACATTAGAAATCAAAAATATATTTATATTTATAGTTTATATGGTGTACATAAGTAAGAGTATTGAATCCCTACTTTGGATTTTAACTTGAATATTTTTTAAAACAAGTACTTGTCTTTTACTTTTGACACGGGATTTTTTGAGTCAAGAATCTGAAACCTAAGTATGTAATTTGTATTCCTGCTCTTTACTTTGAAAATAGAGTAACAAGATGTCATTAATTCACATACAAGACTTAATTTTTGGAATTAAATTGTAACTTTCTTAGTGAATAAGACTAGGTCATGCCCTTTTGACTTTGAATTTCTATTTTTATCACTAAGTTGAGTAAAAAGACTAGATACTTGGAGTTAATCAAGTAAAGAAGTTAGTTTGGAACCTTAATCATAAGGTCTAACAGGCTATAGGTAGCTTAATCAGTTGAGGACGTTCAGCTAGACTTGGCAAGTTGCATCTTGACAGATCCTATGGGCTAATACTAATGGTTTAAGGGACCTGAAAGTGAAGGGCTTTGTTGTCCACTCTTTGGTTTTCCAGCTAAGTAACCAAAGTGTCTAAACTTCACACACATTAGAATTGTCTTATAGGCATCTGAGACCGTGAAAACACAAAGACCAAGAGATCGGTCTTATATCCTTTTTACCCCAAGGATTTCCATAGGGTAGCTCTTGAAAGGATGAAGGATGTGACACTCACCTAGAAAAAAAACTTGGAGATTTTACTTAGTAGTAAGAAAAATGAGAAGACGAGAAAAAATTATATATGAGAAAAAATATATTACACCTTGCAATAATGCACCACGGTACAAATGGGTACTTATGCATTTATCCACCAAATAAAGCATCTTGTTACAAATGGATGCTACCCTTCTCCATCCAATAAAAAAACACCTCAATACAAATGGGTGTTTTAACCTATAGAAAATGGATTAGAAAAATATGAAGATAAAAACTAGGAATAAGAGACCTAGTGGTCCAGCTGAGGAAATATATGCCTTGAGTGTTGAGCTCAGGATAAAAATGGGTGTGGAGAGAGCAACTAAATCTGAGTAAGGCCAAGCCAAAAGCTTGAATTGGGATGACCTGGATTAGGATCTTGAGGTCAGGATTTTTGCAACTTTGGATGCCTATAGGACGAATCTACTTCACATGCACAAACATTTTAACCTCATAGCTACTAAACCTTAAGTAGGCAATGAAGCCTGAGAAATCGGATTTTGGAGACTAGTGATTGAAGCTTAAAGGAGACAAATTGACAAAGCCTTGGGTCTAAAAGTCTGTCCTTGACGCTGTGGGTAGGTTGGCTTAAGAGTCCTACTTACTTTCTGAATTTGATTAATAAAGGGTATTTAGTTAATTTACAAAAGCTTAGGTTGATAAAAATCAGAATTCACAAGCTTAAGGACTGACTTGTGTCTGTTGTGTTTTTGAGTTAGAATTTGATTTCTAGTCTTTGAGTCTTGTTACATTACTTATCTTGACCTCTTTGATTTTTAGGGTTTAGAGTGGTATACAGATAACAAAAAGGGTATCATGTGTCTTGATTCGGAGTTGAATTCTCACCAAGAGGCTATTTTTCACGAGTATTAATTTTGAAAGATATTTAGGTTTTTGAGTCCTTTGTAAGAGGTTCCCGCCTAATGCTCTATTTCATTTATGAATAGTTATTTATAAAAATATAAAAACATAAAAGTTTCAAAAATATTCTGACCTAATCATTCCTCTACTTAAGAATTCATTAAATTATATTTAATCACACTAGTGTTTAAATCATCATATTCATTAGATATTTTGTTAGCGACTAGCAAAACTTTGGCATGGGATTTTGGTGAGAGACTCATCATGTCTCCTAATTCATCAATATTAGCTAGTTTTCCTAGTTAAATTACTAGTGAATAACATTACAATAGAGTTAATTATATATTTAGGGTAATAATAGTAGGGACATTATTTATGTGTTAAAATACCTAAATTAAGCGTTAATAAACATTTATTTATTTTTAACAAATAAATGGGACTTAAATCCAATCATTTAGCTAGTTATAAGTATTATATCTAATTTATAATATTTATATTACCTAAGTTGTTAATGGACTTAATAATGTTAAGCACCTAATTAAATATAGCTAAAAGGAGTAAAAATGCAATCTCATGTCATAAATATATTATTTACGATACTTATAATTATATATAAAAAGTTGAAAAATAAAGAATTTAATTTAAGCCTTAAAACTCATGGTTTGCATTTCAGTCCCTAACTTCTATATCGATTAAGTCCTTTTATTCACACATAGGTTCTTCATATTTGCATCTGGGTCCTTAGATTTTTCCTTATTTTCTTCTTCACCAAGACTAACGGCCAGCGTTCACCCACATCCTTCTTCTTCGATGTCGACAACATCGGAGGGTTGAGCTCCATTTCCATGCGTGGCAAGATTCACCATAACAAACTCTTCACATCCAACAGTTTCGATGTTCTGCACGTGCACCATGGATGCCTAGAGGCTTCACCATTGTGGAAGAAGATGATGGAATATTTCGATGAATTTAGATGCCCTCCGATCCAGGTTCAAGGTCCCTAACCTTCCTCACCACCTATAAATACCCCCTGTTGAAAGAGAGATCTTCGTTTTCGATAATAATTTTAACATAAAATGTCGCGTCGTTGTATTTCGTTGCGTGGTAGAAAATCGCTTTTCAAAAATATTTATTACTCAAATCTAACCACGAAAAGAGTTAGGTCATCTCCACAGGAAGGAATCAACCTATACTAGTGAGTGGTGCCTCAATTATTCAAGAATCTCAACGGCTGTGCACATTACTTAGTGAAACTCATTTTCCTGTATAAATGCTTATTTTAAACAATTACCCAGGAATGTAGGTGTCTATATGCAAAGTTACCATAATATGATATTCTATTAAATAATGATCTTGGTAATGGTAATCAATGTAAATACTAATTTCCAATAAAACATTCCTTATTCACAGTAATCAATGTGACATACTCTTATCTAATTCATGAGATACTCAACCAGAAGCAATTTATCAAGAATAGAGAGATATGCATGCAAATTCACGTTAATATATTAATTTGGTAAATAAATGAATAGGAAAGCTTGCAATGGAATTCTCTGTAATTACTAATTAGAAGTGAAACAGAGGTTTTTGCCTCTCTCTTTATGCATGGGGAGGATGCTCGTCGGTCAGTTGGAGCTCAGCGGAGATCAGTTGAGACAAGGGCAACGCGGTGTTGTAGGAGGCACGACTGGAGGTGGCCGACGACGGCCGGACGGAAGAGGAGATGTCGACGGTGAGCGGTGGTGGCGGGTTGCTATGGTCTGCAGGGTAGCACGTGTGAGCCGCGCGTGGCCGTGCATGGTCTCTGAGCTCGACGAGGGTGCATGGGCGGTGCTTGGCGTCAAGTTTGGCAATTGGAGTAGGCCGATTCAAGTGCTGTGTGCAGTGACTATTTTGGGTTCTCCGTGAATAGTGGATGGTGGCAGGTTGAAGAAGAAGAAGAAGAGGAGGAATTGGAGTAGGTGGTGGGTTCGGTTGGTGTTAGGATGGCTTTGGAGAGGGGGGTGAGTGTGGCTAATGGCTGTTGATGGTGTTGGTAGGCGGTGGTGAGATTGGGTTCTTTATTGGATGGGTAGAATAGGAGGACAAAAGGAACAAGATGAATAGGGAGGGGGTTGGGTGGTTTCTAGCAGTGAGGGAGAGGAGAGGTGGTATGTGTACTTGATGAGTGCAAGGTGTCACCATGCACTCGTTGGTGGTGGAGGCAGCAAGGCGGAGGTGGAGAAGCTCGTAAAGGTCTCATGGTGTATGCTCTTGATCACGGTGCATGCCTCCTTCACAATGGAGAGGGTGGGGAAGAAGATGTCCCTACCAGGGGGAGAAGATATCCCCAGCCACGCGGTGGGAGTCCTTTTATAAATCTTTTGTTGTCAACCCTCCTTTGATCTGTTGCATCTCCAGAGGACTCGACCTTCTCCAACAGCTTAACGGCAGTAGCGAGGCAGTGAGGAAATGATGTGTTGAGGTCGGCGAGGAGGCTACGCACATGGGGGTAGAGACAACCAAGTTGTGGTGCATCTGGGAATTATTGCACATATCTACCAGCATAATATAATGATATGCGTTGAGTCATATCTCTTTTATAGGATAATTTAATATCTAATTATAAATAATTAAACTTTAAGAGAATGTTTGTAAAATGTACTTAGACAATTAAATGGTCCATTAAATTGGACTCATCACCTATGACCTCCGATTGGTGGTTGAAAGCTCCCTACCCATTTTCCCATACTAAGTTGTCATTAGGCTATTCGTCAACTCTGACGACTACTTCCTCCTTCCTCAAAGCTTCTCCCGTGAAGCCAAGCTCTCCTCTGTCTTCCTCGTTCTTTGTTCCATCTTTATGGTGAAGATCTGACGTCATCACTTCATCTAGATTGCATTCCTCTCTCGTCGGATTTCTGTTCTTATCCTCTGATTTCATCAACTCCAACGAAGCCTCGCCGGTGTCTCCTTGCCCCATTCATCCAGGTAAGTAGCCTAGAACCTTTAGGTAGATCAATAGGTTAGTTTAGAGCAATTGATTAGTTAGATTAGCTTAGGTAATGTTTTGATTCTACTTCTCCGGCTCTGATAAGGTCAAATTTGACCTCGTTGGACTTCGATTCATGAAATCCACACATTCTCCACCTTCCTTAAAACCTCCATAACCTCATTCCACCACTTTTTCCTCGATTGATCTATATTCACAAAATGCCCAATTCCACCTCAACTTCTAACCTCTAGTATCTATGGCGGAGGTCAGAAGAGTTTAATCCATCTAATTGACCACTTCTACACCTTCACAATTCTTTAAGGAACAAAATGCCTCAATCCATTGATTAAGATATCAATTCTAGAGTTCTGTCAAACTCGAGTTTGAATTCTAATCAATTTGAGTTTGTATCTCTAATTGAGGAATTAATTGAATCAATTAAAGTGTTATTGAGGTTGCTAATGATCTTAGGAAACTTTCAAGCTATTCTTCGATCTATTTCATGGAGTTTTGATATCTAACATCCAAATTCGTTAGTCACCGGAGCTTCGATGAGCTCCAACGACCCAATCCTTGATGAATATTGAGTTAATTACTTACATAAGTCCATACTTACTGGTTATAGTGCAATGACTTAATCTCAAGGATTTATGATAGGTCAGAAAGCATTGTCAGGTCCTAGGAAATCTAGATCATGACTTAAATCTAGGATTGAATCTCTGATTTGTTCTGTCAAACAAACCTCTCCTAAATCTCAGGTGGAGGATCTGAGAATCCTATTATAGTGTTCAAATTCCTTGATTGATGATTCTGTTAAGTTTCTTAGATCATTAGGAGATGATTTGGACAATTAGTTGAATATGAGATGAAGTATAGCTAAAAGTCAACTTCTGAGCTCGAGTGGTCAACCTAACGTCCTAGGATTTTAGAGCTCCTGATATTAGTTTCAGAAGTTGATTCTTACTCAGTTAGTTAGGAGTCTGTTAGGAATAAATTTAGTGAGTTTTTGAGTAGATTCACGATTGACTTTACGATTGACTTTATTTCTATATAGTTTGGGTTTTTAGAAGCCTATAAATGAGTTCATTGAGCTTAGTATTAGGATTTGGAGCTAATTCTAGCTTAAACAGATTGGTTTTAATACTCTAAATAGGTCTAGAATCATTCTAGAAGCTCTGAGTTATTGATTGGTCTCATTAGAACCTCATCTGATCTTCCCTGATGAACTGCAGATGCCATGAGAGTTTCTTAGGTGTTCTAAACCTCTTGAAGCTTTCCTTTAAACCCCATTGAGTGTGGATTGATCTTAGGCACATAGAGATACTGATAGGAATGAGAGATAGGGAGAGAATAGGTTAGTTGATTGAAGGATTATATGTTGAGCTGCTGCTACTAAGCAACAATGATGAGGAACTAATTTTGGAGGATGATTTGGAGCAACTTCTGTGCTTCATTTGAGTGTTTGAAGGATTCAATCGAGAGCCCTATGGTAGCATTCGAGATCTGAGGTTTTATTTGAAGAAGATCTATTGAGAATTGATGGAAATCAGGAGCCAAAATCAAGCTAGATCATTACTTTTGCTGCACGCTGGGAAAGAGGACTCATATAGTCCCACCTCAAGAGAAGAAAATCGCTTAATGTGGTATAAAAGCAATCGCCTCCCTTAGCTGCTCAGTCGACAATGACGCGGGCTGCGCATGCATGGGTAGGCTCTTGCGTGATATTGACCATTGACCTGATTTGACCATATGGCTCTGCGAAGTAACCTCCAGGTGCCAAGTGAAAAGCTGAGATGGTGACACATGGTTAGTAGTGGTATCGATCTGGCCAATCTAGGTTGTTGATCCTACAAAAGTCACGTGCACTATCTCTCCTTTTGCTATGAGGTGGAGTTGAGTTGTGAAAAAAATTGACTAAGTGTTGAGAGGCTTTGAGAATGCTATGATTTGACCTAAGTGTTAAATCATAAGAGCCTAAGTTTGTAATAAATGTGGATTAATTGATTGTTGTTATAAAACAACATTTTTTTAATGCAATTCTTGCTATTTAGTGCATTATTATTTCTTTTTTAGTACAATTAAGTAAATATTAGTATCTATTAGACTAGTTAGTTAAAGTAAGTATTAATTCTTATATAACTTAAGTATGGAAGTAAATTATAAGTAAATTAAGCCTCTAGCAATTAGGTAACTATAATTTATAAGTAATTAGTAATAATTATGTTATGAAGTTATAACTAGTAAGTACATATTAAGTAATTAAGTTATATATAAGTAATATCTATATAGGTTAAGTATATAATAGTTAGTTAATTATATAATTGAGAATAAGGATTAAATTAAAATAAATGGTGAATGTTATGCTAATGTAGCCTCCCAGCGAACGACCTGGACTTAACCAGTATAAATTTATAAAATGTGGCAATTACCTTATTCCCTATACTATAACTTAACAACAACTAATTAACTATGTAAGGTAGTTGTACATCAAGTACCTTGACGAACCCAACCCAATTCAAACCCCTACCCCTCGCAATGACTCGCAGATCACTCAATTGATCTGAATGCTCCATGTTATAAAGGAATCCAATGATAGAGAATTTGATGACACAAGGAAGGAGCTTAATAGAATCCAAGACGAGCAACATAAATCTCAAACCCATGAATCTAGTTTGGGTGTGCCACAACTAATTCTAGATTTTGAGGCTGCTATCGATGATTCTTGGGATTAGCCACCCGAGGTGGATGAAATTGATGTCTTAAAGATTAATTCTAAATTGAAAGATAATCTTATGGAAGAGGCATCAAATAGGGTAATTGAAGCCAAGTTTGATACATTTACATTTGAATTATCTGAAAACCCTATCTTGGAAGATGACAAAGAAAGGATTGACACTCCCAAGACTAAATTGAACTCACAATTTGAAGACCTTAGTTATTGGGAGATGCCTTATATTCATGGAATTAAATTCACTTTGTCCGACAACCCTACGGAAGTTGAGGAGAGAAACCTGATCGAGGAGCTAGATCTTGATTAAGACCCCAAATATCAATCATTTTATTTTAAGGAACCAAGCATTGTTGGGCTTGAATATGATTTTGTTGTATTTGAGGATACCCATGTAAACATAGACGACCTAGTTCAGATGATCTCATACACTGAACAACAATTTCAAGAAGTTCCTAACTTAGAACCAGAACTATAGGCATTTCTTGACTTAGAAGATCTTTACGACTCCTCAACCGATGACTCAGCCCAATCTGCTATCATGGAGGATCCAATTCTTGAAATCTTTATGCTCGAGGATGGTCCCGAGCTGAATACTTCAAGACTTTTATGGGAACTTGAACAAAGAAAGGATGACAAGGAGGATGGTCAGGACCAAAAAGAAGAAAACTTCCAAAGAGAGAGAGAAATTGATGACCCTATTGACACTCCCTGCCATGCATATCTGCATAATTTTGATATAATTTTGTTAGAGAATTATTCTAATTATATGTTCCTGGGAAAAGTCAATTTCTACACCCAGGTTCGAGTCCAATGATTACTCAGAGACATTTTCTGCAAGAGTTGAATCTGTAGTAGACCACACCACTTGGGTCCTGCCTATCATTCCTCATCACTTTCAAGACCCATATGATCTGTACTGCACTTATCATTTTTCTTGCACCTCATTTGACCAATTTCTCTACCACCTTTTGAGGTTGCCTCCGTCTTCATTTCTACCAGGTAATCGTATTTATCTTTCTTTTATAGCATCTAGTTGCAAATAACCCCAAGCCCCATTTTAAAATTTTTCCAACCTTTTAGGCTTGGAATTCATGGGTGGCTGGTTCGCATTTGCAACCCGCTGTTGACAATTAAATTTAAAATCCTTATCATTTTAATTGTCATTTTCAACACTATTTTGACAAATCTATTTCAT
Organism: Thalassia testudinum; assembly: GCA_037157565.1. Classification (NCBI taxonomy): domain Eukaryota; kingdom Viridiplantae; phylum Streptophyta; class Magnoliopsida; order Alismatales; family Hydrocharitaceae; genus Thalassia; species Thalassia testudinum. The sequence goes on along the minus strand of JAZHRO010000015.1, from coordinate 21,282,605 downwards.
GTTTACTTCTAGTTGGAGGTGTTAAACTCAACACTTAAGTATATTTTCTACAAAAACAAAAAATCTTTATACATAGCATGTTTTCTTTATATGTTTTGCTATTGGATATACTAAATGCTAGAAACTCGAATACTATTACAAGTGATCTCTACCCTTATTTCTTTATGTTTTCCTTCATGCATGAGGACATGTAAGAACTTAGGCATGGGTAGAAGGGAGTGATTGCGCAACAATCATAGGACTTAATCAACCTAAATTATGTTAGAACCTAGCCTAACTTCTAAATAATGCATTCATAAAATTGCATAGCATGCATTGTAATATTATATTTAGCTATACATAGAATAATGTCATTCTATAGTGTTAATTGAGATTTATTCTTTCTTACAGGAAATAAGGAGCTCAAGAAATGTTCCTGACCTGAATCAAACTGGATAGGAGCAGAAATAGAAGCTGAGCTGGAGCTGGTGCTTGGGAGTAAAGACCATAATAAAGGAAGATTGAAGACAGAGAGAATAAAGTACCTTGCATGAAATAATAGAAGAAGTACCCTAGATATCCCTATTCCTATCCTTCGAACCCTAAGATAACCTTATCCCATCACCTAACCTTGAACCACCTCCATATTAGGTTAACTGAGCCTCACCATGCTCCTACTCCCACTAGCCATTAACCCTATTCCACTATCCATAATCATAACCTACTTATTCCCAACCTAACCCTCACTCTAGAATCCTATTTAGGCTCATAACACCCTCAATTAACTCAACATGAGTCAATTGGGTCAACCACAAGTCAATTAGGTTCACCTAGAACCTAATTGGATCTACTTAACCCACCTAAGTCTGATTAGTGATGGTGACACGATCATGGGTCCTAACTAGCCAAAATTAGTCAGATTCAAATGATAAATGCTCCTAACTGATCATCTAAGAGTCACAATTTCATGCTAAACTGATCTGAGAAGAAAATAAAAAATAGAGTTAATTCTATTATTTTAATAGCACATCGCAAATGCAGATTAAATATGAGGTTACTTAGGGGTTAATTAAAGGCCAAATGAACATAAAAGACTAAAAAAGTGGGTTCACATTTAATGAATCAAGGTTTCACGCATTTCGAGGATGAAAATAGTACTAAAAACCCTAATTATCAACCCCACTTAAATTGAAAGGGTTTTGATTAGTATAAAATCAATCTAAACCTCCTAAAAATCATTGAAAAATATTCTAAGAGGTTTGGTACCTTCACTCTGTTGGTGCAAGGGCACCACGATCGTTAATTTTGATGATAACAAAACACTTGATATTTGACATTTGCTTTTGAATCGAAGATCTCAGGCCAATTGCAAATGGATACAAGTGTGAAGAGCTCACATCCATGGTGGATTGGAGGAGCTCGTTGGAGTAAAAGGAGCTTCGCTTGGAGCGAGAGCCTGAAGACAAGAATAGGATAGATGTCTCTTTGTCTTGTAGTCTGTGCTTTATATCTTTTGTTCTTTACTCTTTATTTTCTTAGATTACTTATTAAAGAACCCCAAAGTAACAAAACAGTAGTCCTAAGAACACTTACTCAACCCTACGATACTTAAACTCTTTGTAGTTAACTTAGAAAACCAAAGTAGGCATCAGACAACCTAATCAGAAGTCCAATCTGGAAACCAGACATCTGATCTTTGACTTTAAGACGTCTTACTATTTGTTCAGACATCCAAAAACACTTAGGCTGGAAACCACTCTCTGTTTGCCCTTTTTAGACATCCAGCCCTTAGTCCAGACATCTTAACAGATGTCTGATGACATTTTCAAACCTCCAATTAGTGGAACATTGGCTTATAAATCTAATCATTGAGAAATAACCCTTAATCTTATTTTAGACAACCATAGAGGACCTCAGACGTCTGATAAATAGATGTTAGCCCTCGATTAAACCAAAATCAATTCTCATCAGAGATATAGCCGTTTGTGCCTCGAGAAATCCATTCCCACAGTTATTTAGGTTTCTAGATGTCCAGACCTAGTGCCAGACATCCAAGATGTCGTTTGACTAACTTTCACTAGAACCCTGTTTAGGTCTGACTCAAGTCAGTAAGGAAACCCATCTAGGATTAGACATCTAATTTACTTTCCAGACGTCTTAAAAGTAGTTTCCAGACATCAGATACTTTTCGCAGACATCTGATAACACTGTCAGAATCATTAATGACCTTGATTCCAACCTGTTTTGCCTTGGGTTCATCCCCAATGGCTACCTAATGCTTCCACAACGTTCTTAAGGGTTTCTAATCCATCTATAAATAGAGGGGGAGCCCTCTTTTGTTAGACACACCAAGACACACTAAGAAACACTACTTTTCACCATATTTGTGTCCTAGAGAAGTAGAAGAAGTTCTAGTTCTCAAAAGTCATCGTCTTCATCTTGAGAGCTTCATTCTCACCATGCACCCGCTCTCCTGCCTACAATAATGAGAGCGACGTCGTGTCGTTGCATGGTTCACGCATCCGTGTTGCCAAGTCAACATACTTCCACCAAAGGGAAGATCCTTTACCTATAGTAGCTAGATTTAATTATTCACTTTGTGGCTCTATAGGATTATTATAGTTTCATTGTCTTTGGTTGGGTATTCGCTTTGCGAATTCCCATCTCCATTGAGAGACCAAATACTCCTCGTGAAGAGGAGGGGTTTGAGGCACGCTACCCTCGTTCAAAGTAGCATTGGTTGTAAGAGGATGAACTACCCTCGTTCAAGTAGTTCGGATAGTGGATTTGATCGACTCGATCGATCGGTAAATCCTAAGTTGAGAGGCTTAGGTGGTGGTTTTTACCAGGGTTTGGGTTTCCACTCAAAAATCCTTGTGTACTTGTGATTGCATGCTTTTGTGAGATTGTTTTTTATATTTTCACATTTTATATATCACACAAATCTCACCCCCTTCCGGAGGTAATTACACACTTTGACCATCAGAACCTATTTTGACCTAGAACAAAGTTTCAAATGAAAATTTACCCTAATTTGGGCTCCTATGCAATTTTTCTAGTCAAACGTGGTCAAAACTCAAATACAAGTTCACCATTAGATTTCTTGGGCCCAAATTAAGTTAACGCCAAAATTTAGGCCCAATCAGAGTCCATCTTGACCTAATTTGCATTTTATTCCTTAAAATCTCTATCCTTCACATTTAGTAGACCCTTAGGTTTCGAGTTTATTGCATACAGGTCCCTAACTTTGTCGACATCCTGGCATTTCCATCCTTGTCGCCTTTAATGTGTGAACACATAGCAGGCCGAGATTCAAGAGAAAATATCTCTCTTAAATTAGCACCAAATCCCTCTAAATTTGGAGGGATTAGTGTTCAGACCATGGGGAATCCATTGGACTCATTTTCAAGTCCTAACTCAAATCCTAAAGCTCAAGTGGGCTCAAGAAAATTGTGGGATTTTGGTTTCCTAATTCGCAACTAATTAAGCGAATTTCTCCAATTAGAGCTCACAATTGAGCATCATATAAACTCATTATTGCTCCCAGGGTCAGATCAGCCAAGAATTGACTAGAAATACCTCTCCTCCACTGATCAACCTCTTCTTCAGCTCCGATGACCATCTCCATCCTCTTCCTCCGGCTGGCCAACAACCAAATTGGTTGATCCTCCTTTAATGTTGTAAGCGGAAAACTATGCGATCGGAATTGGATTTTGAAAACCTGTCGTTGTAGTTCGATTTGTGAAACAATCCGTTAACAGATAAAATTTTACCAAAATTCGTAAAGAAATTCCAAGTTGAATACAGGGAGGCGAACATTTGATTTGAAACCGCATTTGTTTAATTGTCACGAAGTAAATTAGCTAATCGAATTGAATCTAAATTAGCTATTTACTTAAAGAATAAAGAATAGAAGAGAGAGAATATTACAAATAAAAAGAAAACAAAGGTAGAATAAACATAGATTTCATTATCAAATGTTGTTTATTACACTAATCATTACAACTAGAAAGCAGGAAATTTACACTAGAAAGCAGTAAATCTACTCTAGAAAGCGGTAAAGAGAATGGAGAGAGAAGTATCCTCCACGACGATTACTTAGAAGAAGAGTCGGACATGGCGATGCTTGGAAGACGGAGGATGGAGCAGGAAGAAGGAGGACGAAGCAGGAGGAACCAGGGGAGAGGCAGGACGTCGTCGTCGTCACGAGATCCGCTTCCCGAATGAAGTGAGATGACAACCGTGGGATGCTCCACTAAGGGGAGAGAAGGTGGAAAATTTCCAATTTTTACTCTAGAGGAGCATCCCGAGTTTGGGACAAGCTCTTAGAGCTTTGGAGGGGATGAGAGAAGAGAGGAAGGGATGAAGAAAATGTGGTGGTCGTAGGGCTATTTATAGGTGAGGTTTGAATGGGCAAATAGGTCATTTTACTTTAAAAACATTAAATCAGAGCCTTTGAAGACAGATAAAACCATCACTAAAGCCTAGATCGTGGGTGTAGCTGTTGTGCACTCCATGCCTCCTCCTCAACCCGCGCCTCAATGCACGTGCATGTACACGCATTCTCAGCTGTCCGATCACGAGATTGGACGGCTTAAACACGCCGCGCCCAATCTCACTCAACACCTGCTAAGAGGCGACGTGGCCTCCATCATTGCCGTTGGATCGAAGATCAACGGCTCAAGATGCTCGCTCGCCCGCCTTCACAACAACACGTTTGATAGCGCGTTCGCGTTCCTTGCATCTGGGCGCACCACGTCGCCTGCATCTGCGTCACTCACTCACCATCCAACAGCTCAACTGAGCCCGCACCCGCATCCTACTTGATTTGAAGCGGAGCGCAGATCAAACTCGCACCCTTCACTTATGAAGAGGCGCTTGCTTGCTGTGCTACGCTTCCACTTGAGGCGAGCGGAGGGTTTTGTGTATGAGCGACCATGGTCGTTGGATGGTGATCCAACGGCCTAGATCAATCGCGTGGGTGAGGAGAGAGAGAGGGTGTGGCAGTCCTTACTAGTTTGGCTTGACTGGTTTGGGCGGCCGAGATGGCACCACATGGCACCATCTTGGTCCTCCACCTTCTGTGACTTTTCAACGGTGCCACGAATGTAGGATTGGACCGATTTTTGTGCTGTTAGGCTGCGATCGTCGATCTGAATCCATCCGTGTGGTCGAATTTGTCATCTAAAGTGTGGATTGACACCATCTTGGCCCTTGATCTCTGACCTTCCTTAGATTATATCTGATGCTACGGAAGTCCGATTGAGGCAATCTTGGAGTCGTTGAACTCCAATTGTCACCTTGATCAAATCTGTATGGTTGGATCTTTGATCCGATGCTCCAATTAAAGGTTGCCCTATTACCTGACCACAAAAAGGAAAAATTAACCTAAAATTTACACAACCTAACCTAAATGCAAGATGATGCATGTTATGCAATATTTATAATGTATGATGCAACTATAATACTAAGAACATGCATTAATAGATATTTTTGGCTATTTAGATGTATGCACATCACACCCCCATGCCTATCTTTTGCTAGTCCCTTGCAAAAACTACATGCTATTTATAAAAGAATTAAGATTGGATTACTTCAAAAACACAACAGCGCCCGGGTATCTGCCAAAATGCAGACCGCTTCAAGCCCTCACCTTATTCAAAGAAGGATCTCTTTTTCTTTTTTCCTTCTTTTCTAATATTTTTTGGATTTTTGAGTTTAGGGTTTCAGATCGGCTTTCTACGGCCACTCAACCCACTCAAGACTCGATGAGAACCCTACGTTCTAAGCATCTTTTTGTAAATGTGATAGACTTGTTAATCGGCAATCAGAACAGACTTCGGGTTTGTACGCCCCTAGGTGACCTTAAAAAGAATTCTTCCTAAAGGTGTATCTATACAACCGGTAGCTTTCTCCCTACTTTTATTTTTAAGGGGTCAACACAAGGGTGAATCCAGTGTATATCTCCCCAGCTTATTCTACTTCTCCGCTTCTTCCTAAGTGTTTTAGGAATTATACGTGCATTTCTTGAGCTGGGATCTGGACAACCTACCAATGGATTGTTACCCACGATAACTTGCCAGCCATACTCGTGTAGTGAAGTGTGGCTTATTTCTTTTGTTTCTTTTTCTTTTCTCCTTTTCTTTTTCTTTTTCTTTTCTTTTTGGACTTTTTTTTTTGAGAGAAACAAGTAGAATTTACAAGATTTCCACAGAGTTGACAAAATGATTTAGAAATGAACCCACCCCCCCATGTCTAGCTGATGCAATGTCCGCATTAAGAATAAAAGACATGAAAGGAAGGGTACAATGTAAAAGATATCACCTAAATATGATGCTCGGATCAACTTTGAGTCAAACTGTACAATTGTTGAGTTTAATGCCATCAGCTAGGCAAAGTTCAGCCAAAGAAATCACAATGTGATTAGAGCAACCGTGTCTAAGATGGGTTCTGGAACAATACGGTCAATAAAAGCCTTCAAACGTTGACCGTTGACTTTAAATGAATTACTCGTCTTTATGTCAGAGATCTGAACGGCCCCGTTTGAAAATATCTAATCAATAATGAACAGGACATTCCATTTTGACCTAAGTTTGCCGGGAAAGAGCTTAAATCGAGAATCAAAGAGCCAGACCTTCTGGTTCAGCTCAAAACTCTTGTGGGATATCAATTGGTCATGAAGAGCTTTGGTCCGAGCCTTATAGATCTTGGCATTCTCATTTGCGTTGTTTCTAAGCTCCTCCAACTTAGATAGTTAGAGTTTCCTGATCTTTCCGGCTAAACTCAAATCCAGATTACACTGCTTGATTACCCAAAATGCCCTATGTTCAATTTCTACGGGTAAATGGCACGCCTTCCATACACCAGAAGAAATGGTGGCATGCCGATAGGCGTTTTGCATGCTGCACGGTAAGCCCAAAGAGCGTCCTCAAGCTTTTGAGTCCAGTCTTTATGATCAGGCCTAATCATTTTCTAAGGAATATTCTTGATCTCCCAATTGGAGATCTCAGCTTGTCCATTTGTCTGGGGGTGGTAAGGTGTGGGGATTCTATAATTTACCCCATATTTTGCCAGTAAATTATGAAACTGGGCATTAGTAAAGTGAGTACCACCATCGCTGATGATGGCCCTTGGAATCCTGAACCCACTGAAGATGTTCATGACGAAATCGATGACCACCTTGTGGTCATTGGTTCGGGTGGGAATAGCCTCGATCCACTTGGACACGTAATCAACAGTGACGAAAATGTACTGGTGTCCAAATGAAGGGATGAAGGGTCCCATGAAATCGATGCCTCAAACATCGAAGATTTCGACGGGAAGAATCGGGTTTAGAGGGATCATGTCTCTCTTGGTTATGCTCCCAAGTGCCTGGCATCGGGAACATGACCTCGAGAATTCTTTGGCATCCTTGAATAAAGACGGCCAATAGAATCCAAATTGCAAAATTTTTGTAGCCGTCTTTTTCCCAGAGAAATATCCACCACACGCAGATGCATGGCAGAACTTGAGTATACTTTTGAATTCATTCTCCGTAACACATCGGCGAATAATCTGATCAGAGCCGATGCGGTACAGTTCAGGGTCCTCCCAGAAGTAATATTTGGCCTCAGATTTGAGTCTATCTCGTTGTTGCTTGGTCCAATCCTGAGGGATTTGACCAACGGCTAAATAATTTACAATGTCTGAAACCATAGAGTTTGGACACCTGATACTGCAAGGATAGTCTCTTCAGGAAAAGTATCAGCAATCGGAATATCTGGACGAGAAGAATCACTCAAAAGTCTCGAAAGATGATCCACCACCACATTCTGTGCCCTAGATTTATCTTTGATTTCAAGATCGAATTCTTGAAGCAGAAGAATCCATCGAATAAGCCGAACTTGGCATCCTTTTTGGCCAAGAGATGTCTCAAGGCCGAGTGGTCGGTATAAACTATAACATGAGACCCTAAGAGATAAGCCCTAAATTTCTCCAGACCTAACAATTCCTTCTCAGTAACAGTGTAATTCCTCCGGGCCTCTTCCAGAGTTTTGCTAGCATAGTAGATGACAGAGGGCTTCCTGTTGATCTTTTGACCCAAAATAGCCCCGACTGCGTAATCAGAAGCGTCGATCATGATCTTAAATGGGGTTGTCCAAACATGTGGTTGTAACACTGGAGCACATATGACTGCCATTTTAAGAAAATCAAATGTCTTACGGCATGATTCGTTAAAATCAAACGACATATCTTTGGCAAAAAGGTTTCTTAGAGGGCGAGCAACCTTAAAGAAGTCCTTGATGAACCTCCTATAAAATCCCACATGATAAAGAAATGATCGAATTTGTTTGACAGATGTGGGAGGAGGAAGTTTAGAAATAGCATCAACCTTAGCTTTGTCAACTTCAATTCCTCATTTAGAGATTACATGACCCAAGACGATGCCTTCTTGTGTCATGAAATGACTCGTTTCCCAGCTAAGGACCAGTTTTGTTTTGATGCATCTTTTAAGGAACGTTTCAAGATTAGCCAGGTAAGAATATAACGATTCTCCAAAAATAGAGAAATCGTCCATGAAGACTTTCATAAACTCTCCCACCATGTCAGAGAATATGTCTAGCATACACCTTTGAAAATTCGCGAGTGCATTGCATAAGCCGAATGGCATCCTACGGAAAGCAAAGGTTCTGAGGGACAAGTGAAAGTCATTTTTTCATGATCCTCGAGATGGATAGGGACTTGATTGTATCCCGAGTAACCATCTAAAAAACAAAAGTACTTTTGTCCAGCTAGTCTTTCAAGGATTTGATCGATAAAGGGCAAAGGGAAATGATCCTTTTTCGTGGCTGTGTTCAACTTCCTGTAATTAATACAGACCCTCCAAGAGGAAGCTGAATGAGTTGTGACAAATTCTCCTTTCTCATTAGTTACAACAGTAATCCCAACTTTCTTCGGAACAATTTGCACGGGACTTACCCAGGGACTATCAGAGATCGGATAAATGATTCCTGCATCGAGACACTTGATAATTTCCTTCTTGACCACTTCTCACATATTAGGGTTTAATCTCCTTTGCATTTGACGAGAAGGGAGGGATCCATCTTTCATGATATTCTATGATTGCAGTAAGATGGCTCGATCCCCCTAAGGTCATGAATGGTCCAACCAATTGCCTCCTTATGTTCCTTTAGGACCTTGATCAATTTAATCTCCTACTCCTTAGTTAATCTAGCACTGATAATCATAGGGAGTGTCTTTTGAGGTCCCAAAAACTGATATTTCAAACTCTCAGGCAATGGTTTCAGCTCAAGCTGGGGCGAGTTTTGAATTGAAGGTAAAGATGATGCTGATGAAGATTCATCAAGAGGAAGAGGTTGAAAGTGAATAAAATCAATAACCTCTTCAGAATGTGGTGGGTTTGCCACAGAGGGTTGCGGGTCAGATCCATCACAACAGGAGGAACTTTCAATTGCAGAAATCACCATACATGTTTCAATATTCAAGTTGTCTTCCTCAAGTTCCTCTATAAATCCACAATTCTTGAATTTGTTAATCGCCTTAAAAATATCCAATTTCAATTTCTGATCCCCAAAGGTGATTTCCATGCTACCGCTCTCACAGTTGATATTGGCCTTAGCGGTAGCCAGGAATGGATGACCCAGAATGATGGGTGTGTTCCTTAAATTTTCAGGTACATCCATGTCAAGGACAAGGAAATCTACAGGAAAATAGAAATCCTTAACCTTAACAATAATATCTTCAATAACACCTCGTGGATTTGTGACAAAACGGTCCGCTAACTGTAGCATTACTGAAGTCGGCCGAAGTTTACCTAATCCGAATTTCTCGTAAAGAGAAGTCAGAATTAGGTTAATGGATGTACCTAGATCCAGAAGTGCCATATCAAAAGTGTAATATCTGATGATACAAGAAATCAAAGGAGCACCTGGATCTCTCTTTTTCTGAGGAAGGTGATGCAGGATAACAAAACTAGCCTGCTCGGAAAGTACCACCTTCCTCGGAACAGATTCCCTCAACTTACACTTTTGTGTACATAAATCCTTTAAAAATTTAGCGTAAGCCGGTATGTGTTTGATAGCGTTGAGGAGCGGATATTGATCTCAACATTCTTGAATATATTCAAGAGCTCCTCGTAACTATCGACAGGCTTTTTCTTCCTAGGTTTAATCAAGGCCTCAGGAAAAGGAACATGAGTTAGATCTTTGGAATCAGGTTCCTGAAACTTGATTTCTTCTTCAAAGTTCTCCTTTCTCTCTTCAGGCTCTCCAGGATTTGGTAGATTAGAACAGTGTGGTTGTGGATCCAGAGTTTGTTTTCCACTCCTCAAGGTAACAGAATTAGCAGATGAATATGGGTTTGGGTCTTGGGGAGGGTTAGGAAAGATTGGAGAGGCTTCATTAGCCACAAACCATTGATTTGAAGAAGAAGCAGAAGAGGAAGGACCCTGCTCAACCACCTAAGCATGTGCGTGCGGGTCCCTTTGATTCCCGTACCCTTGGACTTGATTGCCCGAATTCTGGATATTACACAGGTTGGGTACAGGTTGAGATGGCAGAGATCCGAGTTGACGAGAATTAGCAATGAACCCGGTTTACAAGTTGTCCAGTGAAGTTTTCATTTGTTGTATGAGCTGGAGCATAGATCCTTGCATTTCTACCATCTGTCGGTTCAAATCAGCCTACCCTACGGGTTAACAAGCATTCCAAGCTGGCTTATTGATCTGATTTGGAGGCAGCTGAGTGTAAACATGACCCTAACCCATTGGTCTTTGCGGAGCATAGTTACTGGGTCGGAATTGGGTCTGCTGCCTCGTGTTTTTCCAGGAGAATTTAGGGTAGTTCCTCCAACCTGGATTATAAGCACTGGAGTAAGGGTTGGACCTAAAGTTCTCCTGTATGGCATAGACATCCTCATAGGGTGAGGATGGAGAGAAAGAAAGGGAGGGATTAGAGAAACTGGGATCAAAGGTCCCAGTTTGGAACCCATGGGGTTCCGAATAATGCTGACTCACAGGTTGAGCCTCATCTAGTTGATTCACGAACTCCCATCCAGAAGGAGCTTGCGACGAATGGAATCCCGAATTCTGGGATTGAGTGGATCGAGAATTGTTCATTGAGTTTCCAATCATCCACTCCTCCATCCTTTTAGTAACCAAGTCCACCTTATCTAGCTTATTGCAAATCAGTTCCATATCGAATGAATGAGAGTCGTGGACTTCATTAACATTCGATTTGGGTTGGGACCAGTTAAAAGTATCCATGGAGGCATAATTGATTGAATTTTCACTCATCACCTAAAACAAATGTGCACGCCATCTGCATCTTTGTTGAGGAAATTACCTCCGCAAGAAGCGTCCACGTGAATTCTAAGTTGCTCAGTCAACCTGTGGTAAAAGATCTGCATGAGCTATCATTTCGACACCTCGTGGTGTGGACACTTCCGCAATAGATCCTGGAATCGCTCCCAAGCAACATGAAACAGCTCCCCTGGTCGCTGGGCGAAGGTAGTAATCGCCCGTCTTAGAGAATTGGTGCATCCGACAGGGAAGAATTTCTTCAGGAAAGCTAATTTCATATCATTCCATGTTACAATCGACCTTCCTATGGTCATGTACCAATGAGTGGCTTTATCCCTAAGTGAGTGGGGAAAGAGCCTCATGATCATCTGCTCTTCATTCACATTTTGTGCCTTGGTGGTCTGGACCAAAGTGGTCAAGTCCTCCAAATGCTGAAACAGGTCTTCAGAGCCAAGCCCATGAAAGTGTTTGATCAAGCTTAATACCTGGGGCTTGATTTCTACGTCTCCGGCAGGAATCTGGACACTGGGACATTCCTCGTAATTTGAAGGATCATAAAAATCCTTCAAGGGCTGAGCGCCCTGCATTCTCTGGAACCATTCTTGCATTCTCTGCATTTATTCCAGCTACCTTTGAAACATCTCCTATGGATTCTAAAGCAGAGGAGGTTGTTAATCGGCCATGGGATCAATTTGGCCAAAATCCAATCTACACCTCCTAGAATACTCTAGTGGTCCTTCCAATAGAGGATTCAATGACCTCCTTCCAAGCATAAACTAGGAAGAGGTCGAAAGGACTGGGGATAAGAACCTTACAGCACAACAAAACAAGCCTATCCTTAAGTGGGGTAGGTAAGGATCTACAGACTCTCAGAATCTATCTTAAGATTATAAACGATTTACTCTACTTGCGTCCAATCAATCCAACCAGTTAAAAGGAGGGACTGGGGAGAAGGTTTTTCCTTTGGCTTGCACCTTTGGTTCCTAGTGTACCCCCCAGTCGTAGTCGTTTGACGCTACTCCCCTAGCTAGACATCAGATTGATTAGTACAAGTAGGTTAATCGTAAACAATCTCAGACTGGGCCTCGAAGAGCGAAGCAGTCCTTAAGGCCAACGTCTACTTGATTTTATTTAGGCCTAAGATTGTAGTGCTTATGGAATGTGGTGGGCCCTTAAGATAGGTTGTGCTCTTAATGATCAATTGAGTATGTGTGAGTGCGTGCACAACCAGGGTTTTCAAACAATATTATTTTTTATGAGTGGATTTTAAGGTTCAAATCTTGCTTAAGTAGCTTTTAGGGTTTAGAATTCGATTAATTCAATCAAGTTTCGAGGCAATCCAAAAGTTCAAACACAGGTGAAGATATTTTCCTTTTGTAATCAAAAGTAAAGTGGAGTTCCTAGTATTGACCTAAATTGAAAACTCTATAGGGAAGCTACTTGATGAGTTGATTTTAGGTTAAGTGGTGCAACCTAAACAACTCAAACAAGTAGCCAAAATTGCACCACTGAGTTAGGCACATAAAATGATTGACCCAGACTGATTTCTACTCTTTTATATGTTGATTTGCATGTATCAGTTCCACATATCAGAATCCCGGTTGAGTAGATAAAAATTAATTAGGTTATGTGCCTTGAATGTGGGTGTATATAGTGTGTATGTTGATTTATCCCACAAAAAATATCTTTTTGTTTTTTTTTTTTTTTACGAGGGTGAGATGAATGTGGGTGGAAATTTAAGCAACCAAAGTAACCCTAGGATTTATGCAAACACCTAGGTTAATTGGAGTTTGAATTAATGTTGTGAAATGAAATCCATGGAGGGGGAAAAATGAGGAGCACTTACAGTTGTCTTCAACTACACTTTACTCCGATCTACCGCTTGAAGATTCCCTGTTGAGGTACCTGCAAAACAATAGAAGAGAAATAAAGCAAGTTAGAAAATAATAAAGTACATGAAATGTGGAAAGAAAATCGAGAATCGTTGCCTCCTCGACAATGGCGCCAAAGTGTTGTAAGCAGAAAACTACACGATCGAAGTTGGATTTGAAAAACCCGTCATAGTTCGATTTGCGAAGCAATCCATCAACAGATAAAATTTAACCAAAATTCGTAAAGAAATTTCGGGTCAAACACAAGGAGGCTACGTCGATCTAAAATCCGTGATTATATTTTTTTGAAATTTTTGCTTGAAACTGAGATAATTACAATGGAATTGATATTAACACTAAGAGAGAGAGAGAGAAGACAATCACTTGATATAAGAATACTATTTTTACAACTAGAAAGTAGGAAATTTATGTTAGAAAGAAGTAAATCTACTCTAGAAAGCGGTAAAGAGAATGGAGAGAGAAGTATCCTCCTCGACGATTGCTTGGAGGACGAGTCGGATAGGGCAAAGCCTGGAAGATGGAGGATGAAGCGGGAAGAAGGAGAACGAAGCGGAATGAACCTGGGGTGAGGCAGGATGCCGTCGTCATCGCAGGATCCGCTTCCCGAATGGAGTGAGATGACAACCACAGGATACTCCACAAAGGGGAGAGAAGGTGGAAATTTTCTAATTTTTACTCTAGAGGAGCATCCCAGGTTTGGGACAAGCTCTTCGAGCTTTGGAGGGGTTGAGAGAAGAGAGGAAGGGATGAAGAAGATGTGGTGATCGTAGGGCTATTTATAGGTGAGGTTTGAATGGGCAAATAGGTCATTTTACTTCAAAAACATTAAATCAGAGCCTTTAGTGATGGATAAAACTGTCACTAAAGCCCAGATCGTGGGCGTAGCTGCAGCGCCTCCTCTCCTCTCACCTCAACTCACGCGCATGTACGCTCATTGTCAGTCGTTCGATCATGAGATTGGACGGCTTAAACTCACCATGCCCAATCTCGCTCAACGCCTACTAGGAGGCGACATGGCCTCCTTTTTCGCCATTGGATCAAAGATCAATGGCTCAGAACGCGCGCTCGCCCACCTTCACAACAACACGCCTGATGGTACCTTTGCGTTCCTCGCATCTAAGCATACCACATCGCCTACATCTGCGCCACTCGCTCTCCATCCAACGGCTCAATTGAGCCCACACCCGCATCCTACTTGATTTGAAGCGGAGCGCGAATTGAACTCGCACCCTTCACTCGCGAAGAGGCGCTCTCCCGCTGCACTACGCTTCCACTTGAGGCGAGCAGAGGGTTTTGTGTACGAGCGACCATGGCTATTGGATGGTGGTCCAATGGCCCAGATCCATCGCGAGGATGAGGAGAGAGAGAGGGTCCAGTTGTCCTTGCTAATTTGGCTAGACCGGTTTGGACGGTCGAGATGGCACCACGTGGCCTAACGGCACAAAAATCGACCCAATCTGACATCCGTGGCATTGTCGACAAGTCACAAAAGATGGACGGCCAAGATGGCACCACGTGGTGCCATCTTGGCCGTCCATCTTTTGTGACTTGTCGACAATGCCACGGATGTCGGATTGGGTCGATTTTTGTGCCGTTAGGCTGCGGTCGTCGATCCGAACCCAACCGTGCGGTCAGATTTGTCATCTGAAGTGCGAATAGACACCATCTTGGCCCTTGATCTCTAACCTTCCTCGGATTATATCTGATGCTACAGAAGTCCGATCGGAGCAATCTTGGAGTCGTTGAACTCCAATCATCACCCTGATCAGATCCGCATAATTGGATATTTGATCCGAGGCCTCAATTAAAAGTCGCCCTGTTACCTGAATACAAAAAGGGAAAATTAACCTAAAATTTACACAACCTAATCTAAATGCAAGATGATGCATGTTATGCAATATTTATAATGTATGATGCAACTATAATACTAAGAACATGCATTAATAGACATTTTTGGTTATTTAGATATATGCGCATCACATCCCCATACCTATCTTTTGCTAGTCCCTAGCAAAAACTACATACTATTTATAAAAGAATTAGGATTGGATTACTCAGGCAAAAGTCATTTTCAACATTAAGAAATTTTTACTTAGGACCTGAACTTTAAAGACATAACAGCGTCCGGGTATCTGCCAAAATGTAGACCGCCTCAAGCCCTCACCTTATTCAAAGAAGGATCCCTTTTTCTTTTTTTCTTCTTTTCTTTTTTTTTTTGGATTTTTTAGTTTAGGGTTTCAAGATGGCTTTCTACGGCCACTCAACCCACTCAAGACTTGATGAAAACTCTACGTTCTAAGCATCTTTTTGTGAATGTGATAGACTCGTTGATCGGCAATCAGAACAGACTTTAGGTTTCAATGCCCCTAGGTGACCTTAAAATGAATTCTACCTAAAGGTGTATCTATACGACCGGTAGCTCTCCCTACTTTTATTTTTAAGGGGTCAACACAAGAGTGAATCTAGTGTATATCTCCCCAGCATATTCTACTTCTCCGCTTCTTCCTAAGTGTTTTAGGAATTATACGTGCATTTCTTGAGCTAGGATCTGGACAACTTACCAATGGGTTGTTACCCACGATAACTTGCTAACCATACTCGTGCGGTGAAGTGTGGCTTATTTCTTTTATTTTTTTTTTCTCCTTTTCTTTTTCTTTTTCTTTTCTTTTTAGACTTTTTTTTTCTTTAAGTAGGTGGCTTCCCTGATCAAAGATTACCTAAAGGCAGCAGGAAAAGAATGGTCCAGTGGCTGGGCTCTGGACAACCTACTTGCGGGCTATTACCCCGATAACTTTCCAGCCATACCACCATAGATGGTTCATTAGCTACCTAATTTCCGTTAAAACTGCCGAATAACAAGTTAGTGCGAATAGTGTGTAGATGCTTAGACTTAAAGTTCCCTCAAATCAGAGGGCGGGTTGATAAGTCGTGTACTTATCACCCCAACTTATTTAATCAAATTGAAATAGAATTCAGGATAGCGAGGACTCGATAAAAAAATACACATTTTAGTGGATATTCGGGCTGATTAAGCCCAAAGACTTGAAGGGTCTTAGTGTTTAGATTCTACTATATTATTTTCTAAGATTGAAAAGTCCTAATACCCATTCTTTCCTAATTCAATTTTTTTTTAAAATAAATAAATAAAAAGAATCTATGGAGCTGACAAAATAATTCAGTGATGAATATCCACCCCCCATTCCTATCTAATGTAATCTCCTCATTGTATTAAAAAGACATGAAACAAAGTGGAGTAAAGTAGAAAGTACCTGAATTGCGAGAATAACGGGCCTGCTCCGAGATGAAAAGAACTGTATACGTGCTGAATTTAGTGCCTTCAGCTAGGCACACTATACATAGAAGAAGAAATAAAGAATTCATAAGTGCATGTCAGAATCAGAATAAAAAGATTCACCTCAAGACCTACCAACAGATGTCCACAGATGTGAACTAGATTGTGGTGCAGACCTATACCCCATGGTTGAGTATATCTAAGGTTCTAGATAAAAATTACCTAGAACCTTAGATCAGTATGCAAGTGGGGTTGAGCCTACAATTTGTAAGGATGCAACCCAAGACCAAAAAGTCAGGTTACAGAGAAATCAAGCTCAAAAGGATAATCAATGAATGTGTGCTTGGGTTGAACATCCTCTGAAAATATGTCATAAGGGTCCTGGTAGAAGGTTGGGAGTTTTAGACAAATTGGAACCCTTAGACTTGGTTTTCTGCTTCCTCCAGAATTGACTTCCTAAATCAACATTTCCCACTTTCTATCCTCCGCAATCAGGACTTCAAATTTTGGGACTTCCTGCATATTAACCACCCCGTCTGAAATTTCCAAGTCTAAAATATGAGACTGAATCTGAATTGACTTGGGTCTAGTGATCTTAAAAACAGAATAGTCAGTAAGCTCAAATGGGTGTAATTGAGGAATGGGGCTTTGAATTAAATCCTTCATAAAATCAGGATCTAAATCCACCATGCAAGCCCCAACAGGATCAAGTTCCTCAATTTCAAGGCCATCAAATGATTTAACAAATTTCTTAGGCCCAGTTGTCTCACTAAAATCGTGTTATGTAAACTCATGTGAGACTTTGCATAATAATTCTTCACCTTCAGAATCAAAGAAATCTAAATCCGCATTAATGCATGTCTCAAAATCATCAATCACTTTCTAATCCATGGAAACATACGTTTCCTCGTACCTCGGCTCAGGGATCTCCAGTGAAGAAATCAAATCATCCTTATTTGATTGCTCTAGAACAACCTGATTAATCCCAGTCTCGTAACACGTGTCCCCCCCCAATAAGTGCCTGAGCAGGTTTTGACATTGGCTCTCCAGAAGGGGGTTCATCCTGGGAATCATCCCAAGAATGAACTAAAGCAACCACAAATCTCATCCTCAATTTAGATAACTTCCCAAGTAAAAACTCACTCGGGCCCTTATCCTTAACATCCTAGAGCCAATCCAACAAATACTTATTCAAATCATCAATCATTTCAATTAGGGGCTCCAATTATTCAGTGCAAGGTGTTGGCTGATCTTCTAAAGATTGTATAGTATTCCTCAAGTTAGCCAACACCTTCTCTTGGACCTGGTTAACCTGAACCACATGGTTCGGTTCAGAGTGGGGTGGGTTTGGGTTCAGTGCAGGGGAGTTAATGAATTGAGGATCTTGATACCCTCACTGATAATAGGTCATTTCAGGTTGTTCATAAGGTGATGATGACCTAAAGGCAGTGTATTCTGGGGAGGGATAAGGATCAGTGTATCCTTCTTGATTGTAGATCATATTAGGTTGTCCAAATGAGGGCGGTGATCTATAATCGATGTAGCTTGGAGAAGGATAAGAATCAAGATTATGGTGTCCAGGGTTACACCCTGAACACGGAGGTCCAGAACTGTATTCCCAATCAGGACTATCCCAACTAGAAGATGCATGAGAATAAGTCTAGTTGGAATAATAATCATTTTGGGAATAAGATGTATTAGGAGGACGGGAATGTGTGTAGAATGTGAAAGGATCCATGACAGAAAGGTGCCCTGCAATACAAACAAACAAACCTGTCCTTATGTGAGGTAGCCTAAAGACCTACAGACTCCCAAAACCCATCTTGAGATAAAGAATCAATTTGATCTACTTCTTTATTGTTAATCCAACCAGTTAGAGGGAGGGATTGGGGAAAAGGTTCTTCCTTTGGCTTGTGCCTCAGGTTCCTAGTGTACCCCCCAGCCGTGATCGTTTGATTCTGCTCCCCTAGCTAGACATCAGATTGAACGATAGAAACAGACTAATCAAAAATAATCTCGGTCTGGGCTCCGAAGAGTGAGTCTAATCCTTAAAGCCAATGTCTACTCTATTTTAATTAGGGTTAGGTTTGAATGTGCTTTGGAATGTGATGGCCCTTTATCTGGGTTGTGCCCTTAATGATTGATTGATATGTGTGTGCGTGCACAACCAATGTTTTTCAAGTAAGATTATTTTTAGATGCAGTGAATTTTAGGGTCCAAATCTTGCTTAGTAGCTCTTAGGATTCAACTATGTTTGTGACGCTGAATCGTGTTTTAAGAGTATCGTGTTGTAATATAGCTGAAAAAGCGTTCAAAACAAATACAATTTTATTACTCGAATTTGAAGTCCAAGGTTGAATATAAGGAGCAAATTGATGTTTAGAAATCAAGATCACAATTCAGAATTTAAAGGAATATGCATTAATAACAGTCTCAAAGTGCAAAAATATGGGAGTAAATGTAGAGCACAAAATACTAAAGAACTCAATGTATATGAATTAAACTCAAATTGGACATCTGATTTGTAAATCAGACGACCTAAACTAATAATGCTACAGTGCTCCTCCTGTCTTCTTCTCTCTCTGCTACTTCTCTTCTGTGGCTCTTCTTATTTCTTCCTTCTTCTGCTTCTGCTTCTCTTCTTTTTCTTTACCTTTGGCTTCTGTCTTCTTTTCTTTCTCTTTGACTTTCTTTACCGACTGCCTCTTCTCTTTCTCTTTGGCTTCCTCTGTCTTCTCCTTCCTTCTTCTTCTTCTTTGGCTTTTCTTCTCTTTCTCTAACTTCTGCCTTACTTCAGCTTCTTCCTTTTCTGCCTTTCTTTGCTGCGGTCCTTCCCTTAGCTTCTCTTTGTCCTTAGCTTCTCCTTCTTCTTCTTCAGCTTTGTTTCTCCTCCTCTTCAGCCTACATGTATTCGGCTAATTGGGTCAGACACGTACCCAGGACCAGGCCCACCAGCGTGCGGTGGTGGGCGAGGAGTCTATGTCGGATCGGGTCAAGCTAGGTCCACAGGGCGTGAGTGCGGACGAGACTAAACACGCTCCCTTCTTCTCGCGCGCCCATAGCAGAGGTGGTCCTCCAATTGCCTCAACTGCTACGGCCTTCGATTGGAATTGAGCATCTGGAGTCATGTGCGAGGGCGTTCCACGCAACCTGGGATAGGGACCTGGAGCTGGCAAGGCCTGGAGCTTGCTTCAAGCTCTACGCTAATGGCAGATAATGCCTCCTACCTGAAATCACCAAGATGGCCTCACGGCCACGTTAAATTACCTAGGAAGCTTCGCCAAGGCATGGCAAATGTGTTGCGGTGGTTGGCGTGGCGTGGGGATGCCTGTGCGAGCGTGCCTAAGGCACACTATGTGCGTATGTGTGGGTGTGTTCGATGAGGTGCGTGAGTGAATGGAGTGGTGGTATGAGTGAGGGGAAATGTTCAGTGGAGTGAGGGGATTCTTATGGAATTGTCGGCGAGGAGGGGGATGGTCTGTGGTGGTGGAGCGGTCTCACCGAAGTTGGTGGCCAGAGATGAAGGAGATGAGGGTGGTGGAGGGTGGTAGTGGTCGATTTAGGGAAACAGAGAGTGGAGAAAAAAGTAGAGGGTGAAGGGGACTTATCTAGGGTGTTAGGAGATGAAGGGGAGACGAAGATGGCGTTGGGCGCGTACTGTCGATGCTGGAGACGAAGGCACTCAGAGAGAGACGGTCAGCGAGGATAAAGGGGAGACAAGGGAGTCGCAAGTGCTATGCGACGCGGATAAATGCAAGGAAGAAGAACCTGCCACTGGTATTGTGTTCAGGCGATGAGGGAGAGTAGGGAAGGTCGACGGAGCTTGAAGAGCGAATCGACCGGAGCAGGAGAGAAGAATTTGAGGGGGTCTCCGGTCGAATTCAAGATTAGAGGAGTTGGGGTGAACTGGGCTCCTTTAAATAGAGCCCTGGAGGTCGGTTAGGGCTTGGGAAGCAAGCTTCCAAAGCAAGGAAGGCTCACCGGAGTTGGAATCCGTTGGGATACCCATGTCTCTCATGCGTTCGCATGAGAGATTGGGAAAGAATCTTGGATCATGGATGGGTTCAGATTAGAGGGATTTTTCAAAGAATCACCCTTCCAATTTTGGAGGATCTCCTCTAAGCTATCAGGGAGAAACCATCTTCCAAAGCTCGTCGGAGTAGGATTCCTCCACTATAATGGAAGATGGACCTAATTGCAAAAATGATGAAGAAGTTAGGGGGCATTTTGTAAGGGTTTTTGAAAGATAGGGGTACAAATGCAATCAGGTTGGACCTTTTTGCAAACTAGGTCAAGGCAATTTCATCTTGGGTCCAAATTTTGGTACAAACCTAATTTGAACCTAAGGAATCCAATGGTGAAGTTGGATTTTGGGTTTGACTGGAAAATTTATGTAAAAACCTCATTTAGGGTAAATATCTGTCTGAGACCCCATTCTAGGTTAAGATGGGTTCCAATGGCCAAATTGAAGGTTCTAAATCCTAGAGAATATTTTTCTATGATTTTTAGAGGGTTTAGGTGAATTTTATCCTAACCAGAACCTTGGTTAATCAAGTGGGTCTATTTTAGGGTTTCAAGAAGTTATTTAATTCACATGATACACTCAAACCCTTTTCTGTCTGATCCAACCCACTTATAATCTTATTAAGACCATTTGACCTTTGTTTAGCCCTTAAGAAAATCCGTTGTTGTACTGCATTTGTAAAATTACAGTTTTACCCCTTGTTTCTTATTTTTCTCTCAGAAAGGTTATTCAGTGAATTATGACCTCCAGTTGGTTATGTAGGAGCTTTTTTTCTCTTCATTGGGTCAAAATGAGCTAGTTAGGGCTCATGATGGTATTCCCATCATACCCCCATGCCTAGCTTTTGCTAGTCCCTTAGCAAAATTTTAAGGTTTTAACTTTGATTCTAGACCATGTAATCTTTTTGATGTTCAAAAACTATAATGTGTGCTTTCTTCTATAGATTAGGTTAGAATGCCGATAGTAGGCCTAGAGGTACTTAAGTACCAACTAAGATCCGGACCTGACCAGCTCTAGCCTCAGTCTGCCGCGAAGGTTTTTAATGCCCACAGGAACTATCTTAAGGTTCATTGGACTCCGCGGTTAAAGCACCCGTGCTTATAACATATTTTAGCCTCGGTTCAGTTTGCAGTGCATTTTTGTAAGAGAGGGACAGAGGATTTTCTTTGTTTGGAGAGTTTTCTCTCTCTTTTCTTTTTATTTCTAGCTTCGGATTGGCTTCTCAACACGGTCTGTATTGGATTCATAGTCTCCATCATCAATCCTCGAAGGGTCCCTTGTAATCGATGCTTTGGGATAGCACAGCCCATGGCAACCCCTAGAACCCTGGCTTTCGAGATAATCCTGCCCATGGCGTTCTGTAGCTAAATCTAGACCCTGGCAATCAACATTTCGTGATAATGCCGCCCATGGCATCTGAACCAACATAGGGTGCTTACATGCCCCAGTAGGATATGTAAATATCCTAGAAGACAAACACCGACGAGACGATATGTTATTATGCATATTCGAGGGGAATTCCCCACTTCTCAGCGTCGGGAACTTGTCCAAATCAACTTGTGTTGGTCGGCTGCTCCTAATCTAGGTGACTTTTTTTTTAGAACAATTAAACGCTTTTACGTGATTTTGATACTTATGTGCACTGAACCAAACTGTGTGTGGATTGGGGTGCTTAGGTTACCGAGTCCTACAAACCAGAGGTCAATTAACGAGGCTGAATACTTCCTAAGACTTAGACCTAATACTCGAGTTTCGCATTTTCCCCAACCTCTTGAGGACTATCCAGATCTTAGCGGATACTTGAATTTTTAATCCTAGGAGTATAGCCCAAGAGGCCTAAAATTAGCATTCCTACTAATCTCTTCTGTGTTTTATTAGCACTTCTTTCATTTTCTTTTTCTTGATATGGTCTAGAACTCAGTTAATCCCTTAATTTCTTATTAATGACTATCTCTTTTCTTTTTCTTTTCAATTTGTGCTCCTTTTTTGACATTTTTTACTTTTCCCCTTTTTCTCCTCAAGATTTGTATGGCCTCAAAATTTTCTCTCCTCTAAGAAATTTTTTGTTTTTTTCAAGAATTTTTCATTTTTTGGTATTTTTGGGATATGTGATTTTTTTGATGAAACCTTTTCTTGTGAGATGATTTTCACGGCATTTTGCACTTTCATACCCCCCCATGCCTACTATTTGCAATGACCCTATTGTAAATTAGGTGGGTTCGAGTTCAGCTTAGATCATTCATTAGAACAGGTTCTAGGTGGGCAAATGGGTCGAGATGACTGTTTGCGGACGATTTCAAGCTCAGGTACGAGTACCTGAGGTGAGGTCGATTATTCTAATGGATGAACCTTAAAGTGCAATATGAATTCAGCATAGGAATGTCAAGAAAGGTTTTGGATTTTTCAAAAATGACGGGTTGCCTCCTGTTAAGCGCTAAGTTTTACCCCATCAACTGGGCGCAATGAACTCAGGGAGAATGGAGGGTAAAGGATGTCTCCGCCAAATTTGTATCGGTAAGGTCAATGAACGGTTTGTGTCTTTGATCGTTCAGGCCGAAAGGTTCTGAATCGTGGCTGAGTAGAATGATCTCGATGGCTCCATTTCCAAAGATTCGTCGGATAAGGTAAGTCCAATCCATTTCGATCTGAGTTTTCCTGGGAATAGTTTGAGCTTGGCATCAAAGAGTAGGACTTTTTGACCAGGGTGAAAGATCTTTCTGGATAGGTGCTTGTCGTGAAAGGCCTTAACCCGCTCTTTGTAAATTCGCGAGTTCTCTCATACGTGTCGTTGCGTAATTCATCAATCTCTCTCATTTGAAGCTTTCTGTGGGTTCCTACCTTAGAAAGATCTAGGTTGTAGTTTCGTACTGCCCAATAGGCCTTGTGCTCCAATTCAACAAGGAGGTGACAGGCCTTCCCATACACCAATCTAAAGGGAGACATATCTAATTGGATTTTGTGGGCGGTCCTATAAGCCCACAAAGCCTCCGGAAGTCGGGATGACCAGTCTTTCCTGTCAGGTCGAACAGTAACCTGGAGAATTTTCTTGATCTCCCGATTTAATAGTTCAGCTAGACCATTAGTTTGGGAGTGATAAGGAGTAGAGATTTAGTGTGATACCCCGTATTTGGTCATCAATGACCTGAACTGACCATTAGTGAAATGGGTCCCTCCATCAGAGATTACATCACATGGAATCCGAAACCACAAAAAGATGTTCTGATGAATGAATTTGATAACCACCTTATGATCATTGGTTCAAGTCGGAATGGCTTCGATCCATTTGGACACGTAGTCAATAGCGAGTAGAATGTACTCGATGCTGTCCGAAACAGGAAAGCGTCCCATAAAATCAATCCCCCAAACGTCGAAGATTTCGCACACGAGAATCGGCTGTAAAGGCATCATATCATGGTTGCTCATGTTGCCTAAGGTCTAGCAACGAGTACATGCCCTACAATGATTGTATGCATCTTTGAAAATCGTGGGCCAATAGAAGCCGCACTGGAGGACTTTCGCTGCAATTTTATGACCTGAGAAGTGTCCACCGCATGCCTGGTCATGGCAGAAGGACAAGATGTCCTGAATTTTCGCTCCTGAGACACATTGTCGAATGATTTGATCAGCACCGATGCGGAAAAGATATCGGTCTTCCCAGAAGTAATACTTGGCATCGGAAAGTAATTTGTCCTTCTTGACTTTCGGCCATTTAGACGGGATCTGATGTGATGCCAGGTAGTTTGCTATGTCAGCAAACCATGGAAGGCCTGTACTGATAGTCAGGAGGTTCTCATCAAGAAAATGTTCCGTAAGGGGTCCGGAAGGGTCAATAATATCAGAAGGAAGGCGGGACAAGTGATCAGCTGATCTTGCTGTTGCAAGAGTTTGACCTTGAGATTCGCAACAAAGCGGGAAAACAGTGGCCAGAAAGGGTCTCCCTAGTATAATTGGTGTATCCCTCGGGTTTTCTAGAGCATCCATTTCCAAGACTACAAAGTCCATCGGGAAATAGGAATCCTGAACCCTAACAATGACATCCTCAAGAACTCCTTTAGGTGACTTAATAGATAGATCATCCAATTGTAATGTCACCTTTGTCGGTTTGAGCTCAGATTCCTCAAGATGGTTGAGTAGGGATGTAGGTATTAGGTTTATGGAGGCTCCTAGATCCAATAAGCTCTATCGAATTGAATATCACCAATTGTACAGGAAATCAGGGGAGTACCCAGGTCCTTTGCCTTAGGTGGGAGTTTGCTCAAAATTATAGAGCTGGCTTGCTCTAACAATACGATTGGGCTCCCACTTTTGGTTCGTCGCTTACGCTTAGGCACGTCTTTCAGAAATCATGCGTAAGCCGGTACGTGGCGAATTGCATCCATCAAGGGGATCTTTATCTAGACCTGTTCAAAGAGATTGACCAGGTCCTCCTTAGGTGCCACAAGTTTGTTTGTCCTCTTTCCCTTGGTCAAGGCCTTGGGAAATGGAACCTTGGATGGTTCCTCTAGAATAGGTCCAGGTTCTTGATCAGGGACATGAGTATCCTGGATAACTATCCTAGGGCTTGGGTTAGCACTACCAGGCTGAAAGTGGCTTGGGTAAGGTGGGTCTTGTGTTGTTTTGCCACTACGAGTTGTAACAGTATTTAGCCCTACCTGGTTTTGGTTTGGTGTGGGTAAAATAGATGGTTGTTGCTAAAATCTCGAATATGATGTTGAAGCTTCCATCCCGTCAGGTGATGGAACAGAAGGGGCCTGATAAACCATGCAGGCTTGGCCCAGATTTGGGTTCATAACGCACCTCTGGTTCAGCACGTTATTTGGATTTGGTAGAGGTTGCAAAGGGAGTGTGCTAGGTTGGTAGGAATTTGCCATCTGGGTGAGTTGATTGCGAACCTCTGTGATCTTGTCTTTATGTAGTTTTTGCATAGCCGCATTCATCTTTTAAATGTCAGCCAGAGTCTAAAGGATGAGAGTCATCTGGTCTATCTGAGTTGGCCCAGATTGATAGGTGGGGTTGGGCCGAGGCTGAGGCGACTGAAATGGACAAGGAGCTTGTGGACAGGGTTGATATGGTGGTCTCTGATTCTGATTATTTCCCGCCCACAAGAAATTGCGATGATTCCGCCATCCAGGGTTATAAGTATTGGAGAATGGGTCATTCTGGATGGCGTTGAGGTCCTTGCAGGTCTGAGGAACCTCAGAGAAATTAGAGTACAAGGGTTCAGAGTTCTCCCAACTAGAGTAGGCAGGATCGAAGTTTCCTCCGGTCCTAGAGTCAGATGGGGGTGGATACGGGTCCAACCCCTGAGAAGCTCGGTGATAGATGTTATGCACAGCTTCCTTCCCAGAGGGCAGCTGTGCAAACGAGTTTTGCGCAGAGGTAGCTTGCTGCAGATGTCGAGTGAGCTCATCCACCTTCTTCTCAATGATAGAGACCTTGTCCAACCTACTGGCCATCAATTCCAAGTCAACAGATGTAGACAGGCCCTGCGTCTTGTGTGCTTCCCTTGGAATCGTCTATGCGCGGGCATTCGTCTGGTCGAATAAGCCCATGGAGTCATTATTGATGGAGTTCTCGCACATATTCTCGATAATCTCCCACACAGTGTCTTCGCGTTGACCCAAGATATTTCCTCCGCAAGTTGCATTGACGAATAAGCAGATATCTTCACGAAGTCCCTGGTAAAAAGACTGGACTTGTTCCCATTTAGGAACTCCGTGATGGGGGCACTTTCACATGAGATCCAGAAAACAATCCCATTCTTCGTGAAGTGGTTCTCCAGGCTATTGTGTGAAGTGTGTGATCTGGTGTCGTAAGGCATTCGACCGACCAACTGGGAAGAACTTTTTCAAGAATTCGGATTGTAGTTCAACCCATGTGTTGATTAAATGCATTTGAGTCTAATACCAGTGAGCTGCCTTGTCCATGAGAGAGAAGGAGAACATCTTCATGAGAAGAATATCCCGATTTTAGGATTCAAGTGAGATTGAGAGCCTGAATTTTAGGGTTTTCCTGAATAAGTCTCTTCAACCAAGGCTTAGGCACGCCTCTTCTTGGAGAGTCGATTCTTGCTTATGAAGATGTGTCTCTAAAACCCTAAATTGCAATCCTTACTTTGGCTCTAATTTTGGTCCAATTTAGTTGCCAAAATATGGTATCTAGGGCTCAATCAAGAAGGTGGTAGCCCTAGTTACCTTAAATGGGTGCACAAATCAATATTTGTTGTTGAAATCAAATCAAGCAACTTCGGTGAATCAAATCAAGCAATTTTATCTTATTTTTTCCTTTTCGGAATGAGGGGCTTAAGAGAAAGGGACTAATTAGAAATTACCTGCCCTGGGTGTGTTTGCTGTGCGGCTGTCTTCCTTTGAATCTTCTCCCTGAAACAATCACGCCAAAATAGATATATCAAGTTAGTACCAAATCAGCAATTGTAATCAAGATTTCTAAATCGCCCGTTGCTCCCCGGCAATGGCGCCAAAATGTTGGAAGCGCTTGATCGAATTTTAGAAAAGTCGTGTTGTAGTACAGTCGAAAAAGCGTTCGAAATAAATACAATTTATTACTTGAAGTTTAAGTCCGAGGTCGAACACAGGGAGCAAATTAGGGTTTAGAAATCAAGATCACAACTTGAGAATTTGAATATAATATGCAATAAAAATCAAAGTTATAGTGCAAAAATGTAAGCACAAAAGATTAAAGAAATCAATGTATGTAAATAAGCACAAAATTAGACATCTGATTTGTGAATCAGACTCCTTAAATATGTGGATGCTACAGTGCTTGATCTTCTTTCTTCTATTCTCTTCTCTGTCTCTGCCGGTTGCTTTGTTCCTTCTTCTTTCTTTCTCTTCTTCTGATTTCGTGCCTTAGCCTTTCTCTTCCTCTGCCTTCTTCTCTGTCTTGGGCTTTAGTCTTCTTCTTCCTTCAGCTTCTCCTTCTTTTCTTTCTCTTTCTCTTCAACTTCTTCTTCTTCTGCCTTCAACCTTTTCCTTCCTCTCTCTACTTCAGCTCTTCAGCTCCTTAGCCTCAGACTTCAGCTTCTTCCTTCTTCCTTCTTGGCTTCAACCCTTAGCTTCCACTTCTCCTTTCCCTGCAGAGCAAAACCTACCCCTACCCGTGCACGCTCTGTTCTCCTCTTTCTCTCTTAGGTTCGCTCTCCCAGAGCCACCTTCTCGGGTAATCGGGTCGGGTACGCTCCCGGGACCAAGCCCATCGGCGTGCAGTGGTGGGTGAGGTGTGCTGGGTCGGGTTGGATCACCAGGTCTGCGGGGGGTGGTCGCAGTCGAGGCGTCGGGTCGGGTGAGAGGGACCTCACCCCGTGAGTAGGAAGTGAAGAGCCTAATGCAAAAAAACGATTTATGCGGGCACGGCACTTCGTCCAATTCCGAGGTGGGACTATCTGCCCAAACTCCTCGCGCGCACCTGCGTCGGGGAACTTCGTTCGATTGCAGCTGCTGCTTCGACCTTCAGCACCAATTAGAAGCTTGGAGTTGTGCGTGAGTATGCCTCGCGCAGCCTGGGACTATGAGCCTGGAGCATGCGGACCTGAAGAAGCTTGCAAGCAAGCTCCTTGCTGCTCGTCAATGGCGGCGACCTCCTGGACCTGCAATCACGTAAACGGCCTCGTGGCCACGTCAGAATGTTCATTGGGCTTCGCCGAGGCACGGCAAGTATGCTGCGGTGATCGTCATGTCGTGGGACTGCCTGAGTGCACGTGCCTATGGCACCTTGTGGCCGTGTGTGTGGGTGTGTTCGACGGTGCTTGTGGGTGAGTGGCAGAGTGTATGGAGTGAGGGGTTACGTTCAGTGAGTCAGGGCGGAGCTTATGGACCGGTCGGTGAGGAGAGAGGTGGTCTGTGGAGGTGGGGCGAACTCGCCGGAGTGGTGGCCAGAGGTGAAGGGGATGATGGTGGTGGAGTGCGTCGAGGGCTGTTTTTGAGAGATAAAGAGGGGAAAGAGGAGTAGAAGGGAGAGGGAACTTATCTGGGCGTAAAGAGACGAAGAGGGAGGTAAGGATGGCGTCTGTGCGTATCGTCGACATCGGAGACGAAGGCGCTCAGTGAGGGAGGTTGGCAAGGACGAAGGGGATGCAGAGGCGTCGACGGGTGAGGTGCGACGTGGACGAGCAGGAGGAAGAGGAACCTGCCACCGGCATTGTGGCTAGGCGACGAAGGAGAGTGGGGGAAGTTGCTGGGGGAAGTCACCGGAGCTTGATGAGCCAACTGGCCAGAGGAGGACAGACAAATTTTAGGGGTTTTTCCAGTCAATTTCAAGCTTGGGAGATGCGGGGTGATTTGGATTTGCTTAAATAGGCCTCTGAGGATGGATTTGTGCTTGGAAGCCAAGCTTCCAAGAAAGGAAATATTGTCGAAGATGGTAACTCAAAAGCGACCCGAACCTCTCATGCGTTCGCATGAGAGATTGGGTACCAAACAGGGCCTCAAATTAGGTTCACATTGGAGGAGATTTCTCAGAGAATCTCCCTTTCAATTTTGAAGGGGATTTTCTGAGAGATCAGGGAGAACTTGCCCTTGCAATCTCGCTGGAGTAGGATTATCTCCGCTATAATGGTGGAGGGACCTAATTGCAAATAATGAAGAAGAAGCTAGGGGGGTTTCTGCAGAGGTTTTTGAAAGATAGTTGTAGAAATGTAATTATGTTGGACCTATTTGCAAAGTGGGTCAAGATGAATTCCTCTTAGGTCTAAATTTTTCTACAAACCTAATTTGGACCTAAGAAATCCAATGGTAAAGTTGGATTTTGGGTTTGACCACGTTTGACTAGGAAATTTATGCAAAAACCCAATTTAGGATAAATATTTGTCTGAGACCCCTATTTAGGTCAAAATAGGTTCCAAGCGTCAAATTGAAGGTTCTAAACCCTAGAGAATATTTTTATATGATTTTTAGAGGATTTAGGTGAATTTTATCCTAACTAAAACCTTGTTAAATCAGGTGGGTCTATTTTAGGGTTACAAGAAGTCATTTAATTCCCAGGATTCACATAAATCCTTTTCTGTTTAAACCAACCCACTTTTTATCTTGTTAAGACCATTTAACCTGTATTTAGCTTATGAGAAAATCTGTTGTTGTACTACAATGATAAAATTACAGTTTTACCCTTTGTTTCTTGTTTTTCTCTCGGAATGGTTATTCTTTGAATTAGGACCTCCAGTTGGTTATGTAGGAGCTTTTGTTCTCTTTTATGTTTCAAAATGAGATAGTTAGGGCTCATGATGGTGTTCCCATCAGGTTTTGTGCAGGTGGATGAGGCAAAGGTTATGAGGTGGTTGGCGAGGCAGATGGAGGTATGTAGCGGCGAGAACGCCTCGCTGGAGGTTCGGTCGACGATGGAGAAGACGGAGGTGAACGGCGGTGTCGAGGGAATATTTTTGGGATTTTTGGGTACAAAACTAACCTAAGAGAATTAAGGATCTAATCTAACCCTAATTTAATAGAAGAAAAGGGGAAGAATGGCATCGACGTTGGCAAGCCAGTGCTGGGGAAGAAGATGCTTCGGTGAGGGTAGGACAGCGAGGATGAAGTAGATAGAGGCACCCATTGGTATGTCACGATGCAGAGGAAGGCAGGGAAGGAGGATATGCTGCTAGTATTACAGTCAGACGAAGGAAGGAGTCGTAGGAGCTCGCCGGACGTCGAGGAGCTTCGGTCAGATGAGGAGAGACAAAATTAAAGGGGAATCCAGCCAAGTTTGAGCATGAGGAACTTGGTCTGATCTGGGTATTCTTTTATAGGGCTCTAAAGGTTGATTTGAGCTTGGGAAGCAAGCTTCCCAAGATAGGAAAGCTCGCCAGAGTTAGAAACCTAAAGATACCCGAATCTCTCATACGTTCGCATGAGAGATTGGGAAGGTTTTGGAGCTCAAGACCGAATTCATTAGAAAGAGGATTCCTCAAGGAATCTCCCTTTCAATTTTGGAAGGGATTGATTGATCAGAGAAGGAGTTCTCTTCAATCAAAAGTCGCAGGAATTGTAGGATTATGATTCTAGGGTGACAGGGACCTATTTGTGAAGAAACAACAAAGTTAGGGGGCTATTTATAAGAAATTTAAAGGCTAAGGGGCCATGTGAAATAAAGAAAATCAGACTTGGACCAAAGTGCAGACTAGGTCGAAACAATCTCAGATTGGGCCCATATTTTGGTAAAAACCTAATTTGAACCAAAGGAATCCAATGGTGAAGTTATATTTTGGTTTTGACTTAGTTTGGCTAGGTAATTTGCACAATTACCCAAATTAGGGCAAATGTCTACCTGAGACCCTATTTTAGGTCAAGATGGGTTCCAATAGTTAAATTGAAGGTACCAAATCCTAGAGAATATTTTTCTATGATTTTTAGAGAATTTAGGTGAATTTTATCCTGACCAGAACCTCAATAAATTAAGCGAGTCTATTTTTAGGGTTTCAGATGTCTATTAATTCTTGTAACGCATGAAAACACTTTTCTATCTGTTCTAACCCATTTATTAGACTCTTAAGACCATTTAACCTTTGTTCAACCCCTGGGAGAACCTGCGGTTATTCTATTTTAGTGATAGAATGGTAAATTTGCATAAATAACCATGTATTCTTGTCTTCTTCTCAAATCAATGTTTTGTGCCCTTAAGACCTTCTGATAGATATGTAGGAGCTTTTATTGACTTAATCAGATCAAATTGATCTAATTATGGCTCATGATGGTGTTCCCATCACCTATCCCTACCCCTAAAAACATTAGGATAGCCTTCCCAAACCTAAAATCACTTCCACTAGCATATTCTAACCTTAAAGCCTAAAATATGGAAAGCACTATCCATGTTCCTATCCACTCTATTCCTATCCCTAACCTTCACTTAGGTCAACCTAAACCTAAAACCCAAAACCTAGATAACATTATCCATATTGTTATCCTGCTATTCACATATCCTATCCTACTATCCATGTTCCCTAACCCAATTCCCATGTTAGAATCCCAAGTAGGCTCACCATTATCCAATTGAACTCATTTGGAGTCAATTGGGTTGACCACACTCTAATTGGGTCCATATGGACCTGATTAGGCTAACCTATGATTGATTAGCTCACTTAAGTCTAATTGTGTCCACCTACACCTAATTGGGTTCATCAATACCTAATTAGGCTAACCTAGAAACTATTAGGTTCACTTATGACCTAATTAGGCTCACCTAATTTTAACTAGGCTCACTTCTAGACTAGGACCCCACCTAGACTAGGTTGACCCAACCTTATTTACCCCAACCACACAACCTAGTCTACGAATTTTGAACCAACCTAGACTAAACACCTTCCAAAATTACCCTCACCAATTAATCCTAATCTAGATCCAAAATAAGTGGCGTTAGCTTTTGGTCTCAACCAATAGTGGTGACACTTATTTTCTTCCAAAACCACTCCTCCCATAAAAGGCCTAACCTAAGTGTCATACAAACCATTCTCTTCCTTCCACTAAAGCTTGTGGCTACTTCCTCCTAACCTAAAGTTTGACCCCTCCTCCTCTATGGATGAATAGAAGGTGCTCCTCCTCACCCAGGAACCATGGATGGCTAGCCATAGAGAAGCTCTCCTCTAGGGCTTCTCAAGGACAGCTAGAGAAGAAGGATGTTTACCCTCTCTTCTTCTCTCTTTTAGGCAGCTCCTCTCTTCTCCATAAAGAGGACACCCCCTCTATTTCCCACCATTGGGTGACCTTCTTCCTCCTTGGAAGAGGGTCCACACCCTTCTTCTTTTCTTCTTCTTGGTTGGCCACAAGTTCCTCTATACCTTTCTTGGTTGTCCTCTCTAGTTAGTTGATAGGTAGATAGGCTTTCATGCCCATGGTCTATCCACCACTATCACACACAAGGCCAACGGTCGTGAAGGCATCTCGATGTGATGATTTTCTTCTTATTTTATGTATTTTAATTTCATGCAACTTCTAGTTATTGGTTATTGTAGCTTTTGTCTTTTGATAATCTTCATATCTTGCTTCATGTTGATTTGAATGTGTGAATGTCAGATCTAATCTTTTACGCCTAGTATCATGTTTTGATCTATGGCTGCCTTCTCTTATTTGTATATATGCATGCCCCTTGATAGTCAAAAAATCACAAGAGGAATTAGGGTTTTGAAACCTAGTCATCGTAGTCGCAACTTTTCGAGATCAAATAAACCTAACCGACTCAGTGAGTCTCGATTCAAACACAGGGAGGCGAACATTTGAGAAAAATCATGTCAAATTATTTATTTTTGGTATTTTTTTCCTTTTGAAATTTTTTTTGGTATTTTATAAGATAGAAGATCAGGTCAGGATCATCTTTGACTACTCTACTTAAAAATAATTAAAATGAGAGAGAGAGAGAAATCGGTCTATTAGAACAAAATAATGTTTATTACAACTAAGTAGCAATTTACAATAAAAGTGAAAGTGAATAAGCAAAATAAAAGAGAGGGGGGTGAGAAGAATCTCTCGCAATGGCTGTCCGGCAAGACGATGATGCTTGGCATTGGTGGGTAAAGGTGGTGCAGAGTAGGATGACAGGGATGGGATATAGGAGGAATACGAGTAGAGGGGACCTTAGGGCAAGCTAACAGTAATTTGGGATGAGGGGTAGGAGTTCCTAACTTAATGGAATGGGGGGGAGGTGATATGGATGATCTACTACCTAAATGGGGGTGAGAGGATAGACTTAGGTAGCCCTATGAAAGTGGTGAGATGTGGGATGAAATATAGGTAGAGGGAGAGGATTTCTACACTAATAGGGCACCTAAAGGGCTTGGGATTAGAGCTTTGGGTGCTTTGGCAGGCTTCATAGGCTCTAGACAAGATGAGAATAGCATAGGTAGAGATGAGGAAGGAGGGGGGTCATGGGGTTTATATAGTGGTGAGGAAGGACCATTCTCAGCCTTAGGTGCTTAATGGGCATGCATGGGACATGCATGCATGTCTCATGCTGCCATTGGTAGTGAAGAGAGAGCTTTCAGCTGGCCGATCCACGAGGAGAAGGGAGAACCATCAGATCTTGATTACATGGCCGCTGAGCATACGAGGATCGTGCTTCATCACTGGAGGAATCGTGCATAGTGTGCCATGAGATCGCAAGAAACGCAGCACCACTGTTGGTTTTAAGATGAGCTATTCATATTGCACCTCAATCATGCCTTACAGTGCCCTTGAGATCACATGTCTCTTGGTCTACCCATTTAGCATGTCCACGTAGCAGCTGCTGCACCCGCTCAATCATGAATCAACAATGCTGGTTGCACACTTTATTGCGCTCTAGTGAGTGAACGGGGCACTGAGGAGTGACGTGGCTCCATCTCCACCATGCATCGGCAATTGGATGAGCATGATTGAAATTGAGCGTGCTGAGGAGCGCTTACTCCATGGGATTCGAACACTCACCCAATGCTTGCGATTTGTGCACATGATGAACAAGATTTTATACGTGAGAAAGATTGAGTTTGAAAACTCATCATCACAGTTTCATAAAAATCTGCTATTAGATAAATTTACTGAAACTTTGGTAAGTCCTGGATCAAACATGAGGAGGCTACGTCAATTAAATCCACATTTATATATATATATATTTGTATTTTCTTTATAAAGGAGACATTCACAATGGCTATAAACAACTAAACTACTTGAAATATAAACAAGAGAGAGAGAGAAAATAACTTTTATAGCTAACTTAATAATGTCTATTAAAACTACTTGCTATAAATCTAAAGCTAAAAATCTACACTAGAAAGTAGTAAAAAGATAGGGGAGAGAAATTATCCTCCTTGACGAATGCTTGGAGAACGAGCCGGATGACTGATGCCTAGAGGGAGGGTGAAGACAGAGGCAAGAGGATGAATCTGGAAGAATCAGGGATGAGGTATGGCATCATCATCGTGGGATCCGCTTGTAGAATGGGGGAGAGAGGATGACTAGAAGAGCTTCGTCATGGAGGTGAGAAGTGGAAAATTTTGTTTTTTAACTCTAGCAGAGCTTCTCGTAGCTTGGGAACACTCGAGCGAGCTTTAGAACTTTGTTCTTAACTCTTAGGAGAGGTGATAACAGAAGGAAGGGATGGGAAAATGTGTCGGTGCAAGGGCACCACGATCATTTATTTTGATGATAATAAAACACTTGTGATTTAACATTTGCATTTGAGTTTATAAGTTTCAGGATAATGCAAATGGATACAGGTGTGAAGGAGCTCAAACTCGTGTCTATGGTGGATTGGAGGAGCTTGATGGAGGAGAAGGAGCTTCGTGTGGAGCGAAAGTGTGAAGATCAAGGAGAATAGGATGATACATTTGTTCATGTATTCATTTGTCTTGTAATTTGCTCATTTTATTTCTTTAATTCATGTACAGAGGCCAAAGTACCTTACCTTAATCCTAGGAAACCTTGCACCTCACTAGGACTATTAGACAAATACTTAGAAAAATTAGAAAACCAAAATAGGCTTCAGATAGCCTGATCAAACATCCAATTTAGACCTCAGACGTCTGATTTATGACTTTAAGACGTCTAATCTTTTGTTTAGACATCCAAACACTTAAGTTGGACTTAGTGTGTTCTATCCATTAATTTCAAATGACCAACCCATAGTCCAGGAGTTTTAAAAGACGCTGATGCCACTGACAGACATCCAACAATAGGACCGTTGGACTGTCAAAAGATAATCCTCAGAGATTACCCTATAATTAGTTCTATAACACTTTCAAATGTCCGTAGAGCATCCCAGACGTCTGATAAATAGACATTAGGGTAAGATCTGACCCAAATCACCTTTTATTGAACCTAATAGCTATTTAAGCCTCAAGAAATCAATTCCTGCAGATATCTCTCATTCCAGACATCCAGACATCTTGCTAGAAGTCCTATATGTCATTTGACCTTAATGACACTAGAACCCTATTTCGATCTGGTGAAAATAGGAAGAAAGCCATCTTAGGATTAGACATCTGATTAGTTTCCTAGATGTCTTAAAAGTGATTCTTAAAGTTTCATCTTGATAAAACTCAGTTCAAATCATCAACCCTTCTAGATCAGACGAAGACCCAGAGGTCTGACCTTAAGTCCAGACGTCTGATAACCCTATCGAATCATAAATGACCTTGATTTTGGCCTGATTTGCCTTGGACTTATTCCCAATGGCTATAGAAGCCTTCCAAGGCCTTTTAAACCCTTCTTAGGGCCTCGATAAATAGAGGGTCACCCTTCCTCTGTAAAACACACTAAGAAACACTATTTTCCACCACTTTTGTGTCAAAAAAGGAATTATCAAGTAGAAAGTGATCTTGCTCTCCAAGCCCTTGTCTATTCTCTAGAGAACATCTTCACCGCACACCCGCTCTCTCGTTTCTATTTACATGAGCATCTTAGTAACTTGCGTGGTTCATGAACGATGTGTTGCTAGCTGACGCACTTCCATCAAAGGGAAGTTTCCTTTGCCTATAGTAGCTAGGTTTATTACAGACTTTGTCGCTCTATAGTATATTTGTATTATTATTTTTGGTTGGGTATTCGCTTTGCAAATTCCCGTCTCCCTCGCGAAACAAAATACTCCTCGTGAAGAGAAGGGAGTTGAGGTACACTACCCTCGTTTAAGTAGCGTGGTTGTAAGAGATTAAGTCACCCTTGTTTAAGTGACTTAGATAGTGGATTTAATCGACTAGGTCGATCGGAAAATCCTAAGTCGAGAGGCTTAGGTAGTGGTTTTTACCTGGGTTTGGGTTTCTACCTAAAAAATCCTGTGTTCTTGTATGATTGCTTTTTGTGAGATTGTCAATATTTTATTCCGCATTATTGTTTATCACGCTTGATCTCACCCCCCCTCCCCAGGGAATTACAAAATGTGTAGAAGGGGTAGACCTTTTATAGGTGTAGAAATGGGGGCAAAAGAGTCTTTTAAAAGACCTTAATATTAATACACAGCCTTTAGTGATGCATTGTAAGCGTTACTAAAGGTGAATGTGATCGTTGACATGCGGAGGACGTGAGCCATTAGATTGAAATCGCAGTGTTGAGATCTTCGCGCACCCAAAATGTTCAGATCTCTCACCACGCATGCGATTGCACGTGGGCTAGCACGTTGGATCATGCGGTGATCAGATCAACGGGGGTACGCCACATGTTGAAGCTGCCACCGCTTGATGCCAATCCAACTGTTGAATTTTGATTACCGTGGGCGCTCGCGGATGAAGATGCTCGGTGGGACTCGAACTTGCGGTAGTGGGTGGTCGATCTCGAATAGGTTTTGTTAATATGGTGAAATTATTGTTGAAGTTAGTATAGTAGGTTAACCTATATCGAGTCTAACCATCTTTCAAAAAAAAATTTTTTTTTTTAACCTGGCCTACTTAATTTTATCTTGGTCACTTTTAGGCCCAGGGTTGATCTCAGGGAGGCAGGAATTAAAGGTGAATAAGTTTCTACGCCTTACCTAAAACGTTTCTCTTCAGTGCATTTATTATGTTTTTGGTTTTTTTCTATTTAAGATTTTTTTGCTGATAATTTTGTCCTTGAGGTACACCCTCAAAATCAGGTCCTTGGCTTCGAGCCAAATTATTCTTGGCTTTGAACCAACTTAGGGTTTCCAAAAAAAACTGGTCCTGCTATTCGTAAGACCGAGTACCTACAAGACAAGGATTATCTTTTCTCTTTTACTCTTTTTTTTTATCTTTTTAATAGCAGGAAACAAAAGAGAAATAAAAACAAGGTAGGTTTCTTGTAGAGAAATAAATACAGTCTATATATATACAGATATATATATTATATATATAGGGGTGGGGGTGGAAGTGGAAATGGCGTGTGGCACAGTATCGAGTTGGTCCACATCTAATAAGACACAACTAACAAGACGACGTGCTGCGTAGAGTGTAGGATGGATGTGTGGGAGTGTGTCCGAAGGCACTTGCTTTACACGGGTATCGGGAAATATCAGCAACTGGTGCAGATATTCCCACGATATAACGCGTGGTGGAGTGACTAGTGCAAGGGCGTATGGATATAGGTAGGTGATGTGTATGTAAATATATATATATATGTATGTATATATAGATAGGGTTATAATTATATAGGTGTATATGTAGTTATGTATATATATATATAGATATATATATTTATAAATAGATATATATATATTTAATTATATATATATAATAAAATATGTATATAGATATGTATATGTATATATGTATAAAGATATATTTGTATAAGTATCTATGTATATAGATATATATATATATGTAGATATATATATTTATGTATATAAGTGAGTGGATATATAAATATATATATGTGTAGAAGTGAGTTTATAAGGGTGTGTGTGTGTGTACAAGTGTGTGTGAGAGAGGACACGTGAGTGTGTACAAGTGTGTGTGTGTGCGTGTACTGGCGGGTGTACGCTGGAGGAGTGTGAGAGAGAGCAGGAGTTTAAGGCGTCTGGTGAGTGAGAGCGTCGTCTGGGTGCGCGGGCACACAAACGCAAGCGCGCAAGGGGCACATGCGAGCACGTAGGTGTAGATGAGTGTGGGTGAGGGCGAGAGAGTGCAGCGCAGCGCACTGCGTAGCGCAGCACACAGTGCTGCGGGCGAGAGTGGACGCCGACGAGTGCGGGCGTGGGCGCATGCGGACGCGGGCGCAAATGCTGGCGACCGGCTGGAGTGGGTTGCAGGTGAGGAGAGAGAGCGCGCGGTGACAGGATAAGTGAGAAACAAATCGGTCACCACACTGTAGCTACAGTTCCGCGCTGAGAGGCGTGAACAGTAGTTACAGTGCCGCGTGGAGTGAGCGACCGGTTGCGGCCTGTTCTGCGTGCGCGGGCGTGCGGGTTGGGAGTGATACTCGCCACCACTACACTGAGGGCTCAAGTGTGTTGCGTGTTTGATTTAAGGCTCATGTGCTCTCAGATGTTGGATGGGCATCCAACAGCTGACATCGTGAGATGCTTTGCCTTCAGCAGATGTGAGGCGTGATTTGGAGAGCGATGTGGCCAAATCGTGGTCATTGGATGGCGATCCATTGGCACAGATTAGAGATCGCGACGCTTTAGACATTGGGCAGAGTGCAATGGGCATTCTGGACGACGCCACATGGTGCAATCTGGACCGTCCATCTTCTTTTCTTCATAGGTGACGCTACGGATGTCAGATTTGGTCTATTTTCATGTTGTTATGCTGCGATCGTTGATCCAAATCCATCCGTGTAATTGGATTTGTCGTTTGAGGCTTTGAATTGCATTACCTTACCCTCTGGCCAGTGATCTTTCTTGGACTACATATGATGCTATGGAGGTCCAATCGGAGCGATCTCGGAGGTGTTTGACTCTGATCGTTGCGCTAATCAGTTCTATATAGTTGGATCTTCAATATGAGATGTAGATAAATATCGCCCTGTCCCATGACCATAAAAATAGCAAATTAACCTATAATTTGTACAATCTATTCTAATTGTAGAATGATGCATGCTATGCAATAGTTATAATGCTGAATGCAATTATATGCCTAAGAACATACATAAATAGACAATTTATGAGAAATAGATGTGTCTACATCTCACCCTCATGCCTATCTTTTGCTAGTCCCTAGCAAAACAACATGTTAGTTATAAACATAATTAGGATCAAATTGCTTGGGCAATAGTTATTTCTCAACACTACGAAATTTCTACTAAAATCCTAAACTATAGAGACTCAACAGTGCCCGGGTGTATGCCAAAATGCAGACCACCCCAAGCCCTCACCTTATTCAAAAGCAAATACATTTTTTTTTTTTTCTTCTTTTCTAATTTTTTTGGATTTTTGAGTTTAGAGTTTCGAGGCCACTTTCTACAGCTACCAAACCCACCCAAGACTTGAAAAGAACTCTAAGTTCTAAGTATCTTTTTGTGTAAATGTGATAGACTCATTGATTGACAACTAGAACGGACTTTAGGTTTCTACGAACCCTAGGTGACCCTAATGAAGAATTTTCTGCCTAAAGGTCTATCTATTCAATCGGTAGCTTTCTCCCTACTTTTTCTTATGGGGTCAACACAAGAGCGAACCCAGTGTATATCTTCCCAGCTTATTCTGCTTCCCCGCTTCTTCCTAAGTATTTGGAACTAAACATGCATTTCGTGAGCTGGTGCTAAACAACCAGCCAATGGGGCATCAAACCTACAACAACTTGCCAGCCATACTCGTGCCGAGAAGTGTGTCTTATTTATAATTTTTTTTCTCCTTTTCTATTTTTAATTATATTTTTTTTTCTTTTTGAGTTTTTTTTCTAAGTAGTTGGCTTCCCTAATCTAAGATTTACCTAAAGGTAGCAGAAAGAGAATGGTTATGTGGCTGGACTCTGAACAATCGATCAATGGGGCATCAAACCAATGACAACTTGCCAGCCATACCACCCTAGAAGGTTCATTAGCTACCCAATTTTCATTAAAATCGTCAAAAAGTGAGTTAGTGGAAATAGTGTGTAGATGCTTAAAACTTAAAGTCCCCTCAAATCAGATGACGAGTTGATAAGTCGTGTACATATCACCCCAACTTATTTAACAAATTAGAAATAAATTTAGAATGGTGAGGACTCGAGAAACAAGTTTACATTTTAATGGACGCCCCAGCTGATTAAGCTCGAAGACCTGAAGAGTCTAAGTGTTCAGGTCCTATTGTATTATTTCCTAAGGTTGAAAAACTCTAATACCCAAGTTTTCTTTTCCTAATTCAATTTTTTTAATAATAAAGGGAAAAATAAGGGAAATTTACAAGCAACCCACAGAGCTAACAATATGATTCATAAATGAATCCACCCCCCCATGCCTAGCTTATGTAATGTCCTCATTGAAAATAAAAGGCATAAGAAAAGGGCAGAATGAAGAAAATATCACCTATATTCTGTGATGTTCTGGTCAGCTCTGAGTCAGACTGTACAAATGTTGAGTTTAATGTCATCAGCTAGACGGGATCCAGCCAAAGGAGTCAAATCAAGGTTAAAGCAACCTTATCTGAGACAGGTTCTGGAATAACGTAGCCAACATAAGGTTTTAGACGTTGTCCGTTGACCTTAAAAGAGTTACCCTTCTTTGGGTAAGAAATTTCGATGGCTCCATTGGGAAATATACGATTAATGATGAACGGGTCGCTCCATTTGGACCTAAGCTTGCTGGGAAAGAGCTTAAGTCAAGAATCAAAGAGCCAGACCTTCCAATTTGGCTTAAAGCTCTTATGTGATATCAATTGGTCATGAAGATCTTTGGTTCTAGCCTTATAAATCTTAGCATTCTCATATGCATCATTTCTAAGCTCCTCGAACTCAGATAATTGGAGTTTCTTGGTCTTTACGGCTAAGCCTAGATCGAAATTGCATTTCTTCATCGCCCAGAATGCCCAATATTCAATTTCTACAAGTGAATGGCATGCCTTACCACACACTAGACGAAATGGTGACATGCCGATAAGCGTCTTGTACACCGTATGGTAGGCCCAAAGAGCATCGTCGAGCTTTTGCATCCAATCTTTCCTATCATGCCTAACCATTTCTGCAGAATGTTCTTGATCTCCCAATTGGAGACCTTGGCCTGTCCATTCGTATGGGCGTGGTAAGGAATGGAAATTCGATGATTCACCCCATATTTTGCTAGTAAATTCATGAACTAAGCATTGGTGAAATGGGTACCACCATCATTGATGATAGCCCTCGGAATCTCGAATCGACTGAAGATATTCTTCTTAACAAAATTGATGACCACCTTGTGGTTATTGGTTTGGGAATAGCCTTGATCCATTTAGACACGTAATCAATAGCTACGAGAATGTATTGGTGTCCAAATGAAGGGAGGAAGGGTCCCATGAAATCGATGCCCTAAACGTCGAAGATTTTGACGGGAAGAATCAGGTTTAAAGGCATCATGTCTCTCTTGGCTATGCTCGCAAGTGCCTGGCATTAAGAATATGACCTCCAGAATTCCTGGGCATCCTTGAATAAAGACAGCAAATAAAATCCAGATTGCAGAATCTTTGTGGCCGTTCTTTTCCCAAAAAAATGTCCACCACACACAGATGCATGGCAGAACTCAAGTATGCTTTGAAACTCATTTTCTGGGACACATCGACGAATAATCTGGTCAGAACTGATGCGGTACAGTTTGGGGTCATCCCAAAAGTAATATTTGGCCTCGGATACGAGTCTATCCCGTTATTGGTTGGTCCAATCTAGGGGGATTTGACGAACGGTCAAATAATTAACCATGTCAGCCAACCAAGGGATTGGGATACTCAAAACTGTAAGGATAGTCTTTTCGGAAAAGTGTTAGTAATTGAAATATCTGGACGAGGAGAATCAGTTAGGATTCTCGAAAGATGATCTGCCATTACATTTTGTGCCCCATATTTGTGTTTAATTTCAAGATTGAATTCTTCAAGCAAAAGAATTCATCGAATGAGCCAAGGTTTGGCATCCTTTTTGGCCAAGAAATGTCTCAGGGCCGAATGGTCGATATAGATGATGACATGAGATCCTAAAAGATAAGCCCTGAATTTTTCGAAAGCAAAGATTACAGCTAGCAATTCTTTTTCTGTAACAGTTTAGTTCCTCTGGGCCTCATTCAGAGTTTTGCTAACATAGTAGATGACAAAGGGCTTTCTATCTATCTTCTAACCCAAGACAGCCCCGACCAAGTAATCAGAAGCGTCGGTCATAATCTTGAATGAGGCTATCCAGACCGGCGGTTGCAACACCGGAGCATAAGTGACTACCATTTTAAGAAGATCAAATGCCTTGTGCCATGATTCATCAAATTCGAATGGCGTGTCTTTGGCTATAAGGTTGCTCAAAGGCCGAGCAACCTTAGAAAGTCCTTGATGAACCTTCTATCAAAACCCACATGACCAAGGAATGATTAGATTTGTTTAGCAGATGTGGGTTGGGGAAGTTTAGAGATAGCATCTACCTTAGCCTTAACAACTTCAATACCCTGGATAGAGATCACATGACCCAAGACAATGCCTTCTTATGTCATAAAGTGGCTCTTTTTGTAGCTAAGGACCAATTGTGTTTTGATGCATCTCTTAAGGATCAATTCCAAGTTAGCTAGGCATAACTCGAAAGAATCTCCAAAAATGGAGAAATCATCCATGAATACCTTAAGACAATCTCCCACCATGTCAGAAAAGATGGCTAGCATTTACCTTTATAAGTCGCAGGTGCATTGCAAAGCCCAAACGACATTCTACTGAGTGCAAATGTTCTATAGGGACAGGTGAAAGTTATCTTTTCCTAGTCTTCGGGATGGATAAGAACTTGGTTATATCCCGAATAACCATCTAGGAAACAGCAATACTTCTTCCTGGCTAACCTTTCAAGAATTTGGCCAATGAAAGGTAGCGAAAAATGATCCTTTTTGGTGGTTGTGTTCAGCTTCTTGTAATCGATACAGACTCTCCAAGAGGAAGCTGAACAGGTCGTGATAGATTTGCCTTTCTTGTTAGTCACTACAATAATCCCGACTTTCTTGGGAATAATTTGCATGAGACTAACCCTAAGACTATCTGAGATTGAGTATATGATTCCTGCATCAAGCCACTTGATTATTTCCTTCTTGAGCACTTCTCGCATATTGGGAATCAATCTCCTTTGCATCTAATAAGAAGGGCAACATCCATCTTCCATATAAATTAGATGATTACAATAAGATGGCTCGATCCCCTTAAGGTCATGAATGGTCCAACCAATTGCCTCTTTACATACCTTTAGGACCTTAAGTAGTTTCAATTCTTGCTCCTTAGTCAAGTTTGCACTGATAATCACAGGGAGTGCCTTCTTTGGTCCTAAGAACTCATAAACTTTCTAGCAATGGTTTAAATTCTAGCCAGGGCGGGCTGATAACAGAAGGTAGGGAGGATGCTGATGAAGATTTATCAGAATGATCCATGGAAGAGGTTGTGAATAAACAAAATCAATAACCACTTCGAAATGTGGCGGGTTTGCCACAGAAAGTTGTGGTTCATTAGTGCAGGAAGAATTCTCGAGAATGGTAACAGCCATGCAAGTCTCAATGTTCAAATCATTATCCCTGAGTTCCTCAACATATCCACAATCCTCAAATTTGTTAATCGCCTTAAAAATATCTAACGTCAATTTTCTGTCCCCAAAGGCGATATCCATACTACCGCTTTCACAATTAATGTTAGCCTTAGCAGTAGCCAGGAACGAGCGCCCCAAAATGATGGGTGTGTTCCTCAATTATTCAGGTACATCCATGCTAAGGACAAGGAAATCTATAGGAAAATAAAAATCCTTGACATTGACAATAACATCCTCAATAACACCTTTCGGGTTTGTACCCAAACGATCCACTAATTGTAGTGTTACTGAGGTCAGCCTGAGTTCACCCAATCTGAACTTTTCATACAGGGAAGTCAGAATTAGGTTTATGGATGCACCTAGATCCAAGAGTGCCCAATCAAAGGTGTGATCCCCGATAACACATGAAATCAAAGGGGCACCTGGATCTCTCTTTTTTTGAGGAAGGTGATGCAGGATAACAGAACTAGCATGCTCAAAGAGTGTCACCTTTCTCAGGGTTGATTCCTTCAGCTTATGCTTCTGAGTGCATAAATCCTTTAAGAACTTAGTATAAGCTAGAATATGCTTAATAGCATCGAGGAGTGGGATATTGATTTCAACATTCTTGAATATATTCAAGAGCTCCTCATTGCTATCAACAGGTTTCTTCCTGGGTTTTAAAAAAGCTTCAGGGAATGGGACATGAGTAAAATCATTAGACTTGGGGTTCTGAGCCTTGGTTTCTCCTTCAATTTTCTCCTTTCCTTTCTCAGGCTCACCAAGGTTTAATTGACTACAAGATGGTAGTTTAGGATCCTGGGCTTGCCTTCCACTCCTCAAGGTAACAGAGTTTGCAAAAGCGTATAGGTTCGAGTCTTGGGGAGGGTTAGGAAAGATCAGAGGGGCTTGATTAGCCAGATATCTAGGATTAGATGAAGAAACAGAAGAAAGACCCTACTAAATCACCTGAGCATGTGTGTGTGGGTCCTTCTAATTCTCGTACCCTTGGGCTCGATTGCCTTGATTTTGTATGTTATGACAATTAGGTACGTATTAAGATGGTAGAGATTCGGGCTAACGGGTATTAGCAATGAGCCCGAATTGCAAGTTGTCCAGCGAGGTTTTCATTTGTTGCTTGAGCTAGAGCATGGATCCTTGCATTTCGACCATTTGACGG
This sequence comes from Thalassia testudinum, assembly GCA_037157565.1. NCBI lineage: Eukaryota > Viridiplantae > Streptophyta > Magnoliopsida > Alismatales > Hydrocharitaceae > Thalassia > Thalassia testudinum. The sequence goes on along the minus strand of JAZHRO010000015.1, from coordinate 21,237,898 downwards.
TTCAGATCAACCTGCCCTTCGGGTTGATGGAGATTCCATGTTGGCTGATTAACCTAATTAGGAGACAATTGAGTGTATACATGACCTTGACCTATCGGTCTTTGCAATGCATAATTGCCAGGTTGGATTTGGGTTTGCTGCCTCAAGTTTTTCTAGGAGAAGTTAAGGTGGTTCCCCCAACCCAGGCTATAAGAATTTGAATACGGGCTAGACCCAACATTCTCTTGTATAGCATACACATCCTCATAGGGTGAGGATGGTAGGAAAGAAGGAGAAGGATTAGAGAAACTGGGATCAAAGGCTCCAATTTGAAACTTGTGGGGTTTCAAGTAATGCTGGCTTACAAGTCGAGCCGTTTCTAATTTATTTACGAACTCCCGTCCAGTAGGAGCTCGTGAAGAATGGAATCCTGAATTCTAGGATTGAGTGGATCTAGAAGTATTTGCAACCATCACTCTTCCATTCTTTTTGCAACCAGGTCCACCTTATCTAGTTTGTTACAAATCAATTCCATATCGAATGAATGAGCATCCTGGACCTCATTAGTAATCAATCTGGGTTGCTGAGACCAGTTGAAAGTGTCCATGGAGGGCATGATTGATAGAATTCTCACACATTTCCTCAAACAAGTCATGAGCATTGTCTGCATCCTTATTGAGGAAATTGCCTCCGCAAGATGCGTCCACATGATTACGAAGTTGCTCAATCAACCCGTGATAGAAAATCTGCACGAGTTGCTATTTCAACACCTCATGGTGTGGGCACTTTTGCAAAAAATCTTGGAATCGTTCCCAAGCACCATGAAGTAGTTCCCTCGGCCGCTGGACTAAAGTAGTAATTGCCCATCGTAATGCATTGGTATGCTCAATAGGGAAATTTTTCTTCAAAAAGTCGATTTGAGATCATTCAATGTAGCTATCGGCCTCCCAATCATTCGATACCAATGTGCAGCCTTATCCCTGAGAGAGTGGGGGACAAACCTCATGATCATTTGCTCCTCGTCTACATTTCGCGGTGGTCAAGTCCTCTAAATGCTGAGATGGGTCCTCGGAGCCAAGCCCATGAAAAAGTTTGATCAAGCTTAACACCTGGGGCATGATTTCTATGTCACTGGTTGGAATTTGAACATCGGGATGTTCTCCATAATTTGAAGAACATAAAAATCCTTCAAGGGCTGAGTGCCCTGACCATTCATTCGCTAGAACCATGCTTGCATTTGCTGCAATTGTTCCAACTGCCTTTGTAGCAACTCATGTTGATTCTGTGGTGGAGGTGGTTGATCAGCAATGGGATCTACTTGACAAAAATTCAATCTATGCCTCTTGGAATTGTCTAATGGTCCTTCCAAGCAGGGATTCAATGACCTCCTTCCAAGCATACACTATGAAGGGGTCAGAAGGACGGAGAAAAAGAGACCCTGCAATACAAGCAAATAATCTTGTCCTTAGGTAGGGTAACCTAAAGACCTAGAAACTCACAGAACTTGTCTTAAGATTAAAGACGATTTGATCCACTCCGATCCAGTCAATTCAACCAGTTAGAGGGAGGGATTGGGGAGAAAGTACTTCCCTTGGCTTTCACCTCAAGTTCCTTTGATACCCCCCAACCGCAGTCGTTTGACACTTCTCCCCTAGCTAGACATCAAATTGACCAGTAGAAGTAGATTAATTGTAGATAATCTCAATATGAGCCCAAAGAGTGAGTCCAGTCCTTAAGGCCAGCATCTACTTGATTTTAGTTAGGCTTGGGATGTTTGTGCTCTCGTAACGTGTTGGGCCCTTAGAATGGGTTGTGCCCTTAATGATTGATTGAAATGTGTGTGATGTGCACAACCAGGGTTTTCAAGGAAGATTATTTGGATGAGAAGATTTTAGGGTTCAAATCTTACTTAAGTAGCTTTTAGGGTTTGAATTAAGGTTGATTCAATCAAGTTCGGAAGGCACACCAAGATTTGCAAACACAGGTGAAGATATTTTCCTTTTAAATCAAAATAAGATGGAGTGCCTGGTACTTGACCTTAAATGTTAACCCTAATGAGCAAGTTACTTGATGAGTTATTTTTAATTGAAGTACTGCGGCCTAAATAACTCAAGTAATTTGCCTTAATGTACCACTGAATTAGGCACACTCTAATCTAATTTCTACTCGATTATGTGTTTGTATAAGCGTACCATTCCCAAGGATCGGATTATAGATTGAGTGAGAAAAATTAGAAGAGGTCGTGTACCTCAAGTTATGGGTGTATGAAATGTGTATATGGTAAAGAAATCCCACAATCAAATCATATTTCTTTTAGAATTTCTTTTTTTAAACGGAGGGTGAGGTGGGTGGAGGTGACAGCCAAACAACCAAACTAACCTTAGGGTTTATGAGAGCACCTAGGTTAATTAGGGTTTGAATTAAAGTGATGAAATGGAAGCTATGGAGGGGGAAAGAATGGGGGAGCACTTACAATAGTCTTCAACCTCACTTTACTCCTATCTACAACCCTTGGATCTCCATATTGGGACACTTGCAAGACAATAGAAGAAATAAAAGAGAGGTTAGAGAGCAAATAAGTGTGAGAAATGCGAAAAATAATCTAGATCTGTTGCTTTCTCAGCAATGGTGACAAAATGATGAATGAGATTTTATACGTGAGAAAGATTGAGTTTGAAAACCCGTCATTGCAATTACGTAAAAATCTACTATCAAATAAATTTACCAAAACTCTGGTGAGTCCTGGGTCGAACTCAGGAAAGCTACGTTGATTAAATCTGCAAATATATATATATATATATATATTGTATTTTCTTTATAAAGGTGACATTCACAATGGCTATAAACAGCTAAACTACTTGAAATACAAACAAGAGAGAGAGAGAGAAAATCACTTTTATAACTAAGATAATAATACTATTACAACTACTTGCTACAAATCTAAAGCTGAAAATCTACACTAGAAAGCAGTAAAAAGATAGGGGAGAGAAATTATCCTCCTCGACAAATGCTTGGAGGATGAGTAGGATGACTGACTCCTGGAGAAAGTAGGGTGAAGACAGAGGCAGGAGGACGAATCTGGAAGAACTAGAGATGAGGCAGGGCATCGTCGTCATAGGATCCACTTCCGAAATGAGGGAGAGAGGACAATTGGCAAGAGTTCCGCAAAGGGGGTGAGAAGTGGAAAATTTTTTTTTTTTTAACTCGAGCGGATCTTCCTGTAGCTTAGGAGCACTAGAGCGAGCTTTAGAATTTTGTTCTTAGCTCTTAGTAGAGGTGAGAAAAGAAGGAAGGGATGTGTAGGAGGGGTAGGCCTTTTATAGGTATAGAAATGGGGGCAAAAGAGTCTTTTCCAAGGCCTTAATATTAATACACAGCCTTTAGTGACGCATGTAAACGTTACTAAAGGAGAACGTGACCGTTGACGCACGGAGGACGTAAGTCATTAGATCGCATGCCCAAAACGTTCAGCTTGTTCACCACACCTGCGATTATGCATGGGCTAGCACATCGAATCATGCATTTAGATCATGCGACCATCCAGTGCGTGGGAGTGCGCCACATGTTGAAGCTACCGTCGCTCGATGCTAATCCGGTGGTTGAATTTTGATTGTCGCAGGCGCTCAATGATGAAGACGCTCGATAGGACTCGATCTCATGGTAGCGGCTTGGGAGTGACACTCACCACCACTACGCTGAGGACTCGAGTGTGTCATGTGTTTGATTTAAGGCTCACGTGCTCTCAACCGTTGGATGGGCATCCAACCATTGAGAACATGAGATGCTTTGCCCTCAGCGAATGTAAGGCACTATTTGGAGAGTGACATGGCCAAATCATGGTCATTGGATGGAGATCCAACAACCTAGATTAGAGGTCGTGGCACTTTAGAGGTTGGGCTAGGTGCAGTGGACAGTCTGGATGATGCCTTGTGGTGCCATCTGGATCGTCCATCTTCTTTTCTTCATAGGTGACACTACGATTGTCGGATTGGGTTGATTTTCACACCGTTGGGCTGCGATTGTCGATCCGAACCCATCGGTGTGGTTGGATTTTTCATTTGAGGCTTTAAATTACATCACCTTGCCCTTTGGCTGTTGATCTTCCTTAGACTGCATATGATGCTATAGAGGTCCAATCGCGGCGATCTCGGAAGCGTTGAACTCCAATTGTCGCCTTGATCAGATTCAAATGGTTGGATCTTTAATCAAAGGCCTAGATAATATCGCTCTGTCCCTTGACCATCAAAAGAGCAAATTAACCTATAATTTGTACAATCTATTCTAATTGTAGAATGATGCATTCCATGCAATATTTATAATGCTGAATGCAATTATACGCCTAAAAACATGCATAAATAAATAGTTTATGTTAAATATATGTGTCTACATCAGCACGCAACTGCTGCACTACAGGCACTTTTAGGTCCTAAAGACAACCCATCCAATGGTAATGGTTGTTCGTTAGATCTCACAACTCCATGTGTGAGGCATGGCTGAGGGATTGATCCCAACCGTTGGATGGCAATCCAACGGCTGAGATCACTTGATGGATGTGCTTTAGAACTGAGTAGAGGGCCTTGGGTGGTTGTGGATGGCTCTGATGGTGCAACATGGCACCATCAGGACCGTTCATCTTCCTTTCCTTGTAGGTGACACTATGGATGTAAAATCGGGTCAATTTCCACAATGTTGGGCTGCGATCATCAATCTAAATCATCCATATGGTTGAATTTTTCATTTAAGTCCCAGATTTGCATCATCTTTACCCTGGCCAAATAAACAGGCGAATTATTATACAATTTATAGAAAATATTCTAAATGTATAATGATGCTTGTTATGTAGTATTTAAAATGCTAAATGCATTTACAAGCCTAAGAACATGCATAAATAGGAATTTTATGCTACATAAAAGTGTATACATCACCCCCCCAAGGTTCATCACCACCATCTACGTCATCACACCACCACCATCCACATGCTTAGATTAGGATTGAATTAATTAGCTACTAGATTAGTCGTTTGCATAGTTAGGTTAGTCATTTAGGTTCTGTATTCATCTTTCCAAAAAAAGAAAAAAATCAAAATTGACAAAAATACAAAAACAAAAAGACCAAAAATACTAGACTTTGAGATGGAGTTTGAGAGGGGTAATGGAGGGCGAGTGGAGGAAGGTTGTTGGATGAAATTAGAGGGGTGATGGTCGAAGGGGTGAGGGATGGGGGAGATTGGCCAGTAGATGGTGGTTAGTCGGTGCCTTTGATGGTGGCGGTCATTTTCGAGGGTCCATCAGGGGGCAGGGAAGTCAAGGAGGTTTTGGAAATATGGTGTGTTATAGGTGAAGGGAGAAAGGGCATTTGGCGACTGAGTGTCGCAATATTGTGTGCCTCGAATGTGAGGGACTGGGACATAGAAGGAGCATGTGTATGGGGAGATTTGATTTTGTTGACCCTGGGTGAGGAGGAGTCAATAACGCACAAGGTTAGGGAGGTGCAAACCCTAATCATGTACGTGCGGAGGGCATGCAAACTGCTCATGGGGGTCCATGTTACCAAGAAAGGCAAGGCATGGATAGAAGCAATGCATGGTGTGATGACCTGAGTCCTGCCAAGCGATGAAACCCAGGTCGCCATGTGCTAACAACCAGCACAACTCACCCACAAGATCACAGTCATCCAACACATAATCATAAAATATGACATAGCCAGCAACAATTCATATTGCAAAAATTTAAAGGAACATAAATTGAATACTAACCAGAAGATTTATCGTAGTATATAAGCCTAAGGAGATGTACAACGGAAATCTCCTTGCAAACTGGCAAGTATACCTAAGTACGGAACCCAAAACTAAGTAGAGTAGAATAACTAGACAGGTAACAACAGTAACAAAAGTACATGAAGAAGGGCACCATATCAACAGTTCATCTATTTATAATTTATTTCTTATCTAATTCTATTCATGTACGTTGCCCCTGTTCGTATAGTTCAAAATCTGTAAATTGACGTCTCAGGGCACGAGATGATTTTGTGTAACTTCCTGTGGTGCAAGATCGGTATAAGCCATCCTCCTGACCGGGAAGACCGCTTATATCCATCGAGTTGCCACACTCCGTCACCCTAGGGTCATTGCAAAAAGGGGTGGAGGCTACGTCGTGTAGCGTGAACACATACAAGCGCTGCGTACACTGAACCATAGACAATGAATGACCCACCCTTTAGCTGAGAAAGAACCAAAACTCGAGCCTTGCATCCTGCTATCCCAGTTGGCCACTAAGCCTAACCAAAGAGTCGTAGAAAGGCCAGCAACTCCCTAAACTAACCCCTGAAACTGGTATGAAAGACCAAAGCTACAGCCAAAATTCAGCGAGTAGCAAGGCTAAAACCAATTATCTAATCCTTTTAATTTCCAATACATCCGTCATACTAATTAATGAATCAATTTTAGATAATCGCATCCTTTATTTTCGTCAATCAAGTCATACATAACAATTTCACATCATTAAGTCCAGGAATAACAGATATTCGCATTATCTTCCAACTTTATCAGTTCATAGTTAAATTATGCCAGTGCTCCCATACTATTTAGAAATTATTGAAGACAACAGAACTTGTTTCATAGAAAACAGAGTTCATTTCAAGCATGCGATAACAAGGGTACATGTGATCATTCACATAAAAACATATTATTTCTAATGAAAGTGCCCATAAATCAGGGCAAACACCAGACGATTCCAAACTCAGCAAAAGGAAGAACTACACGCCAACCAAGGCAGTACACACAAAAAAAATCATACAAGCTAGGTCCATAGGTACCCAAAAACTGGACTGAATTGAAAGAAAGGTAAACTACACTACCAAACATCACCAGAGGGTCACGGTGATTCTGAACTGTACGCACGAAACTTCGGGGCAATCTCCACGCCCACCTCGAAACCCATGCACACACTGGGGCAAGACCTGATTCACACGGACCAAAAATAGGGTTGGAAACACCTAATTACGTTTCTGATTTTTACTAAAGGAATGAAACTCGAAAGTGAAATTAAACCACACAAACGCATAGTACGCATTGGTACGATTCCAACGGCACCATATTTGTCAAAATCTGAGGTCGGGAAGGCCTCAAACCAGACGAAACACACGAGGGGGTTGCTGAACCAGCCGGTTCAACCAAATCGGCCGCCCACACATGTGAACCCCCCCACCCCCCGCAACACGCATCAGGAGTAGATTCGTGCTTGCCTGTACCCAAGGATCATCGCTATTCTTTGCGTTAAATCGGTATTTAAGATTGTCGTGTTGTAGTTTAGCCAAAATAGCACTTAAACAAATAAATTTTATTACTAGAAAAAGTTCCAAGGTCGAACACAGGGAGCAATATGGAATTTAAATCTCAAGAATTGCAATTTAAATGCAATATAAGTAATTTGTAATAAAACTCCAAACAATAATGATATAGAAGTGAAAACAAATGTCAATAGTGCAAAAAGAATGAGGTAAAATGGTGATTTGAATCATCAAATACCCCTCACAATAACAATAAATTTCTCAACAGTATCAATCAAATAAAGCTTAGCAATATCAGACGGCTAAATGGTTAATTAGATGGCTTAAATGTCTAATGCTATAGTGCATAGCCTTCTTTCTCTCTTCTCAGCCTCTTCTTCTTTCCTTCTTTTCTTTCTCTGCTGCTACTCCCTCTTCTCTTCTTCTTCTTATCAGCCTCTTCTTCTTCACACAGGGAGGGGGACTTCTCAAATTGGCTAAGTGTTAACCAACACTTTCTGCAACAAAACCCTCCCCCTACCCCGTGCAATCTCTCTTTCTCTCTCTGGGTCACGCTCTCCTAGAGCCTTCCATAGTACCAAGTATACGGGTAATCGGACCTAGGGCATACCCGGGACCAGGATTGTAGGCGTGGGTCGCAGCCGAGGAGTGCTAAGGGTTAGGCAGGTTATCGGTTGCAACAGGTCCACAGGGGAGATGTCGCGAACGAGGCGCGTGAGGGGGGCGTGCGGGGACCTTACCCCCGGTCATGCTGAGGTGATAAGCCTAAAGCACAAATTCAATTTATGCGTGCTCAGGTCCTTTGCCACATCCGAGGTGGGACTATCCTTCGTCGAATTGGAGCAGAGGACTTGGTCAAAAGCTCCAATTGACCACGCGAGGATACACCTGGAGGTAATCCGCTCTTCCTAGAGTCGATGCTTGGAACCTGCAGGCATGATGAGACCTTCAAGCTTCGTTCGAAGCTTCGTCAATGGCGGTCAAGACCTGGGAACCTGAAAGCAAGAAAACGAGCTAAGAGCCCTAGTTAAAATAGTTCATAAGCTTTGTCGTGAGGTGGGGAATTAAACGGTGGTGTTCTTGAGGTGTGGGAGTGCGTGATGTGGCCGGATGGTGACGGAATATAAGGTGCGACAGTGTGATGTTCGGTGGAGCAATGGGGAGGCCAATAGCCGTGAAGACCAGAGGGCTTTTGCTCTCTGGAACACGGCAGAGGTGTGGAGATGAATGACAGTAGAATTGATGGAGTGTAGTGGCCATGCGGGCTCGCTAGAGGTACGCCAATGAGGTGGAAGATGGAGGACGGTGAGGCGAGTCGGTGATCGAAACGAAGTGGCAAATGGTTGGAAACGAAGGGGGGAAGTTGAGGAGTTGTTTAGGAGGGGAGGCAAACGAAGGGGAGCAGAGTTGGCACCAGTTGAGGTGTGGTCAACACTGGAGACAAAGCTACTCAGAGAGAGATGGACGGAGAAGATGAAGGGGGGCAGGAGCGTCGACGGGTACTGCGTGACGTAGAGGAAAGCAAGGAGGAAGAGTCTGCCACTAGTATTGTGGTTAGACGACGAGGGAAGGTAGGGAGAGTCGCCAGAGCTTGAAGAGAAAATTGAAAGAAGGAGGGGAGAGGAATTTGAGGGATTCTCAGGTCGAATTCAAGCTTGGAGGATTCGATATGAGTAGGGGGTGCTTTTATACACCTCAGGAGGTCGGTTAGAGCTTGGGAAGCAAGCTTCCCAAGATTGGAAAGCTCACCGGAGTTTGGAAATTTTTTGATACCCAAATCTCTCATGCGTTCGCATGAGAGATTGGGTAGGTTTCAGAGCTTAGTATTGGATCCAAAAGGAAGGGAATTTCTTTACGAAGTTCCCTTTCAAATTTGAAAGGGATTCGTCAAGAAATCAGGGTGTTCTTTCCTTTTTAAGGTTGCCAGAGCAAGTAGAATTAGGTTTAATGGTGGCAGGGACCTGTTTGTGGGAACAACGGCAAAGTTAGGGTCTTGTTTGAAAGGATTATGAAAGTTAAGGGTAGAAATATAATTAGACAGAACTAATTTACAAAATAGGTCAAGACAAACTCATCTTGGGTCCAAATTTTGGTACAAACCTAATTTTGACCTAATAAATCCATTGGTGAAGTTGGATTTTGATTTTGACCATGTTTGACTCGATAATTTATGCAAAAACCTAAATTAGGGTAAATGTCTGTCTGTGATTTTGTTTTGGGTCAAAACGAGTTATGATGGTCAAATTGAAGGTTCAAAACCCTATAGAATATTTTTATATGAATTTTAGAGGGTTTAGGTAAATTTCATCCTGATCAGAACCTCAGTTAATTAAGCCGGTCTGTTTTTAGGGTTTAAAAGTCACTTAATTCTCCAAACAGTATAAACCCTTTTTTAATTGTTCTAACCCACTTGTTATCTTTTTAAGACCAATTGACCTTAATTCAACCCTTAAGAAAACCTGTGGTTGTACTGCATTCATGATGAACTAGTAAAATTACAGTTTTAACCCTAGTTTCTTATTTTTCTTTCAAAATGAATATGCAATGACTTGTGACTCTCTGGCGGTTATGTAGGAGCATTTACTGACTTAATTGGATCAAAATGAGCTAATTATGGTTCATGACGGTGTTCCCATCATACCCCCATTCCTAGCTTTTGCTAGTCCCTTAGCAAAATTTCAAGGTATTAACTTTGATTATAGACCATAAAACCTTTTGATGCTTTAAAAACTTGTTGTGTGATTCCTTTTGTAGATTAGGTTAGAATGCTGATAATAAGCCTAGAGGTACTCAAATACCAACCAAGATCCGGACCTAACCAGCTCTAGCCTCAGTCTACCGCGAAGGTTTCTACGGCCTACAGGAACTAACCTAAGGTTTGTTAAACTCTGCGATTAAAGCACCTGTGCTTGTAACATGTTTTAGCCTAGGTTCAGTTTACAGTGCATTTTTTGTCAAAGAGAGACAGAGGAATTTTTTTTATTTTTGGAGAGTTTTCTCTCTCTCTTTTTTTATTTCTAGCTTCATATTGGCTTTACAACACTGTCTATATCAGATTCCTAGTTTCCATCATCAATCCTCACAGGGTCCCTAGCAATCGATGCTTCGAGATAGCACTACCCATGGAAACCCCCAGAACCTTAGCTTTCGAGATTTTGAGATAATCCCGCCCATGGCATTCTGTAGCTAAATCCAGACCCTAGCAATCACAATTTCAGGATAATGCCGCCCATGGCATCTGAACCAGCACAGGGTGCTTACATACCCCTGGTAGGATATGTAGATATCCTAGGAGACAAGCACTGAGGAGACGATATGTTATTGCACATCTTCAAGGGGAATTTTCCACCTCTCCGCACTAGGAACTCATCCAAATCAACTTGTGTTGATCAGCCGCTCCTAATCTAGGTGACTTTTTCATAACAAGTTAAACACATTTGCATGATTTTGATACTTAGGCGCACTGAGCTAGACTGTGTGTGGATTGGGGTGCTTAGGTTACTGAGTCCTACAAACTAGAGGTCAGTTAACGAGGCTAAATAATCTCTAAGCCTTAGACCTAATACTTAAGCTTCGCATTTTCCCCAACCTCTTGAGGATTATCCAGATCTTAGTAGGTACTTAAATTTTTAAGCCTAGGATTATAACCCAAGAGGCCTAAAATCAGCGTTCCTACTAATCTTTTTTTTGTTTTATTAGCACTTTTTGCCTTTCATTTTCTTTCTTTTGATATGGTCTAGAACTGAGTCAATTCCTTAATCTTTTACTAATGACTACCTCTTTTTCTTTTCTTTTCAAATTGTGCTCCTTTTTGACCTTTTTTTCTCTCTTTTTCTCCTCAAAATCTAATATGCCATCAAAATTTCCTCTCCTCTCATATTTTTTTTCTTTTTCAAGAATTTTTTATTTTTTTGGTATTTTCGGAATATGTGATTTTTTTGATGAAACCCTTTCTTGTGAAATAATTTTCACGGCATTTTACACTTTAATACCCCCCATGCCTACGATTTGCAATGTCCTCATTGTAAATTAGGTGGGTTCGAGTTCAGCTTATATCATTCATTAGAACAGGTGATGGGTGGGTGAATGGGTCGAGATGACTGTTGCGAACAATTTCAAGCTTGAGTACGGGTACCAGGGGTAGAGTCAGCTGTTCTAGTGGATGAACCCTAAAGTGCAATATGAGTTCAGCATAAGATGTGTCAGGAAGGGTTTTTGGTTTTTCAAAAATGATGGGTTGCCTCCCGTTAAGCACTGAGCTTAACGTCATCAGCCGGGTGTAATGAGCTCAAGGAGAATGTATGGTAAAATATATCTCAGCCAAATTTGTATTAGTGAGTTCAATGAACGGTTTGAGTCTCTGACCGTTCACGACAAAAGGTTCTGAATCGTGGCTGAGTTGACTGATTTCAACAACTCCATTTCCAAAGATTCGTCAGAAAAGGTATGGTTCAATCCATTTTGATATGAGTTTTCCTGGGAACAATTTGAGTTTAGCATCAAAGAGTAAGACTTTCTGACCAGGGAAAAAGATCTTTCTGGATATGTGCCTGTCGTGAAAGGCCTTAACCTGCTCTTTGTAAATTCATGAGTTCTCATACGCGTCGTGGCTTAATTCATCAATCTCGCTCATTTGAAGCTTTCTATGGGTTCCTACCTTAGAAAGATTCAGATTGTAGTTCCGTACTACCCAATAGGCTTTGTGCACTAGTTCGACAAGAGGTGACATGCCTTCCCGTACACTAATTTGAAGGGAGACATGCCTAATTGGGTTTTGTGGGTGGTCCTATAAGCCCACAAAGCTTCCGGAAGTCAGGATGACCAGTCTTTCCTGTTAGATCAAACAATGACCTGGAGGATTTTCTTGATCTCCTGATTCGATAGCTCAGCTAGACCATTGGTTTAGGGGTGATAAGGAGTAGAGATTCGGTGTGACACCCCGTATTTGGTAATCAGAAATCTGAACTGAGTATTCGTGAAATGAGTCCCTCCATCAGAGATTATGGCACGTGGAATCCCAAACCAAGAAAAGATGTTCTGATGAATGAATTTGATAACCACCTTATGATCGTTGGTTCGATTCGGGATGGCTTTGATCCATTTGGACACGTAGTCAACAACAAGAAGAATGTATTTGAAGCCATCCAAAATAGGGAAGGGTCCCATAAAATCAATCCCCCAGACATCGAAGATTTTGCATATGAGAATCGACTGTAAGGGCATCATATCACGCTGGCTCATGTTGGCTAAGGTCTAGCAACGAGTGCATGCCTTACAGTGATTGTATGCGTCTTTGAAAATCGTGAGCCAATAGAAGCCATATTAGAGGACTTTTACTGCGGTTTTATGACCAAAGAAGTGTTCACCGCATGCCTGGTTATGGCAGAAGGACAAAATGTCCTGAATTTTCGCTTCCGGAACACATCGTCGAATGATTTGATCAGCACCAAAGCAGAAGAGATACGGGTCTTCCCAAAAGTAGTACTTAGCATCGGAAAGTAATTTGTCCTTCTTGGCTTTTGGCCAATTGGATGGTATCTGATGTGATGCTAAGTAGTTTACTAGATCAGCAAACCATGGAAGTTCTGTACTGATAGTCCTGAGGTGCTCATCGGGAAAATGTTTAGTAATGGGTCTAGCAGGGTTGATAATATCAGAAGGAAGGCGGGATAGGTGATCAGCTACCACATTCTGTTTCCCTGCCTTGTCGCAAATCTCGAGATCAAATTCTTGCAACAGCAAGATCCAAAGGATTAGTCGAGGTTTTGCATCCTTCTTCGCAAGGAGATGCCTCACAGCAGTGTGATCTGAGTAAATGATAATATGGGAACCTAAAAGATACAATATGAATTTTTCCAGGGTAAATACTATGGTTAGCAGCTTTTTCTCAGTAACTGTGTAGTTATGCTGAGCCTCGTCAAGTGTCATGCTAGCGTAGTAAATGACCATGGGTTTCCCATCTATTTTCTACCCAAGTATCGCACCTACAGTGTAATCAGATGCATCGCACATGATCTCAAAGGGTTGAGACCAATTAGGGGGCTGCAGGATAGGTGCTTGGGTAACTCGATCACGCAGGATCTCAAATGCTTGAGTGCATCCCTTGGTGATTTCAAAAGGGACATCCTTGGATAGGAGATTAATCAGGGGGTGCATGATTTTCGAGAAATCGGGAATGAATCGACTATAAAAATCGACGTGCCCCAAGAAGGATCGGATGTCTTTGATCGAACTAGGCATAAAGAGCTTAGAAATCAAATTCACCTTGGCTCGATCAACCTGGATGCCCTCTTTAGAGATAAGATGTCCCAGGACTATTCCCTCAGGTACCATGAAGTGGCTCTTTTCTTAGGAAAGAACCAAATTCACGTCGATGCACCGCCTGAGGATCTGGACCAAGTGTAAGAGGCAATCGTCAAATGATTCACCAAATATCGAGAAGTCATCCATGAAGACTTCAAGGTACTCACCTACCATATCTGAGAATATGGTAAGCATGCACCGCTGAAAAGTAGCGAGTGCATTGCAGAGACCGAATGGCATCCTTCGGAATGCGTAAGTTCCAAAGGGGCAGGTGAAGGTAGTCTTTTCTTGGTCCTTGGGATGGATTGCGACCTGGTTATAACTAGAGTACCCGTCCAGAAAGTAGAAGAATCGATTTCCCGCTAGTTTCTCAAGAATCTAATCAATGAACGGTAGTGGGAAATGATCCTTCTTCATGGAGGAATTGAGTCTTCTGTAATCAATGCAAACTCTCCATGAGTTTTCTATATGGGTCGGTATGGCTTCCTCGATTTTAGTCATGATGACGACGAGCCCTACCTTTTTAGGCACAACCTGGATTGGACTCACCCACTGACTGTCGGAGATAGGGTAGATGATCCCTGCATCCAACCACTTGATAATCTCCTTTTTCACGACATCCTGCAGATTGGGATTCAGGCGTCTCTGCATTTCACGGGATGGTCGTGAGCCTTCTTCAGTGTAGATGTGATGTGTGCAGTATGAGGGGCTGATACCGATGAGATCATTGAGAGTCCATCCAATGGCTCTTCGATGTTGCTGGAGAATAGAAATTAGGCATGTTTCCTGATCAGGTGTGAGTCGGAAGTTGATAATCACAGGAAACATCTAATTGAAACCCAAAAAGACATATTTGAGATGATCGAGAAGAGGTTTTAATTCCAAAATCGGGTTTTCAGCAACAGCATATAATTCAGGATGGGTGTCAAGAGCAAAGGAAGGAGCTATGGGTGTGTCTAGGTTGAGTTCGGGCTCCTCTAATTACTAGTTTTAATCCTCTTGTGGTTGATCAGAAATAGTCGAGTTCTCTATGAAGTCATCAACCACTGCTTCAATATCGCAAATTTGTTCTATGACTCCGTAATTAATTCCTTGTTGGGCCTTAACGATGTCGATCTTTAGTGTCTTGCTCTCAAATTTCAATTCGATTTAGCCCTCCTCACAATTGATATTGGCCCCAGTAGTGGCCAGAAAGGGTCTCCCTAGTATGATCGGTGTATTCTTCACATTCTCAGGAGCATCCATGTCTAAAACGATGAAATCCACTGGGAAATAGAAATCATGCACCCTAACTATGACATCCTCGAGAATTCCTTTTGGAGACTTAATTGATCGGTCTGCTAGTTGTAAAGTCATTTCAGTTGGTTTAAGTTCAGTTTCGTCAAAGTAGTCTAGTAGGGATGTGGGTATCAAATTTATGGAGGCCCTTAAGTCTAATAAAGGTCGGTCAAATCGTATATCACCGATTTCACAGGAGATCAAAGGGGTGCCTGGGTCATTTGCCTTAGGTTGGACTTTGCTTAGAATGACAGAGCTGGCTTACTCTGATAATACAATTGGATTCCCATCTTTGGTTCGCGGCTTACGCTTAAGTGTACATACGTCATTCAGAAATCATGCGTAAAACAGTACGTGGCGTATCGCATCCATCAAGGGGATGTTTATATGGACCTGCTCAAAGAGCTTAACCAGGTCTTCCTCAGGTGCCACAATTTTGGTTATCCTTTTTCCTTTGGTCAAGGCCTCAGGAAATGGAACTTTAGATGGTTCCTCTAGAATGGGTCCAGGTTCTTGATCTGGGATAGAGGTGTCCTGGATGACTATCCTTGGGTTAGGATTTGTATTACCAGGCTTGGTTTGGCTTGGATAAGGTGGGTCCTATGTTGTTTTGCTAGTGCGGGTAGTAACAGAATTTAATCCTGCCTAGTTTTGGTTTGGAGTGGGTAGAAGAGGTGCTTGCTGTTAGTAACCCGTGTATGATGTCGAAGCCTCCTTCCCGTCGAGTGATGGAGTCGAAGGGGCCTGATAAACAAAGTGAGCTTGGCCAGGATTTGGGTTCATAACGCGCCTCTGGTTCAACACGTTATTTGGATTAGGTAGAGGTTGTGAAGGAAGTGCACCAGGTTAGCGAGGATTTTCCATCTGGGCAAGTTGATTGCGAACCTCTGTGATCTCGTCTCTGTGCTATTTTTGCATAGCTGCATTCATCTTCTGAATGTCAGCCAGAGTCTAAAGGATAAGAGTCATTTGATCTGTCTAAGTCGGCCCAGATTGATAAGTTGGGTTAGGCCAAGGCTGAGGTGGCTAATATGGACGAGGAGCTTGTGGTTGGGGCGGATATTGAGGTCTTTGATTTTGATTATTGCCTGACCACGTTAAGTTGGGATGATTACGCCATCCAGGGTTGTAGGTGTTTGAGAATGGGTCATTTTGAATGGCGTTGAGGTCCTCGCAGGTCTGAGGAACCTTGGGAAAATCAGAATATGAGGGTTTAGAGTTCCCCCGACTAGAGTAGGTGGATCTGGAGTTTCCTCCGTAGCCAGAATCAGACGGGGGTGGATATGGGTCCATCCCTTGAGAAGGTCGGTGATAGATGTTGTGTACGGCCTCCCTACCAGAGGGTGGTTGTGTGTACGAGTTCTGCGCAGAGGTGGCTCACTGCAAGTGTCGAGTTAGCTCATCCACCTTCTTATCAATGATAGAGACCTTGTCCAGATGACTAGCCATTAGTTCCAAGTCGACGGAAGAGGACAGGCCCTACGTCTTATGTGCTCCCTTTGGATTCGTTAATGCACGGGCATTCGTCTGATCGAACATGCCCATGGATTCATTATTGACGGAGTTCTCACACATTCTCGAGAATCTCCCACACGGTGTCTTCGTGTTGACCCATGATGTTTCCTCCACAGGTCGCATTGACGAATAACTTAATGGCCTCACGAAGTCCCTGGTAAAAAGACTAAACTTGTCCCATTTAGGAACTCTGTGATGGGGGCATTTTCGCATGAGATCCAGGAAACGATCCCATGCTTCGTGAAATGATTCTCTTGCTTGTTGTGTGAAATGTGTGATCTAGTGCCGTAAAGCACTTGTCCGACCTACAGGGAAGAACTTTCTTAGAAACTCGGATTGAAGTTTTGCCCAGGTGTTGATCATACATGTTTGGGTTTGGTACCAGTGAGCAGCTTTATCCATGAGAGAGAAGGAGAACATTTTCATGAGTAAAATATCCCAATTTTGAGCTTCTGACCCGAAGGTCTGGGCCAGATGCTTGAGTTGTTTGATATGCTAGAAAGGATCTTCAGAATTACGCCCATGGAATTTGGGAATGGCATGAATCATGTTGGGCTTGAGTTCAATGTCAAGACCTCCAGCGGGGATTTGTACTCGAGGTTCGATTGCTACTGCAGAGGGATTGTAGTGATCTCTCATTATTGGACGCTACGATGGCTTCACAAAGGCTTGGAATAGATCATTGAGATGCTGGAGTTGATTTTCAAGATTATTTTCTTTTGTGGGTTTTGCCATGATGATGGATGAAGGAGAATCAGGTTTAGATGAATCAGAAGAGATATCAATCGAATTGGGTTGTTGCACAAACAAGGAGGTCGAAGCTTGGCCTCGACGTGAATGAGTGACTAAAAGAGGCCTCAAGGATGGTCTTAGAGACCTCCTCCCGAACATGCACCGATGGAGTGGATGAGAGGTAGAATGTGATGGACCCAATCAAGACACCCAAAAATTTTGGATGACCATAGAGATTCGGGGCAGATGATACCCCTTAGTCAGAAAGCCGTCCACCTGAGAATTACTTGGGTAGCCAGAGTGGGAGAGTCCCGCAAAGAGCCCTACATGGTAGAGCACCCCCACGAGTTACAAGGTTTCCCCCACCCGACCTCTTTTGTCACTAATGTTCCAGGTAGACCAGAATGGGGACTTGACCTCTTAAGTCTACCAATTTTAATTAAGAGCAAGGGTGCTTAGAATTTCACTTGAACTTTAAGATGTGTTGAGTGCAAAAGTGACCTAATTTGAAGATTGGTTGACCCAAACAAGGTGGGTCAACTTCACCTGTATTGTCCTTGAAAATTTAGGTCCCTCTTTTAGTGTTCAAATGATTTTAAGAGCCTGATTTTAGGGTTTTGCTTGAATAGATCAGTTCAATCAAGGCCTAGGCATACATTGTTTGGGAAGATGATTTCTTGATTAAGCAAGTGTGTCTTTAGAACCCTAAACTGGAATCCTTAATTGGCTCTACTTTAGTCCACTTAATTTTGTCAAAAGGTGGTACCTAGGGCTCAAACAAGAATGTGATAGCCCTGGATACCTTAAGTTTTAGGTGGGTGCTCAAATTAGGATTTGTTGTTCAAATAAAATGTATCAACTCAGGCAACTTGATGAATTATCTATGGAAGGAATGCAAGTAACCCTAATTGATTTTTTTCTTTTATCCTTTTCAGAATGAGGGGCTTAAAAGAGAGAGATGTTAGAACTTACCTGCCCCTGGCATGTTTATTGTGTGGCTAATCTTCCTTGAATGTATCTCTCCTGAAACAACCACAGTAAAAGAGATATAGCAAGTTAGAATCTGAATCAAGAATTGCAATCAAGAGTTCTAAATTGCCTGTTGCTCTCCGGCAACAGTGCCAAAATGTTCTTCATGCCAAATCGGTATTTAAGATTGTCGTATTGTAGTATAGCCAAAATAGCACTTAAACAAATAAATTTTATTGCTCGAAAAAGTTCTGAGGTCGAACACAGGGAGAAATATGGAATTTAAATCTCAAGAATTGCAATTTAAACTCAATATAAGCAATTTGTAATAAAACTCCAAACAATAATGATATAGAAGTGAAAACAGATGTCAATAGTGCAAAAAGAATGAGGTAAAATGGTGATTTGAATCACCAAATACCCCTTACAATAACGGTAAATTTCTCAACAGTATCAATCAAATAAAGCCTAGCAATATCAGACGGCTGAATGGTTAATCAAACGACTTAAATGTCTAATGCTACAGTGCATAGCCTTCTTTCTCTCTTTTCAGCCTCTTCTTTCCTTCTTTTCTTTCTCTGCTGTTGCTCCCTCTTCTCTTCTTCTTCTTCTTCTTATCAGCCTCTTCTTCTTCACACTGGGAGGGGGACTTCTCAAATTGGCTAAGTGTTAACCAACACTTTCTGCAACAAAAACCTCCCCCTACCCCGTGCAATCTCTCTTTCTCTCTCTGGGTCATGCTCTCCTAGAGCCTTCCACAGTACCGGGTATACGGGTAATCTGACCTAGAGCGTACCCAGGACCAGGGCTGCAGGCGTGGGTCGCAGCTGAGGAGTGCTAAGGGTTAGGCGGGTTATCAGGTGCACCAGGTCTGCGAGGGAGATGTCGCAGACAAGGCACATGAGGGGGGAGTGCGGGGACCTCACCCTCTTTGCGTGCTGAGGCGATAAGCCTAAAGCACAAATTCAATTTATGCATGCTCAGGTCCTTTGTTGCTTCCGAGGTGGGACTATCCCACCCTTCTTCCTTCGCGCAGCAACAGTAGCAACTTCATCAAATTAGCGTAGAGGACTTGGTCAAAAGCTCCAATTGACCGCCCGAGGATACACCTGGAGGTAATCCGCTCTTCCTGGAGTCGGCACCTGGAACTTGCAGGTGTGATGAGACCTTCAAGCTTCGGTCGAAGCTTCGTCAATGGCGGTTGAGACCTGGGAACCTAAAAGCAAGAAAATGGGCTAAGAGCCCCAGTTAAAACAGTTCATAAGCTTCACTGTGATGTGGGGAATTGAACGGCGGTGTTCGTGAGGTGTGGGAGTGCATGATGTGGCCAGACGGTGACGGAATGTGAGGTGCGACAGTGTGGTGTTCGGTGGAGCAATGGAGAGGCCAATAGCCATGAAGACTAGAGGGCTTTTGCTCTCTAGAACACGGCGGAGGTGTGGAGATGAACGGCGGCCGGATTGATGGAATGTAGTGGCCGTGCGGGCTCGCCGAAGGTACGCCATTGAGGTGGAAGAGGAGGATGGTGAGGTGAGTCGGCGATTGAAACGAAGTGGCAGATGGCTGGAAATGAAGAGGGGAAGCCAAGGAGTTGTTTAGGAGGGGAGGCAGACAAAGGGGAGCGGAGTTGGCACCAGTTAAGGTGTGGCCGGTGCTAGAGACGAAGCTACTCAAAGAGAGATGGATGGTGAGGATGAAGGGGGGCAGGAGCGCCGGCGAGTAGTGTGGTCTGACGACGAGGGAAGGTAGGAAGAGTCGCCGGATCTTGAAGAGCAAATCGGCTAGAGGAGGGGAGAGGAATTTGAGGGATTCTCAGGTCGAATTCAAGGTTGGAGGATTCGGTATGAGCAGGGGGTGCTTTTATACACCTCAGGAGGTCTGTTAGAGCTTGGGAAGCAAGCTTCCCAAGCTTGGAAAGCTCGCCGGAGTTTGAAAATTTTTTGATACCCAAATCTCTCATGTGTTCGCATGAGAGATTGGGTAGGTTTTAGAACTTAGGATTGGGTCCAAAAGGAAGGAAATTTCTTGACAAAGTTCCCTTTCAAATTTAAAAGGGATTCGTCAAGAAATCAGGGTGTTCTTTCCTTTTTAAGGTCGCCAGAGCAAGTAGGATTAGGTTTAACGGTGGCAGGGACCTATTTGTGGGAACAACGGCAAAGTTAGGGTCTTGTTTGAAAGGATATGAAAGTTAAGGGTAGAAATGTAATTAGACAGGACCAATTTGCAAACTAGGTCAAGACAAACTCATCTTGGGTCCAAATTTTGGTACAAACCTAATTTGGACCTAATGAATCCAATGGTGAAGTTGGATTTTGGTTTTGACTATGTTTGACTAGGTAATTTATGTAAAAGCCTAAATTAGGGTAAATGTTTGTCTGTGATTTTATTTTGGGTCAAAACGGGTTCTGAAGGTCAAATTGAAGGTTCTAAACCCTATAGAATATTTTTATATGAAGTTTAGAGGGTTTAGGTGAATTTCATCCTGATCATAACATCAGTTAATTAAGCGAGTCTATTTTTAAGATTTCAAAAGTCATTTAATTCTCCAAGCACGTGCTAACCCTTTTCTGATTGTTCTAACCCACTTGTTATCTTTTTAAGACCAATTGACCTTCATTCAACCCTTGAGAAAACCTGTGGTTGTACTACATTCATGATGAGCTGGTAAAATTACAGTTTTAATCCTAGTTTCTTATTTTTCTTCAAAATGAATATGCAATGACTTGTGACTCTCTGGCGGCTATGTAGGAGCATTTACTGACTTAATTGGATCAAAATGAGCTATTTATGGCTCATGATGGTGTTCCCATCAGCCGCTCGCCCATGCACAGCCGTGGATCCTTGCCATGCGTCGAAGATTGGCTGCACCATGCCTCTGCGCTAATGCACGAAAGTGAGCACGCGCGAGCGAACCCGCTCTCCACGCGCCACCTCCTCGTGTTGCACCGCCACCACGTGTTAGATGCCTAACGCATGCCACCACCTTTATCGTGAATTTTGCAGTGGTGATGAGAGCCTCATCATGAACCCTAACTAGCACAATTTGATCTAAATAGTGTGAAGAAGCTCCTACAAAACCTAAAGAGAAGCTTAACTCAGAGAATTCTGAATTGAAGAGTAAAATAAATCATGAGGGGTAAAACAACAATTTTACCAATGCAGTACACAAACAGGATATTTAAGAGTCTAAACACAGGTCAAGTAAGCTTAATGAGGAAGAAAGTGGGATGATTTGATCTGAAAAGGGTTATAGCAACTTCTAGGAATTAAATAACATTCTGTAACCCTAAAATAAACTCACTTTAATTCATGAGGTTCGAGGTAGGATAAAAATCAACTAAACCCTCTAAAATTCATAGAAAAATACTCCCTAGGGTTTAGAACCCTCAATTTGGCCTTTGCAACCTATTTTGACCTAAAATAAGAACCGTGCCCAATTTATGACCTAATTTAGGTTTTTGCGCAAATTGACTTGTCAAACGTGGTCAAACCTAAAAAAAAAATTCACCATTAAAATCCTTAGGTGCAAATAAGGCTGGTATAAAAATTTGGGCCTAAGAAAAGATCATCTTGACCGACTTTACATATTGGTCCTCTTGAATTACTTTTTGATCCTTATCTTTTGAAACCCTTACACATTAACCCCTATCTTTCTCATCGTTCTTTGCAGAACGGTCCTCCCTGCCATTCTAAGCAGCGCCATACCTCCGGCAACCTTGCGCGGAGGATGGCGCCCATTCTCTGTGTCCTCTGTCGTAGGAACCCTCCCCTGTGTCCTGCAACCACCCATGCCTCTCGTGCGAATGCACGAAAGGCATGGGTCTCCATCTCCGGCCATCTCCGGCGTGCTCTGCACATCGTTCCCTCGGCCCACTCTCCACGCCAACGCCTTTATAAGGAGCGGTAGGGGCTGTCGTTCACTCCAAGCTAGTTCTGGCCGAGAAACTCCCCCTCCTTTGTCTCCTCTCTCTCCGATCAGACTGCCCAAGCTTCCGACGAACTCTCCTCCTCCTCGTCGCTCTGCTGCCATACCTGCAGCAGAGCCCACTCTGCCCCGTCTTCCCATGCCAGGCCGCACCAGCTGGCATCCTCAGATCTCCTCCTCGTCGCCGATAACCCCCTCCTGGGCACCTTCGTCCCCAGCGCCGGTAAGTACGCACCGAGCGATGCCTCCATCCGCCTCGCCAGCTACCCATTAAGCTCCGTGACATCTCACTGACACCAAATCCGCCCTCCATTCACTTCCTAGCACCTCCAGACCACCCCCCAAACACACCTACTCTCACGCACGCAGTGTGCCCTAGGCGCACGGCCACAAGCACGCTCGCGTCTCGCCGACCCCCACACCGCCTTTGCCATCTTCTGGCGAACTCCCTGCGTTGTCTGACGTGGCCGTGAGGCCGTCTTCATGATTTCAAGGTTCACCCTCCTTGCCGCCATTGACGAGCAGCAGGAGCTGCTTTGCAGGCAGCTCCAGATTTCTTAGGCCCCAAGCGCAAGCCCCAGGCAGCGCGGGGCACTTCCGCAGAGATGCCCAGGTTCTCAATTGGGGTCGCCAGCCTTCGCTGCTGCCCCAATTGTGCGAAGCCTTCTGCCGCGGGCGCCCGAGATCGGAGGTGGGACTTTAGTCCCACCTCGTAAGTGTGTGGCCTCACACCCACACTTAAAATGTTTTTGTGATATGAGTCGATTGCCTCCGATACACATGGGGTGAGGTCCCTCACCTATCACCGCCCTCGTCCGTGAGCTCACCACACGGATCAGGCGTGATCCCACCCGACACTCCTGTGCACTCCTCGCGCACCACCCACGCCGGTGCGCCTGGACCCGGGAGCGCGACCCGACTCGATTACCTAGCTCTGGGAGAGCTTTCCAAAGAGAGATGCAGAGAGAGAGAGACGCGGGGAAGGGGTAGGGTAGGTTTTGCTCTAATGTCTGCGTGTGTGCGTAGGAAAGAAGGAAGAAGCAGGTGAAGGAAGAAGGAAGGAAAGAAGCTAAAGGAAATGAAGAGGAGCTGCACTGTAGCAACCGAGTAGTTAAGTCATCTGAGCACTAAATCAGATGTCGGCGAGAAAGGAGAGTCAGAGCGGAAAGAAGAAAGAAAGAAGAAGGGCCAGAGCAAACGAAAGAAAACAAGAAGGAAGAAGCAGAGAAGAGGAAGAAAGAAGAAGGTTGGAAGAAGAAGAAAAGAAGAAGCAGAGAAGAAGAAGAACAAGAACATGAAGCAGAGAAGAGTAGCTGAAGAAAGAGAAGAAGAAAAAGCCAATTAAACTCTTTCTCTTTCTTTCTCTCTCTCTCTCTTAATTTTTGTAAAACCTTATATATATATTAGACTGGTAACCATTTTTGTTATATACCACAACGACTATAATAAAGACGAACAAAGCGGGTGACCAGTTTTTGGCGCCGTTGCCGGGGAGCAATGGCTATTCTAGAAGCTATTAATTCACAATTTTTGAGTTTCTATTGATCTCTTCTCTTTTGTTGTGTAAGCACAGGAAATCAAGAGGACAACAAGTAGCCGCACAACAACCACACCTAGGACAGGTAATTTTCTTTCCTCTCATTTTAACCCCTAAATTCTAAAGAGGAAGAAAAAGAAAGAAAAAGCAATTTAAGCATAACCTGTCTTCCATACTTAGTAAATCACCAAAGTTGCTTGTTTTCAATTTCAACACAGTATATCTGTACATCCATTAAGGGTATTTAGGGCTAACACCATCTTGCTTGAGCCCTAATTACCCAATCTAAAGGAAACTAACTGGACCAATTAGAGCCAATATAAGATTCAAAATTACGATTTTAGAGACACTTTCTAAGTAAGAATTGAGAATTCCCAAAAGAAGTGTGCCCAAGCCATTGTTTGAAAGCACCTATTTAGAGAAACCCTAAGAAATTTGGCTCTTAAAAACACTTGAACCCTAAAAGACAAAGACCTAATAAGCTCTCAAAGGAACAAGTAGGTGAAGTTGACTCCTTGGGTCAACCAACCTTGAACTTAGGTCACTCTTTGCACTCAAAAGGCTAAAGTTCAAGTGAAAACCTAAGCACCTTGATCCTAACTAAAAGTGGTAGACTTAAGAGGTCAAGGTCCCCATTCTGGTCTACCTAGAATCTCAGTGACAAGAGAGGTCGAGTGGGGGAAACCCTGTAACCCGTGAGGGGGCTCTACCGTGTAGGGGTCTTCGCGGGACTCACCCTCTCTGGCTGCCCAGGTAATTCTCAAGTGGACGACCTTTTGATCAAGGGGTCCATCCACCCCGAACCTCTATAGTCACCTAACATTCTGGGTGTCTTGATTGGGTCCAGCACCTGCTAAAGTCATCCTCTCCATCAGTGTATATTTGGTAGGAGGTCCTTGAAACCTCCTTTAGAAATTCACTCTGCTCGAGGCCGAGCCTCGATGCCTTTGCGTGTGCAACCAATACTTCACATAGACCTCTCCTCCTACTCCGAACCCAACTCACCTTCTTCTTCCACAATGGCTCAGCCAGTTAAGGAAGAGAACAATCTGGAGCACCAGCTCCAGCGACTCAATGACCTCTTCCAGAACTTCATGCACCCACCGCAGCATCCCACGATGCGAGATCATTATAATCCTGCTGCGGTGGCTATTGAGCTTCGAGTCAGAATCTCGACTGGAGGACCTAATTCTGAACTAAAGCCCAACATGATTCATGCCATACCTAAATTTCATAGGCTTAATTCTGAAGACCCCTTCCAACACATTAAACAACTAAAGCATCTGGCCCAGACTTTCGGGTCAGATGTGCAAAATCGGGATATTCTCCTCATGAAGATGTTCTCCTTCTCTCTTATGGACAAGGCTGCCCATTGGTAGCAAACACAAACCCGGCCAATCAACAATTGGGAGGAACTTCAGTCCGAGTTCTTGAAGAAGTTCTTCCCCATTGGTCAGACCAATGCCTTGCGCCATCAAATTACCCACTTCACGCAACAAATGGGAGAACCTCTCCATGAGGCATGGGATTGCTTTCAGGATCTCATGAGGAAGTGCCCCCATCACGGAGTTCCTAAATGGGAACAAGTCCAGTCTTTTTACCAGGGACTTCGTGAGGATATTAGGCTTTTCATCAATGCAACTTGCGGAGGGAATATCATGGGTCAGCATGAGGACACCGTGTGGGAGATTCTCGAAAATATGTGCGAGAACTCCATCAATAATGACTCCATGGGATTATTCAACATGACGAATACCCACGCATCGATGAACCTTAGGGGAGCACACGAGACGTAGGGCCTGTCCGCATCAGTCGACCTGAAATTGATGGCCAGTCGATTAGACAAGGTCTCTATTATTGAGAAGAAGGTGGATGAGCTGACTCACCACTTGCCGCGAGCCACCTCTGCACATAATTCCTTTGCACAGCCTCCTTCCACATGGGAGACTGTGCAAAACATTTTCCACCGACCTTCTCCTAGGATGGATCCGTATCCACCCCCATCTGATTCTCGGATCAGAGGAACCTCCGACCCTTTCTATACTAGCCGGGGGAATCCCACTCCCCCATTCTCTGACTATTTGGAGGCTCTTCAGACCTGCGAGGACCTCAACGCCATCCAGAATGACACATTTTCCAATACCTACAATCCTGGATGGCGAAACCATCCCAACTTCCAGTGGGCGGAAAATTCCCAAACTCAAAGACCACCCTTTCAGCCCCGTCCACAACCACCTCGTCCTTACCAGCCATCTTAGCCTCGGCCCAACCCTACTTATCCATCAGGGCCAAACCAAGACCAAATGTCCTTCATCCTTCATCCTTCAGACTCTAGCTGACATTCAGAGAACGAATGCGGCTATTCAAAAGCAACACAAGGATGAAATCATAGAGGTTCGAAACCAACTGGCCCAGTTGGCAAATTCTCGCCAACCAGGCACAATTCCTTCTCAACCTCTTCCTAACCCTAATAACGTGCTAACCCAGCGGTGCGTTATGAACCCAAACCCGAGCCAAGCACACATGGTTTATCAGGCCCCCTCTATTCCTTCACTTGATAGGATGGAGGCCTCAACTTCTTATGCGAGTTATCAGCAGCAACCCATTCTATCAAACCCTAACCAGAACCAGGCAGGACTGAATTCTGTGACCACCCACAGTGGTAAGGAGACCTAAGATCCACCTTATCTAGACCACTCCAAGCCTGGTAGTGACCCAAAACCTAGGACAGTAATCTGGGACGTTCCTATCCCTGTCCAAAGACCTGGACCTATCCTAGAAGAACCAACCAAGGTTCCATTTCCTGAGGCCTTGACCAAGGGAAAGAAGACAACCAAATCCGTGGCTCCTAAGGAGGACCTGGTCAAGCTCTTTGAGCAGGTCCAAATAAACATCCCCTTGATGGATGCGATTCGCCACGTACCAGCTTATGCACGATTCTTGAAGAATGTGTGTACACCTCAGCGTAAGCCGCGAACCAAGAGTGGGAATCTGATTGCACAGCAATCATGGGTCCTAATCAACCTAAATAATGTCTGAACCTATCTTAAATTGTGGATATTGCACTCATATCTTGCATATCATGCATTGCATCAGTCTATTTAGAATAAGATGAGATATCCTGCTAGTTAATGATTTTTATTACTATTTACAGAAAATAAAGTGATCCAGGATGAAGATAGTGGAATAAAGCAATAAAGGAAGAAGATTGATCCAAATAAGAGGAGTGAGGAGGATAGCCTTATCCCTACCCTTAGAAACCCTAGGACAGCCTTCCCAAACCCAAAACAACCTCCATTAGGGTACCTTAGCCTCAAAACCCAAACATGGATAGCACTATCCATGTTCCTATCCCTCTCCCAAACACTTAGGAACCAAAACCAACCTTAGAAAACATAAAACCCACTCTCCAGCACCTTTTAGGACGTCCAGACATCTGGCTGGACGTCTGATTTCTGCAGAATAACAATCCAGGAAGCCAAAACTCATACTGACACAGAATTGGACGTCTAATTTAGTGTCCAGACGTCCAATTTTGTAGTATAAGACGTTTGACCACTATCCTGGATGTTTGATACTGCTGTCTGGTTCCTGATTTTGGTGTTGGAAGCCCTAGCTTGCCTATTTTGACCTAGGAACCCCACCGGACACCCTAGGAAACCTAAGTAGAGACCTCCAAAGCCTAGTCCACTATCCATAGCCCTACTTATCCTATCCCTAACCCAATTGAACCATCCCATACCTAATTGGGTGCACCCGAGCCCAATTAGATCCACCTAGGATCTAATTATCTCATACCTATTAGGGTTACCCTAGCCTAATCACATGCACACATCTAATTAGACTTGACCTAGACCTAATTAGGTTCACTCCTACCCAATTAGACTTTCCTAAGCCTAATTAGGTCCACACCCACTTAATCTAGATTGACCCAACCTATTTAGCACCTAATCCTACCAAAACCCACAACCTAGCCCTACGAAAAACACACACCCACACACACACGCACACCTTCCCATTTTACTCCCACCAAACCCATGCACACTCACTTGGAAACTGATGAGAACCTCATCATGAACCTCAACTGGCACAATCTAACCTAGATATGTAAGAAAAAGCTCCTACATAACTCATAGAAAGGCTTGACTCAGAGAATTCTGAGTTTGTAAAGAAAATAGGTCATAAGGGGTAAAAATGTAATTTCACCAACACAATCAATAAATAGGGTAACTCAGGATCCAAACATAGGTCAAACTAACCTAATAAGAAGGAAAGTGGGATGATTTGATCCAACAAGGGTTACAGCAACTCCAAGGAATTAAATGACATTCTGTAACCCTAAAACAAACCCACTTCAATTCACGAGGTTCGAGGCAAAGTAAAAATCGAATAAACCCTCTAAAATTCATAGAAAAATAATTTCTAGGGTTTAGAACCTTCAATTTGGCCTTGGGAACCCATTTTGACCTACATTGAGAACCATGCCCAATTAATGATTTAATTTGGGTTTTTACATAAATTGACCGGTCAAACAAGGTATGATCTAGAAATAAAATTTACCATTAGAATCCTTAGGTCCCATTTAGTCATGCATAAAAACTTGAGCCTAAGAAGAGACCTTCTTGACCGACTTTGCATTTTGGTCCTCATCTATTACTTTTTGACCCTCAACTTTCGAAACCCTTACATTTTTGCCCCTAGGTTCTTTGTCGTTCTTTTCAATTAGGTCCTCCCTGCAAAACTTTGAGCAACGCCATGCTCCGGCGACTTTGCGCGGAGCATGGCGCTGCGCAGGGTGAGGGAGGCCCTCTGCCCATTGAACCGGGTGTTCCCTGCGACGTCTGCTGTCGCAGGGACACCACCATGACCGCTGCCATCACCCACACCTTCCGTGCGAATGCGTGGAAGGTATGGGCTGCAACTCCGGCCATACTCCGGCGAGGGAGGCACGTCGCCTCCCTACGCCCACCCCTCCGCCTTCGCCTTTATAAGGACCGCTGTCGCCTGCCGATGGAGGCAGCTCGGTCCTAACGGAGAAAAACCCCCATTTTTCCTCTCTTCCCACTCTGGCAGAAGCCCACTAGCTCCAGCGGTTCCTCCTCCGTCTTGTCGCTCTGCTGCAATACCAGCAGCAGAGCCACCTTCGCCCGCTCTTCCCGCATCGTGCCGTACCCAACGCGCGCCCTCTCACTCTCTTCCTCGCCGCCGTCCTCTTCCTCTGGGTATCTTCTTCTCCGACGACAGTTGATACGACTGCCTCCCTGCTCCGGCCCCTTTCGTCCCTGTAACTAGGTCAGAACTTCTCGCCCTCTTTCTTTTCCTCACTGTCTTTCATTTGATTAAACCCTCGACCGCTCCTGTCCACCGTCACCCTCTTCGTCTCCGACCACCCTCCCGTGAGACGCTCCCATCGCTCTGCAGCCCCACACGCCTCGCCGACCCTCACAGAACCTCCGCCTCATCACGCTGAACAACCTCCGCCCACCCATTATCGCTCCACACCCCCACCACACTCCCCCAATCAGACCCATTTTTCCGATCACTATCCGACCTAGCCCCGCCGCCAGACGCCGCCCCACGACCTGTTGCACCCTGCACCACCTTCGCCGTGCCACGGCGAAGGTCCCCCGCTAGTCTGATTGGGCCGAAAGGCCATGCTTCTGTCTGACAGGGTAGCCACCCCAGCCACCATTAACGACGATTGAAGCAGCTTCAAGGCGAGATCCAGGCCCTGCAGCTTCAGGGTTCCAGGTGCTGCAGCTTGGGGTGAAGTCTGCGGAGACTTCCGCCTCATCAGTTGGCACCAATAGTGGTTGCAGCTGAGCGGAGAGCAAGGTGGAATCGTCCTGCGGGCGCGCGCGAAAAGAGCACAGAGGATAGTCCCACATCGTGGGATTTCGAAACGCCGCGCCGTAATAAATTTATTTTGTGCTTTTACTTGGTCGCCTCCGAAAGCACTGGGGTGAGGTCCCGCCCCCACTCACCCGCCCAGTCCGCAAGCTCATCACGCGGATTCGGCAGATCCGACCCGACCCTATCGGAGCACACCTCGCGCATCACCCACACACCGGCGCGCCTGGTCACGGGCACGAAACCCGATCCGATTACCCGCGGCTCTGGGAGAGCGTCCTGTGAGTGCTTTA
Organism: Thalassia testudinum; assembly: GCA_037157565.1. Taxonomy (NCBI): domain Eukaryota; kingdom Viridiplantae; phylum Streptophyta; class Magnoliopsida; order Alismatales; family Hydrocharitaceae; genus Thalassia; species Thalassia testudinum. Next base: position 21,208,230 of record JAZHRO010000015.1, on the reverse strand, counting down.
CAGAGAGAGACGTGCGGGTAGAGGGATAGGGTAGGTTTTGCTCTTTGTGCAGGGACAGGGTGCGAGAAGCAGGAAGAAGAAGAAGACTGCAAGAAGAGGAAGAAGAAGAAGAAGCACAAAGGAAGCACTGTAACAGACGCCACTTAAGCCGTCAGATTGAGAAATCAGACGACGGATGAAGCTCTGCAGACAAAGCAAAGAAGAAGAAAAAGAAAAGAAAAGGTGCCGCAGCTGAAAGCAGAAAGAAGAAGGAAGAAAAGAAAAGAAGAAAAGAAGAAGAAGAAGAATTGAAGAAGATCAAGAAGACAAAAGAAGAGAAAAGAAGACAAGCAAAGAGAGAAAGAAGAGAAGAAGAAAAAGCCAAGAAATAAAATCTACCTCTCTCTCTCTCTCTTATTTTTGTAATAAAAGCATTGTACTTCTAAAATTCTAGTAGCTCCCTGAGTGCGACCTTGGAAGAAAAATATTTCTGAGTAAAATTGTAATAGTGGCAATGACAAACCGTAGCTATTTTACTTGAACCACAACAACATTACTATAACAAACAAAAGACCTAGCCACGGTCGGTCACACAACAGCCATCAGAAACCCTAACAACTTGTGACAAACCTAGATCCAAAAATTGTGGCATTGGCTATTTTTGGAGCCACCAAAAGTGGCAACCAAATGGAGCCTTCCATAAGGGCAAAGAGAGAGCTACGAAATTGGACCATCTCTCCATACACTCTCCCATCCATACTCTCCTCTCTAAACTTGCTTCCACCCTCCAAAACCTTAAGGCCGTCCTCCTCATCCTCCTCCAAGGCTCCATGGACGGCTAGCTAGAGAAGCTTCTCTCCAAAGCTTCAAGGACGGCCATTGGTAGAGAAAGGGAGCAACACCCTCCTCTCTCCACTTGGGTGCACTAGCCCCCATCTTCTTCTTCTTCTTGGACGGCCATGAAGGCTCACCCATAGCCTCTTGTGGCCGGCCATCTCTTTTGGTAGGCGTGTAGACGGGTTTACATACCCAAGGTCTAGCCTACACCCTCACACAAGGCCGATGGCCCTAGTGGCAACTTTCCGGCATGAGGGATTTTATTCTATTTATATGCTTTCTAGTGTAGATGATGTGTGATAATTTTTTATGCATAAATAATTTCATGATGTTTCTATGATTGATTGTCCTCATGTTTGCTTGCCTATATGACACTTTGGTTTGTTCACACCATGCACGGCCACCATGGCCTCATTTAGATGCACATAGTCACTTAGGTTTTTGCTAGTTTATCTAGATCTAGGTTTCAATTCTCTTTTCGAAATAAAAAATCAAAAACACAAAAAGACAAAAATAGTAGCTTAGGTTAGATTTAGGTTATAAAAGTCAATCCAAATCTCGATTCGTTTTCGCGCCTCCCAGAGACGAACGACTGGGACTCAAGTTCTAAAAAGAATAAAGATCTATGAGAGTTTCGTTATCACAAATATCTTTGACAAGTGGTTTTTGCGACTATACTACGATTTCCAACGATTTCAAAATACGTGATTTCCATGTCCGTCAGAATCCAATTGTACTGTCAGAGCAAGCCAGCTCTGTAATCCTGAGCAGACTCCCACCCAAGGCAAAAGACCCAGGAACTCCCCTGATTTCATGCAAAATAGGTGAAACCCAGTTCGACAGAGCATTGCTAGACTTGGGTGCTTCCATAAATTTGATACCCACATCCTTGCTTAATCACCTAGAAGAATCTGAGCTAAAACTGACTAAGGTGACACTACAGTTAGCAGATCGATCTAGAAAGTCACCTAAAGGGATTCTTGAGGATGTTATTGTAAGGGTGCGAGATTTCTATTTCCCTGTAGACTTCATAGTCTTAGACATGGATGCACCTGAAAACCCTAAGGATACACCAATCATTCTAGGGAGACCTTTCCTGGCCACTGCTAGGGCCAACATTAGTTGTGAGGAGGGCCAAATAGAACTAAAATTTGGGAATCAAACCCTCAAAATTGATATCTTTAAGGCCCAACAAGGAATCAATTGCGGTGTCATTGAACAAGTCTGTGATATTAGAGCTTTGGTTGATGAAACACAATTTTAGAATAACCTGATTATGCCTCATCAACCACAAGAAGATCTTGAACCGCGATTAGAGGAGTCAGACCCTGATTCAGACAAACCCATAACTCCTATCCTTGAAGCTCACACTTACCCTGAACCACCTGCTGCTACTGATGACCCCATTCTTGAACTAAAACCCCTTCCCGATCATTTGAAATACATCTTTTTGGGTTCTAATCAGACTTTTCCTGTGATTATAAATTCTAAGCTCACTCCTGATCAAGAATCCCGTCTGATTATTATTCTCCAGCAACATCGCAGAGCCATTGGTTGGACTCTCGATGACTTGACTGGAATAAGTCCCTCTTATTGCACACACCGAATCTATTCTGAAGAGGGCGCACGACCTTCCTGTGAGATGCAGAGACGTTTAAATCCCAATCTGCAAGAGGTCATGAAAAAGGAGATCATTAAGTAGTTAGATGCAGGGATCATCTACCCGATCTCCGACAGTCGTTGAGTGAGCCCAATTCAGGTCGTGCCTAAAAAGACAAGGCTCACCACCATTACGACTAAAATCGGAGAAATCATACCTACCCGAATAGCCAACTCGTGGAGAGTCTGCATAGATTACCGAAGACTCAATTCCTCCCCCCATTACCTTTCATTGATTATATTCTTGAGAAATTAGCGGGAAATCGATTCTTCTGCTTTCTTGACGGGTACTCCGGTATAACCAAGTGGTTATTCATCCTGAGGACCAAGAGAAGACCACGTTCACCTGCCCCTTCAGGACATACGCATTCCGAAGGATGCCTTTCGGTCTCTGCAATGCACCCGCGACTTTTCAGCGGTGCATGCTTGCCATATTCTTTGATATGGTAGGTGATTATCTGGAAGTCTTCATGGATGACTTCTCAGTTTTCAGGGCATCATTTGATGATTGCCTCCAGCACTTGGTTCATATACTTAGGCGTTGCATCGATGTAAATTTGGTTCTTTCCTGGGAAAAGAGCCACTTTATGGTGTCTAAGGGGATTGTCCTAGGACATCTAATTTCTGAGAAAGGCATCCAAGTGGATCGAGCCAAGGTTGATCTAATTTCTCAGCTTCCTATGCCTAGCTTGATCAGGGACATCCGTTCTTTTCTAGGGCATGTCGATTTTTACCGTCGTTTCATTCCTGATTTTTCGAAAATCACGCGCCCCCTGACGACTCTTCTCTCCAAGGATGTACCCTTTGAGATCTCTAAGGAATGCACTCAAGCCTTTGAGAACCTTCGTGACCGAGTCACCCAGGCCCCGATCCTACAGTCCCCTGATTGGTCTCAACCCTTTGAGATCGTGTGCGATGCATCTAATTTCGCTGTAGGAGCGGTTATGGGGCAGAAAGTTGATGAGAAACCCGTGGTCATCTACTACACTAGCAAGACACTTGACGAGGCTCAGCGTAACTACACAGTTACGGAGAAAGAGCTGCTAGCCGTAGTATTTGCCCTCGAAAAATTTCGATCCTATCTCCTGGGTTCCCACGTCATCATCTACTCGGATCACACAGCTGTGAGGCATCTCCTTGTCAAGAAGGATGCAAAGCCCCGACTAATCAGATAGATCTTGCTGTTGCAAGAATTTGACCTCGAGATTCACGACAAGGCGGGAAGACAAAACGTGGTAGCTGACCATTTGTCTCTCCTTCCTTCTGAGATCATCAACCCTTCTGGACCCATCACAGAGTATTTTCCTGATGAGCACCTACTGACTATTGGTACTAGACTTCCATGATTTGCTAATATAGTAAACTACTTGGCATCTCATCAGATCCCGTTTGATTGGCTAAAGGCCAAGAAAGACAAATTACGCTCTGATGCCAAGTACTACATCTGGGAAGACCCGTACCTCTTCCGCATAGGTGCTGACCAAATCATCCGGCGATGTGTCCCGGAGGGTGAAATCAATGATATTCTCTCCTTCTGCCATGACCAGTCATGCGGTGGCCACTTCTCTGGGCACAAAACCGCATCAAAAATCCTCCAATGTGGCTTTTATTGGCCCACTTTATTCAAGGACGCATACAATCACTGCAAGGCATGCATTCGTTGCCAAACTTTGGGCAACATGAGCCATCGCGACATGATGCCTTTGCAGCCGATTCTCGTATGCGAAATCTTCGATATTTGGGGGATTGATTTTATGGGCCCCTTTCCTATTTCGGATGGCTTTGAGTACATTCTACTGGTTGTGGACTACGTGTCCAAATGGATCGAAGCTATATCGACCCGAACCTGTGATCATAAAATCGTTATCAAATTCATTCATCACAATATCTTCTCACGGTTCGAGATTCCTCATGCAATCATCTCTAACGGGGGGACCCATTTTACGAATGCTCAGTTCAGATCACTGATGACCAAATACGGGGTGTCTCACCGTATCTCTACTCCTTACCACCCCCAGACTAATGGTCTAGCTAAGCTATCAAATCGAGAGATCAAGAAAATCCTGGAGGTCACTGTTCAGCCTGATAAGAAGGACTGGTCGTCCCGACTTCTGGAAGCTTTGTGGGCTTATAGGACCGCCCACAAAACCCAACTAGGCATGTCTCCTTTTAAACTGGTGTACGGGAAGGCGTGTCACCTTCCCGTCGAACTGGAGCATAAAGCCTATTAGGCAATATGGAGCTGTAATTTAGATCTTGCTTAGGCTGGAACCCACAGAAAGCTTCAGAAAAGCGAAATCGATGAATTATGCCTTGATGCGTACGAGAACTCACGAATCTACAAAGAGCGGGTTAAAGCCTTCCATGACAAGCACATATCTAGAAAGATCTTTCATCCTGGTCAGAAGGTCCTACTCTTCGATGCCCGACTCAAACTCTTCCCTGGGAAACTGCGATCCAAGTGGGTCGACCCATACCTTGTCCGACAGGTTTTGGAAATTGAGCCGTCGAAATCAATCTGCTCAGTCATGATTCCAAACCTTTCATCGTGAACTGTCAGAGACCCAAACCATTTATCGATGTAACCTCTACAGATTTGGCTGAGTCATCATTTATCCTCCATTTTCCCTGAGCATACTGCGCCCAGCCAATGGCGTAAAACTCAGCGCTCAACGGGAGGCAGCCCGTCATTCTTTTTGAAAAAACCCAAAACCTTTTCTGACACCTCTTTGCACTTAAGGTTCACCTTTAGGACAGCCGACTCCACCTCAGGTGCTTGCATCTGAGATTAGAAATCGTCCGCAACAGTCATTCACTCATCAAAACATCTGTCCTAATGTATGAACTAAGTTAAATAAAAACCCTCCTAAGTTACAATGAGGACATTGCAAATCTTAGGCATGGGGGGGCATGAAAGTGCAAAACTCACAAGAAAAGGTTTAAACAAAAAATTTCACATATGCCAAAAACACCATAAAAATTAAAATTTTTTTTTCAGAAAAATAATAAAATGAGAGGAGGAAAGAAATTTTGTGGACTCTACAAAGGAGGAGGAGAAAAAGAACAAAATGATAAAAAGGAGCACAAAATGAAAGAAAAGAGATAGTCGTTAGTAAGAAATTAAGGAGTTAACCTAAGTTCTAGACCTCATTCAGAAAAAGAAATGGAAAGTGCACAGTGAGATTAGTAAAAACGCAAACCTTAGGCATTCTTGGATAGACTCTTAATACCCATTAAGATCTAGATACTCCTCAAGAGGTTGAGGAAAATGAAAAGCTTAAGTATTAGGTCCAAGGCTTAGGGAGTATTTGGCCTCGTTAACTAACTTTTGATTTACGGGACTCAGTAACCTAAGCACCCAAATTTCACACACAACCTGGTTCAGTAAGCATAAAAATCAAAATCACGCAGAAGCGTTGCAAAAATTCTGAAAATGACACCTAGAATAGGAGAGGCCGATCAACACAAGTTGATTTGGATGAGTCCCCAACGCGGAGAGGTGGGAAATTCCCCTCAAAGATGCATAACAAAATATCATCTCCTCGGTGCTTGTCTCGTAAGATATTTACATATCCTACTGGGGGCATGTAAGCACTCTGCTAGTTCAGATTCCATGGATGGCATTATCACGAAGTGTCAATTGCCAGGGTCTGAATTCGGCCACGGAACGCCATAGACGAGATTATCTCGAAATCTCGAAAGCCAGGGCTCTGGGGGTTACCATGGGCGATGCTATCTCGAAGCATCGACTACCAGGAACCCTTGAGGATTGATGATGGGGACAAGGAATCTGATACAGACCGTGTTGAGAAGCCAATCCTAAGCTAGAATTAAAAAGGAAAAGAGAGAGAAAACTCTCCAAACATATAAATCTTCTACCTCTCTTTCTTACAAAATGCACTGCGAACTGAACCAGGGCTAAAATTATCCCAAGCATGGGTGCTTTAACCACTAAGTCCAATAAGCCTTAGGTTAGCTCCTGTAGGCCTTAAAAACCTTTGCTAAGGACTGAGGCTAAGGCTAGACAGATCTGGATCTTGGTTGGTACTAGAGTACCTTTTAGGCCTATGGTTGGCATTCTGACCTAATCAAGGTTACAAAAGAAAAAAAAAACACTTATCTAAACTCATTAAGAACTTCATGGTCTAGAACAAGGGTTGAAACCTTAAAATTTTGCTAAGGGACTAGCAAAAGCTAGGCATGGGGGTATGATGAGAACCTCATCATGAACCCTAACTAGCACAATTTGATTTAAATAAGTGTGAAGAAGCTCCTACAAAACCTAAAGAGAAGCTTAACTCAGAGAATTATGAATTGAAGAGTAAAACAAATCATGAGGGGTAAAACTGCAAGTTTACCAATGCAGTACACAAACAGGATATTTAAGGGTCTAAAAATAGGTCAAATAAGCTTAATGAGGAAGAAAGTGGGATGATTTGATCTGAAAAGGGTTATAGCAACTTCTAGGATTTTAATGACATCCTATAACCCTAAAACAAATCCACTTTAATTCACGAGGTTCGAGGTAGGATAAAAATCAATTAAATCCTCTAAAATTCATATAAAAATACTCCCTAGGGTTTAGAACCCTCAATTTGGCCTTTGCAACCTATTTTGACCTAAAATGAGAACCATGCCCAATTTATGACCTAATTTGGGTTTTTACGCAAATTGACCAATCAAACGTGGTCAAACCTAAAAAAAATTTCACCATTAAAATTCTTAGGTGCAAATTAGGCTGGTATAAAAATTTGGGCCTAAGAAAAGACCATCTTGACCGACTTTACAAATTTGTCCTCTTAAATTACTTTTTTACCCTTATCTTTTGAAACCCTTACACATTGACCCATATCTTTCTCGTCGTTCTTTGCATAACGGTCCTCCCTGCCATTCTGAGCAGCGCCATACCTTCGGCAACCTTGCGCGGAGGATGGCGCCGCGCAGGGCATGGCGCCCATTCTCAGGAACTAACGGGAGGTTCCTTGCGTCGTCCTCTGTCGCAAGGACCCTCCCCTGTGTCCTGCAACCGCCCATGCCTCTCGTGCGAACGCACGAAAGGCATGAGTCTCCATCTCCAGCCATCTCCGACGTGCTTTGCACGTCGTTCCCTCAGCCTACTCTCCGCGCCAGTTCCTTTATAAGGAGCGGCAGGGGCTGCCGTCCACTCCAAGCTAGTTCTGGCCGAGAAACTCCCCCTCCTTCGTCTCCTCTCTCTCCAGTCAAACTGCCCAAGCTTCCGGCGAACTCTCCTCCTCCTCCTCGTCACTCTGCTGCCATACTTGCAGCAGAGCCCACTCTGCCCCGTCTTCCCACGCCAGGCCGCACCAGCTGGCGTCCTCAAATCTCCTCCTCGTCGCCGATAACCCCCTCCTGGGCACCTTCGTCCCCAGCACTGGTAGGTACGCGTCGAGCGACGCCTCCATCCCTCTTCATCAATTAGGTAGGTAAAAAATTTCCTCTCTCTCTCTATTATTTCCCCTTCTTAATTTACCATTTTAACCCACCAACCGCCACTATCCATCACCACCTTCCCCATCTAGGCAAGGCGTTCTCGCCACTCCACGCCTCCATTCGCCTTGCCAGCTACCCATTAAGCTCCGTGACATCTCACTGACATCGAATCTGCCCTCCATTCACTTCCTAGCACCTCTAGACCACCCCCCGAACACACCCACTCTCATGCACGCAGGCACGCTCGCATCTCGTCGACCCCCGCACCGCCTTTGCCATCTTCTAGCGAAGCTCCCTGCGTTGTCTGACGTGGCCGTGAGGCCATCTTCGTGATTTCAGGGTTCACCCTCCTCGCCACCATTGACGAGCAGCAGGAACTACTTCACAGGCAGCTCCAGACTTCTTCGGCCCTAGGCACAGGCCCCAGGCAGCGTGGGGCACTTCCGCAGAGATGCCCAGGTTCTCAATTGGGGTCGCGAGCCTTCACTGCTGCCCCAATTACACGAAGTCTTCTCCTGCGGGCACCCGAGATCGGAGATGGGAATTTAGTCCCACCTCGTAAGTGTGTGGCCTCACGCCCACACTTAAATTGTTTTTGTGATATAAGCCGATTGCCTCCGATACACACGAGGTGAGGTCCCTCACCTATCACCGCCCTCGTCCATGAGCTCACCACACGGATCAAGCGCGATCCTACCCGACACTCCTGTGCACTCCTCGCGCACCACCCACGTCGGTGCGCCTGGACCCGGGCGCGCGACCCGACCCGATTACCCGGCTCTGGGAGAGCTTTCCAAAGAGAGATCTAGAGAGAGAGAGATGCGGGGAAGGGGTAGGGTAGGTTTTGCTCTAATGTCTGCGTGTGTGCGCAGGAAAGAAGGAAGAAGGAAGAAGCAGGCGAAGGAAGAAGAAAGGAAGGAAAGAAGCTGAAGGAAAAGAAGAGGAGCTGCACTATAGCAACCGAGTAGTTAAGTCGTTTGAGCACTAAATCAGATGTTGGCGAAAAAGGAGAGTCAGAGAGGAAAGAAGAAAGAAAGAAGAAGAAGGGCCAGAGCAAACGAAAGAAAAGAAGAAGAAGAAGCAGAGAAGAAGAAGAAAGAAGAAGAAAGAAGAAGGCAGGAAGAAGAAGAAAAGAAGAAGCAGAGAAGAAGAAGAAGAAGAAGCAGAGAAGAGTGGCTGAAGAAAGAGAAGAAGAAAAAGCCAATTACCCTCTTTCTCTTTCTTTCTTTCTCTCTCTCTCTCTCTTAATTTTTGTAAAACCTTATATATATATATTGTGAATTTATAGGCTTCTAGAATTTTGGTTTGCTCCCTGAGTTCGACCTCGGGAAACTCTTCATTCCGAGTAATAAATTGTATTAGACTGGTAACCATTTTTGTTATATACCACAACGACTATAATAAAGATGAACAAAGTGGGAGACCAAGTGGGATGCCCATGGTTCTCGAAATTATGAATAGGTCCCTAATTTTCCTAATTAAGAATTCCTAATTGACTTCCTACTCCTTTCCTCTCTTTCTCTTGGGTTTTGGAGACCTTAGAGACTAATGTCGACCCAAAGGCCCAAGGGGGTCTTTTTATAGACCCAAATTTGGTTGGTATTAGGATTAATGGAGTGAAATACCTAAAATACCTCTAGGGTTGGGTCCACCATACATATAGGTCCTTCTTGACTTGTTTTGGCATAACTTAAGCTATACACCTTATATTCATGCAAAACAAGCATTGCTGGAAAGCTTGCGACGAGAGGAATCCAATGGTACCATACATGGCACCCTTTTGACAATGTTTGACTCAGGTTTGACTCAAAGTACTTATGTTTTGGCAATTTAAGGAGGTGCTAATACCAGCACCGATCCACAACCCAATTTCCGAGTTGGAACTGACCCAAACCACCTTGAAATGACTCAAAACCTGGATTTTGGGTTGTTACACATGGAATCGGCCGCCACCTCCTCTACTGGCCCCCATCTTTGTTGTTGAAGTTCCCCTCTCTCCAAAGGTTTTGGCCACTGATAAACACCAATTTATCATCATTCTAACTCTAAAAATTGTATCTAGTTCCTAGGTTTTCTACATTGCATTATGGTATTAGGTTGCATTTAGGCATTAAATTTCATTTTAGATTTAGGCATACATTAGCATATTTATTATCATTTCATGTGCTTATTTGTCCATTTGTTTGCCAGGGATGAGAATATAGTAGAAATCACCTAAACCCTAGCAATGTGAAAGGCACACACATTAGAAGAAGAAGATAGAAGCTCATTCCAACTCAATCCCAACTCAATCTAGCTCATCTCCACTTGATCTAGCTCATTCTCAGCTCCACCCAGCTCATAGCAGCTCAGCTCTACTTAGCTTAGCTACTAGTCCTCAACTAGCTAAGCGAAGTCAGCTGAAGAGTCACCAACCAACTTAGGTCAGCTCATCTCCATCTCATGAACACTTAATTTAGCTCAACTCAATTGAGCTTAGCTACTGGACCTAGGCTAGCTACCTAGGAAGTCAGGAAGATCATTTCCAGCTCACCTTAGCTCTAGATAAATAGAAGTAAGCTGAATGCAGTACAACACTACTCAACTTAGTAGCTAGCAAAGAACTAGCTAGCTAAGCTGGTTGTTGAGCTCACAGGCATATCTTCTTTAGCTTCATCTCACCTCCATGAAGTCACAATCAGCTCATCATAACTCCTAGCTCCTACGCCCCACTAGCTAAGCTAACTTAGATAGCTAACCTAGCTTCCTACTCTACTCACCTCCACCATAATGTGGTGCCACCTTTTCCCTCCAAAAATCACATAACTACCACCCATAGGCACCTCTTCATTTCCCTCCCATTTTTCCCTCTAAAAATATTCACACACCCCTTCATTTCCCTCCAAAAACACCCACACACCCCTTCAGTTCCCTCCAAAAGAACCTATAACCACCCCCCTCCCCATCCTCTAAATACACTACCCTACCACCACATAAATCCCATCCTTGGCTACATTATTCTTCCACAAAAATCTACATGAAGGCCAAGAAAGATGGGTAGGCATTCACATTAGGAAGATTCCCTCCATGTCTTCCTAGACTCTACACCCTACTCTATTCTTCCTTGGAACCAAGCCAAGGAGCATCATCTTGGATGACGGCCAGGCAAGAAGGATAAGCATAGCATATGTCCACCCTAAGAGGAGAAAGAAGGAGCATCATCTTGGAGCTAAAAGAAGCCCTCTTGAAGTCGGGAGCAGCCACACTTGGAGAGAGGATCTTCTTCTTCTTCATTTGGGAGACTCTTCTTGTTCTTTGTCTTTTCATTTATTTTTGTAGTACAAGCATTCCTCTAATTGGCGATTAATTGTGTGGGATCCCTCCACACAATTAAGCTCTCCAAGTACTTGTAAACATTAGTCTTCCTTTTTATAATATCAAGTGCCTTTCACTATTTAGTGTACTTTAATTCAAGTCTTTTTAGTAGTTACTTTTGTGTACCCACTCCACCTTTCTAATTATCCTAGGCGTACTTGCCTAGGGTGAGCTTAGAAAGAAGGTTTTCATGTATCTTGTTCACTTAGGTGTACTTTCTATCCTTTAGTTGCTCCGTATTTTTGAAACCCTAAAAATTCGCAAAACCCTAAAAACACCAAAAAGAAGATTTAAGAGAGCGAGAGAGAGAATATCTTTTATAACTAACAAATTGGACTCCTTGGATAACCCTAGATACTCACACTATCTAGGTTTATAAATTTAAAAGTTTGTTGGATTTGCATGTTACAACGACTTAAAAGCCCATTTTTACAAAACTGCGTAAATTCCATATCACTTTTTCGCGTCATTGCTGGGGAGGCACAGCTCAATTATTCAGTTATTTCTCCCTCTTGGATACTTGAATCTTCACTAGTTTTGTTGTGTTTTGCATTAGGTACGAATCAAGGGAGAAGCAGGATTTGGAGTGTCTTGGAGCGGAAGCTTCAAGTAATCTTGTCTTCCCGTGGATTTCAGGTAAGTGCCTAGCCAAAACCTCTCAAAAAGCCTAAGAAAAATCTCAAATAAAAATCTTTAAAGTATCAAAAGAAACAAAAACAAGAAAAATAAAGGGTGGTAGAACCCTAAAATTAGCTTGATTGCTTGTTTTCTTCATTTTTCCACCACCTTTAATATATAGTGTTAAATTTTTGAAAATCCAAACTTCTGTCTTCATTTTCAAAAATCAAGGTTGGGCTCAAAAGGTCTTTCTAAAATCTTCAAATTCTACCCAAGGAAGCCCCTTAGAGACAAGAACTTAAGTTCCAAATTTTAGAAGATTTGCTCAAAAGAAAAAAATTAAACAATTCATAGACTGAAGAGGGGTTAAACCCTAATTCCTTTACTGTTTTCTTACTGTTCGTAAATTTTATAATTTTTATACTCATCATATTTGGACAAAATTTATATTTCTGGAGACCTTAGATAAATATTTGCAACATATAAAATTTTCATAAATTGTAGAGGTTGTTTGAGAATTTTGCATAATCAATTTTCCAAATCTATCATTTCTAGATTTTAACACCAGTTTAGAAACAAATCCCAAAAAATAACAAACAAGTTCCAAAAATCCTAAAAAAATCATTTTTAGAATCCTTGTTTGATTTCCTTTCCATTGGTCTGTTGTTTGCCTTGTTTAAACCAATTCATAAAAGGTATTTTAAAAAGAGATACATTTCTTAGGAGTTGCTTGCATAGGATTCAGGAAATTGACATTCAAACTTGTTTGAAGATTTAATAAGAAGAATCTTAAAAGCAATTTTGAGATTATCAAACCCTAAAAGACATTCATTTTAATCCTTTGCTTGCAAATCTTCTGTCTTGGCTTAGGCATCACTTTCCCACCCAATTAGCACACACACAAAAACAAAAATAATCAGGGAACTACCCCCTAATGCCCTTCATAAACCATGCACTTGTAGTACCCTAAGCTTAATTGTAGCAATTTGACCCTTAAGTATTTCATCCACATTAGGCTTGATACTTGTTTATTAGATTATTCTCAATTGACATCAACTCCTTGATTTAACCTAATCTTTGCTAAGGGGTCGCATCAAACGATCGAGTGCAGGTTTATACAAGCCCCCAATGATTTTCTTGGGACATGCTTGGGCCCAATCCCCCATTTAGCTTAGTTAAGTTGAATTAAAGTAAGTGTTGTCCATTGTTAACATTTTAATAATCTAAGTAACCAAGTCTTAGGTTTCTACGAGGTCAACCCTAAGATAGGCTTGTTGTTGCAAGGACACCACGATCGTTTATTTTGATAATAAAAAAATACTTGTTATTTAACATTTACTTTTGAGTCCATGATTGCAAATGGATACAAGTGTGAAGAACCTCAGAGCTCGCATCCATGGTGGATTGGAGGAGCTCATTGGAGAAGAAGGAGCATTGCGAGGAGCGAATACTTGAAGAAGGAGGAAGACAGAAGAATAGGATAGATGTTCTTTTGTCTTATAGTCTGTAATTTATTTTCATTTGTTCTTTGCTCTTTATTTTCATAGAGTACTTCTTAAAGAGCCTCAAAGTATCTACATTGTAGTCCTAGGAACACTTGCACAACTCTAGGACACTTAGACAATTCTTAGAGAACTTCGAAAATCAAGATAGGTTTCAAACAACCTGATCAGACGTCCAATCCTAAAATCAGACGTCTGATCTTGGACTTTAAGACGTCTGAATGTTGAATCATACATCCAAACATTTAGGGCTAATCTTAGAACCTTTTGTCTGCTGTTTTCAGATGACCGTCCCTTAGTCTAGACATCTTAGAAGACGTCTGATGACTTGGCCAAACGTCTAATTAGTGGAACGTTGGCTTAGAATATTATCATTGCGGTTTTGACCTTTGATCTTCTATCAAACGTCCTTAGAGCACTCCATACATCTGATATATAGTTGTTTTGCCTCGACTGACCCAAAATTACTTTCCTAGACTAATATAGCCGTTTGGACCTTAGGAAATCCATTCCTACAGTAAAATAGGTTTCCAGACATCCATACTTAGTGTCAGACATCTTGTACATCGTCTGATTGATTTACACTAGAACCCTGTTTAGGTCTAATAAAAGTCAGTAAGGGAACCTGTCTAGAATTAGACATTTGATTTAGTTTCCAAACATCTTAAGAGTGTCTTCCAGATGTCTGATCTTTTTCCCAGACAGACATCTGATGACCTTGTCAGAATCATTAATGATTCTAATTGCGGCTTGATTTGCCTTGGGAGCCCCAATAGCTACCTAAGGCTTCCAAAGCCTTCCAAAGCCTTCCTAGGCCTTCTATAAATAGAAGGGAAGCCCTCCCTTATTTAGACACACTTAGAAATACCATTTCCACATCTTTTGTGTCACTTTGATCTTGAAAAGAAGCTCTAGCTCTCCAAGCATTCGTTCCACACCTGAGAGCTTTGTCCAACTGTGCACCCGCTCTCACTCCACAATTACGAGAGCGACGTAGTGCCTACGCATGGTTCATGCACCCGTGTCATCAAATCGACACACCCCCAGCAAAGGGAAGTTCCTTCACCTATAGGAGCTAGATTCAATCATTTACTTTGTGTTTCTATAGGTTTGTGCTGTAATTTTACTTTGTTATTTGGTTGGGTATTCGCTTTGCAAATTCCTGTCTCCTTCGTGAGACAAAACCTTTTCGTGAAGAGAAGGGGATTGAGGCACGCTACCCTCGTTCAAAGTAGTGTCAGTTGTAAGAGGTTAAACTACTTTCGTTAAAGTAGTTCGTTAGTGGATTTTGATCGACTTGGTCGATCAGAAAATCCTAACTCGAGAGGGTTAGGTGGTAGTTTTCACCCGGTTTGGGTTTCCACCTAAAAATTCTTGTGCAAATTATGTGATTGATCTTTGTGAGATTGTTTTACATTATTTCTGCTTATTTTTTGTATCACGCAAATCTCACCCCTCCTCCCGTAGGAACCTTCAAGGCTTAGATTTTTGTTTGCTTGAAGTTCACACTTCTCACATCTCTTCCCTTCTCTCTTCCCATTCTTCCATAAGTTCATGCACGAGCGACAATCCCAGAACCTGCACTTGGAGGGACCAAATGATTCACCCCTTGTACAAAACATTCGACTTCTCATTTTTCTTCCTCTTTGCATAAAAAAATGGAAAATATACAAAACAAATCAAATTCTGCTTTTGCTTCCCACTCAGAACCCAACCCTCCCATTCCAAATCCACAAGCTAGCCCACATTCTAACATCCCCATTGTTGAATGTGTGAGTTGCTACGCTAATGTGTTTGGTTTTGAAAACCTGCCATCGTAGTATGAAAGCGAAAAACTCGTGTTCAACAAATAAAATTTATACCGGAATGGAAATCCTGGGTCAAACATAGGGAGGCGGACGTTTGATTTAAAAACACGCGTTTGTTTTATTTGTCACGAAGTAAATTAATTGATTAGAACTATCTAACTATTTACAATAAATAGAAGAGAGAGAGAATAAGAGAGAGAATATTTCAAACAAAAACCAAAAAGAGATGTATAATGAACATGGAATTTCATCATCAGAAAGATTGTTCATTACACTAGAAAGCGGGAAAATGATTACACTAGAAAGTAGTAAATCTACTCTAGAAAGCAGTAAATCTATTCTAGAAAGCAGTAAAAAGAATGGGGAGAGAGATATCCTCCTCGACAGTCGCTTGGAGGATGACCCGCATGGGACGATGCCTGGACGAAGGAGGACGGAGTAGGACGAAGAAGAACGAAGCGGGAAGAATGGGAACGGGGCAGCATGTTGTCGTCGTCACGGGATCCACTTCCGAAAGGGGGACAAAAAATTGACTTTATCTAGCAAGAAGCATCCCGGGTGTGAGACAAGCTTCTCTTGAGCTTTGGAGAGGGAGAGAAGAGAAGGAAGGGATGAGAATTTCGTGTGGAGGGGGTATTCTTTTATAGTTGCAAGGAGGGAGGGCAATTTGGTCATTTTAATTTGAAAATCATTAAATCAGGGGTCTATAGTGACGGATAAAATCGTCGCTGAAGCCCTATCGTGGGCGTAGTAGGCGGCGCCCATGCACCCGCTCACCTCGCACGTCGCCCACATTCTCTGAATCTCGACCGTTCAATCGTAAGATCGAATGGCTGAGAGCGCTTCTCACGCCCGCTCCACCTGCACTTAACTGCGCACCTGCGCGTACGATCCCGCGTGAGGCGTGGCATGCAATAGCATGTGGGCGCTATCGAGCGCCCGCAGCCCCTCGATCGCGATCCCCCTCGATCGCGATCGAGCGGTCGCGGAGCTTGCTTGCCCACGCCCTTTCGCCTACACATGCGAATTCGAACCTGCGCCAGCACCTCGCGATAAGGCGTTCGCCCACTGCGCTGAGGGGGAGAGATGGTCGCAGAGACGAATTCAGGCGCGCACATCCACAGCCGTTGGATGCGCATCTAACGACGGAGAAGCGACAAAGAAGAGATGGTGCGGCAAGTGCAACGGCCGGTTGGGCGGCTGAGATGGCTCCACGTGGCCCATCTTGGTTGTCCATCTTCTGGATGATGTAGATGGTGCCACGATTGTCAGAATGAGTCAATTTTTGCACCGTTAGGATGTGATCGTCGATCCGAATCCATCCGTGCAGTCGGATTTGTCATTTGAAGTGCAAATTCACACCATCTTGGCCCTTGATCTTCTAGGGTTCCCCGATCTCTATCTGATGCTACAGATGTCTTATTAGGGCGATCTTGGAGTCGTTGAACTCCAATCGTCGCCCTGTTCACACCTGTACGGTTGGATCTTCGATCCGAGGCCCCGATAAAAAGTTTGCCCTATCCATGAACATAAAAGGAGACAATTAACCTCCATTTTATTTAACTAATCTAAATGCAAGATGATGCATGTTATGCAATATTTATAGTATGCAATGCAATCCTATGCTTAAGAACATACATAAATAGACATCTTAAGTAGTGTAAACATGTTTACATCATACCCCCATGCCTATCTTTTGCTAGTCCCTAGCAAAAACTATATGATATTTATAAAAGAATCAGGTTAGATTATTTGGGCATGAGTTATTTTCAATCACTAAGAAAATGTCTACTTAGGATATGAACTTTCAAAGACACAACAGTGCCTGAGTATCTGCCAAAATGCAGACCGCCTCAAGCCCTCGCCTTATTCAAAGAAAATTTTCTTTTTCTCTTTTTTCCTCTTTTCTAATTTTTTTGGTTTTCAAGTTTTAGGGTTTAAGAGTGGCTTTATATGGCCATTCAACTCACCCAAGATTTGATGAGAACCCTAAGTTCTAAGCATCTTATTGTGAATGTGATAGACTCGTTGACCGGCAGTTAAACGGACTTCAAATTTCTACGCCTCTAGGTAACCTTAAAAAGAGAATTCTACCTAAAGGTGTATCTTTACAATCGGTAGCTTTCTCCCTACTTTTATTTTTACGGGGTTAACACAAGGGTGAATCCAGTGTATATCTCCCCGATTTATTCTACTTCTCCGCTTCTTCCTAAGTGTTTTGGGAATTTTCAGTGCATTTATTGAGCTAGGTTCTGGACAACCGGTCGATGAGCTGTT
Source organism: Thalassia testudinum (assembly GCA_037157565.1). NCBI lineage: Eukaryota > Viridiplantae > Streptophyta > Magnoliopsida > Alismatales > Hydrocharitaceae > Thalassia > Thalassia testudinum. The sequence continues at coordinate 21,190,745 of JAZHRO010000015.1, read as the reverse complement.
ACCACCAACAACTTGCTAGCCATACTCGTGCGGCGAAGTGTGGCTTATTTATTTTTTTCTTTTCTCCTTTTTTTTTTAAGTAGGTGGCTTCCATAGTCTAAGATTTACCTAAAGGCAGCAAAAGAGAAAGATCCAGTGACTGGGCTCTGGACAACCTACCTATGGTCAGCCATACCTCCCTTGAAGGTTCATTAGCTACCCAATTTCCGTTAAAAATGTCAAACAACGAGTCAGTGCAAAGAAAGTGTGTAGATGCTAAAAACTCAAACTTCCCTCAAATCAGAGGACGGGTTGATAAGTCGTGTACTTATCACCCAAACTTATGTACTCCAATTAAAATAGAATTTAGGTTGGCGAGGACTCGAAAAATAAATCCACATTTTAATGGATACACGAGCTGATTAAGTCCAAAGACCTGAAGGGTCTTTGTGTTCAGATCATAATGTAATATTTCCTAAGATTGAAAATTTTCTTAAACCCAAGTTCTCTTTCCTAATTCTATTTTTTTCATAACAAAAGAAAATAAAACAAATCTACGGAGGTGACGAATAAATTCAGAGATGAATATCCACCCCCCCATGCCTATCCAATGCAATGTCCTCATTGTATTAAAAAAAATAAAACAGAGTGGAATAGCATAGAAAGCACCTGAATTGCGTGAATGTCAGGTTCGCTCCGTGATGAAAACTAAAAAAGGACTGTATACGTGCTGAATTTAGTGCCTTCAGCTAGGCACACTATACAAAGAAGAGAAATAAAGAATTCACAAGTGCAGGTCAGAATCAGAATAAAAAGATGAAATCTCGGACTTGCTAGCAGATGTCCACAGATGTGGACCAAATTGTGGTGCAGACCCATACCCCATAATCGAGAATATCTCAGGTTTTGGATAAAATTACCCAAAACCTAAAATCAGTATGTAAGCGGGGTCGGGCCTGCGATTTATGAGGATGCAACCCAAGACCAAAAAGTCGAGTTACAGAGAATTCAAGCTCAAAAGAATAATCATTGAATATGTGCTTGGGTTTAACATCCTCAGAACAAATGTCGTAAAGGTTCTGGTTTGATGGTTTCAGCTTAATAGAAACCCTTCGACTCAGTCTTCCACTTCCTCCAGAACTTGCTTCCCAAATCAAAATTTCCCAGCTCCTATCCTCCTCATTCAGAATGTCAAAATCCAGAACCTCCTGCATATTAATCACCCCGTCTGAAATTTCCAAATCTAAAAGATGTGGCTGAATCAGAATTGACTTGGGTATAATTATCTCAAAAACAGAATCATCGATAAGCTCAATGGGGTGTAACTGACAATCAGGGCATTTGATTGAATCCTCCAGAAAATGCGATTTTGGATCCGTAATGTGATCCCCAATAAGATCTGTTTCCTCAATTATTGGGCTATCAAATGATCTATCAGATTCCTCAGGCCCAATCGTCTCACAGAAATCATATTCTGTAAACTCGCATGAGACTTCGCAACGTGAATCTTCACCATCAGAATCAAAGAAATCGAAATCCGTATTAATGTATGTCTCAAGATCATTCATCACTTTCTGGTCCATGGAGACATACGTTTCCTCGTACCCTGGCTCAGGGATCTCGGGTGAAGAAATCAAATCATCCTTAATTGGTTGCTCTAATTCAATCTGGTCAGCCTCGTAACACGTGTCTCCCACAACAGGTGCTTGAGCAGGTTCTAACATTGGCTCTCCTGAAGAGGGTTCATCCTGGGAATCATCCCATGATTGAATCAAAGCAACCACAAATCTCATCCTCAATTTCGCTAACTTCCCAAGTAGAAACTCACCCGGGTTCTTATCCTTAACATCATGGAGCCAATCCAACAAATACTTATTCAAATTATCAATCATTTCAATCAATGGCTCCAATCTCTCAATGCAAGGTATTGGCTGAACTTCTAAAATTTGTATGATATTCCTCAAGTTAGCTAGAACCTTATCTTGAACCTAGTTACCCTAAACCAAATGAGTTAGTTCAGGGTTGAGTGGGTTTGGGCTTAATGCAGAGGAGTTAACGAATTAAGATTCATTATACCCTTCCTGATAATAGGTCATTTCAGATTGTTCAAAAGGTAGTGTAATCAGAGGATGGATAAGAATCAATGTATCCTTCTTGATTGTAGATCGTATTAGGTTGTTCATGAAAGGGTGTCAATCTATAATCGATGTGGCTCTCAGAAGGATAGAAATCACAATTATAGTGTTCAGGGTTAGACCCTAAACACGAAGGTCCGAAACTGTATCCCCAATCCGAGTTATCCCAACTAACTGATGGTCGATTACAGTACGAGTCAGAATAATCGTCATGTTGAGGATAATTCAAAACAGGAGGGAAAGAGCGGGAATGAGTGTAATATGTGGAAGGATTCATGAGAGATGGGAGGAAGAAAGGCGCCCTGTAATACAAATAATCAAACCTGTCCTTAAGTGGGCTAGCCTAAAGACCTACAGACTCCCAAAACCCATCTTGAGATAAAGGAACGATTTGATCTACTTCTGTCTATTCAATCCAACCAGTTAGAAGGAGGGACTGGGGAGAAGGTTCTTCCTTCGGCTTGCACCTCCGGTTCCTAGTGTACCCCCTAGCCGCGATCGTTTGATTCTGCTCCCCTAGCTAGACATCAGATTGAACAGTAGAAACAGACTAATCGAAAATAATCTCGTTCTGGGCTCTGAAGAGTGAGTGGAATCCTTAAGGCCAACGTCTACTCTGTTTTATTTAGGGCTAGGTTTGAATGTGCTTTGTAATGTGATGGGCCCTTTATATGGGTTGTGCCCTTAATATTGATTGATTTGTGTGTGCGTGCACAACCAGTGGTTTTCAAGCAAGATTATTTTTGATGTGGTGAATTTTAGGGTTCAAACCTTGCTTAGTAGCTTTTAGGATTCAACTTTAGGTGTTTTCAAACAAGTTTTGTTTGCACACCAGGTTTTCAAAGCACAGGTGAAGATGTTTTCCTTTAAAACTTAAAAGAATGTGGAGTGCCTGGTAAATCCCTAAGAGTTGAACCTAAGTGGCAACTACTTGATGAGTTGATTTTAATTGAAGTGGTGCAACTCAATCAACTCAAATAATTGGCCTGTTACACCACTTAATTAGGCACACAAGTGATTACCTAATCTGATTTCTACTCAATTATGTGTTTGGATGTATGTATCGGCTCCAAAGATCGGTTTACCAGTTGAGTTTGAAAATTAGATGAGGTTGTGTACCTCTGTGAGATTTTTTTTTCTTTTTTTTTTAATGTGGAGGTTGGGGCGGGTGTAGGTGTCAAACAACAAACAATCTAACCTTAGAGTTTATAAGAACACCTAGGTTGATTGATGTTTGTGTTATTATGTGGTGAAATGAAATCTAATGGGTGGGAGGTGGGGGATAACTCACAGAACCTTTAACAACACTTTTCTCCAATCTACCGCTTTTGCTCGTCTCAAAAGAATACCTACAATTATAATAAGAAAGGAGAGAAGTGAGGTAAATGATTCGTAAGTTGTAAAAAAAATGCGAAAAAATCAAAGAGCGTCGCCTCCCCGACAATGGCGCCAAAATGTTGAACGTGAGAGTTGCTACGCTAACGTGTTTGGTTTTGAAAACCTGTCGTCGTAGTATGAAAGTGAAGAACTCGTGTTCAACAAATAAAATTTATACCGGAATGGAAATCCCGGGTCGAACACAGGGAGGCGGACGTTTGATTTAAAAACATGCGTTTGCTTTATTTGTCATGAAGTAAATTAATTGATTAGAACTATCTAACTATTTACAATAAATAGAAGAGAGAGAATATTACAAACAAAAACCAAAAAGAGATGTAGAATGAACATGGAATTTCATCATCAGAAAGATTGTTCATTACACTAGAAAGCGGGAAAATGATTACACTAGAAAGTAGTAAATCTACTCTAGAAAGCAGTAAAAGGAATGGGGGAGAGATATCATCCTCGATGGTCGCTTGGAGGACGAGCCGGACGGGACAACGCCTGGATGAAGGAGGACGGAGCAGGACGAAGGAGAACGAAGCGGGAAGAATGGGAACGGGGCAGCACGTCGTCGTCGTCGTGGGATCCACTTCCGAAAGGGGGACGAAAAATTGACTTTATCTCGCGAGAAGCATCCCAGGTGTGGGACAAGTTTCTCTTGAGCTTTGGAGAGGGAGACAAGAGAAGGAAGGGATGAGAATTTCGTGTGGAGGGGGTCTCCTTTTATAGTTGCAAGGAGTGAGGGCAATTTGGTCATTTTAATTTGAAAATCATTAAATCAAGGGTCTTTAGTGACGGATAAAACCGTCGCTAAAGCCCCATCATGGGCGTAGTGGGCGGCGCTCGCGTGCCCTCTCACCTCCCACACCGCCCACGTTCTCTGAATCTCGGTCGTTCAATCGTGAGATCGAACGGCTGAGAGCGCTTCTCATGCCCTCTCCACCTGCGCTTAACCGCGTGCCTGCACGTACGATCTCGCGTGCAATAGCGCGTGGGCGCTATCGAGCGCTCGCAGCCACTCAATCACGATCGAGTGGTCGCGAAGCCCGCTCGCCCGTGCCCTTTCGCCTGCACATGCAGATTCGAACCCACGCCAGTGCCTCACGATAAGGCGTTCGCCCGCTACGTTGAGGGGGAGAGATGGTCGCAGAGATGAATTCAGGAGGCGCATCCATAGTCGTTGGATGCGCATCCAACGGTGGAGAAGTGACGAAGAAGAGATGGTGCGGCGAGTGCAGCGGCCGATTGGGCAGCTGAGATGGCGACACGTGGCGCCATCTTGGCTGTCCATCTTCTGGATGATGTAGATGGTGCCATGGTTGTCGGATTGAGTCGATTTTCACGTCGTTAGGCTGCGATCGTCGATCCGAATCCATCCGTGCAGTCAAATTTGTCATTTGAAGTGCAGATTCACACCATCTTGGCCCTTGATCTTCTAGGGTTCCCCGATCTCTATCTGATGCTACAGATGTCTGATTAGGGCGATCTTGTTGTCGTTGAACTCTAATCGTCGCCCTGATCACATCTATACGGTTGGATCTTCGATCCGAGGCCCCGATAAAAAGTTTTCCCTATCCATGAACATAAAAGGAGACAATTAACCTCCATTTTATTTAACTAATCTAAATGCAAGATGATGCATGTTATGCAATATTTATAATATGCATGCAATCCTATGCTTAAGAACATGCATAAATAGACATCTTAAGTAGTGTAAACATGTTTACATCACCCATTCCTAGCTTCCCCAGCTTTGAGCTACCTTAAAACCTTGAGTTGGAAAATCAGAATCAGAATCCCCTGCCTAATCCTCTAATCATGGTGGTTGAGCAACTGGCTCGACTCTAAAATAATCAGCAACAATTGGCTAGACTATCACGAACCTAACCAATCAAAGAGGGAATTTTCCACCCGTGGAGCCTAGCACTCCTCTCAAGTATTTTTATGATCCTTCCAATTATGAGGAGAGACCTGGAGTGGTAATTCTAGAAGGGGATTCAAGTTCAAGCTAGCTATTCTGAACCTTTATTAAACACTTCCATGGCCTTCAAAGAGAGGATCTTTTATCCATTTGGAGGAACTAACCGTCCTTGCTCAAACCACTCTCTCCTGCAATGTGCGGGAAGACTTATAACTTATGAGACTTTCTCCTCTCAACCTTAAGGACAAGGCCACCTACTGATTTAGGATAGTTGGTCAACCCATAACAACCTGGTAGCAACTCAAGAGCACCTTCCTAAAAAAATTCTTTCTTATCGATAGTACTAATACATTGAGAAGATCTATTATGACCTTTCAACAAAAACATAGTACATCTCTCCACAAGTCTTGGGAGAGGTTTCAAGAATTATTAAGGAGTTGTCCACATCATGAGATTCCACTTTGGTAGCTAGTGCAGATCTTCTATCATGGATTAGAAGATCAATTAAGACAGTTTGTGGATGCCTCATGCAGTGGCAACTTCTTAAACAAGGATGCTGAAAGTGCCTACCAATTATTTGAAGAAATGAGTGAAAACTTATTTAATTGTGCTTCTATGGACACTTTTGGTAGGAATACAAACCCAAGACTTGGAGTAAATGAAATCAACTCCAACTCTACATCTATTCCAATTACCCAAGATGACATCTAAATGATAGCACAAGGACTGCATCAGATGCAAATTCACCAAAAGAAATTGGAAGAAAAATTCACTCATTCTCAGCTCCACCCAACTCATAGCAGCTCAACTCTACTTAGCTTAGCTACTAGTCCTCAACCAAGCAAGCTAAGTTAGTTAAAGAGTCACCCACCAGCTTAGGTCAACTCATGTGCAGCTCATGAAGGCTCAATTTAGCTCAACTCAATCGAACTTAGCTATTAGACCTAAGCTAGCTAGCTAGGAAGTCTTTAGGAAGATCATTTCTAGCTCACCTTAGCTCCAGATAAATAGAAGTTAGCTCAATGCAGCTTAACACAACTCAACTTAACAGCTAGCAAAGAACTAGCTAGCTAAGCTGGTTGTTGAGCTCACAGGCATCTCTTCTTCAACTTCATCTCAACTCCATGAAGTCACAATCAGTTCATCATAACTCCTACTAGCTCCTACCCCCTAGCTCCCTACCCTACTCACCTCCATTATAAAGTGGTGCAACCTTTTCCACCAAAAATCACATAACTACCACCTATAGGCACCTCTTCATTTCACTCCCATTTTTCCATCCAAAAATATCCATGCACCCCTTCATTTCCCTCCGAAAACATCCACACACCCCTTCATTTCCCTAAAATAAAACTATAACTGCCCCCTCCCCATCCTATAAATACACTACCCTACCACCACATAAATCCCATCCTTGGCTACATTATTCTTCCACCAAAACTCTACATCAAGGCCAAGGAAGAAGAAGGGTAAGCATGCACATTAGGAAGATTCCCTCATGTCTTCCTAGTTTGTACACCCTGCTTTCTTCTTCCTTGGAACCAAGCCAAGGAGCATCATCTTGGAGGACGGCTAGGCAAGGAGGATAAGGGTGGCAGACGTCCACCCTAAGAGGAGAAAGGAGGAGCATCATCTTGGAGCTAGAAGAAGTCCTCTTCAAGTCGGGAGCAGTCGCAGTTAGAGAAAGGACTTCTTCATTTGGGAGACTCTTCTAGTTCTTTGTCTTTTCATTTATTTTTGTAATGGAAGCATTCCTCTACTTGGGGATTAATTGTGTGGGATCTCTCCACACAATTGAGATCTCCAAGTACTTGTAAACATTATTCTTCCTTTTTATAATATCAAGTGCCTTTCACTATTTAGGGTGCTTTAATTCAAGTCTCTTTAGTAGTTACTTTTGTGCACTCACTCTACCTTTTTAATTATCCTAAGTGCACCGGCCTAAGGTGAGCCTAGAAAGGAAGTTTTCATTTATTGATGGGAACACCATCATAGGCCTTAACTGGCCACTTCTAGTCAGGATTAAAAGATAAATGCTCCTACATGACCATCTGAGGGTTATAACTCCACTTCAGGCTATTTTGAGAAGAGAACAGGAAACTAGGGTTAATTCTATAATTTTAACAACATATCATGAACACAAAATAACTAAGGGGTTTTCTAGGGGTGAAATAAAGGTCAAATAAGTATTAAAGTCTAACAAGAGGTTCCAGGCAAACAGAAACAGGGTTTCATGCATTTCGAGAACTAATACAGCACCTAAAACACTAATTTCAAGCCTACTTAAATTATAGAGGTTTTAGTCAAGATAAAATTCATCTAAATCTTATAAAATACATTAAAAAATATTCCTTGAGGTTTGGTAACCTTGATGTGACCTTTAGAACCTATTTTGACCTTAAATAGAGTTATAGATAGAGTTCTACCCTAATTTGGGTTTCTACGCAAATTAACTAGTTAAACTTGGTCAAAAAAGAAATCTGACTTTACCATCAGATTCCTTGGTCCAAATTAGGTTTGTACATAATTTGGGCTCAATCAGAGTCCATCTTGACCTAGTTTGCATTTTAGTCCATTTAAACTCTATTTTTCACACTTAAGCCCCTAGCATTTGAAATATTTGCATTTAGCCCCCTAACTTCTTATCATTTTCTTAAAAAAGGTCCTTTCCACCATTAACAGTGTGAACCCATTAGCACCAACCTTCAATCTTGGATTTCTCCCTGATTTCTCGATCAATTCCTTCCAAAATTGGAAGGAATGATCGTGAAAGAATCCCCAATCACCTAAACGTTGTCTTGGATTCCAATTCTTGTCGAGGAGCTCGTACAAACTCCTCAAGTTTAGGGATCTCTTTCCCTAGAAATCTGATCTCCTCAAGCTTGTTTCCAAGCTTAAAAGCTTGCCTGAAGACTTTAAAAGGTCCTTCATCGCATTGCCTAGCTCCTTAGCGAGTTTTAAGCCCAGAAATCCTCCATCTTCTCTACCTCTGGCCTGCTCCAAAGATCGCTCCGTCGACCTTCTCCCTCCGGTCTCCTCGCTTGCTGCCACATAATATAGGGAGCAGGTCTGCCTTCCTCAACTTCTTCCGTGCCTTGCCATACCCGCGAGAAGCCTCTTCCTCCTTCAGCCATCGATGTGCTTCCTCTCAGAGCACCCCTTCGTCTTCGACTCCAGCCCATCAAAGTCGGACGCCCTCGATCGATCTCCCTCTCCCTAAGTCCACTAAACTCCTCTCCTACTCCTCCACTTCATTTCTACTCACTTAAATCACATTTTCAACTACTGTATCGCCTGCACACACCGTCATATTCCACGTCTCCAGCGTACCTCCGATGACCTCATGCAACCGCCACACCGCACCAAACCGCTCACCACCGATCCCAAAACCTCCGCTGTTCCTCACGACCAAAACCCCTCAAGTAATTGAGGGGATTGGTCTCTCAAACTCTCCACCTGACATCACCCTCACCACACCACCTTCTTAAGGTCACTAGACCTCTACACGCACTCTCACTCTGAAAAACACCCACCATCGCACTCGTCGACGTCCGGTGATCCTCCTGAGCTACTCTGACATGGCCATCAGGCCGTATTTCTTGTTTCAAGTCATCACCGTCACTCCACCACTGCCCTTGTCTTCTCCAACCTCGACTGTTATTCTCCAACTACAATCACCCTCGACTCCACTCCCAGGCTGTGCGAAAGACTCTCAGGACCCTTCCCAAGTCCTCAATTGAAGACCACAGCCGCGCCTTCACCTTCAATTGGAGGTGTTTCCCCCTGCAGCTGCTGTGCGAAGAACAGGGGAACATTTAGTCCAACATCGGTTGTTTACAACTAATCGACACCACTTAAGTGGATCTTCTGCTACTACCTATTCGCCTCAGCACACAAGGTGAGGTCCCACTTATCTCACCTGCACTCACTCCTCACCCACTACACCTCACAGGCGAGTCTGGTCCCCTGATCTGATTCGATAAGCCGAACGAGAACCCGATTACACCCAGGTCTGAGGGAATCTAAGAGGAGGAATTTGTGAGAGAGAAGGGGGTGGATTTTGCTCTGCTAAGACCTTGGAGCTACCCTCTCTCATGACACTTAGAGAAATCTAAAGAGGCCCTTGAGCCTTGGTTACTGCTGCATGTTTGTGAAGAAGAGAGGACCTTGTGTCTCTTCTATTAAGGCGTCTGGATGCCTTGCCCATCGTTTAAGGCCCTTTGCTGGTTATTGTGGATACTTAATGATGAGGAAATTTGATTGTGGTTACTGTGCTTTTATTTGAATATTTGTGAGCTTAACTTTGAGGGATTAATTTGGTGATTCAAATCACTATTTTAACCCAATCTTTTTACACTGTTATTCTGATCTTATTGAAATATCATTTTGAATATCATTGCTTTCGATTGTTTACATTTCTTGTGATTAGTGAATTAAATTGCATCTTTACTCCCTGCGAACAATCTCAGACTCTATTTTCTAAATCTGAGTTTATAAATTTAAATGATTTGAGCAATTTTGTCCTACACTACGATGCATTTCTTAAACAACGACAATTTTGCCCGAACATTTTGGTGTCATTGCCGGGGAGCAACACGTAGTTTGATTTCACTGATTGCAATTTTTTATCTGATTCTAACTCGTTCTATCTATTTTGTTGTGGTTGTGCGAGGTACACTTGAGAAAATCAGCTGCACGACAACCACTCCAGGGGCAAGTAATCTCATTTCCTTCTTCTTAAGCCCCTATTTCAGGAAAGAATTAAAATGAAAAATCAATTAGGATCAACCTGCATTCCTTATTAGACTTAATCACTTGAGTTGCCTAATTTGATTTATTTTAGCCATCCCCATCCAGATTTCTGCACCTACTAAGGATCTAAGGTGCCTAAGGCTATTCACCTTCTTGATTGGGCCCTAGGTGCCACAATTGGAAAGAACTGGATCTGGAAAAAGAGCCAAATTAGGGTTTCTATTTTTAGGGTTGAGGAAAACACACTTGCCTGAATTAAAAAAGAATTGATTTCCCGCATGGTGTGTCACCCAAACCTTTGCTTGAATTGACCTAATCAAGAAAACCCTAAAAGAAAGCTCTAACATTCACTTGAATCCTTAAAATTTAGACTTAATAACCTGCTTGCAAACCATTCAGGGTGATTTTGGGTTCATTACCCAACTCATCCTCAACTTTAGGGCAGGTTAGGTGAAGTTGACCCACCTTGTGGGTTAATCAACCTTCAAATTAGGTCACAAATCAACTCGAAAAGTTCAAGTGAAATTCAAAGCACCATAAATTCGGGATTAAAATTGGTAGACTTAAGGGGTCAAGTTGCTCATTCCGGTCTACTTGGATTTTCAGTGACAAGGAAGGTCGGGTAGGGGAAACCTTGTAACCTGTGGGGACGCTCTATCAAATAGGGGTCTTTGTGGGACTCTCCCTTCCTAGCTACCCAAGTATTTCTCGGGTGAGTGACTTTCTGATCAAGAGGTATCATCTGCCTCGAACCTCCTTAGTCATCCAAAGATTTTTTGGGTACTTCAATTGGGTCCATTGCACCTTCTGTCCCTTGTCTGGCTCACCAGTGCATGTTTGGGAAGAGATCCTTAAGATCACCCTTGAGACCTCCATTAGCAGTTCACTCCTGTCGAGGCCAAGCCTCGAATCACTTGTTTGTGCTACCTTCCACTCATATTGATATCTCTTCCAACTCTTCTGTTTCTGAGCCCAGATTCCTTCAATTATATCCATGGAAAATCAAGAAGAAGAACGCAATGTCCAGGATCAGCTACAGCACCTCAATGATCTATTCCATGCACACATCAATCCACCGTCACGTCTTCAGATGCGAGATCACTACAATCCTGCCGCGGTGAAGATCGAACCTAGGGTACAAATCACAGTTAGAGGGCCTGATGTTGAACTCAAGACAAACAAGATCCATGCTATTCCTAAATTCCATGGCTCAAACTCCGAAGATCCCTTCTAGCACATCAAGCAGCTAAAACATCTGGCCCAGACCTTCGAGCCTGCCATACAAAATCGAGACATCCTGCTCATGAAGATGTTCTCCTCACTCATGGGTAAAGCTGCTGATTGGTTTCAGACTCTGACCCATCCAATCAACACGTGGGGGGAACTCCAAAATGAATTCTTACAAAAATTCTTCCCCGTTGGTCAAAAAATGCTTTAAGGCACCAGATCACGCACTTCATGCAAAATCCAGGAAAACCACTTCATGAGGCATGGGATCTCTTTCTGGATATCATGCGGAGATGCCCCCATCACGGAGTTCCAAAGTGGGAACAAGTCCAGTCTTTTTACCATGGGCTTCGTGACGAGATCAAGCTCTTTTGTCAATGCAACCTATGGTGGAAGCATCATGAGTCAGCATGAAGATACCGTTTGGGAGATTCTCAAGAATATGTGCGAGAACTCCATAACAATGAATCTATGGGTATGTTCGACCAGACGACTACCCATGCATTAACAAACACGTGGGGTGCATACGAGACTCAAGGCCTGTCCGCATTTGTTGATCTGGAATTGATGGCCAGTCGCCTGGACAAAGTCTCTATTATCAAAAAAAGGTGGATGAATTGGCTCGACATCTACAGAGAGCCACCTCAGCATAGCAGAGCATGTATGCGCAATTGCCCTTCGGTAGGGAGGCTGTGCATTACATTTATCACCACTCTCATCAGGGGATGGACTCATATCCACCCCCGTCTAATCTTGGTTTCAGAGGAAACTCCGAACTTCCTGCCTAGTTGGGAGAACTCTGAACCCTCGTATTCTGACTTCTCTGGAGTTCCTCAGACCTGCGAGGATCTCCACGCCATCCAAAATGATCCATTCTCTAACACTTATAACCCTGGATGGCATAATCATCCCAACTTTACTTGGTCAAGGAATAATTAAAATATGAGATCTCAATTCCAGACCCGACCACATGCTCCACACCCATACCAGCCTGCTCATCCTAGGCCCAATCCAAATTATCAATCCAGGCCATCAAGGGAAGATCAAATGACTCTTATCCTACAAACCCTAGTTAATATTCAAAAATCCAATGCACCTATGTAGAAACAGCACAAAGATGAGATCACAAAGGTTCAAAATCAGCTCACACAAATGGCGTGGACTCGCCAGACTGGTGCACTTCCATCCCAACCTCTGCCAAATCCAAACAACATGTCGACTCAAAAACACGTGGTGAATCAAATCCAAGGGCAAGCAAGCAACTCTCAGCCAGGCCCATCGACTCATACCTGTGTGTTTTCCCCATCCACCTCAACTGATCCGAATCACACCATGACCTATCCTACTATTCAGTAACAAGGTTCAATTCTCTCACCTCCACCTCCACATCATGACTGTGCTATGATCAATATTGTGGGCATGAGAAAAGATCGCACAACCACGCCCCAAGCCCATCTCCCAAATCTCACCCAACCTATGATCAACATAATAAGGTCAAGGACAAAGCCAAGAGGTGGAAACAGAAATCTATCCCCCAAGATAGCTAATCCATTCCCCTATCCCAGATCTTATCCCACCTCCACACTAGAGGACTATCAGAATCTGACGTAACAGGACCATTGAGGAATGCACAAGTCACTATCCCGTTACTTGATATCCTCACTCTCAATCCCACTTTGCCTGACTTATCCAAAAAAGAAGTGGAAGAACCATCAAAAGGGAAGATAGTACTGTCTGAAAGTGCGAGTGCCATAATCCAAAATAGTCTACCTCCTAAGAAATCCGATCTAGGCACCCCGCTGATCCCCTGCAAGATCGGTGGAACACATTTCAAGTGGCCTGTACTGGATCTTGGTGCTTCAGTCAACCTAATCTCAACAACCCTATTTGAAAAACTACGGATTGGACAGCTAAAACCCACTGATGTTACTCTGCAGTTAGCTGACCAAACTGTAATCACCCTGATTAGGCTGGTAGAGGGTATGGTATTAGAGTCAAAGATTTCAGCTACTTAGCTGATTTCCTAGTTCTTAACATGGAGGCTCCACAACAAATACAAGATATTCCCTTGATTTTGAGAAGACCTTTCTTGGCTACTGCAAGAGCCATAATTAATTGTGAATCAGGGCATATGGTAATTGCCTCTGGAAAGAAGCAAACTGAGATCAATATTTTTGAGGCATCATCTAAAGAAAAAGGAAAATGCTTAGTAGAACAACTGAGTTTGATTCAGGATCTCATGACCATTTCGGTAGTAGGAAACCTAGAGCCAGAACTGGAAGTTTTCCACATAATGGAGGATCTCGAGTTAGCTGAGCATGATTCCAGCAAATTGAGAGTATTGGAGGCTTTCACCTTTAATCTTGAGAGAACATACATGGATTTCGAGGAACAGGATAACAATCGATGGGACTCCAATTTTTATTCCATGGATCTAGAGACATTTCATTATGATGATTGTTTTGAGGATCTCCAGGAATTGGGCATGGTAGATATTGAGAGTGACCACAATCCAAAGTATGAATCCTTTATAGATTTGAAATTGGATAATCAAAAAGGCACTCTCCAGACATTCACTTTTGATTGGGATGAAAACTATAGAGAAGAATCATTAGACGACCCAATCTTCGAGTCATTTTTTGAGGAATTGATCTTACACCCATTAGAGAAAAATTAAGATGACTGATCAGAAAAGGATCCGTTGGGTCACATTGCACAAGAGGAACCACACATCTGGGATATGCTAACTAAATTCACCTATGTAAGGTCCTGGACCCACAATGATCTTACTTTAGAAACCCATGATCACTACATCTTCCAAGTGATTCCTCCATGGAAACTCCATAAGAGCCACTGAGAAATGAATCAACTTGACCCATATCATAGACCTTCTAGAATGACCCTTCATCATAATTTGATACTTATTTGTGGCCATCTGATTCTCATCCACCACAATCACATATTTTCCCCTATCAATCATCATAATGCAGTAATTGACATATCCTTTTGAGCTCCTTGCGCCCAGCCAATATCGTTAAACTTAGCACTTAATGGGAAGCAACCCGTCAACTTTGAAAAATCCAAAACCTTCCGGACATATCTCTTTACTGAATTCATATTGCACTTTAGGGTTCGTTCATTAATAACAGCCAACTCCACCTTTGATACTTGTATTAGAGCTAGAAATTATCCGCAACAGTTATTTCGACCCATTCACCACTCACCTGTTCTAATGAGCGATCTGAATTGAACTCGAACCCACCTAATTTACAATGAGGACATTGCAAATCTTAGGCATGGGGGTATTAAAGTGCAAAACATTGTGAAAATCAATGCAAGGAAGGGTTTCATGCAAAAAAAAAAGAGGAGAAAAGAGGAAAGGAGAGGTCACTTTGAACTGAATGAAAAGAGAAGAAAAAGAAAAGAAAAGAAAAAGAGAAAAAAGGAGCAAACAAAAAGAGAAAAAATGAATGAGTCCCTTAAAATTGAGTATGGAACTTACCTAACTTCTAAGTTGGATCGGATGATGAATTATGACCTGGAAGGTTAAAACTTAGGAGATTAGTGACGAGTACCGACCTTAGACCTCTTGGATCTTTTTCAGGGATTAAACACTCATGTATTTGTTAAGATCCGGATTAATCCTCAAGAGGTTGAGGAAATTGCGAGGCTGACGTAGTAGGTCTAAGGCTTAAGGATTATTCGACCCCATTGCCTGCCCTTTGGTTTGCAGGACTTGGTAAGCTAAGCACCCAAAAATCACACAATAGTCTGGTTCAATGCGCTTAATAAAGAAAAACATGCCAAAAGTGTTATGTTATGAAAAGCCAGCTCGAAGATCTAAGCTTAAGAGCGGCTCGACAACACAAGTTGATTGGATGAGTTCTCGACGTGGAGAGGTGGGAAATTTCCTCGAAGATGCATAATAACATATCGTCTCCTCAATGATTGCCTTCTAAGATATCTAAATATCCTACTGGGGGCTTGTAAGCATCTTGTGCTGATTCAGGTGCCATGGGTTGGATTATCCTGAAATGTCGATTACCAGGGCCCGAATTTAGCTACAGAATGCCATGGGCGACACTATCTTGAAGTGCCAAAAGCCAAGGTTCTAGGGGTTTGCATGGGCGGTGCTATCCCGAAGCATCGAAAGCCAAGGACCCTTCGAGGATTGATGGAGGGGACAAGAAATCCAATACAAACGGTGTTTAAGGTCAATTCGAGGCTGGATTTAGGGAAAAATAAAAAGAAATGAAAGAAAATTCTCCAAATGAAAAATCATCCTCTATCTCATTTTTACAAAAATACACTGGAAAACTGAACCTGGATATGATATGTCTATGCACGGGTGCTTTAACTGTTGCGGTCAACGAACCTTTGGGTAGTTTTTGTGGGCCTTAGAAACCTTCGCGACAGACTCAGGCTGAAGCTGGTCAGGTCTGGATCTTGGTTGGTGCTTGAGTGCCCCTAGGCCTATTATTGGTATTCTGATATGATTTCTAGAGATGCAGCTTAGTAAGGTATCCAAACGGTTGCATCCGACCTAGAGACCTGGTTTGATCCATAGGATGTTTGCTAAGGGACTAGTGATAACACCACGCAAGGGGGTAGTAATTAGGTTGAATATGGCCCATCTTTAGAATAAAAGGCACAACATAAAGTAGAATAGGAGCATTGCATGCATCAAGTACCAAGATTGCTTATAAATTGTA
Organism: Thalassia testudinum; assembly: GCA_037157565.1. NCBI lineage: Eukaryota > Viridiplantae > Streptophyta > Magnoliopsida > Alismatales > Hydrocharitaceae > Thalassia > Thalassia testudinum. The sequence continues at coordinate 21,174,636 of JAZHRO010000015.1, read as the reverse complement.
TTAATGGCCATTTGTGTAAAGCATTTGTCAAAGCAGGCCTCAGATGAGCAATCGGACCGCACGGATGGATTCAGGACGACGAACGGAGTCTAACGGACTCAAGATCGGCCAAATCCGACATCCGGAGCTCCCACAATGGGCCCAAGAAATCCTGACCGTTGATCTGGAGATCAACGGCCTAGAATGCGCCACGTCGCCCCGCCCCCGCCGCTCGCACGCCCCCAAGCCAGCCAAGGACGCATCTCGGCCGTTGATCTTCGATCGAACGGCCGAGATCCGCGCGCTCGCCCGCGGTCGCCGCGACAAAGCGCGGGCGTGGCGCAACGGTTAGCGCGCACGCCCGCGTCGCGGCGACGCGCATTCGAATCGCGCGGAGCGAAAATCACTTGCTGGCGAAGGGCGCGGCAAAATTGAGCCACGCGATCAGAAGCGAGCGGCTAGGATTGCGCCACGCGGCGCGACGACAGCGCCCCACTTCCCACGCGCGCGCGCACGCCGGGCGGAAACGCGCGCGCGCACGCCGGGCGGAAACGCGCGCGCGCACGCGCACCTGAAGCGCGATCCTAGCATAGGCGCGGGAGGATCTCAGCCGTCCGATCATCAATCGAACGGCTCTCGTTCGACATCCACGGATCGCGCCTGAAGAGAGAGAGGGGCGGGCGGCTGACCGGCGGCAGAAGGCCTTCACCGACGTATCTGGAAGCGGTTTTAGCGACGTTCTGGATGTCTCTAAAGCACATTCTTCTTTTAGGAAGCCCTTAACTCTATTTAAACCCCCTTCTACCACCATTCAAGGCATCCTCTCCCACTTGCAACTACTCCACTCCTCTCCTAGCTAGTATTAGGCACTCTTGTAATCGCCGGAGACGACGAGCCACCGACGGAGCCTCCTCCACCGCCGTGGCTGCCTCGTCGCTCTCCACTCTCTCTACCTCTCTCTCTCTCTTTTAAGCTTTCATTTACTTTTGTTGAAGCATGTGTTTAATATTGTAAACCATGAACTATGAATGCATGTTTAATGAGATTATTTTCCATTTAGTTGCCATTTTACTTTCTGTTTAAAGTGCATGATCAAAACCAATAGCTTTCTAACCCTAAACTCTCTCTCTATCTCTCGCTTTTCAAAATCGTCTCTTTCGCAAGCAAAACTCCGCCTTTTTCGTGACAACAAGTGGTAAACAAAATCCAATTTCCATGCCTCCCTGAGATCGACACTCGGACTCACCTCCGTTTATTTCTTTTAAAATCGACGTATCAAGTGCAACTATAACGACACCTCTTAACACACACGCACGAAGGCACGTCAGTTTTTGGCGCCGTTGCCGGGGAGGCAACGGATTTGTTTTATCACCTCCATTCCACCTTCATTCTCATATCGTCTAATGCCCTATTTTCCTTTTTATTTGACGGTTGCAGGAATTCGGCGCATGGACGGCGAAGCGACGCATTCCACTATGGTAGCAAGGAAGTAGGCGCCTCGAGGACCGATAGTGAGTACTCTCTCTCTCTCATTGTTTGCTTGCGTGAAAAAGCTAAAAAAATCATAAAAACTGAAGAAAATTGGCGTGGCGAATGATTGCTTGACCCACATTCTTAACACACCACCCTACAAAAAAATGTACACTCTAATATACTGGACAAATTCTTGGAGTGTTCTTTTCTTTCTCTCTTGAGTGGTGTTTGCGAAGCCACCGTGAGTTGACCTGGGCCGCACCACTCAACCCTAAAAACTAACTCATCTAATAGAAGCTGCACGATCTTTAGGATGAGTACACTAGGGTTTTTAGAGCCTCTACAGAAGAAAAAGGAAATCTACTTTCATCAAATTGTGTGCAGAACTTGACGTGCCCATTGAAACTTGTCTGAAAGCATTAAGACACGTCAACCCTAAAAAACACTAAAGTAAGGATGAAACATTAAAAGACACCACACCCTAAAAATTCTTGCTTGAAAACCCTGTTTTATAGAAGCACACACCTTGAAAAGTGGAAAATTAAGAGGCACCACCCCAATCAACGCCTCATCACATTACCCTAAGCACAAGCACTATCCTAACCCGTTAAAACTGAGTAGACGTGCCCTAGGCAGGACTGAGTTAAGTCTCAAAAGGTGAGGTTTTGTTCTCTAGGCACTTGGCTTTCATTCACTTGGTAGAATCTGGTGGCTAGGCTGCGGGGCAGTGTCAAACGACCGCGGTTGTGGGGTCTATGGAACCGGAGGCGCAAGCCAAAGGAAGAACCTTCCCTGCAATCCCCTCGTAATCAACCTGGCCAGATTAGCCTTGGGAAGGGGAGTCCAGTGTTTACGGACTTAATCAACCTTTGTGAGATTTCTAGGTCTCCTAAGGAATACACCATAAGGATTAGGCTTGTTTGTTTGATTGAGTGCACAACTCTCTCTCAACTGTTCTTCCCGCATCCCTCCATGGATTTCAATGCCTATCCATCTTACCCAAATTACCCCCAACAGGATTTGTATGCTAACCCAAGTAGACCATACCCACAGCCGACTTGGGCTAACCAACCACCAAGTTGGGGATGCAACCTGGAATATCCCTCTTGGCCCAACTATGACCAAACCGCACCAACCACTTATTGGAATACACCTAACATAGCCACCCAAGGGTACGATTCAAATTGTGGGGCTCCATATCTCGATTGTCCTCACGATGCCTCCTCATTTAGGTCCGACCCGCTCTACTGTGATAGGACCTACACTTTAGGAGAACACCAAGAACCCTACCCATCTCAGGATAATAACCAAGAAAGGTCATCTGAATTCAACAACCTTGCCTACTTGACCTTTGGATTAGAAGGAGTTCTAGACAAATGGAAATCAGAAAATGCTCAGAAATCTAGGCAAGCCCAGGATCATCAACCTCTGATTTGGTCCCCTGATGAAGAATCTGACTGGGAGGAGGACTTAGAACCTCAACTATTCTGGAGTAGGACCAAACAGAGAATGGTTCCTCTTGAAGAACTGGACCCTGAACATGATAGAATAGAGGACCCACCCAAGAACTTAAACACCAATATGGATTTTGATCCACAACCTCAACCATACTCTCTTAACCTGGATTTCGAGGAAATCCAAAGGACACCAAATGACATCATGTCAATTCTTGATAACCTCCAGTTAGAACTACACAGACAGAATCAAGAATTGGTTAAAGGGCAACATGCCATGTTGGAGTTGTTCCAACAATTGGGGGAAGAAGGCCAAAGAAAGCTGTTGCATACAACGCCATTCATGGAATTCATAAAGCAAGGACCTACCATGATCAATTGGACTACACCTAGTCATCCTGATTTGGTTCAGTCCACCATTGATACCCCTCAGGAGTTGGATAGCTCAGTGGATAAGGACAGTAAGGATTCCTTGGAACACAATTTGGGGAGCATTGAGAACAAACATCAGGAGGAAACTGAGAAGGTGAGGGGAGAGACCTTGGAATCTGAATCTAATCGGCTCAAGACAAGTAATCCGGTGGGAGTAGCAGCCAACGTCGGAGATGGAGAATGGAGTTACAATTTCAAAGAAATTGATTATGAATCGGTTAGAATCCCCATCACAAATTTGGAGGAGGGCCGAGAGAAAGAATATGATCTAGAGGATGAAATTGACCCTACCTCTAATGCAACCCCAAACAGTGAATCTGATACAAAGGAGGTTGAAGAAAATATTCTTGAGATCAAGGTCTTGGAGGGAATGAGCAATGAAACCATAGTTGCGGAAGAGATGGATTCGTCTTTGAAGAGAAGACTCATGCTTGGTTGTAGGGCTCCGTATGAAACTCTGGACTTTGTTACTTGCCCTACCAGAATAAAGATCCCGCAACCCGAATGCACTAGAATTGATACACTTTCGATGGATTACAATTTTATGGGGACACAAGCTGAATATAAGACCTACATCTTTAGTGTTTGGCACGTCATATTTGGGGTGCGTTCGTCCACAACAACTTGTTTGCATGCCCACAAACTAAGAGAGGATCTGACACGGGCATGCATGATATATCTGTTACAGAATTCCCGCCCCTTAGGAACGGGACTCCACCACAACCTTATTCGCATCTGTGGACTTCTGATTTTGGGTTTGGTTAATTTTGAACATATCTTCTTGACCCAAGTCATTCCTGTTTGTGCACCGCCCAGCTGGAGGCGTTAAACTCAGCGCTTCCTGGGAGGCAACCCAGCGGATTCAGACTGATCTGGTAGTCTACGTCACTCAGGTACTATCTTTTTAAACCCTTCTGCATCCATGAATCTGCCAATGAGGACATTGTCCAACTTAAGCATGGGGGGGATGGTAAATTGCATAATCCTGAGCTTAATTAATCAGTCTGAATGAATAAAAAAAAAAAAATTTGAATTTAGGAAGAAAAACTTAGGTATTAGAAACTTGTCAATAGTGGGAAATAATACAAAAAGAACTTAAACACTTAGACTTTTCAGGCCTTCAGGCTTAATCAGCCCTGGTGTCCGTTAAAATATAGATTTAGCGGTGAGTCCTGGCAACTTTAAACTATTCTAATCCACCTACTAAATAAGGTGATAAGTATACGACTTATCAACTCATCCTCTAACTCAGGAAAACTTTGAGTCTAAGCATCTGCACACATTTCTGCACAGACTCACTTCTCGGAGATTTTGACAGAAATTGGGTAGCTAATGAACTCTCTAGGGTGGTATGGCTGGCAAGTTGTCGTGGGTAACAGCCCATTGGCAGGTTGTCCAGAACCTAGCCACAGGCCATTTCTTTTTTGCTGCCTCTAGGTACATTTGAGATTAGGGAAGCCACCTACGTAAAAAAATAATAATAATAATAATTAAAAAAAAAAAGGAAAAAGAAGAAAAGAAAATAAACCACACTTCACCGCACAAGTATGGCTGGCAAGTGATCGTGGGTAACAGCCCATTGGTCGGTTGTCCAGAGCCCAGCTCAATAATTGCACAAAAAAAGAAGACCAAAAACACCTAAGGAAGAAGCGGGGAAGTAGTACAAGCCGGGGAGATATACACTGGAAAATCCTTGTGTTGACCCCAAGTAAAATGAACGTAGGGAGAAAGCTACCAATCGAACAAATACACCTTCAGGAAAAAATTTATTTTCTTTTCCGGTCACCTAGAGGCGTAGAAACTCGAAGTCTGTCTCAATTACCGTTAAGTCTATCACAACATTCACACCAAGATGCTTAGCACTTAGGGTTTTGACAGAGTTTTGGGTGGGTAGCCGTAAAAAGTTACCAACCCACACTGAATTCTAAAAATTCTAAAAAGACATATATAGATATATACGTATACATAAGTATAGTTATATATACAAAGCAAGGATTCGGGCGATTCGTATTTTGGCAGACACCCGGGCGCTGCTTAGTCTTTGTAGATTAAGATCTTCGTATAGTTCCTCTTATTGACAAGTAACGAAGTGCCTAAGCAATTACTTCTTGAATTCGCCAAAGAAATAAAGGCTAGAATAAACCTTGCTAGGGACTCGCAAGGAGTAAGCATGGGGGTATGATAACACCACGCAAGGGGGTAGTAACTAGGTTGAATATGGCCCATCTTTAGAATAAAAGGCACAACATAAAGTAGAATAGGAGCATTGCATGCATCAAGTACCAAGATTGCTTATAAACTGTATTAATGGCCATTTGTGTAAAGCATTTGTCAAAGCAGGCCTCAGATGAGCAATCGGACCACACGGATGGATTCAGGACGACGAACGGAGTCTAACGGACTCAAGATCGGCCAAATCCGACATCCGGAGCTCCCACAATGGGCCCAAGAAATCCTGACCGTTGATCTGGAGATCAACGGCCTAGAATGCGCCACGTCGCCCCGCCCCCGCCGCTCGCACGCCCCCAAGCCAGCCAAGGACGCATCTCGGCCGTTGATCTTCGATCGAACGGCCGAGATCCGCGCGCTCGCCCGCGGTCGCCGCGACAAAGCGCGGCCGTGGCGCAACGGTTAGCGCGCACGCCCGCGTCGCGGCGACGCGCGTTCGAATCGCGCGGAGCGGAAATCACTTGCGGGCGAAGGGCGCGGCAAAATTGAGCCCCGCGATCAGAAGCGAGCGGCTAGGATTGCGCCACGCGGCGCGACGACAGCGCCCCACTTCCCACGCGCGCGCGCACGCCGGGCGGAAACGCGCGCGCACACGCGCGCCCGAAGCGCGATCCTAGTGCAGGCGCGGGAGGATCTCAGTCGTCCGATCATCAATCGGACGGCTCTCGTTCGACATCCACGGATCGCGCCTGAAGAGAGAGAGGGGCGGGCGGCTGACCGGCGGCAGAAGGCCTTCACCGACGTATCTGGAAGCGGTTTTAGCGACGTTCTGGATGTCGCTAAAGCACATTCTTCTTTTAGGAAGCCCTTAACTCTATTTAAACCCCCTTCTACCACCATTCAAGGCATCCTCTCCCACTTGCAACTACTCCACTCCTCTCCTAGCTAGTATTAGGCACTCTTGTAATCGGCGGAGACGACGAGCTGCCGACGGAGCCTCCTCCACCGCCGTGGCTGCCTCGTCGCTCTCCACTCTCTCTACCTCTCTCTCTCTCTCTTTTAAGCTTTCATTTACTTTTGTTGAAGCATGTGTTTAATATTGTAAACCATGAACTATGAATGCATGTTTAATGAGATTATTTTCCATTTAGTTGCCATTTTACTTTCTGTTTAAAGTGCATGATCAAAACCAATAGCTTTCTAACCCTAAACTCTCTCTATCTCTCGCTTTTCAAAACCGTCTCTTTCGCAAGCAAAACTCCGCCTTTTTCGTGACAACAAGTGGTAAACAAAATCCAATTTCCACGCCTCCCTGAGATCGACACTCGGACTCACCTCCGTTTATTTCTTTTAAAATCGACGTATCAAGTGCAACTATAACGACACCTCTTAACACACACGCACGAAGGCACGTCAACTAGCGAAAGCTAGGAATGGGGGTATGATGGGAACACCATCATAGGCCCTAACTAGCCACTTCTAGTCAGGATTAAAAGATAAATGCTCTTACATAACCATCTGAGGGTTATAACTCCACTTCAGGTTGTTTTGAGAAGAGAACAGGAAACTAGGGTTAATTCTATAATTTTAACAGCATATCATGAACACAAAATAACCAAGGGGTTAGCTATAGGTGAAATAAAGGTCAAATGAACATTAAAGTCTAATAAGAGGGTCCACACAAATAGAAACAGGGTTTTGCGCATTTCAAGAACCAATACAGCACCCAAAACACTAATTTCAAGCCTGCTTAAATTACAGAGGTTCTAGTCAAGATAAAATTCATCTAAATCTCCTAAAATTCATAGAAAATATTTCTTGAGGTTTGGTAACCTTGATGTGACCTTTGGAACCTATTTTGACCTTAAAAAGAGTTACAGATAGAGTTCTACCCTAATTTGGGTTTTAGGCAAATTGACCAGTCAAACTTGGTCAAAATTGAAATCCGACTTCACCATCGGATTCCTTGGGTCCAAATTAGGTTTGTAACAAAATTTAGGCCTAATCAGAGTCCATCTTGACCTAGTTTGCATTTTAGTCCATTTAAACTCTATTTTTCACACTTAAGCCACACTAGCTTTGGAAATCTTTGCATTGAGCCCCCTAAATTCTCATAATTTTCTTCAAAAAGGTCCCTACCACCATTAACAGTGTCAAACCATCAGTACCGATCTTCAATCTTGGATTTCTCCCTGATTTCTCGATCAATTCCTTCCAAAATTGGAAGGAATGATCATGAAAGAATCCCCAGTCACCTAAACCTTGTCTTGGACTCCAATTCTTGTCGAGGAGCTCATGTGAACTCCTCAAGTTCAGGGATCTCTTTCCCTGGAAATCCAATCTTCTCAAGCTTATTTCTAAGCTTAGAAGCTTGCCTAAAGCCTTTAAAAGGTCCTCCATCGCATTGCCTAGCTCCTTAGCGAGTATTAAGCCCAGAAATCCTCCCTCTTCTCTACCTCTGACCAGCTCCAAAGATTGCTTTGGCATCCTTCTCCCTCTGGTCTCCTCACTTGCTACCACATAATATAGGCAGCAGGTCTGCCTTCCTCAGCTTCATCCGCATCTCACCATACCCGCAAGAAGCCTCTTCCCCCTTCCAGCCGTCGCCGCTCTTCCTCCTAGACCACCCCTTCGTCTCCGACTCTGGCCCATCACAGCTGTACGCCCTCGACCGATCTCCCTCTCCTTAAGTCCTCTAAACTCCTCTCCTACTCCACTTCATTTCTACTCACTTAAATCACTTTCGACTATCGTTCCACCCTTACCCACCATTGTCTTCTACGTCTTTGGTGTACCTCCGATGGCCTCACCCAACTGCCACACCGCACCAATTGCTTACCACCGGTCCCAAAACCTCCGTCGTGTCCTCATGACCAAAATCCCTCAAGTAATTGAGGGGATTGGTCTCTCAAACTCTCCACCTGACATCACCCTCACCGCACCACCTTCTTGAGGTTGCCTGACCTCCGCACACACTCTCACTCCACAAACACCCACCATCGCACTCGTCGATGTTCAATGATCCTCCTAAGTTGCTTTAACATGGCCATCAGGACATATTTCTTATTGCAGGTCATCGCCGTTGCTCCGCCGCCACCCTTGTCTTCTCCGACCTGGACTGCTGTTCTCCGGCTACAATCACCCTCAACTCCACTCTTAGACTATGCAAAAGACTCCCAGGACCCTTCCTAGGTCCTCAATTGAAGACCACAGTTGTGCCTTCGCCTTCAACTGTAGGCATTTCCTCCTACAGCTGCTGCGTGAAGAACAGGGGGACATTTAGTCCCACATCAATTGTTTACAACCAATCGACACCACTTAAGTGGATCTTTTGCCACTGCCTGTTCTCCTCAGCACACAGGGTGAGATCCCACTCACCGTACATGCGCTCACTCCTCACCCGCTACACCTCACAGGCGGGTCTAGTCCCCTGATATGATATGATAACTCGAACAAGAACCCGATTACACTCTGGTCTGAGAAAATCTGAGAGGAGGAATTTGTGGGAGAGAAGGGAGTGGGTTTTGCTCTGTTGAGACCTTGGACCTGCCTTCTCTCGCGACACAGAGAAATTTGAAGAGGCCCTTGAGCCTTGGCTACTGCTGCATGTTTGTGAAGAAGAGAGGACCTTGTGCCTCTTCTGTTAAGGCATCTAGACACCTTACCGATTGTCTGAGGCCCTCTGCTGGTTATTGTGGATACTTAATTGACGTGGAAATTTGATAGTGGTTACTGTGCATTTATTTGAATATACCCTCATCCTTCTTGTTTTCAAGGTTCTTCTCCCAACCCAGCCACGATTCCAACTTTTTTAGATTTTCCTGCCATGGCACCTAAACCAATACAAGGTGCTTACATTCCCCTAGTAGGATATTTATATATCCTAGGAGACAAGTGTTTGGGTGTCGTAGAGCGCGTTTTGATAGGAAAAAGCGTCGTAGTATAGTGTGCAATACAACCAAACAACAATATTTATAAAAAGATAACAAGACTTTGAGTCTCAGTCGTTCGTCTCTGAGAGGCGTTTGTTTAGTTCTGAAATTGATCTTTATCGCTCTACTTTATTTAGAATCACACGTCGGTTTATGATTATTACGTATTGAAGTACGACATGCTTAGTTGCAAGTATATCAGGAATTAAAAACAGGCAACATTAATCACTCAAAAGATATTGTAATAAGCTCATGGTGATTCTCAACACATAGACATATATATAAAAATATATCTTTTATTCATTCAAGAGAGTGTTTGCAACATGGAATGTAGAGGAAAGCTTGTACAGGAATGCTTGAAAACATAAAACTAGCTAGCAGAAAATGATTGCATACAGGAATCTACGGGGGGATTTTGCATGCATCATTGGGGGAGAATAAGGACTACACTACTAAGCAGTAAATGAAAGTAGTAATGCAAAGAGCTAACTACTAATCTATCAGAAAGTGAGGGCATTCGGAGGTGGGCTCCGATGGCCTTGGAATGGTTGAGAGGAGAAGGAGGGGCGGCCAATGGTACTTAGGCTGGCCCTTAGAGAGAGGTTGGGAAGATGATCCAGCTTCCTGGTGTGGAGGTGGTGGTAGCCATGGTGATGCTCCTCGTGGAGGTGGAATGGAGGTGATGTAGCTAACCTAAATGGAATGAGTGCCAAGAAAATGGATCAAGCCAAGAATGTGGATGGGTGCAAATGGCCACCCCTTAGGTCTTTTTATAGACCTAAGGGAGTCTCTCTAGAGAAGTGTGGAACTCTCTAGAGAGAGTCCCATAAGTGGTAGGCCAAGAGAGAGAGAGGGTAGTTCTTAGATCCACCATTTGTGGATCTAAGACTTGAATGGCTCTTGGTTGCTAAATTTGGCAACCAAGAGTGGCGCCACTATTGGAAGGACCTAGAATACTCTAGGTTGTGTGGGAGTGCATGAATGGGTGTGTGTGTGTGTGTGTGTGTGTGTGTGTGGTCATGCCCTAGGTGTCTAAGTGATATGGTTAGGTCCTAAGGGGTTTAGGTAGGTGTATGCCTCGAATTAGGGTTGCAAACCCTAATTGCTAAGGGGAAATTGCAATTAAACTTAACCCAAGCTTAATTGAATGAGTTTGAACATAATTGAGAGTGAAATAACTCAATTAGGTTGGGCTTAGGTCAATTATACTCTCACTAAGTCCAATTGGACTTGTGTGGGTTGAGATCTAAGCTCAATTGGACCCTATGAGTCCAATTGACTTAGGTGATGGTAATTGACTTTGATCTAAGTCAATTGGGCTTACTGAGGGCCTAATTAGGTCCTTAGGAAGGTCTAGAGGTGGTGCACTAGGGTTAGGATGCCTTAATTTAGGTTCCTATGGGGTTGGATTTGGGTTTAGGGAGCTAGAGATCCAAGATCAAGGCTTGAATCTCAAAATAGGAACTGGAGAGAAATTCCAGACGTCTAAAAACAGAATCAGGCGTCTTATACTCAAAAATCAGAAGTCTAGACTTGCTGTCTGGACATCGAATCAGAGTCAGAAAGAATTCAAGGTTCTGTCGTGGGTATTCTGTAGAAATTGGACGTCTGACAAAGTGCCTGGACGTTCAATAACACTGTAGAAGTGGGTTTGAGGTGTGCGGGAGTTGGATAAGGGTTTTGGACGTCCTATAACTTATCTGTATGTCCATATAAGAGTTGGAACTAGGGTTTTAGGGTTTCCTAGGGTAATGTGACCTATTCTAAGGGTGGCTAAGGCTTGGGGAAGTCTCTAGGTTATCCTAGGGCTAGGATGGACCTAAGCTCTTCATATTTTACTGCTTTATTCCTACTTAATAGAATAGCATACCTTAACTCCCTTACATTATTATATCCTACATCTAATCTAAGTCTTCTGCTCCAATCCTGCTGCAACACTCATTATTCTAGATCCAGCTTTAGATCCAGCTCTAGATCCAGCTTTTGATCAGCTTATTGCTTACAATTGACATAATGCACTTAATCAACACATTATAACATTATTTTATGCATAGCTAAAGTAAAGCAGTAAAGATGTAGATAATGCTTATGCATGCATGAATTACCCTACTTATGCTAAGTTCTAGCCTAATTTAGGTCAATTAAGACCTATGATTGCTGCGCAATCAATAAGCACCGAGGAGACGATATGTTATTATGCAACTTTGAGGAGAGTATTTTTCATTCCACCTCTCTACGCCAGGAACCCGTCCAATCAACTTTTGTCTTCAAGTCGCTCCTAAGCGAGATCTTCGGGAAAATATTTTTCAGAACATAACACTTTTGTCATTATTCTTCATTAAGCGCAGTTAACCAGATGGGTGTGTGAGTTTTGGGTGCTTAGGTTACCAAGTCCCGCAAACAAAAGGGCAAGAAACGAGGCTGAATAATCCCTAAGCCTTAGACTTAATACATCAACCTCGCACTTTCCTCAACCTCTTGAGGATTAATACAAATCTTAACAAATACGTGAGTGTTTAAATCCTAGAATAGGCCGAAGAGGCCTAAAATCAGTATCCATCTAATCCATCTTAGAACTTAGGTAAGTTCCATACTCAATTACAGAGACTATCACAATCTTTTCCTTTGTTTTCTCCTTTTTCTCTATTTTCCCCTCTTCTTCCTTCTCAATTTAGATATTTCAGCTCTCAAAATTGTCCTCCCTTTTCTCCTTTTTTTTTTTTTGATGAAACCCCTCCACGAATCAAATTTCATAGCATTTTGCACTTTAATACCCCCCCATGCCTAAGATTTGTTATGTACTCATTGTAAATTAGGTGGGTTTAAGTTCAGCTTAAATCGTACATTAGAACAGGTTTGGGTGGGTGGCGAACAAGTTGGGATGACTGTTGTGGACGATTTCAAGCTCTGATACGAATATCAGAGGTGGAGTCGATTGTTTCAATGGACAAACCCTAAAGTGCAATATGACTTTAGCTCAAAGATAAGTCAGAAGGGTCTTGATTTTTTCAAAATGACTGGTTACCTCCTATTAAGCGCTAAGTTTAACGACATCAGCTAGGTGCAATGTGGCTCAGGGAGAATGGAGATCAAAAGATATTGCAACCAAATTTGAATCGGTGAGCTTGAGGAAGGGTTTCAGTCTCTGATCGTTCACAACAAATGGTTCTGATACATTGTAACATAGCCAATAAAGTGCAAAAACAAATAGAATTTATGCTCTAATGGAAATCCGAGGTCGAATGTAGGGAGAAAGTAGCAATCAATCTCAAAATCACAATTCTAAGTAAAATATATAAGCAATTGCAACCAAAACTTGATTCAAAACTATTCAAGAATGATATATCAATAATTCAAGTACCAATGTGCAAAAATAATGGGTTAAAATGGTGATTTGAATCACCAAATTAACCCTAGATAATTTAATCACAATTATTTGAAATGTTTGAATAGTGAATATCAACCAATTTCCACGTCGGTTAGTATCTCAATAATGCAATAGTAGCCTAGAACCAGCAATAGAGGCAAAGGCCTCTCTTCTTCTTCAAGCCTCAGTGAGAAGCACAAGCACAGCACAGAGGCACAAAAGCCTCACAGAGACTAAGTGTTGAGAGCAGAGGCGTAAAGGGAAAAAACTCCCCCTCTCTCTCTTTCTTCTTCTCTTCTCTCTTATAAACCTGAATGGATCCAGGTAATCAGACCCACACCCAAACCCATGTGACGTGAACTACGGGCGAGGGCACGTGCGCTAGAGCGTGCGAGCAGGACCTCACCCCGGTGCTCTCGGAGGCAACCAGCGAAGATCACAAAATCAATTTATCTTACGCAGGTAGCTCCTTCCACGATGTGAGACTATCCCATAGGGCTTCATTGCGTGTGAGCTGCAACTGCTTCTTTGTGGAATTGGAGTAATGGCTGAGGTCGGCATCCCCAATTGAAGACCTGGTGATGATCCTTAGGTGATTCCTCACAGCCTGGAGTGAACACTTGGGAGCAAAGCCACAAGAACACACTTTGGAGCTCTTCGAAGAAGCTTCAACAATGGCGACTTCAACATGTGACCTGAAAATACAAATAAGGCTTTTCGACCACTTTAGACAAGTTCAAAAGCTTCGCCTTGGTGAGGCGATGTTAACGGCGGTGGCTGCGTGGTGTGGCATGGTGTGTGTAAGTGGAGCGAGGTCGGAATGGTTAAAGGACGGTGGGTATGTTCGGAGGGCAATGGAATGGCCAATCGAGGGAATAAATCGAGGGCTTTTGCTCTCTGCGGAGTGGCAGAGCTTATGGGGGTGAGAGCGGCGAGAGTCGAGCAGTGTAGCAGTGTATTGGCGTTGCTGGAGCTTCGCTGGAGAGAAAGAAGATGGAGGCGTAGCGAGTGTGTTGGAGCTTGATTTGGAGTGTGAGTGAGGGAAAGGTGATGTAGGGAAGTAGAGGAGAAGGTAGAGGGTCTTAGGGGTGAGGAAGAGAGTCGAAAGGCTCTAGTGTTGGTCGATCGAAGTCGGAGAAGGTGAAGAAGACGGCGAGGCGGTGACGTCGAATGAGGTGATGGAACCACCTTCCTTTGGCTGGGGAGGTTCGTGAGGACGAGGGGAGGACGTTGGGCCATCCAATTTGATGGTTGGATAGCTGGAAGAGGGAGAACAGAGGTGGTCACCGGAGCAAAATCTGAAGGTGGCTGGGGAAGGAGGAGGAGGGAGTTTCTCAGGCCAAGACTTGCTAAGGAGGTGAGGAACTTGATGTAGGATCATTTATAGGCCAAAGAATGGAGTTCTAAGCTTGGGAAACAAGCTCGCAAACTTCGTGCTTTTCACTCAAGCCGGATACCCTTCCTTTCAAAGAGTTCGCATGAGCTTTTGAGAAGAACTTGGGATCCAAGACCGATCTCATTTGGAAGGAAAATTTACAAAGAATCTCCGGTTCAAATTTGGGATTATTTGATTGAGAATCGAGCGAGAAAATGTCACTTGAATCTCGTCGAAGCTCGACGTGTTCACACCAATGGCGGAAAGGACCTAAATGTGAAGATGATGAAAAGGTTAGGGACCTTTTTGTCAAGAATTCAAAAGTTAGGAGCTTGTGTGTAATAGAAAAGAGTTAGATAGGACCAAAATGCAAATTTGGTCAAGGTGATCTTTGATGTGGCCCAAATTTTGGCAAACTTAATTTGGACCCAAGAAATCTGATGGTGAAGTCGGATTTAGGTTTTGACCAAGTGGGTACATTGTGTAGAAACCTAAATTAGGGCAACTGTCTATCTGAGACTCTGTTTTAGGTCAAAATGGGTTCCAATGGTCAAAGCAATATACCAAACCTTATAGAATATTTTTCTATGATTTTTAGAAGGTTTAGGTGAATTTTATCCTAACCAAAATCTCAGAAGCAGGTCTGTTTTTAGGGTTTTAAATGTCATTTAATTTTCAAAACTTATGAAAACCCAGTTTTGTTTGCATGAACCCACTTTTTAGACATTTATGACCATTTGACTTTAAATTAGCCATTGGAATACCCCATGGTTATTCTGTAGTTGTGAAATATTGTTAAAATTATAGAAATAACCCTGGTTTCAACTTTTCTTCTCAAAATAGAACATGAAGCATTTAGGACCTTCTAATGGTTATGTAGGAGCTTTTATTTACTTTGAATGACCAGAACAGGCTAGTTAGGGCTCATGATGGTGTTCCCATGAACAAGTAATTTGGAAATCAAATCTTAGCTCAATCCATTTTAAGGCAATTGTCCAGTCCAACTTAAGCCACAATGGATGATATCATGAACCTTTTCTTGGATCGGGACAAGAAAAATGAAGAAAGGCTGGCTAATCTGGAAAAACAAGTTCAATCTCAAGAGGACCAAATCAAAAGACTTCAAGAATCCTTCTATCCCCTTATGCAAACTCCTCACTCATATTCTCGACCCATTCCTCCAAACCCTCCTCCTATCTTTCACTTTTGCTACTATGCAGGTGCCAATTCATTGGCCTCAAAAGAAAAAGACAAGCAAAGAGTCCATCCAAACGATTTGATCCAGGCCTACCTAAAAATCCTAAGACCAAGCCTGCATCCAGCTTTGACTCAGACTCTAGGGATAAAAAGAAGAAAAAGGCTCCTAGATTTGATTTCACCTCCTTACCCATTCCTAGGGACTTAAAGAAAGAGTCAAAAGAAAAGAGAAAGACTTACACACCAAAAGAGGTGGTTTTGTCTGCTCACATGAGTGCATTTGTTTCTGTCACTCTACCACCTAAAAAGACTAACCTTGGAAAACCTCTCATATTTTGTGCCATTAAGGGATTCACCTCCAACGGAGCCCTTGTGGATCTAGGGTCTTCTATTAGTTTGATTCCCACCACCTTGTTTGACTACATTAGACTTGGAGATCTGCACTACACACCAGTCATCATTAAACTAGCAGATGGCTCCACCAACACACCGAGGGGGTAGTTCATGATGTGATCATCAAGGTGCAAGGTCTTAACTTCCTGGTCGATTTTATTGTATTAGACATGGACATATCAGAGAAGCTCAGTGATTCACCGATCATTCCAGGATGCCCTTTCTTGGCTTCGACTAATGCCCAAATTGATTGCTACTTAGGACGTATGGAAATGAGCAACGGCAACAAGAAGATTTATTTTGATATTTTTGCAGTTGGCAAGAGAACATAGTTAGGGTATTTCTTGGATGATACGAAAAGTGATTTAGTGGATGATTCGAAAGAAACAATAATGATTGATACATGGGTAGGACCACATGATTGATCGGGTGTTTTCGCTTTGCAGATGATGTTGTATCAGAAAAATATGTCGTCGCAGTGAAATCGCGTGGTGGGAAAGAAACCCGAACAAAAATATTTGTCAATAAAACTAACCACGGTGGATTAGGTCGTATCCACAGGGAGGAATAGATGCAATAAGTTCACGAGTATCGAGCCATCATGTTTGCAGAAACATTCACGAAATTAATTGAATGAATTTACTGCTCTGAATGTCACTTTTAATTTCATGAGAAGTTTAGGGCTATTTATGTAAATTTCACATTAGGAATTAAGCTCCTAAAAATACATGGATGATGCACATGTAGTAGCAGTGTATGTAATTTTTAATTGCATGCCATTCTTGATCCAATTGAATGCAAAATGAGATGAATTACAATAACCAAATAATTATGGAAAAGAATAAGTATGATGCTGAAATTTCACCTCAATTTAATAATAAAAAATCATAAAAATAAGTTTTAGCAATGGTATTTGTCGTAAATATTAATTGGTCCTTTTCCTATAGCAAAACAGGGGAAGAACTCCCCTTGCTTGCACGAGGAGATGGAGGATCGGCTAGAGGAGAGATGCCCGGGGGAGGATGGTCGCGACGAGGGCATTCCATTGGCGGTGGTGGCACGACAAATGGTGGCCGAAGTTGGTGCCAGCAACGAGGAGGACCGACGGCGATAGCGGCGGCTCGCAGGTGCATTTTGGTGGTTTTGGGTACTTTCGGTTGGCAGAGAGGAAGAAGAAGAAGATGGAGAAGGAGAAGGTCGGCTGTGCACGCGCGGGCTGGAGCGCAGGTGCTTGCGTGCGCGTGCGGGATGAAGTGCAAGCGCATAGTTGCTGCTGGTGCACCCACACGCGTGGGGTGAGGACGCGCAGCTTGTGCGCAGGCAGGGCGTGGAAGACACTGTGAAGGCATGCGGCTACAAGCAAGGTTGGGAGTGGCTGCACTTTGGTTGGTGCACACAAGGGTGCACGGCTGCTGCTGCATGGCCGCGGGTGTGTGAGGATGCACGTGGTTTCTGGCCATGAGGGAGAGGCGAGGTGGCTGGTGGTGCTTGATGAGTGCACGTTGTCACCGTGCACTCGTCGATGGTAAAGGAGACAGGGCATGCTCAACTCATGGTGCAAACATTTCTTCATGGTGGAAAGCGAGGAAGAAGAAGATGGAGAGCCCGACCCTCTTTTAAACGCCTCACCTCTTCCGTTTGTTTCTCCCCCGCCGTGCATCTCGACCTGCAACCCGACGAATAAATCTAAACTATTGGGGATGCATTGCGGCTGTTGCAAGAAGTCTGGTAGCGGTGGATGCGGCTCGTTGAGGCGATGGCTTCTGCAGGGGAAAAGAAAAAAAATGGGTTATTTACAAAGGTAATCCACAATAATTTATGCAATGCATGCATGTCACCATAATGCACAGTACCTTCTAATACTTGTGAATGCAATGTATAAAATATGCATGCAATCACTTTTGTAAACTAATCTATTTATAAACTTAAGTATGCTATTTACATGTAGACATTATTCTAATAACTAGGTATTTATGCATACGATTAGCCCACAAATGTGGTCTCATCAAATGCCCTCATGCCTAATTTTTGCTAGTCCCTAGCAAAAGTGGAAAGTGAATGAAGTGACCAAAAAGATTTCTTCTTTCCAAAAATTTAGAGATCCAGACCAATGTGAAGTAATAGTAGCCTAGGTAATGGATTTAATTGAAAAGCCAACTTATATTTGAAGTTTGTACTTAGCCCTTGATAAAATTCTATCAGGATAGGCAACTATCTCCCTTTAGGATAAAGCAGCAAATGATCTATAATTTGACCCCAGCTTTTTAGCTTAGGTAAGAGAAACTGAGTTGAATGTATTAATATTTGGTGGCTCACACTCATTTGGTGCAACACGTAGTCTAGTACTGCAGACTCTAGATCTCTAGACTACTAAGCAAGTCAACCCAGAGATAGTCTAAAAAATATGCTCTCTTTGTGTTCCTTTGTGCTCACTCACTTTCTCTTTTCTTCTTCTTCTTTCTTTTCTAAGATCACATCTCTCACTAGATTCTACAGATGTACTCAATGTTTAGTGGCCTCACATGGCATTCACACTTCAATTAAATTCCTAATAAGCATATAACTAAGTTAGAGGACCTCAGCCAATATTCGGGCGATCAGAAATACTGAAAAGTAGGTATGGGTCATATTTGGCGGATCGCAATGTGTGTTTTTGTTGTTGCCTAAAAAATATGGACACCTAATATGAGGATAAAACTCCAAACTTGGACCCTTTTTTTGTTTGTTTTGTTTTTCTTTTCTAAATATAAATATTTCTCTTTTCTTCTTCTTTCTATATATATTTTTTTTCTTTTTTTTTTTTATAACTCCAATACAACATGACACAGACTTTTATTTATAAGGCATTATTAGAGATGATGATGGTTAAGAGGATATTGTGTGGCTTATTTGGTGGAAGTGCCTACTCTCGGCATCAGGAAGGAATGGATAGGACAAGCATATTTTTGACCTTTAACACTATTACCCTCCTTTGGCTAAGGACTTTACAAAGGACAGTCGTAACCATCCACCATAATCATAGTTTTATTAAGACTCCATCTCTGTGCATCTGCCTTATTTGGTGACTATCAGGAATTTACACAATGTACGCACACAGGAATAGAGAGTGAAAACTATGCCTAACTCTGAGGTATCATCTAATTATCCAGAACGTAAGGGTCCTTGCACTAGACTTAGTGCACCAGTAGTCTCTCTACTTTCCTCTCACAAATATTAGGTGGATCTAATAGAAGATAGTATGCCTGACTCCCTATTAACTGTCTAAGGGTTTAGTAGACTAAAAATGCTTATTGATTTTTTACAAAGATCCATTACTCAGTCTACATGCAAGTGAAGTAATTGTACTGGATTCTAAACTTAAAAATAATCTAAGAAGAAAATCTTTAATAAAACGTCCTTGATAAGAACTTTTGCTCGGGACTAACCAATTCAGCTCAAGAAATAAAAGAGATCTTTTTTTTTTCTGTAGGACTAATGCACATATCCTAAATGCATGCAATATTTATAGATGCTATAAACATCCTCAGGTTATACCCCCCATGCCTAATACTGACAATGTCCTCATTGGAAAAATAGAAGAATATCACCTGAGGAGGAGAGTGGGAGGAGCTAAGGCTCCTCAAGTCAAAGTGCGTCCAAAACTTGTCCACCTGAAAGAGTAACATAAGGTTTAAGTCGTTGGCTATTTACCTTAAAGCTTACGCTAGAAGTAGGGTTCTGAATCTCAACAGCTCCATAAGGGAAGGCATTGATAACAACGTATGGCCCATCCCAGCGGGACTTGAGCTTTCCTAGAAATAATTTAAGTCTGGAATTGAAAAGCCAGACCTACTGGTTGGGCTCAAAGGTCTTTCTAATGATGTGCTTATCATGGAAGACCTTTGTACATTGCTTGTAAGTTTGAGAAGTTTCATAGGCTTCATTACGAAGCTCCTCAAGCTCACTTAACTCCAGCACACATGCCTTTCCTGCTTTACCCAGATTCAAGTTAACGTTTTTAATATCCCAATAGGTTTTTTGTTAGATTTCAACGGGAAGATGGCATGCCTTTTCGTAGATAAGCCAGAAAGGAGACATGCCCAAGGAAGTCTTATACGTTGTTCTGTAGACCCAAAGAGCATCATTTAGTTTTTTTAGACCAATCCTTATGGTCGGGCCTGACAGTTTTTTCTAAAATCCGTTTAATCTCCCTATTGGACACTTCAACTTGTCCACTCGTTTGGGGATGGTAAGGTGTGGCTATCATGTGGTTGACTCACAAATTTTGGAATAGTCTTGTGAAGTGCACGTTTTTGAAGTGAGGTGCTCCATCACTTATGATCATCCTTGGGCACCCGTACCGGGAAATGATCTTAGCCTTAACAAAATCCAAGACCACGGAACGGTCATTGTTTGTGTGGGTATGGCTTCTATCCACTTCAATACATAGTCCACAGCCACAAGGATGTACTCATATCCGAAGGACACAGGAAAGGGACCCATGAAGTCGATGCCCCAGATATCAAAGATCTCAATGGGGAGAATAGGTTGTTGGGGCATCTCATTCCTTTTTCCGATGGTTCCCGTCTGCTAGCAACGTAGACATGCGCCCACATATGTATGTGCATCTCAGAATAATGTGGACCATCAAAAGCCAAACTAAAGAACTTTATGGGCGGTCTTTTTTCCATTAAAATGTCCTCCACAGTGGAGGTCATGGCAGAAACTCAAAGCACTTCTTTATTCTTCGTCAGGGACACAACGGCGGAAAAGCTAGTCAAGGCCTATTCTAAAAAGCTCGGGTTCCTCCCAGTGATAAAATTTAACGTCAGCAAGAAACCTGTCTCGCTTCTGCTTGTCTCAAGTACTGGGGGTAATGCCTATGACCAGATAGTTCACTATGTCAACGAACCAAGGAGTTTTGGCCTCCATTGCCATCAGAGACTCATCAGGGGAAGTCTCTTGGATACCTCCAGCAGGGGTTGATGCCTCAATAGGGATCCTAGACAGATGATCTACTACCACATTCTCGACTCCTTTCTTATCTTTAATTTCTAGGTCAAACTCCTGGAGTAGCAGAATCCAATGAATTAAGCAAGGTTTGATGTCCTTTTTAGCAAGAAGATGCTTTAAAGCAGAATGATCAGTGAACACCACAACCTTGGATCCCAAAAGATGAGGCCAAAACTTTTCCAAAGCAAACACTATAGCAAGAAGCTCCTTTTCAGTGACCGCTCTCATTGCAAAATCAGAAGCATCGCACATTAGCTCAAACGGGAGGGTCCAATCTGGTGCTTGAAGAATTGGCGCAGTAATAAGGGCTTTCTTCAAGACTTGGAAGTTTTGCCACATCTATCATCGAAATCGAAGGAAACATCCTTCACTAACAGGCCACAGAGTGGCTTAGAGATTTTACTGAAATCTCTAATGAAGTGCCTATAGAACCCAGCATGGCCAAGGAAAGATCTAACCTGACGAACATTAATGGGCGATGGAAGCTTAGAGATGGAATCAATTTTTGTGGTATCCACCTCTAATCCTCTCTCGGAAACTACATGCCCTAACATAATGCCCTGCTGGACATAAAGTGGCTTTTCTCCCAGCTAAGCACTAGCTTTGCCTCTTCGCAATGGGTTAAGTCTTTATCAAGGTGTGAAAGGCATAGGTCAAACAACAAGCCGTAAATGGAGAAATCATCCATGAAAATCTCAACAAACTCATCGATCATATCAGAAAAGATAGCCATCATACAACATTGGAAAGTGGTAGGAGCATTACATAACTCGAATGGCATTCGGCGGAACGCAAATGTACCATATGGACTCGTGAAGGTAGTATGCTCCTGATCATCAGGAAAGACGGCTATCTGATTATACCTAGAGTACCCATCAAGAAAACAAAAGTACTTGTTCCCCGCCAGTCGTTCCAAAATCTAATTGATAAACGGTAAGGGAAAATGGTCTTTCTAGGTAGCCGTGTTCAAACGACAGTAATCAATGCAGACCCTCCAACCAGTTGAGGGTCTAGTGATTACCAACTCTCCTTGGTCGTTCTCTTCCACAGTGATTCCTGCCTTTTTGGGCACCACATGAATATGACTAACCCATTTACTATCTAAAATGGGATAGATAATTCCTGCATCCAGCCATTTCAAAATCTCTTTTTAATAACCTCTCGCACATTGGGGTTGAGCCTTCTCTGCATGTCTCGGAAGGGTTTCATGGTTTCGTCCGTGTATATATGATGCATGGAAAGGGAAGGATCAACACCCTTAATATTAGCAATTGACCAAGCAATTTCTTCCTTATGCCTTTGTAAACACTCAAGCAGAGCTCCCTCCTACGATTCAGATAATGCAGATAAGATAATAACAGGAAGAGTGTCATTAGGGCCAAGGAAAGCATACTTCAATGTGCTCGGGAGGGGTTTCAGCTCCAACTCAGGAGCCTTTTGGATTGAGGGTTTAAGTTGAGATATCCCCACCTCAAGCAGCGGATCTACCTTCACGGTCCAAGGAGGGGACAGAGACTCTTTGTGTACCCCCAGCAACTCTTCTAATCCGAGTATATCCCCTTCTGTTTCTTCAATAGTTGGAGGATGGTCCTTAGATATGACCTTTTGAAGGGGATCTACATAAGAGTACTGGAGTAGTCTCTTCAATGATTTCATCAACCACCTCAATTTGAGAATAATCTTCAAATCCAGATTGCTTGTAGGTATCAAAAACATTCAATCAGATTTTTTTGTTCCCAAAGCCCATTTTAAGTGCCCTTGATCTACAATTGACAAAGGTGTTAGCAGTGGCCAAGAAGGGGTGTTTATCAGAGGGCGAAATCGATTTTATGAAAGATAAATGATGCGTTGTAGTATAGTTGAAATCACCTTGAAAACAAATAAATTTTATTATTCGAATTTTAAGTCTGAGGTCTAACACAGGGAGAAAATGGAATTCATACTAATCTCAATAACAGATGCAATTTGAACACTTAAATCTACTCAAAATCTAATTCAAAATATAAAGTAGGAGTTTATGAATAATAAAATGTAGCAAAGGAGAGAAATTGGACATCTGATTATGGAATCAGACGTCTTAAGAATATTTGACTCTTCTTTTATTTCTTCTCTTTGGGTTGTTCTTCTCTTTCTCTTCTTCTTTTCTTTTCTGCCTTTCCTTCTTTCTTCTTCTTCTTTTCCTTGGCTGTGGTCGATGGCTTTCTTCTTTGTCTTGGCTTCTGATCTCATTTTTTTTCTCTACCTTGGCTTCTTTCTTCCTTGTCTTCTTTCCTTCTCTGACTTCTCCTTCCTTCCTCTTTTGGCTTTTCCTTTCTGCCTTCTCTACAACAGTGCCTTCTCTTCTTTCTCTGATTTCTCCTTCCTTCCTCTTTTGGCTTTGCCTTTGCCCTTTCCTTAGCCATGCCTTCTCCTTCCTTCTTCTTCCTCAACTTCCTCCTTCAATCCTTAGCCTTTCCTTCTTCTCTACAGCTGCACCTAAGGCTTCCTCTTACTTCTTCCTTTCCCTGCACACAAGAGCAAAACCTACCCCTACCCTCCCCTGCAAACTCTCTCTCTCTTTCTCTCTTAGGCTCGCTCTCCCAGAGCCAATCGAGTATTCGGGTCAGGTAAGCGCACCCGGGTCCAGGTGCATCGGCATGGGTGGTGCACGAGGAGTGCTGGGTAAATGGGTCAGGCAAACCAAGTCTGCATAGCGTGGGCATGGACGAGGAGAGTGTGTGGGCGAGGGGACCTCACCCCGTGTTCGGAGGCAATGAGCCTAAAACATAAAATCAATTTAAACCACTCACCTCACTCCAAAACAACCGAGGTGGGACTAAAAGTCCCATCCACTTCCTTCGCATACGTCCGTAGGGAGTCTCCACTGATTGCTGCAGCTGTGGTGTGCTGTGGCTTCAATTACTGGGTGCAAGAGGATCGCGAAGTGGTTCCACGCACCTGGGACTCGGTCTCCTAGAGAGGGGCTACTTAGAGCAAGCTTGCGAGTAAGCTTTTCTCCTGCTCCAATGGTGGCTGGGGGTCAAACCTGTCAGTCACGAATACGACCTCACAGCCCTGTCAAAGTACTTAGAAAGCTTCGCCGTGTCATAGCGAAGGTGGCACGGTGGGTGGCGTGGCACGGGATGACCTAGGCATGCGTGCCTAGGTTGGACTGTGGCTATGAAGGTAGGTGTGTTCGGGGGAAGTGTAGGGCATGTGTGGCAGTCGATGAAGAGGTAGATGATGATCAGTGGACGATGGTGAAGATTCTGTGGTAGTTGGCAAGGTGTGTGGGTGCGTGGAGTGATGGATGCACCTTTGCCGGTGGTCGGCCGGAGGTAGAGACAATGGTGGTGGTCTGCGGTGGTCGAGGGATAGAAACAGAAATAAAGAAGGGGGAAATACAAAGAAAGAGAGGAAGAGATTTAACCTAGTTTAAGGACGAAGGGGGACGAATAGCGGCTGGCGCATACCTGCTGCCGTCGGAGACGAAGATCCAGTAGAGGGGTGATGGCGACAACGAGGGGGTAGTTGGCGCGTGCGCAGGTATGGCACGACGTGAACGACAGAGGCAAAGATGACTTTGCCACTGGTATTGTGGTAGAGTGACGAGAAGAGGGAGGAGGAGTCACCAGAGCTCGCTGGATGTTTGGTCGGAGGAGAAGAGAAGAAATTGGGGGTTATTCTCCAGCCAAACCAAGCTGAGAATGGACGGGGCTGGGACTTCTTTTATAGGCCCTAGCAGAGGGGCCACGCCAAGCACAGGTTTCCTCGCTAGAGTAGGAATGCGAAAAAATACCCAAATCTCTCATGCGTTCGTATGAGAGATTTGGTGACAATTAGGGCATGGAATTGCGTTCATAAGATCAGGAATTCCTCATAGAATCTCCCTTTCAAATTTGAGAGGGAGTCTTTGAGGAATCAAGGAGAAATCCCCTCTGGAATCCTTGCTGGAGTAGGACTCCTCTGCTGTAATGGTGGAGGGATCTAATTGCAAAGAATGACGATGAAGTTAGGGGGATATCTGCAAGGTTTTCAAAAGCTAGGGGTATAAAAGTAATTAGGTTGGATTATTTTGCAAAGTTGGTCAAGGTGAACTTCCCTTAGGTCCAAATCTTGGTATAAAATTAATTTGGACCTAAGAAATCCAATAGTGAAGTTGGATTTTAGGTTTGACCATATTTGACTGGACATTTGGCATAAAAATCCAATTTAGGGCAAATAATAGACTAGGACCTCTATTTAGGTCAAAATAGGTTCCAAAGGATAAATTGAAGGTTCTAAACCCTATAGGATATTTTTCCATGAATTTTAGAGGATTTAGGTGAATTTTATCCTAATCAGAACCTTGTTGAATTAAGTGGGTCTATTTTAGGGTTACAAGAAGTCATTTAATTCCCAGATTGCACATTAACCCTTTTCTGATTGAACCAACCCACTTTTTATCTTATTAAGACCATTTGACCCATGTTCAACCCCCGAGAAATCCTGTTGTTGTACTGTAATGGTAAAATTACAGTTTAACCCTTTGTTTCTTGCTTTTCTTTCAACCCAATTATTCTCTGAGTTAGGCCCTTCACTTGGTTATGTAGGAGCTTTTATTCTCTTTCTAGGTCAAAATGAGCTAGTTAGGGCTCATGATGATGTTCCCATCAAGGGGCGTCCCAGAATAATGGACAGCTTGGTGGGCTTATTCGATGGGTCAGTATCTAGCACAAGAAAGTCAACAGGGAAGAAGAAGTCCACTCTCACCAGGACATCTTCTAGTAATCCCTGTGGTGTCTTAAGCGATCTATCTGCGACCTGGAGGATGACTAGACTAGGCTTTAACTCACTTCCTCCCAAAAGGTCATAGACAGAGCTCGGTAAAATGTTCACCCCCACACCCAAATCGAGCAGAGCATCGTCAATGTGTTGGTTACCTATAACCACCAAAATATACGAGGCCCCTGGGTCTTTCATTTTGGGGGGTGTTCCATGTTGGAGAACCAAGCTAACATGGTCAGGCAGGATGACCTTAGCTTGGACCTGTCTCTTAGATTAGTGCTTATGGGTGCACAGGTCCTTTAGAACTTGTCATAGGACGGGATCTGTTTGATAGCTTCCAATAGAGGCAAGTTGATCTGGACTTGCCTAAAAGTGTCCATAATCTCTTTCGTCCTATCCTTGGCTCTAGACGAGCCAACAAAAGATTTCCTAGGAGCAGATAAGCGCTCTGGATAGGGCACCCTCGGCTTCTAGGTAGAGGGGTCGTCATGGCAGGAAAGGGGTGGTGGAATGATGACATCCTCAGGGTAGGTGAGTTCAAGCGAGGGAGAGCAATGCGGCTCTTCCTCAGTGGAGATGGAAGTCAGGCCTGGTGTAGGAGGGGAATCCTGAGAGGTGACCATAGGAGTGCTATCAAGCTTGTCAATTTTCTTTCCACTCCTCAGCATGGTCACAGCTTGGGCGTGTTCCCTGAATATGACCCCCTTGCCCTTTGGGTTCTCCTCAGAAGAGTTAGGCAACTTCCTCGGATCTCACTGCCTAATTGCCTCAGTAACATGACCAATTTGGGATTGCATATCAGTAATCATCATATTCTAAGATTGGATGACCATATTATGATGCTCTTGCATCGCTTTCATCATGGCTTTAAGTTCATCCATCTTAGAAGGCTTATTCTGAGGAGGGTTTGCATAGGATGGCTGATATATGGGTTGGGGAGGTAGGGGTCTTGCATTTCCTGAGTTTGAAGCATCACCTTGCTTCCATGAGAAGTTTGGATGGTTCCGCCACCCCGGATTATCGGTATTAGAATATGGGTTATTACGAGCAGGTGGGTGGAAACCTTGGGCTGTGCTCAGGTCAGCTTGAATCAACTCAGGGAATTAATTTGCCTGGTGGAACTCCGTAGTGGCGTGCGTTGTGCTTTGGCAAATGGAGCATTCACTTGAAGCCTAAAAGATAGAGGCTGCTTGCGGGTTCATGCCGGGGTTTGCTAAAAGCCTATCAAAGTTTTTGTTCAACAATTGAACCTGATAAGCCAAATCCTGAGTAGCCCCGGCTTCATGGGCCTCTATCTTCCTTTGCAAGATTGATGGTTTTCTTTCTTGATAGGAAGAGGAGATATGTATGGAATTGTCACTTAATGTTTCAAATAATGCCCAGGCTTCATCCTCAGTTTTGGTCATCAAGGTTCTTGCACAGGCTGCATCGATGGTTTGCCTGTGCCTTTCAGATAATCCGTTATAGAACCTTTCAACCAACTACCATCTTGGCACCTGATGGTGGGGGCATAACCTAAGAAGGTCATTAAAGCACTCCCAAGTCTTATGAAGTTGCTCCCCTTCTTGTTGAGTAAAACACATAATCTCTCTTCTGTAATGGTTGGTCTTACTCATAGGAAAATACTTTTTCAAGAATTCTCCCTTAAGGGTAGCCCAATCATTTACCCTTGTATCAAGGGTATGATACCACTGCTTGGCCTTATCCTTAAGGGAGAATGGAAATAGAATCCTCATCAGGGCTTCATCAGTAAAGTCCTGGAGCTTCATCGTGGAACAGACCTTGGTGAATTCCTTAAGATGCCTGTAGGGATCCTCCCTAGCAGTACCATAAAAAGAGGGGAGCAAAGATATGGTACTGCTCTTGATTTCATATGGATTATCCACTCCAGGTCTTCGGATAGGTAGGGCTTGGTGGGTTGTAGGGAGGAAGTAGTCTCTCAAGGTTCTTTGATTTTGACCAACCCTAATCTCTTCTTCATGTCTTTCTTCAGCCATTTTTCTTCTTTCTTGGTTGGCTTTCCTAATATTTCCCTCAAGCTCAAGGTTGAAAAGCATACTATTTCTAAGAGAGACCTACCAAGCATACACCAAGCAAACACAAAGCAAGAGATTTTTTGTTAAGTTAAAGCACTTTAAGCCCTCTTCCAACCTTTCTAGTTTGGCCAAATGGAGTCAAGGTAGTATTTCTCCATTCCTACGTAAGTGGTATAAGAGAAGTAAGGC
The DNA here is from genome assembly GCA_037157565.1 of Thalassia testudinum. Lineage (NCBI taxonomy): Eukaryota > Viridiplantae > Streptophyta > Magnoliopsida > Alismatales > Hydrocharitaceae > Thalassia > Thalassia testudinum. The sequence continues at coordinate 21,146,902 of JAZHRO010000015.1, read as the reverse complement.
ACTTGAGATTCCTAGTCAAAGGCTATTAAGGAGGTTGAGGTTACTTTTAGTTCTTTTGGGTGACCAAACAAGTTGTCAATCAATTAACCATCCTAAATAGACCTTCGAGTGCCCTAGAGACGTACACTTTGCTGCAATGATATTCTTTAATGCTCAAATAAAAAGGCACTCCAAGGATGGAACCAAGGGATGTAAGTAGGGTGAACCCTTCCTTTGAGGCATTGCCTTAGCAGTGCCTCTTAACTACCCTTGAATTCCTTTAAGGGGTGTCCCCTCCTTAGAGTATCAAGTCACTCGAGCAAAAGTTTATACCACCGTTTCAAAGCGAGATAGGAGGGTTTGCACCGATAAAGAGATCGATGTCTATAGCCTTAAGGATCTAAGTCCTAGTGCAGTGCCTATAGTGAGTGCTCAGTGCAGGAAGTGTGCATCATACCGCGAGAAGTGATTTTTCTTTTGAAAACCGCAATCAAGTTGTTCAAACACTTTCAGTATATTTTCGAGCAGCAATATGATCACTTGATTAATTTTTTCAAATTAGTTTAAGTGGTCTTCTTTAATTATGTTCATATGCAATGCTTCTGCAGATAACTGATGTCGTAAGATAAGAAATCCATACCTTGCTCTAGCACTCTTCTATGCAAAAATGCACGCAATACAATAAGAAAATCTAGATGCTGCTCAAGCAATCCTAGATTGTCGTCCTAAAGATATGCAGCTTCTAGCAGGTAGTTAGGATTTATTTTATTTTTTTTTAATAATAAATGCACAATCAAAAGAACTAACTAAAAATAAACCTAGAGTCTAAAGAATCGGAGACACTCCCCCAAAAACTGGCCCCAGAGTACAAGTGCGAGAAAACAAATAACTAAACTAAACCTAAAGAATCTACTCTAAAATGATGAATCAAAAGTCTAAGAGGAAGAATCCTCCTAGATGGTCCTCCGTGTGTCTCCACATGTGTGGGATCAAGGCCCACAGGCTCCTGTGATTATCTCCATGTGTGGACATCGCTCAAGGTCGACGTCGTCTCTCAGCTACGCCTGTCCCTTCGTCATATTTCTCGCGTAGAAAAGATAAAGAATGATCAGATAAATGCGCAATTCAGAATAATCAGAAATAAAGTTAGGTGAATTTATTGCGTCGATTGGCTCCCCGACAACGACGCCATTTGATCGAGTGTTTTTGCTTTGCAGATGATGTTGTATCAGAAAAATATGTCGTCGTAGTGAAATCGCATGGTGGAAAAGAAACCCTAACAAAGATATTTGTCAATAAAACTAACCATGGTGGATTAGGTTGTATCCATAGGGAGGAATAGATGCAATAAATTCATGAGTATCGAGCCATCATGTTTAAAGAAACATTCACGAAATTAATTTAATGAATTTACTGCTCTGAATGTCACTTTTAATTTCATGAGAAGTTTAGGCCTATTTATATAAATTTCACATCAGGAATTAAGCTCCTAAAAATACCTGGATGATGCACGTGTAGCGGTAGGGTATGTAATTTTTAATTGCATGCCATTCTTGATCCAATTTGAATGCAAAATGAGATGAATTACAATAACTAAACAATTATGGAAAAGAATAAGTATGATGCTGAAATTTCACCTCAATTTAATAATAAAAAATCAGAAAAATAAGTTTTGGTAATGGCATTTGTTGTAAATATTAATTGGTCCTTTTCCTGTAACAAAATAAGGGAAGAACTCCCCTTGCTTGCACGAGGAGATGAAGGATCAACTAGAGGAGAGATGCCCAGGGGAGGATGGAAGCGACGAGGGTGTTCCGTTAGCGGTGGTGGCACGACGAACAGTGGCTGGAGTTGGCACCGGCGATGAGGAGGACCAGTGGCAACGATGGCGTCTCGCCGGCGCGTGCGGGCTGTTGTCGTCCTTCAGAGGGTGTGGCTACCCTTGTGGGGTCGAGGTGAGTTCGATGGAGTTCCTGACGCGAAGCTTCGTGGCCAGAGTTGATGGCTACGTTTTGGTGGCTTTGGGTACTTTCGGTTGGCAAAGAGGAAGAAGAAGAAGACGGAGAAGGAAAAGAAGGCCGACTGTGCGCACGCGGGCTGGAGTGCAGGTGCCTGCGTGCACGTGCGGGCTGAAGTGTAGGTGCGCGGTTGCTGCTGGTGCACCCACAGGCGCGGGTGGGGACGCGCAGCTTGCGTGCAGGCAGGGCGTGGAAGGTGCTGTGAATGTGTGTAGCTGCAGGCAAGGTGGTGCGTGGCTACACTTTGGTTGGAGCACTCAAGGGCGTGCGACTGATGCTGCGTGGCAGCAAGTGAATGAGGATGCACGTGGTTTCTGGCCGTGAGGGAGAGGCGAGGTGGCTGGTGGTGCTTGATGAGTGCACGCTGTCACCGTGCGCTCATCGATGGTAAAGGAGACATGGCACGCTCAACTCACGATGCAAGCAGGAGACGCACGATGCAGACGTTTCTTCATGGTGGAGAGCGAGGAAGAAGATGGAGAGCCCGACCCTCTTTAAACACCTTGCCTCTCTCGTTTGTTTCTCCCCCGCCGCGCATCTCGACCCGCAACCCGACGAATAAACCTAAACTGTTGGGGATGCGTTGCGGCTGTTGCAAGAAGTCTGGTGGTGGTGGATGCGGCTCGTTGAAGCGGTGGCTTCTGTAGGGGAAAAGAAAAATAATGGGTTATTTACAAAGCTAATCCACAATAATTTATGTAATGCATGCATGTTACCATAATGCACATTACCTTCTAACACTTGTGAATGCAATGTATAAAATATGCATTCAATCATTTTTATAAACTAATCTATTTATAAACTTAAGTATGCTATTTACATGTAGATGTTATTTTAATAACTAGGTATTTATGCATACGATTAGCCCACAAATGTGATCTCATCAACGACCATTCATCTCAAAACTCATCTAGGCCTACTCCATCCCTTGGGAATCCCACTTCCGCACAAGCCTTTGGATGTCAAGAATCTAAAGCACAGATGTCACCCTCCATACAAGATCGAATCTTTGATAGCATGACTAACTATCTTGACCAACCCAACCCAATTCAAATGCCTACCCCTTGCAATGACTCCCAGATCACTCAACTGATCCAAATGATCTAGGAAGCAAAGGAAGCCAATGCTAGAGAATATGATGACATGAGAAAGGAGCTGTTGGTGCTAGAGCACCACGATCATTTGTTTTGATGATAACAAAACACGTGTTATTTAACATTTGCAATTTGAGTCCTAGATTTCAGGTCAATTGCAAATGAGGACGTGTCTAGACGGAGTTCGAGCTCGCATCCAGGACGGATTGGAGGAGCTTGACGGAAAACAAAGGAGGTTCGCGTGGAGCGAAAGATTGGAGATGGAAGAAAAGAAGAATAGGATAGATTCTTTTTTATCCTTTCATGTATCTCTTGTATTTATTTTCTTGCTCTTTTTTATTCCTTAGAACATTATGTTAAAGAGCCTCAAAGTACCCTAAAAGTAGTCCTAGGAACACCTGCACAACCCTAGGATACTTAGGTTTTCTGTAGAATACTTAGAAAACCAATATAGGGCTCAAACAGCATTTCCAGACGTCTAATCCCAAAATCAGACGTCTGATAAAGTATTTTAAGACGTCTGACTGTTGTTTCAGACATCTGATAACTGTTAGGCTGGACATAGTTAGTTCTGTCTGATGAAATCAGACGTCCAGACCTTAGACCAGACGTCTTAGGAGACGTCTGATGACTTTGCCAGACGTCCAGTTAGTCGACCGTTGGCTGGCTTAGAAGACACTCAAGATTATGACCGTTAAAGCCTTATCAGACGTCCATAGGACTTACCAGACGTCTGATAAATGACCATTTTGCCTCGGCTGACCCAAAATCTCTTCTCAGAGATTTTCTAGCCGTTGCAACGTTTGGAAATCAATTCCCACAGTAAAAGTAGGTTTCCAGACGTCCAGACTTAGTGCTAGACGTCCTGTATGTCGTCTGATGGACTTGCACAAAAACCCTATTTAGATCTGACTCAAGTCAGGAAGAAACCCGCATAGAATCAGACGTCTGACCTTGGAATCAGACGTCTTAAAGTGGCCTTCCAGACGTCTGATGCCAGAGTTAGACGTCTGATAACCCTGTCAAATGTAATCATTGTCCTGATTTCGGCCTGATTCTCTTGGGCTTTGCACCCAACGGCTATGGAAGCTTTTCCAAGCCTTCCAAAGCCTTCCTAAGGCCTCTATAAATAGAGGGGAACCTTTGTAACACAAATACACAAGAAGAGAAACATAAGAGAGACATATACACAACATACACACTAAGAGAAACAAGAGACACACCTAAGCAACTTAGTTCCACTCTTTTGTGTCCAATTGAGGCCCTTGCTCTCCAAGCTCTAGTTTCATTCTCTTGAGAGCATCAAGCCTTCGCGCGCCCGCTCTCCCGCTGTTGTTCACGAGAGCGACGTAGCGCCATCGCGTGGCACACGCACCGCGTCATCGTCGACGCACTCCTTGCAAAGGGGAGTTTCCTATTTCCTATAGAAGCTAGGTTTAATTTTGTTGGCTCTATAGGACTGTTGTTTTATTTTATCTTTGTATTTTGGTTGGGTATTCACTTTGCGAATTCCCGTCTCCTTCGTGGGACAAAATCCTTCTCGTGGAGAGAAGGGGTTGAGGAACGCTACCCTCGTACTTGTAGCGTGGTTGTACTGAGGTTGAATCACCCTCGTTCAAAGTGATTCGTTTAGTGGATTTTGATCAACTTGGTTGATCGGAAAATCCTAACTCGAGAGGGTTAGGTGGTGGTTTTCACCCGGTTTAGGTTTCCACCTAAAAATACCTGTGTACATTGTGCGATTGATTTTTGTGAGATTGCTTTATATTTTTATTTCCGCATATTTTTACGTCACCCCTCCTAGTAAGGGAACTTACAATTGGTATCAGAGCAGGTTTTCCGCCGACAGGAGTAACATCCGCGGAAAGATCACATGGAGGGAAGCTATTCCACAAGCAGGATTTCCGAGGGGCAATCCACAACCCGTCCGCCCAACTTTGACGGGAACAACTACAGCTATTGGAAGCTGAGGATGAAGACGTGGCTCCAAGCCACTGAATTCTAGGTATGGGGATGTTGCGAAACCCCATACGAGATCCCGAAGCGACCCCAAGGAGGCTACTCGCAGGTGCAGATTCTAGAGCTCTCACTCAACGCAAAGGCAATGAATGCCTTGTATTGCGCATTGAGTCCAAAAGAATTCGAACGAATCCAAGAGTGCACTACCGCCCACGAGATATGGAGGAGGTTGGAAGGCACTCATGACGATTCCAGCTCGGAGGAAGAAGAAGAAGAAAAGGAAGAAACCGCTTGCTTTGGTTTCATGGCCAGAGGAAGCAATAGCGACAGCGAAAGCGGAAGCGACAGTGACAATGAGGTAAGTTATGATCTTCAAGAAGTTTTTAATGAACTTTTTGAGATTAGTAAATCACTTAGGGTAGAAAATAAAAGCATTAAAAAGAACCTTAGTTTTCTTAGAAATGAAAATGATAGGTTAGAAAAACAACTTAAGGACATAGAAGCTAGTCCTAAGGATGATAACCTATTATTAGATAATCATAACCTCATCAATGAAAATAATAAATTGATTGAGGAAAATAATAGTCTAAAGTTAGAAATTTCTGATTTAAAGACTAAGATGGATATTATAGAAAAAGAAATTGCATGTCTTAGGGAAAATTCTAACAAATTAATCAACAAAGTAGACAAGTTTTATAGCCCAAAGGTTGAGAAAGGATCTCCATCAAGGAGACCCTCTAACAAATCCGGATCCAAGCCCACTTGGATACCGAAAAAAGAATTAGAATCTTGTTTTGTAGGATTCAGGGATAACTACAATACACAGGACTGGACCTACAAACTCAAGGCTGGTCAACTCAAGTTGGGAGAACTAAGGAGTAAACCAAGGAGGAGAACAAGAAGACCGACGAGACGGCGAGCAAACAACGGACCCACCGCACGTCGACCACCAGATTGGAGACCGGCGCCAATGCCCGGGCCTCCAAGCTACGGATGGGAGCCCCATCCGATGTGGCATCCACCACCACCATTCGGGCCATTTTATTGGCCATGGTAGGTGAGGTAAAACCCTTTACCCTACCTTTTTATCAGTAGCATTTAGATAGGGGGAGTTAAAAAAAAATGATGAGCTAATTGTCAATTTTTAAGGGGGAGATGTAAGGTAGCTAAATTTCCTTTAGAAAGGGGGAGAAAAATAATAGCTATCTTGTTGTTATAAAAAGGGGAGAATATTACCTTTGTCAAAATAAATTCATAGAAGAGCATGTTTTAAGGGGGAGTTATAGTAAATGTAAAATCAATTAAACCTTTTTGATAATGTCAAAAAGGGGGAGGATTTTTATGGATTATTATTTACGATTTTGTCATCATCAAAAAGGGGGAGATTGTTGGTGCTAGAGCACCACGATCATTTGTTTTGATGATAACAAAACACGTGTTATTTAACATTTGCAATTTGAGTCCTAGATTTCAGGTCAATTGCAAATGAGGACGTGTCTAGACGGAGTTCGAGCTCGCATCCAGGACGGATTGGAGGAGCTTGACGGAAAACAAAGGAGGTTCGCGTGGAGCGAAAGATTGGAGATGGAAGAAAAGAAGAATAGGATAGATTCTTTTTTATCCTTTCATGTATCTCTTGTATTTATTTTCTTGCTCTTTTTGATTCCTTAGAACAATATGTTAAAGAGCCTCAAAGTACCCTAAAAGTATTCTAGGAACACCTGCACAACCCTAGGATACTTAGGTTTTCTGTAGAATATATAGAAAACCAATATAGGGCTCAAACAGCATTTCCAGACGTCTAATCCCAAAATCAGACGTCTGATAAAGTATTTTAAGACGTCTGACTGTTGTTTCAGACGTCTGATAACTGTTAGGCTGGACATAGTTAGTTCTATCTGATGAAATCAGACGTCCAGACCTTAGACCAGACGTCTTAGGAGACGTCTGATGACTTTGCCAGACGTCCAGTTAGTGGACCGTTGGCTGGCTTAGAAGACACTTAAGATTATGACCGTTAGAGCCTTATCAGACGTCCATAGGACTTACCAGACGTCTGATAAATGACCGTTTTGCCTCGGCTGACCCAAAATCTCTTCTCAGAGATTTTCTAGCCGTTGCAACGTTTGGAAATCAATTCCCACAGTAAAAGTAGGTTTCCAGACGTCCAGACTTAGTGCCAGACGTCCTGTATGTCGTCTGATGGACTTGCACAAAAACCCTGTTTAGATCTAATTCAAGTCAGGAAGAAACCCGCATAGAATCAGACATCTGACCTTGGAATCAGACGTCTTAAAGTGGCCTTCCAGACGTCTGATGCCAGAGTTAGACGTCTGATAACCCTGTCAAATGTAATCATTGTCCTGATTTCGGCCTGATTCTCTTGGGCTTTGCACCCAACGGCTATGGAAGCTTTTCCAAGCCTTCCAAAGCCTTCCTAAGGCCTCTATAAATAGAGGGGAACCTTTGTAACACAAATACACAAGAAGAGAAACATAAGAGAGACATATACACAACATACACACTAAGAGAAACAAGAGACACACCTAAGCAACTTAGTTCCACTCTTTTGTGTCCAATTGAGGCCCTTGCTCTCCAAGCTCTAGTTTCATTCTCTTGAGAGCATCAAGCCTTCGCGCGCCCGCTCTCCCGCTGTTGTTCACGAGAGCGACGTAGCGCCATCGCGTGGCACACGCACCGCGTCATCGTCGACGCACTCCTTGCAAAGGGGAGTTTCCTATTTCCTATAGAAGCTAGGTTTAATTTTGTTGGCTCTATAGGACTGTTGTTTTATTTTATCTTTGTATTTTGGTTGGGTATTCGCTTTGCGAATTCCCGTCTCCTTCGTGGGACAAAATCCTTCTCGTGGAGAGAAGGGGTTGAGGAACGCTACCCTCGTACTTGTAGCGTGGTTGTACTGAGGTTGAATCACCCTCGTTCAAAGTGATTCGTTTAGTGGATTTTGATCAACTTGGTTGATCGGAAAATCCTAACTCGAGAGGGTTAGGTGGTGGTTTTCACCCGGTTTGGGTTTCCACCTAAAAATACCTGTGTACATTGTGCGATTGATTTTTGTGAGATTGCTTTATATTTTTATTTCCGCATATTTTTACGTCACCCCTCCTAGTAGGGAACTTACAGGAGCTTCATAGAATATGGGATGAACAACAGAAATCTTAAACATATGAATCTGGTTCGGGTGCAACATAATAGATTTTGAATTCTGAGGTTGTCATTGAGGATTCTTTATATCAGATACCTAAGGTGGAGATATTGATGCCTCGAAGATTGATTTTGAATTGAAAAATAATTCTATGGAAGAAACATTAGATGGGGAAATTGAGCTTGATTTTGACACATTCACATTTGATTTATCTGAAAACCCCATCTTGGAAAATGACAAAAAAAGGGTTGACATCCCCAAGATTGATTTATCTAAAGACCTTGACTCTTGGGAGATATCGTACATTCATGGATTTAAATTCACTTTGTCAAACAACCTTGTTGAAACTGAGGAGGAAGATTTGGTTGAGGATTTAGACCTTGATTTAGGCCCTAAAGATCAATCATCTTACTTTGAGGAACCGAGCATTAAATGCACCTGAATATCATTTTATTGTATTTGAGGATACCCACATGGACATTGATGAATTGACTCCGATGATCACATACACTGAACAACAAAATCAAAAGACCTTGACAACTCTGCAACCAATGATTTGGCCCAACCTGCTCTTATGGAGGGACTTACTATTGAATATAATGCCCAATCTTATCTAAATGAACAAGAGAATGTATCCCCTTATGAAAAAGATATTCAAGAGATTGAAAGACTATTATGGATTACATATGATGAGTTATCTGAGGAATCTAAAAATTTACTTGAATTATTTGAATTCAAGGACAATTGGGAATTGGAATTGAATGATTTCAAAGAGGTTGAAGAAAAGGATGATACTCAGGGAAAAGCCTCTTTAGGAGAGACTCAGACAGATCACTGGACTGTGATTTCCATATCTGACCACAGCACTTGGGTCTCGCTTGTCATTCTCTATCATTTCTAGGACCCATATGATTTCTCCGCCATACATAGCATATTATTCACACCCCAACCACCCATATTATTCACCACTTTTTCAGGCTGCCTCCATCTTGATTTCAATTAGGCATCTATATTTATCTGTCTCTCTTTTGGAGCACCTGGCTACAGATCATCCCAAGCCCCATATCTATATTTTTTCGACCTTTTAGGCTTGGAATTCATGGACAACTGGTTTTCATTTGTGGCCTACTACTAGAGAATTGAATAAAACATCTTATCATTTTACTCACCATTCTCAATATCGTATTGACATATCCTTTTTGAGTTTATGTGTAGCTAGAGGAATTAAACTCAGAACTTATGTATAGCATATTTTTCTGCATATTTCCTTCATTTCATAAGTGTTGGAATATGTTGATTGTAAAAAAATTTCAGATGCAATTCTAGGTGATTTCTACCCTTTATTATGTTTTTCACAGGTTTCTATTCTATTCTATTTTTATTTACTTGGATGAGCACATGAAAAAATTTAGGCATGGGGGATAGTACATATTTGCTGAATATTTTCTACCAACATCTAGAATTTTTAGCATGTTCTCTAGGATTGTAGCATAAGATTTTAGCATTTGCATCCATGTGTGAATAAGTTTTTCGATATGCTTTTCAAATAAAGTTTTTTTTTTTAATTTCTTTTGTTGTTAAAAATAAAAGTATAAAAAAGAAGTATGAAAAAAAAGTTATGAAAAAGTGTTTTGATAGTGTTTTTAGAATTTAAGCTAGAAAGGGTCATGAATTCTCAATTTTGAGGATTTACCAACCTTAGAAAATACAAAACAAAGTTTTTCTGCCTAGACTCTTCAGGTCTTTATAGACTCAATTTCTCGAGTATTTATCTAAATCTGAATTTATTTTCCTGAACCTTTGAAGGTATTTGAAAAGGCTAAAACTATTAAGTCAAAAGGGTGATAAGTGAATGAGTTATCTTCCTACCCTATGGTTTGGATGGTCTTTGAGTTCTAAGCATCTTCATTTACATAATGTACTAAAACTCATCTTCTGGGCGATTTTGTTGAGTCCGTAGTGGTCAATAAGGTTTAGTTTGAGGCTCAAATGATCCTTGTGGGTATGGCAGGCATGTTGCACTGGGTATGCTCCCCAAATGTAGGATGTCTAGAGCCCAGCCTGTGCGTTAGCTTTTAGATCTGTTTTTAGGTACAGTTTTTGAATGGATGAAGAAGAACCACTTACCTAGAAAACTGATTTGGAGAAAAAAAATATATTTAACTTTTGATAAAAATGAGGAGAAAAAACAAGAAAAACCCCACCAAATAAATAAGCACCTCTCTACAAATGGGTGCTATTCTACCAAATAATAGCATCTTGCTACATATGGATGCTACCCATTCCATTTTCACAATAATGACACCTCAATACATATGGGTGTTGATCCTACAGAAAAAAATATATACGGAGAAAAAAAAATAGGAATAAGAGACCTACGATTCCAACTAGGGAGATACACACCTATTGTGTTGAGCTTGGGATAGAAAAGTGGTGAGTAGAAAGCTGCCAAATTTTAGTAAGACCAATCCTAAAACTAGATTTGTAGGGCGAAAATATATTCTAACCCTTATTGAATACTAGGAATCAACTATCCCACTATCCATGTTCCTAACCCACCTATCCCTGACCCAATTCCCACCTTAGAATCCCAAGTAGGTTCACCATTATCCAATTGGAGTCATTTGGATTCAATTGAGTCGACCACACTCCAATTGGGTCCATATGGACCTGATTAGGCTAACCTATGATTGATTAGGCTCACTTGAGTCTAATTGGTCTCCACTTAAACCTAATTGCCCAAGCCTACACCTAATTAGGTTCATCAATACCTGATTAGGCTAACCTAAAAGCTATTAGGTTCGTCTATGACTTAATTAGGCTCACCTAATTCTAACTAGGCTCACATCTAGACTAGGACCCCACCTAGAATAGTTTACCCAACCTTATTTACCCCAACCACACAACCTAGTCTGCGAATTTTGAACCAACCTAGACCAAACACCTTCCAAAATTACCTTCACCAATCAATCCTAATCTAGATCCAAAATAAGTGGCGTCAACTTTTTGTCTCCACTAAAAGTGGCGACACTTATTTTCTTCCAAAAAGCACTCCTCTCATAAAAGGCCTAGCCTAACTGTTGCACAAACCATTCTCTTCCTTCCACCAAAACTTGCGACCACTTCCTTCCTCCCAACCTCAAAGCCGTCCCCCTCCTCCTCCGTGGATGGATAGAAGGTGCTCCTCCTCCTCCTCGCCTAACCACAATGAATGGCTAGCCATAGAGAAGCTCTCCTCCAAAGCTTCTCAAGGACGGCTAGAGAAGAAGGGTGTTTACCCTCTCTTCTTCTCTCTTTTGGGTGGCTCCTCTCTTCTCCATAGAGAGCTAAGTAACTAAGCAATCCAAAACTTACACACATTAGAATTGACCTTCAGGCATCTGAAACCATGAAAAAACAAATATCACGAGAATCATATTTATTTCCTTTTTATCCTAAGGATCTCTGCGGGGTGATTCTTGAAAGGATGAAGGATGAGCTACTCACTGAGAAAAATGAATTGGAGAATAAAAAGAAAAATGAGAAGTTGCGAAATCTCAAGTAAATAAACACCTCGCTACAAATGAGTGCCATCCCATGAAATAAAAGCACCTTGCTACAAATGGATACTATCCTTCCAATAAATCGACACTTTGCCACATATGGGTGTCCAGTCATTCCCAAAATATAAAAAAGAAAAAAATACAAAGAAAAAAATATTAGGATAAGAGACATAGGGTCCAGTTGGGGAAATATACACCAATAAGTGTTGACCTCAGGATAGAAATCGATAAGGAGAAAGCTACTAAGTCTAAGTAAGGCCAAACCAAAGGTGAAAATTGGGTTGACTAGGAATGAATTTCAATGCCTTGAGATCTAGATTTTTACAACCTTGGATGTCAGTAGGTCGAATCTATTACACTATGCACAAATGCTTTAAACTCATAGCTACCAATCCTTGAGTGGACAGTGAGGCTTAAGAAATCTGACTTCAAAAGATAAAGGTTAAAGGTTAAAAGTGATATAAAGATTTAGCCACCCGATTCTAGATGTTCGTCCTTGATGTTGGAGGACTATTGGAATAAGAGTCCTAACTCTCTCCAAAGCTTGATTGATAATAAGTGTTTGGTTAACCTATGAAACTTTAGTTGGAGACAAAGCATTCATGGATCATTTATTTTTTGCTAGGGACTAGCAAAATTTAGGCTTAGGGGTATGATTACGCAATAATCATGGGACTTAAAAGATCCTAAACAATGTTAGAACCTAACTTATTTCTACATATTGCATGCATATGATTCATATATTACATCATACCATTTTGTATAGATGTACATAAAATAATGCTCGATTATCTTGTTATTTAATGTTTTTGTTTCTATTTACAGGTAATAAGAAGATCCGGGTAGGGTCAGGATGTGAAATAAATCATAATAAAGCAGGAAAGAGTAGAAGAAGAAGAGAAAAGAAGAATTGATCCAACCAGGAAGAGAGGAGGAGGATAACCCTATCCTAGGCCTAAAAACCTTAGGATAGCCTTCCAAAACTGAGATTGCCCTAAACACTATTCAACCCCACCTTTTGACCCAAAACCTAGATAGTATTATCCATAGTCCTAAACCATTATCCATAACCCCTATCCCTACCTCACACTATCCCCATTAGCCTACCAATATTCCAATTCTACCTGTTCTATCCTACTTTCTTTCTTAGGCTCCTAGGTAGGCTAAGTGTTACTCAATTAGACTCTTCTTGGGTCAATTGGGTTCACTTCTAGCCAGGTAGGTTCACCTTGATTTAATTGGACTCACCTAGTTCTAATTAGGCTCACCTAGACCCTGATTAGAACCCACCACCACCTAATCTTGACTCAACCCAACCACAACCCACACTTAATTTCCTCAAAAAAAAACAACCCACACTTAATACAACTTGATCCTAAGAAATTCAAAACCAAACACACAACAAACCCACATGCACACCCTTTCCTAATTAAAACCCTACAAAACTCGCAACACCCTCAACCTAACCCATACACACACCCAACAAAATCCCACAAAAGTGGTGGTTACCAAATCCAATCCCACCAAAATTGGCGACTTCTTAATTTGACCCATGCAACCTAATTCCAATTCCAAAAAAAAACTTGCGACACCTACCTTCCAAAACCAAGCCTACCATATAAAACCTATTTTTAAAACTTGCGCACATTCTATTCTCTCCTCCCTCTCAACTTGCAATTCCTCTTCCTCCCTTCCAAGGCCAACACCTCTTTACCCTCTCCTTGGTGGTCATCTCCCACCTTACTTCCTTCCTCTCCTCTACCACCATCCCCCTCCTCCTCCAAGGTCACCTTCCTCCTCTAAGGTGCTCCTCTAAGCCCTCCATGGATGGCTAAGAAGAAGAACAAAGAGGTTGGTCTCTTCACCTCTCTTTCTTCTTCTCTCTTTGGGTGTGTTCTTCCTCCTCCTTGGGAGACTACATGCCCCCCCCCCTCCCCTTCTCTTTTGGATGTCCAAGAAGGCTTCTCCATAGCCTCTCTTGGTTGATTCCTCCATTGGACGATGTGTAGGCGATCCTTGTGGCCATGACCTAGTCACCACCCTCACACAAGGCCAATGACCTCTATGGCATTTCCGGTGTAAGCACATCTTCTTCCTTTCATTTTTTTTTATTTCAATAATGTTTGATGTTTGATATGTAGTTGATGTTTTCTTTTATCATTTTTACCTCATGGTTTGCTTGATTTTGTCCATGAATATGACTGAATGTGTAGATCTAAAGTATGGTAACTTTGCACACCCGTTTGTGCTTTCTTCTTCCTTGTCTTTGCAGGCCCCCTTCCCTTAGCTCTCTTTAAGGCTATTCCCCTTAGGGTTACACACACCACATGCATGGCCACCATGGCCATCACCTAGATGCACAGTAGTTCTTAATTGTTCTTAGTTTCGTAAAGAAAAAGAAAAACACGAAAAAAATTATAAAAGATAAAAAAGACCAAAAATATTAAGTTAGGTTAGATTAGGTTAGAAATGCAGATCTTAATCTAGAAAACTCTCGTGCTTTCAAAAATTGCCTCCCAAAGATGAACAACTAAGACTCAAGTAATAAAAGATAAAAATTGACATGCGAGCTTCATTAAAACAAATTTGTTGATTGGGTTAGAAACGAACTATACTACAATGTGGATTACCAATTCAAATTATTTTTTACGCCAAATCGCCAATCACAGACCCAACAATCACTCCTAGGTTGGGAGGACCTACTTGTAGGAACAACCGTCAATCCTAGCGATACAACTCCATGACGATGGACTCTCAAAAAGTAGAGCAAAAACTAGTGTAGAGTTTTGGTGTGGAAAGCACCATGTATACTACGAGTTAACTACCTAAGAGGAGAGGTTGCACCAACTATGGAAAGAATCATTCCAGACCATGTAATGCTCCAAAGTTGTGTTTTAAGTGCAGGAAACCTGGACATTTAAAGGACTATCCCATGAGGAGATAAGTGATAGCCTTGACTACAGGACGCTAGGGTAGAGACAATGATGGGCTAGGACCTAATATGTTGAACATATAAGAGACTCAAGCATTTCCTTTTGTGCACTAGGACAAAGGACCTGCCATAGCCAAAGGAAAGGAGGTGGTGGGTGCCCCTACTACAGGTGACGACCCATATGTTTGAGCCTAGTTGGTAGGCTTGGGAAAGTTCTAGTCTTTTGGTGTTCTAGTTTTTTGTGAGCTCCCTCTTTTGTTCTCTTTTGTAACCTGAGGGAGGGTATTTGACATGTTGTAATGTTTATGACTATGTGTAATGAATGTTATGTGATAAGAACCTCATCATGAATCCTAACTAGCACAATCTAATCCAAATATGTGTGGAAAAACTCCTACAAAACCCAAAGAGAGGCTTAACTCAGGGAATTCTGAGTTAAAGAATAAAACAAATCATCAGGGGTAAAACTGCAATTTCACCAATGCAGTATGCAAGTAGGGTAATTAAGGATCCAAACATAGGTCAAACAAGCTTAATAAGAAGGGAAGTGGGATGATCTAATCTAAAAAGGGTTATAGCAACTTCTAGGAATTAAATGACATTCTGTGACCCTAAAACAAATCCACTTTAATTCATGAGGTTCAAGGCAAGATAAAAATCAAATAAACCCTATAAAATTCATATAAAAATATTTCCTAGGGTTTAGAATCTTCAATTTGGCCTTTGCAACCTATTTTGACTTAAAATGAGAACCATGCCCAATTAATGACTTAATTTGGGTTTTTGCGTAAATTGCCCTGTCAAACATGGTCCAACCTAAAATAAAATTTCACCATTAAAATCCTTAGGTTCAAATTAGTCTGGTATAAAAATTTGGGCCTAAGAAAAGACCATATTGACCGACTTTACAAATTGGTCCTTTTAATTTACTTTTCGACCTTATCTTTTGAAACCCTTGCGTTTAGCCTCCAACTTCTCATCGTTCTTTGCAGAACGGTCCTCCCTGCCATTTCTGCGCAGCGCCATACCTCCGGCGACCTTGCGCAGAGGATGGCGCCGCGCAGGGCAGGGCGACCGTCCTCTAGAATAGACGGGGGGTTCCCTACGACGTCCTCTGTCGTAGGGACCTGCCCATGACCTCTGCCATCAACCATGCCTCTCGTGCGAACGCACGAAGGCATGGGTATCCTTTCCGGCCACTCTTCGGCGAGGCAGGCACGTCGCCTCCTCGGTTCCCTCTCCGCGCCAAGGCCTTTATAAGGAGCAGCAAGGTCTGCCGACTCCTTCAAGCTTCCTCTGGAGGAGAAATACCCCACATTTCATCTCTTCTCCTCTCCGGTCAGAGCGCCTGAGCTTCCGGCGATCTTCTGCCCCTCCTCGTTGCTCTGCTGCCCTACCTACAGTAGAGTTTACTCTGCCCCGTCGTCTGCGCCAGGCCATACCAGTTGGCGCCCTTAGACCACCTCCTCGTCGCTGATACCCTCCTCCTGGGCATCTTCATCCTCAGCTCCGGCAGGCACGAGCCAGACGCTTCCCTCTCCCCCTTCGTCGAGTAAATAGGTAGAACTCTTTTCTCTCTCTCCCTTACATTTTCCCTCTCTTAATTTACCCTGTTACTCCACCACCCGCCACTTCCACCTCCATTTGCTCCGTCTCCGATCACCTTCTCCGGCGAGTCCATTCCACTTCCACAGACCACCTCTTCCCTCGCCGACTAGCCCAGAGGCTCCCCCTCACTCCACTCAACCGTTCCCCCCTCTCCATTCACTACCAATCACCGCCCAACCACCCCCCGAACAAACCCATCTTCGCGTACACAGTCTGACCTAGGTCCACCACCACAGGCGCTCTCGCACCTCGCCGACCACCGCACTGCCTTCGCCACACTCCGGTGAAGCTTCCCACGTTATCTGACTTGGCCGAGAGGCTGTCACTGTGTTTTCAGGTCAGCACCCCCTCGCCGCCATTGCTGAACTGCTGCAGCTCCTTCACTCGCAGCTCCAGGCCTTCTCCAGCCCAGGCGTGAGTCCCAGGCAGCGCGAACTGACTCCGCGAAGGTGTCCAGGCTTGCGATTTGGGTCGCAAGCCTCACAGCTGCCCCAATAGGCAGCAACTCCCTCGCCTGCAGACGCGTAATCTGGAGGTGGGACTTTAGTCCCACCTCGTAAGTGTGCGGCCGCGCACCCACACTTAAATTGAAAAAGTGTATCGGGCTATTTGCCTTCGATACACAGGGGTCAGGTCCCTCACACGCATGCGGCGCGCCACGAGCTCGCTCGCCCTCGCCTGCGCTCACGCCCCGTGGGTTTGGGCCGGATCCGACTACCCGCCCAAGCACTCCTCGCCCACCACCGCACGGCGGTGGGCCTGGTCCTGGGCACACTACCCAAACCCGAATACCCGGCTCTGGGAGAGCATTCCTAAGAGAGATTCAAAGAGAAAGAGAGACACGGGGAAGGGGTAGGGGTAGGTTTTGCACTAATGGGTGTGTATGCGCGTAGGGAAAAAGGAAAAAGAAGGAAGAAGCAGGCGAAGGAAGGAAAGGAACTGTAGCAAATGCGAGGATAAGCCGTCTGAGCGCCGCATCAGACGTCGGAAGGGCAACAGCCAAAAGAAGAAGAAAAGAGGAAGGAAGGGCAGCGGCCAGAGCACAAAGAAGAAAAGAAAGAGCAGAGAAGAAGAAGAAAGAAGAAGGCAGGCTGAGAAAGAGAAGGAGAAGAAAGAAGAAGACTCTGCAGCTGAAAGAAAGAAGGCAGGAAGAAAAGAAGAAAGAAGAAGAAGAGGGATGGCCAAAGCAGAAGAAGTAGAGAAAGAGAAGAGGAAGAGAGAAGAAGAAGCCAACAAAAGAAAACTCTCTCTCTCTCTTATTATTTTTGTAACATAATTGTGAACATTTATGCTTTTAGAATCATAGTTGCTCCATGAGTTCAACCTCAGGAAATCTTGTTATTCCGAGTAAAAAATTTGTAGTAATCTGGTAGCTGTTTTGTCATATACTACAACAACCATAATAAACATAAAGATGAAACACGCACAACCGGTCGTTACTACTATGTTGTTTTGATATTCATGCCTTGTTCTTTTGTTTTACTATGCCATTACTTGGCTAAAGTTATTTGTAGCCATGTAACTGTTTGAGCTTACACCCGACTACCTTGGTTGATTTCGAGGACAAAAATCCTTTCTAAGGAGCATAGGGCGTAAGGGGCTGGATTTTTAAATGTGCTTAGAGGAATAGTTAAAAACCTTACTTGGTTTGCCTAATAATGGATTAAGGGCATTAGAAACCTTAGAGATAAGTAACCACCCCCTTGAAAATACTAACAAATGTTTAAGTAATAAAAGACATGGGGCTATGTGTGAGGGAACTAAATGTTGGTGTAAATGTATCTTGGTCTTTGATTTTGATGATAACAAAATTGTTGTATTTAACAATTACATTTGAGTGTCGAGTTCTCGGGTTTAATGCAATTGAGTTAAGGTGTTGGAGAAGCTCAAGCTTATATCCATGGTGATAGAAGAGCTTGATCATGGACAAAACCATCGAGGAGCATGTAGTTTGAGCTTTGGAATCAAAGATTGGAGATAAGGACTTGAAGATTAAAGAAGAATGAAGAATAGGATAGTTTATTATTGTTATATTCAATGCATTTGTTGTTGCTCATTTTATTTCTAAATATTGTTAAAAAGCCCTAAAATAAGGTTAAACACTCTAGTAAACCCTTAACTAATCTTAGAACACTTTGGCAAATCCTAAAACAAAGTTAAAAAATCAAAACAACATAGACTACCTGATTAGACATCTTGAACATTTGTCAGACGTCTTATAACCTATTATAAGACATCCAATTTAATTATCAGACGTCCAATAACCATAACTTTGTAGTTGAGTCGATGATACTTGCAAATTAAGTATCCAACCCATTTCCAGGCATCTAATAAATGACTATTTGAGTTTGATTTTTTCCAAATCTTTTATGTCAGACTAAATCCCACCTCCATGCTTAACTAAAGATCTGATTGTCAACACCATCTTCAGTATAAGATGTCTTACATAACCTCTAGACATCTTAGGCCCTGATTAGAGCCAAGAGTAGAATTTTTCAAAGTACCCCACCTTACAAGATCAAACATCTAGCATGACTACTAGATGACTTAGGCACAATTAATCGAGGATCTGTCAAAATGCTCCACCCCCGTATCCCAAACATCCAACCCATTTTTAGATGTCCAACCATCAATCAAGATGTCTTATTTAGTCAGTCTAGAACTTGTTTTGTACTCAATTTTTTTGCACAAAATCTTCTTGGATTTGTCTCCAATAGCTATTTGATGTCCCTAGGCCTCTCTAGAGTGTTCAAAAAGAGGTCTAGATACAGTGAAACCGCCATCATCTTCTTCGATGATGGAGATGGCTACAAGTCGAATGAAGGCATGAATAACTAATCAATGTCATTGGATATGAAAAGGTTAGGAGAAGACTTGCGGTACACAGAAATTAGGATTAGCCATAGGATTCGCCGTGATAGGAGAAGAAGAAATGGACAGCCATCGATTGTTGACTCGAGGAAGAAGACAATGTATACAGGGACTAAAATGCAAATTCTTAATTTAATAGTGTAATATAATTTATTTTCCCACCAACTTTTTATAGAGAGTTGGCTGAATATTATAGAACTAAGTTATGTGGTCAAATTGCAAAATTTTCCCAAGACTTATATAAATTAATGCTCAAATTAGGGCTTTTAATTGTTAACTTTAACCTTAATTAAATATTAACTTAATTAGTAAGGTTTTAAATAATTAAATTCATGATTTAAAGCCCTTAATTTCAACTTAGATAAATAATAATAATGTATCTTCTTGACTATAGAAAGGCTTAATTGATAGGTATTTTAATCTCATGCCTTTTATTAGCTATATATATATTTAGCCTTACTTATACGATATTTAATACTTATTAACTAGGTAAACTAGCTATTTTAAGTGAATTAGGAGCTATGATGAGTGCCTCATCACACACCATGACTATGACATATGGCAGATGGATGTCAAGATCTCTTTCTTCAATGGTTTCCTTGAGGAGGATAGCTACATGGAGCAACATGAAGGTTTTCGAGTAAATGATGGGAAAAGAAAGGTGTGTAAGCTAAAGAAGTGCATTTATGGACTTAAGCAAGCTTCTCATTAGCTAGAACCTTCAGTTCGATGAAACCATAAAGAGTTATGGGTTCCATTAGAACATGAATGAACCTTCTATCTACAAAAAGGTCAATGAGAGTGCTATTACCTGTTTGGTACTATACATGGATGACACTCTAGTTCTTGGGAATGATGTAGGAATGTTATCCAGTGTTAAGCTCTAGTTGTCCCAGAACTTCGAGATGAAATATCTTGGAGATGCCTCTTACATCTTGGGTCTAAAAAAGTTCAAAAACAAGGAGAAGAGAATACTAGGATTATCACAACAAGAATACATAACCAAGGTCCTGGAGAGATTCCGTATGGATAACTCCAAGAAGGGTTTTCTTCCCATTAGACACAATATCCACTTGTTTAGGGGAATGTCTCACCAAATGGTTGAGAAGAAGAAAAGCATGGATGGATGTCCATTTGCTTCTATGGTGATTAGCTTGATGTATGCCATTCTTTGTACATGACCAGACATCTATCATGTAGTCGGAGTGGTAAGCCATTACCAATGCAACCAAGGACAGGAACACTGGACTACTATCAAGAACATCCTCAAGTACCTAAGGAGGACTAATGATTATTGCTTAGCCTTTGGAGATGGGGATCTCCAAGTGTTGGGGTACACCGACTCTAACTTCTAGTCGAATATTGATGGTAGAAAGTCTACGTCAACATTTGTTTTCTTATTGAATGGTGGTTTTGTGAGATGGAAAAGCAAGAAAGCAAGATACCACAACTGATTCAACCACTGAAGCTGAATACATCGCTACATCAAATGCTGTTGCAAAGGAGGCAATGTGGATATGCAAGTTCATAGTGGAACTTAAGGTAGTTCCCTCGATATAGTCATCAATCCCATCATTTTGCGACAACACGGGTGCCATTGCGTAGGCAAAGGAGCCTCCCTCTCACCAGAAGAGTAAACATATTGAGAGGAAGTACCACATCATCCGGGAGATTACCAACTATCAAGATGTGATCATCATGAAGGACCCTCTGCGGATAACGTTGCTAATCCACTAACCAAGCCCTTGAATAGAGAGTCATTTGATTGACATGTTCACAATAGGAGGTTGAAAGAGGTTCCGGAATGGTTCTGAGGGTAAGTGGGAGTTTGTTGGAATTTGTATGTCATGAGAGAGCCATCTGAGTATTTTGTTACATGATTACATTTTTTTTGAATAAAAGAATTCGATTATTTTTTAGTTAAATGGCTCGAGTCCTGATAAACACCAATTTATCACCATTCTTACGCTAAAATCACACTTAGTTCCTAGGGTTTCTACATTCATTTCATGGTATTAGACTGCATTTCATTTCATGCATTCTAGGGTTTAGGCATACATTAGCAGTATTTCTTATCATTTCATGTTCTTATGTGTTCCATTTGTGTGCCAGGGATAAGAACACACTAGAACTCACCTAAACCCTTGTCACTCCCCAATAATTCTCCCATCGGATTGGGAATGAATCATTGGGTGTGAAGGTGCAAGGGTCTCAGCTACTAAGTGGCTCAGGTTATAATTCATAATCTTAACAATAAGGTACATCAGAAAAGTCATTTTAAAATTTATTGTAGGGTCAAAACTTGTTGAAAATCCGATAGTGTTTCCCCTGTTTATTCGATATTTTCCAAAAACCTATACCTGCGATATGTAATGTGCATGCATACAATAATTTAAATAGGTGGGTACACCCCACCACCACACCGTGGAACAACGACAAGTAACAGAAAATCGGCGGGCACACCTCGCAACCAATAGTGATAAAACATAGAAAATAATGAGAATCAAAACCATAATACTGCTAATGCATCACTACAATCTAAGGTTTTACGGCACTGACATACATTATAGAAACCCACAATGAAAATGTACAGATTTTACAATGTCAAAAATCTATTAAACTATAAGGCTATATGAAAGAAGCTTAGTTTAAACATTTACTTTGAGCACCCAAGGCCCACCCAAAAGGAAGGCATAACTCACACTCAGATAGTCTCCTAGGTCCTCCTGGGCCTGAACCCAACATGACACCCCGCCTACTTCACAACAACAAAACCTGCAATGGGCACTACAACAAAGTAGTCTTTAGTTGCAAATTGAATAGTGACATATAATACATTACCACTATTATTTTAGATTTAGCATTAAAGCTTTTATATACGCTACTATAACATTTTTGTGGATGACAATTAATGCTAGTGGCAAATGTATATGCCGCTATATATATATATATTTTAGAGGCAAAAAAGTTACATGACACCATGTTTCTTTTTGTCGAACAACGATTAACATTAGCGGTAAAAGTATTTACTTCAAAATGTATAAAGTGTATTATCATTCTAATCATTTAAAAGTAATTAGTGATAATAAAAATTTATACAACTAAAACTACTTTGATGGACAACAATTAATGTTAACCATAAATATATGTGCCACCACTACTAGAAAAATTAATTTTGATCATAACTATTTAGTTACGATTTTTAAAATCATGATAAAAAAAACTTATTATTATGATTTTAGGTGGAATTATGATAAGAAAAAATAAAAAATTGAAATATCCAATAAACCTTTAATTACAATTTTGAATTATGGCAAAACAATAACCTATCACAAAAAAAAAAAAAAAAAAAAAACACTTTGTTCACGACTTTAAAATTATGGTAAAAATTCCATGGTTATGATTCCAAAGTGGAACCAAAAGTTCTTTTTTATTTTTAAAAGAACATATTTCCCCCCCCCCCCCCCCCCCCCCACTTCGCCTCTACATCCCCACCCCTTCCGCCAAACCCTACATCTGTTGCCCTGTCCTCCCTATCCTTCTCACACTAGCTCGCCTCCTCGCCCTCCTCCACTACCTCTACATCATTCCTCTTCACCCTTCTCCTCCACATTCCTTCCCCTACCCCAACCCAAACCTTTCCTCGCCTACCACTTTGCACCTCCTCCACCACACCGCTACCCTTCACCTCCTCCTCTACCACATCTCCACCCTACACCTCCTCCTTTAACACACCACCACCAAGACAGCGCACCACCACCTCCACCACTCCCTTGCCCCCACCGTCTAGCTCGTGGCTCCTCACTCCCCCTACCTGCACGACTCGCCACCGCCACCACCAAGTCCCAGAACCAGAGGACCGTGTGGGTCTTCCCCAAGGCGGGGAGGGCTACTTGCTCTCCATCGGGGAGGGGCAGGTCATCCTCGCCAAGGCCAATCACCTCGACCCTTACCAGGTAATTATATTTAAAGATCGAGCCGTGCAAATTGAAGGTTGGTTCGCTTTTTGCTGTGACTTGGGGATGTAGTTTTTGTTGGTTTAATTAATTTTCCCTCATGGCATGGGTGTTGCGTATTAATCTTAATTTAATTTGTACTACTGTCGCCTCCTCAGCACTGGATCAAAGATGAAAGGTACAGCACGAAGGTAAAGGACAAGGAGGACTACCCAAGCTCCGCCCTCGTGAAGAAGGCCACCAAGCTGGTTAGTTGCTGAGCTCCTCCAAGCCTTCCTGAATTGTTTATGTCTAGTCAGTTTTAGTTCCTCTTTAATTGCGTTGCGATTGACGAGGAAGGGTGAAAAGAAGGGAAGTTAATTATTTTAGAGCTTTATGGAACTCACGAAACCCTTATACTCCACAGCCCACAAAACCCTCCTTGCCCTCGCATCCCCATGTTGTTGCCCCCTCCCCATCCTCCTCGCCCTTCTCCGCTACCTCTACACCACCTTCCTCCGGCCCACCTACAACCTCAGTCACTGCTACGTCTCTACCACCTTCGTTACTACTACATCACCGTTGCTTCACCACTTGATGCTGCTGCTGTATAGTATGACTCCCAATAGCATCAAACCAATATTCATCTTGCTACTTATCTTGTTTCACAATTTTAGAACCACCGATTTTGTCAATATTCAAGTGATGATTCTCTTCATTAATTTTATCTTTCTGCTTCTGTTCTACATCTCCATTCTTTGCAAATATGAGTAACTGGGTTGCCACTCTTCACTTCTCTTACTCTATTCAGATCAATACTCCTGTTGAATCCTCTGCTGCTGCATAAGAAACCCATTAGTTTGCTGCTCAATCAGCTATTGCTTCACAACTTTCTTTAGCAATTGCTGTTGCTTGTGTTCAAAATTTGCTTGCCTTTGCCCATATTGTTCTTGCTGCCCAATTTGCTGCCTACAATTATTCACATGCTCCTGCTGCCCTCCACAAACTTGAAAATAAAGCTACTGCCATCCAACTCCCTTTTTCTGCCATTTTGTGTTGCTGCCCATGCTATGTTTGTTGCCCAATTTCACATTATTGCTCACAAATGTTCACATGCTCTTGCTGCTATGCAACTTTCTTATGCAGCCATTTATGTTGTTGCCTCCCCTTCTTATTAACATGCTTGCCAACCTGCCCATCCATCCCATTTTTATGACCAAATTGAAACGGTTGTTGCTACCTATCGTCAGATTTATCTCCACTTTGAAGTTGCTACTGTTGCCCATTAGTACCACTACTAGAAGAAAATTTGGGAAGCTTCTTGTAGACAATTTATTGTTTAAAGATATGCTTGTCACCATTCTTGATCCATAAAACATCCGGAAGTTTAGACAAATCAATCTCAACTAACATTCTAGGATGCTCAAACCGTACTAGATCAAATTTGTCTATGTCAAGGCCAATAAAATTTCCACTTACATTAGCAATGGATTGCATAGCACCTCTATTTCACAAGTGCAAATTGAGGTATGGTAAACCAACCCAAATTGGATATATGGATGATCTGTTGTAATTGAGACCCTTTTACCATCAATTATGCAACCATCCTTCGAAAAGGCTCAAACCATATATCTAATTAGAACATGTCTTGAATCAATAGATCTAAGAGAGAAAACTCCTTTCAATCCCTAATTTGCTTTGATTTCATTCCAAATGTTAGTCAAATCTGACCTGACAGTAGAATTCCCCAATTTTCTTTCATTGGTCAGAATTCCTCATTTAAGAGATAATTTTGTGCATATTCTTTTTACTTTATTTTTTATTGGTATGTTTTTATTGCTGACAAAGTTGATTTGGTTTTTCCAACTAGCTCAGTGGGATTTCTAGTTTGATTGCTAAGCACATGGAAGATATGGGAGCTGATGTTTAATTACCGCTGATTTATTCCACAAAGAAGTCATTTTCATCCAATTTATTTCTTTTCATTTGCCACTGGTTGTGTCTTAAATTGTGGCATGGTCGACAATTATTCTATCAAAGTAAATTCTATTGGTATAATATGTGCTCCTCATGGAGATGGAAAGGAATCAATTGTACTTATAACTCCATATAATTCATAGAAGATTGAGGACAATGATGCCATATCTTCGGGTCTTGGCTATGCAATCTTCTCTCTTCTTAGCAAATTTACATGTTGCAAAGGACATTGTGTGGGTAGCTTCAGAGTCACTATCTGGAGAACATGTTGCAGTCAGTGCTTGGCTAATGAATACCACAATCCCAATTATTTTGGCGAGTTTAAGAATGCGAAGTTAGTATGTGCAGTGAAAAGTATGCAAACTAGTTGGTGAATAATCCATCTGAAACAGGAATATCCGATGCTTTTAAACTTGCTGGAACCATAGCTGTTGGACATGTTATTAAGGTTGTTGATAAGAAGGAAGCAAGTAATGGTGTTACCATATATTCTGAAGCTTCAAATGGACAAATGGCTACCGTAGATCTTATCAATATTATTCGCTATCTGGCAGTTCATCGATAGGCCTTCCATGTAAAGGTTGGTTCTATGAGTGCTCTATGTAATTGGGCTTGGCTTAATTTTCTTGATAGATCATTGGACTGGTTAAGCAATATGGATGCCAGTTTAAATGCCAAATGGAGTTTTGGCATCCTGGCTTCAGATTATGTTGAGGGAACAGCTACAACTGCAAGTTTTATTTATAATTAGGTGATCTTAATCAGCATCCTATGAACTTATCTTTTCTTTCTCTTCTTGTTTATGTTTAGTGCTTAGTTCAAAGAGCCTTGTGATAATGCTTCATGCACTGTTTTAGCTGACACTTGGTGTGCTTACTGTTCCACATGGTGCTTTCCAGTATTTTCAGGTTGATGCAATTACCTTAGAAATTTCTCTTAATATTTCACTCTACAAGGACCTTGGACAACTGGTAGTGCTCCTAAGAGGTGGTAGGTCAGGGGTAAAAAAGATATATATGCATCGAATATTCTTTTTGTTTTTTTATCGTTTAGGAGTTATTCTCTTCTTTTTGCTCAAATTACTCTCCATAGCAAAATATGACCATGTCTATGGGTAATTATATCTTCATAAGAAGGTTTAGAAATCATCTTTCCTTTTTTTGTAGGAGCCAAGATATAATTTTTCTTGCAAAACATGTGCATTTTCTATTGTCTACTTGGAGATTAGTGTTGGTTTTCTTTTCTTTTCCTTTGTTTTGCATTAATGTTTATTCCCTTGCATGGACACAGAGAATCATGCATAATGCTTTGGACAATCTCAATGAATGGTGTATGTTCTTTGTGTTATTTCCCTTATTTATTGGTAATACTCCCTTTTTTACTAAGCAAGCCTGGAGAAGAGTGGATGCTAAGAGGAACTCTACAAGTAGAAATATGGGAGTTTTAAATGATAATTCTACAGGTTGTTAGAGTTTGAACAACAAATGAATGATTGGTACATCAATTCAATGGCAGCATCAGATTGAAGAAGAACAGATTTTTTATGAGCAGCAACAGCAACATTTTGTTTGAAAGGAGAAGATTTCATCTCCCGAGAAGGAAAGAAATTCATGGTAGAGGAGTTCTAATTCAAGGATGAGTTCTCTATACATCAAAGAAAACAAATTGAATAACTTCAGCAAGTCATTTTAACTTCAAGTAACACTAATGCCACAATAAAGTTTGAATATTCGCTACAAGAAGGAGCTATATTCTTATTATTGTGTATGCATGTAGCAAAAAAAAATTACTTATTTTAGAAGCTTGTATTTGGAAAGAATCTCTGATTTCATGGTCATAGATTTGCAATTTGTGGTGGCGTTTAGATCAAATTAGCAACATGGCTTGAGGGGCGTGCTCTAGATCTGAAAGCTTGTACCAGGGATGAGCAGCGATACTGGCATGAATAGGTTCTGATCAGGTGTGGTGGTGCGTGGTTGGCGTCATATCTGATCAGGCTAGATTTGTATAGGCGCATGGTCTGGGGGCATTGATCAGCTTTGACTTCCTAGAGCATTTTTGAGAAGCAGCAGGTTGATGGTGAAGATCTGAAAGTGTTGCATTGAATCCAACTTTGAAGTTCAAGCATTTTTAGCTCTGGTGGTTTTGTTGCGAGAAGATTGATGGTTTTTAATTGGACAATGATTGTTTAGTTTTGGTTGCTGCAATAGGTTGTTGCATGAGTTTGGGAATATTTCGGATCTCTCGATTCTTGCTATTGGAGTTGTGTTTCATGGGTTCCATGAAGAGGTCAGGGTTAAGGAGATTTTTCTTACAATAATCTCTCAAGAAGTCGACCTTCATGGATCAAAGAGAGATTTGAAATTGTATGAAGCAAAAGGAAAACTTGAACAATCTTAGTATCTAGCATTTCTGTACCTTAGCATTTGAACAACTATATGCACTTGAAATTCTTGTAGATATGGATATTATATTGATTCAAATGTGAACAAGTAAATTGAATTACCTTCTTTTTTTATTTCTTCTCAGAAATCTAGGAATCTGATAGCGAACAACTTCATCTTTGTTGATTGTAATAGGTGAGCACAAGTACTTCTGCTTGAGAATGATTCTGATATCCCAATTGAGCCTAGTCCAGATTCTAGCGACCCAATTCCTACCCTTGACCTAGAATCTAAATCAGGGCCTATTTGAGATGATTATGAGGCCCAATGTGATGAGAACCGGATTTTAGATCTGGACTATGATTATGAGCCTATGTTTAATGATTACACCTCTCCAAACTCCTCAAAATTACAAATTGATTTTCAGAAGTCAAACCGATTTATGATACAGAAACAGAAGAGTTGGAAGAGTTGGGATTTGATTTGGTCTATCCTAGGAGCTAAGAGTCGAAGCCTATGCCTAATAAGGACACCTCTTTGAGCTCGGAATTTGAGATTAGGTTAGATCCAAGTAATGTGTTGATTCTACACATAATGATTCATTCTATGGTGGAAATCCCGATCTGGAATCAAGTTCAAAAACTGATCTTCGCAAATTCTCCGACGATTTCGAATCATACTCTGATTTCGGAGAATCTTTGTTTCCTGATGATTACGAACCAATTTACGACCTCAGCATCCATGATTCGTTCTTTGATTCTAATGCTGAGGCCAATGATTTGAAGCTCAAAGAAGCCACACTTTCTGATACACATACAGAACCTTCCAAAATCCAAGCCCAACCTTGACTCGCCACCGGAATCAACTTCTACTCTGATTCACCTCTCTCTGATTCGGTTGCATATTATTCTCCTCCATCTTTTGATTAGGTATCGGACATTGATCAGACCATTAATCACTTCTTATCCTTTTTTGATCATATCAATAGGGTTTCTACATCCTTTTCAGATCAATATTCTTTTAAGGATCCCTACTTTGACCAGGCTGAGACGATTCAGCCAAACCTCATATTCTCATTTCCATATCTCTTTGAGCCTCAAAGTATCTAGTGGGCTCCGTATCTTTTGATTCACATCTATCAACCCACCAGACTGATTGGGTTTGGGTTGGATCATCAACCTGTTGATTTGAACAAGCACCTGGTTGGACCAACCAAGCTATCGATCAAGGTGTTTTACAAAATTCCTTTGATTTAACCACCCCTTCTCTCCTTGACCATCTTCTACTCGGCTGAAGGTATTGAATTTAGCACTTAACGAGAGACAACCCATCATTCCAGAAAATCGAGACCTTTCTTATCATCCTTTTGAGCTACACTTCTACTGCACTTTTGAGTTCAACTTCAGAACAGTCGACTCCACCTTTGATACGTATATCAAAGCTTGAAATCATTCGTAAGAGTCATTCTGACCTGTTCACCCACCCTTTGATCTTATTCTAATCCTTGAACCAAACTGAATTTGTACCATCCTAGTTTACAATGAGGACATTGCAAAACTTAGGCATGGGGGTGTTAAAGTACAAACATAGGGAAATTTAAATCTCTAAGGGGTTCTCACAAAAAAATACATATTCAGAAATGATAAAAAATAAAGAAAATGAAAAAAAGAAAAAAATTGGAGAAAGGGGAGGAAATTTTGAGAAATGAGTGAGGAAAAAAAGAGATGCAAATGTCAAAAAGGAGCAAAAATCAAGAAAAAAATGATAGTCATAGTAATTGATTATGGAATCTACTTAAGTTCTAGACCTAATCAAAAGAAAAAAATTAAGTCCTGAAATGAAAAAGATAAGGAGATTAGTATAAGTATTGATCTTTAGTCTCTTAGGCTTATTTTAGGGCTTAAACATTCACATATTCGTTAAAGATCTGTATTAGTCCTCAAGAGATTAAGGAAAGTGCGAGGCTGATGTAGTAGGTCTAAGGCTTAGGGATTATTCAGCCCCATTACCTGCCCTTTGATTTGCGGGACTTTGTAACCTAAGCACCCAAAATCACACACTTAGTATGGTTCAATGCACTTAATAAAGAAAAACCTGCCAAAAATATTCCGTTATGAAATGTTATCTCGAAGATCTAGCTTAGGAGCGACTCGACAACACAAGTTGATTGGACGAGTTCTCGGCACAGAGAGGTGGGAAATTCTCCTCGAAGATGCATAATAACATATCGTCTCTTCGGTGCTTATCTCTTAGGGTATCTAAATATCCTACCCGGGGCATGTAAGCACCTTGTGTTGGTTCAAGTGCCATGGACAGGATTATCCTGAAATGTCGATTGTCAGGGCCTGAATTTAGTTACAGAACACCATGGGCGACACTATCTCGAAGAGTTGAAAGCAATGAGTTATAGGGGTTACCATAGGCGGTGCTATCCTAAAGCATCGAAAGCCAAGGACCCTTCAAGGATTGATGATGGGGATAAGGAATTCGATACAGACCGTGTTTAGGGCCAATTCAATGTTGAATCTAAGGAAATTTGAGAAGAAAAAGAGAGAAAAACTCTCCAAATGAAAAATCATTCTCTATCTCTCTCTTATCAAAATGCACTAGCAAACTAAACCTAGGCATGCTACATTCTATGCACGAGTGCTTTAACCGCTAGGTTCAACGAACCTCTAGGTAGTTTTTGTGGGCCTTAGAAGCCTTCGCGGCAGACTCAGGCTGAAACTGGTTAGGTCTGGATCTTGATTGATACTTGAGTACTTCTATGCCTATTGTTGGCATTCTGACCTAATTTCTAAAGAGTGGAACAAATCAGGCATCTAAACTTAAAAGCATGGTCTGGAAATCTACTTCTTTCCATAAAATTTTGCTAAGGGACTAGCAAAAGTTAGGCATGAGTGTGATGATAACATCATCATAAGCCATAACTAGTTTAATTAATTAAAATCAAGTAACATATGCTCCTACATAACCACCTGAGAGCCATAATTCCTTATACATCCATTCTAAAAGGAATACATTAAATTAGGGTTAATTATACAGTTTTAA
The DNA here is from genome assembly GCA_037157565.1 of Thalassia testudinum. Taxonomy (NCBI): domain Eukaryota; kingdom Viridiplantae; phylum Streptophyta; class Magnoliopsida; order Alismatales; family Hydrocharitaceae; genus Thalassia; species Thalassia testudinum. The sequence goes on along the minus strand of JAZHRO010000015.1, from coordinate 21,116,389 downwards.
CATTATATCATGAAAGCAGAGTAACCACAGGGTTTGCTAGGGGTTAATCTAAGGTCTGATGAGCATTAAAGTCTAATAAGAGGGTCCACACAAATAGAAACATGATTTCACGCACTTCAAGAACTGATTCATAACCTAAAACCCTAATTTCAGATCTTCTTAAATTATAGAGGTTCTGGTCGAGATAAAATTATCTAAACCTTCTAAAAATCATAGAAAAATATCCCTTGAGGTTTGGTACCCTTAATTTGACCATTGGAACCTATTTTAACCTTAAATAGAGTCATAGATAGAGTTTTACCCTAATTTGGGTTGCTGCATAAATTACCTAATCAAACTTGATCAAAATTCAAATCCGACTTCACTATTATGTTCCTTGGGTCCAAATTAGGTTTATACCAAAATTTGGGCCCAATTAGAGTTCATCTTAACCTAATTTGCATTTTAGTTCAGTCAAACTTTTTCTCTCTCAATTAGCCCCTCAACTTTTGAAATCCTTGCATATTGATCCCTCACTTTGTTATCTTATTCAAGAAAAGGTCCCTGCCACCATTGAAGGTCAACCGACCTACAGGAAGTGGTTGACCACTCCAAATCCTATTCAAATCATCAAATCCCACCAAATTTGGTGGGATTGATGTTCACACCAGGAAGAATTGATTGGGACTGGTCTTGGATCCCAGATCACACATATCAGCCCTAGCGAACCCACGAAAGTCATGGGTGTCTTGTGCTTCAATCACAAGCCAAATTAGGCTTGTTTCTTGAACTAGAAATCGATCAAGAGCTCTATAAAAGCTCTGGAATCTCAAACCTTGTTCTTTAGCTCAGTTTTGGCCACAATTCTTCAACTTCTCTCTCCGGCCGCCCCCAACCGTAGCTCCAATGAGCTCCTCCAACCTCCGTCTTCGCCCTCTGTCACATACCATAGGCAGAGGGAATCGTCTTCCCTCCGTCATTTGCTTCTCGCAATACCAGCAGGAGCTGCCCTACTTCATCCTCACCGTTCTCCCCTACCGGAGGTCTTCATCCCTTCCGCGACAAGTAAATCACAGCCGTCGCAATTCTCTCTTTCTTCGTCCATAAATAGGTTCAATCTCTTCCTCTACCTTTGTATATCCTCATCGACCCCTCTACCTCTTGTTTCAACCACTGACACACCCTCTCCCCTATCGTCTTCCTCCGCTCTGGCCGAGCACCGACGAAGCCACATGCATGCCACAGATCGCCAAACTCCATGCGACCACCTCTAAAACCTTCGCCAGCACATCACCATCAAAACCCTAATTCCTATTTCACATTCCGCCCATCCAAAACTCCCACCGAACTCAACCTTCTTCGCTCACCTTCTCCGTCACCGACCACCCACATCCGAGCATGCCACGCCCTAAAATCACCTCTAGCACACTCGCTTCTTCACAGCAAAGCTTTTGAGCTGCTTTGACGTGGCCGCAAGGTCGTATGCATGTTTTTAGGTCTTCACCAGAGCTCGTTGCTGCCGCCATCCTCTCCAAAGTCCACTACATTCCTCCGACGAGCTCAAGGCCCAAATCCACTTTTAGGTGACGCGGATTACGTTCGCGTATCTAGCTGCAGCTCCAATTCAAGACGTGAAGCCTATCAGTGGCTGCAATTGAGCGATGCTTCCTCAGTTGATGCATGCAAAGAAGCTGGCACTTTAATGCCACATCGTAAAGTGAAGGGCACTTGCAAGCGTATAAGACGATTTTGTGAATCCATTTGTTCACCCAAGAACACCGGAGGTCGGGTCGGGTCCCCGCTCACCCGCTTACGCACACCTCGCTTGCGACATGCCCGCAGGCTTGGTCCTTGTTCATGACCCGAATGCCCAACCGTATACTCAATTACACCCGAGTTTGAGAAAGAAGAAAGGAGAGGTTTGTGAGAGGAGAGGGGAGGGTTTTGCTCTCTAAGGAATTGGCCTTGTGTTGAAAGATGGCTAAGTGTTAGCCGTGTGCTTGTGAAAGAAGGCCTGTGCTTGAAGGCTTTGAGGAAAGGGAAGGCCTTGAGAAGGTCTGAAGAAGAATAGTCCCTGAAAGGCTTGAGAAGAAGAGAAAAGGCTCTCTTAAGAGCCTTGTGCCAATGCTCTGTTAAGTCGTCTGATGTAGATAAGGCAACGTCTAGTTTGACTCTGGTTACTGTTGGTTGATTTAAGAACCTAAGTTAAGTTGATTGAGATACTGTTTAATTATTTGAATATGAGATATATGTTTAATTAAAGAGAATAAGTGATGATTCAAATCACCATTGTTTTTATTCTCTTTCCTTTTTGATTCCATGATCTTTTAAGCTTCATTGAATAGCAATTTGACCATATTTATTCATTGAATATCTATATGTTGCTCAATTGATTATGCTCATCTATTTTAAATGAAGATTAATGTGTAAATTTCACATTTGTTCTCTGCGAACGACCTCGAACTCCCTTTAGATTTTAAGTTTATAAATTTAAATGTCTTGTTGTGCGATTTAGGAGCATATTACAACGAATGAATATTTAAAGCTCCTTTATCACCTAACAACACCTACTACATCCACAACTGTGCTAGCCTTCCTGAATTCTTCGGAAAAATGTCTATATGCCCATAAGAAGATCAAGGAGAATGCCTCCCTTCTTATTTTGGCATGGAACATAGCAAAATGCATCAAAATGAACGAAAGATGGTGATATCTCCAGCAAATCACACCATAAAATTTCTCTCCTTTTCCCACTGTTTCATTCATAACTGGGCTAAAAATCCATTTTTTCAGAAATGAACGAAAGATGCAACCTGACAAGAAGAACATCTACCTTCCCAATGGCATGGAACGTGTTGAAGACCTTCGCAACCGTGAGTGGCGGTGACTTGAACATCACCCTCTGCGACAGCCTGCTGGCCTTTGCCACAAGCCCTAGATCCCCCCAACTCCTGCCAACAAACACCCACCCCCACATCAGACATCCCCCTCCGAAACAAAGCACCCGCCCTTTTCTTCTTCCCAACAAACCCCAGAAAAGACGCCTTCCTCCTTCCTCCCGTAGGCGTCAGTGAAGACCTTGACGAGGGTGGCGTACCCGATGCCGGAGGCTGCGATCCGATTGGCCGAGAGATACACCGCCGGGAGGAGCTTCCCACCAGGGGTGGAGGCGATCACTGTGCATAACATGTTGTAGAGGATGTCGATGATGGCAATCCTCCCGCTCTCGCCGGAGATCATGTCGAGCACCTTTACGAGGAAGAGGAAGGGCACGGGGTCGCTGGGCTTCCACGAGGCGGCAAGCTCCGGGTGGAAGCTGCCTTTCCACTTGAGGAAGACGTCAAGGTCGAGGGAGGCGGTGGCAGCAGGGGGCTGCTTCGGAGGTGGGGGCTCCGGTGGGGCTTCTAGGGGTTTGGCAGCAAGCGAAAGGCCGTCAGGGGCGGAGGAGGTAGGGGAGGGTTTGACGTGCTTGGAGGCGGAGGCGGAGGCGGCGGCTGCGCATGCGCGAGCACCGCCCATGAGGACGTCGACGACCGTGCGTTTGGAGGACATGCAGAGGAGGAGGGGGGGATGGGGTTAAGGTTAGGGTTTGAGGGGAAGGAGAAGGTGAGGGAGGAGGAGAGGGAGAAGTGTTTGTGGGGAGAAGGGCATCGAAGGAGGAAGGGTGAACGGGAGGGAGGGGTCGGTAAGGGATTTTTTGAAGAAAAGGAAAACTTTGGTCACGGTTCTGAAACCGTCGCCAAATGGAGGGTAGGTGGATGGGGAAAACAAAGGGTGAGTGAGAGGGAGGAGTTGGACGAAGGGTTTTTTCTTTTAAAACAAAAGAAAAGCTTTGGTCACAGTTTTGAAATCGTGATCAAAACCCTTGGTTTTTTCTAGTAACATATTACTGCTAAATAATATCAATATATAATGACAATTAAATGGTAAAATAATATGCCATTAATGCAAATCAATAGTGACAATTTGGTGACATAAACAAAAGTCATTAAATGAAGTATATAGTGACATTAATAGTGTTAATTAAATTGACACTAACATAATTCAATAGTAGAGAAATAGTGGCAAATAAATTATCATTAAAGAAGATCATTAGCGATGTTAATTGTGACAATTTAAATGATGCTAAATGAAGTATTTAGCGACATTAATAGCGTCAATTAAATTGTTGCTAATATAATCTAACAATAGTAAAATAATGGCAAATAAATTGCCACTAAAGAAGATCATTAGCGACGGTAATTGCGACAATTAAAGTGCCACCAATACTGATATTTAGCTGCAACTATGCAATTGCCGCTAACATTTTAGTGACACCAACAAAGGCGGCAATTAAGTGGCAATTCGGCAAATAAAAGGTCTATAGTTGCAAATATTAAATGTCGCTAAACGCTAGTTTTTTGTAGTAGTTGTACCAATGCATTAAGAAGATCCATTACAACCTTCCAGCAAAAACATGGTGAATCTCTCCATGAGTCTTGGGAGAGGTTTCAAGAATTGCTTAGAAGATGTCCACGCCATGAAATTCCAGTTTGGTAGTTATTGTAGATCTTTTATCATGGATTAAAAGATCAATTGAGACAATTTGTGGATGCCTCATGTGGGGGCAACATCCTAAACAAGGATGCTAAGAGTGCCTACCAACTATTTGAAGAGTTGAGTGAAAACTAATTTAATCTTGCTTCGATGGACACTTTTGGTAGGAATTCAAACCCAAGACTCGGAGTAAATGAAATCGACTCCAAATCTACATCTATTCCAGTAACCCAAGATGATACCTAAATGATAGCACAGAGATTGGATCATATGCAAAATTCACCAGAAAAAATTGGAGGGAATATTCAATCAAAAATAGGCTCCACATCTAACTCCACCTACCATCCTCAAGAGAGAAAAGTTGCATAACATTAGTGTTGTCCCAGCTGAGCGAAATTATTTCCCTGAGGTTCCACAGGATCTAACTGGGACATATGATTTTTTGAATCAAAATTCATTCAACCCCACTATTGAGAATATCTCTGCCCTCCAGGAGCATTTTAGAAATCCTTCCAATAATCAAAATTGGACGAATAACCCTAATCACTCCTGGAAGGTCCCTAACCTAGTTCCTTTCCAAAGACAATATCAAATCGGGATTTATGGGCATAATCAATATCAATCTAGGCCTTCTCAAGAAGACATCAATGCCCAAGTTCTGAAAACGCTGCAGGGCATGCAAAACCAGATGTCTGAGGTGACCTGCATTGTGACTTCTCTTCAGAATCAGATTAGAGTCACTCCAGACCAAAGACCTACATGCAATCTACCTTCTCAGCTCATGCCTAATCCCAACAACTAAAGGAACCATTATCAGGGTGAGAATTCCAATCAACTCATTCACCTAGTACTTAGCACCCCTTGGGTTTCCATCCAAATCAAGGTTCCTGACCTCCTAGAAATAATCATACTGCCAATGCAATTACTTTGAGGAGCGGGAAGACTACTCAAGATCCTAGCCCATTTACATCCACACATGGAACCTATGCCAAGGAAAAGCAAGTTAACTCTCCTTCCACCCCGATTCAGGAACCTTCAACTGCAAAAGAACAAAGTCCTATTCCATTTTCACAAGCACTTCATTCCACCAACAAAAAGAAAAAGAAATCTAAGCCCTCTGATAAGGAAATGATAGAAATTTTTAGGTAAGTAGAAATAAACATCCCTCTCCTAGATGCATTTAAGTACATCCTTGCCTATGCTAAGTTTTTAAATGATTTATGTACTCTTAAAAGGTAGTCTAGAAACCTAGGAAAGGTGATCCTTTCAAAGACAGCTAATTTAGTTGTGCAGAGCAAACTACCTCTGACAAAGAAAGACCTAGGCACTCCTCTAATTGCGGTTGTTATTAAAGACACTACTTTTGATCGCACCCTCCTTGATTTTGGTGCCTCCATAAATTTTATCCCTACTGTTGTCTTTGAGGAATTTAAATTTGGTGAATTAAAACCCATTGAGGTTACATTACAATTAGCTAACCGATTTACAATTCAACCAAAGGGGATTGTTGAGGATGTCATTATTCAGGTCCAAAATTGTCTATTTGCCATAGACTTTCTAGTCCTGGATATTAAGGTACCAGAAGATTAAAGATTGCCCTAATTATTCTTGGAAGACCTTTTCTCGCCATCACAAAGGCGAATGTTGATTATGATTCTGGAAAGATGAAGATCACTTGTGGTGGAGAATCAATCACTTTGGATAATTTTCAAGCCTCAAGGAGATTTCGAGAACTTGATTTCTTTGATGAGTCAGATTCTGAAATAGATAATTTGATGGAAGAAACCATGCAAATTTCACACATAGGAGCTTGCTTTGCAGTTGAATCCATTCCTAAGTCACCTCACCCCCCCACCCTAACTTCACCTTCCACATATAACTCTGCCCTTGACTCTTCCTCTCTCTCTTCCCCTTTGGACCGTAATTCCAAATCTCTTTTTGAGCTGGGCCCGCAATTGGATTTCAAACCCTTTCCCGACTCTCTAAAGTATGTTTTCCTAGGACCCAAACAGATTATGCCCCTGATTATCAATTCTAATCTTATTGGGGATCAAGAGGAAAAGCTTCTCCAAGTCTTAAGCAAGAATCGAAAAGCAATTGGTTCGACTTTGAAAGATCTTAAGGGAATTAATATGTCTTATTGCACTCATAGAATTCATCTCGAGGACGACTCTCGCAACTCCCGCCAGCCTCAAAGGAGATTGAATCCTAATATGTAGGAGATGGCAAAACAAGAGATCATCAAGTGGCTGGACACCGACATTATCTACCCTATCTCCGATAGTAATTGGGTTAGTCCTACTCAAGTTGTTCCCAAAAAAGCAGGACTAACCATCATCATAAATAAGAGGGGAAAATAGTGCCACTAGGATTGCTTCTTCTTGGCTGGTGTGCATTGATTACAAAAAATTAAACACCACCACCAAGAAAGATCATTTTCCACTCACTTTTATCGATCAAATCTTGGAGCATTTAGTCGGATAGGAGTTTTACTGTTTCATTGACAAATACTCTGGCTATAATCAGGTAGCAGTCCACCATGAGGACCAAGAAAAGACTACATTCACTTGCCCCTTTGGAACCTTTGCTTTCCAAAGGATGCCCTTTGGATTATACAACACACCTGCTACTTTTCAACGGTGTATGCTTGCAATATTTTCTGACTTTGTTGGTGAATATCTTGAGGTTTTTATAGATAACTTCTCCATTTTTGGAGATTCTTTTGATTTATGTCTTAAGAATCTTGACAGGACTCTCCAAAAATGCATAGAAGTCAACTTAGTCATCAGTTGGGAAAAAAACCACTTCATGGTCCAGAAAGGCATCGTCCTGGACCATGTCATTTCTAAAGGTGGAATTGCAGTAGATCGAGCTAAGATTGATGCCATTTTTAAACTTCCCCCACCCAACTATGTTAAGCAGATACGATCATTTTTGGGGCATGTGGGATTCTATCGCAGATTCATCAAGGACTTCTCTAAAATTTCAAAACCCTTAAGTCAACTTCTTACCAAAGATCAACCTTTTGATTTCAATGACCTTTACTTGGAGAGCTTTGAAAAATTGAAGAAAGAAGTCACAGAGGCACCAATTTTACAGGGACTTGATTAAAATCATCCCTTTGAATTAATGATTAATGCCTCAAATCTTGTTGTTGGGGCAATTTTAGGGCAATGCACTGACAGGAAGCCCGTTGTGATCTACTATGCAAGCAAAAGTTTAGATGATACACAGCAAAATTACACTGTTACTGAGAAAGAACTTCTTGCCATTGTGTTCTCCTTAAAGAAATTTAGATCATATCTTTTAGGGTCACATGTCACAGTTTATACGGACCACTTAGCATTGAAATATTTCCTGACCAAGAAAGATGCGAAATCCCACCTTATTCGATGGATGCTTCTATTCTAGGAATTTGACATGGAAATTAAGGATAAGGCAGACTCACAAAATGTTGTGGTCGATCATCTCCCTCATCCCATGATGAATGATATGCTTACCCCACCTGATATCTTTCTTGATGAAACCCTCTTGGCTATTAATAACCTCCCCTGGTTTGCTACTATAGCAAATTACTTGCCAACTGGACGAATTCGTCTTGATTGGCCTAGTGATGCGTCACTTTACTTAACTCAGTAATTAAGTTAACTTCACTTAATTTAGAGTAGAGAAAAGTCACTTAGGTTAACTCGAAATTGTGTCGATTGTGTAGTATAGGGTTGAATTAACCTAACATTTTAGAATTTTTACTGGTTGAGTCCAGGTCGCTCGCTGGGAGGTATAATTCATTCTAAATTCACCAATTATCTTTTATTTTCTTTTTAAGTTTAGGAGGTATATTAAGTTAATTATGGAAACATGAATTTTGCCAAAATATTTAAACTTTAAGAATATACAAAATTTCATATGAAAACACATTTACTCAAATGATGTACTTTATTAACAAGTAAACATGTTAATTTCCAATTTATTTCAAAGAACTTAAGGCAATATAAAGTTCTTCTATTAAAACATGCCTTATTACAACATTCAAGAACAAAAAGAAATTAAAATGATGCAAGAAAAATAAATTCTTTTATTTATTTCTTCAGCCTCTCTCTCTCTCTTTACTTATTCTTCTTTCTCTTCTTTTTATTCTCAACTCTTCTCTCTTTCTCCTATTCTGTTCCTGCCTTCTTATCCTCCCTTAGCTTTCTTCTTAGTCCCCTTAGTGCATGTTCTCTTCCTTCTTCCTTAGCCTTCAACTCTTCTTCACTTAACCTTAGCTTTTCCTTCGAACCTTCAACTGAACTGGGTTTATTTTTACTTTTTAACCTTATTTTATTTGCGGCGAGGTCCTTTCGAGGATACACAACACCCTAAGATCAGGGTGGGACTAGACCGTACTCGGTCCTCGCCTAATTTCAATTATGTTCGATTTTGATTTATTTTTCGGTTCATAGTTTCGAGCCAATCTGGCTCAACCAGCCTCCCAGACCTCGCCCTCCCAGGGCCACACTCGCTCATGCCCACTTAGGCGCACACCCGCAGGCACACACGCGTGCACACACACACACACACACATATGCTCAGAAATCAGATGTTCAGATTGCGCCCAACGCTTAACGAGTGGGGAGCCTATACAACAAATTAGTTTTATTCCCAAGCACGTGCTCAGAGCTAACCGATGTGGGACTATGTTCCCCCCTCCAGACCCGAACTTCAACCAATCATATCTCTCTACTCAGAGCTCCAAATCAAGTGATTCAAGGCTTGTTGGAAAGCTCTAAGGTAGATCTACATAGTTGCAGGGTCAATTTTAAGATAAGAGGATGTTTTCCTCTTCAATTTGAAGAGTGAAATCAAGGGGTTCTTACGGGTTATAATGCCTGGAAAGTGAAGTTTAACTTAACAGTGTCCACAGATGGACTTTTCTCTCTCAGCTGAAGCTCTGAATAGTTTCTAAGGTTAATTTTGCAGCTGCTAGTGTAGGTTCTGAGTTCTCAAGACCTTCAGGAACATAGAGATGCTTAAAGCTTCTCTGAAAGCTTTAGAGATAGGAATTTACAACTTAAAATAGGTGAACAGACACTTAAGAACATTTCTAACTGATTGAAATAGATTTTAAGGGTTAAAATTGACTTATCTAGGTAGGATTCAAGATTGAATCTCAACAAAATGCCACTGTCGTCTGTTTGAGTTTAAAAATAACCCAAACTGATAGGGTTTGAACTTTCACCAAATCATTCACCTGAGCTCAGTTTAATCACTCTAAAACTTTCCAATAGAATCTCAGAATCAACTTAAAACTCCTCAATACCTCAATTCGAGCTCAGAAGCAAAGTTTCCTCCTCAGGTTTGACTGATAGGCTTAAAAATTTGACTTTATGATTTAAACCTCTTCAAGTGAAATTAAAACCTAAATTAGAATCCTTTCAACTCCAGGAACTTGCTCAACCTCTTAAATAGGTGTTCTAACCCTAGAAATTAGGGTTTCAAGCTCGCCGCCTGAGCTCTTAAACCACTTTGTTCATCAAAAGAATCTAAGAGTTGTTACAGTAGAATGAGGTCATGAACAGCTTCAGTGCACAGAGAGATCTGAGAAGTATTTAAGGAACCTAGAAGCTTCAGTGCAGACTTCTCCAACTCCGCTGGAGTTGGAGAAGATGAACCTCAATCTACAGCTCCAGTGGTTAAACTTCCAACTAAATGACCTCAAATTAATAAGTGATCAAAATTGAACCATTCTGGAGCTTCTCACTAAGTTTCACAGGCTGAAGAACAAAAATGACTTGCCAGAGCTCGCTGGAGCTCCGGTGAGTCCAGAAAAAGATGCAGACTATGCACAGATTGGTAAAACATGCCATTTTTTATTTGAGAAGGTTCCTGAGGTTGCAAGGAACCTCAAGAACTCAATTAATTCTCCATTATTTCATTAGAGTAAAGGTTTGACAGTGAATTGCATTTTTCAAAGGATTTGTGTGGATTAAGCTCAGGACCTGTTTTACCACTCAATTGAGTGGTCAAAACAAGTCAACAGATAATAGCAGTCATAATTATATAGTTAATTAAGGATTTGAACTGCTCCTGAGCCGCCATTGACAGCGAGCTTAGGAGCTTAATTATAAATTAGGCAGTTAAGTTATATGTGGTAATTATACATATTAAAGTGTCGATTAGGGTTCTTAAGTGATGAATAAGTGATGAAGAACCCTATGAAGGTGAAGCTATGCTCAACTACTATCGCCATGGACAGTGATAGTAGTTGGTGGAGGTGAAAGGTGAATTAGGCGAATAAATGATCAATTAAGTGTTTTAATGGGCTAGAAGTGATTGTGAGGGTTAAAGGAAGGTGGACAGCGAATTTAAAAGATGAAATTAAGGCTCTGGCGAGCTCAAGGAGCTTGCCGGAGTCGGAGAAGATGACAACTAAAATTCTGACATTAACTCTAATATAACTATCTAACTAAATAAGCTATCCTACTCCTACTCCTAATCTACTGTTACCTGGACGAAGGGGTCAATAGGGTTCTGTCGAAGGTTCATAGCGGACGACGAAATTAGAGGGTGTAAGAAAGATCTCCGGCGGGCGGATGTGAGGTGAAGTAGAGGATTCCTTTGGTCGGCGCCTGTGTCCAGAGACACGGCTGACCACGGTGGATCTCCTCGGCTAGTCAAGATGGATGGAGGAAGTCAGAAAGTGAGATGGCAAGTCATCGGAGTTTTGGACGAATAGCCTATCGAAGTCGGCTGCAATGTTAGAAGAGGGAAGGGAGCCAACTTGAGTTAAATCAGAGGGGTGAGGGAGTATTTATAGTGGTTGGCGATGAAGAGAATGGCGAGGTCTGGACGAAGGAGCTTGAGAAGCTTAACCTCTAGCGTCATCTCCGATGATGGTGAGGTTATCTCCCACTGAAAATTAGGATTTCCGATTAATCCAGACTGGTAGATGAAGATGGGGTGGTGAGCGTAAGCTGCAAGAGCTTGGACAAAGAAGGTTGATGTCGATAGGGCGGTGATCGTGCGGTGGTGTGACTCTCCATCGCCAGCCGTCCATTCGGTTGAAGAATAAGAAGACGAAAAGGGACTTAAATGAAATGAAAGTTAAGGACCTGTGTGAGAATTAAGGACCCGATTGCAATGAGTTTTAGGGACCAAAATGTAAACCCAGGTTTTGAAGGTTTATTTTAACTTAGATCTTTTACAACTTTTTATATATGTTAGTAAACAAGGTAAATATTATGTTTTCACCTTGAATTTACATTTTTGACCTTTTTATATTAATTTATTAGATTAAGTAAAATTACTTAAGTTATTATATACTTAGGTATACATTGTGTTTAAGTTACTTAACTTATTAATTAAAGGAACGATTAATAGAATTTCGAGTCCAATTATTACCTGAATTGTTAATAATGTTAATTGAATGATAAAATACCATTTTAAACTTATTTTAAGGTCATTTACTAAATATCCCTTATTCAATAATTAACCCTTATAAATTCATAACCTTAGCTCATTAACTAGGAAGACTAGTTAATTAGGGGTAATTAGAGATCATGATGAGCCCCTCATCACCTAGATCCAAATGGGATAGGTTCTTTGCTGAAATTAAATATTATTTTTAGGAGGAGCCCGATTTGTTCCGTATTTGCGCTAATCAGGTCATTCGACGATGTGTTCTTGATTCAAAATTTCATAATATTCTAACACACTATCATGCAATGGCTTGCGACGGACATTTCTCGGGCAAGAAAACTACAGCCAAAATTTTGAGTTCTGGATTCTATTGGTCCAGCATACACAAAGATGCTAAACAATTTTTTCGATCTTGTGTGCATTACTAGAGCATTAGCAACATGACTCGGAAAGATATGATACCCTTTAACCCGATTTTAGAAGTTCAAATTTTTGATGTTTGGGGCATTGATTTCATTGGACTGTTTGTCAACTTTTGTGGGTACCTATACATTTTAGTCGCAGTTGACTATGTATCAAAATAGATCGAAGCAGTACCCAATTGCACTAATGATCATCGGGTAGTGATGGATATTATCAAGAAAAATATTTCCTCAAGATTTAGAGTACCAAAGGCCATTATTAGTGATGAAGTCTCTCATTTCACCCATTCTCACTTCCATCAACTCTTTTCTAAATATGGGGTAAATCACAAAATCTCTATTTTATATCACCCCTAAATTAATGGCCAAGTAGAAGTCTCAAATCGGGAAATTAAAAATATTCTTCAAAAAATCATTAGGCCCGATCGGGAAGATTGGTCTAGCAAGCTGGACGATGCTTTATGAGATTATCAAACTACTTTTAAAACTCCAATTGGCATGTCACCATTTTGCCTAATTTATTAAAAGGCATGCCACCTCCCAGTCAAGCTCGAACAAAAGACTTTATGGGCGATTAAGAAATTTAATTCAGATTTAACTGACAAACACCATAAATTGCAATTAACTGAATTGGAAGAAATTCTAAATTTTTCATATGAAAATGCGCAGATTTATAAAGATCGAACTAAACTTTTTCATGACAAGTATATTGTTCGGAAAACTTTTGAATGAAATTAGCGCATTTGGCTTTTCGATGCATGATTATGAATTTTTCTTGGAAAATTAAAATCAAAATGGACCGACCATTATACCGTCCTTAAAACTTATCCGTACGACTCCGTTGATATTTTCGATCCAAAGACAAATATTCCTTACAAGTCAATGACCAATGCTTAAAGCCCTATCTCGATAATTCTCCAAATCAATATTCCGATTCTCAAGATTTGAATGACTTACTCGAGCTTGATCCCCGATGTGCTTCACGCCTGGCTAAAAGGCGTAAAAGACAACCCTGGATGGGAGGTAACCCATCATTTTTTCCACTTTCCTTTTTCTATTTTTCTCAGGTTTTGACCATCTTGATTTCTACCACTTCTCACTCAGGTGATATCTTTTTACCTTCCATATGCATGCAGAAAATGCATAACTTTAGCATGAGAGGGGATGCTTTAAATTTTGTCGATCTTTTTTAGTTTTTTCAGAACCTAAAAACACAAAAAATTTCTTTTTGTTGCATGCATTCTTTAAAAAAAATTATAAAAATCACATATTTTTAAAAAACTTTTTGAGGAATTTTCAAAATACGAGACCAAGGTTGTAACTTTATTTCAAAACAAGGTACACATGGGATTGAATCTTTATCAAACTTAAGGACGATTCCAAGGATCTTTTGGTTATACTTTTTAAGTCTAAAAGTTTAGATTCAAATAGTTTATCTCCCAAATAAATCCTCTTGAACCCATAAAGAAACCAATTGTCCCTATTTAGTGGTTTGAATAGTACTTGACCTTGTTCCCGATCCAAAAATTTGAATCTCTTTTGAAACTCAAGTGTCAAACTTCATTCACATCCACAACCAACAAAAACAAAAAGCCAAAAACACTTAAATAATAATTCGCTTTTGCCTAGCTTAGGATGAATCTTGAATGGTTTTGATTTGATGAGTCCTACTATGGAGGAGAAACTTTCCTTCTAGGAAGTGATGCCAACATGTTATCACCTCGGTGCTTGCTCCATATCTATATGCGGAGCATATAAGCACATCTTACGATTCAGGTGTCTCGGATGGTACTATTCTGAAGTATCAAAGTGAGAACCTAGATTTGCTGGGAGTTTCTCTTACAGTGCCACGAGGTGTTGAGTTGCAAGGCTCCCAGAAGTGTCTTGGATGGTGCTTTTATAGCGTTCGAGCAAGAGCCTCCTCGAGGACTGGTAACAGGGACAAGGATTTCGACACAATTCTTTTAAGGCTAATTTGAGGCTAAGCATGGGGGAGAAAACAACAAAAACATCAAAATATAATTTAAAAAAAAAATAAAAAAGAAAAGTTGGCCAATCACATTACACTGACACTTGAATTTTCATTGTCATGCAAATTTTGGATTAATTTCTTAGGTCAAGGAGGTTCTTACTACAAAAACAATTAATGGGATAATTGGGATTAGAAGGGGGAAATTAGTTGAACTCTTAGGTAGATACAAACATCTTGTTTTATGCTAACACTTGGATCTAAAGATAAATTCTGATGTTTTATCTTAGATGAATCTTGTACCTTCGTTATTTTTCAAATCAACCAAAGTCCTGCAAAAATGTTCTCAAAAACAAAAAAAATTAGTTTTTCCTAATATCATTTCGCAAAACAATTTTGCTAAGGGACTAGAAAAATAAGCATGGGGGTGTAATAAAAAGTAGTTTACTGCCATTCTTAGGCTAAAATCACACTTACTTCCTAGGGTTTCTGCATTTGCATCATGGTATTAGACTGCATTTATCATTTCATGCATTCTAGAGTTTAAGCATACATAAGCAGCATTTCTTATTATTTCATGTTCTTATGTGTTCCATTTGTGCCAGGGATAAGAACACAATAGAACTCACCTAAACCCTGGCAATGCGAAAGGCACAAACCCAATGAGAAGAAGATAGAAGCTCATTTTACCTGGATCCTAGCTCAATCTACGTCACCTCAACTGGATCCTAGCTCAACCTAGCTCATGTCACCTAGATCCAAGTCCTTCTCAATTCCACTGAGCTCACAGGAAACTTTCCTCCAGCTCCATGCAGACTCAGATTAGCTCACTGAAGCTCCTCATCCTTGGCTATATTTAATTTACACCTATATGTCTAGGTAGTTTATGAGTGAATTTACTTTAGAATCAAAAGTCAACTTTTTATCTTTGATCGGTCAACTTGGAGTGTTCTTGGAGTTCTTAGCTTTAGGATTAGGTTTTAAGGATTGATTTGAATTCTTGGAATTAATGTGAGTCTATTGAAGTTGATGATTGAGTTTTGATGAGATTTCCAGTCTACTTGATTTCATTCATAGTTTGGGTTAGTTCTGAGTTCAGTGAGCTTCATTGAGCTCCTAATGAGTTTCTGAGATCAAATTAGCCTAGATCTTTCTGTCTAAATCTTCAAAAGTGATCTAGGTTGATTCTATAGGATCTTATCTTTCTGAAAGATCAATTGGTTTTTTGTTACATCTGTTCTATGCTTCAAACTGAAGCTTTGAAGTTCTAGAGTTTCTCTAAGCTTCCAGTACCTCCATTCCTTCTCCACTAAATGCAAAATCACTTTAGGCAATGTCTGAAACTATTAGGACCAAGAGATAGAGAGAGATAGAGAGAGAGAGAGAGAGATCAGAGTCTGTAGGTGGTTAGCTTGAGTTGCTGTTGTTGTACAACAACAATGGCACACAGCTATGTTTGGAGCTTGATTTAAAGCAAATAGAATGGAGCAATCGAGCAATTGAGTAGTGGAATTAAAAGAGATATCGTAGCTCTAGAGTTCTGGAGAGTTTTGTGCCAAATAAAGTCCTGTACAGATCAGAATGGAAGGTTGAATCAGGCGCAAGGAATAGGCTAGTGAGAGAAGAATGAGGAACTTATAGTCCCATATCGGGGAATGGGGAGCTAATGTTGTGGTATAAAATGATTCACCTCAGTAGTCGTTCAGTCGATAAGCGTTGGGTGCAAATAAATGAGCATATGTGTGTGTGTGGTGTGCACCTATGCATGGGCTAAAATGCGACTCTGGGAGAGCTGCGTTCGAGTGCTAGGTGTAGGGGCATGATGGTGACACGTGTCATGGTAGTTGTATGATCTGACCCATCTGGGACGTCGATCCTACAAAAAGACACGTGGATGAACCTGATCCCTTTTGGTTAAAAGCACACTTAACACTTAAGTGATGGCTGATTTGGCTAAGTGTTGAGGCTCTTTGTGAAGCTAAGTGTTGGCTCTATGGCTATGAAGGTTGAGGTCATAAGTAAAATAAAGGCACAAGGCCTAAGTATTAAATGTAAAAGTGTTTAAGTTGTAAATAAATATGGATAAATCATATGTTGTTTTAAAACAACATTTTTCATGTATTTCTTTTTGTAATTCAATGCATATTATTTCTATTTTGCTTATGGATTGATTGCCTTGTCATTTAATGTGAATTTCCATGCAATTATTCATGTGATTAACATATTGTAGTTAATTGAATAGGTAATAAAGTCATTAATTTAGTAATTAGTTAGTTATGCAATTTATTAGTATAGTAACTTATACTATAGTATCTATACAGTATTAGTTAAGTAATATACTGGTATAATGTAAGTAGTAATCTAAGTACTTAGTAATTATAGGTAATTAAGTATTAAGCCTTAGCTTAATTAAGTAACCTAGTATCTATTAAATAAGTAGTTAGTAATTATAACTTAAGTATATATGTAGTATATAAGTAATTAAGTAGTAATAGTTAGTTAGTAAGTTATGTCATTTAGTAATTATAGTAAGTAAGATCTATATACTAATTAAGTATATAAGCTAAGTACATATTAGTTAGTTAATTATATTGATTAGAAATAAAGAGTGATTTAAAATAATTGGTGAATGATATTCTTAATTTAGTCTCCCAGTGAACGATTTAGACTTAACCAATAACAATTTATAAAATGTGGCAATTACCTTGGTCGTATACTATAACTTAACAACGAATAATTAATATGTGAGGTAGTTGTACATCACTTATGTAATGTCCTCATTGTAAATAAAGGCATGAAAAGGGCATAATAAAGAAGATAGTACTTGTTCAATAAACATCTGATAGCTCGGAATATATACAATCTATATAGAGTTGTTGAGTTTAGTGTTGTCAGCTAGGTGTAGTTTGGCCATAAAAGAGTCAGGCCAATGTTAAAGCAACATTATCTGAGACGGGTTTAGGAATAACACGGTCAACATAAGGTTTTAGACATTGTCCATTGACCTTAAAAGAATTACTTGGGTAAGAAATCTCAACAACTCCTGATGGGAACACCATCATGAGTCATAACTAGCTCATTTTGACCCAATTAAGTCTCTAAATGCTCCTACATAACCGCCAGAGAGTCATATTTCACTGCATAATCATTCTAAGGGAAAAATAGGAAATTAGGGTTAAAACTGTAATTTTATCAACACATCTTGAATGCAATGCAACCACAGGTTTTCCTAGGGTTTCATTAAGGGTCAAAAGGTTCTAAAAAGGTAACAAGTAGGTTAGATCAGTCAAAAAAGGGTTTGCACATGTTTTGAGAATTAAATGACTTTTGAAATCCTAAAAATAGACCTACATAATTAACAAAGGTTATGGTCAGGATAAAATTCACCTAAACCCTCTAAAAATCATATAAAAATATTCTCTAAGGTTTAGTACCTTCAATTTGACCATCATAACCCATCTTGACCCAAAATGGAGTCTCAGACAGATATTTGCCATAATTTAGGTTTTTACATAAATTACCCTGTCAAACGTGGTCAAAACCAAAATCCAACTTCACCATTGGATTTCTCACGTCCAAATTAGGTTTGTATCAAAATTTGGACCCAAGATGAGCTTGCCTTGACCTAGTTTGCAAAATGATCCTGTCTGATTACATTTATACCCCCAACTTTCAAAAATCCTTGCATTTAGCCTCCTAATTTCTTCTTCATCTTCACAATTAGGTCCCTCCGGCATTATCGCGGTGGGAACCTACTCCAGTGATCTTTGACTAGGGAGTTCTCCCTGATTGCTTAGCGAATCTCTTCCAAAATTGGAAGGGAGATTCATTGAGAAATTATCTTCATTCTGAACCCGTCCATGTGCTCCGAATCTTTCCCAATTTCTCATGCGAACGCATGAGAGAATTGGGTATCAAAGGAACTCCCAAATCTGACGAAGGATTCCAAGCTTGGAAAGCTTGTTTTCCAAGCTTTCCTTGCCTCTAGATCCTTATAAAAGGGTCGCCAAATCTCCCTGAATTCTTCACGCTCAAAATCGATCGAGATCCCTCTCAAATTCCTCTCTTTCACGGTCGAAGGTTCCTCGACATCCGGTGACCTTTTCTGCCTCTCCTCGTCGTCCATCCGCATCCATACCAGCGGCAGATTTATCCTCCTTATTCCTCTCCACATCTCGTTGTACCAGTAGATGCCCGTTCCCATTCGTCTCCCCGTTTCTCCCTCACCGGAACCGCCTTCATCTCCGGTGTCGGCAACACCACATCCGACGCCATCTCTGCCTCACTTCGTCCACCTACCCCCTAGCTAAGTTCCTCATCTCCTGCACTTTATTCACGCGCTCACCCCACTTCAAATCGACCACCAACGACCCTCCGCGACTTCATCCCTTCCATCTCCAGCCATCCCCTTCGGCAAGACCATTCCACCTCCACAAACCACCAAATCCCTCGCCAACCACCCTAGAACCTTCACCACACATCTCCGCTCATTTCCCCTCTCTTTATTCACCACTCCACTCACTCACACACTCCCTCGAACACACCCACTCTCACGCACACAATCTGACCTCACCACACACAGACCACGAGATGCCACACAAACACCCTCATCGCACTCGCCGTTGTCCGGCGACCCTCCCTAAGCATTCTGACGTGGCCGAAAGGCCATTTTGCTATTTTTAGGTACTCGACCTTGCCACCATTGACGAGCAAGCTTTGAGCTTGCTTGAAGTTAGCTCCAGGTCCTGCTACGCCCAGGTCTCAACTCCAGGTTGCGCGGAAGCCTCTTGCGAACAAGTCCAGGTAGTCAATTGGACACCTCTGCCTCGCGAGCTGAAGTAATTGAGGAGAAGACCCCCTATTGCAGACGTGCGAAGAAGAGGGGCACAGATAGTCCCACATCATCGGCTACAAAGCGTGCTGAGGCGAATAAATTGGAAAAGTCACGTAAGCTGTTTGCCTCAGTTCACGGGGTGAGGTCCCTCTCACTCGCTCATCCGGCCTCGTCCGTGACACGTACCCGAGGACCTGGTTCGACCCGATAACCTGACCTGCACTCCTCGCTCACCATCGCACACCGGTGAGCTCGGACCCGGGTACACGCTTGAATCCGATAACTCGATTACTCGTGGCTCTAGGAGAGTGGATTCTAAGAGAGAAAGAGAGAAGGAGAGTTGTGTGGGTAGGGGGAGGGTTTTTCTACAGGGGAATTTGACTAGCACTTAGCCGGATTCAGAAGAGGAAAGCCAGAGAAGGAAGAAAAGAAGAAGAGGTGAAGGCGTGGAGAAGAAGAGAGTCGCAAGGGCAAAGAAGAAGAGGAAGGTCTGAAGAGGAATAGGCTGTAGAAGAAAGGAAGAGTCAGAGAAAGAAAGAGTAGTAGAAGAAGAAGAGCTGCAGCACAAAGCACAACATCAGACTTTAAGCCATTTGATTTCCAAATCAGACGACAGATTTGAGCTTTCATTTCATACATATATATTGAGTTCCTTAGTTAATATTGTAGGAGTATATGGTGATTTAAACCACCATTTTACTCCCATCTTTTTGCACATTGATATTGTTATTATTGCAAATTCTTTTAGTTCAAATTGTAATCTTGATTTCTGAATTCCATCTTGCTCCTTGTGTTCGACCTCGGAATCTTTTCGAGTAATAAAAATTGTATTTGTTTTCAAAGCGATTTCGACTATATTACAATGCTTCATTTTAAACTCGATTTCGCCGCGTTAACAGCTCCGTTAGGAAATGTTCGATTGATAATGAATGGGTTGTTCCACTTAGACCTAAGCTTTCCAAGAAAAAGCTTAAGTCATGAATCGAAAAGCCAGACCTTCTAATTCAACTCAAAGCTTTTACGGGAGATCTTCTTATCATGTAAAGGTTTGGTCCTTACCTTATAAATCTTAGCATTTTTGTACGCATCATTTCTAAGCTCCTCTAACTCAGATAGTTGGAGTTTCCTGGTCTTCCTGGCTAAGTCTAGGTCGAAATTACACCTCTTGATAGCCCACAATGCCTTATGTCCAATCTCAATGGGTAAGTGACATGCCTTACTGAACACCAAATAGTATAGAGAAATGTCGATAGGCATCTTATATGCAGTACGATAGGCCCAAAATGCATCATCCAGTTTTTGAGTCCAATCTTTCTTATCAGGCTTAACTGTTTTCTGAAGTATTTTTATGATCTCTCGCTTGGAGACATCAGCCTATCTGTTTGTCTGGGGGTGGTAAGGTGTGGAAATATGATGATTCACCTCATATTTAGCCAGTAAGTTCTTGAATTGGGAATTTGTAAAGTGTGCACCACCATCACTTATGATGGCCCTAGGGATGCTAAATCTACTGAAGATATTCTTCCTAACAAAGTCGATGACCATGTTGTGGCCATTGGTTCAAGTGGGAATTGCCTCGATCCACTTGGACATATAATCAACAACAACCATAATATATTGGTATCCAAATGAAGGGAGGAATGGTCCCATGAAGTCGATGCCTCAAACATCGAAGATTTCAACAGAAAGAATCGGGTTTAGGGGCATCATATCTCTCTTAGCCATGCTACTGAGTGCCTGGAATTGGGAACACGACCTTGAAAATTCTTGGGCATCTTTAAACAAAGACGGCCAATAAGATCCAGACTGTAAAATGTTCACGGTCATCTTCCTGAAAAAATGTCCACCACACATAGATGCATGGCACAATTCGAGTATGTTATGGAACTCATTTTTTGGAATACGTCAATGAATAATCTAGTCAGCGTCGACGCAATACAGCTTGGGATCATCCCAAAAGTAATATCTGGCCTCAGTTATGAATTTATCCCATTATTTCTTAGTCCAGTCCTAGGGAACTTGACCAACGACCAAATAGTTGACAATGTCTGCAAACCAGGGGGTTTGAACACCTGAGACTATAAGAGTAGTCTCATCCGGAAAAGTGTTAGAAATCAGAATTTCTAGACGAGGAGAATAAATTAGGATTGTTGACAAATAATCCACCACTACATTTTGTGCTCCAGCTTTATCTTTAATCTCCAAATCAAATTCTTGAAGTAAAAGAATCCAACGAATGAGTTGGGACTTGCCATCCTTTTTGGCCAAGAGAAGTTTCAAGGCCGAGTGGTCGATATATATAATGACATGAGATCCTAAAAGATAAGCCCTGAATTTCTCAAGAGCAAAGACTATAGTTAGCAATTCTTTCTTAGTGACGGTGTAATTCCTCTAAGCCTCGTCTAGAGTCTTGCTAGCATAGTAGATAATAGAGGGCTTTCACTCAATTTTCTGACCCAAGATAGCTTCGACCGCATAATCAGAACCATCGTTCATAATCTTAATGGGGCTATCTAGATCGGTGGTTGTAGCATTGGGGCATAGGTGACCGCCATTTTTAATAAATTGAATGCCTTCCGACACGATTCATTAAACTTGAATGGCTTGTGTTTGGCTAGAAGATTGCTTAAGAACTAAGCAACCTTCAAGAAGTCCTTAATGAATCTTCTATAGAGGCCCAAATGACCAAGAAAAGAGAAAATTTGTGTAGTAGATGTGGGCAGGGTAAGTTTGCAAATGGCATCAACTTTAGCTTTATCAACTTCAATCCCCCTATTAGAGACTACATGACCCAAGACAATGCCTTCTTGTATCTTTAAGTGACTCTTCTCCCAACTCAAGACCAACTGAGTTTTGGTACATCTCTTCACAATCAATTCAAAGTTAGCTAGGCAGGAATCAAAGGAATCTCCAAAAATGGAGAAATCATCCATGAAGACCTCAAGACAATTTCCCACCGTGTCGAAGAAAATGGTTAGTATGCATCTTTGAAAAGTCGCAGGTGCATTACAAAGCCCAAAGGGCATTCTACGGAATGCAAAGGTTCCGTACGGACACGTGAAGGTTGTGTTTTCCTATTCTATGGGATGGATAGCGACCTGGTTATATCCTAAATAACCATCCAGGAAACAAAAGTACTACCCGACTAACTTTTCAAGAATCTAGTTAATGAAGAGCAAAGGGAAATGATCCTTTTTCGTGGCTATTTTCAACTTTCTATAATCAATACATACTCTCCAAGAAGAAGTTGAACAGGTGGTAATGGATTCCCCTTTCTCATTAGTCACCATGATTATTCCTTTCTTCTTGGGAACAATCTACACAAGTCTAACCTAAGGACTATCAGAGATCGAGTAGATAATTCCTACATCGAGCCACTTAATAATTTCTTTCTTAACCACTTCTCGCATATTAGGGTTAAGTCATCTCCACATCTCACGAGAAGGGCAGAATCCATCTTTCATATAAATCCAGTGATTACAATACGAAGACTTGATCCCTCTAAGGTCATGTATGGTGCAACCAATTGCCTCTTTGTTTTCCTTAATGACCTTAATCAGTTTCAACTCTTGCTCCTTAGTTAATTTTGCACTTATAATTAGTGGGAGTATCTTTTTTAGGTCCTAAAAATTCATCCTTCAAATTTTCAAGCAATGGTTTCAATTCTAGTTGGGGCAGGTTCACAATATAAGGTACAGAGGATGCTGGTGAAGATTCAATACGATGGTCTAGAGAAAGAGGTTGGGAGTGAATGATGCACACGAAACAAGATTCGATAAAATACACATTATAGTATAGTCAATTCACACAGATCAGCTTTTAAATTTGTAATCTCAAAATTAAAATCTGAGGTCATTCTTTGAGAGCAAAACAAGTGCACAACTTATGCAATTGAGATTTTCGCAAAAATTTAGCTCAGGAACTAGATGCAATTAATTTACCCTAAAGATTCAGATCTAGTTCATAAATGTACAAATTACGCACACATCCTCAATAATTCACCCAAAGAAATTATCTTTCAATTATCTAAGGCACAATCGAGAATAATCAAATGTTGATGAGATTAAGCATCAAAGAATCAATATCAATAATATTTGAACCAAACTTTGCAATGAAAACTTAGTTATAATCAAAATTGCAACCAAATCAACTAAAAATCTCAAATCAGCTAAAAATCTCAAATCAGTCCCTTAGTGAGAAAACTAGTTCTCACACATTCAGATCCTTGAAGCTTCACAACTTGGTCCTTGTAGCGAAAACTCTCTCTCGATGGTCCCTGCCAGCAACTTTAAGGGATGAAGGAGGTGCTTCTCTTCTTGCATAAAGGGTAGTTGCAAGGGGAGGTAGAAAACTGTGTTTTAGAGCATGGTACCCCTGGCTAAGGATCGCAATCTGAAGCTTATGCCCTTACGAAGCTTCTTGAGAAGCTTCGAGCTTTAGCGATGGCTAGAGGTGACCGCTGAGGTTGAGGAAGATGGTGGCGGTAAGGATGGTTGACCAATGGTTAGAGGCATAGAAGCTCTCAACCAAAGGGTTGAGAATCTTTGCTTGAGCTTGCTGAAGGTAGTGGTGGTGGTGATTTCGTACAACAAGGCCGGAGGAGGGCCGTTAGGCTCAAGGAAGGAGGTCGGTGGCGATCTAGGGGCAGCAAAACCATCAATAAATTGAGGGCTTTTACTCCCCTTGAGGTGCTGAAGGTTGCTTGGTTGTCGAAGATGATGGCAACAGCATGGGAACGGCAGATGGTGGTCGTCGAAGTTAATGTCGAAGATGAGGAAGATGACATAGAAGGGGTTGTGATCGTTGGTGGAATTAGAAAACTAAAGATCCTAAACTACTTTAGAGGAAGAGGGGAAGAGAATGGGATACCTAAATGGTTGATGAGGGGGTTAGAGAACATTGGAGGAGGACGGCCGGATGTTGGGAAGGAGGAGAGTCTGGCAAGGCATCTTGGAGTGATGGAGAAGTCGACTCTGTGGTGGGAAGCTCGACGATGAAGAGATGAAGCCATCCATGCCCTTAGTTGGCAGTGAGGACCAGCAACGAGGAAGAATGGAGTAGCTCCAAGGTCTTTGTAATGGTGGCATTTGAAGAGGGAGGAGGAGGGGTTTGCACACACCAAAACTCAACAAGGAAACTCACAACGGCATGAGCTTGCTTTATAGGGTGTAGCTGCAGCAATCAAAGCCAATTTTAGGCCTTGATAAGGTGGTTGCACATGAACTCCAGAGAAAACTTCAGCCAGGATTCACAACCTCCATAGATGGAATGAATGGTTGGCAATTGGATCAATCAACATGGGATTGATCGGGGAAGATTTGGGCCAAAAATGGAGGGATTCCATCGAAAGGAATCCTGCTCCAAAGTTGCAACCCAATCTTCGTCGCGAGCTGCAACTTCTTGGAGGAAGGAGATGATGCTGACGTCATGCAAAAGGAAAAGATTTTGGACTGAGATACAATAAATTTAAAACTTGAGGACCATTGTGCAAAGTAGGTCAACACATAGTCCAAATGAGGCCTAATATTTATTGTAACCTAATTTAGACCTACGCAACTCAATGGTGACTTCAATTTTAGGTTTCGATGAAGATTGATTAGTTAATTTACATTTTAACCCAAAATATATTTAATGTTTGCCTCTATTTTAGGTCAAAATAGGTTTATTTTGTCAAATTAATTATTTTAAACCTTTTAGACTATTTTTCAATGATTTTTAGAAAGTTTATATTACATTTATTTCTATCAGAACCCATTTAATTGAAATGAGATTGAAATTAGGATTTTTAATTAAGAAATATCATTTAATTTGAGTGAAAACCCTAAATTACTCAATATCAACCTACTTCTTGGAAATTTAAGCTTATTTGACATTTAATTAATCATAGGTTCATCCCTTAGTTAATTTACACTTATATTTGTCTGTTAAAATAGTAGAATTAACTTATTTTACAACAATTCTTCTTTGTTCAGACCAGATTGAATTATACCATTTTATATATCAATTATGTGAAATTAGCCTTGGAAATTAGTCAAATTATGTTAAATAGAAAGGATGATAGTCTTACCATCATTCTCTCGTTCCTAACATTTGCTAGTCCCTTAGCAAATTCTCAGAGTTCAGTACAAATTCCAGCATCAAGGGTATTTTTGGCATTCAGCTCAATTATAAATAATTTAATTTGCTAATCCTGGTCAGACGAACAATAATGCTCTTATACCTAGGAGTTTGGACAACCCAATTCCTCAAGAAACTAAGACTTAATGGCTCCCTAGTTTAATTTCATCCGATTCTTGATTTTTAAACATAGGGGCACACAGTTCAGGTTAGTCTCAGTTTCACTCCTAGTTTCGTTGTTATCAAGGTTGGAACATGTGTAGTCGAAGTTAATTGAGTTAAAGGTCCTAAGTGTCAAATTAATAACCTATTGGACTCAGTCGGCTATTCGCACATGAATTTGGCAACTTTCTAGTATCCTACTGGGGTCAACCTCAGGGTATATCTCCCCATAAAAGAAAAATACAAATCTGGCTCCATTTTTTTTCTTTTTCTTCTTCCTTCTTTTTATGTGGTTCAAGTGTGTGAGGCTTTTTGTTAGCCTTTTGGGGTGGTAAGGATAGGCACACTGCTTGCTAAGAGTTGAGCTTGTAAGCCCCACCAAAATAAAAATTAAATATGTGCACCCTATTAGGGAAGTGGTTCTCCATCCTTCAAGGGCTGGCCACTATAAAAGAGTTATTTTTTAACTCTACCTAAGTTCAATGTTTTATTAACCTTCTACTTAGGTCCTAAATCTCAATTCGTGCACGTGAGGGTGTGTTCCAATTTTTCAAAGTCCTAGACCAAAAGTGACAAAGAGATCGGCTTAAACACTCGTGCCCCTTAGTCCAAGAAATCAGATTTTCCGACTTTGCTCTGTAGGGAAAATTAAGCCATGCTTACTCAAGCATATTTGACCCGAAAAATCAAGGTCGAGGATAAGGTTGTCCTGATACTAAACTAGAGCACCAACCAATTACACTTTGACCAAGACTTAACAAATTTATCATTTAGCATGATTTCCTTCTTCCCCTTCGCCTTTCAGGGTGGTGACCGAGCAGTTCACTAACTGTAGCATTACAAAGTTTAGCCTAAGTTCACCTAACTCAAACTTTTCATACAAGGAAGTTGAAATTAGGTTAATGAATGCTCCTAGATGCAATAGTGCTAGATCAAAAGTGTAATCCCCGATAACACATGAAATCAAGGAGGCACTTGGATCTCTCTTCTTCTGAAGGAGGTAATGCAGGATAACAGAACTAGCATGCTCGGAGAGTATCACCTTTCTCATTGTAGTTTCCTTCGGCTTACGCTTCTGCATGC
Organism: Thalassia testudinum; assembly: GCA_037157565.1. Taxonomy (NCBI): domain Eukaryota; kingdom Viridiplantae; phylum Streptophyta; class Magnoliopsida; order Alismatales; family Hydrocharitaceae; genus Thalassia; species Thalassia testudinum. Next base: position 21,089,889 of record JAZHRO010000015.1, on the reverse strand, counting down.
ATAAGTCCTTTAAGAACTTAACCAAAGCCAAGATATGCTTAATAGCATCGAGGAGCGGGATGTTGATTTCTACACTTTTGAATATATCCAGAAGCTCCTCGTTGTTGTCTATATGTTTCTTCTTCCTGAACTTCAGTAAGGCTTCAGGGAACAGGATATAGGTGGGGTCATCTATTTTGGGTTCTTGAGCCTTAGTCTCTTCTTCAATTTTCTCCATTTCTTCCTCAAGCTCACTAGGGTTCATTTACTAGAAGAGGATAGTTCTAGGTCTTGGGTTTGCCTTCCATTCCTCAAGGTAATAGAGTTTGCAAATGCATACAGGTTTGGCTCTTGGGGAGTGTTGGAAAAGATAGGAGGGGCTTGGTTAGCCAAATAACCAGGATTCGAAGAAGGCCCCTGCTCAACCACCTGAGCATGTGAGTGTGGGTCCTCTAATTCCTGTACCCTTAGGAACTATTGCCCTAATTTTGTACATTTTGTGGGTTGGGTACGGGTTGAGATAGTAGAGATCTAGGTTGTTGGTTGTTAGCAATAAGCTCGGATTACAAGTTTTCCAGTGAGGTTTTCATCTGTTGCATAGGATGGAGCATAGATCCTTGCATTCTACCATCTATCAGTTCAAATCAACCTACCCTACGAGTAGTTAGGCATTTCAAGATGGCTAATTGACCTGACTTAGGGGCAATTGGGTGTATACATGACCCTGACCCATAGATCTTTGTGGTGTATAGTTGTTAGGTTGCATTTGGGGCTGCTGCCCCTGATTCTTCTAGAAGAAGTTAGGGTAGTTCATCAAACTCGAGTTCTAACTGTTAGAATATGGGTTGGACCTAGCATTCTCTTGTACAGCATTCATATCCTCATAAGGTGAGGATGGAGAGAAAGAAGTATCAGGAAAACTAGGATCAAAGGCCCCAGTTTGGAACCCGTAGGGTTTCGAGAAGTGCTGGTTTATAGGTTGAGCCGACTCGAGTTGATTCACAAGCTCCCGTCTTGTGGGAGCTTGTGAAGAATGGAATCCTGAACTCTAGGATTAAGTGGATCTAGAAGTGTTTCTAGAGTTTTCAGCCATCCACTCTTCCATTCTTTTTGCAACCAGATCCACCCTATCTAGCTTATTAAAAATCAATTCCATATTAAATGTATGAGAATCTTGAACCTCATTAGCATTTGATCTAGGTTGCTGGGATTGGTTGAAAGTGTCCATGGAGGCATGGTTTATAGAGTTCTTGCTCATTTCCTCGAACAAATCGTGCATGCCATCTGCATCTTTGTTGAGGAAATTGTCTCCACAAGACGCATCCATGTGATTACAAACTTGATCCGTCAACTCGTGATAGAAAATCTACACGAGTTGCCATTTCGACACCTCATAATGTGGACACTTCCACAATACCAAGCACCATGAAGCAGTTCCCCCGGCCGCTAGACGAAAGTGGTAATCACCCATCGCAAAACATTAGTATGCTAACTGGAGATAATTTCTTTAGGAAGGTCGATTTAAGATCTATCCATGTTGCTATCAGTCTTCCTATTATGTAGTACCAATGTGCGGCCTTATCCTTGAGTGAGTGGGGGAAAGTCCTCATGATCATTTGCTCCTCGTCGACATTCCTGGCCTTGGTGGTCTAAACAAAAGTGGTCGATCATCCAAGTGTTGGAATGGGTCCTCGGAGCTAAGCCCATGAAAATATTTTATTAGGCTTAGAACCTGGGGCTTAATCTCTACATCACCAGCAAGGATCATAACACCGAGGCGATCCTTGTAATTCAAAGGATCATAGAAATCATTCAAGGGTTGAGCGCCCTAACCATTCATGAGTTGGAACCACGCTTGCATCTGCTGCAACTGATCCAGCTGCCTTTGAAGCAACTCCTGCTAGTTCAAAGGTGGGGAAGGTGGTGGTTGCTCAGCCATGGGATTTGTTTAACTATAACTCAACCTACTTCTCCATGAAAGGTCTAACAGTCCTTCCAAGCGAGGATTCAATGACCTCCTTCCAAGCATACACTAGAAGGAAGTCGGAAAGACGAGAAAAAGGAGCCCTGTAGCACCCAAAGTATAGGCATGTCCTTAAATTGAGTAGCCTAAGGACCTAACCTTCAAAAATAAGCCCTGACCACAAAGCAAATTTGGTGTTGTCCTTAATCCAATAGTTTAAGTTGGGCCAACATAGCAAGGGGAGCGTGTCCTGAAGGCCACTAATTATTCCAAACCCTTGCTCACTTAATTCATTTGATAGGCAGGCTCCCCAACTTAGTTCCTTTCAGAAAAAGCAGACGTCACTAATTCAAAATGCGATCTAGAGAATACCTTGAAATGAACTCAATGAATCCTAGGACCAACTTCTACTCAATTTTAATTAAGGTATGGGATAGTTGTGCTTATGAAATGTGGTGGGCCCTAATGAGAGACGTATCATAACTTCTAATTTATCAATATTAGCTAGTTTTCCTAGCTAAATTACTAATGAATAACATTAATATAGTGTTAATTATATAATAAGTGTAAAAATAGTAAGGACCATAGTTACATGTTCAAATAGATAAATTAAGGTTTAATAAATGTTTAAAAATGATCAATTAACAATTAGGACTCAAATCTAATCATTTATCTATATGTAAAGCATTTTATATAACTTATAAAATAAGTTAATTAATTGAATAGCATTAATCACTTAAACAAATATAGCTAAAAAGGGTAGCAATTCAATTTCATGGCATAAACGTATTATTTACATTACTTACTAATATATTTAAAAAGTTTAAAAATAAATAATTTAAATAAGCTTCAAAACTTACTTTTTTCATTTAGGCCCCTAACTTCCATTTCAATTGAGCCCTTCTCGTTCATTCAGGTCCTTCCATATTTTCATTAAGGTCCCTATTTACTCTTCTTCCTCTTCTCCTCTTCTTTCTTGTCAATGGCTGACGATGGCCAGTGACGAGAACCTTGGATCACCACCCATTTGGCAACCAAACATTTGGTTGTTGAGACTCAATTCACCTCATCATCATCCAACAGTTTGGATGAGCTGTCAACTATTTAAATCAAGGTTAGTAACCTCATCGTCGTTGGAGACAACAACAGGTGTTATGATGAACCTAAACCTAAACATGGCTAGATTCAAGGTCCTTAACCTTCTCTAGAACCTATAAATTGACCCCCTACCCTCCGATTACAAAGGTCGACTCCCTTCCCTCTTTCCCCATCATAGCTAACAATAGGCTATTCGTCTAGGCCTCTAGTGATCTTTCATCACCCCTTCGGAGCATCTCCGACGGAGAAGCTCGTCTCCCTCACCTCTTCTTCCTCTCCAAGAGCTGTGACAAGGCTTAGGAGCACCATCTCCTCCATCACGATCCTTCTTTTCTCACTGGAAGTCATCAACCTTTCTTCCTATTCTCACCCTACCACAGCCAAGCTCTCTCCTCCTCTTCATCAGGTAAGTACCCGTAGGACTTTAGCTTAGACTCTAGTTTAGAATTAGGCTTTCAATCCTTAGGAGTAGGCAGTAATTAGATCAAGTGTCTCATCACCTTCTCCAACTCCAGCGAGTCAATTCAAACTCACTAGACCTTCTCTCATCTACCTATTCACTTGCTCACCTTCCCCATCACTCCATGATTCCATTCCACTTCTTCCTCTACTAATTTAATCACATAAACCACCTAATCCAGTTCACCTTCACCTAAGTACCTTCGTTGTCAATGGCGGAGGCTCAGAGGTATTCACACCTCCAATTAGGGCCCTCCACTACTTCTACACATCACTAAGGCCCCATTCTTGCCCTTAATTAGTTAAATAACTCCTTATACACTATACGCCTAAATCACTTCAACCGCTTGAGCTCCCTGTCAATGGCATCTTAAGAGGAATCTATTCACTAATTCCTTCCACATACACCTTCGCAAACTTCTCCTTTTTGATTCCCTCACTCAATTGAGTGAAATCCTTATTCCTGAGTTCTATCAAACTCAGGATGATTCTTTGATAAATTCTTGTCCATATCCTTAATCTGATGATCAATTGAGATAGTTGATGTGTCTCTGAGATTCCTTAGAACCTCAAGATTCTTTAGAGACATTTCTTGAATCAAATCATGGAGATTTGATCTCCAGTGCTTTATCTCAACCTTCATCGGAGCTCCGGTGAGCTCCTAAGACACCAAACCTAAGCTATAGCTCATGAAAGCTTCTGCAAAGCTCCAGATCACCTTTTGATGATCTATTAATTAATTTCCATCGATTAATTCTGTGTTTTAATGTTCATAACACTTTGTTGATATTTGTCTTCCTCAACTTCGGTAGTGCTAAGGAGGCTTTGTCATTAGGTCTTAGACCTCTGCAATGGGTTAGGAAGCTTCATCAAGACCTAGGGAATCTAGGTATGCCTTTAAATTAGTCTTAAATTCACCGAGTTGATCTGTTGAACAACACCTCCTTTGACCTCAGGCAGAAAGGTCGAGGACATGTCTTGAGTAGTCAAAACATGATTATGAGGTGTTGAATAAGCTCCCAAGGTTCATTTGAGTCATTTTGGATAGTTCATTTGATCTAAGAAGTCTTATATCCAAAAGTCAACTTCAGGAATTGATTGGTCAACCTAAGAGTGTTCCTGAGGTTTGATAATGCTACATTTTATGGTGATAATTCTGCCAATTGGAGTTTCTCTTAAGAATAACATGCACAAATAACACATCATAAATGGGCATGGGAGCATTACATGCATCGCACATTGAGATTGCTTATAATTCAATGTTAATGGCCATTTTACAAGTTTATGTCAAAACAGGCCTCAGATGAGCAATCAGACCGCACGGATGGATTCAGAATGACAAACAGAGTCCAACGGATTCAAAATCAACCAAATATGACATCCGGAGCTCTCGCAATTGGCCCAAGAAGTTGTGATCGTTGATCTGACGATCAACGGCCATAGAGCTGCCACGTGGCATAAGATCGGCGCACTCTAGCCACCACCCCACTTCCTCCATCAGCCGTAGGATGAATCTCAGCCGTCCTATCTTCGATCAGACGACTGAGAACAAATCTTAGCAGACGCCTCGTCCGCGCATAGCACCGCTTCATCGCGCAAGAGCAATCCACAGCCATTCGATCTCCCATCAGACGGCTGAGGTTTAATGGAGAGCGCGACCATCTCACGCGCGTGCCTCAATGGTCAGCAACCCTCCTCAAACACCAGGCACGTGCGTTCGAACCGCAATTGCTCACGTCCACGTGCGCAATCAAAATTCAGTCGTTGATTTGCGCCCGGACGGAGCGGATGAAGGCAAGCGGCGCGATCGCGAGCGTTCATTCCAGACACGTGCAATGATGTTCGGGGTGCGTGCTGTGTAAGCGCGATCTGCGAGTGCGCCCTCCGTGCAATCTCAACCGTACGATCTTCGATCGGACGACCCTCAAGGCGTGCACATGGATCGTGAAGAAGAAGAAGAGCAGGTGTGCACGTTGGACCGGCGGGCAGGGGTCTACACGGCTCGTCCTAGACGTCGCTAAAGCCCCTACCCAAATTAGAAACCCCTTCTTCCTATATAAACCCCTCCAACTACCCATGTAAAGCATTCACTTCCCTTACTTCTAGCTACCCTTAGCACCTTTTTGTACTCGCCGGAGTCGGTGAGCCGCTGACGGAGCCCTCCTCCACCGCAGTGGCCGCCTCACCGTCTCCTTTCTCTTTCTCTCTCTCTTTATCCTAGCATTACTTTACTTTTGTTGAAGCATTTGTCTATTGTTGTATTTATGAAAACTCAAGTTGCTTGTTGAATTATGTTGGCTCTCTTTTTATCGAGTTTTCTCTCATCGTGATTTGCATGAACACTATGAGCAAAAGATTCTAACCCGACTCTCTCTCTCTTTCTCTCTCTCGCTTTTCTCTCCCGCATTTTCCCACGTGCAAGCAAAAAAACCTGCCATTTCCGTGACAACTAAGTGACAGAAAAAAAACCCGCTTTCATGCCTCCCTGTATTTGACACTCGGACTCATGTCCATTCTTATATTTAAAACCAACGTTGCAAATGCAAATTTACAACGACCTAGTTAAACAAACGTGTCCTTAACACGTCAAGGTTCTTCACTTTAAAATTGAGATTTAGGAGTAGATTTGAACTCTTAGGATCAATGCAAGTCTATTGGAACAAATTGGAGTGAGGTTTATTGAGGTTTTTAGTGGATTTGAATTCCTTCACATTTTTAGTACATTTCGAGCCTCAATAGAGTTCATAGGTTTTCTGATGAGATTTGAAGCTCAAATTAATCCAGATCAATTTGTTTTGATCCTTTGGAGTGATCTAAAACTATTGTAAAGGCTCTTATCTAACTGTCAGGGTGGTTAACCTGCTATTTTAGTGTTCTTAGCTAAAGATCCAAAGCTTTGAAGCTTTGGACCTTTCCTAAGCTTTCCAGATCCACCATTTCTACTCCAAACCTTGTGGAATGGTTGGTAGTACTCAGTAGAAGCCTTAATTAAGATATCTTTAGGAGTTAGACTAGTTTATTGAAGATCATCACTTTTGTTGGTCTGTAACAGAGAATAATGGCATTAGACCAACTTTACAGCTTGATTCAAAGGATCAATCATGATCCTTTGATCCAATTAGAGCCTGTAATTGAAAGACAACCCTAAGAGCTTTCGATTGAGCCCTTGTTTACTCAATTTGGATCTGCGGGTTACAAGGAATTGAAAATTGAAGTCAAGCTTGGAATCAGATGTACATAGAACAGAAGGACTTCAAATAGTCCCACCTCCACAGCTGAAGAAGCACTGAAAGCATATAAAATGATTCACCACTTATGCCAAGCAGTTGACAAGCACTTGACGCAAAAATGAGCATGTGTGTGTGTGTGTGTGTGCTTATGCGTGGGCTAAAATGCAGCTCTATAAGGTGGCCTTCGGGCGTGAGGTGGAATGTCTAGAAGGGTGACAGATGGCCTAGTAATGGTACCAATCCGACCCATATGGGGCATTGATCTTGTGAACGGTCTCGTGACCCAATCTAACCTTTTGAACAGTGGAGAAGTTAATTTTGAGAATTTGGCTAAGTTTTTAGCTTAGTGTTCTCAACACTTATTATCATCAGAGAAGGTTGTGGGCGATGCACTGTAGCCTAAGTGTTAAATCTGAATGTGCCTAAGTTTGAGATGAATAAATGTGAGCTTTCATGTGTTGTTTCAAAACACATTTTAATGATTTCTTTTTAAAAGAATTCAATGCAAATATTTTTCTTTCCATTATGGAATGATTGCCTTGTCTTTAATGTGTATTTCTTTGCAATTATTCATGTGGCTAACATATTGTAGTTAATTAAATAGATAATTAAGTAGTTAATTAAGTAATTAATTAATTATGTAACTTATTAGTATAGTAACTTATACTATAGTAAATCGATATCATATTAGTATAATATAAGTATTAGTATAATGTAAGTAGCATAATATAAGTAGTAATTTTGGTAATTAGTAATTATAAATAATTAATAAAGTAATTAAGTAATAAGCCTTAGCTTAATTAAGTAACCTAGTATCTATTAAATAAGTAGCTAGTGATTATAACTTAAGTATACATGTAAAATAGAAGTAACTTAAGTAGTAATAGTTATCTTAGTTTAGTAAGTTATGTTATTTAGTTAATTATAGTAAGTAAGACCTATAGAGTAATTATGTATATAAGCTAAGTGTATATTAGTTAGTTAATTAAATTGATTAGAAATAAAGAGTGGTTTAAAATAATTGGTGAATGATATTGAAAAATGCCAATTTATCATCATTCTTATGCCCTAAAATAAGTTTAGCTCTTAGCATTTTAACTCTGCAATCAAGTTTTTGGGTTACATTTAAGCATTCCAGTAGGTTAGGCATGCATTGCATAGTTTTTGTACTTTTAATGTGTTTATTTTAGTGTTAGGGATAAGCAAAAAGTCAGAGCCCACAAACCCTAACACTCAAGAAGGTAGAAGATGAAGAAGAAGCTCATCCCAGTTGGATCCCAGCTCATTCTAGCTAGATCAACCTATTCTCAACTCCATTCAACTTAGCTCAGCTGAATGGTACCTCAAGCTAGCTCACCTCAACTCCTACCAGTTTCATTCATCTCACCTCAGCTAGATGGTAGCTCAGGCTAGCTCAATTCAACTGATCTCTGCTCCATTCCAGCTCTAGGCAATTCACAGAAGCTCTACTAAACTTAGCTTAGCTACTAGTCATCAACTAGCTAAGCTAAGTTAGCTGAAGAGTCACCACTCAACTCAGGCCAGCTCAACTCCAACTCTTGAAGACCAAACTCAGCTCAACCTAGTTGAGCTTAGCTACCTGGCCTAAGCTAGCTACCGTAACTAGCTAAGTAGTTTTCAGGAAGATCAACTTCAACGCACCTCACCTTAGACTTAAAGGAATTAAGCTCAACTTAGCTTTGTTTTGTAGCTAGCAAAAACTACCTAGCTAGGCTAGCTATTGAGCTCTTCTCCAGTTTTCTTCAGCAACAGCAAGCTTCAGCCAGCTTCAGTGCAACTCAATTTAGCTCCTCCTCAACTCCTCCTCAACAAAAAACTTCCTCCTCCATTCATCTACTATCTAAGCCATCTTAGCTAAGCTCCACCTAGCTCCACCTCCATGACTGATGGGAACACCATCATGAGTCCTAACTAGCTCATTTTGACTTAGAAAAGAGAACAAAAGCTCCTACATAACCTAAAGAAAGGCCTAATTCAAGGAAGAACTGATTTGAGAAGAAAACATGAACTAAAGGGTAAAACTGTAATTTTACCATTACAGTGCATCAATGGGATTTCTCATGGGCTAAACATAGGTCAATTGGACTTAACAAGAGGAAAAGTGGGATGGTTCAATCAGAAAAGGGTTATTGTGAGATCTAAGAAATAAATGACATTCTGTAATCCTAAAATAAATCTACTTAATACAACAAGGTTATGGCCAGGATAAAAATTAACTAAACCCTCTAAAATTCATGGAAAATACCTCTAGGGTTTATAACCTTCAATTTGGCCTTTGAAACCTATTTTGACCTAAATTAGGGTCCTAGTCAGATATTTGACCTAAATTGGATTTTTGTGTAAAATGTCCAGTCAAACGTAGTCAAACCTAAAATCCAACTTCACCATTGGATTCCTTAGGTCCAAATTAGGTTTGTGCCAAAATTTGGACACAAGGGAAGGTCATCTTGACCTACTTTGCAAAATAGTCCACCAAATTACATTTTGACCCTTAGCTTTTGAAAACCTTTGCGGAAACCCCCTATCTTCCTCACCACGTTTTGCATTTAGGTCCCTCCACCATTACAGTGGAGGAGTCCTTCAGCGAGGATTTGAGGGAGGATTTCTCTCTGATTCCTCAGAGATCTCCCAGATTTGGAAGGGAGATTCTCTGAGGAATTCCCTATCGTCTGAATGCAATCCCAAGATTTGATTCTCACCCAATCTCTCATGCGAATGCACGAGAGATATGGGTATCTCTCGACGTTCCAAGTTCGGCGAGGTTGCCATGCTTGGAAGCTTGCCTTCCAAGCACAAGGCCCTCTGTCCGCGACTATAAAAGACGCCCTAAATCCTTGTCGCTACTCTCAAGCTTGAATTGGCCGCAAAAAACCCCTAAATTCATCCTCCCTCATCTCCAGCCAACAGCCCGCAAGCTTGGGCGATCTCTCCTCCCTCTTCTCGTCGCTTTGCCACCATACCAGTGGCAGAGTCTTCTCCGCCTTGCTCCTCCGCGTCGCGCCATACCTGCGTGCGCTTCTCCAACCCCTTCATCGTCGCCGTCTTCCTCACCTCAGGGCCTTCTTCTCCGACGGCGGCACTCACACGTCACTCGTCCTTCACCTTTCCCCCTTCGTCCAACTACCCTCAGTAAGTCCCTCTCTCTCTACCTTTCACTTTCCCCTTCTTTATTTCATAAAAAAACACCCTCGACAGCCACCGACTACCTCCGTCTTCCTCATCTCCGACAAACCACCGGCGGGGTGAATCCGTCGCTCCACCCATCCACACGCCTCTCCACCTACCTCAGAACCTCCGTCATCACCCACTAATCATCATCCACACCTCCATTGACTGCCAACACCTCCCCAAGTGCCCACCGAACACACGCACCTTCATGGTCACAGTCTGACCTAGGCACACACGCCTAGGCCATTTTGCACCACGCCACCCACCGCTTCACCTTCGCTGTGACACGGTGAAGCTCCCCAAGTGATTTGATAGGGCCGCGAGGCCGTATTGCTGAGTTTCATGACCGACCCTCTTCCACCATTGGAGCAGGCGTGAAGGAGCAAGCTTGCTCGCTCCAAGTTGCGCTAGTCCAGATAGACAAGCCCCAGGTGCGCGAAATCTTTCCACGACCCTTTCGCACCTAGCAATCAGAGGCCTCAGCGACCGTAGCTGCAGCTATTGGACAGGCATCCTCCCTATGGGCGCACGAAGAAGTGGGTGGGAGTTTAGTCCCACCTCGGAAACGTTGGGCGCAGGTAAGTGATATAAGTTATTTTTGTGTTCTTTGCTTATCGCCTCAGTTCACGGGGTGAGGTCCCCTCACCCACACTCACCCCTCGTCCGCGACCCCCCGCTACACAGACCTGGTATCCGACCCGTTTACCCTGCATTCCTCGTGCACCACCCAAGCCGGTGCGCCTGGACCCAGGTGCACGTAACCCGACCTGATTACCCGGCTGGCTCTGGGAGAGCGAAGAGAGAAATAGAGAGAGAGAGTATGCGGGGGAGGGTAGGGGAGGTTTTGCACTCTCGTGTGTGCAGGGAAGGAAGAAGGAAAGAAGGAAGGAAGCCGCTGAGGAAAAGCTAAGGAAGAGCCAAAGCTTAAGGGCAGGAAAAGTAAAGGACTTGTGAAGGCAGAGGCTGAGGAAGGACTTGAAGGCAGAAGTTGAAGAAGAAGGAAGAAGAAGGCGTTGCCAAAGAAGACAAGGAAGGAAGGAAGAAGCACTGTAGCAAGAGAAGGTAGGCTGAAGAAAAGGCTAAGGAAGAAGAGTTGAAGGAAAGAAATCAAAGAAGAGAACAGAAGCCAAGTTAGACAAAGAAGAAAAGAAGAGAAGGTGCGGCCAAGCAGAGAAGGAAGAAGGAAAGCAAAAGGCAAAGGCACAAGCTGAGGAATCAAAGGCAGAGAAAGAGTAAGGAACCAAGAGAAGAGAAAGAAAGAAAGAAGAAATCAGAGAAGGAAGAAAAGAGAAGAAGAAAGAAGAAAGAGAACAAACATTCTTTTTGCATCTCTATTCTCTCCTTAGCTTTCATATATATTGAATCTCATTCATATTATTGTTGAACATCATATTTTGATTAATTTGAGATTTTGATTTTAGTTTTTAAATACCAATTTGCTCCCTGTGTTTAACCTCGGATACTTAGGTTTTCGAGTAATAAAATTCTTATTTGTTTTCAAGGCGATTTCATTTATACTGCAACACTACATCTTTTAAACATTGATTTTGCCCTGTTAATAATAACCATCCAACCCTAACCCTAAATACTACCTACATAAGCCTCTAGCTAAACCCTACTCAAGTCTACCTACTACCACCTTCACATCCCTTCCTTTTTGCACCAAATATAGGCACCCTTTGGCTCCTCTCCACCATCAAAGGGCACCTTCATGTTGGCACCAAAAACCACCCTCCAACCACCTTCCTTTTCCGCCAACTCTTCCCTCCAAAAATTCTCTCCATCTCCACGATCCATCATCCCTTAAACAACATCCACACCCTTCATTCAATTGGTGCCAACCAAGCCCTTCTAGAAACCACAAAAATGGAGCCAACTCTTGGTGTCTCTCCACCACCAAGAGTCACCAACACCACCATAACCACCTCCCATACATCCCTTTAGTTGGCACCAACTTATCTCCACCATAGGATCCCCATAACCACCCCATCAAACCATCCTAGCCCTTCACCTAATCCCACGCCAACCCCCTCCTTAGCCCTCTTATTAATACCCCTTGTAACCACCACCAAAACCCTATCCTTGGTTAGCATAATTCTACCTCCATCAACCATTTCCCATGGCCAAGAAAGTAGGAGAAGAGAAGAAGATTAAGGGGGCAACATACCTGTCCTCTTGGTGCCTTCTTCTTCTATCTTCTTTCTTGTGACACGCCAAGGACCAAGCTCTTCATAGGGGACGACCAGGCTGAGGAGAACTCAAGGTGGTGGAAATCCACCTTGGAGAAGGAGAAAGGAGGAGGATACCAAGAGCAAGGAGGATCTCTCTTCATAGTGCGAGAGCAGCCGCACTTGGAGCGAGAGCATCTTCACTTCACTTGGAGGAGTTTTTCTTCATCTTTCATTCTATCTTATGTATTAGCTAGTTGTTAACTTTTTGTAAGAAGCATTCCTCTACTTGGGGATTAATTGTGTGGTGCCATTTACACAATTGAGCTCCCCAAGTACTTTTGTAGACTCTAGTACTTCAATTCTTAATTCCAAAGTGCATTTCCATATCTTGTTGGCTTCATTTTATGTGCTTTAAATTCTAGTTTTTCTAGTAGCTTTAGTGTAGCACTTCTCCTTTCTAATTACCCTAGGAGCACTTGCCTAGGGTGAGCTTATAAAAGTAGATACTATCTTGATCACATAGGAGTAGTCAATTCATCTTTTCGTGCCTCGATTATTTCTAAACTCTAAAAATTGGCAAAACCCAAAATACAAAAATAGAAGTTTCGATTTGAGTAGGCGAGAGAGAGAATAAATATTTCACTAACAAATTGGCCTCCTTGGACGACTCTGAATATTCAACTATCTAGGTATTACAAAATTTAAAAGCAATTGTGATTTCGTGTGTTACAATGACTAAGAATCACATTTAGAAATCTTGCGATTTTCACAATCAGATATGCTTAATTTATCCTCCCCAGTGAACGACCTGGACTTAACTAATAAAAATTTATAAATTGTGTTGATTACCTTGCTCGCTATACTGTAACTTAACAACTAATTAACTATGTAAGGTAGTTGTACATGATTTTTTGGCACCGTTGCCAGGGAGGCAGCTTGCATAAATTATATTCACCATTATCATTTAAATTATTCTTATTTTTGTATTACTTATTTCTAACTTATTGTGTTTTCCTTGTCTTTTTTTAGGTATCTATCTAATAGGTACATGCATGAGAAGAAGACGGGTTTTTCTCTTTGTATATTCCATTATTTTTCCTATATATACTCTGTGAGATACTTTCTTCCCTAGTCTCTAGGTAGTTTGCTTGTTGCATTTAGTTAGAGATATAAAAAACCACAAAGACATCTTTTATCTGACTAGCAGCTGTATTATTAGGCATACACTCTTAAGAGCGCATTATCTTGCTAGATATTTGTTTTGGGATTATCTTCTATGGAGATAGAGTATGCATTCCCACGTAGATCCCTATCTTTGACTTAAGCAAGACCATAATCATGTTTTGAAAATACTAAAAAGTGAAACACATTTTTTTATCTTCTTTCCATTTGAAGACATTATACAAAAATAGGAATTTTATAAAACTCATGTCAAATATCTATTTTGAGAACTTGTGTGCGAGTTTTTCTATCGCATTTTGTTGCATGCTATTGCATACACAGTGCAATCACTAGCATCACATGAGTTTGTCCTTCTACCTCTCCTCTTTTCACCTCTTAGGGTTTTGGTCTAAGATCAACAAGTTTGTCTCACTACTAGAGTCCTAGGGAGCCAGTAGTAAGAGGTCTCAATCATAGACCTCAAACCTTCGAGCCTTAAGGATATGTACTTCATAGACACGTAGGATGCGTGCTTGTACTTATACCATATCTATTTGCGTCTGCATATTTTACGCATATTCTAGGTCATCTTTTCTCTGGAAAAGGAGAAAACCTGCTTTTGTTTTGTTGCCTTTAGGTTTTGCTTGCCGTTGTTTCTCGCAGTGGCATGAGTGTGCCTTTGCACATTTTTTCTATTTACGTATGAGAAGTGATCACTGAGACCACCCCTTGTCCCTCCATTAATAGGTTTTCCTAGACCTATTGCCCCTATGCAACTCTCTGTCTCCATACCTTCTACGTCTTCTGCTTTCTCTGTGTTTGATTCTATGGATCAACCACAGAATCTCGAGATCCCCTTTAGTCAGGAGGATGTGCCACCTTTTGATATCCATGAGGCGCTCCTAAACCAGAACATACAGATGCTTAAGCAGAACCATTAGATCAATTTGTTGACGGTTGCTCTTCAAAATCTTTAGGCTCATTAACCTGAGGTGAGTCCTAGCTATGGACCACGTCCTCCACCTAGGCTTTTACTTAGAGATTACTACAATCCTTTTAATGCCCAAGTGGAGCCAGATGTTAGGATTCCCATAGGGGAAAATGACCTTGAGCTTAAACCTAACATTATTAGCCTTATTGCCACTTTCATGGTCATAGAACCAAGGATCTGTTTCAACATATTGAGGATCTTAAGAATCTGAGTCAGACTTTGGGTCCATGGAATCAGAATTAGGAAATCCTTTTGATAAAAATGTTCTCCTTTAGCTTAAAGGACAAAGCCACCTACTGGTATTGCATGATCGCACGACCTATTACATCTTAAGCTGAACTTGAATCTACCTTTTTAAAGAAATTCTTCCTTATAGGTCGAACCAACACACTTAGGCGAGCAATCACGACATCCACTCAAAATTAAGAACCCATTCATGAATCATGGGAACGCTTTCACAATCTACTTAGAAAATGCCCACACCATGACATCCCACGTTAGCAACTCATGTACATCTTCTACTGCGGATTACATGAGAGTGTGTGGAATCTCGTGGACGCTTCCTATGGGGGCAACTTTCTGAATTAGGATGAGGAATCCACTCATGAACTAATTGCGAGAATGGTGAAGAACTCCATTAGTAATGCCTCCATGACCCAATTTAGCAGAGGAAGCATGAATCTGAGGGGCACCCATGAGATCACGAATCAATCCAGTTCACAAGATTTGGAGATTATAACTGAGAAACTGGATAAATTCGATATTATAGGTAAGCATCTTGATGAGGTTCGCAATTCAATGAAAAATCTATCACCTCTACTTGCTATGAATCCCGCGCATCAACATGTTTTGCAAATTCTCGCAAGGAGGGAGTTTGTGAATAATCTGGATATTCGAGATCCTTCTACCTTGGGTTACTACCACACCTTTGTTCCAATCCTAGGAGGGACCTTTGTCCTGTCTGTTCCTTCTCTTTCCACGATTTCTATTGTGGAAAACATGATGAATCCTTATAATCTTTATGTCATCCAGGAGAATGATTTAAGATCTAACCCTTATTCTAATATCTATAACCCTGGATGGAGAAATGATCAGAGCCTCATCATGAGTTGCCATGGGTGGTGCTATCACGAAGCATCGATTGCTAGGGACCCTTGAGGATTGATGATGGGGATGATGAATCCGATACAGACGGTGTTGAGAAGCTAATCCGAAGCTAGAAATAAAAAGAAAAGAGAGAGAAAGCTTTCCAAAAAAATAAATCCTCTGTCTCTCTTACAAAAATGCACTGCAAACTGAACCTAGGCTAAAAATGTCTCAAGCACGGGTGCTTTAACTGCGGAGTCCAACAAACCTTAAGTTAGTTTCTACGGGCCTTAAAAACCTTCGTAGAGGACTGAGGCTAAAGTGGGTCAGGTCTGGATTTTGGTTGGTACTTGAGTACCTCTAGGCCTATTGTTAGCATTCTTAACCTAATCAACAAAAGAAAAAGAAAAACACTTATCATAACTAGTAACAGACACTCAGGGACTAGAACAGAAGTTAAAACCTTAAAATTTTGCTAAGGGACTAGCAAAAGCTAGGCATGGGGGTATGATGAGAGCCTCATCATGAACCCTAACTAGCTCATTTTGACCTAAGAAAGAGAATAAGAGCTCCTACATAACCTAGAGAAGGGCTTAATTCAAGGAATAAGTGTTCTGAGAAGAAAATATGAAATAAAGGTTAAAACTGTAATTTTACCATTGCAATATATAAATGGGATTTCTCAGAGGCAAAACATATGTCAAATGGTCTGAATAAGATGAAAAGTGGGTTGGTTCAGTCATAAATGGGTTTATATGCAATCTAGGAACTAAATGACATTTTGTAACCCTAAAACAGACCCGCTTAATTCAACAAGGTTTTAGTCAGGATAAAAATCAAATAAACCCTCTAAAATTCATTGAAAAATATCCCCTAGGGTTTAGAACCTTCAAATTGGCCTTTAGAACCTATTTTGACCTAGATTGGGATCCTAGCTCATTAATTAACCTAATTTGGATTTTTGTCCAAAATATCTAGTCAAACGTGGTCAAACCTAAAATCCAACTTCACCATTGGATTCCTTAGGTCCAAATTAGGTTTGTACCAAAATTTGGACCTAAGGGGAGGTCATCTTGACCTACCTTACAAAATAGTACACCTAATTACATTTTGACCCCTATATTTTGAAAACCATTGCAGAGACCCCCTAATTTCCTCGCCACTCTTACAAACAGGTCCCTATGCCATTAATGGGGAGAAATCCTACTCTAACGAGGATTGGAGGGGGAGTACTCCCTGATTCCTCAGAGATCTCCCAGATTTGGAAGGGAGATTCTCTGAGGAATTCCCTTCCATCTTAGCTCGATCCTAATATCCGATTTGCACCCAATCTCTCGTGCGAACGCACGAGAGATTTGGGTCTCTAATTGATTCCATCTCCCGTGAGGATTCGCGCGCTTGGAATCTTGTCTTCCAAGCACAGGAACCCCTGCCAGCATCTATAAAATGATCCTCGCCCCTGGCCGCACCTCTTCAGCTCGACTTGGCTAGAGATTCACCCCACTTTCATCTTCTTCTCCTTCGGTCAAGTGGTCCAGCGAGCTCCGGCGAGCCTCCCTCCTCTTTCTCGTCGCTCTGCCACCATACCAGTGGCAAAGCCGCCCTCAGCATTTTCCTCCGCGTCGCGCAACAACCACGCGAGCATCTTTAGCCCCGTCGTCGCCGCCGTCTCCCTCCACTGGACGCCGTCTTCTCCCGCGATAGCAGGTACTGCCAGTCGCCATCTCTCCCCCTTCGTCCACTTAATTAGGTTAGACTTACTCCTCTCTATCCCCTCTTCAATTCCCCTCAATCTATTTCACAAATTACCCCTCGACAGCCACTGTCCACCGCCATCTTCCCCATCTCCAGCCAACCTCTGGCGAGACACACCCATCACTCCACACCTCCACATGTCTCGCCACCAACCTCTTCACCTCCTCCACGGTCCACTGAACATCTTCCACCCATCCATCGACCGCCTACACCTCCCTAAACACCCCCCGACCTAACCCATAAGCACGGCCACAGGGTGACCTAGGCACGCACACCTAGGCCACCCCACGGCCTGCCACCTACCATCCCACCTTCGCCTTGACACGGTGAAGCTTCCCATGTATTTTAATGGAACCACCAGGCTGTATTCATGTGTGACAGATCAGAGCTCCCGTCTGCCATTAACAAGCACACGAGCTTGCTTGTTCTCTAGCTTCAGGCTGCAAGCTTCAGAATTCAGGCTCCCAGGCTATGCAGGTTGAGAGTGTGCGCAAGTCCAGCCTGAGAGCAGTTGCCACGAGACCTTCAACTGCGACAATTGTGCGAAGTCATCTGCCTGCAGGTGCGCGCAAAAGCGAGAGGGACATTAGTCCCACCTCGTGAACACAGGAGTGAGGCGCGTGCGATAAATTGATTTTGTGTTTTATGTTATTTGCCTCAAGACACACATGGGGTGAGGTCCCTCACCTATCACGCCTCGTCTACGACACTCCCCCGCGGACCTGGCACTCGACCCGACTAACCTACCGAGCACTCCTCGCGCACCACACCCACACCGGTGCGCCTGGACCCGGGCACGCGATCGACCTGATTACCCGGATCTGGGAGAGCGTACCGAAGAGAGATACACAGAGAGAGAGAGAGGCGCGGGGAGAGTAGGGGAATAGGTTTTGCTGTGTGGTGATTGTGCAGGAAGAGGAAGCTAAGGGAGGAAGAGGCGCAGCAAGAGAAGTAAAGGAAGAAGGACTTAGCCGCAACAAGAGAAGGAGAAGAAGAAGAGAGACACACTATAGCAGAAGAGCAGCAGACCAAGGGAATAAAAAGAAGAAGGAAGGAAGAGAAAAGCCAGAGGAGAGCTAAGGCTGAAGAAGCTAAGAAAGAAAGAAGACAACCCGCAAAGGAAGAAGAGAAGGAAGAAAGGCACTGTGCAGAGGCAGAAAGCAAATAAGAGAAGGCAGAAGAGAAGCAATTGCAGCAGAGACAGAGGAAAATTAGAAGAAGGAAGAAGAAGAGAGCTGCATGGAGAAGAATAAGAGGCCATCACTTAAAACGTCTGATCCTATGATCAAACGTCCAACTCTTTTATTTTTGCTATAAATTTAATTCATAAACTCTTGCATTTATATTGAATTAAGTTTTGAGTAATTCTAAGTGTTCAATTACATTATTGAGATTAGTGAATAAATTCCATTTGCTCCCTGTGTTCGACCTCGGATACTTAGGTTTTCGAGTAATAAATTTTTATTTGTTGTCAACGCTTGGTCACCTATACTACGATGCAACTGACTGTTAAAACACGATCAAGCGCTGCCAACAAGAAACCACCCAAAATTTTCTTGGGCTGATCACAATCAAAGATCTAATTATCAAAATCAGCACCGTCAAAACCTATATATGTTGCCTTCTCAGCAACAGCAAGTGAGGTCAACCTATTCGAATACGCATAACTATTTGGGGCCAAATAGAGATTCGCAGCTTAAGCAAATTTTGAGAGTTGTGAATGAGAGCCAACGACGTAATGTTAAGGCTCTAACTAAGATCCAAAGCAATGCATGATTGAACTTGCTAATTTATGAAATCAAATCACATAGTTGGATGAGTCTCATCAGCTAGGTACTCTACAATTGTAGCCAGGTCCGAATCCTAAGAATCTGCCACATCCTAGGTATAAGCACATGTAGTAATCAGGCCATTGATTCGAATCAAAACCCACCCTCTGATCCTCTCTAGAGTGAGTTACCAAACCTGCATCAGCAACCTTTGTTATACCAAAATGATCCTCTTATCATTCAAAATCAGAGTTGATTTGTTGCTGAGCCTATGCCTTTATTTGAACTCACTTCTATCTTTCGCCTCATTATTTGAGTTCTTTACCTCGAACCAAATCAGATTTATCTTTCACAAAATCATTCTTATCTTCTTAAGAATTTCATGTGAATCTGATTTTGGTCCTGCGAGATTGATAAACGCCAGTTTATCATCATTCTTATGCATTAAAATAAACTAGCTCTTAGGATTTTTCTCCGCAAACAGGTTTTTGGGCTGCATTTAGGCATTAACTGGTTAGGCATGCATTGCATTTTTTCTTGTTGTTTTAATGTGTTTTTGTGAGTGTTAAGGATGAATAGATATACAAATCCCTAAAACCCTAGCACTCAAGAAGGCAACTGGTGAAGGAGGAGCTCAAACTAGTTGGAACTTAGCTTGATCCAGCTCACCACAACTAGAACCTAGCTCACTTGGACTAGGGTTAGCTCATCCTAACTCCATTCAACTAATCTCAACTGAATGGCAGCTCAAGAGAGCTCATCTTAGCTCACCCTAGCTCAGGTCAGCTCAAATCCAGCTCGACTTGGTTGAGTCTATCTCATCTTAGCTCCCACTAGTCCACAGGGAGCTCTAGCTAGCTCAGCTAAGTTGACTGGAGTTCACCTCAGCTCAGATCTAACTACATCCAGCTCCACTCAACTCCAGCCAGCTGAAGAAGAATTCATCCCAGCTTAGGAAGCTCAAGTCTAGCTCTCGAGGACTCAGCTTAGCTCAACTTGGTTGAGCTAAGCTACCTTAGCTGTCTCAACCAGCTTAATCCTCCCCGGGAGCACCAGACCCAGCTCACCTCAGCTCCATTCAACAGAAGCCAGCTCACTTTAGCTTGGCTTAGTAGCTAACAAAGAACCAGCAAGCTAAGCCAACTAGAGTAGCTCCATGTTAACCTCTTCAGTAGCTGCCAGCTCCACTTCAGCTCCAGATTCTTCAGATCCAGCTCCTCCCTCCAAACCCTAGCTCCAACACCTCCTCCTCTACTCCACTATTATCTAAGCTAGCTTAGCTATGCTCCAGCTCCCTTGGCTTTTACCACCTAAAAACCCTACCTAACAACTCCACCAACTAGCTCCACCTAAGCTCCACATAAGCTAACCCTACTTCCACCTCACCTTGGCGCCAACCTAGCCTACCCACTACCTCCAAAAGACAGCACAAAGTGGCGCCAAAACCACCCTAACTACCCTCCCTATTAGTGCCACTTTTTCCCTCCAAAACCCCCTTCATCTCCACCACACATCTTCCCTTAAACCCATCTCCACCATCCACATAATCCCCCTTCTAGAAGCCTTCGGGTGGCACCAAAACCAAGGCATCTTTCCATGGTTGGTGCCACCTTTAGGTGACCCTTCACCACCATAACCGCCACCTTCACACCCCCCTACTTGGCACCAACTCTTCTTAGCCCTAGGATTACCTAACCACCTCCATCTTCCCATCCTAGCCATCCATCTCAAGGGTCACCTTAACCCCTCATTCTACCCTATAAAAAGACCACCACCCACCACCTTACAAGCCATCCTTAGCTAGCAAATTTCCTCTCATACTCTACCTAGAGCCCACGCCCAAGAGAGAAGAAGAAGAAGAAGAAGATTAAGGGGATATTTTGTCCCTTTGGTGCCTTCCCCTCTTCCCTTCTCTCTTGTGCCCACGCCAGCCAAAGGAGGAGCCAGGCAAGGAAGACCTTTGGAGGAGGTCTTGAAGGTGGTCCATGCCACCTTGGAGGAGAACTTGAGGGTGGTGCACGCCCCACCCTTGGAGGAAGGACTTGAGGTGGAGAGCATCCACCTTGGAGGAGCTTTCAAGGAAGGAGAAGAAGGAGACCCTCTTTTCAAGCCAAGGAGCAACTAGGCTTGGAGCAAGAAGACTCCCTTCTTTACCATATTCTGCAAGAGGAATTGTGTTTCTTCTATTGCTTTTAGATTTTTTGTTTCAAGTAGAAGCATTCATCTACTTGTCTTTGTAAAGAACACAAATTCTACTTAATCAAATTGCCTTCTTTTTAATATCTATTGCAATTGTTGTTTTTGTTCTAGCACTTGTTTCACATCCTCTTCCTAACTACTCTAGGCCTCCACTTGCCTAGAGTGAGCTTAGGGAGGGGATATATCTATCTCTTAAGTTTTAGCTAAGTAATTATAGGTGTTAGTACTTTCCGTCACAATTTGCATTTTGCCCTCATCATTTCAAAACTAAAAAAATTACATATTTAAAATACCAAAAAGAAAGTTGAGATTTATTTTCTAAGCAAGAGAGTTGATTTGCAAGCAACCCGCCTCCTTGGATGACCCTAGATACTCCTCTATCTAGGAATATAAATTAAAAGCGTATGCGATTTGGCTTGTTACAATGACTTAAAAATCACTTTTACAAATCACGCCAAATTTCGCATCAGAGATCTATCAAGGCAAATCAGGGCGGGATTTTTTCTGTTATCTTTTTGCAGGTGGTTATTTTGCTTTTCTGATCTATGCTAATTCTTCCTTGACTCCCTTATTCTATATCGTATCTATTTTGTTACGGGAGTTCATTTCACTAGGGTTTATGCCTAGCTAAAGGCGTAAAACTTAGCACCTATATATGTTGTTTTCAGTTCTTTCTTTTCTGTTTTTCCCATCTTTGTCTACTTCTACACTTAAGTCTGAGTTTTGGCAAATCACTTCTTTATTACCTATCCTTCACTTAGTCCGATCGGACCCTTTGACTTTTTTCAAAGTAGAAATCATCTGCTTGAGATATGTTGATCTCCTCTATCTGACTCCTTCTGTCACCCTATACTAAGTGAAGTGTAGTATTTTTCGCCCTTTCCTTACAAAGAGGATATTGTAGGATTTTGGCATAGAGGGGTGTAAAGTGAAACTTAATACTTTAAGTGTAATAGTAGACAAAAGAAGAATAATTTTGAAAAACCTTAAAAATTTAAATTTTTGAAAACACATAAAAATTTGAAAAATTTATAAACCATAAAAATTAAAAACACAAAAATATTTTCCTTTCTATGGGGGATTACAATCATCTTGAAAGGGATTCTTTCATGAGAAGAAGAATTTTGGAAGAAAATCAATAAAGGACCTTATTTAATATTTATATGTAATTAAATAATTTAAAGAGTTATGAATCTTTAAAGGTCAGGAATCAAAAATATATTTATATAAGTAAGATTATTGAATCCCTACTTTAGACTTTGTCTTGAATATTTTTCAAAACAAGTACTTGTTTTTGACTTTTGACACAGGACTTTTCGAGTCAAGAATTTGAAATCTAAGTATGTGATTTGTATTCCCACTCATCACTTTGAAAATAGAGTAACTAAGATGTCATTAATTCTTATACAAGATTTAATTTTTTGAATTAAATTGTAACTTTCTTGGTCAATAAGACTACGTTATGTCCTTTTGACTTTGAAGGTCTATTTTTATCACTAAGTGTTTATCGTGCTTGATCGGGTTTTAAGAATATCACGTTGTAGTATAGCTGAAAAAGCATTCAAAACAAGTATAATTTTATTACTCGAATTTTAAAGTCCAAGGTCAAACACAGGGAGCAAATTAGGGTTTAGAAATCAAGATCACAACTTAGAATTTAAAAGAATATGCAATAATATCAATGTCTCAATGCAAAAATATAGGTGTAGATGTGTAGCACAAAATATCAAAGAAACCAATGTATATGAATGAAGCTCAAAATTGGACGTCTGATTTTAAATCAGCCGTCTTAAAATGTTGATCCTACAGTGCTTCTGCTGCTGGCTACCTTTGTCTTCAATCTTCTTAGTCTTTGTTCTTTGGTGTCTCCTTCCTTCTTCTTCTTCTTCTGATTTTGGCTTCAGCTTCTTTCTTCAGCTTTGCTTGCCTTAGCCCTTAGCTTCCTCTGCCTTCCTCTTCTTCTTTGGCTTTCTTCTTTCTCTCTCTCTTGCCGGTTGCCTTTCTTTGGCTTTGCTGCCTTCTCTTCCTTCAGCTTCTTTTTCTGCCTTAGCCTTCTCTGCTTCCTTGCCTTCTCCTTCTTCTTCCTTAGCTTCTCTATTTCTCCTCTTTGGCTTGCAGAGCAAAACCTACCCCCTACCCTCACGAGCTCTCTTCTTTCTTCTCTCTTGGGTTCTACTCTCCCAGAGCCACGTTTCTCGGGTAATCGAGTTGGGTACACGCCCAGGACCAGGCCCACCGGCATGCGGTGGTGGGCAAGGTTTACTAGTTAGGTCAGGTCACCAGGTCCGCAGGGCGTGGTCGTGGACGAGGCGGTCAGGTCGGGTGAGAGAGGGACCTCACCCTGTGAGTTGGAGGCAGAGAGCCTATGGCAAGAAAACAACTTATGCGGGTGAAGCACCCCAAATCTTTTCGAGGTGGGACTATCTTCTCACCCCCTTCGCGCGCATCTGCAGCAGAGGTGTTCCTTCGATTGCAACTGCAGCTACAGCCCTCGACACCAATTGGATGCCTGGAGATGTTCGCGAAGACTTTCCGCGTAACCTGGGACTGTGACCTGGAGCGGGCACGGCCTGGAGCAGCTTGCAAGCAAGCTTCATTCCCGACGTCAATGGTGGAGAGCTCCTGGACTTGAAATCACCACAACGGCCTTGCGGCCACGTTAAAACGCTCAGGGAGCTTCGCCAAAGTGCGGCGAGTGTGCAGGGGTGGTCGGCGTGGCGTGGGAACGCCTGTGTGAGCCTGCCTAGGGCACACTATGGCCGTGTGTGTGGGTGTGTTCCGGGGTGTGTTTAGGTGAGTAGCGGAGTGATATGAGTGGGCGGTTATGATCAGGGCGTCGAGGCGGAGCTTATGGACTGGTCAGCGAGGAGGGAGGTGGTCTGTGGAGGTGGAGCTAACTCGCCAGAGGTGAAGGGGATGATGGTGGTGGAGTGTGGCAGTAGTCAGTTGGGGAAATAAAGAAGGGGGAAAGGGAGTAGAGCGTGAGAGGAACTTATCTAAGCGGAGAAGAGACGAAGGGGGAGACGGAGATGGCGTTTGGCACATATTGCCGATGCCGGAGACGAAAGTGCTCAGAGAGGTCGGTCGGCGAGGACGAAGGGGAGGTAGGGGTGTCGGCAGGTACTACGCGACGCGGACGAACGTGAGGGAGAGAAACCTACCATCGGTATTGTGGCTAGGAGACGAGGGAGAGTAGGAGAGATCACCGGAGCTTGATGAGTGAGTCGGCTGGAGGAGAGACGAATTTAAGGGGGTTCTCCGGCTGATTTCAAGCTTCCGAGAGTCGGGGCGAACTCAGGTGTCATAAATAGGCCTTGGAGGTCGGTTTTGTGCTTGGAAGCCAAGCTTCCAAGAAAGGTAAGGTCGACGACGATGGAAACTCAAACGAGACCCAAATCTATCATGCGTTCGCATGAGAGATTGGGTACCAAGTAGGGCCTCAAATTGGGTTCACATTGGAAGGGATTACTCAGAGAATCTCCCTTCCAATTTTGAAGGGGATTCTCTGAGAGATCAGGGAGAAATCGCTTTCTAAAACTCACCGGAGTATGATTCCCTCCGCTATAATGGCGGAGGGACCTACTTTCAAAGAACGATGAAGAAGATAGGGGGTCAAATGCAAGGGTTTTTGAAAGATAGGGGTAGAATTGTAATTAGGCTGGACCTATTTGCAAAGTGGGTGAAGATGAATTCCCCTTGGGTCCAAATTTTGGTACAAACCTAATTTGGACCTAAGGAATTCAATGGTGAAGTTGGATTTTGGGTTTGATCACGTTTGATTGGGTAATTTATGCAAAAACCTAATTTAGGGTAAATATTTGTCTGAGACCCTATTCTAGGTCAAAATGGGTTCCAATAGCCAAATTGAAGGTTTGAAACCCTAGATAATATTTTTATATGATTTTTAGAGGATTTAGGTAAATTTTATTCTGACCAGAACCTTATTTAATCAAGTAGGTCTGTTTTAGGGTTATAATAAGTCATTTAATTCCCAAAACTCACACAAACCCTTTTCTGTCTGATTCAACCCACTTATTATCTTGTTAAGACCATTTGACCTGTTTTTAGCCCTTGAGAAAACCCGTTGTTATACTGCAATGGTAAAATTACAGTTTTACCCCTTGTTTCTCACTTTTATCTCAGAATGATTATTCAGTGAATTAGGACCTTCAGTTGATTATGTAGGAACTTTTATTCTCTTTATTAGGTCAAAATGAGCTAGTTAGGGCTCATGATGGTGTTCCCATCACTAAGTTGAGTAAAGAGATGAGATACTTTGAGTTAATCAAGTATAGAAGTTAGTTAGGATCCTTAGCCATAAGGTTGAACGGGCTATGGGTAGTTTAATTAGTCAAGGATGTTTAGCTAGACTAGGTGAGTTGCGTCTTGACAGATCCTACAGGCTGAACTAATGGCGTAAGGGACCTGAAAGTGAAAGGCTTTGTTGTCCACTCTTTAGTTTGCGAGCTACGTAACCTAAGTGTGCAAACTTCACACACATTAGAATTTTCTTACAAGCATTTGAGACCGTGAAAACATAGAGACCAAGAGATCGATCTTGTATCTGTTTTACCCCAGGGGTTTCCGTGGGGTGACTCTTGAAAGGGTGAAGATGTGCCTCACCTAGAAAAAAGCTTGGAGATTTTACTTAGCAGTAAGAAAAAATGAGGTGAGAAAAAAAATTTATATGAGAAAAATATATATTACACCCTACAATAGTGCACTTCAGTACAAATGGGTACTTATGGATTTATCTACCAAATAAAGTATCTACAAATGGATGCTACCCACCTCCATCCAATAAAAACACCTCAATACAATGAGTGTTTTTAAAAAATATGGAGATAAAAACTAGGAATAAGAGACCAGTGGTCCAGCCGAGAAAATATACACCTTGAGTGGTGACCTCGAGATAAAAATAGGTGAGGAGAAAGCAATTAAATCTAAGTAAGGCCAAGCCAAAGGCTTGAAGTGGGATGACCTAGATTGGGATCTTGATGTCTTGAGGTCTAGATTTTTGCAACTTTGGATGCCTATAGGATGACTCTACTTCACCTACGTGGAAATTGTAACCTGATTGCTACTAAACCTTGAGTAGGCATTGAAGCCTGGGAAATCGGGTTTTAGAGAATAGCGATTGAGGGAGATAGGAGATAAATTGACAAAGCCCTAGGTTTAGAAGTCCATCCTTGATGCTGTGGATTGGTTGGTTGGTCTAAGGGTCCAACTTACTCTCTAAATTTGATTAATAAAGGGTGTTTAGTTAATTTATAAAAGCTTAGGTTGATAAGAATTGGAATTCACAAGCTTAAGGACCGACTTATTTCTATTGAATTTTAAGTTAGAATTTGATTTCCAGTCTTTAAGTCTTGTTACATTACCTATCTTGGCCTCTTTGATTTTTAGGGTTTAGAGTGGTATATAGGTAACAAAACAGGTATCAGATGTTTTGATTCGGATTTGAATTCATGTTGAGAGTATGCTTTTCACGAGTATCTATTTTGAAAGATATTTAGGTTTTTGAGTCCTTTGCAAGAGGATTCCCGTCTAATGCTCTGTTTTATTTATGGATACTTATTTATAAAAGTTTAAATACATAAAAAGATAAAAATTGCAAAAATCTTCTGACCTAATCATTTTACTTAAGAATTAATTATATCATATTTAATCACCCTGTTGTTTAATTCAGCATATTCATTAGTTATTTTGCTAGGGACTAGCAAAACTTTAGCATGGAAGTATGACGACAGACTTATCATGGTTTCTAATTCATCAATATTAGCTAATTTTCTTAGTTAAATTACTAATGAATAGCATTAATATAGGGTTAATTATATAATAAGTGTAAAAAATAGTAAGGGCCTTATTTATATGTTAAAATAGCTAAATTAAGGTTTAATAAATGTTTACTTATGATTAATTAACAATTAGGACTCAAATCTAATCATTTAGCTATATGTAAAGCATTTTATATAACTTACAACCTAAGTTGTTAATTAATTGAATAAAATTAATCACTTAAATAAATATAGCTAAAAAGGGTAAAAATGCAATTTCATGCCATAAATGTATTATTTACATTAATTACTATTATATATAAAAAGTTGAAAAATAAATAATTTAAAATAAGCTTCAAAACTTACTTTTTGTACTTAGGCCCCTAACTACCATTTCAATTGAGTCCTTTCCGTTCATTCATGTCCTTCTATATTTTAATTGAGTTCCCTATTTACTCTTCTCCTCTTCTTTCTTGTCAACGGGCGACGATGGTCGATGACGAGAACCTTGGATCACCGCCCATTTGACAACTAAACATCTCTACCATGGTTGTTGAGACTCAGTTCACCTCCTCATCTTCATCCAACGATCTGGATGAGTCATCAACCATTTAAATCAAGGTGAGTAACCTCACCATCGTCGGAGATGACAAGAAATGTTACGATGAACCTAGATCTAAACATAACCATATTTAAGGTCCCCAACCTTCTCCAAAACCTGTAAAACGACCCCCTACCCTCCGATTACAAAGGTCAACTCCCTTCCCTCTTCCCTCATCGTAGCTGATAATAGGCTATTCCTCTAGGCCTCTAGTGACCTCTCATCACCCCTTCAGAGCATCTTCAGTGGAGAAGCTCATCTCCCTCACCTCCTCTTCCCCTCCAAGAGCTGTGACAAGGCTTAGGAGCATCATCTCCTCTGTTTCGATGCCGTCCTTTCTTGTTAAAAGTCATCAACCTTTCTTCCTGTTCTCGCCCTGCCACAGGAGAGTTCCCTGCTCTTTGTCATGTAAGTACCTGTAGGACTTTAGTTTAGACTCTAGTTTAGAATTAGGCTTTCAATTCCTAGGAGTAGGCAATAATTAGATCAAGTATCTCATCACCTTTGACTTCGGCGAGTCAATTCAAACTCATTGGACCTTCTCTCATCTACCTATTCACCTACTCACCTTCCTCATCACTCCATGATTCCATTCCACTTCTTCCTCTCCTGATTTAATCACATAAATTGTATAATCCAGTTCACCTTCACTTGAGTACCTCCGCTATCAATGGCGGAGGCTCAAAGGTGTTCACACCTCAAATTGGGGCCCTCCACTACTTCTACACATCACTAAGGCCCCGTTCTTGCCCATAATTAGCTAAATAACACCTTATACACTATACGCCTAAATCACTTCAACCTCTTGAGCTCACTAGCAATGGCGGCTTAAGAGGAGTTTATTCACTAATTCCTTCCAAATACACCTTCGCAAACTTTTCCTTTCTGATTCCCCTCACTCAATTGAGTGAAACCCTTATACCTAAGTTTTGTCGAACACATGATGATTCTATGATTCTCTGATAAGTTCTTGTTCATATCCTTAATCTAACGATCAATTGAGATAATTGATGTGTCTCTGAGGTTTCTTAGAACCTCAGGATTCTTTAGAGACATTTCTTGAATCAAATCATGGAGATTTAATCTCTGGTGCCTTATTTCAACCTTCATCGGAGCTTCGACGACACCAAACCAGAGCTACAGCTCATGAAAGCATCTGCAGAGCTCCAGATGACCTTTTGATGATCTATTAATTAATTTCCACTGATTAATTCTGTGTTTTAATGTTCATAACACTTTGTTGATCTCTATTTTCCTCAGTTCCAGCAGAGCGAGGAGGCTTTTTCACTAGGTCATAAACCTTTGTAATAGGTCAAGAAGCTTCATCAGAACCTAGGGAATCTAGGTATGCCTTTATATTAGTCTTAAATTCACTGAGTTTATTTTCCGAACAAAACCTCCTTTGACCTCAGGTGGGAAGGTCTAAGGACATGTCTTGAGTAGTCAAAACACGATAATGAGGTGTTGAAGTTCCTAAGTTTGATTTGAGTCATTCTGGATAGGTCATTTGATCTAAGAAGTCTTATATCTAAAAGTCAACTTCAAGCCTTAATTGGTCAACCTAGGAGTGTTCTTGAGGTTCTTGACTTTAGAACTGAGATTTAAGAGTAGATCTAAAATCTTGGGTTCAATGCAAGTCTATTGGAACTAATTTGAGTGAGTTTTATTGAGGTTTTCAGTGAATTTGAATTCCTTCACATTTTGGGTACATTTTGAGCCTCAGTAAACTTCATAGGTTTTTTGATGAGATTTGAAGCTTAAATTAATCTAGATCAGTTCATTTTGAGCCTCTAGAGTGATATGAAATTGTTGTAAAGGCTCTTATCCAATTGTCAGGGTGATTGACTTGCTATTTCAACGTTCTTAGCTAAAGATTTGAAGCTTTGAAGCTTTGGACCTTTCGTAAGATTTCCAAACCCTGTGGAATGGTTGGTAGTCTGCCTTAATTGAGAGATCTTAAGGAGTTAGGTTTATTGAAGATCATCAGTTTTGCTAGTCTGTAATAGAGAACAATGTCATCTAGCCAACTTTAGAGCCTGATTCAAAGGATCAATCATGATCCTTTGATCTAATTAAAGCCTACAATTGAAAGATAACCCTAAGGGCTTTTGATTGAGCCCTTATTTACTCGATTTGGATCTGTGAGCTGCGAGGTATTGAAGTTTGAAGTCAGGCCTGGAATCAGAAGTACATAGAACATACAGACTTCATATAGTCCCACCTCCATAACTAAGGAAGCACTAAAGGCATATAAAATGATTCACCGCTTATGCCAAGCTGTCGACAAGCATCGAGCACAAAAGTGAGCATGTGTGTGTGTGTGTGCTTGTGTGTTACGACCCGGTTCCCGAATCCCTACAGGACCTGAGACTGGCTCGCCTCGACTAATCCCAAGACTCAGTCGTCCAACAAGAAATAACCAAAAAGTAGGAAAATAAACCACATTCACATATGCAATGTAACTGAGTAGTAAAAAACGTACAAGCAGTAAAGGAAAGTAAAAGCTACTATTTCAGTACATACCACCACCACAACAGGAACAACGAAAACGAAAGCAACAGTAACAACAACAGGAACTAAAAGTCTGAAACTCACAACAACAGTAAAGAGGGTACAACAAAGAGTGCAGAAAACTACGGTTGGGCTCAACTAGGCCCATCACCCTTCGCAGCCGGAAGCTCGGGCTGCTCAACTCCTGGACCTAAACAGGGTTATGAAAAAGACGGAGTCAGCGAACACTGAGTAGAGTGGTAACCATACTATCTAAAGTAGTAAAAGTAACAGGCATAATTGTCTTTTCTAGTTATTTATTTTATAGGTAATTCCTTTTCACCCCTTTTAGTCAACTTTCAGATTTTTCTTGATCTTGCATGTTCCTCATGGGAACGATCTTGATTGCAGTCTTTTCCGAAGAGTAGAAGGTACATGTGGTGCTCTCCTGGCCGGGAGAGTCCCTCATGGTAGTCCTACACCCAGTCAACCACCCCGAGGTCACTGTCAAGACGTAGCGGTGACTACGGCACATGTGATAAGTGCACAGGTAGTTACCCTGCACTGACACGTAGTCAGTCGTTTCCGCTAACGGGTACGCCCAAAGTACAGCACGAAACAGTATAGGGCCTAGCCCTCTTAGAAACAGGGGTCTAGCCCCTCATAACCAAACAGGGGTCTCACCCCTCCACAGTCCGCGTACCCTTGTCTGACTACCCTGGTTTGCCTAGAGGGCTTAACAAGTCGGTGTAGGGTGGCTAGCTGAACCCCGGGCCTCGTGGGGTGGCTAGCTCCCTCCCTACACTACTAGCTCACCTTGGGACCGTGTACACGAGGGCCAACAGAAGTCGGTGTAGAGTAGAAAATCCTAACTCTGGGTCACAACCCAATGGCAGCTAGCTCCGCTCTACACAAAAGGGGACAGTCGCTCTCCTTGGTACCACGTACTCAAGGGCCAGCACACTTCCCGTCTACATTCCAGATTTTCCATCTAACCACAGGAGCTCTACTCCTAACTCCCCGTAGGGTTCGTGCTCAGGTTCATCACATTATTTTGATCCAGTTTCGATCATTCACAGTTCAATTTTCATTTATGAACAGGCAGCTCGTATTTCCACAATTTAATACATGCAACTAATGATTTTATAGGTAACTATTCAGTTATCTTAGGTAGCTCATATTCTAACAGGCCGCTTATACTTTATTATAGGCAATGGCTAGCAGCTTAACTTGTTCATGTATACCAATACAATCATGCAGAATAATTTGTTTTATTCATTTCTCTGTCCTGGGGTTCATGCCACATCCTAGGTTTCTAGTTGGCTAATTTCACATATACATTCTTATTTAATAAGATTAATAGGGGTGGACCACTCTACCAGACAATCCGGGAGTAATGGGGGTTTGAACCGCAGACCCAAGCGCCTCTGCGAGCCCCAAACACGCAATAGGTCGAAACCCTAAACCAAGGAACACATCACAAAGGAAGATTCAAAATAGTGTATAAAGGTTTCTAATATGTAGAGAAACTCGCAAGAAAACCACGATACTTCATTTGCGTAAAACGGATCTTGATCGAACCCTAAACGGGTCAAAAACGTGTCTGCTAACCAAAATCAGATGCCTGGAAATAAGTCCAAACGTCTTAAAAGTTACAGAATCTCACCTCAAGCTCCTGTAGTGACCTCAAATGTCCAGGACTCCCCCGCGATCGTCTGAAAGCAGTTCCAGATGTCTGACCAATCCTCCGGTTGTCTGATAAGCTGTTCAAACGTCCAAAAGTGCGTGGAAAAACGTTCCGCGCACCTTCCCAAGAGTGCTCCTACGTACGACAGAGCAGCCACCCTATTTTAGCCAAACCAAATCCTCTGCAGTGCGGCCTGCATGGTCGTAACCGCAAAGAGGACGTACCTTCGTGATACAGTGCTTTCAGACGTCTAGTGTTGACACCAGATGTCCAGACGCTCAGCCGGTCGTCCAGACTGCACTCCAAACGTCTGATATTGGAAAAATTCCAGTATCAGACCACGCTCCCAGCGCTCCTCGCTGCGCTTCGCCGCATTTCCCCTCACTCCGCCACAGCTCCAGCTGCTGCAGGTGGTCAAGGACAACGCTCCGGACCTCCTCCTCCTCCTCCCGCACGTGTCGCGGTGGTCGTGCGAGCTCCGACGAGCTTCCACGAAGCTCCCGAACTCGACCTTTTCTCCTTCTCCCGCACTTCTCCTCTTTCTTGCTCTCTCTCTCACTCACCCTCGCTCACGGTAGTGAAAGTGGGGTGTGGTGGTAGTGGTGGAGTGGAGAGGAGAGGAAGGGGGGTGGCTCTTTAGCTGAGGGGTTAGGGTTCCGCAAGGGGAAAGGGAGAAGGAAAGAGAGAAGGAAGGTTCTACATGCCGCCCACGTGCAGAACGCAGAATGCGTACATATTTTTAATTTCCAGACGTTTAAGAAAGGGTCTAGACGTCTGGACAGACGTCTGACTGACACTCCAGAAGTCTTAAAAGGCTAAAAGTGGAACGAGTCTTTACATTGTGAGTGGGATAAAACACGGCTCTGCGAGGTGGCCTGTGGGCGCCAGGTGGAAGGTCTAGTTAGGTGGCATGTGGCCTAGTAATGGTAGCGATCCGACCCATCTGGACCATTGATCTTGTGAATGGCCACGTGGCCCCATCTAACCTTTTGAACTGAGGAGAAGTTAAATTTGAGAATTTGGCTAAGTTTACTCAACACTCAGTATCATCCGGCAAGGTTGTGGGTGAGGCATATAGCCTAAGTGTTAAATCAGAATGTGCCTAAGTTTGGGATGAATAAATGTGAGCTTTAATGTGTTGTTTCAAAACAACATTTTAATGATTTCTTTTTACAAAAATTCAATGCAAATATTTTTCTTTTTGTTATGGAATGATTACCTTATCTTTAATGTGTATTTCTTTGCAGTTATTTATGTGGTTAACATATTGTAGTTAATTAAATAGATAATTAAGTAGTTAATTAAGTAATTAATTAATTATGTAACTTATTAATATAGTAACTTGTACAATAGTAAATGTATATCATATTAGTATAATATAAGTATCCACATAATCTAAGTAGTATAATATAGTAGTAATTTTAGTGATTATAAGTAATTAATATAGTAATTAAGTAAGCAATAAGCCTTAGCTTAATTAAGTAACCTAGTATCTATTAGATAAGTAGCTGGTGATTATAACTTAAGTATATATGTAACTTAGAAGAAGTAACTTAAGTAGTAATAGTTATCTTAGTTTAGTAAGTTATGTTATTTAGTTAATTATAGTAAGATCTATATAGTAATTATGTATATAAGCTAAGTGTATATTAGTTAGTTAATTATATTGATTAGAAATAAAGAGTGATTTAAAATATTAGTGAATGATATGCTTAATTTAGCCTTCCAATGATCGACCTAGACTTAACTAGTAAAAACTTATGAAATGTGTCAATTACCTTACTCGCTATACTTTAACTTAACAATGACTAATTAACTATGTAAGGTAGTTGTACATCACTAAATGGGTTGTGCCCTTAATGATTAGTTAAGAGATGTGTATGTGCACAACCAGGGATTTTCAAGCAAGATTATTAAGGATGAGGTGTATTTTAGGATTCTATTCTTGCTTAGTAGATTTTAGAGTTCAAATTTAGGTATATTCAATCATGTTCTGTGAGGCAAACCAAGTTTTGAAAACATCGTTGTAGATATATTCCTTTAAAAATTAGAAATAAAATGGAGTACCTAGTTCAGTCCTAAAAATTGAATCCTAAGGGGCAAGCTACTAGATGAATTTGTTTTAATATTAGTGATGCAGTCCAAACAGCTCAAACTATTGGCTAGTAGCACCATTTGATTAAGGCACACAAAAATAATCAGACTATTCAAATTTCTACTCACTTATGTTTTATATTAAGGTGTATTAGGTCCACAGGTTGGATTCTGGTTAAAGGGTAGAATCAAAGTGATAGTGTGTCTTAGGTTTCTAGGTTTAAATGTGTGTATATTTCAAGTAAATCCCACAATTAGAGGAAAAGAAATTTTTTTGTATTTTTTTAATATGCAGGTAGGTGAGGTGAAGGTGACAAACAAACAACCAAGTCTAACCTAGGGTTATGCAAGCTCCTAGGTTGGTTTGGGTTTATGTTATTTGAATGACAAAATGATTCTAATGGGTGGGGAGAAGGATAGACTTACAAAATCTCTAACTACACTCTACTCCAATCTACAGGTTTGGCTCGCCTGAAATGAGTGCTTGTAGTCACAGCAAATTAGAGGAGTGAGATAAAAGTTAAGTAAAGTGGGAAGAACTCGGTAAATCAAAGTTCATAGCCACCTTGGCAATGGCATCAAAATGATGAGCAAAAAAGTTTGTGTGAGAAAATGGATTTAGGTTTTAGGAAAGAGAAACCCATGCCATCGTGTTTGTAGAATTTCACTAGTAAATAAAATTTTACCCAAACTCGGTGAGTCCTGGGTTGAACATAGGGAGGTGACGTTTGATTTACAGAAATCCACGTTTGAGTTTATTTATTTTTGGTATTTTTTCTATATCTAATTTTTTGTGATTTTATGTTAGCAAGCAAGATATCAGGTTGAATTGTCTCTAAGCTAAGTAATCTACTCACAAATAAGTAAAGTGAAAAGAGAGAGAGAGAGAGAGAGAAACAAATTTATGTAATCTTAAACAAATGTTTATTAAAGAAAATATTGTGGGAATTTAAATCTACACTAAAAACTGAATAAAAAGAGAGAGAGAAAGAGAGAATCCCCCTCGCTGGCTGCTTGGGGGACGAGCTGCTTGGACAACGCCCAAAAGAATGAGGATAGAGGCAGAGGAAGAAGAATGGAGCTTGGATAAAATGGGGACGAGACGGGTGATGCCGTAGTGGGATTTGCTTCCTGGAAGGGTGGTGAGTGGATGGCTGGTGAGTACTCCACGAACGAGGATGAGAGAGAGTGAAAAAATTATTTTTTGAATTCTAGTGGGCCATCCTAGGGCTTGGGACTCGCTCAAGAAGGATTCTTGGGCTCTAGAAATGGAGAGGACAGAGTAGGAAGTGATGAAGAGGAAGGGGGTGTAGGGGATTTATAGTCTTGTGGCACATCATTTGGCCCATAGGGCATTGATGGCAGCGTGGAGGGCACAAGCCGCGCACGACGCTCGCGCACGCAGCTGGGAAAGGAAAGGGGTAATGGCAATCATCAAATGATGATTGTGTGGCTCAAAGCGCACCTACATAGGCTGCTCAGATCACGCTCATCGCACATCAGATCGTGCATCCTCCGCACATGAGATCACACATGTCGCATCTGCGAAGATCCGCATTGCCATGTGGCCATGCTAATCGCCACTTGATCCAAATTGAATAGCTCTCAATGAGATCGCATTGCACACTCAGACTGTAAGGCACTCTGATTGCGTTGACATGGCTTCATCCGATCCATCCGCTCAAGATCAAGCAGTGGAATTAAATCCACACTTGTGAGCGAATCGCGATTCGATCTCTCGTTGTAGGCATGAGGATCGTAGGTCTTTAACCAATGCATAGAGGTTAGTGGTGCGCGAGCTCAACCATTGGATTTCAATCCGACGGCTAATATTATGCGATGATCATGCCTTCGAGATGTGAGGGCGAGGGAGAGTGGGTGACATGGCTTCTTGCCAGCCGTTAGATCTCGATTCAATGGCTGGGCTTGATGGTTCGAGCAAGAGGTTCTTGTAGGTGATGTGGTGAGATCAAGGCCATTGGATTAAGATCCAATGACCTAGATCATGCCTTAAGCATGCTTTAGAAGTTGAATGGGGGCTTTGGGCAGCTCTGATGGTTCCACATAGCACCATCTGAGCCGTCCATCTTCTCTTCTTCATAGGTGACGCTATGAATGTCCGATCGGGTCGATTTTCATGGCGTTGGGCTACGATCATCAACCTGGATCCATCCATACCATTGGATTTGTCATCTGATTTTCATATTTGCATCACCTTATCCCTTAACCGTTGATCTTTGATTTATAAAGGATGCTATGGATGTCTAACTAGGGTGATTTTGGAGGCGTTAAACTCTGATCATCGCCCTAATCACATCTGTACAATTAGATCTATCATCTGAGGCACAAAAAATGTGTCGCCCTCTCCCTTTGCCACAAAAATAGGTTAATCAATGTACAGTTTATACAAATTACTCTACACGCATGATGATGGATGTTATGCGATATTTACAATGCTAGATGCATCTATTAACCTAGGAATATACATAAATAGGCATTTTATACTAGATAAATGTGCATCTATCAATCCACCATCTACATAGGAGTGGGTCAACTAGTTGTCTCGTTGGCTAATCGGCTGTTGGGATCAAGAAGATCAGGAGTGCGTTCAGAACGTATCCCCTCTCTTCCCTTCACTAGCTAAACGACTGGAAATAATTTTTGGTCAACCAATTAGTACTGGTGCGGCTCTCTTTGATCCATTTTGAGGGTTTTTTGGTGCTGGTTTGAGGATCGAGGTGAGGAGTTACTCCGGGATTGCGAAGGGTTCGTGGATCCTATTTAGGAATGACTCTCCATGACACGAGGCTCTTATCCTCCCATCATAGAGGAGGGCAATGGTTTGCTGGGCTTATTTTAGGAGGCAACACATATGAGGTGTTGTGCAATGACAGCTACAAAGTGATAATCTCTTATACTTGTGGGATCTCGAAGTGGAAAGGAAATAATTCTGCCCATGATATTTTAGTTTAGGGTATTTTGATCTTGTTTTTATTTCTCGATTGGGTTTTTGGCATCAATTCGATCCTTGATTTGAAAAGAAAATTTTAAAATATCTATTTCTCATACTTCCACAATGCCCGCAAGGTGATTGGTTCAACCTATCCCCTTCACCCTTGATTGGTCCTAGCCCTTTGAGATCATCTGTGATACTTCAAACTTTGCTATAGGAGTTGTCCTAAGACAAAAGATTGAGAAGAAACTTGTGGTGATTTATTATGCTAGCAAAACATTAGATGATGCCCAAAAGAATCACACTATCACAAAGAAAGAATTGCTACTTATGATATTTGGATTGGAGAAATTTAGATCATATCTCTTTGGTTTCCACGTGGTTTTCTATGCAGATCACTCAACTATGTGGCATTTATTGGTCAAGAAGGATGCAAAACCTAAGTTGATTAGATGGATCTTATTATTATAGGAATTCGATCTAGAAATCAGAGGCAAAATTGGATCATAGAATGTTATGGTTGACCACCTCTGTAGATTGACTTTGGAAAATATTGAACCAACACCTCTAATTGAGGACAAATTTCCTAATGAATAGCTCTTACCGCTAACTAAAGAAGGGATTTAGTGGTATGCATATCAAGTTAATTATTTAGCCACAAGTAATACACCTGATAAATCTATAATATTTCGTCATAAAATGCCTATTATACAGGTTCCTAAGCTGTTTAGATGCATTTGGTATTGTAAATAATGCATAACATCTATCTTATTGCATTTAAATTAATTTGTACAAATTGTACATTAATTTTCTTATATTAATAGCTAGGAAACAAAGTGACACATCTCTACGCTTCATATGGAAGTACACATGTGATCAGGGTGACGATCGGAATCCAACGCCTTCGAAATCGCCTCGATCGGACCTCCGTAGCATCCTCTACAAGCCATAGAAGATTGTTGGCTAGGGGATAGGGTGACGTAAATCCATACCTCAAAAGAAAAATCCAACTATACAGATGGATTCAGGTCGACGATCGCAACCCAACGACATGAAAATTGCCTCAATTCGACATCTATAGCGTCACCTATGAAGAGAAGAAATGGATGGT
The DNA here is from genome assembly GCA_037157565.1 of Thalassia testudinum. NCBI lineage: Eukaryota > Viridiplantae > Streptophyta > Magnoliopsida > Alismatales > Hydrocharitaceae > Thalassia > Thalassia testudinum. The sequence goes on along the minus strand of JAZHRO010000015.1, from coordinate 21,052,126 downwards.
CCAAATGGCTCCACATGTTACCATCCAGACCACCGATAGCTGTCCAAGGCCACCACACACTCTCAAGGGCGTGCCCATCGCATGATCTCAATTGTTGGATCACCATCCAATGACTATGACCAATCCTTCATCACGCTCCATAAGATCTGAAGAGTCGCACCTCTACACGATCTCGACTGTCAGATCTTCAATCAATGGCCAAGAGCACATGCACCACTGCCATCAGATGCTTACCTTTTACACACAAAGGCACACGTAACACAATGGTTCAAGCTTGATTCCCTCTACGTGCCTCTTATTCTTGGCATGCGTTGTCCAATTGATTGGGGTCGCTTGATCGACATCGAATGACATGCGACACGCCATGTGGTGCGATGGATGAGGAGAGCACTACACATGCATGATCACACGTGATTCGAAGCCATCTCCTCATGCAATCTCAACCGTTCATCCTCCATCCAATGGTCCACGCCACACCTTGAGCTGCCTGTGCTGCGCCAGCGGTGTGCACGTATGCCGTGCACACATTGTGTGCGATGGGTGCCTGTGTGCGCGTGGTCCCTGTCTCACGTGTTGCCATTATTCCCCCTTACGCCAAATCATTTGACACATGCCTCCATCACCCTATAAGTAGCCCTATAACCGCCCTCCTTCCTCTTCATCCCTCCCTATGCTCTTCTAGCCCTCTCTGGACCTAAAGAATTTCTCTTAAGTGTGTCCCAAGTTCCGGGATGCTCTACTAGAGAAAAAATAATTTTTGTTCCCACTTCTCACCCCCCCTTGTGGAGCTCTTGCCAACCATCCTCTCACCCCTGTTCAAGGAAGCATATCAGCCCTGTCTCATCTCCTCCTCATCTAGCTTCGTCCTCCCTTGTCTGTCTTCTCACCACCTTCATCCAAGCTTCGCTCATCCCCCAAGCAGCCATCGAGGGGAATTTTCTCACTCTCTTCCTCTTTTGATTTCTATCGTAGTATAGATTTATTTTCCACGATTAGTTGTAATAAACATTGATCTAATTATAGATATTTCTCTTGCTCTTTCTCTTCCTCTCTCTCTTTTTCACTTTGATTAGATGTTAGATAGAGTAGTTGATTTAGAAATAATTCGACTCAATCTTCTACCTTATAAAATATTTAAAAAATTACAAAAGGAAAAAATACCAAAAACAAATTAACCAAATACAATTTTTATTAAACATTTACCTCCCCGTGTTCGACCTGGAACTCACCAAGTCTCAGAGGATTCAAAACCCTAATTCTCATAGGTTTTTCGATCATCATTTTGGCACCATTGCTGGGGAGGCAAAGGAATTTGATTTTTCAGCGTCGCCTGCACTTAACTTTTATTTCACTTCTCTCCATCTTGCTGTGATTGCAAGTACTTATTTGAGACAGGCCAGAGTAGTTTGATTGGAGCAAAGCACTGATGAAGGTTCTGTAAGTCTATCCACTCCCTACCTGCTAGATTTCACTTCGCCACTGTAATAACTCAAACCCAAATCAACCTAGGAATTTTTATAAACCCTAGAACAAATTCTGGTTGTTTGTTTGTCACTCCACCTACCTCACCCACCTGCATATAAAAAAAACACAAAAAAAATTATATTCTTCTCTGAATGTGGGATTATGTTGAAATATAAACACATTACACACCCACAAACTTAAGGCGCACCACTCTTGTCTGATTTAATCACTCAACCGGGAATCCAATCTGTGGACTCGATACACCCATGCTGACTATATACATAAGTGATTAGAAATCAGAATAGGCTAATCATTTTTGTGTGCCTTAATTAGTGGTGCAACAAGCCAATTGTCTAATCTGTTTGGGCTACACTACTCTATGTAAAATTGATTCATCTAGCAACTTTACTCATAGGAATCAATTTTTAGGGCTAAACCAATCACTCCATATTCTTATTGACTTTTAAAGGAATATATTTATGCCCGTGATTTCAAAACTTGCCGTGCTTCACTAAACCTTGACTGAATAAGGCTAACGATTGAACCTTAAAAGCTACTAAACAAGCTTAAATCCTAAAAGATGAATCATCAAATAACCTTATTTGAAAACCCTTGTTGTGCACACACTCACTTTTTAAACTAATTTTAATGGCACAACCCAACTAAAGGGCCCATCACATTCTAGAGCACATTCAATCCCAAGCCTAATTAAAATTGAGGAGACCTTGGCCTTAAGGATTGACTTGCTCTTCAAGGCCCAAATTTAAACTAGTTTCGATTAATCTGCTTCTACCGATTTATCTAATGTCTAGCTAAGGGAGTACTATCAAATGACAGTAGTTGGGGGATATTAAAGGAACTCAAGGCATAAGCCAAAGGAAGAACCTTCTATCTAATTCTTCTCTCTAACTGGTTGGATTGACCAGATAGAAGTAGACAAAATCGTTTATAATCTTACGAGTTCTAAGAGTCAATAGGTCTTTAGGCTACCCACTTAATGATAGGTTTGGATTGTTTGTATTGTATGGCACCTTTCTCTTCTCTGTTTTTCCTCCCGCATCTCCATGTATCCTTCCATTTCATACACACACTTCCACTCCTATTCTCCAAACACACCCTATCCTTAATATCATCATTATCCTGACCCAACCACCACCCACCCATCCACTAGTTGGGATAACAATGAATGAGGATATAATTCAGGACCTTAATATCCAGGATCCAACCGTGGACATCAATGTTGGTGTAAGGGCACCATGATCGTTAATTTTGATGTTGACAAAACACTTGTTATTTGACATTTGCATTTTTAGTGATTAAGTTTCAGGATTAATGCAAATGGAGGCATGCTTGAGGAGCTTGCTCTTGGATAAAAGCATTAAGGAGAATGGAGGAATCCAAAGGAGGAGCTTCATGGAAGTGATGGAGCTTTGCTTTGAGCAAGAGCTTGAAGAAGCTTGAAGTCATAAAGAATATGATAGATGTTTTATTTCATGCATTTGTACTCTTTGCTTTTTGATTATTTTCTTAGAATCATTGTAAAGAGCCCTAAAAGTAAAACACCTTAGTCTTAGGAGCACCTTCCCATCTCTAGGACACTTAGACAAACTTAGAAAATCAAGATAGGCTTCAGACAGCCTAATCAGACATCCAATATGGACATCAGGCATCTGATATGCGACTTTAAGTTATCTGACCTCTTGACCAGACATCTGAACACTTAGGCTAGAAAGTAATAGTCTGTGCCTTTCCATATAGATGTCCTGTCCATAATCTAGACGTGTTACAAGACATCTGAGGACCTTGCCAGACATCCACCAAAAGGACTGTTAGCCATTGCCTTTGCGAGCCAACTTAGGATATTTTAGCATTTATTTCCAAACGTCTATAGAGGTGTCCAGACGTCTGACATAGAGACGTTGGACCCAAACCCAAGGTTTATTAGACCGAAAATAGCAATTGCTCATTGGAATCAATTCCTGCTTTTGACTTCTAGGATTAGATGTCCAAACTTAATCCCAATCATCTAAGTCAAACGTTTGATACTTAGATACTAGATCCCTGTTTAGGTCAGTTAATTTTCCAAGAACTAGACCTGCCTTTATTAGATGTCCAATATTTACTCCAAATGTCTTACAAATCCAAGTTAAACGTTTCCCTAGATCCTTGTTTAGATTTGAACTTTTCCAGGGAAACCACCCTTCAGGATCAGAAGTCCAAAACTCATATTATACGTAAAACCAAACATCTGATAACATAATTAGTCGTTAGATAACTGCGTTAAACTCATTTATGATTCTGATTTCGGCCCAATCTTTTGTACAATCACTCCTAATGGTAACACCATCATTAGCCATAAATAGCTTGAATTAGTTGAAATCCAATGACAAATGCTCCTAAATAATTGCCTGAGGACATTAATTTCACTCAAATCCATTCTGAGAAAGAAAACAATAAAAGGGGCTAATTCTGTAGTTTTAACAGCACATCATGAATGTAGAGTAACCACGGGGATACCCAGAGGTTAATTAAAGGTCAAATGAGCATTAAAGTCCAAAGAGTGGGTTCACACAGACAGAAAAAGGATTTCACGCATTCTGAGAACTAAAATAACACACCAAAATCCTAATTTTAGACCTACTTAAATTGAAGAGGTTCTCTTAGGATAAAATTCATTTGAACCTCCTAAAATTCATATAAAAATATTCTAAGAGGTTTGGTACCCTTGGTTTGATCATCTGAACCAATTTTGACTTAGAACAGAGTTTTCGACGGGATTTTACCCTAATTTGGAATTCTGTGCAAATTGCCTAGTCAAACGTGGTAAAAAATAAAATACAAGTTTACCATTAAATTTTTTGGGTCCAAATTAGGTTAACAATAAAGTTTGGGCCCAATCAAAGTCCATCTTGACCTAGTTTGCAATTTAGTCCCTAAGATCTTTGTTTCTCTCACTTAAACCCCTAACTTTCAATTTTATTGCAAACGGGTCCCCAACTTTGTCATCTTCCTTGCATTTTTTTATGACCCGATTCCCGAATCCCTACAGAACCCGAGACCGACTCGACTCAACTAATCCCAAGACCCAATCGTCCAACAAGAAATAACTGAAAAGCAGGAAAATAAACCACATTCACTATGCAAGGTAACTAACAGTAAAAGAGTACAAGCAATAAAGGAAGTAAAAGCTACTAAATAATACATACCACCACAACAACAGGAAAGTAAAACAAAAGTACAATAACAAAAATGGTAACAACAGTATAAAACTCACTAATAAAAAAGAGAGTACAACAACTACAGGAAACTACTGCTGGGCTCGACTGGGCCCAGCACCCTCTGCAGCCGGTAACTCGGGCTGCTCAACTCCTGGACCTGTAAAAGGGTTATGAGAAAATGAAGTCAGCGAACGCTGAGTAGGGTGGTAACCAAACTATCTAAAGTAGTAAAAACTAACAGGTAAACTTTATCTTTCCAATTATTTTATTTTACAAGTAATTCATTTTCATCCATTGGTTTACTTTCAGATTTCTTTTCTTGATCTCGCATGTTCCTCGTGGGAACAATCTTGATTGCAGTCTTTTCCGAAGAGTAGAAGGCATACGTGGTTCTCTCCTGACCGGGAGAGTCCCCCGTGGTGATCCTACACTCAGTCAACCACCTTGAGGTCACTGACAGACGTAGCGATGACTACGGCACGTGCGATAAGTGCATGAGTAGCTACCCTGCACTAGCACACGGTCAATTGTTTCCGCTAGTAAGTACGCCCAAAGTACAGCATGAAACAGTATAGGGCCTAGCCCTCTCAGAAATAGGGGTCTCGCCCCTCCACAGTCCGTGCACCCTCGTCTGACTACCCCGATTTGCCCAGTGGGCCTAACAAGTCGGTGTAGGGTGGTTAGCTGAACCCTGGGCCTTGTGGGGTGGCTAGTTTCCTCCCTACAATAGTAGCTCACCCCGGTACTGTGTACGCGAGGGCCAACAGAAGTCGGTGTAAAGTGGCCATTCCTAACCCTGGATCCCAACCCAAGGGCGACTAGATTCGCTCTACACTAAACAGAGTACAGTCGCTCTCCTTGGTACCACGTACTCAAGGGCCAGCACACTTCCCACTCACATTTCCAGATCCTTTCCATTCATCCACAAGAGCTCTACTCCTAATTCTTCATAGGGTTCATGCTCATATTCACCATATTATTCCATATTAGGTTTCATCATTCACAATTCTATTCTCGTATTATACACATGTAGCTCGCATTTTCACAATTTAACATATGCACAAGTGATATTACAAGCAACTGTTTTAGTTATCTCAGGCATCTCCAATTCTAACAGGCAGCTCATATTTATTAACAGGAAGTTGTTTACAATTCAGCTCATTCATTTATGACTGAAATCTCAACATGCATACAAACAGGGCAAGTATTTCTTGTCCTAAGATTCATGCCACATCCTAGGTTTCTAGTTTTTTAATTTTCATAATTGCATTCATGTTTTATAACTAAAATAGAGGGAAACCACTCTACCAGACAATTCGGGAGTACTAGAGGCTCGAACGGCAGATTCACGTGCCTCTGCAAGCCCCGGACACGCAATAGGTCAAAGTCCCATACCAAGGAACATATCACAACGGAACGTTCAGAACAGTATATAAGGATTTCTAACATGTAGAGGAACTCACAAGGAAACCACAGATATCTTGTTTGCGTAAAACGAACCCCGATCGGACCCTAAACGGGTCAAAAACAGAACTGTAGAACCAAATCAGATGTCTGGAACAAGGTCCAGACGTCTTAAAAGTCACCAGAGTCTCACCTCAAGTCCCTGTGTCGACCTCAGACGTCCAGGACTCCTGCTTGACCATCTGGACTCAGCTCCAGATGTCCGACCTATCCTCCAGTTGTCTGGGAATGCCTCCGGTCATCTGGTAAGCTATCCAGACGTCCGAAAGACGTGGGAGGGCATGCCACGTGCCTTCCCAAAGCAACACCTGCGCACGACAGAGCAGCAGATCCCCTTTTAGCCAAGCAAATCGGCTCTATGGTGCGACCTGCATGGCCGTAACCGCAAGAAGGACGTACCTACGCGAGTACCTATTTTCAGACGTCTAGTGTCATCACCAGACGTCTAGCCCGTCGTCTAGAAGGCACTCCAGACGTCTGATACTGGAAAAATTCCAGTATCAAAATGAGCTCTCTCTCCTCCCGCCGTTCTCCGCCGCGGCTCCTCCCTCTCATCTACAGCTCCGGCTGTTGTAGGAAGTCAAGGACGACTCCCCAACGCACTCCTCCTCCCGCACGCGCCGCGGCGGCCGTGCGCACTCCGACGAGCCTCGCTGAGCTCGCAAGCTCAACCTCCTCCTGCTCTTCACGCTGCTCCTCCTCTCTCTTGCTCCCTCTCTCTCGCTTAACTCTCTCATGGCAGTGGAGAGGAAGTAAGGTGGTGGTGATGAAGTGGAGAGGAGAGGAAGGGGGGCACTTATATAGGCGGTGGATTAGGGTTCATCGAGGGGGACAAAAGAAGAAGAGGGGAGAGAGAAAAGAACTGCGCGCAGAAAGCAACCGTGCGTACAGTTTTTTCCAATTTCCAGATGTCTGGGAATGGGTCCAAATGTTTGACTGATAGTCTAAACGTCTTAAAGGGCTCAAAACAGAATGGGTCATTACAATTTTGGTCCCTACTGCCATTAGCGGTGGGAACACATCTACAACAGGAATCGAGGGAGATTTCCTCCCTCAAATCAAAGTTTGGAGGGATTGCTCTTGAGGAGTTTTCCAATCTCTTGGACCTAATCCCAAACCTTGATTCGCTTCTTAAAACCCTCGCGAACCCACGAATTTCAGTGCGAATTCCTTGCGAATTTTGCAAGGGAATTGCATTGATTTTGTGCAATTCAGAGGCCTAGGCTCTTCTATAAGAACTCTCCTAACTTCCACCGTCATCCTTAGCAAGGTTTTAGGCCAAAAATCCCTCTTCCTCTGCTTCCTCCAGCTTGCTTTGACCAAGCTCTAAAGAGCTTCCTGATCTCCCTTCTTCACCCTCTGCCATGTACAATAGGCAAAGAGAACATCTTCCTCTCCTTTGTCCATGCCTGGTGGGCCAAAGCCAAGGCTCTCAGATCCCTTCCTCCTCTCCATCCTCACCATCGAAGCCTTCATTCCACCGTCATCCTTAGCAAGGTTTTAGGCCAAAAATCCCTCTTCCTCTGCTTCCTCCAGCTTGCTTTGACCAAGCTCTAAAGAGCTTCCTGATCTCCCTTCTTCACCCTCTGCCATGTACAATAGGCAAAGAGAACATCTTCCTCTCCTTTGTCCATGCCTGGTGGGCCAAAGCCAAGGCTCTCAGATCCCTTCCTCCTCTCCATCCTCACCATCGAAGCCTTCATCTCCTCCAACGTCGGCCAATCAAACTCGACGCGAAGCTCCCTTCCCCATCATCTATAATTAGGTTTTCTCTCTCTCTCTCTCTCTCCCCCTAGATTAGCTTTAACCCCTTCACACCTCAATTCGACCGCTTATTCACCGTCTCCCCCCTCCATCTTCCTCGACTCCGACCACGTCTCCGGCGCAGTCATTGCATTGCCACACACCTCCATATGCCACACCACCACCACCAAAACCTTCGCCGCAGCACCCTCATTAAAATCCCTCTCCTTATTGGCTCTTCCATCCACCAAAATTTCCTCGACGAACAACCCACACTTCTACCGTCCTAACAGCCACTGTCTAACCACCACACGCACGCACACACCAAATTTTCATCATCACCGCACTCGCCATCCACTGGCAACCGTTCTAAGCTTTCTAATTGGGCAGAGAGGCTGTACTTTTGTGTTTCAGGGTTCGCCGAACATCACGCAGTCGCCACCATCTTCTTCGGTTACGTTCACTCCACTCTGGCCACCATCCGCCTTCTGCAGCGTGGAATCAAAGCAGCTCCAGGTGATAGAGCTTCCCAGGCCCTCAATCAAAGAGAACAGTAGCAGCAACAACTGCAATTTCTCAAGCTTCATCATCAGCTTCACATGAAGGAGGAATAAGGGGACATAGTCTCACATCATCCGCGACAAAGTGCATGCAGCGCATAAAAGGAAAGAGTGACCAAGGCTACTCGCCTCAGACATGGAGTGAGGTTCCTCTCACTCTCACTCGCGCACTCCTCGCTAAACACCACGCCCGGTTGGTCTGGACCTACGACCTAATTACCCGCTCACCCACCTAAACCTATAATCGATTCTGAGTAAGGGGAAATGAGAGAATTTGAGGGTAGGGGTAGGTTTTACCTCAAAATTCATGCCTTCACGCTTAACACTCGGTGAAAATTTGAGAGACTGACTGTGTTGGCTCTGTGCCTATTCTGAGGCCTTGATACTTAAGGCGTCTAAAGCACCCTTGCAACATCTGATCTGGGTTAGTGTTGCTATATTTGAATGACTGTGGAGATACTTGGTTCTTATCTGACGTGGAATTGAGACATTAGTGGTTCTAACCACTATAGCAAAATTTGAGTTGGGATATATATGTTGAAATTGAGGATCTTACTGGTGATTTAAATCATCATTGTGTTGAGCTCTTCTATTCTTTTTATCCCATTATTTCTTGAGATACAATTTGGCCTATTATTGAATATATTTCGATTATTGATTCTTATTGCCTATCTGTATTATTATGCTCATTGATTTAAATTGCGATTAATGTTGTGAATTCCAATTTGCTCCCTACGAACGACCTCGAACTCAATTTCTGTTTTCAAGCACTCTATAAATTTTAAATGTTGTAAAGAGATTTTTGCCGTCATATACTATGACACATATTTCTAAATGACGATTCTCGCCGCATGCAACAACCCCTAACGGCTATAAGGTTATTCCCAAGCCTTCTTGAACATTCCTAACAACTCTATAAATAAAGGAGCACCTCCCCTTGGCCAACACACACCTTGAGTCAATACTTTCCACCATTTTGAGTGCTTTAGAGAAGAGATCATCAAGAAGAGAAGTTGTTGCTCTCCAAGATCCTCACTCCAAATCTGAGAGCATCGAAACTTTGCTGCACCATCATGCCAATCTACTTCCGTATTAAGGAAGTCCCTTCACCTATAGTAGCATAGCTTTATACATACTTTGTGGCGCTATAGGTCGCTTGTATTTTATTTTCTTTGGTTGGGAATTCACCATGTGAATTCCTGTCTCTTTCGCGAGACAAAATACTCTTCGTGAAGAAGAGTGGTTTGAGGTATGCCACCCTCAAGTTAAAGTAACGTGGTTGTACTTGAGGTTAAAGTACCCTCGTTTTCATATAGTGGATTTGGTCGACTTGGTCAACTAGGAAATTCAAAGTCGAGAGACTTAAGTGGTGATTTTTACCCTTGGGGTTTCCACCTAAAAATTTGTTACCTTTTCTGGTGAATGTTTTTGTGAGATTGTTTATATTATATTTCTGCATTATTGTTGTATCTCACACATCTCACCCCTTCTCTGACAGAACCTATAATCAAGACTTTGACTACTATCCTTCTCAGAGCTACACTAACTATAAACCTTGGCCCTCCTATGAGTAACCTAATATGATCTACAATCAAGAAGTATATAATGATTACAACCCCTCCCCTTCACAAGACTACATTTAACATAAGTCACCACCCCTTAATGAACAACCTAAAGTGACCTATTATTAGGGAGGACCCCAAGAATATCAATTTCTTGACCTTCATGGAATAAACTCAAAATCACCCAACCCTAAGCTGAACCATTTGGCCCAGGTGAATCAGGTCTAAGATAGGGTGTCGGCTAACTTGAGGACAACCATAAGATCTTTAGTAGCTTAGTTAACACCCTGTACTAAAGCATTGGAGCCCTTGATTAAAATGATTGATGATCTTAACGGTTCAATATTAGATTGGCTTCAAGAGGTTGAGGATACGGACTAGGGTGAGGTGTTACTTGGGAGGTTGTCAAGGTTTTGAATGAAATTTGTGGTTCCTCTAGTCCAATTTTGGGATGATTCTCAAGATGAACCCCTTTCAAGAGAACCAATCTTAGAACCCACTCAAGCAAATGTAGGGGGGTGATAAACTCACTTAAGTGGGTCATCTTTAAGCCTAGGGTTTGTTTGTTTCTCAACCTCTTGTATATAAATAAGTATAATTAGGCATGCACATGTAGATTATTTTTAATTGGCCAATGATAATAATAGATGATTAATTTTTCTTTGCAGGAATATTTTGGGATCAAAGCCGATAATGGAGGCTTGAGAAGTATTAACTTCATCTAATCCCTTTGGTCCCATTCTTTCTCTCATGAATTTTTAGTCACATACCTGCTACCAGCCCATGCAACAAAGGCCCGTTCTCACTCACACACACACACAACCTACCCGACCCAACCCTCCTCCACCCACGGCATCCACGGTGCCATGCACCACCACACCCGACGATACCCACGCGCGGCTCCAACTCGCGAAGCACTCCCCACCATACCAAACCCCACCGCGCCTCCCACGCCTCACATTGCAGGCCCTAACGCACAGACACTAATCACACACACACAGCGGACAGACAGCCCCCCTCTCACCATCGTAAAAAACCTCCCAGCGCCCATACCTAGCAGATCGCCCACACACCCATCTGACTCGCTACCTCTCCCACGCCCACGACCTCTGCCCAAGGCCACGGACACCAGGCCGTGACCTTATTGCTCTCCACCGTCGTCATCAGATTGGAGGAAGGTCGTGGACACCAAGTTGAGACCATCCCCCACTCTCCTTCGAGGCGCAGACACCAGGCCGTGCTTCACCTTTCTCGACCTCCAGGCGCAGGGAGAAAGGACACCAGACCGATCTCTCCCGCGTGCGACCACCACTATGCCGTCCTCGACGCCGGCACCACCTAAATAGCCCCCTCACGGTGATAGCGCGAGGGGCGTGTGGGTGGTGCGATCTCCAACGATTAACCGTGCGTGCAGACACCAGGCCGTCGCCTCCATCACCTCAAGACCGCCGTCCGCAGCCACCTGTGACCGCGCGTGGTGATGAAACTCTGTTCTTGTTTCTTTTTCTTTCCTTGCATTTGATAGTGTAGTTTGATTAGATGAATTGGTTTAAGTTTCGTTTGTTGATGTGGATAGCGGAACTTGTTATGTTTTCACTGATTCAATAAATTCGAAGTTTTATTTCACACCTCTCTGTGGATCGAACACTCCTCTCTCACTATATCTGGTTGATTGGATTTTGTGTTTTTGTTATTTTCTGATCTCCTCGCTGTGAACCACGTGCAACGGCAACTTAATTTTTTAGTCCTGGCACAACTCATCAGATGGCGGGGGCGCGTAACGTAATTTCGAATCATTGAATCCCAATTTGCATGTTCTGTTCTACATTCAGATTTGGCAAGTCTGCTGACAGTGGTTTTCCAGATTTTTCGTAGAGCTCATTTTTCGTGATAAAATTTTGAAAATATTCATGGAGATAGATCTCGGAATGGGCTTTCCAACGAGCTATTATGCATTTTCTAATTCCAATTATGCACCGAGTTATGACCTCTTGAATGTAGTACTATCATACTGAGTTGCTGGCTTGCTGCTACCGAACAGCAAGATGCACAAATTTTCAGATTTTGTAGGAAGCTCGGATTATGATGAAATTCTTTTTCAGAGTTTCCTTGAGTAATTTATACAGAAAAATTTTGGAGATGGTTTCATGCAGTTACCACCGATTTGATTGCATGTATCAGTCTGAATTTTCAGAATTCGATTTGTGGGCTTGTGAGCTGTGAGGATCCCACTTTCCTCATATTTTCTTGAAATATGCACCAAATTTATCGTGGTTGAGTCAAGCTTCATTGCAAAAATTTTCAAAAATTTTAGCTGAGCTTTACTTGACCGTTAGATTTCTTACTTGATTGTGCTTTTGTTTGCATGTGATTGTGCTCCTTGAGGGAAACTTGGAGGAAGGTATAGCTTGGAGGCATAGATCTTCTACATCACCAAAAGGAAGGAGCCTGGCGATGGTTAGAACGAAGATTAGGTTCATTAGTATAGACTGTTTAATCGTAATTCCAGTCATATTAAGCTCGTGCGTTGGGCATTTTGGGGCATGTCCCGCTTCCTTCCTTGATTATATGCTATTGTATGCGGGAGCGTCTTTCCGGGAGCTTGTTTCCATTTATTTAATTTAGGTGTTTGCAATAGCCTGTTAGTCAAACTTTATTAGATTAGTGGTTAGTTTGTTTTAAAAAAAAGAAACTCTCGAATTGTCTACTACAAGCAGCATCCTTTAGGGTGAGCATTCTAGGATTTCATTTAAGCTGCCTTTAGATTTTTGATACTTGCATCGGTATGGTATAAGCATGTAGAGAGCTGGAGCAAAGTACGTGTTTCTGATCTTCAGCATTTATTACTTGCCATTTATCTGCATTGGTGGATTTAAAGACAAGATCACCTTAAGTGTTTAAATTGGATTTAAAAAGAGGGCATATTGAGAAATTGGAATTGCTAATCCAATTTGACTTAAAAAATCAACAGACCATTGATTTGAAAGGGACTTGCATGCAAGATTTTTAAATCACATGCGTGCACACTTTGCACCATGCACCTGATTACAAAGTAATCATAGGACTTAATCAATTTAAATTAAATTAGATCTTAGCTTAACTCATGAATAATACATGCATAAGCTGCATATTTTGCATCGTAACTATTTTACTTAGCTATTTATAGAATAATGTTATTTTAGCTTGGTAATTAGTGGACAATTGTATTTTCAGATAATAAGGAGCTCAGGAGATATCCTGAGATTGAATAAAAGCTGGATAGAAGCTGGAGTTGCAGTAGAGTTGGAGCAGGAGTGTGGAATAAAGCTTGGAATAAAGAAGAATGAGGACATAGAGAGAAAGAAAGTGTTAGTCTAGGTTACTTGTATGTAGTAAAAGAGAACTTAGGATAACCTTATCCCTATCTATAGTTCCCTAGGATAGCTCTATCCCTACTCGTATCCCTAAGCCACCCTCCTATTATGCTAAATTAGCCTACAACCAAAAACATGGATAGTACTATCAATGTTCTTATTCACACTATTCCTACTGTTATCCCCATCTAGGATATCTATATTCCTAATCCTAAAGTTCTCCACTTTGGGCCAAAATCTAGATAGTGTTATCCAAATTCCTATTATCCTATCCACATCTCTAATACTCCTATACCCAACCCGATCCACACTTTAGAATCCCATCTAAGTCCATAGTAACCTCAATTGACTTAACATGAGTCAATTGGGTTAACCATACTCTAATTGGGTTTAGTTGAACTTGGTAAGGCTAACCTTAGACTAATTAAGCTTACTTGAGCCTAATTAGACTCCACCTAAACTCAATTGACCAACTTACACCTAATTGGGTGCACCACTACTGATGGGTGTAGCTAATTCCAAGTAGGTTCACATAGAACCCAATTGGATCCACTCGACCCATGTATGTCTCAATTAGACTCATTAAGTCTAATTAGGCTTGACCTAGACCGGTTTAGATCCACACACACTTATTTGGATTACCTTAATCCAATTAGACTAACACACACCTAATTAGACTAAGGAGCTACCTAATTAGACTCCACCTACTAGACCCTAGGCTAACCCAACCCACTTAGGATCTAAAACCCACAACCTTAATCTACATAATTCAAACACCACCTCTCCCCAACCCATTTAAACACAACCCTAAAGGCCCTCCACCAAAGCTGGAGACCTGAACTCCCATCCCTCTTCTTTTGGGTGCGCCAACACCTCCCCTCCTCTCCTTTATAAAGGCCTCCTAAGGTCGCCCATGCCCATCATCTTCTTCCTCCCTCATTCCACCAATAGTCCACCACCTTCAAAGCTCCCTTCCTCCACCTCCAAGTCGTCCACTACCTCCCATAGTGACCAGCCACTTCCCACCTCCAAGGCACCTCCCAAGGCTACCATTGCACTTCGACAAGGAGCACCATTGTTGCCCTCATCTCCGATCGCCCATAGGATTTATCTTCTATTCTCTTTTTTACACTTTATGTTTCTTGCAAGTAGTTGTAGTTCTTTCTTTAACCACACCTAAGCTTTCATCTATGTTATTTTGATTAATTATTCTTAAGCATGAAATAAGAGCTTTCCTCATCCTCTTTTATGTCATAGTACTTATACTACCTAATTGGTCTTTCAATAAGTAATCACTCTGTGTAGTTAGGTTAGGTCACTTATCAAATTGATTTCACTAAAATAAAAATATGGCACTCCTTAAATAAACGAGTCAATGCTTGAGTGTAATTCGCTAGATGTCACTCATATCGTACGTGAATTTCAAGAAGAGTGATATTCATATACCTTCTATATTTACTTAAGCTACACCATGGTCATGCAATTCGAGCAAGCAACTGGTGAATTTGCTGTCCAAGAGATCTACCATCATCCCTAGAATTTTAGGCTAGGCTTTCGCTCAGGTTTTGAGTAGTTTTCGCAATCGAAGAAAAGAATGTAGAAATCAAAATCATTTTTACATTTGTAGCCTCCCAGATATCGATCGAGACTCACTAAGAGTTTCATTATATTTTTGTTTAAGTTTGATTCACGCTTTATACTACAATGCAAAAGCCCATTTTTGCACAAAATCGACTTTAAGCACCTCACACTTAGGTCTAATAGGCTTCTACATCATCCTCTTACACCACAAAGGGCCTAGACCCAGGTCAAATTTGACTGATTCTAGTTTTCCTTTGAGAGTAGGTCTCGTAGGCACCCACGTAGGCCAGCCTAGGAAGAGTAAATTCTTATGAAACTTGTGTGGTCACCTCTTAATACTTTTAACCTCAACCTACTGCAAGATCGCAGGTTGTCCAGGATCTCAAGGTGAACCACATCTCTTATACCACATCTGTGGGAACGAAGGAGCACTGAACTTGAGTCCTGTTTGACTACCCTATGAAGAGGATTGAGGTCAAAGGCAAACCTAAAAAAGAGATAAAAACAAAGTACTTGCTTGGTGTTTGATTGAGGGATACCTGTTTATGCATGCTTGGTAGACGATCCCTAGGAAAAAGCCTAGTCTTTGATCCCGAACTTGAAAGAACTTTTAGGAGAGCTATTCGAGAGAGAAAAATGGCTAACCCAGGAGGTAACCAGAGGTCTTTGAGAGATTACTTTGTCCCTAAAACCCATGATATTGCTATTAGACGACCTGAAGGGGACCTATCTTATGAAATCAAGAGCAGTAGCATTGCATTACTTCCCTTATTTTATGGTGCTCCTCAAGAAGATCCTTACCGTCATCTCGAGGAATTCACCGAGGTCTGCTCCACAGTGAAATTGCAAGGCTTTACTGAAGAAGCCTTGATGCGTATCCTCTTTCCAAGTTCCCTTAAGGATAAGGTTAAGCATTGGTACCATTCTCTTAATGCAAAGATAAACACTTGGCCTGCCCTTAGGGGGGAATTCCTAAAAGAATATTTCCTGATGAGCAAGATGAATCATTTTAAGAGGGCAATTATGGGATTCAATCAAAATCATGGAGAGCAATCTTATGAGACATGGGAGTATTTTAAGAACATTTTATGATTATGCTCCCATCACCAAGTGCCAAAATAGAAGTTGGTTGAGAGGTTCTACACTGGTTTATCTGATAAGCATAGGCAAATCGTAGATGGTGTCTGTGTTCGAACCTTAACCAAAATTGAGGATGAGGCCTACGCTCTCTTTGAGAACATCAGAGAAAATTCCATTCATCTCACTTTTGCCTACATGGATAGGGGTCCTTCAATTTTATAAAAAAAGAGAGAAGCAAATGAGGCTGGGGTAGGAAGCACACAAGATTTTGCCTATCAAATTCAAATGCTTAATCAGAAATTTGATAGGTTGTTATCAAATCCCAAGATGTTCCAATATCAGGCCACCCAATCCCAACCTTTGTCTGAATGCTCCATTTGCTAGTGCAATACACATGCCACTGTGGATTGCCATTTAGCAAACCGATTCCCTACACTTGTATAGGCGGATCTGAATGCTGCCCAAGGATTTTGTCCCAACCCTTGAAACATCCCTACTCTAATACTTACAACAAAGGTTGGAGGAATCACCCCAATTTTTCTTGGAGGCAAGGGAATACCTCCAATCTAGGGAATCCGGGAGCCCAACCCTTTCAACCTCAATAATTACAACCTTCTCCCTAGCCACATCCAAAGTCCTCTGAATTGGATGAGATAAGAGCCATGATGAAGGCTATGCAAGAGAACCAGAACTTGATCATCCAATCTCAGAACAAGGCGATCAATGAAATGCAATCTTTAATAGGTCACCTTGTTGAGGCCATAAGACAAAGAGACCTTGGGAAACTACCTAGTGCTTCTGAAGAGAACCCTAAGGGTAAAGGGTTCATAATCAAAGAACATGCCAAACTTGTGACTGTTCTGAGGAGTGGTAAAGAATCTCCAAACTAGAAGTATCTCCTACAATCAACCCTTTTACTGGTCCAACCCCAATTTTCACCCCCACCAAGGAAGAACCTACTAGTCCTTCCTCGCTTGAAATCACCCCACTGGAGGAGGTTGTCGTCGTTCCACCTCTTTCCCACCATGACAACCCCTCTACATAGAAATAGAGAGTGCCCTTTCTTGAGCACCTTCATGCTTCTGTGGGATCTAACACCTGGCTCATCTCAAGCCACTGAGTGAGCGGATGAGATCCTAGAAACATTTAAGCAGGTTCATTTAAACCTACCATTGTTGGATGCCATAAAACAAATCATGTCTTATGTTAAATTTTTGAAAGACCTTCGTACTCAGAAACAAAGATCTCGAAAATACGCCCAAACCAAGGTTGTTCTGCCTGACCTTGTTAGTTCTCGGTAATCCACCATGGTGCACCCCACAAGTTGAAGGACCCAGGAGCCCTATACATTTCAGTGGTCATTGGTGACCTTCGCATAGATGAGGATCTCCTCAATATGGGCGTAGGGGTAAATATATTATCGAGCTCTATGTACGAGTTGCTTGGAGGAGGTGAATTGAAACCTACTCCTGTTGTCGTCCAAGTAATTGATTGATCTTTGAAGAAACCACGTGATCTACTGAAGGATGTCTTTGTGAAAGTGAAGGATTTCTTCTTCCCAATAGACTTTTTAATACTTGACACTAACCCATCCAACCAGCCTTCCAAACCATCTATCATTCTTGGACGTCCCTTCTTGGTTACAGCCAATGCTTCAATTAACTGTAGATTGGGGGTGCTAAAAATGACCATTGGAAACAAGAAAATCTGGTTGAATGTGTTTGATGCTTACAAACAACCCGAACTTGAGGATTGTCTCCAAATTGAGGTGGTGGATGAGATTGTGGAAGAAACAACCCTGACACTCCTTTGTGAGGATCCCCTACAATTAGTTATAACAAATAACCATTCTCTCACTCTTAACAACTTGGAGGGGGACATACTAGAGTATAAGGAGTTATTAGGGGTCAAGGCTGAATCATCGTTACCACCATGGATTGTTAAGGTAGACTAGCTACCTGAGGCAAGAACCTTAAATCTCATCCCTTTTACACAAAAAGCACCTGACTTGGAATTGAAACCACTACCTAAATCTCTTAAGTATGCCTTTCTTGGGTCTAATGACACGTTTCCTGTAATTTTCTCTACGATGTTGGCTGCATCTCAGGAAAAAGATGTGATTGATTGTTTAAAAAGGCACAAGAAGGCTATAGCTTGGACGATCACGGACATTAAAGGAGTTGATTCCACACTCTGCATGCATCGCACTTACACAGATGATTCTATGAAACCTTGCTGAGAGATGCAGAGGAGATTGAATCCCAACATGAGAGGTTGTAAACAAAGAGATACTCAAGTGGTTGGACGTTGGGATCATCTATCCCATTTCTGACAACAGATGAGTTAGTCCAATCCACATGGTGCCAAAAAAGGCAGGGTTCACAATTCAGACCAATGACCAGGGGCAACAAATTGCCACCAGACCCTCAACTGGTTGGGTCTGTATTGACTATAGAAAGTTAAATACAACCACCCAAAAGGATCATTTCATGCTGCCATTTATTGACTAGACACTTGAAAAATTAGCCAGGAACAAATATTTTGACTTTTTAGATGATTATTCTAGGTATAACTAGATAGTTGTATCCCTAATGATCAGGAGCACATGACATTCATGAGCCCCTATAACACATTTTTCTTTTAGCGAATGCCTTTTGGTTTATGTAATGCTCTTGCAATGTTCTAGCGCTGCATGATGTTTATCTTTTCTGATATAATAGATGAATTTTTGGAGATTTTCATGGATGATTTTTCCATATGCAGAACATCATTTGACCAGTGTCTCTCCCATTTAGAAAAAGTCCTTACCTATTGTGAGGAAATTAATCTTGTACTTAGTTGGGAAAAAAGTCATTTCATGATCTTGTACGACATCAAACTCCGACATGTTATTTCCAAGAGGAGACTAGAGGTTGATAAGGCAAAGATTAATTCCATCTCTAGACTTCCCATGCCCACCAATGTCAAGCAAGTCAAATCTTTTTTGGGCCATGTGGGTTTTTATAGGCACTTTATTAAGGATTTCAGTAAAATTTCCAAGCCACTTTGTGACTTGCTGTCAAAGGATACCACCTTTGCATTTGATGAAAAGTATGTCGAGGCCTTTCAATATTTGAAAAAGGCCCTTATAACAGTGCCTATCTTATGAGCACCTAATTGGACCCAACCATTTGAGCTTATGTGTGATGATTTCAACTATGTTGTGGGAGTGATCTTAGGCCAAAGGATTGATAAAAAGCCTCATGTTTTGTACTTTTCCAGTAAGACCTTAACTAAACCACAACAAATTTACACAAGCACGGAGAAAGAATTACTTCTTGTAGTATTTGCTCTGAAAAGGTTTTGATCTCACATTCTAAGACCCAAGGTTGTGGTATTCACTGATCACTTTGCTTTGAAACATGTGCTATCCAGAAAGGACCTAAACTCATCAGATGGATTTTGTTACTTCAAGAATTTGATTTGGAGATCAAAGATAAGAAAGAGGTGATGGATCGCGAGTAGGGTTATTTAATTAGTTGAAATTAGTGTCAAAATGTATATAGTGGAAGCGATTACCTACAGGAGATTCTACACCAGTTTATCAAAATTTATTTACTTGGATTAAATCAAATTTTAAGATTGTCAATTTTAGACCCAAGGTCAAACTCAAGGAGGAGGGTTTGGATGAGTTGATTTCTATGCAATTCCTAGAAATGCATCAATTCTTTTTGCTTATTATATTTTTTTTGATTTTTCTTAATTTAAGATTCTTTTTGGATAGTCTTATCCTGGAGGTACACCCTCAAAAATGATCCTTGATGATTTGCCAAAATCAAGTTCAAAATTGATTTCGCTATATGTGAGATCACGTACCTGCAAAGACAAGAGTTATCTTTTCTACTTTATACTTTTTTTTATCTTTTCTTAGTCAACTAAACAAAAGACAATAATAAAATGAAGGAAAGAAATGTGGAAATGAAATAGAAAAAAGAAATGAAGGAAAGTACTTAGCTTATATATATATATATAGTAGGGTGGATTGAATCAGAAATTCAATGGACTGTAGTGTGGATTAGTGTGACTAACACCTAAAATGACGAGATCAACACTAATAATACACCGCGTGCTGGTGTGGAGCAGATGTATGGGAGTATGTGTGGAATGACATGATTTGCACGTGAATCATAAATGCATACGCAATTGGTATGTACCCATTCGCGAGGCAATGCGCGGTGAATGGATGTGTACGGTATCGTGAATGGGACTATGTATATGTCGATGTGCGAATGAAAAGAAATGTGTGTGAAAACCTATATATATGTGTGTGTGTGTGTGTGTGTGTGTGTGCGTGTGCATGTGTGTGCGTGTGCATCTGTAAATATGTAAGGGTCTGTATACGTATGTATAGATGTGTGTCTATAAATATGTGTGTGTGTGTGTGTGTGTGTGTGCATCTGTGCGAGAGGGAGTGCACTTGAATAAGTGAGTGTGGTGAGGTGAGCGCGTGAATGGACGCGTGAGTGTGTGCATGCAATTGGGTGGGGGAGTTGGATCACGTAGGAAGGAGGTGAAATCGACTAGCTGAGAAACTGCCTAGTCACAATCTCGAGCTAGCCGGTGACTGGGGGGGTGGAGGCGTGTGTGGGAGAGCCCTCACTGGCTCTTGCGACAAGTGACCGACTAGGTTTCTCACCTAGCCAGTCACTTGAAGAGAGAGATGGGCATGGGCAAAGGGAAAAGATCCACCAGCTAACTCGAGAATCCATCAGCTGGGTTTCTCAGTTAGTCGGTGGATTGGAGAGAGAGAGAGGGCGTAGGTGTGGCTTACGTGATCAGTTGAAGGCGTGGATTACTGCATGCGTGGCTTCCTTTCATTGGATAAGTGAGGAATGCCTGGTGACAAGCGGAGGAAAATGAACCACAATGGATCATGAACGGTAGCTATAGTGAAAACAGAGCAGCAGCTCGAGGAGCTTGCTCTAATGGCGATGAAAGGAAACTAAAACAGCAGAAAACTCAACTAATGACAAGAGAAGCACCATGCCTACTTGCTCACAATGAGCTAGCTGGTGGTGCGCTCTCACCGTGGTGGTTGGGACCACAGGAGGGAACTCCTCTGGTCTTCAGTGTGGCCTCTCAACTTGTCAAAGGGTACTAACAATGGGAGGAGGGGCAGAGATGGAGAGAGGAGAGATCAGTGAGGGCAGTCGACTACCATGCAGTGTGCATATGTGAGGTGAACGTGAGGTTGTGTGCATTTGTGGGGGGAAGGGAAATGCTACTGGTGTGTGGAGGTGGTAACCAACCATTGCACATAGAAGTGGGATGGGAGATATATATAGGTGAGGGGATGAGGGTGGTGACAAGGCATACCATTGGGATATTTTGGGTAAATTATGGGTAGGCACTTGAAGTCTTAGGGAATTAATGTAGGTGGTGTAGGGTAGTGTTAGGTGATGGAAATGAACGAAATAGAGGCTCTATCTCTCTCCCTATCTTCCTCTCCTAAAAATGTACAAATGCAAATATTTACAAAATGCATGCAAAGCTATCTAATACTAAATGCGTAAGTTAGGAAATAGCATAAGCTGGATTAATTAATGATGTGAATTGCTACGCAATCACACCTCCATGCTTATCCTTTACTAGTCCCTAGCAAAATACTTATTTAAAACCTAAGATAATAGTGTTTAGAGATGATTTTAAGTTGAAGATTTTTTCTAAAGCAATATTAATGAATTTATTAGTTGGACATTGTAAGAACTACTTGTAAGGAAGATTACCAGTACTTGAAACTCAAATGACATAGAATATCTCTCGACTAATAAGGACTCTTGATATTTAAACCTTAAGTGAAATTTCCAGGATTTAGAGGGTTTTACCAAACTTGAAAACTAAGAGGTTATAGTTGTGCTTAGTGAATAATCAAGAGTAACCAGTTGAACATTAAGACTCAAGTACGAGGTTTCATGTCTTTTAAAATCCAGATTGGTCCCAACTTCAACTAATGTTTTCGGATTACCTCTCAAAAATGAGTGAAGGCTCAAACCCAACTCTTATTGAGTTGTAGCTCAAAGAAAATTTGGTGGAAACATGATATTTGTAATGCACCCTAAAAAATTTTGGTGAAAGAATTTATAGGAATTTGGAGGACATACCGACTTATTCAAAAGAATGACTTGACTTTTTCTATTTTTTCTACTTTTTCTCATTGTTCTAATATATATATATATATTCTTTTTCTAAAAGCAAATGTTAGTATGTCTCCTACAACTTTATTTGATAAAGCATACTTATTTGGTGGATGAGTATTTTGGTGGAAAGAGCTTCTCCTCAACACAAGATAAAACTAAGATAAAAGTCTACTTGCATGCATAGATAAGGACTCACTACAAGAAAATTGCAAGAAATTGGCATTTAGTGACGGATTATTCCCGGCGATTGTTATTAATCGTCGAGAATCGTAAGCATTGGCGACGGTTATTAACAAACCGTTAGCAAAGGATGAATTCTAGGCCAAAAGGCACAATAATAGGTATTATTGTCAGTTTAAAACTGTTGGCACAAAAACATTTGAGACTATGAGAAATGCCTACAGTTCTACAATGACAATAAAAGCACGCATTCTACGTTGTTTCTCGTTAGTTCATCTAATCCTGCCGCTACTCTCCCACATCGCCGTTGGTCTCCCACACCTCGCTGCCTTATCTCTTCACTCTACAACCTCTACTATCCCGCGTGATGCACAACCACTACTAGCCCTTCACCCTCGCATGCCTACATCTCGAATGGCTCTCTATCGATCCTCCTCCTCCATCCACCAATTCTCCTCAAAAGGCATCGTTCCCCTCGAAGAGCGTAGCCAACCCTAAGGGCAAATCATTGCCATCGACACCTTCCCCCTCCAACCCCTCCTACAGTGCATCAACCATCCGCCATCGTCGTCGCTTCCTCCTCCTTCGTCCTCTGGCCACAAGGTATCCCTCCTTCCCCTATCATCTCCTTCCACCTTCCATCACCACTCCTCCTTTGAGTTCTTCCATCCCCCCTCCCCTCCAACTCTTCTAAACAAACACCAAACAAACTCTTCACCACTTCCTAAAGGTGTCGACAAAAGGACCAGAGGTTTGACCGAGAGCGTAGAACGAGTAGGAGACGCACGGGCATGGTGGTGATGGCAAGGGCGGTGTAAACCTTCATGCTACTGGAACTGACATACAGTTATGGGGCAAAGGCCCCACCATCTTCCCACATGCTTACCATGTTTTCAATAGAATGCCTCACCAAGAATTCAAACAAAATCTACAATTTATCCTTATATTAGAGATACACATAGACTAGGTAACAAAGAGGTTCTAGATTATTTAGTTCCAGTCATCAACTCCTAGATTTACTACATTTTATTGGTTTCACATGACCACCAAATGTTCAAAGGAAGTCCCAGTAGAAACATAAGTAACTTCTTTATCTCTATATTTGTTTTTTTGATATATGACACATATATTACTGTTGGAATATTACTTTAATTGTAATGTCTTATTTGATTGTTGTGTCCAAAGAAAGAAAAAAACTTATTCTATTTACTGTTCACAAGGTCCCTACCACTATTATTCTACCCAATGATAACATTTGGATAAATATGAAAGCAAGGGTGTAGAATATCTCATAAATCCTTTGATATTGCATATCTTTAGCAAGGAACCAAGTCTGTTCCACATTAATGTCTATGATTTTACCATTACTTAGCTAATGTCATTTAATCTTTTATTTGAAGCTTTCTACCTGTGTATCATCACAATTTTATTTTTGTTCATTAACACAATTTTTATCTTGCAAGCCATGTAAATCACATGATTTTCTAGCAAAATCTTGCACCTAAGTATATGCTACCAATTATTAATCAATTTTAGGAGTTCCTTGTCATTTGTTTCACTTTAATAGGAAAATTCTATATTCTTGGCTCCCAATAGAAGAGCCAAATTTTCTTTTAGGAGGAAGGTGGTGAGCCTCCTCAAAAGGAGCTCACGAAGGCCATCAACAAGGAATTGGGCTCTCTAGAAGCACTAATTAAAAAGATGAATGTTGAAGGTGCTGCTATTCAAGGTTTAGGATGGGTGGTATGTTCCAATATCATGCAACTCGTCTTTCAATTTTGTTTCTAATTCGCATTTGAGTTCTCTTCCATCTTATGGTGTCATTTTTTTTCTAATACTTACAATGTACTCATGTTCCACATAGCCATAATAATACTCTAGTACAATGGGGATCTTGGCAAACTAGAACATGCAATTTAGCCATCCTGGATCATATCAAAGACATTATCAAAGACTACAATATAACCCCAACCAAAAGGAAAAGATTCTGATCATATCTTGTTATCCATTTCTTCTACTATTTGGAAGTAATAAACATCCATAGGATAAATTATCCGCTGCCAAAAAAAAGAGAAACATAAATTCTTGACGAATTTAACCATCCTAGATCAATGCCTTGTAAACATAGGAAAAAGTTTTATTGGGTACGATCTCTCCCAATAGATGCTGTAGATTGATGTGTGGGAGGTTGATTGCAGAAGTGATTCTACTAATCACATAACATTTGCAAATGACAAAAACATGTAGAATGATAAATATTTTAGATAAGATACAGGAGAAGCATGCTTGGTGGCAAAAATATGTATGTGAAATATCAACATGATTTCATTTGATGTCCTTGAAGAGATAAAATCAAAAAAATGATATTTCAGAGTACAAAATATAAACAAAAAGTTCATATCAAACTCAAGAAAAAACCTAAACTCCCAAACTTAAGCAAGGGCATGCACTTAAAATGCAAAAAAAAAAAAAAAAACTCCAAAGGAAATCACAAGGACATGTAGACACAGCTCCAAATCAAAGCCAAAAAGTCAACTTCCATCCTTGGTGGTGGTTTCTTGATAATCACTTATACAGCATTCTCAACAAAATTTGCAAACAAGCAACTTAGATAATAATAAATAACTAAATTAGAATATCTATATAAAATAAAAAATCATAAATGAAGATGCAAATGTGACAAGTATCACTAAAAGAAATCTGACGATGCTTCTAAGATTGGTAGACTAGTAAAGAGAACCCAACAATCAACAAGTTGACTTTTTCTTATATTAATTGGGATTGGGTACTTATAATAAAGAGAATTTGGCAAAACAAAATACTTAAAGCAGAAGGGAGACATGATAGAGATGGAAAATTGTATTGTCAAACACCCTAATGGCAACATGTCTAACATACTTGAAATTAGTCCATTAGATTTTTTCCTCTTGATGTTCATAATTTGAAAATGAAGCAGATCTCATCATTAGGGATGCAAGCGGGTCAGGTTTGGGTCGAATTTGGCTAAATCCATAACCATATCCATTTACAAAATCCATATACATACCCTACCCATTTACCTATCGGGTATAAAAATTCAAACCCATACCCATCTACCCATCGGATATCTATTTATAAATTGATCTTACAATCAGATCGTGTCAAATTAGAGTCAGAGGAAATATCTATAACACAAAATTATTTATTTTTAACAAATTCTCAACATAGAAACTCAAGTTATTTTAATTTTATTGATCTCCACTAAAATTATTACAAAAATAACCTTTAAAAGGGAATACATCAAAAATAAAAATACAAAAAATACAAAGAAAAATTAAATACAAGTACATTTTTAACAAAAAATCCATGTCTCCAAAATAAATGTTTAATGGAAACTTCAGAAGCATTCCGAACCTTCAAAATTATGGAGGGAATCATGAAGAAGATTAAGGTTAGGGAAATGAGGGACTTAGGATGGAACTAATATATATCTCGGATAAATGAAGATTTTATTCGAATATTCGGATAGGGTAATCGGATATAAATTTATACCCATACTACCCAAATTAGGTCGGATTTTTTAGATAAAACCCATACCCGAACTCAATCAAGTTCGGGTCAAGTTTTACCCATTCCTTTTGGATCAGGTTCGGATCAGATTTACTAAAACTTACATCCCTACTCATCATTAACAGCGGACACAAAATATTATGCAATAATAAAATTAGCTTTCCAATTTGTTTGTACTATTTTTAATAAGTTCAACTAAAGATGACTTCCCATATTAGCAATGAACAAAACCACATTTAACCTTTCTTTGTTTTCCACCTAGTCACATTTTATTCACCATCCATCAATTGCTTGAAAATCCATGAGAAATTCTTAGATAAGTTAAGAATTTATATTCAAATATATGTTCACATTTTAATAGACTCCATTTTCTAGCAAAAAAATTTTTGGCTCAATTTCAACATACTATTATAGCATTTAGTGGATAGCCTTTATTGAATATCTTGCTTCATATCCATAAATTAGCAAAATGCTTCTCAAAGCTCCTCTCCCAATATGTTGGAAGTTATAAAAGTGAAGCATGATTGCTGGCCACATTTGCAATGAATAAGTGGCTCTAGCTATTCCATTATTATGGTGGTCATAATAGATAGGAAAATAGATTCAAGGTGAAGAAATCAATGGTATCCCTCATCTACTATTACCAAAAGAAGCTTATGTCCACCTGTCACTTGCTATCCAAGTTAGTAGCTTCTTCTAAAAGCATTTCCTTATTCCTATTCATTTGTCAACAGATAATGCTAACATAATGGTGAATCTAATATAATTGACAACATTGGTGGTGATTTTGTGAAGGAAACAAATTGCACTTAGTCAACAATAGATGAACAAAACAAGAGCACTTCAAATTGACAAGTAAAAAGTAAGCAAATGGTGCCAAAATTTTTCTTTTTCACCTACAGTAAGTGGAACATATAAATGCTATAGGAGGTCGTCTCTACATCTAAGAATCATCCCATGGTCTCCTTACCAGAAGAAAGAGGTTCCAGATAAGAGGAGCTGCATCCAAAGGAGAATCACATGGCTGCAAGCATTCAAACAACAGAGAATTGAATCTATAACAAAAATCAGGTGACTTTTTTTTAAGACAAAGTAGCCAATAGGAGCAAGATAAATCAATTATCAAAATCAAGAGGAAAATGGAAAAGAAAGCATCAGCAACAATAAGGTATAGAACATACTTGTATACAACATACTGCAAAAATAATGACATTGAATAAGAGAAAATCCAAACAGACTTTAGAAAATACACGTGTCCTTTTCTTTCAGCTTTGAATTCAAAATCCAAACATACTTGTATACAGATTTTAGAAAATAGAGTTAAGGTCTAACATTACTGAAAATTTTTTGGGCATTTAAACATATTCAAGAATACGAGACATATTGAACTTCCCTATAAAAAAATGATAGACAACGTCTAAGTGTGGAGGACGAGACATATTGAACTTCTCCATTAGTTGACCTTCCCAAATTCAACCATACCCAATTGCAGGTTTGCCTGAGTGTAGATTTGGTTACTGAGCAAATCTAAGGCTAGAAGGGTTACTTGATTGTGTCTGCTAGAGCTACCCTCATCCTCAGGGTTATTCATTTTCCTCTTAAGACACAAGCATTGTCAATAGTTGTATCAAACATAAAACTTTTTTTCCTAGATACCTTGGTGACAGTAAAACTCTTTTTTCGATATAGCTATTTTTTCCAACTCAAGTTCATATTAGAATAGTGACATTTGAGAAAGTGTGCAGTAATTACCTATTAATCAATGTTATTTAGGGTAATTGTACTACCATAATCCTGACTATGTGCTTTTCCAGTTGTTTAGGTTAGTTGTCCTGATGTGAGTTAGTTGCATCTTCCATTGTCGAAAAACCTAAACGTGCCCAAGGTAGGTACCTTTCTCCTCTATGCGAATCATCTCTTGATGCCTAAATAAAGTGATTTAATGATGATATGGTAAAAATTTTAGACCTAAGATTTGAGACTTATGTCTTATGGAAATTGTGGATTGGATATAGGTATTTGAATGAGTCACGAGCACCATTTTATTCTTGAACTACGATTAGTTTGCAATGTAGAAAGAGGAGTTTGTGATAGTTGATACTTATTAGTTTTCTTTTCGTACATGTTGGATAAAGTGGTTATGATTGTTGTGAGGTATACCCACTTTTTATTTGTGGAATGTATGCACAGGTTCCTTTTCAGGTACAAGTTTTGGAAAAACACGATAAAACAGGGAAAACTCTGTCAGATTTTCGGTAGATTTTAGTCCCTTAATTAAAAATAAATTTCCTCATTATACCATTTTAATGGACTATTATAATCCTAAACTTAGAAACTGGAACCCTTACGACGTCGCACCCATCATTGATTTAAATGCCGCCGACATGCCGTCGGCAAGGCCATTTCTGGAAGGGGGTCGTGCCGACATGAAAATATTGTCGATTTACAGGTGTGCCGCCGGCATGCCGATGAATTTCGCCGGCATGCCGACGATTTCGCCAGCATGCTGATCGGCGCTGCGAGCAGTTTGAAATGCAGGTGCTGGAGATTCGAAGGGGCTGAAATCTGAAATAGGGGGCTTAGTCAAGGATTGAAATTCGAAAATTGGGGGACTGTCACACACACAAACAGAGCGGTTTAAATGCAGGAGTAGGAGATTCGAAACTAGGAATGTGGGGGGGGGGGGGCTGAAATGACACACACACGATGATTAACTTAACTAGAAACACTCAAGCTTTCCAGGTAGACACACACACTTCATTTTGAGTGTTTATGTAATTTTCTATTTCATTGAGTATTTATGTGATTTTTTATTTCATTTTGAGTATTTGTGTGATTTTCTGTCGGCATGTTATCAGCATGCCCTCGACATCCCCACAGCTTACCCTCGGCATGCCGATCGAAAAATAGGCATTTCCACGACATGCCTTCGGCATGCCCACGAAATGTACACTTAAAATTTCGTCGGCACGACGTTGAAATCGGTATTTCGAACCTTGGCATCCATTAATCTCCTGAGCCATCGGGAGATTAGTGGAAAGTGACATCATTGACCTTGGCCTTTAGCCCTAACACCTATAAAAGCAACTATAAGTTCTCAAGTGAGGTATACTCAATATATCATGCCCTTAGCACATTTGTCCATTTGTAGGCTTTCAGAGTTTTATCAATTGCACTAAGTCTTTCTATCTAGAGAAACTACTCTATATTCGTTTGAGATTGGATAAGAGAATAATTTGGTTGAACCAACTAAATAGCCTACTAAGCATCAATTTAATTTGCACCATGATCTGGCTCACTTGCATTGGGTTTTGTACACGTACAAGTTTATACTGATAACATTTAAAAAAGTACTACAAATCAAATGGTATCTCCACATCCAAAGATGAACATATGCTTTTTTGTACCTTGCATAAAGGGATTTCTATACAACTATTCTCACACTTTGCCAATTACACTAGAACCCCTATAAGCAAAGCTTGCTGTGAATATATAGTAGCATCCTTATTGTTCTATTATGACTATTATTTCACATCACAAAGATTGCCTGTGGGTTATTTTCATCTTCATTGTAGGTATCCCTCTATCAAGAATTCACCACAGGAATACATGGTTCTTTAACATGTTGCAAATATCATGTAGGATAGACAATACATAGTTTTTTTTATGATGTTTTAATTTTTGAGACAAAAGAAGGTAAAGAAGGCTGCTCATCATAATCATTATTCTAAATTAAGTCATGCTTTGTCTTTCAATCATTTGCAAATGAAACAAACCTTAATCAAGACAAAGGTCACTTATTGTCAAGAGAAATTTTCAGCTTTACATTGTGGAATTTGAGATTCTCATGTAGTATCAACATTAACTTTTATCGTTAACATTGATGGATACCACATATCACAGCAATTGACTGAGAAGAGTGATGTTTATAGCTTTGGAGTTAATTTCAAGCCAAGAAGCCATGGTGATAATGATGATCTGCCCCTTACATGACTCCATAGATCCTTAGATCGATTTCTCTTTTTGTTTATTGGACTTTTCTGAAACTATGTTGTAAAACTTTTATATATTCTATACTTTTAGATGTTTGGCTTTTATACATTCTAAATTTCAATTTGTTAGAATATAATGTTGTTTGTGAATGTTATTATTATGCGAATGTTATGTATGTTATGTGATGGAATACAGGTTATATACTGGATTGCATGTAGATAATTGGCATATAGGCTATTATGCAAATGTTATATATGTTGTGTGGTAGAAAATAGGTTATATTACAAGATCTATATCGACAATTATACAACCATTGCTAAAAAGAAAATTGACTCTCAAGATCTCTACCAGAGATTTTCAAAATTGTCACCAAAAGTTGTCGATGGTTTAAAAACTACCGCCAAAAGTTATACCGACGGTTATACAACCCTTGGCAAAAGTCAACATTTACCGGTGTTATGAAATCATCGGCCAATGTATACATTTGCCGACGGTTCATTTTCACGACAGTTTTGAACATACGCTAATGTTTCTTGTCAAAACCGCTGGCAAAGATCTATGCCAACGGTAGACTTGCCATCACTCTTTAGTGAGGGTTTTATACCTTTTGCAAATGATTTTGAACCTCTACTAAAAGCTTAATTTCATGTAGTGACTCCACCTTCCCTAATGAACGCTAAGGTTGAATCTTAAGTTCAACTAGTCTTTCCCAACTCTGTGTAGTGTAAACCATGATTACTTAAGACTCCCAAGCAGAAGCAAACCCACAAATCCTGTACTGGTGACTCAGGTACAAGAATACGTCATAAGTTAAGAGAGATCATGGTCTATCTTGTCAAAACTCAAATGAATTAAGCTTAAGCCTGAGCGAATCAGGCTTATGTGACCAGAGAAGTCTCCAAAGCAAAGGTTGAATGTCCATAAACACTTTTTTTTTTGCTTCAACTTTCAAATCATAACTAAGCACTTTTGAAAACTTTTCTTGGAGTTTTAATTTTTTTTTTAATTTTTATGGATTTTTTTGGTAAGGCAATATATATATATATATATCTATATATATATCTATATATATATAGTACAGATGGATATGCATAATGGATAGGAGTCTACATAATACTCAAATAATATACCAGATTCTATGAATGCTTATCCATCCCCCATGCCAAATGCTATGTCCTCATATCATGCAAAAAGGGTTAGACATGATTACAGGTTCTTGGTGCAAGGGGGAGTATGGGGTATACAACGAGGAGGATGGGTGGGTGGATTGTGGGTGGTGAAATGTGAAGGGAAATGAAATGGAATGTGGAGTGAAAGTGAAAGGGTGTTGGAGTGCCTCCCAACAAGCACTGAATTTAACGTCCCTAGCTGGACTCAGAATGAGGCATAAGTTAGTTACCCTCCAACAGGGTAACTGTCTCACCAACGAAGGTAGGCTCATGAGTAAGATACGGTTTCAACCACTGCCCATTTATTGTAAATTTATGCCTAGATTTGGGATCTTCAATTTCAACAACACCATTAAGAAAAGGTCTTGAGACTAGAAAAAGGACCAATCCATTTGGACTTCAATTTTCCAGGAAAGAATTTATGCCGAGCCTTATAAAGCCAAACTTGTTGTGATGGCTCAAACTCCTTCCACTGAATGCAGTTGTCGTGGAAGGCATTGGTTTGTTGTTTAAAGGTCAAAGCAGTGTCATAGGCCTCACGACACAGCTCTTCTAATTCTTGAAGTTGGAGTTTCCTTTCTTGACCACACAAGTTTGGGTCGAGGTTACATTGGCAAATTGCCCAATAAGTGCGGTGCTCCAACTCCACAGACAAGTGACAAGGCTTCCTAAAAATAATCCTGTATGGCAACAAACCCAGGGAAGCCTTGAAGGTGACCCGATATGCCCATAAAGCGTTGATCAACTTGTCAAACCAATTCTTATGATCAGGATGAACTGTTTTCTAGAGGATTTGCTTGATTTGCCAGTTCGATTTTATAGCCTAACCGTTCGTTTGGGGATGATACGAGGAAGCGATATGGTGGTGAACTTCGTACTTCCTTAAAAGTGCCTGGAAAGATGAGTGAGTGAAATGGCTTCCTCCATCCAAAATGATGGCTTAAGGGATCCCAAAATGCGTAAAGATATGGTCCTTGACGATTTTGGTGGTGATAACATGGTCAGCACAGTGTGCGAGAATAGCCTCAATCCATTTCGAGACATAATCAATGGCAATGAGGATGTACTCAAAATCGTTTGATGAAGGAAAGGGGCCTATAAAATCAATTTCACAAATATCAAAAATTTCTTCAGCCAGGATGGGTTGCAAAGGCATCATGTCGCAACGTGACATTGATTGGCACCTAGTGCAACGCTTAGTGTAATTGTATGCATCCTGATGAAGGGAGGGCCAAAAGAATCCGCATTATAGCACCTTGGCTACAGTCTTCCTCCCAGAAAAATGGCCTCCGCAGGCTTGATCATGGCAAAAGGATAGCACATTAGGGAACTCACTGTAAGGAACACAACAATAGATGATTTGATCAGTACCCCTACTCTAAAAAGAAGTGGATTATCCCAAAAATAATACTTTACTTCTACAATAAGACGCATTGGTTTTTAGGCTAGCCTCGGGGAAGAGAGCCAGAAGTAAGGTAATTAGCGATTTTGACATACCATGGTCCACTTGCCACATCTATTGCTAGAAAGTGCTCATCAGGAAAAGATTCATTCATTGGCAGGGAAAGTCCAATATGGTATGGGTCGAGTCTCGAGAGGTGGTTTGTAACCACATTCTGGGCTTCAACCTTATCTCGTATCACAAGATCAAACTCTTGTAGAAGGAGGATCCAACGAATCAATCAGGGTTTGGGATCCTTCTTATGCATGAGATGGAGAATGGCCACATGGTCCGCAAAGATAGTAACATGAGAGCCAAAAGATACGATTAAAATGTCTAGCCAAAAGATGATCACCAGTAGCTCCTTTTCAGTGGCTGTGTAATTACGTTGGATCTCATCCAGCATCTTTCTGGTGTAATACACCACGAAGAGGTGTTTATCGTGTCTCTGTCCTAAGATGGCTCCAACAGCAAGGTCAGAAGCATCACACATTAGCTCAAAGTCGAGGGACCAATCAGGCGGTTGAAGTACAGGGGTCTTAGTGACAGCATCACGCAGCTGCGTACATGCTCGAATATAGTCAAGGTCCATATTGAACGGCACATCGATCGATAAAAAATGCGTCAAAAGTCCAGAAATCTTAGAAAAATCCTTGATAAATCTCCTATAGAAATCGACATGACCCAAAAATGAGCAAATTTACTGGACAGAGCCAGGTATAGGTAAATCAGCTATCATATCAGGCTTAGCTTTGTTGACCTCTATGCCCCTTTTGGAGATGATATGCCCTAGTACAACAGCTTTGTGCACCATCAAATGACTTCTCCCAGGAAAGCACGAGGTTTACATCGATACATCTCCGAAAGATGCGAGTTAGGTTGGCTAGACATTCAACAAAGGTTGGTTCGAAGATCGAAAAATCGTCCATAAAGACTTCAAGAAAATCACTCACCATATCATGGAATATTGCCAGCATTCATCATTAGAAGGTAGCTGGCACGTTACAAAGTCTTAATGGCATCCTTTGAAAGGTGAAGGTGCTAAAGGGACAGGTGGAGGTGGTTCTCTTGGTCACGAGGGTCAATAGCCACCTGATTATAGCTTGAAAATCCATCAAAGAAATAAAAGAACTGATTTCCTACTAACCCCTCCAAGATTTGGTCGATAAACGGTAGCGAAAAATGATCTTTCTTAGTATTCTTTGTAGCGGTATTGAGTTTCCTATAATCTACACACTTTCCAAGACGTAGGAGTGAGTGTAGAGATGGATTTGCCCATGTCATTAATATGGATGGTGAGACCCACCTATTTGAGCACAACATGAATCAGGCTCACCTAGGGGTTGTCGTTAATTGGGTAAATGATGCCCGCAACAAGCCACTTAATAATTTTTGCGTTAACGACTTTCCACATATTAGGATTGAGATGTCACTGCATCTCGTAGGAAGGTCAAGCCTCCTCCATATATATACAGTGAGTGCAAAAGGAGGGGCTAATGCTAGTCATATCAGAGAGACCATCCAATGGCTGCCTTATGTTCAATTAAAACCTTCATTAGTTTGCGCTCTTACTCCCTGGATAAATTTTAACTAATGATTACAGGAAGCATTTCATTTGATCCTAAGAAAGCATATTTTAGCGTGTCAGATAGTGCTTTAAGCTCGAGAGTGGATGGGGAAAGATCTGGCAAATCTTAGGACGAGAGTGTCCCAAAAGGATCAGAGGGAAGAATGAGGGGTGAAGGAAATTGGCCCTCAAGTTGCCCGAGAAGAGGGGCATATTAAATTGAGGGATCCAAGAAAGGAGAGCCCCATGGATCAATGCTTGGGAACAAGGTCCCAGTGTGAAATATCATTTCCGCCGGACTTGGCGAGAAAGAAAGGGCACTCAAATTTTCAAGGGAGTAGACCGGAGGTGAGCAGCATGGAAATGACTCGGACCACGGGGCGTTAGAAGAGTGGGACTCGTCAGGGATCTGGTCAGGAAGGGATAGAGATAAAGGGAGGGGTGGGGAAATATCACAGTAAAGGTCAATCAAGTCTTTGTGGTTCTCAAGGGGTATGCTGCAGCAATTTGAATAAGTCTCTACCAACCTGATACACGCACCGACTGCCATATCATCGTTAGACATGTCAACCTTGATAAGGTCATAATCAAAATTCTTGGTTGCTTTAAAAATGTTAAGTTTGAGCTTTTCAGAGCCCACAGCAATCTTAATGTAGCCCAATTCACAATCAATATAGGTGTGTGCTGTGGCTAAGAATGGTCTTCCAAGGATGATCGGGTAATCAGAAAGTGAATCGGGAACATCATATCTAATACAAGAAAGTCAACAAGAAAATAGAGATGACCCTAACCACCACGTCTTCCACCACACCCCACAGGATTTTGACAGAGCAATATGCTAGTTGTAATGTAATCGGGGTGAGTTTCAGATTTTCTAATGCAAATTTCTGAAACATGATGGTCGGTACAAGGTTAATGGAAGGTCCTAAATCCAGCAAAGCATGATCAAAATTGCAGCCTTTGATTTTGCATGAAATGAGAGGGGTACCTGGGCCTTTCTACTTCGATGGTAATTTTGACAGTATAGTACAACTCGCATGAGGAGAGAGAACCATTGGGTTCTTGGTTTTCTTTTGCTGTCGCCTTGGTGTAGTGTAGTCTTTAAAGAAATGAGCGACAATTGAGATGTGGTCAATTGCCTCTAGTAAGGGAGCCTTGATTTCAACGTCCTTGAATAAATCACGCAAATTATCAAAGGTCTGCGTGTTCTTCTTGCCTTTTGACTCCTTTACTAGAGCCTTAGGAAATGGGACCGATTCTGGCTCCAGTTTGGGTGTGTCGTCCTTACAAGAATGCAATGCACAACTCGAATGAGAGGGCGATGAAGAAGATGGGCCAGGATCGAGTCGAAGCAAATCAGTTGTTTGTTTACCGCTCCTCATTGTAATCACATTGGATGTCGCAAGTCCAGTAGGATCATAAAGGCAGACGAGGGTTCACAACAGGGACGTAGGGTTGATGTGCTGCTGCGAGATTAGCCTGAAATCCTAGTGGAGTACTCGAAGCATGCAAAATATGATGAACCTATCCTTGAGAATGTCGCACTTGTGGTTGCAAACCACGGGGTACGAAATTTCGTGGGTTTGGAACAGGTTGGGCAAGAAGAGTGCCCTAGGATCAAATCGTCATGCATAGTTGATTGATCTCATCATTCTGTTGTGCCAATTGGTGCTAAAGAGAGATCAAATTCTCTTCATGGCACTTTGACATTTCCATCATCATTCGCATCAACTTATCAAGATGGTTTGATGCGTGATTCGTTTGAGGTGCGCAAGGGCCCGGTGGCGGATTTTCCGAAGGATGATATTTAGCCCTTGGGATGACGGGAGCGGACGATCGCATTGGTCCACCAGCGGGGTTTTGGTGCTAAGGGTTGTTGGACCATACGAAGTTTGAATGGTTGCGCTACCCTGGATTGTAAGTAGCAGAATATGGATTGTTCCCCAGGGCACACATGCCTTCAAATTCAGAAGATGAGTCTGCATGTGATAATGCATCTGAGTACATGGAGGCTTGTTCCTCCATGTCAAAATACTAGCTAGCAGAAGTCAGGTCCACATTACTTATTGAGTCGCTAGGCGCGAAACTCAGCAAAGACGGTACAGGTCGTGCGGGATTTTTAGAAATTACCCTAACTTGGGAAGGATTAGGTTTGTGACGTGATAAAGGAGTCATAGTGTGAGACATAGAATGAGAGGGATTGGCCAGGAGTTCGTCCAGCTTCTTGTGAATGAGGGAGACTTCGTCTGGTTTTTGTGCACTTAAATTCATATCCGTGGACAAATGGGAGGGTCCCGTGTCAACCTCGTGTGCTTCGCTACGAGGTGCGCTGGTCCGATTAAAGGTGACGATGGAAGCATTATTTATGGAATTCTCACTCATGTTTTCAAACAATTCAAACGCTCCATTCTCATCTTTATTCATAAAATTTCCTCCGCAAGAAGTGTTCGCAATCTTCCTCGATTTCATTTAGCCCATAGTAGAAGAGCTCGACTATATGCCACTTAAGCAGACCGTGCTGTGGACATTTCCTGAGAATGTCATTTTACCTCTCCCAGGCCTCATAAAACTGCTCACCATTTTGTTACGTGAAAGTCATAGTACGGCGAAGTGCATTGATGCACCCAATTGCCAAGAATTTCTTGAGAAATGTTATACGCATCTCTTCTCAAGAATGAATGGATTTCCCAATAGTGTGCAACCATTGCCCAGCTTTGTCTTGCAACGAAAATGGAAACATTTTCATGAGAACAATATGTAACCCAATGTTTCTTGGTTTAATCATTTCAGCTAACGAGTTAAGTCCTCTAAGTGAAGAAAAGGGTCTTCACTAGCAAGTCCATGATAATGGAAGTTGATTAAGCCAATTATGTTCAATTTTAATTCAAAATCTTCCCCACCCACAAGGACACAAACCTGCCTTGGGGTCTTTGTTGCAGTGGGATTCTAATATGAACTAAGAGACTTGGGCTCTGGCTCCTCCCGTTTGGGAGGGTTTTGCATTTCCTCTAAAGTTTCCCTAATGGTTTCAATATGTTCATTGTACAATGCCATTTGGGTTCGGAGGCAGGTTAATGGGTCAACTCCACCACCACCTAGTGGAGGGGGAGGGGGGACAATTCCCCCCTTAATGTTTGAGGGTGGACGAGAAACCATGTTTATGGAGGAGGATTCACCATATTCTACCCTTCTAGAATTTTCAAACAATTCAACAAGTTTAGGGTTTTGTGACCTCCACCCAAACATACACTGCTGAAAGAAGAATTGAGATGATGAGAAGAGAAGAGGATGAGAGAAAAGACGCCGAATAGGTGCACTTGATGACAAATTAATCAATCAAATTCCTAACCCCTAAATGTGACTTAATACCTAAAGACTTAATTTACCTACTATCGTAACCTATGAAATCGAATACGAGCACCATAAAACCACCAGGCCAGATTAAGAGGTCGATTGCCATAGTCTTAAACACCCAATAGCATGCGGGAACCCGTACCAACACGTAGGCACTAAACATAGGTAGTTAGATCTTCAAACCTTAATGGGGTCAAGTTATTACCAATTTTAGTTAAGAGGCTTAGAATACAACTACTTTGGAATGTTAAGGGCATTGTTTACGATAATGCTCATGTGCGTTGATTGATATGTGTGTAAAACAAGCATGCAACGAGGAACTCTCCCCAAATTAAAGTTTAGATTGGTGAATGGATTTTAGAATTCTATTTTCAAGTAATATGAATTTTATGATTCCAATGAATTACCAATTCAACCAATCTCTAAGTTTCAAAAATACAAGTCCTTTATGCCAAAATAACCCTCCTTCAATATGATTTGGTTAATGCATGCTATAATGCAATGGGTCCCTATATGGATGTTTCTAGGTGTGGATGCCCGAATCACTTTTAATTCAATGTGAATGGGAGCCAAGCAATGAAATCCAAGTGCTCCCAATCACCAAAATGTAAATCCACAAAAAAGCTCAACCACCAAGATATGAAAAATGAAAATAAATATGTTGGGATTGAAATTCGAGATCGAATCAGAGGTAAATATAAGGTCGTGGTGGGATTGGAGTCAAAATGATTCCGAGACTCCCCAACCAAAGCAGTGGATCCCGAATGTGATAAATGAGACAAATAAATGTATCAATCAATTTTAATTCACCTCAAATAAAATCCCGTGACATTAGATTTTTCGTACTCGAATGAGGGGCAAATCAAGGGCGACGAATGTGGTGAAAACAATAAATCAATGGATTTTAGTCTACTCGCCCAAGAAATCCCAAGACCTTTTTTTGTAGGGCTTTTTATTTTTTTTTTATTTTTTAAAAATCTTTTTAATGAGATTTATGGTGACAAAAGAACCAAGATTTCTAAGAGGTAAAGACACCTACCTCCTTAATAATGTGTACGGAGCTTCAAGCGACACTAGCGACTTCATGCTGCTACTCCCACTTTGGACTTGTCCACCTCTATGTGTCTCCTCGCAACAAGTTCACCTGCACAAAAACAAGCAAGAACACCTATGAAGAGATGGGTGGCAGAAGAGATATATCAAAAGAAAGAGTAGAAACGAATCCGAAGGGTGCCTTCCCAATAACGACGCTAGAAAACTTGTGATGATCACAAGTAGGGTTATTTAATTAATTAAAATTAGCATCAAAATGTATATAGTGGAAGCAATTACCTACAAGCGATTCTACACCAATTTATCAAAATTTATTTACCTGAACTAAATCAAATTTTAAAAATGTCAATTTTAGGCCCAAGGTCAAACTCAGAAAGGCAGATTTGGATGAGTAGATTTCTATGCGATACCTAGAAAGGTATCAATTTCTTTCACTTATATTTTTTTGATTTTTCTTAGTTTAAAATTTTTTTGGGATAGTCTTATCCTTGATATACACCCTCAAAAATGGTCCTTGGCGATTTGCTAAAACCAAGTTCCAAACTGATCTCACTACAACGCGAGATCGTGTACCTGTAAAGGCAAGAGTTATCTTTCCTATTTTATACTTTTTTTTTGTCTTTTCTTAATCAACAATAAAATGAAGGAAGAAATGCGGAAATGAAATGTGAAAACGAAATGAAGGAAAGTACTTAGCTTATACACACACACACGCACGCACGTACACACACGTGTATAACTATATAAGATATAGTGGGGTGGAATGAATCAGAGATTCAATGGAATGTAGCGCGAATTAGTGTAACCAGCGTCTAAATAGATGGGATCGACACTAATAATGCAGCACGTGTTGGTGTGGAGCGGACATGTGTGTGTGGAATGGCTTGAATACTTGCGCATGAATCGCAAATGCATATGCAACCGGTACGTACCCACTCGCGAGGTGTTGTGTGGTGAATGGATGAGGGTGCGGTATCGTGAATGGGACTATGATATGTGGATGTGTGAATGAAAAGAAATGTGTGAAAACTTGTGTGTGTATACATATGTATAGGTGTGTGTGTGCTTGTAAATATATATGTGTGTGTCTATGTGAGAGGGAGTACGTGAGTGCATGCGAATAAGGGAGTATGGTGAGGTGAGTGCGTGAATGGTCGCATGAGTGCATGTGTGTAACCAAGTGAGGGAGTTGGATCGCGCGGGAAGGAGGTGAAATCGACTAGCTAACAAACCGCCTGGTCACAATCTCGAGCTAGCTAGTGACCAGAGGGGGCGCACGTGGGAAAGCCTTCATCGACTCTTACGACAAGTGACCAACTGGGTTTCTCACCTAACCAGTCACTTGAAGAGAGAGGTGGGCGCAAGCGAAGGGCAAAGATCCACCAACTAACTCAAGAATCCACTGACTAGGTTTCTCAGCTAGCTGGTGCATTAGAGACAGAGAGGGCACGGATGTGGCTTGCATAACTAACTGAAGGCATGGATTGCTACATGCATGGCTTCCTTTCACCGGATAAGTGAGGAATGGTCGGTGACAAGCGGAGGAAAATGAACAACGATGGATCATGAACAGTGGCTACAATGAAAACAAAGCAACAGCTCAAGGAGCATGCTCTAATGGCAATGAAAAGAAACTAAAACAGCAAAACAACTCAACTAATGACAAGAGAAGCACCACGCCTACCTGCTTGCAATGGGCTAGACGGTGGTGTGCCCTCACCATGGTGGTTGCGACCATGGGAAGGAACTCCTTTGTTCTTCAGTGTGGCCTCTCAACTTGTGAGAGGGTACTAAGAATGGGAGGGGAAGAGAGGGAGACAGGAGAGATCAATGAGGGTGGTCAGCTACTATGCATCGTGCGTGTGTGAGGTGAATGTGAGGTTGTGTGCATCTGTGGGGGGAAGGGAAATGTTGCTAGTGTGTGGAGGTGGTAACCATCCACCGCACATGGAGGTGGGATGGGGGATATATATAGGTAAGGGGATGAGGGTGGCGACAAGGCATATAATTAGGATATTTTGGGTAAATTATGGGTAGGCACTTAAAGTCTTAGGAAATTAATGTAGGTGGTGTAGGGTAGTGTTAAGTGATGGAAATGAATGAAAGGGAGGCTCTATCTCTCTCCCTATCTTCCTCTCCTAAAAATGCACAAATGTAAATATTTACAAAATGCATGCAAAGCTATCTAATACTAAATGCGCAAAGTTAGGAAATAGCATAAGATGAATTAATTAGCGATGTGAATTACTGCACAATCAAGGAGTTGAGAATGTTGTAGCAGACCACCTATCTGGGATCTCGATTGAGGATTTGATCTCTTCAGGAGAGATCACCCAAACTTTCCCTGATGAGGTTATTTTGGCTGTGCAGCTCACCTCTCCCTAGTATTCAGACTCTGTGAACTATTTGGTCACTTGAGAAATTCCAGATAGTTGGGATAGAAACAAACCAGATAGATTTATGTCTCAAGTGAAATACTATCATTGGAAGCAACCAAAGCTTTTCAAAACTTGTAGTGATTAGGAAGAACACAATATTCTTAATTTCTACCATTCCTTACATTGTGGGGGACATTTTGTGGGAAAAAGATAACCTTCAAAGTTCATCAGTCTTGTTTCTTTTGGCCTTCACTATTCAAAGATGCAGAGGGAAAAAGATAGCCTTCAAATTCATCAGTCTAGTTTCTTTTGGCCTTCGCTATTTAAAGATGCAGAGAAATTTGCTCAGACATGTATTCAATGTCAAAAGATTGGAACTATAGGGAAACAAAATGAAAATGCCCCTTCAACCCATTCTCCTTGTTGATGTATGGGGTATCAACTTTATGGGTCTATTTCCATCATCCTATGGATATGAGTGTATCCTTGTGACAATTGATTAGGTTTCAAAATGGATTAAGGTCATTCCCACAAGAACCAATGATCACTTAGTAGTCGTAAAATTTGTTAAGGTTAATATCTTTTCCAGATTTGGCTGCCCACGGGTCATCATAGCTTTAAGGTCATCCATCTCAAAAAGGCTGGAATTGTTGTGCTTAAAAGGGTTGGGTGGACAGGGCTCTTGAGTTCCCTGATTTGGAAGCATCACCTTACTTTCATGAGAAATTGGAATGATTTCTCCACCCAGGATTGTAGGTGTTTCCAAAAGGGTTATTCTTGAGAGGTGGACAAAACCCTTAAGCAGCATTCAGGTCTGCCTGAACTAATCCGGGGAATTGATTAACCAAATGGCACTCAACACTAGCATGAAGAGTGCTTTGGCAAATGAAGCATTCAGAAAGAGCTTGGACTTGGGCAGCTGATTGTGGGAATGTGTCGAGGTTTGACATGAGTCTTTCAAAGTTCTGGTTCAACAATTGGATTTGGAAGGCTAAATTTTGAGTAGCCTCAGCTTCACTAGCTTCTACTTTCTTTTAGAGGATGGAAGGTTTTCTATCCTGATATGCTAAGCTCAAGTGGATAGAATTATCACTCAGTGACTCAAATAATGTTCAAGACTCATCCTTTGTTTTGGTAAGAAAGGTTACAACACAAATAGCATCTACTGTTTGCCTATGCCTATCAGATAGTCTAGTATAAAACCTCTCTACCAATTGCCATTTGGTTACTTGAGGATGGGGCCATAATCGAATCAGATCATTAAAGCGCTCCCATGTCTCGTGGAATTGTTCCCCATTTATTTGAGTAAAACCCATGATCTCCCTCCTAAAGTGGTTGGTTTTGCTCATCGAAAAGTATTTCTTCACGAATTCTCCCTTAAGGCGTTCCAATCATTCACCCTTGCATCCAAGGTGTGATACTAGTGTTTTGCCTTATCCTCAAGGGAGAAGGGAAAGAGGGTCAACATCAAAGCTTCATCAGTAAAGTTCAGAAGTTTCACCGTGGAGCAGACCTCGATGAATTTCCCTAAATGCAGATAGGGGTCCTCCCTAGTAGTACCATAAAAGGAGGGCAATAAGGGATATAGTACTGCTCTTGATCTCATATGAATTATCCCCTACCAGTCTTCTCAATGTTTAAGCAGGTTAATTGGTCGGAATGAAGTAGTCTATCAGGGTCCTTTGTTGATTTGGTCCTTGATCAGCCATCTCTTCTCTCCTCTCTGGAGCACTCTTCTAAGGATTTTCTCAGGCTGAGGATCAAACACTAGATTACCCTCAAGAGAGCGTCTACCAAGCATACAATATCTACCAATCATAATTCAAGTTCTTGCCAATTGAGTAATTGAAACCACCACTCAATAAATCAGTCAAAAAGGGTCAAGGTGATGTCCCTCCGTTCCCACGTAAGTGGTATAAAAGGAAAGTGGCTACTTGAGATCTTGACCAACTTTATTTTGAGGGGGTTGAGGTAAAATTGGTTGATATAGATGACCAAACAAGTTATTCAATGTAGTTACATGCCCTAAGCCAACCTTCGAGTGCCCTAAGACCTATACCTTACTTCAATAATACTCTCAGATGACCTAGTGAGATGTTATAATAAGGACAAACTAAGGGATACAAGTAGGGAGAACCCTTCCTTTAAAGCAATGTGCATGCGGTGCCTCTTAAATACCCTTTTGTTCCTTTAAGGAGTGCCCCCTTCCTTGAGATATCAAACACTTGATCACAGGATAATATCACCATCACAAAGTAAAATAGGAGGGTCTACACCGATAAAGAGATCAGTGCCTATAGCCTTAAGGAACCGAGACCTAGTGTGATGCCTAGTGTGCGTGCTCAGTA
The DNA here is from genome assembly GCA_037157565.1 of Thalassia testudinum. NCBI lineage: Eukaryota > Viridiplantae > Streptophyta > Magnoliopsida > Alismatales > Hydrocharitaceae > Thalassia > Thalassia testudinum. The sequence goes on along the minus strand of JAZHRO010000015.1, from coordinate 21,008,893 downwards.
TCTGAAGTGTGCATCACACTGTAAATCAATTTATTTTTTTTCTAAAGAGTCATGCAAGTTCCTTTGATCACATCAAATGTGATTTTGATTTTAAGGCCGAATTTGATTTAGCAATCCCAATTTCAATTAAGCGATTAATGAATTAGATAAATTTACTCAGTTTCCTTTAATCACATCAAATGTGATTTTGATTTTAAGGCCGAATTTGATTTAGCAATCCCAATTTCAATTAAGCGATTAATGAATTAGATAAATTTACTCAGTTTAGTGGTCTAGAAATTTAGTCCAAATACAATGCGTGAACAAAAGTTGGATTCAAAGATAGAAAGGTATACCTAGCTCTAGCAACCTCCGTGCAAGCAATGTACGCAATGCCAAGAAGTAGATCTAATATGCTACTCAATCACCCCTAAATGCAAGCACCTAAGGGTGTGCAACTCCTAAATAAGTAGCTCAATATTTTTTTTTTCTTTTAGGGCAGGCAAGCAAAGAACCACAGATAAATTGCCCTAGTTACTAAAGAAAGTGGGGACAGACCCTCGAAAATTAGCCCAGATGGTACAAGGGCAAGAAGAGAAATGAAATAAATTTCGCGATGGAGAATCTCTTGTGAAAGTGGGATCCAAGTCTCCTTTTCTTTGAGTCCTCTCTACGTGTGTGGGCATCGCTTAAGGTCGACGTCATCATTGGGCCTATTATCTTGTCAGATTCCTAGCACAGAAAAAATAGTAATAGTTAGATCAATGTGCACCTCAAAATAGATCAGAAATAAAATCAGGTGAACCTATTACGTTTGTTGCATCCCCAACAACGACGCCATTTGACAGGTCAATTTTCACTTTAAAATAATTTTCACATAAGAAAATAAGTCGTCGAAGTAGAAATTGAGCGGTGAAAAATCAATCAACAATTAAAATAAGACTCATAGGAGAGTTGGTCGATATTGAAAATATGCAATTTTGTAATTGCAAATTTTTGTCATTACAATGCATAAATCACACCAGCTATAAAATTCATAATCATAGATAATGGAGTATCTAGGATCGTCTAAGGAGGCTAATTTATTAGTTAAATAAGTTATTCTCTCTCTCTCTCAAATCAACACTTCTCTTTTCTTTTATTTTGATTTTTGTTGTTTTTAGGGTTTTCAAAATAACAAACACACAAATGTCAAGATAAGAATTATGCTAATGAAACTACGTCCTAGGTCAGAAGAACTCTCTTCTAAACTCATCCTAGGCAAGTACACCTAAGGTAATTAAAAGGGAAGAGTGTGTGCACTAAGAGAAAAAGGGAAAAGATTTGAAGCTCATCAACACAAGAAATGGAAAATAGGAAATTAAAAGGTAATTAAAATCTTTGTATTGTTAGCAAATAGAAGACAAGTAGCTGAATGCTTCTTACAAGAAAAATGTGAAAACACTACCTAATACAAAGAGAGATAAAGAAGAAATAGCCCCCAAGTAGTGAATCGCTCACTCTAAGTGCGGTTGCTCCCGCAATATGAAGAGAACTCTTTAAGCTCTTAGTATCCTCCGATGTTCCTCCTTCAAGGGTGGACGTTCACCACCCTTATGCTCCTACCTAGCTGTCCCCCTTAGAGTGCTCCTTGGCGTGGCACAAGGAAGAAGAGAGAAGAGGAAGAAGGCATCAAGGGGGCAGGTAGGATGCCCCCTTAATCTTTATCTCTTCTCCTTCCTTGGTTGTGGGTATGGTGGATATAGGTAGAGAAATGTGGCAACAAAGGATGAGAATTATGTGGTGGTAGGGTACGGTATTTATAGGATGGAAAGGGGGCTGATTATGGTATTCTTTTGGAGGGAAATGAAGTGGTGCTTGGATATTTTTGGAGGAAAAAATAAGAGGGAAATGAAGAGGTGCATTGGTTTTACCTCCAAAAATACCTTCTAGAAGGTGTTAATTTTGGAGGGAAAAAATGAAGGGTGGATAGGGGTTTAAATGGTGGATGTAGGGTGGTGATGAAAGGGATAGTTGGCACCAAAATGAAGTAGGAGTAGGTGGTCTTTTTGGTGGAGCTTAGGTAGTAGGATAGTAAGCCATGAAGTAGAGCTAGGTTGAGCCAAGCTAAGCTAACTTCACTAGTAGAGTAGTGGAGGAGAAGCTAGGGTTTGGATGAGGAGCTGATAGTAGCTAAAGCAAAGGTGCCTAAGAACTCAGAAGCTAGCTTAGCTAGCTAGTTCTTTGCTAATAGCTAAGCTAAGCTAATATGAGCTATCTTTTTCTAGTCTGGAGCTTAGGTGAGTTGGAGCTAGTCCTCCCGAAGACTACCCAGCTAGCTAAGATAGCTAGCTTAGGTTAAGTAGCTCAGCTCAGACTTAACCTAAGCTAGTTGAGGACTTCAAGAGCTGAAGTTGAGCTAACCCGAACTAGTTGAGGACTTCTTCAACCAATTAGGCTTAGCTAGTTGATGGCAATAGCTAATCCTAGTCAAATATACTTCCAGGAGCTGGACGGAGCTGAGAGAAGTTGAGATCAACTAAGTTGAGCTAACTTGAGCTCCCATTCAATTAAGGTGAACTAAATGGAGTTGAGATGAACTAGCCACAACTAGGTTGAGCTGGAATGCTGAAGTCTACTGAGTTGAGCTAGCTTAAGCTACCATCCAGCTGAAATGAGCTGAATGGAGCTAAAATGATCTAGTCTCAACTAATTGGAGCTGGAATCCAGTTGTGATGAGCTAAATTCGGCTAGGATCCAATTGAATTTGGGCTTCCTCTTCATTTTCTGCCTTCCAAGTGTCAGGGTTTGTGGAATCTGACTCTTTGCTTATCCCTGACACTCAAATAAACATATTAAAAATACAAAAGAATGTAATGCATGCCTAACCTAGTGGAATCCCTAAATGCAACCCAAAAACCTGATTACGTAGATAAAACCCTACGAACTAGGTATGTTCTAGGGCATAAGAATGATGATAAACTAACATTTATCAGTCATCTCCATAGGGTGCACGTGCTCGTTAAAACTCACATAAGTCAAACAATTATTCACTGATAATCTCACAAAAAATCAAGTCAAAAATAGCTTTAGATTAGGATAACTGTCTAAATATGCTGAAATTGCATTTTCATGGAAAGGCAAGGATGTTCTCAAAAATCCACCAACATATAATAGTCAATAAATGAGAAAAATGGAAGTTGGCAATGGCATTCCACCGTAAATATTAATAGAGAGGGAAACAGGGGATTCGCAGCGATGGTCAGAGGTGTGCAGATTGTCGAAGGTAGTTGCCGCCGAGGGCTTCGCGACGATGGTGGCGACGAGGACTGGGATGACCGGAGTCGGCCAGACGTTGAGAGGGGACAACGGCAAAAGGTCTGTTGGAGGTGCTACAGTCGCGTATGTGTGCTGCTGGCACACACATGTACGGTGGCTGGCGGCGAGAGCTAGCTGCACATGCATGCGTAGCCGTGAGAGGTAGATAGGGCGACGCTAGTAGGTCGTCGACGACGAGGAGAGGTTGCTACTGGAGGTAGTGATGTTGGGTTTGTTTCTCATGTAGTAGGAGGTGAAGAAGAAATGAAGAAAAGGAGCGGTTGAGGAAGAACGCAGTGGTGGTGGCCAGGCAGTGTTACTGTCGTGGGAAAGAGCAGTCGTCGAGGGCATGGTAAGATGAGGACAAGGAAGCTGCTGCTGCGGCCTAAGGTCAAGAGGGTGGAAGGCATTCTCAGCCTCCTGTCGCAATTGACGGAGGAAGCAGAGGACCAGGGGAGGAGCACGATGGGGGCTCACGATGGTGCGCTATGGACATCGGGCGAGGAGATGTGTCAAGGAAGAGGAGGTTTGTGGTAGCGGGAACGTCGGGGTCGCACGGTGAGGTGGTGGTCACAACGCAAGCCACACGTCACCATGTGGCTTGCCGCGGTTGCGACAGGAAGGAGATTCGAGTGGGATGTGGTTGGTGGCTCGTGGTGGTGAAGGAGGCACATGGTGGTGGCTATTGGTCGCCGTGGTTGATGGTGGAAGCACAGTCAAAGGAAGAGGACAATGGCATTCACCTCCATTCATAGGAGAAGGATGATAGTCTCCCGTCCTTGTGCCTGTTATAAACAAAGAACGAGAGAGAATCATTAGCGTAGTTTCATGGGAACAAAAAAAGAGAGGTTAACAAGGTAAGAGGAAATCATCGAGATGAATCCTCTCTTGTGTTTCTTATTTTAGGAAGATCCCCTCTTTGCTTTTCTTGCTCAACAAAACTTCTCATAATTTTAATGTTACCTATAAGATGTTATTTCGAATTATCTCCTGCAATAAGTACACTTAATTATATGCAACATTGATTGCATCAAAGAATTATGCATGAATACTAAATTATGACTCTACTAATTTTCCAGTGTATTATAGACTTAAGGTCCCTTCTAATCTTAAAATTGCTTTTTCTTAGGCACAATTAATGTCTACTAAAGTAGACCTACCAACAGGCTGCATCGACGAATAATCGTATATCCTCATAGAGCCCCTAGTAAAAAGACTGGACTTATTCCCACTTACGAACTCCGTGATGAGGGCATTTCCACATGAGATCTAGAAAACGATCCCATGCCTTGTTGAGTGGCTCGCCCGCATTTTGCGTGAAATGTGTTATTTGGTGTCTCAGGGCATTAGTGCGCCCCACTGGAAAGAATTTTCTCAAGAATTCATCTTGTAGACCTTCCCGAGTGTTGATCGATCGAGTTAGAGATCGATACCAATGAGCCGCCTTGTCCTTCAAGGAGAAGGGGAACATCTTCATGAGCAGGGTGTTCTGATTTTGCACATTTGGCCCAAGAGTTTGGGTCAGATGTTTTAGCCCTTGGATGTGCTGGAAAAGGTCTTCAGAACCCAATCCGTGAAAGTGGGGAATCAAGTTGATTATATTTGGTCTCAACTCGATATCCGATCCCCCAGCCGGAATTTGCACCCTAGGTTCTATGGCAATAGCTATAAGATTATAACGATCCTGCATCTGTGGACGTGCTCAAGGATTAGCTAGTGCATGGATCAAATTAGTAAGAGTCTACAACTAGTCTTGTAGGTTTTGAATCTCACCACCTCCTTCAGGATTTTGATTCTCCATGGAAGCAAATGATAGAAAACAGGGTTCAGATGGATCAGAAGAGAGATCAAGTTGATCAGAAGAGTTCCCAAACAAGTTGGTCAGGGTTTGACCCCGATGAGAGTGAATTGCTAATGGAGGTCTTAAGACTAGTCTTAAGGATCTCCTCCCATACATGCACTACAAAATCAAATGAGGGACTGAATGTGCCTTGGACCTAATCAAGGCACCCAAAAAGATTGGATGACTAAGGTAGTTCAAGGCAATGGACCTCTGGATCAGAAATTCACTCACCCGAGAATTACTTGGGTGGTTAGGAAGGGAGAGTCCTGCAAAGACCCCTCACGGTAGAGTGTCCCCATGGATTACAAGGTTTCCCCCACCTGACCTTCCTTATCATCGCGGTTTCAAGTAGACTAGAATGTGTGAATTGAGACCTAGGTCTGCCAATTTTAATCTTGCTTGTACTTGAATTTCACTTGAATTTAGAATTGATTCAAAACCTAATTTGAATGTTGGTTGATTCACAAAATGAACCAACTCCACCTGACCTACCCAAAAATTTAGGATGGAATTTGGGTTAAGTCACCAAAATCACCCTATTTCGATTTTGCAAACAGGTTATTAGGTCTCAGCTTTCAAGATTCAAGTGATCTTAAAGCTTGACTTTTAGGGTTTTGATGATGAACCAATTCAAATAGGGGCTTAGGTGGCACACAATGCGGGAAGATTTATTTCCTTTTCAGCAGGCAAATATGTGCTAATCCTTGCAACCCTAATATGGAACCCCTAATTTGGATCTATTTCCAAATCCAATTACTTCCAAAGATGGCACCCTAGGATCAATTAAGAAGATGAATAGCCCAAGATGCTCAATGTCCCTAATAGGTGCAAGTATCAAGATTGAGGTTTTCTAATCAGAATAAATTAGTTAACAGACTTTTGCCTTGAATGATGATTACTAGGAAAACAAGGCAGATTTGATCCCTAATTTTGTTGCTTCGTTTTTTTATCTTTCCAGTAGAGGAGGGGATAATGAGAGATAAAACACGTGATTACCTGCCCCTGGTGTGGTTGCTCGTTCGAACAATCGTCAATGATAATTCACCTCGCAACATCACAACAAAACGAATAAATCAAGTTAGAATCACGTCAAAATAAGCACGACTAGTGATCAAAATGCACGTTACTCCCTAGCAACGACAGCAAAATGTTGATGCGAATTTCTGTCGTGGTTAGAAAGAATACGTCGTAGTATAGCGACGAAAACGACGAATCAACACTTAAATTTATAGTGCTCAAAAAAGGTGACTTCCGAGGTCGTTCGCAAGGAGCAAAAGAACGCAATGTAACCACTAATCAGATAGTCAAACAATGCTCAAGAGATAATGAGGAATATATGGAATGAAGAGCAATATATATATATATATATATGGCAAGTGCTAAAAAAACGTGTTGCAACTATCAATCCTTTCCAACACTAAGACAAATTCTCAAACTCTAATCAAACGTCTCAACCCAACCTCAGACAGCTTAACTTTTCAACCCAATGCCCCTTCACAATTTCATGCCAAGGCCTAATTATTTCTAAAGCAAAACACCCCCTTCTTGGCCCAAACCTTCCTCGCCCTTTAATCGGACCCCAATCGAATCCAGTTTAGCCCAGACTAAGACCCGGTACAACCCAGACCCGCGTAACGTGAGCACAGGCGAGGGCACGTGCATGATGCGTGCATGGGGACTTGACCTCCATGTTTTAAGCAATGGGCTATGTACGTAGAAGGTTGTGAAGAGAGTTCTATTTTGTCTTTGCACGATGTGGGACTAAAGTCCCTCTTCGCTACTGCTATGTGGAGGAGGCTTGTTTAATTACTGGTGTTGCAACTATTACTTAGTTCAATTGAGGGCCGAGCAGGGCTCCTGATGCTATTCCACGTTTAAGGGGACTGGTGGCGTGGCTAGTGATTGCCAGACGACGATGGTCGAAGCTGAAGAAGATGATCGGCAACAGCGACTGACCTGCATAGAAAACATGGCCCTTGAGCCCAATTAAAAGCATGTGAAGAACTGTCATGGTGAGATAGAACATGTAGTAGTCGAAATTTGGTGTATGGTGTTGTGTAGTGCTAGGCGAAGGAGCTTCAAGAAGCTCCGGTGAATGAAGTCAGAGGTGGCGATGGAGGTGATGTGTGATGTAATTAGGTGAGGTGAAACGGTCGTGAGGGCGAGGGGAATCTTTTGCCTAGGTCAATTAGGTGTGTGGGTGACGTAAGTGGGCCAGCAGTGAAGGTGTTCGCATAGGTGGTTGTCAGCGTCGAAGAAGAGGAGCAAATGGATGGAGCTGTAAAGCTCCAAAAACCTAATTAGAGTGGAGAGAAGGAGAAGCCCTAAGCTAATTTGGGGAAAGAGAGGGAGAGAGGCCACTAGAGGTACAACGATGATGAAGACGATGAACTGGCTGGAGCAAAGGAAGGTGATTCAAGGTGTGAAGCTCCGCAGGAAGCTTCGTGGAAGATCAAAGAGTGCAACCCCTTTACCTATTGTACTTGGTAGAGGTTGAGGAAGGAGAATGGGGCAACTTCGGCGGTGCATTGATTCTACCGGTGAGGAAGAAGAGAGGGGTACCGAGAAAAAATAAGCACAACTTCGCATTGTAAGTTTGTGGCCCTTTAAATAGAGGAATCCCCCTCCACTTTGGACCCAGATAGAGCAAGTTAGGACTTGCTATTTGTCTAGAGCTCAAAATGCTCGAGCTTGCCGGCGAGATTCCAACGTTAATTGGCCACATGGAGGTGTTCAAACGACGTGGAAGATTCTTAAGATCAATCTCGCCAAGTTTGGCGAGATTTGGTCTCAATTTGGCAATCAAATCTTGCTCGTGCAGGTTTGAAGATGTTGTTCAGATCGCAAAGAAGAATGAGAGGAAGAAGGTGACAAGGATTTTTTTGTGAAAACGATGAAAAGCTAGGGACTTATTTTTGAGAAAAACATAGAACTCAAGGAGCCATGTGTACTAAACGAAAATTTGTGGGCTAAAATGAAAACTAGGTCAAGATGGACTCTGATTGAACCTAAATTTTGGACTTAATTTAATTTAGACTCAAGGAATCTAATAGAGGCCTGAGATTTAGGTTTTGACCCTGTTTGGTTAAGTAAATTACACAGAAAGACAAAATAAGGTAAATCCCCACCTAAATCTCTATTTTTTGTTAAAATGGATTCCTATGATCAAGTTAAATGTTCCAAAACCTCGTAAAATATTTTAAATGATTTTTAGGAGATTTAGATTGAATTTATTTCCATTAGAACCCTTTCAATTTGAGTGAGGTTGTAATTAGGATTTTCAGGTAATAAATTAATCTTCAAAATGTAGAAACCCTGATTTAGTCAGCTCAAGCTTACTTCTTGTGAAATTAAGATCATTTGACCTTAGATTAAACCTTAATTAACTCCTTAGTTAACCAGCATTAGTGATTTGATGTTAAAATGACATAGTTAACCACTTTTCTTGTCTTCTCAAATGCAATTTAGAATAAAATTATGATCTTCTGATGAATATTTAGGAACATTTATCACTGAAATTAGGCTAAATTAGGCTTATTAACACCAATGATAGTGCTACCATCAGTCAATCGAGTTTTCAAAACCAGGATTTTTCTCGCATAAACTCATTGATCAACAACCTACTTGACCCAACCCTCCACCCATGGCATCCACAGTGCCATACACTCACGCACCCGACAAAATATACACACAGCTCCCACTTGTGATGGACTCCCCACCATACCAGACCCCGTTGTGCCTCCCACACCTCACCTTGCAGGCCCTAACGCATAGATACTAATCACACACACACCAAACAAACAGACCCCCCCCTCACCATTGTAAAAAGCCTCCCAGTGGCCATCCCTAGCAGATCGCCCACACCTCCATCCCATTCGCTACCTCTCCCACACCTACGACCTTTGCCCAAGGCCACGGACACCAGGTTGTGACCATATTACTCTCCACCATTGTCATCAGATTGGAGGAAGGTCGCGGAGACCAAGCCGAGACCATCCCCCACTCTCCTTCGGGATACGAACACCAGGACGTGCTTCACCTTCCTCGACCTCTAGGAATAGGCAGAAAGGACACTAGGATGATCTCTCCTCACGTGCGACCACTACTACGCCATCCTCATCATTGGCACCACCTTGACAGCTCCCACACGATGACAGTGCAAGGGGCATGTGGGTGGTGCAATCTCTGATGACTCGCAGCTACCACTATGCGTGTGGACACCAGGCCACCGCCTCCGTCACCTCAAGACAACCATTCGCAACAACCCACCATTCCTCGCACAGTCACGTGCGAGGTTGTGAGACTCTGTTCTTGTTTCCTTTTCTTTCCTTGCATTTTATAATGTAGTTTGATTAGATAAATTGGTTTAAGTTTCGTGTGTTGATGTGGATAGTGGAACATGTTATGTTTTCATTGATTAAATAAATTCAAAGTTTTATTTTACACCTCTCTGTAGATCGACACTCCTCTCCTTACCACATGTGGTTGATTGGATTTTATCTTTTTGTTATTTTCTAATTCACTTTGCTATGAACCACGTGCAACGACAACTTAATTTCTTTGTCATGGCGTGACTCATAGGGGGGATATATTTTATAAGACCTAGGAGGATAAGGTTGATTCTAAGCAACCAGTTGAGGACAAACCGATTTCTTCACTTGAGATCCCCAAATCAGGTTACGAGGAAAAGCATCTCCACAGACAAAGGAATAATATATGATTACAGGACATTTATGAGGATCAAGATTTCTTTGACACTGAGGGCGAAATCTCACTTAAAATATTTCAAGAGAATCTTAGTGAGACAAAAGGGCCTAAAGAACTTAATGGGATACTTGACGACCTTTTACCTTATGATTCAATTAGAGCTAATATAGAGGATCCAAATCCTGAATTCATGGATGATTTAATTAGTAGCTGATAGTAACACCATCATGAGTCTTAACCAACCACAATTAGTCAGAATCAAATGATAAATGCTCTTAAATGATCTTAATTTAGGGCATCTGTTCCTCCCTCTCAAAATTAGGTTTAGGACAAATCTCAGCTCCATCCTTCTCTTTCTCCGTTCCTGGCTCCGACAAACTCATCTCCGACCACATTCATCGACCCACCACCTCCATCTTCCTACCCCCAAATTAGGTTAGGTGAAATGTTCCCTACACCTCAACAACCGTTTCGCCCAACCTAATTGCAGGCTATAACACCTCCACCATCTCCTCCAATGCCGACCATCGGAGCTCTGCACACCTCCACGCTTCGGCCGCCACATGCACGCACACAAGTTCACCACCATCGCCACATCGTCATACATCGACAAAGTCCTGAACAAACTAATTAGGCCGAGAGGTCGTGTTTTCTGTGTAGGATTATTCGCTGTCGCCAGTCGCCTTCCTCGTCTCCATCACCGGCTATCTAGCCACCAATAACCTCGCCTCCACCGCCAATCATCGCGGCCTGACACCATGCCTGCACCCTCAATTGGACAAAGTGAAGCACAAGAGCAATTGATCGAGGGAAGCTTCACAGCTTCACGCACGAAGTTGCTTAGACTTAGTCCCACATCAGGCAAGGACAAACCAAATTTGCATTCATAAGGGATTTCGCACATAACCCGACTGCCCAAGCACGTGAGGGGTCAGGTCCCTTCTCACAGCCCGTGCACACAACACCCATGCACACACATGCGGGCCCGGTCCCCCAGTTTGGATCCGATTACCTGATAACCCGTATACCCGTACCAAGTCTGGATTGAGAGAGAAGGATTCCTGAGGGGGGATGGGGGGGGAGGGGGATGGGGGAGGTTTTGTATTGTTCTACATTGGGTTCTGTGTCCAACACTTGGGCAAATTCTGAGGTGATCTAGGCTTACTACTTTAGCCATTTGATGGTTCTGACATTGGCTCTGATAATGATTTGAGTACTGTTGGGAAATTTAGGATATTGTGCTTAATTATTAGGGATATTTGGTGGTTCCAACCACCAATTTTTATCTCCTTTATTTTTACTCTGTGATATATTTTTGGCCATCAATTGATTATTCTATTTATGAGTTGATATTCATTGCAAGATTATTTCTAATTGGTGGATTGATTTGCTACACTTGCTCCCTATGAACGACCTCAGAACTCATAATTTTTCGAGCTTTATAAATTTAAATGTCATATTGATTTTCGTCGCTATACTACAACGCAATGTTTTCCTAACTACTACGATTTTCGATATGCAACATTTTGATGCTGTTACCGAGGAGAGACACATTTCATTCACTAATCACACTCTCTGATTTGATTCTGACTTGATATATCTGATTTGTTGTGTTGTTGCAAGTAAATTTGAAGACCGACTACACAAGCAACCACACCAGGAGCAGGTAATCACATTCCTTTCTTCTTTAAGCCCCTCATCTCTTGGAAAGATTGAAAAAGAAATCAATTAGGATAACTTGCTTTATTTACATAGTAATCATTCAAGTTTCCTGATTTGATTTGACTAGAGATCTCCATCCTGATACTTGCACCTATTAGGGACATAAGGTTCCTTAGGCAATTAACCCTAAGATACCAACTTTGGAAGAACTGGACTTGGAAAAAGAACTAATCTAGGATTTCTACATTAGGGTTTCTAGGAGTACACACTTGCCTGATTTAAAAGAGAATATATTTCCCAGATCATGTGTTACCCAAGCCCTTAGTTGAATTGATCTAATCAAGTGGACCCTAAAATCAAAGTTCTAACAATCGCTTGGATCATTAAAATTTGGACCTAATAACCTATTTGCAAACCAATTCAGGGTGATATGGGTTCTTGACCCAAACTCATCCTCAACTTTAGGATAAGTCAGGTGAAGTTAGTTCACTTTGTGAATCAACTAACCTCCAAATTAGGTCACAAATCAAATCAACTTCAAGTTCAAGTGAAATTCAAGGCACAAGCTGAATTAAAATTGGTAGACTTAGGAGTGAAGCTCACACATTCTGGTCAACTTGGAATCTCAGTAACAAGGAAGGTCGGGTGGGGGAAACCCTGTAACCCGTGGAGACGCTTACTGTGTAGGGGCTTTTATAGGACTCTCCCTTCCTGGCTGACCAAGTAATTCTCAAGTGAGTTTCTGATCCAGAGGTAACATCCGCCTCAAACATCCATAATCACTCAGCTTTGTTGAGAACCTTGATTGAGTCCAATACACATTCTATCACTTATCTGATTTCATAGTGCATGTACAGGAGGAGGTCTTTAAGACAATTCTTGAAGCCTCCATTAGCAATTCACTCTCGTCAAAGTTAAGCCCCAACCGAATTGTTTTTGTTCTCGTCTGATCAGATCGAGATCTCTTCAGACACTTCCACATCCGAGCTCAACTCTCCATCATCTACATCCATGGAGAATCCAGAATAAGTGCCCAATGTTCAGAATCAATTGCAGCGCCTCACTGATCTATTTCATGCATTCATGATCCCCTACAGCATCTGCGATGCGAGATCACTACAATCCCACAGCTATGGCGATCAAACCTAGGGTACAAATCCCGACTGGAGGACCTGATGCTGAATTAAAGCCGAATCTAATCAATGCAATCCCCAAATTCCATGGCTTGAACTCCGAAAATTCCTTCCAACACATCAAACAATTGAAACATCTGGTCCAGACCTTTGGACCACTTGTTCAAAATCGAGACATCTTATTGATGAAGATGTCTTCTCTTATGGATAAGGCTACCCATTGGTATCAAACCCTGATTTAACCGATCAACACATGGGAGGAGCTCCAATCTAAATTCCTGAAAAAAATTTTCCCAGTTGGTCATACCAATGCCTTGAGGCAACAAATCACGCATTTCACGCAGAATGCGGAGAACCACTTCACGAGACAAGGGACCGTGATTTGGATCTCATGCAGAAATGCCCCCATCACGAAGTTCCTAAATGGGAACAAGTCTAGTCTTTTTACCAGGGACTCCGTGAGGATATCATGTTATTTGTCAATGCAACCTGTGGTGGCAACATCATGAGTCAACATAAAGATACCGTTTGGGAAATTCTCGAGAACATCTGCGAGAACTCTATAAACAATGAGTCTATGGGTGTGTTCGACCGAAGGACCACACACACATTGACAAACACGCGAGGGGCACACGAGACACATGACCTATCCGCATTCGTCGATCTAGAGTCGGTGGCCAGTCGCCTGGAGAAGGTCTCCACCATCGAGAAGGTGGACGAATTGATCAACATCTACAGATAGCCACCTCTGTGCAGTAAAACACATATGCACAACCACCCTCAAGTAAGGAGGTCGTACATTCACCACCATACATATTAGGAGATGGACACATATCCAACCCGTCTGATCCAGGTTTCGAAGGAAACTCCGGACCATCCTACTCTTATTAGGGAAAGTCTGAACCCTCGTACTCTAATTACTCCAGAGTTCCTCAGACTTGCGAGGATCTCCATGTCATCCAGAATGATCCATTCTCCAACACATATAACCCTGGATAGTGCAATCATCCAAATTTCACGTGATCAGGAAATAATCATAACTCGAGACCTTAATTGCAACCCCAACCACAAGCTCAACAACCATATCAACCTAGTCAACCTTGGCCCAACCCTAATTACCAATTCGAGACTAGTAAGAAAGATCAAATGAGCTTGATTTTGCAAGCCCTGGCTGACCAGAAGACTAATGCGGTTATGCAGAAATAGCACAAAGAAGAGCTCACAGAGGTTCGAAATCAACTTACACAAATGGCTGAGACTCACCAACCTGGTGCATTCCCTTCCTATCCTTTGTCGAATCAGAATAACGTGTCGAGCTAGAGGCACATTATGAATCTAAATCAGGGCCAAGCTCACTATGTCTACCAAGTCCCTTATGCTCCATCACCCGACGAAATGGAGGCTTCCACATCGTATGCGGGATATCAGCAGCAACCACCACTCTTACCGACCTTAAACCCAAACCAAGCTGGCCTAAATGCTGTTACTACAAGTAATGGCAAAACGACTCAGGATCCACCTTATCCTAGCCACTTTAGCCTTGGTAGTTCCAAGCCTAACCAGGATTTCCTCCATCAAGAAGAAAATCCTATAATATTATCGACCTTTTTTTTTCATATTCCTAGGGACTCAGTTTTGGTCCATATGGATCTCTAATCTTCAGAGGTTTTGGAACAAGCAGCAATGACAACAAAAGCAAGCAGCAACAGCAACAGAATGAGGTGACAATAGAACAACAGCAGCAGAAGCAGAATTTCCCCCTAAAATCTCAACTCCTTTCAGGCAAGAATTCAAAAGCCAATGAGATGATCATCCTCTCCCCTTTTTGTTATAATCAAGCAGTAGCATCCGCAGAATGTAGATCCATTGCTTGAAACAATCCATGTAAAAGCTCAACAAAAGTAGGAACTAGTTTTCTAACAATAACTGCTAATTAAGTACATGCATATTAAGTTTTCTCCTTTTATTCACTAGTATTAAGTTTCTACAAACATTATCAATCTTATGAAATTCTTCTTAATTCACTGCTATTTGAAGTTTTCATTATATACTAGGACAACATCGGAAGCAATTTAATATTATGATGACAAGGTGAAATTCAAATCTTGACAGCTGAGAAGACTTCCATTTATTATAATGATATATTTTAGTAAGGAATACTTCCACCATTTAAGTAATACTCTTGATGACTTAATGACCTTTTACAGTTGGGAGCTCATTTTGACTCTTCAATCCTTATGACCTTTTATAGTTGGGAGCTCATTTTGACTCTTCAATCCTTTTGTGGTTTGAACTTCAGATGTTACATGAACATGCACTCAAAACATATGTGCCTGGCATAATGAATCAAGATGTGCTCCCAGATAAGATCTAAGCTTCTATAGCTCAGGAGCTAGCTCAATATAAGTGGAAAAATTTCTTCAAAATCGTTTTGTGCCTCTAGCTAAGAACCATTCTTTTTGTGTATCTCTGGTTAATCTTTTGTTACATTGTTAGAAGTCCTGAGCCAGCAAAATCTTTTGTTGGTTTTATTTTGATTAATGCATGGTTGACTATTTAAATTGTGCTCAGCTAGGGTGTTTGCATTTATATCTGGTCCTCCTAATTATGGATCTGGGCAATTGCACACCAAAAGGTATGGAGAGTAGAATGCTAGTAGAAGGGAAGATGCAAACCATTCTCTGCTCCCTAAACAAACTCCTTTCTACAAAGATCTGGTATGTGCCCACTTGAAATTTGCCAATTCATGCTTGGGAGTAGGAAAGCTTGCATGTATGTTAGTCTAAATGCAAATGAGTGTGTTGCAGGCTGCAGTTGCTATTCAAGCTAGTGCTCGTGCAGACATATTTGCTGTTATAAATGAATATACTGATTTGGCTTCTCTTAAATTTCTAAGCATCGAAAGCAATGGTTCCTTGTTCTTATATGAAAATACAGTACACTCAACACTTAGGACATGCAAGTTTAATTTATACTTCACTCTCCCACTTAGCTATTAATTCTACAAATTGATTTTACCTCCATGATCTTATTGCACTTCTTCCTTAATAGGTACTGGATGTTGAGCAGCCCCCTTTCCTTTGGTTGTGTTAAAAATGAAAACATCTTCTAACTTCAACTCCTATCTAAAAATGGATGATTTCTCAATAAATATATAGCTAGGGATATGCAAAAGTAACCATGCAGTTACAATAGATGTGACTCTATGAAGCAAATGGATACTTGTATGTTCATCTTTCTTGACTTTATTGATGGATTATATTTGATTTTTACTTCTGTTTTTTTGCTAGCTCAATTTATGATTTTGTTGTAGTGTAATTGATATTAATTTAGATTCATGAATCCTGAATAACACCAGTGGTCTAGTGGTAAATAATACCCTTCGTGGTACAGGCCCAAGTTCTATTCCTGACTAGTACATCTTTTCTTTGGTTCCAAGTTAAAGCATTCATTTTTTTAATCTTGATGTTTCACAAATTTTTTTATTGCAAACACAAAAGTGGGAGGCTATTTAAGGTAGTCAGGAAGTATAATAGAATTATAAATAATTACATGATATTAATTTCTTGTGTGTTTCATGACAATCATGCAAGTTATATTTTGAAGTTTGGGAAAATGTTATTTCCATCCTAGGATGTTTAGTTAATTATTTTTTAGGCAAAATGACATGGATGTATATAAAGTGTTGAAAAGCCGGATCATGCTATTTATTTGTGTTAAATCAAAATTAAGAGTAGAGATTTTAACTTGTATAAAGAAATAATTTTTTTAGAGATAATTATATCATGTGACAGTTTAAGGGTGATATGAAAAGGTAAAGCTAGTGTAAATATTAGGTGCAATGTATTAACATCTTTTCTTTGATTAGTCGATATATTAGAATGCATAATTTATATTTGTGTTAAATTTACTTAAGGTGTTAATTATTAGAATACGCTATGAACTGCATTTCACCACGTGAAAAGGAATCAAGCATAAACTTTGTAGGAGGTATGAGACCAATCTAAATATGAATTTCTCGAAGCCTTAAGATTAAAAAATATACCTATATTTTTTTTTCTTTTTTGGTGGGAGATTAAGGTGTTGGTGTTTGAAATATTACCATATTTTCAAGTGGATGATGATGATGAATCACCTTTTAGTTATGTTGAATTCTTATACAAATGTTGAATTCCTTTTATTTCAATATTTATATTTGAAAATTGTTAGCAGAGATTATTTGATTAATTTGTATGAATTAAGTTATATGACTTTATGAGTATCTATAATGAAAATGTTATTTATACATATTGTATAGTTAATGTTTAAAAGAAATAAGTAATTGAAGACATATTTTAGTTACATGAAAGATCTACTCTGACGATTGCAGTGATAAATAAAATTGTTAACTCTACTCATAATTTTTCTTGATGGTAACTATATAGCATTACATTAACATAAACAATAGTTGATGATAACATCTACATCAACGATGTTAGCATAAATGCAAAATTGTACACTTTTGCAAGTTAACTGTCGCTATAGCATTAGGTGCAACACCAACGATTTTTACCGTTGTAATATCCTACAACGACGACCCCTTAACACGTTAGAAATGACCGTCGAAATAGGTCCTAGGAGAAACAATGACAATCTTTTTGACCTATACCAACGATTCGTGATCATCACTGTAAGTACCAACGGTTGTAGTTTTTGTTTGATTTCATAGAAGTAATTTTCCCCTTATTTTTAAATTTCTTTACTTTTCTCAAGTTTTTATGTTGCGTTGTCTCAACTATGTTCAAATCTATTGAATCTAAATCTTTGCTAATAACATCATTATATAAAGATAGTGACCAACTTTTACACTAATTAAAACTTTCTTGAACTCAAGAATCTCAACGAAAGTTTGTTCTTTTATACTTCACTTTGATCTTACTCCAAGTTGAAACTAGGATAATGCACCCATTTCCTAAGAATATAGATACATTAGTTGCTTCCTTTTCGATAAAAGTTCAAAAACCCATTTTGTTAGCTACACTTTTTTTTAATGAACTTCAATAGGTAGTTAGCCATATAATTTTCTAATATGAATTTTTGTCATGAAGTTAACATTAACTTCCATTGCAATGATATGAAGTTATTTTCTTTCATCCTACGTAAATTTATGCTTTTCTAAATGATTATTGAGCATGTAAACACTTCAAAAATGATATGCAATAGAAAGAACTCTCCTTTAGTATAAAGTTGGCTTATGAATATAAATCTAGATATCTATGATTATGATTTATGTATATACCAATTTAGTTTTATGCGTGTTTGTTTCTTAATTGACTTTTATTTTATTTAATAATTATTTTTTTATTCTCTTTCTAAGTACTTTCAATAACAATTTTTACTCTTGATTTTTTTCTTGAGATGAAAGGATTAGTGGCATCCATGAAGGTTGGGGATTTGAGTGAAAATTCAATTTTTCATTTTTTTTTGTATATATTATTTTAAACGATTGTATTTGAAAAAATCTTACATAAATAATACTTCGTATTTCAAGTTAAAGGAAACATTTGTTAATAATTAAAATTCTTTTTCTTTATTATTAATACTTCATGTTTCTAAAATATCTTATTTGGATTGAATGATTTGTAACTATAATTGTTTGTATACTTAATTGATCTTATAAGAGGAGGATGTTCCATCTATACATGATATATAATAAAAAATTAGATATTAAATATAAAGATATCTCAATGATGATACACTAGGGATATATACCTTTCATATTCATCAAAGACTTCCACTGATGATAACATCAGTGGAAATAGGCATTAATGTATACTTCATGTAGGGTAATAACTTGCTATTTATAGTGATAATCTTACCAATGATTGTTTCTTTGGAAAAAAACTTCTACACTATATTGACAAAAACTTTTGTTAGCACTATAGATCTATATCAATGATCATACGCGTCGCTGTTGACATAATCATAAAATCATAAGGTATAAAAACATGACTGTCACTATAGCTATAAGCATAACACCGATGATTTTTATCATTGATATACCCTACGACACCTCCTAAGAGAACAGCTTAAATGACCATGCCTATAACGACAATCATTTTTACCTATATCAAAGACTACGAACCATCGATGTAGGCGTAAAATGTTGTGATATGCACCAACATAAAACATCATGCCCTACTATCATTTTTCTCCCACAATTTGTGGGTCTTAATTTCCTCCAGTCAAATTATCAAACAATTTATAGCCATGTTTATCGATCACACGACAATGATTACCATGCATTTTATTCCTATACATACTGAGGAAGAAATAAATATGAAGATGTAAAAATAGATGAGATGAAAGAAGAGAATAAAAGGGAGAAGTTGCAATTTTCAATTTGACTTATTATTATTATTATTGCTTAAACACTTAATTTGATTAAAAAAATGGTGGGAAAAAAAAAAAAAGAGGCTTGAGAAAGATAAGAAAGAATTTAATAGCTAAATCACTATGGCAAAAGAAATTGATATCACTACCCTTTTTTATTTATATTTTTTTAATTATTTCAAATCGTAGTTGAAAAAGAAGGGAAAACAAAAAAGTTCTACATAAATGAAAATGAAAAGTTGGTTTTAATATATATATGTGTGTGTGGGTGGGTTGAGATGAAATTGAGATGATTTAACAAAAATAATTGATATAACGTTAAAAAATGTCAACATATGTAGGGATAATAATTAAAAAAGCTTCATGTTTTGGGCTTAAAAAAAATAAATCAGATGTAAAAGAATGTACCTCAATAAAAACAACGCAACGTAAGACGATAGGGTCGTTGAAAAGAAAAAGGACCTTGATCAAAAAATAACCTTTGCTATTAAATAAACTAGAGAGAAAAACTTTTAGTTAGGTTTCCAGTACAACGAATCCTCTTTTTATCGTGCAATGAGATTTAAGGGTTAGAGTTTTCTAGATACGACGACCTCTTTTGGTGTTGATGGTGGCTATTTCTTGCAATCGTGATGGCAACTACTTAAGGTGGCGATGGTGGTTGAGATCTAACAAACGAAAAGGAAAATGGCAATGTCGACATAGACCAATGGAGCGTTAGTTGAGGAGGTGGGAATGAGATCAAGGACAACGTCAATCAAGCAATGGAAGCAAGAAGGTTGAGGGTGATAGAGAACGATGTTAAGGGTAAAGGAGGATGCTAAGTTCCTGGAGTCTAATACCGCTCTTGGAAAACAAACTCAAGGATTTTTGGGGCTCCTAGGATTTGAACTTCCTTTCTTTTTTTTCTTTTGTCTCATTAATCCAGAACCACCCTATTTAAGGGCATTTCAATGACCTGGACGTCCCTCCCCATTCTCCCAACAATGTTATAACAAACAAATGTTACAAATATTGAAAAAAAAATCATAATCCTAATTATTGTATTTTCATTTCTTGAACATTAAAAATTATTTACGAGTCATTTGAATATTGAAACCATCCAACAACATCGATCCATGTGAAGTACAACAATATCGTAACCAAGTAGACAAGTTTATATCTTGTGTATCAAGGTACCTTTATTAGCCCAAAATATCCTGTGAGGATGCTCTTGATTGGGTAAATGTACATTTCTTCAATAGAAAAGATGGGGGACAAGAGTTGCAAGTGAGCGACTAGAACTTTAGCACTGCCACGTGAAAGGGCCTCTCATCTCGTGTCATTTAGCCATCCCTTAATTGTATAGCCTACGGATTTGCCCATGTAAAACACCATCAGTAAGCACTAAGGTTTAATTTACGGAACAGATTAGCTAATCTAGGTTACTAAACTTACAATAGGTGATTAACTCTTATTTCTATTTACTTACAAAGAGATATTAACCCTTGTTTATATTTACCAAATGAAGAGATTATCATGTGATGAGAGAAAGGTGTTCAATTGAGAATGTAAGTTTAAATGGAGATTAAAATAATAAGACATGTTTACTTATGGATAAGTTAGTTGAAATTATTTTTTATTTAAATAATATTAATTTAACCTAGAAATCTTTTTTATTCTATTATCACATGAATCATCAAATTTGTCACACGTGACATTACTGCATAACATATTACATTAAGAAATAAAAATATCATAAATAAGAAAAAAATATAAAATTTATTACAAACTTATCACATCAACTGCCAATTATATATGAAATCATATATTCAAACCACATTAAAACTTTTTGAAAATTTTTATCTCGAAGCTAGACTACACCAAGAGAAATTTCGCATGTATTTTAAGAAAATTTGAGTGGCATGCAACTTTAAAAAAAAATTTACAAACTCAAATAATATCTGAAAATCAAACTAATATACAAGTAATCCAATCAATGGCATGAAACCATCTCAAAAATTTTTGAAAATTACACAAGGAAACTCTTAAAAAGCTTTCATTAAACTCTAAGCTTCCTCAAAAATCTAAAAATTCGTCAAACCTACAACACACTACCAGCAAATCAATGGAACAATGTCACCTTCTTGGGCTCGTATCCTAGTGTACATATGTAGCTGGAAAATGCACCATAGCTCATTGGAATTGGAAAGCTCATCCACAGAGCTAAGAGAAATCTCAGAATTTTTGGCAAACTAATCGAGGTCAGAAATCAGATCGAAAATCACTATCAGTAAAACCTGCAAATTTGAAAATTGACACGTTAACTGAAACAAAAAACTCCTAACCTAAGCAACCTACAACTAATATATAAGCATTTAAATGAGATCAGGATGTGGGCCTAACCTCCCCGACAAAGGTGCCATCTGATTGAGTCATTTGCCACATCAGAATTGATAATTCCAATCAAAATCGAATAAGAAATGCAACGTTGAATTGTAATGGCGAAATGATCGAATAGAGATTAAGATGAAACCACAAGTATAATGGAGAAATGTCATATACACGGAGAGACTAATCACACACATCTGTAGATTCCCTTACTCGGAAAGGGTGAGATCAACGTGACGTAAATATGCAAAATTAAAAATATAACAATCTCACAAAATGACAATCACACAATAGGGCACAAGTAGTTTTAGGTGGAAACCTAACCTGAGTGAAAATCACCACCTAACCCTCTTGAGTTAGGATTTTTCGATCAATTAAGTTGATCAAATCCACTAACGTACTACTTAAACGAGGGTAGTAAAACCTCAATTACAACTACACTACTTTATACGATGGTAGTATACCTCAAACCCTTTCTCTTCACGAGAAAGATTGTCTCGCGAAAGAGATGGAAATTCGCAAAGCGAATAACCAACCAAATAACAAAGCAAAAGATACAGGAATAATCCTATAGAGCCAATAAAGTAATTCTTAAACTAAACTTCTATAAGAGTTAGAAAACATTCCTTTGGTGGAAGTGCATCGACGATGCGGATGCCTGAACTACGCAATAGCACGACACTCTTGTGAACTACAACAGGAGAGTGGGTGCGCATTTTGATTAACGCTCTCTGGATGTAGAATTAGGTTTGGAGAGCGACAACTTTCTTAAGATAAAGACAAAATGATGTAAAAGTATATTGCCTGGTGTCTTTGAGTGGCAAGGGTTTTCTATTT
Source organism: Thalassia testudinum (assembly GCA_037157565.1). NCBI lineage: Eukaryota > Viridiplantae > Streptophyta > Magnoliopsida > Alismatales > Hydrocharitaceae > Thalassia > Thalassia testudinum. Next base: position 20,986,693 of record JAZHRO010000015.1, on the reverse strand, counting down.
ATAGAGGGTTTAAGAAGACTTTGGAAGGCCTTGGAAGACTTCTATAGCCATTGGATACAACCTTCAAGAGAATCAAGATTAATCATGACTCTGATAGGGTTATCAAACGTCTGATCCTAACATCAGACGTTTGGAAAATTCGTTTAAGACATCTAAGAACAAAGTCAGACGTCTGATTTTAAGCAGGTTTCCTTCCTAACTTGAATCAAAAATAACCGGTTCTAGTGAATTGTTATCAGACAACATATAGGACGTCTAACACTAAGTTTGGACATCTAGAAATCTACTTTTCTACGAAAATGGATTCCCAATAGAGTACAACGACTAGAAAATATCTGAAAGAATTTTGGATTGGCCGAGGTAAAACGATCATGTATCAGACATCTAGAATCCTCTACGAATGTCTAATACGAAGCTAACGGTCATTTTTTCAATGTTTACAAAGATAGCCAACGTTCCACTAATTGGACGTCTGGCAAAGTCATCAGAATTCATCTAAGACGTCTGGGCAAAGGTCTGAACAACTGATTCAAACGGACAAAACCTATTAAGTCCAACCTAGATGTTATCGAACGTTTGAGCCAACAATCAAACGTCTTAAAAGTCATTATAAGACGTCAGATTTTCAGATTAAACGTCTGATAAGGCTGTTTGAACCCTATTTTGATTTTCTAAGTTCTCTACAGAAAACCTAAGTATTCTAGGGTTGTGCAAGTGTTCCTAAGACTATTGTTATGATTCTTTGAGGCTCTTTAACATAAATCTAAGAAAAATAAAAAGTAACAAAAGAAACAAAAATACATAATACAAAGGAAAGTAAATCTATCATATTCTTCATCTCCTTCCTTTTATAAACTATCGCTCCTAGCGAAGCTCCTTTATTCTACATTAAGCTCCTCCAATCTGCCATGGATGCAAGCTCGAACTCCGCCTGGCCACATCTCCATTTGCAATTAACCTGAAATCTAAGAGTTCAAGTACAAATGTTAAATGATACGTGTTTTGTTATCATCAAAATAAACGATCGCGATACTCTAGCACCAACAATCTCCCCCTTTTGATGACAAAATCATAAATAATAATGCAGAAAATCCTCCCCCTTTTTGACATTATCAAAAAGGTTTAATTGATTTTAAAATTCCTATAACTCTCCCTTAAAACATACTCTTCTATAATTAGGTTGAATTTCTTTTAACAAGAGCAATGTCCTCCCACTTTTCGTAACAAGATAACTATTATCTTTCTCCCCTTTTCTAAAGGAAATATAGCTAACAAGATCTCCCCCTTAATTATTGACAAATAGCTCATAGTTTTAACTCCCCTTATCTATATACTAATGATAAAAAGATAAGGTTAAGGGTTACCTCACCTACCATGACCAATAGAATGGCCTAAATGGAGGTGGATGCCATATTGGATGGGACTCCCATCCATAGCTTGGAGGTCCGGGCATCAACGCCGATCTCCAATACGACTGTATACATGCAGCTGATCCATCATATGTTTGCCATTTCGTCAATCTTCTTATCCTTGATCTACTCTTTGGTCCTCCCAACTTGAGTTAATCGCTCTTGAACTTATAGGTTCAAACTCTTATATTATAGTCACCTTTAAAACCTACATAGCAAGTTTCCAATTTTTTCTTCGGTATCCAAGTGAACTTGGATCTGGATTTATTAGCATGTCTCCTTGACAGAGATCCTTTCTCAACCTTAGAGTTATATAAGTTATCTACCTTATCTATCAAATTATTTGATTTCTCCCTAAGGCATGTAATTTCTTTTTCTATAATATTCATCTTAGTGTTTAAATCAGAAATTTCTAATTTTAGACTAGCATTTTCCTCAATCAATTTAATATTTTCATTTATTAAATCCTTATTTTTTAATAACAAGTTATTATCCTTAGAACTAACTTCTAGATCCTTGAATTTTATTTCTAATCTTTTATTTTCACTATTAAGAAAACTAAGATTCCTTTTAATACTTTTATTTTCTACGTTAAGTGATTTACTAAGCTCAAATAATTCATTGAAAACATCTTGTAAATCAGGATTTACCTCATTGTCGCTGTTGTCGCTGTCACTTTCTCCTATGGCCATGAAACCAAAGCAAGTGATTTCTTCCTAAAGGGTCTGCTCTTCTTCCTCTGAGCTCGAGTCGTCCCAAGTTACTTGGAATGTCTTCTTCTTAGACTCTCCTTTTCCTTCTTCTTGAGAAGTAAGCATTCTGGTTGTAGATGCCATTTCTCATTATAATGGTAGCAACGTCTCAAGCTTTCCTTCTCTTTTTCTTTCTTTGATTTTCTACAAAACTTGGAAAACTTCTTAAGTAAAAACTAAAGTCTTCATCATCAGAACTTACCTCGCTACCTGATGCGACTCTAAATGCAAAGGTCTTCTTCGATTTTGGCTTCGGTTATCCTTCTTTTGCTTTAAACTTTGTCTCATAAGCTATTAGGTTGCCTAGGAGATCTTCCATGTTGAGCTCCACCTCGTTTGCCTCCTCAATCACGGTAACCTACTCCCATTCTGATCCAAGAGAACGGAGTAGCTTTCCTTGAAGCTCCCCATTGATGAAGTCTTACCTAAAGCTTTTAAACTCTTTACTATGAGAGTGAACCTAGTGTTTATCTCACTGAAAAATATTCGTTAGACTTCATAGAAAAAGATTCAAATTCTTGATAAAGTAAATTTATTTTAAAAACATTTACCTTAGAGGTACTCTCGTGAGTTACCTCAAAAGTGCCAGATCTCATATGCGGTAGCGCATTGCGAGATTCTGTTGAACTCCTCTGGGCTGAGCGCGCAATAAAGGGCATTCATAGTCTTCGCGTTCAAAGAGAGCTCACAAATTTGTTGTTGCGAGTAACCTCCCGCTAGTTTCTCTAGGATGTCAAACAACATCTCACACATGTCCTAAATCATGAAGTCATTGGCTTGAAGCCAAGTCTTCATCCGCAGCTTCCAGTAGGGGTAGTTGCTCCCATCGAAGAATGGCAGACGGGTCGTAGACTGCCCCTTGAAGATCCGGATTGCGAAACTGCTCCCCTCCATGATCTTACCAGGTGTTACTCCAATCTCGCAAGAACTTACTCTGATACCAATTGTAGATTTTCTTACTCGGAGGGGGTGAGATCAGCGTGACATAAATTTGCAGAATTAAAAATATAACAATCACACAATATGGCACAAGTATTTTTAGGTGAAAACTCAACTCGAGTGAAAACCACCACCTAACCCTCTCAAGTTATGACTTTTCAATCAACTAAGTTGATCAAATCCACTAACATACTACTTAAACGAGGGTAATACAACCTTAATTACAACCACACTACTTTATACGAAGGTAGCGTACCTCAAACCCCTTCTCTTCACGAGAAGGATTGTCTCACGAAGGAGACAGGAGTTCGCAAAGCGAATATCTAACCAAATAACAAAGTAAAAGATACAAGAAGTCCTATAGAGCCAACAAAGTAATTCTTAAACTAAACTTCTATAAAAGTTAGGAAACTTCCCTTTAGTAGTACGTAAACGACGCGGATGCATGAACTACACAATGACACAACGGCACTCTCGTGAACTACGGCGGAAGAGCAGGTGCACAATATGATTGAAGCTCTCTAGATGTAGAACTAGACTTGGAGAGCTAAAGCTTTCTTTTTAAGATCAAAAGATACAAAATGATATCAATTGCTTGGTGTCTTTAAGTGGCAATGGTTCTCTTCTATTTATAAAGAACCTAGGAAGGCTTTGGAAGGCCTTGGAAGATTTCCATAACCGTTGGGTACAACCTTCAAGAGAATCAAGTCAGAATCAAGATCAATCATGACTCTGACAAGGTTATCAGACGTCTGATCCTGGCATCAGACGTCTAGAAAACTCGTTTAAGACGTCTGGGAACAAAGTTAGACGTTTGATTTTGGGCGGGTTTCCTTTCTAACTTGAATTAGACATAAACAAGATTCTAATAAATTGTTATCAGACGACATACAGGACGTCTGTCACTAAGTCTAGACATCTGAAAATCTACTTTTCTGCGGAAATGGATTCCCAAGGAAGTGCAATGGCTAGAAATCTTTGACAAGAGATTTTGAGCCAAACGAGGTAAAACAGTCATGTATCAGACATCTGGGATCCTCTACGGACGTCTGATACGAGGCTAACGGTCATTTTCTCAACGTTTACTAAGGCAGCTAACGTTCCACTAATTGGACATCTGGTAAAATCATCAGACGTCTCCTAAGACGTCTGAGATAAGGTCTAGACGATTGATTCAAACAGACAGGACCTATTAAGTCCAACCTAGATGTTATCGGACATCTGAGTCAACAGTCAGACGTCTTAAAAGTCATTATCAGATGTCTGATTTTCAGATTAGACGTCCGATAAGACTATTTGAACCTTATTTTGATTTTCTAAGTTCTCTACAGAAAACCTAAATATCCTAGGGTTGTGCAAGTATTCCTAAGAATACTATTAAAGTTCTTTGAGGCTCTTTAACATTAATTTAAGAAACACAAATAAAAAACAAAACAAACAAAAATAAATAGTACAAAGGAAAGAAAATCTATCATATTCTCCATCTCCTTCCTTCTTCAAGCTATCGCTCCTCATGAAACTCCTTTGTTCTCCATCAAGCTCCTCTAATCCGCCATGGATGCAAACTCGAACTCCGTCTGACTACGTCTCCATTTGCAATTAACCTAAAATCTAAGACTTCAAGTGCAAATGTTAAATGACAAGTGTTTTATTATCATCAAAATAAACAATCGCGATGCTCTAGCACAACATCAAGATCTCATTATTTTCAAACAAAGCACATAACCAGAAACATAAAATGGAAACATAGTTCACATTTCATCTCAAATAAAACAAAAACTCACACAACACTAAATGAAACAATAGCATGAGACACGGGAACTCACCTCGTCCATGGGAAGTACGAGTGGTCATAGCAGGTGCACACATCACTCACGCCCCTCGCACTATCACTATGAAGGGGTGTAGGGTGAACGTCGATCAGTTGAGCTGCGATGCAAGCAATGGTTGGCGATGAAGGTGGCCAGACTGTCGTGCGAGTTGCACATGAAAGGAAGCACGAGATGGGCCTCACATGCACTGTGGAGCTCCGACAGGGACTACCAACCTCTTGGGGCCTTCGCAGCCTCTCACGAACATGAGCTCCAACCTGATCTCCTTCCTCTGCCAATGAACTCTTAAGCAAGGGAGCTTCAGGGGGTTAGTGATCGATGTACGTTGGTGATGATGTAGTTGCCAACCTCTAAGGCTTGTGCAGCCCTCAAGGAGTAGCGAGGGGGGGGGGGGGGGGGGGGGGGGAGGGGGTCCGCGAGGAGAAGACCCCCCAAGGTTCCAGGCATTCCCTCCATGTCCTTCATCCTCACCCTCTACACCACCAACATCTGATGCACCATGTTCTGCTGGTCGTTGTTTCCTCCCCCTCCATCGTTGACCACCTCCAACCTAATCTCCCTCCTCTGCCAATGAACTCTTAAGCAAGAGAGCTTCAGGGGATTGATGACCGATGTGCGTTGGTAATGATGGAGTCGCTACCAGCCTCTAAGGCCTATGTAGCCCTCAAGGAGTAGCGAGGTGAGGAGAGGGTGGGGGGGATCCGCGAGAAGACCCCCCAGGGTTCCGGGCATCCCCTCCATGTCCTTCAACCTCACCCTCTGCACCAGCAACATCTGATGCACCATGTTCTGCTGGTCGTTTCCTCCCCCTCCATCGTTGACCACCGTCGTTAGCTCTACGAACGAGGTCACCTCCATAGGGTGCACCGCTGGCCTACTAATGCTCATTACCGCCCCTCCTTCCCTTCTCTATTGAGGAGGAGCATCTTTGGGAGGATAAGATCACGAGAAAAGCAACATGGGAGAGAGAAAATGAGGGTCAGAAGCCAACCTGCGAGGGCCCAACCCCCTTCGTAAACAGGGGATAATGCTTAAAAAGAGGGGCTATCCACCTCCGTAAACCACCCCTAGGGGATACATGATCACTGGCCTACAACCACATGACAAATGGTCATCGTTGATCTTAGTTCTTCGAACTTGCATGTTGTAACAATTCACATTTAATATTCCACTACATTGGAAGGTGCGTACCCCCTTTTATTTTTTTTTACAAAAAGTAAGAGTAAATATCATTCATCCCCCACTCCTTGAAGGTAGATAAAAGACAGGGGCAGCTAGACTAAGACCTGCCAAGTACAAGAAAATCAACAAAGTCACGACTCGTGGCTTAGTACAAGATAAGAAAATAAAAATAGCAACAAGCTAGCAACTAAGAAGGAATGGCCGAAAGAAAACAAAAAGTAGGCAAGGCATAGACCATTATGCTCAGATTATATGAGGGAAGTGCATCTTATCAATCCTAATAATGCCACGGATGTGCAGAGTAACGAGGTCTTCATTTCTGAAGAGCTTCCATTCATCAAATCCTCGAATCGCAAACTAACCAGCAAGAACATTGACTAACAGATGACAAAGCTGAGAGACAGTACCCATTCGCTGTGTTGACGAACTTCTAAGTAAAGAGGTCTGACTCTCCACGCCACAAGGAGCTTGCCATTTAACCAGTAGTGTAGCATTGTAAAATCAACCTCAATATGAAGATGGCCAAGCCTATCATTCCACTCTCCAAAAAGATGACATATAGCTATCAAGAAACCCATCTCTAATTGGTAGGTAGGAACTCTGGTAGTAGTAGCCAAAACAAATTTCTCAAAATGGTCCCTAACCACCCAACCCAGAAGCGAGCAGGCAAACTTACATATAATCATGATATTAGCTTTAAACCCATTGTCTGGGCAAACCAAGAAAGCAAGAAATTTTTGGGCCGAATAGAATGGAACCATCTAGTCATGCCATAATTCCTCCAATTATGATCCAAGAATTGAGGAATCGATGAGAAGTTAAAGTTTTCATTTTTGACTTTGTTTCTAACCCACCAAACATTAAACCAAATAAAACAGATAAGACCATTAATCATGTTTATAGTGCTTGAGTTTCTAGCATTTTTAATGATAACTAGAAATTATCCAATTTGATGGGTGTAATGAAATTTTTCTTAAAGGTCCAAGTAGCAACCAATTTAACAAGGCAACTTTCAATGAGCGTAAAAGATTCCATGCTCGGGGATTGAGGGCAACAAAAGCACCTGGAAACCATATTGATACCCAATCTGGAGACAAATTCATCCATGGGAAGCCTACGAACATCCTCCAAGCACACAGGGTTATCCTCAAAGGTAACTAAAGCGTCCACAGGCCTTTGAACTTAAGATCTTCATCACCGAGACAAAAGTTGATCAAGTATGAAGAACTGACAAAGAAATACCAAAATTGGTAGGAATCCAAATGGGATTGTCTCTCTTGTCCGAAAGGTCAACCTGGGAGATCTTTTCACAATCGTTTAAGAGATGAACATCATATAATGACCTAGAAACGAGTCAGCAATGGCATTGCGGACATGAATAGTAGGTGGATTAACTTTATTAGGCAAGAAATCTTTCAAGGGGGAGTCCCCAACCAAAAGTTCAACCCAGACATCAACCTTTCCTTCGTGGATCTCCCACCACATTAGGGGTTTCATAGCGAGGTAAGAAGTTCTATGGGTTTTGATTCTTTTTGGAAGATCATAAGAGAGGCAATTGTTGTGAGCATAAAGTCCATGCATCAAGTTGGAATAAGGAGAATCGCCAAAAATGACATTCCAAACACGTTCCATTAGGAAAGCTTTAATGACCAAGACAAATCCCTGACGCCTAGACCACCATGTGATAGAGGCATGGCAATTGTACTTCCAAGAGACCCAATGGTTATGGTGTTCCTCATCTGTGCAATTCCAAAAGAAATTGGCGAATAGGGATTCTAATTTTCGAATGATAGCCTTTCGAACATTGATAACGAAAAGCACATGTATAGGAATAGATGTCAATACATGTTTGAAGAGAAGTCTAGCGAAAGACAAATGCAACTTGGCCTTCCACCTCGAGAGCTTGGATCTGATTTTATCCAGAATAGATTGGAAGTGATCTTGGCTCTCCCAGTGAATATGGGACATCCAAGGTAAGTAAACGAAAGGGCACCCGTAATCTGAAGAATTCGAGTGAGCCTACCAGCAAGGAAGTTTTTGCCCACAAAACAGAAACATTTCAACAAGTTAACCTTTGACCAAAAGCTAATTCACAAGATCGAATGGAATTAACTAAGTTGGTAATGGAGCGAATGTTCCCATTGAGGAAAATGATAATGTCATCAACATATAAAAGAGTCAAAGGAGAAGGAATACTGCATTTGATAAAGAACAAGGTGATCTTACCTTGAAAGGCCATCTTTTTGATACCCCGAATGAAAGGTTAAATGAAACTATCAAAAAGGAAGGAGAAGATGGGATCACCCTACCTTAGTCTACGACTAACCTTCAAGAAGGAAGAACTTCCATCAATCAAAATAGTTGAACCCTCACGTTGGATAAAGCCTTTAATAAGGTCAATAACCTGAATGGAGAATCCAAAACGACCAAGGATGAAGTAAAGCACCTCCCATTCGACCTTATCATATCCAATTGGAATACCACGTTAAAGCCATGGACCTTACGATTTAAACGTTGGGATAGTTCAAAGGTGGTAGAAATGTGATCAAATACAAAGCAACCTTGGATAAAGTCCACCTCTTTAGGGAAAATGATCTTGGGAATCAAAAAGGAAAACGCTTGGAAAGAATAGCAGATGCGAGTTTATAAAGCATATTGCAAAGGCTAATAGGCTTAAAACCCGAAAGGTCTAGGACATTGGGTCTCTTAGGAATTAAAGAGATGAAGATGGTATTGAAGGCTCCCAGAGAGTTCTTGCTATTGAAGAAGTGCACAATGGCTCTCACAACATCGTGTTTAACAATATCCCAACAATCGACAATAAATTCGACATCAAATCCATCAGGACCAGGAGTTTTATTAGAAGGCATTGAGTCAAAATACCGGAGATTTCTTCTTCAATCATTCTGAGTTATGATGGGAGGTATAACACCAATAAAGCTGTCCACTTCCTCACGAGAATCAGAAGAAAGCAACCTTGGGAAGTAATATGTAGCCATCTTTGTAGCTTCAATCTAAGAGCCATTACCAAGAGTCATAGAAAGGGATGTTCTCATTTTCTTGGCAAGGCATTTTTTAATCATGGCAATGAAGAAAGTGTTGTTCCCTTCACCTTTCTAGAGCCATTCAATTTTAGCTTTTTGAGCGAGGAAATCACACAATTTGGCGAGGGCATCATCTAGTTGAATACGAGTATCCACGAGCACAGCAAAAGTTTCTTCATCCCAATGGTATATGAGTTAGGTTTCAACATCATCATGGATTCTATCAAGGTTCCCAAAAATAGAATGAATTTCTCTAAACGTTGATCTATTCCACACTTGAAGGGCCTTCTTAAGAGTAAAGAGCTTAGAGTAGAGAAAAGAGATGAGATCAGGAGTACTTCCAAAAGGAGGTTGACTCCAAACATGGGCAACCAAGTCTTTAAATCGATCATCTCTTAGCCACATATTTTGAAACCTAAAAGGGCAAGGCCTAATAGGCTGGGAGTCCGAAAAGGAGAACATCATGAGCGCATGATCAAAATTCCTTGTAGAAAGGTACTTAGCCAAAGGGGATAGGGCTAGACCATCAACATTTAGGAAAATCCTATCAAGTTTCTAGTATAACCTGGCACCACCTCTCCCGCCATTGCACCAAGTGAATTGATTGCCCCCTAAAGGAAGCTCGAGGAGGGCAAAGGAATCAACCCAAGAACGAAAAGAACCAACCTGAGAGTCATGAAATGGGACTCCCCCTGACTTCTCAGATGTACGAAGAATATAGTTAAAATCCCCTCTTATCATCAACAGTAGTTTGACCGAGGGTTGGATGTCCCTAAGGTGATTCCAAAGTAGCAAGAGGGACTCAAGGTCACAAGAGGCATAAACCCCAAAGATGGTGATGGTAGTATTCATAAAAGTACATTTGATAGTCACCGCTTGAGGCATCATATGGATGGTGGAAATGACTATAGGATCCCTCCAAAGGCACCAAATCTTAAAGAATTCATCATGCACAAGGACATGATGGAACGCTAGAAGGTCCTTAAGTGATTCAGCTAAGGATGGGTCAACAAATGGTTCAAAGAGGAAAATGACATCTATATAAAGATCACTAATAAGAAATTAAAGACGGTTGATAGCAGGAAGATTCAGAGCTTCCCTACAGTTTCAAAGAAGGCCCTTCGTTGGGATTTAGTTTTGGAAAGTGATTTAGATAGACTTCTCAGCATTCTACCCATACCCCTCAAGGAGTGACCTCCACAGTCTCCTTTAATCCTAACCGGTGAGTGTGCCTCATATGCCTCAACCTAACTGAGTTGGGAATCCACAAGGAGGTATTCAAGGGAACCTTGATATTCGTCATCTGATCTAGAACACTCACAATTTCCATCATCGCTCACTAGAGGGTGCTTCGCCATCCTGAATCTCTAAGATCATGGGAAGGTCAGTATCTTGATCAGGTGGTGGGGGGGTAGGAAGAGGCAGATAGAACCCCCAGGTGTAAATCCCAGATTTCCTACATAAGAAATTACCCCTTTTCCGCACAGTATTATTAGACGAAATCGGAGGAGGGAAACTTGATTTTACCAAGTTGTAGTCGACAGTCGTCAACTCAGAAGTCAGAAGCGTGTTAAACCGATTAGACAGAACTTTGCATGTCGAAGAAGAATTCTTTCCCATTTCGAAAGAATCAGTCGAAATCGGATCTTTTAAAACGCGGACATTCTCAACAGTAGGAAAATCGTTAGAAGAAGCTTTAGTCGTATCACCGTTCAGGAAAAAAATGCTACTTTGAAAGTTTCGTTCAGAAGAGCAGAAGCATCCATCAAAACATTAGCATCATAAAAAGGAGCATCGTCGTCTTGATCAGAGGATAATACCTGCGCCGGATCAGGTGATCCCAGTATGGAATCTCCCAGGACCTCCTTCCTGGAATTGGGAGGTTGTCGCTGAGCTTTAGATCGTTGTCGACGCAGCCTAACCTTCTTTCTCTTCTTCCCATCCAGGGGACCAAAAGAGTTAGAAATTGGAAGAGATCCCCACAAAGAAGAAGAAGGAGTTATACAGGACGAATTAGAACTATCAAATTTCCCCCGTAGTCCCCCGGTGGATCTTGACCATCAATATCTTCCTCATTGGGATATCTGCTTTTCTCACCATCTGCTTCGTTGATTACAGATCCCTTCCTCCCCTAAAAGACAAATGAGAACCTTCGGGAGGAGAGGACCGTAGCTGAGAAACCTGCTGATCAGAATCCATAGGGCTTTAGCCCTCCTTCCGAGGAGTTAAAAGCACAAGTAACCATACACTGACCTATCTTGAGGCACTTGGAGCAGCATAATGGAAGACGTTCAAAAACAACTTTCTACTTAATAAAGGCATCACCACTGAAAATGTTGAGAAACTCAGGATGATTAGCAATCAAATCAATCTCAACACAAATACGGGGGCATCCAGGTCTTAAACCCTGCACATTCTTCGTATCCACATGGACTGGGTTACCCAACTGATAAGCGAGAGAAAGAAGTGTGCTAGGATGAAGTAAATGCAGGTTAAGACCTAGAAGGCCCAGCCAAATCGGAGCCCACGTGACAGCGGAATCAGTACGAAAGCTAGCAAACCATTGAGCGAACTAGAGTTTGATGCGATTTAAAATAACAGAACCTAAGGAGAAAATCTTACAAAAATCCAGGCACGAAGCACATCTAACAAGCCAGTGTCTCATATCAAGGGAAACTAAAGAGAAACCCGTAATTTTGACCTTGTTGGAGAGGAGGTCCATCACAGCCTGGTGAGAAGGCTTTGGACCCCATACTCTGATAACCAAGGAGGATGTAAGTCCTCAACATAGGTCAGTGACTTCCGACGAAGAGAAGGAAGTACACAGGCAGCCATCCCTAAGCTCCGATTTGCGAACCAAGAGGGAAAGCTCCACAAAAGGAGGTGGCTCATTAGATCCCCAATTAGCCACAACAGAGGTGAAAGAGGCCTTCTGAGACACTCGAGGATTCTCAGCCAAGGTTGGGGAGGCACCCCCCAAAGAAGGAGCCATCTCCCTACCAAGGGAAGCACCGCCACGCAGAATAGAAAGAACCACCACAAGCAGGGTGTAAAAGCCACTGCAAGAAGGAAAACCAGCAAACCCTAGTAGATCACAACCAAAACAAAACAAAGGGAGGCGAAGAACTGCAAAAACAAAAATCGACAACGTGAAAAGGCGAAGACGGAGGACAAAGCACACAAAAGCAACACTCTACAGGGAAACCCCCGCAGTCCCTCACTAGAGAGGGGCTACCATAGGCGAGAAGCCTCCAGGACGCCTTCCGCAGGGAGAAGGGAGGAAAGGAGGGCTCACCAAAGAGAGCAAGGGGGAAGAGAAATCCTAAGTGAAAAGTCGAGATCGAGAAAACACAAAAACGAAAGCGGAGAAAACAATGACCAAAACAACCCCAGCAACCTCAAACGAGAGGACCCACCAAAGAATGGGAATACAGAGAGCTTCTCCATATCAAGGGGAAGAAATCGACGCAAGAAGGGGAGCAGAGAGGAGGAACAAAGGGAGGGGGAAGAAAAGAAGGGAAGAAGGTACGTACCTAGTAGTACGTAAATACCTAATAGGATGTAGCCTCCTTTTAATTAAGAGATGAACTTGGTTAAAAATCTTATTAATTTGTTTCTCATGACGGAACTTGAAGAATTCATTAATTGAATATAAGTTGGTGGTGACTTGAGGATCCGATCAATGCGTATCTGGTTCCATCAGGAGGAGGAGTCTTCGTAAATTAGTACATGTACCTTCCATGCATGCACGCATGCTTCCCACATTGAAATTAATTATGAGCTTTGGTTAATTATGAGCTTTTCTCTTAATTAGTCAATTAATTACTTTTTGATATTTCCTCTTAATTATTTACATGAAATTAAATGAAGTGTGGCAGTCACTTGCGAGAAGTGTGACTATATATATATATATAGACACTTAAGGTGTAAAAAATGAATATTTTTTTTATGTATGCGTTAAGAGTGTTGAATTAATTTTAAATTTAATGTATAATATATTTATATGAAGTAATCTAAATTTTTAAATTTTAAATTTAAAATATTATTTGTGATAAAAGATATTACAATACCTATATATAACTTATATGTAAATCACTTCTATATTTTATTCTCTCTCTCTTCTCTCTGTATACAAGTCATTTGTTTGTAGTTCTCTCTTTATATAGAAACACACGTGCCTAAATATAAATTTTGAAATTAGTTATCTCACTTAATTTTCTTTTTCTAAAAGAAATGATGATAGCATGGCGGTAATCAGCCCTCAACGTTCCTCATAGTAATTATTATTAATAATAAGTGCATGGAGATCGAGTAATATTATTAAAGTGTGATTAATTATGCAGCGCAGAAATTAAAGATGTTGCCAGATGGACCACTCACTCGATCTGTTCTCAACAAATTAAGAGACTTTAATTCTGTGCCACACTCACAATTACATTCCAAGCGTACATACTAAAAGGAAACAAGCTTAGAAAGAGCCATCATGTACAAATTTCTAACAAATTAAGCACGTGAAATTTGTTCTCTGAAGTAAAAGGACGAATGACTTTAACGAATTAAAGATGTGGAGTCCCCCTTTCATGCATTGCCGGAACTCGCAACTTAATTCATTCCCTCGCCAATAGCCAGCCTGCAGACATGCATGTAGTAGTAGAATATATAGAAGAAAGGAAAAAAAAAAAACTCCACGCATGAAACTAACAACCCGAGCAAAGCACACCCACGAATCAATGAACGGCGGCATCGCAATTCTCTGTTAATGGTTGACTAAATATTTCCATGGCGGAGTTGTTTGTGTTTGCATTGTCTTTGTGTACATGTGTAAGGTTGGCCTTCTTTGCAGTTGTCTTTCTCTTGCCAATCTCCCTTTTAATGCCATTTTGGCTGTGACGACAAAATCTATGGCAGATGCCTCCTTGTACTGAAGCATCACAGCAAGATTTACTTCGTGTGAGCTTTGGGGATTTCGCACGCGTCGGGGGTGGCTACATCATTAAATTAAACCATTAATGATGGTCATTGATCGTGTATATATATTATAAACTACAAGAAGACAAAATTATATATAAATAATAATGGTGGTAATTTTGCATAAGAAGAACACCCATAACTAACCAACTAATTCCCTTTGAAAATCGTTGTAAGATATACCATGACATTTCATTTAATTGCCATGTTCTTCTCCAATAACAACAACGTATGCATGTACTTGAGCAAGTACAAAATTTGATATAAACTTTCTTAGTTTAATAGTGAAGATTAGGGATCTCCTACATCATTTATTGAATAACTAGGAACTAAATGCAAGTTGAATAAGTATGTATTAATGTGATCCTCCTAAGTTTCTTATAATAATATAATGACACAATCATTGACATTACAAATTATTAAAGTTTGATATTAATGATTGTGGTAAAACTTTGTTATTCCTATTAGGAAATGCATATGGATAAATAAAGATAACAAACATAAAGGTTGATCTTGTATTAACTATTGACATATGGAAGAGAATGTTTGCTCCAAGGAAATGTATTGTTGTAGTTCTTGTTGTTGTGGTTAGGAGTAAAACTATAAGGCTTATCTTGGATGGAGGGATATATTTTATGGGATAACTTTTTTGTTGATGGGTTATCCTGCATTTCTATTTGAAAGTCATAAGGGTTATCCTGATGGATTAACTTGTAATTGTTTGAAATGCAGAGGAATAACCTGAAGGGTTATCGTATGTGTGAACAATTGTTATTTGGGAGTTTATTAATAGGATAAAGTGCAACATGACATTTCTATCCCTATAGATGTTGGCTATAAAGTTAATTGATTGTTAATATTAATTAATTGTGATTAAACAATTATAATTTATTATTTTCAATAAATATTTTATTTGATGTAAGAAGTTTTATTTGTTTTAATTGTAATTAAAATTATATTAATTAAAATGAGTTGTAATTATGTATAACTTGACAGGTAATATTTTATTAACTACAATTCTAGTTATAGTTGATACCTTTATTACTTATTTTCATCTAAGTAAAGAGACCTTAATTTTCAATAACCATCTGCATGTGACATTCTTTTGAATTTAATAAATATGATTTCAATTTAAATTTTAGTTAATAACTTGAGAAGGTGTTCTTAGAAGAGATACACATATGCTCTTTTTAATTTATGGTGATAATTACTAACATATGACTTTTAAATCTTTTTAATTAAGGTGATAAAGCAAAAACAAAATAGCAAACAACCATAAAATTATTGGAACAAGGGATTTAGATTATACGGAAAAGGTTAACTCTATATATTTTTCTCTTTTTTTCCTTCCTTTTTTTGATTTTTGAGGTAAGTTGTCAAATAGTTGAGAAACTGGATTCATGGGGGTTTACTCCAATCAATGGGATATTAACAAGGGTAAAGATAGTATTTATCTCTAACAACCACAGGTTGGGAATAATGTAGGAAGGATAGGATCTCAATGGTTAACTCATGAAAATTCATGGGATAACCCACCAAAATCCATATCCCACACGAACCCAAGAATAACATACCCTTGCTTAAGTGTCCTTAACCCAAGTTAGAATATTCTATCTACCAAATTGGGTTAACCTCCATTTTCATGGGTTAACCCGGTTGCCAAACTAAGCCTAAATGGCCCATCTCATGCTTAGGATGGACCTCAACAATAACTCAATATGACTAAACCACATACTCAACGAGTACTGGTACTGATGAACCAGTACCGATATCAGTGATCTACTAGGTCTTGATCCCATATCCTAGTCGTACCGATACTTATCTCAAGTGTCGATACGTATAACTTACTATTTGGGATACATGTCTAGTCATCTTATTGTTCCACTATACAAAGTATTGATCCAATCGACTACTACCGAAACTAGTATGATATTGGTATCTCTCTAGGACACTACTGATCTCTTCTAGTACTTGTACCTATGACGAGTATTGGTACCTATTAAGTCCAAGTTTGAAACCTTAAAACCAAAGTACAATTCCAGTACTCATTATGTACAGGTACTGATGATTAATATCAATACATGTGAGATACATGACATAGTACTTAAGCGAAGACCTCCACCTGTAGACAACATATACTAGTACTGATGTGTTAATATCGGTACTTGTGACATACAAATTTTAGTCAATCCAAATCAAAAACCAAACCTATGCCCTATGAGTACCGGTACTGATATTAAGTACTTGTATTCATAAGTCACAGTTTTTGTTTCTAGAACATAAAACCCAAATTTGTAACACGTTGGTACTAATACTCATGATGAGTACCAATACTCATGAGCTTCACTATTCATAAGTCCAAATAGCAAAACTGTAATGTACATGTACCGATACTCATGACAAGTATCGATACATGTAGCAGTTACGAGAAATGTTTTGGGTCAACAAAAAGCGTGTTACATATATCTAAACCTAGTTTAGGCAATACCCAAGTGTTGCTACACAACATCTAAAGGAGATACAACATATCAACATACACAAGATCTTAAACAAAAGGATAGAAAGAACATATTTGTACGATGAAAGAGGTCGCAATGATGGCCTTCCAAGAGATCCCCACCGTTTAGCTCCTTGGATGACATCTAGAAGAAGGAGGTTCTCTCTTCTATTCCAGCTGTTCTCTCCCTTGGACTCTCTCTCTCTCAAAACAATCATGATGGGGGTACCTGCCAAGAGACAAATGGTGGGTATCATTGGGAACCATAACCACCCATAATTAACAATTAGTTATACTAATTGTTGTGGGTGATTTACATTTCTGCCCATCAAGGAGATGCAAATCACTGACAGGTCTTTGCACATTTCTTTTAAAATACCACACCTCCTTTATGCATTTTATGCCCATGCCAAAATAATAACCTTAGTTGATCACTTCCCATAAATGGACATTAAAGATGACAGTCATAACAACATATATTATTTGATTATATCCATATATATACATATACAAGTCGAGAAGTTCGATTTTAATTCAACAATCTCCTACTTTGGACTATATGTGTAACATGTTAATCAAATAACATGTTATACTAAATTTGAGTTTAGCTTTACTATCATAATTGGAATGCATTCACTAACAATTTGATCTACCAATCACACTAGTCATAGGATCAAAGTAGTTTTTGTTACAATTACATAAACTAATCTAACATTGGTCACGTACACTAGTGCAAAATGGTATGTGTAGTATGGAAATTACATGCAATGTGATCAGTAACATGTTTATTTCCAACTGGTCCACTAAAATGAGATCATTTTCAAAACTGAAACATAATACTTGTCAGAATAGACTTAAAAACTTAAAGTTTCGTTATTTCAATAGAATTGAAGCTTCACAAAACTTTAACTGTACAAAACCATAAAACTGAAATACCAAAGCCAAAATGTCTTTTGCAATGAGCATTAAAGTTGAAATTTCTAAAAGGACTTAAGCCCATAATTGTTGTGTGTTCCTGAAACATCTTGGATATTATTCCTTTAGAAGCGGATCCACAAGCATGGAGTGCGTGTCGATGTACTCAATGGACAACTGTCTATTATGTATTCTTTCTTTAACAATCAAGAACTTGATCTCAATGTGCTTTGATTGGAAGGAGGTCCTATTATTATTGGAGTAGAGAACTGTGGACTGATTATCACAATACAATCGTAGTGGCTTGTCAAAGTCATCTAGAATTAATAGCCCCATGATGAAATTCTGTTGCTAAACTTCATGGTTTGTAACGAGCGCGTGCCCCAGACGTCTGGGAGGTGGGCCAGACGTCTTACCAGACGTCTGGGATCGTTTCCAGACGTCTGGAAATCAGTTATTCTGGCACGAGTCTTCGTCTGCGCGCCTCAACGCGCAGGCCCGCGAATATCCGATATTCTCTGCGGCTGCAGACGCTCTGCCACGTCTCTCCCTCCTCCTCGCGTGGCCTTAAAAGGGCACGCCTCCCCTCACTCCGTCACCACCGTCTCCTTTCCCTTCTCCTTCAGCCAGAGCGTAAGCGGAGCGCGAGGGCGGCAGCGGCGGCCGCATGAGCGTGGAGGAGGTGCGGCGTGCGAGAGCGGAGCTCTGCCGTGAGGGCGAGCTCGCCGGAGCGGCTTGGCCGGCCGACGGAGGGCACAGGGGGCGCGGAACGACGCGGAGAGGGACCTGCTGCAGTCTGAGCAGCAGGCGCGCGAGGTGCGACGCGGGAGGCGTCGCGAGCGGAGGCCGAGTAGCGCCCTGATTCTGGAAAAATTTCCAGAATCAGACGTCTGGTTGATAGGCAGACGGCGAGGACGACGTCTGGTAGCTCATACAGACGTCTGAAAGGTGTGTATTCCACTTTCTTCTTCCTTCCTGTCGACCGACCGTACTAAGGGAGGGAGTTGGCTGTGCGTAGGTTCGCTGATTCGCCATCCTTTGCGAATCAGACGTCTGGAAGTTGTACCAGACGGCGGGAGTGACCTCCAGACGTCCGGGGTGACCATCGGATGTCTGGGAGCTAGGACAGACGTCCCCGCAGACTTCTGGACGTCTGGGAAACCACACTGAACAGGTAATTCTCTGATCCACTGTTTAAGACGTTTGGAAGAAGTTCCAGACGTCTGATTTTGCACAGTATCGTCTTTTTCGACCCGTTTAGGGCCCGTTCGGGCTCCGTTTTCCGCGATTCGAGTTGCGTTCTTTTCAGAATTAATTCCTCCACCCGTCTACAGTAGCTATACACTATTTTGAGACACTCCTTGTGTTTGATCCTTGTGATAGGACCTCGTTCAGTTGCAGTCTTGAGAGTCACGGAGGCACGCGGGATTCCCGATCACGCCCCCATTACTCCCGTTGTACCTGGTAGAGTGGCTTAAGTTTATTATTAAAAGCTGTTAAAGTATGGAACCATAACTAGAATCTAGGACATTGCATGAATCCTAGGAATGAGAAATGTATGGAATGATAGCTCCTAGGTGATGCATGAATCCTAGGGCTGGAAAACTAGTTGTATGCTAGATCCTAGGATGTGGCATGAACCCTAGAATGGAAAAACTAGTGGAATGTATAATATTGCAGTCTTGGAAAAATGGAAAGGAATATAAAGCTGCCTGTAAATTGAATTAACAGCTGCCTGTTATGAATAAAGAAACATGATTGAGATCTTGGATTGTGAGAACGTGGAACTGGAAAGTGAAACATATGATGTTCTGAGATAAAGAGCTGGAACCCTACGGGGAATTAGGAGTGGAACTCCTGGAAGGAAAAAGGAATGGAACTGAGATGTAGTTTGTACTGTCTCTTGGGTACGCAGTACCAAGGGAAGTACCTGTACCTGTTTAGTGCAGAGAGGGGCCAGCCACCCAGGGACCCGGGGTTAGGATTGGCCGCTCTGTACCGACTTGTTGGCCCTCGTGTACGTAGTACCGAGGAGAGCTACTAGTGTTAGGAGAGTACTAGCTACCCCACGGGCCCCGGGGTTCTGGTAGCCTCCTTCACCGACTTGTTAGGCCCACTAGGGCAAACCAGGGTAGTCAGGCGAGGGTGCGCGGACTGTGGAGGGGCAAGGCCCCGGTTTGGTTACTGTGGAGGGGTTGGACCCCTGTTACTGAGAGGGCTCTGCCCTGGTTCCGTGCTGTGCTTTGGGCGCACCCGTTAACGGAAACGACTGACCGCGTGCCAGTGCGGGCTAGCTACCTGTGCGTTTATCGCGCGTGCCGTAGTCACCGTTACGTCTGTCAGTGACCTTGGGGTGGTTGACTGAGGGTAGGATCACCACGGGGGACTCTCTCGGCCAGGAGAGCACCACGTGCTACTTCTACTTTTGGAAAAGACTGCAATCAAGATCGTTCCCACGAGGACATTCGAGATCAAGTAAAGGATCTGAGAAATAAATGAAATAGTGAGAAAATTGAAAGATGTAAATAAAGGAAGTAATAGAACATAACAGCTACTGTACACTCTACTGTTGCCTTTAGTTTGTTTGCCACTCTACTCAGCGTTTTGTTGACGTGTTACACTCGTTACCTTTTTCAGGACCAGGTGTTGAGCAGCCATGGTCGGCGACTGCAGAGGACGCTGGGCCGAGTAGGGTCCAGTAGAGTTTACCACAGTCTTTTGTACCTCTTTTGTTTCTGTTCTAGTGAGTAGTTTTTGTTTCCGCTGTACCTTCTTTACCTGCAGTTCTTGTTATATGATAAATGTTGTTCTACTATTGTGGTGGTACCTACTGTAGTAGTTTCTTTCCTTACTGCTGTACTTTCTTACTGTTAGTTATATTCATGCTGAATGTGGTTTATTTTACTGTCTTTTGGTTACTTCCTCGTTGGACGACTAGGTCTTGAGATTAGTCGAGTCGGTCCGGTTCTCGTGTCTCGTAGGGACTCGGGAACCGGGTCGTTACATGGTTGGATGCCTCGTAACATGCAATAAATTCCATTATCATAGTGGAAGATGAAATAATAGACTGTTTTGCACTCTTACAAGAGATGGCACCATTGGCAAGTAAGAAAACATATCTGGAGGTAGACTTTCTACTATCTTGGCACCTAGCGAACTCATGGTCGATATAGCAAATAACTTGAAGATGTTCTGACCTCCAAAGGTGAGCATAAAATCTCATGTTTTCTGTAAATATCTTAGTATTCTCATGACTACTCTCCAATGTTTTTTGCATGGATTACTCAAATTCCTACCTAACATGCTTGTAATATATTTCAATTCTGGTCTGGTACAGACTTAAGCATACATTATACTTCCAACAATTAATGCATAAGGAACTGATTGCATCTCTTATTTGTCAAAATCACTTATGAGGCATTGGTTGAGACTAAATTTGTCTCCCTTAGCCATAAGAGTATCCAGTGGTTTACAATATGGAAAGGCATACCTTTTGAGTACTTTTCCTATATAACTTCTTTGGGATAAGCCTAAAATATGTCAAGATCTATCTCAGTATATTTCAATTCTCAACACAAAAGAAGCATCTCCAAGATCGTTCATGTCAAAGTATTTGGCAAGAAATTTCTTGGTGAAAAGTACAATACTCATATCATTTGCAGCAAGCAAAATGTCATCAACATATAGGATCAAGAAGATATACCCGCTGTCACAAAACTTACAGCAATTACATTCATTAGTTAGATTCGCCTCAAAATCAAATGAAAGAATTACCTAATGAAATTTGAAATACTATTGTCTAAATGCCTGTTTGAGTCCATATATGGATTTCTTTAATTTACATACCATCCTTTTTGGATCACTCGTAACAAAATGTTCAAGTTGAATCATATAAATTATTTCCTCAATGTCACCATTTAGGAAAGCAATCTTAAGATCTATCTGATGCAAGTCAAGATTAAAATGAGCCACAAGTGCTATTATAATCCTCAATAATCTATAGAGGGAGTAAGAGAAAATGTCTCTTTGTAATCAATGCCCTCCTTTTGGGTAAAATCCATTGCAACAAGACATGCTTTGCATCGCTCTACTTTTCCTTTCAAATCTTGTTTAATTTTAAATATCCATTTACAACCAATGGATTTTACACCTTTCGATAGTGTAAGAATATCTTAAATGTCATTAGCTTTCATTGACTTCATTTCCTCTTTCTTTTCCTGTATCCACTTATAATGATTTAGACTTTCCATTGCATGACGAAAGCTGATCGGATCATTTTCCATGACCCCAATGTCCATTTCATGCTCTTGAAGGAATAAGATATAATCATCATATATTACACTCCTTTTCCTAGTGGATCTCCTTAGTGGCACAGGATCAAAATGTGTTTGAGGCTGCTCTTCATATGTTGATACCCTTTTTTGATGTAACAAAATTATATTTTATTGTGGACTAATCATTTCAAGATACATAAAGATAAATTCAAGAAATGATGATCATGTGAAATGACCTGTTGCCTTTGTAGTCGGATAAGACATCTGAAGTTTTAGTCAGATGTCTGGACACAGGCCCGTACGTCTGAAAGTGGGAAAAATCGAAACTTATTTTCCCTCCGCACGCGTGCGGCAGGCGAACGTTCTCTCTCTCCTATCGCCTCTTACCCGAAACCCTAACACCCGACCCTATTTAAATCCCCCTCTCCTCACCACCCTCACCCCTCACCACCAGCCACCGCTACCTCCCTGTCCAAACACCCCCGTGCAGCCGCGGTAAGGAGGAGCGAGGCCGAGCAAGGATCAGCGAGGGAGAGCAAGAGAGAGAGGGTGAGCGAGAGGAAACAAGGAGAGAGAGGAAGAGCATGAGAGAGGAGGACCAAGGTAGGTGGACCTTCGGGGAGCTCGTGTGGAGTCGGAGAGCCTCACATGAAGCTTGGAGGAGCTTTGGCGGAAGCTCGGGGAAGCTTCGACGAAAGCTCGGCGGAGCTCGTGCGGAGCTGCCCTCAGACGATCATGGAGGGATTCGAACATCTGAGGATACCGTAGGAGACACGAGGTAAGATCTGACGTCTTTTAAGATGTCTGATTTTGACCAGTATGCTCGTTTTTTACCCGTTTAAGGTCCGATTGAGGTCCATTTTACACAAACAAAATACCTGTGTTTTCCTCTCGAGTTTCTCTACGTATTAGAGTCTGTTATACATTGCTCTGAACTCTTCTTTTGTGTTGTATTCCCTGGTATAGGGTTTCAACCTACTGTGTGTTTGGGGCTCGCAGAGACGCCTGGGTCTGCGGTTCAAGCCCCCATTACTCCCGTATTTCCTAGTAGAGTGGTTTACTATAACATTAAGATTTACACAATGAAAGAGCATGTTTAGAATACTTGAATAAACCCTAGGATGAGAAATGAACCCTAGGGTAGAAACAAATGAGAATGGTTGAGCTACTCTATTTACATAAGATGCGTGTTAAAATACGAGTTGCCTGTATGTGAATGAGAAATTGAACTGTGAAACCACAAGCTGCATGTATATGATTAAGAATTGAATTATGAAAACATGAGCTGCCTGTATATGGATGAGGAATGAGTTATGAACCATGAGATCTGAATATTGATAAATGGAACGAATACAATGCGTGAACCCCACGAGGCCCGGGGTTAAGCTAGCCACCCTACACCGACTTTGTTAGGCCCACTGGGCAAACCGGAATAGTCGGACGAAGGTACGCGGACTGTGGAGGAGCGAGACCCCTATTCTAAGAGGGCAAAGCCCTGTGCTGTTCCGTGTTGTACCTTTGGGCATACCTGCTAGCGGAAACGACTGACCGCGTGCCAGTGCGGGGTAGCTACCCATGCACTTATCGTGCATGCCGTAGTCACCGCTACGTCACGACCGTGACTTCAGGGTGGTTGACTGAGTGTAGGACTATCGCGGGGGACTCTCCCGACCAGGAGAGTACCATGTGTACCTCCTACACCACGGAAAAGACTGCAATCAAGATCATTCCCACGAGGAATAGGCAAGATCAAGAAATATATGGATCCTGTGTGGAATCAATAATCTGAAATACCTAGTTGAGATAAATGGAAATAAGAATTAAACGTAATTGCTTGTTTAAAAATCAGCTGCATGTAAATTGTATTACTACCACTCTACTTATCGTTCGCTGACTTCGTCTCTTGTTGTACTCTTGTTCAGGTTAGGGAGGTGAGCAACCTGAGTTCCCGGTTGCTGAGGATGCTGGGCCCAACCGAGCCCAACCGTAGTGTACTAGAGCTCTTTTCTTCTATTCCTGCACTTTGTTTCTATACCTCTGTAGTGAGTACTTAGCATATCTGCTAGCATGTTATATTTGACTTTCCTTTTCGCTGTTTATGTTGTGATAGCATGTTTCGTTGAGACTTTTAGCTTGTACTTTTACTATCTCATTTTTTTCTTTTACTTAGCTATATTGTATGCGTGGTTGTGGTTTATTTCCTGCTGTTGATTATTTCTTATTAGACGACTAGGTCTTGAGTTTAGTCGAGGCGAGCTAGTCTCTGGTCCTGTAAGGAATTGGAACCGGGTCGTAACATCATGCCACAAGTAAAATCAAACTCTTGATGAGGATTTTGAAGACTCCTTTTATTTTTATTGAGTCTAGAATATTATAAGAAACCTCAAAGATAACAATCGATGCATTTTGAAACTCATTACCTTGAATTTCAGCTAAAATCATAAGTTTTCAATATTGTTGATCGACTCACTTTTATAATTGATTTTGTCAAAACAACTTTTATAATTTATCGACCAACCACTTGGAATAATCGATTAAAGGCCTCTAACGGTCAAATTCTAATTTTGCCCCAAAAGTCAATCAATTTCATAATTTAATCAATCAAAATGGAATCTATCAAACTTTAAATTTAATCGACCAAAAGTCATTTTGATCGACCAACTCTTAATTTTGACCGACCAAAGCCATATTTCTAGAATTTCTAATTCTAATAAAAAAGCACCTATAAATAAGACCCTCGATCCTCAATTGTAAAACACACCTCAAGAGCCTTCTACAGGCAAATCTCTCATATATTCTATAGTACTTTCATGCCTCTGTGCTTGCAAATACTACGATCTAAAGTATAGCTCTTTGCGATTCAAGAAGCTTGGTTCATCTTTATATTCTGCGATTCCATAGGAGTTATGTTATACTTTTTATTCCTGTTGTTTTTGATCTGGGATCCAAGTTGTTTTGGAAGTCCCATTATTGTTCTTCTTAGTCAGGTGTATAAGAGAAGAAGCTTTGTAAGAGGTTGTGTCACCCTCGTTCAAGTGGTGCATTAGTGGATTTGACTAACGTTGACTAGTCGAAGAAATCTTAAGCTGAGAGGCTTAGATAATGGTTTTTACCTGTGAGGGTTTCCACTCTAAATTCAAGTATCATATCTTTTTTATTTTTTTATAATTATTTTTTATTTGCAGTAAATGAAATTTTAAATTTTGCAATCAATATAGATATTAGACTATTCACCCCTCTTTTAGTGTATACTTAGTTCCTATAGGCTCCGCACGCACTCACATTTGGTATCAGAGCCTCGCTTATTCCAGTAAGGATGTCAAAATCCTCTAAGGTATAATGCTTATCTATTGTCAAACCTCTGCTCTTTGATGGCACCAACTACCAATATTGGAAGACCAGAATGCAGATATTCGTACAATCCAAGAATTTCAAGGTCTGGGACATGATACCTTCAAAATACTGTTAGTGCAACTACTCATATATAATATTCTGATGATTTTACAAAATGAAAAAAAGAAATAAAATATAAGCGTAGCATATTGTTTCTCTATGTAATAACACAATTACAGGTTTCATAAAGTTTTTCAAAACGGGAGATTAAAAATGTGAAGACTAAGTAAGTAGCATAAGTATTAGGTCATAGGCTTTTCATGTAAACTTTCAAAGGTTGTAATTTTCATTTTATTTGAGTCTAGAAATGTTGTAAGGAGCCCCCAAACATAACATATAAATAGCTAACTTAGGCTCTCTACACTTAGGATAAATTAGAAAAAAACACCTAACACTAAGACTCTTATCAGACGTCCATAACAATTGTCAGACGTCTGATTTTCAACTTTAAGACTTCTGACAAGTGTCTCAAACATCTAACTACCTATAGTTCTGCATTTAGTTTCTGTCTTCATAAACATCAGTCGAAGCACTCTTCTATCAGATGTTCATAACCTTATCCAGATGTCTGATACTTTACCTGGACGTCCTCAATATAACCGTTAAACTAAGCACCTATCTTCGTTCTACAGATAACGGGCAAAAATGTATTTTTAGACATCTGGACATGCTTCCAAACGTCTACCTTTGGACTGTTGCCCATGTGTTTCTGTGCGTATCTCATTACGAACATAAGATCTTTTGTCAGATATCGTAGCCAAGTCTTTTTAGGTTTCCAAACGTCTAGTGAATCCCTCAGTCGTCCATACTGACGTCTGATTCTTCAAATCTAGAACCCTATTTGGATCTGATCAAAACAAGAACGAATCCTCACATTATTAGACATCCAATAACTTTGTCAGACGTCTTATGTGAAAATATCAAATGTCCTTGTTTCGATCTAATGAAGTCAATTCAAGCTGGCCTATAGTATTAGACGACCAAAATTATAATGAGACGTCTTATAAGATGTCTAACCCTAAAATTAGACATCTGATATTACTGTCAGACTCATCATTACCCTAATTTGTGGTGGATTTCATCCCAATCTCTTGGGATTTGTCTCCAACGGCTAGGAGATCTCTCTCAAGTGTTCTTGAAGGTTCCAGACTTGCCTATAAATAGACTACAACCCCTCTTAGGCACAACACACCTCTTGAGATTCAATTCTCTTAGAAAAATCACTTGCTCACTACTCTAAGCATCATCTTGCCCTTATGTTGTGCCAACACTCTGATCAAAGGGCAAATCCATACTCCCAAATCACTCCGTTCTGCAAATCCTCAGGGAGTTCTTTTTATACTTAATAGATAAGAAAGTAATCAAAGTATTGGGGTGCTCTATAGGTGACATTTTAATTCCTACTTTTGTACTTTGTGTATCCGGCCTGTCGAGTCCCCATCTCTTCATTGTAAAGGGAGAAACCTAAGTTTAGAGATCGAAGGTGGGATTTGTAATTGAGGTACACTACCCTCGTTTAAGTAGTGTGATTAGTGGATTGATCACCTTGTGATCGAAAATCTTAAGTCAAGGGATTGGCTTAGGTGGCGGTTTTCACCCATCTTGGGTTTCCACTAAAAATCTGGTGCCACCTTTTGTGATTGAATTTTTTGAATTACATTATTATATAATTTCACTATTCACCCCCCCTCTAATGCAATTTCATTTGGTATCAGAGCAGGTTTTTCGCATTCAGGAGTAACATCTGCGGAAAGATCACATGGAGGGGAAAGTCATTTCCACGGGCAGATTGGAGGGGCAATCCACCACTCGACCACCACTCTTCAAAGGGACAAACTACACTTACTGGAAGCTAAGAATGAAGATGTGGCTTCAAGCCAACGATTTCTCCATTGGGAGAAATGCGAATCTTCATACATCATTCCCAAGAAACCAGAAACAGGATACACAGTGGAGCAAATTCATCACCTTGGACTGAATGCTAAGGCAATGAACTCACTCTATTGCGCACTCAGCTCGGAGGAATTCAACTGCATCAGCCAATGCAAAACCGCCCACGAGATTTGGAGAACCTTGAAGGTAACTCACGAAGGTACGTCTAGAGTTAAATCCTCAAAGATTAACTTATTATCGCAGGAATTTGAAGCCTTTTCTATGAAGGAGAATGAAAGACTTGGGGGCATGTGCACCCGATTCACGTTAATTGTGAATAACCTCAAGTCACTAGGAAAGACATTTATAAAAGGGGAGCTTCACGCTTCAAGGGAAGCTCCTTCGCTCCCTTAGACCCGAGTGGGAGCAAAAGGTAATGGCAATAGAAGAAGCCAACCAAGTAGAGGATCTAGACATGGAAAATCTACTTGGGAATCTCATGGCTTATGAATCAAAAATGGAGTAAAAGAAGAAATCAATCTCATCGGAGCCAAAGAAGAAGACTTTAGCCTTCAAAGCTACTTCGGATGATGAGGTAAGTACCGATGACGAAGAATTCGTTTTATTAGCTAGAAAGTTTAAAAAGTTTCTCAGAAATAAAAAAGAGATCATGGGAAGGAAAAGAGAGGAAGAACCTCTAATTTGCTATAATTGCAAAAGGAGAGGTCACATAAGGAAAGATTGTCCCTTACTCAAAAGGGATGATGAGAAGAAACCCAAGAAGCCCTCCGACTACAAGAAGATCTCTAAGCCAAAAGGATTCAAGAAGAAGGCATTTCAAGCAACTTGGGATGACTCCACCTCTGAAGAAGAGGAGGAAACAAATGAAGAAATGGTATGCTTGGGATTAATGGCAACAAATGATGCTTCTGAGTCTGAATCTGAGGAACCTAAGGTAAACTCCTATTCTTTAGATGAATTACAAGATGCCTTTGATTCACTATATGTAGATCTTAAGAAAACAAAAACCCAAAGCAAGGTTTTAAAAGAAAAAAACTTAAAAAATAAGAAATTAATTAACTATCTTGAAGACAAGAATCTAACTCTTACAAAAGAAACCACTGCCTTAAATATATAAATAAGAAATCTAATGATTGAAAAGGAGTCATTAACAAATGATTTGTATATGGCAATGAGTGAACAAAAATTTCTAGATAGAGAAGAATTACTCGACAAAATCCATGTGCTTGAAAAATCAAACTCCTTTAAAAAGGATGAAAATAGCTTACTTAGAGTAGAGATTAGGGAACTAGAAGATAAACTAGACATAATGAAAATAGAGATAAATCACCTTAAAGAAAAATCAAATCAACTTCTTGAGGACCTAGCCAAATTTATAAAGGGGAAAGATAACTTGGACAAACTCATTGCCCATCAAAAACGTTCCTCAAGTAAATTTGGACTAGGCTTTTATGAACCTAGTCAAAGTGAGCCGAAAAAGGATCCTCCACTAAAGGAGACCACTAACAAATATGAATCCACATTACAATGGATACCGAAAAGACAACTCTCACTTTGTTTTGTAGGGATGAAAGGACATCATAATGTCAAATTTTGGATATATAAAATGAAGGATGGACGGCTCAAATTAGAAAAACCTACAGAAACACTAAGTCACCAATGAAGATCTTTTGTAGGAGGAAGGAGGTCTACAAGAAAGAAGACAAGGAGACCACCGCCATCAAGGAGGCCGATGGGTGATAGACTCCGGATGCTCTAAACATATGACGGGAGACAAGCACCTATTTTTGGACCCCCAACCTACAGATGGAGGAACGGTTACATTTAGCAACAACCACAAGGGCCATATTATTGGCCTTGGTAAAATAGGTAATCCTCTCTCTCCCATCTCAAATGTTTCTCTAGTTAAAGGACTAAAACCTAATCTTTTAAGTGTCAGTCAAATTTATGATAAGGGTTTTAAAGTAGTATTTACTTTAAAATGTTTGAAATTATGAATGCATTAACCAATGAAACCCTTCTTAAGGGAACTAGATTTAAAGACATTTATATCGTAGAATTTGATAAAAATAACACTTATGAATGTCTTGTAGCAAATGATGAGTTAAGTATATGTCATAGAAGACTAGGACATGTTCATATGAAGCTAGTTCAAAAACTAGCTAAACATGAACTAGTCTAAGGTCTTCCTAAAGGAAAATTTTTAAATGAGTCTATCTGTGATTCATGTAAACTAGGTAAAATTATGAAATCTAGTTTTAAAAGCAAAGAAGTTATATCCACATCAAGACCTTTAGAACTACTTCACCTAGATTTGTTTGGAGCTACAAAATATGAGAGCCTTAGTGGATGCAAATATTGCCTTGTAATTGTAGACGATTTTTCGAGGTTTTCATGGGTCTCCTTCTTGAGATCCAAAGAAGGAGTATTTTTCGTCTTTTCTATTTTTTGTAGAAAAGTTTAAATTGAAAAAGGCTACCAAATCACTCGTATCTGTAGTGATCATGGGGGCAAGTTTGAAAATTTCTTGCTTGATGATTTTTGTCAAGAGCATGGTATTGCTCATGAGTTTTCTTTTCCCCGAACCCTCAACAAAATGGGGTGGTTGAGAGAAAGAACCGTACTCTTCAAGAGTGTGCTCGAACATTGCTCATAGACTCGAGGTTACCGAAGTACTTTTGGGCCGAGGCGGTTAACACGGCTTGTTATGTGTTAAATCGCACCTTAATTCGATCTGGGTTGCGCAAAACTTGCTTTGAACTATACTATGGGAAAATACCCAAAATTAGTTATTTTAAAGTTTTTGGATGTCGATGTTTTGTTTTGAATACCTGCTCTGATTTAGATAAATTTGATGCCAAAGGTAAAGAAGCCATCTTTATTGGTTATTCCTCACGTATTAAGGCATATCGGGTCTTTAACAAGACCACATTAATAGTGAAGGAAACCCTCCATGTTTCCTTCGATGAATCTCTTCACTCTTTCTCCATTGACCGAGTCAATATGGAAGATGAAGATGATTCTACTATTGATGTGTCTAACATTCCAAACTCCAATATCCATAATCTTCCAAAAGATTGGATATATTAAAGGGATCATCCCAAAAGCCAAGTCATTGGAAGTGTTTCCAATGGCGTTAAAACCCGATCTCGTTTTAGTTGCTCTTTTGGTCTCTCCGCCTTTGCATCTCAAGTTGAACCCAAGAGTGTCGAGGAAGCATGCTTTGAAGAACCTTGGATGATGGCCATGCAGGAGGAACTCAACCAATTTCAAAGGAATGAAGTCTGGGATCTAGTGCCTAAGCCTGAAGGGCAAACGGTAATAGGTACCAAATGGGTATTCCGGAATAAGTTGAATGAATCCGGTATAGTCATTTGGAACAAGGCTCGGCTGGTAGCACAAGAGTACAACCAAGAAGAAGGAATTGATTTTTGATGAGACCTACGCTCCCGTAGCTCGATTTGAATCAATTTGCATGCTTCTTACTTATGCCACCTTTCTTGGCTTTAAACTCTTTCAAATGGACGTTAAGAGTGCGTTTCTTAATGGATTCATTAAAGAGGAAGTTTTCGTAAAACAAACTCCTGGTTTTGAGTCTCATGATAAGCCTCATTTTGTCTATAAATTAAACAAGGCACTATATGGTCTAAAGCAAGCTCCTAGAGCTTGGTATGAAAGGCTCAAAGACTATTTGTTAAATGCAAAATTTTCATTAGGGGAAGCTATTTCCACATTATTCATTAAAAGAAAAGGAAAAGACATTTTATTAGTTCAAATATATGTAAATGATATTATATTTGGTGCTACTAATGAATCTATGTGTAGAAAGTTTTCAGAAATTATGCAAGAAGAATTCAAAATGAGTTTGATGGGTGAACTCAAGTTTTTCTTGGGTTTACAAATCACTCAACTCGAATTTGGAACCTTTGTGTGTCAATCAAAATACACAAAGGAGATGCTGAAAAAATTTGAAATGACGAAAAGTAAAGGGAAGAACACTCCTATGAGT
This sequence comes from Thalassia testudinum, assembly GCA_037157565.1. Taxonomy (NCBI): domain Eukaryota; kingdom Viridiplantae; phylum Streptophyta; class Magnoliopsida; order Alismatales; family Hydrocharitaceae; genus Thalassia; species Thalassia testudinum. Next base: position 20,955,586 of record JAZHRO010000015.1, on the reverse strand, counting down.
GTACAACTTCCGTAGACTTAGACGAATCAGGTATGCCCATAGATCAAAAGCTTTATCGTAGCATGATTGGATCTTTATTGTATTTAACTTCCAGTAGACCTGACATTTTGTTTAGTACCTGCTTATGCTCTAGGTTTCAATCAAACCCTAAACAATCACACTTAAATGCTGTAAAATGAATACTTAGACATCTAGTTGACACATCGGATTATGGCTTATTCTACCCTAGGAGTCCACAATTCAACTTAGTTACATATAGCTATGCGGACTACGCAGGTAGCCGCACCGATAGGAAGGGTACTAGTGGGACGTGCCAATTCTTGAGCAAATCACTAGTCTCTTGGTTCTCAAAGAAACAATCTAGTGTAGCCCCTATCAACTACGAAAGCTAAATACATAGCCGCCGCTTTAGCGTGTTCCCAAGTGCTTTGGATGAAAAATACTTTGAAGGATTTTAACTTGATATTTAATAAGATAAAAATATTATGTGATAATACTAGTGCTATCAACCTCTCGAAAAATCCTGTACATTACTCTCGTACAAAACATATTGATGTTCGACATCACTTTTTGAGAGATAGTGTACTTAAGGGAGAAATCGAGATTGAATTTAATTGTACTGAATTGCAATTGGCTGATATTTTCAGTAAACCTTTAAGTTATGATCGTTTTAATTATATACGTAGGAAACTAGGCATATGTAAGCTAAGTGATATTTGAAGAATTTAGTGACTTAATGGAACTTCTTTTATCATGAACATAGATGGAGCCTTGACTTTACCAAGTTAAGAGCCTTCATACTCAGTTCAAACATCAAAATCCACATTCTGTGCAATATTAGATGTCTGATTAAACTATCAGACATCTTATACTTAAAATTTCGTCGTCTGAAGATATAACGAACACGTGCCCCAAACGTCTTTTAAGACGTCTGGGAGGTGGCCCAGACGTCGGACCAGACGTCTGGGATCGTTTCCAGACGTCTGGAAATCCGTTATCTTCCACATGCGCGGGTCGTCTGCACGCCTGAACGCGCAGACCCGCATATTCGTTTATTCCCTGCGGCTGCAGACGCCTTGCCGCGTCCTCTCTCCTCCTCGCACGGCCTTAAAAGGCCACGCCTCCCCTCACTTCCGTCACCACCGTCTCCTCCCTCTTCTCCTTCAGCCAGTGAGCGTGAGCACGAGCACGAGGGCGGCAACGGCGGCCGCAGTGAGCGCGGAGGAGGTGCTGCGTGCGAGAGCGGAGCTCTGCCATGAGGGCGAGCTCGCCAGGGCTGCTAGGGTCGGCCGGCGGAGGGCGCAGGGGGTGCGGAGCGACACGGAGGGGGGACTGTTGCGGTCTGAGCAGCAGGTGCGCGAGGTGCGACGCGGGCGGAGGCCGAGTGGCGCCCTGATTCTGGAAAAATTTCCAGAATCAGACGTCTGGGTTGATAGCTAGACGGCGAGGGCGACGTCTGGAAGACCATCCAGACGTCTCAAAGGTGAGTTTTCCGTCTCCTTCTTCCTTCCTGTCGACTGACCGTACTAAGTGGGGGAGATGGGTGCGCGCAGGCTCGGTGATTCGCCATCCATCGCGAATCAGACGTCTGGCAGTAGTACCAGACGGTGGAAGCGACCTCCAGACGTCCAGGGTGACCATCGGACGTCTGGGATCTAGGCCAGACATCCCTGCAGACTTCTGGACATCTGGGAAACCACACTGAACAAGGTAATTCTCTGATCCACCTTTTAAGACGTCTGGAAGAAGTTCCAGACGTCTGATTTTGCACAGTGTCGTCGTTTTTGACCCGTTTAGGGCCCGTTCGGGTTCCATTTTCCGCGATTCGAGTTGCGTTCTTTTCAGAATTAATTCCTCTACCCGTCTACAGTAGCTATACACTGTTTTGAGACACTCCTTGTGTTTGATCCTTGTGATAGGACCCCGTTCTGTTACAGTCTCGGGGGTTGCGGAGGCACGCGGGATTCCCGACCATGCCCCCATTTCTCCCGTTGTACCTGGTAGAGTGGCTTTAAGTTATTAATAAAATCTGTTAAATTATGGAACCATAAATAGAACCTAGGACGTTGCATGAATCCTAGGAATGAGAAACAGATGGAATGATAGCTCCTAGGTGTTGCATGAATCCTAGGGCTGGAAAACTAGATTGTATGATAGATCCTAGGATATGGCATGAATCCTAGGATGGGAAAACTAGTGGAATGTATAATACTGCAGTCTTGGAAAATGGAAAGAGATATAAAGCTGCCTGTAATTTGAATTAACAACTGCCTGTTGTGAATAAATAACGTGGTTGAGAACATGGATTGCAAGAATGTGAAACTGGAAAGTGAAACCTGGATGTTTGAGTAAAAAGGATGGAACCCTACGGGGAAGTAGGAGTAGAACTCCTGGAAAGTGAATGGAATAGTATTGGGGAAGTGAGCTGGCCCTTGAGTACGGAGTACTAAGGAGAGCGACTGTCCCCCTGTTTAGTGCAGAGCGGAGCCAGCTGCCCCAGGGACCCGGGGTTAGGACTGGCCACTCTGTACCGACTTGCTGGCCCTCGCGTACGTAGTACCGAGGAGAGCTACTAATGTAGGGAGGTACTAGCTACCCCACGGGCTTCGGGGTTCTGCTAGCCTCCCACACCGACTTGTTAGGCCCGCTGGGGCAAACCAAGGTAGTCAGGAGAGGGTGCGCGGACTGTGGAGGGGCAAGGCCCCGGTTTGGTTACGGTGGAAGGGTTGGACCCCTGTTACTGAGAGGGCTCTACCCTGGACTGGTTCCGTGCTGTGCTTTGGGCGCACCCGTTAACGGAAACGACTGACCACGTGCCAGTACGGGTTAGCTACCTGTGCGTTTATCACGCGTGCCGTAGTCACCGTTACGTCTGTCAGTGACCTTGGGGTGGTTGACTGAGGGTAGGATCACCACGGGGGACTCTTCCGGCCAGGAGAGCACCACGTGCTACTTCTACTTTTTGGAAAAGACTGCAATCAAGATTGTTCCCATGAGGAAGATTCGAGATCAAGAAAAAGATCTGAGGAATAAATGAAATAGTGAGACAATTGAAATATGTGAATAAAGAAAGTAATCGAACATAATAGCTACTGTACACTCTACTGTTGTCTTTAGTTTAGTTGCCACTCTACTCAGCGTTTTGCTGACGTGTTACACTCGTTACCCTTTTCAGGACCAGGTGTTGAGCAGCCAGGGTCAGCGACTGCAGAGGACGCTGGGCCGAGTAGGGTCCAGTAGAGTTACCACTGTCTCTTGTACCTCTTTTTGTTACGTTGTAGTGAGTAGTTCTTGTTTCCGCTGTACTTTCTTTACCTGCAGTTCAAATTATATTATGAATGTTGTTCTACTGTTGTGGTGGTACATACTGTGGTAGTTTCTTTCCTTACTGCAGTACTTTCTTACTGTTAGTTATATTTATGCTGAATGTGGTTTATTTTACTGCTCTTTTGGTTACTTCCTCGTTGGACGAGTAGGTCTTGGGATTAGTTGAGCCGGTCCGGTTCTCGTGTCTCGTAGGGACTCGGGAACCGGGTTGTTACAGAAGATCTGGGACAAACGACGATTTTATATCTCAAAAGAGCTGATAAAAGAGCTATTTCAGACGTCCGTCATCATTCACAGACGTTTGGGCCGTCGTCCAAATGTGTTGACAGACGTCTATTTGTGAGTCAGAACATGTATTATGAGTCAGACGTCTGATGATGTGGTTAGACGTCGTATAGGTCGTCTGACCATGAAATTAGATGACCCTGTAACTTTAGAGTGAAATCCAGGAAGGTCTGTCTGCAGAAATCAGATGTCTAATTTTAGATTTAGACATCTGGTTCGTTGTATGATACAGAGATTGGACGACAACCTGAAGAATAAACCATTTTCTAGGGAGGAATGCCTGTAGAAATCAGACGTCTAATTTGGAAATTAGTTGTCTGATGTATCATCTGATGGGTAAAATAGACGACGCCATCAAAAGGGTTAAAATCCCAAAAGTCCAATCCCGACGTCTGACAACGTCTCTAGACGTCTGATCTGGCAAAAATCTACAGTTCACGTCTGTTCTCTGGATGGTTGGGAATGCAAATCTCCCCAACTTCAAGGGGAGACTTGCTCCAAGACCTTGGGATATAACATCCCCATCGCAAGGTCCCACTCCCCTCTCTCAAATCCCTAAAGCTCTCCCTCCCACCCGACAACCCAAAGCTGTAGTTGGCGACCCCACTCCTCTCGCTGCCAGACGACCGTCGTGCCTCCTCGACGACTGGCGAAGCTGCTGCTCCCTTGTGCGCGTGCCCCCTGCTCCTCGACCGCGCATCTGGAGGCCCCCCCTCCTATGGGTAAACTCTCTCAACTCTTAGGGCATCTCCACAGCATTTTGCCCATGATTACCTTTGCCCTAGCCGCATCTTGTTTTCCTTCTTGATCAACTAGGCATACTTGCATGTTCCATACCCTTGTTTGCCCTAGAACCTAAAACCCTAGATCAAACCCTCTTTACTCTTGGAGCATAAAAGTTCTATGTTTTTAGCAAGGGTATTACCTCACGAGATTCAAGCCGACATTTTAGTGGCTTGAATTCAAAGGTATATTGCAACAACTTCATGGCAGGTTGTATTGCCTCAAGGCATACTGCCATACGTTTTTATCAATGATGATTGCATATATATTGGTTGAATCTGAGTGGCTTGTTGGCATTATTGGTTGAATGTTGTTTGTATGGATGTTGTTGCAGGTGATCTGTCCTCAAAACACCAACCTTTCCTTCCAAAACCTAACCACCCATTCCACCAAATATGCCTCCCCGTCGGAAGCAAGCTGAGGACTCTTCCACGTCCTCCTCCACCTATTTGGTGGATCAACTGCAGAGCAACATCGCTAGGCAGCGATTTCGTCGCTTCGCAAATGCCAAAGTTAAATGCCCTCGTTTTATTGTTTGGAATGATTTTGCTCATTTAAACCTTCGGGAACACTTCGAAACTCTCCATCTCTTCCAATATTTTGACCGACAGTTCCACTTTGGCATTGGAACTATTGGCATGTTCCCTGATCTTGTCCGACTCTTTTACGCCAACATCATTGAAGACTACAGCAACGATGAACTTGAACTACACACCCGCTTATTTGGGCGCGAAATCCACATCACGTCCGAATCTATTTCCGACCTAGCCATCCCCAATGAGGGAAATGACTTCAATGACATTCTGAGGCAATGCGACTCAGAAGTCACAAATCAAGAATTAGTCCTCCCTGAAAAATACGTTGAAAATCTTGGCACCCTACCTTGCAAAAACCTCAAACCCCTTCCACACTTACTCTCTCACATTTTTGGGTGGGACCTTCTAAACAAATCGGGAGATTTTGATTACATCTCGCGCCAACACAAGGCACTCCTTTTTGCCGCCGTCCATCATATTCCTTTCAATTATTGCTGCCTCATTGTTCGCGTTATAAAGGAGGATCATGGGGCATCACTTCCGTTTGGCTCTATTCTATCCAAAATTTTTTCAACCCATCAGATTTCCATAACTGACCAAGCTGTTGACAAGAAAATTGAGCCCTATAACTGGGCCACAGCCGCCAAGATGTGTATACTTAGGGAGCATCTTGAGCCAGCTGATGAACCCATTGAAGAAGAGCCCCTTCCACACTTTCCGGATTTCCATGAAGCGCGGCCACTTCAAATAGAAGCTCCCCGCTCAAGCTTTGAAGAAGCATGGCATCCGGTCACAGACTCTCTCTCCTCTGGCATCTCCCTCCTGCTGCGACGAACTGGCGAGATGTACACCTACATGGGAAGCATGCGCCGTGACATCGACGAACTTCGATCAGACATTCAAAATTTACAGATGGGACACAGACCTGCTCGTCGCCGCCGCCGCCATGATCAAGACGACTAGTTCTTCTATTTTTCTTTCTTTTTTTTCTTCCATGTTTGTATTAAGGGGCCTTGACCCCATACTTGAATATTTTTGGGGAACAATAGCTAGTTTGGGCTTAAATGTTTCTATCTTCCATGTTAATTTCCTTTAATGCTTTGTCATCTTTTATTAAGCATGCAATTTTATTAATGCTCTCCACTTTATAGATGTCACTCTTGTAGTTTCGGTTTTAACCCCCTTTCAGTACCCTTCATGATGATATTCAAAATGGGGGAGAAGAACGTAGGTAAAAACCTAGGGAATAACATAAAAACAAAAACTTCTCAAATAGATATAGACTACTAAGTATAACTTTCAGGGGGAGAAAATAAGAACCTACAGCTATATTTTGAAAATCATCAAAAAAGGGGAGATTGTTAGTTCAACTACTCATATATAATATTTTGATGATTTTACAAAATGAAGAAAAAGAAATAAAATATAAGCGTAGCATATTGTTTCTCTATGTAATAACACAATTGCAGGTTTCATAAAGTTTTTCAAGACGGGAGATTAAAAACGTGAAGACTAAGTAGCATAAGTATTGGTCATAGGCTTTTCATGTAAACTTTCAAAGGTTGTAATTTTCATTTTATTTGAGTCTAGAAATATTGTAAAGAGCTCCCAAACATAACCTATAAATAACTAACTTAGACTCTCTACACTTAGGATAAATTAGAAACAAAAATCTAACACTAAGACTTTTATCAGATGTCTATAACGATTGTCAGACGTTTGATTTTCAACTTTATGACGTCTGACAAGTGTCTTAGATGTATAACTATCTATAGTTCTGCATTTAGTTTCTATCTTCATAAACTTCAGTCGAAGCACTCTTCTATCAGACGTCCATAACCTCATCTAGACGTCTGATACTTTACCTGGACGTCCTCAATATAACCGTTAGACTAAGCACCTATCTTCGTTCTACAGATAACGGGCAAAAATGTATTTTCAGACGTTTGGACATGCTTCCAGACGTCTACCTTTGGACAGTTGCCCATGTGTTTCTACGCATATCTCATTAAGAACATAAGATCTTTTGTCAGATATCGTAGCCAAGTCTTTTTAGGTTTCCAGACGTCTAGTGAATCCCTCAGATGTCCATACCGATGTCTGATTCTTCAAATCTAGAATCCTGTTTGGATCTGATTAAAACAGGAATGAATCCTTACATTATTAGACGTCCAATAACTTTGTCAGACGTCTTATATGAAAATATCAGACGTCCTTGTTTCGATCCAATGAAGTCAGTTCAGGCTGGCCTATAGTATTAGATGACTAAAATTATAATGAGACGTCTTATAAGATGTTTGACTCTAAAATTAGACATTTGATATTGCTATCAGACTCATCATTACCCTGATTTGTGGTGGATTTCGTCTCAATCTCTTTGGATTTGTCTCCAACGGCTAGGAGATCTCTCCCAAGTGTTCTTGAAGGTTCCAAACTTGCCTATAAATAGATTACAACCCCTCTTAGGCACAACACACATCTTGAGATTCAATTCCCTTAGAAAAATCACTTGCTCACTACTCTAAGCATCATCTTGCCCTTGTATTGTGCCAACACTCTGATCAAAGGGTAAATCCATACTCCCGGATCACTCTGTTCTGCAAATCCTTAGGGAGTTCTTTTTATGCTTAACAGATAAGAAAGTAACCAAAGTATTGGGGTGCTCTATAGGTGTTGTTTTAATTCTTACTTTTCTACTTTGGGTATCCGGCCTGTTGTATCCCCATCTCTTCATTGTGAAGGGAGAAACCTCCGTTTAGGGATCGGAGGTGGGATTTGTAATTAAGGTACACTACCCTTGTTTAAGTAGTGTGGTTAGTAGATTGATCACCTTGTGATCGAAAATCCTAAGTCAAAGGATTGGCTTAGATGGTGGTTTTCACCCATCTTGGGTTTCCACCTAAAAATCTGGTGTCACCTTTTGTGATTGAATTTTTTGAATTACACTATTATATAATTTCACTATTCATCCCCCCTCTAGTGCAATTTCAAATACACGTGACCAGAGAAGAAAGAAAGTGTAGCTATCACCTCAGATCAAAAGAAGATGCCCTCTCATAATGCTAAATCCATGAATGTTATCTTCTGCAGGCTATCCAAGGAAGAATTCAACCATATCTCTACCAAAAAAATCGCATATGAGATTTGGAATATTCTTGAAGTTACTCATGAAGGAACTTCAAAAGTTAAGGAGACTCGAGTCAATCTTCTTACACAAAAGTATGGGCCCTTTCGCATGAAGAAGGAAAAAACCATTAAGAAGATGCATGCAGGATTCATTGACATTATCAACTCCTTGAGAAACCTAGATCAAGAGATTGCAAATGAAGCCCTAGTTCTTAAGATCCTTCGATCTCTCACCAACCACTAGGAGACAAAGACAACAGCTATCCAGGAATCTAAAGATCTATCTGTACTCCAGTTAGATGATTCATTGGTGTAACGAACGCGTGCCCCAGACGTATTTTAAGACATCTGGGAGGTGGTCCAGACGTCTGACCAGACGTCTGGGATCGCTTCTAGACGTCTGGAAATCCGTTAATTTCGACACGCGCGAGTCGTCTGCACGCCTGAGCGCGCAGATCGGATATTCGTTATTCCCTCTTTCCCTACGGGTGCAGACGCCTGCCGCGTCCTCTCTCTCCTCCTCGCGCGGCCTTAAAAGGCCACGTGCTCCCTCCCGTCGTCTCCACCGTCTCCTCCCTCTTCTCCTTCAGCCAGTGAGCATGAGCGCGAGCGCGAGGGCGGCAGCGGCGGCCGCAGTGAGCGTAGAGGAGGTACTGCGTGCGAGAGCGGAAGCCGGGTGGTGCCCTGTTCTGGAAAAATTTCCAGAATCGGACGTCTGGGTTGATAGCCAGACGGCAAGGGCGACGTCTGGTAGATCTTACAGTCGTCTGAAAGGTGGGTTTTCCGTCTTCTTCTTCCTTCCTGTCGACTGACCGTATTGAGGGAGGGAGATGGGTGTGCGCAGGCTTGGTGATTCGCCATCCAACGCGAATCAGACGTCTGGCTGTTTTACCAGACGGCGGGAGTGACCTCCAGACGTCCGGGGTGACCATCGGATGTCTGGGATATAGGCCAGACGTCCCCGCAGACTTCTGGACGTCTGGGAAACCATAATGAACAGGTAATTCTCTGATCCACTTTTTAAGACGTCTGGAAGAAGTTCCAGACTTCTGATTTTGCACAGTGTCGTCGTTTTTGACCCGTTTAGGGCCCGTTCGGGTTCCGTTTTTCGCGATTCGAGTTGCGTTCTTTTCAGAATTAATTCCTCTACCCGTCTACAGTAGCTATACACTGTTTTAAGACACTCCTTGTGTTTGATCGTTGTGATAGGACCTCCTTCAGTTGCAGTCTTGGGAGTCGCGGAGGCATGCGGGATTCCCGATCACGCCCCCATTACTCCCGTTGTACCTGGTAGAGTGGCTTTAAGTTATTAATAAAATCTGTTAAAGTATGGAACCATAACTAGAACCTAGGACGTTGCATGAATCCTAGGAATGAGAAATATATGATAGCTCCTAGGTGTTGCATGAATCCTAGGGCTCGAAAACTAGATTGTATGATAGATCCTAGGATATGGCATGAATCCTAGGATGAGAAAAACTAGTGGAATGTATAATACTGCAGTCTTGGAAAATGGAAAGAGATATAAAGTTGCCTGTAATTTGAATTAACAGCTGCCTGTTGTGAATAAATAACGTGGTTGAGGACATGGATTGTAAGAATGTGAAACTGGAAAGTGAAACCTGGACGTTTGAGTAAAAAGGATGGAACCCTACGGGGAAGTAGGAGTAGAACTCCTGGAAGGTGAATGGAATAGTATTGGGGAAGTGAGCTGGCCCTTGAGTACGGAGTACCAAGGAGAGCGACTGTCCCCCTATTTAGTGCAGAGCGGAGCTAGCCACCCCAGGGACCCGGGGTTAGGACTGGTCACTCTGTACCGACTTGCTGGCCCTCGCGTACGTAGTACCGAGGAGAGCTACTAGTGTAGGGAGGTACTAGCTACCCCACGGGCCCCGGGGTTCTTCTAGCCTCCCACACCAACTTGTTAGGCTCGCTGGGGCAAACCAGGGTAGTCAGGCGAGGGTGCACGGACTGTGGAGGGGCAAGACCCCGGTTTGGTTACTGTGGAGGGGTTGGACCCCTGTTACTGAGAGGGCTCTGCCCTGGACTGGTTCCGTGCTGTGCTTTGGGCACACCCGTTAACGGAAACGACTGACCACGTGCCAGTACAGGTTAGCTACCTGTGCGTTTATCGCGCGTGCCGTAGTCACCGTTATGTCTGTCAGTGACCTTGGGGTGGTTGACTGAGGGTAGGATCACCACGGGGGACTCTCCCGGCCAGGAGAGCACCACGTGCTACTTCTACTTTTTGGAAAAGACTTCAATCAAGATCGTTCCCACGAGGAACATTCGAGATCAAGAAAAAGATCTGGGGAATAAATGAAATAGTGAGACAATTGAAAAATGTGAATAAAGAAAGTAATAGAACATCACAGCTACTGTACACTCTACTGTTGTCTTAGTTTTAGTTGCCACTCTATTCAGCGTTTTGCTGACGTGTTACACTCGTTACTTTTTTTCAGGACCAGGTGTTGAGCAACCAGGGTTAGCTGCTGCAGAGGACGCTGGGCCGAGTAGGGTCCAGTAGAGTTACCACTGTCTTTTGTACCTCTTTGTTTCCGTTATAGTGAGTAGTTCTTGTTTCCGCTGTACTTTCCTTTACCTGCAGTTCATGTTATATGATAAATGTTGTTCTACTGTTGTGGTGGTATATACTGTAGTAGTTTCTTTCCTTACTGCTGTACTTTCTTACTGTCAGTTATATTCATGCTGAATGTGGTTTATTTTACTGCTCTTTTGGTTACTTCCTCGTTGGACGACTAGGTCTTGGGATTAGTCGAGTCGGACCGGTTCTCGTGTCTCGTAGGGACTCGGGAACCGGGTCGTTACAATTGGTAACCTAATATCCCATGAGGATCAGCTTGAGCATATGAAGAAGCATGAAGGTGAAGGCAAGAAAAAGAAAGACATTGCTTTGAAGGTCAACATCGACTCTGAGGAATCAGAAGACGAACACAATGGAGATATAACCCTACTCTTTAGAAAGTTCAGAAGGTTCTTAAAGAACAAATAGAGCTGGAAGAAGAAGGAAGAAGAAAACAAAGTCATCTGCTATAATTGCAAGAAGAAAGGGCACATAACAAAAGAATGCTCTCAACTCAAGAAGGAAGCTGAAAAGAGGAAAGTTCATAAACAACCCAGGTGAGAGGGAAAGAAGAAGACTCTTCAAGTCACCTGGGATGATAGTGATACAAGCTCCATTGAAGAAGAAGACACATCAAGTGAAGAAGCGCTTTATGGACTCATGGCAATCGAAGATGAGGTATCTTCTTTTTCATTTGATGAACTTTTAAAAGCTTTCTATGAATTGAATGACTTAGCTAAAGCACTTAAAGTAGCAAACAAAATATTGACTAAAGACTTAGATGAAGAAACAAAATTGAAACACAAATTTACTTTGCAAAATCAACAACTTTCATAAGAGATCTTCTCACTTAAGACTCAAGTAGATTCACTTCAAGTAGAACTAGGAAAGTTGAAACAAAATTCTATCACTCTTGTAAATGACTTAGCAAAATTTCCTAAAGGTAGAGCTAACTTAGAAAAATTATTAGGCACATAGATCCAATCCACAATCAAATTTGGGTTAGGATATGTTCCTAAGAATGACCATGAAGCTTCTACCTTACAAATCAAAACACAAAGTCCTTCTAACCATAAGGTCAAGAATAGGTCCATGCCTAAACAGGCACCTGCTAACAAATCTGGACCCGAAAGAAAATGGGTACCAAAAAGAAAATTGCAATCCTTTTTAATTTGTAGGACACCCTAACAAAGGACTAATAAAGTATTTGGACTGGATCTATCATAAAAAAGATGGACATCTTGTAGCCGTAAGAAGAAACTTTGGACCTCACAGACGTAAACTAATGATAGGTCCAAAGCAAAGGAAGATGGGTTATGGACAATGGCTATTCAAAGCACATGACATGAGAAGAAGACCTGTTCCTCAACTTCAACTACAAAGAAGGTGGTTCAGTCACCTTTGGCAACAACCACAAATGCCTTATTATTGGTACTAGTCAAATTGATAACTCTAAAACCTCTTTTTATAATGTTCATTTTATAAAAGGATTAAAACATAACTTGCTTAGTATAAGCCATATTTGTGATAATGGATACAAAGTAAATTTCACCTCAAAAGGATTTAAAATTAAAGATAAGAAAACAAAGGAAATTCTTTTGACTAGAAATAGATCAAAAGATATCTACACTATTGACTTTGACAAATGCAACAATCTTAACTGTTTGGTTGCATCAGATGATGAGTCAATAGTGTGGCATTGTGACTTAGCCATGTTCACATGCGAAATATAAATAAGCTTGTGAAACATGACCTAGTACGAGTATTGCCTAAGATTTCCTTTAAAAAGAAAAAACACTGTAACTCTTGTGAACTAGGGAAACTTCACAAAACCTCCTTTAAACCTAAAAACATGGTCAACACTTGAAAGCCACTTGAGTTGATGCATTTAGATCTCTTTGGACCAACCAAGTCTGAAAGCCTAAACGGCTACAGATATTGTCTTGCCATTATTGATGACTTTTCCAGATAATCTTGGGTATTGTTCTTAAGGTCTAAAGATTCTACTTTTGAGGAATTTAGAAAGATAGCCAAAACATTTCAAACTGAGACAGGCCTTTCAATCACTAGGATTAGGAGTGATCATGGAGGAGAATTTGAAAATCAAAACTTCCAAGATTTTTGCTCAACTTTTGGAATAAAACATGAATTTTCCTTTCCAAGAGAAACTCCTCAAAATGGTGTTGTAGAAAGAAAGAATAGAACCCTGCAAGAGTGTGCTCGCACTATGTTGTGCGAATCAAAGCTACCTCGGTATTTTTAGGCTGAGGCAGTAAATATTGCTTGCTACATCTAGAATAGAACCTCCATCAGACCAATCCTAAAGAAAACACCCTTTGACCTATATTATGATAGGATACCAGGGATTTCCTATTTCAAGGTGTTTGGTTGCAAATGCTTCATCCTAAATACAAAAGAAAACTTGGATAAGTTTGATGTAAAAAGTGATGAAGGAATTTTCTTAGGATATTCCACTAGAAGTAAAGCTTATAGAGTTTACAACAAAAAGAACTAGGTGGTTGAAGAAAATTTGCATGTTTCCTTTAATGAATCAGATCAAATAGAAAAGGCTTCAACTAGAGATGATGATCAAGCTCTAGAAGATCCCTCAAACATCCATGAGGAAACCATCACTAGTGACATACCTAAAGATCTAACTTACACTAAAGACCATCCTAAAGATCTTGTGGTTGGGGAAGTTACAAAAGGAGTTCAAACCAGATCTTCTATAAACAACCTTGCACTTAGCATTTTCGTATCCAAGTTAAACCTAAAACTATGAAAGAAACCTTCACTGATGATTGTTGGATTGTTACAATGTAAGAAGAACTGAATCAATTTCAAAGAAACAATATTTGGAAATTAGTCCCTAAGATGGAATATCAATCGGTGATTGGAACAAAATGGGCTTTTAGAAATAAGCTTGATGAATCAGGAAAGGTGGTAAAAAATAAAGGTAGACTTGTGGCCCAACATTATAATCAGGAAGAAGGAATCATTTTTGACGAAATCTATGCACTTGTGGCCCGATTGGAATCCATTAGAATGCTAATTAGCCTTGGTTGCCCTTGTGGTATTCATGTTATTCCAGATGGACATCAAAAGTGCATTTCTCAATAGATTCATAAAAGAGGAAGTCTATGTAAAACAACCACTTGGCTTTGAAAGTTCAGAAAATCTTGATCATGTTTTCAAGCTAAATAAAGCCTTACATGGATTAAAACATGCTCCTTGAGCTTGGCATGAAAGATTAACAAACTATCTATTAGAAAATGACTTTAAAATAAGACTAGTTGGACTAACTCTTGTCACTGTGAGAAAAGATAACCAACTAATTTGAATCCAAATTTATGTTGAGGACATAATCTTTGGTGCTACTAACAATCTTCTATGCCAAGAGTTTGTGAAGGTTATGTAGGATCAATTTGAAATAAGCCTGATGGGAGAATTGAAGTTCTTCCTACAATTGCAAATTGATCATCTTCAAGATGGAATCTTCATTTCGCAAACCAAGTACACGAAGGAGATTTTGAAGAAGTTCGGGATGGATAACACCAAAGGAAAGGACACATCAATGGCTACCACTACACAACTTAAGGAAGATGAATCAGGTAAATGTGTAGACCAAAAATTGCATAGAAGCATGATAGGGTCTTTACTTTACTTAACTGCTTGTAGACTCGATATACTCTTTAGCACTTGCCTCTGCGCTAGGTTTTAAGTGAACCTTAAGGATTCACACCACAATGCCGTAAAACGAATACTTAGGTACCTTCAAAACACAATAGATCTTGATATGCTCTATCCCAAGTCAGCAACACTTGGGTTACTCTCTTATTGTGTTGCTAATTATGTAGGTAGTCAGACAGATTGCAAGAACACTAGTGGAACTTTTCAGTTTCTCGGAAATTCACTAATCTCTTGGGTCAGCAAGAAACAAAACAGTGTTTCTTTATGCACAACTGAAGCTAAATACATTGCCGCATCTATAGTGTGTTAGTAGAATCCTCTGTGATAACACTAGTATCATAAACCTATCCAAAAATCCTATCCAACACACTAGGGCTAAACACATAGATATCAGACATTATTTTCTTAGAGATTATACCTTAAAAAAGGAAATAACACTAGAGTTTATCCAAATAGAAAAATAATTAGCTAATATCTTTACAAAACCTCTAGAAAAAGATAGATTTATAACAATAAGAAGAGAATTAAGCTTAACAAGACTAACTAAACTTTGATTATTGATCACTTTCTTTGTCTTATTAGCGGTTGGTCGATCAAATTTTGACTTTGATTGATCAATCTTTGATCAACCAAAACTCTGTTTTGATGGATCAAGATTTGAAAGTCTCGAGCAGGAAAATTCCCTTCAAAACTTTCAAAAGTTGATTGAACAATACCAATATTGATCGATCAAAAGCTGGGTAGGAAAATTTCCTCAATTGGAAATTCAAATTTATCCATCAAATTTCTTTCCTGATCAACCAAATTTGAATTTGGTCAACCAAACATTTGGTTTGATCAACCAAATACAGGCGACAATCAAATCACCGAGATCGTTGTTTGGCAAATCAAATCACTTGATATGATTGCTAATCCTCTCATAATCTTTGATCTCGTACCTATTCTACTTCCTACCTATTTTGGTTGGCCTAATCTCTATAAAAACAATTTTTTTACCATTCTTTCAAACACAAAATTTTTACCCCCTCAACAAAACCCACAACCACAATCAACCAAAGGCCCCACCTCTTCCCCACCGTGGTCCCCCCTACCCTACGCCACCACCAACCACCTCCCTCCCTCCCATCAACCAAGGAGTCCCCTCGTTGCAGCTCTCACCAAGCTTCGGTCAATCAACTCTGTGGCCACCTCCTCCCTAGTGACCTCCTCCTTGCTGCCACCATCGATCGTCCCCTCTCTTCGACCATCCATCTATCCATCCTCCTCCTCTTCCCGAGTGCTACCTCTTTTGGATATATTCTTATCGATCCCAATACTTTCCTCTCCTTTCTCCTCTTTTTTGATTACAAAATCTTGTGTTTTGATCTTGTTTTGATGTATTCTTGTGTTGTTATTTCATTTTACAGCCATCTGTTCTTGGTGTTCTTCATGTTTGTAATTTTTATCCCTTGTTTGATCCATTCAAAACTCTTTTCCTTCACTACTATCTATCAATTTTTGCCTCTTGATCAACCAAAAATATCAAATTCAAATATGTTCTATCATTTTTTTGATCGACCAAATATTTTTTCTCTAATCAACCAAAATATGATTGTGATCAACCAAAAATTCACCTGATCGACCAAATTTTGTCCGAAAATACTTTGGTTAATGTCTTCATTTTAATCGATCAATTTTGCCTCTATGATCGGCCAAACTTGTCTTTTGATTGATCAACCAACTTATTTTGATTGACCAAACTTGAACAGAACCCTGATTATGGCTCCAAAATGCTCCCATGGCTCCTCTTTTACACCTCATGATGATACTTTTGGCCGATACTTCATTAATGATAATGCGAGGCATAACTTTTCCCTCTATTCTCGTCTTTCTCCATACATAGGTTGCCCTATCAACCTCGACTATTTTGAGTGCATTTTTGCTGGTCTTAGAGATAGACTTACCTTCCATAATATAGGTCGTCTCTTTGATAGGAAATTTATGTGGGCACCAAATGTAGTCGCATTAAGGGCATCAACCCCATGTCTTGTCACCTCTTCTATTCCAACCTTCGCAATATCGGCAAGGGTTTTGATATTTAGTTAACCTCTAATGTCTACAACATTGAGGTCGTCGTTAATGTCGATGTGCTTTTTCAAGTTCTTGGTTGTCCCTCCTTCGATCCCACATATCTTGAGTTACACCACAAGACCTCCTCCAAGACCATTAGGGAGACCTCAATGACTCCTGAATCTTTTGACTTGTGTAGGCCCACCAAGTCACCTTACTTTCGTCCTCTCCTGCAGTTTCTTAACTGCGTATTTCTTTGGAATTTCGTGCTAAATCCACCTCCTTCGAGAATTGTCCTGGTCCAATGCTTGTGGCTCTCTACACATTCATGACCAATAAGGCGTTCAATTGGAGCCACTTCATCCTCACCTTCATGGAGAGGAAGCCCACAAGTGTATTTCCATTTGGCACCCTTCTCTCTCACATCTTCCTCCACTTCAACGTCCCCATGGATATCAACCATAAGTAGTTTATCTCTCGTGTCAGCATCTTTGGAGAGCTCACATACTCCAAGATGGAGCAAGAGCGTCAGGCTCAACAAGAACCTCCACTTCAGGTAGCTACTTGCTCCTCTTCCCAGGCTCCTCCTTCTCAAGCTAGACCCTCTACTTTTCATGCCTACACACCCTACTAGCACTTTGATGCTTACTGCCCTCCTCCAGTTAGACCCACCCCGTCCGTCTTCGACCATGAGTGGCCTTGTCTTGACAGGAAATTCACCAGACACGACACTCTGGGTGTTCAGGATGTCACCAACAGCATCTCCTTGATGATGGATCGCCAGAGGGAGACTAATTCGATGATGATGGAGCATGGCACTTAGATGTCCAACTACCTGAGTAGACAAGGCTAGTTCCTTCACCAGTTGGGAGAGCAAATTCATGCGCTTCAGTTCAGAGACCACAGGCCTCCTAGAGCTTGAAAAGCACCACTAGCAGTAGCACCTCCTACTCAACAACAACTGACCGACACCTTACTCACGTCGTTCCACAGTACCCCAAAGGCTTAGTTTTCACCAGTCTTGGGATGACGACTTCGCTTTCCAGGCTCCTCTTCTGCAGGACCCAGAATGGCCAACTATAGTTTCGATGATTTTGATATGGATGCAGAATTCTCTTCTGACATCGAGGCCTCCCTGAGCTTTTTCTAGTTCTTTTTCCCATTGTTTCAATTTCTTGGGATGTAGAACTCTTTTATCTATCTTGGTTGTAGTATTTTTAAGCACTTTCTTACACTTTATATTATTGTCATGGAACTTGATCTATTTCTATTTATGATATGTATGATGCATTTTTTAGTTATACTTCTTCCTATCTATATGCAATTCTACTATGTTTCTTTTCCTAGTAGCATGTCATTATTTTCATTTGTCATAAAGTAAGGGGGTGCAAATGATTGAATGTTTCTTACTTCATTTTTAAGCTTTTCGTTAATAACAAAGGAGGAGATAAATTTCTATATGGATAAGCAGCATATCATGTATCTTTTATATCCTCATGCATATATAATTACAATTTTGTTATCATCAAAAAGGTGTAGAATGTTGATACCCTTGTTTTGATGCAATAAAATTATGTTTTATTGTGGACTAATCATTTCAACATACATAAAAATAAATTCAAGAAATGATGATCGATTTCCTAATTTAATCAATCTACATGGAAACGATTAAACTTTAAATTTAATCTAATAAAAGTCATTTTGATCGACCAACTCTTAATTTTGATCGACCAAAGCCATATTTCCAGACTTTCTAATTCAGGTTGAAAAACGCCTATAAATAGGACCCTCAACCCCCCATTGTAAAACACACTTCAAGAGCTTTCAATAAACAAATCTCTCATATATTCTCTAGTACTTTTGTACCTCTGCACTTACAAATACTACAATCTAAAGCACGGCTCTTTGCGATTCAAAAAGCTTGGTTTGTCTTTATATTTTGAGATTCCATAGGAATTACTGTTATACTTTTTATTCCTGTTGTTTTTTGATCTGGGATTGAAGTTGTTTTGGAAGTTCTGTTGTTATTCTTCTCTTGGTCAGGTGTATAAGAGAAGAAGCTTTGTAAGAGATTGTGCCACCTTCATTCAAGTAGTGTATTAATGGATTTGACTAGGGTCAACTAGTCAGACAAATCCTAAGCTGAGAGGCTTAGATAGTGATTTTTATCCGTGAGGTTTTCCACTCTAAATTCAGGTGTCATCTCTCTTTGGTTTGTTTATATTTATTTTTGATATGTGGTGAATGAAATTTTAAATTTCGCAATCGATATAGATATTACACTATCACCCCCCTCTAGTGTATACTTAGTTCCTACAGGCTTCGCACGTACTCACAATAGACATGTTCCTCATCAACTTGAGCAGCTCCAAGAGGAATATTTGCATTTTCCTCTTCGATGACAAAATCTTTAACTCTTCTTTCTCTGGCTGACTCTACATTCTAAAAAACTTTCATAGTTCTAGACTAAAAAATGACTTTAGTTGTGAGATCATAAAACTTGTATCCTCTTGACCTTTTTGAGTACCCAATAAAATAGCAACTAGCAATCGTTGAGTCTAGTTTTCTTTCATTAGAGTTGCATGGTCTTACCTTAGCTGGACATCGCCATACATGAAAATGCTTAAGACAATGTTTTCCACCTAATCTAAAGCTCATATGGGATTCTGTTAGTTGCTTTAGTGGGAACTCTCTTTAGAATGTAAGTTGTAGTCTTTAAAGCCTCTCCCCAAAGTGATTCTGGTAAGGTGGAATTAACAATCATGCTTCTTATCATATCCTTAAGCATTCTATTTCACCTTTTAGCAACAACATTCATAGTAGATGAACCTGCCATGGTGTATTAAGGGACGATATCACATACCTCTAGGAAACTTGCAAACAATTTTGGATGTTGTTCACCTGATCCATCATATCTGCCGTAATATTCACCACCATGGTTAGATCTAATGGATTTAATCCTTCTGTTGAGTTGATTATCAACTTTGACATTATAATTTTTTATCGTGTCTAGTGACTGAGCCTTTTCATGTATTAGGTTAATGAAGCCATATCTAGAGTGGTCATTTATGAAAGTGATAAAATATGATTAACCATTCCATGCAAGCAAGGGAAAAGGTCCATATATATCTTTATGTATCAAATCCAAGACACCATTTAACTTGTTAGCTTCAAACTTTCTATTATTGGTTTGTTTCCCTTTAATACATTATTTACACTGATCACAATCAAAGAAGTCAAGGGGTTAAGGATTTCCTTTGGTACAAGTCTCTCTATTCTCCTTCTGGTGATGTGATCAATTCTTTTGTGTCATAAAGAAGCTGAGGTTTTATTATCTAATTTTCTTTTTACATTATGTGTATCCAAAAGTGAAGATTCATTAAAAGAAGCAACAGTATCAAGATAATATAAATTATCAAAATTTGAAAGAAAACCAGTACCAATAATTTTGGAATCATGAAATAAAGATACTTTTCCATCACCAAAACTAGAAGTGAAACCACACTTGTACAATACGTAAACAGAAACTAAATTATGTCTAAAAGATGGTACAATAAAACTTTCATTGTGTTCCAAATGCATTCTAGTTTTTATTAATAATCTAAATTGCCCTATTGCTTGAACCTCCACCACTTTCCCATCACCAACATAAATGAATCACTCAGCTTCATTTGGCCTTTAGTAGTTTAGGCAACCTTGCATAGACACATTAATGTGAGTGGTAGCACCTGAATCCATCCACCAAGTGTGTCTAGGTATTGAAGACAAATTAATTTATGTACAAACCAAATTGAGAGACGTACCTTTCTTAGCACATCAAGCATGAGAATTGGTACAGTGCTTCTTCTGGTGCCCTTCAACTCCATAAAAGAAGCATCTCAACTTGGAAGATTCTGGAGCCTTCCCTTGCTATTTCTGTTAGGAACCGTATCTGCAACTTCCTGCTTCCTCTTTTTAGCCTTGCCTTTGCCTTTAAAGGAAGATGCAACATTGACACTTTATGTCCTATCTTGCTCCATTCTCTCATCCTCTTGAATACAGTGCGATATGAGCTCATTCATAGACCATGTTTCTTTTGGACAGTTATAGCTCAGCTTGAATTGGTTAAAGGTAAGAGGGAGATATCAAAACCAAATACACTAAAAGATCTTTAGAAAGATCCAATTTTAGTGCTCTTAGCTTAGAAGCAATATGAGACATCTCCATAATATATTCCATAATTTTCCCTTCCCCTTATACTTTATTAATATGAGATTATCTAAGAGCGTACCTATTTCAACCTTTTCATTCTTAGTAAATCTCTTCTCAATATCAACTAAAAATTTCTTGCCAGTGGCTACACTATTTAGCATTGTGCCTCTAAAAGCCTCAGGGATGGCCCACTTCATGATCATCATGCAAATGCGATTTGACCTCTCCCAACTTTCCTTTTCTCTATTTTAGTCAGGAGTTGTAGTTTCTGTAATATTGGTGAGAGAGTCTTCCATAATTGCAATATTAAGGTCCATTGCCTCAAGGAATGTTAGTAGATTTTCTTTCTAGGACTTAAAGTTGAAGCCACTCAACATATGAATAGAATTGAGGGTGGCAATAATGTTAGTAGAAGAAATGTTTGAGAAATTTATAGATAGCCCAAGATTAGCTCTAGTTTAACATAAAAGAGTCTGAGTAATTTAAATAACCCCTTCGCATGCCTTTATTAACTCCGTCAATCATCTCATCTTTGGATGAGAGGTTGACTTGTAATTAAAGACATGATGTGATGAGTAAGAGTCGTTGGTTCAATTCTGAGTCAGTTATGAACCTTCCTTTAGGTCAATTCGATAACCAGATAGGAAACTTAACAACCAACACACGCATACTCTTACGAGAAGGAATGAGAACATAATAAATGTGCACTTTCCTTTGGGCTAGTGAATACTCACCCGCTCACACTCATCATCCTTTTATAGTTTAGACACAAAGATAATATCCACAAGAGAGCTCACTTTGGTGAGATGCTACTTCACCTAAATTGTCCTAGAACTATATACCTTATTAATTAGACTCAACAAATATTAACTAAGTAGAAGTGGGTAGGCTCTTATACCACTTGTTGTGGTCAGAGGTAAAATTGTAAATGATCTACCTCAAACTTAGGATGGACCTGAACAATAACTCAATATGACTGAACCTCATACTCAATGAGTACCGATACTTATCACAAGTATTGGTACCTATAGCTTACTATTTGGGATACATGTTCAATCATCTTACTGTTCTAGTACACAAAGTATACCGGTACTATCAATTAGTACCGATACTAGCATGATACTAGTATCTCCCTAGGACACTACTGATCTCATCTAGCATTGATACTTATAACAAGTATGGGTACCTATTGAGTACAAGTTTGAAACCATAAAACCAAAGTACAATTCTAGTATTCATTATCTACCAATATTGATGATTAAAAATGATACATGTGGGATACATGGCAAAGTACTTAAGTGAAGACCTCCACTCGTAGACAACATATACCGGTACTGTTGTGTCATTCTGATAGTTGTGTCATGTGGATTTTAGTCAAGCCGAACCAAAGACCAAACTTGTGCCCTATGAGTACCGATACTAATATTAAGTATCGGTATTCAAATGTCTTAAGTTTAGTGTCTATAACATAAAACCTGAATCTATAACTCATTGGTACGGGTACTCATGATGAGTATCGGCATTCGTGAGCTATAGTCACTATTCATAAGTCCAAATAGAAAAACTGTAACATACATGTACTAGTACTCATAATAAGTATCGGTAAATGTAGCAGTTACGGGGAATGTTCTGGGTTATCAATAAGTGTGTTACATCTATCTAAACCTAGTTTATTCAATACCTAAATGTCTCTACACAAAATTTGAAGGAGATACAAGATATCAACATACACATGATCTTAAACAAAAGGAAATAAAGAACATATTTATATATGTATGAACAATATATATATATATACACATGTTACCCATACTAATTCTTGATAACGATGAAAAGGGTCGCAGTGATGGTCTTCCAAGAGATCCCCACCCTTTAGCTCCTTGGATGATGTCTATCACAAGGAGGCCCTCTCTTCACTTCCCGTTGTTCTTCTCTTCCTTGCAATCATGATGGGGCTGATTGCTAAGAGATAAATGGTGGGCCTCCTTGGGGACCATAACGACCCATAATTAGCAATTAGTCATACTAATTGTTGTGGGTGATTGCCATTTCCATCCATTAAGGAGATGCAAATCACTAATAGGTTTGCACAATTCTTTTAAAATACTATACCTCCTTTATGTATTTTATGTCCATACCAAAATAATAACCTTAGTTTATTACTTTCCATAAATAGATATTAAAGATGACAGCCCATAATAATAAATATTATTTAATTATATCCACATATATTCATATACAAATTTTAATCCAACACATGTCACTGATTTCTATCATTAAGCTAGGCATTCATAAAGTTACTTGTATATCATACCAGTTTATTGGCTAAAAGAAATCTTGCAATCACACCCTCTGAGCAATGTATTTGGCCAAATCATAGGAGCAATGGATCCCATCCGGAAACCTGTAGTGTCATTATAGGAATTTATATGTTGAATGGCTGTGTTCCTTTTGAATGAACATAGAGCAACTAGGAGATACGAGCTCCTCTACTTCTCACTTACGAGGGACCACTCAGTGCCTAAATCTCCATTTGCTCTCTATGAGGGCACACAAATCAAAGAGGGTGAAAGGAAGGATTACTAATGTCCATTCTCTTGCATCTACTAAGGTAGTTCTTAAACCTATTAATTCCATCATAGAAAACTATGTACAGTGACAGGAAAATTGAATGCATGAATTCATATTTTCAGCATTATGTACTTTTTTATTTGATCATTACTTTTTGGATAAATAATTTGATATGCAACCCTACAAATTATGTAGGCATAATAATTTGTATTTTTGCAACAAAGAATCAAGTAAAGGTGTAGTCTCTTTTTCTTTTTTACAAAGATTCATACAAAGGTGCAATCTTTTGAAACTTACTAGCAGACTATAACCAAATTTCTAGAATTATGGGCAATATATATATATAACATTTCTAATTTAATATCGTATTGCAAACTTGCAACAAATGAGATGTGGAATTATATGTTGTTTGGTTTAAATTGATTGTTTAAGGTCTACTAGACATTGCTTAGTACCAGGTTCATATATAAGCCTAGGTCATTGAATGCATCTTGGTTTAAAATGTCTTGAGCATTTCATAGGTATCCTTTCATATTTGGTAATCAAATAAGGCATTTGAAGGTTCCTTGTAAGGATGCATAAACATTCATAGGTATTAAAATCTTCATGCTAGTATTCAAGAATATGCAATATTATGATTTGATGGAAATGAGTTCTTACCTTTTTAAGCTCAACCTTTGGAGGAGGGCCCTCATGATAAAAGCTAGGCATAGGATTGGCTTTGATAATCAAACTCTTTCTAAGCTCCTTGAGGGAAGCCTCTTTTTCCTCCTGAAAAGAGAAATGTATAAAAATTTTGACATATTCCCATTAGCATCATATCAAATAATATTTCTATGATCCCCAATCTTTTTTCATTCCACACTCATTAATGGTAGTGAATCTACTTCATTTTTTTAACCAAAAAAATCAACATAATTCTCTATATTATACTAATAAAGTTTTATATGTACTTACAAATTTCAAGAGAAAAGTGAAGAACAATGGTTATCAAAACTTTTATCAAATAGGATAAAATAATTTTGAATATATATTTGGATTTTTTACATGTATGCCACCGGAAACCACCGATATTAGTTTTCTACCACAAGGTTGCCAATGTGCTATTAATGACACTAAGAAACTTACATCATTAATATAAATGTCACCCCATTATATCTACTCCACTAACCAAGGTTAGGGAAATGTGAACTCAAGTTGAGTTAAAGGTACTTATTTTGAATGGAAATGGGTAGTGGTGATTTAATCCATCTTTGTGGATGGATTGGACGGTTGGGGTTTATTAGGGGGTGCGAGCCTCCTCCTCCCCTTCCTCTCAACCTCACCCCTTAGCACTCTATTCCTTTGCTTAACCACCAAATGGGATTCAATTCCAACCCCTCCTCTACCTCCGTTCACATACGTATCCATCTCTGGCACCCCAATGGCTCACCGTATGCCACGAGAATAGTCTTGGTTAAGCGGGTCGCAGAGCTACCTAACCTCCTCAACCAAGCTAGCAAACACCATCCAGTCCACCCTCTTCGACACAAAGCAGAGGCCAACTTCAACCCATAGGAAGCAGCAGTTGAACCTGGACCTAAATGTGGCATCATGGATAACCTTCCTGATGTAGCTATTTGAGCCCCCAATGAACCTGGACCTGAAGATGGCACCCACAAAGAACATGACCTTGCCCTTGCCTTTGGGGAGAGGGGGGAGGGGGAGGGGGGGGGGGGGGGGGGAAGCTGGGTGGCGGAGGGGAAGAATGGTGGAGGGGACCAAGTCATTGCTTACATTAATGATTGCAATGAAGGGCTTGCTGCTGATTGAGAGCTCGAGTATGTAGTTGATCATGGAGAGGGATTGTTATTAGGGGGTTCTTATTATTGTTGTTGTCGCTATCATAGTTGTTGTTGTTGATATTGTAATTAATAATGTTTTGGTACATTTATTGTTGATGTTGATGATGAGTGTTGTAATCTCCTTCTAACATATTGTGAGACTATAAACCTGGATTTTCACACCTGATCTAGATTACCCTCTTCACAAGAATCTAACACCCTTCGTTTCATGTAAATTAGAGCCTTGTAACTCAAGTTGCAAAAATTTTACAAATAAACTCTCCATGTACGTTGTAGTTTACATAGTCACCCTTGCTTTTGAAACCAGCACCTGTTCATTGAATGCTATTTTTGAACTTCATATGAAAATTGGAAACAAATGACATCAATTTCATGCAAATCAAAACTCGGTACCTCCTTTTCAAAGCCTATGTTGTTTTGCATTTTCCGGTGTTTTTCAACATAAATCAACTGTGTTTTATCCCAAAATTTCAAAATGTCAATTGAGACCCAAACTCAACATCCAAAGTCTCTCATAAGGATGAGTCCAACGAATTCGTTGTGCATAAATCAGAGGTCCTAAACACATGAAATAGGAGTTGTGTGGGTTTCGTTTCAAAAAAACAGGGGGAGGAGGAACCTGCATGCATCCCGAAACTCTAACCTTACCCCCCACTATTTAAGACACCAAATACCCCCACCTCGATCTGTGCATCGCACTTCACCCCCACCCTCTCCCCTCACGCAAACTTCTCCTCCTCCTAGTAGCTTCCTCGCCCACCGTCACTCCACACTACCCCCACCTTTGGCACCACACCCTCTCCATTTCCACTATAGCTCCTCTCCCTCTGACAGGTGCGTGCGTGTCGACAACCCAACTCCTTTTGACCACCATCTCCCTCTCCGATGCACTCTCTTTGCCTCTATATGTGCTCCCTCGACAACCTCCTCTCCTTCTCTATCTCCCCTTCCTCCAACAAGTGCCACTCCACGGTCGCTGTTGGTGCCATGGCTGAGTGGTGGGGTGTATGCCATGTGGTGCTGGCTACTTTGTGTGCATGAGTGTTTATGCACGAGGAAGGAAAAAGATGGAGTGAAGGGGGTGTGTACGTGTGCGTGAGTGTTGTTTTTACTGTGTGTGATGTTGGTGTGCGTGGTGCTGGGTATATAGATGCTATATAATAGATATATGTATATCTACATCTCTATGGGTGGATGTATTATATTATGTATTTACCTATGTATGAATAAAAGCCAAAAGTGTGGGCATATGTGTATGTGTGTGTACGCGAGGGAGTGTACGGGAAAGTGTGTTGGGGACATGGGTGCATATGTAAATTGCGAGGTGACTATTGGTGCCACATGTCTTGTGTCGTTAATGTAATAGAGCCCTAGACGCTCTAGGACCTTCGGGGCATATTCTCAACCTAGAATCTTAAGATCCACGAGGTATACTTGATCTCCTTACACGTTATGCTTTTCGTTGAGATTGCACTACTATAACACATTTCTACTTGTTTTAGTCGACAGTAACTCAATTGACTATTCTCGAAACTAATTAGCTATTGAGCATAACTCTTAAAATGAATAGGTAAAGTTAGAATTTTTTTGTTGATTTTGTTATAGCTGGAACATTATATGCCTAGATTAACCTTAAAGAATTGTGGAAATGGGGTGTTTCATGCAATGTAAAATTGATAAATTCATGCCTTTTGAATAATGTAAATGAATAGTTATTGGAAGAATGATTAAGGAATTTGGAAAATAAATGGCTTAATGTTGATGAATTAGATGAGTTATATCTTCTTTTTAGAAAGGAAATTTGGAAATGCAAGAGGAGCCTAAATAACTAAATGTCTAAACAAATTATGGTAAGGAGTTGCATGCATCCTTGACACCGTAATTAAGACATGCAGTGTCTTGTGTATTGTCAAGGCTTGTGCATGGTTTGGATAGTGGAATGGTGGTAGATCAGTGAGTGAGGATGATTCAACTTTATGCATATGGAATTTGCTCTATGGTATTATCTCCTCTTTGTAAGAAGTATATGTTGTGCCACGAGTTGGATAGGAAATGACGTAGTGTTCCTAGCTGACCACCTAGTGCACCTAGTTGAATCTCACCCTAAGTTCTAACCATCTGGGTTAATAGAATACCTAAAATTATATATATTGTAAGTTGGAAAAATGAGAATAAAGAATCAAGACTAAATCTTAAGGATTTGAAAATGGGGGTGTCTCTTTGACTCTCTTTTGTTTGGTACCCCTTTTCCCTGCTTTTACTCTTTCTCAATTTACCAAGCTCTTTGGCTCATTTTGTTTTACGTTTGACTTCGAAGATTTTAGTGGGTCCACAATGCTTGGTGTAGGGTTCTTTTTCCTATTTTATTACGGTAGGTTTAGCAATATTATTGCTACTTCTTCTTTTAGACTTTGTTGTTAGGTGGCGTGCTTCTAGGATATGTAAGAGTCATTCCAACTTGTACTGCACTTTACTTACTTTAGACCTTTCCCTTGCTGTCATTCTATTTCATGCTCAAAATGTTGTTGTAGACAATTTTTGGTTTCATTGTTGTGCTATCATGGGAAGTCTTGTGGGAGCACCTGGTGGACGACAACAAGGATAGGGGCAGGATGACAGTTGTTCAATGGGGGGTGTGGCTGGCTCATAATGAGTTAGTCTTCTATTAGGCCTAGGCGTGGCCGTAAAATGTGATAAGAGACACTCGAAGTTGGGTACATTATTTGTCATTACACTTGTAGATACTCAGTTTAGTTAATAATAAAATTTTGAATGCCTACTGTGTGCAATAGCCATCCTTTCTTTCTTTCAAAAAAAAAAAAATTGCCTGGTTAGGATGGGTGTATGCTTATTTGTGGACAACAGATTTGCGATCCTAGTTAGTTAGGAATTTCTGACTGGACTTTAAGGGGGTCAATCATTATAGAAGATGGTATTAAAGCACTATTGTCCCATCAAATGTACACCCAAGTGTAGACCTTGGCGAGCAATAATTTGATAATAGAGCATGAATGAATAACCTTTGACCACCGTCGCGTAATCTGTTTTGGTTTGTGGGTGTATAGGTAATGCCACCAATGTGCCAAAGATGGGCTCGGGACCCATCTCCCCTAATTGATCAAGCTTAGGTCATATAGACCATTCTTGGGACTATGCAAGACATCAAGCAGAAACTTCCACCCATGCAGCCTATGGGTAGCAACATGAGCAAAGTGTAGAATAGGGCCCGCTTGTTATATCCCCACCTAAAATTCCATCACCTTTCCTGCCTCCTCTTGAGGTGCCTCCTTTGTGCCACCCCCATCATTACTTTAGGTGGACCCAATCCGTGACCAGGTGGCCCTTTTCATTACTTCTCGAAAGATGAAGGTTCGTAAGTTCAAAGGTGATAGGGATCCCTCAACGATCAAGGACTAGGTCCTCAAGGTGGAGAAGGCCTTTGAGACCATTACACTGCCAATCAAATCCCAAGTACCCTTTGCCACCTACCTCCTGAACGACAATGCGCATAGGTAGTAAATCTCCATTAAGACCTTCCTTAGCTCTTGGGAGGATTTCTTGACTCTCTTCAACAACTACTTCTATCCTCCCCACTGGAAGGATCAAAAGTGCATTGGGTTGGAGGCACTAGGCTAGAGGTGGATGAGTGTCTTCGAGTACCTGGCGAGGTTTATCGAGTTAGTCTACTTTGCTTCCTTCACCTTGCTATCTAAAGAAGATAAGAGATGGAGATTCTTTACATGTCTGAGGTACGGGTTGCAAATATAGTTGGCTGGTTCGGACCTGGATACTGTGGTGGCCATGGCTGATTATGTAGCAAGGATTGAGAGGGAGCAAGATGATAACCACAAACATAGAGAGAAGTGTTCGTTTGGTAGGGGAGCACCCTATACAGGACTTTGTTTCATAGGGATAGGAGGTTACGGTATTCCGCCCCCATAAGTTCCTAGTATTCTAGGGTGCAGGGTTAGGTTGCGGCCTTGGGGTCAGCGCCATCACAACTAATTCCGTCTTAGCAGAGCAGTACAGGCAGATCAGTCCCTGAGCTGCGTCAATGATATGAGTGCAACCAGTTTGGACACTTTAGGTGCTACTTCCCACAGAGATGTTAGGTGGTTAGCAAGGCTTAACTGACAACTATCAAAGCAACACTAACTTGATGTAATTCCCTTCTTGGAGGGGGTGAGATTAGCGTGACGTAATATAAGATGTGGAATTTAAATAGACAATCTCACAAAATAAGCAATCACACAATTACACAAGTATTTTTAGGTGGAAACCCAAACTGAGTGAAAACCACCACCTAACCCTCTCGAGTTAGGATTTTCCGATCAACCAAGTTGATCAAATCCACTAAACGAATCACTTAAACGAGGGTGATTCAACCTTAATTACAACCACGCTACAAGTGCGAGTGTAGTGTTCCTCAACCCTTCTCTTCACGAGAAGGATTTTGTCCCGCGATAGAGACGGGAATTCGCAACGCAAATACCGAACCAAATAACAAAGTAAAATACAACAATAATCCTATAAAGGCAACAAAGTAATTCTTAAATTAAGCTTCTATAGGAGTTAGGATGCTTCCCTTTGCTAGAAGTGCGCCGAATAGGTGACGCGGGTGCATAAGCTACGCAACGGCGCAACGGTGCTCTCGTGAACTACGGCGGAAGAGTGGGTGCGCAAATGATTGATGCTCTTTAGATGTAGAACTTAAGCTTGGAGAGCAAGAGCTTCAATAACTTCTCTTGGACATAAAAGATGTGGAAAGTGGTTGCTTAGTGTGTCTTGGTGTGTATTTGAGTGGCAAAGGTTCTCCTCTATTTATAGAGGACCTAGGAAGGCTTTGTAAGGCCTTGGAAGGTTTCCATAGTCGTTGGGTGCAAGCTCCAAGAAAATCAAGCCGAAATCAGGATTAATCATTACACTGACAGGGTTATCAGACGTCTGATCCTGGCATCTGACGTCTGGAAAACCAGTTTAAGACGTCTGAGAACAAAGTCAGACGTCTGATTTTAGGTGGGTTTCCTTCCTGACTTGAATCAAATCTAAACAGGGTTCCAGTGAAAGTCCATCAGACGACATATAGGACGTCTGGCACTAAGTCTGGACTTCTGGAAACCTACTTTTCTGCGGAAATGGATTCCCAAGGGAGTGCAACGGCTAGAAAATCTCTGAGAAGAGATTTTGGGTCAGCCAAGGTAAAATGGTCGTGTATCAGATGTCTAGGGTCCTCTACGGACGTCTGATATGAGGCTAACGGTCATATTGTTCATTGTTTACTAAGGCAGTCAATGATCCACTAATTGGACGTCTAGCAAAGTCATCAGACGCCTGCTGAGACGTCTGATTTCATCAGACAGAACTAATTAAGTCCAGCCTAAACATTATCGGACGTCTGAGTCAACAGTCAGACGTCTTAAAAGTCATTATTAGACGTCTGATTTTCATATTAGACTTCTGAAAAGGTTGTTTGAACCTTATTTTGGATTTCTAAGTTCTCTACAGAAAACCTAAGTATCCTAGGGTTGTGTAGGTATTCTTAAGACTACTGTTAGGGTACTTTGAGGCTCTTTAACATGAATCTAAGAGACAAAACAAAGAGCAACAAAAGAAACAAAGATACATAGATTAGAAGGAAAGGAAATCTATCATATTCTTCATCTCCTTCCTTCTTCAAGCTATCGCTCCTCACGAAGTTCCTCTGTTCTCTATCAAGCTCCTCCAATCCGCCATAGATGCGAGCTCGAACTCCGTTTAACCACGTCTCCATTTGCAATTAACCTGAAATCTAAGACTTCAAGTGCAAATATTAAATGACACGTGTTTTGTTATCATAAAAATAAACAATCGTGGTGCTCTAGCACCAACACTTGAAAAAAAAAAAAAAACTATCTACCAGTGGGCTTGCAGATGAGACAACAGTTTCTTATGTTGCAGGTTGTTGGTGGTGGTGGTCCACCCACAGGTAGAGTAAGATCCCAAAGGCAGCTAGGAGGCTAGAGCGTAGTCGGATTTATAGTTGGCAAACCACAAGATTGGGTGTGTGCTCTTTCCTTGTGGGACTACAACTTTAGCTATAGTAGTGAGAGGTATGATTTTTATTGATACAAATTTAGTGCATGCTTTGTTTGATTTTAGGGTGACGCATTCTTTAATCTCTACCGAGTTTGCATACAAGTTAGGACAACTGTCACCCATACCAACCCTCTCACGATCAAGGACCTAGGAGGACAATTATTCCTCGCATCCTTCATGCATGATGATTGTGTGGTGCCATAGGAGGATATGAGATGCACGTTGACCTTCTCATCCTATAGATGTAGGACTTGGACGTCATCCTTGGAATGGCTTACTCACAGAGTATTATGTCCTCCTTAATTGCTACGAGAAGAGTGTTACATTTCATATTCCTAGGATATTAGAGTTTCAATTCATGGGACAAACAATTTCCACCTTTGGTGCCTGACTTGCAAGTGGATAGATTGTTGCATAATGGGTGAGAGGGATGCCTAGCCTTCATCGTAGCAGTTGATGAGATGGACCTATCCTTGGTGCCCATGGTTCAAGATTTTCTTAACGTATCTCCTGATGAGCTACTAGGACTACCACCAATTTGGGAGATCAAGTTTGAGATGTCTCTTATTCGAGGGACTTAACCTACGTCAATTACTTGAAGGGATCAATCATATTGACTTGTGGCATCGCAGAAGTGTGAAAAAGATGCTTAAAATTTTTCAAAACTGAGATCAATTCGATTTCAAAACTTAATCAAGCAACGAAAACAAAAAACACCCTAAACTGGAACCACATGATTGGAGCTATTTTCCAATCATTCTGAGGTCCCACAGGTATAGAGAGTTATACCTTCACGGGTGGCATAGTTCAACTCCTCATGTATCATGTCTCCTATAATAAGTCCCGATGCACCTGGAACCCTCCTCCTTGACGAGTGGATGAAACCTTCTATGTCTAGGAAGTCCAACCATAGTCGAATTTGCAACAACTTCACAAACCCTCAAATGTGACGTTCGCAATTTCCTCCAACCACGATCATCATGAGGACGTATTCTAATCCGATTGGAAGTCCAAAACTTAATTTTGGATGTCCTCAAAACAACACCTTAGATGTCTAGAACACTTTCTGGAAGTCTGACCATCTCACCAGAAGTCTATGAAGATTTTTCGATGTCTGATCTGAGAGAGAACGAGAGGGGTCAGCGATGGTTGCTTCCTTCTTTCTTCTGTTTAGTTGGCGGCAATGGAAATTGGTCGAGGAATCAAAGGAGGGTTGATTGAGGAATTAATGGAATTAGGGTTTGGGGTTTGCACTGGGGAGATAGTTATAGGGATCCAACCCTAATCTTAATTGTATGGCAATCCTTGGATCGCCATCCAAGGGTGGGTGAGTATCAAATCTTACTTGATTTTTACACAATTGTCCATAACATATTATGCAATGCTTGGATTTAGTATCCAAACATAAATTAATTACAATCCAACCCTTGGATTTTCTACCTAATCAAATTAGGTGCAATCAATCATGAAATCAAGTGCAATTTAACTCTTTAAATTTCAATTGATTTATCCTACAAGTAGGAACCCATCCAAAGCATTATTGGTTTGATCATGACAATAATGAAGCTATAGGATTCGTGGGTTTATGGTGCTATGCCTTTCTAGGTATTCCAAATGCTCATGAATCCTTCGCACATGGAGGATAATATTATCTTGTGGTCTAATCTCATTAGACTGTTGTTATTCCTCCTTAGATAATATTATTTCCAACATCTCCTTATATTATTGAGAAGAGAACGAAGACCAAATCCTTTCCTAAAGGGCTATCTTCTTTTATATCTTGTATCGAGTTTTATAAGGATTCTATAACCATATGTGCAATTGTTGCTTCCTAATATACGCCGAGCAAGTTCATAACTCCAATCTATCACATACACTTATGTAATAGATTTGTGCGATCTCTTTGAGAGATCATACACCTCCTCTCTCTTCCCACATACACCAACTTTCCAATATCAGAACCAAGGTGGGTACATCTACTATTGGTCCACCAAATGTACACGTTCATGAATAAAGACACATATTTGTCTCAAATTAAATGATACGCCTTGTTCATGATAGCATTGGAGAAGGACTTCGATTATCTCCTATTTTATCACGTTAACTCCTTAACCAAACCCATGTGAAAGTTTTGAATCTCCATTCAGGAACATCAATCAGGCTACGACCTTTACAAAAGGTTGCCATCCCAACTTAATCTAGAAATAGATGATTGAATCATATGGTTTCTTGATGTGTTATCAGATCCTTTAAATCATTTAGATCTTTGAATCAACATATATTGAGTTTATTCGATCTAGCTAAGTACGTCACCCTATTCATACTAAGGGACCAAATTCATTTACTAGAAAATAATATAATTTTTTTATTTAGATGTGAATGTAATTATATTACATTATTCAAATGGATCTCTTAGGATACAAAATGTAATAGACTCCCACTTGGCCTTAGAGTCATTCCAGAATCTCTTTTAACCCTATACTACCCACATGCCGATCAAATGACTCTCTAGTCAAGGCCTTGGTCAGCAGATCAATGAAATTATCTGCGGAAGCTACCTTTGTAATGATTGCATCTCCACGCTTGGCGATCTCCTGGATGATGTGGTACTTCCTCTTAATATGCTTGCTCTTTTGGGGAGAGTGAGGCTCCTTTGCTTACATAGTAACACTTGTGTTGTCTCACAATAATGGGATTGGCAATTATATCAAAAAGGGAACTATGCCAAGGTCCTCAATGAACTTGCATATCCATACCACCTCCTTTGCAGCGTCAGATGCAATGATATACTCAACTTCTATCGTTGAATCAACCGTGGTATCCTACTTCTTACTTTTCCATCTAATAGAACCACTATTTAACATGAAAACAAACCCTAATGTAAACTTTTAGTCATTAATGTCTGACTAGAAGTCAGAGTCGGTGTACCATAACACCTAGAGATCTCCATCTCCAAAGAAAAGATGGTAGTCCATTGTCCTTGTTAGGCATTTGAGTATCTTCTTGATAGTAGTTTAGTGCTCCTATCCCTGGTTGGATTAGTAACAGCTTACCACTATTACCGTGTGACAGATATCTGGTCATGTACACAATAAGGAATACATCAGGCTGCCTATTATAGAAGCATATAGACATCCACCCATGACTTTCTTCTCCTCAACTATTTGGGGAGGCATTCCCTTTGACAAGGATAGCCCATGTATAATGGGGAGAAAGCCCTTCTCGAAGTTATCCATGCGGAATCTCTCCAAGACCCATGTATCCTTGCTATAATAGTTCCAGTATCCTCTTATCTTTGTTTTTGAACATCTTCAGTCCCAAATTGTAAGAGGCTTCTTCGAGATCATTCATCTCCAAGTTTTGGGATAACTAGAACCTGACATTGGACAACATTCCTACCTATTCCCTATGAGTAGGATGATGTCTACATATAACACCAAAAAGGTGATAACACTCCCACTAGCCTTCTTGTAGGCACATGATTCATCTGGTTTTTGATGGAATCCATAACTCTTTATGATCTCATTGAATTAGATGTTCCAACTACGAGAAGTCTTCCTGAGTTTGTAAATAGACTTCCTTTGGAAACCCTCAGGTTACTCCATGTAGATATCCTCCTCGAGGAAACCATTGAGGAAAGCTATCTTAACATCCATTTGCTAGATGTCATAGTCATGGTATGCAACTATGTCTAACAATATTCGAATGGATTTAAGAATGGCAACATGAGAGAAAGTTTCCTCACAGTTAACCCCTTCCTTCTGGGTGTAGCCCTTGGTTACCAGTCATTTTTTGAAGGTCTCCACCTTCCCATCTGGTCCTCTCTTTCTTTTCTAGATCCATTTGCACCTAATGTGTTTTACCCTACTAGGAGGATCTTAGGGTCTATACATCACTCTTATGCATGGAGTCTATCTCATACTGCATCACTAGCCTCTAGCTATCCACATTATGACACTTCATTGCCTCATCATATGTGCCAGGATCAATCTCAGACCCTTCTGAGATGTAGAATCCATATCGTTCATGTGGGTGCACTATCTTAGAACTCCTTATAGGCATAATGGGAGCATCACTTATTTTTTATTCATCTCTTTCTTCTTGATTAGGGACTTCATTAATCTCATTAGGCTCAAAAAGTTCCATTCAATTTTGTTTTGACCTTCAAGGAACTCTTCTTCTAAGAATCTATCATTTTTGGATACGAATACCTTTTGGGTCTAAGGGTCATAGAAGCAATGGCCTCTGCCATTCTTCGGATACCCAATGAAGTAGCACTTAGTAGTAAGGGATTCAAGTTTGTCAGGATAAGAAAATGAGCCATACAATCCCAAATGAGCAAGTGTCCAACACTTGGCTTCTTTCCATATCACATCTCATGTTGGGTTTTAGGGATAGATTAGGTTGAAATCCTATTCAAAATATATGTTGTCTCTAGCGTATATCCCTGGAAGTAAAGTGTTAGTTTCACTTTGCTTATCATTGATTGTACCATATCCAATAGGATGCAGTTGCATCTCTCAGATACTCCATTTACTTATGGTGTACCAGGTAGTGTGAGTTCAGAGATGATTCTTTTCGTTTTGAGGTATTCTTTGAATTCCTCAAAAGGTATTTACCTCCTCGGTCTAATGAAATTACGTTTATTTTCCTACCCATTTGATTCTCAACCAATGTCTGATACTCATGTAACTTTAGAAAGGTTTCAGACTTGTGACACATTAGGTAAATGAATTTGTATTGCAAATTGTCATCAGTAAATGCCACAAAATACTATTCACCAAAGGATGATCTGGACATCATCCCACGAATGCAATGTTCTTAGGTGTGCAAGGGTTGGACCTTTAGAAAATCCAGGGGCCCATCCTTGACTAGTCTATTGATCCTATCAAAAGACACATGTCCAAGTCGTTGATGCCAGATTACTATGGTCCTATCTACATCTTCCCTTGTATGCTTAGAAGGGGTTTGATTCTAAATCACAACATTAAGGGCATTCATATTGGACTCACATTTATCCAACTAATATAATCCACCAAAAGTAATGGAACCACATGCAATAACTTTACCATAATGATTTATAGTAAAAGTTTACTTAAAAAGAAAATAATATCTGAATATAACTAACTTGGAAACAAATAAAAGATTCTTTCTGATGGAAGGTACAAAGAGACAATATCAAAGTAGTAGGATGTGCCCATTGGGCTTCTTGAGTTTGTAGATTCCTATGGCTTCCGCTACAACCATTGCTTAGGATCCGATCATGATTTACATTTCTCCTTTCCTAAGCTTTCTGGTCACTTGAAACACATAAAATAAATTACAAATATTAACATTTAAGGGCTTGGGAAAAAAAAATTACATTTAGATTGAACTCCAATGAAACCTAATGACTTTCTATGGTTGGGGACCTTGTGGTTCGTTCGATTATTGGATTCCTTTTGGCCTTAACCAACTTCAAGAGAGGCATTTTGTGAGGAACCAGGTATGTGGACTCCTTAATTTGTTGGCTTTTGGTGGAGGGGTTTTTCCTATAATGTTTCCTTTTCCATTTTTTTTAAAGGTGGGATGGCTTGCTAGAGAAGCTAATTGCCTCTCTTTTGGCCCCATCGGGTGTGGCTTGGAGAAGACCATCACCACCAACGCCCTTCTCTCCTCTCCGCCTCCTCCACGCACCGATCCTCCTCCCAAGCGGCTATACTTGCTGCTACCACCTTGCCGGTGCTTGTGGCATGGAAGAAGAGGAAGAGAAGCGGAGAAAATGGAGATCCGCCCTCCTCTTCCCCCATGACCGGCCCTCCTCCTCTTCTCCTCGCCGACTGCTGCTCCTCCATGCCCGCTCGACAGCTGCGACCACCGGCGCTGCTGCACCCTACTGTCGTGGCAGCAGCTGCCCTCGCGCGCGCAAGGGCTGCGGCCGCACGGCTGCTGCTGTTGCTGCTCATGGCAGCAGCTGCTGCTATGGTTGTTGTGGCCATAATCGAGGCTTGACGGAGGATTAGGACTCCATCATGGCCTCGCATAGAGTAAGTCACCCCTACGCCTCTTTTAATGCCTGAAATCCCTAGCCTTAGGTTGTGAAACCTTAGGGATTTGGAGGTGGTTAATGTGTTCCAAGGACTGACCTTAGCGATAAATCTCTAATGGATGTTGTTGCTATATTGATTTTGATGCGAGGTAATCTGGAAGACCATTTACTTAGCGTCGAGAAGCGGGATGCTCAGGGCCAGGTGATACGTTCCTCGATCTGGGAATGGAGGTGAGGGGACCTGTGCGTATATAGGGCGGACATGGAGTTTTACGTGGGGCCGTTGTGGGTGGGTAAAGTGACCAACCACCACAAGACAAGACTTGAAGGATTGATATTTCTGCTTATCCTCATTGCATAATATGGGGGGCATATGTATAGCCCTTACACAACAGATAGGACAACACACCTATTTAACTAGATTGACTACGATCTTCTTCCGACAGATGATCTCACGCCGAACAACAAGATCTTTCCTCCTTGGTGAAGAGGACCTCCTCACGAGTCAAAAATGGAGGATTGTTGTTCCAAGAATAACCCAAAATGAGGTCTGCTAGAGCTCGGTCTTCTGGTTAAGGCTACTGCTCCCAAGGCTGTAGCTTACTATCCTTCCCCTCTCTGTCATTGCTTAATGGTGGGAAGCTTCCCCATTGGTCCACGGTACCTTCTCACCAACCCGAACATGTGGTTACCTATAGGTCTGTATCAACTCCCACCGCTTCGGAAACGCACATCATCCTTGAGCTCCCAATCCGGGAACCGTTGGCATAGGGATTGATAATCCTCCTAGGTGGCGGTGGTGTCGTCTCCTCCTTGCCATAGGATGAGAATCTCGGTGGCTGGCACGTCGTGCCGATGTATCATGCGGCAAGCTATGATGTCGTTAGGAGCTCGACCTTGATCATCTTGTGGCGGCCATGTGGTTGGGGGCACAGGAATCGGGATGTGCCTGCCATGGTGAGGTTTCAACTGCAAGATGTGAAAAACAGGGTGTATGTGGCAACCTGCGGGAACTTGAAGCTCATAGGCCACTTCGCCGATTCGTCGGAGGATGATGTATGGCCCATAATACTTTGAAGATAGCTTGTTGTGGGGGTGCTTGGTAAGGATGGCCGCTCAGAAGGAGGATAGGCGGAGGTAGACGCGATTGCCCACTCCAAAGTGGACCTCTTGGCGATGGTAGTTGGCGATCATGCGCATGCGATCCTGGGAATGGTGCAAGTGCTCCTTTAGCTCGTGGAGGATGGCATCGTGGGAGAGGAGATGCCTGGATACTTCAATAGTGTGAGCTTTGCCCCGCACATAGTCGCGGATGGTGGTGGTGGTGGGGGGGGGGGGGGGCATCCATAGATGGCCTCGTAGGGAGTCATGCCAATGGTGGAATGCTACTATGTGTTGAAGGAATATTCTGCCCACGATAGCCATCGAACCCACGAGTGCGAGTTTGAACAACAAAAGCAACGTAAGTACGTGCCGATGCTACGATTTACTATCTCAGTTTGATTGTCCGTTTGAGGGTGGTATGCAGACGAGAATTGAAGGCACGTCCCCTCCAACTTGAATAGCTCTTGCCAGAATTGACTCGTCAATATAGAGTCCCAGTCACTGATGATGACGCAAGGGATGTCGTGAAGGCAGGCCACCGTGTTGGAGAAGACACGGGCGACCTCGACTGTGGAGAAAGGGTGGTGGAGGGGGGCGAGGTGTATATATTTGGAAAGGCAGTCAATGACGACGAGAATGACAGTGTGGCTTGGTCGGCCGGCAGAGCTTCGATGAAATCCATGGATAGATCTTCCCAAATAAGATTAGGAATGGGAAGCGGTTGGAGGAGGCCAGTAGGGGCTTGCGTGGAGATTTTCTGTTGCTAGTAGGTTTCACACGTACGTACCCATCGACGAATAGTGGTGCGCATGCCATGCCAGAAGAAGTCCCGGTGGACCCTGTTGAGGGTCTTTTGGTGTCCTGCATGGTTGACTGTCGGTGTGGAGTGATACTCCGATAGAATTTGAGGTATTAGGGGCGAGGTGGAAGCCACGAAAAGGCGGTTTTTGTAATAGAGAAGTCCATCTTGGAGAGTCCAGTAGGAAAAGTCCCTACCATCGTCAATGGTGAGGGAATGGGCTTGTTGATAGTTGTCGTGGGTGGAGTATTCTCCACGGAGGCGGTCTAGCCATTGAGAAGATACGTGTGACACAGCGGCAAGGAGCATGGTCTCATTGTGGTGGGACAAGGTGCCCGTAGCATGATTGAGGGCCCCCCTTTTATAGATGATGTTGAAGTCGAAGCGAGAGAGTTGGGCTACCCACTTCTGCCGAGGAGGAAACAGAGGGAGTAGTAGTCGCTGCGGACGATGAACTTCCCGACTAACAAATAACATTCCCATTTCCGAACAGCCAACACCAATGCGTATAACTCCTTTTCATAAGTGGAGAACGATGATTGGTGTGGTGTGAGGGCCTGACTAAGATAGGCCAAGGGATGGTCGTTTTGCATGAGCACTGCGCCCACTCCATGCTTAGATGCATCACATTCTAGAACAAATGGCGTGGTGAAGTTTGGCAATGCTAATACTGGAGTGGTGGTGAGGGTAGCCTTAAGGGCCGTGAACGCAGCTTCTGCATCAGGAGACCACGCAAGGGCGACGGCCTTGGTGAGGCGATGAAGCAGGGTTGCTATTGAGCCATAGTTGCGGACAAAGCGGTGGTAGTAGCCCGCCAAGCTGAGGAACCTGCGGAGGGCACGTACTGTCTTCGGGAGAGGCCACGCAAGGATGGATTCGATCTTCTTTGCATCAACCTTGACTCCGTAGGCCGAGACCACGTGGCCCAGATATTCCATGTTGGTTACACCAATGGAGCACTTGGGCTCCTTCACAAAAAACTTTTGCATCCGCAGTAGCCTTAAGACTTCA
This sequence comes from Thalassia testudinum, assembly GCA_037157565.1. Classification (NCBI taxonomy): domain Eukaryota; kingdom Viridiplantae; phylum Streptophyta; class Magnoliopsida; order Alismatales; family Hydrocharitaceae; genus Thalassia; species Thalassia testudinum. The sequence goes on along the minus strand of JAZHRO010000015.1, from coordinate 20,915,583 downwards.
CAAACGTGGAAGAGGTTTGTTTCGCAGGTTCAGCCGTAGACGATAATATCACCAAAGAAGACTAAGGCTAAGTTGCATAAGCAAAGGCGGAAGAGGTTGTTCATGATGCACTGGAAGGTGGAGGGCGCGATGCATAACCTAAATGGCATTACGAGGAACTCGTAGTGGCCATCGTGTGTGCGGAAGGTGATTTTGTAGACATCGCTCTTCTTCATGCGAATTTGGTGATACCCCAAGTGGAGGTCCATCTTGGTGAAGTAGATGACACCCTGCAACTTGTCAAGCAAGTTGTCGATGACAAGAATAGGGTAGCGATCCTTGACAATGTGCTCTTTAAGCACTACGTAATCAATGCAAAAGTGCCACATGCCATCCTTCTTCCGGTCGGATCAGGCCATCATGGAGAAGAAGGCCAATTTGCCTTTCGAACTCGTTCTTTTGTGCCCACGCATGGCGATACGAGGCGATTGCAATTGGCTAGGCATCTGGCTTGAGGGTGATGACGTGCTCCTCATCCCGACTTGGTGGGAGACCATGCGACTCCGGCAAGACGTTAACAAACTCCCGAAGGAGGGCATGCATGCCGGGATACTGCGTGGTGGCCTCAACGTTAGTCGTGGCTTAGTTGTCTAGTCGCCAAGTGCAGATGAGGTAGAGCTTGATAGCCTCTGCTATGGCCTACCTCAATTTGTCCTGCTGGAGGACCCCTCCCCCAAGAAGGACTCCCTGTAGTATTATGGGGCTTTTGGCTGCCTGGTAGGTGAGGGTGAGGCGGTTGAGACCCCACGAGGTCGTTCCTAGGGAGCGAATCCACGTGACGCCCAATATTGTGTCGAAGGTTCCTAAGTTGAGAATGTAACCGTCAAAGGCATATGATCGCCCCTGCACGTTGAAGGGGAGGCTGATGACCCTTTTTTCGGTGTGGAGGATGGAACCTCTAGCCACTGCTACTTGCACTAGCTAAGCGAGTGAAACCTCGGGGTACCTTGCAGGCAGTGGGGCGAGTGAAACCTCGGGTTAGCCTACGAGATTCAATCGTGGGTCGATGAAGTTCTTGAACTCCCGGAGTCCATCAGCGCGAGGTCGCGTCTCGCCTTCAACGCAATCTTGAGCGTGACGAGGCCTACATTGGTCCGGCCGATGAGAGCATGAGAAGATAGTTGTTTGTCGGAGTCCATGATGTCCGTTGGCTCATTCGATGCTTCTGTCCACACTTCGTCGTCGTCCATCATCATATAAAAGGTATTCGTCTTGCACCGATGGCCCGGGGCTACTTCTCGTCACAGTTATAACATAGGTTCTGGCATCACCGCTCGGTCATCTCCGCCAAGGAGAGTTTCTTGATGGTGGTCGGTGCCCCCATCTGAGCTACAGATACCGAGGTGGGTGCTGCTGATGAGGTTGTCGGTGAGGTAGGGCGAGCTGACCCCCATGACCCATCAAACTTGGTTTGCCGATAGTTGCATTCCTCGAATGCCCTTGCGTAATGAACTGCCTGCGCCATGGTTTTTGGTTCAAGGACCAAAACTTTAGTGCACACCTCCTTTAATCCCGAGACGAAGATCTCGACAAAGCATTCCTCCTGCATTGGTGGCACGAGCTCTTGAAGTGCCTCAAACTTGTTGTAGTAGTTCGCCACCATGGATGTCTAACATAAGCAGTAGAACTCCTTGAGGGGTTGCTCGTATGCATGCTTGCCAAAGCACGAGAGGATTTCCTCGCAGAACTCTTCCTACGTCAAGAGGCGGCCACTCACCTCCCCCTAGTGGAGCCATTGGTTGGCCTCACCCACTAATTGTAGGGATGCGAGCAACACACGCTCCTTCTTTGTGATGTTGTGGGACGCCAGATAGCGTTTTGCCAAATAGAGCCACCCTAGCGGTTTCTCCTTCCCATCGTACTGTGAAAAACTGAGTTTAACCACCTTGGCGATGGCGGTCGGCCTGGTACCCACGTGGAGAGGAACCTCCTCTGTTAGTAGAGGCCCTCTTCGACTCCTTTGTTGATTTCAAGAGATGAATGATCTCATTTAGTACATTTAATTGTTGTTGCATGAGACCAATCATTTCCTATTGGGAGCACACATCAACTCGAGCTTGTCGTCGACGCTGTTAGAGAGAGGTGGTTCCATGGTCGAAGGATTAGGTAGCTCTGATGCCAAGTTGATACATTCCTCGGTCTGGGAATGGAGGTGAGGGGACTTGTGCATATATAGGGGTGGACGTGGAGTTTTACATGGAGCCATTGTGGGTGGGTAAAGTGATCAACTACCACAAGACAATACTTGAAGGATTGATATTTCTGCTTATCCTCATTGCATAACATGGGGAGCATATATATATCCCTTACACAAAAGAAAGGACAACACACATATCTTCCTACGATCTTCTTCCGAGAAGACAACACACCTATCTACCTAGATTGACTATGATCTTCTTCCCACAGATGATCTCATTTCGACCAACAAGATCTTTCCTCCTTGGTGAAGAGGACCTCCTCACAACTCAAAATGGAGGATTGATGTTCCAAGAATAACCCAAAATGAGCTCTGCTAGAGCTCGGTCTTCTGGCCAAGGCTGCCACTCCCAAGGCTGCAGCTTACTGTCCTTCCCCTCTCTGTCATTGCTTAATGGTGGGAAGCTTCCCCATTGGTCCACGATACCTCCCCACCAGCCCGTACACATGGTTACTTGCAGGTCTGTATCATCAGGTAGGGATCCCTCGCCTCTTGTATGATTCTCCTTTGAATTGATTTAAGAAAAGCTCCTGCAAAAGTTCTTTTGGGATGGTGGCATGTTAGTAGCCATTTTGTTAAGTTATTTGCTTCATCAGCTTTGAAAAGGTGATGATGTTAAACAAACTAAAGTGTTGAGTTCCATGGCTTCTCCCTCTGGGAAAAGAATAACTTGTAGCTTCTTGTAGGCAAACACATTGAACTCAAACTTGCAAGTGCTTTGAACTTTCAAATGAATCTCGAGGCATGCCTGAAATGAGCTTTATAACACTAAGAACCTTGCTATCAACTTTAATTAAATGTGAAAGATTTGGTTTAGATACGAGGTTATCTATTATTTTTGCCAGACGTAATGTCGATTTAATGGTTTTCTTCAAGGATATTTGTAATAAAAATGTTTCGATAACGCCTTGGACTAGACGAAATTTGAGGCAATATCAAATCAGTTGTTAGTCCTTTAGATCTTTTTCTCCACCACTAATGTTTCACCTCTGGAGTTTAAAAATTGGAAACCAAGTTGTTGTGATTAAGGAAGGGTTTTAAGCACATTGGGGCATGCATGCACGATGATGGAGTTCATAGGGTGGTAAGTACCATAATTATATTATGTTGTTTTTGTCACACGTACGTGATTTCCTAACTTCATGTTGAGATCCACGATGGAATGGGGATTTTCCTTAACTAGGACAACACACAGATGGATCTCGATGATGATTTATGTTGGGTCTGAAATTAATAGATTCAATGGAGTGTTTTGGCTACGGAAGGCCCTAGTATGAATAACAACTTATTATGAAGATTAAGGAAAACCTAGGATGGGTTTTGAAACGTGCTAGGATAGTTTCGTGCTTGTTGCATTATTAGTATTTTTGTGGTTGAGAATGCCATGTTTTCATATATGTTATAATGGATGAATGATGAATCTAAGTGGGTGGGGTTATGCAGGGTATGTGACTTGTTGTCATGGGAAACTAGGTGATGAATACACCTTGGATGGTACTAGTTAGTCAATACAGGTATTGGTACTACCTAGTGGCCTATAGGCAACGAGCACCTAGAATCGTTACAGAACATTAGTAATGGTATTGGTGCCTTGAAATTAATGATATAGCTACTAAACCTTGCCCAAACTTACCAAAGAAAAGGGGAAAAATGGGGGTGAAATCTAATATGCTAAAAATTATTAAGAACTTGAGGATGTAATTGCCACCCATGGTAATGGTGGCTCAGCATGTTAAGTGTGGGGAAACCCCCAAGGAGGTGGATTAAAACCAGAAGTATAATTGGCTAAATATCTAGTGAGATCGAGAATATCAAATCTTGGCAACTCGATTATGAGTCTAAAAAGGAAGCTTGGATCCTAAGGTCTAAGGCTAGACCCCTAGTGATCCAATAGATCCCTAGAACTTTGGCCTTAGTACGAAATCTCAAATGGATTAAAAGATGAGTAAGTCTACTAGGTGAACTCGTAGGGTTGCACCCACTAACTTCGTGAATCATGGGTTCACTGTTCAGGTTAGAGACCCAAGGGTGTGTGGTGGCTAAAGGCTACCTAAGATCTACCTCGGAACATGGACGATTCCTGGGTACAGCGACGAGCTACAAGTTGTTGTCGAATTAAGGTACTTGGAAGCACTCGAATTCAACTTGATGCAGAGGTACTCGTAATTCTAGGCTAAGCAAGCACTTGCATGCGTGGCGGAAGATGCTAGGGTACTTGGTACTTATAACTAGAGGCTCGTTAGGCACCCATGTAAACAAAGGATGCCAAAGTATCGTGAGGGGTTTGGTTGAGATCTCATCCGATGGAGGATTGAGAGGGTACACCTTGAAACCATGCTCCTAGCAGGAGCATTGGTGTGACCCAACTCTTCTAATCGAGGTCAGCAACGTTCTTGATACGTCGAGAACGGGTACGTCTTTCACAAGGGTTACCAACTCTGCTAGCCCCTTCCTTGTTCGGGGAAAGACTAAGGCTGGGATCTGACGGAAGGATACGTCTCAATTTACTCTAGTAGAGAGAGACGATTTTCCAGAATCTAACTTCTGAGGTGAGTGAGAGAATAAATCATGTGATAAATAAGTTAAATAGTCATGTGGGTAAATCGTGGTAAATAGGGAAAAAGGGGCTCGTAGCTAGCCTCTAGTGTTGATGAAACTTAGGTTAATCATGGGAAATGAGGAAAGATTGTGGTTAGCTTGTTAAGTTACCAAGGCTTAAGTACTAGGAGAAATGGCTTGTGGTTGGCCTATCAGGTATAAATCGGCACACTTCCCTCCTTTGTTCAATTGTTACATGCATCTTGTCCCTACTGAGCCACTTGGCTCACCCCTACCCTTGTGACCCATTTTCAGATATCTGTTGTCGTGGTGCAAGCGACACTTCATGCATAATTTTGGGCGTAGGAGGACTTTGGCGGATAAACAAGTATTCACCTCCATCTTTTCTTGAGAAGATTGTTAGTATCCAATGTAATTTAACTTGTTGGTTTCTAGTGTTGATGGCTTGTATAGTGTCCGTGGACTTTGTGCATGTAAGTTGTTAGTCAATTGCCGGTATAGCTATGTGGTGGTTTGCGATGATGTGTTGGTTGCATTTTGATTTTGTTTTTCGTTCTTTGTTTCTACTGCTTTGGTTGGTGGGGTGTGCCCGCTTGTATTTTATCGCTCTTGTTTCGTGGTGTTGTTGTGGAGTGTACCCACCTATATATTTTGTGGTATGCATGCACAGGAACATCTTACAGGTATGGATTTTGGGAAAAATATCTGATAAATAGGGAAAACTTTATCGGATTTTCGATAAGTTTTGACCCTATGACTTATTTAAAGAGAGATCGGCTTACCTAGTTGTTAAGTCTATAAATTATAACCCAAACTACCTAGTAGCTGGGACCCTTGCGTTGGCACACCCGGTTATCTATTCTCAATTTGTCGGGAATATTATCGGGGTGTCACAACCTTCGATGGTATCAGAGCCACACACTTCCTTGGAAGTGTGTTTACTGGGTGGTTCAATGCTATAGTTCGGAAATTAATTGTAGTTTACGTGTATTGCATACCAATTGCTAGACCTTTACGTTGTTAGCTTAAGGGAGGCCCGTATCTATTCTTGGATAGCTCCGAAGATTTGAAAATAATGAAGTGGTAGTCAGCGTTTGCCCAATCCTTCTGTGGTTAACGCTCAACTTCAGGGCATGATGCAGGTGATCCTGCAGCCCTTGGTCGATACTGTGAGTATAAATGAGGTCGATCGAGGAACCGTGGAAATAACGGAGCTGGTGGCAATAACAGAGGATAGAGAGACCTACTGCTAGGGTGAAGGTCTGAACAATTCTCCACACAATGATTGACTTGATTAGCCACTGCCTATGACACTCACTATGAGTGTAGAAGTTGGGCAATTCAGAAGGATGAAATTGTTGACCTTCTTGGGATTCGATGATTTGCTTATTGTGGAGGATTGGATGTTGCAGATTGGGAGGATCTTGAGTGCTTTCCAAGTGGGAGAGGAGCAAGGGATGTATTTGGCTGCCTTCTAGTTTGGAGGCATAATGAAGGGTTGGTGAACCAAGGTTAAAGTGTTTGGAATTATCCTTAGTGTGGACAAGCTCTTGAAACTTTTAAATGATCAATTCTACCCTTGGTGTTGAAGTGCAGAAAGAGAGAGAGATGAGTTCATCTGCTGCTTGTAAGGCAGGGAATCTTTTGATTGCGTGTGTCATCGTGGGAGGCCCTTGTACTCCTGAGAGGATAGAGTATGCGATTTTGTTTTGACAATTGTCAGTTAAATAGGGTCATAATCATGAACAAGTACCCTCTTTCAGGCTCATGATTGGTTTGATCAGCTATAAGGATTCGTAACGTTCTCAAGGGTCAACCTGTGATCTGGGTTGGTTAACTTCAAATAAGGTGGGATGTGCTCTGAAGTTTGTGTTTCAGACTTGTTGTGGGCATTACAAGTTTTGGTTGTATCGTTAAGCTAGCTAACACCCCTGCTATGTCCAAAGACCTGATAGATTAGATGTTCAGACTCTTTCTAGATTGAATTGTCGTGGTGTTTATTAATGACATCCTGTAGTACCCCTGGAGTACGATACTGCAGATGGAAGTTGAGGGTCGTGTTGGATACATTACGATACAATCCACTTTTCACCCGATTGAGTAGGTGAGCTTTGGCTTGGCAAGGTTGTTATCTTGGGTCACGTGCTTCATGTTAGAGGTATGTCGATAGAGTTCGAGTTGAAGCACGATTTAACGGAGCGTCAGTCTCAGCTCTCCCATCTGTAGGCCATAGGTTCGTGGTGTATGGTGATGCCTCGTACCTTAGACTTGGTTGCGCCTTGATGTTGAGTGGTCGGGTAATTACCTGTTCTTCTTGACTGTTACAAGATTACGAGGTGAATTACCCAACTCGACCTGGAATTAGCAGTCATGGTGTTTGCCTCAGGGTTTGGAGACACCATCTCTATGGCAAAACCATTGGTATCTTCACTTAGAAAGAACTCAAGATGAGATGATGTTGTTGGATTTGAAGGATTAAAATGCTAGAATCTTATACCATCCAAGCAAAGGCATTATGGTAGCTAATGCCTTGAGCCAATCAACTCCAAGTGTGGGAGTAGGATTGAATCGCTGGGACTAGTGGTTGGAAGCTAATTATTCGTTGAATGTCTGGAGCACCCTCATGATGAATTGTGGACTGTAGCCGAAGTTGATCACAATGATCAAGGGATATAGTCTACTAATATGAAGTTGACTCAGATTTGAGACAAAGTCGAGACGAGGGACTCATCAGACTTCTTGCTTGGCAGAGCATTTTACTTTTAGAATCGACTGTGTGCCTAGAATGGGACTTTGAGGTGACACCTGGTGTATGTGGTGCACAAATCGAGATTAGCGTACACCTAGGAGGTACCCGTGCGTATGGGGATGTTTGGAAGGACTTCTAGTGGATAGGTGTAAAACGTGGCGTGGCATAGTATGCCAATAGGTGCCTGTCTTGTCTACAGGTTGAGGGCAGTCATTGCTTTGATTTGGAAGGATGCTGTGACCTTATTTAGAGGGCCTCTTTGAGATCGTGAGGTGGGTTAGCTAGTAGCATATTTCTTGGCTTGCCCTTGCGCTTGTCAGCTATGAATGACAACTGGTGCATTTTAGTTTGGGCAGTAAGGGTGTTGTGTTGTTAAGACTACAAATTATAACCCAAACTACCTGGTAGCTGGGACCCTTGCGTCGGCACATCCGATGATCTATTCCTGATCCATCGGGAAGATTATCGAGGCGTGACAACATTCGATGGTATCAGAGCCACATACTTCTTTGGAAGTGTGTTTACTGGGTGGTTCGAGGTTATAGTTCGGAAATTGATTGTAGTTTACGTGTATTGCATAGCAGTTGATGGACCTTTATGTTGTTAGCTTAGGGGAGGGCCATATCTATTCTTGGATGGCTCCAAAGATTCGAAAATAATGAAGTGGTAGTTAGTGTTTGCATAATCCTTCTGTGGCCATCGCTCAACTTCAGGGCATGATGCAGGCAATCTTGCAGCCCTTAGTTGACATGTGAGTATAAATGAGGTCGATCAGGGAACCATGAAAATAATGGAGGATAGAGATTACAGGATCATATTCGTAAAGGTATCATCGTCAATCATCATCTTAAACCATTGGAGCTTTGAAATATGTCCATAGATTTTCATAACATGCTCCCTCACCGGAGTCCCTGGCTTCATCTTCCATGAAAGTAACTCCCTGAGTATGGTATAGCACTAAGTTCAGTTCAGGTCCAATCTAGGATTTCCTGGATAAAAAGTTGGATGAGTTGATGGGTCAGGCCCATTCTACACCTTCTTTCTATGGACCCTCTACCTATGGGCCACATTCCCAGACTTACCATCTAATTTGGGAAACCCCCTTGACTCCACCACTAGTGTGAATTCCCATCCCTTGGGAGCTCGTGAACAATCTGACCTTGATTTAAGACCCCTATCGGACCAAGGCATTGGCCCCGCTCGTCCAAGATTATTCTTATTCCCCTTGTCCCACTACGATGCCCTCAGAGTATGAGGGCATCAGCGCCATCCAAGGGTATGCGAAAGTTGATCCTTTCTCAAACATGCATAACCCTAAATGGCGCAACCATCCCAACTTTTCCTGGTCGAACCAAGACTAGAAACCAAACCCCATGGCAAACCAAACTAGGAATCCAGGAAACTCGGCCCCTATCTTACAAAGGTTGCCAAATAGGATGGTTTACAACCAGCCCCTCCAAGTCACTCAGGAGATCGCACCTGCCCAGCCTAATGCTGCCCTTGTAGACACCCTAGCCAAGCTTATGCTAAATATGGATAGGAAGTACCTGGAAGATGGCAACCATGGTTAGGCAAAACTAAGAGAATGTGACTTCCTTGGCCAGGCAGAACGTGGAACTACAAGTACTAGCTAGGCAAAACCAAGAAATGCAGAACCAAATTAACCATCTTAGGATGGAGACCATGGTCCAAGGATCTCTACCTTCCCAACTCATCTCTAACCCAAAAAACTTGGCAAACCAAGGCAACTTGCATCAAGGGTTTCGCCAACAACACGGATAGGCCCACTTGATTCACCCAACCCCCTCTGCACCGATTAGCTTTCTAGTTCCCAACCTCTCTCAAGCTTCAATTGTTCCCAACCCATCTCTGGGCCCAATTCTTCCCAACCCCTCTTAAGCCCCAATTCTTAGCAACCACTCCCAAGCTTATGCCTATGATCCGAACCCACATGCTTCTGCAAGTGCGATCACGTCAAAGAGTGGGAAGACAACCAAGAACCCACATTGAACCACTAACCTAGACCCTTCTACCCCCAAGGATAATCCTATTTCTAACTTTATTCATGAAAACCCAAAGGATAACAAAGGAAAGGCCCTTGAGCCCTTTTCGTTTCCTAAGGCTTTGAAAAGGGAAATAAAGAAAATGAAAAAGGGCACACAAACCTACGAGGAGCTACAGTAAATGTTCAAGGATGTGCACATTAAGGTTCCCCTCCTCGAAGCAATTGATCATATCTAGATGTGACCTGATTTTTCAAGGATTATAGCATACCTAAGTGCCAGTTGAAGACAACAAAGAAGGTGGTGCTCTCAAAGGAAGCTAGTTTAGTTATCTTAAGTAGCATACCACCTAAGAGAAAGGATCGAGGGACACCCTTGATTTCTTGCAACATTCATGGTACCACTTTTGACCAGGCCCTTTTAGACTTAGGATCTTCCATTAACCTGACTTCGACTGCCTTATATGAGAAATTTCAATTTGGAGAAATGAAATGCACCCCCATAACCATACAGCTAGTAGACAGATCTATCAAGCTACCTTGGGGTGTGGTAGAAAATGTGATTATAAAGGTCTAAGAATTTTGTTTCTCGGCAAATTTCTTTATCTTGAACATGGAGGCCCCATAGAGACTAAGTCACAACCCCATCATCCTTGGCCGCCCATTCTTGGCCACAACATGGGCTAACATTGATTGTGTCGTGGAATGTGTGGAGATTGCTCTTGGGGATCAAAAGATTAGAATGGATATATTCAAGGCAACCAAATCTTTTGATTGTGACTGGATCAAGGATGGAGATTATGATGAAGATGACTTGGAGGCTTGCATGAATGTTGGATTTTTAGAGACATACTAAACCCGGACTCTGCCTAAGCCTAACAGTCTTGCCTCCCTTGATGAGGTGTTCTTTGCTATGGGAACGGATTTCCCGCTATCCTCTACCCCTAGCCCCCTTGATTCTACTAACTTGGGTCATCAAGGACCCATTTCCTCTTCCCTTTGCCCCCTTTCTACTCAGTACTTTAATATACTCTTTACCACACTTGAGACTGATGACCTGACCCCACCCAACTTGACTTGAAACCATTGCTTGACAACTTGAAATATGTTTTCTTGAGATAATCATACTTTCTCGATAATTATGAACTTGAGGTTGACCTGGGAATAAGAAATGCAGTTGATTGAGGTTCTTTAAGGGCATAAGGCAACCATTGGGTGGAGCATTTCAGATCTTCAAGGAATTATCCCCACAAATTGCACCCATAGAATATACATAGAAGATCGGGTGTGACCTTCCCACCAAATGCAAAAGGCGATTAAACCTGAACATACGTGAGGTTGTCAAGAAAGAAATCATTAAGTGGTTGGATGTGGGCATCATTTATTCTATCTCTGATAGCACGTGGGTGAGTCCTATCCAAGTGGTTTCAAAGAAGGCAAGGTTCACCGTTACCACAAATGAAAGAGGTGAATCCATCCCCACTTGCACTGTCACTGCATGGTAGGTGTGTATTAATTATCAAAAGTTGAGCACGACTACGAAGAAAGATCACTTGTTGCCATTTATTGACTAGATCCTTAAACATCTAGCAGGGAAGAAATTTTTTTGCTTGTTGGATGATGGATATTTCGGGTATAATGAAGTTTCCATCAACCCCAAGACCTGGAAAAGACTGCATTCATGTGCCTTTTTGGCCTTTGCAATGCACCCGCTACCTTCAAATGGTGCATGTTGGCCATCTTCTCAAAAATGGTGGGAGACTATCTTGAAGTATTTATGATTGATTTTTTTTATTTTTGGGGATGATTTTAACGTTGCTTGGCCAACTTGACCAAGATCCTCAAAAGATGTATTGAATTGAACCTAGTACTCTTGGGAAAAATGCCATTTTATGGTACAAGAGGGGATAGTACTAGGATCATGTGATTTCAGAGAGAGGCATAGAGGTCGACCAAGCCAAAGTTGACTTGATTTTAAACCTTCCTCTAGCTGGCTTGGTGAAGCAGATTAGTTCCTTCCTTTGGCACGTTGGCTTCTATAGGAGGTGATAATTACATAGTTAATACACTTAATATGTTTAAATTAGCCTAATTCCTAAGTAAACACATCATAATTAGGGTGTAAATAGTGCATCAAAACAATTCTAGGCATATTAGGCTCATACTTGCATTTATAAATAATTTGTATATACTATAATAATCTTAATTTATATCAAATGTGAAGTTGAAGCAAGAGATTGAAAGATTATAATTGAAGATTTAAGAGTATACACATTTTGTGATGGGAAAATGCAAATATACCAAGATACAATGGCTTTATAGCAATATGCCCCCCAATACCAAGGTCTACCTCTAATATACCTTAGTTTCTTTGGAATCACAAGAAATTCCATGGGAATATGGGTATCATTGCAAATTTCACAAGAAGGGACCAGATGACATCAATTTCCAACCTGATGTGTAGCCCATGCACGAGCTGCATCCCTGAAGTTGCTCCAACACATTTGCGTGTAGTGCACCCCAGCAAACCATGCCCGCATGCAATCCAAGTGCCAGCCATGCCTACAAAAGCTGCCCCAGCAACCAACATGCGTTTGATGCACGAATCTCGTCCTGTGCATGCTGCTCACTTGCGCATCCTAGGTGTGTGGAGTATGCTTTTTGGCTGGCCAAGTGCTTGTCCCTTCACTTTTATAAAGGGTACATCTTCTCCATTGCCTAAACATCTTCACCTATAGCTTCCCCATCTCCATTAGAGCTAGGAAGCCTACCTTAGCTCCTTCCTACCCTCTCTCGTAGTCCCTCAGCCTCCATAGTAGAGTAAAAATCCCTCTCTTGCCTCCCTTCAACCTTCCTCTCACCACCTTCTTATGGCCACTATGACTTGCCTTTCACCCCCATTCTTAAGTGCAAGATCCCCAAGCTTCCCTAGCACTCTAGTAGCTTAGGAATCCTCCCTCTCAATCCCCTTCAACCTTCTTCTTACCACCATCCTAAGGTGTTAGAAGCTATCCTCTCATCCCCATTCACCTTAGATCTAGGTTCCTACCTCTCACCTCCACTCACCAGCTGCTGCCTAGACCTCGCCTACCCTTACTACCTTCGTTCTACACCTCATCCCTATCTTCAACTTCTTACGATTGTCTTCAGGCTGCGCTAGCAAGTAGCCAATGGGCACCCATCCTGGATTTGTTTTCTCATCTTCTCTCTTTACTTCTTTTATTGTATTTTTTATTTTTGCATATTTGTAATCCACTTTCGTTTGATATTGATAGTATAGTTTCTTTCTCCATCTTTTTCGCCCTTGTGTGTATCCATCTTCCCACCTCTATTCTCTTTATATAAAAATTCACAAAAATTACAAAAGCTATAAAAAGACCAAAAAGAAATAACTACGAGATTCTAATTGTGTGTTTACCTCCCCATGCTCGACTTAGACTCACATCTTGTTATTTTATTTGATCATGGATTTTTTGCAAGCTATGACGACACTTTCAAAACTCATTCATTGCAAACTTTCACGTATCATGTTGGTGCCATTGCTAGGGAGGCAACGAACTTTAGTTACTCGCTTTCAAATTTGGTTGCATTTATCATTTCTAACCTCACCTCTACTTGTGTGCTGGAACACCAAGAAGGGCACGGTGATAACAACTTGAGGCGGTAGACCAAAGTACCGGTGAAGAAAGCTTGTTACGTGCAACCCTTTTTTATTTTTATTTATATTTATAATATTTCTCTTTTTTGAGTGGTTTGATTTGCATGCTTATTTACTTAGAACTATTCCTTAGGGTTCTGAATCATTGAAATCCATCTAATTTGGACCCGATTGTTTGAGTGGTGCACAAAAGCCAATGATAGCATTGTTTGGAATGCAACACTCAATAATTAAAATTGACTCGCATTAAAAGTTGCCTACATTAGGGAAATCAACTTAGGGTTTAATTTTGCTTTAGGGACACCGACTTTATGATATAAAGGAAACTATTTCTTACCTGTATTTTCAAAACTTGGTGTGCACCCTTAGATTGATAGAATTGATTTAAAAATTTGGATCCTAAAATTTGGATAAACAAGGTCAAACTCTAAATGACACCAGACAAAATTAAAAAGGACCTTGTTTGGATTGGTTACTACTTTGCATATATACATAAATTGGACTAATTAAGGGCACCAACCCCCTAATGGCAATTCACTTCTCCTTACGCACTTTGGAACCCAAGCCCTAACCAAACTTGATTAGATGCTGGCTCTAAGGTTCAACTGAGTTAGTTTCAAGAGACAAACCCACACCGTAGGTCTAATTGGTGACGCCTGCTTTTTCTAAAAGGCACTAAGTTGGGGGCCCTAACTATCAAACAACTTATGCCAAGCAAGAGGTTACTCAGTTAGCACCTTTCGACGAAATGCTTCCTTTGCTCTACCTGATCCAACTTAATCAACTTTTGGATTATGGACAACACCAATTTGGCTTGTGGTGAGAGTTATATTTTCGGGGCTTAGGTCTGATAGGGCCAACTAATAGGGCTAGAAAATTGTATTGCATTACCTTTGTGCCTCCTCCATTGCTTCCAAAATTGTATGCGTGGTAGGTCATTGAATCCTTGACTTGAAGGACCTTTAGAACATCATTCATCAAAGGAACTAAGTTTTAGCTGAGTTGATCCAATGGCCGACAACAACCGACCACTACTACTACTTCCTAACCAACTTTAGATCATATAGAGCTAGCTAAATTAGTGACAACAAATGCAAGCTTGTATCAATAGAATGAACCCACTAGCACCTAAGCCCTTAAAGGATTTTTATGATCCTTCAACCTATGAGGAGAGACCAGGGGTCATCATTTCCAATGGAGACATTGAAATCAACCCCCAAGTGTTGAGCTTGATCAAACCCTTCCATGGGTTTGGTTCTAAAGATCCATTCTAGCACTTGGAGGACTTGACCACTTTGGTGCAGACCTCTAAGGGTCGGAATGTAGATGAAGAGCAAATTCTTATGAGGTTATTTCCACATTCACTTAGAGATAAAGCTGCGTAGTAGTACTGAACCATTGGAAGGCATATTGACAATTTGACTGATTTGAAAAGTGCATTCCTTAAGAAAATTTTCCCAGTTGGACATGACAATGCCTTGAGATGAGCAATTACTACTTTTGCCCAAAAACTTGGGCAACCACTTCACGAGGCTTGGGAGAAATTCTAAGACCTGCTTAGGAAATGTCTACACCGCAAGGTGCCCAAGTGGCGAATCATGTAGATATTTTACCACGGACTATCTAAACAATTAAGAAATCATGAGGACACTTCCTATGGAGGCAATTTCCTTAATAAGGATACAGATAGTGCATATGAATTATTTGAGGAAATGTGTGAAAATTCGTTCAATCATGCCTCTATGGACACTTTCAGCAAATCCCAACAACCTAGGTTGAATTTTAATGAAGTGCAAATGGATTCATCCAGGTTTGATATGGAGTTGATTTACAAAAAACTTGACAAGGTGGACTCAGTGGCTAAAAGGTTGGATGATTGGATGACTTAGCAATCTAAAAACACACAAGTTAAAATTGTGATAACTACATCGTTAATACACTTAATATGTCTAAATTGTGCTAATTCCAAAGTATACACATCATAGTTAGGTTGTAAATAGTGTATCATAACTTTATAGGCATATTAGGCTCAACTACATTCATAAATAATTTGTATATATTATAATAATCTTAATTTGTGTAGGTATCAAATGTGGAGTTCAAGTGAGAGGTTGGAAGATTATAATTGAAGATTTAAGAGAATACATGTTTTATGAGGAGCATAATGCAAATTTACCAAGATGCAAGGGCTTTATTGCAGTATACCCCCCATAAGGCCAACCTCTAAAATACCTAAGTTTCTTTGGAATCACAAGAAAATTGTAAGCGAGTAAGGATATCATTGCAAATTTCACAAGAAGGGATCACATGGCATCAATTTCCAACCTCGTGCATAGCCTGCGTGCGAGCTACATGCTAAACATGCATAAGAAGGCCAAAGCGTGTGATCTCATGCTAGCTACGCCCCTAGAGTTGCTCTAGCACATGCATGTGTAGCATTCGCTTGTAAACCCTGCCCAAGGGCGATCCAAACTCCAGCCACTCCCGTAGAAGCCGCCCTAGCTATGCTTGTGAATCTTGTCCTGTGTGCACCTCCTGCACTTGCTAGGCACGTGGAGTGCGCTTTTTGGCCAGCCAAGTGCTGTCCCTTCACCTATATAAAGGCCACACGTCTTCCATTGCCTAACCATCTTCACCTACACCTTCCCCACCTCCGCTAGAGCTAGGAAACCTACCTTAGCTCCTTCCTACCCACTTCACAAGTCCCTTAGCCTCCATGGTAGAGTAAAATCCCTCTCCCTCACCTCCCTTCAACTTTCCTCTCACCACCTTCCTATAGTTGCCACGACTTGCCTCTCACCTCCATTCTTAGGTGCAAGATCCTCAAGCTTCCTTAGCACCTTAGTAGCTTAGGAATCATCCCTCTCACCACCATTCAACCTTCTTCTCAACCCCGTGCGAAGGTGTAAGCTATCCTCTCATCCCCATTCACCTTAGATCTAGGTACGTATCTCTCACCTCCACCAACTAGCAACTGCCTAGACCTCGCCTACCCTCACCACTTTCATCCTACACCTCATCCCTGTCTCCAGCTTCTCACCATTGTCTTTAGGCTGCACCAACAAACAACCAACAGGTAGCCAAACTGAATTTCTTTTCTCATCTTCTTCCTTTCATTTATTGTATTTTTTATTTCTGTAAATTTGTAATCAACTTTCATTTGTTATTGACAATATATTTTCCTTCTCCATCCTTGTCAACCTTATGCAATTGTATCCATCTTCTCACCTCCATTCTCTTTATATAAAAAATCACAAAAATTACAAAAGCTATAGAAAGACCAAAAAGAAATAATTGCGAGATTCTAAACATGTTTTTGTCTCCCTTTATTTGATCCGGACTCACATCTAGTTATTTTATTTGATCGTAGATTTTTTGCAAGCTACGATGACGCTTTCAAAACTTATTCATTGCAAATTTTTGCATATCAGAAGGTTTATTTAGGATTTCTCCAAGATTTCTTATCTGTTGACGAACCTCCTTGCCAATGATGCCCCTTTGACATGACCCCTGAGTGCCTCCGTGTGTACACGACTCTATGTGATGCAATCACTCAGGCTCCTATCCTCCAACCTCCCGACTAGTTCCTTGATTTTGAGATAATGTGTGACGCATCCAATCAAGCTGTTGGAGCAGTTTTGGGACAAAGACAGGACAAGAAACTTGTCGTGATTTATTATGCCAGCGACACGCTAGATGATTTATTATATGACTACAGAGGAGCTATTAGTCGTTGTTTTTGGGTTGGAGAAATTTCGATCCTATTATATGCACTAACCATGTGGCCCTTCGTCATCTTCTGATTGAAAAGGATACAAAACCCAAGTTGATTCATTTGATTATACTATTACAAGAGTTTGACCTGGAAATAAAAGATAAGGCTGGAGCTCAAAATGTTGTGGCCAACCACCTTTCACAACTGGACCTTGATCACATTTGACCCACCCTACCCATCACAGAGAATTTCCCGGATGAGAAATTACTGGTTGTCACTTCTTCAGACCTTGGCTGGTACGTAGATATTGCCAATTACGTGGCCTCAGGGTAGATTCCACTAGGATGGCCCAAAAACTAGACGGAAAGATTCCTAACTGAGGCCAAGAACTATTTTTGGGATGACCCCCCTATTTTACCTTGGAGCTGATCAAATCATTAGAAGGTGTATCCCTGAGTTTGAGGTCCCTAGTGTGTCCCCTTCTTTCATGACTAGGCTTGCGGTGGGTACTTCTCTGGGAGGAAAATTGCTATAAAAAAATTGCAATGTGGATTTTATTGGTCCACCCTTTTTAAGGATGCGCACTCTTTTGCTCGTTCTTGCACTAGGTGCCAACCACTTAGATCCACAACTTGGAGGGTCATGATGCCCCTCCAATCGATTCTAGTAGTCATGATTTTTGGCATGCATCTAGGGAATTGATTTTATGGTACCCTTCCCACCATCCCACAACTTTGAATACATATTGCTTGCCATCGACTACGTGTCAAAATGGATTGAAGCCATGCCTACATGAAGAAATGATCATAAGGATGTTATTGGTTTTGTGAAAGAAAACATATTTTCAAGGTTTGGAATTCTTAAAGCCTTGATCAACGACGGTAGAAGTCATTTTATCCATGCCCACTTTCGATCACTTCTATGGAAATATGGGGTGAACCACCACATTGTGACCCCATATCATCTCACACCAATGGGCAAATAGAGGTCTCCAATAAGCAGATTAAGCAGATTCTATAGAAATGTGATACTTGATAGGAAAGACTGGTCCACACGACTCACTGATGCTCTTCGGGCATGCTAGATTGCCTACAAGGCCCCCTTAGGAATGTTACCTTATAGACTTGTGTATAGGAAGGCATGCCATCTCCTAGTTGACCTGGAGCACCGCACCTACCAGGTGGTGAAGAAATGTAATTTGGATCTTGAGTTGGGTGGACAACATAGGCAACACCAACTTGTGCAACTTAAGGAAATTCGGAGGCATATGACAATGCCAAGATTTACAAGGACCAAAAATCCTTCCATGATAAATACATCCAGAGAAAACATTTTTAGCCCAACCAGCAAATCTAGTTATTTGATGCAAGATTGAAAATTTTTGCAGGAAAATTGAAGTCTAATGTTCGACCTTTTGAGAATGGGGTCATGGAGATCAAAGACAAAAAGACTAGTCAAATTTTCATTGTAAATGACTAAAGAATTAAGCCATTTCTTGCCTAACCACCCTTGCCACCTAATGAAACCATCAGCTTAATTAAGTGCTAAAGCACCTCACTCCACCCGACTAAAAGCATTAAACTTAGCACTCGTTGGGAGGTGACAAGTCTACAATATTTCATGACAAAATGCCTATCATGCGGGTTCTTAATCTACTCAGATGTATTTAGCATTATAAATAATGCCTAATATCCATCATATTGCATTTAGATTAATTTCTGTAAATTGTATAATAATTCGCTTATTTACTTGGCCAGGGAGAATAGGGCAACACATCTCTAGGCTTCATATGGAGAATCTGATCATATGGATGTGGTTAGGGTGACAATCGGAGTCCAACGCCTTCAAAATCACCTTGAGCAGACATCTATAGCATTCCCTGCAAGCCACAGAAGATCGATGGCAAGGGGATAAGATGGCACAAATCCATGTCTCAAACGAAAAATCCAACTGTACGTATGGATTCGGGTCGACGATCACAGCCCAACGGTGCGAGAATTGCCTTCATCGGACATTCCTAGCATCACCTACAAAGGAAAGATAGACGACCATGATGGCACCACATGGCGCCATCACAGTCATCCAAATTGTTGCACAAGTCCTCTTGCTTACCTGCACCCTCGATCTCGACCATTGGATCTCCATCCAACAGTCAAGATCCCCCTCCACCCGCACCTCTCCTCTACAAGAAAGATCGTGGCCGTTGGATCAAGATCCAATAGCCATGATCGCATGGAGACCATGATTGCTTGGCCATCCAACGAACACATCCACACCCTCAGCACAATAATCCAATGCACGCCTCTTAAACAAGAGGCACAAGTTTGAGCCTCCATCCGTCCCTCCCTCAGCAGGTGCTCCATCAAAATTGGATCACTCCAGATTAAGCTGCACAAGCCCTCACTGCCTCTATGCACGAGCAACACAAGATATGAGGCGTTGATCGAATCAGATGGTGCAAGCGAATCCACTCGATGACACAAATGCAAGAGGTACGATATGTGTGATCACACGAACACTACGCGAGATCTGGGGGCACAATCCACGCGCCATTCTGACCCTCCAATCGTGAGTGAATGGGCACTCCTCTTCCTCGGCAGCGAGCGCACATGCATTAGAGTGCAAGCTCACAATTAGAGTATTCTTAGTGACCATTTGATGAGCATCTGACGGTCCTCCTTCCCCTACGTGAAAGATAGCTTCTGCCCTTCGGTTCCTTGCCAGCGTGCGCGTGGAACACGCATGCATGTCCTATGCACATACATTAAGTGCTCAAGGTCAAATTTCACCTCTCCCTTCACTTATAAAAGGCCCATAACTTGTTCCCTTCTACATCTCTACCTACATCTTTCCCACCAACCATAGATCTTAGGAAGCATTCCAAAGCCTCCATAGTTCCATTCCCAAGCTCTAAAAGCCTCCTATTAGTTAGTAATCCTCACCCCCTCACCTATAATCATCCCACTCCTTACCACCTTCATAGGAGATTTTAGAGCTATCCTCTTACCCCCATTCAGGTAGTTGATCACCCATACCATCACACCGGCATTCCACTAGCTTGGTTAAGCATTCCTCTATCTACCTTCCTCTTGCACCTCATCCCCACCATCCTACACCTCACCCCCTTCGTTAAGCGCCGTTGTCTTGCTGAACAGCCATTTCGGGAGATTTCTCTCACCGCATTCTCTTTTTTATGGTGCTGTTATTTTTTTTTTTGCTTCATTATCTTGTAACAAACTCTTGAAATGCAATATAGCTAGTTTTTTTGTTCTCTCTCTCTCTTTCTCTTTAATTATTTGTAAGTAGATTAGTTAGCTTGATTTTAGCCTATCTCTTTAATTGTTTTACTTAGCTAGATTAGTAATTGACTTGATATTCTTCTTATATCAACAAAAAAAACCCAAAAAAAGTATATATCACCAAAATACCAAAAATAAATAAACCAACGTAGATTTCTTTCAAATCAAATGCCACCTCCCTACGTTTGACCTGAGACTCACTATCTCGGATACAAATATTATTTGATACATCAATTTTTTATGCAAAAATGCAACGACACGGGCTTCTCTCTCCTGAAACCCTAAACTACATTTCTTCACACAAATTTCTCAACTATCATTTTGACATCGTTGCTAGGGAGGCAATAGACTTTGATTTTTTTGCGTTATTCTACTCTCACTTATTTTTTAACCTCACTTCTCTCTAATCTACCATCTTATAGGTACCTGACCAAGGAGAGCCCGAGTAGTAGATCGGAGTACGGTGTAGGTAGATGATTTGTAAGTGCACCCACACTCTCCCACCGCCTAGATTTTATTCCATCACCTAAATAACTCGAACCCAAATCCACCTAGGTGCTTTTATAAATCCTAGGAGAGAATTGGCTATTTTTTGTCACCTTCACTTGCCTCACCCACCCGCATTTATAAAAAGAAAAAATAATTCTTCTTTAATTGTAGGAATTATTTGATTCATACACATACCCACAATTCTCAACCTAAGGTGCACTATCATGTTGATTCTACCACTTAATCGGAATCCGACTTGTGGACTCGATACACTCAAACTCAATACACATAAGTGAGTAAAAATCTGAATAGGTTGATTATTCTTGTGTGTCTTAGTTAAGTGGTGTAATAGGTAGGTTATTTGACTTGTTTGGGCTGCACCACTTTATTTAAAACAAATTCATCCAGTAGCTTGTCCTTAGGATTCAATTTTTAGGACAAAACCAAGCACTCAATTTTATTTTTGCTTTTTAAAGGAATATATCTGTACCAATGTTTTCAAAACTTGGTTTGACTTACAGAACTTGATTGAATACACTTAAACTTGAATCCCAAAAGCTACTAAGCAGGATTTGAATCCTAAAATCCAACTCATCTAAAATAATGTTGCTTGAAAATCCCTAGTTGTGCACATACACACTTGTTAATTAATCATTAAGGGTCAATCACATTCCAAAAGCACTATTATCCCAGGCCTTAATTAAAATTGACTAGACGTTGGCCCTAGGATTCATTGAGTCTGTTTTAGGGCATTTTCTAAATCGCACTCCGAATTAGTGACACCTACTTTTTCCAGAAGGTGCTAAGTTAGGGGGCTTGATTGTCAAACAACTTATGTAAGCAGGGGTTTGGCATAATTAGCGACCTTCAAGACACGCTCCCCATACTACGCCAACCCAACTTAATCAGCTTTTGAATTAAGGACAACACAAAATTTGTTTTGTGGTTAGGGTTTATCTATGGAGCATAGGTCCTTAAGCTACCCAACTTAAGGACATGCCTGTATTTTTTTTGCTACAGGGCTCCATTTTCTCGTCCTTCCGACTTCCTTCCAGTGAATGCTAGGAAGGAGGTCATTGAATCCTAGATTGGAAGGACCTTTCGACATTCTCAGCGGCATAGTTTAAGTTTTAGCCAAGCAGATCCCATGGCTGACCAACAACCACCTCCTCCACCTTCGAACCAACAGGAGCTAATTTAGAGGCAGTTGGACCAATTACGACAAATGCAAGAATGGTTCCAATAGATGAATGGTTGGGGCACTCGGCCCATGAAGGATTTCTATGATCCTTTAAACTACAGGGGTCGTCCCAGTGTTATGATACCCATGAGAGACGTAGAGATCAAGCCCCAGGTGTTAAGCCTGATTAAGCATTTTCATAGGCCTGTCTTCGAAGACCCATTCCAGCACTTGGAGGATTTGACTACTTTGGTTCAAACAACCAAAGCTAGGAATGTGGACAAGGAGTAGATGATCATGAGGCTTTTCCCCCACTCACTCAGGGATAAGGACACACATTAGTACCACACGATTGGAAGATTGATAGCTACATGGACTGATCTTAAATCGGCTTACCAGAAGAAATTCTTCCTAGTTGGGTGTACCAATGCTTTACGACGAGCAATTACCACTTTTGCCCAACGGTTGGGGGAACCGCTTCATGGTGCCTGAGAGCAATTTCAAAACTTATTTCTGAAGTGTCCACACCACAAGGTGTTGAAATGGCAACTTGTACAGATATTCTATCACGGGTTGACAAATCAACTCTGTAATCACGTAGACGCTTCTTGCGGAGGCAATTTCCTCAACAAAGATACAGAAAGTGCATACTATTTGTTCGAGGAAATAAGCGAGAATTCAATAAACCACGGCTCCATGGAGACTTTCAATCGATCCCGACAACCCAGATCAAATGCCAATGAGGTTCAGGATTCTCATACATTTGATATGGAATTGATCTGCAATAAGTTAGATAAGGTGGATTTGGTTGCAAAAAGAATGGAAGAGTGGATGGTTGCAAACTCTAGAAATAGTTTCAGATCCACTTAATCCCAGAGCTTGGGATTCCATTCATCACAAGCTCCCACAAGATGAGAGTTTGTGAATCATCTCGAGTCGGCTCAACCTATGAGCCAACACTTCTCGGAACCCTACGGGTTCCAAACTGGTGCCTTTTGATCCCAGTTTCTCTTATCCTTTCTCACCATCGAAACCCTATGAGGATGTGCATGCCATACAAGAGAATGCTAGGTCTAGCCCACATTCTAACACTTATAACCTAGGCTGGAAGAACCACCCTAGCTTATCTTGGAAAAACTAGGGGCAGCAGACCCAGGCACGACCTAGCAACTATGCACCAAAGAAACCTATGGGTCAGGGTCATGTAAATACCCAGCTGTCCTCGAGTTAGGTCAATCACCATCATGGAATGCCCAACAACCCGCAGGGCAGGCTGATTTGAACCAACATATGGTAGAAATGCAATGATCTATACTCCAGGTTATGTAACAAATGAAAACCTCACTGGAGAACTTGCAATCCAGGTTCATTACTAATAACCGATAGCCCAGATCTCTACAATCTCAACGTATACCCAAGCCTCAAAATGCTCAAAATTAGGGCGATAGAACCCAAGGGTACAAGAATCAGAGGGACCCACATGCACATGTTTAGGTGGTTTAGCAATGCCCTTCTTCTTCGAACCTTGGTTATCTAGCTAACCAAGCCCCTCTTATCTTTCCTAACCCTCCCCAAGACCCAAACTGTTATGCCTCTGCAAATTCTGTTACCTTGAGGAGTGGAAGGAAAACTCAAGAACTTGAACTACCCTCCTCCAGTAAACCAACCCTTGGTGAGCCTGAGGAAGAAATGGAGAAAGTTGAAGAAGAGACTAAGGCTTAGGAACCCAAAATAGAGGACCCTATCCATATCCCATTCCCTGATGCCTTTTTAAAATCCAAGAATATGAAACCCATAGATAGGAACAAGGGGCTTCTAAATATATTTAAAAGTGTGGAAATCAATATCCTACTCCTCGATGATATTAAGAATATCTCGACTTATGCTAAATTCTTGAAAGATTGATGCACCCAAAAGTGTAAGCCGAAGGAACCTACCCCGAAGAAGGTGATACTCTCCGAGCAGACGAGTTTTGTTATCCTATATCACCTTCCTCAGAAGAAGTGAGATCTAGGTGTCCCCTTGATTTCATGTGTTATCAGGGACTACACTTTTGACTGGGCACTATTGGATCTAGGTGCATCCGTTAACCTAATCTCGACTTACCTGTATGAAAAGCTAGGTGAACTCAGGGTAATTTCAGTAACGCTGTAGTTAGCGAACCGCTTAAGGCCAAGGACTTCTATTGTCCTGTAGATTTCCTAGTCCTTAACATGGATGTACCTGAAGAACTGAGGAATATGCCCATCATTCTGGGGCGTCCATTCCGAGCTACTGCCAAGGCTAACACCAATTGTGAAAGTGGTAGCATGGAGATCGCCTTTGGAGATAAGAAGCTGTAGCTTGATATTTTTAAGGTGGTAAACAAATTTATGGATTGTGGATACATTGACAAACTTGAGGGTATTGATTATAGTGTTGAGACTTGCATGTCTATCAATGTACTTGACGATTCTAGTGA
This sequence comes from Thalassia testudinum, assembly GCA_037157565.1. Classification (NCBI taxonomy): domain Eukaryota; kingdom Viridiplantae; phylum Streptophyta; class Magnoliopsida; order Alismatales; family Hydrocharitaceae; genus Thalassia; species Thalassia testudinum. The sequence continues at coordinate 20,891,235 of JAZHRO010000015.1, read as the reverse complement.
AACATGTAATCCCAACCCACAACCCTCTATGGCAGACTCGCCACACCTAGAAGAGGTTGTTGATGATTTTCTTCATTCCCAACCTCTTCCCTTAAATTGAATTGATGAGTCTTCACCAGCATCATCTTTTCCTTCTATTCTGAACCCTCCCCAGCTAGAACTAAAATCATTGCCTGAGAATCTAAAATATGAATTTCTAGGACCTAAAAGGACACTCCCATTGATTATAAGTACTAAATTGTCGAGGAAGCAGGAGACTAAATTGATTAATGTCCTTAAAGTGAATAAAGAGGTAATTGGTTGGACCATTCATGATCTAAGGGATTGAGCCTTCATACTATAATCATAGAATATATTTGGAAGAAGGATCCTGCCCTTCTCGCAAGATGCAAAGGAGACATAACCCCAATATGCAAGAAGTGGTTAAGAAAGAAATAATTAAGTGGCTCGATGCCGGGATAATATACCTAACCTCTGATGGTTCCTGGGTTAACCTCGTGTAGATTGTTCTTAAGAAAGTAGGGACAATCGTAGTGACTAACGAGAAATGGTAATCAATGACTACCCATTCAATTTCCTCCTGGAGAGTCTACATTAATTACAAGAAATTAAACACAGCCACTAAAAAGGACCATTTCCCTCTACCTTTTATTGACCAAATCCTTGAAAAGTTAGCTGGACAGAAGTACTTTTATTTCCTCGATGGTTATTCGGGATACAATCAGGTTGCTATACATCCTGAGGATCAGGAAAAACAACCTTCACCTGTCTTTATGGAACCTTTGCATTTCGTAGAATGTCGTTTGGGCTCTGCAATGCACCCATGACTTTTCAAAGGTGCATGCTAGCCATTTTCTCCAACATGGTGGGGGATTGTCTAGAAGTTTTTATGGAGGATTCTCCATCTTCGAAGATTCTTTTGACTCCTGCTTAGCTAACTTGGAATTGATCCTTAAAACATGTATTAAGACTAGGTTGGTCCTTAGCTGGGAGAAGAGTTACTTCATGACACAAGAAGGAATCGTCTTGGGTCATGTAGTCTCGAGTAGGGGGCTTGAGGATGATAAAGCCAAAGTTGATGCTATAGCTAAACTTCCCCCACCCACATCTGTTAAACAAATCTGATCTTTCCTTGGCCATGTGGGCTTTTATAGAACATTCATTCAAAATTTCTTGAAGATTGCTCAGCCGTTGGGCAATCTTCTAGTCAAAGATCGGCCGTTTGAGTTCAATGAATCAAGCTAAAAGGCATTTGATTTATTAAAAATGGCAGTCACTTATGGCCCAATGTTGAAACCATCGGTCAGGATAACCCCCTTTGAAATCATGACCGATGCTGCAAATTATGCGGTCCAGGCTATCTTAGGTTAGAAAATCGATAAAAAGCCCTCTGTGACTTACTACACTAGCAAAACTTTGGGTGAGGCCCAGAGGAACTACACGGTTATTGAAAAAGAATTGCTAACCGTAGTGTTTACTCTTGAGAAATTTAGGGCTTATTTGTTAGGTTCTCACATCATTATCTATATAGACCACTCATCCATGAAACATTTGTTGGCAAAAAAGGATGCAAAATCCTAGCTCATTAGATGGATTCTTTTACTTCAAGAATTTGATTTAGAAATCAAGGACAAAGCCAACACACAAAATGTAGTGGTTGACCATCTCTCAAGAATTCTAACTAATTCTCCTCGTTTGAACCTCCTGATTTACCTTTCCAAACAAGATGATTCTTACAGTCTCGGGTGTCCAAACCCCATAGTTTGCAAACAGTTAATTCTTTGGTTGTCGGTCAAGTTTGCCAGGACTAGACCAAGTAGCAATGGGATAGACTTATGTCCGAAGCCAAATATTATTTCTGGGATGACCTCGAGCTATATAGCATTGGCACTGATCAAATTATTCGCCAATGTGTTTCGGAAAATGTGTTCCAGAGTATACTCGAGTTCTAACTTACATCTACGTGTGGTGGACATTTTCTGGAAAGAAGATGGCTGCGAAGATTCTCAAGTCTAGGTTTTATTGGTCATATTTATTTAAAGATGCCCAAGACTTCTTGAGGTCGTGTTCCTCATGCCAAGCTCTCAGGAGCATAGCCAAGAGAGATATGATGCCTCTGAACCCAATTCTTCCTATTGAAATCTTCAACATTTGGAGCATTGACTTCATGAGACCTTTCCTCCCTTCATTTGGACACCAATGTATATTGGTTGCTATTGATTATGTGTTTAAATGGATCGAGGCAATTCCTGGAACCAATGACCACAAGGTGGCCATCGATTTTTTTCATAAAAATATCTTCAGTCGGTTTGGGATTTCGAAGGCCATCTTTAGTGATGGTGGCATACACTTCATGAATGCCTAGTTCAGGAACTTATTGATGAAGTACGAGATGAATCACAAGATTTCCACACCTTACCACCCCCAGAGGAATGGACAAGCCAAGGTCTCCAATAGGGAGATCAAGAACATACTTCAAAAGATGGTTATGCTTGATAGAAGAGACTAGACTCAATAGCTAGATGATGCACTTTGGGCCTATCGAATCGCGTACAAGATGCTTATAGGCATGTCCCCGTATCGTCTGGTGTTCAGTAAAGCATGCCATTTCCCCATCGAGATCGAACACGGGCATTCTGGTCTATTAAACAGTGTAATCTGAATTTAGACCTAGCTGAGACAACTAGGAAACTCCAACTATCTGAGTTGGAAGAGGTTAGAAATGACGCCTTCAAAAATGCCAAGATCTATAAGGCTCGAACCAAAGTTCTTCATGACCAAATAATTTCTCGCAAGAGCTTTGAGTCGAACCAAAAGATCTGGCTTTTCAATTCTTAACTTAAGCTCTTTCCCAGCAAGCTTAGGTCTAAGTGGAATAGCCCGTTTATTTTTGAATTATTTTTTCAGCTCCTTGAACTCTTTCCATTTATTTTTATCTTAACAAAAATTAAAACATAAAGACCAAAAAAATTAGAGAATTAGGAAATGAGAACTTAGGCATTAGAAGTTTTCAACATTAGGAAATAATACAGCAGAATTTGAATACTTAGACTCTTCAGATCTATGGGCTTAATTGACCAAGGTGTCCACTAAAATGTGGACATGTTTCTAGAGTCCTTGCCAATTTGGAATATACTCTAAGCGGTTGAATAAGTTGGGGTGATAAGTTTGCGACTTATTAACCTAGCCTTTGATTTGAGGGGTCTTAAAGTCACTCCATCTACATGCCTTTTGCATTGACTCATTTTATGGGTGACCTTAGTGGAAATTAGGTAGCTAATAAATATACAAGGGTGGTATGGCTGGCATGTTGCTGTGAGTAACTACTCATAGCTGGGTGTCCAGAACTCACCCACGTGACATAATCTCTTTGGCTACTACCGTTTAGTATGTCTTAAATCAGGGAAGCCACTTGTTTTGAAAAAGAAAAAAAATAGAAAACATAAAAAAAGAAACGAAAAAAAGAGAAAAATATTGAAAAGGACAAAAAAAAATAATAAGCCACACTTCACTACACGGGTATGGCTGGCAAGTTACAGTAGGTAACCCCCCATTGCCAGTTGTCTAGAGCCCAACCCATAAAAGTGCACGAATAAATCCCAAAAATTAGGACAAGCAGGGAAGTAGAATAAATCAAGGGAGATATACACTGGGTTCACCTTTGTGTCATCCAAAAATAAGACTAAGGAGAAAGCTACCAATCAGAGAGATAGACCTTTAGGCAGAAATACTTTCATTTAGAGTCACCTAGGTTTTATAGACACCTATGGTCAGCCTTGGTTGCCTGTTTAATGAGTCAATCACTTTTGCACAACCAGATGCTTAGCAGTTTCAATCCTTTTGGGTCTTGGGTGGATTGGGTAGTTGTAGAAAGTTACCCTAAAATCTTGAACAAAAAGTCCAAAAAAAATATATTAGAAAAGAAGAAAAAGGAAAATTTTTATGTATGTAATAAAAGGGCAAGGACTTGAGCAGTATGCATTTTGGCAGATACCCTAGGTACTGTTGAGTTTGCAAAGTTTACATCCTAAGTATAAATTTCCTGTTGTTGACAAACAAATAATGTTTAGGCAATCAATTCCTAATTTTGTTTTTATAAATAGAATTTCGTTTAGTTTTGCTAGGGACCAGCATAAGATAGGAATGGGGGTATAATAGATACACATTATTTCATGATAAACATGCCTCTTATACGTGTTCCTAGACTAGTGAATTACATTAATCATTGTAAATAATGCATAGTAGTTGTCATCATGCATTTAGAGTAATTTGTATAAATTGTATATTAATTTCTCTTTAATGATCAGGCATAGGGAGACACACAAATGGGCCTCAAACGAGGAATTTAACTGTACAGATGTGATCGGGGCAACGATCGGAGACCAATGCCTCTAAAATTGCCCCAATCGGACATCTGTAGCATCATCTACAAGCACTAGATGATGGACGACCACGATGGCACCATGTGATGCCATCACAGCCGCTCATAACTGCCTGCCCTTCCCCTTCTCGCCTGCACTCACTAATCATAACCATTGGATTCTCATCCAACGGCTGAGGAGAAGCCACGTCGCCCCTTGCCACACCTTCTAATCCTTAGAGCGTGACGCCTAGAACGATCTCAACTATTGGATCATGATCCAAGACTCACACTCGTGCCACATTGCCACGCCTACTTGATGAGCACAACCATTTGATCAAGATCTTTTAGCATAGGTGCACTCCTCCTCGCCCTTACATCTTTAAGGCAAAGATCAACGTGTGATCTCAGCTGTTGGATCGAGATCCAATGGCCAAGATCACGTCTATTTGGTCCTTAGGTCAGCGGTTCGCGAGCGTTCATCTCAAACTCACAACGTGAGTTCGAGTCATGATGCGCTATGTGTCCCTCATTAAAATTTGACTGCACGATGATGGATGGATGCACACAATCCAGCCACATCGTCTCAACCCTTGCTTCATGGATTCAACGTGCATCCTTTGCGAGCTCTCAACCGTGCAATCTTCATTATGCGGTGCAGGTTGAGCCACATGGCACAGCGGATGGTGAGGAACACACAAAGCATAATCTCACGTGCGTTGTACGCGATTTAAAGGTGTGATCAGTGCACGATCAAAATCCTCCATCCACAATCAAACAATTGACGCTTCTCCTCACCTCACCCTCCTGATGCTAATGCTGCATGCACATGATGCACAAGCATGCATGGAGGTCGTGCATGCGGTGTGTGTCCCTTGCACAGGCATTGATGCCCTTGTGCGCTATGTGGCCTAGCAAGCCTCTTGTCCACCACTATATAAGCCCCCTACCCCTTGTTAGCCTCTCACCCCTTCCTACTCCATTCCTCACCACTCAAGTGCTTGGGATACCCTCCTAATCTCTAATTGTAGTGTCCCAAGCCCTTAGGAAGGTCCACTACAAGAAAGAATAATTTCTAGTCCTCCACTCACCCCCACTCGTGGAGCTCCTGCCGGCCGTCCTGTCATCCCTCGTTCTAGGAAGCAAATCACCCTAACGTTGCCTTGGCTCGCATCTTCTTCCTCCAGCTCCGTCCCCTTTCCTCCATTCCTATTCTTCGTTGTTCAAGCATTGTTCAAGCATTCCTCTCCCAAGCAGCCGTCTAGGGAGATATTCTCTCTCTCTCTCTTCTCCATCTTTTTATTTTAAGCTTTCTTGTGTAGCTTTATTTTTGTAGCAGTAGACATTTATCTTGCTTATTGTAATAAAAGCCCTTAGCTTTGACAATATCATTATTTTCTCTCTCTTTATATATTCTGTTGCTTAGTTTAGATTCGTTCACAATTTCTGTTCTATATATAAAATACCCAAAAAATTATATATAGCCAAAAATACCAAAAACTACTAAAATCAATCATGGATTTATAATCAAACGTAGCTTCCTCGTGTTTGACCCAGGACTCACCAGTTGGTTAAATTTTATTTGATCTCAGATTTTCACAAAAACTACGACGTGGTTTTCGAAACCCTAATCTCCTTGCAATTTTTCCGAGCATCAACAACCCTCCATGCAAGATCGAATCCTTAATAGCATGATTAATCAACTTGACCGGTCTAACCATACTCAAGCCCCTGACTGTCGTAAGGACCCTCGGATCGATCAGTTAATCCAAATGCTCCAAGTTATAAAGGAATCCGATAGAAGAAATTTTGATAACATAAGAAAGGAGCTTGATATAATCTAGGATGAGCATCATAAGTCTCAAGCCATTCCCATTAGTCTTGAATTTGGTTTGGGTGTACCATAATTTGGTGGAAAGGCACTCCTGGTTGAGGATCCAGCATCATGTATGACCTTTAACTCAATCTCAACCTATACCAATGCCAAGCCCACCTACCAACCCTATGATTATCCAAAGCAATTCTTACCTAGGCCTACATCACCACCCAATCCAACATTCTACCCATTTGATCCGCAAGTTGAAAATGGTGACTCTTGAGAGATGCCCTATGTTCATGGCATTAACTTTAAATTTCCCAACAACCCTATTGAAGTAGAGGAGGAAAATCAGATCGAGGAGCTAGAACTTGATTTAGGCCCTAAATATCAATCATTTTATTTTGAGGATCCAAGCATTGATGGCCCTGGATATGATTTTGTTGTATTCAAGGATACCCACATAAACATAGACGGCTTGGTTCAAATGATCTCATACATTGAACAACAATTTCAAGGAGATCTTGACATAGAACCAAAACTACAGGCAATCCTTGACTTAGACGACTCCTCAACCAAAGATCTGGCCCAACTTACTCTCATGGAAGACCCAATTTTTGAAATATTTATTCCTGACAATGGTCTTAAGCCGAATACTTCAATAATTTTATGGGAACTTCAACAAAGAAAGGATGACACAGAGGAAGATCATGAACAAGCAGAAGAAAACTTTCAAAGAGAGAGAGAAACTGATGACATGATTGAAACCCCTAGCCAGGCACACATGGATAAAATAGATATAATTTTTCTGATAACTTTGCTGATCATATGTGCCTAGACAACTTAATCTCCAATGATTATTCTGAGACACTTCCCATAGGAGTTGATTCTGTAGTTGTTTCCACACCTGATTTTCACTTAGACCCACATGCACTTAAAATCATACTAGAAGTGGTTCACTACGCCAATCTCAACTTCCCAGACCTTATGATTTTATCCCTAAATCTCACTCCACTCACACCCCAATGACCCATACTTTCCATCACCTTTGTAGGTTGTCTTTGTCTTCATTTTGTCCAAGCACCCATATTCATCTATCTTTCTTTTGCAACATCTGGCTGCAGATCCTGCCAAGCCCCATTACTATGTTCTTCCGACTCTTTGGGCTCAAAATCCATAGACAGCTAGTCCACATTTGCAAACCATTGTTGGCCGCTGTTATGAAAATCCTTATAATTTTAATTTCCATTGTACATATTATTTTTAATAATTGATTTTTGAGTCTATACCTAACTAAGGGCATAAAAGTTAGCATTTCATTGTACATAGTTGTTTTCTATTTCTTCTCTAGGTACTAGGTGTCCATTAAAGATTACATCAAATGCCATTCTGGGTGATATCTACCTCTTCTTTGTTTATTTTCATGCATGAGAACATACACGAATTTAAGCATGGGGGATGGGTAGATGCATATGCTGTTTATTTTTTACCAATAGTTAGAATTTTTGAATTTGAAAAAGAAACATTTTCAAAAAAATTAGAAGAATGATAAAAATTTTAAAAATTGCATTCTATAAAGCATGTTTCTGCAAAATTACATAAAAGCACAAAAACAAAAGAGAGAAATAAAGTTGAGTAAGGATAGGATTAGTAGGTATTAGAAGTCAATGACCATGGGAAATAATACATTTAAGGTCTTGTCTCTCGACTCTTCAAGTCTAGCGACTTAATTAACTTAAGTGTCTACTACGATGTGGATATGTTTCTCGAGTCCTTGCCGCTTTAAAATAAATTTGAATATATTAATAAGTTAGTATGATAAGTATGCGACTTATCAACCTACCCTTTGATTTGAAGGGTCTCAGAAGTCTAAGCATCTATACATTTTTAGCACTAACTCATTGCATGGGAAATTGTAATGAAAATTAGGAAGCTAATAAACATACAGGAGTGGTATGACTGGCATGTAGTAGTGGGAGAGCCTCCCCATTGCTGGGTATCTAGATCCCAACACTAACTAGACCTAGTCCTTTTGGCTATTGCCTTTAGGTACATCTTAGACTATGGAAGCCACCTACTAAGAGAAAAATTAGAAACACTAATATATATATATATATATATATATATATATATATATATATATAAATATAAAGAGAGAGAGAGAGAAGAAAAAGAAAAAAATCTTTTGTACATAGAAGAAAATATATAAGGAGTAACAAAAAGTAAGCATAGATAGCCACACCTGCGCATAGGCATGGTTGACAAGTTGTCATGGGTAAACCCCAAGAGCAGGTTGTCTAGAGCCCAGTCATCACCTATTCATAGCCCTTAAATAAGGAGTAGCAAGGGAGTAGAAGTATAGAGAAACTTGAGGAGATATACACCAAGTTCACCCTAATGTTGACCCCATAGAAAAAGCTGTAGGGAGAAAGCTACCTACTTGAAAAGATAAACCTTTAGGTAGAAACCTTTTTGTTCCGATCACCTAGAGTTTAGGGTTACCTAAGATCCATTACAATTTCCTGTTTAATGAGTCACACTCACACTAATTAGATACTTAGCACTTTTGAGTCTTTGGAGTCCTGAGTGAATTGGGTAGCTGTAGAAAGTTACCTCGAAACCCTAAACAAAATTTGAAAAAAATTAATGGGAGAACAAGAAAAGAGAGGATAAGGCAAGGATTTAAGTGGTCTGCATTTTAGTAGGCACCTAGGTACTGTTGAGTCTTTGCAGGCAAGATCCTAAGTATAATTTCCTAGGACTAGTAATAATTGATACCAAGTAGTCCGCTTCCTAACTCAATAAATTTGTACATACTCTCTCCCATAAATAAGCACTCATTTGCTAGAGACTAGCAAAGTTTAGGCATAGAGATATGATTGCACAGAAATCATGGGTCCTAAAATGGCTAAATTAGGCTAAATACCTAACTTATATTGTACATAGTGCATGCATTTCACTCTTGTACATTCATAGCCTATTTTCTCCAGTTTTACGGGCCTATTACTAATACTGTCAATTGATGTATGTATGTCCATAGGAGAGAAGTGAGTGATACGCTGAAATGAAAATACAAGAAGATACGTGAAGTCTGCCTCAAACAATTCTTGCAATAGACGAGAGGAAGATAGTAGTAAGGAAACCCTGATAGAGGAAGAAAGGAGAAGACAAACCCATGCACGTACACTCATAGACCCACTATCACATTCATACACACCACAACCCTCACATTTATGCACACACATTAATTCCAAAGCACATGTGTTCACACTACATCTCAACACATATATACACACTTATGTACGCAAAATGCACATAACCCAACCTAAAACCCTACCAAAACCCCCATTTAGATCACCCATCTTGTCCTTAACCATCCCCCATTATTCCCTTAGAACCTAGGATCCAAAACCCATCACAAAACACCCCAACATACACTTCTACTATAGTTTTAGACATCCAACCACAATTCTAGATGTCCAAAAACCTGCATCCCACTCAAAATCCGACTCCAAAACCTGCAATACTCCACCAAGCCTCAGTCTGGATGTCCAACACTCTCTGGATGTCCAAAGCAGATAAATTGGAAGTCCAGAACATGTTCTAGATATCCAGACCAGACTAGCCTCCAAATTGGATCATCCAGAACACTTCCAAGACTTCCAAATTGGACATTTAAGTCATCCAGACAAGCTTCTCGACATCCAATCTTCAATTCCAGACCTATTAACTCATGACCAACACATTTATCACCTCCATAAATCACCATTAGCCCACCTAATTAAGTCTTAAACACTACCCTTAGTGTGCACTATGCTAAAACCTTCTAGAATCGTCTAAAAGCCTTAAGTTGTGTCTCTTATCCTATGCCTAAAACCCATCCCTAGGTGCACCACACCTTAATTCCCATCTATAAAAACCTACCCCCATAACCAAAACCCCCCTTCCTCTCCATTCTCTACTCTAGACTCTAGCCTCTCCTTCACTTCTCCCCTCTCCATGGCCATGGTGGACAACCATGAGCCCTCTTCCACCATGTTGGCCAATGTTGAGGCGGTGTAGGTCCTTGGACCGATGATCTACCACCCATCCCACAAGCCATTCCTTGATATGGGACTCCCCTTCTTCTCATCTCATTCTTTTTCTTCTTTCTTAGCAATGTATCTCATCTTATTTCAATGAAAGTAGATTGGTTTCTTATTTTTGTTTTTATTTGGTTCTTCACACACACACAATCCACCACACGCACACCAACACCACCACCACTCACTACTGCCATCATCCATCCACTCCATCACCACCATTACTCCCCTTCCACTTGAGCACACCACCCACTTACAACACACTCACCCTCACCTCCATCTAATCACACTCGCCATCCACCACTTCTACACACACCATCTCCATCTCACCATCTTCTTCATTTCTTTTTGTTGAATGTAATAAACTTTGTTTCATATTTTCTTTTGTTTTGTATAAATCGGCCTAGGAATCCTTACTCGGGGCCTTGATATATTTTTATTTCTTGTTGTCTTTTTAATTCCCTAAGTCCAAGCGACCATTGTCCTCCGTGTCATGGGCTTCTCACCCCTTCACGAGTATTCAAGGGCATCTTGTTGATTGTACTTTCATTTCCTTCTGCAATTTCCCCTTTCGTTAATGCAATAAAAGTTGAGCTTTCATGTCATTGCTCTTGTGTTGTTTCTTTACCTTCTTGCCTAAAAGAAAAAAAAATAAAAGTGACAAAAGACAAAAAAAAATCTCAAAACAAAAAAGTCAAAAAAAAAAAAAAATTGAGAGAATGACCTAAGTGAGAGAGGGTACTAAATCACCTCCTTAAGGATGAAATGACTGGATCTCAATACGCACCACTAAACTCTTCGACTTAATTAATTTGAGATTTGTTAACTAAATTTGATTTGTGTTGAGCATGAAAACTGCACCACAATGATGATTTAAGCAACCTTCCTCGCGCATCCAATAGTCACATTTGAAAGGCAATGTTGACCCAAAGCTCCCATATGCAGAGTATCATGCATTAAAATAGGAAAGATTGGATGCTTTTGCAAGGCACATTTCATGTCTATTTTTGAGGTTTATATGTTGGTCAAATTGATAACTCATGCAATATAGGTTCTCTAAGTCAAGGCGACAAAAGCCTTTACAATAAATATAAGGGTGCATCACTATGGCTGCTTTTAGAAGATAACGTTTTTTCTTTAGGAATTTTGTTATAATTTGAGAACCTAATTATTGGAACTTAGTTCCACATTTCTTTAAGTTTTGGTGCTAACAAAATCCTTTTTAATTTAATGATCTTTCTATGAGTCATTTTGCAAAACTTATGTTTCTAAGCATGATGAGATTTTTTGAGTAGATGATGAAAGGCAGCAATGAGCAGTATGCTGGATGATGGCATGATGGATGGCAATAGAGTCAATTTTTTTTAGTTATTCCTTTAGTAGATGTTGTAATACCTCCTAACAATTTAATGGAAGTAGGTACTAAATTAATTAGAGATAATCATTAGGTGTCACATTCGAACAAAGCAATGTTTACAATATTCTAATCTTTTTCAATTCAAAAGTTAGAAGCTCGTAATAATTAGGCAAAATTAATTCCCTAAGTCAAAAGGCAAAGATTAAATAGGTACTTGTTGCAAGTACTGGTACTAATTATTAGTACTTATCAAACTATGAATAAGTATCGGTACTTATGATAAATACTGATACATGGTGCTTACAATTCTGAGTTAATATGTTCTAAGTATCTACCTAAACCTAACAAGTACTAGTACTCATCTTTAGTATTGTACTCATCTTCAATACTATGGTTAACTTCTCAAGTGCTTGGATGCTAATTCAAAGAAAGTGTGAAGACCTAGTGGTGTATGCAGGAGTCGTGCTAACAACCGATCAAAAGAAGAAGATTATGAGCAACACAAAGGAGATGAATTTGCTTTACTACGCATTATCAAAGGATGAAGTTAATAGGATTTCAGCATGTGAATTGTTATACAAGATCTGGCATGCCTTTGAGGTTACCTATGAGGGAACCAATAAGGTAAAAAGAAACTCGTACATCAGGATGGAAAAAGGAGACAATCAAGGCCATGTATACACAATTCAAAGAAATTGTCAATCCTTTGATGAATCTTGGAGTCAAGTTTACGAAGGAGTAGCTAGTGTAGAAGATTCTTTGATCGCTAACAAGCAATTGGGCACCTAAGATGATGGCAATTTAAGAAGCCAAACATATTTCTGCTCTTCCACTCGATGATCTAGTTGGGAACCTTTTGGCCTTGGAGGTCCAACTAGAGAATATGAAGAAGAATGAGGAAGAAAAGAAGCAAGTAAGAAAAAATATCTTGCTTTCAAGGCAACAAAGGATGATTCGAACTTCGTTGACTCTGACAAAGAAGAAGAGCTTGTGCTTCTAACACGTTAATTTTGATAATTCATCAATAAGCAAGGTAAGAGAGTCAATAAGTTTGCAAATGATGTAATTTGCTTTGAGTGTAAGAAAAAGGGGCACGTGCAGAAGGATTGTCCCTTGAATAAAAAGAAAAAGGAAGACAAGGAATCAAAAGAGTTGAATCAAAAGGAGGTGTCAAGGAAAGCTTACAAAAAGACTTGGGTTGATAGTGACTCCAACATGGACACAACATCAAAAGATTTGGAAGAGACTAAAGTCGCTCATCTATACTTGATGGAAAATGAAGATAGCACTGATAATGAGGTAGATTCTGAAATCTCTTTTAATGGACTTTTGCAAGTATGTGAGGAGTTATATCTTAAGCCAAAGATGATTAAAAAGGAAAATAAGGTCCTACATAGTAGTTATAAAATCTTAGAAATTGAAAAATCATGTTTAGAAATTGAATTAGATATGGCTAACAATACTAATCACAATTGCATGCAAAGATTGTGGAATATTTATGTTCATTTTGAAGAGACTTTAAATAATTTAAAAACAACCACTAAGCTAAATAATAGATTTTGTGATTCTTTAAAATCAAAATTTAAGCATAAAAAGAACATACAAAATAAATCCCTTGTACTTGGATATGCATGGATTTATTAAAAGGCCAAAAATTTTAGGAAATTAAGATCTTACACATGAAAATGGATTTATAAATCAAAGCATTTGGAAGGTACTAACAATTAAGAACCCAAAAGAAAATGGGTACCTAAATAAGACTTAATTAACTATTTTGCAGGTCAAAAGAATAAATGGATCTTAGATAGTGGGTGTTCCAAGCACATGACGAGACACTCCGAGCTCTTTATCGAATGGACGAGAATTCACAATGGAGGACACATTAAGCTTGGCGACAACAATTGTTGTTCCATTATTGGTGAAGGTATAATAGGTAATTCTACTAACAAGGTACGTAAAGTTCTTTTAGGGCTAGTTTACATTGCGGGATATATTCTACAGGATAAAAGCTTGCAAACAGGAAATACCTCATGTTGGTGTTTATGTGTAACCAAGAATAATTCTATGGGAATGTTTATGTGAATAGAGGATAAGGTGGGAATAAGTTGAGATTGCAAGGGATTTGGGCATGGGATAACTCATCCCACACTTATACCCGGGTTGGAGGAAACCCAGGTTTAAAGCAAAACATGGCTTCACTTATTCCCCTTCATAAACATGAGATATCCTAGAAAAATGTGGGATATCCCACAATGTAAACGAGCCCTTAGTAGAAAATTTAAAATATAACCTGCTTAATGTAAGTAAAATTTATGACAATGGTTGTAATGCATTATTTACGAAAATTGATTTCAAAATATTAAAAGAAGGAACTAATATAGTTTAAATTGAAGGCTTTAGATATAATAATATCTATGATTATCATTTTTCTCATGAGAAATTTATAAAATGTCTGCTTGCTACGCATGTTGAAAAGAACTAATGGCACCGTAGACTAGGTCACATCAACCACAAACACCTAAAATAGCTACCTAAAAATGAGTTAGTCAAGAGCCTACCCAAGCTAACTTTTAAAATGGATGCATTGTACAAATCGTGCGATCTCGAAAAAATGCACAAAGTTTCCTTAAAATCAAAAGACCTAGTGTCAACCACATGACCATTAGAATTTTGCACCTTGATCTATTTGGGCCAACACGGTTTGAGAGCTCAAATGGATCAAACTTTGGCGTAGTAATTGTTGATGACTTCTCTAGGTTCACTTGAGTTGTCTTTTTGAAACATATGGATGACTCATTTGATTCCTTCCTAAGTTTTGCTCAGAGACCTCAAAAGGAGAAATGTTCTTCTATTCTTAGACTTAGGACTGATCATGGGGGTGAATTTGAAAATAAGAAGTTTTCAAGTTTTTGTGTTGAATCCGACATAACCCATAAGATTTCATTCCCTCGGGCGCCATCTCAGAATGTAGTAAGTACAAAAATCATACTCGACAAGAATGTGTCCGAACCTTGCTCATTGAGTTTAGGCTTTAGAAATATTTCTGGGATGAAGCTATAAACATGGCCTATTATGTTCCTTATTGAACTTTGTTGAGACCTATACTTAAGAAAACTCCAAACAAGTTTTATTATGAGAAGTCACCTAAGGTTTCTTATTTCAGGGTGTTTGGAAGTTGTTGCTATCTATTAAACACTTGAGATTGACTTGATAAAGGTGATGAAAGCATCTTTATTGGTTACTCAAATAATAGAAGCAAAGGTTCTTAAACAAAAGACCTCTAGTCATAGAAGAATCCCTACATGTTTCTTTTGATAAAACAACTTTAGGAGAACCTGAACCAAAGCAAATAGAGTCTGATGATGAACATACCCCCTTCATCAATGTTTCTAAAATGGAAGATACATGGAATGATATACGGAATGTACATGATCTTCCAAAAGAATGGTTACACTACAAGGATCACCCTCAAGAACAAATTATTGGTGATATTGAACAAGGTGTGAAAATCTATTCTGAATTAAGGGTCGACTTTATCCTTAATGCCTTTGTATCTCAACTTGAACCCAAGAAAGTTGATGAGGCTTTAAAGGATGAGTCTTGGGTTGCAACTATGCAGAAGGAGCTACTCCAACTTACAAGGAGCAATGTTTGGGACTTGGTACCCACTCCTGAGCGTAGTTTCATTATTAAAACTAAGTGGGTGTTTTGAAAAAAATTTGATGAATTTAGCGTTGTAATCAAGAACAAGGCTAGACTCGTAACTTGCTTTGAGTCCATCCAAATGCTACTTGCTTTTGCAAGCGCAAAGGGCTTCAAGTTATACCAAATGGATGTCAAGAGTGCTTTCCTTAATAGTTATATCAAGGAAGAGGTTTATGTCCATTAGCCTCCTGAGTTCGAAGACCTAGCATACTTAAAGCATGTGTACAAGCTCAATAAGGCGCTATATGGACTTAAACAAGCTCCCAAGGCCTGGTATGATCGACTCGAGTCCTCCCTTCTTCATCATGGATATCAGATTGGAGTTGTTGACTCCACTCTATTGGTGAGGAAAGAAGGCAATGACATCTTATTAGTCCAAATATACATCGATGATATCATACTTGGATCAACAAAGGAGTCCCTATGTTAAAGCTTTAGTGAGACTATGAAAACTGAGTTTGAGATGGATATGATAGGCGAACTCAAGTTTTTCTTAAGTCTCCAAATCCAACAATTGGACACAGGTATTTACATTAGTCAAACAAAGTATGTTCTTGAAATTCTCAAAAAGTTTGACTTTGAAAATGTGAAAGGAAAAGAGACTCCAATCTCTCCATCTATTTCTCTTGGTGAAAATTTATCTGTTAAGACAGTAGATGAAAAGAAATAGGTTCATTGTTATACCTTCAGCCTCTAGACCGAATATTCTTTTTGCCACATGTTTATGTGCAAGATTCTAGTTTTAATCCAAGGAATCTCACTTAAACTCATTAAAAAAAATATTTAGATACCTAAATTACATAAGAGAATTTTGTCTCTTCTATCCTAAAGCACACACTTTAGATCTCCTATTTTATAGTGACGTAGATTATGCAGGGAGTCGGATAGATCGAAAGAGTAGTGGCACTTGTCATTTCATTGAAGAATCACTTGTATCATGGTTCTCTAAGAAATAGACATGTCTCTCTTTCTACAATCGAAGTAGAATACATTGCTGCTTCACTTGTTTATTCTCAGGTCATTTAGATGAGAAAGACTTTGTCTGATTTTGCATTGAATTTCACATGTTCCAAGATTCTATGTGACAACATAAGCACGATTAATCTATCTAAGAACTCAGTACATCATTCGCGTACCAAGCACATAGATGTTCAACATCATTTTCTTAAAAATAATGTTTGCCAAAATCAATTGGCTGACATTTTCACAAAACCTCTTACAGTTGAAAAGTTCTGCTTTATGAAAAGAAAATTGGGGCTTTGTACCTTGAAAGAAATTCAAAATTAATTATTTGATTGATTGACAACATCTTTGTAATTATTAAAAACCATGAGGGCTTAATTGTAATTTATCTAAATGTCAAAAATTTTGGGGGTTAAACTATAATATTTATAGTTCATTAGAAATTTACCCAAGTTGTTCATTAGAAAAGCTTTGGTGATTGACTAGATTTTTCACTTAACCCTAAGTTATAAATCATCTCGTGTCATTCAACCACTTAAGTAGTCATGTGCAAAGCACATGACACACCCCATATAAAAGAGAATGTGTGCAACCAAGGGCTCTCCATTTCAAACTCTTTCAAATCCCTACCACCTTCACATCTCCAAGGGCTCTCTAACGTGATCTCCAAGGGTTCTCTTCAAAGCTTCTCTCAAGGTAATCCCTTTCTCTTTCTAGATTTTTCTTCAAGTTTCTATCTTCAATATGTCTCCTTTAAAGGTCATACTTCTTTCATCACCATCTACACATGACCTGTTGCTGTGTTTTTCTTTTTTGGCTGGTACCAACAAGTATCGGTTGCCATCACCAGTATCGATATTGGCTTCAATAAAGCTTGTTGATTGCAACAAGTATCGGTATTGATCATTTCTATCGGTACCCGCTCATCTTTGGTTGGTCCTAGAAGCCAACCAGTACTAGTACTTCTCACAAGTATCGGTACCTACAAGCTATTGTGTGCTTCGTGCAATGCATACAGTATCGATATTCCTGACCAATACCGGTACATGTTGGATTGGTACTGATAATGAGTACTAGTATCAATGAACATTTTGTTATAATTTCTTGAAGCTAAATATTCTTGATTGTCTTATTGTTTGAACCATATGGCACCTAAATCTAAATCAAAGGCAAAGGCACCTTAAGATGCTTTTCAGAAGTTTTGCGATGTTGAGGATGCCGAATCCAAGTTTGATTTTTACAAACATTTAAATCTTCACCATTGTAGATTGATATTTCTATATTTATTAACAATATCCATGGCTAACTAATGCTAGTTTGAGAGTGAATTAGGTCACAATATATTTAGTTAGGCTAGATCAATCATTTAGCTTCATTTTGTAAATAATGCATTCTTCTAAGTTTTTATGCAATTTTTCTCTTATCTACATCTGGTACATTGATGTGCTTGTTTGAATATATGTAGGTACCAAGTTTGGAGCAAATTGAAGCCTTGTAGAATTGAGAATTAAAGTTGAGCTCACTTATGCAAGGAGGCTAAGCCAATTTACCCTAGCCTAGTTAACCCTAGACCTAGCCCAATTAGGAACCTATTTTACCTAACCCTAGCATAATTAACCCTAGACCTAGCCCAGTTCGAAACCCAATTTTTCCTAACCCTAGCCTCAATTACCTAACTTATTTCCTAATCTATTTTAACCAATCATGAGCCTATTTAGGGACCTAATAGGCCCAATCAACCATGTTGACTAAAACCACCCATCACTTTGTCTCCTTAAAACACCTCATCCTAAATCCATTAACACAAAACCCTAAACCCCATCTTCCTCTCTCTAGCCGCCTCCTATGGTCTTTTAAAAGACCTCTTAGCCATCTAAAAGGCTACCAACCTAGACCCTTAGATCAAGATCCTAAGGTCCCTAAAAATCCCCCTAAGATCCTATCCTAATCTCTTCCAAAAACACAACTAGTGCATATCCTATCACCTTAGATCCTAGTCTTTGGATTCTGATCCAAAGGCCCTCCTAAAGCCAACCATATGGCCGACCACCTTGACATAAAAACCCATCTTGTAGCTTCCCCCCTTAGATGCATCCAAGCCCTCCATCATCTTCCTAATTAATCCTTGTCGTCCATCAATGACCTAGAAACTCTATAAATACATAGCCCACACCCCCCATCCTCTCTTCATGCTACCTTAGTTTAATTTAGTTCTACTCTCTCACCACCTTCCATTAAGCCCTCCTATTTAGATCCTCTCACCATATTCCTCCATTAAAAGACCTTCTCCACACCAACCTTTGCCTTACCATCATCCTATGGCCATCCTCCACACCTACTCCAGATCTTCTTCATCAACTTGAACTCCGTTTCAAGGTGGTTGCAACAATGAACTACGCTCCAACTTTCGATCTCTAGTTCATATCTCTTGCTTTCTAGTTTTCTTGTTCTAGTTGTAATAGTTGACTCTATTCTAGTAGAAATAAAAGTTGCGATTTTAGTTATCTGATTTGCATTCCCTACTTCTCATCCCCCTTCTACTTCTATCTTGTGATTTGATTTTTGTCTTCTGATTTCTTTCTCTTTATTCAAAAATAACAAAAAATTAGCTAGTTCATATTTCATTCTGTTTTTTCGCATGTAGATTTAATACGATCTCGTGCCTTCCTGTGTTTGACCTGAGACCCATCAAAGTTTCGGTTATTATTTTGATCTCATAAAATTACTCTACAACTAATGCTTTATATCTTTTGCGATTTTGCAGGTATCATTGACCTGTTGAATGGAAAGACTTTAGCTATCATCTCATTGATTTTATTGACTGTCTTTCTTATTAAAACCCTATGCATTTTTTTGATGAAGCCATCTTTGCCAAGGTTCTGGGAGTTTACCTTGATGTAAATTATCTTGTCTTTGCTAATCTTTAATAACAAGAAGATAAGAGGCATCTAGTCTTAACTTCTAACATCATCGGAAAATGTGTAACTGTTACTCCAAAGTTTATTTCCTCCATTACCAAGGGTCCCAATAAAGGCCATTTTTTAGTTCCCTTAAAGAAAAATCCCGTTACAAATTCTCAAAACTTTGCTTCAATCTCAATGTTAGGGATAACCTCTTGTAGCTCCAAATGTGACACTCTTTTCTCAAGTTCCTTTAGTGTCTTGGCATGGAACTTGAGAGCCAAGTATTCAAGTTTTCACAAAATTCCTGTGGATATCTTACCTCTCATCTATGCCATTATTACAAAATTTTCTGTCAATTCGAACATGATTTTTATCCATTTCCTTGGATGACATTGCCGTGCATCTGCCCTTCCTCTCGATATGCTAGTCTCTCACATCCTTACCAAGAATGGGGTTGATTTGTCCAACTTTACTCCCTTTAGGATGGTGGCCTACTTTAAGTGGTCCACTCTCAAGAAAATGGGAGTAAAGCCATTTGGAGAAAAATAGGATTCTTCTAATGGTGAGGATGAGGATGAGCTCGTAGATCCAAATGCTCAATCCTCTTCTCATCAGGCATTAGGATCTTCTTCTACCACTTTTGTTCCCATGACCTACCTATATCTCGAAGTCAAATTACCATTAGGACCAAATTTACCATGGACCAATCTCGAAGTCGCTATCACTTTTTGACTTTAATCACCAATGCTTGGAAAGTTATGAACAATTGAAGAAAGAAGTTACTGTTGCACCAACAGGGACCTGACTGGAATCATCCCTTCGAATTAATGATAGATGCCTTAGATTATACTGGGGGGGTGATTTTAGGGCAACACATTAACAAGAAGCCTATTGTTATCTATTATGTCAGCAAAACCTTGAATGATACATAATAGAACTGCACAGTGACTGAAAAAGAACTTCTTGCCATTGTGTTTGCCCTCAAAAAATTTCGATCTTATTTGTTGGGGTCACACGTCATATTTACACAGACCACTCAGCACTAAAATATTTGTTGAACAAGAAAGATGCGAAACCCCGCCTTATCTGAGGGATTCTCTTACTCCAGGAATTTGATATGGAAATTAGGGATAAGGCAGGTTCGCAAAATGTTGTGGCCAATCATCTCTCCTATCTCATGATGGATGACGTTCTTTCCCCCTAGATATTTTCCCTAATGAAACCCTCTTGGCAATCTCTAACCTCCCTTGGTATGCCCCTATTATGAATTATCTTACGATTGAACAGAAGACCAGCTCTAGCTCACCTCAGCTCAAATCAAAAGAAACCAGCTTAACCTAGCTTGATTTAGTAGCTAACAAAGAACTTGCTAGCTAAGCTAGCTATTGAGCTCAACTACAGCTCTCTTCAGTAGCAGTCAACTCCAAGAAGCTCCAATGCTACTCCTCCTCAATAAAACCTAATTTCTCTACTCCTCTTCCACTTCTCTACTACCTAGCTAGCTTAGCTTCAATCCACCTCCCCTACTATGGCCAACCATCACCCTAAGTTCCACCTAGCTAGCTCCACCAAATAACCCTAACCCTGAGTCCACCTAAGCTACCTATTCCTATTCAAAGTTGGCGCCACCTTTAGCCACCTCTTCGCCCCATCACCATCACCAAAGGCAACCATCATTTTCGTGCCAAAACCACCCCATAACTACCTATATTTTGGTGCCAACACTACCTATCACCTCCACCATCCATCACCCCATAAACCCCATCTCAACCCGTAATATGTTGGTGACAACAAGGCCTTCTTGAAGACCCCAAAATTGGCACCAAAACCATGGTGTCTCTCCATGGTGGTCGTCCACCAAAAGGTGTCCAACCCACCATAACCACCACCACTTGCATCCCATGGGGGGTGCTATTAATTCTCCACCATAAGATCCCCATCAACCCATCCTAGCCCTCCATCTAAATCCCACTCCAACCCCCCTCTCCTCTTCTATATAAACCCCCATTCTACCACCAAAAAAAAGTCATCCTAAGCTTACATTTATCGTACCTATATCTACCTTAAATTCGGCTAAGGAGCAGGGAAGAAGGTGATCAAGAGGGCTCTCCCTTGCCCTCTTGGTGTTCATTCTTCTTCCCTTCATCCTTGTGTCATAAGCTTGGGAGCACTCTTGAAGGATGGCCAGGCAAGGGAGAATCCAAGGTGGTGGATGTTCGCCTTGGAGGAGGAGAAAGGAGGAGGAGACTAAGAGCAAGGAGGATCCCTCTTCATAGTACGGGAGCCGCCGCACATGGAGCGAGAGCATCTTCACCACTTGGAGGATTTGTTCTTCATCTTTCTAGTTCACTTTTTGTATTATCTATTTTCCATTTCCTTGTAACAAGCATTGCTACAGTTTCATTATTCTTATAGCAATATAAAAATTTCATTTGCCTTTCTGTTTCTATGTTTTATTTCTAGTGCTTTTCCTTTTTAATAGCTTAGTGCACTTCCCATTGCTTTTCTAATTACCCTAGGCACACTTGCCTAGGGTGAGAAGAGGGTTAGTTCTTGTCACTTAGGCGTAGTTCTCTATCGCATAGTTTTCGCATCTTCTCACATTCCGATTATTTCAAAAACCTTAAAAACTACAAAATCAAAAATACAAAAAGATTGGAGATTTGAGTTTCACAAGAGAGAAAACACTTTTTTTTAAACTATAATTGCCCCCTTGGACGACCCTAGATACAACCACTATCTAGGTTATAAATATTAAAAGCGATTGCAAAGATACACGTCTCAACTACTTAATTCGCATATTTAACAAATCGCGTATTTTCGCTATCACATACCCTCAGTGCCGATCCTATTATGATAGAAACTTTTACCTTCATTGGTTAAAACCTTACCAATTTGAACTTTAGGATGCGTCAAATGGAATGAAAGTTCCATGATATTTCTCTTTCTCTTGAGCCTTTTTGCCAAGTCCAACCATCTCAAAGGTCCAAACAACAGAAGAGAACTCAACCTAAAGCACCAACCGCGTATGGGGAAAGACGAAAAAAGCACTTTCAAGACCCATATGAGCAAGTTCATCAAGAAGACCAAGAAGAACCTATTCTCTCGAGTGGAGAAGAAGATGATGATGACTAAGAAATGCAAGATGAGGACATTCCATATGAAGAGGGAGATGAAGATGTTCATGAGGAACAACTTGTATTTCTTAAATCTGGCATGATGAACTCTTATATCCTTTTATGCAAGATTATGAAATTTTTCTGCCTTCTATGCAACTTTATGCTCCTATTATGTTCTACTTCCTACTCTTACAATTTTTTTTATTGGCAAAAAGGGTGAGAAATTGCTTGTTACTAAACGATTTTTAGTAGTAAGAAGAAAATTGGGCTTATGCTCATTTAAAGAAACATCTTCTAAATAGGAAGAGAAATAAATTAATTTTTGTGCTATTTATTCAAAAAAATTCTCTGTAGAGGAAACCTACACAAAAATATCTTGATTGAAGATCAATTACCTCTTAAATTGATTCCAATCATCATCTCCATTTAATTTCTTTGCATTTATTTCTCTCATCATCACCTTTCTTTTCCACTACTCTCTTTTCTTTTGATCCCTCTCCTCCTCTCACTACACACTTCTAGTGCACATCCAAGAACCCCACTATAGGTTCCTACTTCACATTCCATCTCCTTCTCTCCCTATCTCTCCCACCCTCATGACCATGTACACCACATGCTGATCAATCAAAACTTGATGTCGAGAACTCTCCGAATTTGTGTGGTCCTCCTTGGTCAGATCATTTTGATCAACCAAGAGCTTTCCGTACACTTTGAAGAGAGGTAATATGTCTTGCTCTACTTCGTTTGTTCAATCGATTTCTCCTTCTTACAAAACATATTTTCATTTGTTTGATTGTGTAGAGATTCTTCGCTATCCTTTCCTTCTTTCTCATTCTTTTGTGGTTTTTCTTGCAAAATCGTTGATTGGTGAGCCTCTTTCTTTTCAATCTTTTCATCTTTTGGTCAATAATTTCTACTTTTGATTGATCAAATTTTTTCTTTTGATCGATCAACAACTAGGTTTGATTGACTTGAGACTTTTTCCTCTACACTTTGATTGATCATTTCTTGATCGACCAAGTCTTTTCTTTGATCGACCAATCCTCTTATTGATCAGCCAAGTTGCGTAACTCATGGCTCCTAAAAGATAAAGTACTCCTTCTTCTTCTTCTCAACCTTCACATGAAGATACTTTTGATCATTTCTATGTCATTGAATCCACTTGATCTCATTTTAACTTGCTCCCCAAGCTATCTCATTAGATCGATCGACTGTTATTTCAATTTCAAATTTTCGAGTCTACAAGATCGCTTTGCTGACCATCACATTCTCTATCTTTTCAACCAAAATTTCTATGTAGGTGCTTAAGCCAATCGGATTTCAAGGATGGACCCCATGGCTAATTGATAAATGCCAATTTATCATTATTCTTATGCATTAAAACAAACCTAGCTCTTAGGATTTTGCTCCGCAAATGGGTTTTTGGGTTGTATTTAGACATAAATTAGGTTAATCATGCATTACAATCTTTTTTTGTGTTTTTGACATCTTTACTTGAGTGTTAAGGTTAAATAGATATTCAAACCATCAAAACCCTAGCACTCAAAAAGGAAGTGAAGAAGAAGTCTAGATTAGCTGAACCCTAGCTGGATCCAGCTCATACCAGCTAAACATCAGTTCACATTGGTTAAGTTTAGCTCATTCCAGCTCCATCTAGCTCATATTAGCTGGATGGTAGCTCAAGATAGCCTAACTTAGCTTACCCTACCTCAGCTGAGCTCAGATCCAGCTCAACTTGGTTGAGTCTAGCTCATCCTAGCTCCACTCAGTCCACAGGGAGCTCTAGCTAGCTCAACTAGGTTGACATCAATCCACCTCAGCTCTAGCTTAGCTTACCTCAGCTCCAACCAACTCATAGTAGCTAAACTCTAAGCTAGCTGAGCTACTACTTATCAACTAGTAGCTTAGCTAGCTCTGGAGTTCTCATCAGAGGCAGTTCCAGCTCAACTGAGCTCAACTACCCAAGCTTGGCTACTTGTATAAGAACTAAGTAGCTCAACTCAGTAGTTGATCTCCCCTTGAAGCTGCCTCAGCAGACCCAACTCCAGCATAGCTTCCAGCAACTCCAGAGTCTTCTCTCCCAGCTCATCCTTCATGAAACCCTAGTTCCTCCACCTCTACTTTACTAGCTAAGCTCTAGCTCCACCTAAAAATCCATGGTCATCCACTCCACCTTAACCCTAACTAACCCTAACCTAACCCAATTCCTTTTGTCACCAACCCACCATAACCACCACCCTAGACACCCCTTCATGTTGGAGCCAAAAAGCCCTGGACATCCCTTCATTTTGGTGCCAACATGAGCCTCCATCCTAGTCATACACCTCACCCTATATGCCCATCTAAACCCTACACATAACCCCCTTCTAGAAACCCTAAAGTGGTGCCACCTAACCCCCCTTTTAACCCACCTAAAATGGCACCAACTCTACCTAAACCTAACCTCCATGCAACCCTTCATGTGGTGCCAAACATCCTACACCCTCCACCATATAATTACCACCTAAAAACACATCCTATCCCTCCATTTCTCCTCTACGCCACCTAACCCTAACACCACCATAATTGGCGCCAACCACCCACCTAACCTAGCCCCCACACACCTCTCTAAATGGCGCCAAATAACCTTAGCCCTACTTCCCATAATCACCATCCAACAACAACATCCTAACCCTACACCTAATCCCACACCACTTAACCCTACCACCTAAAACCCTAACCCTAGTCCTCTCCTAGAGTTGGTACCAAAACACCTAGCACCCTCTCATTTGGCGCCAACCACCATCCACCCTAAGATCCCTTAACCACCACCAACAAGCCATCCTAGCCATCTATCCCTTAACCACCCTTAACCCCTTACCATATCTATAAAAGGCCAACACATACCACCATTTTTGGCATCCTTGGTGCATATATTCTACCTACATTCCACCTATATCCAACGTCCAAGGAGGAAGAAGAAGAGGAAGAAGATCAAGGGGACACCTTGTCTCCTTGGTGGCTTCAACCAAATCTTCTTCTTCCTTGTGTCGCCACCATACCAAGGAAGAAAGCTAGGCAAGAAAGACATCTAGATGAGGAGGTTCTGAAGGTGGTCCATGCCACCTTAGAGAGGAGTTCTTGTAGTGGAAAGTCATCCACTCTAGGAGGGAGAAGCATGCCCACCTAGTGTTTGCTTGTGGAGGACGTCCAGGAAGGAGAGAGGAAATCCTTTTAGTCCTGGGGCAACCAGGACTGGAGCAGGAGTTCCAACAGCATCATCACCATCATCAACATCTTCTAAGCTTTCTACTACTTTTTGTCATTTAGTTGCATAGTAGTTTAGTGCTAGATTTCAATTTGGGTGGAAATTACAAGTGGAGATTCTTTTCACTTGTGAGTTTTCCAACCCCATTGTAAAACTCTTTTAATTAAGAAGCATTCTTCTACTTTTGGTTTAAAAGGCTTGTGACTATTTTGTGACTTACTTCTTCATTGTACTAGGCCTTTCATGCTTAGGGTCAGTTGAAAGAAGTAAGGCACTAGTTGCCTTGTAATATCCATAGCTTAAATTTCCATCATTCTCTCCGCATTTGTTTTTGCCCTATTCAAAACCAAAAAAATTTACATATTTGAAAAACCCTAAAAAAGAGGTTGATTTTCGAAAGATCAAGCGAGAATTTTGGTAAAAGCTTTCTTGCCTCTCTAGGGACGACCCGACTTAAAAACCCACTTTTACAAATCACGCATTTTAGTGATCACTAATCACCTTTTTTATGTGAATCTGCAAAATGTTGGAGAAGGCTTCAACATTCAACTCACATCTAATGCTTATGGGGTTGAAGTGATTGTTAATTCTCTCTTAAATGTTGTTCTTTGGTGTCCATTTGACATACCTACCTATGTGGAGGTTTACAATGACATCACTTCTAACGACATTTGGGAAGTTCTCCTCACAAAGGAGAATTACAACTTAGGACTTCCCACAAAGTATCCTAATTTCACCCCTCTTACCTCTTTTCTTAATCAGGTTTATCTTTGGAATTTGATGTCAAAGTCCACTTTCCTTGAATACCGTCTCGCAATCATGCAGATTCTACTTTTTACTTTTCTATTAAATCATGACATGAACTGGAATCACCTTATTCTCCATCTTCTTGACAAGCAGCCCAAAAGTTGCTTTTCATTTGGGATCCTGCTCTTCCACATTTTCCTTCATTTCCAAGTCCCCATGGATATAAATCATAAATAGTTCATTATTCATGTTTCCATTTTTTACCGGTTCACCTCTCAGAGATGGAGAAGGAACGTATGGCTAGACCCAAGACTTTTAAGTCTCAACTGCACGATGATTCAATTGCACATCCTCCTCCTACTACTCATTTCCTCCTCCACCATCACTTTAGCAGTTCCACAGGTACATGCCAATCCTGGTTCTTCCTTCTCCATCACTCTTTGATCATGACTAGCTATACTATACTATTCTCTTCGACACGAAGAGGTCCTTCCTCCTCAGACCATGATCAACTGTGTCTATCTCCTTTTTGACTACTAGCACAAGATGGTAACTAAGCATCTTGATTATCACATGTAGTTACCAAACTTTCTAAATGAGCAAGCTTGGTTCCAGCACAAGTACTTGCATCATAATGTGGCGTAGCACTTGCATCATATTTCACTTCAGCCTCCTGCCTGTCTGCCTCATCCTACCCGTCGTCCTATACCGCCAGATGCTTCCTCCAGTAATACAAGAGCTCTAGCATCTCCTCCTCCTCTAGTAGCACCATCAGAATCTTGGATGATAGTTTCTATGAGAAGGAAAGGTTTTCATCACATTCAAAAGAAACCTATAAAGAACATCATTGGGTTAATTATAAGGGGACCCAATAAATATAAAAAATTATATAATAATGCTCATACTTAACACTCCCTGATGAAAATACCATCATGAGTCCTAACTAGCCTGTTTTGGTCCAAAAAAGATGATAAAAGCTCCTACATCACCATCAGAGGGTCCTATATGCATGATGTTATGTTTTGAGAAGAGAACGAGAAACCAGGGTTAATTCTCTAATTTTAACAGTAAATCATGAACACAGAATAAACAAGGGGTTGGCTAGGGGTGAATTAAAGGTCAAATGAGCATTAAAATTTAATAAAGGGGTCCATGTAGATAGAAACAAGTTTTCGCGCATTTTGAGAATTAATAGTAACCCAAAACCCTAATTTCAGATCCACTTAAATAACAGAGGTTCTAGTTAGAATAAATTTCATTTAAACCTTCTAAAAATCATAGAAAAATATTCCATAAGGTTTGGTATCCTTGATTTGACCATTGGAACCGATTTTGACCTAAAATAGAGTCTCAGACAGAAAGTTGCCCTAATTTGGGTTTCTACGTAAATTTTCTAGTCAAAATTATTCAAAACCAAAATTCGACTTCACCATCAGATTCCTCGGATCCAAATTAGGTTTGTACCAAAATTTGGGCCCAATCAGAATCCATCTTGACCTAGTTTGCATTTTAGTCTAGTCTGACTCTTTCTCTCTCATTCATACCCCCAACTTTGGAAATCCTTACAAAAAGCCCCCTAACTTCTCTTCATTTTCTTCAAATGGGTCCACGCTGCCATGGAAGGTGTGAACCCAAAGGTGCCGAGCTTCAATTAGGGATACCTCCCTGATTACTCCATCAATCCCTTCCAAAATTGGAAGGGATGATCTTGAGGTCATCCCTAAATAACTAAACCTAATTCTAGATCCCAAATCTGCCCAAGAAGCTCATGCGAATCCTTTATTTCTAAGGATCTTCTTCCTGAAAAATCGAGCCTTTCAAGCTTGTTTGCAAGCTTGGGAGCTTGCTTGAAGGCCTGTAAAAGGCCCTCATGGACTGCCTCACCTCCTTAGCAAGTTTTTGGGCCATAAAACTCTTCCCTTCTCCCTCTTTGGCCTACTCCAAGCTTTTCTCTGGTGACCACCTTCCTCCGTTTGCTTCGCCGACCGCCACATACAATAGGTAGCCGGATCTTCTTCCCCTCTTCATTTCGCATCACGCAATACCGGCACAGCGCTCTCCGACCTCGTCGCCATTCTCCCTCTCAGAGTATTCTCCTTCTGCACCGGCTCATCATGGCTGATGCTTTCTCCGACTCCACTTTGTCCGTTAGCTTCCCACATCGACTCCTCTTCGACCACTGATCCTCCCAGCATCTTTGGACTTTAGGTCCACTCACGAATCCGCCCATCCCACCGTCATCTCCCCCATCTTTGACATACCTCCGGCGACCTTGACAACCTACTACATGCCACCAATTCGCCTGCCATCAACTCCTACACCTCTGCCATGTCCACGCAAGCAAAACCCCTCAAGAAATTGAGGGGATTGCTGCGCCCATCACCTCCCCGAGCACCTCCGCCTTTGTACTCATATTTCGCCTTCGCCAAACCTCCACGACCACTCTCACCGCACGCCACCGCCACCATCACCTTCGCCGTACCATGGTGAAGCTCCTAAGATGCTTTGATGAGGCCATCAAGCTGTACTACTTGTTTCCGGTCCTCACCGCCACTCCGCCGCCGTAGCCATCTTCTTCGACCTCTGCTACAGCTTTCCGGCTCTATTCTTCATCGCAATCACTTCCAGGTGGCGCGATCTCGCTCCAAGTGCATGGCCAGGCTATCAATTGAAGCAGACAGCCTCAACTCCGCTAGTGATTGAAAGAAGCACCGCTTGCTATTGCTTGGAGAAAGCACCTGGAAAGTTAATCCCACAACATGGGATTGGGAGCTCACAGCGTGACATAAAAAGAATTTGTGACCTGGACCCCTCGCCCAGTATACGTGGGGTCGGGTCCCTCTTCGCTCACACTCGCTCACTCGGCTACCTCTCACACCCATTAGCCCTGGTCCCCTGGCCGAATCCGAATACCTGCCTGGATACCTGATTATAGACTCGATTACGTGGGTTTCTGAGAAAGAGAAAGAGAGAGGGGGGTTTTTTCCCTTTCTCCTACCCACTTTATACTTAGCTGCTGAGAGGCTTTCCTGCCTTTGATTGGTGCTATGCTATGTCTCTCTCTCGAGGCTCGAGAAAAAGGAAGGAAGAGGCCTTTGAGCCTCTTAAAGGCATTGTAGCAGGCTTCATTTAAGTCTTCTAGGGCTTATCTCTATCGTCTAAGGCATTTGACTCTGATAGTGGTTGTGCTTATTATTCATATATTTGTGAGGTTTTAGCTTAAAGGGTAATTTGGTGATTCAAATCACCATTTTACCCTAATCTTTTTGCACATTGGTATTTAGATCTATTGATATATTATTCTGAATTGTTCTTCTGATCTTAATTGCTTATATTTTGCTTAGAATTGTGATCTGTGAGAATGAATTGCCATTTATTGCTCCCAGTGAACGATCTCGTACTTGCGAGTTATAAATTGTAAGTGTTTTCAAGCGATTTTGACTTGCTACGATGATTACATCCTTTAAAACATCAATTTCGCATTTTAACATTTTGGCGCCGTTGCTGGGGAGCAACACGCAATTCAGTTTCGCTGATTACAATTTCTAATCTGATCTAACTCACTTTATTTGATTTGTTGTGGCTGTGCAAGGTACACAGGAGAAGATCAGCCGCACAACATCCACTCTAGGGGCACGTAACCTCGTTTCCTTCTTCGCAAACCCCTATTTCTAGAAGGATTAAAAAAGGAAAAATCAACTAGGTCAACTTGCATTCCTTATTTAGAATTAATCACTTCTGAGTTGCCTAACTTGATGTATTTAGAAACCCCTCTCCAAGATTCCTGCACCTATTAGGCATTTAAAGTACTTAGGGCTACTCACCTTCTTGATTAAGACCTAGGTGCCAAATTTGGAAGAAATTGATTGGACCAGAAAGAGCCAAATTAGGGTTTTCATCTTAGGGTTGAGAAATACACATGCCTGAAATAACAAGAACTGACTTTCCCGCATTGTGTGCTACCTAAACCCATGCTTGAAGTTACTTAATCAAGGAGACCCTAAAATCAAGCTCTAATCATCCACGTGAATCTTAAAATTGGGACTTAATAACAAGGGCAGGTCAGGTGAAGTTGATCCATCTTGTGGGTAAACCAATCTTCAAATTAGGTCACCAAGCACAAATCAACTCTAAAGTTCAAGTGGAATTCTAAGCACCTCAATTCAAATTTAAAATTTGGTAGACTTAAGAGGTTAAGCAAGTCATTCCAGTCTATTTGGATCCGCGGTGACAAGGAATGTCGGGTGGGGGAAACCCTGTAACCTGTGGGGATGCTCTAATATGTAGGGGTATTTGCGAGATCTCCCTTCCTGGCTGCCTAATTACTTCTCGAGTGAGAGACTTTTTGATCAAGAGATGTCATCCGCCTCGAACCTCCTTAGTCATCCAAGCTTATTTGGGTGCTTTGATTGGGTCCATCAAACATTCTATCCCTCATATACTCCATTTAGTGCATGTTCAGGAGGAGGCCCTTAAGACCACCCTTAAGGCCTCTATTAGCTTTCCACTCTCGTCGAGGTCAAGCCTCGACCCATTTGTTTATGCAACTTCCCGATCAAATCGATATCTCCTTTGACTCTTCCATTTCTGAGCTTGAATCTCCAGTCACAGCCATGGAGCATCACGAAGAAGAAACTGGCCTTCAGCATCAATTCCATGACCTCAGAGATCTAGTCCATGCATACATCAACCCACCGCAGCATCTCAAATACGAGATCACTACAATCTCGCTGCGATGGAAATCGAGCCTAGAGAACAAATCCCTGTGGGAGGACCTGAGGTGGAGCTCAAGCCAAGTATGCTTCACATGATCCCAAAATTTCATGGCTTGAACTCTAAGGATCCCTTCCAGAACATCAAGCATCTGAAGCATCTAGCCCAGACCTTCGGGCCATCAATACAAAATCAGGATGGCTTACTCATGAAAATGTTCTCCTTCTCTCTCTTTGATAAAGCCGCCAATTGGTTTCAAACTTTGACTCATCTGAACACCACTTGGGGAGAACTTCAGATCGAATTCTTACAAAAATTATTTCCCATTGGTCGGACGAACACTATGCGACATCAGATCATACACTTCTTGCAAGGAGCGAGAGAACCTCTTCATGAGGCATGGGACCATTTTTTGGATCTCATGCGCAAGTGCCCCCATCATGGAGTTCCAAAATGAAAACAAGTCTAGTCCTTTTACCATGGGCTCCATGACGATATCAAGCTCTTTGTCAATGCAACCTGTGGTGGCAACATCATGGGTCAGCATGAAGACACGATTTAGGAGATTCTCAAGAACATGTGCGAGAGCTCCCTAAACAATGAGTCATTGGGTGTGTACGACTGAACGACCACCTGTGCATTGGTAAATAATTGGGGGGTACATGAGACCCGAGGCCTTTCCGCACCCATCGATCTAGAACTAGTGGCCAGTCATTTAGACAAGGTCTCAATTATCGAGAAGAAGGTGGACGAATTGACTTGACACTGGCAGAGAGCCACCTCAGCACAACAAAACTCGTTTGCACAACCGGCCTCTGGTAGGGAGGCTGTGCATAACATCTATCACCACTCTTCTTTGGGGATGGACCCTTATTCACCCTTGTCTGATCCTGGTCTTGTAGGAAACTCCGGGCCAGCCTACTCTAGTTGGGGGAACTCTGAACCCTCTTAATCTGATTTTTCTGGAGTTCCTCAGACCTGCGAGGATCTTCACTCCATCCAAAATAATCCATTCTCAAACACTTATAACCATGGATGGCACAATCATTCCAATTTTGCATGGTCGGGAAATAACCCAAATCCGAGATCTCAATTCCAACCCCAACCACAAGCTTTACGACCTTATTAGCCTGCTCAACCAAGGCCCAATCCAAATTTCCAATCCAGGCCACCTAAGGAAGACCAAATGTCTCTAATTCTTCAAACCCTAATTGACATGCAAAAACAGCACAAAGAAGAGATCATAAAGGTTTGCAATCAACTGGACCAGCTTGCAAATGCTCGCCAACTTGGCACACTTCCCTCCCAACCCTTGCCAAATCCAAACAACATGTCGACTCAAAATACGTAGTGAATCAAATCCCAGGTCAAATACAATACACTCAGCCAGGCCCATCGACTCATACCTACGTGTTTACCTCATCCACCTCAGCTAATCCGAATCACACCACGACCTATCCTACTGTTCAGCAACAAAATCCAATTCACTCTCCTCCACCTTTGCATCATGATTGTGCTAAGATCAATGTTGCGGGCATGAGAAAAGATCACAAACCCAAGCCCCGAGGCCCATCTCCCAAATCTCACCCAACTTATGATCAACATAACAAAGTCAAGGACAAAATCAAGAGGTGGAAACAGAAACTCGTCCCCAAAGATAGCCAATCCATTCCCCTATCCCAAATCTTATCCCACCTCCACACTAGAGGATTGTCGGAATCTGATGTAACGGGACCATTGAGGAATGCACAAGTCACTATTCCATTACTTGATATCCTCACTCGCAATCCCACCTCACCTGACTTATCCAAAAAAGAGGTGGAAGAACCATCACAAGGAAAGGTAGTATTGTCTGAAAGTGTGAGTGCCATAATCCAAAATAGTCTACCTCCTAAGAAATCTGATCCAGGCACCCCGCTGATCCCCTACAAGATTGGTGGTACAAATTTCAAGCAGGCTGTACTAGATCTTGGTGCTTCAGTCAACCTAATCCCAACCACCCTATTTGAAAAACTACGGATTGTACAACTAAAACCTACTGATGTTACTCTGCAATTAGCTGACCGAACCGTAATCACCCCAATTAGGTTGGTAGAAGATGTGGTAGTTAGAGTCAAGGACTTTAGCTACCTAGTCGATTTCCTAGTTCTTAACATGGAGACGCCACAACAGGTACAAGATATGCCTTTGATTTTGGGGAGACCATTCTTGGCTACTGTAGGAGCTATAATCAATTGTGAATCAGGGCACATGATAATTACCTATGGAGATGAACGAAGTGAGATTAATATTTTCGAGGCAGAAAAAGGAAAAGGAAAACACTCAGATGAACAACTAGATTTTATTCAAGACCTCATGATCATTTCATTAGTAGAAAACCTAGGGTCATAATTGGAAGTTTTTCACATAATGGATAATCCCAATTTGACCGAGCATGATTCAAATGACGTGAGAATAGTGGAGACTTTCACCTTTGATCTTAAGGACATAACAAGGGATTTTGGGGAAAATGATGACACATCAAGTTCAGATTTTTATTCCATGGATTTAGAGACATTTTATTGTTTTGAGGATCTCCAAGAATCAGGCTTGGTAGATATTTAGAGTGACCTCCACCTAGAGTATGAAACCTTTACAAAATTCAAGATAGATAATTCAAAAGGCACTCTCCAAACATGCACTTTTGATTGGGATGAAAATCATAGTGAAGATTCATTGGAAGACCCAATCTTTGAGTCATTTCTTGAGGAGATGATCTTACATTCAGTAGAAAAGAATTAAGATGACTCATTGGATATCGATTCATTAGGTCACATTTCACGAGAGGAACCACACATCTAGGATATGCTGATTAGGTTCACCTCTATTGGATTCTGGACTCCATGATCTCACTTCAGAACTCCATGATTAATACATTTTCCGAGTGATTCCTCTGCAGAAACTCCATAAGAGCCATCCATAAATGAATCAACCTAACCCATATCATAGATCTTCTGGAATGACTCTTCATCATAATTTGATACTCATCTGTGGCCATTTGATTCTCTTTCACCACGATCACATATTTTCCCCTATCAGTCATCATAATACGTCAGTTGACATAACCTTTTGAGCTCATTGCACCCAGCTAATGGCGTTAAACTTAGCGCTTAACAGGAGGCAACCTGTCATCTTTTGAAAAACCCGAAACCTTTCTGACATATCCATTTGCTGAATTCATATTGAACTTCAGGCTTCGTTCATTAGAACAACCGACTCCACCTTTGGTACATGTATCAAAGCTTGAAATCGTTTGCAACAATCATTTCGACCCGTTCACCTCCCACCTGTTCTAATGTACAATCTGGATTGAACTCGAACCCACCTAATTTACAATAAGGACATTGCAAATCGTAGGCATGGTGGGGTATAAAGTGCAAAACGCTATGAAATCAATTGCATGAAAAGGTTTCATCAAAAAAAAAAAAGAGGAAAAGAGAGGTCATTGTAAGCTAAATGAAAAAAAAGAGGGGAAGAAAAGAAAGAAGAAAAAGGAGCAAACAAAAAGAAAATAAAATGAATTAGTCCCTTCAAATTGAATGTGGAACCTACCTAACTTCTAGGTTAGATCGGATTATGAATTAAGACCTGAAAGGCTAAAACTTAGGGAACTAGTGGTGAATACCGACCTTAGGCCTTTTGGATCTGGTCTACAGTTTAAACACTCAAGTACTTGTTAAGATTTGGATTATTCCTCAAGAGGTTGAGGAAAGTGCAAGGCTGATGTATTAGGTCTAAGGCTTAGGGATTATTCAGCCCCGTTGCCTGCCCTTTGGTTTGCGGGACATGATAACCTAAGCACCCTAAATCACACACAAGTCTGGTTCAGTGCACTTAATTATGAAAATCTTGCAAAAGTCATTCATTCTGTTCTAAAAAGCTGTTCTAGGATCTAGATTAGGAGCGGCTCAAAAATACAAGTTGATTTGGATAAGTTCCCAGCACAAAGAGGTGGGAAATTACTCTCGAAGATGCGTAATAACATATCGTCTCCTCGGTGCTTGTCTCTTAGGATATCTAAATATCTTACTAGGGGCACGTAAGCACCTTGTGTTGGTTCAGGTGCCACGGGCGTGATTATCTTGAAATGTCAATTGTCAGGGCCTGAATTTAGCTATAGAATGCCATGGGCGACACTATCTCGAAGTGTCAAAAGCCAGGGTTCTAGGGGTTTCCATGAGCAGTGTTATACCAAAACATAGAAAGCCAAGGACACTTCAAGGATTGATGGTAGGGATAAGGAATCCGATACTGACTATGTTTAGGGCCAATCCGAGGCTGGATTTAAGGAATAATCTAAAGAAAAGAGAGAGAAACTCTCCAAATGAAAAACCTTCTCTTATCTCTCTCTTACAAAAATGCATTAGCAAACTAAACCTAAACTCATTCTGTTACACGCACGAGTGCTTTAACTGCTGGGTTCAATGAACCTCTGGGTAGTCTTTGGGGGCCTTAGAAACCTTCACGGCAAACTCAGGATAAAGCTGGTCAGATCTGGATCTTGGCTGATACTTGAGTACCTCTAGGCCTATTGTTGGTATTAAGATCTGGTTCCTAGAGATGTGGCTTAGTAAGGCATCCTGATGGTTACGTCCGACCTAGAGAATTGGTTTGATCCATAAAATTTTTGCTAAAAGACTAGCAAAATCTAGGTATGGGGGTATGATGGGAACACCATCATGAGCCTTAACTAGCCTATTTTGGTCTAAAAAAGATGATAAAAGCTCCTACATCACCATCAAAGGGTCCTATATGCATGATGTTGTGTTTTGTGAAGAGAACGAGAAACCAAGGTTAATTCTCTAATTTTAACAGCAAATCATGAATACAGAATAACCAAAGGGTTGGGTAGGGGTGAATTAAAGGTCAAATGAGAATTAAAGTTTAATAAGTGGGTCCATGGAGATAGAAACAGGCTTTCGCGCATTTTGAGAACTAACAGTAACCCAAAACCCTAATTTTAGACTCGCTTAAATAACAAAAGTTATAGTTGGGATAAATTTCATTCAAACCTTCTAAAAATCATAGAAAAATATTCCATAAGGTTTGGTATCCTTGATTTGACCATTGGAACCCATTTGGACATAAAATGGAGTCTTAGACAGAAAGTTGCCCTAATTACGATTTCTATGTAAATTACCCAATCAAACTTGGTCAAAACCAAAATCCAACTTCACCATCAGATTCCTTGGGTCCAAATTAGGTTTGTACCAAAATTTGGGCTTAATCAGAATCCATCGTGACCAAGTTTGCATTTTGGTCCAATTTGATTCTTTCTCTTTCATTCATACCCCCAACTTTCGAAATCCTTACAAAAAGTCCCCCAACTTCTCTTCATTTTCTTCAAATGGGTCCCTTCCGCCATGGCAGGTGTGAACCCCAAGGTGCCAAGCTTCAATCAGGGATACCTCCCTGATTTCTCCATTAATCCCTTCCAAAATTGGAAGGGATGATCTTGAGGTCATCCCTAAACAACTAAACCTAATTCTAGATCCCAAATCCGCCCAAGAAGCTCATACGAATCCTTGCTTTCCAAGGATCTTCTTCCTGAAAAATCGAGCCTTTCAAGCTTATTTCCAAGCTTAGGAGCTTGCTTGAAGGCCTATAAAAGACCCTCATGGACTGCCTCACCTCCTTAGCAAGTTTTTGGGCCACAAACCTCTTCCCTTCTCCCCCTCCAGCCTGCTCCAAGCTTTGCTCTAGTGACCACCTTCCTCCGTTCGCTTCATCGGCCGCCACGTACAATATGTGGCCGGATCTTCTTCCCTTCTTCATTCCGCATCACGCAATACCGACGTGGCACTCTCCGACCTCCTTGTCACTGTTCTCCCTCTCGGAGTATTCTCCTTCTCCTGTGCCGTCTCATCATGGCTGACGCTTTCCCTGACTCCACGTCGTCTGTTAACTTCCCACATCGACTCTTCGACCACTGATCCTCCCAATATCATTAGACTTAAGGTCCACTCATAAATCTACCCATCCTACCGTCGTCTCCCCCATCTCCGGCATACCTCCGGTGACCTCGATAACCCGCTACACGCCACCAATCCTCCTACCATCAACTCCTACACCTCCGCCGTGTCCACGCGAGCAAAACCCCTCAAGAAATTTAGGGGATTGCTGCGCCCATCACCTCCGTAAACACCTCCGCCTCTGCACTCACATTTCGCCTTTGCTAGACCTCCACAACCACTCTCACCGCACGCCACCGCCACCATCACCTTCGCCATACCATGGCGAAGCTCCTTAGTTGCTCTGGCGAGACTATCAGGCCGTATTACTTGTTTTAGGTCCTCACGTCTCTCCCCCACTGCAGCCATCTTCTTTGACCTTGATTACAGCTCTCCAGCTCTGTTCTTCATCGCAATCACTTCCAGGTCAAGCGGTCTCACTCTAGGTGCATGCCTAGGCTATCAATTGAAGCAGACAGCCTCAACTCCGCTCGCGAACGGAAGAAGCACCACCTGTTGCTGCTGTGAGAAAGCACTTGGAAAATTAGTCCCACATCGTTGGGATTGGGAGCTCACAGCGCGACATAAAAAGAATTTATGACCTGGACCCCTCGCCGAGTACATGAGGAGTTAGGTCCCTCTTCACTCACACTCACTCGACTACCTCTCGCACCCGATAGCTATGGTCCCCTGCTCGAATCCAAATATCTGCCTGGATACCCAATTATAGACCCTATTACGTAGGTTTCCAAGAAAAAGAAGAAGAAAGAGAGAGGGGGCTTTTGTCCTTGCTCCTGCCCTCTCTATACTTAGCTGTTGAGAGGCTTTCATGTCTTTGATTGGTGTTGTGCTGTGTCTCTCTCTTGAGGCTCGAGAAAAAGGAAGGAAGAGGTCCTTGAGCCTCTTAAAGGCACAGTAGTAGGCTTCATTTAAGCAGTCTAGGGCTTATCTCTGCCATCTGAGGCATTTGACTCTGATAGTGGTTGTGCTTATTATTCATATATTTGTGAGGTTTAAACTTAAAGGGTAATTTGGTGATTCAAATCATCATTTTACCCTAATGTTTTTGCACATTGGTATTTGGATCTATTGATATATTATTTTGAATTGTTCTTCTGATCTTAATTGCTTATATTTTGCTTAGAATTGTGATCTGTGAGAATGAATTGCCATTATTGCTCCTAGTGAACAACCTCGTACTTGCGAGTTATAAGTTTTAAGTGTTTTCGAGCGATTTTGACTTGCTATGATGATTACATCCTTTAAAACATCAATTTCGTGCATTAACACTCCCCCTCAAGTTGGGATGTAGATGTCTATAAGTTCCAATGTGCTACAAAGAAAGTTATATCGCTTCTCCTTTAAGGCTTTGGTAAAGATGTCTACTAGCTAAAGCTTAGATGGAACATATTAGGTGTTGAGTTTCCCTTCAAGGACCACATTCTGTACAAAGTGACAATCTACCTTAATATGATTGGTCATCTCATGGAAGACTAGGTTAGAGATAATGTAGGTGGATGATTTATTATCACAATAGAGCGAAACTGGTTTATCAACCTTCACTCCCAGATTTGACAAAAACTTGATGGTGTAAACTCATCAACAATCTATAGTTGTGGCACCTGGAGAACCTGACACAAGGTGCCATGTTCCCCTGGACTGAAGTGCCTGCATCTCCTCATCCATGGTCGCACGTCTTTGGGGGTTCTTGGATGCCTAACTGAAACCTCAAGGAATGACAACAGTGGTAATGGCAGAGGCAAACTGTCTAGCCTCCTCTTCTAAGTGTGAGATCCTGGTATAATGAGACATCGAGTGCAATGAGCAAGACAATTGGACCTTCTCAACCTAGTGGTTTATCATCATCTATCTATATCCAATCTAGAAAGGAGGGGGTAGAATCAAGTGAAATGTCCTGTGTAGTGTCAAAGGGTGTTATTGATCTCCTGTGATAGATTTGTCTCTTCTATAGTGCAGCCCCTATTGACGTACCTTCCTATGAGAAATAGAGTATCTTCTTAAAGAAAGCCATGTCTGTTGTGATAATGTATCTCCTGTGAACTAGATTGTAGCACCTATATCCCTTCTGAGTCCTGGAATATCCAAGGAACACGCACTTCATAGCATAAGGAGCAAACTTATCCTGATTACCAAAGTCCTGGACAAAGCATGTGCAGCCAAAAATTCATAGAGGCGGGTTGAAAATTTGGTCACAGTCTAGATAGAGAACCTAGTTCGGGATCCATCCTCCAAGCATAGAAGAGGCTCCCTGATTGATTAGGTATGCAATAGTAAGGATGGCATCCCCCCAAAATTGCCTTGGAACCTTCATATGGAACATTAAGGTCTAAGCAATGTGCAGGAGATGTCACAACTTATGCTCTGTCACATCATTCTACTGAGACGTGTGGGCACAAAATGTCTGATGTATGACCCCATGACTGTTGAAGAACTTTAGATCCTTCTATATGAACTCCAATGCATTGTCACTGTGGAAAACTCTAACAATGGTGGCATACTAAGTTTGCACCTCTAAAATAAACCTCTGCACGATCTAGGGAATCTCTGATCTAGTCTTCATTAAGAAGACCCAAGTTAGGTGGC
Organism: Thalassia testudinum; assembly: GCA_037157565.1. Lineage (NCBI taxonomy): Eukaryota > Viridiplantae > Streptophyta > Magnoliopsida > Alismatales > Hydrocharitaceae > Thalassia > Thalassia testudinum. The sequence goes on along the minus strand of JAZHRO010000015.1, from coordinate 20,851,629 downwards.
TAAAATCATCCATAAACATTGCATAATACTTGTGTCCTCCTAGAGTCATAACCTTGGACGATCCCCATACATCATAGTGTAATAGTGCAACAGGGTAGCAGTCACCCCATCGCTCCATCGTGGGAAGCTGGTCCTATGGTGTTTCCGAAGTTGACAATCCTCTCACCCAAGAGTAAAGGATTTTGGCAACTCAAGATACATTTACTGCATCTTCTTGACTGATGGATGACCAAGCCTACCATGCCATAGCCAGGAATCACTAGTAATGGATATAGCTCTAGTGAACAAGGCAGACATGTCCAGGTAGTATAGGTCATCTCTCTCCATGCCTCTACCAAGGATCTCCCCCATCGGTCTATCCTAGAAGTAGCAGTGCTCCTCATCAAATATCACCCGGCATCCATGATCCTTGCAAATATAGCTTACAGACAATAAGTTCATAGGAAACTCAAGAGCATAGTGAAATCTTCAATCATCAACCTAGAGGTTGCTTGAACACTTCTAATAGCCATCATCAGGGAAGTGGCACAATTAGAAACCCTCACCCTCTTGATCCCACGTGGGGATAATGGATTCTCTAGATGCTCTGCATTCCCACTAAGGTGAATAGATGCCCAACAGTCAACTACATAGGCACCACCAGACTTCTTCTTCTTTGACCCTTCTTAGGCTGCATAAGGAATCCCTTGTGGATCTGAAATCGACCCCATTCTAGGTCCAAACATAAGCTCCATGCATGAGAGAAGGCTAATCATGCTATAGAGAGGAAACATCTTCTTCAAGAGCAAGGGAAGACTCAACGCTAACCATGTTGTGTATGGGAGAACTCTCACCACACACACTGATAGAAGACTTGACATCACTACACACATTAGAAATCTACTGCGCCAATCTTCCACAACAACACATATTGGTAGGGGCTCCATAGGGCCTGTTGGCGGTGCTAGGGGCATCGCCTAGCCTCCTAGCAGCAACGTTGATGCCTCCCAGCCACTTAGCGACGGCACTACTACTTCTTAGCCACTTAGCTATGGCGTTGCTATAGCCCAACCACCTAGTAGCAATGCTGTGGACACTGCCCATGCTGTTGCTATTGCTATGGTTCTCTATTTATGACAAGAAACACCAGGATGTTGATGATCCAAACATCTTTGCGTGGTGGGATATCGGAGCATCGACTTAAGACCACTGCTTTGATACCATGTGAGGAGGAAAGGTTTTCATCGCATTCAAAAGAAACTCCAGGCTCTCTTTTATAGAGAAGAGCATTGGGTTAATTACAAGGGGGCCCAATAAATATAGAAAATTTCATAATAGCCCTTGTATTCAACAATTTTACCACAGAAGTAGCCCTTGTCCTCCACACAATCATCCAGTCGATCTAGGCATGTCCTACATCTTCCATCTTATGCAAAAGATGACGATGATATCTACGATCTTGATCCAACATTCATGGCTGATGATCTCAATTTTACACTAAATGACACTTTCTTTAATGGACATTAGTTGTTGTTATGTCTTGTAATTTTTGAACTCTATTACATTTTGGTTTCTATTATGTTTTTTCTACTTTGAACTCTACCATATTTTCTACATTGATGCTTTTGATGATATCACCATTTCCCTAACAATATTTATTTTTGATATTAGCAAAGGGTAGAATTAGGATAAACACAATTTGCTTATTGATCAAGGGAGCTTTATGACTATCCTTTGCATACTTTTCTTAACAACTTTGCAATCATCAAAAAGGGGTAAATTGTTAGTATCCTTATTTTTTTTGATACAAAATTGGTCCATATATATTGCTTGCTGCAAATTAACATTTCAGGAATATAAGTTAAATATTTAAAGTAAGATAAATGGACTAACAAGCGGATAAGCAATGAAAATGGACTAACAAGCATACCAGAAATAGTGGTCTTCCTGAATATGTATTTAGTTGATCATAAGTTGTTGATCCTTGTAAGTCTCGTATTTTTGTCTTTCTAGGACCCTTTGTAAGGAACCTCAAAAAATAAAATAGACTTAATCGTTCTTCATTTTCATCACTTAAAATTGACCAAAAAAATTAGTGACCAACCAATTTGTGTAAAGATTGAAGCCACTTTCATTTCCACAAAAATTGACTGATCACTTTAATGTATCGATCGATCAAAATACTAGTTAATCACTCAAAGATTTGTAATGATAGACCAATTTGCTAGAAATCTATTCTTGCCTTTTCTACGCAAATTGATCAACCAATCTGGCGCCTCTTATAAGCTCTTTTTGTCCACAAGTTGATGGACCACTTAAATATCTTGATTGACCAAACGAAATAGTTAATAATAAAATTTTCTATGCATTTTAATCGATCAAAAGAAGTTTTCATTGACCAAATTGCGTATCTTTGAAAAGTTTCATTTCATTTAATTTTGATCAACCAACAAAAGTTTTGATCAATCAACGTCTTAAGTTGATTGACCAAAATATTAGAATGATTGACCAATGTGCACAGAATCAAAGTTTCTTTTCTCATGCACAATGATTGACCACTCACTTAGTTGATCAATCAATGAACTATTAAATTCATCGACCATTTAAATTTTAATAAATCAATATTCACAATCACTTTGGTATAATTTTTAACGCAACTTGATCGATCAGTTAGAAAATTTGAGCTATCAATGAATAGTGCTTTTTATTGATCAATGGTTATTTTGATCGACCAAATTAAGTTGAAATCAAACTCAATTTCACAGATTTGATTTTATAGCTTCCAAAAATAACTCTCATCATTTCTCTTTAAATAACATTGATTTTGAATCATTTTATACACTAGAAAAATCTCTCGCTTTCTTGCAAACACACTCTACACTCTTAAGGAATTGAGAGACTCTCTACATCATGCTCTCTACACTAAAATCTCCTCAATATTTCTTATAAGCTCGAAAAGAAAATCATTCAATGGGAATAGTCTCACAATGTCGGTTTGAATAGCTAAATTCTTGAGGTTCCATTAGTTTTATTGTTATATTTTTTTGCTTTCAATTTCTTGTTGGGTGCTCAAGTGTGAGTTCCTATCACTAGTGAAACAAAATCTCTAGGTTAGGAATCAAGAGTGTTGTAAGCGGCTTGACTACTATCATTGCAAGTAGTCAACAATTGTTAATGGATTTGATTAGTCATGTCCAATTGAGAAAATCCTAAGTTGAGAGGTTTGGATATTGGTTTTCACCTGTGTGGATTTCCACCATAAATCCATGTGAACTTGATATTTGTTCTTCTTCTCTTTATTATTTTTTATATTGGATTTAACAAAAAGATATTACACTATTACCCCTCCTCTAGTGTAGTTTTGATCCTACAGGTAATTTCATAACCATAATGTCCCGTTATGCTGAATAATTTGGTTTTGCTAATCAAATCAAGAGTGGCTGAATGGACAACAAAGAGGAATCTCGAAAAAATAACATTTAAGGCCTAAAATTATAATCGAAAGAAGAAAAAGAATCTATTTTTTTTTAGAAAGAAAGGATGGCTATTGGTAACAGTAATCATCCAAAATTATATTGATGTCAAAAAAGGTACAAGCTTAGTTTAAAAAACAAGTCCACAAGTCGGATAGAAATGTAGCTTCCCTACACACATTTTCAACCCATGCTCTTCCCCGCTAAAAAAGAACATCATTTCTCTCATGCTAAATGCACCAAAGGAGAGCCCCCACAAGATGTTGTCGTTGTTGCATGCTTCCAAGTCATTCCCATAAATCATCCCAAGATGGGAGTGACCCCTCACACACCTTGGCCTAGGCCTCCTTTGTGAAAGGGGAATCGCAAAACAAATGCTAAAAGGAAAAAACAGACATTGTTGTAAGGGAGTGCCCATCAACCTGTGCCGCAAGCTCCCTATGACTAAACCACCCCTCCTTGAAAGCCAAAGAAAAATCTTGACTTTCAAAGGAACCTGTAGCTTCCACAGCTTAACACAAATCTGGTCATCCTCTGAATTGGGCGGGAGTGAGAGAAGCTGCTTGTAAGCCTTCCTAGGAGAGTACGGACCATGTCTACAGCAAAGCCCATCTGGTCCATTAGAGAGGTGAAAAGCCTAAGTTGCAAGAAGTAGTTGCCCCCATTCCTTTGCGAAACACCCCACAAGGGGACCATCAAGCAAAGGGAGAATCCAAGAAGCCCAAATGTTGTCCCAACAATCTGCCACTGCAACGTTCTTATCATGAGAAAGACCATAGCACCTTGGGAAACAATATGCCAGCTGACCCTGGCCCATCCAATCATCCAACTAGAAACAAAATTTTACACCATTACCCAAGGATGGCATGAAATGCTCCCAATGGTCTCTTAATGTCGTCATCTTGGAGTGCCAAAAGGGTGAAGCCCCATTGGGAGTCTGACTCCCAAATGTAGGCCCCCCATAGGAATCAAGCAAAAGATCCTACCACAGCCCTCCGCATAAACCAAACTACCCACTTAAGGAGTAGAGAGTCACCAAACTCCTTAAGTCTATGAACCCCCAAACTACCTGCCTTCTTGGGTCTACAAATAAGGTCCCACCTAGTAGGCTACATGAAGTGACCCTCAGAATGGGGCCCCTTGTAAAAGAACTATTTCCGCACCACCCCTAGTCTTTTAACCATAGATCTGGTGGGCCTGAACATGGACAAAAAGTAGACCGAAATGGCTGAAAGCACGAAATTCAAGAGAATAAGTCTACCCCTTTAGAGAGTAGCCTCCTGCTCCATCTCATAAGGTGGGAAGAAATGTTCTCAAACACCTCCAACCAATCGGTGCTCTTCATCTTCTTTACCCTAAGAGGAAGACTCAAATACCATATTGGAAGGTCCACTACTAGCATGTCCAAGGTCACAGACAAGGCCACCCTAGTAGTAGAATCAAGGCCAAAATAGACCAGTGACAACTTGGCACCATTCACCAAAAGTCCAAAGATTTCACTAAAGATGTGCACCAAGTGGCGTGCCAACGTAGCCTGAGCCACACCTCCCTCCACAAAAAAGAAGGTATCATTAGCAAATTGAAGGATAGGCTTCAAAGCCCTCTGTCCAGAAGACACCATGTAACCATGTATCAAGCCTCCATCTGAGGCCTTGAAGGCCACCCATGCCAATGTATCAACTGCCAAGATAAAAAGGCAAGGGAGCCACCGGGCAACCCTGTCTAACACCTTTCTAGGGCTGAATCCAGCGACCCATAGGATGACCATTCATTAGAGGGGAGAAGGAGGAGGTCATAACACATCTCTTCATCCACTGGACCAATTACTCTGGAGAACCCCTACACCATAGAATTTCCCACAAATTGGACCAAGACAAAGAGTCATAAGCCTTAGAAAAATCAACCTTCCACATGAAAGCCTTTCGCTTGGATCATGTCCATCCTACCACCATCTCTTGGGCCAGGACAAAAGACTCCTAAAGAGACCGACCTTTCAAAAAGGCCGATTGCATCAGACTAATAAGGATCGGAAGAACCTCCCGCAAACGATTAGACATTAGCTTGCCAATGATTAAACAGAAGGAATTTGAAAGAGCAATTGGCCTAAAGTCCCCAAGTGTCTCTGCTCCCTACTTCGGTAGTAGGAAGAGATAAGAGTGGTTAAGCCACTCAAAGCCATAGTTCCCTTCTCGAAATTTAGCCAATGCCACCATAACGTCCTCCCGAAGAAGCCCCTAAAATGCCTTATAGAAGAAGACCTGGAAACCATCAAGCCTCGAAGAACCCTTAGCCTTCAGGCCTGTCAATGCTTCCAAAACCACCACCTTTGAGAATGGCCTCGTCAAGAGCATGGCCTCATCCTACCTCAAACGGGGCATATTGGATGCTGCCAACTGCCCTGCTCGCCCACCCTAGTCACTTAGTGGAGCTGGTTATTGACCTCTTTGCACACCAACTCAAGTTGGTCAATCACCTGATCCCCAACTCTGAGTGAGAAAATTTGGTTGAAGTGCCTCCTTGAACTCGTAGAGGCATGAAGGAATCTTGTGTATGCATCGCCCTCCTTTAACCACAACTGCTTGGACTTCTCTCACCAATCCATTTCTCTTTTTAGATCCTCCCTTGCCACCACTCCCTAGAATCTCTTCTTGTCCTCCAAGTCACCAGTGGTAAGGGGAGAAACATCTTCCTTAGTGTCCAAAGATCGAATTGCCTCAAGAGCCTCCACTCTGTCCCTCTCCCTATTCATAGTAGTCCTCTTCTTATAATCAATCAACATGAAATGAAGGCGCTGGAGTTTGGAGGCAAGAGATCTAGCGACCAATCCCTCCCCCAGGATATCTCTCCACCAATTAGCAACCATGTCCCTAAAGCCCCCTTCCTGAAGCCAAGCCCTTTGAAATTTGAAATAAGAGGAGACCACTAATCCTACAGAATAGGCATGTGGTCCAAGAAGGGACATGACAATGTGGAAGCACCCACAAGATGGAACATCTCCAAATGGCCCACATTGCACAAGAATCTGTTGAGGCACGACATAGATTCGCTCCCACTCCTCTAAGTATAAATAGCCATAGATGTAGGGAGTTCAAAAAGATAAAGCTCCGCCACCACCTCCTGGAAACCTAGGGTAGAGGAGTCGTGCCTACTGTTAGGTCGATTGCTGACCCCTAGTGCGGCATTAAAGTCACCCTCGAGTAGCCTGGAGCCCCCTGCACAAACTCAGCCGCTTCCCTCAGGTCACACCACAACCTAGGTTGATCACTGTTGGAACAAGGCCCATAGACACAAGAAGCATACAACATAGCTCCATCCATACTCCAAGTAAAGTGACTAATAATAACATGCATCCCTTTCTTAGAGTCCTCAAGGGAAAGGTGACCCTTCTTCCACCAAATAGCGAAGCCCCTAGAACGACCCACAAAAGGAATGATAAGAAGCTCTGAGTCACCACCAGAACCTAAAGGAAACCACCCACAAACATCTTTAGTATCGAGCTGCGTCTCCTGAAGTAAGGCACAATCAACTTGCCACTCACGCAGATAGCGATGGAGAGTCGCCCTTTTGGCCCTGTCGCAAAGGCCACAGATGTTCCATGAAAGGATCCTTGTTATGGTGAAGAATGATAACCCCTCCCCTTCAGCGGGACTTTGGTGACCTGTAAAATACGCACCAAGTAATCATCATTCACCTTTAGGAACTTCAAATCACCCCAACTTATCAAATTTATTAAATGAAGCCAATTCTAAGCTCTTAATCAAGTATTGATATAAATCCCTAAATTTAATGTCAAATAACTGATTCTTGGAATCTTATACAAGTATGGACTTTTGTCATGGCCATATTGTTATTATCCAAAGCTACTAATTAAGATGATTTTGAAGAGCTATCCTAAAATAGTAAAATCTGGAATTGATCGGGCACCATTCCACGTACCATAAGGATTCTTCATCCCAACATTATAACTTGATGACAACATCAACATTTATCCTTGACACAAAGTGCAGTTGGTCGTTGGATTCATAGCCCCTATTCACCTCCAGGAGTGTTGGCTATTAGGTTCGTAACCCTTATTCATTTCTAAGTATGGTTGGTCACCTGGTTCTTAGTAGTCATTTAGCTTTAGTTGTGGACCACTGCCTCCTTCGTAGTCCTCTACCTGAACAAAAGATGGAGAGGTTGGAGATAAAGGTGGTTGACAACAATGGTGAATGAGGAGGGGGACAAGGGAAGGTTGGTGGAATGACGGATGGTTAGGAGATGGAGGGATTGGAGTTGGAAGTGGTGGGAGATTATGGTTTCATCCTTGTTGTAAGGGGAGGTCAAGGATGGAGGATCGAGACATTTTGCTCCCCATCTGATGCCATGACTAACACTATCCCAGCACAATTCATTTGGATCCAAGATCAAATTTCATGATATCATCTACATCATCCATATTAACCTAACCAAAGTTAACTCTGATTGGGTTGTCGTTAATCCTCTAATGACAAGGGTATATTTGCTAATGGCTAAGATTTCATAGGCATATATGTAATATATATCCAAAAATGTATGGGTGTATAAGTATTATCCAAAGATTATAGGGATTTTTATGTAAAATCTCCTTTTCTAATTGTTGATAATGATCTTTTCATTTATCACCTAATGAACTTTGTGCTCAAAAATGCAAACGGTGCATATCAAAAGCATCTAAACCTCATTGTTATAAAATCAATAGGAAACTCTTTTAAGGTGTACATTGATAATGTTCTTGTGAAAGGCAATCATGTGTCAAAGCATTTTTCCAATCTCAGAGAAGCTTTTCTTCTTTAAATTAGTATAAACTAAGATTAAATCCCAAAACTTGTGTCTTTGCTAGTGTTCATGGGATGTTTCTCAGTTTTGTAGTCTTAAGTGGATGAATTAATGTAAATCCATGGAAGATTAAGGCAACAATAGATTTAATCCTATTAGCTAAATTACGAGGAGTCCAATCCATTATCAAAAAGATTGCCACTTGGTTGATTTCTTTCTCAGTCTGTAAATAGATGCTAACCTTTCTTTTCATGCATAAAAAGGGAAAGATATCAAAATTTTGTTCCTAATTCCCTACCTCTTCTATACTTTCACAAGCTCTATAATTACATTCTTAAACCCTATGTGCAAACCCTTGGTTTCTGTGAATTTGACATCAAGCTAGCTATCGTAGCCTTGTTGTGCCAATTTTATGAGCACAACCTAAAAGACCCATTTCAGGATCTATACAACTTCTAAGTGTTGAACCAGATCACAAATATTAAAACCTAAGTGATGTAGCTACATTCAACCTGATCCCTTTCTCCTTAAGGTTAAAGCTAGCCATTTGTAAGGACCATAACAAAACCCATCACCAATTGGTATCAACTCTGAAATGATCAAATGTTTCCTATGTTAGTTGAATAAATGCCTTAAGGAGAGCATTCACAACATTCTCACAATAGTTAGGCAGACAATCACTTGATATGCATGAATGATTCAAAAATTTGACTTGCAAATGCCGCAACCACGGCATTTGCAAGTGGCATCTAGTCTAGAATTTCTATTATGACTTAATGATTAGTCAGGGAACCTTGTAGATGTTGCTTGTGGAGGATAATTTTATTTCCAGGGATGAGAACTCTATCTTTGAACTCTTTGAGAACATACGTAGAAAAACTTCTTTTGTATTGCTTCAATGAATATGTTAATGTGTGAAGTCCAAACCAACTTAAGTAAAGATGATAGTGACATTATTGCAAAAAATAGACAAAGTTTGCATTACTTGAATGGATTTGGATGAATTGATGTCTTCTAAGAACTCAGTCTCCATACTCTCTTCATAGACCATTTTGTGTACTCTGCCACCTTTCTACAATTGTTCCTTTGCATGAGGAGTATGTGCATATTCTTGTTGAGGCTCTACAATCAAGCTTAACACCTCCAAATCACAACCTACTTACCATTTAGGTGATCAAATCTGACTCCTTCTGCCTACTTATGTCCAACTTTTGTGGAAGTCCAATCCATACTGATAAATTCAGGAAGTCCTTATGCCAACATATAAAATCTAAGAGTTCACTTCATTTAGCTTAATATATTCATTGCCAACCCTTTTTCTGACCAATTTATACTTTTGATAAATTGAAATCAAACATAGTTACACTTCATTTACTTGGTAGATTAATGCAGAAGTCTTCAAGAGTTCTTATGGATGCAATTATCTAAATGAACTAGTTTTATTTTCCTATGGATTTTTTGGTTTTAGATACGGAGATCCTCCAACAAATTTGGCATGCACCCATCATTTTGTGAAGACCTTTTCTTGGCCATGGCAAAAGCACAGATTATGAATCAAGAGACATGAACATAGCCTCTCTCAACTAAAAAATGAACTTGATTTATTTAGTGCTTCAATAAATTTTCAAACTGAGATGAATGTAATGCCAATGAGGAGATTAATCAAGTTGAGGAAAGTCTTGGAGGAACATACACTGATAAACCTCATAAATAACCCTGTAGAAACTTGTCTAGCTAACTTAATATTAGAATGAAAATTTGAGACTATTAGATGTTGTGTGCCCTAAGCAAGCTATTTGAATAATGTAATATGATTATAATACATTTGAATAAAAGAATTATATTCTTCTTTAGTAGATGAATTGGATCCTTTAGGATGAATAGGGTAACGTACTTAGCTAGATCAAATAAAGTTGATGTGTGTTGATTTGGAGATCTAAATAGTTTAAAGGATCTAATAGTATATTAAGAAATAATCTGATTCGATCAATTGTTTCCAATATGAGTTCAAATGAGAACCTTTGTAAGTACCTCTGTTTTGATGCACCAAAATTATGCTATCTGTCAGACTAATCTTTCAAGATTCTCTTTCTGGATTCATGGAATAAAGCAAGAAGATTGTTGTTTTCCTCTCTGAGTCGTTTTTATTTTATTTGAATCTAGAATATTTTGTAAGGAACCTCAAATTAACTTCAAACGAATTTTCGTACTTAATGTAAAAATCAAGTTCTTAGGTTAATTGATCGACCAAATTTATTGATCGACCAACCAGCTTAATTAATCGATCAAATCAGCTCATTTTAGAAAGTGGATTAATACACCTTTGATCAACCATTTAGCTTAATTAATCGACTAAACATTGATCGATCAAATAAGTAGTTTGACCAACCAAATCTTATTTTTATCGACCAAACTACCTTAATTGATCGACCAATTGAATTCAGATTAATTCTTTTTCAGGTCGATTCTCTAGTATAAATAGAAAAAGAGCTCTTATGCTTTCTTTTAGGTGCTTTTGTGCTTTTGCGTCAACACTTTTCAAAGCACGTCGATCCAAACCTTTGCAAAAAAATTGATTTGACCTTCCTTGAGGTTCCATATATAGGATTATACTATTCTCATCATTATTTGTTGCTTTGATTATGGATCCTAACTGGTTGGGAAGATTCATTGTTGTTGTGCTTCTCTTCAAGTTGAAAAGAGAAGGGAGTATTGTAAGAGGTTGTGCCACCCTCATTCAAATGGTGAGAAAGGGGATTGACTAGCCTCGCCTAGTCGGAAAATCCTAAGTTGGGAAGCTTAGGTAGTTGTTTTTACTTAGGAAGGACTTCCACTATAAATTTAGGTGTCATTTGTGCTTGTTATTCTTTGGTTTGAATTGTTTTCGCTATTATCATTTTAAAATTTTTCAAGGTGATACGATTCACCCCTCCCTTATAGTATACCATTAAGATCCACAGGAACCCCAACCTTCTCTACAGATCATCGTGATTGCATCATAATTTTGCATACATTTTTTGCCTATTTTAGTATTTTTCATATTTTTATTTTCACTTTTGTAAATAATATAATTTATTTGATTTTTAAATGTAGTAAAAATAAAAGTAAGAAAAATATACCAAATATTAATCTTATATGAAAGAGCATGAGACGAGGAAACCAACAGTGAAGATGGATCTCAAAAATGATGCTCATACAAGCTGCACTGGAAAAATGAAGAAAATAAAAGAAAGGAAAGATGATGTTAGTAGTTGCAATGCGCGCCTCACGTGCCAGAGCACCTCCTCGCATGTACCAAGGGTGCCATGTGTATGCCTAAGCCTGTTTTTGCGGAAGTTATGGGTCAAACAAGTGAGGTTAAAATTAAGGAAGAAAGAGAGAAAAGAGAAAAGAAGGAATGGAAGGTCCAATTGGGATTATTAGGCAAAAAATCAAGGATTTCATCTAAATTTTAATGGGATTTGAAGATTGATTGACTCCAAAATTTGCGCAAAATATGGGGCACGAAATTAGACTAATGATTTTAGGATTACCTAGGGCTTGTGAATACCCCCCTTAACCCTTGTATTAAGCATACAACTCATTCTTCCTCTTTTCCTCTTCATCTCTTGAGGATGGGGATTCTTCGGTGACTCCTGTCCTTCCTCTGATTTCTATGTCTTTGCCATGACAACACCACCATGCCAAGAAGCTCTCCTTACTCATTCTTTCTTTCTTTCTTTCTCTCTCTCCCTCTCTATTTGTAATCTTTACAATTGTTTTCTTAATAAAATTATCTTCCAAAATTTATTCCTTGAAATCTATGCTGATAAACATCAGTTTATCATTATTCTTATGCCCTAAAAGAAACCTAGCTCTTAGGATTTTAACTCCGCAAGCAGATTTTTAGGTTGCATTTAGGCATCACTTAGGTTAGACATGCATTGCATAATTTTGTTGTTTTTGACACATTTATTTGAGTGTTAAGGATGAACAGATAGTCAGATCCCTGAAAACTTAGCATTCAAAAAGGCAACAAGTGAAGAGGAAGCTCAATTCAGTTGAACCACAGCTAAATCCAGCTCATCATAGCTGGATACCAACTCGCTTGGGTTAGGGTTAGCTCTCCTAAGCTCCATTCAACTTATATTAATAGGATGGTAGCTCAACTTAGTTCAACCTAGCTCAAGTCAGCTTAGATTCAACTCAACTTAGTTGAGTCTAGCTCATATTAACTACAATCAGTTCACTGGGAGCTCTAGCTAGCTCAACTAAGTTGACATGAGTCCACCTCAACTTAGGTCCAGCTACTTCCAACTCCATTCAACTCAAGTCAACTGAAGATGATCTCAGCTACCTTAGGCTAGCTCAAGTCCAGCTCCCAGAAACTCCACTCAGCTCAACCTAATTGAGCTAAGCTATTTAACCTAAGCTAGCTACTCCAGCTAGCTAGGTTATCTCCGGGAAGATCAGACCCAGCTCACCTCAGCACAATTCAGTAGAAGCCAGCTCACTTTATCTTAGCTTAGAAACTAGAAAAGAACTAGCAAGCTAAGCCAGCTAAGGTAGCTCCTTACTATTCTCTTCAGCAATCACCAACTCCAGTGCAGCTCCAGATAGCTCTCCCTTAGCTCTTCTTCCCAAAACCCTAGCCTCCTCCTACCTCCTCCTCTACTCACCTACTAGCTAAGCTAGCTTAGCTAAAATATTCACTACATGGCTTAGCTAAAATATTCACTACATGGCCGTCCACCACCTACCTAAACCCTAACCGAACTCCACCCTAACTCTATTCCAAGTCCACCACCTAAGCTACCTACTCCACCCATAGTTGGCACCACCAACCATCACACCTCTTCACACCACCACCTTCAAGAGCCACCAAAAAGTGGCACCAACTACACCCATAACCACCCACTAGTTGGCACCAACTTTCCCTTCAAAAACCCCCCTTTTCACCACCATACACCTAAGCCACCAAGCCATCCTAACCATCCACCTAACCCCCTTCTACAAGACCCTCCTTTTGGTGCCAACATTGGTGCCCCTTCACCCCACATCCATTACCTAAGCATCCCTCCTTTAGGCACCAACTAATACCCACCATAGGGTCATACAACCACCTCCATACTTCATCTCCACCACCCATAAATCCCACGCCAAGATTGCCCTCTTCTAGAACCCAATCTTGGTGCCAATTCTAACTTCATCTCCACCCTCCATCCAGACCACAAAACCATCTCCACCCTACACTTCAACCCCTTCTAGATCCCATTACACTTGGCGCCAAAACAAGGTGTCACCACTACCTTGAATAGACACCAAATACCCCCTCCACACCCCTTGATTTGGCGCCACCCATCCATGGCCCTTAGATCATCTAACAACCACCAAAAACCTATCCTAGCCCTCCATGGCATGCATGCCTACCTACCCCCTTAACCACTCTATAAAAGTCCACTAACTACCACCATTAAAGACAACCTTGGCTACATTATTCAAGTGATTCTTCCACCATAATCTACCAGCCATAGCCGGCCAAGAGAAGAAGGAGAAGAAGATTAAGGGGACACTCTGTCCCCTTGGTGCCTTCCCCTCTTCTCTTCTCTCTTGTGCCCAAGCCAAGGGTCCCATCCCAAGGAAAGCCAGGCAGGAGGACGGCCAAAAAGGAGGTTTTTAGGGTGGTTTACGTCCACCCTTGGAGGAGGTTCTAAGGTGGAATCCTTCCACCTTTGGAGGAGCTAGGGCATGCCCACCAAGGGCTTACCAAGGAGAAAGCAGCATCTTTGGAAAAGCACTTCAAGAAAAGATTAGGAGAAATCCTTTTCAAGCCTAGGAGCAGCTGAGCTTGGAGCAAGGATCTTCTACACTTCACCAACATTACTAGGAGGATTTGTGTTTTCAATTTTTGTATTTTCATTTCTAGAGTAGAAGCACTCCTCTACTTGTCCTCTTCTAAAACACTTTTCTCCTTCATCAAAGTTGCTTTTCCTTTAATTTTTGTTGCATTTTCTTGCTTTTACCATAGTGCACTCACACCCTCTCTCTAATTACCCTTGGTCTTCACACACCTAAGGTGAGCTAAGGGAGAGGATTTTCTTGTCACTTAGGTTTTAACTATAGCAATTTTAGTGTAGTCTTTCTTCATATTCGATTACCCTTTATTTCAAAACTCCAAAAAAATCTTATATTTAAAATTCACAAAAAGAAAGTTGATTTCTCGATATCAAGAAAGTCTTTAATTTGCATTTCTACCTCCCTTGGGATGACCCGAATACTTTCCCAAGTACTCGATTTTATAAATTTTAAAAGCAATCGAAATTGTGCGTTACAACGATAAAAACCCTAACTTTAAATCATGCTTTTTCCACATCACATGCATGCTAAATTTCTCAAAAATGTTGTGTTAGTTTGTTCATGATATATTTAGATCTCTGTAAAATTTCGTATATGTAATCTCTATCAAAAATGTTGTGTTAGTCTAGAGATTGTTGCAGTCCAATCCCTAATAGTTGTTTAGGATTTTGTTGCGTGCATTGTGTTGTAAACTTTGCAATGATTTTTGGTAAGATTTTTAGTTAGGTAGTTTTCCTTCTTGTTGAATTTTTTTACAATTTTTAAAATTTCTTAAAATTATTTGTTAGTGTTTTTGAATTTTGGCCCTAAATTTATAGTCTGTCCCCTACTTTTTAGGATTAAGCTCTTCTCTTCTAAAAAAAAATCCTTAAATTTAAAAAATTAGGTTTGATTAGTAAAATGTAATTTATATTATTTTACCTCCCTTATGACAACTCAAACTCCTACTATACTAATTTATATTTATTTCGAGAGTTCAATACTTTTGTAAACAATTGTGTTTTCACACACAATGACACCTCTTTTCACTTTATGATTCGCACAATCACACCTCCTGATTAATGTTTTTGAATGAAGATTTAGAACTACCACGTGGGTTAGGTTAAGGAGTTAACCTAATGAAACAGGAGATAACCAAAGTCCTCCAATGATGTCATGGAGAAGGCATATCCTTTAATCTAAGATAGATACGTCTCTGTCCACGAATGCTTGAATTTGTTAGACTAATAGTAGATGCACCCACCTTGGTATTGATACTGGAAAGATGGTATATGTGGGAGGGGACAGGAGGTGCATGATCTCTCGAAGGGATCACATGAATCTATCTCATAAGTGTACGTGACATATTAGAGGAATGAGCTCATTCTGAGTATGTTGGGTAGACAATTCCATATGTTATTACAAAGTCTTGATCAGGCTCAACCAAGAAAGAGAAGAAGGCAATTCTTTAGGAAAGGATCTAGTCATCATTCTCATCCCAATGATACGAAGAGATGTTAGAAATAATATTTCCTAAGGAGGAATGACTACTATCTAATGGGATTAGACCTCAAGATAATATTATCATCCAAGGTTGAAGGGTTCACGGGTGTTTGGAATACCGAGGGAGGCATAGCGCCATAATTCCATGAGTCCTAAACTCTTCGTTATTAGCGTGATGAAACTAATAATACTTTTGATGGGTTCCTACTTGTAGGATAATTCAAATGTTATTTAAAGAATTAAATCACATTTGATTTGATAATTAATTAGGCCTAATTTGTTTAAGTTAAATCCAAAGGGTTTGGATTGCAATTAATTAATGTTTGGATACTAAATCCAAACATCCCATAAGTTCTTATGGGCTTATCCTATAAAATTCAAGTAGGAATAGATCCAAGGCATCCCATCAAATTAGAATTAGCCTTGGAATCTCTATAAATATCTCCCAAAGCATATCCTAGAACCAAATTAATCACAATTAATCCCTCCCTAGTGTGAGAAGAGAGAAAGATAGAGGAGTGGTGCTACCTCTCTCATACTCCTTCAAATTCAAACTTCCAAACTTCGCGACATAAGTCTAAGGGGCCTATTGGACGTCTAAGCAGGAGTACATCAGATGACCAAAAGTTGTTCTTGACGTCTAATCTTTGAATATCTCTTCTGTCTACTCTTGATTATCAGGAGATTACACTGAGGAAGGAGAATGGGTGTCATCGTTGATTCTCCCAAAGAAGTTCATGGGATTCATTGTGGTTGATCATCCTCGACACAAAGGACCTCATCCTCCCATCGAGAAGGAGGGTTTTGGGTCACATCAAGACTTATTGTAGGAGGCACTACTCTTGTGGTGCTGCTCTATGCCACCCACAAGGTATAACTCGTTACTCATGGAAACTCAAAATAATTGAAAACTAGTTTCAATCATGTGGTTCCGCATTTTAGAGTGTTTTATTTAATTGATTTATTGGGTTTTGGTGTCGATTTGATCAGATTAAAAATTTAAAATGCCCAATTCATGCTCCTACAATGCCACCATATGATTCAATCACATGCCAACATGGAGAACACCCTTAACTAGAAGAAATAAATAGTTTGTTGAATGCACCTCCAACCATGCACCCCCCTTGGAACTAGTAGTTTGAGAAGTTACATGAAGTGATTAACCTAGATCACATTTATTCTCGATGAAGCTTAGACAACTTTGGTTGCTTGAGTACTTTTTCCAACCTAGTGATAACTAGGAAAGATAAGGAGTAGGCTCTTTGCATTTTCAACCTTTCTCTTAGAAGTACTATTCCACTTGCACCTACACACTAGTGAATAAGTGGGTATGATTCATGTAGACAATTCAACTTCCATGTGCCCAAAAACCTAACTAAGCCTTTGCATACCTATAGGAGGGGATTTAAATCATTGAATGGGAAAGTAACCTACCGGCCTAATAATATAGCTCAAAGCACCAAAAGCTTGCTAAGCCAACGAGCAATTGGCTTGTAATTTATTTAAATGATCCTATGGTGTTATGAACGCGCGCTCCAGACGTCTTTTAAGACGTCTGGGAGGTGGCCTAGACGTCGGACCAGATGTCCGGGATCATTTACAGAAGTCTGGAAATCGGTTATTTTGGCACGATTGTTTCGTCTGCACGCCTGAGCGCGCAGACCTGCGGAAATTCCCTCTCTCTCTTTTTCCCTCTCCCTCCTGCGCCCTCTGTCGCGCTCTCTCTCTCCTCCTCGCGTGGCCTTAAAAGGCCACGCCCTCTCCCTCACTCCCGTCACCTTTGTCTCCTTCCTTTTCTCCTTCCAGCCAGTGCGCGAGAGCGAGCGCTAGGGTGAGCGGCGGAGGCGACAGCCGCGGCGGGTGCGGGAGGAGGTGCTAAGCGGGGGAGGAGGCGTCGGCCGTGAGGGCTCGAGCTTGCCGGGGCAGTGGGAGCCGGCCGGCGGGGGCGCAGCGGGCGCAGAGTGGCGCAGGAGGCCTACTGCAGCTCGAGCAGCAGGCGGAGCACTCGCGGCGCGGCCGGGCGTCACGAGCGGAGGGCGAGTCGCGCCTTGGTTCTGGAAACTTTTCCAGAATCATACGTTTGGGCTTATAGCCAGATGGCGGGGGAGACGTCTGGAAGATTGTACAGACGTCTGAAAGGTGAGTTTTTCCGTCTTCCTTCCTTCCTTTCGACTGACCGTACTGAGAGAGAGAGAGAGAGAAATGGGTACGCGCAGGTTCGGTGATTCGCCATCCAACGCGAATCATACGTCTGGCTGTAGTACTAGACGACGGGAGCGACATCCAGACGTCCAGGGTGACCATCGGACGTCTGGGAACTAGGACAGACGCCCCCGCAGGTTTCTGGACGTCTGAGAGCCCACGCAGAGCAAGGTAATTCCTGATCCACTTTTTAAGACGTCTGGAAGAAGTTCCAGACGTCTGATTTTGCACTGTTTCGTCGTTTTCGACCCGTTTAGGGCCCGTTCAGGTTCCGTTTTCCGCGTTTCGAGTTGCATCCTTTTCGGAATTAAATCCTCTACCCGTCTACAGTAGCTATACACTGTTTTGAGACACTCCTTGTGTTTGATTCTTGTGATAGGACCCCGTTCCGTGGCAGTCCCGGGGGTTGCGGAGGCACGCGGGATTCTCGACCACGCCCCCAGTTCGCCTGTTGTAACCGGTAGAGTGGCTTTTAAGTATAATCTGTTAAATTATGGAACCATAAATAGAACCTAGGACATTGCATGAATCCTAGGAATGAGAAATAGATTGAATGATAGATCCTAGGTGTTGCATGAATCCTAGGGCTGGAAAACTAGATTGTATGATAGATCCTAGGATACGGCATGAATCCTAGGATGGGAAAACTAGTGGAATATATGAATACTGCAGTCTTGAAAAAAATGAAAAAGGACAAAAAGCTGCCTGTAATTTGAATTAACAGCTGCCTGTTATGAATAAATAAACGTGATTGAGAACATGTATTGTAAGAACGTGAAATTGGAAAGTGAAACCTAAATGTTCTGAGCTGGAACCCTACAGGGAATTAGGAGTGGAACTCCTGGAAAGAGAAAGGAATAGAACTGAGAAAGAAAGATGTAGTTGTGTGCTGTCTCTTGGGTATGTAGTACCAAGGGAAGTACCTGTACCTGTTTAGTGTAGAGTGGGGCCAGCCACCCCAGGGACCCGGGGTTAGGATCGGCCGCTTTGTACCGACTTGCTGGCCCTCGTGTACGTAGTACCGAGGAGAGCTACTAGTGTAGGGAGGGCACTAGCTACCCCACGGGCCCCGGGGTTCTGCTAGCCTCCTACACCGACTTGTTAGGCCCACTGAGGCAAACCAGGGTAGTCAGGCGAGGGTGCGCGGACTGTGGAGGGGTCAGACCCCTGTTACTGAGAGGGCTCTGCCCTGGACTAGTTCCGTGCTGTGCTTTGGGCGCACCCGTTAACGGAAATGATTGACCGCGTGCCAGTGCGGGTTAGCTACCTGTGCGTTTATCGCGCGTGCCGTAGTCACCGTTACGTCTGTCCGTGACCTTGGGGTGGTTGACTGAGAGTAGGATCACCGCGGGGGGACTCTCCCGGCCAGGAGAGCACCACGTGCTACTTCTACTTCTTGGAAAAGACTGCAATCAAGATCGTTCCCACGAGGAACATTCGAGATCAAGTAAAGGATCTGAGAAATAAATGAAATCGTGAGAAAATTGAAAGACGTAAATAAAGAAAGTAACAGAACATAACAGCTACTGTACACCATACTGTTTTCTTTAGTTTTAGTTGCCACTCTACTCAGCGTTTTGCTGACGTGTTACACTCGTTACCTTTTAGGACCAGGTGTAGAGCAGCCAGGGTCAGCGGCTGTAGAGGACGCTGGGCCGAGTAGGGTCCAGTAGAGTTACCACTGTTCTCTTGTACCTCTTTTTGTTCCACTGTAGTGAGTAGTTCTTATTTCTGCTGTACATTTCTTTACCTGCAGTTCATATTATGTTACGAATGTTGTTCTACTATTGTGGTGGTATATACTGTAGTGATTTCTTTTCTTACTGCTGTATTTTCTTACTGTTAGTTATATTCATGCTGAATGTGGTTTATTTTACTGCTCTTTTGGTTACTTCCTCGTTGGACAACTAGGTCTTGGGATTAGTCGAGTCGGTCCGGTTCTCGTGTCTCGTAGGGACTCAGGAATCGGGTCGTTACATATGGTCATGGTCTACAGGATTTTGGGCAACAAGTCTTGAGGCATGCTTCGTCATTTGACACCCTATGGACAACTTGTTTGTGGGTGCAAGTGTAGGATTCGTTGTAGGGATCTTGTATAAAGCCTAACGAGCATAGGGTAAAGAAAATAAGAAAAAAGAAAAAGCTACATGTTTAAGTACTAATAAGGGATAATAGGAATGACAAGTACAAGGATATGTGGTAGAAATGAATATGAAATGGGGTGTAAATATCGAAAGAGGATGAATTCATAATGAAACATGAAAACTAAAATCTTATACTACTTGAATTATTCAATATTCATGAGAATAAATACTTGAACACTAAGAATTTGATATAAGAGTTGGATGAAATCATGAAGCTTTTAAACTTATCTTAGATACTGTAAATGGTAAATCATTTACTAAAATGCAATTGTAGACACACCTGTAGTATATATAATATAGTATTATCAAAAATACAAAAAAAAAAGAAAAAACACAAAAATTTCACAAAAATACAATAAGGGACCTGTACCTATTGTTAAGGGAGAACTCCATTCCCTTAACTTAATCAAATCCATACTGCAGTGTGTCCAGAAATTAGAAAAAAAATCTGCAGCATGTCCAAACCTCCAATTCAATATATCAGACTTCAAGTTCAGTATGAATTATCCCAGATCAGACTCAAGACAGTTTGGTCAGGGATAGTTCATATCCAAAATCAGGTCATGATTTGCTGAATTAACACCAACTTGTATCAAATTTGGGGTTGAAACATTCATGGAAATGTAGCTGTTGAAGCAGCACCTCAATATAATTAACTGGGATTCAAAACACAACAGAAAACCTTCAACAATTTTGACAAGGCCTAAAAATCACATAAAAGTCTTTCTTAGATGTTAAACTCTGAATCAAAATCCCTTGTCAACATCTACATTTCAAATCAGAAGAAAAACCACTGACTAAAACCTTCCTAATGCTATAGATAGCATGTAGGAAGTGTTGGAATTAGTCCATTAAATTCAGTTGAATCCCAATGTGTTAAAAACCTTAAGGGATATTAAGAATCCTTGAGGTTAAAAATCAAAATCTCAAAAACAAATCCACATAAAAATCCTTGGTAGAGCCTCCAATCAACAAGGTTGATTCTCCTTGGCTCTACCATACATTCAAGACCATGGAATTCCTAATAATGACAAATCTGATCATGGCTCACCTGAGGAAAATTCACCATTAGCATAATCTCAAATTCACGGCCATGCTGATCCACTCAAGAACAAATCTATTTACTTGATCAAAAATCCTTGAAAACCTAAATGATTCAAAATCTCGCAATCTTGCTTTGAAATCCAAATCAAAAAAATTTAATGGACTGGTCCCGAGAATAGATGAGCACATCATCAATGAATACCACCACGAACTGGTCCAAGTATGGTCTAAACACCCGGTTCATCAAGTCCATGAAGGCAACGGGGGCATTGGTCAGTCCAAACAGCATGACCAGAAACTCTAGTGTCCGTACCGGGTGCAGAAAGCTGTCT
Source organism: Thalassia testudinum (assembly GCA_037157565.1). Taxonomy (NCBI): domain Eukaryota; kingdom Viridiplantae; phylum Streptophyta; class Magnoliopsida; order Alismatales; family Hydrocharitaceae; genus Thalassia; species Thalassia testudinum. The sequence goes on along the minus strand of JAZHRO010000015.1, from coordinate 20,830,341 downwards.
TGGAGACGTCTGCCTCCCTGATCCTCAACTGGTGGTATCCTGACCTCAGGTCGATCTTGGAGAATACCGTGGCACCTCGCAGCTGGTTAAACAAGTAATCGATCCTTGGCAGCGGATATCTGTTCTTGATGGTGACCCTATTCAGCTGTCGGTAGTCCACACAAAGGCGTAGGGTACCATTTTTCTTCTTTACAAACAGTACTGGGGCTCCCCAGGGAGATGCGCTGGGCCTCACAAAGCCCTTCTCCAAAAGATCCTGCAACTGAGACCTGAGCTCTCGCAACTCAAGTGGTGCCATCCTGTATGGTGCTGTGGAGACAGGGTTGGTCCCTGGTACTAGTGAGATCTCAAACTCAATATCACGCTCAGGCGGTAGTCCTGGCAACTCATCTGGGAACACGTCGGGGTACTCTCTGACCACCGAGATACTCTAGAAGTCTGCCACAGGCCTGGGCTCTGCCACCACACAAGCTAGGAAGCCCTCTCACCCCTGGCTCAAAAGTCTCGCCGCCCGAAGTGCAGAAATGCACCTGAAGCCTCCATCCACTGGTTGACCGTAGAACTTGAAAGAAGGCAACTCCAGTATGGAGAAGACGATCTTTCTCTCAAAATAGTCCACCAAGGCGTGGTAAGTAGACAGCCAATCCATCCCCAGAATTACGCCAAAGTCCTCCATCTGTATCATAATCAGGTCAGCGGGAAGGCTTTGTCCCCCAACACTGACCTCGCAACCCGCGTATACCTCCTCAGCTACAAACAGCTGACCACTCAGACCTCTGATCATGAACGAATCCTCTAACAGCACACAATCCTGCCCTAGACTAACCGCAAAACTGGCGGCGACAAACGAGTGCGTAGCGTCGGAATCGAAAAGCGTGTAAACGAGTCTGCCGGAAACTGAAACCATACCTGCCACCACTGATCCCAAAGCTCTGGCATCCCTGTGTGTCAGGGCGTTGATACGTCCCTCAGCCCTAGGTGCAGACGAAGCAGCCACACTCTGCGTCAGACGGGTAGCTGCTGGCCAATACCCTCCTCGTGACTACTGTCCTCCTCCTCGCGCCTGGAAACCGTAGCCTCCTGCTCGCCCTCCAGTGCTCGGCGTGGGAAGCATCTGCTGACCTCCTACCCTAGACGGGAAGCCCCACCTGATGTGGCCCGGTTGGCCACACTGGTAGCAGAGGAGAACCCGACTCCCACCCTCAGTGGATCCCTGCTGTCGGCTGGGCGGGGGTCCAGTGCTAGCAACTGGCTCCTGTCGAGGGCCCCCAAAGGCCACTGATGGCCCTGCAAAATGTGACGGCTCTCCTGCGGGCGCCACGTGTCTCCTGTCTCACCGGCCCTGTGAAAAGTCTGGCTGATAGGGCCTCTTCCGCCCGCTGTCAGTATCTCGCGCGGATGTGTTGGTCTCCTCGTATGTCATAGCTGCCTCCACCACCCTCGAGAACGTAGGCAGCTTCAGGGGTTTGACATATCCCCGAATCGCAGGCTGGAGCCCCTCGGTGAACCTCCAAAGGCGCTCCTCCTAAGTGGCTACTGCTGTCGCTGTGAAGCGGGACAACTCCAAAAAATGCGTGCGGTACGCACTCATGGTCCCCTGACCGCCGGCGGAGAGTGTGGAACTCCCGCCTCCTATGGTCCTGCCACGTCTGGGGAAAGTACTGCTCGCAGAAGAGGGTGACGAACCGATCCCAGGTCGGCTCGTCCCTCTCCTGTCCCCTGACCGCCCTCCACCACCTGTGTGCTGCGCTCTCCAGCTGGTACGTGGCAAAGGCCACGCGGTACTCTACGGGGGGGGGGGTGGGAGGGTGTCAAAAACCTTCTCAATCTGCTCGAGCCAGTCCTCTGCCTCGGTCGGGTCCTCATCCCCCTTGAAGGAGGGGGGCTTAAGCTTCCGGAACTGCCCGAAAAGCTCGAAGTGTCACTGCAGTGGAGATGTGGGTGCACCTCCAGGTAAGGAAGCCTCGTGCACAGAAGTGTCAGAGGAAGGTGGGGGTGGTGGCGGCCCATCCCCTCCCCCGCGTCCAGCACCACGTCCGTCGCTTGGTCCCACAGAGGACTCCCCCTCCACAGCCCCAGGGAGAGGCGCTCGTGGCGGTGGGTGGAGCTCCTCTCGCACTATGTCCCGTATCAGTTGGGCGAGGTCCTGGGCTTGAATCCCCAGGAGTAGTGGCTGGTCCACTGAAACGTCGACCTCGACACGCCCACCCCTCCGACCTCGTCCTCGGTCGCGCCTGCGGCCCGCCTCGCTAGTCCCTCGTCTAGGCATCTCCTGCAAGGAGACACGAAAATAGAACAGAAACACGTCAATATAAACGATATCTAATGAAGAAGTCTAAGAGCTTATGTCAAAAGAACATTATGGTGGCTACTCTAGTTACAGACACGTGAATTGGTTATTTTCCATTCAGTTGGTTCACTTCTTGGGATGACCTTGCTCTGATATCATCTTGTTACGACCCGGTTCCCGAATCCCCACGAGATACGAGAATCGGACCGACTCGACTAATCCCAAGACCCAGTCGTCCAACGAAAAAGAACCAAAAGAGCAGTAAAATAAACCACATTCACCATGTATATAACTAGCAGTAACAAAATACAGTAGTAAAGAAAAGAAATACTACACTATACACCACCACAACAGTAAAGAAATAAACATGAACATAAACATGAAGCTTACAATGAAAATAATACAGAGGTAACAAAAACTACTCACAACAACAGAAAGAAAAGTACAGTGGGTACTACACAAGTAACACTACTGGGCTCTACTAGGCCCAGCACCCTCTGCAGCCGCTGACTCAGGCTGCTCAACACCTGGTCCTGAAAAGGTAACAAAGGTGACACGTCAGCGAAATGCTGACTATAGTGGCAACTAAAAGCTAAGAAACAGTAAGGTGGACAGTAGCTGCTATATTTTTAATTTCTTCCTTTAATTTCTCCGTTTATTCACTATTGAATTATTTCTCATATCCTTCTCTTGATCTTGAATGTTCCTCGTGGGAACGATCTTGATTGCAGTCTTTTTTGAAAAGTAGAAGTAACACGTGGTGCTCTCCTGGCCGGGAGAGTCCCCCGTGGTGGTCCTACCCTCAGTCAACCACCCCAAGGTCGCTGACAGGCGTAACAGTGACTACGGCACGCACGATAAACGCATAGGTAGCTACCCCGCACTGACACGCGATCAGTTGTTTCAGTTAACAGGTGCGCCCAAAGCACAGCACGGAACCAGTATAGGGCAAAACCGTCTCAGTAATAGGGGTCCAGCCCCTCCACAGTAACCAAACAGGGGTCTTGCCCCTCCACAGTCCGCGCACCCTCGCCTGACTACCCTGGTTTGCCCAGTGGGCCTAACAAGTCGATGTAGGTGGGCTAGCAGAACCCCGGAGCCCGTGGGGTAGCAAGTGCTCTCCCTACACTAGTAGCTCTCCTCAGTACTGTGTACACGAGGGCCAAAAGTCGGTACAAAGTGGCCAGACCTAACCCTGGGTCCCTGGGGCGGCTAGCTCTGCTCTGCACTAAACAGGGGGACTGTTGCTCTCCTTGATACTTCGTACTCAAGGGCCAGCTCACTTCCCCAATTCTATTCCATTCACTTTCCAGGAGTTCTACTCCTAATTCCCCGTAGGGTTCATGCTCTTTTAGCTCAACCAATTGAGGTTTCACCATTCCAACTTTAGATCCATATAACCCATGTTCTCAACAGTAATTATTCATTCATAAACAGGCAGCTGTTAACCAATTTACAGGCAGTTATCGTTTCCTTTCTACTTTTCCAAGACTGCAATGTATATGCATTCAAGCTAGTTTCCCAATCCTAGGATTCATGCCATACCCTAGGATCTATCATTCAATCTAGTTTCCCAGTCCTAGGATTCATGCAATACCCTAGGATCTATCATTCAATCTAGTTTTTTAATCCTAGGGTTCATGCAATACCCTAAACTCTATTAATTATTTCACAAATGCATAATTTTTGATAAATAATTGAAAGGGCCACTCTACCCGCAAAATCGGGAGTACTGGGGGCGTCATCGGTAAGCCCGCGCACCTCCACAACCCTCAGAGCCGCAACAGAATGGGATCCTAACACAAGGATCAAAGACAATGAGCTACTTAGAACAGCATACGATTACTGTAACAGGTAGAGGAACTAAATCTGAGAAGAACGAAACTTGAAACGCGGAAAACTGACTCCGAACGGATCCTAAACGGGTTAAAAACGATGAGTCTGCCCAAAATCAGACATCTGGAACTTCCTCCAGACGTCTTAAATGACAGCTCAGGTCATACCTTGATCTGCGCGATTCTTTAGACGTCCAGAAACCCACTGAATCATCTGGACTTAGTTTCCAGACGTCCGACTATCACTCCGGACGTCTAGAGACCCTCTCCGTCGTCTGGTGCTGTGCCCAGACGTCTGATCTATGTGGGATGGCGTGCCCTTGCGCCTTCCCGAACAAATCCTGCACACACACGCGCCTGCTCTCAACACCAAAGGAAGCAGAAGACTTCGGCGGAAACGACTGCATGGTCGTACACGCGAAAGAAGAAGATAAAAATAATGTACCTTTCAGACGTCTGGACCTTCCTCCAGACGTCTCCTTCGTCGTCTGGACGTAAGTTCAGACGTAAGTCCAGACGTCTGATTCTGGGAAATTTTCCCAGAATCAGGACCTCCTCTCCCTCTGCCCGCAGCACACGGCCGTGCCGCGCCGCGCTTGCCTGCTGCCTAAGCTGCAACAGCTCCTCCCCATCACCACACGCTTGCTGCGCACCCGCCGGCTGGCTCTGGCTGCTCCGGCGAGCTTGCACCCTCACGGTCAAGCTCCCTCTTCCTCTCGCAACGGCCCCTCCTTTCCACACACTCGCAACAGCCGCTGCTGCCGCTCTCGCCCGCTCGCACTCTCTCGCTGACAGGGAGAAGAAGAAGGCGGTGGAGTGAGGGTGAGGGAGAGGGGGAAGCGTATTCGAAGGCAGCGCGGGGAGAGAGAAAGAGGAAAAGGCTGCGTCTGTAGGGAGGGAGGAAAGAGAAGGAGGAGGGTGGCAGGTTCAGTCTACGCGTGCATGCGTGCAGACACGAACCCGTACATCGAAAAAATTTAATTCCAGACGTCTGGGAAGGCTTCCAGACGTCTGGACCACTTCCTAGATGTCTTAAATGACGCTTGATGCCCTTGTTGTAACAAACTGAAATAAGTAAAGAGATCCCTAGGTGAATTTGAGTGCAAATCCTCATCTCAAAGCTCAAAAGCAATGGGATAGGGATTTGACTCCAAATGGATGGGTGGAATGCGGATTAAAACACGAGGCAATCAAAAAGCGAAATGGAAATGAGTAGGGGGAGATAACAGTGATCAATGAATGGGGGAATTCATCTCCTTTGATCTGAAGTGATCAGAGGAGGTGGAAATATGAATTTCTATACTAAACCTACTCCTAAGCTACACTACAGTCACGCATTAGAATCAGGGCTAATCTACGTCAAAATTCTACTGCCAAACTACTCTAATTATCACTACAATTAGTCTAGAAAGCAGTAAAAATCTACTCTAAGAGAGGAAGATGTCTAGGTCACCCGCCGGTCGGCTGGCAACGACGAAGGGGGAAGAGGACTAGCAGCTGAGGAAGGTGTCTTAGGTCCACCACCCGGTCAAATGGCGGCGATTGAAGGGGGAGGAAGGCACCAACTCTGTCATAGCCGACGAAGGAAAGTAGGGTGAGGGGAAGCTGCTGCTGTGGACAAAGGGATCGGCTCAAGGGGTGGGAGTCGATGGGTGCGCATGCAATCAAGGGAGCTCCTTAAGTAGAACTAACAGTGAATCAGAGCACCGTGGTGTTGTGATTAGGCTCCAAGGGCATGGGCTGTGGGGATTTGAGGAGAGAGTGCGTGCGATTTCAAATCAAAAAGCGATCGTTGGATGGGATCTAGGTGAGGTGGTGATCGCACGCACGGAGTCACGCGAAGCTTCGAATCAAGGAGAGCCACAGATCATGAGGTGAGGGAGGATCAACGGCCAAGATACATGGTGTTCTTGTGTTGCTACAGTGAGTGCGTGGCTTCAGGTGGCTGGGTGTTGTGTTGGTGAATTTACAAGGAAGGCCCTTCAGCAAAGGGGTAGAAAAATAACACAGAAGCCCATAAGTGGTCAAGAAACGTTTCATAGCAGTCCTTAAGGGCTTGCAAAAAGGTCCTTACGGCCTATAAATAGGTCCCTAAAGGTTTTCTATGAATGAAATGTGATGCACTAAGGACCTAAATGTAAATCTTTAAATGCAAGGCCTTAATGATATTCAAATGCACCCAATTTTTTTATAGAAGCTTAATTGAATATTTAAGAAGTTAATTACACTTTTGATTTGAATTTTTAAACTCATTTGTGTGTTTAATTTGTACTTGGATCACCATTTATCCTTATTTAAAAGAATATCTCATTTAATGACCTAATTATGCATTTTTAACACAAAATTGATGTTTTAGGTTTTTTTTATTTCCCACACTTAACCCTTTTTATATGTTAATTTGATAATGTTTAACCTAGTTTCTAGCTTAACTTAAGCGATTTAGCTATAATGAGTCACAACTCATCAGATACTTATAGAATAGAGGTTAAAGAGGTCAATCAGATTTATGCTTGCAAGCCAAAGTCAATCCCCAAATGTGTCTAATATGATTTAGTTTAGTCCCTAAAATCTTACTTTAATGCTTCTAAGTATAAAATGCTCAAATTGGGATGTGTTATGAAGCAAAAGTTAAGGCTCCTAAATTAGGTAAAAATAACATCGAATCAACCCTAAGGGTTTTTAACAGTATAATGAATGACCTTCACTTAATCAAAGAACTATAGAGATGAATTGGTATGAACTAATAATAGTTGCAAAATAGAATATCTTTATGATAATGTTATAAATGTATTATTATGACGATGAAAACTATATGTTGGTAAAAGGACTTCACAAAATAAAATGAGAAAACCTTAATCCTTGCTTCATTTCTACTCCTTTCTTCCTCCAAAGCTTGATGCTTCTCTTCCAACTTTAAATAGAACTGCATTGGTCCCATTCTCCATTATATTTTATGTTAAAAAAGAATGTTAATTAGAAAATTAAGTACAAAGAAAAGTACCTCTTTTCTTTTTTCAGCACGTTTAATGCATCTAAATGTAGGTGCAGAAGGCACAGTTATCTTCATCTTTGCACTTTTAGGGACTGCAACCTTTCTGTGATTGCTAAGAAAGAAGAATAGTGGTAATATTTGAATTTAAAGTAACCAAAAAAGGTGCTTTCTTCTCCGTTGTACTAGTGTTTGAGAAATTATATGGAACACAAGCAAGCAAACAATTAACATCAGAGATTCCTTGACTTCACATTCTTAACATCAACTTGAAACATGTGGGGATTACATCACCAAATGCAATAAATGAAAGAATGTATTCACTCATTTTTGTAGATTTTGCATACTGCTTACGAAGGGTTTCATTGTCTTTTGTAAATTATGATTATGACATTTCATGACTAACTTGTTTCCACCCTAAATCATTTCTATACTCCCTATAATGAAGTTTGCCACAATCGTTACTCCATTTCAATGACAAATTAGTTGTTTCTTTCTGGCTATCCCATCATTCCCTGCAATGAAGGTTATCATTAGTTCCTACTACTTAACAAATGGAAGGTAACTTATGAGCATTATGGGATTCATTATTAAAACCATAACATCATTTCTTGATTACTTTAACATGGGTCTTTAACTTTCGAAATGTAAGGTTGACTGAGATTACTTACATGCAATTAAGTAACTAATCTAGTGGATGTATGGAAATGGGTTGATAGAGTGCTCAATATTGGAAAAGAGGTTCTTCCTTCAATAGTAAGTACAGGTCATTAATAAATACTATGAGACAAGTTCATTTTTATCAAGGCTATCAATTCTACCCATTGGTTTAACTCTAAGAAGGGATAGTTTGGCCATGAGGAATTACTCAAGAGACCTTTTTGCGTAAGTGCATATTTAACCATTATGTAAACCAAACATATGGCATCTACCAACCAAGTCAATACAACATTTCAAGTATCCTTAGGTTTGGAGAACTTAATGTTGTAATTTAATGGAGTTACGCATCATTGGTGAGCCATCTGATATGTAATTAGTATATAAATTAGATGTGTCATGTCCATTCATTTGAATAAAAAAATTTTGAGTACAAATATGTGTCACTGGTCTTTCTTGTTCTTTTATGGCTACTTGCATAAAAGATCAGATCATACATGTAAGGATAGTGGATCAACTATACAGAATGGATTTGGATAGTGGATTCAAGATGTAGATTTGTATATGGTCACTATCATTAACTCATTACCAACTATCATAGTTCCCAATATAAAAAGAGATGGCAACCTTCTAATTTATTCTTATGACACAAACACTTCCTAATGGAAGGAGTTTCATAGGGAATGGAGATTTTGCAATTATTACAAGAGCATGATCAAAGAGTTGATCAGTAGTAGTAAGATCATGGAAGTCTCCTCTCGAACACTATCCTTAGAGAAAGAGGCACATATCGTTACACTTAAGAAAAGAGTCTATGTTTGTATCTAGGTCATGTAGATTTGGCACCTAATGGTTGATGGTTTGCAAAATGCAAGACCAATATATCAAAAGCTAGTTTCGACGATTCAATATAGGATGTAGATGCCTTCTTAGGATGGGATCACACAATTCCAATAGTTGGAGTGGATTTTGAGATTTATCTTTATAGCTTCTGTGGTTTAATTCTATCAGTGATTGTTTTGATAGATAGATCAAAAAAGGAATGAAGAATGAAGGATTTGGATAAACTTGGAGAAGTTATCTAGTATGTCTTCCATTCAAAGCATAGTGTTACTTTATATAGACTAGTTTTGGAAGGGATAACAGTGAAATAGAATCCTAAACCTTGAACTGTCCATGTGTGTTTCCATGTGTATGGGACGTATTGGATATACGATATATCTTGGGGGTTAGCTATAACCTGATAGCCATCATGCTTCACTTGGATTGTGTAATAGGCAAGCCCTTGATCTAGAGTGACTTTAATCATAAATGGACTACCTATTTCCTATAAGAACTACTTTGCAACACAATATAGTAAGTAGCAATGCAACAATGTGGAGAAATTGAATTATATGTTTCAATAAGTTGAAATATATAACTAATTATACTTAGAGAAGCATCAAGGCCATTTTCATAATTACTAAAGTGATGGAATTACCTCCAAGTAGAAAGAACTCTAGAGAAGGGCATTGTTGGAATTTTGAAGAAATAGGATTTCTATGGGAACTAGCATTTTGCCTCCTTCTAAAAAGTAGCAATTCCAATAATTTTAGGTTGATCAAAGTCCTTGTTTAGCTAAAAACCCCTCTCCTCTCTAAAAGAAGAGGCCATTACTCTCTCTTCTGCTTCCTCTTCCTCTCTAGTGACGTGCTTTTTTGCAAAGAATCATGGAGAAGACAAGCTCTAAGTAAAAATTATCTTTTGTCATGCAACTCTAACATAGTGCTCATCAACGTACCTAGAGAAGTTGTGTCTTGTGTTGGGGACTTTGCAGTAGACACGTGAAATCACTTCCATGTACTACATTATTCCCATGATAGCTAATCACAGTGGTATAAGTCCGTAACTCATGCGATTGGAAATAGTTTCTGTGTTTTTTAATCTGATTCGATCGGTGTTTTGGGAGAGTGTTTTGTGTTTTTAAAATTTTTTAAAAATGATCCTCTCTTTCCCATGATGCAGCACTTCCTTTATAATTTTCCCTACTGTTCTCACTAGCAAACTAGTAAGGAGAGTAATCAATAGCTGATAGGTTAATTTTTCCCTGTGCTTGATTTCTCTAAGGAGGGCATGATGTGCTACATGAACAAAGGTTTAATATTGTAGGTTTTGTTAGCAAAAAAATGTCTAAAACAAGGATTGGATCAAGGTCCATTCACAATTTTGCAAGAACCAATGCACAAGTGACATGGATGTCTTTTAGGTAGAAACAAATATTTACCACAAGGACTGGAGGAAGGTCAATTTGTAGTTCCTTGATAATTTTATGCTCTGGTAACCTAGATGAGTCTTTCAAGCAAAGCCTAATGTCTTACCTAATGTTTGAATTGATGTCATTTGTAGTTCCCTCCAAAACTAATGTAAATTGTTTTGGGAGATTCCTTTAAGAGGAAACAAAAGATGTTTGATCCGAGGTTTTTTAAAAGGCAGTCCATTTGTAAATTCAATAGTGACTAATGTGTGTTTTAGGTGACAACTTCATGGGTAGACATCAGTGTTTAACTATAGGTTTAGCTTAAAGTCCCTTAAGAATTCCCTTAACTACAATGGCTAATGCAACTTTCTCTTAGATAAAAACAAGGGTCTAACCTAAGGTTTGAGAAGGGTCAATTATGATGTCTATAAGAATAAATGCTTCTCTGGTTTGAGTGGTTCTCTTTTAGGTAATATTTAATGTTTACACCAAGGTATAACCTCTCATTCTTCAACTAGAGTCTAGAATTTTCGCAATTAGAATTGTTTTAGCAAATCTTCATATAAGTAGGTTCACTGTTAAGCAATGTATTAAAAAGCTAAATTCAATTTGGAACAAGCATGTAATAGAATATATGACACTTTAGCACATAATCTAGCCTCTTTTTGACTTCTTATTTACTTTAAGTGTATGTGGGTATGTATACCACTAACCTTTAGTTCAGTTGTATCCTCTACTAATTAGTGAGTATGCTCAAAGCTCAACTCTTCAGGAAAAAAATGGAAAGCTTATATAAGTTTTAAGCTTTTCTGTAATGATAGTGACTTTTGGGATTACTATACTACTTTACAAAAAGTTGTTATATGGTAGGAACATTACTTTTACAAATCCAACTAAGCAACCATATATTTAATCTAATTGGATTTTGGCTATAACCTTCCTTCAATCTTATTTGCACTTAAGATCCAAATATATCTTAAGTTTTTTCTAGGCAATAGATTCCCATCAACTTGTTCATGATTGTGGGTTCACATGTTGATGCTTTATTTTGAAGCTAAAGCCTTCCATTCTCATTATTTTTGACATTTATCTCTTTGCTTAGTATAGCGTAGTTTAGGTTTATGAGAAGTAAGGAAATTAATGTAATGAAAATTACTTAATTAAATAGAATTGAAAAGTTTTTTGGATAAATGTTTTTCCCAAGGAAAATCTCTTTATCCCTTGGGGTGGTGTCATCCTTCAGAAAGCAATGACATAATGTAGAACAAGAAACAATATCAAAAAGGAGGAACTTGATGCAAAGCACATTATCAATGCAAGGCAGGTAAGCTCAATGTCAATATTACACTCTTTTCTTCAAAAGCCTTATTGGCATAGGACAAATAATTCTATAGAAGATGCATGTATATATTGATTCTAGTTTTTTGTATTGAATTGACGTGTATTCTTTTGTTGTAGTGCTAGAGAACTTTATCCACTCCCTTGCTACCAATTCTAGTGACAAATCTAAGGGTCTAGGGAAGGTTGTTTCTCATGGGCCCAACTTATTAAGGGGAAACCAACCTTAAAGGAACTTGGGGCAAAGTGTGGGACAACCTTTCACGATATGGCCAATAACCTACTAACTCCTTGAGTCTTCAAAGTTGTAGCTAGATTTTATCTAGCTTCTATCATCCTTTATTCGTTTTGCAACGAAAAAGATCATTTAAATGCCTGCTTGGTGGTTGAAATAATTTTGGTATCAAATGAAAAAGGTTGGGTGGTTCAAGATATGAATCCTAGTATTGAGAGCATTGAATAGCAAATTCCAAGCTTCTTAATAGGAAGTCATTAAGCATGGTGTAAGCTTTACTATCTTGGTCTTATACTTTGATGTTGGGTGTATTGATTTATGGTTTTGATGTAACAAAGTGCAATTAATGAAGATTTGGTTCATGCAGATAAAAAACTAATAAATCTATATTCCACTACTATACTATTGAATAAGCAAAATCAAAAAAGAAGTATAGGAGTAGTGGAGTATAGATTTAAAAGGTAGAAGCTATTTAAAAGGCATTAGCTTGATAAGTAGAGCCCTAAATAGGAGAAGAGAGAATTAAAGCTATATAGAATGTTAAAAGGACATGAGGAAACCTCTATAATAAATAATATTGAACTTACGAAGCTAATTTAAAGAGGGACAAATACTAATAGTGAACTCATAGAACTCATTACGAAGCAAGTAAGTGAATTAATTTTTTATTTCAGACTATGTTGTAAACATATATTATAAACATGGACGTTGACATAATCCTTGCATCAAATGTCAGTATTCCATATGTTTGGAACTTTTTTCTTTAGATGTGTTTCCTAATGGATAGGCTCTCATTTACAAGTTTTAATGACTCTATAAGGTCTTTTTTAGTTGGGGTTAATTTTCCTACTTGAGTTGGTTGGGATGTGACTTGCCTACATAGATTGGTAATAACAAAATTATCAAAGTCTAACTCCTACACTATAGTACTTGCCATTGTTTGCTTGTAGGCTTCATTTAAGCTGCATCATTGTGTGATTCCTCTATACAAATCTTCATAGTGACCTTGGGAACATAGTTTCCACTTGTTGATCTTAAATGAAATGATGGTAAAGAAATTCTAAATTGAAGAGGGTGCCTCTATTCATAAGATTAGAGAATGAAGGTTAACTTATTGGCTAATCACCCTTTTCTTTGTCTTTTTTTTTTCATGCATGACCATTAACAATGATCCAATTGGTCATTTCCACTTGCATATTGCTCTAAGGGTGCTTAATCCCTTAGTACTAAGTGCTAAACATTAATTGAGGATCACTACCATAAACTTATGGTCTCTTTGAACTCTATATCTAAAGATGATATTCTCCTCCTAAATAGATTCAACCATTTCATTTATCATTATGGATGTCAATGGCTTTGTCTCAGCAATCGCTAAATCATGCTCTTGAATAGCAAGTTTGTGTGAACTTGCTAATGAGATTTATTCCTTATAGATGAACAAGAAAACCTCATGTCTCCAATGTCATGGGAAAGTTGTGTAGGAATGAAATATTTTTTAAAAATTCGTAACCAGGTAATTCCTTTAAGCCCAAACTGTAAGAATCATAATGTGAACCAACATACATTGTTATTAAGGAATTATACATTACATATACATATGTATTTGACATCACATTTACGGACTTTAATGTGATCTAATTATATAAATTAACCATTCACAACTCATTAGGATATGAGATTTCATATATAGAAACCTTATGGGAAATGCAATTCCGTGATGGGTGGAATTATCATTTCATATTCAGCGGTTATGGTCCCTAGAAGAGTTTATGCGAAGTGGACGGGTTTACAATTTCTCTGCATCCCATCGCAAAGAATATAAGGCCCGACAAAAAAACTCAAGGGATACGCTCTCGCTCTCTGGACCCTTTGGAATTACCAAACCCCTATGATTCTCGGATCTCCGTGATTTTACACAATTCTTAATAGGATCTCATATTTTTTCGTCTTCTTGGAGACTTGTTGGACATTGACATTAATCATAATGTTCATTGACACCTATAGTCATAGCTAGCAAATAGTACTCATAGTTTATGTGCTTGTTTGCATTGCTTCTAACTCCATCATACAAAGCCCCTCATGCACTTCTGAGGCATAGCTTCTTGATACATTGAACATCCAAACAAGAGATAAGAAATACTTATTTTGTAATGTTTATCTTATATTGTTACATTTTTTTGAAAGCATGTTGGTTAAGATACTAACGTATACACATTTATTTCACATAAACTATCTATTTTTGCAAGTTCTTAGCGTATAATTGCATTCATGCATTATAAATATTGCATAGCATGCATCATTCTACATTTAGAATAAATTGTATAAATTATAGGTTAATTTACCTTTTTTATGGTTAGGGGACAAGGTGATTCTTATTTGGGCCCCAAATTAAAGATTTAACTGTATGGATGTGATCAGGGTGACGATCAAAGTTCAACACCTCTGAGATCCCCTCGATTGAACCTCTATAACATCAGATGCAGTCCGAGGAAGATCAGAGGGTAAGGGGCAAGGTGGTGAAAATTCAAACTTCAAATGACAAATCCAACCATACTAATGGGTTTGAATCGACGATATCATCCCAACGACGCGAAAATCAATTCAATCCGACGTCGGTGGCACCATCTATGAGCATTTGAAAATGGATAGCTCAAATGGCGCCACGTGGTGCCATCCAAGCCACCCAAAGCCACTGGCTCTCCTCATCATCATCAAAGAAACCTTGATCTCAGCCGTTGGATCTTGATCCTGTAATTTCCCTATGGGAGGAAGTGAGATTTGCGTGATAAAAGAAATAATGCGGAAATAAACTATGCAAAAATCTCACAAAATACAATTACAAGTGCACAAGGATTTTTAAGTGGAAACCCAAACTCAGGTAAAAATCACCACCTAAGCCTCTTGATTTAGGATTTCCCTATCAACCGATTCGATCAAATCCACTAACGAGCCACTTAAATGAGGGTGACTCAACCTCTTATAACTACGCTACTTACACGAGGGTAGCGTACCTCAAACCCCTCCTCTTCATAAGGAGTATTTAGTCTCTCGAAGGAGACGGGAATTCTCAAAGCGAATACCCAACCAAAGACAAATATAAAATATCCTATAGAGTCACAAAATATGTAAATGAAATTAGCTACTAGGCAAAGAAGACCTCCCTTTGATGGAAGTGCATCAGCAAGTGACGCGGGTGTGTGATCCACACAATGGCACGAGAGAGTGCATACACAGCGAATGTGGTGCTCTCTAATGTGGGCTGGAGGATCTCGGAGAGCAACAGCACTTCTAGATGATCTTCTTCTTCCCTAGGACACAATAGATGTGGAAATGGTATTTCTTGGTGTGTCTAACAAAGGAAGGGACCTCTCCTATTTATAGAAGGCTTAGGAACCCTTAGGTAGCCCTTAGGAGTGAACTCAAGGCAAAACAGGCCGAAATCAAGGTCATTAATGATTCTGACAGTGTTATCAGACGTCTGGGTCAAGAATCAGACGTTTGGAAACAAAAACAGACGTCTAATCCTAGATGGGTTTCCTTACTGACTTGGTTCAGACCTAAATAGGGTTCTTGTGTAAGTCGATCAGATGACATCTTGGACGTTTGGCACTAGGTTTGGATGTCTGGAAACCTAGATAACTGCGAGAATGGATTTCCTGAGGCACAAACGGCTATATTACTGATGAGAAGTGATTTTGGCTTGATCGAGGGTTAACGTCTATATATCAGACATCTAAGGTCCTCTACAGACGTCTGATAGAAGATTACGGGTCAATCATCAATGAACATATTTCTAAGCTAACATTCCACTAATTGGATGTCTAGCAAGGTCATTAGATGTCTGCTAAGATGTCTGGACTAAGGGCCGAACATCTAAAACTGGCAGACAGTAAGTGGTTCTCCAGCCTAAGTGTTTTGGACGTTTAATCAAACAGTCAGACATCTTAAAAGTCAAGATCAGACGTCTGAGGTCCAGATTGGACGTCTAATCAAGTTGTCTGATGCCTACTTTTGATTTTCTAAGTTCTCTAAGAGTTGTCTAAGTGTCCTAGGGTTTAGTAGGCAATCCTAGGACTTAAGGTAGGCTACTTAGAGGCTCTTTAACAAATGATCTAAACACAAATAAAAGAGCAAAGAACAAAAATAACAATTACATAATACAAGAAAAAAAAAATCATTTATCCTATTCTTCTTGTTTTCAAGCTCTCACTCCACGCGAAGCTCCTCCTCCAACGAGCTCCTCCAATCCACATGGATGCAAGCTCTTCACACTTCACCTTCAAACTTGTATCCATTTGCAAATAGCCTGAAATCTTAGACTTCAAATGCAAATGTTAAATACAAATATTTTGTTATCATCAAAATTACCGATCGTGGTGCCCTTGCACCAACAGATCCAACGGCTAAGAACGTGCCACGTCATCTCTCTCCAACGGTTCACATCTCATGAAGGAGAGGGCTTGAGTGATCTCAACCCTTGGATTGCCATCCAACAATCGCAAGCGCTCGACCCTTAAAACGTAAACGCGATTAAGATTCGAGCACAGCTAGCGGTCATGCGCCTTAAGCACGACGTGCGACGCGCACTCGAATCGCGGCAAGGGGTAAAACTCGATGAAGGTGAGTGCAGAAAAATTTGCCCATCCGATCAACATCGAGTAGCGATTGAGGAGGCAACGTGGCGTGATCGCGAGCGCTTGGTGGACACGTGCAAACACGCAAGCATCCACGCGCAATCTGATGCATGGTGGGTTGAGATGGCTTTTAAGTCGTTCGATCAAACGATCGGACAGCTGATGGCAATGAGGCATGCATTTGCTAAAGGCGATCCGACGCTTGATGTGGCGCAATCTCAATCCGACGCTTGACGTTGCATAGTGCTTCAGCAACATGAGGTCTTTAGTAACGCTTGCAAGTGTCACTAAAAGCCATGCATTTATTTTCTAGCCTCTGAAATGACTATTCTACCCCTTTCTCCTTGCCTATACAAAGGACCTTACAACCCCCTCATTCATCATCCCTTTCTTTCTTCTCTCACTCCCTCCAAAGCTCTACGAGCTGGTCCCATACCTAGGATGCTCCACTAGAGCTAGAATAAAATAATTTTTCCATCTTCTCACCCCCTTCATGGAGCGTCCCATGGTTGTCTTCTTGCTACCATTCGGGAAGCAGATCCCGTTGTGACGTCGCCCTACTTCGTTCTCCGTCCTCCAACTCCATTCTCCCTCATCCAGCATCTCATCCCCATCGTCCAGTGCTCTGTCAGCACGCCTCGTCCTCCAAGCAGCCATCGAGGAGGATTTTCTCATCCTTATCTTTTTATCACTTTCTAGTTGTAGCAAGTAGATGTAATAGACATGTGATTATGAAATATTGGTTCTCTCTATTTTCTCTTTCTTTGTATTATTCTATCTCTCTCTTCTATTATTTATTCTTTAAGTAGTTTAGCTTGCATAGATTAATTTCAATGAGCTACTCTACTTCATGACAATAATTC
Organism: Thalassia testudinum; assembly: GCA_037157565.1. Taxonomy (NCBI): domain Eukaryota; kingdom Viridiplantae; phylum Streptophyta; class Magnoliopsida; order Alismatales; family Hydrocharitaceae; genus Thalassia; species Thalassia testudinum. The sequence continues at coordinate 20,813,264 of JAZHRO010000015.1, read as the reverse complement.
TAAATGTGATTTTTAATCAAATGTTTGCCTCCCTTTGTTCGACCCAAGACTCACCAGAGTTTTGGTTATAAATTTTATTTGATAGCGGATTTTTACACAACTGCAATGACGGTTTTTTAACTTAATCTTTTCACGTACAAAACCTAGGTATCAGATACCTTTAAAACTAGCTTGATGTATAGATACACGATAAAATTAGCCATCTAATCTTTTTCTCAATTTGGTATCACCCAATCACTTTGGGCTCAGGTCATAGCTACTAGCACATGACCTTTCCACCTTTTTATTACTATAAAATGCAGGGTGAAAATGAACCTTGTTTTTTAGTTTCTATATGATATGTTAGATTGTCTCATGAAAAAAAGAAAGTTACTATTGTCAGATCACACCATTGTTGCTTATTATTGTTCTAGATAAGCATAAATGATAGGATAACCTTTAAGGAGAATAAAAAAGAAGAAATCTAGCAAGCCAACTAGCCCTTAACCTAAAAGTAAGCAAATGCAATAATCTATAGTAGACATTATAGTCTAGTTTAAAGCATCAGGGTGGTTTATCAAGTTTTGTGCAAGTGAAAGTCACTAAAAAGTGGTAAAATGCTCTCGAGAAAAATAAACTTAAGTAAGACAAAGGAGAGTGGAATTTCCTTTGAAAGAGCGAAATTCTTACATCAACTATGAAAGTCTAACAGTAAAGGTAGCTCTTTAGTCCCTTACTAATGCAAATGTGCAAAAGCATAGTTAGAGAATAGAATTAGATGCCTTAGTGTGTTTTTTTTTTATCAACAATGGATCTTTGCTCTTGGTCTATGTAGATCGAGGGCCCATCTAACTCATGAATGTCTCTTCCCTACCCAAGAATGATTTAAGGAAGTTAAGCCTCAAGAAGGCCATGTCACCATGCTATGACTCTGACTTGAGTATGACTTTAGGTTAGATAGATGAATTAAGAATTGATGTTTGAGAACAACACCCATACTTGTAATAGAAGAGTTGACTAACTTGGTAGTAATTTGAGTTGGCTTTACAAGTTAAGTCCTTGAAGTCATGGATTAGGAAAGAGCTAAGACATAATTCTTGAGAGGTTAGGCCACAAGTTGGCCTTCATAGTACATGTTTCTATTTAACAATGTATATGAAGAAATAGCCCCAACATTTGTCACGGTCCCCATATACCCTAAAATCTTACCTACACAACCTGCTATGTAAACAACTTATCAATAATGTCAAAGATTTAGATGCCAATAAGGGGCATTTGTCTCATGATTTGAAGCCAGTAATAAGTGGAATCACATCTCACGATGAGTTTGTCATTGATGTACTTGATGGAAGTGTAAGGATAGGGATAATGTCAACATTTGTTTTGGTTTATTTCTAATAAGAAGAACTGTATAGTGTCTATAAAGGGTAAGGAATCTTTTATGCATCCTACACCTCTATATTCTCCATCCAAAGTGCAATTGAGCATGTCATTCTATAGAAGAAGCAACATGAGAAGATTTGAATTTGGTAAGTCGTTATGTTACCTAGCTATATTTCCTACATTGCACTTTTCTTCCCTAGAATCTCATTCATACTTGGTGACGGTGGTATAAAATTTAGGATATGAACTCAATTCTTGGATCAGAGGTCCTTCAGAGGATATCTACGATCAAATATTTGAAAGGTTTCTAGGTTGACCTTTTTCACTAGTCCTTCATTTGGATTGTGCTTCATTTTCCAAATTGGAAGTTTCGCTACCTTCCGTAATGAAGTACCTATAAGGTTCCTTCTCAAGGTTATCAAGCTTCTTTTTCTATTAGCTCCTTGCTCACCAAGTTTTTGTTACATTGGTATAAAAGTTTCGTCTTCAAAGAAGACTAAGATATATTGCTCCTTGCTTTGAGATAAACTTACATGTACACCATTTTTTTAATGGTGATTATCTTAATCGCTAAATTGAAGTCTTTTCCAATGGTATGCACTTTGAGTGATTGGAGTTTTAGGACTTGGTAGAAATTCATTCGCCACATCTCCCCTAGTATAGTATCCTTATCGCTTTCCTTATGGCTAGCAAGAACTTTCTCCATTGTAAAGTTGATCTTGGGAATGATGATTGACCACCTGAGTAGTAGATTTGTGCATCATCCAAAAAAATAGTGCAAAAGAAATTCAATGTAACAAGAAAGAACATAATCAACATGAGAGTTATCAATTCACACACCTAATGTAAAGACTAGAAACCTTAAAATGCATCATGACAAATACAACACAAATAAGGACATGCAATGTTTTTTTATACTGTCATATAATGTTTGGTGCCCTTTTATAGAAGATGATCACTATATTTTACTATCAATCATTTTTTCACCATGACCACTAGCCACAACCCCTATTATGTTTCCTAATCATAGTGGATAGTGGATCATCTTCCCACAACTATCCTATCACTTCTCACATATATGGTTGGCTTTGTCTATCTCTATCTAATCAGTGAATAATAGTTTCCATGGATCATAGGATTCACATTTGGAATCATATTTTCCTTTATTAATCATGTGACACGAAGTTTCATTATAGATTTGCAAACATTCAATGATTGAAGGATTGGATGCGTAACATTCTCCCTTTTATTGGCATTGATAAGATACAAATGAATGTTGATAATCAAACCCTATTTCATCTTTATTGCCTAGTCTTCCCATTAGTTTGACTCTAAGCCTGGGAAGGTTTGAACCTATTAGTTGCTTAAGAAGAATTGCTGAGTGTAAATCCATGCTTGGCTACTTTGTAGTTCAACTGCAAGGTGTTTGTATAGCTCATCATACCCTACTTTTTAGACACAAAATATCATCTTGAACCAAATTAATGTTATGTAATTTTCCTCTTTAGATGATATATGATAGGCTATTTTTAATGCTCGCAACCAAGCTAAATAAACTAAGCCAACCCCAACTCAATCATGGTGATTCAATTGTAAGAAGCAAATCTCAAGCTAGAGAAGCTTGCCTTAGTTAAGCACCTAGAGCAATGGTATTGAGACTAGATGTCAACTTCTTTTTTGAACATTTAGGCTATGTCTAATCCAAATAAATGCAAAAAAGAGTTTGGATCGACAACTTGATCTAACAAAAAGGCCATGATTCTTCTGAAGGAGGAAAATGCATGTTCCTCGTACTCTAGTGATGTGAAGCTAAACTTTCCCACATACATCGAGTATGGATAAAACACACGAAGCTTGTTGAAAATTGCAACCCGTGTCACTTCCTTAAATCAACCATTACTAGCTAGGAAAGAGTACATGCTATTATTTTAAATGAGTGATCTTTCAAGGCATGCAATAGCTTGAGCACTTCTTATAATTCTATCTCAAATTAACTTGTCTAAATAACTCAATAAGCTTCATTTAATTTGCATTAAGATTTTATGAGTTGAGTTTAACTTGTCAAAACCAAGCTAACTTACCCATTAGCAGCGGGGCCACTACCACTTGTCCACACTTAATGCACATAAATATTCGTTTTCTTTTTTTGAGTAATGGTTAATTTATTACTCTAAAAAGGGTCTCAACCCAAAATAAAATACATGGGGTATGTCATAAAGTACCAGTAAGTGTCTAAGGAGAAATGACGATGGGGTACAAATTAAAATAAAATCATAATCTCATGGTTGATATCCCTTGCTAGAGCCTCAACAGGGAGAGGAGAGTGTCCATGGTGGCTACGATTTCTTTCCCTCTAAGTGTTCCATGTAAAACCAACAAATGTCCTCCAAAATAATGGGGTAGCAGTGGTCGAGAAGTCTTCAAAGGAGGCCAGCAGCATTCCATCCAAGGAGAATCATGCAGCCAATATAGACTATTCTATTGTGGAATAGGGACATTGTAGGAAAATATGAACATTTGCTTCTAGTATAGTGTTGCAGAGGATGCAATTAGGGCTGGAATGAATCCCCCAAGATGATAATCTATCCATCATGAGTAGCCAACCCCTTCCAACGAGCCATAGACAGCAGCTCCACTTGGGAGGGATGGAACTCTCCCAAAATGCCTTCCAGATATCCTTCAATGTGCCTTTTTCACGTAGTAGATTCCAAACTTGCATAGGAGCAAAATCCACACTGGGAAGACAAGGCCAATTCCAGTTTCCTTATTGGTGGAAGAGAAGTAGAATATACTCTTTAATTTTTAACAATGCATGCCAGATGTTTGAATTCTCCAAACCCTTGTTTGCATTCTTGAAATCTCCATATCTGTCCTTGATCCAAGAAGCCCAGATGGAATGTCCCTATGATGTAAGTCTGTAAATCATCTTTGTGAAGGCAAGGACTTGAAGCTCCTCAAAATCACAAAGCCCAAGTCCCCCTTCCTCTTTTGGTTTGCAAATATCTTTCCATGCCACAAGATGTGCTCCATCATCCCATATGAAATCTGCCACCCATTTGCGAATCCTCTATAGCGTCTTTCTTTTGACAGAGGTGGAACTTAGCCAATATCTCATAAGACCTTCTATGGCCCATTTGATTGAGCATACCCTTCCCATACAAGAAAGTATCTTTTTGTGCCAACCCTGTAAACATTCTTTGACCTTCCAAAATTGTCTCAAGATTCATTCCCCTGCTAGTAGTAAGAGGGATGCGAAAGTGTCTACAAGGTAGGCATCCTTCTAATATGCCAATGATAAGACATATAGAAAGATGTCTAGAGCAATTTTTTGGAAGGTAGATACTGACTTTTGGCACCATTAAGCTTTAGCCCAGAGTAAATGCATTCAATACATTACGAATTGCTTTGGCAGACCGCAAGTCTCCTTTGCTGCAAATAAGTATATCATATGCATAAAACAAGTGAGAAGGGAAAGAGGTACCCCTAAGAGTTGCTTTGGAAAGGCAGCCATCTCTAGCTTGGTGCTCCAATATAATAGATAGAACATTCATGGATAGAACAAATAGCAAAGGAGATAGGGGTCACCTTGTCTAAGGCCCCTACTCGTAGAGAAGTAACCAGCTGGATAGCCATTTACAAGAGGGGAATAAAAAGGATCCTAAATACACATTTTAATCCAATGAATCTAGGTGGGGCTAAATCCATGATACTAAAGAACTTGCAATATAAATGACCGACTAATAGAATCAAAAGCTTTTGTTAAACCAATTTTAACGCACATTCTTGTGGATGTACCAGGCATATGAAAGCCATTTAGAAATTCATGTGCAAGGAGGGTGAAATCAGTAATAGATCGTCCTTTCACTAAAGTAGATTGGTTTGGCAACACCAGAGAAGGGAAGACATGAGATAGACATTTGGCCAAAATTTTTGTAATAATTTCGTATAATGTATTGCAGCAAGCTATAGGCCTGAAATCCCTAATGGAAGATACACATGTAGGTTTAGGCACCAAAGTAAGGAAAGTATGGTTGAGTTCACGAACCATCCCTCCCCCTTTTAAGAAAAAGAATTTGATCCCTTCAAAAATATCATCTTTGATAATGCTCCAGGTCATTTTGGAGAAGCAAGCATTAAAACCATCCAAGCCAAGTGCTTTATCTAGGCCTATATCCCAAAGCGCATCTTGTATTTCAGTATTACTAGGGATGGGAATGAGATAGTCACTACTGCATCAGATATCTTTAAGGTAGCCGGCCAATGTTCATAATTAGGTAGAATTGCTTCATCATCCTCGAAGAGGGAGGAGAAGTATGTGTTAGCTTCTTTTCGATCTTCCTCTTTATCAATAACATGACCTTCATCAAGTAATCTGGTAAGAGAGTTTGAATTTTTTCTAATTATGATGGAAATGGCAAAGAAATTAGTGTTACGATCTCCCAACTTGAGCCATTTACGTCTCCTTCTTTGTTTCCAGCATGATTCCTCCTCCTTCCTAAGGGTGGCAAGTTCCTTTCTAATATTAGATTCTTCCAAATGTAGTTCCACATTTTGTGCATCCCCATCCAATCGAGAGTGGATGTCCTCCAATGCCAAGGAGAGTTCCCCTATACGAGAAGGTCTTTGTCAATCTTCCTTCTCCCATGCCTTAAGAGCATACTTGACTTTGTTGAGCTTGATAATACAACGGTAGAGAGGGTTACCTTCAAAATGCCAATCCCAAGCATTCTTGACAATAGTAAGAAAACCCTCTTTTTCACCCCAATAATTAAGGAAGTGGAAGAGTCTTTTTCTATGTTTGGAGGGCAACAATTTAAGGACCATGCAAGTGTGATCACTTAAATCAAAAGGAATATATGATAATCCAACAAGTGGAAACAAATCCAGCCAGTCTTTGTTGCCAAGACCTCTATCAAGCTTGCACGAGATTCTTCTTTCACCAATTCCCAAGTTTGAAAGAGAGCAAGTTTCCATGGGAAGCAATTTCGACCAACTCACAATTTGGTAGGCATTGGTTAAATCTCTCCCTGCTGGATCTAGGGTGCGGAATACCCCCCTTTTTTTCATTGATGAATCGAGTTATATTGAAATCCCCAATGTACAGCCATGGTCCTGATATAAACGGCTTGTGACTTCAAATAGAATTTCATAAGTTAAGCGTTTGAGAAGCATCATTCCTTGCATAAATAAAGGAAGAGTAGAACATGAGACCTCCCCTATTGAGGCAAGAGGCAAGGACGGCCTGGTCGGTGGAATGCAAAATAATTACTTGCCAAATATATATCTGCCTTCCAAAGTAGAACAATTATTCCATTACAGCCATAGAGAATATGATTATAGACATGCCAATCTTGGGGAATTCTTCTGCTAAAGCTCTCCCATCCAAAGGATGATATTCTAGTTTCTCGCAAGGTAATGACGTGAGTGTCATGTTTACGAAGAAAGGTGGTCACCTCTCCCCATTTTCCAGGATTGTTGAGACCTCGAACATTTCATGTGATCAAGGACATGTGGAGGAGGCGACATCATCGGACGGCCAAATGAGTCTTCTTCTGCAGCCACCATTCCCCCTCTTCGAGGTCTATGCCTTCGCCAAGAAGGTCATGCATAGCAGAGGAAAAATTATGGAATGGCACATCATTTCTCTGCCGGCAGTAAGATGTTTGAGAAGCAGTAGGGGATATATTTAAGTTGATGGCATTATTGCCAAGAGGAGAGGAGGACGTGGGCCCCCATTTCCACCAGCAGCAGTAATTAAATATGGCCTCCTCATGTTCCTACCTACCTTTGAGATTGCATGTGGGGAGCGACCGACGCTTGCATGTGGGGGACGTGACAGGCAGCTCACGTTATTCCAAACCTAAACCATATGCACCTTTCCAAGAGTTACCATATATATCCTCTTTCCAACGTGCGTTGGTTATCTCGAGGGCCTTCACTCAAAGGTCGCGACCCCTCCCTCAGCTCCCGACGTCTTCGAAGAGGTGCGTCGATCCTTCTTCCTCAAGCGCCTCTCCTTCGACGATCCTCTCCTGGAAGGACGCGACTTTTCAGCATTGGTCGCCGGAGGGCCCATCGCCACTGTTCAGCCGGCTGCCGGAGCAGCCACCGCCGTCGACGTCTGCATCCTGGTGTCCTCGTTCTCCGAGGGAAAAGCCTTGTCCGTAGTGGCGCAGCAATTGTTGTCATCATGCCTAAACACACCACAAGTTTTGCAACGATGTGGAATCCAGTCCTACTTGACCAAAACGAAGGCAGGCTGCGCGCCACCACAACACAACCCCCGCCCCACCATCCCAAATATATTCGATCCTCGAAGGAACAGCAGAGGACGCATCAACCTGAATGCAGACCCGGACATGGTCAAGGAAGGTATCCGCACCAGTGCGTCTATCCCTCCCCATTGGGATTCCTATCGCACCGGAAAGTTTGCTAATGGCCTACTTCGTGCGAAGGTGGAGGCCAAGATTGATGAAGCGAACCCAAATAGGGGCTTCGGTGTCCATCTAGAAATGACAGGCCCAGCTTCATCGATGAACCAAGGACCCCCCCTCTAACGCCCTTGAGCGGTCGTCTTTGTTGAAGAATTCAACCAAACGTACACCATTATCTAGGGAGTGAGGTTGACACTCACCTTTTGGTCACCGGAAATTAATTAAGTGGCAATGAACTTTTTGAGGTTACGGTAGAAAGGCCTTTTCCCTAACAAGAACATGACCAAAGCGTTCTCCCATCGTTTAACTCCTGCCGCCACATCTTCTTTGTTGATGAGAACCGGCGAGCCATCGGAAGGAGGAAGATATTCTAGGTTGTCGCCGTGATTGATTTATTATGTTCATTTTCCTTTGATAGCAAACAAAAAAAATATAGATAATTATGGATTATGTATGTAATTGTGCCCATGCAATGATTCTGGTAGGGAATTGTCGCCTATGACAACAGCATTAAATGCAATCTTTTACAAATATCGAAGCTAGTGAAGGGGCCTTTTAAAGAGTAATATATGTATAAAAAAAAGATACTTATTTTATTAGCAAAATTTTCTTCCTTGTATATATACCTAATGTCTGAGATCTTTTTCAAACTCAACCAAGCATATGAAAAACAAATGAAACTTTGAATAATGGTAATGAAACTTTAACAAAATCTCAAAAAAGGGTATAAGAAAATTGCAAACTTTTCGGAAGCAAAATAATTAAATTAACATTTTCATTAAAAAATATTGGAGATTTAATTACTTGCTAACATGACTTGCTTATTTGTACTGTAACATATCCAATCGAAACACAAAATGACTTATTCTAATATTGTGATTATCCCATAAAACATTTTTGACCCGCTAAGCCACTACAGGAAAGTAGCAGTCTATAGTTATGTTCACGTCAATAAAGTCCGGTAAAAAGTTATTTTGTTCGTGAAGCTTCAATCCACATCAGTCTCACCGTAAGAAGTTCAATTCTAGCATATTCCATATCTATGAACGTAGATGTGTATATTGGGCCAAAACACTGTGTGGCCGAGGTCCTGTGGAAGTCTTCACCATAAATCCCATTCAACACCCCACTCGACGTTCCCCGTCGTAAAATTTGCAGAGGTGGTTTCTAACGGTTTGATTACCTGATATTTATCGTTAAGGAATGTAAAGTTGATATTAATTTTTATTTATATTTACTTGAAAGAAGTTAATATTATTTTTTGTTTATATGAATTGATATTAAAGTATTGTGTTAATCATTGTGGTACATGTATTAATTATTATGATATTTATTTAAATTGGTGTTAACTTATTAGTATCTAGGAAGTGGGGGGTTTGGGTGTGGGTAAGGTGTAAGGTTAATATCAATTTTACCAACATCTCTCGATGTTAGTAAATTCAATGCTAAAGATCTCAAAAACTAAGTTATGAGCATGTAAGTTAATTTTTTAAATAAATAAAGATTAACCTTTTAAAAGATTGAGTTAATTTAACCATCCAAGTAAACTAACTCTAAGGGATATTACGATATGGTCGTCGAGTGGAGGAAAGTCAGTGTATAATGTCAGTGTGCGTATAGTTGGGTTGGTTTTGGATAAGATGGGGGTGGGTGTCTATTTATTTTAAAGGAAAATATTTAATATATAAATTTTTATGTATATCTTTTTACAAAAATTCACGTGTCAAAGCATCTTTTCTCCCTACAAGCTAGGTCTCGAGAACGAAAGGCTGACGGGTCTCTATCTTATCTTTTTCATAAAATTACACGACTTAAATTTATTTTATAAAATCTTGTGTGAGATTTCGTATACGGTAAATAGATTCTCCCACTCGAATTCTAAGCAAACAAACCACGATCATTAATTAGTTATTAGAATCGAGAGCAAGGAGGATACGCAGCGAGGGAGCGCGTGGCATTTTCCTCTTCTGAATGCTTTCCATCATCGTCTGGTTGCTGATGATCCGTAGATATCACTGGGGGATTATCCTAAAACATTAGAAACAAGAAGGTATAAGAGAATACAATGGGCATAGAAGACTCGTTCATATATTTTCTGTACCTATCTTTATCAAAATAAAGAAAAACAACGTTTTTCATGCCCACTTTCCTTCTCATGAAATACAAATAGACCGATGATACCATGAGAAAAAGGTCTCATGAGAAACTTCCAATACCAATTGTCTTCTGGCAATCCAACTATACAAATTGGAAGGATATCATTTAAATGGGATATCTACAGAAAAAAAAAAAAAAATCATCCAAATCTGACGTGTGTAGCATAAATCGTTCTAAGGAACCTTTTATTCTAACAATCTATTTTGAAATTTACAGTTGGGAAAAGGGAAGATGCAACTTCACTGCACCTACTTCAACGCAGCTTAGTGTTTGAATCGTTTAATCTAAAATGATGCTTTGTCCCTTTCTGTCTTGTCGCTTCCTCTCCTCCCAAGTCCAACGGACCTTCTCCACCTTGTCTTTGCCTTTCCTCCTCCTCCTCAATGTTGGGTGCTACCTTCCCTACCTCAATGCTACCCTTGCACTATTCCTCTAACCAATTGCCTAACCCCCTTGAGGGTATCTCAGAAAATTCTCATCTAAGTCCAACATAAAAAAGAAATCTCTATCTAAATCCAACATAAAAAGGACTTTCGAAGACCCAATAAGAGGCCTTCAAAGGCCTTTGCAATGAAATGGGGTAAGGCGAAAGCCCAATAACCTAAGGTTCATTTGATCAACAGAAATTAGATTGACCCCAATTACAAGGGCATGGCTAGTTTGATTTCTCTACGCTTTAACCTGGCAAGTCTAGCTAAGAAAATAGACATACAGTTGATGAAGTGTAGTTCATCATAACTAAAATGTCCAAGTTAGACTAGAAACTAGGTTAAATACTATCATATTAACACAAGAAATGAGTTAAGTGTGAGATTTATGGAAAAAGACCTAAAACACTCAATTTATGTTAAAAATGCAAAATTAGGTCAATTTGGAGATATTTTGTAACCAAAATACATATGGATGTTCTAAATGTCAGTTGAACACCAAATGAGCACAAATTCACAAATCAATTATGAGATTATGTTCTAATATGTTCAATTAATATGAGATAAAAACATCAATGCTTTTGACCTTATTAGGGCCTTGAAATCAGTGTTTTACACTTAGGTCCTCCATGCATATTTAGTCCCTCACATATTCTCCACTCAAAACTTGCCAAAGGACCTATTTGATAGCTGTTAGGGACCTTGTGGTAATCATTCCTAGTCACTAATGGGTTTCTTCACAAGGTTTCCAATGTTTCACCTTAAGGGACTAAGGTGAAATTGTGCCAAAAGGCCTAGGCACCTCCTATTCTTCATGATGAACTCAACTCCTTTGAGTCGTTCATCCCTATCCCTTTGACCTAACGATGGATTTTGCTCCAATCTTTTGGAGTCGGTTCCCACAACTTTGCACCCATTTCTAGATCTCATCCAATGGCCATTATTCATCATAAAAAGTTCCCGCCCCCTCTTGGTCTTATCACTGCCATTGATGCACAACGGCTTGAACCCTCTAATCCGGTCACCTAAGCCACCCTAAGCCTATTTAAGGAGTTTCACACCCTCACTTGCGACCCTTATTAGCTCCCTCCTACTCCCTTGAGCTAGTCATTCGTCCTCTTCAGCTACCTTCTTCCCATTTCACTTGTACCACCAGTGACAGGGGTAGCATTGCTCTACCTCAATTCTTCCTCATCACTAGAGATGACATATGCCTCAGGGCGACCCAGAAGCTCCACTAGTGAGCTTTTCAATCGCTAGAGATCCTCCCCTTTCATCCTCTTCAACCATCACCCATCGATCCCAGAGAGTCCCCTTCCTCTGTTAGATTAGATTTAATCGCTTTCATATATAGAGTTTATTGCTTTCTAAATTAGATAGGAGTAGCATACATTATTAAATCGCAAATTCTATGTTCAATCAGCTTAGATTAGATTACATATAGTTCCCCATCAAACCACCCTCTCTGATCAGTCCAGATAAGAGAGGATGAATTCACCCACCCATTGTGTTCATTTAATCTTCCCCTATATCTCATGACCACTTTCACATTATTTCCTCGTCATATTAATCCACTAATCACCCCATCCAACATGACAACCATTGGATCTGAAGCTCAATAGCTTTCAGATCTGTTTATGCAGCAAATTCATTTGAGGGCCTCCTCATACACTTCATTTGATCACAAAGGCCCTCCCAAGGCCTTGAATTGGATTTGATTTTCATGAATGATTGAGCAATATCTAGAGCAATTGAGTTCCAATCTATTTTAATTGACCAAATTGAGTTGATATTTGTTTAATTGGATTCAATGCGAATGTAGTGAGCATCGTGGATTGGATTTGTATGGTTTAATAAGCTCATGCCCAATTTTTATCTCAATCACTATTTTTATCCATCACCTACATAGCAATGCTGAGGAAAATTAGTTACATTGATTTGAAGCTATTGCGATGACTTGATTGGGTCTAAAGGATCGTTAGGGATTCCTGAACACCAATTAATTATGCAGGAATCCAAAATTATCAAATCATTTGGATAGTCACAGATCCAAAGCCTAGGTGGGCGATAGCCTGATCTTAGATCAAATGAGTTTTAATCTAATTTTCAGAGGTTGAATGAGGTTTAAAAGAATCTGACAAAGATTAAGAACTAATTTCCACATGATTTTAAAACCTAAGTGATCTTTCCCTTTTTGTTGTCTATAGCATGGGGTAGAGATTAGATTAGGGTTTTTATGTTCTTTCAATTCTTGATCTGTTTGTATTTAGTTCCAAATCCTATATATGACATTTGCGATGACTTAGAGTGAGGTTTTAGTGTTTGGTATAAAATCTAGAATGTTGAGCTTTATTATCCAGGTTGAGGTAATTTTTGGAATATAAGCATTCAATTAAAGCTTTAATGACCTAAGTAAGAATTGGGAATGTATTTGAATGGTTTTAAACATGATAATGAATGTTATGAGCTTTAAGTCGAGCCTGAGATGTATTTTGTCAACAGTTCTAGCTGTTCTTTCTGGAAAGATTTCAGGACAAGCTTTCTATATGGAATTTTACCGAATTTGGATGATTTAAGGCTTTGAATCAGTTGTTGTTGTTTTGGAATGTTTTCTGAGATGAGTTTAAATGATTGATATAGCATAATTTGTAACGAGCGCGTGCCCCAGACGCCTTTTAAGACGTCTGGGAGGTGGCCCAGACGTCTGTCAAGACGTCTGGGATCACATCCAGATGTCTGACCAGACGTCCGGGATAGTTTACAGACGTCTGGCGAACAGTTATGCTCGCACGGGATATTCGTCTGCGCGCAGACCTGCGTTCTGCCCTCTTTCTCTGCGGCTGCAGGCGGCTGCGACCGCCTTCTCTCTCCTCTCCGCGCGGCGTTAAAAGGGGGGGGCGCGCCTCCCCTCCCGTCTCCACCATCTTCCTCCTTCTTCTCCTGCCTGTGCGCGAGAGCGAGCGGACGCGAGGGCGCAGCGGCAGCCGCAGTGAGCGCGGAGGAGCTGTGGCATGCGAGGGCGGGGCTCTGCCGTGAGGGCGAGCTCGCCAGGAGCGGCTTGGCCGGCCGGCGGAGGGTGCAGGGGGCGCAGAGCGTCGCGGAGAGGGACCTGCTGCGGGCGGAGCAGCGTACGCGCGAGGTGCGACGCGGGCGGCGTCGCGAGCGGAGGCCGAGCAGGGCTCTGATTCTGGAAAAATTTCCAGAATCAGACGTCTGGATTGGTATCCAGACGGCAAGGTCGACGTCTGTGAGATCATACAGACGTCTGAAAGGTGAGTTCCGCTTTCTTCTCCTTTTTGTTGACTGACCGTACTGAGGGAGGGGGGTTGGCTGTGCGCAGGTTTCTGATTCGTCATCCTTTGCGAATCAGACGTCTGGAAGTTGTACCAGACGGCGGGAGTGACCTCTAGACGTCCGGAGTGACCATCGGACGTCTGGGATCTAGGAAAGACGTCCCTGCAGACTTCTGGACGTCTGAGAAACCACGCTGAACAGGTAATTCTCTGATCCACCGTTTAAGACGTCTGGAGGGAGTTCCAGACGTCTGATTTTGCACAGTATCGTCTTTCTCGACCCGTTTAGGGCCCGTTTGGGCTCCGTTTTCCGCGATTTGAGTTGCATTCGTCTCAGAATTTATTCCTCTACCCGCCTACAGTAGCTATACACTGTTTTGAGACACTCCTTGTGTTTGATCCTTGTGACAGGATCTCGTTCAGTTGCAGTCTTGAGAGTCGCGGAGGCGCGCGGGATTCCCGATCACGCCCCCATTACTCCCGTTGTACCTGGTAGAGTGGCTTTAAGTATTAATAAAATCTGTTAAAGTATGGAACCATAACTAGAACCTAGGGCATTGCATGAATCCTAGGAATGAGAAATATATGGAATGATAGCTCCTAGGTGTTGCATGAATCCTAGGGCCGGAAAACTAGATTGTATGATAGATCCTAGGATATGGCATGAATCCTAGGGTGGAAAAACTAGTGGAATGTATATTACTGCAGTCTTGGAAAATTGGAAAGGAATATATATAAAGCTGCCTGTAAAATTAATTAACAGCTGCCTTTTACGAATAAAGAAACATGTTTGAGATCATGGATTTTGAGAATGTGAATCTGGAAAGTGAAACATATGATGTTCTGAGATAAAGAGCTGGAACCCTACGGGGAATTAGGAGTGGAACTCCTGGAAAGAAAAAGGAATGGAACTGAGATGTAGTTTGTACTGTCTCTTGGGTACCAAGGGAAGTACCTGTACTTGTTTAGTGCAGAGTGGGGCCAGCCGCCCCAGGGACCCGGGGTTAGGATTGGCCGCTCTGTACCGACTTGCTGGCCCTCGTGTACGTAGTACCGAGGAGAGCTAGTAGTGTTAGGAGAGTACTAGCTACCCCACGGGTCCCGGGGTTCTGCTAGCCTCCTTCACCGACTTGTTAGGCCCACTAGGGCAAACCAGGGTAGTCAGGCGAGGGTGCGCGGACTGTGGAGGGGCAAGGCCCCGGTTTGGTTACTGTGGAGGGGTTGGACCCCTGTTACTGAGAGGGCTCTGCCCTGGTTCCGTGATGTGCTTTGGGCGCACCCGTTAACGGAAACGACTGACCGCGTGCCAGTGCGGGCTAGCTACCTGTGCGTTTATCGCGCGTGCCGTAGTCACCGTTACGTCTGTCAGTGACCTTGGGGTGGTTGACTGAGGGTAGGATCACCACGGGGGACTCTCCCGGCCAGGAGAGCACCACGTGCTACTTCTACTTTTGGAAAAGACTGCAATCAAGATCGTTCCCACGAGGACATTCGAGATCAAGTAAAGGATCTGAGAAATAAATGAAATAGTGAGAAAAATTGAAAGATGTAAATAAAGGAAGTAATAGAAGATAATAGCTACTGTACACTCTACTGTTGCCTTTTGTTAGTTTGCCACTCTACTCAGCGTTTTGCTGACGTGTTACACTCGTTACCTTTTTCAGGACCAGGTGTTGAGCAGCCAGGGTCGGCGGCTGCAGAGGACGCTGGGCCGAGTAGGGTCCAGTAGAGTTACCCCAGCTTTGTACCCCTTTTTGTTTCGGTTCTAGTGAGTAGTTTTGTTTCCGCTGTACCTTCTTTACCTGCAGTTTTTGTTATATGATAAATGTTGTTTTACTGTTGTGGTGGTGCCTACTGTAGTAGTTTCTTTCCTTACTGCTGTACTTTCGTACTGTTAGTTATATTCATGCTGAATATGGTTATTTTACTGTCTTTTGGTTACTTCCTCGTTGGACGACTGGGTCTTGGGATTAGTCGAGTCGGTCCGGTTCTCGTGTCTCGTAGGGACTCGGGAACCGGGTCATTACATAATTCAATATTTGACTGAGATTTGGAAGTTTAAGCATGGATTTGAGATTTCTTCGTCAATAAAATAGCTGCAACAACAGCACATTAGCTGAGTTGGAGTTGGGATTTGTATGCTTTGATTGTGGATTTTAATGTTTAAAATGATTTAAGAATGACTCTGATTGGGCTCTTGAATCAATCTAAAGTATCTTTGGACAGTTGCTTTGAATTTGATAGTAGCAGCTATTCATGAGAATTGGAAGACAGCATTCAAGCTTGTTAAGACCAATACTGATGTGGTTTTAAGTTTTGATGAGTTATTTGATAGATTGTAATATGAGTACTTATTTGAAGAATGCATGATCTGTTGATGTTCTTAATGTGAATTGAAATAGCATGTAAATTCCTTTTTAAATTCTTTATCAGCAGCAAATCATATTGAAATCTATCTAAACTATGTTTAATGCATGGATTTAATGTGAAATCATGATTTTATTCTTAATTCTGATGTAGATGGATGTCTGGATGTTTACACTACCTTATCTTTCATTTCCAGCATCTGAAGTTGAGTGTTTAAGACTTGAGTTTCAAGTTTCAAACATTCATTAAGCTCATTCTGCCCAAATTGTAAAAAGCATGAAAAATAAAAAAATAATTGTAAATAAATACAAGAAAGGCATCTTGAGTGAGAATAAGTTTAGTTTTAGGTGTGTATGAGTTTAGATTTAGGATTTGGGTGCATAGTTAAGAAAACATACTAGTAGAAGTCTAAGTCTTCTCTAGTTTAGAAAAAAAAAAAAGCATTAAAAATACAAAAAGAGTTTTCTTTCCTTCCTTCTCACCTTTCTTCCCTCTTCTTCTATCTCTATAAATAATAGAAATAAAATAAAAATATGAAAAACTTGAAAAATCCCTAAAAATACCATTGTACATAGTATCTATACTTGTATATAATACTAAATTAAATGTATATAGTATAGTATATGTATATAAAGTATATAAATAAATTATATATCTATTTTATTTACTTAGGTAGGTATTTATATTAAGTTATACAGTATGTCTTATAATAATATAATTATATATATATATATTTATCATTATTATATGTACATAATCCCTAAGTATTTATAAATAGCAATGTATATACATATAAACATAAATATAACTGTAGATATAACTTAAAGTAATTACTATGTACAATAATATACTCCTATATTTATTTATTTACTTATATATTGCACATAATTATATTTATAAGTTAATTAGGTATATTGGTAAGTTAATATAATTTAAATTAGTAAATTAATAAAGTATTGAAATAAATTATGTTGTATAGTTGTATATTATAATTTAAAATATTTTTAGCATATTTATAACTATTTATATAGTAAAATAGTATTTAAACTATATATATATGTATAAACGTGTATTTAAATGTGTATAAATAGAAATAAATCAATTAAAAATATATTCTAATAAGTTAATAGCATAAACTAACAATTTATAAGTCAATTGTACCAGTAATTCATTAATTAAGGAATTAATCAATAAATCAACATGTAATTATCTCTAATTTTAACTAATTTTTAAATATATTTATATATTTAGTTATTGTAAATAAACTATACCAATAAGTAGCCCTATGTATAAGCTACATGTACATATAATTTAATTATAAAATAATTCATAATTTAATCCCTAAATTAAGCCTCGAATCCACGTTAAAATTACGTTGAGTGTGCCAAATTGGTGCCCAAACAAAGGTGCCACGTTGTGACCTTTAGATCACTTGCTACAGTATTTAATGATTTGCGCTGCTAAGCTGGCCGTTGAAGTTAAGGGGTTGGATCCCATAACATATATACTTACGACCAATTAAAGAGAGAGAGAAAGAGGAGTGGACTGGGAGCCCAGTTCGACTGGACCGAGAGGTTTGCATGAGCCTGTATAAGTCCAAAACTATACACTAAACCATCTAAATAATAACTAGGGCCCACCTAATAATGGTATCGATTTGGCCCTATTAGGGGACGTTGATCCTATGAAACATGGACCTGCCAATCCAAAATTTTTAGGTTAAAGTGTAAGTGTTGGGTTTGTGTATACTAAAATTGACTAAGTGTTGATTATGTATTATGTGTGCTCTAAGTGTTGTGTGAGTAGAGTGTGAACGTGTGTGTTAGAATTTAGCTAAGTGTGTCCGTATGTTGGTATATACATATATAGTATGGTATATACGTGTGTGTGTATATACATATATATAGTATGCATATTATGTATTATATACATTAGTGTTGCCTTAGTTTGTTAATATGTCTTTAAGGCTCTTTAGTGACATTTATAGATGTTACTATACATAGTATGTATATGTTAGTATAGTATGGAATATTGTATATATATATTCTTTTTGTTCCAATATTAAGGCATTACTTAGATATTAGTGTACATAATTACTTAGATTAGTTTAAATTAGTTTTTAATGCCTTTATACCTGTATATATTCTTGAGGCATTGTCATCAACATAACTCATTCATTATTGTATATAATTGACTTAGATTAGTTCATTCTTTGATCTTTCATTTATTATTCATTCATTTGTAAATAAACTTGACATTTTTGGAATAAAAGATTAGTTTTGGATAATAGAGAGTGATGTATATCAATAACTGGCTCTCAGTAAACGACCTGTAATAAAATCAGTAAAAATTGTATATAAATAAATGGAATCCGTCTGGATTATGACATTACACTACAATGCGATAATTAACCATAATTAACTAGCAATCTAAATGACACATCATTTTTTTGGCGCCGTTACCGAGGATTCAAAATCGATAATGGTGCGAATTTATGATATGTCAAATGGATTCGATCAATAGCTGAATGCTAAATTCGGTTAAAAAAACAAATAGAAAGTTGAACACTCAAATAGGCTACAAAGTTAGGTGAATTGACAAATAATCATATTCGGTAGACACTTGCCAAGTAGTCATTATGAATTTCATTACTTCACCATCATGGCCTCCGATAAACGTAGGTAATGTGCAACTAAACATGAGCAATGTGGCAATAATTTGCCCAGCCGTTGTGGAATTTCAGAAGTAACAGAAGCAGTCAATGCTCACGATATGAGGGTATTTTACTATATAAAGAAAATGGGACTCTTGTATGAGAGCACATGAAAGACAATAGAAAAGGAGCTTTCTTGTATTCTCTAATATTCCATACCTAATATTTTTTTGATGGCTTTACACTCCCTCCCCAAATGTACACCTTAACAAGGGTGGAACAGAGTTACCAATTCACCCGTTTTTCCTTGTGTCATTTTTTGTTAGATACTTGTTTGAATTGACCATCTCTTTCTCGCAGACTCAGTAGGGCTTTGAAAGGAAGGCTCGGTCATTAGCACCGTCTGTGGGAAAAAGAATCAACACCTTTTCTTCTTCATGCTTTTTCCCACTACCTAGAGTTCTTACCCATTTTACCTATGGCTCCCACAACCCGTCTTGCCTTTAAGGCTTGTCTCGATTAAGGGAGACTCGAGGAGTCTGGCATCACTCAATCCCATTACCAACAACAGATAGAGAAGAAAGATAACTAGAAGGGTAAAAATATTATTCTCAAAGGAGAGGATCCACTCATGGACCCCTTGCAAGAGGTCCAAGAGGAGGATCAGGAGTATCTTACTCGTCGTGCCAACCTTCAAATGGAGTAAGAGGCAATTATGGGCCAATTTCATGATGTGCGCAAGCACAAGGAGCCTCTTGTTTCTAGTCTGATGGACAAGCATGCACAATGACATTGAGTGGTCAAGAAGGAGAACACTCAACTCTGAGAGAAAATAAATAACTCAAGTGGAAAATTAGGAGTCACAAAGGTGAAGTCTTGTAGACTCCTCCTCCTCCACTCCTACATGATTCTGAGCAACAGTTGGGAACATGGGCATTACAATCTAGTGGAGGTGTCTTCCCCTCGAAGATAGTTCTCCAAGCCACACATGCAATGAGAGGCATCCACCCCCATTCATACATGATCACGTACCCCGTCACTAAGGAAGTGATGAACTCACATCTTCTAGAGAAGTTCAAGCATCATACTCTCCCTCAATATGATAGCACCTCTAACCTAAAAAAGTTTGCTGGTAGCTACTGGAAAATGATATTGGTACATAGGTACCCGAACGATGTGCTTTGCCAGGTATTCCCATCCTACCTGGCTCCTTAGTGGTTTAATAAGATATCAACAGGTCAAATTTCATACTTCTAAGAGTTGGCTGACAAATTCTACCAGTATTTTGCCAACCAACGGAGGATAGGGATAACCTTGGGGGGCTGTCTGAGGTCAGGCAATAGAAGAGTGAGTCCTTTTGATACTACCTCGATCACATCATGGCCTAGTACTTTAAGTACAAGAGGTCTCATGGTGCAATCACTATTCCTGAACTTCAATATGGTTTGTTGACCTAGAGGTTCAGGTATAACATCAATGACTTTTTGCCTAGAGACATGGTAGAGCTATAGGACAGGGCCATGCGATTCGCAAATCAAGACAATTCCTTCCTCTCTTGAGGTCGTCTAGACAATAATGTAGGGAACGAACACCACAGCCCCCGTAACAACAAGCAAGCAATTACTGAGGCTACTCAAAGTCAAGGTAGAAGAGCGTACTTCAATAAACAAAAAGGGTGTTTCCCCAACTAGAGGGATGAATGGTAGACCTGCATTCAAGATGGTAGCCCCTGGCAGGCTTGAAGGGAGGGGTACTAGGAGTACACCCCTTTTGTAGTCAACCAAGAGGAAGTATTAAAGAATGTCTTAGTGACCAAAAAAGACCTCCTTCCTCTGCCTCCTTCCATGAAGAGGTGAAACAATAATGAGCCTTACAACCTATACCATAAAGCTTGAGGACATGCCAATGAGTATTGCCATGATCTCAGGGATCAAATTGAATACTAGACCTAATAATGAAGAACTCATCATGGCTCATAATTCACTTAAAATAGCCAGTTTACCAAGTTAATTAGTTAGTAATATCATATAAAAAGTGTTAATTATTAAATAAGTTAATAATATGCTTGGACCTTAAATATACCTTAATTTAGCCTTATTATTATCTATTAAGCAATCCAATATCTGAAATTAAGAACAAGGACCGAATACCCTTAAATAAGCTATTTAGAATTAAGTTAACACTTAATTAGAAATCTAAGTTAATAGTTAGAGCCTAATGTTAAAATCTAAATTATATAATACAAAGAGAGTTAAAATTGTAAATTGACTCCATAACATTGTTCCTCAATAATCATATAATCTACCATAAAAAGTTGAGGGAAAAATAAATTAAATTACACATTTAAATTAAGGATTTACATTTAAGTCCCTGTGTGCATTTTATTTAAGTCCTTTCAATTACATTCCGGTCCTTTTTATTTGCAAATAAGCCTGTGTACATATCATTCTTCTTCTCTTCTTCTTCTTCATCAATGGCCAATGATGGCCTATATTTTCTCCCTTCGATGAAGCCTCATCAGATGGTGCACCTTCAATTCCTTGGCTGCCAAGCAAGAGCATAACAAACCTTTTAGATCTAATGGTTCTGATTTGCCAATAACGTGGACAACGTTGCCATCGTTGGAGACAACGATAGTTGTTTCCAAGCACCTAGACACCACCATTGTCTGCACTCGTTGGACCTGGACCTTCACTCCACCTATAACTACCCCCTGAGCACCTCCGATAAAAGGGGATTGCGCCCCTTCCCTCTCCACCAACCATGCACATTTAGTAGGTCTTCTTCTGACCTTCGGTGTCCTCTCTCTCTCTCTTCTCAGATCAACTCTAACGGAGCTAATCTTCTCTCTTAACCCATCTTCCACAGCTCTACCCTGCCAACAACGAAGTTGCATCCATCCTTCCTCTATCTTCGCATTCAATCACGTCAATTTTCTTCTCTCATCCAAGATCCTTCATTCTCTACTCCGGAGAAGTTTCATCAATGGCCTCCTCACCATTTCCTCTAGGTAAGTAGTTTTAATGCTTTAATTAGTTCTTTAGAGTAATTTTAGGTAGTTAATTAGTAGGATTAGGTGCAGTTTAAACTCCGAGCTCCTCACCTCCTTCACCGACTCTAGTGATGTCAAATCCAACATCGTCCAATCTTCCTTCATTTAATTGAATCACTTTCCACCTTTTCTGTCTCTCCACGACCACGAACCACCTCTTCTCCTTTGCTATTAGTTACTTACGATAAAATGCCTAATTTTCTACCTTCATCAAACTCCACTGTCTATGGCGGAGCTTCATCGAGCATTCCACAACCCATTGGTCCTTCATTTACCTTCGCCTCACCTCAAGGATCAATTCGCCTACATTTATTGGAAGATTTGTTCCCTCTTTTGATCTGACAAATGCAAATTTCACTCTTGATTGATTCAAGTTCATAATACCTTCTTAAGCATTCATTGATTTAATTAAGAAGCTCTCAAGCATCCTAAGGTTTTTAGGAATATTTTGAGCTACTTCTTGAGTTGATTCATGGTATAATCTGTTTTGACGAATTTCAGCGAGCTTCAACGCCGCTCCGAGCACATTCTATTTCTCCAACGAACCTGAACTATCACTATGGAGTTTGTAACAAATTCTAACAACCCTCAACTAACTCCACAACCTTCATAAATTATGTTCCTGCTCTCAAATTCAAATTGCATTGATTCTTCCCCTCTATACACTTCATCTTCTTCAATTCTGACGAAGACTCCATTGTGCAGATCTTAGCACTTCAAACCGTAGCAACAAGTCTAGAAGCTTCAGCGGACCTTATTGAGCTTGAATCCATCATGTGCATGCTTATCTAATTTTTCAATTCCTCTGTCGAGCTTGTCCTCTTTTAAGTGAAGGCGATGAACTCTTATACTCCATTTTAGTGTTCAATTTCAACTGCTTTTGACTCCAGAAGATTCCTAAGGATAATGTGAGTTGGTTAGTTCCTTTAATTAGATATGAATTATCCTTCCCTCAAAGTCAATTCTTGAGTTGCAATGGTCAACCAAAGCCACCATTGAAGCGTTTTAAGCTCTAAAGCACAACTTTAAGGTCTTAACATATTTTAGGAAGTTTCCAGAATAGATTGCAATTCTTTTAGCAAAGTTTAGATCAATATAAGGGTGTTCCTACCTAGTCATGAAGGTTCTACATTCAATTTTATAAGTAGGCTCTTAAGGCCAAGAATAAGCTTTAGAAGGGACTTTTAAATGCTAAGTATGCACATAATCTTTTAGGAAACACTTAAGAGCTTCTAAGAATCATTCAGATAGCTAAAGCATTAGAGTTTTTAGAAATTTGTTGAAGTCTTATACACTCAACAAAGAACCCATTTCCAGAGCTCAACACTTGTGTTTATTTGCTATAGCATTGAGTCTTTATAGGTCTGGTAGTAATACAAAACTCTTAAGGAACACTTACACATTATTTAGAAGTCCTAAGTAGGTAGCTAGGCAATTGGTCGCCCTACAAGTATCTATTTCCATTAGTAGCAGAAGAAGCATTCAAGGAGATTGAGTTGGGTTTGTACCATTAAAGGAGTTGAATTAGTCTATGAGAATTCCAAGATGAGAATTGAACTTTGAATCAACCAAAGAGGAGGTGTTATTACTAGTAGTGGTCAGTAGAAGTCTGCAATTAGAGAACTGAGGCCCGATTGATGACCTGTTCTATTACAGATTCACGCTGAAGGAAGGGGGCTTTATTAGTCCCACATCGACTAACAAAGAGATGTCAACTACGTATAAGTTGAAGTGCACCCAATGCTTATCGCCCAATCAAGAGTGAGCTACCCTAAAGCATACATTACCCTTACCCATTACTCTCTGAGCATATTTGACCATTGCCTGTAAGGGGTAGCTTGTGGTCATTTCTGATGATGACACATGGCTTGATCCAAGTTGTTTAGGCCACAAATTTTTTAGAGTAGAGAGCATTTAGTATTTGGTTTTGAGTTGAGCTAAACTTGTGCTTAACGTGTAAAAAGAACATTCTTTTTAAGCCTTCCTTTTACATTTCATTTTGCAATAAAGAACATGTTCTTGATGATTCTCAATTGTTGTTCTAATTATCATTAGTGAAGCTAATTGCCATGTTTCTATTTCATTCTTTTCTAATTAACTTCATGTGATTAATATATAGTTATTTGCTAACTAATTAACATAAGTTATAGCTAAGTCATTAAGTTAAAGCTATGTAAGTCTAACTTAATTAACTTAATATAACTTAAGTATTAGAAAGCAATAAGGTAACTATCTTTACTTAATATATATGTATTTAGCCTAATAAGTTAACATAAGTAATCTAAGTATAAATCCATCTAAGTATTAATTATAACTTAAAATAAATTCTATGTTTACAATATATTTAAGCTAAGTATAGTCTAAGTAAGGTTATTTTTGTCTACTTATAAATCATACTTGTAATTTATACATTAGCTATATTGCTAGCTTAAGTAATTTAAGTAAATCTTAATCAAGCAATTTATACTCTTAACTAAATTATGCTTCTTTAATTTAAGTAAGATACTTATAACCTATCTAATATTAATTTAGTTAACTTAATATATATGTTGTACATTATACGTACATTCTATTTATTAACCTAAGCTAAGTTTATTAACTGAAGTACATTATAAACTCTTAAGTTAACCTAAGATATTAATCATTGAATACTTAGTTTAATCAACATAATCAAGATAATTTAAGATAATAATTGGTGAATTAAATTCTAATAAGCCTCCCAGCCAATGACCCGGACTCTAAAATCACTATAAATTTGTAAAATATGTTGGTTGCCTTGCACATTATACTATAACATAAAACCCTAATTACAATGCAACATAACTATAACATCACCTAACATCACAACTTGGCTTAATTTATTAAGTGAAACAAAGGCCAAGACAAGGGGTAATGACCTCTTGAAGACTCCAAGGAATATACCATAGGGAGAAACTTCAACAATTATGAGTAAACATGGTCCTCGTAGAAGAGGTGGCATAATGAGATTCCACTATTACCCTCGAAGAGTGAGCTCTTGACAAAGACCTCCTACCCAAGAACTACTATCGGAGGGCCTTGGTACTCTTGGCTAAGAGGAGAGCTACCCGGCTACCTGGCACCCCTCATCAAGCATCCACCATAGCAGCCCCCATTTAGAGAGGAGAGGTCGATGTAATATTTGGTGTTAGTGCCACACCTGAAAGTTGGTTTGACTTGGGTAATTTAGTCGAGTCTTGTGAGATTTGTACGGTGGCTTACTGGCAAAGAGGGACCCATCAAAATGAAGTTGAGAAAGTAGTTGCAACCCTCTTTCAGTTGTTGCTTGACTCGAGGATCCACACTAACCTACTTCTGATCACACTACTTGTAGCGGGCAAGTTTAGCTACGTCTCCTAGTTGACAAAGGGAGTGCAGCGGATATTCTATTCTTGAAGACCCTTATAAAATTGGGTTTCCAAGAGAAGGACTTGGCCCCTTCAACATATCCAATGATAGGATTTGGAAACCACAAGGTTATGCTTAAGAGGGAAATTCAATTGTCGGTAAATGTCTGAGATGGGAACTAGCACATCAATAAGACAACCACTTTCATAGTGGCTAACTTGACAGTAATCTTTGATGGGATCTTAGATTGCCCCTTCCCCACAGATTCAGAGCTATCCCTTCCTCATACTTTCAACTAGTCCTATTCCCTGTGCCCAATAGAATTGGAATAGTTCATGGGGACCATTCCATTGGGAGAGAGCTCCTATGCTTGTAGCTAGAATGAAACATGGAGAGAAAAACTCCATAGCCTCAAAAGTGGGGGAAGAAGAGAGTCTAAGTTCATACAGTCTAGGAGGATACCACTCTGACTCCTCTACTTTGACAATTCAGCTTTTCCCAAGTTTTCCTGATAAGCTCGTTCAAGTAGGAGCAGATCTGGACTCCCATTAGGTTCAACAACCACTGGTGCTTCTACAAAAGAATGTAGATGTCTTCACTTGATCTGCCAATGACTTATCACACGTAATTCCAATTATAGAGCACCACCTTAATGTTCGGCTGGGAGTATGACCAGTAAAGCAGGCTTGCCAACATAAGTCAACCGAGCAGTGGCAAGCAGCTGCAACTAAAGTTGACAAACTGCTAGAAGTTGTGTTCATCAAAAAATCCTTATACCCAGAATGGCTTTCAAACATCGTGATGGTTAGGAAGTCCAAGGGCAAATGGTGGATGTGCGTTGACTTTGCAAACCTCAACGACGCTTATCCAAAGGACGAGTTCCCCCTGCCCAATATAGATGCTCTAATAGACTCTTACTCCAAGCAATCTCACACGTCTTTCCTAGATGCCTATTGTGGTTATCACTAGATAAGCTTGGCTCTGGCAGATAGGCCCTGTACATCCTTTATAACAAATAGAGGGCTAATCAATATAAGGTAATGCCATTTGGCTTAAAAAGTGTCGAGGCCACTTATCAACGTCTTGTAAATATGGTTTTTGCAAAAATAATAGTAAAGGCATTTAAAGTGTACATTGATGATATGTACACTTGGTCAATTAGTTTCCTCAACCATTTAATGAATTTGATGGAGGTCTTTCACATACTAAGGGAGACCCAGCTCAAATTAAATCCAGAAAAATGTGCGTTAGGAGTTTCCTCAGAAAAATTTCCAGGTTATTTACTCTCTAGTTGGGGAATTGAAGGCAACCTCGACAAAATTAAGGAGATCATGGACTTGCAACTGCCTGTCAGTTTGAAGGTGGTACAATTGTTAGTTGAATGAATCGTCACCTTGGAAGGATTCTTATCTTGGTCCTTAAACAAATACCTTCTTTTCTTCGATTGCATCAAGAAAAGAAAAGGCTACAACTTGTCCCATTAGACCCCTCAATGTAGGAGGCCTTAGACAAAGTTAAGGATTTCTCCAACGGCCACTCAGGCCCTCGAAGATACACATGAAGGTGTCTGCAAAAATCATGAAGGCTACAAGGCATTGGTGGCAAAAATCTTACAATGAGGATAATTTTAGCCTCAAATGTGAAAACACTCCAAAAATTTTGTAAAAAAGATAACAAATACCAACACTTCGCTAATGTGCCTTGCCTACCACTTAAGGAAAATGACACCAAATTTCTTTTGCATTCCTTTTGCACGGTAGCGGATGGATTTTATCAGCCCCTTCCTAATGGCTCCCACCCAAAAGAAATATGTCTTAGTGGCAGTGGATTATTTCTCTAAGTAGGTAGAGGTTCAAGCCATGGTAAGTCCCAATGTTGATCACGTCAGTTTCATCTGAAAGAACATAATCAGTTGCTGTGGCATCCCTCAAGTTATAGTGGTGGACAATGGAATGGAATTTGCATCTAAAAAGTTTGAGGATTTTTGCACAAGTTGGGGGATCAACTTGAAATTTACTTTAGTAGCTCACCCATAGGCCAATGGCCAAGCAGAAGTTACCAGTTAGACTATCTTTGCATCCTTGAAGAAGAAACTTGATTTTGCCAAAGTCAGACGAGAAGAAGAATTGTTGGATATCTTATGGACAAAATCGAGCAAAAAATGTCTATTGGCCAAACTCCATTTAATTTGGTGTATGTGATAGAGGCGCAAGTCCCCTTAGAGGTACTTGTACCATCCTACGCGACACAACTATATGATCCTGCCTTGAATAAAGACTAGTTACGACTTGCTCTAGATTTAGTCAATGAATCTAAGGAAGAAGCCTTAATTCTACGACAAACTACAAAGAAATGGTGACCACAAGCTATAATAGGTGGGTCTAGAAGAGAATTCCAAGAAGGAGATCTCATGCTTAAGCGAACTACAGCATCTAACTTAGTGGAACTAGATAGAAAGATAGCCCCAACTTAGAAAGGTCCTTATAAGGTGACCTTGGCAAATGATGCTGGAGCCTATATAAATTACTAACGTTGGATGCACATCGAATCCCAAGGATTTAGCATGGCACTAATTTACATCCTTGTTTCAGCTATGTGTCTGTCTACTTATTATTGCAATGATTCAATAGCTAAAAAAATAAAAATTATACTTCAGAGATATGAGAATTCCCTTCGTTGAGTTTTAAGGAGTTCAAATATAAAAAGGAAAAAATACCTTGTTTGTACCAAAAGAAAGAAAAAGAAGAGAATAAGGAAAAAAGAAAAAGGAGCACATTTGTCCAAGACTATATGATCACTCTGTTGAAATAAGGTGGTAAGTGTTAGGATTCATATCTTCAAACAATGGGAGTCTCTTGGGCTTCAGCTAGAGGCAACGGGGCATCAACTTCCTCCATCACTCTTTCTCCACCTCAACAGTAGGCTCCCTAGCTTCCTTAGCTGAACATTCTTTTGTTGGCTTCTCCACCAAACCTCCATTTGTTGGCTTCTCAGCCAAGTCTTCCTGTGCTGATTCCCTCTCTTTCAGATCTCCCTCCATCAGGTTGCCCCCTTCCTTTTGAGGGCTAAGGACAAGGGTTTCTTCATCTAGCATTAGTGGTATGGGTTCTCAGTCCTCAATTAGATTTTCCTTAGTCTGTCGATCATATTTGTTGCTAAAGGTCTAGAATGACAAACTAAGAAAACTCTCTAAGAAAGTCTGCCCTCCGCCCAAGATGGATTGTGCAGCTACCAAAGTGTGCTTACCCAGGCTCTTCACTACCAATTGATGACTTTCTTCCATGGACAGATCCTCAGCAAAAAAACTTCATAATTGCTTGAGGCATCACCTCTCGCCACCTCTCTTGCTTCAAGTAACGCAACTTTTTGGACTCTTCCTCGGCATATTTGGTTGTGACATCTAAGTCTTGTGTCAAATGACACACCATCTCCTTAGAGTCCATGAAAGCCACTTGGGTTTTCTTCCCTATCTCACATAATGAGCTTAATCATTCTTGCTCCTCTGCTAGTGCTTCTTCGTAGGCCTTAAATGTAAACCTCTTCCCAGCTTTGAAGAGATCTCATTCCTCCTTCGAGAATGAGGCCTTCTGGGAGGCAATCGCTAGGCGCTTCTCTAGTGCCAACAATTTCTCCATATGCCTCTCGAAGGCAATATGGATTTTCATCATGTCATGATCATTTTCTTGCATATCCTTCCAAAAAGACTCCAAATTTGACCGAGCACACTCCTCCCCTTTTTTCATAGTGATCAGCTAGCTAGAGAGAACATTATTAGTGCCATTTAAGGTTGCCAACTCTTTCTTGGTTGTGGCCACCTCCTCCTCCACCTTCTTTTGGGTTGCCAAAGTGTTGTCCTCTTGATGCGATGAATCCCTCATGTCCACCAAGGCAGCCTTCACCCAACTTGCCACCTGCTCAACAAAAAGGATGTTCTAATGGTCTCAAAACAATATAACAGAAGACATAGCTCTTAAAAAGGATGTCCTGCCTGACTATTTCCAATCTAGAAAATGAATATCTCGCATGTTAATATTTTGTATTGACCATGGAAATACATTATGTCGATTGAATCTTACTTACCACGTGAAGGTAGGATTGATAAATTTTCAATAGGTGTGATGGGTCATGGGGTAGAACCGCCTAGTCCACAGCCACTAGGAGTAGGTTCCATATGGATTGCTCTATTATCAACTTGATTTGACTAGGAGCATCTAGGGGTACTTCAATTGCCTGCTAGGTTGCCACCTCCCCTGGTTGACTAGTGGGAGTATTTGCTCCTATAATGCCCAAGCCCACTTAAGAAGCTTTTCCCTCTTAGTGGATGTGGTGTGAGGTAATATCTCCCTCTCAAAGAATTGCCACTCTACCTGCCTCCTCTCCCTCTTAGGTTCCTTCATCAGCGGATATCGCTTCCCTACTGGCTTAATAACTAGGGTGGAAGGAGTTTAAGTGTGCTCATGAGGCACCTGCTCCTCCTCCACCACTATTTCCTCTTGAGTTTTGCTCAATTAGTTGCCAATGTTGGATAAAGGGAAGTTTAGAGTCACCCGATTGCTTATGGGATCCCAACTAACTAGCCACAAGGACTGGAGGTGGAGGAAGTAGAAAAGTTGCCTACTCGGATGTCGATGCTCAACCTTCTTCCAGAGACCTGGTCGAGTAAGAAGGCAGTGAAGACTCTCCCAACGCATCTCCCAAGGAGCTAGAAGACACAACTCAATGGCTTCATGGGGGACATGCTGGAGCTACTTTTTGCACTTTTTGCGACTGCTCACTATCAGAAGGAGAGTCTCCCATTTGAGGACCTTTTCTTTTAGATGACCCTGTCGAGGGGCATGACTCCTAAGGCTCTCTCTCTCTCCCCCCCCCCCCCCCCCCCCCCCCCCATATGTACCATGTATTCGCCACTTCTATGTGATGATTAAGAGGATGAAGATTCCACCTCCCTACCTATCCCCATTCCAAACCTTTTTCAGCCTAAGGTCAATCAGAGAGATGGTGCCAAAGTTTACAATTCAATCAACATCTACCTAGTTAGATAGGTCTAGAAACTAGGGGCTAGTGGATTATCTTTAGGAGGTGGACCTTGCCAAAAATTGGGGACAATCAATGGCTCCCCATTATGGAGCATGAAAAATTGGTAATCCTAAGCATTTAAGCTATCTAGAAGTTCTACTATCCTATACTTGGTCCACCTACCATAAAAGGTATATGTCCTAGAGGGAGGCTTCTCTTTCCTAACCTTAAAAGGCATAAGGCCAAAAAGTAGGCAATAGAATGTTAATCAAGGGTGAATGTTGAGATGAAAACAAATAACTACAAAGGCGTTAAGTACCAGCCAATAGTTCAGACTAAGTTGAGAAGGTACGAAGTTGTAGTACGACAGAAAAGAAACTATGAAATGATTAGGAGGAACCCTAAGACCATGCTCAATGACATAGGTGCAAATTACGAAGGCATCCTCAGTCCCAGGAGAACACAAACGAAGGTCTCTCCTAGGAACCTCATATTTTGCCTCGTCAAAGCCATCAGACTGTCAGAAAGTCCTAATGCTAGATCGCCTGCAAAAGTGTGAACTAAAAGTGCATTGGGCGAAGGTGTCTATAAACAAGGGTGCAAACGAAGAGGTGGACTCACCTTTTCTAGTAATACAAGACCTACTTTCACTTTTACTGACAAGTCTGGCTGGAAAGATAATGCAACATAATGAGCACTAAATGCACAAGTGTTGAGGAACTGTCACAAGGGTGAAAAGGTGCATTTATAATGCACCTACTGCAATATTTATGAGCATCCATACTGGATAGAAGATGGGAAATTGACTGCCATATCACATCAAATCAATCGCATCTTATCGACTTTTAATGAGCACCATCAACGATCTGCCTTCCCATAAATAAGGGTGTGACAAGTTGAAATCTCACCTTCCTAAGACTGTGGCAATTATGACGATGATGTTGTGTGCTTTATACCAGTAAATGCAAAAACTGTTTGGCGGCGACTAGCCATCACTTGCCTTAAAACGTGATCTTAATCGTCACCCATACAAAGGGTACATTAACATACCCGAGTAAGTAGACTTAAACAACCAGATACTTGGTGGCGATGTGCTGGCAAGTATTAATATAAATAGGCAATGATATGTCTAACATAATCTGCTTAAAAAGGCATCTACTCCCTTTTGGGATTATGGAGGGGGATTGAACGGTTAGATCCCCGAACCCTGATGGCAACGTGAAAGTGTTAAAATCCAATCATTTAAAATTTTCTTGTAATCAATAATCAGATTGATGCTTAGAAAACTAATTATAGAAGTCGAGAAACAAATATGACCTAGATTAACCAAAACCATATGGGAAGATCGAACATCTCCTTATTTCGAGTTCCCTACGAGTATAGAGTTATACCTATATGGTGGTGTAGCATAGAACACTGGGTTTCTGGCTCCCTAAATAAGTCCTAGCCTCGTGGGACTCCCTTCTTCTTAGTAGGCAGATGAAGCCTTACAAGTCGAGAACAGTCGATCCCATTTGTGCAATGCAAACCCTTCACGCTATGAACTCCTTTGTGTTCCTCGAGGAGACCCTTGCCTCAAATCTTCCAAGAACTTGGCCTATAAGGATCCTTGATACACAGTCAAGTACCAATGGATGTCCAAACAACCTACTAGACATCCAAAGAGCCTTCTGAAAGTCTAGCACTAAAGTTGGATGTCCAAAATTGAAGAGGCCTGCATGCCAATCTCTTAGTCTAGACATTTAAAGGGCCTCTTTAACTTCTCCTAGAGCTTCAAGTGGTCCAGAGCAGACGAGAATCAAGAAGAGGAGTGGTGGCCTCTTTCGTTTCTCTTGGTAAAGGAATTGTTTGTACACAATTAAAGAATTGATTAAGGTTTTCCAATTGGCTTTTAAGAGATATCTATAGGAATTTCAAATCCAATCCTAATATGATGGGATCCCTTGGATCTCCATCCAAGAGATGGGATTTAATCCTACTTAAAATTTGCAAAATAAGCTAATAACAACTTATGGGATGTTAAAACTTGGTATCCTAACATTAATTAATCGCAATTCACCCCTTAGATTTAACCTAATCAAATTAGGCTCAATTAATTAACAAATCAAATTCAATTTAAATCTTTAAATAACATTTGATCAATCCTATAATTAGGAACCCATCAAAATCATTATTGGTTTCATTACACCAATAATAAAGAGTATAGGATTTGTAGAATTATGGCCCTACACCTCTCTTAGGTATTCCAAATACCTAGGAATCCTTCACACTGGAAGTCATATGTAACCCCTAAGATTAAATCCCAAATTCACTGTCCATCATACCATGGGCTACATACTTTTATATTCTCCTTGAATTGTTGGGATGAGAATGAAGACGAGCTCTTTTCCCAAAAGACTGTCAACATTATCTTCTGAATGTATCCGATCAGAAGATCCTATGACAGAATCAACCCATAGCACTATAAATAGCTAAGAGAGGCCCTCGAGGCCCTCTCTCAGGCAATCAGAGAGAAAAAAAGAGATTATATTATCACTTCTTACTAGTGAATAGTTGGGAGCATTGCTCTCCCCCAGACATACACCCTTCGCGGTGGAACTAGGTTACCAACCCTCTTGTCTTGTTGCGATTGCATGTTTCTGAATCATTGAGTTGTACCCTTCTATCATTTAGGAGATCCGATCAGGTGGCGCCATCTATGGGAAGCGATTATCAATTGATAACGTTTCCTTGCATTTGAATCCTTCTAATGGACCCTACGACTCGCAACTCCTCCCACGTCTTCCCCGAGAAGGTGCTAGCCCAGGCAGAATCTAGTGTCTCAGTGTCCAAGAAACACCCCCAGCCTGCCGGGCCAACTAAGGAGAAGCTGGGAGACCCCGGCCAACTATTGGGAGTCCTCAAGCAAAACCCTCTCCTGGAGATTCAGGCGAGAGAGGAGAAATATCAACCCAAGCTGGCGACTCTTAGGGCTGAAAAACATTCAGTCGCTGAGTAACTCTAGGAGATTAGATAGATCTGGGAGTTTAGCAAAATCCTATCGGAGGAGCCCCACCAATCAAGCTATGAAGATGAACAACAAAGGTGGTGTCGTACGGTGGAGGAGAATTCCTGCCTGTGTGAACAACTCAAAAAGTTAACACAAGAACACAATAGCCAGAGAGGGGAAGCTCCTCCCAGTCCGCCTAAAGCTCGCTGCCCACCTTTGTCGAGGGAGCATTTAGGAGCTCAACCTTTGGTGACCAGTAGCAGAGGCTCAATCCCTGATATTGTCCACCAGATCACCTAGGCAATGCAGGGTATATGCCCACAGGCTTACATCACCACCAATCCTTTCACTAAGGAGGTGATGGCGGGCCCCCAGCTGGAAAAATTTAAGCAACCCATCATGACCCAGTATGACGGGACGATGGACTCCAACAATTTCGTTGGGAGTTACCGTCAAATGATGCTGGTTCACGACTGCCCTGACGAAGTCCTCTACTGCATATTCCGGTCCTATCTATCCTGCATGGCCCATGAGTGGTTCAAAGAACTGCCGATCGAACAGATCACCTACTTCTAGGAACTGGCGGACAATTTTGCCAGTACTTTGTTAGGCAACAGAGGGTTAGAGACAACCCTAAGAGGTTGTCGGAGATTTGACAGCAAAAGAATGAATCTTTCCAGTCTTACGTAGATCGATTTAAGGCCTAGTACTTCAAATGTAAGCAGCCTCACGATGCCATTGCCATCTAATACTTCAAGTCAGCACTCCTAACTCAAAGGTTTTGGTATGACATCGACGATTTCCCACCAAGAGATATGGCGGAGCTTTGGGATAGAGCCACGATATGTAGATGATGTCGGTTTGGTTGAAGAGAAGCGGACCTCAGGGGAGTCCACTTCCATCTCCATCCGTGGAGGCAATTGCTTCAACAAGCGGAAGGCTAGCTTCCTGGAATGGAGAAGTGATCGGCCAGCAAAGGGCCGAAACAATGGACTCCACCAGCCTAGGTGGCATTATTTTGACGAATACACTCCCCTGGTCGTGAATCAGGCGGATGTGTTGGCAGAAGTATGGTCTACAGATAAAGACCTGCTACCCCCACCCAAGCCGTTGAAAAAGAAGGCTAATTCCAAGCCCTACTACAAATACCACAAGGACCGAGGGTATGCCACCAAAGACTACCGGGATCTGTAGGACCAAATCGAGTCCCAAATTCAGCATGGAAATCTGGCCCTCTTCGTCAGGCAAAGTAAGGGCCAAGATAAGGGCAAAAGGTTCATGGAGGGTCCAGAAGACTACCACAAGGAAAAGCTTTAGCAGTTCTGTGGAGTCAACATGGTCCTTATCGAAAGCCACAGGCCCGACGGCACCTCAACCTGCTAGATCGAGCAGGCAATGTCACCTCTACTCCCTCTAGCCGAGTATCATTGCCAAGTTCTAGCAACTATGGCTAAATTACCCCAAAACGCACATCTCCCACCATCTAAGAGCACGGAGGTCGAAGTGATTTCAGGGTCAATGCCACCCTAGGCAAGCAACTCACCCCCTTCGAGCCGACGGCTCATAGCATATTCCCCACTCTTCAGTGGACGAGAGAGGCCCCGTAAAGCAGGTGGTTCCAGGCTGTTACACTGACCCACTTTTGGTAATGCTCCAACTAGCAAGATAGCTGCAACCCCAGCTCCTTGTGGACAAAGGCAATGCAGTTGATGTTCTCTTCTCCAGAACACTACTCCAATTGGGCTTCAAAGAAGAGCATCTTTCTCTGTCAACTCACCGGTTGTTGGGTTCGGCAACCACAAGGTGATGCAAAAAGGGAGATCAGCCTTCCCTTTTCCATCTACAACAGTGACAGGCACCTCAACCGGACAGCTACATTCATAGTGGTCGAGTTGACGATAGTGTTCGATGACATCCTTGCCTACCTGACTACCCATGCCTTTCGCCTAATCCCATCTTCATACTTCCAAGTCGTGCTCTTCCAATCCCCTCGTGGGGTAGGAATAGTAAACGAGGATCAAATGGCTGGGTGCAAGCTCCTAAGGATTAAGCTAGAACGATCCATGGAGTCATGACCCCCCAAGCGACAAAAATGGAAGAAGAGAAACCAAGTCCAGGCAATCAAACAAGAAGAAAATCTAGCTGATTCGCCAGCGACTTCAGGACTACAGCCAAGCTATTCATCCATGGCTATACAGATGTATCCTAACGACGCTACCAAGCTGATCCAAGTCGGAGAAACCTTGATCCCTCCGAAGTACAAGAGTTGCTACTCCTACTCCAGACCAACGTAGACATCTTCGCTTGGTCCACCAATGACTTTCTAGGAGTAGACCCATCCTTGATTCAACACCATTTAAACATCCAAGCGGGCACCATCACGGTCAAACAAGAGCACCGACACAAGTCAACCAAACAATGGCTAGCGGCAAAGGTTGAAGTGCAAAAGCTCCTAGAAGTCGGATTCATCGAAGAGTCCTTATATGTGGCATGGCTCTCGAACGTGGTCATGGTGAAGAAAGCCAATGGCAAGTGGTGACTTCACCAACCTCAACGAAGCTTGCTCAAAGGATGAATTCCCCTTACCAAGGGTGGATGCTCTGGTGGACTCCTGCAGCGGATAGTCGCACATGTCCCTCTTGGACATGTACAGCAGGTATCACCAGATCAGCCTTGCTCCAGCTAATGGACCTCACACCTCCTTTATTATTGATAGGGGTCTATTTCAATATAAAGTCATTCCCTTTGGCTTGAAAGACATTGGAGTAACTTACCAGCACCTTGTAAACATGATTTTCTCTAAAATAATTGGAAAGTCATTTGAAGTGTATATAGATGACATGCTTGTGAAGGGATCTAACTTCCCTCAACACTTAGAATATTTGACAGATGTGTTTCAAATATTGAGGGACACTTGCCTCCGATTGAACCCCGAGAAATGTATCTTTGGGGTGACAACCAACAAATTTCTAGGGTTCTTAATCTCCAATAGAGGAATTGAAGCAACCCCGACAAAGTCCAAGCGATCATGAACCTTCAGCCACCAAGCATGCTGAAAGGGATGCAGTCATTGGTCGACAAAATCGCCTCTTTAGGCTGATTCTTGTCTCAATCCTTTGACAAGCGCCTCCCCTTCTTTGAGTGTATCAAGAAGGGCAAAGGTATACTACCGCCCACTAGACTCCTCACTACCAAAAGGCCCTTTAGGATGTTAAAGAGGTGCTACGGAGTCCCCCAGTCCTGATGGCTTCTAAGCCTGGGGAATCTTTTTTTATACCTGGCAGCGTCCCTAACTGCCGTCAATGTCGTCTTAGTCGGCGAGCGAGAGGAGCACAACAGCCGGTATACTTCGTTAGCAAAACCTATCAAGGTGCAGAAGCTAAGAATACAGTGATTGAGAGGCTCGGTCTAGCCCTGGTGACTGCCACCAGAAAACTACACCCATATTTCCAAGTCCATACCATAATCGTTCCATCCGACTACCCCCTGCGACGAATGTTACATAAGCCCACGGGGTCAGCACAACATATAAAATGGGCTATGGAATTGGTCGAATTCGATATCCAGTACCAGCCAAGGAGGGAAATAAAGGAGCAAGTCTTGGTGGACTTCGTGGAAGAATTCACAGACCCAGATGCCTCTCTCACTCTACCCTGGAAGCTATATGTGGACAGCTAGTCGATGACAGCTGAGTCTTGGGCTAGCATAGCCTTGACCACCCCAAACGACGCTACCCATAAGTACACCATCAAACTAGTTTTTCCAACATCCAATAACCAAGTGGAGTATGAGGCCATGCTAGCCTGCATTCGGGTGGCCAAATCAAAAGGTGTCTCCTTACTCGAAGTCTACACGGATTCCCAACTAGTCACCAATCAGGTCAGTGGCGAATACAAAGCTAAGGACCCAAACATGACCCTGTACGCTGACAAGGTCAAGGTGGAGCTATTCGACTTCCAAACCATCTCAATTAGGCAGATACCTCAGTCTGACAACCCCCTAGTAGACGCCTTGGCCCACTTGACTTTGGCAATCCCTCTTGACTAAGAGGAGGATATCTATCTCCACACCTTGAAGGAGCCGACAGTACTTGCTCCTAGGCTGTTTACAGTAGAGCAATCCTCATCATTAATGGCATCCATCATCACCTACTTGAACACTGGCGAGCTGCCCCCAAGGGAACCATGACCCAAGGCGTTCTACCTAAAGGCCTCTAGGTATACCTTGATAGATGAGCAATTATACAAGCAGGGTTTCTCTACCCCCTTGTTGCGCTGCCTTACAGAAGAAGAGGCATCTCAAGCCCTCCAAGAAGTTCATGGTGGCACTTGTGGGAACCATAAAGGGCATAAGGCCCTCTTTGCCTGACTATTCCAGGCAGGGTATTTTCGGCCCCAAATGAAGCAATAGTGTAAAGACTTTGTGCGCAGGTGCGGTAAGTGCCAGCAATTTACTACCCTACACCACTTGCTGCCTGAAAAGTTGGTGCCTATAATGTCACCCATCTCCATCGCGAAATGGGGGATGAACTTCATTGGACCTTTTCCACCAGCCCTACCTCAAAGGCAGTTCATGGTGATGGCAGTCGACTACTTCTTGAGGTGGTTCAAAGCCGAGGCTATGGCTAGCCCAACAACTGAAAGAGTTATCTCCACTATCATAGACATTGGCACCCAGTTCGCCTACAAAAAATTCAACGAATTTTGCACCGTTGGGATATCCGCCTATGCTTCACATCCGTAGGACATCCCCAAGCAAACGGATTGGTGGAGGTAACCAACTGCAGGCTGCATGCCAAGTACAGCAAGTGTAAGTTTTGGTTGAAGCAGGTGACTTTCTTGGGCCACGTGATCTCCGGGGATGGTTTGGCTGTGGATCTAGCCAAGGTTGAGGTCGTACTCAGGTGGGAGAGGCCGTGTACAGTAACAGAGATATACAGCTTTTTGGGACTGGCAGGTTACCATTGGCGATTTTTCAGAGGATTCTCTTAGATTACACGTCCTATGACCCAGCTGACTCAGAAGGACGTGCCCTTTGCCTGGACAGATGAGTGTGCTGGTGCTAGAGCACCACTATCATTTGTTTTGATGATAACAAAACACGTGTTATTTAACATTTGCACTTGGAGTCTTAGATTTCAGGTCAATTGCAAATGTAGACGTGTTTAGACGGAATTCGAGCTCGCATCCAGGACGGATTGGAGGAGCTTGATGGAGAACAGAAGAGATTCGCGAGGAGCGCTAGATTTAAGATGGAAGGACAAGAAGAATATGATAGAATTTTGTTTAATCCTTTCATGTACTGTTATATTTATTTTGCTTACTCTTTTTATTTCCTTAGAACATTATGTTAAAGAGCCTCAAAGTACCCTAACAGTAGCCCTAGGAATACCTGCACAACCCCAGGATACTTAGGTTTTCTGTAGAGAACTTAGAAAACCAATATAGGGTTCAAACAGCATTTCCAGACGTCTAATTTCAAAATCAGACGTCTGATAAAGTGTTTTAAGACGTCTGACTGTTAATTCAGACGTCTGATAACTATTAGGCTGGACATAGTTAGTTCTGTCTGATGAAATCAGACGTCCATACCTTAGACCAAATGTCTTAGGAGACGTCTGATGACTTTGCCAGACGTCCAACTTGTGGACAGTTGGCTGGCTTAGCAAACACTCAAGAATATGACCGTTAAAGCCTTATCAGACGTCCATAGGACTGTCCAGACGTTTGATAATTGACCGTTTTGCCTCGACTGGCCCAAAATCTCTTCTCAAAGATTTTCTAGCAGTTGCAACGTTTGGAAATCCATTCCCACAGAAAAAGTAGGTTTCCAGACGTCCAGACATAGTGCCATACGTCCTATATGTCGTCTGATGGACTTGCACTAGAACCCTGTTTAGATCTGATCCAAGTCAGGAAGAGACCCGCCCAAAATCAGACGTCTGACCTTGAAATCAGACGTCTTAAAGTGAACTTCCAGAAGTCTGATGCCAGAATTAGACGTCTGATAAGCCTGTCAGAACAATGATTGTTCCTGATTTTGGGCTAATTCTCTTGGGCTTTGTTCCCAACGGCTATAAAACCTTTCCTAAGCCTTCCAAAGCCTTCCTAAGGCCTCTATAAATAGAGGGGAGCCGTTACACACCAACACACACTAAGAGAAACTTATACACACCTAAGCAACATAGTTCCACTCTTTTGTGTCCAAGAAAACAAGCCCTTGCTCTCCAGGCTCAAGTTCTACATCTTGAGAGCATCAAGCTGTTGCGCACCCGCTCTCCCGTCGTTGTTCACGAGAGCGACGTTGCGCTGTCGCGTGGCACACCCATCCGCGTCGTCGACGCACTCCTTTCAAAGGGAAGCATCCTATTTCCAATAGAAGCTTAGGTTAAATATTACTTTGTTAGCTCTATAGGATTACTTGTTTTATCTTTGTTATTTGGTTGGGTATTCGCTTTGCGAATTCCCGTCTCCTTCGCGAAACAAAATCCTTCTCGTGGAGAGAAGGGGTTGAGGTACGCTACCCTCGTTTAAGTAGCGTGGTTGTAATTGAGGTTGAATCACCCTCATTTTAAAGTGATTCGGTTTAGTGGATTTGATCAACTTGGTTGATCGGAAAATCCTAACTCGAGAGGGTTGTGGTGGTTTTCACCTGGTTTGGGTTTCCACCTATAAATACTTGTGTGATTGTTATTTTTTGAGATTGTTTATTATTTATTTCCGCAATTGTTACGTCACCCCCTCCTGGTAGGCCGAACCTTCAGTTGGTATCAAAGCAGGTCTTGCTGTTTCGGCGTAACAACCCAGCAAGAAGATCTATGGAGGGGAGTAGTTCCGCGGGTGGGATTTCCGAGGGCCAGTCTACGACTCGTCCGCCATTTTTCGACGGGAGCAACTACCCTTACTGGAAGCTGCGGATGAAGACGTGGCTTCAAGCCACCGATTTCACGGTCTAGGCCAGGTGCGAGACCCCCTTCGACATCCCAGAAAAATCCGTAGGAGGATACTCGCAGCAGTAGATTCGGGAACTCTCGCTCAACGCGAAAACAATGAACGTGTTGTATTACGCGCTCAGCTCGGAGGAGTTCAACAGAATCTCGCAATGCGCCACCGCATACGAGATTTGGCACACACTCAAGGTAACTCATGAAGGTACCTCTACAGGAGCCAGGCTTTCCACGCGCTTTTGGACGACTGAACACATCACCAGACGACCGGAGGTGCGTCCAGACGATCGAAGGCATTGTCCAACGTCTGGAATTGCCTTCAGACAATCGCAAAGAAGGTCTGGACGTCTGAGGATACCAAAGGGACTTAAGGTAAGATCTGACGCCTTTTAAGACGTCTGGGATTATTCCCAGACATCTGATTTTGAACAGTAGGCACGCTTTTTACCCGTTTAGGGTCCGATCGGAGTCTGTTTTACGCAAACGAAATACTTGTACTTTGCTCGCAAGTTCCTCTACATACTAGAGTTTGTTGTACACTATTCTGAACTCTCCTTTTATGATGTATTCCCTGGTATAGGATTTCAGCCTGCTGCATGTTTGGGGCTCGTAGAGACGTTGAGTCTCCAGTTCAAGCCCCCATTACTCCTGAGTTTCCTAGTAGGGTGGTTTAATTCCGTTAACAATATTTAAATAAGAATGTGCTTATGGAAATAGCCGAATGGAACCCTTGGATGTGGCATGAACCCTAGGGTAGAGAAATGAATGAACTATTGTATTATATGATGTACTTGCATGCATGATAGAGATAAACTGCCAACAATTGCCTGTAATATAATTGTGAGTTGCCTGTTAGAATATGAGCTGCCTGTATTTAATGAACAATTACCTGTGAAATCACCAGTTGCATGTATTGAATTTTGGAAACACGAGCTACTTGTATATGGATGAGAAATGAATTGTTAAAGGTGAAATCTGGATCAAAATAAATGAGGTGAACATGAGCATGAACCCTACAGGAAATTAGGAGTAGAACTCCTGTGGATAGATGGAAACCTGGAATGTAGACGGGAAGTGTGCTGGCTCTTAAGTACGTGGTACTAAGGAGAGCAACTGTCCCCTTTTGTGTAGAGCGGAACTAGCCTCCTTTGGGTTGAGACCCGAGGTTAGAATTGGCCACTCTACACCGACTCCTATTGGCCCTCGTGTATGTGGTACCGAGGCGAGCTACTAGTGTAGGGAGGGAGCTAGCCACCCTACACCGACTTGTTAGGCCCTCTGGGCAAACCGAGGTAGTCAGACGAGGGCGCGCAGACTGTGGAGAGGCGAGACCCCTGTTTGGTTCTGAGGGGTGAGACCCCTACTCTGAGAGGGCAAGGCCTTATATTGTTCCGTGCTGTACTTTGGGGCATACCCGCTAGCGAAAACGACTGACCACGTGTTAATGCGGGGTAGCTACCCGTGCGCTTATCACGTGTGCCGTAGGCACCGCTACGTCTTGACAGTGACCTCGGGGTAGTTGACTAGGTGTAGGACTACCACGGGGGACTCTCCCGGCCAAGAGAGCACCACATGTACCTTCTACTCTACGGAAAAGACTGTAATCAAGATCGTTCCCACGAGGAACATGCAAGATCAAGAATACCTGGATGATTGAGAGAAATGGGTGAAACGGAAATACATATAAAATAGATAAATAGAAATGAGAATTTAACATGTTGCTTTTACTGTCTTGTACTTAGATGATATAGATACCACTCTACTCAACATTCACTGACTCTGTCTTTTCAAAATACTGTTCAGGACCAGGAGTTGAGCAGCCCGAGCTTCCAGCTGCGAAGGGTACTAAGCCCAATCGAGCCCAGCCGTAGTTTTCTTCAGCACTTCCTTTTCTTTTCTCTACTGTTGTAGTAAGTAATGGACTTTTAGTTACTGTTCTGCTTCTACTGTTTACTTCCGCTTTCCGTTGTTTTTGTTGTTGTGGTGGTATGTACTGAAACAGTAGATTTATTTTCCTTTACTGCTTTGTATATTTCTTCTACTTAGTTATATTGCATATGTGAGTGTGGTTTACTTTCCTACTTTTTGTTATTTCCTGTTAGACGACTAGGTCTTGGGATTAGTCGAGTCAAGCCGGTCTTTGGTCCTATGGGGATCCAGGAATCGGGTCGTAACACGCCCCTTGGGAAGGGCCTTACAAGGTTTGTAAGAACAGTCCAAGCAACTTTTATAAATTGCAAACCTTAGGAAGCAAGGCAATCCATCGTATTTGGCATGCGAGTAATTTGCACTTGTATTATGTATGAAAAGAAAACACAGTAAAAATAAAAGCTTTTCTTTTATTGAAAATATTGTCTATTACATCCCCT
This sequence comes from Thalassia testudinum, assembly GCA_037157565.1. Lineage (NCBI taxonomy): Eukaryota > Viridiplantae > Streptophyta > Magnoliopsida > Alismatales > Hydrocharitaceae > Thalassia > Thalassia testudinum. The sequence continues at coordinate 20,770,832 of JAZHRO010000015.1, read as the reverse complement.
AGAACCATCGTTCCCAACCGCAAAAAAATAAAGGAAAAGATAATAGGACCACTTTGAAGACTCTGTGACTTCACTCCCAGTCTTCAGAGATGTCTGCTCCAGGCATCGTAGGTGGTGACAAGATAGGCGATTCTGCAACTTTTGACTGACCCAACTTGGGTGCCTCCTCTTCAGGAGCCAGGCTTCCCGGCTGATCCACGGGCCCTGGCTGGTCCTCAGGCGGCCCTATAACAACCTTGTCCACAATATGATCGTCAGCTTTCTAACGGTCATATTCAAACAAAAAGTGGTCCATAAACTAGCTACACAGCTCCACCGAGGTGTGCTTGCCCTCAAGAAGGGCTTATACCGCCACCAAGGTGTGCTTCCCGATCTCCCATGAGACGGCCTCCCGATTCTCTTCCATTGACGGGTCAGAAGCAAAGAACACCATCATCATCTCAAGATCAAGCTCCAGTTGGGTAGCATGCTCCAACTCGAGCACCGCTTTGCCCTTGTACTCTGGGAGCTGCTGAGCCTTGGCAAGGTCGGCCCTTAGCTCCTCATCACTGGTCGATACCTCGGCTAGTTTGTCAATGGTAGTACCCAGGCGAAGGCGCTCTTCCTAGAGGATCACCTCCTATCCCTCCACGACCAAAGAGCATTCAGCCCTTAGCACTTGCACCTCATCCTTCAATGAAAGGACGTTGGTGCAGGAGGCCTGCAAGCGCTCAGACAAGTCTCACAAAGCGACGACTTCAGTCTTGTGCGTTCTAATGAGACTCTCCTCCATCTTCCCGCTAAGGGTAACAACCTTCCTCAAACCTTCGCAGGCCTGCCTTAGCTCCTCCTCTAGCTGGGATACTTGACAGGCCACCTACTGTTGCGAGTGGAGATTGCGAAGGGTGTCCTCCACTGTCTTCTCTACCTTCTCTTAGGCGGCAGTCACCTCCTCTAGGCGGCAGGAAAAATTGCACTACTCCGCCTTGGTCGTTACAACCCACTTGGCGACCATGTCAGCAGCCCCGGAAAAGCCACTAGTCCCGACAACATTCGCAGGAGCATTACCACGTGGACAAAGGCAGTCCCAAGAAGCTCCCCTGTTCAAAACCATAGGCAGGTATGAGGAGAAAGTTCCTCACCAAAATAAAAGTAAAGACAAGCAAGAGAAAGCTTACTACTCAGAAGCAATAGTAGAACACATGATTTAATTCATGCCTCCTAGCCAGGAGGCAGCCCAAAACACGACATCCTTCAACCTGCCTCTCCATGCTAAGGCCTCCACCCGAGCCACCCAAACTGCTTGCCTGAATTGGAACCACCCGGTCGGGCACGAGGCCTCCACCAACAGTCTCCAGAATATATCCCTTGGTAGATTCGACCGTCTGCATGATTAGCCCAGGCCCCCCTCGGCCGAAAGGATCCACCAGCATCCTCGCCCCCGTCGAGCTTCGCCTATGGTGCAGCTACGCAAAAATGCTCCCACTAAGGAAGTGATGAGAACCTCATCATGAGCCATAACTAGCTCATTTTGACCCAATACAAAGGATAAAAGCTCCTACATATCTCAAGGAAAGGCTTAACTCAGAGAATTCTGAGTTTGAGAAGAAAACCAGTCATAAGGGGTAAAAGTGCAATTTTACCAGTATAATCTGCATACAGGGTAATTCAGGGCCCAAACACAGGTCAAAACAGCTTAATAAGAATAAAAGTGGGATGAGATGATCTAGCAAAGGCTACAGCACTTCCAAGGAACCAAATGATAATCTGTAACCCTAAAACAACCCACTTCAATTCACAAGGTTCGAGGCAAAGTAAAAATAGAATAAACCCTCTAAAATTCATAGAAAAATAATCTCTAGGGTTTAGAACCTTCAATTTGGCCTTTAGAACCCATTTTGACCTACATTGAGAACCATGCCCAATTAATAACTTAATTTGGGTCTTTACGCAAATTGACCGGTCAAACAAGGTTTAATATGAAAATGAAATTTACCATCAGATTCCTTAGGTTCTAATTAGTCATGTATAAAAACTTGAGCCTAAGAAGAAACCTCCTTGACCGACTTTACACTTTGGTCCTCATATATTTACTCTTTGGCCCTCAACTTTTGAACCCTCGCATTTAGGCCCCTAACTCTCCTTCGTTCTTTGCAAACAGGTCCCTCCTGCAAAACCCTGCCAGCACCATGCTCCGGCGACCTTGCGCGGAGCATGGCGCCGCGCAGGGTAAGGTGGAGGACCTGGCATGTGTACCGGGGGTGCCCTGCGTCGTCAGCCGTCGCAGGAGCACCCCCATGGTCACTGTAGCCCCCCATACCGGCCGTGCGAACGCACGGACGGTATGGGTTCGAATTCCGACCATGCTCCGGCGAGGGAGACACGTCGTCTCCCTCCGCCTTCCTCCCTGCTTCAACCCTATAAATACCCCCCGCCGCTCCACCGACCAAGGCAGCCTGGACCTGACGGAGAAAACCCCCAGCTTTCTTCTCTTCTTTCTCCGGCAGACGCTCACCAGCTCCGGCGACTTCCTCCCCCTCCACCTCTTCGCTCTGCCGCACTACCAGCAGCAGAGACCTCCTCCCCTGCTCTTCCCGCGCCACGCCGCACCCAGCTGGCGCCTCTCCAGCCTTCTGCTCGCCGCCGCCCCTCTCCCTGAGCATCGTCTTCTCCGGCGACAGTCGATACGACTGTCGCCCTGTTCCTCCCCCTTCGTCCCTGCAGTTAAGTTAGACTTACTCCCCTTCTCCTCCTCTTTCTTTCCCCGCTTTCGATTTAGTCAATTAAGCCCTCTACCGACCCTGTTCACCCTCATCCTCTCCGCCTCCGACCACCCTCCGGCGAGCCGCTCCCATCACCTCAGCGACCCACACGGCTCGCCGACCACCGCAGAACTTCCGCCTCCTCACCCTGATCCTCTTCCGCCCCTCCACTTCCCACCAAACACCCTCTGCAGACCCACCGAACACACCCACTCCCTCGCTCACAGTTTGACCTAGGACGACCCGACAGCTCCATCTCGCCCCCTGCAGACCCCCTGACCACCTTCGCCGTGCCACGGCGAAGGTCCCCCGCCTGTCTGATTTGGCCGAGAGGCCGTGCCATTGGTTTCAGGTTCCAGGCCTTGACCGCCATTGGCGAGGAAGCTCGAAGCCTGCTCGAGGTTGCTCCAAGCCGAGATATCCCAGATTGAATAGCCACGGCCAGCGCGGAAGAGTCTCACGCACACACCCTGGCCCTCGATTGGAGCTGTACGCCTCAACAGCCGATGCAATTGGGAGCACCATCCCTGCTGCAGGCGTAAGAGAATTGGGGTGGGACATTTAGTCCCACCTCGGAATCTCTCAAAGGCGCGCGGATGCATAAAGGCAAAAACTGCCTTATGCTGTTTGCCTCAGTTACCACGGGGTGAGGTCCCTCTCACCCGACCCGACCCGACTCGGCCTCGTCCGTGACCACGCTCCGCGGACCTGGCCCGACCCGATTAGACTGACCTGCACTCCTCGCCCACCACGCACGCCGGTGGGCCTGGACCCGGGCTTGACCCGAACCCGATTACCCGGTAGCGCTCTGGGAGAGCTTCCGAAGAGTGATTTCAGAGAGAGAGATACGCGGGGGAGGGGGGTAGAGTAGGTTTTTGCCTCTTGACGAATAAACTCTGAAGTGTGCAGGCCAAAGAAGAAGAAGCAGACCCACTGAAGAAGAAGGAGCTGCTGCACTGTAGCGAAGGCATTGTTAAGTCGTCTCAGCACCGGGGCAGACGACGGAAGGTCAGCAGCCAAAGAAGAAGAAGACCCGCTGAAGAAGAAGGAAGAGCAACGGCCATCGCGAAAGAAGAAAAAGAGAAGTCAAGGCAGGTGAAGACAAAGAAGAAGAAGGAATGAAGAGAAGCAAGAAGCAAGAAAAGAAGAAGATGATCTTGACGAAAAAGAAAGAAAGGAAACAAGAAGAAGAGCACGAGGGGAAAATCTGAAGAAAGCAGAAGAAAAAGAAGAAGAAGAAGAAGAAGAACAGGAAGAACCAAAGACAAAGAGGAAGAAAGAAGAAAAGAAGAAGAAGCCAATTTTTCATCTCTCTCTCTCTCTCTTTATTTTTGTAATAGAACTTGTATATCTCTAGAATATAACTTGCTCCCTGAGTTCGACCTCGGGAACTCTTTTATTTTTCCGAGTAAAAAAAATTTTATATGATACGTTGGTAACAACCGGCTTTACTACAACGATATAACACAAACCGGTCGAACCGACGTCTCATCATTTTGGCGCCGCTGCCGGGGAGCAACGGCTATTCTAGAGGTAAACATTCCTGTATCTTTTAAGTTCTAATAATCTCCTCTCTTTTGTGCAGCCATAGGAACTCAAGAAGACAAGCAACCACACAACTACTCCGAAGACAGGTAAAATCTTTTCTCTCACTATTAACCCCTACACTCTAAAGAGGAAGAAAAGAAAAGAACAAGCAATATAGGACTAACCTGTCTTCCATATTTAGTAACCATAAAAGTTGCATGTTTTCAACTCATTATTTCTGCACACTATTAAGGGTATTTAAGGGCTAACACATTCTTGCTTGAGCCCTAATTACCCAACAAAGAATTAACTGGACCAAGTAGAGCCAACCTAGGATCCAACACTAGGGATTTAGAGACACACTCCTTAAGCAAGAATTGAGAAAACCAAATGAAGTGTGCCCAAGCCCTTGTCTGAAAATACCTATTCAAAGAAAATCTAAAACAATTGGCTCTCTAAACACTTGAACCCTAAAAGACAGGACCTAAAAGCTCTTAAAGAAAACAATAGGTAAAGTTGACCCCTTGGGTTAACCAACCTTAAATTAGGTCACTCTTTGCACTTAAAAAGACTAAAGTTCAAGTGAAACCTTAAGCACCCTGATCTTAAAATTGGTAGACTTAAGAGGTCAAGATCCCCATTCTGGTCTACCTGGAACCGCAGTGACAAGAGAGGTCGGGTGGGGGAAACCCTGTAACCCGTGGGGACGCTCTACCGTGTAGGGGTCTTCGCGGGACTCTCCCTCTCTGGCTGCCCAGGTAATTCTCAGGTGGACGATCTTTCTGATCAAGGGGTCCATCTGCCCCGCACCTCTATAGTCACCCAACACATTTGTGGGTGTCTTGATTGGGTCCAGCACCTTCTGAACTTACCTCTCCCAACTGTGCATGTACGGAAGGAGGTCTCTAAGACCACCCTTAAGACCTCCTTTAGAAATTCACTCTCGTCAAGGCCAAGCCTCGACGCCCGTGTTTGTGCAGCAACACCCTCACATTATTCTCTCTTCTGATTCAGAACCAAGTTCTTCTTCTTCCCCCATCATGGCTCAGCCAGTTGAGGAAGAAAATAATCTGGAACACCAGCTCCAGCGACTCAATGACCTCTTCCAAAACTTCGTGCACCCACCACAGCGTCCTATGATGCGGGACCACTACAATCCTGCTGCGGTGGCAATTGAGCCTCGAGTTAGAATCCCGATTGGAGGACCTGATTCCGAACTAAAGCCCAACATGATTCACGCTATACCTAAATTCCATGGGCTTAATTCTGAAGATCCTTTCCAGCACATCAAACAGCTAAAGCATCTGGCCCACACTTTTGGATCAGATGCGCAAAATCGGGATATTCTTCTCATGAAGATGTTCTCCTTTTCTCTTATGGACAAGGCCGCCCATTGGTATCAAACTCAGACCCGGCCGATCAACACTTGGGAAGAACTTCAATCCGAGTTTTTGAAAAAGTTCTTTCCCGTTGGTCGGACCAACGCCTTGCGCCATCAGATTACACACTTCACTCAACAATCAGGAGAACCTCTCCATGAGGCATGGGATCGTTTTCAGGATCTCATGAGGAAGTGCCCCCATCACGGAGTTCCTAAATGGGAACAAGTCCAATCTTTTTACCAGGGACTCCGTGAGGACATCCGCCTTTTCGTCAATGCAACCTGCGGAGGAAACATCATGGGTCAACATGAAGACACCGTATGGGAGATTCTCGAAAACATGTGCGAGAACTCCATCAACAATGACTCCATGGGATTATTCGACAGGACGAATACCCGCGCAGCGACGAATCTTAAGGGAGCACATGAGACGCAGGGCCTGTCCGCATCAGTCGACCTGGAATTAATGGCCAGTCGATTGGACAAGGTCTCAATTATTGAAAAGAAGGTGGATGAGCTGACTCAGCACTTGCAGCGAGCCACCTCTGCGCGTAACTCCTTTGCACAACCTCTTTCCACACAGGAGACTGTGCAAAACATCCTACACCGATCCTCCCCTGGGATGGATCCATATCCATCCCCATCTGATTCTTGGACTGGAAGATCATCCGATCCTTTCTTCACCAGCCGGGGGAACTCCATTCCCCCTTTCCCTGATTCTCAGGAGGTTCCTCAGACCTGCGAGGACCTCAACGCCATCCAGAACGACCCATTCTCCAACACTTACAACCCTGGATGGCGAAACCATCCAAATTTTCAGTGGGCGGGGAATTCTCAAACCCAAAGACCACCTTTTCAGTCCCGCCCACAGCCCTCTCATCACTACCAGCCGCCTCAGCCTCGGCCCAACCCTACTTATCCATCAGGGCCAAATCAAGATCAAATGTCCTTAATCCTTCAGACTCTGGCTGACATTCAAAAATCGAATGCGGCCATTCAAAAACAGCACAAGGACGAGCTTACTGAAGTTAAAACTCAGCTGGCCCAGTTGGCAAATTCTCGCCAGCCAGGCACACTCCCTTCCCAACCCCTTCCTAACCCAAATAACGTGCCAACCCAGAAGCGCGTTATGAATCCAAATTTAGGCCACGCTCAATGGATTTATCAGGCCCCTACTGCCCCATCTCCAGACGAGATGGAAGCCTCTACTTCTCGTACGGGATTTCAGCAGCAGCCACCCCTCCTACCAAATCCAAACCAAAATCAGGCCGGATTAAATGCTGTAACAACACGTAGTGGTAAGACAACTCAGGACCCGCGTTATCCAAACCACTCCCAGCCTGATAATCATGACCCTAGGATAGTTATCCAAGGTACCGCTGTTCCAGACCCACAACCAGGACCTATCCTAGAGGAACCAACCAAGATCCCGTTTCCCGAGGCCCTGACCAAGGGAAAGAAGACCACCAAACCCGTGGCCCCTGAGGAGGACCTGGTCAAGCTCTTTGAGCAGGTCCACATAAACATCCCCTTGATGGATGCAATCCACCACGTACCAGCTTACGCACGATTTCTAAAGAATATATGTACACCCCAGCGTAAGCCGCGAACCAAGGGAGGGAGCCCAATTGTTCTGTCAGAGCAAGCCAGCTCTGTAATCCTTAGTAGACTCCCACCCAAGGCAAAAGATCCTGGAACTCCCCTGATCTCCTGTAAGATAGGTGGTACCCAATTTGACAGAGCATTGTTAGACTTAGGTGCATCTATAAATCTGATACCCACATCCTTACTTGACCATCTGGAAGAATCTGAGCTGAAACCAACTGAGGTGACATTACAATTAGCAGATCGATCTATAAAGTCACCAAAAGGGATTCTCGAGGATGTTATCGTAAGAGTGCGGGATTTCTATTTTCCAGTGGACTTTATAGTCTTAGACATGGATGCACCTGAGAACCCTAGGGATACACCAATCATTCTAGGGAGACCCTTCTTGGCTACTGCTAGAGCCAACATCAGCTGTGAGGAGGGCCAAATAGAGCTTAAGTTTGGAGATCAAACACTGAAAATTGATATATTTAAGGCCCAACAAGGAATTAATTGCGGCGTCATCGAGCAAATTTGTGACATCAAGACTTTGGTTGATGAATCACACCTCCAGAATGACTTGAGTATTCCTCATCAACCACAGAAGGATCTCGACCCGCAAATAGAGGAGTCAAATCCAGATGTGAACAACCCAATAACTCCCACCCTTGAACCTCACATCTATACTGAACCACCCGCTGCTGCTGAAAACCCCATCCTCGAACTGAAACCCCTTCCTGCTCATTTGAAATACATCTTTTTGGGTTCTAATCAGACCCTTCCTGTGATCATCAATTCCAACCTTAATCCTGAACAGGAATCCCGTCTGATTGTTGTCCTCCAGCAACATCGCAGAGCCATCGGATGGACCCTCGATGATTTGACTGGAATAAGTCCCTCTTATTGTACTCATCATATCTATTCAGAAGAGGGCACACGACCTTCTCGTGAAATGCAGAGACGCTTAAACCCCAATCTGCAGGAGGTCGTGAAAAAGGAGATCATCAAGTGGTTAGATGCCGGGATCATCTACCCGATCTCCGATAGTCGTTGGGTGAGCCCGATTCAGGTCGTGCCTAAAAAGGCAGGACTCACCACTATAACGACTGAGACCGGAGAAATCATTCCTACCCGATTAGCCAACTCGTGGAGAGTCTGTATAGATTACCGTCGACTCAATTCCTCCACGAAGAAGGATCATTTCCCACTACCCTTCATTGATCAAATTCTCGAAAAACTAGCGGGAAATAGGTTCTTCTGCTTTCTTGACGGGTACTCCGGTTACAACCAGGTGGCAATCCATCCTGAGGACCAAGAAAAGACCACATTCACCTGCCCCTTCGGAACATACGCTTTCCGAAGGATGCCTTTTGGTCTTTGCAATGCACCCGCTACTTTTCAGCGATGCATGCTTGCCATATTCTCAGATATGGTAGGTGATTATCTGGAAGTCTTCATGGATGACTTTTCAGTTTTCGGAGCATCATTCGACGATTGCCTCCAGCACTTGGTCCAGATACTCAGGCGGTGCATCGACGTGAATTTGGTTCTTTCCTGGGAAAAGAGCCATTTCATGGTGCCTGAGGGAATTGTCCTGGGACACTCAATTTCGGAGAAAGGTATCCAAGTGGATCGAGCTAAGGTTAATCTGATTTCTCGCCTTCCTATGCCTAGCTCGATCAGGGACATCCGATCCTTTTTAGGGCATGTCGGTTTTTATCGACGATTTATCCCTGATTTTTCAAAAATCGCACGCCCCCTGACCACTCTTCTCTCCAAGGATGTTCCCTTCGAAATCTCCAAGGAATGCACTCAAGCATTTGAAATCCTGCGTGACCGAGTCTCCCAAGCCCCGATCCTACAGTCCCCTGATTGGTCTCAACCCTTTGAGATCATGTGTGATGCATCCGACTTCGCTGTAGGAGCGGTTTTGGGGCAGAAAAATGACAAGAAACCTGTGGTCATTTACTACGCCAGCAAAACACTCGATGAGGCTCAGCGTAACTATACAGTTACTGAGAAGGAGCTGCTAGCTGTAGTATTTGCCCTAGAGAAATTCAGATCATACCTTCTGGGTTCCCATGTCATCATATACTCGGATCACACGGCTGTGAGGCATCTCCTTGCAAAGAAGGACGCGAAACCTCGATTGATCCGATGGATCTTGCTGTTGCAAGAATTTGACCTCGAGATTCGTGATAAAGCGGGAAAACAAAACGTGGTAGCTGATCACTTGTCCCGTCTTCCTTCTGAAATGATAGACCCTTCCGGACCCATCACTGAGCATTTTCCCGATGAGCACCTGCTGACTATTGGTACTAGCCTTCCATGGTTTGCTAATATTGTAAATTACTTGGCATCTCATCAGACCCCGTCCGATTGGCCGAAGGCCAAGAAAGACAAATTACGCTCCGATGCCAAGTATTACATTTGGGAAGATCCGTACCTCTTCCGCATAGGTGCCGATCAGATCATCCGGAGATGTATCCAGGAAGGGGAAGTCAACAATATCCTCTCTTTCTGCCATGACCAGGCATGCGGTGGCCATTTTGCCGGGCATAAAACCGCATCAAAAGTCCTCCAGTGCGGCTTTTACTGGCCCACACTGTTCAAAGACGCATACAGTCATTGCAAGGCATGCAGTCGTTGCCAGACTTTGGGCAACATGAGCCATCGCGACATGATGCCTATGCAACCGATTCTAGTATGCGAAATCTTTGATGTTTGGGGGATTGATTTTATGGGCCCCTTTCCTGTTTCGGATGGTTTCGAATACATTCTGTTGGCTGTGGACTACGTGTCCAAATGGATCGAAGCCATACCGACCCGAACCTGTGATCACAAAATCGTTCTCAAATTCATTCATCAACACATTTTCTCAAGGTTCGGGATTCCTCGTGCAATAATCTCTGATAGGGGGACCCATTTCACAAATGCTCAGTTTAGGTCACTGATGACCAAATACGGGGTGTCTCACCGAATCTCTACTCCTTACCACCCCCAAACTAATGGTCTAGCTGAGCTGTCGAATCGGGAGATCAAGAAAATCCTACAGGTCACTGTTCGACCTGACAGGAAGGACTGGTCGTCCCGACTTCCGGAAGCATTGTGGGCCTATAGGACCGCCCACAAGACCCAATTGGGCATGTCTCCCTTTAGATTGGTGTACGGAAAGGCATGCCACCTTCCCGTCGAACTGGAGCATAAAGCCTATTGGGCAGTACGGAACTGTAATCTAGATCTTTCCAAGGCTGGGACCCACAGAAAACTCCAAATCAGCGAGATCGATGAATTACGCACAGACGCGTACGAGAACTCGCAAATCTACAAGGAGCGGGTTAAAGCCTTCCACGACAAACACATCTCAAGAAAGATCTTCCATCCTGGTCAAAAGGTCCTACTCTTTGATGCCCGACTCAAACTCTTCCCAGGAAAACTGAGATCTAAGTGGGTCGGACCATATTTGGTCCGACAGGTTTTTGGAAATGGAGCAATCGAAATCAGTCCACTCAGCCACGATTCTGAACCTTTCATCGTGAATGGTCAAAGACTCAAGCCGTTCATTGATGTAACTTCTACTGATTTGGCTGAGGCATCTTATATCCTCCGTTCCCCTTGAGCTTATTGCGCCCAGCCGATGGCGTAAAACTCAGCGCTTAACGGGAGGCAGCCCGTCATTCTCTTTGAAAACCTGAAACTTGTTCTGACACCTTTCAGCACTCGAAGTTCACCCTGAACTAAGACTCCCTAGGTTACAATGAGGACATTGCAAATCTTAGGCATGGGGGGGTAGGAAAGTGCAAAAACTTGTAAGAAAAGGTTTCAAACAAAAAAATTCACATATGCCAAAAATACCATAAAAATTAAAAAATTTTTTCGAAAAAGAATAAGAGGAAAAGAGGAGAAGAAAATTTTGTGAAGGAGAGAAGAAACAAAATGAAAAAGGAGCACAAAAATTATAAGAAAAGTTGATAGTCATTAGTAAGGAACTAAGGAATTAACCTAAGTTCTAGACCTCATTCAAGAAAATAACTGAAAAGTGCACAATAAGATTAGTAAGAATGCAAACCTTAGGCATTCTTGAATAGACTCTTAGTACTCATTAAGATCTGGACACTCCTCAAGAGGTTGAGGAAAATGAAAAGCTGAAGTATTAGGTCTAAGGCTTAGGAAGTATTCGGCCTCGTTAACTAATTTTTGGTTTACGGGACTCAGTAACCTAAGCACCCTAATCTCACACACAGCCTGGTTCAGTAAGCGTAAAAATCAGAATCACGCAGAAGCGTCGCAAAAATCTGAAAAGAACACCTAGAATAGGAATGGCCGATCAACACAAGTTGATTTGGACGAGTTCCCAGCGCGGAGAGGCGGGAAATCCCCTCGAAGATGCGTAACAAAATATCATCTCCTCGGTGCTTGTCTCTTAGGATATTTACATATCCTACGGGGGGCATGTAAGCACTCTACTGGTTCAGATTCCATGGATGGCATTATCTCGAAGTGTCAATTGCCAGGGTCTGGATTCGGCCACGGAATACCATGGATGGGATTATCTCGAAATCTCAATAGCCAGGGTTCCGGGGGTTGCCATGGGCGGTGCTATCTCGAAGCATCGATCGCCAGGAACCTTGGAGGATTGATGATGGGAGCAAGGAATCTGATACAGACCGTGTTGAAAAGCTAATCCTAGGCTAGAACTAAAAAGAAAAAGAGAGAGAAAACTCTCCAAACAGAAAAAAAAAAACTTTCTATGTCTCTCTTACAAAACGCACTGCGAACTGGGCCAGGGCTAAAATCATTTTAAGCACGGGTGCTTTAACCACGAAGTCCAATAAACCTTAGGTTAGTTCTTGCGGGCCTTAAAAACCTTTGCTAAAAGACTGAGGCTAAGGCTAGACAGATTTGGATCTTGATTGGTACTAGAGTATCTTTTAGGCCTATGGTCAGCATTCTAACCTAATCTATGCTCAAATAAAAAGGCACTTATCTAAAACCATTGAAAACTTCATGGTCTAGAACAAGGGTTGAAACCTTAAGTTGTTTGCTAAGGGACTAGCAAAAGCTAGGCATGGGGGTATGATGAGAACCTCATCATGAGCCATAACTAGCTCATTTTGACCCAATACAAAGGATAAAAGCTCCTACATATCTCAAGGAAAGGCTTAACTCAGAGAATTCTGAGTTTGAGAAGAAAACCAGTCATAAGGGGTAAAAGTGCAATTTTACCAGTATAATCTGCATACAGGGTAATTCAGGGCCCAAACACAGGTCAAAACAGCTTAATAAGAATAAAAGTGGGATGAGATGATCTAGCAAAGGCTACAGCACTTCCAAGGAACCAAATGATAATCTGTAACCCTAAAACAACCCACTTCAATTCACAAGGTTCGAGGCAAAGTAAAAATAGAATAAACCCTCTAAAATTCATAGAAAAATAATCTCTAGGGTTTAGAACCTTCAATTTGGCCTTTAGAACCCATTTTGACCTACATTGAGAACCATGCCCAATTAATAACTTAATTTGGGTCTTTACGCAAATTGACCGGTCAAACAAGGTTTAATATGAAAATGAAATTTACCATCAGATTCCTTAGGTTCTAATTAGTCATGTATAAAAACTTGAGCCTAAGAAGAAACCTCCTTGACCGACTTTACACTTTGGTCCTCATATATTTACTCTTTGGCCCTCAACTTTTGAACCCTCGCATTTAGGCCCCTAACTCTCCTTCGTTCTTTGCAAACAGGTCCCTCCTGCAAAACCCTGCCAGCACCATGCTCCGGCGACCTTGCGCGGAGCATGGCGCCGCGCAGGGTAAGGTGGAGGACCTGGCATGTGTACCGGGGGTGCCCTGCGTCGTCAGCCGTCGCAGGAGCACCCCCATGGTCACTGTAGCCCCCCATACCGGCCGTGCGAACGCACGGACGGTATGGGTTCGAATTCCGACCATGCTCCGGCGAGGGAGACACGTCGTCTCCCTCCGCCTTCCTCCCTGCTTCAACCCTATAAATACCCCCCGCCGCTCCACCGACCAAGGCAGCCTGGACCTGACGGAGAAAACCCCCAGCTTTCTTCTCTTCTTTCTCCGGCAGACGCTCACCAGCTCCGGCGACTTCCTCCCCCTCCACCTCTTCGCTCTGCCGCACTACCAGCAGCAGAGACCTCCTCCCCTGCTCTTCCCGCGCCACGCCGCACCCAGCTGGCGCCTCTCCAGCCTTCTGCTCGCCGCCGCCCCTCTCCCTGAGCATCGTCTTCTCCGGCGACAGTCGATACGACTGTCGCCCTGTTCCTCCCCCTTCGTCCCTGCAGTTAAGTTAGACTTACTCCCCTTCTCCTCCTCTTTCTTTCCCCGCTTTCGATTTAGTCAATTAAGCCCTCTACCGACCCTGTTCACCCTCATCCTCTCCGCCTCCGACCACCCTCCGGCGAGCCGCTCCCATCACCTCAGCGACCCACACGGCTCGCCGACCACCGCAGAACTTCCGCCTCCTCACCCTGATCCTCTTCCGCCCCTCCACTTCCCACCAAACACCCTCTGCAGACCCACCGAACACACCCACTCCCTCGCTCACAGTTTGACCTAGGACGACCCGACAGCTCCATCTCGCCCCCTGCAGACCCCCTGACCACCTTCGCCGTGCCACGGCGAAGGTCCCCCGCCTGTCTGATTTGGCCGAGAGGCCGTGCCATTGGTTTCAGGTTCCAGGCCTTGACCGCCATTGGCGAGGAAGCTCGAAGCCTGCTCGAGGTTGCTCCAAGCCGAGATATCCCAGATTGAATAGCCACGGCCAGCGCGGAAGAGTCTCACGCACACACCCTGGCCCTCGATTGGAGCTGTACGCCTCAACAGCCGATGCAATTGGGAGCACCATCCCTGCTGCAGGCGTAAGAGAATTGGGGTGGGACATTTAGTCCCACCTCGGAATCTCTCAAAGGCGCGCGGATGCATAAAGGCAAAAACTGCCTTATGCTGTTTGCCTCAGTTACCACGGGGTGAGGTCCCTCTCACCCGACCCGACCCGACTCGGCCTCGTCCGTGACCACGCTCCGCGGACCTGGCCCGACCCGATTAGACTGACCTGCACTCCTCGCCCACCACGCACGCCGGTGGGCCTGGACCCGGGCTTGACCCGAACCCGATTACCCGGTAGCGCTCTGGGAGAGCTTCCGAAGAGTGATTTCAGAGAGAGAGATACGCGGGGGAGGGGGGTAGAGTAGGTTTTTGCCTCTTGACGAATAAACTCTGAAGTGTGCAGGCCAAAGAAGAAGAAGCAGACCCACTGAAGAAGAAGGAGCTGCTGCACTGTAGCGAAGGCATTGTTAAGTCGTCTCAGCACCGGGGCAGACGACGGAAGGTCAGCAGCCAAAGAAGAAGAAGACCCGCTGAAGAAGAAGGAAGAGCAACGGCCATCGCGAAAGAAGAAAAAGAGAAGTCAAGGCAGGTGAAGACAAAGAAGAAGAAGGAATGAAGAGAAGCAAGAAGCAAGAAAAGAAGAAGATGATCTTGACGAAAAAGAAAGAAAGGAAACAAGAAGAAGAGCACGAGGGGAAAATCTGAAGAAAGCAGAAGAAAAAGAAGAAGAAGAAGAAGAAGAACAGGAAGAACCAAAGACAAAGAGGAAGAAAGAAGAAAAGAAGAAGAAGCCAATTTTTCATCTCTCTCTCTCTCTCTTTATTTTTGTAATAGAACTTGTATATCTCTAGAATATAACTTGCTCCCTGAGTTCGACCTCGGGAACTCTTTTATTTTTCCGAGTAAAAAAAATTTTATATGATACGTTGGTAACAACCGGCTTTACTACAACGATATAACACAAACCGGTCGAACCGACGTCTCATCAGGAAGCCACTGGTGACAGCCACCTCTTGCGTTAGCTAGGAGAAGGCACTAACTAATTCAGATGAGGCACTGGAGGCACTGGCTTCGCCTACCCAAGCCATCTCCATTGAAGCAACGGACGGAGAGTCGAGGACTATAAACCCTTCTAGCAGTCCTAGCGGGCCTGAGGGGATAGGCAAGTCCACTGGGAATTCCCCCGCCTCATCCCCACTTGAACTCTCACGAGCGGACGCCGTCGACTGCACACTATTTGAACCCTCTTCAGGTGCTTGAGAGGAGCCTCCACCTTCTCCTCACTGCCCTCCCTCTCCTTGCTATTAGGCTCCGTAGAGTGGGAGGATTGGCTCCCCTCTCTTTGCTCCACAGGCCTCTCCTCCCTGCAATGTGACCAATGGTGGGATGAACCGCTGCCTCGACGCCTGGGATTGTCCAGTTGAGCAAACCGACCAAAGGCTGCAAAGAAAGAAGAGAAACGTCAAGCCATTAAGTAACGAGCGAGGAGGATACGCATTCTAAAGCTATCACCTCCCCCCTACTTACATGGCGGAGGATAGGAATCCGCAACCCACGACAAAGCTGCCCAGACGTCTAATTGCTTGAGCTCAGAGCGGGCAATCAACCCAAAGTTAACAATCCTATCAGGGTCTGCCTGAGCAACCGAATCAAGCTCCTCAAGCCTAAGGGGTAGATCCTTATCAAACAGACCTTGCCAGGTATAAGGGACATCGTGATCCTCATCATGGAAGATAAATAAAAAATGGCGATCCAATCCTTCAAACTATTGGGTAGATTAACTATTCGATACTTTGTATGTCGGTTGTATAGCATATAAGTACCTGACAGGGGCTTGCCCTTCTTGACCTTAAGGGGCATAAGCCTAAAAAGTAGGCGCAACAGACCCAGGCGAGGGACAATCCGCAAATGGAGGCAGACAATGGTAAAGGCATTCAAAACCAGCCAACAATTAAGGCTAAGCTGTGAGGGCACCAAGCAATAGTAACAAAGGAATGAACACAAGAATGGATTCAAAGGTATCTAAAGGCCATATTCTATGGCATATTCACAAATGTTGAACGAGTCCTTAGACCCGTCTGAGCATAGGCGAGTATGCGACCCACAGGGGTGAAACGGAACTCCATCGAATCTGTACTCACTCAGAAATGCCTTAATGGCAGAATGATTATGGAAGTTAGAAGCAAAGGTGTAAAGGTCCCTCATCTCAGGTGAGATGTCGGACGAGGACGAGGCGGACTTACCCTTGCCCGCGAGTCCAGACATGGTAGACAACATCTTCAACACTCATTAGGAAAAGAATCTTTGAGAACAGCACCTCCTCACGCCTCGCCTGAGAAGAAAGGGACTGCACTGGCGTCGAAGAACACTCAAAAAGGGTAGGTGGGGCATTAACTATACCCCACACCCCCTATTTATAACCTCCATAGCGAGCAGTTCCCCCTTGTGGGAACAAATTTCAAAAAAATGAAATCCCATGGATATAGCATGAATTTCAAAACATACCGCCTTAAGGTCGGGATACCTCAGTAATCATTACCTACATTAAATGCTCGTGTGAGCATATCTTGTAAAGCATTAATGTCGGTCATATCGTTGGCAACCGTAGTATCTTAGGCCCTTACGCTTCATCATGATGGCAATTAATGTCGGTCTTATCATACAACAAGACAAAAATCAAATCCCACAGTGATTGGTCATCACTCGCAAAAGGTGACAATACCTCTTGAGGATGGTAGTAAAACAGGCGGCGCATGTAATGCCACCTCTTGAGGCCGACAGTAAAACAGGTAGATACGCTTAAAGCGGCATCTTAAGGATGACAAAAAATAGGTAAACGTGCCTAAAGCTACCTCTTAAGGCCGACAGAAAACAAACGAACTCACTTAAAGCCGCTTCTAAAAGTTGGCTCCTAAGGCCAGCATAAACTTGGGCACACATGCCCACATTTCCTTTACCAACAAACCACCTCCCATTGGCCGATGAAAACTAAGGCGTATCCTGCCTCTAGCCTTTTTACTTCAGAATCGCCTCTCTAAATATGACAACACTAAAAGTGCCTTGGCCACTGACAATTGCAACTTCCGCTTTATGTCAAATGCTCCCTTGCTTTAATGAAAAAACTGGGAAACCATTTGGGGGCATCATCTACTGCAGAGTTTTGAATACTTTAATTACTCTCTCAGTAGCATTCGCTAGATAAAGAGTAAGGGGCCTGTGATAAGAGGCAAAAAATGCTCTCGAACTCAAAACTCCACAAGAAGCCCAACAAGAGATCCGGCTACCCAAATGTGAGGTAAGAAGCAGGTTCAACCTACCTCTACTTGGGGAGATCCGAATATGGGCGAGTTCGGATAAGCCCGATCTGCCAGAAAACCCGATACCAACCGACGACAGGGAGACAGCGGAAAAGTCCAACATGCTCATACCAACAATAATGATGTCATGGCCACCACAATTAATAGCCTGACAACATACATGTCCTGACAACAGACATATCCGATCAGAAGATCCTACAGCAGAATCAACCTCCAACACTATAAATAGCTAAAAGAGGCCCTCGAGACCCTCTCTCAGGCAATCAAAGAAAAAAAGAGAGATTGTATTATCACTTCTTATTAGTGAATAGTTAGGAACATCGCTCTCCCCCAGACGTACATCCTTCGCGATGGAACTAGATACCAACTCTCTTATCTTGTTGCAATTACTTGTTTCTGAATCATTGAGTCGGACCTTCCGATCACTTAGAAGATCTAATCATCTAGTAAAAGGAAAGGTTTGTTGTAACTAAAGCTACCTAGCTAAACATGCCAAAGCAGCTATCTAATAAAAGAGATCCTTGCAAATACATGATCAGGATGAGAAAAAACTAACAAACGTGGAAACTGTGTCCCAGAAAATTTGTTAACAAAAAAAAAAAAGCCATTTTCATATGTGACATCTTTTGTTTTTAATATGCAGGCCATAAAAGCATGGTTTGTATGGAAGATAGCATTTTACAAGTCATAAAATATAGGATACGGTACGGAAAGGTATGTTGTAATATATTTTGTAATTGGTAATTAAAATCAATCGGTTGAATATTAAAATTAATTAATTAAAAATAAAAATTTATCAGTCGAAAATTAATCAAATCAACTTAAAATTAAAATACATCAATTAAAAATAATTTTTAATCAATTGAAAATTAAAATATATCAGTTGAAAATAAAAATACATTAATATATTTTATTTTTATTGAAGGTAAATTATTTTTTACTTATAGGAAATGATTTGTCATTTGAAAGTAATTTTTCACCTATAAATAATAATTTCCACTAATATAAACCTAAAATATTATCATTGAAACTTTTATACATTACAAAATACGTTACAATATATATTTATTTACTTTTTAGTTAAAATATATATCCATAAGCATATTTGTAATTTTGAAAACATATGCTAGAAAATTACAAATATGCGTAAGCTTTTTTGCAAAAATTTCTCAAGTTGCAAAAATTTCACGTAAATCATTTGACTATATTTTCCTGATCTAATTATATTTTTAAAATGGACACCTACTAATAGTTCGCGCTATTACAAAAGCGATGCTGCAAATTTACAAGCGTACGTTTGTTAACCGCAAATAAATAAGACTTTCCTACAAACATCAGTAGTAAAACTATATATGAAAGTT
Source organism: Thalassia testudinum (assembly GCA_037157565.1). Taxonomy (NCBI): domain Eukaryota; kingdom Viridiplantae; phylum Streptophyta; class Magnoliopsida; order Alismatales; family Hydrocharitaceae; genus Thalassia; species Thalassia testudinum. The sequence goes on along the minus strand of JAZHRO010000015.1, from coordinate 20,752,067 downwards.
CTTTATGAATCACAAGCATTTGCTGTCTAGTTATGTGCATAAATGTAATTACAGATGTAAAGGCGAACTCTTTCAACGCCTCCATTTCTATATCTTTCAATCATTCAATTTCTTAAAGTTACAGAAAGTGTCACTTATACTGTCTTCTGAAAGAGCACAGGGAACATAGCGAAGATCTGAAATCTCATAATACCTCTAGGTTGATGATCGAATATGTTCACTATTCTCTTGAGTATCACAACAAGATAAGAAGGTAAATATATGTCTTCTTGGAACGCCTCTTCAAATTTTTCGTCTAAATTGCGAATGGTATTTTTCAATTGTTTTTCCTTTGAATAAGATCGTTTGCATCCCATCAGTCATGATAATTCGTAGCTAATTGTTTTAGATCAATGAGAGAAGCATTAGATACATGTGTACGCTTCCTATAATACATTAAAGCTTCGGGTTCACTGGATAATTCTCCTTTACACAAATCACTCTTGCTAAACATTTCCTCCTAATAGCTATAGATAAGAGCATAGAAACATACTCTGTAACGTAAAATGCGAGGTAAAAGTAAGGATCATGTCATGTGTCCCTTTTACGTGAATACTGCATCTACTTGGGTTGGATCCATCAATAAAATACACCAGAGCATTTAAAATATCACTGATGATATTTATCATTATTATGCAAAAGGTCATTCGTTCCTACAGTTCACGCAGTGAAACCCATCACCAACCAAAGATTAAGAAATCATCATTGATTTTAACCTATAATTGAAAATTTCTAGTGATATTTCAACTATCACTAGTGAAATTTGTTAGTAACTAAAAATCATATGTGATATTTAGTTTAGATGTAAAAGCCAGAGGTAATGTTTAGTTCAAAACAAGTATAAAAATGTAGAATAAAATGTGTTTTCATAAAATTAAATTACACTAGTGGTATTTCTTACAATGCACTAGTGTAATTCAAAAATTCATCTTCATATTTCACTCAAGTGGTGACGGTTGTTTGAATAGTAGTAGGGACCACCACGTGACAATACTTGTGCTCTCGCCATGTATGGGCCCACAAAAGACACCGAATACCAAAGATTTTGATGTAAAATATAACATACCAAAGATTAAGAAATCTCAACAATTTTTACTTATAACTGAAAGTCACTTATCATATTGGTTAATAACTAAAAACTACTTATGATAATTGATTTTGATGTAAAAATTATTAGTGATATTTGATTTAAAATAAGTATAACAATGTAGAGTGAAACCCATTGTTATAAAATCAAATTGCACTGGTGATATATTTCTTATAGGATGCAGATTGGAAAATGTAGAAGTTGATTACAGCAGTATGAACGTGGTCTTTAGTTAATATATCTCTTCTTTATGCAAAAAAGTACTGACACATAGTGCGATCCACCATTGTTGAAACTAACAACCACTTTTGTATAGGTACAAAACCACTCAAATCACCTTCGGAACCACCTTACACCAATGCAAAATCACTTTACACTGGTATAATCTTACTTTACACCAATGCAAAATCACTTTTCATCTTAAAATAATTTTGTACTGGTGTAAAATTAAATTCCAAGTGTTTTTACACCTATGACAAGTAATTTTACACTGGAAAGGTGATTTTTCCATCTTAAAGTTTATGGTTTAATCTTTAGTGTTTAGGGTACCCTAAACCTTAAAGTGAAAAATCACCTTTCAAGTGAAAAATCACTTCTCATACGTGAAATCACTTTCCATAAATCCTAAACCCTAAACCCTAAATCCTAAATCATAAACACTAAATTACTTTGCATGAGTGCAAAATCACTTTGCACGGGTACAAAATCACTTTGCATAGGTGAAACCACCCTTGTAATAATTTTGCATCAGTGCAAAATAAAATTTCACTCGTGCGAAGATACCCTAGATTAATTTACAAAATCACTCAGAATAATTTATCACCGGTATAAAATTATTTATCACCTGTACATTTTAGGTTAAAGTGGTGTGGTACTCTTTTTAATGTTGTGAGGCCCACCACGTAACAAACCTTACGTTCTTTTATTTCTTTACATTAAATATCAATTATCAAGTAGGCTCACATTCACAACGCTGAGAATAGCACCCACAAATTCTCTCGTGTCACTTTTTACGTCAGTATCTACATTTTCCTACTTTTTGGCTTTCTTATATTACACTGATACACTTTAAAAAGTTATCGATGCATTTTGATTCAAAATAAAAAATCATCCGTGCATTTCACTTACAAGTGTTGGTAGTTGTTTGAGTGACAATAGGCTCCACTATGTTATAATAATGACATTGTTTTTCACATGTGAGACCCATTCAACAAATTCATATGTTAAATATCAGTATGTACAGTGGAGACCATGTCCATTATATCCATAAATTGCAAAAAGCATCCTTTTTTGTGTTTTGTACATTTTCACCTGGTTATTTAATTTATTGTGACTATGCTGTTTGGAATTTATTTTTATCTTTAGAAGTCATAATTTTCTGAATATGAAAGAGACATAGAACTATATATATATAGGAAATGTATCTAAAGAGTATATTGCTCACAAATATCTAAATGAGCATTCATTTGTAATCATCAGATATTTGCCTACTTTTGATGAAACCACTACTATAATCGTGTAGTGATTTTACCGATCACCGAATAAAACAATAATTTTTTTGGAAATTTTCATTTTACTTTATATATGGATATTTCATTTTTGGAAGATTATCTTAATTCTCATACGAAATATTCTCATAGTTTGTTATTATGCAGCATACTTTACGTGAATTTTATGGTATCTATTATTTCATCTTTCATATAACACTATGAGTCATATATATAAGCTAATTAATTTATGTACCACGTATCTTTGTATTACAAGCATCATATGATTTTTGATTATATCATTTAAAACAAACATTTATGTTTTTATTGTATTATAGCATATAAATTGTCGTTTACAATTTAATATACTTGTAACAACATAACTACTATTTTGTTACAACATAACTGTTATTTTGTTACAAATTATGTTCCAATTGTTACAACTGTAATGCCTATTCCTTACAAATATTTTTATTAGACATTACAATGCATATACTTTGCTATTACAATGTAAATTTATTTGTAACACATATGATACATTATTTTTAATGAATGAATGTTGAGATTCGTTGGATATTTATAAATCAGTATTCTCAGTGTATTACATCTTTATTTCAGACTATAACTTTTAAAATACATTACCTCATTTAATACATCGATATTGTTGTATTACAAGATTTTGGTCCAATACATAATACATTAGTTGTTATTAATATTATCCGATTATCCTTAGGTGTGGTATATTATATGACACATTTTGTATTATAAACTCATATTTATCATTCATCTGTCTTAAACATTAATGTTTACAATTTAATATATTTGTTACAGCATTACTACTATTTTGTTACAAATCATGTTCTGACTGTTACAATCGCAATGCCTATTTATTATAAATGTTCTTATTTAACATTACAATGCACATACTTTGATGTTATAATATAAATTTATTTTTAACACGTATGATATATTATTTTTTACAAACAAAACGAATGACAAGATTCGTGGGATGATTTTTTGTTAGTTGCATTATATACTATCTAATTATTGCAACTATGAGTTTTTATATATTTGAACCTTATATTACAAACAACGTATTCATTTTGATAATTATTTCGATATCTGTTTATAATATATATGATTTGATTAGATTTGATTATGTCATTACTTTTAGTAATTATTTTATTTCAAACAACATATAAACCTTTAATTTTTTAAACATCCATCATGTTTACTAAAATATAAAATCACCATTGTTACATTTGATGGTTTTACTTTGATATAGAAAATTTCAATCTAATGACTATCATCTTATACTCATATATATATTTTTAAGTACAATACTCTCTTGATAAATCTCATATATATATATAATTCTATGCTGACCGAATTCCACATATACTAATTGTCCTTAGCGCGAGCACTCAACAATAATATTATAAAGATAAAAATACGTCGCTTAGATTGCAGGATTTCTAACTTACTGACCAATCCAAAATAGGTAAAGTTAAATGGCAGGAAAATATAGGGTGTGATGTAAAAAGTAACGAGGGATATTATTAGTATATTTTACCTAATGTTGAGAATGTTGATTTATTTGATAATTGATATTTAATGTAAAAATATAAAAGAATGTAAACATTGTTATGTGATAATTTCCATCACATTCAAAAAAATTACATCACTTTAACCTAAACAATGCACAAGTGATAAAAAATTTTACACCGGTGATAAACTATTTTGCATCAGTGATAAATTATTGTAAGATGTCTGAAATAATCCGTTGCCTTTTTAGTTGGATAAGACATCTAGAGTTTCAGTCAGACATCTGTCCAGACATCTAGACACAAGCTCGGACGTTTGAAAGTGGGAATTTTCGTATATTCCTTTACGCTTTGCGCACGGGCAACGTACAACACTTCTCTCTCTCCTCCACACCCCTCGCCCCTAAACCTTAATCCCCTCCTATTTAAGCACCCTCTTCCCCTCACCCACGCCACTCTCCACCAACCACCACCACCTCCAGCCGTCCTCCCAGTGCAGCCGCGGCGAGGGAGAACGAGAGCGACGAAAGAGAGGGTGAGCGAGGGAGAACAAGAGGGAGAGAGAGAGAGGGGAAGGAAGAGCGTGAGAGAGGAGGACTAAGGTTGGTGGACCTTCGGGAGCTCGGTGGAGCTCGCGTGGAGGAGGGGCTCGGGGAGGCAGCCTCCCAGCCCTCTGCTGCTGCTGAAGCTGCTACAGTGCGTCGTGGACGGCACTGCGAGGAGAGTAGCGTCGCGAAGGAGATTCTGGTACTGGAAAAGTTTCAGTATCAGACGTCTAGAGCATCGACCAGACGTCTAGAGAAGCACCAGGACATCCGGAGTTGAAGCCGAATGTCTGAAAGCATAATATCATGCGAGGTACGTGTTTCCTACGCTACTTACCGCCATGCAGATCGTAGCACTGGAAATGTTGGTCTAAGAATGGGTCTGCAGCTTTAGTATGCAGGTGAAGGGTGTTGGAAAGGCACGCGGTGCTCTTTTCTAAACACTTTTGGACGTCTGATCAAGTCGCCAGACGTCCAAAGGTACTTCCAGACGACCGGAGACTTTGTCCGACGACTGGAGCTACCTTCTGTTACGAACACGCGGCTTCAGACGTCTTTTAAGACGTCTGGGAGGTGGCCCAGACGTTGGAGCAGACGTCTGGAACCCCTTCCAGACGTCTGGGATTCGGATTTTTCGACACGCGCGGTTTCGTTTGCGCGCCCTGCGAGTGCATCTCTCCCTCTCTCTCTTTTTCCCTCTCTCCTACGGCCGCAGGCTGCGCCCTCTATCCGCTCTCTCTCCTCCCCACACGGCTTTAAAATGCAATGCCCTCTCCCTCACTCTCATCACCTCCGCCCCCTTCCTCTTCTCCTTCCAGTCGGTGCGCGAGAGCGAGCGCGAGTGAGCGGCGGCAGCGATAGTCGCGACGAGCGTGGGAGGAGGTGCTGCGCGAGGGAGGAGGCGCTCGGCCGGAGGGCGAGCATGCCGAAGCTGCTAGAGCCGGCCGGTGGGGGGAGCAGCAGACGTCCGGGGTGACGCGGGAGGCCTGCTGCAGCTCGAGCAACAGGCGGACGGGGTGCGGCGCGGCCGTGCGTCGCGAGCGGAGGGCGAGTCGCGTGCCGATTCTGGATTTTTCTCCAAAATCAGACGTCTGGGCTTCCAACCAGACGGCGGGGAGGACATCTAGAGGACAGTCCAGACGTCCGAAAGGTGAGTTATTTCCGTCTTTCTTCCTCTTCTTCGACTGACCGTACTGAGAGAGAGAGGAAATGGGTACGCGCAGGTTCGGATTCGCCATCCAGCGCGAATCAGACGTCTGGCTGCAGTGCCAGACGACAGGAGCGACCTCCAGACGTCCGGGGTGACCATCGGACATCCGAGAACTAGGCCAGACGCCCACGCAGGCTTCTGGACGTCTGAGAGACCACGCAGAGCAAAGGTAACCTCTGATCCACTTTTTAAGACGTCTGGAAGAGGTTCCAGACGTCTGATTTTTCACTGTTTCGTCGTTTTCAACCTGTTTAGGGCCCGTTCGGAGTCCGTTTTCCGCGTTTCGAGCTGCGTGCTTTTCGGAATTAAATCCTCTACCCGTCTACAGTAGTTGTATACTATTTTGAGAAACTCCTTGTGTTGATCCTTGTGATAGGACCCCGTTCCGTTGCAGTCTCAAGGGTTGCAGAGGCACGCAGGATTCCCGACCACACCCCCAGTACTCCTGTTGTAACCAGTAGAGTGGCTTTTAAGTTTACTAGTATAATATGTTAAATTATGGAACCATAAATGGAACCTAGGACATTACATGAATCCTAGGAATGAGAAATAAATTGGATGATAGATCCTAGGTGTTGCATGAATCCTAGGGCTGGAAAACTAGATTGTATGATAGATCCTAGGATATGGCATGAATCCTAGGATGGGAAAACTAGTGGAATATACGAATACTGCAGTCTTGGAAAAATGGAAAGGAACAAATAGCTGCCTGTGAATTGAATTAACAGCTGCCTGCTATGAATAAATAAACGTGATTGAGAACATGGATTGTAAGAACATGAAACTGGAACCCTACGGGGAATTACGAGTGGAACTCCTAGAAAGAGAAAGGAATGGAACTGAGAAAGAAAGACGTGGTAGTGTGCTGTCTCTTGGGTACGTAGTACCAAGGGAAGTACCTGTACCTATTTAGTGCAGAGCGGAGCCAGCCGCCCTAGGGACCCGGGGTTAGGACCGGCCACTTTGTACCGACTTGCTGGCCCTCGTGTACGTAGTACCGAGGAGAGCTACTAGTGTAGGGAGGTACTAGCTACCCCACGGGCCCCGGGGTTCTGCTAGCCTCCTACACCGACTTGTTAGGCCCACTGGGCAAACCAGGGTAGTCAGGCGAGGGTGCGCAGACTATGGAAGGGCAAGGCCCCTGTTTGGTTACTGTGGAGGGGTTCGACCCCTATTACTGAGAGGGATCTACCCTGTGCTGGTTCCATGCTGTGCTTTGGGCGCACCCGTTAACGGAAATGACTGACCGCGTGCCAGTGCGGGTTAGCTACCAGTGCGTTTATTGCGTGTGCCGTAGTCACCGTTTCGTCTGTCCGTGACCTTAGGGTGGTTGACTGAGAGTAGGATCACCACGGGGGACTCTCCCGGCCAGGAGAGCACCACGTGCTACTTCTACTTTTTGGAAAAGACTGCAATCAAGATCATTCCCACGAGTAACATTCGAGATCAAGTAAAGGATCTGAGAAATAAATGAAATCATGAGACAATTGAAAGACGTAAATAAAGAAAGTAACAGAACATAACAGCTACTATACACTCTACTGTTTCTTTAGTTTTAGTTGCCACTCTACTCAGCATTTTGCTGACGTGTTACACTCATTACCTTTCAGGACCAGGTGTTGAGCAGCCAAGGTCAGCGGCTGTAGAGGACGCTGGGCCGAGTAGGGTCAAGTAGAGTTACCACTGTTCTCTTGTACCTCTTTTGTTCCACTATAGTGAGTGGTTCTTGTTTCCGCTGTACTTTTCTTTACCTGCAGTTCATATTATGTTATGAATGTTGTTCTACTGTTGTGGTGGTATATACTGTAGTGGTTTCTTTCCTTACTGTTGTATTTTCTTACTGTTAGTTATATTCATGCTGAATGTGGTTTATTTTACTGCCCTTTTGGTTACTTCCTCGTTGGACGACCAGGTCTTGGGATTAGTCGAGTCGGTCCGGTTCTCGTGTCTCGTAGGGACTCGGGAATCAGGTCGTTACACCTTCAGATGGTTGCGAATGGATCCGGACATCTGAGGATACCGCAGGAGACACGAGGTAAGATCTGACGTCTGGGACTAGTCCCAAACGTCTAATTTTGGACAGTAACCGTGTTTTGGCCCGTTTAGGGCCCAAACGGAATTAGATTTCCGCAAACGAAGTACCGTTGTTTTCCACTCAAGTTTCTCTACGTGTCTGTGTTGAGTACCTACTGTTTTGAACTCATCTGATGTAAATTAGTCACTGGTACAGGTTACCACCCAGTGTCATGTTCGGGGCCCGCGGAGACGACAAGATCTGCAGTGCAAGCTCCCATTCCTCCCATGATACCTGGTAGAGTGGTTTAATTCATTTTTTAAGATGTGAATAAAGAATATGCTTGCTTAGATTAAATTGATTGAAACTCTAGGATGTGGAATAAACCTTAGGGTAGAAATGTATGAGCCTGATGCTGAGCTACTCTGTTTACTTGCAATGTATGTTAAAATACGAGCTACCTATATGTAAATGAGAAATTGAACTGTGAAATCACAAGTTGCATGAATATGATTGAGAATTGAATTGTGAAAACATGAGCTGCCTGTGTTATGACCCCGGCACCAAACACCGTTTAAGATGTCTGGGAGTTTGTCCAGATGTCTGGTCAAACGTCTGGAAGCTTTCCCAGATGTATGGAAATTAATTTTTTCGGCGTACGGGTTCGCGTCTACGCGCAAGAGCGCAGACTGAACCGCCGCCCTCCTTTCTCCTCTCCGTCCTGCAGGCGTAGCCTTCCTTCTCTCTCTCCCCCACGGCACCTTCAAATACCCCCCTCTCCTCTCCCTTACCCTCACTCCACCGCCTTCTTCTTCTTCTTCCTGTTAGCGAGAGAGTGAGAGGGTGAGGGCAGCAGCAACTACTGCCGTGAGTGCGCAGGGAGGAGGGGTTGCCGCGAGAGGGAGAGAGCTAGATCGCGAGGGTGCGAGCTCGCCGGAGCAGCCAGGGTCGGCCGGCGGGTGCGCAGCAGGAGCGTAGCGTTGGGGAGGAGCTGCTGCAGCTCAGGCAGCAGGCGAGCACGGCGCGGCACGGCCGTGCGCGACGGGCAAGGGGTGAGAAGGTCCTGATTCTGGGGAAATTTCCCAGAATCATATGTCCGGACATACGTCCAGACGACGCAGGAGACGTCTGGAGGAAGGTCCAGACGTCTAAAATGTACGATATTATTCCTTCCTTCTTCTTATGCGTGTACGGCCATGCAGTCGTTCCGCCGAAGGGTTCTGCCTCGTTTCATGTTGAGGACGGTCGCGTATGTGTGCAGGTCTCGTTCGAGAAGGTGCAAGGGCACGCCCTCCCACATAAATCAGACGTCTGGGTACAGCACCAGACGACGGAGAGGGTCTCCAGACGTCCGGAGTGACAATCGGACGTCTGGGAACTAAGTCCAGACGGTTTAGCGGGATTCTGGATGTCTGAAGGACCGCGCAGGATCAAGGTATGACCTGAGCCATCATTTAAGACGTCTGGAAGATGTTCCAAATGTCTGATTTTGGGGCAAACTTGTTATTTTTTACCCGTTTGGGGTCCGTTCGAAGTCTGTTTTCCACGATTCAAGTTTCGTTCTTCTCAGAATTAGTTCCTCTACCGGTTTACAGTATTTGTATCATGTTCTGAGTAGCTCCTTGTATTTGATCCTTGTATTAGGACCCCGTTCAGTTGAGGCTCTGGGGGTTGCGGAGGCACGCAGGCTTGCCGATCACGCCCCCAGCACTCCCGGTTTTGCGGGTAGAGTGGCTCCCTTTAATTATTTACCAACATTTATGCACTTGTGAGATAATTAATAGATTCTAAGTTGTGGCATGAACCCTAGGATTGGAAAACTAGATTGAACAATAGATCCTAGGGAATGGCATGAATCCTAGGACTGGAAAACTAGATTGAATGATAGATCCTAGGGTGTGGCATGAATCCTAAGAACAGAAACACCAAAACGAATGTCGTGAAATTATAAATTGCAGTCTTGGAAAAGTAGAAAGAAAAATGATAATTCCTTCTAATTGGATAACAGTTGCTTGTTTATGAATGGATATTAGTTGTTGAGAACATGGGCTATATGAGAATAAAGCTGAAATGCTGAAACCTAAATTGGTTCAGTTAAAGAAATATGAGCATGAACCTTACGAGGAATTAGGAGTAGAACTCCTGAGAGGTGAATGGAATAGAATAGGGGAAGTGAGCTGGCCCTTGAGTACGGAGTACCAAGGAGAGTGACTATCCCCCTGTTCAGTGCAAAGCGGAGCTAGCCGCCCCAGGGACCCGTGGTTAGGTCTGGCCACTTTGTACTGACTTTTGGCCCTCGTGTACACACTACAGAGGAGAGCTACTAGTGTAGGGAGAGCACTAGCCACCTCATGGGTCCCGAGGTTCTGCTAGCCCTCCTACATCGACTTGTTAAGCCCACTGGGCAAACCAAGGTAGTCAGGCAAGGGTGCGCGGACTGTGGAGGGGCAAGACCCCTGTTTTGTTACTGTGGAGGGGTTGGACCCCTGTTACTGAGAGGGCTTTGCCCTATACTGGTTCCGTGCTATACTTTGGGCACACCCATTAACAGAAACGACTGACCGCGTGACAGTGCGGGGTAGCTACCCGTGTGTTTATCGCGCGTGCCATAGTTACCGTTACGCCTGTTAGCGACCTTGGGGTGATTGACTGAGGGTAGGACCACCACAGAGGACTCTTCCGGCCAGTAGAGCACCACGTGTTACTTTTACATTTCGGAAAAGACTACAATCAAGATCGTTCCCACGAGGAACATTCAAGATCAAGAGAAGGATCTGAGAAATAATTCAACAGTGAATAAATGGAGAAATTAAAGGAAGAAATTAAAAATATAGCAGCTATTATCCACCTTACTATTTCTTAGCTTTTAGTTGCTACTCTACTCAACGTTCCGCTGATGTCTCACCTTTGTTACCTTTTCAGGACTAGGTGTTGAGCAGCCTGAGTCGGCGGCTGTAGAGGGCACTGAGCCTAGTAGAGCCCAGTAGTGTTACTTGTGTAGTACCCACTGTACTTTTCTTTCCGTTGTTGTGAGTAGTTTCTGTTACCTCTGTACCCTTTTCATTGTAAGCTTCATGTTTACATTCATGTTTATTTCTTTACTGTTGTGGTGGTGTATACTATAGTATTTCTTTTCTTTACTGCTGTATTTTGTTACTGCTAGTTATATACATGGTGAATGTGGTTTATTTTACTGTTCTTTTGGTTACTTTCTCGTTGGACGACTGGGTCTTGGGATCAGTCGAGTCGGTCCGATTCTCGTATCTCGTAGGGATTCGAGAACCGAGTCGTAACAAGATGGTATCAGAGCATGGTCGTCCCGAGAAGTGAACCAACTGAATGGAAAATAACAAATTTACGTGTCTGTAACTAGGGTAGCCACCACAACATTCTTTTGACATATGTTCTTAGACTTCTCTGTTAGATATCATTTCGTATTGACGTGTTTCCGTTCTGTATTCGCGTCTCCTTGCAGGAGATGCCTCAACACGGGACTAGCGAGGTGGGTCGCGGGCACGGCTGAGGACGAGGTCGGAGGGGTGGGCGCGTTGAGGTCGACGTTTCAGTGGACCAGCCACTGCTCCCGGGCATTTAGGCCCAAGACCTCGCCCAGCTTATACGGGACATCGTGCGAGAGGAGCTCCACCCGCTGCCACGAGCACCTCTCCCTGGGGCTGCGGAGGGGGAGTCCTCTGTGGGACCACGCGACGGACTTGGCACTAGACGCGGGGGAGGGGATGGGCCGCCACTGCCCCCACCTTCCTCTGGCACTTCCAAGCATGAGGCTCCCTTACCTGGAGGTGCACCAACATCTCCACTTCAGCGCCACTTTGAGCTTCTCGGACAGTTCCGGAAGCTGAAGCCCCCCTCCTTAAAGGGGGATGAAGACCCGACCGAGGCGGAGGACTGCCTCGAGCAAATTGAGAAGGTTTTTGACACCCTTCGCCCCCCGGTGGAGTGCTGCGTGGCCTTTGCCACGTACCAGCTGGAGAGCGCGGCACATAGGTGGTGGAGGACAGTCAGGGGACAGGAGAGGGACGAGCCGACCTGGGACCGGTTCGTCACCCTCTTCTGCGAACAGTACTTTCCCCAGATATGGCAGGACCAAAGGAGGCGGGAGTGACGTGCCTTCGTGCGTGTGTGTTAAGAGGTGTCGTTATAGTTGCACTTGATACGTCGATTTTAAAAGAAGTAAACGGAGGTGAGTCCGAGTGTCGATCTCAGGAAGGCATGGAAATCGGATTTTGTTTACCACTTGTTGTCACGAAAAAGGCGGAGTTTTGCTTGCGAAAGAGACGGTTTTGAAAAGCGAGAGATAGAGAGAGTTTAGGGTTAGAAAGCTCTTGGTTTTGATCATGCACTTTAAACAGAAATTAAAATGGCAACTAAATGGAAAATAATTTCATTAAACATGCATTAATAGTTCATGGTTTACAATATTAAATACATGCTTCAACAAAAGTAAATGAAAGCTTAAAAGAGAGAGAGAGAGAGGTAGAGAGAGAGTGGAGAGCGACGAGGCAGCCACGGCGGTGGAGGAGGCTCCGTCGGCGGCTCGTCGTCTCCGGCGATTACAAGAGTGCCTAAGACTAGCTAGGAGAGGAGTGGAGTAGTTGCAAGTGGGAGAGGATGCCTTGAATGGTGGTAGAAGGGGGTTTAAATAGAGTTAAGGGCTTCCTAAAAGAAGAATGTGCTTTAGCGACATCCAGAACGTCACTAAAACCGCTTCCAGATAGGTCGGTGAAGCCCTCCTGCCGCCAGTCAGCCGCCCGCCCCTCTCTCTCTTCAGGCGCGATCCGTGGATGTCGAACGAGAGCCATCCGATTGAAGATCGGACGGCTGAGATCCTCCCGCGCCTGCGCTAAGATCGCGCTTCGGGCGCGCGTGCGCGCGCGCATTTCCGCCCGGCGTGCGCGCGCGCGTGGGAGGTGGGGCGCTGTCGTCGCGCCGCGTGGCGCAATCTTAGCCGCTCGCTGCTGATCGCGCGGCTCAATTTTGCCGCGCCCTTCGCTCGCAATTGATTTCCGCTCCGCGCGATTCGAACGCGCGTCGCCGCGACGCGGGCGTGCGCGCTAACCGTTGCGCCACGCCCGCGCTTTGTCGCGGAGACCGCGGGCGAGCGCGCGGATCTCTGCCGTTCGATCGAAGATCAACGGCCGAGATGCGTCCTTGGCTGGCTTGGGGGCGTGCGAGCGGCGGGGGTGGGGCGATGTGGCGCGTTCTGGGCCGTTGATCTCTAGATCAACGGTCAGGATTTCTTGGGCCCATTGTGGGAGCTCCGAATGTCGGATTTGGCCGATCTTGAGTCCGTTAGACTCCGTTCGTCGTCCTGAATCCATCCGTGCGGTCCGATTGCTCATCTGAGGCCTGCTTTGACAAATGCTTTACACAAATGGCCATTAATACAGTTTATAAGCAATCTTGGTACTTGATGCATGCAATGCTCCTATTCTACTTTATGTTGTGCCTTTTATTCTAAAGATGGGCCATATTCAACCTAATTACTACCCCCTTGCGTGGTGTTATCATACCCCCATGCTTACTCCTTGCTAGTCCCTAGCAAGGTTTATTCTAGCCTTTATTTCTTTGGCGAATTCAAGAAGTAATTGCTTAGGCACTTCGTTACTTGTCAATAAGAGGAACTATACGAAGATCTTAATCTACAAAGACTAAGCAGCGCCCGGGTGTCTGCCAAAATACGAATCGCCCGAATCCTTGCTTTGTATATATAACTATACTTATGTATACGTATATATCTATATATGTCTTTTTAGAATTTTTAGAATTCAGTGTGGGTTGGTAACTTTTTACGGCTACCCAACCCACCCAAAACTCGGTCAAAACCCTAAGTGCTAAGCATCTTGGTGTGAATGTTGTGATAGACTTACTTAACATTAATTGAGACAGACTTCGAGTTTCTACGCCTCTAGGTGACCGGAAAAGAAAATAAATTTTTGCTTGAAGGTGTATTTGTTCGATTGGTAGCTTTCTCCCTGCGTTCATTTTACTTGGGGTCAACACAAGGATTTTCCAGTGTATATCTCCCCGGCTTGTACTACTTCCCCGCTTCTTCCTTAGGTGTTTTTGGTCTTCTTTTTTTTGTGCAATTATTGAGCTGGGCTCTGGACAACCGACCAATGGGTTGTTACCCACGATCACTTGCCAGCCATACTTGTGCGGTGAAGTGTGGTTTATTTTCTTTTCTTCTTTTTCCTTTTTTTTTTTAATTATTATTTTTTTTACGTAGGTGGCTTCCCTAATCTCAAATGTACCTAGAGGCAGTGAAAAAGAAATGGCCTGTGGCTGGGTTCTGGACAACCTGCCAATGGGCTGTTACCCACGACAACTTGCCAGCCATACCACCCTAGAGAGTTCATTAGCTACCCAATTTCTGTCAAAATCTCCGAGAAGTGCGTCTGTGCAGAAATGTGTGCAGATGCTTAGACTCAAAGTTTTCCTGAGTTAGAGGATGAGTTGATAAGTCGTATACTTATCACCTTATTTAGTAGGTGGATTAGAATAGCTTAAAGTTGCCAGAACTCACCGCTAAATCTATATTTTAACGGACACCAGGGCTGATTAAGCCTGAAGGCCTGAAAAGTCTAAGTGTTTAAGTTCTTTTTGTATTATTTCCCACTATTGACACGTTTCTAATACCTAAGTTTTTCTTCCTAAATTCAAAATTTTTTTTTTTCATTCAGACTGATTAATTAAGCTCAGGATTATGCAATTTACCATCCCCCCCATGCTTAAGTTGGACAATGTCCTCATTGGCAGATTCATGGATGCAGAAGGGTTTAAAAAGATAGTACCTGAGTGACGTAGACTACCAGATCAGTCTGAATCCGCTGGGTTGCCTCCCAGGAAGCGCTGAGTTTAACGCCTCCAGCTGGGCGGTGCACAAACAGGAATGACTTGGGTCAAGAAGGTATGTTCAAAATTAACCAGACCCAAAATCAGAAGTCCACAGATGCGGATAAGGTTGTGGTGGAGTCCCGTTCCTAAGGGGCGGGAATTCTGTAACAGATATATCATGCATGCCCGTGTCAGATCCTCTCTTAGTTTGTGGGCATGCAAACAAGTTGCTGTGGACGAACGCACCCTAAATATGACATGCCAAACACTAAAGATGTAGGTCTTATATTCAGCTTGTGTCCCCATAAAATTGTAATCCATCGAAAGTGTATCAATTCTAGTGCATTCGGGTTGCGGGATCTTTATTCTGGTAGGGCAAGTAACAAAGTCCAGAGTTTCATACTGAGCCCTACAACCAAGCATGAGTCTTCTCTTCAAAGACGAATCCATCTCTTCCGCAACTATGGTTTCATTGCTCATTCCCTCCAAGCCCTTGATCTCAAGAATATTTTCTTCAACCTCCTTTGTATCAGATTCACTGTTTGGGGTTGCATTAGAGGTAGGGTCAATTTCATCCTCTAGATCATATTCTTTCTCTCGGCCCTCCTCCAAATTTGTGATGGGGATTCTAACCGATTCATAATCAATTTCTTTGAAATTGTAACTCCATTCTCCATCTCCGACGTTGGCTGCTACTCCCACCGGATTACTTGTCTTGAGCTGATTAGATTCAGATTCCAAGGTCTCTCCCCTCACCTTCTCAGTTTCCTCCTGATGTTTGTTCTCAATGCTCCCCAAATTGTGCTCCAAGGAATCCTTACTTTCCTTATCCACTGAGCTATCCAACTCCTGAGGGGTATCAATGGTGGACTGAACCAAATCAGGATGACTAGGTGTAGTCCAATTGATCATGGTAGGTCCTTGCTTTATGAATTCCATGAATGGAGTTGTATGCAACAGCTTTCTTTAGCCTTCTTCCCCCAATTGTTGGAACAACTCCAACATGGCATGTTGCCCTTTAACCAATTCTTGATTCTGTCTGTGTAGTTCTAACTGGAGGTTATCAAGAATTGACATGGTGTCATTTGGTGTCCTTTGGATTTCCTCCTTGAAATCCAGGTTAAGAGAGTATGGTTGAGGTTGTGGATCAGAATCCATATTGGTGTTTAGGTTCTTGGGTGGGTCCTCTATTCTGTCATGTTCAGGGTCCAGTTCTTCAAGAGGAACCATTCTCTGTTTGGTCCTACTCCAGAATAGTTGAGGTTCTAAGTCCTCCTCCCAGTCAGATTCTTCATCAGGGGACCAAATCAGAGGTTGATGATCCTGGGCTTGCCTAGATTTCTGATCATTTTCTGATTTCCATTTGTCTAGAACTCCTTCTAATCCAAAGGTCAAGTAGGCAAGGTTGTTGAATTCAAATGACCTTTCTTGGTTATTATCTTGAGATGGGTAGGGTTCTTGGTGTTCTCCTAAAGTGTAGGTCCTATCACAGTAGAGCGGGTCGGACCTAAATGAGGAGGCATCGTGAGGACAATCGAGATATGGAGCCCCATGATTTGAATCGTACCCTTGGGTGGCTATGTTGGGTGTATTCCAATAAGAGGTTGGTGTGGTTTGGTCATAGTTGGGCCAAGAGGGATATTCCAGGTTGCATCCCCAACTTGGTGGTTGGTTAGCCCAAGTCGGCTGTGGGTATGGTCTACTTGGGTTAGCATACAAATCTTGTTGGGGGTAATTTGGGTAAGATGGATAGGCATTGAAATCCATGGAAGAAATGGAGGGATGCGGGAAGAACAGATGAGAGAGAGTTGTGCACTCAATCAAACAAACAAGCCTAATCCTTATGGTGTATTCCTTAGGAGACCTAGAAATCTCACAAAGGTTGATTAAGTCCGTAAACACTGGACTCCCCTTCCCAAGGCTAATCTGGCCAGGTTGATTACAAGGGGATTGCAGGGAAGGTTCTTCCTTTGGCTTGCGCCTCCGGTTCCATAGACCGCGGTCGTTTGACACTGCCCCGCAGCTTAGCCACCAGATTTTACCAAGGGAATGAAAGCCAAGTGCCTAACGAACAAAACCTCACCTTTTGAGACTTAACTCAGTCCTGCCTAGGGCACGTCTACTCAGTTTTAACGGGTTAGGATAGTGCTTGTGCTTAGGGTAATGTGATGAGGCGTTGATTGGGGTGGTGCCTCTTAATTTTCCACTTTTCAAGGTGTGTGCTTCTATAAAACAGGATTTTCAAGCAAGAATTTTTAGGGTGTGGTGTCTTTTAATGTTTCATCCTTACTTTAGTGTTTTTTAGGGTTGACGTGTCTTAATGCTTTCAGACAAGTTTCAATGGGCACGTCAAGTTCTACACACAACTTGGTGAAAGTAGATTTCCTTTTTATCTTGTAGAGGCTCTAAAAACCCTAGTGTACTCATCCTAAAGATCGTGCAGCTTCTATTAGATGAGTTAGTTTTTAGGGTTGAGTGGTGCGGCCCAGGTCAACTCACGGTGGCTTCGCAAACACCACTCAAGAGAGAAAGAAAAGAACACTCCAAGAATTTGTCCAGCATATTAGAGTGTACATTTTTTTGTAGGGTGGTGTGTTAAGAATGTGGGTCAAGCAATCATTCGCCACGAGCGTTTCCGCCCGGCGTGCGCGCGCGCCCAAAGCGCGATCTTAGCGTAGGTGCAGGAGGATCTCAGTCGTCCGATCTTCAATCGGACGGCACTCGTTCGACATCCACAGATCGCACCTGAAGAGAGAGAGGGGCGGGCGGCTGACCGGCGACAGGAGGGCTTCACCGACGTATCTGGAAGCGGTTTTAGCGACGTTCTGGATGTCGCTAAAGCACATTCTTCTTTTAGGAAGCCCTTAACTCTATTTAAACCCCCTTCTACCACCATTCAAGGCATCCTCTCCCACTTGCAACTACTCCACTCCTCTCCTAGCTAGTCTTAGGCACTCTTGTAATCACCGGAGACGACGAGCCGCCGACGGAGCCTCCTCCACCGCCGTGGCTGCCTCGTCGCTCTCCACTCTCTCTCTACCTCTCTCTCTCTCTCTTTTAAGCTTTCATTTACTTTTGTTGAAGCATGTATTTAATATTGTAAACCATGAACTATGAATGCATGTTTAATGAAATTATTTTCCATTTAGTTGCCATTTTAATTTCTGTTTAAAGTGCATGATCAAAACCAAGAGCTTTCTAACCCTAAACTCTCTCTATCTCTCGCTTTTCAAAACCGTCTCTTTCGCAAGCAAAACTCCGCCTTTTTCGTGACAACAAGTGGTAAACAAAATCCGATTTCCATGCCTCCCTGAGATCGACACTCGGACTCACCTCCGTTTACTTCTTTTAAAGCCGACGTATCAAGTGCAACTATAACGACACCTCTTAACACACACGCACGAAGGCACGTCAGTTTTTGGCGCCGTTGCCGGGGAGGCAACGGATTTGTTTTATCACCTCCATTCCACCTTCATTCTCATATCGTCTAATGCCCTATTTTCCTTTTTACTTGACGGTCGCGCCGCGTGGTGCAATCCTAGCCGCTCGCTGCTGATCGCGCGGCTCAATTTTGCCGCGCCCTTCGCTCGCAATTGATTTCCGCTCCGCGCGATTCGAACGCGCGTCGCCGCGACGCGGGCGTGCGCGCTAACCGTTGCGCCATGCCCGCGCTTTGTCGCGGCAACCGCGGGCGAGCGCGCGGATCTCGGCCGTTCGATCGAAGATCAACGGCCGAGATGCGTCCTTGGCTGGCTTGGGGGCGTGCGAGCGGCGGGGGCGGGGCGACGTGGCGCGTTCTGGGCTGTTGATCTCTAGATCAACGGTCAGGATTTCTTGGGCCCATAGTGGGAGCTCCGGATGTCGGATTTGGCCGATCTTGAGTCCGTTAGACTCCGTTCGTCGTCCTGAATCCATCCGTGCGGTCCGATTGCTCATCTGAGGCCTGCTTTGACAAATGCTTTACACAAATGGCCATTAATACAGTTTATAAGCAATCTTGGTACTTGATGCATGTAATGCTCCTATTCTACTTTATGTTGTGCCTTTTGTTCTAAAGATGGGCCATATTCAACCTAATTACTACCCCCTTGCGTGGTGTTATCAGGGAGTTCCACACTCTCTACCAGGGGACGATGACCGTGAGTGCGTACCGCACGCGTTTTCTTGAGCTGTCTCGCTTCGCAGCGACTGTAGTGGCCACTAAGGAGGAGCACCTTTGGAGGTTCACCGAGGGGCTCCAGCCTGCGATTCGAGGGTATGTCAAACCCCTAAAGCTGCCTACGTTCTCAAGGGTGGTGGAGGCATCTATGACATACAAAGGGACCAACCCGTCCGCGTGAGATACTGACAGCGAGCGGAAGAGGCCCTATAAGCCAGACTTCTCACAGGGCCGACAAGAGAGGAGACACGTGGCTCCTGCAAGAGAGCCGTCACGTTTTGCAAGGCCATCAGTGGCCTTTGGGGGCCCTCGACAGGGGCCAGCTGCTAGCACGGCCCCCGCCCACCCGATAGTAGGGACCCACTGAGGGCAGGAGTCGAGTCCTCCTTTGCTACTAGTGTGGCCAGCCGGGCTACATCAGGAGGGACTGCCCGTCTAGGGTAGGAGGTCAGCAGATGCTTCCCGCGCCGAGCACTGGAGGGCGAGCAGGAGGCCGCGGGTTCCAGGCGCGAAGAGGAGGACAGTAGTCACAGGGAGGGCACCGGCCAGCAGCTACCCGTCCGACGTAGAGTGTGGCTGCTTCGTCCGCACCTAGAGCTGAGGGGCGTATCAACGCCCTGACACACAGGGATGCCAGAGCTTCGGGATCAGTGGTGGAAGGCATGGTTTCAGTTTTCGGCAGACTCGCTTTCACGCTTTTCGATTCCAACGCTACGCACTCGTTTATCATCGCCAGTTTCGCAGATAGTTTGGGGCAGGACTGTATGCTGCTAGAGTATCCGTTCGTGATCAGAGGTCCGAGTGGTCAGATGTTTGTAGCTGAGGAGGTATACACAGGTTGCGAGGTCAGTGTTGGGGGACACAGCCTTCCCGCCGACCTGATTATGATACAGATGGAGGACTTTGGCGTAATTCTGGGGATGGACTGGCTATCCGCTTACCACACCTTGGTGGACTGCTTTGAGAGAAAGATCGTCTTCTCCATACCAGAGTTGCCTTCTTTCGAGTTCCACGGGCAGCCAGTGGACGGAGGCTTTAGGTGCATTTCTGCACTTCGGGCGACGAGACTTTTGAGCCAGGGGTATGAGGGTTTCCTAGCTTGTGTGGTGGCAGAGCCTAGCCCTGTGGCAGACTTCCAGAGTATCCTAGTGGTCAGAGAGTACCCCGACGTGTTCCCAGACGAGTTGGCAGGACTACCGCCCGAGCGTGAGATCGAGTTTGAGATCTCACTAGTACCAAGGACCAGCCCCATCTCCACAGCACCGTACAGGATGGCACCACTTCAGTTGCGAGAGCTTAAATCTCAGTTGCAGGATCTTTTGGAGAAGGGCTTTGTGAGGCCCAGCGCATCTCCCTAGGGAGCCCCGGTACTGTTTGTAAAGAAGAAGGATGGTACCCTACGCCTTTGTGTGGACTACCGACAGCTGAATAGGGTCACCATCAAGAACAGGTATCCGCTGCCGAGGATGGATGACTTGTTTGACCTGCTGCGAGGTGCCACGGTATTCTCCAAGATCGACTTGAGGTCTGGATACCATCAGTTGAGGATCAAGGAGGCAGACGTCTCCAAGACAGCTTTCCGCACCCGGTACGAACACTACGAATTTCTAGTCATGCCGTTTGGGCTAACCAATGCCCTCGTTGCCTTCATGGACTTGATGAACCGGGTGTTTAGACCTTAGTTGGACCAGTTCGTGGTGGTATTCATTGATGATGTGCTCATCTATTCTCGGGATCAGACATAGCATGGACAGCACTTCTGGATGGTTTTGGACACACTGAGACGACGTAGGCTATATGCCAAATACAGCAAGTGCGAGTTCTGGTTGAGGGAGGTGACCTTCTTAGGTCATGTGATCTCTGGGGATGACTTGGCTGTGGACCCAGCCAAGGTCAAGGCAGTGCTCAGGTGGGAGAGACCACATACGGTCACTGAGATTCGTAGTTTCTTGGGACTGGCAGGCTACTACAGGCGATTTATTAAGGGCTTTTCACAGATTGCATGTCCTATGACACAGCTGACCCTGAAGGACGTGCCCTTTACTTGGACAGACGCCTGTGAGGCGTGTTTTCAGGAGCTGAAGGAGAGGCTGACTTCGGCGCCCATACTCACCATCCCAAACAGTAGTGGCGGATTCGTTGTATACATAGACGGCTCTTTGCAGGGGTTAGGGGGTGTGCTCATGCAGAGGGGTCACGTTGTCGCTTACGCTTCGTGGCAACTGAAGTCCGATGAGCATAGCTACCCTACCCACGACCTAGAGCTGGCAGTTATCGTCTTCGTGCTAAAGACCTGGAGGTACTACTTGTACGGTGAGACCTTCGAGATTTTCACAGATCACAAGAGTCTCAGATACCTGTTTGATCAGAAGGAGCTCAACATGAGACAGAGACGTTGGTTGGAGCTCCTGAAGGACTATGACTGCAGCATGTCTTACCACCCGGCAAAGGCCAACGTGGTGGCCGACGCCTTGAGCCGGAAGGTGCCCGCACACTTGGCCAGTTTACAGGTGCAGAGTTGTAGCCTCTTGGAGGAGATGGCAGTTGGCGACCCCTAGAGTTACAGAGGCACTGTGGGGCAGTGACTGTGACGTGACAGACGAGGCCAGAGCTGATAGATCGCATCATCACAGGACAGATGGTCGGCCCATACTTGCAGTCCTTGCGTGACCGAGTACTGTCAGGGACTTCTCTTTTACAGACCAGGTGCTGCGCATGAGGGGACGTTTGTGCGTTCCCCAAAATGAGGAGTTGTTGAGAGAGCTCCTGACAGAGGCACACGGTTCCAGATTCACCATACATCCCGGAAACACAAAAATGTACCATGACTTGAGACATGACTTTTGGTGGAGGGGGATGAAGTGGGATGTGGGTGAATTCGTACAGTAGTGTTTAGTGTGCCAGCAGGTGAAAGCCGAGCATCAGAGGCCTGCAGGGTTGCTACAGCCACTTCCAGTGGCAGAGTGGAAGTGGGAGAGCATCACCATGGACTTGGTGGTGGGCTTACCTGTTACCCAGCGAGGACACGATGCAGTCTGGGTAATCGTTGACAGATTGACGAAGACGGCATGTTTCTTGCCGATCCAAATCACCTTGGGACCAGCACAGTTGGTAGAGAGGTATATCCGCGACGTGGTACATCAACACGGAGTTCCGTGGGAGATCGTATCCGACCGGGATACCCGCTTTACGTCCCAGTTTAGGGCTGAGTTTCAGCAGGCCCTGGGGACACGGTTGAAGTTCAGTACAGCATACCACCCCTAAACAAATGGACAGTCTGAGCGCACGATACAGACATTTAAGGACCTTTTGCGTGCTTGTGTACTGGACTGGAGGGGCTCTTGGGAGGAGCACTTGCCCCTGGCGGAGTTTGCATATAATAACAGTTATCACTCTAGCATCGGCGTGGCACCCTACGAGGATCTGTACGGACGGAGGTGTACGACACTCTTGAGTTGGGTTGAGGTGGGGACCAAGTGGGAGGTTGGCCCCAGGCTGATCCGGCAGAGTAAGGAGGTAGTCGAGCAGATTCACAGGTGACTCCGCACTGTCAGGAGCAAGCAGAAGAGCTATGCAGATCGGAAACGCAGAGAGGTGCAGTTTGAGGTTGGGGATCACATCTTCCTTCGCATTTCGCTCATGAAGGGCCTGCAGCGGTTTGGGGTGAGAGGGAAGCTCGCGCTGAGGTTCGTGGGACCCTTTGAGGTCCTCGAGCGGGTTGGACCCATTGCTTACAGGCTTACCCTTCCTCCCCAGCTTTCTGGTGTGCACGACGTGTTCCATGTGTCCAACCTCAGGAAGTACGTCGTCGATCCCAGTCACGTCCTGAGTTACGAGAGCGTCGAGGTGGGTGACGACCTGACCTACCCCGAGCAGCCAGTGCAAATTCTCGATAGAGCTGTCCACAATCTGAGACGGAAGCAAGTACCCCTGGTGAAGGTTTTGTGGAGGAGCTAGCGGTACGAGGAGGCTACCTGGGAGCCTGAGGCGGCGATGCGGGAGCGTTACCCGGAGCTTTTTGTGGGTACGTCTTTTCGGATCGGCTTCGGTCCTCTCTGACTTTGTTATGCATATATCATTCTTTTCCGCACCCTAGTTAGCGTAAGTTTCGTGGACGAAACTTCCTTTGAGTTTGTTATGTTGTTATGACACCGGCACCAAACACCATTTAAGACGTCTGCGAGTTGGTCCAGACGTCTAGAAATTAATTTTTTCGGCATACGGGTTCACGTCTGCGCGCATGCACGCGCAGACTGAACCGTCGCCCTCCTTTCTCCTCTCTCTTTCCTCTCCATCCTGTAGGCACAACCTTCCTTCTCTCTCTCCCCCACAGCACCTTCAAATACCCCCCTCTCCTCTCCCTCACCCTCACTCCACCGCCTTCTTCTTCTTCCTGCTAGCGAGAGAGTGAGCGAGCGAGGGCAGCAACAGCTGCTGCCGTGAGTGCGCGGGGAGGAGGGGTTGCTACGAGAGGGAGAGAGCTAGATCGCGAGGGTGCGAGCTCGCCGGAGCAACCAGGGCCGGCCGGCGGGTGCACAGCAGGAGCGTAGCGTTGGGGAGGAGCTGCTGCAGCTCAGGCAACAGGCAAGCACGGCGCGGCATGGCCGTGCACGATGGGCGGAGGGCGAAAAGGTCCTGATTCTGGGAAAATATCCCAGAATCAGACGTCTGGACATACGTCCAGAAGACGCAGGAGACATCTGGAGGAAGGTCCAGACGTCTAAAAGGTACGATATTTTTCCTTCCTTCTTCTTTCGCTTGTACGGCCATGCAGTCGTTCTGCCGAAGGGTTCTGCCTCGTTTCGTGTTGAGGACGGTCGCGTATGTGTGCAGGTCTCGTTCAAGAAGGTGCAAGGGCACGCCCTCCCACATAAATCAAACGTCTGGGCACAGCACCAGACGACAGAGAGGGTCTCCAGACGTCCGGAGTGACAGTCGGACGTCTGGGAACTAAGTCCAAACGGTTCAGCGAGGTTCTGGACGTCTGAAGGACCGCGCAGGATCAAGGTATGACCTGAGCCATCGTTTAAGACGTCTGGAAGATGTTCCAGACGTCTGATTTTGGGCAGACTTGTCGTTTTTGACCCGTTTGGGGTCCGTTCGAAGTCCGTTTTCTGCGATTCAAGTTTCGTTCTTCTCAGAATTAGTTCCTCTACCTGTTTACAGTATTTGTATCCTGTTCTAAGTAGCTCCTTGTATTTGATCCTTGTATTAGGACCCTGTTCCGTTGCGGCTCCGGAGGTTGCGGAGGCACGCGAGCTTGTCGATCACGCCCCCAGTACTCCCGATTTTGCGGATAGAGTGGCTCCCTTTAACTATTTACCAACATTTATGCACTTGTGAGATAATTAATAGATTCTAAGGTGTGGCATGAACCCTAGGATTGGAAAACTAGATTGAACGATAGATCTTAGGGAATGGCATGAATCCTAAGACTGGAAAACTAGATTGAATGATAGATTGTAGGTTGTGGATGAATCCTAGGAACAGAAACACCAAAACGAATGTCGTGAAATTATAAATTGCAGTCTTGGAAAAGTAGAATGAAAAATGATAATTGCTTGTAATTGGATAACAGCTGCTTGTTTATGAATGGATATTAGTTGTTGAGAACATGGGCTATATGAGAATAAAGCTAAAATGCTGAAACCTAAATTGGTTCAGTTAAAGAAATATGAGCATGAACCCTACGGGTAATTAGGAGTAGAACTCCTGAGAGGTGAATGGAATAGAATAGGGGAAGTGAGCTGACCCTTGAGTACAGAGTACCAAGGTGGGCGACCGTCCCCCTGTTTAGTGCAGAGCGGAGCTAGCCACCCCAGGGACCTGGGGTTAGGTCTGGCCACTTTGTACCGACTTTTGGCCCTCGTGTACATAGTACCAAGGAGAGCTACTAGTGTAGGGAGAGCACTAGCCACCCCACGGGCCCCGGGGTTTTGCTAGTCCTCCTACACCAACTTGTTAGGCCCACTGGGCAAACTAGGGTAGTCAAGCGAGGGTGCCGGACTGTGGAGGGGCAAGACCCCTGTTTGGTTACTATAGAGGGGCTGGACCCCCGTTACTGAGAGGGCTTTGCCCTATACTGGTTCCGTGATATGCTTTGGGTGCACCCGTTAACGGAAACGACTGACCGCGTGCCAGTGCGGGGTAGCTACCCGTGCCTTTATCGCGCGTGCCGTAGTTACCATTACGCCTGTTAGTGACCTTGGGGTGGTTGACTGAGGGTAGGACCACCACGGGGGACTCTCCCGACCAGTAGAGCACCACTTGTTACTTCTACATTTCGGAAAAGACTGCAATCAAGATCGTTCCCACGAGGAACATTCAAGATCAAGAGAAAGATCTGAGGAATAATTCAATAATGAGTAAATGGAAAAATAAAGAAAGAGATTAAAAATATAACAGCTACTGTCCACCTTACTATTTTTCTTAGCTTTTGGTTGTCACTCTACTCAGCGTTTCGCTGACATATCACCTTTGTCACCTTTTTAGGACCAGGTGTTGAGCAGCCAGAGCCGGCGGTTGCAGAGGGAGCTGGGCCTAGTAGAGCCCAGTAGTATTACTCGTGTAGTACCTACTGTACTGTTTCTTTTGTGTAGTGAGTATTTTTCTGTTACCACTGTACTCTTTTATTGTAAGTATCATGTTTATGTACCTATTTATTTCTCTATTGTTGTGGTGGTGTATACTATTGTAGTTCTTTTCTTTATTGTTGTATTTTGTTACTGCTAGTTATATACATGGTGAATGTGGTTTATTTTACTGCTCTCTTGGTTACTTTCTCGTTGGACGACTGGGTCTTAGGATCATTCGAGTTGGTCTGATTCTCGTGTCTCATAGGGATTTGGGAATCGCGTCGTAACAGCCTGTATATGGATGAAGAATGAGTTATGAAACATGAGATCTGAATATGGATAAATACGATGAATATGAGCATGAACCCTACAGGGAATTACGAGTAGAACTCCTGTGTATGAAAGGAATCTGGAATGTAGACAGGAAGGGAGCTGGCCCTTATATATACAGTACCAAGGAGAGCAACTATCCCTTTTAGTGTAGAGCGGAGCTAGCCACCCTTGGGTTGAGACCTGGGGTTAGGATTGGCCACTCTACACTGACTCTTGTTGGCCCTCGCATACGTGGTACCGAGTAGTGCTACTAGTGTAAGGAGAGAGCTAGCCATCCCATGGGGCCTGAGGTTAAACTAGCCACCCTACATCGACTTTGTTAGGCCCGCTGGGAAAACTGGGGTAGTCGAACTAGGGTACGCAAACTATGGAGGTCCAAGACCCCTATTTGATTCTGAGGGGCGAGACCCCTGATCTGAGAAAGCAAGGCCCTATACTGTTCCGTACTATACCTTAGGCGTACCCACTAGCAGAAACGATTAACCGCGTGCCAGTGCGGGGTAGCTACCTGTGCGCTTATCATGCATGCCGTAGTCTCCGCTACGTCATGACAATGACGTTGGGGTGGTTGACTGGGTGTAGGACTAACGTGGGGGACTCTCACGATCAAGAGAGCACCACGTGTACCTTCTACTCCACGGAAAAGACTGCAAGATCGTTCCTACGAGGAACAATCAAGATCAAGAAATACTTGGATACTTTGTGAAATAGATGAACCAGAAATACATAGATGAGCTAAATAGAAATGAAAATAAAACCTACTTGTTTGTTTTTACTTTACTTACACGTAAATAATGTAAACACCACTCTACTTAGCGTTCGCTAACTCTGTCTTTTCATAACCCTATTCAGGACCAGGAGTTGAGCAGCCCGAGTTTCCGACTGCAGAGGGTGTTGGGCCCAACCGTAGTCGTTTCTTTCCAGCTCTTTCATTTTTTTGTTGTTGTAGTGAGTAATGGACATCTATTTTACTGTTCATGTTACTTTTTATTTCCTTTCCGCTATTGTTGTAGTGCCATGTACTATTTTGAGATAGTTGCTCTACTTTCCTTTACTGTTTTGTTTTTCCTTCTGCTTGGCTATATTGCATGTGTGAATGCAGTTTATTTCCAGCTTTTGCTTAGTTCTCGTTAGACGACTAAGTCTTCGGATTAGTCGAGGCGAGTTGATCTCGGATCTGGTAAGGATCCGGGAACTAGGTCCTAACAGTGTCTTTGTACCGAGATTGCACCGGTGATAAATTATTCCAAGAGTAATTTCACTTGTCTAAAGTGATCTTGCACCCGTCTAAAGTAATTTTTACCTATAAGTTTAGGGTTTATGGTTTAGGTTTATAGAAAGTGATTTCACGTATGAGAAGTGATTTTTCACTTGAAAGGTGATTTTTCACCTTAGAGTTTAGGGCCTAGGATTTATGGTTTAGCGTCTAGGTCTAAACACTAAAGACTAAACCCCAAACCGTAAGGTGAAAAATCACCTTTCAAGTGTAAAATCACTTGTCATAAGTGAAGGAACACGTGGAATTTAATTTTGTACTTGTGCAAAAAAATATTGCACCTATGTAAAGTAGTTCAAAGTAAGGTACAATCTTACTTTACACCCGTGAAAAAAAATATTGCACCTGTGCAAAAAAATATTGCACCAGTGTAAAGTAGTTAAAGTAAGATTATACCGGTATAATCTTATTTTACACTCATGTAAAATTATTTTGAAAGTGAAAAGTGATTTTGAACAACCACTCACCCAAAAAAATATTGCACTGGTGCAAAGTAGTTTAAAGTAAGATTATACCAGTGCAATCTTATTTTACACTCGTGTAAAATTATTTCGAAAGTGAAAAGTAATTTTGCACAACCACACATCTCTACGAAAGTGATTTGTTGTTGGTTTAAATAGTGATGGATCACATCATATATCAGTATTTTTTTCACATAAAAAAAAAAAATGCAGGTTAAAATCACATTCACATTATTACGCGTCAACTTTTACATCAGCTATTACAGTCTCAATCCATAATTAAATTGACCAATTTGAGACAACTTGAAAAGAGTTCTATGAATTTATGCCAGGGTATATTTACGTGATGGGTTCGGACAGTGGATATGCGCAAGATGCAATACAAAGTTGGATGAGACAAGAATATGTATATGAAAGAAGATTACTGGAAAAAAAAAAAAAACTTCCTAATGCATATTAACTAATTAAGCATGCATCGGAATATTTGTTTGGTAATATATATATATATATATATATATATATATATATATATATATATAAACTTGCCTTATTAGGTATAACCAAATCTGAATGTGCTATACTCTCCGAAGAAGTTGGCCTGCTTCCATGAGCGGAAACAACAGCATCATCTGGAGATTGAGACCTCGAGTTGCTCTTATTGCTTGAATGTTTCTCTAATTGTGAAATGTCATTGTTTGACCATTTACTATTATAGTAAGAAGGCTCGGATGTTGTTGACTTGGTAGAGTCAGTTGATTTGTTAATATTTCTGTATTGCTTCTGGGGCTCTTCACTTCCTTCTGCCTGTGGCAACGAGGCAAAGCTCGTTGGCACATGACGTTTTTGTCTAATTT
Organism: Thalassia testudinum; assembly: GCA_037157565.1. NCBI lineage: Eukaryota > Viridiplantae > Streptophyta > Magnoliopsida > Alismatales > Hydrocharitaceae > Thalassia > Thalassia testudinum. Next base: position 20,723,628 of record JAZHRO010000015.1, on the reverse strand, counting down.
CAGATGGTTTTGGGAAAAGGCCTTTGGTTGGAAACAGGAGATTGCGGGGGTCACTTTCAATGTCGCAGGATTCCTCGTCTGCACTCATATCCTTAAGCGCTACTCTTGACTCTATATATATATATATATATATATATATATATATATATATATATATATATGGACCTGCAAGCGATCAATCGAAACGTTAAATTAGATTCTAGTAAGCATATGCCACTACAACAGGCATTGTTAAAATGAGCAACTTCGTTCTTGCAGACCTGTACATATTTATATATATATAATTGATCACAATGTTGGTATTGTATGCATTTGTAAATTTAAATTTACTGAAGGTCGTATCTATAATTTGTAATTCTCTTCTAAAGATATCCGGTAAGTATTTTAATGTACTTAATTAGAATGAAACCCGCAACATTGTTAGAGGGTGATGTATTGCGACAGGGTCACGTATATCTAACGAATTTACCAATGATCTAAATAATTGAATGAAACATCTCTTAATAAGATTTTAGAATTTTTTATGCACGAACTGTATCAGTTTGCAAGATTATTAAGAGTGACGCTCTATAACGAAGGTCAGAAGTGATTAGGATATGAAGCTATCGTGAGAATTAGATCAAGGGATTATCTTGAAGAATTTATTAGAATGCTACCATTTAGAAGGCATGTCCTTTTACTCGAGAAAGTCACGTATGTTCTTAGAAGATGCACATTTGTTTGTTTGAAACGTAGCTATCATTGTCACCTTGAGATAATATATGGAAATATGACCCATAATTTGGTTAATCTAGTAAACTTATTTCTAATCTCGAGTTCATGATGACCCATTTGGTTAATTGGTTAGGACCATATATTTCTTATTTGGATTTATGCTAATTAAAATGGGTTAGTTACAACTTGATTTGATTGGCACCCCTACTTAGGTTTAGGTGTCTTCTTTATTGGTCCGTTGGTGAATTATTATTAACAGTATTCTAGGCTTATTTCTCCATTTCCCTACATTCATTATATCTAACAATAAAACCTTTGTAGTTTGGGATTGTCTTGAAAGAGAGAGCAAGAAACATATCACCCGCGAGGAAGCTTGGGTTTCTAGGTTTATAAAAAGACCTCTCTTTTGAAGAAAACCAAATGTCATTTAGGGATACTTGGTGATCTTCATTTGAAGTATTTATATATATGCCTTTGAAAACTATTCTAATTTGTGTGTGTCCGCCAACGCACGTGTGTATATATATATATATATATATATACTTTTTCCTTTACATAATATTTATATGTATATCTTGAAAACATCAACTTGCATGCTTACTTGTTTATATTAATTACATCGTTGTACACCTTAACGAAGCATGTGGACTACAAGATAAAAGCTTCTTTTATGCTTATGGCCCTGTCCTCTCCTTTTATCTCTGTATCTACTGTCTCTTTTAACAACCCCTCCACCTCCTCTCCCACTCCTCCACTATCGACTTCCGGCTCCTTACATTACAATTGATCTGGTGATCAAAATTTCAAAGCCCCCAAGGTGTCCATGATGAGGCTACCCGCCCTCCCCATACATGCATGTTGAAGTGCATGGGACCAATTAATTAATTCCCATACATGCATATACATACAAATGAATATTTAAGTGGAAGTTGACGATCGACCAGCAGCACTGCCACGTTGGCAATTAATGAGAGCCGGAGGAACTTGACGTTGGTTCAGGCACACCAGTCCTACTGCAGCAGCAGCAGCACCACCATCCTTGCGATGGAAGCCGATCCAGGTAATTTTCATCGATCAAGGATCATCATCAGGCGAGAGGACCGATCGGATATTACTTAGATCAGCACCTGGGGTCTTAATTTGCCACACACACACACAGGGTTGGGAGTGCGTAGATCTTCTATCACAAGTAATATTTGAATTGAAGATTGAGAAATTGAAATCACTTTATATTAAAATATTATACATTAAATTTGAAATCAATTTATCACTCCTAACACATAGACCCAACATGATCGAATTTCATAATATACATAGGCTGTAAATAAGGAGCCCCCTTTGATGTATATACTAAAAGTATCGAACTTGCTTTAAATTTAATACATAATATATCCATATGTAGTGATCTCAATTTTCAATCCCAAACATTACTCATGGTCGGAGATATTGCTCCACTTGCGCATAACTTACGTGCAGATCACTTACACGCTCTCAACTGTCATATATGTGTTAGCCTTGACAAGCATATTATATATAGGATGCAAGTTGGGAAATGCAAAAGTTGACGCAAAAAGTGACATATGGAGTCGTGAATGTAGTCCTCACTTGATGTATCTCCTTTTTGAAATTGCACTAGAGGAGGGGTTGAATAGAGCAGTATATAAAAAATATGCGGAAATAAAAAGGACAATCAATCCCACAAAAGCATTCACCACACATAGACAACTATTTTTATGTGGAAATCTAAATCCGGGTGAAAATTACCACCTAAACCTCTCGATTTAGGATTTCCCAGTCGACCAAGTCGACCAAATCTGTAGTTTCTTCCCTACCAGGAGGGGGTGATGTAATAAATTGCAAAATTGAAAAAAATAATCTCACAAAAAATTCAATCACACAAGATGCATAATTATTTTTATGTGGAAACCCAAACCAGGTGAAAACCACCACCTAACCCTCTCAAGTTAGGATTTTTCTATCAACCAAGTTGATCAAAATCCACTAAACGAATCACTTAAACGAGGGTGATTCAACCTCAATTACAACCACGCTACAAGTGCGAGGGTAGTGTTCCTCAACCCCTTCTCTTCACGAGAAGGATTTTGTCCCACGAAGGAGACGGGAATTCCCAAAGCGAATACCCAACAAAATAACAAAGTAAAATAACAAATATAGTCCTATAGAGTCAACAAAGATTTCAACATAGCTTCTATAGGAATTAGGAAACTCCCCTTTGCAAGGAGTGCGTCGAATCGATGACGCGGGTGCGTAAGCCACGCGACGGCGCAACGTTGCTCTCGTGAACTACAGTGGAAGAGTGGGTGTGCAAAGGCTTGATGCTCTCAAGATGTAGAACTTGAGCTTGGAGAGCAAGAGCTTTCTTCTTAGGATCAAGAGACACAAAATAGTATAAAGTATGTTGCTTGGGTGTGTCTTGTGTATCTAGGTGTGTTTTTGTGTGCAAAAGGTTCCTCTCTATTTATAGAGGCCTTAGGAAAGCTTTGGAAGGCTTTGGAAAGCTTCCATAGCCGTTGGGTGCAAAGCCCAAGAGAATCAGGCTGAAATCAGAAACAATGATTGTATTGACAGGGTTATCAGACGTTTGATCCTGGCATCAGACGTCTGATTATAGGCGGGTTTCTTCCTAACTTGAATCAGCTCTAAACAGGGTTCTAGTGCAAGTCTATCAGACGACATATAGGACGTCTGGCACTATGTCTGGACGTCTGGAAACCTACTTTTTCGTGGGAATGGATTTCCAAGAGAGTGCAACGGCTAAAAAATCTCTAAGAAGAGATTTTGGGTCAGCCGAGACAAAACGGTCATTTATCAGATGTCTGGAAAGGCTTAAGGACGTCTGATAAGGCTTTAACGGTCATATCTTTCAGTGTTTGCTAAGCGAGCTAACGGTCCACTAATTTGGTGTCTGGAAAAGTCATCAGATGTCTGGACTAAGGTCTGGACGTTGGATTTCATCAGACAGAGCTAACAAGTTCAGCCTAAATGTTATCAGACGTCTCAATCAACAGTCAGACGTCTTAAAACCTATTATCAGACGTCTGATTTTGGAATTAGACGTCTGGAAAAGCTGTTTGAACCCTATATTGGTTTTCTAAGTTCTCTACAGAAAACCTAAGAATCCTAGAGTTGTGCAGGTGTTCCTAAGACTACTGTTAGGGTACTTTGAGGCTCTTTAATATGATTTTCTAAGGAATAAAAAGAGCAAGGAAATAAGGACAAAAGTACATGAAGGAAATAAACATAATTCTATCATATTCTTCTTGTCCTTTCATCTCCAATCTATCGCTCCTCGTGAATCTCCTCTGTTTTCCATCAAGCTCCTCCAATCCATCCTGGATGCGAGCTCGAACTCCGTCTAGTCACGTCTTCATTTGCAATTTACCTGAAATCTGAGACTCCAAGTGCAAATGTTAAATGACACGTGTTTTGTTATCATCAAAACAAATGATCGTGGTGCTCTGGCACCAACAAAATCCACTACCTATCACTTGAATGAGGGTGACGCAACCTCAAGTACAAATTACACTACTTTACAACAAGGGTAGTATACCTGCAAATTACTCTTTTCCATGAAGAGTATCTTGTCATGGAAATTTACCACACGAATATCCAACCAAAAGAAAACAAAATACAAGAACCTATAGAACCCAAAATATAATTTCAACCTAAGCTTCTATAAGTAAAAGGTCTTTCCTGAGATGGAAGTGATTCGGCGTGAATGCGTAAAGTAACAGTGCTCTTGGATGTATGCTAGGAGGCTTGAAGAGCAGGGACAATTTTCTTCTTTAGATGTTTCACAATATGAGCCTAATGGGTGGGTAGAATTCTCTCAAGGTATATCTAAGCTAAGGAAAGGTCCTCCTCTATTCATAGAGGCCTTAGAAATCTTCAAGAAGGCTTGGGATAAGGTTACCAGCCGTTAGAAACAAATCCAAGGTAAATCAAGCCAAAATCAAGGTCATAATGACTCTAACGATAGAATCAGACATCTGACTTTCAAGTCAGACAATGGATCTGACAACTAATCAATGTTTTGGTTGTCTAATGCAAGGGTCAAAGTTCCTGATTTTGTTGAACGAAAACAGGGTTCTAGGTCAGACATCTAAGATGTCATTTTAAGACGTCTTGGAATAAACTTAGATGTCATGTGCAGGTTTATTCCTGTTTTAGACCAGATCTAAATAAGGTTCTAGTGTAAAGTGGTCAAACGATGTATTGGACGTCTAAAATAAGGTTCTGTGGGAATTGATTTTCAAGACGCAACGGTTAGATTTGGTTTGACAACATTGAATTTTGTTCTAATGTCTCTTTATCAAATGTATGGGAGGCTCTACGGACGTCTAAAAGTAATATTAAAATAATCCTAAGATGATCCTCGAAAATATTGTTCTGAGAAGCCAACGGTCCTATTATTGGATGTCTGTAAAGGTGATCAGACGTCTCATAAGACATTTGGATTTAAGTCTAGACATCTAAATGGAAAGAGACAGAATATAAATTTCTAGCTTAGATAATCAAACATCTGATTATAAGGGTCAAATGACTTAAAGTCTAAGATCAAATGTCTGATGCTCATATTGGACATTTGATCAAGTTGTCTGATGCTTATTTTGATTTTTTAAGTTTACCTAAGTGTCTTAGTGATGGAAAGGTATTTCGAGGACTAAGGTAATGTACTTTTGAGCTCTTTAAAATAAATATAAATAAATAAATAGCAAAAACAAGAAAACATGTACATAGAATAAAGATCTATCATATTCTTCATTTTCCTTCTTCTTCAAGCTTCAAGCTTTTCACTCGATGCGAAGCTCCATCTTCTCCATGCTCCTTGATGCTTTTATCCAAGACAAGCTCCTCCAATCCATCACGGATGTGAGCTTGTACTCCTCGCATTTGCATTTATTCTGAAACTTAGACACTCAAATGTAAATGTCAAAATACATGTATTTTGTTATCATCAAAATCAACGATCATAATACCCTTGCACCAACACTTTTTATGCAAAAAAGTACTCACGTGGTTGGGTCTACCATTGTTGAAACCAACAACAAACCATTTTTGTACGGGTGCAAATCACTCAAATCACCTTCGAAATCACTTTGCACCAATTCAAAACTACTTTGTATCGACGCAAACCATTGTACCACCTTCGAAATAATGCATCAGTGCAAAATTAAATTCTAAGTGTTTCTTCACCTATAACAAATGATTTTTCACCTTAGGGTTTAAGGTTTAATCTTTAGTGTTTAGGGTTTAGGTTCCTTAAACCCTAAATCTTAAATCTAAATCATAAACCATAAGGTGAAAAATCACTTCTCATAGGTAAAATCACTTTCCATAAACCTAAACCTTAAACGCTAAATCCTAAATTCTAAATCTTAAACCCATAGGTCAAATCACTTTACATGGGTACAAAATTACTTTGCACCGATACAAAACCAACAGATCACCTTTGAAATAATTTTGCACTTGTGCTAAGTGCAAAATGAGATTACACCAGTACAAAGTCACCTTAGAATAATTTATCACCAGTGTAAAATTATTTTACACCGGTGTAAAATCAATGAGAATAATTTATCACAAGTGAAAAGTGATTTATCATCTATATGTTTAATTCAAAGTGGTGTGGTAATTTTTTTCAATGTAGTGGAACCCACCACATAACAAACCTTTAATTCTTTTTTTCTTTATATTAAATATCAAGTAAGGACATATCACCTTGCTGTAGATTCCCTACGAGGAGGGGGTGACATAATAAATTGCGAAAATATAATATAAAACAATCTCACAAAATTCAATCGCACAAGTTACACAATTATTTTTAGGTGGAAACCCAAACCGGGTGAAAACCACCACCTAACCCTCTCGAGTTAGGATTTTCCGATCAACCAAGTTGATCAAAACCACTAAACGAATCACTTAAAACGAGGGTGATTCAACCTCAATTACAACCACGCTACTTTATACGAGGGTAGCGTACCCCAAACCCCTTCTCTTCACGAGAAAGATTTTGTCCCACGAAGGAGATGGGAATTCGCAAAGCGAATACCCAACCAAATAAGAAAGTAAAAATAATAAATATAGTCCTATAGAGCCAACAAAGATTTAAACCTAGCTTCTATAGGAATTAAGAAACTCCCCTTTGCAAGGAGTGAGTCGAATCGATGACGCATGTGCGTGAGCCACGCGACGGCGCAACGTCGCTCTCATGAACTACGGCGGGAGAGCAGGTGCGCAAAGACTTGATACTCTCAAGATGTAGAGCTTGAGCTTGGAGAGCAAGGACTTCTCTTGGATACAAAAGAGTGTGAAAGTGTATCTAGGTGTCCCTTGGTGTCTTTAGGTGTGTCTTAGTGTATCTTGATGTGCAAGAGGTTCCTCTCTATTTATAGAGGCCTTAGGAAGGCTTTGGAAGGCTTTGGAAAGCTTCCATAGCCGTTGGGAGCAAAGCCCAAGAGAATCAGGTCGAAATCAAGAACAACGATTGCACTGACAGGGTTATCAGACGTCTGATCCTGGCATCAGACGTCTGGAAGATCACTTTAAGAAGTCTCAAAATAATATCAGACGTCTGATTATAGGCGGGTTTCTTCCTGACTTGAATCATATTTAAACAGGGTTCTAGTGCAAGTCCATCAGACGACATATAGGGCATCTGGCACTATGTCTGGATATCAGGAAACCTACTTTTTCGTGGGAATGGATTTCCAAGAGAGGGCAACGGCTAGAAAATCTCTGAGAAGAGATTTTGGGTCAGCCGAGGCAAAATGGTCATTTATCAGATGTCTGGAAAGGCCTAAGGACGTCTGATAAGGCTCTAACGGTCATATCCTTAAGTGTTTGCTGAGTCAGCCAACGGTCCACTAATTGGACGTCTGGCAAAGTCATCAGACGTCTTCTAAGACGTCTGGTCTAAGGTCTGGACGCCTGATTTCATCAGACAGAACAACAAGTCCAGCCTAAATGTTATCAGACATCTGAATCAACAGTCAAACGTCTTAAAACACATTATCAGACGTCTGATTTTGGAATTAGATGTCTGAAAATGTTGTTTGAACCATATATTGGTTTTCCAAGTTCTTTACAGAAAACCTAAGTATCCTAGGGTTGTGCCGGTGTTCCTAGGACTACTGTTATGGTACTTTGAGGCTCTTTAACATGAATCTAAGTAACAAAAATAAAGAGCAACAAAAGAAACGAAAAATACAAGGAGTACAAGAGAAGGAAATCTATCATATTCTTCATCTCCTTCCTTCTTCAAGCCATCGCTCCTCGCGAATCTCCTCTGTTCTCCATCAAGCTCCTCCAATCCGTCCTGGATGCGAGCTCGAACTCCGTCTAATCACGTCTCCATTTGCAATTGACCTGAAATCTAAGACTCCAAGTGCAAATGTTAAATGACACGTATTTTGTTATCATCAAAACAAATGATCGTGGTGCTCTAGCACCAACACTTGCATCATAAAATACGTCACTTCATGCATATTCCTATATTTTAGCCTATATATGGCTTGTCTCTTGGGATATAAGAATATATTTCGCAAATCAATATATATATAAGGAACTGGATCAATTCTTCTTTCATCATCATCTGGGCTCTTTATTTCTTTATTTTATTTAACAACTTCTTATCTAAACTCTTAGGATAACGTGACTATAGGTGTTTTTTCCATTTTTTTGTTTTTTTTTTACATGGGGTACTGTAACGTGAATATTATTACATGAGGTAATTTTACTTAAGTAGGTAGATGGCTTATAGGAGCACGTTCTCATTTGCTCCCTTCCGCTCCTCGGTTCCAGCCCCACTCCGCTTCTTCCCTTCTCCCTCTCCTCTCCCCTTTCTTTCCTTCTGGCTTGGGGTTTCATCTCCTCCAGGCTGGTGCGACCTTCTACCCTTTCCCCTCGATGGGGGGCCTCTGTGCCCCTCACCTCATTGATGGCTCCTTTTGCAATCCTAGTCCCTTTTTTGTTTCCATCGATGTTTTGCGTGATCTTCTTCGTTTGTTTTCAATTTTGGTTTTGATCCTCGTTTCTCTAGTTTCGTCCGATCGGTTGTTTGCTTTCGGCTTGCTCTGAGTTTGTCGATTTTCTTGGGTGTTCTTGTTCTTGCTTTTTGCATTTCTTGGGTGGCTCGCATGGTATGGAGGCTCATCCCTCCTCCCGATCCCCTTCCTCTCCTCGTTGATGAGTGGCTACTCATCATAGCTAAAAAGCTTTAGTTAAGCTACAAACTGGGTTAAACAATACCGAATTAACACAAAAAAAAGGGTTAAGTGTGGGAATCAAAGAAAAAGACCTAAAACCTTAATTCTATGTTAAAATTACATAATTAGGTCATAAATGAGATATTCTTGAGAAAAAGGTCAAATGGTGATCCAAGTGTTAATTGAACACACAAACAAGTTTAAAAGTCCAAATCAAAGGTATAAGTAACTTCTCAAATGTTCAATTAAGCACATATAAAAACTTAAAGGCATTTGAACATCATTAAGGCTTTGAAACTTAGATTTTACATTTAGGTCCTTTATGCATCACATTTCCTTCATTAAAAACCTTCCCAGATCTTTTTGTAACTCGCAGGGACCTCTTTGTAAGCCCTTAAGGATCATTTAGTTATGATTTCCTACCACTTATGGGCTCGGCTATAATTTTCCTACCCCTTCGTAAGGGGCTTCTCCATGTAATTTTTCCTTTTGACCCAGCAACCTGCAGCCTCTGCGCATGCACTGTAGCACACGAAGAACACGGAGGATCTCGACCGTCCATTCTCCCTTAATTTTGATCTACGACCTGATCTGAATCGAAGCTTCACGCGAAGCGGCGCGTGTGCTCACCCAACCCCCCAGATCCCATCCTACGGTCAGATTTCAATTTAGCAACCCGCGCGCTCCTCTCCTCTCATCCTTGCCGCCGGTGCCCTCGACGTCTATCCTCACCCACACAGTGATCCGAGCCACTGAGATTGCTACTTAAGCAACTCAGTGGTCGCGCGCGCAAAGGATCGCCTCCTCTCCTACATCCTTGAGAGCGATCCCATCTTCCCCTCTAGTTCCCCTAATCTCTTCACACACTGCACCTGTGACAGAGGTGTAGTTCTTCACCTCCCTTTCCTCCTCGTCGCTAGGGATAACGTATGCCTAAGGACGACCCAGAAGCTTCACTAGCAAGCTTTTCAGTCACTGGAGCTCCCCCTCCCATCTTTCTCCTTAGCCACTGGCTAAGGACCCATAGGTCCCATTCTTCCTTTTAGAATAGTTTTACTGTTTTGTAGTTTAGCTATAGTGTTAGTTAGATAGCTTAGCAATAGAATTAGTGTTAACCTGTTGGGCATGTTAGTATAGTATTAGGAGTAGATTTAGATTAAATTCCCCCCCCCTCTCACCTCCTCTGATCATCCCAGATCAGAGGGGACGATTTCCCCCAGTCACTATTCATGATTTTCTCCCTCTACGCATTGTCATATCGCTTCTGATTTCCTCAATTTTTCTCGCAATGCACCTACTCATTTGATCTAGTTTCAGATCTGAATGGTTTTCAACCTTAGATCTAAAATTAGCAACAAAATCCATTTTAGGGGCTTTCCATTCATTCCATTTTGTCACAAAAGCCCCTAATCTGAATTTAAAAATTGAATCAGTTTGCCAGATGTTTTACGGATTCAAATTTCAAGGATTTTTATTCATTTTGGGTTTTGAATGTTTTGATCTAGCAAACTAAGATATCTTTGATTGGATTCATTGTTTGGCTAGGAATCTGAGGTGATTCTGAAGTTAGAATTCACCTCAGATGAGCCATAATCTGATCTAGATTTTCATGAGGATTTTAATGCTTTGAATGCATGATAGAGCTAAGGAAAATCACTTTGGTAATTTGAGGTTCTATCTTGTATTCATGAGTTGTTTGCAAAATAGAATTCTGATTTTCAACCTAAAGAGTTCTCAATACTCCTTAAGGTTTCAGATATCTGGGATTTAAGTTTATATTTTAAATAGACTAATCTAACTCCTTCTATATACTGTCTATAGCATTAGAAAGAGCTAGATCAGATCTCTTTCAGCTTTGATTGATGAGATTTTATTGACAAAGGATCTTGAGTTTGAGTTGTATTCCTGAGTGATTTTTATGAGAATTTAAACCCTTGTCAGATTTTGTCTTTAGAGTGATTTCTGTTTTTGTTTTAAATCCCAGACTTATAGCAAACTGCTGCGGAAGCAGCTACATTCCCCTCCTCAATTCCAGCCAAGTGCTCCCTGGATTAGCTCTTTTAAATCCCTGATAGGTTGTCCATAATCTGATCTGGGATATAAAGGGTTAAATCAGGAGATACAAGTTGGAATTAGCCCCTTTTCCTACTGCAAACCTGTTCCTCTTTAGATGAATTAACTGCAGCAGCAATTAAGACATCTGAAAAAGGATTTGGTTTGATGATTGGGTCAAGTTCAGCAGCTTCTACTGATATCTATTGCTGCATTTGTTGTTAGCTTGCTTCTGTTGTTTCAGCAGAAGTCCTCTATTTGGATAAACCCTATGGACAATAGCTTAGGTTTTAAATAGCTTCCTGATGTATAATGTTGTGTTCAACTTTTGTACAAGCTTTCATGTAAACTAAATGAATTTTTAAGCTCATTTGAATGCTTGTAATCTTGATTTAAATTCTTTGTTAGTTAGTTTTAAGCTCAACTGTCCATCAAGTAAAATTAATTAAAATCCACAATGAATTGTGTGCTTAATGCTTACATCTTTGTTTTTATATTGTGTTGAGACTGTTGAGGTAGTTTACTTCCTTTTAGACTCCTTAGGATCCATTCTAGGCCTTAACACACCTTAGGAAACCTTTAAAAGGCCTAGAATGTGTGAACTTTGGACTTAAATAAAAATCATATAAAAAAATAAAATAAACCTGTCTGATTGAAGATTAGGCGTTTCTTTACATACATACCAAGTTTCATGGCAATTAAAACCCTCGACTTGATAGAATTTACCAGTCAACGATTCCGTATACCATGAAACTTAATAAAAGAAACCAAACATAAAAAGGCCAAAAACATTTCTTTCTCCTCATCCATTTCTTTGCTTCTCATCTCCTACCTCCATAACATATATAAAAATCATAAAAGTGAAAAAATCCTAAAAATACTAAAAATCCTTTGTATAATATGTATATAAGTGTATATATGAGCTATATAGTAAGTTTATTAATCTATAATGTAAATTATATATATATATATATTTATAATAAAAATAACTTAGGTATACATTGTATAATGTAAATTAAGTATTTAAGTTAGATGGTACTGTATATAACTAAATTATATAACTAATTATTAAGTAAACTAATCTATATGTACTAAATAGCTATGTAAATTAATACCTTCTATAAATAATCATATTAAGTTATAATACTATATAGACATATTTATATGTATATTATAAACATATTAAACCTTGTACCTTAATTTAATTACATTTACAGAATAAATACTTAATTTATTAAGTTTTTTTTGGATGTACTAAATTTATTAAGTTAATAGTTAAGTTATTAGATTAAATTAAAATAAATTAGTAGTTTAAGATAAAACTAAGTTAACTAATACTGTTGAGTTATACTACTATATTTTAAGTATATTTATAGTGTTTATACTATTTAAACTTAAAATACAAATAAAATAGTCTGAAATTGTGGTATTTAAATGTAAATAAATTAAAAATAAAGCTTGTAAAATATAATAAAAATATATATTAAATACTGTAACATAGTTACTAACTCTGTATAAGGTGAATTAGACCATATAATAAATAATATATATGTAATTAAGGAATAAAACCTAAAATTATGTATAAACTGTATATTTTAGCTAATTTACTTATACAATAAATATAATTAAAAATCTAAATTAATTATACAATTAGGTAGTATTATGTTAATACTTTATTCTCCCATAATTTATTTTTATTTTATAATAAATTATGGCCCTCGAATTGAGGGCCAAAATCCCTAATTCAATACAGCAGCAACTCAATTTCACTGCAGATGTGGCACTAGAATAGCGCCACATCGTTAGCTGTCGATTGCACTGAGCGGCATAAGATGAAAAAGTCGCATGGGATGTTCATTCGTCACGGGCATCGGGCGCCCGAACCAACTGAACATCTGACCTTACTGAGCATTATCTGAGCTTCGTGTGTGGGCCGGGGGCCGAAGTGTGTGCAAAGGCTTGATTAAGCCCCAAACTGAGCTTAAAACGTACTTAAGCGGCCTAATTAAGAAATTAGGGCATGCTTAGTAGAGGTCTGGTCTCACCCGGTCCTCGGGTGCTGTGTATCCCTTGAAAGGCGTGCCTGCAAATTAAAACCAATTTTTGTTAAGTAAGGACCCTAATGACTCTTTAAGCACAGAGAAGAAGAGGTTAAGCGGAAGAACAACTAAGTGTTAGCCGTAGAGAAAGTTAAGAAGTAAAAGAAGAGAAGAAGAAGAACACAGAGGATACTTGAGAAGTTAAAGAAGGAGATATGTGTATGTATAATATATAACGTATATCCGTATGGATAGTATATGTAAATAAATAAGTATAAGGTAAATAATAAGTACATGTATAAGCAATATCGCTATTTATATATATGTATAACTACGTATCATTACTGACAGAATAAAACATCACTAAAGATAAGATAACTATCGCTATAGACCCTAGTTCTTGCTTTAGAATTTGTATATAGTTTTTCTGGGGTCCAGCGACATTTATATCTATCGTTGTAGCTACTATATGTTACTGTATACGTTAGTATATTAAGTTAAAATATGTATTATTAATTAGTATTGTATAAATATGTAGGTATTAGTAATATAACTTATAAGTAGATAATATAGAGTATGTCTATGAAGTATTTGATACTTGTTTGTAATTAGTGTTTACAAGCATTTTAATTGATTCTTTTTGTACATAATTAAACCATGCATTCATTCTTTCTTTCTTTATTGTACATAAAACTTCTCTTTTTGGAATTAAAGAATAATCTTGGACTTAGAGAGTGATGTATATCAATAACTACCTCTCAGTGAACGACCTAGAATAAACCAGTAAAATTTAGGTAATTAAATAAAATTAACACGATAACGGTTTCTATTTGTGACACATACTACAACAACAACATTTCTTTTTTATACAAATCGCAATCCCAGCATGCGATTCGCATCATTACTCGTGCAGAGGATCCTTCTCTCCCCAAGCGATCTTTCGCTTTGGTGCTAGCGGGCTATGGTTCTTCGAAGCCCTCTTTCATTGAGCTTGCCTTGAAGGTTCGCCACCTGGAGTTGCGAGATGGGGTTCTTGCCACATTCTTTTCCCCAGATGAGGCTTCCAAGTTGTCTATGGGTTTTTCTACATCTATTGTCGTTCGAGCTTGGGGCCCTAAACCCTCAGCACTTAGGCTTAAAGAATGTCTAGCAAATTGATTTAATGTGAGATCAGCTTTCACTTTGATCTCTCTTGATGTGTGTCACAAGCTCCTTCTGTGTGATACTTACCTGGACTTTTGCAGTATCTACTATGCTGGATCTATTGTTATTAATCGCATGCGATGTCAGTTCATCCGTTGCTCTCCGACGTTCTGTACTGACGTGAATATTTCTGTCGTTCCTGTGTGGGTTGGGTTTCGTGGGCTAAACTTGCACCTCCTCCACCCTAATGCCCTTCTATGTGGATCCCCGTACGATCCAAGGCTTGAGACTTGGTTACCCAAGTGTCTGTGTGGAGTGGACCTATTAGCCCCTCGTGCAGATTCTATTTTTATTTTGAATGGAGATGCTCAAATCGTGCAACGGGTTGTTTTTGAAAGAGTTCCTTTGTTTTGCGCTAGCTGTATGAAACTTGGCCATGAGATTTCTAGATGCCTTAAATTTTCTATGCAGGCTGTTGCTAAAGGTAATTCGTCGATCCCTTCTTATTCTATTGCTACTTGTGGCTCGGAAGCTTCCCTGCCTCTTTCTCCTCGGGCTACTATGGGATCTGACAGCAAACAAGTTGAGCCCTGCTTGACGCTGGCTCTCCATTTACAGAATCCTTTGACTCCGACAAGAAGGGGAAGGTTTTAGTTTTTCTTGTAACTCGACATGTATAACTTCTATCCCACATTCTTCTAGAGGGGTTTCATTTGCTGCTTCGGCGTGAACTGTTCTGCCGGAGAACAAGGGGCGACAAGGTACAAAGTTGCTCCGGCATGTGAAGCGTGCTCCGCATCCGCCGGCTTCTAGGGGGAAGGAGGTCATTGGGGTTGACTCTCGATCTTCCTTCCGTCCAAAGGTGAAAAGTTCCTTTTTAGCCCCTACTCCGCTTTGAGCTTTTGATTCTACTTTGGTTGATTTTGATGTGCCAGTTTCTCGTCGCAAAGTTTCATGTTTTCCTACTGGAGTTGCTCGATCTCAAAAGATTCTCGATAATATGTCCTTTGATCCTAATCGTTCCCAAAAGAAAGTTTTTTCTATGCTGAACCCGGATAATGAAAATATGCTTGTCCTTCAAGATTTCCCTAATCAGCATTGTTTTTCTACGGATAAAAACTATTTTGGCGAGATTATTGAGGATAATGATGAAGTTCAAATACAAATGGTTAAATGCAACCCTTCAAATGATCCGGTTGGTTTATCTGAGGTCTTTATCTCCCTTTACCTCCCCCTCCTCCTCCTCCAGATCCAGATCCTTCTTTCATTTCTGAGGTCAAGGGGTTTGACGAGGGTATGAGCAATGATGCTAACTCTATCGACATTATATCTAATGTCGAGTCTTAAGGTTTGATGGATTTTTTCAATGCGAAACCTCTCTTCCTTCAAGATAAGGCACATGAGGCACACTCCCTAGTGTTGGCTGGAGGAGTTCGTGGGGGTCAAGTCCTGGAGGAGGCGAGGAGGATTACTCGAAGTTGATCTAAATCGCTTCAAAAAACTCTTTCCTTATGAATTGTTTGTTTTGGAATTGTAGGGGTATCCTTAATACACATACTCTGTCTCGTCTTAAAGATCTTATCCATCCCGCAGTCAGAAGCTCATCTTTTTGTTCGAGCCTTTTGCAGATCCTATTTCCATTGACTCTATTATGAGGGAGATTTCGTTTAATCATAGCATGGTTGTTCCTATGGCCCCAAAGATATGGTGCTTTTGGAGGGACTCACTTACTGTGAACCTCCTTGTGTTTTGCAATAAGCCTTGACGGTCCATTACTCTTTTGGGAATATTGAGATCAAGATTTCTGCTATTTATGCGTCCTGTGAGGCTTCACAGCGTGTGGATCTTTGAGATTTTCTTTCTAGCACTTTGTCTCTTTTGCTGAATCCTTGGGTCATTGGTGGTGACTTTAAACTGCATTATTCGTCCTTCTGAAAATTTCAAGGGTACCCCGTTCTCCCAAATGCATGTTGATCCTGTCCTTTCTGTTATTCATAGTCTAGCTTTACTGGAAATGCCTCTAACTGGCTCTCAGTTCTCCTGATGCAATGGTCACCGTGGTAGTTCTCAAATTTCCAAAAACTTGATAGGACTCTCCTTAACTCAGAAGCCTTACCGTTCTTCTCCTCGGGTCTATATGCTTCTAGGACCAATTTGGACCATGCTCCTATGATTCTCCTTTCGTCTGCTCGTGCCTCTCTTTGTCCTCACCCTTTCCGTTTTCAAAATATGTGGTTCAGAGATCCTTCTTTTAGACATCTTGTTGAGAAGGTGTGGACTAAGGCCCAGGTTGATCTGGCCTTGGACCCTATTTCTAGATTCTATGTTAAATTGGCTGATCTTAAGAAGTCCCTTAAAACTTGGAATACATCGACTTTTGGGGATATCCAAGAGGTGGTTCAAGACCTTGAGGCTCACTTTGATGATGTTGATTCTAGGCTTGCATCCCATTGGGATGATAACTTTGCTGCTGAGCTCAATGGTATCCATACCCAACTCAACGATGCCCTCATTAAATTCAATGATTTTCTTCGTCAAAAAGTGAAAATTGAATGGATCAAGGAGGGGGAGAGAAATACTAAGTTTTTCTACTCTACTATTAGGAAAAGATTTGCTAAGCAGAATCAGGTCTCCCTCTCTAACATTGTTGATTGCGGTAATTAGGACAAGGCTTCCTCTATTGCTATAGATTTCTTTAAGAATCTTCTCAAATCTGAGGCCCCCCCAGAACCCTTTCCTTTGGTCGAGGTTAGTCCTTCCATGATTTCTCATGAGGACCCTTCCCATCTTATTCGACCCCTGGATTCTGTGGAGGTTTTTAACATTTTATCTAGGATGCCTTCCAATCGTACCCCAGGTCCTAATGGTTTCAATGTTGAGTTTTATTCTAGATTCTGGGATCTTATCAAAGATGATTTGATTTCTACTATCTCATATTTCTTCACTTACAGCCGTGCTCCGCAGTCTCTCAATAACACCTTTATTTCCCTAATCCCCAAGAAAGTGGTTGCCCATGAAATCTCTGATTTTTGTCCAATAAGTTTGTGTAATGTCCTCTACAAGATAGTTTCTAGGATCGTTTCCAATAGACTTTCCTCCCTTTTACCTAAAATTATATCCCCTGAACGGCTAAATTTATTAAAGGGAGATCTATTTTGATCATATTGCTACTACTTCTGAGCTTACCCAAAGGATCGATCAAAAAGTTTTTGCTTCCAACATCATCATCCAACTGGATTTACAGAAAGCTTATGATAGGGTAGAGTGGAAGGTCCTATATCAAATTTTGCGTAAATTTGGTTTCTCCACCTCGGTTGTGGACCTGATCAAATCCTTTGTGGAACACGATGGCTCTCTGTTCTTGTTGATGGTATTTCGGGTCCTTTCTTTGGGGTCTCTCGTGGCCTCCGCCAGGGTGATCCTATCTCTCCTTTACTCTTTGATATTTATATGGAACCGTTTATCCGCAGTATTAAAGAGTTGGCTTTTGATGGACAGATCATTCCTTTCTCTGTTAAACGAGGAGTCCTTCTCCCTCTTGGACTGCTGTATGTTGATGACATTCTCTTTTTCTTGAATGGGAATCTCCATACCATCACTAATCTTTCCAAATTTCTTCGAACCTTTCAAGATTTCACCAGTCAATGCATCAGTCACACTAAAAGTCAATTTTTTGTTAGGAAGCATTTCCCCTCTAGTAGAATTTTGCATATCCACAACCTACTAAACATACAACTGGGCTCTTTCCCTTTTCAATACTTGGGTTGTCCTATTTTTCCTAGCAGAGCGAAATTGGTTTATTTTTACCAGATTGTTGATAAAATTCAATCCAAGTTGGCCGGGTGGAAGGCAAGCCTTCTCTCCTTCGCCTCAAGACTCTTGCTCATCAAACATGACCTCCATTTCTATCCATATCTTATTTGTCCTTGATGTTCCTAAAGCAATTATTCGTAGGTTGGAATCTATTTTTGCTTCCTTCTTTTGGGGGGACTCGGATGTTGATAAACATCACCATTGGGTCTCTTGGAAGCAGATTGCCAAACCAATGTCCTCTAGGGGTATTGGGGTTCATGATCTTAATCTATTTGTATTTGCTCTTAGAATGAAGCACGTTTGGTATATTCTTTTCACTCACTCCCCCTATTCTACTCTTATGACTCAACTTTATGGAAAATTTCCCCTCAAGTCCAGTCTACTGTCGGCGAGGATCAAAATCCTCTATGACACTTACCTTCTTATGAAGCCTTTGATCCGTTGGGATGTCCATGAGGGCCAAATTGACTTCTGGATGGATCTTTGGGTTGGGAACTCTGCCCTTGAGGACTTCCCCCTGATTGTTCTCTTGATCCTACGCCTATCAACTCCTTCATCGATAATTTCCTTAATCATCCCTTGATTGGTAATCTTCCTAATCATATTACTGCCAAGATTGTTGTGACCGTCTTGGATGACAGTAGAGACAATCCCATTTGGACTCCGAATCAGAGTGGTGATTTTACTGTTGCATCGGCTTATCTTAATTTCTTCACTCACAACTTGCCTGAACCTTTTCTGAATGACCTGTGGAACCTCAAAATTCCCCTAAGAATGGCTTTTCTTACTTGGAGAATTCTACTGGCTAAACTCCCTACGGATGATAATTTGAGTAAACTTGGTATTTATGCCTACTCCAAATGTTCCTGCTACCCTGATCACCCTCAAATTGAAACAATCTTACACCTTTTCTCTTCCAGCCAACTTGTGCACCTGGTTGGTAATTGGACCTTCTCCAAGATTGCTTCCTACTAAACCTTGCCTAGTCGATTTTTTCATTGCATGCATACCCCTACTTCCACTAGCAAGGATCGTATTGTTAAGGGCATGATTTCCTATATTTGGTCCAATGTGTGGTACGCCAGGAACAAACTTAGGAGAGATCAGATTAATTTTTCTAATATCAAGCATCTCTTGCTCAAAACCTGGCTTAATTTTGATATTGCTATTTGTCTTACGAATATGCGTCCTAGGACTGTTGTAGTCAATTGGATTCGTCCCTCTCATGGTTTCAAAATTAATGCTGCAGTTATCTCTTCTGCGATGTCTTCCAAGATGGGCTGGGTCATGAGGGACCAAAATGGAGAATTCATTAAAGCTGCTGCTAAAACTATCCTCTCGATTTTTTAAGAAAAAGCTATCATTCTTTCCTTCATCCATGTGCTCAGGAATGTTGAAGATTCTTCTATGGTGCATTTCGAATCGGATTCTACTTTGTTGGAATTTTGGTGGACATGAAAGATGACCCTTCCCTGGATTCTTAGTTCTCTTTAGGTTTGCAGGAACCGAATCAACTCTATTCGTTATATATCTCCTGCTGCGAATACTCTTGCCTCCTATTTTGCGGCTTTTGTCTCTGGAGAATGGATGATCATCACCAACTATCATCAGCTCTCCATCAAGGCTAAGAGGTTGATAAGGCTTGACAAGCTACAATTCCCTTATGTTTACTCTAATTTTTGTCATGCCTTTGTTTTGCTTTTAATTTTATTTTGTAGTGCCATGTATTAGGTCACGAGTAGTGGCCTTCTTTTCCTTGTTCCTGCAGGTTTTAGTTTGATATTCCTACCTTTTTATTACTCCTAGGAAGTAGGGGATGAATTAAATGGACTCCTAATTCTTAAATAAAGAAGTAGAGAAATTACGATCAAGGGAAGCCTGAAGAGACGACATGTTGAGGAGCGCAATATATAATAAATACCTAATTATCTACTTGAAGATCGACCCAAGTAGATTTCTCCCGATCGAGGTTATGAAATCCTCAGAAGCCAACGGGTTTCTAAACCGAATCAATCATAGGTGCATGATCTTTGAAAATTTCTTTACACGTACAGGATTTTCAATATTTTCAAAACTACAACAATTAGCCATCAGATAAAATGATGGTTGATGTCGCTTCTACTCCAACTTAGACTGTTAAATTAAGTCCATCAATTCCCTGACTATTGTAACCACGATAGAGCGCAATACAATATAACCAATATTGGTTTCCCTATTTTCTTGCAGGTATATTATTATGGATGCCTACCACGATATATTCAGAAGTTTGATCGATGAAGAAACAGCAACATGTAATTTCATCTACACTGTTGTTCAAAGGTGGAAAAAAAAAAAGAAAGGAAAAAAGAGTAACTTGATCTATGCTATATATAGCTATCAATCACATCAACAACACCGAGATATATAGATACTAAAGATAGAAATACAAAATAGATAGATGTACCGAATAAAGGGGGAGGACTCTGATCGCTGTTGTTCTTCTTTGTCTCCGATCTCGTCTTCCCCTCTCCTCAGTTTCTACCGTTCTCTTTGTTTCTTCCCTCCCTCGCCACCAAAGTTTAATGTTACTGGTCTCCTTCTTTCTTTCTATCTCTCCTTATATTTATTATTTTGGACAACAAGAAAATGGGGGTCAACCACATATGCCGTGTGCGTGCGCACCATTTATTTCGAGCGGACAACAAGAAAGTGGTTTTTCATGATATTGGTATTCAATTCGAAGCAGGCGGCGCTAATAAATATATTACATTAATTAACCGCATTCTTTTTCATGGACAGGGCTAAAAGCCTAAAAATATATTGCATTTCCACCATAATGAAAAGGATGCGGGGATGATCGATGACTATCCCCTTTAATTTGTTTATGCTAGAAACCAAGAAAAGGAGAGCAGGAGGTTATAGGTGTATCTCAAGGGGGGATGGCAGCAAATAACATGAACGGCCCCTGGTGGTGTTGGAAGACTTTAATATCATCATAGCTTCAGAAGTGAAATTTGGTGGTGGCCGAGCATCCGAGCCGAACACGGAGGGCTTCAACCACTGGCTTTTTGTTTGTGGGCTCGCTGATATCTCAGCGGTAGGTTCTCTGTACAAGTGGTCCAACCAAATCATTGGGGAGGGAAGGATTGCGTGTAGACTGGATGGAGCATGCAGTTGCAAACACCTAATGATACGAGAAAATGTTCAATGAGTACCTATTGCAGCAAAAATGGTTAAAGGTAACGATTATTTTATGAAAATGACAATGAATAAATCGTCGTCATATACCTTATTAAGGAATAATTTATTTGTTGCCACATTCGTTGTTATATGAATCATTATTAAATCTACAACGAATAATATATTTGTTAGCAAATTCAAATAAAGAATAAAATCGTCATTAAAATCGTTACATACTCTAAATTTAGCAATGGATACTTTTGTTGTCTTTACTTTTTTTAATAATGATTTTTTTTGTTATAAATAACATTCCGACGATTAATTCATCGCAATGTAAAAATGATATAAAAAATTATTAATCATCCTCTAAAATACTCATAATATATCATACGTATAATTTATGTTGATTACCTATAAAATAAAAATTTATTTTACAATATCCATCAAAATATTTCTCACAAATTAAAATTTTCAAATAAAAACTTTACAAAAAATTATACCTAAAAAATTATAAACATGCTTATTCCACCATATATTCTAAGGAACTAAAAAGTTTATTAATTTCTAAAAAATCATTGAGATATATAGTTTTTAAAATAAACTCCAAGAGTTCCTCTCATCCAATTATAGCTAGAATTTTACAAAAGTTAATTGTTCCTGTATTTTTTGCCTATTATGCATACGAACAAGTCAAACAAAAAGCTACCTTTATAAACCTTTTGAGAATCTATATGTACTAAACATAAAACTAATTAAAAATTTACAATAAGGGATGCATAAAAAGTGATGCCTAAAACATGAAGGTAACTATAGTCCATAACAAAAAAGAAACAAGCTAGATTACAATTGCACTCAACACTTAAATGTTAGATCACAACCTGTTCATAAATGATCCTCGCAACCTATCCACACTTCATCCCATAGTACCTTGCCACTGGATTTGACGAATGCATGTGTGGAAGCTTTAGCAAAAAAAGAAGCAAGGAAATGCCAGATAATTTGGAAAAACAATGGTAGGGGTTGAACCTTTTTGGGTCCATTATAAGTTCATGACATGAGTATAATTCGGAAAAAGCTAACCTTTCAAAAGATAATCTGGGGACTCCAAATATTGATGATGTATGGATGCCTGCCTGCAATAGCTTGATCTCTCAATAGGATGCTTATTGCAGGGATCCTTAGGAATTTCTTCTTTCTACATATACCATTAGCAAATATCCTTTGAGAAACTGTTTACTAAGGTTTGGAGCCCATGGGAACCCTCTCTTGATGGAATGCATTTCATTTTCTGATTTTGCTAAAAAGCCATTCAAGATATTTGTTAGCGTATGCACGTTTTGTGTGTGAGGGGCTCTTGGTTATTTTTATTTCTTGTTGGTGTTTGTACCGCAGCTTTCCCACCTCTTCATTATATAAAAAGAGGTAGGGTACATAATAAGAATTAACTCATTTCGTCCAATTTGATATCAAAGTGACGGTTCTGGAACTTTCTTATGAATGTCAAGGAGCATAGGAAAAACCACATTCTTTCAGATCCAGAGCCAACAAGAGTGACACAAATGCCAACTGAGATAGAGATAACGCCATGATTTGTGCATGGCTTATGCTGACTGTTATTCCTTGAATAGGGGATTGTTGAACATGATTTCTACGCTAAAAGTTCTGAGTTTGAAAACCCTGTCGTTGTAGTCACGTAAAAATTCGTCAAATAGATAATTTAACCGAAACTCAAAGTGAGTCCCAGGTCGAACATGGGGAGGCGAACATTTGATTAAAAATCGTGTTGGAATTATTGTCACGAAAATAGAATAGTTGGTTGGAATTAATCTATTAGTTATTCTACTTAAAGAATAATTAATAGAAGAAAGATAGAATGATACAAATAAAAAGAAAATAGAGAGAGAATGAACAAGAATTTTATAACAATAAGTGCATGTCTATTACAACTACTTGCTACAATAGAAAGTGGGAAATCTACACTAAAAAACAGTAAAGAGAGCGGGGGGTGAGAAGTTATTCCCCTCGATAGCTATTTGTAGGACGAGCCACGTTGATGGAGTGCCCGAACTAGGGTGGTGAGATGCTAAACGAAAGAGGACGAAGAGGAAGGACGGAGGATGGAGTAAGGCGACGTTGCAGCGGGCTCCGTTCCCCGAACAACGGTGGGAGGACAACCGCGGGATGCTCCACGAAGGGGGTGAGAAGATGGAAAAATTATCTTTATAACTCTATTGGAGCATCCCAGGAATGAGACCAGCTGTAACAACCCGATTCCCGAGTCCCTACGAGACACGAGAACTGGACCGACTCGACTAATCCCAAGACCTAGTCGTCCAACGAGGAAGTAACCAAAAGAGCAGCAAAATAAACCACATTCAGCATGAATATAACTAACAGTAAGGAAATAAGGCAGAAAAGAAAGAAGCCACTACAGTATATACCACCACAATAGTAGAACAACATTCATAACATAATACGAATTGTGGGTAAAGAAAAGTACAGCGGAAACAAGAACTACTCACTACAGTGGAACCAAAAAAAAGTGGTACAAGAGAACAATGGTAACTCTACTGGACCCTACTCGGCATAGCGTCCTCTGCAGCCGCTGACCCTGGCTGCTCAACACCTGGTCCTGAAAAGTAACGAGTGTAACACGTCAGCAAAACGCTGAGTAGAGTGGCAGCTAAACTAAAGAAACAGTAAAGTGTACAGTAGTTGTTTTAATTTTCTTTCTTCCTTTATTTACATCTTTCTATTGCCTCAAAATTTATCTATTTCTCAGATCCTTCACTTGATCTCGAATGTTCCTCGTGGGAACGATCTTGATTGCAGTCTTTTCCGAATAGTAGAAGTAGCACGTGGTGCTCTCCCGACCGGGAGAGTACCCCGTGGTGATCCTACTCTCAGTCAACCACCCCAAGGTCACGGACAAGCGTAACGGTGACTACGGCACGCGCGATAAACGCACAGGTAGCTAACCTGCACTGGCACGCGGTCAGTCATTTCCGATAACGGGTGCACCCAAAGCACAGCACGGAACCAGTACAGGGCAGAGCCCTCTCAGTAACAGGGGTCCAACCCCTCCACAGTAACCAAACAGGGGCCTTGCCCCTTCACAGTCCGTGCACCCTCGCCTGACTACCCTGGTCTGCCCAGTGGGCCTAATAAATCAGTGTAGGAGGTTAGCAGAACCCCGGGCCCCGTGGGGTAGCTAGTACCTCCCTACACTAGTAGCTCTCCTCGGTACTACGTACACGAGGGCCAGCAAGTCGGTACAAAGTGGCCAGTCCTAACCCCGGGTCCCTGGGGCGGCTGGCTCCACTCTGCACTAAACAGGGGGACAGTCGCTCTCCTTGGTACTCCGTACTCAAGGGCCAGCTCACTTCCCCAATTCTATTCCATTCACCTTCCAGGGGTTCTACTCCTAATTCCCCGTAGGGTTCCAGCTCTTTTAACTCAGCACATTCAGGTTTCACCTTTCCAGTTTCACGTTTATATGATCCATGTTCTCAATCACATTTATTTATTCATAGCAGGCAGCTGTTAATTCAATTCATAGGCAGCTATTATTTCCTTTCCACATTTTCCAAGACTGCAGTATTCATACATTCCACTAGTTTTCCCGTCCTAAGATTCATGCCATATCCTAGGATCTATCATAAATCTAGTTTTCCAGCCTTACGATTCATGCAACACCCTACGATCTACTATTCAATCTATTTCTCATTCCTAGAATTCATGCAATGTCCTAGGTTCTATTTATGGTTCCATAATTTAACAGATTATACTAGTAAACTTAAAAGCCACTCTACCGGTTACAACAGGAGTACTGGGGGCGTGGTCGGGAATCCTGCGTGCCTCCGCAACCCCCGAGACTGCAACGGAACGGGGTCCTATCACAAGGATCAAACACAAGGAGCTTCTCAAAACAGTATACAACTATTGTAGACGGGTAGAGGATGTAATTCCGAAAAGCACGCAACTCGAAACGCGGAAAACGGACTCCGAACGGGCCCTAAACGGGTCGAAAACAACGAAATAGTGCAAAATCAGATGTCTGGAACTTATTCCAGACGTCTTAAAAAGTGGATCAGAGGTTACCTTTGCTCTGTGTGGTCTCTCAGACATCCAGAAGCCTGCGGGGGCGTCTGGCCTAGTTCCCAGACGTCCGATGGTCACCCCGGACGTCTGGAAATCGTTCCTGTCGTCTGGCATTGCAGCTAGACGTCTGATTCACGTTGGATGCGAATATCAGTACCTGCGCGTACCCATTTCCTCTCTCTCTTAGTACGGTCAGTCGAAGAAGAGGAAGAAAGACGGAATAACTCACCTTTCAGACGTCTGGACAGTCCTCCAGACGTCCTCCCCGCCGTCTGGTTGTTATCCCAGACGTCTGATTCTGGAGAAAATTCCAGAATCAGGGCGCGACTTGCCCTCCGCTCGCAATGCTCGGCAGCGCAGCGACTTGTCCGCCTGCTGCTCGAGCCGCAGCAGGCCTCCCGCGTCACCCCGCGTCCGCCGCTTCCCTCGCATGCCGACCCTAGCAGCCCCGGCGACCTCGCCCTCACGGTTGAGCGCCTCTTCCCACGCGCAGCACCTCCTCCCACGCTCACCGCGGATGTCGCTGCCGCCGCTCACTCGCGCTCGCTCTTGCGCACCAGCTGGAAGGAGAAGAGGAAAGGGGGCAGAGGTGACGGGAGTGAGGGGGAGGGCGTGGCCTTTTAAGGCCGCGCAAGGAGGAGAGAGAGAGCGGGACAGAGGGCGTAGGAGGGAGAGGGAAAAAGAGAGAGAGAGAGACGCTCGCAAGTCTACGTGCTCAGGCACGCAGACAAAACACGTGTGTCGAAAATAACCGAATCCCAAACGTCTGGAAGGGGTTCCAGACATCTGGTCAGACGTCTGGGACACCTCCCAGACGTCTTAAAAACGTTTGAAGCCGCACGTTCGTAACACCAGCTCATAGAGCTTTGGAGGGGGTGAGAGAAGAGAGAAAGGGATGATTACAAAGGGGGGTGTAAGGTCCTTTATATAGTTGCATACATGGGGGAAAGAAGGTCTTTTGAAGGCTTGAAATTGATGGCAAGGTCTTTAGTGATGGATGTGCACGTCGCTGAAGTTGAGTGTTGGTGAAGTTGCGCGCTCCACCTCCACCCTTCATTGCTGATTCAAGTGCCCACAAGAGGCCACGTCCGCACCTCCTCCTCTTCAGCTGTTTCACACGGCCATCACGTCCACGCAATCTCAGCCGTCTGATCAAGAGATTGGATGGGTTAAAATCCACACGTGCCTCTTCACCTCCAGACGTTCCGTGTGCCCGCATTAGATTGGGCGTGCGGTTCGACGTCAGATCGCGCGTGCAACTTTGCCTCCATCCAGCTCTCCACATCGCCACATTTGAGTTGCACATCGCGCATCGGGTGGTCCAATTTCGATTAGGCGCGCTCCGCTCGCTCATGAGAGGCGAATTGCATTTCGAACACACTCCTCTTCATGATAGAGCGTGCAACCGCTGCGCTACGCCACGATCCTTGTCACGTTTTGATTTCCTCCTCCAACGCTCTCCACCGTTGGATGATGATCCAACAGTGGAGATTAATCTAATCTTTGTAAAGAAGGACGGCTATGGTGACGTGGGCGGCTGGGATGGCACCACGTGGTGCCATCTAAGTCGTCCATCTTCTTTCGCTTGTAGGTGGTGCCACGAATGTCAGATTGGATCGATTTTCACACCATTGGGCTACGATCGTCGATCTGAACCCATCCGTGTGGTTGGATTCTTCATCTGAGGTACGAATTTAACACCACCTTTGCCCTTGAGCTTTGATCTTTCTCGAATTGTAGTTGATACTACGGAAGTCCGATCGAAGCAATCTCAGAGTTGTTAAACTCCGATGATCGCCATGATCAAATCCATATGGTTGGATCTCAAATCCGAGGCCCTGAAATGATATCACCATGTCCCCTTACCACAAAAGGAGAAAATTAACCTATAATTTATACAATCTAACCTAAATGCATGATGATGTATGTCATGCAATATTTATAGTGATGAATGCTTTAATAGTCCTAGGAACATGCAAAAATAGGCATTTTAGGCTAATTAGATGTATGCACATCAAGGATGTGATTATGTACCATTCGATAGTAAAGGGACGTGGGAGTCTTCGTGTGAGACTTGCTCACACGCCAAGAACTTCGCGTGGGCTTTTTAGGTCTTTTACGACCTCTTGCGTCAGGAAGGACACACGTTGCTGCAATATTACTCCCTCATGAAGGGAATGCTGGAGAGGCATCACTCCTATCTACCAGAATGTGCCTGTGAGTTTTGAAGGAATTCTCAGAGACAGTTGTCTCCCTTTTCTTGGTAAGCCTTGGACCGGAGTACACAGTGTCATGCTCCAAAACTCAAACCCCGAAAATGAGGGTCGGAATCCCGAGGGATGGAAAGGAATAAAATATACATACATAACTTAAGGTAAAAGTATATACTATACTTATACTTTACATATACGTGTTATTTATATACATATACACATAATATTTACATACTATACATTCTACTTGCATATATACACACACTAACTCACTCACACACTAAGGCTCACACACCGAGCCAACACTTGGCCGTTTTTACCTTAACTTCACTTAAGTTAACCCTTCTCCTGACAAAATTTCTTAATGGGTGGGCCCAAGGCTTTTCGCAGGATCAATAACCCTATGTGGGCCGAATCAGACTACTACTAGGCCTAGGCCCTAGTTTTTATTAGGTTTATTTTTTTCCAATTTATTCTAGGCCGACACGCGCCTACGCACCCATGCCTACGGCCACAGGCGTGCGCATGCACAGGCCACCCATATGCTCAAAAGGGATCAAATGCTCATGGGATTTCATTTTGCACCCTACGCTATGATGACTGCTCGACTTAACCACTGAAAACCTTAAATGCCACTCACAGTGCTTAAACGCTACTAATGTGGCACAAATGCAGCACCTGTTCCGGTGTGTTTTAACCTGTTTTGAGGTGGTTTTTAGGCCTCGATTTGAGTGCCCATTTGATCTCCAATTTCAAATTAAATTATATCCTTGGAAGGCCCTTACATAGGGTCACAGAATTGTATAGTCAATTTACAAAAATAACTTATTTAATTATATTTAAATATTATTTAAACTTAGTAGTTTGTACATGTTAAATTAGACTATAAATCCTTAATTAATGTATAAATTAATAACTTAAATATTCAATTGACCTATAAATTAGTTAATTTACATGATAAGGTATTTATTACATATTTTTAAATTTTTTTAATCATTTATTTTAATTTATGTACATTTATATACACGTTTTAAATATATATATATACATAATTATATTATAAATACTATTATATAGTATAAATATATTATAAATTGGTTGAAAATATTTAAAATTATTATATACAACATAAGTTACTTCAGTAATAACTTAAATTACTAATTTATTTTATTTTAACTTAATAACATAAATATATACAATAAATAGTTAAATAAATAAATATACAAGTATAATATAGTATATAATAAATTCTTAAATATGTATGTACAGTAATAGATATGATTATACATATATACATAGTGACATGTATTTACTTAGGTATATGTACATATAATGTAAATAAATAAATATAATTATAGTATATATAGTTTAACACATCATAAATACTTATTTAAATAGATATAATAAAATGTAAAGTTATTTATGTACATTTAATTCATATAAGTTAATATTTACATTTAGCTTAGTATTAAATAATATACAAGTATAAATACAATATACAATGTGTTTTTCATTATTTTTGAGTTTTTATGGTATTTTTGTGTTTTATAGAGGTAGGAGAAGAGAGAGAGAAGGTAAGGTGAGAGATAAAGACTCTTTTTGATATTTTTGAAGTTAAGTTCATTTATTCAGTTTCAAAGTAGATTGAACCATCTGCTGATATGTTCTACTATTTAGAGGGTTCAAAATACTTTAAAACTTTGTACGCACTTAAAAAACTACCCAATCCTACTCAAGATACCTTTATTTTATTGTTTTACGATTTCTATTTATTTACAAGTCTAACACAAAAAAGGCCTTGAATGGAGTTTAAAATATGAACCTAAGGCCTCATTTTGAATTCTAATGGCTGGAATAGAGTTATAAAGCACCAGAAACGTCCAACAAACTTCACAAAACATATTTGAACTATTAAACTTGATTTTAGCATTGAATTCATTTAATTTACATACTTGAACAGATTAGACAATATACATGCTACTGACAATAAATTTAACACATGGATTCTAGCCACTCAAATGAGAGTTTAGGCTACAACAGTACATGAATGCTTGATACAAATGATGATATATCAATGCATTTCATTATCAGCTCAATTAACACTAAAAATCATCCCAAAACCCCTTGAAACCAGGCCCAATTCCAAGCCCTGCTGTTGCGATAAAATAAGCAGCCAATTCAGCTGTTGTGTTGGATATTTATAACAGCTATCATTGTTGTTGTGTCTAAAATTAGTAGCTAATTTCTGCTTTTGATGCTGCCATATTGAGTAGCCTTGCTGCTACTACTAATTCCCAACATCAGATCATAACTTCACTCAAAAACAGGGTTGAAACCCATTGAATGTTGCTGCTATTTAGCATTTAATATGATACAATGGTAGATTCAAATTAGTTACAAACTCGTAAAAATCCAATAGAGGAGTAATAATGCTTTGAACTCATTTCCAAAACCAAATCTAAACTTCAAAATCCACATTAATCACCTTGGAATTCAAGGTTCATTTCAATTCTGAAACATAGAAATATCGATGAAATCCATATAAAAACCATCTCAATATCTATCCGAATCGTTATGAAATCCAAGGGAAATCTAAATACCACTCCCAAAAATCCTTGAAATCCTAATATGTTCTTCACCTTATACTATGATAGTGTAAGGTGAAAATTCATATCCGACTTTCAAACGCATTAAATCTCAGTTCTAAAGTGTTTTAAACATTGCTTGATAGGCCTAGGGCTCATTCAAAACCAGATTGAAGCTTGGAAACAAAATACACTCTAATCTAATTGTTTAATGGATTTCCATCATGTTTTAGAAATGCATCATAGTATAACAATGGAGAACAATTCAACATGTAAAATTTGTAAATGTTCGAAAAACGTGAGTTCTAAGGTTGTTCACAAAGAGCAAACAATTGTAATTCAACCACTAATCAAGTATATAAGAAATGAGCACAATAAACAATTTGCAAGAAATAATATATTCAATGAATAACCAAATTGTATACCAAAGTCAAAGAACAAAAATAATGGTGGTTGAAACCACCAATGCATCCCTTAAACACTTAGGCTCTTTTCTTAACTCAAATCCAAATCTTAGTATCAAATGTCTCTAATAATCACCAAATGTCTCAACACTATAATACTCCTTTAGTTCCAGCACTTAGCCAAATTAACTCTTCTTCGCCTCAACTCCACTTCTCTATAGTGCAAAAACCCCCTTCTTCTCTCTCTCTGAGCCAACCCTTCTTTCTCTTCTCTCTCAGGCTTAATTGGGTAATCGAATCTGGAGCCCAGACCCGCGTGCATGTACAAGGGTGAGGAAGTGTACGTGGGTGTGTGCAGTAAGGACGTAACCCAGTGTCTCGAAGGTAGCCTCCTAACAAGCAAGATTCAATAAGAATCAAATTTTTTTTCCAAATCTCCTGATGTGGGACTATGCTACTCAGCTC
Source organism: Thalassia testudinum (assembly GCA_037157565.1). NCBI lineage: Eukaryota > Viridiplantae > Streptophyta > Magnoliopsida > Alismatales > Hydrocharitaceae > Thalassia > Thalassia testudinum. The sequence continues at coordinate 20,692,715 of JAZHRO010000015.1, read as the reverse complement.
TTCTTCATGTGCTTCAGCTGATGAGGTCCTCTTCAATTGATGTTGCTGCTGCTTTCTTCTTTGATTGAGAGCCTGGAGGCTTCCCTAGGATGTGTTGCATCAACTGAAGGTGATATCGAGACCTGAGATGGGTTGACAGTGGCGGACGATGGCGATGTGGTTGGCGACGACGTGAAGAACAATTGAAACAAAACACGGGTAGAAAGCCCCAATTAGAATGTTCAGGAGGTTTTCCGTGTTCTAAGGAACACGGTGGTGGTGGTGGTTTATGTTGGTGCTAAAGCACCACGATCATTTGTTTTGATGATAACAAAACACGTGTTATTTAACATTTACAATTTGAGTCCTAGATTTCAGGTCAATTGCAAATGTGGACGTGTTTAGACGGAGTTCGAGCTCGCATCCAGGACGGATTGGAGGAGCTTGACGGAAAACAGAGGAGGTTCGCGTGGAGCGACAGATTGAAGATGGAAGGAAATGAAGAATATGATAGATTTCCTTCTTTTGTACTAGTTGTATTTTTCGTTTCTTTTGTTGCTCTTTATTTCCTTAGATATTTCATGTTAAAGAGCCTCAAAGAACCCTAACAGTAGTCCTAGGAACACCGGCACAACCCTAGGATACTTAGGTTTTCTGTAGAATACTTAGAAAACCAATATAGGGTTCAAACAGCACTTCCAGATGTCTAATTCCCAAATCAGACGTCTGATAAAGTATTTTAAGACATCTGACTGTTGTTTCAGACGTCTGATAACTGTTAGGCTGGACATAGTTAGTTCTGTCTGATGAAATCAGACGTCCATACCTTAGACCAGACGTCTTAGGAGACGTCTGATGACTTTGCCAGACGTCCAACTAGTGGACCGTTGGCTGACTTAGCAAACACTCAAGAATATGACCGTTAGAGCCTTATCAGACGTCCTTAGGCCTTTCCAGACGTCTGATAAATGATCATTTTGCCTCGGCTGACCCAAAATCTCTTCTCAGAGATTTTCTAGCCGTTGCAACGTTTGGAAATCATTTCCCACAGTAAAAGTAGGTTTCCAGACGTCCAGACATAGTGTCAGACGTCCTGTATGTCGTTTGATGGACTTGCGTAAAAACCCTGTTTAGATCTGATCCAAGTCAGGGAGAGACCCGCCTAAAATCAGACGTCTAACCTTGGAATCAGACGTCTTAAAGTGAACTTGCAGACGTCTGATGCTAGAATTAGACGTTTGATAAGCCTGTCAGAACAATGATTGTTCCTGATTTCGGGCTGATTCTCTTGGGCTTTGTTCCCAACGGCTATAGAACCTTTCCTAAGCCTTCCAAAGCCTTCCTAAGGCCTCTATAAATAGAGGGGAACCTTTGCAACACAAGATACACACTTAGAGACACAAAGATACACAAAGAGAAACACAAGACACACTTAAGCAACGTATTTCCACTCTCTTGTGTCCAACAAGCTCTTGCTCTCTAAACTCAAGTTCTACATCCTGAGAGCATCATTCCCTTCGCGCACCCGCTCTCCCGCCGTTGTCTACGAGAGCGACATTGCGTCGTTGCGTGGCTCACGCACCCGCGTCATCGTCGACGCACTCCTTGCAAAGGGGAGTTTCCTAAATCCTATAGAAGCTTAGGTTTATTACTTTGTTGGCTCTATAGGTTTGTTGTTTATTTTACCTTTGTCTTTTGGTTGGGTATTTGCTTTGCGAATTCCCGTCTCCTTCGTGGGACAAAATCCTTCTCGTGGAGAGAAGGGGTTGAGGAATGCTACCCTCGTACTTGTAGCGTGGTTGTACTGAGGTTGAATCACCCTCGTTATAAAGTGATTCGGTTAGTGGATTTGATCAACTAGGTTGATCGGAAAATCCTAACTCGAGAGGGTTAGGTGGTGGTTTTCACCTGTTTTGGGTTTCCACCTAAAAACACTTTGTGTACTTTGTGCGATTGTCTTTCTGTGTGATTGTTTATTGCTTTATATTGTTTCCGCAATTATTACGTCACCCCTCCTGGTAGGGAAGAACCTTCAGTTTAATGGATGGAGGAGAGTGGAGGTGTGTGAAGCTTGGAGGTGAGCGTGATTTGGTGGGTTGTTCGAGGTTAGATTTGAGTGGTCAAAGAGCTCAATTTTGTTGGGCCTTTTGTTCTAGGCATGGAGAGGGAGGTAGTGGAGGTGGTGACATAGCATTTAGTGCGGTGTTACCATTATACCCCAATTCCTAACTTTTGCTAATCCCTAGCAAAATCCTATGGACCAAACCAAATCTCCAAGTAAGATTTTAACCATCAGGATGCCTTACCGAGACGTATCTCTAAATATTAGATTAAAATACCAAAAATAGGCATAGAGGTCTAAGGCCTGCCAAGATCCAGACCTGACTAGCCTCAGCCTTGGGTTAGCTGAGAAGGTTTCTAAGGTCCGCAAAAACTGCCTAGAAGTTTATTGACCCCAGCTGTTAAAGCACCCGTTCGTATTTGTAGCAAGTTTAGGTTCAGTTTGCCAGTGCATTTTTTTTATAAGAGATATAGAGAGGGATATTTATTTTGATAATTTTCACTCTTTTCTTTTTAAATTCCCCTAAAGCCAACATCAGATTGGCCCTAAATATGATCTGTATCAGATTCCTTGTCCCTACCATCAATCTTTGCAGGGTCTCTGGCAATCGATACTTCGGGAGAGCACCACCCATGGCAACCCCTAGAACCTTGGCTTTCGACACTTTGGGATAGTGCTGCCCATGGCATTCTGTAGCTAAATTCAAGCCATGGCAATCGACATTTCGAGATAATGCCGCCTATGGCACCTGAACTAGCACAAGATGCTTACGTGACCTCGATAAGATATGTGGATATCTTGGAAGACAAGCATCGAGGACATGGTATGTTATAACGCATCTTCAAGGAGAGTATTTTTCATTCCTCCTCTCCAGGCCGGGAACTCGTTTAATCAACTTGTGTCTTCGAGTTGCTCCTAAGTCGAATCTTCGGGAAAACATTTTCAAAACAGAACACCTTTTGGCATTATTCTTCATTAAGCGCGCTGAACTAGATTGGTGCATGATGTTTGGGTGCCTAGGTTATCAAGTCCCGCAAACCAAAGGGCAGCCAACAGGGCCGAATAATCCTAAGCCTTAGACTTAATACCTTAGCCTCGTAACTTCCTCAACCTCCTGAGGAATAATCAAAATCTTAACAAATACATGAGTGTTTAAGCCCTAGAATAGGCTTAAGAGGCCTAAGGTCAGTATCCTTTCCTTATCTCCTAAGATTTGGCCCTTCAGGTTTTAATTCATCATTCGATCTAACGTATAACTTAGGTAAGTTCCATACTCAATCACAAGGACCAACACAATTTTTTCTTTGTGCTCCTTTTTTCTCCATTTTTCTTTTCTCCTCTTTTTCCTCCATAACTTAGATCTTTCAATACAGCTCTCTTCTTTTCATCTTCTCCATTTTTCTTTTCAACGAAATCCTTTAAGGAATCATAATTCGCAGTGTTTTGCACTTTAATACCCCCCATGCCTAAGATTTGCAATGTCCTCAATGTAAATTAGGTGGGTTCGAGTTTAGCTTAGATCGTACATTAGAACAGGTTCAAATTGGTGGGTGAATAGGTCGGGATGACTGTCGCAGACAATTTCAAGCTCTAATATAAGTACCAAAGGTGGAGTCGGCTGTTTTAATGGAAGAATCCTAAAGTGCAATATGAATTTAGCTTAGAAGTGAGTAAGAAGGGTCTTGGTTTTTTTTTCAAATGGCAGGTTTCCTCCTGTTAAGTACTAAGTTTAACACCATCAACTGAGCGCAATGTAGCTAAGGGAGAATGGAGATCAAAAGATTCAGTAGCCAGATTTGAATCGATGAGCTCAAGGAATGGTTTTAGTCTCTAACCATTCACAACAAATGGTTCTGAGTCATGGCTGAGTCCACTGATTTCTACATCTCCATTTCCAAAGATCCTCCAGGCTAGGAAAGGTTTGATCCATTTTGATCTCAGTTTTCCTAGGAAGAGCTTAACCTTGGCATCAAAGAGGAGCACTTGTTGACCAGGTCGGAAAGATTTATGCGATTAGATACACGAGTTCTCAAATGCATCATTGTGTAACTCCTCGATCTCACTCATTTGCAATCGGCGGTGGATTCTAGCCTTCATGAGATCTAGATTACATTTCTAGATTCTCAGTAGGCTTTATGCTCCATCTCTACAGGGAGGTGACATGCCTTCCTGTACATGAGTCTAAATGGAGACATTCTTATTTGGGTCTTATGGGAGGTCCTATAGGCCCATAAGGCTTTTGGAAGTCGTGTGGACCAATCCTTCCTGTCAGGCCGAACAGTGACCTGAACGATTTTCTTGATCTCCCGATTGGACAGCTCAACCAATCCATTAGTCTGTGGGTGATAAGGAGTCGAAATACAATGCGACGCCCCATACTTTTTCATCAGGGATTGTAAGTCCATATTTGCGAAGTGAGACCTACCATCACTGATGATGGCTTTAGGAACCCCAAATTTGGAAAGGATGTTCTCCAAAATGAATCAAATGACAACTTTATGATCATTTGTTCTTGTGGGTATGATTTCGATTCATTTTGAGACGTAATCAATAGCAAGTAAGATGTACTCGAAGCTGTTAGATCCAGGAAAGGGTCCCATAAAATCACTCCCCCATATGTCAAAGATCACTCACACGATAATCGGATTTAAGTGCATCATATCATGTGTGCCAATCTTGCTGAGGATCTGGCAACGGGCACATGCCCTATAGTAGGATTGTGTGTCTTTGAATATAGTGGGCCAAAAGAACCCAGACTGAAGGATCTTCGCTGCGGCTTTACACCTAGAGAAATGGCCACCGTAGGCCTGGTCATGACAGAAAGAGATGGCATCATTGACCTCATTGTTGGGAATGCATCTTCGAATAACTGGGTCATTACCGATGTGAAACAGATAGGGATCTTCCCAGACATAGTACTTGGCATCAAAAATCTGCTTGTCCCGCTAGGAGGTTGCTTAATCAAGCGAAACTTTTGCCATGACCAAGTAATTCACGACTAAAAGATCTGTTGCCACCCCAGTAACTGTGCCAAAAACTAACATCAGAAAATGCAATGAGATAATTCGTTCGTTGTAGTGTGCGCTTATGACATCAATTTAAAAGAATATGGAGAGTGAGTCGAAGTGTCGAACACAGGGAGGTAAAAATCAAATATTTTTATCACTTACTTTTATTGAAATATGATGTTCTATTTTATTTGCTTGCATCCAAAGTGTAGAGAGGGAGAGAGGGAGAGAGAGAGTAGAAATCTGAGGTAGTTGAGGTTGCTAGCTATGCGTGAAAAGAAGACAAGATAAGTAGTTTAACGAAGAAAGCGTAAGATAATATAAGTAGAGCCTACTTTAGAATGAAAAGAGGCAGCAATTAAGATATCAGAAACTACTTTGATGAATATTGAAAAAAATGCCTTACAACTACAAACAACAACGCTATAAGAATGCTTAAAGAAATGTAAACATTAAGCTAAAGAAAGACTAGAAACTAATTCCGAAAAGGAGAGCGTTGAGGTAGGCGCAGCGGTGGAGAGGACTCCGTCGACGGCTCGGCAGCGCCGAGGACCAGCTTCGAGCTCTATGGAGGTGGAAGAATGCTTAAAGGAGGTCTGTATTGCAATGAGCATCTTAAGGGCCTTTTATAGGTGAAGAAATGCCTTGATTCGTCCTTGAACCACCCCTAAAAACCCCTAAACCGTGCCTGGAACCATGCTGAGTCGGTCTGGCACGCTGAATCGATGCCCTCGCTGTCGCACGTGCGCTGGCACGTGCTTATGCTTGTGGTGGCGACGCAGCTTCAATGCATTCATCCATCACCTGATCGACAGCTGAGAGGCTCTCATCATCTGCCCCCATCACACCTGAACATTACGCGATCACGATCGCTGCAATCCCAACTGGCCACGTGGAGTGATTTGCGCTTGAGGATTGCTCGCGAGCGGTTGTGATTTGCGCCCGATCGAGTGCTTTAGATTGCACGATCCTGCATAAGTGATGTGGCTCGTCGTCCACTGCATGATCCTAATCGAGCAATCCAATTCCACCCGCACTTGTGTAAGGGAGGGTGCTCATCGCGCCTCAAACATGCATCACCTCCTTGAGAGTGTGCTCGAACACCATTGTGCTACGCCCACTCACGCTTGATAACGATCATTAGATTGGGATCCAACAGTCCAGATAGACTCTTACGAGCTCTTTGAAGAAGTGAAGGGCGTTGGTGGAGCAGGCAATGTGGTGCATCATGGAGTGTTAGATGGTGATCGAATGGCTGAGGTTGCGTGGATCACGTGATGAAGAGAAGAGGCGAGCGCTAGTAGGTGCGGATGGATGGCAGAGCGGTTTCTGCGTCACACGTTGTGGGCCGTTGATCATCAAATCAATGACTAGTACTTCCCAGGCTCGTTGTAGGAGCTACGAAGGTTGGATTGGGGTGATTTCATAGCCATTGGACTCTGATTGTCATCCTAAATCCATCTGTGCTACTCGATTGCTCATCTGAGGCCTATTTCAATGTGCTCTTTCATAACCTAGCCATTAAACATTAGTTCCAAGCAATATCAATATAAAAATTATGCAGAATGCATGCATGCCCTTAAACCCACTAGATTATCGCAATTAAGTGTAAAGGCCCTCGAAATTGACTCTATATGACATAATTAATGCTATTATTTGTAGAGTCATTAGTGCATTGGCTCTTATACATGGCTTCCAGAAAATAAAGAAATAAGTACATGAAGCTTCTTTTGACTTGTTGAAGTCCTCGAAAGCATTGCTTGATCTTCTTTACTTCCTTGAGCTTCCTTAAGCCTCCTTAATAGATGTAATACTTCTTTCTTTCTTGAGGTTCATCAAAATATGTAGCTTAATCTATATTCATCTTCATCTTCATTTTTATTTCATGCTTCTTCCATGTCTAAATATAACTCTGAAATATGTAGCTTAATCTTAATCAATTGGATTTTGAAAAGTCGTCGGGCGAGAAGGTCTCTAGCAATCGTGTTAGCGATGAGGGGTGGTCGACTTGGCGATCTAGGGCTTGGCGAAGGAGAGAATAGATAGGGAATGCTCAGATGGGAAGGAGTGATGTGGGAAGAGGGCATGTTGTGAAGGAGTGGAGGAGGGTTAACAGGGAGATTGTGTGTTTCCAATGTCGTAGGCGTAGGCATATGGTGGCGGTATGCCGATATCCTCTCCTATGCTTGGCCTGTGGAGGGCATGGACACAAGCGAGACTCAAGTATGCTGAATAAAAAGCGATCAAGAGAGGGGTTTTTCGTGCCCCCTAGGAGGTTGAACTTTGAAGGTCCACCACCTGCTTATATGGGCCATACGGTTGATGTTGAGGTTCCCTTATTAGAGGATATTAGGGTTGTCGAGCTAGTGCTAAGAGGTGCTCTGATTGGAGAGGTAATGACTGGAAGCCCCTCTTTGGAATGCCTACAGCTATTGCTAAGATCCTTATCACTATCTGAGCTAGTGCTAAGAGGTGCTCTGATTGGAGACGTAATGACTGGAAGCCCCTCTTTGGAACGCTTACAGCTATTGGTAAGATCCTTATCACTATCTGTTGAAGGTTGGAAGATTGCCACTCTTTCCCCACGTGTTTCTTGGTGTTTGGTTTGGGGATGTTAAGATGTGGAACGCCTTCGTTTTCAATTTAGTGTGTTTGAGAATGTGATGGTTTTGTGGAGACTTGTGTCTCCCTTTGATGGTGCCTTGCTAGATCGGCCACCTCAAAGGACAGGATCTCGATATGGAAGGTTGGAGATTAAAGGGTTGCCTCTCCACCTGAGGTCACGTGATGTGGTTGCATCCATGATAGCAAGGTTTGCGAAGTTGGAAGAGGATGCAGAGGTAGGCCGTTGGGAAGGGGATGGTCACACGCTGAATGTGAATGTGGAGGTTTTTCGTGGGGGATCAGTACCAGAGAGAATTATCCATCGATGTGGTGGCAATTCTTGGTTACTTCGACTGCAATTTGGCTACAAGGAGACAAAATTTTAGGAACAAGAAGAGGCAAAGACTTTTGTTGCGATTGTGAGGGAAGAGACAAGTCCGATTTAGGTGGGTCGTGACACGCCAGTGGAGGTTCCTGAGCCCAAGAAGAGAAAGGACTTTCATCATATGGAGATGGAAGAGGGTGAGAAGGACAATATAAGGGAGGATCAACCGGTTGCTGGAGAGATAATACCTCTGGGGGTACTTCAGGAGATCCCAGCTAACTCATTGGAACACAACTCTTCTTTTCATGCTTTAGAAGGTTTGAAATTTGGTGTTGGTTCAACATCAAAATTAGTGATTGGGAGGTCCCCTTACAAATTAAGGCAAAGAAGAAATGAGAACAAGGTGAAATTGGATGAAAATGCTATCGCAGCGGTACTTGATGTTGAAAAGGTGTATTATTCCAATAAGGGGGGACCTCAAGAGGGGAGATGAGAGTCCACTCTTGGAATGTGCGTGGGTTGCGCGATAGGGTTCGAAGGGCATCACTAACGAGATATCTGAGGGAATGGGAGATTAATTGTGCGCTCATCGAAGAAACACATATAGAGGATGAAAGTGGATAGGTGAGGAATGATTTGAAGCATGCTAATTGTGTGGTTCAGAGTACGCATGGGAAATCTAGTGGAATGGCTTTTTGGTGGAGAAAGGCTTGTTTAGAAGTGGTGGAGGTTTTCAAGTCCAGACACATGATAACTTGTAAATGCAAGATAGTACAGGAGCAGATGGAATGGCTTATTATGGGAGTCTATGGGCCATGCGCACCGAACCTTCAAGCTGAACTATGGGAGGATCTATCAAAAGCTGCAAATCATGTACAGGGGCATCCGTGGCTTGTAGGTGGCGATTTCAACTGTGCTCTAACAGGGGAGGACAGATCAGGTGGTGTGACGGATAGTGCATCACCTGGCTTTTAGCTAATGGTGAAAGCCTTTGGGCTAAATGAATTTCCTACGTTTAGGGCTGAATTTACTTGGAGGAATGGTAGCGGCCTGAAGTCAAAGCTGGACAGATTTTTTGGTAATGTAGACCTCCTTGAGAGGTTCCAACTATCATTGGTTGTTGGTCTAAAATGCCCCTTCTCAGACCATACACTATTAGCTTGGGACAGTGGTGAGAATGCACAAGTGGGCTCCTATTTCAAGTTCAGACGGTCGTGGCTTAGAGAGATTGGTTTCAGTGAAATGATTGAAGCAGGGTGGCGGGCACAGCAGGTTGGTGGTACTGCTATATCAGATTGGCTTCAAAACTTGCAGCTATGCGGGTGATGTTAAAGGAGCATGGGACTGCAATAGCAACTATGAGAGAACAAAGACATCATGAAGCCTTATTGGAAGTGTAGCAGCTGGATGCGAAGGAGTCTGCTTCGCCCTTATCTATCTAAGAGTAGGAAACAAGGAAAAAATGGCAGGACATGATAGCTTAAGAGGATTTGAAGTGTGAAATGGACTGGTGGGAGCACTCTAGGCAATTGTGGCTTAGTGAGGGTGATGCCAACACCAAGTTTTTTCATCTAGCAGCTAGCTCGTGAAGAAGACATAATTTCATTTCTTCTATTATAGTAGGGGATCATAGAACCTCTTCTTTATAGGAAATCAGAGCTGAAGCTGTCCATTATTTCAAGGAATCTTCACAGGCTGCAGGCAGGGGATCTTGGAGAATGGTTGCATCATTATTTCCCTGGATTCCTGAAGTGCAAGCTGGTGCACTAATTGAACCTATTTCTAAAAAAGAAGTAATGGATGCTATAAAAGAGTTGAATAATGAAGGCTCACTAGGTCCAAATGGTGTGCAAGTGTTTTTTTACAAAGAACTATGGAGTATGTTAAAAGAAGAGGTGATGGAGGTCATTAAGGAGTTTGGACATGACAATTCGAGGTTTGATAAGATTAACCGGTCGTATGTCTTTTTGCTTCCAAAGAAACAAGTAGTGGATTGCTACCTGGACTTCAGACCTATTGCTCTTTTGAACTCAATTTATTTGATAGTGAGTAAAGTGTTGGCCAATAGACTATGAGTTGTTCTGCAAGATCAGATCCACCCCGTTCAAGCTGCCTTTCTCCCTAACAGATCATTGCAAGAATCATTCATCATAGCCCAAGAGATAGTGAGAATAGGAGGAAATGCAAGGCATTTCTCTGGGAGGTGGATTTCCAGATGGCCTATGAATTGGTGTCATGGCCATATTTGTGGGAAGTTTTCAAGCGAAGAGGATTCCCACCGTTGTGGATCCAATGGATGAAGAGGTGCATCACCACCGCCTCCTTCTCCTCATTAGTTAATGACAGATCATGTGGGACATGGATTCAACCACAAGGTGGAGTTCGATGAGGATGCCTGCTTGCTCCGCTAATTTTCAATCTTGCAGTTGATACTTTGGCGGGATATGCATCTAGATTGTCGGAGGTAGGGTGTTAAGAGGCTACGCTATTTCAAATAGGAATGCCATGGCTCCAGTACTTCAATACGCTGATGACACTGTGTTTTTTGTTGAAGGAAAAGAATAAGAAGAGAAAGCCTTACTACACATGGTTAAGATTTTTGGTGAGATTTCAGGTTTGAAGTTGAATGGGGAAAAGTCCTCGATAGTTTGCTTTGGGCTAAATGGTGGAGAGCAAGAGGCCATTTCTTCTATTTTAGGCACACCTTTGGTTATGCTTCCAATTAGATATTTGGGACTGTCGCTGAAGTGTACCAAATTGAAGAAGGAATGGAATGTATTATGTGATAAAATCTCAATCAAATTGGAAAATTGGAGTAGTTGCTACCTGTCCAAGGGTGGGAGACTCATACTCTTGAACTTTGTGATTACTTCTATTCCAATTTTCTTCTTCTCACTGTTCAGAGCACCTAAAACTATTTGGAAATGTATTGATGTGATGTGAAGAAATTTTTTTGGAAGGGTCCGCTACATGAAGGGGGATTTTTACAACCTCTAAAATGGGATCAACTATGTGTACCAAAGGAATATGGTGGTATGGGAATAAAGTCTCTCAAGGAATTTAATGATGCATTGCTACTTAAGTGGGCCACTAGACTGTTAAACGGTGAAAATAAGATTTGGGCTGATCTCATGAGAGATAATTGTGGCAAATCACATAGCAGCCTGAACAGGCTTCACCCTCCAAGCCTTCTCCTTTCTAGTAATCTGTGGTACAGGCTTTGAAGACCAACTGGCAGCTACTGCAACTGGCATTAGGTAATGGATGCTCTTTCAGATTTTGGCTGGAGGAATGGTCAGCGTTGGGGAAGCTGAAGGAAATCTATCCACGAGCTTATGCTGCTATAACTGATAAGTGGGAATCTATCAGCAACCTTTGGTCTGAACCGGAGGAGATGTGGAGGATTGGAGGGACTGAATGTTGTTGTGATGGTACCTGGACATGGGATGAAAGGAGGCAGCTACAGTAGGACTTGTAGGTCTTCAGACTAATGGCTGGAGTGGAAGACCAATACTATTGGGAGGGGATCTTCACTAAAGTTCCCACATATGACAAAATTATGCAGATATTAAAAGTAGAGGAGGCTAATCTAGTTGGAAGGAAGCTTTGGCTTTTAAGAGTTCCTTTGAAGATCCAAATATTTTTGTGGTTATATAGGAGGGATGGACTAATTACAAGTGATTTAAGGCATAGGAGGATGGGCACTCCATTGCAATTTTGTGTTCTATGTGGCTTACCCACAGATAGTTCTAGGCACATCTTCTCATCTTGTGTGATGATTGATTTGATTTGGAGAAGAGTTTGCAGGGAACAGCTTCCTATGTGGGATTTGCTTTGGCAAGGCTTTTTATTACGAGATAAATCACATGTCCATATGGCAGCGGTGATGTAGGGTATTTGGAGGGCTAGGAATGAGTGTTTGTTTTAGGAGAGATCAGTTTGTGGGAAACAAATTATAAATGATTGCTAGTTCCTCATACGTATTTAGGGATCTGTTTTTTAAGATCCGATTGTTCTTTTTATTTGATGAATAAAATGCCCTCCCGGATTTCTATCGTAGCACAATAGCTTTCCTTTCAGTTTCAAAAAGAAAAAAATAACTCTGAAATACATAGACCAATATAGCTTATTTTGTTAACATCAAAATTTGGTAAATTAGTGCTTTGCACTAACAAAGCGATCTTCCTTGTAGTGGTTTCCTGATCCGGTATCAATCAAGGGAAAAAGGGACTAAGGAGCCATTAGGTCAAATAGGTAAACTTGTAGGGTGAGACACCGGGAGTTGTGAACAGTGAGGTCACTACTGCAGGTTGGAAACCAGAGAGTCTATGTAACGACCCGATTCCCGAATCCCTACGAGACACGAGAATCGGACCGACTCGACTAATCCCAAGACCCAGTCGTCCAACGAGAAAGTAACCAAAAGAGCAGTAAAATAAACCACATTCACCATGTATATAACTAGCAGTAACAAAATATAGTAGTAAAGGAAAGAACCACTACAGTATGCACCACCACAACAGTAGAGAAATAAACATAAATATAAACATGAAGTTTACATTAAAGAGAATACAAGGAGTAACAGAAAACTACTCACTACAGCGGAAAGAAAGCACGAAAAGTAATACGATAACCCTACTGGACCCTACTAGGCCCAGCACCCTCCGCAGCAGCTGACTCTGGTTTCTCAACACCTGGTCCTGAAAAGGTAACAAGAGTGACACGTCAGCAAAACGCTGAGTAGAGTGGCAACTATAAGCTAGAAGAACAGTTGAGTGGACAGTAGTTATTATATTTTTACTTTCTTCTTTTATACTTTTCCATTCATTCACTATTGATTTACTTCTCAGATCTTTTTCTTGATCTTGAATGTTCCTCGTGGGAACGATCTTGATTGCAGTCTTTCCCGAAAAGTAGAAGTAACACGTGGTGCTCTCCTGGTCGGGAGAGTCCCCCGTGGTGGTCCTACCCTCAGTCAACCACCCCAAGGTCGCTATCAGACGTAACGGTGACTACGACACGCGCGATAAGCGCGTGGGTAGCTACCTCGCACTGGCACGCGATCAGTCGTTTCCGTTAACGGGTGCGCCCAAAGCACAGCACGGAACCAATATAGGGCAGAGCCCTCTCAGTAACAGGGGTCCACCCCTCCACAGTAACCAAACAGGGGTCTCGCCCCTCCACAGTCCGCGCACCCTCGCCTGACTACCCTGGTTTGCCCAGAGGGCCTAACAAGTCGGTGTAGGAGAGCTAGCAGAACCCCGGGGCCCGTGGGGCAGCTAGTGCTCTCCCTACACTAGTAGCTCTCCTCGGTACTGTGTACACGAGGGCCAAAAGTCGATACAAAGTGGCCAGTCCTAACCCCGGGTCCCTGGGGCAGCTGTCTCCGCTCTGCACTAAACAGGGGGACGGTCGCTCTCCTTGGTACTCCGTACTCAAGGGCCAACTCACTTCTCCAATTCTATTCCATTCCCTTCCCAGGAGTTCTACTCCTAATTCCCGGTAGGGTTCAAGCTCTTTTAATCCAGCCACTTTAAGTTTCACCGTTCCAGCTTTACGTTCATACAATCCATGTTCTCAATCATACTTATTCATTCATAACCTGCGGCTGTTAACCAATTTACAGGCAGTTATCATTTCCTTTCTATTTTTCCAAGACCGCAACGGTTGTATATTCAACTAGTTTTCCAGCCCTAGGATTCATGCCGTACCCTAGGATCTATCATTCAATCTAGTTTTATAGTCCTAGGATTCATGCAATGCCCTAGGATCTATCATTCAATCTAACTTCTCAGTCCTAGGGTTCATGCAATGCCCTAGACTCTATTAATTGTTTCATAATTGTATAATTTTTGTTAAATAAATTAAAGGGCCACTCTACCAGCGAAATCGGGAGTACTCGGGGCGTGGTCGGTAATCCCGCGTGCCTCCAAAATTCCCAAGACGACAACGGAACGGGGTCCTAACATAAGGATCAATCGCAAGGAGTTTCTCAAAACAACATACAATTACCGTAAACGGATAGAGGAATTTATTCTGAAAAGAACGCAACTTGAAACGCGGAAAACAGACTCCGAACGGGCCCTAAACGGGTCAAGAACGACGAAACAGTCCAAAATCAGACGTCTGGAACCTCTTCCAGACGTCCTAAAAGGTGGGTCAGGTCGTACCTTAGTTCTGCGTAGTCCTTCAGACGTCCAGAAGCCCGCTGGGACATCTGTCTTGGTTTCCAGACGTCCGATTGTCTCCCTGGACGTCTGGAGGTTCTCTCAGTCATCTGGCACTGTAGCCAGACGCCTGATTTACGTGGGATGGCGAGCCCTCGCGCCCTCCCGAGCAGAACCTGCGCACACACACCTGCTCTCAGCACGACGAAACACCGACGAAGTCGCGGCGGACGGCTGCATGGCCGTACACGCGAAAAAGGGAGAAGATAGAAATATCTTACCTGTCAGACGTCTGGACAGTCCTCTAGACGTCTTCGGTGTCGTCTGGACGTAAGTCCAAACGTCTGATTCTGGAAAATTTTCCAGAATCAGGGCCCGATTCGCTCTTCGCCTGCGACGCACGGCCGCACCGCGCCCCGTCCTCCTGCTGCTCGAGCTGCAACAGCCCTCCGCAACACCCCACGCTCACCGCTCCCTCGCCGACCGGCTCTAGCTGCCCCGGCAAGCTCGAACCCTCGTGGTCGAGCTTCTTCCTTCCGCTCGCAACCCTCCTTCCCGCATGGAACCCCTCTTTGTTTTTAAGTCGTTTGATTTTAAGATCAGACGTCTGGAATCCCTCTTTGTTTGGGGCGTAGATCGCGTAGAAAATTAACACGTTGTAGTATAATGCGAAATACCTCTCGAGCAAATAAATTAACGGAACTTGGTGAGTCCCAGTCGATCACAGGGAGGCACAAAGCACTTTTGATTTCATACACTTGTTCTAAATATGATTATTAAAGAATAGAAACAATCAATTATAATATTCACATTACAAAGAGATTGAATTTGATAGAATGAAAACATGAAAGTAAGCTACTACTAATCTAATAAAACGAGGGCACCATGGGTAGTTCGTGGTGGCCTTTTGGAGAAGTTGAGAAGAGCAGCAACAATCCGTCATGGTGGCCCAACGGATGCTTCAGATGGAGGTGCAGAGATGGATGCAGAGAAGACGGGAAGAAGAAGAAGAAAGAAAGGTTGAAGGAGGAAGAAGAAGAGAATTATGAGAAGTGCCTTCAAAGAGGGGCCCTTTGGCCTCTTTTTATAGCTTTGATGGGGGGCAAAGAAGGCATTTGGCTCCTTAAATCCGTGCAAATGCCTTGGATTAATCAAATCCGTTGATCGGGAGATCAACAGCCCTGATTAAGCCTTCCAAATCCTTCTTTTATCCCTGGTTGAATCTGGTGCTGCCATGTGGTAGCCTGTAAGCCCTCGGATGAAGATTGCGTGGCTCCCGCTCACTTGTGCTTGCCCTTCACTTTCTCTCCTTTGCTGCTTGCCTCTTCTGAGCGCCCGAACCTCAGCTGTCCAACGGCTTAAACGCGTGCTCGATCGCGCCTTGAAAATCCTAAAGCGCGCTCTCACGCGTTTCTGCATGCATTATCACGCGCGTCTGCATCCAATGCTCCCACGCTCGCCACGCGTTCGCTGCCGAGCTGCTCGATGGAGATCCGACAGTTGAATTCCCTTTGTGCTCACCACTTCTCATAATTCCACATCGGGCATGCTTCGATCCCGTGCTGCCCGTCTTGTGGAGAGAGTGCTAACCAACGTGCTACTCCCACGAGTTGGTTGCGTTTAAGTTTTGTTGGCGTGCGTTCTCGACTGTTGGATGGGAATCCAACGGTCGAGATCTCATCTCATCTAATGATGCGACGGAGAGTGGGCGCATGGCTACGATCGCGACCATTGGATGATGATCGAACGGCCTGCGATTCTCCTTCCAAATTGAGGCGTGGTGAGGGGCGGCTCGATGGCGCCATGTGGCGCCATCGTGGCCGTCCATCTTCTTCTTCTTGTATCTGATGATGTAGGCTTCCGATTAAGTTGATTTCTTCACCGTTAGACTGCGAACATCGATCTGGATCCATCTGCATTGTTGGATTTGTCGTCTAAGGTCTAGATATTCTTCAATTTCCCCTTGGCTCTTGCTTCTTCTACAGACTCCCTAGGGTGCTATGGGAGTCTGATTGATGTGCTCTTTGATGCATTATACTTTCGTTGTTATTCCAAATAGATCCATAAGGTTGGATCGCTCATCCGCAGCCCTAGATTACCTGCAATTAATAATACCTCTCAAATATCACATTATTATGTATAAAACATATAACTCATCTAAGATGCAAAGTACGATGTGTATGCATGCTGAATGCCCATGTTAAGCTATGTTCTACCTTAATTCAAGTGAATTAGGGTTTATGATTGCTGCGCAATCACTCTCCAAATGTTGTTTTTGGATTTAAGGCTAGGCCTTGATTCTTAAGGCCTAGAAATCCCATCCTACACCCTAGGAAACCTAATTTAAACCCTATCCTAAGACCCTCCTAAGAACTTAGATAGGTTCTCACTAAGCCTAATTGACTTGGATCAAGTCAATTACATTCTACCTAGTCAATTGGACTCCCATACAAGTCTAATTGGACTCAGTTAGAATCCAATTGACTTACACTTAATTTGATTGGGAACTCTCTCTCCCAATTACACACACATTGACTCAATTAAACTTGGTTAAGTTTAATTGGATCAATCACCTTAGCCATAGGTTGAGTAAACCTATTTTTAGAAACCTAATTAGACCTATTGCTTGGACCCACTTAGGACCAACTTAGATGTGGACTAAGTGGTCCACTTGATCACTTATTCACGACCACACTTGATCCACCTTATTCATGCGCACACGCACACACCTACACACATAAGTGGTGCCAATCTTTGGAATGCCAAAAATAGTAAGTCCACCTTAGTCATTCTTAGATCCACAAATTGTGGATCTAAGAAGACCCATTCCCAACCAAGTTGACACCAACTATGGAGCCATTCTAGAGTCTTCCACACTTCTCTAGATGAGCCACCTAAAGTCTATAAAAGACTACCTCATATGGTTGCCCAACCTATCTTGGATCTTTATAGAAGACGCCACCATCTCCACCTTCATCTTCACAAGCTCCACGACTCCATTGCTCCAAGCTCCTCCAAGTCCAAGATCAAGCTCTTACCACCTCTCAAGAGACCAACCTACCCACCATTGGCCATCCCTCTCTCCCTCCTACCTCCTAAAGACCACACGACCACAAAAGACCACCTCTGGTGCCCAATTTTCTTAGTAGATTAACTATTCTTCGCTTTTAATTCATGCATTTAATTCCTGTTAGTAGCATAGTGATATCTGCCTTCGATAGTGCATGTGTAATCTCCCTGAGATCCACAAGTGTATCTGTTTTTTGTTAGCTTAGTTAGATTTTAGATTCCCTGTACAAGCATTCCTCTAGAACCAACTGTAATGACTTGACCATTCAATGAAATAAAGTTGCCTGTTATCTTATTTTGTTGCAAATAATCATGTTAGTTTCGGAAGAAATTAACGAATTAGCAATAGACACATTTTTTGTTAATCGCCATCGCATAGTAGAAATTGTGCAAACAAGTACTCATACGTTCACATTCGTGATTTACTTGACTCACGCATACGTTTTGTGAGTTAACAACTCGACTAGCGAATCTTACATTCGCACCTTCGAAATCGGAATTCGATTTTGAGCGAGTCGAGAAAGAGAGAAAAAAGAAATCAAAATCACCAAATTATGCCTCCTTGAGATCAATCAGGACTCATGTCTCATTAAATGTTTTTGTTGAATTGGAATCACTACTATGATGCTTTCAAATCAAATATGCAATTTCCCTATCTCAACAACGCATAATCATTCATTTGATAATCCATCTAAAAATGACCTGAAATGATTAATCTATAATAAAATATAATTTTATTACATCAAAACAAGCGTATCAATGGATTGTTAATTTAATCCATTGCCTTAGTGGAACTAATATCAAAGAATGTTGCATTAATATTCACTTTAAAAATATACCTATGTAAAGAATGAAGATATGAGTCGGCCTCATTCTCCAACAACTAAAAAAATTGGTGACATTCAATTTCTTTTGTTCATAAATTTCCTCCATCATAGTATTCAATGAGATTGTTTGCATGCCCAAACCACTTTATGGATGTTAGGATTCACATTATTAAATTCTCACTTACATCTAACATCACCATAATTTGATTTTAGGGGGGAAGTTAGTCCTCCACAAATCTTTAACTTTGGAGGATAACATACTTCATGAGTTACCATAACCATCCAAATCCTTAATTAACACTTGATTAACAGATTTGATCAGAAATTCTCATTTTTCACCAAGGATGCCCTATAATGCTATTAGGAATGTTTCTGCTTACTAGAAGATGAATATTTTTGATGGTAGAAACAATATGTTTTCGAAAGATATTATTAATGAGGGAGACATTTCATTACTTGATATGACCATCAATAATATGATTGACATTGGAGATAGTAGGAAAAAATAAAGTTTTTTGAGAATATATTATTATTGACATGAATATTTCAATTATCACATTAGATATTTACTAATTTATCATCACCAATTTTTTTATAAGCTTCTTTCAAATAATAGATGTCTAACATTACAATTATCTTTCCAAAAAATAAAATCATGATTTTTAAGTTTATCTCTTCAAAGTCTTCATCGGGAAAATACGAAGTAATATGTCTTGGGTAGATGAATAATATATAAATAATAAATAAATAGTGACATGTCAATTTTCGAGAATTATCAACTCATTTCTTACCTACAACACAATCACTCATCTATTATGTCTAATCAAACTTACTTTACTTTCAACAAAATAATAATAAAAAACAATCAAATATTAATATAAAATAAGCAAACTACATTCTTATCTCTATATTATTTAATCATATCAATATATAACTTATAATATATCAATTTACTTATCATATTTATTCTCCTCTAATCTACACTTACGCAACTAACTTTATAACTTACAATTTTCTAATTTTTATGTAAAATTAAATAGTAACCCTCAATCAAACTAAATATACTCATAGATTTCTTATTATATCTACCAATGAAAAAAAATTTGTCTGAAGTATAAATTTATAGTCATATTTCATCATCAAATTAACATTATTAAGACACATTATTTTAGTCAGAACAATAGTTAAGCTAAGAGTTTTTTCAAGTTTTTTTTTCGAAGTCTTCAATGCTCTTTTAACCGTGAGAGAAGCTTGAAAAAAAAATCTTTCTCGATAGGTATACGGATCCTATCATCATCCCACACGCAAAATAATTAAGTCGTTTTCCTGTCGCCATTATTTCCAACAAATTGTTTCCCATTTGTTAGTTGACGCTCAAAAGGGCAGAGAACGTGAACGCTCGCTCGCATTACTTCTCGTCTCTTCCCCAACAGCCTGCCTCTCTCTCTCCTCTCTCTCCTACGCACTTGCCAATATGGGTACGGACTTCCAATCTGTACTTGTCATCACCACAATTGGAGTATTGTGTTTTGCATGAGAGTGGGGATTTATGTTGTACAAGTTGAGCATTCTATGCTCAGCTTGAGGGGGAGTGTTAAGAGAGATGATGTTGTAATTGGGTTATGTTTAGTCTTACATAGTGGAGTGAGAAAAAGTGAGGTGTGTGGTTTATAAAAAGGCTTGTTGTACCCTTATTTATCTTTGAGAAGAATATTTAGAGACTACGCCTATAGGGGTGCTTCTCGTGTGCTTCTCTCCATGTAAACCCAAGCGTTCTTGATTGTGATGCTTTGATTTTATGATTATTTTATTCCACTTTTATATTTTAACATGGTATTAGAGCAAGTCATTCTTGGGTTTGTTCTTTTTTTAACATTTATCATTGTTTTTATTATTCTTGAGTTTTTATCATTGTTGTAGGATCTAATATAGATTGTGCAATCTAATGGCTTCGCACATAAACACACTAAATGCGATATTAGTAATAACAAGAAATATTTGCATAAAGATTCAAACCACAGAAATAGGACACAAAATATATAGTGGTTCCCTACTCACTTGGGTACTCTACTACCTAAGCCTCCCAACTTAGGATTTTTAACCCGATTCCCTCAACCCCGAGGGAATCAATTTACTAAATGAGGTAATTAACGGGTTACCTCAACCCGAGTACAAGAACGGGTTTATTACAACCCAAATAAAGAGCAAAAGCTCAATATAAAAATAATACCATTGGTGTAAAAAAGATAAAATCTTACAACAAAAATTCCTAAGCGTCTTAATAATAATTAGAATAATATTACCGATAGAGAGCCTAGAAAAGACGTGAATTGCCTTGAAAATGCGTAAGAAAAACACGTCGATGAGTTTGCAAAAGTATAGAGAAATTTGACAGTTGCAAACTATTTCTTCTCTTGAGAAAGTGGTGGAAAATATGAATCTTAAGCTATAGGAATCTCTTTTATTTCTTGTATGCAAACTAAGAGTCCTAGGGTCTTTTTATAGAGTTAGGACCTTAGTAATACGTCTACTAGACGTTGGGATTTAAATCTCAACATATATATTACCAAAATAACATTTTCAGCCATTCAGATTTGGGCCAACGGCTAACTGGTATCGGTAGTGAAGTACGTGTATCGGTATCAGCTGCTCACAGTTTTTCTGTAGCTAGCACACAAGAGTCCTGGTACTGGTACTCATTATGGGTATCGATACTTGTAAGGTCCAGGCCCGAACTGAGTATGCAAACTGTGACCATCAGATACTGGTACTCATGGTTAGTACCAGTACTTGTTCACATTTTGAGACAAAGGTTCAAACCTGTGCCTTGCATATACCGGTATTGATGAATAGTATTGGTACTTGTTTACAAGTACCTTTATTTAGGTGTAGTACTAATTAGTTCACTAGTCTACTTTAACCACTAAAACAAAATCTTTAAAACAATACGTAATTTGAATGATCGTAATGTTAATCCTAATTTATCTCTAATTAATTTTACGATCTAATTATTTGTTAAGAGACATACATTCTAATAAAGTAAAAAAAAAAAAAATATAAAAGACTAAAGATGGGAGATGATCTTCCTTCTCGTCGTCTTTCCTCCTTATGATCATGCCTCCTTGCTATAGTTTAATGTTTGCCTTGATCTTCACCTAAATCTGAAAAATACTCAATTGTAAATATTAATATACAATAATTTTGTTAACATCAAAACAAGATGTGGAACAAGTTTCCAACAATTGTTCGTGTCTCCATGTTCTTATTCATGAGTTCTTGGAGGCATAAGAGGATCAGCCATGTTCGTGTCTTCATTGTGATGCTTTTTTGCGATGCAGGGTTTTGGGATCATTATTGGTGGGATCATCTCCATTGCCATCTTTACTACATTCAAGAGTTGGTTCCCCATGTCGCTACATTGACATCTTGGTGTAGGTGTTGCCAACAAGGCTGAGGAGTGCAAGGAGACAATCCTTGAAGCCCTGGATTACGACGTCGAAATGCTCACATCTGAGGCCTCCAACGACAAAGTGCCTTACTCTCCCCCTTCCTCATTTTTACGATGGGGTTGGGGATGTTCTCCCCAGTGTCTTGACACACTTGGCGACCTTGGCACGGAGTTGCTCAACCTTTCTCGAGGCCTTCGTGGGGATCTCCCTCAATCTCTTGGCAGCGTTCGTTATGAACTCCTATGAGAGCGTTGCGGCATCCTTGTTGAGCTCCTGTGACCTCACCACTTCCTACGAGATTTCCTGCAACCTCTTAATCACCTCCTTCACGAACCCCCACACCTTGTGCCACAGATTCATCACTACTTTAATATCGATCGAGGTCGAGGTTGAGGTTGAGAGTGAATATGGGAATTGCGAGATGGTTAAAGCCTTGTTCTTCTTTGCTTCTAGGCAGGGAGGGGGAGCATCCATCTAACCAAGAGTGGTGACGATTTGCAAAGGGTTCACTTGAATCCTAAAAAGGATTGGTAATTTATGCATGTTCTTCCCTTCTTTTATTTATATCCTGTTGCCTTGATGGTTAAATTAAAAGGGGGGGAAAGAAAAGAAAAAAAAAGGGAAAGAAGGAAATATAAAAAAGAGAGAAGAAGAACAAAAAAAGGATAAAGGATGGAAGAAAGAAAAGGAAAAGAAAATGAGTTAAAAAAGGAGAGAAAAAACAAAAAAAGGAAGCGAAAGAGAAGAGTGGGAGAAGCTCTTCTCTATTTGTTATCTTCTCTATGTTGGTTTCTTCTTTAATACAAGTATGTGAGGAAAGGGTTGTGAGAGCCTATTGTGATCCCATGTAAGGGAGACTTGTTCTTTGAGGTCCTTACATGAGAGAAGCTCACTTCTGATCCTTATATGAGAGGAACCTATTGCTGGTCCTTATATGAAAGAAAAGTATAGAGATTTTTGTATGGGAGAGGTCAATCTTGACATCTCTAAGGGAGAGACCCACTTCAAGCTTCTGTATGGGAGAGGTTAGTCTTGAGGTCTCCAAGGGAGAGGCCTAATTTTGAGATCCCCAATGGGGAAGGCACTAATACCAGTTGAGGTCTCTTGGAGAGCGATCAATTAGAGCCCGCTTTATCAGTTCATTGCTTAAAAGCAAGAACAAGGTTGCAACTGTTGTCATTCACTTGGAGGCTAGCCATGAGCACCATTGGAGTATTATGTTTTGCTGATAAGAGTGGGGATTTATGTTGTACAAGCTGAATATTCTATGCTTTAGCTTGAGGGGAAGTGTTGAGAGAGATGACGTTGTAGTTGGGCTATGTTTACTCCCACATAGTAGAGTGGGAAAAATTGAGGTGTGTGGTGGCCTATAATAAGGTTGTACCCTCATTTATCTTTGAGAAGAATATTCAGATTATGCCCATAGGGGTGTTTCTCCCGTGATTTTCTCCCATCTCTTCATGAGAGGGGTTTCCACGTAAACCCAAACGTTCTTGATTGTGATGCTTTGATGTCATGCTTATTTTATTCTTCTTTTAGATTCTAACATTTCTTGGGAAATTATTTTCATGGATTTTATCATTATCATTTCTTGGAGTTCTTTGTTTATCTTAAGAGAGCCTCGTGAGCACGTAGAGGATTGGGTAATCCTCATTGAAGAAGAGGGAGTGCTCATAGGTTATGAGGAAGGAGAGGCGACCTCATGGAATGCGATCTCGCACTTGATAAGGTTGGTGTTGAAGGCGGAAAACTACGCATTTGTAATTGGATTTGAAAATTCGTCGTAGTTCGAATCGCGAAGAAATCCATTCAACGGATAAAATTTATACCAAAAAATCCGTAAAGAAGTTACGGGTCGAACACTGGGAGGCGGACGTTTGATTAAAAATACATGTTTTATTTGTTTGTCATGAAACAGATTAGCTGGTCGAAAACTAGCTATCTATTTAACAAATAATGAATAGGAGAGAGAATATTACAAATAAAAGTAAAATGGATGTAGAATAAACATGAGTTTCATTATTAGAAATTGTTCATTACACTACTCATTACGACTAGAAAGCAGGAAATGATTACATTAGAAAGCAGTAAATCTACTCTAGAAAGCCGTAAAGAGAATGGAGAGAGAAGTATCCTCCTCGACGATTGCTTGGAGGATGAACTGGACGGGACGACTCCTGGAAGACGAGGAACAGAGCGGGAAGGACGAAGAGGGAGGAATGAGAACGAAGCAGCATGTTGTCGTCGTGGGATCTGCTTCCCGAATGCAGAGAGAGGACAACCGCAGGATGCTCCACTGAGGGGGACGAAGGTGGAAAAATTAAGATTTCTACTTTAGAGGAGCATCCTGGGTGTGGGACAAGCTCTTAGAGCTTTGGAGGGGGTGAAAGGAGAAGGAAGGGATGAGAAATTCGTAGGGTAGGGGTCTCCTTTTATAGTTGTAAGGAGTGGGGGCATTTTAGATATTACAACATTAAAAACATTAATTCAGGATCTTTCGTCACTAAAGGCCTGAACGTGGTTGACGTGTGTGCGACGCGTGCGCCCGCTCACCTTCAGCGCCTCAAACGTATGTGCACGTTTGCACTCGCTCAGCCGTCCAATCTCTTGATCGGACGGCTTAAACCGCACATTGCCAGCATCGCGTGCCTGCGTCTGATCAAGCGATCGCGCTACGCGTCTGATCGCGCGTGGGCACTATCGGCTGATCCATGCCGCTCGATGTCGATCGCATGGCTATGATGGCGCGCTCGCACCCACGACCCCTCTGATTTTGAAGCACAGCGTGGCTCGAACACGCGCCCTTCGCTCGCAAAAGGGCACTTGACCGCTGCGTTGTGCTCCCTCTTGAGGCGAGCGCATGATTTGTGCGCGCACGATCTGCCACAGCCCAGATTCGTCGAGCGGGTGAAGAAGAGAAGTGGAGGTGGGTCCTTGGGGCTGGTTAGGCGGCTGGGATGGTGTCACGTGGCATCATCTTGGCCGTCCATCTTCTAAGTATTGTAGATGGTGCCACGGATGTCGGATTGGACCGATTTTCATGCCGTTAGGCTGCGATGTTCGATCCGAACCCATCAGTGTAGTTGAATTTGTTGTCTGAGGTGCGGATTAACATCATCTTGGCCCCTGATCTTTAGGGTTCCTCGTCCTTATTTGGTGGTACAGATGTCCGATCTGGGCGATATTGGAGTCGTTGAACTTCAATCGTCGCCCTGATCAGATTCGTACGGTTGGATCTTCGATCCGAGGTCCTGATAAAAAATTATAAAAGGAGAATTACTATACAATTTATACTTGACCTAAATGTGTGATTATGTATGTTATGTAATATTTGCAATGTATAATGCTAATGTGATACTAAGAACATACATTAATAGACATTTTAGGTTAATCAGATGTATGCACATCACACTCCCATGCATGTAATTTTTGCTAGTCCCTAGCAAAAATTACATGCTATTTATAAAAGAATTAGGTTGAATTACTTAGGTACAAATCATTTTCAACATTAAGAAATTTTTACTTAGGACCTGAACTTTTAAACACACAACAATGCTGAGTATCTGCCAAAATGTAGAACCGCCTCAAGCCCTCGCCTTATTTAAAGAAAAATCTTTTTTTTCTTTTTCTTTTCTTATTTTTTTGGATTTTTGTGTTTAGGGTTACAGAGCGGCTTTCTACGGCCACTCAGCACGCCAAAGACTTGATGAGAACCCTAAGTTTTAAGCATCTTTTTGTGAATGTGATAGACTTGTTGATCGACAATCAGAACAGATTTTAGGTTTCTACACCCCTAGGTGACCTTAAAAAGAGAGTTTTACCTAAATGTGTATCTTTATGACCGGTAGCTTTCTCCCTACTTTTATTGTTTTATGGGATTAATACAAGGGTGAGTTCAGTGTATATCTCCCCGGATTATTCTACTTCACTTCTTAAGTGTTTTTTGAATTTTTAGTGTATTTCTTGAGCTGGGTTTTGGATAACCGGTCGATGAGCTGTTACTACCGACAACTTGCCGGCCATACTCGTGCGGTGAAGTGTGGCTTTTTTATTTTTGTTTCTTTTTGTTTCTTTTCTCCTTTTCTTTTTCTTTTTCTTTTCTTTTTGACTTTTTTTTTAAGTAGGTAGCTTCCCTGATCTAAGATTTACCTAAAGGCAGCAAGAAGAGAGTAGTCCTATGATTGGGCTCTGGACAACCTACATATGGGCTGTTACCTATGCTAACTTGCCAGCCATATCACTCTAAAAGGTTCATTAGCTACCTAATTTCCGTTAAAACTACCGAACAATGAGTTAGTGACGAATAATGTGTAGATGCTTAGACTTAAAATTCCCTCAAATCAGAGGGTGGGTTGATAAGTCCGTACTTATCACCCAAACTTATTTAATCAAATTAGAAATATAATTCAGGATGGTGAAGACTCGAGAGACAAATTCACATTTTAGTGGATACCCAGGCTGATTAAGTCCAAAAACCTGAAAGGTCTTCGTGTTCAAATCATACAGTTTTATTTCCTAAGATTGAAAAATTTTCTAAAGACTAAGTTCTCTTTCCTAATTCCACAATTTTTTATATATAAATAAAAGAAAACAAAATGAATCTACGAAGCTAACGAAATAATTCAGAGATGAATATCCACCCCCATGCCTATCTAATGCAATGTCCTTATTGTATTAAAAAGACATGAAACAGAGTGGAGTAGAGTAGAAAGCACCTGAATTGCGTGAATAACGGGTCCGCTTCGAGATATACAGAAACTGTATACGTGCTGAATTTAGTACCTTCAACTAGGCACACTATATAAAGAAGAGAAATAAAAAATTTACAGGTGCAGGTCAGAATCAGAATAAAAAGATGCAACCTAAGACCTGCCAATAGATGTCCACAGATGTGGACCAGATTGTGATGCAGACCCATACCCCATTGTCGAGAATATCTAAGGTTCTGGATAAAAATTTCTCAGAACCTGAGATTAGTATGCAAGTGGGGTCGGGCTTGCAACTTATGAGGATGCAGCTCAAGACCAAAAGTCGGGTTACAGAGAAATCAAGCTCAAAAGGATAATCAATGAATGTGTGCTTGGGTTGGTCATCCTCAGAATAAATGTCGTAAGGGTCCTGGTTTGATGGTTTCAGCTTAGTTGGAACCCTTAGACTCGATCTTCTACTTCCTCCAGAGTTTTCTTCCCAAATCAAAATTTCCCAGCTTCTATCCTCATTCAGAATGTCAAATTCTGGGACCTCTTGCATATTAATCACCCCATTTGAAATTTTCAAGTCTAAAAGATGTGACTGAATCAGAATTGACTTAGGTCTAATTATCTCAAAAATAGAATTGTTAGTAAGCTCAATGGGGTGTAACTGACAATCGAGGCATTGAATTGAATCTTTCAAAAAATGCGATTCTGAATCCGTCATGTGAGTTCCAATAAGATCAATTTCCTTAGTGATTGGGCCATCATATGATCTGCCTAGTTGTCTTACAGAAATCGTGTTCTGTAAACTCACGTGAGACTTCGCAAATTGATTCTTCACCCTCAGACTCAAAGAAATCTAAATCGGTATTAATGTACGTCCAAAAAATCATCCATTACTTTATGGTCCATGGAGACATACATTTTCTCGTACCCCGGTTCAGTTATCTTAGGTGAAGAAATCAGATCATCCTTAATTGGTTGCTCGTAACATGTGTCGACCAACAGGTGCCTAAGCGGGTTCTGACATTGGCTCTCCTGAAGGGTGTTCATCTTGGGAATCATTCCATGATTGAACTAAAGCAACCACAAATTTCATTCTCAATTTCGCTAACTTCCCAAGTAAAAACTCACTCGGGTTCTTATCTTTAACATCCTGGAGCCAATCCAACAAATACTTGTTTAGATCATCAATCATTCCAATTAGGGGCTCCAATTCTTCAGTGCAAGGTATTGGTTAAACTTCTAAAGATTGTATAGTATTCCTCAAGTTAGTCAAAACCTTATCTTGAACTTGGTTAACCTGAATCAAATAACTTGGTTTAGGGTTGGGAGGGTTTGGGATCAGTGCAGAGGAGTTAGCGAATTGAGATTTGTGATACCCTTCCTGATAATAGGTCATTTTGGACTTTCAAAAGGTGGTGATGACCTAAAGGCAGTGTATTCAGGGTATGGGTAAGGATTAGGGTATCCTTCTTGACTGTAGATTGTATTAGGTTGTTTATAAAAGGGTGGTGATTTATAATCGATGTGGCTTGAAGAAGGATATAAATCACAATTATGGTATTCAAAGTTTGACCTTGAACACAGAGGTCCGGAATTGTATCCCCAATTCGAGTTATCCCAACTAAGAGATGGTTGATTACAGTACGAGTTGGGATAATAATTATTATGTTGAGGATAAGTCATAATAGGAGGGAATGAGCGGGAATGCGTATGAAATGTAGAAGGATTCATGATGGACGGGAGGAAGAACGATGTCCCACAATACAAACAATCAAACCTGTCCTTAAGTGGGCTAACATAAAGACCTACAACTCCCAGAACCCATCTTGAGATAAAGTAACGATTTGATATTCTTTCCGTTCAATCCAACCAGTTAGAGGGAGGGACTGGGGAGAAGGTTTTTCCTTCGGCTTGCGCCTCCGGTTCCTAGTGTAGCCCCCAGTTGTGATCATTTGATTCTGCTCCCCTAGCTAGACATCAGATTGAACAGTAAAAATAGACTAATCGAAAATAATGTTGTTCTGGACTCCGAAGAGCGAGTCAAATCCTTAAGGTCAACGTCTACTCTTTTAATTACGGTTAGGTTTGAATGTGCCTTGGAATGTGATGAGCCTTTTATCTGGGTTGTGCCTTTAATGATTGATGTGTGTGTGTGCACAACTAGTGGTTTTCAAGCAAGATTATTTTTGATGCGGTGAATTTTAGGGTTCAAATCTTGCTTAGTAGCTTTTAGAATTCAACTTTAGGTATTTTCAATTAAGTTTTGTTGGCACATCAGGTTTTGAAAGCACAGGTGAAGATATTTTCCTTTGAAGCTTAAAAGAATGTGGAGTATCTGTTAAATCCCTAAGAGTTGAACCTGTGTGGCAGTTACTTAATGAGTTGATTTTAGTTGAAGTGGTGCAGTCCAATCAACTCAAACAATCGGCTTGTTGTACCACTTAATTAGGCACACAAGTGATTACCTAATCTGATTTCCACTTGATTATGTTTGGGTGTGTGTACCGGTTCCAAAGATTTATTTATCGGTTCAGTTTGAAAATCAGATGAGGTTGTGTACTTCTGTGAGATTTTTTTAATTTTTCTTTTTAAATGCGGAGGTAAGGCGGGTGTTGGTGTCAAACAAACAATCAAAACTAACCTTAGGGTTTATAAGAATACCTAGATTGATTTAGGTTTGTGTTATTACGTTGTAGAATGAAAACTAATGGGTGAGAGGTAGGGGTAAACTTACAAACCCTTCAATAGTACTTTGCTCCAAGTCTCAAAAGAGTACCTGCAATCACAATAAAAGAGGAGAGAAGTGAGGTAAACGATTCGTAAGTCGGAAAACACGAAGAATCAAGGAGTGTCGCCTCTGAAATTGTACTAGAGGGGGGTGAATAGTGAAATTATAGAATATTGTAATAAAAAAGATTTAATCACACAATGTACTCAATTATTTTTAGGTGGAAACCCAAGATGGGTGAAAACCACCACCTAAGCCAATCTCTTGACTTAGGATTTTCGATCACAAGGTGATCAATCCACTAACCACACTACTTAAACGAGGGTAGTGTACCTCAATTACAAATCCCACCTCCGATCCCTAAACGGAGGTTTCTCCCTTCAAAATGAAGAGACGGGGACCCGACAGATCGGATACCTAAAGTACAGAAATTAAGAAGTAAAATAACACCTATAGAGCACCCCAATAATTTAGTTACTTTCTTATCTACTAAGCATGAAAAGAACTCCCTGATGACTTGCAGAACGGAGTGAGCCGGGAGTATGGATTTGCCCTTTGATCAGAGTACTAGCATAGCACAAGGGCAAAATGGAGCTTAAAGTAGCGAGCAAGAGATTTTTCTAATGGATTTGTATCTCAAGAGGTGTGTGTTGCCTAAGAGGAGTTGTAGTCTATTTATAGGTAAGTTTGGAACCTTCAAGAACACTTGGGAGAGCTCTTCTAGCCGTTGGAAACAAATCCCAAGAGTTTAGGATGAAATCCACACAAAATCAGGGCAATGATGAGTCTGACAGCAACATCAGACGTCTAATTATAGGATTAGACGTCTTACAGGACGTCTGATTTTACCTCTGGTCGTCTAATATTGCAAGACATCCTCAACAGACTCTATTCGATCAAAAGAAGGACGTCTGATATTATCTCATAAGACGTCTGATTATTTCATTGGACGTCTAATGAATGGTGGATTCGTTCCTGTTGTCATCAGATCCAAACAGTGTTCTAGGTTTAGAGGATCAGACGTTATTATGGACGTCTGAGAACATTACCAGATGTCTGGAAACCTAAATACTGTTCCCTACTTCTGCCAAAAGATTATGTGGCCGTAAAGAGATACGCACAGAAAATCATGGCCAATGGTTCAAAGGCAGATGTCTGTAAGTGTGTCAAGACGTCTGTAAATTATTTTTGGCATAGACGAAGTCTAACAGTTAGTATGAGGACGTCTGGGTAAACAATCAGACGTCTGTTTAAGGTTGTCGACGTCGGAAAGTAAAGTCCTTCGACTGATGTTTATGAGACAAAAAAGGTAGAAATCTTTGAAATTAGACGTCTGATACACTTGTCAGACGTCTTAAAGTGGAAAATCAGACGTCTGACCACTGTTCTGGACGTCTGATAAAAGTATAAGTGTTGGGTTTTTGTTTCTTATTTATCCTAAGTGTAGAGAGCTTAAGTTAGCTATTTATAGGTTTTGTTCGGGGGCTCTTTACAATATTTCTAGACTCAAATAAAATGAAAATTACAACCTTTGAAAGTTTACATGAAAAAGCCTAAGACCTAATACTTATGCTACTCGTCTTTACGCTTTTAATCTCCCGTCTTGGAAAGCTTTTTGAAATCCTGCAAATATGTTATTACAGAGAGAAAATAATATGCTACGCTTTATTTTTTATTTCATTTTCTTCATTTTGTAAAATCATCAAAATATTATATACGAGTGGTTGAACTAACAATCTCCCATTTTTTGATTTTCAAAATATAGCTGTAGGTTCCTATTTCCTCCCCCTAAAGGTTGTACTTGGTAGTCTTTATCTATTTAAGAAGTTTTTATATTATTCCTTAAGTTCTCACCTACATTCTTCTCCCCCTTTTTGAATATCATCATGAAGGGTTGTTAAAGGGAGTTGAAATCCAAACTACAAGAGTGATATCTACGAAGTAGAGTGCATGAATAAAATTGCATGTTTAAAAGATGACAAGGCATTAAGGAAAATTGATTAGGAATAGAAATATTTAAGCATGGACCAGCTATTTGTTCCAAAAAATATTAAGTACGGGGTCAAGGCCCCTTAATACAAACTTGGAATAAAAGGCAGAAAAATAGAAGCACTAAACTATTCTTCTTGATCTTGGCGGCGGCGGTGATGAGCTGGTCCTTGTCCCATTTGCAAATTTTGAACATCTGATCTAAGTTCGTTGATGTTGCGGCGCATGCTTCCCATGTAGGTGTACATCTCGCCGGTTCGACGCAGCAGGAGGGAGATGCCGGAGGAGAGGGAATCTGTGGCTGGATCCCATGCTTCATCAAAGCTCGAGCGGGGAGCTTCTATTTGAAGGGGTCGTGGTTCATGGAAGTCTGGAAAGGGTGGAAGGGGTTCTTCTTCCATGGGCTCGTCAGCGGGCTCAAGATGCTCCCTAAGTATATGCATCTTGGCGGCTGTGGCCCGGTTGTAAGGCTCAATTTTCTTGTCAACTGCTTGGTCAGTTATGGAAATCCGCTGGGTTGAAAAGATTTTGGATAGAATAGACCCAAACGAAAGTGATGCCCCATGGTCTTCATTCATGACGCGAACAATGAGGCGGCAATAATTGAAAGGAATATGACAGACGGCCGCAAAAAGGAGCGCCTTGTGTTGCCGCGAGATGTAATCAAAACCTCCCGATTTGTTTAGGAGGTCCCACCCAAAAATGCGAGAGAGTAGACGTGGAAGGGGTTTGAGATTTTTGCACGGTAGGGTGCCAAGGTTTTCAACATATTTTTCAGGGAGAACTAACTCTTGATTGATGATTTCTGGGTCGTATTGCCTCAGAATATCATTGAAATCATTTCCCTCATTGGGGATGGCTAAAAGGTCGGAAGTAGTTTCGGATGTGATGTGTATTTCGCGACCAAATAGGTGGGTATGGAGTTCAAGTTCATCGTTGCTGTAGTCCTCAACGATGTTGGCATAAAAGAGACGGCAAAGATCAGGGAACACACCAAGAGTTCCAATGCTGGAGTGGAATTGACGGTCAAAATATTGAAAGAGATGGAGAGTTTGGAAGTGTTCCCGAAGGCTCAAATGGGCAAAATCATTCCAAACAATAAAACGAGGGCATTTAACTTTGGCATTCGCGAAACGACGAAATCGCTGCCTAGCGATGTCGCCCCGCAATTGATCTGCCAAATAAGTGGAAGAGGAAGTGGAAGATCCCTCAACTTGCTTCGTACGGGGAGGCATATTTGGTGGAATGGGCGGTTAGGTTTTTGAAAAAAAAAAACAGGGTGGTGTTTTGAGGATAGAATACCTGTAAAAAAGAAACATCCATACAAGAACATTCAACCAACCAAACAACATTCACCCAAAACATAGATTCAAACAATGCAATCATCATTAAAAAAAAAAGTGTGGCAGTATGCCTTGAGGCAATACAACCTTCCATGTAGTTGTGGCAATATACCTTTGGATTCAAGCCACTAAAGAGTCAGCTTGAACCTCATGAGGTAATACCCTTGCCATGGAAGATGTAGCTAGGGCTAACAGGGTTTTCTTGATCGAGGGTTAGGGTTCTAAGGCTGATAATGATATGAAATGTGCAAGTAGGTCAAGTGAATCAAGAAGCTACTAGATGCTGCAAGGTCGTGGGAAAAAAAAAAGGCATGGAGACGCCCTAGGAGTTGAGAGGGTATACCCACGGGAGGAGGGAAGCCTGCAAATGCGCGGTCGAGAGGCAGGGAGGATGCTCGCAGAGGAGCAGCAGTTCCGTTAGTCGTCGAGGAGGCGCGACGGTCGTCTGGCGGAGAGCAGAACTTCGCCAACTGCTGTTGTGGGCCGTCGGGTGTGAGGGAGAGCGGTAGGGATTTTGGAGCGGAGAGTGGGACCTTTGCGAAGGGGATCTTATATCCCAAGGTCATGGAGCAAGTCTCCCCCTGAAGTTGGGGAGATTTGCATTTCAAACCGTCCAGAGAACAGTCGTGATGCGCAGATTCTTCCCCGATCAGACGTCTGGGGATGATGTCAGATGTCGGGATTTGCCTGAGGGATTTTAGCCCTTTTTATGGCAACGTCTGTTTTATTCATCAGACGACAAATCAGACGACTAATTATATAATTAGACGTCTGATTTCTGCAGGCGTCCTCCCCTGGAAAATGATTTATTCTCCAGGTTGTCGTCTGATTTCTGCCTCAGACGACACCGAAGACGTCTAAATCTAATATTAGACGTCCGATTTCTGTAGATAGACCTTCTTGGATTTTCGCCTAAAGTTACAGGGTCGTTCGATTTTCCAGTCAGACGACCCCTACGACGTCTAACCACATATTCAGACGTCCGACAGGTAGTACATGTATTGTCTCCGAGATAGACGTCTGTCAACACATCTGGACGACGAGACAGACGTCTGTGATGGATTCCAGACGTCTGATATGACTGTTTTGTTACATAAAATCGTCGTCTGTCCCAGATATTTAGACGACGTATTTTAATGTATAAGACATCTGATTATTAAATCAGACGTCTGATATTAGACAGAATGTGCATTTGAATGTTTGAACTGAGAATGAAGGCCTCTAACTTAGTGAATCAAGGTTATATCTATTCTCACGACAAAGGAGGTTCCATTAAATCACTAAATTCTTCAAATGTCACTTAGCTTACATATGCCTAGTTTCCTACGTATATAATTAAAGCGATCATAATTCAAAGGTATAGTGAAAATATCAGCTAATTGCAGTTCAGTACAAATAAATTCAACTTCGATTTCTTCCTTAAGTACATTATCTCTCAAGAAGTGATGTCGAGCATCAATATGTTTTGTGCGAGAGTGATGTACAGGGTTTTTCGAGAGGTTGATAGCACTAGTATTGTCACATAATATTTTTATCTTATTAAATATCAAGTTAAAATCCTTCAAAGTATTTTTCATCCAAAGCACCATGCTAGTGCGGCGACTATGTATTCAGCTTATGTAGTTGATAGAGCTACACTAGATTGTTTCTTTGAGAACCAAGAGACTAGTGATTCGTCCAAGAATTGGCACGTCCCACTAGTACTCTTCCTATCGGTGCGGCTACCTGCGTAGTCCGCATCGTTATATGTAACTAAGTTGAATTGTGAACTCCTAGGGTAGAATAAGCCATAATCAGATGTGTCAACTAAATATCTAAATATTCATTTTACAGCATTTAGGTGTGGTTGTTTAGGGTTTGATTGAAACCTAGCGCATAAGAAGGTACTAAACAAAATATCAGGTCTACTGGAAGTTAAATACAGTAAAGATCCAATCATGCTACGATAGAGCTTTTGATTTATGGGCATACCTGATTCGTCCAAGTCTAGGGAAGTTGTGACACTCAAAGGAGTGTTCTTCCCTTTACTTTTGTTCATATCAAATCTCTTCAGCATCTCCTTTGTGTATTTTGATTGACACACAAAGGTTCCAATTTCGAGCTGAGTGATTTGCAAGCCCAAGAAAAATTTGAGCTCACCCATCAAACTCATTTCGAATTCATTCTGCATAATTTCTGAAAACTTTCTACACATAGATTCATTAGTAGCACCAAATATAATATCATCTACATATATTTGAACTAATAAAATGTCTTTTCCTTCTCTTTTAATGAATAATGTGGAATCAGCTTCCCCTATAGAGAATTTTGCATTTAACAAGTAGTCTTTGAGCCTTTCATACCAAGCTCTAGGAGCTCGCTTTAGACCATATAGTGCCTTGTTTAATTTGTAGACAAAATGAGGCTTATCATGAGACTCAAAACCAGGAGGTTGTTTTACAAAAACTTCCTCCTTAATGAATCCGTTAAGAAACGCGCTCTTAACGTCCATTTGAAAGAGTTTAAAGCCAAGAAAGGCGGCATAAGCAAGAAGCATGCGAATTGATTCGAGTCGAGCTACGGGAGCATAGGTCTTATCAAAATCAATTCCTTCTTCTTGGTTGTACCCTTGTGCTACCAACCGAGCCTTGTTTCGAATAACCATACCGAATTCATTCAACTTGTTCCGGAATATCCATTTGGTACCTATTACCGTTTGCCCTTCAGGCTTAGGTACTAGATCCCAAACTTCATTCCTTTGGAATTGGTTGAGTTCCTCCTGCATGGCCATCATCCAAGTTTCTTCGGAGCACGCTTCCTTGACACTCTTGGGTTCAACTTGAGATACAAAGGCGGAGAGACCAAAGGAGCAACTAAAACGAGATCGGGTTTTAACGCCATCAGAAACACTTCCAATGACTTGACTTTCGGGATGATCCCTTTGATATATTCAATCTTTTGGAAGATTATGCATATTGGAGTTTGGAATGTTAGACACATCAATAGTAGAATCATCTTCATCATCCATATTGACTCGATCAATGGAGGAATGAGGAGATTCATCGAAGGAAACATGGAGGGTTTCCTCCACTATTAATGTGGTTTTGTTAAAAACCAGATGTGCCTTACTACGTGAGGAATAACCAATAAAGATGGCTTCTTCACCTTTGGCATTAAATTTATCTAAATTAGAGCGGGTATTCAAGACAAAACATCGACATCCAAAAACTTTAAAATAACTAATTTTGGGTATTTTCCCATAGTATAGTTCAAAACAAGTTTTTCGCAATCCGGATCGAATTAAGGTGCGATTTAACACGTAACAAGCCGTGTTAACCGCCTCAGCCCAAAAGTACTTCGGTAACCCCGAGTCTATGAGCAATGTTCGAGCACACTCTTGAAGAGTACGGTTCTTTCTCTCACCACTCCATTTTGTTGAGGTGTTCGAGGAAAAGAAAACTCATGAGCAATACCGTGCTCTTGACAAAAATCATCAAAAAAGGAATTTTCAAACTCGCCCCCATGATCACTACGGATACGAGTGATTTGGTAGCCTTTTTCAATTTGAACTTTCCTACAAAAAATAGAAAAGACGGAAAACACTCCTTTGGATCTCAAGAAGGAAACCCATGAAAACCTTGAAAAATCATCTACAATTACAAGGCAATATTTGCATCCACTGAGGCTCTCATATTTTGTTCGTCTAAACAGATCTAGGTGAAGTAGTTCTAAAGGTCTTGATGTAGATATAACTTCTTTGCTTTTAAAACTAGATTTTATAATCTTACCTAATTTACATGAATCACAAATAGGCTCATTTAAAAATTTTCCTTTAGGAAGACCTCGGACTAGTTCATCTTTAGCTAATTTTTGAACCAGCTTCATATGAACATGTCCTAGTCTTTTATGCCATATACTTAACTCATCTTTTGCTACAAGACATTCATAAGTGCTATTTTTATCAAATTCTACGACATAAATGTCTTTAAATCTAGTTCCCTTAAGAAGGGTTTCATTGGTTAAAGCATGCATAATTTCAAATATTTTAGACGTAAACACTACTTTAAAGCCCTTATCACATATTTGACTTACACTTAAAAGATTATGTTTTAGTCCTTTAACTAGAGAAACATTTGAGATAGGAAAGAGAGGGTTACCTATTTTACCAAGGCCAATAATATGACCCTTGTGGTTGTTGCCAAATGTAACTGTTCCTCCATTCGTAGGTTGGAGGTCCAAAAATAGGCGCTTGTCTCCCGTCATATGTTTGGAGCATCTGGAGTCCATCACCCATCGGCCTCCTTGGTGGCTGTGGTCTCCTTGTCTTCCTCCTACAAAAGATCTTCGATGGTGACTTGGTGTTTCTATAGGCCTTTCTAATTTGAGTCGTCCATCCTTCATTTTGTATATCCAATTTTTGACATTATGATGTCCTTTCATCCCTACAAAACAAAGTGAGAGTTGTCTTTTCGGTATCCATTGTAAAGTGGATCCGTATTTGTTAGTGGTCTCCTTTAGAGGAGGGTCCTTTTTCGGCTCACTTTGATTAGGTTCATAAAAGCCTAATCCAAATTTACTTGAGGAAGGTTTTTGATGGGCAATGAGTTTGTCCAAGTTATCTTTCTCCTTTGTAAATTTGTCTAGGTCCTCAAGAAGTTGGTTTGACTTTTCTTTGAGATGATTTATCTCTATTTTCATTATATCTGGTTTATCTTCTAATGCCTTAATTTCTACTCTAAGTAAGCCATTTTCATCCTTTTTAAAGGAGTTTGATTTTTCAAGCACATGGATTTTGTCGAGTAATTCTTCTCTATTTAAAAATTTTTGTTCACTCATTGTTGTATACAAATCATTTGTTAATGACTCTTTCTCAATCATTAGATTTCTTATTTGCATATTTAAAGCAGTGGTTTCTTTTGTAAGGATTAGATTCTTTTTTTCAAGATCATTGATTAATCTCTTATTTTTTAAGTTTTCTTCTTTTAAAGCCTTGCTTTGGGTTTTTGTTTTCTTAAGATCTACATATAATGAATCAAAGGCATCTTGTAATTCATCTAAAGAGTAGGGGTTTACCTCAGGTTCCTCAGATTCAGACTTGGAACCATCATTTGTTGCCATTAGTCCCAAGCATGCCGTTTCTTCATTTGTTTCCTCCTCCTCTTCTTCTTCAGAGGTGGAGTCATCTCATGTTGCTTGAAACGCCTTCTTCTTGAATCCTTTTGGTTTGGAGATCTTCTTGTGTCGGAAGGCTTCTTAGGTTTCTTTTCATCATCCCCTTTGAGTAAGGGACAATCTTTCCTTATGTGACCTCTCTTTTTGCAATTATAGCAAATTAGAGGTTCTTCCTCTCTTTTCCTTCTCTTGATCTCTCTTCTATTTCTGAGAAACTTTTTAAACTTTTTAGCTAATAAAACAATTTCTTCGTCATCGGTACTTACCTCATCGTCCGAAGTAGCTTTGAAGGCTAAGGTCTTCTTCTTTGTCTCCGATGAGATTGATTTCTTCTTTTGATCCATTTTTGATCCGTAAGCCATGAGATTCCCAAGTAGATTTTCCATGTCTAGATCCTCTACTTGGTTGGCTTCTTCTATTGCCGTTACCTTTTGCTCCCACTCAGGTCCAAGGGAGCGAAGGAGTTTCCCTTGAAGCTCCCCCTTTATAAATATCTTTCCCAAAGACTTGAGGTTATTCACGATTAACGTGAATCGGGTGTACGTGTCCCCAAGTTTTTCATTCTCCTTCATAGAGAAAGCTTTGAATTCCTACGATAACAAGTTTATCTTTGAGGATTTAACTTTAGATGTACCTTCGTGAGTTACCTCCAAGGTTCTCTAGATCTCGTGGGCGGTTTCACATTGGCTGATGCGGTTGAATTCCTCCGAGCTGAGAGCGCAGTAGAGTGAGTTCATTGCCTTGGCATTCAGTCCAAGGTGATGGATTTGCTACACTGTGTAACCTGTTTCTGGTTTCTCAGGAATGACGTATGTGGATTCGCATTTCTCCCAAATGGAGAAATCGTTGGCTTGAAGCCACATCTTCATTCTCAGCTTCCAGTAAGTGTAGTTGGTTCCTTCAAAGAGTGGTGGTCGAGTGGTGGATTGCCCCTCCAATCTGCTTGTGGAAATGGCCTTCCCCTCCATGTGATCTTTCCGCGGATGTTACTCCTGTAGGCAGAAAACCTGCTTTGATACCAAATGAAATTGCACTAGAGGGGGGGTGAATAGTGACATTATAGAATATTGTAATAAAAAAGATTCAATCACACAATGTACTCAATTATTTTTAGGTGGAAACCCAAGATGGGTGAAAACCACCACCTAAGCCAATCTCTTGACTTAGGATTTTCGATCACAAGGTGATCAATCCACTAACCACACTACTTAAACGAGGGTAGTATACCTCAATTACAAATCCCACCTCCGATCCCTAAACGGAGGTTTCTCCCTTCAAAATGAAGAGACGGGGACCCGACAGACCGGATACCTAAAGTACAGAAATTAAGAAGTAAAATAACACCTATAGAGCACCCCAATAATTTAGTTGCTTTCTTATCTACTAAGCATGAAAAGAACTCCCTGATGACTTGCAGAACGGAGTGAGCCGGGAGTATGGATTTGCCCTTTGATCAGAGTACTAGCACAGCACAAGGGCAAAATGGAGCTTAAAGTAGTGAGCAAGAGATTTTTCTAATAGATTTGTATCTCAAGAGGTGTGTGTTGCCTAGGATGAGTTGTAGTTTATTTATAGGCAAGTTTGGAACCTTCAATAACACTTGGGAGAGCTCTTCTAGCCGTTGGAAACAAATTCCAAGAGTTTAGGATGAAATCCACACAAAATCAGGACGAAGCAACATGTCATCGTCGCGGGATCTGCTTCTCGAATGTAGAGAGGACAACCGTAGGATGCTCCAGAAGGGGGACGAAGGTGGAAAAATTAAGATTTCTACTCTAAAGGAGCATCCCGGGTGTGGGACAAGCTCTTAGAGCTTTGGAGGGGGTGAGAGAAGAGAAGGGATGAGAAATTCGTAGGGTAGGGGTCTCCTTTTATAGTTGCAAGGAGTGGGGGCATTTTGGACATTACAACATTAAAAACATTAATTCAGGATCTTTAATGACGGATTTATCTGTCACTAAAGGCTTGAACGTGGCCGACTGCTCACCTTCAGCGCCTCAAACGTATGCGCACGTTCGCGCACGCTCAGCCATCCGATCAAGAGATCGGACGGCTTAAATTGCACCTCGTTAGCGTCGCGCGCCCATGTGCGATCGAGCGTTCGCGTTGCGTGTCTGATTGCGTGTGGGCGCTATCGGCTGATCCGTGCCGCTCGATGTCGATCGCACGGTTGTGATGGCGCGCCTGCACCCGCGGCCCCTCTGATTTTGAAGCGTAGTGCGGCTCGAACGCCCGCCCTTCGCTTGCGTAGGGGCACTCGACCGCTGCGTTGTGCTCCCTCTTGAGGCGAACACATGATTTGTGCGCGCGCGATCTGCGGCCGTTGGATGGTGATCCAACGGCCCAAATCCGTTGAGCGGGTGAAGAAGAGAAGTGGAGGCGGGTCCTTGGGGTCGGTTGGGCGGCTGGGATGGCGACATGTGGCTCTATCTTGGCCATCCATCTTCGAAGTGTTGTAGATGGTGCCACGGATGTCGGATTGGATCGATTTTCACGCCGTTAGGTTGCGATCGTCGATCCGAACCCATCCGTGCGGTTGGATTTGTCGTCTATGGTGCGGATCAACACCATCTTGACCCTTGATCTTTAGGGTTCCTCGGTCCCTATCTGGTGCTACGGATGTCCTATCAGGGCGATATTAGAGTCGTTGAACTTCAATCGTCGCCCTGATCAGATTTGTACGGTTGGATCTTCGATCCGAGACCCTGATAAGAAGTCACCCTGTCCCTGACCATAATAGGAGACAATTACTATACAATTTATATAACTTGACCTAAATGCATGATTATGTATATTATGCAATATTTACAATGTATAATGTTAATGTGATACTAAGAACATGCATTAATAGATATTTTAGGTTAATGAGATGTATGTACATACGGATGTTCATACGGAGTGTAGAGGTCTCCTTGATGAGGAAGATTGCAAGGTTGAGGGTGAAGGCGTAGAGGGGGAAGTGGTAACGTGCTTGGGTTCTTTCAAACCCTAAGTGACAGTGGCATGTTGCAATCAATGGAGA
Source organism: Thalassia testudinum (assembly GCA_037157565.1). Taxonomy (NCBI): domain Eukaryota; kingdom Viridiplantae; phylum Streptophyta; class Magnoliopsida; order Alismatales; family Hydrocharitaceae; genus Thalassia; species Thalassia testudinum. The sequence goes on along the minus strand of JAZHRO010000015.1, from coordinate 20,652,292 downwards.
TCGTGGAGGTTTAGTAGTGATCTCGGCGAGGATCTTGTGCACGATCGCAAGGATGGTGCATGATCGTTAGGATCATGCTCTTTTAAGTTCACACCATCGTCGAAGCTTGAGGACGAGCAACATTGGGTGCTTGAGACTGTGTGTTGAGGAGATCTCGATAGCAATTTCGTCTGGTGCAGATTGTGGCGACGTTCTCGCAAGAGATTGTAAGGTGCATGGAGATTGAATAGAGAGGGTACCAATGGCGATTTAGGAATTGGCTTCAGTAGGGTGGTTTCGGGTTTTTGAACCCTATGAGATGTTGGAAATAAAGCAAGCCACGTGGCGTCGTCACGTGGCAGCATCTGAGGGGCCCCTCAGGGCTGGCGATTTGGTGGTCCAAGGGATCAATTTTGGTGTCTTTTCTTAAGTTGCAAGTTTGTTTGTTTTTAGTAAATGTATTTTAGGAAAATATGTTGGGATTTGTTTTCTTTATTAGAGATAAGATCTTTCCTTAAGATAGAAGATCTTTTCTTATTAGAGATTTGATTTGTTTCCAAGAATAGGGATATGTACGCTTTATAAAAGAGAGCATTCCCTTTTTTGTAATCTGAGTCATTAATAATATTTTCAACTTAAGGTATCTCCTCTCTTTCTTCTCTCCACATTCACGTGGACAATCCTCCTTGGATTGTTTTCCCACGCACACGGAGCCTTCATGCTTCGAACTATGTCGATTCTTGACATAGTATCAGAGACATCAGTCTAGGCTCTATTATGTGTGTTGGTATCTTAACCGCATGTTGGTGATTCTCGCATCCAGGAAGTCCTTGACAAATTCGGCGCCTTACGTGGAGAAGGAAAACGAGAAGACGGATACAACCATGATGGTTGGAGACACCATGCCCGGTCTCGGAGAAAGCAAGGTGGTTATCTCCGGGACAACCATCAAGCTAAGTAGTGCTTTCAACTACGTCTTGTGGGCTTACGCTTTTAAGATCTTTGTTGGAGGCCGGGAGAAACTGAGCATTCTCCTTGAGGAGGTGCCAGAATTCAAGGATGACAAGAAGAAGAAATTCGAGGAGAACTACATCGTCATGAATTGGCTCATGAACTCAATGGATCCATCCATAGCCTCGAATATACTCTACAAAAAGAGTGCATTTGAGATTTGGACTGCCCTCGAGAAGTGGTATGCCCGAACCTTAAACAATGCTCGTATCATCGAACTCTACACTCGTATCTGGAAGCCAGTAAATGAGATCTTTCCGTAACAAAATATTATGAGAAGATAGAGATGTTATTTGAGGAGTTGGAGATCTACGAGCCACGTTGTTGCGACAAGCAGGAGACACGGGCAGTCTGGTAGTTCGCCAAGTTTTTATCGTGATTGAATTATTTTCTGCCATCTCCTCAAGATGGAGATCCTCGAGGAGGAAGACATGCCAATAGGTGGGAGCTCTGCACTTGCTATTCTACAAGCAGGTGCGGGGCGAGGGCGAAGACAAGGGCGTGGGCGTGGACCTAGCCGCATCTACCCGAAGTGCCAACACTATGGATGCAACAATCAAGACAAGTGTTGGGAGGCTACCACGTGGGGCTACTAGCACCTCACTCATGGACTCCCTGACTTAAGAAGACCTTGAGAAGCTGCGTGCTATTCTGAGAGAAGACAAGTCCGTGGAGATCGTTGTGACGACTACTTAGGTTGCCACAAAAGCAATGACTTAGGATGTCGCAAGAGAATTCGCCATCGATTTGTCAAAAGAGAAGACTGAGAGCCAAGCTCTCGAAGAGGATGAATGGTTGGGCGTCTAGCCTCACAAGTAGAAGACCAAGTCGTTGGCCTCCTAGCCTTCGACTTGAGGAGTGTTGGGAGTAAAGCAAGCCACGTGGCAGCATATGAGTGGTCCATCAGGGCTGGCAGTTTAGTTGTCCAAGGGACCAATTTTGGTGTCTTTTCTTAAGTTGCAAGTTTGGTAATTTTTAGTAAATGTGTTTTAGGAGAATATGTTGGGATTTGATTACAGATAAGATCTTAACTTAAGAGATAAGATCTTTTCTTATTAGGGATAAGATCTTTTATTTCCAAATATTGGGATATGTTTTCTCTATATAAAGAGTCTTCTCTTGTATTTTATTTTGAGTAATGCAAATATTTTTGACTATTCAAAGCTCCTCTCCTCTCTCCCTCCTCTCTCCATTGTCGGCCACCTTGGCTGACCATCCACCTCCATCGGTCACCAGCCAGCCAGTGAAGCTCCTCCACTCTGGACCACACACACGTGCATAGTCTACACATGGACTATTTTTCCATGCCCAATAAGTGCCTCCACGCTGCAGGTTGTGTCAATTGGCGTCAACAGGCCATGTGGCAGTCTACATGGCAGCCAATAAAGGCCCAATAGGGCTGGCGGTCTAGAAGGTCCTATGGATCAATTTTGGGTTTTCTTAGATGCCAAGTTGGCTATTTTTAGTAAATGTGTTTGAGGAAAATATGTTGGGATTTGTTTTTTGATTAGAGATATGATCTTTCCTTAAGAGATAAGATTTTTTCTTATTAAAGATAATCTTTTGTTTCCAAAAAGTGGGATATGTTTTTTCTATACAAAGGGTCTTCCCTTGTATTTTATTTTGAGAAATACAAATATTTCCAACTATTCAAGGCTCCTCCCCTCTCTCTTTTCTCTCTCTACTGCTGGCCACCTTAGTCGACCATCAGCCTCCACTAGCCACTAGCCAACCGGTGAAGCTTCTCCATGCCTCTAGACCACACACGCGTGGATAGGCCACACGTGGACTATTTTTCCACGTCGAAGAAGAGCCTCACGCTCCATGTTGTATCAATTCTTGACATGGTATCAGAGCCACCGTTCTAGGCTTGTTGTGCGTATGGGTTTAGACCACACGTTGGTGGTTCATGCCTTCGGAGAAAGTCTTCCTCAAGAAAATCCGACGCCTTATGTGGAGAAGGTGGGCTAGAGAAGATGGCGGAAGCATCGACGATGGTCAATGATGCCACGCTTGGACCAGGAGAGAGCAAAGTGGTTGTTTCCGGGACAACCGTCAAGTTTTATGGGGCATCCAACAAGAATAAAAAGAAGCTTGAGGAGGAGATTTATCAGAAGATATTTCAGGTCATATGGTATCTTTGTATTCAATTTTTTACTTTTTAAAAGAAGAGGTTTTATCGAAACAAAGGGTACCAAATAGATCAAATGAGCAGAGAACAGGCTCCACGGCGATCGCTTCGACTTCGACTCAAGAGGAAGAAGAGGCATAGTGTAGCCTCTAGAAGAGCACCACGATTGCATCAACTTCACTTTCTTTTGGTGACCTTGGCTTACTAAAACCTGAGGGTCTTTTCCGGCTCACGAGCAAGGTGCTATACTTTTCGTGGAGGCACGTGGAATCCTTTAATGCATCGCAGAATGCTGAGATGAAGGGCTCGACTCTCTAGCGTAGAAGAAGAGGCACGGAGATCATCCAAGCTATCGTCCTCACGGCCTCGACTTGAGGTGGGGAGTGTTAGGATGACAGGAAGAAGGCCATGTGGACAGCCACGTGGCAGTTAGCAGGTTACGTGGTAGCCAATAAAGGCCCAACAGGGCCGACGGTCTAGAAGGTCCTATGGACCAATTTTGGATTTTCTTAGATGCCAAGTTGGCTATTTTAGTAAACATGTTTTTGGAAAATAATTGGAGATTTGTTTTCTTTATTAGAGATAAGATCTCTTAAGATCTTTTCTTATTAGAGATATGATTTGTTTTCAAGAATAGGGATATGTATTCTCTATAAAAGAGAACTTTTCCTCTTTTGCAATCCTTGAGTCATCAATAATATTTCCAACTCAAGGCTCCTTTCCTCTCTCTTCTCTCCACATTCACGTGGACAATTCTCCTTGGACTGTTTTCCCATGCACCCGGAGTCTCCTTACTCCGAACTACGTTGATTCTTGACAAGAGATATTTGGGTATATTACCTTTTTATCCTCCGTCTTCTTTTAACTTATTTTTTTACTAGTTAGCTTTATAAAACAAAAACAAGGAGAGAAAAATAGATAGAGAAAAGAAAAAGAAAAATAATGATACAAAAGGTATAGAAAGAAAGAGTTGAGAGAAAAAAAAAGAAGAAAAAATGATTAGTTAAAAAAAGGAAGAAAAAAATGATGAAAACAATGATGATGAACTCGAAGAGAAGAGGAGAAGCTCTTTTCTAGTTATGTTTTCTATGTTGGTTTTCTTCTCTCATATGAGTTGAGAGAAAGAGAGTGTAAGCCTATTGTAAGCCCACATGAAGGGGACTCTTTCTTCGAGGTCTCTACATGAGAGAAACTCCAAATTGGTCCTTATATGAGAGAAGTCTAGTGAGAGATTTTCATATGGGAGAGACCCAGTTTCAAGATCTCCAAAGGAGAGGCCTACCTTGAGTTCTCGTATTAGAGAGGCCATTCTCGAGGTCTTTAAGGGAGAGACCTACTTTTGAGATCTCTAATGGAGAAGGCACTAGCACCAGTTGAGGTCTCTTGGAGGGAGATTAATTAGAGCCAGGATCAGCAGCTCATTTACCAGACTTTGGCCTTGATGTGCCATCATTAGCAACTTACTTACAAATAAGAACGAGGATGCAACTGTTGTTATTTGCCTGAAGGAGAGCCATGACCTAGTTGCACCAAAAGAGTGTTGTGTTTCTACTTGTATGAGTGAAGGTTTATGTTGTATAAGCTGAACATTTTATGCTTTAGCTTGAGGGAGAGTTTTGAGAGATTAATTGTTGTAGTGTGCCATGTTTTGTCCCACATAGTAGAGTAGGAAAAGGAAATGTGTGGTGGCATATATAAAGGCTATTGTACCTTCCGTTTATTCTTAAGAAGAAAAATTCAGAGATCACACCCATAAGGGCACTTTTCTCGTGGTTTTCTCTCCGCTCTTTGTGAGTGGGGTTTTTACGTAAATCCAAGTGTTCTATCTTGTAATGCTTTGATTTCATGTTTATTTTATTTTGCTTTTGAGTGGTTGATTTCCTACCAAGTTTTTTGTCAAATTCTGTCCACCTCAATTTATAAGGTCTTGGCAAGTAGGTTGAGTTCAGTGATGGGATAGCATAGTCTGCATAGTTTGTTAGCTTTTATTGATGGCAGGTGGCTGTTAAATGATATGTTTGTGGCCTTGGAGATTGTTTCTTATTGGCACGTCAATTAATAAAGTGCTTTCTTTGGATGGAAGATTCTCAAAAGCCTATGATTTGGTGATGTTGTCATTTCTTTATTCTTGTTGTGGAAATAGAGCTTTCCAGATAAATGGACATCTTGGATGAAGATGTGTGTATTGATTTGTCTGTTCTCAGTTTGCTTGATGGTAGAAGAGAGGGAAGTTGGATTCGACCACAACAGGGCTTTTGATAGGGCTAGCAACTAGCACATTATAATTTTTTTCTAGTTGCAGATGCCATAACAAGATGTTTCTTTCTGGCTTATAATGTGGGTTATTTCATGGATTCTCACCACTAGATGTAGGGGGTGCATTTGTTCCCATCCTTTTAGTATGCATATGACCTACTTTTCTTTGATGAAGGTTTTAGTGCAGTTGGTCAGTAATGTGGCAGGTTTATTGGAGTTGTTTAGAATTTTTTTCTAGTTTAAGCATAATAAGTCCTCTTTTATCCTTTTGGAATGGACAAGTCTGAAGTGGAAGCTTATGTAGCTATGTTAGACACCCCTCAGTTACTATTGGTATACTTGGATCTACCTTTAATGACATCTTCCCTTAAGGAAGTTGACTGGGGTCCTGTGTTAGGTGTGGACAAGGCTAGAAGGTTGGAGGACTAGATTGTTTTCAAGTACCAAGATCAACGATGCTTGCAATTCCAATTTTCTTTTGTGTCTGTATTCTCAATGATAAGAAGGTGGAGAATTGCTTGGGAAGGTAATGAGAAGTTTCCTTTGAAAGTGGGTAGCAGATAATGCTAGATGTGTACATCTTGTCAGTTGGAAGGGGTTTTGCTATTCGGTTACTGAGCGGGGCTTTGACTTGTAGGATTTAAGGCTTATGAAGTAGGCCCTATTCACAAAATGGGTGTCTTGGTGGTGGGAGTTTGGGGATCTTTGGTGATGGTTTTTTTGTTTGCTTGTTATGGTAGATGCTTGAGCTGTGAGAAGAGGATGGCATTGTTTAAAGGAACATCACCATTTTGGAAGGGCCTCATTCACTTGATGTGGTAGCAATGGCTTTCTTTCATGGCATGACTTCGAGATGGATTTGAATTCAGGTTCTAGTTTGATGATTGGATAACATTGAGAGTGTTCTCCCACAGGTACCAAGGTTAGTCTTGTTGTACCTTGACTTAGAGGCATTTGTGGTATCCTATTGGGATTTTCTTGCTGATGGAAGACTTGTAAGCTGGATGCTGGCTTTCTTGACCAATTTTTACCATCAATGGGTGGAGGAGTTTCTATGATTGTAGGAGGATGTTAGAGGTTTTAGACCATTAGTTGGGGAGACAAATACATGATTATTGGAAAATGGCAAGTGCACATTGAAAAATATGTCGGTTCCTGTGTATGAGTTTTATGCATGTAGATACCATCCTAGTGTAGGTTAAAAAACCTATTTGTAGGGCAAAGATGCTTAAGTTAAGATTTTCCCTTGGTTGCTTGTATAGGGAAGGTTTTTGACCAAACACTATAGGCAGAGGTTTTTCCCTTAAGAGAACAAGATCTATTCTTTTTGTCTTAGTGTTATAGAGGAATATAATACGTGGGAAGAGATAAAAGGCTTGATTTATTCTCAGGGCTCTACCTCTCTTTTTATAGATAGAGGAAAATGACAAATTGTAATACAACCCAATGATAGACTAAAAGATGTATAACACATCCTTACAAATAAATGTAAAACATAAATGAAACACCTAAGTCTACACTCAAGTTAAAGCATATATATTTATCATGCTTAGCTTGGAACAATAAGAATCGAAAGTAGACTTAGGAAGTTACTTGGTAAAAATGTTTGCCGTTTAATCATATGTAGTAAGCCTTTTTGAATGAGATCTCGGGTGTAGTGGTAGTCCACCTCAACATGTTTGGTCCTTTCATGAAACATTGGATTATTGACGATATATGTAGCAGCAATATTATTACACCTCATCTCCATAGGACCAGTAACTTGTATATGCAAGTCTCCCAAAAGTGACTTCACCCATAAGAGTTTAGTGGTTGTCTATGCTATAGCCTTGTATTCTGATTCTGCACTCAACCTAGAAACAACAGCCTGTTTCTTGTTCTTCCAGGCACCTAAATTGCCACCCACAGGTGCTGAATTCTATGGTAGATTTTCTATCCGCCAAACAACCTGAATAATCCACATCAGAATATGCCACTATAAGCATGGAAGTGCCTCGAGTAAATAGATCACGTCCAGGGGCCTTCTTAATATATCTCAGGACCATCATGACAGCATCCCAATGTTGCTTCGTAAGCTTAGCCACAAATTGACTAAGTCTTCCAATTGCGAACGCAATGTATGGCTTGTTAATAATGATGTAAAGTAGCTTCCCCACAAGCTGCCTATATTAACTGCTATCCACAGAAGGTGCCTTAGCATCATAAAGATGTGCCTTTGGGTCAATGGGTATATTAGTTGGCTTTATCCCAAGCATCCAAACCTCTTGCAAAACATCTAGTGCATATTTCCTTTGAGAGAATTATGCCTTGCTTGCTACGACCAACTTCTATCCCTAGAAAATATCATAGTGGACCCAAGTCTTTCATTACAAATTGCCTGGTCAATCTCTCCTTGATCTGCACAATTGCATCTGTATAATCTCTTGTGACAATCAAGTCATCAACATAAACTAGGAGCACTACCAGACTTTTCCTAGTCTTCCTGACAAACAAAGAGTGATTTGCAGAAGATCTCTGAAAGCTATTAGACTCCACCACCTGAGACAGTTTCTGGAACCATGCACGTGGACTCTGCTCGAGTCCATAGTTAGCCTTTCTCAGCCTGCAGGCACTTCCCCTGTGTCTCATAGTCAGGAGGCTGCTGCATATAGACCTTATGTAAATCGTTGTAAAGAAACACATTTTTTATGTCGAGCTAATGAAGTTTTTTTTTTTGAAAAGAGGAAGGGTGGTTATCCTCATGATAACCACCCATAAACAATTTCATTTCATTCTAAAAACTGAAAGAACATATTACAACAAGATCATACTCTGGACCTCCAAAACTCCACCTGGGACAACGGAATAAAAAATATTTTCCACATAGGGTCTCTCTCCCCTAAAGAGCACTCCATTCCTGCCTAGCCACACACCCCACAACATCGCCAGGACTCTCGCTCGATCACATTTGGATCTGAAAACATTGTGACCCACATGAGCTCACCCCCTCCAGAAGGACGACCAGAATGAAATCTCATCTCAATGAACAATCTAGTCGATCCTCATCTTTTGCCACACCTGCACCACCAACGGACACCTGAAGAAAATGTGCTGAATGTCCTCTCCACCACAAAGAGGACAACTCACGTCCTCCATATGAGTCCTCGCTCTCCACTTTTTCGTCACAATCCTACCTCGCCTCACCAGCCATGCAAAGATCTTCACCTTGAGTGGACAATCCGATTCTTAAATAAGTCTATAGCCCCTCTAAAGGTCTACGTCCATGTCCACCCCACCACCACTCAATTGCTACAGAAAACTCGCCTTCATCCCAACTATAGACATCCCCTCCCACCTCTAGCTCCCAGCCTCCTAGCTCCTGCAACAACGTCTGAAAGTCTGCATCTCTGATCAGATAGTCCCCCCCCGAAAGGTAGGACACTAGGCCCCAGACCAACAGTCTGTTACAAGGGCCGTTGGGGTCGCCGCACATCTGAAGAGACGAGAGAACTTGTCCTTGATGGGCCTTCCAACTCCTTGCCAATCATCCATCCAGAATTTGAAAGCATCACCCTCACCTAAAATAGGTGTGGAGAAAGGGCGTACCTTGCTCGTCACAGCCGCCAGCCCCCTGAGGAAGAAGGAAGCTCTTGAGGGTGGAACCTCCAAGGGCTCCCAAGACACAAAGGAACCATAACAACTTCTCATAACCTCCCCAAACATGCTACGCTCCTGGTCCATGAGTCTAGCGATCCATTTCGTGGGGAGGCTGACATTTACCATCCCCACATCTTTGACCCCCAATCCCCCCTCCTGCACGGGCCTACATACCTCCTCCTAAGCCACCAACCTCGCCTCTCTCCCCGTCGCTTCTACATTGGACCAGAAAAAATCACGCATCAACGCAGTAATCTTTTTCTCAATTTGCTTTGGCATTTTGAACACTGACAGGAGATAGGAGGGAATGGATGTCAAAACTGCCTTCACGAGGACAAGCCTCCCCCCTTGGATAACAACCTCGCTGACCAGTTTGTTAACCTCTTCTCCATCCTCTCCAACATAGGAAGCCACTCACCAAGCCTAAGCCTTCTGTTTGACAGAGGAAGGCCCAGATTGACTAGCGGCAAGGATCCCATCTCTGTTGCAAGTGCCTCACCCACCATCTCCACCTCCTCACCCTCCATGTTCATCAGGACAAAAGTTAATTTCTGATAATTAATCTGCAGGCCAGACGTTGCCCCAAAAATCTCCAGCATGATCCTCATCCTCCTAGCCTCCATCCTCCCCTCCTTTAACCAAAAAAGGGTATCATTCGCGTATTGCAGAATCGCGATCTGGTCACTCTCTCTAGCTTGAAACCCAGCTATCAAACCTCTATCGTACGCTCTGTGTGTTGCCCTCGCCAATGCGTTTGCTGCCAGCACAAATGACATGGGAGCCAAAGGGTACCCTTGCCTGACACCTCTCCTAGGCTGCACCCAACCTCTCACTGGGTTTCCATTAATCAATATCGAGAAGGAAGTGGTCGTCACGCATCTCTTCATCCACTCAATCCATCTCGAGGGGAAGCCTCTTCTCAGCAGGGATACCCAAAGGAAGTCTCACTACACTGCGTCATACGCCTTGTTGAAGTTTACTTTCCACAGAAACGCTTGTTTCTTCTCCCTCTTCCAAGCTGCCAGCACCTCCATAGCACAAACAAAGCCATCTAGAATGCCCCTGCCTTGTATGAAAGCCGTCTGTGCAAGTGATATCAGGTACCCGATGACATCTTTAAGCCTATTTACCAACACCTTGGCCACTATAAGATAGGCAGCGTTCGAGAGCGCAATCGAGCGAAAATCTTGGATTTCCTTTGCTCCATCCTTCTTAGGCAACAGGAACATGTAGAACTTATTCAGCCTGTCAAAGCCCCTATTCCCTTCAGAGAACTCCATCATCTCCATCACATCTATCTCTATTAGTGACTAGAACTCCCTAAAAAAGAGAACCGGGAAGCCGTCCGGCCCAAGACATCCATCCGCATTGAGTCCCCACATTGCCCTCCTCACCTCGTTTGTTGAGAAACTGGCTATGAGTCCTGCCTTGGTCTCTGAGACCTGATGGGTATCCTCCCCTCTCCACCTCCAAACACTTCTGCTGCGCCTGCTTGTGAAATTTTTGAAGGAATTCGCTGCTGCCCTCCCCACCTCCTCCCTACCTGCAAACTCCTTGTGAATCACCAGTCTCTCTATCCAGTTCCTCCTCCGCTTGGCCAATGCCATTTGGTGGAAGAATCTAGTGTTTGAGTCCCCTTCCCTGAGCCACTTCTGGCGCGATCTCATCTTCCATTCTATCTCGGCTTTTTTGTCCTCTTCCTGCACCACCCGTGACATCTTCATCCTCGTCTCTCTGTCTTCAGCTGAAACAAGTGCCTGATCTTCTAGTCTGTCTATCTTGGTGATTGTTTGCAATGCCTCCTCCTTTCCCTCCTGGATGCTCTGATCTCTTTTTTGTATCTCCTAAGGTGATCCCGTAACAATGACAACTTTCTCGCTAATTGAACTGTAGTTGAACCTTCCACCCCAAAGGACCTCCATCTCTCCACCATTCCCTGAAACCCTTCCTCGAGCAGCCACGATCTATCAAATTTGAAATACGTGCCAAAATGAGATCCCTCATTTGGCCGCCATACCAAGGGGGTATGATCTGAAAATGACCTCTCCATCGGGACCACTTCCGCCACCGGGAAAGTCTTCGCCATCTCCACATTGGCCAGGAATCTATCAATCCTGGACATCTGTCCACTGTTCCTCCATGTGTAAGACATGTGGATGGGCACAGATCAATAAGGCCATGGGTGGCCACAAAGTCAACAAACTCATCTGAGCTAGGGTCCTGCCTTCCTAGCCCCTAGGGCTTATCTTCCAACTGCAAAGTCACATTGAAGTCTCCCCTAATTAGCCAAGGACATCCTTGGCAACTCGTTGCTATCAAAGTGAGCTCCTCCCACATCACCCCTCTGGTCTGAGTGTTTGTCGATCCGTAGACCCTTGTGATCACCACCCTGGTTTCGCCCATCCTCCGCAATAGCTTTGCTGAGCTAACATGTTTGCCTTCAAAGAAATCCTCTAAAGCAAAAACATCTTCCCGCCACCCCAAGATCTAACCCCTAGATTTGCCAGATGCTCCAACACAATGGAAACCCTCCATCCACGAGCCACCAATATCCCTCCACATTCTAGCATCGCAATCGGCTAGCTTTAATTCTTGCAAAAGCACCACGTCTACCTTCCACTGCCTGATGTACTGCCCCAGGATCCGCCTCCTCGACGGGTCGTTAAGACCCTGCACATTCCTTGTGAGAACTCCGTTCATGAGGGAACGGTGGATGGCTCCCCCGTCTTTAGGCGAAAGCCATAGGCTTCCGCTGTGATGATGACCTCGTCATCCTTGATGTCTAGAGTTGCCTCTTCTGAGACTCATGCACTGATGCCACGAGCATCCACCACCACTCTCCTCTGATCGGACCCATGATAACTCCACTTCTGTCTATACCTGAGGGCACCGCCCCAACCCCCTTCCACCAACCTTGGTCTCCACTCTGTCAGAGGTACTCCGGCCGCGTGCTTTTGCAGTGGTGCCTCCTTGCCATCTGCTCCAGGCGGCGCTCCCAGCGGCATCCCCTCCCCCAAGTCTACCTCCTCTTCCTCCACCTGACGTGGGTCACCCACATCGCTTCGAAACCTCCCCTCCATCCTCCCTTCGTCGCCCCTCCTTCGGCAACCATCCTCTCCTCCATCAGTGGTGCTCGACGACGCTGTAGTAGAGGTCTTCGCAACCCTCTTCGGGGAGGGCCTTGCTAGAGAGGCCTCCTCTTCATTTCTTATCGGACCCGGGCCCGCACCACCCGAACGGAGCGGAGCAGATCCGACTCCCGCACTATAAGAGCGGGCCTCGGACTGTTTCGCTTCCAGAGGCTTCGAAATGAAGTTCTCCCGCACCACTCGCCAAAAGGATCTCGTGCATTGAATGCTCAATCGCCCCCCGCACCGTCGATCTCGGCACTAACAGTGCCCTTTCCACTTCTAGATGGACCGCCGCCTTCGGATCGTGCGCCACAATCAATGCAATCGCGTCTACATCACCGTTCTGGCTCTTCGGGTCACGGTCGCCGCGGTCTACGACTGGAACCCTAGCCCTAGGGGGTGGTGGCTCCGTCGCTCTGCTGCCATCCTCTGCAGCTCCTCCGGTCACTTCTGTAAAAGAAGGGCTTGCCTCGGGCTTGAAAAACCTTGTGCGAGCGCACGAGACCACCCACATGTGACCTCCAAGATGGAGGAGGATCTTCTCCCTCGACGTCTCCCCTACTTTCAGCTCGACCTCCGCCTCAAGTGGCTCGGATGGAAGCCCTGCCCCCTAGCACCGCCAAAGACGTGCCAAGGGGGATACCAGTGCTCGAACGGTTCCCACTGTCCTGAGCCACCATGGAACCCCCTCCAACCTCAGCTTCACTGGTACTTGCCTTGGTGCCCTCTCCATCCCAGCATCGTTGTGCACGGAAGTTCTCCAATACATTGACCCCGACCTCAGCCTCGATGTCGTGTAGCATGCCGCATCACCGCTGCTGGAGGAAGTCCTGTCACCAAGACTCGCCCCTCACCAACCGGAGTGACCCTCGCCGCAGACTCCATCGCCGTCCCCACACCCAGCACCTCCTCGACCTCTGAGGGCTGTAGGAGGCCTGTGTATCTCTCCCAACCTATCCACCCTCCACCAGATCCTGGAGCGTGCTCGCGTTAGGCAACCATGGTGCCTCCGCCTCCGCCAGAGGGACCTGCACTGATGGTGGTGGTGGCAGGCTCAGGCCCCCACCCCCTGAGGATTGCACCCTACCTCGGACCACCAGTCTTCGGCATCACCCCTGACGATGGCCAAAGCCACTGCAACCCCAGTACCTCACGGGTTCCCGGTACACCCTCGCCCAATGCCCTGTCCCCAGGCATTTGAAACATCGGTTGCCAACCACCATCTGCCGAGATGCCACCCTACGCAACTCCGCCACTGCCTCAGCCTTCCCTTCAACCGGCCTCGCACCGGAACCCCGCCGCCTTCTCCTCCGGGAGACCTCCCTTCAGCCATCTCCTGGGCCCCTCCGCTGCTGAGGAGGTACACCACCTCTCTCTACCTCACACAAGATCTCCCTCTCTCTCGCCCTGCCTCCTTGCCCTCCCTCTCATACTCCTTCCCGCTCTCCCTCTCCCTCTCCCTCTCGCACTCTCTCCATCTCAGCCCTCTCCTCAGTTAGGGTTTGTTTTTACAAGAAATTTTGCAAAAGTCCGTATCATGTCAATTGCCAATCATAATGTGTTGTAATCGAGACTAATATTTGCACTGTAGATAGCCTCGCCATTGGAGAGAAGGTATCAAAGAAGTCCACCTTATAGGTTTGGGTGAACCCCTTTGCTACCAGCCGTACTTTGTATCTAGCGATGCTCCCATCTGGATGAAACTTGAGTGCAAACACCCATCTGCACCCTATAAGGCTAGCTCCTGGTGGAAGTGGTGTAAGATCCCATGTGCCTCTGTTCTGAAGTGTAGCCATCTCATCCTCCATTGCCCGACACAACTTTGGATGAAGCATGGCTTCCTGGTAAGAGATAGGCATGGTAGTGGTAAGAAGGGCTCTAGTAAACCCGGAAAATGCTGTACCAAGATCATCATTATATAGATAGCCCACCACATTGTACTTGCCACAAGACCTGGGAGCCTTTCGAATAGTAATCGAAAGATCATTGTCCACCTGTAGATCCTTAGTAGCCTTATTTGTCCCTACATTATCATTAGGCACCAAAGCATCAGTGTCTAAAGACCTTGTGTTTACTTGAGGGGAGGCTGGAGGCATAGGAGGAGGGGGCATATGGAAATTAGTATGTGGCCTCTGATATGTAACAATAAGGTCATGAAACTGGTCCTTCTCAGTAGTAGGAGTAGGATGATCATCCATAGGTATAGTATCAAAGGGAAAAGGTGGAACAGGTATAGGAGCCCCATTAGTCACAGGAAACAAGTCAGAACTAGTAGTGAAAAAGTACATTATAGACTCATGAAATGTTATATCTGCAGAAACATAATGGCAGGAGTTAAGTGGATTAAAGCATCTATACCCTTTTTGGGTTCTAGAATAACATAAGAAAACACACTTGACAGTCTGTGGTGCCAGTTTATCTAGTCCTGGAGTCAAATCATGAATAAATGCAACGTACTAAAAAACATAAGGGATGACAGAAAATAAAGGACGACTAGGATGCAGAACTTGCCATGGGATTTGCTTATGAATGGTTGAGTTCAGCATCCTATTGATCAAGAAATAAGCTATAAGAATAACATTCCCCAATAAGAAGGGTGCGTGCAACATCCAACAATTGTTTATGCTTCCTCTCAGCAACTCCATTCTTCTAAGAGGTATGAGCATAAGTAGTTTAGTGGACAATCCCATTACCACAGAAAAACTGTAACAAGCGAGAAGTACAAAACTCCAAGCATTATCAGAATGAAACATCTTAATAGTGACAGAAAATTGAGTTTTTATTTCCATAACAAAATTCTTAATAATAGTTCCAACATCAGATTTATTCTTCATCAAGAATAACCAACCCAGGAGAAATCATCAATAAGAACAAGAAGGTAACGATGCCCATGATGGCCAGGAACCTGACTTGGGCCCTACACATCCATATGAACTAAATTAAACAAAGCAGAAGACCCAATATGACTGGAAACAAGAAAACTGGTACAATGGTGTTTGCCAAGTTGGTAGGAGTTGCAGGTAATGGTGGTATTGGTAAATATGTGGGGTAGAACATGTCTAAGTCTCTTCATAAGAAGGTGGTCAAGGTGAAGATGCCACTGGATGGGAGATCCAGTGGCCAGTGGCCAAAGTAGTCTACCCCTAACTCATAGAAGTAGCAGTAGCAACAGGAGAGTGACTTAAACGGTACACCCCTCCTTCCTCACGTCCTCCACTAATCATCCTCTCCGTGAGCCAATCCTGCAAGACATAAGAATGTGTATAAAAAATAGCTCGGCAAGTAAACTCTCTGGTAATACGACTAATAGAGAGAAGAATGAGTGGAAAATTGGGAACATAAAGAACATTGGGTAATTGCAAAGTAGAAAGGGATACTCCCCCCTTTCCTGCAACCTATGACAATCTACCATCTACCACTTGCATTGTCCTGCCTGGAGGGACGGATCTCAGGTCGAAAAAATCATCTGAAGTATCACACAAGTGCTGTGAGGCTCTTGAATCGACCAACCAATCTCTGGTACTTAGGGCAGACAATGAATAAGCATCAATGATACTTGAAGTGGAGGAAAGGTGACTGAGCTTTTGCAATAACTCCTTAAACTCTACTCTGGTCACTGTCTCTGGTATGGGTAGGGTAGTCTCTGTTGCTTGGTGAGCAGTAATAGGCCTCCCGTGCTTCTACCAGCACGTGGCCTCAGTATGGCCTAATAATGGACAATAAATACATGGATGTCGGGGATGACCACTTGAGCCTCGTCCACATCTACAACCACAGGTAGATGGTGCTCCTCTTTAGGGACCATGAGAAGCAGCCAATGCAATCGTCTGGTCAGTAGTCTCAGTAGAAGTAATAGGAACTGTAATCCTACTAAGTCTACTGTAAGTCTCCTCAAGGGCAGGCGGGTCAGTCATCGTCAGAATCTGATCTTGGGTAGCTGCATACTCTGGCCTCAATCCAGAAAGAAAGAAGGAAACTGCAAGCGCTCTCTTGAAGGCACGCCAAGAGGAGCATGTGCAACCAGGTCTATAGGAGTTGTGTCGCTCCAATAACTCCTTGACCCCAGAGTAGTACTGAGTCAATGTCTTCCCATCTTGACGAAGATGAAAGAGCTCATGATAAATTTGAAATACCCGGACGAAATTCTTCTCGTGAGAGTATGTCTCACAAAGAGAATCCCACATCTTCCTCACAATAGGATAGTACATAATCTCATCGCCTATCCTGGGTATCACAAAATTCATCATCTAGGCATAAACCATCGCATTGTCATGATCTCATGAAGCGTGACTCTTGTTTTCTCAGCAAACTCGGGCTGACTCAACATATGCACCTTCCCATGACCCTAGATTGTCATCAAGAAATCTGCGACCATCGTGGATAATTAGTCTCGTCCAATTTGATCATTGGACTGAAAAATAGACTTTTATATCCCTGATGTAATCTCAGAAGAAGTAGAACTGATAAAAGAATTGAGGATGCCATCTTGTAGTTCCTTGTCACTTGTTAGATGAAGAATAGAACCAACTATAGCAAACTTAGATCTAAAATCACCAAAACATGGTTTGCAACTGGTTTTTCAGACCATAAATCTCAACTTGAACGGTGAAGTGGTCCTTCCCTAAATGTGATCTAGTGAGAACGGATCACTCTCCCAATTAGGACTCCACAAGGGGGTCAAATGAAGGGAGGAGAGTACTCATAAGTACCCCTACCGGTCGAAGGAGGAGATCAGGAGCATCGCAGCCCCAACAATGATCTTCGGATGCTACTGCGGCAATGCTTTGGTAAGTAGTTGCACAACAGCAGCCATCAGCGACGGCGCTGCTCCCTCGTGGTGGCAGTCAACGATGACTGCAGCGGTGGAGTAGCACCACCCCAGGCAACACAGTAGTAGCCGAGGAAGCCCTTGTGGTGACACTTTGGCGAGTAGCAACCCTGTAGTAGCGGCGTAGTATGACGTCAAGCGATGCGGCAACAATTAAGGAGCCCCGCTGCCTCCTCCTTGCTCTGTTGTGGCTGTGGTAGCACTATGGAGAGGTGACGGCATCGGTAGGAGCCCCCGATGGTGCTACTAGTGTTAGGGTTAAGGTGGCGCGTGTTGGGGGCTTATTTCGGTGGGATATTTAGGGCATCGTTATAGGACCGTTGCTTTGATACTAAGTGGGAAGAAATACAAGGCTTGATTTATTATGAAGGCCTTACCTCTCTTTATATAGAGAGAGGAAAAGAGAAAATTGTAATACAACCCAACGACAGACTAAAAGGTGTACAACACACCCTTACAAATAAATGTAAAATATAAATGAATCACCTAAGTCTACATATTGTAATACAACCTAATGATAGACTAAAAAGTGTACAACACACCCTTACGTATAAATATAAAATATAAATGAAACACCTAAGTCTACGTAATCATTTGATTTTTGCGTGTCCCTTTGCTTATGCAATTTGTGAAGAGTTGTATCTTGCGTGGGTTGATTCCTTTTTTAAGATTGCCTTTTAGGAGACTTTTGCAATTGGGAGAGTTGGACAAGGACCAAGATGTTTCAAGACAAAAATTAAAAGGGCAGAGCCTTTTGTCTTTGTATGGACCTTGTGGATGCATTGATTTAGATCATTTTTAAGCAGGAGTGGCCTTTTTAGTTTCATCTTTGATGTTTCTATTTATTTGGGTTTGTGGGGTAATTTGATATTGTCAAGAATCGATGTAGTTCGGCACGTGGATGCTCTGTGTGCGTGGGGAAAATAGTCCAAGGAGGACTGTCCATGTGAATGCGGAGAGAAGAGAGAGAGGATAGGAGTCTTGAGTTGGAAATATTATTGATGATTCAAGAGAAAATACAAAGGAAGACTCTCTTTGCATAGAGAGAACATATCCCCCCACTTGGAAACAAATCATATCTTTAACAAGGAAAGATCTTATCTCTTAAGGAAAGATCTTATTTCTAATAAATAAAATAAATCTCCAATTATTTTCCTAAAACATGTTTACTAAAAATAGCCAACTTGGCATTTAAGAAAACCCAAAATTTGTTCATAGGACCTTTTATACCGCCGACCCTATTGGGCCTTTATTGGTTGCCACGTGGATTGCCACATGGCTTGCTAACTGCCACGTGGCCTTCTTCTTACCGTCTTAACACTCCCCCTCAAGTCAAAGACGAGTAGGCCGACAACTTGGTCTTCCACTTGTAAGGCAAGATGCCCCACCATTTATCTTCTTCAAAAGCCAAGCTCTCGGTCTTCTCCTTTGATGAGTCAACGGTATAGCCTTTTGCTACCTCTGGAGTCGTTGCATCTGTGGCAACCTGAAATGTCATCGCAATGGCCGTCGTTGACTTGTTTTTTCAAGATCGACAGACGTCCGAGAAACCAAGCGTGAGGTACTAGTAGCCCCATGTAGTAGTCTTTGTACCTTGTTTGGATCTTTAGGAGAGGAACTTCTTAGATCAACCACTAGTCTTTTCACAACCTGTGAAGTCGTTGCTGCTTTTGACAACTATGAAAGTCATCGTGTGGACTGTGGTATCCTCTCCTTGACTTCTTTTTTTCAAGGAAAATCTCCTCTTTTGAAGGAGAGTAAAAAATTGGATAAAAAATGTCAATATGCAAATAATTTGATAGATCTCCTTCTCTTGCTTCTTCTTGCCTTCTCTTCTTGATAACGTGGCGTTTCCGGCCGTTGTGGTTGACTCCGCCATCTTCTATAAACTTCCTTCTCTGCGTAAGGCACTGGACTTGAAGACTTTCTGGATGCGGATATCACCAACGTGTGGTCAACAACCCACACACACAAAGGAGCCTAGATCGAAGGCTTTGATACCATGTCAAGAATCGACGTAGTTTGGAGCTTGGAGGCTCCGTGTGTATGGGAAAACAATTCAAGGAGGACTGTTCACGTGAATGTGGAGAGAAGAGAGAGATGAAAGGAGCCTTGAGTTGGAAATATTATTGATAACTCAAGAGAGAATACAAGGGAAGACTCTTTTTATATAGAGAGAACATATCCCCACACTTGGAAATAAATCATATCTTTAATAAGGAAAGATTTTATCTCTTAAGGAAAGATCTTATCTCTAGTAAAGAAAACAAATCTCCAATTATTTTTCTAAAAACATGTTTACTAAAGATAGCCAACTTGATATTTAAGAAAATCCAAAATTGACCTATAGGACCTTCTAGACCGATGGTCCTATTGGGTCTTTATTGGCTGCCACGTGGACTGCCATGTGGACTACCACGTGGCTTTCTTCCTGTTGTCCTAACAGATATGAAGGGCAACCTCTTGTTACTTTATTAATACAATGACTAGATTGTCATTGCCCTTGGTCCCTTGTTTCCACCCTCAATATTGTTGCCTTTTGTAAATCGATCACTTGGAGTGTCACCCCCATGAAAACCACTCATCGTTGATGTACTTGTTGAAGTCCACTTACCCAGTAGTGCAGGTACTAAGTCCATCACAGAAGCCTCTGCCAACAACATCCCATGTACAGGTGGTAAACTTGTTCAAATGACCATCTTTGAGTGGTTATCTAAGGGCTTTGCCACCCATCATCTTTTTGTAGTCATCATTGTTGCCATTTTGTGACTCCAAAGCTGCCCATATCACTTTGTTGACCACTTTGAGGGCTTCGACACTAACCACAGGCCCGATCTTCACCTTTCCTCTTCCGCCATGCCATAATCCTGTCCTTGCTAGTTGTTTATACAGACAATGCTTCACGATTACTTAGTCTGTCATTGCCCTTAGAGGCTTCTAATATTGCTTGACCGCCTCCAAAATTGTTGACTCTTGGACCTTCATCCATGATTGGGCCTTCATCCTCATCACCAGTTGCCATTGAGTTGCTACCTGTGACTTGCAAGAATAGAATCATCACTGCTTCTGAGCAGCCACTAACTTTCCCACCATCCGAAGTTCACCATAAATTGGAACTGTGTCCTCCTTGTAATCGAGCCACCATGGTTTAAGGTTGTTAGATGTGTTGCCATTCGGTGTGTAGTCTCTTTGCCATTGCCACAAACAATAGAACCTTAAGAGATTCAACATGGAAGACAACACAAATAAGATAGGCTAAAGAAAATGATAAATTGTGCTGAAAAATTGGCTACTTTGCCTTTTTTCCGGCCCATCTATACTTGAAAAGGAGATATAAAAGGAGTGAAAGTTTTGGAGGTGAAGGGATATGAGAGCGTAGAGAAATTTGCATTGGTAGCTTGGGACTGTTATATTTTTGAAAGGGTTGAAGGCATAGAATATTTGACCAAGTTATGAATCCATCACCGACTTTAAGAAATTTCAAGTGCGCACAGCCAAATCAAACTCTTTTGTACATGAATTTTCAAAGAGGGGGAGAATTGATGCGACCCAAAGGCCTTATCATGATTGCTTCATTATTTATTTAAGTAATTTATTTTAGGATATTAATAAATTTGAGATCAATTAGGATCTTCAGTTTAAGAGCTTATTATTTTAGGGAAGCTTATTTCATTCTTGTACTACAAGGAGTATGATTTAATGATTATTTCTGACATTATGTAAATCCACCTCTATATAAAATGGACATTATAAAATTTGGAGATGGAATAAACAAAATGAGTTCTATGGTTTATTCTTCTCACTTTTGATCTTTGTTCTTTATCAATCCACATAGCTTGGGGTGCTGCTCTTCTTCTCATTCCTTATCACTTTCTTACTGTTCTCTCTCAATTCCACACAACTTGGTGTGCTTCCTTTCTCATCCTTCTCATCCTCTCTTCTTCTCCAGTTGTATTAATTTATGGCAGTAATGTCCAAAGAAATAAATTTAGTCTAGAAAGAAAACAGACCATTTTGCTTTGATGAGATATACGGGGCCTTGTTGTCTCTTTCATCTACTGGTTAGGATATCATCTTTTCATGTTGAAGACAGTTTGATTCCTGTAAGGGATAGGTACTAGAAATGACGAAAATTCTGGAAGAGTAATTGCTCACTTTCTTCTCAAAGATGGAAAAGGTGGCTCTTCCGGTGGGTCTTCTCAGCGGCAATTCCTTTCATGCCTGTTCTCCCAAAGTAGTTCTTTGCTACCTCACTTTCTTTGAAGACAGGCTATGTATTTATATATGCCTTCCTTGTGAGAAAGGGATCACGTTTGCTTCTTTTCCTGTGGTTCAGATAAGAAGGGAGAAAACAAATGCTTTTAATAATATGAAATAGGATGTAGAAATGAAGAGATTCAGCTTTTGGTGAAAAGTAAAGAGGTTTAATTAAATGTTAATTCTTTCAATTGTGCTAGTAAGTTGCGTGAAGCTCTATAGAAGCAACCCTCTTTACTAGCCCTTCAGTATTACTTTGTTTGTTTGGCTGGATTTCACTTCTTAAGGTTCTTCTTATGCTTCTTTTTGAAAAAAAAAGGAAGTTGACTTTATGCTACTACTAGTAAACTCTGCAGGCCATGATTAGGGCTAAATTTTCTCGCCCATGTTTGGCATGACTTGTCTATTTTGAATGACAATGCTGGTTTCATGATTCAATCTTCGTCCATGTAGTCCATTAGAAAGCATAACTTCTACCATAAGTGTTGTGTACTTTATGACTTGGGTTGTCAGATGTGGACCAAGATAATGGAAGTGCTGCTGCTCAGAAATGTCCAGTTCCACGTTTGAATGAAAGGATCTTGTCATCATTATCAAGGAGATCAGTCGCTGCTCACCCTTGGCATGATCTTGAGATAGGTAGTCCTTAAGCATGAAATGTCATGTTACACCCTTGCTTGAGTCTGCTCAGGTTTCATCCCATGTATTCTTTGTTGCAGGTCCTGCAGCTCCAATTACTTTCAACTGTGTGAGTTTTGTAAATCTTTCAACCATTTTTTTTGCAGTCTTTGGATGCCCATCTATTAAATGATGGAAGATGATCGCAAGATCTTCCCAACTTAGCATGCCCTTAAAGGGCATTTCTTTATTGACATTCTGTAAGATATGGTGTGAAAAATTGTTATACTGTATTTGTGTTTTTTAGATAATTTCCAAAAATATTATAATATGGTGACCTTTTCCCTAAATTTAAATTTCTCAACATACGACCTGCTACTATCATGTTCACTTAGACACTATTAGTTGAAACTTGATTTCTTTTTTTGAAATTCATGAAATCACTTTATTTTCTCCTCCATCTTTTTTTCTCTTCCGTATTTAAGGAATCCCACATAGAGAAATGATTTTCTCGAGTGGAGATTTAAATGGGTATGTGGAAAAAGATGCTTTAGAGTATGCAGGAGTATATGAAAATCATGATTTTAGTGTTAGGAATAAAGAAGGGAAGACGTTCCTTGATTTTGCTATGGCTTATGATCTTTTCATAGCAAATACCTTCTTCAAAAAACGAGAAGAGAATTTGATTACCTATAAAAGTGGCTTAACAAGAATGCAGATCGATTACTTTGCTTTGAGAAGAAGGGGTCGTTTATCTTGTAAAGATTGCAAGATTATTCTAGGGGAGAGTTTAAGTACTTAACATCGTCTTTTGGTGTTGGATGTTCATTTGAAGAAGGCAAAGAAGAGAAAATTAGTGTCTAAGAATTTGAGAATTAAATGGTGGAATCTTAAGAAAGAGCAAGTGAGATTTAAAGAGAAGATGATGCAACAAAAGACTTGGGATCTTGATGGTAGTGCTGATGAAATATGGTTAAATATGGCAAATTGTATTAGGAAGGTGGCAAAGGAGGTGTTAGGCGTGTCTAAAGGAGGTGTTCCAAGATAAAAGGAGGCTTGATGGTGGAGTGAGAAAGTGCAGTAGAAGCTTAAAATTAAAAGAGCCTGCTTTAAAGTCTTATATCGAGATAAGACCAATGAAAATATGAAAAACTACAAAAGAGCAAAGAAAAAAGTAAAGAAAATAGTTAGTGAAGTAAAAATAAAAGCTTGGGAGCATTTTTATAAGAAACTTGATTCTAAAGAAGGTGAAAAAGATATTTTCAAGTTAACTAAAGCAAGAGAGCGGAAAGTAAATGACCTTACACATGTAAGATGCATCAAGGATGAAGAAGGAATGTTGCTTATAACTAGTGAGGATATAAAGACAAGATGAAAAAGATATTTTCATAAGCTATTTAATGAAAAACAAAAGAATGATATCTTAGGGGAGTTAGCTAACTCAGAAGAGTATGTGAATCGGGCATGTTATCGAAGGATACAAAAGAAAGAAGTAGAGGAGGCTTTGAAGATGATAAAAAGTGGGATAGTTGTTGGGCCTGATGATATTCCTATATACGTTTGGAGAGTGACGGGAGAACGGGGTATAACTTGGCTCATAAATTTATTTAATACTGTGTGGAGAGGTAAGAAGATGCCAGAGGAATGAAGGAAAAGTTTTGTGGTACCTTTATACAAGAATAAGGGTGACATACAAGATTGTTCCAACTATAGAGGTATTAAGTTGATGAGTCATACGACGAAATTTTGGGAAAAAATAATTGAAAGAAGGGTGAGGCAAGTCTCTATGGTAACTGAAAATCAGTTTGACTTTATCCCAGGCAGGTCTACTATTGAGGCAATACATTTCTTGAGACGTATAATGGAAACATACAAAGTAAGAAAAATGATTTACATATGATTTTTATTGATTTGGAGAAGGCCCATGATTCTGTCCTAAGAGATATCTTGTGGAGAATTTTTGAAAAGAGACAAATGCCAGTTATATATATCAACCTCATAAAGGATATGTACTATGGAGCAGCAGCTTGTGTAAAGACTAAGGATGATTTGACGGATTACTTTGATATCACCATCGGTCTGCATCAAGGTTCGACTTTAACCCCTTATCTTTTTACCTTAGTCATGGATGAGTTGACGAAGCATATCCAAGTTGAGGTGCCTTGATGTATGCTTTTTGTTGATGACATTGTGTTGGTTGATGAGACGAGAGATGGAGTGAACAGAAAACTTGAGCTTTGGAGAGAAGCCCTAAAAGATAAAGGATTACGCATAAGTAGGACGGAGACTGAGTGTATGGAATACAAATTTAGTAGTAGTATATGGAACAATGAAGGGATTGATGTAAGAATTGGAGAAGAGTGCATTCCAATGAAAGATGTTTTTAAGTACTTGGGATCCATTTTCCAACGTGGTGGTGGAATTGATGGAGATGTTACACTTAGAATTAATGTAGGGTAGTTGAAATGGAGGAGTGCATCTGGTGTTCTCTGTGATAAGAGGGTTCCTTTAAAAGTCAAAGGAAAATACTATTGAGCTGTGGTAAGACCAGCCATGTACGGTTCTGAATGCTGGCTATAAACTATAGGCATATACAGAAGATGTCTGTGGCAGAAATGAAGATGTTAAGATGGATGTGTGGTTATAAAAGAAAGGATCGTATTTCAAATGAAATTATTAGAAAAAAAGGTTAGGGTGGTACCGATAGAGGATAAAATAAGAGAGACACGTCTAAGGTGGTTTGTACATTTACAAAGAAGACCATCAGATGCTCCAGTTAGGAGATGCGAGAAGTTAGAGGTTGAACCTGCTAAGAGGGGGCGAGGAAGATCAAATAAGTGTTGGAAGGAAACTTTTAAGTATGACCTCAATTACTTTAATTTAAGTCTCGAAATGGCTGAAAATCGATCTGTGTGGAGGCAAAGAATCCATATAGCCAACCCTACTTAGTGTGGGAAAATACTTGGTTGTTGTTGTATCCAAATGAATGGAAACCCCAACATGTTGAGAGTAAACTTTCTTTGGCTAGGGGAAGACAATTAACATGCATGAAGTGAGATAATTGGTGATGAATAGAACCTTAGATTGCGCAATAAGGAGAATAGGAATATTGCCTAGGAATGACAAGGTTGCTTTCAGAAGTCTGACCTTGCCTTTGTAATTGTGGAAGGGATGGTGGATGCAGTTGTCAGCCATGCAAGTTATATGGAGTAGCACTAGGTGCTAGAACTGTAGGTGATTCCTGATAACAGCAATGCACTATAGTCTTCACTGTGTAATAAGTAGGTGCCAGAAGTTGTATAGATTGCAAAAGATGTAAACCATAGCTTCTCTTATTCCATCATATTAGTTCTATTATACCATATTTGCTTGTGGAGGAGATTTTTGTTTTAAAGTTTAAGTCTTAAGGTTTACGGTTGATATAAATGAGCAAAATCAACCATTCTCTAATCCTACATTTCAGATGTGGGAAAATTATAAAGTAACCCATACAAATAAAGATAGCACAAAACACCCTCAAGACACAACTCTCAACACTTCCCTTCAAGTTAGAACATATATATCAATCATGTTCAGCTTGAAGTAACGTTTGCCGAAGAGATCTCGTGGAAGTGCCTTGGTAAATATGTCATTAGTCTAGTCCTCAGATGCCACATGAGTCATATGAACGAGCCCTCGTTGGATCAAGTCACGTGCATGGTGGTAGTCGACCTCTACATGCTTGGTTTTCTCAGGGAACATAGGGTTGTTAGCAATATAAGTTGCAGCTCAATTGTTAAACCTCATCTCCATCGAAGGCTTAAACAGGATATGCAGATCTGATAGAAGTGATTGTATCCGTATCAACTCGGTAGCAGTTTGGGCTATGGCCTGATATTTTGACTGTGCACTAGACTTGGAGACAATGGTCTGTTTCTTATTTCTCCATGTGATTAAGCTTCCAACTACATAAGTACAGATGCTAGTGGTAGACTTCATGTCAACAAGGCTACTCGCATAG
The DNA here is from genome assembly GCA_037157565.1 of Thalassia testudinum. Lineage (NCBI taxonomy): Eukaryota > Viridiplantae > Streptophyta > Magnoliopsida > Alismatales > Hydrocharitaceae > Thalassia > Thalassia testudinum. Next base: position 20,626,445 of record JAZHRO010000015.1, on the reverse strand, counting down.
TCTGCATCTGTATATGCCACAATGTTCAGAGAAGTGCCTTTTGTAAATAGAATTCCATTTCCTGGGGAAGTCTTTAGGCACCTTAGTACCATCAATGCACCATCATAATGGGGAAGTCATTAGGCACCTTAGTACCATCAATGCACCATCATAATGCTGCTTGGTGGGTCCATTTATAAACTGACTTAACTTCCCAACTGCTAGGGAAATATTAGGTTATGTAATCGTCAGATAGAGAAGCTTCCCAACCAATCCTCTATAGTTGTTTGTCCACTGGCTCAGATTGCTCATTGTATAGATGTGCCTTCGGATCCATAGGAATATTTGCTGGTTTAGCCTACATCATACTTTTCTCTTGTAATAGCTTAATAGCATACTTTCTTTGAGAAAGAATGATTCCTTGCTTGCTGCTAGCAACCTCTATCCCAAGAAAGTACAAAAGGGTCTCAAGTCTTTGACAACAAAATTCTCTGTAAGGCACTTTTTCAGATTCACAATGCCTTGTCCATTATCACCCAACTCATGAAAATGATGCCATCCACATATACAAGCATAACCAACAATCTCCATGCAATTTTCTGTATAAATAGAGAATGATCAACTAAGGATCTGTGAAATCCCAGTGTCTCAACTACCTCTGACAACTTCTGGAATCAGGCCCTGGGGCTTTGCTTTAGGCCATAGATCACCTTGTGTAGATGACATATTTTGGAGCATTCCCCTTGAGACTCATACCCTGGCGGTTGTTGCATATAGACTTCTTGCTGTTGATCACCATATGGGAAGGCATTTTTGACATTCAACTGGTAGTGTAGCCAGTTCCTTTGAACAATAAAAGAGATAAGAATCCAGATAGTAGGCAAACAAGTCATAAGGGAGAAGGTATCAAAGAAGTCAACTCTATACATTTGCGTAAACCTCTTTGCAAGTAGTCGGGCCTTGTATTTGGCAACAATAACATTTCGATTGTATTTGACAGTAAATACCTATTTGCAACCAACCACAGTAGCTTATGGAGGGATCTCTATAAGCTCCCAAGTACGATGAGAGAGAAGGGTTGACATCTCATCCTTTATGGCCTGGCATCACTTTGGATCAAGAAGAGCCTTTTGATGCGAATCGGGGACTTGTAGATTAGAGAGAGCAAGGACAAATTTCTTATAATCAGGGAAAAGATTAGCCAGAGAAACATGCTTGGAAATGGGGTGAACCATGCATGTCTTGTTTCCTTAAAGCAATTGGTAAATTGAGATCAACATCACCCTAGGCACTAGAGTTGGCCGGAGAAGCTGGAATGTCACAGGCACTATCCACTATACCATGGCAAGATGGGGTATCAGGAGAGGATGATATCCCTAGCATTAAAAGTCGAGGATCCTATCTAGGATGGTGAGAGTAGACTCATTTAAACATGTTGTCAGGGCGACCATTGGTGGGAGAGGTCCCCTAGGGTGCCTTCCTCTGTGAAGTATCTAAGGGGACTGTAAACGGTATGAAAGCAACACCCTCAGAAGTAGGGGTGTAGAGATGAGAGCCAGATGTATAGTAGTAAGGTACCGAATTATGGAAGGTGACATCGACATTAGCATAGTGATCTCTCAATTAGATCAAAACATCTGTAACCCTTTTGTGCTTCTGAATATCCAAGAAAGATACACTTGACAGTATGAGGAGTGAGTTTATTCTTGTTGGGCCTGTAGATGTGCACAAATGCTACACAACCAAAGACTCTGGGTGGTACTCTAAATAGTTCACCATGTGGAAACATGATGGAATAGGGAACTTTCTCGTCAATGACTATAGAGGGCATTAGATTAATGAGATAGCTTGCAATCAACACTGCATCTCCGTAGTATATATTCAGTGCACTGTTCTGTATCAAGAGTGTTCGTGCAATATCTAAGATATGTCTGCTTTCTTTCTATTGTATCATTTTGCTGTGACATGTGGGGACAACCCGTTTCATGGATGATTCTGCACTCTCGATAGAAAGCATGCAGGGAGGTGGTGCAAAACTCTAGGGCATTATTTAATCGATTGATTTTTACTTCCACCTCAAACTAATTCCTGATCTTTGCTAGAAAAGCATGAATCTTATTGCCAGCTCCAGACTTGTAGGAAGATCCAATTGAGACAGGAGAAATCATCCACAATCCAAATAAAACCTATGCCCCAAATGATCCAAGGTTCGACTTGGTCCCTAGATGTCTAAATGGAGTAACTAGATTCTAGTTGGCTTGTTGGAATGCACTCGTACGACGCTTCTCAAGTTGACATGCCTCACATTGGAAGATGTCAATTGAAGGAATTTGTGGTAGCATCCTTCGAAGTTTCGACAGAGGGAGATGACCAAACTGAAGGTGTCACCTTTTCCTTTTCAAAAAGTAGTTGGAAGCACTCCCTGAAGCTAAAGCCAGGACATTCTCCAATTTCATGTGTGGGGCCACACGAACTTCTTCCTGAGTAGCTATAGGAGAATGCCACCCATCAGTAACTTGTCCAGTTTTCCCTGATGGGACTAGACTAAGAGTGGAAAATTATCTTGCATTACCACCAATGTGTTGGGATCACCTGAATCAAGCCAATCTGCTTTCCCTGCTTGAGGTTGATACGCAGTTCCTACTTGAGATGTACTATGCTAACTAGGTCTTTGAAGCAGTATCTCATACTCACCCTTGGGAACAGTCACAATATCATGTGTCGCTCTTGGCATAGCAAAGGCTTGATGCTTAATAGTAAGAACTTCCTTCTTCCTTTATGTAGTTTTTAGACTCTCCTAAATTTCTTTGGTTGTCTTGTGCATTATCTCATCCCCAATCCTCCCAATCCTTGGGGTGGTAGAATTCATGATCTAGATATGGACCATTGCATTCTCTTTCCATATGGCATTCTTGCCTTCCTTGATATTGGGATCAGGTTTCGTGAGAATATGCTTGTTATGACCCTCCACAGTTATGAGAAACATTTGAGACCATCATGGATAGTTGACCTCATCCAATATGGTCATTAGACCAAAGAACGAGCTCTTGTAACCTCTCGCTTCTAGCCTCCCCGATGAATACTTTGAAGAAGCTATCCCCTACACGAACAAGAGCCCTAAAAAGCAAGAAAATGTCCCCTGGATCAACTTACGCCATGAAAACAAAGCAAAAAGTGTCGATTTTGGCCTAAAACTTGAATTACATCGACTTTGCTGGCCTACTGGCGGTGCTCTGGCGAGCGGCTGGGGTCTAGCGATCGTTGCTGGAGTAGGCCAATCTCGGACGATCCCTTTGGTGAGGAGGTGGACCGGTTATGCACCCAGTAGCGGCTTGTAGGTGTTGAATACCTTGCTACCAGTGGTGACTCTCAGTTGGGCCTTTGCTGCTATTGGTTGCGAGGGAGACCAATGACGGTGGGGTTGCCGAACGATGCGTGGTGGTTCGACGACCCTTCTGGAGGCTATTAGTGGTGGTTGATTAAAGATCGGCCTCTGATCAAAGGCTCTCTTCCCTCAAAAGGAGGTTTTTCTTTTTAGAGGAAAAAGGGTGGTGATCCGTTAGATACCACCCAGGAATTCATTAATTAAAACATGAAGATAAAATTACATCATAAAGTGGTGCTCCACCCCAAAATAAAAGACATCGCAGCCCCGATAAAATTCTCCACGTAAGGGTGCTGCCCTTTAAAAATCACGGCATTCCTCCATAGCCAAATAGCCCATAAGACTGCCAAAGGTTTGGCCCATTCGCCTGGAGTTGCTGACGAACAAGACGCTCCTCGTTGGTTCCACCACATTTGAACGACCGCTAGAAATCTGCATGAGAATCGAGGTTTGAGAGCCCACCACCGATCCCCTATCTACTCCCAAGCTGGTGTCACCACCGGGCATGCAAAGAAAAGATGGTCAAAATCCTTCTCCGCTTGACCACAAAGTGGACAAGATCTGTCTGCATCCGGTACCCAACGGGCTCTCCACTTGCTGGTTAATCAATGGTTTGCGACGAGATCGTGCTTTAAAGAGATATTCGCTGAAGTATATTTGAAATCACCGCGAAAAACGATTATCAATTTTATTACTCGAAGTTCAAAAACTTCCGAGGTCGAACGCAGGGAGCAAATTGGTATTTCAGAAGCAAAATCACAATTTCAAATTACTCAAAAGATGCAGTCTAATGTATATGAGAATTAAAAATAGAAAATTTGGAAATAAATGTTTTTCTTTCTCTCCTCTTTCTTTTCTTTCTTCTGCTTGGCTGCACCTTCTCCTTCTGTCTTCCCTTTCTCAGACTCTTATCTGGCAAGTGCTACAGTACTTTCCTTCTTCGCTTGGCTTTCTTCCTTGGCTTCTTCTTCTCCTTTCTTCTGCTCCTGCTTCTCTCTGCCTTTGCTTTCTCTCTTCTTCCTTGTCTTTTTGCGGCTAAGTCTTTAGCTTCTTCCTTGGCTTTCTGCAGCTAAGTCTTCAGCTTCTTCCTTGGCTTTCTGCGGCTAAGTCTTTAGCTTCTTCCTTGGCCTCTGCAGTCTCCTTCCTTTTTCTCTTCTTCTCTGTAGCTGCTTCTTCTTCCTCCTTTTTCTTCAACCGTGCCTTCTCCTTCCTTCAGCTACTCTTCTTCTTCCGTGCGCACACACAGGAGCAAAACCTAGCCCCTACCCTCCCCGCGTCTCTCTCTCTATTTCGCTCTTACGACTGTTTTCCCAGAGCCTTTCTCGGGTAAACGGGTCGGGTCAGCACGCCCGGGACCAGGCCCACCGGCGTGTGTGGTGCGCGAGGAGTGCACGGATAGTTGGGTCAGGCAGCCAGGTTCATGGAGGTGTGGGTCGCAGACGAGGCGTGGTGGGCGAGGGAACCTCACTGAGGATATCTGGACGAAGGGGGGGCGGAGAGCGAGCGACGCGTGTTTACCGTCGCCGAAGACGAAGACCCTAAGATGGAGAGGCGGCGACGACGAGGAGGTTAAAGGGGCTCGCATGGGTACGACGCGATGTGGAGTGAGGCAAAGATGGCTCTACCACTGGTACGGTGGCAGAGCGATGAGAAGAGGGAGTCATCGGAGCCTGCAGGCAGATGGTCGGAGGAGGAGATGAAATTGGGGGGTTATCTCTGACCAAAACAGGCTTGGGAGAAGCGGAGGGCTCTGGGCTTGCTTAAATAGGCGCGGGTAGAGGGAGAATCGCAAGGAAGTGGCCAGAAGTCGTCGCCAGAGGTATGGCCGGAGTGAGACCCATACCTCTCGAGCATTCGCACGAGAGGTATGAGGCGATTCAGGGTATGGGGAGCTGCTCATGCGGCAGGGGGCTTCGCAGAGAGCTCCCCTTTCAAATCTAGGAGCGGCTCCCCATGGAAACGAGAACACCTCGCAAAGTCGCCGGCGGTGTGGGTTCCTGCTGCAATGGTAGAGGGACCAAAATGAAGAAAGTGACGAAAAGTTGAGAGGGTATTTGCAAGGGTTTCCAAAAGTTAAGGGTCAGAATATAATTTGGTGGACCAATTTGCAGAGTAGGTCAAGATGACCTTTCCTTAGGTCCAACTTTTGGTACAAACCTAATTTGGATCTAAGGAATCCAATGATGAAGTTGGTTTTTAGGTTTGACCTCGTTTGATTGGATATTTTGCACAAAAACCCAAATTAGGTCAAATATTGGGCTTGATCCCCAATCTAGGTCAAAATAGGTTCAAGGTCAAATTGAAGGTTCTAAACTCTAGGGAATATTTTCCCATGAATTTTAGAGGGTTTAGTTGATTTTTATCCTGCCTGGAACCTTGCGAATTAAAGTGGATCTGTTTTAGGGTTACGGAATGTCATTTAATTATTAAATTTTACAATAACCCTCTTCTAACTGAACCACTCTACTTTTTCTCTTATTAAGCCCAATTGACCTATGTCTAGACCCTGAGAAATCCCGTTGATGCACTACAATGGTAAAATTGCAGTTTTATCCTATTCTTCAGGTATTCTTTTCAGATTAGTAATCCCCTGAATTAGGCCTTTATTTAGATTATGTAGGAGCTTTTGTACACTTTATTAGGTCAAAATATGCTAGTTAGGACTCATGATAAGGTTCTCATCACTGGTTATCAGCCTCCCTCTCTTAAGGAGCCAAGCGAAAATTCCAACCTTCAATGGGTAGGAGGCCTCCCAGAGTAGCCTGCAATCCCTAGCCAGGTCAACATCCCCAAGCGTGTTCGAGTCGCTGAGTGTTCTATATGCATCATATACTGAGAAATCCCCTTCCTCCCACCCAAATCGATTCGTACCATCTTCAGGCTGCTACTCGTGGAGTTCCTGCATGAACTCCTACACCTCTCTAGCTCTTTGATCTGACATATTGCCCACGAAAGTTGGGTACCACGTGCTGCTCCAAACATCCGCAACCGAGGCTCTCCTGTCAACTGCCAACGCCACAAGTCTAGGAAATCGCTCGGCCAACACACCAGAACCTGTCTAGTCATCCGTCTAAAACCTAAAAGCCTTGCTCAATCCCACTATCGGGGTGAAGAAAGGTCGGACCTTTGGTGCCACCAGCGACAAACTCCTCAAGAAGTGGGATGCTCCTCTAGGGGGTGAGGCGAGGAGCTCCCAACCCACTGGTCTACTATAGTAAGAACGTAAGAGCCTTCCCACCAGGGAGACCTCTCCCTTAAGCAACCTGTCAATCCACTTCGTTAAGAGGCTATCATTCATTCTCCCCACTTCCATGACTCCCAAACCCTCCTCCCTAAATGGCAAGCACACCTCACTCCAAGCGACCAACTTCGCCCCCTCCTTCCTGCTCCATAATTAGTCCAGAAGAAATTTCTTAAACGGCTGGTAATCTTGTCTTCAATTTTCTTCGGCATTTTCACCACTGAAGATAAATAGGCTGGTATCGTCGAGAGAACCGCCTTAAGGACCAGTTGCCCACCTCTAGACAACAGCTTGGACGCCCATCTCAATAGCTGACCATCAATCCTCTCTATTAATGGGATCCAATCCTGTGTTGAGATCCTCCTGTCATTCAAGGGCAGCCCCAAGTATCGGAGGGGAAGGGCCCCCACACCTATCCCCAGAGCTTCCGAACACACCCCTACCTATCCAATGTCCATGTTGAAATGAAGGAAGACTTGGAGTAGTTGATCTGCATACCTCCACCACTGTCCCCTCGACAAAGAAGAGAGTATCATCTGCATACTGCAGGATCGAAATGCCTTACCCACCCTCCAGAGGGAAACCCTGTAGCAGACCTGCCGTGCTCGCTCTGTCAGTAGCCCTTGCCAGGGCATCTGCTGCCAACACAAATCATAGGCATTAAGGGACACCCCTGTCTCACGCCTCTCCTTGGCTGGATCCAACCTCCTACCGGGTTCCTGTTAATGAGAACCGAGAAATATGATGTGGAGATGCATTACTTCATCCATCTAATTCAGACCTGTGGGAAGCCCCTCTTAGCCATGGCCACCCACAGGAAGGACCATTCCACCAAGTCGTAGGCTTTTGTGAAGTCCACCTTCCACGGGAAAGCCTTCCTTCCTCCTCTCCTCCAATGCGCCAGGATCTTTGTTGTCGCAACATAGCCGTCTAGAATGTATCTCCCTGGGACAAAGGTAGTTTGCACTTCTAATACCACCTTGCCAATCACCCTCCTGAGCCTGTTTGCCAGTATCTTTGCTACGATCAGGTATAATGCATTCGACAGCGCGATCGGTCTAAATTCCTCAATTGTCTCTGCCCCATCCTTCTTAGGCAACGGGAACATGTAGAACTTGTTCAATCTGTTGAAACTCCTGTTGCCTTCCTTGAATTCCGCCAAGACCTGCAGCATCTCATCATTCAACAGTGACCAAAACTCCTTGAAAAGGAGTGCCGGGAAGCCGTCCGGTCCCAGACACCCTTCAGCGTTCAAACCCCAAATCGCCCTACAGGCTTTGTCCTTCGTGAAAGGCACTACCAGCCTCTCTGCCTCCTCTGCTCCCACAGCCAGAGTCCCCAGTCCCCTCCATCTCCATCTCCCACCTCTCCTCTGCCCCGTAAACTCCCTAAAATAATCCATCACCGCCCTTCCCACTGACTCCCTGCCCAAAAACTCTGCCTCGCCCACCTACAACTTCTCAATCCAATTTCAACTATGCCTGGTTGAAGCCGTCATATGGAAAAACCTGGTGTTGAAATCTCCCTCCTTGACTCATTTCTGTCTGGATCTGGTTCTCCACTCCATCTCCACTTTTCGATCCTCCTCCTGAATGACCTTTATGTGATCCACCCTGTCCTGCCTCTCCATTCCCGTCATCAGTCCTTGGTCTTCCATTCTATCCAGTCTCTGAACCTCTGCGAGCGCCTCTTCCCGTAACTTGGTCCGCTCTTCTTTTAGTTTCTTTCTGTGTTCCTTCAGAAATCACTTCAACTCTTGAAGCTTTGCCTCCAGCTACATGGCAATCGACCCATCCGGATGCAGATCCTTCCATTTGTTCTCCGCCATGCTTCCGAAACCTTCTTCCAGCAGCCACGCCCTTTCAAACTTAAAATATGTACCGCATTAGGTCCCCTAGCCAGACTCCCACATCAGCGGGGAGTGATCAGAGAAAGGCCTCTCCAAAGAGTGAGCCCTTACCATCGGAAAGATCTCGGCCAACTCCACTGAGCATAGAAAGCAATTCAGCCTCGACATCAGGCCCCCCAAACTCCTCCACGTGAAAGCACAAGAGGTAGGGGGTATATCCTGCCACCTATACTCCGCAACGAGACTTACGAACTCTTCTGAGCCTCGGTCCTTGCCTCCCCGCCCCCTGGTCTGTCCTCCGCTAGAAGGGTGACGTTGAAGTCTCCTCCAATGAGCCACGGGCTCCCCTGATAGCTCCTCGCAGCTTGGTGAAGACTTTCCCACAGGGAGTTCCTTTCCGCTTCATTTGTAGGCTCTTAAACTGACGAGAACGTCATCACGAGCCCATCACTCCTTATCTGCACCATGACCACACCTACCCCCACCTCCGAATCCACCAGTGAGAATAGGTCCTCTTTCCAACCGACAATCACCCCACCAGATCTCCCTACTGCATCCATAGCCCTGAAACCCCGCGTCAGGGTCCCCCCAATCTCTCCCCACAATCTCTGATCACACTCCTACAACTTCGTTTCCTGAAGAAACTACATCCGGGTTCCACTTAGGTACGATCTCAGTGTCCCCCTGCGAGAGGGGTCACAAAGGCCCCTCACGTTCCACGTGAGGACCTTCAACATAGGGCTCCAATTGCATCATCCCCTCTCACATGACCAAAGTCGGCCCCCTTAGCCACTCACTCTACCTCCCTCTCCTCGCAGGCATCAGCCTACCCTCCCCCCTGATCCCCAGAACTCCTCTCCCCCCTTCCTGTCAACCCCACACCTCCTACATACCTCTTCCCTTCGCCGTTGCCCACCCTGCCCCCTCGACCTTAGCCCCCACCTTCAGCTGCGCCTGGCCCTCCTTCACGGTCCCCGTCGACAGGGCCTCCTTGCAGTGCCCCTTCAGCTTAGAGGACTTCGTCCTCCCCTTCAGGAAGTCGTACGCCAACATCGTCGAGGGTGGCGCCGCCAACGTCGACCTCGCAGCTCTGACGAAGTCTCTCTACGCACCCTGACCTCCACCACTAGACGGGGGGTTGCTTGCGTCGGGTGGGCTCCAAACAATCCTCCTCGCGCATCACCGTCCTCGCTTCTTTGGCGAGGACCTTTAAAACCCATCTGACCTCCACCATCAGACAAGGGGTTCGCTTGCATTGGAGGAGCTCCATCCGATCCCCCTCGCGTTGTGAGGGGTCCTTATGTTGCTGACCAGTGTCTCTCTATCCTCCGATGGAGGAGCCTGGTCATGCTGATTGCGCCCTCGCTCCTACCAATGGCAGATGCTGCCACCTGACCTTTGCGCTCCAGCCTCCTCTGCTCCCCATAGGTCGACGTGTCGCGCCCCAGCATCGAAAGGACTCTCCGCGGGCCACTTAAAATAGAGGTGTGAAAGAGGTATCCGATCCAGGTGCGGATCCGGACCTGGGTTCGACCTCACTCCCTCAAAAGCTCCAATGCGCCGCACAAAACCCTCCCTCGAGGTCGGCATGGCCTTTAATGCATCACCTTTCTTCGATGCACCCTCCTCCCGTCGTGACGCCTTGGCAGCCCCGCATGACTCCTCGCGTCCCCCAACACGTGCCTTGAATCCCAGTCCATCTCGTGCTGCTGTGCCCCTCGAGAGATGCGCCTCGAGGGGTGTACGCTTTGGAGCTGCCGACTCAGCCCACGATGCGACCCTCTCCCCAGTGATCCTCGGCCTCCATATGGCCCTGCTTGCTAGATCGCTCCTCCCTGCCGCAGCACCTCCGGCCGGTCGCTTCAGCACCTTCGCAAAGGACCTCAGGCCTCTCTCCTCCGACTGGACTAGGACAACCCATGACGTGTTCCCTAACCGCAGTGCCACCTTCCTCTGCAACGCCATGGTTGGTCGCACTTCCACCGTGGTCCGCATCGCACTGAGGTGCCCACTGTCGAGACCGAGCCCTTCGCACCACCGCACCTGCGCAAAGGGTGCAACCATCGCTTCAACGACTTGCCGGGTGCGGAGGAAGAGAGGTATCCCCACCAGACCTACCATCACCTCTACCTTCCGTAGCGGACGCTCTCTGATCGCGCTATCTGACCTCACCGCCCATCGCCACCGAACCTCTCCTCCCAAGCATCGAAACTCCCTAAAGAGGAGCTTCTCCGCCACCTTTGACGAAGCCCCCACCATCAGGAATTTCTCCTTCCCCACCGTCTACAGCCTCAGACCTAAAAGCTCACCCCCCAGCACCTTGGCGACCTTAGTCTCCAGCTCCTATAGCTCTACGCAATCCTCTACCACCACGCCAACCAAGGCCAACGCGAGGGCCTTCTCGATCCATCCGGACTCCTTCGACCATGGCGCTTTGACTTCGACCAATGGCGCCCTCTTCGGCGGGGGTGGGAGCACCACTCCTTGCGCACCCACATCCATGCTTGGCTGCAACTCTTCTGCACAGGATGCCCTTCGGTGGCCTAGCTTCCCACATTTGAGGCATCGCATCAGATCCCTGCAATCACGTGCCATGTGTCCCGGCCCTCAGCATTTGAAGCAAGTCACTTTCGATGTCACCCTCCTCTGCCTTGACCGTCCCTTGACCAGGGTCCAGCCCCGACCTTTCTTCCCACTCGCCCCCTCCCACACTCCTGCTCTCCTCACGCTCCCTCCTCCCCTCTCACCCGCTCCCTCGCTCTCGCTCACTCCCTCCATCGACCCTTCGTCGTTTCAAAAAGGGAGGTGTTCAAGGAGGAGAAACCTAATATTTTCTTGTTTGGAGGAGAAAATGAAAGGGGGAAGAATAAGGAGGGTACTAAATGTCGGCTTAGGAGTGCTGCTCTGATGCCAAGTAGGAGAGAATGATTCATATTATTATTCCAATAAGCCCTGCACCTCTTTATACAGAGAAGTGTCGGTAAATTATACATGTCCACATAGAAAAATAAAATAGCAAGAAGCCACAAAATAGAAAAATAAGTAGGGAATATGTCAACACTCCTTGAGCTGGAGCATAGATATCATCATGCTTAGCTTGGAACATCATGCATCAAAAGCTCCACGTAGCAATAACTTGGTGAAAATGCTAGTAGTCTGGTCCTTTGAAGCAACATAAGTAGTGCACAACACTATCTGTTGTATCAAATCTTTTGTGTATTGATAATCTACCTCCACATGTTTCATTTTTTCATGAAACTTTGGATTATTAGTGATGTAGGTGGCGGATCTGTTATTGTATCTCATTTTTCAGAGGACCATCAATCTGGACATATAGATCTCTCAATACAGATTTCACCCATATCATTTTAGTAGCAGTTTGGATCATAGCTCGATACTTAGATTCTGCACTTGACTTGGAGACTACCCTTGTTTCTTACTCTTCAAAGTAACAAGATTATCGGCAACAAAAGTACAGAAGCCTGTGGTGAATTTTCTATCTGCTATACTCCCTGCATAGTCAACATTTGAATATCTCACAACAGTCAAAGGAGCTCCCCTCTGAAACAGTAACCCAGAATCAAGTGCTTTCTTCAAGTATCTAAGCACCTGCATAGTTGCTTGCCAATGCAATTTGGTGGGTTTATCTATAAATTGACTTAACTTTCCAACATCTAAAGCAATATCAAACCTAGTAATAGTTAGGTATGATAATTTCTCAACTAATTGCCTGTAGGAGTAATTATCAACCACCTTTGCTTCTTTATCATGTGCCTTGGGATCCATACGTATTTTAGCAGGTTTGGATCCTAGTATGCCTGTCTCCTTGAGTACATCAAGTGCATATTTGCGTTGGGACAAAACTATGCTCTCCTTGCTAGTAGCAACTTCAATTCCCAGAAAATAGCGTGGTTGGCCTAGATCTTTCATAACAAACTCTTCTGCAAGAAATCTTTTGACCTTCACAATCCCAACTCTACCATCCCTTGTACTAATCAAATCATCAGCATAAACTAAAAGAGCCACCATACCTTGATTTGTCTTCCTGACAAACAACGAATGATCTGAGGAAGATCTCTACAGGCCCATCTTCTCAACCACCTCTGAGAGTTTGTGAAACTTTGCTCTTGGACTCTGCTTGAGTCCATAAATAGCCTTTTTTAACTTACACACTTCCCTGAAACTCGAATCCAAGAGGTTGCTACATGTAGATCTCTTCCTTGAGATCACCATAAAGAAAAGTGTTCTTGATGTTAAGTTGGTGAAGCTTCCAATCCTTGTGGGTAGCAATAGAAATCAGAATCCTGATTGTAGACAAGTGATCTACTGGGGAAAAGGTATTAAAGAAATCCACCCCATATGCTTGAGTGAATTCCTTTGTTACTAGGCGAGCCTTATACCTTGAAATAGACACATTTGGGTTGTATTTAAAGGTAAAGACCCAGTGACAACCAACAAGTTTGTATCTGGTGGAAGAGTAGTAAGCTCCCATGTTTGTCGATCTTGTAAGTCAACATCTCATCCTCCATGGCCTTCGGCCATTTTGGTTCAAGCATGGCTTGCTGGTATGTAGTAGGTAACTCCATAGCTGACAAAGTTATAGTAAACAAGCCAAAAGCGTTCCCCATCTTGTTAGTAGTCATTGCCCCAGTTGCTCCATAATGTGCACAAGATCGTGGTGTCTTCTGTATAGCTATCAAAAGATCATCCTTAGGAACAACATCACCTGTACCTGATGTTGTTGCTGTTGCTGTCGTTGATGTTGTTTCTTCTGGTATCGCTGATGTAGTGGCTGTTGTTTGGAGCAATAGATGTAGCGGAAGGAGAGGAAGAAGAAGAGAGGAGGTTTGGGAGAGGAGAGGGCCTCTCTGGTGGTTTGTCGGAGATCGGTGGTGTTGTCGGAGGGCCTCTCCCCTCTAGGTTTTCTCCTTCTAAATCCTAATGCACCAAGATTTGTGGTTTTGATACCATGTTAAGATTTTTGGGGGAATATAGATTTTATTGAATTGAAAATAGAGGCCTTAGCCCTCTTTATATAGAGAGAGGGCTTTAGTATACAAGGAAACACACCACACATTTACTAAAAATAATAAGGACCTAAATATGAAAAAACACCTACCACAATCCTAATTTATTCCCTAAAATAATTGAACATGAAATTCCAATTGTATTTACAATTATATTTTAATGAGATCTTTAGGAGAAATCAAAGAAAGGACATCAATTGTAACTGTGGATTTAAAATTGGAGAGATCAAGAATTATCACTATTTGGTACATTCACGGAGATAAGCACCTTTTCTCTTTTCAAAAAAATAAAAAAAATTCCATTTAGTTGGACCTTTCACTCACATTTGTTTTAGTCTTGGTACCTAATGTAGCCTTAAGCCTCATTTAGTGTAGGTTTAAAGTATAAAATTGGGTAGGAAATCTTAAGGAGGGATAAGTAGGTGTGAATGTAATAGTTGAGTTAAAAATGTTGTTATTGGTTTTTATTTTTATTTGTGGTGGAAGGAGGTAAGTGGATCAGTATTTAATGTTAAGTCATGTGAATTTGTTTTATTTGTAGTGTGACTGGGTTTGTTGAAAGAGGTGTTATGGGGTGAGATGATTTGATGGTTTCTTGTGAGAGAGTTAACGTCATACGTAGTTCACATATTGTAGCTTGTAAAACTGACACGTAGGATAAACCCTCTCTTAAAACTGCACCAAACATGGCCTTAGGATTTTAAAAAAATTGAGAAGGGACAAAGAATCAAATAGTCCAAAAGGTATCCTTCTTTGACAAGAAACGGATCATATGGTTTTGAAGAGGACCATATTGTTGGTAGTTGTTGCCGATTCTTGTCTTCATGTAGGAGGCCCTCACTGCAAAGGTGTTGCAGATGGTGGCTGTAGATGTTGCTGAATGAGAACAACAATGAGGGCTCCCTTGTTATATGGTTTGCAGTAGACGTTTGCAATCTGCACTGTGCATAGCACCTTGACTGCATTATCTTTGTGCCTCCTACTATTAAGTTGTCATGAAGATACAAACTTGGTTTCAGTCACCACTGTTTTAGATTCCTGAGAAACAGGGCTAACTTTTTTTTTATTCATGTTGTCATACCCAAATATAAAAAAGTAGGTAGCATGTGCTATAGACCTGTAACCTCTTGCTGATAGTTCCTGGATGGAATAACAGGAAACAAACATACTCTTTGAAATATATAATAGGATCCATGATATGAACTCACTTGACTGCAATGCTTTTAAGCCTACTATGTACACAGGAAGATGGGGTTGGGCTGGATTGTGGCTTTGATGTAAGAGCTGATTAGTGATCTGGGCTTGCCAGACTTGGTCACCTCCAACTGCCTCTTTAGTTGGTGGAGTATGACTTCTGTGCAACACAAATTGAAGTTGGTCCAATTCCTATGGTCTTTGGAGTTTGCTGAAATATTCCTTTTGGCAGGTATTTAGGCATTGAAGTGACCTTTCTCTAACCACATCCCTTTGCTTTGGAGTTCAAATGAGGATTTGTGGCCGACAACATTCCCCAACTTTGAAAAGTCCTGGTTGCTTGAGGAAGGATTCAAACAGTAGGTTTGAGATTGGTGGTAGGTGGCTTTGACTCACAAGACAGGTTTATCTTCTTTGGCTAAGCGCTTCTAGGGATTGAGGGAATATCTTATGGATTGCAAGAAGATAAGGGAGGAAAGGTGTAGGAAGAGGGATGAGGCTTTGACCGAGATCAATAGGCTTGACAAGATGGACTTGAGGACCATTATGGCAGAGCAATTATTTGACAGGAAGAAGTAGGAAACAATGGTCTTCGAGAAGGATTTTAAGCAAGAGAGTGGAGGCAAAGGTTGAGATAAACATACTTGAAGGAAGGGAAGCAATAGGAGACACTAAACGAACTATGTTGACAGCCTACAAGTTGTGATGATGAGATACAGGGATGGTAGGGCATTGGTAAAGGCCTTACTGGTGTATTTTCTTAGCTTCATGAGGGGCCTCACTCCATGCTGGAGGTGGCTTGAAAGGGATGTAACTGAACTCTCACAGCACTAGGCTAATGATTTAGTTACACCATTCACTAAGATGAATTATTATAGGCTTTAAAGGGCTTGAATGTGGAAGGATCACTTATATGCAGTACTTTTTAAGGAGTTTTGGTATTTGGAGGAGTTTGCAGTTCGCAATAACAACTTTAAGAGGCTCAACATGTCACATTTCAGTTCTTTTTCTGCTACTTAAATGGGTGTTAGCCACGAAGGTGGATGATTATAGGCCTATTTCTCTATTAAATGCCATTTCTCTCATCATTCCCAAGGTTTTGATGAATAGATTATATGAGATATTGGATAGTTTGGTTTGTGGGGTGTAATTAGCCTTCATCAGAGGTAGGCATATGCTGGATTGGGTTGTCATGGCGTTGATGAGTTCTTATTGGTGCAGGATGGCTTCGAAGGAGTTTTTGTGGAAAGTTGACCTTCCAAAGGCATATGATTCTGTATGTTGATAGTTCGTGTGGGCATCCTTATGGAAGAGATGGTTTCAAAAGAGATGGATTGCTTAGAAGAAGAGGTGTACTACCACTTTGCCTTTTGCCATTGGTCAATGATAGGGTAGAAGGCAATTGCTTTTAGTTGTGAAGGGTGGTGCAATAGGAATGCCCTTTGGCTCCAATGTTCATCGTGATAGTTGATGCTTTGGTCAGTTGCTCTTTTAGGGCTTACAAGGAGGGGCTCTTTTGAGGTCTCACATTATAGCGGTTAGAGTGCAATGCATATCGGTCAATTTTGCAATATGCGGATGATACTTTATTTTTTTTGGAGGGATCAAAGGAGGAAGTCCGTAACGTAGAAAGGCTATTGGAGTTGTTGGGAGCTTTTTATGTCTGACCAATGTTAGGAAGAATTCCTCATTTCCTTCTTCTAGTTAGAGGAGTTGAAGGCAGAGCTTTGAGGATATATTCTAGCAAAAACAAAGAGGAAAATACCGTTATTTAACTGGGGTTTTTCATTGACATGAACATTTTGGGTTGTGTAGTGGAGCCTTGTGGTAGATAGGATGCTTTGGTCAGTTGCTCTTTTATGGCTATCAAGGAGGGCTTTGTTGAGGTTTCACATTATAGGGGCCAAAGTGCAATGCATGTTGGTCCCAATCTTCCAATATGTGGATGATACGACGTTTTTTGTGGTGGGATCATAGGAGGAAGCCAGTAATGTGGAGAGGCTACTAGAGTTGTTGGGAGCTTTTTATGTTTAGCCATTAATAGGAAAAATTCCTTATTTCCTTCTTTTAGGTTATAGGAGTTGGAGGCAGAGCTTTGCACATCAATTCTACCAAAGCAAAGAGGCAATTGCCATTATTTTATGTGGGCTTGCCATTGACAACAACACTTTGGGTTGTGGAGTGGAGCCTTGTGGTGGATATGATGAGGCTGGAGAGTTGGAGGTCTAGGCTACTTTCTAGAGAGAATTATAGTGATGTACCATGGCATCTATAGATGCCCTCTCCTTGTTGAGTACTCTAGTTATCTTTTATGTTTAGTAAGGGACTATTTATTTATTTTATGTTTTTGCCTGGTTCTCTTATGTAATTTACCAAACACCTCTCTCTATATAAAGAGGTGTAGGGTTTTCTATTGGAATAAGATGGCTTATTTCGTCCTACTTGGTATTAGAGCGGTGATTCTTGATCGGCGCTTGGTTATCCTACTGAAGTAGGCCTTCGACCCCTCCTACCAAAACCTTAAAATCGCTTCTTGCTGTCTCTCACCTTCAACGCCTCCTTGTTCACTGCAGCATTGGCAGCAGGCCCTCTATTGGTAGGTGGGGTGGCGTTAAGGGAGACTAGAGCCCCCAACGGCGGCGCTGTAGGGTCTCCAATCCTTGTGGCGACGTTGCACCACCTTGGGGGGGCGGTGTAATGCTGCTACAGGTGGCAGTAGGCAGCGGTGAAACACCCCTACCGACTGGTAGTAGTGTCGCTGGTGGGTCTGGGCTAATTAGTGCCGGCGAGGGGAGGCAGCGGCCTTCCATTTGCTAGGGGTACCTCCTGGCCTAAGCGTGCACCTCTTGATCTCCAGAGGGTTGCTATGTACATCTAAATTGATTTCCAAAGAAAAGATTGCTTGGATCTCATGCTAGATTGCCTTCTCTGTGATTTTTTGTGAATCTGTGGGTCTGAATATTTGTTTTTAGATCTTATTTTGGTGGCTTCTCATTATTTCTGAGGATCATGGCTTCGTCATCTTCATCTGAGGTGACATTGGAGGCAAGTTAGGAGAGCACGATATACAAGAACTTGTTCTTTGTCCTTATTGTAAAGTTGGATGTGATCAACTACGCTTGTTGGTCTCAAATGTTCTTGAAGACTGTTGAGGGTCATGATAAGGAGCATTTCTTACTGAAGCCAGAGCCTTAGAACAAGATCGGGAAGTACGCCTCGTGGAAGGACAATGCTATGGTGAGAATGTGGATCATGAATGTTGTCTCGTCATGGATTGGAGATGGCATCATGTATTACAGGATTGCTAAAGAGATGTGGGATACGTTGCATGACACATATTCCCATGAAAAGAATTTTAGCAAGGTCTATCAGATCTACAATGGGATGTTCTCTCAGACATGAGACAACCCTTGACTCAATACTACGCCATGTTGAAAGGGCTTCTGAAGAAGTACAATGCGTGCAGGCTTCTGGGCACGTGTGGTACTCAACGGGGACATAGTAAGGAGACAATAGTTTTGTACTTTCTTTCTGGGTTAGGTCCAGAATATGATTATGCACGCTCTCAGATTCTAACACTATCGGAGCTTCCGTCCCTTGAGGAGATTTATAGCCGACTGAGTCGGATCACAGTGGCTACTCCTATCCCCGAGATCACTGGACAGACCTCTACATTGGCTGTTGGTGGAGGTCGAGGCATTAGAGGTTCACCCTCTACTTGTGGGTGTGGTCGTGGCAGAGGATAGACAGGCAAACCACGTTTGACGTGCACTTTTTGTGGTAAGATTGGTCACCTGAAGGCTTCTTGCTGGTCTAAGTATAGGAGACCTCCTATAGCCAATCAGGTTGTTGCTTCTTCTGAGACAGAATCTGACATAGTCACATGTTGAGTATGATGCTGTAGTTCAGATGCTTGCTCAGATCACTCAGGAGACTTCGTCTTCCTCTTTAGATACTGCTGTCATTGCTTCCTCAGGTATATGGTGTGTTTTTGCTATTTCTGACAGTTCTTAGTTGGTAGATTTAGGTGCATCACAACAATTTTCAGCACTTTTAGTCTGTACGTCCTGGTAGGACAGTTTAGGTAGCAGATGAAGGGGAGGTGCCAGTCACCCTCAATATGAAGTTGTCGAATGTTCTATTTATTTCGGATTTTCTGATGAGCTTGTTATCTGTTAGTAGAATTATGAATGACCTTAATTGCAGGGTGATTTTTGATGATGTTGGTTGTGTGTTTCAGGATAAGCTCACAGGGAGGATGATTGGTGGCGGACATGAAGAAGGGGGTATGTATTGCTTGTCTTAGACGCTAGTTGCTGCACATTGCAAGGGGGATGTATGTTTCGCTGCAGGGAGTACCTTACAGTGGCACAATTGCTCTGGTCATCTATCTCTGGACATGCTTCGCTGTATCATCTCTCATCTTTCGCCAGCTATCGAGATTCACGGTGATGCGTGCTAGATGGGAAAGCACCACAAATCCATCTATCTTACTAGTTTTACTGGTTTTGAGTCTATTTTTTATTTGCTGCATTTAGATGTATGGGATCCTAGTCGAATCCCAGATCTACTAGGACGTAGATATTATTTGGCGATTGTGGGTGATTATCCTCGGTATCTTGGATATTTTTGTTAAAGAATAAGTTAGACGTTGGGTTTGTGATTGAGAACTTTATTACTGAAATAAATAATCAGTTTACTTCTGTGAAAATTGTGTGTACTGATAATGCACTTGAGTTTTGTACTACATGGATGAGAGCATTTTACAGGTCCAATGGAGTGGTTCATCAGACCACGTCCCCATACATCCCAGCAGAATGTCATAGTAGAGAGGAAGCATCGACATCCTTTGGATGTGGCTTGGACTCTATTGATGCACCATCATGTACCATTATAGTATTGGGGGGATGCAGTGCTTACTGTATGCTACTTGCTTAACAGGGTGTCTAGTTCTGTTATTTCTGAGCAGGTACCATGGCAAATACTGTACTCAGATCGAGAGTTGTTTCAGTTGCCACTCGGACCTTTGGCTGTATAACCTTTGTGCATATTACTCTGACAAGTAGAGGTAAGCTTGCCCCCAGAGAAGTCAAGTGTGTCTTTTTGGGATACAGTCAACCAGAAAGGCTATTGATGCTATGATCTCCTACAGAAGAGGCATTATATTAATGCAGATGTTACTTTTCACGAGGCAGTCCCATATTTTTCCGTTATTAGTAGACAGTTGAGACTTAAGGCAGAGAGGGCTCCCATGCCTGTTCCTTCCATTCAGTTTGGCGACTTTCCTGCTACTCAAATTACATCACCAGAAACCATAGATACTACTCGTGCCTGGTTTAGAGATCCTCCATTGGTATTTAGCAAACCAATGACATATCGGCAACATACCTCCCTCTTCAGCACCATCATCCTCCCTACAGCAGGTATGTGTTGATATTGCTAACCATTGTGTGTTCGGTGATGATCTTGCAGGTGCTATACCTGTTGCCTCTGAGTCTCCTTCTAGTGATGATGAGGCATCATCATCTGAGCCACCTGTTGAGATTGAGTTTCCCTCTGATGATATGGATCTTTTGATTACTATTCAGAAGGCCCCCTGGAGTTGTGCGCACTATCAGGTGGTAGGGGTAGTTTCTTCTGATTGTCTGAGTTGCCCGTTTGTCTTGTTCACAAATGCCCTTACTTCTGCACAGATGGCAGCCACTTATTAGTAGGCTATGCTCTATCTGAAATGGCATCAGGCCATGGAGGATGAGATGGCTGCACTTTAGTCTCGGTAGACATGGGAGCTTACTTTGTTACCTCCTGGTGCACACACTGTTGGCTGCTGTTGGGTGGTTGCTGTGAAATATAATCCAGATGGATTTATTTCTTGGTATAAGGCTTGTTTTGTGGCAAACGGATTCACCCAAACTTATGGGGTGTATTTCTTTGACACCTCCCCTGTGGCCTAACTTCCTACTATGCGGATTCTCACTTTTGTTGCTGCCCATTTTAATTGGCCGTTATATCAGCTTAATGTCAAAAATACCTTCTTGTATGGTGATTTATAAGAAAAGATATATATGTTGCAGCCCCTCAGCTTTGAGACTTAGGGGGAGTGTGTGCAAGTTGAAGAAGGCGATATATGGCCTCAAGCAAAGTCTTGGGGCTTGGTTGCAGAAGCTATTAGAGGTCGTTGAAGATATATGACTTATTTGATCTCCTTATGATCATTCCTTGTTTATGAGAAAGATAAACAAGGAGAGTGTTGCTCTCTTTGTCTATGTAGATGACCTCAGTATCACTTGTGATGATGCAATTGAGATAGTTGAGGTCAAGTAGAGGCAGGTAGAGAAATTTGTTATGAAGGATTTAGGCTCCTTGAGATATTTCTTAGGCATGAGGTGGTGAGAGGAAAGAGTCGTATTGTGCTTAGCCAGAGGAAATACACTCTTGACCTACTTCAGGAGACTGGGATGTTAGGATCTAAGTTAGCCAACATACCCATGTATCCGAAGATGCACTTATATGACTCTGAGTCATAAGCTGTAGACAACAATGGCTACAAATAGTCACAAGCTAAGTATGATAGACATCTATGCTCCAGCTTGAGGGAGAGTGCTGAGTATTTTAGTTATCTTTTATGTTTAGTTAGGGACTATTAATTTATTTTATGTTTTTGCCTGATTTTTCTTATGTAATTTAGTTAACACCTCTCTCTATATAAAGAGGTGTAGGATTTTCTATTGGAATAAGATTGTTTATTTCATCCCACTCTCCTATCTAAAAATGATACTACTGCACTCCACTCAAATACACTATAATAAGATACAAGCCCTTCTTATGGTCTTCTCGTTACGAAGGGTACCACGGATACTGGACCAAGAATCTAGCTTAGAGAAGATAGATAAATCTACCATAGTCCTACTCTGATGTGAAAAACATGTACTTTGTGTCCTCACTTGAGTCCTACCCTGATGAGGTATGATCATAGAGGTCTTAGTAAGGCTTTACCAAGTGAAAAGCTCTTACAAAAGCTAACTAGGCCAAAAAAATGTCAAGTTGAGATTTGGACCCCCCTTCTTTTGAGCTCCTTTATGAAATCTAAAAGTGGAGACCTTCAACTCTATAGCACCAATAGTGGAAGCCTGATCCACAAAATCCTTGAAGCTTTTGTCGTTGCCTTTGAGATTGTTGGGTTGATCTTTTAAGCTCAATGTTGCATTAAAATCTCTTGTGCAAAGCCAAGCATCGTCAAATTGATGTATCGGCGATATATCAGTATCGCTGGCTGGAGGGATATCGATATAGGTGGAGGTTTCCTTTTCCCTAATATCGTCGATATATCGCTGATATGGTGGGTTTAATGAAGCTGTTGATGTATTATTTGTTGCTGGGCCTGATGTGATACTGCAACATGTGATATTGGAGCAGTTAGGGACAACATAAGGCTTGATTTATTTGATTCTGTTGGGAGGAGGAATCCGATGAATGTAGGCTCTCTATGGCTGCTCATAGTTCCTTGAAGGAGTTTGTTGGTAAGAGGAGAGGTGGTCTAGTACCCTCATATTCGAGGAGCTCGAGTGTTCATAGATCTTTGTGTGTGAAAGCAATGTTTGATATATCGGCGATATCTCACCAAAAACACACACTCACACACCCAGAGAGACTTCTGTGCCTTGGTGCGGTTAATTGATACTCTGACATTATTTATATTTCATTTTTTTTGTGAGTAGCATTACTATGAACATTTTTCAATTATTATCATGTTATGTACAATTCATTTTCAATATATGACTTTGTTGTTATGCGATTAGTGCATTTCTATTATGTTTTCATTTAAAATTTATGATTTTTATCTTATAGGCATTTCTTCATGATGTATTAGTTATTAAAATGTTAATTTTCATAAAATTTGTGACATTTTGGGACATTTTGTACCTTTTCGAGTGATTTCTCCAAAATGTACCTATATCAGCGATACATCCCCGATATATTCCTTTTTTGACTTATCGATACGATATTGATATGTATATTTAAAACCTTGTCGTCAATCACCATCTTCGTTAATGCAACGTAAAATGCTGGTTTGTCATTTAGAGTGAATGGTCCAAAGACAACTATACATGGGAAGTCGTCACTTTGTGTCTTTAGATCCATAGCCATCGCGGAGGAGCATTGTCTAACATTAATCGTTATTGAAGGTATCCTTATTTTGTAAGGTGAGTAGTCTTGATTTACCAATGGCATTCAACACTACGTACTCATCCAAGCAATCTTTTCTTATCTTGGCCCAGTGATGTGTCAACCCAGAAAGTACCATAGGAGTACCTTTTCAAGGAATCAACATCTATTCCAGTTACTTCATAAAGACATCTGGGGACCTACTATGACCTTAGATTGTTTGGGGCATAGATTCTATTTGGTGATTGTGGATGATTTCTCTCATCTCACTTGCATGTCAGTTGAAGGCCAAGTTTGAAGCTGGTGACATGATGTGCCTTTTTGGGAGAGATTCGGAATCAGTTTGAGGCGAAGGTGAAGATAATTTGCTTAGACAATGCTTTAGAGTTCTGCACCACCTCCTTACGTGCTCTATATCGGAACCATGGAATTATCCATCAAACAAGTTATCCCCATATGCCTTAGCAAAATGGTGTGATGGAACGAAAGCATCGACATATCTTCTATATCGGAACCATGGAATTATCCATCAAACAAGTTGTTCCCATACGTCCTTGCAAAATGGTGTGATAGAACGAAAGCATCGACATATTTTAGATGTTGCATGGACTCTTGATTCAAAACAATGTACCGGATAGATGTTGGGGAGATGTAGTGTCGATTGCATGCTACCTCATTAATAGGATGCCGTTTACAGTACTTGACGAGTAAGTTCCTTATTCTATCTTGTTTGCAGACGGTGATCTATTTAGAGTATCACCCAGAGTTTTTGCCTGTGTTGCATGTGTATATTCACAGGCCCAATAGGGATAAGCTTGCTCCTTATGCTGTAAGTGTATCTTCCTTGGATATTCATAAACACAGAAGGGGTACGGATGTTATGACCCGATTAGAAGACGCTACTATGTTAGTGTAGATGTTACCTTTCATGTGTCTTCCATATTTTTCCACTACTAGGAGAAGTTTTTCTCCTTAGATTGCTGAGGTACCTATAGTTATTCCTCCTACGCCCCAGGAGGCAATCTCAATCATTGATCCTGTGCCACCACCATCTGAGCCACCATTCTTTGAGCCTGAGAAGTTTCGTTAGCCTCTTGTTATATACATGCTTCCCATCACTTACAGGTAGCGACCCTTGATGAGAACCTCATCATGAGCCATAACTAGCTCATTTTGACCCAATACAAAGGATAAAAGCTCCTACATATCTCAAGGAAAGGCTTAACTCAGAGAATTCTGAGTTTGAGAAGAAAATAAGTCATAAGGGGTAAAAGTGCAATTTTACCAGTATAATCTGCATACAGGGTAATTCAGGGCCCAAACATAGGTCAAAGCATCTTAATAAGAATAAAAGTGGGATGAGATGATCTAGCAAGGGCTACAGCACTTCCAAGAAACCAAATGATAATCTGTAACCCTAAAACAACCCACTTCAATTCACAAGGTTCGAGGCAAAGTAAAAATAGAATAAACCCTCTAAAATTCATAGAAAAATAATCTCTAGGGTTTAGAACCTTCAATTTGGCCTTTAGAACCCATTTTGACCTACATTGAGAACCATGCCCAATTAATAACTTAATTTGGGTTTTTACGCAAATTGACCGGTCAAACAAGGTTTAATATGAAAATGAAATTCACCATCAGATTCCTTAGGTCCTAATTAGTCATGTATAAAAACTTGAGCCTAAGAAGAAACCTCCTTGACCGACTTTACACTTTGGTCCTCATATATTTACTCTTTGGCCCTCAACTTTTGAACCCTCGCATTTTGGCCCCTAACTCTCCTTCGTTCTTTGCAATCAGGTCCCTCCTGCAAAACCTGCCAGCACCATGCTCCGGCGACCTTGCGCGGAGCATGGCGCCGCGCAGGGTGAGGTGGGGGACCTGGCAAGTAAACTGGGGGTGCCCTGCGTCGTCAGCCGTCGCAGGGGCACCCCCCTGGTCATTGTAGCCCACCATACCGGCCGTGCGAACGCACGGACGGTATGGGTTCGTGTTTCCGACCATTCTCCGGCGAGGGAGACACGTCGTCTCCCTCCGCCTTCCTCCCTGTTTCATCCCTATAAATACCCCCCGCTGCTCCACCGACCAGGGCAGCTCGGATCTGACGGAGAAAACCCCCAACTTTCCTCTCTTCTCACTCCGGCAGACGCCCACCAGCTCCGGCGGTTCTTCTTCCTCCTCCTCTTCGCTCTGCCGCAATACCAGCAGCAGAGACTTCTTCCCCTGCTCTTCCCGCGTCGCGCAATACCGGCGCGCGCTGCCTCTGCCCCGTCGTCACCGCCGTCCTCCCCCCACTGGGCATCGTCTTCTCCGGCGACAGTCGATACGACTGTCGCCCTGTTCCTCCCCTTTCGTCCCTGCAAGTAAGCTAGAGCTACTCCCCTTCTTCTCCTCTTTCTTTCCCCGCTTTCAATTTAGTCAATTAAGCCCTCGACCGACCCTGACCACCTTCACCCCCTTCGTCTCCGACCACCCTCCGGCGAGCCGCTCCCATCACCTCAGCGACCCACACGGCTCGCCAACCACCGCAGGACCTCCGCCTCCTCACCCTGATCAATCTCCGCCCTACCACTTCCCCCACATCACCCTCTGCAACTCCACCGAACAGACCCATCCTCCGACCCACAGTCCGACCTAGGGCAGCCCTCGCACGCCGCCCCGCGCCTCGCCACCACCCACACGAGCTTCGCCGCACCCTGGCGAAGCTCCTGGCACTCTCTGATTGGGCCGAGAGGCCGTTTTCTTGTGGACAGGCCACCCGACCTCCGCCGCCATTGACGCGCAGGAGGACCTGCTTCCGCCTGCAGCTACAGGCGCGCCACGCTCAGCGCCAAGCCCAGATTCACTCCCAGGCCTTGTGAGGAGTTTTGGCAAAACACCAGGTTCGCAGCCGAGGAAGAAAACTCCGCGTGACGCTGCCATCTCCTGCTGAATTCCCCGCTGCGGGCGCGCAATTGAGGTGGGCCGTTTAGTCCCACCTCGGAAACGCCTGAAGAGCCGCAGCGACATAAGATGCAAAAGTGCAGTAGCCTTACTGCCTCAGTACACGGGGTGAGGTCCCCTTCACCCGCCCGGTTACCCGGTCTCGTCCGCGCTCACGCCCCGCGGACCTGACCCGAACCGACCCGACCCGACTCGACTGACCTGCACTCCTCGCCCACCACGCACGCCGGTGGGCCTGGACCCGGGCCTGATCCGAACCCGGTTACCCGGTAGCTCTGGGAGAGCTTTCCCAAGAGTGGATTCAGAGAGAAAGAGAGACGCGGGGGGGGGAGGGTAGAGTAGGTTTTGCTTCTGACGAGAAACTCTGAAGTGTGCAGGAGAAGAAGAAGACCCGCGGAAGAAGAAGTGCAGGCGAAGAAGAAGGAGCTGCACTGTAGCAAATGCATAGTTAAGTCGTCGAAGCATCGGGTCAGACGACGGAAGGTCAGCAGCCAGAGCAGGAAAGAAGGCAGGCTGAAGAAAGAAAGAAAAGAAGAGCAACGGCCAAAGCAGAAGAAGAAGAAAGGAAGACTTAGTAGCTGAAGGCAGAAGCTCTGCAGCCATAAAGAAGAAAAGGGAAAAGAGAAAGGGTCACCACAATTGCAGAAAAAGAAGAAGAGAGGCCAAGACAGAAACCAAGGAAGAAGAAGAAAGAGATCTGAAGAGGAGCATCACCTCTGCAGAACGAAGAAGAAGAACAAGGAGCTCTGAAGAAAGAAGAACATCACCAAAGCAGGAACAGCAGGAAGAAGAAGAAGAGCATCACCATTGCAGAAGAAGAACATCACCTCTGCAGAACAGAGAGAAAGAAGGAGATCTAAAGAAAGAGAGAAAGAAGAGCATCCCTTCTGCAGAACAAAGAGAAAACAACAAATTCTTTCCCTCTCTCTTTCTTTTTGTAAAAGAAACATGTATATCTCTAGAATACGACTTGCTCCCTGAGTTCGACCTCGGGAACTCTTTTTTTTCCGAGTAAAAAATTTATATTTGAAGTGTTGGTAATAACCGGCTTTACTACAACGTTATAACTAAAACCCGGTTGAAACGAAACCGACTTCATTTTGGCGCCGTTGCCGGGGAGCAACGGCTATTCTAGAGGTAAACATTCCTGTTTCTTTTAATTTCTGATAATCTCCTCTCTTTTGTGCAGCTACAGGAACTCAAGAAGACAAGCAACCACACGACAACCACTCCGAAGACAGGTAAATCTTTCCTCTCACTATTAACCCCTAAACTCTAAAGAGGAAGAAAAGAAAAGAACAAGCAATATAGGGCTAACCTGTCTTCCATACTTAGTAACCATAAAGAGTTGCATGTTTTCAACTCATCACTCCTGCACACTATTAAGGGTACTTAAGGGCTAACACATTCTTGCTTGAGCCCTGATTGCCCAACAAAGAGTTAAATGGACCAAGTAGAGCCAACATAAGGTTAAACATTAGGATTTCAGTAGAGACACACCCCTTAATCAAGAATTGAGGAAATTCAAAAGAGGTGTGCCCAGGCCATTGATTGAAAATAATTAACAAGAAAAATCCTAAACAATTGGCTCTCTCTTTAAACACTTGAACCCTAAAAGACAAGACCTGAAAGCTCTCAAAGAAAACAAGAGGTAAAGTTGACCCCTTTGGGTCAACCAACCTTAAATTAGGTCACTCTTTGCACTTAAAAAGACTAAAGTTCAAGTGAAACCTTAAGCACCCTGATCTTAAAATTGGTAGACTTAAGGGGTCAAGATCCCCATTCTGGTCTACCTGGAACCGCAGTGACAAGAGAGGTCGGGTGGGGGAAACCCTGTAACCCGTGGGGACGCTCTACCGTGTAGGGGTCTTCGCGGGACTCTCCCTCTCTGGCTGCCCAGGTAATTCTCAGGTGGACGATCTTTCTGATCAAGGGGTCCATCTGCCCCGAACCTCTATAGTCACCCAACATTTTTTTTGGGGTGTCTTAATTGGGTCCAGCACCTTTTAATCTCATCACATCCTTCAGTATATGCTTGGAAGGAGGTCCTTGAATCCTCCTTTAGGAATTCACTTGCCCTGAGGTTAGGCCTCAGTTCCCTTGTTTATGCAGCACCACCACATTAATCTTTCCTCTGATACTCCCTTCTTCCATCTTGGCACAACACGAGTCTACATCGAAGCCTTTGATTCCACATCTTGATTCCACCACCTAATCCAAATATGCAGCCAAACCACCTAAGACTACCATTCAAGAAACCTGAATATCGGAGATCTATGAAAGATAAAATGATCGAGGATGCCATAAAATTCTATGAAAAAGAAGAAAAAACCTCAACACCAATAGGAGATATTCAGGTTGATGTCCCAACAACCACATCCTTCATCATAAACTGTGCCCAAATTCTATTGACTGAAATTTCAAAAGGATCAACCCGAGATATGCTCATGACAGGATACATTGAGATGGAAAAATTACACCAATCTGAATACCTTCAATGCTTGACAAATCCTGTACTTTGGGAACAACACCAAGATGCCCTTATGAAACGGGTAGAAATGATGAAATCAGTAGAACAAATTATCAACCAGAAATACCCGTATATACCAGAAACAAAGGATGAGTCATCTTGGAACAGTACTAAGAATCAATCCAGTTTCCCAGACCTCGGGATTGAGGCACAAGGTGGTTGTCGACTCCCAACCCAAATAGAAGATAGCATTAAAATAGGTTGGGAAGTTGCAGGAGAAAACAATGCTGAGCCAACCCTAGGCCATGAATCACCAAGCTTAGAACTCCAAGACTCCTGCAATAACAAGATTAGAATTGAACCTCTGGAGGGTATAAATTCCACCCCTTGTTTTGATAAGGTGACCCTCGAAGGTTATTCGGACTTAGGTTCTAATAATTCTACCCACATCCTAAGCCTAGAACCTAGATCTGAAACTTATTGGGAAGATTTTGAGGCCCTTTATGAGAAAGATCAAATTTTTACAAAATACGATTCCGGGCCTCTATTTAATGAATATCCCTCTCCAACATCCTCAAGAAATCTGATCGATTTCTCAAAAAACATGCCAATTTATGATACAGAAACTGAGGAGTTGGATGAGCAAGGTTTTAATGGGGTCTATCCTACCAACTTAGAGCTTGAACAGAACATCTTTTTGAGCCCAGAAGTGACATATAGGCTAGAACCCAATCAGGCTGCTGATTCCACATTTGATGATTTTTGCTGTGGTGGAATTCATGATCATGAATCTCATTTTCGCCAACTCTCCGACAATTTCAAATCTGACTATAATTGCGGAGAGATTCCCCTTCCTGAACACGTCAGGCCTATCTACGACCTCAGTTCTCATGACTCTAACTCCGACTCTGAGGTCCTGATTCCCGAGATCACCGATAACACAGAATCATTCCTTTTCGATCCTCAGGAACCAAAAACAGAAAATGCCAAGAGTGATTGCAACCAAGAATCCAAATTTTTTCTCGAATCCGATTCCTCTCATCCTACAAACACTCTTCCGGCATTTGATAGTTACCCAGAGGACTCTCTACAGAAAACCACCTATCATCTGTTTCTAGAAGAGCCCTCGTACACAATGGCCACCTCGTCCGCACACACAGAACGGATCAAAACCTCTCCCAAACCCCGACCCGCAACCGGACTCAATTTCTATTCAGATTCACCTCTCACCGAGCCGATTGCATTTCCACATCGGGTTTCGAACATTGATCAGACTACATACCATGCTCTATCATTCTCTGATCACCCCTGTAGGGTTCCTGCATCAACCACTGATTATCCTACGGGTCCCTACTCTGACCAGGCTGATTCGGCTCAGCCAAACCCTGCGTTTACACTTCCACATCCATCTGAGCTTCATAGTTTATGGTGGGCTCCACACCTTTTTATCCACATCTATCAACCCACCAGATTGATTGGGTTTGGGCTGCATAATCAGCCTGTTGATCTGAACAAGCACCTGGTTGGACCAACCAGGCTCTTAATCAAGGTGCTTGTCTTACAAAACTCCGCTGATTTGACCATCCCCTCTCCATCGCATTTCCCGCTTGGCTGAAGGCATCAAATTTAGCGCTCAACGGGAGGCAGCCCGTCATTCTCTTTGAAAACCTGAAACTTGTTCTGACAGCTTTTGCACTTGAAGTTCACACTTTAGGACAGCCGACTCCACCTCAGGTGCTTGCATCTGAGATTAGAAATCGTTCGCAACAATCACCCCAACCCATTCACTCATCAAAACAGCTATCCTAATGTATGAACTTAGTTGAATAAAAACCCCTAGGTTACAATGAGGACATTGCAAATCTTAGGCATGGGGGGGTAGGAAAGTGCAAAAACTTGTAAGAAAAGGTTTCAAACAAAAAAATTCACATATGCCAAAAACACCATAAAAATTAAAAATTTTTGAAAAAGAATAAGAGGAAAGAGGAGAAAGGAAATTTTGTGAAGGAGAAGGAGAAAAGAAACAAAATGAAAAAGGAGCACAAAATTATGAGAAAAGGTGATAGTCATTAGTAAGGAACTAAGGAATTAACCTAAGTTCTAGACCTCATTCAAGAAAATAACTGAAAAGTGCACAATAAGATTAGTAAAGAATGCAAACCTTAGGCATTCTTGAATAGACTCTTAGTACCCATTAAGATCTGGACACTCCTCAAGAGGTTGAGGAAAATGAAAAGCTGAAGTATTAGGTCTAAGGCTTAGGGAGTATTCGGCCTCGTTAACTAATTTTTGGTTTACGGGACTCAGTAACCTAAGCACCTTAATCTCACACACAGCCTGGTTCAGTAAGCGTAAAAATCAGAATCACGCAGAAGCGTCACAAAAATCTGAAAAGAATACCTAGAATAGGAGCGGCCGATCAACACAAGTTGATTTGGACGAGTTCCCAGCGCAGAGAGGCGGGAAATCCCCTCGAAGATGCGTAACAAAATATCATCTCCTCGGTGCTTGTCTCTTAGGATATTTACATATCCTACTGGGGGCATGTAAGCACTCTGCTGGTTCAGATTCCATGGATGGCATTATCTCGAAGTGTCAATTGCCAGGGTCTGGATTCGGCCACGGAATACCATGGATGGGATTATCTCGAAATCTCAATAGCCAGGGTTCCGGGGGTTGCCATGGGCGGTGCTAGCTCGAAGCATCGATCGCCAGGAACCCTTGAGGATTGATGATGGGAGCAAGGAATCTGATACAGACCGTGTTGAAAAGCCAATCCTAGGCTAGAACTAAAAAGAAAAAGAGAGAGAAAACTCTCCAAACAGAAAAACTTTCTATCTCTCTCTTACAAAACGCACTGCGAACTGAGCCAGGGCTAAAATCATTTCAAGCACGGGTGCTTTAACCACGAAGTCCAATAAACCTTAGGTTAGTTCTTGTGGGCCTTAAAAACCTTTGCTAAAAGACTGAGGCTAAGGCTAGACAGATTTGGATCTTGATTGGTACTAGAGTACCTTTTAGGCCTATGGTCAGCATTCTAACCTAATCTATGCTCAAATAAAAAAGGCACTTATCTAAAATCATTAAAAACTTCATGGTCTAGAACAAGGGTTGAAACCTTAAGTTTTTGCTAAGGGACTAGCAAAAGCTAGGCATGGGGGTATGATGAGAACCTCATCATGAGCCATAACTAGCTCATTTTGACCCAATACAAAGGATAAAAGCTCCTACATATCTCAAGGAAAGGCTTAACTCAAAGAATTCTGAGTTTGAGAAGAAAACAAGTCATAAGGGGTAAAAGTGCAATTTTACCAGTATAATCTGCATACAGGGTAATTCAGGGCCCAAACATAGGTCAAAGCAGCTTAATAAGAATAAAAGTGGGATGAGATGATCTAGCAAGGGCTACAGCACTTCCAAGAAACCAAATGATAATCTGTAACCCTAAAACAACCCACTTCAATTCACAAGGTTCGAGGCAAAGTAAAAATAGAATAAACCCTCTAAAATTCATAGAAAAATAATCTCTAGGGTTTAGAACCTTCAATTTGGCCTTTAGAACCCATTTTGACCTACATTGAGAACCATGCCCAATTAATAACTTAATTTGGATTTTTACGCAAATTGACCGGTCAAACAAGGTTTAATATGAAAATGAAATTCACCATCAGATTCCTTAGGTCCTAATTAGTCATGTATAAAAACTTGAGCCTAAGAAGAAACCTCCTTGACCGACTTTACACTTTGGTCCTCATATATTTACTCTTTGGCCCTCAACTTTTGAACCCTCGCATTTTGGCCCCTAACTCTCCTTCGTTCTTTGCAATCAGGTCCCTCCTGCAAAACCTGCCAGCACCATGCTCCGGCGACCTTGCGCGGAGCATGGCGCCGCGCAGGGTGAGGTGGGGGACCTGGCAAGTAAACCGGGGGTGCCCTGCGTCGTCAGCCGTCGCAGGGGCACCCCCTGGTCATTGTAGCCCACCATACCGGCCGTGCGAACGCACGGACGGTATGGGTTCGTGTTTCCGACCATTCTCCGACGAGGGAGACACGTCGTCTCCCTCCGCCTTCCTCCCTGTTTCATCCCTATAAATACCCCCCGCTGCTCCACCGACCAGGGCAGCTCGGATCTGACGAAGAAAACCCCCAACTTTCCTCTCTTCTCACTCCGGCAGACGCCCACCAGCTCCGGCGGTTCTTCTTCCTCCTCCTCTTCGCTCTGCCGCAATACCAGCAGCAGAGACTTCTTCCCCTGCTCTTCCCGCGTCGCGCAATACCGGCGCGCGCTGCCTCTGCCCCGTCGTCACCGCCGTCCTCCCCCCACTGGGCATCGTCTTCTCCGGCGACAGTCGATACGACTGTCGCCCTGTTCCTCCCCTTTCGTCCCTGCAAGTAAGCTAGAGCTACTCCCCTTCTTCTCCTCTTTCTTTCCCCGCTTTCAATTTAGTCAATTAAGCCCTCGACCGACCCTGACCACCTTCACCCCCTTCGTCTCCGACCACCCTCCGGCGAGCCGCTCCCATCACCTCAGCGACCCACACGGCCCGCCAACCACCGCAGGACCTCCGCCTCCTCACCCTGATCAATCTCCGCCCTACCACTTCCCCCACATCACCCTCTGCAACTCCACCGAACAGACCCATCCTCCGACCCACAGTCCGACCTAGGGCAGCCCTCGCACGCCGCCCCACACCTCGCCACCACCCACACGAGCTTCGCCGCACCCTGGCGAAGCTCCTGGCACTCTCTGATTGGGCCGAGAGGCCGTTTTCTTGTGGACAGGCCACCCGACCTCCGCTGCCATTGACGCGCAGGAGGACCTGCTTCCGCCTGCAGCTACAGGCGCGCCACGCTCAGCGCCAAGCCCAGATTCACTCCCAGGCCTTGCGAGGAGTTTTGGCAAAACACCAGGTTCGCAGCCGAGGAAGAAAACTCCGCGTGACGCTGCCATCTCCTGCTGAATTCCCCGCTGCGGGCGCGCAATTGAGGTGGGCCGTTTAGTCCCACCTCGGAAACGCCTGAAGAGCCGCAGCGACATAAGATGCAAAAGTGCAGTAGCCTTACTGCCTCAGTACACGGGGTGAGGTCCCCTTCACTCGCCCGGTTACCCGGTCTCGTCCGCGCTTACGCCCCGCGGACCTGACCCGAACCGACCCGACCCGACTCGACTGACCTGCACTCCTCGCCCACCACGCACGCCGGTGGGCCTGGACCCGGGCCTGATCCGAACCCGGTTACCCGGTAGCTCTGGGAGAGCTTTCCCAAGAGTGGATTCAGAGAGAAAGAGAGACGCGGGGGGGGAGGGTAGAGTAGGTTTTGCTTCTGACGAGAAACTCTGAAGTGTGCAGGAGAAGAAGAAGACCCGCGGAAGAAGAAGTGCAGGCGAAGAAGAAGGAGCTGCACTGTAGCAAATGCATAGTTAAGTCGTCGAAGCATCGGGTCAGACGACGGAAGGTCAGTAGCCAGAGCAGGAAAGAAGGCAGGCTGAAGAAAGAAAGAAAAGAAGAGCAACGGCCAAAGCAGAAGAAGAAGAAAGGAAGACTTAGTAGCTGAAGGCAGAAGCTCTGCAGCCATAAAGAAGAAAAGGGAAAAGAGAAAGGGTCACCACAATTGCAGAAAAAGAAGAAGAGAGGCCAAGACAGAAACCAAGGAAGAAGAAGAAAGAGATCTGAAGAGGAGCATCACCTCTGCAGAACGAAGAAGAAGAACAAGGAGCTCTGAAGAAAGAAGAACATCACCAAAGCAGGAACAGCAGGAAGAAGAAGAAGAGCATCACCATTGCAGAAGAAGAACATCACCTCTGCAGAACAGAGAGAAAGAAGGAGATCTAAAGAAAGAGAGAAAGAAGAGCATCCCTTCTGCAGAACAAAGAGAAAACAACAAATTCTTTCCCTCTCTCTTTCTTTTTGTAAAAGAAACATGTATATCTCTAGAATACGACTTGCTCCCTGAGTTCGACCTCGGGAACTCTTTTTTTTCCGAGTAAAAAATTTATATTTGAAGTGTTGGTAATAACCGGCTTTACTACAACGTTATAACTAAAACCCGGTTGAAACGAAACCGACTTCAACCCTCGTCGTCTTTTGCACCAACATCTCTCCTACCTCAGGTGATCGCAAACTGATGAGATTGTGTCCAATTAATGATGCAGGGTAGTTATAGGGTGACAGTGATATTTGTCCTACACATTCTGAGCGACCAGGGGAACTTTGTGGCCATGACCATAGTTTAGATGATATGGATCTTTCGATTGTAGTTCGTAAGACCCCACAGAGTTGTGTTCAATATCCTATTTCTAATGTTGTGTCCACAACCTTTCTTTAAGGAGTGCGTAGCATGTTTTGCCAGGCCTTGTCTACCACATAGGTTCCCACCACTCGCCAGTAGACCATGCTTGATCCAAAATGGTGTCATGCCATAAACGTTAAGATGGCTACACTTTTCTTACGAGGGACATTGGAATTGGTTGATCTACCATCAAGTGCATTTGTTATGGTGTGCAGATGGGTCTTCACCATCAAGTATCATCTGAACAGAATGATCGCGAGATATAAGGCTTGTGGCTAGAGGGTTCACACAGACTTATGGTGTGGACTTTGACACTCTCTCTTTAGTCGCATGGCTTCCTACAGTGTGTATACTTATATCTGTTGCAGTGTAATAGAATTGGTCTCTTCATCAACTGGATGTGAAAATTGCATTTCTATATGGGGAAGGTGTACATGCAACAACCACCTAGTTATGAGGTTCAAGGGAATGTTTCAAGGTCTGTCAACTACGTAAGGCCATTTATGGTCTGAAACAGAGCCTTAAGGCCTGGGTTTAGAAGCTTTATGAAGTGGTTGAGACACTTGGCTTTCATAGATTGCCATTAGATCACTCATTATTTCTTAGGAAAACTACAAAGAGTATGGTAGCACTTCTTGTTTATGTTGATGATATTATTTTCAAAGGGGATGATGGGCTTGGCATTACCGAGGTCGAGGAATGTCTTGCAAGAAACTTTGTTATCCAGGATCTTGGACCACTCAGATACTTCCGTAGGATAGAGGTTGTTCGGAGCAGAAAGGGTAGTGCTTCCCTAGAGGAAATATGCACTGGATCTGCTGTAAGAGACTAACATGTTGTGGTGAAGCCAATGAATATTCCTATGGATCCTAAGGCACGTTTGTACGATGAGTAGGTAGAGGCAGTTGATAGTCATTAGTACAAAGGGCTAGTTGGCAAGATTCTGTACTTGACAATTATGAGACCTGATATTTCCTTTGCAATTGGGAAATTGAGTCAGTTATGGATAGGCCTACTACGTAGTAGTGAGATGCTGTGATGATGGTACTGGATTTTATTCATGAGGGGGACCTCCATGAGTATTTTGGTCTACTCTGATGCTGATTATGTAGGATGTTTGGTAGATAGGAAATCCATTATTGGTTTTTGCACTAATGTTACTGGGAACTTGATGACTTGGAAAAGCAAGAAGTAGGCCGTTTCTAGATTTAGTGCAGAGTTCGAGTACAAGGCTATGGCACATATAGTTGCAAAGATGTAGGTGAAGTCCTTCTTGGTAGACATGTACGTTACAGTTAATACTCCTATGGAGATGAGATGTGACATCAAGGCAGCTAGTGATAATGGATTCGACGAGTGATTTAAAAAGCATTCGTTGTAGTGCGCAAAATCGCTAACAATTAAAAGATAATCATATTTGGGAGTTTGGGTCGAACAAGGGGAGACAAAATACGAGGAATCCACTTGCGTATTTTTTTGTTTTTGAATATGTGAACCGAAAATGCTTGCTAAGAGACTATGCTAAAAACAAAACAAAGTGAAGATATATATATATGGAGAGAGAGAAAGGTATTCGATAGAGGAATGCTTACAAATGAATGTCGGCTAAGAATACTAACAGAAAAAACTAAAACAAATGTAAAGAGAGAGAGAGTAGAGATGATCTGGAGCAGAGTTACGATAGTGGAGATTTCCATCGACGGTGTTGGAGTAAGATGGATGTAGAGATCCGAAAGAAAAAGATCAGAGGTGGCATGTACCTAGCTATGGAGGGGGTAAAGGAAGGCTTGGTGGAGGAAGGTCTACTATAATGGAGGTTCCTAAGGGAGACGGCTATGATTATTTTATTCTACTTGGGAATACTTGGAGGTGGCGGAAGAATATGTGTGTAGAGAGTAGAAGAATGGATCTTTGGTTATGGTGGACGGCTAGTGTTTTTATAGAGTTGGTGGATAATTGTAGGCCATAAGATTAGATCTAAGGGCTATGATTAGGTTGACACTTAGAGTTTACTAGGCCACTAAATAGGCATCTAAGGGTGAAGATTAAGCTTGAGGGGTGGGTCGGTTATGTAGATGGAATGTGAGCCCTTGATCTAAGTTTGGATGGTAGGGATTAGGTCATATTAGTTGGTGATTTTAGGAGAGGATATGGTCTTGAGTTGGGAGTGTTGAGGAAGCGTGGGTGGGTTTTTTAAAAATAGGTGGTGGTGTTGGCCCTTGGATTAGAAGTATGGGGTTTAGATTACTAGGTTTTGATTTCTAAAAATAGTTAGGCTTAGGACAAGGCTTGGTTTTTGTTATAGGTTGCCTTAGAGTTCTAAGAATAGGTAGGGATGTGGGTTAGCCATGTATCCTTTTGTCTTCTCTTCTTTCATCCTTGTCTTTATTTTCTTGAGTTTAACTTCACTCCATGCTTTATTAACTCCATAAGCTTATTCTAAGGTACATCTTATTCTTGTATTATTCAAAACACCTTAATTGGATACCAATTAAACACATAATACTTATATGACGTAATTATGCATGCAAGATTATAATGCAATATATACAACCTATATGCATTGAGCTAGCTATGTTTTATTATTAATCATGTATCTATCATACCTTCATGTCTATCTCTTGCTAGTCCACAACAAAATAGAAAATAAAAAACTACACGGAAGATAGAAACTACGTAGAAATCAAGGCATGAATTTGGGTAAGCTAGATTAAGAATCTTGACACAATTTTTACCAACATAAAGGAGATTGAACACACTCTTAACGACAAAGACTCAATAGTTCTAGAGTATTGACTCAAATACGAACCACCTAAGTCAAATTAGAGATCTTTATTAACCTTAGTACTTAGGTCTTGAGAGAAATGTTTTATAGCTCTATCAACCTACCTAGGGTTTGAATTGGATGTGAAAAATAAGCCTTTTGTGTGCGTAAACGACTCGTCACATGGACAACTAGATTGACTCTAAGCATTCAATAAGTGTTAGAATATCTTTTCGCTTTAACGGATCCTATTTATGGATCAAGTCTTACAAGACTTGGTAGATTTCTTCTCATCTGTTTTATCTCGAGGTCAACACTCTGGGCATATATTTCCCTAGCTGGACCTTGAGTCTCTTTTCCGAATTATTTTATCTTCCTATTTTTTTATTTCTCTTTTTTCTAAAAAGGTAACACCCATATGTAACAATTTGTAGATTTATTTGAAAATTCCCAACTTTTTTTTTCATTTTTTTTTATTATTCTCTAAATTATTTTTCTAGGTAAGTGTCTCTCCTTCATCCGTTCAAGAGCATTTCTTAAATAAAGATTCAAAAGTTAAAGATGCGAAGCTGGGATTTAGACATCGTACATTTGGGGAGGACATCTAGTGCAACATGCCAACCATACCTGCAAGGGTCAATTGACCCTCAGATTAAATCTTATTGACTACTAAGATTTCAACAGAAGTCACCCAAAAGATGAGATGGTGCATGGTGTAGGTGAATATTACTTAAATCTCAAAAGACTTTTCAAATCAGAGGGTAAGAAGATAAGTCATGTACCTATCACTCTTTTTGAACTTTTTCAAATCTTGTCAAAGACTCGAGAAACAAATTCACATTTTAGTAAATACTCAAGAAAATTAAGTCGAAAAGTGACCTGAAGAGTATAAGTGGAAAGACTTATATATACTTCCTAAGATTGGTAAATCTTCAAAATTGAAAATTTTCAATCTTTCCTTAGTTAAAACTCTAAAACATCCATTTTTTTGATTAAATAATAATAGCGAGAGAAAGAAAAGAAAAGAAAAAAAGGAGAGTTGATGAATAGACTCAGAAATAGATATAGTCAACCCCCATGCTTGTTTGATCCAATGTCCTCATTGTATTATGTGCATGCGAAAGGTGAATAGAATGATAGTTACCTGAGTGGCATGATAAATGTGGATCAACTTAGTATCAGTATAACCTGCAAGCAAAAACCCCAAATACCAAAGAAACAAACAAATCAACGGGATGGGTCTATAAAAATAGAATGATATGATTGTGGGGCTCAAAGTTAGCGGTCCACAAATACGGGCAAAGTTTGATGTAGTCCCATTCCTAAGGGATGGGAACTCTGCAAGTGGTGCATCACACATGTTCGTATCTGTTCATCTCTTCTTCTTTGAGCATGTAGACTAGAGGTAGGTTTAGATGTATGCAACCTAAATTTATAATGTTAGACACTAAAGATATAGGCCAAGTAATTAGCTTATGTCCCTCTAACGATTAGATCCACAATGTTTACAACTCCATACATATTTGGGTTGTACAAATCCAATTTTAATAAGACTCATTGCAAGATTTAGAATTTCTATGCTTAGCTCTTCAAATTTATAAGACCGCAAAATATTATCTTCAACCTCTTGAAACTCAGACTCAATTTTTAAGGTTGAAGTCAAGGTAGGGCTGATTTTAATCTCATCATTTGAATCAGATTCAGATTCTTTCCCTTGGCCCTCCCTTAAAGTTTATTGATGGGGTTTTCAAATGATTCAAAATAAAAAATTGTTGAATCCAAATCCGAATAGCCATCTTTAATTTTGGATATCTCTATAGGATTAGAGAGGGGTTCAGAGATATCGACCCTGATTTCGTCATTACCTGTTTCAAATCGATACACATTCACTTGGGAGTTTTGGTTTTCTTCACTCATCTCGAAATCAAGATCCATGGAATCCACAAAGACAGTTTTAGAATTATTTTCCAACACTTAGGCAAAGGGAGTATCAATGGTAGACTAAACTAGTTTAGGAGCATCAGGTGTAGTCCAATCGATACTCGTAAGATCTTATTTAATAAATTTCACAAAATTAGTATTTGAAATCATTTCTCGTTGGCCTTCCTCATCTATGTACTTGAACATTTCTATCATTCTAGCCTTTGTTTCAATTAATTGTTGATTTTGTTTATCAATCTCCATTCTTTAATCGAAGGTGACATTTGGTATCGGGGGTAGGGTAGAACTATGGTTAATGGGATTTAACTTAGTTTCATTCCTCAAGAATTCTGGCTCTATCTTTTCTTCCACTAAATCAAGGTCTTCATTACGTGAATTAGATTCATTTGATTTCCATTTAGCTAGTATCCCTTCCAATCCGTAAGTTAAGTGGGAGAGATCGTTTGGTTTAAATGACCTATCTTGGTTATGGTTTTGGGAAGGGTAGGGGTCTTGGTATCCTCCTAAATTGTAAGTCGTATGGGATTGATCATCAATGGATGAGGACCTTGGATTTAAATCATTGCAAGGAGGATTAAAGTTATCACTAGTGAACCTAAGGTTCGAATTATATCCCTGGGTGGAGGGGGTGGGGCTATCCCAATATAAGATGGTGTGGGTTGGGTGAGCTTGGGATAGGAATTGGGTAGGTCTTGGAAATATGATGGATACCCTAAGTACTTAGGATATGAGGTGTATCCCCAACTTGGATGAGAGTCATCATAAGTAGATTGCGGATAAGGTCTACTTGGGTTAGAATATAAATCATGTTGGGGGTAGGTAGGATAGGAAGGATAGGCATCAAAATCCATGATTTAGAATAAGTGGAGGGATGCGAAGAGAACATGAGATAGAAAGGTGTGTGCACAAATAAAGTAGCCAATTCTGCCCTTATTTGGTTAGACCTATTTGACTTAATCTAAGTACCCTAATGGTAATTTGAATTAAATCAATATGTAAATTACTTGGATAGCCAGAAAGGTGGGACCCCCTAGGGCACCCCATATGACGGGACACCACAAAGGGTTAATGTGATTTCCGCATCGACCTTTTTTTGTTACCAATCGGTCCAAATAGGCATGATCTTGGCTTAACTCGAATTAACATTAGTGAACCTAAATGCACAATAATCCTCCTTAGGGCATGTCTAATTTTTTTTTAGTTTTTTTTGGAGATGATGGGTGTGAGGGGGCGTATTTACCCTTATCCGATTTGATAA
Organism: Thalassia testudinum; assembly: GCA_037157565.1. Taxonomy (NCBI): domain Eukaryota; kingdom Viridiplantae; phylum Streptophyta; class Magnoliopsida; order Alismatales; family Hydrocharitaceae; genus Thalassia; species Thalassia testudinum. The sequence continues at coordinate 20,585,937 of JAZHRO010000015.1, read as the reverse complement.
AGTACAGTGCACAACCAAGAGAATTTGCAAACAAGACTTTTAAGATGAATAGATTTTAGGGTTGAAGTTTAGTTTCTTTTAGTGTTTGAATATTAGTAAATTCAAATGAGTTTTGTTGACACACAATATTTGGCAATCACTTGTAAACGTATATTTCTTTTAACTTCAAAAAGATATTATGTCTATTCATATCCCTAAAGTTAAACCCTATATCAGGCAGCCTCTAAATGATGAATCTATTTTTATTTGGTCAAGTGGTGTAACCCAAACAAAACAACTATGGCTTCTCAGAATGAGAAACACAAAAATTATTTTTTTAGGAATTTTAAAATATTTTTGGTATTTTCCCCACAATTTCTAGTGTACTAGGGTCTTAAGGTCGGAAAAGACCCCCACTTGGTATTTTGTGCAAAGCAGAGTGCCGTGCCCCAAAAAATTTCCAGAATTTTTTCGAGTACATTGATTTGATCAAGAATCAAATGTAAGTGATTTGGATTTATAGAAAAATTATTAAAATTCGAACAAGCCACAAAAATAGTAATGGTTTGATAGGGGTCTATTGTGTGATTTTTTAAATTTTTTCTACAAAGAATTAGCCCACGAAAATTTCAGGGTTGATTCCTAACTTCAAAACACATGTCCAAGAGTAGTTTAGTGATTTTTAGATCTATAGATTTTTTAGAATAGAGTTTTAAAAATCAACTATCCAAGCTATTCGAGTTTCAAGAAGGTGGATTTTGAGTTTTGAAATGAAGAAAACTCACCAAAAAGAGATTTTTTTTCAAATAAATAAACAAAGCAACCAACCAAGCAAATCTAACCTAAGATTCAAATAAGTCCTAGATGGACAAGTATTTTCTCTCTTTATTTTTATAAGGATCATTACCTAAGATGCATATGCTTACCTAAATGTCTCTACCTGTACTTTTCTCCAAATCTTCCACTTGTCCTCGAATCGTGAGTTGCTGCGAGATCCTGCAGACAATACAAAAAGAGACGTGGGTTAGAGATATGAATGCAAAAATCTAAAACGAAGATAAAAGCAAACTCTGATGCCTCCTGGCAATGATGCTAAATTGATAGCAGATTCGACATGTGATTTAAAAAGCATTTGTTGTAGTGTGCAAAATTGCTAACAATTAAAAAATAATTGGATTTAGGAGTCCGATTTGAACATGGGGAGACAAAATACGCGGAATCTTCTTGTGTATTTTTTGTTGTTTTCGAATATGTATTTTTTTCCTTTGAATATTTGAACTGAAAGTGCTAACGAAGAGACTATGCTAAAAATAGAATAAAATGAAGATATATATATATATATATATATAGAAAGTGATATAGGCATAATTTTTATTTCTTTGATAGAGGAATGATTACAAACGAACATTTGCTAAGAAAAAGACACTAACATAAGCATAGAGTATAGATGATCTGGGGTAGAGTAACGATGGTGGAGATTTCTATCAACGACGCCAGAGCAAGATGGATTCAAACATCTGAAAGAAAAAGACTAGAGGTGGCATGGACCTAGCTATGGAGGGGGTAGAGGAAGGCTTGGTGGAGGAAGGTCTACTCTAATGGAGGTTCCTAAGGGGAGGGCTATGATTATTTTATTCTACTTTGGAAGGCTTAGAGGTGGTGGAAGAATATGTGTGTAGAGAAAGTGGAAGAATATGTGTGTAGGAGTGGAGGGCTAGTGTGTTTACAGAGTTGGTGGATAATTGTAGGCCGTAAGATTAGTTCTAACGGCTAGGATTAGGTTGACACTTAAGAGTTTAAATTAGACCACTAGATAGGCATCTAAGGGTGGTGATTAAGCTTGAGGGGTGGGTTAGTTATAGAGATGGAATGGGATCCCTTGGTCTAAGTTTGGATGGTAGGGATTAGATCATATTAGTTGGTGATTTTTAGGAGAGAATACAATCTTGAGTTGGAGTGTTGAGGATGCGCGGGTGAGTTTTCTGAAAATAGGTGGTAGTGTTGGCCCTTGGATTAGAAGTGTAGGGTTTAGATTACTAGGTTTCGATGTCTAAAAATAGTAAGGCTTAGGACAAGGCTTGGTTTTTGGTATAGGTTGTCTTAGAGTTCTAAGAATAGGAAGGGATGTGGGTTAGCCATGTATCCTCTTGTCTTCTCTTCTTTCTTCCTTGTCTTTATTTCCTTGAGCTTCACTTCACTCCATGCTTTATTAACTCCATAAGCTTATTCCAAGCTACTTCAGGTACACCTTAATTAGATACCAATTAAACATAAAATACTTATATGACTTAATAATGCATGTAAGATTATAATGCAGTATGTACAACTTATATGCACTAAGCTAGCTAAGTTCTTAGCATAAAATAGGCAAATTATTAGTATTAATCGTTTATCTATCAGCTAGGTACATTGCTAAGAATCCCATGTTTCATGAGAAGATCAAGCACGTGGAGGTAGACTATTGCTATACACATGACTTGATCTAGAGAGGCCTTATTCGCATGCCTCATGTTTCTTTTGAGGTCTAATTAGCAGACTTCTTCACTAAGGCATTGCCATGATCTCCATTTGATAACTGCTATTTCAAACTGAGCTTGATTGACATCTTTTCTACAGCTTGAGGGGGAGTGTTAACCACTACAGTCTATTATTATTTTGTTATTTCCTCAGTGGTATTATTTTTCATTTTCTTTGAGTAGTTCTCATGTAGTTTTCCCATCTATTTATATTGAGAGGTAGGTTTATGGAATAAACAATTAGATTCATTTGTTCTAAGTTGGCTAGATATCCTATGGTCTCACAAGATGAAGCCTTCATTCCTACACTCCTTTGATGAACCTGAGATTTAACATTACAACAACTTAATGTGCCATAGCTTCGTATGTGATTGGAAAGGGGAGTCATTAATTAATTATAATTATGTCCTAAACAAGCTTGATTAAACGTATTACAAGTATCCTTGTATGTGTAAAATTCTTATTGTAACACCTCCACCAATCTCCATCTCCATAAAATGTAAATGCCAACGTCCTCTTCCAAAAGACCGAATAGAAGCACCTTAGTTGATGATATTACAAATTTTAGAAGTTGTGGTTGCTGGAGTCGGGTTTTCGTGACTATGTTAGGGAGAAGTGGTGTGGAGTTCTTACCTCCATGTCGGTTGCACGAACCTTGGCTTCCCATATTGTGGTGACTGGACAAGTGTTGTTTGAATTTAAAAGGGAGATTGCAGTGAGATGTAGGGCATTAGGGGAGATGCTTTGCAGTCTTTGGCTTGATCGGATGAGAGAAATAGCTTCGGGTAGATGCGGTAGAGTGAGCAACAGGAGAGGATACATGTTCCAAATGTTACCTGGGAGGAGGATCGTAAAAGGGAGATAGATTGGAGACAAAAATCCAAGAAGCTTTGGCTTAGGGAGGGTGATTCCAACACAAGGCTTGTCCATTCGTCGGCCAGTTATAGAAGGAGAGCCAACATGATTTCCTCTCTACGTGATAGTAATGAGGTTCTAAATAATGGTGATGAGGTTCTAAATAATCAAGAACAAATTTGTTAGGTGGTCATAGGTCATTTTCATGCTTTTACTAGGAGAGTTCTTGAGGAGTGGAGGCTGGGACCTTCAGATATAGTGAGGTTGGATGACGGTTCAGGGGTTGAGTTGATCAGAGAGGTTTCAGAGGAGGAGATTCTGGTTGCTTTGCATGGTCTTAAGGCAGAGGGATCTCCTGGTCCAGGTAGTCTTTTGGTGCTGTTCTATAAAGAGTTTTGGGATGTTGGGTCAGATGTAGTGGTAATGATATGAGAATTCTTACATGGTAATCTGGGTTTTGAGAGGTTCAATCGTTTCTATTTGTTTTTGCTTTTGGAGGGTATGGATACTTTGGACAACTTTAGGCCGATTGCCTTGTTGAGCGCTATTTACTTGATTGTGGCAAAGGTATTTTTGCTAATCGGTTGTGTCTAGTTCTCCTTGGTTTGATATCTGTGTACAATCTACTTTCATTTTTGGAAGATCCCTCTGTGATTCTTTTGTGTTGGTTGATGGGATGGTTGTGGCTTGGAACATAAGTTCCTTTTTTGCTTTTATGTGGAAGGTTGGTTTATCTAAGGCATATGATTCAATGTCTTAGGCTTATATGTGAGAGATTCTTAGGGGGAGGGAATTCCCGGAGTCTTGGGTTCAGATAATGAAGAGATGTATTACGATGACCTCTTTCTCTGTATTGATCAATGGGAGGCTATGTAGATCTTGGATCCAGTCACAGAGGGGTGTTAGACAAGGTTGCTTGTTGGCGCCTATGTTGTTCATCATTGTTGTTGATCCTTTGGCTTCTTTAGCCTTCAAGGCTTGTAGGGGAGCTTATTCTCTAATATTTCTTTGAGGTCTGATGTTTATTGCTTATCCCACTGTCGCAGTATGCGGATGATATGATTTTCTTCATTCGGAGGACCAGCATTAGGCTGAGCATGTAGTGTAGTTGGTGAGAATGTTGTTCCCTTTCACATGGAGTGTTGGGGAGGATGCTATTTCTGAGGCCCTTGATTCGTCAGTTGTTCGGTTTTCGATTACTTATTTGGGTCTTCCGTTGAAGGGAAAGTAGTTAGTGGCGGCTGATTAGAGGGTGGTGGAGGAAAGATTAAAGGGGAGGTTGGCTGGTTGGCGTGGGAAGTTTCTTTCTCATGGTGGGAGTTTGGTTTTGATTAAGTCATTTTTGTCAGCTGTATCAATTTTTTACCTTTCTATGTTATGTTTAAGCCACCTAAGAAGATTATGTCTAAGTTCGAGCTTGCTGTAAAATGATTTTTTTTTGAGGGGGTCGGCTCATGATGGCCGCTTCTTGCAGTTGGTCTCGTGGAGGGAGATTTGTAGACTGAAGAAGAGCAGTGTGCTTGGCATTAGTAGTTTGGAGAGATTTAATTAGGCCATCTTAATGAAGTAGGTGGTAAGATTCCCGTGTGTTGGTGGTGACCTTCTTGAGAGTTGAAAAAAATGAAAGTTCTTATTTTTTTAAGCCAGTCCTACACCTCTTTATATAGAGAGAGGTGAAGGAAAAATATAATAAGAGTCTAATAATAAATACAAATAACAAATTAGCCCTCAACATAACGTAACACTTTCCCTTAATCTAGAGCATATATATCAACCATGTTCAGCTTGTTCCTACACTTCTTAAACATAGGACAAGATAATGGCTTAATGAACATATCCGCAGTTTGTTATGATGAGACTAGGCAAGTAGTATGGAGCAGACCTTGCTGAATTAGGCTCGTATAATGACAATTCACTTCCACATGTTTAGTTCTTTCATGGAACATGGGATTGTTAGCAATATAAGTTGCGACCCTGTTGTCACAATACATCTCCATAGCTTCTTCAAGAATAACATGAAGGTCTCGCAACAAAGATCGTATTCATATCATCTCGGCTACTGTGTGTGCTATGGCACGGTATTCTGATTCAGTGCTCAAGTGTGATACCACACTTTGCGTTTTGCTCCTCCAAGTCACCAGATTCCCTGCTACAAAGGCACAGAAATTTGTAGATATTCTCCCCAACATCATTGTTCGAAGCGTAATTCGCATTTTAAAAGTTAATTAGTTGTATAGCGCGAAAACATGTCGACAGTGAGTACTGGGTCGTTCGTAGGGAGGCAATATTGATTTTAACAGTAGCTTTTCAATAAAACTAGTTCTAATAGGTATTTATATATGTATGTGTATAAAGAGGCATTAGATATTCATGAGATCAAATTTCATTGCATTGATAAAGAGCTTTCACAGTAGAAATTGCTATGCTAAATAGAAAGAGAGAGAGAGAGAGTAGCAGAGAGACGATGCCGCTTGTAGGATGCTTGTGCGAGATGTGGCAGCACCTCAGATCCAAAGCGTTGGGATGAATGTCAGAGTGAAGTTGCAGAGAAGGTGGAAGATGTCTGGAGTTGATGGAAGAGAGATGCCTTCAACTGGGGGCCCTGAGCCTTCTTTTATAGTTTTTATGGAGGGCAAAAGGGGTATTTAACCCTTGTGTCTCGTGTAACAACTCTTGTTTGATCAGATTCTTTGATCCGGAGATCAACGGTTCAAATCTGGCCTCAAAACACCTTCAAATTCGCCTTCCATGTGCAGATTCAACTGGGTGGCGACACATGGCGTGCTCTCGTGCCTTGGATTGTGATCTTACGGCCCCACTCGCACCTTGCACCCGCCCAATGTGATCTCGCCGCTTCTCCCTCGCACGCTTGAGCGAATTCAAATCGCACCCAACGATCTGAGCCGTCTGATCACACGGGCGCGCAACATCCCAATTTCGCAAAACGCGTGAGATCACGTGTTCGACCGCGGCACGCTCCGATCGCACCACGTGGACATGCCTTCGCCCTCCGATGGCACAATTGCGCCCATGGCCAACGTCGCTTCAATTTCGTGCAAGGTGCGGCTCGAATGCGCGTCACGCGCTTTTGCACGAGTGCGTGAGCCAATGCGCTGCGCGAATGTTCTATTATACTTGTTTGTTTCTATTTATACTTCTCTAGTTTGTTTCTATTTATACTTCTCTAATTGGACCGACGACGTGGTGCACTCGTGGCCGTTGGATGAAAATCCAACGGCCTACAGCGTGCGGTGTGGCCTTCCTAAATGGGCAGTGGTGAGGGAGCAGCTGTGATGGCGTGACGTGGTGCCATCATGGCCATCCATCTTCTTTTTCTTGTATCTGGTGATGTAGACCTTCGATCGAGTTGATTTTTGCGTCGTTGGACTGCAATCGTTGATCCAGATTCATTCGTGCGATTAGATTCTTCATTTGAGGCTTGGATCTTTGTCTTTTGGCTTTATGATCTCCATTCTTTTATGGACTGCACAAGGTGCCATGGTTGTCTGATTGAGACGATTTCGGAAGCGTTGGACTCTCATCGTCGTTCTGATTAAATCTGTTCGATCTGATCTGACATTCGCAGCTTCGAATCATTTGCGATTAGAATTGAGATGATTTTAGGTAATAAAATGACGATATTATTTATGACTAATAGACTAACTATTGTGCAAATTACGATGCTTGTGAATGCATTATTCCTAAGTTATGCTGGAATCTAGCTTAATTCAGGTGATTTAGGTTGCATGATTGCTATGCAATCACGTCTCCATGCCTAAATCTTGTTAGTCCCTAACAAATGTATGACTAAATGTAAAGTGATCCTACATAAGTAATTTTTATTAAGAGTTTGACTAGAGGTTTGTCTGTTTACATTCGAAGCTTTGGTAATCCAGATAATCGTGAATGTGTTTTGTTGTAGCCTATGCAACGGATCTAAGTGAAAGCCAATCCTCATCTAAAGCTCGTACTTGACCCTTAGTAAAAATCTATTGGGATAGGCAAACTTCTTCCCTCGGGATTATAAAATAACCTATATATTCAGCGTCGGCTTTCGGCTTAGGTAGAAGATTTTTGAGTCAAGTAGATTTGTATTTGGTGGCTCACACTCATTTGGTGCTACATGTAAGCTAGTACTTTAGAATATAGGTTTCCAGATTATGAATTAATTCAACTCAGAAAGGCGAGAAACTGTGCTCTCTTTAATTCCTTTGTACTCATTCTCTCTCTTTCTTTCTCTTCCTTTTTCTTTTTCTTATCTTTTCTTTTCTTTCTTTTTGAGCTTACAATCTCACCAAATTTATTAATATATTTGGTGGTCTCTCCTGACATTAACACTTTGATTAGGTTTTGATAACTCTAACACTAAGTCAGAATTCCTCAGCCCGTATTCAGGCGGTCTGAAATACAGAAAAGTAGGTCAATCTTGTATTTGGTGGATCGTGAGGGTGGTATGTGTTGTTGCCTCATTACACTTGAAATAAATTCTAGCTCAAACTTTTTTTTAAAATTTTTTTCTATGTATATATATATTTTCTCTCTTCTTTCTTTTTCTTTTTACTTTCTTTCTTTTTCGCATCCAAATATATACTAACGCAACACAGCATACGAACTTTTATTTACGAGGCATTATTCGGGTTATGGGTGTTAAAGAGGAAATAGGTGGCTTATTTGGTGGAGGTGCTTATTCTCGGCACCCGGAAGGGAATGGATAGGACAGTGTATTTCTGACATTGACATTAATACCTTCCTTCAGTCGAGAATTCCGTAAAGGATGGTCGTGACCATCCACCTCACTCCTAGTTTTATCAGAACCCGCTTTCTATGTATTTGCTTTATTTGGTAGCTCTCAAGAGATTCGCACTAAGAACTTGTATGCAGAAATTGAGAGCGAAAACTATACTTAATTACAAGTATCATTATCTCATTATCCAGAGTTTAAGATTCCTCATACTAGCCTTAGAGCACCAGTAAACTTTCTACTCTCACCTTACATTTGTTTGGTGGATCTGTTAAAAGATAGTTTGCCTGACTCCTTAATTACTGTCCAAGGGTTTAGGAGAAGAAGCATTGCTTCTTCTCGACAAACTAAAGATGTTTATCAGTCTTCACAGATGATCCATTGCAAATTTTACGTGTAAGTGTGAAATTATACCGGATTCTAAACTCAGGAATCAACTTAAGAATAAATCCCTAATACAACCTTAATAAAAATTCTTTATGCCTAAATGCATTTATTTATTTATTTATTTATTTATTATTTTTTCTTGACATAAAAATAAGACATGCAATGTTTACCCCCCATGCCTATTCATTACAATGTCCTCATTGAAATGTATGCATGAAAATCAAAATATAATAAGCAAGAGGAGGAGATATCACTTGACTATGCTTGTTAATCTAGGTCAGTTTGGATGCAGAGAATGCAGAGCTACCTGTATAGAGTACTAGGTTGCCTCCCAGCTAGCGCTAAGTTTAATGTCTTTTGCTGGACTCAGTTCAGCTCTTAAGAAGATTCCAGAAGGTTGATGTGACCATCCAGAATGGGATCACAGTTCTGTGTGATAAAAGGCTTCAATCTCTGATCATTCACCTTTGTCTCATTGCCGGTCTTGGGATCTAGGATAAGTACAGCTCCATGAGGGTAGACTTTTCTTATAATGAAGGGACCTGTCCACTTTGATCTTAATTTTCTCGGAAAGAGCTTCAAGCGTGTATCAAATAACTAAACCTTTTGATTATGGACAAAGCTTTTTCTGGAGATGTACTTATCATGTAAAGCTTTTGTCCTATTCTTATAGATCTCGCGCTCTCGTAAGCATCATTATGGATTTCATCCAATTCAGTCAATTGGAGTTTTCTTTGTCGTCCAGATCGATCGAGATCCAAGTTTAAATGTTTTGATTGCCCAATAAGCTTTATGTTCAAGCTCAACGAGCAGATGACAGGATTTTTCGTAGATCAGATGGAATGGAGATATTCCAATCGGAGTTTTATATGCAGTCCGGTAGGCCCAGAGAGCGTCATCCAATTTGGTAGACCAATCCTTCCGATCCAGGCAGACCGTCTTTTGAAGGATCTTTTTAATTTCTCAATTGGAGATTTCAGCTTGTCCGTTGGTCTGCAAATGGTATGGAGTAAAGATTCTGTGAGTGACTCCATACTTGGCTAGTAAGGTCTTGAATTGGTTGTGAGTGAAATGGGACCCGCCATCACTAATCAGAGCTTTGGACACACCGAACCGATTAAAGATGTTCTTTACAAAATTCATAACCACTTTATGATTATTGGTTAGGGTCGGGATAGCCTCAATCCATTTGGATACATAATCAACTGCCACCAGAATGTACATGTATCTAAATGAATTGGTAAAAGGTCCCATAAAATCAATGCCCCAAACATCAAAGATTTCGACTTCAAGGACTGGGTTTAGGGGCATCATGTCCTTCCTGGTCATGTTTCCTAAAGTTTGGCAATTGATACATGACTTACAGAAGTTGTATGAGTCAAGGAATAAAGAAGGCCAATACAATCCACTATGCAGTACCTTGGCTGTTGTCTTTTTTCCTGAGAAGTGACCTCTACAAGTAAAAGTGTGGCAGAATTCTAGTACACTTGTGATCTCATTGTCTGGAATACAACGGCGGATAACCTGATCCGCGCAAACTTTGAATAGCTCTGAGTCTTCCCAAAAGTAGTATTTGGCATCGGAAATCAACTTATCTCGCTTATGCTTAGTCCAATCCGTGGGTAGTTTTCCAATGGTCAAATTGTTGACAATATTTTCAAACCAAGGTCGTTTGCAAATAGTCAAGAGAGTCTTATTAGGGAAAGAATCACAGAGTTGAGGAGATGTAGAGTCTACAAGGATTTTGGAGAGATGATCTGCTACTACATTTTGGGCACCAGATTTGTCATTGATTTCTAAATCAAATTCTTGCAGTAGAAGGATCCATTTGATTAATCTGGATTTTACATCCTTTTTAGACATCAGGTGCCTTAATGCAGTGTGATCTGTGAAGATTGTGACATGAGATCCCAGTAGGTAAGGTCAACTTCTCTAGAGCAAACATTACGGCTAGCAACTCTTTTTCTGTAGTGGTGTAGTTTCTTTGAGCCTCATCCAATGTTTTGCTAGCGTAGTAAATCACAGACAGTTTCTTGTCTACCTTTTGTCCCAAGACTGCCCCGATGGCATAATCAGAGGCGTCAGTCATGATTTCGAAGGGATGATCCCAATTAGGAGGTTGTAAGATGGGTGATTGTGTAATAGCCTCCTTTAGTTGATTAAAAGCCTTTAAGCAATTTGAATCAAAATCAAAGGATTGATCTTTTACCAACAAGTTGCTTAAGGGCCTCGCCACCTTAGAAAAGTCCTTAATAAATCGACGGTAAAATCCCACATGTCCGAGAAACGATCTTACTTGCTTAACCGTCGATGCTTTTTTTCTTGGGAGCAGATGCTTTAGTGAGGTCTTCAATTAGAGCATGTGAGAGGAACCTCATTAGTGGTTTCCCTTTGGATGAAAGGGATGTGATACCAGTGCTTCTGTATGCAGATGATACTATTTTTTGTGGAAGGATCTAAGATGAAGGCAAGGAAGATGCGTATTTTGCTGGAGCTTTTTGGGGCGACGTCTGGGTTGTAGATAAACTACTTGAAATCAACATTTGTCCCCTTCCATATGGCTGCTGATGAGGCCACCAGGTGTAGTTGGGCGTTGGACATGTAGGAGGGAGCCTTGCCAATTTCTTACCTGGGCCTTCTCCTAACAGATAGGAAGATTGCCACATATGATTGGGACCCCCTTGGTGGAGAGGATAGAGGGAAGGTTAGCAGGGTGGGTGTTTAAGATTCTTTCAATAGGAGGGAGATTGGTGATTCTCAAGGCAGTGTTGGCATCCATGCCCTCATATTTTGCTTTTGTGTTAATATGCCTCACAAGATAAAAAAAGGCTTTGGATTTGATGAGGAATTTCTTTTGGACGAACTATGGGGTAGGCGGGAATGGGGCGAGGATGGTGGCCTGGGAGGAGGTGTGCAAACTTGTGAATGAAGGGGGCCTAGGGTTTAGGGAGGTGGGAAGAGTAGATGGCACTTTCTTGACAAAATGGATTGGCAGACTGCTCAAGAATGAAGATGGTCTTGTAGGGAAGACCTTCCAGACTTGTTATGGTGGCCCTGTTAAATGGAATTTGCTGTTATCTCCATAAGGTGCCTTCTACTTCCTTAAAGGCCTTTCTACGGTGGCACCTAAGGTGTGGGACTTCTTTACGCTTATGCTTTGTTTTGGTATCTTGTTCAGGTTTTGGCTGAATGATTGGATGGGACATGGGAGGCCGTGTGATCGATACCCCAAATTTTGTGCACTTGTTGCAACTAGGGGAGCTTTGGTGGTGGATGTTTGGGAGAATTGTTGGTGCCCCACATTTGTCGGAAAATTATTTGTTCAGGGGATAGTGGAGTTTCAGACTCTTTTGCGGGAGTTGGAGGGCTTTCAACTGGAGGACAGTGGGGATGCTAACTTCTGGGAAGAGGGTGATTTCTCCATCCATGATGCCTCCAGAAGGTTGGGGAATGTTGGTGGGCTGTAGGATATTGAGTTTATTAAGGAATGTAACCAGGTCTAGTCAGCGGCTTGTCAACTAAAGGTGAGGATTTTCGACTGGCTACTTAGGCGAGGCATGCTCATGATGAAAGCATGGAGGGTGAGGTGGGTTTTAGGAGCAGGGACGGAGTGTCCTCTGTGTTTAGGGGTGGAGGCGGATGTTGACCACTTGTTCTTTCAATGCCCCTTTGTGTCTTGGATTTGGAGCTGCTTCGATGCAGGATGGACACACACTACTTTTGATGACTTCTGGAGATCGTCCAGGTGCGGGGTCAGGAATGGGGGTTGGAATGTGTTCAGGTCAAAAGAGAGTGAGACCTTTGGCAGTTTTGTGGGTATTTGGTTGGGGAGGAATGCGGTCGTGTTTAGGGAGCAATGACCTTATTTGGAGAATTTTGTTCAGTCTATTTCTTCTTTGATTGCCTCATGGAGCTCTAACTTGTAATTTAGCCATGTGCCTTCTTTAGTAATATAAATTTTGGGGGGTTGTCAATTTGGAGAATCACCCTTTCTCCTTTAAAAAAAGGTTCAAATGTTATCCTATCAACAACCATTCCACATTCCAACGGTGGCTAAAGTACGGTCAATTGGGGTTTCCTTTTGAATTAACCTTCTTTACTTTGTTTTTTTTCTCAACCAAACTCCTTAACAACCAAGATACTACAAGCTCTTATGACTTTAGACTTCCCATCTTCGTATAACTCCTGCAAAGAGGTGGGTGGGGCGATAGAGGCACAACTTGCTTAACAACCATAGAAGAGGGAATCAACCTTTTGCCTTTATGGCTACCATGTTGGTAGAGAAATTCTTGTTTTGCAAAAAACATAGGGGTCCACAAACTCACATTCAAGTCATGCTCAACATTAGTATTTGAAGGGATAGGAGATGGTTAATACACAACCACTTTCCTTGCCTTGCAAATTCCTAAGACCTAGAGTGAGAATAAAAGGAGAGGGGTTACCAAGTTGAGGCAATAGGGTAGGAGCCTCCATACAAGCAGGGTGTAGAGTGGTGGATGTAAGTTGGCAATTAGAACCAACTATGTCCTCTTGCCTCATAGAGACTGTAGTAGTGGAGGATTTAGCCTTCTCCGAGCGTGTGAGTGTGGAGAGGTCGAGGCAGGGCATAGAAGTTGCCATCCAAGGCTATTATGGGTAGCTAGGCATTGGTAGTTCCACAAGTGAGGAGGTGAGAGCCACCACCTCGTTATTAGATGGAGAGAAACCAAAAGTGATATGGAGAGCATTGGTTGAAGACGAATACGGATCTTAATTCTGGATTCGCAAAGGGGTTGATGGTGATGATTGGACCCACCAAGGGGTCAACAGTGATGACTTGGAGAGTCCACGTGTGAAGAAAGTGACCATGCAATGTAATCGCTACATTGAAAGGAGCCCATGCAAATATTCCCAAAAAAGTCCCCAACCCTTCAACTTCCAAAGTTTGATGCACCACTGTCACCATCTTTAGGGAGACCGATCACGTGTGCGGGAAATTCCCAAAATTCCCTTTGTTATTGTGAACATGATTACAGAGCTTCGGCACATCAGAGGGTGGAACGTATTCGGGTGAGGAGGGAGGGGGGCTACAGCCAACTGAGAGTGATGGAGATGAAAGGTTCATCTTCATCACTCAAAGTAATAAAGCTCCCTTTAGGAAGGCAGAGGACCTCACATCACAATTGATTAAAGCGACCCTCCTATGTGACAAGGAGAATGCGATTAGTAACATATGCGAGTTTGGCGGCTTTCCTAGGCACAAGGTAGGGAAGCCTATTAAGTGCTCTAGCCTAGGTTGCCTCTCGACTAACAAAGGACACCTTCAAGGATTCGCTACCCTTGAAGGAGATAGCTTTGGATGAATTTTCCTTGGTAAGGACATTGTTGTCAAGAGCATAGGGGCAAGAGGAAGCCTAGCAACTGGTGCGGTGAGATACTTACTCTAGTGCTGAAGTAATGTGACTCCTTGACAGGCATCCGAAGCAATAAACAATCCTCATGGGGCAGTTTGACACAGGAGACAATGATGACAAATAATGGTTGTCTGGTCATCTTTGTTCTCCAGCATTGATGGAGGTGGTGCTTCTTAGATGATGTAGGGACCCAGTTGCTTGTTAGTGTAGGGATGGGGTTGGTGGTGATACTAATGATGATGGGAGCAACGAGAATGATGGGGAGGGAGTGCTTGGATGGAGGCGGGTGTAGAGGTGGTCAGGATGGTGAGGGAGAGTGGGGATCATTCATCTCACTTTATATCATAGGAGGGTCTATTTTGTTTGGAAGTTTTGGCTTTATTGCTTTTACCATTGCTCTTGGTAGTTTCGTGGCTTTTGTTTTATTTGTTTTCCTCTATATATATATTTTTTTATGTACTTCCATTTCTATTTGATTTCGGAGTGCTTTTCCATATATAAAGGGCACACCTACACACCCTCAATAAGATTTATGCATTTATACTCACATATTCTATCCACAAAGGCCTAGTTTGCAACCAAATACATCCTTAAGTTATGTTCCTTCAGTTGTAAGTGAAGCTAAAATGAGTTACTCTAACATGAACAATGCCATCGTAGGGTACACTCCAGTTAATTCATGTGTTTTCTCCCATAGACCTAATCACTATAGAATAATTTTTCATATTAAGTGATTTGCTTAAGGTAGTTTTCAGCATTCTAAAAAAGCGATGGTGATTCATCAATCTTCCATGATCTTTTTGCTTCACTTTTATGAGGATTCTGATATTTTTTTGTTTCTGTTCTAATTCTGCATATTTTTTAGGTTGTTGAAATTCCCAGAGGGAGTAAAGTTAAGTATGAGCTGGACAAGAAGACGGGTCTTATTAAGGTATGAAAAGCTAACTGATCTTCGGCGATGCTAACTGATTATGTTAAACTTACAATATTTGGATGACTACTGCTTTTGAGTTTTTTAGTAGCCACTCTACCCCCACCCAATCCCATCCCCCCTACCAAAAGAGAAGAAAATAAAAGGGAGGAACAATCCTTCTCCATGGATGATTTTACACTAAAGAACGTTGATACAAGATTGATAAGCATATCAACATGGAATAAACCATGAGGTTCCAAAATTGAATAACTAAACTAATGTCCAAACTGAATAACTGAATAAGTACCATGCGACTTGTATTCACATTATAAATTCTCAAAGAAACTGAAATCATGACAAGGTAATTTCCACATTGAGCTTAGATACATCAATTCCCTATAGTTAGGCTTTCTCGAAAAAAAAAAAAATCCCTATAGTTAAGTAATTTCCTTATGGTGAGAATATAATTGGTGATGTCAGTTTTTTGAAGGGTCTTTAGGCCAATCTTTGATTTTCCCCCTCTTGTATCCTTTTTTGAAAAGGTATCCAAAAGGGTGAAATGGAGGTATTTGCACCCTGTCGAAGTTAGGAACCATGGCATATATGTTTGGAACATATTCCACCCTTTTTAAAGGTTTGAAAAAGCACTCTCTCCTTTTCTATACATCTACCATTCTCAACGCATTTCTTTCAACGAGCTCCATTTTTTCCCCTTTGATGGTAAACAATCTTTCTTAGAACATGGAGTTGAACAAAACTCATTTTTGAATGGAAATTGAGAGACTGATGCAAGTTCTTCCCTTTTGAATCAGATAGATTCCTATCGTAAAGAGGCTGACAATTTGTTGTTTTTTCCCTATGAACCATTTGTTCCTTTATGAGAGGTGTTTTAGAAATCTTTGCAATTGAGTAAATAGCTCTATGAATGAATGGATTGAATCGAATTGGAAAATGGAAAGATTTGTACAAGTTACACGTTCTATCACCACATTGTGGAAAATCATTAGATAGGAATATGCAAATACCTGTTACTCAATTGGTGAATAGTCTCTCTCTCCAAACAAATCTCTTTTGTTTTACCAACACACAAAGAAAAGATTTTGTTGCGAATGAACAAGACTCATCCAACTTGCAAGCTTGCAAGAAGAGGAAAGGGGGGGCAATTTTTTATCCTTGTTTTTGTTATACTGATGGAAGAACTTGCCTTAGTGTGAAGTGTCATGGGAAGGTCAAGGTCATGTTTAGCAAGAACAAGTGAAAGAAGACTTGCAAAATAAAGTGATGAGGACATTGTGAGCTATAATCTGGTGGTTGGGTGGGCTTCCCCTCGCATTTCTTTGATTGATTTTTTGGAATGGAGGGAGGAGTATGCAAAGTAGGGCATCAAAGATAAAGGAAGAAATTGGAGGATGAGGCAATTAGGAAGAAGTGTTAGAAAGAAAGAATCCCGGGTTAGTGGAGAGGTACCATATATTTTGGGCTCATTCCATTCGAGTGGCTCTACCAAAATCCAATGGTGCAAACTCAAAAATCCATGGTTTCTTGGTTGAACCCCATTTCAACCAAGTTTCGGATCCGAAAAGGGCTTTTTCTCATAGCTTGATAAGGGGCGTTCCTACTTGTATATCGTATTTGGTTGAAGAAGCATCAAATAGGTTGAACTTCCCACCTTCTTTGGACCAAGATTTGCTTTCATTATATGGGCAATACTAATCTACTTTAGTAGATCATATGGATGTAGATAAAGCTTATTCTTTAGAACTCTAGGAATTGGAAAGATCTCTTTTCCATTTCCATTTACCCGTCCTGCATGGTCACTTCCCTTATGTGATCATTTTTACTTCTTAAAAAAAGTTATGTTCTTTACTAAAGAACTTGCACAAACACTATTGTCCAATTTTTAAGGTGAAGGTGTCAACAGAAAATGACCTAAAATTATGCATTTGCTGCTTATGCTTGACATTATAGCACATAGGACGTTGTCCCTGTTCATACAAAAGATACATGTAATCATCCACCATGTAACGTTATTTAATCACTCGAACCAAGGTTTAACTTTACAATTGGGTTACACACCTTAAAACGAAGCCAACGACACTCGCCATGGATGGATTAGAGCACATTCAGGTACTAGTGAGCAGACTGCAGTGGAAACTTGCATAGTCTATGTTTTTGTGACTTAGACCTTGGATCAATAATATGGAAGAGGATTTGGATTCCTAACCGTTGAAGGATTTCAATGGCATGCTTTGTGTGTAAATTCGAGCCTAAATGTGTGAAACACATGCAAATCCATTTGTGACATGTTTGGGATCCGCATTGTGCAAATGACCTCGATTTAAGATCCGTGAGTTATGTTGGGCTTGTTTTGTAACAATTCCAATGACTTGTTTCATGAGATTGTGTCCATTTGACCTGTTTATGAGAGCTTTGATGATTAAAAAGGAAGGTTAAATAATAATAAAATAAGCCGCTGGTTGAAATCCCATGCAAATCTTTCCAACCACATAAACCCTCTCTACACACCTATATAAAGATTGATTCCCTCATACCCATCGACCTCACTGGTGCCTCTCCTAAGCTCATCTTTCCTTAAGTATGTGAAAGAGAGTGCGTCCTAGCACACCATGGCATAACTGCGATGGTGTCTTGAAGCGGTGGTTCAAAGCCAGTGAGGTGGCTGTCGATGGTGAGGCCATCATTGGTTTGGTGGGTGGTTGCACCAGTTGCAGGGGAAGCTAATCAAAGAAGGTGAGGAGAGCGATGTGCGAGCCAATGCACAACTTTGCGGGATACCGTAGTAAGGATGAGGTTGCAAAAAGTCGAGGCTATGTGTGGTGCCATAGGATGTCATCGAAATGTGGCTACTAGATGGTGGGGGCCACCGGTGGATATGAGGGTTGCCGAGATGTTGGCAAAGTAGTGGTGTCATGGGAGGATGGTGGTTCATGGTGAAGTTGGGCCTTCCTCACACATGGTGCAAAGATTAGAGACCAGAGGAGAGGTTGCTGGAGAGAGTTGAAGTTTGGCTAGGTCTCTAGAGGTTGGTGAAGGGTTGACGTGTCAGATGGAAGGTGACAAAGTGTACCAGAGGGCGAGGGTGGCCAGGTGGATGGGTTCTTGTCCTAAATGAACCCTATAGGAATGAAGGAGATGAGGAAGAAAGGTTGGCTTTTTTTTATTATTTTATTTGGTAGTGATTGAAAAATTGCACACATAAAATTCAGATCTATGAGTATTATAGATTAGCCCCTATGAAGGTTTGGTTGTACTACTTAAATCTAACAAGTGAGATTGAATTGCTAGATCTAGGCCATCCAATACTCAATTTAGGTGATCCAAGGGTGGATATTAGGGTTCTTAAATGAGACTATACGGGTCTGGATCAGATTAATGAGATTCCTCGACCTTTTGGTTTACACATTGCATGGTCAACGACCATATGGGTATTCATGCATACTAGGTAATGACTATTTCCCTACCCGTAGACGTAGGCAACCTATCCTATCCTCCTTGTTGGTTAGAAGCCCTTATTTGATTAAATATTAAATCACATTTTGAAAATAAGAATGATAATAAAGATTAAAACAAAGGTGGATTGGGCACGCGACTACTGAAGGAATTGAATGGGGCTCTTTTTTTGAAATGGGTGGTGAAGCTCATTGGTTGCAGCGATGGCCTTTGGAGTAGAATTATGGCAAATTCTTATGGATCTAGTATGAAGATTCAGGATAGAGTAGGTGGAGAGCTAGCTTTCTATCAACTCTCACAATGGGGCTATGGTGAGAGAGAGATAGAGGAGGCAATGGGATAGAGAGGGGGGGGGGGGGGGGGGGGGGGCGATGGGGGGACAGTTGCTTTCTATCGCTCTCGCGAGGTAATCTACTACAAATGCCAATCTTATGGACATGTTGCAAAGGATTGTAGGGACCTGGTGTGTCTATCGTGCGAAGGATGCGTCCATCAGAAGAGATATTGTCCCCTTAGGATGAGCTCAACTTGGGCTCCTCCTTCGCTTGGTGCTCCATCAATGGATATGGAGGCACCTTGGTCGCCAACAGTGGGTATGATTGATTCCTAGCTGTGTTCCTCATTGGTGGGTGGGGTTTTTGGGGATAAGGTTCCTTTATTGGTGGTGAGATCTGTGCTGGAGTTGAAGAGCCTTAGATCCCTTAACTGCAGAATTACTTTATTCTCTCTAAGGAGATTTCTCTTGTTTGGTCTTAATCAATTTGATCTGGATCATCTGAGGTTCTTGGAGGGTCTACCACTAGATGGAGAAGGCCATCTGTCCATGACGGTGGTCTCCATGATAGGCCTCCAATGAGGCTGCCGATGAAGTTTCATGTTGGAGATTTCTATTCCGCTTGTGTACGAATGTGGTGGTACAAGCGTTGTGTGCACTTTTTGCGCATGTTCAAAGGTGTGGAGGCTTGTGCATTTGTGAAGTTGATATCTCTACAGTGCTGATTGAAGGTGAGATGCTCGTTGGATGGAGGTTGCCCAAGAAGGTGATTCTGAGGCAGGGTGGTTCCTCTTGGGTCGTTACCTTTCATGGGTTGCCCATGGAGGTGTCCCACCAGAGGTCCTACGCTGTTGTGGTGACCAGAGCTGCTCCTTCGTTGATATGTTTGACGAAGGGGCATTTTTGGAAAGCCTAGGTTGGTGTAAATTTTGAATTTACGTTAGTTCTGGAGCCAGCTGTCCTACTATCACCACTCCCTAATTTGGCGTGATTGGTTGAGGAAAAGCTGGAACATTCAAATTGCCTTGTACAGTTGGCCTCCAGATCTGGAAACATAACCAGAGTTGGCGAGTCCAATTCTAACCCGTTAAAATTTGAATCACTGGTTAAACCCAATACTTTGGGTTCGTGTGTTGTGTGGTTCTTTGCCCTATCTCTGCAGGAAGTGTTGGACTAGGGACCCATATTTTTTGGGTCTGTATTTTACAGCCCGAAGTTGCTCCAGCAGTCCCAATTGCGAATGATGCTTGATCTACCGGAGTTGGAAGGAGTTCTAGTGCTGTTTGACCAGACTGTAGGGGCGCTGTTGGCGACGCTGCAGTTGATGTGGGAGAGGATGTAGCTGAAATGGGCGATGTATGGTCCATAGTGGAGGTGATAGCAGGCGATGGGTTTGTTCTGGGTGATTTTGTGAATGGGTTTCTTATCTTGGGCAATGCTGCTGTTGAGGGGTTGGTGGGTCTACTCACGTGGTGCAGCAAGACAGACAGGAACAACAAGAGGTCAGTAGCAGCATTCTTAAGTGCACTTCATCAATAAGTCGAGGATTACGGCCTTCCAAACCTTTGCAACCTAAGAAGCAGGTGCTTTTCAATTCATGTTATAAACAAAAGTTGATCATACAGAGAAAAATTGTGGCATAGGACAAGCCTAGGGCTGATAAAAGTATGATGACATTGATTGATGTGTGGCTGAAGTTTTCAATGTAAAGGTCGTGTGGCGGGGGGGGGGGGCGCTTGTACTTAGTATAATGGTTAAGGTCCTGTCATGGAACGTGAGGGGACTTTGTGATGGGGTTCAAAGGTTTGTATTGAGAAGGTACTTGATAGAATGGCATGCTGATTTAGTGTTTGCTTCAAGAGACACACCTTGAGTTGGTTGATGCACATCTTAAAAAGTTGATTTGTAGTGATCAATACACTGATATTGTTGACATCAAATCAATCGGGAGGTCGGTCGGTCTTTTGGTGATGTGGAACAGTGACTCCTTTTGCTTGACATCATCTCTAGTTGCATCACGTATGATTAATTGCACCTTTAGCGGGAGATGGCCTTTTGCATGTATAGCCCTTACCAAGAGGCTGCTAGAGCTATGCTATGGGAGGAATTGGAACCTACATCGATCTTCACAGAGGGTATGTCGTGGTTGTTGGGTGGTGATTTTGATGTTATGTTGATGTTAGGAGACAAGCTAGATGGGAGGATGGATTGGGCTTCTTTTGATTTTGTAGTTGTGGTTGATGACTTGGAGTTGTTTGATCTCCATTCCTCTGGGCTACCTACACTTGGAGAAATGGCTCTAGTTTGGCATCTAGAATTGATAGATTCATGTGCAATGTTGGATTGGCATACGAGACTGCATGTGTTGTGGCAAAACAGAGGCCCTTTTCAAATCATATTGTGATCATCTGGGAAAACAATGAAGGCATGACTTACTACTATTTTAAGTTTCAAAATCTTGGCTGAAAGAACTGTCTTTTTGGGAGTTTGTAAAAGAAAAGTGGACGAAGGTCCTTGCCTCTACTTTTGCCATACGTGCCCTGGCTTATAGGATTTAGGCCATTAGATTGGCTTTGATGTGGGATTCAAGGAGCTGAAGGTGCAGAGAGAGAGAGAGGGGGGGGGGAGGAGTGGGGATGGAGGTCCTTGAAGCAATCTATGAGCTGGATAGGAAAGAAGATGGTGGAAAATTAAGCATGGATGATGTTGGGACAAAAATAGCATAATGTTATTAAGAAACCCTACGTGCCTTTATATAGAGAGGCATGAAAGGGAGAAGTACAAGAAATACCCCTCGAGTAATAAACCAAGCAAAAACAAGCTACAAAAACTAAAAATAACTCAACACTCCCTCTTAAGCTAGAGAATACACATCAAATATGCTCAGCTTGAAACAAAGTAATTCAAGACGCTTCTTGGAAAGTGCCTTGTAAAAATATTAGCAATTTGGTCTTCAGTGGCTATATATGGTGTAGAGATCTTCCTAGCTAGAATGGCTTCTCTGTTGAAGTAACAATCAACTTCTATGTGCTTGGTTTATTCGTCTAAAGCTGGATTGTTGGCAATGAAGGCAGCCGCTTTGTTATCATGGTACATGAGTAGGACCAGAGACACTCCCAAATCTTGTAGAATAGATCTCACCCATAGTAGCTCATAGGTATTATGGGCCATTGCCCTATACTTAGATTCAGCACTAGATCTGGAAACTACATTCTGCTTCTTCTTCTCTAGGTGGCAAGATTGCCACCAACATAGGTACTGTTTGGACAACAAGAAGAAGGCCACGTGTTGAAGAAAAGAAAGCATCATACTATTCAATGGAAACCCTAGCCTCTCTTTTATATGAGAGAGGTTTGGGAAAATTACAAAGTCACCTTGAGAATAACAAAAAATAACAAGTATGCCCCTAGGCTCAACACTCCCCCTCAAGTCAGGGCGTAGATGTTTATATGACCCAACTTGTCGCATAGGAAATCCAGATGCTTCTTCGTTAGAGCTTTAGTAAATATGTTAGCCAGCTGAAGCTCTGAAGAGATATGGGGTGGTAATCCTGCTAATGAGAACAACATTACGAACAAAGTGGCAATCAACCTCAATGTGCTTGGTCCTCTCATGGAAGATCGGATTTGAGGCAATGTAAGTAGCTGACTTGTTATCACAGAGAAGTGGCACATGTGTAGTAGTTTGGATGCCAAGGTCCTATAAGAAGGAAACTACCTGCATAATCTCGCAAGCCGCCTGTGCCATCGCTCTGTATTCTGCCTCTATACTCGATCGTGCAACTATAATCTGCTTCTTACTTCTCCAGGAGGTGAGATTCCTCCCAAGATACACAGCAAATCTTGAAGTGGAGTGACGATCATCTATAAACCCAGCGTAATTTGCATCGGAATAAGTAATAATATCTAGGTTACCACTATCTTTGTAATATAGTCCTTTGCCTAGTGTGCTCTTGAGGTACCTCAGAATAAGGCAAACCTCACACCAATGGCTGTAATGTGGAGCCTGCATATGCTTACTAGCTCTACTTATTGTAAAATTGATATCAGGTCTCGTGATAGTGAGATAGAGTAAGCGTCCTACTGTACTGCGGTAACCTCTAACATCTTCCTATAATGGATCCTCCTCATCTAACAGGTGTGTAGGTGGTGGCTCCACAGGTATACCAGACGGCTTAGCTCCAAGCAAGCTTGTCTCCTGGAGAATCTAGAGTTTATACTGTTGCTGTGATAAGGACAAGCTTGTCCCTTGTCGTACGGCCTCAATCCCTAGAAAATATCTGAACTCCCCCAAGTCCTTAGTAATAAAAGTAGATTGCAAGAAGGACTTGGTCTGGGTAATTCCATTATCATCATTTCCAGTAAGAATCATATCATCAACATACACGGCCAGAATAACACGGGTATGCTCTCAATACTTAGTCTTCCTGATGAAGATAGAATGATCAGCAGTAGATCGCTAAAACCTAATCTTTGCAATCTCCGTACTAAGCCTCTCAAACTAGGCACGAGGACTCTGTTTCAAGCCATTTATTGCCTTCCGTAGGTGACAAACATGAAGCCCTTGAGTGTTGTAACCTCGTGACTATCTCATGTACACCTCCTTAGATAAATCACTATATAGAAATGTATTTTTAATATCAAGCTGATGCAGAGGCCATCTCCTAATCACTGCAATAGAAATAATAATCCTAACGGAAGTAATACGTGCTACGGGCAAAAAGGTCTCAAAATAATCTATCCCGTATGTCTGAGTAAAGTCCTTGGCAACAAGCCAAGCTTTATACCTATCTTCTGTCCCATCAGGTCTATACTTGATAGTATAGGCCTATCTGTAATATGCTACAGTAGCGTCCTTATGGCAAGGTACTAAATCCCATGTTTGTCATGATCCTCATCCATTACAGCTTGCCACCTGGGGTCATGAGAAGCCTAAGCAAAATCCCTGGGAATCGTAGAAGCAGTAATCGCAGAAGCAACTTGACGAACCTCATCCTCAAGATGGGGCAACACCTACGTGTTGTGAAAGAGGATGGAGTGTGCATGCTTTGCTGGGTCTCCTCAAAGATGGCTGCTCCTCTGTGTCTGAATTACTTCCATCTGCCGAATCAGGACGAGTCCCAGTGTTTGGTGAAGGATGTGGCCTCCGGTGATAAAGCTGAGTCTTCTCTAATGCAACTTGTATTGATGTTCCTTTTTCTGAGAAGTATGGGATCTTCTCAAAAAAAGTGACATCTGCAGTGACGATGTATCTCCTGCGGCTCGAGTCATGACACCTATATCCCTTCTGTGTTTTGGAATACTCGAGGAAGACACACTTAACTACCCTAGGAGAGAACTTGTCTTGATTCCTATGTGCTTGGATGAAACAAGTGTAGTTAAAAACCCTCAGAGGTACAACAAACGGCCTGTCACAATATGGATGGATCACCTGGAGGGGAATCTGGCCACGAAGAACGGACGAAGGTTCTCAGTTGATCAGGTAGGCTGAAGTGAGTATGGCATCCCCCCAGAATTACTTAGGAACCTTCATATGGATCATTAGAGTCCTTGCAATATCTAGGAGGTGTTGAAGTTTGCACTCAGCCACGTCGTTTTGCTGGGATGTGTGAGCATAGGACGTTTTGTGAAATAATACCCTGAGAAGAGAAGAGACTCTGAACATCTCGTTGCATAAACTCTAGAGCATTATTGTTGTGGAAGACTCGAATTGTGCCATCATACTTAGTCTGAACCTTTGCCAAGAGCTGTTGTATAATCTGGGGAATCTCTGAGTAGGTTTTCATCAAGAAAACTCAAGTAAGGTGGCTATGGTCATCCACCATAACTGTATAGTATTTGTCTCCTATTGTGGCAACCCTGGATGGTCCCCACACATCACAATGGACCAAGGCAAAGGGAACAGAACTCACCCCAGCATCCCTCTGGGGGTAAATGCTCCTATGGTGCTTCCCAAGTTGACTGTCCTCGCACTGCAGAGTCAGAGTCTGGCAAACTTGGATACATCTATCGCATCTTCTTGAGCGATGGGTGCCCAAGTCTCCTGTGTCATAGCCAAGGATCAATAGCTATGGAGGTTGCTCCTGCAAATAGTGTAGACATGTCTAGGTAATGGAGACCACCTCGCTCTATACCACCACCTATAATATCTCCTGTATGCCGATTTTGGAAGTAGCAATGGCCTTCATTAAACACTACTCGACACCTATGATCTTTGCAGATGCTACTTACAAACAAGAGGTTCATTGGGAACTCTGGAGCACAATGAACCTCTTCTATCATAACCTTTGGGGAGGCATGCACACGCCCAACTACAGTAATGGATGATGTGGCTCCATTAGCCACTCTGACCTCCTTGAGCCCACGTGGAGCCTTGGGATTTATCAGTCGCTCCACATCTCCTATAAGATGAGCAGAGGCCGCAGAGTCTACAATCCGCACTCCTCCGGTTCTCTTTCTCCTTGAATCTCCTTGGGCTGCAAATGCAAACCCTTCTACATCTGAGTTTGATTTTTCTGGTGTATCAAACTTGTCTTCTTTGAATGATAGAAGACTCATCATGCTTGAAAGGGGTATCCTTCCCACGAGTGGTGAGAGGACTCATTGCCACATATGCAATGTGTGAGATAGACTCAAACACGTGTTGAAGCACTCCACAACTCAGGCACCAAGATCGAGACTTGGCCTTAGAACCTGGTCTGTGGCTACCTGTAGATTTGCCAACAGTAGCCATAGACCCAACAGGGTTGTCAGTACCCTTTGCAGTAGGGTCTGGAGTAGATCTTGCCCCTTATGGGTGACGTTACCACCCATCAGTGGCTAGCAAGCCTCCTGCAGCGGTAGCAGACTTGTCAGCCCCTGTTGGTTTGGTGTGGAAACCACCACCGGTGGCAGTCAGCCACTCCACCCCCTTTGGCTGGGCGTGGAGACCACCACCAGCGATAGTCAGCTACTCCACCCCCTTTGGCTGGGCATGGAGGCCACCACTGGCGACAACCAGCCCCTCGGCCCCCTTTGGTTGGGTGTGGGGGACTCCAATGTCGATTGGCCCCTCTGATGGAGCATGACAGCTGACGATGGTGCTAGGGTTCTTCTTCTCGACGTTCTTGTTGCTGCTGCCATTCTTCATCTTCATTTTTGATGATCAAATCCCCCTCAAGTTGATGATTTGATCATCTTTTAGGTGGATATTTGGTGAGATACCAAAACACCAGCCTAGGACCGTTGCTCTGATATCATATTGAAGAAAAGAAAGCATCATACTATTCAATGGAAACCCTAGCCTCTCCTTTATATGAGAGAGGTTTGGGAAAATTACAAAGTCACCCCGAGAATAACAAAAAATTACAAGTATGCCCCTAAGCTCACAAGGTGGTGATGCTATAAAAGTTTGGGAGGCCACCATAACGGTTGGTGGTGCCTTTGTATTCGAGTTTTTACTCTTCAAAAGAGAAGGTTTTATCGAAATAAAGGGTATCAAACACTTCAAAAAGATTAAATGAGCGGAGAACAAGCACTACGGCGATCGCATCGACTTCGACTCAAGAAGAAAAAGAGGCACAGTGTAGCCTCTAGAAGTGTATCATGACCGCATCAACTTCACTTTTTCTTGGTGACCTTGGCTTGAAGAAAAGCCAAGGGTCTTTTCTGGCTCATGAGTAAGGCACTATACTTTTCGAGGAGGCACATAGAACCCTCTAACGCATCGAGGAATGTCGAGATGAAGGACTCGACTCTTGAGCGTAGAAGAGGCATGAAGATCATCCTCAACTCTTAAAGAGAAGAACGATGTAACAATATCAAGTTCGGCAAGCCATTGTCCTCCCGACTTCGACTTGAGGGGGAGTGTTAAGACGGTAAGAAGGCGGCCACGTGGACAGCCACGTGGCAGTTTGCAGGCCATGTGGCAGCCTCTAGAAAGCCCGATAGGGCTGGTAGTAATGGATTCTAGAATCCAAGTTTGGAGTCTTACTTAGAAGTCAAGTTTTCTATTTTTAGTAAATATGCTTTTGGAAAAGTGTTTGTGATTTGATTTAATTAGAGAGATAAGATCTTTCCTTATGGGATAAGATCTTTGGTTTCGAAGAATAGGGATATGTATTCTCTATAAAAGAGAGCCTTCCCTCTTTGTAATCTCTTGAGTCCATTAATAATATTTCATATTTTAAGGCTTCTCTCTTTCTTTCTTCCCTCAACATAGGTGGTTACCATCACCACCAAGGCTGACCACCCTTACCGGCCAATAGGGGCAACCGATGGCTGCTCTCCTCTTCCCTAATTTCTACACGTAGACAACCCCTGTTGGGTTGTTTTCAACGTCTAAGGGAGCCTCCACGCTCCACCTTATGCGATTCTTGACATGGTATCAGAGCCCCCGGTTTAGGCTCCCTTACACGTGTGGGTGTTTGACCGCATGATTGGTGGTTCTCGCATCTAAGAACTCCTCGACAAATTGGCGCCTTAAGTGGAGAAGGAAGACTAGAAGATGACATAATTAACCATGACGGTCAGAGACACTACGCTTGGTCCCGGAGAAAGCAAGGTGGTTATCTTCGGGACAACCATCAAGCTAAGTGGCATTTCCAAGTACGTCTTATGAGCTTGCGCCTTCAAGATCTTTGTTGGAGGCTAGGAGAAACTGAGTATTCTCTTTGAGGAGGCGCTAAAATTTAAAGATGACAAGAAATTCGAGAAGAAAAAGTACGTCATCATGAATTGGTTCATGAACTCGATGGATCCATCCATAGCCTTGAATGTGCTTTGCAAAATGAGCGCATTTGAGATTTGGATGGCCCTGGAGAAGAGGTATGCCCGAACCTCAAACAACACCCGCATCACCGAACTCTACACTCGTATCTGGACTGCTAGTCAAGGAGATCTTTTCTTGACAAAATACTAAGAGAAGATGGAGGCGTTATTTGAGGAGTTGAAGATCTACGAGCCTTTGTTGTGACAAGCAGGGGGAGACATGGGCAGTTTGGTGATCCACCAAGTTTTTATCAGGATTGAATTCTCGTTATCGAGCCGCTTAGGATCAGATTCTTGCTTCAGAAGGGAAGATGGATCTTGAGACCATCTTCTGCCGTCTCCTTAAGATGGAGATCCCCGAGGAGGAAGACACACCAAAAGGCGAGAGCTCTGCACTTGCTATTCCAGAAGCAGGTGCGGGGCAAGGACGAGGGCAAGGAAGTGGACCTGGCTGCGTCTACCTGAAGTGCCAACACTGTGGACGTAGCAATCATCCACAAGATAAGTATTGAGAGAAGTTTGGGAGGCCACCACGTGCTGCTACTAGCACCTCATGCGTGGACTCCCTAACTCAAGAAGACCTTGAGAAGCTGCGTGCTCTTCTGAGAGAAGACAAGTCTAAGGCGGCCATCGCGATGACTACTTAAGTTGCCACAGAAGCAACAACTTCGGAGGTCGCAAGAGGATTCGCCATCGACTTGTCAAAAGAGAAAACCGAGAGCTTGGCTCTCGAAGAAGATGAATGTTGGGGCGTCTAGCTGTACAAGTAGAAGACCAAGTCATCGGCCTCCCGACCTTCGACTTGAGGGGGAGTGTTGCGAATAGAGCAAGCCACGTGGCACTGCTATGTGGCAACCAGTAGGGCACGTGGCAAGTGCCATGTGGTAGCATCTGAGTGGCCCACAGTGGCCGGCAGTCATGGTCCAAAGGGACCAATTTTGGTGCTTTGTTTAGATGTTAAGTTTGATATTTTTAGTAGAGTTGTTTTTAGGAAAATATGTTGGGCTTTCTAGAGGTTTCCATGTGGCCTACTGATTGCCATGTAGCTGTCCACGTGACCTTCTTACCATCCTAACAGTACAATATCATGTAGTGGATCTTCTATCCTCATGTACCCCAGCATACATTGTCAACATCAGAATAGTCCGGTACATTAAGGTGACCATGCTTCCTGAAGGACAGACGTTTCCTAGGAGCCTGTTTAAGATACCTTAAAACCTGGCACACACCATCCCAGTGTACCTCTCTAGGATACTACATAAACTGGCTGAGCCTCCCAACAGTAAAGGTGATATCTAGTTTAGTCATTGTCAAATATAGTAGTTTTTCCACCATGGCACAGTACCTCATTACATCCTAAAGTAATGGACTATCTAAATCTGAAAGTGGTAGAGATGAGTCCATCGGAACATTAGATGGTTTACAACCAAGCATTCCTGCTTCTTGCAACATGTCAACTAAATATTTTCTCTGAAATAAAACAAGGCTGCCATCAGTATGTTGCACTTTTATGCTTAGAAAATAATTTATCCCCAGATCCTTAGTCACAAACTGTGCGCTTAGGAAATTTTTGGTAGCTTCTACTCCTTTATCACTCCTTATAAGCAAAATGTTATCAACATAGACAATAAGAATGACTAAACCAATAGTTCTATGCATGGTAAATATCGAATGATCAGCAGTGGATCTAGTGAAGTCATATTCCTGAACTGTAGTGCTGAACCTCTCAAACCATGCCCCAGGGTTTTGCTTAAGGCCTTAAATGGCCTTCTTTAATCTACATACTTTCGTACACTCCCCCTCAACAACAAATCCTGGGGGTTGTTTCATGTAAACCACTTCATTAAGATCACTATAGAGGAAGTTATTCTTGTTATCAAGCTGAGTAACTGGCCAATCATTATTAACTTCCACTGAAAGTAGAATCCGTACAAATTTGAGATATGCCACAGGTGAGAATGTCTCGAAATAATTCGCGCCAAAGGTCTGTGTATAGCCTTTAGCTACTAAACGAGCCTTAAATCTCTCTACTGTCCCATCCAGACAACATTTGTAGGTGACCACCCACCTAAACCCCACAACAGTAGCACTAGGGGATAGGCTAATTAATTCCCAGGTCCCTTTGGATTGAAGGGCTGCCATCTCTTCCTCCATAGTTAAGGTCCATGAGGGATCCTTAAAGGCATCAAGATGAGTCTTAGGGATATGGTGATTATCCACTTTAACAAATAAAAGATAGAAGATGCCCTGGTACACGTAAATGATCAAATGACATAATTTGAAATAGAATACTTGGCACATGACCTCTGTGATTTCCTCTGGGCAATAGGAAGATCAAGCTCAGTTATCTTAGATATTGTGGGGTTTGGACCTCCAGTGGAATCTGTATGATTAACAAAGGGCTGAGCAGGAATGGTAGAAAGAGGTTCCTCTGCATAAGCTGTAGTGGATGGAGGTCTGCGTTGAAAAATGTTTTGGAAATGTATCTGGAACCGTGGGATGCTTAGGGAAGGTAACATAGGGGTCATCGATTTAAGGTACAGGTGGCTCAGAGGGTTCTAGAGGCGTAACAGTAGGCATAGGGAATAGGACATCCTGTATAACATTAGGAGATTTTCTACCAACAAAATAATATGGTATCTCCTTAGAAAAGGTGACATCCTTAGTAACCTAAAAGTGATGTGCAAGAGGATCAAAACATCGGTATCCCTTTTGGATTCTAGAATAGCCCACAAAAACACATTTGACTGAAAGAGGAGACAACTTGTTTACCTTAAACAAGTTGACAAAGCAATCGCAACCAAAAACCTTCGGAGGTATAGGAAATAACTCCCAGTCAGGGAATAAAATAGAGTAAGGGATTTTTCCACCAAAAATAGAAGATGAAACCTGAGTTATAAAAAATGCTGCAGTAACGACATCAACTCAAAAAGTAGGAGCATGCATATGAAACATATAATACGAGCAACATCAAGTAGGTGTCTAAACTTGCGTTCAACCAGCCCGTTTTGTTGGGATGTATGAACGCAAGAAGTTTGGTGTATATTGTTGGTGCTAGAGCACCACGATCATTTGTTTTGATGATAACAAAACACGTGTTATTTAACATTTGCACTTGGAGTCTTAGATTTCAGGTCAATTGCAAATGTAGACGTGATTAGACGGAATTCGAGCTTGCATCCAGGACGGATTGGAGGAGCTTGATGGAGAATAGAGGAGATTCGCGAGGAGCGATAGATTGAAGATGGAAGGACAAGAAGAATATGATAGAATTCTATTTATTCCTTTCATGTACTTTTGTCTTTATTTTCTTGCTCTTTATTTTTTGTTACTTAGATTCTTATTAAAGAGCCTCAAAGTACCCTAATAGTAGTCCTAGGAACATCGGCACAACCCTAGGACACTTAGGTTTTCTGTAGAAAACTTAGAAAACCAATATAGGGTTCAAACAGAATTTCCAGACGTCTAATTCCAAAATCAGACGTCTGATAATGTGTTTTAAGACATCTGACTATTGATTCAGACATCTGATAACATTTAGGATGGACATAGTAAGTTCTGTCTGATGAAATCAGACGTCCAGACCTTAGACCAGACGTCTTAGGAGACGTCTGATGACTTTGCCAGACGTCCAATTAGTGGACCGTTGGCTATCTTAGCATACACTTAAGGATATGACTGTTAGAGCCTTATCAGACGTCCTTAAGCCTTTCCAGACGTCTGATAATTGACCGTTTTGCCTCGACTGACCCGAAAATCTCTTCTCAGAGATTTTCTAGCCGTCGCAAATCCATTCTCACGAAAAAGTAGGTTTCTAGACGTTCAGACATAGTGCCAGACGTCCTGTATGTTGTCTAATGGACTTGCGCTACAACCCTGTTTAGATCTGATTCAAGTCAGGAAGAGACCCGCCCAAAATTAAACGTCTGACCTTATTTTCAGACGTCTTAAAGTGGTCTTCCAGACGTCTGATGCCAAAATTAGACGTCTGATTACCCTGTTAATGCAATCATTGTCTCTGATTTCAGCCTGATTCTCTTGGGCTTTGCACCCAACGGCTATGGAAGCTTTCCTAAGCCTTCCTAAGGCCTCTATAAATAGAGGGGAGCCTTTGCACACCAACACACACCCAAGCAACATACTTTCCACTCTTGTGTCAAAAAAGAAGCCCTTGCTCTCCAAGCTCAAGTTCTTCATCTAGAGAGCATCAAGCTTTTGCGCATCCTCTCTCCCGCCGTAGTTCACGAGAGCGACGTTGCGCCGTCGCGTGGCTCACGCACCCGCGTCATTGATCCGACGCACTCCTTGCAAATAGGAGTTTCCTAATTCCTATAGAAGTTAGGTTTAAAATTACTTTGTTGGCTCTATAGGATTATTTGTTATCTTTGTTATTTGGTTGGGTATTCGCTTTGCGAATTCCCGTCTCCTTCGTGGGACAAAATCCTTCTTGTGAAGAGAAGGGGTTGAGGAACGCTACCCTCGCACTTGTAGCGTGGTTGTAATTGAGGTTGAATCACCCTCGTTTAAAGTGATTCGTTTAGTGGATTTGATTAACTTGGTTGATCGGAAAATCCTAACTCGAGAGGGTTAGGTGGTGGTTTTCACCCGGTTTGGGTTTCCACCTAAAAATTATT
The DNA here is from genome assembly GCA_037157565.1 of Thalassia testudinum. Lineage (NCBI taxonomy): Eukaryota > Viridiplantae > Streptophyta > Magnoliopsida > Alismatales > Hydrocharitaceae > Thalassia > Thalassia testudinum. The sequence continues at coordinate 20,554,027 of JAZHRO010000015.1, read as the reverse complement.
GTGTACTCGTGTGATTGAATTTTTTGTGAGATTGTTTTATTTTCATTTTCGCAATTTATTACGTCACCCCTCCTGGTAGGGAAGAATCTACATATATTACCCACCAACTAAAAAATTGATTCAAAGTAGAGTTCACAAACTCAAGTCCATTGTTAGTTCGAAACATGTGAATAGAAGTAGAAAATCGAGTCTTTATTTCATTAACAAAATTCTTAATCAATATAGGGATTCATATTTCTCCTTCATCATGAATACCTAATAGACATGGGTATAATCATCCACAAACACCAAAAAATAACGAAAACCCCTAAGACTCTTGATCCTACATAGGCCCCACAAATAAGCATGAATAAGATAGAAAGGAGACTTGGCTCTATTATTATACTAGAAAAAGAAACCCTATGATGCTTGCCAAGTTGACAAGCCTTACAGGAAAAGGAATGAAACTGACGAGGGAGAATAGAACTACTATGATGACCCAATCTAAGGTGCCACTATAAAGTAGTCGTGGCGCAAGCAGAAGCATTATAGAAACTTTTTGGTGGTAGGTTTATATAATATAAACCATCTTGCTCAAGTCCACCAATCTACTTCATTATTTGGAGGTCTTGTAGGAAGAAAAAATGATCATGAAATATAGCTTTGCGATTTAATGCCTTAGTAATCTGACTTATAGACATTAAATTCAGTGTAAATTTAGGTGCATGCATAATATCAGACAAAGGTAAAGTAGTAGTGAAGGAGATGTCACCCAAGCTTGTCATAGAGGACAACGCACCATCAGCTACCCTGACATGGATAGGCGTAGTCAGTGGTTTAAGAGTAGAAAACAGGGTCACATCTCCTGTAATGGGGGAAGAGGCACCTGAATTTGCAAGTCATGATGGTGTATGAACACGTTTTGCACTAGCAACAATACCTGTTGTAGGAGGAAAAGAGTTGAATCTATTACTGAAATCCTAGGCCCTCTTATATATAGGGAGACCTAATGGGTAAAAGTATAATAATGCCCTCAATAATAAGAAATAGAAAAAATACAACTCAACTCTTAACACTCCTTTAAGCTGGAGCATAAATATCTGACATGCTCAGCTTGGTACAAAGATACTCTAACCTTGTCTTGGCTAAGGCCTTAGTAAATATGTCAACAATTTAGTCTTGATTGGAAATATAAGGTGTAGAAATCTTTTCGGCTAAAATAACATCACGTATAAAGTGATAGTTCACTTCTATGTGCTTCATTCTTTCATAAAATGATGGATTGTTGGCAAGGAAGGTGGCCACCTTATTATCACAGTACATAGGTATGCGATCTGGAACTTCAACTCTGAAATCATGAAAAATAGATATAATCCAGTAGAGCTCACAAGTGGTGTGGGCCATGGTTTTATATTCTAATTCAACAATGGATTTGGAAACAACATTTTGCTTTTTACTTCGCCATGTAACAAGATTGCCACCTACATGGGTGTAGTACTCTGTCGTGGATCATATGTCCTCATGAACACCTGCATAGTTTGCATCAGCGTATCCACATACCTGAAGGTGTCCATGTCTTTGGGAGAAAAGACCTTTCCAGGAGCTCTTTTCTAGTATCTCAGAACTTGGCATACTCCAACCTAATGTATCTCTCTAGGGTCCTGCATAAATTGGCTTAGCCTCCCTACAAGATAAGAAATATCTGGCCTCGTCACAGTGAGGTACAACAGCTTGCTAACCATAGCTGTGTATCTGGTAACATCTTTTAAGATTAGGCTGTCAGAGTCTGCAAGGTGGATAGCTGGATCTAAAGGTATACAAGCAAGTTTGCATCCAAGCATCCTCATCTCACGAAGCATGTCAAGTACATACCTCATTTGAGATATGACCATTCCTTCATCATTATGGTGTATCTCAATGCCCAAAAAAAAGCTGATCAAACCAAGATCTTTAGTAACAAATTATGTATGTAGGAGGTTCTTGGTGTCCTCTAGACCCTGCAAGTCACTTCCTGTCAATAGAATTTCATTTACACAATTAAAATGATAGACCCTGTGTGCGGTAAATATCAAGTGATCTGACGTTGAACGAACAAACCCAAAACTCTGAACTGCAGTACTAAATTTGTCAAAGGCTTTCTTTTAGGCTATACATTGCCTTGTTAAGTCTGCACACCTTATGACACTCCCCTTGAATAACAAATAGTTGAGGTTGTTCCATATATACTTCCTCATCAAGGTCACCATAGAGGAAGGCATTTTTTATATCAAGCTGATGTACATGCCATCTTTAATTTACTGCTATAAATAGAAGAATCCTGATAGAATTCAGCCGTGCAACAGGTGAGAAGGTCTCAAAGTAATACACCCCAAATGTCTGAGTGTAACCCTTGGCAACCAATCTAGCCTTGTATCGTTGAACTATTCCATTAGGTAGGTATTTAATAGTAAATATCCACCTACATCCCATAATAGTTGCTCCAGGAGGCAAATCAACAAGCTGCCATGTACCCTTAAACTGAAAAGCAGACATTCTTCTTCCATTGCCTTTATCCAATCTGGATCTTGAAGAGTCTCCATATAATTCCGTGGCACCTGGTGATTGTCAATTGCAAGAGAAAGTGATTGTCCTGCTGTAGACAACTGATCAATAATCATATAATCTGCTAAAGAATACTGAGCACACGACCGTGGAGCCTTCCACTGCGTTATAGGAAGGTTCAGGTCATCATCCTGAGTTGAAGAGGATACCTGATCTCTAGACGAATCATCAGAATTAGTAGGGACTAAGCAGAATCATGTTTTTTGTGGAAATATGCTCTTCCACATGTGGATTGGAATCTCTGGATCTGCAGTGAAAAGCTTGTGGATAGTAGGTAAAGGGTTTTGCATCAGGTGTAGTTGTATTTGGTGGTTTGGTTGGCTGAGTGGGCTTTGGAGGCGATGCAGATGGAACATGAAGAGGAATGTCATGCTGCACAGTATGTAAGGATTGGCTCCCTTTATGGGGGTAAAGGGGAAGCTCCTCAAAGAAGGTAACATTGGCATTGACATAAAATTTATGAGCTGCAGGGTCTTAGCACCTATATCCCTTTTGGGTTCTCGAGTACTTGGAGAAAATACACTTCACAGAATAGGTGACAATTTTAAACAAATGAACAAGGCAAACACATCTAAAGACGATGGGGGTCAAAGGGAAAACATCCCTACCATGAAACAAAGTAGAATAGGGTATCTTTTCCCCTAATACAGACGAAGATACCCTATTAATAAGAAAATAATAGTAAGAACTGCATCAATCTAAAAACGAGATGGAACATTCATTTGAAACATGATAGATTGCGCCACATCTAACAAGCAATGTAACTTGCGTTCAACAATCCCATTTTGTTGTGAAATGTGAACATAAGAAGTTTGGTGAATCATCCCCATGGAACTAAAAAATTGAGTCAACTTGGCATTAACAAATTCCAGTCCATTATTAGAATAAAAAAGCTTAATAACAATGGAAAACTGAGTCTTTATTTCGTTGAAGAAATTTTGAATAAGTATAGGTTTCAGATTTTTCCTTAACATAAACACTTAAGACACACGGGTACAATCATCAATCAAAACAAGTAAAAAATGGAAACCCCTAACACTGCGGACCCGACATGGCTCCTATAAATCAGCATACACAAGATTAAAAAGAGACTCATACTTATTTTGATTGGAAAAAGTTGAACGGTGGTGTTTGCCAAGCTGACAAGCATCACATGGAAAATAATTTGGAAACTGACGGCGAACGAAAATATTTGAGTGACCCGATCGCAAGTGCTACTGTAAGGGAGTAGTGGTAAGAGCAGCAACAATAGTGGTAGTAGTAGGTGAAAGGCTAAGGTAGTAGAGGCCATTCTGCTTAAGTCCACCAGTCTGCCTCATCGTATGCAGATCCTACAAAAAGTAGTGGTAATGAAACACTACTCGGCATCCTAGAGCTTTAGTAATTTGATTAATGGACATCAAATTAAAAGCAAAGTGTAGAGCATGCATAACATCTGACAAAGGAAGAAAGAGACATATCTCCAAGACCAGTAACAGGAGACAAACCACAATATGCTACCCTGACTTGAAAGGGAGTAGCAAGACTATGAAGAGAAGAAAAAAGAGTGGAGTCTTCTGTTATATGAGAGGAAGCACCTGAATCTGCTATCCATGCTGGCGGACAAAGCACAAGTACCTGTAGGATGAGGAACAGATGCCCCTGCAGTAGTGGTGGTTTGAGAAGTCAGCAACCTATCATACTCAGCCTTGGAAATAGTAATCTGACTGTCCATTTTCAGAGGTTGTGTTCCATCCTTCTCAGAAACAACTTGATTAGCACGGGGGCCCTGGTTTTGAGGATACCTACGCTTAATCCAGCATCTGTCCACAGTATGTCCAATCTTATGACAATATTCACACACAAAGTTTCCTTTGCCACGGCCTCGTCTGCCTCCAAAGGAACCTTGTCCTTTGGCACCTCATCCACTACTAATAGGTGGACCACAACCTCTACCAAAAGATGCCATGGCAGAAGAATCATAACTAGAAATAGGGTCGGAGATCTCTAATTGAGAGAGGTGACCATAACTTTGTGCAGGAGTAGGAATCTCTTCAGAAGTCATAAACTAGTCCTTTACTGACTTGTATTCTGGACCCAAAGTAGCGAGAAGCTGTACCAATTGGATTGGCTCTCTCTATTTTGCCATGACTGGGACGTTAGATGTCAACGGATGAAATGTGTACTGTTCATCTAGTAGATTTTTGAGCGTACCATAACACTCCGCTAAGGGCATGGTCCCTTTCTTAACTATGTGAATATCCTTAATCACACGATGCAATTTGGCAATATTACTCTTCTCTGAATGGTTGCAATATTCTCTTTCATACTATTTAGTCATACTGTTCATCTTTCAAAAGAATATATTTCTTTCTATGTGATCCAACAAATTATGCAAAAGAAGTAGACCATATCAAGAAATTGGAACCATCCAATTTGATACTAGTTCCTTCACATGAGAGGGAACATTCGTGGTTGACACCTTTACTAGTAGAGTCACCAACAACCTCTTTACCATCAGCCATGGTAGCTACTTTGTGTGAATCAACAACTCAACAATCAAAGATGACAAAAAACACTACTCATAGGGTTGCTCAGAGAACTGCAAACATAATCACTAGTCTGAAAAATACCAACTTCAGATCATAAGGGGGCGATCTGCCTCTCTAGGGCATGTACATGTTACCAAGGATCAATCAGACCTTAGCAACAGTACAAGAACCCTAGGAAGGCAAGATCAGCCCCAGTAGCCACCATATTGCCACCATCGGACTCCTAGAAGCTTACTAGGAGATGCGGTGGCACTGCAGAGGTGAGGGGTGGTGTTGAGGGCAGACACAACGGTGCTGTGGGAGGAGTGGCATTGCGGGCGGAGGAGAGGCGCTGGCAATGGGGGGGTGCTGTCGTCAGCGTTGCTAGCTCAGTGGGCCCCTCTGGTGGTGCCCTTAGAGGGTTGGCGGCGCCCTTGGAGGGTCGTGGAAGACCGCCAGTGTTGTGGGGGTCTCCTGTGGGATCACCTCCTGCTGGAGATCACCTCCGTCGGTCTTCATCGGAGAGAGAGGGGTTCGATGGTGGGTATGGGAAGCCTGTTCTCGATGGGATACTGAGCACCAGTCTAGGACTGCCACTCTGATACCATGTAGGAGGAAAAGAGTTGAATTTATTATTGAAACCCTAGGCCCTCTTATATAGAGAGTCTTAATAGGTAAAAGTACAAGAATGGCATCAATAATAAGAAATAGAAAAAATACAACTCAACTTCTAACACCTGTCATTTGGGTCACAGAAGCACCAATTGTGGATGAGGCATGAGAGGATACAAGTCTGTCATACTTTTCCATAGAAATAGTAGTATGAGAATTGACTTGATCCTTAATGTTGATTTCCATCTCTACTATAAGCAACCTGGTTGGCCTGATGTCCCTAAGGAAAGCTATGCTTTATCCAGCACCTATCAACTGTGTGATTTGTTTTGTGACAGAACAAACCACGGCCTCTGCCTCATCCTCCTACTCTCGCACCAGGTCCTCCCCCTACCTCTTGAAGTTCCTCTACCATGGCCAACTACTGCCATGGCAGAGGAATCTGAAGATGGGACAGGATCAGAGATTTCCACACGTGAGAGCCTAGCATAAATCTGAGCAGGTGTAGGAATCTCCTCTAAGGTCATAAGCTGATCTTTCATAGGTTTATATTCTGGACCAAGGTCGATAAGTAACTAAACAGATTAAAAAGCTTTATGTTGCTTAGCAATGATAGTAACATCAGTAGATATTGGCAGATAAGTATTCTGCTTATCCTTGAGGTTCTTCATAGATCCATAATATTTAGGAAATGACATAATTCCCTCTTTAAAAGAGTGCAACTCCTCAATGACTCGGTATAGGTGACTAATGTTGCTCTTGTGGGAATGTATCTTATGTAGAACTTCCCACATCTTCTTAGCTGATGCATAAGACATAATCTGCTTTGATGTGTATTCCTTCATGCTATTCAACATACAGGTGGCAACCCAGTCATTATTAGGCTCCCAGTCCACGGTCTTGACTGTAGGTTCATCTTGAGTTAGGATATATTTCTTGCGATTCGATCCCACAAATCGGGAGAAAGACGTAGACTGGAGAAGTTGGTACCATCCAACTTAATAGAAGTCCCTTGCATAAAAGATGTGCTTGGGGTAGAGATCTTCCCCACTAAGTCGCTAGTGGGCCCTTCGTGCCTTCGATAATGGCTGATATGGGAAACAACAAATCAAATTTACAGCATAATTAAAATCAGATCATAATACATCTGGGAAATGCATCACAAATCTGAAAAGACATGGATTCAGATCATATGTAGATCTAGAACGACCCTTTGGGGCTAGATGAAGCCCCAAAGTGGTTGCTTCCTGCCTTCTATGGACCCTACGCTGTTTGAGGAGGAGAAGAGAGAGTGAGAATTACGTCACCCTCTCCAGAAGATAACCAGAGAACCATTGCAGGTCCTCAGATGATCGAGAGGAAGGTGCTGTAGCCGGTCAACAAGCACCGGCGGCTGTCAACCGGTCGCTAGGAAGTCCACCGCCACCCTTGATGCACCCTTGGCAGTGATACAAGACCTCAAGAGGTTGCTACTGGGCTTCTACCTATGGTAGGCAGTGGTGCGGAGCCTTAAGGGGCCACCACGAGGCTTCCCTACGGCTGCTGGAGGTTCCTATCGGTGGTAGGTGGCGGCATAGGGCCTCAGGGAGCTGCCACTAGGCTTCCTTGCCATTGCTAGCGCCTTTTACGGGTGGTGGAGAGGTGGCGGAGACAAGGAGGGAGCTGGCGATGCCCTGCAGGAGAGAGAGTGAGACTAGGGTTATAGTGGAGGGAAGAGGAGGTTAGGTTTTGGGTGGGGTATTCGGATACCGGTCTAGGATTGCTGCTTTGATACCATGTTGGGACAAAAAGAGCGTAATGTTATTCAAAAACCCTACGTGCCTTTATTTAGAGAGGCACAAAAGGGAGAAGTACAAGAATACCCCAAGCAAAAACAAGCCAAGAAAACTAAAAATAACTCAATAGATGACATGCAGGAGAGGCGTAGGTGGCAACGTGTTGTGCAGGATGAGGACCTGAAGAGGGAAATGGATTGGAGACAAAAATCCAGGCAATTGTGGCTTAAAGAGAAGGATACTAACACTCGCTTTTTTTACTTATCGACAAGGGCTAGGAGAACTAACCTTATCAGTTCGATGAGGGATGGCAATTCCATTCTAGATCAGAGGCTCCAGATTTGTGAGGAATTGTTGCTTTCATAACTTTACTAGAAGGCAACTATCAGGGGATTTGGAGGTTGGGACCATTTGACACGCCCACTCTAGGGGATCACATGACGAGGTAGTTGATTCATGTAATTTTTGAGGAGGTATTAGTTGCATTACAGGGAATGAAGGTTGAAGGAGCTCTTGGTCCTGATGGCTTATAGGTTTTCTTTTATAAAGAACTTTGGGAGGTTGTGGGGCAGGATTTTATGGCGATGATTCGTAAGTTCTTTGAGGGGAACTGAGGATTTGAAAGACTAAATCGCTTTTACTTGTTTCTTGTCTCGAAGAAGTTAGGGGTAGAATCTATTGATGAATACATACCAAGTGCACTTTCCCATGCAGTTTACCTTATTGTTGCTTAGGTTCTGGTTAATCAATTTTGTTAGGTGTTGCCTTCTTTGATTAACTCAGTTCAGTCTGCATTTGTGATGGGGAAATCCTTATAGGAGTCCTTTGTGTTAGCGGAAGAGATCATTGCATCTGAGAGGAAGTCGACTGTGTCGGGTTTCATGTGGAAATTTAATTTTTCAAAAGCTTGCGATTCTGCGGCATGAGCTTATTTGTGGGAAATCCTTAGAAGAGGTTTTTCCAGAGGATTGGGTGCAATGGATGAAGAGATGTGTGACCACGTCTTCTTTCTCTACTTTGGTGAATGGATGGTGGTGCGGGCCTTGCCATAGATGCAACCATAAAGAGGAGTGAGGCAAGGTTGCCCTTGGGCACCACCACTGATTAACATTGTTGTTGATACCTTGGCCTTTCAAGCATTCAAAGTTTGTGATCATGGCATTATCTTAGGCTTTAGATTGCAAAATGATGGGTCTTTACTTGCACTGGTCCTACAATATGTGGATGATACCACTTTTTTATTGAAGGCGGGGTTACGAGGGCTGAGAATGTGGCATCCGTTGTTGTAGACATCCGAGCTGAGGATTAATTGAAGAAAATCTACCTTTGTGCCCTTCAATATGGTGGAATAGGAGGTGGTGAATGCTGCAAGTGCCTTGGATTCCGTAGTTGTTTGATTGCCTATTGCTTATTTGGTTCTTCCTCTTAATGGGAGGCGTTCGTAGTCTTAAGGTTGGACTCCTCTTGTGGAGAAGATTTTTAGGAGGTTGAATTCATGGAGTAGCAAATTGCTTCCTCAAGGTGGACCTTTGGTTCTACTAAAGTCCATCCTTTTTACCATTCCTATTTTCTTCCTATTCGCAAACCACCCAACAAGGTCCTAAACAAATTGGAGATCATGAGGAAAAGATTTTTTCGGAAGTACCTGAATCATGAAGGTCATTTTTTACTAGTGTTATCGTGGAGAGAGCTTTGCAAGCCCAATTATTTAAGGAATTTAATGATGCTCTTTTATTGAAATGGGTGGTGAAGCTTTTTTTGTAGTGGAGATGATCTTTAGGATAGAATAATGTCAGATTCTTATGGGTTTAGTTTGAACATCTATGTAAAGAGCAGTAACGCACCTTGGGAATTTGTCTTTTTGGCTATCTTTAATCCCCTTTCTTCCCTTATGTGCATCCATGTTCAGTCTCGCTTTGGGTAGGGGGGACCTTTTCAGTTTTTGGAAGTAGGATTGGACGAGTAACAAGGCTTTTTTGGTTTGTTTTCTACAATTATTCTAGCTGGTTGACAATAAGGAGGCCAAGGTGGCTGATGTGTGGGACTCAATCAAATGCATGGAGTTTGGTCTTCCAGTCAGGGCTATTTGAGGCTAAAATTGATGAATTTCATAACATGTCTTTGATTACAGACATGCAACTAGACCCTAATATGCCAGGTAGATTGATTGGGAAGGATGGCATCTACACAATGACAAAAGTTTACATGGCTATCTCTTTTTAAACCCGTTGATGTGGATTTTGTTACTGTTTGTTCCCAGATCTGGAAGCTACGAGTTACTTTAAAGATCAAAATCTTCTCATGGATGTTGTGAAAGGGAAAGATGGTGATGAAATCTATCAGGAGACTGAGGTGCATTGATTTGGACGTGAGGTGCCCCCAGTCTCAGGGTGAAGAGGAAACCATTTTGCACATGTTTTGGTCTTGCTCATTTTCTTTGGATGTTTGGAATGACTTTGGTCTAAGGGGAACTTCTTGCATTGATTTTGCCTCAATTGATGGATTTTGGTCCTCTTTCACAAGGATGATGAATGATGATATGAGTGGTTGGATCAAGGCAATTCCATCTTGTGGTGTATTTGGTTGCAAAGAAACGGGGTTGTGTTTAGAGGGGAGTGGGCTTGGAGTGAAAATGTTGTAAGCGAGGCTCACCTCTTGTCTGAGTTTTGGTTCCAAAATTTGTAAGTCCGTTCATTTTTATTACTATAATCATGTATCTACCTCCATTAATCATCCTTTTTTGCTTTAAAAAAAGCATTTAGGATAGAGTAGTCGTCAATCTTGGGGATTCCTCCTTTTGGCGGTCTTTGATTCCTATATTTGAGTGCATCCTTGTTTACCTTACCTTTTGGTCGAGGGGATTGCTTTAGCTTTTGGAATGAGGATTGGTTAGGTAATAGGGTGATTTTGGGATGTTTTCCACGTCTTTTTCAGCTGGTGGACAATATGGATGCTAAGGTGGCTGATGTGTGGGATTCTCAATCAAATGCTTGGAGTTTGGTGTTCCATTCAGGCCTATTTGAGGCTCGAATTAAGGAATTTGAGAATTAGTTGTCATTGATTGTAGGTCTAAATCCGAACTCTTGTATGCCAAATAGATTGATGTGGAAGGATGGATCTTACACGGTGACAAAAGGCCAATGCTGATCTTGACCTTATGAAGAAGATGACCACACGAATTGTCCATGTGGTAGCCAGTTTGGTCATGATGGGCGTTGACCCCAGTGGTTTTGGTTTATGGTTGCTTTGAATCCAAGTTAACCTATTTTAGTACGTTAGGTGTCAAAATAAGTAGAATTGTTAGTGGGATATTTGCTTATTGATTTTAGTCAATTATTGAGTTATTTACTATTTTCCATATTTAGCGTTAAGAATAATCTCTCTATATTTGGAGGGTGTCTTGTGTCACTTAATTTGAGTTGAATATAATTATTTTCCACAATCTCTCTCAATTCTTCTCCTCTTTCTCTCTCAGCAACTCTCTCTCTCTCTTTCTCTCTCTCTCTCTCTCAGTTCATATGCCACCAACAGTCCACGCGTGGGCCTTCCACGCCTGATCCTCTACACCAAGGAGTCTTCACCACGTTGCGAAAATCTCCACATGGTATCAGAGCCTTCAATCTAGGCACTTTGGCGTGCATGAATCGAGGAGATACACAATAGAAGAGTTCACGCACAAGGAGAATTCTTCTTTCTTGTGTGTGAGTTCTCTCCTTCAACAATAAGGTCACACAGTGCGTGATCTTCTCTGACGTGGTGATGCACTCGACGAATTCCTTGGAAGACCTTGGCGCCTTAGGCAAGGCCCAAGGGGATTGTGTGGGGGGTTCTCGACGAATCATCTTCTTGTCATATCCAGCACCTTACGCGGAGTAGAAGGATTGTAGATTGAAGGAGATGGCTGACATCGAGCCTCCGTTGTTGACTGGAGGATGCAAGGTGGTCGTTCAAGGAATGACCACCTTGCCTCCTCCAGGTGCTTCTAATTATGTCTTGTGGGTCCACGCATTCAAGATCTTCGTAGAGGGTCAATACAAGCTTAATATTCCACTCAATGAAGCACCTGAGACTAAAGATGGAACCAAGAAGAAGCTTGGGAAGGAGAATTATATTGTGATGAATTAGATCATGAATTCAATTGATCCTACCATAGCCTCGAACATGTTATACAAGAAGAGTGAATATGAGATTTAGATGGCCTTAGAGTAGAGGTAGTCTCATAAATCAAGTAATGTGCTCATCACCGACATCTACATGTGCATATGGATAACCAGTCAAGGAGATCTTTCGTTGACTGAATACTACGCGAAGATGAAGGCATTGTTCGAGGAGTTGGATACCTACGAGTCCATTTGTTGTGACAAATAGGCAGAGACACGTGCCAGATGGAAAGCTGTCAAGTTCTTGTCAGGGTTACATTCCCGCTACCATCTAACGCACGACCAAATTCTTGCATCGGATGGGAAGATGGATCTTGAGACCATCTTTGGCTATCTTAAGAAGATAGAGGCACCAGAGGTAGAGGCCATTACGAAGAGTGACAACTTCGCACTTGCTACGGTTAAAGTTGGTGTTAGGTGTGGGAGAGGACGAGGTTGAGGCTTAGGTCAGGTCTATCCTCCATGTCAACATTATGGGCGCACTAATCACCTACAAGATAGATGTTGGGACAAGTTTGGGAGGCCTTCACGTGGGGCTACCAGCACCTCAAGCGTGGACTCTCTTACGCTTGTAGATCTTGAGACGATTTGAGCATGCTCTAAGAAGAAAAAGTGAAGACCATGATGGTCGTCGCGATGACTATTAAGGTTGCCTAAGAGGCAACAACTTAGAAGGTCGCAAGAGGTTACACCATGACTTCCAATAATCACAAGTTTTAGAGCTCTGGGCTCGAAGAAGATGAAGAATGGTGAGGACCCTAGTCTCACCAAGAGTTGAACAAGTCATCGACCTCCCAATCTCGACTTGAGGGGAAGTATGAAGAAGATGGCAATGTGGCACAGTGGCCACGTGGACTGTCCACATGGCAACCAGTTCGGGCATGAAGGGCGTTAGCCCTAGTGGTTTTGGTTTAGGGTTACTTTGAGCCCAAGTTAACCTATTTTAGTATGTGAGGTGTCAAAATAATTATAGTTGTAAGTGGAATATTTGCTTATTATTGTTAGCTAATCATTGAGTTATTTACTGATTTCTATATTTAGAGTTGTCTATATAGAGCATATCACGTGTCATTTAATTTGAGTTGAATACAATTATTTTCCACAATCTCTCTCAACTCCTCTCCTTTCTCTCCACAACTCTCTCTCCCTCCCTCCCTCCCTTGGCTTGTGTGCCACCAACAGTCCATGTGTAGGCCTTCTATGTGTCCACGCCAAGGTGTCTCCACCACATTGTGCAAATTTTCACATACCCCATTGACATGGACTTTCATATGGTTTGTACCCAGATATGGAAGCTAGGAATTCCATTAAAGATCAAAATTTCCTATGGCTGCAGCATAGGGAAAGATGGTCACTAAATCCATTAGGAAATTATGGTGCAATGATTTAGACGTTAGGTGTCCCCCATGCAAGGGTGAAGAGGAAGCTATTTCATACTTGTTTTGTCTTGCCCCTTTTCTCTGGATGTTTGGAATGACTCCAGTCTACGTGGAACTTCTTGTATCTTTCTCCTCGATTGATAGTTTTTGACCCTTGTTCATAAGGATGATGCATACTAGTATGAGTAGTTGGATCAAGGCAACTTTCATTTTGTGGTGTATTTGGTTGCAAAGAAACGAAGTTGTATTTAGAGGGGAGTGGGCTTGGAGTGAAAATGTCATGAGAGAGGCTCATGTATTGTTTGGGTTTTGACTCCAAAATTTGTAAGTCTGTTCCTTTTATTAATACAATCCTGAGGATGATTGCTGACCTTCAATAATCATCCTTTTACCTTCAAAAAAGATTAAAATAATGTTTTTATTGTGGTTGTAATCTTTAGTAGTTCATAAAATTGAATTTTGTATGCATTATTTGCCATTGGATTTTCATAAAACTGAATTATTCATGTTAAAAGTTATTTAGTTTAATTTCATGTCACTTATGTTTCCTTAGTTGTAACTTTTTATTTCTTATTGGTCTCTTTATATAATTTGCCCATACCCCTTTCTCTATTTAAGAGGCTATGGTTTTTTCTTTGGAATTAGAATCATCATTTTTCATCCAACATGGTATCTGAGGAGTGGTCTTAGGTTGGTGTTTTGATATCATACCAAATACCACAAAAAATTCTCCGTGTTGATCTTCAAATCCTCGATCTAGAGGGTATCTCTGTGCCTTGATCCCCTCATGGGGGATCTACCCACCATCGCTACCACCTTGGTGGCCTTCTCAATGTTGTCATCCCCCTAGGGAAGGCTCCAGCAACACTACCGACCTTGAGAGAGCAACCCAGCACTCCATGTACTCTCGAGGGACGCTGATGTTGCTTCTGTTGGCTTCTAGTAGCATTCGGAGCATCCCCTTGGAGCAGATCTTGCCCTCTACTTGTAGTAGTCCTTGTTGTCTTTAGAGGTTGTTACAAGAAGCATCTCTTCATCACCCAAGAGGAGTTTCCTCGTTGCTAGCAGTTCGTCTTGTTGCTAGCAGGGGCGTCAAGTCTTTGTTGTGTGTGCATCCTTAGGTTGGTCATGCAATAATGCGATCCTTAACAAAAGGTGCACATATGTTCTAGGCACCTTTATGTCTACCTTGCCTATGCACGCTTCTTGGTGCCCTTTTGTGTGCATCTTTGCATGACTAGCAACCCGTGCCTGTGAATTTTGATCCTTCTCTTCTCATGGCTGACATGGACGCTTCGATCCTTACCTCAAAGGCCAAAATCTCTACCTTTGGTTTTGTTCAAGGGGCCATGACAAAGCTTGTAGCTCAGAATTATGTACTCTGGTTGAGGGCTTTACACATTTCCGTTGAAGGACAGGAGCACCTACATGTGTTCACAGATGCTGCTCTAGATGAATTATCTAGTCATGAATTGGCTGATGAATAGTGTTGGCCTAAAGATTGCATTAAATATACTATATAAGAAGACAACCAAGGAAATTTGGGAGGCCTTGGAGTGTAAATATTCTATGCAGACTAGTAGCTCACAGTAAGCAAATATTTATAAGAGGATCTGGAGCACTAACTAGGGCGATAAGACTTTGGCCGATTACTTTAGTACATTTGAGGGGATCTTTGAAGAGCTTGCTGTCTTCCAACATGCTTATTGTGATAAGAAGTTAACTGAGAGGGTAGAGTGGCAACCATACAAGTTTCTTGATGGTTTATTAGCTCGCTACCGGTCAACACAGGATTAGATCTTAGCAGCTGATTCGATTCCAAGTCTGGAGATGGTCTATGGTCGCCTTTAGAAACTAGATGTTGATTCCATACTAGCCATTGCAGTTATTACGCCTGAGCCTGTTGCTTTTGCAGCCTTAGGGGGGAGAGGTGGTCGGTTTGGTGGTCATGGATGTTGTTGTGATGGGGGTCCTGGCAATCTTACTTACCCCCCCCCCCTCCCCTGTGTTCACCATCAGAAGACCAACCATCCATCTAATCGATGTTATGAGAAGTTTAGAAGGCTTGCCTTAGCCAATTGGACTTTTATTGATACTATGCCTACCCCTGAGATTGAGATTGCCATTGATCAGATTGGATTACTATTTACTACCAAAGAATTGGACCTTTTACAATAGTTTTTGAGAGCTTATTAGAGCTCCTCTACTACTGCTCTTACTATAGGTACAATGGCCCATGCTACTTATATAGGTACAATCGACTAGATTATTGATTCTGAGGCTTCTAGTCTTTTGACAAGTAACTAGTTTGTCTTCCTCCAGAGATTCTAATGTAGTTATGTCTATTCAACTAGCAAATGGGAGTATGTCCCTTGTTACCTCTATGAGCATGGTCAATTTCTCTCCCCGTTTATGGTTATTGTGCACCTGATTTCCCTCTTAATTTATTATATGTTAGTCAAATTTGCAAGCAATTGAAATGTCGTACTATATTTGATGAACATCTTTGCTATTTTCATGTCATCTGGACGAAGCAGATGATGGGTAGGGGCTATGAGCACCATGGACTTTACTACTTGGATCTACCTTTTGCTTTTGCTGGAGCCACTTTCGTTTCATTCAATCCTTTGTTATGGCATACCAAACTTGGTCATCCCTCCTTATCTATACTTCTCAAGATGTTTCCTAATATCCCTCCTTCCACGGCCTTTGTGTGCAATGCCTACCAACTAGGAAAGCATCACTGCAGTTGTTTTCATTCTTGTATTAAGGGACAAAATCATTGTCTTCTTGATTTGATTCCTTGTGATGTGTGGGATCCATGTCCTATCAGTGGCATGTCTGGACATAAGTATTTTGCTATTTTTGTAGATGATCTTAGTCATTCTTGGGTATTTTTGTTAAAAGACAAATATGAGTTGTTTTTAGTAATAAAGATTCTTTTTGAGGTGCAAAATTTATTTTCCACCAAAATTAAATGTTTCATGTCCTCTCCAACTCTTCCTTAAGGACAATGGTATTATCCATTAAACTTCCTACCCTCATACGTCACAGCAGAATGGGTAGTTGAAAGGAAATTGAGACATTTGCTTGATATTTCTAGGACATTCTTATCTGAGTGTTTCTAAATCCTTTTGTGGTGATGTTGTTCTTACCGATGCATACCTTATAAATGGACTTTGTTTGAGCTTAGGGGTGATATTCCCTTTAAGCTTCTCTATCTAGACAAGGAGCTATTTCCTTTACCTTTATGTACTTTTGGATGTGTTTGCTTTGTTCATAATTTTAATAATCTAGACAACTTGCCGTCCAGAGTTACCAAATGTGTTTTCCTTGGTTATTCCTACACCTAGAAGAGTTATAGATGTTTTGACCAGGCTAACAGACGATATTATATCTGTACCGATGTTACCTTTTTTGAGAGTTTCTTATTTCTCTCATGAGGGTAGTGATACTCAATTTCATCCTCATGTGTACCACTGGAGGGATTCTCCACCAAATATACCTGTGATCGTTCCTATATTTGTTACTCCTGATATTGATGTAGGTGCTCGTCTATTAGGTGCTTTGGCTCCTACCACCATTGTTTTGAATGTTCCTCCTCCCTAGGTGGGGGGCCATAATGGGGGTGATGATGGTCGCCTATTTGCTCTAAGGAAATCGATACACATTACATCTTATGACTCATTATACTTATATTGCCCACTAAGATTCTATTGTACAACAATTCTCATAGGCACTCAGAAGTATTATTTTGCAAGATCATATCATAAGGTGGCTAAAGATCCTAAGTGGGTGGCAGCTATGGATGTAGAGATGGAGGCTTTACTGAGAGGGGCATATGGAACATTGTTCATGCTGCTCAAGGGGCAAAGGTGGTGGATTGAAAATGGGTCTATACTGTTAAGTACCATGTAGATGGGATGGTTGATAGGTTTAAGGCTAATCTAGTTGCTAAATGATTCACCTAAACCTATGGGGTAGACTTATTTGAGTCCTTTTCTGCAATGGTGAGAGTCAACTCTATTAGGATTATCTTGTTTGTTGCAGTAAATTTGAATTGGATTCTCTATCAGTTTGGCATTAAAAATGCTTTTCTTTTATGGTGACCTTTATGAAGAGGTCTATATGTGTCAACCTCTAGGATACGAGGTTGAGGAGTTTGTTAGCAGATTGAAGAAGGATATCTATAGCCTCAAGCAGAGCCCTTGAGCATGGTTTGACAAACTCAGCACTGAGGTTACGAAGATTGGTTTTCACATATCCACATTTGATCACTCTATTTATCGGGAAGATGGCATTTGGCATTGTGATACTTGCTATTTTTGTAGATAACCTGATCCTTACAAGAGATGATACTACTGGAATTTAGGAGATCAAGGACTATCTACAATAGTCTTTTCACATATCGAGAGTTGCATTATTTTATAGGGATTGAGGTGGTCAGAGAGATTTGGTATGGTATTATCTTAGAAGAAATACACTCTTGAGATTCTGAAGGATGCTGGCCTATTTGGTACTAAACCTTTTGCTATCCCTGTAGAGCAAAAAGGTAAGTACAGTTACTCTGGAGACACTATGTTTAAGGATGTGCCTATGTACAGGAGTATTGTGGGGAAGCTTTTATATCTGACCATTACTCGTTCGAATATTAGTTTTGCTGTGTGTCGGGCTAGTCAATACATGGATAAGCCCTAATATGGCCATTGGTATGATATTTGCCTTATTCTAAAATATTTAAAGGGGTCTCCTGGTAAAGGCCTTTATTACAAGAAAATGATCATATTGACTTATCTTCCTATTCCGATGCAGATTATGATGATTCCTATGATGACAGGAAATCCACCATGGGTTTTGCTATCTTTCTTGGAAGGAATATTGTTTCTTGGGGTAGCAAGAAGCAAATTGTTGTTGTACGTTCTTGTGCTGAGGCTGAGTACAGAGCAATGGCTCATGCAGCTTGTGAAGTGATGTGAATTACTACTTTTCTTAGTGACTTGGGTATTTTAGTAAAGAGTCCTTCTAGGCAATGCTGTCAATGTGAAAGGCGACAAGGCCCACAATCACCTAAGGTGACAAAAAGGCAATAACCTAAGTGAATTGAGGTGATTTTTTTTTTTAATCATTTTTTTACATATATATGCTTTTGTAACTCATAATAATAGTACTAACTTTATAAAAACATTTCTAATAACAATATTTTAGAGTTTAAGTAAATGAAAATGATAAGAATTGCATTGAAAAAGTTGTTTTACATAGTCTCAAACTTTCAAATGATATAATCATGTAATGCATCACTTGTTAGAGTCATCTTCAAGATTCAATTCATCATTATTGTCTTTGTCATCATTATCGTCTTTGTCATCACCACCAACTTCTTCAATCTCCTCTTTCTCATCATCACTGTCCACATTCTTTCGTTTCAATTATTATTGGAGTTTTTCCTTTTCCCATAGCCTTGCTTAGGAGTATTTTTCTTTGTAGTAGCACGAGAACGACTACGTTAAGAAGTGGCTTGTTCGTTGATGCCTGATGCAAGCTCAACTAGATGAGATCATTCCCACTAAACACAAGGTTATCCCTTTCATATTCCTTGTCGTCTTTCATTCTCCTTAACAACCATTTATTTGTATCATCAATCTCCTGGAAGAAATGGGATCAAGATAATTCCTATCTTCATATCTATTGCTCAAAGGTTCATTGTACTTGACAAATATGAGATTATTCAATTTTTGTTGTTCCAACGGATTTCTCTTCTTCGAGTGAACCTATATGAATTACCAAAGGATTAATATAAATTTACTTAATAAAACTAATACAATATATATTATGATTTTTATAAATTAGATTTTCAAATATACTCCAATTCCTTTCACATCTTGAGACACTACAAGTAAGACTTAGCACCTTCAGTGCTAATTTCGTCGAGTTTGGTGTAGAACCACCAAAGAGATCCCACCACTCTGCTGAAAAAAAAAGTTATATATCATAAGCACCTGGGATTTATAATAACATGAAAGGAATTTTACCACTTTAGTACCTAGGGCAATAGTCTTTGTCTAATAGCCAGAGGGGTCTAAAAAGTCTTTATGTATTTCTATAAATGAAAATTTCACGTGTTATTTTATCCTGTACACTCTCATTAGGCTCCAATCTTGTTAAGACGTCCTAGAATCCATCCATAACTTTCGAATCAACATCTCGATTCCGATTTTCACAAGAAAATTTAGGATTCAGGAAATATCTTGCTGTATGTGGAGGCTTGTGAAGTTGGCATTCCCACCTTTTATCAATGATTTCACAGATAGGTCCAAACCTCTCAGTATTATTTTTGAAAGCCTTTATGATAGCTTCCTTAGCTCTATCCATTGTTGTGTATATATATCCCATTACGGGCCTTTTTTCTGAGTTAGCAATATGAAGCACTCTAACAAGAGGAGATGTCGCCTTAAGAATGTAGACGATCTTGTTCCAAAAGGAAGAAGACATCATAACGATTGTTGCTACCTTTTTTCCATTCTCTTCTTTTGCATTCTTAGAAGTGATCCACTTATATGAAGTGAACATCTTCCTCAAATTTGCCTTTTGCCTATAAATACTCTACAAAGTAAGGAAAGACAATGAATCTTGTTAGTGTAGGCCTTAACAACTCTCTACTTGTGAACTGCCTCATTAAATTCAAGATTGAAGGATGCATGTATATGTAGCTACTCAACTGCATTACATTCTTGAGTCTTTTTTACATTCTCTAACTTGCCAAAATCCTCCAACATCAAGTCAATGCAGTGTATAGCACAATGAGTCCAATAAACATGTGGTTGCTTAGCCTCCAATAACTTCCCTATGGAAAAGGGAAACATCATTTTTAATACTTTACATTAATAAAGGAAATATATACATTACAATAAGTATAGGTTTATTATCCTTGGATGCATTATTGTTGACAACTTGAATTGTATATTCTTCCCTGATACAAGCAATCATGCCACTTAAGCTTGCAAAGCTTCTCCTCAGCTTTTATGTAGGATTAGGCATCAACAGAATCCAAGAAAACAATCCCTATGGGAGAATTGATAAAAAAATTTATGTGTTGTGCTTGTTCTATCATCCAACCATTTGTCATCAGTATGCATCCATATTTCTCTCAAGCTTCTTGATGTTTGGTGATAAAATTCTGTGTCATTCACATGATGTCTCAGTAGAGGAACCTTTACTTCACGGTAAGGAGGCTTCAATCCAGGGCCAAAATGATCAATAGCTTCGATCATTATCTCAAACTAATATCTTTAACAACATTGAATGCAATGTTATTTCGGTACATCAATTTCTCAATGATTTGAACAACTGCATCTCTTCCTTCTTGAAAACCTCAGAAATTGTACTTTGTTTTGTCAACAATCTCCTTTTTCGTTCATGGACCACCTTCTTAGGGTCGAGCGTAGTAAACTTATCCATGGGTTCATGAAACTTCATCATAGGAAGTCTACCACTTCCACTCCCACTAGCACCTGTCACGAGACAAGCCTTCTTTGCTTATGACTGTGTGGGATTTGCTTCTTTTGTTCTAGTTGTGTATTTGTCTATGGGTTCTCGAAATACATTCACTTCTATCTCTAGTTCTTCTACATCATCGCAATCATATAGCAGTTCATTATAAACAAATCTCTCATAACCCATTCTCTCTTCCTTTCTATACTATCGATACTCTCTTAAATCTTCTCGGAGATGTTGTAGAGCTTTTGCACATATTACTATATTCTTATCACCCCCAGTATTGTCTAGTAGCTTTGTGAATCTCTCCCTTGACTACAAGGTTGTAAATATCGATATTGATGTCGTATCAACAAGTTGAAAAAGGGATATATTAGGGATATATCATTGAGATCGGTGAATTTTGAGCAAATTGCTCAAAATGCCAGAAATTTGATGAAAATTAACATTTTAATAACTAATACATCACGAAGAAATGCCTATTAGACGAAAATCATAAATTTTGAGTAAAAGCATAATAGAAATGCACTAGTCGCATATTGACAGTCATGTATTGAAAAGAAAGTGTACATAACATAATAATTGAAACATATTCATAGTAATGCTACTTATTAGAAGAAATGAAATATCTATAGTGTCAGAGTATTTGTAGATCACACCAAGCACGAAAGCATCAACCAATGCTACCAAATCAATACCAGGTTGAGCTTCGATCTGGCTCGATATTTCTCCTCTAATTATCTTCTATTTGTAGCACTCTCACATATTCACAGTATGACTCCCACACCATGTAGCTGTACTGAGTATTGTATTCATTAATATATCATTAATAGTCTTCATCACTACAATACAGAACTATTCCAAGATGTTGATATCGAATGTGACTGTTGGATGAGCTGCTCCTACTTCTAGTTCTGCATCTACCCTAAGTAGACTCATCTCGATGTCCTCTTGAATCTGTAGACTCAGTAGAACCACCTCGTTTCAGTGTTGAACCTGATGATTTACAAGGTTCACGTTCTCATCGATGAACTTCGTGGTGCTTGAGGAGGAAGTGGTACAACAGAGTCGGAAGATTGATAAGAGAATGGTTGAGGACCTTGAGATGCAAAATACTCAAGGAATATTTTATAGCCATAACTTGCAGATGTAGGATCACTTTGGGTACTATCACTTTGGTGGCAACTATCATATTCATAGGAGGGATCATAATAAGATGAAGGGCTGGTGTAGCTAGGAAAGTAATTAGATAAACTTTGCGCCTCATCTTGGGGTTGGTATTGAGGGCTGGTGTAATGAGATCCATAGCCACCATAATAACTCGATGATGATCTTGGGCCCTCTTCAAAGATTGATTCTGCTGCCATATTAAAGGATCTCACTGATGAATTTAAATCATCGATAAACATCATAGAATGGCCTGAGGCATACCCATACGTTGTCCCTGCGTCATAGTCACGATATGGACTTGGCACGAGGTCTTCATGTATATTTGTATATCTTTGGTGTATTCATGTTGGGCATCCTCTCTACTAGGACCTTGATGTTGATATTCCTCATCTCCACCACTACTTTCTGCCTGTGGCTCATCAACCATAATCATCATCATGTGTCCGTCGGCATGATAATTTAGTCTGTTGGAAAATCATGCGTCCATGTGAGTTGCACGGGGCAGCGGAGAAGAAAAGAAATGAAAAGAATGCGTGTTCATGTGAGTTGCACAAGCCGACAAAGATATGTGACCAACATATCCCGCATATCGGTCACATAGCACCACTTTAAGGGGAAAATTGAATTGCAGTCTATTGTTGGCAATATATCGTCGATAACATGGAACGAGATATGGTACATGATATCGATGTTTTTCAATTCGTCGATATCGATATATTGGTGATATATTGTCGATGTGTCAAACCTTGCTTGACTATCCTACCAAAGAAAATGCATTTCTTGTCATTGGTTCTTTTAGGATCCTTCAATGTCACATGTTTCCAACATGGATGCTTTCTCCTTGATTCTATTATCTATGAGATTCAAAACATATGTAGACAATAATATAAACATAAGAAATCAAAGATGTAAGTAAAAAATAAAAAATAATTGTCAACAAGTAATGTTGCGAATGTAGGTTACTTAGTACTTACACAATACACATTATAATATTATAGTATGTTCCAGAATCAAAACTGTAATAACTTATAAATTATAATAGTAACTTATAATGGATATTTATATGTTATTGCAGTATTATAAGTTATTACAAGTATTACAAATTATAGTGTTATAGTGTCGATATTTATAATTATATTTGTGATATTTATAAATAACACTACAATAATTTATAAAATATAATGGATAGATTATTCCTTAGCTAATTGATATTTATAGTATAATGTTATAGTTGATATTATAAATTATTGTTATACCTTTTATAACTTATAATAGGTATAAAGTTATAGTGTCTATTTATTATAAATTATTATGGCAATGACAATACCTATTATAAGTTAGAATTAGTTACTGGTTGTTATACTTATTATAAGTTATTACTGAGATACCTATTATAAATTATAAGTTGATGTTTTTTTATAATATAAATTACTGTTATAGACTAGCCCAAAATAGTACTTTATAATATACAATAACAATATCTTATTTTATATTATTATTATCACATTAACTTATAAGTTTTCTTTATATTATTTGTATTAATAATACGTTATTTTATTTTAACAATACCTTAATTTATATTTAACTAACAAATAATAACTCATTGGTCACAACACTATTAAGAAAATCTAAATATAAAACTAAGATGGCAATGGACTGTTCAAGAAAAAAAAGACTGTGAAGAAAGATGGCAAGCTGCAGGGTGATGGAGGATGAGAAAAAAAAAATAGAAACAGTCCAAGAGAACTCGCTCTACTAATACTTGGGTGGTGGAGGTTAATGATGCTGGTGAGTTGTTGGCGTGAAGATGGCGAGCACGAATGATGGCAAGCTGGTGGCATGAAGATGGTAAGCGAGGAATCGAGGATGATGGTCGAGGAAGCTCCAGCAGCAATGGCGATGGAGGTTGGCAGTAGGAGGGAAGGCCAAGTCATGTAACTTGGTGCATGAGCAA
Source organism: Thalassia testudinum (assembly GCA_037157565.1). Classification (NCBI taxonomy): domain Eukaryota; kingdom Viridiplantae; phylum Streptophyta; class Magnoliopsida; order Alismatales; family Hydrocharitaceae; genus Thalassia; species Thalassia testudinum. The sequence goes on along the minus strand of JAZHRO010000015.1, from coordinate 20,530,396 downwards.
TCGTGGGATCTCAAAGTTCGTGGGAATCGTGAGTCTTAAGTTGGAATGACTCCAAAAATGGTTTGTTGCCGTTTAAAAGAAATCCTATCAAGAATCAAATGAAAGTCTTGTATTCCAAAGAAACCCTAGCCCTCTTTTAATAGAAAAGAGAATTAGGCAAATTACATAAGTACCCCTCAAGTATAAATAAAAAAATGTCATAGCTCCTTGTAACTCAACACCTCCCCTAAAGTTGGGGCATATGTGTCGATGAGACCCAACTTGATGCTAAAAAAGTCATGGTGTTTTCTCTTCAGAGGCTTAGTAAAAATATCAGTAATCTATAGCTCAAAGGATATATAAGGGATACTTATCTTGCCTTCTAGAACATCTTGTATAAAATGGCAATTCACCTCAATATGCTTCATCCTCTCGTGAAAGACAGGATTCGAGGCAATATATGTTGCTGATTTATTATCGTAATAAAGTGAGACTGGGGTATCAACCAACATCCCTAGATCTCGCAGAAATCCAACCATCCACATAATCTCACATGCAGCCTATGTCATAAATCTGTACCCTACTTCTGCACTAGAGCGGGCGACTACTCTCTGTTTCTTGCTCCGCCAAGAAACCAGATTTCCTTTTAGATAGACAGCAAAGCTTGACATAGATCGCCTCTCATCTATTGATCGTGCATAGTCTGCATCAGAGTAAGCCACAAGATCAAGGGTGCCACTAGCCCTGTAATACAAACCTCGTCCTAAGTTATCCTTGATGAGACACAAATCCTGGCAATGGTTGTATTTAGGACTTTGCATAAACTGACTCGCACGGCTGACAACAAAGCTTAATATCTGGTCGAGTAATAGTCAAGTATAACAACTAACCAACAATATTGCGATATCTGGTAATATCCTCAAACAAGGGATCTGACTCATCAGTGGTATGGCTGGCTGGTGCCTTGATTGGTATCCCAAATGGCTTGGACCCAAGCAGTCCAGCCTCCTCTAATATCTGTAAGGTATACTGCCTCTGTGATAATGACAAGCCATCTTTCTGACGAACAACCTCTATCCCTAGGAAGTAACGAAGATCACCCAAGTCCTTAGTGACAAATGTATAGTGAAGAATGGCTTTCGTCTCTGCTATTCCATCAATATCATCACTTGTCAGGATCATGTCATCAACATAGACTGCTAAGATGACCACTCTCCATGCTCCACCATGATCGGTCCTCCTAACAAATATAGTGTGGTCAGTGGTAGATCTCTGATGTCCAATCTTCTTGATTTCCGAGTTGAGCCTCTCAAACCAGGCTTGAGGACTCTGCTTAAGGCCATAGATAGCCTTCCGTAAGCAACAAACCAACTCCCCTTGATTATCATAACCTGGTGGTTGTCTTATGTAAACTTTCTCAGCTAGATCACTATACAAGAAGGCATTCTTTGTATCTAATTGATGTAGAGGTCATCTCTTATATTGGCAACAGACAAGATGATCTTGATGGAGGTGATACGAGCAACTGGCGAGAACGTCTCCAGGTAATCCACCTCATAAGTCTTGGTGAATCCCTTGGCAACAAGTCGTGCCTTATATCGCTTCACTGCCCCGTCTGACCTGTATTTGATGGTGTACACCCATCTGCAACCAACTGTGGCACCCTCAGGACATAGAACAAGATCCCAAGTCTTCCTAGTCTGAAGTGCATGCATCTCCTTGTCCATAGCAGCTTTCCATTTTAGATCATGAAGAGCCTGAACAAAATCTCTTGGAACAACTGTTGTGGTAATGGTTGAAGCAAATTGCCTGTCCTCCTGGAGATGAGATACAGTAGTATAACGGGAAATAGGGTGAAGCGTAGTGCTAGATCTCCTCTGCACAATCTCCTCACCATCTGACTCACCCCAACTAGGTGGAGTAATAGACTAATCTGGTTCCTCATCTGTGATGTCATTTGGTTGAGATCTCCGATATACCTGTGTATCTTGTATAACTGCCTTTACAGATGAACCTTCCTGTAATGGTTGAAGCAAATTGCCTGTCCTCCTCCTGGAGATGAGATACAGTAGTATAATGGAAAATAGGGTGAAGCGTAGTGCCAGATCTCCTCTGCACAATCTCCTCACCATTTGACACACCCTAACCAAGTGGAGTAATAGACTAATTTGGTTCCTCATATGTGATGTCATCCAGCTGAGATCTCTGATATACCTGTGTATCCTGTATAGTTGCCTTTATAGATGAACCTTCTTCTAAGAAGTAAGGTACCTTCTCAAAGAAGGTTACGTCAGCAGTAACAATATATCGCCTCTGAATCGGAACATAGCACCTGTAATCGTTCTGGGTTCTAGGATACCCAAGAAAGATACTTGTAGCCCAGGGAGCAAACTTATCTGACTCACCCCAATTGGGTGAAGTAATAGACTAATCTGGTTCCTCATCTGTGATGTCATTTGGCTGAGATCTCCTCTGATATACCTGTGTATCCTGTATAGCTGCCTTTATAGATGAACCTTTCTTTGAGAAGTAAGATACCTTCTCAAAGAAGGTTATGGCAGCAGTAACAATATATAGCCTCTGAACTCAATCATAGCACCTGTAACCCTTCTGGGTTCTAGGATACCCAAGAAAGACACTTCATAGCCCAGGGAGCAAACTTATCATGTATCCTGTAATTCTGAACAAAGTAGACACATCCAAACACTCATAGAGGTAGTGGAAAAATGCTGTTACACTCAGGATATATAATCTGATATGGAATCTAACCATGAAACATCGAGGATGGTAACTTGTTAATCAGGTATGCTGTAGATAATATAGCATCTCCCCAAAACTGCTTAAGAACTTTCATATGAGATATCAAGGTCCTAGCAATATCAAGCAAGTGATGCAACTTTTGCTCTACAACCCCATTCTACTGGGAAGTGTGAGCATAAGATGTCTGATGCATGATTCCCCTGGAGCAAAATTCTTCTTGCAAGTCACTGCGTATAAATTCTAATGCATTGTCGCTGCGAAAGATCTGAACAGTGGTACCATATTGTGTTTGTATCTCGGTCAGAAATTGTTGAGTAATAGTAGATATTTCATTTCTGGCCTTCATCAAGAATACCCAAGTCAGTCTACTGCTGTCATTAATCATGATTGCAAAATATCGGTGACCACTGGTGGTGGCAACTTTAGAGGGCCCCAAACATCATAGTGCACTAGAGGAAAATGCTTAGAATTAACACCAGCCTTTCTCCCTAGATAACTGCTCCTGTGGTGCTTTCCCAGCTGGCAATCTTCACACACTAAGACCAAGGAATTAGGTAGCTGTGGGTACATCTGATGCATCTTCTTCATACACCGATGCCCAAGTCTCCTGTGCTAGAGTAGTGGATCACGAGAAATAGACACTGCCCCAGCAAATAGGGTAGGGTTTAAATAATATAGTCTTCCTCTTTCTATTCCACCACCGATAATATTGGCTGTAACTTGGTCTTGGAAGTAACAGTGCCTTTCATCAAAGATAACATGACACCAAGATCTCTGCAAATTTTACTGATTGATAATAGATTCATGGGAAACTTAGGAGCATAATATACCTATTTATTTTCATCTTGGATGTAGCATCAACACATCCAACAATTGTCATAGGGGAAGTTGTCTACCCACACATCCTGAATTCCATGTGAAGGTATGAGATTTTTTAGGCGGTCTTTGTCTCCAGTGAGGTGGACAAAGGCACCAGAATTAATCACCCAAGCACTTATGATCCTCTGTTTCTTCACTCCAATCTTGTAGGCTACAAATGCTAGCCCGGTCAAATCTGAACTTGATCTACCTAGATCAGTTTTTCTCAATATCGGTGAGAGAAGGCTCATCACCATCAATGGAATACGTGAGAAAAGGCTCATCACGCTCTTAAGGCCTCAAACTAGACAATCGCAGCCATAAATAGCACTTGCAGACCACTACATCGCACCGATTGTGACCTATGCAGTGTTGCGCACATCATGGCTGTCTCATGCATCACCGCCAGGCTTACTAGGGTTCAGAACTCCACCGCTGGCGACCTCCACCCACTGCCCTTTGCACTACTACCAGTACACCATAGGGCACAGGTCGCTCGACCACGCATCATCATCGCTTGGTCTGAGAACACCGCCACCAGCGCTGCTAGAGCCCTAAGCGCCATCGCTCGCATCGTCGTAGTCGCTCCATGCATTGCTACAAGCATCATTGGACCTCCTAGCACCGCCTCTTATGTCGTTCGGGCAATGCGTGCCACCATACACGGCACTATGAGCGTCGTTTGGCCTCCCAATGTTGCCTCCTGTGTCGTTAGGGCATCGCGCGCTGCCGCACATGGCACTGCTGCCGCTTGCGCCGTCGGTGCGTGCCTTGCTGGTAGCCCTTGCACCGTTCATAACAACAGTGTCACGTGTATTTCTCATTGGATCACCTTTAGATGGTGATCTAAGAGAAAACACATGTTGAAGTGGATTTTTAGTGGGATATTGGGGCACCGGCCTCGGACCGTAGCTTTGATACCATGTTGAGAATCAAATGAAAGCCTTGTATTCTAAAGAAACCCAAGTCTTCTTTTTGTAAAAAAGAGAATTAGGCAAATGACATAAGTACTCTTCAAGTATAAATAAAAAAAATGCCATAGCCCCTTACAACTCAACAAATCCTAATCGGTTTGATGTGGGAACTCAAGAGGCGTTGGGGTTTTAGGCAATGGGGTGACGAGGCAATTGGGCATCGCCTGGGGCAAAGAGGTGCATCGCCCAGTTGAAGCCCATTGCTTGGTGGTCCTCTGAGGCAAGATGCTCCCAACATCGCCTTGCCTGATCGCCTCTTCGCTCGAGGCACTCACCTCAATAGCAATGCTCTTATGCACTGTGATAACAAATTAGCCACGTACATTGTCTCACATCTTATGTTCCATGAGAAAATATAGCATATTGAGGTAGATTGTCATTTCATACGTAATGTTGTGATGGAAGTGATTTGGGCAATAGGTGAAAGACGATCTCGAGTAGTTTGGAAGATGATCCCAAGCAATTAGTAGCAAAGATTGAGTATACCATAAAGATAGAAGTGGCAATCAAGTAGGTAGACGGGATGCGCAATCTCACATGCAAGAGTGTACACCATGCATGCAGAGGATAGAGAAGCGAACTCAAATCATTCATAGGGTTGTCAAAGATCATCAATAGGGTGTGCCATCAAAGTGCACGGTAGGCATGCACAATGCACATTGGAAGTCTTGCAACACTTAGTTCATGTGCATGCAAAAAATTTGTGCAAGATAAGATCGAAGAGAGTTGCTGAAAAATAATTCGACAAGGCAAAGATCAGCTTGGGCAATCAAATTAGACTGGGCCACTAAATCAAATCGGTCAGGAGGGGCAATCAATCACCAAGAACTTGTCTTGGTCGTTAGAGAAGGTCAATGAGATTAGACCTAATCAAGCAAAGGCAGAGCTAGGTCAAGCAATCAACGGTGTTTGGACTTCAATTATTCAAGATCAAGAGGAGGGGGGTTACCAGACCCTTAGAGGAGGGTTGCTAGATCATTAGTTGGTGTGCATAGCAACTGCTGGCAGTGGCACTAGGCCCTACTGTCTATTGAACACTTTACTCTAACGACCATCGCTTGGCCTTTTCCACCCCCCTCTGACAATCGCTGACTGGTTGGTTGGTGGTTGGTCACTGGTGGCGATGGCTGAGGGTTGTTGTCGACAGGTGTTAAGGTTTCAAGCCCATATCCCCACCCCCCTTCCCCTTTTTGTTTCTTATTCAAGCCCTACTTTGATACCATGTTCACGAAAAATAGTGTCTTATTAAAAATTGGAATCGTAATCTCTCTTATATAGAGTAGGGATGGAAAATCACATGATAAATTTGACTAGGATTCTTAAACCTAAGATGAATGGACTCAAAAGACTCTAATAGTATGTGTGTATATATATGTCTATTTAGATATACATATATATGTTTGTACATGTGCATGTTTTATATACGCTTATGTGCATATATGTATTCATATTATTTAATCGTGAGAGAGCATTCTATAATTAGGTAAAAAGAAATTAAAACTCTTAAAGCATTTAAAATGATGAAAGGCCTCTAAATTAAGTTTAGGCGCTCACCCGAGGCACCTTAGCTAGGGAAATCAAGTGAGGTAAGGCCATAGCGCCTCACTTCTCATTTTGGTCCTAAGCAAGTGCCTTGTCAACACTGGTATGAACCGTGAGTTTTCTACTCTTCTTGCATTGTTAGTGAACCATCACTTTTATTACCTTATTTTCCTAGAATTATGTACCATGCTGGGTGGTTGTGTGCGTAGGGACGCAAATATGAATTTACCTGGCTTAAACTAGACTCAACTCGACCCAATTAGAATGGGTAAATCCTGGCCCATTTAGTTTTTAGATGGATATGGGTTTTAATTTACAAACCTGAATGGATATCGTATGGGTATGAGTTTGGAAGTTAACCCATTTACCCTACTTGTTTACTTAACTCACTCACCCAACTTATTTATGCGTATATTTTTCTAGGTACTTTATATAATACCCTCATTTATTAAGTATATGTTGTCAAGAATTGACAAAATATTGGAGCATGGAGACTCCAAGTGCATGGGAAACATGGTCCACATGTGGGACCATTCACGTGAGGGCCTGGAGGAGTGGAGAGGCCTCGTCGTGAGGGCTGATGGCTAGTTGGATGGAGGCCAACGGTGGCCCTTGGTGGTCGTCGATTGAGAGAAGAGAGAGAGGAGAGAAGCTTTGAGTTGTTTGGAAATAATTGTATTGCTTAAATTAGAATTTTTGGGAAGACTCTCTATTTATAGAGAGAACATATCCCTAAAAATAGTAACAAAAGATTTTATTCCTATTGAGAAAAGATTTTATCTCATTTGGAAAGATCTTATCTCCTAATTAAAAAAATCCCAAACATATTTCTAAAAGTAACTTTACTAAACATAGAAAACAACCAAACTTGATGCGCCAAAATTGATCCAATTGGACCATTATCGTCGGCCCTGATGTGGGCCTCAGATGTTGCCACGTGGCACATGCCACACGTCCTACTGGTTGCCATGTGGCAGTGCCACGTGGCCAACTCCAAATCCGAACAATTGTGATAGAAGATTAATACTTTTTGTTTGGGTATGAGATCATGATTGTTTATTTTTATGGGATAAATACCCACTAAACATAATCTTTTGTATACAAATTATATATTTTGTGTTTAAAAGGGCTTGTATGAGATGAATCTTGCGAGCCATTATAGATAAACAGGTACCCAATGAATGGATACCTAGTAAGTTGGTATGGATATGGATATGGGTTTGAATTTACGTATCCGATAGGTAAATGAGTAGAGTATGGGTAAAAGATTTATAAATGAGTATGAATTTGGGTATAACCAAACCCAACACAAATCTTACCCATCCCTAGTATGCGTTTGTTGTTGGGTAGCAAACAATCCTGTTAAGTTGTAGGTTTGCTTAAGCTCTCGGTTTGTTATTTGTGGGTTTAGGGCATCACACATTGGCAGCATGGTGGCCCTTCAAAACTGCTGTTGCTCCATTCTCCCAATCAATGGAGAAAGATCAAGCACATTAGGTAGTCAATAGGCAGTTGGCTTTGCATACCACTAAGTAACTATGTAGCTGCTCAGAATTTAGGAAATTAAGGAATAAATTATATGGAATTTATGACTTTTGTATCTTGAATGTCAAACTAGTTTAACAGCCAATGCAGCAAAGGTACGAATAAGGTAATAAAACAATGATAAAAGTAATAAAATACTATTGAGAAATTTGGTAAAGTAAATAGTAAAATTTATATGGTATTAGTAGGACAAAATGAAAGGTCTTGTCTATTCTGAGGGCTCTACCTCTCTTTATATAGGGGAAAATGGAAAATTACAAAGATACCCTAAGACAGGCACGAGGTGATAAGCACACCTTTACAAATAAATGTAAAGCACAAAATAGAATAATACTCAAGTCTACACTCTCCGTTAAGCTGAAGTATAAATATCCATCATGCTCTACTTGGAACAACATGACTCAAAATTAGATTTAGGAAGTGACTTGATAAAAATGCCTGTCGTCAGGTCATCTATCGCAACTGGGGTTGTATATATCAAGCCTTTCTGAATCAAGCCATGGTACAGTGACAATCCACTTCAACATGTTTAGTTCTTTCATGGAACATTGGATTGTTGGCAAGTAAACATTTTTAAGGTTTGATAATTCACTTTGGTCTGCATATAATTTTATGCGTCAATCTTACATTTAATAACATATGATATGGTAACATAATTGATTTGATGGATGCAGGTTAGGTGCAAGAGTTCAGACGTCCATTCTGCGTCTATAAGACATCTAGAGATAAGGTTGGACATCTGGGAACTGTCATCATGAACTCGCTGATGTCTACACTTTTTAAGACATTTGGAGATTTGATCAGACGATCGATAGCGTATCGCTAGAATTATCTTGCCGTTCCAACCACTTGCAATCCTCGCCGAGTGGTTGAAGAAACTTTTGGCCAAAGAAACCAACAAACGGGGAGTTTTGTTTAAAAGCGACAGCCAGCCATCTTGAGGATCATTCCCCCTGGTGGGGATCTTCTCCCTCTCTACCACCGTGCGGCAGGCATACACCGTGAAATCGAGCTTCACCGTGGCCATGGCGTATGCTGTGGCATAGGCATTCTCCATCATAGTGGTGCATGGTGACAGCGTACACCACCTTCCACGTTCCCCTTGCCTTTGATCTTCATCTTCTCCTTCATATCCTTCGTTTTCGTCTTCTCCCTATTCCTCCCACAAAAGAACCCAAAGCTGCCATCACCTCAGCATCCCACATCCAACACGACAACCACCATCATCGCCACGCAACACCTCATCGTAGCCATAAACACCACAGCCATTGCCTAACCTCTTCCACATACCATCCACGCATGCCCGTAGCTACAACCGACCGTTCTTCCTCATTTGCAACTTCACGAAGAAACCCAAAGCCATCGCTGACCGCCTGCTTGCAGCCACCAACGTTCCAATCACGCTTTGCTGAATCCTCCCCGACGTCAATGATCGCCGTCGCCCTCTCCCGTTGTTGGCAGGACCCACCGCTGCTGGCCAACCTCCTCGCCGACCGACCAACTCCGGTCACCTCTCGATGCCCCATCACTGTCACTGCGAAGCCTGCATCCCGGTCGATCTCCACCGAGCACCGCAGGACCACCCGTGCCCCACACCGCATGCGAGGAGAGAGATGAAATCCCTTGTTCTTCTCCCTATTAAGAATTACGATTTTTGACATTGACAAAACTCGCTATTCATTTATTTATCTTATATTATATTTGGATGAATTCGCATTAGAACTCTTGATCCTAATTAATTGCATAGAGGAAGGAATTGTGTTGGAAAGAATTTTGCAAGAGCTTGAATGTGCAGCCATCAATAATCCTGAATAGGTAAGTCATCATTCATGATTTCAATAGGCTAATTCCTCGTTGTAGAGACGGCCTAACTATTTTCATGGTTAGATTTTGAGTATTAAATGTTTTGAAAAGTGATTTTCTACCACACAACTAAATATAACGACGCGACATTTTATGTTTGAAATTTCAATGAAAACAAAGATCGCTCTTTCAAACCCCTTCACTACAAGTCAAGCCTTGTGTCTAGCAATCTCTCATCAGGATGAAATTTGAGTGCAAAGACCCATCTGTACCTAACCAGGCTGGCTTCAGGTGGAAGTGAGGCAAGCTCTCATGTGCCTCTGCTCTGAAATGCACCCATCTCCTCCTTCATGGCCTAATGCCACTGTAAATGAAGCATGGCTTCCTGATAGGAAGTAGGGACTGTAGTGGAGACCAGGGCTCTAGTAAACCTCGAAAAAGCTGTACTAAGATCAGCTGTGTAGATATGCTGCAACATGGTATCTGGCACAAGACCTCAGAGCCTTCCTAACGACAATAGGAAGGTCACTGTCCACTTGGACATCAACACTTATAAGATTTTCATCGGTCCCTATATCATCATTATGCACCAAAGCGTCAGTGTCTAAAGACCCTAGGCTCACTTCAGCTGGGGAGGATGGAGGTGAAGGGGGCATCTTGAATGTAGTATGTGGTCTCTGATAGGTAACAATGAGATCATGAAATTTCTCTTTCTTAGGAGTAGTCAAGTGTTCCTCCATAGGATAGACCCAAATGGAATAGGTGGAATAGGCATAGGGGCACCTTCATTCACAGGAAGTAACTCACTACTAGTGGTTGAAAAATATGGTATAGCTTCATGGAATGTCACATAAGCAGACACAAAATGTCAAAAATTAATCAAATCAAAACATCTATCCCCTTTGGGGTTCTAGACTAACCCAAGAAAATACACTTGGTAGCCCGTGATACCAGCTTGTCTCATCCAGGACTCAAATCATGTACAAATGCAACGTACCCAAAAATACGAGGGATGACAGGAAACAAAGTTTGACCAGGATACAAAATTTGCCATGGAATTTGCTCATGAATAGCATAGTTCGACATCTTGTTTATAAGAAAACATGTTGTAAGAATAACATCCCCCCAATACAAAGCAGGCACGGTGTGATAAATAAGTAGGGTGTGTGCAACATCAAGGTGTCTATACTTCCTCTCAGTAACACGATTCTGCTGAGAGGTGTGAGCATAAGTGGTTTGATGCACAATACCATTGGTACGGAGAAATTGCATCAAACAAGTACGAAACTCCAAAGCATTGTCAGATCGAAATATGTTGGCAGTAATAGAAAATTAGGTCTTTATTTCCATAACAAAATTTTCAATAATAGTTCCAACATCAGATATATTTTTCAATAAGAACAACCAAGTAGCATGGGAAAAATCATCAACAAGCACAAGAAAATGCCAATGTCTAAGTCGGTCAGGAACCCGACTTGGACCCCAGACATCTATATGGACTAAATCAAATAAAGCAGATGACTCAATATGTGAAGTGGGAAAGCTGGCATGGTGGTGCTTGCCAAGTTGGTAGGCGTCGCAAGTGATGGTGGTGCTGGTGGGAATGTGAGGTAGTCGCCTAAGTCTCTCCATAGGAAGGTGGCTGAGAAGATGCCACTAGGTTGGTGACCCAGTGGCAAGGCAGTCTCCCCTTGGTACACAGAAGTAGCAATAGCAAGAGGAAAGCTACTCAGGTGGTACACCCCTCCTTCCTTACACCTTACACCTTCCACCACTTGTCCTCCCTGAGTTGGTCCTATAAGACACAAGATCATGTATCAAAAATGGCTCTACAATTAAGCTCCTTGGTAATTCGACTAACAAATAAGAGACTAAGTGGAAAGTGTGGTACAAAAAGAACATTTGGTAGCTACCAAGAGGAGGAAAGAGACACTCCCTTTTCCAGCCATCTGAGATAGTCTCCCATCAGCCACCTGTACTGTCCTGCCTAAAGAGATAGGTGTCAAGTCTGAGAAGGCTCCAGAAGTGCCACATAGATGTTGTGAAACCCCTGAACCCACCAACTAGTCTCCTACGAAGTGCAGATAAAGAGTATGCATCTATTATATCTGACGAGAAGGTGGCTGCAACAGTCTCTGGAGTAGGCTGAGACATCTGACTAAACTCCTGTAACAATTCCTCAAACTCTACTTTAGTCACAGTATCAGTCGAAGTTGTGACAACCTCTGTCACCTGGTGAGTAGTAATAGGCTTTACATGCTTCTGCCAGCACGTAGCCTCAGTATGACCCAATTTGCCATAATAGGTGCATGAAGGCTTTGGACCAAGACCTCCAGCACCCTGTCCACAACCACGACCACAGGTAGAAGGAGCCTCTCTCCAAGTACCATGAGAAGCAGCCAATGCAGTAGTCTGACCCGCAGTCTCAGAAGTAGTAACAGTAACGGTAATCCTGCTAAGTCGACTATGTGTATCCTCAAGTGTAGGAAAATTGGTCAAGGTCAATATCTAATTGGTCCCAGACTAGACAGAAATAGAGGCATAGCAAGTTCTCTCTTGAAGGCATGCCAGGAGGAACATGCATAACCAGGTCTATAGGAGTTATAAAGCTCCAATAATGCCTTGACCTGAGAATAATATTGAGCTAGAGTCTTACCATTCTGGCGAAGATGGAAGAGCTTATGATAAATCTGGAAGACTCGAGTAGAGTTCTCGTGGGAATACGTCTCACTAAGAGAGTCCCACATCCTTTTAGTAGTAGGATAGTACATGATTTCATCTCCAATCCTTGTTATCACCGAGTTCATCATCCAAGCGCACACCATGGCATTATCACAATCCCATGTCACATTGGTTTCGATTTTCTCTGCGGGTTTAGGCTGACTCAAAATATGCTCCTTCCCATGACCTCTCACGGTCATCAAGAACATCTAGGATCACCGTGAATAGTAAGTCTCGTCTAACTTGATCATGGGGCCAAAGAACGGACTTTTGTATCCCTCGGTATACATAGAAGTGTCCGATGTGACTTCAGACGAACTGGAGCTATTAGGACTCAAGGATGCCATCTTGCTACCCTTTGTCACCCGTTAGATGAAAACGAAACCTCCTGAAGCAAAAATAAAATCTGAAGTTACCAAAACGTGACCTGAAATGAGCCTTTCAAACCATGAGATAATGTTTGAGTGGCGTAGCAACCCCTCTCAATGCACAACCAAGCGTGAGTGGATCACCTCTCCTTGTTGGGATCTCACAAGGAGATCATATGAGGGAGGAGGATGCTTGAAGCACCCCTACCAATCAGAACAGGAGATCAAAGCGTGGTCCCCTAACCTCCTGTCGTGGAGGTGGCTATAGAGACGATGCTCAGAGGAAGCACAAGCGTCGCCGGTCCTGCTGGGCGATGCACAGGGCCTCTGTCGGCAGCAACACAATGCCTAAAAGGCTGCTGTGTCGTCGTCGATCAGGAGGATGGGGCTCTTGTCCCGCCGCCGATCAGGGAGGCTGAGGGGTGATCTCTGTGGAGGCCTTGCTGCATGATCACCAGCAGGGGCAGTGATTTGATTGTTGTTGCCTCCTTTTCTTCTCTCTGTTGGACGCCAGCGGTGGTGGTTGGAGAGGTGGCGGCGGCCTCTTGTTAGAGAGGCTGCTAGGGTTAGGGTGGAGGGGTCGGAGATGTATTTGGGTGGGATATCTATTCTGAGGGCCCTACCCTCTTTATATAGAGAGAGGAAAAAGGTAAATTACAAAGATACCCCAAGATAAACATGAGGTGACAAGTGCACCCTTACAAATAAATGTAAAACACAAAATAGAATAATACTCAACTCTACAGTATTTTATTCAAATATTTTAATAAGCTAACATCTTTTAGGATAATTAATGTCTCCGTCAAAGGAAGCTAAAACAAAGTAGCTTAACAAAAAAAACCGTAGAAGAATTCTAATTCAAGTGTTAAGACTTAGATGGCCTAAGGCAGCTAGCATCGACTTGGTCCTAGGTTATATAAGCACCCACCTAAAGCACAAGCAAAGTAGGTGGTGCTCTAAACCACTTGGTTCGGCACCCAAATCAATTTATAAACAATTCTTCCAATAACAAGATCTTATGCTTGATAATTTCTTAAAAACGCTTGTTTAGTATTGCAAGGAATTTGGTTTTGGGCACCTAGATAAATGAAGATTGGGTAACTAGATTCTAGTCAATTGCAGATATGCAGTTGACGCCGAATTAGGCTATTAAACTAGTTACTGTTGATTTCTTCAGGGATCGCTTGCTGTCATATTTTTATAGTACTTTTTGGATCTTTCTTATGAATTCGTTAATCATCAGGTTGATCGTGTTTTATACTCATCAGTTGTGTATCCTCATAATTATGGGTTTATTCCCCGAACACTCTGCGAAGACAATGATCCCATGGATGTTTTAGTTCTCATGAAGGTAAAATCACTCTACAAAGAGCTTTACTAGGAGTTGGCTTAAACTAAAAATATTGCATTATTCCTTTTTAAAAAAAATATGTATTATTTTGTGCAGGAACCAGTTGTTCCAGGTTGTTTTTTAAGGGCTAAGGCCATAGGGCTTATGCCAATGATCGATCAGGTACTGGATCTTCTGGCTATTATTTTTCACTCCAAATTTAGCTGTAAATTTTGTTTCACACATTGTTCTCCCCTAACAGGGAGAAAAAGATGACAAGATAATTGCTGTGTGTGCGGATGACCCAGAATATAGGCACTACACTGACATTAAGGAGCTTCCCCCTCACCGACTAGCTGAAATTCGTCGATTTTTTGAGGACTGTATCCAAGTTCTTTTCATTCTTTTTTTCCGTTCTTTTAAACTTATCTGCTCAGACTAAAGGGTTTTAGTGGATGCAGAGAATATAATTCATATTAATAATCCTTAATAAGAATCAGATAAGAAGAATGAGAACAAAGAAGTAGCTGTCAATGAATTTTTTCCTTCAACCACTGCTTATGATGCCATCCAATATTCTATGTAAGTTGCTTCCCATCATTTCCATGTTTAGCTGCAATGACAATTTTCCAGCTTACAGAATTTGGCACGAAGATTAGTCTTTCTGCCAAGCTTGCAGTGTAATTTCCATAATTTTGTTGTCTTTCATGAGACAGCAATTGGTAAATCATTTTGTTGAAATATTTATGGATAGTCGCAGCATAAAAGAACATCATAAGGTAAGTTGGAAAACCTTTCTCAAGAGGAGAAGAAATCATGAGAAGCACTTGAATGTGCTAGGCATTGTACTGATACTTCTCAAGGCATATTCACGACTCCTAAAGGGATCTTGACATGATCTATTAACTCAACAACCACCGATCTCTTTCAGCACATTTACTTGGCAAAATGCCTCGAAGGCATCTTTTTATTGACATGAGTCACTCCTAATCCATGCCTCAAACAGGAACTTGCAGTTTTCAACATTCCTTGGAACCAGGCTTTTGTTGCTTAGGATATAAATATAAATGCATAGAATGAATGTCCGAAAATGCATTTTAGGATTAGTTAAAAGTTGTATTTTATCTCTTTCTCTTTTTAGAGATTTGATTTGATCAGAATTGAGTTTGTTTCTGTAAAGACCCGTTCTAATTTAAACCTTTTAAGACGTCTGGATTGTTAGTCAGACGTCTGGCCAAACGTTTGGATCTCTTCCCAGACATCTGGAAATTGAAAAATCTGTACGCGCTATCGGTTCTACGCGCAGCCAGCATGCACTATTTCCTTCTCTCTCCTCCTTTCCTCTGTCGAACCCTAACCTTCCGACCTATATAAGAAGCAACCCCCTTCCTCTCCTCTCCACTCCACCACCACCTTCCTCCCCACTCCACTGCCGTGAGGTGCGCGAGAGAGAGGGAGCGAGAGCAAAGAGGAGCGGACATGAGGAGAGGGCCGAGGTCGCGAGCTTGTGGAGGCTTGCCGGAGGTTTGCACGGCCACCGCGGTGCGTGCGAGAAGAGAGCGTTGGGGCGTCATCCCCGACCTGCTGCAGTGGTTGGAGCTGCAGCAGAGCAAGAGCTGCGGTGGAGCGCGGCGAGAGAAGCGGGAGCGCGGTCTAGTATTGGAGTTTTTCCAATATCAGACGTCCGATGTGCCTTCCAGACGACGGGCTGGACGTCTGGAAGGCACATCAGACGTCCGATGTGCCTTCCAGACGACGGGCTGGACGTCTGGCGACGACACCGGACGTCTAAAAGCAGGTGTATCACGAAAGTACGTCTTCCTCACAGTTACAGCCAAGCAGGCCGCATCGCAGAAGCGATCTGCTTGGCTAAAAGTGGTGTGTTGCTCTGTCGTGCGCAGGAGCAGCTTTGGGAAGGCATGCGGCACACCCTCCCACGCTTTTCGGACGTCTAGATAGCTTACCAGACGACCGGAGGACTGGTCAGACATCTGAAACTGAGTCTAGACGGTCGCGGAGTCTTGGACGTCTGAGATCACCGCAGGACTTGAGGTGAGCCTCTGATGACTTTTAAGACGTCTAGACTTGATTCCAAACGTCTGATTTAGGTCTGCAGACACGGTTTTGACCCATTTATGGTCCGATCGAGATCCATTTTACGCAAACGAAATATTTATGGTTTCCTTGTGAGTTCCTCTACATGCTAGAAACCTTTACATACTATTCTGAATGTTCCGTTGTGTGTTCCTTGGTATAGGACTTCAATCTGTTGTGTCTAGGGCTCGCAGAGACACGTGGGTCTGCAGTTCGAGCCCTCAGTACTCCTAGATTGTCTGTTTGAGTGGTTTCCCCCTGTTCTACTTAAAAAATATGAATACATCTATGAAAATTAGATAATTAGAAACCTAGGATGTTGCATGAACCCTAGGCCGAGAAATGGTTAAACCGCTTGCTTGCGTGATTGAAATTGTACTTATGAATAATGAGCTAAATTGTTAGCAATTGCCTGATAATGAATACGAGCTGCCTGAGATAATTAAACTGTTACCTGTGATATCGCTTGTTGCATGTGTTTAATTGTGGAAATACGAGCTGCATGTGTATAATATGAGAATGGAATTGTGAATGATGAAACCTAGTATGGAATAATATGGTGAACATGAGCATGAATCCTACGGGGAAGTAGGAGTAGAACTCCTGTGGTTGGTTGGAAACCTGGAATGGTAGACGGGAATTGTGCTGATTCTTGTATACGTGGTACCAAGGAGAGCAACTGTCCCTTTTAGTGTAGAGCGGAGCTAACCTCCCTTAGGTTGTAACCCGATGCTGGGATTGGTCACTCTACATCGACTCCTATCGACCCTCGCGTACGTAGTATCAAGGTGAGCTACTAGTGTAGGGAGGGAGCTAGCCACCCCACGGGGCCCGGGGTTAAGCTAGCCAACCTACACCTTCTTTGGCCCTCTGGGCAAATTAGGGTAGTAAGACAAGGGTGCGCGGACTGTGGAGGGGCGAGACTGTTTCTGAGAGGGCTAGGCCTTATGCTGTTCCGTGCTGTACTTTGGGCATACCCGCTAACGGAAACGACTAACTGCATATCAGTGCGCGGTAGCTACCCGTGCGCTTATCACGCGTGCTGTAGTCATCGCTATGTCTAGACAGTGACCTCGGGGTAATTGATTAGGTGTAAGACTACCATGGGGGACCCTCCCGGCCAAAAAAGCACGTGTACCTTCTCTTCGAAAAAGACTACAATCAAGATTGTTACCACGAGGAACATACAAGATCAAGAAAGAAATCTGAAAGTAAACCAATGTGGTGAAAAGAAATTACCTGTAAAATTAAATAACTGGAAAAGGATAAATACACCTGCTAGTTTTTACTGCTTAAAATAGTTTGGTTACCACTTTACTCAGTGTTCGTTGACTCCATTTTCTCATAACACTATTCAGGTCTAGGAGTTGAGCAGCCCGAGCTACCGGCTGTAGAGGGTATTGGACCCAGTCGAGCCCAGCCGTAGTTTTTCGTACTGTTGTACTCTCTTTCTGCTATAGTGAGTTCAGACATTCGTTTATTGTTCCTGTTACTGTACTTTTATTCTAATCTCCTGTTGTTGTGGTGGTATGTACTGACTAGCAGCTTTTACTTTACTGTTTGTACGCTTTTACTGTTAGTTACCTTGCATAGTGAATGTGGTTTACTTTCCTGCTTTTCGATTATTTCTTGTTGGACGACTGGGTCTTGGGATTAGTCGAGTTGAGTCGGTCTCGGATCCTGTAGGGATTCGGGAACCGGGTCGTAACAAGATGGTATCAGAAAAAGGTTTTCCCGAGAAATTAACCAACTAGCTTGAGAATAACCATTCACATGCATGTAACTAACGTAGCCACTACAACGTATCGCTTGGCATTTGTTCTGAGTCCCTTTTCGCAGAGGTTCGATAGAGTTGACCTCCTTTTATTTTCGTTCTGTCTTTTGCGTCTCCTTGCAGGAGATGCCTTGTCGAAGAGTTCCCGAGACAGGACATGGATGTGGCCGTGGACGTGGCCGTGGACGAAGCTGGAGAGGCAGACGTGTCAGGCTTGGGATTTGTGCTACCCCTTCTCTCCTCCTGAGCGTCCAGTCCCAAGACTTCGTCCAGTTGATTCAAGAGGTCATCCAAGAATTTCAGCTTCTATCTACTCCGTGGCCCCCTCATCTTCCTTCCGAGTGTGCGGAGGGGGGGTCTTTCGCGGGACGACAGAGTCACCGTAGCGCCAGGCGAGTCAGGGGGGCTCAGAGGAGGCCCTACCAGTTGACATACTCTCAGGACCGTCAGGAGGGGAGGCACACGACGCCCGCAGGAGAGCCGTGTTGCTCTGTGGGGTCACCAGTGGCCCTTGGGGGTTCCAGACAGGGACAGACTGAGGGAGGGAGCCATGTCCCTCTCTGCTATCAGTGTGGCCAGCCGGGCCACTTGAGGAGGGATTATCCCTTTAGGATTGAGGCATACCAAATGCTCCCAGCACCGAGTATTGGAGGTCGATCTGATGGCCGCAACTACCAGCCACGAGGAGGATACCGACCAGCTGTCACTCGCCCAGCCTCGAGCTTGGCTATTTTGTTTGCACCTAAGACTGAGAGGTGTCACGACTCCTTGACTCACGGAGACGCCAGAGCTTCAGTTTCTGTGGTGGCAGGTATGGTTACGATTTCTGACCTTTTTGGAGTACGTATTTTTTTCTTGTTTCTGGTACAACGTACTTCTTTGCTCCACAAGTTTATCGCTAGTTCGGGGTCCGATAGCACCCTATTAGGGGATTCGTTTGTTATCAGAGGCCCAGGTGGTCAGCTGTTTGTGGCTGAGGTCTACACAAGCTGTGCGGTCAGTGTAGGGGGACAACCTCCCCGCCGACCTGATTGTGATACTGATGGAGGATTTTGGCGTGATTTTGGGGATGGATTGCCTGTTCGCCTAGCACGCCTTGGTGGATTGTTTCGGGAGGAAGATCTCCATACCAAAGATGCCTTCCTTTGAGTTTCACGGACAGCTGGTGGACAAAGGTTTCAAGTGCGTATCTGCGCTTTGGGCAGCGAGGCTTTTGAGCAAGGGGTGTGAGGGCTTTCTAACCTGTGTGGTGGCGAAGCCTAGCCCCGTGGTTAACTTTCAGAGCATTCCGGTGGTTAGTGAGTACCTTGACGTATTTCCAGAGGAGTTGCCAGGACTATCACCCGAGCGTGAGATCGAGTTTGAGATCTCACTGGTACTGGGAACCAGCCCCATTTCTATTGCACCGTATCGGATGGCACCACTTGAGCTGCGAGAGCTTAAGTCACAACTACAGGACCTGTTGGAGGACTTTGTGAAGCCTAGTGTGTCCCCATGGGGAGCCCTTGTGTTTGTGAAAAAGGATGGTATCCTGCACCTTTGTGTTGACTACAGACAGCTGAATAGGGTCACCATGAAGAATAAATATCCGCTGCCGAGGATTGATGACCTTGTTGACCATTTGCAAGGTTCCACGGTATTCTCTGAGATAGATTTGAGGTCAGGCTACCACGAGTTGAGGATCAGGGAGACTGACGTCTCCAAGACAGCTTTCCACACCTGGTACGGACACTACGAGTTTTTGGTCATGCGGTTTGGGCTGATCAACGCCCCCGCTGCCTTTATGAATTTGATGAATCGGGTTTTCAGACCATCTCTGGATTAGTTTGTGGTGGTATTTATCGACGACGTGCTCGTTTACTTGCAGGATCCGATATAGCATGGACAACACCTATGGATGATTCTGGACACTTTAAGACGGCATAGGTTATATGCCAAGTACAGCAAGTGCGAGTTTTGGTTGAGGCAGGTGACTTTTTGGGCCATGTGATCTCAGAGGATGGTTTGGCTGTGGATTCAGCCAAGGTTGGGGCTGTACTCAGGTGGGAGGCCACGTACAGTGACAGAGATACGCAGCTTCTTGGGACTGGTAGGTTACTACCAGCGGTTTATCAAGGGATTCTCACAGATTGCGCGTCCTATGACTCAGTTGACCTGGAAGAACATGCCCTTGGACGATGCTTGTGAGGCGTGTTTCTAGGAGTTGAAGGAGAGTGACTTCACCTCCTGTGCTTACCATCCCAGATAACAATGGCGGTTTTGTGATCTACACAGATGCTTCGTTGCAAGGGTTAGGAGGTGTGCTTATGTAGCAGGGTCACGTTGTTGCTTACGCTCCACGGCAATTGAAGCCCCATGAGCATAGCTACCCTACCCATGACTTAGAGCTGGCAGCTGTTGTCTTTGCACTGAAGACATGGAGGCACTACCTTTATGGTGAGACCTTTGAGATTTTCACGGATCATAAGAGCCTCAGGAACTTGTTTGATCAAAAGGAGTTTAACATGAGACATAGATGTTTGTTAGAGCTCCTGAAGGATTACGACTGCAGCATCTCCTACCATCTGGGGAAAGCTAACATGGTGGCTGACTCCTTGAGCCGGAAGGCGCCCGCCCACTTGGCCAGCTTACAGGCACAGAGTTGAAGACTTATGGAGGAGTTGGGCAGTTGGCGACCCCGAGAGTTACAGGGGTATTAGGGGGCAGTGACGGTGACACGACAGACAAGACCAGATTTGATATACCGCATCATCGCAAGACAGATGACAGATCCATACCTACAGTTGCGAGATAGAGTGCTGTCAGGGGACCCAGGAGACTGCTCTTTTACAGACGTGGTGTTGCACGTGAGACGTTTATGCATTCCCAGGGACGAGTAGTTGTTGAGAGCTCTTGACGGAGGTGCACGAGTCTAAGTTCACCATATATCTCGAGAACATAAAGATGTATCATGATCTGAGATGCGACTTTTGGTGGAGAGGGATGAAGTGGGATGTGGGTGAGTTCGTGCAGCAGTGTTTGGTGTGCCAGCAGGTGAAGGCTGAGCACCAGAGGCCTGCAGGGCCGCTGTAGCCACTTCCTGTGCCAGAGTGGAAGTGACAGCATCACCATGGACTTGTGGTGGGTCTACCCGTTACCCAGCGAGGACACGACGCAGTCTGAGTAATAGTGGACAGATTGACAATGACGGCATGCTTCTTGCCGATCCGAGTCACCTGTGACTAGTATAGTTAGCAGAGAGGTACATTTGTGATGTGATATGCTTTCACGGAGTCTTGCGTGAGATTGTATTCGACCGGGATACCCGTTTCACTTCCCAGTTTTGAGCTGAGTTTCAGTAGGCTTTGGGGACACGGTTGAAGTTCAGTACCGCTTACCATCTCCAGACAGACGGACAGTCAGAGCACACTATACGGACACTTGAGGACCTTTTGTGCCTGTGTACTACACTGGAGAGGCTCTTGGGAGGAGCACTTACCCCTGGCAGAGTTTGCATATAATAACAGTTATCACTTGAGTATCGGCATAGCACCTTACGAGGCTCTGTACGGACGAAGGTGTATTGTGCCCTTGAGTTAGGTTGAGGTAGGGACCAAGTGGGAGGTTGGCCCCAGGTTGATCCGGCAGAGTCAGGAGGTGATAGAGCAGATCCACAGACGACTCCACACTGCCAGGAGTAGGTAGAAGAGTTATGCTGACCGAAAACACAGAGAGGTGCAGTTCGAGGTTGGGGATCACGTCTTTCTTCGCGTTTCGCACATGAAGGGCCTGCAGCATTTTGGGGTGAAGGAGAAGTTTGCGTCGAGGTTTGTCGGGCCCTTTGAGGTCCTGGAGTGGGTAGGACCTGTTGCTTACCGACTTGCCCTTCCTTCCAAGCTTTCTGGTGTGCGCGACGTGTTCCACGTGTCCAACCTCAGGAGGTAAGTCGCCGATCCCAGTCATGTTTTGAGCCACGAGTGTCGAGGTGGGTGACGACTTGACCTATCCCGAGAGGTCAGTGCAGATACTAAATAGAGCCGTCCGGAGTCTGAGACGGAAGCAGGTACCCCTGGTGAAGGTTTTGTGGATGAGCCAGCGGTACGAGGAGGTTACCTGGGAACCTAAGGTGGCAATGCGAGTGCAGTACTGGGAGCTTTTTGAGGGTACGTCTTTTCGGACCGACTTCGGTCTTCTTTAAGTTATGCGTTTTATATTCCTTTTCCGCATCCTAGTTAGTTCAAGTTTTCGGGATGAACCTTCCTTTAAGTTTGTTATGATGTAAAGATCCGTTCTGATTTGAGCCTTTTAAGACGTCTGGATTATTAGTCAGATGTTTGGCCAGACGTTTGGACCCCTTCCCAGACGTCTGGAAATTGAAAAATCTGTACGCGTTGTCGGTTCTGCGTGCGGCCAACGCGCAGGCCCTTTCCTTCTCTCTTCTCCTTTCCCCCGTCGAACCCTAACCCTCCAGCCTATATAAGAAGCACCCCCTTCCTCTCCACTCCACCACCTTCCTCCCCACTCCACTGTCGTGAGGCGCGAGAGAGAGAGGGAGCTTGAGCGAAGAGGTGCGGACATGAGGAGAGGGCCAAGGTATCGAACTCGTGGAGGCTCGTCAAAGGTTTGCACAGCCACCGCGGTGCATGCGGGAGGAGAGCGTTGGGGCGTCATCCCTGACCTTCTGCAGTTGTCGGAGCTGCAGCGAAGCAAGAGCCGCTGCGGAGCATGGCGAGAGAAGCAGGAGCGCGGTCTAGTACTGGAGTTTTTCCAGTATCAGACGTCCGGTGTGCCTTCCAGACGACGGGCTGGACGTCTGGCGACGACACCGGATGTCTGAAAGCAGGTGTATCGCGAAGGTACGTCTTCCTCATGGTTACGACCATGCAGGCTACACCGCAGAGGCGATCTGCATGGCTAAAAGTGGTGTGCTACTCTGTTGTACGCAGGAGCAGCTTTGAGAAGGCACGCAGCATGCCCTCCCACGCTTTTCGGACGTCTGGACAGCTTACCAGACAACTGGAGGACTGGTTAGACGTCTGGAATTGAGTCCAGACGGTTGTAGAGGAGTCCTAGACGTCTGAGATCACCGCAGGACTTGAGGTGAGCCTCTGATGACTTTTAAGACGTCTGGACTTGATTCCAGACGTCTGATTTAGGTCTGCAGACACGTTTTTGACCTGTTTTGGGTTCGATCGGGATCCGTTTTACGCAAATGAAATATCTGTGGTTTCCTTGTGAGTTCCTCTACATGTTAGAAACCTTTATATACTATTCTGAACGTTCCATTGTGGTGTGTTACCTGGTATAGGACTTCAATCTGTTGCGTGTCTGGGGCTCGCAGAGGTACGTGGGTCTGCAGTTCGAGCCCGCAGTACTCCCGGATTGTCTGGTAGAGTGGTTTTCCCATGTTCTATTTAAAAAATATGAATGCATCTATGAAAATTAGATAACTG
Source organism: Thalassia testudinum (assembly GCA_037157565.1). Taxonomy (NCBI): domain Eukaryota; kingdom Viridiplantae; phylum Streptophyta; class Magnoliopsida; order Alismatales; family Hydrocharitaceae; genus Thalassia; species Thalassia testudinum. The sequence goes on along the minus strand of JAZHRO010000015.1, from coordinate 20,507,216 downwards.
GAAACCTAGGATGTTGCATGAACCCTAGGACGAGAAATGGTTGAACTGCTTGCTTGCGTGATTGAAATTGTACTTATGAATGAATGAACTAAATTGTTAGCAACTGCATGATAATGAATACGAGTTGCCTGGTAAAATATGAGTTGCTTGAGATAATTAAACTGTTGTGATATCGCTTGTTGCATGTGTATAATACGAGAATGTAATTGTGAATGATGAAACCTGGTATGGAATAATATGGTAAACATGAGTATAAACCCTACGGGGAATTAGGAGTGGAACTCCTGTGGTTGGTTGGAAACCTGGAATGGTAGACGAGAAGTGTACTGGTCCTTGTGTACGTGGTACCTAGAAGAGCAACTGTCCCCTTTAGTGTAGAGTGGAGCTAGCCTCCCTTGGGTTGTGACCTGAGGTTAGGATTGACCACTCTACATCGACTCCTGTCGGTCCTCGCGTAGGTAGTACCGAGGTGAGCTACTAGTGTAGAGAGGGAGCTAGCCACCCCACGGGACCCGGGGTTAAGTTAGCCAACCTACACCGACTTCTTTGGCCCTCTGGGCAAACCAGGGATGTAAGACGAGGGTGCGCAGACTGTGGAGCGGCGAGACCCTTGTTTGGTTCTAAGGGGCTAGACTCTTGTTTCTGAGAGGGCTAGGCCACATACTGTTCCGTGCTGTACTTTGGGCATATCCGCTAGCGGAAATGATTAACCGCGTGTTAATGCGGAGCAGTTACCCATGCGCTTATCACGCGTGCCGTAGTCACCGCTACATCTAGATAGTGATCTCGAGGTGGTTGGCTGGGTGTAGGACTACCACGGGGGACTCCCGACCAGAAGAGCACCATGTGTACCTTCTACTCTTCGGAAAAGACTGCAATCAAGATCGTTCCCACGAGGAACATGCAAGATCAAGAAAGAAATCTTAAAGTAAGCCAATGGGGTGAAAAGAAATTACCTGTAAAATTAAATAACTGGAAAAGGATAAATATACCTGCTAGTTTTTGCTGCTTAAAATAGTTTGGTTACCACTCTACTCAGCATTTGCTGACTCGCTTTGTCATAACACTGTTCAGGTCCAGGAGTTGAGCAGCCCGAGCTACCGACTGCAGAGGGTGCTGGGCCCAGTCGAGCCCAGCCATAGTTTTTCGTACTATTGTTGTACTCTCTTTCTGCTGTAGTGAGTTCAGACATTTATTTACTATTCCTGTTACTGTATTTTTGTTCTAATTTGCTGATGTTGTGGTGGTATGTACTGACTAGTAGGTTTTACTTTCTTTACTGTTTGTACGCTTTTACTGTTAGTTACCTGGCATAGTTGATGTGGTTTATTTTCCTACTTTTCGGTTATTTCTCGTTGGACTACTGGGTCTTGGGATTAGTCAAGTCGAGCCAGTCTTAGGTCATGTAGGGATTCGGGAACCAGGTCGTAATAGTTTCTATATTTAGTTAGTAAGATTAGGATTGGGATTGCTTGTAATGCCTTCTCTATATAAAAAGAGGATAGGGTCTTTTCTTTTCAATAGTTGTCATTTTAATAAAATTCTAATTCTAGAATTCTCCAATATGGTATTAGAATGAGACCGATCCTAGGGATCTTGTTGAGATTGTTATTATTTGTGGATAATTTTTTCCGTTCTTTTTATTTTATGGGGTACTAGTAATTCTTTCAAGGGCACCTCTATATATAAAGATCTGTAGGGTTCAATAATAAACTATTCCGCTTATTTCATCCAACATGGTATTACAGCAATGGTCTTAGGGTGGTCGGGCACTCCATCGAAAATCATAGCCCCTCTCCATCAATGGCACCGACCCTATTGCCAGCCCCTCTCCTCCGTGACAGCAGCCCACCGGCAGCAGTCAATGCTGCGTCACTGCTGGAGCTCTCCACTGCTAGCAGCCCACCGTGCAACCCTTGCTGCAGGTGGTGGTGCTGCTGGGGCCCCCTTTAGCCCTGGGGTGTGCATGCTACCCTTGAAAGGGGTGTTTGCCTTCTCTTAATGATTTGAAATTGATTTTTCAGGTCATTTTGATGATCCGAAATCAATTTTCATACTGCAAGAAATTCCTTTTCCCGGTGATCTATAGATCGAGACACGATGGGTGAACACAACGAGTCTATTACCAACTCGTTAGGGAAAACTTCTACCATGAGTGCATCCTCACATATACATGGCATGACCATCAAGGTTGATGGTATGAACTCTCTTATGGTCTACGTCGCTTGCTCGATTCGTCGGATCGCATAAGAAATGTATTTTGACGAAGGAAGAGCCGACTAAAGATAAAAAGACCGATGAGTATGAGATCGACAATGATTAGGTGGCTACTTGTATGCTGAATAGTATGAAAGTCTAATGCAAAGTAAGTCATGTTGTATTTATCTGTCAAGAAAATGTAGGAGGTTTTACATAAGATTTACTCAAAAAAATAATATAGCATGTCTTTATCGTGTAATAGAAGATATACACTTTTTGTAAAGGAACAATGTCTTTGGCCGAATGCTATGGCATGTTGAAGAATTTATGAGATGAGCAGGATAACTTTCAACCTCTCTCTACTGATGTCTCTGTTATGGCCAAGCAAAGGGAGGCTATTAGGTCAGTATAGTTCTTGGCTACACTTGGTCGAGTAGTGAAGGACCAATTGATGACTTTGGGGGAGATACTTATTCTTGCTCAAATATATGCTCACTTATTATTTTTAGAGGTGTCTGATTCTGTCCCTACTACTGAGTCCTCGGCTATGACATCTATTGGTCGTGGTCAGGGAAACTTCTCTAGCAGAGGTCAACCACATCCTCCGAGAGGAAACACAAGCCACAAACGAGGGTGCGTGGATCTATTCTGCGAGCATTGCCATCGCGATAATCACATTGCGGATAGATGTTGGATGAAACATGGATATTTGCCTGGACAGGGACCATGTGCCAATCAGGTACTACTGGTGGTGATGACACTATAGGTCATGATGGAGACACCCTTTCAAGTATTACTTGTTAGTGGCACAAGAAAGGGGGTTGAATTGTGCAACAAAATTAAATTCAAACAATCGCAAAAAGAACACAGGTGTTTAGAGAGGAAACCCTTGCGGGGAAAACCTCTACCTAGATCTCTTAATGTAGGATTTTGCCCCTACCCAAGTAAGAATTACTAGCAACAAGTAATCTTACAAAACCCCTCTTCTTGGACAAACCCCAAGAAGAGTTTTGTCCCTCTACTAAGAGGAAACGAGAAACTCACAAATCGGGTACTTAAATAAACTATCAAAAAGCAATATAAATCTATAAGCCTTGAATAAGAATACTCCCTTCTTCAAACCTATGAGCAGCAGGAAGAAGAGTTGCTCTCAGAAACAATAACACAAGTGAAGCACACAAGAAAGCACACAAGAGAGCACAAATGAGATCAAGAGCTTTCAAATTGAGTAGAATGTAAATTTCCTTGTAAACTCTTAAGGCTACTTATGGGGGTATATATATAGGTGTAGGAGGTCAGATTTGAGTTTAGGTAGTCATTTGAATTTGAATTGAATTGGAATAAATTGAGATAGAACGGCTATAAAGCATTAACTCAAATTTTGACTATATTAGACGTCCGGAAAACCATGATAGACGTCTAAAAATACTATTCCAAGCATCTGAGAATAAACCAGGATGTCTAACAAACTCTAGGAAAGAAAAGTGGTTACTGGATCAAATATAGGGACGTTTGAACAAAAAGTAGACATTTGAATATAAATGTTCAATCGTCTGAAAATGAAATTGGACGTCTGAAAAAGCATCAAGGATAGAGTGATCGTTACTGGAAAGAAGTTAGACCCAAACAGGAATCTAAAGATATATGGTCAAACATCTTTTTTAAGGACGTCTGATGGCCTTCAACATTCCAAAATCAAAATGTAACGAAAAAAACTTAATTGCGATCAATATAAACGTTGGAAAGAAAGTGAATGTTGGACAGTTTTAGACTGCTCAACACAACGACTGACATCTGAAGAATTCCTAAAATTATGACCATTCTATAGAGTTAAAGAGATTATCAAAATCTCAAGGAGGCATCTGAAGGTCGAAAATCAAACGTTTGAAACTAATAATAGACATCTGGAAAACTTAGATGACAAGGGTTGCAAGGTCTAGAAATGAATATAGGATCTGAACATGATCTTGGACGTCTGAAAAAACGCATTAGGCGTCTTAAAATTCAGACTCAGACGTTTGAAGGTAAAAAGAGCATATGAAAATCCAACAGAAGTAAGACTTTACAAAATAAAGAATGCGAGTAAGAATAGAAAAGATCAAAAAGCATCCTAAGGAAAATTCAAGGCTTTTTATACATTCTAAAAATTAAAATAGACTAAAAAGTAAAATCTTTTACCCTTTTGCCCTTCCTTTTCCTCGATCCTTATCTTTAAATCCTTCCTGCAACATGTTAGTCTTTTCGAAGAAATAGCTCATTTGTCATTATTAAAAAATACAATTATAACAACAATCTCCCCCTTTTTTTTATAATGACATATTTATGACATACTCCCCCTAAATAAAATCTTATGAGCTCCTTTTAACAATCAATCATGTCTTCCCCTTTTTTGGCATTAGCAAAAAAAAACTTTGAGACATGAACATATGGAAGTTAGAAACATAGGTCATAAAAGTTAGAAACAATGATGAACATAATAAATGTTTTGGTAACAATGAATGTAAATTCCTAATTGGCGCAAAGCAGCCATCTAAAGACGAGAATCAAAGTTTCTTCTTTCCTTTGGAGTAACCAGATTCCAAGTTCTTCATGTGGTCTTTGAGACAAGATAATTGCATAGCATATTGATTAGTGAAGCTCCTTAGATAGTTATGATCTTCATGTTGCCTCTTCATTTGAAGGTTCATCCCATTAAACATGACCTTTCGAAGAGCCTCTTGATTTCCTATATATTCTCCCTAGAATAATCCCAAGAAGTGGAATAAAAGGAACGAGTAGAAAGATCATGAAGCATGAGAGGAACTTGTGAGGAAGTAGGGCAAGGTAGAGACTAAGGAATTTCTTCCTCTACTTGTTCTTCAATTCCTTTCTTAAGACCCATAAGAAGTAAAGTAGTGCGGTCAAACTTCTTAACAGATTCATCTACAAACTGACGTTTCAAATCAAGGTTAAAATGGAGAAGCATGTTGGAAATAAAGGCACCTAAAGGAAGGTTCCTATGGTGTGTGCTACATAATGTGTCCATGATTAAATCACATCAATTCAATTTGTTACAGATTAATAAAGCATATAGGATGAAGGCAATCTCTCTAGAAATGTGATCAAATGATCCTGATTTTCCATGTAAGTTCAAAGAGAAGTCTAGCTAAAATGCAAGGCACAACCTTAAGATAATGAGATTCAAGTTTCATCCCTTCAAATAAACGTCATCTTTAACTAATGTCTGTGTAACAGTGGAGAAAGTAACTTCTTTTGCAATATCCCGCCAATGAACTCCTGAGTCGGTAGTGCAAATAATAGAAGAAATTACTTCATTAGTAACGGTAAAGGATACATTCAAAACACTAGATTTTAGGATAGAGGTAGTAGTTGTGGAGTCATTCATTAGATTAGCATAAAATAATTTCATAAGCTCAGGAAATATACGAGGAATTTTTCCACCAGGAAAAAATTCCTCATCAAAGAAATGTTGAATTCCTTGAGCTTGAAATAAGGATAGGAGATCATAATCCCTAAAATCATCCCATATAATTGGTTTGCCACACCTAACCTTAAACTTCTCAAAATTGTGAAGTTTTTGGGAGGTCTTTTTGGTTAAACAAAATTGTTCCATTACATTAGGTAGTTCTTCTACAGGAGGTGGGTTATTAGGTCCAGCACTCTTTTGCTTCCTACGAGGCATAATGAGGAAAAGAAAGAAGAACAAGCTTAACAGAAACAGCTGAAACCAAACGTCTAGTATGGCAATTAGACGTCTGAAATCGCAAAATAGATGATTGAAAAAATGAAAACATATGTCCAAGATTTTAAGAGATAAGAATCATAATAGTAGACGTCTGAACATGTAACAAGACGTCCGAACAGAAAGAATTATATCAATAAGAAAATAACATAATTCCCAAAAATCAAACCAAAAGAAACAAGCAAGAGAGTTGATCACAAACACAAATGTATCCTCATACAAGTTTGTATTAAAAGAAAATACAAGATCTAGATGTGAATATGTAGTGATTACCAAAGGAAGAAGATATGATCTTCCTTAACAAGAGGCCTTTATATATAAAGAGATGAAGATATGGCTATGGACGTCCGGTGAGCATAGGAGATGTCTGATGAGACACAGGAGGCGCCCGGCGAAGATCAGGTGTCCGGTGCTCTTAGGTGCTCTTCAATGGAGGAATATGGAAGAAAATGAGAAGTGATAGTGGAAGAGCTCTTTGGAGTGTGGTAGAAAGTAAAAGAATATGGGAATGACCATGAGGTAGTGTTCACTTTTAATAAAGCAGATTTTAAATTTCAAAAAGAGGTCAAATATCCATTGGGTAAAAGAAAGTTCTTTCAAATTTCGAATCCAATAGCATTCAAATTGCCTGAAATTAAATAATCATACGTCTAACATATGAAAAAGACATCTGAAAGACCATTTGAATTTGAATTCAAAACACTCCATTTGAAATTCAAAAAGATGACCATCGAACGATCAATGAATGCATTAAACAATGATCAGATAGAAACACAGACGTCTGAGAAGCATTCAAGACGTCTGTAATTCCTAGAAATTCTTTCCAGGGAAGAAAATTGCATGCTCACGACAATAAAACGTTTGATATGAACATTTAGACGTTCGAAAAACTTAGTTTTCTAAATCTTTCAACTTGCAAATTCCTAGATGCCTTCTAATGTGACTATATCTCTCTAAACTAAGTGGTTTTGTAAGATATCTGCAAGTTGGTCCTCAATGTTTACAAAATCTAACTTAGTTTCTCCTTTTAATACATTATCCCTAAGAAAATGATGTCTTACATCTATATGTTTAGTTCTAGAATGATTTACAAGATTTTTGGATAAATTTATAGCATTTGTATTATCACAACATATTTTAGTTTGTTTGAAATCTAATCCTAAGTCAGATAAAGTTTGTTTCATCCAAAGTACTTGAGAACATGCCAAAACAGCTGAAATATATTTAGCTTCAGTGGTGGATAATGCAACACAATTTTGTTTCTTAGAAAACCAAGAAACAAGTGCATTACCCAAAAAATGGCAAGTACCGCTAGTATTTTTTCTATCAGTCCTACTACCAGCATAATCGGCATCACTATATGCTAGTAAGTCTAGAGTATGAGTTCTAAGATAGTACAAACCAAAATCAATAGTTTCTTTTAAATATTTAAAGATTCTTTTTAATGTGGACGTATGAGATTCTTTAGGTAAATTTTGAAAATGTGTACAAAGATAAGTAGCAAACATTATATCAAGGCTACTTGCAGTAAGGTAAAGTAAAGATCCTATCATACCTCTGTATACCTTTTCATCAACTTGCTTACCATTTTCATCCAAGTTGAAACTCATGTTTGTAGCTATCGGTGTGGTTTTGCCCTTCACATTTTGCAATCCATATTTCTTCACTATCATTGGTATACTTTGTTTGACATATGAAGATTCATTCATCCATTTGTGTGATTTGAAGTCCAAGGAAGAAATTTAATTCTCCAATGAGACTCATCTCAAATTCATCCTGCATAATTTTTGAAAATTCTCTACATAAATTTTTATTAGTAGAGCCAAAAGTAATATCACCTACATAAATTTGAATAAGTATTAAATCATTAAGTTGATTCTTGATAAAAAGAGTTGGATCTACTTTTCCCATTATAAAACTTGATTTAATGAGATAATTTCTTAATCTCTCATATCAAGCCTTAGGTGCTTGCTTGAGACCATAAAGTCTTTTTAAGCTTATATACATGATTAGGAAATTCAAAATTTATAAACCCAGGACGCTAGACTACATAAACTTCTTTTATAAATTAATTTAAGAAAGTTGATTTTACATCCATTTGATATAATTTAAGACCTAAATGCGATGCAAATGCAAGAAGCATTCGAATCGATTCAAGCCTAGCTACAGAAACATAAGTTTCTTCATAATCTATACCCTCTTGTTGATTATAACCTTGTGCAACGACTTTGGCCTTATTTCTTACTACTTGACCTTCTTCATTAGTTTTATTTCTAAAAATCCATTTAGTCCCAATAATAGAATTATCGGTCGGTTTAGAAACTAATTCCCATACTTGATTTCTTTCAAACTGATTTAGTTCTTGCATAGAAAGTATCCATGAAGAATCTAAACAAGCTTGATCAACAATTTTGGGTTCAAGTTGAGATACAAAAGCATTTAGAACAAAATTAACTTGTGATCTAGTTTTGACTTTGTCATTAATCTCTCATATTATTTGTTTTTTTAGATGATCTTTATGAAAACTCCATTCTTTAGGAAGATTATGTGTATTTTGATCTTTAATGTGTGATACATCTATAAAGGATGTGTCCTCATCATCACTATCAACTTGTTTATTATCTATATAAGAATTTTCATCAAATTTGATATGAAGTGTTTCTTCTACTGTTCGAGTTCTCTTATTGAATACTCGATAAGCTTTACTTCGGGATGAACATTCATCTCCTTTAGCATCAAACTTATCTAGATTTTCTTTAATGATAAGCATATAACACTTATTTCCAAATATTTTGAAATAACTAATTTTAGGTATTCTATTATAATAAAGTTCATAACTTGTTTTATTAAGTATAGGCCTAATTAGGACTCTATTTAGTATATAGCAAGCCGTGTTAGTGGCTTTGACTCAAAAATACTTTAGAAGACCAGATTCTATAAGAAGTGTGCATGCACATTCTAGAAGAGTTCGATTTTTCCGTTCCACTACATTTTGTTGTGGAGCTCTAAGAAATGAAAACTCATGTTTTATTCCTATTACTTCACAAAAATGAGAAAAATCTTGATTTTCAATTTTTCCTCCATGATCGGATCGAATTCAAGAAATCATATATCCTTTCTCATTTTGAACAAGTTTTAAAAACTTGCTAAAAATTTTAAGGGTTTGGTCTTTAAGGTGAAGAAAATAAACCCATGTAAATCTTGAATAATCATTTACAATTAGAAGACAATATCTACCATCATTTAAAGTATTTATTCTAGTTGGTCCAAATAAGTCTAAATGTAAGAGTAATAAAGGTCTAGATGTAAAGACAATATTTTTGCTTTTGAAAGAACTTTTATTCAACTTACCAAGTGTACATGCATCACAAAAAATATTTGAATTAAATTTTTTCTTAAGCAATCCTTTAACTAATTCATACTTGACTAATTTATTTAAGTATTTAAACTGCAAATGACTTAATCGTTTATGCCAAGTAAACATTTCTTCATTTGATGCTACTAAACAATCATAAGTGTCATTTTTATCTATTTCAACAATATATATCCCTATACCTTTTTCCAATTAGAAGAATTTCATTTGTAATATTATCAAATATCTTAAAAAATTTAGCACTAAATAGAATATCATATCTTTTATCACAAATCTGGCTTACACTTAAGATATTATATTTTAATCCTTTTACTAATGCAACATGACTAAAAGATGCATTACCTTTACCAATAATACATGTACCTATAATCTGTCCTTTGTGGTTCCCAAATGTAACGGAATCGCCCTCTTTATATGTTACTTCCGTAAAGAGTTCCTTGTTGCCTGTCATACTTGGAACATCCGTTGTCCATGATTCAAGTTCCTTTGTTTTTGTCCTACAAAACATGATCGCCTGAGTTGATCCTCTTGACTGCTCTACTATCTTTCTATAGGCATGTAGTCCTTCTTTGGTTCTCTTAAAGATATATCTTGATAAATCTACTTCTTCTTGACCTACAAAACAAGATTGAACAAGTTTCTTTGGTACCCATTTTTTCTTGAGTCCGTATTGGTTAATTTTTTATTTCATAGTTGAATATGAAAATTTCCTTACTTTCTTTTGACTAGATGTAAAATTAATTTTTGAACTAGCTTCATGAGAATATCCAAGACCAAATTTGCAAGAAGAAGATTTTGTGATAATAAGAGTCTCAGTTTTCCTTCCCATTAGTAAACCTAGCAAGATATTCTAATAACCTTTCTGGATTAGTTTTAAGATCTTGAACATTAGTTTCAAGTTCTCTTTTATTCTTTAAACTTTTAGTCTCATCACACAGAAAATTTTATTCTTGCATAATCTTATCTTTCTCATTTTGAAGATCTTGATATTTTCTTTAAGATCTTTATTTTCTAACTTAATCTTTTAAAAGTATTATATAGATCATCAAAAGCTTCTATAAGTTCTTCTAAAGATAAATCATTTACCTCATTTTCTAATGCCATAAGTCCAAGGCATGCGGCTTCTTCCTCAGTTGAATCAATCTCCGATTCGTTTTTGCTTGAATCTGAATCATCCCATGTAGCTTGTATAGCTTTCTTTTTCTTGTACTTGTTAAAAGACTTCTTTGAATCCTTCTCTTGTTTTTCTTACGAAGTGGACATTCTTTTCGAATATATCCCTTTTTTTTCCATTGATAGCAAATGATTGGTTTCACCTTTGAATCCTCTTTTGATCCCTTTTTCCTAAAATTCTTGTTATATTTAAGAAATTTTCTAAACTTACAAGTCAGCATGACAAGATCTTCATTTTCTTCATCACTATCCTCGGATTCTGAATATACTTTAAAAGCTAATTGCTTTTTCTTCACTTCCTCCATTCCTTTCTTCTTTTGATTAAGCTTGGTCTCATATGTCATGAGATTTCCAAGAAGTTGATCCATGTTCATGTTTTCAACTTCATTGGCTTCTTCTATAACTGTGACTTTAGGCTAAAAAATATTAGTCAGAGAACGTAAAATTTTACTTTCATGCTGAACTCTTATGAAAGTCTTTCTATAGCCTTCAAGTTGTTGACAATGAAAGTGAAACGGGTGTACATATCATTCATACTTTCATTTTCCTACATTTCAAATTTCTCGAATTCTTGGGTTAGTAAAACAACTTTGGAATTCTTTACCTTATTGGTTCCTTCATGTGTAACCTCAAAAGTTTTCTAGATTTCATATGCACTTGTGCATTGAGAAATCCGATTAAACTCGTCTGGGCTGAGTGCACAATATGAGACATTCATAGCCCTAGAGTTGAGTAAGAGCTTCTTCTTATCATCATCTGTCAAAGCTCCATTTTTAGGTTTCACTAGCCTTTCAAATGATGTTTCCATCATTTTCTAGAGAGAATAATCTCTCGACTGAAGGAAGACTTCCATCCTCTGCTTCCAGTACGAGTAGTTCGTACCATCGAAGTAAGGTGATTTTGTTGTTGAGAAACCACAATTGCTGCTTGTTGCTACCACCCTGGATGCCATTTGATCGTCTTGCATAGGCTTTAACACCTACACACAAGAATAAACAAAGCTCTGATACCAAATGTTAGTGGCATAAGGGGGGTTGAATTATGCAATAAAATTAAATTCAAATAATCGCAAAAAGAACACAGGTATTTAGCGAGGAAACCCTTGCGGGGAAAACCTCTACCTAGATCTCTCAATGTAGGATTTTGCCCCTACCCAAGTAGGAATTACTAGTAACAAGTAATCTTACGAAACCCCTCTTCTTGGACAAACCCCAAGAAGAGTTTTGTCCCTCTAATAAGAGGAAACACGAAACTCACAAATCGGGTACTTAAATAAACTATCAAAAAGCAATATAAATCTATAAGCCTTGAATAAGAATACTCCATTCTTCAAACCTATGAGCAGCAGAAAAAAGAGTTGCTCTCAGAAACAATAACACAAGTGAAGCACACAAGAAAGCACACAAGAGAGCACAAATGAGATCAAGAGCTTTCAAATTGAGTAGAATGTAAATTTCCTTGTTGTAAATTCTTAATGCTACTTATGGGGGTATATATATAGGTGTAGGAGGTCATATTTGAGTTTAGGTAGTCATTTGAATTTGAATTGAATTGGAATAAATTGAGATAGAACGGCTATAAAGCATTAACTCAAATTTTGACTATATTAAACGTCCGGAAAATCATGATAGACGTCCAAAAATACTATTCCAAGCATCTTAGAATAAACCAGGATGTCTAACAAAACTCCAGGAAAGAAAAGTGGTTACTGGATCAAATATAGGGACGTTTGAACAAAAAGTAGACATTTGAATATAAATGTTCAATCATCTGAAAATGAAATTGGACGTCTGAAAAAGCATCAGGGATAGAGTGATCGTTACTGAAAAGAAGTTAGACCCAAACAAGGATTTAAAGATATATGGTCAAAAATCTTAAAAAGAACCAGTAGACATCTGAATAAATTTAAGGACGTCAGATGGTCTACAACGTTCCAAAATAAAAATGTAACGAAAAAAACTTAATTGCGATCAATATAAACGTTGGAAAGAAAGTGAATGTTGGACAGTTTTAGACTGCTCAACACGATAGATGTTTGAAAAATTCCTAAAATTATGACCGTTGTTCTATAGAGTTAAAGAGATTATCAAAATCTCAAGGAGGAATCTGAAAGTCAAAAAGCAAACGTTTGAAACTAATAATAGACATCTGAAAAACTTAGATGGCAAGGGTTGCAAAGTCTAGAACTAAATATAGGATCTGGACATGATCTTGGACATCTGGAAAAACACATTAAACGTCTTAAAATTCAGACTCAGACATTTGAAGGTAAAAAGAGCATCTGAAAATCCAGCAGAAGTAAGACTTTACAAAATAAAAAATGCAAGTAAGAATAAGAAAGATCAAAAAACATCCTAAGGAAAATTCAAGGCTTTTTACATTCTAAAAAATTAAAATAGTCTAAAAAATAAAATCCTTTTCCCTTTTGCCCTTCCTTTTCCTCAATCCTTATCTTTAAATCCTTCCTGCAACATGTTAGTCTTTTCGAAGAAATAACTCATTTGTCATTATCAAAAAATACAATTATAACAACATTACTCTCATGGGAGGAATATGACAGACTAGTGGCTTCTTAATCGAATTTATCTGCTAGTGCCTCTGTGGTTAAGACGAAAGGTATGGTTGCATTGCCTACTGGTTCACATGAGCCATCCTGGATTGACGACTCAGGTGTTTCCTCTCACATCACTGGCGATGCCACCTTATTTTCTTTTAAACTCTTGCAATCACCTTTAATGTGAGAGTTGCTAATGGTGCACTATCCCCAATGGCAGGACTTGGAAATGTTCCACTTACTAATTCCTTTCCTCTTACAGATGTTCTTCTTGCACCATGTTTTACTTTGAATCTTATGTCCATTAGTTAGATTATAAAGGCTCTACATTGTCGAGCAATTTTTTTATGATTGCTTCCTTTTGCAGGATCTGCAGACAATGAAGCAGATTGGAGGATTTGAGTAGAATGACTTGTACTATTTGCAAATTCCATCCTCATTTGAGTCTTCTGCCGCTACTTGTGCCACCACTGCCTTGCAGTGGCACTTACGCTTGGGTCATTGGAGTATCCTTGTTCGTCGACGTCAATTTTTAAGAGTTACATTTTCCTGAGTCTTTTTGTTGTGATACTTGTCAACTTAGCAAGCATTGGAGAGTTACTTTCTTGTCTAGTCAGAATAAAAGAGTTCAGTCACTTGTTGCTCTTATTCATGTCAATTTGTGAGGACCATGTAGAGTCCGAAGTTTACGAGGTTTTAGATATTTTCTTGTCTTGGTTGATGATTATACACGTGTTGCGTGGGTTTACATGTTGAAAGAGAAGTTTGAAACCTTTGTAATCATTAAAAACTTTTTTTCTGAAATATAGACTCAATTTTCTTGTGTTATTCGCATTTTCCTTGGTGATAATGGATTGAAATTTGTGAATGCTTCTTTGCATGATTTCTTCATTTCTCTAGGGGTCTTTCATCAGATGTCATGTATTCATACATCCCATCAAAATAGGGTGGTTGAACGCAAGCTTTGCCATCTACTTGATGTGGCTAGCATTATGATGTTTCAAATGACTGTTCCACCACATTATTGGGTAGATGTTTTGACTGTTACTTTTCTTATTACCAGGGTGTCATCTGTCCTCAAATGAAAGACACCTTACTTGCTGATGTATCTTGGCTAGGATTATTTCTTACTTATGCTTGTTGTCTTTGGGTGTATGTGCTTTTTTCACCTTTTCAAGGTCGGAAAACTTTATCCTTAGTGAAATGCATAATTTTGGGATACGTACACTAAAGGGTAACAAGTGTTATGACCCCTTGGCACATCAGTTTTATATGAATGCTGATGTCATCTTTTTTTAGGATGTGCCATATTTTCCACCCAAAGTGTCACCTCCGTTCTCAACTCAAGAGATTCCATTGCCAAAGCTGCTATGGATAACGAGATGCAAGCCTTACAGTCCTATGACACATGGGAGTTGGTGGATCTCCCTCCTGGGGCTACAATGGTTGGGTGTTGATAGACTTTTTATCATCAAATACCTACCTGATGGAATAGTTGAATGGCATAAGGCTCGCCTTGTTGCCAAAGGATGTACTTAGACCTTTGGTGTGAATTATTTTGAGACCTCTCCAGTGGCAGGATTTAGCTCCGTTCATATTCTTCTATCAGTGGTAGTAAACTATGATTGACCCATATTTTAGTTGGACATTGGGAATGCATTCCTTTATGGTGATATTGGTGAAGAGGTGTATATGCACCAGCCACTCGGATTTGTTGTTGAGGAAGGGTGTCAGAAGGTTTGCAGATTGTGCAAAGCCATCTATGGATTAAAACAATACCCAAGGGCATGGCTTGATAGATTTAGCAAAGTTGTATAATGGTTTGGTTTCATAGCACCTTGTTAGATCACTCGATTTTTGTCATGTAGAGACCTAGGGTCTGGTAATTCTCATAGTCTATATTGATGATATTTTTGCTCACAGGAACGACATAGAGGACATAGAGACAACCATGACCTTTCTACATTCACAGTTTGATATCAAGGATATGAGGAGAATTAGCTATTTCTTGGGCATCAATGTGTACCACCTGCATGGGATGTTGGTGTTATCCCAAAGGAAGTATGCTAAGAGAAGTAGGGATGATGGGATGTAAGCCAGCTAACATCCCATTGGACCCAGTTGCTTATCTAGTAGACTTTGACAACCCTATTTTAAAGGATGCTACGAGATATCGTACCATCATTGGCAAGCTACTTTATCTCATTGTTACTAAACCTGGCATTGCCTATGTTGTTGATCAGCTTAGCCAGTTTATGTAGGAGGCAAGGGAGGCACATTGGGTAGGGGTGTGTTAGATTTTGAGGTACTTGAAGAGCAATCCAAGAAGAGGCCTAACTTTCAGAAGCATGACTGCATAGACATGGGGATACTCTGATGTTGATTATGAAGGAGCACATGAAGACAGAAGGTCCACCACTGGCTACTGTACTTATGTGGGTGGTAATCTGGTTACTTGGCAGAGCAAGAAATAGAATGTGGTCTCTAGATCTAGTGTTGAGTCAGAATAGAAGGCGGTGGCTTATACTACATGTGAGTTGTCTTAGGTTCAGGCTATTCTATAAGACTTTGGTATTCATGTCTTTAGTCCTATACCTGTGTACTGTAACAATAAGGTTGCAATGTTCATTGCCAATAATTTAGCCTTTCATGAGAGGACCAAGTACATTGAAGTGAACTGTCACTTCATATGAGATACGCGAAAGAATATCTACGTCACATATTCCCATTGAAGACCAAGTTGCGGATATCTTCACCAAGCCACTCTTCAGGAAGGGGCTAGAATACTTGTGTTCTAAGTTGAGCATGACAAATATTTATGCTCTAGCTTGAGGGGGAGTGTTGAAATTATTATTATTTGTGGGTATTTTTTTGTTTCTATTATTTTATAGGGTACTACTTGTAATTCTCCTAAGGGCTCCTCTCTATATAAAGGTCCCTAGAGTTCAGTAATAAACTATTTCTCTCATTTCACCCAACATATTTCTTACGATCAACCCCTTCTTCGTGCAATACCCCTTCTTTGTGTGCCTCTGCTTTTTGCACGTGCACATCGCATACGCTACTTCGTGTACACACCGCAAGATTCCTCTTCCTGCCCATTGCGCATTTGCATGCAGGCTTACCTCCCCATCACACCTCTGCATATGGGTTTCATGCCTCTACGCACCAACACGCAAGGTCTTTCCTACTTATTGCACCTTGTGTGCAGGTTCCCGTCCATCGTGTGCTAACACGCGTGGGTTGCCACTACTACACTGCGTAATCACGTGTGGTGTCTTGACCTCTCATGCACCACGTGCGCAAGGCAATCTCCACTATGCGTAGTCTGCGCAACATCCTCGTGTGTGTGAATAGCACACACCAACTACTCGATCTAGTGTGCACTCGTCAGCATTTGCTGTGACCTTTGTGCATCATGTGCTATCTACTACGCCACACGTGCCACTCAAGCTCGTGCTTTCGTTATTGTTGTGTGCATCAAGCATTGTTGCTCGCATATAATGTGTTCGTGTTACGGTTGCGTGCTCAACTTCACAGATCTACATCTTGCAAGTCCATGGTGCCTCGCACTTGTCTTCTTGTGACAATCATCCTCATGCTCTTCTTTGTGGTTTTGATCCGACTCTCCTTGGGTGAAATCAAGGACTTGGAGCTCCAATGGTGAAATTTTGCATTAGAGGGGGGTGAATAGTGTGGGAAGTAAAATATGATAAATAATTTAAATATAAAAATCAATCGTACATAAGCATTCACCACACGAGGTGAGTGCTTTTAGATGGAAACCCAACCAGGGTAAAAGCTACCACATAAGTCTCTCGACTTAGAATTTCATTATTAACGAAGTCGATCAAATCTACTATCATATCACTTTAAACTAAGGGTGATACAACCTTAGTACAACTCTACTTATACAAGGGTAGTGTACCTTAAGACTATTCTTCTTCGCGAAGAGTATTTTGTCTCACAAGGAGATGAGAATTTGCAATGCAAATATCCAAACAAAACAAAAATAGAGAACTTATAGAGCCCCACAAATAAAGTTAAACTAGTTGCTATAGGTGTAAAGGTTACTTCCCTAATGTGGAAGCAATTCGACGTGAAAGCACAGTAACTCGGTGCTCTTGTTGTAAGGTTGATTGCAAGGAAAGTAGCTTCTCAATTTGCTCTCACTCTAGGTGTATATATGGAAGAATTAGCACTCAAGAAGGTTACACATTTTGATTCACTTCTATTGTGCCTCTCTTGTATATAGATTTAGGAGGGTCCTTTGGTATTTATAAGGGTGTTTGGGACACTATAGAGAGCCTCAAGGACTTCAAATAGCCGTTGGACAACTTGTGCCTACCAAAGGTTACATCAGATTTCTAGAAAATCGAGTAGACTTGTAGATAGTGCAAGCCAGTTGATGTCCGATCATCCGATTACAATATGATCGATCGACAAAAAATGATTTTCAATTGGTGCCCTACAATTGCTGAAAAAGGCCCTAAATGGTCTTTACAAGCTGGTTGACTGATGGTCGTCTGATGGTGTTATGGTTAGTCAATTGATGGTGGGTTGGCTACTAAAGGATTCTAATTTCTGAGTTCCTGGACTTGGGGATTCTGACAATTGGTCAGTGCCTTGATAGTATCAGGCAATGCCTGATAAAGACACCAGTCGGTCGGTGGCCGTCTGGCTATAAGGATCTTCATAGGAAATCTAACCAAATCTAGCTAAATCAACAGTGCATTTAATAGGTTCAAGTTCCAAAGTGTTTCGTACGTTAGAAACTCAACATTTAACTATGGGTCAACGGCTGGTTGACTGGCTACTAAAGAGTCGATTGAACAATATCATTTTTGGTTGGCTTTAGTTCCCTATGCTACCTGATGGCCAACTAAGGTTCTTAACTCTATTTTGAGGCTTTGTACAAGTAATCTAAGAAATAAAAGCGCAATAAATGAAGTACATAGATTACAAATAAAATATTCCATCATATTCTTTCTTCTATCTTCATGGCTGAAACTCATAGCTTTAGCTCCACTACTCCAACTATATGCTCCTTGATACTTTTGTCCATCATCAACCAGTGCCAATATCTTCCCCATTAAAGATGTTAGAAGTAGATCTTTCCCTTGGAGACCTTAAGACTAGCCTCTCCTATACAATAATCTCCCAATAGGCTTCTCTCATATGAGGATAAGGTAAGTGTTGCTTTTATAAAGGGATCAATAGTAAGCTTCTCTCATATGGAGACCTTGAAGAATGAGTCTCTCTTATATGAGGTTACAATAGGCACTCTCTCTATGTGGAACTAAAATAACATGTAATTGTATCTCTGAATATCTAATTACTTACCAACAACATTCACCTCTCTCGACATGGACATTGAGTGTAAGATGCAAGTATTGGAGTTATGTGCTCTGAGCGAACCGACCTGAGTTGAATCACTAAATCAATGATTCAAACCTGAATGTCAGATTATGTGGACACACTAATATGGTCAGATGGATCTCTCAGTACAATCAGGATAATGTATTGTGCCATGTTAGATATACCGATGACAGATATCAAAGAATCGAAACAATTCGGATTGAGGATTTTAACCATCCTGATATCTAACTATTGTCTCCAGTCTTAACAGAGTAGCAATCTTCTTTAGAGACCGATGCCCTTGATGCACATTCTTTTCATGGGAATAGAGATTCAAGGTTGCACGTAAGTTGAGTCAAGGGCTTGACTCGATGAGATAGAGATGTAGAAGTCCTCTTATTACTATCTTGGAGAAGGCACATCCTTAAACTTGAGACAAATATGTCTGGTCACGAACATATGCATTTGGTGTGACATTAGTGGAGGCAATAACCTTACTGTTAATATTGGAAAATTGGTGCATGTGGGAAGGTACAAGAGACATTATCCTTCAAGGGATCACATGGATCCGCTGTCATAGGTGTATGCAACATATTGGGAGACTCAAGCTTGCTCTGCGTATATTGGGAAGTATGAAATTTCATGCATGGTTGTATGGGTCCTGATTAAATCCATGTATGAAGAAAAGATGGTCCTTTAGGAAATGATCTAGCCTTCGTTCTTATCCCAATGATACAACGAGAATGTGAAAAGTATTAACTCATGATGTGATGAACAATGAATATGGGATTTAATTTTAAGGTTTACATATATTTTCCAATATGAAGGATTCACAAGTATTCAGAATACCACTAAACCTAAATCCTTAATTATTGATGTAATAAAATTAATAATCATTTTGATGGGTTCCTATTTGATTGAATTGATTTAAGGAGTTAAATTAGATTCAATTTGGTAATTAATTACACTAAATTTGATTAGGTATGAAATCCAAGAGTTGGATTGCAAATAATTTATATTTTGATGCTAGATCAAAACGAAGTGTTGGTTGGTGCCCTTCTCAACCATGAAGAAGCAGGTCATCCTGCTTAAGGGGTAGCTGACCCCCCTTGTACTTTAGAGGGAGAAAGGGGTTCGACCCCCACTCCCCCACAATTGACCCTCTTATCCCCTCCCATGTTGAAGCAAGACATCTAGGAAGGGTCCTGGATCTCCAACTACAACATGGGGCAAGGATTTGTTTCATGAAAGAGGACAGTCTCTTCCTGATGTCCCTCCCTAAGTGTAGGGAGTCGATGAAGGGGTGATTTTGGATGACCTGCCACCACATGGTCGTGTGCATTTGATCCTCTACGCCAAGATCTTGGTGGATTTGAGGCGAGGACCGCTTGTTAAAGGAGTTCACAGAGCGTGAAGAGTTTGTGTTGTACATAGAGAATCAAGATTTCTCGATACAAAGGGTCCCATATGCCTGCTGAGAAATAAGGAGTCCTTGTAGGTGGGACTTATAGTAGGAGGCATAACACATAGGGTGTTGTGCTTTGTCATCCACAGGTATAATTTCTTACTTACAGGGATCCTAGAACGGAGAGATATTGGATCTTCTTGTGTGGTTTTGATTACATAAGTTATATGGTTTCTTGATTTTTATTGTTTGGATTTTTGGGCATCGACTCGAGTATGTGATTCGATAAAAAAGTTTTTAACACCTATGTTTTTATACTTCCGTGATGCCATGAGAATCAAAGATCGAATCGTTCGGGTCTCCACACCCACTTGATTGTCAATCAAGTTCGAGACCTTATTTCCCAACAACATGATCTTACGAACTTTTGTACAGCAATAGGCAAATCCAAATTTGTCTAAGGTGGGGCATCCTAACCAGAAGTAGGCATAGAGTTTACATCAAATGAACTTTATAGTAGGTAGTAATGTAATGGAACAAGAGTTGACACCTTGTGTTGTTTCTGATAGATATGCAGACAATGTGATTCCAGCTCAGTAGTACTTAGAGAGAAATGGTATGCACACTCAAAGAATGAAACACTAGCAATGACAATATCGGCGACTAGTAGGGTCATAATAGCGATATCTTTTCTGGGTGCAAGAGTAACCCAGGAAGACACTTTTAGTAGTTCATAGAGACAACTTATCCTACTACGCAAAATCATGTATGAAGCATACACAACCAAAAGTGCGTAGTAGTAAGGCAAAAAGATCATTAGGACATAATACCTCAAAGGGAATGTTCCCATGCAAGAATGACGAAGGAACCTGATTTTAATCAGGTATGATGCAGTTAGAACAACATCACTCCAAAGATACTCGGGCACTTCATAAAGACAAATGAAGTCCAAGCAACATCTAGAATATGTCGTAGTTTCCTCTCTACAACAGAATTTTGAGAAGTATGGACACATCAGATTTGATATATGGTACCATTAAAAATAAAGACTGCAATTCCTTCTACATAAACTTTGAGGCATTATCACTGCAAAAGATCTTTATAGACGAGGAATAAAAATTGTGGACTTCATAAAAGAAGCACCTCACTACATGTAGAATCTCTGACCAGACCTTTATAAGAAACTTTCAAGTCAGTCAATTGTACATCAACAAAGACAATAAATTATCGATGTCCAGCCACATTAGCAACACTACATGGTCTCCACACATCACAATATATTAGGAGAAAGGGGGAAGAACTTTTCTCAGCTTGAGATGGAAAGGATGAACGATGATGTTTCCCCAACTAATAGGTTGCACAATCTAGAGTAATGGAATGAGGTAATTAGCTAACATAGGCAACATCTTACTAACAGATGGATGACCAAGTTGACAATGTCAGAGAATAGGATTTGCTACAATAGAGGCAGCGCTAGCAAAAATGGTGGGTAGATCAAGATAGTAGAGTCCATTCTTTTTATATCCCCTACCAATTATTTGTCAAGTTCAAATCCCCTCAAAATAAACATTATGAGCATCAAATATCACATGGCACTTTAGATCCTTACATAACTTGTTGACTGACAATAAGCTTATAGGAAACTCGAGTGCACAATAGACATTTGAAAGCTGCAATCAAGAAGTGAATTGAATATCACCAATAGTAGTGGTAGGAGAATAGACACCATTAACTAGTCTAATAGAGGTAACTACTTTAAATTGTTTAGCCTTAGAAAGATTGCTGCTTCAACTAGTTAGATGGTTAGATGCGCTAGAATCTATCACCCAATATTCAGCGGTGGTCGAAGCCAAATATTCCTGATTGCTAGCAACATTAGCAAAGGTAGAGTGGGAAGAAATGAAAGGCGTAGTTTATTATGAGGGCTCTGCTTTTCTTTATATAGATAGAGGGAAAGGGCAAATTGTAATACAACCAGACAAAAGGTGTACAACACACCCTTACAAATAAATGTAAAATAGAAATAAAAACAACCAAGTCTACACTCCTCAAACTGAAGCATATATATCTATCATGCTCAGCTTAGAACAGCAATAATCAAAAGTAGACTTAGGAAGTGACTTTGTAAAAATGACTATCGTCTGATCATCTGTAGCAACTGGAGTTTTATATAAAATGCCTTTCTGAATGAGATCCCTGGCATAGTGGCAATCTAATTCAATATGTTTGGTTCTTTCATGAAACATTAGATTGTTGGTGATATATGTGACAGCAACATTATTGCATCTTATCTCCATAGGACCAGTAATCTGTATATGCAAATCTCCCAAAAGTAACTTCACCCACATGAGTTTAGCAGTTGTCTATGCTATGGTCCTGTATTATGTTTCTGCACTCAACCTAGAAACAACAGTTTGCTTCTTGCTTTTCTAGGTCACTAAATTGCCAACTACATAGGTGCAAAATACTATGGTAGATTTTCTATCCGCCAAACAACCTACATAATCAGCATCAAAATATACCACTACAGATATGGAAGCAACCCAAGTAAATAGAAGACCAACTCAAACTGCCTTCTTCATATATCTCAGGACTATTATGGCAGCATCCCAATGCTGCTTTGTAGGCCTAGCCTTAGATTACCTAAGTCTCCCAACTGCAAATACAATGTTTAGCCTAGTAATAGTGAGATAAAGTAGCTTCCTCACAAGTTGTCTATACTGACTGCTATCCAGGGAAGGTGCCTCAACGTCATAAAAATGTGCCTTTGGGTCTATGGGTATATTTGCAAGCTTTGCCCTAGGCATCCCAGCTCCCTATAAAATATCTAATGCATATTTTTTCTGAGATAGAATAATTCCTTGCTTACTACGAGCAACTTCTATCTCCAGAAAGTATCGTAGTGGACCCAAGTCTTTCATCACAAACTGATTGGCCAATTAGTCCTTGATTTGCATAATACCATCTGTATCGTCTCCTGTGACAATCAAGTCATCAACATAAACTAGGAGCACTACCACACCTTTCCCAGTCTTCCTAACATACAAAGAGTGATCTACAGAAGATCTCTGAAAGCCATCAGGCTCCACCACCTAAGAGAGTTTCTGGAACCATACATGTAGACTTTACTTGAGTCCATAGATAGCCTTCCTTAGCTTGCAAACGTAGTCCCCCTGCGTCTCATAGCCAAGAGGCTGCTGCATATATATCTCCTCTTGTAAATCGTCGTAAAGAAAGTCATTCTTTATGTCAAGCTAATGAACCTGCCAATCATAATGTGTTGCAACAGAAGCCAATATCGGCACTGTCGATAGCCTCGCTACTGGAGAGAAGTCCACTCCATAGGTTTGGGTAAACCCCTTTGTTATCAGTTGTGCTTTGTATCTGGCGATGGTTCCATCTGGACGAAACTTGAGTGCAAATACCCATCTGCACCCTACTAGGTTGGCTCCTAGCGGAAGTGGTGCAAGATCCTACGTGCCTCTGCTCTAAAGTGTAGCCATCTTCTCCATGGCCTGGCGCCACTTTAGATGAAGCATGGCTTCTTGATAAAGTAGGCATGGTAATGGTAACAAGGTCTCTAGTAAACCCAGAAAATGTTGTACTAAGATCAGAAGTGTGTAGATGTCCCACTACATTGTATTTGGCACATGACCTGGGAGCCTTCCGATTAGCAATCGAAATATAGATCCTCAATAGCCTCATCTGTCTGTGCATCATCACTAAGCACCAAAGTATCACTGCCTAAAGACCATGTGCTAACCTGATGTGGGGAGGTTGGAGGCATGGGAGGGGGCAACTGGAAAGTAGTATGTGACCTCTGATATGTAATAATAGGGTCATTGAACTGATCCTTCTTAGGAGTAGGACGGTCATTCATAAGTATCACACCAAAAGGAATGAGTAGAACAGGCAAAGGAGCCCCATCAATGATAGGAAACAAGTCAAAGCTGGTAGTGAAAAAATACAGTATAGACTCAAAATGTCACATCTGCAGAAATATAATGGCAAGAATTAAGCGGATCAAAGCATTTGTACCCTTTTGGGGTTCTAGAACAATAAAAGAAAACACACTTGACAGCTCGTGGTGCTAGTTTATCCCATCCAGGAATCAAATCATAAACAAATGCAATGTATCCAAAACACGATAACAAAAAACAAATGACGAGTAGGATACAGAACTTGGCATGGGATTTGCTCATGAATAGCAGAGTTTGATATCCTATTTATCAAGAAACAAGTTGCAAGAATAGCATCCCCTAATATAAATCAGGCACAATATATTGGATAAGAAGGGTGTATGCAACATCCAACAAATGTCTATGCTTTTTTTCAGCAACTCTATTCTGCGGAGAGATATGTGCACAAGCAGTTTGGTGAACAATCACATTACAATGGAAAAACTGCAACAAGCGAGAAGTACGAGACTCTAAAGCATTATTAGAATGAAACATCTTAATAGTGGCAGAAAATTGGATGTTTATATTGATAACAAAATTTTCAATAATAATTTCAACATCAAATTTATTTTTCATCAAGAACATAGGAGAAATCATCAATAAGAACAAGAAAATAATGATACCCAAGACAGTCAAGAACCCGAGTTGGACCCCACACATCTATATTAACTAAATCAAACAAAGCAGAAGACCCAATAATAACTGGAAACAGGAAAACTAGCACGGTGGTGCTTGCTAAGCTGGTAAGCGTCGCAGGTGATGGTGTTACTGCCAGGTATGTGGGGTAGAACACGTCTAAGTCTCTCCACAAGAAGGTGGCCAAGGTGAAGATGCCATTGGATAGGAGATCTAGTGGCCAAAGCAGTCTCCCCCTTACTCACAGAAGCAGCAATAGCAATAGGAGAGCGACTAAGACGGTACACCCTTCCTCACATCTTCCACCAATCGTCCTCCCCATGAGCTAGTCCTGAAAGACACAACACTGTATCAAAAATAGCTCTGCAATTGAATTCTCTGGTAATACGAGTAATAGGGAGGAGACTGAGTGGAAAATTGGAAACATAAAGAACATTCGGCAATTGCAAAGTAGAAGAAAGGGATACTCCCCCCTTTCCTTCAACCGGTGACAATCTACCATTTGCAACCTGCATTGTCCTGCCTGGAGGCATAGATCTCAAGTCAGAAAAGACATCCAAAGTACCACATAATACCATGAGGCTCCTGAATCCACCAACCAGGCTCTGGAACTAAGGGCAAACAATGAATAAGCATCAATGATACCTGAAGGGGAGGCAACTATTGTCTTTGAAGTAGGCTGGGATAGGTGATTGTTCTATAATAACTCAAACTCTGCCCCGGTCACTGTCTCAAGTATAGGTGTAGTCTATGTTGCATGGTGAGTAGTGATAGGCTTTCCGTGCTTCTGCCAACATGTGGCCTTAGTATGACCTAGCCGGCCACAATAAGTACAAGGAGGTTTGGGATGGCCTCTTGAGCCTCGTCCACGGCCACGACCATAGGTAGACGATGCTCCTCTGCAAGAACAATGAAAAGCAGCCAACGCAGTAGTCTGGCTAGTAGTCTCAGTATAAGCAATAGGAACTGTAATCCTGAAAGTTTCCTTAAGAGTAGGCAAGTCAGTCATCATCAAAATCTGATCCCGTGCAGCTGCATACTCTAGTCCCAAACCAGCGAAAAACAAGGAAACTACAAGCTCTTTCTTGAAGGCACGTCAAGAAGAGCATGTGCAACCATGTCTATAGGAGTTATGTGGCTCCAATAACCCCTTGACCTAAGAGTAGTACTGGGCCAATGTCTTCCCCTCTTGATGAAGATGAAAAAACTCATGATAGATCTAAAATACCCGAGCAGAATTCTTCTCGTGAGAGTATGTCTCACAAAGAGATTCCCACATCTTCCTTGCAATAGGATAGTACATAATCTCATTGCCTATCTTGGGTATCGTAGAATTCATCATCTAGGTACAGACCACCGCATTATCATGATCCCATGATGCATTGACTCCTGTTTTCTCAATGGGCTCAAGCTGACTCAATATATGCTCCTTCTCATGACCTCTGACAGTCATCAAGAACATCTGGGACTACTGTGGATGATTAGTCTCGTCCAATTTAATCATTGGACCAAAAAATAAACTTTTATATCCCCTTGCGTCTGTAGAAGTATCCGATGTGATCTCAGAAGAACTGGAACTAATACAACTTCTGGATGCCATCCTGCAATCCCCTGTCACCCGCTAGATGAAAACAGAGCCAACTGATGCAAAAATCAAATCTGAAATCACCAAAACGTGATCTGAAACTAGTTTTTCATATCATGAATCTTAACTTGAACGGTGAAGTGACCCTTCTCTAACCAAGATCTAGTGAGAACAGGTCACCTCTCCCTATTAAGACCCCACAAGGAGGTCAAAAGGAGGTCAAATGAAGGGAGACTGCCTGCAGATACCCCTACCGATCGAAGGAGATCAAGGGCATCACAGCCCCAGCAGTGATCTCTATAGGTGACTGCGACGGCGCTCAAGCAAGCAGCAGCACCGCAGCAACCTACAGCGGTCACGCAGCTCCCCCACGGTGGCAATCAACGATGCCTGTAGCGGTGGGGGAGGGGTTGCACCAACCCAGGTGATGTAGAAGCAAGTGAGGAGGCCCTGCTGCCTCCTCACTCCACCTGTGGCTGTGACGACATTGTGGAGAGGTGGCGGTGACGGTGAGGGCCCTCGATGGTGCTACAAGGGTTTAAGGTTAGGGTGGCGGGTGTTGGCGGCTTATTTCGGTGGGATATCTAAGGCACCGGTCTATGACGATTACTCTGATACTAAGTAGGAAGAAATGAAAGGCTTAGTTTGTTATGAGGGCCCTACCTCTCTTTATATATAGAGAAAAAGGGCAAATTATAATATAACCGAACGACAAATAAAAGGTGTACAACACACCCTTACAAATAAATGTAAAATAGAAATAAAAACAACCAAGTTGACAAGTAGCATAGATGGAATCTACATTATCTGTAAACATAACTAATCTCCTAAAGAATTGCACCACACTAGAGTAGTCTTCAGACAATAGTCCGAGCTAATAGTAGAGGAAAAGTATAAGCATCATGGGAGACTATCCCAAGTAGCATGAGAATAAATGCCAAACATAGCCATTGAGACAAGTCAAGTATCGGTTTGGGAAGATGAGATGCCACCCAAGAAGATCAACAAGCCTTTCTAAAGGTGCTATCAGCAATATAATTATGTGGACATGACACCTGCGAGATTCAACAGTAGAAATAGGAGGTTTCGGAGACCCTACTGCGTAGTAGGCAGCAAGGAATTCATGCAAATTATCAAGAAGCAGCCCCAACCAGTGCAATATAGTGGGCCAACACCCACAAAAAATTGATAATACCTAGTAAATAGGTATAGCAGCAGGAGAAATACCTAGTAAATAGGTACAACACTAGGAGAAGAGGGAAATGTAGTTCACTGGTGACAACACCATAATAGCTTCCCGATGGCAACATCTCACTGCTGTGGCATGGGAAGGGCCTGAGGGATGGCCATATAGGGGCCAAACCAACTCCCCAAAGACCAGATCTAGGCTTTACACAGCCAGAACTGGGCAAACAGGGCCAAAATCTGGCCAAAGGTGGCTGGCGGAGGCCGGTTCCGGCTGGCTGGCCGTCACCTGAGCGTGGCTGGTCCTGTGGCGGTGGTGGGGCTGAGATCTGGCAAGGAATGGAGGTCTTTTGCTTGAAAAACTAGGGTTAGGGTTTTTTTATGTTTTATTTGGTGGAGAGAAGGAAAAAGAGATAAAAATCAAGTGGGTATCAACCACCAACTTAGGATCGCTGCTGAGATATCATATGGAAGAAAATGAATAGCTTGAATTATTTTAGACTCAAGCCTCTCTTACACAAAGGAGGCGAGAGGGAAAAAATTACAAAGTAGTAAAGAAAAAAAATAACCAAAAGATCATAAAGTAAAATAACTCCAACAAATATGAATCATTTGCTCTAGCCCACTATTCGGTTGTAAAAGGCTTAATTATTCTCTGTGTAAAGGTCCCGTCTTTCAATGTAACCATTCTCTTATGAAAGAGTTCTTTCTGTTGAAGGTAATGGCATATAATTCTCCACCATATTGATGCAGGGATCTCTATGGTCAATATATTATGCAATCTCTCAGGCAGTAGGCTGCAGAATGAATGCATTATGCAGAAATTCATGTACTTTTACTATCTTTATCCATCGGTTGTGGATTATGTCACTCCAGGTAGATTTGGTTCAATAAGATGAAAGCAGATCCATTGTTCAGCAGCTGGACAATAAAAAAACATTTTTTGCAATAATGGCCATTGCGCATTCTTCCCATTAGACGATTTGCGAGTCTTAGGATGCTTCCTTTTTTTCTTTTTTTTATTTGAAAGAAACGATGCTTCCTTTTGTATCCCAAGAAACCTACTCTCAAAATCCTGGAAGAGATTAATATGAAATATGCTGCTTTCTCCCCTGATGTTCTTTGAACAAAGTTCTTTTGCTATTCTTTTACATTCGCTTTTGATTTCATATCATTTTAGCTGTAATCATTTTGTCGGGACATTTAAATGATTTCTCATCCTTCGGAAGTGTTTGGATATCAATTTTCCTTTTCCTTTTATTAGTTTGACGTCTCGATGTATGAAGGAAGGTTGCTGTGACAAGTAGGGGGATGAATTCTGCCGTAGTTTCATGGTTTTCAACAAAGTTATCCTGCTTGGTATGCGGGTTAAGTTAGTGAAATAAGTAGAGGAATATGGAAGGAGTTGTAAAATAAGTGGATTTTGATGTTTGGGTGGCTAGATGGGTTAACTTTATTCCACAAAGGAGGTAGGTTAACTTTACATCGGATTAACTCTCTTTAACCTGATACAAGTGCCAGGCAGATTAAGTGGAAAAGAAACCTGGGTTAACTCTCTTAACCCACCTACCAAATAGGATATGGTGAAACGTTTGGCACGTAATAGTAAAACTGTAAGTACGGGCAGTGCCAAGAAAGGTATTGGTTTTGGGAGGGGGATTACTAATGATTCTCAAGCTCTTAAATAGACCAGTCAGTGAAAAACATGTAGTCAATGTAAGATGCTTTGGTACGTAATCAGCAAAATGTAAGCCTCCGACGAAATAGATAGATAGCTTCACTTGTTGAGAGTTGTCTACTAAAGTGAAAAAATTGGGGGCATTGAAAAAGAGAGGGATGGAGAGGTGCTGATGGAAAGAAAGCTTGGGAAGGAGCTTGAGGAGAGAGGTGAGGGAATCGGGATTTGGAGATGGGATTATAAAGGTAAAGATTGTGTTGTCTCTCTTTCAGGTTTAATCAGGATGGGAATTCATGTTATACCCTTTCAAATATCAAATGTTAATACTGATCTAAATTATAGTATTTTCTCGTCCAGTCAATGCCTTTAACTATTTAGTATAAAAGGTATGTCTAGATCTTACTTAATGCAACAATTTAAAGAAATATTTAGTTTCAAGAGGGGCAAAATTTTTACATAGTCCCTTTGGTCCCGAGTAAAAAGCTTCGTTTTCTAGTGCGTCAGATATCGAATATTAATACTTATTTAGATTATAATATTATTCTCTTCCAATTTTGTCTTTAATCTTTTACGAATAAAACGTAGGTCAAAATTTTACTTAACCCGACAACTTAAAAGAAGTACTTATTTGACGGGGAGATAAAATTCTTCTTTGATCGTATGCCTTTAAAGAAAAATTTACTTGTAGTATGGGGGTATGGTTTCGTGGGGAGTGTGGGGGTGGGGTTGTGTGGGGTACGTAAACCTTGTGTGGCCCCTCGGTTTCTCACGGACCAATAAAGAAGAGATTTAATTTGCTTATCTTTTGTAAC
The DNA here is from genome assembly GCA_037157565.1 of Thalassia testudinum. Taxonomy (NCBI): domain Eukaryota; kingdom Viridiplantae; phylum Streptophyta; class Magnoliopsida; order Alismatales; family Hydrocharitaceae; genus Thalassia; species Thalassia testudinum. Next base: position 20,477,557 of record JAZHRO010000015.1, on the reverse strand, counting down.
ATGTGTGCCCTATCAAGGGAAACTATGGAAAAAGGTGACCATGTTCCTAAATTTTGCTAAATCCCAAGATTATGGTCCTCCATGTGGTCCACTGAGATGTGACGAAACTTTTTGTCATTGCTTTTCACTGGTTTTTTTTCCTACAAAATGCTAGCATCTTGTGGTTGGTGGACTGGTCTAATCACCTAATATTCATTAAGTTTCCCTTGGGTAGGCATTTCATGATTTATAAAGCACTTAACAAATCTACATTAGTGGTTTAGGAGATGATACATGTGTCATTTGATGAATTTTCTACATCAGCTTAAGCATAATTCACAAATGATAAAGATAAAGAGCCTTCATCTATTGATGCAAGTAATATAATTGATGAGCCTTCATCCATTGATGCAAGTAATATAATTGATAACAATATGCATAATGTACCAAAAGAATTCTATTTCATGAAAGATCATTCACAAGAACTAACAATAGGAGATGCTTCTGGAGTATAAATAAGATCAACATTGAAAAGTAATTTTGTATACAAGGCATATTGACAAATTGAACTTGAGAATATTAAAGAAAGCTTGCAACGAGGAATTTTGGATTTTGGTTATGTAAGAAAAATTCAACCAATTTACCAAAAAATTAAGTTTTGGAGTTTGGTTTGACCACAACATTGTTAGTACACGATGGTCTTCAAGAATAACTTGGATAAGTCCAAAAACATCGGCAAAGACAATCCAAGACTTGTTGTACAAAGGTTACAGTCAAGAAAAAATTGATTTTGATGAAACCTTTGTATCAATTGAAAGATTAAATCAATTTGAATGCTTCTAGTTGTTGCTTGTTTCTTAAACCTTAAATTACTGCAAAGGGACGTTAAAGCTATTTTCTAGGTGGATTAATAAAAGAAGTTTATAAGAAACAAACCTTGGATTTGAATGTTGACACATTAGAGTTAATATTGAAATATTATGACTTTGGTGATTTTAATATTAGCAAAATATTTGGAGATGATTAAAAAAGAAATAACAATTATTGAAAAAATTGAAGGGTTGAAAGGCAATTTCAAACTAATGATGAAAAATATATGTATAGCAAAGTTCAATCAAGTCTAGATGATGAAGATATTTTTCTCTTTGTTTTTGATAAAAGGAAAGTACTACTACCATTCACAATAGTCATCCAAATTTATTTATTACAATAAAAAGTTTCTACAAAACATCTATCCACAATCTGACACTCAGTCTACATCATCATAGATATTCTCAACCACACATTATCACTATTAAAAGTGACATCATTCCTAGCCTTCCATATGACCCAAAGAACAAAAGTTATATACACACATGACTTATCAACAAATGTGAAACTGGATCACAAGACATCCCACGTGGGAAGAAATGATGAACAGAACCTCCTCTAGACTACGTTTGTCACCATGCACGTGCTAAACAAATGTCGATTGTCATCCTCCACAAAGCCGCAAAGGGGGTGTTGGACGACAGTGGCACCAAGAGTTCTCTTCCGATAAACACTAGTTATCAAGCCATCTAGTTTGGCTAACCATAAAAGGATCTGCACCTTCAATGGTATTTTCAACTATCAAAGGTAGCGCATATACACCGATGCTCCTCATCTCACTGGCCCTCACAAAGAACCTCATAGGCCTTGTTTGGCACATAGACACCCTTCTTCCACTCAAATCTATCCAACCCTTCCTTCAGTTTGAAAACCTCCAAAACCACCTGCAATCTACTCGCCTCCTCTCCTGTTCTAGTGAGGTGCGTGTCACTAGGGGGAGAGACCTTCCATCCTTACATAACCGTGTCCCACATATTAGCCACAGATGCCTCTTTCAAGTCAGCTGCATCATACACGCGTGGAAAGAATTCTTTGAGTGATCACATACCACACCAGTCATCCTTCCACAAGCTGAATTTCTCCCAACTCCCAAGCTCCAGTCTAAATAGCTACAAATGATCCATCACAGTTTTAGACATCGAATCCCAAAACAGAGAAGCCGATGTTGGAGCTAAAATATCCTTCACCCTATCCGTGCCACCATATGAGTCCCTCATCACTTGTTGCCACAATCCATCATCTCCTCTCAAAATGATTACTCCCCACTGCCACAATCCACCTGCTGCCACCATACAAGTCCTAAACTCCCTGAGAGAGTGAACACCCAAACCACCCCGCTTCTTTGTAGTGTAGATAGTACGCCACTTGGTAGGTTGCATGAAATGTCCACTATGTGTAGGCCCTTTCCAAAAAAATCTTTTCCGCAAAACATCAATCTTCTTCAACACTGATCTTGGCGGACTAAACATAGAAAGAAAGAAAACTAGCATACCTGACAACATAGAATTTAGTAAGATCAATCTTCCTAACTTTCAAAAAAAGATCAATCTTCCTCATTTAGAGAGGAAGCGACCACACCACCCAGCCATCTTCAAAGAGATCCTCTTAAACAGCTGCATCCAATCATTTTTTTCATCTTTTTGGCATGGAGGGGTAAGCCAAGGTAACGGATCAGGAGGCTAACAACATGTGTTTGTAAAATATGGGATAAGTCCTTCAAACAGCAAGCATCTCCAAAATAGATGAGGAAAGATTTGGCACAATCTATTTTTAAGCTCGACATCTCACTAAAAATGTCCACCACATATTTGAGGCACTCTGCCTCATAAACCCCCACCCCCCCACCCCCCTTCAATAAAAAAAGATCGTGTCATTGGCAAACTACAGAATAGGTGTTACGGCCCACTGGGAAGAAAGGGTGTAACCATGCAATAAACCTCCAGCACATGCTTTGAAACCAAACCTCGCTAAGGTGTCAATTGCAAGAATAAAAATGAGTGGAGCTACAAGACACCCTTGCTTGACCTCCTTCTGAGGTTGTATCCAAAGTCCTGTAGGACGCCCATTAATCAAAGGTGAAAAGGAGGACGTGGTAATGCACCTTTTAATCCATTGCACCGAAGTCTTCGGAAAACCATGCCTCCTAAAAATCTCCCAAAGATACGCCTAAGAAACTGAGTCGTACACTATGGAGAAATCCACCTTCCACATGAAGGACTTCTTTTTCCTCCTGACCCAACCTGCCACCATCTCCTACGCCAAAATAAAAGACTTGTGCAATGATCTACCCTTTAAAAAAGCCGACTGAAGTAGACTAATAATATGCTGCATAACCTCCCTCATGCGATTAGCCAGCACCTTGCCAATTATCAAGTAGATAGAATTGGAAAGAGCAATGGGTTGAAAATCGGAAAGTGACTCCGCACATGCCTACTTTGGAAGGAACAAAAGAAGGGATCCATTAATTTTCTCCAATCCAAAGCTCCCCCTTTGAAAATCATCAATCACAGCCATGATGTCTTCTTTAAGCACCTGCCAAAATTCTTTATAAAACAAACTTGAGAATCCATCAGGCCCTGGTGATCCTTCTTCCTTCAAACCCTTAAATGCCAAGACCACTTCATCCTCCCCGATTGGCCTACACAGCAAATGACCATCTTGCCCTCCCAATCGTGGTATATCTGAAGATGACAACTTCCAAACACCCCTAGGTCGTGCCCGTGTAGAATATGTAAAGTACTTATTAGCCATGCTACAAATTTCTAAGGGCGACGTAGCCTAGTGATCTTCATACTGGAGAGATGAAATAAGATTATATCACCTTCTAGCACTTGCTGCTGCATGAAAAAATATGATATTTGAATCTCCCTCCTTAAGCCACAATTGACGAGAACGTTGGTGCCAATCCATTTCCCTCTGTAAGTCCTCCTTAGCGATAACAGCCTGTAAAGTTTTCCTTCTCGCCTTCTCTTCCTCACTCAAAGACATCCTATCCTCCTTTTCATCCAGCCCCTTCACCACCTCTATGGCCTCCTTCCTCTTTTGAGCCTTCCTTTACGCAAGAGTCTTCTTGAATTCAAACAACATAATTTGCAGGCCTCCCAGTTTGGACACCAATCGTTGTGTTGCAGAACCCTCACCTCTATTTACAACCCACCATGACGTGACCATGTCTCTAAACCCCTGAGGTACCTCACTAGAATGCCTCTTCTTGCACGATCCCTCAACCCGCAAGCATTCCACGTGAGAACCCTTAACATGAGGACTCATGATTGCTCCCTCGCACATCCTGCATATGAGACACATTCAATATAGTTGCCACTTGATTCACATCCACATGCTTTGGGTGCACACCCTCCATACGAGACACATTCAATATACCTACCTCCTGATTCACATCTACATGCACCAGGCCACCACAACGATGGTTGTACCTCCCCTTGCTAGATGTCCCACCTCGAGAAGATGAAGACCCTGCATTATACACCATGGCAGCCGATGTTGAAAAAACAAAAGTGACTTCTCTTGACTTGTCAACACTCCCACTATTATTCAAAGCCTCCTAATGGATCATCATGGCACCCGCCTCCCCGCCATCCTCCATACCATGCACCATGCCCCCACTGCTGGCTTTGCCATTAGCCATTCCCCTCACCTCCATGTCATGCTCCAACCCAGCCCCATCAACCACCTTATGCTTCTTTTGATTAGCACACACAGCTACCTGCTTCTCGTGCACCTTGCGCCACTGGATAGGTGCCTCCTCCCCCTCCACATCATTAGTTTGCCGCACCTCTTCCTCTTCCTTCCTTCTCACTAAAGGGTGAACCCTCACGCAAAGATGAAGGAGACAAGACAAACCCTCACACCTCAGAACAACCACATCAAATGCCCCCCCATGTTGGAGGCTAACCTCGACCCTAACCACACTGCCTTCCCCTCCTAACAATCCCACCACTAAATCGTCCTTCAGAGGCGTAAACTCGGCTACCACACTGCTAACCACAGCATTGGAACGTAGATGTAGAGGGAGACCCCATATCTCCACTGGGCCTTCTCTGACAAAAACCTACCAAGGCGATCTATCATTCAATGCCCCATCAAAGGGGGATACCAATCTCCAAAGAATGGACACCGACCCAAAAGAGGATGAACAGAACTTGAGCACATCCACATCCATCTCCGACAGACCGAACAATAAGAACCTCAATAGGTTCAAAGAAGAAATCTTCCACAATGACAAGGGGAGAGAGAGAGAGAGAGAGTTCTTGCAAAACCCTGGAGATCTTCCAAGGATGGCATGCCAGGCATGACCTCTTCGATGAGGGCCCCCGAAGAAGAGACTTGGTGGTAAGAACCTCCGGTGAAGGAGGGACCTCCATGTCTAAGGAAGGAACCGTCAGTGTGGGAGGGGGTTCCCACGACCATCACCTTGATGTGGTCCCTGAGGGCCACTTTGCATGTCCTCCATGCGACTTGGGTTTGCCACGCCTACATGTGGCATCGAGGACCCACCACCCCTATTTTTGTTTGGTTACGATCTCCTCTTGTACGTGCTTCGCTGATGCCTAAACCCCCTACACTCGAGGCAAACAAGAGCATTATGGCACACAACCGCCATATGCCCTCTCTCCCTACATTTATAGCAAAGCATATCCTCTCCACCACCATGCCGTCCCATCCCATCCATGGATCCCCTAACCCTAGCCACCGATGGTCCACCAACCACCTGCCAGCCACCCTCTCCCTTCTCATTGATGGAACCTCTCAACTCTCCTCCACTCACCTTCCCTCATCCCTCCTCACAGTTCCCTGATGCACACGACAGATGAGGTCGAGGTCATGCTTCCTGAGGAACTTGGCGACCTTGTCGACTCCAAAGGTGTAGGAGACCCCATGGTTGTTCTCCACCCACCCCTTGACCTCCTTGTCCGAGTTCAACCATAGGAGGTCGCAAAGTAACCCCTAGTTGGGCACGTCGATGGCCTCTCCTACAAATTAGATCTCATCTTTCTTGGCAATGGCCGACCAATCCCTGGCGGAGACCCCAACCGTCTAGTCACAATCCATTGATGCTAATGCCCTGGAGGGCAGAGAGGGGTTGGTGGTGCCGTACTTGAGGCATAGGACTTCTTATTCTTCTTGGTTAGTATAGTTCAGATACTTTTCATTTTTCCAATGATGGTTATGATTATTTATGATTGTTTGTATGTAAAATAATTATTTTACATGATTGTAGGTGTATATGCATAAATGTGAGAAATTTTTGAACACATTTGAATGTGATGAAGATTGAAGATTAGAAAATTATATTCATTATAACGAAAAATTAAAGAATGTAAGTTGGAAGATGCAATTGGAGAAGAAGATTACATTAAAAACAAGTTCAATTTTGTATTTACATGTTTTATTTTAGTAGATTGTTAAAGCTTAATTGATTATATTGTTATATAAGCACCAAATAGGTTGATTTGGTCAATTAGGTTTGTATTGAAACACTTAGAAATAAACCAAGCTTAAGGAGAGTGTAATGACTAAGTCAATTTGATTTTAGAGTAATTCATGATGGAGTTACTGTTGAAGCGACGGGATACTACGCTATCAAAATTGGTTTTGAAAAACCTGTTGGTGTAGTTTAAATAGTGAAGAACTCGGTTCAGCAAATAAAATTTATACCGGAATAGAAATCCTGGGTCAAACTCAGGGAGGCTACATCGATCTAAATTCGCAATTATATTTTTTCGTGTTTTTGTTGAAAAGTGGAGTAATTACAATGAAATGAAGCACTATAAACAATCATAATAAGAGAAAGAGAGGAAGAGAAAACATTCACTTGATATTTCAAAATGTTTATACAATTAAGTAAGCAAGAAATTACACTAGAAAGTAGAAAAACTATTACAACTAGAAAGCAGGAAAAATGAATGGGAGAGAGAAGTTATCCTCCTTGACGATTGCTTGGAGGACGAGCTGGATAGGATGATGCCTGGAAGACAAAGAATGGAGAAGGAAGAAGGAGGTCGAGGTAGTAAGAATGAGAACGAGGCAGCACGTCATCATCGTCGCGGGATCCACTTCCGAAACAGGGGTGAAAAATTGACTTTATCTCTTGAGGAGCATCCCGGGTGTGGGACAAGCTTCTCTTGAGCTTTGGAGAGGGAGAGAAGAGAATGGATGAGAATTTCATATGGAGGGGTCTCCTTTTATAGTTGCAAGGAGTGAGGGCATTTTGGTCATTGCATGTTGAAAATCATTAATTCAGGACCTTTAGTGACGGATAAATCCGTCACTAAAGGCCTGAACGTGGCCTTAGTGGGAAGTGTGCTCGCACTCGCTCGCCTCCCCACGCCTCAACGTGCATTCACATCCATCAGATCTCAACCGTTCGATCGTGAGATCGAATGGCTGAGAGCGCACCTCGCCGCGCCTCAACACGTGAGAACCTGCATCACACAGGGCCTCAGATGGCGCGTGGACGCTATTGGGCACGCGTAGCCGTTGGATCCTCATAGTGCGGTCGATCGCGCCCGCGTGCCCACTCCAATTTGAGGCCTGCAAGGACTCGATTCCGCGCCTCAACGTCGTGTTAAGGTGCTCGACCAATGCACTACGAGCGCGTTTGTGTCGAGCGCTTAACTTAAGCGCGCAAGCCTCACAGCCATTGGATCTTGATCCAACGGCGGAGAAGCGCTGGCATGAAGGGCTTCACCAGGTGCGTGCGGCCGGTTGGGCGGCTGAGATGGCACCACGTGGCACCATCTTGGCTGTCCATCTCTGGGTGATGTAAATGGTGCTATGGGTATCGGATTGAGTCGATTTTCGCGACATTAGGCTACAATCGTCAATCCGAACCCATCCGTGCGGTCGGATTTGTCGTCTGAAGTGCATATTAACACCATCTTGGCCCTTGATCTTCTAGGGTTCCTCGATCTCTATCTGATGCTACGGATATCCGATTAGGGCGATCTTAGAGTCGTTAAACTCCAATCGTCGCCCTAATCAGATCCATACGGTTGGATCTTCGATTCGAGGATCCGATAAAAAGTCGCCCTGTCCCTGACCATAAAAGGATACAATTAACCTCCATTTTATTCAGATCAATCTAAATGCAAGATGATGCATGTTATGCAATTATTATAGTATGTAATGCAATTCTATGCTTAAGAACATGCATAAATAGACATTTTATGTAATATAAACATGTTTACATTACACCCTCAGGCCTATCTTTTGCTATTCCCTAGTAAAAACTACATGCTATTTATAAAAAAAATTAGGTTGGATTACTCGAGCATAAGTTATTTTCAATATTAAGAAAATTTTTACTTAGAATCTGAACTTTCAAAGGCACAACAGCGCTCGGGTATCTGCCAAAATGCAAATCGCCTCAAGCCCTCACCTTATTCAAAGAAAATTTTCTTTTTCTCTTTTTCTTCTTTTCTAATTTTTTTGGATTTTTTTGAGTTTAGGATTTAAGAGTAACTTTCTACGGCCATTCAACTCACCCAAGATTTGGTAAGAACCCTAAGTTCTAAGCATCTTATTGTGAATGTGATAGACTCGTTGATCGACAATTAGAACGGACTTCGGGTTTCTACGCCTCTAGAAGACCTTAAAAAGAGAGTTCTGCCTAAAGGTGTATCTTTTCGACTGGTAGCTTTCTCCCTACTTTTATTCCTATGGGGTCAACATAAGGGTGAATCCAGTGTATATCTCTCCAGTTTATTCTACTTCTCCGCTTCTTCCTAAGTGTTTTGGGAATTTTCAGTACATTTCTTGAGCTGGGTTCTGGACAACCAGTCGATGAGTTGTTACCATCGACAACTTGCCAGTCATACTCGTGTGGCTTATTTCATTTATTTTCTCTTTTTTTTTCTTTTCTCCTTTTCTTTTTCTTTTCTTTTTTACTTTCTTTTTATTTTTTTTCTTTTTTTTTAAGTAAGTGGCTTCCTTGGTCTAAGATTTACCTAAAGGCAGTAAAAAGAGAATGATCCAGTGACTGGGCTCTGGACAACCTACCTATGGGCTGGACCCATGATAACTTGCTAGCCATATCACCCTAGAAGGTTCATTAGCTACCCAATTTCTGCTAAAACCGTTGATCAACAAGTTAGTAAAAAGAAAGTGTGTAGATGCTTTAGACTTAAAGTTTCCTCAAATTAGAGGGTGGGTTGATAAGTTGTGTACTTATTACCCAAACTTATTTAATCAAATTACAATAGAATTAAGATGGCGGGGACTCAAAAAATGAATCCACATTTTAGTGGATACACAGGCTAATTAAGTCCGAAGACCTGAAGGGTCTTCCCGTTCAAATCAAATAGTTTTACTTCCTAAGATTGAAAATTTTCTTAAGCCCAAGTTCTCTTCCCTAATTCCACAAACTTTTTTTTATTTTCTTTATATATATAAATGAAAGAAAATAAAATGAATCTACGGAGCTGATGAATGAATTCAGAGATGAATATTCACCCCCCATGCCTATCTAGTGCAATGTCCTCATTGTATTAAAAAGACATAAAACAGAGTGGAATAGAGTAGAAAGCACCTGAATTGCGTGAATGACAGGTCCGGTTCGAGATAAAGAAAAACTGTATATGTGCTGAATTTAGTGCCTTCAGCTAGGCACACTATATAAAGAAGAGAAATAAAGAATTCGCAGGTGCAGGTCAGAATCAGAATAAAAAGATGAAACCTCTAACCTGCCAGCAGATGTCCACAAATGTGGACCAGATTGTGGTGTAGACCCATACCCCATGATCGAGAATATCTAAGGTTCTGGATAAAAATTACCCAAAACTTAAATTCAGTATGCAAGTGGGGTCGGGCCTACGATTTATGAGGATGCAACCCAAGACCAAAGAGTCAAGTTACAAAGAAATCAAGCTCCAAAGGATAATCAATGAATGTGTGCTTAGATTGGACATCCTCAGAACAAATGTTGTAAGGGTCCTGGTTTGATGATTTTAACTTAATTGGAACCCTTAGACTCAGTCTTCTACTTCCTCCAGAGTTTTCTTCCCTAATCAAAATTTACTAGCTCCTATCTTCCTTCAGAATGTCAAATTTTGGGATCTGCATATTAATCACCCCGTCTGAAATTTCCAAGTCTAAAAGATGTAGCTGAATCAGAATTGAATTGGGTCTAGTTATCTCAAAAACAGAATCATCAGTAAATTCAATGGGGTGTAACTGACAATCAGGGCATTGGATTGAATCCTCCAGAAAATGAGATTCTAGATCCATCATGTGAGCCCCAATAAGATTAGTTTCCTCAATTATTAGGCTATCAAATGATCTATCAGATTCCTCAGGCCCAATCGTCTCACAGAAATCGTGTTCTGTAAATTCACGTGAGATTTCGCAAACTGAATCTTCACCATCAGAATCAAAGAAATCAAAATCCGTATTAATGTATGTCCCAAAATCATCCATCACTTTCTGATCCATGGAGACTGTGAGCGCTTGATCGGGTTTTAAAAATGTTACGTTGTAGTACAGTCGAAAAAGCGTTCAAAACAAATAAATTTTATTACTCAAAGTTTAAGTCCGAGGTCAAACATAGGGTGTAAATGGAATTCATGCACTAATCTCAATAATAGATGCAATTTGAACACTTAAATTACTCAAAATCTAATTCAAAATGTAAAGCAGGAGTTTATGAATAAAATGTAGCATAAAAGAGAAATTGGGAAGAATTGGACTATAAAATTAGAGGTCTTAAAAATGTTTGACTTTTCTCTTTTCTTGCTTCTTCTCTTTCTCTTCTTTTATTTTCTGCTCTTCTTGGCTTCTCTTCTTTGGTGATGGCTTCTTTCTCCTTTGTCTTCTTCTGTGGCTTCTTTCCTTCCCTGACTTGGCTTTTAGCTTCTCTATTCTTCTTTCCTTTCTTCCTTAGCTTTGGTCCTTGGCTTCTTTCTTTCTCTGGCTCTTCTTCTCTTTCTTCTTCTTCCTTTCTGCCTTTAGCCTTCTTCTCTGACTTCTCCCTCAGCTTCCTTTTTCTCCTTCAGCTGTGCCTTATCTTTCCTTAGCTTCCTCTGCAGTCTTCTTCTCCTTAGTTTCTTCAACTTCCTCCTCCTTAGCCTCCTTCTTCAGCTTCATCTTCCTTCTTCTTTTCCCTGCAAGCAAGTGCAAAACCTACCCCTACCCTCCCCCACGAACTCTCTCTCTCTTTTCTCTCTTAGGCTCGCTCTCCTAGAGCCTTTCTCGGGTAAATGGGTCGGGTTAGCGTGCCTGGGTCCAAGTGCACTGACGTGGATGATGCGCGAGAAGTGCTCGAGTAAACGGGTTAGGCTACTAGGTCCGCGGAGGAGTGAATCGCGGATGAGGCATGAGTGGGCGAGGGGACCTCACCCCGTGTTAGGAGGCGATAAGCCCCTAACATAAATTCATCTTATACCGCACCACCTGCTCCAAAACACCCGAGGTGGGACTAAAAGTCCCACCCCCTTCTGCGCGTGCCCACAGGGGATGCCTTACTCAATTGCTGCGACTGCAGTGCCCTGGGACTCCAATTGCTGGCATGAGGGGTTCGCGAAATGTGCCCGCGTCGCCTGGGACTATAAACCTGATGCCTGCGCCTGGAGTGGAGGATGAGAGCTTGCTTCAAGCCTACTCCAATGGTGGCCGAGGGCTGATCCTGCTCTAAAGAGAAACGGCCTTGCGGCCTCATTAAATCACACAGGGGGCTTCGCCGTGACACGACGAAGGTGACTCGGTGGGTGGCGTGGTGTAGGGTGGCCTAGGCATGCGTGCCTAGGTCGATCTGTGGCTGTGGTGATGGGTTTGTTTGGGGGCAGTGTGTGGAGGCTGTGGTGGTCGATGGAGAGGGGGAGAATGATCAGTGGAAGGTGGCGAAGCTTCTGAGGGGTTTGGCGAGGTGGATGGGGGTGTGGAGTGGCGGAGGCACCTCGCCGGTGGTCTGCCGGAGGTGGAGACGATGGTGGTGGTCTGCGGTGGTCGAGGGGTGGAAACAGAAATAGAGAGAGGGAAAATAAAGAGAAGAGAGAGGGGAAGTATTCTAACCTAGTTTAAGGATGAAAGGAGAGAGGATGGCGGCTGGCACGTACCTGCCGCCACTGGAGATGAAGATCCCAGTGGAGGGGGACGGCGACGACGAGGAGGTAGCTGGCACGTGCGCAGGTATGGCGCGACGTGGAAGAATGAGGCGGAGACAACTCTGCCACTGGTATTGTGGCAGAGCAACGAGAGGAGGAAGGAGGAGTCACCAGAGCTGGCTGGGTGTTTGGCCGGAGAAGAGACGAATTTGAGGGGTTGTCTCCGGCTAAACCAAGCTGAGGATGGACGACTAGGTCAGGGGAACCTTCTATAGTCAAGGCAAGCTTCCAAGCACGGGCATCCTCGTCGAAGTAGGATTGCGAGAGATACCCAAATCTCTCATGCGTTCGCATGAGAGATTGGGTGACAATCAGGGCTTGAAACTACGTTCAGATGATCGGGAATTCCTCAAAGAATCTCCCTTTTAAATTCAAGAGGGTCTCTAAGGAATCAAGGAGAAATCCCCTCTTGAATCCTCGTCGGAGTAGGACTCCTTCGCTGTAATTGCGGAGGGACCTAATTTCAAAGAATGGCGAGGAAGGTAGGGGGTATCTAAAAGGTTTTCAAAAGCTAGGGGTCTAAAAGTAATTAGGTTGGGCTGTTTTGCAAAGTAGGTCAAGGTGAACTCTCCTTAGGTCCAAATTTTGGTATAAACCTAATTTGGACCTAAGGAATCCAATGGTGAAGTTTGATTTTAAGTTTGACCAATTTTGACTGGGCATTTTACACAAAAATCCAATTTAGGGCAAATATTTGACTAGGACCCCTATTTAGGTCAAAATAAGTTCCAAAGGCTAAATTAAAGGTTCTAAACCCTAGAGGATATTTTTCCATGATTTTTAGAGGATTTAGATGAATTTTATCCTGACCATATCCTTTTTGAATTAAGTGGGTCTGTTTTGGAGTTACAAGAAGTCATTTAATTCCCAGATTTCATATTAACCCTTTTCTAATTGAACCAAACCACTTTTTATCTTGTTAAGACCATTTGACCTATGTTTAGCCCTTGAGAAATCCCGTTGTTGTATTGCAATGGTAAAATTACAGTTTTACCCTCTATTTATTATTTTCCTCTCAAAATAGTTATTACTTGAATTAGGCCCTGTACTTGGTTATGTAGGAGCTTTTGTTCTCTTTTCTAGGTCAAAATGAGTTAGTTAAGGCTCATGATGGTGTTCCCATCAGAGACATGTTTCCTCGTACCCTGATTCAAGGATCTCAGGTGAAGAAATCAGAATCCTTAATTGGTTGCTCTAATTCAATCTGGTCAGCCTTGTAACACGTGTCCCCTCTAACAGGTGCCTGAGGGTGTTCTGACATAAGCTCTCCTGAAGGGGGTTCATCCTGGGAATCATCCCATGATTGAACTAAAGCAACCACAAATCTCATTCTCAATTTTTCTAACTTCCCAAGTAGAAACTCACTCTGGTTCTTATCCTTAACATCTTGGAGCTAATCCAACAAATACTTGTTCAAATCATCAATCATCTCAATCAGGGGCTCCAATTTTTCAATGCAAGGTATTGGCTGAACTTCTAAAGATTGTATGGTATTCCTCAAGTTAGCCAAAACCTTAACTTGAACCTAGTTACCCTGAACCAAATGACTTGTTTCAGGGTTGGGCGGGTTTGGGATCAGTGTAGAGGAGTTAATGAATTGAGATTCGTGATACCTTTCCTGATAATAGGTCATTTTGGATTGTTCAAAAGGTGGTGATGACCTAAAGGCGGTGTAATCAGAGGATGGGTAAGGATCAGTGTATCTTCCTTGATTGTAGGTCGTATTAGGTTGTCCATGAAAGGGTGGTGATCTATAATCGATGTGGCTCAAAGAAGGATAGAAATAACAATAATGGTGTTCAAGGTTAGATCCTAAACATGGAGGTCCAGAACTGTATCCCCAATCCGAGTTATCCCAATTAACCGATGGTTGATTACAGTACGAGTCAGGATAATCGTCATGTTGAGGATAACTCATAACAGGAGGGAAAGAGTGGGAATGCATATAAAATGTGGAAGGACTCATGATATACGGGAGGAAAAAAGGTGCCTTGCAATACAAACAATCAAACCTATTCTTAAGTGGACTAGCCTAAAAACCTACAAACTCCCAGAACCCGTCTTGAGATAAAGAAACGATTTGATCTACTTCCGTCTGTTCAATCCAACCAGTTAGAAGGAGGGACTGGGAAGAAGGTTCTTCCTTCAGCTTGCGCCTCCGGTTCCTAGTGTACCCCCCAGCCACAATCATTTGATTCTGCTCCCCTAGCTAGACATCAGATTGAACAGTAGAAACAGACTAATCGAAAATAATCTCGTTCTGGGCTCCGAAGAGCAAGTTAAATCCTTAAGGCCAACGTCTACTCTGTTTTATTTAGGACTAGGTTTGAATGTGCTTTAGAATGTGATGGGCCCTTTATCTGGGTTGTGCCCTTAATGATTGATTGATGTGTGTGTGTGTGTGCACAACCAGTGATTTCAAGCAAGATTATTTTTTTTTTATGTGGTGATTTTTAGGGTTCAAATCTTGCTTAGTAGCTTTTTAAGATTCAACTTTAGGTATTTTCAAACAAGTTTTGTTGGCACACCAGGTTTTGAAAGCACAGGTGAAGATATTTTCCTTTGAAACTTAAAAGAATGTGGAGTGCCTGGTAAATCCCTAAGAGTTGAACCTATATGGCAGCTACTTAATGAGTTGATTTTAATTGAAGTAGTGCGACCCAATCAACTCAAACAATTGGCTTGTTGCGCTACTTAATTAGGCACACAAATGATTACATAATCTGATTTTTACTCAATTATGTGTTTAGATGTGTGTACCAGTTCCAAAAATCAGTTTATCGATTGAGTTTGAAAATCAAATGAGGTTGTGTACCTCTGTGAGATTTTTTTAAATTTTTCTTTTTAAATGTGGAGGTTGAGGTGGGTGTAAGTGTCAAACAAACAAACAAAACTAACCTTAGAGTTTATAAGAACATCTAGGTTGATTTATGTTTGTGTTATTACCTGGTAGAATGAAAACTAATAGGTCGAAGGTGGGGGAAAACTTACAGAACCTTCAACAGCACTTTGCTCCAATCTACCACTTTTGCTCGTCTCAAAAGAGTACTTGCAATCACAATAAGAAAGGAGAGAAGTGAGGTAAATGATTCGTAAGTTGGAAAATGCGGAAAAAAAATCAAAGAGCATCCCCTCCCCGACAACGACGCCAAAATGTTGAAGCGACAAGTTACTACACTATCGAATTTGGTTTTGAAAAACTTGTCATTGTAGTTTGAATAGCGAAGAACTCAGTTCAACAAATAAAATTTATACCGGAATAGAAATCCTAGGTTGAACTCAGGGAGGCTACGTCGATCTAAATTCGCAATTATATTTTTTTCATGTTTTTGTTAAAAAGCGGAGTAATTGCAATGAAATGAAGCATTATAAACAATCAGAATAAGAGTGAGAGGGAGAGGGAGAGAAAATATCTACTTGATACTTCAAAATGTTTATACAATTAAGTAAGCAAGAAATTACACTAGAAAGTAGAAAAATTATTACAACTAGAAAGTAGGAAAATTCTACTCTAGAAAGCAGGAAAAAGGAATGGGAGAGAGAAGTTATCCTCCTCGACAATCGCTTGGAGGACGAGCCAGACGGGATGACACCTAGAAGATGAAGAACGGAGCGGGAAGAAGGAGGTTGAGGCAGGAAGGAGAATGAGGCAGCACGTCATTGTTGTCGTGGGATCCGCTTCTGAAACGGAGGCGAAAAAATTGACTTTATCTCTTGAGGAGCATCCCGAGTGTGGGACAAGCTTCTCTTGAGCTTTGGAAATGAGGAGAAGAGAAGGGATGAGAATTTTGTATGGAGGGGGTCTCCTTTTATAGTTACAAGGAGTGAGGGCATTTTGGTCATTACATGTTGAAAATCATTAATTCAGGACCTTTAGTGACGAATAAATCCGTCACTAAAGGCCTGAATATGGCCTTAGTGAGCGACGCACGCGCACCCGCTCACCTCCCCGTGCCTCAACATGCGTTCACGTCCATCAGATCTCGACCGTTCGATCGTGAGATCGAACGGTTGAGAGCGCACCTCGCCGCGCCTCATTCGTGTGCCTCAATGCGTGAGATCCTACGTCACACAGGGCGTCACGTCAGATGGCGCGTGGATGCTATTGGGCGTGCGCAGCCGTTGGATCCTCACGTGCGATCGATCGCGCCCGCGCGGCCGCTACAATTTGAGGCGTGTGGGGGCTCGATCTCGCGCCTCAATGCCATGTTAAGGCGCTCGACCAACGCACTACGGGCGCGTTTGTGTCGAGCGCTTAACTTAAGCGCGCATGCCTCACAACCATTGGATCTTGATCCAACGGTGGAGAAGCGCTAGTGCGAAGAGCTTCAGCGAGTACGTGCCACCTGTTAGGTGGCTGAGATGGCACCACATGGCACCATCTTGGTTGTCCATCTTCTGGGTGATGTAGATGGTGCTACGGGTATTGGATTGAGTCGATTGTCGCGCCGTTAGGCTCTAATCGTCAATTCGAATCCATCCATGCGGTTGGACTTGTCATTTGAAGTGCGGATTAACACCATCTTGGCCCTTGATCTTCAAGGGTTCCTCAGTCTCTATCTGATGCTACGGATATCTGATTAGGGTGATCTTGGAGTCGTTGAACTCCAATCGTCGCCCTGATCAGATCCGTACGGTTAGATCTTCGATTCAAGGTCTCGATAAAAAGTCGCCCTATCCCTGACCATAAAAGGATACAATTAACCTCTATTTTATTCAGACTAATCTAAATGCATGATAATGCATGTTATGCAATATTTATAGTATGTAATGCAATTCTATGCTTAAGAACATGCATAAATAGACATTTTATGTAATATAAACACGTTTACATCAGTTACCTAATTAGGAATTTGCTAATCATTTAAATTTGAATTAAATAGTCATCAATGTTGAGTTAGTTATTGGAAAAAGATATTTGTATTTAATTTGAATAAATGACATAAGGGTATTTTTACACATATCTTAAGTTTTAGAAAATGATTGATTTACCCATGGATTTGTAGCGTTAGGAGAGCAGCACCTTTGTCGTGTTGTAAGGAGGATTTAACGTATAAATAGAGGAGGTCAGCAGGCTTTCCAATACACAACATAAGCAATACAAAAAAACTCTATAACAAAACTCCACCTCTTACTCCCTTTCTCTCTAAGCTCTCTTGTTCCAGCAATGTTTTGATTAAGATTCTGAGTTTCGCATCGATGATTCTAGGGGATTCTAGAGAAATTCTAAAAGGAGATTTTGCTAAAAGTAATTGTAGAAGAAATTCTTCTAAAAGTAATTTTAGAGGAGATTCTAATGATTTAAATATGGATAGAGTCTAGAGGATTCTTTGGTAAAATTATTTTTTGGAGGATCTCTAGTGAGCCTTTGACAATGTGGCTTCTAGGTGAAAGCGATTATGGAAGTGTCTTCGACAAGAATTGATTTCAAAATCTAAGGAAGTCTTGTCGCTAATAGGTATAGGATTTTGAGATTGACACAAGAGGGGGGGTTGAGTTATGCTTAAAAGAAAACAATTAGCAATTTAAAATCATACCACAAATTCAAACTATAAATGAAACAAGTATTTACAGAGGAAACCCAAATTGTGAAAAACTACTACCTAGATATCCCCTATGTAGGATTTTACCCTTACTCTCAAAACAAGAATCACTAACTATATCATAAATTCGAGGTTAGTGTACCTCAGGTGCAATTTCACTTCTTAGACAACCTTAAGAAGGATTTTGTTCATTGTCGTCTAAGAAGAATAGGTAGCCTACAACCTAGGCACCTAAGTTTACATAAAAATCTAAAATTAAATCAACAAGTCCTATAGAGACAATAGTATGTGTAGTGAAAGTAAATTCAATTAGGACTTGAAAAATATCCCTGAAAATTCCCTTTTGTGAAATACACTTATAGAACGAAGTAGAGTATGGAAGCTCTTTGTAAGTGAGAATTGCATAAATGAGCGTTTTATGAATGATGGAATCCCCAAGTGAGAGAATGATGTGTATTTTAATTCTAAGCCTTCATAGAATATTTATAGACATTGATTTGAGGCTTGGTAACCACCAAAAATTTGAAATAAAACATTTGAAATCAAAACGAAAAGGTGCAATTTTGAAAATTCAAAATTATATGAAATTAATTAATTAACCCTCATATTAGTTGATTAATGCATTGTTATTAATCGATTAATGAAAGAAAAATTGATGTATCAATATATTTTCATTACAGTTCAACCCAATGCATAACAAAGCAAAATTAATCGATTACCCAATTTCGTTAATCGATTAACTCTATTACAGGTTCCTATTGGGTTGTTAATTGATTAATTTTTAGCTTGAATATTAATTCTCCTTTCAAACTTGAAATTAATTGCTTAATCGTTACTCTTAATTGATTAATTATCCGTTTTGAACGTTGAAAAATTTGAAACTTGTGGCTTTTCATCAAGGGATGTCTTTTAAACTAGTAACTAACTTTCTTAATGAACCACACACATTATTAATGAATTAATTTTGAATAATTTCAATTTTTAAACAATTTTCTAAGTGAATAACTCTAAGAGCAATAATGTATGTATGTGTAGCCTCATGGCTTGACTCTTTAATGAGAATTCTAAAAATTAAATTAAAGCTTTACATGATCTTAAGTTTTGAACTCCTTAAGCTAAACTTTGATCATCTTGAAGCTTTACAATTAGTACTTCATATATCATATCAAGCTTCCTGCACATTGGCAACACATCATCATATTTATCTTCTTTGTAAATTAGTTTAGGTTCCATGTTACAAAGGTTAAACTCATAGAAATATCATATCTTATTTTGTTAACATCAAAATTAGGAAATTAGTACTTTGCACTAACATTCTCCTCCTTTTCGATGTTTAACAAACTAAATCAATCACAAAGATAGATATGAATTATGAAAAGAATAGATATGTGTCATAAAGCTCAAGATCATCATAAGTAAACATGAATAAAGAGAAATATCCCCCTATCAAAAGAATTCATGCATCTTAGCTTTCTAAATCTAAATATATTTAGTAATATCTTTATACATTTTTCTCAATTTTCTCCCCCCTTTTGTCAACATTAGAAAAGAATGAAACAACACGATAAGCAAGCAAAATCTAACATGAAATAAACATGCATCCATAAAAGTTATGAAAGTGCAAACCTAAAGCATTTTCAACTATTACAAGGCATAATAAAGTTCAAACTAAAATGGAAATGAAAACTACAATGTTCATTACAAATACAAGCCATAAGGTATTGATACCCTTATTTTGATTTAACAAAATTATGTTTTATTACGGACTAAGCATTTCAGGTCATTTTAAGACATTATCGAAGGAATGATTATGTGCCAAATGATTGGACTCAAGAAGATGTTTATATGTTTTCGAGTTGTCCTTCTATTTTTATTAAGTCTAAAAATATGTAAGGAACCTTAAAGAATATCAATCGAGTCATTTTGAACATTGAAAGATAACAAACTTAGGTTAAACTCTAAGTTTTCAATAATGTTGATCGACCAACATTTCTATCTTGATCGACCAAATTCTATTGATCGACCGAAACTATGTTTTTAATCAACCAAAATCCTCTAATAGTCAAATCCCAAATTTGTGCTTTTAGTTAATCAAATTCCTAGTTTAATCGATCAACCCAGAATCAATCAAAATATTATTTTAATTGACCAAAGTTCATTCTAATCAACCAATACTTAATTTTGATCAACCAACACCATATTTGAAAACCTTCTAATCAACCCTGAAAATACCTATAAATAGAACCCCTCAACCCTCATTCCAAAACACACCTCCAAGAGCTTCTACAAAGCAAAAAGCACTTTTTCTTTGTCGTATTTTCACGCCTCTACGCCTATTTTCAACGCTTTCTAAAGCACTCCCTTTTACAACCTTGAAAATACTTAGTTTGCATATTTATTTAAGATTTCATGGAATATATTGTTATTTTATATTCTTGTTGTTTTTATTTGGGACCTAAGTTGTTGGGAGTTCCATTCTTCTCTTATTTAGGTGTAAAATAGAAGGTCTTGTAAGAGGTTGTACCACCCTCGTTCAAGTGATGCTATAGTGATTTGACTAGCGTCGACTAGTCGTAAAATCCTAAGCTGGGAGACTTAAGTAGTGGTTTTTACCCAAAAGGGTTTCCACTCTAAAATCAGGTGTGATCTTTCTGGTCTGTAGTGATTGTTTCTTTTAAAATTTTATATTTTGCTATAGTACACTATTCACTCCCCCCTCTAGTGTAGACTTTTAGATCTTATAAGCTCCCTACGTACTCACGTAAGGAACTAAATTAGTAACAAGAATAGTCAAAATAAAAAAAACATCTTCAACTTCAACCCTTTCCCTTCTTCAAATCTTTGAGATCCTTTTTTAGTGTGGAAAAGTTCTCCTTGACACTCATCTAAAAGTGAGAGAAGCGAGCTTCAATACTATCCAAAACCTTGGCCATTTGTTCATGGTCTACATATTGTTTTCTCATTATGAGACCAAGACTAGTCGTATAGATGGGATTGCATTCAACAGACATGTAATCCCAATCTATATTATATGGATGCTCCTCATCGCCAAAAAGAACCTGAAAAGAGAAAAATGGTGGTACACCAGAAGAAGATCTAGCACCAATACTGGGTGTGCCAGGAGTGGTAAGATTGTCACCATTGCCACCATCTTCATCTTCATCATCATCTTCTTCTTCTTCTCTAGCATGGGCAATAGCTTTATTCATCCTCTTTATGGTAACATTGTCAAAGAACTCAAGTTTTAAGTCCAAAGGTTACTAAGAGAGATCAATTGATGTTTGGATGAAAAGATGTGAAAGATGTATGCCAAAGGGTAGAGACCTGGAATGAATTTCGCTTATATGAGTTAGGATCATAACCAACCAATTGAGCTTGATCTTATTCATAACCACTACAACATACTTGACCTTTGACGTTGGTTGGAAATCGACGGCAAAGGTGTTTAAATCGATGCTAAAAAGCAACGGCATTACCAACGACGTCATTTCGTTTTGCTGTCAGTTATAAAGAAAATCCAACGTTGAATTATCGTTGCCCCAGTGGACAAATTGAAGCTTTTGTTGTCGCTTTATAACCGATGGCATTTGCATTTCCCATCATTTACAAAATAAGCAACAGGATTGTATATCACATTTTCCTACTTTAACGTGCCACTTTTGGATTTTACCGTCGTTTAAATGTAAACATTGTTGCTTCAACAAGCAATGGCGTAAATATTTATGCCATTACTTCGTAGATAAGCGACGACAAATAGCAATTTTTTCAAAAAATAAAAACTTAAATGTCGTCGTTTATTATTATTTGTTGTCACTTCATAAGCGACGATGTTAATATTTTTGTTGTCGCTTCTGTGATAAGCGATGGCAAATAGTCACCTTTGTTAAAAAAAATTACCTTTTAGTGCCCTTAGTTATTGCAAAAATCGACGGCAAAGGTAGAGGTTTTTTTTTTTTAAAAAGCATTCAGGCATCTCCCTTGAAGTAAAGAAAGAAGCACATTCAAAAAATCTCTCAACTTAGAATTGAGCACTTTTGAGTACTTCAATCTTGCTGTAGAGCCAGATAATCCCTAAGAAAACTAAATTATCATGCTTTGTCTTTAATATGAAACCTGCCAGTCAAACATATGCCCTTCTGACTTTTTTCTTTTTGATGAAAAATCAATCTACTAAACCTCTCTACAATTAACCAACCTATGCTTTTGGCAAAAGAATGGACAGTGGGAAATAGGTTATTGACATCATTAATCACCCAACTTTCAGGAGGAACACATCAAGGTCCACAACCCATCTACCTTGTATGCCTTTGTTAATAATATTTTTCCTAAGGTTGGAAGGAAGTTGCATGAAAGCCCTAATCTCCAAGGGTATCTTTGCTTGCCACAATAGTTGACTATCCAAGGAAAAGTGCCAACATTACCATGAGGGACTTGGAATCTATATATTGTAACCTTCTCAAACCTGAGGCCCAACCAATCTCTGCAACTACCAATTATGGTGCTAATATCTAGACATAAAATGGACAGCAATTCAAGTGTTGGAGTAAGCTCATATTTGTTCTATCCAACCAAGAGGAATGTTCATTTGCTATCATCCATCATTCAGTCTACCATGATAGTGCCCATGGAAGGCTTGATTTATGTCATGGAGCTCTGCCAAATTTCTATAAATGACCCTTACTCCTAAGGAAGGAGCCCTTGCACCCTCCCTAATTGCAGCTAAAAAAAAAGAATGTCATCTAACTTATGATCATGGTAAATTCCGTTTAAAGTTTTATGCCTTCTACTCAAGTTCAACATCTCCCAATTCCTATACCTTAGCATGCTACCATAGTTGACACCATAAAATTTCCCCATAGCTTTTTCAAAAGAAATGTTCCCCATAGCCATAAGTACAGAAATTTATGTGTTAGTCAGGTGCTACATCTGCAATCCTACCATTGGGACATGAGTGCACACCTCATACCTGCGATTGCCACCAAAATATTCTCAAACTATCAAGTTGGTCCTCAATCTGTTTAGGCATTTTTACACCCGATATGTGAAGCTATTGAATTAGAGAGCACATACTTGAGCACAGTCAACCAATTCCCTAAAAGCGGTCTTTTCAAACATTTTTCTATCTATTATTTTAAATGTGTCCAACCAAAGTTCTGAGATACAGAGCAATGAATGATAAGCCCAAATATTGAAGAGGGAGAACACTGAGGATATCCTATTTGTTGGTTAGGATAGGAGCACCTTCATGTATCATTCTAAAGGAAGGAATAGCGGATTTTATAGGATTTATCTCCAAAGTAGAAATATCCCCACAATGGGCATCGTCCTCTACCCTCTTAACGGATATTTATGCTTAAATAGGGATAGATGATTGGTAAAGGAACTAGTTTAGGTTGAAGGGCAAGGCATTTACATAACCTTTATTCTTACTTCTTAATAAAAGGATATAACTAGAGCCCCTATACGTCAAGTTTGTTCCACACATTCAAAAGAACCTAAGTCAGGTGTCCTTAAATCTATTTAACATACCCTTGAGACTTATTTCTTGCGTAAAAGGTGAAAGAATAGCTAATAATATATGTTGGTTTTTTTTTTTTTTGAATTGTGAAAATTAGGATCCTTATACATGCTCGTGCATATAAGTTATTCTAGAAAATAACAAATCAATGATGGGTTAATTTGATTTCAAGTGATTACAATGATTAAACCTCTAGATTTCAACAAATAATCGAACTGTTGTAAGTTTGTTCAACTCAAATGAACAAAATTTCAACACTTGAATGGAAATAGTTTAAAAGTTGGTTGCATATGTATTGGATGTTTCCCTCCAAAATTCATGCTAGTGAGACAAACTTGGAATAAATAGAAGCATAATAGTAAGAAAAAACCTAGGAATTAAGTAGAATTATTGGTTCTAGTTTTCTTTTTATTGTAGGAATTAATATGATTTAATATGGTTGCAGTGATTAAACATTCTTTTTTTTTGAAAAACTAAAATGAACATCTTTTCAACACCAGATAACCATGATGTTCCCCCTACAGTTCCAAAATAATTTCTAAAATGAAATTTTATGAGATTTTAATTAGCAAGATGCAAATAATCCAAGAATCAAAATTAAAATTTTCACCTTCATAACATCTCGCATGACAATTGGATTCGCAACCCCAACTCCTCTTTAACTAGAATAATAGCGCCCTCGAGCTATTTTTCCATATGTTAGAAAACAAGTGCCAGCTTAATTGTAAAAGAGAGAAGCAAGTGTAGGTAATCGAAGTAGTTTTATGAAATAAAAAGAAGGATATACAAGGGCTTTTTCCATGCAGTAATCTAGTATGGTATTTGCTTCATCCATCTCATCCTCATACTCACAACACTACATATAAAATGCCAGCTTAACTATAAAAGAGAGAAGCAAGTGCAAGTAATCAAAGTAGTTTTATAAAATAAAAAGGACATACAAGGGTTCTTTTCAGACAATAAATATGGTATGGTATTTGCTTCATCCATCTCATCCTCCTACTCACAACACTAAATATAATACATCCAAAGAGGAGAACAAATATGAAATTTTGAAAGATATAAGGTGCATAACTAGTGTCTAATGATGACACCGAAGCTTAGCCAATCTTTTGTTTGTTCTTATTATAGTAATGTCGTTGTGGTACAGATAAATTAGCTACGGTTTGTCGTCATTACCACTATTACAATTTTACTCAGAAATATTTTTCTTCCAAGGTCGAACTCAAGGAGCTACTAGAATTCTAGAAGTACAATGCTTCTTTATTACAAAAATAAGAGAGAGAGAGAGAGGGAGAAGTAGATTTTGTTTCTTGGCTTTTTCTTCTCTTCTCTCTCTCTTTGCTTGTCTTCTTTTTCTTCTCTTCTTCAAAGTTCTTGATCTTTTTAAGTTCTTCTTCTCTTCTTTGTCTTCTTTCTTTCTTCTTCTTTCTTCTTTCAGCTGCGGCACCCTTTTCTTTTCTTTTTCTTCTTCTTTGCTTTGTCTGCAGAGCTACATCCGTCGTCTGATTTCTCAGTCAGACGGCTTAAGTGGTGTCTGCTACAGTGCTTCCTTTGTGCTTCTCCTTCTTCTTCTTCCTGCGGTCTTCTTCTTCCTTGGCCTTCTCCTTCTTCCTTCTTCCTTGGTCTTCTTCTGTCGCACCCTGTCCCTGCACAAAGAGCAAAACCTACCCTGTCCCTCTACTGGCACGTCTCTTTCTCTCTGTAAACCACTCACAGGACGAGCTCCCAGAGCCACGGGTAATTGGGTCGGGTTTCGTGCCCATGACCAGCCGTACCGGCGTGTTTGGTATGCGAGGAGTGCGCAGGTAGTGTCGGGTCGAGTCCGCCGAATCCGCGTGATGAGCTCGTGGACCGGGCGGGTGAGTAGGTGCGGGACCTCACCCCAGTGCTTTCGGAGGCGACCAGTAGAAAACAAAAAAACAATTTATACTGTTGTGGGGTTTGGTAAACTCACGATGTGGGACTATCCTCTGCGCTCTTTTCGCGCGCGCCCGCAGCAGACCGCAGCTTCGCTTCCTCAGCTGCAGGCTCTATTCGCTTTGATTGCTGGGTTAGCTGCCTTCGCACTACCCTCTCGACTTCGCAACACCTGGAGCCCTGGGGTTCTGAAGCCTGGAGTGCGCGTGGAGCTGCTTCAATGCAACGTCAATGGCGACCGGGCGTCAAACCTGCCAGACACGAAAAGGGCCTCTTGGCCTAATCAGATCAGCGGGGGACCTTCGCCGTGGCACGGCGAAGGTGGTGCAGGGTGCAGCAGGTCATGGGGCGTCATCTGGCGGTGGGGCTAGGTTGGACAGCAACCGGAAAAATGGGTCTGATCGGGGGAGTGTGGTGGGGGTGTGGAGCGGCAGTGGGTGGGCGGAGGTTGTTCAGCGTGATGAGGCGGAGGTTCTGTGAGGGTCGGCGAGGCGTGTGGGGTTGCGTAGCGATGGGAGCGTCTCACCGAAGGGTGGTCGGAGACGAGGAAGGTGACGGTGGACAGGAGCGGTCGAGGGTTAATTGAATGAAAGACAGTGAGGAAAAGAAAGAGGGGGAGATGGGGAATAGTTCTGACCTAATTACGAGGACGAAGGGGCCGGAGCAGGGTGGCAGTCGTATCAACTATCGCCGGAGAAGAAATACCCAGAGGGGGAGGGTGGCGGCGAGGAAGAGAGCAGGAGGGCGCGCGCTGGGTACGTCGTGACGCGGGAAGAGCGGGCGAAGGTGGTTCTGCTGCTGGTATTGCAGCAGAGCGACAAGACAAAGGAGGAGGAGCCGCCCGAGCTGGTGGATTTCTGCCAGAGTGGGAAGAGAGGAAAGGTGGGGGTTTTCCTTCGTCAGGACCGAGCTGCCCCCATCGGCTGGTGACGCTGGTCCTTATAAAGGCGAAGGCGGAGGGGTGGGCACAGGGAGGCGACATGCCTCCCTCGCCGGAGAGTGGTCGGAATTGCGACCCATACCTTCCGCGCATTCGTACGGAAGGTGTGGGCGAGGGCAGAGGTCAAGGTGGTGTCCCTGCGACAGCAGACGTCGCGGGGAACACCCGGTTCAACTGGCAGGTACCCTTCCTCACCCTGCGCGGCGCCATGCTCCGCGCAAAGTCGTCGGAGCATGGCGCTGCTCAGAGATTTGCAGGAGGGACCTAAGTGCAAAGAACGACGAAGAACCTAGGGGCCAAAATGCGAGGGCTTCGAAAGTTGAGGGTCAAAAAGTAATAGATGAGGACCAAAATCAAAGTCGGTCAAGAAGGTCTCTTCTTAGGCTCAAGTTTTTATGCATGACTAAATGGGACCTAAGGATTCTTATGGTGAATTTTATTTCTAAGTCAGACCTTGTTTGACCGGCCAATTTACGCAGAAACCCAAATTAAATCATTATTAATTGGGCATGGTTCTCAATTTAGGTCAAAATGGGTTCCCAAGGCCAAATTGAAGGTTCTAAACCCTAGAGATTATTTTTCTATGAATTTTAGAGGATTTATTCGATTTTTACTTTGCCTCGAACCTCGTGAATTGAAGTGAACTTGTTTTGGGGTTACAGAATGTCATTTAATTCCTTGGAGTTGCTGTAGCCCTTGTTGGATCAAATCACCCCACTTTCCTTCTTATTAGGTTAATTTGACCTATGTTTGGACCCTAAGTTACCCTGTTTACTGATTGTGTTGGTGAAATTACATTTTTACCCCTTATGACCTATTTTCCTCACAAACTCAGAATTTTCTGAGTCAAGCCTTTCTATGAGCTATGTAGGAGCTTTTTCTCATATATCTAGGTTAGATTGTGCTAGTTATGGTTCATGATGAGGTTCTCATCAATAACATAAACCTAAGGAGAGAACAAAATTTGAAAACATTGAATTTCTAGTAACAAGCATGTCTATCTGCATGTCTTTAGACATTAACAATGATGAAAATTAAATATAACAAACAAGCCATCTTTAGACATTAACAATGATGAAAATTAAATATAACAAACAAGCCATCAAGCCATTATTACCATTGAGAATAAACCTTTGAAGTCATCCATCAGAATGGCTATAGTGCTTCAATTTCCATCTCTTGATCCTATGAAACAAAAGGTCCATGCTTAGGACATGGAAAGGAACTTAAATAGGATCCAACAACCATTGGATGGGGTAGCCATGGAAAGAAGCCACCTTTTAACCTTTAGCTCTAAACTATTTTATCTCTTCTCAGCTTTACCTCTATGATGATAGAGAGCATTGCAATAAGTCAATCTAAGTTAGGACTCCCCTCCCTCCCCCTTGCCTACTTTGCAAGCCAAGCCAAAGAGTTTCCATATGCACCACCATCATCTATCTTCACTACATTAATAAAAGCTTTTTTTTTAAAGGGTAAGGGTGACTACCGAAAGCAATTATAACAAGCCAGCATTGTCACACTCCGATAAGCCTCGCAATAGACTAGGTGTGCATGTTCCAAGGTCCTAGTTAATAGGTGTCTTGGGTTATATTTTGTAGTCCTATCAACTAAGTACATCAGGGGCAATGATTTTTTTAATAAATCGTAGGGTTGAAACTTCACAAAAATATGGAAAAATTTCTCCTATCAGTTCAATATTTTCCAAAAAAATATGTACATGTAACATGTAACTATGCATGCATACTATAAATTTATAAATGTGGGTACACCCCACAACCATACCACATAGCAAGAAAAATAATAAAGCACAAGCAAGCACACCCCGCATTCAGAAGTGATGAAAACACAAAACAATGGTGAGAAAACAATGGCTAATTTACCGCTAACCCATCACCATAAACATTTACAATCTGTCACAAGTCTACCATACAATCTGATGTTAATCCTACTATAAAATCTACAAAGTCAAACTAAACATTCATGTAAAAATGAGAGAAAGCATGGTGTCAAGGATAGAACTAAGCCACTAGTAAATTATGTTCTCCATGGAACAAAATAGTTAAAATCCTAGTGTGGTTGCTCCCATTATTTTTAAAAAAGTAGTTAATCTTTCTACTATATATCATATCATATGACTATGTAGTGGGTCTAACATAATGAAAATAGCAAGACCTAAAGCTACATGATATATTCTCCAAATTAAAAATTCATGGACTCAAAAGGTCCTACACTAGCTTCTTTATAATCATAAAGGATTTAAGACACTTACTTGGGGGCCTATGCTATGTATGACTTTTGTCTCTTCACACACTTTAGACACATTTTCAAGTGTTTCACCACCGAATATAATGGATGCTTCTTTCATATTTGGGTTATTATATCAACCAATGAAAAAAGATCTTCCCTGCATCAAATGGACCATAAAAAAATATAAATCAATGCATGTTAGGCCCATTATTCCAATCATCTTTATATGGGAGGCTTCACATACTCTTTCTATGTATAACAAAATCACAACCAAAATCAAAACAAAGGGCTGCTTTGCAAAAATTATTCTATACAACATAAGAGGAAAACAAAGAAATAATTAGCAATATCATATGAAGGGGAGGTTTTATACTTGTATGCAGACAGTGTGGATGGAGGATAATGCACATTGCCACTTGTAGCTACCATGAAGGGTTCCACAACTAAAGCTAACCTTGGACACATATAAACCCATCAAATTATGAACAAATCAACACTCCTCAATAACTCGATGATATTGGTAAACTAACCTTGAATAGGATACTCTTTTAATTTGTAGGACAAAACCTTGATGACCCCAACAGAAGGAAGCATGCTTGTCTTTAATTACCAATAGAAAAAATAAATAAATAACATACCAAAGGATAATTAAGCCTTAAAATTTATTAATTAACTTGTGGTTGGGACTAATGGCTGATTGGACTAATGGACTAATTAACCTGTGGTGCTGTCAATGGTGGTGGAGTTGGGCGGTGCTGGCAAAGAGGTGGTGCTGGAGATAGGCGGTGCTGGTAGCGGTGATGGTGGTGGTGGGCAGCGGTGATGGTGGTGGTGGGTAGCAGTAATGGTGGTGGTGGTGGTGGGTGCTACTGGCACAAAACTGGTAGTGGTGGTGGTGGAGGAGGAGGTCGAGGGGTTGGTAGGAGGGGGGAGGGGAGGAGGAAGAGGAGGGTGGCGGCGAGGAAGAGGAGTAGGAGGGTGGCAAGGAGGAGGAAGAGGGAGGGAGTGAGGAGGAGGAAGACAAGGAGGAGGAGGAGGAGGAGGTGGAGGATGGCGGCAAGGAGGAGGAAGAGGACGGTGGCGAGTAAGAGGAGTAGGAAGAGGAGAAGGGTGAGGAAGAGGAAGACGAGGAGGAGGGGGGTTGCAGGGAGGAGGAAGAGGAGGGGTCATGGACGAGGAGGAGGTAGGCAACGACAAGGTGGGCTAACGGGAGGACAAAAAGGAGGGGGGCATCGACGAGGAGGAGGAGGACCGGTGAGGAGGACGGAGGGGATGAGGCAGTGATGGGGGGAGGGGGAGAAGATAGTGATGATGAGAAGGACTCACTGGATGTCAAGGAGGATGACGAGGATGATGGAGCGACGAGGAGGCGCGAAAGGAGGGGTAGCAAGGAGGCACGAGGGTTTTCTACAAAAATGAAATGGTGATGGGAGAGGAGAGGGCCTGCGAGCGTGAATAGATTATGAACTTTTGTCGTCACTTGAATTAGCAAGTGACGGTAAAAGTCGAAGCAAATTTTGCAGCACGTGCCCAAATTATTCCCATTGGCGGTGATGTTAGAGGGGGAAATTAAATTTCCTCGATTTCTCATCGTTTAAATTAGAAAGTGATGGCAAAAGTCGAAGCATATTTTGAAGCATGCACTCAAATTATTCCCAGTGGTGGTGACGTCAGAGGGGGAATTAAATTTCCTTGATTTCCCATCACTTCAATTAGAAAGCGACGGCAAAAGTTGAAGCAAATTTTAAAGCACATGCCCAAATTATTCCCATTGGCGGTGATGTCCAAGGGGGGAATTAAATTTCCTCGATTTCCCGTCGCTTGTTAGACAAAACAACGGTTATTCTCGATATTCAATTTGAACGTGAGCAACAACTATTGCTTTCCTCTTCAAGCACTACGGTCGAATTTTGAAGATGGATTCACCATTGGTTTACCCAAGAAACGACGGCAAAAGCATCATCATCGTCTCTTTATAAAATGACGGCAACTAACAAACGGTGAATGTCATATTTCTAGTAGTGAATGCAATAGATAACATAGATCGTATGACGTGGGCAATGATTGAAGCCATCAACTTTTCCAAAGAAACTCCAATTTACGACCCTTGCTAGAAAACTGGGTACAAAATCAAGTTTCTTGGATTATAAAGGTCGCTTGGAGTGGTCATATTCATTAAGTGACAAGAGAGCTTTGCGAACTATATCAAATGGAATTTCTTGGGCCAATTATTCCTAAGTTTTTTCTTTGAGGTTAGTTGTGCATGTCTGCAAGAGCTTTTGCACCAAAATGGATTTTGACCTATAGAACTTGAGATTCAAGAACAATATGATCACCCTCACCAACTTCTTGTAAGTTTGAATAAAACAAACAAATGAAAGAGTGATACATTCCTTTCACAGCATGACCCATGTTAAAACTTGAACAAAAGAAAGTTTTCATACTTTGAAAAGCGAAAAATTCATCAATGTTGATACTATGAAATTCCTTTAGCTCTTCAAAGAGAAGAGGTTTAAGAGTTGTACAAATAGCATTCCCAAGCTTAGAATAATAACAATCTTTAGCTTTAGGTGAAAACAAGTAAGGGAAAATCGAATTAGACTTAGTGGGAGTCTTAGAAGAAGATCCCTCAATAGTCTTTCCCTTTTTAAACTTAGGTGCCACAATCAAATCAACACGATAGAATAGGTTTGAAATGAATCGATTAATGGCTAAAACTTTTTGAAATCAAGGTAATGCGAGAAAAATAATGATCAAATCATGGATAGATTGGTAGACCAAGATAGTTTAGCAACCAATGAACTAAAAACAAGTCACAAACAGTAGAAAGAATGAACAGAAGCACATCAAAACCTTGACATTGATACAACACATAATATGAACCCAAAGTAGCTACAGAAATGGAAGATATCTTTAAGAGAGATCAAAATAGAAGGTGCTCATGAGTTGAGAGTGACAAGGGAAACCATCCCACGAGCTCGATGAGATGAAATTGCCAAGCTCCTCTTGATCCTCTTCTAGGGTTTAGAAATTGGGGGTTTTGGTTTCCAGAAAGGGAAAGGTGTTTTCTTGAGAGAGAGGGAGAGAGAGAGAGGGTGAAAGGTGTAAAGTGAGGGAAACCACCTCTTTATGCATTTAGGGGTGAGAGAAAACCTTGGGAAGCCATCCTATGGAGGTAAAAATACAAAAAAACCCATTACAACAAATATCTCTTTGCAAAAATCGAATGCTATGAAATTAATCGGTTAAAGGAATCGATTAATTTTTGTGTTTTTTTGGTTTACGAGAAAGAAAGTTGAAATTAAAAGAATAAATGATATAGGAATGATTTTAAGGGTATGTTGTGCACAAAAAAAAAAAAGATTATGAGTATCCTAAGATACTAGGATGGTGAAATATCAAGAAACCCAATTTTGGTTATTCTTAAAAGTGATAAGCAAACATACTAAAATTAATCAATTAATTTCATAGACAAAGAAAGCCACACAAAATCAAGCAAGATCCTTCAAAGTACATATACCAAGGTTCCTTCTAATGTGAGTGAACCTATCTAGGGTTAATGGTTTTGTAAAGATGTCTACTAATTGATCGTGAGTGTTTATAAACTCTAAACTTATTTCTCCTTTTAATACATTATCTTTAAGGAAATGATGATGCACATCAATTTATTTAGTCCTAGAATGATGAACTAGATTTTTAGATAAATTTATCACACTAGTATTGTCACATAGAATCTTAAGTTTGTCAAAAATAAATCAAAATCCTATAAAGTTTGTTTCATCTATAACACTTGTGAACATACTAAGGCAGCAGAAATATACTCTACCTCGGTAGTCAAGAGGGCAATACAATTTTGTTTCTTCGAAAATCAAGAGATAAGTGTGTTTTCCAAAAATTAACATGTTCCACTTGTACTTTTCTAATAAGTTTTGCTTCCTATATAGTTAGCATCATTGAATACAGTTAGTTCAAGGGTTGGAGTTAGATAAAATAAACCATACTCACTAGTGTTTTTTAAATATCCAACAATTCTCTTAACTACATTTAAGTGTGATTCTCTAGGTTGTTGATACCTGTGTTTTGATGTAATAAAATTATATTTTACTATGGACTAATCATTTCAGGACACTTGAAGTCTAATCAAGTAATGATGATTGTGCCATGTAAAGACCTGTCCTGTTTTTAGCCTTTTAAGATGTCTGTAGTGTCAGTCAGACGTCTAGACCCTTTCCCAAACGTCTGGAAGCTAAATTTTTGTACGCCTTCTGTGTTCTGCGCGCGGGCGGCGCGCAAAACTCTTTTCTCTCTTTTTCCTCCTCCCTCCCCCTGTAGAACCCTAGCTGCGGCCTTATAAAAGGCCACCCCCTTCCTCTCCTCTACTCCACCACTACCACCACACCCCACTTCTACCGCCGTAGGCAAAAAGGCACGCAAGAGAGAGCGTGAGAACGAGGAGGAGGGTGCGTGAGAAGGAGGAGAAGACTAGGTTGAGAGCTTCGTGGAAGCTCGTCAGAAGCTCGTACGGCCACCGCGGCGCGTACGGGAGGAGGGCATTGGAGTGTCGTCCTCGACCACCTACAGCAGCTGGAGCTGCGGCGGAGCGCAGTGAGAAGCGCTGGGAGCGCGGTCTGATACTGGAATTCTTCCAGTATTAGAGTTCGAAGTGTCTTCCGGACGACCGATTGGACGTCTGGCGTCAACACCAGACGTCTGAAAGCATCTATATTGCGGAGGTACGTCTTCTTCATGATTACGGCCATGCAGGCCGCACCGCAGACGATCCTGTTGGGTTGAAATAGGGTGTTGCTCTATCGTGCACAGGAGAAGCCATGGGAAGGTGCACGGAACACCTTTCCATGCACTTTCAAACGTCTGGACAGCTTATCAGATGACTGGAGGCATTTCCAGATGACCGGAGGATTGGTCAGGCATCTGAAACTATTTTCAGACTGTCGCGGGGGAGTCTTGGACGTTTAAGGTCACTACAAGGCTTGAGGTGAGTCTCTGTGACTTTTAAGACGTCTGGACTTGTTTCCAGACATCTGATTTTGGTCTGCAGACACGTTCTTGACCCGTTTGGGATCTAATCAGGATCCATTTTATGCAAACAAAGTATCTGTGATTTCCTTGTGAATTCCTCTACGTATTAGAAACCTTTATGCACTATTTTGAACCAACCACTGTGACATGTTCCTTGGTACAGGACTTCAATCTGCTGCATGTCGAGGGCTTGCAGAGGCGCCTGGGTCTACAGTTCGAGCCCCCAGTACTCCCGGATTGTCTGGTAGAGTGGTCCACCCCTGTTATATTTATTAAAGATGAATGCATCTATGAAAACTAGTCAACTGGAAACCTAGGATGTGGCATGAACCCTAGGACAAAGAAATGGTTGAACCAATTGTTCTACATAATTGTAATTGTATATAAATGAATGAGCTAAATTGTTAGCAACTGCCTGTAAATAAGTATGAGCTGCCTGTTAGAATATGAGCTGCCTGAGATAACTAAACAGTTACCTATGATATCACTTGTTGCATGTATTAAATTGTGGAAATACGAGCTGCCTGTGTATAAATGAGAACAAAATTGTGAATGATGAAACTGGGATTGGAATAATATCGTGAACATGAGCATGAACCCTACGGGGAGTTAAGGGTAGAACTCCTGTGGTTAGATGGAAAAGTCTAGAATGTGGATGGGAAGTGTGCTAACCCTTGAGTACGTGGTACCAAGGAGAGCGACTATCCCCTTTTAGTGTAGAGCAAAGCTAGCCGCCCTTGGGTTGGGACCCAAGGTTAGGATTGGCCACTCTACACCGACTTCTGTTGGCCGTCACGTACACGGTACTGAGGTGAGCTACTTGTGTAGGGAGGGAGCTAGCCACCCCACGGGACCCAGGGTTCAACTAGCCACCCTACACCAACATGTTAGGCCCTCTAAGCAAACCAGGGTAGTCAGACGAGGGTACGCAGACTGTGGAGGAGACGAGACCCTTGTTTGGTTCTGAGGGGCTAAACCCCTCTTTCTGAGAGAGCTAGGCCCTATACTATTCCGTGCTGTACTTTGGGCGTACCAACTAGCGGAAACGACTGACCGCGTGTCAGTGTGGGGTAACTACCCATGTGCTTATCGCACGTGCCGTAGTCACCGCTATGTCTGTCAGTGACCTCGAGGTGGTTAACTGGGTGTAGGGCTACCACGGGGGACTCTCCTGGCTAGGAGAGCACCATGTGTACCTTCTACTCTTTGGAAAAGACTGCAATCAAGATCATTCCCATGAGGAACATGCAAGATCAAGAAAGAAATTTGAATGTTAACCAAATGTGGTGAAAAGGAATTACTTGTAAAATAAAATAACTCGAAAGGATAAATATACCTGCTACTTTTATAGCTTTAGATAGTGTGGTTACCACTCTACTCAGCATTCGCTGACTCCGTCTTTTCATAACACTGTTCAAGTCTAGGAGTTGAGCAGCCCGAGCTAGCAGTTGCGGAGGGTGCTGGGCCCAGTCGAACCCAACCGTAGTCTTCAGTACTTTTGTTGTACTCTCTTTACTGCTATAGTGAGTTTCAGACTTTTTGCTACTGTTTCTGCTACTATTTCTCTCATTCCATTTTTTCTGTTGTTGTGGTGGTATGTACTGAATTAGCAGCTATTACTTTCCTTTACTACTTGTACATTTTTACTGCTTAGTTACATTGCATATGTGAATGTGGTTTATTTTCCTACTTTTCGGTTATTTCTTGTTGGATGACTGGGTTTTGGGATTAGTCAAGGCGAGTCGATCCGGGTCCTGTAGAGATTCGGGAACCGGGTCATAACATGCCACAAGTGGAATCAATCTCTTGATGAGGATCTTGAAGACTCTTTTTAATTTTATTGAGTCTAGAATATTGTAAGGAAGCTCAAAAATAACAACAGATGTGTTTTCAAAATTTGTTAGCCTTGAATTTCAGATAAAACCCTAAGCTTTCAATAGTATTGATCGACCAACTTTTGACATTGATTGACCAAACCAACTTGATCGACCAACCTAAATCTGTTAATTGATCAAAGGCCTCTAGCGGTCAAATTCCAGCTAAGCTTCAAAAGTTGATCATTTTCCTAATTTAATCGATCAACATGGAATCGATCAAAATAACAAATTAATCGACCAAAGTTTTTTGATCGACTAATCATAACTTTTGATCGACCAAAGTCGTATTTCCAGACTTTCTAAATTAGGTCAAAAAACACCATAAATAGGACCTTCGATCCCCCATTGAAAAACACACCTCAAGAGCTTTCTACCAGCAAAATCTCTTATTCTCTCTAGTGCTTTCACGCTTTTGCACCTGCAATTACTGTGATCTAAAGCATGGCTTTTTATGATTCGAAAAAACTTAGTTTGTTTTATATTTTTGAGGTTCCATAGGAATTACCATTATACTTTTTATTCCTATTGTTTTTTGATTTGGGATCCAAGTTATTTTGGAAGTCCTGTTGTTGTTCTTTTAGTTAGGTGTATAAGAGAAGAAGCGTTGTAAGATGTTGTGCCACCTTCGTTCAAGTGGTGTGAGTGGATTTGACTAGCATTGACTAATCGGGGAAATCCTAAGCTGAGAGGCTTAAGAGGTTGTTTTTACTCATGAGGGTTTCCACTCTAAATCCAGGTGTCATCTATCTTTGTGGTTTGTTCATAGTTATTTTTTATCTGTGGTGAATGATTTTTTAAATTTTGGAATCGATAAGATATTGCATTATTTACCCCTCCTTTAGTGTGTACTTAATTCCTACAGGCTCCATACACACTCACATCTGGTATTAGAGACTCGTTCATTCCAGCAAGGATTTTAAAATCCTCCGAGATATATGCTGAGGGGAAATTTGTTGTCATACCTCTGCCCTTTGATGGCACCAACTAGGGATATTGGAAGACCAAAATGTAGATATTCCTAGAATCCATGGGTTACGAGGTTTGGGATGTGATAGCTTCAAGTACACACAACCAGAAAAGAAAGAAGGTGTAGCCATCACCTCAGATTAGGAGAAGATGGCTACTCATAATGCTGAAGCCGTGAATGCTATCTTCTGTGCTCTGTCTAAGGAGGAATTCAATCGTGTCTCTGCTTGCAAAATCACATATGAGATCTGGAATATTCTTGAAGTTACACATGAAGGAACTTCAAAAGTTAAGGAGACTCGAGTCAACCTTCTCACACAAAAGTATGAGCTCATTTGCATGAAGGGGGAGACTATCAAGAAGATGTGTATAAGATTCACCGACATCATCAACTCCTTGAGGAACCTAAATCAGGAGATTACCAATGAAGTTCAAATTCGAAAGATCCTTTGATCTCTCACCAGCGACTGGAAGACAAAGACAATAACAATCCAAGAATCTATTGATCTCTCTATGCTTCAATTGGATGATCTCATAGGTAACCTAATGGCCTACGAGGTTCAGCTCGAGCATACGAAGGAGCATGAGGGTGAAGGCAAGAAAAAGAAAGACATTGCTTTAAAGCTGACACTGACTCAGAGGATTTAGAAGATGAAGACGAAAGAGATATAGCCATTCCCTCTAGGAAGTTTAGAAGGTTCTTAAAGAATAAAAAGAGTTGGAAGACGAAGGATGAACTGCAAGAAAACCAAGTCATCTGGTACAACTGCAAGAAGAAAGGGTATGTGAGAAAAGAGTGCCCTCAACTCAAGAAGGAAGCTAAAAAGAAGAAAGTTTGGAAACAATCCAGGAGAGAAGGAAAAAAGAAAGCTCTTCAAGTCACCTGGGAAGATAGCAACACAAGCTCCATTGAAGAAGAAGAGGACACATCAAGTAAAGAGGCGCTTTGTAGATGCATGGCGATTGAAGATGAGGTAGCTTCTTTTTCTTTTGATGAACTTTTATAAGCTTTTTATGAGTTGCATGACTTAGCTAAAACACTTAAAGTAGCCAATAGGAAGTTAACTAAAGATCTAGACAAAGAAACAGAGTTGAAACACATAATTGCCTCCCAAAATCATCAAGTCTCACAAGAAATTGCCACACTTAAAATACAAGTAGATTTACTTTAAGTAGAAATAGGAAAACTGAAACAAAAGTATATTAGTCTAGTAAGTGACTTAGCAAAATTTACTAAAGATAGAGCTAACCTAGAAAAATTGCTAGGTACACACACCCAAACCGCAACTAGATTTGGGTTAGGTTACATTCCTAACAATGATCATGAAGCATCTATTTCACAAACCAACACACAGAATCCTTCTAGTCCTAAGGTCAAGAATAGGTCCATGCTTAAGCAAGCACCTGCTAACAAATTTGGACCCGAAAGAAAATGGGTACCAAGAAGAGATTTGCAATCTTGTTTTGTAGGAAATCCAAATGAGGGATTAATAATGCACTCAGATTGGATCTATCAACAAAATGATGGACGCTTTGTAGCCATAAGAAGAAACTATGGACCCCATAGATGTAAACCAATGACTGGTCTAAAGCAAAAGATGGGTTATGGACAGTGGTTATTCAAAGTACATGACAAGAGAAGACCATTCCTCAACCTCAACCACAAGGAAGGTGGTTCAATTGCCTTTGGCAACAATCACAAAGGCCATATTATTGGTACTGACCAAATTGGTAACTCTAAAACTTCTTTTGATAATATTCATCTTGTAACAGGTTTAAAACACAACTTACTTAGTGTAAGCCAGATTTATGATAATGGATATAAAGTAAATTTTACTTCAAAAGGTTTAAGATTAAAGATAGGAAAACAAAGGAAATTCTTTTGACTAGAAACAGATCGAAAGATATCTACACTATTGAATTTGACAAATGCAACAATCTTAACTGTTTGTTTGCATCAGATGATGAGTCAATACTGTGGCATTGTTGACTTGGCCATGTTCACATGCTAAACATAAATAAGCTTGTGAAATATGACTTAGTGCGAGGGCTGCCTAAGATTTCATTTAAAAAGAAGAATCTTTGCAACTCTTGTGAACTAAGCGAACTTCGTAAAACCTCCTTTAAACCAGAAAACATGGTTAGCACCTCAAAGCCACTTGAGTTGATGCACTTAGACCTCTTTGGATCAACCAAGTCTGAAAGCCTAAATGGTGCAAATAGTCTTGTCATTTTTTATGACTTTTCTCAATTTACTTGGCTATTGTTTTTAAGGTCTAAAGATTCTAACTTTGAGGAATGTAGAAAGATAGCCAAAAGACTTCAAACTGAGACATGTATTTGCATCACTAGGATTAGGAGTGACCTAAGATTTCCTATTTCAAGGTG
The DNA here is from genome assembly GCA_037157565.1 of Thalassia testudinum. NCBI lineage: Eukaryota > Viridiplantae > Streptophyta > Magnoliopsida > Alismatales > Hydrocharitaceae > Thalassia > Thalassia testudinum. Next base: position 20,439,149 of record JAZHRO010000015.1, on the reverse strand, counting down.
TTTGGTTGCAAATGTTTCATCCTGAATACAAAAGAAAACTTAAATAAGTTTGATGCAAAAAGTGATGAAGGAATTTTCTTAGGATATTCCTCTAGAAGTAAAGCTTATAGAGTTTACAACAAAAAGAACTTGCTGGTTGAAGAAACTCTGCATGTTTCCTTTGATGAATCAGATCAAATAGAAAAGGCTTCAACCATAGATGATGATCAAACTCTAGAAGATCCCTCAAACATCCCTAAGGAAACCATAACTAGTGACCTACCTAAAGATCTATCCTACACTAAAGACCATCCTAAAGATCTTGTGATTTGTGAAGTTATAAAAGGAGTTCAAATGAGTTCTTCCTTAAACAACCTTGCACATAGTGTTTTTGTATCCCAATTAGAACCTAAAATTGTGAAAGAAGTCTTCACTGATGATTGTTGGATTGTTGCACTGCAAGAAGAACTGAATCAATTTGAAAGAAATAATATTTGGGAATTAGTCCTCAGATCAAAATCTCAATTAGTGATTGGAACAAAATAGGTTTTCAAAAAGAAGCCTGATGAATCAGGAAATGTAGTAAGAAATAAAGTTAGACTTGTGGCCCAAGGTTATAATCAGGAAGAAGGAATCGATTTTGACGAAACCTATGATCCTGTGACTTGATTGGAATCCATTAGAATGCTACTAGCCTTTGCTACCCATATGGGAATAAAGCCATTCCAAATGGACATCAAAAGCACTTTTCTTAATGGATTCACAAAAGAGGAAGTCTATATAAAACAACCACCTGCCTTTGAAAGCTCACAATATCTTGATCATGTTTTCAAGCTAAATAAAGCCTTATATGGATTAAAACAAGCTCCTCGAGCTTGGTATGTGACGACGAGATTTATGCTTAATTAAGATGGTTGCAATAGAAAGATGTGTCGTTGATATATTTTATGTGGTGGAAATTTTGTATCAAAAATTCACTAAATCTAACCACAATGATTAGGATGTCGTATCCACACGGAGAAATGATTGCAATAAATTCACTGGTATGTAGCCATCCTATTCGCAAAACATTCATTAAATCAATTCAATGAATATGCTGCTCTAAATGTACTTTTAATTTCATGAAAAGTGAAGGACTATTTATGTAAATTTCACATCAGAAATCAAGCTCCCAAAATATGTGGATGATGCATGTGTAGTGGCAGAGTATGTAATTTTTAATTGCATGCAAATCTAAATTCAATTTCAATGTGAAATGATGTGCATAATAGGAGCCAATCAAATACGTAAAAGGATAAGTGCAATGTCACAATTTTACCATAATAAATTAATCAAAAATAAATGAATAGTGGAGTTGACAATGGCATGCATGGTAAAAAGAAATAGACCCTCTACTGTAGAGAAATGGGGGAACTCGCCCCCTTGTGCGCACACGGAGGAGAGGGCACAGCTAGAGGCGCAAAGCTCTGAGGAGGTCGCCGATGATGAGAGGGTTACGATGGCGGTGGTGGCGTCAACGAAGGTGGCCAAAGTTGTCACTGGTGATGAGAAGATGATGGCCGGGGCTAGCTTGTGTGCGCGTACGCATGGACTACGGGAAGGGCTGCCACGGGCATGGGTGGCCTTGTGAGGGCGAGGCAAGGTCAATGGCATTGATGGAACGAAATTTTGTGGTCGGAAATGACAGTTGCAAGTGGAGAATCCGGTGGTTTGTTTGGTTCTTCTCTATTGGAGAAGAAGAGGATGAAGAAGATGGAGAAGAGGGGGCCAGCTTGCTGCTTGTGTGCGTAGGGGTGGCGCTGCACACACGCTAGGATTGTGGCATGAGCATGTATGCACATGCGAGGAGGTCATACAAGGAGGTGATGCGCTGCTGGTGGCAAGGCTGGGCATAAGTTGAAGTTGCCGGTGATGGTGTTGAGGGTTGTGCGCTGTCACCGCACGGTTAGCCGTGGTGGGCTCACAATGAGGATGAAGGTGGAGGGTGGAGTAGGTTCCACAGTGCACGCTGGCGTACCACGGTGTAAGCCTGGTTCATGGTGCAAGCGATGGGAGGACCACAGCGGAGCGAATGTGGGAGAAGATGATCTTCCTCTCTTTTAAAAACAAAGACCCGTCTGTTTGTTTCATCGGCCGAAAGCTTCTCCAACCACTCGGTGAAGATCGTGATTGGTTGAAACGGATGGATAAGTTCTAGCGGTTCCCATTAAACGTCTTAAAAAAATGTAGAATCAAGGAGCTTGTGATGGTAGTTCTTAGACGTCCATCCTGATCTCCAGATGTCTTATAGATGCAGAAATGGACATCTAAACTCTTGCACCTAGCCTGCATCCATCAAATAAATTATTTTATCATATCATATATTTTTAAATGTAAAATTGGTGTATAAGATTATACACACAAAGGTGAATTCCCATTTAACTCTTAATCAATTAACAACTAAGAACAACTAATTAAAGAGTACTTAGGCCAAAAAATGATCCACTAAAGTGAACTTATCAGTATGAAGATTAAGAAACTATCTATTAGAAAATGACTTCAAAATTGGACTAGTTGCTCCAACTCTCTTCACTAAGAGAAAGGATAACCAATTAATTTTAATCTAAATTTATGTTGATGACATAATCTTTAGTGCTACTGACGATTTTTTATACTAAGAGTTTGCGAAGGTTATGCAAGATCAATTTTAGATGAGCCTAATGGGAGAATTGAAGTTCTTCTTAGGGATGCAGATTGATCAGCTCAAGGATGAAATCGTCATTTTGCAAACCAGGTATACGAAGGAGATTTTGAAGAAGTTCGAGATGGATAACACAAAAGGAAAGGGCACACCAATGGCTACCACTACACAACTTGAACAAGATGAATCAAGTAAGTGTGTAGACCAAAAGCTATATAGAGGCATGATAGGGTCTTTACTCTACTTACTACTAGTAGACGAGATATACTCTTTAGCACTTTCCTCTATGCTAGGTTTCAAGTGAACCCTAAGGAATCACACCAAAATGGCCTAACATGGATATTTAGATACCTTCAAAACATAGTAGATCTTGGTTTGTTCTATCCCAAGTTGGCCACACTAGACTTACTCTCCTATTGTGATGCTGATATGCAGGTAATCAAACAAATCACAAGAGTACTAGTGAAACTTGTCAATTTCTCGAAAATTCCCTAGTATCTTGAATCAGCAAGAAATAGAATAGTGTTTTCTTATCCACAACTAAACCTAAATACATTGCCGCATCTCTAGCATGTTCATAGATTTTGCGGATGAAGCAAAGACTTAGAGATTTTAGATTTTGCTTTGAAAACACTAGAATCCTCTGTGATAACACTAGTTCCATAAACCTATCCAACACTCTAGAACTAAACACATAGATATCCGACATCATTTCCTTAGAGATTATACCTTGAAAAAGAAAATAACACTGGAGTTTATCCAAACAAAAAAGTAGTTAGCTGATATCTTTACAAAACCCCTAGTAAAAGATAGATTTATAACAATAAGAAGAGAATTAGGCTTAACAAGGCTAACTGAACTATGATTAATGATTGCCTTCTTTGTCTTGTTAGCTATTGGTCAATAAAATTTTGACTTTGATCCAAAACTTTCAAGAGTTGGTCGAACAATCCAAATATTGTTCAATCAATAGTTGGACGGGAAAATTCCCTCCACTGGAAATTCAAATTTATTGATCAAATTTCCTTCTTCATTGACCAAATTTGAATTTGGTCGACCAAACATTTGGTTTGATCAACCAAATCTGGGCAAAAATCAAATCACCAAGATTTTTGTTTGGCGAATCAAATCACTTGATTTGATTGTTGATCCTCACCTAATCTTTGATCTTGTACCTATTTTACTTCGTACCTTATTTGGTCAAACCCATCTCTATAAAAACAACCCTTTTTATGACTTTTTTCACTCAAAATATTTACCCTTTCCTCTCCTCAACACAACAATTCAACTCACCAACACCACTGGACCCACTCTAACCAAAGAGTCCCCACCGTGGTCTCCTCCTTCTCCTCCTCCTCACACCTCCTTCGACCAACCTCCCGATCGGCACCACCGTCAGCCTCGACCACCCCTTGGTCAACCAAAACCACACTACCACGTACCTTCTCGCCACCGCCACCTCGCCAACCGTCCTCTCTCCTTTGGCCATCCATCCTCCTCCTCTTCGATGTTGTCTACTTGGATCGATTCGTGTCAATCCTAGCATGTTCCTTGTTTCCTCTCCGTCTCTTACACATATTATCATGTTTTGATCTTGTTTTGAAGAGGCTATATGCTGTTTCATTTTTTTCCGACCACTGGTCTTTGGGTTCTTCGTGTTCTTCACATTCTTGATTTTTCAACCTTGTTCGATCCACTCAAACCTTATTTTTTTCGCTACAAACGATTTTTTATTGATCAATTTTTTTCCTTTGATTGACTAAAAATATCAAATTCAAAATTGTTCTATCTTTTTGAACAATTAAACATTTTTCTCACTGATCGACCAAAATCATTCTTAATCAACCAAAAAATGTCTACACTTAACCTTGTTACTGTCTACTTTTTAATTGATCAATTTTAAGTTGCAAAAATCCCATTACAACAATTATTTCTTTTCAAAGACTGAATGTTTTGAAATTAATCGATTAAACAAATCAATTAATTTTTGTGTTTTTCTTCTTTATGAGAAAGAAAGTTGAAATTAAAAGAATGAATGATATAGCAATGATTTTAAGAGTATGTTGTGCACAAAAATAAATGATTACGAGTATCCTAAGATACCGGGATGGACAAATACTAAGAAAACCTAATTTTGGTTATTCTTGACAAGTGATAAGCAAACATATTGAAATTAATCAATTAATTTCATAAATAGAGCAAGCCATACAAAATCAAGCAAGATCATTCAAAGTGCATATACCAAGGTTCCTTCTAATTTGAGTTAACCTATCAATTGTTAATGACTTTGTAAGGATGTCTGCTAATTGATCATGAGTGTTTATAAACTCTAAACTTATTTCTCCTTTTAATACATTATGTCTAAGGAAATGATGATGTACATCAATTTGTTTAGTCCTGGAATGATGGACTAGATTTTTAGATAAATTTTTTCGCACTAGTATTGTCACATAAGATCTTAATTTTGTCAAAAATTAATCTAAATCCTATAAAGTTTGTTTCATCAATAACACCTGTGAACATGCTAAGACAGCAGAAATATACTCTGCCTCGGTAGTCAAGAGGGAAATATAATTTTGTTTCTTTGAAAATCAAGAGATAAGCGTGTTTTCTTTGAAAATCGATTAAACAAATCAATTAATTTTTGTGTTTTTCTTCTTTATGAGAAAGCAAGTTGAAATTAAATGAATAAATGATATAGCAATGATTTTAAGAGTATGTTGTGCACAAAACTAAATGATTACGAGTATCCTAAGATATCGGGATGGACAAATATTAAGAAAATCTAATTTTGGTTATTCTTGACAAGTGATAAGCAAACATATTAAAATTAATCAATTAATTTCATAAATAGAGCAAGCCATACAAAATCAAGCAAGATCATTCAAGGTGCATATACCAAGGTTCCTTCTAATTTGAGTGAACCTATCGAGGGTTAATGATTTTGTAAGGATGTCTGCTAATTGATCATGAGTGTTTATAAACTCTAAACTTATTTCTCCTTTTAATACATTATGTCTAAGGAAATGATGATGTACATCAATTTGTTTAGTCCTAGAATGATGGACTAGATTTTTAGATAAATTTATCGCACTAGTATTGTCACATAGGATCTTAATTTTGTCAAAAATTAATCTAAATCCTATAAAGTTTGTTTCATCGATAACACCCGTGAACATCCTAAGGCAGTAGAAATATACTCTGCCTCGGTGGTCAAGAGGGAAATATAATTTTGTTTCTTTGAAAATCAAGAGATAAGCATGTTTTCCAAAAATTAATATGTTCCACTTCTACTTTTCTAATAAGTTTTGCTTCCTGCATAGTCTATATCATTGAATACAGTTAGTTCAAGGGTTGGAGTTCTTAGATAAAATAAACCATACTCACTAGGCATTTTTTAAATATCCAAAAATTCTCTTAACTACATTTATGTGTGATTCTTTAGGTTGTTGATACTATTGTTTTGATGTAATAAAATTATGTTTTATTGTGGACTAATCATTTTAGGACACTTGAAGTCTAATCAAGTAATGATGATCGTGCCATAAATGGAATGAATCTCTTGATTAGGATTTAAAGACTCTTTTTAAATTTATTAAGTCTAGAATAATATAAGGAATCTCAACAATAACAACCAATGCTTTTTCAAAATCTGTTATCTTGAATTTTAGTTTAAACGCTAAGTTTTCAATAGTGTTGATCGACCAACTTTTTGACATTGATCAACCAAACCAACTTTGATTGACCAATGTAAATCTGCTAATCGATAAAAGGCCTCTAACGATCAAATTTCAGCTAAGCTTCAAAATTCGATCATTTTCCTAATTTAATCGATCAACATGGAATCAATCAAAATAATAATTTAATCAACCAACGTTCACTTTGATCGACCAAAGCCATATTTCTAGACTTTCTAAATCAGGTCGAAAAACACTTATAAATAGGACTCTCGACACCCCATAAAAACATGCCTCAAGAACTTTCTACAAGCACGAATCTCTTATTCTCTCTAGTGTTTTTGTGCTTCTGCACCTGCAACTATTGCGATCTAAACCATGACTCTTTACAATTCAAAAAAGTTCAGTCTGTTTTATATTTTTGAGGTTCCATAGGAATTACTGTTATACTTTTTATTCCTATTAGTTTTTGATCTGGGATCCAAGTTGTTTTGGAAGTCCCATTGTTCTTTTGGTCAAGTGTATAAGAGAAGAAGCTTTGTAAGAGGTTGTGCCACCCTCATTTAAGTGGTGCGTTAGTGGATTTGACTAGTATCGACTAGTCAGAGAAATCCTAAGTTGAGAGGCTTAGGTAGTGACTTTTACCCATGAGGGTTTCCACTCTAAATCCAGATGTCATCTTTGTGGTTTGTTTATACTTTTTTTTATCTATGGTGCATGATTTTTTAAATTCCTCAATCGATATAGATATTACAGTATTCACCCTCTCTCTAGTGTATACTTAGTTCCTATAGGCTTTGCACGCACTCACATAACTCCCCATAAACATGTAGAAATCAATATGTTAGGTCTACTTGCAATTTAAATAAAGTAAAGGACCGATCATACCTCTATATTTCATTTGAACAACTTCTTTACCTTTTTCATCCATATCAAGGCTTACATGTGTTCTCATCTGAGTGTCTTTTCCTTTAGAGTCCATTCCAAATTTCTTCAACATATCCAAGGTATACTTGGATTAATTCATGAAAATTTCATTCTTGAGTTGATGGATTTGGAGACCTAAAAAGTACTTGAGTTTTCTCATGGGACTCATTTTGAATTCAACTTGCATTAATTTGGTGAATTCTTAACATAGAAATTCATTAGTAGAACAAAAAATATTGTCATCAAGACAACTTTGAATAACTAACAAATTTGAATTTTCTTTCTTAATAAAAAGAGTAGAATTAGCTTTTTCCATAAGAAATTTGGACTTTGTTAGGCAATCTCTTGATCACTCATAGTAATCTCTTGGTGCTTGTTTGAGTCTGTATAAGGCCTTTTTAAGTTTATACACATGATTAAGATATTTAGAATTTATATGTCACACCCTAATAATCCACCCGACGGATCGAGAGTGGACCACTGAGTGTGCACGTCAAGGTCCAAGCTACCGGGTGGCTCAGGTTATAAATCGTAGTCCTATCGACTAGGTATGTCTTAGGAAAATCAATTTTTAAAATAAATTGTAGGGCCAAACCTGTCAAAAATTTGATAGAGTTTCCCCTATCTATTCGATATTTTCCCAAAAACCTGTACCTGCAACAGTAATTGTGCATACATACCACAATATAAAATAGGTGGGTAGACCCCACCACCACACCAAGGAGTAATGACAAGTGAAAAAAAACCAGCGAGCACACTCTGCAATCAAAAGCGATAAAACACGAAAAATCAATGAGAAAATAGAGGCAAATACCATCGCACACTACCACAGCAATTTCATGATACATAAATACATCATTGATGTACAACATATGGCCTGACTTCATATGAAAGTTTATTTACAAGAGTCCATTGACTAACAACTTAACATATACAAAGTCCCAAGATTTAAACTTACAAACCTTTATACAACGAAGTCTAACTTTCTATTATTCTAACAAAATGACCCTACCATGCAAAATATAATTCTTACCAAAGCTTGCCCAAAAGAGAGATAGAGCAAGGACTCCATTATTTGCCCTGGTCCTCCTAGGCCTAAAATTCAACGTGACGTGACCTCTGCATCATGATGATACCTAAAAATGGGTGACAAATGCAGGGATGAGCCAAATGACTCAGTAGGGATAAAAATCACGTGTAACACAAAAGCAGGAAGGGGTGGTGTACGGGTTTCTGCACCAAGGCCAACTACCCCACCATTTTTCCCTTTCCTTTGGTCATGTTCTAATTGCACCACAAGCTATTACCACACACCCTTTCCCATTTCTCATAACTAACACATGCTTTATTAACACTACAGGCTGACTACAATACTTTTTCCTCATTTACTGAGATTTATTCACATGGTTATCCACCTTTATTATTACATAATTGATTCCTTCACTTGCCTCAAAGCTTAGATTCTGGGATTCATCCCTCTCTACTCGAGGAGATTGAGACATATCCTTCCCTCGGATCCCCACCTGGTAGTCTCCCCCTGGCTAGGGGAGGGGCTAGCAGAGCTAGTAACCCTTCCGAAAGGCATACCCATTCTCAACGTATCAAGAACGTTGCTAACCATGGTCAGGAGAGTCAAGCCTCTTGGGAGCTACCTAGGCCAATACCTCGTGATGGAAAAGAGTGAAGCTCAACACCCATCCAGCAAGGTTGAGTCACAGATCATTTTAGATTATATCGCAGGGTTGATCAAAATTGTTGGGTTGCACCAATGGTTCCGCTAGGAGTGAAATCTCCGGGTGCACCCTCTCAATCTGCCGTTGGATGAGATCTCAACCAAACCCCCCATGGTAGCCTGGCAACTTTCGCACACGCAGGTGCCTAACAAGCCTCTAGTTATGAGTACCAAGTACCTCGACGTCTCCCACCTGCGTGCGGGTGTCCCTTCTACCTAGAGCTATGAGTACCTCTACATCTAGTCAGATCCGGGTACTTCCAAGTACCTTAACTCAACAACAGCCCTAGCTCATTGTTGTACCTAGGAACCACTTATGCTCCGAGGTAGATCTTTGGTAGCCTCTAGCCACCACACATTCTTGGGCCTCTAACCCGAACAGTGAACTCGTGGTTCACGAAGTCGATGGGTGCAACCCTACGAGCTCACCTAGTCAACCTACTCATCTTCTAATCCGTTTCTGACCATGTATTGAGAACAAAACTCTAAATACCTAAGGGATTTGGGGTCCGACTTAGACCTTAAGATCCAAGATTCCTATTTTAGCTCATGATAGTCACCACGATTCAATATTTCGAGTTTCCATTCAGGTTATCCAAGATCTAAGATTCCTATTTTAGACTAATGATAGTCACCACGATTCAATATTTCGAGTTTCCATTCAGGTTTATCCAGTTACTCTATGGCTTTCAATTCCTTTCTTTAGGGGTTTCTATACACATAGTATACTTGACCATTATTTACAAGATTAGCATTTACATTACATGTTCTTAGTTTTCTTAATAAGTTAGACCTTTTTCCTCTTATTTTTCCCTATTTCTCTTTGTAGACTAAAGCAAGGTTCAATTATCTCATCATAATTTTTAGGGCACCAGTACCGACCCTGGAAACCCCCATAACCCCAGTCTAACTTCCAATCCTACCTTGGGGTTGTGGCTAGTACCAGTACTAACATTTAGCACCATTACCAGGCTTCCCCAGATCTTAGCTCACATAGCATACAACACCAGTTAGGAATGACTTAATCCTTGTTTTCAACCTCTGGAATTTAACTTCCATAAGGTCCTTCAACCTAAGGTCATTCTCAGATTACCCAGGGCTCCCTTAAAACCCTTTGTGACCTAAGCTCCAATCATTAAGCCTTTTATTACTTTCGGTATGCCAAACTAGCCTTCACAAAAAGGACCCTTCAAGCAATGTTACGACCCGATCCCAACTCCCTACAGGACCCGAGATCGGCTCGCCTTGACTAATCCCAAGACCCAGTCATCCAACGAGAAATAACCAAAAAGCGGAAAATATATTACAACCACACATGCAATGTAACTAAACAGAAATAAATAAGAGACAGTAAGGAAAAATAGGACGAGAAATCTCAAACATATTACATGCCACAAGAGGAAAAATACGATAACATACATAGTCATCACAATTACAACAGAGGGAAATATAACATGAACAGAAATATAGCAGAACATCTAATACATGCTAAAGGTACTCACTACTACAACAGAGCTCTGAAACAGAAAGGAGAAAAACACTACGACTGGGCTTGGCTGGGCCTAGCACCCTCGGTAGCCAGTGGTCCTGGCTGCTCAACTCCCTGACCTAAACATGGTTATACAATCTGTAGTGAGTTAACGTTGAGTAAAGTGGTGGTGAAATGACCCGCCGCTCTTGGGTTGGTTAAGATGTCTAGTATATTCATAAGACGTTTGCCCAGACGTCAAGATAGATGGTCAGACGTCTGAAAGTAGAGAAGAACCATACCATATTTTTTTTCCCTGTGCGCATGCGACACACACACCCCCTCTCTCCTCACCCCAAGCCCTAACCCATCCCTATTTAAACCCCCACACCCACTCCACTCTCTCCATCACCACCAGCCACCACCTCCATCCTTTCCCTCCTTCCGGCAGCCACCTTCCTCCTAGCCTCCAGTATAGCCAGTGGAGAGGAAGAAGAGAGACGAGATGCGGAGGAGGAGAGGGGAGCAAGAGCGTAGGAGGAGCTCGAGGGGAGGAGCTCACGAGGGAGATGCGGGAGCTCGGAGGAGCTCGTGCGGGAGGAGTCGAGGACGCATAAGAGGAGGAGCTCGCGAAGGTAAGCTTCGCGACCTCTTGAAGCTATTGGCGTAGCAGCTGCAAGCGGCGTGTGAAAGATGACTTTTCGCTTTGCGTTATAGTATTTAAGTGGTGGAAAAATAGACTAATAAAAAATAATGAAAATAACCACTTGCAGAAGAGCGGGTCGTGTCCACAAGGAGGCAATTATCAATAAATACTTAATTATTTAATATTATTTCGGACAATGCGAAATCCCTATTCAAATCTGACATAAAATGTGAAGGAAAGTAGAATTGCAATAACTCCCTTATTTGAAGATAAGGGTATGTGTGCAGTTTTTCCTCATAGAAATCCTCAATAAATTTATGATGAATTTATGCAATTTTCATGTGACGTGTACTAGAGAAAATTAGTACTTAAATTAAGCCCAAAAATCAATCTTCAAACTAGTGAATATCAATCACATGCAATTATAACGAAATTGAGTGTTCATATGCAATTCTGCCACAATATAATAATAATAAATAAAATCAAATTATGTGGCAATGGCACTGAATGTAAATACTAACTGGCGTGAAAACAGAGCATTTTTTCTCTCTCCTCCTCGCGAGAGAGAGAGAATCGGCGGGGCTTTGGAGAGGCTAAGGAGGACAGCGAGGGCGAGGGCTCTCCAATGGTGGTAGCAGCGTCGACGGAGGAGGCCGGAGGTGGTCGGCGGGCGGAGGAGCGTCGGCCTGTTGGAGAAGAAGGCGGAGCATTTGCTGCAGGGCAGCCTGCGGCAGGTGGCGCACGCTGGTGCACGCCCGCGCGCTCTGCAGGTCCGGTAGTGGGTGGCTATGTGGGTGTGCCTGGCGTGGAGAGGCACTGTGAGGGGGAGGCGGTCTGCAGGCTTGGTGCGGGCGCTCTGCACGCAGCGCCTGCGGTTGGTGGCGTGCGGGCTACAGGGATCACTGGAGTGGCAGGAGGAAGGTGCGCCTGTAGATGAGAGGGCGCTCTGCAGGGAGCGCTGGAGAGGCAGGAGGAAGGCGCGCCTACAGATGGCGCGGGTGAGCGGTGGGGCGTGAGGGCACGTGCCTGCGTGGAGAGGCGCTGTGAGGGGGAGGCGGTCTGCAGGCTTGGTGCGGTGCTCTGCACGCAGCGCCTGCAGTTGGTGGCGTGCGGGCACCTGCAGTTGGTGATGCAGTGCGGTGCAAGAGCGGGAAAGAGGAGGAGAGCGCTGTGCTTGCTGGAAGGAGAGGGAGCGCGGGTGTGTGGCTACGGCTAGCTGGAGAGGCTGGAGGGTGCGGGCACTGCGATGAGGTTTTTCCCCACAAGGAGGAAGACGGACCACAGTGCACGCTTTCTTCTCTTCCTGGATGGATTCCTCCCTCTCCCCGGATGGATTCCTCTTTTTAACTTCTCCTCCGTTGCGCCTGCGAGAGTTAAGGGATTTTCAAATCCCTTAACTATCTCTGGCCGGCGGCTGTTGAGGGTTCCCCGGAGAATGGGAAAAAGAACAGCCGCTGGTGATTTGAAAAAGGGTAATTTATCCTTTTCCCCTCATTCTTTTGCCAATTATTTTTCTTGCACATAAAAAGAACATATTAAGTTATAGAATAAATGTAAACCTAAATCATGATGCATGCAACCCTTCTATAACCTAATATAGTTATTAACAAACCTAAAAGATATAATTAAAGTTACTTATGCGTAATATTAGTCCATTAAAATGGACTCATCAAATACCCCCATGCCTAAGATTTGCTAGTCCCTAGCAAAAATGAGAAGTAATCAGAAGATTTCTTCTTTTCTTATTTCAAAACTTTAGAAGTCCAAACAAATGTGAAGTGCTGATAGCCTAGGTAACAGATTCAAGTGAAAGAGCTGATTCGCAATGGGAGTTCATACATCACCCTTGGCAAAAATTTCTGTCGAGATAGGCAACTACTTCCCTCGGGGATAAAGCAAACGATAATCTGTAATTTGACCCTGGTGTTTGGCTTAGGTAGGAGATATCGAGTTGAATGGATTTGTATTTGGTGGCACACACTCATCTGGTGCTACATATAGTCAAGTACTGCAGACTCTAGATCTCTAGACTATTAGACAAGTCAACTCTGAGAGAGGCTACACAATTGTACTCTCTTGATGTTCCTGGGCACTCTCTCTTTTCTTTCTTTCTGAGATCACGAATCTCGCCAGATTTAGAAATTGTAGTCACTATTTGGTGGCCTCACATGGCATCCACACTTCACTTAAAGTTTTAATAACTCTACAACTAAGTTAGAGTCCTCCACCAGTATTCGGGCGATCAGAAATACTAGAAGGTAGGTATATGTGATATTTGGTGGAACGCGAAAGGTATTTTTTTGCCTCAGAAACAATATTACATTAGAAACTTGGACTTTTTTTTTTGTAATATAACTATTTCTTCTTTCTATTTCTTCTTCTTTTCTCTCTTCCTTTTTTTCTTTTTTTTTTTCTTGTTTTTGTTTCTTTTTCAATCAACACAACACGATAGGGACTTTTATTTACGAGGCATTATTAGGGATGATGATGGTCAAGAGGAAGTTGTGTGGCTTATTTGGTGGAAGCGCCTATTCTCGGCACCGGGAAGGAATGGATAGGACAGGCGTATTTCTGACCTTTGACATTATTACCTTCCTTCAGCAGAGGACTCTATGAAGGACGGTCATAACAATCCACCATAGTCATAACTTTATTAAGACTCAATCTTTGTGTATCTACCTTATTTGGTGACTCTCAGGAATTCACTCAAAATACGTACACAGGAACAGAGAGTGAAAACTACGCCTAACTCTAAAGTATCATCATCTAATTATCCAGAACTTAAGAGTCCTTGCACTAGACTTAGCGCACCAGTAATCTCTCTACTTCTTCTCACCAATATGAGGTGGATTTACTAGAAGATAGTATGCCTAACTCCCTATGAACTGTCCAGGGGTTCAGTGGACTACAAATGCTTATTAGTTTTCCTCAAGGATCCATTACCAAGTCTATGTGCACGTGAAATAAATGTACTGGATTCTAAACTTAAGAAATAATTCTGGAAGAAAAACCTCCAATAACAAAGGTATTTTGCTAGGGACTAACCCAATCAGCTCAAGAAAAGGAATTTTTTTTTTTAATATATATATGTGTGCAAATATTTATAAATGCTATAAACACTATAAACATTCTCAGGTTATACCCCCTCATGCCTAAGACTGACAATGTCCTCATTAGAAAAATACAGACATAGAAGAATATCACCTGAGGAGGAGAGTGGGAGGAGCTAAGGCTCCTCAAGTCGTAGTGCGTCCAAAACCTGGCCATCTGAAAGAGTAATATACGGTTTAAGTCGCTGGGCATTTACTTTAAAGCTCGTACCTGAAATAGGGTTCCTAAACTATACAGCTCCATGAGGGAAGGTATTGATAACAACATATGGCCCATCCCAACGAGACTTGAGCCTTCCAGGAAATAATTTAAGCCTAGAATTGAAAAGCCAGACCCACTAGTTGGTCTCAAAAGTCTTTCTAATGATGTGCTTGTCATGGAAGACTTTTGTACGTTGCTTGTAAGCTTAAGAAGTTTCATAAGCTTCATTACGAAGCTCCTCAAGCTCACTTAATTCTAACATACGTGCTTTTCCAGCTTTATCCAGATTTAAGTTAACGTTTTTAATAGCCCAATAAGCTTTATGTTGGATTTCAACGGGAAGGTGGCACGCTTCTCCATAGACAAGATGGAAAGGAGACATGCCCAAGGGAGTCTTATATACAGTTCTGTAGGCCCAAAGAGCATCATTTAGTTTTTTTGACCAATCCTTCCGATCAGGCCTGACAGCTTTTTCTAAAATTCGCTTAATCTCCCTATAGACCTTCAACTTGTCCACTCGTTTGGGGATGATAAGGTGTGGCTATCATGTGGTTGACTCCCAAATTTTGGAGTAGTCTTGTGAAGTGTACATTCTTAAAGTGAGGTCCTCCATCACTTATGATCGTCCTTGGGCACCCATACCGAGAAATGATATTAGTCTTAACAAATCCCAAGATCACGTGGGTATGGCTTCTATCCACTTTGATACATAGTCAACCGCCACAAGGATGTATTCATATCCGAAGGACACAGGAAAGGGACCCATGAAGTCAATGCCCCAAATATCAAAGATTTCAACAAGGAGGATAGGTTGTTGGGGCATCTCATCCCTTTTTCCAATGGTTCCCGTCTGCTGGCAACGTAGACATGCGCCCACATACGTATGTGCATCTCGGAATAATGTGAGCCACCAAAAATCAAACTGAAGAACCTTATGAGCAGTCTTCTTCCCACTAAAATGTCCCACACAGTGGAGGTTAAGGCAAAAACTCAGAACACTTCTTTGTTCCTCATCAAGGATGCAACGGCAAAAAAGCTAGTCAGGGACTATTCTAAAAAGCTCGGGTTCCTCCTAGTGATAAAATTTAGCATTGGCGAGAAACCTGTCTCGCTTCTGCTTATCCCAAGTACTGTGGGTGATGCCTGTGACCAGATAGTTCACTATGTCAGCGAACCAAGGAGTTTTGGCTTCCACGGCCATTAGTGACTCATCAGGGAAAGTCTCTTGAATACCGCCAGCAGGGTTTGATGCCTCAATAGGGATCCTAAACAAATGGTTTGCTACCACATTCTCAACACCTTTCTTGTCTTTAATTTCCAGGTCAAATTCTTGGAGTAGCAGAATCCAACAAATTAGGCGAGGTTTGGTGTCCTTTTTAGCCAGAAGATGCTTAAGGGCAGAATGATCAGTGAACACCACAACCTTGGATCCCAAAAGATAAGACTGAAACTTTTCCAAAGCAAATACTACAGCAAGTAATTCCTTTTCAGTGACCGTGTAGTTTTGCTAAGGATCCGTAAGGGTCTTGCTGGCATAATGCAGCACATGAGGTTTGCCATCAACCCTTTGACCTAAGACCGCTCCCACTGCAAAATCAGAAGCATCGCACATAAGCTCAAATGGGAGGGTCCAATCTGGTGCTTGGAGAATCGACGCAGTAATGAGGGCTTTCTTCAAAGCTTGGAGAGCCTCGCCACATCTATCATCAAAATCGAAGGAGACATCCTTCGCTAACAGGTCGCAGAGTGGCTTAGAGATTTTACTGAAATCTCTAATGAAGCGCATATAAAATCCAGCATGGCCAAGGAAAGATCTAACCTGACGAACATTGGCAAGCAATGGAAGCTTAGAGATGGAATCGATTTTTGCGGTGTCCACCTCTAATCTTCTCTAGGAAACTATATGCCCTAACACAATGCCCTACTAGACCATAAAGTGGCTTTTCTCCAAGCTAAGCACCAGTTTTGCCTCTTTGCAACGGGTTAAGACTTTATCAAGGTGCGAAAGGCATAGGTCAAATGACGAGCCATAAATGGAGAAGTCATCCCTGAAAATTTCAATGAACTCGTCGATCATATCAGAAAAGATAGCCATCATACAACGTTGGAAAGTGGCAGGAGCGTTACATAACCCGAATGGCATGTGGCGAAATGCAAAAGTGCCATACAGACTCGTGAAGGTGGTACGCTCCTGATCATTAGGAAAAATGGCTATCTGATTGTACCCAGAGTACCCGTCAAGAAAACAAAAGTACTTGTTCCCCGCCAATCTTTCCAAAATTTGATCGATAAACAGTAAGGGGAAATAGTCTTTCTGAGTAGCCGTGTTAAAACAGCGGTAATCAATACAGACCCTCCAACCAGTTGAGAGTCTAGTGGTCACTAGTTCTCCTTGGTCATTCTCCTCCACAGTGATTCCTACCTTTTTCGAAACTACGTGAATAAG
Organism: Thalassia testudinum; assembly: GCA_037157565.1. NCBI lineage: Eukaryota > Viridiplantae > Streptophyta > Magnoliopsida > Alismatales > Hydrocharitaceae > Thalassia > Thalassia testudinum. The sequence continues at coordinate 20,422,282 of JAZHRO010000015.1, read as the reverse complement.
ACTGACCCATTTACTATCTAAAATGGGATAGATAATCTCTGCATCCAGCCATTTCAGAATCTCCTTTTTAACAACCTCCCGCATATTTGGATTGAGCCTTCTCTGCATGTCTTGGAAAGGCTTCACGGACTCGTCCGTGTATATATGATGCATGCAAAGAGAGGGATCAACACCCTTAATATCAACAATTGTCCAGGCAATTGCTTCCTTGTGCCTTTGTAAACACTCAAGCAGAGCTCCCTCCTACAATTCAGATAATGCAGACGAGATAATAACGGGGAGCGTGTTATTAGGGCCAAGGAAAGCATATTTCAATGTGCTCGAGAGGGGTTTCAACTCCAATTCAGGAGCCTTCTGGATTGAGGGTTTTAGTTGAGATGTCCCCGCCTCAGGCAGTGGATCTACCTTCACAGTCCAGGGTGGGGACAGAGACTTAGTGTGTATCCCCAGCAACTCTTCTAGTTTGGGCATTTTCCTTTCAGTTTCTTTAATAATCGAGGGATGGTCCTGAGATATGACCTTCTGAAGGGGATCTCTACATAAGAGTGCTGGAGTAGTCTCTTCAATTATTTCATCAACGACCTTAATCTGAGAACAATCTTCAAATCCGGGTTGCTTGTAAGTATCAAAAACATTCAACAGGATCTTCTTGTTCCCAAAGCCCATTTTAAGTGCCCCAGATCTACAATTTATAGAGGCATTGGCTGTGGCCAAAAAGGGACGTCCCAGAATAATGGATGGCTTTGTGGGCTTATTAGATGGGTCAGTATCAAGTACCAGAAAGTCAATGGGGAAGAAGAAGTCCTCCACTCTCACAAGGACATCTTCCAACAATCCCCACGGTGTCTTAAGTGATCTATCTGCAACCTGGAGGATTACTGGACTAGGCTTCAGCTTTCCTCCTCCCAAAATGTCATAGACAGAGCTCGATAGAATGTTTACCCCCGCACCCAGATCGAGTAGAGCATCGTCAATGTGTTGGTTACCTATAACCACTAAAATATACGGGGCCCCTAGGTCTTCCATTTTGGGGGGTGTTCCATGCTGAAGAACCGAGCTAACATGGTCAGGCAGGATGACCTTGGTTTGGACCTATTTCCTAGATCAACGCTTCTGGGTGCACAGGTCCTTTAGAAACTTGGCATAGGACGGAATCTGTTTAATTGCTTCCAACAGAGGCAAGTTAATCTGGACTTGCCTAAAAGTATCCATAATCTCTTCCGTCCTATCCTTGGCTCCAGACGAGCCAACAGAAGATTCCCAAGGAGCAGATAGGCACTCTGGATAGGGCACCCTCAGCTTCTGGGTAGAGGGGTCGTCATGGCAGGAAAGGGGTGGTGGAAGGACGACATCCTTATTGTGGGTGATTTTTTGTGTGGGAGAGTGGTGGGGCTCTTCCTCAGGTGAGATGGAAGTTGGGTCAGGTGTGGAAGGGGAATTATGAGATGTAACCGTAGGAGTGTTATCAGGCTTGTCAATCTTTTTTCCACTCCTCAACATAGTCACTACTTGGGCGTGCTCCCTGAATACAACCCCCTTGCCCTTAGGGTTCTCCTCAGAAGAGCTAGGCAGCTTCCCTGGATCACGTTGCCTAACTGCCTCAGTAAGATGACTAATTTGGGATTGCATATCAGTAATCATCTTATTCTGAGATTGGATAACCATATTCTGATGCTCTTGCATTGCTTTCATCATGACCTTCAGTTCATCCATCTCAGAGGGCTTATTCGGAGGAGGGTTTTCATAAGAAGGTTGGTAAGTGGGCTGGGGAGGTAAGGGTCTTGTATTCCCTGAGTTAGAAGCATCAGCTTGCTTCCAAGAGAAGTTTGGATGGTTCCGCCACCGTGAATTATAAGTGTTGGAGTAAGGGTTATTGCGAGGGGGCGGAAACCTTGGGCCACGTTCAAGTCGACCTGAATCAACTCAGGGAATTGGTTTGCCTAATGGCACTCCGCAGTGGCGTGCGTTGTGCTTTGGCAAATGGAGCATTCTCTTGAAGCATGAAAAATAAAGGCTGCTTGCGGGTTCATGCCGGGGTTTGCTAAAAGCCTATCAAAGTTTTTATTCAATAGTTGAATCTGATAAGCCAAATCCTGAGAAGCCCCAGCTTCATTGGCCCCTATCTTCCTCTGCAAGATTGATGGTTTTCTTTCTTGATAGGCAGAGGACAGATGTATGGAGTTGTCGCTTAAAGTTTCAAATAATGCCCAAGCTTCATCCTCAGTTCTGGTCATGAAGGTTCCTGCACAAGCTGCATCAATGGTTTGCCTATGCCTTTCAGATAATCCGTTATAGAACCTTTCGACCAACTGCCATCTTGGCACCTGATGATGGGGGCATAACCTAAGAAGGTCATTAAAGCGCTCCCAAGTCTCATGAAATTGCTCCCCTTCCTGTTGAGTAAAACCCATAATCTCTCTTCTGTAATGGTTGATTTTACTAATAGGAAAATACTTTTTTAAAAATTCTCCCTTAAGGGTAGCCCAATCATTTACCCTTGCATCGAGGGTATGATACCAGTGCTTGGCCTTATCCTTTAGGGAGAAAGGAAATAGAGTCCTCCTCAGGGTTTCATCAATAAAGCCCTTGAGCTTCACCGTGGAACAAACCTCGGTGAATTCCTCCAAATGCCGGTAGGGGTCCTCCCTAGTAGTACCATAAAAAGAGGGCAATAAAGATATGGTACTGCTCTTGATCTCATACGGATTATCCCCCGTCGGTCGTCTTAGTGCTTGTGTAGGTTGGTTAGTAGGAATAAAATAGTCCCTTAGGGTCCTTTGTTGATTTGCACCTTGCTCATCCATTCCTTCTTTTTCTTCTCCTAGGTGAGCTCTCCTAAGAATTCTCTCAGGCTCAGGATCAAACACTAGACTACCCTCAAGAGAGCGTCTACCAAGCATACAAAACACAATTCAGATTTTTTTTTTTATTAAGTCAAACCTCCTCTCCAAAGATAAGTCAAAAGATCAAGACTTATCCCTCTGTTCCCATGTAAGTGGTATAAGAGGGGTGTGGACTTGAAATCCTAACTTTCTTTATTGTGGATGTCAAATTAGTTAATATAAATGGCTAAACAAGTTTATCACTGCAATTACGTGCCTTAATTCAACCTCCGAGTGCCCTAGGACCTATACTTTGCTTGGATGACATTCCCAGGTGATCAAGTGAGAAGTTACTCCAAGGACGAACAAAGGGATGCAAGTAGGGCGAACCCTTCCTTTGAGGCGATGCGTATGCGGTGCCCCTTAACTACCCTTTTGTTCCATTAAGGGGTGTCCCCCTCCGTGGAGTATCAAAACACTTGATCAAAAGATAGTATCACCACCACCACAAAGCACAATAGGAGGGTCTGCACCGATAAAGAGATCGATGCCTATAGCCTTAAGGGATCGAGCCCTAGTGCGGTGCCTAATGTGCGTGCTCAGTGTCAGAAGTGTGCAACACACCGCAAATCTTTGTAATTTCTTTTGAAATCGCAGACAAGTCCCTTAGAATCAGATCAAATGTGAATTGCTTTTAGGGTTGAATCTGATTATTAGTTCCGCTTTTAGTTGTGACCACTGAATTAGTAAATTCAAACAACTTGGTGGTCTTGAATTTAAATTTGAATGCAAATGCGTAAACAGGAGCTGGATACAAAAGTCAGAAAGATATTCCTGTCTCCGGCAATCTTCGTGCTAATATGCTTGCAATGCAATAATAAGATCTAATGTGCTGCTCAATCACCCATAAATGCACGCACCTAAGGGCATGCAACTTCTACATAGGCAGCTCGATATTTTCTTTATTGGTTTTGAAAAGCAAACAAGCAGAAAATATAATCACGCATGCACCAAAAATATTGTAAGCCCTAGTAGCTAAAGAATGCGAGGACAAACCCCCAAAAATTCAGCCCCAATTACAACAAGGGCGAAAAGACAGAATTAAATTTGTGACGACGGAGAATCTTCTGCGAAACAGGATCTTGGTCTCCTTTGTCTTTTCCTCGTGTGGCTTAACTTGTTCGTGGTTGCTGTCGTCGCTCTTTTGCGCCTCGTCGCCTCTTCAGATTCCTCGCACAATAATCAAAATGATTAGATAATTTTGCAACTCAGAAGATTTAAAAACAATGAAGTAAATCTACTACGTCTGTTGCCTGCCCGGCTACGGCGCCAATTTTGATAGACGACTTTTCGCTTAGCGTTATAGTATTTAAGTGGTGGAAAAATCAATTAATCAAAAATAATGAAAATAACCACTCGCAGAAGAGCAGGTCGTGTCCAGAGGGAGGCAACTATGCAATAAATACTTAATTATTTAATATTATTTCGGACAGTGCGAAATCCCTATTCAAATCTGACATAAAATGTGAAGGAAAGTAGATTTGCAATAACTTAAAAAGATAAGGGTATATGTGCAGTTGTCCCTCACAGAAATCCTCAATAAATTTATGATGAATTTATGCAATTTTCACATGACGTGTACTAGAGAAAATTAGTCCTTAAATTAAGCCCACAAATCAATCTTCAAACTAGTGAATATCAATCACATGCAATTATAATGAAATATGAGTGTTCATATGCAATTCCGCCACAATATAATAATAATAAATAAAATCAAATTATGTGGCAATGGCACTGAATGTGAATACTAAGTGGTGTGAAAATAGAGCATTTTTGCTCTCTCCTCGCAAAGAGAGAGACAGAACCGGCGGGGCTTTGGAGAGGCTAAGGAGGATAGCGAGGGCGAGGGCTCTCCGATGGTGGCAGCGGCGTCGACGGAGGTGGCCGGCGAACGGAGGAGGAGCGCCGGCTTGTTGGAGAAGAAGGCGAAGCGTCTCCTGCAGGGCAGCCTGCGGCGGGTGGCGCACGCTGGTGCGCGCCCGCGCACTCTACAGGTTCGGTAGCAGGTGGCTACACAGGTGCGCCTGGTGTGGAGAGGCGTTGTGAGGGGGAGGCGGTCTGTAGGCTTGGTGCGGTGCTCTGCACGCAGCGCCTGCGGTTGGTGGCGTGCAGGCGCCTGCAGTTGGTCATGCATTGCGGTGCAGGAGCAGGAAAGAGGAGGACAGCGCTGTGCTTGCAGGAAGGAGAAGGCGCGTGGGTGTGCGGCTGCGCCTGGCTGGAGAGGCTGGAGGGTGCGGGCGCTGCGGTGAGGTTTTTCCTCGCAAGGGGGAAGACGAACCACAGTGCACGCTTTCTTCTCTTCCTGGTTCGATTCCTCCCTCTCTCCCTGGATGGATTCTTTTTAACTTCTCCGTTGCACCTGTGAGAGTTAAGTGATTTTCAAATCCCTTAACTATCTCTGGCCAGCGGCTGTTGAGGGTTCCCTGGAGAATGGGGAAAAGAACAGCCGTCGGTGATTTGAAAAAGGATAATTTATCCTTTTCCCCTCATTCTTTTGCTAATTATTTTTCCTGCACATAAAAGGAACATATTAAGTTATAGAATAAATGTAAACCTAAATCATGATGCATGCAACCCTTCTATAACCTAATATAGTTATTAACAAACCTAAAATATATAATTAAAGTTACTTAGGTGTAATATTAGTCCATTAAAATGGACTCATCAGCGCGGAGGGGTCTGCGCGGAAAAGAAGGCTTGTGAGAGTTTTGCCTACTGGATATTTTCCGGTATCAGACATCTGGAGCACATCCCAAACATCTGGACTAAAGCATGCTAGTACCAAGGTACGTTCTTCTACATGGTTTCCGGCCATGCAGGCCTTACCGCAGGAGTGTTTAGCCATTTTTAGGTCTACACGTGCGAACGTAGGGGCAGAGTGTTGGAAAGGCGCACAGTGCACCCTTCAAGCCACTTTTGGATGTCTGCGCACATTGCCAAACGTCTGACCGTACTTCTAGACGACTGGAAAGGGAGTCCGACGTCTGGAACTTCCCTCAGACAATTGCAGAGGGGTTCAAACATCTAAGGAAGCCGCAGGATAGAAAGGGTGAGTTCTGACATCTTTTAAGATGTCTGGGCCTAGTCCCAGACGTCTAATTTCGGACAGTATGTGCATTTTTGGCCCGTTTAGGGCCCAAACGGAATCGGATTTTCGCAAACGAAGTACAGTTATTTTCCGCTTGAGTTTCTTTATGAATTAGCGTCACTTGTATATAGTTTTAGACTCATTTAACGTGGTTGGTCAATTGTATAGGTCTCTAGTCAGTTGAGTACGTGGGACCCGTGGAGGCGACAGGACCTGTGATTCTCGCCCCCATTCCTCCTGTGTTTCCCAGTAGAGTGGTTTACATTAATATTATGATTTAAACAAATAAATTGTATGTTTAGAATGACTTGAATGAACCTTAGGATGAGAATGAATCCTAGGGCAGGAACAAATGAGCATGGTTTGAGCTACACAGTTTACTTGAGATGCATGTAAAACTCTAAATGCTAGCAAATGTATTGATTTATTGATATGATGCTTTCTTAGTTAGTAAATCACGATCTACCTATTTTAAGAATGAAACCAGTAATGTAAATAGAGAGATCAAAAATGTTGGAAAATGAAACGAAAGGAATACCAACATGAACCCTATGGGGAATTAGGAGAACTCCTATAAACGGGAAGTGAGCTGGACCTTGTGTACGCAGTACCAAGGAGAGCAACTGTCCTTTCGTGTAGACGGGAGCTAGCCAGCCTTTGGGTTGAGCCCTAGGGTTTGGCCTAGTCACTCTACACCGACTCTGTTTGGCCCTCGTGTACGTGGTACCGAGGTGAGCTACTTAGTATAGGGAGGGAGCTAGCCGCCCCATGGGATCCGAGGTTAGGACTAGCCACCCTACACTGACTCTTGTTTGGCCCACTGGGCAAACCGGGATAGTCGAATGAGGGTACGCAGCCTGTGGAGGGGCGAGACCCCTATTCTGTTATGAAGGGCGAGACCCCTGTTCTGAGAGAGCAAGGCCTTGTACTATTCCGTGCTATACCTTTAGGCGTACCCGCTAGCGAAAATGACTGACCAACGTGCCAGTGCGGGATAGCTACCCACGCGCTTGTCACACGTGTCGTAGTCACCGCTACGTCGCAACCGTGACCTCGAGGTGGTTGACTGGGTGTAGGATTACCACGGGGGACTCACCCGGCCAAGAGAGCACCACATGTACATCCTACATCATGGAAAAGACTGCAATCAAGATCGTCCCCGTGAGGGACAATCAAGATCTAGAAATAACCAATTTCTAAGAAAATGAACGAATTAGAACCACTTGGCTGAGTTAAATAGAATTGAAAAATAATTAGTTGCCTGTCTTAACTTAAATTGCATATAAATGGTTTAGTTGCCACTCTACTTAGCGTTAGCTGACTACGAAATTTTATAACCTTGTCCAGGTCAGGGAGTTGAGTAGCCAGCACCATCGACTGCAAAGGAAGTTGGGCCAGTCGAGCCTAGCCATAACTACGTTTCCTTACTGTTTCCTAGCTTCTATTGTAATAGTAAGTATTTTATTCTATGTAATACTGTTTCAATTACTTTTCCGCTATACTTTCCACTATCGTAGTTGTGATGGCCTGTAATATTGTGAGACTGTTCGCTCTATTGCCTTTACTGCCTCTTGATTATTTTCTGCTTAGTTACATTGCATGTGTGGTTGTGAAATTTTTCCTACTTTTGGTTATTTCTCGTTGGACGACTAGGCCTTGAGATTAGTCGAGGCAGGCCGGTCTCGGGTCCTGTAAGGATCTAGATCGGGTCATAACAAGATGGTATCAAAGCAAGGTCATCCTGAGAAATGAACCAAATGGTCTGAAAAACAACCACCCACATGCTTGTAACTAGGATAACCATCACAATGTATCGCTTTGATCTTCGCTTCGAGTCTTATCTCTTGATGTAGTCTGCTATCATTGATAGTTCCTGCTCTTTCTCTTGTGTCTCCTTGTAGGAGATGCCTCGTCAGAGAGTTCCTGAGGCAAGTCGCGGACATGGTCATGGGCAGGGTCGAAGGGGCGGACGTGCCAGACCTGAGGCACCAGCCGGCCCACCTCTCCTTCCGGGCATCCAGGCCTAGGATCTCGCCCAGCTGATCCAAGATATCGTACGAGAGGAGCTCCAGAAGCCTCCTCGACCACCCCTCCCTGAGGACGTGGAGGGAGAGTCCTCCGTGGGACAAGGGAACCGCCGCAGCGTCGTACGAGCTGGAGGGGGAGGGGGTGATCCTCCACCACCCCCACCACCCTCCTTTCCTAGAGGCGTACCTGTTCCCCCATTGCAGCTCCACCACTAGCTTTTCGGCTAGTTCCGGAAGCTAAAGCCCCCCTCCTTCAAGGGGGATGAGAGCCCATTTTAGGTAGAGAACTAACTAGAGCAGATAGAGAAGGTGTTTGACACCCTCCACCCTCCTGCAGAGTGTTACGTGGCCTTTGCCACATACCAGTTGGAGTGCGTAGCCCACAAGTGGTGGAGGACAGTTAGAGGCTAGGAGAGGAGAGAGCCAACATGGGACCAGTTCGTGGCTCTCTTCTGAAAGTAGTACTTTTCGTAGACCTGGCAAGACCAGAGGAGGCAGGAGTTCCACACTCTTCGTCAAGAGGCGATGACAGCGCATACCGCACGCGTTTCCTGGAGCTGTCACGCTTCACCTTGACAGCTGCGTCTACTGAGGAGGAGCGCCTATGGAGGCTTACTGAGGGGCTCCGACCTGCAATCCAAGTGTATGTGAAACCCCTGAAGTTGCCCACTTTCTCTCGTGCAGTTGAGGCGACCATGACTTATGAGGAGACCAACCCGACCGCGCGAGACACTGATGGCGGACGAAAGAGGCCCTACCAATCAGAATACTCCCAAGGTCGTCGGGAGAGGAGGCACACGACGGTTGCAGAAGAGCTGTCTTGTTCTGCAGGGCCACCAATGGCCTTTAGGGGCCTAGACAGGGACCAACTGCCAGCACCGAGCCCCCGCCCAGCCACCAGCAGAGACCGACTAAGGGAGGAGGCTGTGTCCTCTGCTACCAATGTGGCCAGCCGGGCCACATCAGGAGAGACTACCCATCTAGGGTCGAAGCATAGCAGCTGCTCCCCACACCGAGCATTGGAGGTCGAGCTTGCGGCCGCGGTCACCAGGCACGTGGAGGAGGACAGCAGTCACGAGGAGGGTACCGACCAGCTGCTGCTCGCCCGACCCAGAGCGTGCCCACTTCGTGTGCACCTTGGGCTGAGGGGCGTATCAATGCCATAACATACAGAGACACCAGGTGACGTGGCGTAGGGCTCGTATGTTTAAAAGATTCGTTATAGCTTGCGCTCACAACGTCGATTTTAAAATGAAGAAACGAATGTGAGTCCGAGTGTCGATCTCAAGGAGGTAAGAAAACCAGATTTTTCTTGTCACTTAATGTCACGAAAATCAGGGGGTTTTGCTTGCAAAAATATGCGGGTGAAAAGCGAGTGAGAGAGGGAGAAAGAGAGAGAGAGAGAGAGAGAGAATAGGGTTAGAATTTCTTCATTCACACATGCAACTTTAACATAAAAGAGGGCAAGTAACTAGATAGAAAACAACTTCATTTGACATGCAACTTTAGTTTATAATTACAACACTAGCTAAATGCTTAAACACAAGTAAAGCTTAAGATAAAGAAGGAAAGAGAGAGAGAGGAGACGACGAGGCAACCACGGCGGTGGAGAGGGGCTCCGTCAGCAGCTCATCAGCTCCGGCGATTACAAAGAGGGCTAATGGTAGCTAGGAGTGGGGTAGAGCACTTGCAAGTAGAATGAATGCCTTGAATGGATGGTTGGATGGAGTTTATATAGGCAAAAGGGTTTTCTAATTCAAGTATGGGCTTTAGCGACGTCCGGGACGTCGCTAAACCCATACTAAATCCGTCGGTGTAGCCCCCTGCCCGCCAATCGCCAGCACACACGCGTGCTCTTAGAAGGCGATCCACGCGCGCGCGTTGTAAGCCGTCTGATCGAAGATCAGACGACTGAGATCCCACGAAGGGCACGCTCGCGAATCACTGCTGAGGCGCGCTCTTTTGCCACGTCATCGCGTGCGTGAGCTTCCGCGTGCATCCGTTGCACCACGCGGCTCCATCTACGCCGTTCACTGCTAATAGGGCGGTTCAATTTCCTCGATGCGCGCCTTTGCCTTCCGATTTCCGCGAAGCGCGATTCGAACCCGCGCCGGCTGCGCGGGCGTGAGGTGGTTAACCGCTGCGTTACACCTGCTGCTTTGTCGCGGCGAGGGCGGGTGCATGGGCGGCTCTCAGCCGTTCAATCAAAGATCGACGGCTAAGATTCATCCTCCGAGTGAAGGTAGAAGCGAGTGGCGGTGGAGATGTGGTGAGCGGGCGCCACGTGGTGCGCTGTGGGCCGTTAATCATCAAATCAACAGTCAGAACTTCTTGGGCCCATTGCAGGAGCTCCGGATGTCAGATTTGGCCGATTTCGAGTCCGTTGGACTCCTTTCGTCGCTCTGAATCCATCCGTGCAGTCCGATTGCTCTTCTGAGGCCTATTTTGACATGTCCTTGTACACATGACCGTTAATAACACATTATAAGCAATCTTGATGTGCAATTCATGCGATGCTCCTATTCCTATTTATGATGTATTATCTGTGCATTTTGCTCTTAAGATAAACCCTAATTGACAAATTTATCACCCCAAGATGCAGTGTTATCATACCCCCATGCTTACTCCTTGCTAGTCCCTAGCAAGGTTTATTCTAGCCTTTACTTCCAGTCAGAATTTAAGAAGTAATTACTTGGACACTTCGTCACTTGTCAATAAGAGGAAATATACTAAGATCTTAATCTACAAAGACTAAGCAGCACCCGGGTGTCTGCCAAAATATGAATCGCCTGAATCCTTGCTTTAATATATGTGTGTGTGTGTGTATATATTTCCTATTTTTAGATTTTTTGGAGTTAAGAGTGTGTTGGTAACTTTTTTCGGCTACCCAACCCACCCAAAACTCGGACAAAGCTCTAAGTGCTAAGCATCTTAGTGTGAAGATTGTGATAGACTCACTCAACGGTAATTTAGACAGACTTCGGGATTCTACGCCCCTAGGTGACCGGAAGAGGAAGTGTTTTGCCTGAAGGTGTATTTGTTCGATCGGTAGCTTTCTCCCTACGTTTGTTTTAATTGGGGTCAACACAAGGATTTTTCCAGTGTATGATTCCATAGACCCCACAACCGCGGTCGTTTGATACTGCCCCGCAGGCTAGTCACCAGCTTCTACTAAGGGAATAAAAGCCAAGTGCCTAGCGAACAAAACCCCACCTCTCGAGACTTAACCCAATCCTGCTTAGGGCACGTCTACTCTATTTTAAAAGGGCTAGGATAGTGCTTGTGCTAGGATTATGTGATGAGGCGTTGATTGGGGTAGTGTCTCTTACTTTTCCAATTTCAGTGTTTGTGCTTCTATCAAAACATGATTTTCAATCAAGGATTTTTTTAAGATATGGTGTCTTTTAATGTTTCATCCTTGTCACTTAATGTCACGAAAATCAGGGGGTTTTTCTTGCAAAAATACGTAGGTGAAAGCGAGTGAGAGAGGGAGAAAGAGAGAGAGAGAGAGAGAATAGGGTTAGAATTTCTTCATTCACACATGCAACTTTAACATAAAAGAGGGCAAGTAACTAGATAGAAAACAACTTCATTTGACATGCCACTTTAGTTTATAATTACAACACTAGCTAAATGCTTAAACACAAGTAAAGCTTAAAATAAAGAAGGAAAAAGAGAGAGAGAGAAGACGGCGAGGCAACCACAGCGGTGGAGAGGGGCTCCGCCGGCAGCTCATCAGCTCCGGCGATTACAAAGAGGGCTAATGGTAGCTAGGAGTGGGGTAGAGCACTTGCAAGTGGAATGAATGCATTGAATGGGTGGTTGGATGGAGTTTATATAGGTAAAAGGGTTTTCTAATTCAATATGGGCTTTAGCGACGTCCGGGACGTCGCTAAACCCATACTAAATCCGTCGGTGTAGCCCCCTGCCCACCAATCGCCAATGCGCACGTGTGCTTCTTAGAAGGCGATCCACGCGCGTGCGTTGTAAGCCATCTGATCGAAGATCGGACAACTGAGATCCCACGAAGGGCGCGCTCGCAAATCGCTGCTGAGGCGCGCTCTTTTGCCACGTTATCGCGTGCGTGAGCTTCCGCGTGCATCCGTTGCACCGCGCGGCTCCATCTACGCCGTTCATTGCTAATCGGGCGGTTCAATTTCCCCGGTGCGTGCCTTTGCCTTCCGATTTCCGCGAAGCGCGATTCGAACCCGCGCCGGCTGCGCGGGCGTGAGGTGGTTAACCGCTGCGTTACACCTGCTGCTTTGTCGCGGCGAGGGCGGGTGCATGGGCGGCTCTCAGCTGTTCAATCAAAGATCGACGGCTAAGATTCATCCTCCAGGTGAAGGTAGAAGCGAGTGGCGGTGGAGATGTGGTGAGCAGGAGCCACGTGGTGCGCTGTGGGTCGTTAATCATCAAATCAACAGTCAGAACTTCTTGGGCCCATTGCAGGAGCTTCGGATGTCAGATTTGGCCGGTTTCGAGTCCGTTGGACTCCTTTCGTCGCTCTAAATCCATTCGTGCAGTCCGATTGCTCTTCTGAGGCCTATTTTGACATGTCCTTGTACACATGGCCGTTAATAACACATTATAAGCAATCTTGATGTGCAATGCATGTGATGCTCCTACTCCTATTTATGATGTATTATCTGTGCATTTTGCTCATAAGATAAACCCTAATTGACAAATTTATCACCCCAAGATGCAATGTTATCACCAGGGCTTCGGGTTTTGTGGTGGCAAGTATGGTTACCATTTCTGGCAGATTAGTCTACGTTCTTTTCAATTCTGGTACCACACATTCTTTTGTCTTCTCAAGTTTTGCCCTCAATTTGGGATCAAGCAGCGTGCTATTAAAGGTTTCGTTCATGATTAGAGGGCCAAGTGTATAGTTGTTCATAGCAAAGGTCTTTACAGACTGCAAGGTCGCTATAGGGGGGCACAGTCTTCCCGCTGACCTGATTATAATCCTGATGGAGGACTTTGGCGTGATCCTAGGGATGGATTAGCTATCTGCCTATCACACTTTGGTGGACTATTTTGGGAGGAAGATCCTCTTCTCCATACCAGAGTTGCCTTCCTTTGAGTTTCATGGCCAGCCAGTGGACAAAGGTTGTAGGTGCATCTCCACTCTTCGGGCAACGAAGCTTTTGGGCCAAGGGTGTGAGGGCTTCTTCGCTTGTATTGTAGTAGAGCCTAGTCCCATGGCTGACTTTCAGAGTATTCTGATGGTCTGCAAGTACCCCGACGTTTTCCCAGAGGAGTTGCCAGGACTACCGCCTGAGCGTGAGATTGAGTTTGAGATCTCACTAGTACCAGGGACCAGCCCCATTTCTACTGCACCGTACAGGATGGTGCCACTTGAGCTGCGAGAGCTCAAGTCACAGTTATAGGACCTGTTGGAGAAGGGTTTTGTGTGCCCCTGTGTTGCTTGTGAAGAAGAAGGATGGTATCATACGACTTTATGTCGACTACCGACAGCTGAATCGGGTCACCGTCAAGAACAAGTACCCGCTGCCTCGTATCAACGACCTCTTTGACCAGTTGAGAGACACCACAGTGTTCTCTAAGATAGATCTGAGGTCAGGTTACCACCAGTTGAGGATTAAGGAGACCGACGTCTCTAAGACAGCTTTCCGTACTCGGTACGGGCACTACGAGTTCTTGGTCATGTCGTTTGGGCAAACCAACGCCCCCACTTTTTCATGGACATGATGAACTGTGTTTTCAGACCGTACTTAGACCAGTTTGTGGTGGTGTTCATCAACGACGTCCTAGTCTACTCATGGGATCAGGAGAAACATGGACAGCATTTACGTATGGTCCTAGATACCTTGAGATGACTCAAGCTGTATGCCAAGTACAGCAAGTGCGAGTTTTGGCTGAGACAGGTGACTTTCTTAGGCCACATGATTTCAGGAGACGGATTTCCTGTGGATCCATCCAAGGTTGAGGTCGTGCTCAGGTTGGAGAGACCACGCACAATGATAGAGGTACGTAATTTTCTAGGACTGGCAAGCTACTATCGACGGTTTATCAGAGGGTTCTCTCAGATCGTGCATCCTATGACTCAGCTAACCCGAAAGGACGTACCCTTTTCCTGGACCGACGAGTGCGAGGCGCGCTTTCAAAAGTTGAAGGAGAGACTGACTTCAGCTCCTGTACTTACCATTCCAGACAGTAGTGGTGGGTTCGTAGTTTACACCGACGCATCGTTGCAGGGGTTGGGTGGTGTGCTCATGCAGCGGGGATACGTTGTCACTTACGCTTCACGGCAACTGAAGCCCCATAAGCATAACTACCCTACCCATGACTTAGAACTGGCAGCAGTTGTCTTCGTGCTGAAGACAAGGAGGCACTACCTCTATGGTGAGACATTCGAGATCTTCACTAACCACAAGAGCCTCAGGTACCTATTTGACCAGAAGGAGCTCAACCTGAGACAGAGGCGTTGGTTAGAGCTCCTAAAGGACTACGACTGCAGCATCTCCTACCACCCAGGGAAGGCCAATGTGGTGGCCGATGCCTTGAGCTGGAAGGCGCTTGCCCACTTGGCCAGCTTGCAAGCACAAAGTTGGAGACTCGTGGAGGAGGTGAGCAGTTGGCGACCCCAGGAGTCACTGGGGTACTGCGGGGCAATGACAGTGACGCGACAGACACAACTAGAGCTGATAGATCACATCATTGCAGGACAGATAGCCGATCCGTACTTACAGACACTGCGAGACAGGGTGTTAAAAGGAGACCCAGGAGACTTTTCCTTCTCAGATGAGATACTGTGCATGAGGGGACGCCTATGCATTCCTAGAGACAAGGAGTTGTTAAGAGAGCTCCTGACTGAGGCGCACAGGTCCTGGTTCACCATACATCCCGGAAATACAAAGATGTACCATCATTTACTATGCGACTTCTGGTGGAGAGGGATGAAGCGGGATGTTGGTGAGTTTGTCCAACTGTGCTGGTATGCCAGCAGGTGAAGGCTGAGCACCAGAGGCTTGCAGGCATTACAGTCACTTCCTATGCCAGAGTGAAAGTGGGAGAGCATCACCATGGACTTAGTGATGGGTCTACCAGTTACCCAGCGAGGACACGGCACAGTTCCTGCCGATCCGAGTCACCTTTGGGCCAGCATAGCTAGCAGAGAGATATGTCAGAGGTGTGGTGCATCTGCACGGAGTCCCTCGCGATATCGTATCCGACAGGGATACTCGTTTCACTTCACAATTCTGGGCAGAGTTTCAGCAAGCATTAGGGACCCGTTTGAGGTTTAATACCTCCTACCACCCCCAAACCAACGGACAGTCAGAGCACACCATACAGACACTCGAGGACCTCCTACACACTTGTGTACTAGACTGGAGAGGCTCCTGGGAGGAGCATTTGCCCCTGGCAGAGTTTGCATACAATAACAGCTATCATTCAAGCATCGGCATGGCACCTTATGAGGCTCTATACGGAAGGAGGTGTACCACACCCTTTAGTTGGGTCGAGGTGGGGACCAAGTGGGAGGTTGGCCCCAGGCTAATCCGGTAGAGTCAGGAGGTGATAGAGCATATTCACAGACGACTCTACATTGTCAGGAGCAGGCAAAAGATCTACACCGATAGGAAGTGCAAAGAGGTACAATTCGAGGTTGGGGATCACGTCTTTCTCCGTGTTTCGCCCATGAAGGGCTTGCACCATCTTAGGGTGAAATGGAAGCTTGTGCTGAGGTTTGTGGGACCCTTTGAGGTCTTGGAGCGGGTAGGACCCGTTGCTGACTGGCTTGACCTTCCTCCCTAGCTTTCTGGAGTGCACGACATGCTCCACATATCCAACCTCAGGAAGTACGTTGCTGATCACAGCCACGTTCTGAGCCATGAGAGCATCGAGGTGGGAGACGACCTGACCTATCCCGAGAGGCCAGTACAGATATTAGACAGAGTCGTCCGGAGCCTGAGACGGAAGCAGGCATGACTGGTGAAAGTCCTATGGAGAAGCCAAAGATACGAGGAGCCTACTTAGGAGCCTCAGGCGACAATGTGAGAGCAGTACTCGGAGCTTTTTGAGGGTACGTCTCTCCAGATCTACTTTGATCCTCTTTAAGTTTGTTATGTGCATTTACACTTCTTTTTCTGCACCCTACTTGGCTCAGGTTTCGGGAATGAAACTTCCTTTAAGTTTGTTATGCTGAAATGACCCGCCGCTCTTGAGTTGGTTAAGACGTCTAGTATATTCATCAGACGTCTGCCCAGACATCTGGATAGATGGTCGGACGTCTGAAAGTAGAGAAGAACCGTACCTTATTTTCTTTTCCTGCACACACGCGACACGTACACCCCCTCTCTCCTCACCCCAAACCCTAACCCATCCCTATTTAAGCCCCCACACCCATGCCACTCTCTCCATCACCACCAGCTACCACCTCCATCCTTTCCCTCTTGCCGGCAGCCACCTTCCTCCCAACCTCCAGCGCAGCGAGTGGAGAGGAAGAAGAGAGACGGGACGCGGAGGAGGAGGAGAGGGGAGCGAGAGCGTGGGAGGAGCTCGAGGGGAGGAGCTCGCGAGGGACCCGCAGGAGCTCGGAGGAGCTCGTGCGGGAGGAGTCGAGGACGTGTGAGAGGAGGAGCTCGCGAAGGTGAGGTTCGCGACCTCCTGAGGCTGCTAGCGTAGCAGCTGCAGGCAGCGTAGAGGGGTCCGCAAGAGTTCTGCATACTAGATATTTTCCAGTATCAGACATCTAAAGCACATCCCAGATGTCTAGAGTAGCAGGGGGACGTCCGGAGCTGAAGCTGGACGTCTGAAAGCATGCTAGTGCCAAGGTACGTGCTTCTACACGATTTCCAGCCATGCAGGCCTTACAGCAGGAGTTTTGTTTAGCTATTTTTAGGTCTGCGCATGCGTATGTAGGGGCAGAGCGTTGGAAAGGTGCACGGTGCACCCTTCGAGGCACTTTTGGACGTCTGGGCAAATCGCCAGACGTCTAACTGTACTTCCAAACGACCAGAAGGGGAGTCCGACGTCTAGAACTTCCCTCAGACAATTGCAGAGGGGTTCAGACGTCTAAGGAAGCTGCATGAAAGAAAGGGTGAGTTCTGACGTCTTTTAAGATGTATGAGCCTAGTCCCAGACATCTAATTTTGGACAGTATGTGTGTTTTTGGCCCGTTTAGGGCCTAAACGGAATTGGATTTTCGCAAACGAAGTACCGTTGCTTTCCGCTTGAGTTTCTCTACAAATTAGTGTCACTTGTATATAGTTTTGGACTCGTTTGACGTGGTTGGTCAATTGTATAGGTCTCGAGTCAGTTTAGTATGTGGGACCCGTGGAGGCTACAGGACCAGCGATTCTCGCCCCCATTCCTTCCATGTTTCCTGGTAGAGTGGTTTACATTAATATTATGATTTAAACAAATAAACTGCATGTTTAGAATGACTTGAATGAACCTTAGGATGAGAATGAACCCTAGAGCAGGAACAAATGAGCATGGTTTGAGCTACACTGTTTACTTGAGATGCATGTAAAACTCTAAATGCTAGCAAATGTATTGATTTATTGATGTGATGCTTTCTCAGTTAGTAAATCACGAGCTGCCTATTTTAAGAATGAAACTGGTAATGTAAATAGAGAGATCGGAAATGTTGGAAAATGAAACGAAAGGAATACCAGCATAAACCCTATAGGGAATTAGGAGAACTCCTGTAGACGGGAAGTGAGATGGCCCTTGTGTACGTGGTACCAAGGAGAGCAACTGTCCTTTTCGTGTAGAGGGGAGCTAGCCGCCCTTTGGGTTGAGCACTGAGGTTAGGCCTAGTCACTCTACACCGACTCTGCTTGGCCCTCGTGTACGTTGTACCAAGGTGAGCTACTTAGTGTAGGGAGGGAGCTAGCCACCCCATGGGGCCCGAGGTTAGGACTAGCCACCCTACACCGACTCTTGTTAGGCCCACTGGGCAAACCGGGATAATCGAACGAGGGTACATGAACTATGGAAGGGCGAGACCCCTGTTCTGTTCTGAGGGACGAGACCCCTATTCTAAGAAGGCAAGTTCCTGTACTGTTCCGTGCTGTACCTTTAGGCGTACCCTCTAACGGAAACGACTGATCGCATACCAGTGCAGGATAGCTACCCGCACGCTTATCACACGTGTCGTAGTCATCGCTACGTCACAATCGTGACTTCGGGGTAGTTGACTGGGTGTAGGATTACCACGAGGGTCTCTCCCAGCCAGGAGAGCACCACGTGTACATCCTACATCATGGAAAAGACTGCAATCAAGATCATCCCCGTGAGGGACAGTCAAGATCCAGAAATAACCAATTTGTAAGAAAATGAACGAATTAGAACCACTTGGCTGAGTTAAATAGAATTGAAAAATAATTAGTTGCCTGTCTTAACCTAAATTGCATATAAATGGTTTAGTTCCCACTCTACTCAGCATTAGTTGACTACGAAATTTTATAACCCTGTCTAGGTCAAAGAGTTGAGCAGCTAGCACCACCGGTTGCAGAGGGAGCTGGGCCCAGTTGAGTCCAACCTTAGCTATGTTTCCTTACTTTTTCCTAGCTTCTGTTGTACTAGTGAGTATTTTATTCTATGTAATACTGTTTCAATTACTTTTCCGCTATACTTTCCACTGTCGTAGTTGTGATGGCCTATAATATTGTGAGACTGTTCGCTCTATTTCCTTTATTGCCTCTTGATTATTTTCTACTTAGTTACATTGCATGTGTGGTTGTGAAATTTTTCCTACTTTTGATTATTTCTCATTGGACAACTAGGTCTTAAGATTAGTCGAGGCGGGCCAGTCTCGGGTCCTGTAGGGATCTGGGATCGGGTCGTAATAGGTGGTTAATCCATTTATATGCAATTTAACTTAAAGAAGTAAGCAAGTAACTAATCATTCGTTTCCATTTAACTCAACTAGGTGTTTCTATTTTGGTTATTATAATAAGGATCCACAACATTTCTTAATCCTCTTGTTCCCTAAGGGAAAGATCATGATTGTAGTTTATTCTGCAATGTAGGATGTACACGTGGCACTCTCCTGGCCGAGAGAGCCCCCGTGGTAGTCCTACACCCGGTCTACCACACCAAGGTCACAGTCGCTACGTAGCGGTGACTACGGCACACGCGATAAGTGCACAAGTAGCTACCCCACACTAGCGCACGATCAGTCGTTTCCGCTAGTGGGTACGCCTAAACGTATAGCACAGAACAGAACAAGGGTCTCGCCCCTCAACTGTTTGCGCACCCTCGCCCGACTATCCCTATTTACCCAAACAGCCTAACAAGAGTCGGTGTAGGGTGGCCGATCCTAACCCTGGACCCCATGGGGCAGCTGGCTCCCCCCCTACACTAAAGTAACCAGAGTCGGTGTAGGAGGCCATTCCTAACCTCGGGTCTCAACCCAAGGGTAGCTAGCTCGCCTCTACACTAAAGTGATGGTAGCTCTCCTCCGTACCGCATACATGAGGGCCAGCTCACTTTCCATGCAAAAGGGACAGTTGCTCTCCTCAATACCATGTACTCAAGGGCCAGCTCACTTTCCTCCTACATACGATATTCGTTCCGTACATGCAAGTTCCTTTCTAATTCCTCGTAGGGTTTGTATATAGACTTTCTCATTTCCACATCCGATTAATTAAAAGCATAATAGAAAGCTCAAGTTTTCACAATCGATTATTCAGTACACCTCAGATATTTTCATTCATGTCATGGTTCCTTAAATATGGTACAGGCAGCTCATGGTTTACTACTTTCCGTAAGCATCACAGCAATTTAATCATTCAATATATCCGCATTCATCTCTTTTCATCCCTAGTGTTCATTTCACAACCTAGGGTTCAATCGAATATTTCTAAAGTAGCATGCATTCATCTCTTTCAGGCCTAAGGTTCATCTCACAACCTAGGGTTCAATTGAATATTTCTAAAGCATTAAATTTAATTATTGATTCTAGAATTTAGAGAGGGAACCACTCTACCGGAATACACGGGTGTAATGGGGGCTCAAATCACAGATCCCGTCACCTTCGCAAGCCCTGTATACTCAATTGGCTGGAGACCTATACAATTGTCCAACATATAAAACGGGTTCAAAATAATATATGAGTGACATTAATACGTAGAGAAACTCGAACGGAAACTAACGATACTTTGCGCAAAATCGACTCCGTTTGGGCCCTAAACAGGCCAAAAACGTGCATACTGACTAAAATCAGACGTCTGGGACTAGACCCAGACGTCTTAAACGACCTCAGAATCTCACCTTGCTTTCATGTGGCTTCCTCAAACATCTGAATCCCTCTGCAACCATCTGAGGGGGATCCCAGATGTCTAACACTCCCTCCGATCGTCTGGGAGTGCAATCAGACGTCTAGAACCATCTCCAGACGTCCTAAAGTACCTCGAAGGGAATGCCACGTGCTTTTCCCACATCTTGTACCTGAGCATGCACGCGAGGTAAAAAAAAACGTGACACGTAAACATAAGTACGTGCATGCAGGCACGTACGCAAGACATACCTTGGCACTCTACATGCTGTCAGACGCCCGACGCCAGTTCCGGATGTCCTGAGGATCCTCCAGACTCCTGGATGGAGTTCCAGACATCTGATACTGCGGAAAATGGTTCTACAGTACCCTCCTGCAAGCTTTCTCCTCATGCTCTCCTCCGTTCGCAAAGGCCGCAGCAGTACCTCCCACGGCTGCAGGAGGTCGCGCCTCCTCTCCCGAGCTCCTCCTCGCACCTCCAACTCCTCCCCTCACCCTCTCTCCCAAGCTACTCCGAGCTCCTCGCACCTCTGGCTCCTTCGCCCATGCTCTTGCTCTCCCGTGCTCTGCCCCTCTCCTTCTTCCCCACTCGCGGCTGCAAGGGGGATGGGGGAGGATAGCTCGTCGGCGGTGAGGTGGTGGAGAAGTGGAGAGGTGAGGAAGATGGTGAAGGTGGAGAGGAAATGGAGAGGGTGGAGGGGGCTTTAAAGAGAGGAGGGTGAGGGTTTGTGAGAGGTGTGTGCGTGGGTGGGTGTGTTGTGTGGGAAGAGAGAGAAAATTTGTGAGATTTCCCCCCGCGAAATATTTTTCTTCCCACAAGGCCCACACACCTAAACCCAAGGAGTTTAAAATTGCGCTCACGCCCCTATCTTTCCGAAAAACTACAAATGACCCTTGGGAAAGGTCATTTCAAGCAATGCACTAAAGTCCATCGAAATCCCACTGGAACCAAGCTTATAGCAGCTACAGTAAAACCCATAGTAGGGTGACATTGTACAAATATATATATGGTACCAGGTTAGCCTTATTTCTCCATATATTTATCTTGTCTCTTCTCTTGATACTAAGGGCACTCTAGTCATTAGTAAACCACCAACAAGCATCATTTAGAGCTCTATTTTATTCCTCTCCTCACCAACATGCATACAAGAAATTGAAAGATTTCTGGCACAAATGGTTACGTACAGTAGCCACAATGGGATAGATTTCATCATTTCAACCCTTAGCCCTAGTGTGACAGGGTCCTTTCCCATGCATGAATTGGAATTAAAAGGGCATTCTAAACTCAAATTCCTATCGGAACGTTCATCTCGAAATCAACATTTTAGGGCATAAGAGCAAACCGCCAACACTTGCACAGTTACTCTACGCACACTAAAACAACACACATGAACCCCAAATCTTGTGGAAAACCCATGGTTTCGTAGTTCAAATCTCCCTCCCATCTCTCCTACTACTCGGGAATTTAAAGGCATAACTTACAAGAGGAAGGGGGTCCCTACTTGGCCTCCAACATCTCAGCTTCCTTGACACCAAGTAGTAGCCCCACCAGGTTTCCTCACATCAAAATAATCAACAGCACATTAGATTCTTTTTTTAAATCAAGAGAAAAATCCCTAAATTAGGAGTATTTAGACTAGGGATTTGGATGCAAAGAGGGGAAAGGAGGGGAGGGAACGCGCCATCCTCATGCGAGCCCTTGACGAGGTCCTACACCTCTGTTGGGCTTCTATCTCAGCCACAACCATAACGATGGCTGCAGTAGTGGGCATGACCTATAGCTAGCGCAGCAGCGACTACTCTAGCAAGCAACCACGTACACGAGGGTGGTCGGCTGCTCGTTGGGGTTGCTGGCGGCACGTGGTGATAGGTTCACTTTAGTGGATTTTAATTATGCTAAGAGCATTCAATTATGGAATTAAAGTAGACTTTGAGCATTGCTTTACATTGGAAAATTATTTAAAGCTCATGTTTTAACGTTCCTACATTTTTATTGAATGTAGTTTGCATGCATATGATTTTAATACATAGGTGTGTATTGATATAGTATTTACATATTTTTGCAAGACTAATTGAGGGTACAAACTTTGGAATTGATATTTTTAATTATCATCTAAAGAGGAAAGAAGAGAGAAGAAAATCCAAGACCCTGGTTTCTTTTTAGAAAGATCTTACAAATATATTTCTCTCTTGTTGACCAAGAAAGGACGACTGTCACTCCTCAATTCCCTCTCAATCACCACTCAGATATTTTTGGCAATTTCATATCACGATAGCCACCTTGGGATTTCTTTCCCTCTTTTCTCTCGCTAACTACAGAGGGAACACCACCCCACGTAAACCCCACTACTGCTCGATATCTCTCCCTCTTGGATCTTTGCATGCACATGCACAACAATAAAAATAGTCAAAGGTGATAAAATTTTATGAAGACGACAATGAATAAATTGTCATTGTATGACTTGACAACAAATAATTTATTCGTCGCTACATTCATTACTATACGAGTCGTTAAATCTACAACGAATAATATATTTACTGACAAGTTCAAACAATGAATAAAATCGTCACTAAAATCGTCACATACTTTAAATTTAGCGACGAATGTTTTCGTTATCTTTACTTTCTTTTAATAACGATTTTTTTCGTTACCTTGTGAATAACATACCAATGATTAATTCGTTGCAATGTAAAAAGGATATAAAATTAATTAATCATCCTTTAAAACACTCATAATATATCATAGTTATAATTTATATTGATTACCTATAAAATTTTTTTTTTTTTACAAAATCCACAGAAATATTCCTCACAAATTAAAATTTTCTAATGAAAACTTTATATAAAATACACCTAAAAAATTGTGAACATGCTTCATTCTAGCATATATTTGAAGAGACTAAAAAGTTTATTACTCTGACAAAAAATAATATATCAACCACACAATGGCAATGCTTAAAAAAAAATACTAAATATACCATATATGTAAAGCACATCGATACTATGCACAAATGAAGGGGGACATGTGCTTCAAAGATGGTTTTTTTTTTTTTTTAACTCAAGTCCCTACATTTATTCCTCCATATAACAACCACTAGTATAAACAAAATAAAACTAATACCATTAAGGGGCTAACCTCCATGGAACATATGGTTACGACTTAAGAGGATTGTTTATTACACATCCACTAATCCAATAATATCATAAACTCAACCAAACAATCATTAATTCTCCATTAAGGAAATGCTGACATCCAGATGTAAACAATAAAAAGTAGCCAACTGAACAAGTTCTGCATTTTTCCCATAACTACATGACTTTATAATTCATCCACAATCCCCTTCTAATGAACTTTCCTTAACTATCCCCAAATTTGCAATTCAGCTAAGGCATTACAATTTAATCACCACCCTTATTTGGAATATCTCAACTCCAAACATAGACAAAGAACCACCCAAGTGATTATTGTCACTGCAGATCCCATCCATGTAATATTATTGAAGCTCACCCTACGGATTTCGGCTTGGGAGGAGGAAGAACTCGCTGATATTTAAGTCTATTCTTCTGAAGCAACATGTAAGTTGACCAATACCAAAACATGAGTATCCTTCCATGAGCCACCACAATTTCCCAAATGCAACTCCCACCAAATGATAGCCTCTTGAGTGCCTACCACGTGATACAAATGAGTAAAGAGATAGGTTGAATTTTATCAAAATAAGCATTAAGCTACAACAAATGTTTGCAGTGTAAAAGCAAATGCTAGAATGTACATCTATATCAAATGTAACCCATGACAAGTGGATATGTTTTCAAGATAGTTCATTTTCTAGATTACTAACTGTCAAATTTACTAATGTATCTTATAAGATTTATTTTGGAAAAGAGATCAACATATGACATTATCCATGTAGAAGCTCATGCACAAACTTATCCCCTTTTCTCACCTTATCCCCCACAAAAAAATAAAAATAATAAAAATAAATAAAGAGGGTATAATAAGAATGCCACCATGAAAAGTATCTACTTACCTCCTGACAATCAATGACGACAAGCTAGTGTTCCTCAGCAATCTCCAGATTAATTTTGAAAAGACAATCAAGAACATCAATGGCCGTATATTTCAGGTTGTGGTTCTCATTCTACACATCAATAACAAAATATAGTTAGGAATCATGATACAGAAACCTAGAAAGCGACAAACATGGACACCATCTGAAAGCAGCTATATACCAACCTTCAAGAATCACAATGTTAGTTCCGCAACAAATAATGGCAGTCTAGACTACAACAAGAACAATGGGGAAAAATGGAATCAACTTACTGCAACAAATTTAATCCATTACGATAACAATTTTCAAGAATTTGATTAGAGGTCAGTCCACAAGCATGTGCTTCCATGTTCCATTCATGGAGCTATGACTAGACATATGACCTAGCCAACAAAATGTAGAAGAATGAACTATAAATGTATTCCAAGTAGCAAGAGTCATGACCATGTGTCAGTACAAATTTTGCACAAGAATCATTATTTATTGTGGGGGCATTGCCATTGTAGGTGCTAAATCTCCAAATGCTTTCACGGATGTACTCGATGGTGTGATGATCCTGCACTCAAAGATCATACTACCGATGCAACAAATTTCAATGCTTACACCATGTACCAAATTGCTTGCAGCTTAACATTAGTAAAAGAAAAAAAAAAAACACAGCTATGGAAGCCGTAGGATATTAGTTACCGTAAGAACAAAACTGCAGTAAAGAGTACCTAAGAGAAATGGAACTCTCAACTATACATTGTAGAATAAGGGACACATTTGAAGACTGAAGGTTGGACAAGCATAGAATCACACCAACCATTATAATGCATCTTATGCTGCTCATGTTATGGCTGCCACTATATGTTGAAAGGAAAATGTTGTAGTTGATGTATATAAGCTTAAGGCTACCCTTTAAAAGTTGATGCTAAGAGTGATGATTATGACTAAGTGAAAGGGGATGTTTGCTATCAAAGATCAATTTAGGTAGGAAATCAGATTACTTGTAGCTCAACCATAGAAGGGAGTTATAGTTTCAAAACATAGCTCTGAAGCATGTATAAATGATCAAGCAAAGATGAAATGGCCTATGTGGCTACTATCTATTTTTCCCTAAATGTCAACATTGGCTAAAAATGAAATATGCAGTAGTACTATGGGCTTAACAAGATATACAAAATCAATCCCATGATGAGAACTTTCATCACAATCCATGCAAGAAGTTGAGAAATGGAAGAAAGTCAAGGCCTACAATACAAGTGAAAGATGGCAACCCAAATTGCAATATGGCAAATGATAGAATTTTTGGAGTTGATGTCAGTAAAGGAAGAGAACAGTAAAGGTATAATTGGAACCTTTACTTCAAGATATCTATATAATTATCTCAACATGTTATGATTAGCCTACTTTGTCACTTCCTTCTTATTGATGAAATGGATGCTCACTAACCTCATGTGACCATCCTTTTTCCACAAAAAAAAAAAGCCTAGAGTTGCTAATAATATAACCTCCAATAAAACTAGCCTTCTCCCCTTTGACTTGGCCTTGCCTTCCAACTTGTCAACTTCATCTCCATCTTCAACAATATAAGTCCTATCATAGCTCACTGGTAGAGAGTGGCAAGCTGAGGTAGATAATGGGGAAGCCACCCCTTAATGTAGAAAGCATAGATGAAAATAGTTTAAAAGAATCCCAACACTAACCATCCTGTGGTCTGAAATAGCACTCGGTTCACTCACAGTGGTATTAATTTTGACAAAGTTGTCAAAACCGAACTAGCTACAAATGCTTCATGCAACAAAGTCATGAGAATAGGAAACTAGGGAAATAAGGGGGATTGGAGACTTCACGTCAATGACGCCTTCTAATAACTGGAACACAACTCTAATATTTTAGAGAAATAACTGGAACAAACTTCTAGAGTACAACAGACCAAGATTTGAGAATTCTCTAATCAACAGAACACAACTCTTAAGGTTACTTTTGGCTGTTTGTATCAGTTCTGTGAGGTAACTTTCTTGTAGAGAGAATATCCCTTGTTAGTGTTCGGTAGAAATCACGATAGGTTGGTGAGGTATCTTGCAATTTGATGGGGGATATCCCATGATGATGCTTGGTATAAACATACGATAAGTAATGGGAAAGACTTTCAAGTTTGAGTGCAACGATCTTATGTAGAATTATATATTGGAAAAAATTATAAAGACCGTAATGGTGATTATAGTGTGATAGAAACTGGAACATTGACGGATCATATAACTATTACATGATAATGACATTATATATTAAATTATGTATAACCATTTCTTAAATTAGCCAAAACAGGTACTTGTTTCTTCTTTTTTGAGCAAGAAATAGGTTTCTTTTGGAAATATCATTTCTTTTCTTCTTTTAACTACAGGAGAATTTCTTTGTATTGCAATTCAAGGTATCCGGATATGGAGTCTTCTTTTTGGCATTGCTTTTTGACTAGTTTCAAACACTTTCAAATCTTTCTACTGTTAGCTATAACCAACATTGTAGTCCACACACGTCTTACATTGAAAGGGCTTTGCTAGACATTAAGCATTTAATGAAATCTCCGACAGCTTAGTGGTTGGATCTGGATCACAACCTAACCATTACATATAACCACCATTAAAAAGGAACCAAAATTCCAGGTTTCCCTCATAAACAAGCTCTAATATCAAAAAGAATAACTTTTTCCACACAAAAGAAACAGAAACAACGATCACATTGAGGGATCTCCTTATCCAAACCTAAATGTTGTTTTCTTTCTGGAAAGAAGGATCCTCCTTAGAAAGAAGGGTCTCCTTTTAAGCATATATGGCTCGATGCTTCATCAAAAGCAATCAAACTTTTAATTACAAATAAAGTTTGTTTGGGAAGGATCTAAATTAATGTGAAGGGAAGTTATGGAGTTTTACAACCATGACGAAATATTTGGTTTGTAACTTATCTCTTCTATCTTTTTAGTCACGGTTCCACTTAAAACTGTGACCATAGGTTACTTTCGATCACAATTTTACGAACCATAACCAAATAACCGTTATCACAACATTTTTATATGCAAAAGATCGCACACTATAGAAGGCTTCTCCCTTCAAGCAATTGAGAATAAAAGCAAAGGAATAATAACAGAAAATTTTATGGGAGCAAAAGCAAAGCTATAATATCACCTAAAATTTATTTTTAGCACTGTATCTTACACTGCATCTCAGCATAGACAAAGATGCACAAACTTGCTTTTAGAATGACACTCAATTATAAATAACAATTTAAAGTAGTAAAAGATGTACCTTCAATGGCTTGAAAGGATAATTTAGTGGAAAATGAATTGTTGTTACAACCCCACCAGGGAGTCTCTACCGTCTCCATTATAGTTGCCTGCAAACATGTCTTCTGCAAAAGGACCTACACAAATACGAGAAAGAAATGGCTTAATCAAGGGTGATTTCTATAGAAACACTTGATTATATAAGTCATGCTTTTCTAGATTCTTGACATCACTTTTGAATGACTAGAGATTATGACTCTAATGTGGGGGGAAAAGTGTAAAGTTACAAGAAAAGATCTCACATTATTTTAAAATCTCATAAAATCCAAAAATTGGGGGATCACTGTAGCAATCACAAATTTGACATCTTCACTCTATATTTAAACTTTCCCAAGTAATCTATAAAAAATGTTCCAAAATCTTTTCCATGACCAGTACTGACACATTGTAGTTAGAGGAACTTGCAGTAAGAGTCAAATGGTGAAATGTGGCTTAAGGAAACCACAACATAAAATCCCTCAAAAAATAGAAATTCTACGTAAATAATTCTAATAGAAATCCTGCAAGTGAATGCATAGATATTACCTTTTTCTTCCTTAGGCAATACCTCCCAGCAAGATTGACCGTTTCAAATTCTAGTTTTGGAGATTAACCGTTTCAAATTCTAGTTTTGGAGATTAGCAAAAACAAAACAAGCTGCCTTCCTTTGTGATTTTCCAAGCAACTCTTCTTTGCAAGAACTACATTCACTAAAAAGCTACCCAAAGTATGGGAATTTACAAAAGGTACACACGGTTCATTATCAAGTTCTTAGTAAACTTAAAAAAAATTCAACTGAAACTGACAAAGATGCATAGAAATATGGCTAATGTTAAAACTATGGAAATTTCGTAGGAAAGAAAAGCACAAGAAAAAAAGAGTGGACATCCACCTATAATGGTAACCAATCATGGAGGAAACTCCTCTTGGGCATTTCTTCAAACACTTTTTGAGCATGATCAATCCCTCTACACATCCATTCCAATATCTGGTCTGCCACATTCCTCATCAAGTCATCCCCATCCACACCATTCTCATCTACGAGCGATAGAGCTTATCCACCAACTCTACATCAAAGACTTAAGTTATCACAACCACATAAATACAAAATGGCAAAATCACACCAACAAAATATCTATCAAACTAAGATGATAGCTAAGTGATTCGAATCAACAGAATGCAAAGCAATAGGACATCACCTCAAGAATCACACAAATACATAGATGCATTCCCTTGAGCAATTGATCCATCATATCAAGAAGACAAAAATGCAGCAATGGAGACTACCGAAATCACGCACACATGCAACCAAACAGCCTAAGCCACCAGATCTGCCAAAGGGAGAGGTGAGACACAAGGATCAGATCGAGAGTGATACCTGGATGCTGTGAGGGGAACAATACTTGTAGCGATCGAGGGGAACGCGATGAGGTAAAAGGTGCGTGAAGGGACAGCTTGGGGTTTAAGCATTTAGGCCTTCCACGTCAAGACATCACTGGGTTCATCGCACTCTCGAGCTCCTTCCCCATTGCTATCGCTCGCAAGGGATGGGAAACTTATTGGTGGTGGGGTTCGGAGTGCAGGGCTTCCATGACTATTGTCGGTACTGAAACATGGGAAGGGAATTTGGAAGAAATTTCTAATGGCACCCTTAGGTTTTAGGTTAAATGATAAATAGGGAAAACGATTTATTTGTCGTTATCTTAAAATGATGCCAAGGAATTTTTTTGTTGTTGTGATTGAAATAATAACGAATTCATATAATCGTTGTTATTCTTAAATGAAATGACAACGAATAATTTAAATCGTTGCTATATTCAAATATAACAAATATTTTTAATCATTGTTATTTATTTGTTGCTATAGGTAACTTTTGTTGTACCGATGCACCTTCGTATATCTCTCTCACTCGGATGAGACCGAAGCCCCTCAGCCTTCGTTCCCTCTGTCTCGGAACACACTAGGCACACACCACGCAAACACCATAGCTACCACCTCCCCCAAGTCCCCTCCCCACGTCCCCTGCATGGAGAAGCCACCTACGTGAACCACCACCCCCTTCATTCCTCTCTCTCGAGTGCTCACCGCCCTCTACTCACAACCACGTCCCTACATGCACAAACCCGACGACCCTTCTATGTGCATGTAGAGACTAAGACCGCCACCACCACACTAAGACTTTCCCCTCGCCTTGTTCTCCTCACCCTCTCTGTATCCTGAACGCAGAGACTGCGAGCCACCACAATCGTGCATGAGAAGGGTAGCCACTATCACCACGCCTCGACGACTACTGCGACTCCATTCTCCACGCCACCGTGACCTCCATCCTCGCCGTTGACAAGCAGCCACACCACCATCCCTCCACTACGACACCGACCGTGTTCTTCCTAGGCTCACCTGGCCATAGCGACCACCATGACCTCCAACTGTGCAACTACAACAGCGAGTACTACGACAACCATGTCCTCAACTCTATTCTCAACACCGCACTACGACGTTGACATCGACTGTGACCATCCACTATTACCACTGTGCCCAACTTCCTTGTCGACGTCAACGTCGTCCACTTGCCATCACATACTTACACCACGATCGTGATTTCTTGTGGGAAGCGTGGTGATAGCACGCTTCACCACATCTCGTCTCCATCCCCACACCACATCCACGACCACATGCCATCACCACACCGACTATGTCCTTACCTTCTTCCTTGATGTCATCACTGCGAGCCCACCCTCGTCACATTCATTAATGTGCATGATGAAAGCATGCATACCTCACACTGCGTCTGCAATAGCGTGCTCACAGCAACTATGTTTCGATTTTGACTCTACATTTGCTTCTATTTGCTTATCATATTTGATTTAGTTCTTTTATTATTGGAATTACTACTTGTCATTGTTATTTTTGAATATTGAACCTATTCGTGCATATATGCCTTCCTATGGAGACGACTTTATATTTCCATGGTTTATTCATGATTTGATTTTTATGTGGATGAATGAGATGTATGTTTAACTTGATTACATGTTTGATGCACATATGATTATTTGTTGATTCATGCATTTTTGTCACGATTTACACTACGACAACACATTATTAGCACCTCATTATTGTCATTGTTATTAGTTATTTGCAAAGTGAAAAATTCCTCGATCACATGGGAGTAGTAGCTATCGGGCAAAAAGGGAGAGGCGAGGATAGGGTAAGCCAGTGGTCGAGGTGTTCTCCCATTTCCTTTTTCTCGCAACCCACTGCAATAGCAACCAATGGATATGCAGCAGTAGCAGTAGCGACAACTGCCACAGAAGCCAAGGAGGAGGAACAATGTAGGAGGGGGGAGGAGAGGGGAAGAGGGTCAGTGGTGGTCTTCTCTCTTCTTCTCCCTCCCCCCCAACAGTGGAAAAACATGGGAGAGGGGGTAGCTCCCCTCACAAGCCAAATGGTCTCTCGATTGGAGAGTTCAGCCAGTCCATTAGTAAGGGGGTAGTATGGAGTCGAAATACGATGCAACACCCTAATTTCTTCAACAGGGACTGGAAGTGCACATTTATGAAGTGGGTCCTCCCGTCAGAGATGATTGCACGCAAGACACTAAATAGAGAAAAGATGTACTCATGAATGAATTTGATTATCGCTTTATGATCATTAGTTCAGGTCGGAACGGTTTCGATCCATGTAGACACGTAGTCCACAACCAGGAGGATGTATTCAAAACCGTTCAAATTTGGGAAAGGGCCCATGAAATCAATCCCCTAAATGTCGAAAGTCTCGCACGTGAGAATCGGGTTCAATGGCATCATTTCGCGGTAGCTCATGTTGCCTAAAGTTTGACAACAAGCGCATGCCCTATGATAATTGTGCATCCTTGAAGAGTGTGGGCGAATAGAAGCTGCACTGGAGGATTTTCGTTGCGATTTTGTGCCTAGAAAAATGGCCACCATAGGCCTGGTCATGGCAGAAAGATAAAATATCATTGATCTCAGTGTCAGGAATGCATCTCTGAATGATTTGATCAACACTGATGCAAAAGAGATATGGATCTTCCTAGACATAATACTTGGCATCTGAAATCCATTTGTCTTTCTTAACTTTTGGCCAAGTTGATTGGATCTGGCTCGATGCTAAATAATTGACAATATCGACATACTAGGGAAGTCCAACATCAATTCTCAGGAGGTGCTCATCCAGAAAATGTTCAGCAATAGGTCTGGAAGGGTCAATGATCGAAGAAGGAAGACAAGACAAATGGTCAGCAACCACATTCTGTTTTCCTACCTTATCGCATATCTGAGATCAAATTCTTGCAAAAGCAAGATCCATCGAATCAGCCTCAATTTGGCATCCTTCGCAAGTGCCTCATGGTAGTGTGATCCGAGTAGATAATGACATGGGATCCTAGGAGATATGATCTGAATTTCTCCAGACCAAATACTATGGCCATCAGCTCTTTCTCCGTAATCGTATAATTACACTAACCTCATCCAATGTCTTGCTGGCGTAATATATTACCACTGGTTTGCCCAAGTATTGCTCCTACTACAGACGCATCGCATATGATCACAAACGGCTAAGCCAGCCAGGAGATTGTAGGATTGGAGCCTAAGTTACTCGATCGCGCAAGATCTCAAATGCACGAACACACTCACTTGTCATCTCAAAGGGAGTGCAATTTTGGAAAAATCAAATATAAAATGTCGGTAAAAATAGACATGCCCCAGAAACAATCAAGGAAGGCACAGGAAGTTTGGAAATCATATTCACCTTAGCTCAGTCAACTTAGATACCTTCCTAAAATATGAGGTGCCAAAGTACAATGCCCTCAGGAACCATGAAATGGCTCTTTTCCCAGGAGAGAACTAGGTTTACTTTAATGCATAGCCGGAGAATCTAAACCAAGTGTAGAAGGCAATCATCGAAAGTTTGACCGAATACCGAGAAGTCGTCCATGAAGACTTCAAGGTATTTACCTACCATATCAGAAAATATGGCTAGCATGCACTGCTGAAAAGTGATAGGCACATTGCATGGCCCAAGTGGCAGGTGCATTGCATAGCCCAAATGGCATTCTATGGAACGCATAAGTCCTGTAGGGGTAGGCAAAGGTGGTCTTCTCCTGATCTTCAGGATGAATTGCCACTTAGTTACATATCCAGAGTACCCATCCAAAAAGCAGAAAAATCGATTCCCTACCAATTTCTCAAGGATCTGGTCAATAAACAAGAGAGGGAAATGGTTTTTCTTCGTGGAAGTATTCAATTTCCAATACTCTATACATACTCTCCACAAGTTCGCAATTCGAGTCGGGATGATTTCTTTAGATTCAATCGTAATCATGTTGAGTCCTGCCTTTCTAGGCATAACTTGCATGGGACTCACCCAGCAACTATCAAAGATGGGGTAGATGATTCCCGCATCGAGCCATTTGATGATTTCCTTTTTTGCGACCTCCTGGAGATTCAAGTTAAGTCTTCTCTACAACTCGCGAGAAGGTCGTGAGCCCTCTTTGACATAAATACGATGGGTACAATAAGAGGGACTTATTCCAGTCAATCATCTAGAGTCCAATCGACGGCTCTATGATATTGCTGGAGGACAAAAATTAGCTTCATTTCTTGATCAAGAGTAAGTTGGGAATTGATAATCACTGAAAATGTCTGATTTGAACCCAAAAACACATACTTTAAATGGTCTGGGAGTGGTTCAGCTTTAGGACCGGGTCATCAGCAACGGGTGGGGGTTCAAGGTTGGCCTCAAAAGACAGGGTGGAAGCTAGAGATAGGTCTAAATCAGATTCAGGCTCCCTAATCTATGGGTCAAGATCTTATTGTGGTTGAGGTCCTTGGGAAATTGGGTTCACCTTGGGAATCGGATCCTCAACCAAAGATCCTGTCACATACTTCCTCAATTGCCCCATAGTTTATTCCTTTCTGGACCTTAAAAATATCAATCCTTAATGTCTTATCCTCGAATTTCAACTCAATCTAGCCCTTTTCACAATTAATATTCACCCTAGCAGGCACTAGGAACGATCTCCCCAAGATTATCGGTCTCTCAAATTCTCAAGAGTATCCATGTCCAAAACGATGAAATCCACCGGAAAATAAAAATCTCTCACCCTAACTAGTACATCCTCGAGAATTCCTCTTGGTGACTTAATCGATCTATTAGCCAATAACAGAGTCACCTTAGTCAGTTTAAGCTCAATTTCCTCGAAGTGGTCTAGTAGGGAGGTGGGAATCAGGTTTATGGATGGTCCTAAATCTAATAAAGCTCGATCAAACTCTAGGTTTCCTATCTTGCAAGAAATCAAAGGAGTGTGAGGATCTTTCACTTCCTACAAGAGTTCACTCAAGATTATAGAGCTAACTTGCTCTAACAATACAATCGAACTCCCGCCTTTATTTCACGGCTTACGCTTTGGTGTACGCAAGTCCTTCAGAAATCGTGCGTAAGTTGGTATGTGACGGATCACATCCATCAAGGGAATTCTTATTTGAACTTGCTCAAGGAGCTTGACCAAGTCCTCCTCAGGTGCCACAAGTTTGGATTACCTATTTTGGTCAAAGCCTTGGGAAATGGAAAATCTTTAGGTTTTTCCTAGATTGGTTCAGGTTCTGGGTCTGGGGTGGGTGTGTCCTTGATATCCATCCTGGACTTAGGTTTTTGAACTACTCGGACTAGATTGACTAGGATAAGGTGGGTCCTGAGTAGTTTTGCCACTTCGAGTAGTGACGGAATTTAGGCCAGCCTGGTTTAGATTTGGAATTGGCAGGATAGGACGTTGCTGCTAATGTCCCGTGTACGAAGTAGAAGCCTCTGACCCATCAAGTGGAGGTGCAGAAGGGGCCTGATAAATATAATGTGCTTGGCCCTGATTTGGGTTCACAATGTGCCTCTGGTGTGGCACGTTGTTCAGGTTTGGAAGAGGTTGGAAAGGAAGTGCACTAGGCTAGCGAGTCCCAGCCATCTATACGAGTTGATTACGAACCCTATATTCTCTGCATTGTGCTGCCTCTGCATGGCAACATTGGTCTTCTATATATCAGCCAAGGTCTGTAAAATTTGGCTCATTTGATCTTCCTTACTCGACCCAGTTTGAAAGTTCGGGTTGGGCCTAGAATGAGTAGGTTGATATGGTCTCGAATTTTGTGGTCGAGGTTGGAATTAAGGTTTGAAGTTCTGATTATTCCCTCATCAGGAGAAATTCGGATGATTGCACCATCCAAGGTTGTATGATTTAGAGAAAGGATGATTTTGGATGACGTAGAGCTCCTTACAGGGTTGAGTAGCTCCAGAGTAATCAAGATACGAGGGTTCAAAGATCCCCCATCTAGAGTAGGAAGGTTCGGAGTTTCCTCTGAAACCTAGATCAGATAGGGTGGATAAGCATCCATCCCCGGATATGGTAGGTGGTGAACATCATGCATAGCCTCCCTCCCTGTGGGCAGACGCACATACGTGCTTTGTTGAGAAGTGGCTTTTTGGAGTTGGCGAGTCAAATCGTCCAACTTCTTTTTGATTATAGAGACTTTATCCAATCGACTGGCCACTAACTCCAAATCGACGAATGCAGAGAAGTCTCGTGTTTCGTGTGTCCCTCATGTGTTCGTCAATGCATGGGTAGTCGTCGATTGAACCTACTCATAGACTCATTGTTTATGGAGTTTTCGCACATATTCTTGAGAATCTCCCAAACGGTATCTTCATCTTTACCTAAGTTGCCTCCACAAGCTGCATTGACAAATAATCTGATGTCCTCATAGAGTCCCTAATAAAAAGACTGGACTTATTCCCATTTAGGAACTCCGTGATGAAGGCATTTTCGCATGAGATCCAAGAAGCGATCCCATGCCTCATGAAGAGGTTCCTCCGCATTTTGCGTGAAATGCATGATTTGGTGCCTTAAGGCATTAGTGCACCCTATTGGGAAGAATTTCTTGAGGCTGCAAATCCTCCCAAGTGTTGATTGGTCGAGTCAGAAACCGATACCAATGTGCAGCCTTGTCCTTCAACGAAAAGGAGAACACTTTCATGAGAAGGGTGTTCTAATTTTGAACATTTAGCTTGAGAGTTGGGGCCAGATGTTTCAATTTCTGAATGTATTGGAAAGGGTCATCAAATCCCAATCCATGAAAGTGGGAGATCAAGTTGATAATATTTAGCTTCAACTCTATATTAGGTCCCCGAGCCAGAATCTACACCCTATGTTTGATAGCCATAGCTGCAGGATTATATGGTAACAACATCATCTGCCATAACTGGCATAATTTAACCCAATTCCAAGGTTAAATGCTCCTTAATAATCATCAGAAGTGCATAATTTAGTCTAACTTGAATTTGGGGAAGAAAACAAGAAATTGAGTTCATTCTGTTGTTTTAATGTACAATTATAAATGTAGATTAACGGGTTAATCAGTGCCTAATCTAAGGTTAAATGAACTTAAATTTCCAAGAAGTAGGCTCGAACTGACTGAATCAGGATTTTTTGAGAAGATATTCTAATGAGAAAAAAAACCTAATTACAGCCTGACTTCAGTTGAATGGATTTTGATGGATATAAATGTAATCAAAAGCTCCTAAAATCATTGAAAAATATTCTGAGAAGTTTGAAACTTTCACTTTGACCAAATGAATCCATTTTGACCAAAATAGAGACCTAGGTGGGAAATTGCTTCATTTTGAGCTAAAGTGTAAATTACCCAATCAAACTTTGTCAAAACCCAAATTTAAGGTCACCATTAAATTCTTTGGATCCAAATTGGTTACCTTTAAATTTTGAGCCTAATTGAAGTTCATCTTGACTTAATTTGTATTCTAGTTCATTCGTCTCTGATCATTGCATAAAACTCCCTACCTTTTGATTTTCTTCCACATTTAAGCCCTCGACTTACGTCATGATGATGTCAGCCGTCATCTTCCTCACCAAAGAGGCAACTCGAGTAGCAGCGAGACACCCAAAATTGCCAACTTTCAATTAGCAAATTGATTGATTAAATCTCAACCAATTCTTACCAAATTTGGTGAGATTGTTCTTCACGACATTCCAAATCCATTGAACATCTCTACGAGATCTAATTTAGTCGAAATCATCGTCGATGAGTCGCAGTTCATGGATCTCGCATCCACCTAAATTCGCAAGCAAAGCTTGTATTTTTTGACCAATTGGCTCGCTATTCCTCCTCTATAAATAGGTCATAACTTCTACAAGTCAAAGGT
This sequence comes from Thalassia testudinum, assembly GCA_037157565.1. Classification (NCBI taxonomy): domain Eukaryota; kingdom Viridiplantae; phylum Streptophyta; class Magnoliopsida; order Alismatales; family Hydrocharitaceae; genus Thalassia; species Thalassia testudinum. The sequence goes on along the minus strand of JAZHRO010000015.1, from coordinate 20,385,463 downwards.
GTGCTCAATTGGTCGGTTCTCCCTCTCTTCTTCCTCCACGCTGGCGGACATTGACGCACCACAAGAGCTCCTTCGTTCTCTTTCTTCACCCTCTGCCACATACAATAGGTAGAGGGGTTTTCTTCCTTATACTTCCACGAAGCTTCCCATGAAGCTTGGGCCTCCAATTCTTCTTCTCCGGCTCTGCAACTCTCCTCCTTCCTCGTTAGTAGCCACACTGGTGACCTTCCCCCATCGTCCTCTAGTCAAATTTCTTTAGGACTTCTCTCATTCCCAATTAAGTTTAGGGAGCTTCTTAGCTCCGTTTATCAACTCCTCCGACACCGACGACCGTGACCACCACCTTCATTGTCCGCCCGCCTCCGTGTTCCCCTCACCCAATTACCTTAGGTGAAAGCTTCTCTACACCTCCATAAAGCTTTTCTCAAGGTAATTGCACCTCACAATGCCTCCTACACCACTCACCATAGCCACCAGAGAAGCTTCTTCGAAGCTTCTATGCACACATCTGGTCGCCTTACTTTCAATCTCCATAGGGCAACTATTTGGTGAGTAGTGTCGGAGGTTCTCGTGTGATTGATTTGGGCCATGAGGCCATATTTGTGTTTATAGGTCTGCACCGGCTACCTCGTCTTCTCCGATGACGTTGAGGGCATTCTGGCAAACCATCAATGAGGGTATCTCCCTCAATAGCTGCGGAATCCTCATGGGACCTCATCTGAGCCGTGATCTCCAATCCCACGGCCAATCAAGCTTCAATTGGTAGCAACTCCTCCATGGTGTTGAAGGTGAAGAAGACGAGAGACTTTAGTCCCACATCATGGATTTGAGGGGCTTGAGGAGCATATAAGGAAATTTGCTCCCTAAAAGCTCACTCAACAAACAGGGGGTCGAGTCCCCATTACCATGTGCACACATGCCCACACACACGTAGGCATGCCTGAACTGGGTTTGGGCCGATTTTGAACCATCCTTGGGAGCGTTCTGGACCGAATTTTGGGCTTACTTTGGGCTGGCCTTTGGCTGAGCTCTGGACCGTTTGTGGCTTTGGCTTTGAGAGGCTATCTTTGGTTGAATTTTGCCCAAGTGTTGAAGGCTTTATTCTAGTTGAAAAATCATTTTTTTGCCTCAACATTTTCACATATCTTTTTGAGTTTGATAGTGTTATTCATTGATCAATATATTTCTTTTTATATTGAATTCTTGTGCCTCATTTCATATTCATTTGAGTAGTGGTTAATTGCGATTAATTTGCTCCTTGGGACAACCTTGGACTCACAAATTCAAGATATAAATTTAAATGTTTTTCTCACTTTAGTCACTATACTACATTGCGTATTTTAAACCCGACTTTAGCATGACAAATATTTTGGTGCCATTGCCAGGGAGAAACATGCATTTTACCACTATTCATATCATCTTCTGATTTGATTCTAACTTGTCTCTGTTTGATTGTTTCGAGGCAACCAAACTCTCAGGATCATCAGCTCGGAGCGACCACACCAGAGGCAAGTTAGTCATCTTCCCTTTCTTCCCTAATCCCTTCTCTTTCTTGGGAAGATAAAAAGGGAAAGAGCAAGAAGCTAGGAATCCAACCCTACCTTATTTTTCTAGAGATATCAATCAAGGCAAGAGTTTCTTGCTTTACTCGATTAAGATTTGATTTGATTCAATTTGATTCAGAGCACCCAATCCTTGCTACATGCACCTATTAAGGACTTGCAGCACCTTGGACTACTCACCTTCTTGTTTGAGTCCAAGGTGCCTGATTTGGAATCAAATTAGACTTGAAAACATAGTCAATTAGGATTTCCACTTTAGGGTTGAAGTGCTAATACACACTTGTCATTTGTAAAGGAAATAGGTCTTACCGCATTTGTGTGCTACTTAAGCTCTTGGTTGAATTGATCTTATCATCAAACCCTAAAATCAAGGCTCTAAGTTCACTGGAATAATAAAAGTTGGGACCTAATAACCTGTTTGAGAAATCCAAAATAGGGTGATTTGAGTGACTTGACTCGAATTCAATCCTCAACCTTAGGGCAGGTCAGGTGAAGTTGGTTCACTTTGTGAATCAATCAACCTCAAATTAGGTCACAATTTGAATCGATCTCTAATTCAAGTGATAATTCAAGGCACAATTAGGCCTAAAATTGGTAGACTTAGGACTCAATTCGCACATTCCGATCTACTTGGATCTGCGGTGACAAGGTAGGTTGGGCGAGGGAAACCTTATAAATCCGTGGGGACTCTCTACCGTGTAGGGGTCTTTGCGAGACTCCCTTCCTGGCTACCTAATTAATTCTCGAGTGTGAGTTTTTGATCTAGAGGTCCATCTGCGTCAAACTACCATAGTCATCCAATTCTTTTGGCTGCGTTGATTGGATCCAAAACATTTTTAGTCCCTCATCTCTTCTGTAGTGCATATACGGGAGGTCTTTAAGACTAGTCTTGAGACCTCCATTAGCAAGACACACCCATAGGGGTCAGACCCTGACCTGCTTGTTTGGGTCTCCTTCTGATCTATTGGATCTCTCTTTTGATCCATCTACATCTAATCCCGGTTCTCCATTCTCTACTTCCATGGAGAATCCAGAACAAGAAGGGGGTGATATTCAACACCTGCAGGACCAATTGCAGACACACCGACTTGATTCATACACTGGCCAACCCTTGATTGCATCTGACAGAGAGATTTTTGCTTAACAAGATGATAGCAATAAAATGATTTGTCGTATTTTGTGTGATGGAAAATCTCTCAATCAAAACATTAAATAATTCAAATCTAACCACAGTAGATTAGGTCGTCTCCATAGGAAAGAACAAGCCTAATGAAGCTCACAATTATCTCTTAATAATCAAGAAACATTTTATTGATTATATTTTGAATTCAACTATACATTGCAATAATCAACCTCAAAACTTTTAAGAGTAATAAGCAAACTCCCACATCAACTAATTGATCGGTGTCCCTAAATCATTTGCACAGAAAGACATTTCTTTCTAATCAACACATAGCAACCTAACAATCCAGATCAATATCATGAGATTTTTAACCCAAAACTCAAGGATAAAAAGAATTATAGAAATATTCCTCAACTAGGATTAGCAGAACACAATCTCTCACAAAAATATTACTTCACGTGAACATAAAGAAAAAGATGGGAGAAATCAATTTTCTACTATAGAGAAAATAATCCAACGTCAAGCACTTGAATGTCATTTATCGCACAGCAAATAAGAAAAGAGAGAGGACATGAAAGGAAAAGCACAATAAATAAATAAATAAATAAAACTAAAGCACAACCTTTGAACCACCTCACCCCTTCATTTCAACTAATGTAAGAGGGAAGCCGAGTGAATGGCCGTTGAGCGAAGGAGGGGCAGTTGACCAGTGACGCGTGTGGTCGGAGAGATGTGCGCAAGGAAGAGGGGTCCGACAGTGGTGGCAGTGCGGTCTGAGGTGGCCGTAGCAAGTCGTCCAAAGTTGAGGTGGCTGGTGATGGTGAGTCACGTTGGCGGTGATGGGGCTGCTGGCGAGTAGCATGGATGTCGGTGGAGGCATAGTGCAGTGTGGTCTGCGTGTTGGTGGTGTTGGTGGAGAGAACGACGGCTAGCAGGGAAGTTTTAAGGTGGCAGCGAACGTGGTGTTGTTTGGGTTCCTTCGGAGGGGGAAATAGGGGATGTGGAGGTGCTAGAAGAGGATGTCGACGAAGAAGGATGGACATTGGATGGTGGTGTGGTGTGAAAAGGATGTTGAGAGGGTGGTGACACTCATGCTGTCACCATGAGCGTGAGTACGATGGGGTTGGTGAAGATGAAGCATGCTTCAGGCCACCGTGCAAGCTCTGGCCACGGTGTCCGCTCCAACCATGGTGCCGGTGGTAGAGGTGAGGGTGGAGGTCAAACCTCCGAAGGGGGAGAAGATAGATCTTTTTCGTAGGTGGTTTCTTCTCCTTTCCTACAGTTGCAACTCTTTCTCTCTTGATCTGTTTTCTCTCCCCCGAAGACTCGGGCTTCTCCAACAAAACGATGATAGTGGTTAGGCGGTGGGGAGGTGGTGCATTTTGCAGGGAAAGAAAAATAAGAAAGATTGGTTATTTATATATAAAAATCTAAAAGAATTTTTAAATGCTATTTCTATTGAACAATGTATGTAACGATGCATGCAAATTAAATTATAATCTAGCCTACTTAAGTTCAACTGTATTTATATATGAATGTAATGTATGAGATATGCATGAAAGTAAATTTATAAATCAATCCATTTACATATTAAAGTATGCTATGTACATGTAAACAGTAATCTAATATCTAGCCATTTACGTATTCAATTAGCCTACAAATGTGAACTCATCAACGTCCACAAATGCCAGATAACAAGAAAATTTTCCCTTTCTCCCATTGCTTTTGTTTATCTATCATTCTTCCCTCTCTCCCTTTGTGACATAATTAAAGGCTATTACAACAATCAATAAATTTCTCCTTAATCTAACCTTCCCTCTTCTTTTTGATAGACATTAAAGAAATAGGAAATTTCAAGCTCCCCCAAACAAATTTATCTCCCCCTTTTTCCATATTTTAGATAAGATATGCTCCCCCCTGCAACACGCTTCTTCTAGATTATTAAAAACACTGAATAAACTAGATAATTGAGGGATACTTACCTATAAAAACCAAATGAAATTTGATTTATCTTTAATGGCATGGGCTCTATCCTCCATATCCATTAGATTGCCCAATTATCTTTACTCTTCATGAACTTCATAGAGGTAGCTTTTACGATCAATTGGAGTGTTTTGGTGACCTATAAAATAGGATTCAACCAAATATCTTGGTACCCACATTTTTTTAGGTCCTTTTCATGTTAGAATTCTTCTTCCAAGAGTATGTTCTACTTGGATTCCAACCTCTTGGCTTTTGTGCATAAAAAAATCCTTTTAGTGTGTGCATAGCTAGGCATATTTTTAGTTATCCTAGTCTTGCCCTTTGTTATTTTAACTAGGTGATTGGTCAAAATATTGCAAATAAAAGTCATAGTTTGAAAAACTCGTCATAGTTGTAAAAAATCTAGCTATCAGATAATATTTATAACCGAAGCTCAAGGTGAGTCTCGGGTCGAACATAGGGAAGTAAACGTTTGATTTAAAGAAATCTGCATTTGTTTTTATTTATTTTTTGGTGTTATTGTGCTTTTATATTCCTTTGGTTTTTTCATATATCAGATAGAATATCTAATCTACTCTACTTGCAAAATATAAGAGAGAGAATTACTTCTAGATAAATGCTTCAATGTTTATTACAACTAATTGCGAAAAATAAAACTACACTAGAATGCAGTAAAAAGAAGAGAAAGAAGAAATATCCTCCTCGACGACTACTTAGAGGACAAGCCATGTTGACAGAGCATCTGGAAGAGGGTGGTGAGATGCTGGACGAAGGAGGACGAAGTTGGTGGAAGGACAAAACTGGGTGGTGTCGAAATGGGATCTGCTTCCTGAACGGGGGTGAGAGGACTACCACGAGTGCTCCACGAATCGGGGTGAGAAGAGGGAAAAATAATTATTTTCTAGCTCTAGTGGATCATCCTGGGCTTGGGACAAGCTCGTAGAGCTTTGGAGGTGTGGAGAGAGTAGGAAGAGATGGATGTAAAGGGGGAGTGTATAGGGCCTTATATAAGGCTCAGGAAGGGCATTTAGCCGATGGAAAGCAGCTGTTGCATGTGCTGATGCGCACTATCGTGCGCTAGCACGCTATCTCCGTGCACAAATCACGCTCTGCCACGCACTAGAGTAGCTGGTGTGCATTGGCCTTCAATCACGTGCCTGTTGGCGCTTGGTGTGCACGCATCGCCCCTCGCGCATCACGCCTCCACACGTTGCTGCTACGATTAGCGAATTGGGGGGGGGGGGAGGGTCACGAGGGCTTGAACCCGTGACCTCCCCTTAGTGATAAGGCTCTTAACCAATGTGCTATGCCCCTCTTTGTCAAAAAGGTGCTCCAGTTGATAGGGTGGCGTGGCTTCTCTATGGCTGTTGGATATCGATCCAATGGCCTAGATCTGATGGACATGAAAGAGAGAGGTGGTGGTGTCCCTTGGGCGTCCTAGATGGTGCCATTGAGAGTGATCTGGGCTATCCATCTTCAAATGCTCGTAGAGGATGCTACAGGTATCCGATTGGATCGATTTTCACACTGTTGGGCTATGATTGTCATTTCAGATCCATCCGTACGGTTGGATTCTTCATTTTTAGTCCTACAATATGTCACCCTGTCCCCTATTCACAAAAATTGGTAAATTATTATATAATTTACAGGAACTAACCCAAATGCAATATGATGTATGACATGCATTATTCACAACGTTTAATGCAATTATAAGCCTAGAAATACGCATAAATAGGTATTTTGTTATGAATAATTGTCTACATCACTAAGTCATTAATTAGCATGTTTAATTTCTCTTTGAGATAAGAAAGATCTTTTCCAACAACACTTATCCTATTTTTTAGCAAAGGGATCTCAGTTTTCGAAGAGTTGTTTTCTTTAACAATCTTGGTTTGTTCTAAAATTAGATTTTGGTTTTCATCTATGAGATCTTTCTTTTCAATTTTAAGAACATTGCAAGAGCTTTTCAGATCTTTGTTCTTTAATTTCAAAGATTTGTTAAGATCATAAAACTCCTCAAGAGCATCTTGCAATTGTTCTATAGAAAAGGAATTTACCTCCTTGTCATTGTTGATTTGTTCATTCTCGCTTTCATTAGTGATTGTCATGAAATTGAGGCAAGTGGTTTCGTTCTTTGGCTTCTCGGGTTCCTCATCTTCTTCCTCCAAGCTGATGTCATCCCAAGTAGCTTGGAATGCCTTTGATTGCATAGCAATCATAGAAGGATTTAACTAAATTAAGCTAATAACCTAGTCTACATTCTGTAAATAGTGCATCCATTACATGCATTTCATGTATATATGTATCTGTACATTCTTAACTCTAATTCTATCATTTTATGGTTCATTGGGTAATATTAAGATTTTATGTATGTAGGACCATAAATTAGGAGCAACATTTAGGATTGAAGGATGCAGAGAAGCCATCCATGTAATTTAAAGACAAGGAGAAGCAACCAGCAAGAGAACGGGAGACAATCACATGCAGCCTCAAGACAAGCCTAATTCAGTCAAGACAACCTCATGCAAAACCTTACCCACAACCAAATACACTTATTCACACACCCTACACACATGTACACTTGTGCACATTCACATAAACATGCAAATTACATGTTCACACACTACTTGCTACATAATTACACACATGTATACACTTGTGCACAATTATAATAGCTACATATATTTTTCCTTATTTTTATTTAAGCCTAGGTGGACCTAGTAGTAACCTACTATATGGTATTATTTTCTATTTTTATTTAGGCCCACACCTACACACCACACTAGCCCATCCACCTTAAAGCCCACCACATCTCTTAATTACTTAGCCTAAACTCTACTCTTTCCCAAGCCACCTTAACACACTCACCTAAACCCACACTTAGCCCCGCCACACCACCTCAACCTCTCCCTAATCCTACCTTAGGTGCACACCCATTCTAGCACCCTCTAGAATGTTCTTCTTTCCTTATGTTGTACCCCTTATGCTATGCCTTAGCCTACCCCTTAGGTGCACCATACCTCTACCCATAGGCTAAAAAAACCCAACCCCATAGCCAAAACAACCCCCCTCCCTCCATTCTCTCTTGGGCATCACCCCTTCCTCTCCATTCTCTCCATGCTTTCCACCTTAGTTCTTCCATGAGCTTCTTCCTAACTCCTAAGAGCTCCTTCACCCATGGCCAACGGCTACATGTGCCCCCTTGGCTTTGGTGTCTCCAGGAGGTGAAGAGGAGATAGGCCTAGTGCCAAGGATTCTCCTCACCTCCCAATAGGCAATCTTGCCCACATTGGAGAGGCCACCTATCTTCTTCCTCCATTCCCTCTTTAACTATGTTGTTAGTTTAGTTATTTACATTTCTTGCTCTTTACATTACTTGCTTGTTAGCTTAATCTTTTCATTCCATGCAATTTCCTTGACTTGTTTTTAGTGCCTTTTATTGCTTAGTAGTGTAGTACTCACTCTCCACTCACACACACACTCTCCACTTCACACGCCCATTGTCATACACTTACTCAAGCTCCCTACGCATGCCCATCATCATTGTGCCATCACTACCACATGCACTTCACCTTACACTCTCCACTTCACATGCCCTCTCACTCTCTACACACGACACACCCATGCAACCACCTACCATCTAACCATCCTCCATATCCATCATCAACACCACCAACCACACATCACTTCCATAGTCCACCTCCACCACTATCTTTCCTTTTTGTTCATGTAATAAATTTTGTTCTTTGCTTAATGTAATCGGCTTGGGAATATACTCAAGGACTTGTTTCTTTTTCTTTCTTATTGTCTTTTGAATTCTATAAGTTCGGGACAACTTTAGTTGTCATGTTGATTGTCATTTTCTTATGTACTTTCTCTTTATGTTTATGCAATAAAAGTTGAGCTTAATCTTGTGTTCTCATATTGTTTCGTTAGTTCTTATTCCACGACAATAAAAAAAACGTAAAACAAGCAAAAGACCAAAAAGACTTAGTTTGCAGTGTTATGATTTCCTTCTTAATACAAAAAGACCACAAAAAAATCTCAAAATGAAAAGGTCGAAAAAGATAATACTGAGATTGACCTAAGTGAAAGAGTGAATTAAAATCGCCTCCCTGAGGAATCGATCAGGACTCACCAAATCTAACATCAAACATTTGATTAGTGTCTCGTCATAAAAATTAAATGATTAGTGGATTTAGGTGCAAAAGATAAACTACAATGAAGACTTAGTGATTCAATCTCGTGCATCTAAGTTCTCTACCTATTAGCCTTCTTTTTGTATTTCTTCTTCTCCTTTAGGAGAGACATTTCAATCTTAGGTGTCCTTTTCCATGTAGTGTTTGCATTGAATTGGTTCCTCCTTACATTCCCTGTTCTTTAGAAACTAGCAAAAGTTTTTAGTAATAAAATGGAGTTCCTCCTCATCGAAACTTACCTTGTTAGACTGAGCCTTGAGTGCAAGCATTCTCTTCTTCGGCTCTAGTGTACTCTTCTTTTGATCCATTTTGCTCTCATAGGCCATGAGATTCCCCAACAAATCATCCACGTTGAGGTCTTCAACTTGGTGTGCTTCTTCTATCGTGGTCATCTTTAATTCCCACTCTAGATCGAGGGAATGTAGGAGCTTCGATTGGAGTTCTCCTCTAATGAGCATTTTTCTTAAGGATATACGATTGTTAATCAGAGTGAACCTCATGGACATCTCCATCAACTTCTCATTTTCCTTCATGGAGAAGGAATCGAACTCCTACAATAACAAATTAGTTTTCTAAGACTTAACCTGACTCGTATCATCATGTGTAATTTCTAACATCCTCTAAACTTCACAAGTGGTGGTGCATGGAGAAATTCACTTGAACTCATATAGGCTTAATGAGTAGTACAAAGCATTCATCGCCTTCACGTTTAGTTCCTTGATTTGATCCAATGGATAGCCTCTGTTTTACGAGCTTTCGTCGAGTTTAAAGGAAATTGTGTAGTAGTACAATCGACAAATAACTCTCAAACAAATAAATTTATAACTCAGAATCTACAATTGAGTCCAAAGTCGAACATAGGGATCAAATATGGAATTCACAACATTAATCGCATTTAGAATTAATGAACACAATCAATTGAGCATTAAGATAGATATTCAATGAATAATAACCTCTCACATTATTTATTCAATGAAATCCAATATATCTAGAGATTACATGGAACAAAAAGAAAAGAGAATAAAAAACAATGGTAATTTATATCACCACTAATCATCTTAATTAAACATGCATGCAATTACTCAATCAGAATTCAAATTGTAAACTATAGTACTTAAATTAATTCAACAATGACTCAAATAATGCTCAATCGGACGACAGATTGGTCAATCAGATGACTTAAAGTGCACAAGGCTCTCAAAGTCGCCTTCTTTATTTTTCTCTTCTGCTTTCCTTCTCTTCAGCTTCTCTTCTTTCCTTCTCTCTTCTCGAGCCTTATTTTCTGCAAAGCTTCTCCTTCACAACACAGAGGACCAACTTCCTCAGCGACTAAGTGTCAGCACAAAGCACAAGAGAGCAAAACCCTCCCCCTCTTACAATTTCCTCTTCTCTCTCAGAAACCCAGCGTAACTGGATCCATACTCGAGTTATTGGATCATGCACAGTGTCCAGGCCTACGTGTGTGGGTTGCAAGCGAGGAGTGAAGTAGGCAGGTTATCGAGTGAATGAGGTAAGAGGGACCCAACCCTCGTGTGCTTGGGCAAACAAATGAAAGCACAAAAACAATTTATGTGTGCGCACGCGGTCTTCCTTCATCGATATGGGACTAATCCCACTACAGCTTTCCTTTGCGTGCGACTGCTACGGGTTCTCCAATTGATGCAGCAGCTAAGGAGAAGGCTTCCAATTGAAGCCCTGATCGTGGACCTGGAAGGTGTCCGCGTGACCTAGAGGTGATTGAGATGAAGAACAAAGCCAGACAGTTGCAACCAAGGTCGAAGAAGACGACTGCGGTGGCGGAGCGACAGTGAAATCTGCAAGCACAAATACGAGCTTGAAAGCACCAGTCAGATGGCTCAAAAGCTTCGCCGAAGCACGGCGAAGGTGGTGGTGGGTGTTTCTTGGCGTGAGAGGGTGTGTGGTGGTCAGCGGAGGTCGAAAATGAAGGGTGGAGGATGTGGTGTTCAGTGGAGTGGTTGAGGTGGTAATCCCCTTAATTTCTTGAGGGGTTTAGTGCAGATGGATGAGGCAAGGGTTATGAAGGTGTTGGCGAGGTGTTTGGTGCGGTGGAGCATCAGGGAAACCTCACCAGAGGGCAGCTGGAGATGGAGAAGATGGAGGGCGAACGACGGTGGCGTGGGTTGAATTGAGGGTTTGAAGGGAGGAAAAGATAATAGAGGGAGAGGGAAACCTAGCTAACCTAATCTAACTGGTCGAAAGGGGAGAAAGGTGACGGTTATGGTATAGCCGACGCCGGAGAAGGGAATACCTCCGGTGGGAGAGAATGGCGAGGATGAAGGTGGAAGGAGGCGCCTGCTGGTATTACGAGACGCGGAGGAGCTTGAGGAAGAACCGACCGACCATAGTCTGTGGCGGCTGGCGAAGAAGATAAGACGGAGGAGCTCGTCGGAGCTGGTGGAGGAGGCCGGAGGGAGAGGGTGTTTGATGAAGAAATGCGGCCAAAACAGAGCTAAGGAAAACAGAAATGCATCGTGGGTTCTTTTATAGGCCTTAGGGGACATTCCCCAACAAGGAAAGAAGCTTTCAAGCTTCAGGGATTTCGCACATGTGGGATACCTACATCTTCCATGCGTTCGCATGGAAGATTAGGAGAGACTTAGGATCCAAGGTCGGATCCATTTGGAAGGGAATTCCTCAAAATCTCCCTTTCAATTTTGGGAGTGTTTGATTAAGAATCGAACAAGAAATTCTCGCTCGAATATCGACGGTGGAACTTCTGTTCACACCAATGGCGATAAGGACCTGTTTGCAAAGAATGATGAGAAACCTATGGGCCTGATTGCAAACAATTCAAAAGCTGAGGGGCTATTTGAGAGAAAAAGAATCAAACTGAACTAAAATGCAAACTAGGTCAAGATCTTTTATTCGACCTAAATTTTGGTAAAGATCTAATTTGGACCTAAGGAATCTAATGATGAAGTCGGATTTTGATTTTGACCAAGTTTAACTGGGTAATTTACGTAGAAACCCAAATTAAGGTAATTTCCTATCGCTATTTTAGGTCAAAATAGGTTCCAATGGTCAAATCAAGGATACCAAACCTTACGGAATATTTTTCTATGAATTTTAAAAGGTTTAGATAAATTTTATCCTAACTAGAACCTCTGTTAGTTAAGCAGGTCTAAAATTAGGTTTTGGGAGATGTGCTAGTTCTCGAAGCACGCAAAACTTGTTTCTGTCTGTATAAACCCTCTTATTAATCACTAATGCTCATTTGACCTTCATTTAACCCCTGGGAAACCCCATAATTACTCTGCATTTATGATCTTCTGTTAAAACTGCATATTTAACCATGTTTTAATACATGCCTCTCAGAATTGTTCAGTGAATTATGATTCTCTGACGATTATGTAGGAGCAGTTGTCTCTTGATTGTAACAAATTAAAGCTAGTTATGCCTGATGATGACATTATCATCAGCCTTCTGGTCTCTCCTAAATGTCATAATTATTTTCCTGCAACCACATTTTTATACGTAATTTCCAATAAGAATAATTTGTGCCTTCAAAATATGGTGGCATGACGATTGATTATCCTTCACTTCATCCTACTGCGAATATCTTCCCCTCAATTGTCAGATCTTTGCCGGTTGTAATGTTGATTCATGAGAATGAGGCTCTAATACCAACCGTAAATGTACTGGATGAGGGTGAATAGTGTGATAAAAATACGATAACAAGATAAAATTTCAATCACACAAATAAGGAATCACCACAAATGACAAGCTAATTTTGGTAAAAATCCAAACCAAGTAAAAACCACCACCTAAGTCACCTTAACTTAAGGTTTTCTCAATCGACCAAGTCGATGAAATCCACTAATCACACTACTTTAAACTGAGGGTAGTGTAACCTCAAACAACAATGTATCGTATCAAATTAAACGATATAATTTTGTCTTCGAGAGATGACAATCCACAACACGAACACCCTTACAATAAAATAAAAACAAATACAAAAATGCTAGAGCCATAATATGAATGTAAATATTAGCTCCTGTAGGTTTAGGAAACTTTCCAATGATAGAATTGGGTTGGAGGTTGGGCGTAGTGAAATAGTGCTCTCATATGTAGAGTATGAGGCTTGGAAAGCTGATGTAGAATCTCTCAATGATCTTCTCTCACTGTGTATAAGATGGAAAGAATTTATTATAATGGTATGTACAAAAATGGTAAGCCTCTATGATAGAGGTGTTAGAAAGGCTTTGGAATGGTTGAGAGAGGTATTCTATATGTTGGAAACAATCCATAGAAGATTTAGTCGAAATCCAACAAGTGTGTAGAGTAATCAATGTTTGGCATAATAAAAGTGGAAATCTGGTATAATGTTCAAACATCTGATTAGGGAAAATTAGACATATGATAAAAGTTATGGATGTTTGATTCTCGACGGTTGAGTCCTTGTACTTGGTTTTGTGTGATTAGATCTTGTGTAGGGTTCTTATTTCAAAGAGTAAAACATCTGTTGGATGTTTGGACATGATGCTGTATGTTTGGAATGGATTGTATCACCAAGAATCAAATTTCACAAAAGTTGGGAAATCAAGATTCGGCCTGATATTAAGATTTAGGCTAGATTTAAATCGTGTCCCAATATTGGATGTCTAGAAAAGGTTATGGATGCCTAATGAAAGATTTGGACATCTGCTGGGTAATGACACAAACTTAAGTAAAGGGCCTCTAGTTACTAGTTGTCAGATTAAAAGTCTAGATGTCTTAAAGTGGGTTATTGGACATCTAATCAAAACTCTAGACATTCGATAAGATAGTCTAATTGCTGATTTAACTTTTTGACATGATTCTAAGTTTTGCCTAAGCATCCTAAGGTTAAGTGTGTTTAGGAATTAAGTTCTCATACTTGGCCTCTTTACTTCATATCTAAATAAAGAAATGTAGAATACATCAAATGAATAATAAAAACTAAATATCTAAACTACAATCTTCAAGCTTTGATCTCCTCCTTTTTCATCTATCTGTATTCCTTTTTCCCATATTTATTTCATCTCATGCGAATCATTGCATAACTCATCATTTAATTAAATATTTACATGTAATCATTTGAATCTCAATCTAATCAACAAATTCAAATTACTTACACTTGCCATTTAATTTACTACCTCCAGGTTTACCAATTGCCCTCTTTCATTAGAGGGATCATCTATACTCATTCCATTCAACGGCCAATTATCACAAGCATATGTCCAGTTTATCATCAAGCAATTTAGAGATCAACATTTAATTCAGTTTCTGGTGAGCCAAATAATCCAACATCCTTTTTAATTATTGTATTCATGTGATATTATGATACCTAAGTAGGAAATAATCAATTAACCAAATATTCGAACTTTGAAACTTTGTGAACGGTGAGGAACACACACTAAACGATAATTTTCATGAAAGAGAGTAGGTCCATAATTTGCATAATGAAAAGAATGTAATTACTCTACCTAATGTCACTGTAGGATCATAGTGACTCTAAAATGCATACCCAAAGTCCCTTGCTACTCCAACGATTCGCACACTCCGAGAACCAATCTAGGTCAGGACACATGAGAAATGGGTTAAAATCATAATATGCTCTTTTTCATAATTTTCATGTACAAAATAGTTTTCAAAATTGGGTTTAAGCTTTACCAAAGTGTAGTACACATCAAAACAATTCCAACAATACCAAGAATGAAAAAATTAGATGGTGTTTGACCCCCAGAAAATGTGAAACAATCGCAAGACGATGGACAACCTCGAGATGCATGTTGCTCCCATATGTTGTACATATACCATACATACGTATATGATACACCTACACATACATACCTGCATCTATCATCCATACACACACACGTATATGTCTTTCACATTCACATATGTATATACACACACATAGGCCTTGTAGTTGTATACATTATACCCATATGTCATATTTATAGGCACATATATATACATAGCTACACACAATGGCATTGCTCCATTGAACCAATACACCCTCAACTCACATAATATTAGCCTCCCACCATACCTCACACATATAAACCTTTCACAATAAATAAATAATAACACTAGCCCCACACATCACCCCTGTTGCTCCCACCAACACACTGAACACCTCATTGCCCACCATCACCTTCTTCCTCTCCTCTTCTCCCCATCCCTCTCTCACGCTCACACATACGCACTTGACAGTAGTAGTAGCTTCATTGTCACCTTCTTCCTCTCTCCTTCCTCCCTCTCCCTTTCTTGCACCACACACACACTACAACCCACACTCATAGTAGTGGCCCATCGCTTACACACAAACAACTATGTGAATGTACATGTCGAGGACTTACCACATTTGAAGCTCGATGACGAGTTTGGTGATAGCCATGAGAGATGAGAAGGTCGCGATAATGGATGCCACTAGTGTGAGAGTGGTGTGAGGATGGGAAGGGGAAGAGCTTGGTGACAAGCTCAAATGTGGATGGAGTAGAGAGGTAAATGAGTGAGGTGGCACCAGTGAAGGAGTGGGTAGGGAAGCCATCAAAGGTAGAGAGTTGCACGTAAGGGCAAAGGAGCAAGACTTTAGAGGGCAAGGGCATCGTCGAAGGAAGAGGAAGCTGCAAGAGGAAGGGGGATGGATGGAGGAGGTGGTAGGTAGTGATGGTGGGAGGTGTTGAGTAGAGAAGGTGGGGCTATCGAGGAAGAGAAGAAAGATAAAGGGAGTTCGTGAGCTGTGGATAGGGAGAAGGGGGAGTGCAACACATTGATCCAGGAGGAGAGGAATGGGGGGGGATTTGAAGGTTTGAATAGTGGGGTAGGTTTAGGGTTTTTGTACTCATGAAAATTTTTTTTCTTTAAAGGGAAACCCACATAATTTCTATTTCAGGTCTGCAAATTCAAATTTGAGTGCAACGGAGTCTATTGAATTCTTCTCTTCGAGGGGAACATGGGGGTGACCTTAGATGTTTAGATTGGGTCTTGGTTTGTGACAAAAGGATTTTCGTTTTCGATTTAGGTTAGCACATAAAATGTTGTGTTGTTGGATTTGTTTGCGTGGTAAAAAATCATTTTTCAAAATAATTAAAATTACCACTTGAGAAATCGTAACCACATGGAGGCAATGGCCTATTAAAATTTACTACTACTGAAATCCAATGTTCACTATCTATTTCCCCTAAAAATCAAATTAAAATCCCCTTTAGATTAGGCTATCAATGTTAAGATATGCTTAAATACGATTAACACCAAAGTGAGGTGTTTGATGTAATGTGCACAGCATTTAGTTAATAATAAGTTGGCAATGGCATGAAATGTAAATACTAATATATCCCAAAATAGAGGGTTTATTCGTGGAGTCGCTGCGCGCGGAGCCAATGGCTGATTGCAAGATGCTCATAGGAGGTCGAGGGGAGTTAGAGCTCCGCAGCGGTGGCATCGGCGAGTCACGACGTGGCCGAAGCTGGCCAGACGGAGCTGCAACACCGACAGTCGTGGAGGTTCTACTGGCGAAAGTGCAGGCGACGCTAGCGGTTGAGGACTCCAAGGAAGGTGTTGCAACGTATGGCGAGGAGTATGGAGATGTTGGCAGCAAGTTCGGTGGCTTAAGGGGGCAGCTGCTGTTGTTGGTGGCGGGTGGCGATGGGTTTGTTGAAGAAAGAATGGAGTGGAGGTGGGCTCGTGTGGAGGCAAGGCATGAGCACGCAAGGAGGGTGGTGCACAAGGAGGTGCTGGTGTGCATGGAGATGGCGAGGAGGGGGCATAGGTGGTCGGCGAAGGCCTGTGGTGTTGGGTTGTTCCACGTAGGCGAGTAGTAGCGCTAATGACATTCAGGAGGTAGGCGGTGTGGGGTGGCACGGTGAAGGTGGAGTGAAATGGATCCTCCCTTAGCACGGCAGCAGCTCCTCTTCTCTTATAGCTGTCGCAGCAGAACTCAAATGCCGTGCACCTTCAATGGTCTTCAATGGCCTTCAATGATGGCCAACCCATCCTACTATGGATACAATGGAAATGAATTGATGTGTAATTTATACATGAACCCTTAATAAAAACTAATTCCTATTTCTAACTAAATAATGCATTTAATGTGTGATGCATGTAAACTAATTTATATACTAAGCTAATGTGTGCTATTCTAAATAAGTTCTAGATGTATTTAGATATGAATGTAATGCATGAAGCAAATGCATATGAACTATATTATTTACATCTTAATGCATGCTTTTATATATTATTATTAATCTAATGTCTAGGTGTTTAAATAACTAATTAGCCTACAAATATGGACTCATCGGTTTATATTTCCAAAATTTTGGGGCACGACACGATTAATCGAGGATGAAAATAGTGTGAAATGCAAAGCATGCGTGAGCTTTAGAAGTAGACTATCGACCTCCAATTCACGCAAAACAGATGTGTTTGGTTTTTGAATTTCATATGAAGTTCAAAAACAACCTCCAGAGAGGGAACGAGTGTGAATTTCATGTTGCTCCCTTTTGTGTGAAATAAAAGGAGCTGGATTTCTTCTGAAGATGGTAATATAGATCGAGTGTGAAAATTAAGGTTTGGGGTCTCACATCACCACTCCCCTACTACGAATTCCCAATTGTGCACTCTTCTCCTGTGATCAACACCTAACATAGCCGCTGGGGCCCACATGGTCAGTGCCCCTTTACTTTATCAAGCATGTGAGAGAAGAGAGTGCACGAGCTCTCTCTATCATCCCTCCTCTCTCCCTCTCTTTTTCTCATGCTCTTTCTCTTTCTTCTCTTCTTCTCCCTCCCTTGAGAGTAGCATCGGCCCAAGGAAATAAATAATGGCCATCAATCTTCAATGACCTATTTATAGGTTTAAAAACCCTAAATGACCCAAATAACCATTGCTTATAGGTTTATTTACATTTTGCATCCATTTTTCATAATTTTTGCATAACTTTTGCTACAGAGCTCATATTTCTACGAAACAAGTACCATTGGAAAGCTTACAATGAGAGAAATCAAACAATACCAAATATGACATTTCAAGCAAGTTTAATTGATGGTTGACCATGTTTTACCAAAATACATATTTATTCTTATGTTCGGGGTAGACGGACCTAACTCACAGTTGACAAGTGTTAATGGGTTCAATTTGACATGCTTAAACCTAAAATGGATTCAAAATTCAAGTTTGGGGCTTTACAGGTGTTACAACCTAAACTCGAACCTTAGTAAAGGCTCAAGTCGATTTTGTAAACTCCTATGATCTAGTCGTCCAACATATAAACATAAAGCAACATTCACATGTATAGTGTATCACATCACATATATCACAATAAAAGCAACAAACTAAGATGAATAATACCAAAGAAAATCAGTCATAACCATCTCTACCTTCTCATATGGAAGCTAGAGAAAATAGTGTGAAATAACTACGGAGAAAGTGGAAACTAGGAATACCTCTAGAGAAAACATAACTAAAATATTGCAATATCTACCACAACTACAATGCTGCACTCAGACTGGCACCATCAGCTCCTATAGTTACAGGATACGGTTGTAGCTCGATAAGACCTGAGTGCATAGTCCACAGGTAATGTCAACACAAGCTGAGTAGAGTAGTGCAAGTAATGGAAAAGAAAAATATGTACTGGAGTACCTGTGAAAAATAAGGAAAGTGGGTATTATTCTCCATTATTTTGATTTCCCATTTATTGATTCCATTTATCTGTACCTTCCTATATTTTGATTGTTAACCAATCCAAATCAAATCCCTCGGAAGCTCGAGGAGATCTCATTGCAATATCCTAAACAATAGAGATATACAATACACCCTTTTGGTCGAGAGGATGGCCTACACCCACTCTACCACCTAGTTTATTGCCTCGAAGTCTCAACCTAGGTAAAGTGGTCACTACGACCCATGTAATATGCCTACATGGAGCTACCTCACACTGGAACATGGCCAATCATTTCCACTATAGGGTACAAAAGTAAACACCAACTCACAATAGTAGCACGTACCCATTGCACCTAGCTATTTAGTTGGCCAAACAACATAACCAAAAGTCATAGGGAGGCTAGCTTACTCCTTGAGCAAGCCTCTACCTTTAACAAGTATAACCAGTCACATCATTGATACCACATATAGCAGGATATACTATTGATACCAGGCACGAAACTGACTTCTAAACTATTAACATTCTCATAAAGTTTCATATTTTCCAATAGCCTAACCATTCATTATTTCAACCTCAATCCATTTTCCAAACCACCAATGGTATCCATGTAATCTTAGTTAGTTCATTAGTTCTGGAATATCATCCACGAATGAGTCCACGTATTTTATACATACGTCATCATCATTAGAGATAATCCGATCACATTAGCTTAGTACAATTATCTAGATTTTATCAATTAGCCACATATTTATATTAAACTAATCATCATTTGATTTCGTGAGTTATCCTTAACCATTAATCACAAATTCACAAGATAAGACATCATTAATGCAATTAGCTTAATTATTTGTACTCATACTAAGGAAGGTAAACAAACCACTAACCAGGACTCTGGAACTCAGCAAGAGGCTTTGGCTAACATATATCAATATGGCAAACATTTTATGGAAAACTAATAGAATCCATACAAGGAAGGGCAAAGTTACTCTATCTAGGGTCATTGAGGGGTCATGGTGACTTCAAGAAACTAGGTTGGAGGCTCCTCAAACTCCATGCATGCTCTGGCTGTCCAACTCTATACAATAGAGAGGTCATGATTAAAACGTAAGAACTAGAATATTTGGGAGTAAAAATGTAATATACCACTTTTGATGTGTGTTTGGGACTCACCATATCAAAGTCCGTCTCAAGACAATTCCAACGGCAGGTGGCTTGTCGAAATCGAAGCATAATAGTCCATAGGATTGGAATAACAAGTTATGGGTCAATAAGCCATGAAGAAACAATTTTGCATTTATCAAATATAAACGTGATCAAAATATACTTTTGAGGGTATAGGAATGTCTATTACAAAAATACAAATCTAATGGTACCTTATTTGTGTTAGGGAATCAGGGCCCCACTCAAGGGGTCAGGAGTCAAACAATTTGATTCCTAGTTCCCTGTTGCTTCATGGAAGCATGAAATCTAGCCATTTAAAATTTCCTCTTAAGTGAAACTCAGATCAGTACCCAAAATCTGCACGGTGGAAATTGAGAAAACAAATAACGACCTAGGAAACTGGAATCACATGGGAAGAACTACTTTCTTCCATTCCGAGATCCCCATGAGTAACGAAATTACATCTAGGGTGGCGTAACACAACACCCGACATGTTGTACCTCCTACAAAAAGTCCCGGCACACGCTTTGGCCCTTCTTAGTTGGTAAATGAGACCCTTAATGCCAAGAACATCCAATCCTCCTCATGTTAGGGGCACGTGAATATAATCTTCTCCTGATCTTCGAGACTTATGGCCACTTAATTGCATCATGAATAACCATCTAGAAAACAGAAGTACTTCTGACCAGTTAACTTCTCCAAAACCTAATCAATAAATTGTAAGGGGAAATGATCTTTCTTAGTGACTAAATTCAACTTCTTGTAATCAATGCAAACTCTCCATGAGGAAGTTGTCCTAGAAGGCATAGACTCCCCATGCTCATTAATGATTACAATCAGTCCAGCCTTCTTGGATACAATTTGAATAGAGCTAACCCAAGGACTATCAGATATAGGGTACATAATTTCTGCATCAAGCCACTTAATAATCCCTTTCTTCACGACCTCTCACATATTTGAGTTTAATCTTCTTCATAACTAGCAAGAAGGTTTAGCTCCCTCTTCAAGATAAATGTGGCGAGTACAATAGGAGGGGTTGATTCCCTAAAGGTTAGCTATGGTCGAACCAATTACCATCTTATGATCTCTTAGGACTTCAACGAGTCTACATTGTTGTTGCTTACTTTGTTTGGCACAAAAAATCAAAGGAAGTGTTTGGTCCGATCCTAGGAACACATACTTTAAGGTATCAGGCAACGATTTGATTTCAAGCTGGGGTAGGATAAGGGTGGATGGCGGAACGAGTGCAGTGGGTGGATCAAGTAGTCTCTCCACTTGAAATATCTGATAATTCCATATTTATTGACATAATTTATGCCTAACTACCCTTAGTTTAAGGGTAAAGTAGGTCATACTGCATTTGTATATATTAGATTAGTCATTTAAGTAGCATTATGTATGTAACACCCCAAAGATAGTCACACATTGTAAACTCATGAAAGTGAGCGGTAGGATACAAGGATCGAGAATTACTACTCGATAACTTAGGTTTAAGCATTTTGGGTGGTTGTTTGGGTCCATTGGGCCCCGCACCGAACAAGTTGTCATGACCAATTTTTCTCGATTAGACCCGAGTCTAGGCTCAAGTCGTTACAAATGGTATCCGAGCCAAACTCCCTCTAGTAGGAGGAATGGGCTTCCCTTAGGACAACCAAATAGTGCACTATGAGGTGGAGCCGCAACTACTACTGGGAGTACATTGATTGATTGAACCCTAACGATGATGTTAGGATTTTAAGTGGGGAAGTTGTAACTAAAGTTCCACTAGAGAGGGGGTGAATAGTGAATTGAAGTTTAATACAAATAAAATGCAATCACACAAAATAACATTCACCATAAAGACAGAATTTTTAGGTGGAAACCCCAAGGGTAAAAATCACCACCTAAGTCTTCTCTACTTAGGATTTCTCGATCTACCGAGTAGATCAAATCGACTATTGTATCACTTGAATGAAGGTGATACAACCTTAATTACAACCACACTACTTTAATCGAGGATAGTGTACCTCAAAACTACTCTTCTTCACGAAGGAGACGGGAATTCACCACGTGCATACCCAACAAAAAAAATGAAAAACAGAATTACAACCTATAGAGCCACAATATAAGATTCAACCTAAGCTTCTATAGGCAAAGGAACTTTTCTATTTGTGGAAGTGAGTAGGCCTGAGGTGCTCAATAATTCGGTGCTCAAGGAAGTATAGTATGAGGCGTGGAGAGCAATTGACAAAGTTTTCCCTTCTTGATCTTTCACACAATGTGTATAATGGTGGAAAGAATTATCTCTAAGTGTGTATTAACAAAGGAGAGATCCTCTACTATATATAGAGATGTTAGGAACTATCAAGAGGGCCTTGGAGAGACCTCATAGTGGGGATAAAATCCAAGAAGAATCAGACCGAAATCAAGGTCATAGTTAGGTCTGAAGGCATAATCAAATGTCTGAAAATTAGGTCAAATGTCTAGTTAGGCAACTAATGTAAAGTCTGGACGTCTAATTCTATTGGGTGTGTTTCCCGAAATCGATTGGATCTAAACAGGGATCTTATCAACATAGATCAAATGTCTGAACTAGAGGTTTAAGACATCTGATAATAAAATTATCGTCTAATCAGGTGGGGGCTTATTCTTGGAATGACCCGGATCCAAATAGGGTTCTAAGGTACAAATGTCGAAGGTTTGACTGGACGTCTGACCAAGGGTCTAGACATCTAAGACTAAAGGTCGTATGTAGGAATTGATTCCCAAGGAGTTAAAGGTTGTATTTGGTTTGATAAGGTCTAACGTCTCTTTATCAGATGTCTGGAAGGCTCTATGGACATCTGAAAAAACAAATAAAATACTCCTAAGTTGGTTCTCAAGGATATTGGTCTGACAGGAGTAATAGTCCTATTATTGGACATCTGATCTAAACATCAAATGACTTAAAACGACCTTTCAGACGTCTGGTAATCATGTTAGACGTCTAATCTATCTATCTGATAATGGTTTAGGTTTTCTAAGTCTATTCTAGGATTTGCCTAAGCATACTTATAAGTTGGAGTAAGTGTACCTAAGACCTAGGTTAATATATTTTGGGCTCTTTACAAAGAATCTAAAGAAAAAAAAGAGCAACAATTATAAGTACATAAAAATGAAATGACTATCCTATTCTTCTTCAAGCTTTGATCCTAAGCAAAGCTCCATCTCCTTTTCTCTTCCCTCAAGCTCCTCCATGATCTTAAGCTTGAACTCCTTCACACTTGCTTCCATTTATATTTAACCTGAAACTTTAATCTTAATTGCAAATGTTAAATTAGAAGTGTTTTGTTATCATCAAAATCAATAATTGTGGTGCAGTTGCACCAACAGTAATACCCACAAAGATAATCCCACATCGTAAACTCATGAAAGCGAGTGGTAGGCAAAACTCCACGAATAGTGAATGGAAACAAAATATGTATATAAACATGAGAATCATGATTTGTTAACCCACTGATTTTCTTCTTAACTTCGTTCACACAGCGTGAAAGCTGTGAAGAGTACCCGTCAGGAACCCGTATTCCCTTTAAGAAGGAGAATAGTCTTTCCCTCTGAGAAATCCTCTCCCTTGATAACATGCAACTTAGGACGAATACACAATTTCATTATGTCATTTCTCGTTCTTAACGTGTCTTTTGGGTTATCTATTAAGTTCAACACGTCTAAGATGTTATCCATGACATTCTACTCAATATGTATTACGTCAAGGTTATGACGGATTGTAAGATCTTTCCAATAGGGAAGCTTCATAAAGAAAATGCTCTTCTTTTTGAAACCCGAATCCTTCAAAGTCTTAAGGCCCTTAAATGTACGACCTAATCAAATGTTGCCAAATTTGTGTAATTTTTCCGCTGCTTACAACCTAATGGAATCTGTTCTCAACATATTTCTTGGATTCTTGCACTAATACCGACAAGTTTTACCCTCACATCTTTCCTTGAACTGCGATGTCCACCATCTGTGCTCAATAGGAAAAAATCCGCGGTGTCCTAAGTAACAAAATTTATTACTTTCAGGCAGACACAAATGATGCATATCCTCCATCAAGCTAACTTCCCCTTCGTACTCCATCCTAACAAGTTTACATACGTTGGAAAGTCATGATCCATAACAGTGTTGTGTACATCTTAAAAATTCTTTCATATGTGCATTGTACATTTGAACGCCGTCATGCCACAATTGTTTTAGTTCATTTACTAGCGGCTATAAATATGTCAATTGCATTTCTCGGTTGCTTTGGACCTGGGATGAGAATTGCCATCATCATAAATGAGGATCACATACAAATCCTGTTACAACCCGAATCCGACCCCTTGGGAACCCGAAAATGGCTCGCCTCGACTAACCCTAAAGCCTAGTAGTCCAACGAGAAACTAACCCATATGCACGAAACCAACACAAACGACACATGCAAGTAGCTAGAAATTAAAGCAACGAAAGTAACTGAAGCTCAAAAGACATTAAACATAATCCAAAACTAGCCATCACGACAATAAAAGTTCACACAATCGAGTCCAACAAGAAATGGAAACTCACTGCAGCAGAAAAGGTTGAAAAGAACTAGTACTGGAAACTAAGGCTGGGCTCGACTAAGCCCAACACCCTTTGCAGCCGATGGTGCTAAGTGCTCGACTCCCTGACCTGTACATGGTTATATATGATGGGGAGTCAGCTTACACTGAGCAGAGTGACATATACGACAGTTATATTATTTTCACAATAAAGAAAATTCACATATTTACATGTAATTATCTAATTATCTAAACAACAGTTAATTTAACAATTAGTGCTTTTCTAGCAAAAGGTCCACAATGTCTCAATCTTCCTGTTCCCTAAGGGAACGATCTTGATTCCAGTTTTCCCGCGATGTAAGACGTACACGTGGCACTCTCCTGGCCGGGAGAGCATCCCGTGGTAGTCCTACGCCCGGTCTACCACCCTGAGGTCATAATCGCAATGTAGCGATGACTATGGCACGTGCGATAAGCGCACGAGTAGCTACCCCGGACTGGCACACAGTCAGTCGTTTCCGCTAACAGGTACGCCCAAAAGTACGACACAGAACAATATAGGGCCTTACCCTCTCAGAACAGAGGTCTCGCCCCTCCACAGTCCGCGTACCCTTATCCGACTATCCCGATTTACCCAGTGGACCTAACAAGAGTCAGTGTAGGGGGGGGACAGTCCTAACCCCGAGCCCCGTGGGGCGGCTAACTCCCCCTATACTAAGTATAGTAGCTCTCCTCGATACCATGTACGCGAAGGCCAGCTACTTTCTATCGACATTTATTCCGTACGTGTGAGTTCTTCTGGTTCCCCGTAAGGTTCGTGCACAGTAATTTCTTACTCCCGTGCAGTACACAAGCATTTATTCATATCATGATAAATTTAGAGTATAACAGACAACTCGTGGTTTCACAATTCGATAATTATCTCATCAATCAAACTAAATAGGATACAATATGTATTTCAGTTCAACCATGATTCAACGAATGTATACAGGCAGCTCGTAATTTAGCATATTCAGAAACAATACTACAATTTAACATTCACGACATGTATAATTATTCATTTTTCTATCTCAGCTCTAAGGTTCATTGTACATCCTATGGTTCAACCAATTAGTTTTAAATAATATGCACTTTCATCATTTAATTCACAAAGGATAGTAAGGATCACTCTACCAGGGTAATCGGGAGGTGTGGGGGCATAAACGGCGGACCGCGTAGCCTCTGCGAGTCCCGTGCACACCACGGACGGGCATCCTATTAACACAAACAGTCAGGTCAACCATTTCAAAATTTCTCAAGACAGGTAAAAGAGTTCAAAATAGCTAGAACAAGACTTCATCACTTGGGGATTTCCAATAAGAACCCAACGGTACCTTATGAAAAATCGGCTTCATTTGGGTCCTGAACCGACCCAAACACCCTTCCCGGTTCACTTGAACCAGACTAGGCAGGCTAGTCCAGCTGGACCGGTCACCTGGTGCCTGAATGCATCAAATCAGACTAACATCAGACGTCTGGGAGAGGTCCCAGACATCTTAAACGGCAACAAGAAGCTCACCTTGCGTTATGTGCTGAAGGCCGAACATCTGGAACCCCTCACGGTCATTCTAAGGTCTTTCCAGACGTCTGGCAGTGTACTCGGATGTCTGGGATGGGTGTCAGTCGTCTGGAGAGACATCCAGACGTCCTAAAGTGTCTGGGACATCGCACCTACGCACCTTCCCAATGGCTCTACATGCGCACAGTGACGTACAGTCACTCACAGACAACACGTACGAAAAGAAAATAGGCGGACAGGACCTTACCGTTTGAATCTGCTTTATCGGACGTCCGGTGCTACCGCCAGACATCCGGTCAAACGTCTGTTGAGAGATACAGACGTCTGATATGCGGAGAAAACCCCTCCCAGAGCCCTTCACGAACCCTCCTTCCCTCACAGGGGCTCTTCCCCTTGCCCTGCGCCACACATGCACAACCCACAATGCACTCAGGTGTACAACGGGGTAAAGGGAGACGGTACGAAACGTACAGACCTCGAGTAGGGTGTTACCTTTGATTTTTGTGTAGAATCAGACGTCAGGATGCAGCTTTAGACATCCCATTAGATGTCTGAGGTTCCTCTTAAACGTCCGATTCTGCAGAAAAATGATTCCGCAGAACCGTCTGCGAGGTTTTTCCCCTCACAAAGACTCCCTCTATGCCTACCCGCTCCCACCCTGCGCAGGAGCTTTAGCAGCTGCTAGATCCCAACATGCTCCCTGCTCCTCACGAACTCCTCGCTGCCAAGCTTCAATAGCTCCACGCGAGCTCGAGCTCCAGAAGCTCAACTCCTTGCACAGCAGAGAAGACATAAGAAGAAAGGAGGAAGGGGGTTTGAGATGGTGCCGCAGGGAGGAGGGTGTTAGCGTAGGGCACGGGAACCGAGAAAAGGGGTAGTTTTATAGGTGTGGATTAGGGTTAGGGTTACAGGGAGGGAGTGGTGTGCGTGGGGTGAGGGTGTGGAGCCCGAAAAATTGCACAGAATGCCCCACAACATTCCCAAACTCACACAGGCCCTTCCACCAAATACTTAGGGGGTTAAAATTTATACGAAACCCCTCAGTTTCTGGAAAAACCTACCGACCCTTGGGAAGGGTCACTTCAAATCCTGGGAGGTAAGTTATAAGTAACCAACACGACTGGCCAAATGGAGTACGACAAGTACATGTTCTTTAAAGGATTAAATCCATCGCTTACAAGTCCCAACCTAACATTATGCGAATCCCCAGCGAATCAAAAAACGTGTGTTGTTAAATCTTTTCCACTCTTCCAAATCTCTTGGATGACGAATATGCCTGTCTTGTGACTTATTTTTTGCATGCCATGTCATCTACATTACTGTTTTACTCGACATAAATACTTACTAGAGCCTTGGAATCAACATAAAGTATCGAAGAGCCTTTCTTCCTTATTTCTTATCTCCTCTATATCTTTCCTCGTCAGAATCCGAGCAAGAACTCAACCCTACGTACTCTTTTCTATATAACACAATCATTCGGACATGCATGAATCTTCTCACAATTCAAACCCAGCCCTTAAATCTGCTTCTTCGCTTCATACCATGACTTAGGAAAACCACCAAGATTATTCAACAACTCCTGTATGAATTTAAGTACCTCTGACACTAATTTCATCGTATCTCTATTCATAATTTTCATCTGAAATAACTTCAACAACAATGATAACTTGGTCATAGAAGTAATTCTGAGAGCAATTGGTTCTTCTGCTACCTTCATTGCATCATAAAACCGATTACAACTTCTTAATGTTTCTTCCTCGTTTCCAATCTTAGCATCACCTGCTCTCATCTCATTAAGCATCTCATCAATCTGATTTCCTTCGACATCATCATTGGATTCATCAACTTCCATTACATTCCTTGTGACCTCCTCAGTTGGTTCCTCTCCATGTGTTATCCACTTTGTGTAACACTGCTACTAACCATTGCAGATCACATGCTCAAACACAGTGTTTCTATTATGAACGAATCCATTCAAACACTTCTTACACGAACAAAATATCTTCTCTAGATGTTCTCCTTATCTATGTTGTTTCCTATCCTGATGGAAAGCCGAATCTAAGAATGAAAGAACTCCACTCTTATATTAAGTGTAATCTAAGGTCCTTAAACCAATCAATGACTTGTCCATAGTAACCTATAGTTTACAGTAAACCACGAGCAATTTAGAAACGAATGTAGGGAAGATGTGTGTATTTTAATGAAGGTTTCATTTGTAAGCCCATCCTTGAAGATTTGATCTCAACGTTACTTGTTACATGTAACCAGTGTCTAGAGAAATTTTGGTAGCATCTCTATGCACTTCTCAGTATAACCCCCAAAACTAGCCTTAACTACATTCCAAATAACTCTCATTTAACGGTGCTTTAGGAACGTAGATAAAATCAGTTGATATACCAGAGAAGATCGAGAAGATGCTATCGAAATTCCTGCAGACACCAATTACATGTAACAAGTAACCTTAAGTTGTGATCAAATCTTTAAAAACCCTCTTTAACCTGGTACTTCATCGAACTAAAGATGATCGATACTTATGACATGCTATAAAGACAAAGCATTGTGCATGTAATTGAGGTATACACACACTCTGTATTGTCCGTTTAACATGATCATAAGTCTCGAGAAAGTATTTTGACGCAATTTGACTCCAAAAACTTTTACCCTTTGGGTTAGAATACGTAATGTTTGGCCTCACTAATCGTAATGCCATCATTCAACATAACTAGCTTAAATTAGTTGAAATCAAGAGATAAATGCTCTTGGATGATCGTCCGAGGACTATAATTCCACTCTAATTTGTTTTGAGAAGGCAATAAAACTAGGTTAATTCTACTGTTTTAACATCACATCATTAGTGTAGAGTAACCATAGGGTTACTAAGGGGTTAATTAAAGGTCAATTGAGCACAAAAGACCAAAAAGTGGGTTCACACTAACTGAAACAAGGTTTCACGCATTTCAAGAACAAAACAGTACACAAAACCCTAATTTTCAACCCTGCTTAAATTGGAAAGGTTTTAATCAAGATAAAATTAATCTAAACCTCCTAAAATTCAAAGAAAAATATTCTAAGAGGCTTGGTACCTCTGGTTTGACCATCTGAACCCATTTTGACCTAGAATAGAGATTCAGATGGAAATTTGCTCTAATTTGGGATTCTGTGCAGTTTACCCAATCAAACGTGATTAAAACTCAAATCCAAGTTAACCATTAGATTCCTTGGGTCCAAATTAGATTAACACCAAAACTTGGGCCGAATCATAGTCCATCTTGATCTAGATTACAATTTAGTCCCTAAAATCTCCATTTCTCACATCCAACCCCCTAACTTTCAACATTCTTACAATCAGGTCCCTAACTTTATCTTCATTCTTGCAAAAAGGTCCCTATCGCCATTGTTGGTGCGAACACCTTCAGGCCGAGATTTGAGGGAGGATTTCTCCCCCAAATCAAGACAAATCCTTCCAAACTTGAAGGGATTGATTTAGAGACGATACCCAATCTATTGGACTTAATCTCAAATCCTAACTCGCAACCAAAAGCTTGGGCAAACTCTGGAAATTTAGTGGGTTTTCTTTACGATTTTTGTGAGGATTTTGCACTGATTTCGTGTGAATTGAGACCTAATCCTCTTATATATAAACTCCTCAAGGTCCCAACTCTCTCTTTAGTCCGGTTAGGCCACAAAAAATCTTCCTCCTCTCTCCAATCGCCTCCACCGCGACTCCAGCAAGCTTCATCGACTCCACTCTGGCCACTCAACGGCCAAATTGAGTGGCCCAATCTCTTCCCGAACTTCCACTTCTCACCGGTCGCAGCAGAAGCCTCCTCGGCCCTTCTTCCTCACCGCTCCTCTCATCGGAGATCTTCATCCCTTCTGCGTTCGGTCATAACGCCTTCCTCCCCCATTCATCCCCTAATTAGGTTCAATCTCCTCTCCCTTTCTAAATCAATCCTAGCTCCTTAACTTCTCGATCCAACGGCCGACCACCATTCTCCCCCTTCATCTTCTCCAATGTCGACCGCGCCTCCGGTGAGGCCTTGCAATCACTTTTGACCATGAAACTCATCACCACCACCTCCATTAGCTTCACCTCGCCGTCACCTACAAAAGCCTTAACTCTATTGGGTGGAATGACCACCCTAAACCTCCACCGAACACCACACTTCTCCACCACTGCCTCCGACACCGGGCAACTGCCATTCCACACATCAAATCGCCATGACCAGCACACTTGCCACACTTCGACGAAGCATCCGAACCATTCTGATTTAGCCACGAGGCCATGTTCTTGAATTTTAGGTGTCACCGACTTCTACTGTGGCCGTCGTCATCTTTAGCTGCGTCCGCCGTGCGGTGACCATCGCTAGACTCAAGACCACATTCACTCAACGCAACCTCACTTCACGAAGCTATCTGCATCTCCAATCGAGCAGCAACAACAAGGCTTCACTTCAATTTGACGAAGTAATCTACTGCAGCTGCCACGCGAAGAAGACAGCATCCCCATAGTCCCACATTGTGGGCTACAAATTCGAAGAGGCACATAAAAGAATCTTTGCCATACACTCTTCTCCCACAACGCGGGGGTCGAGTCCCCTTTCCACACACACCCACGCACTCCTCGCCTGCGATCACGCCCACGGGTCTGGACCCTTGTACGTGACCCGATTACCCATCTACCCTATACGCAAGTCTGAGACAGAGATCTAAGGAGGGAAGGGGGAGGTTTTGCTCCTCGAGATTCGTGCCCCCTCTCCTCGCTCAACACTTGTTTGATTCTGAACACTACTGTGCGCTTCTATGCTGTGCTTATGCCTTGGTTCTTCTAAGGCCTTGAGAGTTAAGGCATCTATGCCTTATACTTGACATTTGAGGCCTATGCTGGTTCTGTTCCTTGGTTACTGTGTAGCCATTGGTTGACGTGGATATTTGGCATTAGTGGTTGAGAATTATTGTTCAAACATTTGATTCTGATTAGAGCTTAAATTATAGGGTTAATTTGGTGGTTTAACCCATCATGTTTAGCCATTCTTCTTTCACTCTAATACTTGACATTCTAAGATACTTTTCTGATATATATATATATATATTGATTACCATTTTTATTTCACTTGTATATTATTCTTGATAATGTGATTAGTGATTGATTTGCCAAATTTGGCCCCTGTGAACGACCTCAGACTCACTTCTGTTTTCAAGCTTATAAATTTAAATGTTATATCAATTTTCGTCACTATACTACGACGCAATCATTTCTTAAACACGATGATTTTCGATGCAACATTTAACGCCGTTGTCGGAGAGCAACGTGTAATTCACCACTAGTCATATTTTTTCTAAGCTAATTACTAACTTACCCTATCTACTTTGCTATGTTTTGTGAGATACATCACAAGAAGATCTACGCAATCACCACTCCAACGATAGGTAAAATTTCTTTTCTTCCCTAATCATCTCTTAATCTTGGGGAAGAATAAATGGAAAACAAAATCAATTAGGATCAATTTGCCATATTTCCTTAGTAATATCATTTAAAGGCAAAGAATTTCCTGATTTGCGAGATTTATTGATATCTGATTGAAGTTGAGATGATTTGATTAGATATTCCCCATCCTAATTTCCTGTACCTATTAGAGATTTTCGCTAAAATTTTTCAACATCTTGGACTACTCACTTTCTTGTTTGAGTCCAAGGTGTTATATTTGAAATCAAATTGGACTTGAAATAGAGCCAACTACGGTTTCCACAATAGGGTTTTGAAGTGTTAGTACACATTTGCCTGTAATAAAGAAAATTGATCTTCCTGCATTTGTGTGCCACCCAAGCCCTTGTTTGTACTGGTCTATCCAAGTGAACCTTAAAATCAAGACTCTAAATTCAATTGAACCTTAAATTTTGGACCTAATAACCTGAAAATCAATTTAGGATAATTTAAGTCTTGACACAAATTTCATCCTTAACCTTAGGACAGGTCAAGTGAAGTTGGTCCATTTTGTGGGTCAACCAACCTACAAATTAGGTCACAATTTAAAATAACTTATAAATCAAGTGAAATTCAAGGCACAATTAAGGCTAAAATTGGTAGACTTAGGTCTCAATTCATACATTACAGTCTACTTGGAATCTCAGTGATAAGGAAGGTCAAGTGGGGGAAACCCTGTAACCCGTGTGGATGTTCTACCATATAGGGGTCTTTGCGGGACTCTCTTCTTAGTTGCCCAAATAATTCTCGGGTGTGTGAGTTTTTGTATAAAGAGGTCTATTTGCCTCAAAAAACCTTAGTCATCCAAAAATTTTTGGATGCCTCGATTGGGTCCAATACACATCTAGTCCCTTATCTATTCTATAGTGCACATACACAGGAGAGGTCCCTAGGTTTGCCTTAGAGACCTCCATTACAATCGATCTTTTGTGGGAAATATGATTTGATTTAATCAATTCAATCTAGGCAAAATTTGATTCTACATCCTGATCCATCACTTGATTTAGAAATGCAATCTGACAACATAGGACGAGTGTTCAAGACACCTGAATCCAGCATGAAAGAGAAAATGATCAAGGCTACTCTTAGACACCATGATGAGTATTACAAAACCTCAGATCCCTTTAGAAGCATTCAGGTTAATGTGTCAGAGACAACACTCATTGTGAATCATGACCGTCTGATGTTGGCACGAATAATGAGTGGTTCAACCCGAGATGCCCTCATATCAGAGTTCAGTGAATTGTAGGAATTGCATAACACAGAGGGCTTACAATGTTTTACAATTCCACCACTCTAGGAGATACACCAAGATGACATTGAGAAACGTGGGAATATGTTAAATCTGTTGCAACAAGCCATTGATCAGAAATACCCATATCACTACTCAGAAATTGATGATAAATCTTGGAGCAATGTTGAGGATCAATGTGATTTCCCAAAGCCCGGGTTCGAAAGTAGGGGTTGTTATGGACCCCCAACCCAAATGGAACTAGATTCAGATTTTGTGCATAATGACATACTTGATCATGTTGTGGGTTGGGTGAGTCCAGTTACAAGTGTTCCCAATCATGAACCAACCATAGGTAGCTGTGAAATTGGTCCATCATGCCTAGATTTTCCAAACACCTGTGATAAAATAAACTTGGAACCTCTCGAGGATGTAACTCCCGCACCTTATCCTATTAAGGTAGTCCTCAAGAGTGATTTTGACATCCCAATAAAACCAAATCCAGATTCTAGTGACCCAATTCCTACCCCTGACCAAGAATCTAAATCTGAGCCTATTTGGGATGATCATGATGTCCAATATGATGAGAATCAGATTTTAGATCTGAATTTTGATTTTGGGCCTATATTTGTCTATTATATCTAGCCAAACTCTTCAGAAGAACGAATTGATTTTTTAGAAGTCAAACCGATTTATGATATAGAATCAGAGAAGTTGGAAGAGTTAGAATTTGAATAGATCTACCCTAGGTGCCTAGAACCCAAGCCTATGCCTAATAAGGATATCTCTAAGCTTGGAATTTAAGACCAGGTTAGACCAAAGTTAGGCTGACAACTCCATACATCATGATTTATTCAGTGGTGGAAATTTCAATCTGGAATCAGGTTCAGAAGCTGATTGTCGCAAATGTTCCGATGATTTCGAATCATACTTTGATTTTGGAGAACCATTGTTTCCAGACGATTACGAGCCAGTTTACGACCTTAGTGTTCATGATCCATTCTTTGATTCTGATCTTGAGGCCAATGATTTAGAACTTGAAGAAGCCAAACCTACTACAGAGCCTTTCAAAACCCGATCCCAACCCCGACCCGCCATTAGAATCAATTTCTATTATGACTCACCTCTTTCTGATCTAGTTGCATATGATGATTCACTACCACAATTCGATTGAGAATCGGACACTGGTCAGACTGATAATCATATTCTGTCCCCCTCTGATCCCACCAGTAGGGTTCCTACATTTTCCACATATCCATTATCATTTGAGGACCCCTACTCTGATCAGGCTGAGCCAATTCAACCAAACCCTAGATTTATATTTCCCCATCTTTTCAAGCCACAGCATCTGGTGGGCTCCACACCTATTGATTCACATCCATCAACCCACCAGACTGATTGGGTTTGGTCTACATCATCAGCCTATTTATCTGAATAAGCACCTGATTGGACCAACCAGACTACTCATCAAGGTGCTTGTTCTACAAAATTCCTCCAATCTGACCACCCCTTCTCCTTGACTACCATCTACTCAACTGAAGGCATTGAATTTAGCACTTAACAGGAGGCAACCTGTCATTTCCAAAAACCCGAGACCCTACTAACCTATAGTTGAGCTACAATCCTATTGCACTTTAGGGTTCAACTTTAGAACAACTGACTCTACCATTGATACTTGTGTTAGAGCTTAAAATCATCCGCAATAGTCATCCCGACCCGTTCACCTACCCTTTGATCATGTTCTAATCTTTGAACTAAGCTGAATTCGTACCCACGTAGTTTATAATGAGAACATTGCAAAACTTAAGCATGGAGGAGTATTAAAATGCAAAACAAATAGGAAATTCAATTCTTTGAGGGATTTTCACAAAAAAATGCATATTCAAAAAAAGGGAAGGGGAGAAAAATTTTGATAATTGATTGAAAAATCTTTCTTGAAGAAAGGAGGCAATACAAAGAACGCCAAAATGAGCAAAAATAGAAACAAAATTAATAGTCCTAGCAATTGATTATGAGAGCTACTTAAGCTCTAAACCAAATCAAACCAAAGGTTAAGTCCTGAACTACTAGAGACAAAAAGATAAGTAAGAGTACCGACCTTAGGCCTCTTGGGCCTATTCTAAGGCTTAAACACTCACGTATTTGTTAAGATCCGGATCAGTCCTCAAGCGGTTGGGAAAAAGTGCAAGGTTGATGTACTAAGTCTAAGGCTTAAGAATTATTCAACTCCGTTGCCTGCCCTCTAGTTTGCGGAACTTAGTAACCTAAGCACCTAAAATTCACACAGCAGTGTATGTTCTAAAAAAGGTTTTTCGAAAGATCTAGCTTAAGAGCGGCTCGAAAACACAAGTCAATTGGACGAGTTCCCAGCAAAGAGAGGTGGAATGAAAAATACTCCCCTCGAAGATGCGTAATAACATATCATCTCCTCGGTGCTTGTCTCCTAAGATATCTAAATATCCTACAAGGGGCATGTAAGCACCTTGTACTGGTTCAAGCGCCATGGGAGGCACTATCTCAAAATGTCGATTATCAGGGCCTGAATTTAACTATAAAATGCCATGGGCGACACTATCCTGAAATGTCGAAAGTCAGGATTCTGGGGGTTTCCATTGGTGGTGCTATCCCGAAGCATCGAAAGCTAGGGACCCTTCGAGGATTGATGGTGAGGACAAAGAATCTAATACAGACCATGTTTAAGGCCAATTCGATGTTGGGTTTAAGGGAATACAAAAAGAAAAGAGAGAAAACTCTCAAAATGAAAAATCTCTCACTATCTCTTATCAAAATGCACTGGAAAACTGAACCTGGACTTCATACATCTACGCATGTGTGCTTTAGCTGCTGGGGTCAATGAACCTCTAAGCAGTCTTTGTGGACCTTAGAAAGCTTTGCAGCAGACCCAAGGCTGAAACTAGTCAAGTTTAAATCTTGGCTGGTACTTCAGTACCTCTAGACCTATTGTTAGTATTCTAATCTAATTTCTAGAAAAGAGGCACAAATTGGGCATCTGATCATTAGAAAGATAGTCTAGAGATCTAGTTCTTTCCATGAGATTTTGCTAGGGACTAGCAAAAGTTAGGCACGAGGATATGATGGTAACACCATCATTCGTCATAACTAGTTTGAATTAATTGAAATCAAAAGATAAATGCTCTTAAATGATTGCCTGAGGACCATAATTCCACTCTGATCTGTTTTAATAAGACAATAAAACTGAGTTAATTCTACCATTTTAACATCACATCACTGGTGTAGGGTAACCACAGGGTTACTCAAGGGTTAATTAAAAGTCAATTGAGCACAAAAGATCAAAAAGTGGATCCACACTGATTGAAATAGGATTTTACGCATTTCGAGAATCAAAATAGTACACAAAATCCTAATTTTCAACTCTGCTTAAATTGGAAAGGTTCTGGCCATGATAAAATTAATCTAAACCTCTTAAAATTCATAGAAAAATATTCTAAGAGATTTGGTACCTTTGGTTTGACCATCTGAACCTATTTTGACTTAGAATAAAGATTCAGATGGGAATTTCCCTAATTTAAGCTTCAATGCAATTTACCAAGTCAAACGTGGTCAAAACTCAAATCCAAGTTCACCATTAGATTCTTAGGTCCAAATTAGGTTAACACCAAAATGTGGGTCCAATCAGAGTCCATCTTGATCTAATTTGCAATTTAGTCCCTAAAATCTCTATTTCTCACTTTCAACATTCTTGCATTCAGGTCCCTAACTTTGTCATCATTCTTGCAAAAAGGCCCCTGCCACCATTGTTGGTGTGAACACCTTCAGGCCGAGATTCGAGGGAAAATTTCTACCTCAAATCAAGACCAAATCCCTCCAAACTTGGAGGGATTGATCTAAAGATGATACCCAATCCGTTGGACTTGATCTCAAATCCTAACTCACAGTCAAGAGCTTAGGAGAAATCTTGAAATTTAGTGGGTTTTTCTTACGATTTTTGCGAGGATTTCGCATTGATTTCATTCGTATGAAGACCTGATCCTCTTTTATATAAACTCCTCAAGGTCCCAGCTCTCTCTTTAGTCTAGTTAAGCCACAAAAAAATCTTCTTCCTACTCTCTCTGGCCGCCTTCGCCACGACTCCAGCAAGCTTCATCAACTCCTTCACTCTAACCACTCGGCAGCCAAATCGAGTAGCCCAATCTCTTCCCCAACTTCTTCCAATTCTTGCCAGTCACAGTAGAAGCCTCCTCGATCCTTCTTCCTCGCCGCTCCTCTCATAGGAGGCCTTCATACCTTCCGCGTTCGACCATCACACTAGTAAGGAATTCCTCCTCTGTTCGTCCCCTACTTAGGTTCAATCTCCCCCTCTCCCTCTCTAGATCAATCCTAGCTCCTAAATTTCTGGATCTGACCGCCGACAGCCACTCCCCCCCTTCATCTTCTCCAATGCTGCTAGTCGTGCCTCCAGCGAGGCCGCACAACCGCTTCCCACCACGAAACTCATCACCACCACCTCCACTAGCTTCGCCTCATCGTCACCTACAAAAGCCCTAACTCTATTGGGTGGAACAACCACCCTAGACCTCCACCGAACACCACACTTCTCCGTCACTACCTCCGACACTCGGCAACTACCATACACCTCCACACACCAAATCGCCACGACCAGCACAATCGCCACACTCCGACGAAGCGTTCAAACATTCCGATTGGGCCACGAGGCCGTGTTCTTGAATTTTAGGTGTCTGGACCCCTTCCCACACACTCCTCGCCCGCGATCACGCCCATGGGTTTGGACCCCTATACGCGACCCGATTACCTAATTACCCATCTACCCTATACGTAGGCCTGAGAAAGAGATCAGAGGAGGGAAGGGGGAGGTCTTGCTGCTCGAGATTCATGCCCCCTCTCCTCGCTCAACACTTGATCGATTCTGAACACTGCTACGTGCTTCTGTGTTGTGCTTGTGCCTTGGTTCTTCTGAGGCCTTGAGAGTTAAGTCGTCTGTGCCTTATACTCGATGTCTGAGGCTTGTGCTGGTTCTGTTCCTTGGTTACTATGGAGACATTAGCTGACGTGAATTTTTGACATTAGTGGTTGAGAATTATTGTTCAAATATTTGATTATGATTAGAGCTTAAATTCTAGGGTTAATTTGGTGGTTTAAACCATCATTTTTAGCCCATTCTTTTTGCACTCTGATACCTAACATTCTAAGATACTTTTCTAATGTATATATTGATTATCATTTTGATTTCCGTTGCATATTATTCTTGATACTGTGATTAGTGATTGATTTGCCGAATTGGCTCCCTGCGAACAACCTCGGACTCACTTCTGTTTTCAAGGTTATGAATTTAAATGTTGTATCGATTTTTGTCATCATACTATGACAAAATCATTTCTTAAATACAACGATTTTCGACGCAACACTCACGTGCATCTAAATTTGTGCAAGTGTGTGTATCTAACAATTATAATAAATTACATTTAATTACAAAATAAATTAATTAAATCACTAAAACTACAACTAACCCAACCCCATTCCTAAACCCTAACACAACCCAATCGACTTAAATCTACTACAACTCCATCCTTAAACCCTAACCAAAACCAACCATCCAAACCCTACCCCAACCCAATCCATAAACCATAACCCAAACCAACCATCCAAACCCTACCCCAACTCAATCCCTAAACCGTAGCCCAACCCAACCACCTTAACCCTCGCCCAACTCAATCCCTAAACCCTAGCCTAACCACCATATACACAGCACAATAACAAACCTAGACAACATCTATTTAAACCAAATCCCAACCTTAAGTCCAAACCCAACCTCCTAGTCCTCATCCAACTCTATCCCAATCCTAGGCATCATCCTACCCAAATCCTAACATAACCTTACCATAACCTAATAAACCTCCTAACCAACCAATATTTTGAACAATCATGAATTCGAAAAAGCTCTTGACAGATTTTTCCCTTAAAATTTTGATTTTTTTCCATAACCTACATTTCAAAATATCACACCACATGTAATTATAAAATTGGGCACACCCCACCATCCATTCAATTAAAAAATAATGTGGTCACATCCCACATCTAATACAATCCTAAAATTACATTCAGAAGACATAAAAATGGGCACACCCTACATCAATTCAACAAAATATAATATGTAAGCACACCCTACCTCTAACATTGTCCTAAAATGGTAGAAAGATAAATAAGAAAATTTTAAGTTATACCTCAAATGCCTCCAAGAGTGACTATCGCAGACAACATGTAATTTCAAAAACACAAACTATATTAAATAACTAATTGTTATGTTATTAATGGCTTAAAGAATTAATTTAATAAAATGAGAAGGAAATGAGTTAAGTTTTTTATATGTTTCTTTGGGTTTATTAGTAATTCGAATAAACCCTAATGCTTAAATCCTAATTAAATCATAAATGTTAAACCTAACCCTAACCTGGTATCTTAAACCCTAAATCATAAAATTAAAACCCAAACCCTAACCCTAACCACATAATTAACACAAACCTAAGCAACAACTAAATTCTAATTATATGTTTTGGAAAGTCATAGATATAATTATATGATAAATTCCTAATTCAAATTGTGGAAGGGTTGTATATTGGGTCGTCCACCACTGACAAATCCTTAGTCGTACACACCTTATTTGTCTAATGGAGGCAACCCATCCAAGATTCCCAGTACCCACTTTCCCATTGGGTCAACCTTAGCACCTATCTATTTACATCAAAGATTATAATCTTTTTAATATGAAGAAAAAACAAAGAACATGTTGATAGGAAATCCTTATCCATAATGTGTTTTACATATGTACGATAACATAACTGCATCACCCATCAACGAAATTGAGGAATCGGATAAACGAATTTGGCTATCCAAAACATGAAACCCATTACATATGCATTTTCTTTTCAAACATAAACTTGTTTGGGATTAAAATGGTTTCCCTAATTAGGTGCAAATTAGGTCAAATCCTTATTGAAGGAACCCGAATTGGCATCTCTATCTACAAAGTTAAGGGATAGCCTATAGTTTTGTGGTTTATGCTTTGTTGGATATCCCCC
This sequence comes from Thalassia testudinum, assembly GCA_037157565.1. Taxonomy (NCBI): domain Eukaryota; kingdom Viridiplantae; phylum Streptophyta; class Magnoliopsida; order Alismatales; family Hydrocharitaceae; genus Thalassia; species Thalassia testudinum. The sequence continues at coordinate 20,345,904 of JAZHRO010000015.1, read as the reverse complement.
TTTGGTAAACCAGGTCCAATGATGGCAAAGTCGTTATGTTCTCGATTAATGTGATCATGGTATCGATTCCTAGGGATGCATAAGCTATTTCGAAGAACCCATTGACCGTCCCTTACCCTTTCTTTAGATCGGGACCTGTGAGAGAGCACCCACATTCCCTCCCTCACGGACCGGTACCGTCTGCATCCAATTTGAAAGGGATTTGATGCCTTCCTTTTGACCACTTTGAACAATCCATCACTATGCTCCAAACATAAACAACCCTCCCTCCCAATCACCATCCCAATCCAATTCCAACCCATCACTTCCTTCCACTCAACAATCTCTACAACACACACCAAAGGAATAATCCTAATCATCCTATTGCCAATTGAGCCATAACACTATTGTGAACTCAAAAATCGAAACCATTCAGCACAGGTACAATTAACCCGTAACACTAGAATGCTAGTAATTAAGCAAAAATTGAGTGACAAAGACATATAAATATGCACATATCCAGCAACTTGTTTTCATAATTAAACATGTAATTAAATTAAAAAATAGTAAACTAAAAAAAATAGGGGAGGTTTGGGGTGGGGGAAGGGGGTGGAGGAGGGGAAGGGGGAGGAGGACGGGTGGAGGATTGGGGTGGTGGTGGATATGGACAGTGGAGACAGGGAGATGGTGGCTGGGAGGGGAAGGTGGAGGAGGCAGCAGGGGGGCCGTCCATATGGGCAGTGGAGGCACGGGGGGGTGGAGGACATGGCGGGAAGGGGGTGGAGGGTGGGCTGGGGGAGGAAGACATGGCTGGAGAAGGGGGAGGTGTAGGAGGAGGAGAGGGCAGGGGCGTTGGCTGGTGGAGGGGTTTGGCCAATGGAGAGGAGGGGGAGATCGACGGTTGGAAGAGGGAGAGGTGGAGGAGAGGGTGGACGGCTGGAGGAGGCAGAGGTGGAGGAGGAGGGGGCTGAAGAGGAGGGCGGACGAGGAGGGCGTATGGGAGGAGGAGGTTAATACCTCGAGGAGAGAGCGGCACGACGCGGAGGAGGTCGATAAGGAGGAGGTCTCACGACGCGCGGGCGGAGGAGGAGGTCGGTGAGGAGGAGGTCGCCCGACGTGCGAGCGGAGGAGGATGTGATCATTAGGGTTGAGGAAGAACAGAGGCATGACGGCTATCGAGCAAAAGGCGTCCTAATACGCTAGCATTGGCGACAATTTTTTCCAAAACCATCACCGAATTATTAAAATAATATTCCTCGCGCGGTAAAATCAAAATCCGAGACATTATTGACGATAGTTTTTAAATTGTCAATGTCGAATCAATAAAAATTTTTAGTAATTGCACGTCAAGAGTAAAATTGAAGATATTTTTAATGATGTTATCTTATGAATTATGTGATGAAGTATTCGATGATATTTTTGAAATCGTAATTGAATACTTGAAATTTTATCTGCCTCTACATAGAAGGGGACGGATCGATTAAGTTTTAGGCAATAATCATATAACAATCGCTGAAAATAGACATTAGTGACAATTTAAAAATCGTCATAAAGAAAACGTTGCAAAACATGCCTTCTATAGTAGTGCATGCACGATCGAAAAGGAGAGGATATCAGGAAACCTCAACCATTCATTGATATAAGTAACAATCAGACTCTTAGTGCATTGAGTTGCATTACAAGAAATCAGTCTTTTCGCGAAGGTTCAAAACCCTCCGCAAATGGTATAAAATCGTCACTATGAACTAACGGCGAATCCCCATCGGCAAAGATCTTTACCATCAGTTTTGACAAGAACCGTCGTCGTATATTGAAAACCACTGCGAAGACAAACCACCGACAAATGTTTACCTTTACCAACGGTTTCGTTGCCTGTCGGTTTATGTAACCTTTTACCAAGGGTTTGACAACTGCCGGTAAATGTAACCTTTTACCATGGGTTATATAACCGCCGATATAACTTATGGCGATAGTTTTAAATCTATTGATAAAATGTTTAGCGACAATGATAAAAACTGCCGGTAAAGATGTTGAACGTCAAGTTTCTTTTCACGACAGTTGCATAACCGTCGGTATAGATCTTATAACATAACCTATATACCACCATATAATATAACATTCACTTAATAACCTGTATACCAATCATGTACATGCAAATCTATATCATTCACATAATAACATAAAACTCACATAGCATTCACATAATAACATGTATACCAGGCATGTATTCCATCACATAGCATTCACATAACAACATACAAACAATATAATCCAACAAGATAAAATTTAGAACACATAAAAGTCTAACATATGAAAGTATAGCATATATAAAAGTTTTAGAACATAAGTTTCTCAACATAGTTTCCAACATAATTTCCAATAAAGATAAATCAATCTAAGGCTCTACTAAACCATGTCAAGCGGACACATCATTATCGTCACGATGACCAAAAAAATGGTGTATGATCAACAAATGTAGTAACAAGATCGAATAGGCGAACAATCATCAGATTTTGTTTTTCGATTAATTGTTTATGCTCCTTCCTATCTTCATGAAGTTCCTCCACCTGAGTTGCAAGATTTTCCACCTGAGTCATGAGATTGTTAAGTTGCTCTTGTGATGCTCCTCCATCTTTTCTACCATACCAGCTACTAATGGTGGCACCTACTCCACCACATAGAACACGACCTAAATGCTCTTTTGAATGTATTGTCCTAAATTAATCATCTGAAATCATCGGTGTTGATGAGCATTCACCACCACCCTCTAGTAGAGTCATGAGTTGTGCCATTCGTTCCTAATTTAAAAAATGTTAGTCTATATGTTACGACCCGATTCCCGAATCCCTACGAGACACGAGAATCGGACCGACTCGACTGATCCCAAGACCCAGTCGTCCAACGAGAAAGTAACTAAAAGAGCAGTAAAATAAACCACATTCACCATATATATAACTAGCAATAACAAAATACAGTAGTAAAGAAAAGAACTACTACAGTATACACCACCACAACAGTAAAGAAATAAACAGGTACATAAACATGATGCATACAATAAAAGAGTACAGTGGTAACAAAAAATACTCACTACAACAGAAGAAAAGGTACAGTGGGTACTACATAAGTAAAACTACTGGGCTCTACTAGGCCCAGCACCCTCTGCAGCAGCCGGCTCTGGCTGCTCAACACCTAGTCCTCAAAAGGTGACAAAGGTGACACGTCAGCGAAACGCTGAGTAGAGTGGCAACCAAAAGCTAAGAAAAACAATAAGGTGGACAGTAGCTGTTATATTTTTTATCTCTTTCTTTATTTTCCGTTTACTTATTATTGAGTCATTCCTCAGATCTTTCTCTTGATCTCGAATGTTCCTCGTGGGAACTATCTTGCTTGCAGTCATTTCCGAAAAGTAGAAGTAACACGTGGTGCTCTCCTGACCGGGAGAGTCCCCCGTGGTGGTCCTACCCTTAGTCAACCACCCCAAGGTCACTGACAGACATAACGGTGACTACGGTACGCGCGATAAACGCACGGGTAGCTACCCCGCACTGGCACGCGGTCAGTCGTTTCCGTTAACGGGTGCACCCCAAAGCACAACATTGAACCAGTATAGGGCAGAGCCCTCTCAGTAACAGGGGTCCAACCCCTCCATAGTAACCAAACAGGGGTCTTGCCCCTTCACAGTCCGCGCACCCTTGCCTGACTACCCTGGTTTGCCCAGTGGTCCTAACAAGTCGATGTAGGAGGGCTAGCAGAACCCTTGGGCTTGTGGGGTAGCTAGTGCTCTCCCTACACTAGTAGCTCTGCTCGGTACTGTGTACACGAGGGCCAAAAGTCGATACAAAGTGGCCAGACCTAACCCCGGGTCCCTGGGGCGGCTAGCTCTACTTTGCGCTAAATAGGGGGACAGTCGCTCTCCTTGGTACTCCGTACTCAAGGGCTAGCTCACTTCCCCAATTCCATTCCATTTACCTCTCATGAGCTCTACTCCTAATTCCCCGTAGGGTTCATACTCATTTTTCTTTGACTCAGCCAATTTAGGTTTCATCATTTCAGCTTTATATTCATATAGCCCATGTTCTCAACGGTAATTATCCATTCAAAAACAGGCAACTATTAACCAATTACAGGCAGTTATCGTTTTCCTTTCTACTTTTCCAAGACTACAATATATATATATTTAATCTAGTTTTCCAGTCCTAGGATTCATGCCATTCCCTACGATCTATCGTTCAATCTAGTTTTCCAATCCTAGGGTTCATGCCATTCCCTAGGATCTTGTTGGTGCTAGAGCACCACGATCATTTGTTTTGATGATAAAAAAACACGTGTTATTTAACATTTGCAATTTGAGTCCTAGATTTCAGGTCAATTGCAAATGTGGACGTGTTTAGACGGAGTTCAAGCTCGCATCCAGGACGGATTGGAGGAGCTTAACGGAAAACAGAGGAGGTTCGCGTGGAGCGAAAGATTGGAAATGGAAGACAAGAAGAATAGGATAGATTCTTTTTTATCCTTTCATGTATCTCTTGTATTTATTTTCTTGCTCTTTATTTTCCTTAGACATTATGTTAAAGAGCCTCAAAGAACCCTAACAGTAGTCCTAGGAACACCTGCACAACCCTAGGATACGTAGGTTTTCTGTATAACACTTAGAAAACCAATATAGGGTTAAAACTGACTTTCCAGACGTCTAATTCACGAATCAGACGTCTGATAAAGGATTTTAAGACGTCTGACTGTTGTTTCAGACGTCTGATAACTGTTAGGCTGGACATAGTTAGTTCTGTCTGATGAATTCAGACGTCCATAACTTATACCAGACGTCTTAGAAGACGTCTGATGACTTTGCCAGACGTCCAGTTAGTGGACCGTTGGCTGGCTTAGAAGACACTCAAGAATATGACCGTTAGAGCCTTATCAGACGTCCATAGGACTTCACAGACGTCTGATAAATGACCGTTTTGCCTCGGCTGACCCAAAATCTCTTCGCAGAGATTTTCTAGCCGTTGCAACGTTTGGAAATCAATTCCCACGGTAAAAGTGGGTTTCCAGACGTCCAGACTTAGTGCCAGACGTCCTCTATGTCGTCTGATGGACTTGCACAAAAACCCTGTTTAGATCTGATTCAAGTCAGGGAGAAACCCGCATAGAATCAGACGTCTGACATTGGAATCAGACGTCTTAAAGTGGCCTTCCAGACGTCTGATGCCAGAGTTAGACGTCTGATAACCCTGTGAAGTGTAATCATTGTCCTGATTTCGGCCTGATTCTCTTGGGCTTTGCACCCAACGGCTATGGAAGCTTTTCCAAGCCTTCCAAAGCCTTCCTAAGGCCTCTATAAATAGAGGAGAGCCTTTGCAACACCTAAACACACAAGATATACACTAAGAAAGACACAAGACACACTTAGCTATACACTCTCACACTCTTGTGTCCAAGAAGCTCTTGCTCTCTAAGCTCAAGTTCTACATCTTGAGAGCATCCAGCCGTTGCGCACCCGCTCTCCCGCCGTTGTCTACGAGAGCGAAGTTGCGCCGTCGCGTGGCTCACACGCACCGCGTCATCGTCGACGCACTCCTTGCAAAGGGGAGTTTCCTATTTCCTATAGAAGCTAGGTTTAATTTTGTTGGCTCTATAGGACTGTTGTTTTATTTTATCTTTGTATTTTGGTTGGGTATTCGCTTTGCGAATTCCCGTCTCCTTCGTGGGACAAAATCCTTCTCGTGGAGAGAAGGGGTTGAGGAACGCTACCCTCGTACTTGTAGCGTGGTTGTATTGAGGTTGAATCACCCTCGTTCAAAGTGATTCGGTTAGTGGATTTGATCAACTTGGTTGATCGGAAAATCCTAACTCGAGAGGGTTAGGTGGTGGTTTTTACCCGGTTTGGGTTTCCACCTAAAAATCTTTGTGCACATTTTGTGATTGCTTATTTTGTGAGATTGCTATATATATTTTCAATTCCGCATATTTTTACGTCACCCCTCCTAGTAGGGAAGAACTTTCAATTGGTATCAGAGCAGGTTTTTCCGCCGACAGGAGTAACATCCGCGGAAAGATCACATGGAGGGAAGCTGTTCCACAAGCAGGATTTCCGAGGGGCAGTCCACAACCCGTCCGCCCTACTTTGATGGGAACAACTACACCTACTGGAAGTTGCGGATGAAGACGTGGCTTCAAGCCACCGACTTCACAGTCTGGGCCAGGTGCGAGACCCCCTTCGACATCCCAGAGAAACCCGCCGGAGGATACTCGCAGCAGCAGATCCGGGAGCTCTCTCTCAACGCGAAAACAATGAACGCGTTGTATTGCGCGCTCAGCCCGGAGGAGTTCAACAGAATCTCGCAATGCGCCACCGCACACGAGATCTGGCACACACTCGAGGTAACTCATGAAGGTACCTCTAAGGTAAAAACTTCTAAACTCAATTTACTTTCACAAGAATTTGAGGCTTTTTCTATGAAATCTAACGAAACTTTAAGTGAGATGAACACTAGGTTCACTCTCATAGTAAATAACTTGAAAGCTTTAGGGAAGACTTTCATCAACGGGGAGCTTCAAGGGAAGCTTCTTCGTTCCCTTGGACCGGAATGGGAACAGAAAGTCACCGCCATCGAAGAGGCGAACGAAATGGAGGAGCTCAACATGGAAGATCTCCTAGGCAATCTGATGGCCTACGAGACTAAGTTGAAGCAGAAGAAGAAGGATACACCGGAGCCTAAACTAAAGAAGACTCTCGCCTTTAGAGCCACGTCGGATAGCGAGGTAAGTTCCGACGACGAAGACTTTAGAATTTTACTTAAAAATTTTTCCAAGTTTTGTAGGGAATTAAAGAAGGAGAAAAAGGAGAAGAAGGAAAGCCCGAGACGTTGCTACCACTGCAACGGGAAAGGGCATCTGCGACCAGAATGCCCTCTTCTCAAAAAGGAGAAGAAGAAGGAAAAGGAGAAGAAATCTAAGAAGAAGGCGTTCCAAGCCACTTGGGACGATTCTAGCTCGGAGGAAGAAGAAGAAGAAAAGACCATAGAAGAAGAAACCGCTTGCTTCGGTTTCATGGCCAGAGGAAGCGACAGCGAAAGCGACTCAGACAACGAGGTAAATCTCGATCTTCAAGAAGCATTTAATGAACTTTTTGAGATTAGTAAATCACTTAGGGTAGAAAATAAAGGCATTAAAAAGAACCTTAGTTTTCTTAGAAATGAAAATGATAGGTTAGAAAAACAACTCAAGGACATAGAAACTAGTTCTAAGGATAATAACCTATTATTAGAAAATCAAGACCTCATCAATGAAAATAATAAATTGATTGAGGAAAATGATAGTCTAAAAATAGAAATTTCTGATTTAAAGACTAAGATGAATACTATAGAAAGAGAAATTGCATGTCTTAGGGAAAGCTCTAACAAACTAATCAACAAAGTAGATGATTTTTATAGCCCTAAGGTTGAGAAAGGATCTCCATCAAGGAGACCCGCTAACAAATCCGGATCCAAGCCCACTTGGATACCAAAGAAAAAATTAGAATCTTGTTTTGTAGGGTTCAGGGATGACTACAACATAAAGGACTGGACCTACAAGCTCGAGGCTGGTCAACTTAGGTTGGGAGAACCAATGAGTAGACCAAGGAGGAGAAGAAGAAGACCGACGAGACGGCAAGCAAACAACGGACCCGCCGCACGTCGACCGCCAGATTGGAGACCGGCGCCAATGCCCGGGCCTCCAAGCTACGGATGGGAGCCCCATCCGATGTGGCATCCACCACCACCATTCGGGCCATTTTATTGGCCATGGTAGGTGAGGTAAAAATTCTTAACCCTATCTTATTATCATAAGCATTTAGATAGGGGGAGTTAAAAAATGATGAGCTAATTGTCAATTTTTAAGGGGGAGAAATAAGGTAGCTAAATTTCCTTTAGTAAGGGGGAGAAAAATAATAGCTATCTTGTTGTTACAAAAAGGGGAGAATATTACCTTTGTTAAAATAAACTCATAGAAGAGCATGTTTTAAGGGGGAGTTATAGGAAATGTAAAATCAATTAAACCTTTTTGATAATGTCAAAAAGGGGGAGGATTTTTATGCATTATTATTTACGGTTTTGTCATCATCAAAAAGGGGGAGATTGTTGGTGCTAGAGCACCACGATCATTTGTTTTGATGATAACAAAACACGTGTTATTTAACATTTGCAATTTGAGTCCTAGATTTCAGGTCAATTGCAAATGTGGACGTGTTTAGACGGAGTTCAAGCTCGCATCCAGGACGGATTGGAGGAGCTTAACGGAAAACAGAGGAGGTTCGCGTGGAGCGAAAGATTGGAAATGGAAGACAAGAAGAATAGGATAGATTCTTTTTTATCCTTTCATGTATCTCTTGTATTTATTTTCTTGCTCTTTATTTTCCTTAGACATTATGTTAAAGAGCCTCAAAGAACCCTAACAGTAGTCCTAGGAACACCTGCACAACCCTAGGATACGTAGGTTTTCTGTATAACACTTAGAAAACCAATATAGGGTTAAAACTGACTTTCCAGACGTCTAATTCACGAATCAGACGTCTGATAAAGGATTTTAAGACGTCTGACTGTTGTTTCAGACGTCTGATAACTGTTAGGCTGGACATAGTTAGTTCTGTCTGATGAATTCAGACGTCCATAACTTATACCAGACGTCTTAGAAGACGTCTGATGACTTTGCCAGACGTCCAGTTAGTGGACCGTTGGCTGGCTTAGAAGACACTCAAGAATATGACCGTTAGAGCCTTATCAGACGTCCATAGGACTTCACAGACGTCTGATAAATGACCGTTTTGCCTCGGCTGACCCAAAATCTCTTCGCAGAGATTTTCTAGCCGTTGCAACGTTTGGAAATCAATTCCCACGGTAAAAGTGGGTTTCCAGACGTCCAGACTTAGTGCCAGACGTCCTCTATGTCGTCTGATGGACTTGCACAAAAACCCTGTTTAGATCTGATTCAAGTCAGGGAGAAACCCGCATAGAATCAGACGTCTGACATTGGAATCAGACGTCTTAAAGTGGCCTTCCAGACGTCTGATGCCAGAGTTAGACGTCTGATAACCCTGTGAAGTGTAATCATTGTCCTGATTTCGGCCTGATTCTCTTGGGCTTTGCACCCAACGGCTATGGAAGCTTTTCCAAGCCTTCCAAAGCCTTCCTAAGGCCTCTATAAATAGAGGAGAGCCTTTGCAACACCTAAACACACAAGATATACACTAAGAAAGACACAAGACACACTTAGCTATACACTCTCACACTCTTGTGTCCAAGAAGCTCTTGCTCTCTAAGCTCAAGTTCTACATCTTGAGAGCATCCAGCCGTTGCGCACCCGCTCTCCCGCCGTTGTCTACGAGAGCGAAGTTGCGCCGTCGCGTGGCTCACACGCACCGCGTCATCGTCGACGCACTCCTTGCAAAGGGGAGTTTCCTATTTCCTATAGAAGCTAGGTTTAATTTTGTTGGCTCTATAGGACTGTTGTTTTATTTTATCTTTGTATTTTGGTTGGGTATTCGCTTTGCGAATTCCCGTCTCCTTCGTGGGACAAAATCCTTCTCGTGGAGAGAAGGGGTTGAGGAACGCTACCCTCGTACTTGTAGCGTGGTTGTATTGAGGTTGAATCACCCTCGTTCAAAGTGATTCGGTTAGTGGATTTGATCAACTTGGTTGATCGGAAAATCCTAACTCGAGAGGGTTAGGTGGTGGTTTTTACCCGGTTTGGGTTTCCACCTAAAAATCTTTGTGCACATTTTGTGATTGCTTATTTTGTGAGATTGCTATATATATTTTCAATTCCGCATATTTTTACGTCACCCCTCCTAGTAGGGAAGAACTTTCAATTGGTATCAGAGCAGGTTTTTCCGCCGACAGGAGTAACATCCGCGGAAAGATCACATGGAGGGAAGCTGTTCCACAAGCAGGATTTCCGAGGGGCAGTCCACAACCCGTCCGCCCTACTTTGATGGGAACAACTACACCTACTGGAAGTTGCGGATGAAGACGTGGCTTCAAGCCACCGACTTCACAGTCTGGGCCAGGTGCGAGACCCCCTTCGACATCCCAGAGAAACCCGCCGGAGGATACTCGCAGCAGCAGATCCGGGAGCTCTCTCTCAACGCGAAAACAATGAACGCGTTGTATTGCGCGCTCAGCCCGGAGGAGTTCAACAGAATCTCGCAATGCGCCACCGCACACGAGATCTGGCACACACTCGAGGTAACTCATGAAGGTACCTCTAAGGTAAAAACTTCTAAACTCAATTTACTTTCACAAGAATTTGAGGCTTTTTCTATGAAATCTAACGAAACTTTAAGTGAGATGAACACTAGGTTCACTCTCATAGTAAATAACTTGAAAGCTTTAGGGAAGACTTTCATCAACGGGGAGCTTCAAGGGAAGCTTCTTCGTTCCCTTGGACCGGAATGGGAACAGAAAGTCACCGCCATCGAAGAGGCGAACGAAATGGAGGAGCTCAACATGGAAGATCTCCTAGGCAATCTGATGGCCTACGAGACTAAGTTGAAGCAGAAGAAGAAGGATACACCGGAGCCTAAACTAAAGAAGACTCTCGCCTTTAGAGCCACGTCGGATAGCGAGGTAAGTTCCGACGACGAAGACTTTAGAATTTTACTTAAAAATTTTTCCAAGTTTTGTAGGGAATTAAAGAAGGAGAAAAAGGAGAAGAAGGAAAGCCCGAGACGTTGCTACCACTGCAACGGGAAAGGGCATCTGCGACCAGAATGCCCTCTTCTCAAAAAGGAGAAGAAGAAGGAAAAGGAGAAGAAATCTAAGAAGAAGGCGTTCCAAGCCACTTGGGACGATTCTAGCTCGGAGGAAGAAGAAGAAGAAAAGACCATAGAAGAAGAAACCGCTTGCTTCGGTTTCATGGCCAGAGGAAGCGACAGCGAAAGCGACTCAGACAACGAGGTAAATCTCGATCTTCAAGAAGCATTTAATGAACTTTTTGAGATTAGTAAATCACTTAGGGTAGAAAATAAAGGCATTAAAAAGAACCTTAGTTTTCTTAGAAATGAAAATGATAGGTTAGAAAAACAACTCAAGGACATAGAAACTAGTTCTAAGGATAATAACCTATTATTAGAAAATCAAGACCTCATCAATGAAAATAATAAATTGATTGAGGAAAATGATAGTCTAAAAATAGAAATTTCTGATTTAAAGACTAAGATGAATACTATAGAAAGAGAAATTGCATGTCTCAGGGAAAGCTCTAACAAACTAATCAACAAAGTAGATGATTTTTATAGCCCTAAGGTTGAGAAAGGATCTCCATCAAGGAGACCCGCTAACAAATCCGGATCCAAGCCCACTTGGATACCAAAGAAAAAATTAGAATCTTGTTTTGTAGGGTTCAGGGATGACTACAACATAAAGGACTGGACCTACAAGCTCGAGGCTGGTCAACTTAGGTTGGGAGAACCAATGAGTAGACCAAGGAGGAGAAGAAGAAGACCGACGAGACGGCAAGCAAACAACGGACCCGCCGCACGTCGACCGCCAGATTGGAGACCGGCGCCAATGCCCGGGCCTCCAAGCTACGGATGGGAGCCCCATCCGATGTGGCATCCACCACCACCATTCGGGCCATTTTATTGGCCATGGTAGGTGAGGTAAAAATTCTTAACCCTATCTTATTATCATAAGCATTTAGATAGGGGGAGTTAAAAAATGATGAGCTAATTGTCAATTTTTAAGGGGGAGAAATAAGGTAGCTAAATTTCCTTTAGTAAGGGGGAGAAAAATAATAGCTATCTTGTTGTTACAAAAAGGGGAGAATATTACCTTTGTTAAAATAAACTCATAGAAGAGCATGTTTTAAGGGGGAGTTATAGGAAATGTAAAATCAATTAAACCTTTTTGATAATGTCAAAAAGGGGGAGGATTTTTATGCATTATTATTTACGGTTTTGTCATCATCAAAAAGGGGGAGATTGTTGGTGCTAGAGCACCACGATCATTTGTTTTGATGATAACAAAACACGTGTTATTTAACATTTGCAATTTGAGTCCTAGATTTCAGGTCAATTGCAAATGTGGACGTGTTTAGACGGAGTTCAAGCTCGCATCCAGGACGGATTGGAGGAGCTTAACGGAAAACAGAGGAGGTTCGCGTGGAGCGAAAGATTGGAAATGGAAGACAAGAAGAATAGGATAGATTCTTTTTTATCCTTTCATGTATCTCTTGTATTTATTTTCTTGCTCTTTATTTTCCTTAGACATTATGTTAAAGAGCCTCAAAGAACCCTAACAGTAGTCCTAGGAACACCTGCACAACCCTAGGATACGTAGGTTTTCTGTAGAACACTTAGAAAACCAATATAGGGTTAAAACTGACTTTCCAGACGTCTAATTCACGAATCAGACGTCTGATAAAGGATTTTAAGACGTCTGACTGTTGTTTCAGACGTCTGATAACTGTTAGGCTGGACATAGTTAGTTCTGTCTGATGAATTCAGACGTCCATAACTTATACCAGACGTCTGATGACTTTGCCAGACGTCCAGTTAGTGGACCGTTGGCTGGCTTAGAAGACACTCAAGAATATGACCGTTAGAGCCTTATCAGACGTCCATAGGACTTCACAGACGTCTGATAAATGACCGTTTTGCCTCGGCTGACCCAAAATCTCTTCGCAGAGATTTTCTAGCCGTTGCAACGTTTGGAAATCAATTCCCACGGTAAAAGTAGGTTTCCAGACGTCCAGACTTAGTGCCAGACGTCCTCTATGTCGTCTGATGGACTTGCACAAAAACCCTGTTTAGATCTGATTCAAGTCAGGGAGAAACCCGCATAGAATCAGACGTCTTAAAGTGGCCTTCCAGACGTCTGATGCCAGAGTTAGACGTCTGATAACCCTGTGAAGTGTAATCATTGTCCTGATTTCGGCCTGATTCTCTTGGGCTTTGCACCCAACGGCTATGGAAGCTTTTCCAAGCCTTCCAAAGCCTTCCTAAGGCCTCTATAAATAGAGGAGAGCCTTTGCAACACCTAAACACACAAGATATACACTAAGAAAGACACAAGACACACTTAGCTATACACTCTCACACTCTTGTGTCCAAGAAGCTCTTGCTCTCTAAGCTCAAGTTCTACATCTTGAGAGCATCCAGCCGTTGCGCACCCGCTCTCCCGCCGTTGTCTACGAGAGCGAAGTTGCGCCGTCGCGTGGCTCACACGCACCGCGTCATCGTCGACGCACTCCTTGCAAAGGGGAGTTTCCTATTTCCTATAGAAGCTAGGTTTAATTTTGTTGGCTCTATAGGACTGTTGTTTTATTTTATCTTTGTATTTTGGTTGGGTATTCGCTTTGCGAATTCCCGTCTCCTTCGTGGGACAAAATCCTTCTCGTGGAGAGAAGGGGTTGAGGAACGCTACCCTCGTACTTGTAGCGTGGTTGTATTGAGGTTGAATCACCCTCGTTCAAAGTGATTCGGTTAGTGGATTTGATCAACTTGGTTGATCGGAAAATCCTAACTCGAGAGGGTTAGGTGGTGGTTTTTACCCGGTTTGGGTTTCCACCTAAAAATCTTTGTGCACATTTTGTGATTGCTTATTTTGTGAGATTGCTATATATATTTTCAATTCCGCATATTTTTACGTCACCCCTCCTAGTAGGGAAGAACTTTCAGATCTATCGTTCAATCTAGTTTTTCAGTCCTATGATTCATGCCATACCCTGGAATCTTTTAATTATTTCACAAGTGCAAAATTTTTGATAAACAATTAAAGGGGGCCACTCTACCTGCAAAATCGGGAGTACTGGGGGCGTGATCGGCAAGCCCGCGCACCTCCGTAACCCCAGCGCCACAACGGAACGGGGTCCTAACACAAGAATCAATTACAAGGAGCTACTCAAAATAGGATACAAATACTGTAAACAGGTAGAGGAACTAAATCTGAGAAGAACGAAACTTGAAACGCGGAAAACGGACTTCGAACGGACCCTAAACGGGTCAAAAACGACAAGTCTGCCCAAAATCAGACGTCTGGAACATCTTCCAGACGTCTTAAACGATGGCTCAGGTCATACCTTGATCCTACGCGGTCCTTCAAACGCCCAGAATCCCGCTGAACCATCTTAACTTAGTTTCCAGACGTCTGACTGTCACTCTGGACATCTAGAGACCCTCTCCGTCGTCTGGTGTTGTGCCCAGACGTCCGACCTGTGTGGGAGGGCGTACCCTTGCACCTTCCCGAATGAGACCTGTACACATATGCGACCGTCCTCAACATAGAACGAAGCAGAACCCTTCGGTGGAACGACTGCATGGCCGTACACGCGAAAGAAGGGGAGGAAAAATATCGTACCTTTCAGACGTCTAGACCTTCCTCCAGACGTCACCTGCGTCGTCTGGACATATGTCCAGACGTCTGATTCTGGGAAATTTTCCCAGAATCAGGACCTCCTCGCCCTCCGCCTGCTGCGCATGGCCGTGCTGCGCCGCGCTCGCCTGCTACCTGAGTTGCAGCAACTCCTCCCCAACACCACGCTCCTGCTGCGCACCCGCCGGCCGGCCTTGGCTGCTCCGGCAAGCTCGCACCCTCGCGATCTAGCTCTCTCCCTCTCGCAGCAACCCCTCCTCCCCACGCACTCACGGCAACAGCTGCTGCTACCCTCACCCGCTTGCTCTCTCGCTAACAGGAAGAAGGCGGTGGAGTGAGGGTGAGGGAGAGGAGAGGGGGAGTATTTGAAGGATGCCATGGGGGGAGAGAGAAAGATGGTTGCGCCTGCAGGGAGGAAGAAAGAGAAGAAAGGAGGGCAGCGATTCAGTCTGCGCGCGCATGCGCGCAGACGCGAAACCGTATGCCGAAAAAATTAAATTCCAAATGTCTAGGAAGGCTTCCAGACATCTGGAACAACTCCCAGACGTCTTAAACAACGTTTGATGCCAGGATCATAATACTATATATTATTTAATATAATTTTAGAGCAAAATTATATTATCAGAAATAAGACATTATAATTCCTACATGTGGACTTGGTTTTTGTAGCACAAACAACAAAATTTGGAGGCAAGAAATAAGGTGTGGGGCTGAGCCCATCCGAATGTCTATTTTTTATTTTTTGATTCCTGCTACGAACGCGGCTTCAAGACTTTTTTTTAAGACGTCTGGGAGGTGGCCCAGACGTTTGGGATTTAATTTCTGTGGCGTACGGGGTTGCGTCTGCGCGCAAGCGCGTGCAGACCTGCAACCGCCGCTCCTTCCCTCTTTTTCCCTCTCTCCTCCTGCAAGGCGCAGTGCTGTGCTCTCTCTCTCCCTCTCTCTCTCTCTCTCCCCGCGCGACCTTATAAGGCCCTCGCCCTCTCCCTCACTCTCATCTCCTCTGCTTCCTTCTTCTTCTTCCAGCCGGTGCAAGAGTGGGCGAGCGGTGGCAGCAGCGGCCACGGCAAGTGTGCGGGAGGAGGTGTTGCGCGAGGGAGGAGACACTCAACCGTGAGGGCTCGAGCTTGCCGGGGCAGTTAGAGCCGGCTGGCGGGGGAGCAGCAGGCGTGGAGGTCGCGGGAGGGCTGCTGCAGCTCAAGCAGCAGGCGGATGGGGCGCGGCGCGGCCGTGCGTCGCGGGCGGAGAGCGAGTCGAGCTCTGATTCTGGAAGTTTTTCCAGAATCAGACGTCTGGGATTCCAACTAGACGACGGTGAAGACATCTGGAGGACTGTCCAGACGTCTGGCAAGTAAGTTATTTCTTCCTTCTTCCTTGCGTACGGCCATGTAGCCGTCCGCCGCGCCTTCGTATGCGACCCGTCGTACTGAGAGCGAGGAGTGGATACGTGCAGGTTCTGCTCGGGAGGGTGCGAGACTCGCCATCCAACGCGAATCGGACGTCTGGCCGCAGTGCTAGACGACGAAGAGGACTTCCAGACGTCCGGGTTGACCATCGGACGTCTGGAAACTAGGCCAGACGCCCCCGCAGGCTTCTGGACGTTTGAGGGACTACACAGAACGAAGGTACCATCTGACCCACATTTTAAGACGTTTGGAAGAGGTTCCAGACATCTGATTTTGGACTGTTTCGTCGTTTTCGACCCGTTTAGGGCCCGTTCGGAGTTCGTTTTCCGCATTTCGAGTTGCGTTCTTTTCAGAATAAAATCCTCTACCCGTTTACAGTAATTATATACTGTTCTGAGAAACTCTTTGTGTTTGATCCTTGTGTTAGGACCCCGTCCCATTGCAGTCTCGGGGGTTGCGGAGGCGCGTGGGATTTCCGACCACGCCCCCAGTACTCCAGTTGTAGCTGGTAGAGTGGCTTTTAAATTTGTTAGTATAATTTGTTACAATTATGGAACAATTAATAGAACCTAGGGCATTGCATGAATCCTAGGAATGAGAAACTAGATTGAATGATAGATCCTAGGGTATTGCATGAATCCTAGGGCTGTAAAACTAGATTGTATGATAGATCCTAGGGTACGGCATGAATCCTAGGACTGGAAAACTAGTGGAATATGTAAATATTACAGTCTCGGAAAAGTGGAAAGGAAATAATAGCTGCCTGTAAATTGGTTTAACCGCTGCCTGTTATGAATAAATAAACATGATGGAAAACATGGGTTGTGTGAACGTAAAACTGGAACGGTGAAACCTAAATGAGCTGAGTTAAAGGAGCTGGAACCCTACGGGGAATTAGGAGTGGAACTCCTGGAAAGAGAATGAATGGAACTGAGGAAGTGAAACGTGGAAGTGTGTTGTCTCTTAGGTCCGTGGTACCAACGAGAGCACACATTACCTCTTAGTGTAGAGGGGAGCTTGCCGCCCTCAGGTAGAGACCGAGGTGGGTTTGGCCACTGTACACCGACTTGCTGGCCCTCGTGTACGTAGTACCGAGGAGAGCTATTAGTGTAGGGAGAGCACTAGCTACCCCACGGGCCCCGGGGTTCTGCTAGCCTCCTACACCGACTTGTTAGGCCCACTGGGCAAACCAGGGTAGTCAGGCGAGGGTGTGCGGACTGTGGAGGGGTTGGACCCCTATTACTAAGAGGGCTCTGCCCTATACTGGTTCTGTGCTGTGCTTGGGCGCACCCGTTAACAGAACGACTGACCGCGTGCCAGTGCGAGGTAGCTACCCATGCGTTTATCGCGCGTATCGTAGTCACCGTTACGTCTGTCAGCAACCTTGGGGTGGTTGACTGAGGGTAGGACCACCACGGGGGACTCTCCTGGCCAGGAGAGCACCACATGTTACTTCTACTTTTCGGAAAAGACTGCAATCAAGATCGTTCCCACGAGGAACATTCGAGATCAAGTGAAGGATCTGAGAAATAAATAAATCGTGAAATAATAGAAGGACGTAAATAAAGAAAGTAATAAAATATAACAGCTACTGTACACTCTACTGCTTCTTCAGTTTTAGTTGCCACTCTACTCAGCGTTTCACTGACGTGTTACACTCGTTACTTTTCAGGACCAGGTGTTGAGCAACCAGGGTCAACGGCTGCAGAGGACGCTGGGCCGAATAGGGTCCAGTAGAGTTACCGCAGTTCTTTTGTACCCCTTTTTGTTCCACTATAGTGAGTAGTTCTTGTTACTCTCTATACTTTTCTTTACTTGTAGTTCATGTTATGATTATAAATGTTGTTCTACTGTTGTGGTGGTACATGCTGTAGTAGTTCCTTTTCTTACTGCTGTATTTTGTTACTGCTAACTATATTCATGCTGAATGTGGTTTATTTTACTGCTCTTTTGGTTACTTCCTCGTTGGACGACTGGGTCTTGGGATTAGTCGAGTCGGTCCGGTTCTCGTGTCTCGTAGGGACTCGGGAGTCGGATCGTTACAAGATGGTATCGGAGCAAGGTCGTCCCGAGAAGTGAATCAACTGACTGGAAAATAACCAATTCACATGTCTATAACTAGAGTAGTCACCACAACATATCTTTTGACATGAGCTCTTAGATGTTTTCGTTAGGTATCGTTCCATATTGATGTGTTTCGATTTGTTTCGCGTCTCCCTGCAGGAGATGCCTCGTCGCGGGACGGGTGAGGTGGGCCGCGGGCGCAGCCGAGGACAAGGTCGGCGAGGTGGGCGTGCTGTTGTTGACGCCTCAGTGGACCAGCCACTGCTCCCGGGCATCCAGGCCCAGGACCTCGCCCAGCTGATACGGGACATTGTGCGAGAGGAGCTCCACCCATCGCCCCGAGCGCCTCACCCTGGGGCTGCGGAGGGCGAGTCCTCTGTGGGACCACACGACGGACGTGGCGCTGGACACGGGGGAGGGGATGGGCCGCCGCCGCCCCCACCTTCCTCCGACACTTCTGTGCACGAGGCACCTTTGCCTGGAGGTGCACCAGCATCTCCACTGCAGCGCCACTTCGAGCTCTTCGGGCAGTTCCGAAAGCTGAAGCCCCCCTCCTTCAAGGGGGATGAGGACCCGACCGAGGCAGAGGACTAGCTCGAGCAGCTGGAGAAGATTTTCGACACCCTTCGCCCCCAGTGGAGTGCCGCGTGGCCTTTGCCACGTACCAGCTGGAGAGTGCGGTACACAGGTGGTGGAGGGCGGTCCGGGGACAGGAGAGGGACAAGCCGACCTGGAGCCGGTTCGTCACCCTCTTCTGCGAGCAGTACTTTCCCCAGACGTGGCAGGACCAGAGGAGGCGGGAGTTCCACACTCTCCGCTAAGGGACGATGACCGTGAGCTCGTACCGCACGCGTTTCCTGGAGCTGTCTCGCTTTGCAGCGACAGCGGTAGCCACTGAGGAGGAACGCCTTTGGAGGTTCACCGAGGGGCTCCAGCCTGTGATTCGGGGGTATGTCAAACCCCTAAAGCTGCCTACATTTTCGAGGGTGGTGGAGGCAGCCATGACTTACGAGGAGACCAACCCGTCCGCGCGAGACACTGACGGCGGGCGAAAGAGGCCCTTTCAGCCAGACTTTTCACAGGGCCGGCGAGAGAGGAGACACGTGGCGTCCGCAAGAGAGCCGTCACGTTTTGCAGGGCCATCAATGGCCTTTGGGGGCCCTCGACAGGGGCTAGTCGCCAGCACCGGACCCTCGCCCAACCGACAGCAGGGACCCACTGAGGGCGGGAGTCGGGTTCCCCTCTGTTACCAGTGTGGCCAGTCGGGCCACATCAGGAGGGACTGCCCGCCTAGGGCAGGAGGTCAACAGATACTTCCCGCGCAGAGCGCTAGAGGGCATGCAGGAGGCTGCGGTTCCCAGGCACGAGGAGGATAGCAGTCGCGAGGAGGGTACCGGCCAGCACCTACCCGTCCGACGTAGAGTGTGGCTGCTTCGTCCGCACCTAAAGCTGAGGGGCGTATCAACGCCCTGACACACAGGGATGCTAGAGCTTCGGGATCGGTGGTGGCCGGTATGGTTTCAGTTTCCGGCAGACTCGTTTACACACTTTTCGATTCCGACGCTACGCACTCGTTTGTCGCAGTTAGTTTGGGCCAGAACTATACGCTGTTAAAGGATCCATTCGTAATCAGAGGTCCGAGTGGTCAGCTGTTTGTAGCTGAGGAGGTGTACACGGATTGCGAGGTTAGCGTCGGGGGACATAGCCTGCCAGCTGACCTGATTATGATACAGATGGAGGACTTTGGCGTAATTCTGGGGATGGACTGGCTATCCGCTTACCAAGCCTTGGTGGATTGTTTTGAGAGGAAGATTGTCTTCTCCATGCCGGAGTTGCCTTCTTTCGAGTTTCACGAACAACCAGTGGACAGAGGCTTCAGGTGCATTTTGGCACTTCGGGCGGCGAGACTTTTGAGCTAGGGGTGTGAGGGCTTCCTAGCTTGTGTGGTGGCAGAGCCCAGCCCTGTAGCAGACTTCCAGAGCATCCCGGTGGTCAGAGAGTACCCTAACGTGTTCCCAAACGAGTTACCAGGACTGCCGCCCGAGCGCAAGATCGAGCTTGAGATCTCACTAGTACCAGGGACCAGCCCCATCTCCACCGCATCATACAGGATGGCACCGCTTGAGCTACGAGAGCTCAAGTCTCAATTGCAGGACCTTTTGGAGAAGGGTTTCGTGAGGCCCAGTGCGTCTCCCTGGGGAGCCCGGTACTGTTTGTGAAGAAGAAGGATGGTACCCTACGCCTTTGTGTGGACTACCGACAGCTGAATAGGGTCACCATCAAGAACAGATATCCGCTGCCGAGGATCGACGACTTGTTTGACCAGTTGCGGGGTGCCACGGTGTTCTCCAAGATCGACTTGAGGTCTGGATACCACCAGTTGAGGATCAGGGAGGCAGACGTCTCCAAGACAGCTTTCCGCACCCAGTACGGACACTACGAGTTTTTGGTCATGCAGTTTGGGTTGACCAATGCCCTCGCTGCTTTCATGGACCTGATGAATCGGGTGTTTAGACCGTACTTGGACCAGTTCGTGGTGGTATTCATTGATGACGTACTCATCTATTCTCAAGATCGGACGCAGCACGGACAACACTTGCGGATGGTTCTGGACACACTGAGACGAAGTAGGCTGTACGCCAAATACAGCAAGTGCGAGTTCTGGTTGAGGGAGGTGACCTTCTTAGGTCATGTGATCTCTGGAGACGGCTTGGCTGTGGACCCAGCTAAGGTCGAGGCAGTGCTCAGGTGGGAGAGACTGTGTTCAGTCACTGAGACTCGCAGTTTCCTGGAACTGGCAGGCTACTACAGACGGTTCATCAGGGGTTTTTCATAGATCGCGCGTCCTATGACACAGTTGACCCGGAAGGACGTGCCCTTCACTTGGACAGACGCCTGTGAGGCGTGTTTCTAGGAGTTGAAGGAGAGGTTGACCTCGGCTCCCGTGCTCACCATCCCTGACAGTAGTGGCGGGTTTGTTGTGTACACGAACGCCTCCTTGCAGGGGTTAGGAGGTGTGCTCATGCAGAGGGGTCACGTTGTCGCTTACGCTTCGCGGCAACTGAAGCGCCATGAGCATACCTACCCTACCCACGACCTGGAGTTGGCAGCTGTTGTCTTCGCGCTGAAGACCTGGAGGCACTACTTGTACGGTGAGACCTTCGAGATTTTCACAGATCACAAGAGCCTTAGATACCTTTTTTATCAGAAGGAGCTCAACATGAGACAGAGACGTTGGTTGGAGCTCCTGAAGGACTATGACTGCAGCATTTCCTATTACCCGGGCAAGGCCAATGTGGTGGCTGACGCCTTGAGCCGGAAGGCGCCCGCACACTTGGCCAGTTTACAGTTACAGAGTTGGAGCCTTTTGGAGGAGGTGGGCAGTTGGCGACCCCTAGAGTTACGGGGGCACTGTGGGGCAGTGATTGTGACATGATAGACTAGGCTAGAGCTGATAGACCGCATCATCACATGACAGATGGCCGATCTGTACTTGCAGTCCTTGCACGACAGAGTACTGTCAGGAGACCCAGGGGACTTCTCTTTCACAGACCAGGTGCTGCGCCTGAGGGGACGGTTGTGCGTTCCCAGGGATGAGGAGCTGTTGAGAGAGCTCCTGACTGAGGCACACAGTTCCAGATTCACCATACATCCCGAAAACACGAAGATGTACCACGACTTGAGACGCGAGTTTTGGTGGAGGGGGATGAAGCGGGATGTGGGTGAATTCGTGCAGCAGTGCTTAGTGTGCCAGCAGGTGAAAGCCAAGCATCAGAGGCCTGCAAGGCCGCTACAGCCGCTTCCAGTGCCAGAGTGGAAGTGGGAGAGCATCACCATGGACTTGGTGGTGGGCTTACCTGTTACCCAGCGAGGACACGACGCAGTCTGGGTAATTGTGGATAGACTGACGAAGACGACACGATTCTTGCCGATCCGAGTCACTTTGGGACCAGCACAGTTGGCAGAGAGGTATATCCGCGACGTGGTACGACTACACGGAGTTCCACGGGAGATCGTATCCGACCGGGATACCCGCTTTACGTCCCAGTTTTGGGCTGAGTTTCAGCAGGCCCTGGGGACGCGGTTGAGGTTTAGTATGGCTTACCACCCCCAGATGGACGGACAGTCTAAGCGCACGATACAGACACTTGAGGACCTTTTGCGTGCCTGTGTACTGGACTGGAGGGGCTCTTGGGAGGAGCACTTGCCCCTGGCGGAGTTTGCATACAACAACAGCTATCACTCGAGCATCGGCATGGATCCCTACGAGGCTCTGTACGGACGGAGGTGTACGGCACCCTTGAGTTGGGTTGAGGTGGGGACCAAGTGGGAGGTTGGCCCCAGGTTGATCTGGCAGAGTCAGGAGGTAGTCGAGCAGATCCACAAGCGACTCCGCACTGTTAGGAGCAGACAGAAGAGCTATGCGGATCGAAGACGCAGAGAGGTGCAGTTTGAGGTTGGGGACCACGTCTTCCTTCGTGTTTCGCCCATGAAGGGCCTGCAGCGATTTGGGGTGAGAGGGAAGCTTGCGCCGAGGTTCGTGGGGCCCTTTGAGGTCCTGGTGCGGGTTGGACCCGTTGCTTACAGACTTGCCCTCCCTCCTCAGCTTTCTGGTGTGCACGACGTGTTCCACGTGTCCAACCTCAGGAAGTACGTAGCCGATCCCAGTCACGAGAGCGTCGAGGTGGGCGACGACCTGACCTACCCCGAGCGGCCAGTGCAGATTCTTGACCGAGCCGTCCGCAGTTTGAGACGAAAGCAAGTACCCCTGGTGAAGGTTTTGTGGAGGAGCCAGCGGTATGAGGAGGCTACCTGGGAGCCTGAGGTGGCAATGCGGGAGCGGTACCTGGAGCTTTTCGCGGGTACGTCTTTTCGGACCGGCTTCGGTCCTCTGAGTTTGTTATGTTTTTATATGATGTTTTTTTTTTCCCGCACCCTAGTTAGCGCAAGTTTCAGGGACGAAACTTCCTTTGAGTTTGTTATATTGTTACGAACGCGGCTTCAAGACGTTCGCCCAAACGTCTGACTAGACGTCTGGAACCCCTTCCAGATGTCTGGGATTTAATTTCTGCGGCGTACGGGGTTGCGTCTGCGCGTAGGCGCGCGCAGACCTACAACCGCCGCTCCTTCCCTCTTTTTCCCTCTCTCCACCTGCAAGGCGCAGTGCTGCGCTCTCTCTCTCTCTCTCCGCGCGGCCTTATAAGGCCCTCGCCCTCTCCCTCACTCTCATCTCCTCCGCTTCCTTCTTCTTCTTCCAGCCGGTGCGAGAGCGAGCGAGCAGTGGCAGCAGCGGCCGCGGCAAGTGTGCAGGAGGAGGTTTTGCGCGAGGGAGGAGACGCTCAACCGTGAGGGCTCGAGCTTCCTGGGGCAGCTAGAGCCGGCCAGCGGGGGAGCAGCGGGCGTGGAGTGTCGCGGGAGGGCTGCTGCAGCTCGAGCAGTAGGCGAATGGGGCGCGGCGCAGCCGTGCGTCGTGGGCGGAGAGCGAGTCGAGCTTTGATTCTGGAGGTTTTTCCAGAATCAGACATCTGGGATTCCAACTAGACGACGGTGAAGACGTCTGGAGGACTGTCCAGACGTCTGGCAAGTAAGTTATTTCGTCCTTCTTCCTTTTTAGCGCGTACGGCCATACAGCCGTCCTCCGCGCCTTCGTCTGCGACCGGTCGTACTGAGAGCGAGGAGTGGATACGTGCAGATTCTGCTCGGGAGGGCGTGAGACTCACCATCCAACGCGAATCGGACGTCTGGCCGCAGTGCCAGACGACGGAGAGGACTTCCAGAAGTCCGGGTTGACCATCGGACGTTTGGAAACTAGGCCAGACGCCCCCGCAGGCTTCTGGACGTTTGAGAGACTACACAGAACAAAGGTACCATCTGACCCACATTTTAAGACGTCTGGAAGAGGTTCCAGACGTCTGATTTTGGATTGTTTCGTCGTTTTCGACCCGTTTAGGGCCCGTTCGGAGTCTGTTTTCCGCGTTTCGAGTTGCGTTCTTTTCGGAATAAAATCCTCTACCCATTTACAGTAATTATATACTGTTCTGAGAAACTCCTTGTGTTTGATCCTTATGTTAGGACCCCGTCCTATTGCAGTCTCGGGTGTTGCGGAGGCGCGTGGGATTTCCGACCACGCCCCCAATACTCCCGTTGTAGCTGGTAGAGTGGCTTTTAAATTTGTTAGTATAATTTGTTACAATTATGGAATAATTAATAGAACCTAAGGCATTGCATGAATCCTAGGAATGAGAAACTAGATTGAATGATAGATCCTAGGGTATTGCATGAATCCTAGGGCTGGGAAACTAGATTGTATGATAGATCCTAGGGTACGGCATGAATCCTAGGACTGGAAAACTAGTGGAATATGTAAATATTGTAGTCTCGGAAAAGTGGAAAGGAAATAATAGCTGCCTGTAAATTGGTTTAACCGCTGCCTGTTATGAATAAATAAACATGATGGAAAACATGGGTTGTATGAACGTAAAACTGGAACGGTGAAACCTAAATGAGCTGAGTTAAAGGAGCTGATTCCTGATTTCCTTACAAATGCCCCATCAACTTTCAATTTCTTTGCATTTATGCCCTTGCTAGCATCTTCTCCACCTTCCACCTCCGACCCCGCCGGCCACGCAACTCCGGCGAGGTTGTTTGTGCAACCTCCGACCCTCTCCTCACGTACCAACAGGCTATAAACCTTCCTCGCTTCACGTCGTTGCAAGTCGTCGCGTTTTAGTGAGCGTAACTCCCCTCCTTCCTCCTCGAGCGCTGCCATTAATGCTGACCTTGGAGCTTCTCAACCTCCTTCGTCGACTGTTCTACTGTGCAATTGGTAGAGGGTTTCTTCTTCCCTCGTCATCGCCATGCTTCCCATCAAAGAACCGGTTCATCTACCTCTTCTTCAGCTCCAAGCACCTCGTATCTCCTCCTCCAAGTCTGGCGACCCACGCTGGCCTCTTCCCCGTCCTCCTCTCTTCCTCCTAGGTAACTCTTCTTCTCCCCCTCTTCTTCTATATTAGGTTAGGCACCTTAGAACTAGGTTTCAACTCCCGCATCCTCCCCCTCTACTTCTTCTCCACTCACGGTGACCACGCCATCCATGCTCTGGCATGTCTCCGGCGAACTCACCACGACTCTCCACACTACCTCCTGCATCACCAACTACTGTAGAAGCACCACCACGCCTCCTCGAGCAAAAGCCCCAAGTTTATTAGGTCGATTACTTGCCGAGGCCCCTCACCAGACACACCTTGCCGCCATCGTCTTCGTTGAGGTCGTTGACCCATCCTCGACCCTCCTCGCAACAAATCATTACTGCTAACACCTCCAGTGCTCCACGACAAACATCCCTGCCCTCTTGGTTGAGAGTTTTGACGCCTCCATTGCTAAGATGTCCACCACCGTTGAGCCCATCAACCCCGACGACAGCGGTCACGCTCTGGCCACCCGCAAACTTCCAAGCTTTGTGAGAAGCTCCGTGGTGGCACAAGGAGCGATTTATGGCCTCCAGCAAGCCTCACCATGCCTCGAGGATATCCGTTGACCACCATCGAATCCGTCGTTTCCTCCCTCAGCATCTGCCTCCCTTGCTTGTCCGATCGACGATCCACCGCTGCCATCAAGTTAGCGACGCCATGCCGACTCTCCTCCGCCCTTCACCGGCAAGGATCTCTCATCGGAACTCATTTCCGACGAGGCACCGCCGCTTCTCCGGTGAACCTTGCCTACTGAAGAGGAAGAAGGAGGAGAGTAGGGACCTATTTGAAAGAAAAGGAAATCTTAAGGATCTACTCGCAAGGTGTAGGGACCCAATTGTAAATTTGTAGGGACCAAAAATCAAGACAGTCAATATTTTTTTAATTTCCAGGGACTAATGTGCAATATCTTTAGAATATTATCTGATTTGTCTTGATTATTGAGCATTTACAGTTTTCGCTACATCATCTCATCAGTTTGGCATTATTGAATTATTTAGTGCTATATCGTAATAACTTTATTTTACTTAATCAAGCAATCTACAATTATTGAAATTAGAGTGCAAAGTTAATTTCTCAATGAATTATTTACATACTTAATTACATATTGGTGGATTGTATCTTTGTTATTTGAAATTCAATGGTCCTAGTGCTTGTTCTTTTAACTTTATTAAACTAGAATGCCCGTAATTGATCATTTAAATAGTTTTTGAGTTTAATTCTGTGGCATTTAAATAGTGGTAATTGCACATTAATTGCTCCCAGAGACGACCTTGGATTTCTCTTTTAATTCGAGTTATAAATTTAAATGTTTGATTCGCTTTGATCAACTATACTACGACGTGACGATTTTAAAATACGATCAAGGCGAGTCTAGCAATGGTCAATGGTGACAAATTGGGGAAGAGGATCTCCAGCAATCGAAATGCCCACTAGTGGAGATTTTGGGACGTGCCCTGGTGTTATGTGATCTAGCTTGACGTGCAGAAAGTGAGGGAGGGAGTGTGGCTGCTGTCACTAGCCGTGGAGTGAAGAAGGTAGCGGAAGTTGGAGAGGGAGGAAAAGACCGACCCCTGGAAGTAGAAGGGTAGTCGATAGGTTCGCACAGGTGAGTGTGGAGGTGCTTATATAGGCAATGGGGAAGAGAGTGACTAGTAATTAGAGGGTGATGGCTATTGTGCATCAACGGCTGTGGGTAGGTCTAGGAGGCGCACACTCAATTAGGATAAGCTGACCGTAGGATTAGATCTAGAAATACGCACAAAGATTTTGGGACCAGTACTAGCCGGTCGGTGCAAGATTGACTGAAGGATGATGATGGGGAAGCTGGATGGTGGAGAGCACGCATGTTCTTCGCGCCTGGAGGAGAAGAAGAACAGAAGACCATTAGGTCTATTGGTGAAATTACATGAAGAACCCATGAGGTGAAGCAGTGTGATGTTTGCTCCCAAGCCCATTAGTTGTAAGAATAAGTGGTCCTTGAAGGCTTTCAAATAAGTAAATGGCTTGTTTTGAGTGAAGAAAATGTAAAGTACTTGAAATAGGATGAGGACCTAAATGCAAATCATCGAATCTAAGGTCCTAATGACATCAGAATGTAATCAAGTTTTTAGGGCAGGTTAATTGAACATATTAAAACATAATTCAAGCATTGATTTTTAATTTTAAACTCAAATTGGTGTTCAATTGGCATTTGGATCATCCATCTACTTAATTAATAGATAATCTCTCAAATATGACCTAATTATGCCTTTTTAACATAGAATTGATGCTTTAGGCCATTTTCATTAATTCCCACACTTAACCCATTGTTCATGTTAATTAGATGGTATTTAACCTAGATTCTAGCTTAACTTTGCATTTTGGCTATGATGAGCCACACCTCATCATATTCTGATGCTTAGGTGTTGCTAGCCCCTTAGCAAACACTCATAAAAGTGCCAAGCAATGTAATATCAACTAGGTAAGTGTGATGAGATTTCTATTAAACTCATTTTTAAAAGTTAAGTGTTTAGAGATGATCATTAAGCTGAATTTTTTCTATAACAAGCCAACTATGTTTATGTAGTGGACATTGTGAGACTAGTTGCTTAGAAAGACTACCAAAACTTAAGTCTTACATAACCTAGACCATCTCTTGACCAACAAGGACTATTGATATTTAAACCTTAAGTGCAATTTCTAGGACTCAAAGGGTTTTACCAAGCTCAAAAGCTAAGAAGTTATGGTTGTACTCATGTATAATCAAGAGTAACCAGATGAACACTAAGACTCAAATCTAGGGTTTCACGTCTTTTTAAGTCTGGGTTGATCTCAGCTTCAACTCATGTTTTTGAATTGACTCTCAAAATAACAGAAGACTCAAATCAAACTCTTATTGTGTTTGTGGCTCAAAGAATAATTTGTAGAGGTAGGGTATTTGTAATGCACCTTTAAAAATCTTTTTAGTGGAAATATTTACAACTTGAATTGGATAATATACTGTCTTATTCAAAAAAATGTCTTTTTCTTTTTCTTTTGACTTTTTCTACTTTTTTTTTTATACTTTTTCTCATTTTCTAATTTTTTCCTTGATTTTTCTTCTACTTTTGAAAGCAAATGTTAGTATGTCTCTTTCAACTTTATTTGCTAGAGTACACTTATTTGGTGGGTGAGTATTTTGGTGGAAAGAACTTTTCCTAGACACAAGACTAAGGATTGAGACAAAGAGTCTACCTGCATGCACAGGTAAGGACTTTACCTTCCCTAATGAACACTAGGGTTGAGACTTAAGTTCATCTCATCTTTTCTGACTCTGTGTAGTGTAAACCAAAGTTACTTAGACTCTTAAACAATGGCAAACCAAGGAATCCTGTACCAATGACTCATGTGTAAGAATATATCTTAGGTGAGGAGAGATCTTGGTCTATCTTGTCAAAGCTTGAGTGCACTAAGCCTAAGCCTGAGTGTTACGACCCAATCCCATATCCCTACAGGACCCGAGACTGACTTGCCTCGAGTAATCCCAAGACCTAGTCGTCCAACAAGAAATAACCAAAAGCAATAATATTTCACAACCACACATGCAATGTAACTAAGCAGAAGAAAATCAAGAGACAGTAAAAGAAACAGAGCGAATAGTTTCACAATATTATAGGCCATCACAACTACGATAGAGGAAAGTATAGCGAATAAGTAACTGAAACAGTATTACATAGAACAAAAAAAATACTCACTACTACAACAAAAGCTAGGGAAATAGTAAGAAAATGCAGCTAAGGCTGGGCTCGACTGGGCCCAGCTCCCTCTGCAGTCGGTGGTGATGGCTGCTTGACTACATGACCTGAACAAAGTTATAAAATTTCTGGAGTTAGCGAACGCTGAGTAGAGTGGTAATTCAGCTATTTACATGTAATTAAGACAAGCAATTAATTAATGCAATTAAGTAATTATCCATTTTCACTTAGCACAACCAAGTAGTTCTAATTTGTTGCTCCTTTATTCACTTAATCATTTCTTGATCTGGCCTATTCCTCACATGAACGATCTTGATTGTAGTCTTTTCCATGATGTAGGATGTGCACGTGGTGCTCTCCTGACCGGGAGAGTTCCCCGTGGTAATCCTACACCTAGTCAACTACCCAAGGTCACGTCGCGACATAGCGGTGACTATGGCACGCGTGATAAGCACATGGGTAGCTATCCCGCACTGGCACGCGATTAGTCATTTCAACTATCGAATACGCCCAAAGTACAACACAGGGCCTTGCCCTCTCAGAATAGGGGTCTCGCCCCTCAGAATAGAACAGGGGTCTCGCCTCTCCACAGTTTGCGTACCCTTGTCCGACTATCCTAGTTTGCCCGTTGGGCCTAACAAGAGTCGGTGTAAGGGCTAGTCCTAACCCCGGGCCCCGTGGGGTGGCTAGCTCCCTCCCTACACTAAGTAGTACATCCTGATACCACGTACGCAAGGCCTAAACAGGAGTCGGTGTAGAGTGACTAGTCCTAACCCCGGGTCTCAACCCAAGGGGCAGCTAGCTCCCCTCTACACTAAAAGACAACAGCTCTCCTTGGTACCAAGTATACAAGGACCAGCTCACTTCCCATCTACAGGAGTTCTTCTCCTAATTCCCCATAGGGTTCATGCTGGTATTTTTTCGTTTCATTTTCCAACATTCCGATCTCTCTATTCACATTACCGGTTTCATTTTTAAAATAGGCAGCTCGTAATCTACTAACTGAGAAAGCATCACATCAATAAACTAATACATTTGCTAGCATTTAGAGTTTTACATGCATCTCAAGTAAACAGTGCAGCTCAACCATACTCATTTGTTCCTGCCCTAGGGTTCATTCTCATCCTAGGTTTTTACATGTATCTCAAGTATACATTGTTGCTCAAACCATACTCATTTGTTCCTGCCCTAGGGTTCATTCTCATCCTAGGTTCATTCAAGTTATTCTAAACATGCAGTTTATTTGCTTAAATCATAATATTGATGTAAAATCGCTCTACCAGGAAACACGGGAGGAATGGGGGCTCGGATCGCAGATCTCGTTACCTCCGCAGGTCCCGTGTACTCAACTGGCTGAAGGCCTATACAGTTGACTAACCACATCAACGAGTCCAAAATCGTATACAAGTGACACTAACTTGTAGAGAAACTCAAGAGAAAAACAACGGTACTTCGTTTGCGGAAATCCGATTCCGTTTGGGCCCTAAACGGGCCAAAAACATGCATACTATCCAAAATCAGACGTCTGGGACTAGTCTCAGACATCTTAAAAAATGTCAGTACTCACCCTAGGTTTCCTGTAGCTTCCTTGGACATCCGGATCCTTCCACGATCGTTTGAGGAGAGTTCTTGACGTTGGACTCCCCTTCCAATCGTCTGGAGGTGCGGTCAGATGTCTGGCGATGTGTCCAGACGTCCAAAAACACCTCGAAGGGTGCACCCCGCACCTTTCTAACGCTCTGCCCCTGCGTACGCATGCGTAGAGCTAAAAGTGATGAAACACAACTCCTGTGGTAAGGCCTGCATGGCCGGAAACCTTGTAGAGGCACATAGCTTGGCACTAGCGTGCTTTCAAACGTCCGACCCTCTATCCAGATGTCTGGATAGATGTCTAATGGCTAATACAGACATCTTAACCAACCCAAATGGCAGTGAGTCATTTCAATGAGCAAATCAAGCTTCTGTGGCCCGGAAAGTCAAGCAGCAAAGGTTTAATGTCCATAAACACTTATTTTATTTTTGGTTTAGCTTTAAGATCATAATTAAACACGTATAAAACTTTGTTCCTTATTTCTCCATTCTCAAAGTATGTGGAGCTTCCCCCTTGATAGTGAATATAGCTAAAATGCCTTATTGTATTTTTGGAATTTTTATTTTTTTTTTCACATTTTTGTTGCTTTTGTTTTGTAATTTTTTCAAAAATTTTCAAAATTTTTTGGATTTTTAAATAATACTATCTATATACACTAAAGGTGTGTCTATAATTGCATTCCAGTAAATGATTTCACCATTTACACCCTCCTATGCTTAAATGATGTAATGTCCTCACTGAATAATTAGGGTGGATGCAAATGTATGCTCTGCTTTTCACTAACTTAGGCTAGGGTGATGGAAGGAAGTCGGAATGATGAGATAAAATCTCTGTGTGAATGATTTCAAGTCGATATAAATCAAAGTGGAAAGTTAGGCTAAGTAGTGAAATGTAGGATAAATTTGACTATGCATGCAGACTGAGAATGCAAGGATAGACACCTAAGGAAGATAAGAAACTAAAGAAAGATAAAACAACTATATATAACAGGAGTTGCTAAGTTTTACACCTTTAGCTAGGCGCAAACCCATAATTAGGTGTAAACAATGTAGGAGCAAAATGAATAGAAAATTAACAATCTCAAAAATAAGGATAGCTCCATAATTAATAAAGTCAGAATCAGAGATACTTGGTATAAGGTCGAAGTAGAGAATGTGGATCAAATTAGAAGACTTGGCTCAAGGTCCATGTTCAAAGGATATAATAAGAAGAATCTACAACGTCTAATGCTTCAAATCAATGGATATAAATCAAGATGTGGAAGATGAATCAGGGTTGGGAAGATGAGGTGAATGCTAATCTAAATATGGTGCAGAAGAATCAGAATTGTGTTAGGCTTGCAATTTGACATTTGCTTGGCCTTGGGGAGGATTGGGATGACCATACCTCTGGGCAGGTACATTCCTAGGATTTGGTTCAGTATGAGATGGTAAAGAGTGTAATTAATGAGGTGGAGTCAGGTGTGCTAGCTATGCTCTCATCTCAGCTAATGCTACATCCTATCTTTGTTGCATTACAATGTTTTGCCATTGCATGTCAGCAAGTGCTTTCATGATTGACCCCAATTGGTCATCTCGTGTAGGCCCAGATTGAAAGTATTAGGTGTGCCTTGGTTGGGGCTACTAGTAGGCACATGGAGGGTATCCGTGTTGTGGTGGAGGTGGAGCTTGCGTCAAGTTTTGAAGTAGTGGTGCAGAAGGTGTTGGACGTTTGGTCTTTGTGAATTTTTTAACCATGAGAAATTTGGATGATTACACCATCCAGGGTTGTAGGTTTGTGAATATGGATTATTGTGAATGGCATGAAGCTCCTCTGAAGCTCCGGGAAGTGCAGGGAAATCAGGATATGGAGGAACAAAGGTTCCTCCAACCAATTGTGAAAGATAGTGCATTGAATAGTTAGAAGGTGGTGGTGGTGGTGTCACAGAAAGATTATTCACAATTTCCCTCCTTATAGGAAACTGAGAAGTGTGATGTGCTGGTGATTGAGAAGAAGATGGTTTAGAGCGGAATTTTCATACTTCATCTACTTTCTTCTCTATTAAGCCCACCTTATCCAGTTGACTAGCCATTAACTCCATGTTGCGTGTGTTGGATTGGACTTCATGTACCCCAGTGTGAGAATGGGAATGCAAGGATTTTCTATTAAAAATGCTTATCAAAGCGTTATTAATGGAATTTTCGGCCATACCTTTGAAGAACTCAAATGTAGAATCCTCATCTCGACACAGGAAATTACCTCCACATGCATCATCTACCAAATTCCTAGTGTCATCATGGAGCCCATGGTAAAAGATCTAGACCTGTTGTTAGCGAGGGACACCATGGTGGGGACATTTCCTAATCAGCTCGTGGAATCTCTCCCAAGCCTCATGCATCTGTTCTCCTATGTTTTGTGTGAAAGTAGTGATGGCACGCCTCAAGGAGTTGTTGGTGTAGCCTACATGAAAATACTTTAGGAACTCAGGTTCCAAAGATGTAGTCCGTGATAATGTGTGATACTAAAAGGCAGCCTTATCCTTCAAAGAGAAGGAGAACATCTTCATCAGAAGAGTGTGCTGATCATGGCCTATAGACCCAGGATCTGAGCGAGATTTTTTAGCCCTTCTAAATGCTGAAAGGGTCCTCAGAAGTGAGACCATGAACTGAGGGATAAGGGCTATAATGTTTGGCTTCAGTTCAA
Source organism: Thalassia testudinum (assembly GCA_037157565.1). Lineage (NCBI taxonomy): Eukaryota > Viridiplantae > Streptophyta > Magnoliopsida > Alismatales > Hydrocharitaceae > Thalassia > Thalassia testudinum. The sequence continues at coordinate 20,313,147 of JAZHRO010000015.1, read as the reverse complement.
CAGCATGATCCCCAGTGAGAAATCGAACTGTAGGCATAATGGGTGCAACTATGGGTTTGTAGTAATCTTGTAGTTGAGGTCTACGAGCCTAGGGTCAAGGGTTTGCTAAAAGATTTACTTGAGTAAGTTGTTGCACCTATTGTGTAAGGGTATTCATTTACAGTTGTGTATTATACAGGTGTTGTAGGTTTGGTGGTGCACCTCTCTTTGGTTGAGGTTGGTTTGGAAAGTTAGGGTGCAGAGGAGGTGGAAAGTGTTGTGAAGGTGGAGGTGGTGGGTGATGTATGAAGTAATGAGGATTATCTTCAAAATCCTAGAACTATGCAGGATCATTGACATCCTCAGGATGAATGGAGTGGTGGATAGGTGTTTGAGGCTTGGGAGGTAAAGGATTGAAAGTGGAAGGCAAAGCAGAAGTAGTGGCTTGGGCTTCAGCACCCAAGGGAAGTACAAGTGGTGGGTTTTGGGATCTCCTACCATCCATGAGTTCGATTTTTGAAAATATGTGGTGAAATCAATCACAGAACTCACAACGGTATCTCAAATCTCAATCTCAATAAAACTAGAAATCCCAATCCCAATCAATCACAAGACCAATTAGTCAATCAAGTGAGATAAATCATAGATTTTTCCTTGGGTTTGCTACGACAAATAGTTTGCGCAAACAAATGTATCAATGCAATTGTACACGTCCTAAGAGAAACCTAGCGAGTGCAGACCTCTAAATCCAGCTAGATTCTGGATAAGATCGACATGCGAATCTAGACCCCTATGGGTGCACAAGAAGATGAGATAGAATCCGTGTATGTACCTTATGTGATCGTGTAGTGTGTGCATGATAAACAAGCAACAGATAGCGGTGAAAATAAAACACAAGGTTTCAAGCAAGTTATTGAATCTTCTTTTTGATTAGATCCTTCTTAAGATGTGTTTTGCATGAAGAAGGTCTCGCTTTTTAATATTTTGCGAACAAGGGATGGTCTTGATTACTTTCTTGTCAAATGCAAGGATGGCAGGAGCTAAAGAGGGATAGAAAATGAACCTAGCTTTAACACTCAACAGGTGATGAAATTTGACAAGTAAAGAAATCTAGCAGGAAGAATGCAATTCGTAAGTACAGAATGCCTAAATCATGCTATTGCTATATAAGAAATGAGATTTTTGGGTATTTTGTTTTTTCTAATTTTTTTTGGATTTTCTTTATCCAACAAAGAAAATCAAATCGAAAAATAAAGTGAATCAAAAAATCAAATCGATGAGAGAGATAGAAAGTAGAGAAATCAAAAGTCCAAAGTATAGATTATTACAACTAGTGTGTGAGAACAAACTCTCACAACTTATGCCTAACAATATATCCTATACACACACACACACACACACACACCCAAGCCTAAAACCTAATATCTATACTACTCTGTAAAAGCAAGAAAACTGCAACTTCATCAGGAAAAACTTCTCTAGGATGTCGAGTCAGAATCGTAGCGAATCCTCCAGGAAGCAGAAACTCCACCAGGAAGACGACACTCCTACTCCTCCTCAAGTGCTGCAAAAAAACAAATAATTAATAAGACAACTATATACAAAACAATTCAAAGAATATAATGAATCAAAGAATGTATATACAAGAAAGAATTTGAATAAAAGAATCAATATATACAAAGAAATCAAAGAAAGAACAAAAAATAAATTTTGGCGTATAGAGAGTTGCCTCCCAGGCAATGGTGCCAAGAAATGATCGATGATCTAGATCACTTATTAATTATGGTTAATTAATGTGTTATAGTATAATGTTGCAATCTAGATGGATGTCAATTTATTTATATATAATTTTTATTGGTTTTCTTACAGGTCGTTCACTAAGAGATAGTTATTGATATACATTACTCTCTATTATCCAAAAATCAACTTTTATTCCAAAAAATGTTAAGTTTATTTACAAATAAATGAATAATAAATGAAAAAATCAAAGAATGAACTAATCCAAGTCAATTATGTACAAGAATGAATTAATTAATATTAATGACAATACCTCAAACATATAAATAGGTGGAAAGGCATTACAAATTAATCTAAACTAATCTAGGTTAGGTATGTACACTTCTATCTAAATAATGCCTTAATATAGGCACAAAAAACACTATCTATGCTATACAAACATATAAAACTATGTGCACTAACACTTATAGACGTCACTAAAGGATGGTAAAAACACCTATATACAAAAAAGGCAAAACATAGTATATATATATATCTATACATAACACGCATACTATATACACATATATACTTACAATATAGTTATTATTTATGTATACTATCATATATATACTCTCACTATTAACTCACACTACCCTTAAGTCACTTTTTACACTCGCACACACACTAATGTACTAAGCACTTGAATACTTACCTCTTAACTTAACCACAATTAATAAAAAATTTGTTAATTGGCAGGCCCTACCTTTCATGGAATCTACAGACCACTAGGGGAAGGATCGACCACTACTAAGCCAGACCCATGGTTTATTTTTAGGTTTATTAGTATATAGTTTTGGGCCCATTCAAACCCACGCAAACCAGGCTCCCGACCCACCTCATGCTCATGATAGTATAATTGGGTTTACTAATGCTTATGGGATCCAACCCCTAAATCCTCGGATGGAAAGCTACAAGCTCATTTACTAATATGGCACTACAATTGCCCAATAGTTAACAAGGTGGGACTAATCTAGTGTGCTAAATTGGTGCGTTGTAGCATGATTTAAGGCTAGATTTAGGCCTCAATTTAGATGATAAATAAATAATTAATTATTAATTAAATTATATATACATGAAGCCTATACATAGGGCTACCCATTGGTATATTTGTTTACAATAGCTAAATTTATAATTATATTAAAAAAATCATTAAAGTTATAGATAAATACACATTTATTTTATGGTTAATTCCTTAATTAAAGTGTAAATTAATAAATTAATGATAAAATTGACTTATAAATTAGTTAGTTTACATTATTAACTTATTATTATCAATTTTTAATTTTTTTATTCATTTATTTCAATTTATATATATTTAAATACATGATTTATACATATATACATATATATACAGTTTGAATATTGTTTTACTATATAAATAGTTATAAATATACTAAAAATACTTTAAACTATAATATACAAGTATACAACATAATTTATTTCAATAGTTTATTAAATTACTAATTTAACTTAAATTAACTTACTAATATACCTAATTAACTTATAAACATAATTATGTACAATGTGTAGGTAAATAAATAAATATAGGGCTGCATTACTGTGCATTATAATTACCTTATGTTATATATATAGTTATAAATATGATTACAAGTACATACATATCTATTTATAAATACTCAGGATTATGAACATATAATATAAATAAATAAATACATAATTATATTATTATAATGCATATTGTATACTTTAATATAAATACCTATCTAAGTAAATAAAATAGATATACAAGTTATTTATACACTTTATATACATATAGATATAATATACACTTAATTTAGTATTATATACAAGTAGAAATACTATGTACAAGGGTATTTTTATGGATTTTTGGAATTTTAGGAATTTTTAGTTTGTTTTTATGTGTTATAGAGATAGGGGAAGAGGGGAGAAAGGTGTGAAGAAGAGAAGAAGACTCTTTTTGATGTTTTTGTATTAGTTTTATTTCTAAACCAGATAAGACTAAAGCTTCTATTGGTAAGTTCTCCTAACTATAGGATTTGAAACTTAACCTAAACTCACACACACCTACAACTCAACCTAATCTTACTCAAGATACTTTTCTTTTATTTATTTACAATTACTTTTTATTTTTTTCCTATATTTACAATTTGGCTAAAACTAGGCTTAAAGGGGATTGAGACATGAAATCTAAAGCCTATGAAAACCATTCTAAGTGCTAGTAATGAAAGATAAGCTTAGAATACTTCCAGACAAAGTTTAGGATCAGATTCACTCACATAAACATGCTTTAAACATTAATTTCCACAAGATTGTTCAGTTTGGATAGTTTGCACAGTCTGAGTTGCTGACAGTGAACTTCAATTAGCATTAAAGCAATCTGAATTTAAATCTCAAGTGCTGGAGTTAAAGGAATGACAGTATAAACTTCCAGACATCAAGTATAATCAGAATCAAACTCAAATCATTGTACAACATTGAATTTGTGTTAAGGCAGTTATGTTGGAAAGTTATTTTAGAAAAGGTTTTCAAAAGGGATTTACAAGTCATTTCAATCCACATTAAAGCTTTAGTAGTACATGAATGCTTCTTAAGATGTAATTGAAACTCAGAATAGCCTGGGAACATCAGTTAAACTCTAAACAATAGCCGAATTCTATCAAGAAATCCCAATCTTCATTCCATCAGATCTCGACAGTTAGGATTGAAGCTGCTACTGTCAAAACATTTCACATCAAGATTTGGAGTTCAAGAGCTTGAGGAAATCACTCAAGTAAAATCTCAGAATGTGAAAAATCATTTTCGAACCCCATTTAAACCATCCAAACTCAAATTGAAATATCAAGTATCAACATCAACCTGAAACCTGGGTAATAAAACCCATAAATCTCAGATCTTGTTAAAATTAGTAAAAACTCATTCTAAACCGTCTCAAGTGCTTATTATATAGTTTGAAAGTTTCTGAAACATCATTCAAAGCTCATTGACTAAAGAAAACCCTAATCAATCCTCCACCTAACGCTAGAGATAGAGAAGAGGAAAGACTCAATTTAAGCATTGAAACCTCTTGCAAACCAATTTAGACTCTTCATTAGAACCATTCAGACTTGATCAAAGCCTCAAATATCAAATTAAATTGATTTGCAATGAATCCCAACTATCACCCATGTGGGCATTTGATCTTGGTTCACCCCAATGATTTGATCACTTAAAACACCTACACGCTATTAATTAGTGTACAAGGGTCTATTGCGATCCTGAAATACCCATTGGATCATTGCTAAGGCCTCAAATCAGTGCAACTGATTTTCATTGGCCTCACTACCAGAGAAGACTAAAAACAGTGTTAGTATCAAAAATTACTTATAAGCTCCTATGAGAAGGAAAATCAAATCAAAACACCTCATAGTCATTGCTTTAATCCAATTAGAACTCTAAAAGCTCAATTCACTAGATTAAAACTAATTGAACCAAATTCAATCTCTAATCTCTCAATTAGGCGTGAAAACCAAATCGGAACAAATCAAGTGAATTGCAATCAATTCACAACACAGGGAGGGTTCTTATGTTTTGATGAAGTGAATGGATGTGCCCTCCAAAAGATTGGGCGCACCATGGGACCTGAGAGCTAAGAAGCTTTAGACCTCATGGTGGCTTTGCTGGATAGACTGTCCTAATGATAAAAACATCTAGGAAAACAATCAGAAATGATCGTGAAGCGTAGAGGAAATCGATGAGCTAAAATGGATGGGTGACTTGGCCTCTCTAATCAATATTGATCAGAGAGGGTGGATCGAGGATAACTGAGATCTAAACTAATCTACTCCTAATCTACACAATCAAACCATGAAATTATGATCTAAACTATCTAATCTACTCTAAATTTATCTAGAAAGCGAATAAATCTAGCTAGAAAGCAAGTAAATCTACTCTAATTGGAAGAATGGGATTCCTGGACCATGACCGGCGGTCGGTGTGACGAATTGGGGAAGAGGATCTCCAGCAATTGAAAAGCCCACTAGTGGAGCTGCTGGGATATCCCCTGGTGTTATGTGATCCATCTCGACATGGACAAAGTGAGGGAGAGAGTGTGACTGCTATCACCAGCCGTGGAGTGAGAAGGTAGAGGAAGCTAGAGAGGAAGGAAAAGGTCAACCCAAGGAAGTAGGAGGGGAGTCAATAGGCTCTCACAGGCGAGTGCGGAGGTGCTTATATAGGAATGGGGAAGGGAGTGATAAAAAATTAGAGGGTGATGACCGTTGTGCATCAACGATTATGGGTAGGTCTAGGAGGCACGTGTGCGATTAGGATAAAAGCTGACCATAGATCATATGTTCAAATGGGAGCGAAGCTTTTGGGATCGGCGGTAGCTTGTTGGTGCAAGATCGTCCGTAGGATGAAGATGGTGAAGATGGATGGTGGAGAGCATGCGTGTTCTTTGCACCTGGAGAAGAATAGAAGACCATCAGGTCTATTGGTGAAATTGCACAAAGAGTCCACGAGGTGAAATGGTGTGAAGTTTACTGCCAAGCCCATTAGTGGTAAGAATTATGTGCAGAACGGTCCCTAAAGGCTTTCAAATAAGTCCCTAGCATGTTTTGAGTGGAGAAAATGTAAAGGACTTGAAATGGGATAACAACCTAAATGCAAATCATTGAATCTAAGGTCTTAATGAAGTCAGAATGCAATCAAGTTTTTATGGCAAGTTAATTGAACATATTAGAACATAATTCAACCATTGATTTGTAATTTTAAACTCAATTCGATGTTCAATTGACATTTGAATCATACGTGTACTTAATTAATAGATAATCTCTCAAATATGACCTAATTATGCATTTTTAACATAGAATTGATGTTTTAGGCCATTTTCATTAATTGCCACACTTAACCCATTTTTCATGTTAATAAGATAGTGTTTAACCTAGATTCTAGCTTAACTTTGGTATTTTAGCTATGATGAATCACACCTCATCATTATCCAAGAGAACAGTAGAAACAATCATTTCTCTAACACTTATAATCTTGGTTGGTGAAACCACCCTAATTTCTCTTGGAAAAGCTAAGGGTGAGGGAACTAGCGGATTTCACAACCTAAACCATACTAGATGAACCCTAATTTTCCTAACACTTTCAACTAGTATCGAACATACCAATCCCTACCCCCTAACTAGCCTAGCTAAACTAAATTGACTATTCTGAACCAAAACCAGCAAATGATGGACACGAACACCTCAATGTTGCAAGCTATGCAATAGTTGACTTAGTCAATTACGGACTTGAAGAACCAATTAGGGCCTTAACATAATGATAGACAAACTGGTGCCTTCCCATCCCAACCTATTTCGAACCCTAGGAACATACCTAATCAGGGACACAATCCTCAAGGGTTCCATCAAAACAGGGAGTACCTAGCATACGTGATTCAACCAGTTCCTTCGACTCCCCCTGATTTTTACTCACCTTAAGTTCCACATCCCTTTGCACCTATCTTGCCTACTCCTCTTTCTTAGGGGAATCAATACCCACCTGCCAGTACTACTAATTCCATTACCCTGAGAAGTGGCATGACCACTCAGGACTTCGTGCATTGAAATCAGATAATCCACCAAGATCCTGATAAACCAACTCTGATTAATACACCCAAAGTGGAGGACAAGATCTAGACTCATGATTTTAAGGGCCTAAAGATCCAAATCCTTTTTCTTGAGGCCATGAAGAGGCCTAAGAGAAAGGAGACTAAGCTTAAGAATGAGACCTGGATGGATGTGTTCAAACAACTACAGATTAATATCCCACTTTTAGAATCTATTGAACACATCTCAGCTTGTGCCAAGTTTTTAAAGGAACTAACCACAACCAAGTGCAAGCCGAAATCAAGTAATCATGACAAGGTGATCCTTTCTGAATAAGCTAGCTCCATTCTCTTAAAGAATTTACCTATCAAAAAGTGAGACCTAGGAACCCCTTTGATTTCTTACAAAATTCATGATTTAGCCTTTAATAGGACTTTAATTGATTTGGGGGTTTCCATCAACCGAATACCCACGAAGATCTACGAGATGATTGAATTCGGGGTCCTTGAACCAACTGCAGTTCAAATCCAATTGGCTGACCAATCCATAAGACGTCCACATGTGACTCTGAGAGATGTAATTATTCAAATTGATAATTTTTATTACCTCGTGGACTTCATCATTTTGGATCTTGACATTCTTGACGATTGGAGATGAGCCTCGATTATTCTTGGAAGATCATTTTAGTAACTGTGGAGGTCATGATTGATTGTAAAAATGGGAATATACAAATAGCTTTCAGGGATGAAAAGATGAAATTAAAACTTTTTAAGGATATTCATTACTAGAAGAGGTGCATTTTGTGACGCTTTTGCGACGATGGTTTTGAAACCATCGCCGAACAACATATTCGACGACATTTATTTCACCGTTGCGGAATGTGGCAGTAAACACCCCCCGCCCCCCGTAATGGCGTAAAGTGGAATAATTTAAATTGGCGATAGTGGGAAAATCATCGCTGCATACATTTCAAGACCGTTATTGACGTACCATCACTAAAAATGTCTCAAATTTTATAGCTACGCGTGCGAGAATGAATTTTTTAATGGGTTTGATGATCGTTTGAAAAAATTGTCATGGATAGTGGCGTAGAATTTTCACTCCACGCGGGGAAAATGGATTTTACAATACATTCGACAATGGTTTTATAGAAACAGTCGCTAAATGTGGAATATTAGGGCGTGACTCGGTGCCCTCCACAACTCATTTTCCTCAACTCCTCTCCTCGTCGCGCTCTTCCTCGTCAACCTCCTCCTCGCCACATCGTGATCCTCCGCACTGACCTCGTCGCTACTTGCCACTCTCCTCTCCTCCTTGAGGTATCATCTCCTCCATTGTCGGCCCCCCTTGTCCTCTCCTCCTCCACCTCTCCATCCTCCGGCCGAACCCCCCTCCCCTCCTCCGACAGGCCCCCACCTCCCCTCCACCTCCTCCTCATCTGGCCGAACCCCCCTCAATATCCCCCACAGCCTCCCTGCTCTCTCCTCCTCCTCCACCTCCCCTTCCTTCACCCTCTCGTCCTCCTCCACCGCCCCATCCTCCAGCCGAAGACCCCCTCCTCTAGCCACCCCCTGCCCTTCCCCACACCTCCCCTTGCAGCATCCGACCAAACCACCCTCCCCCTCCTTGACCTTCCCCTCCTCCTCCACCAAACCCTCCCCTCTGCTAGCCCCCTTCCCCCTCCTCTTTCACATCCCAATTTTTTTCAAAATTAATATATTTTGTGTTAATTTTGTTAACAAACTATTTTTTTAGTTTGTGTTAATTTTGTTAGTTTTATTTCGAATGAATATATATGAATTGGATTTGTTTGTATTAATTTTGTAGAATTATGATATGTTAATATATTTTGGTTAGGGTTAGGTTTGAATTGTAATGGTTAGAATTGTGAAGATGAAATGTAATGGTTAGATTTATTTGGATTTGAGAAGATATGGTCAAACCAACTTGCATGGGCACATCCATATTTAAATGCCCCCATTCCCTACCATGAATTGCAAGTTCCCTAAAAAGTGGAGATACATATGCAACAATGAAGGTTTAATTTGTTTTTACGAAGGGGGGAAAAAGGAATGGAACGAAAAAATATATATGCACCAAACCAACAACTTCGAAACAAAAAAGGGCATGCAATTAAGTCCTCCCGCCAAACATAGAAATTCCCCGAGATATCCCTACCCCTCACACCACCACCTTCACATATTTTCCACCCGCACCACAAGGCAATCCTTCCCCAAAGAAGCGAACATTTTTATTGCCCCCTTTCTTGATTCCCATTGAATTAGAATTTGCACCAAATCACAAAAACAATCATTCCTACCCCACAGACATAATGCACATGTGACAACACCACCCCCCACCGACATCTCCATATCCTAAACTTTTAAAAAGAAGCCATCTACAGCTGGATCCCCCTCGACACACATAGACAAAGAGATCATCACGATAAATGGATATGGATATGGATATATATAGTTTCAAAAATCTCATGGTCGGTTTCCTTCCTCAGTTACCATGCAAATACGACATGGATTAATCATCAACAAGGGCACAAAATAGCCAATGGGTTAATTGATTAAACTATCAGTAATTAACATACAGAAGGAAGGAACTAATGAGGGTTGGGGAGTGGTGGTTCTCCAGTCATTCTGCTATGCTCTCTGTTTAACACAATTCTAACCATTTCAATTAATTAGGGTTTAGGAGTTAAGGTTTAGCCGAAAATCCACCATTTCATGCTCATTGTATTAAATTAATTATCGAATTTATTAATATCATAGCAGTTACTTATTTAATTTGTTTTGTGTTCTTGAAATTGTAAGTTGTTCGCGATAGTCACTCCAAGAGCCTTTAGAGGTATAAATTAAATGTTTTGAATCAAACTTTGTGATATTTTAGGATCATGTTAGATGTGGGGTGTACCCACATAGATATTATATTTTGGTGAATTGATGGTGGGGTGTACCCACTTTTCTTTCTTTTGTTTGTAAATTTAGGATTCTATTAGAAGTGGGGTGTGCCCACATTATGTCATGCATTTATGTATTTTGTTTGTTACTTTTTTAATGTGGGGTGTGCCCAATTCTATTTTTGCATGTGTGGTGTGCTCTTTTGAAATGCAGGTTTATAGAAAAATTAAATATTTAGAGGGAAACTCTACCAAATTTTTTCTAAAATTCATTAATGAAGAGTTAAATTGTAATGCACAAATTTATTATAATTGTTAGATACACACACTTGCACAAATTTAGATGCATGTGAGGTCAAACATGTAGGTATTCTAACCCTTAGGGTAAAAGTTTTGGAGTTAAATTGTGTCAAATACTTGCCTGTCAAGACTTATGATCATGTTATACAGATAATGTAGAGTGTGTGTATACATCACTTATCGATTGTCTTTAGTTCAGTGAAGTACCAGGCTAAAGAGGGTCCTTGAAGATTTGATTACAACTTAAGGTTACTTATTACATGGAACCGGTGTCTGGAGAAATTTCGGTAGCATCTTCTCACTCTTCTTTGATATACCAACTGATCTTATCTATGTTTCTAAATCACCCTTAAATGGGAGTTATCGGGAATGTAGTTAAGGTCAATCTTGTGGGGTATATTGGAGAAGTAAGAGGAGATGTTGCCAAAATTTCTCCAAACACTGGTTACATGTAACAAGTAACGTTGTGATCAAAACTTCAAGGATGGCCTATCAAGTGAAAACCTTCATTAAGATACACACATCATCCCTACATTCATTTCTAAATTGCCCATGGTTTACTGTAAATTGTAGGCTACCATGGACAAGTCATTGATTAGTTTGAGGACCTTGGATTACACTCAATATAAGAGTGGAGTCCTTTCATTCTTAGATTGGGCCTTCCATAAGGATAAGAAATAATATAGATGAGAAGAACATCTGGAGAATATATTTTGTCTGTGTAGGAAGTGTTTGAATGGATTCGTTCAGGATAGAAACATTGTGTTTGAGCACGTGATCTGCAATGATTGGTGGCAGCATTACACAAAGTGGACAATGCATGGGGTAGAATTGACTAAGGAGGTCACAGGGAATGTAATGGAAGTTGATGACTCCAATGATGAAGTCGAAGGGAATCAAATTAGATGCTTAATGAGATGAGAGGGAGTGATGTTGAGATTGGAAACGAGGAAGATAACATTGAGAAGATGTAATCAATTTTATGAAGTAATGAAGGAAGCAAAAGAAGCAATTGCTCCTGGAATTAGTTCTATAACCAGACTATCATTCCTATTAAAGTTATTTCAGATGAAAGTTTTGAATAGAGCAGCAACGAAATTAATGTTAGAGGTCTTCAATACATACGAGAGTTGTTGAATAATCTCGATGGTTTTCCTGGGTCATGGTATGAAGCGAAGAAGTAGATTCGAGGGCAGGGTTTGAATTGTGAGAAGATTCATGCACGTCCGAATGACTGTGTTATACGGAAAAGAGTACACAGGGTTGAGTTCCTGCCTAGACTATAGCGAGGAAAGATATAAAGGAGATAAGAAACAAGGAAGAAAGGTTCTTCGATACTTTCTGTTGATTCCAGGGCTCCAACGACTATTTATGTCGGGTAAAAGAGCAATGTGGATGACATGGCATGCAAACAACAAGTCATGAGATGGGCGCATTCGTCATCCAAGAGATTCCGAAGGGTGGAAAAAATTTGACAGCACACATTTTTTCATTCATTGGGGATTCGCATAATGTTAGGTTGGGGCTTGTAAGCGATGGATTTAATCCTTTCAAGAACATGTACCCGTCGTATTCCATTGGGCCGGTCATTTTGGTTACTTGTAACTTACCTCTCTGGTTTTGTATGCGATTCGCATTTATGATATGACACTTCTCATCCCAGATCCAAAGTAACCAAGAAATGCGATTGACGTGTATTTATAGTCGCTGGTAGATGAACTGAAACAATTATGGCATGACAGCGTTGAAATGTACGATGCACATAACAAAGAATTTTTTAAGATGTACACAGTACTGTTATGGATCATAAATGACTTTCCAGTGTATGCAAACTTGTTAAGATGAAGTACGAAGGAGAAGTTAGCATGTTCAATTTGCATGGAGGAGACACATCATTTGCATCTGCCTAAAAGTAACAAAATTTGTTATTTAAGACACTATAGATTTCTTCGTATCAAGCACAAATGGTGGACATCACAATTCGAGGAAAGATTTAATAGTAAAACCTATTGGTATTTGAGTAGAAATCCAAGAAATATGTTGAGAATAGATTCCATCAGGTTGTCAAGATTTGAAGTAATGGAAAAGTTACAAAAACTTGGCAACATTCGATTAGGTCATACATTTAAGGACCTTCCATCTTTGAAGGATTCTTGTTTCAAAAAGAAGAGCATCTTCTTTATGGAGCTCCCTTATTGGAAAGATCTTACAATCCGTCACAACCTTGACATAATGCATATTGAGAAGAATGTCATGGACAACATCTTAGATATGTTAAACTTAATAGATAACCCAAAAGACACGTTAAGAACGAGAAATGGCATGAAGAAATTGGGTATTCGTTCTAAGTTGCATGTTATTGAGGGAGAGTATTTTCCATCAGCCATGCATAGTCTAAATCAAGATCAAAGGGAAAGACTATTCTCATTCTCGAAGGGAGTACGGGTTCTTGACGGATACTCATCACAGCTTTCATACTATGTGAGTGAAGTTCAAAAGAAAATCAGTGGGTTAAAATTCATGATTCTCATGTTTATATGTAAATTTTGTTTCCACTTGCTATTCGTGGAGTTCTGCCTAATCTAATGGTTGATGTGTTCACAGAGATGAGTCATTTTTTTAAAGTCGTATGTTCGAAGAGTTTGGATTGTGAACTCTTAGATTATTAGAATGAACAAATTGTTATCACACTATGCAAGATGGAACAAATATGAACAAATATTCCCTCTAGCCTTCTTTAACATTATGATACATCTTACGCTACATCTTACAAATGAAGCACGAGTTGGGGGACCTGTATAGTATAGATGGATGTATCCAGTTGAATGGTTCTTGAAAAAATTGGAAGATTATATATCTTAAATAAGGTGAAACCTGAAGGGTCAATTGTTGAAGGATATCTTGTCGAGGAATGCATAAACCTTTGTGCAATGTATTTGGATGATCAAGATAACAGACTTAATAGACTTAAGAGAAATTTTGATGGAGGATACAATGAGAATTCAAACAATCTTCAAATCCATCTGTTCGGGACTTGGACTTCCTTGATTGGTTTAAGAAGCGTGTAAAATAGATGAAAGAAAACAATGACCCAAGGTGGGTCGAAGATTTTGATGTTATTGCTGAGATCTCGTTGAGTTACAGATATTATCATTCTAGATATATATATAATAAATGACTTTAGATTCAAGATAAGATCAATTGATGATAAGAAGACAATGCAACATGCTGGAGTCATTGTCAATTATGATCTGATGACTAGTTGTGAAGGCTACTATGGCTAAATCATTCAGATTGTGGAGAAGAGCTTTAGATATGATTGCAGGGTGGTCATGTTTAAGTGTGATTGGTTCAATGTTTTTAAGAATGGCATTGGTTTCAAGAAAGATGTTAAACACGGTTTCTTAAGTTTAAATAAGAACCGCCATGTTATTCAGACAATAGAACCATTCACCTTGGCGTGTCAAGTGTCACAAGTGTTTTATGTCCTCGATAATAGCAGGACTAGATGGGTAATACCTATCAGAACCGTGCTGCATGAATACTTTGATGCAGAAAAGGGTATTGATCTTGATTTTGAATTTGAAGATTATCAAGAAATTCTAGAAGAAGGACAAGAAGTAGTTTAAACGTTAGACAATGACATATAAGGTATAATGATTTGGTAAAAATCTTTACATGTCTATTTCTGAAGTAGTTAACAAGGTAATGTTGCTAAACCTAGAAATAATGACCCTTAGCAAGTTCCTAGGGAAATAATACTTAAACCAACCAATGGTACTAGGCTACGACGTCTTTTATAAATCAATCTATTCACCTAAAGAATCATCCATTAAAGAGAAAATCAAGTTTCAACTTCAGAATATTCATCTAGTTGTACAATTCTACACAACCCATGGCAGAGCACTTTTTGGAAATAGAAGGAACAACCTTCTATCAAGAAAAAATTGCCATTCCATGGTGTGATCTAAATAGAAAACTACCACTCAGAAAAAGGACCTAAAGATTAAAACATTTCAACCTTTGATTTTTTCTTTTTTTTTGAAGAATCCATCTCACAGACACTCAAATATTTCTCATGTTATGTTTTAGGGATGAAAAAATGTTTTTGATGTTCCATTTCAAAAAAGATATACTTATGATGTTTTGTTATTCATGGAAGACGAGAATAAAAAATAATAGCCACCAACATTGTAGCCTTGTAGAAATCATAAAAAAGATGGAAAATGAAAAGTAAATTCTAAAATCTTGTCTTAAAACTAGAAGCACAAATACGTACAAGGTGAAAATGTAAAAGACGGTAAAATTATATGTATAACAAGTACAAGTTTACAAAGGTGGAGAATTATATGATTACTCCTAAGGGTACTCATCCTTAATTTTTCCCATGAAACACTAGAAAGGTCTTTAGATCTCTTTACCCCTCAAAATCCTGTTGCCCTTTTAAGCATTAAACCCAAAGACCAAGTCAACAAAACGAATGGAGCAAACTTGTACTCCAAAGTGAAAAATCCTTAGTGTTGCCATTATCCCACTCAGAACTAAAATATAAATAGACAAAAAAAGAACTCTAATCATGATATTTCTATTTACACTTCTTTGAGGAGTTCCACATGTCCTAAGCCCTATGTCCTCCAATATAGCCTCATCTCATCATTAAACCACTAAAAACTCAAGATATTTATGCCATATATTTGATCTAGCATTGAATGTTTCCACTTGAGAGATTAGTAAATAGTCTATCTGCTCTAGGCTAATTACACTAATAGAATTAACATTAGGGTCTAGAAGAGATAATAACTTTTTTGAAAAGACAATAATGAGACCAAGATGCTCTCCGTATCTTCAACATTGACTATTTTGTAAGATTAGAAAATGTATAATACTCTAAAAAACAGAGGTGAGCAATTATTTTAATAGTGAAGTGAAGCAAATTACACAAATAGCCACTTTCTCGATAACAAGAATCTAGAGACTGCTACAAACCATCAACTCTCCTCTCAGAAGCTTTCTAAGCTAGAAAGCATGCCTTGTAGCAATGTCGGTGGACCTCTTAACAATCATCAAAATCCTTTTTTGGAAGAAAAGGTATAGCAAAATCCCAATCAGGTTAACCTAAAAAAGATGGTCGAAGCACTACCCAGACTACAAAGTGTTTTTTTGCAACTGAGTGAGATCTAATCCCACTCCAACCCTTACAGTGAGTTTACAAAGAACAAAAAAGAAAAAAAAGAAAGGAATTTGATAATTAAGATTCCAGAGTTGACAAAATTTGATTTCTTGAGATTTTATTTCAAACAACCTCCAGAAAGAACCTTGAATAGTCTAGCCATTAGTGGATTTAAGTTATCGAGATTTTGGTTATTTGAATGACTTATGATTCATTTTGTCACTATTGGTAGGACTAGATTTTTACCAAAGCTGTCATTTCTTATACTGAAGAACACATGCTTTGGCTTTCATTCAGTTGGTTTAAGTTAATTAACTACATATAGTAGTTTCCAAAAGTGATAGACCACCATTTTCAGCTAACACTAAACCTCATTCTTCTTTATCTTTTAGTGAATTTACAGACATTTTTGTTGTCAACCACTTCAAAAGAACACTCAGTCCAGATGTTTGGATCGTCTCATCTCTACCACTATCCCATTAGAACATTAGGAGCACACCTATTGGAGGCCAGATCCTATTCAATGACTAGCCATTCTGGATTTGAAAAAAGCTACTCCTACAGGTAAGATAATCACTCCAAGTATATTATAGATCACACATGACAATCAAGTAGCTTTCTCAATGGAAAACTGTCCATTTCAGCTCCGTAGAGATGGTCTTCTAGTATTGAAGGGATTGAACTTGAAGCTCACTACTAGCTTGCCTTCTGACATACGAAACTCCAATTCAAGGTAATAAACTAAAAAGAAATGAACAGACAACGCCTCCTTTATTCTCATAGCTAAAGTGAATCTTTGAGTTACCCTCGCTAGCTATTCATAAACAATGAAGTTTATTGTAGGTAGATGGGTGCAATGCATATTGCACCACATTATTCCTACAACATCAAGGCACATCCATATCATCCAATCAAACTTGTTTAGACTATTCTTGATGGAAGAATCATGGTTCCAACAGTAAACTCATATGTGTTGGCTATATATTCATGTAAAAATTTTATAGTATAAATGGGTTGGAAATCATGAATAAACAAAATCGATCGTCGAAATCCATCTCTTAGCAAGTGCCCAGCTAACTGGATATGAGAACATCATAACCTCAATGACTCCTCTTGATGGTCTAGATTCAAAAATTAGAAGCTTAAGATCCAATTTCACGATGTAAACCAACTCCAAAACAAAATTTCAAGTTATTCAATGCTTTGATGTTTATCTGACATAAACTTTATGTTAAGAACCGTGCAGTTAGAGCCCTTTAAGACGTCTAGAACTTGGGTCAGACGTCTGGACATCTTCCCAGATGTCTGGAAATCAAAAATTTCGTGTACGTCCTCGCGTCTACGCACGTGCTGCGCGCAGACAGTACGCGACCTCATTTTTCTTCTCTCCTTCTCTCTCCTCTCGCCGATGCAAACCCTAACCCAACGCCCTATTTAAACCCCCTCCTCTCCCTCGTTCACCCCACCTCCAGCCACCGTTCTTCTTCCTCCAGCGAGAGCGGTGAGCGGCGAGTAGCAGGCGTGAGCGGCGTGGGAGGAGAGGAGGAGCAATGAGGGGAAGGGAGGAGAGCAAGCGCGAGCTCGTGTGGGAGCTCGTCGGAGAGCTCACAGTCGGAGAGTGCACAAGGCGGAGAGGTGCATCGGGGAGGTCCTCCCCGACACAACTGTAGCTGGAGCAGCAGGCGAGCGGGCGCGGCGCGGCCGAGCGTGGCGAGAGAAGGCGAAGGCAGGCACTGGTTCTGGGATTTTCCCAGAATCAGACATATGGATCGACATCCAGATGACGCAGACCACGTCTGGAGGAGGTTCCAGACGACTGAGAGGTAAGTTTCACGACGTACACCCTCTTTGCAGATATGGCTGTGCAGGCCGTTCCGCTGAGGCACTGTTCCGTGCCATATTGAGGAGATTTGCGTTGATGCGTGCAAGATTCGCTTCGGGAAGGCGCGGGACATGCCCTCCCATGCAGTTCAGACATCTGGACGAGGCACCAGACGATGGGAAGCGTTTTCAGACGTCCGGAGAGGTGGTCGGATGTCTGGAACTGGGTCCAGACGGTCTAGCGGAGTCCCTGGACGTATGAGGAGCAGCACAGAACTGAGGTATGGCTCTGGACTCTTTTAAGACGTCTGGAAGGTGTTCCAGATGTCTGATTTGAGTCAGAATTACTATTTTTGACATGTTTAGGGTCCATTTGCGGTTTGATTTCCGCAATTAATATACTGTTGTTTCCTGTATGTTTTTCCCTACTTGTTGGAATACTGTCTATACTGTTCTGAGTAGTCTCTTGTGTTTGGTCCTTGTGATAGGACCTCGTTCCGTTGCGGGTTTGGGGTTTGCTGAGGCACATGGACCTGCTGATCAAGCCCCCATTACTCCTGGGTTTACTGGTAGAGTGGCTTCCCCTTAAATTAATTACAATTTAAATGCATGTGTGTAATGAATGATTAGAAGCTAGGATATGGCATGAATCCTAGGACTAGAAATACTGGAATGTCTGTATTGAATGAATGAATTGCAGTCTTGAATAAGTAGATAGAATGAGAACAATTGCTTGAAAATGAATAACAGTTGCCTGCGAAATATGTAATATTTATGTTAGTTAACTGCTGAATGTATCTTTCTTGTCGTACCGTGAAATAACAAAATATGAGCTGCATGTAGATAACTTGGAAATGGAAAGGTGAATGTTGGAAACACGAACTACCTGTGAATGACCTGGATATAGAAATATGAATGATAGAATCACCAGTTGCATGTGTATAATGGAAATAGAAATGATGAAACTTGGTATGGAATGGCCTGAGGAATATGAGCATGAACCCCATAGGGGAATATGAGTTGAACTCCTGAAAATACATGGAATAGATCTGGAAAGTGCTTTGGGAAGTGCGCTTGCCCTTGAGTACGTGGTACCTGTTGGTGCTAGAGCACCACGATCATTTGTTTTGCTGATAACAAAATACGTGTTATTTAACATTTGCACTTTGAGTCCTAGATTTCAGGTCAATCACAAATGGATACGTGATTAGATGGAGTTCGAGCTCGCATCCAGGACGGATTGGAGGAGCTTGATGGAGAACAGAGGAGATTCGTGAGGAGCGATAGATTGAAGATGGAAGGAAATGAAGAATAGGATAGATTTCCTTCTTTTGTACTTGTATTTTTCGTTTCTTTTGTTGCTCTTTATTTCCTTAGAAAATTATGTTAAAGAGCCTCAAAGTACCCTAACAGTAGTCCTAGGAACACCAGCACAACCCTAGGATACTTAGGTTTTCTGTAGAACACTTAGAAAACCAATATAGGGTTCAAACAGAGTTTCCAGACGTCTAATTCCCAAATCGGACGTCTGATAAAGTATTTTAAGACGTCTGACTGTTGTTTCAGACGTCTGATAACTGTTAGGCTGGACATAGTTAGTTCTATCTGATGAAATCAGACGTCCAGACCTTAGACCAGACGTCTTAGGAGACATCTGATGGATTTGCCAGACGTCAATTAGTGGACCGTTGGCTGGCTTAGCATACACTCAAGAATATGACCGTTAGAGCCTTATCAGACGTCCATAGGACTGTCCAGCCATCTGATAATTGACCGTTTTGCCTCGGCTGACCCAAAATCTCTTCTCAGAGATTTTCTAGCCGTTGCAACATTTGGAAAATCCATTCCCACAGTAAAAGTAGGTTTCCAGACGTCCAGACATAGTGCCAGATGTCCTATATGTCGTCTGATGGACTTGCGCAAGAGCCCTGTTTAGATCTGATTCAAGTCAGGAAGAGACCCGCCCAAAATCAGACGTCTGACCTTGGAATCAGACGTCTTAAAGTGAACTTCCAGACGTCTGATGCCAGAATTAGACATCTGATAAGTCTGTCAGAGCAATGATTGTTCCTGATTTTGGGCTGATTCTCTTGGGCTTTGTTCCCAACGGCTATAGAACCTTTCCTAAGCCTTCTAAAGCCTTCCTAACGCCTCTATAAATAGAGGGGAACCTTTGCAACACAAATATACACTAAGAAACACCTAGAGAGACCAAGATACACAAGAAACACTTTGTAATACACTTTCCACTCTCTTGCGTCCTAGCTAGCTCTTGCTCTCCAAGCTCAAGCTCCATTCTCTTGAGAGCATCAAGCTGTTGCGCACCCGCTCTCCCGCCGTTGTTCACGAGAGCGAAGTTGCGCCGTCGCATGGTACACGCATCCGCATCGTCGACGCACTCCTTTCAAAGGGAAGCATCCTATTTCCTATAGAAGCTAGGTTTAAAATTACTTTGTTGGCTCTATAGGACTTGTTTCTTTTATCTTTGTTATTTGGTTGGGTATTCGCTTTGCGAATTCCCGTCTCCTTCGTGAGACAAAATCCTTCTCATGGAGAGAAGGGGTTGAGGTACGCTACCCTCGTTTAAGTAGCATGGTTGTATTGAGGTTGAATCACCCTCGTTTAAAGTGATTCGATTTAGTGGATTTTGATCAACTTGGTTTATCGGAAAATCCTAACTCGAGAGGGTTAGGTGGTGGTTTTCACTCGGTTTGGGTTTCCACCTAAAAATACTTGTGTACTTGTGTGATTGACTTTTTGTGAGATTGTTTATTTTATTTCCGCAATTATTACGTCACCCCCTCCTGGTAGGGCCAGAAATTTCAGTACCAAGGGAAGCGCACGTTACCTCTTAGTGTAGAGGGGTGCTTGCCGCCTTTCGGGTTGAGACCTGGGGTGGGTTTGGCCACTTTGCACCGACTCGGTGGCCCTCGTGTACACTGTACCGGGGAGAGCTACTAGTGTAGGGAGAGGGTTAGCCACCCCACAGGGCCCGGGGTTCAGCTAGCTACCCTACACCAACTTGTTAGGCCCACTATGCAAACCGGGGTTGTCAGGCGAGGGTGCGCGGACTGTGGAGGGGTGAGACCCCTATTTGGTTACTGAGAGGGGCTAGACCCCTGTTACTGAGAGGGCTAGGCCCTATACTGGTTCCGTGCTGTGCCTTGGGTGCACCCGCTAACGGAAACGACTGACTGCATGCCAGTACGGGGTAGCTACCCGTACGCTTATCGCACGAGCCGTAGTCACTGTTACGTCTGTCCGTGACCTTGGGGTGGTTGACTGGGTGTAGGACCACCACGGGGGACTCTCCCGGCCAGGAGAGTACCACATGCTACTTCTACTCTTCAGAAAAGACTGCAGTTAAGATCGTTTCCACGAGGAACATTCGAGATCAAGAAAGAGACCTGATAAATAAACCAAGTGGTGAAAGAAAGAATAATTAGTTAAAGAAAGAAAGAAATTGAAAAACAACAGCTACCTGTCCACCTTTACTGCTTTAGTAGTTGGTTGCCACTCTACTCAGCGTTCGCTGACGTTTTGTACTCATAATCCTTTTCAGGTCCAGGTGTTGAGCAGCTCGAGACTACGGCTGCAGAGGGTGTTGGGCCCAGTAGAGTCTAGTAGTCGTTGTCTCCTGTACTCTTTTGTAGTAGTGTGTAGCTTCTTGTACCTTTATATTCTGTACTCTTTCGTTCTGCACCTTATATTCCTGTACCTATTTAATTTTCTACTGTTGTGGTGGTGTATACTGTAGTAGTTTATTTCTTTACTATTGTACTTTTGTTACTGTTAGTTGCTTGCATGGTTAATGTGGTTTATTTTACTGCTTTTTGGCTACTTCCTCGTTGGATGACTAGGTCTTGGGATCAGTCAAGTCGATCCGGTCTCGTGTCCTGTAGGGATTTGGGAACCAGGTTGTAACACTTTAGATCTCACAGATAATAGCTAATCTACATCAAACCTTGAATCAAGGATTGGATAAAAGGAATCCATAACCCCAAGAGGCTAGATTCTTGAACTTCCTCATAACTATATTTAAGAGAAATGCCAAATAACTATATCCTCTCCATGTTAAGCACTGCCTTTCCCTTGTAGATGGAGTACCCTGTGAAAACTGTAACAAAGAAAAATGAAACTCTAATGCTGGATTCTCAATTAATATGGTGGTGGTGCTGAATGGTGGGGGAGGGGGGCATGTTATCATGGAAGGGCCAATGGAGAGGTTGTTGATTAGATTTTCTATGACTAATGGAAGCTTTAACCGTTCTTTCCTCTAACAACTAGTTGCAAAAGCTAGTTTCTTAGTTGTTTGTGTTGTATTAGTTATATCATAATTGACACCTATATTACGTGTAAAGGAAGATATTCTAAACATCTACAAAAACAAAAATACAAGAATTACCTTTGAACATTAAGTTAAGCCCAAGACCCATTTACAAGAAATGCACTTGATGGAACAACTTAAGTAGTAGGGTTTATTAATTTCATATTGGATTATCCAAATTTTCTTGTGATATTGAAAATCTCAATTGATCCAATCTATATGTTGGAAATTTTGTCCAATATGATCTAGAAGCCTGAAATGGAATTGAATCACAACTCCATTGCCAAACTCTATGTTGGCTTGGGCATTTTGTCAAACAAGTGATGGGCGTTATTTTTAGACACACCAAAAACAATACCACAAACATCAATGGAAATAAGATCACTTGGTGAACTTCATGAATCCATTGACCCTTATAACCTCCCCCCCAAAAAAATGAAAAAAAAAGATGGAGTATTACAGAGTAAGGCATGGGGGTTCACTGATTCTTGTCAAGTACTTCCTCAACTAAGTGAGTTCCTCCTCATGGTTGCAAATACCTCAATCTCTTCACATGTTACAAAAAAGAAGAGACAATCGGATCATCATCAAAACTGTAAGAAAAGGAAACCTACAAAGATTGCCACAATCCCTAATCCTAACCAATGCTAGTAATCAAGAGAAATTGATAGAATTGGCTTGAGAGGGAATGATCTTAAGTGATTAGATTTGAGCGATAGATCTAGTGAGAGATCTCTCCTCCCTTCTCAAGTGGGTCAAATGTAGATCACAAGTGGATTGTAATCAAATGACTGTGAACGGATCAAGTGAAATTGTGAGCGGATTGATAGCAGATCCTGAGATTGAGTGCAGATCACAAGAGTGATCGGATCTTGTATAAGAGAGATCTGTAGAGAGATTGACTTGTAGTGATGAACTCCAACAAAGAGGAGTTTCATTTGCCAAAATCAAATACATATCGAGAGCTTAGGAGAGGTGAGGGCAATATGCATCGAGGGTTTCGAGATTTGGAGGGCGTTGATAAGCAGTTGACAACCTTGTCAAAAAATGACCAATGTCGTTTTATGCTTTAGGGTTAAAGAGTTCCTTTTTTCCAGACTCTTGACAGTCGGTGTAGGTGCGGTCAACACCAAAATGTGAAAAATACTATACTGACAAATAATAGATGTCACTACATATCGACCGTCAACATATGTCCTTTTTTTGTAGTGGGGGATAGAGAATGATTCTCATTAAAATAAGAGTGGAGAGGGATGAATATGGCAAAGAGGAGAACGACTAGAAAGGGATGTGGGGGGTTTTCGGTGATGCTGCATGGGGTGGGAAAATAGCTTACGTGGACGTGGGGTTTTGTTGCATGTATGGATATAATCGGTGGAGAGACAATAGAATGTGAGTGGAGTTCTATGGAGAGGATTTGGACTTACGTGGGTTTGTAGGGGGAAAATTAATGAGGGAGAGATAGAGTGATCAGAAGTGGAGGGTAATGGGATTTGTTGTGGGTATTTTTGATGGGAGGGTGGACGTGGGAATGCATGGCATGGGATAGAAGTAGAGGCTGGGTGTGTGTGTGTTTTGTTGTGTGCATTGAGTGCATGCATGGGAAGGCTTGGGAATAGATGACATGAAGAGCTGGTTTGGGATTGGGTTTTCATCAAGGGAGTAATCAACCAACTATTGAAATTAAATGTAATAATGGCCGTCCAATGTGAGGTTGACTTAGGTGGGATTTTTTGGGTGGCAATTGGGTGTGATTTAGGTTAGATGCATGGTCTATTGGGTTAGGTAGGATTTGGGTGTGGGAAATTGAGCTCTTAAATAGGCTAGTCTAGGGTTCATATGACCAGGGTGTAGGATAGAAAGTGTTTCAACCTCTCTGTACAATTTAGCACAATCCAGTTTCTCCCCCTTGTCAAGCTTCAACCAGACTTGTACCTTGAACCCGCTGTCACGCCCCAAAACCTAGGCCCCTAATCGAAGGTCAGGGTTCCGAGGGTGGCAACAGGAAAAGGCATTGGTTTATTTAATTTAGGTTGCATTAACAACGTTAAGCTACCAAAGTATTCCATTAATCAATAAAATATAAAAGTACGGGAGGTATGGCACAATTTAAATAGAAAATAACCATAACTAAAAAACTTAAATGTTACCCATCCAGTAAAGCACAATGAATCTTGCACTACGTCGAAATCCCATGCATCGATGACACACGACAACACTTGAAATTAGGTCACAAAGTAGGGATGAGCCAATCAACTCAGTGGGGAACAAATAACTACTGTAATCCAATAAAAACAAGGTAGTGTACAGTTTCTCTAACCCCAGGTTTCAATCTTAACCTGAATCAACCCGACCAAGTTTCCATCTTGTTTACTAAAAAAAAAATATCATTCATTCATCCTAATGCAAAAGAGAGAACACTAATAGATGAATCAAATAACCAATCAATTCTAATTGCTGAAAAGAGATGGACTAATCACGCAAATTCTCCTTCACTAAGATACTCACTATAAAATCAATCAACCCAAATATTCAATGGCATCAAATGTAAAGTATAATATCACCATTAAATGTGAAGCTAATAGATGGGGGAAGATAGCCATGCAATTTAATAAGCCAACTAATTAGCGCAAACTAAAGGGACCTGGTTGCAGTTCATATGATAAAACAAATATTAAAAAAAAATTAAAACTCCCGTAATGGCATTCAAATGTAAAATTTAATTAAACTCAAAACAGAGCACTTGCTCTCGAGTCTGGCCACGGTTGAAGGAGGGTCTAATCGGTGGTGTGGATGGACATGGAGGATCTTTGGAGTGAGGGCGTTGCTTTGGTAGTGACGGAGTGGTTGATGGTCGCCAGAGGCGGCCGGTCGGAGGAGGCCGGTGGGGCTGCTGTTGGAGCAGCAGCTCTAGTGCTTGCAGGTCGCGCGAGGGGGCATGCACGGGTGTGCGGAGAAGAGGGGGGACACGCGTGGGCTTGCTGTTGGCTATTGATGGAGTGCAGAGAGGCGTGCGCGGTGGCTATTGTTGCTGTTGTGCACGTGTGTGCGGTGGCTGTGCTGCGACGAGGGGAAAGAGGCAGGAGTGTACGTAGATGGTGCACACGGTGGGGCAAGTGCGCTAATGGCTGAGTGGGGTTGCTCGCTGCTAGAGTGTGTCATGCAGAGAGGAGAGGTATGCGTGTGTGGAGAGGGTGGCCTACAGTGATGGTGGTGGTGGGTTTGGGTTCGGTAGGTTGAAGATAAAAGAGAAACAGGGGAAGAGGAAGAGAAGGGGAAGAAGATGAATAGTGTGCGTGGAGTGGGGGGTATTGTGGAAGGTGAAGATGGGGAGATGGTATGCACAGTGGTGATGGTGTGCACGATGACCATGGAAGGGGAAGGCAGAGGTGGGTACGCTTCAGGCCACAATGTTCGCTTGATCATGGTGCAGGCTTGAAACATAGGTGCGCTTGTTCCATGGTGGTGGAGAGGGAGGAGATCCCTACAAGGGGGAAGGAAGAGATCCTCTTTCAAAGGAGAAGGCCCTTGCTTTTTAACCTCTTCACAAATCTATTCCTCCTCCTCTCACATTTTCACGGTTGCTGTTAACTCTACCTAAAATAGCCTGAAAGTTGTGTTGGCCTTGCGTGAGAGGGTGAGTGGGTTAGGCAGAGGAGGGGGGTTGTGAGAAGATAGAGATGGAGCGGGTCAGGTGGAGGAGGGTTTGGCTGTGGGTGCACTGTGTGCATGACCTGCATGGGAGAGGGGCACGTTGAAAAGAGGTTGGGTCTATTCCTTCAATAACGAAATATAAAATAATTATTTATATACATAATAAGTTATAAAATGCAATAGAACATATGTAAACTTAAGTAATGATGCATGCAATCATTCTATGACCTAATGTAGTTATTAACAAACATAAAATGCAAGAATAAAATTAACTTAGGCGTAACAATAGTCCATTAAGATGGACTCATCATGTATCTATTTTAAATGGGTAGCACACCTACCATCATTCAACTCTCATAAATGTAATAATGCTTGAAGGCAAACTTAAATATGCAAATTTACACGTCTACGAAAACATGTTGTAGCTCCTTTTACCTTTAACACTAATACACTTAATTTCTTTTTTACGAAACTCGAAAAAGATTAAGTTGATGGAGTCCCGATCGATCCCACGAGGAGTCTTAGAAAGAACATGAACCTTGTATTGCCCTAAGTGAATTCCCTTATTCTATTTTTGTGCTTTTTATCTTTTCCATTTTTTTCTTGTGAAAATGAAACGAAATCTAAGACTAACTAATGCGCTTAATTTTTTTGTGGTTTTTAGCTTGATGAAAAAGTGGAAAGAAAACTAACTAAGCTTGAGAAACGCTACCGAGGAAGGTGATGACGGTGACTAAATAATACGCGCGAGTGACATTTTGCATCAAGTACGAGAAATGACTATAAGGGGTATTAGTAGGGGTAAGGAGGGTGATCATGACTATGCAATAAGGTATGGTGTTTTTTTTTCCTTTTTGATATATATATTTTTGGTCTTTTTATTTTTCAAAAGTAAAGACAACAACAATATATTTACGATCGCCAACTAAATAACGACAAGAGAACTTTAACAAGTATACTTCTTTTTTTTATTTTCTTTTCTTTGATAAAGTAATAAAAAGACACACAAGTGAATAAACCAACTTGAACTTGTATTTTACAAAACCGTATTGCAACATACTACAAAGCACCACAACATGAAACACATAAAGAAAACAACTCCCCTACATTAAGGTGGAAATATCCACTTATACAAAGCTCTTAAAAGATAAATAATTACAAAGCACTCTTCACTCCAACACTTGGAAAATGGAAATGACAAGATCCACTTGATGAGTGATTCTTTAGGTCTCTCTTGGAGGAATGGAATCCAAAATGGTGATAGGACAAATCTTGAGGTGATGGTGATGACGGGGGTGATAAGGACTAGGAACAAGGCCATCTAATGGAGGATGAAGTGCTTAAGCTTCCTAAGGTGGTGGATGTGTAGTGGCTCGATGATGTGGGTGATTATGTGCTCATTGGTCCTAATGTTGGTGGTTATGACCATATCAGAGGTTAGGGAGATGGAGATGAAGATCCTATATTTGGAGGTGACAAAGGTTTGTTCTATGGTGGTGTTCTCGATGGAGTTTATGTTATGGGCTCTATGGAGAGGAGATGGGACGACCATGGTCCTAGGGGTCTAATGGTTGTGTTGGTGGTAGGAGGAGTAGGAGTTGGTCTTGTAGGTGGTGGTAGTGGGAGGGTGTGTGTGTGAGGGAGTGAACTAGAGTGCTAGTGTGGGTGTGTAGTGGTGGCATGTGTGCTGGAGGTGTAGGGTATGCTTGGCATGTAGAGTGAGTGAGTGGTGGTGGTAAGTGAGTGAGTGTAAATGGTGGTGTGAGTAGTGGCGTGTGAGATCAAATGAGTGTGTGTGTGTGTGTGCGCTTGAAAGCAACTAAAGCAAAGCAAAAAGCAAGTAGTAAAATGCTTGAAAATGAAATCTACTCTACTAGCAAGAAATAGAGATCAACTAACTAGAATGCAAGTAAAGAAAATAGAAAGTAAGGAAAATAATAAGCTAACAAAGAAAACTAAAAAGAGAATGAGGAAGACGATAGGTGTTCCTCCCAATGGGGGCACAAGGCCTATTGGAGGAGGAAGAGGATCCTTGGCACTAGGCCTACCTTTTCTTCACCTAGAAAACCAAGTCCAAGTGGGCACAATCTAGCCTTTGCCCAAGGTTTGAGAGCTTAACCATGGAGCTTATAAGGAGAGGAGTTGCTTGCATGAGAGTGGGGTAGAGGGGAGAGTGTGTGGGGGGGGGGTGCACTATTCATGGGGAGGTTTTTTATAGAATGTTGGTTAGGGTATGGTGTTCCTATGGTGCAGGTTTAGGAGGGCTACTTTAGGGTGCAACTTAAGAATAGAAGGTTCTATACTAAGGTGCAAAAGAAGGTGAGGGTGTCATCCAAAGATGGTCAACCCAATGGACAAGCTCAAGTGGGCGTTGGAAGTGGATGAGATTAGGTGGGCTCTAAGTCATGGTAAAGGCTAACTAAGTGGGGTTAGGTGGGTTTAGATTAGTAGGTGTTTGGGCTCTCTAATTGTGTAGGCTATAGTGTGTAGTAGAATGGGCCTAGAGAAAATAAATTAAATACAAATATATAATAGCTAGTGCTAGGTCCACATAGGTGTAAATAAAAATAGGCGAATATAAATAGCTATAATAAAAATGTGCACGAGTATTATGCATGTATAAAATTATATATGGGAGTATGAATGACATGCGATTCCCAATTTATGTGTGTGCACAAGTGTATGAATAAGGTTAATTGGATGTGGATAGGTTGGCATAGGTTTGCATGGGTTTGCTGCTCTGCCCCTCTTATCAGCTGCTTCTTTTGCTCCCAGCCTGTAGAGATGATTCTCCTATATGTCATCCTTAAGCTTCAATTTCGCTCCCTGATTATGGTCCTACATGTATAAATTGATGATATTACTCAATGGACGATAATATGATAGAATTAGACTAAGGATGTATAGATGCAAGTATGAATGTAATGCATGCAATGTATTCTCTATTTACAAGATGTGAGCTAGGTTATTAGCTTAGTTTAGTCAAATTAGGACCCATGATTGCTATGCAATCTTACCCCTATGCTTAAATCGTGCTAGTTCTTAGCAATTAAATGCATGATTGACTAAGACCTAATTTTTTTCTCTTTCTTCCTTTATAATTTTTTCTTTTCTTTTTCTTTTGGGCTCTACTTACTGATTCAAGAATCAGACTTCAAGATATTTAGTTGTCACCAGCTGTGAGAATGATTACCTAGGATTTCATTCTTAGAGACTAAACAGTACCTAGGTGCTTGCCAAAATGCAGACCCCCAAGTACTTGCCTTGTTTATAATTTTTCTCTCTTTCTCTCTTTTCTCTCAACATATAATTTTTTTTCTTTGATTTTTGTTTAGGGTTTCGAGATAACTTTCCTCGGCTACCCAATCCACCCAAGATTTGAAAGACTTGGAAGAACAAAGTGTCAATTAATGAAAGTGTGACTCATTGGAAGGTGGATGGAATGGATTCTGAATAGCCTTAAACTCCAGTTGACCTTAGTGAAAGAAAATGTTGCCCTTCAGTTTATCTTTTCAACCATGTAGCATCTCCCTACCACTTTTGCATAGGTGTGCTTATTTTTCTACTTCCTCGCTTCTCCTTATTTATGATAAGAGAGTGAGGGTTGGGCTCTGGACAAACAGCCAATGAGGCATCAAACCAACAACAATTTGCCAGCCATGCCAGTGTGCAGGTGTGGCTATGTTGACTTTTTTCTTCTTATTCAAATATGCCCATCTTTTTTCTACTGCTATATTTTTTTCTAATTTTTCTCTTTTTTTTCCGCAACTATCATTTCTTTGCTATGCATATTTTTTGTTCATATATCATTTTTTTGGTGTTTCTAATTTTTCTCTTAGTAGGTGGCTTTCTTAGTATGAGATGTACCTAAAGGCAATGGTTAAAGAGGTAGGTCTAGTACATGCGCTCTGGATAACTGGCCAATGGGGAGTCAAACCTACGACAACTTGCCAGCCATACTACTCCTATATGTTTAATGGCACTTTAGTCTCCATTATAACTACCTAATAATGAGTCAGTGCAACTTGTGTGTAAACGCTTAGACTATCAAGACTTCCAAAGCAGAGGATGGGTTGATAAGCCGTGTACTTATCATCCCAATTTATTGGTATTTTCAAGTTTATTTAAGGTGGCAAGAACTCAAGAACAAATTCACATTATAGTGGACATCTAGGTTAATTAAATCGCTAGACTTGAAAAGTCTAAGCGACAAAACCCTAATTATATTATTTCTCAAGGTTGGTGACTTCTTCATTCCAATTGGTCTCATCTTGACTCAATTTATTTCTTTTTGTTTTTTTTGTAAATATAATTTTTTTTAATGTTTTTCCAAATGACTTTGTGTTGGTGCTAGAGCACCATGATCATTTGTTTTGATGATAACAAAACACGTGTTATTTAACATTTGCAATTTGAGTCCTAGATTTCAGGTCAATTGCAAATGTGGACGTGTTTAGACGGAGTTCGAGCTCGCATCCAGGACGGATTGGAGGAGCTTGACGGAAAATAGAGGAGGTTCGCGTGGAGCGACAGATTGAAGATGGAAGGAAATGAAGAATAGGATAGATTTCCTTCTTTTGTACTTGTTGTATTTTTCGTTTCTTTTGTTGCTCTTTATTTCCTTAGATATTTTATGTTAAAGAGCCTCAAAGAACCCTAACAGTAGTCCTAGGAACACCGGCACAACCCTAGGATACTTAGGTTTTCTGTAGAATACTTAGAAAACCAATATAGGGTTCAAACAGCACTTCCAGACGTCTAATTCCCAAATCAGACGTCTGATAAAGAATTTTAAGACGTCTGATAACTGTTAGGCTGGACATAGGTAGTTCTGTCTGATGAAATCAGACGTCCAGACCTTAGTCCAGACATCTTAGAAGACGTCTGATGGACTTGCCAGACGTCCAGATAGTGGACCGTTGGTTGGCTTAGCAAACAGAGAAGAATATGACCGTTAGAGCCTTATCAGACGTCCTTAGGTCTTTCCAGACGTCTGATAAATGACCGTTTTGCCTCGGCTGACCCAAAATCTCTTCTCAAAGATTTTCTAGCCGTTGCAACGTTTGGAAATCAATTCCCACAGTAAAAGTAGGTTTCCAGACATCCATACTTAGTTCCAGACGTCCTGTATGTCGTCTGATGGACTTGCACAAAAACCCTGTTTAGATCTGATTCAAGTCAGGGAGAAACCCGCATAGAATTAGACGTCTGACATTGAAATCAGACGTCTTAAAGTGGCCTTCCAGACGTCTGATGCCAGAGTTAGACGTCTGATAACCCTGTCAAATGTAATCATTATCCTGATTTCGGCCTGATTCTCTTGGACTTTGTTCCCAACGGCTATAGAACCCTTTCTAAGCCTTCCAAAGCCTTCCTAAGGCCTCTATAAATATAGGGGAACCCTTGCAACACAAAAAACACCTTGAGAGACCAAGATACACTAGAAACAAGTTGTATTACACTTTCCACTCTCTTGTGTCCTAGCTAGCTCTTGCTCTCCAAGCTCAAGCACCATTCTCTTGAGAGCATCAAGCTGTTGCGCACCCGCTCTCCCGCCGTAGTTCACGAGAGCAAAGTTGCGCCGTCGCGTGGCTCACGCACCGCGTCATCGTCGACGCACTCCTTGCAAAGGGGAGTTTCCTAAATCCTATAGAAGCTAGGTTCTTTATTACTTTGTTGGCTCTATAGGTTTGTTGTTTATTTTACCTTTGTCTTTTGGTTGGGTATTCGCTTTGCGAATTCCCGTCTCCTTCGTGGGACAAAATCCTTCTCGTGGAGAGAAGGGGTTGAGGAACGCTACCCTCGTACTTGTAGCGTGGTTGTACTGAGGTTGAATCACCCTCGTTTTAAAGTGATTCGGTTAGTGGATTTGATCAACTAGGTTGATCGGAAAATCCTAACTCGAGAGGGTTAGGTGGTGGTTTTCACCCGGTTTGGGTTTCCACCTAAAAATTCCTGTGTACTTGTGTGTTTGTTCATTTTGTGAGATTGTATATTTCAATTCCGCATTTTTTACGTTACGCTAATCTCACCCCCTCCAAGTAGGAACCTACACTTTGTACAATGCAAACACACATTTCTTTTTATTTTTCATCATTTTTCAATTTTTCCCTTTTCTTTGCAGGTAATTCTGCACAAAACTTAAAAGCAAAAGGATTTTTTTTTTCATTTTTTCATTTTTCCATTTTTTTTAATATTCAACTATTTTGAAAGAAATGACAAAGCTCTAGATATTGGCATGATGTTCCACCACCCATGCCTAAATATGAGCATGTCCTTATTTAAAATTTAAAACAGAGATACACAGGGATAGATAGCACCTGAGTTTGCTGTACTATTCAGTGCCTCCAAAACCTAGAGAGTAAAAGAAATATAGAGTATTTACAAGTGTGTTGGTTCCCTCTTCTCCATGTACTCCCCTACATGATTGCTTGGCACGCTAAGTGACCGAGTGGCTTCTCACTTTGTCAATCACTTAGCTCTTAGAGCCTTCTCTCTCCCTGCTACAGCCAGTCACCACCTCCTCATGCACACACTTAGCATACACACACTCACTGCTACTCACACACAACCACACCCTCACCCTTTCCACTTGCACACATACACACACATACACACAAACACACTCACAGACACACACATAGACATATATATTTTTTTTTCATACACTCCCTTACACACATTCACATATTCATCATCACGCACACTTCTCCATTATTGTGCATTTTATCGTGTATGTGTATGCACAAGTTGCAAACATGTACATTATTCCCACACACATTAAGCCCTTCACACACACACGCACACATGTCCGATCCACACTTCACATGGCACCTAGCTAGGGTTAATCGCATCTTTCTAGAAGATGGTTAACCTAGCGCAATGCTACATTCCATTTGAATCATCGATTCAATCCCCACTACTATATTATATAGTTATACATATAAATATACAAAGATATATATATCTTATACATAGATATATGCATATATAAATAGGCTAAGTAGTTTCATTTATTTCAATTCCTACACTTCTTTCTTTCGTTCTTGTATTCTCTTTTTTTTTTGATTGAGAAACTTGCAAAAAGATTATAAAAGAGAAAAGATAATCCTTGACTTTGTAGGTACCCAATCTAACGCATAGCGAGATTATTTTGGACTTAAGTTTAGCCTGTTGCCAAGAACATATTTTGAGGGTGTACCTCAAGGACAAGATTATCACAAAAAAATCTAAACCAAGAAAAATCCAAAAACAAGATAAGCGAATGGAAATCACGTGTCTTTAAGATTCGCGTAGAGATTGATTTATCCTAAGTCTGCCTCCCTAAGTTCAACCCTCGGCCTAAAATTAACAATCTCAAAACATACTTTAGTCCAAGTTAAAAATACATTTGAAATATTTGTGTAAGACCGCTTGTAGGTAACCACTTCCACTATACTCATTTTCACACTAATATCACCTAATTAAATAACCCTACTCACGTTCAATCACAAGTTTTCTAGAGCCGTTGCCAGGGAACTCACTATTCGGATTTGATTTCTACTTTTTTCCTTTAGATTTATTCTTCTTTCCACCCATCTCTTCACGGGTATTTGTTGTTTGTGTTGGTGCAGGTGAACCTATTGTGAGGAGAAGACACGTAGAGGAGGTCGGAGACGTGGATGAGTCCAGGGTGGGAGCGAGAGTGTGAAGTCGTCGACGTTGCTTGGAGCTTCTTCGTACACGTTGCTGACAAGGTTGGTGTCCATTTCTCTTAGCAACCTAAGTTCTCTTGTTACCATAAATTTCATTAAAAAGATTAAAAAATTCAAAAAAAATAAAAAACCTGAAAAAAGAGAGCTTCCTGTTGGGATTTTTCAGGGTGAGTGGATTAAAATCCAGTAATTGATTATTTTCATCGCATCCACCGCCCTAGATTTCCCACAGACTTGCAGGTGAAAAATCAGAGAATCTTGATTCTGTGATTTTTCGTGATGCGTGATTTCATTGAGGCGAATTACACCCTAGTGTTTGTTTCATCTTTTCACCTCATTATTCACATTTGGGATTGTGTTATTTTGGTTGGGGAGTCTTGGAATCAAGTTGACTCCAACCCTATCACGACCTTACATTTGTCCTCTGATTTGATCCTGAATCTCTACCACAAAAGTTTTTTTATTCTCTTATCTTGGTGGTTGAGCCTTTGTGTGGATATTCATCTTGGTGATTGGGAGCAATTGAATTGCATTGTTTGGCTCCCATTCACATTGAATTAAAAGAGACACAGGCATCCACACTTAGAAATATCCATTTAGGGGCCCATTGCATTGTATCATTCATTAACCAAATCAATTTGAAGGAGGGTTATCTGGGCACAAAAACTTAGTTTTTAGAAAACTTGAAGATTGGTTAAAGCAATAACTCATTTGAATCCTAAAATTCATACTGCTAAAGAGCGGAATTCTAAAAGCCAATTCACCAATCTAAACTTCAATTTAGGTAGATTTTCCTATTGCATGATTGATTTACACACTCTTCAATCAACGCACTTGGACATTATCCTCTAAACAACACCCTTCACATTCCAAAGCACTTGTATTCTAAGCCTCTTAATTAAAATTGGTAGTAACTTAACCCCATTAAGGTTTGGAGGTCTAACTACCTACGTGCTGATACAGGCTCCCAAGTGCTATTGGGTGTCTAAGACTGGGACAAATGACCTTTCAATCTGGCTTGGTGGTTCTACGGTTCTTGTATACGATTTCATAGGTGGCGATAAAGGTAAATTAGACCATTAGGTCTGGGGTCACTTTTAATGGTTAGGGCCTTGATTGTTTGATTTGTCATCAAGTGCACCTATTCGGCATCTGTTCTCTTATCCCCTTCTCTCTTCTCATCTCCCCAATTCTTCTTTTGGTAGTGCATGTTTGGGAGGAGGTCACAAAACCCTAAATTGATTGAATTGTCTGATAATTCTAGGAGGGTAGAAACTGGTGAATCGTCCTCCTTCTCCGTAAACATTGCTACTCGCCCACCCCAAATCCTGAGGGGAGGAATCCTCCCCCCCTCACCAAGTGGTGGAGGAGTCGACCTGTTAACCTGCCTCCAAGCCCAGATGGCATTGTACACAGAACAGATTCAAGCCATCAGGGAAACCTTGGAGGAGATACAAAATCCTCCCAATCAGGAGGAGCCTAGGTCTCTGAGCTTGTATCAAAATCTCGCTGCAACAAAGACCCATAGGCAGGTTCGTGTCCCCGCTGGCGGGGATGATTTTGAATTAAAACCAAATGTCATTGGCCTAATCAATTTCCATTATAATGGACATGCCAGTGAAGACCCTTTTCTTCACTTAGAGGATCTGGTCTAATTGGCTGAAACAATTAAACCAAGAAATGTTGGGTTAGATGTGGCTCTCATGAAAATGTTCCCGTTTTCGTTGCGGGACAAAGCTGTGTAATGGTTGCACACGATTGGAAGAGCCATTCTTGGGGAGAGATGCGTACATATTTTCTCAACAAATTCTTTTCGATCAGGCACACCAATGTGCTTCGCCGTACCATCACCTCCTTCACACAACAAAACGGTGAATAATTTCATGAGGCATGGGAAAGGTATAATGACCTTCTCAGGAAATGTCCGCACCTCGGTCTGCCTTGGTGGCATGTAGCCCAAATCTTCTATTATGGGCTAAATGAAATCATGAGATAGATTGTGAATGCTTCCTGTGGAGGGAATTTCATGAACAAAGGTGAGGGTGGAGCGTTAGAACTATTCGAGAACATAAGTGAAAATTCAATGAACAACGCCTTCATCATCACCTTTAATTGGACCAGCGCACCTCGTAGTGGAGCACACAAGGTTGACACGAGACCCTCCCATTCATCTACTGATCTGAATTTAATCACACAAAAATTGGATGAAGTCTCTCTTGTTCACAAGAAGCTGGACAAACTTTTCGCCAACCCTACCCTTTCTATGGCCAACAGTTTGACTTCTCCATCACGTCACAAACCTAATCCTTCCCAAGTCAGGCTTATTTCCAAGAATCCCACATGACCTACACCATCTTTACTGAGTATCACGTCGAGAGACTTGGTAAGCAATGTGGACCTAGCTTCTGCTAGCCAGCATTTC
This sequence comes from Thalassia testudinum, assembly GCA_037157565.1. Taxonomy (NCBI): domain Eukaryota; kingdom Viridiplantae; phylum Streptophyta; class Magnoliopsida; order Alismatales; family Hydrocharitaceae; genus Thalassia; species Thalassia testudinum. Next base: position 20,277,538 of record JAZHRO010000015.1, on the reverse strand, counting down.
GACATGGAGGAGCAAGCCTCCATGTACTCGGATGCACTATCATATGCAAACCCATCTCAAAATTATAAGACGTGTGCACCTTGGGGAGCAACCCGTATTCTACTACTTATAACCCAGGGTGGTGCAATCATCCAAACTTCGCATGGTCCATAATCCTCAGCGCCAAAACCCCACTAGTGGACTAGTGCGATTGTCCACTCCCATTATCCTAAGGGCCCAGTATTATCCTCCAGTCAACTGGCGAAACGGTGGCAGCAACTAGCTTTTCTTAAGTCGTTGTAGTACAGATAGTTATTGCCATCATTTGCTAATATTTGTTACTCGGAAAATACAGTTCTCCCGAGGTCGAACTCAGGGAGTAAGTCGTATTCTAGAGATATACATGTTCTATTACAAAAATAAAGAGAGAGAGAGATGAAAGTTTGGCTCTTCTTCTTTTCTTCTTTCTTCCTCTTTGTCTTATCTCCTCTTTGGCTTTTATTCTTCGTGTTCTTCCTCTATTTCTTAGTTGGACGATCCTGTCTTTTTCTTCTTTTTATTTTCTTTGTTTCTTCTTTTCTTGCCTCAGATCTTCCTCCCGTGCTCTTCTTCTTCTTTTCTTCTTGCTTCTCTTCTTCTTCTGCTTTCTGTTTCTACACTTGGCGGCTCTGTGTTCCTCTCTTTCCTCTGCTTCGCCTTCCTTCTTCTTCTTTGCCTTCACCTGTCTTCAGGACGTCGTTTGATTTCTAAATTAGACGACTTAAACCGCTTGTTGCTACAGTGTCTCCCTTAGCTTCCTTCTTCACCTGTGCCTGCACGCTCAAGAATTCAGAGTCAAAGGGCAAAACCTACTCCACCCCCTCCCCCGCGCGTCTCTTTCTCTCTAAGTTCGCTCTTAGGACAGCTCTCCCAGAGCAACCGGGTAATCGGGTACGAGTCGCGCCCGGGTCCAGGCCCACCGGCGTGCGGTGGTGGGCGAGGAGTGCAGGTCGGTTTAATTGGGTCGGGCCAGGTCCGCGGAGCGTGGTCACGGACGAGGCCGGGTCGGGTGAGAGGGACCTCACCCCGTGGTCAGGAGGCAGACAGCATAAGGCACTTTTTGCCTTTATGCGTCCGCACGCCTCTGAGAAGTTCCGAGGTGGGACTAAATGTCCCACCCCAATTGAGCGCCCGTCGCGGAGGGAGCAGTGGGTGATCGTGGCTTCACGCGCGGCCTTCGCCCCAACTGCGAGCCTGGGACGTTTCGCGGAGACGCCCCGCGCAACCTGGGAGTCGAACCTGGGCGAAGGCGTGCCTGCACCTGCAGGCGAAGGAGCTCTGCCTGCTCAGTAATGGCGAGGGCGGGAGAGTCACCTGGTCACAGAAGAACGGCCTCTCGGCCTAATCAGACAGGCGGGGGACCTTCGCCGTGGCACGGCGAAGGTGGTCGGATGGTTTGCAGTGGGCGTGGTGGAGCCACCGGATCACCCTAGGTCAAACTGCGGGCGGAGAAGTGGGTGTGTTTGGTGGATCTGCAGAGAGCGTTTGGTGGGAATAGGAGGGGTGGAAGAGGATCAGGGTGACGAGGTGGAGGTTATGCACAGGTCGGCGAGCCGTGTGGGGTGCTGGAACGATGGGAGCGGTTCGCCGGAGTTTGGCCGGAGGTGGAGAAGGTGAGGGTGATCGGTGGGAAATCGGGGCCGACAGTAAGGGTTTCAGTATGGAAAAGAAAGAGGAGAAGTTCTACCTGCTAAGCTGGACGAGGGGGGGTTGGCACAGACGACAGTCGTATCGACTGTCGCCGGAGAAGAAATTGCCCAGAGGAAGGGGCGGCGGCGAGGAAGGGACCGGAGAGGCGCCAACTGGGTGCGGCGTGACGCGGAAGGATCGAGGGAAGGTAACCCTGCTGCTGGTAGTGCGGTAGGGCGACGAGGAGGAGGAGGAGATGGCCGCCGGAGCAAGGGGGCGTCTGTCGGAGTGGGAAGGGAGGAATTTAGGGGGGTGTCTCCGTCAGATCCGAGCTCCAAAGAACGGTGGAGCGACGGGGGTATTTATAGGGGCGGAATCAGAGAGGAGGGCGGAGGGAGACGACGTCTCTCCCTCGCAGGAGGACGCCGGAGGAAGGAGACCGATACCGTCCGTGCGTTCGCACGGGCGGTATGGGCGGTCGCAGTACCCAGGGGGGTGTCCCTGCGATGGCTGACGACGCAGGGTACCCCCCATTGGCTTGCCAGGGCCCCTCCCTCACCCTGCGCGGCGCCATGCTTCACGCAATGTCGCCGGAGCATGGTGCTGTGCAGGTTTTGCAGGAGGGACCTATGTTGGTGCTAGAGCACCACGATCATTTGTTTTGATGATAACAAAACACGTGTTATTTAACATTTGCAAATTGAGTCCTAGATTTCAGGTCAATTGCAAATGTGGACGTGTTTAGACGGAGTTCGAGCTCGCATCCAGGACGGATTGGAGGAGCTTGACGGAAAACAGAGGAGGTTCGCGTGGAGCGAAAGATTGAAGATGGAAGGAAATGAAGAATAGGATAGATTTCCTTCTTTTGTACTTGTTGTATTTTTCGTTTCTTTTGTTGCTCTTTATTTCCTTAGAAATTATGTTAAAGAGCCTCAAAGAACCCTAACAGTAGTCCTAGGAACACCGGCATAACCCTAGGATACTTAGGTTTTCTGTAGAATACTTAAAAAACCAATATAGGGCTCAAACAGCATTTCCAGACGTCTAATTCCCAAATCAGACGTCTGATAAAGTATTTTAAGACGTCTGATAACTGTTAGGCTGGATATAGTTAGTTCTGTCTGATGAAATCATACGTCCAGACCTTAGACCAGACGTCTTAGGAGATGTCTGATGGTTTTGCCAGACGTCCAATTAGTGGACCGTTGGCTCGCTTTGCAAACATTCAAGATTATGACCATTAGAGCCTTATCAGACGTCCCTAGGCCTTTCCAGACGTCTGATAAATGACCGTTTTGCCTCGGCTGACCCAAAATCTCTTCTCAGAGATTTTCTAGCTGTTGCAACGTTTGGAAATCAATTCCCATAGTAAAAGTAGGTTTCCAGACTTCCATACATAGTGCCAGACGTCCTGTATGTCGTCTGATGGACTTACGTAAAAACCCTGTTTAGATCTGATCCAAGTCAGGGAGAGACCCGCCCAAAATCAGACGTCTGACCTTGGAATCAGACGTCTTAAAGTGAACTTCCAGACGTCTGATGCTAGAATTAGACGTCTGATAAGCCTGTCAGAATAATGATTGTTCCTGATTTCGGGCTGATTCACTTGGGCTTTGTACCCAACGGCTATGAAAGCTTTTCTAAGCCTTCCAAAGCCTTCCTAAGGCTTCTATAAATAGAGGGGAGCCTTTACACACCTAGATACAAGAGATACACTTAGACACACAAGAGACACACTTGGATACACTTAGCTACACACTTCCACACTCTTTTGTGTCCAGAAAAGATCTTGCTCTCTAAGCTCAAGCTCCATCATCTTGAGAGCATCAAGCCTTCGTGCACCCGCTCTCCCGCCGTTGTTCACGAGAGAGACATTGCGCCGTTGCGTGGCTCACGCACCTGCGTCATCGTCGACGCACTCCTTGCAAAGGGGAGTTTCCTAAATCCTATAGAAGCTTAGGTTTATTACTTTGTTGGCTCTATAGGACTTGTTGTTTATTTTATCTTTGCTATTTGGTTGGGTATTCGCTTTGCGAATTCCCGTCTCCTTCGCGAGACAAAATCCTTCTCGTGGAGAGAAGGGGTTGAGGAACGCTACCCTCGTACTTGTAGCGTGGTTGTACTGAGGTTGAATCACCCTCGTTTTAAAGTGATTCGGTTAGTGGATTTGATCAACTAGGTTGATCGGAAAATCCTAACTCGAGAGGGTTAGGTAGTGGTTTTCACCCATTTTGGGTATCCACCTAAAATTACTTGTGTACTTGTGCGATTGTTTGTTTATTCTGTGATATTATTTTATTTCCGTATTTTTATCGTCACACTGATCTCACCCCCTCCAAGCCCGAAACTACAATTGGTATCAGAGCAGGTCTTGCGAGATCAGAGTAACACCCGGCAAGAGATCAAATGGAGGGAAGCACATCAGCAATCAGAATCTCCGAAGGGCAATCCACCGTCCGACCACCCTATTTCGACGGGGGAGACTTTGGATATTGGAAGTTGAGGATGAAGACGTGGCTCCAAGCCACTGAATTTGAGATATGAGGATGTTGCGAAACCCCATACGAGATCCCGAAGCGACCCCAAGGAGGCTACTCGCAACTGCAGATTCAAGAGCTTTCACTCAACGCAAAGGCAATGAATGCCCTGTATTGCGCATTGAGTCTGAAGGAGTTCGAGAAAATCAAAGAGTGCACCACCGCCCACGAGATATGGACGAGGTTGGAAGGCACTCATGAGGAGACAAGCTCGGAGGAAGAAGAAGAAAAAGAAGAAACCGCTTGCTTTGGTTTCATGGCCAGAGGAAGCAATAGCGACAACGAAAGAGGAAGCGACAGCGACAATGAGGTAAATTTTGATTTACAAGAAGCTTTTAATGAACTTTTTGAGATTAGTAAATCACTTAGGATAGAAAATAAAAGCGTTAAAAAGAACCTTAGTTTTCTTAAAAATGAAAATGATAGGTTAGAAATAAAACTTAAGGATCTAGAAACTTGTCCTAAAAATGATAACCTATTATTAGAAAATCATAACCTCATCAATGAAAATAATAAGTTGATTGATGAAAATGATAGTCTAAAGTTAGAAATCTATGATTTAAAGACTAAGATGCAAACTATAGAAAAAGAAATTGCATGTCTTAGGGAAAATTCTAACAAATTAATCAACAAAGTAGACAAGTTTTATAGCCCTAAGATTGAGAAAGGATCTCCATCAAGGAGACCCGCTAACAAATCCGGATCCAAGCCCACTTGGATACCGAAAAAGGAATTAGAATCTTGTTTTGTAGGGTTCAGGGATAATTACAACATAAAGGACTGGACCTACAAACTAAAGGCTGGTCAACTCGAGTTGGGAGAATCAAGGAGTAGACCAAGGAGGAGAACAAGAAGACCGACGAGACGGCGAACAAGCAACGGACCCGCCGCACGTCGACCACCAGATTAGAGACCGGCGCCGATCCCGGGCCTCCAAGCTACGGATGGGAGCCCCATCCGATGTGGCATCCACCACCACCATTTGGGCCATTTTATTGGCCATGGTAGGTGAGGTAAAATTTTTAACCCTATCTTTTTATAAGCACTTAGATAGGGGGAGTTAAAAAAAAAGAATGATGAGCTAATTGTCAATTTTTAAGGGGGAGATGTAAGGTAGCTAAATTTCCTTTAGTAAGGGGGAGAAAAATAATAGCTATCTTGTTGTTACAAAAAAGGGGAGAATATTACCTTTGTTAAAATAAATTCATAGAAGAGCATGTCTTAAGGGGGAGTTATAGGAAATTTAAAACCAATCAAACCTTTTGATAATGTCAAAAAGGGGGAGGATTTTTATGCATTATTATTTACGATTTTGTCATCATCATAAAGGGGGAGATTGTTGGTGCTAGAGCACCACGATTATTTGTTTTGATGATAACAAAACACGTGTTATTTAACATTTGCAAATTGAGTCCTAGATTTCAGGTCAATTGCAAATGTGGACGTGTTTAGACGGAGTTCAAGCTCGCATCCAGGACGGATTGGAGGAGCTTGACGGAAAACAGAGGAGGTTCGCGTGGAGCGAAAGATTGAAGATGGAAGGAAATGAAGAATAGGATAGATTTCCTTCTTTTGTACTTGTTGTATTTTTCGTTTCTTTTGTTGCTCTTTATTTCCTTAGAAATTATGTTAAAGAGCCTCAAAGAACCCTAACAGTAGTCCTAGGAACACCAGCACAACCCTAGGATACTTAGGTTTTCTGTAGAATACTTGGAAAACCAATATAGGGCTCAAACAGCATTTCCAGACGTCTAATTCCCAAATCAGACGTCTGATAAAGTATTTTAAGACGTCTGACTGTTGTTTCAGACGTCTGATAACTATTAGGCTGGACAGAGTTAGTTCTGTCTGATGAAATTAGACGTCTAGACCTTAGACCAGACGTCTTAGGAGACGTCTGATGGTTTTGCCAGACGTCCAATTAGTGGACCGTTGGCTCGCTTTGCAAACACTCAAGATTATGACCGTTAGAACCTTATCAGACGTCCCTAGGCCTTTCCAGATGTCTGATAAATGACCGTTTTGCCTCGGCTGACCCAAAATCTCTTCTCAGAGATTTTCTAGTCGTTGCAACGTTTGGAAATCAATTCCCACAGTAAAAGTAGGTTTCCAGACGTCCATACATAGTGCCAGACGTCCTGTATGTCGTCTGATGGACTTGCGTAAAAACCCTGTTTAGATCTGATCCAAGTCAGGGAGAGACCCGCCCAAAATCATACGTCTGACCTTGGAATCAGACGTCTTAAAGTGAACTTCCAGACGTCTGATGCTAGAATTAGACGTCTGATAAGCCTGTCAGAACAATGATTGTTCTTGATTTCGGGCTGATTCACTTGGGCTTTGTACCCAACGGCTATGGAAGCTTTTCTAAGCCTTCCAAAGCCTTCCTAAGGCCTCTATAAATAGAGGGGAGCCTTTACACACCTAGATACAAGAGATACACTTAGACACACAAGAGACACACTTGGATACACTTAGCTACACACTTCCACACTCTTTTGTGTCCAGAAAAGATCTTGCTCTCTAAGCTCAAGCTCCATCATCTTGAGAGCATCAAGCCTTCGCGCACCCGCTCTCCCGCCGTTGTTCACGAGAGCGACATTGAGCCGTTGCGTGGCTCACGCACCTGCGTCATCGTCGACGCACTCCTTGCAAAGGGGAGTTTCCTAAATCCTATAGAAGCTTAGGTTTATTACTTTGTTGGCTCTATAGGACTTGTTGTTTATTTTATCTTTGCTATTTGATTGGGTATTCGCTTTGCAAATTCCCGTCTCCTTCGCGAGACAAAATCCTTCTCGTGGAGAGAAGGGGTTGAGGAACGCTACCCTCGTACTTGTAGCGTGGTTGTACTGAGGTTGAATCACCCTCGTTTTAAAGTGATTCGGTTAGTGGATTTGATCAACTAGGTTGATCGGAAAATCCTAACTCGAGAGGGTTAGGTGGTGGTTTTCACCCGTTTTGGGTTTCCACATAAAATTACTTGTGTACTTGTGCGATTGTTTGTTTATTCTGTGATATTATTTTATTTCCGCATTTTTTTCGTCACACTGATCTCACCCCCTCCAAGCCCGAAGCTACAACCTAATCGCAAAGAACGAAGGAGAGTTAGGGGCCAAAATGCGAGGGTTCAAAAGTTGAGGGCCAAAAAGTAAATATATGAGGACCAAAGTGTAAAGTTGGTCAAGAAGGTTTCTTCTTAGGCCCAAGTTTTTATGCACGACTAATTAGGACCTAAGGATTCTGATGGTAAATTTTATTTCTAGCTTAAACCTTGTTTGACCGGTCAATTTACGCAAAAACCCAAATTAAGTTGTTAATTGGGCATGGTTCTCAATGTAGGTCAAAATGGATTTCTAAGGCCAAATTGAAAGTCCTAAACCCTATAGATTATTTTTATGTGAATTTTAGAGGGTTTAGTTGATTTTTACCTTGCCTCGAACCACGTGAATTGAAGTGGATTTATTTTTAGGGTTAAAGGCTGTCATTTAATTCTTTGAGGTTGCTGTAGCCCTTCTCATCCCACTTTTCTTCTTATTAGGTTATTTTGACCTATGTTTGGACCCTGAGTTACCCTATTTTCAGATAAGATTGGTGAAATTACATTTTTACCCCTCAGTTTATGTTTTCTTTGCAAACTCAGAATCTCTCTGAGCCAAGCCTTTCTAAGGTTATGTAGGAGCTTTTATTCTCTGTATTAGGTCAAAATGAGCTAGTTATGGCTCATGATGAGGTTCTCATCAGCTGCTCAACACCTGGACCTGAAAAATGTGGTAAGTAAGACACGTCAGTGAAACGTTGAGTATAGTGGCTTCCCTTAGTTAATTACAAACATTAATGCATATCTGAAATAAATGATAGATCCTAGGATATGGCATGAATCCTAGGACTTGAAACTAGATTGAATGATAGATCCTAGGGTATGGCATGAATCCTAGGACCTGAAAACTAGATTAAATGATAAATCCTAGGGCATGGCATGAATCCTAGGACTAGAAACTCTGGAACGATTGTATTAAATGCCTGAATTGCAGTCTTGGATGAGTAGATAGAATAATAATAATTACTTGTAATTGGATAACAGGTACCTGTGAAATGTAGAGTAGTGTTACACGTAATTCCTGTTGTTTGTAAATAAATACTAGTTTCCTATATATAAATTGGAAAAGAAAGATTGGATGTTGGAAATACATGCTATCTGCGAATAAACCTGAAATGATGAAACATATTATGGCTTGGCCTGAGAAACAAAAGCATGAACCCTACGGGGAGTTAGGAGTAGAGCTCCTGGAAATACAAAGAATGGAACTGGAAATGTGAATGGGGAAGTGAGCTGGCTCTTGAGTACGGAGTACCAAGGAGAGCGACTGTCCCCCTGTTTAGTGTAGAGCGGAGCTAGTCGCCCTAGGTTTGGGACCCGTGGTTAGGACTGGCCACTTTGTATCGACTCTGTGGCCCTCGCATACACAGTACCGGGGAGAGCTACTAGTGTAGGGAGAGAGCTAGCCACCTCACGGGGCCCGGGGTTCAGCTAGCCGTCCTACACTGACTTGTTAGGCCCACTGGGCAAACCAGGATAGTCAGGCGAGGGTGCGCGGACTGTGGAGGGGCGAGACCCCTGTTTGGTTACTATAAAGGGACTAGACCCCTATTACTGAGAGGGCTCTGCCCTATACTGGCTTCGTGTTGTGCTTTGGGTGCACCCGTTAACGGAAACGATTGACCGCGTGCCAGTGCGGGGTAGCTACCCGTGTGTTTATCGCACGTGCCGTAGTCACCGTTATTCCTATCAGCGACCTTGGGGTGGTTGACTGAGGGTAGGACCACCACGGGGGACTCTCTTGGCTAGGAGAGCACCACGTGCTACTTCTACTTTTCGGAAAAGACTGCAATCAAGATCGTTCCCACGAGGAACATTCGAGATCAAGAGAAAGACCTGAGAAATAAACCAAAAAAGAGTAAAATAAAGAAAGAAATTAAAACAACAGCTACTTATCCACCTTTACTTTTTTCTTAGCTAGCTGGTTGTCACTCTACTTAGCGTTTCGCTGACGTGTCGTACTTACCACCTTTTTCAAGCCTAGGTGTTGAGCAGCCAGAGCCTATGGTTGTGGAGGGTGCTAGGCCTAGTAGAGCCCAGTAGTTGTACTTTTGTTGTACCCATTTTTCTGTAGTAGTGAGTATTCTGTTACACCTTTGTACTCTTTTATTGTAAAGTTCATATTTCTGTACCTGTTTTTAATTCTCTACTATTGTGGTGGTGTGTACTATGGTAGTTCTTTTCTTTACTGCTGTACTTTTGTTACTGTTAGTTGCTTGCATGGTGAATGTGGTTTATTTTACTGCTTTTTGGTTAATTTCTCGTTGGACGACTGGATCTTGGGATCGGTCGAGTCGGTTAGATTCTCGTGTCCTGTAGGGATTCGGGAATCGGGTCGTAACAAATGCTATGCTAAACCATGAGGATTGTGATCAAGTCCAATCTAGATGATTCAAACTGGTAATCATTATCATTGAATTGGTAACTTGAAGAAAGAAATAGTATGCCAACCACTCAGGATCGTGATCAATTCCAATCTAGACAATTCAAACTGACTAGAACCTAATCATTGCATTATCATTAAATTGAGAACTTGACTAAAGAAGCAATACACTAGATCATGAGGATTTTGGTTAACTCCAATATAGAAAATTCAAATTGCTATTTTGTGGTGAAGTTTAAATATTTACATTTTCTCCCTTGAACTTATCTCTTGAATTTTTTTATATTACAATAAATTATTTTATTCAATTTTCATCACTTTTGAATTGCATGAACCCTGATGCAATTTGCGACATGTAGGCATCATCATGGACAGAATTTAGAAAGCTCATCAGGATAATCTCCTTCAAGTAATGGTGATTTTTCTAGGGGAACAAGTCCTCTTTTAGCCTATGCAATTAAATAGGTCCCTCATTTACATCTTTGATAGTCATAGAAATTTGCTTTTTGCTTTTTTTTAACAACTAACTATGTTTGCTCTTCCATACATGCTTGGTGGATATTTTAACAAAGGCAGATTCAAAATTTATTCAAGGGTGGATTATTCCTGGAGAAATTTTTGAAGATGTAAAACAGGGTAATGCTTTTTGGGGGATAAAATCAAATTATATGCTAGTTAAAGCAATGTCAGCATTTGTCCTACCTTAGTGTGATGATTTTGTGACACTAACTCTGAACTATCCAACTCATGCTATTTATTTATGGAAGCAGATCACTTGGCAGACTCACTTTTCAACTTCCAATGATAGAGATGCTCTTTCAAGTGAAAATAGCATTTGCATTTTGCTTCACATAGTAAATATACTTCTCTTTTGTATCATTATAGTGGTCTAATAATTACTGCAACAACTATCCGATTAATTCATAGGCTATGCTTTACTATCAAAGATCACATCTGACTCTTCACCTTGGATAAGTCTGAAAGGCACCTTTATGATCTTCACTTATGTTCCTTATGAAATTTGTGTTAGTCGATTCTTTCAAAATCAAATTACCTTTGTCTTTTGATGCTCTTCCGTACTTCTTTGATGTACTATTGTTTCCAAAATATTATCCATGTGCCTCAGATCAACCCGGTGTTATTTATTTTGTATGTGTCGTTCCAGTCATCAAATCCCTATCAGCTTAATTGTTGAAGTAGATTTTCTTTTATTTTTCTTCCATTCAAACCTCGTGCTTTTTCACGTAGTTTTTTTTGTCATCTTTATAGATTCTAGTAGTAGTAGCAAATAACTCTTTAAATTCTTGCAGCTGAATGAACTTCTTGATTTGGTACATTGGGCCAACATTGCCAGTTTGTCTATATTTCATGTATTTGTTCCAACATTTGATGCATATAATTATTTTTGTATATATCAATTGGCATATTAGTCAACTATGTCAAGTGTGGCTATACTTTCTGCTTACTCCTTTGAAAAATTGACCTTTTCATGCATTGGACTACAATATTATAATATATTTCTAGGTGGTGTTGACTAATAATATTTTATAGAAATTATAAATAGATTTTGGTTATGATGTGGTTTTGTTATTTAAATGTCATTCTTTCCTCAGGAAACCATGAGGATAATCTCCGCTATATTTGACGATTCTCTATTAGGAGATATGATTTGGTGTACAGATAACTGAGCACTCAAGTTGCTACAACATCTAACACTCCTAAGCCTCCACCCCCTTCCCCTCCACCAGAAAAGACACAATTTGGTGGACTAAAGCATGAAGATCGGATCTTTACCAATCTCTATGTATTGCATGACCCTTTTCTCAGGAGTGCAATGAAACATGGTGATTAATACAGGACCAAGGACTCGATCTTGGAGGGCTTAGATTGGATTGTTAATGAAATGAAGAAAGTTGGGCTCCATAGCAAAGGAGGGGCTGGGTTTCCATCTAGTTTGAAGTGGTCTTTTGGCTATTATTGTAGTTGTCTTATATTTTTTTGAGATTTCTCTATATTTTTGTAATTCTTGTAAATCCCCTCAAAGGGTAGATGTAACAATTTTTTAGTCTTAATGAACTGGCAAATGGAGCTTATATGCTTTATGCTTGGAAAAAATTGTAATGAGAATGATATTTAATGAAATTGTGTTATATCAGCCACTTGCAACATATATGGAAATGATGTTGAGTAATATAGTAGGGACAAATTAGTAACATTTCCAATTGTTGCTATATGTGATCATAGAGTGATTATCTAGCGTCAATTTTTTGACATTTTTATTTGTTGCTAAATTATTCAATGACAATTGTGCCACATCATTTTGACTCCGTAGATCTTTCATTAGCGACAACTATATTTGACACTACCATTGTTATATAGTGATATTTTGGTGACATTTTTTGTAGCTATAGGTAAACTTTAGGGGCAAAAATTGCGACAATTGTATTTGACTCTATAGGCTGCTACAATGATGATTTAGTGACAACTATATTTGACACTACAATTGTTAATATAGTGACGATAAAATTTGTCACAAACTTTTAGCGACGGCATTCTTAGCGATGGTAGAGTGACAAATTTTTTAATTGTCACTAAATTATTTTAGCAATAAAAGAATTACCTTTAGCGACAAATGTTCTTTGTCCCTAAAGCCTATTTTTGTTGTAGTGAGTTGTCTCTTTGGTCTCCACTTAAGTGTGGATCCAGATTTGTTAGAAGTCCTCCTTGTGGGAGGCGCCTTTTCCAGCACATTTTGGCTATTACTAGCCTCATAATAGCCTAATCCATATTTATTAGAGGATGGGTTTTGGTGAGCAATGAGCTTATCCAAGTTAGCCTTTCCTTTAGTAAATTTGGCTAGATCTTCAAATAATTAGTTTGATTTTTCTCTAAGGTGACTTATTTCCATTTTCATTTTATCCATTTTGTCTTCCAAACCTCTAATCTCAAATTTTAGTAAGCCATTTTCATCTCTTCTAAAGGAGTTTGTTTTTTCAAGAACATGTATTTTGTCAAGTAACTCCTCCCTATCAAGAAATTATTGTTCACTCATAACGGTATATAAGTCCTTTACTAATGATTCTTTTTCAATAATCAAGTTTCCTACTTGCATAGATAGTCCAGTTACCTCATTAGTGAGAGCTAAGTTCTTTTCCTTGAAACTTTTAATTACTTCCTTAGCTTCTAGATTTTCTACTCTTAATGACATGTTTTTATTTTTAAGTTCTTTAAACTCTAAATAGAAGGAATCAAAAGCATCTTGTAATTCATCAAGAGTATAAGAAGATACCTTGGTTTCCTCGAAATTAGATCCGGAGTTGGTGTCATCACTTGTCGCCATGAGACCCAAGCATGCGATTTATTCATTTGACGAATCCTCTTCTTCCTCAAAGCTCTTGTCATCCCAAGTTGCTTGAAATGTCTTCTTCTTGAAGGGTTTTGGCTTCTAAAACTTCTTGTGCTCCACTATCTTCTTTCCTTTCTTTTCTTCATCCCTTCTCAATAAGGGACATTCCTTCCTCATATGGTCTCTCTTCTTGCAATTATAGAATACTAGAGGCTCTTCTTCCTTTTTCTTTCCCTTGGTATCTCTCCTATTCTTGAGAAACTTCTTAAATTTTTTAACTAATAAAACAAAATATTCATCGTCGATACTTACCTCATCATATGAAGTTGCTTGAAAGGCCAAGGTTCTTCTTTGGCTTGGGTGTCTTTGGCTTGGGTGTGATGGACTTTCGATTTTGGTCCATCTTGGTCTCATGGGCCATTAGATTCCCAAGTAGATCATCCATGTCTAGGTTCTCTACTTGGTTGGCTTCTTTTATCACTTGTGACTTTTTGATCCCACTCTGGTCCAAGGGAGCTAAGGAGCTTGGCTTGAAGCTCCCTTGAATGAATGTCTTTTCGAGAGACTTAAGGTTATTCATGATCAATGTGAATCAGGTGTACATGTCTCCAAGTCTCTCATTCTCATTCATGGTGAAGGCTTCGAATTCCTGAGATAAGAGATTAATTTTAGAAGTTTTAACTTTTGACATACCTTCATGAGTTACCTCTAGAGTCCTCTAAATCTCATAGGCGATCTTGCAATGACTTATGTGATTGAACTCCTTCGAGCTGAGGATACAATAGAGCATGTTCATCACCTTGGCGTTGAGGCTAAGATGGTGGATTCACTACAAAAAAAATGGCCTTTAGTGGCGAATTAAATAGTGGTATATAATACATTTGCCACTAATTTCTTAGATTTAGTGGCAAATTTTTTGTATTTGACATTATAACATTTTGTCAAGTGACAATTAGTAATATGGGCAAATATATTTACCGCTATTGACTTTGATTTAGTGACAATTGTTATTTATGCTACTATAATATTTTGTCAAATGACAATTTGTATTAGTGGCAAATATATTTTCCACTATAGTCTTTAATTTAGTGGCAATTGTTGCTTATGCCACTATAATATTTTTATAAAATGACAATTAGCATTTTGATTTAGTAGCAATTGTTATTTATGACACTATAATATTTTTTTCGAATAACAAATTGGTCTAAATGACATGAGTACTATTTCATCTTCAACATTTTTTAATAACATAGGGAAAAGTTAAATTGAAACTTATCTCTTTAAACAGAAAAAAACATTTTGATTTCATTTATTTAAGATACATGTAGGTGGGAAATAGAGTAATCACTGTAACGAAACATGTCTTTAGTGATCATATTTTAAAGATGAATTTATTTTTAGTAAAAAAAATAGATAGAAGACAAAAAAAAAAAAAAAAAAAATTAATCTTCAAAAATTAATTATTTCTCTCGAAGCATGTTAGACATCTCTAAAATTTAATCATCATTTTTCTTACGAAACTTTCCCTCGAACTAAATTTCATGTCCCAATGAAACTATCTTCTCTCCGCTAAGAGGCCCCAACCCTAACCCATCATCTCCCTCTCGCTCCCATGGCAGAGAAGAAGCGCAGCTACTTTCCCTTCCTCCGGAACCCCTCGACGCCCCCGTGCCTCCCTCATCTGGCACCCTCCTTGGCCCTTCAAAGCCCCACAGGCATGCTCGCAAGGACAACAACGACTCCTCCACCGCTGCCCTTCCCTCCTCCCCTAAGAGCCGCTGCCGCCGCCGCCACTACCCCTCTAGCCACCATTCCCTACTCATCATCATCGAGAACAACAATAGCGTCAGACTCAAGTGTGATCGCCTCGTGCTCCTCGCAGAGCTGACATCTCTTGTGCCCTGAAGGGAGTAAGTGGCGAAGGTCGTGCCCTTGATGGACGTGGTCGTCAAGGTGTTCTGCATGCCCACGGAGCCCAGCTTCTCCCTTGGCAGAGGAAGCGACAGTATAGCTCCAATAGCAGTAGCTTCATCTTCTCCGGCCAAAAGGTCCTTACTAACGCCCACTCTGTCGAGCACCACACCCAAGTCAAGGTCAAGAAGCACAACTCCTACACCAAGTACTACGCCACTGTCTTCGCCATTAGGATCAAGTGCGACATAGGTTAAAGACCGTTCCTTTCTCAGGAAAAAACCCTCCCTTAAGATTTCTTTAGCATGGCTGCTCTTATTGTTAAATGGTTATTCTATGAGTGTTTCGAGACTACTCTTTTTGTTGGTTCTTGAGAAATGCCCACAGTAGTTTTATTTGATCATGACGATCAGATCCTTTAGTTTTATTTGATGTAATAAAGAAAAGAAAGTAAGAATCAAGAAGCACCAAGTTATGATATGTTAATCCATTGGCTTAGAAAAAATGCCTTTAGATGAATTTGTTGTCAGTCACCTGCCACTTTACTCTTTATTATTTTGTTATTTCATGAATTTGTTGTCAGTTGAGTTGTTCTTGTGGCATTTCATATTTTTTTTGTACCTAATGATTATTGAATATTCTTTACTGAAAGTAATTTTTTAAAACAATCTTTGTATTTGTCTTTTTCCACTCTTTAATGTTAGTGTCTTAAATCCATATGAATTTTTGATGAGACTATCCTCGACCGTTAATATGGAAACGGTCGAAAATAAAGATATTCTCGATCGTTATAACCGGTCGACAATGGTCTCAACTAGATGACTTAATTATACTTGACTTTCTCGACCGTTATATATTCTATGGTCGAGGATTACGTTTATCCTCGACTGTTAATGTAACAATGGTCGAGTAAATTATTATTCTCGACCGTTTATAACGGTCGAGAGTGGACTCAACCATCCTGACTATTTTGCAGGTAAGAAAGTTAATGACTAAACTTTTGGCAACCGTTACTCTTATAACGGTCGAGAATTTCCGTCTCGAACAATGCTTTTTCTACTAATGCATTTTAGGTATGAGACTGGTAAACATGTTGGTGTCTATTCCGAAAACTGTATTGAAATAGTAGAAGCAGCAGAGACTATTAGGTATCCTCAAATACCTTTCTCTCCATCCAATCAATAGTGGAAGAATAAATCTGAGAGGTTTTTATAATATTATATGGAATCTTACCCATGAGGTAATGCCTTTTATTTAGAAGTGAAGTGATAAGTATGTTTAGACACGACTGCCATTATGTGAAAAAGATTAGAATCTATATTGATTGTAGACTATGTAAAATTTATGTAATAATAAGATGATGGCTTTTACCAGGCTTCAGTGGGAACAAATGGAAGACTCAGATAAGCTTCTCTTCTTCATAGGCTTCATCTGGTTTCATGTCTTAGATCTCAGAGGTCAGTGGCGGAGGTGGAAGTGGCAGTAGCACTGAGGAGAACCATGATGCTTGTGGCTTTGTTGCAAATTATCCCATGACCTCTTGGGAGGATTCTGTTATGCTATCTGATTGCTTCAATGGGGGGAAGAGAGTAAGAGGAGAGTTGCTTGTCAAGACTTAGGTACTTTTCGACCTGAGGACTTTGTTTAATCATAGTGGTACCATTTGGTTATGAATATTATGATCTTGACTGATTTCTAGAGTGGAGAGTTGAGGGATAATGGCTCAAGTTCGGAGTTCATTGCCTATGCTGCTGTTGTTGCTTGCTTTCTTGCTGCTGCTGCTTGCTTAGGCTGCTGCTGTTGCTACTTGCCTATTTAGCAGCATGTTTTTGTAACTCAGGTTAGTTCTATTTGCTTCTTCATCACCCAAATAACCTGTAAAATGGGACACTACCCAATTGCTAGAAACAATTCACATCACATGCTTTTGCAATTGTGAATAAGTTTCACTCCAATAAATAATAAATGAAGCCATATTTCATATGGACGTCAAATATTTTGCCATAGCAAAAGATGTTAGAAGGGAGGGTCCAAAGTGGGGAAAACATAGTTTAACAAGGTTACTGCTTTGTCAGATTGAGATATTTAAGGTAACACATTTTGACTATACAGGTATTCAGCAAACCATATCTATGATATGAAGCAAATAACTAAAGTGAACTCTCTATCCCCTGAATGCTTATGGATAAATCAATTTCGTTTACTTTTTTTTAATATGTAATGGTATGGTTTGTTTTTGACTATCTATATCCATACCTGAATGGTTACAAAGGAACTAATTTCATCATAAGTATTTGACTTAAGTTTTCTGATCATCATGTTATGTGGTCAAGCTATTTAAATGTAAATAGTCCATAACGCATTAAATAATGGCTTCTATGACTAATTTTTAGAAAGATAAATCTAAAGATGAATAAATTCCTAATGGATCTATATGTTGAAGTTGAATGTTTATGTTGTTATGTCCACTCATTGCTGGCTTGTATTAATGTAGCAGTCATTTGGCTCAAGTGACTACGGACAAATGAATAAGCTTACATTTTCTTTTTTATTATTGCATTTGAGCAGTAAAGGACACTACTATGTAAAAAGGCTTATCATAAAAGAATACATTTTTTAACATTTTTATTTCAACTTGCAGAATGATTCTTGTAGACTTGAATAAATCCTCTTGACTAAAAAAAAATCACTTAAATTTTAAGTGAAGGAAGGATCAACAGACTGGTCTACCTATTGACATTGTTGCAAGATGTGGCTGAGAAGATTTTGAAGTTCAAACCTTTCAGATTTGCATCACTGGAGCCCTCAGTGATGCAGAGTTGAATGATTTTCAGGTTCTTTTTTCTCCTCACTGATGCCACAAGTTATTGCTGATGTTCCTGCTCTTTGAGTTGGTTTCATTTGCCTCATTGTTCCTGATATGTAGATTAGGTGCTTCAGTGCCCCATTGCAACCTACTGATTAGGATGTTCATTCTACATGATAGAGATGGAGCCCTCAGTGATGCACAGTTGAATGATTTTTAGATTCTTTTTTTCCTTCACTGCTGCCACCAGTTATTGCCAATGTTCTTGCTCTCTGAGTTGCTTTCATTTGCCTCATCATTCCTGATCTGCAGCTTAGGTGCTTCAGTGCCCCATTGCAACCTACTATTTGTGAAAAATGTTGTTTAAGAGAAGATGCCAGAACAGGTCAATGAACGGGGTCTTACACTAACAAGATTTCTTTTCCTTCATGCTTTCTTTATAGAGAAAGGTTGCCTGGAAACAACATGGACGATTCTTATAAAATTTGGTTATGACAATGAACTTAGAGATGATCTGCTTCTCAAAAATGGTTGGGTATGCTCTAAAGGTGAGTGGATGTCAAGATCTTTTACTATTGCTTTGCCCATCCATTGCTTGTGTTCTCCATGGTTCAGTTGGCCTTGCACTTAGTAGAACTAAGTTTGAGAAAAACATACCAATTAATTTTTTTTAGGTGTACTGTCATTATCATTTTAGATGAACTAAAATTCATAGGGCTTTTAACATTCTATGATGACAAAATAATTTTGGCTGCAGGAAGATAAAGGAGATCAGATGATGAATGATTGAATGAGCTCAGAAGATGATCACAAGTTTAGGCATGACTTCAAGACATTTCTTCCCTACATTAAAATTGAAGTTATATTTTCTCATATGTTTTGTTATTATAACATGTCTTTTATCTTTCTTCTTTATTTTGATTTCTCCCCATTCGACTCCATTTAGCACCAACCCTCCTATCCCTTCTCATAATTATCTAATCTCAAAATGAATAAATATTCTATCTTGTAGCTAATATGCTACATTCAAGATGATCTGTTTTGCTCTATAGTTTTTGATGAAGACCATTAGTGATTCTCTATTGTTTTCGCATAGCACCTATATTTATTTTCACATGGTTTTGGCTTGAGAAGTTTGGATTCTAGCTGTCATAAGTTTCTGAAAATTTACTCCGAACTTCCTCCCACTCCCCTTCAGCTAAACTGCAGCTGCTGCTGTTGAAGTGTTGCTGCTGCTGAACTACAGCTATTGCGGCTGAACTACTGCTGCTGCTGTTGAATTGCTGTGGCTAAACTGCTAATGTTGACCTATCACAATCAGCCAATGGGGGAAGATGCTAAAGAGTTAAAGTCCAAGGAGGTATCCTCCATTTTATATTTACTTTTTTCGTAATTATTTTCAACTACAGTTATTTGTTGAATATTGAAGAAATAAAAAGAAAGCTGTTGTTGGAAATATTATCTCTATTGTCTTCTTTTTTGTGATAAATGCAACTAGATATTTCACCAATCAAAAAAGTTGGGAAAAGAATGTGAACTGATTTACTGAAGTATTTCGTTATTGGTTGGCTTCCTAATATCCAATTACAACAAAAGACCACACCTATGACTCCTATACACCCCCATCAATTCACATCTCACATTCAATATGTTATTTATCCCACAATGATTCAAAAGGAAAAAATAATCAACCAACCCAAAATAAAAAAAATAGAACAAATAAATAGTAGACCAAAAATATGGAAAGTTTCTGATGCACCATTCAGTGTTCAAGTTTTGTCCATGAAAATGCATTTGCATTTTTTTTTCTTTATTGTAATCCATTCTATCCTTGATGGTAAATGTCTTATATGGCAGGTTGAACCATAATAGGTGTCAAAATCGCATGCAATCCATAGGTGGTTACTTTGTATAGGTTGATTACTGTTTGAGATTTATATATTATTTCTGAATGCATGTCAGAAAAATTGGGCATAATTGGTGCTTGCTGTCCTTTAGCAGAGATCATCACTTGCTTATCTGAAATAATGTTTGCCTTGCCTTGCTATTTTTTTTGTGAATTTTGACTTATCATAGGTGGGACTTCAATTTTTCTTGTGGTATTAGGATTTAACATTTGGATGGTCGTACAAACATTATTCACAAGTATTAAAAAGTGACTGGCTGCCATGGTTAGTTTTTTTATTTTTTAAAAATAATATGTCAAATTCTTATCGAACATAGATTTAAGTTGTGCTTACCACCCGGAGATCTACAATTCAGTGAGATGCGACAACGAGACTTGTTACTACAACTCTACTGGTAGAGAGAGAATGATGAAACATATGGTAACCTTAGTAATGAATATGAATGGTAAATTTTGTGATTAATAAGTTGTTTTCAGGTGCTTAATATCTTCTCAATTCTCACCTTATTTCCAGTAATATTATACCACTCTATGTTCCATGAACTATGCCAAGTTCAAAGAGGCTACATCCGGGCCTTCCTAGAAAATAATGTATGCTTTTGGTTACAAATTAATAATGTTATAGCTTAGTTCTCCTACCAAATGTGCTGTAACACAACCTGATCTGCTAAAGACTCATGTGCTCATGCAGGTGGAGGATTTGTCATTTCTCCTGTGAACCAAGGAAAGCAATCTATTGTCAAACACATGCTTGCAATTGATTGGAAAATATGGAAATCATATTTATTCATTTCAACAGCTAGAGATATAACAATCCCGATGTTGGGTAGAGTAGTAGGTGCTAATATTATTTTTTATAGTAATTTTATATATGTTATTAAATCCCCTACTTATGATTGACTTTAATGTTTTCAGCTTTAAGAGAACTGTTCAGAGCAGAATTAGGGAACTACTCAATCTCTGATTCCTTATCGGATGACATAACAAGGGATATTGGAATGGAACAACAAGATGAAGAAATCACAGAAGAAGTTCGAACAGTTGAAAATAACTCAACTTTAAATGAAAATCCAATAGCAAACTTGAATGACTTGCCCATCTTAGCTGTAGATGTTGGTGGGTCTTTACTTGATCTAAATGATGCAATTGATGAATTCTTTGATGTTTTGGAACAACCAGAGCGTGAAGATTCTAAGCTTGAGTTGTCATCTAACTCAAGTTTTTTCTCAGAGCTAAGCTTAAGTGATGTTAATGATATTTTTTTTTCCATTTCCGAAGAACATGACAATTTTTGGAAGAGGTATCTCAATAGGAACTATGCATATTTAATATATTACTTTGTTGTTTTACGATTTTGCATGTAGGACTGAACTTCCACAAGCATGCATTACGATTGATAAAGCCAAACCCCAAATGGTTGCTAGTGAATAAAGTCATACTGCACATAATGGATTACCATAACAGATGAAAGTTGCTTGAGAAAAAAGTAGACTAGTGATTGCAAATGTAATTAAGTGGTTTGGGAATACAAGGGTCATCTTCTTATTGTTGGGAGGGGGGGTGGGTGTTGAGGGGTGCAAGAGTTAAAGTAAATGGCACAATCCTACCAATGGATTTATTGTAGCTATGACAAAGGTCAACTCTCAATAGCAACACAAGGAAGTGATGCAGCATATGTAAAGCCCTGAAGAAGCATTGTAATGTGGGATGGATGCTAAAGTTTTATGATTTTCCAGATGATTTCAATTGGGTTGATGAAGTGCTTCATATTTCATGATCCTTGTTTTTTTATTTTTTCTATATTTTTCTTTTCTTTTCTCTTGTATTATCCTTAAGAGTGGAATATGTACTTTGATGATTTGGTAAGTCAAAAGAAAGGATTTTGTACTTGTGCCCTTATGATTTGTGCTTGTTAAATTTTTTTTTTCTTAGTAAAGAATAAAATTAAGTCCTATATATAGGCATTCTTAAAGTGAATCAATATTGGCAATTAAATGACAAAAGAAAGTGTCATTAAAGTAAATAATTAGTGATGATTTAGTGACATAAGAAAGTGCTATTAAAGTAAATCAATAGTGGTAATTTAGAGACACAAATAATTGTTGCTAAATAATATCAATAGAGAATTAAATGGTAGAAAAAAGTGTCATTAAAGTAAATAAATAGTGGTAATTTAGTGACAAAAAAAAGTTACTGAATGATGCATATAGCGACATTATAGCATCAGTTAAATTGCCACTAATATAAATCAATAGCGGCAAAATAGTGGCAAATAAATTTTCACCGTAGAAGATCATTAGCGACATTATTTGCTACAATTAAAGAGTCACTAATACCATTGATTTAGAAGCAATTATACAATTGCCGTTAACCTTTTAGTGGTACCAACGAAGGTGGCAATTAAGTGGTAATTATTGTAAGTCTCGCTAACTACATATAGGGGCAAATAAAAGGCTTGTAGTGGCAAATATTAAATGTCACTAAAGGCTATTTTTTTGTAGTGATTTGTTCTATTGTATATCTTGTCTTCGGCTTCTCGGGGATCTCATATCGGGACTCACATTTCTCCCAAATGGAGAAGTCGTTGCTTGGAGCCACATTTTCATCTGAAGCTTCTAATATGAGTAGTTGCTCCCATCGAAGAGTGGTGGATGGCTGGTGGATTGTCCCTCCATCCGATTGGTGGAAGTGACCTTCCCATCCATTTAATCTCCCACGGAAGTTACTACAAAGATGTGGGAACCTACTTTGGTACCAACTGAAATTACACTAAAGGGGGGTGAATAGTGAAATTTAAGTATAATATAGAGATAAAAATTCAATCACATAATAGACACTAAGATTTTTACGTGGAAACCTAAACAGGGAGAAAATCACCACCTAAGTCAACCTTGACTTAGGATTTACGATCACTAAGTGATCAATTCACTAACCACACCACTTAACGAGGGTGGTGTACCTCCATACAATTCCTACCTCCAATTCCTAAATGGAGGTTTCTCCTTCACAAGGAAGAGATGGGAATCCGATAAACCGGACACCCAAGTATAATGAGAAAGTAAATAGCTAAAAATAAATAACACCCTATAAAGCACCCCAAATAGATAACAAAGGTCTAGCTACTATGGGTGAGTGAGACTCCTTGTAAAGCAATACTAGCAGCATAATGGTGAGGGAGTCGGTGTGATTTGTCCAAGTATCAAAGTGCACAACAGGGCAACAGTATGTAAAGTAGTAGAGCTAGTGTTTTGCTTGTAGTTTATCTCTAATAGGTGTGTCTTGCATAATGGGGGTTAAGGGATATACATATAGACCTCAAAGGAACCTTTAAGATAGCTTAGGAGGCTCCCCCTAGCCATTGGAGACATATCCCAATTGATTTGGTCGAAATCCAAATCAAATTAGTCAATTAAATTTTCTGACAGCAGAATCAGATGTCTAAATTATGAGTCAGACGTCTGATCAAATGTCTGAAGGAAGTTCTAGATGTCTGAGATAAAGGATAGAGTTACTGGATCTAATTGGATCTAAACAGTGTTCTTGTCACTAAGGATCAGACATCTGATAACTTATTTTAGGACATCTGATGAAGTTTTTGAACGTTTAAAAAATGCAGGTTTATTTCTGGATAGGATCAAATCTAAATAGGGATTTAGTGTATAGTCATCAAACGTCTTACTGGACGTCTGACATTGATGCAAAAAATTGGTGTGATTTGAAATTAGGGTTTTAAATCGTTGCAACATGTCAAATCGCAATCGCTTTTAAATTTATAACCTAGATGTGGTGGTATCTAGGGTTGTCCAAGGAGGTAACTTTTTGCAAAATCGAATCTCTTGCTTGAATACAGAAATCACATTTCTTTTTGTAATTTTTGCATATATAATTTTTATGGTTTTGAATAACAAGGCAATCACACTTTTAAAGAGGGAAAGAGACTAACACTTATAAGCTAAACCTAAGGTGACAAGAATAGCTTTTCGCTAAGGTCACTCTAGGCACATGGAGGTCTAGAGTAATTAGGGAGAGGGAGTGAAAAGTGCTAGAAACTAGATAAAAGCAAATGCGACAAAAATGGAAAAGAAGACAATTTGATTTGATGGAATTGTGTTTTACAAAAACATGTAGATGAATGCTTCTACTTGAAATTGAAAATACAGAAATACTCAAAACACAGATCCTGTTGCAAAATCTAGTGAAGAAGAGAGTCTTCTTGCTCCAAGCCTAGTTGCTCCTTGGCTTGAAAAGAAGGTCTCCTTCTTCTCCTTCCTTGAATGGCTCCTCCAAGGTGGATGCTCTCCACCTCAATTGTCTCCTCCAAGGGTGGCCGTGCACCACCCTAGTTTCTCCTTCAATGCTTGACCATCCTCCTTGATAAGAGCTAACTCCTCCTCTTGGCGTGGCACAAGGGGAAGAATGGAGAGGATGAACGCACCAAGGAGGCAAGGGATAGCCTCCTTAATCTTCTTCCTTCCTTCTTCTTCTTGGTTGTGGGTTATAAGTGGGCTTAAGGTGGAATTAACACTAAGGGAGGATGGGTTTTTGGTGGTGGTTAGGAGGGTTTTTATAGAGGTGGAGAAGGGTGGTTGGCGTGGGGATTACGTGTAGGGCTAGGATGGGTTTTAGGAGGTGGTTAGGTGATCCTATGGTGGAGGGTAGTTGGCGCCAAGTAGGGGGTGTGTAGGTGGTGGTTATGGCCATGGAGGGGCAAAATAAGTTGGCGCCAACCATGGAGAGGTACCATGGTTTTGGTGCCAACTATGGGGGCTTCTAGAAGGGAGTAGGTGGATGGTGGAGATGGCTTGGGAGGTTGGTTGTATGGTGGAGATGAGAGGGGAGGTTGGCACCAACTTTAAGGGTAGTTAAGGGGGGTTTTGGTGCCAACATGTGGTGTCTTTTGGAGGTAGTGGTTAGGTTTGGTTGGTGCCAAGGTGAGGTGGAAGTAGGGTTAGATTATGTGGAGCTTAGGTGGGCTTACTTGGTGGAGCTAGTTAGCTGGGAATTAGGGTTAGGTAGGGTGGATGGTGGATAGACAAGGAGGTGCATAGCAAAGCTAAGCTAGCTTAGCTAGTAGATGAGTAGGGTAGGGAGCAAAAGGAGCAAGGGTTTTGAGCAGAGGAGCTAAAGGAGAGCTGTCTGGAGCTGCATAGGAGTTGGTGGCTGATGAAGAGAATAACAAGGAGCTACTTTAGCTGGCTTAGCTTGCTAGTTCTTTGCTAGCTGCTATGCCAAGCTAAAGTAAGCTAGCTTTTGCTAAGATAAGCTGAGGTGAGCTAGGTCAGTTCTTCTTGGGGTGGACTTAGCGAGCTGGAGTAGCTAAGGTAGCTTAGCTCAACTAAGTTGAGCTAAGTGGAGTCCCTGGGAGCTGGACTTGAGTGGGCCTGAGCTAGGGTGAAGTCATATTCAGCTGGCTTGAGTTGAGTAGAGTTGGAGGTAGCTGGACCTGAGCTGAGGTGGACTCCAGTCAACTAAGCTAAGCTAGCTAGAGCTCCCAGTGAATTGATGGGAGCTGAGATGAGCTAGACTCAACTAAGTTGAGCTGGATCTGAGCTGACTTGAGCTAAGGTGAGCTAAGATGAGCTATCTTGAGCTACCATTTAGCTAAGATGAGCTGAATGGAGCTAAGATGAGCTAACCCTAGTTCAAGTGAGCTGGTATCCAGCTATGATGAGCTGGATTAGGCTGAGCCCCAACTGGTTTGAGCTTCTCCTTCACCAGTTGCCTTCCTGAGTGTTAGGGTTCTGAGGATCTAACTATCTGTTTATCCCTAACACTCAAATAAACTCATAAAAAGACAACAAAAATGTCTAATGCATGCCTAACCTAATTTATGCCTAATGCAGCCCAAAAATCCATTTGCGGAGTTAAAATCCTAAGAGCTAGATCTGTTTTAGGGCATAAGAATGATGATAAACTGGTGTTTATCGGACATCAATGCTGGACGTCTGATGGTCATAATGATCTTGGGTTTATGATTCCTAGGAAATCTAAGGATGAGATTTGGTTTGACAGATCTTTCTTTAAGTCGAAATTAGCCTAACGTTCTAGTGTTAGACATCTAGAAGCATGTCCAGACATCTGAAAGTAATATTAAAATATTCTTAAGTGTGTCAGCATAAATTTTGTTCTATCCAAGTTAAATTAGGCATAATGGTCAATTTATTAGACAACTAATGGTGTATCCAAACATCAGCGGTGAGCCATGGATGTCTGGAACTGTGATTGGTCGTCTAAAGTCCAAGTGTTTAAATCCTGAGGCAATGTAAATGGTAATTGGCCATCTGATCTATGTATCAAACGACTTAACTTTTCATATCAGATGTCTGAATGAACTATCAGACGTCTAATACTATGTTTTATGTTGGTTTTAGATTAGGATTTTTATTTCTAGTTTTTGCCTAAGTGTTGAACCTAAGTCTAGAAATCCTATATGTAGATGGGGGCTCTTTACAACTTTTCTAGACTCAACAAAAAGAAAAATTACAACTCTTTTTATCAAATACAAGAAGTCCTAAAACCTAGACATTGACATCTTCATCCTCCGATCCTTCTCTTTGAGATGATGAGATGAAATCTAAACCTACAATGGGCTTATGATAGAAATAGAAATAGTGGTTCAATCAACTTTATTTACCTTTTTGTTATTTTGTAAAATCATCAAAACATATGTTAGGAGAGGTTGAACTAAAAGTTGTGCGTTGAGTGTGTTTATGTGTGTGTGTTGTGTTTGAAATTTGTAGACTAGGTTGTGGGAGTTTAGGTGAATTTAGGTTGGGTTAACCTAGCCTAGGTCGTTGTGAACCCTAATGAGTCTAGTTAGGTGGTAGGTGAACCTAATTAAGTCTAGGTTGATCTGATCAAGTCTAGGTGAACCTACTTAACTCTATGTGAACCCAATTGATCATTAGCTAACCCAATTGTCTTACGAAGAGTCAAATTGAGTTGCCTCTAGCCTAATTGGGAGTCTAAAAGGGTGATTGAGGTAGGAACAGTGAAGTTGGGTTCTGGCTTGGGTAATTGGGATAGTGCGAGGTAGGGATAGGGTTATGCATAATGGTTAGGACTATGAATAGTACTATCTAGGTTTTGGGTTAGAAGATTAGGTCAATTAAGGTGAAGGTGGTTCTAGATTTGGGTTAGGCTATCATAAGGTTTGGGGATCGCAATAAAGTTATCCTCCTCTCTTCTTCTTGATTATGTGCCAATCTCTCTCTCTCTCTTTCTCCTCTCTTTTGCTCTTTATTCCATGCTTTTATTCTTCTCTCTGTCTATCAATAACCTTTTCTGCTTCACTTTACTCTCTAGCCAAGTCAGGATCATCATCTGATCTTCTTATTGCTTGCAAACATAAATAAATCATCAAATAGCAGGATAATCTATCATTATTTTATGTACAATTATACAAAATAATGCTACGCATGATATGCTAATTATGAGTGTAATATGTATAAACTAAATAGATTTCTAACATTATTTAGGTTAATTAAGTCCTATAATTGCTACGCAATCAGCTAGTAAGATACTTGATGATGTGTAGAAGAATTATACTACTACTAAAAAAGAATCACTGGCTGTGATATTTGCATTTGAAAAATTCAAGGCTTATCTACTAGGATCACATGCCACTATCTATACAGACCACACTGCACTTAGGCACCTTTCAGCTAAAAGGGATGCTAAATCCCAACTTATTTGATGGATATTATTATTACAAGAATTTGATTTGGAGATCAAAGACAAAGCTAGTTGATAACAGCTTAATTTATTACCCTAATTGGCTTAATCTAGGGCTAATTCCTTAGTAAAATCTTGCATTAGGTTTAAAAATATTGCATTTAGAGTATGCATGCATATTTAAGCTTTGAATTTATTTTATAAATAATTATCTCCTAATTCTAGTCTTTTGTGAATAATGTAGGTAATAGGTCTTAGAGTAATATGAAGAACTAAAGAATAAAGTTGGATAGGAGCAGAAGCCATAGCTGAGATAGGGGCTAGTTGAGGAATAAAGCTGAAATAAAGGAAGATTGAAGACACAAGAATAGAGAAAGTAAAGAAGAATTAGGAATAACCCTACCCTACCCTAAAACCTTGAGATGACCTTATCCCAGTACCTAATCTTGGACCAGCTCAACATTAGATATTTGAGCTCAAAAGCCAAAAAATGGATAACATTATCCATGTACCTATCCACCCTATCCATATTCCTATCCTACTATCCATAACCCTAATCCACCTATCCAATACCCAATCCCTAACCTAGAAATGTATTTAGGTCCATACCACACCTAATTGACTTGGTTTGAGTCAATTGGGCTAGCCACTAGTTAATTAAGTTCATAGGACCCAACCACTTGAGTTGATTAGACTCACTTGAGTCTAATTAGACCCAACCTAAAGCCAATAGACCTAGCCACATCCAATCAGGTGCATCACTACCTGATTGGGTGCACCCAACTTCAATTGGGTTTAGTTCGACCTAATGGATCAGAACAACCAAACCATGTCTAATTAGACTCAGTGAGTCTAATCTGATCTAACACCGACCTAATTAACCACCCATTACCTAAATAGACTAGAGCTTACCTAATTAGACTCAACCTGTTTACCTTAGGGCTAACCTAACCTACCTAGATCATATCCTTTCCAACAAACCACCTAGCCACCTATTTTTAGAAACCCAACAAAAGAAATCCCCTCCTATTCTAGCCTTGCACTCTAAATCTAAGGGTCCCTATCTAACCAATCCTAGTCCCCCCATAGAACCTAATTTAGGCAGTCCAAAATAGTGATCCTAGGCACTCACTCTAGATCAACCAATAGAAAGCCACCTAGATTCCTATAAAAATACCTAGCCTCCAATCTTTAGGGGACCAATTACTCTTAGTTAATTTTTCATATCCTAGTTTAGTAATAGCCTCCCTACCTAGTTCCACCATAGTGCATGCCTAGCACCATTATTCCTCCACCTTCTTGTATCCTCTTTAGTCTTCATCTTCTTCCTCTTGACACCCTAGATATAAAGCTCCGTCAGAAGCTTCCAACAAGCATTCCTCAAGCGGCTCCACTCTCTTCTTCTATTCTCTATTCTCTTATGTTTTTATTCATATTGTGATAGAATATTTCTATGAGACATTTTGGTATTTGCAATAAAATTCAATATTCATTTGATATCTATGTCTTTATTACTATTATTTGCTACTCTACTATATAACAACTACGAAAGGTATTAAATAGCGACTGGCTCCCTATGTTCCACCCGGATCCCTTGTAGTTCAGAGATATATATTTAATTGATTGCCTAATTTGCACACTACAACAATTGCACATTCTTAATTGCGTAGATTTAGCGAACATCAATTTGGCACTATTGCTAGGGAGGTAGATATACATTTTTACCCTTTCGATTCCATATTTATTTATAGATTACTAATCCACTTTTCTTCTTATTTGTTAGCTTGTGTGCAAGTATCAAACATTCGTAGGACAAGTGTGGCAATGGAAGGAAAGCGGATTAGTTGTCTTGAGGTAAGTACCCTTATATTAGAATTAGGATTAGATTCGATTTCTACATAACAAAGATCCAAAAAAAGAAAAGGTGCTTTGCTTGATCCATAGGTTAGAAAGTTGCTTTGGTTTGTTTGCTTTCCTTATATTAAAAAAAAATTCCTTTGATATTTGACTGTTATTAATATGGAGGAATTCTTTGGGAAGGCTTGAGAGGAAGGATGGAACCCAACCCTAGGGCGACAGGAGAGAGGAGCATCAGTGATGATGGTGGACAACCTAGAGATCTCGGGCTTGGAGGCAGAAGGAAAGGAGAGTTCCTATGGCATCTGGAAGAAGGATGTCAGGTGGGAGTCTAGCCTATGGAGGTGGGCAGTGGAGCACCAAGGAAATTGTGTGTTTCTAGTGTCGTCGGCGAGGGCATATGGTAGTGGTGTGCCACTATCCCCTGGTCTGTTTGGTGTGTGGGGGGCATGGCCATAAACGTGACTCTTGCATGGCTAACCTTGGTTGGCAGAGGGGAAGGACTGATCTACACAATAAAGCAATGAAGGCTAGAGTGTCGCCGCCTCCACCTCTGCCTCCACATACATATGGGGGACATACGGTGGATGTGGAAATCCCTATGAGTGAAGACATTAAGGAGGCTGAGGTTGTGCTAAGAGGGGCTTTAGTTGGAGAGGTGATGACAGTCAATCCTTCTCTAGAGAAGATCCAACAGATGGTAAGATCTCTATCCTTGTCGACGAGTAGTTGGAAGATTGCATTTCTTTCCCCTACGCGTTTTGTGCTTTTTGGCCTGGGGATGATTGATGTCGAACGTTTGCAATTTTGTTTGAGTGCATTTGATGGATTGATGGTGATTTGGAGGCTGGTATCCCCCTTTGACGGCTCCTTGCCTGAGCGACCACCCTAGAGAATTGGTTCCAGATTGGGGAAACTGGGAATTAGGGGCCTACCTCTCCACTTAAGATCAAAAGAGGTGGTGATAGCCATGATAGCTGGATTTGCTACAATGGCTGAAGATACCGAGATTGGGTTACTGGAAGGGGATGGACGGATGTTTAATGTTCTTGTTGATGTGTTCAAGGCTGGGTCTATGCCAGAGAAACTTATTCTCTACTGTGGGGGGAGTTCTTGGATGTTGAATTTGTGTTTCACAGTGTGTGTTATTGATGAGGGTTTCATTCAGAACAAGTCATCTTATGTAGAGGTTGTGAATGATGAAGTAGCCTTGCAATAGCCAGGTTGAGTGACACCTAATGAAGCACCTCAGTCTAAAAAGCGCAAGGGCCACCACCACCTAGAAGAGAAGGAGGAAGGAATGGAAATGGCGCCTGTAGAGCTTGCTATGACAGGAGATTTGGCTATTGTTAAACAAGCGGCTGAGACATCTAACCTGCGGGTACTGCAGGAGATCTCCACCAATTCAATGAATCTACAACCCAACTTGTCAACAACAGAGGGATTGAAATTTGGTGCAGGGTCATCATCCAAGAAGGGTGTGGGAAGATCTCCATATAAGCTCAGGCAGAGGAGACAAAACTCCACGTTGAAACTGGATGAAGATGCCATTGCTGCTATTGTGAGGGTTGGCAAAGCCTAGAACTCGAAGAAGGGGTGCCCCCAAAATGCATAATGAGGATCCTCACTTGGAACGTGCGTGGGCTATGCGACAAAAGTTGGAGGGCTTCTCTCTTGAGATATCTGAGAGAATGGGAAATAGACTGTGCTATCATTCAAGAGACACACATTGAGAGTGAAGAAGATAGAGCCTGGGCTGATCTGAAGAATGGGGATGTGGTTGAATGTGTGCTACTTGATTCGCATGGTAGATTAGGGGGTATTTCTTTGTGGTGGAGGAAAAATGTTCTGCAAAAGCTGGAGGTCTTTAAAGGTTGACATATGCTGACCTACAAATATAAATGAAACTAGGGGGGAAGTGAAATATACATCACCGGGGTCTACGGTCCTTGTGATGCCTCTACAAGACATGAAATGTGGGAGGATTAGAGTGCAGCTGCAGATTGTGTCAATGGGGCTGCATGGCATGTGGGTGGAGACTTTAATTGTGTGTTGACAGGGAGGGATAGACCAAGTGGCATGGTGGACTGTGCATCCATTGGATTCCAACTGACGGTTCAAACACTTGGCTTGAGTGAATACTCATCCACTGGAACTGAATTCACTTGGAGAAATGGCAGCGGCCTCATGTCAAAAATTGTATATTCTTTGGTAATGCTGGGCTGTTGGACAGTTTTCAGTTGTCATCTGTGTTGGGGCTGGAGCGCCCCTTCTCTGATCACACTCCCCTTGTCTGGGACAGTGGGGAGCAAGTACATATTGGTTCTTATTTCAAGTTTAGAAGATCTTGGTTGAGGGAACTAGGATTCCAGGAGATGCTTGAAGTATGGTGGAGGGCTAAATTTGTAGATGGGTTGGCCACTATTGAACTTGCATCCAAGCTGGTGACTATGCACATAATGCTAAAAGAATATGGGGCTGTAGTGTCCAATATGAGACATTAGAGGTGCCTTGAAGCACTTTTGGAGATAAAAAGCCTTGATACAAAAGAGGAAAATGGGCCTTTAACTGATTAGGAACTTGATGATCGAAGGATGTGGCAGGGTGTGGTGGTGGAGGAGGATTTAAAACAGGAGATGGATTGGAGGGAACGCTCCAGGCAACTTTGGCTTAAAGAGGGGGATGCCAACACCAAGTTCTTCCACTTGGCTGCCAGCTCTCGTAGAAGAATTAATTTAATTTCATCCATAACAATTGATGGTCAGAGAATCTCCTCCATGCCAGCCATTAGAGCTGAGGCCATTAAATATTTTAGAGAGTCTTTAGGGGTAGCCAGTAGAGGTCTATGGAGAATGGCAGTAAGTGACTCACTTAGAGTCTCTGAGGAGCATGCGTCTAGACTGATGGCAACCATAACTAAAAAAGAAACAACGGGTGCCATTAATGACCTGAATAATGAGGGTTCCCCTGGCCTTGATGGTGTCCAAGTTTTCTTTTATAAGGAGATGTGGGGTTTGGTGGGTAAAGAGGTGATGGATGTTATCAAGGAATTTAAGGGGGGCAATTCCAGCTTTGATAAGATAAGCAGATCCTTTCTTTTCTTGTTACCAAAGACGCAAGGAGCAGAGAAGTTCTCTGATTTTAGGCCCATAGCTCTTGCGAACTCCATATACTTGGTGGTGAGCAAGATTTTGGCAAATAGGCTAAGATTCGTCTTGCAAGACCTGATTCATCCAGTCCAATCAGCCTTCCTCCCCAATAGATCTCTACAAGAATCTTTTATCATGGCACAGGAGATGGTATATGGTTGGTGATGGGAACACCATCATGAGCCATAACTAGCTCAATTTGATCTGATTAAGTCATTAAATGCTCTTACATAACCGCCAGAGGACTTTAATTCATTGCATAATCATTCTGAGAGAAATATAAGAAAATAAGGTTAAAACTACAATTTTACCATCATATCTTGAATGCAGAATAACCACGGGTTTTCTCAGGGATTAATTAAGGGTCAAAAGGTCCTAAAAGGCTAACAAGTGGGTTAGAATAGACAGAAAAGGGTTTTCGAGTGTTTTGAGAATTAAATGCCTTTTGGAACTCTAAAAATAGACCCGCTTAATTAACTGATGGGAATACCATCATGAGCCCTAACTAGCTCATTTTGACCTAATGAAGAGAATAAATGCTCCTACATAACCAACTGAAGGTCATAAGTCACTGCATAACGTTTCTGAGAGAAAAATAAGAAACAAGGGGTAAAATTGTAATTTTACCAATGTAGTACAACCACGGATTTTCTCAAGGACTAAACAAAGGATAAATGGTCTTAATAAGATAACAAGTGGGTTGGATTTGACAGAAAAGGGTTGTGTATGTTCTGGGAATTAAATAACTTCTTGAAACCCTAAAAATAGACCCACTTGATTAACCAAGGTTTCAGTTAGGATAAAATTCACTTAAACCCTCTAAAAATCATAAAAAAATATTCTATAGGGCTTAACACCTTCAATTTGGCCATTAGAACCCATCTTGACCTAGAATGGGATCTCAGACAGATATTTACTCTAACTTGGGTTTTGGCATAAATTTTCCAGTCAAACATGGTCAAACCCAAAAATACAACTTCACCATTGGATTTCTTAGGTCTAAATTAGGTTTGTACCAAAATTTGGACCCAAGATGAGTTTGCCTTGACCTAGTTTGCAAAAAGGTCTAGCCTGATTACATTTCTACCCCTAACTTTCAAAAACCCTTGCGAACAGCCCCCTAACTTCTTCATCATCTTCACAAATAGGTCCCTCCACCATTATCATGGAGGAATCCTACTCCGACGACTTTTAACAGAGAAGATCTCTTTGATTACTTGGAGAATCCCTTCCAAAATTAGAAGGGAGATTCTCTGAGAAATTCCTGTCAGTCTGAACCCATTAAAGAGCTTTGATTCCTTCCCAATCTCTCATGCGAACGCATGAGAGATTTGAGTCCCTTAACAGTTTCCATCTCCAGCGAGCATGCCTTGCTTGGAAGCTTGGCTTCCAAGCAAAAAACCCTCTCAGATCCTTATTTAAAGACTCCCTAGGGTCTAGCGAACTCAGCTTGCAATTGGGCCGCTTCCCCCCCCATTCCTCTCTCCCCTTTGGCCACAACCTTCCGCAAGCTTCGATGACTTCTCCCTATCTCTCTCATCGCCCAACCACAATACTAGTGGTGGGGTTATCTCCCTTACAGTCCTCCGCGTCGAGCAATACCCGCCAACGTCGTCCCTGCCCCGTCTTCGTCACCGCCTCACCTACGGAGATTTCGTCTTCCCCATGTTCTGTAACCATACTGGCGTGGGACCTCTCTCCCTTTCATCCCTTAGAAGTAGGTTTTTAGGCTCCCTCTATCTCACACTTTCTTTTTCTCTCTCTATTTCCCTAAATGGACCACCGACGCCACTGACCACCGTCACCTCCTCCATCTCCGGCGACTCCTCCGGCAAGGTGTTCTCGTCACTACGCACCTCCATCCACCTCACCGACCACCCTATAACCACCCCCGCAACTCCCTGATCATTTCCCCTCACTCCAATCACTCCATCGACCACCCAAACACCTCACCGAACACACCCACTCACACACACACACCGTACGCCCTAGGCACACACTACAGGCACCCACGAGCCACGCCAACACCCCCAGCACATCCGCCGTGCTTCGTCGATGCTTCCTGAATGATTTGACGTGGCTGCGAGGCCGTTCTCTTGATTTCAGGTAGCAGGGCCCATTTGCCATTGGTGCGTAAGCGTGAAGCTTGTTTGCTGTAGCTCCAGGTGCTACCAATCCCAGGCCGACACTCCTAGGACGCGTGGAAGGCTCTTACGCACGGTCTTAGGTCCTCAATTGGAGTCAAAGGCCTTCACAACAGCTGTAATTGGAAGCTCACTCTCTGTGGCAGACTCACGGAAGACAAGTGGGACATTTAGTCCCACCTCAGAAATGGAAGGGCGCTTTCATGCGCATAAGTTGATTTTGTGCCAGAGGCTATTCGCCTCCAACACTGAGGATGAGGTCCTCCTCCCCCCTTCATTAGACTCATTCGTGACATTGCCCACGTAGACCTGGCCGACCCGACTACCCGACTTGACCTTCACTCCTCATTGACCACACACGCCAGTGAGCCTGGACCCGGGTATGCGATAGGTCTGATTACCCGATCGGCTAAAGGCTCTGGAAGAGTGAGACTGAAATAGAAAGAGAGGAGAGAGGAAAACTGCACGGGGTTAGGGGGGTTTTTGCCCTGGAGAGTTTGGCTCCGACACTTAGTCGGATTAAGAAGGAAGGAGAAGACAGAGAA
This sequence comes from Thalassia testudinum, assembly GCA_037157565.1. Classification (NCBI taxonomy): domain Eukaryota; kingdom Viridiplantae; phylum Streptophyta; class Magnoliopsida; order Alismatales; family Hydrocharitaceae; genus Thalassia; species Thalassia testudinum. The sequence goes on along the minus strand of JAZHRO010000015.1, from coordinate 20,242,536 downwards.
AGCTAAGGAAAGAAAGAAGAGAAAGAAGAAGAGAGGGCTCGCAAAGGCAAAGGAAGAAGAAGGAAAAAGAAGAAGAGAAGGGCCAAAGAAGAAGAAGACAAGAGAAATCATAGAGAAGAAGGAAGCCAAAGGCAGAAGGCAGAGAAAGAAGAAGCAGAAGAGAAGAGGCCAAAGGAAGAAGAGAAATCAAAAGAAAGAAAGAACACTATAGCACAAGACATTTAAGACATCTGATTGTAAAATCAAACGTCTAAATTCCTATTTCTTTCTTTAGTCAATTTGAGTAACTATTATTTTGTCTACAATTCTTTTACTCTTCATATACTCATGCTCTACATTCCTAATTAATTTTTGAGTAATATTATGTGTTCAAATTGCATTAATTGCTAAGTTTATTGTGTGAATTCCATTTACTCCCTGTGTTCAACCTCAGAATCTTTTCGAGTAATAAAATTGTATTTGTTTTGAACGCTGTTTCGGCAGTACTACAATGCAACACTTTTTAAACCCCGACTTAGCACGACAAACATTAACTGAGATTCTGGTCAGGATAAAATTCACTTAAACCCTCTAAAATTCATATAAAAATATTCTCTAAGGTTTGGTATCTTCAATTTGATCATCAGAACCCGTCTTGACCCAAAATAGAGTCCTAGACAGACATTTGCTCTAATTTGGGTTTTTACATAAATTACCTAATCAAACTTGATCAAAACCAAAATCCAACTTCACCATTGGATTCCTTAGGTTCAAATTAGGTTTTTACCAAAATTTGGGCCCAATCTGAGATTATCTTGACTTAGTTTGCAATTTGGTCTTGTCGGATTCTTTTCTATCACACATATGCCCTTAACTTTCAAAATGCTTACAAAGAGGCCCCTAATTTTGTCATCGCTTTCACAAATAGGTTCCCACGCCATTTTTGGAAGGTTAAACCTTCACCTTCGAGTTTCAAGTGAGGATTTCTTGCTCGATTCTCAATCGATCTCTCCAAAATTTGAACCGAAGATTCCTCGGGAGTTACCTTCCAGTTGAGCCATTCCTTGGACTCTAAGTCTTTCCCAAAAGGTCATGCGAACCTTTCAAGGGTTTGGGTATCCTATTTCGCAAAAACCTTCTGAGCTTAGAAGCTTCTTTCCAAGCTTGGAAGGGCTTCCTATGGCCTATAAAAGAACCCCTGTCGTAGGACCAAGCTTTTAAGCAAGTTTTGGCGAGCCAAATCACCCTAATCTACCCTCTCCAACCCCTAAACATCTTTTCTCCGATGACCTCCCTAGATCCCCCTCCTCTGGCCGTCCAACCATCAAATTGGACAGCCTAAGTTCTTCCTTTCTTCCTTGCGACCCTCCCCAGCCAAAGGGAGGGCGTTCCTCCGTTTGATTCATCGTCTCCGCCTCACCGCTTCTACCTCCTTCTCTGACGTTGGTCGATCAAAATCGGCTGCCTCCGCCTCTCTCCCACCTCTCTAAGTCTCTCTCTTGCTCTCTCTCTCTCATTCTATTTTTCTCTCCCACACTTACGACACACGCACAACCACTAACCACCTGCCTCGCACTTCATCTTTTCCGCCTCCGGCGAAGCTCCGACGACGCCAATCAGCTACTACACTGCTTGACTCTTGCTGCCAACACTGCCAAAACCTCCACCACGACTCACCCTCCAAAAACCCTAAAGAAATTTAGGGTTTAACACCCTCCATCTTCCCGTCGAACACACCCACTATCCGTCCTCATCCACCTCTCTGTTAGCCCTCCACACACGTCTACACTCCCTTGGACCATCGCCGTTGAACTCACCTCATCAAGGCGAAGCTCTTGAATGTACTGACTGGGGCACTTAGCCCATGTTCATATCTTTCAGGTCTCGAGCCATAGCGCCATTAACGGAGCTTCACGAACACCTTGGCGAAGGTGTTCTTGCGTCTTCCTCTCCAAGCACTATGCCAAGGTCACTTGGAACACCTCTAGGAAGGATCCCAGGGTGCCAATTGAAGGCGTCGTCCTTGGCTGCTACTTCAATTTGGTGAAGAAAGTCGCCCTGCAGTTGTGCGAAGAAGAGGTGTGGGATTAGTCCCACATCGGAAACTGACGGGCACGCACAGCCAGTTAAATTGAATTTCTGCTATAGGTTGGTCGCCTCAGTAAGCATGGGGTGAGGTCCCCTCGCATGTGCTCACGCACACCCTCGTTCGCGCTCACGCCCTGCGGGTCTAGGCTTGGTCTGATTACTCAGATACCTGGGTCTGGTCTAGTTTGCAAGTTTTGAGAGAGGAAGAAGAGAAAAAGAGAGGAGAGGGGGGGTTTTGCTCTGCCGCTCTCCTCCTGACTCTTATGAAATCTAAAGAGGCCTTTGCCTCTGCTGGCGTGCTAAGTCTTGTGCTGCGGCTTCTCTGAGCAAGGAATAAGAGAAGGAAGAGAAAGAGAAGAAAGAAGAGGAGAAGAGGAAAAGAAGAAAGAAGCTTCTCCCTGAGGCTTGAAGAGAAAAGAAGAATAGGGCTTTGCCTCTGTTAAGGTGTTTGAGCACCCAAATTTGCCGTTTGACTTCACATATCCAAGCCTTTCAGAATCTATTGCTTACTCATCTTGCGTGAATTAATTGTGGTTGATACTGTGCAAACATTTGAGATAATTGTGGTTAAATTGTAGGGTTAATTTGGTGATTCAAATCACCATTTGAACCCCTTCTTTTTGCCCTTCATTTCTATTAAGTCTTGATTGCAAATTCTTATATCTTTGATTGTGATATTGAGTATTAAATTTTCACTTGCTCCCTGCGTTCGACCTCGGATTTCATTCGAGTAATAAATTTTATATGTTTTTGCACTGATTCGAGCCATACTACAACACAACAATTTTAAAACCCATTTCAGAGCGACTAACAGTTGGCACAAGAGGAAATGTAAAGCCTTTATGTGGAAAGTTGATTTCCAAAAGGCCTATGATTCTATTTCGTGGCCCTATTTGTGGGAGGTTTTTAAGAGAAGAGGATTCCCCCCTCCCGCTCTTGGATCAAATGGATGAAGCGGTGCATTACAACTTCTTCCTTCACTCCCTTAATCAATGTGAAACGTTGTGGGGCTTGGATCCAGCCGCAGTGTGGTGTTAGGAAAGTTGCCCCTTAGCTCCTTTGGTTTTTAACCTTGCAATTGATGGGCTGGTGAGATACTCATGTAAACTATCTGAGGCGGGTATTATAAGAGGATATTCTTTATCCAATAGGAGAGCTATGGCCCCTATTCTCCAGTATGCGGATGATACGGTCTTTTTTGTAGCGGGGACAGAGGAGGAAGCTTGCGCACTTGGTCATATGGTCAACATTTTTGGCGACATGTCAGGTCTGAAATTAAGTAGGGAAAAGTCCAATCTAGTGTGTTTTGGTCTGAATGAACAAGAACAAGAAGCTATCTCTACTATCCTGGGGACCCCACGTACCAGCCTGCCCATTAGATATTTGGGACTGCCCCTAAGATGTTCAAAAATGAAGAAATGCGACTAGAACATGCTTTTTGATAAGATTACAGTCAAACTAGAGGGGTGGAACAATAGGTTTTTGTCTAAGGGTTGTAGACTTATCCTACTGAATTCTGTTATTACCTTGATTCCAGTCTTTTACTTCTCCCTATTCAAAGCTCCAAAGTCCATCTGGAAGCACATTGATCTAATGTGAAAGAGATTCTTTTGGAAGGGTGCCAAACACGAAGGTAGATTCATGCAACCACTGAAATGGGAGCAACTCTGTCGGCCAAAGGAAAGAGGTGGACTGGGAATCAAAGCGTTGAAGGAATTCAAAGAAGCCATACTGCTCAAATGGGCAATAAAATTCTGATTAGGGAAGAGGGGCCTTGGCTTGAACTAATCAAAGACAGCTATGGTCAATCCAACAGTGCGTTGAGAAGATCATGTCCTTCACATCCCTCACCATTCTGGTAGTCGATGATCCACGCTCTTAAGAACAATTGGCATCTATTACAGCCAGTGTTAGGAGATGGCAGATCATTCAATTTTTGGAGCGAAGACTGGTCCTCACTGGGTCAATTAAAAGAAGCCTATCCGAAGGTATTTTCAGCAGCGATGGACAAAGATGGCATGGTGAGCTGCTACTGGTCGGATGCTGCTGCATGCTGGCAACTGAATGAGGCTGATTCCATCAGGGAGGGTACCAGACTGTGGGAGGATAGACTCAAGATGATTTCAGAGCTGGAACATTTCAAACCCAGAACTGGCATGGAAAATAGATATGTTTGGGATGGATTCTACACGGCTCAGTGAGCTTATGATAGAATTATGGGGGCTGACAGAGGTGTGGAAAATGATCACATTGACAGAAAAATTTCTCTTTTGAAGAGCCCCCTCAAGGTACAAATTTTCCTTTGGCTTTGCAGAAGGGAGGGCTTGATCACAGGTTACCTGAGGCATAAGAGGATGGGTGAAGCTCTTCATGAGTGCCATATATGTGGACTGCACACAGACAACATCAATCATATTTTTTCATCCTATGTGATTACTGGCATGATTTGGAGAAGAACATGCCAGGAGTCGCTTCCTCCATGGGAATCTCTGTGGCATAGCTTTTTAGTTTCTGGGAGACTGCACCTATGCATGGCTACAACACTTTGGTGTGTGTGGAGGGTGAGGAATGAGAGGTTATTTCAAGAGAGACCAGTATGCTGTGAGCAAATTATAAATGAATGCTGGTCCCTCATGCATAGATGGGGATGTGATATGTAAATTTTCATTGTTTCCTATTTTTTTTATCCATAAAATGCCCTCCCGGATTGCTATCGTTGCACGATAGCTTTCTTTTCAGTTTCAAAAAAAAAAAAACTCCTTTTGGTGGACATTACCTCTTTGTAATCAACAAAATCACCTCCTTTAAATTCGTACTTCAACCAAATCTGTTTTTCAAAAAATAGTTTCCAATTTTTTACCCATCCAAAAATTTTGAAACTACTTTTTGACATAGGTATTGAAGTCAGGAATATCGTGTCCGAAATTCATACCCGTCTAGCTTATATTGAATTTTTAAAAATTCACGAACTGCACTTATATCAAATCTGATTTTTCTTCCTGATTTTTGATATTCAAAAAATCATAGGAATTTGTATTCAACTCTGATTAACCTGAAATTTATAGGGTTGGATTTTTGTGATAATTGTAAATCTCAAAAAAATCTAAAAAATATTTTGAGCACATTTGATTTGATTGAAATTCTGATCACTAATTAGGTGTAAAATTAGACTTGAAAACCCTAGTGCACTATTAAATCTGAAAAAGACATAAAATGTGTATTAAAAATTCTGAGTACCTTAGTTAGTGGTGCATTAGGACCATTGATTGCCTTGATTGGGTCCCACCACATTTGACCTTGTGGACTTAAACTTCATCATTTAGAATATCTGTTCTTAGGGTTTCACATTAAAGTAGAGTATACTTGCATCTCCATATGTAGAAGGAAATTTATCAAACAATTGAGACTTGCAAAACCTCTTTTATGCCTCACTAGAACCATTGTTTGAATTTATTTAACCAAGTGAACCCTAAAATACATCAATACAAGCATTGAACATTAAAAGCCACTACATCAATTATGCTTGTATTGTGAACCCTTTGTTTGAGCACTACACATTTCAAATCTATCTCTAAGGGGCATAACTCATTAAGCAACACCTCATTACATTCCGTAAGCACATCCACTTCCTAAGCCTAACATAAATTTGATTAGAGCTTGGCTCCTAAGGGTTCATTTAGTCTTAAGGTATAAACTCGCACTGTAGTGCTAATTGGTGAAGTCTATTTTCTGGAAGCATTTAAGTAGGAGGCCTAATTGTCAAACAACTTAAGCTGAGCAGGGTAAAAATCCGTCATTGTAGTTGTGTAAAAATTCGTCAATCAGATAATTTTACTGAAACTCAAAGTGAATCTCGGGTCGAACATGGAGAGGTGAACGTTTGATCAAAAACCGCGCAGGAATTATTGTCACAAAAGTAGATTTGCTAGTTGAAATTAATCTACGCTAGCTATTCTACTTAAAGAATAATTAATAGAAGAAAGAGATAGAATAATACAAATAAAGAGAAAATAGGGAGAAAATAAACAAATGTTTCATAACCGTAGCATCATGTTCATTATATCTACTTGCTCTACTAGAAAGCTGTAAATCTATACTAGAAAGTGATAAAAAGAGAAGGGGGTAAGAAGCTATCCTCCTTGACGGTTACTTGGAGGACAAGCCGCGTTGACGAAGTGCCCGGAAGAGGGTGGTGAGATGTTGGATGAGGGAGGACGAAGTTGGAGGATGGAGAATGAAGAAGGGTGACGTTGCAGCGGGAACTGCTTCCCGAATGGTAGTAAGAGGACAACCGCAGGATGCTTCATGAAGGGGGTGAGAAGATCGAAAATTATTTTACTCTAACTCTAATGGAGCATCCCGGGTATGGAACCAGCTTGTAGAGCTTTAGAGGAGGTAAGAGGAGAAGAGAAGGGATGCCCAAATGAGTGGTAGGGGTATGCCTTTTATTGTTGTAAGAATGGGGGGCATGCAAGTCATTTTAAGGCTTAAAAATAAATATGCGGCCTTTAGTGATGTATATAAGTGTCACTAAAGGCCTGCGACGTTGTATCCACACCTTCATCTCTGCATCCAACAACTCAGAGGTGGCCACGTCACTGGCTATCCTCCTTCAGCCTTTGCACCCACGTTCACCAAGTGCCATGCCTTCTCAATCGTTTGATCATCAATCAACGACTCAGATTACACTTGCCCGCACCTTCAGATCACGCCATAGCGTCAGATCGCACGTCTACTTGGGCATCAGATCACTCATGGGCACGCTTGCTCATCCACGCTACCACGTAGCCGCTACTGCTGTTGCTCGATTGCCATCCAACGGGTGAATTTCGACCACGCTCACCTTTAGCGGATTTCGCTTCCTCACCGTAGCTCGATCACGTGCTCATAGGTTGCAAGCACTTCTTGTAACCAATGTGCCATGGCTACTTTTTTGTCGAGGACTCATCGTATGCTCGCGTGGTGAAGAACGGATGTGGACTGTTGGGTCAACATCCAACGGTCCACGTTGAATGGTGATCACGGATGGTGATCCAACAGTTGAGATGCGATGGTGCGGATGAGAAGGTGGGTTGCGGTAGCTTGTGGGCGATCTTAGGCGACTAGGACGATGCCACGTGGCCGTCCATCTTCTTTTACTTGTAGGTGGTACCACGGATGTCGGATTGTGTTGATTTTCACGTTGTTAGGCTGTGATCGTCGATCCAAACTCATCCGTGCGGTTGGATTTGCCATCTGAGGTGTTGAATTACACCACATTAACCCTTGACCTTTGATCCTTTTCGGACTGCATCTGATGCTACCGAGATCCGATCGAGGTGATCTTGGAGGTGTTGGACTTCGATCATCGCCCTGATCAGATCTGACGGTTGGATCTTCAATCCGAGGTCCCGGTAAATATTGCCCTATCCCTTGACTACAAAAAGGAAAAATTAACCTATAATTTGTACAAACTAATCTAAATGCATGATAATGTAAGTTATGTAGTATTTATAATGCATGATGCTTCAATAGACCTAGGAACATGCTTAAATAGGCATTTTAGGCCAATTAGATATGTGCACATCACACTCCCATGCCTATCTTTTGCTAGTCCCTAACAAAACTACATGCTACTTATAAAAGAATTAAGATCAAATTACTTGGGAAATAGTTATTTTTCAACACTGAGAAATTTCTACTAAGACTTGAACTACAGAGACACAATAGCGCCCGGGTGTCTGCCAAAATGCAGACCGCCTAAGCCTTCCCCTTATTTAAAAGCAAATACATCTTTTTCTTTCTTTTTTTAATTTTTTTTTTTTGAGTTTAGAGTTTCGAGGCAGCTTTCTATGGCTACCCAACTCACTCAATACTCGAAAAGAACTCTAAGTGCTAAGCATCTTTTTGTGTGAATGTGATAGACTCACTTATTGGCAATCAGAATGGACTTCGAGTTTGTACGCCCCTAGGTGATCTTAAAAAAAAAGTTCTACCTAAAGGTGTATCTATTCAATTAGTAGCTTTCTTCTTACTTTTTATTTTTTTGGGGTCAACACAAGGGCGAACCCAGTGTATATCTTCCTGATTATTCTACTTCTCCGTTTCTTCCTAAGTGTTTGGAATTAAACGTGCATTTTGTGAGCTGGGTTCTGGACAACTAGCCAATAGGCTATTACCCACAATAACTTGCTAGCCATACTCGTGCGGTGAGGTGTGACTTATTTATTTTTTTCTTATTTTCTTTTTCTTATCATTTTTTTTTCTTTTTGGGTATTTTTATATTTTTTCCTTTTTTCTAAGTAGGTGGTTTCCGTGATCTAAGATTTTCCTAAAGGCAGCAGAAAGAGAATAGTCGTGTGGCTAGGCTCTGGACAATCGACCAATGGGCTGTTACCCACGATAACTTGCCAACCATACCATCCTAGAAGGTTCATTAGATACCCAATTTCTGTTAAAATCGTCGAAAAGTGAGTAAGTGTAAATAATGTGTAGATGCTTAGATTATAAGTTTCATGATGAGAGGCTCATCATGGCTTCTAATTACCTCTAATTAACTAGTTTCCCTAGTTAATTAGCTAAGAATATTTATATATAAGGGTTAATTATAGAATAAGGGACAAATCATTAAAGGACCTTAAAATAAGTTAAAAATGCTTAATTAAAAGTCAATTAACATTATTATTAATTTAATTAATAAATGGACTCAAAATACCATTAATTAGTTACCTAATTAATACTTTATTTAACTTAAGTGTAATTTAAGACCTAAGTCTTTAATAAGTTAAGTTAATAAGTAAATAAATATAAATAAATGGGACAAAAATGTGAATACATGGCTTTAATATAATATTTAGCTAATTTATAATTATATATAAAAAGTTGGAAAATAATTAAATTAAAATTAACTTAAATGGCCTCTATTTACATTTTAGTCCCTAGAATTCATTACATTTGAGTCATTTCCTTTTATTTAGGTCCTTATCTTTTATTGCATACCGATCCCTGTGAGCATCATCTTCTTCCTCTTCTTTTCTTCTTCACACTCTTGAATGGTTGACGAGCGGCGGTGAAGACACCTCACGATCACCTCACATCCAGCATCCTTCCTTCCTTGCCAAGCTTTTGAAGCTTGCACTCACCTCCCTGATTGCATCCATCGGTCTGGATGATTTTTAAATCCTATTTAGGGCTCGGCGATAACCTCACCGGCATCGGAGAAGACGTCGGTGGTTACCTTGCACCTACATGCATTCCTGTCTAGATATAGCCCCCTTCACAGCCGCTGCAACCTGTAAATACCCATCGACCCCTACGATTTGAGCTTGATCAGCTCCCTTCCCCTCTCCACCTCACCATAGCTGGTTAGTAGGTTCTTCCACAACTCTGGCATCTTCATTCTCCTTCTCGAGTGCGGTCGTCGAGGACGCATTGCCTCTCTCACCACCTCTTCCTCTCTTTCGCCTTGCCAACGGCGATTGAGCACGCCATCTTCCCTCTGATCTCCACTTCAATCGGCCGGAGCTTCTCTTCTCACCCAGTCTAGATTTCGATCTCGTTCTTGCCCTGCCAATGGCGAGATCCCTCACCTCCTTCGTCAAGTAAGTAGTCCTAACTTTTAGGAGTAGGTTTAGTTAGGTAATTAGATAGAATTGGCTTAGTTTAGTTAGCTTCAGTAGCTTTGTCTCCGTCTTCGGCGAGGCCAATTTTGGTCTCGCAGCATTTTAATCCACTATCTTACGTAGCTGATCTTTTCCTCTCCTCCTTACGATTCACCTACACTTCTTTTCCCTCACTTTTAGCAGTTGAATTGCCTAGTCCATCTTCACATTGACTGGCGATCTCTACTGTCCACGGTGGAGGCCTCTGAGCTTAGAACGCATTCGTTGGGACCTTTCATCATTTATACACACTCTAAGGGCCTTGATTTTCACTCCAATTTAACTAATGATCACCTATACTGTAAACGCCTAATTATGTTTCAACTCTTGAGCTCACTATCCATGGCGAGCTCAAGAGAGTTAAAACACCTAATTGATCACCTATAGACCATCTCCGAACACTATGGAACACTTCTCCTCACTCAATTGAGTGAGAGGATGTGATCTGAGTTCTAGCGAACTCAGATTACATCTTTTCTGAATTCGATGCTTAACTTGTGAATTGATCTTTAATTGCTTTAAATGAGCTCCTGAGGTTCCTTGTGACCTCAGGATGCTCTTAAGATATTTAATGATCAGTTTCTTAAGGTTTTGAACTCTGAAACTAATTTCTAGACTCACTAGAGCTCCGGTGAGCTCCTACGAGACGATCCTGAGCTTCAGCCCTTGATAAGCTCTAAGGAGCCCCTGACTATATATTTAGAGCATAAGAAACAAGATTCTGTGGTTAAAACTAGGCTTTAATGCCTAGATGTTGTCGACCTCTGTCTTCTCCAACTCCGGTAGAGTTGGAGAAGCAGTTCCATTAGGTTTCAAACCTCGAATTGAGGTCCAAAAGCATAAGTAGAACCTATATAACTCATTCATGATATCTAATTGCTTTGAAACTCCTTGAGTGTTCCACCGAATTCAGGTCATTTTGGTCCCAGGCGGCGATGCCTGAGATCACATTAGATGAGCTCAAAACATGGTTTTGAGCTATGTAATAACTTCCTGGGGTAGAATTGAGTTGATGTAGATCCTTAATTAGACTTGAGAAAGTCTGGAATAGTAAGTCAACCTTATGGCTGATTTGGTCAACTCTAATCTGAAATTGAAGAATTGATGTCTTTAATTTTGATTTGATGATTTAACTTAGCCTTTGAGATGATCTGGGATATTTTAGAGTTGGTTGGATTGTGTTTCATTGAGAAATTAGGGTGATTCAAGTCATTGAATAGTATGGGTTTGTTTGAACCCATTACTATGTTTTTGAGCTTCTGACGAGATTTGAACGCCAAAACCAGCCAAATCGAATCATAACAACCTGCAGAGGTTGCTTGATTAGGTTCCAGAGTCTGTTCGCTCTCTGTTGAGCTGTTCAGACCTCAAAATGGAGCTCTAAAGCTCCTGAATGAGGATCAAAAGTTTTTCCCTATCTATGAAGCTTTTCGAAGCTATCCTTCTTAACCATTAGACATGGAATCCTCTCTTGAAACCGCTTCAGATCCTCAACGGAAGGTCAAAGCTCTCCCTCAGGTCAAATGATCTAAAATTTATCTTCTGTAGACCATGAATGGTCGTGAGAATCCTTGATCTTTGCCTTTCAAATTGAAGGGCCAGATCTGATCTGAACACCAAATTGGTGTTATAATCCTGTAGAGCATCTGAACAGCTCTCCATCAAGCCTTTGCTCGATTGGATTGAGTCAATAAGCTGACCAAAATCTTCATCAAAAGTTTGGCCTGGACCTGGGAAACATAGTCCCACATCGGTAAGTTGTAACCGCACGCACTGGTATAATATGATTTTCTGCACTGGATGCTTCGGTCGTCAACGTAGGGTGCGAAATAAAACTGAGCTTGGGTAAGGGTGCGTGCGTTGCACGTGCCTACACATGGGTGTGTGTGTGCGTGCGCCTGTGGGTGTGAGCGTGGGCCCGTGAGTGGGCGTGTGGGCCTGGGAGGCCGGTTACTGTGCATGAGCTTAAAATGAAATGAATCCACTTAACAAAAATTAGGCTCGGACTCAGTAGGGTCTGGTCCCACCCTCTACGGGGTACTGTGTATCCTTGACCGGTCTGAGCTGCTAATAAGAAAATCAAATTTTTGTAATTAATATGTTAAGTGTGGAATCTATAAGGCACAGTAAAGAAGTTGAGGTTAAGGAAAGGAATGAGAGAAGAAAAAGAGAGTGAGACAGGGTAAAGGAAAAGAGAGAGAGAGAGAGAGAGAGAGCAACGAGGCTGCAGTAAAGAAAAGAAGTAAGAAGAGAAGGGCGGAAGAAATTAAGAATTGAAAGAAAGAAATGTAAAGAGAGAATCAGATGTCTGGACGTCTGAGTTGTGCTTTCATTGCTATAACATGTTTCCTCTTGTTATTTTGAGCTTAATTGATGTAATAAGGCATTTGTACTCATTTGATTAGCATTTTTCTTACCTTAATCTCTTGTAATTAGATGCAATGATGTAATAAACATATTTACTTGATTCTTAATGACATTATATGTGTAAATGTGTTTCTTTTTAATGGAATGTTGAATGTTCTTATTTGAATATCTCTTGTGCAATAATTCATGTACTTAAAGTATGTTAATTATAATCTGATTGATTAAGTAGTTAGTAATTTATGCTTAAGAATTAATAGTGAATTAAGCTTACTATTATGCCTCCAAGTGAACGACCTAGACTCAACCAGTTGAAAAGAAATAAAAATCTAAAATGTTAGGTTAACTTGACCCTATACTATACTCACGATAACAATTCAAGTTAACCTAAGTTACTTTCTCATGCAATTAATTAAGCCTAAATAACTTAATTAATTGTGTTGAGGATTTAAACAACCATTCCCTCAAATTAGAGGGCAAGCTGATAAGTCATGTACTTATCACCCCAACTTATTTAATCATTAGAAATTAATTTAGAATAGCGAGGACTCGAGAAATAAGTCCACATATTAGTGGACACCTGGACTGGTTAAGTTTGAAGACCTAAAGAATATAAGCTTTCAGGTCCTATTGTATCATTCCCTAAAATTGAAAAACTCTAATGCCCAAGTTCTCTTTTCCTAATTCAATTTTTTTTCAAAAATAAAGAGAAAATAAAAAGAATCTATGGAGCTAACAAGATGATTTAGAGATGAATATCCACCCCCCATGCTTATCTAATGCAAGGTCCTCATTGTATTAAATGACATGAAAAAGAGTGGAATAGAGAAGAAAACACCTAAATTTTGTGATTAACAGGTCAGCTCTGAGATGAAAATAGACTATATAAGTGCTGAATTAAGTGCCTTCAGCTAGGCACACTATACAAATAAAGAGGAAATAAAGAATTCACAAATGTAGGTCAGAATCAAAATAAAAAGATTGACCTCAAGATCGGCCAACAGAGAATGTCCACAAATGTGGACTATACTATGATATAGACCCATGCTTCAGGGTTGAGTGTATCTAAGGTTCTGAATAAAAATTACCCAGAACCTGAGATCAGTATGCAAGCGGGGCTGGGCCTATGATTTATGAGGATGCAACCCAAGTCCAAAAAGTCGGACAATAGGAAAATCAAGATCAAAAAGATAATCATTGAATCTGTGCTTGGGTTGCACATCCTCAGAATAAAAAATGTCACAAGGGTCCTGATAGAAGGTTGGTGGTTTCAGGCAGATAGGAACCTATAGACTAAGACTTCTACTTCCTCCGGAATTGGCTTCCTAAGTCTTCATTTCCCAGCTCCTATCCTCCACAATCACAATTTTCGGGACCCCACAAATGTCATCCCTGTATAAAATATCCAAGTCCAAAACTTTTGGCTGAATCAGAATTGGCTTGGGTTTGGTAATCTCAAGAAGATAATCATGATTATGCTCAACGGGGTGTGATTAAGGAATGGAGCTATGAATTGAATCCTTCATGAAATCTGGATCTAAATCCACCATGTAGCCCCAACTAGATCAAAATCCTCAATTACTAGGCTATTAAATGATTCATTGAATTCCTCAGGCCCAGTCATCTTACTAAAATCATTTTCCTCAAACTCAAGTAAGACCTCACATAAAGATTCTTCACCATCAGAATCAAAGAATTCTGGATCCGCATTAATATGTCTCAAAATCATCAATCATTTCATGGTCTATGAAGACATTTTTCCTCGTACCCTGGTTCAGGGATTTTGGGTGAAGAAATCAATTCATCCTCAATCAATTATTCTAGAACAATCTGGTCATCCCTAATCTCGTGAAACACGTCCCCCCTATAGGTGCTTGAGCGAGTTTTGACATTGGCTCTTCTGAAGGGGATTTATCCTGAGAATCATCCTAAGATTAAACTAGAGCAATCACAAATCTCATCCTTAATTTTGACAATTTCCCAAGTAAAAACTCACCTAGGTCCTATCCTTAACATCTTAGAGCCAATCCAACAAATACTTGTAAAGATCATCAATCATTTGAATCAGAGGCTCCAATTCTTCAATGTAGGGTGTTGGCTGAGCTTCTAAAGATTGAAAGGTGTTCCTTAAGTTAAGCAACACCTTATCTTGGACCTGATTTACCTGAATCAAATGGTTTGGTTCAAGGTTGGGTGGGTTTCGGTTCAGTCAAGGGGAGTCAAGAAGTTGAGGTTTTTGGTGCCCTCCCTGATAATAGGTCACTTCAGGTTGTTCAAAGAAGGGTGGTGACCTATATGCAGTGTAGTCCTAGGGAGAGTAGTTGTAATCGGGATATCCTTCTTGATTGTAGATCAGAATGTGTTGATCATATAGAGGCGGAGATGTATAATCATTGTAGCTCAGAGAAGGATAGAGATCACAGTCATGATGTCCAGGGTTTGACCCTGAACACAAAGGTTCGGAATTGTATCTCCAATCTGAGTTATCCCAACTAGTTGATGGTTGATTACAGCACGGGTTGGAATAATAATCATCATATTGGGGATAAGAAATGTCAGGAGGGTAGGAGTGGAAATGTATGCAGGATGTGGAAGGATCCATGACAAAACGGGAGGAAGAAAGGTGCCCTGCAATACTGGTCGAGTTCCTTACCTCAACTCAGTTAATTAAGTTAATTTTACTTGATTAAGAGTAGGGAAAAGTCACTTAGGTTAACTCGAAGTTGTGTCAATTAGTAATATAGGGTCGAATTAACCTAACATTTTAGAAATTTTTACTGGTTGAGTCCAGGTCGTTCGCTGGGAGGTATAATTCATTCTAAATTCATTAGTTATCTTATATTTTTCTTTATAAGTATAAAAGGTATATTTAAGTTAATTTTAATAACATGAATCTTGCAAAATGATTTAAACTTAAGGAATATGCAAAATTCCATAAGAGAACGTATTTACTCAAATGATCTACTTTACTAGCAAGTAAACATGTTAATTTCCAATTTATTTCAAAGGAATTAAGGCAATACGAAGTTTTATTAAAACATGCCTTATTACAACATTTAAAAACAAAAGGAAATTTAAAATAATGCAAGAAAAATAATTTCTTTTCTTTATTTCTTCAGCCTCTCTCTCTTTTCTTCTTCTTTCTTTTACTTATCTTTTATCTTTTCTCTTTCTCTTTTATTTTTAGCTCTTCTCTTTTTCCTCTCTTCTTTTCTATTCTGCCTTTCTTCTTTCCTTAGTGCCTGTTCAGCCTTCCTCTTTGCCTTTGAGATTTCTTCTTCTTCCTTTCCTTCCTTAGCTCTCTCTTCTTCTTCTTCCTTAACCTTCTTTCTTTCCTTCAGCACTTCTGAACCTTGGCCTTCAGCTCAATCGAACCGGGTTTTTCTCTTCAACCAAAAATTGGTTTATTGTTTGCGGCTCAAACTTTTCGGGGATATGCAGCACCCTTTGCAGCATGGGACCAGACCCTACTAGGTCCTCGCCTGGTTCAATTATGGTTCAGTTTATTTTTGGTTCAGAGTTTCAAGCCAAACCGGCTCACGCCTTCCAGGCCTTGCCCTCCTAGAGCCACACATCCGCACGCCACACAGGCGCCCACTCGCAAGCACATACGCGCCCACACACACATGCATGCTCGAAATGGTCAGATCAGATTATGTGCCGAGCGCTTGACGACTAAATTGCCTATAACACAAATTAGTTTTATACTAAGGCGGGCGCTCAGATTCTTCCGGTATGGGACTAATGTTCCCCCCTCCATACCAAACTTCAACTGACGATTACTCCCTACTCAGAGCTCCAAATCAAGTGAAATAAAGCTTGATGGAGAGCTATGAGGTGGCTCTACAGGATTTCTGAGTCAATTTGAAGTTTAGAGGATGACTTCCTCTTCGATTTGAAAAGTGAAATTAGGGGGTTCCTACAGGTTTAATATGCCTGGACAGTGGTATGAGGCTTGTAGAGTCCTTAAACTGGACTTTCTCACTTAACTAAGGTTCTAAATAGGTTCTGCAAGGGATTCCGCATCTGCTAGTGTAGATTTTGAGCTCTTGAAGCTTCAGGAAAATGGAGAAGCTCGAAGCTTCTCTAAAAGCTTCAGAGAAAGGAATTTAGATGAAGAAAAGTGTAATAGACAGTTAAGGTCATTTCTAATCGATTGAAACAAACTCTAAGGGATATAACAGGCTCATCTAGGCAGAATTTAACTTCAAATCTCATCAAAAAGGCACTGCTATCAGTTTGGATTCGAAAACAACCCAAACTAGTAGTTGGTTAATTCCATCAAATAAATAGATCCGAGCTCACTCAAATCACTTTAAAATCATTCACAGGCACCTCAGAATCTATTCTAACTCATCAACTTATCGAATTAGGCTCAGAATCAAAGTTTCCTCCCCAGGGTTGACTATAAGGCATTAAAAATTGACTTTCTGATGTAAGCCTTTTCACAAGAAATCAAAGCCTAAGATAAGATCAAACTTGCTCAACCCCCTAGACAGATGTTTGAACCTAAAAATCTATGGTTTCAAGCTCATTGCTTGAACTCAAAATGTGATATGTTCGTCAGAGTAATCTGGGGTTTGTTACACAGATTTGAAGGCATAATTAACTTCAGTGCATTACACTGAAGCGTTTATATCCATCAAATGCCTCTTTTAAACTTCTGTCAGACTTCTCCAACTCTGTCGGAGTTGGAGAAGATGAATGTCTAACTCAAGCTCCAGTCATCAACATCTCAAAGAAATAATCTCAACATGATCAATGAACCTCAATTCATCAATCTGGAGCTTATTACCGAGTTCTATAGGTTGAAGATCACTTTTGATTCACCAGAGCTCGTCGGAGCTCCGATGAGTCCAGTAAAAGGTAAAACCATGTACAGAAAGATAAATCGCGCCATTTTTGATTTGAAAATGTTCCTGAGGTTACAAGAAACCTCAGGATCGCAATTAATTCTTTAATTCGTTAAATGATTGATTAAACAGTAAAATCAGTCTAAATAGCTTTTGAGTGGTTAAGGCACAGGACTTGCTCTCCCACTTAGAAGAGTGGTTGAGGCAAGTCAGAGGAAGTCTGCGATCATAAATATCTAGTTAATTAAAGGTTTTAACTACTTTTGAGCCGCCATTGACAGCGAGCTTAGGAGCTTAAATAGATTTAGGCGTTTAGGTTATATGTGGTAATTATAGAAATTAAAATGTAGAATAGAGTCCTTAGATTGTGAATAGGTGGTGGAGGACCCTATGAAGGTGGATCTAAGCTCAGATACTGTCGCCATGGACAGCGACGGTGTCTGTTGGAGGTGAAGATGAATTAGGCGAACAATGGTTAAATTTAATGTTTTAATGGATTAGAAATGGTTATGAGGGTTAGAGGAAGGTGATCAGCGAGTTAAAAAGACAAAATCAAAGCTCTGGCGAGCTTAAGGAACTCGCCAGAGTCGAAGAAGATGAACACTAAACTCTGAAATTATGACTAAGCTATCTAACTAACTACCTACCTAAACTACCCTACTCCTACTCCTACTCCTAATCTACTATTACCTGGACGAAGGGGTCAACAGGATTACGTCGAAGGATCATAGCGGAAGACAAAATCAGAGGGATTAAGAAGAATCTCCGGTGGGCGGATGAGAGATGAAGCAGAGGATCTCCTCGGTCATTGCCTTTGTCCAGAGACGCGGCTGACCTCGACGAAGCTCCTCGGCTAATCAAGGTGGATGGAGGAAGTCGGAGAATGGCGTGGAAGATCGTCGGAGTTGTAGACGAATAGCCTATTGGGTCCGACTCAGTGTTAAAAGAGGGAAGGGAGCCAACTTGAGAGAAATCGAAGGGGTGAGGGGGTATTTACAGTGAATGGCGATGAAGAAGGTGGCGAGGTCTGGACGAAGAAGAAGCTTGGGGACCTTAACCTCCAGCATCGTCTCCGACGACTGTGAGGTTAACTCCCACCAAAAATTAGGATTTCAGGGTAATCCAGATCGATGGATGAAGATGGAGTGGTGAGTGCGAGCTCCAAGTGCTTGGAGAAGGAAGGATGATGTTGATAGGGCGGTGATCGCACGGTGGAGTCACTCTTCGTCGTCAGTCGTTCAATCGGCTGAAGGAGAAGAAGAAGAAGACGAAAGGGACCTAAGTGCAGTGAAACTTAAGGACCTATATGAAGATTAAGAACCCGATTGCAATGAATTTTAAGGACCAAAATGTAAACCTAGGTTTTAAAGGTTTATTTTAACTGAGATCTTTTTCAACTTTTTATATATGTTAGTAAATAAGATAACTATTATGTTTTCACCTTGAATTTACATTTTTGACCTTTTTAGGTTAATTTACTAGACTAAGTAAAGTTACTTAAGTTATAATATACTTATGTATACATTATGTTTAAGTTGCTTAACTTATTAATTAAGGGAATGATTAATAAGATTTCGAGTCCAATTATTAATTAGATTGTGAATAATGTTAATTGAATGATAAAATATCATTTTAAACTTATTTTGAGGTCCTTTACTAAAATTTCCTTATTTCATAATTAAATCTTATATATTCATATCCTTATCTAATTAACTAGGAAGACTAGTTAATTAGGGGTAATTAGAGGTTATGATGAGTCTCTCATCATACCCCCAAGCCAAAGTTTTGCTAGACCCTCGCAAAATTAACTAAGACTATGATGATGTAACGCACTTGGGTTTAAATTAATATAAATAATAACTATGTAAAGGAAAGCTTACGTCGGAAATTTTTAAGTTTAGTATAAATGATTAATGTATAGAGCATATGTGAAAATTTTCTTACGTAGATTTATACTTATAACATTTTCAAAACACACTTAAAACAATTGGTTAACAAAAATTTTATTCAGAATTAGAATTCTTTAAAAATCTCTTAATCCTTGTAACTATTCTTAACTCAAATTAGAATACAGAGTGTTTTAAGGAAACAAAACTTAAGAATTGAGAATTAAATTTTAACTCAAAAACTCAATAGAATTAAGTTAATCCTTTGTTTATGATATTTGACTTTTATCAATATAAGTTTAAGCAAATTAACCAGATACTCATTATTAATCAAACTTAGAGTTGTAAAACTCTAATTTACTAGCCTACAACACTAAGAATAACTTATAGACCTAGGATTCTGTCAATTCTTCTCCTTTAGGTCTCAACTCAAAATTTTCAAAACCCGATTTCTTAGGCTTCACTACCCAATACCAAGGTTCAGTAGCTATGATTTTAAAACATCTGTGCTTAGTGAAGAGATTTGTCCTAAAGGCATCCAAAGTTGCAAAAATCTAGATCTTAAGACATCAATTTCCAATCCCAAGATTTCCAATTCAAGCATTTGGCTTGGCCTTACTCAGGTTTGGTTGCTTTCTCCTCACCAGTTTTCTATCCTGAGGTCAACACTTTTTGTGTATATCTCCCCGGTGGACCACTGGGTCTCTTATTTCTAATATTTTTATCTCCATATTTTTTTTCACTTTATCTATAGGTTAGAACACCCATTTGTAGCAAGGTGTTCTTTTTATTTAATGGAAGGAAGGGTAGCATCCATTTGTATTGAGATGTTTTATTTATATGGAAAAACTGCATAAGCACCCTTTTGTAACGAGGCACTTAACTGCAGGGTGTTTTATTTATTTATTTTTCTTTTTCTTTTCCCCCCTTCTCATTTTTCTTACTATCATTATTCTCCAAATCCTTTTTCTAGGTGAGTGGCACATCCTTCACCCTTTCAAGAATCGCCCCGCGGAAATCCTTGGACTAAAGAGGATTTAGAACTGATCTCTTAACCTCTGTATTTTCGCGGTCTTAGATGCCAACAAGACAATTCTATGTGTGTGAATTTAGATGTTTAGGTTACTTAGCTCTCAAACCAGAGCTTGGACAACAAAGGCCTTCACTCTCAGGTTTTTCAAATTTTTAGTTTCCTCCTATAGGATCCGTCAAGACAAAATTTACCAAGTTTAGTTATTTATCTTTGGCCTGTAAGTCTTGTAAACTAAAATTCTACTAACTCTCTTTTTAATTAACTCTGAATATCTGACCTTTTTACTTAACTTTATGATAAAATCAAGTTTTCAAAAAGCAAAAGGATTACTTAATCTAATTGATTATAAAGTTATAATTTAATTCCAAAACTTAAGTTTAAATCTTAATACACTTAGTTTCTTAATTCAAGGTAAGAATAGAAAAATAAATCTTTAAAAGATTTAAAGATTCCTAATTCAAATAAAATCTTATTTTTTTAAAAAAAAATTTGAAAACAAAAGTGTGTTTTTACAAAATGTTTAAGTAAAAATCTAATTAAGAATTGAATGCTCTTAAATACTCTATATACATTTTAATTTCTGACCTAAAAGAAAATTATGCTCTTAATTATAGTAAATACATTTATTTATTTTTCTTTCTTCTTTTCTTCTTTATTAAAAAAAAATGAATATACCCATCTTATTATTTTTATAAATTTTCTTTTCAAATTTTTGTATTTATATTTTTATGAATTTTTTTTCAAAATTTTTCAAATTTTTATGAAATTTTTGATTTTTTTTTAAATTTTTTATCATTTTTGGAATTTCTATTTTTTTAATTTTCGCGGATATTTAATTTTTATGTCTTTTTTTAATTTTTAACCC
The DNA here is from genome assembly GCA_037157565.1 of Thalassia testudinum. NCBI lineage: Eukaryota > Viridiplantae > Streptophyta > Magnoliopsida > Alismatales > Hydrocharitaceae > Thalassia > Thalassia testudinum. The sequence goes on along the minus strand of JAZHRO010000015.1, from coordinate 20,221,828 downwards.
ACACAGCGGTGAGAGGACAATGATAGGATGTTCCACGAAGGGGGTGAGAAGATGGAAAATTATTTTACTCTAGCTTTAATGGAGCATCCCGGGTATGGAACCAGTTCATAGAGCTTTGGAGGAGGTGAAAGGAGAAGAGAAGGGATGCCCAAATGAGTGGTAGGGGAGGCCTTTTATAGTTGTAGGAATAGGGGGCATAAAGGTCATTTTAAGGCTTAAAAATAAATATGCGGCCTTTAGTAATGCATATAAGTGTCAAGAAAGGCACATGACACTATATCCGTGCCTTCATCTTCGTCGCTCGCTTCTCATCCAAAGGCTCAGAGGTGGCCACGTCACCAGCTATCCACCTTCAGCCGTTTCTCCCACATTCACTAAGTGTCATGCCTCCTCAGCCGTTCGATCGTCAATCAATGTCTTAGATCACGCTCGCCCGCACCTTTAGATCGTGCCTTAGCATCAGATCGCGCGTCCACTTGGGCATCAGATTGCACGTGGGTGCTCTCACTCATCCGCACTGCCACGTAGCCTCTGCTGCTATTCGATTGCCATCCAATGGGCGAATTTCACCTGCACTCGCTTTCAGCGGATTTCGCTTCCTCACTGTGGCTCGATTGCGCTCTCATAGGTTGCGAGCGCCTCTCGTAACCAATGTGCCATGACCGCTTTTGTGTCGAGGACTCATTGTATGCTCCCGTGGTGAAGAGTGGATGTGGATTGTTGGATTAAGATCCAACTGTCCACATTGAATCTTCATCTACCCTTGTAAAGAAATGAAGGCGGGCGAGGATCAATCTCGGCCGTTCGATGGTGATCCAACGGTTAAGATGCGATGGCGTGGATGAGAAGGAGGGCTGCAGTAGCTTGTAGGCGATCTTAGGCAGCTAAGATGGTGCCACGTGGCACTATTTGAGTCGTCCATCTCCTTTTACTCGTAGGTGGTGGCACGGGTGTCGAATTTGGTCGATTTTCACGTTGTTGGGCTACGATCATCGATCCGAACCCATTCATGCGGTTGGATTTGTCATCTTAGGATGGAATTACACCACCTTGACCCTTGACCTCTAATATTTCTCGGACTACATCTGATGCTATGGAGATCCGATCGAGGCGATCTTGGAGGCGTTGGACTCCAATCGTCACCCTGATTAGATCTGTGTGGTTGGATCTTCAATCTGAGGTCTCGATAAATATTGCCCTATCCCCTGACCACAAAAAGGGAAAATTAACCTATAATTTGTACAAACTAATCTAAATGCATGATGATGCATGTTATGTAGTATTTAAAATACATGATGCTTCATAGACCTAGGAACATGCTTAAATAGGCATTTTAGGCAAATTAGATGTGTGCACATCAGATGCCACAAAGAGTGACTTTGAAATGAATGATAGATCTACGAAGGGGACATCTGATGGAGTCCTTTAAATTGATTGGTTTTGATGTCACAAAGACTGACTTTTGAAATTAATGACAGATCTATGGAGGGCACATTTGATGGGGTCCTTGAAACTGATTATGACACATCCGGACTAGAATCATTTAAGAGCCCCATCCTAGAAAATGCTGAAGAAAAGGTTAGCATCCCCAAGATTGATTCTCAATCCAAAGATCTTGACTCTTGGGAGATACCTTATGGAACCACATTTACACTATCTGATAACCCTATCATGATTGAGGAAGATTTGCTTAAGGAATTAGATCTTGATTTAGGCCCTCAATTGCAGTCACTCTATTTTGAGGAACCAATCTATGGTGGGCCTGAGTATGAGTAGTTTATGTTCGAGGAAGCACAATTGGACCTCGTGGATGGTTTGGAGTTGGATATCTCAAGAAATTTAGGGGAATCTGAATAGGGAAAGGATGAGCATGATAAGGATTATGAACAAAGAAAAGGATTATGAACAAGGGGATCAAGGTACTTGGAGAACCAAATGGGTATGGAGGGTGGAACCCATGCCATTGACAATAATTCAATCACTCAGTGTCACCTTTACTTAGTAAGTTTGGAGGTAAATTTTTTAGTTTATTTCATTGATTTTGATAAGGGAGCTTACAGTACTTTTAAGGATTAAAGAAAAAGGGAGAAAACATATGCTTATTATTAGGGGGAGTTACTTCAAATTGATTAGCTAAATTTTTGCTTTAAAGAAGGAGAATGATCATAGCTTAATATTTAGAAGTTAAATGGAGAAGCATAGATTAAGGGGGAGTTTAAAACAATTATGATTACATCTTTTTTATAATGTCCAAAAGGGGGAGAAAATTTTTTTGCTTTATATAGTTTTGTCATCATAAAAAGGGAGAGATTGTTGGTGATAAAGTACCAAAATCATCGATTTTGATGATAACAAAACATGCTATGTTTAACATTGTATTTGAATATCAATATTTCAAGTTTAGGGATGGATGAAGCTTAATGAAAGCTGAAGCTCAAGCTCTATGAACAGATGGAGGAGGAAAAGCATCAAGGAAACGAAGATTAGCTTTGTAGTTTAATCTTGTTCTTTTTATTTTGATCTATTAGAATGTAAAAGGAGCCTTTAGCCTTTACAATCTTGAAAATACCCATAGGACTCATCTTAGAATCGATCTATTCAATTCTACTTCTTTAGAACCTTAAAAACTCATTATGCCAAATTTTTCAGATGCCTTATTATTTTTTCAGACGTCTATATGTGATGCTTTAGATGTCTGATTTCCAATTTCAGATGTCTGACCATTTATTTTAGATGTCTATTTTTCCATAACACCATTTCTTTAGGAATTTCTTGATCTTGAACTATTCAAGAATTTAAGACATCTATGGTTTCTTTTAGACGCCTGAATATGCAATAAAAGTCCATCAACATTCATATTTTTCATATCCCAACGTTCAAAAGAGTGATTAATCATCAATTACTTATGTTTCATTACGTTCGAAATTTCAGACTTCTACTTTTTCTTTCAAATGTCTACTTTAGAGTTTTAGATTTCTTATTTTTCCTTCAGATGTCTAATTCATCACTTTCAAACGTCTCAATTTTCCTTTAGATGTTTATGTTTCATTTCAGACTTATGATCTATTTTTAAGACATCTTATCCAGTCAAACTTTGAGTAAATGTAATGTAGCCATTCTACCTCAATTTATTTCATTAAAATTCAAATTCTAATGACTCCTAAGGCTTAAACCTGGCCTCCTACACTTATAAATACCCACCAAGTGTTGCCTTAAGCTTACACATCAAGCATAGAAACATTCTAGTGCAAAATTCTTCCTATTCTCCTATTCTAAGATTTCTAGTTTTATTATGCTCTATTGTGCTCTATTATTCTTAGCAACTTCTTGAGAGCAATTCCACTCTCACTCTGATTCTCTGCATCTCATAGGTTTTCAATGGGAGTATCCTACCCTACTTTATTTCCTATATTATTCAAGGTTCTTAGGATTGTTTGCATTATATTATTTTTATTAGTTTGTTTGGGTACCCAAGTTATGGGTTTTCCATTTCCTCTTGTAGAGGCGAAAAAGTACTCTTCTTATATTTTTCTAGGAAGACGGGAATTGTAACATTACTTGTTAGTAATTCCTGCTTGGGTAGGGGCAAAATCCTAGATTGAGAGATCTAGGTAGAGGTTTTTCCTGCAAGGGTTACCTCTCTAAATTCTCGTGTCAATTTTGTGAGATTGTTTAGATAGATTTATTTAAATTCTTATTGCACAATTCAACCCCTTTTCTTGTGCTATTGACAATTGGATCAGAGCCTTGTTTGTTCTTGTGTGTAGGTATAAAAACCCTTATAAGACGATCTGATGGTATCAAGGGTACTTGCAACAAGTGGAAATAACGGTTTCTCTACGACAAAGCCTCCTTACTTCGACGACATGAACTATTTGTATTGGAAGCAAAGGATGGAAATTTTCCTCCAATCAGTGGATTACATTCTTTCGGAAATGGTGGAAGGACCATTTGTGAAGTTGGAGAAATTGAAAAATGGAGCCTTCATGGAGGACAATAAGAAGAATCTCTCAATCAACTCCATGGCCATGAATGCCTTGTATTGTGTGTTGAGTCTCAATGAGTTTAACCGGATCTCTCAATTCACAACTGCAAATGAGATTTGGAAAATTGTCAAGATTACTCATAAGGGAACGAATAAGGTAAAGAATTCAAAAGTTGTTATGCTAACCCAAGATTTCGAGAAATTTGAAATGCAGGAGAATGAAAGTGTGAAGGACATGTACACTCGCTTCACTTTTATCGTCAATAACTTGAAGGCACTTGGAAAAGCATTCATCAAAGGTGAGCTTGAAGGTAATATTTTGTGTTCTTTAACTAATGTTTTTGAGCCAAAGGTAACAACAATTGAAGAAGTGAATGAAGTTGAGAACTTGGATATGGATCAACTTCTCGAGAATCTCATGACCTACAAGACAACTAAATCAAAAGAAGGGAATCGATGAACGGAATAGAAAGCAACTTGCCCTTAGAGCAAATTCATATTCAGAAGAAGTGATCATGAAGATGATGAAGATCTTGAGTTTCTCACATGTAAGTTTTGAAATTTTTTGAAGAATAACATGAATTTCAGGAAAAAAAGGGATAAGGAAGAGGCAAAGAAGGAACCACTCATTTGTTACCATTACAAAAAGAAGGGACACATTAAAAAGCATTATTCACTTCTCAAAGAAGATCTTGAAAGGACTAAGAAGAGGTAAGAAAAAGAAAGCCTTACAAGCAACTTGGGATGATTCGAGTGAAAGTGAACAAGAAGACAACAATTCAAATAAAGATGAATATGCTTGTCTTGGATTCATGGTACTTGAGGACGAAAGCAAGAAAGCAACAATGATGAGGTATCATCTTCTTATACTATAGAAGAATTACAAGATGCTTTAGAAGAAATTTATGAACTTTGTAGGTTGGTAACAATAGAAAATAAAAAAGTTAAAAAGAATTGTAGTTCTTTTGAGCATGAAAAGCATGAGCTTGTAATACAAAACACAAATCTTGTTATGGCTAAAACTCAAATTATTGAAGGGCATAGCTCATTCAAAATAAATATTTCCTTGTTGAAAGATAGAATATATTTTATTGAAAATGATCTAGCTAACCTTAAAGAGAATTCAAATAGGCTAGTTGTTGATCTTATTAAGATTTCTAAGGGTACGAAGAAAATAAATGAAATCAAGCATAACTTAGCACACACTAAGAATGATTTTTGTGCACCAAAGCCAAGAGGATGGAATCCAATAAATACACACTCTTGGATGAGAAATTCTAACCCTAAAGGACCCAAGAAAATGTGGGTACCTAGATCTTTAGTTCATTCTTGTTTTGTAGATAATTAAGTAGATCCAAGTCGTTATCTATATGGACTTCATCAAGGATGGATCAAGGCACTTGGAGAACCAAATGTGTATGGAGGGTGGAACCCATACCATTTGTAATAATTCAATCACTCGGTGTCACCTTCACTTAGTAAGTTTAGAGGTAAATTTTTTAGTTTATTTCATTGAGTTTGATAAGGGAGCTTACATTACTTTTAAGGATTAAAGAAAAAGGGAGAAAACATATGCTTATTGTTTGGAGGAGTTCAAATTGATTAGCTAAATTTTTGCTTAAAAGAAGGAGAATGATCATAGGTTAATATTTAGAAGTTTACTAGAGAAGCATAGATTAAAGGGGAGTTTAAAGCAATTATGATTACATCTTTTTGATAAAGTCAAAACAGGGGAGAAATTTTTTTGCTTTATGTCATTTTGTCATCATCAAAAAGGGGGAGATTATTGGTGATAAAGCACTACGATCATTGATTTTGATGATAACAAAACATATTGTGTTTAACATTGTATTTGGAGATCAATATTTCAAGCTTAGGGATGGATGAAGCTTAATGAAAGCTCAAGCTCTATGGAAGGATGGAGGAGAAAAAGGATCAAGGAATGAAGATTAGATTTGTAGTTTAGTCTTATTCTTTTTATTTTGATCTATTAGAATGTGAAAAAAGCCTTTAACATTTACAATCTTGAAAAGCCCATAGGACTCATCTTAGAGCCCATCTATTCAATTCCACTTCTTTAAAACATTGAAAACTCATTCTGTTGAATTTTTCAATTGTCTAATTATTTTTTTAGACGTCTATATCAACAGTTTCAAATGTTTGATTTTTCTTTCAAACATTTGATTTCCAATTTTAGATGTCCAATGTTTCTTTGACTTGTCTGATTTCCAATTTCAGATGTCTGACCAGTTATTTTAGTTGCCTATTTTTTTCAAAACATCATTTCTTTTGGAAATTCTTGATCTTGAACTATCCAAGAATTTAAGACATCTATGTTTTCTTTCAAACGTTTGAATATGCTATAAAAGTTCATCAACATTCATATTTTTCAAACCCAACGTTCAAAAGATTGATTAATCATCAGTTACTTATGCTTCATTACATTCAAAATTTCAGACTTCTACTTTTTCTTTCAAATGACTACCTCGAATTTTTAGACTTCTTATTTTTCCTTCAGATGTCTGATTTTCATTTTCAGACTTCTAATCTATTTTTAAGCGTTTGATTTAGTCAAACTTTAAGTAAATGCAATGTAGCTGTTCTACCTCAATTTATTCCATTCAAATTCAAATTACAATGACTCCTAAGGGTTAAATCTAACCTCCTACACCTATAAGAACCAAGGGTTGCCTTAAGTCAACACATCAAGCATAGAAACATTCTAGTGCAAAATTCTTCCAATTCTCCTATTCTAAGATTTCTAGTTTTATTATGCTCTATTGTTCTCTAGTGGTCTTAGCAAGTTCGTGAGAGCAATTCCACTCCCACTCGGATTCTTTGCATCTCATAGGTTTGTAAAGGGAGGACCCTAGCCTACTTTATTTTCTATATTATTCAAGGCTCGTAGGATTGTTTACATTATATTATTTTTATTAGTTTGTTTGGGTATTCAAGCTGTGGGTTTCCTGTTTCCTTTTAGTATAGGGGCAAAAGTACTCTTCTTGGGGTTTGTCCAGGAAGAGGGGAATTGTAATATTATTTGTTGTTAGTAATTCCTTCTTGGGTAGGGATAAAATCCTAGATTGGGAGATCTAAGTAGAGGTTTTTCCTGAAAGGGTTTCCTCTCTAAATTCTTGTGTCAATTTTGTGAGATTGTTTAGATAGATTTATTTAAATTCTTGTTGCACAGTTCAACCCCGCTTCTTGTGCCACTAACGTTCTTTGGATTCAAGCTAGATAAAGTCAATAATTCTCAATTTTGAGAATTTATTGACTTTAAGAAGTGCGTAACAAGGTCTTTCTACTTAGACACTTTAGATCTTTATAGACTTAATTTTCTTAAATATTTACCTAAACCTGGATTGATTTTCTTGAGACTTTGAAAGGAGTCTAAAAAAACTAAAAGTATTAAGTCAAAATGGTGATAAGTGAATGACTTATCTTTCCACCCTCTTGTTTGGATAGACTTTGAGTTCCAAGCATCTTCCCTTACACAGTACATTGACTTGTCTTTTAGGCGATTTTTATTGAGTCCATAGTGGTCAATAAGATTTAGTCTCAGGATAAATAGATCCAAAGAACTTTTCCGTGTTTCTAGCTCTTAGGACTATTCCTATTTGTAGGGGAATGCATTTAAAACGACTGGAGAGCCACTCACCTAGAAAAATGATTTGGAGAGAAAAAAAAAGATATTCAGCCTTGAAAAAAAGTGAAAAGGAGAAAAAAAAATGAAAACCCCACCACAAAGGCACCTCGCTACAAATGGGTGCATTTCTGCCAAATAACATCTCATTACATATGGATGCTACCTTTCCATTTTCATAAAATAGAAACACCTCCTACATATGGGTGTTAATCGTATAGAAAAAGAAAAAAAATACAGAGAAAAGAATTAGGAATAAGAGATCTAGAGGTCCAGCCAAGGAGATATACACCTAGATGTTGACCTCTGGGTAGAAAAGTGTTGAGGAAAAAACTGCCAAATCTTAGTATGGCCTAACCGAAGACAAGTTGTCCCAGAGAGAGAATAGAAACATTCTAAGTCATATTGAATACTTGGTTGTCCGTCTGACAAGTCACATAAAAAATCACACACAAGGTTTGAGTCGATACTTTAGAACTGTTGAGTCTTTGTCTTTAAGGATTTGTTCTCAATTTCCTTTCATTAGTACAAAATCTTATTGGGATTTTTGACTTAAACTGGCTTGATTCCTTAATAGTATTCTGTGAAAAAAAAGGAGCTTTTGACTCATGCTTTGCTTTAGAAAATAAAGAAAACCTGCATATTTTATTCTCTCATGATTTTTGTAGGTTTTTCACATATTATTTTTGCTAAGGACAAACAAAAGATAGGCATGGGCGTGTGGTAACAACTTAATTTATTACCCTAATTAGCTTAATCTAGGGCTAATTCCTTAGTAAAATCTTGCATTAAGTTCATAAATATTGCATATAGAGCATGCATGCATATTTAAGCTTTGCATTTATTTTGTAAATAATTATCTCCTAATTCTAGCCTTTTGTGAATAATGTAGGTGATAAGTCTCAGAGTAATATGAAGAACTGAAGAATAAAGCTGGATAGGAGCATAAGCCATAGTTGAGCTAGGTGCTACTTGAGGAATAAAGCTAAAATAAAGGAAGATTGAAGACACAAGAATAGAGAAAGAAAAAGAGGAATTAGGATAACCCTCCCCTATCCCTAACACATTAGGATGACCTTATCCCAGTACCTATCCTTGGACCAGCTCAACATTAGATATTTGAGCTTAAAATCCAAACACATGGATAACATTATCCATATACCTATCCACCCTATCCATAATCCTATCTTGTAATCCATAACCCTAATCCATCTATCCAATATCCAATCCCAAACCTAGAAACGTATTTAGGTCCATACCATACCTAGGAGACTTAGTCTGAGTCAATTGGGCTAGCCACTAGTCAATTAAGTCCATGCGACTTGATTGGACTAACCTTGAGTTGATTAGACTCACTTGAGTCTAATCTGACCCAACCTAGACCAATAGACCTAGCCACATCCAATCAGGTGCATCACTACCTAATTGGGTGCACCCAACCTCAATTGGGTTCAATTAGAACCTAATTGGATCAAACCAACCAAACCATGTCTAATTAGACTGAGTAAGTCTAATAAAATCTAACACCAACCTAATTAGCCACCCATTACCTAAATAGACTAGATCTTACCTAATCAAACTTAAAACTATGATAAACACACATGAATTCATGATAAAATGCTTATTTATGATAGTTTCTAGGCTTAGCATTGCATATCATGTTATAAATACTGCATAACATCCATTGCATGGCATTTAGGATAGTTGTATGTTTTGTATATTAATTCCTTCATTTTATATGGCCAGGAGGCAATGCGACATCCTTACGGACTTCGGATGAAAAATCTGATCGTACGGATGGATCCGGAGTGACGATTGTAGTCTGACAACACAGAAATCACCTCGATCCGAGCACCGTGGCATCCTCTGCAAGCAATGAAGGGTGGGCAGTCCAGATGTTGCCACGTGGCACCAATTGGAGTGCCCAAGGCCACCCGCCACATCTCCAAAGAACGGCCATCAAGTGATCTCAGCTGTTGGATGAAAATCCAATGGCTGAGAACCCGCCCTCACCACACGGCCGCAACTCCTCTTCGCGACATACCTGCGGACGTGGCGCAACGGTGAGGACGACCGCTTTCAAAGAGCGAGAGCGAGATCAAGCTGTGATTCCTTGCACCTGCTATAGTTCCAGCTGCAAAAGGGTCCCTTGATCTTGATCGAGCGGTCGAGATTCCCCACGCACAATCCAACGCCGCCCACCGACGTGAAGGCACATGCCAGATCACATGCACACCATCTGGGGCGTGAATTTAAGTTGACCACTAGCAGCGCCCACCGTCTGATTGTCGTAATTGCGCAAGGCGCGTAATTCAAATTAGAGCACACGTGATCTGCAGGCGCGCCTCGACTGTGCGATGCCTCATCCGACGACTACCAGTGCACGCGCCAGTGGTGCGAATTTCAAATGCTGGCAGGCACGTGCTCTCCTCTCACAATCACAATCGTCCACACCTGTCGAACGGCCGACGATCGTCGCGCCTACAACAGCTGCAGTCGAGCGTTCAAGCACTAGCCAAGGTGCGTGAATGCCTTAGCGACGTCCCTGGCGGGTCTTTAGCAACGTCTTAAATGTCACTAAAGGCCCGTGCACGCAAACCACCTCCATTCCACCACTATATAAACACCCCTATACCCCCAATTCCAAACCATCTCTACCTACTCTACTCTCACCTACTCTTAAGCTCTAGCAAGCCTACCAACGCTCCGTTAGAGCTTACTCTCAAGCTCCCAAGCTCCTTAATGTGTAGTGAACCTCTGCCTCACCAAATATTCCTCCATCTTCCCATCCCCATTCATAGGTCGCCTTGGAGCCATCCTCCCACCTCCATTCCGGTAGCAGATCATCTTCGCCTTCTCACCTCCATTCCGGAGCCACGCTGAAGCTTTCCTCTACCCGATGTCCTCTTGCATCTCATCTCCATTGTCTCGCTCCTCTCCTCCATCTGAGCTTCCGCCAGGTGCCGTCGTCTCGCCGAACAGCCGATTCGGGAGATTTCTTGTAAAGACCCATTCTGTTTCGAGCCTTTTAAGATGTCTGGAGTGTCAGTTAGACGTCTGGACCCCTTCTCGGACATCTGGAAATTGAAAAATTTGTACATACCCTGCGGCCTGTGCGCAAGCGGTGCACAGGCTCATCCTCTCTCTCCCCTTCCCTCTTCCTTTTCCCCCCACCGAACCCTAACCCTCGGCTATAAGAGAGCCCCCTTCCCTCTTCTCTCCACTTCACCACTCCACTACACCTCCCCACTCCACTGCCGTGAGTAGAGACGTGCGTGAGAGCGAGAGCGAGAGCAAAGAGGAGGAGCGGGAGTGAGGAGAAGGAGAAGACCGAGCTCGCGAGCTTCGTGGAAGCTCGCCAGAGGTTTGCACGGCCACCGCAGCATGTGCGGGGGGAGGAGAACGTCGAGGCGTCATCTCCGACCTTCTGCAATAGTCGGAGCTGCAGCGGAGTGGAAGGAGCCACGATGGAGCGCGGCGAGAGGTGCAAGAGCGCTGTCTGGTACTGGAGTTTTTCCAGTATTAGACATCTGGGGGGCCTTCCAGATGACTGGCTGGACATCTGGCGTCGACACCAGACGTCTGAAAGTGGGTGTATCGCAAAGGTACGTCTTCCTCGTGGTTACGGCCATGCAGGCGCACCGCAGTGTGATTTGCTTGGCTAAAAGTGGCGAGCTGCTCTGTCGTGCACAAGAGCAGCTTGGGAAGGTGTGCGGCACGCCCTTCCACGCTTTTTGGACATTTGGACAGCTTACCAGACGACCAGAGACGTCCCTAGACGACCGGAGGACTGGTCAGACATCTGAAACTGCTTCCAAATGGTTGCAGAGGAGTCTTGGACATCTGAGATCATCACAGGAGCTTGAGGTGAGACTCTGACTTTTAAGACATCTGGACTTGTTTCCAGACGTCTGATTTGGGTCTGCAGACACGTTTTTGACCCGTTTAGGGCCCGATCGGGATCCATTTTACTCAAACGAAGTATCTGTGGTTTCCTTGTGAATTCCTCTACATATTAGAAACCTTTATACACTGTTTTGAATCTTCCATTGTGGTGTGTTCCTTGGTATAGGATTTCGACCTGTTGCGTGTCTAGGGCATGCAGAGGCACGTGGGCCTACAGTTCGAGCCCCCAGTACTCCCGGATTGTCTGGTAGAGTGATTTTCCCCTGTTCTACTTATAAAATATGATTGCATCTATGAAAATTAGATAACTGGAAACCTAGGATGTTGCATGAACCCTAGGATGAGAAATGGTTGAACCGCTTGCTTGCGTTATTGAAACTGTATTTATGAATGAATGAGTTAAATTGTTAGCAACTGCCTGTTATTGAATATGAGCTACCTGAGATAATTAAACAGTTACCTGTGATATCACTTATTGCATGTGTTAAATTGTGGAAATACGAGCTGCATGTATATGAACGCGAAACGAATCGTGAATGATGAAACTTGGATTGGAATAATATGGTGAACATGAGCATGAACCCTACGGGAAGTTAGGAGTAGAGCTCTTGTGGTTAGATGGAAAAGCTTGGAATATGGATGGGAAGTGTGCTGGCCCTTAAGTACGTAGTACCAAGGAGAGCGACTGTCCCCTTCTTAATGTAGAGTGGAGCTAGCCTCCCTTGGGTTGGGACCCAGGGTTAGGATTGGTCACTCTACACCAACTTCTGTTGGCCCTCACGTACACGGTACCAGGGAGAGCTACTAGTGTAGGGAGGGAGCTAGCCACCCCACTGGGCCCGGGGTTTAGCTAGCTACCCTACACTGACTTGTTAGGCCCTCTGGGCAAACCAAGGTAGTCAGACGAGGGTGCGCGGACTGTGGAGGGGCGAGACCCTTGTTTGATTCTGAGGGGCTAGACCCCTATTTCTGAGAGGACTAGGCCCTATACTGTTATGTGTTGTACTTTGGGCGTACTCGCTAGCGGAAACGACTGACCGCGTGCTAGTGTGAGGTAGCTACCTGTGCGCTTATCGCACATACCGTAGTCACCGCTATGTCTGTCAGTGACCTCGAGGTGGTTGACTAGGTGTAGGACTACCACGGGGGACTCTCTCGGCCAGGAGAGCACCACGTGTACCTTCTACTCTTCGGAAAAGACTGCAATCAAGATCGTTCCGATGAGGAACATGCGAGATCAAGAAAGAAATCTGAAAGTAAACCAATGGGGTGAAGGGAAATTACTTGTAAAATAAATAACTGGAAAAGATAAATTTACCTACTAATTTTTACTGCTTTAGATAGTTTGGTTACCACTCTACTTAGCGTTTGCTGACTCCGTTTTCTCATAACCCTTTACAGGTCCAGGAGTTGAGCAGCCTGAGTCACCGACTGCAGAGGGTGCTGGGCCCAGTCAAGCCCAGCAGTAGTTTCATACTATTGTTGTACTCTCTTTTTTGCTAGTGAGTTCAGAGTTTTGTTTACTGTTCCTGTTACTGTACTTTTGTTCTACCTTTCTGTTATTGTGGTGGTATGTACTGACTAGCAGCTTTTACTTTCCTTTATTGCTGGTGCGCTTTTACTGTTAGTTACATTGCATAATGAATGTGGTTTATTTTCCTACTTTTCGGTTATTTCTTGTTGGACAACTGGGTCTTAGGATTAGTCGAGTTGAGCTGGTCTCGAGTCCTGTAGGGATTCGGGAATCGGGTCGTAACATTTCTTCTCACTTCCCTCTCTTTTTATGCTTTCATAGATTATTGTAATAGACATTCATGCAATGCATCACATTTGATTCTGTCTCTCTTGTGATTGATTTTCATTTTATTTCAAAAATAAAAAAAATAACAAAATCATAAAACACCGTAAAGAAACAAATTGAAGCGCGGTTTCATACAAAGTAAACATCGCCTCCCTGTGTTCGACCCGGGACTCCCTTGGAGTTTCGGTATAAATTATGTTTGATCACGAGTTTTGCAACTATGACGATGGGTTATTCGTAACCCTGATTTCAAACACGCAAAACCCGTGCGATCATTTTGGCGTCGTTGCCGGGAAGGCAACGGAATTTACTTTATTGTTTTCTGCGCTTCTTTGCATTTACATAGCACTAACCCTACTTGTCTTTGATCTACTGTCTTGCAGGTACCCTAGCATGGAGATCCAAGTGCGGTAGACCAGAGTAAAGTGTGGGTAGAGTGTTTTGTAAGTGTCCCCCATATTTCCCCCCACTAGTTCATTTCGCCACAATCATAACCAAGACCTAATCTACTTAGGTGTTTGCATAAATCATAGGATAGACTTTGTTTGTCTTGTTTGCCACTTTCACCCATCTCACCCACATCTTATAAAAAAATAGAAAGATACTTTCTGTGGGATGAATCAATTTGCACACTTTATACACCCACATCAGAGGCACATAACCTGACTTGATTTTCATCTACTCAACTGGAATTTCGACCTGTGGACCCGGTACACGAATTCAACACAGAAAAGAGTAGAAATCATATTAGGTTAATCACCTTTTTGTGCCTTAATCGGTGGTGCATTTGAGCCGATTGATTGAATTGTTTGGGCCGCACCACCTAATCTAAAAGAGGTTCATTTTGTAGTTGCCCCATAGGATTCAATAACTAGGTCAAGCCAGACACTCCATATTTTTCTTGATTTCTAAAGGAAAATACTTGAACATGTGCTTTTAAAAACAAACTTGGTTTGCCTCACAAAACTTGGTTGAAAGCACCTAATATTTGAACCCTAAAACCTATTAAGCAAGATTCGAACTCTAAAACTCACCTCATCATTAATAATCTTGCTTGAAAACCTCTTGGCTGTGCACATTCACACATTCTCAAACAAATCATTAAGGGCACAACCCATTAAAGGCCTATCACATTTCAGAACACCATTGTCCTAAGCCTAATTAAAATTGAGTAGACGTTGGCCTTAAGGACTGGTTCGCTCTACGGGATCCAGATTGAGATTATTCATGATTAACCTACTTATACAAGTCAATCTGATGTCTAGCTAGGGAAGTAGTGTCAAACAACCGCAGTTGGGGGGTACACTAGGAACCGGGGGCGCAAGCCAAAGGAAGAACCTTCTCTCCAATCCCTCCTTCTAACTAGTTGGATTGCCTGGACATAAGTAGAGTAAATCGTCCATAATCTTAGGACGGATTCTGAGAGTCTGTAGACCTTTAGGCTACCCTATCTAAGGACAGGCTTGTATTATTGTGCTGCAGGGTTCCCTCTGATTAGCCCATATTTGTGGGCTATTTAAATGTGTAAATGCCTAGATATTAAGATATCCTTAACATTTAGCTAGCATATATTAGGATGTAAATAAATTACTTCACATTTTTTTAGCTTAATTGCATAATTCATTCATTGAATGCATTTAAAATTAACTTAGAATTGCATGCATTTGATTAGTTAATCAATTAGGTGAATTACTTGCATTGTTTTAATTTAACATAGAAGTTAAGGGTTTGTGCATAAATAACCATAATATCTTATTATTTTCTTATTCTCTTCCTCCATAGGTAATAGCTACTTCTCCTCGCGCAACCATTCACGCACAGCTGCAGGCATTCATTGGCCATGAAGAGCATTTGATCCCACCTCTTTGGATTTCAAATTCATCACCTACAGCTACAAAGGGAGGAGATGACCATACAATGTGAAACACCACCCCACTTTACCGTCGTGTACTCCACTCCACCGTGGTCTCCAAGGTCGAGCTCCACCACACCGTTGGCCGACGAGGTGATAGCCCGCCGTGCCAATCCGGTGAGCTTGGCCATCACCGTGCAACTACCAGATCTCCCTCCCTATCCACGCACCACCAAAACCATCTTCTTCTTCTTCTTCTTCCTCTGTTTTCAGAACAAAACCATCCCTGCATATCCTTGCTGCACCTCTACGCCACACCTGCAACAGCGTGCAACCTCCTGTGTGCGCTCCCTCGCCATCCCCACGGGATCGACCTCCATGCTCTAGCCCACCGGCCCTCGCCTGCACGTGCAGAGCACGCGCTATAGCTGTCGCTTAGCCTGTGCACAGAGCGCACTGCACCTCCACCCGCACGCCCTCCAGTAGCTCCGCCCGCACATCTCCAGTGCGCAGGGACGTCCATTCATTGCGCCTCTTGTGAGAAGCACCTCCAGCGACCTCTCGCACCGCGCACGTGCATCCCCCTGCGGTCCTCCTCGCCTTCAGCCGTGCATTGAGATGCTTCACAGTAGCAGCAACCAACCCATCGCCGCCGCCCCTCTCTGTTCCGTCTGGCCACCTCGGGCCACCCTGCACTTCGCCGCAACCGCCATCGTGAAGCCCTTGCCTCACTCATCTCCTATGCCAAGTCTCACCTCCAGCCGTGGCCTGCCGTGCACGCACGCCAAGCTCGAAGGAATGCTCTGTTTTCTCCTCAATTAGTTATTACATGTAATGCCATTGCCACCATTCTAATTTTTGGTTAATTAATATTTAATTGTGGATGTTTTATGGTACAATCCTCATGTTTTACATAAAATGCTCATTCAACATATCTTAGCATATTCCAGAGGGGATTTCGACTCAGTGTTTGGGGGAAATTTTTGGTGAACAATTATCTGTGACTTTTGCGAGTTTAGACGGGCTAGTGTCTCCCTGTGGATACGACCTGCTCTTTCGAGTGGTTAATTTTTAATTGTTTTGATTAGTCAATTTTTCCACCACTTAGAAATACAACGAAAAATCTTCTTAATTATCATTTTTGAAAGTGAAAAATTGACATGTCACCCTCTCTTCCCCGTCTTTCCGACTTCCTTCCAGTGTATGCTTGGAAGGAGGTCATTGAATCCTAGATTGGAAGGACCTTTAGACCATTCTAGGAGGCGGAGGTTGAGCTATAGCCAAGCAGATCCCATAGCTGATCAACAACCACCTCCCCTACCCTCGAACCAGTAGGAGCTGATTCAGAGGCAGTTGGAAGAATTGCAGCAGATGCAGCAATGGTTCCAACGTATGCATGATCAGGGCGCTCGACCCTTGAAGGATTTTTACGATCCTTCAAACTATGGGGAACGTCCCAACGTCATGATTCCCACTGGAGACATAGAAATCAAGCCCCATGTCTTAAGTTTGATTAAGCACTTTCATGGGCTTGGCTCGGAGGACCCATTCCAGCACTTGGAGGATCTGACCACTTTGGTTCAGACTACCAAAGCAAGGAATGTGAACGAAGAGCAAATGATCATGAGGCTCTTCCCCACTCTCTTAGGAATAAAGCCGCACATTAGTACTAGACCATAGGAAGGCCGATAGAAACTTTGGCTGCTCTTAAGTCGGCTTTCTTAAAGAAATTCTTCCCTATCGGAAGGACCAATGCCTTGCGACGGGCGATTACCACTTTCGCCTAGCGGCTGGGGGAACCGTTTCATGGTGCCTGGGAGCGATTCCATGAACTCTTGAGGGAGTCTCCACACCACGAGGTGCCAAAATGGCAACTCATGCAGATTTTCTATCACGGGTTGGTTGAGCAACTTTGTAATCACGTGGATGCTTCTTGCAGAGGCAATTTCCTCAACAGAGATGCAGATAACGTATACGACCTGTTTGAGGAAATGAGCGAGAACTCAATTAATCACGCCTCCATGGATGCATTCAACTGGTCCCAACAACCCAGGTCAAGTGCTAATGAGATCCAAGATTCTCATTCATTTGACATGGAATTGATTTGTAATAAACTAGATAAAATGGACTTGGTTGCTAAGAGAATGGAAGAATGGATGTCTGTGAATTCAGGAAACATTTCTATACCTACCCAATCCCAGAATTCAGGATTCCATTCCTCACGAGCTCCCACGGGGTGGGAATTCGTGAACCAACTTGATTCAGATCAACCTATGAGCCAGGATTTCTCGGAACCTTATGGGTTCCAAAGTGAGGCCTTTGATCCCAGTTTTTCTGATCCTTCCTTCTCTCCATCTTCGTCCTATGAGGATGAGTACACAATGCAGGAGAATGTTAGGTCCAACCCCTATTCCAACACTTATAACTCGGGTTGGAGGAACCACCCTAACTTCTCCTAGAAAAGTTAGGGGCAACAGACCCAAACTCGACCCAACAACTATGCATCTCAAAGACCTATGAGTCAAGGTCAAGTATACACCCAGTTTCCCCCGAGATCGGTTACTCAGCCATCTTAGAATGCCCAACAATCTGCAGGGCAGGCTGAGTTAAATCGACAGATGGTAGAAATGCAAGGGTCCATGCTTCAGCTTATGTAACAAATGAAGACATCATTAGATAACTTGCAATCTGGGTTAATTGCTAACACTCGACAACCCAGATCTCTATCATCTTAACCCGTACCCAACCCGCGCAATGTGCAAAATCAGGGCAATAGAGCCCAAGGGTATGAGAATCAAAGGGACCCACACGCACACGCTCAGGTGGTTGAGTAGGGTCCCTCATCATCTTCTTCTTTTGGTTACATGACAAACCAAGGCCCTCCAATCTTCAGTAACCCACCTCAAGACCCAAACTCGTATCCCTCTGCAAACTCTGTCACCTTGAGAAGTGGAAAGCAAACCCGAGACCCTAAATTACCTTCTAAATGCCAAAATCCTGGGGAGCTTGAGAGAGAAGAGGAGGAGATTGAAGAATACAATAAGGCCCAGGGACCAGAAATTGAAAATACCACCCATATCCCGTTTCCTGAAGCCCTATTGAAAACCAAGAAGAAAACCCTAGATAGCAATGAAGAGCTCCTGGATTTATTCAAGAGCATAGAGATCAATATTCCGCTCCTCGATGCTATTTAGCACATCCTAGCTTACGCTAAATTTTTGAAAGAACTATGTACACAAAAGCGTAAACCGAGAGAACCCACTTCGAGGAAGGTGATTCTCTCTGAGCAGGCAAGTTCTGTGATCCTACATCACCTTCCTCAAAAGAAGAAAGATCTAGGTGCCCCCTTGATCTCATGCATTATTAGGGAAGACACTTTTGATAGGGCACTGTTGGATCTAGGTGCATCCATCAACCTAATCCTGACTTTTCTTTATGAGAGGTTTGGGTTAGGTGAACTCAGGCCAACCTTAGTAATGCTACAATTAGCAGACAATTGGTCACCACACCGAGAGGCGTTATTGAGGATGTAATTGTCAAGGTCAAGGATTTCTATTTTCCTATAGATTTCCTCGTCCTTGACATGGATGTACCTAATGATTTGAGGAACACACCCATCATTCTGGGACGTTCGTTCCTAGCTACCACCAATGCCAACATAAACTGTGAAAGCAGTAGTATGGAGATCACCTTTGGGGATAAGAAGTTAACTCTGGATATTTTTAAGGCGACAAGAGGATTTGAGGATTGTGGAATCATTGAGGAGCTCAAGGATCAAGATCTTGAGACTTGTATGACAATCAATGCACTTGACTCCACCAGCTTTAGCGAACCTAATCCACAACACTCTGTGGTAGACCTGCCACATCCTGAAGAGGCTATTGATTTTGTTCATTCCCAGCCTCTTCCACTGAATCATCCTGATGAATCTTCATTAGCATCTTCCCTACCTTCTATTCTAAACCCACCTCAGTTGGAATTAAAACCATTGCCCAAAAATTTGAAATATGAGTTCTTAGGACTTGAAAACATGCTTCCTGTGATTATTAGTGTTGATTTGACTAAGGAGCAAGAATCGAGGTTAATTAAGGTCCTTAAGAACAATAAGGAGGCAATTGGTTTGACCATCCATGACCTTAGGGGGATCGAGCCTTCTTATTGTAATCATCGTATTTTTATGGAAGATGGATCCCGCCCTTCTCGCGAGATGCAAAGGAGACTAAACTCGAATATGCGAGAAGTGGTCAAGAAGGAGATAATCAAGTGGCTCTATGCTAGGATTATTTACCCAATCTCGGATAGTCTGTGGGTTAGCCCCGTTCAGATTGTACCCAAGAAGGTGGGAATAACCGTTACGACTAACGAGAAAGGGGAAACCTTCACTACTTGTTCAGCTTCTGCGTGGAGAGTCTGTATTGACTATAGGAAGCTGAACACAACCACTAAAAAGGATCACTTTCACTTGCCATTCATCGATCAGATCCTTGAAAGGTTAGCTGGGCAAAATACTTTTGCTTCCTAGACAGTTATTCAGGATATAACCAAGTCCCTATCCATCTCGAAGACCAGGAAAAGACAACCTTCACATGTCCCTACGGAACCTTTGCATTCCGTAGAATGCCTTTTGGGCTTTGCAATGCACCTGCGACTTTTCAAAGGTGCATGTTGGCCATCATTTCTGACATGGTGGGAGATTGTCTTGAGGTATTCATGGATGATTTCTCCATTTTTGGAGATTCTTTTGAGTCTTGCCTAGCTAACTTGGAATTGATCCTCCAGAGATGCATCAAAACACGACTGGTCCTTAGCTAGGAAAAGAGCCACTTTATGACTCAGAAAGGCATTGTCCTGGGTCATGTGGTCTCTAGTCGGGGTATTGAAGTTGATAAAGCTAAGGTGGATGCTATCTCTAGACTTCCTCCACCTACATCTGTAAAACAGATCCGCTCTTTCCTTAGGCATGTGGGTTTTTACAGAAGATTCATTAAGAATTTCTCAAAGGTTGCTCGGCCCTTGAGTAGCCTTCTGGCCAAAGACATGTCATTCAAGTTTGATGAATCATGTCATAAGGCATTTGATTTATTAAAAACGACAGTCACCTGTGCCCTGGTGTTGCAACCACCGGTCTGGATAGCCCCATTTGAGATTATGGCTGACGCATCTAATTATGCCGTCGGGGCTGTCTTGGGTCAAAAGATTGAGAAAAAGCCCTTTGTGATTTACTACGCCAGCAAGACTCTGGACGAGGCCCAAAGGAACTACACCGTTACTGAAAAAGAATTGCTAGTTGTAGTTTTTTCTTTAGAAAAATTTAGGACTTATTTGTTAGGTTCTCGAGTCATCATTTATACCGACCACTTGGCCTTAAAACGTCTCTTCACCAAAAAGGATGCCAAACCCCGGCTTATTCACTGGATTCTACTTCTTCAAGAATTCGATCTTGAAATCAAGGATAAAGCTGGGGCACAAAATGTAGTGGCGGATCACCTCTCGAGAATCCTAATTGATTCTCCTCATCTGGATGTCCCGATCTCTGAAACTTTTCCGGATGAAACTATCCTTACAGTCTCGGGTATTGGAACCCCCTAGTTTGCGGATATTGTCAATTATTTGGCCGTTGGTCAAATCCCCCAGGATTGGACCAAACAACAATGGGATAGACTTGTGTCTGAGGCCAAATATTATTTTTGAGATGATCCCGAGCTGTACCGCATCGACGCAGACCAGATTATTCGTCGATGCATCCCGAAAATCGACTTCCATAGCATACTTGAGTTTTGCCACACATCTGCATGTGGTGGATACTTTTCCGGGAAAAAGACGGCAGCAAGAATCTTGCAATCCGGATTCTATTGGCTGTCATTATTTAAGGATGCCTAGGAATTCTCAAAGTCATGCACCCAATGCCAGACACTCAGGAACATGGCTAAGAGAGATATGATGCCCCTGAACCCAATTCTTTCCGTCGAAATTTTTGACATTTAGGGCATCAACTTTATGGGACCCTTCCCTCCTTCATTTAGACACTAGTATATTCCAGTTGCTATTGATTACGTGTCCAAATGGATTGAGGCAATTCCCACTCGGACCAATGACCACAAGGTGGTCATCGATTTTGTGAAGAAAAATATCTTCAGTCGGTTCGGGGTTCCTCAGGCAATTATCAGTGATGGTGGCACACATTTTACTCATGCCCAGTTTCAAAATTTACTAGGGAAATATGAGATGAATCATCAGATTTTCACACCTTACCACCCTCAGACGAACGGATAGGCCTAGGTTTCCAATCAGGAGATCAAAAACATTTTGAAGAAAACCGTTAGGACTGATAGGAAGGATTGGACCCAAAAGCTAGATGATGCTCTTTGGGCCTACTTTACGACGTACAAAACGCCTATCAGTATCTCTTCATTCCGTATGGTGTTTGGTAAGGCATGTCACTTACTCGTAGAACTTGAACACCAGGCAATTTGGGCCATCAGGAAGTGTAATTTTGACCTAGAGTTGGCTGGGAAAACGAAGAAGCTCCAACTATCTGAGTTGGGGGAGCTTTGAAATGATGCTTATGAAAATTCCAGAATCTATAAGGCAAGGACCAGATGATTTCATGTAAGAGCTTTGAGTCATTTTGATTCTCGATTGAAGTTTTTCCCTGGAAAACTCAGGTCTAAGTGGGATGGCCTGTTCGTTATTGAGTGGATTTTCCCTAACGAGGCTGTCGAAATCTCTGACCCAAAGACGAGTAATATCTTCAAGGTCAACGGACAACGTCTCAAACCCTTTGTTGACCATGTGCTCCCTGAACCCATCTCGGACAAGGTTGCTCTTACCTTGGCTTAACCACCGCAGGCCGATCATCGCCCAGCTGAAGGCACTAAACTCAGCACATGTAAAGACTATTCCAAGCTGACAAGAGTCTTACGGAAACCAGGTTTTAATCTTCCACTTCTATTCTCTTGCATGCTTTCATTTTTAACAATGTGGACATTGCAATAGATAAGCATGGGAGGTAGAAATATCTTATAATCTTTTTGTCAGCTGTAACAGTAATTTCCTAATTTTTTTATTCTATTAAAAGAAAAAAAAATAGAATTAGGAGATGAGAACTTGGCATTAGGAGTTGCAAACTTTAGAAATTGATACTTTGGGACCTGAATACTTAGACTCTTCAGGTCTTCGGGCTTAATTAGCTCGGGTGTTCACTCGAATGTGGACTTAGTCTCTAGTACTTGCCAATTAAAATTCATTTTAATTTGGTAAATAAATTGGGATGATAAGTATGCGACTTATCAACTCGCCCTTTGATTTGGGGGACTTTAAGCCTAAGCATCTACACACTTTTTTTTGCACTAACTCACTTTTCGGTGGTTTCCTCGGAAATTGGGTAGCTAATGAACTATCTAGGGTGGTATGGCTGGCAAGTTGTTGGTGGTAATAGCTCATCGGTCGGTTATCCAGAACCCAATCACAAGATCATTTTCATTGTACTACCTTTAGGTAAATCTTAGATTAGGAAAGCCACCTACTTAAAAAAAAAAACAGAAAAAGGGGAAGAAAATAAATAATAAAACCACACTTCACCGCATGAGTATGGCTGGCAAGTTGTCGTGGGTAACAGCTCATTGGCCGGTTGTCCAGAACCTAGCTCACTAAAAAAAAAAATGCACAATAATTCCCAAAACATTTAGGGAAGAAGCAAGGAAGTAGAATAAACTGGGAAGATATACACTAGGTTTGCCTTTATGTTGACCCCATAAATAAAAGAACTAGGGAGAAAGCTACCGTTCGAAGAGATAAACCTCTAGGCAAAATCACCTAGGGTCATAGAAACCCGAAGTCCATTTTAACGACCGCCTAGTGAGTGTTTCACTCTTTTCACTAGATGCTTAGCACTTAGAGTCCTTTTCAAGTCTTGGGTGGGTTAGGTAGCCGTAAAAAGTTATCCCAGAACTCTCAAACTCCAAAAGTACATAAAAAAAGAAAAGAAGAAAAACAAGAAAAAAATTTTTGTATCTTCTCTTCTCAAATAAGGCGAGGGCTTGGACGGCCTGCATTTTGGCAGACACCTAGGCACTGTTGAGTCTTTGTAACCAGGTCTTGGATTGAAAGTTCTTAAAACAACCAACAAATTATGCCTAAGAGATCGAATCCTAATTCTACCTTTATAAATAGCATTTGGGCTAATTTTGCTAGGGACTAGAAAAAAGTAAGCATGGGGGTATGATAAACACACATGAATTCATGATAAAATGCTTATTTATGATAATTTCTAGGCTTAGCATTGCATATCATGTTATAAACACTGCATAAATTCCATTGCAGGGCGTTTAGGATAGTTGTATGTTTTGTATATTAATTCCTTCATTTTATATGGTCAGGAGGCAATGCGACATCCTTACGAACTTCAGATGAAAAATTCGACCATACGGATGGATCCAGAGCGACGATCGCAGTCGACAACATAGAAATCACCTCAATCCGAGCACCATGGCATCCTCTGCAAGCAATGAAGAGTGGACGGTCTAGATGTTGCCATGTGGCACCATCTGGAGCACCCAAAGCAACCCGCCACATCTCCAAAGGTCGCCCATCAAGTGATCTCAGCCGTTGGATGAAAATCCAATAGTTGAGAGCCCGCCCTCACCACGCGGCTGCAACTCCTCTTCCCGACACACCCACGGATGTGGCACAACGGTGAGGACGAGCTCTCTCAAAGAGTGAGTGCGAGATCGAGCCGTGATTCGCTGCACCTGCTACAGTGCTAGCTGCAATAGGGCCGCTCGATCTCAATCGAGCGGTCGAGATTCCCTACACACAATCCAACGCCGCCCACCGACGCGAAGGCGCACTCCAGATCACGTGCACGCCATCTGAGGTGTGCATTTAAGTTGACTGCGAGTAGTGCCCGCCGTCCGATCCTCACAATCGCGTGAGGCGCACGATTCAAATCAGAGCGTGCGTGATCTACGGGTGCGCCTTGATCGTGCGATGCCTCATCCAACAGTTGCCAGTGCACATGCCAGCGGTACTAATTTCAAAAGCTAGTAGACGCACACTCTCCTCTCGCAATCATAGCCATCCATGCCTGATCCAACGGCCGTCAATCGCCGCGCCTACGACTGCTGCAGTCAAGTGTTCAAGCACCAGCCAAGGCACGTGAATGCTTTAGCGGTGTCCCTGGTAGGTCTTTAGTGCCATCTTTGGTGAATCACTAAAGGCCTATGCATGCAAACCACCTCCATTCCACCACTATATAAACACCCCTACATCTCCCATTCCAAACCATCTCTACCTACTCTACTCTCACCTACTCCTAAGCTCTAGCAAGCCTACCAATGCTTCGTTAGAGCTTACTCTCAAGCTCCCAAGGCTTCTATTAGTGTAGCAAACTTTTGCCTCACCAAATATTCCTCCATCTTCCTATCCCCATTCATAGGTCGCCTTGGAGCTGTCCTCCCACCTCCATTCCGGTAGCAGATCATCTCCGCCTTCTCACCTCCATTCTAGAGCCATGCTGAAGCTTTTCTCTACTCGACGTCCTCTTGCATCTCACCTCCGTCGTCCCGCTTCTCACCTCCTTCATCAGAGCTTTCGCCAGGCACCGTTGTCTCGTCGAACAGTATATTCAGGAGATTTCTTCTCACCTTCCTCTCTTTTTATTTTTTAGTAGATTATTGTAATAGACATTCATGCAATACATCACATTTGATTCCATCTCTCTCTTGTGATTGATTGTCATTTTATTTAAAAAAAAAAGAAATAACAAAACCCTAAAACACCAAAAAGAAATAAATCAAAGCGCGGTTTTCATACAAAGTAAACGTCGCCTCCCTGTGTTCGACCCGGGACTCCCTTGGAGTTTCGGTATAAATTATATTTGATCACGAGTTTTGCAACTACAACGACGAGTTATTCATAACCTTGATTTCAAACACGCGAAACCGGTGCAATCAACCTATTTACCCTAGGGCTAACCCAACCTACCTAGATCATATCCTTTCCAATAAACCACCTAGCCTCCTATTTTTAGAAGCCCAACAAAAGAAATCCCCTACTATCCTAGCCCTACATTTTAGATCTAAGGGACCCTATCTAACCAATCCTAGCCCCCCATAGAACCTAATCTAGGTCATCCAAAATAGTGATCCTAGGCACTCACTCTAGATAACCCAATAGAAAGCCACCTAAAATAGCTGCAACAATTTTTCAATTCGAATTTTATTGGTCATCCATCTTCAAAAGTGCCTACCAATTTTCTCAGGTATGCACACATTGTCAATCGATTGGAAACATCACCCGCATAGATATTGTTGCATCGCTTTTGTCGAGTTTTAAGAAATATGCGTTGTAGTACAGTCAATAAAAGCAATTCAACACTTAAATTTATAAACTCAAAAACACAAGTGAGTCCGAGGTCATTCGCAAGGAGCAAATATGGAATTCACATCACTAATCACAATTAATAGCAATGGACATAATCATTAAGCATAAAAGATATTCAATGAATACTTCACTCAACAAATATTCAATGATAAGCCAAATTGTATCTTAGGAGTTGCTGGGATAAAAAGAATAGAAAAAATCTAAAAATGGTGATTTAGGTCACCAATTAATCTCCCACATTAAGCACATATCCCAAATTATCAACAACTCAAATTTTCCAATAGTAGTCTCAACCACTTATTCCTTAAATTCCATGTTAGCACAGGAGCCAATATCTCCATAGTTACCCTCAATCAGACATCGGACCAAGGGCATCAACGCCTTAAACACCCAAGCACAGTACAAGGAACCAACCTCTCCAAATGCTAAGTGTTGAGTAGGCATGCATGCATCCCGAGGCACAGGGCACGAGACTCAAGGCAAAACCACCCCTCCTCGGAATCTCTCTTAGATCAGACCTGGTTATAGGTTAAGTAGGTAACGGGTTGCGTACAGGGTCCAGGCCTGCAGGCGTGCTTTGCGGGTGAGGAGTGCTTGGGTATGTGTGGGAGGAGACCCAACCCCTGTGTTCATGGGCGACAAGGCATGGTGAGGATTTCCTTTTACGTGCTACATTTGGTTTGGAAACCCACAATGTGGGACTATGTCTCCCACTCCTTCATGCGCTGGCAGCTCTGAAGCTCCCTTCAAGAGCTGCTGCAATTTGGTGAAGCTCAATTGGACACCTAGGAAGCTTCTCTAGCTAAGTCCGCATTTGTTGGAAGTGGTGCAGTGGCGGTTGGTGGTTAGATGGTGGCTGAGAATGGCGACTAATCGACGACGATGACGACTTGAAACATTAGCACATGCCTTTGACCTAAATTAAATAGTTCATAGTCATCGTCGTGAGGTGAGGAGTGCGACGGTGAGGTTAATTTGGTGAATGGCAGTCGGATGTGGTCAAGTGAAGCCGATTAGGGCGGCGGGCAGTGGGTGTGTTCGACGAGGATTTATAGAGACCAAACCCCCTAATTTCCTTGGAGCTTTTGTTCCCTGAGGTGCAAGGAAGGTTGTGGTGTCGATTTTGTGGAGTTTGGTGATGTGGTGCAGCCGGATGAGCTTGTCAAAGCTCTCATCGACCACGAGGAAGAAAGAAGAGAATGGGGAGTGTGGCGGTCGAATCGAGGTGCTAAGGGGCTAAAGCTAACCTAGGGAGAAGGAGAGAGAAAGAGAACCTAATTATGGACGATGGGAGGGGAAGTCTGTGCCGGCTTTAATTGGCTGGCACTGGAGGGGATGAAGTCTCTGTTGAGGGATAATGGCGGTGACGAAGGGGAAGATGGCTCCTGATGTGGCTGGCGAGGAGCGGAGGAAGACGGGGAAGGAGAGTCGCTTGATTTATTCGTCTAGTGGTTGGAGGAAGAGGAGGCAGAGGCTCGCTGGAGCCATGGCGGAGGTGGCTGAAGTTTGAGGAGGAAGAAAAATTTGTGGCCAGAACCGGGATAAATCAAACACTGGGACTTAGAGGAGTCCTTATAAAGGGATCTAGGACTGTGAATTGCACAAAATCAATGCAATTTTCTCGAGAAAATTGCAAGGAACTTGCTTTGAAATCGTGAGTCCGCTGGCGGTGTAGGATTGTTCATGGATCTCGTGAATGGGTTCATTCGGGAGAGGATCTCCTTTGACATAATCTCTCCAAGTTTGGAGAGATTTGATTGTGAAATGAGCACGAAATCTGTGATCAAATATTACAGGTTTAGGTGGAGGTTCCATTCACACTATTCACGGCGGTAGGGGTGTGTTTGCGAAAAAGATTGGAAACTCAAGGACCTGAGTGCTTGGGCGTAAAATCGCATTTCAAGGTGATTACATCATACTATAGCATGAAAATACGTCAAAACAAATAAATATAATGAGATGGTGAGTCTTGGTTGAACTCAGGGAGGCAGAAAAATGTCTTGATGTAAATACCGATTTAGAGCTAACTAGAAATAAAATAATCAGATATATATGAAGAAAACTTGTTTAAATCAGATTGTTCATACTAGGACTAGAACTAAAACAATTTACTAGAACTGCTGGAAATGAAATTAGCTATCTAATTCTACTAGAATAAGGTTACCAAGGGTGGTCCTTGGTGGCCTTTGGAGAGGTTGAGGAGAGCAACAGCAGTGCACCAAGGTGGTCTTGATGGATGCTTCAAGGAAGATGGAGATTGGAGGTGTCTAGAGATGTCTAGAAGGAGAGATGGAGGAGGAGATGGCTTCAAATGCGGGCTTTGGGGTCCTTTTTATACCCAAAATGAGGGGAAAAGTAGGTATTTGGCCCTCTAAACCGTGCAACAGCCTTGGATCGATCAGATCCATTGATCATGTTGGTGATAAAGCACCACGATCATTGATTTTGATGATAACAAAACATGTTATATTTTACATTGTATTTGGAGATGAATGTTTCAGGCTTATGGTTGGATGAAGCTTAATGAAAGCTTAAGATCAAGTTCTATGGAAGATAGAAGGAGATGAGCATCAAGGAAATGAAGAGATGAAGATAGAAGGAGATGAGGAGATAGAGGAGATGTAGTTAGATTAGTTTTGTTTCAGTTTTAGAATGTAAATGAGCCTTGAATTATCCTTAGGATACCTTTAGAACCTTCCTATCCTCATTCTTCTAATTCAACATACAAGACCTTATTTTTGATTGATTTTTCAGACATCCTATGATTCCTTCAGACATCTGAGTCTGCTTGGTTAGACGTCTGATCTACTTCTTCAGACGTCTAAGATCTTGTCTAGAACTTAGATTCTTGTCCAGAATTCTCAACCTATGTCACCTAGGATTTCAGACGTCTGTGATCCACTTTAGACGTCTAATAATTTCTTTCATATGCCTCCTTGAGTTTTTGATATCTCTTTAACTTTAGAAGAACAATGGTCATAATTTTTCTTATCTTTCAGATGTTTGTTGTTATCTTGAGACGTTTGAAAATGACCAACATTCACTTTCTATCCAACGAACAATTGACCGCAATTGATTATGTCAGTTTCTCTTTTGTTTTTGGACCGTTGTAGGCCATCAGACGTCCTTACATTTATTCTGACGTCTAATGATTCTTTTTAAGACGTCTAAACTTTTAACCGGATGTCCAACAAGACATTTGACCATTTGTCTTTAGATCCCTGTTTGGATCCAACCTTATTCGAGGAACGATCACTTTGACCCTGAGGCTTTCTCAGATGTCCTATTTTATTTTCAGACATCTGAAACTACTGTTCAGATGTCTACCTTTTAGTTTAGACATCCTTGTACCTAATCTTGAGAAATCCAGTAATGACTATTTTCTCACTGAACTTTTTCAGACGTCCAGCTTTATTCTCAGACATCTGAAATGACTCCTTTAGACGTCTATCTTGACTTTTCAGACATCTGGTCCGGTCAGACTTTGAATAATTATTTTGTAGCCGTTCTACCTTAATTTATTCTATTCCAATTTAAATCCCAACAACTACCTAGGCTTAAATTTGACCTCCTACACCTATATATACCCACCAAGGGTTGCTTTAAGCCTACATATATAGAAAAGAAATATTCTAATGCTAAATACTTTCTATTATCCTATTCTAAGCTTTCTAAAGCTATTGTGCTCTTTTGTTCTTAGAGATTCTTGAGAGCAACATCACTCCTACTCCGATTTTCTGCATCACATAGGTTTGCAAAGGGAGTATCTTAGCCTACTTTCTATTTCATATAATTAAAAAATCTTAGGATTATTTACTTTATTTTGTTTTGATAGTTTATTTGGGTGCCTGAGTTGTGGGTTTCCCGTTTCCTCTTAGTAAAGGGGCTAAACTCTCCTTGGGGGTTGTCTAGGAGAGGGGAATTATTTTGAGGAACACCACCCTTGGATTAGTGGAGTGGTTTAGTGATTCCCATTGAATTTGGAGCAAAATCCTAGATTGAGAGATTTAGGTAGAGGTTTTTCCCACAAGGGTTTTCTCTCTAAATTACTGTGTTCTTGTTGCGATTGTTTGAATTTAATTTTGTTGCACAATTCAACCCCCCTTCTTGTGCCATTAACAGATTAGGAGATTAACAGCTTTGATTTCTCCTCAAAATAGCCTCCATAATGCCTACAACGTGCACACTTCACTAGATCCCTCCACGTGGTGTGCTAAACGCCATTAGATCACGATCACGTTGCTGCGCGCCCGTGCGTCCCACCGCATCATAATTCAAAATGCACGTGCTCATGCTTGATTCTCAATTGTCCGATCTTAGGATCGGAAGGCTTAAAAAAGTATTCGCAACACCTTTTGATTCGCGAATGCAACTGCATGTGGACACACATGTGCATCTGCACGTACCCCATACCACCTCATCTAGCGCTCGATAGCGTGCCACGTGTTTGCCTCCGCATGGCCCGATTGTCATTGCATGATCCAATTTCTTCCTTTACGCACTGCCTCTTCAATTTCTGCTCTGCGCGTTTCAAGCGCTCGCCACTCACTCTTGCCCAAGCACACTAACCGATGTGAAATGCTCATGGATTGTATCGCCTTTATTTTTCGGCGTGTGCTGCCTCAGCTGTTGGATGAAGATCTAATGGCTGGGATGAATCCTCTTGATAACGAGCGCGGGGGTCGATAGTCGTGGCGCTCTTGTGGCTGATGGATAGTGATCCAATGGCCCACAAAGTGCATACCATATGCTGCAATGGTTGGGCACGGTAGCCTTGGGTTGCTATGTTGGCACCACGTGGCGCCATCATGGCCGTCCATCTTCTCTGCTTTGTCGATGGTGCTGTAAGGCTCCGATCGAGTTGATTTTTGCACCGTTAGACTGTGATCGTTGATCTGGATCATCCTTGTGGTTGGATTTGGGGTCTGAGGTTCGGATTTTCATCACCTTGCTTCTTGGCTTTGCTCTTCCACAGACTGCATAGAATGCTATGGAAGTCCGATCAAGAAGATCTTAGAAGCATTGGATTCTCGTCGTCGTTCTGAACAGATCTGTACAGTCGGATTCATCATCTGCGGCCTTGAATTACCTACAATTATTATTACCTCTTAATTATAACATAATATAGCATTATTATTCATAAAGGTAACAAATCAACTATGATATAAAATATGATGCTTATGCATGCATAATTCCCAACTTAAGCTAGGATCTAACTTAATTTTTTCATGTAGATTAGGACCTATGATTCTGTGCACTCATTAAGTGTAATAAATCCGAAAGTTAGGGGGTTGATGGTGAAAAATAGAGATCTTAGGGACTGAATTGCAAACTTGGTCAAGATGGACTCTGATTGGACCCAAATTTTGGTCTTAACATAATTTAGACTCAAGGAATCTAATGGTGCACTTGGGTTTGAGTTTTGACCACGTTTGACTGGGTAATTTGTATAGAAGCTCAAATCAAGTCAAAATCTCATTTGAAACTCTATTCTAGGACAAAATGGGTTCAGATGGTCAGAACAAAGGTACCAAACCTATTAGAATACTTTCCTATGAATATTAGGAGTTTAGATGAATTTTATCTTGACCATAGCCTTCTCAATTCAAGCAAGGCAGATAATTAGGGTTTTGTGTACTGTTTTGATTTTTGAAATGTGTGAAACCCTGTTTCTGTCAGTGTGGACCCACTTTTTGGTCTTTAATGCTCAATTGACCTTCAATTTACCTCTGGGTGACCCCGTGGTTACTCTGCATTCATTATGTGATGTTGAAATAGCAGAATTAACCCTGTTTTATTTTTCTCTCTTCAAAATAGATCTGAGTGGAATTACAGTCCTCAGGTGATTATTCAAGAGCATTTATTTCTTGATTTTGACTAATTCAAGCTAGTTATGGCAAATGGTGTTACCATCAGATATAATGCCCCTGAACCCAATCGTAGTGGTTGAAATCTTTGATGTTTAGGGGATTGATTTTGTAAGACCTTTTATACCTTCCTTTGGATACAAATACATCTTAGTAGCCATTGATTATGTGTCCAAGTGAAGAAAGGCAATCCTAACCAGGACCAATGACCATAAAGTAGTGATTGATTTTATTTAGAAGAATATCTTTAATAGGTTTGAGATGCCTAGAGCTATTATTAGTGATGGAGGTTCCCACTTTACCCATGCCCATTTTAGAAACCTATTAGCTAAATACGGGGTCACACACAAGATTTCCACACCTTACCATCCATAAACCAATGTTCAAGTAGAAGTATCCAATAGAGAAATTAAGACTATCCTACAAAAAATGATCAGGCCAGATAAGAAAGATTAGGCTACCAAATTAGATGATGCACCTTGGGCCTACCATATAGCTTTTAAGACTTCTATAGGCACTTCACCCTACTGCCTTGTGTTTGGTTAGACATGTCATTTACTCGTAGAAATTGAGCATAAAGCTTGTTGGGCAATTAGACAATTTAATATGGATCTAAGCCAAACCAGGAAGCATTGCAAACTCCAATTAACTAAGTTGGAGGAGATTACGAATAATGCATACAAAAATGACAAGATTTATAAGAATAAGACCAAGGCTCTGCATGAAAAACTTATATCCCAAAAGAGCTTTGAGCCAAATTAGAAGGTGTGGCTTTTCAATGCCAGATTGTGACTTTTCCTGACAAATTGAGGTCTAAGTGAAATGACCCTTATACAGTGACCCACACATTTTCGTATGGAGTGGTTGAGATTTTTGATCCTAAAACAAGCCAAACTTTTAAGGTTAATAAGCAAAGACTCAAACCTTATGTTGATCACTGTTCACTTAGACCTGTTTCTGAACTTAGTTACACTTTTGGATCGTTAGAAAGTTGAATTGTGCCCAGTTGATGGCATTAAACTTAACGCTTATTGGCAGGTGATAAACACTGATTTATCATCATCCTTATTATCTATTCGCATCTAGTTCCTAGGGTTTTGACAATTGCATTACATTATCTCATTGCATTTAGGGTTTAGAGAATTCATTAGCATTTCTTTTACATTATCTTATGTAGTTACCATTTGATTATCAGTGATGAATGCTTTGGATATCACATAAACCCTGGCAATATGGAAAGCACAGGCACAGGTGAAAAGATGAAGCTCTAGTAGCTGGAACCCAATTCACCTTAGCTGGATCCAACTCAATTCTAGCTCATCCAAGCTCCGGACAGCTCTACTCAGCTCTGCTTAGTAGCTTAGCTAGCTAAGCTAAGTTATAGAGCTCATCAGTAACTCCTCATTAGCATTACTGAGCTCTAAGGCAGCTTGTGTCAACTCGAGAAAGCTCCTTCCAGCTTATCCTCTACTTAGCTAAGCTACTAGCTAGCTTTGCTAGCTAGCTACCTTACTACTCTAGCTCCTACCCTACTCCCTCTCCACCACATGGTCGTCCACCATGATATATAACCATAACCAATTGGCACCAAAAATAGACTCCTACACTTCCCTTCAATTGATGCCAAAATCACCATCCTTAGCACCCTTTCATGTGGCTCCAAAACCAACTCCCACAACACCCTTTCACGTGGAGCCAAAAAGTCTTTCTAACCACCACCTCATGGTCGTCCACCATGGCCTACAACCATGATATATTGGTGCCAACCTTACCCCCTACACACCCCTTCACTTGGCACCATAATGGCCCCCATAGCACCTCTTCAAAATGGTGCCAAGATGGCCCATAGCCACTCCTTCATAGCCGTCCACACTACCTTCTAGAAACCCCAATTTAGGCTCCAATTAAGACCCTCCATCTCCACCATTCAACCACAAATACACGTCATCCAAGCCCTCCATCTCTACTCCAATTGTCCAACCTTCAAGAAGGCCCATTTTTCCAACCTTCTAGAAGGCCCATTTTGGCACCAACCTTAGGAGTCTCTTCACCCCTCAATTAGCCACCAAAAAGACCCTTTCACCCTCCAACCACCACCCATTCCAAGCCCATAAAATGACCACCCATCCTACCATTCCAATCTATCCTTGGATAGCAAAAATACTTCCTATATTCTACCCATATCCCATGCCCAAGGAGGAAGAGAAGAGAGGTGATCAAAGGGAACACCTACCTTATCCCTTTGGTGTTCACCTTCTCCTATCTTATTCTTTAGCTCCATGCCAAGGAGCACATCCACTCAAGGAGGATGGCTGGGCAGGGAGGAGCTAAGGTGGGCGACATCCACCTTGGGACAAGAAGTAGTCAAGGAGTAGGGAGCATCCTCTTCAAGCCCAAGAGCTACTGAGTCTGGAGTGAGGATTGTTTCTACATTTTGGGAGAAGCTTCTACTTTACTTTTTCTTCTATCATCTCTTTCGTAGTAGTTTAAGCATTCCTCTACTTGGGGATTAATTGTGTGGTGCCATTCACACAATTGAGCTCCCCAAGTATCTTGTAATTTCAACTACTCATTCTTAACTCAAAGTGCTTTTCTATATCTAGTTTCCTTACTCGAAGTGCTTTTCTATATCTAGTTTCCTTCTTGTTATGTGCTTTTAATTCTAGATTTTTGTTATTAGCTTTAGTGCACCACATCTCCTTTCTAATTATCGTAGGTGCACTTGCCTAGGGTGAGCTTAGAAAGGTAGATCCCATTTCATTCACTTAGGCGTAGTCAAATCAACTTCCTGTATGTCGATTATTGAAAAAACCTAAAAGTTTACAAAACCAAAATACAAAAAGAAAATGTAGATTTGAGTAGGCTAGAGAGAGAACCATCTATCTAACTAATAAATTGGCCTCCTTGGACAACCCTAGATATTTACCATATCTAGGTTTATAAATATTAAAAGTTGATCAGATTTTACACGTCTCAAAGACACTAAAATCGCGTAAATCTCCTACCACTTTTAGCACAGTTGCTAGGGAGGCACGGTTTTGCATACTCTTGCTTGATAATTGGGTCTCATCCCTTTTACTCTCTTTTATTTCATGTGTGTTGGTACATATAGGAAAAAGGTAGGATTTTGGAGCGAGAGCTCAAAGCGTCTTCTCTTCCCGCGAAGTGTTGAGTCAATGTCTCTTTCTCCTTATCACATAAAATTTTAAAAACTATCAAAAAAATATTTAAAAACTACTTTCAGAATATAACATGGAAAAAAATTTTTGGGTGGTGGCTTTTAAAATCAATTTGGCTGCTCGATTGTCTTATTTACCACAACCCTACTCAAGTGTTGGTGCATTGATTTTCGAAAATCAAGTCCCAACACCACAAGCTACCTAAAATCTTGAAATTTCACCCCAAGGTTCCAAATCAAGGAAGGAACATACTTGTCAAATTTCAAAGCATTTGGATTTGCAGAGACTTTTTCAAAATTCGTGGATCACAGAGGGGTCAGCTCTTCTGATTTCATTATTTTGCTACTGTTCCCTAATTTTAGGATTTTTTATACTCATCCAATTTCTATGAAAGTTCACTTTTTGGAATCCTTAGGAAAATTCTCACAACATATAAAATCCTCAAAATTTTTGGTGGCCAGTGGTGTTACTGAAATATCCAACTTACCTATGGGTATCATTTCTAAATAGTGACACTAGTAAAAAGAAAATTTCCAAACATATAGCAAATGAATTCCTAAAATCACAAAAAAATTATTTTTGGAATCCTTGTTTGATTTGCCTTCCAATAGTGGTGTTGTTTGCCCTATTTGGGCCACTACTTAAGAAAAGAAAAGCCTAAAAAGATTCATTGATAGTTAATTTCTTGCCTAGGGTTCAAGTCAATTAGGGTTTATTTCATCTTGTAAGTCCCGCAATTTATAAAGGACACTTATCTTCATCAATACAATCTGCTTGCCTTATGATTGTGGAAATCAAACTTGTCTTGAAATCTTAACAAGAGAAATCCTAAAATACATTAAACAATCTCAAATCCTAAATGGCAAAAAACAACAAAATCTTTTGTAACTATCACTTGTTTTGGCATTGGACTCACTTCCTCCAATTGGCACACACCAAAAAAAATATATAATTGGGCATTACCCCAATCAATGCCCTACACATTCTCATGCACATTAAGCTCCTAAGCCTAAATTAAAATTAGTAGTCACTTGACCACTTAAGGACTTAATCAATTTTTAGGCTTGATATCTGGATTGCAAGTTATCTTTAATCATTCCTAATTCCCTTAATAAATGTAGCGTCGGACTAAGAGGGAAGTCAAACAACAAGTACAGGTTTACATAAGCCCCTGGTGATTTTCCCAGGATATGCTTAGGCCTAAGCCACCTCTATAGTCTAGTTAGGTTTACTTTGGGAAGTGGGTCCACTTACTGATTTCTTGCTTTCTCAGGTTCCCAAGTCTTAGGTTTTCTTAGGAAGTTGATGTAGACACATCTATTTCACATAAACTGTCTAGTTATGCATGTTCCGAGGCTCATAATTGCATTTAGCATTATAAATATTTCATAGCATGCATCATTCTGTATTTAGAATAGATTATACAAATTATAGCTTAATTCTCTCTTTTTATGGTTAGGGGATAAGGCAATATATTTTGGAGCTTCGGATTGAAGATCCAACCATTTGGATTTGATCAGAACGACGATCGAAGTTCAACGCCTCTGAGATCACCCCGATCAAACCTCCGTAGCATCAGTTGCAATCCGATAAAGATCAAAGGACAAGGGGCTAGGTGGTAAAAATCTAGACTTCGAATAACAAATCCAACCGCACAAATGGGTTTGGATTGACGATCGTAACCTAATGACATGAAAATCGATCTAATTCGACATCTGGGGCACCACCTAGGAGCAGAAGAAAATGAACGGTCTAAATGGCGCCATGTGGCACCATCCAGATCCTCCAAACCACCCACTATCGTTCCTCCTCACCTGAAACCATCAATCTTGGCCATTGGAT
The DNA here is from genome assembly GCA_037157565.1 of Thalassia testudinum. Lineage (NCBI taxonomy): Eukaryota > Viridiplantae > Streptophyta > Magnoliopsida > Alismatales > Hydrocharitaceae > Thalassia > Thalassia testudinum. The sequence continues at coordinate 20,185,370 of JAZHRO010000015.1, read as the reverse complement.
CCTCATCCAATGGCTGAGAGATTACTGCGTTGCACCTTCATCAGCGACCTCCACAACCTCAAAGGTGAAATCAAGATCCAATGTGGACTGTTGGATCAAGATCCAACGGTCCACATTCATTCCTCACCAAGCTTGCAAAAGCATATCTTGGACACAAGAGGGGCCATAGTGCAGTGGAGAGAACACGCACTCTCAAAGGTCTGGCACGAGTTTAAGCTGCGATGGAGACTCCTCAGTGGGTAAGAGAGCAAAATTCGACCGCTCAATCATGATCGAGCAGCCGAGATCTTGCCACGACACCCCTCGAATCAAAGGAAGTGCCATCCACATGCAATCCAACGTGCTCTGAAAGCTTGATCCCCAGTTGTTGATAGCGTGATCAATGGTTCTCGCCAACGAGTGCTCGTCCAGCGCAAGGGCTAGCAACGTGCGTGAAGAGTGGAAGCATCTATCGACCGTGTAATGCAAATCGGAGGGCAAGGGTGCACCACATGTCTTGCGAGGAGAGCTCACGAATGCGATGAGCGATCTGAAGGCGAATTGCGTGCGATCTTGGCCCTCTGATCTCGATCAGATAATGGAAATAGCACACGTACTTTTGAAATGCATGAAGGTGCGCTAACGGTTGGGTGCCATTTAGTAATGCTTCCATGTGTCACTAAAGGGCGTATTTTAATTCTAAAGCCTTTAAAATGACCTTTATGCCCCTTTTTCCTCACTTGTAAAAGGGACCCTACACCCCTCGTTCTTTGCCATATATTCCTACTCCACACCTCCTCCAAAGTTCTAAGAGCTTGTCCTAAGCCTGAGATGCTCCACTAGAGTTTGCAAAAATGATTTTTCCCACTCTCTCACCCCCGTTCGTGGAGCATCCCGTGGTCGTCTTCTCACCACGTTGGAGAAGCGGATCCCACTATGACATTGCCCTGCTTCATCCTCCTTCCTCCAACTTTGTTCTCCTCATCCAGCATCTCACCACCATCTTCTGAACACTCTGTCAACACAGCTCATCCTCCATGCGGCCGTCGAGGAGAATAACTTCTCTCCCTCTATCTCTTTACTACTTTATAGTGTAGATTTTAATTTCCAGCATTAGATTTGTAGTAAGTAGTTTGTAAAAACATTTTCATAGCTATAAAAGTTATTGTTCTCTCTTTCTCTCTCTTTGTTTATATTGCAAGTAGAATCTCTCTATCTATGTTTATATTCCAAGTAGAATAGAATATTGTAATATTATCAATCTTTCTCTTGTAAAAAGACAAAAAAATATAACAACAGATCTATAATCAACGTAGCCTCCCCATGTTCTACTCGGAACTCATCTCAAGTTTCGATAAAATTACTTGATTAGCGGATTTTTATGCAACTACAATGACGAATTTTTAACTCAATCTTTTACACATTCAAATCTCGCCTATCCTTTGGCGCTGTTGCCGCAGAGGCAACACTCTTTGATTTCCCATGTTTACTGCCTTAACTTTTTAGCTCACTTCGCTTCTTTCTTTCTGTGATTACAGGTATCCTTCCAAGGCGAGCCAAAGCAGAATAGATTGGAATAAAGTGCAGTTAGAAGGTTCTGTAAGTGTATTCCCCCACCCCCCACCTACTAGATTTCGCTTCATCACATAAAATAAATCATACCCAAATCAACCTCGGAATTGCATAAACCTCAGGTTAGATCTGGTTGTTTGTTTGTCACTCCACCCACCTCACCGTTGAATATATATATAAAAAAAATCTTTATTTGATTGTGGGATTTATTTGAAATATACGCATCTTATAAACCCACACACTTAAGGTGCACCACTTTTGTCTGATTCAGTCACTAACCGGGACTCTACTTTATGGACCTAGTACTCTCGCAATGATTACACATGAGTAATTAGAAATCATACTAGGTTAACCACTTCTGTGTGCCTTAATTAGTGGTGCATTCGGTCAATTATTTGATCTGTCTGGGCCGCACCACTTTATTTAAAATTGATTCATCAAGTAGCTACCCCATAGGATTCAATTCTTAGGATTGATGCAGGCACTCCATATTCTTTTTGATTTTTGAAGGAATATGCATACACTAGTGTTTTAACAATCTCATGTGCCTCATTAAACTTGATTGAACAAGCCTAACAATTGAATTCTAAAAGCTACTAAACAAGGTTAAATCTTAAAAGACACATTATCAAATAACCTTATTTGAAAACCCTAGTTGAGTACGCACACACTGATTAATTAATCTTTAATGTCACAACCCAGATAAAGGGCCCATCACATTCCAAAGCACAATCAAACCTAAGCCTAACTAAAACTGAGTAGACATTGGCCTTAAGGATTGACTCATTCTTTGAGGCCTAGATCAAGATTGTTTTCAATTAATCTACTTCTACCGGTCCATCTGACACGTAGCTAGGAGAGTAGTGTCAAACGACCGCAGTTGGAGGTATCAAAGGAACCCAAGGCACAAGCCAAAGGGAAAACCTTCTCCCTAATCCCCCCCTCTAATAGGTTGGATTGATTGGATAGAAGAAGATCAAATCATCAATAATCTTAAGATGGGTCCTGGGAGTCCGTAGGTCTTTAGGCTATCCACTTAAGGATAGGTTTGATTGCTTATATTGCAAGGCACCTTCCTCCTATCTTTTTTCCCTCCCACATCTTCATGTACCCTTCCACATCCTACTCACATTTCCAATCTTTCCCTCCTACCACCACTTACCCCCAAGATGATTATTATCCTAACTAGACATATTCCCACCCATCCATTAGTTGGGATAAGATTGATTGGGGATATGATACCGAACCTCAATGTCCAGGACCTAACTCTAGACATCATGATTTTGATTATTATCCTTCTCACATCTACATTGACTATAGAAATTCGCAAGTAATTAGGACTGACAGGAAGTAATTAGGGTCAGATCTTAGCCTAATGTTTTTTTATCAGATGTTTGGGATACACTATGGATGTCTGAAAGTAGATGTAAATCAGATTAAAGGTTAATCCTCTAAGATAAGCCAACGGTCCTCTAGTTGGACATCTGGCAAGGTCCTCAGATGTCTTCTAAGATGTCTGGACTAAGGGCTGGACGTCTGAAACTAACAAACAGAGAGTGGACTTCTAGCCTAAGTGGTGTGGACGTCTGATCAAACAGTCAGACATCTTAAAGTCTAAGATCAGACATCTGATGTCCAGACTGGACGTCTGATGAGGCTGTCTGATGCCTACTTTGGTTTCTTAAGTTCTCTACTAGATGTCTAAGTATCCTAGGGTAGAGTAAGTGTTCCTAGGACTACTGCTTTATTACTTTGAGCTCTTTAACAAATGATTTAAGGAAATAAAAAGAAGAGAACAAAAAGACAAATACATAAAAGAAACAGAAAGAACTTCTATCCTATTCTTCTTCTTCTTCAAGCTCTCGCTCCACGTGAAACTCCTCAAACGAGCTCCTCCAATCTACCATGGATGCAAGCTTGAACTCCTTCACACATGTATCCATTTGCAATTATCCTGAAACTCATAAAGTCAAATGCAATTGTTAAATAACAAGTGTTTTGTTATCATCAAAATTAACGATCGTGGTGCCCATGCACCAGTAGGAAGTCCCATTGTTCCTCTCTTGGTTAGGTGTAAGAGAAGATGTTTGTCAGAGGTTGTGCCACCCTCATTCAAATGGTATGTGATAGTGGATTTGACTAGCGTCGACTAGTCGAGAAAGTCCTAAGGTAGGAGGCTTAGGTAGGGGTTTTCACCCGGAAGAGTTTCCACTCTAAGATCAGGTGTTATTTTTTTGGTTTGTGCTCGTACATTTTTGATCTATGGTGAATGATTTTTTAAGTTCTTTTTAAATAGATATTATACTATTCACCCACGCTCTAGTGCATACTTGATCCCTTAGGCTCTGCTTGCACTCACATCTAGTATCAAAGTTGTGTTTTACTCCAGTCAGGATGTCAAAATCCTCTGAGGTATACGCTGAGGGTCAATCTCTTGTCAAACTACCCTTATTCAATGGCACCAACTGTGGATTTTGGAAGACCAGAATGCAGATATTTTTGGAATCAATGGATTATGAAGTTTGAGACGTGATAGCTTCAAAGTACACGTGCCCAAAAAAGAAGGAAGGTGTTGAGATTACTACAGACCAAAATAAGATTGCCACACACAATGCCAAAGCTATGAACACTATCTTCTATGGTCTATCCAAGGATGAGTTCAATTGAGTCTCAGCATGCAAAACAGCATATGAAATCTAGAATACTCTTGAAGTTACTCATGAAGGAACTTCAAAAGTCAAGGAAACTTAGATCAACCTCCTTACCCAGAAATATGAGCTCTTTCTTATGAATAAAGGAGAAACCATGGAGATGTACACAAAATTCACCGATATCATCAACTCCTTAAGAAATCTAGATCAGAAGATCACAAATGAGGCATTGGTTCGAAAGATTTTTTCAATCTCTAACTAGTGATTAGGAAACCAAGACAACAGCTATTCAGGAATCTAAGGATCTTTCTGTGCTAAAGTTGGATGATCTTATAGGTAGCTTAATGGCTTATGAGGTTTAGCTCAATCACATGGTTGAGCACATGAAAGATCATTAAGGAAAGAAGCAAGAAGAAGAAAGACCTCGCTTTGAAAGTTGATACTGACTCCGACGAATCAGAAAATGAAGATGAGGAAGGCATAGCCTTACTCTCCAAAAAGTTCAAAAGATTCTGAAAGAACAAGAAGAGCTGGAAGAAGAAAAAAGAAGAATCACAAGAAAACTAGGTTATCTACTACAATGCCAGAAGAAAAGGCACATGAGAAAAGAATGATCTCAACTTAAGAAAGAAGTCGAAAAGATAAAGGTCAGAAAACCTTTCAAGGAGGATGCAAGAAAGAAGGCTCTACAAATAACTTGGGATGATAGTAATACAAGCTCAAAAGAAGAGAGCGAAGAACTTCAAGTGAAGATGCACTATGCAGTCCCCTGGATGAGATATCTTCTTTTACTTTTGATTAATTATTAGAAGCATTTTATGAGCTACATGATTAAGCTAAAGCACTTAAAGTAGCTAATAAGAAATTAACTAAAGACCTAGATGAAGAAATTAATTGAAGGAATAGTGTTGAATCTCTAAATCAACAATTGTCTCAAGAAATCACCTCACTTAAGGCTCATATTTACTCACTTCAGATAGAATTAGGAAAATTAAAACAAAAGTCTATTGCTCTTGTAAATGACCTAGCTAACTTCATGAAAGGAAGAGCAAATCTAGAAAGGTTATTAGGCACACCAACCCAAACCACTACAAAATTTGGATTAGGATATATTCCTAATAATGATCATGAAGCATCAACTTCACAATCTGACACACAAATTTCCTCTAGTCCTAAGGCCAAGAATAAATCCACACCTAAACAGGCACCTAGCAACAAAACTAGACCCAAACAAAATTGGGTACCAAAAGGAGATTTGCAATCTTATTTTGTAGGAAATTCTTAAGGAATAATAAAGTACTCAAATTGGATCTATCATAAAAAATATGGACACCTTGTAGTTGTAAGGAGAAACACTGGACCTCACAAACGTAAACCAATGACAGGTCCAAGGAAAAGGAAGATGGGTTTTGGACAGCAGTTGTTCAAAGCACATGACAGAAGAAGACCTGTTCCTCAACCTCAACCACAAGGAAGGTAGTTCAGTCACCTTTGGCAACAATCACAAGGGCTATATTACTGGCATTGGACAAATCCTTTGATAATGTTCATCTTGTTAGTGGCCTAAAACATAACTTTCTTAGTGTAAGTCAAATATGTGATAAAGGCTATAAAGTTACTTTCACTTCAAAAGGTTTTAAAATTAGGGATAAAAATTCAAAGGAAATTCTTTTGATTGGAGTCAAATTAAAAGTCATCTACACTATTGACTTTGACAAATGCAATGATCTTAATTGTTTGGTTGCATTAAATGATGAGTCAATATTGTGACATCGTTGACACAGTCACGTTCGCATGCGAAATATTAACAAGCTTATGAAACATGACTTAGTACGAGGATTGCTTAAGATTTCCTTCAGAAAGAAAAATTTCTGTTCATCCTGTGAACTAGGAAAACTGCATAAAACTTCTTTCGAACCTAAAAACATAATCAGTACTTCCAAGCCACTTGAGTTGATCCACTTAGATCTTTTCGGACTAACCAAGTCTGAAAGTCTAAATGGTACAAATACTATCCTGTCTTGATTGATGACTTCTTTAGATTTAGTTGGGTATTACTTTTAAGATCTAAATATTCCACTTTCGAGGAATTTAGAAAATTAGCCAACAGAATTCAAACCAAATCTGGCCTACCCATCACTAGGATTAGGAGTAATCATGGAGGAGAATTTGAAAATAAAAAATTCCTAGATTTCTGCTCTACTTTTGGGATAAAACAAGAATTTGTGTTTCCTCAAGTAGCTCCTCAAAATGGTGTTGTAGAAAGGAAGAATAGAACCCTACAAGAGTGTGCTCGCACTATGATGTGTGAGTCAAAGCTACCTTGGTATTTTTGGACTGAGGCTGTAAACATAGCTTATTATATCTAAAATAGGGCCTCTATTAGACTTATTCTTGAGAAAACACCCTTTGAAGTATTTGGTTGCAAGTGTTTCATACTAAATACAAAGGAGAACCTGGATAAGTTTGATGCAAAGAGTGAAGAAGGAATATTTCTAGGATATTCCTCTAGAAGTAAAGCCTATAGAGTCTTTAAAAAGAAGAAATTGGTAGTTGAAGTGACTCTGCATGTGTCTTTTGATGAAGCAGATTAATTAGATAATGCATCAACCAAAGATGATGATCAACCTCTAGATAATCCTTCAAACATACCTGAAGACACCATCTCTAGTGAACTTCCTAAAGACTTAACCTACACCAAAGACCATCCCAAAGACTTAGTAATTGGTGAAGTCTCAAAGGGAATTCAAACCAGATCATCCTTTAATAACCTTGCACTTAGCATGTTTATATCCCAACTAGAACCAAAATCCATGAAAGAAGCATTCACTTATGATTGTTGGATTGTAGCTATGCAAGAAGAGTTGAATCAATTTGAAAGAAATAATGTTTGGAAATTAGTTCCTAAGCCAGAATGGAACAAAATGGGTCTTTTGAAATAAGCTTGATGAATCAAAAAAGGTTGTAACAAGCAAAGCTAGACTTGTGGCTCAAGGCTACAATCAGGAGGAAGGAATTGACTTTGACAAAACTTATACTCCCGTAGCTAGACTAGAATCCATTAGAATGTTACTAGCTTTTGCTGCTCATATGGGATTTAAACTATTCCAAATGGACGTCAAAAGCATATTTCTAAATGGGTTTCTTAAAGAAGAAGTCTATGTGAAACAACCTCCTGGCTTTGAAAGTATTAGTAACCCTGATCATGTTTTCAAACTTAATAAAGCTTTATATGGACTTAAACAAGCTCCTTGAGCTTGGTATGAAAGGCTAAGAAACTACTCAATAGAAATTGATTTCAAAATTGGCTTAATTGATCCAACTTTATTTACTAAAAGAAAAGATAATCAACTAATTTTAATCTATATTTATGTTGATGACATAATATTCGATGCTACTAATGATCTTCTATGCCAAGAGTTTGCAAAAGTCATGCAGGATCAATTCGAGATGAGCCTGATGGGAGAATTAAAGTTCTTTCTAGGGTTGCAGATTGATTAGGTAGAAGATGGAATCTTCATCTCACAGACGAAATACACAAACAAATTCTGAAGAAATTTGGAATAGACAAAATGAAAGGAAAAGACACACCTATGGATATCACTACTCAACTCAAAGAAGATGAGTCAATTAAGTGTGTAAATAAAAAATTATATAGAAGCACGATAGGATCCTTACTTTACTTGACTGCTAGTAGACCTGACATACTTTTTAGTACCTATCTGTGTGGTAGATTTGAAGTAGATCCTAAAGAATCTCACCTAAATGCCTTAAAAAGGATACTTAAGTACCTACCTAACACTGTTGATCTTGGTCTGTTTTACCCCAAATTAGTCACACTTGACTCACTTTCCTGTTGTGATGCTAATTATACGAGAAGTCAAACTGATCACAAGAGTACTAGTGGAACATGTTTCTCGAAAATTCCCTAATATCTTGGGTAAGCAAGAAATAGAACAGTGTTTCCTTGTCCCCAACTAAAGTTGAGTACATTGCTACCTCTTTAGCATGTTCACAAATCTTGTGGATGAAACAAACACAGTGATTTTGTTGTAAGCTTTGAAAACACTAGGATTTTGTGATAATACTAGTGCAATAAACTTGTCCAAAAATCGTATTCAACACTCTGACAAAACAAATAGATATTAGACATCACTTCCTTAGAAATTTTCCCTAAAGAAGGAAATAGATGATATCTTCACAAATCCTCTAGCAAAATAAAGATTTATACCGATAAGAAGAGATTTAGGCTTAACAAGACTTGCTGAGCTTTGATTATTTATTGTTTTGTCTTGATAGCCATTGGTTGATCAAACAAATTGTGTTGATCGATCAAATGTTTATTTTGATCGATCAAGCTTTGAATCTTTTGGGAGAGAAATTTCCCTCCAAAATTTTCAACTTTTGATCAACCAAATGTTGGTTTTAATCGATCAAGTTTTGGGCGGGAATTTCCCTTCCACTAAAAATTCAATTTTCATCAATCAATCTCTTTCTGATCATCCAAAATTGAATTTGGTCGACCAAACTATGCTTTTGATTGACCAAATCTAGGTAGGTTTGATCTCTCCAAGATTTCATTTGGTGATTTTAATCACTTGATTTGATCACTAATCATGATCAATCTTTGATTTCGATTACTTACTACCTTATTTGCTTTACCTATTCTCTATAAAAACAACCTTTTACCATCACTTTTTACCACTACAAAAACTCTCTTCATCAATCAAACCTCACCACACCTCCAACCAAAACACAAGACCCCACCAATTGATCCCCTCTTCACTGCCATCAACCACCTCACCGCTGCCCATCCGCTAGCCTCCAGCCATCTCCAGCATCTGCTCTAGCATCAGATGACCACCACCAGCCGTCTGACCTCCTCCTCCTCGCTGCTAACCAGATCAATCTTTGTCGATCCTTGGTATATCTTGTTTCTCTACTTATTTTCTATCAAACTTGTCACTTTGATCTTATTTTGATGTGTTTTTCATGTTTTTCCGACCACTATTCCTCATGTTCTTTGTTGTTCTTCATCGTTCTTCATCTGTTCTTCCCGTTTGATCCATTTGAATCTTATCTTTTTTGGTTCTTTCGATTTTTGATTAATCAAAATGTTGTTGTTGATTGACCAAAAATATCGTGTTCAAAACTCTGAAAAATTGATTTTGATCGACCACTTTTGATTTTTGATCAACCAACCTATGATCGACCATTCTTTAACTCTACCAACTTGACTTGCTTCCTGTCTATTTTCTGATCGACCAAAAATGATTACTTGATCGACCAATTAACCCTTCTAATAGATCAACTACCTATCTTTAATCAACCAATATGTGTTTTGATCGACCAATTTTTTTCTTTTGATCAACCAACTTGATTCTTTTAATCGACCAAAACTGTAATAGCCTCTCTCCAATGGCCCCTAAACATTCTCGTCCCTCTACCTCCAATCCTAGAGATGACACCTTCGACCGTTTCTTCATTAGTGATGAGGCATGTCACAACTTTTCACTCTACTCCTGCCTCTTACCTCATGTCAATCAACCTATCGACCTTGACTACATCGAGCGCATCTTCCCAGGGCTTAGATATTGACTTACCTTTCATAGGATAGGTCACCTCTTCAATCGGACGTTTTATGTGGGTGCTAGGGCTAGTCTTATCAGGGGCATAGACCTTATGACTTGTCACCTTTTCTACTCCAACCTTCGCAACATTGGTGAAGGTTTTGATATCCAGTTGACATCCAATGTCTACGACATTGAGGTCCTTGTCAATGCCAATGTTTTATCTGAGGTCCTTGGTTTTCCCTCCTCTGGTCCTACTTACCTTAAGCTGCATCATGACATATTGATGAGAAGCTCATCATGATATCTAATTACCCCTAATTAACTAGTCTTCCTAGTTAATTAGCTAAGGATATGAGTATATATGGGTTAATTATAAAGTAAGGGATATATAGAAAATGACCTTAAAATAAGTTAAAAATACTATTTTATCATTCAAATAATATTATTAGTAATTTAATTAATAATTGGACTCGAGATCTTACTAATCATTCCTTAATTAATAAGTTAATTAACTTAAGTATAATATATACCTAAGTATGTAATAACTTAAGTAACTTTACCTAATCTAATAAATTAACCTAAAAAGGTCAAAAATGTAAATTCAAGGTCTAAACATAATAATTACTTTATTTATAATCATATATAAAAAGTTGAAAAATATTTAAATTAAAATAAACCATTAAAACCTAAGTTTACATTTAGGTCATTATTCATTTCAATCGGGTCCTTAACTTTCATAAAGGTCCTTAAGTTTCATTGTACATAGGTCCCTGTCATCATCTTCTTCCTTCAGCCGATTGAACGGCTGACGACGGAGGGTGATTCCACCGCTCGATCACCGCCCTACCGACATCATTCTTCCTTCTCCAAGCTCTTGGAGCTTGCGCTCACCATCCCATCTTCATCCATCGGTCTGGATGATCCTGATATCCTAATTTTAGGTAGGAGTTAACATTACTGATGTCGGAGACGACGCCGGTGGTTAACCTCCCCTAGCTTCTTCTTCGTCCAGACTCTGCTGCCCTCTTCATCGCCATCAACTATAAATAGACACCCACCCCCTTGATTTTTGCAAGTTGGTTCCCTTCCTTCTTCTATCACTGAGCCGACCCAATAGGCTATTCGTTTGCAACTCCGGCGATCTTCCATCTCATCTTCCGACTTCCTCCGTCCATCCTGATTAGCTGAGGAACTTCGCCGAGGTTTGTCGCGTCTTTGGACAAAGGCGACGATCAAGGAGATCCTCTGCTCCATCCAAATTCGCCCACCGGAGATCTTCCTCATACCCTCTGATTTCGTCCTTTGTCCTAAGCTTTCGATGGAGTCCCTTTGACCCCTTCGTCCAAGTAACAGTAGGATAGTAGTAGTAGAAGTAGGAGTAGTTTAGATAGATAGTTAGGTAGGTAGTTAGTTGTAATGTCAGATTTCAATGTTCATCTTCTTCGACTCTGGCGAGTTCCTTTAGCTCGCTAGAGCCCCAGTTTCGTCTTTTTAACTCACTGTCCACCTTCTTACATCTCCCAAGATCACTTCTATCACCATTAATTGCTAAATTGATCACTTTAACAGCCTAAACCATTTCCACGTCCAACGACTTCTTCTGCTGTCTATGGCAGCAGTAGCTGAGTCATAATCCACCTCCATAGGGTCCTCCACCACCTATTCATCACCTAAGGACCCCGTTCTACACTTTAATTTGAATAAATACCACCTATAACCTAAACACCCAATTTTTAATTAAGCTCCTGAGCTTGCTGTCAATGGCGGCTCAGGAGTAGTTGAAATCTTTAATTAATTATATATTTATGATCACAGTCCTGTTTTGACTTCTCTCAACCACTCTTTTGAGTGGGAGAGCAAGTCCTGTGCTTCAACCAACTTAAAATTCATTCAAATTGAATTTACTATTTAATCATTCATATAATGAAGTTAAGAAGAATTAAATGTGATTTTGAGGTTCCTTGCAACCTCAGGATCCTTTTTAGATCAAAAATGGCACGTTTCACTTCTTTGTGCACAATTTTGAACTTTTCTGGACTCACCGGAGCTCCGACAAGCTTCGACGAGTAAATATTAAGCTTCAGCCTATAAAACTTGTTGAAAAGCTCCAGATCAATGAAATGAGGATTACTGATTATGCTGAGGTATTTTAATTGAGGTTTTAGTGTCTGGAGTTGTTGTTAGGTCTTCATCTTCTCTAACTCCGACAGAGTTGGAGAAGTCTAACAGTTTGGTTTAAGTTGCATTTAAGAAGTCTGAAAGCTTCAATGTTATACCCTGAGTTCATTTCTGTGATCCAACCGGTGTAACAACCTCTGATTTGTTCTGACGAACAAACACCTTTTCAATCTCAGGCGATAAGCTTGAAACCCTAGGAACTCTAGTCGAAACACCTATCTAAGGATTTGAATCTGTTCCTGTGAGTTAAGAAATGTCATTTTAGGCTTTAATTTCGTTTGAAATAGCCAAACTTAGAAAGTCAAAACTTGAGGCTTAGCAGTGAAACCAGAATCTGAATCTTGAGTTCTGGATTTAATCTGACAAATTGAGGAATTCAAATTGTTGTTGAGATAATTATAAATGATTTAGGTGAGATTTGAGTGAGTTCTGATCAACTTTCTAGTGGAAATTGATTTCTGTCAGTTTGGGTTGTTTTTGAACCCAAACTGATGACAGTAGTTGTTTGATGAGATTTGAATGCAAATCCTACCCAGATGAGCTTGTTACATTCCTTAGAATCTATTTAAATCAATTAAATATGATCTTAGTTGTCTGTTGCACATTTTTGATGTTTAAATTCATTCTCTGAAGCTTTCAGAGAAGCTTTGACTTTCTGAGTGCTTCCTGAAGCTCTTAAGAGCTTAAAACCCACACAAGCAACTGCAGAATTACTTGTAGGATCTATTCAGACCCTTAGATAAGCTAGAAAAATCACCCTGTAGACACTGTAACCTTAATTTCATTTCCAGGCTATATAATACCATAGAAAACCCATAACTCCACCCTTAAAATCAAAGAGGAAATCTTCCTCTTAACATTAAATTGACCCTGCAATCCTGTAGAGCCACCTTAGAGCTCTTCATCAAGCTTTGAATCGCTTGATTTGGAGCTCTGAGTAAGGAGAAATTGATGCTTGAAGTCAGGTTTGGAGGGGAGACTTTAGTCCCACGTCGAGAATTCTTGAGCGTCCGCCTTGGTATAAAAGCTATTTGTGTTTATGGCATGCCAGTTGTCAACGCTCGGTGCGAAAAGAAACATCTGACCATCTGAGCATCGTGTGTGTGTGTGTGGCCATGTGCGCCTGCGGGTGTGCACCCGAGTGGGCGTGTGTGCGATTGACCCTGGGAGGTGTTGAGCCGGTTTGGCTCGAGAAACTTGAATTGGAAATAAACTGATCTATAATGAACCAAGTGAGGACCTAGTAGGGTCTAGTCCCACCCTGTAAAGGGTGCTGCTTATCCCCGAAAAGTCTGAGCTGCAAATCAAAAACCAATTTTTGGTTGAGGAAGAAAAACCCGGTTTGGTTCAGCTAAAGTGCCAAGGTGAAGAAGTTGAGTGGTGGAGGAAGCTAAGTGTTGAAGGCAGCTGAAGGCTAAAGGAAGAGAGGAAACAGATGAGGAGAGCTCACAGAAAGAGACTAATAGTGGAAATTGATTTCTATTAGTTTGGGTTGTTTTTGAACCCAAACTGACGACAGTAGTTGTTTGATGAGATTTGAATGCAAATCCTACCTAGATGAGCTTGTTACATTCCTTAGAATCTGTTTAAATCAATTAAATATGATCTTAGCTGTCTGTTGCACATTTTTGATGTTTAAATTCATTCTCTGAAGCTTTTAGAGAAGCTTTGACTTTCTGAGTGCTTCCTGAAGCTCTTAAGAGCTTAAAACCCACACAAGCAGCTGCAGAATTACTTGTAGGATCTATTCAGGCCTTAGATAAGCTAGAAAAATCACCCTGTAGACACTGTAACCTTAATTTCATTTCCAGGCTATATAATACTGTGGAAAACCCATAACTCCGCCCTTAAAATCGAAGAGGAAATCTTCCTCTTAACATTAAATTGACCCTGCAATCCTGTAGAGCGACCTTAGAGCTCTCCATCAAGCTTTGAATCGCTTGATTTGGAGCTCTGAGTAAGGAGAAATTGATGCTTGAAGTCGGGTTTGGAGGGGAGACTTTAGTCCCACGTCGAGAATCCTTGAGTGTCCGCCTTGGTATAAAAGCTATTTGTGTTTAAGGCATGCCAATCGTCAGCGCTCGGCGCAAAAAGAAACATTTGACCATTTGAGCATCGTGTGTGTGTGTGTGGGCATGTGTGCCTGCGGGTGTGCGCCCGAGTGGGCGTGTGTGCGATTGGCCCTGGGAGGGCGAGGCCTGGGAGGCATTGAGCTGATTTGGCTCGAGAAACTTGAACCGAAAATAAACCGATCTATAATGAACCAAGCGAGGACCTAGTAGGGTCTGGTCCCACCCTGTAAAGGGTGCTGCGTATCCCCGAAAAGTCTGAGCCGCAAATCAAAAACCAATTTTTGGTTGAGGAAGAAAAACCTGGTTCGGTTCAGCTAAAGTGCTAAGGTGAAGAAGTTGAGTGCATGAAGGCAGCTGAAGGCTAAAGGAAGAGAGGAAACAGAAGAGGAGCGCTCGCAAAAAGAGACTAAGGAAAGGAGATGAAGGCAGGAGAAGAAGAGAGGAAAGAAAGAAAAGAGCTCGAGAAAGTATAAGAAAGAGATTAAAGAAAAAGATAAAAGAATTGAATAAAAGGAAATAAAGAAGAAAAAGAAAGAGAGAAAGAAGAGAAGAAAAGAGAGAGAGAGAGAGGCTGAAGAAATAAGGAAAAGAAATTATTTTTCTTGGTATATCTTTAAATTTCTTGTTGCTCTCAATTGTTGTAATAAGGCATGTTGAAATTAGAACTCTTATTTGCCTTAATTTTCTTTGAAATAAAATGGAAACTAACATGTTTACTTGTTAATGAAGTAGATCATTTGAGTAAATGTGTTTTAATATGAAATTTTGTATATTTCTTAAGTTTAAATCATCTGGCAAAATTCATGTTTCTATAATTAACTTAATTATGCCTCCTATACTTATAAGAAAAATAAAAGATAATTATTGAATTTAGAATGAATTATACCTGTCAGCGAATGACCTGAACTCAACTAGTTAAAAGTAAAAATCTAAAATGTTAGGTTAACTTGACCCTATATTACTAAACCAACACAATTTCGAGTTAACCTAAGTGACTTTGCTCTACTCTTAATTAAGTAAAATTAACTTAATTAACTGAGTTGAGGAGTAGCACAACCACATATCTTCTGAGGTCATTAGGGAGACGTTGATGACTCCTAAATCTTTTGACTTAGGCAAGCCCACCAAGTCGACGTATTTTCGTCCTCTCTCGTGGTTCCTCAACCATGTATTTCTTCAGAACTTCATGTCCAAATCCACTTCTTTTAAGAATTGTTCGGGTCCCATGCTCGTGGCTCTATATGCCTTTATGACCAATAGGGTATTTAATTGGAACCACTTCATCCTCAACTTCATGGAAAGGAAACCCATGACCGTTTTCCCTTTTGGTACTCTTCTCTCCCATATTTTCCTGCATTTTAATGTCCCTATGGACATTAATCACAAGCATTTCATCTCTCGTGTTTCCATGTTTGGAGAGCTCAACTACTCCAAAATGGAACAAGAGCGTCAGGCTCATCAGGATCCCCCTTAGGCAGTAGGTTCCTCCTCTTAGCCTCCTCCTTCTCAAGCTGGTCCTTCCTCTACTCCACCTCGTTACTCTCCCTACCATCATTTTGATGCTTACTACCTGCCTCCAGTTCTACCCTCTTCCTCATTCTATGACTCGGAGTGGCCCTACCTTGATATGCAGTTGTTGAGAGCGCTTGATTGGGTTTTAAGAGTGTCACGTTGTAGTACAGCCGAAAAAGCATTCAAAACAAATAAAATTTTATTACTTGAATTTTAAAGTCTAAGGTCAAACACAGGGAGCATATGGAATTCACGCAAATCTCAATAATAAATGAAATTTGAACACATAATACTACTCAAAAGTTAATTAAAAATATAAAGCATGAGTATGGGAATAATTGTAGCTAAAAATAAATGGACTTATGAAGAATTGGATAATCAGACATCTTAAAATTATGTGCTACAGTGATTTCTTCTTATTTTTCTTTCTTCTTTCTCCGATTTCTCTTGTAATGTCTTTTCTTCTCTTTCTTCTTCTTCCTTTCTCTGACGTTGGCTCTTTCTTCTCTTTGTCTTTTCTTTTCTTTACCTTCTCTGTCTTCTTCTTCCTTCTTCTCTTTGGCTTCTTCCTTTACCTTGCGAACCTCAGCTTCTACCTTCTTTCTTCTTTCTTCTTTCTTGTCTTTCTTCTTCTTCCTTCTTCACCTGACCTCCTCTTCTTCCTCTCTGATTTGGCTAAGTGTCAAGCGAATCTTTTTACAGCAAAACCCGCCTTCCCCTGCGTAGTGTTCCTCTCTTCTCTCTTCTCTATTTCGATTCGCTCTCCCAGAGCCACATCCAGGTCGGGTAATCGGACCTAACGGAGACCTGGGTCCAGGCTCACCGACGTGGGTGGTGAGCGAGGAGTGAGTCGGTTAGGTAAACGGGTTGTGGCCAGGTCCGCGTGGGCAGTGCCGCGGACGAGGCCGTGAGGGGGAGAGAGGGACCTCACCCTGTGAGTAGGAGGCGATAAGGCTAATGCACAAAATCAATTTATGTGTATACCCCCGTTCATCTAGTTCTAGCAGCAAGTGTCTGGCTTAATTAGCAAAACTGCATGGGTTGTTGACTCCAATTGAGAACTTGAGCGCGCTCGTGCCTCAAGTTAGCGTCGCTTGGGACTCACACTTGAAGCAACAGCAGCTGGAGCACAGGAAGCAAGCTCCAAGCTTCTTCATCCATGGTGGCTGGGGTGCCTAAACCTGCAATCATGAGCACGACTTTGCGGCCACGTCAAAACGTCCAGGGAGATTTGTCAAGGCATGGCAAATATGTGGCGGTGGTCGGCGTGGCGTGGGAATGCCTGAGTAAGCGTTCCTAGGGTTCTCTGTGGCCGTGTGAGTGGGCATGTTCGGGGGCGCTTTTGGGTGAGTGGAGTGATTGGAGTAGTGGGAGATGATTAGTGGGGTGTTGCAGAGGTCGTAGGGTGGTTGGCAAGGCAGGTGGAGGTGCAGAGCAACGGGGGCGCCTTGCCAGAGGTAGGCCGGAGGTGAAGAAGGTGATGGTGATCGATGGCATCGAGGGGTGTTTTTGAGAAATAGAGAGGGGGAACGAGAGTAGAAGGGAGTGGGAAGCTAACTACCTAAACTAAGGATGAAGGAGACAGGAGAGGCATCTGGGCTGGTACGGCCGACACTGGAGACCAAGATCTCCGTAGGTGACGTGGCGGCGAAGACGAGGGCAGAGGCGACGTTAGGGCTGGTATGGCCGACGCGGACGATTGAGAGGAAGGCAACCCAACCACTGGTATTGTGGTTGGGCGACGAGAGAGAGGGGGAGGAACCGTCGGAGCTTGCGGAGGTATTGTGGCCAGCGAGGAGAGAAGAATGTTGGACCGACCCAATTCCAAGCTGAGGAGATGCGGATGAATCAGGGATTGCTTAAATAGGCTTCTGCGGACGGATTTGTGCTTGGAAGCCAAGCTTCCAAGCAAGGTATCTCTGCCAGAGTTGGAAGCTCAAAAAGACCCAAATCTCTCATGTGTTCGCATGAGAGATTGGGTACAAATTAGGGCTCAGTGATGGGTTCATATTGGAGGAGATTACACAGAGAATCTCCCTTCCAATTTTGGGAGGGATTCTCTTAGTAATCGAGGAATCGCCTTCTCAAGTTCGCCGAAGTAGGATTCCCTCCGCTATAATGGTAGATGGACCTATTTTCAAGGATGATGAAGAAGTTAGGGGGCCAAATGCAAGGATTTTCGAAAGATAGGGGCAGAAATGTAATCAGGTTGGACTTATTTGCAATGTAGGTCAAGATGAGTTCCCCTTAGGTCCAAATTTTGGTATAAACCTAATTTGGACCTAAGGAATCCACTGGTGAAGTTGGATTTTGTGTTTGACCACGTTTGACTAGGAAAGTTACGCAAAAACCCATTTTAGGGTAAATATCTAGCTGAGACCCCATTCTAGGTCAAAATAGGTTCTAATGGCTAAATTGAAAGTTCTAAACCCTAGAGAATATTTTTATATGAATTGTAGAGGGTTTAGGTGAATTTTATCCTGACCAGAACCTTGTTTAATCAAGTTGGTTTGTTTTAAGGTTACAAGAAATCATTTAATTCCCAGAATTCACATGAACCCTTTTCTGTCTGATTCAACCACTTATTATCTTGTTAAGACCATTTGACCTATGTTTAGCCCTTGAGAAAATCCGTTGTTGTACTGTAATGGTAAAATTGTAGTTTTACCGCCTGTTTCTTGCTTTTCTCTCAGAATGGTTATTCAGGGAATTAGGGCCTCTAGTTGGTTATGTAGGAGCTCTTGTTCTCTTTTATGGGTCAAAATTAGATAGTTAGGGCTCATGATGGTGTTCCCATCAGTAGTTTACCAGACATGATAGTTTAGGAGTCTAGGACGTGACAGACGACATCTCTCTGATAATGCATCGCCAGAGAGAGATAGGACAGATGATGATGGAGCACGACACTCAAATTTCTGCATACCTGAGTAGGTAGGGTCATTTTTTGGATCAACTTGGAGAGCAGATCCACTCGCTCACTGTCCGTGACCACAACCCCCCCGAGGCTGACATTTAAGAGTAGCAATCCTCCTCCGAGTACTTTGATAGTAACACCATCATCTTCCATAACTGGCCTAATTTAGCTGACTTCCAAGCATAAATGCTCCTTCCTAATTAGAAAAAGGGCATAATTCAAGTCTTTGAATCTGAGAAGAAAAAGGAAATTAAGTTAATTCTGTTGTTTTAACGTATATTTACAAATGTAGATTAACAAAGGGGTGAACTTGTGCCTAATAAAAGTTCAAATGAACTTAACTTCCTAAGATATGGGCTGACTGATTCAGGGTTTTATGAGAACTGAAGATTAATTTATAAATAAAAATCCTAATTACAACCTCGCTTCAATTGAAAGAGTTTTGGTAGAATAAATGTAATCTAAACTTTCTAAAAATCATTGAAAAATATTCTATAAGATTTAGAACATTCATTTTTACAAAATGAGCCCATTTTGACCAAAAATAAAGACCAAGGAGGGAAATTGATATATTTTGGGTTAAAGTGTAAATTACCTAGTCAAACTTCATCAAAACCCAAATTTGAGGTCACCATTAGATTCCTTAGGTCCAAATTAGGTTATCTCTAAATTTTTGACCCAACCAGAGTCCATCTTGACCAAGTTTGCATTTTAACCCATAAGTCTCTGATTATTGCCTAAACCCCCCACGTTTTGAATATCTTTGCACCTAGTTCCTTGGCTGACGTCATCCTTCGTCTTCCCCTTCCTAATCGAGCAAAATCAGTAGCAATTGACCTAGGGCCGGTGAGATTTGCTCAAGCTTTTGAGCAATCAAATCTTCATCAAATCCCTCCAAAATTGGAAGGATTGATCTTCAGATCATGCTCTATCCAGCAAGCAATGCCACGAGCTCCAATTTGGAGCAAATCACCTTGATTTGGACAAGATACAAGGGTCTCAACATTGACCAAAATCACACACAAAACTTGCAATTTTGGGTTCATTTGATGTGGAACTCTCTCCTATATAATGGCTTGGACTTTTCCAAGCACATTTCTTGTGCTCAATTTTGGTCCGAATACCCTCTTCTTCTTCTTCCTTGTCAGTGAGTTGACGCACCTCGGAAAAAGCTCATCCCACTTCCTCGTCTTCTACCACGTACAATAGCCAGAGGGCTTTCCTTCCCCTTCCTCCCACGGAGCTTCATGCAAAGCCTCGTGGCTCAATTCGCCTTCCTCCACTTCAATGACTTCATTTTCTTCTCCCTCTCCAGCGTACCTCCGTTGATCTCCTCTTGTCCTCCTTTCCTCCAATTAGCATAGGGATTTTACTCCTCTCCCCTCCAATTAGGTTTCTGGAGCTGTAAAGCTCAATCCATCAACTCTACCCCCTCGTCCGAACACTGACTCTGACAACACCTCCGCCGTCACCATCTCATCTCCTCCACCTTCCCCTCACCCAATTGACTTGGCAAAAGCTTCTCCTCACCCTCACCAATCTTTTTCCCAAGAAATTAGACCCTACATCACCTCCATCGCCATTCACCATCATCGCCGATGGAGCTTCGTCGAAGCCCCACCACCGCCGCACTCCACCTACATTTGTGCTCAATAGTCAAAGGGTTTTGCTCCGGCGTGCTTTGCCAAAGCTTTTGGTGTTTCTAATTGGGGCCAAGAGGCCATATTTCATGCACACAGGTTCGACCAGAGCTATCTCCTTTTTTGGCAACATCAGGAACATTCGGCAGGTCAACGACGAGGGCTTTACCTCCATCAGCTGCGGAACCCTCATGACAAGCAATCTGGGTCGTGGATTTGAGATCCAATGGCGAATTCCCCTCCAAATTACTAGTAACTCTCTCACGACAAAGAATGTAGAGAAGGTGGGACATTTAGTCCTACCTAATGGAAGAGAAGTTCTTGAAACAGCCATGAAAGGGAACACACCCCCTGACTACTCGCTCAGTATTAGAGGGTCGGGTCCCCATCTCCTCACATGCACGCACACGCCTGCACACATGTAGGCGGGTCTAGGTCTTGACTTGAATTTGGATCCGATTGCAAGAGCTTTTGGCTGGAGGCTTTGGATTGAGAGTTGGGCCGATTTTGCTGAGACGACCCTGGAACTCACATTTTGATATTATAAATTTTAAATGTTTATTTCACTTTAGTCGCTAATCGACGACAAATTATGTTGCATAAAAAACGTGTTTTAATGGTTTCGTTATCGTAGTATAGTTGTCACAATGTAAACAGATGTCGCGTCATTTTATTTATTTACATAATTTTTATTGATTTATTCTAGGTCATTCACTGGAGGCAGTTATTGATATACATCACTCTCTATGTTCAAAAAATATTCTTTTATTCCAAAAATGTCAATTATATTTACAAAATGAATCAGTGAATCAAATAATGAAGGAATTAGTCAATTATATACAAAAGAATCAATTAATACTTACTATAATGCCGTAAACATATTTACAACTAAACAGACATCAAAAACAAAGTAAGATTGCTCTACGTTAGTTATGTACAACTATTCTAAATAATACCTAAGTATAGGTACAAAAATAACGAATATATACTATATATCTAGTAAGATATATAAGTGTTGCTATAGCTTGAGTAAAAGTATGTACAAGATTATGGCAAAAGAATTACATTTACTAACATTTATACATATCTACAGTGACGAATACAAATGTCACTAAAACCTTAGACAAAAACATATATATAACATAAGGCTTAAACATTATACACTACTCTATTTATATATATATATATTTACATATATATACATATACATTATCTATATATTTAATTTATTGTACATAAAATATACTATTATATTATATACCTATATACTATATATGCACATATGCGTACACACACACACATGCTTCAAAGCTTCCAACACTTAGCCATTTGCTCAATCACACATAGGTACAACTTCTCAACACTTAACCATCTTGGCTTTCCTCTCCCTCTTCAACACTTAGACAATTTTAGGATCAATGCTCTCACACAAGCACTTGTTACTATTCACCTAGATAAAAATTGGTTTTTTAGTGGGTGAACTGGCTTTTCGTGGGATACACAGCACCTCAAAGGGGGTGGGACCAGACCACTACTAAGTCTATCTTAGTTTCATTAGTATACATTTTAATCCATTTCCATTCAGGTCCAATTGGCCCAGCATAGTGCACGGGGGCTCCCAGCCCACGAGCCATTTGTTAAATAATGCTCGTATATGCTCAAATCAGAGGAGAGGGGATAAGGTATATGGTAAGGTGAACCCAGCGATGTCGACTGAGAAGCCCTCACACACGATTCAATTTATATGGCATACATTGCTCGCACGCCAAAGATGTGGCACTTTGTTTAGCGCCTATCGGGCGTTGTGTTGCATTCTGTGCGGCCATCTTCGAGCCTTGAATTGAGAGCCTAATTAAAGTCCATTTTCCAATTACATTACATATTTAGAAAGCTATTATATAAGACTACTTAATTATATAGTTAATTTAGGATTATAAGTTATTTAATTATACATAAAAATTAGCTAAATTTAGGGGCTTATCACGTTAAATTAAGGTTTAATTTCTTAATTAATGTATAAATTGATAAGTTAATCATGAAATTGACTTTATAAATAGTTAATTTATATAATAAGGTATCTATTTCACATTTTTATTTTATTTTAGAACATTTATTTTAATTTATATACATTTAAATACGCATTTTAAATAGATATATACATGATTAAGTTATAAATACCATAATACAGTATAAATATGTTGTAAATAGGTTGAAAATATTTAAAATTAATATATATACATGTACAATATAAATTACTTTATTAATAACTTAATTTACTAATTTATTTTATTTTAACTTAATAACTTACCTAATTAACTTAATAACTTAATTACCTACAATAAATACATAAATAAATTAATGTATAGGTATAATTAGGTTTATAATAAGTACTTAAATATGTACAATAATAGATATGGTTATAGGTATGTATGTAGTTATTTATAATTAGTTAATATTATATTCGTTTACTCTAATATAAATTAATATACAATTATACAATAAAGTTATTGTTTGTGATGCTGGATTGGTTTTAAGAGTGTTGTGTTGTAGTACAGCCGAAAAAGCGTTCAAAATAAATACAATTTATTACTTGAATATATTATGAGGTCAAACACAATGAGCAAATGGAATTCACGTACTAATCTCAACAATAAATGCGAATTGAACACATAATACTAACTCAAAATCTAATTAGGAATGTAAAGCATGAGTATGTGAACAATAAAAAGAATTGTAGGCAAAATAAGAAAGAGCACGTGAACATCAGATGTTTGATTTTGCAATCACACATCTTAAATATCTAGTTCAACAGTGCCTTTCTTTTCTTAGCTTTCTGATTTCCTTCTCTAATTTCCCTTCTTTCTTTGCTTCTTTCTTTGCTTCTTCCTTTGGCTTCTTCCTTCTCTTTTTCTCTTCTGCTTTGGCCTTCTCTCCCTTTTCTCTTTCTCAGTCTTCTGCCTTAAGCTTCCTTCTTCTTTAGCTTCTTCTTTCTTCTCTGACTTTGCCTTAAACCTTTGCGATCCTTCTTCTTCAGTTTCTTCCTTCTTCTCTGGCCCTTCTCCTTCCTTCTTCTTTGCTGCCTAACCTCCTCTTCTTCTTCCTTTTCTACTTGACCTCTTCTTCTTCTCTGATTTGGCTAAGTGTAGAGCCAAACTTTCCAAGGCAAAACCCCCCTTCCCCTGCGTAGCTTTCCTCTCTTTCTCTCTTCTCTATTTCAGGTTCGCTCTCCCAGAGCCACAGCCGGTTCGGGTAATCGGACCTAACAGAGACTTGGGTCCAGGCTCACCGGCATGGGTGGTGAGCGAGGAGTGAGTAGGTCCGGTGATGGGTGGTTCGTGACAACCGGGTTTATTGTTATAGCGTTGTAGTATAGCCAGTTGTTGCCATCATATATAAATTTTTTACTCGGAAAATAAAAGAGTTCCCGAGGTCGAACTCAGGGAGCAAGTTGTATTCTAGAGATATACATGTTTCTTTTACAAAAATAAAGAGAGAGAGAGAAAGAATTTGTTGTCTTCTCTTCTTTTCTCTTTGCTTCTCCTCGTCTCAGATCTTCTGTTATCTTCTTCTTCTTTATCTGCAGTGGTGATGTTCTTCTTCTTCTTTCAGCTGTTCCTGCTCTTCTTCTTTGAGTTCTTCTGCAGAGCGGTCCTGCTCTTCTTCTTTTCCTTTCTTGAGATCTTCTTCTCTTTTTCTTCTTCTTTCAGTTCTTCCCTTGTTCTTTTGTGTTCTCCTCTGCCTCGCCTTCTTCTGTTGTTCTTCAGATCTCCTTCTTTCTTCTTTTCTTTTTCCAGTCAGGACGTCGTCCCTCCTTCTTTCTTCTTTTCCCTTCAGGACGTCGTCTGATTTTCAAATCAGACGACTTAAACTGCTTGTTGCTACAGTGTCTCCCTCAGCTTCCTTCTTCTTCCGCGGTCCTTCTTCTTCACCTGTGCCTGCACACTTCAGAGTTTACATCAGAGGACAAAACCTACTCTACCCTAGCCCCCCGCGTCTCTCTCTCTCAGAAACCGCTCATGGGATAGCTCTCCCAGAGCTGCCGGGTAGTCGGGTACGGGTCGTGCCCGGGTCTAGGCCCACCGGCGTGCGTGGTGGGCGAGGAGTGCAGGTCAGTCTAAGTCGGGTCGGGTCAGGTCCGCGGGGCGTGAGCGCGGACGAGACCGGGTAACCGGGCGGGTGAAGGGGACCTCACCCCGTGTGCTGAGGCAGTAAGGCTTATTCACAAAATCAATTTAAACGGTGAAAAAGTTGTGAGGCTTACCGATGTGGGACTAAACGGAGGCCTCTCCTCGCGTGCGCCTGCTGGAAGACCGCGGCCTTGCTTCTGCAGCTGCAGCTTCAATTTGCGTCGGTTGCTGGCTGGCTGCCTTCGCAGGAATCCCCGTAATCCGCAGCAGCTGGAGACCTGGAGTCCTCAAGCCTGGAGCACGGGAGAAGCTGCTTCAATGTGCGTTAATGGCGGTCGAGCCTCAGAACCTGTCGGACACGAATATGGCCTCTCAGCCTGATCAAACTACTGGGGAACCTTCGCCGTGGCACGGCGAAGGTGTGGAGCTGTGCGGCAAGCCGCAAGGTGGTGTCTGGCGGCAGCCCTAGGTTGGACAGCAACCGGAGAAATGGGTTTGTTTGGGGGAGCGTTACGGAGGTGTGGAGTGGCAGTGGAGGGGTGGGGGGTGCTCAGTGTGATGAGGCGGAGGTTCGGTGAGGGTCGACGAGGCGTGTGAGGCTGTGGAGCAATGGGGGCATCTCGCCGGAGGGTGGCCGGAGACGAAGGGGGTGACGATGGTCAAGGTCGGTCGAGGGCTTAATTGAACAAATTGAAACCGGGGAAAGAAAGAGGAGAGGAAGGGAAGTAGTTCTAGCTTACTTGCAGGGACGAAGGGGGAGCAGCAGGGCGACAGTCGTATCGACTGTCGCCGGAGAAGAAGATGCCCAGGAAAGGGGCGGCGGCGAGGAGAGGGCTGGAGAGGCGCCAGTTGGGTACGGCGTGGCGCGGGAAGAGCAGGGGAGGAAGTCTCTGCTGCTGGTATTGCGGCAGAGCGAAGAGGAGGAGGAGGAAGAACCGCCGGAGCTGGTGGGTGTCTGTCGGAGTGAGAAGAGAGGAAAGTTGGGGGTTTTCTCCGTCAGATCCGAGCTGCCGAGGTCGGTGGAGTGACGGGGGGTATTTATAGGGATCAAAACAGGGAGGAAGGCGGAGGGAGACGACGTGTCTCCCTCACCGGAGGACGCCGGAGATGGAAACCCATACCGTCCGTGCGTTCGCACGGCCGGTATGGTGGGTTACAGCGACCAGGGGGGTGTCCCTGCGACGGCTGACGACGCAGGGCACCCCCGGTTTACTTGCCAGGTTCTCCCCCTCACCCTGCGCGGCGCCATGCTCCGCGCAAGGTCGCCGGAGCATGGTGCTGGCAGGTTTTGCAGGGGGGACCTGAACGCAAAGAACGAAGGAGAGTTAGGGGCCAAAATGCGAGGGTTCAAAAGTTGAGGGCCAAAAAGTAAATATATGAGGACCAAAGTGTGAAGTTGGTCAAGGAGGTCTCTTCTTAGGCTCAAGTTTTTATACATGACTAATTAGGACCTAAGGAATCTGATGGTGAATTTCATTTCTATATTAAACCTTGTTTGATCGGTCAATTTATGCGAAAACCCAAATTAAGTTATTAATTGGGCATGGTTCTCAATGTAGGTCAAAATGGGTTCTGAAGGCCAAATTGAAGGTTCTAAACCCTAGAGATTATTTTTCTATGAATTTTAGAGGGTTTATTCTATTTTTACTTTGCCTCGAACCTCGTGAATTGAAGTGGGTTGTTTTAGGGTTACAGATTATCATTTAGTTTCTTAGAATTGCTGTAGCCCTTGCTAGATCATCTCATCCCACTTTTATTCTTATTAAGTTGCTTTGACCTATGTTTGGGCCCTGAATTACCCTGTATGCAGATTATACTGGTAAAATTGCATTTTTACCCCTTATGACTTGTTTTCTCCTTAAACTCAGAATTCTCTGAGTTAAGCCTTTCCTTGAGTTATGTAGGAGCTTTTATCCTTTGTATTAGGTCAAAATGAGCTAGTTATGGCTCATGATGAGGTTCTCATCATACCCCCATGCCTAGCTTTTGCTAGTCCCTTAGCAAAAACTTAAGGTTTCAACCCTTGTTCTAGACCATGAAGTTTTTAATAGTTTTAGATAAGTGCCTTTTTTATTTGAGCATAGATGAGGTTAGAATGGTGACCATAGGCCTAAAAGGTACTCTAGTACCAATCAGGATTCAAATCTGTCTAGCCTTAGCCTCAGTCTTTAGCAAAGGTTTTTAAGGTCCACAAGAACTAACCTAAGGTTTATTGGACTTTGTGGTTAAAGCACCCGTGCTTGAAATGATTTTGGCCCTGGCTCAGTTCGCAGTGCGTTTTGTAAGAGAGAGATAGAAAGTTTTTCTGTTTGGAGAGTTTTCTCTCTCTTTTTCTTTTTAGTTCTAGCCTAGGATTGGCTTTTCAACACGGTCTGTATCAGATTCCTTGCTCCCATCATCAATCCTCAAGGGTTCCTGGCGATCGATGCTTCGAGATAGCACCGCCCATGGTAACCCCCGGAACCCTGGCTATTGAGATTTTGAGATAATCCCATCCATGGTGTTCCGTGGCCGAATCCAGACCCTGGCAATTGATACTTCGAGATAATGGCATCCATGGAATCTGAACCAGCAGAGTGCTTACATGCCCCCAGTAGGATATGTAAATATCCTAAGAGACAAGCACTGAGGAGATGATATTTTGTTACGCATCTTCGAGGGGATTTCCCGCCTCTCCGCGCTGGGAACTTGTCCAAATCAACTTGTGTTGATCGGCTGCTCCTATTCTAGGTGTTCTTTTCAGAATTTTGCGACGCTTCTGCGTGATTCTGAATTTTACGCTTACTGAACCAGGCTGTGTGTGAGGTTAGGGTGCTTAGGTTACTGAGTCCCGTAAACCAAAAATTAGTTAACGAGGCCAAATACTCCCTAAGCCTTAGACCTAATACTTCAGCTTTTCATTTTCCTCAACCTCTTGAGGAGTGTCCAGATCTTAATGGGTACTAAGAGTCTATTCAAAAATGCCTAAGGTTTGCATTCTTACTAATCTCATTGTGCACTTTTCAGTTATTTTCTTGAATGAGGTCTAGAACTTAGGTTAATTCCTTAGTTCCTTACTAATGACTATCACTTTTTCTCATAATTTTGTGCTCCTTTTTCATTTTGTTTCTTTTCTCCTTCACAAAATTTCCTTCTCCTTTTATTCTTTTTCGAAAATTTTTTTTAATTTTTATGGTGTTTTTGGCATATGTGAATTTTTTGTTTGAAACCTTTTCTTACAAGTTTTGCACTTTCATACCCCCCCCATGCCTAAGATTTGCAATGTCCTCATTGTAACCTAGGGGGTTTTTATTAACTTAGTTCATTCCTTAAGACAGAAATTTGGATGAGTGGATGGGTCGGGTTGAATTTTTGCGGACGATTTCTAATCCCAGATGGAAGCATCTGAGGTGGAGTCGGCTGTCTTAAAGTGTGAACTTCAAGTGCAAAAAGGTGTCAGAAGAAGTTTCAGGTTTTCAAAGAGAATGACGGGCTGCCTCCCGTTAAGCGCTGAGTTTTACGCCATCGGCTGGGCGCAATAAGCTCAAGGGGAAAGGAGGATATAAGATGCTTCAGCCAAATCAGTAGAAGTTACATCAATGAACGGCTTGAGTCTCTGACCGTTCACGATGAAAGGTTCAGAATCGTGGCTGAGTGGACTGATTTCGATTGCTCCATTTCCAAAAACCTGTCGGACCAAATATGGTCCGACCCACTTGGATCTCAGTTTTCCTGGGAAGAGTTTTAGTCGGGCATCAAAGAGTAGGACCTTTTGACCAGGATGAAAGATCTTTCTCGAGATGTGTTTGTCGTGGAAGGCTTTAACCCGCTCCTTGTAGATTTGCGAGTTCTCGTACGCGTCTAGGCGTAATTCATCGATCTCGCTGATTTGGAGTTTTCTGTGGGTCCCAGCCTTGGAAAGATCTAGATTACAGTTCCGTACTGCCCAATAGGCTTTATGCTCCAGTTCTACAGGAAGGTGGCATGCCTTTCCGTACACCAGTCTAAAGGGAGACATGCCCAATTGGGTCTTGTGGGCGGTCCTATAGGCCCACAATGCTTCCGGAAGTCGGGACGACCAGTCCTTCCTGTCAGGTCGAACAGTGACTTGCAGGATTTTCTTAATCTCCCGATTAGACAGCTCAGCTAGACCATTAGTTTGGGGGTGGTAAGGAGTAGAGATTCGGTGAGACACCCCGTATTTGGTCATCAGTGACCTAAACTGAGCATTTGTGAAATGGGTCCCCCCATCAGAGATTATTGCACGAGGAATCCCGAACCTTGAGAAAATGTGTTGATGAATGAATTTGAGAACGATTTTGTGATCACAGGTTCGGGTCGGTATGGCTTCGATCCATTTGGACACGTAGTCCACAGCCAACAGAGTGTATTCGAAACCATCCGAAACAGGAAAGGGGCCCATAAAATCAATCCCCCAAACATCAAAGATTTTGCATACTAGAATCGGTTGCATAGGCATCATGTCACGATGGCTCATGTTGCCCAAAGTCTGGCAACGACTGCATGCCTTGCAGTGATTGTATGCGTCTTTGAACAGTGTGGGCCAGTAAAAGCCGCACTGGAGGACTTTTGATGCGGTTTTATGCTCGGCGAAATGGCCACCGCATGCCTGGTCATGGCAGAAAGAGAGGATATTGTTGAATTCCCCTTCCGGGACACATCTCCGGATGATCTGATCGGCACCTATGCGGAAGAGGTACGGGTCTTCCCAAATGTAATACTTGGCATCGGAGCGTAATTTGTCTTTCTTGGCCTTCGGCCAATCGGACGGGATCTGATGAGATGCCAAGTAATTTACTACATTAGCAAACCATGGAAGGCTAGTACCAATAGTCAGCAGGTGCTCATCGGGAAAATGCTCAGTGATGGGTCCGGAAGGGTCAATTATTTGAGAAGGAAGACGGGACAAGTGATCAGCTACCACATTTTGCTTTCCCGCTTTGTCGCGAATCTCAAGGTCAAATTCTTGCAACAGCAAGATCCATCGGATTAATCGAGGTTTCGCGTCCTTCTTTGCAAGGAGATGCCTCACAGCTGTGTGATCCGAGTATATGATGACACGGGAACCCAGAAGGTACGATCTGAACTTTTCTAGGGCAAATACTACAGCTAGCAGCTCTTTCTCAGTAACCGTATAGTTACGCTGAGCCTCATCGAGTGTTTTGCTGGCGTAGTAAATGACCACAGGTTTCCTGTCAATTTTCTGCCCTAAAACCGCTCCTACAGCGAAGTCGGATGCATCGCACATGATCTCAAAGGGTTGAGACCAATCAGGGGACTGTAGGATCGGGGCTTGGGTGACTCGGTCACGCAGGATTTCAAATGCTTGAGTGCATTCCTTGGAAATTTCGAAAGGAACATCCTTGGAGAGAAGAGTGGTCAGGGGGCGCGCGATTTTTGAAAAATCAGCGATAAATCGTCGATAAAAATCGACATGCCCTAAAAAGGAACGGATGTCCCTGATAGAGCTAGGCAGAGGAAGGTGAGAAATCAGATTAACCTTAGCTCGATCCACTTGGATACCTTTCTCCAAAATTGAGTGTCCCAGGACAATTTCCTCAGGCACCATGAAATGGCTCTTTTCCCAGGAAAGAACCAAATTCACATCGATGCACCGCCTGAGTATCTGGACCAAGTGTTGGAGGCAATCGTCGAATGATGCTCCGAAAATTGAAAAGTCATCTATGAAGACTTCCAGATAATCACCTACCTGAAAGTTCCCTACTTGGAGGGGTGAGATCAGCGTGACAAAAAAAAAAATGCGGAATTGAAAATATAAACAATCTCACAAAAATAAGCAATCACAAAATGTACACAGGTATTTTTAGGTGGAAACCCAAACCGGATGAAAACCACCACCTAACCCTCTCGAGTTAGGATTTTCCGATCAACCTAGTTGATCAAATCCACTAAACCGAATCACTTAAAACGAGGGTGATTCAACCTCAATACAACCACGCTACAAGTACGAGGGTAGCGTTCCTCAACCCCTTCTCTCCACGAGAAGGATTTTGTCCCACGAAGGAGACGGGAATTCGCAAAGCGAATACCCAACCAAATTACAAAGATAAAATAAAACAACAAACCTATAGAGCCAACAAAGTAATTTAAACCTAAGCTTCTATAGGATTTAGGAAACTCCCCTTTGCAAGGAGTGCGTCGACGATGACGCGGTGCGTGTGCCACGCGATGGCGCTATGTCGCTCTCGTAAACAACAGCGGGAGAGCGGGTGCGCAAACGGAATTTAGCTCTCAAGATGTAGGCTTAGAGAGCAAGAGCTAGCTAGGACACAAGAGAGTGGAAGTATGTTGCTTAAGTGTGTCTTTTGTATTTCTAAGTGTGTATCTTGTGTGTTTTTGTGTTGCAAAGGCTCCCCTCTATTTATAGAGGCCTTAGGAAGGCTTTGGAAGGCTTAAGAAAGGTTCTATAGCCGTTGGGTGCAAAGCCCAAGAGAATCAGGCCGAAATCAGGATAATGATTACATTTGACAGAGTTATCAGACGTCTAACTCTGGCATCAGACATATGGAAGGCCACTTTAAGACGTCTGATTCCAAGGTCAGACGTCTGATTCTATGCGGGTTTCTCCCTGACTTGAATCGGATCTAAACAGGGTTTTTGCGCAAGTCCATCAGACGACATACAGGACGTCTGGCACTATGTATGGACGTCTGGAAACCTACTTTTACTGTAGGAATTGATTTCCAAACGTTGCAACGGCTAGAAAATCTCTGAGAAGCGATTTTGGGTCAGCCGAGGCAAAACGGTCATTTATCAGACGTCTGGAAAGTCCTATGGACGTCTGATAAGGCTCTAACGGTCATAATCTTGAGTGTTTTCTAAGCCAGCCAACGGTCCACTAATTGGACGTCTGGAAAAGTCATCGGACGTCTCCTAAGACGTCTGGTCTAAGGTCTGGACGTCTGATTTCATCAGACAGAACTAACTATGTCCAGCCTAACAGTTATCAGACGTCTGAAACAACAGTCAGACGTCTTAAAATACTTTATCAGACGTCTGATTTTGGAATTAGACGTTTGGAAGTGCTGTTTGAACCCTATTTTGGTTTTCTAAGTATTCTACAGAAAACCTAAGTATCCTAGGGTTGTGCCGGTGTTCCTAGGACTACTGTTAGGGTACTTTGAGGCTCTTTAACATAATTTCTAAGGAAAATAAAGAGCAAGAAAAATAAAGATAAAAGTACATGAAAGGATTAAAAAGAATCTATCCTATTCTTCTTGTCTTCTATCTTCAATCTGTCGCTCCACGCGAACCTCCTCAGTTTTCCGTCAAGCTCCTCCAATCCGTCCTGGATGCGAGCTCGAACTCCGTCTAAACACGTCCACATTTGCAATTGACCTGAAATCTAGGACTCAAATTGCAAATGTTAAATAACACGTGTTTTGTTATCATCAAAACAAATGATCGTGGTGCTCTAGCACCAACAATCTCCCCCTTTTTGATGATGACAAAACCGTAAATAATAATGCATAAAAATCCTCCCCCTTTTTGACGTTATCAAAAAGGTTTAATTGATTTTATATTTCCTATAACTCCCCCTTAAAACATGCTCTTCTATGAGTTTCTTTTGACAAAGGTAATATCCTCCCCCTTTTTGTAACAATGCGATAGCTATTATTTTTCTCCCCCTTTCTAAAGGAAATTTAGCTACCTTATATCTCCCCCTTAAAAATTGACAATTAGCTCATTAATTTTTAACTCCCCCTATCTAAATGCTTATGATAAAAAGATAGGGTAAAGGGTTTTACCTCACCTACCATGGCCAATAAAATGGCCCGAATGGTGGTGGTGGATGCCACATCGGATGGGGCTCCCATCCGTAGCTTGGAGGCCCGGGCATCGGCGCCGGTCTCCAATCTGGTGGTCGACGTGCGGCGGGTCCGTCGTTTGTTCGCCGTCTCGTCGATCTTCTTGTTCTCCTCCTTGGTCTACTCCTTGGTTCTCCCAATTCGAGTTGACCAGCCTTGAGCTTGTAGGTCCAGTCTTTTGTGTTGTAGTCATCCCTGAAACCTACAAAACAAGATTCTAATTCTTTTTCAGTATCCAAGTGAGCTTGGATCCGAATCTGTTAGCGGGTCTCCTTGACGGAGATCCTTTCTCAACCTTAGGGCTATAAAACTTATCTACTTTGTTGATTAATTTGTTAGAATTTTCCCTAAGACATGCAAATTCTCTTTCTATAATTTGCATCTTAGTCTTTAAATCAAAAATTTCTAACTTTAGACTATTATTTTCCTCAATCAATTTATTATTTTCATTGATGAGGTTATGATTATCTAATAATAGGTTATCATCCTTAGGACTAGCTTCTATGTCCTTAAGTTATTTTTCTAACCTATCATTTTCATTTTTAAGAAAACTAAGGTTCTTTTTAATGCTTTTATTTTCTATCCTAAGTGATTTACTAATCTCAAAAAGTTCATTAAAAGCTTCTTGAAGATCAAGATTTACCTCGTCGTCGGAGTCGCTTCCGCTTTCACTGTCGCAGTTGCTTCCTCTGGCCATGAAACCAAAGCAAGTGGTTTCTTCTTCTTTTTCTTCTTCTTCTTCCTCCGAGCTGGAATCCTCATGAGTGCCTTCCAACCTCCTCCATATCTCGTGGGCGGTGGTGCACTCTTGGATTCGTTCGAATTCCTTCGGACTCAATGCGCAGTACAAGGCATTCATTGCCTTTGCGTTGAGTGAGAGCTCTAGAATCTGCACCTGCGAGTAGCCTCCTTGGGGTCGCTTCGGGATCTCGTATGGGGTTTCGCAACATCCCCATACCTCGAATTCAGTGGCTTGGAGCCACGTCTTCATCCTCAGCTTCCAGTAGCTGTAGTTGTTCCCGTCAAAGTAGGGTGGTCGGACGGTGGACTGCCCCTCGGAGATTCTGATTGCGGCTATGCTTCCCTCCATGATCTAGATCCTCGCCGGTTTGTAACGCCGATTTCGCGAGACCTGCTCTGATACCAATTGAAAGTTCCCTACTTGGAGGGGTGAGATCAGCGTGACAAAAAAAAAATGCGGAATTGAAAATATAAACAATCTCACAAAAATAAGCAATCACAAAATGTACACAGGTATTTTTAGGTGGAAACCCAAACCGGGTGAAAACCACCACCTAACCCTCTCGAGTTAGGATTTTCCGATCAACCTAGTTAATCAAATCCACTAAACCGAATCACTTAAAACGAGGGTGATTCAACCTCAATACAACCACGCTACAAGTACGAGGGTAGCGTTCCTCAACCCCTTCTCTCCACGAGAAGGATTTTGTCCCACGAAGGAGACGGGAATTCGCAAAGTGAATACCCAACCAAATTACAAAGATAAAATAAAATAACAAACCTATAGAGCCAACAAAGTAATTTAAACCTAAGCTTCTATAGGATTTAGGAAACTCCCCTTTGCAAGGAGTGCGTCGACGATGATGCGGTGCGTGTGCCACGCGATGGCGCTATGTCGCTCTCGTAAACAACAGCGGGAGAGCGGGTGCGCAAACGGAATTTAGCTCTCAAGATGTAGAACTTGAGCTTAGAGAGCAAGAGCTAGCTAGGACACAAGAGAGTGGAAGTATGTTGCTTAAGTGTGTCTTTTGTGTTTCTAAGTGTGTATCTTGTGTGTTTTTGTGTTGCAAAGGCTCCCCTCTATTTATAGAGGCCTTAGGAAGGCTTTGGAAGGCTTAAGAAAGGTTCTATAGCCGTTGGGTGCAAAGCCCAAGAGAATCAGGCCGAAATCAGGACAATGATTACATTTGACAGGGTTATCAGACGTCTAACTCTGGCATCAGACATCTGGAAGGCCACTTTAAGACGTCTGATTCCAAGGTCAGACGTCTGATTCTATGCGGGTTTCTCCCTGACTTGAATCAGATCTAAACAGGGTTTTTGCGCAAGTCCATCAGACGACATACAGGACGTCTGGCACTATGTCTGGACGTCTGGAAACCTACTTTTACTGTAGGAATTGATTTCCAAACGTTGCAACGGCTAGAAAATCTCTGAGAAGAGATTTTGGGTCAGCCGAGGCAAAACGGTCATTTATCAGACGTCTGGAAAGTCCTATGGACGTCTGATAAGGCTCTAACGGTCATAATCTTGAGTGTTTTCTAAGCCAGCCAACGGTCCACTAATTGGACGTCTGGAAAAGTCATCGGACGTCTCCTAAGACGTCTGGTCTAAGGTCTGGACGTCTGATTTCATCAGACAGAACTAACTATGTCCAGCCTAACAGTTATCAGACGTCTGAAACAACAGTCAGACGTCTTAAAATACTTTATCAGACGTCTGATTTTGGAATTAGACGTCTGGAAGTGCTGTTTGAACCCTATATTGGTTTTCTAAGTATTCTACAGAAAACCTAAGTATCCTAGGGTTGTGCCGGTGTTCCTAGGACTACTGTTAGGGTACTTTGAGGCTCTTTAACATAATTTCTAAGGAAAATAAAGAGCAAGAAAAATAAAGATAAAAGTACATGAAAGGATTAAAAAGAATCTATCCTATTCTTCTTGTCTTCTATCTTCAATCTGTCGCTCCACGCGAACCTCCTCAGTTTTCCGTCAAGCTCCTCCAATCCGTCCTGGATGCGAGCTCGAACTCCGTCTAAACACGTCCACATTTGCAATTGACCTGAAATCTAGGACTCAAATTGCAAATGTTAAATAACACGTGTTTTGTTATCATCAAAACAAATGATCGTGGTGCTCTAGCACCAACACTACCATATCTGAGAATATGGCAAGCATGCATCGCTGAAAAGTAGTGGGTGCATTGCAAAGACCGAAAGGCATCCTTCGGAAAGCGTATGTTCCGAAGGGGCAGGTGAACGTGGTCTTTTCTTGGTCCTCAGGATGGATTGCCACCTGGTTATAACCGGAGTACCCGTCAAGAAAGCAGAAGAACCTATTTCCCGCAAGTTTTTCGAGAATTTGATCAATGAAGGGTAGTGGGAAATGATCCTTCTTCGTGGAGGAATTTAGTCGGCGGTAATCTATACAGACTCTCCACGAGTTGGCTAATCGGGTAGGAATGATTTCTCCGGTCTCAGTCGTTATAGTGGTGAGTCCTGCCTTCTTGGGCACGACCTGAATTGGGCTCACCCAACGACTATCGGAGATCGGGTAGATGATCCCGGCATCTAACCACTTGATGATCTCCTTTTTCACGACCTCTTGCAGATTGGGGTTTAAGCGTCTCTGCATTTCACGAGGTCGTGTGCCCTCTTCTGAATAGATATGATGAGTACAATAAGAGGGACTTATTCCAGTCAAATCATCGAGAGTCCATCCGATGGCTCTGCGATGTTGCTGGAGGACAACAATCAGACGGGATTCCTGTTCAGGACTGAGGTTGGAATTGATAATCACAGGAAAGGTCTGATTAGAACCCAAAAAGACGTATTTCAAGTGAGCAGGAAGGGGTTTCAGTTCGAGGATGGGGTTTTCAGTAGCAGCGGGTGGTTCAGTATAGATGTGAGGTTCAAGGGTGGGAGTTACTGGGTTGTTCATATCTGGATTCGACTCCTTTGTTTGCGGGTCAAGATCCTTCTGTGGTTGATGAGGCATAATCGAGTCATTCTGGAGGTGTGATTCATCAACCAAAGTCTTGATGTCACAAATTTGTTCGATGACGCCGCAATTAATTCCTTGTTGGGCCTTAAATATATCAATTTTCAGTGTTTGATCTCCAAACTTAAGCTTTATTTGACCCTCCTCACAGCTGATGTTGGCTCTAGCAGTAGCCAAGAAAGGTCTCCCTAGAATGATTGGTGTATCCCTAGGGTTCTCAGGTGCATCCATATCTAAGACTATAAAGTCCACTGGAAAATAGAAATCCCGCACTCTTACGATAACATCCTCGAGAATCCCTTTTGGTGACTTTATAGATCGATCTGCTAATTGTAATGTCACCTCGGTTGGTTTTAGCTCAGATTCTTCTAGATGGTCAAGTAAGGATGTGGGTATCAGGTTTATGGATGCACCCAAGTCTAACAATGCTCTATCAAATTGGGTACCACCTATCTTACAGGAAATCAGGGGAGTCCCAGGATCTTTTGCCTTGGGTGGGAGTCTACTAAGGATTACAGAGCTGGCTTGCTCTGACAGAACAATTGGGCTCCCTCCCTTGGTTCGCGGCTTACGCTGGGGTGTACATATATTCTTTAGAAATCGTGCGTAAGCTGGTACGTGGCGGATTGCATCCATCAAGG
This sequence comes from Thalassia testudinum, assembly GCA_037157565.1. NCBI lineage: Eukaryota > Viridiplantae > Streptophyta > Magnoliopsida > Alismatales > Hydrocharitaceae > Thalassia > Thalassia testudinum. The sequence goes on along the minus strand of JAZHRO010000015.1, from coordinate 20,148,942 downwards.
GGATGTTTATGTGGACCTGCTCAAAGAGCTTGACCAGGTCCTCCTCAGGGGCCACGGGTTTGGTGGTCTTCTTTCCCTTGGTCAGGGCCTCGGGAAACGGGATCTTGGTTGGTTCTTCTAGGATAGGTCCGGGTTGTGGATCCGGAACAGCGGTATCTTGGATAACTATCCTAGGGTCATGGTTATCAGGCTTGGAGTGGTTTGGATAATGCGGGTCTTGAGTTGTTTTACCACTACGTGTTGTTACAGAATTTAATCCGGCCTGATTTTGGTTTGGGTTTTGTAAGAGGGGTGGCTGCTGCTGAAATCCCGCATAAGAAGTTGAAGCCTCCATCTCGTCTGGAGATGGAGCAGTAGGGGCCTGATAAATCCATTGTGCGTGGCCTAAATTTGGATTCATAACGCGCTTCTGGGTTGTCACGTTATTTGGGTTAGGAAGGGGTTGGGAAGGGAGTGTGCCTGGCTGGCGAGAATACGCCAACTGGGCCAGTTGAGTTTTAACTTCTGTAAGTTCGTCCTTGTGCTGTTTTTGAATAGCCGCATTCGTTTTTTGAATGTCAGCCAGAGTCTGAAGGATTAAGGACATTTGATCCTGATTTGGCCCTGATGGATAAGTAGGGTTGGGCTGAGGCTGAGGCTGCTGGTAATGACGAGAGGGCTGTGGGCGGGACTGAAAAGGTGATCTTTGGGTTTGGGAATTTCCCGCCCACTGAAAATTGGGATGGTTTCGCCATCCAGGGTTGTAAGTGTTGGAGAATGGGTCGTTCTGGATGGCGTTGAGGTCCTCGCAGGTCTGAGGAACCTCCTGAGAATCAGGGAAAGGGGAAATGGAGTTTCCCCGGCTGGTGTAGCAAGGATCGGATGATCCTCCGATCCAAGAATCAGATGGGGGTGGATATGGATCCATCCCAGGGGAAGATCGGTGGAGGATGTTTTGCACAGTCTCCTGTGTGGAAGGAGGTTGTGCAAAGGAGTTACGTGCGGAGGTGGCTCGCTGCAAGTGCTGAGTCAGCTCATCCACCTTCTTTTCAATGATTGAGACCTTGTCCAATCGACTGGCCATTAATTCCAGGTCGACTGATGCGGACAGGCCCTGCGTCTCATGTGCTCCCTTAAGATTCGTCGCTGCGCGGGTATTCGTCCTGTCGAATAATCCCATGGAGTCATTGTTGATGGAGTTCTCGCATATGTTTTCGAGAATCTCCCATACGATGTCTTCATGTCGACCCATGATGTTTCCTCCGCAAGTTGCATTGACGAAAAGGCGGATGTCCTCACGGAGTCCCTGGTAAAAAGATTGGACTTGTTCCCATTTAGGAACTCCGTGATGGGGGCATTTTCTCATGAGATCCTGAAAACGATCCCATGCCTCATGGAGAGGTTCTCCTGATTGTTGAGTGAAGTGTGTAATCTGATGGCGCAAGGCGTTGGTCCGACCAACGGGAAAAAACTTTTTCAAAAACTCGGATTGAAGTTCTTCCCAGGTGTTGATCGGTCGGGTCTGAGTTTGATACCAATGGGCGGCCTTGTCCATAAGAGAAAAGGAGAACATCTTCATGAGAAGAATATCCCGATTTTGCGCATCTGATCCAAAAGTGTGGGCCAGATGCTTTAGCTGTTTGATGTGCTGGAAGGGATCTTCAGAATTAAGCCCATGGAATTTAGGTATAGCATGAATCATGTTGGGCTTTAATTCGGAATCAGGTCCTCCAGTCGGGATTCTGACTCGAGGCTCAATGGCCACCGCAGCAGGATTGTAGTGGTCCCGCATCATAGGACGCTGTGGTGGGTGCACGAAGTTTTGGAAGAGGTTATTGAGTCGCTGGAGCTGGTGTTCCAGATTATTTTCTTCCTCAACTGGCTGAGCCATGATGGGGGAAGAAGAAGAACTTGGTTCTGAATCAGAAGAGAGAATAATGTGAGGGTGTTGCTGCACAAACACGGGCGTCGAGGCTTGGCCTTGACGAGAGCGAATTTCTAAAGGAGGTCTTAAGGGTGGTCTTAGGGACCTCCTTCCGTACATGCACTGTTGGAAGAGGTAAGTTTAGAAGGTGCTGGACCCAATCAAGACACCCAAAAATGTGTTGGGTGATTATAGAGGTGCGGGGCAGATGGACCCCTTGATCAGAAAGATCGTCCACCTGAGAATTACCTGGGCAGCCAGAGTGGGAGAGTCCCGCGAAGACCCCTACACGGTAGAGCGTCCCCACGGGTTACAGGGTTTCCCCCACCCGACCTCTCTTGTCACTGCGGTTCCAGGTAGACCAGAATGGGGATCTTGACCTCTTAAGTCTACCAATTTAAAGATCAGGGTGCTTAAGGTTTCACTTGAACTTTAGTCTTTTAAGTGCAGAGAGTGACCTAATTTAAGGTTGGTTGACCCAAGGGGTCAACTTTACCTCTTGTTTTCTTTGAGAGCTTTTAGGTCTTGTCTTTTAGGGTTCAAGTGTTTAGAGAGCCAATTGTTTTAGGTTTTCTTTTGAATAGGTATTTTCAATCAATGGTTTAGGCACACTTCTTTTGGATTTTCTCCATTCTTGATTTAAGTAGTGTGTCTCTAAAACCCTAATGTTGAATCTTATGTTGGCTCTACTTGGTCCAGTTAGTTCTTTGTTGGGTAATTAGGGCTCAAGCAAGAATGTGTTAGCCCTTAAATACCCTTAATAGTGTGCAGGACTAATGAGTTGAAAACATGCAACTTTTATGGTTACTAAGTATGGAAGACAGGTTAGCCCTATATTGCTTGTTCTTTTCTTTTCTTCCTCTTTAGAGTTTTAGGGGTTAATAGCGAGAGGAAAAATTTACCTGTCCTCGGAGTGGTTGTCGCGCGGTTGCTTGTCTTCTTGATTTCCTGTAGTTTTCTGCACAAAAGAGAGGAGATTATCAGAAATTAAAAAGAAACAGGAATGTTTACCTCTAGAATAGCCGTTGCTCCTCGGCAACGGCGCCAAAAATGATGGGTGGTTCGTGACAACCGGGTTTATTGTTATAGCGTTGTAGTATAGCCAGTTGTTGCCATCATATATAAATTTTTTACTCGGAAAATAAAAGAGTTCCCGAGGTCGAACTCAGGGAGCAAGTTGTATTCTAGAGATATACATGTTTCTTTTACAAAAATAAAGAGAGAGAGAGAAAGAATTTGTTGTCTTCTCTTCTTTTCTCTTTGCTTCTCCTCGTCTCAGATCTTCTGTTATCTTCTTCTTCTTTATCTGCAGTGGTGATGTTCTTCTTCTTCTTTCAGCTGTTCCTGCTCTTCTTCTTTGAGTTCTTCTGCAGAGCGGTCCTGCTCTTCTTTTCCTTTCTTCAGATCTTCTTCTCTTTTTCTTCTTCTTTCAGTTCTTCCCTTGTTCTTTTGTGTTCTCCTCTGCCTCGCCTTCTTCTGTTGTTCTTCAGATCTCCTTCTTTCTTCTTTTCTTTTTCCAGTCAGGACGTCGTCCCTCCTTCTTTCTTCTTTTCCCTTCAGGACGTCGTCTGATTTTCAAATCAGACGACTTAAACTGCTTGTTGCTACAGTGTCTCCCTCAGCTTCCTTCTTCTTCCGCGGTCCTTCTTCTTCACCTGTGCCTGCACACTTCAGAGTTTACGTCAGAGGACAAAACCTACTCTACCCTCCCCCCCCGCGTCTCTCTCTCTCAGAAACCGCTCATGGGATAGCTCTCCCAGAGCTGCCGGGTAGTCGGGTACGGGTCGCGCCCGGGTCCAGGCCCACCGGCGTGTGTGGTGGGCGAGGAGTGCAGGTCAGTCTAAGTCGGGTCGGGTTAGGTCCGCGGGGCGTGAGCGCGGACGAGACCGGGTAACCGAGCGAGTGAAGGGGACCTCACCCCGTGTGCTGAGGCAATAAGGCTTATTCACAAAATCAATTTAAACGGTGAAAAAGTTGTGAGGCTTACCGATGTGGGACTAAACGGAGGCCTCTCCTCGCGTGCGCCTGCTGGAAGACCGCGGCCTTGCTTCTGCAGCTGCAGCTTCGATTTGCGTCGGTTGCTGGCTGGCTGCCTTCGCAGGAATCCCCGTAATCCGCAGCAGCTGGAGACCTGGAGTCCTCAAGCCTGGAGCGCGGGAGAAGCTGCTTCAATGTGCGTTAATGGCGGTCGAGCCTCGGAACCTGTCGGACACGAATATGGCCTCTCGGCCTGATCAAACTACTGGGGAACCTTCGCCGTGGCACGGCGAAGGTGTGGAGCTGTGCGGCAAGCCGCAAGGTGGTGTCTGGCGGCAGCCCTAGGTTGGACTGCAACCGGAGAAATGGGTTTGTTTGGGGGAGCGTTACGGAGGTGTGGAGTGGCAGTGGAGGGGTGGGGGGTGCTCAGTGTGATGAGGCGGAGGTTCGGTGAGGGTCGGTGAGGCTGTGGAGCGATGGGGGCATCTCGCCGGAGGGTGGCCGGAGACGAAGGGGGTGACGATGGTCAGGGTCGGTCGAGGGCTTAATTGAACAAATTGAAACCGGGGAAAGAAAGAGGAGAGGAAGGGAAGTAGTTCTAGCTTACTTGCAGGGACGAAGGGGGAGCAGCAGGGCGACAGTTGTATCGACTGTCGCCGGAGAAGAAGATGCCCAGGGGAAGGGGCGGCGGCGAGGAGAGGGCTGGAGAGGCGCCAGCTGGGTACGGCGTGGCGCGGGAAGAGCAGGGGAGGAAGTCTCTGCTGCTGGTATTGCGGCAGAGCGAAGAGGAGGAGGAGGAAGAACCGCCGGAGCTGGTGGGCGTCTGTCGGAGTGAGAAGAGAGGAAAGTTGGGGGTTTTCTCCGTCAGATCCGAGCTGCCGAGGTCGGTGGAGCGACGGGGGGTATTTATAGGGATCAAAACAGGGAGGAAGGCGGAGGGAGACGACGTATCTCCCTCACCGGAGGACGCCGGAGATGGAAACCCATACCGTCCGTGCGTTCGCACGGCCGGTATGGTGGGTTACAGCGACTAGGAGGGTGTCCCTATGACGGCTGACGACGCAGGGCACCCCCGGTTTACTTGCCAGGCTCTCCCTCTCACCCTGCGCGGCGCCATGCTCCGCGCAAGGTCGCCGGAGCATGGTGCTGGCAGGTTTTGCAGGGGGGACCTGAACGCGAAGAACGAAGGAGAGTTAGGGGCCAAAATGCGAGGGTTCAAAAGTTGAGGGCCAAAAAGTAAATATATGAGGACCAAAGTGTGAAGTTGGTCAAGGAGGTCTCTTCTTAGGCTCAAGTTTTTATACATGACTAATTAGGACCTAAGGAATCTGATGGTAAATTTCATTTCTATATTAAACCTTGTTTGACCGGTCAATTTATGCGAAAACCAAAATTAAGTTATTAATTGGGCATGGTTCTCAATGTAGGTCAAAATGGGTTCTGAAGGCCAAATTGAAGGTTCTAAATCCTAGAGATTATTTTTCTATGAATTTTAGAGGGTTTATTCTATTTTTACTTTGCCTCGAACCTCGTGAATTGAAGTGGGTTGTTTTAGGGTTACAGATTATCATTTAGTTTCTTGGAATTGCTGTAGCCCTTGCTAGATCATCTCATCCCACTTTTATTCTTATTAAGTTGCTTTGACCTATGTTTGGGCCCTGAATTACCCTGTATGCAGATTATACTGGTAAAATTACATTTTTACCCCTTATGACTTGTTTTCTCCTTAAACTCAGAATTCTCTGAGTTAAGCCTTTCCTTGAGTTATGTAGGAGCTTTTATCCTTTGTATTAGGTCAAAATGAGCTAGTTATGGCTCATGATGAGGTTCTCATCATCCGGCAAGGGGGTCATGGCTAGGTCGGCGTGGGCAGTGCCGTGAATGAGGCCGTGAGAGGGGGGGAGGCGATAAGCCTCTAACACAAAATCAATTTATGTGCATACAGGTGTCTTTCCTTTTCCGAGGTGAGACTAAATGTCCCACATTCTTCCATGCACCGCAGTAGTAGATGGCGCTTCCAATTGGCGAAGCTGCAGAGACTGGAGTCTTTGAGCGAGGGCTTGGACGCGTGCGCGACTTAAGTCCGCACAGCCTGGAGGTCTCGCCTGGAGCAGTGCAAGGCCTGGGACCGCTTGAAGCTTACTTCAAGTTCGTCAGTAATGGCGGACCATGGCCTGAACCTGAGATCATAAAGAACGGCCTTGCGGCCACATCAAATCACTCAGGGAGCTCCGCTGGAGCACGGGGAATGTGTTGGGGTGGTTGGCATGGAGTAGGGACGCCTGTGCGAGCATGCCTAGGGCTTACTGTGGGCGTGTGAGTGGGTGTGTTCGGGGGTGATTTTGGGTGGTTGATGGAGTGAATGGAGTAGGGGAAATGGTTAGTGAGGCTTTGCGGAGGTTGTAGGGTGGTTGGCGAGGTGGATGGAGGTGCGGAGCGACAGGAGCACCTCGCCAGAGGGATCGCCGGAGGTAGAGAAGGTGACGGTTGTCAATGGTGTTGAGGGGTGTTTTTGAGAAATAAAGAGAGGGAAAGAAAATATGAGAGAGAGAGTCTAAGATCTACCTCTAAGGGACGAAGAGGGATAGAGAACCCAGTCCAGTATGGTCGCCGGATGTGGGGAAGATGAAGACCTCCGTAGATGGGGCGGCGGCGAAGACGGGGTAGGGGCGACGTCGACCAGTGTTGTGCAATGCGAATGAATGAGAGAAAGACAACCCGACCACTAGTATTGTGGTTGGGCGACGAGAGAGCGAGGGAGAAGCCACCGGAGCTTGCGGAGGGTTGCGACCGACGAGGAGAGAAGAATGTGAGGGAATCCAACCCAATTTTAAGCTAAGGGAATGTGGTTGGATCAGGGGCTTCTTAAATAGGTCTCTGGAGAAGGATTTGTGCTTGGAAGCCAAGCTTCCAAGCAAGGCAGGGTTGTCGGAGTTGGCAACTCAAAAGAGACCCAAATCTCTCATGCATTCACATGAGAGATTGGGAAGAAATTAGGGCATCAAACTAGGTTCACATTGGAAGGATTTTCTCAGAGAATCTTCCTTCCAATTTTAAAGGGGATTCTCTGAGCAATTAGGGAGAAACCACCTTCCAAAGCTCGCTGGAGTAGGATTCCTTCGCTATAATGGCAGAGGGACCTATTTGTGAAGATGATAAGAAAGCTAGGGGGATGACTGTAAGGGTTTTCAAAAGATAAGGGTAGAAATGTAATCAGGCTGGACCTATTTGCAAAGTGGGTCAAGATGAGTTCCCCTTAGGTCCAAATTTTGGTACAAACCTAATTTGTGTACCAAAATTTGGAGCTAATGAATCCAATGGTGAAGTTGGATTTTGGGTTTGACCATGTTTGACTAGGCAATTTATGCAAAAACCCAATTTAGGGCAAATATCTGTCTGAGACTCCATTTTAGGTCAAGATGGGTTCCAATGGCCAATTTAAAGGCTCTAAACCCTAGAGAATATTTTTTTATGATTTTTAGAGGATTTAGGTGAATTTTATCTTGACCAGAACCTTGGTTAATTAAGTGGGTCTATTTTAGGGTTTCAAGAAGTCATTTAATTCCCAGAACTCACACGAACCCTTTTCTATCTGATTCAACCCACTTATTATCTTATTAAGACCATTTGACCTTTGTTTAGCCCTTAAGAAAACCCGTAGTTGTACTGCATTGGTAAAATTGTAATTTTAACCCTAGTTTCTTATTTTACTTTCAAAATGTTGTGCAGTGAATTATGACCTTCAGTAGGTTATGTAGGAGCTTTTATTCTCTTTATTTGGTCAAAATAACTAGTTAAGACTCATGATGGTGTTCCCATCAGTTATCTATACAGTAAATCATCCTAAATACTTAATTAAATATATATAATACAATTATAAGTTATTTATGTACATTATTTACATATGTTACAATATTCATATCTAGCTTAGTATTAAGTTATATTTACAAGTATAAATATAATATATATGGTATTTTTGAGTATTTTTGTGTATTTTTGGATTTTTATGGTATTTATATATTCTATAGAGTCCGGGGAAGGGTGAGAAAAAGGGTGAGATGAGAGAAGAATAGTTTCTTTTTGGGATTTTTGATTTGGTTCTTTTATTAAGTTTCAAAGTATACCGAACCATCAGCTGGTATGTTCTACCAAGCCGGGAGTTCGAAATACCTTGCAACTTTGCATACACTAAAAGAAATACCTGATCTTACTTAAGACAAGTTTATTTTATTTTATTTTATATTTTTTTATGAATTTGCAATTTCATACAAACAAGGCCTAAATGAAGTTAAAACAAGTGAACGTAAGGCCTTGAATGGACTCTAAGTGGCTAGAAAAGGATGTGGAACTATAAACATATCTAGCAAACACTATGAAGCATGATGGAGCATTAAAACTTGATTTTCCACAAAAATTTGCATTAAAAACATTATTTAGATAGAGATTTCATTAAAATGTTGACATTAGATTTCAAAATATGTTTTACAAGCACTTCAAATTAAATTACAATCCAAATCAAACACATGAATGCTTGTAATCATTATCCTAACATTATACACATGATAGCTTCTCACTACAACTAAAATCCACTCCAAATTTAACCTGTTCAAACCTTCAAATCCACCCCAGATTGCTACTATTTCAGCAGCCAAGAGCTGCTGAAATTTCAACTGGACTGCTGCTACAAACTAGCAGCTTTTGTTGCTGTTATTGCCTAATTGAGTTGTTACTTGCTATTCTCTTGCTGTTGCAATTAGAATCAACAGCTGATGTTACTGCTTCACTATGATTTCTAGCGATTGTTTCTGCTATTGTAAGTGAAATTAGCTCAGATTAGACCTGATAAGGTTTGATCGAAATCACGAAAATCGACAAAACACATCTTTAACAAATCACATTTTTCTAAAATCCTTTAAAAGCCATTTCTGAAGATCTGAAATCCATTCTTGAGGATTTGAAGTTCAAAGACCTTAAAAACTCTAATCTGACCATTACCTTACATCATTGACAATGTTAAGGGAATGGATCAAACTAAAGATCAAATTCAATTGAGACAAGGATCAGAATCTCTATAACAGTTCTTCAAAGTTCATTAAAGTCCTGGAAATTAGATTGAAATCATTTTTAAATTTAGGAACCATGTTGCCTTATTATGGGCTTTTACTATGGGTTCACAAGTGACATGATCACTTGATCTTCGTAAACAACATTGACTGATGTTCAAGAATGTCTAAGGATCCCATAAAAACATTTGGATCATTGCAAATGCCTCTAATTAGTACCACTGATTTCCTTGGCATTCACTATCCAAGCTATTCAAAAGCTTAGGTATTAGATCTGGAAAATTAGGAGTGAAAATTCTGAAAAATTTGATCAAGTGGTTTTAAAACCATTGCAATACATTCACTTAAACTCAGAGAAACTCAATTTCGACGATTAAATCCAAATAAGTTGCAATTGATTGGAAATCTACTTGAATACTCATCAAAACTAAATTCACAAAAATCATCCAAATCTGACCAACTCAAACCAGATAAAGGGCATTTGTGATTGTTTGGGCTGAATGAAATACCATCAACTTGATTTTGAGTGCTTTAACAGATTTCAAAGCTAATGAGCTTCAAATCTACTAAATGCTCTTGTGAATGGGTGATTGATGACTAGAGTGCGCAACAAGTGAGTGAATGTGAGTTGTGGAGTGAAGAGGGAGATTTATGAGTCGAAATGGAGGTGGAAAAGCACATCTTTGATCTGAATTGATTAGAGAGGGAGAAATCGAATGTAAACTAAACTACTCCTAATCTACGCTAATCAATCATCGAATTTGATGTCTGATCTACTTCTAATTGATCTACAATATGCTAACTAAAACACAAACTAATCTAAAAAGTAGTAGATCCTAATCTAATCAAAGGAATGGGACCTGTGAGAATATCTGCAGCTGGTGGCTACAGCGACAAATGAAGGAGGAGCTCCAACAGAGCAAAAATTCGCTAGTGGAGTTCAGAGCCACCCTGGGGTGTTACGAGATCCTTAGCGATGAGGAGAGGTCAAAGGAAGCTGAGCTCCACTGCCACAATGGAGTAGAGATCTGATGAGGAGAGGAAACCGGAGGGGATGAAGGGATCGTCTCAAGAGATGTAGTAGGGAGGCGATCCTCATGCACGAGCTTAAGGATAGTGCTTAAGTAGGCTCGCTAGTGATTGTGGTGACCACTAGGTGTGATTAAGCAAGTTTAAGGCGTACGGTGGAGATGAGGAAGATGGGAAGGCGGGAAGGTCTATATCAAAAGAGCGCTGTTGGATGGGATCTGAGGGAGGTGATGGAGCATCACGTAAAGGCGTGGGAAGTTTAAATCAAGATTTGCTGTTAGATCGAAGGCACAAGGGATCAACAGTCGTGCTACATGTGTTCTTCGAGTGAACAGTAGACCCGTGACACCAGTCATATTGGAAAAATTGCACCAAGGCCCTTAAAGATGAAAGGTAGAAGAATTGCGAGGGAACCCATTAGTGATAAGATTCGTAACCAAGAGGTCCTTGAGATATAATAAGGAGGTCCCTGCAGCTTTCAAATATGCCCTTGCAGCTTTAAATGTAAATAAAAATGTTAATGCATGAGGACCTATACGTAATATAATGAATACAGGGTCCTGATGATGTCCAAATGCCATGAGATTTTTATCAGAGTATAATTGAACATTTAAGAACATGATTTCACTTTTAATTTGAACTTTTAAACCCAAAAATGTGTTCAACTCGCAACTGGATCATCATTTTGCATTTGTAAATAAAATTTCTCGTTAATTGACCTAATTATGCATTTTTAACACCAGTTTGATGTTTTAGGTCATTTCTATAATTTCTCACACTTAACCCTTTTATCATGTTAATAATGTAGTATTTAACCTAGTTTCGAGCTTAACTTAGGTATTTTAGCTATGATGAGCCACACCTCATCAGTTGCTTTATTACAACGATAGTTTAAATCTTGACGAAAGTGAGCGAACATACTTCAGCACCATCCTCCTCCAGACAAACACAGCATACTGGTTCCTTAGTCCTACAGCCGTCCCATGGATCTACAAACCTTCAGATTTCTCCAATTTCGAGACATAGAAGACGTTTCTCCTCTACTATCGGACCAAGCACCAACATGCCTCCATTCTCTCTGGATGATTTTGATATCGATGTGGAGTTTCCATAGGATATCGAGACCATCCTTAGTTTCTTTTAGATTTTATTTCTTATGTTGGCTTGTAGTACATTATATTTTATTTCTGCCTTTGGATTGTGAACTATCTTGCTTTGTAGTACTTTTATTTGTTATGTGAGCACTGTAGTATCTTTATTTGAGATATCTTGTCCTATAAATCTTGTTGCTTTTCTGCTTATTGAAAAAGAGATATACTTATCTACATAGCTTGTAATTCTATTGCATAGTAGCATGTCATGAATTGCATGAATATTTCAATAAGGGGGAGCACCATCTACTTATCAATCTCATTGCTTACGACTTTTTGTTAATAACAAAGGGGGAGAAAACTTCATGCATACCTAATTATAATTTTGTTATCATCAAAAAGGGGGAGAATGTTAACACCCTTGTTTTGATATAACAAAATTATGTTTTTATTGTGTACTAATCATATCAGGTTAAGTCAAATTATAGCATGGATGCGTCCTCATCAGCATTTTTCAAATACATTAAGGACGAAGAGGACTTGAAGACTTTTTAATTTTATAGAGGACTTCAAGACTTTTTAATTTTATTGAGTCTAGAATTATGTACAGAACCACAATAAGAAAACAAACGTAAGTTTTCATTTTTCGCAAACATCGTTCTCTTTCAAACCTTTGTCGTTGATCGACCAAACTTTTTTTTTTATTGACCAAACCTTGATTGATCAACTTATTGTCTTAATTGATCAAATATCTCTAATGGTCATATTCCCTTTTGATTGTTCAACCAATTTGATTTAATCGATCAAATGTATTCCAATAGTTGAATTTCTTTTGAAATCTTAGAGTCGATCAAATTACCCTTTTAGTCGATCAACATTGAATTGATCAATAATTTATTTTAATCGAACAAATATTTATTTTGATCAATCAAAGTCATGTTTCCAAAATTGTCGAAAAACACTTATAAATAGGACCTTCGACCCCCATCTTAAAAAACACACCTCAAGAGCTTTCAAAGAGAAAAACATGCCTACTCTCTCTAGTGCTTTCACGCCTCTGCACCTACAACTACTATGATTCCAAGCACGCTCCCTTGCGATACAAGAAAACTCTGTTTTTTTTAAATATTGCTGAGGTTCCATAGGAAATATTATTATATTCTTCTATTCTGTTGTTCTTGATGTGGGAATCCAAGTTGTATTGGAAGTCACGTTGTTCTTCTCTTAGTCAGGTGTAAGAGAAGACATTTATAAGAGGTTGTGTCACCCTCGTTCAATTGGGACATGATAGTAGATTTGCCTAGCATCGACTAGTCGAGAAAATCCTAAGCTGGGAGGCTTAGATAGTGGATTTCACCCGAAAGAGTTTCCACTCTAAAATTAGGAATTATTGTTTTGATTTATGCCTATACATTTTTTATCTATGGTGAATGATTTTTAAGTTCTTTTTAAATAGATATTACACTATTCACCCCCCTCTAGTGTATACTCGATCCCTTAGGCTTCGGTCGCACTCACACAACATTCCCCCACAAATTCAAGGTTGAAATCCAATGATAAATTCGTCGGTTACCATACTCTATTTTTAGTAAAGGTACCTTCCGGTTTGAACCCTAAGCACTAGAGGCTTCTGTTTCATATGCTCTTCCTCAATAGCAATGACTACCATCAAGTCATTAAGAGAAATCTTTCCTTTTCATGCTTGATAGTTATCCCAAAGTTTTCCCAAGACTTAGGGAATTTCTCCATGATGGACATGACTTGAAACTTCCCAAAAAGTTTCATCTTAGCCTCTGCTAAATCATAGAGCAATAACAAAAATTCGTGTGCCTACTCCGATATCAATTTTCCCTCAACCATTTGGAATTTAAAGAATTTTGCGATAGAGTATTGTTTAATACTAAGATCCTCGGTATTATACTTCTCCAATTTCTCCCATAACCCCTTCGTAGTGGACGTGAATGTGCTATATACATCAAATAGCACATTGGACAAAGCCAATATGATGCAACCATAACAAATACGGTTGTGCTTATTCCACTCATCTACCACCTTTTGACCTTTAGGAGTGGGTTTTTCCTTATCCAAAATTGGGCGTTCGACTTCTAGTGCCGAGATCAAATCAATGGTGGTCAACCAAATCTTCATGCGTTATTGCTAATGCTTAAAATATTGCCCACCAAACTTCTTAGGCATATCGAATAAGTCTACACATGATTTAAAAGTCATTTCTGACATCACAAATATTTTAGATCTACGTGATACTTTCTCTAAGATTGTTGAAATCAATGCATATTGGAAATAAATAAATAAAAATATATACATTTCCAACAATTTAACATAGATAAAAAATATTAAATTAAGTTAAACATGATTTAGCGAAATCCAAAATAAAATAAAGAATAAATAATATGCAATAGTACAAATAAACAAAACGAAGAAATGTTAGAAATTACTCCGATCAAAGCGCATATTAAGGACCTCCCTTAGAGGAGGTGTCGCTACCTACAATACCGATGCGTCGGAGTCTGATGAACTTCTCCCAGGATATGACGATGTACCTCCAAGATTCAACGCACTCCGATCTTGAACGTCCTCGAAAACCACCTCAGGAGAACAAAATTGAAGCAATTTGGTTGATCAATCAAAGCTTCTCTTGTATCACTCTCAATCCTTATGCAAGATCAACAAAACTTGATTGGAGATTTTTCTACCAATCTCACATCAAACGAATGCACCAAGAAAGAGATATAAGAATGAGATAGGGAAGAAGGAGTGGAGATTGCTTTTTCGCTCTTATTGTGTGTCAAATTAGAGCCCCACGTGGTCCTTATTGATCGATCAAACTTGACTTTTTGGTCGACCAAATCAATTGATCAACAAATTTTAACCTATTAATTGATCAAAATAATTGATCAACTAATTTTACCTTTTAATCGACCAATCCAGGCCAAAATCATGAGATTAAAAATCCGTAGCAAACGAGCCTAAGTTCCAAGTTCCAAATTGATTCACCTGAGCCCAAGCATGGGCCAGGTCGAGCATGCGCATGCTTGGTCCCCAACCCCATTTGTTACACCTTGCTACATAAACTATGGGGGATGGTGAATGGAAATGCTTCACTTTGCTACATCAGCTTCCTAATAAGATTGCAAGGCTTATCAAGTTGGATAAAATCCAAATGCTTTACATTTTGTCATTGTAGTCTTTCTGTTTTGCTTAATGCACTAGACCACAAGTTGTGGTCCCTCCTTTCCTGTAAGGGGCAAGTATTGGTCTAGTCCCCCTACCTCCTCCTTTTCTGGCCTCCAGGGAAATGGGGGATGAATAATATTGGCTCCTGTATTTTGAAAAAAAAATCATAGGAGGCAAAAGTCTTTTAAACTCACCAGGAGGCTTGCCCATTTTCAGTATGGAATTAAAAATCTCTATCAAATCTCACTGATTTCAACATAAATTCCCACATCATTGTATATCAATTGCATCTCAATTAATGTAACTAAACTCTCAAATCGAACATTTTTAACTTCACGAAATATCAAGACATATTTAATCTTTCCCCCTCAACCCACTACAAAGAAATTGACTATAGCAACAATGCACCTACACTAACATCAAATATATGTTGTTGTAGGTTTTATTATATATTGCTAATGATACATACTACACCAATGGACACCTTCAGGGAAAATAACAAAAAATGGAGGGCAAATGTGTCCTCAGCCATCCCTACTACTCTGCTCGTTCTTCCCTGACCTCTTTCCCTGCCACTCCTCCTCGACACAGGTCAACGTCGTCCTCCCGTCATCGAGCTTGTCCTACCTTCACCGACATCTCCCACCCTCCAGTACTTCCTCATCCTTCTCCTCCACCTTCCCTCCCCCTCCCTCATTGACCCACTCACTGTTGCTCCCCAACCTCCACGCTGCTTGAGTATACATTGATGCCCTAACCTCCATCAAGTTGACTCAATCTAATCGAAGCCCTAACAATCTTTCCCTCAGAGTCGTCGCCCCTAATTAAGCACCGCATTCTTGTCGACTTAGGTTAGTTAAAGCTCTCTTTCTCTCTATTCTTACTCTCGTTGACGCTTATCGTAGGTGGAGGGATCTCTTTTAGGTTTTTGGATATGATCTCTCTCTTGGATCTCTTAAACATTTTTGTGTTGGATCAATCTTTAGTTCGGATTTTCTATTCTAAGGCTTTTGAAATCGGCATTCAAATCGATCCCTCTCTTTCTCGATCTCTCATTGTTCATTGATTTAATCTCCAACTTCATCAAATCGATCTTAAGGTTTCTAATCTCTTGCTATTCCATTGATCGTATCTCTCCCACTTGATCTCTCTCTCACTCTATACATATTGATTTTTGTCCCATGAAGTGATATGATTCTTGTGCAAAGTAGTAGAACGATGGAGGAGGAAATGGAGTTTCTTGCTAGCACATGGAAATGTATAGGGTTTGGATCCATTACTAATTTATTTTTATCTCCATATTAGGTCACGGTAATTTCACGTCGAATATTTTGGTTTCACTGTCGAACAATTCAGCAAAACCATCACGATTAGAATGACATACTAAATAAATTTAAGATCAAGTTGCTGACCTGTTTGACCTGCAGTTCTCTATTCTACTCCTTATGCTTCATTAGTTCTACTTCAAGTTCCATGACATAGGCCTATTACAAGGTATGGTTCATGAGAAACCATAGATGCCCATGACTAGCAGCCGAAGGGAAGTGGAAATGCCCATAGATGCCCATTACAAAAACTAAAATGCCTTATTCAAGAAATTTACTATCTTATGATTTCTTTTCCTGGTTTCCTTTTTCATTCCTTTGTTTCTTTCTGTCTTCTTCCTTTGTTGTAAATATTGGGAACAAAAGGGGGATTGGAACATCTAGGGATATCAGTTTGGTGGGCATTGGCCCTATTTTATGTAGCTGATCTGTTGTGGGGGGAATCAATGGATAAGACAGAGTAGGAAATTGTTGCTAATATTAGAAAGCAATTGCATTTCGAAGAAGTGGAAGAGATTTCGGCGATGGCAAAGGATCTGAAAGATCCTATAAAATGGAAGCACTGCTTTTATTTTAAGGTTCTTACTAATAGAAAGGTAAGGAATCGAGCCTATTACATATGCTCCATACTAATGTGAATTGTGTATGCATATATGTAAATGGAAGTCCTGTTAACAGATCATTTGTTAACACATTATGCTTGTCTCATACATGATGTATGCTACATATGTAAATGCCTATATCATTTCCTTTAAATTCAGGCTATCACTGATATCAGGCTATGTTTTTTTGTGAATTACATACACCTTATCTAGGGATTACTCTAACACTCGTGTTATCATTCTAAATTTCAACACATAGAAGTAATTGACTACAATAGATAATAATTTCAATTACAACTAAGTTGTTGTAATTTGAATTAATTGAAACAACTTAGTTTAATCCCTACCCTCTACCCCCACCCCACCAAAAAAAAAATCACGTCTAATCAAGGAATGCCTGATTTTGCTTTAGAAAGCACTAAACCAAAGCCAAATAACTCAAATGTGAATCGTTCTCCCCTAAAAGCCTATGCATCAAATTTCTCAAATTCATGGCAAATGGTAGGCAACTTTTCTCTACTTACTAGGCTTAGGGAATATATGAAGTGATTAATCTATTTCTTTTTTTATCACAAACAAGACATACCTGTGTTTTTCTTTAATCCTTTAAAATATTATTGCATGCAGTAAATTTCTTGATTAACAAATTGCACCCTGATTATCTACTTCATTTTTGCTTATTGAACTTTTTTAAATTCATTTCGGCTTATTCATTTTGTTGTGAATGTGTTATGAGATTCATTAGGCTATTTGTATCTAACCTCTTTTTGTCTCTTTGTAGGTTCTATACCTTCTCTATCAACTTTCTATTTTTTGATCTCTATAGGTAAATGTGTTCTTTTGATCCTTTTCCAACTGATATTTTCTTCATTGTTTTTGTTTTTATTGTTAATGAGACTGCTTTTGTTATTATTGATGTTGTCAATGTTATGTTCATTAGTATGCTATATAGTCCAGTAGTAAAAGTTGATTTTTGAATTTATAACTTATAAGCTTCAGATCTTATATAAAGAGTAACAAATAAAATATATTAAAATAACAACAGCACAACTTAGATATGTTGTGCCTTACTTAGCTATGTGGGTAAGAGGCAATTATAACTGTTGTATTGGGTATTGTATTGCGTTCTTATTGTTGGTATAGTCTTTCTAGTATATGCTTATTATATATTCTACCTTGCCCTTTGAAGTTGAATGTTACCAAATAGTTAACAACAACAAGGGATTGGCTCAGTGGTAGAGCATCTTACTGGCCTCTAAAATCAAATCTCATGGCCACCATATTTACTTCCTCAAAAAAGAAAAATATAAACAAGCACACTTGAAATGGTTAACAAATTCAATGTGGTAGTGTAATAATGTAATCTACATCTGGACCTTCTGCTTTCCAACAATATTATCAACCATTTTTTTTCATATTCGTAGGGACTTAGTTTTGGTCCATATGGATCTCTAATCTAGCCTGAGCTTTGAAGGGCCAAGGAATTAAGATACAAATCCAGCCCAACTACAAAATATGGAATTCAACCTATTCAAATGTCACAGAAATAATAATTGATAGATGTTAAGACCTGTGACATCAAAACACTTTAAGACGTCTGGGAGTTGGTCCAGACGTTTGGTCAGACGTCTGGACGCCTTCCTAAACGTTTGGAAATTAATTTTTGCGTGCGTACGATTGCGAGTCTGCACGCGTGCTGCGCACAGACTGAAACCCCGCCTCCCACTTCTCTTTCTCTCCCCTTGCCGACCTGCAGAAGCCTTTCCCCCATGCCTACAAATACCCTCTTCCCTCTCCCTCATTCGCCACGCCACATCCATCCATCCCCCGTCTTCCTTCAGCGAGGGTGAGAGCAAGCAGCCGCTGCGGCCGAGTGCAGTGGCGGAGAGGAGAGGTGCAGCGAGAGGGAAGAGAAGAGAGAACGCGAGCTGTGAGAGAGAGACCTCACCGGAGCAGTTCGAGGTCGGCCGGCGTGCGCGCGGAGGAGCGTTGTGCTGGGGAGGTTTCCCCCGGTGCTGCTGTAGCTCGAGCAGCGGACAGACGAGCGCGGCGCGGCCGCGTGCAGCGAGAAGACAAAGGAGGTTCTGATTCTGGGAAAATTTTCCCAGAATCAGACGTCTGGACCTACATCCAGACGACGTAGACGACATCTGGAGGGAGCTCCAAACGACTGAGAGGTACGTATTTCCTCCTATGCTTCTTTTTGCGGATACGGCCATGCAGGCCGTTCCGTCGAAGCTTTGTTGCGTGCCGTGTTGAGAGAGTTTTGCACGTGCGTGCTGGATTCACTTCGGGAAGGCGCGGGACATGCCCTCCCACGCGATTCAAGCATCTGGACGAGTCACCAGGCGGCGAAGAGCATCTCCAGACGTCCGGAGAGATAGTCGGACGTCTGGAAGTAGGTCCAGACGGTTCAGCAGGACCCCTGGACGTCTGAGGAGCAGCGCAGAGCGAGGTATGATTTGGACCCCTTTTTAAGACGTCTAGAAGATGTTCCAGATGTCTGATTTGAGTCAGAGCTATCATTTTTTACCCATTTAGGGTCCGTTTGAGGTTCGATTTCCACGTTTAAGATTCCGTTCTTCTTCGTATTAGTTCCTCTACTTGTTGGAATGCGTATTATCATGTTCTGAGTGGTTTCTTGTGGTTGATCCTTGTGTTAGGATCACGTTCTGTTGCGGACTTGGGGGTTGCGGAGGCATGCGGACCTGCCAATCACGCCCCCATTACTCCCGATTTTGCGAGTAGAGTGGCTTTCCTTAGTTAATTACAAACATAAATGCATATTTAGAATAAATGATAGATCCTAGGATATGGCATGAATCCTAGGATCAGAAACACTAGATTGAATGATAGATCCTAGGGCATGGCATGAATCTTAGGACTAGAAACACTAGAACGATTTTATTGAATGCCTGAATTGCAGTCTTAGATGAGTAGATAGAATAATAATAATTGTCTGTAATTGGATAACAGTTGCCTGTGAAATGTAGAGTACTGTTGTTAGTAACTGCTACATGAAATTTCAGTTGTTGAAATTAAATACGAGCTGCTTGTATATAAATTGGAAAAGAAGGATTGTGTGTTGGAAACACGTGTTATATGTGAATAAACCTGAAATGATGAAACATAATAGAATGGAAACATAAATGATGAAACATTTATAGCTTGGCCTGAGAAACATGAGCATGAACCCTACGGGGAATTAGGAGTAGAGCTCCTGGAAATAAATAGGATGGAATTGGAAAGGTGAATGGGGAAGTGAGCTGGCCCTTGAGTACGGAGTACCAAGGAGAGCGACTGTCCCCCTATTTAGTGCAGAGCGGAACTAGCCGCCCTAGGGTTGGGACCCAGGGTTAGGACTTACCACTTTGTACCGACTCTGTGGCCCTCGCGTACACAGTACCGAGGAGAGCTACTAGTGTAGGGAGAGAGTTTGCCACCCCACGGGGCCCGGGGTTCAGCTAGTCATCCTACACCGACTTGTTAGGCCCACTGGGCAAACCAGGGTAGTTAGGCGAGGGTGCGCGGACTGTGGAGGGGCGAGACCCCTGTTTGGTTCTTAAGGGCTAGACCCCTGTTACTGAGAGGGCTCTGCCCTATATTGGTTCCGTGCTGTGCTTTGGGTGCACCCGTTAACGGAAACGACTAGTCGCGTGCCAGTGCAGGGTAGCTACCCGTGCGTTTATCGCTCGTGCCGTAGTCACCGTTACGTAACGACCTTGGGGTAGTTACTGAGTGTAGGACCACAACAGGGGACTCTCCCAGCCAGGAGAGCACCACATGCTACTTCTACTCTTCGGGAAAGACTGTAATCAAGATCGTTCCCATGAGGAACATTTGAGATCAAGAAAAAGACCTGATAAATAAACCAAGTGATGAAAGAAAGAATAATTAGTTATATAAAGAAAGAAATTGAAAACAACAGCTACCTGTCCACCTTTACTGTTTTTCTTAGTTAGCTGGTTGCCACTCTACTCATCGTTTCGTGACGTGTCGTACTTGCTACCTTTTTCAAGTCCAGGTGTTGAGCAGCCAGAGCCTACGGCTGCGGAGGGTGCTGGGCCTAGTAGAGCCCATTAGTTGTACTTTTGTTGTACCCGTTTTCTGTAGTAGTGAGTATTTGTTACACTTTTGTACTCTTTTATTGTAAACTTCATATTTCTGTACCGTTTAAAATTCTCTACTGTTGTGGTGGTGTGTACTGTAGTAGTTGTTTCTTTACTGCTGTACTTTGTTTACTGTTAGTTGCTTGCATGGTGAATGTGGTTTATTTTACTACTTTTTGGTTACTTTCTCGTTGGACGACTGGGTCTTAGGATCAGTCGAGTCGGTCTGATTCTCGTGTCTTGTAGGGATTCGGGAAATGGGTCGTAACAAATGGTATCAGAGCAAGATCGTCCCGAGAAGTGAACCAACTAGCTGGAAAATAACCAATTCATGTGCTTGTAACTAGAGTAGCCACCACAACGTACCTTTTGACATCTGTTTTAGGGTTCCTTCGTTGAATGTCGATTAGTATTGACGTCATTTCTGTTCCCTGTTCGCGTCTCCTTGCAGGAGATTCCTCGACGAGGAGGTAGCGAGGCGGGCCGTGGACGCGGTCGAGGACGAGGTTGGAGGGGCGGGCGCGTTTAGCCCGATGCCTCAGTGGACCAGCCACTACTCCCGGGCATTCAGGCCCAGGACCTCGCTCAGCTGATACGGGAGATCGTGCGAGAGGAGCTTCACCCACCGCCCCAAGCGCCTCTCCCTGGGGCTGTGGAGGGGGAGTCCTCTGTGGGACAGCGAGACGGACACAGCGCTGGACGAGGGGGAGGGGGTGTCCCTCCACCGCCCCCACCTTCCTCCGGCACTTTCGAGCACGAGGCCTCTTTACCTGGAGGCGTACCAGTGCGTCCCCTCCAGCACCATTACGAGCTTTTGGGTAGTTCCAGAAGCTGAAGCCCACCACCTTCAAGGGGGATGAGGACCCGACCGAGGCGGAGGACTGGCTCGAGTAGATTAAGAAGGTATTTGACACCCTTCGCCCCCCTGTGGAGTGTCGCGTGGCCTTTGCCACGTACCAGCTGGAGAGCGCAGCACACAGATGGTGGAGGGCGGTCAGAGGTCAGGAGAGGGACAAGCCGACTTGGGACCAGTTCGTCACCCTCTTCTGCGAGCAGTACTTCCCCCAGACGTGGCAGGACCAAAGGAGGCGGAAGTTCCACACTCTCCGCCAAGGGACGATGACCGTGAGCGCGTACTGCACGCGTTTCTTGGAGCTGTCTCATTTCGCAGTGACAGCCGTGGCTACCGAGGAGGAGCACCTTTGGAGGTTCACCAAGGGGCTCCGGCCTGCTATTCGGGGGTATGTCAAACCCCTGAAGCTTCCTACGTTCTCGAGGGTGGTGGAGGCAGCTATGACGTATGAAGATACCAACCCGTCCGCATGCGACACTGACAGCGGGCGGAAGAGGCCCTATCAGCCAGACTTCTCATAGGGCTGACGAGAGAGGAGGCACGTGGCGCCCGCAGGAGAGCCATCACGTTTTGCGGGGCCATCAACGGCCTTTGGGGGCCCCCGATAGGGGCCAGCTGCCAGTACCGAACCCCTGCCCAGCCGTCAACAGGGACCCACTGAGGGAGGGAGTCGAATCCCCCTTTGCTACTAGTGTGGCTAGCCGAGCCACATCAGGAGGGACTGCCCATCTAGGGCTGGAGGTCAACAGATGCTCCCTACGCCGAGCACTGGATGGCGAGCAGGAGGCCGCGGTTTCCAGGCGCAAGGAGGAGGACAGCAGTCGCGGGGAGGGTACCGACCAGCGGCTACCCGTCCGACTCAGAGTGTGGCTGCTTCGTCCGCACCTAGGGCTGAGGGGCGTATCAACGCCCTGAGACACAGGGATGCCAGAGCTTCAGGATCAGTGATGGCAGGTATGGTTTCAGTTTTTGGCAAATTAGTTTACACGCTTTTCGATTCCGGCGCCACGCACTCGTTTGTCGCTGCTAGTTTTGCTGGTAGTTTGGGGCAAGACTGTGTGTTGTTAGAGGATCCATTTGTGATTAGAGTATCCCGGTGGTTAGAGAGTACCCCGACATGTTCCCAGATGAGTTGCCAGGACTACCGCCCATGCATGAGATCGAGTTTGAGATCTCACTGGTACCAGGGACCAGCCCCATCTCTACAGCACCATACAGGATGGCACCACTTGAGCTGCGAGAGCTCAAGTCTCAGTTGCAGGACCTTCTGGAGAAGGGCTTTGTGAGGCCCAGTGCGTCTCCATGGGGAGCCCTGGTATTGTTCATGAAAAAGAAGGATGGTACCCTATGCCTTTGTGTGGACTACAGACAACTGAATAGGGTTACCATCAAGAATAGGTATCCGCTGCCGAGGATTGACGACTTGTTTGACCAGCTGCGAGGTGCCATGGTATTCTCCAAGATAGACTTGAGGTCTGGAACGTCTCCAAGACAGCTTTCCGCACCCGGTACGGATACTACGAGTTTTTTGTCATGCCATTTGGGCTGACCAACGCCCCCGCTGCCTTCATGGATTTAATGAACCGGGTGTTCAGACTGTACTTGGACCAGTTCGTGGTGGTACTTATTGATGATGTGCTCGTCTACTCTTGAGATCAGGCGCAGCACGGACAACACTTGAGGATGATTTTGGACACGCTGAGACGACGTAGGCTGTACGCCAAATACAGCAAGTGAGAGTTCTGGTTGAGGGAGGTGACCTTCTTGGGCCATGTGATCTCCGGGGATGGCTTGGCTGTGGACCCAGCCAAGGTTGAGGCAGTGCTCAGGTGGGAAAGATCGCATACAGTTACTGAGATCCGCAGTTTCTGGGGACTGGCAGGCTACTACAGGCGGTTTATTAGGAGCTTCTCGCAGATTGCATGTCCTATGACACAGCTGACCCGGAAAGACGTGCCCTTTTCTTGGATAGACGCTTGTGAGGCGTGTTTTCAGGAGCTGAAGGAGAGGCTGACTTCGGCTCCCGTGCTCACCATCCCAGACAGTAGTGGCGGGTTCATTGTGTACACGGATGCCTCTTTACAAGGGTTAGGGGGTGTGCTCATGCAAAGGGGTCACGTTGTCGCTTACGCTTCACGGCAACTGAAGCCCCATGAGCATAGCTACCCTACCCACGACCTGGAGCTGGCAGCTGTCGTCTTCGTGCTGAAGACTTGGAGGCACTACTTGTATGGTGAGACCTTTGATACTTGTTTGATCAGATACTTATTTGATCAGAAGGAGCTCAACATGAGACAGAGACATTGGTTGGAGCTCCTGAAGGATTATGACTGTAGCATTTCCTACCATCCCGGGAAGGCCAACATGGTGGCTGACGCCTTGAGCCGGAAGGCGCCCGCCCACTTGGCCAGTTTACAGGCGTAGAGTTGGAGTCTCTTGGAAGAGATGGGCAGTTGGCGACGCCTAGAGTTACTGGGGCACTGTGGGGCAGTGACTGTGACACGACAGACGAGGCCAGAGCTGATTGACCGCATCATCACTGGACAGATGGCTGACCCGTACTTGCAGTCATTGCGTTACAGAGTACTGTCATGAGACCATGGGGACTTCTCCTTTATAGACAAGGTGCTGCACATGAGGGGACGGTTGTGCCCAAGGATGAGGAGCTGTTGAGAGAGCTCCTGACTGAGGCACACGATTCTAGGTTCACCATACATCCCGGAAACACAAAGATGTACCATGATTTGAGATGCGACTTTTGGGTGGAAGGGAATGAAGTAAGATGTAGGTGAATTCGTACAGCAATGTTTAGTGTGCCAGCAGGTGAAGGCCGAGCATCAGAGGCCTACAGGGTCGTTGCAGCGACTTCCAGTGCCAGAGTGGAAGTGGGAGAGCATCACCATGGACTTGGTGGTGGGCTTGCCTATTACCCAGCGAGGACACAACGCAATCTGGGTGATCATTGACAGATTGACAAAGACGGCACGTTTCTTGCCGATCCAAGTCACCTTGGGACTAGCACAGTTGGCAGAGAGGTATATCCGCGATGTGGTACGGTACACGGAGTTCCGCAGGAGATCGTATCCGACCGGGATACTCGTTTTACGTCCCAGTTTTGGGCTGAGTTCCAGCAGGCCTTGGGGACACGATTGAAGTTCAGTACAACATACCACCTCCAGACGGACGGACAGTCTAAGCGCATGATACAGACACTTGAGGACCTTTTGCGTGCTTGTGTACTGGACTGGAGGGGCTCTTGGGAGGAGCACTTGCCCCTGGCGGAGTTTGAATATAATAATAGCTATCACTCGAGCATCGGCATGGCACCCTACAAGGCTCTATATGGACGGAGGTGTACGGCACCCTTGAGTTGGGTTGAGGTGGGGACCAAGTAGGAGGTTGGCCCCAGGCTGATCCGATAGAGTCAGAAGGTGATCGAGCAGATTCACAGCCGACTCCGCAGTCTCAGGAGTAGACAGAAGAGCTATGCAAATCGGAAACGCAGAGAGGTGCAGTTTGAGGTTGGGGATCACGTCTTCCTTCGCGTTACGCCTATGAAGGGCCTGTAGCGGTTTGGGGTGAGAGGGAAGATCGCGCCAAGGTTTGTGGGACCCTTTGAGGTCCTGGAGCGGGTTGGACCCATTGCTTACAGGATTGCCCTTCCTCCCCAACATTCTGGTGTGCACGACGTGTTCCACATATCCAACCTCAGGAAGTACGTCGCCGATCCCACTCATGTTCTGAGCTATGAGAGCGTCGAGGTGGGTGACGACCTGACCTACCCTGAGCGGCCAGTGCAGATTCTCGACAGAGCCATCTGGAGTCTGAGACGGAAGCAAGTACCCCTGGTGAAAATCTTGTGGAGGAGCCAGTAGTACGAGGAGGCTACCTGGGAGCCTGAGGCGGCGATGCGGGAGCAGTACCCGGAGTTCTTTGAGGGTACGTCTTTTCAGATCGGCTTTGGTCCTCTTTGAGTTTGTTATGCGTATATTGTTCTTTTTTCGCACCCTAGTTAGCGCAAGTTTCGGGGACGGAACTTCCTTTGAGTTTGTTATGTTGTTAAGACCCGTGACATCAAAATACTTTAAGACGTTTGGGAGTTGGTCCAGACGTCTGGACGCCTTTCTAAATGTTTGGAAATTAATTTTTGCGTGCGTACGATCG
Source organism: Thalassia testudinum (assembly GCA_037157565.1). Lineage (NCBI taxonomy): Eukaryota > Viridiplantae > Streptophyta > Magnoliopsida > Alismatales > Hydrocharitaceae > Thalassia > Thalassia testudinum. Next base: position 20,123,631 of record JAZHRO010000015.1, on the reverse strand, counting down.
CGAGTTTGCCTGCGTGCCGTGCGTAGACTGAAACCCTGCTGCCCTCTTCTCTTTCTCTCCCCTTGCCGACTTGCAGAAGCCTTTCCCCCACGCCTATAAATACCCTCTTCCCTCTCCCTCATTCTCCACCCCACATCCATCCATCCCTCGTCTTCCTTCAACGAGGGTGAGAGAGAGAAGCCGCTGCGGCCGAGTGCAGTGGCGGAGAGGAGAGGTGCAGCAAGAGGGAAGAGAAGAGAGCACGCGAGCCGTAAGAGAGAGACCTCGTTGAAGCAGTTCAAGGTGGGCCGGCGTGGGCGCGGAGGAGCGTTGTGCTGGGGAGGTTTCCCCCGGTGCTGCTGCAGCTCGGACAGTGGGCGGACGAGCGCGGCGCGGCCACACGCAGCAGGAAGAAAATGAAGGAGGTTCTGATTCTGGGAAAATTTTCCCAGAATCAAACGTCTGGACCTACATCCAGATGACGTAGATGACGTCTGGAGGGAGCTCCAGACGACTGAGAGGTATGTATTTCCTCCTATGCTTCTTTTTGCGGATACGGCCATGCAGGCCGTTCCGCCGAAGCTTTGTTGCATGCCGTGTTGAGAGAGTTTTGCGCGTGCGTGCAGGATTCGCTTCGGGAAGGCGCGGGACATGCCCTCCCACGCGATTCAGGCATCTGGACGAGTCACCAGACGGCGGAGAGCGTCTCCAGACGTCCGGAGAGATAGTCGGATGTCTGGAACTAGGTCCAGACGATTCAGCAGGACCCCTGGACGTCTGAGGAGCAGCGCAGAGCGAGATATGATTTGGATCCCTTTTTAAGATGTCTGGAAGATGTTCTAGATGTCTGATTTGAGTCAGAGCTATCATTTTTTACCCGTTTATGGTCCGTTTGAGGTTCGATTTCCCGTTTAAGATTCCATTCTTCTTCGTATTAGTTCCCCTACTTGTTGGAATGCGTATTATCATGTTCTAAGTGATTTCTTATGGTTGATCCTTGTGTTAGGATCACGTTCTGTTGTGGACTTGGGGGTTGCGGAGGCACGCGGACCTGCCAATCACGCCCCCATTACTCCTGGTTTTGCGGGTAGAGTGGCTTTCCTTAGTTAATTACAAACATAAATACATATCTGGAATAAATGATATATCCTAGGATTAGAAACACTAGATTGAATGATAGATCCTAGGGTATGGCATGAATCCTAGGACTAAAAACACTGGAATGATTTTATTGAATGCCTGAATTGCAATCTTGGATGAGTAAATAGAATAATAATAATTGCCTGTAATTGGATAACAGTTGCCTGTGAAATGTAGAGTACTGTTGTTAGTAACTGCTACATGAAATTCCTGTTGTTAAAATTAAATACGAGTTGCTTGTATATAAATTGGAAAAGAAGAATTGAGTGTTGGAAACATGTGTTATATGTGAATAAACCCTGAAATGATGAAACATAGTATGGCTTGGCCAGAGAAGAAAGCTCACTTACATTGTTGCAAAATGGTACCTGTATTTAATTCGGGAAGCATGATGCAAGAAATGATCAAATCTTTAGGTACTTCAATCATCTTGTTTCCCTACAGTAGAAGAGATATATTGGAAGAATAAACAAAGAATAATCCATCAACCACTTCTAGCACCTATGCTATCAAATCTTAGGCTTCCTTCCCTCCAACCATTTCCACATCAACTTCATTTACAGGCTCCTCAAAACTTGAGCTTTCACCCATCAAATACAACTCCATAGCTTCTATCACAACCAATGTTCCAACCTTGGTCAGGTTCACTGACTTCTTTCCCTCCGGGCCAACCATCTCTTCCAAATCAACCCCCACCTCAACATCTATACCAGGGAAGTTCTCAAGTGGGAATGGACTATAGTAGTCAAAATGTGAAGGCTATGCAAGTGGATGGCATGGGTACGTAAAACATTACCAGGAAGAGGACATTTTGCTGGCATGTTGCTGGCACATCATGGGTACATAAAACACTAGCACTGCAAAAGGATTGTGACGAAAGCTAGGTGGCACAAGTCAGACCCAGGAATGGTAACTATTAGTTTTTTATTTTTTTATGCTGGCAATTAAAGGTTTGGATGGAAGTTGAATTGCCATGGATCAATTATTATTTCTTTTAAAAGTTTCAAAGATTCTTTAGGTTTCACAGGGACTTGCTCTGTTGAGAACAAAAAGGAAGAAAAGAAAGTTATCATAATTTACCTGCCATCTTGAAAAATTAGAAAACAAATCAACCAAAGTTGAAGCACCCTTCATTGCTACAACCACTCCTCCAAAGAAGAAAATTGTGTCACATGTCATTATGTTGGAAATAATCTATGGTTCGTTCCCAGTAAGTTTGTTTACTGTCAAAAACAAATCATGAGCACTGGATGGAAAGGTAAAGGAAGAAGAGCATCTTTGTCAACACAAAAAGCAATGACTATAAACAAATAGCATCTACCAAAGGAAAAGGGATTTCACTTCATAAAGATGAACAACAAAGCTTATTGTATCGAAGCTTCTCAAGGAAAAATAGGTTGTATATTGCTCATTCTATAGGCCTAAATCCTAATCTTATTCCTAATCATAATTCTATCCTTGTTCTTTTTTTTGAAAGGATCCTATCCTTATTCTTGATCATAGTATGTGTAGAATCCAACTATAACATGACTCTCAACATTTATATTCGAATGCCTCTCACACCGATTTTATTGATACACTTCAAAAGATAAGTACATAAACAACAATAATAACAACAAAGCCTTTTTCCACACTAGGTGGGATTGGCTAACAAGTAAATGAATAAATTAGCTCCAAATGTAAACTCACAAAACGCCTATCAAGCAGTTTACAAGAGCCATCATTCTGTTCCTAATTAAGTTGGACCTAAAACACCAAAATACACATAAATCACAAAATCAAAATTCACTGGTATTAGTGCTTCACTAGTGTACATATTTACATGCGAGATATCAACCATAACTTCTTTGAAGTCACCACCAAGCCTCTTAGGATTTAATCTGCAAGAACAAAGATTAGAATAAGGAATTTAATTTGCTTCTGAACTAATTTAGTAATGTTGAATATCTACTTATGAACCTAGTACATACAAATGTCTAGGCATAACCACAGAGAAATATGGGATTCATAAATTAGATTGATGCCTTATCGAATGGTTTTCCTTGACTATAGGGCAAAATAAAATTGATTTGGTGGTTGTTGTGCTTAACATAATGCATAAGTTATGGGGAAGAAATGAAGTTTATACTAAAATGCTTGGAGCAAATACCTTGATGGAACCAGCATGGTAGGAGATATGCAATCTATAGTTTCCATGAACATATATCACATCATGGTGAGATCTATATCTCACAAGATCATTCCACAAATGCATATTAGGGTCATGTGGGGCAAACAACCAAGTACATAATTACCTTCAACGACCTGGCGATAGTGCGAAAAGGCTTTAGCCAAAGATTTCTCAGGTGTATGAAATGATAGTCCTAAAAAAAAATTACACAAAATAAAGGTTAGCTAATCCACCTAAGAGTGGAAAATATATTGAATCCTGATGCAGCAACAAGAATCACAGTGAATTTAAGAAAAGCTAGAAATTATAATGTGCCCATGAAAATAGTGCAAATGAGGGGCAGCATGTGAACACCGTTGATGACATTGATCCTTCTGAGTTTGCTACTTCACAACCTAATAGATTGATATCTAACCCTATACTGATTTCATCTGATGTAAATCATGACAATGAAAACATTAGACAACAAGGGAGTCAAAGGCTAATTAAAGGGAAAAGGAAAATCAAATCAGGTCGATTTTTGTAGGGTGAAACATCAAAAGCAGAATCAATTGCATTGACACGTGGCTTAGAAGAAAAACTTCATGCCCAGTTTGCAAGTCAAGCATTATGTAAAATCAATCGTTCATGGCCATTTCCTTTCCAACCTCAAATCCTATTTAAACATGGCCACATGACCTCTCAGCAGTAAAGGTGATCCAAACCAACTAACCATTTGTGACATGCTTTTTGATGCACTTAATGTTGGTTAGTTTTTTGCTAATGAAGATGCAGATGTCCATGTTCTATTTTTTTTGGTTGATCTTTTGTCACTGAGGATAGTGAAAGTATATCTATATGTTCATTAATGGCATTGAACAACAACATATCATAGTATTTTTTTTCCTTCACGAAAAAAAAAACACGGGTCCTAAAATGAAGAAAAGAATAGCATTTTGTAGAGTAGACAACTAGAACTAACAATTGCATGGAAAAGCATTCCACTTAGTCTACTACAGTATGGCATTATAAAATAAAAAAAAGAATAGCATTCTACGAAGTAACAACTAGAACTTGCACTAGCTTTTTTTGAATTAAATAGGCCCAGTGTATTAGAAAGAACCATAACATTTCTCTTAAAAGCTAACCTCGAGATGTGGTAAACAATGTCCTCACACCATCTCCAATAAATAATGAGGTATTGAATGTGTCTCACCTTGGAAATCGTTAATGCTAGGCTCCATTGTTCCTTTAGGATGTCAAGGCAAATGCTACCATTGCTATTGATGTTTAGATGGAAAATCTTCATCCTAAATGCAACCTTAAGAGGTTTAAATGGGTAAGTTGGAGGAAATTGAATGCTGACCAAAGAGACTCCTCCAGCATATGGATTGTCAGGGGGACCCATGATTGTAGCCTACCAATTATCTATCAATAAGGTCCTAAAATAGAAAAAATGAATAGCATACTATGTAGTAACAACTAGAACTTGCACTAACTTTTTTTGAATTAAATAGGCCCAATGTATTAGAAAGAACCATAACACCTCCTAAAGGTTAACCTCTAGATGTGGTAAACAATGTCCTTACACCATCTCCAATAAATAATGAGGCATTGAATGTGTCTCACCTTGGAAATCGTTAATGCTAGGCTCCATTGTTCCTTTAGGATGTCAAGGCAAATGCTACCATTGCTATTGATGTTTAGATGGAAGACCCCCATCCTAAATGCAACCTTAAGAGGTTTAAATGGGTAAGTTGGAGGAAATTGAATGGTGACCAAAAAGACTCCTCCAGCATATGGATTGTCAGGGGGACCCATGATTGTAGCCTACCAATGGAACATGTCCTCAGCTATGAGCCTACACTGCAAGTTGTGGAAGGGTCCTTCTAGAGGTCCTTGAGCTCCTTGAGGATTCGCTTCAATGCCATGGCTCCAACCTTTTAGGGATCCCCTTGTCATCCTCCACTTTCTCCTCCTCTTCTTCATTTTGATCCCATTGATTTGGGGGCGACAAAATGAGGCGTGAAAGGAGAGAAAAAAGAGGAAACAAAGGGGTTGACAATTTAAGACTATAAGAAAAACATTGAAAACTCTACTAAATTTAAAAATGGACCTAGCAGTAGGAGATGATGAAGCTACGGCTATTAGACCTGTACTGCTACTTCCTCTACCAAGGAAGAGAGAAGTTGGGCTCCATGGGTATGTAGAACACCTTCACGAGCATGTGCATCGAGGGCACGACCTTTGCCACCTGCTTCTTCCAAGGCACAAGGGACGTCGGCTCCATGAGGACCACAAGTCGATCACACTCGGGTCTGATGTCACCATTGTTCTCAACGACAACGAGCAGGGACGGGGGACAGGAGGGGCAGCAACGGCGGCGACGACTCTTAGGGGAGGAGGGAGGGGTGGCCATGGAGGAGTGGTTGTTGTCCTTGCAAGGGTGGCCGCGGGGCTTGGAGGGGCTGGGGAAGGCGTCAGTGGAAGGGGGCACATGAGGGTGCAGGGGTTCTGGAGGAGAGGTGTAAAGACCCATTTTGTTCTGAGCCTTTTAAGACATCTGGACTGTCGGTTAGACATCTAGACCCCTTCCCAGACATTGAGAAATTGAAAATTTATACGTAACTTCGCATCTACGCGCAGGCTGCGTGCAGACAGTACTGCTCTTTTCTCTCTCCCTCTTCTCTCCACCCGAACCCTAGCCACTCCCTTATAAAACCCCTCTCCCCCTTCCTCTCTTCCCCACTTCACCACAACCACCTTCCTTCCTCTCCACTGCAGCGAGAGGGGCGAGCGCGAGAGAAGGGCGTGGGAGCGAGTGACGATGAGGAGAGGCGGCGTGAGGAGAGGAGGAAGAAGAGCTTGTGTCCGCGAGATCATGGGAGCTCGCCAGAGGAGCGCATCGGGGGAGACGTCCCCGACACCTGCTACAGCCGGAGCTGTAGGCGAGGAGGAGAGGCCACAGCTATGCACGGAGAGGAGGAGCAGAAGGCCGTTCTGATTCTAGGATTTTCCCAGAATCAGACGTCTGGCGTGCCATTCAGACGACGGGTTGGACGTATGGTGACAACACCGGATGTCTAAAAGCAGTGTTCTGCAAAGGTATATTGCTCTTGCGGTTTCGGCCATGCAAGTCGCACCGTAGCTTCGATTTGCATGGCTATAAGTGGATGATTAGCCTATCGCGTGCAGAGATAGCTTCAGGAAGGCACCGGGTACGCCCTCCCACACGTTTCAGATGTCTGGACAGATTTCCAGACGACTAGAGGAGAGGTCGGACGTCTAGAGCTGGGTCCAGACGGTCAAGGTGGGGTTCTGGACGTCTGAAGTCGATGCAGGAACCTAAGGTGAGACTCTAGATACTTTTAAAACATCTGGACCTTGTGCCAAACATCTGATTTAGGTCTGCAGTCCTGTTTTTGACCTATTTAGGGTCTATTTGAGGTCTGTTTTACGCAAACAAGATATCGGTGTTTTCCTTGTAAGTTCCTCTACATGTTAGAAATCCTTATATACTGTTCTAAATGTTCCATTGTGGCATGTGTCTTGGTATTGGACTTTGATCTATTGTGGGTTCGAGGCTTGCTGAGGCACGTGAGCCTGCCGTTCGAGCCCCCAGTACTCCCAGATTGTCTAGTAGAGTGGTTTTCCTTGTTTTAATTATAAATCATAACTGCATATGTGAAATTGGATAACTAAAAACCTAGGATGTGGCATGAATCCTAAGACGAGAATTACTTGCACTGTTTGTATGCTTGTTGAGATTGCAGTCTTAAATGAATGAATAGAAATGTAGACAACTGCCTGTTAATAAATAAGAGCTGCCTGTGAAATATGAAATGCCTGTGCTAGTTAAACAGTTACCTATGACATTACTTGTTGTATGTGCAAATTGTGGAAATATGAGCTATATGTGTAGAATTTGAGAATGGAATTGTGAATGACGAAACCTGGTATGGAATAACAATAGGAAAACGAGCATGAACCCTACGAGAAATTATGAGTAGAGCTCCTGTGGACAAATGGAATGGATCTGGAAACGTGAGTGGGAAGTGTGCTAGCCCTTGAGTACGTGGTACCAAGAAGAGCGACTGTCTCCTGTTTAGTGTAGAGCGAAGCTAGTCGCCCTTGGGTTGGGATTGACTACTCTACACTGACTTCTTTGGCCCTCGCATACACTGTACCGGGGAGAGCTACTAGTGTATGGAGAAGGCTAGCCACCCCACGGGGCCCGGGATTCAGCTAGCCACCCTACACCGACTTGTTAGGCCCACTAGGCAAACTGGGGTAGTCAGATGAGGGTGCGCGGACTGTGGAGGGGCGAGACCCCTGTTTGATTCTGAGGGGCTAGACCCCTGTTACTGAGAGGGCTAGGCCCTATACTGCCAGTGCGGGGTAGCTACCCGTGCGCTTATCGCGCGTGCTGTAGTCACCGCTACGTCTGTCTGTGACCTCAGGGTGGTTGACTGGGTGTAGGATCACCATGAGGGACTCTCCCGGCCAGGAGAGCACCACGTGTGCCTTCTACTCTTCAAGAAAGACTGCAATCAAGATCGTTCCCACGAGGAACATGCGAGATCAAGAAAGAGATCTGAAAAGTAAACCAATGGGTGAAAAGGAATGACTTGTAAAATAAAATAACTAGAAAAGATAAATTACCTGTTAGCTTTAACTGCTTTAGTTAGTTTGGTTACCACTCTACTCAGTGCTCGCTGACTCCGTTTTACTCGTACCCCCTTTACAAGTCCAGGAGTTGAGTAGCCCGAGTCGCCGGCTGTAGAGGGTGCTGGGCCCAGTCGAGCCCAGCAACAGTTCCTATTTTTGTTGTACTTCCTTTTGCTAGTGAGTTAGACTGTTATTGTTTTTGTTTCTGTACCTTATTCTACTTTATTGTTGTAGTGGTGATATGTACTGTTAGCAACTTTTATTTCCTTTACTGCTTGTACTCTTTTACTGTTAGTTACTTAGCATAGTGAATGTGGTTTACTTTCCTGCTTTCTAGTTATTTCTTGTTGGACGACTAGGTCTTGGGATTAGTCAAGTCAAGCCAGTCTCGTGTCCTGTAGGGATTCGGGAACCGGGTCATAACAAGATGGTATCTGAGCAAGGTCGTCTCGAGAAATGAACCAATTAGCTTGAGAATAACCAATTCACATACATGTAACTAGAGTAACCGCCACAACGTACCGCTTGACATCTGTTCTGAGTCTCTTTTGTTGAGGTCCGTTAGAGTTGACTCCTTCTGTTCTATCTTCCGCATCTCCTTGCAGGAGATGCCTCGACATGGAGTCCTTGAGGCGGTCCGTGGACGCGGCCGTGGACAAGGTCGGAGGGGTGGACGTGCTGGGCCCGAGGTGCCAATTGACCAGCCACTTCTCCCGGACGTTCAGGCCCAGGACATTGCTCAGTTGATACAAGACAGTACGAGAGGAGCTCCACCCGCCTCCACGGGCACCTCTCCCTGGGAACGTGGAGGGGGAGTCCTATGTGGGGCTGAGAAACCGACGCAGTGCTGGACAAGGGGGAGACACTTCTGAGCACGAGCCCTCCCTGCCTGGAGGCGTGCCCGTTCCCCCATTGCAGCTGCACTACGAGCTTTTCGAGCAGTTTCGGAAGCTGAAGCCCCCCACCTTCAAGGAGGATGAGGTCTCGTCTGAGGCAGAGGACTGACTGGAGCAGATCGAAAAGGTGTTTGACACCCTTCGCCTCCTGCGGAGTGCCGCGTGGCCTCTACCACGTACCAGCTGGAGAGTGCGGCACACAGGTGGTGGAGGGCAGTCAGAGGCCAGGAGAGGGCAGAGCCGATGTGGGACCAGTTCGTGACCCTCTTCTGCGAGCAGTACTTCCCACAGACTTGGCAGGACCAGAGGAGGCGGGAGTTCCATACTCTCCATCAGGGGACAATGACTGTTAGCGCGTACCGCACACGCTTCCTGGAGCTGTCACGTTTTGTTGCGACAGCTGTAGCTACAGAAGAGGAGCATCTGTGGAGGTTCACTGAGGGGCTCCGGCCTGCCATTCGGGGGTATGTCAAACCCCTGAAGTTGCCCACCTTCTCGAGAGTGGTGGAGGCAGCTATGACGTTTGAGAAGACCAACCCGGCCGCACGAGACACCAACAGCGGACGGAAGAGGCCCTACCAGGCAGAGTACTCACAGGGCCAATGAGAGAGGAGGCACGCGGCACCCGCAGGAGAGCCATCTCGTTTCGCAAGGCTGTCAGTGGCCTTTGGGGGCCCCCAACAGGGGCCAGCTGTCAGCACTGGACGCCCACCCAGCCGTCAGCAGGGACCTACCGAGGGAGGGAGTCGAGTTCCCCTCTACTACCAATGTGGCCAGCCAAGCCACATCAGGAGGGACTGCCCGTCTAGGGCTGGAACGCAGCAGATGCTCCCTGCACTGAGCGTTGGAGGCTGAGCAGGTGGTCGTGGTTCCCAGGCGCGTGGGGGAGGATAGCAGTTGCGGGGAGGGTACCGACCAGCGACTACCCATCCGACGCAGAGTGTGGTTGCTTCTTCTGCATCGAGAGCTGAGGGGCATATCAACGCCCTGACACACAGAGACGCCAGGGCATCAGGTTTAGTGGTGGCAGGTATGGTTACAGTTTTCGACATATTAGTTTACGTACTTTTTTATTCCGGCGGCACGCACTCATTTGTTGCTACGAGTTTTGCTGTTAGTTTGGGACAAGATTGCGTGTTGTTAGAGGATCCATTTGTGATCAGAGGTCCAGGTGGTCAGCTGTTTGTAGCTGAGGAGGTCTACGCAGACTGTGAGGTCAGTATTGGGGGACACAGCCTCCCCGCTGACCTGATCGTGATACCGATGGAGGATTTTGGCGTGATTCTGGGGATGGATTGGTTGTCCGCTTACCACGCTTTGGTGGACTATTTTGAGAGGAAGATCATCTTCTCCATATCGAAGATGCCTTCCTTTGAGTTTCTCGGACAGTCGGTGGACGAAGGTTTCAGATGCATTTCTGCACTTCGGGCAGCGAGACTTTTGGGCTAGGAGTGTGAGGGCTTCCTAGCTTGTGTAGTGTCAGAGCCCAACCCCGTGGCAGACTTTCAAAGCATCCCAGTGGTTAGAGAGTATCCCGACGTGTTTCTAGAAGAACTGCCAGGATTACTGCCTGAGCGTGAGATCGAGTTTGAGATCTCACTGGTACCGGGGACCAGCCCCATTTCTTCGGCACCGTACAAGAAGGCACCACTTGAGCTGAGAGAGCTCAAGTCACAACTGCAAGACCTGTTGGAGAAGGGCTTTGTGAGGCCTAGTGCATCCCCGTGGGGAGCCCCGATGCTATTTGTGAAGAAGAATGATGGTACCCTACGCCTTTGTGTTAACTACAGACAGCTGAATAGGGTCACCATCAAGAACAGGTATCCACTATCGATGATTGATGATTTGTTCGACCAGTTACAAGGTGCCACGATTTTCTCCAAGATAGATCTGAGATCAAGCTACCACCAGTTGAGGATCAAGGAGACCGATGTCTCTAAGACAGCTTTCCACACTCGGTACGGATGCTACGAGTTTTTGGTCATGCCGTTTGGGCTGACCAATGCCCCTGCTGCCTTCATGGATTTGATGAATCGGGAGTTCAGATCATATCTGGATCAGTTTGTGATGGTATTTATTGATGACGTGCTCGTTTACTCGTGGGATCAGGCATGGCACGGACATCATTTGCAGATGGTTCTGGACACTTTGAGACGGCGCAAGCTGTATGCCAAGTACAGCAAGTGCGAGTTTTGGTTAAGGCAGGTGACTTTCTTGGGCCACGTGATTTCAGGGGATGGCTTGGCTGTGGATCCAGCCAAGGTTGAGGTAGTGCTCAGGTGGGAGAGGCCACGTACAGTGATAGAGATACGCAGTTTCTTGGGACTGGCAGGTTACTATCGGCGGTTTATCAGGGGTTTCTCATAGATTGCGCGTCCTATGACTCAGTTGACCCGGAAGGACATGCCCTTTGCTTAGACAGACGCTTGTGAGGCGTGTTTTCAGGAGTTGAAGGAGAGGCTGACTTCGGCTCTTGTGCTTACATCCCAGATAGCAGTGGCAGTTTAGTGGTCTACACAGATGCTTCATTGCAGGGGTTAAGGGGTGTGCTCATGCAGCAGGGTCACGTTGTCGCTTACGCTTCGTAGCAACTGAAGCCCCATAAGCATAGCTACCCTACCCATGACTTAGAGCTAGCAACTGTTGTCTTTGCACTGAAGACATGAAGGCACTACCTTTACGATGAGACCTTTGAGATTTTCACGAATCATAAGAGCCTCAGGTACTTGTTTGATCAGAAGGAGCTTAAAATGAGATAGAGACGTTGGTTAGAGCTCCTGAAGGACTATAACTGCACCATCTCCTACCATCCGGGGAAGGCCAACATGGTGGCTGACACCTTGAGCTGAAGGTGCCCGCCCACTTGGCCAGTTTACAGGCACAGAGTTGGAGACTGATGGAGGAGTTGGGCAGTTGGCGACCCCTAGAGTTGTAGGGGCATTGTGGGGCAGTTACGATGACACGGCAGATGAGATCAGAGCTGATAGACTGCATCATCATAGGACAGATGACAGATCCGTACCCGTAGTCATTACGAGACAGAGTGCTGTCAGGGGACCCAGGAGACTTCTCTTTTATAGATGAGGTGTTACGCATGAGGGGACGTTTGTGCGTTCCCAGGGACGAAGAGTTGTTGAGAGAGCTACTAATTGAGGCGCACGGGTCCAGGTTCATCATACATCCCGAAAACACGAAGATGTATCATCATCTGAGACGATACTTTTGGTGGAGAGGGATGAAGTGGGATGTAGGTGAGTTCGTATAGCAGTGTTTGGTGTGCCAGGAGGTGAAGGTCAAGCATCAGAGGCCTACAGGGCCATTGCAGCCACTTCCTGTGCCAGAGTGGAAGTGGAAGAGCATCGCCATGGACTTGGTGGTGGGCTTACTCGTTACCTAGTGAGGACATGATGCAGTCTGGGTGATTGTAGACAGATTGACGAAGACGGCACGATTCTTGCTGATCCAAGTCACCTTGGGACCAGCATAGGCGGCAGAGAGGTATATTCGTGATGTGGTACATCTGCACGGAGTTCCATGTGAGATTGTAACCGACCAGGATACCCATTTTACTTCCCAATTTTGGGTTGAGTTTCAGCAGGCCTTGGAGACATGATTGAGGTTCAGCACGGCGTACCAACCCTAGACGGACGGACAATCAGAGTGCACGATACAGACACTTGAGGACCTTTTGCGTGCCTGTGTACTAGACTAGAGGGGCTCTTGGGAGGAGCACTTACCCCTGGCACCCTACGAGGCTCTATACGGATGGAGGTGTACTGCGCCCTTGAGTTGGGTTGAGGTGGGGACCAAGTAGGAGGTTGGCCACAGGTTGATCCGGTAGAGTCAGGAGGTGATAGAGCAGATTCACAGACGACTTCGCACTATCAGGAGCAGACAAAAGAGTTATGCCGATCGGAAGCGTAGAGAGGTGTAGTTCGAGGTTGGGGATCACGTCTTTCTTTGTGTTTCGCCCATGAAGGGCCTGCAGCATTTTGGGGTGAAAGGGAAGCTCGCGCCGAGGTTTGTGGGGTCCTTTGAGGTCCTAGAGCGGGTAGGACCCGTTGCTTACCAGCTTGCCCTTCCTCCCCAGCTTTCTGGTGTGCACGACATATTCCACGCGTCCAACTTCAGGAAGTACGTCGCCGATCCCAGTCACGTTCTAAGCCACGAGAGTGTCGAGGTGGGGGACGATCATACCTACCCTAAGAGACCAGTGCAGATACTAGACAGAGCCGTCCGGAGTTTGAGATGGAAGCAGGTACCCCTGGTGAAGGTCTTGTGGAGGAGCCAGCGGTACGAGGAGGCTACCTGGGAGCCTGAGGCGGCGATGCAAAAGTGGTACTCGGAGCTTTTTGAGGGTACATCTTTTTGGATTGGCTTCAATCCTCTTTAAGTTTATTATGCATGTATATTTCCTTTTCCGCATCTTAGCCAGCTCAAGTTTCGGGGATGAAACATCCTTTAAGTTTGTTATGATGTTGTTGAACGATTTACGAACCTACGCTAACGAGATTGGTTTTGGAAAACCTGTCGTTGTAGTTCGAAAGCGAAGGATTCGTGTTCAACAAATAAAATTTATACCGAAATTAAAATTCTGGGTCGAACACAGGGAGGCGGACGTTTGATTTAAAAACTTCGCGTTTCTTTTTATTTTGTCACGAAGAAATTCAATTTAAACTATCTAAGTATCTACAACAAATAAAAGAGAGAGAGGGAGTAAGAGAGAGAGAAAGAATACTATACATGGAAATCAAAATGAGATGTAGAATAGACAAGGAATTTATCATAAAAGAGTTCTTTCGTTACAACTAGAAAACATAAAACAATTACTCTAGAAAGCATTAAAAGAATGGAGGGAGAAATGTCCTCCTCGACGATCGCTCGGAGGACGAATAGACTACTCTAGAAAGCAGTAAATCTATACTAGAAAGCAGTAAAAAGAATAGGGAGAGAGAATCCTCCTCGACGGTCGCTTGGAGGACGAGCCGGACGGGACGACGCCTGGACGAAGGAGAACGAAGCGGGACGAAGGAGGACGAAGCAGAAGAACGGGAACGAAGCAGCACGCCGTCGTCGTCGCGGGATCCACTTCCGAAGGGGGACGAAAATTTGGACTTTATCTCGTGAGAAGCATCCCGGGTGTGGGACAAGCTTCTCTTGAGCTTTGGAGAGGTAGAGAGGAGAAGGAAGGGATGAAAATTTCGTATGGAGGGGGTCTCCTTTTATAGTTGCAAGGAGTGGGGGCAAAATGGACATTACATCTTCAAAATAATAAATAAGGGGTCTTTAGTGACGGATAAAACCGTCGCTAAAGCCCTCAACGTGGGCGTAGCCGCCGCGCCCACGCGCGCCCGCTCGGCTGCCCGCGCGTAACGCCTACGCACGTCGCTTGATTTTCAGCCGTCCGATCGCGAGATCGGACGGCTTAGATCGCGTCCGCGCCCGCTGCGTAGCGCGCCCGCCCGCGTGTGATCGCGCGTTACGCCCGGCGTCCAATCGCGCGTCGTCCTGATTGAGCGCGCGCAGCCGTTGGATCTTCATCTGACGCTCGTCCGCGCCCGCTCGCCCACGCCTTCCACCCCCTCACCGCGGCTCGAACCCGCGACCTCCGCTTCGCCCGCAGCTGCGTTTGCGCTACGCGGGCGAAATGGTCGCGCGGACGCTTTTAAGCGCGAGCGACCGCAACCGTTGGATCGAGATCCAACGGCGGAGAGGAGACAGTGCGCGGTCCTCACAAGATGCATGCGGCCGATTGGGCGGCTGAGATGGCGCCACGTGGTGCCATCTTGGCCGTCCATCTTCTGGAAGTTGTAGATGGTGCCACGGATGTCGGATTGACTCGATTTTTGTGTCCTTGGGCTGCGATCGTCGATCCGAATTCATCCGTGTGGTCGGATTTGCCATCTGAAGTGCAGATTTACACCATCCTGGCCCTTGATCTTCTAGGGTTCCCCGATCTCTATCTGATGCTACGGATGCCTGATTAGGGCGATCTTGGAGTCGTTGAACTCCAATCGTCACCCTGATCATATCCATATGGTTGGATCTTTGATCCGAGGCCCCGATAAAATATTTGCCCTGTCCAAGCACATAAAAGGAGACAATTAACCTCCATTTTATTCAAACTACTCTAAATGCAAGATGATGCATGTAATGCAATATTTATATCATGAAATGCAATCCTATGCTTAAGAACATGCATAAATAGACATTTTAAGTAGTGTAAATGTGTTTACATCATACCCCCATGCCTATCTTTTGCTAGTCCCTAGCAAAAACTATATGCTATTTATAAAAGAATTAGGTTAGATTATTTGTACCTGAGTCACTTTCAATCATTAAGAAATTGTCTACTTAGGAACTGAACTTTCAAAGACACAACAGTGCCCGGGTATTAGCCAAAATGCAGACCGCCTCAAGCCTCGCCTTATTCAAAGAAAAATTTCTTTTTCTCTTTTTACTCTTTTCTAATTTTTTTTTTTTTTGTTTTTGGATTTTCAAATTTTAGGGTTCAAGAGTGGCTTTCTACGACCATTCAACTCACCCAAGATTTGATGAGAATCCTAAGTTTTAAGCATCTTATTGTGATTGTGATAGACTCGTTGACCGGCAATTAGAACAGACTTCGGATTTCTACGCCTCTAGGTGACCTCAAAAAGAATTCTGCCTGAAGGTGTATCTTTACAACCGGTAGCTTTCTCCCTACTTTTATTTTTTAACGGGGTCAACACAAGGGTGAATCCAGTGTATATCTCCCCGGTTTATTCTACTTCTCCGCTTCTTCCTAAGTGTTTTGGAAATTTTTAGTGCATTTTCTGAGCTGGGTTCTGGACAACCGGTCGATGAGCTGTTACCACCGACAACTTGCCAGCCATACTCGTGCGGCGAAGTGTGGCTTATTTCTTTTTGTTCTTTTCTCCTTTTTGATCTTTTTTTTTTTTAAGTAGGTGGCTTCCCTGGTCTAAGATTTACCTAAAGGCAGCAAAAAGAGAAAGGTCTAGTGACTAGGCTCTGGACAACCTACCTATGGGCTGTTACCCACGATAACTTGCCAGCCATATCACCCTAGAAGGTTCATTAGCTACCCAATTTCCGTAAAAATCGCCGAACAATGAGTCAGTGCAAAGAAAGTGTGTAGATGCTTAAGACTCGAAATTCCCTCAAATCAGAGGGCGGGTTGATAAGTCGTGTACTTATCACCCAAACTTATTTATTCCAATTATAATAGAATTAAGATGGCGAGAACTCGAAAAATAAATCCACATTTTAGTGGATACATAGGCTGATTAAGTCTAAAGACCTGAAGGGTCTTTGTGTTCAAACCATAATATAGTATTTCTTAAGATCGAAAATTTTCTTAAACCCAAATTCTCTTTCCTAATTTTGATTTTTTTTTTTGTTTTTTTATAAAATAAAACAAATCTACGGAGCTGACGAATGAATTCAAAGATAAATATCCACCCCCCCATGCCTATCTAATGCAATGTCCTCATTGTATTAAAAAGACATAAAACAGAGTGGAAAAGCGTAGAAAGCACCTGAATTGCGTGGATATCGGGTCCGCTCTGAGATGAAAATGAAAAAGAACTGTATATGTGCTGAGTTTAGTGCCTTCAGCTAGGCACTCTATACAAAGAAAAGAAATGAAGAATTCAGAAGTGCAGGTCAAAATTAGAATAAACAGAAGAATCCTCCGACCTGTCGACAGAGGTCCACAGATGTGGACCAGATTGTGATCGCGCCCGCCCACGTGTGATCGCGCGTTACGCCCGGCGTCCAATCTCGCGTCGTCCTGATTGAGCGCGCGCAGCCGTTGGATCTTCATCTGACGCTCGTCCGCGCCCGCTCGCCCGCGCCTTCCACCCCCTCACCGCGGCTCGAACCCGCGACCTCCGCTTCGCCCGCAGCTGCGTCGCCGCTGCGCTACGCGGGCGAAATGGTCGCGTGGACGCTTTTAAGCGCGAGCGACCGCAGCCGTTGGATCGAGATCCAACGGCGGAGAGGAGACGGTGCGCGGTCTTCACAAGATGCATGCGGCCGATTGGGCGGCTGAGATGGCGCCACGTGGTGCCATCTTGGCCGTCCATCTTCTGGAAGTTGTAGATGGTGCCACGGATGTCGGATTGACTCGATTTTTGTGTCCTTGGGCTGCGATCGTCGATCCGAATTCATCCGTGTGGTCGGATTTGCCATCTGAAGTGCGGATTTACACCATCCTGGCCCTTGATCTTCTAGGGTTCCCCGATCTCTATCTGATGCTACGGATGCCTGATTAGGGCGATCTTGGAGTCGTTGAACTCCAATCGTCACCCTGATCATATCCATACGGTTGGATCTTTGATCCGAGGCCCCGATAAAATATTTGCCCTGTCCAAGCACATAAAAGGAGACAATTAACCTCCATTTTATTCAAACTACTCTAAATGCAAGATGATGCATGTAATGCAATATTTATATCATGAAATGCAATCCTATGCTTAAGAACATGCATAAATAGACATTTTAAGTAGTGTAAATGTGTTTACATCATACCCCCATGCCTATCTTTTGCTAGTCCCTAGCAAAAACTATATGCTATTTATAAAAGAATTAGGTTAGATTATTTGTACCTGAGTCACTTTCAATCATTAAGAAATTGTCTACTTAGGAACTGAACTTTCAAAGACACAACAGTGCCCGGGTATCAGCCAAAATGCAGACCGCCTCAAGCCTCGCCTTATTCAAAGAAAAATTTCTTTTTCTCTTTTTACTCTTTTCTAATTTTTTTTTTTTTTGTTTTTGGATTTTCAAATTTTAGGGTTCAAGAGTGGCTTTCTACGACCATTCAACTCACCCAAGATTTGATGAGAATCCTAAGTTTTAAGCATCTTATTGTGATTGTGATAGACTCGTTGACCGGCAATTAGAACAGACTTCGGATTTCTACGCCTCTAGGTGACCTCAAAAAGAATTCTGCCTGAAGGTGTATCTTTACAACCGGTAGCTTTCTCCCTACTTTTATTTTTTAACGGGGTCAACACAAGGGTGAATCCAGTGTATATCTCCCCGGTTTATTCTACTTCTCCGCTTCTTCCTAAGTGTTTTGGAAATTTTTAGTGCATTTTCTGAGCTGGGTTCTGGACAATCGGTCGATGAGCTGTTACCACCGACAACTTGCCAGCCATACTCGTGCGGCGAAGTGTGGCTTATTTCTTTTTGTTCTTTTCTCCTTTTTGATCTTTTTTTTTTTTAAGTAGGTGGCTTCCCTGGTCTAAGATTTACCTAAAGGCAGCAAAAAGAGAAAGGTCTAGTGACTGGGCTCTGGACAACCTACCTATGGGCTGTTACCCACGATAACTTGCCAGCCATATCACCCTAGAAGGTTCATTAGCTACCCAATTTCCGTAAAAATCGCCGAACAACGAGTCAGTGCAAAGAAAGTGTGTAGATGCTTAAGACTCGAAATTCCCTCAAATCAGAGGGCGGGTTGATAAGTCGTGTACTTATCACCCAAACTTATTTATTCCAATTATAATAGAATTAAGATGGCGAGAACTCGAAAAATAAATCCACATTTTAGTGGATACATAGGCTGATTAAGTCTAAAGACCTGAAGGGTCTTTGTGTTCAAACCATAATATAGTATTTCTTAAGATCGAAAATTTTCTTAAACCCAAATTCTCTTTCCTAATTTTGATTTTTTTTTTTGTTTTTTTATAAAATAAAACAAATCTACGGAGCTGACGAATGAATTCAAAGATAAATATCCACCCCCCCATGCCTATCTAATGCAATGTCCTCATTGTATTAAAAAGACATAAAACAGAGTGGAAAAGCGTAGAAAGCACCTGAATTGCGTGGATATCGGGTCCGCTCTGAGATGAAAATGAAAAAGAACTGTATATGTGCTGAGTTTAGTGCCTTCAGCTAGGCACTCTATACAAAGAAAAGAAATGAAGAATTCAGAAGTGCAGGTCAAAATTAGAATAAACAGAAGAATCCTCCGACCTGTCGACAGAGGTCCACAGATGTGGACCAGATTGTGATCGCGCCCGCCCACGTGTGATCGCGCGTTACGCCCGGCGTCCAATCTCGCGTCGTCCTGATTGAGCGCGCGCAGCCGTTGGATCTTCATCTGACGCTCGTCCGCGCCCGCTCGCCCGCGCCTTCCACCCCCTCACCGCGGCTCGAACCCGCGACCTCCGCTTCGCCCGCAGCTGCGTCGCCGCTGCGCTACGCGGGCGAAATGGTCGCGTGGACGCTTTTAAGCGCGAGCGACCGCAGCCGTTGGATCGAGATCCAACGGCGGAGAGGAGACGGTGCGCGGTCTTCACAAGATGCATGCGGCCGATTGGGCGGCTGAGATGGCGCCACGTGGTGCCATCTTGGCCGTCCATCTTCTGGAAGTTGTAGATGGTGCCACGGATGTCGGATTGACTCGATTTTTGTGTCCTTGGGCTGCGATCGTCGATCCGAATTCATCCGTGTGGTCGGATTTGCCATCTGAAGTGCGGATTTACACCATCCTGGCCCTTGATCTTCTAGGGTTCCTCGGTCTCTATCTGATGCTACGGATGCCTGATTAGGGCGATCTTGGAGTCGTTGAACTCCAATCGTCATCCTGATCATATCCATACGGTTGGATCTTTGATCCGAGGCCCCGATAAAATATTTGCCCTGTCCAAGCACATAAAAGGAGACAATTAACCTCCATTTTATTCAAACTACTCTAAATGCAAGATGATGCATGTAATGCAATATTTATATCATGAAATGCAATCCTATGCTTAAGAACATGCATAAATAGACATTTTAAGTAGTGTAAATGTGTTTACATCAGATGTAAAGACCCGTTCTGTTCTGAGCCTTTTAAGACGTCTAGACTGTCGATCAAACGTCTGGTCAAACGTTTGGACCCCTTCCCAAACGTCTAGAAATTGAAAATTTTGTACGTAACTTTGGGTCTGCACGTGGGTTGCGCGCAGACAGTACCGCTCTTTTCTCTCTCCCTCTTCTCTCCTCCACCCAAACCCTAGCCACTCCCTTCTAAAACCCCTCTCCCCCTTCCTCTCTTCCCCACCTCACCACAGCCACCTTCCTTCCTTCCTCACCACTACAGCGAGAGGTGCGAGCGCGAGAGAAGGGTGCGGGAGCGAGCGACGAGGAGGAGAGGCAGCATGAGGAGAGGAGGAAGAAGAGCTTGTGTCCGCGAGATCGTGGGAGCTCGCCAGAGGAGCGTGTCGGGGGAGACGTCCCCGACACTTGCTGCAGGCGAGGAGGAGAGGCTGCAGCTGCGCGCAGAGAGGAGCAGAAGGTCGTTCTGATTCTGGGATTTTCCCAAAATCAGACGTTTGGCGTGCCGTCCAGACGATGGGTTGTCTGAAAGCAGTGTTCCATGAAGGTATGTTCCTCTTGTGGTTATGGCCATGCAGGCCGCACCGTAGCTTCGATCTGCATGGCTAAAAGTGGATGATTCGCCTGTCGCGTGCGGAGATTGCTTCAGGAAGGCGTGGGGTACACCCTCCCACGCATTTTGGACGTCTGGACAGATTACTAGACGACCGAAAACACTTCCATACGACTGGAGGAGAGGTCGGATGTTTGGAGCTGGGTCCAGACTGTCAAGAAGGGGTTCTGGACATCCGAAGTCGACACAGGAACCTAAGGTGAGACTCTGGATACTTTTAAGACATCTGGACCTTGTGCCAAACGTCTGATTTAGGTCTACAGTCTTATTTTTGACCCGTTTAGGGTTCATTTGAGATCCGTTTTACGCAAACAAGATATCGATCTTTTCCTTGTGAGTTCCTCTACATGTTAGAAATCCTTATATACTATTCTGAATGTTCCATTGTGGTATGTTCCTTGGCATAGGACTTCGATCTATTGTAGGTTCGGGGCTTGCTGAGGCACGTGAGCCTACTGTTCGAGCTCCCAGTACTGCTGGATTGTCTAGTAGCGTGGTTTCCCTTGTTTTAATTATAAATCATAACTACATATGTGAAATTGGATAACTAGAAACCTAGGACGTGGCATGAATCCTAGGACAAGAATTACTTGCACTGTTTGTATGTGTGTTGAGATTACAGTCTTAAATGAATGAATAGAAATGTAGACAGCTGCTTGTTAATAAATAAGAGCTGCCTGTGAAATATGAAATGCTTGTGCTAGTTAAACAGATACCTGTGACATTACTTGTTGTATATGCAAATTGTGGAAATACGAGCTGCATGTGTAGAATTTGAGAATGGAATTGTGAATGACGAAACCTGGTATGGAATAACATGGGGGGAACAAGCATGAATGCTACGAGGAATTAGGAGTAGAGCTCCTCTGGACAAATGGAATGGATCAGGAAATGTGAGTGGGAAGTGTGCAGCCCTTGAGTACGTGGTACCAAGGAGAGCAATTGTCCCCTGTTTAGTGTAGAGCGGAGTTAGCCGCCCTTGGGTTGGGACCCGGGGTTAGGATTGGCCACTCTACACCGACTTCTTTGGCCCTCGCATACACTGTACCAGGGAGAGCTACTAGTGTAGGGAGAGGGCTAGCCAACCCATGGGGCTCAGGGTTCAACTAGCCACCCTACACAGACTTGTTAGGCCCACTGGGCAAACCGGGGCAGTTAGATGAGGATGTGCGGACTGTGGAGGGGCGAGACCCCTGTTTGATTCTGAGGGTCTAGACCCCTGTTACTGAGAGGGCCAGGCCCTATACTGTTCCGTGTTGTACTTTGGGCATTCCCGCTAGCGGAAACGATTGACTGCATGCCAGTGCGGGGTAGCTACCCGTACGCTTATCGTGAGTGCCGTAGTCACTGCTACGTCTGTCCATGACCTCGGGATGGTTGACTGGGTGTAGGATCACCATGAGGGACTGTCCCAGCCAGGAGAGCACCACGTGTGCCTTCTACTCTTCGGAAAAAACTGCAATCAAGATCGTTCCCATGAGGAACATGCGAGATCAAGAAAGAGATCTGAAAAGTAAACCAATGAGTGAAAAGGAATGACTTGTAAAATAAAATAACTAGAAAAGATAAATTACCTGTTAGCTTTTACTGCTTTAGTTAGTTTGGTTACCACTCTACTCAACGTTCGCTGACTCCGTTTTACTCGTACCCCCTTTACAGGTCCAGGAATTAAGCAGCCCGAGTCGCCGGCTGTAGAGGGTGCTGGGCCCAGTCGAGCCCAGCATAGTTCCTATTTTTGTTGTACTTCCTTTTGCTAGTGAGTTAGACTGTTGTTACTATTTCTATTTCTATACCTTGTTCTACTTTACTGTTGTGGTGGTGATATGTACTGTTAGCAGCTTTTATTTCATTTACTTTCCTGCTTTCTGGTTATTTTTTGTTGGACGGTTGGGTCTTGGAATTAGTGAAGTCGAGCCGGTCTCGTGTCCTGTAGGGATTCGGGAACTGGGTCATAACAAGGGGACTTAAGGAGGCGCCTACACTTGTTCACCACCATGGGAGCGTGAGGAAGGTGAGGGGTTAGGGTTTGGTTTGGGGCTCTGGCAAGAGAGAGGTGGTATGGGGGGTTATTGGGGGAGGGAAAATATGCATTTAGATGGGAAATGAAATTAGGTGGGAGGGAAAGTTCTCTGAAACAATGGTGACCAAATTTTAGAGACACTTAATCTGTCTCAAAAGAAGTAACTAAATTTTGGAGACCATTTTTCTGTCACCCACCACTATTTGGTCACTAAAAATAAGTCTGTCCTTAAAATATGGTCACTAAAGACATATTTTATTGTATTGAAGTTAGTTTTCCTTAAGACCTTGCATCAAGATATAACTTTGTTATCTTCGCTTTTATGAAGGTTTGTGTTTTACTTGGAATGAAAATTTTGAAGTTGTTATGTTCACTGGTCAAATTGACATGTTTCATGGCAAAGGAGGACAAGCTTGTGAATTGTCAAAATGAGGAGGAAATATCTGCAAATTTTACACATAGGAAGGAAATTTCTTGGTCTTGAAGGAAATTTAGTTTGTATCTTGAAAATTTTAGCCCGCATTGAAAAACATTATATAGTTTTCATCCATTGATGTTAGCAATATATTTCAATATCCCAGTTAATCATGAATAGATAGTCTCTTCTAATGACTTCTAAATCCCTATTATAATATGGTTGGATTGAGTTGTGTTTTCAAAAATTGAACCAGCCATTAAACCATTTAAGCGATGCTTTTGGTTTTTAGTTGTCTTACTACTTGATGTGTGTTTGGTGGTTTTTTCTCTTTTGTGCTTTTATCGTATTGTGGTTGTGAGGTGTGCCTGCATGTACTATATTCTTAATTTTTGCTTCGTTTGTGGTTGATTATGGGGTGTGCCCACCATAGTATTCTTGGTATGCATGCACAAGTTCCCTTGCAGGTACAGGGTTTTGGGAAAACATGATAAAATAGGAGAAATTCTATCAGATTTTACCCCACTCGTAAACTTATCGCAATCTTTGCCAAAATATGGGTGGGCAATTTATGGAAAATATGAGACACTTACAGGCATGTTTCATAATATTTGCGTGTTATTTTCTATCTACTTGCTCATTTGATATCTCTATGTGAAAAGATTTCTTTTATTTATGTTTTTTAGGTGCTACCATAGGAGAAGAGAATGAACTTTTTTCAACAATTTCTAGGATTTTCTAATCCTTTTGAGGTGAATAATGAAGTGAGCATTTTACACTTTTATATGTAACGAATTATTTTTTAGCAAGTGATTTTATTGTTAATGATCTTAAGTTTTTTGTATGTTCCGATTTGTCAAAGATGTCATCCACTAGTGGCAAAAAAAGCCACTAGTAGGTTCTGATCAAAAATAATTTTGTTGGAGCATTTGAATGGTAAGCTTTTATCAGAATTACTATACTTAGACTATTGGGTATTTTTGGTAGGTTACAACTATAGCACTAGTCATATAATATGTAATTGGAATTCAAATCATGGATCTCTTGTCATGCTTTAGTGTGCTTTAGTGTGCTTTGGTAGGTTGCAACTATGCCAGAGTGGGTGTTCCTTAGTGTGCTTTTATTGTTTTGGGGTAGATTTAGGGTCTTGCTTGCTTGATGTTTTGTTCTGAAATTGTTCTTGGAGCATGAGATGATGCCAATCTGTTTGCAGGTTGTAATTGCTTCAATTCATTGTTGTGAAAGTTGTGTTTTGGTGTGGACTTAGAGCTTTGACATGGGTTTTGTCATGGAATTTAGGGTTCTTCATGCAGGAGGGACATCATGCTATGTCTCATGTTGAAGGAGGACATTCGCTTGTTTGGTGGTAGGTTGTTTTGTCTAGTTTTTTAGGAGTTTTTAGTGTTTGATCATTGTAGCAAAATCTCCTAAATAGCTCAATCAACAAATACAATTTATAACTTGAAACCTACAAGAAGAGTCTGAGGTCGAACACTAAGAGCAAATGTGGAATTCATGCATTAATCTTAATCTAAATATAAATGAACACAGGAAATCAAGCCAGTAATGATATGCGATGAATAATATCTACTCAAAACTGATCTTTAATGTAAAACATGAGTATATCAAGAGTTTAATAAGGCAAAAAGATATCTAAGATAAAATAATGGTGATTTAAATCACCAATTATTAATTTAGATACATATATACTAATTACTCAATATTTCAAATAATTGCACAGTGCCCTGAACTAGTAATGCCATGCAAGCTTAAGTGGCCAAAGTATCAAATGCTCAATCAAACGTCGACTCTTTAGATTAGACGACTTAAACGTCCTTCTCTTCAAGTCTTTCTCTCATGCACAGGCCTTCTTTTCTTTCTCAATCTTTCTCCTTCTTCTGTTCTTCTGAGTCCCTCTTTCCTTCACAACCCACGGGGAGCCAGGGCTTTTAGCAACCAAGTGTCACACAGGGGAAACAACTCAGAGCAAAACCCTCCCCCGCTCTCTCACAACTTCCTTCCTATTCTTCTCCCTTCTCTCTCACATAATTGGTCGCATTATCGGGTTAACGGATCTGGGTACATGGACCAGGGCTACCGGTAGTGAAAGGTAGCCAAGGAGTGTGTATGGGTGAAGAGGGGACCTCACCCCCGTGGTCTTGAGGCGATAAGCCAAAGGCAAGAATTTGCTTTATTCAGTTGCAGCGGCTCTTAATCCCACGATGTGGGACTAACTTCCTCAGCCCCTTTGCGTGTAGCTTTAGAAGAAGCTCATTCCAATTGTAGCAGCTACTGAGGTTGACACCTTCAATCAAGGACTTGGGAAGGTTCCTGGAATGTATCCGCGCGACCTGGGAGTTCAACCAGGTCCTCCACTTGCCGTAGGAGCTTGAACATAGTTGGAGATGGAGGCGACGATGGGTGATAGCAATGAGGACCTACAAGTGTGAAAGCAAGCTCAGAAGCCCCAATTAGAAAGCTCCTTAGCTTCGCCGTAGCACAGTGAAGGTGACGGTGGTGCTGGTGTGGCGTGAGAGGGCGCGAGGTGGTCTGCGGAGGTCAAAGGAGGTCGTGCGAAGGTGGGTTGGTCGAGGGGTCGCGAGAGTGGGTGGAAGATGGAATTAGGAGAGGGCTTTTGTTGGCAAAGGGACGACAGAGCTTTTGGAGTAGGTGACCAAGTGTTTGGAGGTGTGTAGCGTGCGGAAGACCTCGCCAGAGCTATGGTCAGAGATGGGAACGAAGGTGGTTGGCAATGGAGTCGAGGGTCGATTTGGAGTTTGAAAGAGGGGAAAAGAATCTAGAGAACTAAAGGGACCTAATTAACCTACTTTAATTGGATGAAAGGGATGGAGAGGCGCCAGCTTTGATTGGCTGGCATCGAAGAAGAGGAAACCTCCGATGGTGAAGGAGCAATGAGGAAGACAGGGAAGGGGTCATTCGCCGGTATTGCGAGGCGCAGAATAACGTGGGGAAGAAGAATTCACTCGCTATTGTCTGTGAGGGTGGACGAAGAAGGTGGTCGTGAGGGCTCATCGGAGTTCACAGAGCTTTCGACCAGGGAGAAGGGAAGACAGTGGGAAATCGGCCAAAAATATGCTAAGGAGGTCGGCAATGCGACCTAGGTCCTTTTAAAAGGCTTAAGAAGGCATTCCAAGCTTGGAAGCATGTGAACCTTGCGCATAAAGGAACCCTAAACTTCAAAGGATTCGCATGATGATTTGGGCACAAATCAAAGCCCAATGAGTGGCTCAAATGGAAGGGGATTCTCTTAGGAGTTCTTCTAATGTTGAAAGGGTTTCGTCAAGAAATCAAGGAGAAATCTCATATTGAAGTTCGCTGGAGTAGGAGTTGCTCCACGATAATGGTGTGGGGACCTAAGTGCAAAGAAGACGGCAAACTTAGGGATCCATTTGTAAGGAATCCAAAAAGCTGGGGGTGCATATGTGAGAAAAAGAGTCAAACTGGACTGAAATGCAAACTAGGTCAAGATGATCTCTGATTGGGCCCAAATTTTGGTACAAACATAATTTAGACCCAAGAAATCTGATAGTAAAGTCTGATTGGTTTTGACCAAGTTTGACTAGAAAATTTACTTAAAAACCTAAATTAGGGCAACTGTCTGTCTGAGACTCTATTTTATGTCAAAATGGGTTCCAATGGTCCAATCAAAGGTACCAAACCTTATATATTATTTTTTTATGATTTTTAGAAGGTTTAGGTAAATTTTATCCTAACCAGAACCTCAGTTAATTAAGCAGGTCTGAAATTAGGGTCTCGGATATCTATTAATTCTTGAAATGCACGAAAGCCCATTTCTGTCTGCACAGACCCTCTTGTTAGACATTGATGACCATTTGACCTTTAATTAAGCCCTAGAAAACCCCATGATTGCTCTACATTTAGGATATGATGTTAAAACTGCAGATTTACCCCTAATTTAATGCATCTCTCTCATAATGAATATGCAATAAATTATGACTCTCTACGATTATGTAGGAGTAGTTGTCTTTTGATTCTGACTAATTAAATCTAGTTATAGATGATGATGACGTTATCATCAGTTGCCATCATATTATTCCTAGATTATGTAAACATGATTACAAAACTTTATACCATTGATTGAATTATAAGCTTGTCAAGTTACAGTTCCTCCTGGGTTTATGTTATGAATGCGTGCCCCAGACGTATTTTAATACGTCTGGGAGGTGGGCCAGACGTCGGACCAGACGTCTGGAATCACTTCCAGACGTCGTATCAGACGTCTGGGATCATTGCCAGACGTCTGGAAATCTGTTATCTTTGACACGCACGGGTTGTTTGCGCGCCTGAGTGCGCAGACCCGCATATTCGCTTATTCCTTCTACAGCTGCAGATTCCCCTGCCGCGCTCCTTCTCTCTCCTCCTCGCGCGGCCTTAAAAGGCCACGTGCTCTTCCGTCACCACCGCCTCCTTCCTCTTCTCCTTCAGACAGTGAGCCCGAGAGCGAGCACGAGGTTGCAGTGGCAGCGGCGGCCGCAGTGAGCGCGGAGGAGGTGCTACGTGCGAGAGCGGTGCTCAGCCGTGAGGGCGAGCTCGCCAGGGCTGCCAGGGCCGGCCAGCGGGGAGCGCAGCGGGCGCGGGGCGACGCGGGGGGACTGCTGCGGTCCGAGCAGCAGGCGCACGAGGTGCGACGAGGCGCAACATCGCGAGCGGACGGCGAGTCGCGTCCTGATTCTGGAAACATTTCCAGAATCAGACGTCTGGGCTGATAGCCAGACAACGGGGGCGACGTCTGGAAGACCATCCAGACGTCTGAAAGGTGAGTTCTTCCGTCTTCTTCCTTCCTGTCGACTGACCGTACTGAGAGAGAGAGTTGGGTGTGCACAGGCTCGATGATTCGCCATCCAATGCGAATCAGACGTCTGGCTGTAGTACCAGACAGCGAGAGCGACCTCCAGACGTCTGGGGTGACCATCGGACGTCTGGGAACTAGGCCAGACGTCCCCGCAGGCTTCTGGACGTCTGAGAAACCACGCAGAACAAGGTAATTCTCTGATCCACTTTTTAAAACGTCTGGAAGAAGTTCCAGACGTCTGATTTTGCACAGTGTCGTCATTTTCGACCCGTTGAGGGTCCGTTCGGGTTCCGTTTTCCGCATTTCGAGTTGCGTTCTTTCCGGAATTAAATCCTCTACCCGTCTACAGTAGCTATACACTGTTTTGAGACACTCCTTGTGTTTGATCCTTGTGATAGGACCTCATTCCGTTGCAGTCTTGGGGGTCGCGGAGGCACACAGGATTCCTAATCACGCCCCCATTACTCCCGTCGTACCTGGTAGAGTGGTTTTAAGTATAATCTGTTAAATTATGAAATCATAAATAGAACCTAGGACATTGCATGAATCCTAGGAATGAGAAATAGATTGAATGGTAGATCCCAGGGTGTTACATGAATCCTAGGGCTGGAAAACTAGATTGTATGATAGATCCTAGGATATGGCATGAATCCTAGGACGGGAAAACTAGTGGAATGTATGAATACTGCAGTCTTGAAAAATGTGGAAAGGAAATAATAGCTGCCTGTAAATTCGTTTAAACAGCTGCCTGTTATGAATAAATGAACATGATTAAGAATATGGGTTGTATGAACGTGAAACTGAAATGGTGAAACTGGAATGTTCTGAGTTAAAGAGCTGGAACCCTATGGGGAATTAGGAGTAGAACTCCTGGAAAGGGAATGGAAAAGAATTGGGGAAGTGAGCTGGCCCTTGAGTACGGAGTACCAAGGAGAGCGACTGTCCCCCTGTTTAGTGCAGAGATGAGCTAGCCGCCCCAGGGACCCGGGGTTAGGACTGGCCACTCTGTACCGACTTGCTGGCCCTCGTGTACGTAGTACCGAGGAGAGCTACTAGTGTAGGGAGGTACTAGCTACCCCACGGGCCCCGGGGTTCTGCTAGCCTCCTACACCGACTTGTTAGGCCCACTGGGGCAAACCAGGGTAGTCAGGCGAGGGTGCGCAGACTGTGGAGGGGCAAGGCTCCGGTTTGGTTACTGTGGAGGGGTTGGACCCCTGTTACTGAGAGGGCTCTGCCCTGGGCTGGTTCCGTGTTGTGCTTTGGGTGCACCCGTTAACGGAAACGACTGACCGCGTGCCAGTACGGGTTAGCTCCCTGTGCGTTTATCGCGCGTGCCGTAGTCACCGTTACGTCTGTTCAGTGACCTTGGGGTGGTTGACTGAGGGTAGGATCACCACGGGGGACTCTCCCGGCCAGGAGAGCACCACGTGCTACTTCTACCTTTTGGAAAAGACTGCAATCAAGATCGTTCCCACGAGGAACATTCGAGATCAAGTGAAGGATCTGAGAAATTAATGAAATCGTGAGATAATTGAAAGACTTAAATAAAGAAAGTAACAGAACTTAACAGCTACTGTACACACTACTGTTTCTTTAGTTTTAGTTGCCACTCTACTCAGCGTTTTGCTGACGTGTTGCACCCGTTACCTTTCAGGACCAGGTGTTGAGCAGCCAGGGTCAGCAGCTGCAGAGGACGCTGGGCCGAGTAGGGTCCAGTAGAGTTACCACTGTTTCTTGTACCTCTTTTTGTTCCATTATAGTGAGTAGTTCTTGTTTCCGCTGTACTTTTCTTTACCTGCAGTTCATATTTAGTTATAAATGTTGTTCTACTGTTGTGGTGGTATATATTGTAGTAGTTTCTTTTCTTGCTGCTGTATTTTCTTATTGTTAGTTATATTCATGTTGAATGTGATTTATTTTACTGCTCTTTTGGTTACTTCCTCGTTGGACGACTAAGTCTTGGGATTAGTTGAGTCGGTCCGGTTCTCGTGTCTCGTAGAGGCTCACGAGAACCGGGTCGTTATAGTTTATGACAGCATTTAATATTTAGATTTCTTCTAAATACAAAAATGTTATACTTTCAAAAAAGAAAAAGTGTTGCAAAGTTCTCAACTTGCCTTCGAGTCTTTAAGGATTATGGAATGAGGTATTCAGTAGCCATTAGTAACTAAGGTGTTCAATATGAAATCTTGATTGGTTTGATTTTGTTTTTACTGTCATCTACTCAATTGAATATGCAAATTGCACATATCACGGTTTAAGATTATCAATTGCACCTGTTATCTTGGTTGATAGTAGTGGGTCATTATGTTTGTTGACCAATTATATTAGATAACATATAATGTTTTGATCTCTATGGATGGGGTCTTCTTTAATGTATTTATCTTATTTTATGTTCTCTTTTCTTTCCTCTTTTTGACATAAAGATTGTAGGTTATAGCTTTATGAATTTTTGAGTTAAGTTTGGGTTTAAATTTTGGTTTTGTTGAGTGGGTAATTGAATGGGTTTTATGGGAAATTGTATAGTAGGTTTAAATCATGCATCTCACTTTAATGTACATTTTTGTGATGAAACCTTTGCCTATTTATTTTATTTGCAAGATCATGTTAGGTTAGCAACTCATGCAAATTACAAAGAGTTTGTGTTGTTTGTTGGATTAGGATTCTTTCCCTTTGGCAATGATTCAAACATTTTTGTTGAAAGTATAAGCAACAAAGTTTTTGGATTTACTGATACAAAAATGATAGGGTATTTCATCTTTCAAAGAGAAGATTTGATCCAATTTTCAGAGATATTGCTCAAAACAAAGTTTCTTACCATGGAAATAAAGTGAACTTGTAACAAATTTTAGGTTGTTAATTGTTTTTAGTTCCTCTATCATTGAAATAAACAAAATTTTTTGGTCCCTTCAAATATATGTTGCAATGAAATCTGTCTACAATTTTTTAGGCATATTTTCTATAAAGTTTTCATTGGATAACTTTAATTTCTAAGGAATGTTTTGGTGGATATTATACAATAATTTTCTATTTTATAGGTAATCAAAATAAATTATAATTATGATAAATTATGACTATTTTAAAGGATGATTAATACTTTTTTGCATCCTTCATACATTATAACGAATTAATCATTGGCATATTCTTCACAAGGTGACGAAAAAAATTGTTGTTAAAAAAAAAGTAAAGACAACAAAAATATTCGTTGCTCAATTTAAAATATGTGACAATTTTAATAACAATTTTATTCGTTGTTTAAATTTACCAACGAATATATTATTCGTTGTAGATTTAACAATGGCTCGTATAGCAAGAAATATGGCGACAAATAAATTATTCGTTGATAAGTCATATAACGACGATTTATTCATTGTCATTTTCATAAAATATTTATCACCTTTGACCCTTTTTGTTGTAGGTACTAGGAAGAGATCGTCGCACTCCTCCCACTACTACAGACGAAGCCTCCATGCTCTAGAGGCATCACAGTCCTGAAGGCCTCCTTTAGTGTCAAAGGAGTCTATGAAATGATCCCGGAGTTCTAGTCCATGACCTCAGGAGCATGGATCAATCCATCATACAACCTTGTAAATATATATCGTTATAATTATTTTATATCTATTATTATGAAATTAATGTAACTTGTAATTACTTACATGTCTCTTCTGGTATGTCTGATGTATCCATGCACGAGCATCATTGAGTGTTTGTTTACTGTGAATCTGCTCATAAACTCCCACTCGATCTAGCTCAATGCCCTCATGTGCCTCCGCTTGAAAATTAAATAAAACTTTTAGCTTTTGTTAATGTAACTAAATCCTTATTTAAATAAATAATATTGATTTAAAATATTTACATATCTGTCTTTTAATGAATTAATACTCATTCAACCCAAGCAATGGGTATGGGGAGGGGTTTTGGCCCTGTTGGCCTTGTTCTTCCTAATTTGCTCCTGTTAAGAAATACAATTTATATTACTAAAATATTTTGTAATTTACAGTTATAAAGTGAAATTAATAATTAGATATAAAATAATTTTTTTACCTCAACCGCTAGATCTCTCCAATGTTAGCAACACTCCCTCCAAATGTTAGCTGCAATTGTTGAAGGCATATTTTTGAATGCCTCCTCATGTAGCCTATTGTTATAAAACTAAAATAGTTTTATAATTTATTATTAGAAATGAAAGAATTCATATAAATAAGTCAATAACTTCTGAATTTAATAAGGAATTTCTTACCATACTCTTCATCTCCTCTCTCCATCAACAATGTATCCTACCTGAATGTTGTAGGATAGCCTTGGGTGCATTGGGAATGTCACCCCAATCAAAAGTATCTTATATTCAGTAATATATAAATCAATTATTATTGTTATATAGGTAAAGAAGAATGACATTCAAATTTATACCTACAACTCCCGAATAATGGACACCTTCAACTCTATGGTGACCCTCCTCCAATCGAAGCAGAAAAGTGTCACAGTTGCCTTGACAATCATGGCCAACCGACTAGTAAAGCTAGGGTAGTTCTTCGCTTCCCAAGCTGCAGTAATCGTCACCACAATCTTGGTGCCCTCAGGTAATCTGTCGAGGTCTGCATTTCGTGTCAGACCTCCCATGTTTTTCTTAGTTAAGCACATTAAGCAATAAATTATAATAGATAATATAATAAATGAAATAAACTTTAAAAAATAATTGCTTAGAAATTTTACCACCACTGTTGCCTATCAAGTACCAAGCTGCTACGATGTGCCTGCCTCAGTACTAGGCTGCTGCAACATGCTTGCCTCAGTAGCAGGCTATTCGAAGGGTTGATCTACCTCCTCAACCTCAAGCTCACCCCCCTCATGTCCATCGTCCTCCTCGGGTTGGGTCTCATGGTGAGGATTCACCTCAACAAAATAGGTATGTTAGTCTGGTGGTGGGGAAGTAAAGACTAGTGCCTTACCCCTACCAGACCCATGATGGTAATGACTGACGTGCTCGAATCACTATAGTTAAAAATGCGACATTGTAGCATGATTGAAGCATCAAGTTTAACATTTATATCGAACTATTAGTAATTTGGTGAATCCGAGTCATTTCGCTGGGAGACTAAATAATTCTTAATTAGGTTGATGAGCTTGGTTATGCAATTTAAAGATAAAAATAAAAGTTTAATTGGAACTTGTTACCTCCTAATGTTATCCTAACCAACCACTACAATATAACAAAGATAATTAATGAACTTAACGACTAATTAAAAAGAAGACTTAATAATTTAAAAGTGTACAAACGTATTTTTTTATTTCATTTTCCAAAACATTAATTTCTACTACTGCCAACATGAACTACATTATACATGATATAAAACTCAAAATTAGATTTCTATGCAAGAAAACACAATTAAGCATACATATAATTTTTTAGCAATTTAGAAACACACCTAAGGATTTAAAAGTAAAAAAATTTAAATCATAAATTTTTTTGAAAATTAAAAATATAACTTATGCAATTGATATCTTAAAATAATGAGGTAGCAAGTTATGCTACTCAACAACAACACGTAACAACAATATATAAATTTCAAACTAATACAACTTTGATCACAACGTGGCTAGCAAACATGTAAAACCATTCATGGAGACTAACCACTATCTCTTGATATTAATTAAATACACCTACGTATAAAACATATGAAAGAGAGAGGGGGTGCTCATGAAGACGTAAAGGTCGGGGAAGAGACTCGCGTAGGAGACAGAGGGGTTGGTAGTCGCTAATGGTTGTTGTTGACGTTGAGGACGTGCATGACCTTGGTAACAACCGGTGGTTGTCGTGATTGCATGGAGAGGAGTAGGAGAGGGAAGGTGGTAGTGGTTGTTGGTGGCCATTGAGTGATTGGTTGATGATGGTGGTGGTGCAATTGGTTGAGAAGGAGAGTGGGAAAGGGAGGGTAGTAAAGGAGAGATGGAGAGGCTGAGGAAGAGGGTTATTGTTGTGGTGATGAAGCCGGTGGCTATAGGTGGTGGTAGTGGTGGTTAACGTATTAAGAAAAGAAGGAAAAGAAGGGTAACAAGGGAGGAACGGGGGTGTTAATGGCTGAAATGGAGGGTGAGGTCGAGAGAAAAGTTTGAGGTGCGTATCCCGTAATCAGGAAAATCAAATCGTTGAGGAGGTAGAAAAGGAGTAGAAGGATTGCGAGGCGATTTTGAGTTGAATTGCAGAGGTGATTAGGCGTATTTGGTGGCAGTCGGTGATGGGTTCAATTGGTGGGACAAGAAGAAGGAGAGGAAGAGGGAGTTGAGGAGGGAGA
This sequence comes from Thalassia testudinum, assembly GCA_037157565.1. NCBI lineage: Eukaryota > Viridiplantae > Streptophyta > Magnoliopsida > Alismatales > Hydrocharitaceae > Thalassia > Thalassia testudinum. The sequence continues at coordinate 20,089,791 of JAZHRO010000015.1, read as the reverse complement.
GCTGGCAGTGGTGGTTGTGAAGGTGGTGACTGCGTGGTCTGCGGTGGTGGTGGGTGGCTAGCGGTGGACTGCTGGTGGTGGGCGCGTTGAGCGGTTGATGGTGAAGGAGAGGAAGAAGAGGACAGGGGTCGGTGTTGGTGGTCTGTTATGGCGATGGAAGGATGGCTAACGGTAGAGGGAAAAGGAGAAGAGAGAGTTAGGGAAGGAGAGGGAAGAGAAGATAGGAAAGGAGGAGGGGGCAACGATGATGTTGCTGCAACTGTAAAGCGGAGGGAAGTGGCTGGCAGTGATGTTGGGTGGGTGGTGGTAGTGATGGTGGTAATCGTAGGGTGAAGGATAAGGAGGAGGAGGAAGGATGAGATATTGAGCGAGAGAAGGATCGCCAGAGAGGAATAGAGAGCGATAGAGAGGGTAACGGGAGATGGCAGCCTCGGTGGCGTAAGGCTACAGTTGCGGTGGAGGAGGATAGGAGCGAGAGGAAGAGGAAGGTGACGAGGGGTGAGAGGGGGAGGGTGTGCCGCCTAAGGTCTTCGGTAGGAGAGGGAGATGGGAAAAAGAGAGAGGCGAGGGGGTAGTTACGATAACGTGGGGGGAATTTGCAGGTGAAGTTACATAGCCGTGGGAAGAAGTTATGGAATGGTCACGTAGGGATTTTTATTTATTATTTGTTTTCTTTGAATGGGATGAGTAGGAATTGCCTGAAGGGAAGGAGGGGATAAAATATAAATGATTATGGTGGAATTAAGATGAGAATAAGAGTCTGTCCTCTCCACTATGTAATAGGGCTTCAATTAATCTGAAATACCTGCATATATAAAATAATTATGTAATAATATGTAAGTATGTACAATTTAATATTATTTAGATTTGTTGCATGCAAAAGTATTACTTAAGCAAGTTAAAAAAAAAAAGTATTAATTAAATTATTAGCCTTATTATTTCATTAATTACTTATTTTAAGTTCTGAAACTACATTAAAAAATAACTAATTATACCATACAAATGTAGTTTTATCACATACCCCAACTTACATTTTGTTAGTCCCTAACAAAAGCTTGGAATTAAAATAGAGTAAAATAACGAAAATGTAAAATGAGGGCCCACATTAACCAATCATCGCCATTAACTTAAGTGTACAACATTAGATTTAAATTGTGGCTCAACAACTCCTAAGTGACAAATCAAGATAAAAGACTCATTATTCTTGGATTCAAGTGTCATAGTGAATTTCTAGAGAACTTACAATCAACTAAAGTTTAAAAATGAGTTGGAAATAAATTAAGTATTTGTGCACGTGAATTGAATAAGTTTACAAGCCAAGATGTAAGAAATCAAGTCTATAGAGTCTGAATTTATTAGTTTGATTAATCTCCACAATCACCTTGGATTCTTTCCTAGTACATCCTGGGTTACTACTCATCACCTCCCAACACATCTTAGGTTCATCAGGCTTTCTAAATGACCCATGTAGCAAGCCTTACATCTATAACTCCTAGACTAGTTGGCCTTAGGGTGCTGAGTGATGAAACATTCTAAAGGACTTGTCGGCTTGAGTCATAATGGCTTACAAATCCCAAGACATGTATTAAGTTTATTTAATGATGTTGAGTATTGGACTAAGATTAGAATTAGGTTCTCCCTACTTCATATTTTTTCCTTCACAAAATATATATAATGCCTCCCACTAAAAAATTGGCGTAAAGGAGAGGACTTTTCATGAAATTTTTCTGATTTTTTTCTACTACTTCTCTTTTTTTTCTTTTTTCTATATATATATTTTTTTTTTTTTTTTTTTCTAAAGAACCTAATTCTTATCTTAAATCACACTCAACAAGTTAATTACATTTATTCTGATTTCCCAGGAGGATGGTAAGAGCTTCCTAGAAGTGATTCAGAAATCCTCTTAAGGGAAGTGGAGAACAATAATTAAAATTTGTGACTCTAAAAAACCAAATCCCTAAGAACATTTGTGTCTGACAACTTATCAGTGTGAATAGTGAATATAAAGGAATACTTAAATTTTCAAACTCTTCTAAGCTGATGGTTGAAAATAAATCATATTTACTCTTCACTCTTCAACTCAATACCAAGAAATAACAAGACTAAAATGACTAAAATATTTGAGAATCCTAAATCTTAATTGATCACCTTGTTAATTAAGTCTAAGAACTAAAGAGCCACTGAGTTAAACCTACGTATACTTCCTAAGGTAACAACTCATGGTTAAAGGGACATTTTCATCATCCTTCAAAACAAAACAAAAATAAAAACAAATGGAAAAATACGACTCAATGCATGCAAACTTTAAAAACTTTCTTTTAATGCAAAATAAAAGATAAAGCATGCAAGTTTTGATTTTTTTTTTTTGAAAATTTTTCAGCTAAAACTTAAAAATTGCAAGCTTACACAACACATCAAAAAACAAATACAGGTTGAATAATAAAGGGAAAGAAAATAGGTTTTCCCTACCCCCAACTTAAATGGCATTGTCCATAATGGCATAAAAATAATAAAAGAAAGGGAGTAGCTTAGATAGATATGACCTGATGTAGTGAAGCACTTGTGATGGTAAGCCAGCCAGCTTACCTAACCTACAAAACTAAAACAGATTAAAAACAAAAAATTTTATTTATTTACAAAATCTAAACAATGGCTAAATAACCTTGTTTATATATACAAAATTAAATCTAAGAAAAGTAAGGCTTTCAATTATTTACTGACCGAGAAAAAGAAAGCCTCTATAAGAAAAATCGATCCATGGATTCACCATGATTGAGTCTTTCTACATCAGATCCTCAAGATGTAATAAAATCACAAGAAGTCTCGTAAAGCTACTCTTCTCTTATGATGAAATCTTGTAATAGTGACATAGATTAGCACCCCGAGATAACCCTATTAGTTCTCGCAAAGCTACACTCCTTAAAGCTAACTCAGGTAATGCTGACTCCAACCTGTTTACGAGTAGTAGGTAACATCTTAAGGAATAAGGCTTCATTGAGCTACACTCTATCCTCAAGAGGTAACTAATCCTCGTATCAGGCTCGAAGTCACTATCCTACTAAGATACAAATAGGTTAACTCAAAAGAAAAGAGGCCAGCTAACTAACCCGAATGTTAAGCATCGCAGTGCTACGCCTCCCACATCTATCTGAAATGCTAACAAGCCCTACAATCTTGATAACACCTAAAACTTCTAGTAATCTCAGAGTGGAGTCTCACAGTGCTACTCTTCCCACATGAGTCCAAGGTCACTAGTGCCTAGTAATGCTATCTTTCAGTCTCCACCAAGCTGGTCTCAAATCTTGAGAATCAACCTAGCTTTAGGAAATAAATACAAACTACCTAAAAGAAACAACTTTTTTTATGTTTTTGTTTTTGCAGATTTTTATTATGTACAAATTTTCTGATTTTTTTACTTTTTTTGTAAATTTTTATTATATAGAATTTTTTTCATTTTTTTTCATTTTTAAATTAATTTATTTACAATGTTGGGTTGCCTCCTAACCAAATACCTCTTCGAAAAATTTGGTTCGATTTCTTTTAAGGTTCCATAGGATTATATTGTATTTATCTTTATCTACTGCTTTTATTTCGTGCCCCAAGTTTTTGGGAAGACCCGTTGTGCTTCTCTTCAGGTTGAAAAGAGAAAGGATTCTTATAAGAGTTTGTACCATTCTCGTTCAAGTGATACGATAGTGGATTGACTAGTGTTGTTTAGTCGGAAAAATCTTAAGCTAGGAGGCTTAGGTAGTGGTTTTTACTCAAGAGGGTTTCTACTATAAATTCAAGTGTCATCTGTGCATGTTTTTTTGTGGCTTGAATTTATTCCATTGTTATTATTTTTTAAAATTATCAAGCGATACCATTTACCCCTCCCCTCTAGTATACTGTTAAGATCCGCAAGACCCATACTTGATATCAGAGCTTAACCTGTCGAGAAGATATCAAAGTCCTCTGCTAACATGTATGCTTAGGGGCAGTCTATTGTTCGGCCTCCATTGTTTGATGGAATGAACTATGGTTATTAGAAGACTAGAATACAGATCTTTCTTGAGTCAATGGACTTCGAGGTGTAGGATGCCATTGTCTCCAAATACACACATCCAGAAATCAAAGTAGCAGTGACTCCAGATTAGAAAAAGATGGAAAGACATAATCTAAAGGCTATGAACGCGATATTCTATAGACTCTTGAAGGAGGAGTTCAATCATGTATCGGCCTACAAAACTACTCATGAGATCTGGAGCATCTTGGAAGTCACCCATGAAGGTACCTCCAAGGTAAAGGAAACCCGAGTAAATTTGCTACCACAAAATATGAGCTTTTCAGGATGAGGAAAGGAGAATCCATTAAGTAGATGTTTACAAAGTTTACAGACATTGTAAACTCTCTATGGAACTTGGGCCAAGAGATTAAGAATGAAGTCCTGGTGAGGAAAATTCTTCGATCTCTCACTAGTAATTGGGAGACAAAGACTACTATCATCCAAGAATCAAAAGATCTATCTATCTATAAGCTAGACATTCTTGTTGGTAGTCTTATAGCATATGAAGTCCAGCTTCAACATATGAAGGAAAATGAAAATGAAGGAACCAAGAAGAAGAGTGTAGCACTTGAAGCCATTGATCAATCATAAGAGACCTCAAGTGAAGATGAAGATGCCATTGCTCTTCTTTCGAGGAAGTTCAGAAAGTTCCTCAAAAACAAAAGGAATTGAAGAAGGAAGACTCCAAGGAAGACACTATCATCCACTACAACTGTAAGAGAAAGGGACACATCCGAAAGGATTGTCCACTCCTTAGAAAAGAAACAAAAAGGAAGAAGAAATTCCCAAGGATGGAAAGAAGAAAGCTCTTCAAGTAACCTTGGATGAGTCTAACTCAAGCTCAGAAGAAGAAACCTCCAGTAAAGAAGCTCTTCTAGGACTTATGGCTCTAGAAGATGAGGTAACATCTTTTTCTCCTGATGAATTATTAGAAGCCTTTTTTGAAATGCATGATGTAGCCAAATCTCTTAAGATAGAAAATGAAAACTTAGCAAAAACTTTAGAAGAAGAAAAAGTACTAAAAGATATGTTTGCGTCACAAAATAAGGAACTATCACTTGAGATTACATCACTTAGATCACAGATAAATGACCTAAAGCTAGATATTGATAAGCTAAAAAAAAATTTTGCTAGTCTTATAGATGATTTAGCAAAATTTACAAAAGGAAGTCGTAATTTGCATAAACTACTAAGAACACAAACTTACACTACCACAAAATATGGGTTAGAATACATACCCAAAAATGATCATGAAGCATCTAGTTCAAATCAAAAGAACGAGAAAACTAGCTTGCCTAAATAGGCAACATCAACTAACAAACATAGACTCAAGCAAAAATGGGTACCAAAAGCACTCTTAAAATTTTCTTTTGTAGGTCAAGTAGATTAAAGGTGGACTTATCGTGAATCAAATAGAACCTTGAAGCCAATATATAGATCCGACCTCATAGATAAATAAATGATAGGATTAAGAAGGAAAAAGGTGGATTATGAACAATGGGTATTCTAAGCACATGACAAGAGAAGAAGGCCTATTCCTGCAACTCAACTGCTAGGAAGGTGGTACAGTTACATTTGACAACAGCCACAAGAGCCGTATTATTGGAACTAACCAAATTGGTAATTCTTCTGCCTCTTTTGTTAATGTACATTTACTTAAAGGACTAAAACATAATTTACTTAGTGTAAGTCAAATCTGTGATAAAGGTTATAAAATTACTTTCAACTCAACTGATTTTAAAATAAGAAACAAAGAAACCAAACAAATCCTCCTTAAAGGTCACAGCTATAAAGACATTTATATTGTCAACTTCGACAAATGTGACAGCTTTGAATATCTTATTGCATCTGACGACACAATACTCTAGCACAAATGGTTAGGTCATGTTCACATGAAGAATATCAATAAACTTGTGAAACATGAGCTCGTAAAGGCCTGCCAAAAATCAATTTCGAGAGAAGCAAAGTTTGGGACTCTTGTGAAATTGGTAAATTAACTAAAAACTCATTTAAACAAAAAAGGATGGTCAGCACTTCTCAACCCCTTGAATTACTTCAGTTAGACTTATTCGAACCAACCAAATCTGAAAGATATAGTGGGTGTAAATACTGTCTTGTCATAATCGATGATTTTTCAATATTCACCTGGGTATCTTTCTTGAAAAATAAGGATCTGACTATTGATGCTTTCGGTAAGCTAGTAAGTAGATTACAAAATGAGAAAGAATCGGAAGTCATTAGAATAAGAAGTGATCATGGTGAAGAATTTGAGAATCAATCTTTTTCTGAATTCTGTGATCAATATGGAATAAAACATGAATTTGCTTTTCCTAAAGCTTCACCTCAAAATAAAGTTGTTGAAAGGGAAAATAGAACCCTGTAAGTGTGTGCCCGCACAATGCTGTGCGAGTCAAAGTTACCTCGATATTTTTGGGTTGAGGCTGTAAACACTACTTGCTATATCCAAAATAGATCCCTGATCAGACCCATCCTAAACAAAACATCTTTTGAACTCTATCATGGAAGAGCACTTAGAATTTCCTCTTTCAAGATATTTGGTTGTAAATGTTTTATACTGAACACAAAGGATAATCTTGACAAATTTGATGCTAAGAGCTCGGAAGGAATCTTTTTAGGTTACTCAACCAGAAGTAAGGCCTATAAAGTGTTTAGCAAGAAGAATCCTATTGTTGAGGAAACTCTGCATGTATCTTTCAATGAGACTCTAACTCAACTGCACTCTTCTCATGATGATGATGATAACCACATAGATCCTTCAAACATACCAGAAGAAAACATATCAGATGAAATATCAAAAGATGTGTCTAATATGAAGGATCATCTAAAAGTGTTTGTGATAGGAGACCTATTCAAAGGAGTTCAAACTAGATCTTCAGCCAACACCTTAGCCTTTTCAACTCTTGTTTCGCAACTAGAGCCCAAAAATGTTAAGGATGCTTTTTCATATGATTGTTGGATTATTGCAATGGAAGATGAATTAAATCAATTTGAAAGAATTCAAGTATGGAAACCTATTCCAAAACCCGACTCATACTATCATAAGAACTAAATGCATTTTCAGGAATAAGTTGAATGAATCAGGAGTAGTTAGGAACAAAGCTAGATTTGTGGCTCAAGGGCATAATCAAGAAGAAGAAATTGATTTTGATGAAACATATGTACTTGTAGCTCGCTTGGAATCCATCAGAATGTTGTTAACCATTGCCACCCACATGGAGTTTAAACTCTTTCAAATGGACGTCAAAAGTGCATTTCTAAATAAATTTCTCAAAGAGGAAGTCTATGTTAGGCAACCTTCAGGCTTTGAAGATGTGAACCATCTAGAATGTCTATAAACTAAATAAAGCCTTATATGGTTTGAAACAAGCTCCTTGCGTTTGGTATGACAGATTAAAAACCTACCTAATTGAACATGATTTTAAAATCGGCAAAGTAGATCCAACTCTCTTTACAAAAAGAAAAGAAAATGATCTCTTATTAACATAAATCTATGTTGATGACATCATTTTCGGTACTGCTAATGATCTTTTATGCCAAGAGGTCGTCAAGGTTTTGCAGGATCAACTCGAAATGAGCATGATGGGAGAACTTCAGTTCTTTCTTGGTCTTCAGATTGACCAACTATCCTCTGGGATATTCATATCACAAATAGAGTACACCATGGAGATTTTGAAGAAATTCTCCATGGACAAGGTGAAAGGGAAGGAAACATGTATGGAAATCTCCACTCAACTCAAAAGTAATGAAATAGGTAAGCCTATAGATAAAAAATTATACAAAAGCATGATAGGTCCTCTACTATATTTAACTGCTAGTAGACCCGATATTCTGTTTAGCACTTGCCTATGTGCTCGTTTTCAAGTTGACCTTAAAGAAACACACCTAAATGTAGTAAAAAGAATACTTAAGTACCTAAACCAAACATCAAACCTAGGACTTTTCAATCCAAAGTCAACCACATTGGATCTCTATTCCTTTTGTGATGCTGACTATGCAGGTAGTTTCACTAACCAAAAGCGTACTAGTGAACGTGTCAGTTTCTCATAAATTCACTAATCTCTTGGTTTTCTAGAAAACAACATACCGTTTCACTACCCACAACAGAGGCAGAATACATAGCTGCATCTTTAGCTTGTTCACAATTATTGTGGATGAAACAAACACTAAAAGATTTTGATATATCCTATAAAAATAACAAAATATTTTGTGACAATACTAGTACCATTAATCTCTCTAGAAATCCTATACAACACTCTAGGACTAAACACATTAATGTTAAGCGTCACTTCCTAAGAGACTATGTCTGAAAAGGAGGATTAACTTAGAGTTTGCTCAAACTGAGAATCAGTTAGCTGATATCTTTACAAAACTCCTACCAAAAGATAGAGTTAACCTTATTGTCGTGCCCTAGGTTTATCAAGGATAAAAGAGCTAATTGGATAACTTTTGATTGGCATGTTTTCTATTTTTGATCGATCAAAAATTAATCTTTGATCGACCAAACTTATTGATCGGCCAAATTCTTGGCGAGAATTTTTCCTCCAAAAATCTGATGTTTGATCAAAAAAAAATTTTACCTAATCTACCAATTTGTTTGGGCGGGAAATTTTCCTCCAAAACATTGAACCTTGATTGACCAATGATCTTATCCGATCGATCAATTTCACTTTTGATTGACCAAAACATAGTTTTGATCAACCAATTCTGGACAGAACCCAATTCCATGTTTGCAATCCTAATCACTTCCAATCTCGATTCTAATCACCTAAACCATGCCTAATCTACGTGATTACCTACCCAAAGTATTATTACCTTTCTTAACTATTCAAAAAAAAAATAAAACACATACTTTTTAACCCAAACCTTAATTTTTTACTCAACACCTCTACCCCACCTAAACCACTTGTCCCCACCTCAACCGAACCAACCAAAGAGTTCCACGCCCTACCTCTCCCATGGTCGATGCCACCAACCAACACCTCCGGCACCACCAACCATCATCGTCCTCTTCTTGGAGTTAGACCGTCCTCTGATCTTCCTCCCTTGATCCTCTCTTTGCTGTGGAACCTCCTTTCATCCCTCTTCCCTTCGACACACGCTAGGCCATCATCCGCGACCTCGCCCCACGTCGTGCAACTGCTCCCTACACCGGTCACAACGCTCACCGACTCGCTCTCTACTTCAACGACCACTCCAGCTTCCTTACTTGATCGATCTACTTGATCAATCATGGAAACTTCTAAGACTTAATTCAAATCCTTGTCTTTTGGATTTTACCTAAGCTTAGATGTTATGAGATTGATCTTGTGATGATCTTGTGCTTATTTGCCCATTTTATAGTATATGCGAGCAAATTTTCTTGTGGTACTCTCGTGTATATACAATTTGAACGGTTTTGATCAACCAATCAAGACATTTGATGAAGCAAAATCTGATTTTTCATAACCATGTCCATACCGTTTTTGATTGACCAGTAATCCTTATTTGATGGACCAACGTAATTTTTTTTTTTATTGTCATGGCTCCAAAACGTGCACGTGTTTCCTCTAGTTCTCGTAATGACATGTTTGATTGCTTTTTCATTACTAAGGCCACCCGTGAGCATTTCTCCATTCTTGCCAAGCTTTCCCCACACTTTGGTAGGCCCGTCGATTTCCCTTATTTTGAAACCATCTTTCCGGGTATTCGTGATAAGTTTGCTTACCACCAGATTCTTCGTCTTTTTGAGTGCAAGTTTTATGCTAGTTCAAAGAACAATCGTATCCCTGGTGTTAACCCCATGGCTTGTCACCTATTTTATGCCAACTTGAAAAACATAGGTGAGTGGTTCAACATTGAGCTTACCTCTAATGTCTATGGCATAGAGGTTTTGGTCAATGCCATTGTCATTACTGAGATTCTTGGTTGTCCCAATGTCGGTCCCACTTTTTTGAGCTTCACCAGCAAACCTAGAGCGACACCATCAAGGAGACCTTGCTTACTCCCACGCATTATGACTTGGGTCATCTTGCAAATCCCCATATTTCCATCACCTTCCTCACTTTTTGAATCACATCATTTTGTGGAATTTTATGTCAAAATCCACCTCCTTTGAGAACTACCCTTGGATCATTGTTATCACCCTCTACGCCTTTATAAAGAACAAGCGATTCAATTGGAACCACTTGATTCTTTATTTGATGCACAAGCAACCCACCAACTCCTTCCAGTTTAGGACACTCCTATCTCACATCTTCCTACATTTTAATGTTCTAATGGATATAAACCACAAGTAGTTTATCACAAGAGTCTCCATTTTTTATAAGGTTACATATACCAAAATGGAGCAAGCTTAGGGAGCTCATGGAGAGGATGCAGATCCATAGTAGTAGCAGAAACCTCAAAAGCTAGACCGACCCTCTTCTCAGGGACCCTCTTCTATAGTACCTCCAACCTTCCTATCATATAAGCACTTCACAGTGACCTATCCTCCTCCAGTGCGACCTGCTCCGTCTTTCTACCACCAAGAGTGGGGACTTCTTGACAGACTTCTCTCAGGCAGGGACTATGTCAGTATTTAGGACATTACTGATGGGATTTCACTGATGATGCATAAGCAACAAGAGATAGACCTAGTGATGATGAGACACGAACATCAGGTATCCGACTACTTGAATGCTCAAGGTCAGTTCTTGGATAGACTTGGAGAGTCTATTCATGGCATTTAGCAGCAGCTTCACAAGCCTCCTCATCTACGTCGATCTACTACAGTTCCTCCATCTGCAACAACACCTCCTCTTCCTCCTCTAGCAGAGACAGATCAGTAGATCACTCCTCCTCACCAGATAATCAGGCAGCCAACATCGTCCTCGTCAGCTTAGAGACGCCTCTGACTTGGTTGTCCGTCCTCTTTAGGATCTTTAAACTCGATGGACCTTGAGTTAGATACAAACCTCCAGAGCACCTTGGATGCTTTCATGGCCTCCTTAGAGTAGTTTTTATATCTATTGTGGACTCTTTTATATTTGGCTAGCACTTTTCATTTCTGGTCTGTAGAACTTATATATTATGTGGACTGGTTTATTCTGCTTTATGTATTTGAGATGCATGCTTACCTTAATTTAGCTGCATATTTATTTCTATAAGTTGAGCTGCATGTTAACTTTCCTGCTTCAATTACATGTTTAAGGGGGAGAACATTAAAATTTTGAAAAATTATCTGCTATACTTTTTGCTGAAACAAAAACGGGGGGGCATATTATGCATAACTCTTAAATTTTTATCTGTCTATACATAATTATAATTTTCTTATCCTAAAAAAAGGGGACAATGCAAGTATCTCTATTTTAATGCACCAAAATTATGTTATCTCTTTAGACTAATTTGGCTGAAAGTTTAAGTGTTGAGAATTAAGAGAAAAAATAAGAAGGCTTGAGAGGAGTTAAGAATAAGAAGAGAGACAGTAGAGATTAAATGAAAGAGAGAGAGAAGTCCGATGCAATAATTAGAAGTCTAATTTCAACATTTGAGTCGCCTAATTGACTTAATGGATGTCTGATTGAAAGCTGAGCTGAATTAAAAGAGAGAAATGAAGTATTGATGAGCTTTATATTGTAACAAAGGCATCTACCTGTATTGTAAATTGTTTTATACCTTATATTTTGTAAGCATTTGTAATCAATGTTTCTTCTCATGCTATTCATTGTAAAATTATTCATGTACCTTTCTTTTATTAATGGAATAGTTGTAAGTTTTAATTGCTGAATTTTATGTCAATTGTTCATATGCTTAACATATTACTTATTTATATATTTAATTAATTTATTTATTAGTTAATTATCCATCAGAATAAAAATGGTGAATTAAACAACATTTATGCCTCTCAGTGAATGACCTAGACTCAACTAGTTAAAAAGAATTAAATATAAAATGTTAAATTAACTTGACCATATATTACAATCAATGACAATGATTTAACTCAAGTTAACCTAAGTCCATTCTTTACATAATTAATTAAGACTAATAACCTTAATTAACTGTGCTAAAAATTGAATGACCATTTTAATGGCACTGTTGCCAGGGATCGAACCTGCGTCGCCCATGTAAACAAGTGAGATACATGCATGCTGGCGATATTCCATGATATGGTGGGTGATTTTCTTGAGGTCTTTATGGACAACTTTTTGGTCTTTGGACCAACCTTTGATGATTGTCTAGCCAACGTAACACACATCCTTCGAAGATGTATCGATGTAAACCTCGTGCTTTCCTAGGAGAAAAGTCATTTTATAGTGCACGAAGATATTGTTCTAGGACATATCTGTAATTTCCCAACGGGAGGAGGTGAGATTTGCGTGATACGAAAAAATGTGGAAATATAAAAAAAATCTCACAAAAGTATGCAATCACAAGTACACAAAGATTTTTTGGTGGAAACCTAAGCCCGAGTAAAAACCACCACCTAAGTCTCCGACTTAGGATTTTCTGATCGACTGAGTCAATCAAATCCACTAACGAGTCACTTAAATGAGGGCGACTCAACCTCTTCCAACAATGCTACTTTAAATGAGGGTAGCATACCTCAAAACCCTTCTTCTTCATGAGGAGTATTTTGTCTAACAAGGGAGACAGGAATTCGCAATGCGAATACCCAAACAAAGACAATAAAATAAATATCATATAGAGCCACAAAGTAAAGTGAATAAAACTAGCTTCTATAGGCAAAGAAGAACTTCCCTTAGATGGAAGTGCGTAGAAGTGATCTACGCGATGGCACGACAGTCTCGTAGCAACGGCGGGAGAGCGGGTGCACGGCGAGAAAAGAGTTCTCAAGATGAAGACAATAGCTTTTAAGAGCTAGAACTTCTACATCTCTAGGACACAAATACGAGTGGAAAGTAGTGTTTCTTAGTGTGTCTTGGTGTATCTAACAAAGAAGGGCTCCCCCTCTATTTATAGATGACCTAGGAAGGCTTAGGAAGGGAACAAATCCAAGCCAAATTAGGCTGGAATCAAGGTCATTAATGATTCTAACGGGGTTATCAGATGTCTGGAAATCACTCTTAAGACCTCTGGAAACTAAATCAGGCGTCTAATCTTAGACAGGTTTCCTTACTTAGTTCAGACCTAAACAGGGTTCTTGTGTAAGTCATTCAGATGACTGATTGAACGTCTGGTACAAGATCTGGACGTCTGGAAACCTAGATTACTGCGGGAATGGATTTCCCGAGGCACAAACAACTAGATTACTGATGAGAGGTGATTTTGGTTTGATCGAGGGCTAACGTCTATATATCAGACATCTAAGGTCCTTTACGAACATTTGATAGAAGATTAAGGGTCAATCCTCAATGATTATATTTCTAAGCCAATGTTTCACTAATTGGACGTCTGGCGATGTCATCAGACGTCCTAGTAAACGTCTATACTAAGGGCTAGAGATCTAAATCTGGTAGACAATGATTCTCCAGGCTAAGTGTTTTGGACGTCTGATCAAACAGTCAGATGTCTTAAAAGTTAAGATCAGATGTTTGAAGTCCAGATTGGATGTCTGATCATGTTTTCTGATGCCTACTTTGGTTTTCTAAGTTCTCTAAGAGTTGTCTAAGTATCCTAGGGTTTAGTAGGCGATCCTAGGATATAAGGTAGGTTACTTTGAGGCTCTTTAATATATGATCTAAGAAATAGAAAGCAAAGAACAATAAAATACAGAGTACATGAATAGAATAAACATCTATCCTATTCTTCATACCTTCTAGCACTCACTCCAAGCGAAGCTCCTTCTCTAACGAGCTCCTCCAATCCACCATGAATGCGAGCTCTTCGCACTTCTCCTTCAAGCTTGTATCCATTTGCAAATAATCTGAAATCTTATATTTCAAATGCAAATATTAAATACAAGTGTTTTGTTATCATCAAAATTAACAATCGTGGTGCCCTTGCACCAACAATATCATCTCCGAAAGGGGTATTGAGATGGACATAGCTAAGCTTGATGTGATAGCTGATTTACCCGTTTGTAGCTCTATCTGGCAAATTCGCTCCTTTCTACCTCATGTCGATTTCTATAGGAATTTATCAGGGATTTCTCCAAAATTTCCAGACCCTTGACGCATCTCCTATCAACCGATGTGCCCTTCGATATGGGCCTCGACTGTATCGAGCATTTACGCAACTGCGTGATGTTGTCACTAAGCCTCCTGTTCTCCAACCCCCTGATTGGTATCTTGACTTTGAGCTAATGTGTGATGCTTCTGACCTAGCTGTTAGAGACATCTTGGGACAAAGATGCAATAAATACCCCTTCATGATGTATTACGCCAGTAAGACGCTAGATGAGGCCCAATGTAATTACAAGACCATTGAAAAGGAGTTGTTGGAGGTCGTCTTTGGGCTGGATAAATTTCAATCATATCTTCTGGGCTCTCATGTTACTATCTTTACTGACCATGCGGTCATTCGTTATCTCATGCACAAGAAGGATGCCAAACCCCGATTGATTCGTTGGATCCTTCTCCTTCAAGAGTTTGATCTTAAGATACGAGATAAGGCCGGAGCCCAGAATGTCATTGCAAACCACCTCTTAAGACTCGACTCGAACCATATTGAACTTTCCCTGCCGATAAATGAATCTTTTTCCTAATGAGCACCTTCTAGCGATAGATGTGGCAAGAGGATTGTGATATGCCGATATCGCTAATCACCTTGCTTTTGGCTTTCTTCTCGAGGCTGGCCTAAAAACTAGTGCGAGCATCTCATTGCAGAAGCAAAGTATTATTTCTAGGATAATACACTTCTTTTTAGAGTATGTGCTGATCAGCTTATCCATCGTTGTGTTCCTGACAGTGAGTTACCTAGTGTGTTCTCATTTTGTTATGATCAGGCCTGTGGAGGCCACTTTTCTGGGAGGAAAACTGCAGCCAAGATGTTGCTGTCTGAATTCTTTTAGTCCTCCCTTCATCATGATGCACACAATTACATTAAGCATTGCACTAGGTGCCAGTCGTTAGGGTCAATGTCACGTTGCGACATGATGCCCTTACAACCCATCCTAGCTGCAGAAATTTTTGATATTTGGGGAATTGATTTTATGAGCCCATTTCCTTTCAAGTACATCCTCATTATCGATTGTCTCGAAATGGATTGAGGCTATTTTCGCACGTCGTGCAGACCATGTTGTTACCACCAAATTTTGTCAAGGACTTTATCTTTGCACACTTTGGGATCCCTTGAGCCATCATTCAGATGGACAAAGCAATTTCACTCACTCATCATTTCAAGCACTTTTGAGGAAGTATAGAGTTCACCATCATATCGCTTCTCCGTACCATCCCCAAATGAACAGTCAGGTTGAGGTGTTGAACCGGCAGATCAAGCAAATCCTCCAGAAAACGGTTCAAACTGACTATAAGGATTGGTCTGACAAGCTAATTGATGCCTTATGGGCGTATCGGACTACCTTCAAGGCTCCCCTTGGTATGTCTCCGTATAAGATTATTTTTGGGAAGCCTTGTCAGTTACCTGTTGAGTTGGAGCACTGCATTTATTGGGCAGTTCGCCAATGTAACCTTAACCCAGACCTGTGTGGTCAAGAAAGGAGACTCCAACTCCAAGAATTAGAAGAGTTGAGTCATGAGGCCTATAACTCTACTTTGACCTTTAAATAGCGAACCAAGGCCTTTCACAACAATTGCATTTAGTGGAAGGAGTTTGAGCCATCACAGCAAGTTTGGCTTTATAATGCCCAGCTCAAATTCTTTCCTGGTAAACCAAAGTCCAAATGAACTGGTCCTTTCCTAGTCTCATGACCTTTTCCCAACTGTACCATCAAAATTGAAGATCCCAAGTATCGGCATAAATTTACGGTAAATGGGCAGCGGTTGAAACCATATCTTACTCTTGAGCCTAACCCCGTTGGTAAGATAATTGCCCTGCTGAAGGGTAACTAAGTTCGACCCCACTCCGAGTCCAGCTGGGAACATTAAATTTAGCGCTCGTTGGGAGACACCCCATACTCACCCTTGCACGAAGAACCTATAACCCTGTCTAACCCTTTTTGCATGCATATAAGGACAGCATGATTTGACATGGAGGGATTGATAGGCATTCATAGGATCTGGTATATTATTTAGGTATTATGCAAATTCCTGTCCATTATACATATCCATCTATAGTATATATAGATATCCTTATTGAAAAAATCATAAAAATTAAAAAATCTTGAAAATTTTCAAAAAAACTTATAAAATACAAAAAAATCCATAAAAATGGAAATTTTATAAACTCTAAAAATGTTTTCAAAAGTGTTTATCTATGATATGAAAGCTAAAGCAAAAACAAAATAAGTGTTTATGGACATTCAACCTTCGCTTTGGAGACTTCCTTGGCCACATAAGCTTCATTCGCTCAGGCTTAGGCTTAATTCACTTGAGCTTTGATAAGATAGACCAGGATCTCTCCTAACTTAAAACGTATTCTTATACCTAAGTCACTAGTACAGGATTCGTGAGTTTGTTTCTGCTTGGAAGTTTAAGTGACTGTGGTTTACACTGCACAGAGTCGGGAAAGACCAGTTGAACTTAAGATTCAACTTTAGTGTTCATTAGGGAAGGTGTAGTCCCTACCTATGCATACAGGTAGACTTTTTATCTTAGTCTTGAGTATTATGTTTAGGAGAAACTCTTTTCACCAAAGTACTCACCCATAAAATAAGTGTACTCTACTAAATAAAGTTGTACGAGACATACTGACATATGCTCACAAAAAAAAGAAGAAAAATCAACAAAAAAGAATTTAAAAATTGAGAAAAAGTAGAAAAAAATAAAAAAAGTTAAAAAAATTTAAAAAAAAAGCATTCTTTTAAATAAGTCAGTATGTCCTACAAATTCCTGTAAATTCTTCCACCAAAAAGATTTTTCACTATGCATTACAAATATCCTATTTTTACCAAATATTCTTTGAGCCACAAAGCAATAAGAATTGGATTTGAGTTTTCACTCATTTTTTAGAGTCGATCCAAAGATATAAGTTGAAGTTAGGACCAACCTTGACTTAAAAAGATATGAAATATCAAGCTTGAGTCTTAATGTTCATCGGGTTAGTCTTGATTATTCACTAAGCATAACCATAACCTCTTAGCTTTTAAGCTTGGCAAAAGCCTCTGAGTCCTGGAAATCACACTTAAGGTTTAAATATCAAGAGTCATTGTTGGTTGAGAGATGGTATATATTATGTAAGTCTTGAATGTTGGTAATCTTCTTTGCAATTGATTCTTACAATGTTCAACTGATAAACAAATTAATATTGCTTCAGAAAAATCTTCAGCTTAAGATCATTTCTAAACACTACTATCTTAGGTTTTAAATAAGTGCTTTGTTAGAGACTAGTAAAAGATAAGCATGGGGGTGTAATTGCGCAGCAATTCACATCGCTAATTATTCCATCTTATGCTATTTCCTAACTTACGCATTTAAATTAGATAGATTTTCAATAATTTTGTAAATATTTGCATGCATGCATTTTAGGAGAGGAAGATAGATATTGAGCCCCCCTTTCCTTCATTTTTACCCCTTCATTTCCATCGAATACCACCTAACAACTCCCTACATTAATTCCCTAAACCTTCAAGTGTCTACCCATAAATTACCCAAAATATCCCATTCCCTAACGACATTCTCTTGTGTCACTCTACACCCCCCTTATAACCACTTCCACCCCTCTCCACACATCGGGTCAACTCCACCTCCCACCACATCCAAACCACCACACACCTGCAGCACCTCACCCACGCACACACAACCACTCCTCCTCAGTCGGCCACTCCACTATCACCTCTCCTCTCTCCTCTTCCTCTCCATATATAGCACCCCTCACCAGTTGAGAGGAGGCACGCTGTGCACAAGAGAAGTTCACCATGGTCGCAACCACCATGGTGAGCTCCACTACCATTTAGCTACTTCATGAGCAGGTGGACGTGGTGGCTTCCTTTCACATTTACTATTTTTGTTTTTGTGTTTTTCCACCGTTAAAGTAGCAATAGGAGCTCTGTTCTTCGTATTGCTCTGTTTAGCACTGAAGTGTCCATCGTGGTTCATTTTCCTTCATGTGTTACTGGTCATTCCTTATCCGATGACAAATTCACCCACGCACAAACCCAACCAATGGAAAATCGCAACAGCCAGTGCACTTTTGCCCCCGGCTCACACTCGCACGCAGAAGGGTGACCGAGCATTCCTTACCCAGCCGGTGACCATACCTTCTCTCTCCTTGCTCCCACCTCCACCAACTGGTGCCCCTCATCTCACCACTCCTCACATGGTCTCACACACTCTCCCTTGCACATCCACTCACAAATACAGCCACAAACACTTACACATACACACGCACATGCACATATACATACATTTATATATATTCACATACGTGCACACACACACACATATATATGCTTATATATATATATATATATATAGAGAGAGAGAGAGAGAGAGAGATACACCTATATATATATTTCCTCAACACATACACATATTCATAGTTCATTCACCATCTCATGCACATCTCCCATCACCGCGCATTTCATCGGAGTGGGTACGCACCAGTTGCATACACATTTGTGATTCACATGCACATCAGGCATATTCACACGCACTCCCACACGTCTGCTCCACACTCTCATGCAACACATAACTAGGTTGATCGCGTCTCTCTAGATAACGGTTAACCTAGGGCAATGCTACATTTCATTGAATCTTTGATTCAATCCCCCCCCTCCCCCAACACTATATATATATATAAGCTAAGTATTTTCATTCTTTTCCATTTTGCATTTCCTTTCCTTATTTCCTTTTTTTACATATATTCTCTTTTATTTTGTTGATTAAGAAAAGACAAAAAAAATTATAAAATAAAAAAGATAACTCTTGACCTATAGGTACACAGTCTCGCATGTAGCGAGACCATTTTGATTCATTTTTGGCGTGTAACCAAGGAACATTTTTTTAAGGGTGTACCTCAAGAACAAGACTATCCTAAAATAAATCTTAAACTAAGAAAAATCAAAACAATATAATAAGCAAAAGGAATTGATTTGTCGTTAGGAATTATGTAGAAATCGACTAATCAAAAATCACCTCCCTAAGTTCGACCCTGGGTCTAAAACTGATAATATTTAGTCCAGGTAAATAAATTTCGATAAGCTGGTATAGAATCGCCTGTATGTAATCGCTTCCACTATATACATTTTGATACTAATTTCACCTAATTAAATAACCCTACTCGTGTTTCATTAAATGGCAGCTAGGGTGAACTTCCCTATGTCATTCGACAAAAGATTCCAACTATGTTCCATAGATGAATCATTAGGAAAGAATCCATCATATATTCCAATTCCATCTCCCCATGTGGCAATTCTTGTAGCTCGCAGGCTTTCTTGGATTCTTCCTCCGCAATCATTTTAATTGCCCTAAGCTACTTTAAACCATTGCCCTTAGCCTCTGCCTTCTCTCACGTTGCTTTAAACTTGGTAAGCTCATCAATCGTATTGGCTAGGTGGAGGCATTCTTTCTTTAATGCCTCCTCACATACTTCGGTTGTGGAGGCATGTAAGGTCTTCAACACTTGCGCCTCTTCTTTCATCCTCGATATGTCAGCGTAGGTGGATTGTACTCTGTGCACTAAGTTCACCCAGCTTTTTAAGATGAGTTAGGTGAACTTTGCTCAATTCTCGATTGACCCCATCGATTGAGATTCTAGTAGTCTTAGCACTAGGCAAACCTCTTTCTCTCCCCTTTGAGTGGTTTCCAACTACCCTGACAGGCTATTGATAGGCTGTTGGTAAGGGAGGCAAGTTTCTTCCTCATTTCCACCACCTCTTTGTCCCCCTTTCACTTAGCAGAGTTGGTTTCTTCAATTTGACGAGCGAAAGCCCCCCACTCAGCCAAGGCAATTACCGCCCATTCTGCTACTTTCTCACCTGCCTAACCAGTGGCTGAGGAATTGGCCCCTCACTTGTATCTGTCAGAGGGGCATTAGGAACTGTAACGACCCGGTTCCCGAGTCCCTACGAGACACGAGAACTGGACCGACTCGACTAATCCCAAGACCCAGTCGTCCAACGAAGAAGTAACCAAAAGACAGTAAAATAAACCACATTCAGCATGAATATAACTAACAGTAAGAAAGTACAGCAGTAAGGAAAGAAACTACTACAGTAGGCACCACCACAACAGTAAAACAACATTTATCATATAACAAAAACTGCAGGTAAAGAAGGTACAGCGGAAACAAAACTACTCACTAGAACAGAAACAAAAAGGGGTACAAAGCTGTGGTAACTCTACTGGACCCTACTCGGCCCAGCATCCTCTGCAGCCGCCGACCCTGGCTGCTCAACACCTGGTCCTGAAAAAGGTAACGAGTGTAACACGTCAGCAAAACGCTGAGTAGAGTGGCAAACTAACTAAAGGCAACAGTAGAGTGTACAGGAGCTGTTATGTTCTATTACTTCCTTTATTTACATCTTTCAATTTTTCTTACTATTTCATTTATTTCTCAGATCCTTTACTTGATCTCGAATGTCCTCGTGGGAACGATCTTGATTGCAGTCTTTTCCAAAAGTAGAAGTAGCACGTGGTGCTCTCCTGGCCGGGAGAGTCCCCCGTGGTGATCCTACCCTCAGTCAACCACCCCAAGGTCACTGACAGACGTAACGGTGACTACGGCACGCGCGATAAACGCACAGGTAGCTAGCTCGCACTGGCACGCGGTCAGTCGTTTCCGTTAACGGGTGCGCCCAAAGCACAGCACGGAACCAGGGCAGAGCCCTCTCAGTAACAGGGGTCCAACCCCTCCACAGTAACCAAACCGGGGCCTTGCCCCTCCACAGTCCGCGCACCCTCGCCTGACTACCCTGGTGTGCCCTAGTGGGCCTAACAAGTCGGTGAAGGAGGCTAGCAGAACCCCGGGGCCCGTGGGGTAGCTAGTACTCTCCTAACACTACTAGCTCTCCTCGGTACTACGTACACGAGGGCCAGCAAGTCGGTACAGAGCGGCCAATCCTAACCCCGGGTCCCTGGGGCGGCTGGCCCCACTCTGCACTAAACAGGTACAGGTACTTCCCTTGGTACTGCGTACCCCAGAGACAGTACAAACTACATCTCAGTTCCATTCCTTTTTCTTTCCAGGAGTTCCACTCCTAATTCCCCGTAGGGTTCCAGCTCTTTATCTCAGAACATCATATGTTTCACTTTCCAGATTCACATTCTCAAAATCCATGATCTCAAACATGTTTCCTTATTCGTAACAGGCAGCTGTTAATTAATTTTACAGGTAGCTTTATATATTCCTTTCCAATTTTCCAAGACTGCAGTAATATACATTCCACTAGTTTTTCCACCCTAGGATTCATGCCATATCCTAGGATCTATCATACAATCTAGTTTTCCGGCCCTAGGGTTCATGCAACACCTAGGAGCTATCATTCCATATATTTCTCATTCCTAGGATTCATGCAATGCCCTAGGTTCTAGTTATGGTTCCATACTTTAACAGATTTTATTAATACTTAAAACCACTCTACCAGGTACAACGGGAGTAATGGGGGCGTGATCGGGAATCCTGCGCGCCTCCGCGACTCTCAAGACTGCAACCGAACGAGGTCCTATCACAAGGATCAAACACAAGGAGTGTCTCAAAACAGTGTATAGCTACTATAGGCGGGTAGAGGAATTAATTCTGAAACGAACGCAACTCGAATCGCAGAAAACGGAGCCCAAACGGGCCCTAACGGGTCGAGAAAGACGATACTGTGCAAAATCAGACGTCTGGAACTCCCTCCAGACGTCTTAAACGGTGGATCAGAGAATTACCTGTTCAGCGTGGTTTTCCAGACGTCCAGAAGTCTGCAGGGACGTCTTTCCTAGATCCCAGACGTCCGATGGTCACTCCGGACGTCTGGAGGTCACTCCCGCCGTCTGGCACAACTTCCAGACGTCTGATTAGCAAAGGATGACGAATCTGAAAACCTGCGCACAGCCAACCCTCCTCCCTCAGTACGGTCAGTCGACAAGGAGGAGGAAGAAAGCGGAAACTCACCTTTCAGATGTCTGTATGATCTCACAGACGTCGACCTTGCCGTCTGGATATCAATCCAGACGTCTGATTCTGGAAAATTTTCCAGAACAGAGCCCTGCTCGGCCTCCGCTCGCGACGCCGCCCGCGTCGCACCTCGCGCGTCTGCTGCTCAGCCCGCACAGGTCCCTCTCCGCGACGCTCCGCGCCCCCTGCGCCCTCCGCCGGCCGGCCAAACCGCTCCTGGCGAGCTCGCCCTCATGGCAGAGCCCCGCCCCCGCACGCCGCAGCTCCTCCGCGCTTACTGCGGCTGCCGCTGCCGCTGCGCCCTCGCGTCCGCTCGCTCTCGCGCACAGGCAGGAGAAGAAGGAGGAAGATGGTAGAGACGGGAGGGGAGGCGCCCCCCCTTTTAACGTCACGCGGAGAGGAGAGAGAAGGCGGTCGCAGCCGCCTGCAGCCGCAGAGAAAGAAGGCAGAATCGCAGGTCTGCGCGCACAGGCGCGCAGACGAATATCCCGTGCGAGCATAACTGTTCACCAGACGTCTGTAAACTATCCCGGACGTCTGGTCAGACATCTGGATGTGATCCCAGACGTCTTGACAGACGTCTGGGCCACCTCCCAGACGTCTTAAAAGGCGTCTGGGGCACGCGCTCGTTACAGGAACAAAATTTGTTCCAATCATCTCCACTTGCAGACCAATGTGTGAGATGATTCAATGGTTTTTCACGACAAAATTCACAAAAAGAAAACTACATCTTACCACAGTGAGATGGTAGAAGTAAATGTTTTTCAAGTTGTTTCTTCCTTGAGAGGACATAGCCCAACTGACAAGGGCATTTAGGTGCTTTAGCACCTACCCGTCTATGTTTGCCGGTGGTAAATTCTCGGTACCTAGTTCTTCCCTCTCTTGGTCCTCAAGCATCTAATGAGGCATGGCTCATCATAGCTAAAATGTCAAAGTTAGGCTAGATACTAAGTTAAACATTATCAAATTAACACAATAAATGGGTTAATTGTGGAAATTAAGGAAAATGACCTAAAACATCAAACTTGTGCTAAAAATGCATAATTAGGTCAATTTTGAGAGATTCTATATATAAATATGTAAATGAATGATCCGAATGCCAGTTGAACACAATTTAAGCTTGAAAGTACAAATCAATGGTTGGATTATGTTCTTTTATGTTCAATTCATTTGCCATATAAAAGTACATTGCATTTTAAGTCTATTTGAACCTTGAAATCATTGCAATACACTTAGGTCCTTTAGATCCTTCACATTTCCTTAAATAAAAGTTGTAGGGGCCTATTTGCATTCATCCAAGGGGCTTTTGGTTATGATTCCTAGTCACTTATGGGTTTTTTTACAATTGTTCTATCGTTTAATCTCGAGGGCCTTTCCACAAATGTTCCAACACACCTGGGCATGCTCATGCTCTACACTATTCCTTACGAAGAACTCGTTGAACAGGAGTAGTCCATTCCTTCTCCACTTGATCCAAGGGTGGATCTTGCCCCATCCTCCAATCCTCGATACACATACCTTCGCACCCTCACCCAGATCTCATCCAACGGTTGTAGTTGATCTCCAAAATATTCCCACGCTCCTCATCCTCCTTATCCACCATTGATACCTAACGGCTATGGCCCACTGATCCGGTTACTACACCTCCCTTACACCTTAAGCTTAGATCTGGGATGCAATTCCAATTTCCCAAGTATGAGAGGAGATTTGGATTTTTATACATTCATCAAAGATTTTTATATACAGATCTAATTCTGAGTTCCTGATTGATGTGTGGAAGCTTAAACACTAATTTGGGATTCCGTTGTCAGTTACACCAACTGATGCAGGAGCAATTACATCATTTGAATGAATCTGGATAAGTTTTCAACCATGGATTTCACACGATTTCTAAACAGAAAACATGTGCATGGCATTTTGTGGGCAAGAATACGATAAATTCATCCTTCAGAGTTATTAGTAAACCTAGAACAACCTGATCAAAGCCTTAAAACAGTTTGATGCCTATTTTGACAGTAGCAGCTGCTGTTGGAATTCTGAAATAGCAATTAGGTCTGCTAGAGGTCGGACTTGATCTGATTATAGAATTTATGAGTTTTTTAATGAAATGTAATGTTGAAACTGAGTTAAGAAGCATTCATGTACTGCTGATATCTGATTTGAAATGGCATGTAATTCTTATTTGAAATCCTTTGTCAGCAGTTGGAGTAGTTTAAACTGTCCAATGATATCTGAGCAATCTTGTGGAATTTAATGTTTAGATCACATTTATAAGCTTGATTCTATTTTCTAATGATATCTGGAGGTACTGCAAGCTTAATTAAATTTTTCCAGAACTTTTGATTGAATTTTAAGGCTTTGCCATTCATATCTTAACTCAGTAAAGCCTAGCTTTGTCCAACTTATAAATATATGGATAAATCAAAAAATATTGTAAAAAAAAAATAAAACTATATTGTGTTAGCTTAGGTTTAGTTTAGGTGTGACTGAAGTTAGGTTAGGTTTTGAGTCTTGTAGCGAGGAGAACATACCAATAGAAACTTAGGTCTTCTCTGATTTAGAAATAAAAGCAAACACACAAAAATATCAAAAAGAGTATTCTTCTTCTCTTCTCACCTTTCCTTCCTCTTCCTCTTATCTCTATGAAACATAGAAGGAAAATAAGAAATCTGAAAATTTCAAAAATCATGCAAAAAAAACCTATGTAAATTGTGTATATATTTGTATGCAATCTTAAATTAATTGTTTATAATAACCTATATATATATATAAAGTGTATGAATAACTTATATATTTATTTTATTTATTTAGGTAGGTTTTTATATTAACTTGTATAGTATGTATTATAATAATATAATTATGTATTTATTTATTTATATTATATGTATATAATCCTAAGTATTTATAAATAGATATGTATATACTTATAATTATAATTATAACTATAGATATAACTTAAAGTAATTATGGTATACAGTAATGTAGCCATACATTTATTTATTTACCTATATATTGTACATAATTATATTCATAAGTTAATTAGGTATATTAGTAGGTTAAAATAATTTAAATTAGTAATTTAATAAATTATGTCGTATACTTATATATTATAATTTTAAGTATTTTCAATATATTTATAACTCATTTATACTGTAGATTAGTATTTATACTATGTATATATGTATATCTATGTAAATCGTGTATTTAAATGCATATAAATAGAAATAATTTAATAAAAATAAATTAAAAATCTATAATAATAAGTTAATAATGTACATTAACTAATTTATAAGTCAATTGAATCATTAATTTATTAATTTACACCTTAATTAAGAAATAAACACTAATTTAAACATGTATTTTTACCTAACTTTAATTTATTTTTAAACATAATTATATATTTAATTATTATAAATAAACTATACCAATAAGTAGCTTATGTATACGCTGCATATACATATAATTTAATTATAAATTAATTAACTATTTAGTATCTAAATTAGCCCTCAAAATCAACTTGAATTCACATTGGGAGCACCAATTTGGCACCTGAGAATAGTCCCACATCAGTTATTGATAAGTGCCTACAACCATATAATTTGAACGGTGCTTGCAAGCTAGTTGTCCTAGTTATGGGGTCGAATCCCATAGCCTAGATAATCCGACTATATTATAAGAAAGAGAAGAGAGGGTTGGGAGCCCAATCTGGTTTGGTTAGGTCGATATTGGCTCGAAACTATGCTAAAACACACAATAATAAAAACTAGGGCCCTAGATTAATAGTGGTTGATCCGGCCCCTAGTGGTTGTTGTTGTCGCGAAGGGTTGGGCTCGCCAATAACAAATTTTTGACTAAGTGTGGGTTAACTAACTTAACCATTTATAGCTTAAGTGTTAAGTGTTATGTGTGTATACACTCTTTTTGCCTTTCTTGGATATAATCGTTTGTAAGGTTTTTTAGTGACATATATAGACGTTAGTGTACATAGTTATATATGTTAACATATATAGTAGATATATGTTAGTATAGCATATAATATAGTGTATATATATTCTTTTTGTGCCTCTTTTAAGGCATGACTTAGTTAGTATTGTACATAACTAACCTAAATTAGTTTTTAATGCCTTTATACTTGTTATATATTTAAGGCATTGTCATTAAAATTAATTGATTCATTCTTGTACATAATTGACTTAGATTTGTTTATTATTTGATTCTTTTATTCATTATTCATTTATTTCTATATAAAATTAACATTTTTGGAATAAAAGATGATTTTTGGATAATAGAGAGTGATGTATGTCAATAAATACCTCCCAGTGAATGACTTGGAAAAATTAGTAAAAATTATATATAAATAAAATGACATCTGTCTAAATTGTGACACTTTACTACAACGCATTAATTAACCCAAATTAACAAGCAATCCAGGTCATACATCAGCGTCCTAGCCATGCCCTTTGAGAGGTCACCCGTTTGTTCTAGTGAGCTGTCTAGGACCAAAGGGCTCTACCTTTGAGGCGATTGAACGAGCCTTTGTTTTTCTTCCACCTCTTCTAAGATAGATCTTTCTATGCTTCCAAGATCCGTGAAAATACACTAGAGGGGGAGTGAATAGTGTAATTAAGTTAGTTATATGTAAATAAAAGTCAACCACACAAAAGTGATAAGATTTTTAGGTGGAAACCCAAATCGGGAGAAAACTACCACCAAAGTTAACCTGACTTAGGATTTGCCGATCACCAAGTGATCAAACCACTATCCACACCACTTGAAAATGAAAGTAATGTATCTCAATTACAAAACCCACCTCTGATACCTAAACGGAGGTTTCTCCCTTCCACTAGAAAGAGACGGAGATCCGATAGACTGAACACCCAAGTACAACATAATGAAAATGAAATAGAAATTTAACACAGCCTATAAGGCACCGCAACAAGATCCTAAAGTAATCTAGCTACTATAGGCAATAGAAAAACTCCACGATATGGCTACTAGTATATGAGGATTGAAGGAGACAGAGTTTTGCCCCGAAGAGATAGAGCATAGTAGCAGGGCAACTTGTAGTAGATGCAGCAATGTGAAGTGTATGGCTTGAAATGTATCTCTAATGGGTAGCATTGCCTAATGAGAGGTTAAAAGCTATTTATAGGCTTTAAAAGAAGCTTCAAGTCTTGGGAGCCTTCTCCTAACCGTTGGAGACAAATTCCCATAGATTTGGTCGAAAGCCAAATCAAATCAAGCAATGATTAATTCTAACAGCAGAATAACATGTCTAAAATATGGGTCAAACGTCTAATAATGGGTTTATAGACATCTTACAAAAAGATCTGGATGTATAATAAAAAGGGTCAATGTTACTAGACTTAATCGGATATAAACAGTATACTTGACATTAAGTGTTGAATGTCTGATAACTTACCATAAGATGCCTAATAGAATTTTTGGACATCTGAAAATGAGTGGGTTTGTTCTATGATTGGATCAGATCCAAACAAGGATCTAATATATAAGGGTCAGACGTCTACTAGTCATCCAACATTCTTATCGGACTTCTGACGGTCATGATGACCTAGGATTTAGGATTTCTTAAGAATCTGTGATGCAAGATTTTATCTGACAAGTCTCGCCAACATTCCAATGTTGGACATTTGGAACAGTGTCGGACATCTGGAAATGATACTAAAATATTCCCAAGTTGGTTTGCGAAGATGTTGTTTTGACCAAAGAAGATTTAGGCCTGATTTGTTCTAACAGTCAGATATTTTGACGACTGAATGTGGTCTAAACATTCAGAGTGGACTATGGACATCTGGTCATAGATCTGGTCAACTGAAGCCTAAGTGTTTAATTTGTTAAGGTAATATATATGATAGTTGGACGTCTAATCTAAGCATCAACAACTTAACTTTTCATATCAGACATCTGGAAACAATGTCAAATGTCTGATCCTAAGGTATGTGTTAGGTTTGAAGTTGGATTTTGTTCGAAGTTATTTCCTAAGTGTTGAGTGACAATCAAGGATTCCTATATCTTTTGGGGGCTTTTTACAATTTTTCTAGAATCAATAAAAAAATTTCAACTTGACTGAAATAATAGAAATATTCCTAAGACCTAGACAGAAACATCTTCATCTTTGGTATTTCCTATTTGAGATGGAATGATATGAGACCTGCATTTTAGATATGATAAAGATGAGAAATAGTGATTTTTTCATTTATTTTATTTCTATTATTTTGTTAAATTATTAAAATATTTATTAAGAGAGGTTGAATTAACAATTCGCCCTATGATGCCAGAGCCCCCTCGATCGTTGTGGTCAATAAGCATGCGTTGACCAGTGGAGCTTCACCTGAAATTTGGTTGATGAAAAGGGGATTGGACAAACGACCTTTCCACCTTTGCGACCTCCCTTGCTACCTATGCAAAGGCGCTCTTAGCCCCTCGAAGGATAGACGACAGGTCAAACATACCCTTCTTGTAGCCTAGGGTGCTACCAGCACCGGTAGATTTCCTAGCTGGCCTCTCAATTTCTTGTTATTGACTCAAGGAGGCGGACGGAGCACTCTCCTCAACTTCGACACTCCCAGTCGAGCCTTACCCAACAGAGAAGTGGCAGGGTGTTTCTCAATGGAAAGTCCTCTCTTCAATCTTTTATATGGACCCCCTTCCTGGGTGCTAGATCCTTCAGTCGCCTCCTTCCTTTTCTCCTCCCGAGGATGTGGAGTTGTGCTCCTCTCACCCCCCCACCTCTTTTCTTCCCTTTTTGGTGCCTCTTCTACCTTGCCCTGGCAGACACCACCAGGAGAACACCCAACTACCTGGCCCCGCTTCTTTGGTGGTTCAAGACGAGAGAATTTTTTGAAGGCTACCATTATAAAGAAGCAAGTTATTTAATCACTCTTCAATTTCAGATGGTTAAATGTTAGTACCCCTAACTTACTTGGCATGGGGTATGAATCTACTACCCATGAAAGCACCTTCTAGATGACAAGATGCCTTAAATCTGCATAGGAAATTGCCCCGAATTCTACTATTTTCTCAGCATTTACTTGAGCATTTGGGTCAAGCTTGTGCGAAGAAAGCGGTAGATCTTTCTCTGGTGGATTTTGCCAACTACTAGGGACTTCTAACTTCTCCCCATTATGGATAAAGAAAAAGTGGTGGTCTTACCCCTTTGAGCTGTCCGACAGGTCCACAATTCTATATTTGGTCCTTCGACTATAAAGGGTGTAAGTCTCAAATGGCAGTTTCTTCTTTACTTTCAAGGGCATTAAGCCAAAAAGTAGGAGAAACAGCCCCATCTGAGGACGAATTTCCAAGTGGAAGCATATCACAATAAAGGTATTCAAAATCAGCCAGTAATTCAAGCTCAACTGGGAAGGGGCGAGTTTGTAATAAGAGAGGAAAGATGTTATAAAGGGGTTTAATGGCACCCTCAACCCATGCTTCATGGCATATTTATAAATTATAAAGAAATCATTCCCGTTAAGTGAACACAAGCAGGTGCTTTGACCAGGTGCATGGAAAAGGACTTCTCCAAGACCATGTTCTCTTAAGAACTCTTTAATTGCCATATGGCTATGAAAGTCTAAAGTAAATGTATACAAGGCTAATGTTTCACCCGACAACTTCGACGAATATGAGGTGGGCTCACTGATGTTAAGTTTCCTACATTAATAAGATTGGGGTTATTATGTCATAATATAGTGTGCAAGACAAATGGCATATTTTATAAATTTATAAACTAGATGAGTTTAGGTCGTTCGCTAGGAGTCTTATTATAACCTAATTCACCAATTATTATCTTAAGTTATCTTTTGTTTTCTTAATTATGTTAATTAACTTAATATTACTAAGGATTCATTAATTAATAAGTTAGGTTAACTACATAGCTTATAATATATACATAGGTTATATACTTAGCTTAAGTTATGAATAATATGCATATAAGTTAATTAAGTATAATTTACTTAACACTATATAGATTATATAATTTAACTTAGCTTTAATTGCAAATATAATTACTTCTACATTATTTAATCTAAGTACTTAAATTAATAACTTAGTTAATCTACAAATATATCTTATGGACAACTATAACTTAAATTATACTTAAGATTACTCTTAACTTATATAACTATAAATATATAGCTTAATTAAATTACAATATTTTACTTAAACTTACATTAATTTAAATTAACTTAATTAAATATAAACATACTTAACTTAATTACATACTCTACTTAAATTACTTAAATTATATTAGCTTAATTAGGTTTACATAAGTTAATAAGATTATTAGGTTAATTAGAAGGCCTAAGTTAATTCTAACTTAATTAGATAATTAGTATATATATTAGACACATGAATCAATTGCACAAAAATTAACAATAAACATAGCAATCAATTCTCTAAATGAATATTAAACATGCAAGATAGGCATTGAAACTTTAGAACTTTATTTGCATAAAAAAATGAAGAATAATGCTTAAAAAGGTATTTTATTACAACTAAACACAAGCCTTTAATCTTCCACTAAGCACAAGTACTAACACACAGTTGCTACTCACTATAAAAAAAAATATTGGCATTAATGGCCAGGATAGTGCCATGTGGCACCATTAGATTCCTCACTCGTAGGCCACCCCTCATTGGGCCAATGGTTTAGATCAGATCAAGGGTATGCTCAGAAGCGTATCACACTCTAAGGCGTCATAGTCACTCGATGTGGCTACGGGTGCGTTTACTTAAATCCGCAATCAAGTGTTTTGTTGCAACCGAGGTAGGACTAAGCAGTGGTCTCTTCCTTTAGCGTGTGAAGAATTCGAGCAATAGCTTCATCTTCTTTGAATCCTCTTCTCATCCGAACTTGTACTCCTTTGATTCAGCTCTAGTGCAACCTCAAATAACAATTGAAGACTCAAATCTCTTCATGGATCTCATTAACAACTTAATTCACCAACTTGAGTGGACTTATGGATTCAGCTACTCAACTTCACCTACACAGACACTTCATATAGACCTGTAAACCTATGCTATAAACTATAGCTCACTCTTTCTTTCACTGAAACATCTCACAATGCCTTCCTATTAATCCAAACAACTCGCAGATCCTCTAAACTATCATCCAAGCTTAGTTTAGACCTAAAGAACAATTCTAAGAGAACTGACAATAGAGGAGAATAGAGAAAGTTCAATTCAAAACAAAGGTTGGTCTTTAATTCTTAAATCCATTTCTAATGGCTTCAGAAGGTTTAAACACATTTTTTTTCGAACTACAGAGAGTTTGAAAACTCAACTACAACTCTAAAAGACTCGCCTAGAACTCAACAAGCTCAGATGACTATAACATATTCAAACAACCTTAAATTTTCCTAAGACTGACACTAATAACTCCTAATGACTTCAGATGCACGTTACAACCCTTAGACTCAAGCTCAGGAGCTTGGAGCTCCAATGATAATCAGAGTTGACCAATTTAAGGCAAGACACTGACTTTGAGTTCTAATGTAATTCAAACCAATCCATCCAATGAGCTAGATGAAATCTAGAAAACTAGTAAAACTTACTGGGATCAAAAGGAGAAGAATTTAATCATGCTAATGTTGTTCTCAGATGTGTCGCCTGGTTTTCAAATGTAGTTTGGTCGACAGAGCTAATCAGAGATCTAACAACCCAACTAAGGGTTGTTACAGACTCAATGGAGTCTAAGGATGCTAAACGACCTCTTTACAAGCTCAAAAGATGGGCTACTCCAGTACAGCTCTGTCGGAGCTGGAGAAGATGAATGAGATTAGAGGATTATAATTAATGAAAGTCCAATGTAGGAGGTGGAAATTATTCAATGAAGGATTCTTAAGTAATGTGGAGTGATTATGAGATGATTTAACAAATTAAACTCACGGTTGATGTCATCGAACTTCATCAGAGCTTCAATGGTTTCAGTCAGTGCGTCAAAGCTTAGATCTAAATGAAACTCCATGAGATTAAGTTCAAGAGCTTCCTAAGCATCTCACAAAGCTAAAGACACATCAACTAACTCAATGAATGACTGAGGGAGCTTAGCGAAATCGGATTTGTCTAGAAAGAAACTTGAGTTCTTCTGAACTCAAGAGTAGGTGAAATACTCGATCAAGTGAGTCATATTACTTTGAGACAAGGTGAAGGTGATGAAGTGGTTGATTAGGTAGAATAGACTCATCGAACCTTTGCCATAGACAGCGAAGGTTTGATGTTGAGTATAAATTAGGCGTTTAGGTTGGAGTGGCTAATCGAGGAAGGAGAAAGGTGGACTTGGATTATGCAAGATCAGAGAAGGTGAACGTGGGTCGAATTTAATGATTGGAAGTCGAACGACGTCGGAATGACATCGCCAGAGTCGGAGAAGGGCGTGAGAAGCTTGAGCTACATCTAAGCTTAATAAGACTAATTGACTACCTAAATCTAATCTATGCAGCTAGCTAAAGTGTTAGGATTTTTTACCTGGAAGAAATGGTGATGGTGGCTCCATCGAGACTTCATCGGAGCAAAGATGAAATCAGATTGGGTAGAGAAGCATTCTGGCAAGGAACAAAAGCGAGAAGGAAGAAGCTTTGATGCAACTCCGTCGTTGGTCGAACGGAGTTGAGGAAGAGGGTGTGAGAGAGGTGATCAATGTCGTCAAAGCTGATCCGAGAAATCAGAGAGGGGTCACTGGAGTCTAAGGACAAATAGCCTATGATCATGTTAATGGGGGGAAGTAGGATAGGGACGTAATAGGGTGATTAGAGAGTCTAGACGGTATTTATAAGTTGCAGCGGAGCTTAGGTGCAGTGTATGTGGACTATGGTAGTGTCTAGGTACAGGTAAACCTCCGTCATTGATTGCACAACAATTATGGGATTTAATTAACCTACATTATATTAGAACCTAACATAACTTGTGATTAGTGCATTCATAAATTGCATATCATGCATTGCATTCTTTTATTTAGCTGCATATTCTTATCTCTAGGGAATAAGGAGCTCAGAAGCTATCCTGAGTAGAATAAAGCTGGATATGAGCTAGAACTGCAACAGAGCTAGAGCTGGATCTTTGGAATAAAGAAGCTTGAGAACACAAGAACAGGGAAAGAATGAAAATGTTGACTACTTATTTGGCATTAATGCAGAAAATGAAAGAGAACTAGGATATCCCTATCCTATCCCTAAAAACCTAGGACAACCCTATTCCAGTACCCATCCTTGAATTAGCTCAACACTAAGATATTTGAGTTCAAAAGCCAAAAACTTGGATAACCATATCCATGTACTTATCCACCCTATCCCCAACCTTATCCTACTATCCATATCCCTAGCCTAGAAACCTATTTATACCATACCTAATTGACTCATTCTAAGTCAATTGGGTCAGCCATGTGTCAATTTGGTCCATGGGACCTAATTGGACTAATCCTAAGTAATTGGACTCAATTGAGTCTAATCAGGCCCAACCAAACCCTATAGACCTAACCACATCCAATCAGATGCAGTACAACCTAATTGGGTGCACCCAACTCTGATTAGGTTCAATTGGAACCTACTTGGATCAAGCCCAAACATGCTATACCTAATTAGACTAAGTCTAATTGACCCTAACCCTAACCTATTTGGGTGCACACCTATTTGATTGGATGCACCTAATGACAATCAAGTTCACCTAGAACTTGATTGAGTCTAAATCAACCCACACATGTTCAATTGGATTCAATGGGAATCCAATTGAACTTACCCACGACCTAATTAGGATCCCCTTAACCTATTTAGGACACCCCCATCCCAATTAGATATCCATACACCTAATTAGACTAAAGCCTATTTAATTAGACTCAACCCATTACCTACTAGGCTAACCCAACTTATTTAGAACCTATCCCTACACACCTATTCCTACACCTAAACCCACCAACTCAACCACCCAAAGGTCGTGCCCCCCCAACAAAATCTATCCTACTAGGGGCACCACTTATGTCCTCCCCTCCTCCATAGAAGGCCACCATATGTGGCCATGCACAACCCCCCCCCCCCCTCCTTTAGTCTCCCTTAGTCCTCCCTCCTTCCTCCTTAGATCACCATTACCATAGCCCTCCCTACTATCCTCCATAAGCGTCCACCACCTCCATTGGTGGCCAGCCTCCACCTTCTCCCTTGGCCCCTCCGAGGTCACCAAGGACTTTCCCTTGGAAGCCCCCTTAGTGTCCTCCTTCCAGTTCCTTAGTAGAATAATTCTTCTCTTAGTTTTCTACATAGTTCTAGTTCTCTTCTAGTTGTTTAATCTAGTTTTAGTTCTAGTTCTATGTCAAGTTGTTCTAGTTCTAGTTGATTATCTTGTTCTAGTTGTTCTAGTTTAGTGATTATCAACTATCGATTTCAATCTTTCATCAAGTTGTGAACCAATTCTATATATTTCTATTTGATGAATGAAAGTTGAATGCTTTGATTTATATTGTGGCATGTGCGATTCATTCGATATTTTGTCATGCCTCTTTTATAATTGTGTGTGCTTTGATTTCAAATCATGATCATGTTGGTTTTCATAATCACTTCAATAATTACTACAACCACACGATTCACTCCTAATCCCTTTCCGCACTTGGCACATCTTATGCTCCAACGAACCCACCACATCACTTTCCAAATCACAATCATCGGGTTCCCTTTTGATTAGATAGCCTAGTTATCTTTTCATTTTCCAAAAATAAAACATCACAAAAAAAATCAAAAAAAAGAAAACTCAAAAAAATTGCATGGCCACTCCATGGATTAACAATGCAATGATTCATCAGAACTCTCTCGATAGCATTTTCGTATTTAGAAAATTTCACGAAGAATGTTACATGCACTCTTTCTATATCTATTTGCATTACATTATGATCGTGCGCTATGAGAATGCAACAGGAGAACAGATCCACCACACCTAGTAGATTTTAGATTAGTTAGTTTCTTAGGAATTAGATTTGGATTTAAGATTACAAGTAAGTCAAGTGTCAATTTCAAATCTCGCTTAATCATACCTCCCAGAGTTCGATCGAGATTCCTTTGAGTTTTGTTATTTTAAATTTTGTTGGGATTGATTTCGCATGCTATACTACGAGGCTCAAAAAATTTGTTTTCCCGCAATTTCATGATCCAACAAATTGGTGCCTTTGCCGAGGAGGCAAGGTGATTTCTGAAGTAATGTTTGACTTATTTTTATCTGTCTTTGTGTGCAAGAAATAGGTCTGGTGTAGCAGATCTACGCACACGACATCCTGTGGATGAAGATAAGATCAGGTGCACACATTATATCTTAGGTTAGGATTTGAGTATTATTTTAAACAAAATTTCAAAAAGAAAAAAAAAATAGTTAGGATCTTGTCCTCCAAGTAGTTAGACTTGCTTTGAAATGTTATTTTGAAAAGAAAAAGAGATTTCAAAAATATAACAATAAATCCAAATTTTGGAATTTGGGTTTGTTGAGAAAATATTTTTGAAATATCTTTTCAAAGTGTTTTGTTTTGACTTGAATCTTATCCTAAACATACCCACATCAATCCCTGAAATTTGGCCAGAAATAATTCCAATTTTTAAAAATTCATGACTGATACTTTATACATCCAAAAATTCTAAAATTCGATTTGGAGTTGGATAATCAAGTTATCTTTCAAATGCATCATTTTATTTGAAAAAAATCACACATTTCTATATTTAAAAATTGGGATAGTACGAAGGGGTCAGTATTGCATAAAATAAAATCTTATCTGACTTTGAAGATTTATTCTGACCTCTATAGCTATTCAAATTAATTGACATTTGCTGGGTTTGAAATCCACTGAAAGTACGATTATCCAATAATTTTTGAAGAATTTTTGGAATATCTTTGATACTGTTTCGATCTGATATAGTCGCAGGGGGTCTATTTGGCTTGATTAACCCCCTATCAGTTAAAAAATCATAGAAAATTATTTGGATCAATAAAAATCTTGGAAAAATGTTCTCTAGAAATCTATTTAAAAAATAAGTTTCCAATAGTTTTTCATTCTGATCTGATACTATTTCGATTTTGGAGAGTATTTCAAACCAAGATCAGGGTCTACTGGCCTAAATTGAATAGAAGTCATAAACCCTAGGTTTACTCTTTAGGGTTTATATCTTTCATAGAGCCCACACATTAGACCTAAGTGAACACAATTAGAAGTTACTGAGTAGGTGGGGTTGTTGTCTTACTGACTCCTCATCTACTTAATCAAGAATTGAATTATTATTAACCTAGGCAACTATCTTAGGTTCAACCTATAGGTTGAGTCACCAGCCCTTGTAGCTGGTGCATGCACGGTAGGTCACTTAGACCTAAATTAGTTGATCCTTGGGATCCTACCCCAAGGTAACTATCTACTGCTCATAGGCAACTCTCTCCGCCTACCCCTTCCTCCCCTACCTCTTCTTCTCTTCTTCCTCAGCCCTAATGGCTGGGCAAGATCCTCCTCTTCCTCCCCTTGAGGGGAATGATGAAGATATTATGGAAAGGGTTGAGGCTAGAATGGATACTTCAGATTAGCAGAATCGTGTACGTTTCAAGGCCATCATCAATACCTTATATAGAATGCAACATCCCCCGTGCAAAGAACTATGGGATTTTTATGATCCGACAGCACGTAATGTGCAACCTCAAGTTTGGATGTCTACAGGTGGAGATGCATTTTAGCTGAAACCAAATGTGATAAGTCTGATTTAGACTTACTTTCATGGGAACTGAAATGAAAATCCATTCCAACACTTAGAAGACTTAGGTCGAATTGCAAAAACAATTTGACCTAGGAATGTAGATATTGGGATTGTTCTCATAAAGCTTTTCCCTTTCTTATTAAGGGATAAAGCTTCTTATTGATTCAAGACCATCGGAAGACCTACAGCAACCAAGGAGGAATTACGTAGATGATTCTTTCAAAAGTTCTTTCTGATTGGTCGAACAAATGCGATGAGGTGGGCCATCACAACTTTCACCAAGCAGTAGGCTGAAAAGTTACACAAGGCCTGGGAGCATTTCCATGACCTTCTCAGAAAGTGTCCTCACGACAGGGGTGCCTCATTGGCACCTTTCCAGATCTTCTATCATGGGCTAGATGAGACACATCGGTGTTTAGCCGATGCATCTAGTGGTGGGAACTTCCTTGCCAAGGATGAGGCAGGTGCCTTTGAGTTGTTTGAATCCTTGGCGGAGAATTCATTAAATGTAGCCTCCATGAACCAATTTACGCACCCTACTCAGCAAAAGGTATCGGTCCACGAAGCCCAGGTTGAGTCAGCCCAGGCTATCATGGACATTATCATGAAGAAACTTGATAGGGTCAATCTGTTGCACAAGAAGGTCGACGAATTCAGTCGCTCTTGTCCAGCAAGATCAGGTGCAACATCTGTCTATTCCTCGTCCTCATCCCAAACTCCTCCTTCTAGACCTCGTCTACTCACTCAGGATGCTTCCATTCCTCCTCCTACTCCTTCATGGGCTCCCTCACATAGGGAACCTTTGAACAACTTGGAGTTGGCTCCAGTTGACTAGGGTTACACCTACAGAGAAGATGTGAGCCTTGACTCGTATGATGACTATACCTCTTAAGCATCTTCAGCCTACAAGGATGTCAATGCTCTTCGAGGATATGGGCATAACAACCCTTACTTAGAGACATAAAACCCTGGTTGGCAACATCCAAACTTTTCCTGGGCTAGAAACACAAAGATCTACTCCTGCTCCACAGTGCCAGCCCAGGCACTACGGGAATGTGACACACACATATCCTAAGCACCAGTGAGTCCTGTATCAGCAACAATCTCAACCTATTTACCAGTCTGTTGGTGATGCTGCTCCTAACCCTCCACCACGATCGGACGCGGTGGATGAATTGAGAAAAGCCTTTAAGTTATTAGAAAAGGGTCAGATACAATTAGCAAGCTAGATCTTGAACTTGTAAAACTCACAAAACCAGCTCTTACAGTTACAGGAGACTAGATTACAAGGAGTTTTGCCCTCCCAGCCCGTCCCGAACCTGAGACATGTGCAAAACTAGGGTGCCCCACCTAGGTTCCAAGCACCACAACCACAGGGACAGGCACATGCAATTCTTCAGGCGCCTTTTGTACCACCTAGGTATGCTCAGCCTACTTTGCTACCTATTCCCGTTCAGATTGCTCCTTTCGCTCCTCCCCCACCTCAAGAACAGTATGCCGATACAAAAGCTATCACCTTGAGGAGTAAAACCACTACATAGGATTCGCCATATAGGTAGGTGGATTTCGACACATTGCGACCTCTTCCTCAAGGGAGCTCTTCTTCTCACTCTCAGTCTGATCAGGAGCCACCTAAGGAAGATAAAGGAAAAAGGCCGATGACTGTTGACCTTGAGATTCCCCTCCCTTTTCCTAGAGCTTTGACTAGAGATACATCAAGAAAAACAAAGGGATCAAAAAATTATGAGGACCTTAGATTTATGTTCAAAGTACACATTCAGGTCCCCCTCCTTGATGCAATAGATCACGTCCCCTTTGTCGCCAGGTTCTTCAAGGACTATTGCACTTCGAGGTGACAACAGAAAAAGGGATCGAAAGGCCAGGTAGTTTTGTCAAAAGAGGCTAGCACAGTAATTCTGAGTGACTTACCACCTAAAACGAAAGACCCTAGTACACCATTCATCTCCTACTACTTGCAGAATTCTCCTTTCGATAGGGCCCTTCTAAACTTGGGCTCCTCCATCAACCTAACCCCCATAGTTGTATATGATCAATTTAGATTTTGGAGTTAAAGCCAGCATCGGTTTCGATTCAATTAGCGGTCTGTGAAGACACCAAGGGGGGTGGTTGAGAACGTAATAGTCAAAGTCTGTGGATTCTGCTTTCCAACGGACTTTTTCATTCTGGACATGGAGGTTCCTACTAATCTCCGTGATATACCTATTATTTTGAGTCACCCATTTTTGGCAACCGCTCAAGCTAACATCGACTATGCATCCTGGTGTATGGAGATTGCCCTGGGTGAGGAACAAATTAGACTGGATATTGTTAGGTCATCCAAGAATTTTAATCATGATCTGATTGAGGAGGACTATGAAGATGAGAACCTAGCATACTGTGGAAACATTGGGCTTATCTGTAGTGACCCAATGCCTTACTCATCTTCATTATCAAGGATTGTGGACCATGATCCACACGAGACTATGATTGATGCACTACACATAGCATCATTCCCTAATTCTGCTTGATTGGGGTGTACCTCTAACCTTGATGCCCTGGATAACGTATTTTCCTATTCTTTTGAGGCACCTCATGTTTCTGACCCACCTAGGATGGGATCAGATGACATTTATGAATGTCAAGATCATCATATATACTCTATTGACTCTTCTCCCCCTTATCACCTCCCCCTGTAGGAACTTTCTTCTACATTTGATTATGTATCACTCCACCCACGATTGAATTGAAACCCTTACCTGATTCATAATATGTGTTCTTGGGCGATAGTGAGACATACCTTGTTATTATCAATTCTCACCTAACGCAAGAGCAGGAGCTTAGATTGATTTTCATACTTCACGAGCACAGGGTTGCTATTGGGTGGAGCATTTCTAAACTTCATGGTATTCTCCTTTCTTATTCACCCATCCTATATACATTGATGAGGGGGCAAAACCGGCTCAACAACCTCAAAGACGATTAAATCCGAATATGATGGCGGTTGTCAAGAAGGAAATCATCAAGTGGCTAGACGTAGACATTATTTACCCTATATTTGACAGCCAGTGGGTGAGTCCCATATAAATTGTGCCCAAAAAGACGGGACTCACTGTGATTAGAAATGAACAAGGCAAATCCATGTTGACCCACACCCCAACTTCTTGGCGGGTCTACATCGATTATCGAAAGCTTAATTTAGCTACAAAGAAGGACCACTTTCCCTTGCCCTTCATTGAGAAGATCTTGGAAAGATTAGTTGGATAGAGCTATTTTTGCTTTTTGGATGAATACTCCAGGTATAATCAACTTGCTATTAGCCCGGAAGATCAGGACAAGACGACCTTTACTTGTCCCTTTGGCACATTTGCTTTTAATTGAATAACGTTTGGCCTATGCAATGCACTAGTGACTTTTCAGTGTTGCATAATGGCCATTTTCTCTGATATGATAGGGGACTTCATAGAGGTTTTTATGGATGACTTCTCCATTTTTGGAGATAACTTTGAGTCTTGTCTTGATAACCTCACCAAGATCCTGAAAAGATGCATTGAGGTTAACTTAGTACTACATGGGAAAAGAGTTATTTTATGGTGAGGCATGGCATAGTATTAGGTCACAGGATCTCAGAAAATGAATTGGAAGTTGGCTGAGTGAAGTCTGATATCATTTCCTGTTTACTTCCCACTTGCTTGATCAAACAAATTAGGTCCTTCTTAGGACATGTTGGATTTTACACGAGATTTATCGAAGATTTCTCAAAGATTGTTCATCCTCTGATAAATCTTCTGGTTGCCGATGTCCCATTTTCCTTTGATTCTTCTTGTCACAATGCTTTCCAGACTTTACGAAGGAGGTGTCTGATTCTCCTTTTCTCCAGCCACTCGACTAGTTGCTTGATTTCAAGATGTGTGGTGCTTCTGACTTTGCAGTTGGAGCTGTTTTAGGCCAGCGTCAGGAGCACCATCCTTTTGTAATTTACCATGCTAGCAAGACGCTGAATGAGGCTCAGCGTAACTACACAGTCATTGAAAAAGAGCTGGTAGCCATAGTATTCGGGTTGGAGAAGTTCTGTTCTTATCTATTAGGGTCAAGGGTCATTATCTTTACTGATCATTCAACCCTCCGACACTTGTTAGCGAAGAAGGATGCCAAACCACGCATTATCTAATGGATCCTTCTGCTACAGGAATTTGATATTGAGATTTGCAACAAGGTTGGAGTTCATAATGTAATGGTTGATCACCTCTCACGTCTTGACCCATCCCACATACCTTACTTCCCACCCATTTCTGAAAAGTTTCTAGATGAGTCTCTATTGGCCATTGATTCATTTGAGTTTCCATGGTATGCGGATATAGTGAACTACCTTGCCAGTTGCAAAATACCTTTAGGATTATCCAAAGAACAAAAACTCATTCCTTTCTGAGGCCAAGTACTATTTCTGGGATGATCCCATACTTTTCCTTCTTGGATCTGATCAAGTGATCAGGAGATGCATCTTAAATTCTGAGATTTTCAGTGTGTTATCATTTTGCCACAACAAGACCTGCGGCGATTATTTTTCTAGCAGGAAGACTGCTGTAAGGATTTTGCTGTCAAGTTTCTTCTGGCCTACCATATTTAAGGATGCACTTGATTTTGCAATAAATTGCAAGCGATGCCAGTTGGCATGTTCCATGACCAGGAGAGACATCATGCCTCTCCAACCTATCTTGGTTGTGCAAGTTTTCAATGTTAGGGGCATCGATTTCATAGGCCTGTTCCCAAACTCACATGGCTTCGAGTACATTCTTCTTGTAGTAGATTATGGCTCGAAGTGGGTTGAGGCTATCTCGGCAAGGCGAGATGACCATAAAACTGCTATTTCATTCTTTTGGGAATTCATTTTTGCGAGATTTGGTGCCCATTGTGCGTTGATTAGCGACAAGAGAAGTCATTGTATTCATGCTCATTTTAGGTCATTATCAAAGAAATATGGGATTCATCACCATATTGTCACCTCATATCACCCACAGACTAATGGGTAGGTTAAAGTGTCTAACCATCAAATTAAACTCATATTACAAAAAATAGTTAGACCTGACCGGAAGGACTGGTATGATCGATTAATTGATGCACTTTGGGCTTATCGTACAGCGTATAAGGCTCCACTCGAAATGTCGCCATACCACATGGTGTATGGAAAAGCCTATCACCTTCCAGTTGAGTTGGAGCACCACACCTTTTGGGCGGTACAAAAATGTAATTTTAACCTCGATGAAGGAGGTTATGAAAGGAAGCTCCAACTCAGTGAATTAGAAGAGATTCGACAGGAGGCCTACGAGAATGCAAAGATTTATGAGGATAAAACTAAGGCCTTTCATGACCGTCACATCTGGAGGAAATTATTTATCCCTAACTAGCAAGTCTGGTTATTTGATTCAAAATTTAAATTCTCTGTGGGTAAGCTAAAATCTAA
Source organism: Thalassia testudinum (assembly GCA_037157565.1). Taxonomy (NCBI): domain Eukaryota; kingdom Viridiplantae; phylum Streptophyta; class Magnoliopsida; order Alismatales; family Hydrocharitaceae; genus Thalassia; species Thalassia testudinum. Next base: position 20,047,469 of record JAZHRO010000015.1, on the reverse strand, counting down.
GTGGACTGGACCATTTATTGTGATTTGCCCAAATCCTAATGGGGCTATCCAAATCCAAGACCTGAAATCTAGGAATGTTTTTACTGTGAATGGCTAATGCCTCAAGCCATTCTTGGCCCAAAAACCTCCTCTTGCTAATGAGATCATCCATCTTGTTGAGGACGTGTGATTGAGATTTCACCCAGTTGGAGGCATTGAACTCAGCATCTATACATATATATAGCTTCTTGTTTTCCCTTTTATATACAACATGTGTTCTCATTCATTTGCATAGGTGTTGAAATAAGCTAAATGACAGTGTTCAAGAGCTATTCCAGGTGAATTATGGCCCTATTTATGCACTTCATAGTTATATTATGTTTTGCTTCTATGTTTAGTTTCATGCAAGAGGACATATAAGAATCTAGGCATGGGGACGTAGTATATATATCCTGAACATCTTTCTGTCAACACCTAGAATTTCTAGTAGGAATTGCATTTGCTTCTGCATGTTTCCCTGCCATATTCCATCTGAATAAAGGGTTTTTGAAAAAAAAAATTAAGATATATATAGTCTATCTATACAAAAAAAATCAAAAGAAGAAAATTTTTGAAAAAAAAAAGTGCTTTTGAGGTTGTTTTTGCAACTTAAGTGAGGAAGAGTCGAGGATTTTCAATTTTGAGGATTTACCAACCTTGGGAAATGTGAAACAAAGTTTTTTCACCTAGACTCTTTAAGTCCTTATGGATTTAATTTCTCTAGTATTTACCTAAATCTGGATTTATTTTCCCGAGACTTTGAAAGGAGTTTGAAAAAGTTACAAGAATTAAGTCAAAAGAGTGATGAGTGAATGATTTATCGTTCTGCCCTTTGGTTTAGATAATCTTAGAGTTCCAAACATCTTCACTTACATAGTGCATTGACTCGTATTTTGAGTGATTTTGTTGAGTCCTTTGTGATCAATAATATTTGTCTTCAAGCTTGCAGATCGAAAGGACCTTGTTGTGTTTCTAACTCTTAGGACTATTCCTATTTGTAGGGGAATGCATTTAGAACGGATGAAGGAGAGCTACTCACCTAGAAAAATAATTTGGAGAAAAAAAAAGATATTCAACCTTAAAACATGAGGAGAAAAATATGAAGAAAAAGATTCCCACCAAATAAAGCACATCGCTACAAATATGTGCAATTTCACCAAATAAAAGCATCTCACTACACATGGATGCTACCCTTTTCCATTTTCAGATAAGAAAACACCTCATTACAAATGGGTGTTTATCCTATTGAAGAAAAAAAATTAAAAAATACGAAGAAAAAAATTAGGAATAAGAGACCAATGGATCCAGCCAGGGAGATATACACCTAGTGTGTTGATCTCGGGTTAGAAAAGTGGTGAGAAGAAAGCTGTCAAAACTTAATATGACCTAAATGAAGACAGGATTGTCTCAAAGAGAGTATAGAAATATCCTAAGTTATATTGAATGCTAGGAATCAACTTAGTTGCTCGATTGACAAGTCACATAATAATCACACACAGGATGCTAGTTTCTCACATTCAATTCAAACCTTGGGTGAGTCAACTTAGTTAACGAAAGTTGCTTTAGCGACCCAAGTCTTATGGCAATAGGACTTCTGATTTGATTTGGGAGGTCTGGATTTGAGTCAGTACTTCAGAGTTATTGAGTCTTTGTCGTTAAGGATTTGTTCGTAATTTCCTTTTGTTAGTGAAAAATCTTATTGAGATCTTTGATTTGAACTGGCCGGGTTCCTGAACAACAATGCACATTGAAAAAAAAAAATAGATTGATATCTATATATATACAAAAAAAGGTGTTTTCCGAGAATAAGTGAAAACCCTCATGTTTGAATTTTACATCTCTTCTGCAGGCTTTTCGCATATTGGTTTTGCTAGGGATTAGTAAAATTTAAGCATAGAGATATGATTGCACAGCAATCATGCGATTAATTAACCTAAATTATGTTAGAACCTAGCAAAACTTGTGATTATTGCATTCATAAATTGCATATCATGCATTGCATTCTTTTTTTTGGCTGCATATTCTTGTCTCTAGGGAATAAGGAGGTCAAAAATTGTCCTGAGCAGAACAAAGCTGGATAGGAGCTAGAACTGCAGCAGAGCTGGAGTTGGGTCTTTGGAATAAAGAAACTTGAGAACACAAGAATAGAGAAAGAATAAAAATGTTAACTACTTGTTTAGAATTAATGCAGGACATGAAAGAGAAGAACTAAGATATCCTTATCCTATCTCTAAAATCCTAGGACAACCCTATCCCAATACCTATCCCTAAATTAGCTCAACACTAGGATATCTGAGCTCAAAAGCCAAAAAGTTGGATAACCTTATCCATGTCCATACCATACCTAATTGACTCAATCTGAATCAATTGGGTCAGCCATGTGTCAATTGGATCTATGGGACCTGCTTGGACTAATCCTATGTAATTAGACTCAATTGAGTCTAATCAGACCTAGCCAAACCCTGTAGACCTAACCACATCCAATCAGATGCAGTACAACTTGATTGGGTGCACCCAACTATGATTAGGTTCAGTTGGAATCTAATTGGGTCAAGCCCAATCATGCCATACCTAATTAGACTCAGTAAGTCTAATTACTCTAACCCTAACCTATTTGGGTGCACACCTATTTGATTGGATGCACCTAATGACAATCAAGTTCACCTAGAATTTGATTGAGTCCAAATCAACCCACACGTGTTCAACTGGATTCCATGGGAATCTAATTGAACTTACCCACAACCTAATTATAGGATCCCCTTAAGCTATTTAGGATACCCCCATCCCAATTAGATATCCGTACACCTAATTAGACTAAAGCCTATTAAATTAGACTCAACCCATTACCTACTAGGCTAACCCAACCTATTTAGAACCTATCCCTAGACACCTATTCCTACACCTAAACCCACCAACACAACCACCCAAAGGTGGCACCCCCCAACAAAATCTATCCTACTAGGATCGCCACCTGTGGTCTCCCCTCCTCCATAAAAGGCCACCATATGTGGCCATCCACCCCCCACCCCCCCCTCCCCTCCCTCTCCTTTAGTCCCCCTTAGTCCTCCCTCCTTCCTCCTTAGATCACCACCACCATAGCCCTCCCTACCACCCTCCATAGCCATCCACCACCTCCATTGGTGGCAGGCCTCCACCTTCTCCCTTGGCACCTCCAAGGTCACCAAGGACATCCCCTTGGAAGCCCCCTTAGTGCCCTCTTTCTAGTTCCTTAGTAGATTAATTCTTCTCTTAGTTTTCTATATAGTTCTAGTAGTAGTTCTAGTTCTCTTCTAGTTGTTTAGTCTAGTTTTAGTTCTAGTTCTAGTTCTAGTTGTTCTAGTTCTCGTTAATTATCTTGTTCTAGTTGTTCTAGTTTAGTGATTATCAAATATCGATTTCAATCTTTCATCAAGTTGTGAACCAATTCTATATATTTCTATTTAATGAATGAAAGTTGAATGCTTTGATGTATATTGTGGCATGTGTGATTCATTCAAATATTTTGTCATGCCTTTTTTACAATTGGGTGTGCTTTGATTTCAAATCATGATCGTGTTGGTTTTCATAATCACTTCAATAATTACTACAACCACACGATTCACTCCTAATCCCTTTCCGTGCTTGGCACAGCTTATGCACCAACGAATCCACCACATCACTTTCCAAATCACAATCATCGAGTTTCATTTTGATTAGATAGCCTAGTTATCTTTCCATTTTCCAAAAATCAAAAATCACAACAAAAAAAAGTCAAAAATAGAAAAATCAAAAAATTGCATGGCCACTCCTACACCGATTAACGATGTGATGATTCATCAAAACTCTCTCGATAGCATTTACGTATTTAGAAAATTTCATGACGAACGCTACACGTACTCTTGCTATATCTATTTGCATTACACTATGATCGTGCGCTACGAGAATGCAACAATAGAATTTATCAAGCAGGAGAGTTGGCCTCTTTCTTGTCGTCCACGAAAATGTCCAACAACCTTCTGATGAACACTTATCGGAGGAGTTCCAGCCATTGTCGATCATCAATAAAGAAGAAGAGAAGAAAAGAGTTGCAAATGGACCTAACTGCAAATAAGTAAGGACCTAAAAGTAACACAAAGGACTTGATTGAATTGATTCCTAAGGACTAAAATTATTTAAATATGTAATTTAATTTATTTCTTTTTCAACTTTTTCTAATAGGTTACATAAATGTTAAAGAATAATAATATGGGTTGAAATTACATTTTTGTCCCTTTTTATATCATATAATTTAATACTTAATGATAATGCTTATATTATTAACTTAAGTTATACATTACATATAAGCTTAGTTAACTTAATTATAAATAACATAATTCACAATATTAAGTCCTTGATATTAATTAAAATAGAGGAATTCTTATTATGCCATAATTCTGCTAATTTAAGGTATAATTAAGATCCAATCTCAATATTAACTTATTAAATAATTAACCCTAATTTTATGTTATTACTAATTAATTAAGTAAACTAGTTTGTTTAAGTGAATTAGGAGCCATGATGAGTCTCTCATCACTTACCTTTTCTAGCAATGCCCGACTGGCTTCAGAACAGAATGGTCTCCTCCAACAAGAGCACCTTCATCATCTCAAAAGGTTTTCTCTCGAGCAAGCACTCTCCTTCTCGATTTGTTAATACGATGTGAGGGGGCACTTACTGACCCCCCTCCCCCCATATTTATGGCCTCGTGTGAAGACTTGAATCCCACCATACAAATCACACCAGTGGAATACAGGTCGCCAAGTATGAAAATCATCAAAACAAGATCGCAATTACTCAACACATAATCATAAAATATAAACATAACCAAACAAAATTAATCATATTACATTACAATAATGAAATAAAGCATGACAAGTTATCCACGGTAATCATATCCATAAAACTAAAAGCTAAAAAGAAAAAGGTACTAAAAAGCTATCTACTACAGAATCGAGAAAGCAAAAATAGAACTCGATGACAAAAAGGACTCCTAACGTCAGAGACCATCTGCGGGTATTGAACTGGGTCTCGTACTAGTCGCTTCGTACACAGTGGTTCCTAATTGCTCAACTATACATGACTATGGAGCCCAAAGTAGACGTTAGCAACCACTGAGTAGAATAATACAAGTGAGGAAAGTAACAAAACTAAAAGTACAGGAGTGGGGTATTAATTTGTTGTTTCAATTGTTCCTTATCAGTTCATTCCTCAATTATTTCTCATTTATCTCAACAATATGGGCCCTTGTCTTTACTTTTAGATGTCACAGATTGTCTACAGAAATTGAACTGGGTCCATGATATTTCCATACTTATTTATGTTAATTAATCCAAACTAATATTAGTCTAAGGGTAATTTGGGTTAGATTGCATTCAATTATATTAGATTAGTCATTTTAGGTCATTCTGTAAATAATGCATACTTGTGGGATTTTGTGTAATTTTTCCTATAATTGTATTTGGTACCTTGATGTATTTATTTTTATATGTGCAAATACAAAATTTTAGGATGATCAGAGCAAGGTTGATTAGATTTTCTAAATTGAGCTCATTTTGAAGAGGACTAGCCTAGTTGGTAGACCTATTTGGAGATTGAATTCCCGTAGACCCTAACCTAAACTAGGAACCTAATTACCTAGCCTAGAAACCCCTTAGGACCAACCAAAACCTTGTCCTAAAACCTATAGTGGTCAACCCATTAGGATACCTAATCCTATCCACCCAAAAATCCCAACAAAACCTAGGAAAACCTAGAACATATCATAACCCAAAAACCTTATTTGACCATCCCTTTTATCCTCTAATAAATGATATTTTAGATGGTCAAAACACACCATAATTTATCCACCACTTGATCTAATCCTAGGGTCTTAAATTGCCGACCTAAATCCCTATCTTAATTTAGAATATATCTTGTCTTTTACGTTTTGCCAAAATACTCTCATATTTATGTCAAAACGTGTTCAAGATATTTCAATATTACTTCTTTACGATATTACAAAAAACATCTTTATCTTGAAGAAGTATTCTAACAAAAAAAACAAAAGATAATTTGAGCAATCTCATTCATTAAAAATTATATTGGCTCATTAAGATTGTTGTATTATTTCTCTTTATCTTTTGTTGTAAGATAGGTTCCCATATTGTGGGATACCTATTCTTCTAGGAAAAAAGGACAAATTTGCTTTCTTGTGGGTGTATAAAAAAGTTGTTGTATTGAGGTGTTACCACCCTTAGTTGAAAGTGGTAACTATAATGGATTACTTGACTGTGACAAGGAAAATCCTTGTTGGGAGATAAGGTGGAGGCTTTTCCCGATTTTGAGTTCCCTCTCTAACTTCTTGTGTTTGTTTATTGCTTGATTTAAATGTCTTGAATTTTATAATTGTTTATTGTGCACAATTCACCCCCTTCTTGTGCCATCCTCAATCGGCATCAGAGCAGGTCATCGCCCACTTTTGAAGTAAATTTTAGGTGATATTTTCACAAATGACAATAAGATCTATAGCCACAAATTCAACAAGTAATGGTTACTCTACTTTGAATCCTCCATATTTCGATGGAACCAATTACAACTATTGGAAACAAAGAATGGAGATCTCTCTCCAATCCACAGACTACTCTGCATGGGAAATGGTAGCGACAAGCTTCACAAAACCCGAACAACCAAAAGCAGGTTACAACGATGCGCAAAAGAGACAGGTAGCCTGTAACGAGCGCGTGCCCCAGACGCCTTTTAAGACGTCTGGGAGGTGGCCCAAACGTCTGTCAAGACGACTGGGATCACATCCAGACGTCTGACCAGACGTCCGGGATAGTTTACAGACGTCTGGCGAACAGTTATGCTCGCACGGGATATTCGTCTGCGCGCCTGTGCGCGTAGACCTACGTTCTGCCCTCTTTCTCTGCGGCTGCAGGCGACTGCGACCGCCTTCTCTCTCCTCTCCGCGCGGCGTTAAAAGGGGGGGCGCGCCTCCCCTCCCATCTCCACCATCTTCCTCCTTCTTCTCCTGCCTGTGCGCGAGAGCGAGCGGACGCGAGGGCGCAGCGGCAGCGGCAGCCACAGTGAGCGCGGAGGAGCTGCGGCGTGCGAGGGCGGGGCTCTGCCGTGAGGGCGAGCTCTCCAGGAGCGGCTTGGCCGGCCGGCGGAGGGCGCAGGGGGCGCAGAGCATCGCGGAGAGGGACCTGCTGCGGGCGGAGCAGCGTACGCGCGAGGTGCGACGCGGGCGGCGTCGCGAGCGGAGGCCGAGCAGGGCTCTGATTCTGGAAAAATTTCCAGAATCAGACGTCTGGATTGATATCCAGACGGCAAGGTCGACGTCTGTGAGATCATACAGACGTCTGAAAGGTGAGTTTCCGCTTTCTTCTTCCTTTTTGTCGACTGACCGTACTGAGGGAGGGGGGTTGGCTGTGCGCAGGTTTTTCTGATTCGTCATCCTTTGCGAATCAGACGTCTGGAAGTTGTACCAGACGGCGGGAGTGACCTCCAGACGTCCGAAGTGACCATCGGACGTCTGGGATCTAGGAAAGACGTCCCTGCAGACTTCTGGACGTCTGGGAAACCACGCTGAGCAGATAATTCTCTGATCCACCGTTTAAGACGTCTGGAGGGAGTTCCAGACGTCTGATTTTGCACAGTATCGTCTTTCTCGACCCGTTTAGGGCCCGTTTGGGCTTTGTTTTCCGCGATTCGAGTTGCGTTCGTTTCAGAATTAATTCCTCTACCCGCCTACAGTAGCTATACACTGTTTTGAGACACTCCTTGTGTTTGATCCTTGTGATAGGACCTCGTTCGGTTGCAATCTTGAGAGTCGCGGAGGCGCGCGGGATTCCCGATCACGCCCCCATTACTCCCGTTGTACCTGGTAGAGTGGTTTTAAGTATTAATAAAATCTGTTAAAGTATGGAACCATAACTAGAACCTAGGGCTTGCATGAATCCTAGGAATGAGAAATATATGGAATGATAGCTCCTAGGTGTTGCATGAATCCTAGGGCCGGAAAACTAGATTGTATGATAGATCCTAGGATATGGCATGAATCCTAGGATGGAAAAACTAGTGGAATGTATATTACTGCAGTCTTGGAAAAATGGAAAGGAATTTATAAAGCTGCCTGTAAATTTAATTAACAGCTGCCTGTTATGAATAAAGAAACATGTTTGAGATCATGGAATTTGAGAACGTGAATCTGGAAAGTGAAACATATGATGTTCTGAAATAAAGAGCTGGAACCCTACGGGGAGTTAGGAGTGGAACTCCTGGAAAGAAAAAGGAATGGAACTGAGATGTAGTTTGTACTGTCTCTTGGGTACGCAGTACCAAGGGAAGTACCTGTACCTGTTTAGTGCAGAGTGGGGCCAGCCGCCCCAGGGACCCGGGGTTAGGATTGGCCGCTCTGTACCGACTTGCTGGCCCTCGTGTACGTAGTACCGAGGAGAGCTAGTAGTGTTAGGAGAGTACTAGCTACCCCACGGGCCCCGGGGTTCTGCTAGCCTCCTTCACCGACTTGTTAGGCCCACTAGGGCAAACCAGGGTAGTCAGGCGAGGGTGCGCGGACTGTGGAGGGGCAAGGCCCCGGTTTGGTTACTGTGGAGGGGTTGGACCCCTGTTACTGAGGGGGCTCTGCCCTGGTTCCGTGCTGTGCTTTGGGCGCACCCGTTAACGGAAACGACTGACCGCGTGCCAGTGCGGGCTAGCTACCTGTGCGTTTATCGAGCGTGCCGTAGTCACCGTTACGTCTGTCAGTGACCTTGGGGTGGTTGACTGAGGGTAGGATCACCACGGGGGACTCTCCCGGCCAGGAGAGCACCACGTGCTACTTCTACTTTTGGAAAAGACTGCAATCAAGATCGTCCCACGAGGACATTCGAGATCAAGTAAAGGATCTGAGAAATAAATGAAATAGTGAGAAAAATTGAAAGATGTAAATAAAGGAAGTAATAGAACATAATAGCTACTGTACACTCTACTGTTGCCTTTAGTTAGTTTGCCACTCTACTCAGCGTTTTGCTGACGTGTTACACTCGTTACCTTTTTCAGGACCAGGTGTTGAGCAGCCAGGGTCGGCGGCTGCAGAGGACGCTGGGCCGAGTAGGGTCCAGTAGAGTTACCACAGCTTTGTACCCTTTTTTTGTTTCTGTTCTAGTGAGTAGTTTTGTTTCCGCTGTACCTTCTTTACCTGCAGTTTTTGTTATATGATAAATGTTGTTTTACTGTTGTGGTGGTGCCTACTGTAGTAGTTTCTTTCCTTACTGCTGTACTTTCTTACTGTTAGTTATATTCATGCTGAATGTGGTTTATTTTACTGTCTTTTGGTTACTTCCTCGTTGGACGACTGGGTCTTGGGATTAGTCGAGTCGGTCCGGTTCTCGTGTCTCGTAGGGACTCGGGAGCCGGGTCGTTACATAGCCCTTAACTCAAAAGCCATAAATGCTATATACTGTGCTTTAAGTCTAGAAGAGTTTAATAGGGTCTCTCAATGTACTATAGCCCATGATATCTAGAGAACCCTCGAAGTCACTCATGAAGGGGCAACTAAGGTAAAAAGTTCCAAGATAGTTATTTTGACTAATGAATTTGAAAGATTTGAATTGCAGGAACAAGAAACTATCAAGGACGTATATACAAGATTCACTGACAGTGAATACCTTAAAGGCCCTTGGTATGAATATTGTGAATGGAGAATTAGAGGGCAAAATATTAAGATCCCTTACAAGCAAGTTTGAGCCCGAAGTGACAGCAATAGAAGAAGCAAATGAAGTCAAAAACCTTAACATGGAAATTTTGATTGGAAATTTAATGGCTTATGAAAATAGGCTATCCCAAAAGAAGAAAGGTGTTGAAGAATTCAAAAAGAAGCAACTCACATTCAACATCAATGAAGAATTTTAAGGAAGCTCCGGAGATGATGAAGAACTAGTACTTCTTTCAAAGAGATTCAAACGCATCCTTAAAAACAAAAATATTTTAGAAAGAAGAAAGAAGAAAAGAAAGAAGAACGTTGACTTGCTACGATTGCAAGAGGATAGGACACATACGTAAGTATTGTCCATAAAGAAAAGAAGGAGAAAGACTTCAAGAAGAAAAATTTTGTGCCCAAGAAGCATTTCAAGAAGTTCAAAAATAGGAAAGCTTTTTAGCCCACTTGGGATGATTCAAACTCATCAAGTGAAGATGAAGATCCTCAAGAGGAAGAAGCATGTCTTGGTTTAATGGCTCCTGAAGATGAGGTAAATAATCTTTTATATGATGAATTACTTGATGAGGTAAATGATATTTATTCTACTTTTAAACGTTTAAAATTTGAAAGCAAGAATCAAGTTTGAAAATCAATCTCTCAAAAATAAGCTTTCTGAACATGATAGAAATAAATCTTCAGATCTTATTTGTCAAAATCATATGCTTAAAGAGCATATTAGTGAATCTACTAAGCAGAATATATCTCTTGAAGAAAAAAGTACTTGTTTGACAAAAGAAAATCATTGATTACTTTTTTGACAAAAGCCCATGAAATTAAGATATCTACTTTAACTAAGGAAAATGATTTTCTCAACTCTAAAATTCATATTTTGAAAAATATTATTTCTTCATTAGAATTAAATATTCATTATCTTCAAGACAAGTCTGGTAGTTTGTTAAATGATCTTTGAAAGCTCACTAAAGGAAAAGGAAATGTAGATAAATTGATTGTTGACCAACGTTTTTAATAATGACAAAAGTGGAATTGGCTTTAGCTCTAATAGTTATGTCGCTTCTTTTTCTCTTAGTCAAAAATATGAGAGAGAAAATTCTTTCATGTTTACTAAATGGAAGAATGCTAATCTTTAAGGATTCAAAAAATAATGGGTACCAAAGTCTTTGTTGAATAGTTATTTTGTAGGGGAAAAAGAAGTTGATTACAAGAATTGGATATTTCTAATGAAGAAAGATGAAGTCAAAGCGCTTAAAGGTCCATCTAAAGTAAAGAATAATTTTTTAAGAGAAAATCAAAAGAAAATGGATAATGAACAATGGTTGTTTCAAGCATATGACAGTAAAACAATATCTATTTGAGAAACTTACATACAAAGAAGGTGGCACGGTGATTTTTGGAAACAATCAAAAAAGAAAAATTATTGGTACATGAACAATCAATAAAGATAATTGCTCCTTTAGTCATGTAATATTAGTTAAAAGACTTAAGCATAACTTGCTGCGTGTTAGTCAGATATGTAATAAAGAATTTTTAATTTTATTTACTTCTAAAATTTTTTTGTATTTTAGATACTCAAGATAATATAGTTCTTAAAGGCAAAAGGTATACATAAATACGAATCCTGAATTAAAATTTGATATATTTATTCTCTTTATTTTGCTTTCCCCACCTCTTCTTTATTAAAAAACAAGTCGTTGTCAGCTCTCTCTTTCCCACTCTCTCCATATATATCTTGTCGAAGATCGGTCATGACTCTACGCTGCTATAAATTTTTTTCTCATCCAGCTCAAAATCGAAGTATTGTAAACGCAATAATTAAATAAAACATTGTTTTTCCGCAAAAACTATTCGAGATTTCGTTGTTTGCTGTATCATTTTCTTCGTAGGTGGGAACATTTCCCTGCAGTTTCCCACAACGACTACACGTTGTCCAACTTCATTTCACAAGGCATATGCTTCATGATTCTTCTTTTCATCTTCCGGTGACTGAAATCTTCCATGTCCACTTTTTTTATGATCAATATCAGTATCGGCTTATTTTGATTACAAAAAAATATATCTACTGAAACTTGAGGTATACTTAAATCGAATGTTCATCCATTTTTTTTTAATGTGGTTTCTTAGCATACCCTTTTGTTGTTGCGACAAAATAAGAGGGAGAAAAAGAAGAAACTTGATTAATATGCTTATTGATAAGGAGTGTTTGGTTTCCTCTTTCATATGCTACGACAAAAATAAATTAATCATGTTATCTAGTTATTTTATCAGACATCAAAAACGGAAGATGGTTATTTCCCCATTTATTTTGATATTTAACAAAATATATATTAATAACTATGTCCAAAATTATGAAAGTATTCATTGTCAATATTTTGAAGCTCTCAATTGCAAATCACCGTGAAGATCTTCTTCTATCTCTTAGCTTAATTGTATAAAGAGCCAACCGACTAAAATTACACTTAAAATTTAAGTACACGTGAACTTTGTTTCAAATACACAAGCTCTCAACGAGTACTTATTATATTATTCCAAATTTTTCTAACGTTTTCCTTCGACGAGAAATTAAAGTATGATAACTCTATTTGTCAAATCCTACCGCTGTCTAACCATTTCTAATCTTCAAACGGTTGTTTTCAACGTTAATATAACCATCCTCTTGTGGAAACTTAGGAGTTACTCGTGGAGTTATCAAAAGATTTTTAGGAAGTTATACAACATTTAAAATATTCCACAACTTCTCTTAACTTTTCTTACTCGTAACTCCTCTTTTCCGAGATCATAACCAGTGTTTTTAGTTTTTTTTTATTCTTCTATAAATATCTCTCGGAAACTCTTTTTCTAACGCAACACACCTATAATACTGTAGAATCACCATGAGTAGTTACTGTAGTTGTTCACGGTCATTTATTTACTCTTTTTACATCTGCTATAGTATAATCCACGTGTCCATCCGTTCCCCTCCTCTCTGATGTCTACTCTCTTCTTTTTTTTTTCTTTTTTCTTACGCATTATTTAACAATTTAAGACACCAATATTGAATATGTCTGTTTCAACTTTGATCTTTATTATAAACCTTCTCATCTTATATTTTTTCATGAAATATTAATATTGAGTATATTTTTACGAGAATATGAAATAATATATATATAACTAAGCAGTATAAATTTAATCAAAGACATCAATTGAAAATCAAAATGTATCGAATAATACATTTTGGAATGCATGGTGTGTTTTGATTTCCGATCAGTGTTTCTTTTTTTTCCATCGGTCGAAAATCAAGATACACCAGACATTGCATTTTACAACACGTGTGTTGGTTTTCAACTGATCGAAAATCAAGATGCACCGATTGAAAATCATGATAGACTTTTATATGATTCATATTTGCACTTCTATAGTGATTGACTTTTATACTTTCACAGCAACGTACTAGTTAAAAATTAGTACAAATAAATTTGCACTCTTATGCTTTCATGCTGAAGGAATCAAGTGCTTCTTCAAGAGCTCCTCTAATTATAAAAGCTTAGCAATCTTGCATGATTTTCCTCTCTACGTCTTTACACAGAAAAAATCTTCGCTCCGAGGTTTCTGCTACGTAAACAATTTTAGGTTCTTCCTATTTTTGTATTTCTTTATATATTAAAAGGGCAATCAAATTCATATTACTTGTAGCTTAATTACGTAATTATGTTTCTTAATAAATCTTGTCATCGAACTTGAGAATATATCTTATCTTTTATATTTTGTGCAAATATTGCCTCATGTTTATTTCAAAACGTGTTCAAGATTTTTCAATATTACTTCTTTATGATATTACATAAAACACCTTTATCTTGAAGAAGTATTTTAACAAAAAAACAAAAGATAATTTGACCAAGTTCATTCATTAAAAATTATATTCGCTCATTAGGATTGGTGTATTATTCCTTTTTATCTTTTGTTGTAAGCTAGGTTCCCCATTTATGGGATACATGTTCTATGAAAGAAGGATGAATTTGACTTCTTGTGGGTATACAAGAAAGTTGCTGTATTGAGATGTTACCACCCTCAGTTGAAAATGATAAGTATAGTGGATTGATTGCCTGTGACGAGTCAAAAATCTATGTTGGGAAATAAGATAGAAGTTTTTCTTGAATTTGGGTTTTCTCTCTAAATTCCTGTATTCATTTATAGCTTTATTGAATTTGTGCTTGATTTAAATTTGTCTTAAATTTTATAATTATTTATTATACACAATTCACCTCCCCTTGTTCCATCCTCAGCACTCAACCAACTGTCTCATTCAATTATTCAAATTCAATTATTCATTCTATCATAACTAAATATTCTTTTATCCCAAAAATAGCTATCAATTACAATTCCCTAGTTTACCATTAACCATATATATTTAATTTATCATTTACTTAAGATGCAATAACAAGAGTTTATCAATTTATTTCGTAAACCCAACAAATGAAACAAAGTATATTTTATCCCTTCGGTTCATCAAATTTGACCCACTTGTCTATCTCGTATTATTTCCAATTCAATTATCCAAAGTTATAATTTCTCCTTAATATATTCTATAGATTGGAATTTCACTTAATTCAACCTCTCCCACATACAATAAGTAATTTATTTAAAGATATCATTCTGACATTTATAGTACCCACAAAATAAGACATTCTGATATTCCTTGGCTCTAGGGACTCAGCAAAAAAAAAAGCAGGATCCACATATAGAATAATAGTATCGACAAAAAAGATGAAAATACTACAACTCATTGGAGAAGGAATCTAGACTGCTCTACCTAAGGCCAACGAGGGTCATAGTGACTCCAAGAAACACGTCGGAGACCCCTTAGACTCCATGCATGCTCTAGATGTACGTCTCTGATGAAGACGAGAATAATGCGTCAAAACATAAATAATGAGTCAAGGGTAAAAATGCAATTTTATCACTCCTAATGGAAAACCAAATATTACTACATCAAAGTACACCTCGACACAATTCCAATGATAAGTGGTTTGTTGAAATTGGACTTCGTTTACTCCCTGAATCAAAAAAATTAAAGAGGCTAGGAACTTATTTACAATATTTAAAACTTATAATTTTTTGTTCATGACTTTTGAAGTTATCAACCCCCACCCTCCTCCCCCTTTCTTCTACGTGCTACACCTCCATTCTCTTTTCTCCACCACTGTTCACATGGCCTCTTGATGAGCCAAAATTCGTGCAAAAAAAATGGATTAGGGTTTCTAAAAAGAGAAATCAACGTTCTCTTAATCACAAATATCTGAGATTAAATAAATTTTTACCGAAACTTGGCAAATCCTAGGTCGAACACAGAGAGGCAAATGTTTAATTATAACCGCGTTTGATTATTTCTTTTTGGTATTTTTCTCTATATCTAATTTTTTTAGTACTTTATAAAGCAAAAGATCAAGTCGAATAATCTCTAAATTAAGCACTCTACTTAACAAATAATTAAAGCGAGAAGAGAGAAAGAAAACAAATATAGATATATGCTTAAACGAATGTTTGATACAAGAAATTATTGCGAGAAATTAAATCTATACTAGAAAGCAAATTAAAAGATAAGAAGAGAGAAAATCCCCCTCGATAAATGTTGGGGATGACTCGCTTTGACGGTGCCTGGAAGAATGAGGACAGAGGCAGAGGAAGAAGAACAAAGCTTGGACGAAGTGGGGATGAGGCAAGGCGACATCGTAGCAGAATTTGCTTCCCTGAAAGGTGGTGAGAGGACGACCGACAGGATCTCCATGAATAGGGATGAGAGAGAGTGGAAAATTTATTTTTATCTTTAGTGGAGCATCTCGAGACTTGGGACTCACTCAAGAATAGTTCTTGAGCTCTAGAGAGGAAGAGAATGGAGTAGGAAGGGATGAAGAGGAAGGGGAGGGGAGGTAGGGTTATTTATAGGGCTGGATGAAATCATTTGGCATGCACAGCAACTAATGTCGTGCATGGGACATGCCACGTGCTCGCGCATCGTGCTGCTTGCACTGGCACAGTGGAGGGTGAAGGAAGCTCATCTGATCGAGATCCAAACACTAAGAATCGTGTGCACAACTGCTTTCAAATCGCACCTCATCCACTACATGTGTATTTGTGGCGACATGTGGCGTGATCCTCTCCGTGCATCGCACGTGCCTAATTGCGCCACATCTGCAATCACTATGTAGCCTGCTTTGTCACCCTCCATCTTTGATCGGGCAGTTCTGAAAGTACCCCTCAAGTGCCTTGAAAATGTGAGGAATGCACAAGCATCGACATGGCGAAATCTGGAGCATCTGCCTGCAATCAAGCGGTGGGATTTTTTTCCCACATACACTGAGCAAAGGCGTAGATTGGGGCTCGATCCCACGCCCTTTGCTTGAGAGTAGAATGCACTACCGCTACGCTGAGGGCACTCGTGTGTCTGTTGGATGGCATCTGATGGCGATGCGCATGCTGTTGGATGGAAATCCAACGGTCAAGATGAGATGATGACGTGCCTTTCTCATGTCTGAAGGGCAGGGAAGCGGAGGATCTAGATCGTTGGATGAAGATCCTACGATCAGGATTTCATGGCGCAGGCACTGGAGGCTCGCTGGTAATGTTAGGCGGTTGTGATGGTGCCACACGACGCCATCATCCTTCTTCTTTTCTTCGTAAGTGGAGCTACAGATGCCCGATCGAGTGATTTTCACATCATTAGACTACAATATCGCTCTGAACCCATATGTATGGTTAGATTTGACATTTGAGGCCTAGATTCGCATCACCCTATCTCTTGGTTGTCGATCTTTTGTGGCTTGTAGAGGATGCTATGGATGTCCGATCGAAGCGATTTCAAAAGCATTGGACTCCGATTGTTCCCCTGATCACATCCGTACTGTCAGATTCTCCACCGGAAGCCCAGAGATGTGTCGCCCTATTTCCTTGCCAAATAAATAAGCGAATTATAGTACAATTTACAAAAATTGACCTAAATGCAATATGATAGACGTAATGCATTATTTACAATGCTAAATGCATCTAAATAGCTTAGGAACTTGCATAATAGGTATTTTATCACGAAATATTGTAGACTTATCATACATCCATGCTTATCTTGCTAGTCCCTTGTAAAACTAACCTAAATGCTATTTATGAAGACAAAACTAGAATCTGCCTACTAAGGCGTAAGTTGTTTATCAACAGCAGAAAATTCTACTGAGGGCCTAAACTCCAAAGACTCAACAGCACCTGCGTGCCTGCCCAAAATGTAGATTGCCCCAAGTCCTCGCCTTATTCCGTACAAAAAGAGAAATATTTTTTTCTTTTGTTCTTTTCTAAATTTTTTTTTGGACCTTTTGTGTTTAAGGTTTTATGGTAGCCTTCTACGGCTACCCAACCCACCCAAGACTTGAAAAAATCATAAGTTCTAAGCATCCTTATTGTGTAAAGGTGATTGTCTCACTCAATGGCAATCAGAATGGACCTTAAGTGTCTACAAACCCTAGGTGACCCAAAATGAAAATTTTCTGCCTAAAGGTTTATCTTTCTAATTAGTAGCTTTCTCCCTAATCTTATTTTTGGTGGGGTCAACACAAGGGCAAACCCAATCTATATCTCCCTGGATTTATTTTTCTTCCTCACTTCTTTCTAAGTTCTGTGATTATTCGTGCATTTTTTAGAGCTGAGCTCTAAACAAATGGCAATAGGGGTTACCCACGGTTACTTGTCAGCCATACCCATGCGATAAAGTGTGGCTTATTATTTTTTTCTCCTTTTTCTATCTTTTTCATTTTTCTTTCTTTTCTTTTTGGGTGTTTTCTATTTTTTTCTCTTTCTAGGTAGGTGGTTTCCTTAATCAAATATTTACCTAAAGGCAATAGCCAAAGAGATTAGGTCATGTTGTTGGGCTCTAGACACCCAACTAAAGGGGTTACAGCAACGTGCCAACCATATCACCCGAGTACATTTATTAGCTACCTAATTTCAGTGAAGATTGCCTGAGAAGTGAGTCAGTGCAAATATTATGTAGATGCTTAAACTTCAAGTCCCCTCAAATCAGAGGGCGATTTAATAAGTCGCATACTTATCACTCCAGCTTTTTTGACCAATTAGAATAAATTTACAATTGGCAAGGACTTGAGGAACAAATCCACATTTTAGGAGACAGTCAGGTTAATTAAGCCTGTAAACCTAAAGAGTCTAAGTGTTTAGGTTCTACTGTATCATTTTCTAAAGTTGAAAACTCCTAATACCTAAGTTTTCTTTTTTTAATTCTCAATTTTTTGCCCTTTTGAATTTTTTTTATAAGAATAAGTGAAAAATAAATAGAAACTATTTTTATAGGGCTAAAAAAAATAATTCAGAAATAAATCCACCCCCCCCCCCCCCCCACGCCTAGCTTATGTAATGTCCTCATTGTAAATAAAGGCATGAAAAGGAAAGAATCGAGAAGATAGTACTTAAATTCAATAAAAATTCGGTCAGCTCAGAATATATACAATCTATACAGAGTTGCTGAGTTCAATGCCGTCAGCTAAGTGTAGTCCGGCCAAAAAAGTTAGACCAAGGTTAGAGCAACCTTATCTGAGACGGGTTCAGGTATCACATAGTCAAAAAAAGGTTTCAGACACTATCCGTTGACCTTAAAAGAATTACCCGTATTCGAGTCAGATATTTCAACAGCTCCGTTAGGGAAAATTCAATTAATAATGAACAAGCGGTTCCACTTAGACCTAAACTTGTTGGGAAAGAGCTTATGTCGGGAGTCAAAAAGTGAAACCTTCTAGTTTGACCCAAAGCTCTTACAGGAGATCATCTGATCATGTAAATCTTTGGTCCTCACTTTATAGATCGTAGCATTTTCATATGGATCATTTCTAAGCTCCTCCAACTCAAATAGTTGGAGTTTCCTGGTCTTCCCAGCTAACTCTAGGTCGAAATTACACCTCTTGGTAGCTTAGAATGCCCAGTGTTCAATCTCTACGGATAAATGGCATGCCTTTCTGAACACTAGACAATACTAAGACATGCCTATAGGCATCTTATATACTGTACGGTAGGCCTAGAGTGCATCATCGAGCTTCTGAGTCCAATCCTTTCAATCGGCGCTGACCATCTTTTCCATTTGTCTGGAGGTGGTAAGGTGTGGAAATCCAATGATTCACCCCGTATTTAACCAGTAAATTTCGAAAGTAAGCATTTGTAAAGTGCATGCTACCATCACTGATGATGGCCTTAGGGATCCCAAACCAATTGAAGATATTCTTCTTGACAAAGTCGATGACCACCTTGTGATCATTGGTTCAATTGGGAATAGCCTCTATCCACTTGAACACGTAGTCAATGGCATCTAGAATATACTGGTGTACAAATGAAGCGAGGAAGGGTCCCATAAAGTCGATACCCCAAACATTGAAGATTTCGATGGGAAGAATCGGGTTTAGGGGCATCATGTCTCTCTTGGCTATGCTTCTATGTGCCTGGCAACGGGGACACGACGTCGAGAATTCCTAGCCATCTTTGAACAAAGACGGCCAATAAAACCCAAACCACAGAATCCTTGCGGCCGTCTTCTTGCAAGAAAGGTGTCCACCACTAATCAATCAAGAAATCAGTTTTAGGGTTTCAAGAGAGGGAAACCCGTGTCGTCGCATTTTCACTAAAAAATCCGTCGTATCAAATAATATTTATAACTAGGATTTCAGTCCCGAGTTGAACGTAAGGAGGCTACATTTGATTTGAAGGAAATTCGAATTGGTTTATTTATTTTTGGTATTTTCTCCTTTTGTATTTTTTTTTGGATTTTTATGTAAGTAGGATAGTAAGTAGAAATTAATCTAGGCTAACTAATTTACTTAGCAAATAATTAAAGAGAAGAAAGAGAGAGAGAGAGAACGAAATATATATAGATGAATCAGGGTTTTCTACAACTAAAACTTGCAGAAAATTAAATCTACACTACGAATGCGGTAAAAAGAAGATAAAGAAAACCCCCCTTGATGGTTGCTTAGGGCACGAGCCTCTTGGATGATGCCTGGAAGAAGCTAGGACAGAGCAAGAGGGAGGAGGATGAAGCTCAGACAAAGCAGGGACAAGGCAAGACATTGCCATCGCAGAACCCGCTTTCTAGAATGGTGGCATGAGAATAGTCGCAGGTGCTCCACGAACAGGGATGAGGGAGAGGGATAAATTTTATTTTAAATCCTAAGAGAGCATCCCAAGCTTGGGACACAAGGATTTGGAGCTCAGAAGGGTACTCTTAGCTCTATAAAGGGAGAGGAAGAGATAGGAAGGGATGAGGATGAAATGGGGGTAGGAGGGGTTTTTATATGTGGAGAAATGGACCATTCTCGGCCAAAAGAGGCACAAAGGACCTTCAATTCTCACGGGGGACACATGCCATGCACACCGTGTGTGCACAGCACAGAAACATCGTGCACTAAAAGCTGTCACGCGAAGAAGGATGACCGTTGTCTTCGCATCAGAGGGCCCTCTATCGCGCACTCCAGTGCTTCTCAAATCATGTCTAACTCATGTACATCCGCACGTATCATGTGATTACATCCGCTGGCACCACGTGGCACCTCCATCCCCGCCCAATTGAGATCGCTTAGTTGTAATCACACCACGCGGCCGCATCTTTGTAAGTCTCCATTATTTCAATGCAAAAATACCTATAATGTGGGTTCCATAGCAACCTAGGTGCATTTAGATTTGTAAATATTGCATTACTAGTGCAATCATGCATCTAGAATAATTTGTATAAATTGTGTATTAATTTACGCATTTTTTGTGGCCAGGGGACAAGGCGACACTCCTACAAGCTTCAGATGAAAAATCCAACCATACGGATAGAGTCAAAGCGACGATTGCAGGCCAATGACGCAAGAATCATCTCAATTGGAGTTCTGTAGCATCCAGTACAAGGAGAAGATGGACGACTGTGATGATGCCATGTGGCATCATCTGAGTCACCCATCACTGAGCCCTCACATTCTGAAAGCCCAACATCGTGCAATTCTCCACCAATGGATGAAGATCCAACGATGGTGCATGCACCACTCACCTGAGTCATTCGTGACCACCTTATCGCAAACAAACTGCGTAAATCTTATTGCGTCATCAACTTCAGAGCTTCCTCAGCTTCAACGCACACCGCTTGGATGATCTGGGCCATTGGATCCATGATCCAATGTCCCAAAATCGCTTCTCCTCAGCATAGCGCAACGGTCTCAGGTGCCTCTCGCAAGCACAAGGCACGCGTTCGAAACGCTATCAGCACTTCAATCTCCCCCATGCTGCACTTTGATTTTGACCGCATGATCTCGATCGTGCAATCCTGATTTGGCCACACAGCATGGGCGAATCCAACCCTTCCACAGTGCGCGTGAGGCGCATAGTCATCACCATCAGATCAACATCAGGCGAGTAAGGCGATGCCATGTGGCATGGCTGATGGAGTGCGTGATGACACGTGATTGCATGTGCCATTTCACGTGTAGAGGCGTAATATATGTTGGAACCTTGTTCCACATCTTGTTTTGGTGTTAACAAAATTATTATGGATTAATGTTTGCATTAAGTGTTTTTCAGATTTAGGTGAAGGAGAAAGGCAAAGAAGAAATGATGGAGGCATGATCATGTCATGGAGGATGATAAGGATGAGTCGAGGAGAAGAAGATCATCTTCAACCTTAGTTTTTGTAGTTTACATTTTATTTTCATAGATTGTATGCCTCTTAACAAGAGAATGTAATTTAGATCGTAAAAATAATTAGAGATAAATTAGGATTAATATTGCGATCATTTTCAAAGAACGTAATTGATTAAATCACTTAAAAAAGATACTTGTTAACCCACAAGTACCGGTACTAAAGCTTAGTACCGGTACATGTGAGTTACAGGTTTGGATTTTGTCAAGAAACAAACCTATACCCTGCAAGTACGAGTACTCATGATCAGTACCGGTACTGGAGGTAACGAGTATCGGTACTAATGATCAGTACCGGTACAAGTGGGTTACAGATTTGTGTTAAGAGTTTGAAACCCAAATCTGGAAGTAACAAGTACCGGTACAGGCACTTTAGTACGGGTACCAAGTAGCCATTGGCTCAATTCTGAACGGCTAAAAAATTAATTCCACCAATATGAACGTTGGGAATTAATTCCCAACATCTAGTAAACGAGTATCCTAGGTCCTAAACTCTATAAAATGACCCTAGGACTCTTTGTTTGCACACAAGAGACACAAGAAAATAGAAGAGAAAATCCTAGAGCTAGAATTTCAAATTCCCACCATATTCACAAGAGAGAAAGAAGAAGCTTGCCATCCACACTCATAGTATTCTTGCAAGCTCAACGACGCATTCTTTTTACGCATCTACAAAGTGAATCACATTCTTTCTAGGCTCTCAAATCGGTAATATTATTCTATATATTGTTGAGAGGCTTAGGAACTTAGTTGTAAGATTAGTCTTTCTTACACCTGTACTTCTTTTGTATTTGAGCATTTGCTCGTTGGGTTGTAACAAACCCATTATTGTACTTGGGTTGAGGTAACCCATTAATTACCTCGGTTAGTAAATTGATTCTCTCAGGGTTGAGAGAATCGAGTTAAAAATCCTAAGCTGGGAGGCTTAGGTAGTGGAGTACCCAAGGGAGGGGAACCACTATATATCTTGTGCAAATTTCTGTGATTGTATTTTGTGCAAATCTTTTTGTATTACTAACATTGTGTTTGAGATTTTGTGCCCGTAGATAGCCACATATTACATATCTTTAGATCCTCTATCAAGTGGTATCAAAGCTATATCAATATAAGGCGTAGGTGAGAGCGGATCTAAGCCCTCAGATCTTCATGTGACGGTGATGGGAGGCACCTTAGCATGCCAGCTACTACTTGCGTGTGCACCGCGTAGGCCGCTGTGTGCGCTGCGTGCTCCCCGCACGGGACTTGAATGCTTGAAGCAGCAAATCATTTGCCACAACCCTAAATCTCCACTATAAATAGCCCATGACCCCCCTCCTTCATCCCTTCCTAGTCTCTCCTCACCCCCTCGAAAGCTCTACGAGCTTGTCCCAAGCTCGGGATGCTCCACTAAAGCAAGAAAATAATTTTTACTTCCCACTTCTCACCCCCATTCGTGGAGCGCCCGTGGCCGTCCTCTCACCCCCGTTTCAGAAGTGGATCGCCACTGCGACATTGCCATGCCCCATCCTCCTTCATTTGACTCCGTTCTCCTTCGTCCAACTCCTCACCACCTTCATCTGGGGCGTCGTCCAAGCAGCTCGTCCTTCAAGCAACCAACAAAGAGGATTTTTCTCACCTCTCTCTGTCTTTTACTACTTTCATAGTTAGATTTATTTTCCTGCATTATATTATGTAATCATACACTTGCTTAATCGTTTAGTTAGAATTATTCTTTCTATTTCTCTCTTTTTTGCTTTAATTATCTGTAAGTAGATTAGTTAGCAAGATATAGTTTCCTAACCCGATCTTCCTCCTTATTTAAAACACCAAAAAAATTACAAAAGATAAAAATAGCAAAAACAAATAAAACAAACACAGTTTCTCTAGAAAATCAAACGTTTGTCTCCCTGTATTTGACCCAGGACTCACTTGAATTTCGATTATAACTTTTTATCTGATAAGTGGATTTTCGCAATTATGATTTCCGAACTCAATTTTTCCCGCGCAAAATTTCACCGATCACATCTTGACTGCTCATCTTGGATCGAGTAGTTGCAAAAGTCTCCTAATCATGCTGTGGAGAGGTGCGAACAAAGATTCGAACCCACGCCTGTCAATTGAGAGAGCCACTCTCAAACCACTGCACTATGGCTTGGGGATAAGATCGTGGCCATGGGATCTCAAACCAATGCATGCGATCATGCCTTCATCATACTCTAGAGGACGTAAAGTGCAACTGGAGATTAATCTCAGTCGTTGGATTGAAATCTAATGGCTAGGAATGATGAGTCCTGGATTAGGGGGAATGTGGCTGTTTCATGACCGTTGGATGGCAATTCAATGATCAGGATCGCACGAGGGCATGTCTCTTGAGGTCAGCGAGTAGTGTTGGGAGGCTAGGATGGCGTCACATGGCACAATATAAGCCGTTCATCGTCTATTACTTGTAGGGGATGCCACAGATGTCCAATCGGGTCGATCTTCACAACGTTGGATTGCAAATGTCAACCCAAATCCATCCGTATGGTTAGATTTGTGATTCGGGGCTCAGATTTGCGTCACCTTGTCCCCTTGTCGTTAATCTTCTCTGGATTGTAGATGATGCTATGGAGGTCTGATCAAGGCGATTTTGGAAGCATTGGATTCCGATCGTCGCCCTAATCATATCCGTACGGTTAGATCTTTAATTTAAGGCCCAAAAATGTGTCACCCTGCCTCCTAGCCATTAAAATGGGAAAGTTCATACACAAAGTGTAGAATCTACTCTAAATGCACGATGATACATGTTATGCAATATTTACAATGTTAAATGCAATTAACCAGCTTAGGAACCCGCATAATAGGCGTTTTATCGTGAAATATTGTAGACTTATCACACCGCTATGCCTATCTTTTGTTAGTCCATAGCAAAATTAAATTAAATGCTATGTATAAACAGAATCAAGATCTGATTACTTAGGTGTAAGTCAATTATCAATAATAATAATTTTCTACTAAGGGTCTAAACTCTGAAGACTTCACAGTACCCAGGCATCTGCCAAAATGCAGATCGCCATGTTCTGACCTTATTCCATATAAGAAAGAAAGAAATTTCTTTTCTTTTTCTTCTTTTCTAATTTTTTTTTAGAATTTTTGTTTAAGGTTTTGGGGTAGCCTGCTACAACTACCCAACCCACCCAAAACTCGAAAAGACTAGAAATTCTAAGCATCTTTATTATGTAAATGTGATTGACCACTCAAGGGCAATCAAGACGGACCTTAGGTATCTACAAACCCTAGATGACCCTACACCAAAAATTCTCCCTAAAGGTTTATCTATTTGACTGATAGCTTTCTCCCTGTTTTTATTTTCATTAAGGTGAACACAAGGGCAAACCTAGTGTATATCTCCCCGAGTTTATTCTACTTCCTCACTCCTCCCTATGCTTTGGGATGATCCATGTATTTTTCAAGGTTGGGTTCTGGACAAACGATAATGGGGAGTTACCCACAACAACTTGCCAACCATACCCGTGCGGTGAAATGTGGCTTATTCTTTTTTTTTCTTTTTGGGTGTTTTCTTTTTTTCTTTTTCTAAGTAGGTGGGTTCCCCTATCTAAGATTTACCTAAGGGCTATGGTCAAAGAGATTAGGTCACATGGTTGGGCTCTGGACACCAAGCTATGAGCAACGTGCCAACCATACCACCAAAGTACATTTATTAGCTACCTAATTTCCGTTAAAATCACCTGAGAAGTGAGTTGGTGCAAATGGTGCATAGATGTTTAGACTTTAAGTCCCCTCAAATTAGAGGGCAGGTTGGTAAGCCATGTACTTATCACCCCAACTTATTTAACCAATTAAAAAGAATTATAAAATGACAAGGACTCAAGAAACAGGTCAACATTTTAGTCGACACCCAAGTCAATTAAGCTCGTAGAGCTGAAAGTCTAAGTGTTCAGGTCCTACTATACTATTTCTTAAAGTTGAAAACTCCTAATGCCTAAGTTCCTTTTTCCTAATTCTCAATTTCTTTCATTTTGAAATTTTTTTATAAGAATAAGTGAAAAATAAATAGCAAAAATTCATACAGAGTTGACAAAAATAATTTAAAAATAAATCCATCCCCCATGCCTAGCTTATGCAATGTCCTCATTGTAAAATCAAGACATGAAAAGGAGCAGTATAAAAAGGATAGCACTTGAATTCCATAATGATTTTAGTCAGCTCCGAATAAAAACAAACTGTACAACGAGTTGAGTTTAGTACCCTCAGCTAGGCATAATCCTCAGATATGAATTATAGACATTGAGGCTACAAAAGTCAAGTTTCTAGGCCCCAAGATATGGGTCCCAGAGGGTAAAAGTAGGCTTGCCAAAAGGATGATCAATGAAAATGGCAAGCTGATGATGTAGGGAGAGCCCGAATGGTCTCCAAGAGGTGTTTTCTTGTATGTACAAATAGGAGGTTTGGGTGGGTGCAAGAACTGTGTAGTGGTTGGGAGAGAGAGGATTGTGAAGCTTTTGTGAGGTGTTAGGGGTTCTTATAGGTGTAAACCCTAGGATGCTTATGCTAGTTTTAGAAATTAAGTCAAGCTTTCTAAGAGTTTCTCCCTGAATCAAACATTTCTTTTCAATTCTATCCTCAAAATTGGGGTTCTGGATCCAACCATTTTGATCTTCATGTTTTTCACCTAATACTTAAACCTCAAACTCTAAAAATTCTAGACAAGGGACTTGTAGGGTTTTCTATTGATCAAGTAAATCTTCCAACAAGCTTCTGGTTTCATGAACATCTTCCTTGTAAGTAGACTCCTCATCCTGGTATTCCACAACTAGTTGCAAATTGCTATTATCCTCAATTATTCTTGCAACTTTGTGATCTTATTTCTAAGTTTGGGTTGAGTTTAATAATTATACAAGAGGGGGTGAATTGTATAATTCAAATATTCAATGAAAATAATGACAACCATAAAAATTCAATCCACAAATAACAGCAAGATTTATAGAGGAAACCCAAACCAGCAAAAACCTCTACCTAGTTGATCCCCAATCAAGATTTCCTTTCGCTTTCCAAGCAAAAAATCCACTAAACTTTCAAGGGTAGTGAGCCTCAATCACAAAACCCTTCTTGTACAACCCACAAGAAGGTATTTTGTTCTTCACTCACCAGAAAAATGGGAAGCCAACAACCCTAGCACCTAAATTACAAGTAGAAGAATAACAAAAATTGATATAAATCCTATTGATCCAATGTGCAAATATTTTAATCAAATGTAAAAGGACTTAGAAATATTCCTTTTCAATTCCCTTTGAATATGTCTTGATGCAAGGGAAACAGAATTTTATACCAATGATATGCTTGTAGAACAAACTTTGAAAAATATTTTCTTGCAACTTTATTTTGATAGAAAGATAAATTTTATGCTTAGGAAGTGTATTAGAAAAATGTTTAGAATCAAAATTTTATTTAAAGATGTAAGTGCTTGATTCTCATAGAAAGAAACTTGATTGAACAAAATTGCTTCCAAGGATAACTAGATGAATATATAAAGCAATATCAAGTAACCAAAATACTCCCTTGTACTTCCCTTTCAAATACAATAAATTACCATAAAGGAAGTAGAGAAGGAGATCCTCTTCAAGGATAACAAAGTAGGCACACACAAGGGAAGTAGAAGCTTGAAGCCTTTTCTTGAAGCACTTTAGTTGGTGTGAATGTATGCTTCAATGAAAGCACAAAGTTGGCATGGAGGCTTGAGCAAAATCTCAAGAATGTTTTTAGCAAGTAGATTGTAGGAAAATGTTGTATCAAAAAGTATTTTTGTTGATGTTAGAATGAAGGAGCCCATGTATGGTATTTATAGAATAAAATTAGAAAGTTATGACCTCATGAAAGGATGTGAAAGTTATGACCTCAACCAACTAGCCGTTTGCACATGCTAAAATTTGAGTATAACTGTTGGAGGGTTGATTAGTTGATTGATTAATAAAGTCAGAACTGCTCGATGAAAAAGTTACAGAAAACTAACCAATGAAATTAATCAATTAACTAATCAATTAATTCAACAGCCGGCAGAAATGAAAGAGGTTGTTATTGGGTAGTTTTTGTTTGTGAAAAGGTTCACATGCACTTGTAACTTCCCTTATGAAGGGATGCAAAGTATGAAATTGATAACTACCCTTCTAGAAAGTGTAATCACCCATTCTAGAAGAATAATTTATACTTTAAGATATATTTTAAAAAGTATTTTACACATTTTCAGTAATTAGAATTATCTTAAAGCTTATAACTATCATTCTAGAAGATTGATATATTATTATAATATATTTTAGAGCATTTTACACCCATAGGATTTATTATAAGTATTTTAGAGTTTATTTATTTATTATATGCGTATGTAATATATTAGAAATATTGCAATTAGGCACTTGAATTAATTTGTACGTGTGAATAAATGTCATTGGCTCTTAGAAAAAATTTCTAATAAGCAATACAATATCAAATTAAATGTAAGTGAAGCTTGGAGTCATCAAATTGAATCTTCTAATATCTCCTTTTGCTGCAATCAACATCTTTTCATAATAATAGAACTTCCTTTCATCATTATTGTGATCTTCAACTCTAAATCCGCAAACAACTTTATGATATGATATGATAATACATAAAATATTAAAATAAATGTAATTAGTACCTAAGTACTAATAGAGTTGGCCAAAAGGGGGTTCTCTATTGTGTGTATGGCCATCACCTCCTCAATTCTTCCAAGCTCCTCAATCAAATCACATTTAATTTGATTTCTCTTTGATGCCTCAAAAATATTAAAGTGATCTATTTTATTCCCTGAGGCAACCTCTATATCTCCCGATTCACAATCAATCATTGCCTTGGCAGTGGCCAAGAAAGGTCTTCCTAAAATGATTAGGGTGTGGCTGAGCTGTTTCGGTGCTTCTATATCAAGGACCATAAAATCCATGAGGTAATGAAAATTATGAATCTTGACTAAAACATCTTCTAAAAGATCCCTAGGTTTTATAATAGACCAGTCGACCAACTGTAAGGATATGTCAGTGGCTTTCAGGTGGCCTAGACTCAATTTCCTATAAAGTGAAGTAGGGATCACATTAATTAAAGCACCCAAGTCAAGGAGAGCTCAATCAGAAGTAATGTTTCCTATGGTACAGGAAATCGGCAGGGCTCCCAAGTCCAACTTCTTAGGAGGTAGCTTGTTTAGGATTAATGTACTTGTGTCATCTGACAAGACTATCCTCCTAGTATTTTTAGATTCCGCTTGACACTTTTCCTTAAATGAATTCAATAAAGATCTAACGTAAGCAAGAATAGATCCAATTATCGCAAGGAGTCAAATGATTGTCAATTTGAATGCTTGTAACAAAGATGTTCTTTCCTCCAATTTCTCCTCTGGCTTTTTCTGTCTACCCATACAACAACATCTTACTCTCGAATCAAATTCAAACTTAGGTTTTCTATCAATCACATTCTTGGTAGGGAGTTTAGAATTCTTATTGTGGGTCCTAATGGTATTGACCTGGGGTTGGGTGGGACCCTTGTGTCTACTACCATTCCTCAAGGTGATGGTGTTTGCTGTGGCAAAGTGTTGTTGGGTGCCTTAGGGAGGGTTGGGTGAAACAAGAGATTCTTGGGTAATTAAGGTGGGCATTTGGTTAGCTTCAGCAGGGATTGGGGTAACCTGATAGATAGCATGAGCTTGAGCTTGAGGTTCCCCACCAATGCCAAACCCTTAAGGCCCAACACCTCGATTCTGCACATTCCTAGGGTTTGGTACCAATTGTGATGGTAGAAATCTGGGCTGCAGGTTGTTTGCAGTAATCCTAAATTGCAAGATGTCCAGCGAAGTCTTCATTTGTTGCATGAGCTAGAGCATTGAACCTTGCATTTCTATCATTTTCAGGTTCAAATCAACCTACCCTGTGGGTTGTTGGGCATTCCACATGTGCTGATTGACTTGATTCAGGGGCAATTGAGTATATACATGACCCTAACTCATAAGTTTCTACGGTGCATAGTTGCTAGGTCAAGATTTGGTCTATTTCCCTTGATCTTTTCATGAGAAGTTAGGGTGATTTCTCCAACCAGGATTGTAGGAATTCGAGTATGGGTTGGACCTAACATTCTCCTGTACAGCATGAACATCCTCATAAGGTGATGATGAAGAGTAAGAAGAATCAAAAAAACTGGGATGAAAGGCCCCAGTTTGGAACATGTAAGGTTTCGAGAAGTGTTGGCTTGAAGGTTGAGCCGACTTGAGTTTATTCACAAACTCCCGTCTCGTAGGAGTTTACGAAGAATGGAATCCTGATTTGTGAGATTGTGTGGATGTAGAGGTGCTTCTAGAATTGCCATCCATCTACTCCATTCTCTTGGCAATCAGATCCACTTTATCTAATTTATTACAGATCAATTCCATATCAAATGTATGAGAATCTTAAACCTCATTAGCATTTGATCTGGGTTGTTGTTGGGATCAGTTAAAAGCATCCATGGAGGCATGGTTTATAGAATTTTTGCTCATTTCCACAAACAAGTCGTATGTACTATCTACATCCTTGTTGAGGAAATTACCTCTGCAAGAAGCATCCACATGGTTACGAAGTTGATCAATCAACCCATGATACAAAATCTGCATGAGCTACCATTTTGGCACCTCGTGGTGTGGAAACTTCCGCAACAGATCCTGGAATCACTCCCAAGTCCCATGAAGCGGTTCCCTCAGTTGCTGGGCAAAGGTAGTAATCGCCCATCACAAAGCATTGGTCCGTCCAATTAGGAAGAATTTCTTCATGAATATCAATTTCAATTATGTCTAAGTAACGGTCGGTCTTCCAATGGTGTGGTACTATCGTGCGGCCTTATCCCTGAGTGAGTAGGGGAAAAGCCTCATGAGCATCTGTTCCTCGTCCACATTTTGGTCTAAACCAAAGTGGTCAAATCCTCCAAATTTGGGAATGGATCCTCAGAGCCAACCCCATGAAAGTGTTTAATCAAACTCAAGACCTAGGGCTTGATCCCAACATCTCCAAAGAGGATCACAATGTCGAGACGATCCCCGTAATTTGAAGGATCATAAAAATCCTCCAAGGGCCGAGTACCCTAACCATTTATTTGTTGAAATCATTCTCGCATTTGCTGCAACTGCTCCAACTGCCTCTCAATCAACTCATGCTGGTTCGAAGGTGGGGGAGGAGGTGGTTGATTAGCCATGGGATCTGCTTGACTCTGACTCACCTAAAGGTCCTTCCAATTGGGGGTTCAATTACCTCCTTCCAAGCATGCACTGGAAGGAAGTTGGAAGGATAGAAAGATAAAGCCCTACAGCACAAAAAAAAACCTAAGGACCTATACTTCAGAGATGTAATCTAACCACAACTTGAATTTCATGTTGTCTTTAATCCAAGAGCCATTTATGTTGGGATGACAGAGCAAGGGGAGCATGCCCCGAAGTCGCTAATTATGCCAAACCCTTGCTCACTTAAGTCGTTTGACAATCAGGACACCAACTTAACGCCTCTCTGAAAAAGTAGACGTCACTAATTTGAGTTGCATTCTGAATAACACCCTAAAGTGAACGTTGTGAATCCTAGGGGCCAACGTCTACACAATTTTAGTTCAGGCTTGGGATATTGGTGCTCTGGAATGTGATGGACCCTTAAAAGGGTTGTGCCTTTAATAATCAACTTCAATGTGTGTGTGTGCACAACTAGGGTTCTTAAGCAAGATTATTATGGATGTGGTGTATTTTAGGCTTCGAATCTTGCTTAGTGGCTTTTATAATTCAACTTTAAGTATATTAAATCAAGTTCTATGAGGCAAACCACATTTTGAAAGCACGGGTGTGAGTACATTCATTTAAAAATCAACCATAATATGGAGTGCTTGGTTTAGCCCTAGAAATTGAACCCTATAGAGCAGCTACTAGATTAATTTTTTTTAAATTAAAGTGGTGCAGCCTAAACAAATCAAACAATTGGCTATTTGCACCACTGAACAGGGCACACAGAAGAAATAGTCACTAATATGTGTGCAGTTAGTTCAAGTATACTGGGTCCACAGGTCGAAGTCCCAGTTTGTGATTGAATCAAATAAGAGTGGTGTGCCTTAAGTTGAGAATTGTGGGTTTAGAGCGTGTAACTTTCATATCATATCCCTCAATCAAAGAAGAATACTATTTTCTTTGTAATTTTTTAATATATGCGAGTGGCTAGGATGAGTGAAGGTAACAAACAAATAACCCATAACTGTCCTGGGGTTTATAAAAGCACTTAGGTCGATTTAGGTTTGAGTTATTTATGTGGCGAAATGAAATCTAAGGGAGAGGAGGTGTGGAGGCATTTACAGATCATCTACTCACACCTTACTTCGATCTACCGCTTTAGCTCTCCTTGGTCGGGTACCTATAAGATAGTAGATAAGAGAAAAGGGAGGTTAGAAAAAAAGCAAGTGCAGAATAACACGAAAAAATAAATCAAAGTTCATTGCCTCCTCGGCAACGGCATCAAAATGATGAGTCGAGAAAATTCATGCAAAGAAATCAGTTTTAGGGTTTCAAGAGAGAAACTCGTGTCATCGTGTTTTCATAGAAAAATCTGACATCAAATAATATTTATAACCAGGATGGCGAGTCCCAGGTTGAACGTAGAGAGGCTACGTTTAATTTAAAAGAAATCTACATTGCTTTATTTATTTTTGGTATTTTCATCTTTTGTAATTATTTTTGGGCTTTCATATAAGCAGGATAGCAAGTAAAAATTAATCTAAGCTAACTAATGTACTTAGCAAATAATTAAAGAGAAGTGAGAGAGAAAGAAAACAAAATACATATAGAGATGAATCAGGGTTTGTTACAGCTAATAATAGCAAAAAATTAAATCTACACTACAAAAGTGGTAAAAACAAGATAGATAGAGAGAATCCCCTCAGCGATTGCTTGGAAGACGAGCTGCTTGGACAATGCCCAGAGGAAGTTAGCACTTAGGCGGAGGGAGGAGGATGAGGATTGGATGAAGAGGGGAAGAGGCAGGGCATGTAACATCCCAAAATCTAGGTTTCGAGTCACTTAAAAGTTGTTCAGGTCAAATTAAACCCAAAAACCCGGTTGTGGTTTGGTGCTTGTGTCAGCACCTCCTTAAATTGCTAAGAAATACATATTTCGAGTCAGCTCCTAGTCAAATGTTATTGAAAGGGTACCATGTATGGTATCATTGGATACCTCTCGTCGCAAGCTCTCCGGCGACGCTTGTTTCTTGCGAATCTGAGGTGTATAGCTCGAGTTATGGCCAAAACAAGTTGAAAAGGACCTCAATGTAAGGTGGACCCAACCCAAGGGATATTTTAGGTATTTCACTCCACTAATCCTAATCCCAATCGAAATTAGGCCTATATAAGGACCCCTTTTGGGTCCTTGGGTCGTCATTAGTCACTAAAGCCTCCAAAATCTAAGAGAAAAAGAGTGTTGGAAATTAGGATTTCTAATTAGAAATCCTAATTTCCAACACTCTTTTTCTCTTAGATTTTGGAGGCTTTAGTGACTAATGACGACCCTAATTTCAAATTATGAGGTACCTTTTCACGATAGTGAAAAGTTCGGGCTTCCTCTAAGCAATTGTTGTGGAGGCTTCGGCGGCAGCGAGCATGGGTCATAAGATCTGACGGCGGGCTTCGGATTGGCGACACGCGTCGCAGGTAGATGCACTCGCAGGCCCTTTGGCTCACGAAGGAGAAGCATGAGATCGTTGACGTGTGGCGGCACGTATGGTGAGCAAGCGAGAGCACGTGAGCGATCTACGAACAAGTGCTGGCACGTAGCAGCGCCTGCCACGTGTCCAAGGGCGTGGTGTGCATGGACTGGTTTAATTGGTTCGCCTGAATCGGTTGGTTCAGCGACCCCCTCGCACTGATTCGAGCAATTTGAGGCCTTCCCGACCTTAGATTTCGACAAATAAGATATCGTTGGAATTATATCGACGTGTGCTACGCGTTGATATGGTTTATTTTTGTTTTTGAGTACTTTTCCTTTAGTGAAAAATCAGAAACGTGATTAGGTGTTTCCGACCCTATTGTTGGTCTGTTTGAATTAGGTTTTGCCCCGTTGCATGCACGAATTTCGAGTTGGGCATGGAGACTGCCCCCAGGTTCTGTGCACATAATTCGAAGTCATCATGACCCTCCGGTGACATTAGGTAGAGTAGTCTCCCCTTTGCTATCATAAAATTATTACTATGACCTCTCTTTGCTAAAAATGTTAGGCGTACTTTTTTCTCTTGCTAAACTTCGGAGTCCATAAATAATATGACATGTGATTCCCTCTTTTGGGTACTATAAATAGCAAAATGAGATGTTGAAATAGATAATGAAAAAAATATTGCAGAGACCAGTTATCTGATAATTCATGCCTCGCATATGGAAATTGAGATTGATTAAGAATACTATGGAAGAAATAAATGTGCCATTTTCCTGATTGAATTAAAGAGATAAAGTGTGTTATCTCTTTCTATTGCATCATGGAATAATGTTGAAATAATTGATAACTTGATAGTTCATGTCATGTTATAGAATTTATGTTGATTTACAAAATGAGATAACTAGATTGGGAATATTATGAAATAAATAATGTGATCACTCCCTTTATCGCATCAAGGGATAAATTGTGAAATGAAGCATAAGGGAAATTGTTAATTGACAATTATCCTAGGGATAAGTGAATGTGAATATCTAAAAATCTTGGAATATAAAAGTGCAATTGTTGGTAAGGTTGATTAGATACTAATAAATGATACAATTATCTAAAAATGACTAAATAATCAATACGACAGAATTTTCGAAAATTAAAGGAATTAGATAACTGGCTTCAGCCTGGTACTCGTCGGATTTGCCTCTACCTTTGGTCTACTAGACCGGCTCTAGGCTGGTTTAGGGAGTTGCTAGCCTCCCTATGACTCTTTGGTTAGGCTTAGTAGCCAACTAGGATAGCGGGATGCAGGGCTCGAGGTTTGGTTCTCTCTCAGCTGGAGGGTATATCTGTGGTTCAGCATACATAGCGCTTGTACGTGTTCATGGTACACGACGTAGCTACCACCCCTTTTCATAATGACCCCAGGGTGACGGAGAGTGGTGACTTGATGGGTATAAGCCTTCTTCTCGACCAGGAGGGTGGCTTATACCATTCTTGTGCTATAGGAAGTTACACAAAATCATCACGTATCTTGAGACGTTGATTGACAGATTGTGAACTATAGTAAATTGGGCTTCCAATATACGAAACGAAACCAAACAATGAGGTACCTAATAAATTGATTAATTAAAGATATAGTACCCATTTTCTCTTATTTTCAGTTACTGTTGCATTGTGCTGTTGATGCTTCTACTCAGTTTTATTGACGTATTTTTAGGTTTCGTTTTAGGTATACTTAGCAGTTCGCAAGGTGATTCCGGTGTACATCTCCTTAGGCTTATATACTAATAAACATTCTAGTTAGTTTTTAATTTATGTTCATTTAATTTTTGCAATATGAATTTCTTGTTGACTATGTTTATATTTTATGATTATGTATTGGGTGACTGCGATCCTGTGGACGACTGATAAGTTCATTTTTATGAACCACAATGAGGCAAGCTACCGACAGTCTCATCCAAAGTCTTGCTAGTGTAGTAGATAGTAAAAGAACTTCTTTCAACTTTCTGACCCAAGATAACCTCGACCATATAATCAGAAGCATCGGTCACAATCTTAAATGGGGCTATCCAGACTAATGGTTGCAACACTGAGACACAGGTGACTACAGTTTTTAATAATTTGAATGTGTTGAGGCACAATTCATCAAACCTAGACGGCTTGTCTTTGGCCATAAGATTGTTCAAGAGCTGAGCAACCTTTGAGAAGTCCTTAATGAATCTTCTATAGAAGCCCATATAACCAAGGAAAGAGTGAATTTGCTTAGCAGATGTGGCCGGGGAAAGTTTAGAAATAGCATCAACTGTAGCTTTGTCTACTTCAATCCCCCTACTAGAGACTACATGACCCATGACAATGCCTTCTTGTGTCATGAAGTGACTCTTCTCCTAACTAAGGACCAGCCCTATCTTAATACATCTCTTTAGGATCAATTCCAAGTTAGCTAGGAAGGAATCAAAGGAATCTCCAAAAATGGAAAAATCATCCATGAGCACCTCAAGACAATCTCCCACCATGTCCAAGAAGATGGCTAGCATGCACCTTTGAAAAGTTGCAGGTGCATTGCAGAGCCCAAAGAGCATTCTACGGAATGCAAAGGTTCCATAAGGGCAGGTGAAAGTTATCTTTTCCTAGTCTTTAGGATGGATAACAACCTGGTTATATCCCGAATAACCATCCAAGAAACAAAAGTACTTTTGCCTGGCTAACCTTTCAAGAATTTGGTCAGAGGGAACTGATCCTTTTTGGTGGTTGCGTTCAGCTTCCTATAATCAATACAGACTCTTCAGGAGGAAGCTGAACAGGTGGTAATGGATTTCCCTTTCTCATTAGTCACTGCGGTTATTCCCGCCTTCTTGGGAATAATCTGCATGGGGCTAACCTAGGGACTGTCTGAGATTGGGTAAATAATTCATGCATCGAGCCACTTGATAATTTTCTTCCTAACCACTTCTCGCATATTAGGGTTTAATCGCCTCTGCATCTCGTGAGAACGATGGCATCCATCTTCCATATAAATCTAGTGATTACAATATGAAAGCTCGATCCCTCAAAGATCATGGATGGTCCAACCAATTGCCTCTTTACTCGTCTTAAGGACCTTAATCAGTTTCAGCTCTTGCTCCTTAGCTAATTTAGCACTTGTAATCACTAGGAGTGTCTTTTTAGGTCTCAAAAATTCATACTTTAGATTATCAGGCAATGGTTTCAATTCTAGCTGGGGCGGGTTCACAATAGAAGGTAAAGAGGATGCTGTTGAAGATTCATCAGTATGGTCTAGAGGAAGAGGCTGGGAGTGAACAAAATCAACAACCTCTTCGGGGTGTGGCGGGTCTGCCACGGAGGTTATGGGTTGGAATTCTATGTGTCATGGGAATCCTCGAGTACGTTAATCAACATGTAGGTCTCAACATTATGATCAATTTCCTCGAGTTCCTCGATATATCCACAATCCTCAAATTTGTTTATCGCCTTAAAAATATCTATTTTCAACTTTCTATCCTCAAAGGCAATCTCCATGCTACCGTTTTCACAATTAATATTGACCTTGGCCTTCTGTAAAAAAAAATATTGGCCTTGACGGTAGCTAGGAATGGACACCTCAAAATGATGGACATGTTCCTCAATTCTTCAGGTACATCCATGTCCAAGACTAGAATATCTATAGGAAAATAGAAGTCCTTGACCTTGACGATTACATCCTCAATAACGACTTTCAAGGCGGTAACTGAGCGGCCTACTAATTACAGCATTACCGAGGTTGGGCTGAGTTCACCTAACTTGAACTTTTCATACAGGAAAGTCGAGATTAGGTTGATGGATGCACCTAGATCCAACAATGCTTGATCAAAAGTGTAATCCTCGATAACACATGAAATCAAGGGAGCACCTGGATCTCTCTTCTTCCAAGGAAGGCGATGCAGGATAATAGATCCAGCCTACTCGGAGAGTATCACCTTTCTTGGGATGGATTCCTTCGACTTACGCTTCTGCATGCACAAGTCCTTTAAGAACATAGCATAAGCTAGGATATGCTTAATAGCATCAAGGAGTGGGATGTTAATTTCTACACTTTTAAATATATTCAGAAGCTCCTCATTGTTGTCTATGGGTTTCTTCTTCCTGGACTTCAGCAAGGCTTTAGGGAACAAGATATGGGTAGGGTCATCTGTGTAGGGTTCCTAAGCCTTAGTCTCCTCTTTAGTTTTCTCCATTTCTTCCTTAAGCTCACCAGGGTTTTATTTGCTAGACGAAGGTAGTTTCAAGTCCTGGGTTTGCCTTCCGCTCCTCAAGATAATAGAGTTTACAGACGCATACAAGTTCAAGTCTTGGGGAGGGTTATAAAAGATAGGAGGGGCTTGGTTAGCCAAATAACCAGTATTAGAAGAAGAAAAAGAAGAAGGGCCCTACTCAACCACCTGAGCATGGGCATGTGGGTCCCTCTAATTCTCGTACCCTTGGGCTCAATTGCCTTGATTTTGTACATTTTGAGGGTTGGGTACGGGTTGAAATGGTAGAGACCCGGGCTATCGGTTGTTAGCAATGAACACGAAATGCAAGTTGTCCAGCAATTTCATTTGCTACCTAAGCTAGAGTATAGATCCTTACATTTCTACCATCTATTGGTTCAAATCAACCTGCCCTGCTAACTATGACACAAACATCAATCATAATAAGAACATTAGTCAGGTTTTTACCCCTTGCAACGGTACCAAAAAATATGATCGCGAACAATCCGTATTGCATAAAAATAGTGATTTAAATAGTGTCGTTGTTGTAATATAATGTCACAATGCAAACAGATGACATGTCATTTTATTTATTTACATAATTTTTACTGGTTTATTCCAGGTCATTCACTGGGAGGCAATTATTGATATACATCACTTTCAATGTTCCAACAATGCTCTTTTATTCCAAAAATGACAATTATATTACAAAATGAATCAATGAATCAAAGAATGAATGAATTAAGTTGATTATGTACAAAATGAATCAATTAATTCTACCTAAAATGCCTCGAACATATTTACAATTAAATAGGCATCAAAAACTAAGTACAATTATTCTATGTTAGTTATATACACTATTTAAGTAATACCTATGTATAGGTACAAAAATAGCTACTAAGATGCATTTAACAAAGTTATACTAATATATGATGTACCTATAGTGACATATAATGTACAAACAGTGATGGATATAACTGTTACTAAAGCCTTAAAAAATATATGTATACATAAGACTCAAACATATGTATACTACTCAACATATACATATATATACAAATTTTATAATATATATACATATATACTCTATACTTATATATTATTATACATTTCTACGTATATACATACATATATATGGATTCACACTCTACACACACACAACACTCAACACTTATGCACAATGCACACTCACACATAGGCTCAACACTTAGTCATTTTTAGGCTCTTCTCTCACACAACACTTCTCACTGTTCACTTTACAAAAATTTTGAGTTTTTTATGGGCGAATCGGATTTGTCGTGGGATACACAACACCCAAAGGGGTGAGACCAAACCACTACTAGACTCGATTCTAGTTTTATTATTATACATTTTCATCCATTTTCTCGGGAGCCCAAATCGAGCCCATAGCAGGCTCACTAGGCCCAACATTGTACGTACCAAGCTCCCAGCCCACCAAAAATCGATGCTCAAAATATATGCTCAATTCATGCTCAAAGAGAAGAAAGGGGTATGGGGTTTTATTTCACGTCGAGTGTTGATGATTAAGCTGTCGTCAGATGCGAATCAATATGTGGCGCTGCATGCGCTCGCAAACGTACGATGTGGCACCATCTTTGGTGCCCAAATAGCATGGAACTACGTTCGAATTGATCGACATTGGACCTCGACTTGAGTGTCCAAATGACATCCATTTTCAAATTAAATTATAGGGTTTGAAAGTCCTTACATAAGGCTATGCAATTGTACAATTAATTTATGAAAATAAGTTATTTAATTATATATAAAAATTACTTAAAGTTAGTACTTTGTATAGTTAACTTAAAGCTTAATTACGTAATTAATCGACAAATTAATAAATTAATGATGCAATTGACTTTATAAATAGCTAATTTATATAATAAGGTATTTATTACACATTTTTATTTTATTTTAGAAAATTATTTTTAATTTATATACATTTATTTACACATTTTTATTAGATATACATATAATTTAGTTATAAATATTATTATACAGTGTAAATATATTATAAATAGAGTGTAAATATATTATAAATAGGATAGAAATAATCAAAATTAATATATATAAATGTACAATATAAATTACCTTAGTAATAACTTAAACCACTAATTTATTTTATTTTAACTTAATAATTTATTTAGTTAACTTCATAACTTAATTACCTACTATAAATAGATAAATAAATCAATGTACAAGTATAATACAACATATAATGATTACTTAATCTATATATACAGTTATAAATACTATTAAACTAGGTATATATATTATCTATAATTATCTAAGTATTTATACATA
This sequence comes from Thalassia testudinum, assembly GCA_037157565.1. Lineage (NCBI taxonomy): Eukaryota > Viridiplantae > Streptophyta > Magnoliopsida > Alismatales > Hydrocharitaceae > Thalassia > Thalassia testudinum. The sequence continues at coordinate 20,007,829 of JAZHRO010000015.1, read as the reverse complement.
TAATCTACTATAGATAATTTGGATAATTACATAACTAACATATAAATAGTATAAGTTAACATAAATACTTATTTAAATAGATATAATACAAACATAAGTTTATTGTATACATTATTTACATATATTACTATATTTACATATAGCTTAATGTTTAATTATATTTACAAGTATAAATACTATATACATAGATATTTTTAGGTATTTTTGGATATTTTCAAGTTTTTATGATATTTTTGTATATCATAGAGTTAGGAGAAGAGAGAGATAAGGTGAGATGAGAGAGAAGTTTTCTTTTTGTGTTTTTCAACTTTATTTTTTTATTGAATTTCAGAGTAGACCAAACCGTCGGTTGATATGTTCTACAACATGGGGGTTCATAATACTTTGAAATTCTACATACACCTAAGGAAATATCTAATCCTACTCAAGAGAGGTTCATTTTATTTTTTTACGATTTTTTCATGCCTTTAAATTATTTATAAAACTAATCCAACTTAGTCCTAAATGAGATATTCAACTAAGAACCTAAGGCACTAACATGGGTTTTAATGGCTAGAATGGAGACATATACTTTGAATTTCCTTCAATTTATACTTTGAATTTCCTTCAATTTACATAAAGGATAATTTGAACAATTAAAATACATCCATAAATAGCTGACAATGAATCAAAACAAGGAAGTCATGCCATTAAAATCAGATTATAGCTAATTGCCTATAAATGAATCTTTGTAACATTAAATTCTTGCAATGCAAACTATGTCAGCTACTTCATTTCTCAAATTGACCCAAAATCCACTTGAAATTGAGCCCAGAGCTCAGCTAAATAGTGGTTGCAGCTGCTATTGTCCAATAGCTCAAATTTGCTGTTGCAAGTCTACAAATCCAACTCGACAGAAGTCTAATTTATTGTCAAACACCTAATGTCAGGTCTGAAAAACCAAATCAAAGATTGCCTCAACTTAGAGAAGCATCTCGTCTGAAATCCACTTAAAATTTGAGACTAAATCCATACATAAACACGTTCAAACAGTAGACATAAGGCAGCTGCTGCTACTAAAACAAATCCAATTAGGCCTAATTCAAGACATTAAAACCCAAATCTCATTTCTTATAAACACTCCAAAGAAAATTTGGAAATCAATTTATACCTAATTGAAATTCACAAACTCTAAAACCCTAATTTAATTCTCATATCATACCATAGACAGCATGAGCATTTAGAATCAAATTAGAACCCTAAATTCTTGTAAAACAGACTCCAATTCTTCATTTATGAAACATCCTGACATTCATTTAGGCTTTGAAAACATCATCTAAACCTTAAAGATCAAAGTGAAAACCTATTAGATCAGAAATCCATGTGGCCCTATTTTGGGCCCCTGTTTTAGAATTTGCCTAGGTGATCTGATCACCAAGAGCTCCTAAGATCAATTTTTAGGACCTTGGTCAATCCTGTAAAAGTCAATAGGTCATGGTTTAGGCCTCATCTCAGTGAATTTGAGATTCTTAGGCCGAAACTACCTCAGAAACAGAGGCCACTCGGAAAATTGGACTGAAAATCAAGGCATTAAAACTCAAACCCATTGCAATCAATCAAATTACTCAAAAATAAACTCCATTCACTTGACTAAAACTCATTAAAACCAAATTACATCTCGATCTTCCGATCAAGCATAAGAAACAAATCCATATGAATCAAGTGAATCAATTGCAATTAAATTCACGGTGAGAGCATTGATAGATGTATGAGCTGAATGAGATGCTCTCAAGTTGATTTTTAGTGCTTCAACAGATCTAAAAGCTAATGAGCTTCAGATTTGCTGAATGCTCTGGTGAACGGGTGATTGGCGATTTAAATGCTAGAAAAACATTCAAAAATGAGTGTGAGGTGCTAGGGGAGATCAATGGATTGAAATGACAAGGTGAAAACACCTCTCCGATCTGAAATGATAAGAGAGGGCGAAGTTGAATCTACTCCATTCTACTCCTAACCTGGACTAACAAACCATTGAATTGGTTGTCTAATCTACTCCTAACTAATCTAAAAAGCAGTAAAACTAATCTAGAAAGAATTAAAACCTAATCTAATCAAAGGAATGGGTCCTATGGGTCAAAAGCTGGCGGCCGAAGACGAAGAATGGAGGGAGAATCTCCAGCAAGTGAAGTGACCACTAGAGGAGCTCCTGGGATGTCTCCTGGTGTTACGAAATCAAGCTTGACGTGGACAATCAAGAGGCAAGCAACTCCACCTCTATCACAGGTGGAATCGAGCGATGAAGAAAAGAGGAGATGGAAAGGAAGAATGGAGAGTCCAAGGAACTAGGAGAGGGACTCATCAGGGGCGCACGAGCTCAAAGTAGGTGCTTAAGTAGGTGAGGGAGTGATTCAGAGCATCGCTAAGGTGGAATTAACCTCTTAGGGTTTCAACGGTGGATGCATGACAGATAGGTGCGCGGAAGGTCTACATCAAAAGTGCACCATTGGATGAAATCTGGAGGGTGAGGTGACGCAACGTGCGAGAACACGCAGAGATTGGATGAAGATATGCCGTTAGATCAAGGATGCAAGGAATCAATGGTGCCTATGCACCGTGTTCATTACAAGTGAATAGTATCAGGTGTAATGGTGAAATTGCACACAGGCCCTTAATAAGCGAACGAGCATAACATTTGTAACAAAGCCCATTAGTGGCTAAAAAGAGTAACCAAAAAGTCCCCGAAAGCTTGCCAAGAGGTCCCTACGACTTTTATGCTTAAAGAAAAATGAGTGAATAAGGACCTAAATGTAATATGATGGTTTCAAGGTCCTATTGATGTCCAAATACCATGAGGTTTCTATTGGAGCTTAATTGAACATTTAAGAAGTTAATTCAACCCATGATTTGTACTTTTGAACTCAAACATGTGTTAAATTTGCAATTGAATCATCAATTTACATTTGTGAATAAAATATCTCATTAATTAACCTAATTATGCATTTTTAACACGAATTTGATATTTTAGGTCATTTTACTTAATTCTCACACTTAACCCATTTATTGTGTTAGAAAGATAGTGTTTAACCTAGTTTCTAGCTTAACTTGGGCATTTTAGCAACGATGAGTCACACCTCATCACCTGCGGGTCGTTGGGCATTCCAAGATGGTTGATTGACCTGACTTGGGGGCAACTGGGTGTATACATGGCCTAGACCCATAGGTCTTTGCAGTGCATAGTTGAGGGGTCGAGTTTAAATCTGCTACCCCTGATTCTTCCAAGAGAAGTTAGGGTGGTTCCACCAACCTAGGTTATAAGTATTGGAATATAGGTTGGACCTAGCGTTCTCCTGTATAGCCTGAACATCCTCATAAGATGAGGATGGAGTGAAAGAACGATCATAACAACTGGGATCAAAGGCCATAGTCTGGAACCCGAAAGGTTTTGAGAAGTGTTGACTCATAGTTGAGCTGACTCGAGTTGATTCACAAACTCTCGTCCCATGGGAGCTTGTAAATAATGGAATCCCGAACTCTGGGATTGAGTGGACCTGGAAGTGTTTCTAGAGTTTCCAGCCACCCACTCATCCATTCTTTTTGCAAACAGATCCAGCTTATCTAGCTTATTACAGATCAATTCCATATTAAATGTATGAGAATCCTGAACCTCATTGGCACTTAATCTAGGTTGATGGGATCGATTGAAAGTGTCCATGGAGGCGTGGTTTATAGAGTTCTCACTCATTTCCTCGAACAAATCATGCGCACTATCCGCGTCTTGCCTTCATAGGAAGCGTTCACGTGATTATGGAGTTGACCCGTCAACCCGTGATAGAATATCTGCACAAGTTCCCATTTTGGCACCTCGTGGTGTGGACACTTCCACAATAAGTCCTGAAATTGCTCCTAGGCACAATGAAGCAATTCCCCCGACCGCTAGATGAAAGTGGTAATCGCTCGTTGCAAAGTGTTGGTATTCTCGACTGGAAAGAATTTCTTCAGGAAGGTCAATTTAAGATTTGTCCATATCTTTATTGATATTCCTATCATCAGGTATTAATGTGCAACCTTATCCCTGATTGAGTGGGGGAAAAGACTCATGATCATTTGCTCATCGTCTACATTCCTAGTCTTGGTGGTCCAAACCAAAGTGGTCACATCCTCCAAATGCTAAAATGGGTCCTCAGAGCCAATCCCATGAAAATGTTTAATCAGGCTTAACACCTAGGGCTTGATCTCTACGTCACTAGTGGGGATCATAATGCCGAGACTATCCACGTAATTAAAAGGATCATAGAAATCCTTCAAGGATCGAGCACCCTGACCATTCATTCGTTGGAACCACTCTTGCATCTGCTGCAACTTGTCCAACTACCTTTGAATCAGCTCCTGCTAGTTCAGAGGTGGGGGAGGTGATTGTTGGTCAGCCATGTTGATTCCTACGAGAGGGGGTGAGATTTGCGTGATGTAATATAAAATGCGAAATTAAAATGAAACAATCTCACAAATAGAAAATCACACAATGCACAGGTATTTTTACGTGGAAACCCAAACCGGGTGAAAACCACCACCTAACTCTCTCAAGTTAGGATTTTCCAATCGACCAAGTCAATCAAAATCCACTAACTGAACTACTTTAATAATGGCAGTTCAACCTCTATACAACCACGCTACAAGTACGATGGTAGCGTTCCTTAAACCCCTTCTCTTCATGAGAAGGTTTTTGTCTCGTAAAGGAGACGGGAACTCGCAAAGCGAATACCCAAACAAAAACAAATACAAAAATCCTATAGAGCCACAAAGTAAAGAGAATAATACTAGCTTCTATAGGCAAAGAAGAACTTCCCTTAGATGGAAGTGCGTAGGCGTGATCTCAGCAGAGTAACAATGCTCTCGGATTTGTTGAATGGAGCTTGGAGAGCAAGATCACTTCTTGTCTTGATGATTTCTTCTCAATGACACAAAGGAATGTGAAAGTACTGTTACAAGGTGTGTCTTAACAAGGGAAAGCTACCCCTCTATTTATAAGTGGCCTATGAAGGCTTTGGAAGGCCTTGGAAGGCTTCCATAGCTATTGGGAATTATCCCAAGGCAAAATAAGCCGCAATCATAATCATTAATGATTCTGACAGGGCCATCAAACATCTGGAAGTCAAGTATAAGACGTCTGAAAAATAAATCAGACGTCTAATTCTAGACGGGTTTGTTTCTTGACTTGCATCAGACCTAAACAGGATTCTAGGTCAAAGTGATAAATGACAGGTCGGTGGTCTAGCACATGGTCTAGATGCCTGAAAACTAATAACTCTGTGGGAACTAATTCCCAAGAGTGCTTAACGGCTGTAACTCTTAACAAAAGTGATTTGGCGTCAAACGAGGCTTAATGTCTATTCATCAAACATCTGATAGAAGCCTAAAGGTCATTTCTCAACGATTATATTCTGAATGCCAATGTTAAACTAATTGGATGTCTAGCCAAGTCATCAGACGTCTGCTAAGACGTCTGGACTAAGGGTCGATCGTCCAAAATCAACAGACAGAAGGTTCTAAGACCAGTCCTAAATGATTGGACGTCTGATTCAACATTCAGACGTCTTAAAGTTCATTATCAGACTTTGATTATCAGATTAGACATCTAATAAGGTTGTCTGAAGCCTATTTAGGTTTTATAAGTTCTCTACGAAAAACCTAAGTATCTTAGGGTTGTGCAAGTGTTCCTAGGACTACTGTAAGGGTACTTTGAGGTTCTTTAACATGAATGTAAGAAAGAAAGTACAGTGCAGCAAAAGAAACAAAATACAAAGAACAAGATGAATGAAAATCTATCCTAATCTTCATCTCCTTCCTTCTTCAAGCTTTCACTCCTCGCGAAGCTCCTTCTCCTCTGTCAAGCTCCTCCAATCTGCCATGGAAGCGAGATCAAACTTCATCTTTACACTTGTATCCCTTTGCAATTGTCCTGAAATCTTGGACTCAAAAGAAAATGTTAAATAACAAATATTTTGTTATCATCGAAATAAACGATCGTGGTACCCTTGCACCAACAAGCCATGGGATCTGCTTGTCTATAACTCAAACTACACCTCCATGATTGGTCTAAAAGTCCTTCCAATCTAGGATTTAATGACCTCCTTCCAAGCAAGCATTGGAAGGAAGTCATGCACTAGAAGTAAGTTGGAAGGACGAAAAAATAAAGCCTTGCAATACAAAAAATATAGGCTTGTCCTTAAGTTGGGTAGCCTAAGGACCTATGCTTCAGAAATAGACCTTAACCACAAATCGAATTTTGTGTTGTCCTTAATCCGAAAGTCGAGTAAGTTGGGATGGTGTAGCAAGGGGAACGCATCCTGAAGGTCGTTAATTATGCGAAACCATTACTTGCTTAAGTCATTCGACAATCAATCCCCCCAACATAGTGCCTTTTAGAAAAAGCAGACGTCACTAATTCGAAATGCGATTTGGAGAATACCTTGAAATGGACTCAATGAATCATAAGGCCAACGTCTACTCAATTTTAACTAAGGCCTGGGAGAGTAGTGCTTTTAGAATAAGATGGGCCCTTAGATGGGTTGTGCACTTAATGATCAGTTAAAAAGTGTGTATGTGCACAACCAGGGATTTTCAAGCAAGATTATTATAGATAGGTGGATTTTAGGATTCAAATCTTGTTTAGCTGTTTTCAGGATTCAAATTTAAGTATATTCAACCAGGTTCTATGTGGCAAACCAAGTTTTGAAAACACCGGTATAGATATATTTCTTTGAAAATCAGAAATAAAATGGACTGCCTAGTTTAGTCCTAAAAATTGAATCCTAAGGGGCAAGCTACTAGATGATTTTGTTTTACTATTAGTGGTCCAGCCCAAACAGGTCAGAGAATCGGCAACTAGCACCACTTGCTTAAGGAACACAAAAAGAATCAACCTATTCTACTCACTTGTGTTTGTATTGAGTTAAGGTGCACCAGGTCTACAGGTCGAATCCCAATTAAGTGGTAAAATCAAAGTGATAGTGTGCCTTAGATTTGTAGGTTTAAATTTGTGTATATTTCAGGTAAATCCCACAATCAAAGAGAAAAATTTTTTGTCTTTTTTTTATGTTGGTAGGTGAGGTGAAGATGACAAACAAACAATCAATTCTAACTTAGGGTTTATGCCAGCTCCTAGATTAGTTTGGTTTTAAACTATTTAGGTGATGAAGCAAATCTAATGGGTAAGGAAGTAAGGGAAGACTTACAGAACCTCCACCAACACTTTGCTCCAATCTTACTGCTTTGGCTCGCCTCAAGAGAGTACTTCCAATCATAGCAAAATGGGGAAGAGTGAGGTAAAAGTTAAGTGCGTGAAATGCAAAAAAATCAAAGTTCGTTGCCTCCCCAACAACGACACCAAAATGATGAGTCGAAATTCGTGCGAAAAAAATGGATTAGGGTTTCCGAAAATAGAAACTGCTTAATCTAGTCGTAAATTTCTGAGATCAAATAAATTTTTACCTAGACTTGGTGAGTCTCGAGTCAAACACAGGAAGCAAACGTTTGATTATAACTGCGTTTGATTATTTCCTTTTGGTATTTTTCTCTATATTTGTTACGACCAGGTTCCCAGATCCCTACAAGACCCGAGACAAGCTCACCTCGACAAATCCCAAGACCCAGTCGTCCAACAAGAAATAACCAAAAAGCTGGAAAGTAAACCACATTCACATATGCAATATAACTAAACAGTAGAAATGCACAAGCAGTAAATGAAAGTAAAACAGCTATTCCATTACATACCACCACAACAACAAAACAACGGAATCGAAAGTAATAGTAGAGACAACAGTAGCTAAAAAAAGTCTAAATAATCACTACAATAGTAAGGGGGTACAACAAGGAAGTGCAGGAAAATACGGCTGGGCTCGACTGGGCCTAGCACCCTCCGCAGCCGGAAGCTCGGGCTGCTCAACTCCTAGTCCTGAACAATGTTATGAAAAAGACAAAGTCAACGAACACTGTATCTATACTATCTAAAGCAGTAAAAGCAACAGGTTTAATTCTCTTTTCTATTTATTTTATTTTATGTGTATTTCCTTTTCACCCATTCTTCTTAATATCCAGATATTCTTGATCCCACATGTTCCTCGTGGGAACAATCTTAATTGTAGTCTTTTCCGAAGAGTAGAAGGTACAGGTGGTGCTCTCCTAGCCGAGAGAGTCCCCCATGGTAGTCCTACACCCAGTCAACCACCCCGAGGTCATTGACAAGACGTAGCGGTGACTACGACATGCATGATAAGCGCACAGGTAGCTACCTCGCACTGACACACAGTCAGTCGTTTCCGTTAGCGGGTATGCCCAAAGTACAGCACGGAACAGTATAGGGCCTTGCCCTCTCAGAATAAGGGTCTGGACCCTGAGAACCAAACAAGGGTCTCACCTCTCTACAGTCCGCGCACCCTCGTCTGACTACCCCAGTTTGCCCAGAGCGCCTAACAATTCGGTGTAGGGTGGCTAGCTGAACCACGGGCCCTGTGGGGTGGCTAGCACTCTCCATACACTACTAGCTCACCTCAGTACCGTGCACATAAGGGCCAATAAGAGTCGGTGTAGAGTAGCCAATCCTAACCCCGGGTCTCAACCCAAGGGCGGCTAACTCCACTTTACACGAAAAGGGGACAGTCACTCTCCTTGGTACCACGTACTCAAGGGTTAGTACACTTCTTGTCCACATTCCAGTTTTCCAACTAACCACAAGAGTTCTACTCTTAATTCCCCGTAGGGTTCATGCTCATGTTTACCATATTTATTCTGATCCAGATTCCACCATTCACAATTCAGTTCTCATTTATATGTAGGCAACTTGTGTTTCCATAACTAAAAACATGCCACTGGTGATTTCACAAGCAATTGATTATAAAATACATGCAGCTAGTATTCTAACAGGCAACCTACAATTATTTCACAAGCAATTGTTAATAGTTTATCGCAATTTTTACATATAAGTAACAGACAGTGCATTCATTTCCCTACCCTAGGGTTCATGCCACATCCTACGGTTCCAGTCAGTTAATTCTACAATACATGCTTATTTAAACGTTATTAAAAGCATTAAACCACTCTACCAGACAATTCGGGAGTACTGGAGGCTCGAACTGCAGACTTAGGTGTCTCTTGGAGCCCCAAATACGTAGTAGGCTGAAACCCTATACCAAGGAATACATCACAAAAGGAAGATTCAGAACAAAGTACAAAGGCTTCTAGTACGTAGAAAAACTCGTAAGAAAACTATAGGTACTTCGTTTGCGTAAATCGGATCCCGATCGGACCCCAAATGGGTCAAAAACGTGTCTACAGTCCAAAATCAAACATCTAGGAATAAGTCCAGACGTCTTAAAAGATGCAGAACTTCACCTCAACTCCCTATGGTGTCCTCAGACGTCCAGGCCTCCTCTACGATCGTCTGAAGGTAGTTTCAGACGTCTGACCACTCTTCCAGTCGTCTGGTGAGTTGATCAGACGTCCGAAAGTGCGTGGGAGAGCATTCCGCGCTCCTTCCCAAGGTTGCTCCTGTGTACGACAGTCACAGCCACCAAATCAGGCACAACAAACACGTTTCGATGCGGCTTGCATGGTCGTAACAGCGAAAGGAACGTACCTTCACGATAAATGAGCTTTCAAACGTTTGGTCCTAACTGCAGACGTTGAAGTGCTCCGCCAGCCGTCTGGACTCCACTCCAGACGTCTGATACTGGAAAATTTCCATTACCAGAACCCACTTCCAGCTCCTTCCACTGTGCACCTCCTTGCGCCACCACAGCTCCAGCCACTGCAGATGGTCGAGGATGCCTCTTCGGACTCTCTCCTCCTCCCGCACGTGTCCGCGGTGGCCGTGCGAGCTCCCCCGCGCTCCCACCGAAGCTCTCCGACCTCAAACTCCTCCTCCCACACTCTCCTCCTTCTAACCCTCTCGCTCTCCCTTGTCACCTCCTCTCGCGGCTCTGAAGGTGGGGGTGGTGGTGTGTGGAGTGGAGAGGAGAGGAGAGGGGTTTAAATAGGTGGAGTGGGGGCTTAGGGTTCGGTAGGGAGAGGAGGAAAAAGGAGAGAGAAGAGAAGGTCCTGTGCGCCGCACGCACGCAGGACGCAGTATGCGTACAGAAATCCCATTTTCAGACATCTAACTGAGATTCCAGACGACTTAAAAGGCTAAAAGTGGGACGGGTCTTTACAATATCTAATTTTTTTGGTATTTTATAAGGCAAATGATTAGGTTGAATAATCTTTAAGTTAACTACTCTAGTTAACAAAAAATTAAAGTGAGAGAGAGAGAGAGAAAATCCTCTTTGACAGCTGCTTGGGGGATGACTCGCGTTGACGGTGCCTAAATGAATGAGGACAAAGGCAGAGGAAGAATGAAGCTTAGTCAAAGTAGGGATGAGGTAGGGCGATGCCATAGCAAGATCCACTTCCCTGAAGGGTACTGAGAGGACGGTCGGTGGGATATAGACGAATGGGCATGAAAGAGAATGGAAATTTTATTTCTATCTCTAGTGGAGCATCTCGGGGCTTGGACTCACTCAAGAATGATTCTTGAGCTCCAGAGAGGGAGAGAATGGAGTGGGAAGGGATGAAGAGGAAGGGGAGGGGAGGTAGGGGTATTTATAGGGCTAAATCAAATCATTTGGCACGCACAACAGCTAATGCCACAATGGGACACACCGCGCACGTACATTGTGCACACAGCTTTGCGTAGCATAGCGCACGTGTGTGTGCATCTCATTGCTTATGTTGGCACAACGAAGGGTGAAAAGGGGTCATCTGATCAAGATCCGAAGGCTGAGAATCACGTGCACAACTGCTTTCAAATTGCGCCTCATCCACTACATGTGTATCTATGGTGACATGTGGCGCAATTCCTGCCACGCATCGCATGTGCCCGATCGTGCAACATTTGCTGTCACTACGTATCTAGCGTCATCGCCCTCCATCTTTGATCGGGCGGTTATGAAAGCGCTCCTCACACACATTGAAAATGTGAGGGATTGGCGGGCGTCAACGTGGTATAATCTAGAGCATCTGCTTGCGATCGAGCAGTGGGATTTTTTTCCCGCATGCACTGAGGGAAGGCACGGATTAGGACTCGATCCCACGCTCTTTGCTTGAGAGTGGCACGCACTACCACTGCACTGAGGGCACTCGTGTGTCCGTTGGATTGGTCATCCGATGGTAGTGCGCATGCTAGATCTCGACCATTGGATGGAAATCCAATGGTTGAGATGAGATAATGATGTGCCTTTCTCATGTTTTAAGGGCAAGGAAGTGGAGGATCTTGACCGTTGGATCTCATCCAATGGTCAGGATTTTAAGGGCAAGGAAGGGTGCTGGAGGCTGGTACGCGATGTTAGGCGGTTGTGATGGTGCCATCATGGCATCTATCTTATTTTCTTCATAGGTGGCACTAAAGATGTCCGATCGAGGCGATTTTCACGTCGTTGGACTACAATCGTCGCTCTAAACTCATCTGTAAAGTCAATTTTTCATTTAAGGCCTAGATTTGCATCACATTGTCCCCTGGTTGTCGATTTTCTATGGCTTGTAGAGGATGCTACGGATGTCCTATTGGGGTGATTTTAGAAGTGTTGGCTCCGATCGTCGCCCTGACCACATCCGTACAGTCAAATTCTCCATCTAAAGCCTAGAGATGTGTCGCCCTATTTCCTGACCAAATAAATGATTGAATTATTACAATTTACAAAATTAATCTAAATGCAATATAATGGATGTTATGCACTATTTACAATGCTAAATGCATCTAAATAGCTTAGGAACCCGCATGATAAGCATTTTATCACAAAAAATTGTCGGCTTATCACCTCTCCATGCACATGCACTCGCCTCCTCCGGGCAAGGCCAACCATGCAGACCATCGTCGAGCACCATTGATGCTCCACCACTCCTCCGACGGTCGTGTCCAATGTGCCTCTCCTCCCTCCTCTCCTCACACATCCAGCCATGGGCATGGTTGCACCCATGGCCATGGCACCACCGCCGTCGCTCCATGGTCAACGACTCCTTTCCAACCATGGTCGACTGTCGAGGAGCAAGGCTGCCCTCACGGCCTGGCACATGTAGCCACCTACTCTGCTCCCCCTCCCTCTCCTTCACAACCACAACAATGGAGAAGAGACAAAAGGATACCTTGTGGGGGATGTGGTTGACTCCGGCTGTCGTCGATGCCACTTCATGGTCGCTGCCCACAGCCGTCGTGGCCTCACAGTAAAGGAGGAGGGAGGAAGCTGTAAGGAAGGTATGAAGAAGTCTCTACTCTTCTCTCTCCTTCAATTGGTGTACCGCTAGCAGGTTCTCTCTCTCTCAACAACTGCACACAAGGGGGATAAAAACTTGGCACCCCCATCTCTTTTATAGCACACGTCAAACAAAATTAGCTATTAGGTTTGTAACAACCTCTTATCTTAATTTTTAATTATTTAAATCTCCTTACATAGTTTCCTGTTTTACAGGTAATTTTTGCTACAAAACTCAGAATTTCACGAAACAAATGTCGTTGGAAAGCTTACGATAAGAGGAACTCAACGGTACTAATTTCCACGTAATTTGGGTACTTTTTTTAGGGTTGACCAAATATGTAATTTTCCTATTTTCGAAGCACACAGACTCAATTCATGCATGACAAGTGTCAACAAATTCGGCTTGACATGCTTGATCCAAAAATGACTCCAGAAAGTGAGTTCAGGGCTTTACATTTCCTAATGCGCGGGTACCTGTCTAGCCCAAAATTTTTTATCCAAGTTTGAGCCACCTGCCTTTTTCTAAGATGATTGACCCACCTAATCCATAGCCGATCAACCACTAGGGGCATCATAGGTAGGAGCTTCTTTCTATTGGTTGAATTCATTCCATTACTCTCTTACTATCATATAGCAAAGAAAGTAGGGGCAACTAATGAAGGACGAAAAATCCTTTAACCTAGGTCTTACCAGAAGCCCATTAAAGGAAAGAAGCTTCTCTTAGATGCTTATACAGACTCAATCTACCTACCCAATAGCCCGGTTGGGTCTATCTACCCAGAGGAAGAACCATCACTCGCTTACCTGATAGCCCAATTAGGCCTGGCTACCCAGAGGCGGAACCTTCACCCGTTTAGCCGATAGCTCGATTAGTTCTAACTACCCTAGAGGCAGATAGTCAAGCAGATCATACCGAGCGGTATGCGGCTAGCAACCACATGAAGACATTATGGCAGGAGTTAGTCATCACTAATTTGGGGAGATTGTGGGATCGTGTGCTCTAACCCACAATTATCTACATAACTGGCCACGATCTCCACATTTAGCATCTGGCAACCTATATAAACTGGAGTTGCCCTAATGGGAGGGGTTACACAATCTGAGGGAAGAGAAAGGAGATAATTTTTGTATCTTGTTTTTGCAGAAACCAATAGTGAATTTGGAGAGTCTAACACTCTCCCCAGACGCACACCATTTAAGGTAGAACTAGGTCACCAATTTCCTTGTCTATTTTTGTGTCATTGCATTTGAGTCAGGTACTCTATTTCAATGTCCCTGATCAACAGTGTATTATGACATTAATGTATATATTTACTGCATGTAGGAATGATGGAGCTAAGGACCATTATAAGATGAAGGATGGAAGACAAGAACAAAGAAAACACCCTATAAACCAAAAGCCAACCAAATCCACTACCTCCTAACCAAGCTTTGCCAGCCACATGTGCCCACTTTCTATCTCTATGGCTGGCCACACATGTGCTCCACTTCACCAACATCCCAACCTTCCATCTTAATAGAAATTAATCCTAGCCCTACATAATGCCTAAGCTGTTTTTCCTTCCTAAATTCAAAACTCAAATAACATTCTAAAAGTAGTTAAGTGCAACCAAAACCCCATCTCTCTCTATCCTTTATAGTTGACCACCCCCTCCCTCATCTCCACCATTCATTGCCTATCATATGGCCTACATTAGAGATCCTAATTCCTTGTTATCCATCCATGGGATCACCTTCCAAATCATCAGTATCATCGTCATCATTGCTATTCTTCACATCTTCGTTATTCGCAACAAAAGTTTCATGAGACCCCTCACTAGCTATGAGTCAAAGGAATAGAATTGCTTAATCTTGAAAAGAAACCCTAACACCTCTTTTATAAGAGAGGTGGAAGGGAAAATAGCAACAAGAGTCCACACAAAAATAAGAAATAACAATAAAACAATGGGAGGCCTACAACACTACCACTCAAGCTGGAACATAGATATCTATCATGTTCACTTGTTACAGCTTGTATCAAAAGGAACCTGTGCCAATGGCTTAGTGAACACATTTGCAGTCTGGTCCTCAGAAGCGATAGCTGTGGTGTAGATAATACCCCTCCAAATCAGATCACGATTGTAATGACAATCCACCTCCACATGTTTTGTTAAGATTATTTGCAATATATCTAGCAGCTTGGTTATTGATTGCACAGTAATCATAGGACCCAATCTACCTGAATTAAGCTAGATTTTAGCTTAACTTAGGGACAATGCATGCATCAGCATCTTAATTTGCATCATAGTTAATTTGTTAGCTTTATATATAATAAAGCTATTTTATGCTCTAAGAGAGAGGCTATATTAATTGCATATGATTCCGGACAGCAGATGATAGATCAAACCATATAGATCTTATCAGGACAACAATGGGAGGCCAACACTTCCAAAATTATCTTAATCAAACTTTCGCAGCATCACATACAACCCGTAGAAAATCAAAGGCCAAGGAGCAAGATAGCAAAGATCCAAACCTCAGATGTCAAACTTGATGGCACAGATGGATCCGGATCAACGATCACAGTCCAACGATGCAAAGATCAACCCGATCGGAGCCCTATAGCACCAACAAAAAAGGTAGGAAGATGAACAGTTAGAATGGTACCACGTGGCACCATACGAACGACTTATCGTCATGCCCCAACCACTGAAGGAAAAACGTGGGCTGCCACGAAGAGGCCACGTCGCTCTCTCTGCGCGCCCTTCATCAAGGAGGAGTCCATCCCAGCCGTTAGATCTTCATCCAATGGCTAAGAGCAGCCGCACGCTAAAATCAAACTGCGACTCAAAAGGTGATGCAGCGCAGCGAAGAACACGCACGCACAAGAGCATGAGGAGCGCGTTCGAACCATGCTTTGCACAAAATCTAAGAGGTGGTAGTGCTCGCATGAAATCAGGCTGTTGGATCGAATAGAGCGGCGCACAATGGATCGCATGGCTCAAGGAGAATCGATTGATGCAGCACATGCACGATTGGATGCCCAAACAGATGCCCCCGAAACATTGAGCGGGTGCTGTGATCCTTTTAAGTCATCCAATCTGATCAAATGAGCGCACGTGCGTGAAGACGCAAGGAAGGGCATGCGATTGTGATCCAGCAGCCGAACGCATGCCACGTGTCATGATCCAATGCATTCCGCACGTTTAAGGTGCGTGGAAGGTTATTTTGAGGCGCGATCTGATCCGTGGATCTCCCGATCGACTGATCTGATGGCTCCAAGGGTGTTACACGAGTTTGGGACTGAAATACCAACTTTGCCCCTCATTTTGGCTATAAAAAGGATGCCAGAGCCCCCATCTGAAGGCATCTCAACTTCCACCAGACACATCTCTAGCCTCTCTCTCTATGCAGTATCTACCTGGTCTTCTTCCTAACACTGTGGATCTGAAGAGCTATCGCACTTCACACAAGCATCCCTCAAGAGGCATCGTCCTTCATCTATTTTTATCTCTCTCTACTCTTTATCATAGTTGTTTTAATTCCTACTTTGAGAATTGTTTCCAAGTAGTAATAAAAAATAGATTCTCTGAATATCTGATCTCTATTTCTGTGCTTTCATTAGGATAGATTAGTGTAACGAGCGCGTGCCCCAGACGTCTTTTAAGACGTCTGGGAGGTGGGCCAGACGTCTTACCAGACGTCTGGAATCGTTTCCAGACGTCTGGAAATCAGTTTTTCTGGCACGAATCTTCGTCTGCGCGCCTAAGCGCGCAGGCTCGCGAATATCCGATATTCTCTGCGGCTGCAGACGCTCTGCCGCGTCTCTCCCTCCTCCTCGCGTGGCCTTAAAAGGGCACGCCTCCCCTCACACCGTCACCACCGTCTCCTTTCCCTTCTCCTTCAGCCAGAGCGTGAGCGCGAGCGCGAGGGCGGCAGCGACGCCCGCAGTGAGCGCGGAGGAGGTGCGGCGTGTGAGAGCGGAGCTCTGCCGTGAGGGCGAGCTCGCCGGAGCGGCTTGGCTGGCCGGCGGAGGGCGCAGGGGGCGCGGAACGACGCAGAGAGGGACCTGCTGCAGTCTGAGCAGCATGCGCGCGACGTGCGACGCGGGCGGCGTCGCGGGCGGAGGCTGAGTAGCGCCCTGATACTGGAAAAATTTCCAGAATCAGACGTCTGGGTTGATAGGCAGACGGCGAGGACGACGTCTGGTAGCTCATACAGACGTCTGAAAGGTGTGTATTCCGCTTTCTTCTTCCTTCCTGTCGACCGACCGTACTAAGGGAGGGACTTGGCTGTGCGCAGGTTCGCTGATTCGCCATCCTTTGCGAATCAGACGTCTGGAAGTTGTACCAGACGGCGGGAGTGACCTCCAGACGTCCGGGGTGACCATCAGACGTCTGTGAGCTAGGACAGACGTCCCCGCAGACTTCTGGACATCTGGGAAACCACACTGAATAGGTAATTCTCTGATCCACTGTTTAAGACGTCTGGAAGAAGTTCCAGACGTCTGATTTTGAACAGTATCGTCTTTTTCGACCCGTTTAGGGCCCGTTCGGGCTCCGTTTTCCGCGATTCGAGTTGCGTTCTTTTCAGAATTAATTCCTCCACCCATCTACAGTAGCTATACACTGTTTTGAGACACTCCTTGTGTTTGATCCTTGTGATAGGACCTCGTTCAGTTGCAGTCTTGAGAGTCACGGAGGCACGCGGGATTCCCGATCACGCCCCCATTACTCCCGTTGTACTTGGTAGAGTGGCTTAAGTTTATTATTAAAATCTGTTAAAGTATGGAACCATAACTAGAATCTAGGACATTGCATGAATCCTAGGAATGAGAAATGTATGGAATGATAGCTCCTAGGTGATGCATGAATCCTAGGGCTGGAAAACTAGTTGTATGCTAGATCCTAGGATGTGGCATGAACCCTAGGATGGAAAAACTAGTGGAATGTATAATACTGCAGTCTTGGAAAAATGGAAAGGAATATAAAGCTGCCTGTAAATTGAATTAACAGCTGCCTGTTATGAATGAAGAAACATGATTGAGATCAAGGATTGTGAGAACGTGAAACTGGAAAGTGAAACATATGATGTTCTGAGATAAAGAGCTGGAACCCTACGGGGAATTAGGAGTGGAACTCCTGGAAAGAAAAAGGAATGGAACTGAGATGTAGTTTGTATTGTCTCTTGGGTACGCAGTACCAAGGGAAGTACCTGTACCTGTTTAGTGCAGAGTGGGGCCAGCCACCCCAGGGACCCGGGGTTAGGATTGGCCGCTCTGTAGCGACTTGTTGGCCCTCGTATACGTAGTACCGAGGAGAGCTACTAGTGTTAGGAGAGTACTAGCTACCCCACGGGCCCCGGGGTTCTGCTAGCCTCCTTCACCGACTTGTTAGGCCCACTAGGGCAAACCAGGGTAGTCAGGCGAGGGTGCGCGGACTGTGGAGGGGCAAGGCCCCGGTTTGGTTACTGTGGAGGGGTTGGACCCCTGTTACTGAGAGGGCTCTGCCCTGGTTCCGTGCTGTGCTTTGGGCGCACCCGTTAACGGAAACGACTGACCGCGTGCCAGTACGGGCTAGCTACCTGTGCGTTTATCGCGCGTGCCGTAGTCACCGTTACGTCTATCAGTGACCTTGGGGTGGTTAACTGAGGGTAGGATCACCACGGGGGACTCTCCCGGCCAGGAGAGCACCACGTGCTACTTCTACTTTTGGAAAAGACTGCAATCAAGATCATTCCCACGAGGACATTCGAGATCAAGCAAAGGATCTGAGAAATAAATGAAATAGTGAGAAAATTGAAAGATGTGAATAAAGGAAGTAATAGAACATAACAGCTACTGTACACTCTACTGTTGCCTTTAGTTAGTTTGCAACTCTACTCAGCGTTTTGCTGACGTGTTACACTCGTTATTTTTTTTTCAGGACTAGGTGTTGAGCAGCCAGGGTCGGTGGCTGCAGAGGACGCTGGGCCGAGTAGGGTCCAGTAGAGTTACCACAGTCTTTTGTACCTCTTTTGTTTCTGTTCTAGTGAGTAGTTTTTGTTTCTGCTGTACCTTCTTTACCTGCAGTTCTTGTTATATGATAAATGTTGTTCTACTGTTGTGGTGGTACCTACTGTAGTAGTTTCTTTCCTTACTGCTGTACTTTCTTACTGTTAGTTATATTCATGCTGAATGTGGTTTATTTTACTGTCTTTTGGTTACTTCCTCGTTGGACGACTAGGTCTTGGGATTAGTCGAGTCGGTCCGGTTCTCGTGTCTCGTAGGGACTCGAGAACCGGGTCGTTACAATTAGTTAGTATGAAATGTTTTGAACATCACGTTTTGCCTCCC
The DNA here is from genome assembly GCA_037157565.1 of Thalassia testudinum. Lineage (NCBI taxonomy): Eukaryota > Viridiplantae > Streptophyta > Magnoliopsida > Alismatales > Hydrocharitaceae > Thalassia > Thalassia testudinum. The sequence continues at coordinate 19,989,256 of JAZHRO010000015.1, read as the reverse complement.
TACGAACAACTTACTACTTACTGAAATATTTATAAATTTATTTGTTTCAACGTAATTCGCAACTATAGCGATATAGAAATATTCTCACACGTTTCGCAACGAACAAGTTGGCAGGGAGGCAACAAAAATTTTTAAAGCTTTTCTTCCTAGTGCTTATTTGAGATTTCTAACTTACTTTATTTTCATTGATTCTGTGTGTGCAAGAAGCATGGAAATCTAAGAAGAAACGTAACAATGGAAAAATTGCAAGTTTCTAATCTCAGGTAAGTACTCGTATCTTAGATTATGTTAGATTTTATTTTGAAAAAAAAATTAAAAAAAATGTGCTTGCGTGATCCTTAGCTTAGCATTTGCTTGCTTTTTGGGAAAAAAATCTCTTTTGATGGATAATACTTTTTAAAAAATCAACAAAACCACCTCTCAAATTTTCGGGTTATAGCAAACTCTGATCTTAAAAGTTCAATTTCCAAAAATTTACAAATCCAAAAATTCTAAATTTTTTAGTGGACATGGGTTTTGAAGTAAGGAATAACATATCCAAATTTTGTAGCATTCTGAGTTAGATAAAAATTTTAAATTTTTGTGAACTAAACTGTTATCAAATCTATTATTACTCGTGACTTTTTGGACTTTAAACATTCACAAAAAATTTTATATAACTTTGATTCATTTGAAATTTATTGCATTGGATTTCTGTGATAATATAGAAACTCAAAAAATTCTAAAAAAAATATTTGGTGCACATTGGTTGCACAGAATATTCAATCACCAATTGGGGGCAAAACAGACTACAGAACCTTCAGTACACTTTAAATCTAAAACAAATATAAAATGTGCATTAAAATTCTTAAAAAAATATTTTCTGAATGCCTAGTTAGTGGTGCAACAAGAACAATTGCTTGCATTGTTTGGGTCGCACCACTTCCCAGATTTTGGACTTAAAAGGATCATCTTAGTAGCTACTTGTTTCTAGGGTTTTCAAAACTTAAGGTAGAGTACCCTTTGCATTGCATACTTCTTAAGGAAATCTATCTCATAGAATGGCACTTGCAAAGAAACTCTTGTATGCTCATCATAACCTTGCTTGAATTTATTTAACTACGAAACCCTAAAACACAATTATACAAGCAATTGAACCTTAAAATTCACTTCATCATAAAAGAAATTGTTTGTGAACCCCTTGCTTGTGCACTTCACACTTTTGAAATTAATTTTAAGGGCAACACCCCCTAACACCCATCATAGTCCAAAAGCACCTCAAGCCTAAGCCTAAAATTAAATAGATGTGCCCTAAGTAGGACTAATCAGCTTGGAAGCTTGAAATTAGATTGGGTTAAGGCTAAAGCTTTGTCTACTTGGACCCACTGGTGACAAGAAAGGTCGGTGTGGTAATCATGTTAACCCTTAGTGGTGTCCCGCCATGCAGGGTGTCCTAGGGGGTCAAACCCTTCTAGCCAGCCAAGTAATTCAAGGATTAATCTAGCCTAGTCGTATTTTGGAGAGCTAAGATTAGGTTTACCTTGGATTTACACTCTAAGGATTAGTTTGTTTGCTTGTACTATCAGGGTGGGTATGCTCGCATCTATCTTCTCTCTCTCATCCATAGACATTCTTCTGGTACATGCAAGGTAGAAGATCTCTACATCCTGATTTGCTACCACCTTTAGAAAGAAACCCTATGAGAAAACCTGATTGTCCAAGATCTAAATCTAAACCCTCTTCAATGGCTAGTCACCACAAGGAAGATGAGGTTGAAGAGGAGGAACAAAATTTGGATCCAATGGTTCTCTTATAGAAGCAGATTGATAGATAGGGTTAGCATCATGACAAACAAATGCAGGTCGTAGTACAGGCCATTACTCGACTCCAAAATGGGAGAGCAAACCATCCTCTCAGAGACTTTTACAATCCTCCTGATGCCCAACCAGAACCTTATGTTAAGGTACCTCAGGATGGGGATGATTTTGAGCTCAAACCACAAATTATCAATCTAATTCCCCACTTCCATGGCCACAACTCCGATGACCCCTTCCATCACTTTGAAGAACTTCTACATATAGAAAGGACCTTTGGCTCAAGGAACATGAATGAAAATACCTTAATGATGAAAATGTTCCCATTTTCTTTAAAAGATAAAGTTACTCAATGGTTGAGAACAATTGGTAGACCAATCCTAACTTGGGAAGATTTGAGAAGCACTTCTCTGAAGAAATTATTTCCCATAGGAAAAACAAATGCTCTTAGATGTGCCATTACAACCTTCAAGAAAAACCCTAGGGAACAATTGCATGAGGCTTGGGAGAGATTTAATGACTTAGCTAAGAAATGCCCTCATCATGGGATTCCCAAGTGGAACTTGGCCCATATTTTCTATTACGGGTCAAGTGACAATTTGAAGAATTTTGTTGAAATAGCATGTGGGGGCAATTACTTAAGAAAATGTCCTAAGGGACCCTTTGAATTATTGGAGAATATGAGTAAAAATTCCCTCAACAATGCCTCAATGCCCACCATCAACAGAGCCAATCAACCAAGAAGCGGAGTCTATGAAATTAAAGATAATTCAAATGCAGTTGATTTAGAACTAATTGCACAACGATTGGATAAGGTGGAACTCGTTGGGAAAAATGTAGAGAGTTTAGATAAGAAATTGAATAACCTTCTGAAAGGCGGGAGTTCCCTAGGTGCACATTACAGAGTAAACTCGCACCCAACTCCCCAACCTTTTAAGTCAGGAATTAGTGCACAATATTAATGACCTGACCATGGCTCCACCCATGAGCCAACTTTACTTGGACCGATCTCTTTCGAGTATCAAGGAGGGACCTTGATGCCCTCAAATTCTGAATTAGGCATCTCGATACCTAATTATCCTGAGGATGTGAATGCACTCCAGGGATACACTAGAAATGATCCATATTCGGACACCTACAACCCTGGATAGCATAACCCTACTAACTTTTCATGGTCAAGTCAGAAAGCCGCCCATGGACTTAACTTGACCAAGCCTAGCACTTATAGGCAATCCAATAGGTACACACAACTGTGCACATACCAGTCACAACCTACTTAGGAAACCCAGCCTACTAATCTGAGTCTGGTCCTCAAATAAATGCGGGAAATGAATTTGAGACATAAAGAAGAAATGAATCAATTGAGGACAGAATTTATGGGACTATTAGACCAATTAATAGATGCTAGACAACACGGGATGTTGCCATCCCAACCCGTCCCCAACCCAAGGAACTTTAATAGGGTTAACCAGAGCAACACACGAGAGCAACAGGCACAGATAGTTCAACCTACTCCCCAGCACCCACCTGGCATTGCTAACCCTAATTCCAACCAGGATCAACCTATCTTGCAAAACCTACCTCAACATTCCAACTATAATGCCATTGCCAGTGTTGTAACCATGAGAAGTGGGAGACAAATCCAAGATACTTACCCCTCCAAATCTCAATCTAATCAAGATCTTGAGGAGCTCGAATCTAACTTGGGAGACCAAGTTAATCAAGAGGACAAGGATCAGGACCTGAACACTCATAATTTCTCTCAAGCACTTTTTCTTGAACCCTTGAACAAATCGTGGAAAAAGAAAACCAATCCATCTGAGGAGTGGCTTGATATTTTCAAACAAGTTCAAGTGAATATACCACTCCTTGAAGCAATTAAGGATATCCCAGCTTGCGCTAAATTTTTGAAAGAAATGTGCACACATAAATGACAGGCTAAATCATCTAAAAGGGTAGCGTTATCTAAACAAACTAGTGCAGTTATCCTTAGAAACCTACCCCAAAAATAAAAAGATCATGGAGCCCCTCTGATTTCTTGCGTTATTGGAGATACTACCTTTGATAGAGCTCTGTTAGATTTAGGTGCCTCCATCAATTTGATCCACACAATCTTATATGAAAAATTTAAATTTGGAGAGTTAAAACCTATTGAGGTCACACTACAACTAGCTGATCGATCCGTGGCCACACCTTGGGGAATTATTGAGGATATAATTGTCAAGGTTCGTGATTTTTATTTTCCTGTGGATTTCTTGGTCCTTGACATGGAGGTACCAGAGAACTTGAAGAGCACCCCAATAATTTTGGGAAGACCATTCTTAGCTACTGCCAAAGCAAATATTGACTATGAATCTAGCATTATGGAAATTAAATTCGGAGACAAGAAGACAAAGATTAACATTTTTAAGGCCATCAAACAATTTGAGGAATGTGGAATGATAGAAGATTCTGAAGATGTGAACCATACTGTTGAATACTGTAAGAAGCTAGGAGATTCCCAATCTGACCCTATAGGCCTTGATCCCCAAACTAATCAAGAGGTCAGTCACCCAATCACTGACTTGATTCCAAGACCTCTTGAGGATAATTATGATCTACCTTTGGACCCTTCATACCAAGGACCCAAATCTGAGCTAAAACCTCTCCCTGATCATCTAAAGTATGTTTTCTTGGGATCTAATCAGACTCACATCATGATCATTAGCTCTTATCTAACCCAAACTCAAGAAAATTAATTAATTCAAGTTTTAGGAAGAAACAATAGGGCAATTGGTTGGACATTGGATGATCTGAAGGGAATCAATCCTACTTATTGCACCCACAGAATATATGTTGAGGACGGATCTAAACCCTCCTGGGAAATGCAGAGACGATTGAATTCAAATATGCAGGAGGTTGTGAAAAAAGAGATGATTAAGTGGTTGGATGAGGGAATAATCTACCCAATCTTTGACATCCCATGGATCAACCCTATAAAAGTGGTCCCTAAGAAAGCAGGGCCGACTGTGATTACTAATGATAATGGGGAATTGATTCCAACCCGCACAGCTTCCTCCTGGAGAGTCTGTATCGATTACAAGAAGTTGAATAATGCAACAAAGAAAGACCACTTTCCACTTCCCTTCATTGATCAAATCCTTTAAAGACTAATCAGCCAAAAGTTCTTCTGTTTCTTGGATGGCTACTCCAACTACAATCAAGTAGCTATCCACCCCAACTATCAAGAGAAAACCACCTCCACATGTCTCTACAGAACATTTGCATTCCGTAGGATGCCTTTTGGATTATGCAAGACACCAGTGACTTTTCAAAGGTGCATGCTAGTAATCGTTTCAGACATGGTGGGTGATTTTATGGAAATATTTATGGATGATTTCTCTGTGTTTAGGAACTCTTTTGAATCATGTCTGATCAATCTGGAGAAAACTTTACAAAGGTGCATAGAGGTAAATCTTGACCTATCTTGGGAAAAGAGCCACTTCATGGTTAAGGAATGCACAGTCCTTGGCCATGTTATGTCTGATAGAGGAATTGAAGTGGATAAAGCCAAGGTGGACACTTGATGAGAGCCTCATCATGAGCCCTAACTAGCTCTTTTTGACCTGAGAAAGTAAACAAAAGCTCCTACATAACCTAAAAGAAGACCTAAGTCAAGGGTTTACTGTTCTGAGAAGGAAATATGAACTAAAGGGTAAAACTGCAATTTTACGATTACAGTGCATCAACGGGATTTCTCAAGGGTTAAACATAGGTCAATTGGACTTAATAAAAGGAACAGTGGGATGATTCAGTCAGAAAAGGGTCATTGTGAGATTTAAGAATTCATTGACATTTTGTAACCCTAAAACAAACCCGCATAATGCAACAAGGTTTCGGTCTGGATAAAAATCAAATAAACCCTCTAAAATTCATGGAAAAATATCCCCTAGGGTTTAGAACTATCAATTTGGCCTTTGGAACCTATTTTGACCTAGATTGGGATTAAAGCTTAGTATTTAACTTAATTTCGATTTTTATGCAAAATGTTAAGTCAAACGTGGTCAAACCTAAAATCCAATTTCACCATTAGATTCCTCAGGTCCAAATTAGGTTTATACCAAAATTTGTGCCTAAAGGAAGGTAATCTTAACCAACTTTGCAAAATGGTCCACCCAATTACATTTTAGCCCTAACTTTTGAAAAAACCCTTCCGCAGAGCCCCCTAGCTTCTTCGCCACCCTTGCATTCAGGACCCTCCGCCATTACAGCGGAGGAATCCCACTCCGGCGAGGATTCAAGGCTGATATCTCCTCGAATCCTCAAAGATCTCCACCAAGATTTGGAAGGGAGATTCTTTGAGGATTTCTCCATCTTCTGAACGCTATCTCCAGATCAAATTTACGCCCACTCTCTCATGCGAACGCCCGAGAGATTTGGGTATCCTAAACACCTTCCTTTTCCGGTGAGGAGTTTGCGCTGGAAGGCTTGCCCACCAAGCACAAGAAACTTGGCCAGCGACTATAAGAGGAACCCCGATCCTCTGCGCATCCCCAAAGCTTGATTTGACTGAAGAATCCCCTAGAATTCCTCTTTCCCCTCTCCGGCCAAGTAGCCCACGAGCACTGACGAATTTCCCTCCCACCCTCGTCGCACTGCCACCATCCAATGGCAGGGTTCGCTTTGCCTCGTTCCTCCGCGTTGCGCTGCACTAGCGCACGCCTCTTTGACCTCCTCGTCGCCTTTATCGCCACTTTCCACCCTCATCTTCCTCATCTCCGGCTGACCTCCGACGAGATGCATCCATCACTCCACACGTCTCGCCACCAACCTCTTCACCTCTGCCTTCACCCAAAGCTCACTTTCCACCCCTCCACTGACAGCCACTACGCCCCACACTTCCACCGAACAAACCCACACACACGGTCATAGTACGACCTAGGAACGCACGCCTAGGCCGTTCTGAGCCACGCCGACCCCCGCCTCACCTTCGCCGTGATACGATGAAGGATTTCCTGTTGTTTGACAGAGCCGCAAGGCTGTTCTTATGTCATGTAGGGTTGAGACTCACTGCCACTGGAGAAGGAGCGACCAAGCAGAAGAAGAAGAAAGAAGATGGTGAAGAAGAGAAGTAGGGACTCAGGCTCAGAAGAAGAAGAAGACAAAGAAGAAAAGAAGAAAGAGAGAAGAGGGAGCGGCCAAGCAAAATAAGAAAGAAGACATGGAAAGACAAAGAAGAAAAGAAGAAGAAAGAAGGCAAGGAAAGACAAAGAAGAAAAGAAGAAGAAGAAGCACAACCGCAGAGCAAAGAGAAAGAGAAAGAGAAGACACAGAAGGCCAAAATCACAATTCAAAGCACTGTAGCAAGATTTTTTTAAGACATCTCATAAAATATCAGACGTCTAATTCTTTTGAGCATTATTTCTACATAACATTACTCTTCGATTTTGGTTGAATTACTTATTGCTTTTCATTGAGAGTTGTGTTCTTAAGTTTTGAAGTACCCAATTGCTCCCTGTGTTCGACCTCGGATACTTTGATTTTCGAGTTATAAATTCTTATTTGTTTTCGTGGCGATTTCATCTATACTACAATGTGACAACTTTTAAAACACGATTTCACCTTGGCAACATTTTGGCGCCGTTGTCAAGGAGCAACGGGCATTTTAGAAGCTTTTGATCACAACTTCTGATTCAATACTGACATAATTTTCTCTTGTATTGTGTTTGTCTCAGGGAAAGACGAGAAAAGCAACCGCACAACAACCCCATCAATTAACAGGACACTTTCATTAGCCCTCTCTCTTAATCCCCTCAAAGTCTGAAAAGGAAAGAACAAAGAAAATTCAACCTAGGGCAAGCTGTTTCCATATTTAGTAATTCATCAAAGTTGCTTGATTTTCATTTCAACACATCTTGAATTGCACATCCAATTAAGGTAACTAGGGCTAAAACCTTCTTGATTGAGCCCTAGATACCAATTTTTGAGGAAACTAAATTGGACCAACTAGAGCTAACCTAAGGATTGCAAAGCTAGGGTTTTTAGAGACACATCTTCTCTTAAACAAAGAACCAAAATTTCAAAAAGAGGTGTGCCTAAGCCTTGTTTGAAAAGATCTATACAAGAGAAACCCTAAGCAAATCAGGCCCTTAATCCATTTGAATCATAAAAGAAAGGACCCAAAAGCTCTCAAAGGAACAAAGAGGTGAAGTTGATCCTTTGGGTCAACCAACCTTAAAATTAGGTCACTTTTTGCACTCAAAAGGCTTAAAGTTCAAGTGGAAACCTAAGCACTTTGATCTTAATTAAAAAAGGTAGACTTAAGAGGTCAAGGTCCCCATTCTGGTCTACCTGGAATCTTAGTGACAAGAGAGGTCGAGTTGGGGAAACCCTGTAACTCGTGGGGACGCTCTACCATGTAGGGGTCTTTGCGGGACTCTCCCTCTCAAGCTGCCCAGGTACTTCTCAAGTGGACGACCTTTTCGACTAAGGGGTATCATTCGCCCCGAACCTCTATAGTCACCCAACAATTTTTGGGTGTCTCGATTGGGTCCAACACCTTCTGATCTCATCACATCCTTCGGTGCATGTTTGGTAGGAGGTTCTTAAGGCCATCCTTAAGACCTCCTTTAGAAATTCATTCTCGCTAAGGCCAATCCTTAACACCCTCGTTTGTGCAGCAACCCCACCACATAGACCTTTCCTCTGATTCAGAACCAAGTTCTCCTTCTTCTTCCATCATGGCACAACCCATTGAAGAAGAGAACAACCTAGAGCACCAACTTCAGTGCCTAAATGATCTCTTCCAAAACTTTGTAAACCCACCGTAGCGTCCAATGATGCGAGATCACTATAATCCCGCTGCGGTGGCAATCGAGCCTCGAGTCCGAATCCCGGCTGGAGGTCTTGATTCTGAACTCAAGCCCAATATGATTCATGCCATACCAAAATTTCATGAGCTTAACTCTGAGGATCCATTCTAGTACATTAAACAACTCAAGCATCTGGCCCAGACCTTCGGGTCAGATGCACAAAACTGGGATATTCTGCTCATGAAAATATTTTCTTTCTCCCGCATGGACAAGGCTGCTCATTGGTATCCAACTCAGACTCGTTCGATCAACACATGGGACGAACTTTAGTCTGAAATTTTTATGTTCTTTCCCATTGGCCAGACAAATGCCTAGCGCCACCAGATCACTCATTTCACCCAACAAACGGGAGAACCTCTTCATGAAGCATGGGACCGATTCTTAGATCTCATGCGAAAGTGCCCCCATCATGGAGTTCCTAAATGGGAACAAGTCCAGTCTTTTTACCAGGGACTCCATGAAGACATTCGATTATTCGTCAATGCAACTTGTGGAGGAAACATCATGGATCAACATGAGGACACGGTGTGGGAGATTCTCGAAAACATGTGCAAGAACTCCATCAATAATGACTCCATGGGCTTATTCGACCAGACGAATGCCCGCACATCGACAAATCTCAGGGGAGCACATGAGACGCAGGACCAGTCCACATCCGTCGACTTGGAACTGATGGCCAGTCGATTGGACAAGGTTTCTATCATAGAGAGGAAAGTGGATGAGCTAACTCGGCATCTGCAGCGAGCCACCTCTACACAGAACTCTTTTGCACGGCCACCTCTTGCGGGGGAAACTGTGCAGAACATCTATCACCAATCTTCTTAGGGGATGGACCCATATCCACCCCCGTCTGACTCTCGGACCGGAGGGACCTCTGATCCACTCTATTCTAGGTGGGGGAACACTGAACCCTCGTATTCTGACTTTCCCGAGGCTCCTCAAACCTGCGAGGACCTCAATGCCATCCAGAATGACCCTCTCCAATACCTACAACCCTAGATGACGAAATCATCCCAACTTCCAATGGATGGGAAATTCTCATATTCAAAGACCACCTTATCAACTCCGTCCACAAGCTCCTCGTCCATATCAACCGCCTCAGCCTCGGCCCAATCCCACCTATCAATCTGGCTAAACCAGGATCAAATGACTCTTAAAGCACTGGCTGACATTCAAAAGACGAAAGCGGCAATGCAAAAACAGCACAAGGACGAGATCACAGAGGTTCGCAATCAACTAGCCTAGATAGCAAATTCCCGCCAACCTGGCACCCTTCCTTCGCAACCTCTGCCAAACCCAAATAATGTACCAACCCAGAGGCGCATTATGAACCCAAATTCAGGCCACGCATATATGATTTATCAGGCCCCTTCTGTTCCATCACCAGACGGGATGGAAGTCTCAACATCTTATGCAGGATTTCAGCAGCAACCACCCCTCTTACCAAACCCAAACCAAAACCAGGCAGGATTAAACTTCGTAACAACTCGTAGTGGTAAAACAACCCAAGACCCACACTATCCATACCACTCTAAGCCTAGTAGTAGCCAAAACCCTAGGATAGGTATCCAGGATACCCCTATCCCAGATTAAGAACCTGGACCTATTCTAGAGGAACCAACTAGGGTTCCATTTCCTGAGGCCTTGACCAAAGAAAAAAGGATAACCAAACCCGTGGCTCCTGAGGAGGATCTAGTCAAGCTCTTTGAACAGGTCCAGATAAACAAGCCCATGATGGATGCAATCCGCCACATACCGAATTATGCAAGATTCCTAAAAGATGTATGTACACCCAAGTGTAAGCCGTAAACCAAAAGTGGGAATTCGATCGTACTATCAGAGAAAGCTAGCTCTGTAATCTTGAGTAAACTCCCACCCAAGGCTAAAGACCTAGGAACTCCCCTGATTTCATGTAAAATTGGTGAAACCCAACTTGATAGAGCCTTGCTAGACCTAGGTGCCTCCATAAATCTAATACCTACATCCCTCCTTGACCACCTTGAAGAGTCCGAACTTAAACCGATTGAGGTGACATTGCAGTTAGCCGATCAATCCATCAAGTCACCTAAAGGAATACTCGAGGATGTCATTGTTAGGGTGCGTGATTTCTACTTCCCGGTGGATTTCATAGTTCTGGATATGGACGCACATGAGAACCCAAGGGATACACCAATTATAATAGGGAGACCTTTTTTTGCCACTGCTAGGGCCAACATAAACTGTGAGGAGGGCAAAATAGAATTAAAATTTGGGAATTAAACTCTGAAGATTGACAACTTTAAGGCCCAACAAGGGATTAATTGTGGGGTTATAGAGCAAATATGTAATATCAAAGCCGTGGTTGATGAATCGTATGTTGAGGACAACCTGATTATCCCCGATCAACCACTAGGAGATCAAAACCCACAATTAGAGGAGTATGAACTTGATCTAGACACACCCATAACTCCAACCCTTGTTCCTGATACATACCCCAAACCGACTGCTGCTGCTGATAATCCTATTATGGAACTCAAGCCCCTTCCCGAGCATCTGAAGTACGTCTTTTTGGGTTCCAATTAGACATTTCCTGTGATTATCAACTCCCGACTCACATCTGACCAAGAATCCCGTCTGATTACTGTTCTCCAGCAACATCGTAGAGCCATTGGATGGACTCTCGATGACTTGACTCGCATAAGCCCCTCATATTGCACACATCGAATCTACACAGAAGAGGGGCACGACCTTCACAAGAGATGCAGAGACATTTAAACCCTAACCTGCAAGAGGTCGTGAAAAAGGAGATCATCAAGTGGTTAGATGCAGGGATCATCTACCCGATCTCCGACAGTCGTTGAGTGAGTCTAATCCAGGTTGTGCCTAAGAAGGCCGGACTCACCATCATCACGACTGAAACTAGAGAGGTCATACCTACTCAAATAGCTAACTCATGGAGAGTCTGCATTGATTACAGAAGACTCAATTCCTCCACGAAGAAGGACCATTTCCCACTACCGTTTATTGATCAGATCCTCGAGAAACTAGCAGGAAATAGGTTCTTCTGCTTTCTTGACGAGTACTCTAGTTATAACTAGGTGGCAATCCATCCAGAGGACCAAGAAAAGACCACGTTCACCTGCCCCTTTGGGACATACATGTTTCGAAGGATGCCTTTCTGTCTCTGCAATGCACCCGCAACTTTTCAACGGTGTATGCTTGCCATATTCTCAGATATAGTAGGTGATTATCTGGAAGTCTTCATGGATGACTTTTCGATTTTCGGAGCATCATTTGATGATTGCCTCCACCACTTGGTCCAAATACTCAGGCGATGCATCAATGTGAATTTGGTTCTTTCCTGGGAAAAGAGCTATTTCATGGTTCCTGAGGGAATCGTCCTGGGACATCTAATTTCGGAGAAAGGCATCCAAGTCGATTGAGCCAAGGTTAACTTGATTTCCAAATTCCCTATGCCTAGCTCGATCAAGGACATCCGATCTTTTCTGGGGCACGTCTATTTTTACCGTCGATTTATCCCTGACTTTTCAAAAATCGCACGCCCCCTGACTACTCTTCTCTCTAAGGATGTGCCTTTCGAAATCTCCAAGGAATGCACTCAAGTATTTGAGATCCTTCGTGACCGAGTTACCCAAGCCCCGATCCTACAGTCCCCAGATTGGTCTCAACCCTTTGAGATCATGTGCGACGCATCCGACTTCACTGTAGGAGCAGTTTTGGGGTAGAAAATTGATGGGAAACTCGTGGTCATTTACTACGCTAGCAAAATACTAGACGAAGCTTAGCGTAGCTACACGGTACTGAGAAAGAGCTGCTGGCTGTAGTATTTGCCATAGAAAAATTCAGATCATACCTCCTGGGTTCTCATCTTATCATCTACTCGGATCACATGGCTGTGAGGCATCTCCTTGCAAAGAAGGACGCGAAACCTCGATTAATCCGATGGCTCTTGCTATTGCAAGAATTTGACCTCGAGATTCGTGACAAAGCGGGAAAACAGAATGTGGTAGCTGATCACTTGTCCTGCCTTCCTTCCAAGATCATTGACCCTTCCGGACCCATCACAGAACACATTCCTGATGAGCACCTCCTGACTATAAATACAGGGCTTCCATGGTTCGCAGACATAGTGAACTACTTGGCATCACACCAGATCCTGTCTGATTGGTCGAAGGCCAAGAAAGACAAATTGCATTCCGATGCCAAGTATTACCTTTGGAAAAACCTATATCTATTCCGCATTGGTGCTGATCAAATAATTCGACGATGTGTCGCGAAAGCAAAAATCAAAGACATACTCTGCTTCTGCCATGACCAGGCATGCGGTGGACAGTTTTTAGGACAAAAAAACCACATCAAAAGTCCTCCAGTGTGGCTTTCACTGGCCCAAAATTTTCAAGAATGCATACGATCACTGTAAAGCATGTACCCGTTGCCAGACTTTGGGCAACATGAGCCATCGAGACATGATGCCTTTACAGCCGATCCTGGTATGCGAGATTTTTGATATTTGATTGATTGATTTTATGGGACCCTTCCCTATCTCGGATGGCTTCAAATATATCTTACTTGCTGTTGACTACGTGTCCAAGTGGATAGAAGCCGTTCCGACCTGAACCAATGATCATAAGGCTGTCATCAAATTCATTCATCAAAACATCTTCTCAAGGTTCGAGATTCCACAAGCAATAATTTTCGACGGAGGGACCCATTTCATGAACGCTCAGTTTAGGTCACTGATGACCAAATATGGGGTGTAGCATCGAATCTCTACTCCTTATCACCCCCAAACTAATGGTCAAGCTGAGTTATCAAACCGGGAGATCAAGAAAACCCTCCAGGTTACTATTCGACCTGACAGGAAGGATTGGTCATCCTGACTTCCGGAAGCATTGTGAGCCTATAAGACCGCCCACAAGACCCAATTCGGTATGTCTCCCTTCAGGCTGGTGTACGAGAAGGCATGTCACCTCCCTGTCGAATTGGAGCACAAAGTCTATTGGGCAGTACGGAATTGCAACTTAGTTCTTTCTAAGGCTGGAACCCATAGAAGGCTTCAAATGAGCGAGATCGATGAATTACACCATGACGCGTATGAGAACTCGCGAATTTACAAAGAACGGGCTAAAGCTTTTCATGACGAACACATTTCTAGAAAGATCTTTCATCCTGGTCAAAAGGTTCTACTCTTTGATGCCCGACTCAAATTATTCCCAGGAAAGCTACGATCTAAGTGGATCGGACCCTACTTAGTCCGAAAAATCTTTGGAAATGGAGCTGTTGAGATCAATCCACTTAGCCACAATTTCGAACCCTTTGTCGTGAATGGTCAGAGACTCAAACCGTTCATTGACATGACCAATACAAATTTGGCTGAGTCATCCTTTATCCTCCATTCTTCTTGAGCTCATTGCACCCAGCCGAAGGCGTAAAACTCAACGCTTAACAGGAGGCAACCCGTCATTCTTTGAAAAATCCGAAACCTTTTCTGACATTTCTACGCTGAATTTATATTGCACTTTAGGGTTCATCCATTAGAACAGCCGACTCCACCTCTGGTACCCGTACCCGAGAATAGAAGTCGTTCGCAACAGTCACTTCAACCCTTTTGCCCACCCAACACCTGTCCTAATGAATGAACTAAGCTGAATTCGAACCCACCTAATTTACAATGAGGACAATGCAAATCGTAGGCATGGGGGGTATGAAGGTGCAAAACGTCAGGAAAACTCATATCAAGAAAAGGTTTCAACAAAAAGATCACATATCACAAAAAACATAAAAAAAAATTGAAAAATCTTGAAAAAGAACAAAAAAAAACTGAGGGGGGAGAGAAAATTTTTGGGCTATACAAAATATGAGGAGGAAAAGAGCAAAATGCCAAAAAGGAGCACAAAATGAAAAAGAAAAAAAGGATAGTCATTAGTAAAGGATTAAGGGATTAACTGAAGTTCTAGACCACAACAAGAAAAAAAAAAGAGAAAAATAAGAAAAAAGTGCTAAGGAGATACAAAAGAGATTAGTAGGAATGCTGACTTTAGTCCTTTTGGGCTACATTCGTAGGCTTAAAAAATTCAAGTACCCGCTAAAATCAGGATACTCCTCAAGAGGTTGGGGAAAATGCAAAGCTTAAGTATTAGGTCTAAGGCTTAGGGAGTATTCGGCCTCGTTAACTGACCTTCGATTTACGAAATTCGGTAACCAAAGCACCCCAATTCACACACAGTCTGGTTCAGTGCGCATAAATATCAAAATCACGCAAAAAGAGTTTTAATGTTCTGAAAAAGTTGCCTAAATTAGGAGCGGCCAATCAACACAAGTTGATTTGGATGAGCTCCCGGCGCGGAGAGGCGGGAAATTCCCCTCGAAGATGCGTAACAACATATTGTCTCCTCGGTGCTTGTCTCTTAGGATATTTAAATATCCTACCGAAGGCATGTAAGCACTCTGCTGGTTCAGATACCATGGGCGGCATCATCACGAAATGTCGATTGCCAGGGTCTGGATTCGGCCACGGAACACCATGGGCGGGATTATCTCGAAATCTCAAAAGCCAGGATTCTGGGGGTTGCCATGGACGGTGCTATCACGAAACATCGATTGCCAGGGACCCTTGAGGATTGATGATAGGAGCGAGGAATCCGATACAGATCGTGTTGAGGAGCAATTCAAAGCTAGAAATAAAAAGAAAAGAGAGAGAAAGCTCTCCAAACAAATATATCCCCTGTCTCTCTCCTACAAAAATGCACTGCAAACTAAACCTAGGCTAAAAATGTCTCAAGCAAGGGTGCTTTAACCGCGGAGTCCAGTGAACCCTAGGATAATTTTTGCAGGCCTTAAAAACCTTTGCGGAGGACTGAGGCTAAAGTGGGTCAGGTTCGGATTTTGGTTGGTACTTGAATACCTCTAGGCCTATTGTCGGCATTCTTACTTAATCACAAAAGAAAAAGAAAAAGCACTTGTCACAACTAGTAAAAGAAACTCATGGTCTAGAACAGAGGTTAAAATCTTAAAATTTTACTAAGGGATTAGCAAAAGCTAGGCATGGGGGTATGATAAGAGCCTCATCATGAGCCCTAACTAGCTCTTTTTGACCTAAGAAAGTAAACAAAAGCTTCTGCATAACCTAAAAGAAGACCTAAGTTAAGGGTTTACTATTTTGAGAAGGAAACATGAACTAAAGGGTAAAACTGCAATTTTACCATTGCAGTGCATCAACAGGATTTCTCAAGTGTTAAACATAGGTCAATTGGACTTAATAAGAGGAAAAGTGGGATTGTTCAGTCAGAAAAGGGTTATTGTGAGATTTAAGAATTAAATGACATTCTGTAACCCTAAAACAAACCCGCTTAATGCAACAAGGTTCTGGTCTGGATAAAAATCGAATAAATCCTCTAAAATTCATGGAAAAATATCTCCTGGGGTTTAGAACCTTCAATTTGGCCTTTGGAACCTATTTTGACCTAGATTGGGGTCCTAGCTCAATATTTAACCTAATTTCGATTTTCATGCAAAATGTCAAGTCAAATGTGGTCAAACCTAAAATCCAACTTTACCATTGGATTCCTTAGGTCCAAATTAGGTTTATGCCAAAATTTGGGCCCAAGGGAAGGTCATCTTGACCTACTTTGCAAATGGTCCACCCAATTACATTCTAACCCCTAACTTTTGAAAAAATCTTGCGCAGAGCCCCCTAACTTCCTCGCCACCCTTGCATTCAGGACCCTCCCCCATTACAACGAAGGAATCCCACTCAGGCGAGGATTCGAGCCTGATATCTCCTCGAATCCCCAGAGATCTCCTCCCAGATTTGGAAGGGAGATTCTCTAAGGATTTCTCCATCTTCTGAATGGGATCTCTAGATTAAATTTACGTCCAATCTCTCATGCAAACGCTCGAGAGATTTGGGTATCCTAAACACCTTCCTTCTTCGACGAGGAGTTTGCGCTGGAAGGCTTGTCCTCTAAGCACAAGAAGCTCGGCCAGCGACTATAAGAGGACCCCCGGTCCTCTGCGCATCCCCAAAGCTTGAATTGGACGAAGAATCCCCTAGAATTCCTCTTTCCCCTCTTCGATCAAGTAGCCCACGAGCTCCGGCGACTTTCCCTCCCTCCTCTCGTCTCTCTACCACCATACCAATGGTAGGATTTACTTTGCCTCGTTCCTCCGCGTTGCGCCTCACCAGCGCATGCCTCTTTGACCTCCTCCTCATCGCCTTTATCTCCACCTTAGGGCCATCTTCTCCGACAACGGCACATACGCGTCATTCGTCTCCTCTGCCTCCCCTTCTCTCCAATCACCACAGATAAGTTCCTCCTCTCCTACTCTTTCTTTTCCCTCCTTTTATTTCATAAACCACCCCTCGACTGTAACTGTCCACCCTCATCTTCCTCATCACCGGCTGACCTCCGGCAAGATGCATCCATCACTCCGCACCTCCACACGTCTAGCCACCAACCTCTTCACCTCTGCCTTCATCCATTGCTCGCTTTCCGCCCCTCCACCAATCGCCACAACACCCCACACTTCCACCGAATAAACCCACACACAAGGTCACAGTACGACCTAGGCATGCACGCCTAGGCCGTTCTGAGCCACGCCGACCCCCGCCTCACCTTCGCCATGATACGGTGAAGGTTTTCCTGTTGTTGACAGAGCCGCAAGGCTGTTCTTGTGTCGTGCAGGGTTGAGCCTCGCCGCCATTGGAGAAGAAGCGAAGCTTGCTCGCGAGCTTGCATCAGGTGGCCCCACTCCAGGAGACTAAGTCCCAGGTGCGTGGCTTTCCTTTGTGAACCGCATCAGCCATCTATCAAGGGCCAAAGCACTCCGCAGCTGCAGCAAATAGGAGACATCCCCTGCGGAAGCACGCGAAGAAGCGGGTGGGACTTTTAGTCCCACCTCAGTAAGTTTCGAGCTGCCTGTGTGATATAAGTTGTTTTTGTGTTTTCAGCTAATCGCCTCCAGTACACAGGGGTGAGGTCCCTCGCCCTCACTCACGCCTCGTACATGACTTGCCCCCGCAGATCTAGCACCCAACCCGATTACCTAGACCTAGTGCTCCTCACGCACTACACCACGCCGGTGCGTCTGGATCCGGGCACGCGATACCCGACCCGATTACCCGGCTCTGGGAGAGCGTACCGAAGAGAGCAATAGAGAGAGAGAGATGTGGGAGGGGTAGGGGGTAGGTTTTGTTGTGTGGTGTTGTGCAGGAAAGAAGAAGGAGCCAAGGAAGAGGCACAGCAAAGAAGAAGGTAGCGGCTGAAGGACTTAGCAAGGAAGAAGGTAGCCACCGCAAGGAAGGAAAAAGGAGAAGAAGAAAAGAGAGGCACTGTAGCAGAGGAGCGGCCAAGCAGAAGAAGAAGAGCTGGTGAAGAAGAGAAGCAGGGACTTAGGCGCAAAAGAAGAAAGAAGACAAAGAAGAAAAGAAGAAAGAGAGAAGAGGGAGCGACCAAGCAGTAGAAGAAAGAAGACAAGGAAAAACAAAGAAGAAAAGAAGAAGAAAGAAGGCAAGGAAAGACAAAGAAGAAAAGAGGAAGAAGAAGCACAGCCGCAGAGCAAAGAGAAAGAGAAAAAGAAGACACAGAAGGCCAAAATCACAATTCAAAGCACTGTAGCAAGATCTTTTTAAGACGTATGATAAAATATCAGACGTCCAATTCTTTTGAGCATTATTTCTACATAACATTACTCTTCGATTTTGGTTGAATTACTTATTGCTTTTCATTAAGAGTTGTGTTCTTAAGGTATGAAGTACCAAATTGCTCCCTGTGTTCGACCTCAGATACTTTGATTTTCGAGTTATAAATTCTTATTTGTTTTCGTGGTGATTTCATCTATACTACAACGTGACAACTTTTAAAACACGATTTCGCCTTGGCAACAACACTATCATAAAACTCCGACCACTTTAGAGGTTAACAAGTAAGATCATTTTTGCGACATGTGGGATTTTACCATTGATTCATTAAGGATTTTTTTAAGGTGGTGAGGCCCTTAAGTAATTTACTGGTGAAAGACCAAACCTTTGATTTTGATTCAAGTTGCTTAAGGCCTTTCAATCTACTGAAGAAGGCCATTACACAATCTCCCATCCTACAACCTCCTAATTGGGATCACTGGTTTGAAATCATGACCGACACTTCTGATTTTGCTCTTGGAGTGGTCTTGGGACAAAAGATTGATAAGAAACCCTTTGTGATTTACTATGCTAGTAAAACTCTTGATGAGTTTCAAAGGAATTACACCACTACAGAAAAAGAGTTGCTAGCAGTAGTTTTTGCTCTAGAGAAGTTTAGACCATATCTACTTGGATCTCATGTCACAATTTTCGCAAATCATACTTTATTAAGGCACTTGATGTTTAAGAAGGATGCAAAACCCAGATTAATCAGATGGATCCTTCTACTACAAGAATTTGATTTAGAAATCAAAGACAAATTTGGTACCCAAAATGTAGTAGCAGATCATCTTTCCAGAATCCTTGTAGAATTTGAAACTCCTCAATTTTCTGATTCATTCCCTGATGAGACTCTTTTGACTGTTTGCAAACTACCTTGGTTTGCAAACATTGTTGAATATTTGGCAATCGGAAAATTACCCATAGATTGGCCTAAGCATAAGTGTAATAAGTTAATTTTTGATGCCAAATACTACTCTTGGGAAGACCCAGAACTATATAAAATTTGCGCAGATCAGGTTATCCGTCGTTGTCTTCCAGAAGAGGAGATCACAAGTGTTCTAGAATTTTGCCATAATTTTGCTTGTGGAGGTCACTTCTCAAGAAAAAAGATGGCAGCTAAAGTGCTACAAAGTGGACTATATTAGCCATCTTTATTCCACGACTCTTACAATTTCTGTAGGTCAAGTATTAATTGCCAAACTCTATGAAACATGACCAGGAAGGATATGATGCCCCTAAATTCAATCCTTAAAGTCGACATCTTTAATGTTTGGGGCATTGATTTTATGGGACCTTTTACTAATTTGTTTAGGTAACTGTACATTCTGGTTATGGCTGACTATGTATCCAAATGGACTAAGGCCATCCCAACCTGAACCAATGACCATAAGGTGGTCATGGACTTTGTAAAGAAAAACATCTTTAGCCTGTTGGGTGTACCAAAGGCTCTGATTAGTGATGGCGGGTCCCATTTCACTCAGTCAATTTAGGACCTTACTAACTAAGTATGGAGTCACTCACAAAATCTCTACTCCATACTATCCGTAGACCAATGGACAAGCTGAAATTTCCAATCAAGAAATTAAGAAAATCCTTCAAAAGACGGTCCGCCTGAATCGAAAGGATTGGTCTGCTGAATTAGATGCCGCTCTTTGGGCCTACCGAACTGCATATAAAACTCCGACTGGAATGTCTCCATTCCATTTGGTCTATGGAAAATCTTGTCATCTACCAATTGAACTTGAACATAAAGCTTATTGGGTAATCAAAACTTTTAACCTAAATCTTGATCAATCTGGACAACAAAGAAAACTCCAATTGATAGAATTGGAGGAAATCCGAAATGATGCTTATGATAGTGTGAGAATTTATAAGAATAGGACAAAAGCTTTACATGATAAGTATATCTCCCGAAAAAGTTTTGTCCCTAAACAAAAGGTTTGGTTGTTTGATGCGCGGTTAAGCTCTTTCCAAAAAAATTAACATCAAAATGGATAGGTCCTTTTATTGTAAGAAGAATTTTCCCTCATGAAGCTGTTCTCATTCTGGATCCCAATACGGGCAATGAAACAACGGTAAATAGTCAGAGGCTGAAGCCTTACATTACTCAGAATCTTGATCCAATTCCTGATAGTCACATTAACCTTCTGGAATCATCTTAGAGTTGAACTGAGTCCTGCAAATGACGTTAAACTTAGCACTAACTGGGAGGCAACACAGTATTCTGTACAGGTATTTCTTTACCCAAGCTGACCTGGATTAACAAGCTCAGTCAGGTGATATCCCTTCCCCTCGCCTATTTCATTTTGATTTCTTTGCATACATTTCAATGTGGACATTCTAATGAATAGGCATTCGGGGGTGGACATTGCATGTCTTATTTTTATGTCAAAAAAAAAAATTGCATTCATGCATAAAGAATTTTTATCAAGAAGGTTTTATTAGGGATTTATTCTTAAGTTGATTCCTGAATCTAGAATCTAGTATAATTTCACACATACATGTAGAATTTGCAATGGATCCTCTATGAAGATTGATAGACGTCTTTAATTTATCGACAGGAAGCAATGCTTATTCTCCTGAACCCTTGGACAGTAATTAGCAAGTCAAGGAAATCATCTTCTAACAGATCCACCAAACAATTACGAGGTAAGAGTAGAGAGTCTACTGGTACTCTAAGTCTAGTACAAGAAATCTTAGTGTCTGGGTAATTGGATAATGATACTCGAAGTTAGGCATAGTTTTCTCTCTTGGTTTCTGTGTATAAATTCTTTGTGAGAATTTTTTTAGAGCCACCAATTAAGGAAAATACGTAGAGAGCAAGTTTTAATAAAACTAGGATTAAGGTGGATCGTTATGACTATCCTTTATGGAATCCTTGGCTGAAGGAGGGTTTTAATATCAATGTTAGAAATACGTTGTCCCATCCATTCCTTTCCCAGTGATGAGAGTAGGTACTTCCACTAAATAAGCCACCCGATATCTTCTTGAACACCCCCAATCCCGAATAATGCCTCGTGAATAAAAAAGTGCATGGGTGCTGCATTACGTTGTGTTGGTGGAAATAAATATATATGAAAAAAAACAAGAAGAAAAAAGTGTGTGTTAATTGCGTTATGTTTACTTCATGTCAAGCACAATGGGCAACAACACCCATTCCATTTACAATCCACCAAATATAGCCTTAACCTACTTTTCTGTATTTCTAACCACCTGAATACAGGCTGAAGAATCCTGACTTAGTTATAGGGTTAGCAGAACTTAATCAAAGTGTTAATATCATAAGAGGCCACCAAATATATTTACAAATCTGATGAGATTATGAGCTCGAAAGGAAAAAGAAAAGAAAAACAAAAAGAAATAAAAAAAAGAGAGAGAATGAGTACAAAAGAACTAAAGAGAGCATAGTTTCTCCACCTCTCTTTGAGTTGATTTATTTAATAGTCTGGAAATCTAGGTTATGTCGTACTAGTCTATGTGTAGCACTAGGGGAGTATGAGCCACCAAATACAAACCCACTTGACTCAAAACATCTTCTACCTAAGCTAAAAGTCAGGGCTGAAATTACAGATTATTTTAGAAGTTTGCTTATCCCAATAGAATTTTACTAAGGGTCAAGTACGAGCTAGATTTTAGATGAATTAAGCTATCATAGGACCTAATCTACCTGAATTAAGCTAGATTTTAGCTAAACGTAGGGACAATGCATACATCAGCATCATAATTTGCATCATAGTTAATTTGTTAGCTTTACAGATAATAATGCTATTTTATGCTCTAAGAGAGAGGCTATATTAATTGTAGATGATTCTGGGTCACAGATGCTAGATCAGACCATACAGATCTAATCAGGACAATGACGGGAGTCCAACTCTTTTGGAATCATCTTGATCAGACTTTCGTAGCATCACATACAACCCGTAGAAGATCAAAGGCCAAGGAGCAAGATAGCAGAGATCCAAACCTTAAATGACAAATCTGATCACATGGATGGATCCAAATCAATAATCGCAGTCCAACGGTGCAAAAATCAACCCGATCGGAGCCCTATAACACTAACTACAAAGGAAGGAAGATGAACGGTTCGAATGGTGCCACGTGGCACCATCCCAACAGCTCACCGCCATGCCCCAACCATTGAAGGAAAAATGTGGGCCGTTGGATCATCATCCAACGGCTACGAAGAGGCCACGTCGCCCTCTTCATGTGCCCTTCATCGAGGAGGAGTCTATCTCGATCCAACAGTTGAGAGCAGTCACACGCTAAAATCAAACCACGACTCAAAAGGTGGTGCAGCGTAGTGGAGAACGTGCTCGCACGAGAGTGCAAGGCGCGCATTCGAACCGCACTTCACATAAAATTGAAGAGGCGGCAACATTTGCATGAAATCAAGCTATTGGATTGAATCGAGCGGTGCGCAATGGACCACGTGGTGCAAGGAGAATTGATCGATGCGGTAGTGCAGTGCACGCGCGATCGGACGCCCAAACAGATGCCCCGCCAGGCGTGGAGCAAGCACTTGAAGAAAGGTGGTGCTATGATCCTTTTAAGCCGTTCGATCGTGAGATTGGATGGTTGAGATCAAATGAGCACGCGCGTGTGTGCGTAAAGACACAAGGAAGGGCGCGCAATCGTGATCTAGTGGTCGAGCACGTGCCACGTGTCGCCATCCAGTGTGTTCCGCGCATTTAACGTGCGTAGAAGGTTATTTTGAGGTGTGATATAATTCGTTGATCTCCCAATCAACGAATTTGATGGCTCCAAGGGTGTTTCACGAGTTTATGACTCAAATACTAGCTTTGCCCCTCATTTTGGCTATAAAAAGGACCCTAGAGCTCCCATCTGAAGGCATCTCAACTTCCACCAGACACATCTCCAGCCTCTCTCTCTCTGCAGCATCTCTCTGGTCTTCTTGGTGTTATGGATCTGAAGTGCTACCACACTTCACACAAGCATCCCTCAAGTGGCGTCGTCTTTCATCTATTTTTCTCTCTCTCTCTACTTTTTATCATAGCTGTTTTAATTCCTAGTTTGAGAATTATTTCCAAGTAGTAATAAAAATCTGATTCTCTGAATATTTGGGCTCTATTTCTATGCTTTCATTAGGATAGATTAGTTAGTACGAAAGGTTTTGAAAATCACATTTTGCCTCCCTGCGAACCACTCAGTACTTACCATAATATTTATAAATTTATTTGCTTCAACGTGATTCGCAACTACAGTGATATAGAAATGTTTTCATGCATTTCGCGACAAACAGTTATCACATTGCATCTCCATAGGTAGCTAGACCTGGATATGTAAGTCCTGTAACATAGCTTGTATCCACACTATTTCTACAGCCGTTTGAGCCATCGCTCAATACTCAAACTCTGCACTTGACCTGGATACCACAGCCTGTTTCTTGCTCCACCAAGTCACAAGATTTCCAGCTACATAGGTGCAGAAGCCTGTCGTGGATTTCCTATCTACTAGACATTCCACATAGTCGGCATCATAATAGCCAACAACCTACATAGGTGCCGCTTTCCTGAATAGAAAACCTCTGCTAGGTGCCCTTTTTAAGTACCGAAGAACTTGCATTGTAGCTTCCCAATGCTGTCTTGTAAGCTTGCTCATAAATTGACTAAATTTTCCAACAACCAATGAGATATCTGGTTTGGTAATAGTAAGATAAAGCAATCCCCCAATAAGTTATGATATGATTTTCTATCAATCTGGGAAGACTCTAAATCATATAGATGCCCTTTAGGATACATAGGAATATTGGCAGATTTGGCACCCAACATTCTTGTGTCCCTAAGAAGATCAATCGCATACTTGCGTTGAGAAATCATAATGCCATCATTGCCACAAGCCACCTTAATACCAAGAAAATATTGCAAAGTGCTCAAATCATTCATAACAAATTTGTTGGCTAAGGTTTGCTTTACTTATTGTATTCCTGTTGTATCATCTCCAGTAATAATAATGTCATCTACATAGACAAGTAATATCACAACTCCTTGATCACTTTCCTGGTGAATAAAAGTGATTGGAAGAGGATCGCTAGAGTCCGATGTCACGCACCACCTCAAATAATTTTTGAAACCATACTTGAGGACTTTGTTTTAGACCATAGATGACTTTTCTAAGCCTGCATACACACTTCCCCTGAACCTCAAATCCAGGGGGCTGCTGCATATAAACTTCTTCCTACAAATCTCCATATAAAAAGGCATTTTTGACATCTAGCTGATATAAATCCCAATCATAATAAGCAGCAACAGATAAAAGTACACGAACAGTGGGTAGCCTAGCCACCGTAGAAAAAGTGTCAAAGAAATCTACTCCATATATTTGAGTAAATCTCTTAGCAACTAAGCAGGCTTTATACCATGATATAGATCCATCAGAATTATACTTGAGGGTAAATACCCATCTACACCTACAACATGGGCTCCAGCAGGTAAGGAAGTAATTTCCTAGTGCCTTGAGATCG
The DNA here is from genome assembly GCA_037157565.1 of Thalassia testudinum. Lineage (NCBI taxonomy): Eukaryota > Viridiplantae > Streptophyta > Magnoliopsida > Alismatales > Hydrocharitaceae > Thalassia > Thalassia testudinum. The sequence goes on along the minus strand of JAZHRO010000015.1, from coordinate 19,964,449 downwards.
AAGAGCAGCCATCTCATCCTCCATGGATTGACGCCATTAGGATCAAGCATGGCTTGTTGGTGGCTGGAAGGAATAGCAGTGGCCATCGGTGTAGTAGTAAACATAGAAAATGATCTTTCAAGATCAGTAGCGAGAAGATCATCAAGGACCCTATAGCGAGATGGATAGGAATGTGGAACCTTCCTAATAGCAATAGGAAGATTCGTAGTAAGATCTGGACCAGAATCATCAGGACCAGAATCAAGTAGACCTGTATAATCATCATAAGTAGGAGAAAGGTCGGTAGCCTCAACATGTACCTATGTACTTGAGGAGGGAGGTGGCACTGGGGAGGAGGGAGGTCACTGTTTGTATGAAACTGGCAATGTGTACACATTCGGTGGCTCACTGTATCTAGGTAATTCTACACATGCATTAGTAGGAGTAGGAGAAATCAGTATCTCCTCTAACTGGACTGGAGGAATGGGCATGGGGACATACTTAGTGTCAGTAATGATCTCATGCCCTGCAGTCGAGATGTAAGTAACCACCTCATTGAAGGTAACATTAGCACTGACAAAATGATGACAAGTCTTAGCTTCATAACATCTGTATCCTTTTTAGGTGGAACTATACCCCAAAAAGACACACTTCACAGCATGAGGTGCTAGCTTATCATGTCCTGGACCAAGAATGTGGACAAATGCAACACACCCAGATACCTTGGGTGGCACATGAAATAATATTTTTTTGGATGAAGAATCTACCATGTCACTTGGTCTTGTACAACTAAATTTGGCAATCTATTAATCAAGTAACAAGCTATAAGCACAGTATCACCCCAAAATCTAGAAGGAACATTATGTTTTGATAGGAGGTATGGGGGTAGCTAGTTTAGGGAACAACACCATGAGCACGATAAAAGGACTCCAATCGCATAGTGAGAAATTCCTTTGCATTATCAGATCTAACAATCTTAAACATAGTAGAAAACTGATTCTTTATTTGAATAAGAAAAGATTCAATCACACCACCAATGTCTGCCTTATTTCTCAATAAAAATAGCTAGGACATCCTGGAAAAATCATCAACAATCACCAAATAATATCTATAACCTAGCCAGTCAGGTACGCGGCTTGGCCCCCATTGTCCATATGTAACAAATCAAAACAAGCAAAAGAACTGATAAAAGAATTGGAAGAAAAAGTAGTCCTGTGGTGTTTTCCAAGCTAGCATGCCTTATAAGTAATCTAAGTAGTAGGTGATATATGAGGAAGCATACATCATAGCTTGTCCAGAGATGTATGTCCAAGTCATCTGTGCCATTGAGTAGCAGTCCTAGTAGCCATAGCAATCTCCCCTTGACATGTAGCAGTAAAAGGACTCTAAACTAGGCAATAGACTCCCCCCTCCTCATGTCCACTACCAATCTTCTTCCCCATGAGTTTGTCCTGCAAGACACATCCCATAGCATCAAAGATGGCATGGCAGTTCAATTCTTTAGTAATTCTACTAATAGATAATAGACTAATAGGGAAATCTGGAACAAATAAGACATCTGGTAATCAAAGTGTAGGGGTGACAGCCACATCCCCCTATGCATCAACTCTAGAATGGCATCCAACAACCACTTGAATGGTTCTACTTGGTGGAATTGACTGTAAACGCTGAAAGGCAGACTGATTTCCACTCAAGTGCCTAGATGCACCTGAGTCAACTAACCAAGATGTCTCACCAATATGTGAACTCCGAATAGCACAACCAAAAATACTACCGAGGAGGAAGCTAAGGCAGCAGTATTTGGTGTAACAGTAGTAGGCATCTCTTAACTCATCTGTGAGAACCGCCGAACCATGGCATCAAACTCAGCCCTTGTAACTAACCAAGTCTGGTCATCAGAGGCAACACTCGCCTGATTAACCATAGGATGACGGCCATACTTGGCCCAGCATTATCCTCCACATGACCAATCCTGCCACAAAATGTACATGTGGTACATGGTTTGCCAGCCTGATCGCGTCCACGATCATGTCCACGAGTGGAGGGTGTACCACGACCTCCATGTCCTCCAAATGCAACCAAGGCCATCGTCTGACCAGTCGAAGAAATAGGTTGTGGCTTGATCACAATTCTACTCAACCTACTATAAACCTCCTCCAGGGAGGGGAGATTAGAAAGTGCAAGAATCTAGGCACAAGCGCCCTCATACTCAAGTCCAAGTCCACTGAGAAACTACAAGACTTCATGCTTCTTCCTAAACTCCCTTTGACTTACACATGTGTGGATAGACCATGCAGCATTATACTTCTCAAGCAGCCCCTTGAGATTAGTATAATATTGCGCAAGCGTTCGATCCTCCTGGCAAAGACTCCTCAGATCATGATGAATGTAAAACACCCTGCTAAAATTCTTTTGATGCGAATAGATAGTGTGGAGTAAATCCCACATCTCCTTTGTTGTCTTGTGATACATAATGCTATCACCAATATGAGGAGAGATGGTGTTCATGATCCATGACCTAACCATCACATTATCTTTCTTCCATGATGCATGCTTGCCAGTCTTGTCCTCCGGCTCAGATTCAAGTAGCAAATACTCTTTGTCATGACCCTCCATGGTCATGAAAAAGGTTTGAGACCACTATACATAGTTGGTCTCGTCGAGATTCACAATTGGTATATAGAAAGGGTTCTTGTAGGACCCAGAATCTCCCATGGTAATCGATGAGACCTCAAATTCTTGCATGCTCATCATACCCAATGGAGATCAGAAAATAAGTACCAATTGATCTACACAATAGAAAAATCAGACTTCCTATTTTTGAAAAATCATGTCAAGTTAGGATTCTCCTCCTCCTTGATTGAGGTAGATGCATCTCAAACACAACAAGAAGATCCTATAGCCCCTTGGGACTAGGCGTTGGCACGCACTAGGGCAAAAGGGTACCCTTAGCAGTGCCCCTAAGGGTATTCAGGACTAGGGGTGTACACGGGTCAAGTTCAACCCAAACCCAACACGATTGGGTTGGGTTGGGTTGTGATGTAGATTGGGTTGGGTTAGAGGTCTAATAAACCCAACCCAACTTGCAACTCGTTCAACCTGATATATATGTATACATGCACACACACACACACATGAGAGTATCCGTTCAAACTTTAAAGGAAAAAAAGCAACCATGTTGAAACTTGAAAGGAGAAAAAAAACCCCATACAAATAACGCACGCCACTCCCTCGATTTCACTTTTCCTTCTCCCTATGTGCTCTCCATCGTGCGTTTTTTTTCAGTTTCCCTCCTACTCACAAGCCCTAAACAAAGCTTCCTCTCTTGTCGTCTCCACCAACCTCTCTTGCAACTCCCTTCTCGTCGTTTCCACTCGAGGTTAGCATTTTCCTCCCTTCTTTCTTCCTCCTCTACATTAGTGACATCCACCACCTCCCTTCACCAGAGCCACTGCCACCACCAACACCATCACTACACAGCCCACCACCCCCTCACTGGCTATCCATCGTGATCACTACCTTCCCCTCTGCCCAGATTGAGCCTACCACCAGAGTCGTTGGCCCGCTACTACTGGTCCACCACCACCACAGGGCCCACCACCCCTCACTGCCCATCCACCATCCTCTCTACGTTCCCCTCTGCCCAGCCTATCACCAGAGTCGCTACCACCACCACACACAGAACCTACCACCCCCTCATTAGCCATCCTCCTTCACTATATCCAATAGCTACCACCCACTCTCTCGACTATCCTCCTCCTCCTATGCCTTCCCTTAATTTAGCCTAAATTATTTCAAATTTCGACATAAGCATTCAAACTTTGACGCTTGAATTAGACATCATTATTTAGGTTATCATCTAATTCTTTGTTTAAGTAGAATTAAAGGACATCTACACATACATCTTGAATTTTTTCCGTACTAGTAAAAAATTATTTTGATTCTCATCTAATTCTTTATTTCAAATGCCTACATCTATGAAAAAAATTACATGGATAAGATAATCAACTTATAATATGTGTTTACTTTTCTATAGGAAAGAGGCAATTATTATACAATTATCAAGTCTTTTTTGTTTTTACCTATTTTATTATCTTTTTTAGAGCATATAACTATTTATGAGTTTAAAATGTTTTCTTATTAAGTATGAAAGACAGAAAATAAGTAGGAGATAAACATAAAATTTGAGTCCTTTGACTAGTCAATAACCCAATCAACCCGACCCAACCTGACTCGATTTTTATGGGTTGGGTTGGGCTAGGTTTAGTAGTGTAATGGGTTGGGTTAGGTTGGAAAAATTCCAACCTGAAAACTATGTGTTGGGTTTGGGTTGAGTCCCAACCCGACTGGTGTACACCCTTACTCAGGACCCTCTCCTTGCTAGTAGCCCTTTGCAGCTCCTCCCTAGCGGCAGCGACGCTGGGTGTTGCAACTGCAGCGGGGTCAGGGACCCCTTGGCAGGAACTCTAGGTGTGCTCCTAGCCGCTACAGGTGGTCGCCTGTGGTGCTGGTGACCGGTCGAGGCTGCTGTCGCCCATGGTCGCCGGTGACAAGGAGAGAGAGGGAAGAAGGGTTAAGGTGGAGGGGTTTGGCGACTGTCTAGGTGGGATACTGGTGCAACAACCTAAGGTTGCGACTCTGATACCAAGTCAAAGGAATAGAATTGCTTAATCTTGAAAAAAATCCTAACACCTCTTTTATAAGAGAGGTGGAAGGAAAAATAGCAACAAGAGTCCACACAAAATAAGAAATAACAATAAACCAGTGGGAGGCCTACAACATTATGGCATTCATACATTTGATATGCCATGATCATCGAGCTGTTCTTATTTTCATTACTCTCTAGAACCTTAATACTAAGGTCAATACTTTGGTCTTCCACATCTATTGCTTCTTCTTCTGGATTACAATGTTCTTCTAATTTATATGTAGCATCTAAAATGGGATTATATTGTGACGAAGAGAACATTCCATGATATAAGGAATAAGGGTCACCCTGTAGCCTTGGTTTAAAGATGAAGCCATGCATTCATATGGAGAGAAAATTGGCTATATATCCTTACAATGTAAATATTGATGTTAATACATTTTAATCCTAGATTTTAATTTTATAAAATATGAATTGCGACTAGTCTTACAATTGTTGGCCTTATATTGGATTCACTATGATAAATAAGTCAATATTAGTCTGGATGTTGCCCACCAATCCGAGCATCATTTGTGTTGATTCCTCATTCTTAATAGCATATTACAATTATCTTCCATCTTTTGTTAGCCACATGCATTTTAGTTGAACTTGTAATTCATTTTAGAATATGGTGCATAGTTGATAAAAGATCCTCAAATGTTGTACGACGACTGATTGATATAACATCCAATAGCCACCGTCGTAATCAATACCACACTAAATATATACCACTCTAATGAATCATAACTGTTATAAGGTTATCGAATCAACCATGTTTGCATAATTGTTCAAACAAAATAACCTAATCTTGAAATGACTTAATTCAATTGAGTGACAACTCTCGATAATTGTGACATTAAGAAAATAATTTATAAAGTATATTCATAATTTATCAAATGTCGAAAATTAATATTTGCATGAAGTCATATTTTACTATTTGTTAAATAAGAAAATAATTCATGAAATATATAGACAATTTATTTAATTTCTACAAGTAACATATTTATGATATCATATTTTATAATTTGTTTAATAAGAAAATAATTTATGAAGTATATTGACAATTTATCTAAGTTCTAAAATTAAGATTTTTATAAAACCAAAATTTATTATTTTTTACATTAAGAGAGTAAACTATGAAAGTAAATTACAAAATCATATTTTATGATTTGTTATAATAAGGAAATAATTTATAAAGTAAACTCATTATTATTATATTTTAATTAAATATTTCTATGAAATCAATATTAAAGTGTCATTATCTTTTGTAGAGAACATGTCATATAATCTAATATACTCATCAAACAATAATTTAATTAGGATTACTTCACTTAACTTATTAAATTACGCATTGTTCAAGATTGATTTATTGTCAATAAAGAACATAACACAAAAATACAAAAATTCTTATTAAACCTTCAAGCCTAATAAAAAGTAATTAATCATGCATGATTTCACCATCTTACTCTACATGAGTTTACAAAAATCTGCATAAATTTATTTCACATGATTTCTAAATTTAGGAGATATCGAACAAAGCAATCATGAATCGACATAATCATAATTGTGAAAAATTTTAAGTATTGTTGAAAAATAAATTAAATATGACTTACCTCAAATGCTAAAAATTTGCACTTTCTTGCAATGAGTCACACAATCATGATTGTTAAAATAATTTACATAAAAAATAAATTACATTATAAGCAAAAAATTTAATATAAATTAATAAGAAAGATAAACATAAATAAATGGAACTTACATGTAGGCAATGGTATAACAATAAATGGATGATAATTTTTTCAAAAAAATAAATGGAGTCACTTCACAACAATTACATAATGTTTGGGAGATTGAAGAAATTAAGGAGAGTAATTAAGGAGAGATTAGAGAGAATGACAATAAGAGAGGATATGCAGGAAAGAAAATCAAGGGCAAGGGGGAGGATGGGGTAATAAATGAAGAGAAGAGGGAGGGGAAAGCCATTTGTAGCTAGATGAACGTTAGACATCTAACAACCTTACGATCATTAGGTAAGATCTTTAGATGATTCAACAACTTTTTCTACTAGGTTATTACAATTGTTATTAATTGTTATTAATCCCCCAACATACATTTGGATTGACCTTGGACAATTGGGGTGGTGATGGGGGGGTGGTTGAGAGATGGCCACAACATCCATTGCCCATTTTTATTAATTTGTTGTGATTTAGTTGCTTTTTCTCATATTCCACCGCCATCACTTGTTAACCCCTCCCGCAAATGGAGTTGAATTTATTCTTATATACCAAAAGGGAGTTTTAACCTAGTCACGTGTTAAGCCTCCCACACTAGCCCCCTTCCCCTGCCCCCGCTCTCTTTTTGTCTCTGCCCCCACTTCACACAGTCAGTTGCCTTCTATTATTTTTTATTTATCTATGGGAAAGCCCTTACCATCTCTTCCCCCGTGCAACCCCACCATGCCCCTCCCCTCGCTCCCCTGCTCTTTATCTCTCTCAAACCCTCACTCGGTCAGTTGCCTTTTATTTTTCTTTTAAATTACATTTATCTATTGAAATAAAAATGGACAATCATTATCGAAGAATATTGTAGCTACTTTCTGTGTAAGTTTAACACATAATATTAAATTCTTAATTTGAGATCTTCATTGTAATATATATATTTTTTCTATCAATATATCGATGATAATATAAATGATGGAATACATGATTAATTTATAAAATCCTCTTCTATATCTTGAAGTCAGAGAGTAATAATCACAATAATATCATCTAATAATATATATATATATTTCTGATTACTCACCGAAGCGTGGGCCAAACTCTTTACTTACCTACCGAAACAACGTTTAGCGAAAAAAAAGAAGGGTGGGGGGGGGGGGGTTTGGGGCGGTAGGAAGATCGAGCCGCAAAATTTGGGCGCAGGGGCTTCTGTCGTTGCCACTGTTCATTTCCCTCGAGCTTCGGTCATCTGCCCTCGCCTGGCCACCGCGATTCATAGTCTCACATGCAAAAGCCTCTCACCCCGGCGGCCGTCGAGCTCCTGTCGTTCTCGATATCGTGCAGATCGAGACGAACCCATCTTTCTTTTTATTTCTCTCTCTCTCTCTGTCCTCCTCAAGGGTCGGTGGTAGGCTTCCTTCCCGATCCCGATGGCCGACCACGAGGACGAGGACCTCCAGATGGCGATCCGCATGAGCCTCCAGGGGTCCTCGACCAAGCGGAGCAAACCCATCGATAAAAAGGAGGAGGAGGAGGAGGAGGAGGAGGAGGAGGAGAGGGGGGGGGAATCCCCGGAGGCACGGGAGCGAAGGCTGCAGAGGGAGCTCAGGGCCGCCGCTGCCGAGCGCAGGATCGACGCCACGATGTCGAAGGCCAAGCCGATGGTGATGATGCCGGAGAAGGAGAAGGGGATAGATGCTAAGACCGGAGAGGACGAGAAGGCGCCGAAGAAGGAGAAGGTGGTGCCGAGGAGTCCCGATCTGGGCCAAGAGTTGCACCCAGCCGTGGTGGAGCGGCTCTTCTCCATGTTGTTCGGTAGTGATGTCTCCGCGGGGATTCTCACCCGCTGGAGTAACCAGGGAATCAGGTGAACCCCTTCTTCTTCTCTACTATTTCAAGGTTCCTTGGATTACAAGCTCTATCTTGAAAGGCAACCAACCGACCAACAACAACAACAGCCAAAAAAAAAAAATTCCGAATTGTAAGGTTCGAAATTGCCACCAAGACCTTAGAAAGAACCTCTACAAATCGGTTACACTAAGAAAATGTGGCCTGCATACTGACCTTTATATTGCCCTTGTTAAGTGGAATTTGGCAGCAAATAATAATACGAACCACGCTGTTGGATCATGTTAGACTGCATGCTGATTCCATTTCTATCTATCTTGATGCTTGGGGAAAATTGGCACGGTAGGCGCATCCAAAGGAAATTTGACAGAGTTCATCATGAGTAAGGAGAAGAAATGGAAATGTATCCATACAATGGAGTCTCTTGAAACCTTATGATCACACATTCCTAGGCATAGCGACAATAGTACGAATATCTGTGCCCCTACTATAGGGTTGTTCACACTTCATTGGAAAAAAATAATAAATTATGATTCCTCGTGCCCACCAACTTGATGGTTTGATGCGGTTTACTCTTGTTGGGAACAAGGCAAAGAGGGATCGATCTTTCCCTCTCCATGGCACCTAAATAGAGGAACTTATCACATAGATCTAGTACTTTTAAGTGAAAAATGGAAACATCCTTGAGATGGAAGTTGCCCTACTCAGAGTCTCAGACAACTTTTTGATTTAGCATGAAACATGCATGAAATGTTAAATGCAGTCACATTTCAGTAGCAATCTTAGCAGTTGAGCAGAATTTCTTCCTTTCTTCGCCGGATGCCCTGGAGAAGGAAGGAAGAAGAAGGAATAATGGAGTATACTCTCCACTGACAGTATTTCAACCAGAAGACTTCAGACTTGGCTTCTGTTGTATCACTATTTCCTATTTGTAATGCCAAATCTATATCCGCAGACAGAGGAATGATTATGAAATAGAGTTGTTCTGTATCTTTCTATGGGGATTGTGGGCCTGTTCTTAGCTACTAGTTGTGGGGCACAATTTTGTGGAAAAACAAATCATGGTCATGATTGATTGATCAAAAAGGAGTAGTATGTATTCCTTTTTGGTGATTAAATTATTCTTTTACGATTGATTGAAGGATGGAAGAGCAGGGTACTAAGAGTACATTGGTTTGCAGTTGATAACCAGATATTATCTATGTCCAAGGACAAAATTATGGATAATGAAATATGAAGATAACCACTATATTGGTATATGGTAGACTCCTAATAAGTGTGATTTTTCATTAATAATGAATGCTTTAGATCCATCATAAAGGATCCAACTATCTTACATTAGCCATTAGTAATTCTTACTATTATTTGTCGAAAATATGTAGATAGTGTGCATTAATATGTAGGTCAAATTAACAATGGAGCTGTGTACTTCGGGAGTATAATCATCCTTTAAGATCTCCTTTGAGTCTTTTGATCTTTCTTTACTTCTAATTTCTTTATGTCTTGGAATGAGATGATTGTGGGTGGTTTTCGCTTGGATAACCGCCCTTTCGCTTTTCAAAAAAAAAATTCTTTTTATGTCTTGAAGTGTGAGCCTCTAACTCAAATATCTATAATACTGAAATGCCCTTGTTGTTATTTGTAGAGAATAAGGCCACATGGTAGGTCTGTCAGGCCATGTCGTAGTGTCATGTGACAGGTCCCTATGTACATCCTTGGGCACTGACCCTAGGGAATTTTGTGAGGGTGTCTTTGAGTCCAAGTCTCTTATTTTTAGTAAGTTAGGTGTCAATTAGTTGAGTAATTAGAGGGATTCGATATTCCCTGATTTTAGGAGATTTGATTGATTGTGATTGAGTTTGTTTCCTGTTTTAGAGATTAGGATTAGTTCGCTTTATAAAAGAGACTCTATGTAATTATTTTTCCCCTGAGTTAATGCATTATTTCTTTCCAACAACAACTTTCTCTCTCTCCTCTCTTCTTTTATCGTTGGTTGCCCTTTTTCTCTCTCTTTGATCAGTATGCGCCACCAACACTTGCGGCAGCTTGCTGTTGCCTTTCTCCTTCACGTGGAAGAACCTCCATGCCACGCTAGCGCCCAAATCCTCACATGGAATTAGAGCCTTTGATCTAGGCTCTTCCCAGAGTTCCATGCATGTAGGACGAAGAAGAGAAGGCACGCACATAGTTTGCGTGTGACTTTTCTGGTGGACTGCAGCCACGTGCGTGCCCTTTCCTCTTCTCAAGTGCCCCTTCTTCCATGTAGGAGCAGGGGGAAGAGATCACGCATGAGAAGGCCCTATCTTGTGTGTGATTCCTACGTTCCTCTAAGCCTCGTGTGTCGAGGCATCTTCATTGACTTGTGAGTTCTCTCAAAAAACACCTTAAAGAACCAAGGTTCCTTACGCAAGGCTCAACGAGACACGTAGGGGACTTCGGTGGGTGGTTTCCCTCATGCATCCAGTGCCTTATGCGGAGCGTACAAGTAGAGGAAGGCTCATTTCTTGAGGACGGAGATGGCCAAGAGTGAGAATCAGATCAATAGTAGGAAAGGAAAGGTTATGGTTCAAGGCACCGTGATCAAACTTCAGGGTGCCTCAAACTATATCTTATGGGCTCGAGCATTCAAGATCTTCGTGAGAGGACATAACAAGTTGCATGTCCTTCTCGAGGAGGAGCCCAAGTCCAAGGACACGATGAAGAAGAAATGGGAGAAGAGAGTCTATCAAGTTATACAGAGACAAGACGACTGCTCCAATAGCCATGGCTTCAAAGGTGGCGAAAGAAGCAACAGCTACGGAGGTAGCAAGAGGATTCACAGTTACATCAAAAGAAAATGGTGAAGCATTTGGTTGCACCATCAACGAGACAAGTAGTGCAAGTCATTGCCCTCCCAACCTCGACTTGAGGGGGAGTGTGGAGAATTAGGTCACGTGGTAGTGCCACGTGGCAGATTTGTTAGGCCATGTGGGAAGGCCCTACGTGCACCCTTCGGCGTTGGCCTTAAGGAAATCTGTAAGGGTATCTTTGAGTCCAAGTGTCTTATTTTTAGTAAGTTAGGTGTCAATTAGTTGAGTAATTAGAGGAATTTGATATTTTCTGATTTTAGGGGATTTCATTGATTGTGATTGAGTTTGTTTCCAGAGATTAGGATTAGTTCTCTTTATAAAAGAGACTTTATGTAATTGTTTTTCCCTTGAGTTAATGCATTATTTCTTTCCAACAACAACTCACTCTCTCTCCTTTCTTCTTTTACCGTTGGTTTCCCTTTCTCTCTCTCTCTTTCTCTGATCAGTGTGCGCCACCAACACCTATAGCAGCCTGCTGTTGCCTTTCTCCTTCGCGTGGAAGAGCCTCCACACCATGCTAGCGCCCAATTCCTCACATTATCATTAAAACATTTTCCTATTAAGTTGTTTTAAATGAGAAGTTTAGGACGTGACTTACATCCATACCCTATTGCTTTTGCATTTATTGTTATGGGATACCTCTCCACACTCACATAGTGATTAGGGTGGGGAGTGACCATAACACATTAATTGAGATATTTATCCTTCTAGGCCTCCTACACCTTGCCCTTCATTGTCTTGCTTAAGTTGTTGGATTTGGAGGTTGTGCTCTCTATTAAACCCTTCATTGATGCCCACAATTTGGAAAATGTACCTAAAGGCAAGGTATACGTGTTTAGTCTTGAATCGTATGCTTTGCTCTGCTTAGGCAAGTGTAAGCCTTGTTTTTGTCAATGTGGTGTCAAGGCAATGAAGCACCTGAAGTAGTGGTGAGGTGTCACACCTTGGGTGACAAACTCCAGATCCTATAACAATTACCTAGGAATGTACTGAAAACGTGTATCAAGGTTCTTGTACCATGCATTTGACACACTTAGACATAAGACTTTACTTCATTCTTGAACAAGTTTAGAAAAATAAATAATGAAAATGATTTAGAGAACAAATTTCTAGAAAAAGAATTTTTTTCATTAAAAAAAATTTCTTCACTATTTATAAGAGTTTCCAAAAGCCTTATAACATGGCCTCAAAAAATAAATTACCATCATAGTCAATGGATTTCCATAAATTAAACCTTTACCCTTGAATTGAAAATCTACAAAATCATATTACATTCTGGCTAATCTTTCATCTCTAGATTGCTCTACATGGTGTAAATACCAGGTCACCGAAAATGAACTTTCTTCCCTAAGATTATTGATGAAAATGAATTTTATTCTCCAAGGTTATTGAAGAATCAGACTGTGGAGATTTTTCGGGGGATAAAATGATTCTTGTTATTCATAAAAGAGAGGCCCTAGCTCTCTTCATATAGAGAGAGGCAAGGGCATACATGGTAATATGCCTATGACCTAAAAATAGTAAACAACTTAAACTAAATAACTAATTTATTTTATTTCCTAACACTCCCTTGCAAGTTGAGAATGCGGGAGACAGCGAAGACTTGGATTCTTAATGTAGTGAAGATCAACTCTTGTTGACGTGGTGGTCCTTGTTGTGTCTTCAACTTGACATCTTGAGGTAGCTTTTGTCTTCTTGTTGACGTGGTAGTCCCTTCTTCGTGTCTTCAACCCTAGGTGTCTCTTCTTGTACGGCCTTATAGAGCCAATCAACATTTGGTTTCTCTTGAGGTGCGTGAGAGTATTGCCCGAACACTTGACATTTGGAGGCGGCTTCCGTCTTCAACTCTTGTGTCTTCCACTCAACATATAAGGACCCAACCGAGACAACTCAATACTTTGAGGGGTTATGGACAAATACCCCAACAATAGAAGACTAAACTTAAAAAAAAAAATGGAGTCAATTATAAAATAACCCTAAATATTTTTTTTTTAAAGAAACACCAAAGACCAAAGAGGTTTTCTTCCTCCCTTTCTTTCATTCTTCTCTGCCGACTCTCCTCTGTTGGGCGTGAAACAACAATAACACCAACACTGTAGCGAACATGGAGGAGAGCAAAGGAGCCACCATGGGCTCCCTCTTCTCCTTCTATCCTTTTTTTTTCCTTCTCTTTTCCTTTGGCTGGTGGCACTATAGTAGAAGAGGAGGTCCATGACGGAGCTTTGGCAAGTTGGAGGAGGATGGGACCACCTTGGTCCAGTGGCTCGACCTCCAAGGGGTCGAGAGAGCCCCTCAAACCCTCGATCAAACGAGGTTTGAGGGTCAAAACAAAGATTCGGATCTGGGTGCTGCTCTGGTCTGTTGGGCTTGCCGGCGGCATGTGGCTTGTCAAAGGACCATCGGCAGTGGTTGGTTTGGTTGCTAGGGCTTCGGCGACCACCCCACTGGTGGTCCTTTGTCAGTGCTCGACTAGAGGTGGCATCAGCGAAGGAATCTTCACTAGCATTTGAGCAACAGCAGTAGCGGAAGCCAGAGAGGAAGAAGAGGAGGGATTTGGGAGAGGAGAGAGCCTCTTCGGTGGTTTGCCGGAGGCCGTCGCCGCCATCGGAGGGCCTCCCCCCCTCTAGGTTTTCCTCATCTAAACCCTAAACCACCAAGATCGGTAGCTTTGATATCATGTTGAGATTTTTGGGGGGATAAAATGATTCTTGTTATTTATAAAAGAGAGGCCTTGACCCTCCTTATATAGAGAGAGGTAAGGGCATACAAGGTAATATACCTATGATCTAAAAATAGTAAACAACTTAACCTAAATAACTAATTTATTTTATTTCCTGACTTTGCATGAAACCCTTAGGGCTAGGATGGGAAGTGCCAGGATTCTGTTTTGTAGAGGATGGAACTGCATCTTTACATTACAGTGTGGCATTCTGACCTAAAGGATTCACATGAGCCAAGTAGCCTAGCAGTAGTCTGCCACATGAATAAGGAGAAATGGAGGAAAAGTATTCATCACATAGATACAAAATGACCGATGAGAAAAGAAATATATGATCCCAGAATCTTCAAAGTAATATTTTAGGTGGTAATTGAATTGATTGATATTTGTATTGGAGGTCTTATCATATATATTTTTTCCCTACTATGAATTTATTATGATTTTGATCTTTAGAAACTGTATTCTTCACTACTGCAAGGAAAATCGATCATGATTCTTTGAGGTAACAATCCTTGTGAGTAAGCCCCTTTGAGGCCAGTGGCAATCGCGTTTTTGTTGAACTTTACCTCTAGTTTGACATCCTAGGGTTAATAGCAACAGTGCTTGGTGCTAGATGTGCGTCTTAAGGATTTGTGAAATCCTCCTCGAGTCCTTTGGAGTGGCTCATGCCTTGTAAATTACTTTATACCACTAGCCTTTCTATGTGTTTTGCCTGTTGCTATCATTTGGTTGGGTTCCTTGAAATTGACTGAGTACATGTAACGTGGCTGAGGGATCAACCTTCTTCTTGCAGAAATCTTCCTGTATTATGGACAGAGGAGAGTCAATGACTCAACTGCACCCCAAACATGAATTGAGAATTTAGGTTCCTTTTGGATTGAGTGAATTCCCTTGATTATAGGTTTCAATGCATGAAAAATGCATTACTTGTTTTAAAATGATCCTTGGCTTTTTTTTCTCAAGAAAAAAAAGGAATGATCTTCAGTTTATGTACATCATGTCACTAAATGCTGACATGATTATTTTTAATGAGAATGTTGATATAATTTTATTACTCGTTGCAATTTTGTTAGTTGATTTCATGAGTCAGGATGTAAGTAATCCTATATTCCAATTATTCTTGTTGATTGGAAAGTAACCTCTTGATAGAATTTCGGAACTTTCCAGGCTTCCTAACAGGGAAGACAACCCTTTCATGAATACCTTTTTTTTGAAAGGTACCTTTCATGAATACTATAATATAATGGAATTGTCTCAACTAAAATACACAGTGATGTTATAAATGATAAAATTATGTAGAAACCTTACTAATAGTAGGGCATCAGGCTATGCGACTGCTAATTATACCATCTTTTCTTCTATAGCTTCTTAAACAAAAGAATTTCTGACATGTAAATCTATAATTTCAGAACATATTAAAATTCATAAATACAAATTGATGGAAGTTCTACAAAGCTTCAAAATCCATGGTTCTACTAGCTTACAATTTACATAAATTATGTTAACTTCTCAAAATCCTAGCATACCTGGGAAGCACCCGATGCAATCTGTTAGCCAAAACATTGGAAACAATGAGATAGGCTTTGGAAGTGAGATGGAGGGGAGGAGAGTCGGGAGAGAGAGGAGACATGGGAGAGAGAGGGTGCCATTGCAGGGCTGGTTATGGGAGTGTCCTTAGGTGCTCGCAGTGGAGGCAGAAGAGGGCCTTTACCCTCGGTGGCGTTGAGGATGTAAGAGAACGAGAGGAGCTTGCAGAGGACAGAGGTTGGCGCGTGTTGTTGGTAGGAGGCATCATGGAAAGGAGGGGCCCCTATAACGCGAGGGGTAGAAAGTAGGGATCGAGAAGGTTTGGGGCTTCGGAGGATGGCACTTTCGCTACCTTGGCCTTGGTCACTGAGCCAGCGAATGTAGGGAACTCCCCTAAGTGCTAGGCTTGTGAGGGTCTCAGCCATCGGAAGGCGACCTGCAGGTGTAGGAAGAGGGACTGGCCACACGATCCCCCTCCACCACCTCCAGCCTCGGTTCCCATGGCAGAGGTGGTTGCTCCTTAGTTGAGCGAGATGGAAGGTTTGGAGGCAGAGGTGGCTGAGGGCCTCTTGGGTGAAGTGGTGCAAGGGAAAGTGGAGCTTGAGGAGGTTTCTACATGGTCCACCTAGGTGAGGAGTTAAAGTTGCAAGTGATACCTGCTCGGTTGGGGTGCATCCTTCTGCTAGGGCCTCGCAAGAGTGCCTTTGCTTCACGAAGACTCACTTGGGGGATGTAGTTCGCTGCTGACTTCTGTGTGTCCACGATGGGGCATCAGAGGAGTGGTCACCTAAGAGATCGGTTCTACACCTTTGTCTTGAGGGGGTGCTGTGTTGGTTGCATATGGTAGTCATGGTTGAAGCTATCATCTCCCCCTTTATGTGCCTTAGGGAGGTTCGTGGGGTGGGGCTTTCCGCAGAACACCTGGAGGCGGTGGTCGTGCTTAAGGTTGGCGCCCTACTTCTAGAGTAGGTGCTTTTTCACTACGCAGGGTTCTCGTGGGTGGTCTGATGTTGTTGCGTCTATGGAGATATGCCGACGTGGACCTTCGTTGAGTTTGTCACCGACGATTGTGGGCCTTCGCTGGAGGTCGGCGCTACTGCTGTTCCTAACCCTGTGCTGCTAGGGTTTGGTGTCCGGTGTGGCACCTGGAGCGATGGGCTGACATTGCGCGGGTGGAGCGTTCTGCTGACGTGGCGTGGGCGGAGTGTTCGACTAATGTAGCCCGAGGAGACAAGGGTTGCTCAATGGCGGTGGCTATTGACGTGCCTGGTGGTTTGGCGATGTAGATTATGACGAATGTGGTTGTTGAGGGGTCACATCCCTTGGGTAGCGAAGGCGCAGGGGATTCGAGGTGTTGCACCCTTTCCCCTCGGGTTGATGTGGCTGGAGGATTGGCGGTGCAGCTTGCAGCGAATGTGGATGGCAAGAAGTCACAACCGTTGAGCAAAGGAGACGCGGGAGAGATGAAGTGTCGTGCCTTGTCTCCTTTCCCTCGTTCGAAAGGATCACACCCCTTTTATGACGTAGGGTTTGCCCCCCCTTCTTATAACTGGGTTGAGTTGAGTAAGGCAGACCTAGGTAATGCTCCCCACCCCCTACAATCTTGCTTTGGGCCTCGCATGTGTGGAGCTTTCTCGGGGGATGTAACCTCTTCGCATCTCCCACTTGGGGGATGCGGCCTCCATCGCCCTCGGTTTGTAGGTTGATAGCTTGATGGAGGCGGTTGATTGAGCGACTATGAGGACATAGGGCCCCTAGCATCAGGACTCGAGCTTGATGGAGCATGAATTGTCATTACTCGGCCGCGATTACAGTGTTGATCGAAGCAGAGAGCGGTGAATCGTGAGATGGTCACTTGGGAGCCCTACACCAACCATCATTCGGGTGGGGTCATTCGCTTTGGTGGTCGGTAGTCCTATTGTGCTAGGAAGGCTAAGACGGCCCCATCCCGTGTGGTGGGGTTGAAGCTAGGTTGTGGATCGACAACATGGTCAATGATGGAGTCGGTGACTCTGATGTTAGGGATGAGTAGGTTGTGGAGGTCTCTTGCATGACTGGCTTCAAGTCTATCGCCAAGGTGGTGCTCAAGAATGCCCCATGCTGAACATCCTTACTTGGGATGTGCGGGGCCTTAATGACCCTGCAAGGAGGGTGGCATTGGGTGGATATTTGAGGCAATGGAGAATTGACGTCTTGCTCTAGGAATTGAAACAATTGTGTTGTAATGCCAGAACTTAGATGGAAATTAGTGGCTCGTGGCTTGATGGGTTTGCTAGGCTTGACATGTGGGGTCGAGCAGGAGGCCAACTGATGGGATGGAGGGAGGGCACTTTATCACTCGAAGACTCTCTTGTCGGATAACACATCATCTCTCTGAGCTTCCTCCTACGTGGTTACGGCGGTGTATGGACCTCACGACATGATGGGCGGACTCGTCTTTGGGAAGAGCTCACCTTGATCGGGGCGACTAGGGCTGTTAAACGGGTTGGGTTGGACTTGACCCATTTAGACCAAACCCGTTTATAAACGGATCGGGTCGGGTCCAACCCATTTATTAAACAGGTCTATATACTCCAACACGAACCCGACTCGTTTACACTCGTTAAGCCCAATCTGACCCATTTAACCCATTTAATAACGGGTTAAATGGGTAGACATAGGGGTTAAATGGGTTAAACATTGGGATTTTTTCTCTCATTAATTGGGTTTATTGGGTTGAGTGGGTTTGTGGGGGTAAACCCGAACTTGACCTATTTAATAAACAGGTTATACGAGTTTAAACTTGTTTAATGTAAGCAGGTTTGGGTCCATTAATCGGGTCGGATTAGGTGGGTTCAAATTCTTTTGACAGCCCTAGGGGTGACCAGTCATGGGCGCCCTTGGCAAGTGGGTGGCAATTTCAACACCACCCTTTAGGTGGACGATAGGTTGAATAGTTGCGGACGACAGGATCCGAGCTCTGAGCAATTTGCTGAGTTTGTGGCAACTTTGGGCCTACTTGATCTTGCTCCCACCTGTTCCTACATTTGGAGAGGTAGTTGTGGCCAATGGTCATGCATTGATAGATTTCTTTCCAATGTTGAGCTTGCTGAGGTCTTTTTGTTGGCAACGGACTTGCCCATGGAGAGATCGTTCTCTGACCACACCCCCCTTCTGTGGCAATCCAATGAGAGGTTGAAGGTCAGCACCTACTTTAAGTTTGAGAGGTCTTGGTTGATGGTGTCAGGGTTCAAAGAAATGGTTGAGTAGAAATGGAGGTCAATAGAGGTAGATGGGTCGATGACCACGCATTTGGTTGGAAAGTTGTCTTGCCTAAAGAATCACCTTAGAGAGTATCGCAAGTTACAGAGGCAAAGAAGCGAGTAAAGGAAGGTGGAGGCGTCGTCCGAGATTAGTAGACTTAATAGGTTGGAGGATGGGGATCAGCTTATAGAGGACATAACTCGTAGGGCTGTTGTGATGAAGGTAGTCCAAGAGGAGGATAGGAAGGCTGAAGTGGAGTGAAAGACCAGGTTGCATGAGAAGTGGCTCAAACAAGGGGTTTACAAAACCAAATACTTCCACCAGGTGGCCTTGGCCAGGAGGAGGATCAATTGGATTGATATCCTGTTGGTGGAAGGCATGCGACACAGCGGGACAGAGGATGTTGGGCGAGTGGCGACTAGCTATTTCAGAGTCCTCTCTTGTAGGCGTGGCGTTGAATGGGGGAAGATCCTCGACGCATCTTGATTGTGGAGGTGGAGGCCCTTGTGGTGGGATTCTCAGAGGACGAGATCATGATTGTGGTTTGGGATCTCAATGCAGACGGGTGTCCAGGGTTGGATGGGTTCCCGATTCACTTCTACAGGGAGTTTTGGCTTATGGTGAAGGATGATGCAATGCAGATGGTGGGCATATTTGAAGCGGGGAATGTTGGATTTGATAAGCTAAATAGATCCTATTTTGTTTTGCTCCTGTAGAAGGAAGGTGCTAAGGCGATTGAGGACTTCAGATTGATTGCTCTCTCCAATGCTGCATATCTATCATTGCCAAGGCACTGGCAAGTAGGCTGCGGGGACTCCTTTCGGTCCTTGTCTCTTAAACGCAGAGAGCTTTCGTCTTTGGAAGGGAAATTCTAGATGGCTTTGTTGTGGTTTTGGAGGCTTTGGCCAATTGGAAAAGGCAGAAGATGAGGGCCTTCTTTTGGAAGGTTGATTGTAGCAAGGCCTTCGACATGGTGCGGTGGTCCTTCCACTAGTTCTCTCTAGACAAGAGGGGTTTCCGGAGTAGGTGGATCGATTGGGTGAAGCATTGTGTCACTATGACTTCCTTTTCCGTGCTGGTTAATGGGAATCTTGCAGGGGGATGGGTGCAGCCAGGAAGGGGGGGGGTTAGGCAGGGTTGCCCCGTAGCTCCCATGCTTTTTGTCATAGCAGTTGACACACTGGCCAGGGCTGTGGCAAGGTCCTGTGTGCGAGAGATATTCGGAGGCTTCAAGGTTGGGACAACTGCGAGGTGCCAATCCTTTAGTATGTGGATAATACTTTGTTACTGGTGGAGGGTGCTGCCTCGGAAGTGCAGAACGTTTGTTTGCTACTTCACATGTTTGGGGAGGCGTTGGGACTGTGGATCAACTATTCAAAGTCCACCTTCATCCCCTTCCATCTCTCATCTCAGGAGCATCAGGCTTGTGGGACTGCCTTTGGTACGGAGGTTGGGGGGTTGCCTCTTCCTTACCTTGAGTTACCCCTTTTCGACAGGCAGCTTAGGTTATAGGATTGGCTTCTGTTATTGGATCAGATGGAGACGAGGTTGATGGGGTGGGCCTCGAGGTTGCTCTCCTGGGGAGGAAGATTGACCTTCCTCAGGGCGGTTCTCTCTTTCATGCCAACTCGCTTCCTCTTTGTCTTCAGGGTCCCTCCGACAGGTTGAGAAGATCTCTAGCCTCGTGCTTGACTTCCTCTGGACAAACTTTGGCAACTCTAGTAGAGGAGCGAGATTGGTTGCCTGGGAGGATGTTTGCAGGTCCCTCCAGGAGGACGGTCTTGGTGTTAGGAGCATGGAGGGGACCAACATGAGCCTCCTCACTAAGTGGATCGCTAGATTGGTGGGTGGTGAGGGAAGGCCTTTTTGGGGAGGTTTTGTGGAGGTGCTACGGCTCTTCCTCCCTTGGGAGATGCTCACCTGCCCTGCAGCTGGGGCGTCACATTTCATTAGAGGGTTGGCTTCGATGATGCCAAAGGTCAAGGGGTGGTTCACCCTTGTGCTTGGGGATGGGGGCGGCTTTAGATTTTGGATGGGTGACTGGCAAGGAGATGGGTTGTTGAGCAGCAGGTTCCTGCGGTTGTTTTGCAGAGTGGATGACAAAGTGGTGATTATCAGGAGTTGTTGGGAGGGAGCTTGGTGCCCGACCTTTTAAGGGGGGCCCTTTTGGATTAGTGATGTGAAGAGTTGCAGGAGATGCTACGGGCCCTGGATCGACGGGAGCTAGAAGATGGCAGGGACGTGCTTTGCTGGGATGACGACGCCTTCTCCGTAAAGGAGCCTTACTACAGGTTGACACTTGCCTTTCGGTTGCCGGACATCGACCCCTAAGGGACTGCAGGCTACTTTGGTTGGTGGACTGTTCGTTGAAAATCTAATTTTTTGCGTGGCTTTCAATGCGCGACAGGATCCTCATGAAGGTGAGGAGGGCGTGTCGGATGCCTTCCGACGACACCTCCTATTCGCATTGCTTGTAGTCTGAGGAGAGCAATGACCATCACTTTTTTCGCTACCCTATTGCTTCGCGGGTGTGGCAGGCTCTAAGTATCAGATGGATAGATTCGATCTCTTTTGACACCTTCTGGGACTCCTTTTGTAGAGGAGTTACATAGGTGGGAAGTAACACCTTTAGGTTGAAGGAGCGGGCCAAAGTGTTGGCGGTACTTTGGGGCAAGGTTCGAAATGTCGATTTCGACGCCGTGCCGATAAAATTGTAGGTATGCATTTCGTGGGCATGCCGTGGAAATGCCCGTTTTTCGATGGTAGATTTCGATGATTTTGACGGCCTGAAAAAATGACATTTCGAGGCACGCCAAGGGCACGCCGAGGGCATGCCGGTGCATGCCGACAGAAATGATTAAGATTTGAAAGACAACTAAATCAAGATATTAGAAACGTTTTACCTGTTTTTTTATAATAAAAACATGTTATTTTAGCCTGAAAATCTATCTCTGTATGTGTGTGTGATCAAGATATTAGAAACATTTTTTTATAATAAAAACAGGTTATTTTAGCTGTGTGTGTGTGACCTTCCCTTCACTCCCAGACCGCCCCCACGCCCTTGACCTTCCCTTCCCTCCCAGACCCCCCCTGCGCCCTCTCCCCGCCCCCATTTCCCACCCAAAAGCTTCCCGCCCACCCTTTTCAAGTATCCCGCCGCTCAACCACCATCAGCATGCCGACGTTTCGTCGGTAACTGTCGGCATGCCGGTGAAATCCTCGGCATGCCGACGGTTTCCCTGCAAACCGACACTATATTTGTGTCGATATGCCCTCCCTCCAAAAAACCCCTTACCGACGGCATGTCGGTGGCATGCCGTCTGCATTTAAATCACAGACTACAGCAACAGAACGACAACCAGAAGGTTGCACTTTATCTCAGTGACAGTCGACACTTAAGGACGTCTTTGAGAAGTCCAATACGTGTTGCCCGATTAGTGCTTGTGACACATAAAAGGCGTATCATAAGGAAGCTGCAGTTGTGAAGTTTCTGGTTGGTTTGGGGCCTCAGTATACGACTTCTTATTCTTAGATGCTTACATTAACAGAGCTTCCTAGTCTTGAGGAAGTATACAACATGCTGAGTAGGATCTTCATTTCTCTCACGATTAAGGAGTCCATAGGTCAGGCTTTTTCCTTGGTTGTTGCCCAAGGTCATGGACAAGGTATTCTCTCTACCGACGGGAGGCATGGTGCTAAGGGCAGAGGGTGCAAATCCTGCACATATTGTGGGAAGCTTGGTCATATTGAGAGCACTTGTTGAACCAAGCATGTATGACGACTATTTGCCAATTAGGTGCTTGCCACTGAAGAGCAGCCAAGAGACACTGTATCAGTACCTTGGTTTGACTATGATAAGCCTCTTCAACGACTTTCTTAGCTCTCTCAAGATACTTCTTCTGCATCTGACACTCTATCCCGGTGACCTCTTCTACCTCTGCTAAAGCTGCCCTAACCACCTCTTCAGGTATATTGCCTACACTCTCTGTACAAAGTGATGATTTATGTGACATATTGGCTAGTTGACTCAGGAGCATTACGTCACTTGAGTCGAGATCGGCGACGCTTCTGTCGTCTTCTCTTTGTTCCTCCTGGACATACATTACAGGTGGTCGACGGGAGGCATTCTCCCATCACTGGTCAAGGGGAGGTTACTGGCGTCCCCAACATGAGATTGACTGATATCCTGCTTGTTCTTGATTTTTCGATCAGTTTTCTTTTAGTTAGTAGAATTACCAATGAATTGAATTGCCAGGCTATATTTGATGTAGTTGCTTGTACTTTTTAGAATATCCTGATGGGGAGAACGATTAGTGGTGGTTGTAAAGAAAGGGAAGTCTATCGCCTCTTTTAATCTCCTTTTATTGCGGTAAGTTTTGGTGGAGTCACCACTTCTGTTGAGTTTCCTTTTCAGTGGCATCTCTATTTGGGTCATTTATCTCTGGATAATCATCATGTTATACCACAGAGATCTCCTACTGTTGTCATCGGTTGTAATGCTTGTCAACTTGAAAAGCGTCATTGGAGTACTTTTAGATTGAGGCATGTGATTTTAGATATATGGCATGTTGTTGCCCATAGATCTATGGTGGGGTTGTTGTTGATAAGTGGCTTGGTGTTCTTCTGCTGTTGTCATCGGCGCAAAGCACATGAGGAAGCAGGCCATGCTTGGCTGCCACTTTCCATCACCAGCTCGGGGACTAAAACGACGACAGTGAGCTATGGATCATCTTTGCCTTCCAATCTTTGCTGCCACTTCACGTTTGCAGAGATCAAGGCCGCAACGAATAATTTCGATGAGAAGCTTCTGCTTGGCGTTGGTGGTTTTGGGAAGGTCTACCGCGGCAGTATCAATGATGGGATGACCATGGTAGCGATCAAGTGTGCTAACCCAATGTCCGAACAGGGCCTGCACGAGTTTCAGAATGAAATTGAGATGTTGTCCAAGCTTCACCACCTCCATCTTGTCTCTCTAATCGGTTACTATGAAGAGAATGGCGAGATGATATTGGTGTATGACTACATGGCTCATGGCATGCTCCGCGAGCACCTCTACAAGTCCAAGAACCAGCCCTTGAGTTGGAAGCAGATGCTTGAGATATGTATCGGGCTGCTCGTGGCCTCCATTATCTGCACACCGGTGCCAAGTACACCATCATCCACCGTGATGTGAAGACAATCAACATCCTTTTGGATGACAATTTGGTAGCCAAGGTTTCTGATTTTGGTCTGTCCAAGACAGGCCCTTCACTGGACAATACACACGTCAGCACAGTCGTGAAGGGATGCCGACGAAATCTCCTGCAGCGTCGATCGGCATGCCGCCGAAACCGTCGGCATGCCGGCGAAATTCATCGGCATGCCGGCGGCACACCTGTAAATCGACAACATATTCATGTCGGCACGACCCCCTTCCAGAAATGGCCTTGCCGACGGCATGCCGGCGGCATGCTGTCGGCATTTAAATCAATGCTTTGGGGTATTTGTGGGGTGGTCTTTAGGGGGAACAACCCCTATGTTGAAAATGCTATTTCCTTCATCTCCTCCTAGCTGGTGTTTTGGGATGTTTCTTCTTGATGTATTTTTGATGTAACAATCCTTCCTTTCTAATGAATATACTTGGGTGAGTACCTTTAAGGCACTCTCTCTTTTCACTGTCAAAAAAAACTTCTCAAAATCCTAGTTATGATGTACTCACTAAATTGGTAGGAAACTGGTTGAAATAAATCAAGGTATACCAAGTATAGTTTTTATAGACCTACAACCATAGATGATGATTTCATCTCCTTACATCTATCAATCTTCTTTGTAAATAATGGGCTGTTTATAATTATAGTCCTTGATTCTAACACTCCAAGCTCCCTCTGAAACTAGCTTACAAATCTCTTCCACGAGACCAATGGCCATGCTATGCCTACCTTCATCTGCACCCTTATAAGAAATGTTCTCCTTAAACTCTGCAGCATCACAAAAATCAAGATGAAAAATATAGGAAAGATAGAAAACAGATATTTCAGCAAAGTAAACTTCCCTCTTTAGATAAGTGTCTGACCTTGACTTCCCATCCTTTCAGTTGTTTCTTCACCACATTCCAGTCTGCTATCCTCAAAGCTTGATCCAAAAGAGGAAGCCCAACGTATTGTAAAAGGAGGGAACTCTAGGCATCCTGAGAATCGCTATGCATTTGTTGTCCTCGTCATCATTCATACTAAAGGAGACAGAAAGATGTGACCAATTCATCTTCAACCTAGAAAACTCCCTAAAACAATGTAGAAGGATAGATATGTTTTCTGTGCCCACCTCTGAGAACTCAATGAAGAAGATGATATCATCACTGTGAGAGTTTGGAACACGTAGGGGACCTTCTTCCACCTTGAATCCAAGCGCGTGGAGAGGAGAGAGGAGAGAGAGGGTTTACAGCATAGGAGAGAGAGGGTTTGCAGCATAAGAGAGAGAGGAGAGAGGTGTTGGCGTGGAGAATGGGAGAGAGGAGATGAGTATTCGGAAGAGAAAATATTATTGCAACTTAATTAATTGTGTAGGTATTTCTCTCCTTTTAAAGAGAAGCAATCCTAATTCTATTTCTAAAAATAGAAATCAGAAAATCAAATCCAATCAATCAAACATGGAAAACCCAATCAAATTCTAATTATCTCTAAAATAAAATCTGCTACATATGACAATAAATAACTTGGCATGCAAGCCAACTTAACACCTAAACCCTAAGGCCACGGTGGCTGACTCCTAAGGACCCACAGAGCCACATGGCCAAGGTGCCACGTGGTTACTTTATTCCACACTAATAATCACCATACTACAGTGAGGGAATGATGTTGGTTGTTTCACTTGGACTGAAGCTTCTAATAAAGCCTCTAGTACATGCAACAAGAAAAACAAATGGCAAGAGAGTGTACTGCCAACACGAAATGCAAGGGAGCAAGGGGGCAACCTTACCTTTCCCCTTGCTACTGCTGGATCCAACATCCCTATTGCCCATTAACCAAAATGATGAGTTGGTTCTTATTTAATGCATAGTCTAGGCCATTAAATTAGGAAAATTGCACGACAGGAAAAAAAATTCCATGAAAATGCCTAATCCAAAGAGTCATATGACTTTATAGAATCTACTTTCTAAAGGAAGCATCTAGCACCACTTCTCTTCTAATAGCTGACAGTTTTTGTTGCTAAGACCATGGTATCAATCGAATTCTTCTTTAATTAAAGCCGTTTGAGGGAGCGATGAGAGTCTCTTGTGGGGAGGGAGGGGTAGGCAGTGGGGGTGGTTCTCACTCTCGTCATCTCTGTGACGTGGTATGCTACAAGTGCTAAGGGAGGGGTCACTTTGCTAGGGATTGCCGCGACCCTATGGTGTGTCTCCTCTGCCATGGATGTGGACATCGTCGGAGGTCATGCCCCAAGAGGGGAGACATCGGTGGCAGATCTCTTGAGTCAGTGCGACTGCCTCCTCCACCTTATGAGCCCCTGTGCTTGGAGGTGGGGATCCCTTGGTTGCTAGAGGTGAGGGAGATGGACTCCCTCTTGAAGTCATCCTTGGTGGGAGTTTTTCTTTGTGGATCACCAAAGGTAGATGAGGTACGATATCGCATATTGGGCTTTCGTCTCCCGAGTGGAAGGTTGAGGTGTTATTTGAGAAGAAAGTGGTTGTTTTTAGGTTGAATGAATTGGATGTTAATTTTCTTAAGTTCGAGGTGACATGTTTTGGTGGTGTGTGTATTAGATGGAGTTCTCTGGCTATTTACGAAGGTGCTAGCGATGAGAGAATTCCTTTGTGCCCTTTTGTTACTTTTCGTATATTTGGAATTCTGCTTAGATTGAGAATGCTGGGGATTGTGATGTCCTTGTGCTCATCGTTTGCCTGAGTTCGGAGGTGCCATGGTGTCAGGCTTCAAGAAGGCGATGCAACCTCCATTATTGTTGAAGGTGAATTGCAAGTTGGGAAATCTTTGCCAAGCAAGGAGATTTTACGTTTTGGGGGGTGTGCCTGTGTGGTCTCATTCAAGGAGGTTGTGGCAGTGACATATGCAGAGAAGGTGGTTGGTGGCGGTGGTGGTGGCACTGCAGGAGCAACTCCGGCGCATGGTGGTGGATCTATGGAGGCACATTGGGTCTGGAGACCAGTTTCCAAATAGGTCTGCTAGCCTGGCACTTTTCGAAATTCAAATCATGGTGACGCAGTTGGCCTTCCTGATTTTGGGGCTGGCGGTTTTCCATTTTTGGAAAATAGTCCCAAAATGGCGGTCGAGGTGGCAGAGAATATTATTGGCTTTGAATAGGTGGCTTCCATATCTGTTTACAGATCTAGATGTGGTGAGTTTAACTTTTTGGGCAATAACTGTTTTCAACCTTTGATTTTTGAGTATGGTGGTCGGCTCTCTGTTGCTGCTGGCGGTGATGTGCTGCAGGTCTTGGTCGAAGCAGTAGGTCAATGCAGTGGAAGAAACCTGCAGGAACCGGTTAGTAGGCCTGGGCAGACATGTCCTCAACCGAGGAAGAAAGAGATTGCTGCCCAGACCAAGAAACATGCTGGTCAAGAGAATGTTCTTGGCTCTTCACAGGTGGCTGCCAGACCCATTAATGGGTTTGGGTGCGGTGAGTTCAGATCCAAAACATCCTCTTCTCATCATAGAATGGATTGCTACTGTCAGAATGGTGTGTCAGTTGCTATTGCATGTGATTTCTTGTAGGAGGTGTCGAACCCTTTTACCTTTGGGTCAATTTTTAAGAGCTATGACCGTGGAGAATCTCAACAGCATATTCAGATTAAGCTTAGTGTGGATGAGTTGACTAGAATGAGACAGCAGCAGGTTAGAGGACTATAGGATGCAACTTCTGATGTTGGTGGCTGTTAGAATATTCGTTATCTTTTGCTGTTTACTTTTCAGTCCCTAATATTTCTTTTTAGTCCCTGCATTTTTTCATTTTGATCCTTGCATTTCAGTCTGGTCCTTGTATTATTTTTTACCTTATGTTGCTTTCTATATAAAGGACCTAAGGGATCCATTAATAATTTTGACGCCATTTCATACTTAACATGTATCAGAGTAACAATCGTAGATTGGGGCCTAATATCCCACCTAAAACGAAACCTGCTTTACACCTCCACCTCATGCCTCTTTCTCTGTCTCTCTCTCTTCCCCTCTGGTGAAGATTGTTGCAGATCATGTTTCCCGATCAGTTTGATGGAGATTTCTGGTTGCATTTCCTGGTCAGTTTGGTTGCTATTGTCTGATCAGCTTGGTTCTTGATCGCATGGAGTGATCTGTTGGATTCCTGATCGGAAGATCACCAGCAGTTCTGTAGCAGATCGATTGTTCTGTTGAAGATCGATTGGTGTTGGTCTGGATTGGTTAGTGGTGATTGAGGTTGTTGCAGCAGCAGCAAAAGTAGTCTGATCATGGTTGGTTGCAGCACTAGAGCAAGTCTGTTCGGTTAGTTGTTGCAATAGCAGTTGAGGTGACTGATCAGATTTGATCAGTTCACCAGTTGTTTAGGTTGTTGCTGATCTGATTGGTTACTGTTAGTCATTTGTTGTTGTTAGTTATTTGGATTTTTTTAGCAAGATCTGATTGGCTACTGATCGGTTGACCTGTCAGATTTTTTTTCAGCAAGATCAGGTTGTTGAATTTTCAGGTTGTTCATGGGTTGATCTGTCAGATTGTTAGTTGTTGATCGGTTGATTGGTTCTGTTGATTGGTTGTTACTGTCACTTGTTGCTTGGCTGTTGCTGCTGCAGTATCAAGTTTGCAGCAGTGGTGTGAAGGTTATTGCGGTGTTCTTGCCTATCCAACAGGAGTAGGAGGTCATCTATCTACCCTTCTTTCTTGTTTATAATGAAGTAATTGTGGGTAGGTCTAGAATGATTTGATTCCTCTCCACGAGTGTCAATGTTTCTGTCTGTGTTGCTGATGTGATTGTGTAGTGCAAGATTATTGTGGTTGATTGTGTTAAGTATGGAAGCTTGCCTAGTTAGAAGACGTGCTCGGTTTTATGGCCGTCGTTCTTTCTTTGCTTGTGACTATTGTCACAAGATTGGGCATACAATTGATCGATGTTGGGCAAAGCATGGGTATCCTCATGGGAAATCCATTCAGTTCTCAAAGAAGGTTACAATTTCAAGAGATGAGAATGTCAGATTGCTTGCTTCTTGGCCTTCTACTTCAACATATGTTATTCAGCAAGGTGAGCAGGTTACATTGTCAGCTAGACCTCATGGTCCATGGTGGGTAGCTAACTCTGGAGCATCTTCACACATTACGGGTGATTTATCTGTGTTTACATCTTTTTGCTCACCTGACAAGTCTTTCTAGGTCCATGTTGCTGATAGTGGATTGTCTTCTGTCACTGGGCTAGGTGATGTGACCTTGATTGATACTCTTCCTCTTTTTGATGTTTTGCATGCACTTAGTTTTGCTATGAACTTGATGTCTATTAGTTAGATTACTAGGGATCTCCATTGCAGGGTGGTATTTTATGTTTAGTACTTCTTGCAGGACCTCTAGACGGGGAAGCATATTGGTGGACTTGAACAGAATGGATTGTACTATCTTTCTCTTCCACCAACCATTGCTGCTAGTTCTGGTGCCACTACTGCTTTACAGTGGCATCTTTTCCTGGGTCACCTAAGTCCCCCCTTGTGCTATGCAGCTAGTTTCCTGACCTTCGTGTTCCTGATCGGTTCTTTTGTGATGCTTGTCAGCTGGGCAAGCATCATAGGTTCTCATTTCCTTTTACTAATAAAAGGACTAGTTCTATTTTTTCTCTGGTCCATGCTGATGTGTGGGGCTTGTGTCGAGTCACTAGTGTTAGGAGATTTCATTTTTTCTTTGTTCTTGTTGATGATTATTGAAGAATGTCTTGGGTTTTCATGATGAAACAAAAATTGGATGTCCTCGTTTTGATTGAAATTTTTTTTAATGAAATAAAGACATAATTTCCTAAAACTATACATGTCTTTTGAAGTGATAATGGTATGGAGTTTGTGAATGCTTGATTATCTAGTTTCTTTGCTTTGCAAGGTGTTATTTATTAGACTTTGTGTGTTCCCACCTTACAACAGAATGAGGTTGTTGAATAGAAGCTTCGACACCTTCTTGATGTTACTTGGACATTATTGTTTCATATGCATGTTCCTGCTCATTTCTGGGCAGATGATGTTTTAATTGCCGCATTTCTTATTAATCGGGTTGTTTCTCCTACTTTAGGTGGTTGTACACCTTTTTCATTTCTGTTTACGGATTAAGAACCTTTTTCTCTCTCATCGATTGTTTTTGGTTGCGTAGTGTTTGCTCACCTTTTTAGTGGGGACAAGATAGCTCCTCGCTTGGTTAAGTGCATTTTTCTTGGGTATTCTCGGACCCAAAAAGGATATTGGTTTTATGACCCGATGAATAGAAAATTTTATGTGAGTGCAGATGTTGTCTTTTTTGAGGAGGTTCCATATTATTCTTCTAATAGGAAGGACTCCTCTAGCACTTCGCCCACTGATATTCCTTTGTCTGTTCCTTCTCCTACGCCTTTGGGGCTCTCTGAGCTTCCTACCACTACTATGAGCCCTCCTAATAAAGTTGAGCAGTCACTTCCTGATACATCTCATATTATTCCTCCGTATCCATATCATTTTCATCGTCATCCTAAACCTATTCTTGAGCCACTTACTGCCATTCTTGTTCAATCCGATACCATTTCTGTGGACTTTGATGGTGGTAAGGTAAATTCTCACATTAGTGAGTAGGATTTACATCTTCCCATTACCCAGAGGAAAGGGACTGGATCTTGTGCCCGATATGATATTTCTCGTCATATGAGTTTTGATGGCTTATCTTCTTCAGGATAGATGCTTTCAGTTGCTATTGATAGTCAGTGTATACCTCGTGATCACCTTAAGGCTTTTCGGGATGAGACATGGACTATATAACTATGAAAGAGGAGATCGAGGCACTTATATCTCAGGGCACTTGGGAGTTAGTTGACCTACCCCCTGGAACATCTGTTGTGGGGTGTAGGCGGGTGTTTACCCTGAAATATTTACTAGATGGATCCATATAGAGGTAGAAGTCACGGTTAGTAGTAAAAGGCTACACTCAGACACATGGCGTTGATTATTTTGAGACATTTTCTTCTGCTGTATGTCTAAATTTAGTACACATTCTTTTTTCTTTGGGAGTGAATAAGCATTGGCATGCTTCCTAGTTGGATATTAAGAATGCTTTTCGTTATGGAAATCTTGATGAGGAGGTTTATATGTAGCATCCTCCAGGTTTTGTGAGATAGGAGTGTCATAAAGTGTGCAGGTTGCGGAAGACGATTTATGGGCTTAAGCAGAGCCCTCGTGCTTGGTTTGACAGATTTAGCAGGGCAGTATAGGAGTTTGGTTTTCCAGATCTTCTGCATACCATAATGTGTTTTCTAGATATACTCGATCTCGGTCAGTTATCCTTATTGTATATGTTGATGATATTTTGTTGACGGGTAGTGATATAGGTGGTATTGAAGATACCAAGGCCTTCCTCCATTCATAATTTGTTACGAAGGATTTGAGATAGATTAGTTACTTTCTGGCAAGGTTTGAAATGCCGATTTCGACGTCATGCCGATAAAATGCTAAGTATGCATTTCGTGGGCATGCCTAGGGCACGTTGTGGAAATGCCCGTTTTTCGATGGCCATGCCAAGGGCACGTTGTGGAAATCTTAAGGGCATGCCGACAGCATGCTGACAAAAAATCACATAAATAATCAAAATGATATCATTTTCAAAAAATAATGATTGTGTAATAATAACGATATTTCATAATGACCGTGTGTGTGTGTGTCCTTAGACCCTTACATTCCTCAATATCGACCTTTTATGCCCTTAGGATTCCAGAAATCGGCCTGTGGCAGCAGCACCTTTGCCCAGCAGCATCAGGCTCGGCACCACCATTGGCATGCCTCGGCATGCCCTCGAAATCGTTGGCATGCCGTCGGCACACCATTAAATAGATACTTTAATCATCTCAGTATGGCCCCCTTCACAAAATAGCCTTGTCGACGGCATGTAGGCGGCATTTAAATCACTGCTATATGGGTATTGAGCTACATCATTTGAAGGATGGTATGATCTTGCCTCAAAGAAAATATGTTCTTAATATGTTACGTGAGGTTAGTATGGTAGAATGTAAGCCTGCAAAAGTGCCATTTGATTCTTCTTTTCAGTTTGTGGATGATGATAGTCCTCTTTTTGAGGATGTTACGAGATACGAGGTCATGGTTGGTAAGTTATATCTTACTATTACTAGACCGGATATTGCATTTGTCGTTGATCTCTTGAGTCAGTTTATGCAAGCTCCTAGGGAGATACATTGGTAAGGAGTGTTGTAGGTGTTACGATATTTGAAAAATGGTCCTAGAAAAGGATTATGTTACAGAGCTCATAGGGAAGTGTACATACTGGAATATTCAGATGTTGATTATGCAGGGGCTCATGAGGACCAATGGTCTACTACAGGTTTTTGTACTTTTGTTGGGGGCAACTTTGTGACATGGAGAAGTAAGAAATAGGTTGTGGTCTCTTGATCTAATGTAGAATCCGAATATCGTGTTATGGCCCATACAACATGTGAGCTTCTTTGGGTTAAATTTCTGTTGCATGACTTTGGAGTGGATGTTTAAGGAGCCATACCTATGTATTGTGATAATAAGGCTGCTACATTCATTGCTAATAATCCAACCTTTCATGAAAGAACAAAACATATTGAGGTGGATTGTCATTTCATTCGAGATGCTGTGCTACATGGCAAAATTTCTACTCTATACATTTCTACCAAAGACTAATTGGCAGATATATTCACGAAGGATCTCCTACGAAAATGGTTAGAGTATCTTTCTACCAAGCTGAGCATGTTTGACGCTTATACTCCAACTTGAGGGGTGGTGTTAGAATATTCGTTACCTTTTGCTGTTTACTTTTCAGTCCCTAATACTTCTTTTTAGTCCCTTCATATTTTTCAGTTTGGTCCTTGTATTGTTTTTTTACCTTAGGTTGCTTTCTATATAAAGGACCTAAGGGATCCATTAATGATTTTGACGCCATTTCATCCTAACAGTGGCGATGGATAAACAATGGAGAAGTGGCTGAACAAGGGAAGAGCATTTTGCAAAGGTCTTCATCGAGCATGTCTTCAGCTCCTACAAAGGTGGTCTCGCAGAAACATAAGTTGATTCTTGGTGCTTGTTATAAGCACAAGAAAATTTCAAAGAAGGTGTCTGTCAAGAAAGTTCCTGATTGTAGTGGTGTGGAAGAGGTTGATGGTCGGGTTGCAAATGTGATTGGGGCTAAGAAGGTTCACAGGGGAGGGGTAAAGGTGACTCTTGAAGGTTAGGGTACTCTCTTGGAATGTTCGCTGTCTTCGTGATGAGGGGTGGAGATTGATTTTGAGGCAGTACATGGTTGAGTGGAGAGTAGACATTGCTTTGTTGTAGGAAACTCGGATAGTTTAACTCCGCAAATGAGGAACAATTTATGTGGCGACCTGTTTACAGATTGTCTTGAGGTGAAAGTGGAAGGGAGGTCTGGGGACTTTATCTTGATGTGGCATAATGATTATTTTGAGTTGAACTCTTCATTGCTGGTCGGGAGGGTGATGACCGCAATATTTACAAGGAAAGCGGATGGTCTATCTATGTCTATCTCGTGTGTATGGTCCATGTGACGACGCTTCCAGGGCATAAGTTTGGGAGGAGGTTGGTCAAGCCTCTCTTTGGTGGACGGAATGCCATGGCTCTAATTGGTGGAGATTTCAATGCAACCCTGTCTTCTGATGATAGACATGATGGAAGATGTGATAGATCTACGTCTGAATTCCAACTCCTTCAGGAACTTGAGCTGATGGACCTGCCTATATATGGGGCTTGGTATACTTAGAGAAATGGTAGTGGTGCTGTCTCTTGCATTGATAGATTTATTTGTAATTTGGCATTGGCTGAGTCTTTTCATGGGGCAGAGGTGGTAGTTTGCGAAAGATCATTTTCCGATCATATGCCTATGATCTAGTGTAGTAATGAGGGAGCAACGTTTGCAACATATTTTAAATTTCACAAGTCCCTGGTTAGGAGTCTGGTTTCACAGGGAGTTGATCCGTGATAAGTGGACTTTGACTTTGGCATCCACGTCAGCTATACGCACTTTGGCTTGTAAGATTCATGCTATTCGGGAGGCAATGTTTAAGCGTGATCTTCAGGCTTGCCGAGAAGCAAGGAGGAACAAGGCTTTGCAGAAGATCCTTTCTTTAGATAGAAAAAAGGTTTCACGTTTGTTCAGTGATGGTTGCTGAGAGTGTAGGAAAATGCAGGTGGTTATTTTGGATGAGGACTAGAAGAGAGATGGATTGGAGAAAAAAGTCTAGATAATTATGGCTTAAAGAGGAAGATGCAAAGACCAAATTTTTTCATTCGGTAGCTAGCTTCAGAAAAGATCGAATATGATAAATGTATTGAGGATTGGAGATACTTTGATTAACCAGAGGAACTAGATTTGTGGTGCTTTTTGGTCCCATTTTCATGAGTTCACTTGGAGACATTCGGTTGGGAGAGTGGCGGTTGGGGACATTGGACATGGAGAAAATAAATGAGTAGGTGAAAGGGAAACTTATTAGAGAGATAAGTGAAGACGAGGTTACCAGAGCTATTCATGGCTTGAAGGCGAAGGGCTCTCTTGGACCTAATGGGCTGCAAATTGTGTTCTATAAAGAGATTTGGGAAGTGTTGGCCTTGATGTTTTGGCTATGATTTGTGAATTCTTTATGGGTAACGAAGGTTTTGAGAGGCTGAATCGCTTTTACCTGTTTCTTCTGCCAAAGAAACTTGAAGTAGATTCAATTGATAAGTTCAGACTAATCGCCCTTTCCAATTCCATATACTTGGTTGTGGCTAAGATCTTGGTGAACAGATTGCGTTCAGTTATGCCTAGTATTATTTCCCCGATTCAATCGGCATTTATAAATGATAGGTCATTGGAGGAATTTTTTTTGATTGCAGATGAGATGTTAGCTTCATGGAACAGAAGAGGGGTATCGGCTTTCTTGTGGAAAGTTGATGTTTCTTTTGTGATTGCAGAAGAGATGCTAACTTTATGGAAGAGAAGAGGGGTACCAGCTTTCTTGTGGAAAGTTAATTTTTCCAAGGCGTATGATTCTGTCTCTTGAATTTATCTTTGGGAAATTCTTAAGGTTGCATTTGGTATCGGCACATGGGGTGGGATAGGAGCTATCGGTAGGGATTGGGGAGGGATTGGGAACCGTTGATGTGGGATTCGAGGTGGGGTGGGAGGGGGGTTACCGAGAGAGAGAGAGAGAGAGAGAGAGAGAGAGAGAGAGAGAGAGAGAGAGAGAGAGGCTTTTTAATCCTTTAAATTCAAAAAATATTTAACAACTATCCCATCGAAACCTGTTAACTCTCTCATTTCTTACAAAACCAACATACCAATAATTAATAATCCCACCAATCATTTCAATCCTACCAACCAAACACCTTCTTATACTTATTTCACTCCAATTCTATCCTAGTATAACACTATCCTCCTTCCAAATGCAGCCTAAGAGGAGACTTCTCGCAACTGTGGATTCAATTGAGGAAAAGATGTGTTAGTACCTCTTCCTTTTCGATTTTGGTCAATGGCCGTTCAGACGGCTCCTGGATCCAGCCGCATCGAGAAGTGAGATAGGGTTGGCCTTTAGTCCCATTGCTGTTTGATGTTGGTGTGGACACTCTTACTTCTTTAGCCTTTAAGGCGTGCAGGGGGAATCTTTTTTTTGGCTTTACAAGTCAAAAGGATGGCTCTCTCCATACTTCTCTATTGCAATATGCAGATGACAACATTTTTCGTTGAGGGAGGTAGGATGGAAGCAGCTTATGTATCATCCCTGGTAAGCTGCAGCAATCTCTGGCTTGAAGATTATTAGAAGAAAACCCTTATTTGTACCTTTTGCCATCCCTGGTGTTGTGGTGGAAGAAATATCCAATGTATTAGAGACACTGGTGGCTCATTTGCCAATCAAATATTTAGGCCTTCCTTTGAGGGGCAAGAGATTTGTGGTGTCGGATTGGAATGCTTTGGTGGAGTGGATCATAAATAGACTCTCTTCTTGGAGTGGAAGGTTACTTTCTAGAGGGGGTGGTTGATTTTGCTTAAATCATCTTTATCTGCCATACCGATGTGTTATTTTTCAGTTTTCCAACCTCCAAAGAAAATATTGAAAAAATTGGAGGTGATTAGAAAAAGAGTTTTTTGGAAGGGTGTGGACTCAGAGGGTTGATTCATGCAATTGATGCCATGGAATGAGGTTTGTAGACCCAAAAATGAGGGTGGCTTGGTGTACGACATCTAGATGCTTTTAACAAGGCACTTCTACTGAAGTGGGTGGTCAGAATGGTTTCCAGGGAGAGTTCTCTCGTTACGATGAAGAGTAAATTTTTCTTTGGCTTCTTGGAAGAGAGTGGCCAGTCACGAAACACTTTAGGAAAAAGTGGACTGATGATGGGGATGTTGCCTGCTCTTTCTGCCTTCAGGATGAGGAAAATGTGCTACATCTCTTCTTTTCCAGTGATTTTTCTAGGGCGGTTTAGCGGCATTTTGACCTCCGGGATTGCATTGATGTGAATAGCTTCTGATCTTGATACAGTTGATTGGATCAGAGCTTTTTCCATTCTTTGGTGCATCGGGCTTCAGTGAAACAGCAAGATTTTCGAAAATGAGAGATGTTGGATGGAGAATTTTGTGAGAGATATATCTTTCTCGTCTGATTTTTGTCTCAACAATTTATATTTCTGTTCCATTTGCATTAATATAATGCTTTGGATGATTACCGATCATTGGTAATCTTCCTTTTCTTTTTTCAAAAAAAAAAAAGCTGTTTGATCTGGATTGATCAACCCATTAACTTACCCAACCTATTTGCAAGTGTCTTCTCCACAATCAAGTAACTACATTGTTAGAGAAAAATTGGCCTCTAGTCTTCTACTCTCTTTTGTGCAGGAAACATCTTTCACAAAGAAAATGTGTGCAAGGAACCGTAGTTGCCAATGTCCAGACTGCTTTTCTTGACGGATGTGCGGCATCCACCCTTGGCAGTGTCATTTTCCATTTGCCTCTTTTTTGTCTATTCATCATCGGTTCTTGCACCATTTATAAATTTAACTTGGAATGTGAAGAGGTGGCAATTTCTAAATGATGATGAGTGTCATATCATGGCATTATTTAAGATCCAACAGACACACAGAAGTATTTTGGCTTAATTTTTTTGTGTTCACATTTCCCATAGGATTTTCATGTTGTTTCTATCAGTAACATGGTTTTTATTTTGTAACTGTCTATTAAAGTAAGGTAAGGTTGTTTGCAGAAGAGGTTTCTGTTGATGCCATCATTCAAGTTCTATATATGTAAAAGAGCAAATTTCTGAGCTTTCCTGTACATAACTATCTTGTAACGAAAAACAATATAGGTTTAGCTCTGATCCAGACACGTCTATAGGTTTGGTGCAGCATGAAGGAGGCCCATGTGGTGTTTTGGCAGCAATACAAGTAAGGTCTCTTTTCTTGGCCCTTATCACAAAACACTTTCTGATAATTTATAATGTTGATGAAAAAAATGCATCATTTGGATTAAATCCCTTTTAAAAAAAAATCATTTTAATTAAATCAGATGGAAGTAATCAGTGTAAAATTTAAAAAATATCTTTTCTTTGGTGGCTAACTGCATTAATTTATCTTCTTTTTCAAAAGAACAACTGCTTTATATTATTGATTTCAAAATTTTCTATATGACATTCTTTGGTACTAAGCTCTAAACTTTTGTGTGGAAATATTTTTGTATTTTCTCATGCAAGATTTGTCTTGTTTTTTTCGGGTTTTTGAGTGTGATGTGACTTTGTCATTTGCTGTTGAGTTGGCTACCGTGCAAGTCCCTGTATAAGAGTATTGTTATGTACTGAATGATTATTCCATTCGTTTCTTTGCAGGCTTTTGTTTTGAAGTACCTTATATTTTTACCCAAGGACTGTATGGGACCTCAAACATCAAGACAAGAACGACTTTCAATAAATCCTACCAATGTTATGGGAAACTTCACACCCATTACTGAAGATATGAAAGGGAGGTAACTATTTATAATAATCCTCATACTTTGTTAGCTTTTAACTAGTCATTCACTATACCCAATAGCAAAGTGAATGTGATACTTTCTAGGTGGATGGCCAAATTGTGATAGGACAATGACCACAGTCTTTTTGCCCTGTGGTATCATCCTTTTTTTTTTTTTTGAAAAAGTCATGTGGTATCATCTTAAAGAAATTTGTTGAGGGATATGTTTTATGACCATTTTTGTTTGTAGTTATTCTTAGTGTACTCATGTTTCCCATGCTTCCGCTATATATAGATTACTAGGGCTTTAGTATTGATATGTATCTATGTTATTTTCCCATCCATTCACGATGTACAAGGGAGTAGGGCTTTATAATTAAAGGAGGCTGCTTGTCTCTCTAAAAAAAAAGGAGGTTGTCAAAATAAGTGGTCTTCATGTATGCTTATTTACTTATTACCTTAGGCTTAGTGTTTAATTTTCCCTACTTTCTCTATTTTAGAGAGATTGCGTCATTTCATTCTCCTTGACATGGTATTAGAATGGCAATCCTAGGCCATTTCATGCCTCTCTTTGGTTCTCTCCTTTCTCTACTCCACCAGTAATTGGGGTTTTCTTGGACATTGAGGGCTTGGCAAATTAGTGTCTAAAGTGGTGACTAAAATTGATAAGGTATGATATCAACACCCATTAAATGTCATTTTTCTAGTTTGAGTTGATTAACCACTTCAAGTGAAGTGGCTTGATGTATTTGGTGGTTCTTAGTAGATGGAGTGTTCTTTTTTTTGAGAGAAAAAAGGGCGATTACCGTTGCTCGGTAATTATCCAGAATATCAATTAATTATAAAAAAGGAATAGACTTACAGATTGTTCAACCACAACTCAATGCGGCAACACCTCTCTAACAACATTCTCAACCCAAGCCTTGTCCCTTCTTAAAATAGAATCATTATGTTGCAGCCATATTGACCAAACTGCCATGACCTTCACCCATCCAGTTGTATCTGCGTGAGCAAAAGAACAAAAGGAATCCCACCAAGGTGCAAAGGACATGTCTATTTGATGAATGTCACACCTCGTCCATATCTTCGAGGCAAAGCAACAGTGAAAGAACAAGTGCTCTAGGATTTCCCTTGTTGCCTCGTAGAAGATGCAACCCATATCATTATCATCGGCCCATTTAGAATGAAACTCTTCAGTTAGAAGCTTCTCTTTTCTAAATAGCCACATAAAGATTTTGACTTTTAGGGGAATTGATAGGCTCCAAATCAAAGAACAATCTTCCTAAACCAAAGTAACTGGCCTTAACTCCAGAGTCATTTGATAGGCTTTTGCAGTCATTTGGAGTATTTGGTTACAGTGGAATGGCAAGGTTTTTAGAAATGAGCGTAGTTGGGTGGATAATGTTGTAAGAGAGGCTAAGTGTTTTTCTGATTTCTGGCTACAACACCCATAAGTCCGTTCCTTTTCTAATTTTTAATATAATATTTGGATGATTACCTCTCCCATGTAATCTTCCTTTTTCTTCTTCAAGAAAAAAACTCCAGAGTCATTTTCTTATAGGGTTTAGTCACTGAGAAAGCATCATCCTTCCATATGAATCCATTAACGGGGTCCTCCCCAATTGATTAACCATGAAGCAACCCTAAAAGCTCCTATAACTCCTCCAAGGATGCATTGAGAGGTCCAGTTGCAGAATAGGAGATCAAGATTAGGCAACCCTGTCCCAAACATTCGAAGCCAAAGCATACTTATCATGAGCCAATCTAAATAAATGCGGAAACCGAGATCGAAAAGCACTGCCTTCCATCCAATCATCCTGCTAAAAATGAAAGGAACAATCACCACCAAGCTTCAGCCCAAAGAAACTAGAAGATATACTACGCCAAATGAGAGGCTTTATAAATGACCAAAAAGTTGAAGGTTGCACCAAATAGGACCACCTGAAAATTATATTAATTGGAGGCTCATATGAATCTCTTAACAGTATATCTAAGAGCCCACTTGCACCCGCCATAAACATCATCACCCACTTCATGAGGAGCGAAGAATTAAATTCATCAACCCGCCTTATTCCCAAACCCCATCTATTCTTCAACCAACACACCTCCCCCTAAGGAACCAACTGCGGAAAATGGCCTTGATGATCATGCTCCTTCCAAACAAATCTTTTGTACGCCACCTCCAATTTGAAAGAATCTTCTTCGATGGTTTAAACAAAGAGAGATAAAAGATAGGAATTGCTGATAAGACCAACTTTACCAAGATCAGCCTACCTCCTCTAGATAACAATTTCCCACTTTACCCATTCAGTCCAACCTCTTTGCTGCCACTAAGTCGCTTCCCTTTTAGAGGTAAACCCAAGTACGTGACTGGTAATCGGACAACATGTGTATCAAGGACCCTCGAGATGCTCTCCTTTATACTCCTCTCCAAATGGAATGGAATGAAGGCAGACTTCCTCCCATTAACCAAAAGACTAGAAATATTACCAAATAATCTGGGAGATGAAAATAGACTTTCTTATTCACCAAACCATAGCCTCTCTTTTATATTATAGAGGTTTGGGTAAATTACATAGCCAGCCAAAAAGATATAAAAAATGACAAGTATGTCCCTAATCTCAACACTCTCCCTTAAGTTGGGGCGTAGATATTAATAAGGCCCAACTTGTCACATAGAAAATCAAACTGCTTCTTTTTTAGAGCTTTGGTGAATAAATCTGCTAGCTGGAGCTCGGAGGAAACATATGGAGTATTGATCTTCTTTGCAAGAACTGCATCACAAATAAAGTGACAATGTACCTCGATATGCTTGGTTCTCTCATGAAAAACTGGGTTGGAGGTAATATATGTACATGACTTATTGTCACATAGAAATGGAACTCGCATAGTGGTTTGAACGCCCAAGTCATGTAGGAACCTAACAATCCACATAATGTCACAAGCAGCTTGGGCCATTGCCCAGTACTCTGCCTCTGCATTGGAGCAAGCCACCATGCTTTGCTTCTTGCTCTTCCAAGAGACAAGATTCCCATCAATATAAACTGCAAAACCTGAAGTAGAGCGCCTGTCATCAACCGACCCAGCATAATCTGCATTAGAGTAGGCAAGGATATCTAAACTACCACTGTCTTTGTACTATAGCCCTCTGCTTGGTGACCCTTTGAGGTATTTAAGAATAAAACATGCTTCATGTTGGTGACTGTATTGTGGTGCCTGCATGTACTAGTTGGCTCTGCTCACTGTGAAGCTAATATGAGGCCTCATGATAGTAAGATATAAAAGACGTCTCACTGTGCTACGGTACCAGGTGACGTCCTCAAATAGTGGATCGTTTGCATTAGAGGAACCCACAGACATGGGCTCAATAGGGATAGTAGAAGGCTTGGACCCAAGGAACCCTGCCTCCTCAAGTATTTGTAGAGTATATTGTCTATGTGATAAGGAAAGACATGATCCTTGTCTAACGGCTTCAATCTCTAGAAAATATCTAAGATCACCTAAGTCCTTGGTAACAAAGGTATACTGTAAGAAGGACTTGGTCTGAGCAATCCCTTCCTTATCGTTGCTTGTGAGAATCATATCATCAACATAAATAGCTAGAATAACCATACGAAGAGAATCACCATACCTAGTCTTCGTGATGAAGACAGAGTTGTCAGAAGTAGAGCGCTGGAACCCAATCTTCTTGGCCTCAGAGCTAAGCCGCTCAAACTAGGCACAAGGACTCTGCTTCAGGCCATATATGACCTTCCTCAATCGACAGACAAACTACCCTTGACTACTGTAACCTGGAGGTTGTCTCACGTACACCTTCTTAGATACGTCACCATATAAAAATGCATTTTTGATAGCAAGTTGAGACAAGGTCCATCATTTGACAACAACCACAGTCTGGAGGATCTTGATAGAGGTGATATAGGCGACATGAGAAAAAGTCTCAAGATAATCTATCTGATAAGTCTGGGTGAAGCCTTTGGCCATCAACCTGGCCTTGTATCTGTCCACAGTCTCGTCAGCTTTATACTTGATAGTATAGACTCATTTACAATCAACCACTGTAGCACCCGAAGGACAGGGTACACGATCCCATGTTCCCCGTGATTGCAAGGCCTGCATCTCCTTATCTATCGTTGCACATCACCTGGAATCTTGAAAAGCCTGAGTAAAATCTCTGGGGATAACAACAATAGTGATGATGGAGGCACATTGGCGAACACCATCCTTTAGATGCGCAACCTCGATATATTGTGTGATAGGATGAAGAGTGCACGCTGTACTGGATCTCCTCAAAACTGGTTGCTCCTCTAGATTTGAACTGCTCTCCTCTGTTAGAATAGGGCATGGCACTACATCAGAAGAAGTCTGTGATTGCCGGTGATAAATCTGTGTCTCCTCTAAGGCAGGTTGAATAGAAGATCCTTCTTATGAGAAATAAGGGGCTTTCTCAAAGAAGGTGACATCAATAGTAACATGCTTCCTACAAATTGGATTATAGCACCTGTAACCCTTCTATGTCCTGGAGTACCTAAGGAAGACACATTTAGATGCTCGAGGAGAAAACTTATCTTGATTACCATATGCTTGGACAAAACAAGTATATCCAAAGACTCTCAGTGGAAGAGGAAACGACTTGTCACAATCTGCTTGGATGACTTGGAAGGGAATTTGTCGTCCAAGAACTGAGGAAGGCACTCTATTAATCAAGTAGGCTGTAGTAAGTATGGCATCTCCTAAGAATTGTTTAGGAACCTTCATGTGGATCATCAAGCTCTTAGCAATACCTAGAGGATGTCGAAGCTTGTACTTAGCCACTCCATTTTGCTGAGACGTGTGAGCAAGGTTTTAAATATCAATATCAATATCAATATCGTATCGACAAGTCAAAAAAAGGATATATTGAGGTTATATTACGGATATATCACTGGTATCGGTGAATTTTGGGGAAATCACTCAAAAAGGCCAAAAATGTAAAAAAAATGGCACAAATTTTATGAAAATTAACAATTTAATGACTAATACATCATAAAGAAATACCTAGAAGATGAAAATCAATAAATTAAAGGCAAAAAATGGCACAAATTTTGTGAAAAATCGTGTGCGTGCGTACATGTGTGTGTGTGTGTGCGTGTGCGTGCGTGTTTCAGTCAATAGGTTTCAATTTTCCCGCTAGGTTACACTTGTCCCACCCATCATTGAATAGGTGTCTCACCCAACAATGCTTGGTATCAGCGATATATCGCCGATATCTCAGGGATATTGTTTGATATATCGTGATATTGGTGATATCATGGAAAAAAAACCTCAGGTGATTGATACGCCTAGGCCATATTACCGATATATCGGTAATATATTAAACCCTACGTGTGAGCATAACAAGTCTGATGAATAATGTCCTTGGAGAAGGAACTCTGAACGTCTCGTTGCATAAACTCTAGGGCATTATCACTACGAAAAACTCTAACTGTGCTGGAATATTGAGTTTGAACCTCATACAAAAACTGTTGAATAACCTGTGGTATCTCTGAGCGTATCTTCATCAAGAAGACCCAAGTCAAGCGACTATGATCATCCACAAGAATAGTGTAGTACTGATGTCCTTCAGGAGTGGGAACTCTAGATGGTCCCCACACATCGCAATGCACCAAGGAGAAAAGAACAATACTCACCCCATCAACTCTTTGTAGGTAAGTACTCCTATGGTGTTCTCCAAGCTGGTAGTCCTCACACTGTAGGATTAGGGAATCAGGAAACTCATGATACATCTGTTGCATCTTCTTCAGTGATGGGTGTCCAAGTCTCTTGCGCCATAGCCAAGGATCAGAGGCTATGGACACAACTCTGGCAAACAAAGTAGGTGTGTCTAGGTAATAGAGACCATATCGTTCTATACCCTTACCAATGATCTCTCTCGTTTGTTGATCCTGAAAGTAGTAGTGATCGTCATCAAAGATTACTCGACATTTGTAGTCCTTGTAAATACAACTCACAGATAGGAGGTTCATTGGAAACTTTGGTGTACAATGAACCTCTCTGATCACCATCTTCTGGGAAGTGCGCACACTTCCAACTGCTGTAATTGAAGATGTGGCTCCATTAGCCACTCTAACATCACAGATCCTGCATGGATTGACGAGATTCTCTAATCTCTTCATGTCTCCTATAAGATGTAAGGCACCGAAGTCAAAACCCAAACTCTTTTAGCCTCGGTCTTCTTCCTTGTTCCTTCTTGGGCTGCACATGCACACCCCTATTGGGCTGAATTAGTGTCTTTAATCAGTCCAAAAACATACATCTTGTACGAGAGAAGATTCATCGTGCTTGAGACAAAAGCCTTCATCATTAATGGTGAGTGAAGACTCATCATCATCCATATTGGGTGTGAGAGAAGACTCATCATGCTTCTCAGAAAGAGATAAACAGACGACCGGATGTGACGCCAGATCAGTCCATTAGTGAGGGGAGGAGCCGGCGAGCTGGGGCCTCGCTAGCTGTGCTGCCAACGGCGACGGCCCCGCTGGTTGCGCTGCTAGCGGTGACAAGCTTGGAGATCAGGGGCAGTGGCGGCATTGGGAGAGATCTCTCCCATGTTGCGCTATTGCTTCCTTGATCTCTCCTTGATTCCTTTATTGAATCACCATCTAGTTGGTGATTCAATCATGTTTTAGGGTGGGTTTTTGGTGGGATATTGGAACATCGGCCTAGGACCGCTGCTCTGATACCACGTGAGATGAAAATAGACTTTCTTATGTACCAAAGAAACCCTAGCCTCTCTGTTATATTAGAGGGGTTTGGGTAAATTATAGAGTCAACCAAAAAGATAAAAAATGACTAGTATGCCCCTAATCTCAACATAATCTAACAAGTTGTGCAACATGTTGAGCTTAGCGGATATCTCGCTATATAAAAAATGCAGTATCGTCTACATACTTCTAAAGGGGAGTGAGCGAAGAGCTATCACCATTAAGAGTAAAACTAGAGAAAAGGCCTCCCCCTACAGCCCCTGTAAGCTAAGAAAGCCAAGGTGTCTACCGCTACATTGAAAAG
Organism: Thalassia testudinum; assembly: GCA_037157565.1. Classification (NCBI taxonomy): domain Eukaryota; kingdom Viridiplantae; phylum Streptophyta; class Magnoliopsida; order Alismatales; family Hydrocharitaceae; genus Thalassia; species Thalassia testudinum. Next base: position 19,919,700 of record JAZHRO010000015.1, on the reverse strand, counting down.
CAATGGCACAAGCGGACATCCCTACCTAACTCCCCTTTGTGCCTGGGTCCAAGTCCCACTGGACCTTTCATTAATAAGAATAAAAAAATAGGAGGTCGTGACATACCTCCTCATGAGTCTGACGCAATCTTCTTGAAAACCTCTCATTCTCAAGATCTCCCATAAATACATCAAAGATAAGGAGTCATAGGCTTTTGAGAAGTCTACCTTTCACATGAAAGTTGACTGAGCTTACCTGTTCCAAGCTGCAACCATCTCCATGGCCAAAACAAAAGAATCCATAATTGACCTCCTAGAGATAAAGGTAGACTGGATAGGGGAGATTAACAACGGAAGCACCAATTTCAGGTGATTTGCAAAAGTTTTAGCCATAATCAAATAGATTGCATTTGACAAAGGAATAAGTTTGAACTCATCAATCATCTCTTCTTTGGTTTCTTCGAGAGTAGAAAGAGAGAATCTATTCAACCTCTCAAAATCTCGATTCTCTTGGAAAACCTCCCTTACCACTGCCATAACATCAACCCCTACAATGTCCCACAACTCCCAGAAAGATCAAATAGACAACCCATCTGGGTGAGCATTCTGCCTTCAAATTGTGAATCACCTCCAAGACCTCATTTGTAATCGGTCTAAGTAAATCCATCCTCGCACTATCATCCAATTTGCCCAACTCAGATGAACCTAGTCTCCATCTACCTGGCTGCCGCCGCTTGGTGAAGATGTGATAATGGTCCACAAAGGCCCTGCTAATGTGTTTTCTCGGGGAGAGAACCTCATCACCAACATGAATAGATGTAATCAAGTTTGATCTTTTCCTGGCATTGGCAGACAGGTGAAAGAACTCTGTGTGAGGCTTACCTTTTTTGAGCCATAACTGTCTAGATTTCTATCTCCAATCCATCTCTCTCTTATAATCCTCCTCCCTGATCTTGTTCTGTACTACCAACCTCTCCCTCTACTCCTTAACACCAAGCTCACCTCGATCCTCCTTCCTATTAAACTCCACTAAACCCTCCAAAGCCTCCTTTATCGTGCAATCATGCCTCCTTCCCACCTTTTTGAACTAAATCATTGCATTCCTAACACACTTTATATGCTTAGTCATAGTGCGCATCGCCAAAGTGGAAGTAGGAATCTCCTACCACTTCTCCTTTACCAACTCATGAAAATCCGATTCCGAGAGCCAAAACTTTTGGGAACTTAAAATAAGTACATAGGCTGCTTATTCCCCATCGTCCCTCATTGGTGGTGTATGGTCAAAGAAAGGTCTCATCATAACAGAAACAAAAGTACCATGAAAAGATTCAGCCATAGATACATTGCAACAAAAATACGTCTTAGAGATCGAAAGATCCAACAAATCCAAATCATCAACCACCTATTGAAACTCCATGGAAGAATAATCCAATATGCCATCAGGGCAGTCCTCTGTAGTGAGGGAAACATTGAGCATCCCCTCAAAGAAGCATCACAAAGGCCATAAACTCCAGAGACAACAAAAATGGCACCATTGGATGCACAAGTAAAAAAGCTAGTGACAACATGAGAGCCCACCAAAGAATCCTCAAGCCTAAACAAATCTTCATTCCAAATCAGCCACTGCTCCCTAAAGGGCCTAAACCTGCCAACAACATCAATCGACAAGAAATCAGACAAAGCTCCACTCCCAACATCTTCCCTGAGTGGAAACTGAAAAATGACAAATGACACACATATGTAGGGTAGAAGATGGGCTGAGCGATGAGGAGAGAAGGTGTGGGGGTGTGATGGAGTGGAAGGGTGAATGGCAGTGAGAGGTGGTGTGTTACAAGTGCCAGGAGTGCGCTATTGTGTGACTGAGTGTAGGGATCCTGTTGTGTGGTGTGTAGGGGTGTGGGTCATCAGAGGTAGGATTGTCATAGGAAGAAGGCATCGTAGCCTTCTTGGCCTCTCTTCCTTCCTCCTACATTGCTGGCTTTGGAGATCTTGATCATGTGTCTGGTGGGAGTCGGGTTGAGGAGGTTTTGATGAAATCCTTGGTTGGCAATTTGATTGATGGGGCATGCTATGTTGGGAGTTGTCAGGGAGCATCTTGGGAAGGTTGGGTTGGTGTTAGAGCAGAGTTTATCCACTCTACCTCCTACTTGGTTCCTTTTGTTTGGTTTGGAGGAGTTTGATTTGAAGTGGTTGATGTTCATGGAATTGGGAGTTGATGGAGGGAGGATTTGGTGGAGGTTGCCTTCTTTACATGAAGGTGCTATTGGGGTGCGTCCACCGGTAAGATCGAAAATGGAGTTCTCTGTGCTTGGGATTCCTTTGAGGCTGCATTGTTGGGAGGTGGTGGAAAGCTGTGTGTAAGCTTTGCGAAAGTGAATTCATGTTTGGGGATTGATATCTTCGAAGGTGATTTATCTCATGTTTTAGTCCAAGGAGAGTTGTAGAAGGAGAAGCTTTTACCGCGAGAAGCGATAGCGAGATTCGAGGGGTGCTCGTGGCTTGTGCATTTTGATAGGATTTTCGGTTCACCTGTAAAGACTTTTGTGGAGGTTCTTGTTGACGGTCACCGGTGGGATGCTGCTGGTGATACTTCGACGAGAAAGTTGAAGCAAATTTGGAAGGTGAAGGGTCTGTTCAAAATTTGAATTGGGTACTGTTGGACCTTACAATTCAGTTCCTATAATTGAGGAGCGATGCAGTTATTGCTGGCTTGGGTCTCCAGGTGATGCTGCGATGGGGAATTCCACGTGCCTCGATGCTGATGTGGCACGTGAAGGTCCTTTGGGCCCGAGCCCTTTGATTGTGGAAAGGAGTAATTCGAAATTTGAATCCATGGTGGTTGGACCTTCCAAAGAGAGACCTTTGATTGTGGAGGAGAGTAGTCGATGCCAGCCTGTGTGTGCTGGATGTGTTGCTGCACTGGATTGTGGAAAAGATTTGTTTCAGAGCAAACCTCATTTGCTGATGTGGTGACGATGCAATTAATGGAGCATTTGGGTAATTTTCATGGCAATAAACAAGGTGCTTTCGGTGTTGGTGAGTCTCCTCTTGGACCTTTTTCAGATCAAATTTTATTTGGACCCGATATCCTGGGTCTTTTCTCTCCTATTCCTGCTGGTCTACCTGCTTGTTGGGATGGTGGACCTCTTTTGCGGCAGTAGTTGGAGTTGGGTGATGGGATTGAATCCTCGTGTAGGAGCATGGTAGGGGCAGGTGTAGTTGCTGGTGCATCTGAAAATGAGGAGACGACCTTGCAGCAGGCAGCGATAACCTTTGCTGTTGGTTTTGGGTCTGATGCGATACTATATCATGCTGCAACATGTGATATTGGAGCTGTTGGGACAACACATGGCCTGATTTGTTTGTTTCTGTTGGGAAGAGGAATCTGATGAAGGTTGGGCTCTTTATGGCTGTTTGTATTTCCGCAAAGGTGTCTGCAGGCAAGAGGGGAGGTGGTCTAGTAACCTCAGATTCTAAGAGCTCGGGTGCTCCCGGATCTTTTTGTCTGAAAAGTGGCCTCATGTATCAACTCCTTTTATAAAAGGAAAGTTATGAAGAGCAGGAAATCGGAAGGGGATGAATGAGAGGATGACGTTGAGCTCGGAGTGGCGAAGCTTTTGAACCTAAAAAAGGCTCCACATGCTCGTGAAGGTTGATGTTGTTTTCTCCATGTGTTTATGACGATGTCGAAAATTGTGGCGGTTCTGGGTGATTTTTCCCTGGTTGTGGGTTTGTTAGTTGTTGAGTGAGAGGTTCAACTTGATTTTCTTGTGAGGGGTGTGTCCTTATCGGTGTGATCTTTGTGGAGTGTGTGCAAAGTCATCTGTGGGCATGGGTGGGACCTAGGCTTTTGTGGCTTTTCAACCACAATGTCATGTGCTTAACTTTTGCTAATGGATCTGGATGATTACTGAATGCCAATAGTCTTCCTTTTTTCTTTAAAAAAAAAAGCATCTTCCCTAACTGACCAATCCATGTTCTCAACATGAGTTTCCTGCAATAGAGCCACGTCCACCCTCTACTCAGCCATATATCTTTACAAAAGTGATCTCCACTGTCCTGTCACGGAGTCCCCTCATATTCCAAGAGAGGACTCTAACCATGGGAAGCAGCCTTATCCCCATCCTCATGGACATGCGAAGCCTTCTTTAAGTTCAAGGCTTTCGCCACCCTGACTTCCACATCATCCGCTGTGTCATCCCCAATCGGCCTTTTGTCTTTCACATACTTTCTCTTGTAAAATGAATGGTACATAAGGTCACTTTTCACACATAAGGATCTATGAACACCTGAGCTCTGGGAATCGGAAGATGCTTGACCCCCCACCTCTTTTGCTTCCAATTGCCTTCAATGAAGTGCGAACTGTGATAGGTATAGGAGCTCCCCCCTCAGAGTTTCTGTCCCCAGAATCTACTGCTGGCTGAACCTCATCACTGCAGACATCATGCTGCTGATTTTTGTAGACTGCTGCAGCAGTTCCACGTGTTACCAGCAGACTTAGGAATGACCTTGCTTCCAAAGTGTTGAAGCTGCAGCATTGCAGTAGTCGAAGGGAAGGGGATATTGCCCCCTAAGGCACTCTCTTGTGAAGAAGATTCAGCAACACACGGCAGCCCCTGCTGCACCTCAGCCCTACCAGTCCTGCAGATAGGAGAAGAAAAGATAGGGACTACAACTGATAGTGGAGAAAAAAGAGCCAGGTTATCGGGTATAAATAAAACGTGATCCAAATCGGGACCCAATGGGCACTCACCAACTCTGGATCTGGAAATGGATCTGGAGGCACCTTGTTCTGTGCCAAATAAAATGGCCAATGGGCCCATTAAATCATCACGTGCCACATCAGCAACACAGGTCCAAGTATGGCATGTAGGTGTGGTGGGATCTGATGCTGTTGCATGCTCCATCAACACCTTATGTGAAACAACAGGCTGGCAGCAATGCATGGAAAAATTCTTAATAGCAGGAACATAAATGGAAGGTTCACAAACAGCAGGCGGGCAGCTGCAAAGATTGATGGTGGACCTTGGCTAATCGGAGGTGATTTTAATGTTACGTTGTCAATGGATGATCGACCAGATGGGCGTGTGGATTCTTCTGCTCAGCAGTTCCAGGAGGTGGTTGAGGATCTTGAGTTGATGGACCTCTCAGCTTCTGGAGCTTGATTTACGTGGAGGATGGATCTAGTCAGATGTTGCAGATTGATAGATTCTTCTGTAGTGTACTGCTTGCTGAGTCAGTGTAGGGTGCCTTTGTAAAGGCTATCGTGAGACTTTTTTTGATCATACCCCTCTATCGTGGGATAGTGGAGAAGATGGTTTCTCTGCAACTTATTTCAAGTTCTAGAAATCCTGGTTGTTGGAGACAGACTTCAGAGATTTGGTGACAGAGCTAGCAAGGTGCTCCTAAGGGAGATTCAGCAGTCTGCACAATGGCAGAACGCATCAAGGTTGTTATTAGACAAGTGATGATGGAATTCAAGGAGGAGGTGAGGAGAAAATGGGAAACTTCCAGGGAGGATGCTTTACAGGCTTTGGCTGTGCTTGATGAGAGAGAGGAGGTGGTTAGCTTGATGCAAATGACTAGAGGGAAGGAGTGGCTTTACAGAATAGGATCAAGGAGGAGGATTGGAAAAAAGAAATTGGCTTGAGGCAGAAGTCCAGACAATTATGGCTTAAGGGGATTCGAATACGAAGCTCTTTCACATGGTAGTCAGTGCCAGGAGGATGAACATGATTACTTCTATTTGTCTTGGGGAGACAATGCTTGCTCAGAGACTAAGAGACTAGCAGATTTGCAGGGCTTTTGCAGATCATTTTCATATTTTTACCAGGAGATAGCAACAGGGTAGATGGAGATTGGGTTCCTCTGAGGTGGGAAAGCTGGATGAGGCTATGAGGGATGATCTGCTCAAACCTGTAACCAATGAGGAGGTGCTTAAGGCGGTTCGTGGTTTGAAGGTAGAGGGTTCTTTAGGCCCTGATGGGTTGTCAACCCTTTTCTTTAGGGAGTTTTGGGATGTTGTAAGGGAGGATGTTTTGGTGGTGGTGAGGGAGATTTTTCTAGAGAACAAAGGGTTTGAGAGGCTGAGTCGTTTTTTCCTTTTCTTGCTTCCAAAGAAGCTTGGTGTAGATTCGGTGGATGAGTTTCGGCCTATTGCTCTCTTTAATGCAATATATTCGATAGTAGCCAAGACCTTTGCAAATCGCCTCTGATCTGTGCTGCCTTTGCTGATATCCCCTGTTCAGTCTACCTTTATCTCTGGTAGATCTATTATGGATTCCTTCGCTCTGGCTGAGGAGATGGTGGCATCATGGAACTAGTCTTCTTGTGCAGCCTTATTATGGAAAGTGAATTTTTCAAAGGCCTACGACTCTATTTCCTGCGCCTACATTTTGGAGATCCTGTGAAGCAGGGGCTTTCCGAAGCCTTGGGTTAGGCTCATGTGGTGGTGTGTCACGACAACTTTTTGTGTCCTTGTAAATGGTAGGTCTTCTGGTCTTTGGATGCAGCTGCAAAGGAGGGGTTAGACAGGGATGCCCACTAGTGTCATTGCTTTTCAACATTGCGGTTGATACTTTGGCGTTGTTGGCTTTTAGGTGCTGTGGTATTGGCCTTTTTAGTGGCTTAACTCTCTCCAAGGATGGATATCTTCTTACCCTGCTTTTACAGTATGCTGTTGATACAATCTTCTTTATTTAGGGGGGTGCTAGTCAGGTGGAACATGTGGCTTGTTTGGTTGGTTTGTTTGGCGATATTTTTGGCTTGCCGGTTAATGGTAGGAAATCTGCCTTTCTCCTTTTTCACTTAGGCAGGGACTCCGAGGATTGTATTTTGGAAATCCTCCATATGCCTGTTGTTAGGCTGCCTGTTACTTATTTGGGATTGCCGTTGAAGGGTAGGTGTTTGGCTATGTCTGATTGGAGGCCGATGGAGGAGCGGTTGAACATAAGGTTGAATGGATGGAATGAGAGACTTCTATCTAGGGGAGGTAGGCTGGTGTTGGTAAAAGTAGTGCTATCAACTATCTTGGTTTTTTACCTTTCCTTGTTTAGATTGTCGAAATTTTTTTTAAAAATACTGGAGGTGGCTAGAAAGAGATTCTTCTAGAAGGGTCCAGATCATCAGGGTCGTTTCTTGCAGCTTGTGCCATGGAAGGAGATTTGTAGTGTTATGCCACAAAAACTCAGGACCTAACGAGGGTCAGAGTTTCGAGGAATGGTAAAAGAAGAGGTGCTAATTTGTTTAATTCAAGTTGTATCAAACTAAGTCGAGTTACCAAAAAGTTTTATTTATTAACAAATAGAAGAAAATACCATATGAATGACGCATAATTGATAATGTACAATAGTAACGTAAATATGCACTAAGCATAAATTCACTTAAAACGAAAATATAAAAGTTACCTACCAAAAGTCTCGGCAAAAACACGTATAGCGACAAATCTCGTGTGTCGATGTCACACAACGACAATAACTTGTAATTAGTTCACAAAGTCGGGATAAGCTAATTGGCTCAGTAGGGAACAAACAACTACTGCATCATAACAAAACTCAAGGTAGTGTACAATCTCACTATCTAGCCTAAACTCAATACCCCAGGTTTAGACTCCCAAACCTGGCTTAACCTGACCAATCATCGTGGTCCAAACCTGTTAATCGAGTTGTTCCTTTTTCCTGTTATTAGTATTACAAAATTTATTCTCTTACCCGCCTTAGTGATCAGTTCTGGGAATCATCCCTCTCTACCAAAGGAGATTGAGATGCATCATTTCCTTGGATTTCCGGCCTGTTAGTCTCACCCTCGCTTGGGAAGAGGCTGGCAAGTCTGTTGATTCTTGAAAAGGCGTGCACGTCTTCGATGTATTGAGAATGTTACTGACCTCAATCATAAGAGTCAGGTTTCTTGGGAGCTACCAAGGCTTATGCCTTGCGACTACGAAGGGTAAGTTTGGTTCGTGTCCAGCAAAAACCAGTCACATATTAAACTAGATCATTATCGCAGGATTAGCCAAAATTGTTGGGCCACACCAATGTTCCCTCTAGGAGCTGCTCCTCGTAGGACATTCTTCGGGTGTGCCCTCTCAATCCGCTGTCGGACGAGATCTCAACCAATTCATCATGGTACCTAAGTGAATTTTGTACATATAGGTGCCAAGTGAGCCTCTAGCTATGAGTACTACGTACCTCGACGTCTCTCGCTGCGCATGCGGGTGCTGATAGAGCCTGGCTCCATGAGCACCTCCGCATCGAGTTAGATTCGGGTACATCCAAGTACCAAACACCGATGACAGCCTAAGGCTTGTCACCGAACCTAGGAACCCTCCAAGTTCCACGACAAATTCCTTGGTAGCCTCCAGCTACTACAACACCTCGGGTACCTCTCCTAAGTAGTGAACTCATGGTTTACCAAGTTCAAGGGTGCAGCCTTACAGGCTCACCTAGTAGGCCTATTATCATTTAATTCCATTAGGTTCCATGTTCGGAACGTAGCCATAGAGACCTAGTGGATTGCCTGGGGTCTTACCCAAGACCTTGAGATCCAAGCATTCCATTTATTAGACTTTGGATGAGTCATAAACATCATCATGTGAGGTTCAAGTTATTACTTAGCCAATTTAGATTGCCTTTAATCCATTTAGAGTGCTTCAAACTCAAATTAAAGACATACACCCACACACATTACCAATCTAGGGTTTAACTGCAATTTCATCATTTTTCCCGCCTATTGGGGTACCTACCAGACCTCCAATTTGGTTCTAAATTAGACTTCATCATTCCTTAGGATTCCTAGTGGCAGAAACCCTAAATTAAGACCAATTAGCAACTCAAACAGACTGCTACTTGTTGCTTAACGTTAGCAAGCCCTCTAGCAGTCATCTATTGTTAGGTAAACCTGACCTAACATTAGGTTAGGCTGTAGGTTGAATTCAGAACTGTAAAACTCGCCTTTCATGCCCGAAACTTGAGTTTTGTGCCTCAAAACCACTTGTAAACTTGACCACCATTTCACATGTAAAAAAAAGAGAACATTTTGAACCCAAGAGACCCCTTGATCTCAACATTTTGGATCCAATCCTTTATTTAGCCAGGTTCAATCAACTTTTAGTTCGCTTCTTAGAGTTCATGTAGGGTGGAACAAGTACATCAATACTAGTCCTAGTCTTAGGTGCTAATGCTGATCACCCGCTGTCCCAACCAGGCCATAGTGTGCCAGTACTAGTACTAAGCTCTAGCACCAGTACTAAGCTACAACACAACCTCAACCAGGTTAGCCAGTATTGTTAGTTAACTTTAGTATTGATACTGGGCAACCCTAGTACAATATCCGCATCTCCAACCAATACTAGTATTGAACGTCACTACCGATACTGGACACCCCCAATACCATTTCACAACATCGGTTAGCACCGGCATTGCACTCTAGTATCAATACTAGGCACCTACCACATCTTTCCAAGTAATCCAATCAGTATCGATACTGAGCACTAGTATCGGTATTGGGCACTTGCTGTCATGGCTGCTAATTTCATTTAGTACTAGACTTAAAACACACTTTAGCTTGTGCCGAGCTAACTGATATAGGTACTTGCCACCAGTACCGGTACTAGGTTCTTCAGCACTAAGTTTCAAACTTTAAATCACCCATTTGATTACCCACATCAAACACCCACTCCAACATGATTACACATAAAACTACACATTTACAAGTACATAAGAGGCATGTGCAACAAGATAAATAAATAAAACCTTCTTCCTATTCATTCAAAACTTATGTCAAGACAAATCCCTTAAACCCCCTTTGAGTTCAACACATAGAAAGGGCCTGCTCAATGCCACCCCCCACCCCCATTTTTGGAAAGAAAGCAGCAATAGCAATATCCAAAACTTATGAAACTTTGATTACAAGTTCCCACACGTATAAAGACCATATTAAACCTAGGAAACCTCTCATGCAACATTAGGGTATCCCTTAAGTAGAAAATTCACATTACCACAATTTTAACCCATCAAGGCACGAACTTAATACACACACACACACACACATATATCACACACAAAACATGCATGCAACCAATGATTACAACCCCAAATCCTTCCCTTTCCAGCTCTTAGTCATAGGGAACAAAAGAATGGAATTCAAAAGGGGAAAACCCTACCTTAGGAGATGGAACTTCTCTACATATTGCATACATGTATAACATCATACACATAAATGTTCTCATAGCGAAGCAATTACGGACACCGAACCCTCCAACCAATCAAGGATTCATCCCAAATTGTGAGATAGCTTCATAAATATCATTAATTATCACCTGTGTTTTGGTACACTATCTAATCATCGTAAACCTAATCTATTGCTTCCAATATACATGATTCCTCTCCTAGTGTCATAGGAAAGAATCCATCGGCGCAACTTATTATATTCTACTCAAGATAATAGATTGAGTGCTAAAATCCAGGCTTAGTTTTGCATTGGCCATCACCTCCCTAGCACAACCCAACCCACAATCACTACACTGCACTAACATGTTTAAAACATGAATCCAAGCAATTTCAGACATTTAGATGAGCATACTTAACAAGAGAAAAACAAGCAAAATATCCTTCCATTCATCTACTACCTTAACACCCAAGGAAAACGCTCCAACCATTGAGATCAAACATCGAAAGGGCTCACCACAAAACCCACATGCCAACGTGACTTTTCCCTATCAAAAATCGAAGGAAACAAGAAGATGGAAATCGAGACTAAAATCCCTACCTCAAGAAATGAACTCCACCTTTTATTCCTTTCGCCTCTCAAATGGCAGCAACATCAGCAGTTACAACAGTAGCAGCAATAACAGCAACCATAACAGCAACCATAATAGCAACAATAGCAATAACCTTGCTAGCAGTAGTAGTAACAACAGGAGCTGGCTGGCGGTAGAGAGAGGAGGGGGAGGTGCTCTTCACCTTTGAGGAGAGAAATGTGACTTTGGGGAGGGAGAAATGAGGGTTTCTCTCTTTTCTCCCTTTCCTCACATTGGACATAAGAGGAGTGTCTTGGAGGGGAAGAAAGAGGTGCGGTGGCTTCTTGTGCAAGCCATTCAACAATCCAAATGGGGTTGGGGAAAAACATATAAGAGGCCCTTCCACTCACTTGTGTTCCACGAAAGGCCTCCAAATCCCCATTCTATTACAATTTTCCCCTCAACTTTTAATTTCTTAAACTTTTGTTAATAATTAAAGGGTTACTCCTTTACCAACACCCTTAATCCCCCATTAAGCAACCAAATTAAAATTTTAATTAACCTGTTAAACATATTAAAAATCCAGGCCCTTACATGCAGGCTGAGGAAGAGGGGAGGTTTGGGTGTTAGAAGATTGGATGAGTTTAATGTTGCACTCCTCATGAAATGGGTGTTGTGTTTCTTGGCGGGTGGAAATGCCCTTTTGGATAATCTTTTGAGAGATTCTTATGGAACGTCGGTGGAGGTTGGTCTTGGGTGGTCCCAATCGGTTTGGCCTTTCTCTTTTTGGTCCTCCATTCAACCTTTTTTTGCGCAGGGGATTTCTTTTAGATATTCTGGACCGGTGCTTGGTGCAGGGTCCTTTCATTTTTGGAAGGATGATTGGATGGGTTATGATAAACTTTAGTTTTTGTTTCCATGTCCTTTTGGCTTGGCCAGGGATAAGGAGGTGCTTGTTTCTGAGGTGTGGGATTTTGATGTTAGGTGTTGGTCTCCAGTCTTGCAGCCTAGTCTCTCTGATGTGTCGTTGCAGGAGATGCTTGAGTTGCATGGCATTTCTATAAATAATGGGCCTATGGATGGTTTTTGATGGGAGGATGGTGTTTTCTTTGTGGCAATGGCTTGCAAGAAATTGACTCTGGAGATTGGTCTAGTGCCCCTGGTATGGGAGGACTGTTCTTTGATATGGAAGTTGCCGATTCCTTTGAAAGTTAAAATCTTTTTGTGGCTGTTTAGGAAGGAGAAGCTGGTAACTAAAGTCTTTCGTACCAGATGAGTTGGTGATAATGATCTGGATTGTATTTTATGTGGGGCAGCAATTGACGATGTTCACTTAATTTTTCAGTGTGACCTCTTCAAGCAGGTTTGGGATAATTGTAATGTCAGGTAGGCTGATTTGTCTTCTTTGACTCTTGGTGGGGGTCTTTTCGATCCTTGGTGCATGCGGACACGACAAGCTAGGTGAAGGCTATTGCTATGCTGTGGTCAATTTGGTTGTAGCGAAATGACTCCATTTATCATAAGGGGAGGACGTGGGTTGAGAATATTGTAAGGGAAGCATCCAATTATTTTGAGATGTGGTTGAGCATTTTGAAAGTCCATTCTAGTTTTTCTTAATATATTGCTTGATGGTTACTTGTAATTGGTAACTGTCCTTTTTCCTCTAAAAAAAAGCATTGTGTGGAAAATTCCTTGACTGCAGAAGCGGAATTGGAAGGTACACAACCATTCAATTCAAATTTTGAAAGGAATCATTGACACTTTAGCTTCCAAATTTGCTTCGCCTTCCTCGTCAAGGCTCCACCAGCAACTCGCTGATTGCCAGCAGCAAGGACCTCTACGATAGTTTTCAGATGCGAATCTACAAGTTTTTCGAATCAAACAATCCAAGAACATATACCAATTAAAAATCTAACCAGATTGATTGGAGAATGGCCGTGGCTTGTAGTAACATCAATCAATTGAAAGCTCTTGGCTAACTCAACACGGCAAAGGAACCCATCAATATTTGATCTTGACCCCACCGAGTTCCTTCATTCGTACGTCACTCCAGAGATAAGGACATCATAAAGCTCCAATTCAAGAACCAAGTCTGCAAAACAGTTCGTCATTTTGTTCCTCCATCCGATTTGTCATTGGTGTAGAATGTTGTGTTGAAGCTGCCACCAACTACCTATGGCTTGTCGTCTACAAAAAACAGTAATAATATTAGGCTACATCTAGTAATATTAGGTTTTATATTGTTAATTACCCAGGTAGACACAAGGTTGTCGTCCACCTCCTAGTCTTGTTGGGGGTTAGGTGTAGGCTTTTATAGAATATACTTCTTACACTTTGATCCCACGAATTGCTCGAACACCATAGACCAAAGGAGAAAATTCGCCCCATGTAATTTAATGGTGAATATGGCATGGAGTGCTTTGGGTGGATGTCTTCTTCCTAAAGTTGCCTGCGGTAATAGCCTTCTCTTTAGCCATTAGTAGAATCACTATTGACAAAGATCAGATCTAATTTCTCCAATATGCCATAGGACCCCCCTTTTGTGAGGATATGACATGGCTATGGCAAGATCACAAAGTAGGCTGAGGAGGTGCTACTTTAGGTTGTTAGGTTGCAGGAGTTGCACATAGGGACATGAGTTGTGCATAATCGGAATTGCACACTCAACGATATTGCAATGTTGCTGTAGGGCTGAATGCGTGGTTGCACTGCGCTTGGGGTTGGGTAATAGGTAGGGATGAGCATGGGTAGGTCCTTACGAGTCGGGCTCAGCCCAACCCAAGCCCATTTAATAAATGGGCTGAAAAGGCGGCTTAAGGCCCAACCCAAAATAAAAATTTTTGATCCAAGCCTCGCCTTACCCCAAAAAAAATGGGCTTAAGCTTATGACTAATGCTAGCTTGACCTTGGTTCTTTCTCAAAGATAATTTCATATAACTTTTACTAAATGCTGAAAGATAGTTACCTAATAACCTTATGCAAATTAAAAAAATGATTTCTGTAGAAGCACCATCTTTTAAGGTCTCATCAATCTTTATAGTCTTGTTGCTTATTTCATTAAAATGATCTAGCTACTTGCATTGCAAATATTTGGGTTGAATATTCTACACATATAACATATGATAAGCCAATCAAATGTAACCAAGGAAGAAGAAATTACAATAAAAAATGAACTAATCTTATGTGTACATATTTAGTTCGAACTTTAGTTCACACTTCGCTATGGCAAGAAGTCAATGGTTAATATCTAGTTCAAATGGGATTGTAAGATTGCACAACTTGCAGTTGCAAGGAGCACGAGGGTTTTAAGTTTTTGTGTGGTGGAAAATTGCAAGAGCAGTTCATATTTATTTAGTATTTAACGTATGATGCATATATGATATATTTTGATATACAGTATGAATATATATACAATTATGATATATATTGTGGAGATTTGAGACAAAAATGAACTTGGTTGATATGAAAATAGTCCTTGGCCCTCTCTTTATAGATAGAGGGTAAGGACAAATAGGAAATCACAATTACACTTTACTAAAAATCGAAAATACAATTGATCTTTTATTTATTTCCTAACAAATAGAAAAGTCAACTAAATGTCATCTTTGATTTATTTCCTTACACTCCCTGTAAGTTGAGACATGGGAGACGGTTAAGACTTGAATCCTGTAGACGTTCATGATGGAGCAGACCAATGATAATCGAAGGCAGTAGAAAAAATAATTAGCTTCGGCATCCGCATCAACTTATTGTGTTTCTACTTGTATATCCTGCGTAAGGTGTTAGATATGTGAGAAATCACGACTATAACTTGGGTGTTGCTGCTCCTAGGTCCAAGAGTCTGAAGTTGATTAGGCTTGATCTTCTTGAGTGCGCATAAGGTCACTTCGTTGCCATTGCTCCTACGCCTCAAGAGCCAGCTGAAATGCTCTAGGTGCATGAGAGTGCATCCTATCTATGCGACGATGCGAAGGTTGACGATGATCGAAGCAGTAGTTGGTGGCGGTGGTGATGATTTTTGGTTGTCGTTGTAATTGCTGTTGGTGGATTCCAATGTTGATAGAAGGAGAGATCAGTGGAAGAGAAGAAAGGAGATTGATGTGGAGAGGAGGGGCCTCCCCCGTGGTTAGTTGGAGGCTGACGCCGCCGCCGGAGACCCCCCACCCCTCTCTAGGGCTTCTTCTTTCCTAGCCCTAAGCCACAGAGATCAGTGGCTCTGATACCCTGTGGAGATTTGAGGGAAAAAATGAATTTGGCATATATGAAAAAAGAGTCCTTGGCCCTCTTTTTATAGATAGCGGCAAGGGCAAATAAGGAAACCACAATTACACTTTATTAAAAATAACTGACTAAAAATAGAAAAAGACAACTAAATGTCATCTCTGATGTATTTCTTAACAAATAGAAAAGACAACTAAATGCCATCTTTGATTTACTTCCTTATATATTGATGTAATCAATTTTTTAGGTGGTTCTTCTGTAGGATGCAAAGCTGGCGGCATGTGACCGTGTTGTCTGGAGGCAGATAGGTGGGTCTTTCATGGAGGGGTTTCTGGGCTTGGATGCGGTCAGTTGTGCAGGTGGTCAGCTAGTAGGTTGGTGGGAGGATGTCTTTGAGTTGACAGATTCCTTCCTAGGGATGCATGTCATTTCTGTTGTGTTGAAGAGGAAGGGAGATGGGATGAAGGTGGTGGTCTCTGGAGTCTATGACCCGTTAGATTCGGTAGCAAGAGCGGTCTTGTGGGAGGAGCTTTCTGAGGTGGCGGTGAGGTAGCATGGGATGCCTTGGCTGATTGGTGGGGATTTCAATGTTACACTGTAGGTTGATGATAAACTAGGGGGAGAGGGAGGTAGGACCTTGGGTCGAAACAGCTTGCTCAGTTTGTGGCGATGCATGGTTTACTTGATTTGGATTCGACCTTTTGCGCATGCACGTGGAGAAGCTCGAACGGTCAGAGGTCCAAAATTGATCGTTCTCTCTAGCTTGGACTTGATAGAAGCGTTTCCTTTAGCCTCTGTAGATCCAATGGATAGGCCATTTTCAGATCACACTCCTTTGTTGTGGCAGTCTGTCACGACCCGTTCCCGGCTCCTTACAGAACCCGAGAACGGCTCGCCTCGATTAACCCAAGACCTAGTCGTCCAACGAGAAATAACTAAATGCATATTATTCCACAACTACACGTGCAATGTAACTAAACAGAAAGTATATAACATATAGTAAAAGAAATAGAACAGTAAATCACAAGGATATTACATAATACAGCGGAAAGGTACGGTTATCGAACATGGCTATCACAATTATAACAGAAACAGTATGGAACAGTTACTACAGGCTACCAGTACTCATGACTAACAAGTGCTTTGCAGTAGAAATAG
This sequence comes from Thalassia testudinum, assembly GCA_037157565.1. NCBI lineage: Eukaryota > Viridiplantae > Streptophyta > Magnoliopsida > Alismatales > Hydrocharitaceae > Thalassia > Thalassia testudinum. Next base: position 19,903,607 of record JAZHRO010000015.1, on the reverse strand, counting down.
GAGAAAGACTACAGCTGGGCTCAACTGGGCCCAGCGCCCTCAGCAATCAGTGGCGCTGGCAGCTCAGATCCCTGAATTGAACATGGTTACAAACTCTGTGGTCAGCTAACGTTGAGTAGAGTGGTGCTTAAGCCATTTACATGCAATTAAACAAGCAACTAACTACACATGTATGTATTGGTTATTATTATCATCCATTTTCATTCATCTTATTTACGCATTTCTGAGTCGACATCTCTAATTAGGATCCATAATAGTGCTTAATCTTCTTGTTCCCTAAGGGAACGATCTTACTTGTAGTTTTCTCGCGATGCAGGATGTAGATGTGGCACTCTCCTGGTCGAGAGTCCCCCGTGGTAGTCCTACACCCGGTCTACCACCCCGAGGTCACGGTCGCGACGTAATGGTGACTACGGCACGCGTGATAAGTGCACGGGTAGCTACCCCGTTTTGGCATGTGGTCAGTCGTTTCCGCTAGCGGGTACGACTAAACGTACAGCACGGAACAGCACAGGGCCTTGCCCTCTCAGAACAGAACAGAGGTCTCGCCCCTTAGGGGTCTTGCACCTCCACAGTCCACGTACCCTCGTCCGACTATCCTGGTTCACCCAGTGGGTCTAACAAAGAGTCGGTGTAGGGTGGTTAGTCTTAACCTCGAGCCTTATGGGGCGGCTAGCTCCCTCCCTACACTAAGTAGCTCACCCCGGTACCAAGTACGCGAGAGCCAAACAGGAGTTGGTGTAGAGTGACTAGTCCTAACCCCGGGTCTCAACCCAAGGGGGCGGCTAGCTCCCCTCTACACTAAACGGACAGTCGCTCTCCTCGGTACAATGTACACGAGAGCCAGCTCACTTCCCATTACCAGGTCCGAATAGTCGCCCGTAGGCAACATGTTCCATGACCCGTCAGGTTTTCCGTATTACTGTATCTTGGCTTTCTTTTAAATTTCCTGTAGGGTTCGTATATATACTTTCTCATTTCCACATCTGATTCAATATAACAGGAAACTCATGATTTCACAATCACGCCCATCAATTATTCAATACATAGCATGTGTTTCTGATCATGTCATGGTTCATTACAGGCAACTCATGATTCTTTATTTTCAGGAAACAACAATTTAATCATTCATTAAAGGTACATTCATTTCTTGCAGCCCTAGGGTTCATTCCACATCCTAGGGTTCAATCAAATATTTCTAAAGTAGCATACATTTATCTTTTTGAGTCTTAGAGTTTATTTCACAACTTAGGGTTCGACTAATACTAAAGCATGTAATTTAATTATTAAATCCAGGATTAATGAGAGAGCCACTCTACCAGGATAACTAGGAGATGTGTGGGTACAGTTGATGGAGCTTGCAAGCCCCGTAGGTCCCGTGCACACAACGAATGAACGACCTATCACATTGACCCACATGTCAAAAGGTGTGCAAAATAGTATAGACACTATACCACGACGTAGAGAACTTAGAACGGAAACCAGAGATAATTCGTTTGCGAAAAATTGACTCCGTTTGGGTCCTAAATAGGCCCAAAAATACAACTCTGACCAAAATCAGATGTTTGGGAAATGTCCTAGACATTTTAAACGAATGCAGTGGCTCACCTTGCTCGGGGTGCCTTTTTCGGACGTCTGAAACTCTGTGCAAACGTCTGAGGGTGCCTTCAGACGTCTGGCAACACTCCCGGATGTCTGAAATCGCCTCGGTCCTCGCATCGGTGCGGTTCCCCAACCTCTGACATATGTACGCATGGTCAGAACTGGTTAGGGGAAAAATAATAAAAAATTATGTGCTATCAGACGTCTAGGATTACCTTCGGACGTTCAACTAAACGTCTGGCGGTCCCTCCAGACGTTTGGTTCTGCGGAAAAATGATTCCGCAAAATCGTTTGCGAGCTCCTCCTCACCACAAAAACTGCAGCAACTGCAGCACCTCCTCGCCTCTCCTCACAGCGTCCTGCCCTCTGGCCTCTTCCCGAGCCCTGCTGCTCCCCGCTCTCCCTCTCCCTCTCCCTCTCCCTCTCCTCCTCTTGGCTGCAGTGGTGGCAAGCAAATGGAGGAGGGGGGTTTTTATGGGTGTGGGAGGCATGGGGAGAGGATGGCATGGAGTAAGGTGGAGTATGGGGGGTTGTCGTGGGTATGGTGGAGGTGTATGGTGGGTATGGTGGATATGGTGGAGGTGTATGGGGTATGAGGGGTATGGTGGTGGGGAAATTGCGGGGATGTCTCTACAATTTTCCTCTCCCCCCACAAACCCCAAAACAAAAGCCTAAGGGGTTTAAACTGCACAAAAACCCCTATGAATTCCGGAAACGCTAAATGACCCTAGGAAAAGGGTCATTTCACAGTCCAATAAAAGGGTTGTCTTTGGCATATACTTTAAGTTTGACAGATCTTGATTGGAGTTCTATTTCAGGGAGATGGTTGAGGCAAAGTGGCGGTCTTTGCAGGCGGAAGGAACAGTGATGGCTCAACTTGCTGCCGAACTAGTGGCTATGAGGGGGCATATGAAATCTTACAGGAGGGAGGTGAGGGAGGCGGGGGAGAGACAAAAGAGGGAGGCTTTGGTAGTGATCAGGGAGCTAGATAGGTACGAGGATGTGGGGTTTTGTTTGCAGAGGAGAGGGCACACAGAACAAAGCATTTACAATAGTGCAAGAGGAGGATAAGAAGTCAGAGGTTGAGTGGAAAGTGATGTCTAGGCAGAGGTGGTTGTGGGAAGGGGACGCTAATATGAAATTCTTTCATTAGATGGCCTCGACTAGGAGGAGAAACTCGATTGACAGTCTGGTGGTGAGTGGGGTGAGTTGCTCGGGTAGGGAGGTGGGGAGAGCAACAACTGATTACTTTAGGGAGTTCATTAGGAGGCATAGGCAGGGAATATGGAGATGGGTAGGGGATACTGTGCATGGGTTATCCAGTGACAAGGTGAAGGTTCTTACAACATATTTTTCGGAGGATGAGGTTAGGGCAATGCTATGGCGGCTCAACTTTGATGGATGCCCGAGCCTAAACGGCTTTCCTGTTTTCTTTTATGGAGAGTTTTGGCCAATTGTCAAGGAGGATGTGTTGCAGGTGGTTGTGGAGTTCACAGAGAGAAATCGAGGTTTTGACAGACTCAACAAATTCTATATGTTTTTGCTACCAAATCGAGGTTTTGAAGATTATAGGCCAATCGCTCTGTCTAGCGTGGTTTGCTTGATTATTGCGAAAGTCCTAGCAAATAGACTGTGTGGGGTATTGCAGGGATTGATTTCAGAAGTACAGATGACTTTTGTATCAGGGAGAGGAATCCTAGATGACTTTGTGGTGGCTTTGGAGGCCTTGGCTCTATGGAAGAGGAGGATGAAGGCCTTCCTCTGGAAGGTTGATTTCAGTAAAGTTTATGATTCGGTGTAGTCGTCCTTCCTGTGAGCTAATTTGGCAAGGAGAGGCTTTCCGCAAAGGTGGAATGATTGGGTTAAGAGGTGCATCATGATGACTTCGTTCTCGGTGCTATTGAATGGGAATCTTGTGGGGGTTGGGTGTAGCCCAGAAGAGGTGTTCGGTAGGGGTGTCCTCTTGCCCTTATGTTTGTTCTGGTTGTTGATGCCCTGGCACGAGCTGCAGATAAGGCATGTCTAGGTAACCTCTTCAGGGGATTTATAACTGGTGGAGATTGTCATATTCCAGTTCTCCAATATGCAGATGACATGTTTTTGGTGGAAGGCTCTTCAGAGGAGGCATCGTGGTTGCAGGCCTTGCTCGTCCTATTTGGTGAGGCGTTTGGCTGCAGATTAATTATGACAACTCCAACCTGGTGTCCTTTCATATGTCGGACTCGGAGGCAGGCGAGTGTAGTGGGGCCCTCTGGACGGCTATTGGTTCTTTACCTTTCTCCTCCTTGGGCCTCCCTTTGATGGGGGAGCATCTTAGATTGCAAGATTGGTTGTCGTTTTTAGAGAGGATGGAGAAGAGATTAGTAGGGTGGGCATTGAGGCTGTTGTCGAGAGGTGGTAGGCTGACTTTGGCCAAATTTGTGCTCTCCTCCATCCTTAGTTACTTCCATTCGATGTTCAGGCTGCTAAAGTATATAGAAGATTACTGGCTTGATGCGTGATTTCTTCTGGACGAACTATGGAGCAACGGTAAAGGGGCCAGATTGGTGGCATGGGAGGTGTGTCAACCAGTGCAGGAGGGCGACCTTGGGGTGCGGGATGTGGATTGTATGAACATGAGCCTATTGACAAAGTGGATAGCCAGACTGCTCAGAGGTGACTAAGATATCTTTGGGAGTGTTATGCAGAAGTGTTATGGATCCTTCCTTTTGCTAGCGACTTTGGAGATGCCTGTGATTGGGGCCTCCCAATTTCTCATGGGATTGGCCTCGATATTCTTGGAGGTGTGCGGATTCTTTGCTTCCTTGCTGGGCATGGGAGATGTGTTTAAATTCTGGATGGATGATTAGATGGGGGATGTCCCTTTGTGTGTTAGATTTCCTAGCCTTTTCTCTCGGGCTATTCATAAGGAGGAGACTGTGAGAAGCTGTTGGTCCGATGATTGGTGCCCTGCTTTCAGGGGGGCATTTTCTGACCAGAGGATAGAGGAGTTGTAGGAGCTCCTATAGTGCTTGCAGGGGTAGGAGTTGGAGGGTGGGATGGATGGTTTTCACTGGGAGAAGGTTGAATTTTCGGTTGAGGGGGTTATAAAGGTCTGGAGGGAAAGATGGGCACCAACAAAGGATTGGACTTGCTCTCTTTGTGCTTTGATGGAGGAGGATGTTGATCACTTGTTCTTTAAATGTGACTTCGCTTAGCAGGTTTGGAGAAGAATGGGGATAAATTGGATAAGCTATGATTGCCTGGATAGCTTCTAGCCTTTGCTTAGGAGGAGGGGGGGTGGGGGGGGGGGGAAGGAAGAAATAGTGTCTTCAGATCAAAGAAGGATAGAGCGAAAGTGTTGACTGTTCTTTGGGGTATTTGGTTGGGGAGGAATGGAGTGATTTTCAGAGGGCAAAGGCCTTATGTTGAGAACTTTGTCTCATTTCATTTCTTATCTGGTGGTGTTTTGGGGGTCATCCATGTAATTGATTTTGCTATATTCTTTTGGTAATGAATGAATTTGGGTGGTTATCGTCTAGGTAATCACCCTTGTTTCAAAAAAAAAAAATATTGATATAATCGGGCCAATAGGGCAGGCCTTAGGCTGAGCCCATAAATGGGCTACATGGGTTGGGTTGGGTTTTGGTTACCTCAGCCCAAGACCCAACTTATTTAATAAATGGGTCATATTTACAACTCGAGCCTGACCGAAGTTAATTTTGGATTTAGGCTTGGGCTGGCCTAATTGGGCTAGGCATGGCTAGCCTAACCCAATGCTTATCCCTAGCGATAGGCATGGGGTATGAAGTGTAGGCAATGTAGGTGAGTTTATGCTTGAGCTGACATTGCAAGTAGGATGAATCAATGTTGCAATCGGGTGTTTGGTAGGTGTTTTAGCTAGCACACACAGTTAGAGGTGTGACATGAGGTTGTTGATCAGTGATGCGAGGCTGCTAGGGGCAACACATGGTTGTTTGAGATGACATGATGTGAGGAGAAACCCTAGTGGTGGCAACAAAAGGTAGAGGGTTTTGATGGGGTATCAAGTCAAAAGACTCAAAACCATAATGGGTAGCTACTCCGATACCATGTTAATAGGGTGGAATAATTCTCATTGAACTACATGTCCTCTAGATATAGAGGTGCAAAAATAGGAATATGTAGGGTTCAAGCAAGAAAGGAAAACAGAAAAAGGAAATACTAAATATGGGAATCCTTTTAGGGATAGGAATCCCATAGAAATAACAATTCTTCTAACGTGAGTTTTGCGGATTAGCTAACTTCCTCCTTCGTTCATATATTACCTACCTAGGACACTACCACAATTGCTTTTGCCATCTCCTCATGTATATCCTTAGCCTACTTTAATCTAATGGAACAGATTTCATTGTGGACTTTGTGTGTATGACTATCGTTTTGTAGATGTGACTTCATTAGGCTATTGTACCTGCAAGGCATATTCCATAAGTGGTTCATCGGAGACATTTAGGTTGCGTTTGTTTCGTAGTAATGGAATGGAGATGGAATGGAATCAAGTATAGAATGGAATGAGGCAAGGAATGGAAATAAATGATTGATTCCATCTCTTTGTTTGGATTATGGTAGGCATTGAATAGCTAAAGATAGATCTAATTCCTTTCAATTGTTTGAATGGATCCGTTATTGAGATGAATGGAATTAAAACTTTTTTGCATATTTGACACTATACATTTTTAAAAATATGGTAATTGTCAATTTTAACATAAAATTTAAGTTATGTATAGCTTAATCCATTAATAAGAAATAAATATTATTAATTTACATAAAAGCCCTTAAATTTAAAAAAATATTTCAATTTAATCCATTATTTTATATATATTACACTAATTAAAATTTAACATGTCTACCCAAACAAAATATCAAGTCAATAGATAAGGAAAACATTAAAGGCTAATTTATGGAATATAAATGTCTGAATAATAAAAATTCAACTACATTATTCATTGCGAGAATAAAAACAAATAAACTCAACAATTTTAATCTAAAAACTTTCTACCAAAGCCTTCTTTCTCATTATCTGGGAGAGTAAAGAAAAAAAATCCAATGCATCAACATTACGAGCAATCTTCAGATAAATTTGATGGTGTTGACTTTGTTGGTGCAAGTGCACCACGATCGTTGATTTTGATGATAACAAAGCACTTGAATTTTAACATTTTCAATTGATTTTAAGATTTCAGGATTATTGCAAATAAAAACAAGTGTGAAGGAGCTCAAGCTTAAGACCATGGAGAAATGGAGCAGCTTGTTGGAAAACAAAAGCATCAATGAGCATGAAACACGGATTGGGGAGCTTTGCTTAGGCTTAAAGCTTGAAGAAGAAGAATAGAATAGAGTTTTTCTATTTCATGTATTTGTTTATTTGTTTTCTTTCTTTAGATTATTTTTAAAGAGCCCAAAATATATTAACTTAAGTCCTATGAATACTTACCTATCTTTAGAACACTTAGGCAAATCCTAGAATAGATTTAGAAAATCAAAACCATATTCAAACAGCTCTATCAGGTGCCCAACAAGCTTACCGGACGTCTGACATCACCTTTGTAGATGCTTGATGTTTAGATAAGAAGTTTAATGTAGAGCCATTAGCTTTTGTTAGAACAATATCCTCTCAAGACTATTGGAAATATCTTATTAATATTTCCAGACGTTTGGAACCCTCTACAGACGTTTAACAAGTAGACGTTAGGCCAAATTTGACTCAAATTTGATTTGTCAGAATACCTTTAATCATGAGATCCTTAGGAAATTAATTCCAGGAGAATATCATCTAATTTAGACGTCCAATAATATGTACGGATGTCCAGTATGACGTTTGACCACTAAACAATAGAACCATGTTTGGATCTGGTTGATTTCAGAAACAAATCCCCACATGATTAGATGTCCAAATTATGTATCAAACATCTTAAAATTCACAATTAGACGTCAGAATTTTATTGACAAGATCCCCGTTTAGATCCAATTAAATTTAGACATCTGATTAGACGTCTAGACTTTACATTAGTCGTTTGACCAGACGTCTAACCTAATTTTCAAACGTTTGATTATGCTGTCAAAGTCATATGACCCTAATTTCGGCTTGATTCTTCTTGGATTTTATTCCAACGGTTATGACGCCTTTCCAAGGCTTTCTTGAAGGTTCCTAAGGCCTCTATAAATAGGGGATGACCTCTCCTTTTCTCTACACCTAGGAATCAATTCTTCCCACTACCATATCCATCTTGCAAAAGATCAAGAGAAGAAGATTGTGGTTCTGCTCTCCAAGCTTCCTAGCATATGTTAGAGAGCACTAAATCTCTGCTACATCAAGCTCGTCCACTTCCATCTTGTGGGAAGAAATTCTTGCCTATAGAAGCTTATGACAAATCTTACATTTGGGCTCTATAGGTTGTTTCTGTTTTATTTTTGGTTGGGTATTCATGTGGTGAACTCTTGTCTCCTTCCTGAGACAATTCTTTTCGTGAAGAAGAGGGGTTTTGAGGTATACTACTTTCGGGTTAAAGTAGTTGAGGTTGTGTCACCCTTGTTTAAGTAATACGTTAATGAATTTGATGTACTCGGTAGATCGGAAAATCCTAAGTCGGGAAGACTTAGGTGGTGGTTTTTACTTTTGGGGTTTCCACCTAAAAATTGTCTCTTTATGGTGAATGCTATTTGTGTGATTGCATTTTATTTGTATTAAATTTCAATTCACTATTCACTCCCTCTTTAGTACAATTTCAGACTTGGATTAAATGAAGTTATTTTTGATTACTCTCCATTCAATTTTAGTTTGTTCTCAAGAGCATTAATCCCAATAGCTCTACTAAATTGGTTGGTTGCTTCTTTAATTTCTAAAGTAATCATAGTCGCAGTGTTGATGATAGGTTTTCCTAAGCTATCTGTAAGAGACCTTACTTTTATGCCTATGAATAGAATTCTCTTCAGATACTTCTTGATTTCTTGAGAGAAGAGGGCTCTAAGATCAATATATAAATCAACTGTATTAGCATCATTTTCATTTGCAGTTTCAGCCTCTACTTCATCAATAACATCAATAGCAGCTTCGGCATTGCTTCATGTGGCATGATCTTTCCTGAAAATAGTGTAAAAGTCATTATAATATGGGAATTACTTATTTTTGATTTGAGCTACATCCTTGCGACTCTGAAATCAAATAATAAATAAACGTTATAAGAAATTTAAATTATAATAAATTTAAAAGTTATAAAAGTTCAAAACGAAATTACCTGTAAATAATTTTCCCATATCTTGTTTTTAGCAATCACACACTTTAAATTTAGATTGTATTCAAAACCACTTATACTTCCGTTTAACATATCTCACACAATGTGAAAGTAATTGTTAAATGTCTTAATTTGTGATTCACTATGTAGGCTCCCTTTTATTCCATAACTTTGAAATTGTTGTTTAAATGCCTTTTCTAACACTCCAAGATATCCTGATTTGAATCAATTATCAACCTTATAGGTCCCATCATGGATTAAATCAAGTAGTGCTTCGATAAGCTTTTGATCTTCCTCATTTGATCATTTTTGCTTATTTTTTCTAGGGCCACAATTCATTTCTGTTGCTTGGCTCATATCTTTTAAGAATAATTTACAAAATGAGATCTGATAAAGCAAATATATAAAAAATGAAATAATTTTCACAAATTGCAAAATATATAAAGCAACTTTTTTTATTTAATTACAAGAAAATTTTAATTTTTGAAATAAGATTGCAAGGGAAATTAATATAAAGAAAAAAAATATGTGCTCAATTATATTCATAAATTGAACATTGCATTAGCTAAATTATCTCTCCATAACATCCATGCATGGTTCTACATTTATCAACTTCGATTCGTCTTCATCAGATTCATTTGCATATTCGAAACTTCTAGTACTTCATCTTCTACTAGAACTTTTACCATCCTACATCTTACATAATTATGAAGACAAGCTAAAATAATTTTGTTTTTAGCTTTTATTGAATAAAATGGACTCCTCAATATCACCCAACATTTCTTTAGTAATCCAAAGTAACGCTTAATCACATTCCTTGCTCTCGCGTGCTTCAAATTAAAAACTTCTTTAGGGGTACTTGGTTGATAATAGTTCTCCACAAAGTCAAATGCTATCGTTGTTTTTTATATGGAGCGAGAAAACTTTCACCATTCATGTATCCACGGTCGACCAAATAATATTGCCCTATAAGTAAAAATTAAGAGTTTAGGTTTTTGATATATTTATATGGAGTCAATTTAGAGAAACTTAATAAATCATATTTACTGTGAGGAACAATTAGTCCATCACTTCTTGAAAGTACATCTCTCAATACACGACTATCTGTTGCAGAACCTTCCCAACTTGGTAATACGTAGATATATTGCATTTCTGGTGATGTTAGTGTAGCACTCTAGTTATTTTTATTTCCTATTTTGGACTATTTTGTTATTTATTTTTCCTTTATGGACTTATGTTGCAATTTATCCAAACACCTCTCTATATGAAGAGGTGTAGGGCTTCTTTTGAGAAATAGGAGATTCATTTCCTTTGACTTGGTATCAGAGCAATGATCCTAGATCGAGGCTCCGGTATCTCACCCTCACAAGTCTCTGAACCCAACCACCAAATCCCTCGTTCTCTTTTACTAGAATCTTCACCGGCGTTGATCTTCAAAGGGCAACAGCGGCAGACCGGCAGCATAGGGCACCAGTCCACCGTTGTCGCCCATCAGATCAGCGCTGTAGGTGGCTGATCAGTGGTTGGCTACCACTAATCTGTGCTGGCGATGGTGTAGTAGTTCCCAATGGTGCCGCTAATGGGTTGGTGGTGACTGTTGGGCCCCTCCCTCTTCCGGCAAGGGAGCACAACGTTCCTTGGAGGTACTGCTAAGGCTTTCCTCGTGCTCTAACATGCACTAAATCTTGATCTCTGCAGCGCTTGTGACTTTTGGGATAATATCTAAGATCTCTAGATCTTAGACTAAATGTTTAAGAGATCACTTTCTCTGATTTCAGAGTTTTTAGATCTAAATAGTGTTTCTCAGATTGTGTTTGTGGCATCTTGTGGTTGTCCTAAGAGACGGCCTCTTCAAGTTCTTCGGAGGTATCATCGGTGACCGATATGGACCTCGGGAGTTACATAACTCCCTTCTTTGCTCCTATTGTCAAGTTAAATGAGACCAATTATCTCAAATGGTCTCAAACGTTCCTCATGGCTGTAGATGGACACGATAAGGAGTACATTCTGATGGAGTTGGAGCCACAAGAGAAGATAGGGAAAAATGTCACATGGAAGAACAGTGCCATGGTTAGTGCTTGGATCATGAATTCTGTGGAGCTTCAGATTGGAGATGGGATCATGTACTACAGGATGGCCAAGGAGATGTGGGATTCTCTCAATGACACTTATTCTCATGAGAAGAATTCCAATAAGGTGTTTGAGATTCATCATGTCATTGGTGATCTGAAGTAGGACCAATCCTTATCTCAGTATTATGCTACTTTGAAGGGGCTTTTAGAAAAATATAGTCTGCCGTCTAGTCTGCACTTGTGCTATTCAGAGAGCGCACAAAGAGTATGTTGTTATTCAATTCCTAGATGGCCTTGGACCAGACTATGATGTTACCCGGTCCCAGATCTTGACTCTTGCTGAGCTTCCTTCCCTTGAGGATGCATACAATTGGGTGAGCAGGGTGGTTGTTAAGCCACCTTCATCTGATGTTGGTTAGACTTCAGCTATGGTGGCCACTGGAGGATGTACTAGACGTGGTTCTCCATATCAGGGGGAGAGGACGTGGTCGGGGCATAGGTGGTAGATGCTGAGTCACGTGCTCATACTGTGGCAAAGTTGAACATTTGGAGGCTACCTACTGCTTTAAGCATGGTAGACCTCCTATAGTCAACTAAGCTATTTTTTCTGAGGTGAGTAACATGGTGTCACGTGCTGATTATGACGTGGTGGTTTAGCGACTTGCCCAGTTGACTCAGGAGCCTACTACTACTACTGATACCACTACATTAGCCTTTACAGGTAGAGCTTCTACTTCTACTCCTGGCAAGGGTCTTTCTGATGGCACCTTGTGGTTATTAGATTCAGGAGCTTCTCCCCATCTCAGTGGTGATCAGACATGCTTTAGATAAGTTCAGACAATCCTGCTTGGTAGATCTGTTCAGGTGGCAGATGACAGACATTGTAGAGTGGATGGTAGAGATGTTTCAGTGACTCCCTCACTGAAACTACCTATTGTTCTTTATGTTCCTGATTTCCCTATTTGTATTTTATCAGGTAACAAAATTGCAAAAGACTTACATTGTCGTGCTATTTTTGATGAGTTGGGCTGTAATTTTCAGGACAAACTCATGGGGAGGACGATTGGTAGCGGACATGAGGAGGGGGTGTGTATCGCCTGATCCAGATTCCTTTTACTGCTGTGTTGGGGTAAGGTCGCTTTTAGTAATGGTACAACTCTTTAATGGTATCGTTGACTTGGGCACCCTTCACTGGATAGGCTACGACGTGTTATCCCTCACATTTCGCCTACCACAGAGATTTTGTGTGATGCATGTCAGTTGAGGAAGCATCACAGAGCTAGTTTTCCTTCCAGTTCCTTACATAGTTTTGTAGCTGTTTTTGATTTATTGCATATGGATGTATATGGTCCTAGAAGAGTGTTGGATAGATTGGGTTATCGTTTCTATTTACTTATTGTTGATGATTTTTCAAGGATGTTATGTCTATTTTTGTTAAAGAATAAATCGGTGGTTGGTTCTGTGATTGAGACATTCATTTTGCAAATATAGATTCAGTTCTCTATTGTTGTGAAAATTGTACGTTCAAATAATGCTTAGAGTTTTACACTGCCAAGTTGGCATCATTTTATCAATCTCTTAGGATTGTCCATTAGACATCATGCACCTATACATCACAACAGAATTGAGTGATTGAGAGGAATCGTCATTATGTGTTAGATGGTGCTAGAACTTTACTCATTTATCATATTGTGCCACAGATCTACTGGGAGATGCGGTGTTAACTGCTTGTTATTTAATTAACAGATTGCCTAACTCAGTTATTCAAGAACAGGTTCCATGGCAGGTTCTTCACTTAGAGAAGGAATTGTTTACTGTGCCACTACTTGTTTTTGACTGTGTAGCCCTTGTCTATGTTTTAAGATCTAACGGGGATAAACTTACCCCAAGAGCAGTAGAGTGTCTTTTTGGGATACAGTAGCACCCAGAAAGGATACAGATGTTATGATCCATGGGGTAGGAAGCATTATGTGATTGCTGATGTAACCTTTCATGAGCCTATTCCATATTTTTCCATAGATGGGAATCAATTGTCTTTTAAGGGATAACCATCTCCCATGCTAGTGCCAGGAGTTCCTTTAGAGCAGATTCTTGTCACTCATACTGAGGATGGTACTACAGAGCCTTTCTGCCGAGCAGGAGACAAAGCCAACTCATGTCTATAGGTTTCTGATTACATATAGACATGCTTGGTGTCAAAAACAACCCCTACTACCTTAGCCATCCATCTCTCCTAGTCAGGTACGTGTTGATACTGACATGAGTTGTTTTAGTGGTCATCGTGCAGGTACTTCAGATGATTCTGCTCTTACTGAGGAACACGCTTCACTTCCTGCTATCATTGAGCTTATGGAAGAGGATCTTGACCTTTCAATTGTTATACGAAAGGCTCATCGGAGTTGTGCCCATTATCATGTAGCTGGAGCGGTTCCTACTACTAACCTTGGGCGCTCGTTTGCTGTGTTCACAGATGCTTTCTCTGTGACACAGCTTCCCACTTCCTATCAGCAAGCCTTGTTTGATCCAAAATGGTGGTAGGCCATGGAGGAAGAGATAGCTGCCTTGCACTCTAGAGGGACGTGGGAACTTACAAATCTACCTAGACACGCCAAGATAGTGGGATGTTGCTGGGTCTTTGCTTTCAAGTACAATCCCGATGGCACCATAACTCGTCATAAGGTGCAATTAGTAGCAAAGGGATCCACCCAGACATGTGTAGTAGATTTCTTTGATACATTCTCTCCTGTGGCACGACCTCCTACTGTTTGCATCCTATTATCTATGGCTGCACACTACGATTGACCTCTTCACCAGCTGGATGTGAAGAACGCCTTTTTCTACAATGATCTTTAGGAAGAAGTTTACCTGCAATAGCCTTCGGGGTTTGAGACTCAGGAGGAGTGTGTGTGTAGGCTGAAGAGGGCTATCTATGGCCTGAAGTAGAGTATGAGGGCTTGGTTCCAGAGACTGTCAGAGGAGGTTCAGGCCATGGGACTGTTGAGGTCTTTTGCTGACCATTAACTTTTTGTTAGGAAGAGTATAAGGGGAGTTGTGGCCCTCCTTGTTTATGTTGATGATCTCATCCTTACAGGGGATGACATGGCAGGTATAATAGAGGTGAAGAAGTTAGCTGAAGCTTTTGTGATGAAGGATCTGGGTAAACTTAGATATTTGTTAGGCATTGAGGTGGCACGCAGTAAGGATGGCAGTGTTCATAGTCACCGCAAGTATGCACTTGATGCATTACAGGAGACATGAATGTTGGGATCTAAACCTACCAATATACCAATGGATCCTAAAGACATCTCTATGATATCGAGTCTTAGCCTATAGACAATAGATCTTATAGGCAATTGGTTAGTAAACTTTTATATCTTACTATTACTCATCCTGATCTCTCTTTTGCAGTAGGGAAACTTAGCCAGTTCATGGACAAACCAACCAATCTTGCCATGCAGGTGCTTAGATATGTGAAGAAAGCATCATGTAGAGGCATTCGATTTCAGAAGGGTGCATCTATGAGTGTTATTGGCTATTTTGATGTAGATTATGCCAGTTGTATGGCAGACAAAAAGTCAACAACTGGTTTCTGTACTTATGTAGGAGGCAATCTTAAGACCTTGAAGAGTAAGAAGCTGTAGGTGGTATCTAGGTTAGGTACAGAGTCAGGGTACCGTGCCATGGCATAGACGGCTACTGAGATGGTTTGGGTTAGATCAGTGTTACAGGATTTATGTGTTCATGTAGAGGGACCGCTGGAGATGAGGAGTGATAATTGTGCTACCATGTATATTGCAAACAACCCAATGTTCCATGAGCGTACCAAACGTGTTGAGGTTGATTGTCATTACACTAGAGACTTGATACAGCGTGGGATTATTTACACCACCTCAGTTACTTCTGAAGATCAAACTGCAGATATATCCACGAAGTCACTTTCTCAACCCGTGTTTGATTTATGTTGTTCCAAGCTGAGTATAGTTGATACATTTGTTCCAGCTTGAGGGGGAATGTTAATGTAGCACTCTGGTTATCTTTATTTCCTATTATTTGTTTTTCCCTTGTAGACTTATGTTGTAATTTACCCAAACACCTCTCTTTATATAAAGAGGTGTAGGGTTTCTATTAAGAAATAGAAGATTCATTCCCTTTAACTGGTAAACATGCATCTAGAACATTAATTGCAATTGTTTGTTTTCTTGACCAATACTTCGATTTTTCTATTTTCGGAGCAATCACTTCAATGTATTTAAGGGCACCAATGCAGTCCTAACATATAAATCGATAGTTACTGAAATCAAAGATGACTATGTAAAATTACGCATGTACCTTAAATCATTTCTATGGATCATCAGTTGAATTTGCAGGAATTGGTTGTGGCTTCTTGTATAACTCATTTTGCAATCGTAGAATAACATTCAAAACACAGTGGAAATATCTGCTGACCGTCTCTGCAGATCGTATAAAATGAAATTTGATGACTCTATTCTTTACACGATGAGCAATAATATATAAAAAGATAGCAACTTGCTCGTCCACTTTCATATTTCAAGAATTTGATAATTTGCCAGTAGTTCTTAGCAAGTCACAAAGTTTTGAGAAGGCAAATTGATTAATTCTTGTCATATTGTAACAACTTTGGTCATTGTCACATAACCTTTGAAGAGATACACTTCGTTAAAAATCTAAGTTAATCTTATTTTTCTTTGATAGATGCTTTATGCATAGAATTAATGCAGGGTGGTTGAAATGGAGGGGTGCATCTGGTGTTATCTGTGATAAGAGGATTCCTTTAAAAGTCAAAGAAAAATACTATTGAGCTGTGGTAAGACTAGCCATGTTGTACGATTCTGAATGCTGGGTTATAAACTATAGGCATGTATAGAAGATGTTTGTGGTAGAAATGAAGATGTTAAGATGGATGTGTGATCATATAAGAAAGGACCGTATTTCAAATGAGATTATTAGAAAAAAGGTTAGGGTGGCACCGATAGAGGATAAAATGAGAGAGGCACGTCTAAGGTGGTTTGAACATTTACAAGAAGGCCACTAGATGCTCTAGTTAGGAGATGCGAGAAGTTGGAGGTTGAATCCGCTAAGAGGGGATGAGGAAGACCAAACAAGTGTTGGAAGGAAACTATTAAGTATGACCTCAATTACTTTAATTTAAGTCCTAAAATGGTTGAAAATCGATCTGTATGGAGGTAAAGAATCCATATAGACGATCTCACTTAGTGTGGGAAAATACTTGATTGTTATTGTTGTAGATGCTTTATGCAATGACATTAGACAACCCCCTCAATAATAATGAGAAATAGGTACATTAATTGTAGTTTATTTAACTAATGTACTATTGTTATGATCATTGTTTGTCGTTGCTTCTTCTTCCTTAACGAATTAGATGAATGTATTATAATTACACGATATTCAAAAGAAAAGATTAATTCAATTTTACATTACAATATAATCAATTTACAAAAATATTAAAGAATATAGTATGCACAAGATGAT
Source organism: Thalassia testudinum (assembly GCA_037157565.1). Lineage (NCBI taxonomy): Eukaryota > Viridiplantae > Streptophyta > Magnoliopsida > Alismatales > Hydrocharitaceae > Thalassia > Thalassia testudinum. Next base: position 19,887,172 of record JAZHRO010000015.1, on the reverse strand, counting down.
TAAAATAGTTAAAACATAATACAAATCACATGAAAGCTTCAAACGTCTCGAAAAGTAACAAGAGCATTTTTTTTCTTTAACAAAAAAGGAAAGAAAAAGAAAGAAAAGGATAAGGACCACCATGTTACCTTCTCATTTAACAAAGAAAAGATAATAATAGGTGTTAACTCTTGCTATGCACAACATTTACAGATGCTCTAGGTCAATGTTTTGTGTAACGTGTTAATCAACCATTGCAAGGATTGAATTACAGACGGATAATGTTTTTGATGAAGTTATTTTAGACAAACCCTCTAATGATTTTAATTTGGCATACATACTCAAAAATATTATCGTTATCTGTAAACCTAAAATACATCATTGCCTAAATTTCTATATCTCTAGTAACCGTGCGTCTAGAAATTCCCTTCTAAGATTGGAGCAGCACATAAAATGTCATATTTGCCTTTCCCTGTTAGCACGTTACTCTCCCAGTCCTGAAACATCACATTTGTTGGACACTTGGAGCATTGAATGCCATCACCACAATGTTTCAGACCCTCCATTGATGTGCCATGAAAGGGTGACAGGCAATCCAATTAAAGTTTGTTACGTTATGTTGACGGTCATTTTGTTATTTTTATTTATTGTTGGATCCTTGGTATATTTTTTCTCTCACCTCTCTATATATAAAGAGGTATACGGTTGATTTAGTGAAATAAGAACTTTCATTTTCTTCAACATGGTATCAGAGTCAAGTTAAGAATACTAGCAAGAAAACCCTAACTCTACTACCAAGGCCCACTTTCTCCATTGCTGTTGTTGACGTAGCCGGCCAACAATAGTAGTTGTTGCCGTTGTTGGGTCGCTAGTCTCTCCTCTTTCTTGCACTCTTTCTCTTGCTATCGGTCTTTGTTCGGCGGCAGGGGGGGTGGTCCCTCCTAGTTCCAACTGCTGCAAGCCCTAAGGAGGTCCTTGGCTTGTGTTTGATGGAGTTCTAAAGCCAAGGGCCTTTTAAAAGATGTATTGATGCATCATTAGTGTTATGGTATGATATATTCAAACCTTTGGACTATTTTTGGGGTGTGTATTCCTTTGTTTTGATGATCATTTGGGGTGTGTATTCCTCTTTGGAGTGTTGGAGTTTTTGAACCACGTGTGTGCAGATTACGGGGTGTGTATTCCCCTTTCAATTCAGTCCTGGGGTGTGGATTCCCCTCTGCGATATTGAAATTAGTATTGTACGTGTTGTTGAAGTTTTCAGGTGTGTATTCCCCTATGTAGCATCAAAATCATATTTGTAGGTATTGAAGAAAGAAAAATCAGATCTGGGTAGTGTTGTTTTGTGGACATGGAAACTTCCCCTAAGTTAGAGATTGTGGTGGGAACTGTTGTGGGTGACTCTTCTCCAACCATTGGTGTGACGTGGTTGATTGACTTGGGTGCCTCCAATCATTTATCCGGTAATCCGCAGTGTTTGGGACAGATTCAATCCGTTTCACAAGGTCACATTGTGCAAGTGGTTGATGGGTGACATGCCCCTATTGCTGGTTAGGGGGCAGTTATAGTTACCCCATCTATGCAGCTCAACCATGTCTTGTTTGTTCTGGACTTGTCCATGAATTTGCTTTCTGTTAGTGAATCAAGCACATGAACTATCGTGTCATCTTTGATAAGTTTGGATGCACTTTTTAAGATCGAATGACAGAGAAAATTATTGGTAGTGGATATGAAGAAAGAGGTGTTTACTAACTTGTTTAGGGCCCCATGGATGTAGCTTCTTAGATTAGCTCTGCTTCAGGGAGTGCTTTATAGTGGGCATAGACGGTTCGGTCATCCATCTTTGGATAGACTACATAGACTTGCTCCACATTTGTCCCTAACCACATCACTTTCTTGTGATACGTGTCAACTTGGGAAGTACTATAGGTCTACCTTCCCATCTGCTACTGGACTATGCACGTCTTCAAACTTTCAGTTGATGCATCTTGATGTTCAGGGTCTCAGCAGGGTTCCTGATAGACTAGGACATTGTTATTATTTGATTGTGTTTCATGATTTCTCCTAATTGTCTTGGTTATTCCTCATGAAGAACAAATTTGAAGTAGGTCTCCTTATCGAGGAGTTTGTGTTAATGATAAAGAATTAGTTTGATGTCTGCATTAAGACAGTTAAATTAGATAATGCATTGGAGTTTTGTACTTGTCGGTTGACAGATTTCTATGGTTTGCATGGTATTATTCATCAGACTTCTTGTCCCCACACTTCTTAGCAGGATAGGGTCACGGAGAGGAAGCATGAACATATTCTTGATATGGCTAGAACTCTTTTTATTCAGAACAGTGTGCCACGTACTTACTGGGGAGATGCAGTTCTCACGGCTTGCTATCTCATTAATAGATTGCTCTCCTCAGTTATTCATGAGCAGGTACCATGCTGGTGTTATATCTTGATGCAGAATTGTTTGTGTTCTACCCAAGACATTTTGGGTGCATGGCTTTTGTTCATCTTTTTGGACCTGGTCGAGATAAATTAGCACATAGAGCAGTCGTGTGCTTCTTGGCTACTCTCGTACCCAGAAGTGGTACCGGTGTTTTGATCCTCTACACCAAAAGCATTACACTACTGTAGATGTCATCTTTCATGAAGTTGTTCCTTACTTTTCTGTTGCTGCTAGGTAGGTGTAGAGTGTGCCAGAGTATGCTCCTATGCCAGTTGCTCTTGAACCATTTGGTGTCTTCTTAGATAGTAGCAGTTTTCCTTCTACTGGGCCATCTACTAGCATATTCAGGCCTGTACCAGTAGATGAGAGCACATTCAAGGGTCACACTTATCAGTTGCCAGTTTCTTACAGGGCAAAGCCACCCCTTTCTTCTATTCCACAGTCTCCTCCGGTTAGTGTTGAGAATCGGAGGCTACTTCTCAGGACATTCCTTTAGATACAGTGTCCAATACAATGGATGTCTCATCTGGTACAATGTTAGGAGAAGTGGAGGTTGAGACTATTGATAATGCTTCTCTTATCGATGTTTCTCCAGGTCCTATTCCCATGAGTACTGATGATGATTTGCCTATTGTTATTTGGAAGGCCCCTCGATCATGTGCCCATTATCGTGTGGTTGGGAGTGCAATCTCCACTGATTCATTGAGTGATAAGTTTCATGCTTTCACAACGGCTGTTTCTAGATCTAAGATACCTATTTCCTATCAACGGGCTCTTTTGAACCTGCACTAGAGATCTGTCATGGAAGAGGAAATGTTTGCACTATGTGCCAGGGGGATCTGGGAGCTTACTCCGTTACCTTCTCGAACACATTTGGTTGGTGCTAGGTGGGTTTTTGCTTTGAAATACAATTCCGATGGGTTAATTTCTTGGTATAAAGCTCTTCTTGTGGCCAAAGGATTTACCTAGACCTATGAGGTGGATTTCTTTGATACCTTTCCCCTTGTGGTACGTCTTTCTACTGTCTATATTCTTATTTCTGTTACAGTACACCATGGATGGTTACAGTACACTATGGAAGGCAAGGATGATTGAAACATGGCGAGAAGGAGGAAGGAGGGTGAAGTGAGGGAGGTAACGGCATGACTTTGGAAATTAAGACATGATGTAGGGGTCAAAAAGTTCATTTTTTAACATTTTCAATGGAAAATAGTATGATCATTAACCTCAAATCAACTCAATGGCATTTTTGTTAACATGGACAATTCTTATGGCATCTATGTGATATTATTTTCCTTTTGACATTTATATCAAATTAAAAAATTTAATTCCATTTTTGTAAAATCCCCAATGAGGACTTTCTTTAACAAGTCCGCAATGTTTTCTCCTCTTCTATCAAGTTCTTTTGCAGTAATCATGTTCTTGAGATTTTGCAGTAGGTTTTAGAGTCAGATATTCTTGTAATTACATTATATACTAAACATGTGCCTTATACCCCTCAATAGAATGGGATTGCTTAGAGGAAGCTTGAATGTATTCTTGATATTGCCAAGACATGTAGAGTTTTCTAGGAGGATGCTATTTTTTGGCAAATTACCTCGTCAACAATGATAACTGTGAATGATATAATATATTGCAGTGCCAAAATATGATGCGCCATTCCTGGAGGAATGTACATAAACAGTAGTGAAGCTGGTGAGAAAGGTGGTTAAGGTTTGGCTGTTTGGTGAGGATAGTCTTGGACCATTCTTTCAAAAAAAGAAAAAAAAGAACAGCCTCGGATCATGCCAAGAAGATGCAATCAGGTTTGGGTGGTATCAAAATAGGCCAGGGTAGCACCAGAAAGGCTGGATGGTGGGGAACAGGCTAAGGTGGTGCTCCGATGCAGAACATGCTGAGGTGCTGCTGAGATCAGGCTGAGGTGCTGTTTCTTAGGGTTGGAGTGCTAGGTATTGAACTTCACCAAGGTGGTAGCTTTGAGGATAGAAGTGGAGAGGGCAAGCTCTTGGTACTTAAGGTTGTTGATGCCAAGAATAGGTCAGTGAAGCCAAGCGTAGCATACGTGATCCTGGCAGTGCTACTTGTGAAGGCTGCTGGCAAGTGGTCCGATATTGAGATAGTCAATGGTGGTTTTGACTGCTGTATTCTTTTTTTTTTTGAGAAAGAAGATGGAAAATTTCCGGAGATCGATAATTATTTAGAAATTATATTAATCATGAAAAATGAACATATTCAGACAAAGAAAAAGTCTCCCTCACAACATTATCTACCTAACACTGTTCAGATCTAAAAATAGCACCGTTCCTTTGTAACCATATGGACCACAATGCCGCTGCCGCCGTGATCCATCCCATCACATCAAGGCTGTAGTGATCACGGAATGAATTCCAGAAGAGTTGTTGACCATCACAATTGGAAGTGCGGAGTTGGAGACGATCCCAAACATCCCTAGAGAAGTTGCATTTGAAGAATAGGTGTTCTACGTCCTCCTCCATCCGACCACAAAGAGTGCAGGTTGAGTCAACCTCATCATACCACCTCTTCAACATTGTATTAGTGATCAATCGCTCCCTTCGCAGAAACCAAAGGAATAATTTTATCTTTAACCGAAGATGACACTTCCAGAGTATGCGACAATCAGATTGCATCAGATCTGAAATTCCAGCAGTTGGAAGGCTCTTTTCATGGGCTTTTTAACAGTGAATCTTCCCTCCTTCCATAAAAAGCAGTCCAGCTGTCCTTTCTTCGGTTGTAGGTCTGAAATGTGATGTGTTAGTTGTTCAAATTCAGCAAATGACTGATCATTGGAATTCCCAAGATCCACGCTGGACATCCCACATCTCTTCACTGTTGCATTTATGTTTCCTGCAAGATGAAAGACCCTTGGAAACAATTGCAAGAACGGCCCTGCATCACATCATTTATCAAACCAGAGCATAAAAGATTTTCCATCCCCCAAGGATGGTTCAAACTCATCACAATTCTTCTCCAACACCTGTTGAACCGATTACCAAAAGGCCGACATACCTCGTCTTACGGTCACCATGTCACCAAAGTTCATGTTCATGTCATGAGAGTCTTTGATAATGGTGGAGACCATGGACTTTTCACCATAGGCTATTCTAACCGCCCACATCATCAATAGTGCCTTATTGAAAGCATCCAACGCACGCATACCCAATCCCCCATCTTTCTTGGGAGTCCAAATTTCCTTCCATCGGACCAGTTGAGCAAATCTGCCTTCGTATTCCACGCCCTTCCAAAAGAATCTCTTCCTTATCAACTCCAACTGGGTGATAATTTTCTTTGGCCGCTTAAACATAGATAAGAAGAAAATTGGGATGGAGGATAGGACAGACTTTAAAAGAACCAACCTCCCTCTTGATAATAGTCTACCACTCCAACTAGATAACCTCTTCCAAATCTTCTCCACCACATAACCCTAATTTGAAGAAGCTTTTTTCCTTTGAGGGGGAGCCCAAGATATCTGATTGGTAAATAGCCCACCAGCATCTCCAAGACACGCCCAATATCTTCAACCACCGCTGGGTTGAAGGAAAAGGGGACAAGAATAGACTTCGCTCTATTTATCTTCAGGCTTGAAATTGAGGCAAAGATTCTCATCATGGAGGAGATGTGTTCTGCCGTAGGAACTCCTCCTTGAATGAAGAAGATTGAGTTATCCGCATATTATAGAAGTGGTGTGAGCAAAGATCCATCACCTTGACAAGTGAAACCTTGGAATAAATTACCACAAGAAGCCCTGAATGCCAAAGTTGCTAAAGTATCAATTGCAATGTCGAAAAGGAGCGGTGCCAAAGGACACCCTTGTCGCACCCCCTTTGGGGTTGAATCCACACCCCACTTGATCTACCATTCACTAGAGAAGAATGATGTAGTGATACAGTGTTTCATTAATAACTATACCCATCTCTCAAGAAATTCTTTCTTCCTAAGAACATCTCACAAATATCTCTTAAGAGATTAAGTCATACGCCTTGGAGAAGTCAACCTTCCAAAGGAAAGCTTAGGAACCTCTCCTCTTCCAAGCTCCCACCGTCTCCTCGGCCAAAATGAAGGAATCCTGCAGGGATCACCCCTTATGTAGGTTGACTGCACAAGAGATATAATATTAGCCATAACCGGACACAATCTATTTGCTAACACCTTAGCCATTAGCAAATAAATCACATTTGATAAAGCAATGGGCCTAAATTCGTCAACACACACAGCTCCAACTTTTTTTGGCAAAAGGAATAAATAAAATTTATTTAATTTGTCAAAGCCCCTATCCATAAACTCCCTTACCAAATCCACCAAATCCGTCCCAACCATGTTCCACATCTCCTTGAAAAAGAGGACCTGTAATCCATCAGGACCTGGGGATCCCTCAGCTTTTAAGCTTCTAAGTGCCACCAAGACTTCTTCATCACCCACCTCTTTCAAAAGATCCCTCTTTGCTTCTTACTTTACCTGGTCCAACTCCAAGGAGCCCAAATGCCAGTCACTACAAGCTTGTCTTTGGGTGAAATCATGATAGTGCATTCTGAAGACATCATAAATCTGGCGCCTCTACCTCAAAGTGTTGCCACCTATATCTAAGGAGTTGATCATGTTATGCCTTCTTCTGTTATTGGCTGCCAAGTGGAAAAACTTAGTATTTGCATCGCCTTCTTAAGCCATAATTACCTCAATTTTTGTCTCCAATTCAATTCTTATTTATGATCATCCTCCAAAATGATAGACTGCATCCTCCTGCATTCATCCTTGTCACAAGTTGACAAGGGGGCTTCTCCTACCTATCCAGCTTAGAAATCTTCTTTAGTGCCTTATTTCTCCTTTCATCCCGACGCTTCATGAGATCCCGTTTGAAATCAATCATTTCCTACTAGACTGCCCTAATCTTGCATGCCATAGTTCTGCAACCGAGGAGGAAGTAGCCATGGAGGGCCACACATCCTCAATCATCTCTGTGAATTTGGGTTCCTTCAACTAAGATTTGCGACACTTAAAATAACTAGAGAAATTTACCGCCTCATTATCGGATCACATAATGGCCGTATGGTCAAAGAATGGACGATCACACATCGTCACCTCTGCACTATGAAAAAGACTTCGCTATTGAAACATTACACAAAAATCTATCAATCCATGATGTCGAACGATTCCCATTCCTCCACATGTACCTTGCTCCATTGATGGGCAAATCCACCAACTCAAGGTCTTGTATCACATGTTGAAAATTCAACGACGCCTTGTCCCTCCTACCATCAGGTCTGTCGTCCAAATGTAGAGTAGCGTTAAAATCTCCCCCCACTAACCACAACCTACCATCCACAAAAACACTAGCCTGCTCCACCTCCTCCCAAAACACGGTTCTAGCCGAATCATCGCAAGGGCCATAAACCCCTTACACCGCAAAGCAAAAATCATCTTTCTTCCTAGTCAAAATTGTTGTGGAAACTCTCCTCGCCAATAGAGAGGACTCAACATCAAACGCATCACCATTCCATAAGATAAGGATTCCACTCGATTGCCCTTCTGCGTTCACCTCTAAAAAATTAGAATACTTGTCACCATAGATGCTATTTTTAATTTGAGTAGTTAGGTCATTTAGTGTGTTTCTTGCAAGATGACAATGCCAATTTTCCACTAGAAGAGATACCTCCTCAAACTTGCCCTTCGGCTTCTATCCTGAAGGCCACGCATGCTCCATGAGAGGACTTTAATCCTGAGCCCCGCTCTTGTGCACCTTCTTTACACCAACAACTTTGGCCACATAATCATCAACATCTCGCAAGCATTCCTTGCTAACTTCAACATTCCTTGCTAGATGTCTTCTTGGCAGATCTCTTTCGCTTGTAGCAAGCACAAAGAACCAGACGATGCTTTTGGGAGATAACTTTTAGGTGTGATGAAAATTTGCTCTAAGAGGGTCTCCTCAGAATAGATTGGTCACGTGCCTCTACATTGTCTTGCTGTCCCCTATTCCCCACATTGGAAGTCGCATCTTTAGGTATGTCAACACACCTAAGGAGATCCTCCTTCAGTTCTGTTTCACACAATATTCGTTGCTGCACCTCTTCCCTGTGCCATTCAACAAAGATAGACCCATAGAAAATTGATGTTCCAAGTTCTTGTTCACGGTTAAGAAAAGCGGCAGGAGGGGTGGATTCTTGTTGAAAACGACAAGAAGAAATCTTCGGGAACAGTGTGTCAGGGGTGAACTCATTGCATTTGGCCCAAGCTTGGGTTCGGAGTCCACCTATGGCAGGTAGGACACACCATCCATAACTGGCGAAATCTGGTCACCAGCAACATCCACGTTCCGCATCCTAGCACCAATGTATTCCTGTTCCCTTGTCGCAACCCATACACGAACATCCTGCATCGCAACAGCTTTCGCAGACGAAGGGCCTCCTACCTTAAAAGTTGAAAAGAATGGGCCACATTTATCAGGTCGGATCAACTCACTGAGCCCGGATTCGTATAAGGATCCGAAATTTCCCTGCACGTGCGTTGGAGATAATTCTCTCATGTTTTCCAAAAATGGACGTTCATCCATAGGAAATTCACCCACCATGCAATCAGCGTCTACGGCTCCTTTTTGGAATTTCAAAATTCGAAAAGCAGAGGGTGGTAGCTGTGCTTGTCGCTTAGGCTTCCAAATCAAGCGTTGACCATCCTTAATTCGCACTTCTGCCCATTGACCACCCGGGTCCTTGCCCTGCCCATCGGGTTCGCTCGTCGCCATCGTCCTCCTCGTCGGTGATTTAAGACCTTCACTAGCCATCGCCTCTCCTCCAACCACCACTTCAGCATACGAGAGGCCATGATCCTCCATCATGACGATTGGCCTCTTCTCATCAACGATCTTGCTGAAGGAGACAATGCATGCACACCCCCCAAAGCAAAGAACTTCCTTGGAGGGAAGACACTTCCCAATCAGCATCTCACCTTCAACCACCACGTCAGAGATGCCACCTTCCAAGATGCCAAGGCCTCAACACCTTTGTATCCTTGCAAATGAGGAACAAAGTGAAAGGATCGTATCCACCGATCTCCATCTCAGAGGGATACCACTGATACGGAAGACAGTAGCAAGGCGTAGAGGCATCCTCTCCTCTGTTTCTCCTTTATAAACACTAGGAGAAGACCACCGGATACTAACCTGATTCGTGGTCATCACTTGATACCTCAGCCGAGCAATATTCGTGGCTTCTAGACCAAACACAAGCACCTTCGTTGCCGAGAATTGAGCCACCTTCCATCCACCAGACGACAACCCAGCACTTCCAAGCATCGCCCTTACCACCTCCATCGAAAGTGAACCCACGAGGAATGTGCCTACCACCAAGGAATCCAAGATGGCATCAATGAAATCCACCTCGGAGGACCAGGGGGCTTCAAACTCCAAGGAAGGAGGCTTACAAGGTGGAGGTGGTAAAGGTGTCCCAAATGACCTGACCACACAGCCTAACTAAGGACATGACCTCCAACGATGATCAAACCCCTTGCACTTCAAGCAAACCACCCCGTTTCTACACTCTCGCCCAATGACCTCTCTCCCTACACTTGAAACACATTTCTTCACGAGGATGACAGAGATGAGAGGTCCTTGCTCCAGTTCATCCTCCCCTCGCCACCTCCCATCCCTTCTCCAACGATCCACCTGAGTCCATCCTCCCTCGCCGCTAGTCATGTTGCGCTACCTAGCTAATATTGTTGAGCCATAAGCTTCAATGGACCTACCACCAACTGGTTCAAAATGCTTAAGCCCATGTTCTTTTGACTGCTTTAGTGTAGTCGTTATTGCAATCAATGGTGGAATCAAAATGAAGCAATGGCTACATAAGAGAGAATATATGTTATTGGGGTTTAGAAAATGGTGAACAAAATGATAAAGAACTGCAGCCACCAAATAGATATGTTAAACTATGGATTGATGCTCTAGTTCTATGTGAAGACAAACAGACAAAGTGCAAGGCAAGATGATTTGTTATTGTGTTCAAGATGGCAGGTTGTCGCCCTACGTCTATGCCTAGGGTTTCTTCTCTCTATGGATGATTAGAGAGAGCCTCAGGAGGACTTGTCTATAATGAATATGTTTCTTTAGTGCAAGTAAATGGGAAAATTACATGCCTACACCCACACACACTTTTATAGTACATTATTCACAAAACTACCCATTTGGAATATGTAATTCTATCACCCTTATGACAATAACTTGGAGGAGCAAGCAATGGATAGTTGTCTCGTGATCTAGTGCAGAAGTATGCAGCGATGGCTCATATCATATAAATTGATGTGGTGCAAGTCATTTCTAGCTTATCTTGGTCTTGTGGTTTATCTACCAATTCATATATCTCGTGACTTTTTTTTCTTGGTCATGTATATTACCTCTAATTGAAAGTAGTAAATAAGTGAGCTGACACTTATCTCTAATTTTCTAGAGATTCCTCCTACGAATGTCTTTACGAGGGCTCGTCCAACCAATCATCACCATTCTCTTTGTGACATGTTGGGTATGATTGGCACATATGCTTAAGTTGTTGAGACATATAAATCGATCGACTTTTGAAATTTGTAAACCTAGATAAGGCAAGTATCTAGGGTTATTCAACGAGGCAACTTTAGTTTAGAAATTGATATTCTCTCTCTCACTAACTCAAATATTCTTTTTGTATTTTTGATTTGATATTTTTAGGGTTTTTGGAAATCGGGGCAACAAAATTAGAAATATGCTTAAATGAATCAAGATAAGGTCCAACCTTTCTAAGGCCACAGGTGGATTGTGCAATGAGTTACTAAAACCTAGAAAGTAAAAAGGGAACAAAATTGAAAGGCAATTTTTGTATTGCTAAATGAAATTGATAATGTCACAGGTAAAGGAAAGCTTGTTACAAACAAAATAGCTAATACAAAAAGAGTAGTAGAAAGAGATAGAAGCCCTCCAAATGAAGCTCGGGATGATCTTCACTCCAAATACGGTTGCTCCTGCACTTAAAGAAGAATCTCCCTTGCTCCTCTCATAGATTTTGAAGTGCTCCAATGGTAATGCTCCCAAGGGTGGACGTCCACTATCTCTCCTCTCCTGCTTGGCCATCCTCAAAGTTAGTTGTTCCTTGGCTCTGTACCAAGGAAGAGGGAAGAAGAAGGTAGATATTAGGAAAGCAAGGGAGCCTCCCTAATTCTCCTTCAACTTCTTCTCCTCCTTGACCGAATATATGGTGTGTTTGGTGTGGAATTAATGTAGCCAACGATGCTCCAAAATGGGGGGTATGTTGGGCTTAATATAGAAGAAGGATGGAGGTGGTTATTGTGGTGAAGAGCCACCATGGTGGTTGAATGGATGAAGGGTTGTGCCCTTAGTTTTGGCGCTACTTTTGGCTTCTAGAAGGAGCTCTTCTTGGCGCTAACATTGGGTGGTTGGAATTGGATTTGGTGGTGGATGGAGGGTGGAGATGGATGGGCTAGTTGGCGCCAAAGAAAGTGGTGGTTATGGGGGTTTTTGGCGTCAACTAGGGTGGTAGTTATTTGGTGGAGAGGTGCCTTGGGTTGGCGCCAATTGAAAGGACATGAAGGGAAGGTGGTGGTTGGTTGTTTTGGCACTAAGGAGAGGTGGTGTTGGTGGTTGCTAGTTAGGGTTTAGCTAGGTGGGTGGTCGGCCATGAGGTGTGGAATAGGAGCTAGGGTAGCTAGCTAAGTAGAGAGCTAGCTTAGCTACCTAGTAGAGATAGGAGCTAGGAGGAAGTAAGAGTTGTCTTGAGCTGCATTGTGTCTTCGTGGAGCTGAGGTGAAGCTGAAGAAGAGATGCCTGAGAGCTCAACAACTAGTTTAGCTAGTTAGTTCTTTGCTAGCTATTAAGCTGAGTGGTGTTGAGCAAAGTTGAGTTGGCTTCTGCTTGTTTGGAGCTGAGGTAAGCTGGAGTTAATCTCCTCGAAGACTTCTTAGCTAGCTAAGTTAGCTAGCTTAGGTCTAGTAGTCAAGCTCAACCAATTTGAGCTAAGTTGAGTCTTCATGAGATGGAGATGAGCTGACCTGAGCTGGTTGGTGACTTTTTAGCTGACTTAGCTTTGCTAGTTGAGGACTAATAGCTAAGCTAAGTAGAGTTGAGTTGCCATGAGTTGGGTGGAGCTAGAATGAGCTAGATCCAGCTAAGATAAGTTGGGTTGAGCTAGGATCTAGCTGGAATGAGCTTCTATCTTCTTCTCTAGTGTTTGTACCTTTCACATTGCCAAGGTTTTGGATGATTTATACTGTATTCTCATCCCTGGAAAACAAATGGACAAATGAGCACATGAAATGATAAAAAAATATGCTAATGCATGCCTAAATCCTAAAATCATGAAATGCTAAATGCAACCTAATATCATAATGCAATGCAGAAAACCTAGGATACGGATGTAATAATGAAGAATAGATGGGTATAAATGTAATTAGGTATATATCTATAAACATGGATGTAAAAATTCCTACCAAAATTGATCGAAACACTCCCTCTATAAGTTTCTTACACCTAGGTTTTACTAATATGAGAAGAGAGAGATAATTGGAACCTTGAATTACATGTTCGATTTTAGTGTTAGCAAAATATAGACAAGTATTTATACATGTAAAGATTAACTTGAGAGAACCTAAGTTGCAAATAGCTAGGGTAAAGATTAAAGATTTTGGAGCTTAAGACAAACTTAAAATCAAAACACAAAGAATTTAACATTGTAATTTTTATTTTAGATTTGTTGTACACCTCCTTAGTGAAAGATTGACTTGAGACACCTTTAAAAACAATCAAAAGGTAGTAGAGTATCATGACATATTGATCATACTCCAAAATGATTTCATACAACTTAAAAATTTTAAGTTGTATTAGTAAAACCTGGTATTGATTTGGTGGTATTGGTTGATGCTTCCGTGCTTGGTGTGGTTAATTGATACTATGACACTATTTATATTTCTTTTTTTTTTTGTGAGCAACATTACTATGAATATTTTTCAATTATTATCATATTTTGTACACTTTCTTTTCAATATATGACTTTGTCGATATGCGACTAGTGCATTTCTATTATATTTTCATTCAAAATTTATGATTTTCGTCTTCTAAGCATTTCTTCATTATGTATTAGTTATTAAAATATTAATTTTCATAAAATTTGTAACATTTTGAGACATTTCGGATCTTTCTGAGCGATTTCTCTAAAATTCACCAATATCAGCGATATATTCCCGATATATCCTTTTTTGACTTGTCGATACGATATCGATATCGATATTTAAAACCTTGCCTATGGCCCCTACCCTCATCTTACCAAGATCCACGTCTGAACCCACCACCACCATCACCATGCCTCCTTCACTTCTCACTTCCCTCCTAGTCGTAACCACTACCATCGTCTAGGCTTCTCTAGCACCTGTGCCACCCTTGCCTTTCCCTATCCCTACTCCCTTACCATCGTAACCACCACCTTTGCTGCTTCACTCCGAGCCACCATACTGCACTCGACGACCGATTTTGCCCTCCACACCACCTACCCTGCCGACTTCGACCTTCGCCACCTTACCACTGCCATGACGGAGACCTAAACTGCTTCAACCACAACCACCACAACTTGTGCCGCCCCTCTCTGCTAACCCCCACTGCCGCCTGTTGAAACCTAGTACCTAGTGGCGCCTACGTTTGGAGGCTACAACACTCGCTTCCACTGCAATCTGTGATTCTCACACCGTTGTCCAACCTCCTCCCGGGTATCTTTGACGTGCAATCTTTCTAGCTACCTGTTGTTTTTTTATTTTTCCCAAGTCATTTGCTGTTCATGGACTTGCTTGTAATTTTTTTTTTTTGAGAAGAAACTTGCTTGGAATCACATTAGGCCCCTGTATGGTTTTGCATTAAGTGGCCTTATGACTTGCTGCCCACTAGATTTGAGCAACTCTGTTTGTCACTGAGGTCGGGGTGTTCTGTAGTACTCGATAGCAATTTTCGTTCTCTTCATTTGATTGGTTTTCCAAGTATTAGTGCACTGACTTTTCGTGACACTAGCACTGATAGCTGAAATGTTTGTCAAATAACTACAATCAGGGTTTATTTTCTTTTAAGTCAGAACTTGGGTTGAAATTTACAGCAATTTAGGTTGCATCATATGTTCTTCACTTTGTTCCTTTTACTGTTGCATTCCTGTTATGCGCTCCTGTCCAAAATTGGATTCCTCTATAGAGTATAATAAATAGAGCCTACATATAACACCAACTAATTATGTTATTCTCCACTTATTAATGTTGATGGCATAATCCTTGTAGCTCAGATATTTCTGCGGGATTGAGGTCATCGTAAATTAGAAGGGCACCCCCCCTCCCCTGGCTAACATGGACGCTTCGTGCCAAATTGACATCTACCGTGTGGATTTTGAAACTTGTCTTTATAGTGATTCTTGAGTTAATGTTAATGTTGGATAGTTCAGGGGTTGGCAAGCTTGATATAACCCTGGCAATCGGTAAGGGCAACTAGTTTATAGAGAAACCTATGAACTTGCAATGAATGCAATATCTACAATATCTAAAATCTGCTCTATCCAAAGAACTTTATTCCAGAAAGGTTAAGTCACTCCTTGTATGTGTATACTTAGATGTTTATTATGCTAGTTCTCAACGTGATGGGAAGTCTATACTCTGTAGCACCTTTGTAGTAAAAATCCTTGTCACTTTGATATGGTGGTTGCCTGCTTGAATAGGAGTCATACAATGCATGGTACTGATTGCATTGGAGTTTCCATGGGAAGTTATGTGCTTGTTGATCTTGATGTTTATTTCATCTGATTCTGTGGAGATATTATGTGACAGTAGGGCTGCAATGTTTGTTTCTAACAATCTGGTCTTCCAAGTGAACTAGTTCTTTTAGTGACATGTGTGCCTTCTTCTCTTTTAAATTCTGCAAATATCAGGAGATTTGTACTCCCCGATTTGTTGATATGAACTTTTGGTTTTTATCTTGTTGAAAAGACCTTTTATTTTATTTAGGGCACTAGTTCACAGTATGGTGGACATTTTATTCTTATGTGGTAAGAAAGAGAGGGCTGCTGTTGCAACATTAAATATTTCTACAAACCATCTTGAAGGTCGTTCTGAAAGTGGGCAGATGGATGAGGTAGTTCGATATTTGTTAATCTTAGATGCAATGGCTAGGATTTTTATTTTCCATTAATTTTGTTCCTGAAGTCTCGACCAAATATTGTGACCAGGCAATTTCTAGAGCATTGGAAGGTCTTACGATTGAATCAGCTTCAGATTTACAGAAGGTACTTAGAGTTAGCATTTTCAGTTCAAGAGCTAATACTTTTAATCGGCTAATGATGGAGCTTCCTGTATTCCGAAGCCGTATGGGAGCAATGCTATTCCTAATCTCCGCTTTATTTTCACGTGGCCTTGTAAGTTTGACCATTTCTTCAGAGATTGCCATGACTTTCTTGCATTTCTCAGTTAATCAATCAGTAAAGTGTGTATTTTTTTCTTGTTTGTGAAAAGAGGTGTATTTGTTTTTTTAATGAGAATGATATAATTTTGTTAAAATCTTATTGCCTGGCTTTTGGACTGCATTTATTGACAGACATAGTGATCATGATATCAACATTTATTTGCAAGGAATCTTTTAGATGGCAAACACGGTATGTTTGTGTGCTGAATTCCGGTTACATCTTTCATATAAATGTTAAAATCCAAGGAACTTTGGTTAATGATAAACTCACCTAAATTTGGGAGGAGGAATGCTGAATAAATGACTATTATTAAAGACCAACTGTGTTCTGTTATATCAAACTGAGACATCACATTCATGGTCAGCAATTACCTTGTACTCTACTTTCATGATAATGAAATTGTTCTCCTTATCTTTTTACTAGGATAGGATCTGAGATTGATCCTTACATTGGAAGATGATCTGCCCAACCACCAGATAATTTAAGTGAATTCACAAATCTGTTCTACACTGAATCATAGTTTATTGTGTGTTAACATGCTTTAACTTGTGATGTGCTTTACATGCTTTGAGGTTGACATTGGAAGATGCCGGTGTGATTACCTCCTCTTTTGGAAGGTGAATGCACCATTGAAAATTAGGTTCTTCACTTGCAAATTCAGAAGACAGAGACCAGTGAGATGAGGGCTTGCCACAGAAGGTGGCTCTCAAATGCAGATACTTTGTGTCATCTTTGTGGTGAGGATGAAGAGAATATGGGCCACTTGTTCTTCGCATGCCTGCTTGCCACTAGTTGTTGGGCTGAGTCATCTATAGATGGGACGGATCCTACTTCATTTGAAGGATTTTGGGCAGTCATCCAGGAGGGAAAGGTCTATGAACAGGCTAGTTATTTTCCACTCAAAGCATGAATGAGCGACACCCTTAGTGTTCTCGTGGTTGGTTTGGAAAGAAGGAACGCTGTGATTTTTAGGAGTGACATGCCTTATGTTGAGAATGCTATTTTGGGTGCCTGAGCATCAATTGTGGAGTGGGGTGTATTGTAACTCCTTGGTGCTTTTTTCAAGAATTAATAAATTCTCGATGACCATTATCCTTCAGTAGTCATTCTTTTCCCGTTAAAAAAAAAACAACTTTCATTAGTTTTTTAATCACAATGCCCACCGTACGAACCTAGACCACATGCTGTTTTCTTTCTTTCTCCACCTGTAAAAGATTTCCCCATGTAATCACAATACAAAAACATTGTAAAAAGGCTCATAGTGAGTGCAGATGGGAATGTCTATCAATGGAATATTCTACTAAGGTATATCTGTGTCAAATATGTTTTCTTTTTCTTGAGAGGTAAGTGGGGGTTGTTCGAGATCAGCAGCCCCCCTTCTTAGAATTTTATTGCAAAAACAAAAGAACAGGCTTATGGTACAAGTTGACCGAACACTACCCCTCTAGACTAGACCTAGTGCTTGCCACTATACACTTTACATATGGCCTTGCATCATCAACAGTATTTTCTTAAGCCAAATAGCTCACAACAAACATGATAGGACCTTGGGCCTCTTTAAATAGAGAGCCCATAGAAAGATAATTATAAATATATCTTTTCACTACACAAAATAATAAAATGACCTACCATACATAATTCAACACTCCCCCTCAAGGTGAAGCATAAAAATCAAATATGCTCAACTTAGAACAAATATAATGTAATCTCTTCTTAGGAAGTGCTTTAGTGAAGATGTCTATTGGTTGGTCTTCAGCGCATATGTAGGGTGTAGAAATCTTCTTAGCTAGAATGACCTCTTTGATGAAGTGATAATCCACTTCAATATGCTTGGTCCTCTCATGGAAAACATGATTATTTGCAATAAAGGTGGTGGCCTTCTTATTACAATGCATGGAATATGATCATGTACCTACACTCCAAAGTCTTCCAGAATGGAACAGACCCAGAGTAATTCACAAGTAGTTTGAGACATGGCCTTGTATTCAGATTCAACACTAGATCTAGATATCACTGTTTGTTTCTTGCTCTTCCATGTAACCGGATTGCCTCCAACAAAAGTGCAGTATCCTGTAGTGGATTTTTGATCCTCATGAGCACTTGCATAGTCTGCTTTAGAGTATCCACAAATATCCAAGTATCCACTATCTTTGAAAAGGAGATCTTTCCCAGGTGCACTTTTCAAATACTTGAGAATTTGGCAAACACCATCCCAGTGGACTTCTCTTGGCGACTGCATAAACTGGCTTAACCTTCTAACTGCAAATGCAATGTCAGGGTGAGTAATGGTCAGATGCAGTAGAGGACTGTCATCATTTGTAATAGGCAAGGACATATTCATGGGCATGTATGTTGGTTTGCACTCCAGCATACCCGTCTCTCAGCATTGTAAGAACATACTTGCGCTGGGATAACATAAGTCCTCCAGTGTGTTGCACCTCAATACCAAGGAAATAGTTGATGGGGGCTAAGCCTTTGGTAGCAAATTGTGACTGTAGCATCTTCTTCGTATCCTCTATGCCTTGCCTGTCATTGCCAGTCAAAAGTATGTCATCCACATACACCACAAGTATAACTAAGCCTGTTTTTTTATGTAATGTAAAGATAGAATGATCATCAGAAGGTTTGGTGAAGCCATAATCCTGAACCATCCTGCTAAATCTCTCAAACCAAGCTTTAGGACTTTGTTTTAGACCATAGATAGCTTTCTTCAGTCTACACACCTTCTGACACTCCCTCTGAGTAGGGAAGCGGGGTGGTTGCTCTATGTAGACTTCCTCTTCTAAATTGCTATACAGAAAGGCATTTTTGATATCAAGCTAATGGACGGTCCAATGTTTGTTGACAGCAAGAGATAGTAGTATCCAAACAGAATTAAGATGAGCTACTGGGGAAAAGGTCTCAAAGTAGTTAACCCCAAACGTCTGAGTATATCCTTTGGCTACCAAGTGTGCGTTGTACTGATCCACAGTGCTTTCAGGACGACATTTGCGGGTGAACACCCATCTACACCCCACAACAGTAGCACCTAGGGGTAGAGTAATAAAGTCCCATGTGACACAGGACTGTAAAGTTGCTATTTCCTCCATTGCCAAGGTTGAAGATGGATCTAGGAAGGCCTCCTGATGATCTCGCGGTACTTGCTCACTGCTAATGGCCAGGGAAAACTGGCGTCCAACTGTAGATAGGCTGTCAAGGGACATAACCTGATACACATAGTATCTAACACAAGAACGTGGAGCCTTCCTTTGTGCAATAGGAAGGTCCAGAGTAGTGTCTTTAGTAGTAGGAATTACCTGGTCCTCAGACAAATTATCAGTAGTTGGTAGGGACTGAGTAGAAATAGTAGACAGTGGTTCATCTACCTGAGAAACATCTTGGGAAAAGTATCCGTATCAGGAATCTCTGGACGGTATGGAAAAGGACCTGGATCAGGTTGAGTAGCCCTAGGTATAGGTGGCTTAGTGGGTTGTGGTGGCTCAGTGGGCATAGGAAGGGGAACCTCGTGATGGTTTAGTAGGTTCCTCCCCTTATTTTTGGTAATATGGAATCTCCTCAAAAAAGATGACATCAACAGAAACATAAAATTTCCTTGAAACAGTCATAGCATCTGCACCTTTTCTGGGTCCTGGAGTAGCCCAAAAACATGTACTTCACAGAGCGATGAGAAATCTTATCCACTTTATGCAAATAGACAAAACACACAAAACCAACGACAATTGGAGTAACAAAAAAAATGTCCTTGCTAGAAAACAAGAATACAGAGTTCTATCCCCTAAGACAGAGGAGCAAACTCGATTCACTAGTTAAGTAGCAGTAAGAACAGTATCAGTCAAAAATTATGATGGGACATTCATATAAAACATAATGGTAGGGGTGTACACAGGTTGGGTTGGGTCGGGTTAGGACTCAACCTAAACCCAACCCATAGTTTTCAGGTTGGAATTTTTCCAACCCAACCCAACCCATTACACTGCCGAACCCAACCCAACCCAACACATAAAAATTAGGTTGGGTTGGGTTGGGTCGGGTTGAGTGGATTATTGACTAGTCAAAGGACTTAAAACTTATGTTTATCTCCTACTTATTTTCTTTGTATTTCATACTTAATAACAAAACATTTTAAACTTATATTTTCTAAAAAAGCGAATAAAATAGGAAAAAATAAAAAAAACTTGATAGTTGTATAATAGCAATTGTCTCTTTCTTGTAAAAAAGTAAACACATATTACAAGATATGCAATTTTTTTCATAGATGTTGGCATTCAAAACAAAGAATTAGATGATAATCAAAATAATTTTTTACTAGTAAGGGAAAAATTCAAGATGTACGTGTGGATGTCTTTTAATTTTGTCTAAACAAAGATTTAGATGATAACCTAAATAATAATGTCTAATTTAAGCGTCAAAGTTTGAATGCCTATGTTAAAGTTTCAAATAATTTAGCTTAAGTTAAGGGAAGGCAGAGGGGGAGAAGAGTGGCCAAGAGAGGGTGTGGTGGCTATTGGCTATAGTGAAGGAGGATGGCCGGTGAGGGGGTGGTAGGTTGTGTGGTGATGGTGGTGGTGGAAGTGACTCTAGTGATAGGCTGGGCAAAGGGAAAGGTAGAGAGAATGATGGTTGGTGAGGGGTGGTGGGTTGTGTGGTGGTAGTGGATCGGTGGTAGCGGGCCAGCGGCTCTGGTAGTAGGCTCAGGCTGGGCAGAGGGAAGGTAGTGGCAACGATGGATAGCCGGTGAGGGGGTGGTGGGTTGCGTGGTGATGGTGGTGGTGGCGGTGGCAGTGGCTTTAGTGAAGGGAGGTGGTGGCTATCATTAATGTAGAGGTGGAAGAGAGGAGGGAGGAAGATGCTAACATCGAGTGGTAATGACGAGAACAATTGGCACCAACGAGAAGGGAGCTACGACGGAGGTTGGTGGTGATGACGAAAGAGGAAACTCGGTTTAGGGCTTGTGAGCGAGAGGGAAATTGAAAAGAAACGCACAATGGAGAGCACATAGGGAGAGAGAAAAGTGAAATTGAGGGAGTGGTGTGCGTTATTTGCGTGGGTTCTTTTTGTGTTCTTTCAAGTTTAAACAGGATAGCTTTCTTTCCTTTAAAATTTTAATGGATACTCTCGTGTGTGTGTGTGTATGTATATTGGGTTGCGGGTTAGGTTGGATTTATTAGACCTCAAATCCAACTCAACCCATTTTTTATTGGGTTGAGAAAGTCTCCACCCAACCCAACCCAACCCAACCCAATCTAAGTCACAACCCAACCCAACCCAACCTAATCGGGTTGGGTTTGGGTTGAACCCAACCCGTGTACACCCCTACATAATGGAATGGGTTACATCAAGAAGGTATCGAAGCTTGCATTCTGCAACCCCATTTTGTTGGGAAGTATGAATGCAAGTGGTCTGGTGAATAATACTCAAAGATTTGAAAAATGCATTTGTCCTGGCATTAAAAATTTCAACCCATTGTCACTTCGAAAATCATAATAGTAGAAAACTAAGTCTTTATTTTCACAATAAAATTTTTGACAATATCAAAGACTTCGAATTTTTCTTTCATCATAAAAATCTAGGACCGCCTGGTATGATCATTCGCAAGAATAAGAAAATACTGAAATCTTCCTACACTCAACCCTACAAGGGTCCTAAACATCAGCATGAACAAGAGCACAAGTAGACTTAGTTCTTTTATTATTTGGTGGAAAAGAAGACCTATGGTATTTGCTCAACTAACAGGCATCACACCTCAAAACATTGGGAAAAGACAACTCAGGAAATTGACGATGCAAAACATGCAAACTAGGATGACCAAGTCTCAAGTGGCACAAACAACATCATCACTGGAAGGAGGAATATTTAGGTAGTAGTGATCATTCTGCTCAAGTCCACCAATTTGCCTCATCATCTGGAGGTCCTACAAGAAGAAATATTGATCATGAAATACAGCTCGGCATATCAAATTAAGCGCAAATTTAGGAACATGCATGGCATTAGAAGAAGACAAAGTGCTAGAGATAGAGATATTTTCGAGTCCAATGATTGGTGACAAACCCCCATTAGCCACTTTAACCTGAAATGGCATAACAAGATCCCATAGAAAAGAAAAGAGGGTAGTGTCAGTAATGTGGGAGGAGGCACCGGAATCCGCAAGCCAGATAGGAGCTTGGGATTTAACTGACATGGTAGAAGTACCTGCAGACCTCTGAACAGAAGCAGAAGTAAATCCTTAAGAAGCCATGAATCGCTCGTAATCAACCTTGGAAACAGTGATCTGGCTATCATCCTCCTGCACCTGGGTAGTCTTCTTTGCAGATACCTGATGGGCATGTGGATCCATACCCTATGGGTAATCTTGCTTCACCCAGCATCGGCCCACAGTGTGTCCATTCCTGTGACAAATACTTTGAGAAGAAGGAACTCCGACCACGACCACGTCCATGTGCACTACCACCACGAGCTCTGCTACCTCTTACCCTTGAATTTCCTCTACCATGACCAACAGTAGCCATGGTAGAGGCATCAGTAGTGGACACGAGATACGAGATGGCAAGCCTAGAAAGACGAGCATAGATCTGCTGTGGTGTAGGGATCTCGTCTATAGTCATGAACTGATCTTTGACTGGCTTATACTCAGAGCCAAGACCAGACAGAAGCTGAATAGAGCGAATATTTTCTCTATGCTTGACTATAATAGAAGTGTTCGTAGAGATAGGCTGGTACACATCTTGCTCGTCCCACAGATTCCTCATGGAGCCATAATATTCAAATAAGGATATGGTGCCTTTCTGAAGATTGTGAATATCCACCACAACTCTATATAACCTGATAATATTACTTCTATGAGAGTATCTCATGAAGTACTTCCCACATTTTCTTGGCCAAAGCATGAGCGATGACCTGCTTGATGGTCTGGGTGACTATTGAGAAGACAAGTAACCACCTAATCGTTGTCTGCCTCCCAATCGACACACTTAACAGGAGGAACAACTTTAATGAAGATATATTTCTTCCTGTGGGATTTGAGTCATCCGATAAACCTGGAGAAGGTGGACCAGAGCAAGAAGTTGGATCCAACCAACTTAATCAATGTCCCTTGCATGTGAGGTGGAGTGCTTGTGGAGTAGAACTCTTTCCCATCAAGTCACTCACAGTTTTCTTCTGATCCCCTATAGTATTCGGAGCCGAGATCCACGAAGAATCACTGATCTATAAGTTTGAAAATCAGATCATTAGGCCTAAAATTCCAATTTTCATGCCTAAAAAGCCTTCCAAAAATCGTATCTAAGCCAATTTCAGATCATTTACCCAGTTGGTACTTCAAAAAAATAAGTTTCGCACACGCTATGGCATAGAAGAGGCCCTAGCGGTGCCCTTCAAGGTGTTGTGCTCTTGTGAACGGCTTACTACTGTAGAAAGGATCAAAAACTTGTGGCCCTACTCCTTGTAGCGCATTGTAGGGTCTCTCACGGAAGAAGATTTGAAGATAGAAAGACCGAAAAACAATCCTAGACCAACACCACCCCTAGCAAGAGGAAAGGGGCGGCTCTGGACCACTCAGAGGGACTGGGGCGGTGGCACTAGAGGCCTACAGGGCTTGCGACAGAGCTTCAGATGCGCTGCAGGTTCCTGCGGTGGCGCTATTGCAGATCCAGACCAGCTTGCAGCGTTGCTACTGGTTTGTGGAGTCTGAGATGGCCTGTGGCGGCGGCGCTGCTGGCTTGGGGACCGGCTTGCGGCGTTGCTACTGGTCTTGTGGAGGTCGAGATGGTCTGTAGTGGCGGTGCTGCTGGCCTAGGAGGTCGATGGCGCTGCTGAGGAGAGAGAGAGAGAGAAGGTTTTGGTGGGGGGTAGGCAGCTAGGGTTTTGGTGGGATACTAGGGCCCTGGTCTAGGATCGTTACTCTGATACCTTGATAGGATTGAAATGAATACTTTATTCAGAGAGACCTTGGGCCTCTTTATATAGAGAGCCCATAGAAAGAGAATTACAAGTATACCCTTTCACTACACAAAATAATAAAAAGATCCACCATACATAACTCAACAAAACATTTAAGGACCAACCAAACTCTACTAGTCTCTTACTTGTTGGACCCTTGGGTCAAGCCTCCACACCAGAAAGATCTCCAGAAATCATTAAATGTCTCCACATTGGCCTACAAGATTGGCATCTCCAACCAAGCTCTAGAAGCATAGCTGCACTTGAAGAAAAGATGATCTACATTTTCTTCCACACCACGCAAAGGGCATGTTGTATCCAACACTAGGTTCCATTTTCTTCTCCTTTCCTTTGTAACATGTTGGAGAGTGTAGTTTAGTACCACATCGGTTAGTGAGGGACTGTGTAGTGTGTGGTGGCCTATAAATAGGTAGTGTACCTCTTCATTCTTCTTTGACAAAATATACACACATGCCCTATCGGGGCTTTCTCCCATGGTTTTCTCCCCATTCTTCGTGGGTGGGATTTCCACGTAAGTCCAAGTGTTTTGTGATGTTTATATGCTTTGATATTATTACTTTCGTATTATTTAAACATTTCAACTTGATATCAAAGTGGTTCTTTCTTGGGTTTTGTTCTTAAATTTTGTTATTCTTGAGATCTATTATTTGTGTCTCCATATTGTCTTCAATTTTGAGATAGAAGGGGAAACCCTAATCTCTCTGTGCAAGATGGAGATCCTGTGGAAGGAGATGGCGACGAGGTAGATCTTTGCGTCGTGAGAGATCCCAGCAGCACCGACATGGTCGCACGTTGGCTTGGGCAACGCTGGACTAAGGGCGCAACCCCCTATGATCAAGAGAGGGGTTGTGAGAAGAAGGCGGAGAGGAGATCTGCTTCGATGGCCTCGTCGAGGTGAGGAAGGAAGAAGGCGGCGAGATCGTTGTAGAGCTTGAGGAGCGGCTGCGTGAGAGTGGATGCACGAGAGCACACTACTTGAGAGGTTGGCGCAATGAGCATCACAGGCTCGACATAAGCCACACAACTGCACAAGAGGAGCATTGCGTAGTTTGATGCGAGGCAAGGATGAAGGTGGCAGAGGTCAGAGGTCAGGAGATTGTCGGAGAGAATAGTGGCACCTTGTGCACGACACTAGCCATCTCGAGATCAACAATGGCGGCGCACGATGGTCAACATCAACATCCTCGAGATCTCCCACCAGCAGCAAACACGTTGATCTAGCAACATGTCGTGGTGGTCGTTGTTGCTACGAGCTGACGATGGAGGCAATGGCGGTGGTAGCCACGTTGAGGAGAAGATGGCGTTGAAGAGGCGCGATGCCGAGATTAGTGGCAAAGATGGCGACGGTGATAGGATCGCACGATCTCTGGTGATGATCTCGTAAGGTGGCGAAATCTTAGTGATGGCGATGATGGTGGTGGTGATTTGGGCGATGAACAGAGGGGTGCGTGAAGACCGTGAGGCTGTGTTTGTCTAGGTCACTCAATGTGTTTCTCTTTGCCTATTTTGTTTAGCCTCGATTTAAAAAAAAAAGAGGAGAGAAAGGAAGAGGTGTCATAAGAAGAGGATGTCAAAAAGGAAAAAGAGGAGAAAAATAAAAAAGGAAAGAAGAAAAAAAGGAAAAAAAGGTGGAGAAAGAGAAAAAAAAGAAAAATAAAAAAGGAGTAAAAAAAAGAAAAAAAGGAGTAAAAAAAATCATGTGAATTCAAGAGAAGAGGGGGGAGAAACTCTTCTCTATATATGTGTATTTCTTGATTTTTTATGTCTTCTCCCATACGACTATGGGAGAAAGGGGGAGTGTAGGCTTATTATAGTCATTCTCCATAAGGGAGTCCCTTGTTCGAGATCACCACGTGAGGATCCACAACTTTAGGAGGTCTAGAGTTTTGAGGTCTTCATGAGGGATATCCAGTTTCGAGGTCCTTAGAGGAAGGACCCATTTCAGATTCTGTGTGGGAGATTCAATTTTGTGGACTCCATGAGGGAGATCCACTTTCGAGGTCTTCAGAAGAAGGCCCTTTTACAGGGATACTGAATGGGGAGTCACCAGCATGTGTTGAGGTCTCTAGAGGAGAGGTCATTTGTCAGCTACAACATCCAACAACTCCAGCCCTCGCTGATGTGTCGACATCAGCATGCTCGCTTGCAGACGAGGACCGGCTGTGAGTGTATGTTCCGTTGTGTAGAGTGGGATTGAGCATTGTACAAGCTGAGCATTGCATGCTCCAACTTGAGGGGGAGTGTTGGAGAGTGTGTAGTTTAGTCTCACATCGGTTATTGAGGGACTGTGTGGTGTGTGATAGCCTATAAATAGGCAATGCACCTCTTCATTCTTCTTTGAGAAAATATAGACACATGTGCCTTATCGGGGCTTTCTCCCGTAGTTTTTTTTCCGCTCTTCGTGAGTGGAGTTTCCAATTCCAAGTAAACCCAAGTATTTTATGATGTTTATATACTTTGATATTATTATTTTCATATTATTTAAACATTTCAACTTAACGATCCTCTTCATCTTTTAGTTCTCAAGGGAAATATTGCACCTTTATTGGTGCTTAGTCATCCACAACAGTTAACGATCACGATAGAAAATATGCAATTGGAATGAGTTTTATAGACCCAGGAAGGTGGGTGGCCTGGGGTTACGTTGTCTGGATGCTTTCAACAAGGCTCTTCTTTTGAAGCGGGTGGTCAGAATGGTTTCCGGGGAGAGTTCTTTGATTATGAGACTACTGAATGATACATATGGGACAAATATGAATTATTGGAAAGGGTAACTCGTATAAGAGGTGTTTCATCTTTTTGGTGCGCTATCCAGCCGATTTTGCATGAGTTTGCAAGCAATTTCAGCCTGATTTTGGGAAATGGTGATAATTTCAGATTTTAGTCGAATGATTGGAGTGGTTTGGGTAGTTTTTGAGGCCTGTTTCCATATGTTTTTCAGACGGTGAACAATAAAAATGCTATGATTTCAGATTTGTGGGATGATCAGTCAAGAATGGGGAATATTCTAGTGCCTGCAGGTTTATCGGAGTCCACTTTTGCTGAGTTTTAGCAACTACTGCAATCTATTTCAGACATCTGTCCAGTTGCAAATGAAGCCGATAAGCTCTTGTGGAAAGATGGGACATTTTTTGATTAATAAGGCCTATAGTAAAATTGTGTGTTCTGGCCTTGAAATGGATGAAGTCAGAACTGATTCTAAAATAATTTGGAAATGCACATTGCCTTTGAAGATTAAAGTTTTTCTTTGGTTTCTTAGAAAAGATCAAATAGTCACAAAGAGCTTGAGAAAAAAGTGGATAGATGATGGGGATATTGCTTGCCCATTGTGTCTTGAAGCTGAGGAGGATGTGCCACATCTCTTCTTCTCTTGTTGTTTTGCTAAGGAGGTTTGGCAACATTTTGACCTCTGAATGGTGGACCATAATGATGTGAATAATTTCTGGAGCTCTTGTAGAAGTCATGTGGATCTTGATACTGCTGGCTGGATTCAAGCGTTTTCCATTCTTTGGTGCCTCTAGCTGCAGCGGAATGGCAAAGTCTTCAAGAATGAGAGATGTTAGGTGGAGAATGTTGTGAGGGATATATCTTTTTTGTCTGATTTTTGTCTCAACGATATGTAAGTCTGTTCTATTTAGATTAATACAATGCTCGGGATGATTACCAACCTCCGGTAATCTTCTTCTCTTTTCAAAAAAAAAAAATCACGATAGAAATCAACATCTCTATCTTCTAGAGTGGGGTTCCAATGTCCTATATGCTTTTTTCATGGAGAATCTGCCATCTTCCCAATCCTAATCATCATCAGCAGCATCATTCAACTGAATGTTGGAGAGCAAATCTTGCATATGCAGCCAATTATCCCCAAGGAAAACAAGATTTTCTTTACCACTACCATAACAGTTGTCAAGTGAGGCTTTGCGATCACATGCGAAAGCAAACAACTGAGGAGACTCCGACATATTAGGCAACCATGTGGACTACAAGGATCCTTTTGAAAGTGGATGACACTCTTTCCCACCCTCCAATTAAAATATTCTGCCACTATTGGGAACACTTGCAGAAGGCCCTTTCAGAAGTGTATGAAAATCTACCAAGGATATTGCATCGATAATCTCAGTTCGAAGTTCTACCATAAATCTTCAGCAAAGCTCCAGTAGAGAGACGACCACCCATATTTGTAATAAAGCAAACACCATTTCACCAAAAGAGTCTCATTCATCTTTCTCAGCTGACAAATAGACAAATCACCTTCTTTACATGGGAGACAAATATCCTTCCAAGCCACCAAAAAATTGCCCTTGCCCTGCTTAGATGCCCCTTTCCAAAGAAAATTCTACAAAGCCACCACATTCAAAGACAAATAAAAGGCTGACGTATAAAAGAGGGGAACCACCTAAAGAATCTCTGCTATTGCGGTTGCCTCTTTTCCTCCATGCCAGAAGTGACATAATGGACTTGTGAAAATTAATGGACAAACTTGAACTCTAACCAAAACCATGTAGTAAAGTAGCTACATTTTCTAGTTGGGACTTTAGACCCCCCACCAAAAACATGGTATCACCGATGTGCTGGAGAAGAGGTATCAACTGCCCCACAGAAAAGACTGTAAAAAGGCTCAGTAGAGACAGTTGCAAAAGAACTTAATGCAAGGGCATCCACAGCAGAACAAACAACAGTGGTGCCCAGGGGCGTCCTTGTCTGACACCCCTTTAAGGCTGTAACCATCCTCCATTAGGTTTCCCATTTACAAGTACCAAGAAAAGAAGTAGATGTAATACACCTCATCATGAATTCAATCTACAACTCTGGAAAGCCTCTCTCTACCTGAGATAATCACAGACATCACCAGTCCAAAGAATCATATGCTTTTGCAAAGTCCACCTTCCACGTAAAGGCCTTCCTCCCTGCCATCCTCCAAAAAGAAATTGCTTCTATTGCCATAACAAAGCAGTCAGTTAGCTGCCTCCCTCTAAAGAATGCTGAATTCAGCACGGAGGTCAGATCATCTAGGACAAAGCGATGATGATTTGCAAGAACTTTGGTTGCTGTTAAATGTATAGCATTAGACAAGGCAATTAGCCAGATATGATCTCTCTTGTTCCTCTTTGTGGGTTGCAGGATGAAGATGTGGGTCAGTTTGATGAGGTGTATCCATATGGATGGGGTCTTGCTAGATAGTAGATATGGGTGTCCCTTCCTTAGATGGGAGTCATCTGGAGGCCTTTTGGAGAGCCTTTCGTATTGGACAACTGGTGGATACAGTGGTTCGGGCCATGCTAGTTGCTATGCTTTGGATGGTCTGGTTGCAAAGATATCGGACTTTGTTCAAGGACAAGAGGGTTTGGGCTGAAAAGTTGCAAGGGAACCATTGCACTTTTTTAATTTTTGGTCCCGGCATCTATAAGGGTACCCTTTCTTTTGTGAAGTAATATATTTTGGCTTATTACCAACCTACGGTAACCATCCTTACCCTTTTCTAAAAAAAGAACTAGATTGAAACAGGTAAGGAGATGACTGTAGTCATCACAGATGAAGGCCCTATGGGGCTCTCCCCAATGATTCTCAAGTTCTAAGTAGCTTGAATTAGTTTGCTAATCTTATCTTAATTCCTTTCAAATTAGACCATCCTTTTATTTTAAGTTTGAATGCTCTTGGCTGATGGATCCTAACTTTAGGGCCATGATTGAGGGGTTGTGGGGGAATGCACCCTTTTTTAGCTCTGCCACGGTGACTTTTAAAGGAGTTGAGGACTCATCTAATCCTCATAAGAAGATGAAGGAAGAAAGACTAAGAAGACAGAGACACTTCAGAAAATTCAGGAGATTGGCATGTTGGAAGACTCCTGATAGTTGATAGAGGCAGAGGTTTCCAAAAGGAAAGCAGTGCAACTTGTTGTGGCCTAGGATGACAAAAGATAGAGATTGAATGGTGTCAGAGGTCATGACAGCTTTGACTAAAGGAGAGAAATGCAAATAAAAAATCTTTCCATATGGCAACAAGTGGGAGATGGAGGATGAATCCCATTAAGACTATTTAGATGAAGGATAGAGGTTGTGGAGGAAGGGAGGAGATTAATGCTTCCATAGCAAATCATTTCAGGACATTCACGAGGAAGAGGCCCTGGGAAGATGTTGTTGGATGGGTAAAGTAGCTTCACTCTCTGATGAGCATGGGGAGTTTCTAGTATGGCATTTCTTTGAGGGTATGGATTTCTAGTACCTTTTTATAAGGAGTTTGGAGTGTATGTTCCAGGATTAGGGATTCGAAAGATTGAACAAAATCATTGCTTTTCTCTTCCCTAAGAAATCTGCAGCAGAGAGGATGGAGGAGGACTACGTACCTATCTTGCTTTCTGATGTGACGGGGTAGACCTCTTAATTGCTAATGACTTGGCAAACAGTTTGGGAAAGGCTGATAATGACCTGATCATCCCAGTATAGTCCATGTTCATTAAAGAGAGTCACCTGGTTGATAGTGCGGTCTTTGGCAACAGAGGTGGTTAGTAACTGGAAGAGACATTGTAGTTGTGGCTTAATTTGCAGGCTTGCTTGGAGGTGGAGCAGAGATTGGTGGGGTGGAATGTGGTTTGCTAGAAGGTGGAGCAGAGATTGTAGGGCTGGAAGGCCAAGCTCTTGTCTAAGGATGGGAGGCTTACACTATTACAATGTCCCATGAGGATGGGAGGCTTACACTATTGAAGTCTGTTATCAACTATTTTATTTTATTTAGTTGTCAGTGTTCTTGAAGCCTAAGCAGGTGGACCAGATTTAGATGGAGGTTTTTCTGGCAGGGTGCCAGGAACAATGAATGGAGTATGTCTTTGGTGCCCTTGGGAATATTTGCAGGCTTGCTTCTAAGGGTGCTTTATGTGCCGTCGATTTGAGGACTATGAATGATGCACTGCTTATGGAGTGGGTTTTGAGGTTAATATGTAAGGACAGTGACTTGCTTGCTGTAGTGCTTTTTGCTTGTTATGGAAGGAAAATGAAACAGGATTTTGCCAGTTAGGGGAGCTTCAACTTTTTGGAAGGGACTGCTGAGGATCATGCCTTGATGTTGCTGTTGTTTTATGTCTGAGTTGGGAGATGGGTTATTGTTTTTTTTTTTTGTTGGATAATTGGGGAAGAGGAGATTTTTTGAGGCTGTTTGCTTTTTCAATTGGCTTAAATGCTATTGTGCAGATAGGAATTTTCACGTATGTAACTGGCTAATTGATAGAGTTTGACAATGGCATATAAGTGAGAATCCTTTAAATAAAATGTAGGGGATTTGTATTTTGAAACTATTGAATTTGTTTTCATTCTTCCAACATGCAACTCCTGAAAGAATTTATTTTGAAAGAGAGAGGATAGTCACACGAGGGAAGTGACCATCGGAAGTATATTGATATTGCAAAACTGTCAAAATACATCAAAGCATTATGAGGTCGTCCAATGCCCGAGTACATCAATCTCTCTAGACACATTTTCCACAAACGTCCTTTCTGATCTAAAAATAACTCCTGAAAGAATTGCATTGCACTTAAAGATTTTAGGAATGATTATCATGGCCTGAAGAAGTAACAGAAAGAAGCGGTAATATTCTCAAAAGATAAGTGATATATTTTTGATTGAAGTTTCATTAGCTGGATACTTAAAAAGCTAAATGGCAGATGAGTGCCAAATCTTATTTATCTCAAATAACTCTTAAAGTAGTCATATGTTTTCAAGTAAGTGATACAATGACTTTTCCAGAGAAAAAAAAACCAAGTATTACAAAGTTCCATGCTCATTTATTCCAGTGCTTGCTTGTCTTTTTCAAAGCATTAGCATAGGTATAGAAATAAAACCTTGGATATCTATAAATATTGTCTTTAGATAACTATTGGTGGGAGAAACCTATACCTTGCTATATGCTAAATTAATTTTTGCATATAATGTTGGCTAGAAATGTGTGCCTCGCTTCATTTGTGACAATGGAGTGGAAGATGCACGCCAGTAACTCTTTTGGTGCCCTTTAGCTTGAAAGGCTTCAGACACCTTTTTTTTCTAAGTTTATCCTGGTCTTTAAGATTGGAGTCTACGTACCATCACTCCGTTTAATAGGTGGCTTGGATACTTCTGATGTCACCTGGATTGTTGCTACATACAAGTAAACTTATGGCAATTTACTGGTTGATGTTGTCGTGATTATGTTGAAGGTGTAGTGTCCGTTTGCTCTTTTATGAGTCCTGTGGCTTGATAGAAGTAGATTGATTTTTGAAAGTTGCCTTACATGGAAAACATCTTTGCTAATGCATTTGTTCGGGTGTGGGCTTATTCATACCTGTTTTCTAGACTGAAGTCTTGGTGACTCCTTTTCTGTACCTGTCATCCCCCTCCTCTCCTAGCAAAGAAAGTAGTATGTTTGTGTGCACTTGCAGAATAATTTTAATTTGATATGGTAACTTCTGATGAAGTATGCTTTTTTGTCCTTTTTTTTTCTGAAAGATTTTTTCCCCTTATCTTTATCTTGTTAAGTTAGAATTATCATGTGGGGTCTCTCTTACACTTTTCTTTTGCCCCATCCAGGATTCCATACAAGATGACAGGGACGACCCTAGCTTACCATTGGTCACAGCTCCTTTTGGCCATGCTTCTCAGGTAAATCAGATAACATTAGCTGTATAGCATTTTCTTCATCTGGATATTTATGGTGATCAATAGTCACTTAGCTAATAAACAATATCTTGTCGATGCTCAGTTTAAAATGGATAAGATTGTCAAATTTTGAAATTTGATTGTAGATTACAATCTGAAAGAACCTGGATTGAACTTCATTTATTTCAGGGAGCTCTATTATTTTATGCCCTGTACAAGTGGTGCAAGATGGTCTTAATGTTTAAGGGCCTGTTTGTTTTCACCTGTGGTGTCTTGTTGATTGCACAATTTCATTAGCCATGTTTGGTGAACATGAACAATGACCACTTCTTGCCAACCGCCTGTGGAGTGGCTTTGACTGTAGAGGCGGATGCAATTTGGGAAATTTTCTCTGCATTTTATCCCATTGATAAAATGGGAGACTCCCAATGTTTGCAGATGAAGGAGACTCCAAATGTTTGTAGATGAATGTGGTGTGCTTGCATGGAATGTGCGGAATCTCAATGACCTTTCGAGGAGGGCATCTTTGGGGCAGTATATTAGGAGATGGAGAGATGATGTTGTGCTGTTACAGGAAATAGAGCTGTTCGGCTATGACGCTAGGCTGTGGAAGGAGATTGGGGGTTCTTGGATGGAAGGGTTTCTATCCCTTGGTGCGTCTGGTCGCTCAGGTGGGCAGATACTTGGATGGCGAGATGTTTTTTCCCTGGAGGACTGCTATTGTGGAGAATATGTGATCTCTACGAGGTTGGTTGTGAAGGTGGGAGGAGCCAGGATGACTGTCACAGGGGTGTATGGGCCATCAGATGCATAGGCTAGAGGAGTCATGTGGGAGGAACTCACTTCCATGGCTGCGTTCTGTCAAGGAAGTCCTTGGTTGATTGGAGGAGATTTCAACATCACCTTATAGATGGAGAATAAGCCTGGAGGATGAGGGAGACAGGATCCAGGGTCGGATCTTTTTGTGGACTTTGTTTCTACTCATGGTCTCGTGGATTGGGCTCCAACATCCTGTGCTTATACATGGAGGAATAACAATAGTCAGATGTCTAGGATGACAGATTCCTCTCCAGCGTGGAGTTGACAGTCTTTCCCTGTGGCGAATGTGTCTGCTTTGGAAAGACCTTACTTGAACCATACGCCTCTTATCTGGAGGCCAAATGTGGGGGTACATTTTGGCACCTATTTCAAATTTGACATATCTTGGTTGATGGAGGGATTCAGGAGTATGGTGGAGGAGAAATGGAAGTCCATAGAGGTAGAGGGATCGACAGCATGTCGCCTGGCAAAGAAATTGAATGCATTGCTAGACCACCTGAAAGTGTACAGGAGAGGGATCAAGGTGCCCAGGAGGGGTCGGAAGGAGGAGGCATTGACAGAGATTACCAGGATTGATGGGCAGGAGGAGCAAGCCCCTATCTCGACAGAGGATAGGGAGATCCGGGGAAGAATGACACGGATAGTGCAGGAGGACAGGAAGGAAGAGGTGGAGTGGAAGATGAAATCGAGGCAAAGATGGTTGAAGGATGGTGACTCTAACACGAGGTTCTTTCACTAAATGGTCTCAGCCATGAGGAGAAACTGGATTGCGAAGATGTTGATATATGGGGAGACCTTCGTAGGCAAGGAGGAGATGGGTTAGGCAGCGGCAGATTACTTTAGAGATTTCACTGGGAGGCGTGTCAGGAGGTGCTGGAGGTGGAGAGGGGAGAATGTACAGTGTCACGGAGGCTCAGGCAGAGGGACTCATTGCTGGCTTCTCGGAGGATGAGGTGAGACAGGAGGTTTGGATCCTGAATGCGGAAGGCTGTCCTGGCCCAGATGGTTTCCCAGTTTTCTTTTTCAGGGAGTTTTGGCCCTTGGTGGGGGTGGATGTGATGCAGATGATCGAGTTTGTAGTTGGGAACAGAGGTTTTGATAAACTAAATAGATATTATTTGCTTTTGTTACCTAAGAAGGAAGTGGTGGAGGCGATCCAGGGTTTCAGATCGATTGCGTTATCAAATGTTGTATACTTTATTGTTGCTAAGGTCTTGGCCAATAGGTTCAAAGATCTTCTTGGTGACCTGATATCCCCGGTACAGACGACCTTCATTCTGGGGAGAAGAATCTTGGATGGTTTTGTGGTTGGAGGCTTTGGCCAATTGGAGGAGGGAGAAGAGACATGCTTTTCTGTGGAAGGTGAACTTCAGCAAGGCATATGACTTGGTACAATGGGACTTTCTTTGGGCTTCCTTGTTAGGGAGAGGTTTTCCCGTGGTTTGGATTGATTGGATGAAGAGGTGTGTGACGGCGACATCCTTTTCAGTTCTAATCAATGGGAACTTGGCAAGATGATGGATACAACCTAGGAGGGGGGTCAGACAGGGTTGCCCTCTAGCACCTATGCTATTTGTACTTGCGGCAGATGCTTTGGCATGAGCAATGCATAGGGTTTGTGATAGGGGTTTGATCAGAGGCTTTATGGTTGGTGAGGACAGGGAGACAGCGGTCCTGCAGTATGCTGATGATACACTATTTCTGGTCGAGAGTACAGATCTGAAGGCAGAAGGATGAGAATTCTTCTGGAGCTTTTTGGCAAGGCGTTGAGGCTGCGGATAAATTATCAAAAGTCAACTTTCGTCTCGTTTAACTTGTCGGTCGTAGAAGCAGAGAGGGTGGGCGATGCCTTGGGGACAGATTTGGGATCCTTGCCATTGGTGTATCTGGGACTTCCTTTATCAAATCGGTGTCTCAAGGTATAGGATTGGCTTCCTCTGTTGGCGAGGATGGAGGGGAGATTGGCGGGGTGGTCTTCCAAGCTTTTATTCAGAGGTGGAAGATTGACCTTGGTGAAGGCGGTTCTGGCATCCATGCCGTCGTATTTTCTCTTGGTCTTTAGACTACTGTGCCAGATTGAGAAGAAGATCTCGGGACTGATGAGGGATTGTTTCTGGGCTAATGTGGGGTCGACAGGTAGGGGGCCAGGTTAGTACCCTAGAAGGAGGTGTGTAGACTGGTGCAGGAAGGGGGTCTGGGGGTTAGGGATGTGGGCAAGGTGAACATCAGCCTCCTCACGAAGTAGATTGTCAGGTTGGTGGAACAGGAACAGGGGCTTTTTAGTGATGTTATGTGGCAATGTTACGATCCTTTTTTGTTGTAGGGGTCGCTGGTTTCCCCTCCTTCGAGAGCCTCACTTTCTCAAGGTTTTGACAACGGTGGCAGGGAAGGTGTGTGGTTTCTTCTCTCCCACATTGGGGGTGGGAGATGCTTTTTGTTTTTGGCAGGATGACTGGTAGGGGGCTGGTTATACCCTTGGTGATAGGTTCCCTTGCCTTTTTGGAAATGTTGTGGACCTGTTGGCTATGGTGGGAAGTTGTTGGGATGGAGCTTGGTGTCCTGCTTTTAGGATGGAGCTCTTAGACTAGAGATGTGAGGAGTTCCAGCAGATGTTACAGGAGCTGGAAGGTTGGGCACTAGAGGTTGGCCATGATGCTTTCTCCTGGGAAGGAGACTTTTCAATGGCAAAGGTCTTATGTAGATTAGGGAGTGAAACGGTTATCTCAGACGTCTTCTTGCAGGACTACAGGTTGCTCTGGACGACGGATTGCCCTTTGAAGGAAAAAATCTTTGCTTGGTTGGTTAGAAGGAGGAGAATCATGATGAAGTAATGGAGAGTGAGATGGAGCTAGAGGGATGACTTGACTTGTCCTCTTTGTAGCGGAGTTGATGAGGACATCCAACATCTCTTCTTCCAGTGTCCTTTTGTTGTACAGGTTTGGCGAAGGATGGGGATCGACTGGATCGCTTATCAAGATGAGGTTGCCTTTTGGTCCTCATTCCACAGAGGAGATGCATATGGCGGAGGGATCACCTTTAGATCCAAGAAGGATAAGGCCAAGGTTCTGGCGGTCTTGTGGGGTGTTTGGCTGGGGAGAAATGGGGTGCTTTTCAGGGGAGAGTGGCCCTATGTTGAGAATTTTGTTTCTTCAATTTCCTCTCTGGTGGTGTTCTGGAGATTTATTTTGTAATTTCTGATGTAATTTGATTTTTTGGAATGCAATGGTTTTGGATAACCGCCCTTTGGCTTTTCAAAAAAAAATTATACCATTAATGGCAGTAGTTTACAAAGTCTTTTGTTTTCTAGGCAGATATGTGTTGAGAGAAAATGGACTTTCTATACATCTAAGTGACCCTAGCTCTCCTTATATAGAGGAGGCTAGTGGGTAAAATTCAAGAATTCCCTTAGGTTAAGAAAGTGTTGAGATTTGAATCTATTTAGTTTCTATTGTTCTTTATGTTATTCATCTCTTCTTGGAGGGTATGTCTGTAATTGTCTCCTAATCTTTTTTATAATGGGGATTAGTGCCTTAATAGGAAATTAAGTTATTTCATTTTCTAACTTGGTATCTAAGCAGCAATCTTAGGTTGGGGTTCTATACCCTCCTTGATTCCCATACCTTTTTTGCAGGAACCCTAATTGAAGGAGGGCTCTCGGTGAAGAGCTTTACAGCTGTTGTCGGCCTTATGACTGGCTGGTGGGCTCTTCGACGATCGACTTTGGCCATAGGGTGTTGCCACGAGCTGGATCTTGCTCCCAAGGGGGCTTCCCGATCGCTCAAGAGTGCTCATCAACCTTGTGGGGTAGCCCTTGGGTGTTGCTAAGGTCATCAACTACCTCGAGAAGAGCCGTTAGGCGTTGCCAAGGGCGTTAGGCATCTCGAGGCAGGTCCTTAGGTGATACCAAGGCCACTTGGTTATCTCACATCGTCACTGAGGCACCAAAGCTGATTGTGCATTGTTGCCAGAGCACTGTTTTATCACTAGCAATCATCGGAGTGTTGCCTAAGGTGTCGCTTGAGGGTTTCCGGCTTTGATCTCTGACCATAAGTGCCGCATAAGGTTAGTGTGAGCTTTGTTGGTGTTGCATGGGGGTTGTGTTCCTCTGGTTGGCACCTTGGGAGCAAGATAGGGCTCTGGTAGTGCCCGGAACGGCAACTACAGGCTATCTTGGTCTCTATTCATGATTTTTACTGTTATTACATGGTTTGATGCACTAGATCTGCTGTTATGAAGTTGTTGATTTGTGTTGGGCTCTGTTCATGATTTTTACTGTTATTACATGGTTTGATGCACTAGATCTGCTGTTATGAAGTTGTTGATTTGGGTTGGGCTCAGTTTGGAGAAGAGATGGCTTTAGAAGAGACGTCAAAGGTGACATTAGGGCTAGGGATGGAGACGAAAGCCTATAAGAGCCCATTCTTCGAACCTATGGTAAAGTTGGATGAGACTAACCATGCTTGATGGTCATAGACCTTCTTAATGATGGTTGAAGGCACGACAAGGAGCACATATTGCTTCAATTGGAGTTTGCATAGAACATTGGCAAGAATGCCACTTGGAAAGACGTCATGGTCCTTGCATGGATTATGAGCTCTATCATTCCTAGAATAAGGGATGAAATCATGTATTACAAGACTGTCAAGGAAATATAAGATAGTTTGAAGGGCACATACTTACATGAGAAGAATTCCAATAGAGTATTCTAGATCAAGGTTCTAAATGACGATTTCAACGTCGTTTCGATAAACTTCTAAATGCACATTTCGAAGGCACGTTGAGGGCATGTCGTGGAAGCACCTGTATTTCGACGGTAAATTTAGATGTTTTCGATGCCTTGAAAATAGTCCATTTCGGAGCCATTCCAACAAAATGACTTGTCTTTATCTTTTCCCTTCTCCTCTCCTCATCTCCTTCCCTGCTATAACCAACCCTCTTACTCCAATACCAATAGACCCTTCACCTTGAACCTTCTCCCCTCCCCTTTGTGTGACTTAATAGAGACCCACCACCTCTCCTCCCTCTTCCTTGTGAAGCACGAACCACAATGCCACTACCATTGAACTGAACCCACTACTTTGGCTACCGTAGTAGTAGGTAGCAGCTACACCTACACACAGGAGGAGAGCAATAACTAATAGGCAGTAGCATGCCCCGAAACGGTTGTGCCGACTAATATATCATCAAAATAGTCAACATACCGCTGACACCCCTGTATTTCAATAAAAACTTGCTAAATACTTAAACATTAGTCCTATAAAAAAAAAGTTAAACACTGAATCCCTATGATCTAACAATCTAATTCTATAAAATATGTAGATCAAACAATCATAGAAACTAGTTAATCTTATCATAAACTCATGGATTTGCAAATGTAATAGTTAAAACTCATAACAAGATCTAAATCTAATGATTGTAGCTTAAATGTGCTTAGAGAATAAAAAAAGATACTATTTAACTTTGGAGAAGCTAAATTACCTTAAAAATCTAACAAATAGAGAGAAAGAACACTTGCGAGAGTTCTTATCACTCCAATAAGCATGCGAGAACAATAATGGATAGAAATGGGTTATTGAGTCGCCTATATCAATCTTAATATATGTTAATAGCCTAAGAATTGTACCTAATTCCGTCCATTTCGTTGATATAATCAATATATTATTTTGATATTTGGCAAAATATCGATGACACCCATACATTTTGACATTACATGTATACTGATGTGGCCTTACATCAGAAAAAGGCCATATAGCTGGCATGTCGTAGGCATACCGTGGGCATTCAGAACACTGTTCCATATTTACAATGAGATGTCACACCTTTGTCAGGAGGGTTGATCTTTATCTCAGTACTACTTGACACTTAAGGCCTTGTTCGAGAAGTACAACTCTTATCGCTCGGTTTGTACTTGTGACACTCAGAAGGCATATTGTAAGGAGGTTGTCATCCTATAGTTTCTTGTTGGCTTGGGCTTGAGTACTCTGTTGCTTATTTGCAAATGTTTACTATGGTAGAGCTTCCTAGTCTTGAAGAATCATATAGTAGGATTAGTCGGATTTCTGTTTCCCTCACTATTGAGGAGCCTACTTCCCAGATATCTACCTTAGTTGCTAGCTAAGGTTGTGGATGTAGTGCACCCTTTACTCGAGGATGGGGGAGAGGTTACAGTGCTCAAGGTAGAGGATGCCCATCTTGCACCGATTGTGTGAAGCTTGGTCATATCGAGAGTACCTGTTAGACCAAGCACGGGTGGCCACCCTTAGCCAACTAGGTAGTTACTATAGTGGAACCACCTAGAGATACTATCTCTATACGTTGATTTGACTTTTACAATGGCTATCTCAGCTTGCTCATGCCACTTTCTTTGTTCTTGCTACCTCTGACATTGTTGCTCTAGCCACCTTGTTAGGTATAGAATCTGTGCTCCTCACATACTGATGACCTATGTGATTCAGATTGGCTAGTGGATTTTGGGGCATCTTGCCATTTATGTGGATACCAACATTGCTTTCATTGTCTCTTCTCAATGCCTCCTAGGCATACAGTTTGGTGGTAGACGAGAAGCATTCTCCCATTACTGGTTAGGGGGAGGTGGTTGTTACCCCTAATATGCAGCTAGCAGATGTTTGACTAGTGTTAGCTTTTTCCATTAGTTTACTTTCTATCAGTAGGATTACTAAAGAACTTTGGTAGTCTCCCTTTTTTCTTAAAAAAAAAAGAATTACTAAAGAAATGAATTGTCGAGTGTTTGAGAGTTGGTTCTATGTTTTCTTTCTTTTTCTTATTTTAAGAGGGTTCACTCGTAATTTTTCCATCTTGTATATATTGAGGATTGCGATCTTTTAATGAAGTTGATTTCTTTTCTTGTAAATTGGTATCAGAGCAGCGATTCTAGACCAGTATTTGGTACCATTCTCGATTCTCATTTCTTTTTTTTTCTCCAAAAAAAAAACCTTAAAAGGAAGAGGAAAAACCCAAAAACTAGTGTTTGGAGCCCTAAATAGCAACCACCAGCCTTAGGGTTGCCAGATTGATCACTGACCAGTTAGGCCACGTTGCCCTACCGCTACCATTGAGCCTCAAGCTAGTGACTATTGACCGGATCTCCTTTAGATGTGGCAGTAGCAGGGTTGCAACGACCTTGTTTTGGTTGCTGCTGCCACTACTGACCCTTGTTAGCCATTGCTGAGGTTTGGCGACGGTCACTGATCTCCACCTCGATTGCCCAGACCTTGTTAGCCATAGCTGGCCGGCCGATGGACTTGTCAGAAGGACTTTTGTGGCTAGATTGAAATCATTCAATTTGTTTGATCAAATTTTGGCTATGGTTATCCCATTAATGGTCATGGGGAGGCCATGGTTACCCTGACTATGCGGTTGCTAGGCATTCTACATCCCCATCAGCCTACTTTTAGTTAGCAGAATCACGAAAGATTTGAATTGTCGTGCTATCTTTAATAGTGTTTCATGCATGTTTCAACACATCTTGATTGAGAAGATCATTGGTGAAGGTTGTGAGGGAGTGTACTAGCTACTTCAGTCTCCATTTATTGCCCATGCTGTAGTTCTTACATTGTCAGTATCTGCTCTTTAGTGGCACTTGCGACTGGATCATCTTCCCCTTTGTAAGCTTCGTTGCATTATTCCTTAGATTTCTCCAGGTGTAAATATCGAGTGTAAAGCAAGCTAATTAGGAAAAAACCACAGAAGCACGTTTCCATCCAGTCAAACATAGAGATCAGGATCCCTATTTGAGCTCCTTCAGATGGATGTTTGGGGTTCTAGTCATGTTCCTGATAGTCTGAGGCATTGCTACTATTTAGTAATTGTCGACAATTATTCTTGCCTGGCTTGGGTGTTCCTGCTGAAGCAAAACTTGATGTAGGGATGATCATTAGGAATTTTATTTTAGAGATGACACAATTTGGGGTCATCATCAAAATTATTCATTCAAACAATGCCTTGGAGT
Organism: Thalassia testudinum; assembly: GCA_037157565.1. Taxonomy (NCBI): domain Eukaryota; kingdom Viridiplantae; phylum Streptophyta; class Magnoliopsida; order Alismatales; family Hydrocharitaceae; genus Thalassia; species Thalassia testudinum. The sequence goes on along the minus strand of JAZHRO010000015.1, from coordinate 19,845,913 downwards.
TTGGCACCATGTTTCTTCGTGACTTTTTCAAGTCATAGGTGAGATAATACACATATAACTTGTTTACATACTTCCAACTAGAATGGTGTTGTCGGGTGCAAACACTGACAGATCTTGGATGTGGCCAGGACACTATTGATTTAGAACAATGTCCCTCAAACATATTGGGGAAATGCATCTCTTACAACATGTTATCTTATTAACCACATGCCTTCTTCAGCTGCTGATGAATAGATTCCCATACAACAATTATATCTAGATTGAGAACTATTCTTTGTTTAGCCTCGTGTATTTGGATGTATGGCATTTGTTCATCTTCATCGTTCTAGTAGAGACAAGTTGGACCTTAGAGCAGTCAAGGCACTAAATGCAGATTTCGATGCCATTTTAATAAATTTTTAAGTGTGCATTTCGAAGGCATGCTAAGGGCATCTTGTGGAAATGCTCGTATTTTAACGGCAGATTTCGACGATTTTGATGCCTTGAAAATAGTTTATTTCAGAGGCATGCCCAGGGCATGCTGACAAATGCTGACAAAAATGGCATCTCTTCATTTTTTTACCTTTTCTTTCCTTACCTTATCTCCTTCCCTACTGTAACCCACTTTACTCCACCACACATACCCTCCCACCTTGAACCTTCTTCCCTCACCTCCGTGTGACCCAACAAAAACCCACTACCTTTCCTCTTTCCTCCCCACAAAGTGTGAGCCACAATGCTACCACCACTGAAGTAATCGAGCCTACCACTTCGACCACGGCAGCAGCAGGCAGCAACTATACCTATACACAAGAGTAGAGTAGTAGTTAGCAGGCAACAACATGCCCTAAAGCAAATATCCAAAGATCTAACAAATTGGGAGAGAAGACACTTACGAAAGTTCTTATCACTCCAACAAGCATGCGACAACAATAATAGGTAGAAATGGGCTACTAAGCTGCCTATGTCAACCTTAAAATATTGTAATAGCCTAAGAATCGTACCTAGTACAATTCATTTCGCTAATATCAACATATTATTTCGATATTTGACAAAATATCGATGACACTTGCATTTCGACATTACATGTATGTTGATATGGCCTTACATTAAAAAAAGGTCATTTCGCTAGCATGCCGTGGGCATTTAGAAAACTGAGAGCAATCAATTATGTTTTCCTGGCCATAGAAGGGTTATCAGTGTTATGATCCTCTCCAACGACGACACTATGTTAGTGCAGATGTGACATTCTTTGAGTTACATTTTTTTTGCTGTAGGATTGCATCTACATATGGCTCTTGATATGGTGCTTATGTTAGTGCCTTCTACCCCTTTGGAAGAGATTCCTATTACTGTTACTCCAAATCGTGAGTGTAATAAGCCTAAGGAGATCTCCAGTCATCTTCCTTGTACTCCTTTTGAAGGTGAGGTTAATTTCCATACTGAATGGTATAGGAGGTATGGAGCTTGCTCATGGTGGACAGATCAAAGTAGGAAAGTATGTGTGAGATGCAGAGCACAATAAGCTAGCGTTTGTTTTGTGGGATTGGGATGTCTGTCCCCCGTTTGGGAGAGATGATCCTGAGATAGGGTGATACTAGGTTAAAGGCCAGTAACCCGGTATTATTTGATTTTTGGGTGGGGGTAGGTAGGATGGTTTCATCCTGTGCCTAATCCTGCAAGATTGGGTGTCATGAGGATAGCGTTGGGATCCTAATGAGGGCAAGGTTTCAAGATCTCATGGGAAAGTAGTAGCTTTACCATGATGACCGCAAACAATAGTAGCATCATTATCACCGACAATGGCACCTTCATCCTATTTGGAGTCAACAACGTTGTCTCTGTTTTCCCCAAAATAAAAAAGTAATGTCCTTGCAACAAACAATAGTAGCAACTACATTGCTGCCAATAGTAGTTGAAACACTGATCAGTATTTTTCTAGTAGTTTATGGTGATCGTGGTTCCTATTTTTCTGGTAGCCAATTGCAGTAGAAATGTTGCCTAGGTTGTTTCCATTGATATAGACATGCAACGCTAGATATCCATGAGAGGTATGGTTTTCAAATTTTAAAACCTAAACTTGGGGGCTAAGAATCCACTGGTAGAGTCTGATAATCCACTGGTGTAGTCTTTAGAATCCATCGATGGGTTCTCATCATCCATCGGTTGAGTCTCTAAAGATGCCAAACATTCCAACTATGCCAAACGCGGGATTGCTCATTTTAATCCCTAGGATTGCCACCTATCAAAAACAAAAACCGAAACCTTGCAATCCCTAGATTGCAACACAGTCCCGCCGCCATAAAATTCGATCCCGTTAAACTAATTCCTCTAAACAAACATTGCCTAAGGGAGTAAGAGATGTGAAGAGTTTGGGGATTTGGAGGGGGTTCTTGGATATGGGGGGAGAAATTTGTGGAAGAGGCGAAGTTGGTGCTAAGGGTTTTCAGAATGGGGCAAGATTGATTTCAAGGAGGCTTTTCTCTTTGGGAGGGATTTCGAGGAGGCTTTTTATGATGGTTATATGACCATTGTATCAGCAAATAGGGCGTATTGGAGATGATTTGTAATGTTATCAAATTTTGTTCCCCAAACCACTTCCTTTTATAAGTAGACTCATATTTGGTTTACGCACTTGTGTACCAAGAATTTAGTAACTTGGAGTAATCATGGTATAAATCTAGTGTAGTCTTTGAATATCTAGCTCACCCAAACGATGGTCTATTTGATGTAGATACTGTTTGAGTACATGCCTTGAGCGAGCCAATCTGAGTTGAATCACCCATTCAGTGATTTAGATCTGAGTGTCAGATTATGTTGATGCATTAATACGGTTAGATGAGTTCATCAGTATAATTGGGAGAATGTACAATGCCAAGTTGGAAATACCGCTAACATGTATTGAAGAATCCAAATTGTTTGTGTGGAGAAATCTTGAAACTATATTCACACCACCGTAAATACAATGGAAGGGGTTCATCTCTTTTATAGAGAGCATGGACTCTAAAAATAGAAAAAGCTAAAAATAGGAAATCCTAAAAATAGGAAACCAATTCTAATTCAAAATGCTAATTAATTCCTATTAGAGATTTAGATCTTTTCTCATTTGGAGAGATCTAATTTCTTAACAAATCCTAATAGAATCTAAACAAATCTTCTAGATTTGGTAAAGACCAAATCTTACAAAATCTCTCAACATATTCTCCGAAAATCTATTTGCTAAAAATAGCAAACTTAATAAATAAAAAGACTCCAAATTTGATCTTTTGGACCATCAAAACCGACAGCCCATAAGGCCTTGAGATGTTGCCACGTGCTAGTGCCACGTGGTTGGTTTTATTCCTATTCTAATTCAAAATGCTAATTAATTCCTATTAGAGATTTAGATCTTTTCTCATCTGGAGAGATCTAATCTCTTAACAAATCCTAATAGAATCTAAACAAATCTTCTAGATTTGGTAAAGACCAAATCTTACAAAATCTCTCAACATATTCTTCGAAAATCTATTTGCTAAAAATAGCAAACTTAATAAATAAAAAGACTCCAAATTTGATCTTTTGGACCATCAAAACCGACAGCCCATAAGGCCTTGAGATGTTGCCACGTGCTAGTGCCACGTGGCTGGTTTTATTCCTAACACTTCTGGAAATCCCAACACCCCCTCGCAAGTCAAGACCGGGGAGGTCGCAAACTTGGATGAGAAGACGGCGATGATGCTCACCTTATGTCATGGAGATGACGGTGGTGACACTCGCCTCGTGTCACAGAAGACGATGGCGACGATGTCCGCCTTACGTCATAAAAGACGATGGTAGTGTCCTCTCGCCTCGCGTCAAGAGTAGATGACGACAGTGGCATCCTCCCACCTCACTTCATAGAAGACGACGGCGACAATGTCCGCCTCACGTCACAAAAGACGGCGGCGTCCTCTCGCCTCGCGTTAGGAGTAGATGACAACGGCTGTGTCCTCCCACCTTGCGTCAGGAGTAGATGACGATGGCAGCATCCTCCTACCTTGTGTCATAGATGACGATGGCAGCATCCTCCCGCCTTACGTCAAAGAGTAGATGACCACGTGGTCTTTCTTCAAACAAACCCAGCCAGTCATCCAGGGGGTTGCCTGCCTCCTGACCGAATTTGTAGCAGCCAGTTCAAGCTTGGATCGACCACCCACAGCCTGCAGTAGTCCCTAGCGTCGGTTCAACATCTCAACAGGACTGGTCCAGGAGCCAAACTGGCCTCTCCATGTGCTGCAGCAGGCCCTGCAGCCACCATACTGATCGATTCTCCCTGTTGCAGATCGGTCTGCAGAGCTGCTACAGAAAAGGATGACGGCAGCGACATCCGCCTCATGTCATAGAGGATGATGGCGGTGATAGCTGCCCCGCGCTCGACGACGGTGCTGGAACAGAGTCAGTGGAATGGAGGAGAATGAGTGGAAGGGGAGAGGGCCTCTCTGGAGGTTGTCGGTGGCCAGCCGATTGGCCGCCGAAGGGTCTCCTCCCCCCTAGAGTTTCTTCTCTTAGCCTCGACGAAACGGTGGCTTTGATACCATGTGGAGAAATCCTGAAACTATGTTCATACCGTCGTAAATACAATGGAAGGGGCCCATCTCTTTTATAGAGAGCATGAACTCTAAAAATAGAAAAAGCTAAAAAATAGGAAATCCTAAAAATAGGAAACCAATCTAATTCAAAATCCTAATTAATTCCTATTAGAGATTTAGTTCTTTTCTCATTTGGAAAGATCTAATCTCTTAACAAATCTTAATAGAATCTAAACAAATCTAGAAGATTTGGTAAAGACCAAATCTTACAAAATCTTCTAACATATTTTCCTAAAATCTATTTGCTAAAAATAACAAACTTAACAAATAAGAAAAGACTCCAAATTTGATCTTTCGGACCATCAAAACCGATAGCCCATATGGCCCTGAGATGTAAGTGCCACGTGGTCTGCTGGCTACCATGTGGCTGGTTTTATCCCCAACACTTTTGGAAATCCCAATAGTTTGGATTGGAGATTTCAATAAGTAAAAAAACTATCATGATATCCAACTATTTTCTCTGGTCTAAAAAGAGTGGTTGTCTCCTCTTGAGATTGTTGTGTGACCAATTCTCTTGATGCGCATGCTTTACATGGGAATCTAGATTTGGGACTGTCACGTGAGTTGAGTCAAAGAGTTGACTCATCAAGATGGAGATGTGGAAGTCTTCTTATCATTGTTATGGAGAAAGCGTATTTTTTGACCTGAGATAGATGTGTCATTGTGTTTGAACATGCACATTTGGTGGATCAATAGTTGATGCACCTACCTTAGTGTTAAAACTGGAAAGTTTGTGTGCATATGAGGGCACATGAGATACATGATCTCTCGAAGGGATCACATAGATCGGCTGTTGTAGGTGTACGTAATGAATTGGGAGATTTGGACTCGCTTCACATATGTTAGGAAGTATGAAATTTCTTGTATGGTCATACGAGTCCTGATTAGACCCATATATGAAAGAGAACAAGACAACCCTTTGGGAAAGGGCTTGGTCTTCTCATTCCAATGATATGAGAACATGAAAAATGTGTAACCCTTGATAGGATGGACAATGAATCTGGGACTTAATTCTAGGGGTTACATATGTCTTACATTGTGAAGCATTCATGGGTATGTCAAATACTTGAGGGAGGTGTTGCGCCATAATTCCACTAATCTTGAACTCTTCATTATTGGTGTAATGAAACCAATAATGATTTTAGCGGGTTCCTACATGTAGAATTGATTAGTGTGATTTAAGGAGTTAAATCACATTTAATTTGGTGATTAATTGCACCTAATTTGATTAGGTATATAATTGAAGGGGTGGATTACAATTAATTAATGTTTAGACACTAGATTTAAAAATCCCATAAGTTATGGGCCAACCCTATAAAAATTAAGTGCGATTATATCACAAGCCTTGGATGGAGATTTGAGGGTTCCCTAAACTTAGTTGGGAACCTTAATTGATTCTAATCAAGAGTGCATTCTCTAAAAGGCAACAACCGTCGCCCTCCTGCCTTCTTTGTGAGGCCTTAAGAGTATGGGAAGTGCTTTTAACAAGTAGCTGGACGACCACCACCAGAATTAGCCGGCACCCTTCTTTACAAGGAGGGACATGGCCAAGACACCCAACCAGCGCCCCTTACTCTAGGGCAGCAACTAAGAGGTCTCTTGGTCGTCCAACTAGAGCTTGGTCCTGTGGATTTTGATCTGCAAGGGCAATCTCTTGGCTTGCAATTGTAACTGGACATCCAATAGGGTTGCTGGATGTTCGATTGAAGCTTCTTGTGGATTTTGAATCCACAACAGGGCTTCTTGGAGGATTCAAGGTGAGGGTTGTCTTCGTGATTGCGAAAGAGTTAGTAAGGCACGAAACATTTGCATCTCACATGCAGGATCAAGTGCTCTTGGCGCGAAGGGCTTCATCTGCCTGCTGAGAAGAAGGGAGTCCCTTTAGGCGAGGCTTATTTAAGGAGACATAACATGTAAGGTATGTGCTACGTTACCCATAGGTATAATCTTGTTACTTGTGAGAATCCTAGAATGGGAAGAAACTAGTTCTCATGTGGTTTTAGTTACATAGGTTTTTTTCGTTTCTTGATTAATTTGATTTTAGGCATTGATCAAGTTTATCGAATCGAGAAAATTTTAAATGCCTACATTTCATGCTTTTAGGGTGCCACGGGAATCAGTAATTGAATTGTTCGACTCGTAATCCTCTTCGATTGTTGAGTGGGGTCTCGACATTTTCCCAAATAATGGTATTAAAGCCTAGGTTGATCTGGATCCTGCGAAAATCACAGATTTAGGTTTTAATTGCACTTTGATTTGACAATCAAAACTTGATGTGTGTTTTGATAGCCTAACCAGACGTCTGATTGCATGATCTGATGTTTAATTAGGTGTGATTTGACGAATGATATAAGGATCAGATGTTTGACTTCTGAACCCGAATATTTGACATTTGATGCCAAGCGTATGGAGTCACAAATCAAGGAATCAGACATCGGGAAATCTTACCCGACGACCAGTATTGTAAAGTTGGACGTTTGATAATAATGGAAAGTGTTTTTGTTATTGTTTTAACATGATCATGTTGTTAGTGGATGATTGGTGCTAACGTAAGAATCATGATTATTGTAGCTAGTTGACCAACAAGTGTTGGTTGATCGAGCAGTATGGAAACCTTGAGTTTGAGTGCGTTTTTGACTTGTAATTGAATGTAATTCGATCAAATTGTGGGATCTAAAAGAATGTATTCATCTCCAAAAAGAAACCCTAGTCCTCTTTTATATAAAAGAGAATTGGGAAAATTATATAAGTGCCCCATATTCATCTCCAAAAAGAAACCCTAGTCCTCTTTTATATAAAAGCGAATTGGGAAAATTATATAAGTGCCCCATAAGGAAAAGAAAAATAACAAATACCCCCTTACAACTTAACACTCTCCTCAAGTTGGGGGGTATATGAGGCCCAACTTGCCACTCAAAAAACTGTGACACTTCTCTTTCAAGGGTTTAGTGTGTTGAGAGTTGTAGTGTGATCACAGTGGAGTGGGACTTGCCATTGTGTGTGGTGGTCTATAAATTCTTCCACGATTTTCTCCCTACTCTCCGTGAGTGGGGTTTCCACGTAAACCCAAGTGTTTTACATTATCTTTATTGATTTGAGTATTGCTTTCGCTTTATTTATATTATTTAACTTGGTATTAGACCTGGTGCTGGTGGCTCCCCATTTAGTATCCTTAAAATGAGATCTTCCTCTGAAGACCTCGAAGGTGGATCTCCCTCTTTGGATCTCCCACATAGAAACCTGAAATGAGTCCTTCCTCTAAGGACCTCGAAACTTTGGACCTCTCAGATTGGGTTTCTCATGTGGAATCTATGAACAAAAGGGACTCTCAAATGGGGGTGACTACAATAAGCTTTCACACTCTCCCTTTATCCCATACTCGTATGGGAGAAAAAATAATAATAAGAAAATAAAACAATAAAAGATAGAGAACACTTCTCTACATCTCTTAAACATAAACCTCCTTTTTTTTCATCATTTTTTTTTTTAAATTTTCACTTTTTTTTCTCTTTTTTCTTTTCTTTCTCCCCCTTTTTTTGGATATCCTCTTATTTTTGTTGCTTCGTCTTTTCCCACCTTCATTTTTTTTTAACGGGCTAAACAACCGGAGATAAAAGCATAAATCAAACCTTAGGGTTCGGAGAGAACCCAACAGAGGTGCCTCCTCACCAAATCGACACTGCACCCTCGTCTCCTCCTTACGCGATATCGATTGAGATCTCACACGATCTTGCCACGCTTTTGCTGCAACAACCACCCCTCAACCGTGTGTCACCTCGTCTTCGTGGTCTTGGGCATCACGTGCGTCGCCTCCATTGAGAATGACGCTGCCATGGACACTTACGTATGCTGCTGCTCCACGCTGATGCTGCTGCTCCACCGTGTCAGGTGTGCGAGGGTGTTGCAGCGCCACCCAACCACATAGACGCCTCGCAAGTCGTTGCGTTGACGTGTCGTCTTTGGCCTCGTCCTCAGAGGCACATGGACACCTCCGCCACCATGCCCTAGTGCTCCAAGCGTAACGCGTGGGCTTCACATGCGACCACCATCTGCGTGGATCGCCTTCTGCATTGCCATCTCCGTCCTCTCCACGTGCATGGTGGCTTTGTGTAGCTGTCCACGTGCATGGAAAACACCATCAACATCTCCCTTTTCTTCATGGCGCAATCCTCAACGATGTGGATCCACACATTGGAGCAAGAACCAAGGAAGATACTCTTGAACAACAAATAGAAAAATGTATGCAATAAAGGATAAAACCCAAGCAACGAACATGCTTTGATACCAAGTTAAAAAATATAATGAGCGGAAGTGATAATTAAAGCAATAAACAATAATGAAATGCTTGGGTTTATGTGGAAACCCCACTCATGAGGAGCAGGGAGAAAACTCTGGAGAAGCGTCCTATGGGCGTGTTTTTTATGAATTTCTTCTTAAAGGAAAATGGGAGTACACATCTATTTATAGGCCATCACACACAACGGAAAGTCTCACTCTACTATGTGAGACTAAATAACCACACTTACAACTCTCTCAACATAGTGAGGATGTTTGCAAGTTGAAGCTCAGAGGATATATAATGGGTACTTATCTTTCCTTCCAAAACTGCATCTCATATAAAATGGCAATTGACTTCAATATGTTTACTCCGCTCATGAAAGACAAGGTTTGACGTAATATAGGTTGTAGACTTATTGTCATGATAGAAGGGGACAAACATATGAACCTCTATCCCTAGGTCCCGTAGAAAGCTAACTATCCACATGATCTCACAAGTTGCTTAAGCCATAGATCTGTACTTTGCCTCTGCACTGGAGCGAGCTATCACATTCTGTTTCTTGCTCCTCCATGAAACATGATTACCTCCTAAGTAGACTGTAAAGCCTGACATAGATCGTCTATCCTCAATAGATTCCGCATAATTTGCATTTGAGTATGTCGGAAGATCAAGAGAATCACTCGCATTGTAGTGCAAACCTCTCCCTTGGGTGCCCTTCAGGTACCTCAGAATGAGACAAACATCTCGCTAATGACTATATCTTAATGACTGTATCTGGGACTCTGCATAAACTGACTGTCTCGACTCACAACAAAATTAATATCCAGTAGAACCCATTTCTTCTACTGGAGAGAATGTTTCAAGTGGGGAGAGGGCGAGTGGAGGGCGATCGGTGATGGGCGGAGCGCGGTAGTGGGGTGGAGCCATCCAGGGTGGGCGCAGAAGGTGAATGGATGACGTGGAGATCAAGGGCCTGGAAGAGAAGAGAGCGAATGTGGCAGGAGAGGTTTTTTAGGTCGTCTGAACATACTCAAAGACGTCCTTGGAGGAGGAAGAATGGTGATGTTCTATGCTTCAGATGCAGACAAAGGGGGCATGTGGCTGCGATATGTAAAAATGCCCAGATCTGCTTGGAGTGCAGGGGTGAAGGACACAAACGCGAGTTATGCCCTAGGAGGATCCCTTTGCGACAACGTCGGGCAGTCTCTCGTCCTGTATGGAGGGTCAAGAATGAACCTCGGCCGCCACCACCACCGATTTTGGGCAGGCATACAATTGAAGTTGAGATCCCATCTATGAAAGAGATCTCGGCTGCAGAGATCACACTGCGAGGTGCTTTGATTGAGGAGATCATGTCAGGTAGGCCATCGATCGAAATGCTTCAGAATCTGGTACATTCCTTAGATCTTTTATGTGCGGGCTGGAAAGTTGCTATGTTATCCCATTCTCGATTCTTGGTGTATGGTTTGGGCATGCTGGATGTAGAGCGATTGAGATTTCGTTCAAGTATCTTCAAAGATTTCATTGTGATCTGGAGAATGGTCTCTCCTTTTGATGGGGCACTATTTGAACGGCCTCCACAAAGAGTGTCCTCTAGGAGGGTCCTCCTTGAGATCTCTGGACTGCCACTCCACCTGCGGGTAAAGGGAGTTCTCCAAGATGCTAGCAGGCTTTGCATCAATTTGTGATGGTTCTGATGTTCTGATTGGAGACATTAGGTCTCTAAGAATTGAGGTGGAAGTTGCTAATGCTGGTTCAATTCCAGATTCGATCACTATCAGATGTGGGGGCACCTCTTGGCTTGTTAGGCTATCTATTCTTGGGCAGGTTGAATGTGGTCAAGATAATTCTCCTAAGGAGAAACCAATGTCTGGAACCAAAAATGAGGTGAGCAAATAATGTGACAGCTGTGGACGCAACCCTGCAGTTGAGGCTCCTGATCTCAAAAAGAGGAAGGATTGCCACTGTGTTATGGCTGAGAAGGATCAGATGGAAGATGTTGCAAGACTTGCTGAAAATAGATCAGTTTTGATAGGCAAAGAGGGTGACTGTCTGGAGGTTGCTGAGACTGAAGTGGCAAATTCTGAGATGATCTGCAGTATGGAGTTGGGCAGTACAGAAAGGGAGTTGAGGCTTAAAGAGCCAAGCCAGATGCAGCACCTGAGTCCCCATGCAGTTGAGGTTCCTGAGCCCAAAAAGAGGAAGGATTGCCACTGTGTTATGGCTGAGAAGGACCGGATGGAAGATGTTGCAACACCTGCTGAAAATAGATTAGCTTTGATAGTCAAAGAGGGTGATTGTCTAGAGGTTACTGAGACTGATTTGGCAGATTTTGAGATGAACTGCAGTATGGAATTGGGCAGTATAGAAAGGGAGTTGAGGCTTAAAGAGCCAAGCCAGATACAGCTTGCTATTCCAACTGATTTGCAGTATGGCTATTCCAAACAAGAGAGAGGCGTGGGCAGATCTCCATATGTGCTGAGAAGGAGAAGGAGCCTCCTATTGTGGAGCAAGATATTGCTAAATCCATTATGGTAGAATATGTGGGCTGCAAGGCCAATGGGGATCTCTCAATTGAGAAATGAGAGTTTTGTCGTGGAATGTGCGTGGGCTACGCAACAAGCAAAGAAGGGCTTCTCTTTGTAGATATCTCTCTGAGTGGGAGATAGACTGTGCCCTTTTACAAGAGACTCACTTGGAGAGGGAGAATGGTCAAGAATGGGACTATTTTAAGCAGTCTGGCCATAGTGATATTGTGGCTAAGGGTGCTGCTGGTCGGTCTGGTGGTTTGGCTTTTTGGTGGAGAAAGTCTGCCATTTCAGTAACTGAGATTTTTCGTGATAGGTTCTTAATTTCTTGCAGGTGTCACTCTCCCCAAGGTGATATGGAATGGTTTATATCATGTATTTATGGTCCTTGTGTGGCAGCAGAGAGGGTTGGCTTGTGGGAGGAACTTCATGCAATGCATCAAAGAGTGCAAGAGACTCCATGGCTGTTAGGGGGTGATTTCAATTGCTATCTTTCTGGTGATGACAATCCAGATGGGAGATTGGACAGTTCTTCAGCAGGCTTCCAATTGGCTGTGCAGAACATGGGCTTGACTGAATTTCCCATCAGTGGTGTGGAATATACTTGGAGGAATGGAAGTGGACAGATTTCCAAATTGGACAGATTCTTTGGCAGTCCTAGTTTGTTAGAGAGATTTCAGTTATCAGCTGTTTTGAGCCTTGATAGGCCGTTCTCTGACCACACGCCTTTGGTTTGGGACAGTGGGGTGAATGTAGACACGAGGTCATATTTCAAACTCAAGAGATCTTGGTTTAGGGAAGAAGGCTTTGTGCAAATGGTTTCTCAGTGGTGGCAAAGCAAGGATGTTCAAGGCACTGCTACACAGCAGTTGGCTGCAAAATTGGTTGGTCTACGTGAAATGTTGAAAGAATATGGGCAGGCTGTGAATCTGATTAGAGACCAGAAGAGGAAGGAAGCTTTGACAGTCATCAGGGATTTAGATATGAAAAAGTGCAGGCTGAATTTGGACCAACAGGAACAGCAAATGAGGCAGCAGATGCAAGCAATTGTGGGGGATGAAGACTTGAAAATTGAAATGGATTGGCGTGAAAAATCCAGACAGCTTTGGCTTAAAGAGGGTGATGCGAACACAAAATTTTTCCATCTTGCGGCCAGTGCTAGAAGGAGATTCAACCGTATTTCATCTATTAAAGCTGAAGAAAGAAATATTACCTCGGTTAAAGAGATCAGATCTGAAGCAACAAAATTTTTTAAAGAAGCTTCCAAGGCAACTCCAAGAGGTTCATGGAGGATGGCAGCAATGGATTTCCCTTGTGTAACTAATGAACAGAGTGACATGCTTGTGACCCCTATTTCTGAACAGGAAGTGCTAAAGGCCATTAAAGATTTAAATAATGAAGGGGCTCCAGGTCCAGATGGTGTTCAGGTGTTTTTCTACAGAGAGCTATGGAATGTTGTTAAGGTGGATGTGTTGAAGGTTATCCATGAGTTTGAACTGGGTAACTCTGGATTTGAGAGGCTGAACAAATCCTATCTGTTTTTGCTGCCCAAGAAATCAAGTGCAGAAAGTTTTTCTGATTACAGACTCATTGTGTTATCAAATTCCATCTACCTTATTATTAGTAAGGTTATTGCTAACAGATTGCGGGAGGTTCTAAAGGATTTGATTATGCCTGTTCAATCAGCTTTTCTTTCGGGGAGATCGTTACAAGGGTCATTCATTGTGGCGCAGGAAATTGTAATGGGGTGGCAAAGGAGAAAATCAAAGGCTTTCTTGTGGAAAGTGGACTTTTCAAAAGCCTATGATTCTATCTCCTGGTCATACTTGTGGGAGATCTTTAGGAGGAAATTTCCACCCTTATTGATTCAATGGGTGAAGAGATGCATTACGACAGCCTCTTTTTCCCCATTGATAAATGGTAAACCGTGTAGTTCTTGGATTCAGCCCTAATGTGGAGTAAGGCAAGGTTGTCCTATTGCCCCTTTGATTTTTAATCTTGCGGTGGATACTTTGGCTAGGTTTGCCTGCAAATTGGATGTGGATGGTTTTATAAGGGGGTATTCAATGTCTAATCATAGGGCTCTAGCTCCTATACTTCAGTATGCTGATGATACTGTTTTTCTTGTAGAAGGGGGGAAGAGAGAAGCGCAGGCTCTGTTACATATGGTTAAATTGTTTGGAGAGGTTTCTGGGCTCAGATTGAATGGAAGTAAATCTTCCTTGGTCTGTTTTGGGATGAATGATGGTTTACAGAATGAGATCTCTGCCATTCTTGGTACACCTGTGGTGCCATTACCGATTAAATATCTGGGTCTACCTTTGAAATGTTCTAAGTTGAAGAAAGCAGATTGGTCTTTCCTCTTTGAAAAGGTAGCTACAAAATTGGAGGGCTGGAGCAGTAGATACCTATCAAAAGGGGGGAGGTATATATTACTGAATTCTGTTATCACATCGATTCCTGTTTTCTTCTCTGTCCTGAGAGCTCCAAATTCTATTTGGAAAAAGCTGGAGGTGATGCGGAAAAGATTCTTTTGGAAAGGGGCCTCCCATCAAGGGGCTTTCTTTCAACCCTTAAAATGGGAGTCAATTTGCAAACCAAAGAAGCTGGGAGGCATGGGTGTCAGATCCCTTAAGGAATTCAATGAAGCTTTACTTTTGAAATGGGCTGTTCGGTTACTGCAGGGGGAAAAAAAATTTGGATAGAAATTATTCAGGATAGTTATGGGAGTACCAATGATGAGAAAAATCATCTTAACCCACGTAAACCATCCCCTTTTTGGCTTTCTGTGGTGCGAGCCTTGAAGGAAAATTGGAATTTTTTCAAATCTGTTTTAGGTGATGGAAAGAGCTTTAAGTTTTGGCTGGTGAATTGGGTACACGGAGGGACGCTTAAAGATAGGGTCCCCCTTGCTTATGCTGCGGCAGCAAATAAAAATGCAGTGGTAGCTGATTATTGGGATGCGGATTTGGAGCAGTGGCTGTTAAATATTGGTGGGAGGAATAATCATGAAACAAGAACCCGAGTAGAGAATGAACGTCTCATGCAAGAGCTTGCTGCTTTCAAACCCATGCCTCATGAATATGACACATACAAATGGGAAGGTAATTTTTCTACTGCGGCTGCCTATGACAAATTGATAATGTCCTCCAGGATGGCGGAAGATGAAGAAATGGGGAAAAAGCTATGGAAGTTAAAAATACCACTAAAGTTACAAATTTTCTTATGGCTGTGCAGGAGGGATGGTTTGATTACTGGAGATCTGAGGCACAGAAGGATGGGGACCCCAACCCAGTTTTGTTATTTGTGTGGGTTGCATAATGATTCTACAGATCATATCTTCTCTTCATGTGCTATCACTGATTATGTTTGGAGGAGAGTATGCAATGAGTCCTTACCCACCTGGGGAAATTTGTGGAGCTGTCTGGTAGATGGGAATAAGCCTTATATACATATGGTGGCTGTTCTGTGGGCGGTATGGAGGGCTAGAAATGAGTGTGTTTTTCAGGAGACCCCAGCTCATGTGGAAAATATTGTAAATTTATGCTGGAGGCTCATACAGTGCTGGGAGTCGAACTTGTAAATTATTTTTTTTATTATCAATAATAGCTCTCCTTGTTTGCTATCGGTGATTCGATAGCATTCCTTTCTTCCTCAAAAAAAAAAAAATCAAATATAACAAACGACCAATGGTACTACGATACTTGGTAATATCTTCAAATAAAGGATCTGTCTCATCAGTGCTATGACGAGAAGATGACTGTTGGTATCCCAAATGGTTTGGAATCAAGAAGTCCAGCTTCCTCTAGAATTTGTAAAGTGTATTGCCTTTGTGACAAGGATAAGCCAATTTCTTGACGAACTGCTTCAATCCCTAAGAAATAGTGAAGATCACCTAGATCCTTGGTGACAAAGGTGGACTGGAGGAAGACTTTTGTTTGTACTATTCCATTTGCATCATCATCAGTCAGAATCATGACATATACTGCCAAGATAACGAATCTCCATATCCCATCATACTGTGTCCTGATAAAAATAGAATGATCAGTAGTAGGCTGTTAGAATCCCATCTTCCTGACCTCTAAATTGAGCCTCTCAAACCAGGCTCGTGGGCTCTGCTTTAGGTCATTAATGGCCTTTCGTAAGCGACATACAAGCTCCTCTTGACTGTCATATCTGGGTGGCTGTCTCATATACACTTCCTCAGTAAGATATCTATACGAGAAAGCACTTTTAATATCAAGCTATTATAAAGGCCACTACCTAACCACTACAACAGACAATAATTCTGATGGAAGTAATATGGGCCACTTGTGAGAGTCTCAAGGTAGTCCACCCGATATGTTTGGGTGAACCCTTGACAACAAGTTTGGCCTTATATCTCTCTATTATCCCATCAAACCTGTACTTAATGGTACACTTATCGACAACCAACAATAGTAGCACCCTTAGGACATGGAACAAGGTCCCATGTTTTCCTGGTTTGTAGGGCGTACATCTTATCCATAGCTACTTTCCACTTGGGATCTTGGGAGGCCTGGGGAAAATCTTTGGAAGTCATAGCAGTAGTTGTTGGCTAACTTAGATCCCAACATCCCAATCTCTTGTAGTAAATCAAGAGCGTATTTCCTCTAATGGCAATACCGACCTTTCCTCTCGCCACCTCTATGCCTAGGGAGTATCTAAGGGAGCTTAGATCCTTTATAACAAATTTCTCTGTCAACTTTTGCTTGACCTCAACTATTTCGGTTGCATCATCACTAGTGATAATGAGATCATCCACGTAGACAATAAGAGCAACAGTCCCCTTGCCTGTCTTTTGCACAAACAAGGAATGATCAGAAGTGGATCTGATAAGCTCCATATCTTCAACAACCTCTGATAGCTTTTGAAATTAGGCCCTCGGACTCTGCTTGAGGCCATATATTTCTTTCTTCAACCTGCACACACACTTCCCCTAAGTCTCAAAGTCGAGGGGCTACTGCATGTATACCTCTTCTTGCATGCCACCATACAAGAAAGCATTCTTGACATTCAGTTAATATAAAGGTCAGTCAAGATGAGCAGCAACAGAGATAAGAATCCGCATAGTAGGAAGTGTGGCCACTGGAGAGGTGTCAAAGAAATCTACCTCATAGGTCTGTATGAATCCCTTTGCCATAAGATGAGCCTTATACTGAGAAATAGATCCGTATGGATTGTATTTCACGGCAAAGGCCCAATGACAACCAACAGTGCATGCACCAGGAGGTAACAGAGTAAGCTCCCATGTCTGCCGAGACTGTAGTGCAGTCATCTCATCCTCTATGGCTTGATGTCATTTTGGATTGAGCATAGCCTACCGATAAGTTGTGGGTATCTGTGAAGAAGAAAGGGCCTCTGTGAACAAAGCAAATGGGCGACTTAGGTAGTCAGAAGAAACTGCCCTTGCCACCTGATAGTGTGTACTACTTCGAGGAGCCTTTCAAATAGCAATTGGAAGATCCAAATCATCTGAAGGGGATCCAGTCTCAACAGGTGGCTCGGATGGTGATGCTTCAACATCACCTGAAGGAGACTCAGAAGCAATTGGTATAGCACCTACAGGGTCATCACTTGGCACACAATGGTCAGTAGTGTCAACACATACCTGCTGTGGGGAGGATGATTGTGCTGAAGGAGGGGGGATATGTTGCTGATATATCATTGGTTTCCTAAAAACTAGTGAAGGGTCTCTGAACGAAGTAAGACCAGTATATGTAGTGTCTGCTAATGTAATATGAGTAGTAGGAAAATCTTTAAATTGGATAAGGAATGGGCATTGGTGTCCTCTCTGCCTCAAATCTTAACGGATTCCTAGTAACTGAAAAATATGGTACGGTCTCATTGAAAATAACATTGGCACTGACATAGTGCCTATTCTATAAGGGATCATAGCATCTGTAGCCTTTCTGGGTATGGCTGTATCCTAAAAAGACACACTTGACTGCTTCGGGGGCAAGTTTATCTCTACTAGGCTCAATAATGTGCACAAAGGCTACATAGCCAAAAGTTCGAGGTGGTAACTGAAATAACTCTGTCTGGGTACAATATCTATCATGGTACCTGCTCAGATATAACTGAACTAGGCATCATATTAATCAAATAGTATGCAGTAAGTACTGCATCTCCTTAATACCATGACGAAATATTATGGTGAATTAACAGAGTCCGGGTCACATCCAAAAGATGTTTGTGCTTTCTTTTTGTGACCCCTTTTTGCTGGGATATATGGGGGCATGTGGTCTGATGGACCACTCCATTCATCCGTGTTGGAGAATGTGTGGTTGGTTTAGTACCACATCTTGAAATGTGGAGTGGAGTGTGTGGTGGCCTATAAATAGGCATGTACCCCCTGGTTGTTTCTTTAAGAATATAGAGAAATTAGCTCTATCAGGGGCCTTCTCCCATGGTTTTCTCCCTGCTCTTCGTGAGTGGTGTTTTCACGTAAACCTAAGTGTTTTTTATGCAATGCTTTTAATATCTTGTTATTTTTCTTTCGCTTATATTGTTCAACTTGGTATCAAAGGAGTTAATCTTGGGTTTGGTTCTCAAATTTTATCATTATTATTTTTGAGTTTTTTTAATATTGTCTCTAATCTTGAAAAGGGGGAAACTCTTATCTCTCTGTGCAAGGCGAAGATCCAATGACAGGCAAGCGAGATAAGAAAGAGATGGAGATAGCAACTACGCGAGAATCTCGGCTGAGGATCTCGCATCAGTGCGATTCAAGGTGAATGCCAACAGTGACACCGTAAGGAAGGAGAAGAAGAGCACACGATGAAGGGGAGGGCCTTAGAGGTCCTGGCAATGCACCATAGGGAGATCAGGGAAGATGGCACCAACAGCGCTCAGGCGAGCAGTGGCAGCGCACGAGAAGCCCAGGCAACGGTGTTGCAGTGCTGTGTGGAGCCCAAGCGATGATGTGGATGACAGCGATAGTAGCGCTTGAGGTGTTGTACGAAGGAGGGTCACAAGAAGATGAAGGCGACGACAAGAATCGTGACAAGGATCTTAGTGGAGATCTCGTGAGGCAGTGTTGATTGATGCAAGATCAACGAGGATCTCGGTGATGGTGCATGGAGTAATTTGGGCAAGCAATCTTTGCGCAGGCAGATTTGGTGAGAGGCTTGCACGAAGCGGTATTCAAATTCGGAGGTAGCATGCCAAGGAGATTGCAAGGCATGAGTTACCTTTAGGTCTTTTATTTACCTCCTTGTGTTTCTTTTATATTCTATTTATTACAAAGGAGGAGGCATAAAAAGAGGGGAAAGGGAAAAAAAGGTGAAGTCAAAAAAGGGAGAACAATTGAAAAGAGAAAAAAAAGAAAAAAAAGGGAATATAAAAAAATGAGAGAAAAAAGGGGGGAAAAATGAGAACGAGAGGGAAAAAAACGGATATTAATAAAAAAATGATAATGATTATTATGTTTAAAAGGAGGGGGAGATGCTCTTCTCTAGTTTAATTTTGTATTCTCTATGTTTATTTTCTTCTCTCATAGAGTTTAGGAGAAAGGGGGAGGTGGATGCTATTATAGTAATCTCTCATTTGGGAGTTCCTTTGTTACAGATCACCACATGAGAAACCACAACTCTAGGAGGTCCAAAGTTTTGAGGTCTTTAAAGAGGGAGATCTAGTTTCGAGGTCCTTGGAGGAAGGGCCCATATCAGGTTTCAATGTGGGAGATCCAATTTCATAGACTCCAGAGGGGAGATCCATTTTCGAGGTCTTCAGAGGAAGACCCATGTCAGGGATAGTGAATGGGGAGCCACCAGCAGCAGTTGAGGTCTCCAGAGGAGGGACCCTTGTTAAAGCCAACTATAGCAGTTTGTCCAGCAACTCCAGACCTCGCCGACGTGTCTTCATTAGTACGCCTGCCTAGCAAGAACCAGTTGAGAGTTGTATTCTGTTGTGCAGAGTGGAATTTCGTTATACAAGTTGAGCATTCTATGTTTTAGCTTGAGGGGGAGTGTTGGAGAATGTGCGGTTTGTTTAGTGTCACATCATGAGATGTGGAGTGTGTGGTGGCCTATAAATAGACATGTACCCACCAATTATTTCTTTAAGAAGAATACAGAGAAATCAACCCTATCAGGGACCTTCTGCCATGGTTTTCTCTCTACTCTTCGTGAGTGTGGTTTTCACGTAAACTCAAGCATTCTTTATGTGATGCTTTTAATATCTTGTTATTTTACTTTCACTTATTCTTATTATTTAATTGTAGTAATAGTTGATGCAAACTGTTTGTCTCCCTTCTGGAGATGGGAGATCAAAGTGTAATGTCAAATGGGATGAAGAGTACATGTGGAAGTAGATCTCCTCAGTACTAGCTCCTCCCCATCTGAGTCGCTCCTATCTGGAGAGGTAATAGGCTGAACTGGCTCATTGTTTGAGGAATCTACCTGTGGTACATCTGTGTCTCATGTATGGCAACCTCTATAAATGATTCTTCTTTAGATAAGTAGGGGATTTTCTCAAAGGTCACATCAGCAGTGGCAACATATCTCCTACGGACTAGATCGTAGCATCTGTAACCCTTTTGGGTCCTGGAGTAAACAAGAAAAGCACACTTCGTGGCACGGGGAACAAACTTATCCTGAATACCATGTTTCTGAACAAAACATATGCGCTCAAAAGCTTACAAGGGTAAAGGAAATGGTTTGCTACACTGAGGGTGTATAATCTGGTATGGAATATGACCATGAAGTCAAGAAGATGGCATCCGACTGATTAAATATGTTTTTATGAGTATGGCATTACCCTAGAATTATTTAGGAACCTTCATACGAGACATCAAGGTCTTGACAATATTAAGCAAGTGTTGTAACTTGCGCTCTACAACCCCATTCTGCTGGGAAGTACGAGCACCAGATGTTTGGTGAATAATCCCCCTGTAACAGAAGACCTCTTGTACATCTCTATGCATGAACTCCAGTGCATTATCACTGTGGAAAATCTTGATTATAGTGCCATACTGTGTTTGCACCTCAGACAGAAACTACTGAACAATAGATGGAATCTCACTGTGGGCCTTCATAAGAAAAACCCAGGTAAGTCTGCTGCTGTCATCTACCGTCACTGCAAAATATCTGTCCACTACGGGGGGCAACTTTAGATGGTCCCAAGACATCACAATGTACTAAAGCAAAGGGCACTGCACTGACTCCATCATCTCTCCAATGCTAGCTACTCCTATGATGCTTCCCCAACTAGCAGTCTTCGCAGTCCAAAGTCAATGTGTTTAATAATTATGGATACATCTGACGCATTTTCTTCATGGAGGGATGCCCAAGACTCTGATCCGAAGTAGTGGATCACGAGAAATTGACACAACCCCAACAAACAAGGTGGACGTGTCTAAATAGTACAGACCATCTTTCTATTCCACTGCCAAGTATCTCTCCTGTCAGACGATCTTGGAAGTAGCAACACTCCTTATTAAACACAACACGACATCCAAGATCCCTGCAAATGCGACTCACATACAAGAGATTCAGGGGAAATTTGAGAGCATAATATACCTTCTCTATCTTCATCTTGGATGTTGCATCTTCATGCCCAACTTTGTAACAGGAGAAGTAGCCCCATTAGTTACATGTACATCTTGGATTCCCTGTGGAGTTATAGGGTCCAGCAGATGATCTTTATCCGTTGTAAGATAGATAGAGGCTCCAGAGTCAATCTTCCCAACGACTTCTTGGGTTGCACATGCAAACTTGGAAGAACCTATAATTGGTTGTCTTGGATCAACTTTCTCTAATACTAACAAGAGAACTCATTGCTACCCATAGTAGACATGAGAGAAGGCTCTTCACGTCAAATATACTTCAAGTGACATAGGATGTGTAGCCATTAGCAGCAGCAACACCTATTGCCGATAGCAATCGACCACTGGTGACGGTGCTAGACTGGCTAGATCGCCTACGGCGGCACCGCTAGCACCACAAGGCCATTTGCTGGTCATATGGCTGACGCTGCAGCATTCCTGATTGACGCACCTGCTATCGATGATAGTGGTGATGGCGTGGAGGGTGTTCTCCATTGGATCACCTCCACGTTGGTGATCCAATCATGTTGAGGTGGATTTTCTTTCGGTGGAATACCGGAGCATCGGTCTAGGACCGCTGCTCTGACATATGGGATCTCAAAGAATGCGTTCATCTCCAAAAAGAATCCTTAGCCCACTTTTATATAAAAAAGAACTGGGTAACTTACTTAAGTGCCCCATAAGGAAAAAGAAAATAACAAATACCCTCTTACAACTCAACACAGACCTTAAGTAAAAAACCTAATACGGGTATTAAGGAATATTTGTTTGTTGTTCAGCGAATTTTCTGTGGATTGGTGATGTGAATATGATCATAGTAGATTTAGGTGCATAGAAATTTCAAAACCTCAAATAAATTGAAAATTATTTTGCAAAAATGAATTTTAGATTTATAATTGGATTATTGTTTTTGGAATTAAGGTTTTCAAAATAATAAGATGTCTGCAATTTCAAATTGGATCTCAAATTAGGATTTTACTAGTAATAACTGATCACTCTCCATAATATGATTAAGTAGTAATTGTAAGAGAATTGAACACTTGCATCCCCTCGACATGTGATGTGATGGGTATCTGTATGCTGTTTTTCTGTAATATTGGATGATTTTATATTGTGGATGAATGATCACATGATGGCATGCATAAGGGTGTTGGTGAGTATGTTTGAGTTTTTTTTCATGTAATCCCTATGATTTGGGAGACCTTTTTTACTTTGTAATTTTTTTTGGAATGAATGTGTATGTATGTGATTAGATACATGGGAATGCGATCTCAAACACAGTACACTGGACAAGATTAGAATGCAATTCTAATTCTAGACTAGGTCCAGTTAGTAATTTAATCAGATTAAATCGACTTAGTTCAAACAAACCTAGTCAAAATAGTAGGGCTAGATCTCTCAAGCATCTAAGTGGATTGTCATGGTGATGATGAATCGTTGGCTTCCTCCAAGACAAGGTGAGTATAACCACGAGGCTGTGCTAGTAAGTATGCTCCCTAAAAGGGTGGCACTGTCAACGGCATGCATGTGGAGTGAACACCTCACTTCTCGAAAGGGATGGGTCGTATGGGAATCATCTTGTCAGTAGTTCTTAACCCAAAGGTTAGGTGCATTTGGGAGTTCACATACATAGTTGCAAGCTTGTTCAGTGACGGTTTGATGTGTGGTGTAGTGACACCAAGGGACTAAAATTATACGAATGCATAAGTTGGACTGGTGAAGAAGAAACACTTCTCGCTTTTCTTGTTAAGATTGTGTAGACTGGCGAAGCAGATACGTCTCAATGGTGAGGAGAGTTTGTACCAACTTGTGACCTTAAAATTGATGTGCCTCTTAATTTGAGAGTTATAGAGGGAATAACATTCTAATTAGACATAGTGAAAGACATTTATTTTTAAATTCTCGACACCAATTGATTTTCAAAATTTGATTGTGTTCATGTTCATAGAAAATGACGGTTTGCAAAACTACCTTCGACCTAAATTCGTGGATGAAATCCATTCATGATGAATGGTTCGTAGTAGTTGCTAATAGATTGGAAGCAGACAACTTAGGCTATGTGCTATGTTCCAGGCCTTTTGAGAACCAAAGAAATTAGGTTATGGGGAAATATAATGAAGCTTGGCATGATGATAGTGTGCTTGAGAAATACTGCATCATCAAGCATCTACTAATTGTATTGGCGGATCATATTGGCAAATGCGAATATGCAAGTGACATTATATTCAAACTTGGTACTTTGGGCACTTGTAATAAAGTTTTCTCTACACTGAAATTCTAAAATGATTGGAAGAACACCTATTCCAGATGCAATAGTTTATGGAATATGGTGTATGGAGGGATTTTATTCGAAGATGAGAAGCTAGATATGATTGTGGCGTCTCTCCCCAACCTGAATCTTGACAAAGAAAACTTTAAAGGGAAAATTCGTGAGTTGGTAGAATGCCTACCAAACATCATGGACCGTCTTGATGGAATGCGTAGTGTCTTTAGGAAGAGGAAGCATTCCTGAACCACAGAAGTCTAAGGGCAACTGACACATGGACTTTACGATCTCGCTTGAGACGCGAATCTCTCCATGGAGATCTTTAGACCTTATTAGAAGGTCAAAGGAAAGGTTCCTCAAGGTACTACATATCTTCATCGTCAATTTATTTATATTATGAATGGAGATTCTCATGCATTTGACAAATTTGCAAATGTTGCTTATGATTCAGGTCAATGTTTAGGAAGTCGTTTGCCTAGACTAAGTAGGTGCCCGCATAAACGTTAGTGGACCCCTTACTGAACCAAGTAGTGCCATGCGGTCTTGTATTCGTCTGGTCGAGTAGCCGGATTGAGTAGGCGTTTACTTGGCTGTATACTCACTAGATTTTGAAATAAAGCCACCAGTGGGCTCTTCTCAAGAAAGCCCACATTAACCCAACACCACTTCGATACCCCTACCCTTGATACCCCTCACCCTGTTTCCACATTAGTCCCCCAATAACCCCTAAAAATAAAGTCCCTATCTCATCCTTCTCCATAAAACCCCCAAGCTTTTAAGGTGGGGGGGATTCTTGTGGTCGGCAGTGGCAGCAAGCTAAGCTCTTAAGGTATATGCTAAATGATTTTGATTTGTCTTTGAGAGTTTTTATTTTTTAGCTTTTCAGGTATTGTTTAACATGATTTTCACTTAACACTTTGTTTCTTTGTTGTCATTTACGTTTGATTTTATGTTTTTGTTTTAGGTTTTATTTTAGATTCTTGGTTCTGATTTTAGGTTTTTGATCTTGATCTTATTTTAGTTTCTTGATAATATGTTTTGATTTAGGTTGATTTGAAGTTTTTGATTTAGCTTTCACTTTAGATTCTTGATTTAGATTTATTGTTTATGTTCGTTGATAATAAACATGAACGTTTGGATTCTAATATCTATATTTTCTTTTTTTAAGATGTCTAATCTTTTCTATTCTAAGTTGTATAGTTATTTAAGAGTAGGAGTATTAATTATGTTACTTCTAAGATCAAAACATGGGGGAAATAGCTGGCAGTGGCATAGAGAGAGGTGGCCTGTATTATTTGGACACCCATGTTGTTTGTTGGGGTTGTTTTATCTCTCGTGATCCTTTGCTTTGGCACCATAGACTTAGGCATCCTTCCATTAAGAAGATGTGCCAAATGTATCTAGAGTTACTAGATTCCTTGGCTTTGGATTGTGAAGACTGCCAACTGGGGAAGCATCATAGGAGTAGCTACCCCGAGAGAGATGCTGGCGTTAGTTCAGTCCCCTTTTCCCTAGTTCATTGTGATGTTTGGGGACGATCTAGAGTTCTCCACTGGTGGACACAAGTATTTTGCAACTATGGTTGATGACAGTAGTAGACTTACATGGGTGTTTCTGATGAAAGCTAGCTTGCAGTAAGATTCCTACTATGGTTCAACATTTTTTGTCTGAGGTGCAGACATAATATGGTACTACTGTTTAGGCCTTTCGCAGTGATAATTCGTTAGAATTTATGCATAGTGATTTCAGAAGGCTTTCCGATGCAAGGGGATCATTCACCAGACATCTTGTGCTCATACTTTCCAACAGAATGGGGTTGCAGAGCACAATTTGCGACATTTACTTGATGTCGCCAAGACATTGATGTCTCATATGATGGTTCCTAGGCAATTTTGGAGTGATGCCATACTCTCAATAGCATATTTGATTAACTAGCAACCATCTTCTGTGCTTTAAGGTCAGATCCCTTATCAGATTATACATCTTGACTGTAGCAGGACTTTTCATGTGCCATTGCAAGTTTTTGGATGTGTATGTTATGTTTAGAACTATGGTATTCAGGATAAGTTTGCCCCCTGAACTATGCTTTGTTGGTTACTCAGGATAACTTTTCCTGTGCCACAGTGTCTTTCTTGGTTACTTTAGAACCCAAAAATGTTACAGGTATTATGATTCATTTTGCAGGAGGTATCTTGTTATTGCTGATGTGACATTCTTTGAGAAGATTCCCTACTTCTGAGAAGGACTTCCATAGAGGCTACTATACACAGGTATATCATAGGAGACCTCAGTTATAGGATTATGCTTGTAAGGAACCAGCTTAGCTTGTTATTCGTTCAGACAGGGATGAGTCAAATAGGGAGGAGATTGTTCAGAGGAGATCTGATACCACGCTCCATCCTATTTCTCGTTACAATATAGTTTCTCATCTCTAGGAGGATCAAACGGTTTGCTTTTGCTATTACCACTGTAGTAGTTCCCGGAGATTTTGTGTAGGTCCTCCATGATCCGAAGTGGAAGGCAGTTATGGATGAAGAGATGCATGCTCTTTAGTCTAGGAGAACATGGGATCTTGTTCCATGTCTAGAAGGTGCCACTGTTGTTGGTTGCAGATGGGTGTATACCATCAAATACAGATTTGATGGGACAATGGAGAGATATAAAGCCAAATTTGTTGCCAAGGGATTTACCTAGACATATGGGGTGGATTGCCTTAAGACCTTTTCACCTGTTGCATGCATTACCTCCATCAGGATTATCTTGCCTCCTGCAATGATAGATAGTGGCCCTTGCATCAACTTGATATAAAGAATACTTTTTTATATGGTGATCTAGCTGAGGAGGTGTATATGAGACAGCCACCAGGTTATGATAGTTAGGGGGAGTTGATTTGTCGCTTACGGAAGGTCATTTATGATCTGAAGTAGAGAGCCCACGAGTTTGGTTTGAGAGGCTCAATCTAGGGATCAAGAAGCTGGGATTTCAAAGGTCTACCATACTGACCATTCTATATTCATTAGACGAATTGAGCATGGTGGGATATGGAGAGTGGTTATTTTGGTAGTCTATGTTGATGATATGATCTTGATAGGTGATGGTACTAATGGGGTAAGAGAGACGAAAGCCTTTCCCTAGTCTTACTTTTGCCATCAAAGATTTAGTTAATCTTCGCTACTTTTTGGGGATAGAGGCTATTTGTCAAGAGGATGGTTTATCCTTATCTCAAAGGCAATATACTTTACATATCCTAGAGGAGGTTAGACTTCTTGGGTCCAAACCATCAAGGATACCAGTAGAGGCACATGTTGGTCATAGCTCTGGTGAAGTCGATCCCTTATTTGAGGATGTTTCTAGGTATCGTAGTACTGTTGGTCGTTTGTTATATCTGACTATTATACGACCAGACATCAGTTTTGCAGTCAGTCATGTCAGTCAGTTCATGTAGAGTCCCCGGTACAACCATTAGCATGATGTGTCTCATCTTGAGATACCTGAAGGGCACCTCAAGGCGAGGTATGTACTACAGTGTGAGTAGCACTCTAGATCTTATGGCTTACTTTGATGTAGACTATGCGGGATCAGTAGAGGATAGACGATCTACGTTAGGCTTTGCTGTTATTTGGGAGGAAATCTAGTCTCGTGGAGCAAGAAACAGAGTGTTGTTGCCCGCTCCAGTGCAGAGGCAGAGTACAAGTCCATGGCATAGGCCGCATGTGAGATCATGTGGATGGTTGGTTTCCTGCAAGATCTAGGGGTGCCAGATGATACCTTGGTTCCACTCTACTATGATAATAAGTCGGTCGCATCTATTGCCTCCAATCCTGTCTTTCGTGAGAGGACGGAGTATATTGATGTTGATTGCCATTTTATACGAGATGCGATCCTACAGGGTAAGATAAGTACGTCTTATATATCTTCTGTGCTACAAGTTGCTGACATTCTCACCAAGCCACTCAAGAAGAAATGCCATGATTTTTTTAGCAATAGGTTACGGCTCATTAGGTTCGTGTGCCTTTTCATTGCAGGTCCTAAGCCCGGGTAAAGGAGGGTTGCGTTAGGTAGCTGACAACCAGCGTAAAATTTATCGGATCTTTAAACATGGATTCTAGCAAATACTTAGATTTCGTTGGGGCGTTCCTTACTTGCAATGCGTTGCATCGATGCCCAGGTGTAGTGATAAATGAGCAAGGGTTCTCACATGAGGAACGCATGCGAGTAAAGAAGTTAGTTTCGCTACATCGCCGCTCGGATGTAGTCCAAAACGAGTAAGGGTTCTTGCATGAGGAATGCATGCGAGTAAAGAAGCTAGTTCCCCCACTTCGCCTTCGAAATGTGTCACAAAGAATGCTGAGATTCGGTAGTTGGAATATTGGTACTTTGACCAGCAAGCTCATGGAGATTGTGGATACAATGGTAAGGAGAATGATTCAAATTCTTTACCTTCAAGAGGCTAAGTGGGTTGGAGAAAAAGCAAAGGAAATCAAGAGAACATGTTTCAAACTATGGTATTCAAGAAGGGATAAAGGAAGAAACGGCGTGAGCATTATAATTCATAAGGATTTGAAGGAGAGTGTGGTTGAGGTTAAGAGATTGGGTGATTGAATTATTTTGATAAAATTAGTCTTAGAAGAAGAGATCTTGAATGTCATTTCAGTTTTTGCACCTCAAGTTGGTCTGGAGGAAAGAATAAAGAACAAATTTTGGGTAGAGCTTGATATGATAATTCAAGGAATCCCACAAAGATGATTTTCTTGGGTGGAGATTTAAGTGGGCATGTGGGAAAAGATGCTTTAGAGTATGCAGGAGTGCATGGAAATCATGGTTTTGGTGTTAGGAATGAAGAAGGGAAGATGTTCCTTGATTTTGTTATGGCTTATGATCTTTTCATAGTAATTACCTTCTTCAAAAAATGAGAAGAGCATTTGATTACTTATAAAAGTGGCTTAACAAGAACGCAAATTGATTACTTTGCATCGAGAAGAAGGGATCGTTTATCTTGTAAAGATTACAAGATTATTTGAGGGGAGAGTTTAACTGCTCAACATTGTCTTTTGGTGTTGGATGTTCATTTTGAAGAAGGCAAAGAAGAAAAAATTAGTATTTAAGAATTTGAGAATTAAATGGTGGAATCTTAAGAAAGAGCAAGTGAGATTTAAAGAGAAGATGATGCAACAAAAGACTTGGGATCTTGATGACACTGTTGATGAAATGTGGTTAAATATGGTAAACTGTATTAGGAATGTGGCAAAGGAGGTGTTCTAGGACAAAAGGAGGCTTGGTGGTGGAGTGAGGAAGTGCAGGAGAAGCTTAAAATTAAAAGAGCCTGCTTTAAAGCCTTATATCAAGATAAGACCGATGAAAATATGGAAAACTACAAAAGAGCAAAGAAAGAAGCAAAGAAAATAGTTAGTGAAGCAAAAGTAAAAGCTTGGGAGTATTTTTATAAGAAACTTGATTATAAAGAACGTGAAAAAGATATTTTCAAGTTAGCTAAAGCAAGAGAGTGGAAAGCAAATGACCTTACATATGTAAGATGCATCAAGGATGAAGAAGGAAGGGTGCTTATAGCTAGTGAGGATATAAAGAAAAGATGGAAAAGATATTTTCATAGCTATTTAATGAATGATATCATCTTAGGGGAGTTAGCCAACTCAGAAGAGTATGTGAATTGGGCATGTTATTGAAGGATACAAAAGAAAGTAGAGGAGGCTTTGAAGATGATAAAAAGTGGAAGGGTTGTTGGGCCTGATATATTCCTAGACGTTTGGAGAATGATGGGAGAACAGGGTATAACTTAGCTTACAAATTTATTTAATACTGTGTGGAGAGGCAAGAAGATGCCAGAGGAATGGAGGAAAAGTTTTGTGGTACCTTTATACAAGAACAAGGGTGACATACAAGATTGTTCCGACTATAGAGGTATTAAGTTGATGAGTCATACGATGAAACTTTGGGAAAGAATAATTGAAAGAAGAGTGAGACAAGTCTCTATGGTAACTGAAAATCAGATTGGCTTTATGCCAGGCAGGTCTACTATTGAGGCAATACGTCTCTTGAGACGTAAGATGGAGACATACAAAGTCAAGAAAAAGGATTTACATATGATTTTTATTGATTTGGAGAAGGCCTATGATTCTGTCCCAAGAGATCTTGTGGAGAATTTTGGAAAAGAGACAAGTGCCAGTTATATATATCAACCTCATAAAGGATATGTACTATGGAGCAGCAGCTTGTGTAAAGACTAAGGATGATTTGACGGACTACTTTGATATCACCATTGGTCTGCATCAAGGTTCGACTTTAAGCCCTTATCTTTTTACCTTGGTCATGAATGAGTTAACGAAGCATATCCAAGTTGAGGTGCCTTGGTGTATGTTTTTTGCTGATGACATTGTGTTGGTTGATGAGACAAGAGATGGAGTGAACAGAAAACTGGAGCTTTGGAGAGAAGCCTTGGAAGATAAAGGATTATGCATAAGTAGGACGAAGACTGAGTATATGGAATGCAAGTTTAGTCATAGAGGGAACAATGAAGGGATTGATGTAAAAATTGGAAAAGAGTGTATTCCAATGAAAGATGTTTTTAAGTATTTGTGATCTATTTTCCAACATGATGGTAGAATTGATAGAGATGTTACACAGAATTAATGTAGGGTGGTTGAAATGGAGGGGCGCATCTGGTGTTCTTTGTGATAAGTGGGTTCTTTTAAAAGTCAATGGAAAATACTATCGAGCTGTGGTAAGATTAGCCTTGTACGGTTCTGAATGTTGGGCTATAAACTATAGGCATGTACAGAAGATGTCTGTGGCAGAAATGAAGATGTTAAGATGGATGTATGATCATACAAGAAAGGACCGTATTTCAAATGAAATTATTAGAAAAAAAGGTTAGGGTGGCAGCGCTAGAGGATAAAATGAGAGAGACGTCTAAGGTGGTTTGAACATTTACAAAGGTCACTAGATGGTCCAGTTAGGAGATGTGAGAAGTTGGAGGCTGAACCCGCTAAGAGGTGGTGAGGAAGACCAAACAAGTGTTGGAAGGAAATTATTAAGTATGACCTCAATTACTTTAATTTAAGTCCTGAAATGACTGAAAATCGATCTGTGTGGAGGTAAAGAATCCATATAGTCGACTCCACTTAGTGTGGGAAAAGGCTTGGTTGTTGTTGTAGGTTGGGACTCATTGACATGTACGTGTCAACTTGAGGGAGAATGTTGAGTTGTAAGGAGGTGTTTGATATTTTATTTATCTTAAGAGGATACTTATGTAATTAATCCAATTGTCTTAAGATTTTCATTTGAGGGTAATGTAATTTCTTTGATCCAACAACAATAAAAGGCTATTTGGAGCAATCTCAGAATAGATTTTTTTTGTCTCAATCAACTTAAGACACCTAGGATGCAAGGTCCTTTGAACACCACCCTGCTCCCTCCGCGCGTGCACACACTGATTTCGAGCCGTAGGCAGTTCTTTGTTTTGTGTGGATAAAAGTTTGGGATTTGGGAGGGGTAGGGTGGGTGTAAGAAAAAAAAGTAATATTGACAGTTTGCAAGATCATGTGGAGATGGATAGAACTTTGGGAACAATAATAATGGGGGTTGCATGCCGGTTATTGTCAGATGGTGATGAGGGTGCAAGTAATACTCTTTTAGTTAAGGGATTTGTGAGATAATTTCAAAGTTCTATTCGGGAAATAGAAAAATAAAATAATAAATAAATAACTAGAATAGGATAGGAATAGGGAGCTTGTTTTTGTGTAATTTAAAATATAAATTCCCATTGCATGTGATGAAGCTTTGATTTCCTGCAGATAATCCTTCGAAGACTTATTCTTGACTGGATTTTCATTTTTTTTATCCATACCAACTGGAGTCCCTGTTGGCAATTTTTGTGCTAATACAAATGGTTGTGCCATGCTCATTGTAATTGTTATTATTAACAATTCTTTTCCACTTGCACACGAGCTTGTTGTCCACCTGAACTTCTGATTCTAGGATTATCTGACCTTAGGTTTTGTCTTTCAGTAGAATCATCAATGTGCACAGTTACTAAATAGGACTCAACTCCCTTTTGAATTAATTATCAAATGCAAATTGTTATTTCAGATTCATCTTATTTGTTGAACTACATGCAGGAAATTGTGAATTTGCTTTTATGTGGCCAAGCAGCTCCTAATGTCTTTGATGGAAGGATGGATCTCGGTGGTGGTATGTTCCTTGAGGGAATTCCAGGAAGTGTGGAAGTAGGCTTTCTCACCCTCTTGGAATCCCTCAACTTCTGCAAGGTTGGGCAGTACTTGAAATGCCCAAAGTGGCCAATATGGGTAGTTGGAAGTGAGTCTCACTATACAGTTCTTTTTGCACTTGACACATCTGTGCAAGATGAAAATGAGCTTGAACAATGGGAGTCGAAAATCAGGAGGGTGTTCGATGCCCAAGATCAAAGTGGTGGTGGTGGGTTTATTAGCGTCGATGGGTTTCACAAAGTGCTCGGAGAGATGGGCATTAACCTGCCATCTGAGAAGTTAAACAGCTTGTGCTCCAGTGGTTTTATTGTTTGGAGCGAGTTCTCGCAGGTATTGTTGGATTTGGACAAAGACTTGGGTGGGTTGAAGGATTCAGCTACCTCTGGTAAGAAACAATTTGACATTTACCATTTTAATGGAATTGCAAAATCTGTGTCAAATGGAAACCAAGTTTCTGGTGGCGAGACACCAGCACAACGACCAAGGCTCTGCAAGCTCTGTGTGGTTGTCCCTCCAAGTTGGAGCCAGGAGGGGTACTTGTCTGATATAACATCAAACAGTGATCATGATACAAAGAACAGAACTGATGTAAAAGCGGATCAGCTGCCTGAGCCTTTGCAGCATGCTCCCTTGGTTGACTGCATCAGGACTCGCTGGCCCCGTGCTGTCTGCAGGTGGGACGGAGATCCACCAAGCATCGTTTGAAAGATTGCCAGTCAATCTGCCCTCCGTGAGGGTTTGTTTTTTCTGTTACGAGCTTCCCTTTCATCAATGTATGTGTAATTTTTCTGTTCTGTTGTAATATTTTCTATGTAGTTCATCCTTCTAAATGTGAAAGGACCATGGTTATTCTTTTATGTTACGCTTAATTGCCCCTTTATTTTTGATAGGATAACATTAGGAAGTTCTAAGTTGGAGGTGCTGGGTTGGTTGGTGCAATAAATAATGAGTTTAATGGTTTATATGCCGTAATGGTATATTTATTTAATTGTAGTATTTTAATTTGTTACGAATTTTAGATGATGATTGAAGTAGAGTTAATTATTGCCGTGGAGCTTGGTGTATATAATTTATTTGGAATTGTATTTAGTAGCGTGCGTTATTGTATGTGAGGTTTTTTGTTTTTTTTAAAGTGGATTAATTAAGTTTCTTACTTTTGATTAGTCACAGAATTGTCTGGAATTTGAGCTAGCAGGTGAACATTGCACCCTTTAAAAATTATATGCATCATTTTCATGTAAGTTGAATGAAAAAATAATTCTTTAAATAGAGGATGATATTCCCTCCAAGGGTCACAAAAGTGATAGGTAGATAAGCTCTTTTTTATGTAGTTCATAGGATTCTTTGTTATTATAAAAATAATTTTCACATTTTCTTTATGTTAATGTAAATGTTCCTCAGTTAACAATCATTATGATTTAAACTAAAGATGGTAATTTAGAGATGTTTATGTTAATGGATTGAAGTGTAAGGGATATTTTCGCACGCATGCGCACGCACGCACGCACGCACAAGCTTACAGCACATTCCCTTCCCCCTCCCATATCACCATGCTACCTTATCTTCTCCAACTTACCTAAGTTGACCACCTGATCCTCCACGTCTCCTTGGTCAACTCCCTCACCTTTTCCTATCCCTTTAGATATCCAAACTCTAATTAATACAATTCCTTTGCCTATATAAAACCCCTCATAACCTACTTGACTTAGCCTTCCTTTATGTTCAAGAATGTCTTATCGTTTCCCCTTCTTCCTCTACAAGTGCTCTTTCTCCATCCTTAGCGAACAGTTGATTGGATATGAAGACATGACTGGAAAGCTGTGAGCTGCTAGAGAGGAAATCCACTAGCAGAGATTGGATTTCAAAGAGCAAATGGCACAGCAGCAGGCGTACCAACAAGCGTAGTGGGCGGAGATGATGGTATAGTAGTAGGCGCAGCAGTAGACGCAGTAGGCGGAGATGATGGACATACTTTGAGGTGGAGGTGGACTTGATCACAGCAGCTTCCATTATCCTGCACGTCATGGGCCAGACGACCATTTTGGCGTAGGAGGTGTTGGTCATGATGGTCTTGGTGTGGGATTTTAGCTCGCATCTATTCTTTATGTTTCTTGTTTTTGCTTAGGTAATGTTTAGGGTTTATTTATGTAATGTTACTCTTTGTAAATATTCTCTAAGTTAATTTGTATTAATGTAAATTATTTTTTATTATATTTATTTTATTGAATGTTATATATGTGTTATTGGATATTATGTAGGTTAATTTAAATGTTAGCTTTAATTATCATATGTAAAATCTAAGCAATATAAATAAATAAATAAATAAATAAATAAATAAATAAATAAATAAATATATATATATATATATATATATATATATATGGCAATAGTTATTGTCCTTAATGAACTTTTACGACGGTTGTCAAACCGTCGCTACAAAGCTAAGGAAAACACTCCCTTCCTGCAACCTATTTTTTGAGACGGTTACAAAACCATCTCAAAATTCTAATTTGCGAGGGTTATCAAATAACTGTCGCAAATTACTTATTGGATTTTTTGAGATGGTTACACAACTATCTCGAAATTCTAATTTGTGACGATTATCAAATAACCGTCGCAAATTACTTATTGGAGACGGTTATTACATAACCGTTGCAAAAGTGTTTTAGAGATGGTTATAAGTCGTCGCAAAAGAAAACTAACCATGACAAATAGGGCTGGTACTATTAGAGACAGTATTAATAACTATCGCGAAAGACTATTCAGTTGGCAACCTTCCGTGATGCCAAATTGAGACGATTTTGTTACTTTATGCCAAAGTGATTTTTCTTATAGTGTAAGCCTTAGAGTCCTTGCATATGGGAATGCCTAATTAACCCCATGTGGGTAGCATACATTCCAAAACGATGTTTCTAAAACAAAGAGACTAACGCACCTTGAAGAGGAGAGATTAATTGGAAATTTCCTTTGAATAAAGTTAATGTTGTATTTTCAATTGGAATAATCAAGAATTGAAGTACTTCAAGAGAAATATTTTGACTGAAAGAGTTAAAATGTATTTTTCCTTCTTCATTGAATTGCGGGAATAATAAAAAATTTTTTTATACTGCATATTAGTATAAATGGCAAACTAAATATATAAGGGATGGGTTATGCATGAGAATTATTAAACCACAACTATCTCTATGATAAATGGAAACATGAATATGAGGAAACCAAGATTAACCATTCATGACTAGACATAGTTGTTGGATCAGAGAGTGGACTAACCTCCCTACGACTCTATGACAGCTATTGGTCAACTGGGCAGCGAGGTAGGGGAATGCGAGTTTATAATTATATATGATCGGGATGGATACATACCCAGACTATGGAGAGGACTATCTACAAGATAGCATATGTCGTGTCTACGTGTATAGCTTGTGGTATGTAGCCGCTATACTACCTGTGCTAAGACTCCAAGGTGATGGAACGAGACGTCGGATGGGTTCAGAGTTTCCTCTTGACTAGGAGGGCACTATGTATTTGTCCTACCTTTTAGGAAATCACAATGAGATCTTCTTGTACTTTCCAAGAAATTGAAAAAGAAATAAATAAAGCCAGAACCCTTGAGAAAGTGATTAAGGGATAAAAAGGGAATTAATAAGTGGTACCCTCTTTTCTTGCATATTTAGTTTATTCTGTGACTTTTCCTTTATCTACATTACTCTACTCAGCGTTGCGGATGACTGCCTTTGGACTCCTTACTTAGGTATCGTGGAGCAATCGAGAACGGTTGTATACGGGGCGACAAGTGCAAGACCAAATTCAGCTCTCGCATACGACTTGTATATTTGGGGACGTTAGGATCGTTCCCCCAATCAAAGATCGCCTATAAATTAAACATTTATATACATCAAATCACATTAAAAGAACCATACATAAATCTCAATATATATTAATTACCTCTAAGTGACGAATGATCTCCCTCTTGAGTTCCTTTGAGACAATCCGCTAATCAAAACAAGAGAGGGGGATAATGCTCTTCACAACCTTGGAGAGCCTGCTGCTAAAAGGAGGGTGGTCGGGATCTTCCCCACCAAGGGTGATCTTCACCTTCACCCTCGTGTCCTCTGGTATAGCCTCCAAGTCCCTATTTCTCATCGGGCCTCTTCCTTTCTTCTTCATTGAAATTAATAACAATAATATTACGAATAAAGAGTAAATATGAAATTTAAAAACTTTTAAAATATAGAAAATACCAATTTACTTACCAGTAGTACTGGGCCCTGCCTGATTAGGGTCTATGTTGGCCTTAGGGTGGCCAACCTCAGCATCCCTCTTGTCCTCCTCCTCGTCCCCCTCCTCATCCTCAGGGTCCTATACGTCATCCCCGTCTCCCTCATCCTGGTCAGGGTCCTGACTGTCAACCTCATCCTCAAGCTCAGGTAACATCACAAACTCAGGGATGACTGGCTTCTTCCCCTCAGACCTGTGACGTCTGAGGGTCTTTTCCAATTTAGTCCTTTTCTATTTTCTTTGTCTTGTAGTAGAAAGTTTTCTTATACTCTTTCTCTTTCCACTTTTAGATTTTGGTTATGATTACTAGGGATTGGATGGGGTTGGCGGGTGGCATGGGGGGGCGAGGGGGGGGGGGGGGGGGGGACTGGACAGGGGGCGGAGGGGGCTGTGGGGGCGGGAGTGGGGGAGGGGAGGGCGGGGGTGAGCGACGTGTAGGGTCGAGGGGGTGGGGGGGGTCGGGTCAGGGGCAATGGGGGTTGTAGGGGTGGGTGGGAGCAGGGGCGGACGACGTGGGGGGTCGAGGGGGGTGGCAGGATCGGGCCGGCGGTGGAGGGGATTGTGGGGGTGGGCAGGAGCGCAGGTATGGGGGTGGGCGGTGTAGGGGATCTCGCATGGGCAGAGGGGAGTCAGAGGGCTGCGGGGGTGGGGTTGCGGGGTGGCGGGGGAAGGGGAGCTCGGGCTTCTCACCGAAGGGAAGGAGAGGTGACGGCGTGGGAGGGAGCTTGGGTCACGGGAGAGGATGGTGATGATCGCAGAGGACTCATGGGGAGGAGAGCAAAGGAGATGATTTCGGGGGGAGGGGGGTCGACGCAGGAGCACTTATAGTAAAACATGGCTACGATTTATCCTATCCACTGTCGCCAATTAGCGAATCATTTATCCAATCTCAGATAGTCCTTGGGAAAGTCCCGTGCAAATTGTTCCCAAGAAAGCTGGGATTACCGTTGTGACTAACGAGAAAGGAGAATCTATCACAACTCATTCAGCTTCCTCCTGGAGAGTTTGTACCGATTACAGGAAGCTAAACATAGTCACAAAAAAGGATCATTTCCTTCTGCCCTTCATCGATTAGATCCTTGAAAGATTATCCGGGCAAAAGTACTTCTGTTTCCTAGACGGTTATTTGGGATATAATAAGTCTCTATCCATCCCGAGGATTAGGAAAAAATGACTTTCACCTGTTCGTACGGAACCTTTGTGATGGGAATATCATTATGAGCCATAACTAGCTCAGTTTGATCTGATTAATTCAATAAAAGCTCCTACATATACATCAGAAGGTATTAAGGGAACAAAACATTGATTTGAGAAGAAAATAAGATTACAGGGTTATTTCTGCAAATTTATCATTCTATCACAA
Source organism: Thalassia testudinum (assembly GCA_037157565.1). Lineage (NCBI taxonomy): Eukaryota > Viridiplantae > Streptophyta > Magnoliopsida > Alismatales > Hydrocharitaceae > Thalassia > Thalassia testudinum. The sequence continues at coordinate 19,808,802 of JAZHRO010000015.1, read as the reverse complement.
AAACTCAATAACCATGGGTTCTCTTAGGGGTGGAACAAAGGTCAAATGGTCTTAAGAGTCTAATAAGTGGGTTAGAACAGACAGAAAATGGTTTTCATGTGTTATAAGAATTAATGGACATCTGAAACCCTAAAAAGCAGACCCGCTTAATCTATTGAGGTTTTGGTCAGAATAAAATTCACCTAAACCCTCTAAAAATCATAGAAAAATATTCTTTAGGGCTTAGTATCTTCAATTTGACCATTGGAACCCATCTTGACCTAAAACAGAATATCAGATAAACATTTGCCCTAATTTGGGTACTTGTGCAAATTACCCAGTCGAACTAGGCAAAACCAAAATCCAACTTCACCATTGGATTCCTTAGGTCTAAATTAGGTTTGTGCCAAAATTTGGGCTTAATCTAAGATTGTTTCAATCTAGTTTGCACATTCGTCCAAGTCTGATTTCCTTTATTCCACATGGGTCCTTAGCTTTTGAATTTCTTGCACAAAGGTCCCTATCTTTATCATCATTTTCTTCAAAAAAGTCCTTTCTGCCATGAATCCTAATCCTACAACTTCGGCGACCTTAATACGGCATGTTCTCCTTGATTCCTTCACGAATCTCTCTCAGATTTGAAAGGGAAGTTCGTTAAGGAATTAATGAACTTCCCTTTTGAGCCAAATCCTAAGCCCTAAAACCTTCCCAATCTCTCATGCAAACGCATGAGAGATTCGGATATATTTCCAATTCCTATCTCCGGCGAGCTTTCCTAGCTTGGGAATCTTACTTCCCAAGCTCAAAGCACCCTTCAGAGATCTATAACAGACCCCCCAGATTAGACCGAAGATCCTAAGCTTGATTCCGACCATGAAACCCCCCTTTTCCCCTCTGCACTTCGACCGAGAAGCTTCGCAAGCTCTGGCGATTCCTCCTGTCCTTCGTTGTTTGCTCGCGATACCAGCGGCTAGATTTCTTTCCTTTCTTTCGTCCGCTGTTGGCCGTACCAGCAGAAGTCTCCTTCCCGTCGTCGTCGCCGTTCCTACCCTCACCGGAGCACTTCGTCTTCTCCGTTGTTGACGTACCCTCAGCGTGGATTCTTCCCCCTTTCGTCCGTTTGGATTAGGTTAGTAAGGCTTAGTTAGGTTTACACTATCTTTCCCGCTCTCCATATCCCAATTTCGACCCTCGACGCCGTCGTTCACCTCCATCGTCCTCCGCTCTGACCAGACCTCTGATGAGGCTCCCTGCTCATTCCACTACAAACTCCTCGCTGACCACCTCATAACCTTCGCCTCATCCTCCTGCACAATTGCCCTCTCCTTATCTCTCCATTCACACACCCAACATTTCCCCCGAACACACGCATCACCGGTTTCCTTCCCCGACTCCGACTGACCACCACACACACCTCCACAAGCCACAAAAACACCACCAATGCACTCCACGCCCTACAACGAAGCTCCTGAGCTTGTTTAATTAGACCGCAGGGCCATGTTTATGTTTTCAGGTATTCTCCCTCGTTGCCATTAATAGAGCTTCTTCGAGGAGCTTGAAGGAGGTCTCTTGTCACTGTGAGTCCCAAGCAGCATCCCCATGCTGTGCAGAAGACTTCTAAGCACACGCCCAGGTGGTCAATTGGGTACCACACCACCTGCTGCAGTTTCAGTTGAAGAGACCTTCACCTGCAGCTAACGCACGCAGAAAGGCGATGGGATTTTGTCCCACATCGCTAACCACAAAGTAGCTGAAGGCACATAAATTGAATTTGTGCCTATCCCTCTTCGCCTCCTAACACGAGGGTGAGGTCCTCCTTACCCACACATGCCTCACCTGTGACATGTCCCCTGTGGGTCTGGCACATCCGATTACCCACGTATCTAAGCACTCCTCGCTCACCACCCACTGCTGGTGAGCCTGGTCTCAGGTGCACATGTGCCCGTTAACCCGATTACCTGGACTGTGGCCTTGGGAAGGCGAGGAAGAGAAAACCCAAAGAGAGAGGAAGGAAAGAGCACGCGGGGGTAGGGGGTTTTGCTTCCCTCTGTATTGGCTAACACTTAGCCAATTTTTGAGTTTCCCCCTGTGCCTAAAGAGAAGAAAGAAAGCCTTTGCAGAAGAGGAGGAAAGGAAGAAGGCTTGCAGAAGGAGAGAAAGAGAAGAGGAAGAAGGAGAAGGCACAGAAGAAGAAGAAGAACAAGAGGAGCTAAAGAACGAGAGATAGAAGACTCTGAGATTTAGCAAAAGTGCACTGTGCACTTATCCTATGTGGTATTTAATTGATTAGTACTGTTGAAATATTTGATATAATTGTGAGGGGTAATTGGTGATTCAAATCACCATTTTACCTTATTCTTTTTACACTATTTGACATACTCTTTCATTTACATATCATTACTGCTTGGAAGTTTGTTATAAATTGCTCATATATTTGCTTGAATTGCAATCTTGAGAATCATTTTGTTAATTGCTTCCTATGTTCGACCTCGGACTTCTATTTGAGTAATAAATTGTATTTGTTTTCAAGCGATTTCAACTTATTATGACGCAACTTTTATAACTTCGATTTCGCTTGTTAACACTTTGCTTTCTGTAGAATGCCATTCAGCTTATGCAATGCACCTGCGACTTTTCAAAGGTGTATGCTAGCCATATTCTCTGACATGTTGGGAGAGTTTATGGAAGTCTTCATGGACAATTTCTCCATTCTCGGGGAATTGTTTGATTCTTACCTGGCTAATCTCGAATTGATCCTTAAAAGATGCATCAAAACAAGATTGGTCCTTAGTTGGGAAAAGAGCCATTTCATGACACAAGAAGGTATCATCTTAGGTCATGTAATCTCTAAATGGGGAATTGAAGTTGACAAAGCTAAGGTTGATGCTATTTCCAAACTTGCTCCTCCCAGATCTATCAAACAAATTCGATCATTTCTTGGTCATGTGGGATTCTACCGGAGTTCATCAAGGATTTCTCCAAGGTTGCTCTCCCTCTGAGCAACCTTTTTACCAAAGATACGCCGTTTGAATTCGATGAATCGTGCCACAAGGCATTCAATTTTCTTAAAATGACAGTCACTTGTGCTCTGGTACTGCAACCACCGGTCAAGACAACCCCATTTGAGATCATGACTGATGCTTCTAATTATGCAGTCAGGGCTATTTTGGGTCAAAAGATCGACAAAAAGCCCTTTGTCATCTACCACGCTAGCAAAACTTTGGATGAGGCCCAAACGAATTATGTCGTTATTGAAAAAGAGTTGCTAGCTATAGTATTTGCTTTGGAGAAATTCAGGACTTATCTCTTAGGGTCTCACGTCATAATTTACACCAACCACTCAGCCTTGAGACATATCTTGGCCAAAAAGGATGGCAAACCCTGGCTCATTCGATGGATTCTTCTGCTTCAAGAATTCGATCTTGAAATCAAAGATAAATCTGGGGCATAGAATGTGGTGGCAGATCATCTTTCGAGACTTCTAAGTGATTCTCCTCGTCTAGATATTCCGATTGCTGATACTTTTCTGGACGAGACTATTCTTGCAGTGCCAGGTGTCCAAACCCCGTGGTTTGCAGACATGGTAAACTATTTGGCCGTTGGTCAAATCCCTCAGGATTGGACCAGGCAACAACGAGATAGACTTAAATCTGAGGCCAAATATTAATTCTGGCAAGACCCTGAACTATACCGCATTGGCTCTGATTAGATTATTCATCGATGTGTTCCGGAGAATGAATTCTAAAGTATACTTGAGTTCTACTATGCATCTGCGTGTGGTGGACATTTTTCTGGGAAAAAGACGGCTACAAAAATATTGCAATCTGGATTCTATTGGCCATCTTCATTTAAGGATGCCTAGGAATTCTTGAGGTCGTGTTCCTGATGCCAGGCACTTGGGAGCATAACCAAGAGAGATATGATGCCTTTAAACCCAATCCTTCCTGTTGAAATCTTCAATGTTTGGGGCATCGATTTCATGGGACCCTTCCTCCCTTCATTTGGATATCAGTACATTCTTGTTGCTGTTGATTACGTGTGCAAGTAGATCGAGGCTATTCCCACTCGAACTAATGACCACAAAGTGCTCATCGATTTCGTCAAAAAGAACATCTTTAGTCGGTTCGGGATTCCGAGGGCTATCATCAGCGATGGTGGTACTCACTTCACAAATGCCCAATTTCGTAGTTTACTAGTAAAATATGGGGTAAATCACAGAATCTCTACACCTTACCATCCCCAGACGAATGAACAGGCTGAGATCTCTAATCGGGAGATCAAGAACATCCTGCAGAAGATGGTTAGGCCTGATCGAAAAAATTGGATTTAAAATCTTGAGGACGCTCTTTGGGCCTACCGTATGGCGTACAAAATGCTTATCGGCATATCACCATTTCGTCTGGTGTATGGAAAGGCGTGCCATTTACCGGTAGAGATTGAACATCGGGCATTTTGGATGATCAAGAAATGCAACTTTGATCTAAGTTTAGCCGGAAAGACCAGGAAGTTCCAACTATTTGAGTTGGAGGAGCTTAGAAATGATGCATATGAGAATTCCAAGATCTATAAGGCTCAGACCAAAGCTCTTCATGACTAACTGATTTCCCGCAAGTGCTTTGAGCCAAATCAGAAGGTTTGGCTCTTTGATTCTCGACTAAGCTCTTTCCTGGCAAGCTTAGGTCAAAGTGGGATGGCTCGTTCATCGTCGATCAAATATTTCCCAATGGAGTCGTTGAGATCTCTGACCCAAAGATGGGTAATTCTTTTAAGGTCAACGAACAACGTCTGAAACCTTATGTTGACTGTGTTATTCCAGAACCCATCTCCGATAAGGTTGCTTTTGAAAGTTCCCTACTAGGAGGGGTGACGTAATAATATGCGGAAATAAAAATATAAACAATCTCACAAAAATAAGCAATCACACAATGTACACAGGTATTTTTAGGTGGAAACCCAAACCGGGTGAAAACCACCACCTAACCCTCTCGAGTTAGGATTTTCCGATCAACCAAGTTGATCAAAATCCACTAAACGAATCACTTTAAACGAGGGTGATTCAACCTCAGTACAACCACGCTACAAGTACGAGGGTAGCGTTCCTCAACCCCTTCTCTCCACGAGAAGGATTTTGTCCCACGAAGGAGACGGGAATTCGCAAAGAGAATACCCAACCAAAAGACAAAGATAAAATAAACAATAGTCCTATAGAGCCAACAAAGTAATTTAAACCTAAGCTTCTATAGGAAATAGGAAACTCCCCTTTGCAAGGAGTGCGTCGACGATGACGCGGTGCGTGTGCCACGCGATGGCGCTATGTCGCTCTCGTGAACAACAGCAGGAGAGCGGGCGCGCAAACTGAATTTAGCTCTCAAGATGATGGAGCTTGAGCTTGGAGAGCAAGAGAGACACAAAAGAGTGGAAAGTATGTTGCTTAGGTGTGTCTTGTGTTTTTCTAAGTGTATCTCTTGTGTGTTTTTGTGTTGCAAAGGCTCCCCTCTATTTATAGAGGCCTTAGGAAGGCTTTGGAAGGCTTTGGAAGGTTTTACCTCACCTACCATGGCCAATAAAATGGCCCGAATGGTGGTGGTGGATGCCACATCGGATGGGGCTCCCATCTGTAGCTTGGAGGCCCGGGCATTGGCGCCGGTCTCCAATCTGGTGGTCGACGTGCGGCGGGTCCGTCGTTTGTTCGCCGTCTCGTCGGTCTTCTTGTTCTCCTCCTTGGTCTACTCCTTGGTTCTCCCAACTTGAGTTGACCAGCCTTGAGCTTGTAGGTCCAGTCCTTTATGTTGTAGTCATCCCTGAACCCTACAAAATAAGATTCTAATTCTTTTTTCGGTATCCAAGTGGGCTTGGATCCGGATTTGTTAGAAGGTCTCCTTGATGGAGATCCTTTCTCAACCTTAGGGCTATAAAACTTATCTACTTTGTTGATTAATTTGTTAGAATTTTCCCTAAGACATGTAATTTCTCTTTCTATAATTTGCATCTTAGTCTTTAAATCAAAAATTTCTAACTTTAGACTATTATTTTCCTCAATCAATTTATTATTTTCATTGATGAGGTTTTGATTTTCTAATAATAGGTTATCATTTTTAGGACTAGCTTCTAGATCCTTAAGTTTTATTTCTAACCTATCATTTTCATTTCTAAGAAAACTAAGATTCTTTTTAATGCTTTTGTTTTCGATTCTAAGTGATTTACTAACTTCAAAAAGCTCATTAAAAGTATCTTGTAAATCCAGGTTTACCTCATTGTCGGAGTCGCTTTCACTGTCGATGTCGCTTTCTCCGATTGCCATGAAACCAAGGCACGTGGTTTCCTTCTCTCCGAGATCTTCTTCCGAACTCGTCTCCTCATGAGTGCCTTCCAACCTCCTCCATATCTCGTGAGCGGTGGTGCACTCTTGGATTCGTTCGAATTCTTTCGGACTCAACGCGCAATACAAGGCATTCATTGCCTTTGCGTTGAGGTTGAGATTTCGAACCTGATCTTCTGAGTAACCTCTTGCGGGTTTCTTGGGAATCACAAATGCGGATTCACATTTTTCCCACACCCGGAAGTCGTTGGCCTGCAACCACATAGTCATACGATTTTTCCGATAAATGAAATCTATACCTGCAAAGTATGGTGGTCGCGAGGTGTCGTGTCCTTCGGTGCACACGAATGCTTTTCCCTCCATATTTAGATCCTCGCCGGTTTGTAACGCCGAAAATGCGAGACTTGCTCTGATACCAATTGAAAGTTCCCTACTAGGAGGGGTGACGTAATAATATGCGGAAATAAAAATATAAACAATCTCACAAAAATAAGCAATCACACAATGTACACAGGTATTTTTAGGTGGAAACCCAAACCGGGTGAAAACCACCACCTAACCCTCTCGAGTTAGGATTTTCCGATCAACCAAGTTGATCAAAATCCACTAAACGAATCACTTTAAACGAGGGTGATTCAACCTCAGTACAACCACGCTACAAGTACGAGGGTAGCGTTCCTCAACCCCTTCTCTCCACGAGAAGGATTTTGTCCCACGAAGGAGACGGGAATTCGCAAAGCGAATACCCAACCAAAAGACAAAGATAAAATAAACAATAGTCCTATAGAGCCAACAAAGTAATTTAAACCTAAGCTTCTATAGGAAATAGGAAACTCCCCTTTGCAAGGAGTGCGTCGACGATGACGCGGTGCGTGTGCCACGCGATGGCGCTACGTCGCTCTCGTGAACAACAGCGGGAGAGCGGGCGCGCAAACTGAATTTAGCTCTCAAGATGATGGAGCTTGAGCTTGGAGAGCAAGAGAGACACAAAAGAGTGGAAAGTATGTTGCTTAGGTGTGTCTTGTGTTTTTCTAAGTGTATCTCTTGTGTGTTTTTGTGTTGCAAAGGCTCCCCTCTATTTATAGAGGCCTTAGGAAGGCTTTGGAAGGCTTAAGAAAGGTTCTATAGCCGTTGGGTGCAAAGCCCAAGAGAATCAGGCCGAAATCAGGACAATGATTACATTTGACAGGGTCATCAGACGTCTAATTCTTTCATCAGACGTCTGGAGGGCCACTTTAAGACGTCTGATTTAAAGGTCAGACGTCTGATTCTATGCGGGTTTCTCCCTGACTTGAATCAGATCTAAACAGGGTTTTTACGCAAGTCCATCAGACGACATACAGGACGTCTGGCACTATATCTGGACGTCTGGAAACCTACTTTTACTGTGGGAATTGATTTCCAAACGTTGCAACGGCTAGAAAATCTCTGAGAAGAGATTTTGGGTTAGCCGAGACAAAACGGTCATTTATCAGACGTCTGGAAAGGCCTAAGGACGTCTGATAAGGCTCTAACGGTCATATTCTTGACTGTTTGCTAAGCCAGCCAACGGTCCACTAATTGGACGTCTGGCAAATCCATCAGACGTCTTCTAAGACGTCTGGTCTAAGGTCTGGTCGTCTGATTTCATCAGACAGAACTAACTATGTCCAGCCTAACAGTTATTAGACGTCTGAAACAACAGTCAGACGTCTTAAAATACTTTATCAGACGTCTGATTTTGGAATTAGACGTCTGGAAGTGCTGTTTGAACCCTATATTGGTTTTCTAAGTATTCTACAGAAAACCTAAGTATCCTAGGGTTGTGCCGGTGTTCCTAGGACTACTGTTAGGGTTCTTTGAGGCTCTTTAACATAAAATATCTAAGGAAATAAAGAGCAACAAAAGAAACGAAAATACAACAAGTACAAAAGAAGGAAATCTATCCTATTCTTCATTTCCTTCCATCTTCAATCTTTCGCTCCACGCGAACCTCCTCCGTTTTCCGTCAAGCTCTTCCAATCCATCCTGGATGCGAGCTCGAACTCCGTCTAAACACGTCCTCATTTGCAATTGACCTGAAATCTAGGACTCAAATTGCAAATGTTAAATAACACGTGTTTTGTTATCATCAAAACAAATGATCGTGGTGCTCTAGCACCAACAGCTTTAACCTTAGTGTGATTTCTTTGGCTGGACTTCTCCTAGATGATGGCATTAAACTCAGCACTTGTATAGTCTGACTCAGAGCTGACCCGAGTATCATGGGATACAGGTGATATTTTCTTCATTCTGCCCTGCTTCTTATGCATTTTATTTTCAATAAAGACATTGCATGAACTAGGCATGGGAGGGGTCGATTCATTTTTGAATTATTTTATCAGCTCTCTAGAATTCTTGTAAATTCTACTTATTTTTTCCTTTATTAAAAAAAATTGAATTAGGAAAGAATAATTGGGCATTAGGATTTTTCAACCTTAGGGAATAATATAGTAGGATCTGAACACTTAGACCCTTTAGGTCTTCGGGCTTAATTAGCCTGAGTTCCACTAAAATGTGGATTTGTTTATCGAGTCCTCGCCATTCTGAATTTACTTCAATTTGGTTAAATAAGTCGGGGTGATAAGTACACGACTTATCAACCCACCCTCTGATTTGAGGGGATTTTAAGTCAACGCATCTACACATTATTTGCATTGACTCGCTTTTCAACGGTTTTAACGGAAATTGGGTAGCTAATGAACCTTCTAGGGTAATATGGCTGGTAAGTTATCGTGGGTAACAGCCCATTGGTAGGTTTTCCAGAGCCTAGTCACACGACCATTCTTTTCTTGCTGCCTTTAGGTAGATAAAGGAAGCCACCTACATAGAAAAAAAGGAAAAAAATAGAAAAATATCCAAAAAGAAGAAAAAAGAAAAGGAGAAAAGAAAAGAAAAAAAAGAAATAAGCTACACTTCACTGCACGAGTATGGCTGGCAAGTTATCATTGGTAACAGCCCATTGGTAGGTTGTCCAAAACCTAACTCAAGAAATGCATGTATAATTCCAAAACACTTAGGAAGAAGCAGAGAAGTAGAATAAGCCAGAGAGATATACACTGGGTTTGTCCTTATGTTGACCCCATAAAAATAAGAGTAGGGAAAAAGCTACCGGTCGAATAGATATACCTTTAGGCGGAATTTCTTTTCACAATCACCTAGGGGCATAGAAACTCGAAGTTCGTTTTAATCGTCGATTAGTGAGTCTATCACATTTTACACATAAAGATGCTTAGAACTTAGGGTTTTCTTTAAGTCTTAGGTGGGTTGAATGGCCGTAGAAAGCTGCTCCGAAATCTTAAACTCAAAAATCCAAAAAAATTAGAAAAGAAGAAAAGAAGAAAAAGATCATTCTTTGAATAAGGCGAGAACTTGAGGCGGTTTGCATTTTGGTAGACATCGGGCACTGTTGTGTCTTTGTAGTTCAGGTCCTTAGTAAAAATCTCCTAGTGTTGAAGAATAACTTTAGCCTAAGAAATCCGACCTAATTCTTTTATAAATAGTATATAGTTTTTGCTAGGGACTAGTAAAAGATAGGCATGGAGTTGTGATGTGCATACATCTGAATAGCCAAAAATGTCTATTAATGCATGTTCTTAGTATTATATAAGCATCATGCATTGTAAATATTTCATAACATGCATAATCTTACATTTAGGTTAGGTTGTATAAATTTTAAGTTAATTTCTCCTTTTTATGGTCAAGTGATAGGGCGATATTTAATCGGGGCCTCGGATTGAAGATCCAACCATACAGATTTGATCAGAGCGATGATCGGAATTCAACGACTCCAAGATCATCCCAATCGAACTTCTGTAGCAACAGATGTAGTCTGAGAAAGATCAGAGGTCAAGGGGCCAAGATGGTGTAAATCCGTAAATCAGATGACAAATCCTACCACACGGATGGGTTTGGATCGATAATCGTAGCCCAACGGCGCAAAAATCGATCCAATCCGACATTCGTGACACCATCAACAAGACACAGAAGATGGACGGCCATGATTGTGCCATGTGGCGCCATCATAGACGCCCAAACTGGCCGCAGCATCGCTTCTCAACTTCTGAAGGCATGAGTGAGGCAAGATCCCAGTCGTTGGATCTTGATTCAATGGCTGAGAGGGCGCAACGGTTGAATCATCTTCGTGCCAATCCACGGAGATAGTGCAATGGTAAACGCCTCCACGTGTAACCCTGCAGTGCGCATTTGAGCCCCCGCGTACCTCAAATCAAGGCACGGGCGTGGGAGCAGCTCAATTCCGTTGTCGGATGGCGATCGTGCAGGTGGGAGATGCGCGACGTGGTAGCATGGATGGGTGTAGATTGCGCACGTGCATTTATACGCACGATCGTATGCGCATGCGTTGAGGCACTGGAGAGGAAGCAGGCGCGAGTGTCTCTCGGCTGTCTAATCTCGCGATCAGATGGCTGAGATCATTTGATCATCGGTAGGTGTTGAAGCGCGAGGAGAGGAGGAGGCACGGGTGCGCATACACGTTCAGCGACGTGGGATCTTTAGTGACATTTATATCCGTCACAAAAGATCCCTCATTTAATGTTTTTAACTTGAAATGACCTTTTTGCCCCCAACCTCTACACCTATAAAAAGACGTACGGCCCCCACATTTCAATCATCCCTTCCTTCACCTCTCTCCCTCTCCAAAGTTCTAAAGCAGCTTTTCCCAAGCTCAGGATGCTCCTTTAGAGTTAAAATCAAAGTTTTTCTTACCCCCATTCCGAAGGGGATCCCACGACGACAACGCCTTGCCTTGCCCCCAAGTCTTCCCGCTTCGTTCTCCGTCTTCCATCTTCTCCCTCCATCTTCCAAGCGTCATCCTATCTGGCTCGTCCTCTAAGCAGCTGTCGAGGAGGATAACTTCTCACCTTTCTCTTTACTGCTTTCTAGAGTAGATTTTATTGCTTTCTAGTTGTAATATTTCCCGCTTTCTAGTTGTAAAACATTATCCATATTATAAAGTGTTTGTTCTCTCTCTCTCTCATTGTTAATATTGAATTCAATGTGATTATCTCACTTTCTGAACAAAAAAAAAACAAAAGAAAATATAATCGCGGATTTCAAATCGACGTAGCCTCCCTGTGTTCGACCTGGAATTCTTTTTAAGTTTCGGTAAAATTTATTTGTTGACGGATTTTTTCGCAAATCACACTATAATGACAGGTTTTCAAAATTAAACTTCCGTTTGCGATGATTTTCCGATCCAACACTTAAGTATCGATGGTTTATGCAAAACTATCTCCAATTGAGTATTAGCGACGATTATCATAATAACCATCGCCAAATGTCCTTATCCCACCACGTGCAAATAAGTTGGGGGAGGGTGGGAGAGCTCATTGGCGACAGTTAACCCTTAACCATCGCGAGATTTCTAACAAATTCATTATGCATCCTTCCAACTCTATTTAGCGACATTGCAATACATAACCATCTCTCAGTATCCACTATTAGAGATGGTTTAGCGACTGTTGCGAAATAACTGTCGCCAATAGTGCATTTTCTTATAGTGTTAGTAAAGATGGGAATTATATTTGTAAATAACAGTGTTAGCAAGAATGACGGAATTCCTTCAACTTATTAGGAAAATAAATCTAGACTCCGAGTTATGCGTAAGAGGCTTCTTGGATTCCACGTATGTTTCGTGTATCTGATTTTAAATAAAATAGGAACATATCAAAATGTGAATAATGTGAATCTTAAAGGTACAATCAAAATTTACCACCTCTGGTGAGAAATAAGAACTTACCACGTGGAAGTGTCTCAATACGATTCTAACAGCATGTGGTTTGCTAAATTAATCAAACAAAAGCGACGGCTACCAGGAACTTATATGTAATAATAAAAACTTACGATTTTATTTAAGTAAAATTTTCGAACTACAAAATCCCCCCTCCACACCCCCCCCTTCCCCCCATCTTCTTCTTTGCATTTCTTCTTCTTCGTTCGACCCCCCCTCCTCGACTCCATGGTCGGCCTCCTCCCCAGCCGGACCACCTCCAACGGCTCTCGCTGGCCGCCCACCGCCCCGGGTGACCTCCACAACTTCTCTCTCACCCTCTGTCTCTGCCAAGATGAGCTGCACCAACCCATGCATGCACGTGCATGGGTTGTCGATGATCCTAGATAGTGTCCTGGCCTCACTGCCGATCTCCTCCTCTTCAACTCCCTGATTGTCGTAGGCCCTCCGTCAGCCCTCTCCGCCTCCTCCTTTCCTCCTCTCCTTCCTTTTCCGTGCATGCACCCATGAACCCATGGGTGCTACCATCTCCTTCCCTCTCTTTGAGCTTCCGGCGCCGTCCCTCTTCCCTCCCTCTTCCCCACAGGTTCCCTCTGTTCCCTTCTTCCTTCTCTTCTCGGCCCTCCTCGCATGCACATGAAGGGAGAACAGAGGAAAAAAAAAAGAAAAAGAAAAAATGAGGGAGAAGAAGAGAACGAAGGAGAAGGCGGGAACTCACGTTGGTTGGTTGTACCATTGTCGACGTCGTCGCCACAACCTCCCTTGCGTGCGTGGGAAAAGGAGAGGAAGGGAGGGACGCGAAGGAGAAGGCCTTCCCCTTGGCCGTCGGTCTTTCTTCCTCTTTCTCTTTTCCTAGTACTTCTCTCTCTCTTTCCCTTTCCCTTTCTCCCTCTCTCTCTCTCTCTTTCGACGATTTTCCTCTCCAGCAACGGTAGTGGGGGTTTTATTTTTATTTTTATTTTTGGGTTCTCGAGTCGTTGGTTTCGATGGGTATTTAATATATAGAGTTTACATTTTTTTCACCATTTTTATAGCAAACGATCTTTGATTGGTACGGAATTACTCTTGTTGGGAAGGTTGTGACAGGGGAAATTTAACAACGCTATTGTTGAAGTATTTTGGGTATATTTTTTGGGGTTGGCCCTATTTGATTAAAAATATAATTTTTTCAACTTTTAAAGTATACAAACTCGATTCATGCCCAACAGACGCTAATGGGTTCATCTCGACGTGCTTAGTCTAAATTGCCCTTGAAGAATGGGTTGGGACTTGAAATGGTTGGTAGCGATGGTGAAGATGGTGAAAGAAGTGAAGATAAAAAATTATTTTATAGAAAATAGGTCAACCAGATAAGGTAGTGATAAATTAGGATCATAAATCACAGACAGTATTAAGATTAACAATTAAATCCAATTGATTTGATTGGGAAAGCACAAATTACAGAGAGGTCATTTCACCTAGGTTTGGTCCATCAAATATTGTGTTTGGTAGACCAAATTCAAATTTGATCAATCAAAATAGAAGATTGATTGAAAAATTTAAATTTCTAGTAGAGGGAAATTTTTCGCCCAAACATTGATCGATCAAAATTTTAGGTTGATTGATCAACCTTTGAAAGCTTTGGAGGGAATTTTCCTGCTCAAAACTTGATCAGTCAAAAAAGATGTTTTGATCGATTAAAGTATGTTGATCGATCAAAGCAACTTGTTGATCGACCAACATTCAATAAGACAACATATTAAAAGGAAGTTAGAGTTCGTTAAGTCTTATTAGGCCTAGTTCTCTTCTAATAGTGATAAATCTATCTTTTGCTAGAAGTTTAGTGAAGATATCTGCTAACTATTTTTTAATTTGCACAAACTCTAAAGATATTTCCTTTTTAGGGGCATTATCTCTTAAAAAGTGATATTTGATATCTATGTGCTTAGTTCTAGAGTGTTGTATTGGATTTTTGGATATATTAATGGCACTTGTCATAAAGTATCTTAGTGTCTTCAAAGCTGAGTCCAAAATCCTTAAGTCTTTGTTTCATCCACAAAATCTACAAACATGTTAATGAAGCGGCAATGTATTCAGCTTCAGTTGTGGATAGGGAAACACAGTTTTGTTTTTTGCTGACCTAAGAGACTAGGGAATTTCCAAGAAACTGACAAGTTCCACTAGTACTTTTGCGATCTGTCTGGCTACTCACATAGTCAGCATCATAGTAGGAAAGTAGGTAAGTCAAGTGTGACTGACTTGGGATAGAATAAACCAAGATCTATAGTGCTTTGAAGGTATCTAAGTATATGTTTTACAACATTTACTTGAAACCTAGCACAGAGACAGGTGTGATAAACTCCTATTTATCATCATTCTTAAGCATAAATCACACTTAGTTCCTAGGTTTTCTGCATTCGCATTGCAGTATTAGGTTTGCATTAAGCATTTATAAGCATTTAGGGTTAGTGCATGCATTATTAGGGTCTCTTGTAATGTTATATACTTATGTGTACCACTTGCTTGTCATAGAATGAGGAACCCATGAGGATCAACTAAACCTTGACACACTAAAAGGTAGAAACCCAAGAAGAAGAAAACAAGAGCTCCAGTTAGTACTAGGTCAACTCACATAATGTCTCTCCAGCTTCCTTCAGCTCAATTCCATTCCGCTTGGCTACTAGCCATGAGCTAGCTAGCTAAGCTAGTTGAAGATTCTACAGATAGCTCTTCCCCAGCTCATCTTAGCTCCATCCAAGCTCAAGTAAGCTCCTTCCAGCTCAACCCAAGCTAGCTAAGCTAGCTGATGAGTTCACATTTAACTCTACTCCAACTCCAGGCTAGCTCAAGGTAGCTCAGAGTAGCTCTCCTTAGCTACTAGCTAGCTCAAGCTAGCTAAGCTAGGTTACTTAGCTAATCTTCTACTCCACTACCTAGCCAAGTTCACCCTACCTCCACTATAAATTGGTGTCACTTTTTTCCCTCCAAAAACCACCAACCACCATCCTAGGCCTCCAAATTTCCCCTTAAAAACCCACCTTCTACAACCCTAATTTTG
This sequence comes from Thalassia testudinum, assembly GCA_037157565.1. Classification (NCBI taxonomy): domain Eukaryota; kingdom Viridiplantae; phylum Streptophyta; class Magnoliopsida; order Alismatales; family Hydrocharitaceae; genus Thalassia; species Thalassia testudinum. Next base: position 19,793,697 of record JAZHRO010000015.1, on the reverse strand, counting down.
GTGCCAAAATGGAGTCACCTCTTCATGGTGGTGCCACCTATCATGCCCCTTCACCACCATAACCACCCCCCTCCTTATTCTATATATACACCCTATAACCACCACTTTATTCCCATTCTTGGCTACAAAAATTTCTACCCTAATTCCATCTATAATCACCATTGGTTCAAAGGTTGGACATTGGATTAGAGGGAAGTCTACCACCCCCTCTAGTCTCCAACACTCCATTCTCTCTTTCATGGATCCATGCCAAGGAGCAACATAAGGAGGATGGCCAGGAAAGGAGGAGAAGGGTGGATGTCCACCACCTTAGGAGTACTCTGGAGCACTTCATCATCTAAGGAGAAAAGCTAGGGAGAATCTTCTTTAAGTGCAGGAGCAACTGTATTTGGAGTGAGGATTATTTCGAGATTCATTTTGAGGATTCTTCTATCTCTTTTACCTTTTTGTATTTACATTTTTTGTAGTAAGCTTTGAAATTTCCGGCCCTACCAGGAGGGGGTGACGTAATAATTGCGGAAATAAAATAAACAATCTCACAAAAAGTCAATCACACAAGTACACAAGTATTTTTAGGTGGAAACCCAAATCGGGTGAAAACCACCACCTAACCCTCTCGAGTTAGGATTTTCCGATCAACCAAGTTGATCAAAATCCACTAAACCGAATCACTTTAAACGAGGGTGATTCAACCTCAATACAACCACGCTACTTAAACGAGGGTAGCGTACCTCAACCCCTTCTCTCCACGAGAAGGATTTTGTCTCACGAAGGAGACGGGAATTTGCAAAGCGAATACCCAACCAAATAACAAAGATAAAAGAAACAATAAGTCCTATAGAGCCAACAAAGTAATTTTAAACCTAGCTTCTATAGGAAATAGGATGCTTCCCTTTGAAAGGAGTGCGTCGACGACGCGGATGCATGTACCACGCGACGGCGCAACGTCGCTCTCGTGAACAACGGCGGGAGAGCGGGTGCGCAACAGCTTGATGCTCTCAAGAGAATGGAGCTTGAGCTTGGAGAGCAAGAGCTATTTAGGACACAAGAGAGTGGAACTATGTTGCTTAGGTGTCTCTAGGTGTTTCTTAGTGTGTATCTTGTGTATGTGGGTGTCTAAAGTCTCCCCTCTATTTATAGAGGCCTTAGGAAGGCTTTGGAAGGCTTAGAAAAGCCTCCATAGCCGTTGGGTACAAAGCCCAAGTGAAACAACCCGAAATCAGGAACAATCATTGCACTGACAGGCTTATCAGATGTCTAATTCTGGCATCAGACGTCTGGAAGTTCACTTTAAGACGTCTGATTCCAAGGTCAGACGTCTGATTTTGGGCGAGTCTCTTCCTGACTTGAATCAGATCTAAACAGGGTTTTTGTGCAAGTCCATCAGACGACATATAAGATGTCTGGTACTATGTTTGGACGTCTGGAAACCTACTTTTTCCGTGGGAATGGATTTCCAAATGTTGCAACGGCTAGAAAATCTCTGAGAAGAGATTTTGGCTCAGCTGAGGCAAAACGGTCAATTATCAGACGTCTGGACAGTCCTATGGACGTCTGATAAAGCTCTAACGGTCATAGCCAACGATCCACTAATTGGATGTCTGGCAAAGTCATCAGACGTCTCCTAAGACGTCTGGTCTAAGGTCTGGACGTCTGATTTCATCAGACAGAACTAACTATGTCCAGCCTAATATTTATCAGACATCTGAATCAACAGTCAGACGTCTTCAAACACTTTATCAGATGTCTGATTTTGGAATTAGACGTCTGGAAATGCTGTTTGAACCCTATATTGGTTTTCTAAGTTCTCTACAGAAAACCTAAGTATCCTAGGGTTGTGCAGGTGTTCCTAGGACTACTATTAGGGTACTTTGAGGCTCTTTAACATAATATTCTAAGGAAATAAAAGGAGCAAGCAAAATAAAGATAAAAGTATATGAAAGGATTAAACAAAATTCTATGCTATTCTTCTTGTCCTTCCATCTTCAATCTAGCGCTCCTCGCGAATCTCTTCTGTTCTCCATCAAGCTCCTCCAATCCGTCCTAGATGCGAGCTCGAATTCCATCTGAACACGTCTACATTTGCAATTGACCTGAAATCTAAGACTCCAAGTGCAAATGTTAAATAACACGTGTTTTGTTATCATCAAAACAAATGATCGTGGTGCTCTAGCACCAACAAGCTTTCCTCTACTTGGGGATTACTTGTGTGGAATTCCGCTATACAAGTGATCTCTCCAAGTATTTGTGTTGATTCTACTTCATTTTTATAAAAAGAGTAAATTTGCCTTTCAATTCAAGCTTCCAATTTCTATGTCTTTAAATTGGTAGTTGTACACACTTTCTTCCTAAGTACTCTAGGCCACACGTGCCTAGAGAGAGTTTAGGAAGATTGGGCTTTTATCTCTTTCACTTTATCGCAATACTTAAGCGTATTTCTACTCTCGTTTGCCCTAATATTTGAAAACTCTAAAAAAATTCACAAAACCTTGAAAAACAAAAAAAAGAGGATTTAAGAGAGTGAGAGAGAGTTTAATCGTTAAGATAACTAATATTGCCTCCTTGAACGACCCTAGATACTCCCATTATCTAGGTTTATAAATTTAAAGTCGATCGAATTTTATGCGTTACAACGATATCAAAACTCACCTTTATAAAACAACATATTTTTTGCATCAAGGTGCTAAACAACATATCCGGTCTATTAGCAGTTAAGTACAGTAAGGATCCTATCATACTTCTATAAAGCTTTTAATCAATACACTTACTTGCTTCATCTTCTTTTAGTTGTGATGTTGTAATCATCGGTGTTTCCTTTCCTTTTGTGTTGTCCATGCCAAACTTCTTCAAGATCTCGTTCGTGTACTTGGTTTGCGAGATGAATAAAATTGCCATCCTTTAGCTGATCAATCTGTAACCCTAGGAAGAACTTTAATTCTCTCATTAGGCTTATCTTGATTGATCCTGCATGACCTTCGCAAACTCTTAGCATAGAAGATTGTTAGTAACACCGAATATTATGTCATTAACATAAATTTTAATTAGAATTAATTCATTATCTTTTCTTTTAGTAAAAGTGCTGGATCAACTTGTCCAATTTTAAATTCGTTATCTGATAGGTAATTCCTTAATCTTTCAAACCAAGCTTGAGGAGCTTGTTTTAGTCCATATAAAGCTTCGTTTAATTTAAAAGCATGATCAGGTTTGTTATAATTTTCAGGATCAGGTGGTTGTTTCACATTGACTTCTTTAATGAATCCATTTAGAAATGCACTCTTGATGTTCATTTGGAATAGTTTAAATCCCATATGGGTAACAAAAGCTAACAACATTTAGATGGATTCTAGTCTGGCCACAAGTCCATCAGTCTTATTAAAATCAATTCCTTCTTCCTAATTATAACCTTAAGCTAAAAGTCTAGCTTTTTCTCACAACTTTACCTAATTCATCAAGCTTCTTTCTAAACACCGACTTAGTTGTGATTAAGATTGAGATTCTAATCTAGGAACTAATTCCCAAACATTATTCCTCAAATTAATTCAATTCTTCTTGCATAGCTACAATGCAACATTCATTAATAAAGGCTTCTTTTATAGTTTTAGGCTTTGATTTTGATACAAAGATTATTTACAGAAAATCTGGTTTGTACTCCATTGGTAACTTCACCAATCACAAGATCCTTGGGATGATCCTTAGAGTAGTTTATATCTTTAGGTAAGTCACTTGATTTTTTTGAATAGGTGAGGAGTGCTATCGTTAACGATAGCAGACCGGGTGCATTTTATTCATAAGTCATAACAGAGAACAACGTTCACAAAGATTCTCTCCACGCTCCCACAAGCTCATCGCAAGTTCTAACAATATTCCCCACATTTATTGGTGTCCCTCTAAATAATTTATTGTTACGAGCACACCAGATACACCACAAAACTCCTGCCATCAATGTATGCGGTTTGGATGAATTTCTAAAGTACGTCCATAGTTCATCCCATGAGGGGAGGCCTATTTGAAGGGTCTTCTAAGATCTGATCATCATCTCTACTTGATATCTTTTCTTTTTAATCTGATTCATCAAAAGAGACATGTAAAGTTTCCTCAACCGTTGAATTCTTCTTGTTGTAAACTCTATAAGTTTTGCTCCTGGAAGAGTATCCTAATAAGAATATCCCTTCATCTCTCTTTGCATCAGATTTATCCAAGTTTTCCATTGCATTCAGGATAAAGCATTTACACCTAAAGACTTTAAAGTAGGAAATTTTAGGTGTCCTATCATAATACAACTCAAAAGGTGTTTTCTTAACTATTGGTCTGATGGAGGCTCTATTCCATTTATAGCAAGCAGTGTTTATTGTCTCAGCCCAAAAATACCGAGGCAACTTTGACTTGCACATCATTATGTGGGCACACTCCTGCAAGGTTCTATTCTTTCTTTCTACTACACCATTTTGAGGAGCTGCTCTAAGAAAGCCAAATTCTTTTTTAATCCCATAAGTTGTGAAGAAATCTTGGAAACTTTGATTATGAAATTCTCCTCCATGATCACTTCTAATTCTATTTCTCAATCTGAATTCTTTTGGCTATCTTTCTAAATTCCTTAAATGTAGAATCTTTGGTCCCTAAAAACAATACCCAAGTATGTCACGCATCGATAGTTTGCTCGACGAGTTGAGATGGACTATCGAGGGTGCGAGCGGAAAAAGGGGTCCCAGATAAAAGCGGCTAGGATGAGGAGGGTTAGTTCCAAACTATAAGGTATAGCAGGGGGGTGATTAGCTTTCGTTAAGTTGTACGATCAGAAGAAAAAAAAGAAAAAAAAGTTCGACAAGGTTTCCTTCTTGGAACATGTTCCTATTATGTGAACTTGTGCATGCATACCACAACAATAAGGTGCGTACACCCCACCAACATTCCCACCACAAAGTCAAACGATGAGATAAATGCAACAAGTGGGTACATCCCACAATCACAAGTAGTAAAGCACAAAAATCCAAATCAATGACATCACATTAGCACCAAAAAGTGCTACCATCACCATAATTGCAAGAGTTCATCGTCCACACACACACACACACACACACAAGAGTCTAGCCTTTACATGGTTATATAGGCATCTTTCTTCTATACATCCACAGGAGTATAAGTAAAACTATGAAAAAGGGGCTAACAATGACTTTTGTAACCCAAAAAGTATCAAAGTACTATCTTTTCATTTATTCCCCATCCCAGGACTTCTTGGACCTAAAGCTTGCAAAACACATGGCCTGCTCTAGTTGGTAGGTAGCAACGACAAATCACGTGGTGAGAACCTAAAACGAGTCAGTAGGTGGGTCTACCTACCTCTTTGACTGTTGTGCCTCCACCATCACCCTCTCTAGGTGAATAAGGGTCAGCATGATGAGTTGATCTTCAACCACTAACCTCCTACGCTACACGTGAGAGAGACGAAATTTGTTGACCCACAACATCTATACTTGAAATGGGTTACAACCATAGGGATGAGCTGACGAACTCTATAGGAATGAAACTATGTATTGGAGCTGAAAATTAGAAGAAGAGCGATGTATCGGTTTCTACATCACAAGTTATCTACCAACTAATTCCCCATTGTTCCCCTCATTATAGTCTTGTGTCTTATTATCTGTTCATACGGTCTCTCGCTTGCCTTAAGAGTTAGATATTGTAAATCATCTTTCTCTACTAGAGGAGATTGCGATGTTGTCTTTCCTCAAGTCCATCCTATTAGTCTCTCCTTGATCAGGGGAGAGGCTAGTAAGACTGGTAACCCTCGCAAAAGACATACCCATTCTTGACGTATCAAGAACGTTGTTGACCTCAGTTAGAAGAGTCGAGCCTCTTGAGAGCTACTTAAGCTAGTGCTCTGTGACAGCAAAGAACAAGCTCCATTCACTGAAGGTAATGCCATCATTCATCATAGCTAGCTTAAAGTAGTTGGAATCAAGAGATAAATGCTCCTAAATGATTGCCTGAGGATTGTAATTCTAATATGATCCGTTTTGAGAAGAAGACAATAAAATAGGGTTAATTCTATTATTTTAATAGTACATCACAAATGCAGATTAACTATGGTGTTATTCAGGGGTTAATTAAAGGTAAATTGAGCCTAAAAGTCTAAAAAGTGGGTCAACACTGACAGAAACAGGATTTCACGCATTTCGAGGGCAAAAATAGGGCATAAAACCCTAATTATCATCCTTGCTTAAATTAAAGAGGTTTTGGTCAAGGTAAATTAATCTAAACCTCCTAAAATTCATAAAAAAAAATTCTAAGAGGTTTGGTACCTTTGGTTTGACCATCTAAACCCATTTTGACCTAGGATAGAGCTTTAGATAGGAATTTACCCTGATTTGGGCTTCTCTACGATTTAATCAATTGAACGTGGTCAATTTTTTTTAATTAGATTCCTTAGGTTCAAATTAGATTAACACCAAAATTTAGGCCCAATCAGAGTCCATCTTGACCTAGTTTGCAACTTAGTCCTCAAACCTCTATTCCTTGCAATTAAGCCCTCAGCTTTTATGTTTTCCTTTCAAACAAGCCCCTAACTTCATCTTCTTCACAATTTGGTCCCTGACACCATTAAGGTTAGAATAGAATCAAACCCGTGGACTGAACTCCTTCAATCTGAGAATTCCCTCTCAATCTACAACCAAACACTCCCAAAATTGGTAGGAGCAATCACAAGAAGATTCCCCATCATTTGAACATGATCTTGATTCCTGATTTGACGCATAGAGCTCCAGCGAGCTCAGAAAGCTCACAATCCCTATTTGCCAAATTCATGATTTCTACTTCACGAATTCTTCCTAATTGAGGCACATTTGAGCTCTATTTATGTTCCTCAATGATTCCGTAGCAATCATAGGTCTTAAATGACATAAATTAAGTTAGAACTTAGCATAACTTAGTGTAATCTATGCATACATGAGCATACTTTGCATCTTTCTTGCTTTATTTTAGCTATGCATCAAATAATGTTATAATGTGCTGATTAAGTGCATTGTGTGGATTGTAGGTAATAATAAGAAGATCTGAAGCTAGATTTGAAGCTAGATCTGAAGTTAGATCTGAAGATAGATCTGAAGATGGATATGAATAATAAAGAGAAGCTGGAGCTGTAACAGAGCTGGAGCAGAAGACTTAGGAGTAAATAGTAGAAGAAATAATGTAGGGTTGAGGTATGCTACTCTACTAAGTAGAAATTAATGTAGAGTTAAATTACGAAAAACATTAAGACAACCCTATCCTTATCCTTAATCTCTAGGATAACCCTATCCATGTCCCTATCCCTAAGCCACCTCCTTATTAGGCTAATTTAGTTAAAAACCAAAACATGGACAGTGCTATCCATGCCCTTATCCACATTATCCCAACACTTATCCCACTTCTGGGATACCCTTATCCCTAAACCTCAATTTCACCACTTCATCCACAACTTGGATAACACTATCTAGATTCCTAATATCCACTATCCCTATACTCAACCCTCTTATCCCTAACCCAATTTCCATCTTAGAGTGCCATTTAGATCCCTCGATATCCCAATTAGCTCAATTGGAGGTAATTGGGTCAGCCTTACTGTAATGAGGTCCAGATGAACCTGATTAGGCTAACCCCAATTTAATTAGGCTCAGACTAGTCTAATTGGACCAGCCCAAACCCAATTACCTAACTGATGAGAGCCTCATCATCAGCCCTAAGTAGCTCATTTTGACCTAAGAAAGAGAATAAGAGCTCCTACATAACCTAGAGAAGGCCTTAATTCAAGGAATAAGTGTTCTGAGAAGAAAACATGAAACAAAGGTTAAAACTGTAATTTTACCATTGCAGTACATAAACGGAATTTCTCAAAGGCAAAATATAGGTCAAATGGTATGAATAAGATAAAAAGTGAGTTGGTTCAGTTAGAATGGGTTTATGTGCAATCTAGGAATTAAATGACATCTTGTAACCCTAAAACAGACCTGCTTAATTCCACAAGGTCCTGGATAGGATAAAAATCAACTAAATCCTCTAAAATTCATGGAAAAATATCTCCAAGAGTTTAGAACCTTCAAATTGGCCTTTCGAACATGTTTTGACCTAGATTGGGGTCCCAGCTCTTTAATTGACCTAATTTAGATTTTTGTGCAAAATATCCAGTCAAACGTGGTCAAACCTAAAATCCAACTTCACCATTAGATTTCTTAGGTCAAAATTAGGTTTGTACCAAAATTTGGACCTAAGGGGAGGTCATCTTGACCTACTTTGCAAAATAGTACACCCAATGACATTTTGGCCCCTATCTTTTGAAAACCATTGCACAGACCCCCCTAACTTCCTCGCCACTCTTACAAATAGGTCCCTCCACCATTAATGGTGAGAAATCCTACTCCAGCGAGGAATGAAGGGGGAGTACTCTCTGATTCCTTAGAGATCTCCCAAATTTGGAAGGGAGATTCTCTGTGGAATTCCCTTCCATCTGAGCGTGGTCCTAATCTTTGATTCACACCCAATCTCTCGTGCGAACGCACGAGAGATTTGGGTCTCTAATAGTTTCCATCTTTGGCGAGGACTCTTGTGCTTGAAGGCTTGTCTTCCAAGCATATGAGTCCCTGCCAGCGTCTATAAAAGGATCCTCAACCCCGGCCGCACCTCTTTAGCTCGACTTGGCCAGAGATCCATCCCAATTTCATCTTCTTCTCCTCCGGTTAAGAAGTCCAACGAACTCCGGCGAGCCTCCCTCCTCTTTCTCGTCGCTCTGCCACCATACCAGTGGCAGAGCCGCCCTCACCATCTTCCTCCGCGTCGCGCAACACCCGTGCGAGCACCTCTAGCCTCGTCGTCGTCGTCGCTCTCCCTCCACTGGACATCTTCTTCTCCGGTGGCTGTAGGAACAGCCAGCCGCCAACTCTCCCCCTTCATCCACTTAGTTAGGTTAGACTTACTTTTCTCTATCCCCTCTTCAATTCCCCTCTCTCTATTTTCCCTTTCGACCCCTCGCAGCCACTGACCACTGCCATCTTCTCCATCTCTGGCCACCCACCGGCGAGGTGCCTCCACCGCTTCACACCTCCACACGCCTCGCCAAACACCTCACTACCTCTGCCACAGTCCACTGATCACCTTCCACCCATCCACTGACCGCCATCACCGCCCTAAACATCCCCCGACCTAACCCATAATCATGGCCACAGGGTGACCTAGGCACACATGCCTAGGCCGCCTCGCGGCCTGCCACCTATCATCCCACCTTTGCCTTTACATAGTGAAGCTTCACATGTGTTTTAATGGGGCCGCAAGGTTATGTTTGTGTGTGTCAGATCTCACCACCTGCCTCCATTGAAGCACATAGCGAGAAGGTCGCGAGCTTCATCCCAGGCTGCGCGCTCCAGGCGTTAGAGTCCTAGAGGAGGTAGATGAGTGTGCGAACACATACAACCGAGCAATTGGTTTGGCAAGCAACCTAGTAGCTGCAATTGAAGGAGTTCCTATGGGTACGAGCGCAGAAGCGGGTGGGACATTTAGCCCCACCTCGTGAATGCAAGAGCGCAGTGCGTACGATAAATTGGATTTGTGTTTTATGATGTCTACCTCAAGAACACAGAGGTGAAGTCCCTCGCCCTCACTCGCCACGCCTCATCCGCGACACTCCCCTGCGGACCTGGCACCCGACCCGTTTACTTAACCTAGCACTCCTCGCGCACCACACCCACGCCGATGCACCTGGACCCGGGCGTGCACCCGACCTGATTACCCAGCTCTGCGAGAGCATACCAAAGAGAGAAATAGAGAGAGAGAGACACAGGGAGGGTAGGGGTAGGTTTTGCTCTTCAGTGTGTGCAGGGAAGAAGAAGGAAGAGGAGGGCGCAACTGAAGCTAAGGCACGGTGAAGCGAGGCTAAGCAGGGAAGGAAAGACTTAGCTGCAAAAGGAAGAAGAAGGAAGGCCAAAGAGAAGAGAAAGTCAGAGGAGAGATAAGGCTAAAGGAAATCAAGGCAGAAGCTAAGGAAGAAGAATAAAGGCTGAAGTCAAGGGAAGGAGCAGCACTGTAGTAGAGGCAAGGTTGAGGAAGAAAGAGGAAGAAGACTGCAGAGGAAGAAGATGGAGAAAGGCACTGTGCAAGAGAAGAAGAAGGAAGAAGCAGACAACCAAAGTCAAAGAAGAATAGAAGAAAAAGAGATAAGGAAAGAGGAAAATCAGAGAAAGAAAGAAAGAGGAAGAAGAGAAAGAAGTCAGGAGAGGGAAATAAGATAAAAGCTTAAAGAGAAAATATCTTTTTAAGACATCTGATTCCATGATTAGATGTCCAATTTCTCTATTTTTGCTATAATTGACTCTTAAATTCTTGCATTTATATTCTGAATTTAGGTTTTGAGTAACTCTAAGTGTTCAATTACATTATTGAGATTAGTGAATAAATTCCATTTGCTCATTGTGTTCGACCTCAGATACTTAGGTCTTCGAGTAATAAATTCTTATTTGTTATCAACACTTGGTCACCCATACTACAATGCGACTGACTTAAAAAGCCCAACAAAGCGTTGCAACATTTTGGCACCGTTGCTGTGGCGCAATGCGCAATTTGTTATTAATCTCTGCATTCTTTTTGATCACATTGAACACTAACTTGCCCTACTTTGCTTTGTTGTGATCTTGTAAGGTATTTCACGAGAAGATCGCTCCCGCAAGTCAACTACTCCAGGGTAGGATTTTCACTAGAAGATCCCTCCTGCAAGTCAACTACTCCAGGGCAGGTAATCTCTTTTCTTCCTTAAACCATCCCCTAATCCTTGAAAGACAAAAGGGAGAAATTAATTTAGGAATCAATTGCCTTCTTCCTATAGTAATCACCATATTTAAGGCAAAGGTTTCCTGATTTTGCGATTTTTTTTTTTAAAACTTATTGAAGTGGAAGCGATTTCTTAGATCCTATTCCACAAAATTCCTGTGCCTAATAGAAATCACGCTTAATCTTCGTGGACAACACATTTCTTATTTTTAAGTCCAAAGAGAACCTTTTTCAAGAAGAAAAGAGGATTGGAAATAGAACCAAATTAGGGTTTCTATAGTAGGGTCTTGGAGTGTTAGTTCACACATGCCTGTATAAAAGGAAATGAACCCTCCCGCATCAGTGTGCTACCCAAGCCCTTGATTGAAGAGATCTAAACACGACAAATCCTAAAAAGTTGAGCTCTAAAATCACTTGAATCTTAAAATCTTGGACCTAATAAATTGGGAGTCAAATCAGGGTGGTCTCTAGGTCCCAAGCCTAGAATCATTCTGCCATCTTTAGGATAGGTCAGGTAAAGTTGACCCCTTGGGTCAACCAACCTCCAAATTTGGTCACAACATCAAAACATCTAAAGTTCAAGTGAGAACCCTAAAGCACCTTTGAAATAAGAGTGGTAGACTTAAGAGATCAAGGTCCCCATTCTGGTCTACCTGGAATCTTAGTGACAAGAGAGGTCGGGTGGGGGAAACCCTGTAACCCGTGGGGATGCTCTACAGTGTAGGGGTCTTTGCGAGACTCTCCCTCACTGGCTGCCCGGGTAATTTTTAGGTGGATGACCTTCTAATCCATGGGTATCATCTGCCCCGAATCTCCATAGTCATCCAACATTTTTGGGTCCTCGATTGGGTCAAAAACATCTCCAATCCCTCATCTTTTCTCTTTAGAGCACACACATACATTTTCAGTGGGACTCTTTATTCAGATCTAATCACTTCATAACTTGATTCTACATCTTGATTCAAACTCTTATTCTACATCTTGGTTCCACCACCTGATCCAAATATGCAGTCAAACCACTTAGGACTACCATTCAGGAAACCTGAATATCAGAGATCCATGAGAGATAGGATGATTGAGGATGCCCTGAAATTCTATGAAAAAGAAGGCAAAACCTCAACACCAGTAGAAAAATTCAGGTTGATGTCCCAACAACCACAACCTTCACCATAACTTATGCCCAAGTGCTACTGGCAAAAGCCACAAAAGGATCAACCCGAGGCATGCTCATCACAGGATATATTGAGATAGAAAAATTGCACAATCTTGAATACCTTCAATGCATGACAAATCCTCTACTATGGGAGCAACACCAAGATGATCTTGAAAAATGGGAAGAGATAATGAGATTATTAAAACAAATTATCGACCAGAAATACCTGTATATGCCACAGAGGATGAACCATCTTGGGACAACATCGAGGATCAATCTGATCTCGGGTTTAAGGCACAAAATGGTTGTGGATTCCCAACCTAGATGGAGTACAATGTGCCTGATATTGAAGAAGGTTGGGAAGCTCCAATTGCAGGAGAACACAATGTCGAGCCAACTCTAGACCATGAATCACCAGGTGTAGAATTCCAAAACTCCTGCAATCATGAGAGTAGAACTGAACCTCTCAGGGGTGTAAATTCTGTCTCTTATTCTGATAAGGTGACCCTCAAAGGTTATTCGGACTTAGATTCTAGTGATTCAACCCACATCCTTAGCCTAGAATCTAGATCTGAAACCTATTGGGAAGATTTTGAGGTCCCATATGAGGAAGATCAAATTTTCAATGAAGAATATGATTTTGGGCCTTTATTTGATGAATATCCCTTGCCAACATCCTCAGAGAAACCAATCGATTTTTTGGAAGTCATGCCAATTTACGATACAGAAACTGAGTTGGACAAGTGGGGTTTCAGTTGGGTCTATCCTACCAGCTTGGAACCTGAGCCTCTACCAGATAAGGACACCTTTTTAAGCTCAGAATTGACATCTAGGCTAGACACCAGTCAGGCTATTGAATTTACAGCATATGATTTATTCTATGGTGGAACTCATGATCTTGAATCTCATTCAGATTTTGATTTTTGCAAACTCTTCGACGATTTCGAATCTGACCATAACATCGGAGAAAATCCTTTGCCTAATTATAACAAGCCAATCTACAACCTCAACTCACATGACTCATTTGCTAACTCTGATTCTGAGGTCTCCGTTCTTGAGATCATTGATTTTAGTTCAGGTTTCAGTAACATTGAATCATTTCTTTTCGATCCTCAGGAATCAGAAACAGCAAATGATGAGAGTGATTGCGACCCAAAATACGAATCTTTTCTCGACTCCGATTTCCAGTATCCCATAGACACTCTCCAGGCATTCGCTTTTGATTTTGAAAGTTACTGTGAGGACTCTCTACATGAGACCACCTGTCATTCCTTTCTAGAAGATCCCTCATACACAATTCTCATTGAAGCCACCTCTTCCACACATACAGAACTGATCAAAACCCGTTCTCTACCCCGACACTCAACCGGATGAAATTTCTATTCTGATTCACCTCTCACTGAGCTGTTTGCAGATGATTCAACTCCACATCTATACCGGGCATCGGGTATCAATCAGATTGAAAAACATGATCCATCATTCTCTGATCACCCCTGTAGAGTTTCCACACCATGCACTGATTGTTTTTTGGAACCCTACTCCGACCAAACTGATTCAACTCAGCCTAAACCCGAGTTTTCACTTCCATATCCATCCGAGCCACATTGCATATGGCGGGTTCCGCATCTGTTGATCTACATCTATCAACCCACCAGACTGATTAGGTTTGGGCTGCATCATCAGCCCACTGATCTTAACAAGCACCTGGTTGGACCAACCAGGCTCTTAATTAAGGTGGTTGTTTTACAAAATTTCGCTGAGTTGACAACTCCCTCTCCACCCCATGTTCCGCTCTATTGAAGGCATCGAATTTAGTGCTTAACAGGAGGCAACCCATCATTCCAAAAACATAGACTTGTCTGTTATCTGTTTGTACTCCACGTTCATTGCACCTTGAGTTCAACCTTAGACAGTTGATCCCAACTCTGGTACACATACCAGTGCTTGAAATCATCCGCATCATTCATTTTCGACCCATTCACCCACTTGAGGTATCCTATTCTAAGTCCCTGACCTCAACACTATTTCACCTCTTCATTTACAGTGAGGACATTGCAAAACTTAGGCATGGGGGGGTGGTAAAGTGCATACATACAGAACCAAGAGAAAGTCAGAAGGATTCTCACAAAAAATTTTTTCACATATGTCAAAAAACACAAAAAAAAATTGAAAAATTATGAAAAAGAACAAAAAATGGAGGAGGGAGGAAATTTTGTAAGCCACATAATCATAAGGAGAAAAAGAGCAAAATGACAAAAAGGAGCACAAAATGAAAAAAAAAAGAGAAAGAGATAGTTATTAGTAAGAGATTAAGAAATTAACCGAAGTTCTAGACCACATCAAGAAAAGAGAAAAATAAAAGAAAAGTGCTAAGGAGTCACAAAAAGAGATTAGCAGGAACACTGATCTTAGGCCTTCTGGGCTAGACTCTTAGGCTTAAAAATTCATGTACCTGCTAAGATCTGGATAATCCTTAAGAGGTTGGGGAAAATGCGAAGCATAAGTATTAGGTCTAAGGCTTAGGAAGTATTCGACCTCGTTAACTGACCTTTGGTTTGCAGGATTTGGTAACCTAAGCACCCCAATTCACACACAGTCTGGTTCAATGCGCATAACTATCAAAATCACGCAAAAAGTGTTTTAATGCTCTAAAAAAGTTGCTTAGATTAGGAGCAGCCGATCAACATAAGTTGATTTGGACGAGTTCCTGATGTAGAAAGGCAAGAAATTTCCCTCGAAGATGCGTAACAACATATCGTCACCTCGGTGCTTGTCTCTTAGGATATTTAAATATCCTACTGGGGGCATGTAAGCACTCTGCTGGTTCAGATACCATGGGTGGCATTATCACGAAATGTCGATAGCCAGGGTTTGAATTCGGCCACGAAACGCCGTGGGCGGGGTTATCTCGAAATCTCGAAAGCTAGGGTTCTGGGGGTTGCCATGGGCGGTGCTATCACGAAGCATCGATTACCAAGGACCCTTGAGGATTGATGATGGGGATGAGGAATCCGATACAGACCGTGTTGAGAAGCCAATTTGAAGCTAGAAATAAAAAGAAAAGAGAGAAAGCTCTTCAAACAGATAAATCCTCTGTCTCTCTTTTACAAAAATGCACTGCAAATTGAACCTAGGCTAAAAATGTCTCAAGCACGGGTGCTTCAACCGTGGATTCCAACAAACCCTAGGATAGTTTCTGCAGGCCTTAAAAACCTTTGTGGAAGATTGAGGCTAAAGTGGGTCAGGTCTGGATTTTGGTTGATACTGGAGTACCTCTAGGCCTATTGTTGGCATTCTGAATTAATCACAAAAAAGAAAAAGAAAAAGCACTTGTCACAACTAGTAGAAGAAACTCATGGTCTATAATAGAGGTTAAAATCTTAAAATTTTGCTAAGGGACTAGCGAAAGCTAGGCATGAGGGTATGATGAGAGCCTCATCATGAGTCCTAACTAGCTCATTTTGACTTAAGAAAGAGAACAAGAACTCCTACATAACCTAGAGAAGGGTTTAATTCAAGGAATAAGTGTTCTGAGAAGAAAACATAAAATAAAGGTTAAAACTGCAATTTTACCATTGTAGTACATTAATGGGATTTCTCATAGGCAAAACATAGGTCAAATGGTATGAATAAGATAAAAAGTGGGTTGGTTCAGTCAGAAATGGGTTCATGTGTAATTTAGGAATTAAATGACATCTTGTGACCCTAAAACAGACCCACATAATTCCACAAGGTCTTGGATAGGATAAAAATCAACTAAACCCTATAAAATTCATGAAAAAATATCCCCAAGGGTTTAGAACCTTCAAATTAGCCTTTAGAACCTGTTTTGACCTAGATTGGGGTCTTAGCTCATTAATTGACCTAATTTGTATTTTTGTGCAAAATGTCTGGTCAAATGTGGTCAAACCTAAAATCCAACTTCACCATTGGATTCCTTAGGTCCAAATTAGGTTTCTACCAAAATTTGGACCTAAGGAGAGGTCATCTTGACCTACTTTGCAAAATAGTACACCCAATTACGTTTTGGCCCCTATCTTTTGAAAACCATTGCATGGACCCCCCTAACTTCCTCGCCACTCTTACAAACAGGTCCCTCCACCATTAATGGGGGAAATCCTACTCTGACAAGGAATGGAGGGGGAGTACTCTCTGATTCCTCAGATATCTCCTCCCAAATTTGGAAGGGAGATTCTTTGAGGAATTCCCTTTCATCTGAGCGTGGTCCTAATCTCTGATTCGCACCCAATCTCTCGTGTGAATGCATGAGAGATTTGGGTCTCTAATAGTTTCCATCTTCGGCGAGGACTCTTGTGCTTGGTGGCTTGTCTTCCAAGCATAAGAGTCCCTGCCAGCGTTTATAAAAGGATCCTCAACTTCGGCTACACCTCTTTAGCTCGACTTGGCCAGAGATCCACCCCAATTTCATCTTCTTCTCCTCCGGTCAAGAAGTCTAGCGAGCTCCGACGAGCCTCCCTCCTCTTTTTCGTTGCTCTGCAACCATACTAGTGGCAGAGCCGCCCTCACCATCTTCCTCCGCGTCGCGCAACACCCACGCGAGCACCTTCAACCCCGTCGTCGTCGCCGCTCTCCCTCCACTGGATGTCTTCTTCTCTGGTGGCAGCAGGAACAGCCTGCTACCAACTCTCCCCCTTCGTCCACTTAGTTTGGTTAGACTTACTCCTCTCTATCCCCTCTTCAATTCCCCTCTCTCTATTTTCCCTTTCGACCCCTCGCAGCCATTGACCATCGCCATCTTCTCCATCTCTAGCCACCCACCGGCGAGGTGCCTCCAGCGCTCCACACCTCTAGATGCCTTGCCAAACACCTCACCACCTCCACCACAGTTCACTAATCACCTTCCACCCATCCACTGACCGCCATCACCGCCCTAAACGTTCCCCAACCTAACCCATAAGCACGGCCACAAGGTGACCTAGGCACGCATGCCTAGGCTAGCCCGCAGCTTGCCTCCTACCGTCCCACCTTCGCCTTTACACAGCGAAGCTTCCCATGTGTTTTAATGGGGTCGAAAGGTCATGTTTGTGTGTGTTAGATCTCACCACCTGCCGCCATTGAGGCACACAGCGAGAAGGTCGCGAGCTTCATCCCAAGCTGTGTGCACCAGGTGTCAGAGTCCCAGAGGAAGCGATGAGTGTGCGAACTCATACAGCCGAGCAATTGGTTTGGCAAGCAACCTAGTAGCAAAATTGATGGAGTTCCTACAGGCGCGAGCGCAGAAGTGGGTGGGACATTTAGTCCCACCTCGTGAATGCAAGAGCGCGGCACGTAGGATAAATTGGAGTTGTGTTTTATGCTATCTGCCTCAAGAACACAGGGGTGAGGTCCCTCGCCCTCACTCGCCACGCCTCGTCCGCGACACTCCCCCGCGGGCCTGGCACCCGACCCGTTTACCTAACCTAGCACTCCTCGCGCACCACACCCACGTCGGTGCGCCTGGACCCAGGCGCACACCCGACCCAATTACCCAGCTCTGCGAGAGCGTACCAAAGAGAGAAATAGAGAGAGAGACAGGGGAGGGTTGGGGTAGGTTTTGTTCTTCAGTGTGTGCAGGGAAGAAGAAGGAAGAGGAAGGCGCAACTGAAGCTAAGGCACGGTGAAGCAAGGCTAAGCAGGGAAGGAAAGACTTGGCTGCAAAAGGAAGAAGAAGGAAGGAAGGCCAAAGAGAGGAGAAAGTCAGAGGAGAGCTAAGACTGAAGGAAATGAAGGCAAAAGCCAAGGAAGAAGAACAAAGGATGAAGTCAAGGGATGGAGCAGCACTGTAGCAGAGGCAAGGTTGAGGAAGAAAGAAGAAGACCGCAGAGGAAGAAGGATAAAGGCACTATGCAAGAGAAGAAGGAAGAAGAAGCAGACGGCCAAAGTCAAGGAAGAATAGAAGAAAAAGAGCTAAGGAAAGAGGAAAATCAGAGAAAGAAAGAAAGAGGAAGAAGAAGAGAAAGCAGACAGGAGAAGGAAATAAGATAAAAACTTAAAGAGAAAATATCTTTTTAAGAGGTCTGATTCCATGATCAGACGTCCAATTTCTCTATTTTTGCTACAATTGACTCTTAAATTCTTGCATTTATATTCTGAATTTAGGTTTTGAGTAACTCTAAGTGTTCAATTACATTATTGAAATTAGTGAATAAATTCCATTTGCTCCTTGTGTTCGACCTCGGATACTTAGGTCTTCGAGTAATAAATTCTTATTTGTTATCAACGCTTGGTCACCTATACTACAACGCGACTAACTTAAAAAGCCCGACAAAGCGTTGCAACACTAATCAACATCCAATTGAGTTCATTCCTACTTGATGAGGTGCACCTAAATCCAATTGGGTCTACCTAGGATCCAATTGATCCATCCTTACCTATTCAAGTCTAATTAGGCTCAACAGAATCAAATTAGGGTTAGACTTGAATCTGATTGATTCAAATGAGCCCAAGCAAGTCCAATTGGATCTACTTAGTCCAATTGGCTAACCCAATACCTTCCTAAGAACCTAATTAGGTTCTCACTATGACCAATTGACTTGGATCATAGACAATTACATTTGCCTAGTCAATTGACTCATAGAGTCCAATTGAGCTCAAATCTCAACCCACACAAGTTCAATTAGACTCAGTGAGAGTCCAATTGACCTAAGCCCAACTTAATGGAGTAATCTCAGTCTCAATTAGGTTTGCACTCACTCAATTAAACTTATTACAAGTTTAATTGCACATCTACCTTAGTAATTAGGGTTTCTGACCCTAATTCTATGACCTAACCTAACCCAAACCCTTAGGACCTAACCTAGACCACTAGACCACTTAGCCACACACACACATGTTCACGCACACACACACACACCCTCACCTAGCCGAAAATGCACCAAGAGTTCTCTAGAACTTTATCCATGTGTTGTTACCTTTGTTACCAAAAATAGCAACCAAGAGTAATTCAAATTTTTAGATCCACATTTTGTGGATCTAAAAACAACCTCCAAACCTCTTGGTCGACCAAGAGGAGAGGCTTGCCATGGGTCTATAAAAAAGACCCATGGACGACCAAGGGCACCCATCTAGTTTCCCATTAGCTTGGCCACCATTCACCTCCACCTTCATGAGCACCTCCACCTCCACGTCCACCATGGCTACTCCACCTCCACATTAAGGCTAGATCATCTCTCCTTCCTCCCTCCAAGGGTTGGCCTACCCACCATTGACCACCCCTCTTTCTTCTCCCTACCACCTCTATCTCAAAGGCCATTGGAGACCACCTCCGATGCCCTTCCTTTTGCTAGCAAGATAAGTAGTTCTTCATGAACCTTTTCTCTGCAATTCTTTTCTACTTAGTTGTGTAGCTCTCTCTTCCCCCTCAATGATGCATGTGTAATCTCCCTGTAGATCCACACATGCACTCGTTTTCTTCTAGCTAGTTGTTTTGTTTAAGCTTTCCTATACAAGCTTTCCTCAAGCTTCGTTTTATAGCAACCATCCTGAACTCAATGAAAATCATCTTTTTATATATATATGTATGTGCTGCAAAAAACACCATGAGCTTCATTGTTATATTTTATTGTGATTAAAGTTGCCTGTTTTAATCTCGCATATTTGTAGCAACAGCAAGTCGTGCATTAATACGTAAGTATTTATAAATCAACATGAGTTTTAGCAAGTAGATTGAGAGAGGATCAGAATTACATTTCGCATTTCCATTATGCCTCCCTGAGTTTGACCTGGACTCACCGTCTTGTTAATTTACAATTATTTTTTATTAAGGGTTTTAACCTAGACTCACCGTCTTGTTTTAAACTCTGCCTATGTTGAGGTTCGTGTGCCTTTTCATTGCCGGTCCCAAGCTCGGGTAAAGGAGGAGGGTTGCGTTAGGTAGCCGATAGCCAGCGTAAAATTTGTCGGATCTTTAAACATAGATTCTAGCAAACACTTAAATTTCATTGGGGAGTTCCCTACTTGCGACGCGTTGCATCGCTGCTTGGGTGTAGTGATAAATGAGCAAGGGTTCTCGCATGAGGAACACATGCGAGTAAAGAAGTTAGTTCTGCTACATCGCCGTCAGGTTGTAGTTCAAAATGAGCAAGGGTTCTCGCATGAGGAACGCATAAGAGTAAAGAAGTTAGTTCCGCTACATCGTCGCTCGGATGTAGTCCAAAATGAGCAAGGGTTCTCGCATGAGGAGCGCATGCAAGTAAAGAAGCTAGTTCCACCACTTCGCCATCGAAGTGTGTCACAAAGAATGTTGAGATTCGGTAGTTGGAATATTGGTACTTTGACCAGCAAGCTCATGAAGATTGTGGATACAATGGTAAGGAGAAGGATTCAAATTCTTTACCTTCAAGAGACTAAGTGGGTTGGAGAAAAAGAAAAGGAAATTGAGAGAACTGGTTTCAAACTATGGTATTCAGGAAGGGACAAAGGTAGAAACGGCGTGGGCAATTATAATTCATAAGGATTTGAAGGAGAGTGTAGTTGAGGTTAAGAGATTGGGTATCGAATTATTTTGATAAAATTAATCATAGAAGAAGAGATCTTGAATGTCATTTCAGTTTTTACACCTCAAGTTGGTCTGGAGGAAAGAATAAAGAATAAATTTTGGGGAGAGCTTAATATGATAATTCAAGGAATCCCACAGAGAGATGATTTTCTTGGGTGGAGATTTAAATGGGCATGTGGGAAAAGATGCTTTAAAGTTTGCAGGAGTGCATGGAAATCATGGTTTTGGTGTTAGGAATGAAGAAGGGAAGACGTTCCTTGATTATGCTATGGCTTATGATCTTTTCATAGCAAATACCTTCTTCAAAAAATGGGAAGAGCATTTGATTACCTATTAAAGTGGCTTAACAAGAACGCATATCGATTACTTTGCTTTGAGAAGAAGGGATCATTTATCTTGTAAAGATTGCAAGATTATTCCAGGGGAGAGTTTAACTACTCAACATCGTCTTTTGGTGTTGGATGTTCATTTGAAGAAGGCAAAGAAGAGAAAATTAGTGTCTAAGAATTTGAGAATTAAATGGTGGAATCTTAAGAAAGAGCAAGTGAGATTTAAAGAGAAGATGATGCAACAAAGGACTTGGGATCTTGATGGTAATGCTGATGAAATGTGGTTAAATATGGCAAACTGTATTAGGAAGGTGGCAAAGGAGGTGTTAGGCGTGTCTAAAGGAGGTGTTCCAGGACAAAAGGAGGCTTGGTGGTGGAGTGAGGAAGTACAGGAGAAGGTTAAAATTAAAAGAGCCTGCTTAGTGGAAAACTATAAAAGAGCAAAGAAAGAAGCAAAGAAAATAGTTAGTGAAGCAAAAGCAAAAGCTTGGGAGCTTTTTTATAAGAAACTTGACTCTAAAGAAGGCGAAAAAGATATTTTTAAGTTAGCTAAAGCAAGAGAGTGGAAAGCAAAGGACCTTACACATGTAAGATGTATTAAGGATGAAGAAGGAAGGGTACTTATAGCTTGTGAGGATATAAAAATAAGATGGAAAAGATATTTTCATAAGCTATTTAATGAAAAATAAAAGAATGATATCATCTTAGGGTAGTTAGTCAACTCAGAAGAGTATGTGAATCGGACATGTTATCGAAGGATACAAAAGAAAGAAGTAGAGGAGGCTTTGAAGATGATAAAAAGTGGGAGGGTTGTTGGGCATGATGATATTCCTATAGACATTTGGAGAATAACGAGAGAACGGGGTATAACTTGGCTCACAAATTTATTTAATACTATGTGGAGAGGCAAGAAGATGCCAGAGGAATGGAGGAAAAGTTTTGTGGTACCTTTATAAAAGAACAAGGGTGACATACAAGATTGTTCCAACTATAGAGGTATTAAGTTGATGAGTCATACAATGAAACTTTGGGAAAGAATAATTGAAAGAAGGGTGAGGCAAGTCTCTATGGTAACTGAAAATCAGTTTGGCTTTATGCTAGATAGGTCTACTATTGAGGCAATACATCTCTTGAGACGTATGATGGAGACATACAAAGTCAAGAAAAATGATTTACATATGATTTTTATTGATTTGGAGATGGCCTATGATTCTGTCTCAAGAGATATCTTGTGGATAATTTTGGAGAAGAGACACGTGCCAGTTATATATATCAACCTCATAAAGGATATGTACTATGGAGCAGCAGCTTGTGTAAAGACTAAGGATGATTTGACGGACTACTTTGATATCACCATTGGTCTGCATCAAGGTTTGACTTTAAGCCTTTATCTTTTTTCCTTGGTCATGGATGAGTTAACGAAGCATATCCAAGTTGAGGTGCCTTGGTGTATGCTTTTTGCTGATGACATTGTGTTGGTTGATGAGACAAGAGATGGAGTGAACAGAAAACTGGAGCTTTGGAGAGAAGCCTTGGAAGATAAAGGATTATGCATAAGTAGGACGAAGACTGAGTATATGGAATGCAAGTTTAATAGTAGAGGAACAATGAAGGGATTGATGTAAAAATTGGAGAAGAGTGCATTCCAATGAAAGATATTTTTAAGTACTTGGGATCCATTTTCCAACATGATGGTGGAATTGATGGAGATATTATATTACACATAGAATTAATGCAGGATGGTTGAAATGGAGGGGTGCTTCTGGTGTTCTCTGTGATAAGAGGGTTCCTTTAAAAGTCAAAGGAAAATACTATCGAGCTATGGTAAGACTAGCTATGTTGTACGATTCTGAATGCTGGACTATAAATTATAGGCATGTACAGAAGATGTCTGTGGCAGAAATGAAGATGATAAGATGGATGTGTGGTCATACTAAAAAGGACTGTATTTCAAATGAGTTTATTAGAAAAAGGGTTAGGTGGCACCGATAGAGGATAAAATGAGAGAGGCATGTCTAAGATGGTTTGGACATTTACAAAGAAGGCCACTAGATGCTCTAGTTAGGAGATGCGAGAAGTTGGAGGCTGAACCCACTAAGAGGGGATGAGGAAGACCAAACAAGTGTTGGAAGGAAACTATTAGGTATACCTCAGTTACTTTAATTTAAGTCTTGAAATGGCTGAAAATCTTTCTGTGTGGAGGCAAAAAAATCCATATAGCCGACCCCACTTAATGTGGGAAAAGGCTTGGTTGTTGTTGTTGTTGTTGATTTTGTGCGACTATACTACAAAGTACGACATATTCCAAAACATGCGCGTAAATGACTTGTCACCCAACAGCCCAGCATGCTCTTGAGCCTGGTTCAGGCCAACAATTCTTCTCTCCTCAAACTCGGGCCACCTCTGTCATGGCTCTGGCGAGCCTCTACCTCTTCCTCCTCCACCCACTCGACGGTCAAATCGAGCAGCCCTCCGTCTTCCTCACTTCCCTTCGCTCCTTGCTGGACACAAGAATCGCCTGCCCCTTTCTTCCTCGTTGTTTCGTCCATTGGAGGATCCGTCTTCTCCATGATCGGCAAGCCACACCGGCAGGGAATCCTACCCCTCTCATCCAGATAACTAGTCCTTTCTCCCCCACTTACTCTTTAGTTTAGATTCTGACCCTTAGGACCCAAGTTTGACCGCTTGTCCACACTCTCCCACTCCGTCTTCTCCGAGCCTTGCCACACCTCCGACGTGGTCGCTATGCCACTACACACCCCCAAATACCTTGCAACCACCTCCACAAGCTTCACCACACCACATAGGTCAAAAGTCCTCAACTTATTGAAGGATTTGGCCTACTTTCCACCTGGAGGGACACACCCACTCAAAACCAACTCCGCCATCACCGTTCAGCTGCCATACATGTCCAATCACCTAATTAGCCCCACCGTCGCACTCCTCGCATCACGATGGTGCATCTAAACTACCTAATTAGGGCTATTAGTCCGTATTTCTATCAACAGGTCTTCACCGCCACTATCATCCTCGTCTCTGATCATCGTTCTCCGACCATCAAACCACCACTGCACCATGACTAATAGCTATGGACTGAAGCTGTGAAGCCCTCCAAGCTTCCAATTGGAGAGCAGACCCCAGCAACAGCTCAATTTGGAAGGAACCTTCAGCTGTAATCTCACGAAGGAAACGAAGAGGAAGTTGGCACCTTTAGTGCCACATCGTAGACAGACATTTCATATTTTGATACAAATTGAATTCCACGTGTTATCTGTTTGACTCAACATAAGGGGCTGAGGCCCCCTCACTCTTACGTACTCCTCACCTGCCTCACATGCCGATGAGTCTGGACCCTATACTTGCCTATTTGATTACTCGATCTAGATTTGAGAAAGAGGAGAAAGTTTGAGGAGGGTAGGGGTGGTTTTGTCTTGGGGTGTGTGCACACATGTCTTGAGAAGTGTGTACACATGCCCAATACTTAGGCATTTCAAGAGGTGGTACCTTATGCTGTTTGGTGACTTTAAGTCGTCTAACCTTAGGGTCCGACGTCTACTGTGGCTTTGTTGATGGTACTGTGGACTTATTTGGATCTTGGCTGACGTGGATATTTTAGGATAAGTGGTTCAAGACCACTGTAGCGAAATTGATTTGGCTGATTACATTGGGATATGTGCTTTATTGTAGGAATAACTTGGTGATTCAAATCATCATTTTTAGGACCTTATTATTCTTTTTACCTTAGTGATTTTTGAGATACAATTGGGCTTATAATTGAATATATTTTTGAGTAAATTCACTGTATATCATTCTTGTGCTCCATTATTGTGCTCATTTATTTACCATATCCTGACTAGTGTTTGAATTTCATATTTGCTCCCTGTAAACGACCTCAGACTCATATTTTGTTTTCGTGCACTTATAAATTTAAATGTTGTTGCGATTTTCGTCACTATACTAGGATGTGTGTTTTAAATATGATGATTCTCGACAGCACAGCTAGTCATATCATTCTTGATTAATTGAGTTGATTTCTAACTTGCCCTATCTGCTTTGTTTTGATTTGGTGAGATACATCATGAGAAGTTCTTCCACACAATCAACCACACCAGGGGTAGGTAAAAATTCTCTTCTTCCCTAATCACCTCCTAATCTTGGGAAGAGAAAAAGGAAATAAATCAATTAGGATCCACTTGCCTTATTTTCCTAGTAAATATCATTTAAAGGCAAAGAGTTTCCCGATTTAGGAGATTAATTTAAATTAAATTGATGTTGATGTAATTTGATTAGAGATTCCCCATCCTATTTCCTGTACTTATTAGGAATTTACGCTAAAATCTCTCAACATTTTGGACTACTCACTTTCTTGTTTGAGTCCAAGGTGTTATATTTGGAATCAAATTGGACTTGAAATAGAACCAATCTAGGGTTTCCACATTAGGGTTTTGAAGTGTTAGTACATATTTACCTTCAATTAAGGAAATTGATCTTCTCGCATTTGTGTGCTACCCAAGCCCTTGTTTGAATTGATCTATTCAGGTGGACCCTAAAATCAAGTCTATAAATTCACTTGAATCTTAAAATTTGCGACCTAATAACCTATTAAGAACTAATCTAGGGTGATTTGGGTGCTTTGTCCTAAATTTCATCCTCAACATTAGAGCAGGTTAGGTGAAGTTGGTTTCCTTTGTGAATCAACCAACCTACAAATTAGGTCACAATTTGAAATAACTTCTAAGTCAAGTGAAATTCAAGGCACAATTAGGGATAAAATTGGTAGATTTAGGTCTCAATTCGTACATTTTGGTCTACTTGGAGTCTCAGTAGCAAGGAAGGTCGGGTGGGGGAAACCCTGTAACCCGTGGGGATGATCTACTATGTAGGGGTCTTTGTGCGACTCCTTTCCTAGTGGCCCAAGTAATTCTTGGGTGTGTAGATTTTTTATCAAGGAAGACCATTTGCCCCAAACAGCCTTAGTCATGCAAAATTTTTAGGTGCCTTGATTGGGTCCAATACACATCCAGTCCCTCATCTATTCTTTAGTACACATACACAAGAGAGGTCGCTAGGTTGGATCTAGAGGCCTCCATTAGAGTTGATCTTTTAGCGAAAATCTGATCTGAACTGATTAAATCAATCTGGACCTGAATTTGATTCTTTATCCTAATCCACCACTTAATTTGAAAATGCAACCTGACAATATAGGAAAAATGTTCAAGAAACCTGAATCCCGCATGAGCATTAAAGAGAAAATGATCAAGGCTGCCCTTAGACATAGGGAAGAATTTGATAGGACCTCATATCCATTTAGGAACATTTAGGTTGATGTACCAAAAACAATTCTCATTATGAACCATGTCGGGATAATGTTTATGCAAATGATACATGGTTCAACCTACGATAGTCTTTTATCAGACTACAGTGAATTGTGGAGATTACGTAACGCTGAGGATCTTCAATGTTTGACAAATCCACCACTTGGGAAATACACCGGGGTGTCATTGAGAAATGTGGGTATATGCTAAATATGTTGCAACAACCCATTGATTAGAAATACTCATATCACCACTCAGAAATTGATGAAGCACCTTGGAATAATTTTGAGGATCAATGTAATTTCCCAGAGCCCGAGTACGAAAATGGACGTTGTTATGGACCCCCAACCCAAATGAAACCAAATTGTGATTTTGTGCAGATGAAAAAATCTAATCATGATGTGGGTCAAGTGAATCCAGTTACAGGTGTTCCCGATTATGGGCTAGCCATAGAAAAATGTGAAACTGGTTCATCAAGCCTAAATTTTCCAAACACCTGTGAGGAATTAGACTCAGAATCTTTTGAGGATGTAACCCCCACACCTTATCCTGTTAAGGTATTCTTCAAGAATGAGTCTGACATCCCAATAGAACCAAGTCCAGATTCTAGTGACCCAATTCCTGCACCTGACTTAGAATCTAGATCTGAGCCTAGTTGGGATGATCATGAGGCCTAATACGATGAGAACTAGATTTTAGATCTGAATTGTGATTTTGGGCCTATATTTGATAATTATATCTCTCCGGACTCCTCAGAAGAATGAAATGATTTTTCAAAAGTCACTTAGATTTATGATACAGAATCAAAGGAGTTGGAAGAGTTGAAATTTGATTGGATCTACCCTAGGTGACTGGAACCCGAGCCTATGCCTAATAAGTATGTCCCTGTGAACGTGGAATTTGAGACTAGGTTAGACCAAAGTCAGGTTGATGATTCCGTGCATCTTGATTTATTCTATGGTGGAAATCCCAATCTGGAATTAGGTTCAGAAGCTAATTTTCTCAAATTCTCTGATGATTTTGAATCATGCTTGTTTCCTGATTATGAGCCAACTTATGACCTCAATCCATTCTTTGATTCTAATTTCGAGGTCCTTGATCATGAGATCATTGATTCAAAATCATATTCCATTAATTTGGAAGCATTTTATTATGATCTACAGAAATCAAACACAGTAAGTGTCGAAAGTGTCTACAGTGTAGAATTTGAATCCTTTACCGACTCAGATTTCCATGATCTAATAAACACTCTCCAAGCATTTACATTTGATTGGGATGAACATCAAGAAAAAGACTCTCTGGATGAATCGATCTTCAAATCATTTCTTCAGGAGCCCATACTGCACCAGATATCGAAGTAGCCCTACTTTCCAATCTAGAGCTAGAGCCAGAGCCTTTTAGAAATCGATCCCAACCTTGACCCGCCACCAGAATCAATTTCTATTCTGACTCACCTCTATCTAATTCAGTCACATATGATTCATCACCATGTTTTGACAGGGAATCAGACATTGATCTAACTGATAATTACCTTTTGTCCTTCTTTGATCACACAAGTAAGGTTCCTACAGTCTTCGCAGATCCATTTTCTTTTGAGGACCCCTACTCTGATCTGGCTGAGCCAATTTAGCCAAACCTTAGATTAACATTTCCATACCATTTTGAGCTACAAAGCATCTGGTGAGCTCCACACCTATTGATTCACATTCCTCAACCCACTAGACTGGTTAGGTTTGGGTTGCAGCATCACCCAATTGATCTGAACAAGCACCTCGTTGGACCACCTAGACTACTCATCAAGGTGCTTGTTTTACAAAATTCCACCAATTTGACCACCCCTTCTCCTTGACCACCTTCTGCTCGGTTGAAGGCATTAAATTTAATGCTTAATGGGTGGCAACCTGTCATTCTAAAAAAACTCGAGACCCTTCTAACTCTCTTTGAGCTACATTCATATTGCACTTTAGGGTTCAAACTTTAGAATAGTTGACTCCACCTTTGAGACTCGTATCAAAGTTTGAAATAATCTGCAACAATCATTCCAACTCGTTCACCCACCCTTTGACCCTGTTCTAATATTTGAACTAAGGTGAATTCGAATCCACCTGGTTTACAATGAGGACATTGCAAAACTTAGGCATGGGGGAGTATTAAAGTGCAAAACAAATGAAAAATTCAATTCTCTAAGGGGTTCTCACAAAAAAATACATATTGAAAAAAAAGGAGAAAGGGGAGGAAAATTTTGTGAATTGATTGAAAAATCTTTCTTATGGAGGAAAAGAGGAGGAAATATAAAGAATGTCAAAGGAGCAAAATAAATGAAAAATTGATTGTCCTAGTAATTGATTATGAGACCTACTTAAGTTGTAGACCAAATCAAAACAAGGATTAAGTCTTGCAGTGCTAGAGACAAGGAGATAAGCAAGAGTATCGACCTTAGGCCTCTTAGGCCTGTTCTAGGGCTTAAATACTCACATATTTGTTAAGATCTGGATCAGTCCTCAAGAAGTTGAGAAAAGTGCAAGGTTGATGTATTAAGTCTAAGGCTTAGGGATTATTCAGCCCCATTGCTTGCCCTTTGGTTTGTGGGACTTGGTGACCTAGGCACCCAAAAATCACACACCGATCTGGTTCAATGCGCCTAATGAAGAAATAATGCCTAAAGTGTTTCGTTCTAAAGAAGGTTTTCCTGAGGATCTGACTTAGGAGCAGCTCGAAGACACAAGTTGATTGGATAGGTTCCTGGTGCTGAGAGGTGAAATAAAAAATACTCCCCTCGAAGATGCGTAATAACATTTTGTCTCCTCGATGCTTGTCTCTTAAGATATCTAAATATCCTACTGGGAGCATGTAAGCATCTTGTGCTGGTTCAGGTGCCATGGGCACTATTATCTCAAAATGTCAGTTGACAGGGCCTAGATTTAGCTACAGAATGCTATGGGCAGCACTATTCTAAAGTGTCGAAAGCTAGGATTTTGGGGGTTGCCATGGGCAGTGCTATCCCAAAGCACTAAAAGCCAAGGACCATTCGAGGATTGATGGTGGGGACAAGGAATTTGATATAAACCATATTTAGGGCCAACCTAATGCTGGATTTAGGGCAATATAAAAAGAAAAGAGTGAAAACTCTCAAAATGAAAAGTCCCTCTCTATCTCTCTTATAAAAAATGCATTGGCAAACTGAACTTGGACTTGATATGTCTACGTACGGGTGCTTTAACCACTAGGGTCAACGAACCTCCGGGTAGTTTTTGCGGGCCTTAGAAACCTTCATGGCAGACCCATGGCTATAGTTGGTCAGGTCTAGATCTTGGTTGATACTTGAGTTCCTCTAGGCCTATTGTTGGTATTCTAATCTGATTTCTAGAGAAGTGGCAAAAAAGAGGCACCTGAACATCAAAACATGTTCTAGAGTTCTAGTTCTTTCCATGAGATTTTTCTAGGGACTAGAAAAAGTTAGGCATGAGGGTACGATGGTAACACCATCATTCGTCATAACTATCTTAAAGTAGTTGGAATCAAGAGATAAATGCTCCTAAATGATCACCTGAGGATCACAATTCCAATTTGATCCGTTTTGAGAAGATAATAAAATAGGGTTAATTTTATTGTTTTAACAACACATCACAAATGCAGATTAACCATGGGAATATTCAGGGGTTAATTGAAGGTCAATTGAGCATAGAAGTCTAAAAAGTGGGTCAACACTGACAGAAGCATGGTTTTATGCATTTCTAGGGCGAAAACAGGATACAAGACCCTAATTATCAGCCTCGCTTAAATTGAAGAGGTTTTGGTCAGGATAAAATTAATCTAAACCTCCTAAAATTTATAGAAAAATATTCTAAGAGGTTTGGTACCTTTAGTTTAACCATCCGAACCCATTTTGACCTAGGATGGAGTTTCAGATGGGATTTGCGCTTCTCTATAATTTACCCATTCAAACATTTTCAAAACTCAAATCCAAGTTCACCATTATATTTCTTGGGTCCAAATTAGGTTAACACTAAAATTTGAGCCCAATCAAAGTTCATCTTGACCTAGTTTGCAACTTAGTCCCCAGATCTTTGTTCTTTGCAATTAAACCCTTAGCTTTTATATTTTCCTTTCAAAAAAGTCCCCAACTACTTCATCTTCTCCTCAATTTGGTCCCTTTTGCCATTAGGGTTTGAATAGAATCAAACCCATGGACCGACTCCTTTGCCTGATTCGATGCATAGAGCTCCAGTGAGCTAAAAAATCTCCCAATCCATGGTTTCTAAATTCATGATTTTTACTTCACGAATTCTTCCTAATTGAGGCATGTTTGAGCTCTATTTAAGTTTCCCAACATCCCAGCATGCTCTTGAGCCTGATTTAGGCCAACAATTCTTCTTTCTCCTCAAACTCCAGCCACCTCTGCCATGGCTCCGGCAAGCCTCTGCATCTCCTTCCTCCGGCCACTCGACGGTAAAATCGAGCAGCCCTCTGTCTTCCTCACCTCCCTCCGCTCCTTGCCAGCCACAGTAGGAGCCACCTACCCTTTTCTTCCTTGTCGTTTCATCCACCAGAGGATTCGACTTGTCCATGATCGGTAAGCCATGTCGGCACGGAATCCTACCCCTCTCATCCAGATAACTAGTCCTCTCTCTCCCTCTTACTCTCTAGTTTAGATTTCAACCCTTAGGACCCCAGTTTGACGACTTGTCCACGCTATCCCACTTCATCTTCTTTGACTCTAGCCATGCCTTTAGTGTGGTCGCTACGCCGCTACACAACCCCAAACACCACGCGACCACCACCATAAGCTTCACCACACCATGTAGGTCAAAAGCCCTCAACTTATTGAAAGCTTTGACCTACTTTCCACCCGGCTGGACACACCCACTTAAAACCACCTCCGCCATCACCGTCCAGCCACTATACACGTCCAATCACCTAATCAGCCCAACCGTCGCACTCCCCGCATCACGACGGTGTGTCTGAAATGCCTAATTAGGGCTATTAGCCTGTATTTCTGTCAATAGGTCTTCGTCGCCGCCATCGTCATTCTTCGACCATCAAACCACCACCGCACCACAACTAATAGCTAAAGATTAAGGTTGCAAAGTCCTTCAGGATTCCAATTGGGGATCTGACCCCAGCAATAGCTCAATTTGGAAGGAACCTTCAGCTACAATCGAACGAAGGAAACGAAGAGGAAGTTGGCACCTTTGTTGGTTTCCCACGTGAGGGGGTGAGATTTGTGGGATAAAATAGAATGCGAAAATAATGTAAACAAATTCACACAAAAGCACAGTCACACAATGGCATAAGGATTTTTAGGTGGAAACCCAAACTAGGTACAAATCATCACCTAAGCCTCTTGACTTAGGATTTCCCGATCTACCAAGTCAATCAAATCCACTAACCCAGTTACTTAAATGAGGGTGAATGAACCTCAATACAACAACACTACTTTGAATGAGGGTAGTGTGTTGTCTCTCGAAGGAGACAGGAATTCGCAAAGCGAATACCCAACCAAAGATTATAAACTACAAAAATCTTGTAGAGCTACAAAGTGAACAATTAAAACTAGCTACTATAGGTAAAGGATCTTCCATTTGGTGGAAGTGCATCGACGTGATGACGTGGGTGCATGAACCACGCAATGCACGACGATGCTCTCGAAATCGACAACGGCAGAGTGGGAGTGTTGCAAGAAGAAAGCTCTCAAGATGTGGAACAATGAAATGGAGAGCAAGATCTTCTTCTAAAGTGTTTTGGACACAAATAGATGTGGAAATGTGTTTCTTGGTGTATCTAAACAAGGGAGCGCTGCTTCTCTATTTATAGGTGACCTAAGAAGGCTTTGGAAGGCCTTAGAAGCCTTAGGTAGCCATTGGGGTTCATCCTAAGGTAAGGCAAGCCGCAATCAGAATCATTAATACAGGGTCATCCGACGTCTAGAAGTCACTCTTAAGATGTCTGGGAACTAAGTCAGACGTCTAATTCCAAGTGGGTTTCCTTCCTGACTTGGTTCAGACCTAAACAGGGTTCTAGTGTAAAACCATCAGACAACATACAGGACGTCTGGCACAAGGTCTGGATGTCTGGAAACCTAATTAATTGTAGGAATGGATTCCCAAGAGCCTAAATGGCTATAATCCTCAAAACAGGTGATTTCGGCCCAATCGAAGCTCAACGGTCACATATCAGACTTCTGGTGTCCTCTACGGACGTTTGATAGAAGCCTAAAGGTCATATTCCTCGGCATTTACTTTGTTAGCCAATGTTTCACTAATTTAATGTTTGGCACAACCATCAGATGTCTTCTAAGACGTCTGGACTAAGGTCTGGACATCTGACTTCAACAGACACAGCTTACTAAGTCCAGCCTAAGTTATTAGACATCTGAGTCAACAGTCAGACATCTTAAAAGTCAAGATCAGACGTCTGATTTCCAAATTGGACGTCTGATCAGGTTGTCTGATGCCTATCTTGGATTTCAAAGTTCTCTATGAAAAGCCTAAGTATCCTAGGGCTGCGCAAGTGTACCTAGGACTACTGTATTGTTACTTTGGACTCTTTAACAAGTAATCTAAGAAATAAAAGAGCAAATAACAAAGAGATACAAAGTACAAGATAGAAAAGACATCTATCCTATTCTTTTGACTTCACGCTTTCACTCCTCGCGAAGCTCCTTCTTCTCCATCAAGCTCCTCCAATCCACCATGGATGTGAGCTCGAACTCCATCTCTACACTTGTCTCCATTTGCAATTTGACCTGAAAACTAGGACTCAAAAGCAAATGTTAAATAACAAGTGTTTTGTTATCATCAAAATAAACGATCGTGGTACTCTAGCACCAACAACCTTTAGTGCCACATTTCAGATTTTGATACAAATTGAATTCTGCACGTCTGTTCGTCTCAACACAAGGGGGTGAGGTCCCCTCACTCTCACACACTCCTCACCTATCTCACACATCAATGGGTCTGGACCCTATACCCAACCCGATTACCTGGTATGGATTGAGAAAGAGGAGAAATTTTGAGGAGGGTGGGGGGTGGTTTTACCTCGAGATGCATGCATACGAGCCTTGGGAAGCATGCAGACACACCTAATACTTAGGTGTTTCAAGTGGTGGTCCTTGTGTTGCTTGGTGACTTTAAGTCGTCTGACCTTAGGGTACGACGTCTACTGTGGCTTTGTTGATGGTACTGTGGACTTATTTAGATCTTGGCTGACGTGGATATTTGAGTATAAGTGGTTCAAGACCACTGTAGCGAAATTGAATTCGTTGATTACGTTGGGATATGTGCTTGATTGTGGGAATAACTTGGTGATTCAAATCATCATTTTTAGGACCTTATTATTCTTTTTATCCTAGTGATTTTTGAGATACAATTGGGCTTATAATTGAATATATTTTTGAGTAAATTCATTGCATATCATTCTTGTGTTTAATTATTGTGCACATTTATTTACCATATCCTGACTAGTGTTTGAATTACATATTTGCTCCCTGTGAACAATCTCGGGCTCATATTTTATTTTCGAGCACTTATCAATTTAAATGTTATTGCAATTTTCATTGCTATACTGCGACGCGTATTTTAAATACAATAATTTTTGATGGCACAAAATTCACGTCCACAAGGTACGGTCATAGATTGTTCTGGATCATTATCGTAGGATTGGCCAAAATTGTCGAGCTATACCAATGCTCCCACTAGGATCACAGTCTCTGAGTGTGCCCTCTCGGTCCACCGTAGGATGAGATCTCAACCTATCCATCATGGTACTTTGGCGATCTTTGCACATGCAGTGCCCAATGAGCCTCTTGCTCCAAGTATCTCTACACTGAGTTAGATTCGGGTACATCCTCATACCTTCATTTGATGATGGTCCGTGGCTCTCCACCGTACTTGGGAACTCTTTAGGTTCCAAGGTTGATCCCTGGGATCCTATCGCTACTGCAACATCTCGAGTCTTCGACTTGAGCAATGAATCCATGTTTACCAAGTCCAAGGGTGCAGCCTTACGAGCTCACCTAGCAGACCTACCTGTTTTTGGTTTAATTGGTTCTATGTCTGGAACGATGTCCTGTTTACCTAGCGGATCACTTAGGGTTTGTTCCCAGACCCTGGGATCAGAGTCCTTTTATTCGGGCTCTAAGAGAGTCGTCAGGTTTCTCATTTCATATTTCACTTTGTCCTTGGCCTCTTCCTTTGGGCTTCTTTTTTGGTCTTCAAGGTTTATTAATTGCCTTCCCTGTGTAATGAGTTTCTAAATATTAAGTGAATTAGATCTCCTCTTTCAGTTATTACCCCATATAAGGGGTCATATCCCCACATAATATTATTGAATTTAGATGGAATAGGGCCTTGTAGGGTATAATAAGGGTGCTAGTACCGATACTCATCTTAGGTACCAATATTAGGTACCTACTATCAAAGATCCGAAGCTACCTGCCAATACCGATACTGGTCATTAGTATCAGTACTGGGCACATACTGTCCAAGGCCAACCAAAAGGCACCAGTATCGGTACTCGTCTTAGGTACTGGTGTTGGGCACCTTCTATTGCCTTAATGGTTTGCGAACAAGGGCCCTAGAACCCAGCCAATACTAGTGCTCGCTACTAGTACTGGTACTAGGTGGTTTCCAGACCCCTAACATGATTGATTTATGTACCCAACCCTACCCAAATTTGATCCTTTCCATCCCAGAGGTTTAGGTCTCTTTTCTTGATATTATTTGACATGATAAGAACCCACTTCACCAAGGGAAACCCAACAAAGGGTGTGGCTCAAGCTACGACCCTAGCATGATTCCTAACCCCTTTGCCAGCATACACACCAAGCCTGGACCTATCTACACGGCAACAACTATTTGGGCACAATCAATACTTTCTAAGGGAAGATAAAGCCCCTGCCTTCTCTCTTGGCAGCACACACGTCAAGGATTTAGGGAATTTCCCTAAACTCTGGGGGGTTGCTCATAATTTCTGTACATTAATTAATCTACGTAGGGACCCATGAAGAAATCCCCAACCTTCGAGGGTGTTCCTACAATTTTTTTACACATAAAGACTTCAACCGGCGACCCTTGTGTCATTCTCTTTTCATTGAGGGGTTGGACACATTTTTTCACACCCTTAGGTTTGAATAGTAGGGACCCATTTTCTTGTGAGGGCTAAAGGCGGGGGGTGGTGATAGTGGTTTGTTTTTCCAAATCACGTGCTTGCATTGAGGCGTAGTGATTGCGCATCAATCATAGGTCCTAATAAGCCTAAATAATATTTGAACCTAGCTTAATATGTAAATATTGCATTCATATCATGCATATAATGCATTGCAACATTTTATTTAGAATAAGATGAGATATTTTGATATTTAATGGTTTTGTTGTTATTTGCAAGTACTAAAGTGATCGAGGATGTGAGATAGAGTGGAATAAAGCAATAAAGAGAGAAGACCGATCCAGATAAGAGGAGTGAGGAGGATAGCCTTATTGTTACCCTTAGAAACCCTAGGATAGCCTTCCTAAATCCAAAATCACTTCCATTAAGACATCTTGGCCTTAGAACCTAAAACATGGATAGCACTATCCATATTCCTATCCACACTATCCTTATCCCTAACCTCCAATTAGGATAACCTAAACCCACAATCCTAAAACCTGGATAACACTATCCACAGTGTTATCCTACCATCCACATATCCTATCCCACTACCCATACCCTTAGTTATCTTATCCGCAACCCAATTGAACTAACCCAAACCTAATTGGGTGCACCTGATCCCAATTAGATCCACCCAGTATCTAATTGACTCATACCTACCCATACAAGTCCAATTAGGCTCAGTAGAACCTAATTAGACTTGACCTAGACTCAATTAGGTTCAAAGCTATTAGGATTACCGTAGCTTAATCACACACACACATCCAATTAGACTTGATCTAGACCCAATTAGGTTCACTCCTCTCCAATTGGACTCACCTAAGCCTAATTCGGTCCATACCCACCTAATATAGGTTGACCCAACCTATATTACCAAAACCTTCACACATCACTCTACGAAATTTAAACACATACACACTTTCCTTAACACACACCTTCCTTTTTAAAACCTACCAAAACACACGCACACCATCTTAGGAAACCCTAAAACCTATGTGCGTCAACCTAGATCCTAAATAGGTGGCGACTCCTATTTTTGGAGGGCCAACTTACGACTACCAAAAGGAGGCCTTTCCGTAAAAGCCAAGAGAAGAAGATTGTACATTATTCTATTCTCCTCCACTTCTCAATTGGTGACCACCCTTCCTTCCACCCTCAAAAGGCCGTCCATTGTCCTCCTCCATGGACGGCTAGAAGAAGCTTCATGGTGCTCCTCCTCCTCCTCCTCCAAGCATCATCATGGACAGCTAAGCCAGGAGAAGAAGAAGGCTTCATCAACATCCTCCTCCTCGTTTCTTCTTCTTGTGGCCATGCCTTCTTCTTCCTCCATAGAGGGTCCACGCCCCATTGTCTCCTCTCCTGGATGGCCATAGGGGAGACCATCTTCAAGGTCTTCTCATGGACAGCCATTGGTAGAGAAAGGGTGCAACACCCTCCTCTCTACTTGGGTGTGTGGATTCCCTACTAGGCAGGGGTGACGTAATAAAATGTGGAATAGAATATAAACAATCTCACAAAAAATTCAATCACACAATGTGCACAATTATTTTTAGGTGGAAACCCAAACCGGGTGGAAACCATCACCTAACCCCATCGAGTTAGGATTTTCCGATCAACCAAGTTGATCAAATCCACTAAACGAATCACTTAAACGAGGGTGATTCAACCTCAATTACAACCACACTACAAGTGCGAGGGTAGCGTTCCTTAACCCCTTCTCTTCATGAGAAGGATTTTGTCCCACGAAGGAGACAGGAATTCGCAAAGCAAATACCCAACCAAATAACAAAGATAAAATAACAAATATAGTCCTATAGAGCCAACAAAGATTTAAACCTAGCTTCTATAGGAATTAGGAAACTCCCCTTTGCAAGGAGTGCGTCGAATCGATGACGCGGGTGTGTGAAACACGCGACGGCGCAACATCGCTCTCGTGAATTACGACAGGAGAGCAGGTGCGCAAAGGCTTGATGCTCTCAAGATGTAGAACTTGAGCTTGGAGAGGAAGAGCTTTTCTTGGACACAAAAGAGTGTGAAAGTGTATTACTAGGTGTGTCTTGTGCATCTAGGTGTGTCTTTGTGTGCAAGAGGTTCCTCTCTATTTATAGAGGCCTTAGGAAAGCTTTGGAAGGCTTTGGAAAGCTTCCATAGCTGTTTGGTGCAAAGCCCAAGAGAATCTGGCCGAAATCAGGAACAATGATTGCACTGACATGGTTATCAGACGTTTGATCCTGGCATCAGACGTCTGGGAAACCAGTTTAAGACGTCTGAAGACAAGGCCAGACGTTTGATTTTAGGCGGGTTTCTTCCTGACTTGAATCAGATCTAAACAGGGTTCTAGTGCAAGTGCATCAGACGACATATAGGACGTTTGCCACTATGTCTGGATGTCTGGAAACCTACTTTTCTGTGGGAATGGATTTCCAAGAGAGTGCAATGGCTAGAAAATCTCTGAGAAGAGATTTTCGGGTCAGCCGAGGCAAAACGGTCATTTATCATTCGTCTGGAAAGGCCTAAGGACGTCTGATAAGGCTCTAATGGTTATATTCTTCAGAGTTTGTTAGCCAGCCAACGATCCACTAATTGGACGTCTGGCAAAAACATCAGACGTCTTTTAAGACGTCTGGACAGAGGTCTGGACGTCTGATTTCATCAGACAGAGCTAACAAGTCCAGCCTAAATGTTATCAGACGTCTGAATCAACAGTCAGACGTCTTAAAACACATTATCAGACGTCTGATTTTGGAATTAGACGTCTGAAAAAGCTGTTTGAACCCTATATTGGTTTCCTAAGTTTTCTACAGAAAACCTAAGTATCCTAGGGTTGTGCCGATGTTCTTAGGACTACTATTAGGGTACTTTGAGGCTCTTTAGCATGATTTTCTAAGGAACAAAAAGAGCAAGGAAATAAAGACAAAAGTACATGAAAGAAATAAATAGAATTCTATCATATTCTTCTTGTCCTTCCATCTTCAATCTATTGCTCCTCGCGAATCTCCTCTGTTTTCCATCAAGCTCCTCCAATCCATCATGGATGCAAGCTCGAACTCCGTCTAATCACGTCTCCATTTGTAATTTGCCTGAAATCTAAGACTTCAATTGCAAATGTTAAATGACACGCATTTTGTTATCATCAAAATAACCGATCGCGGTGCTCTAGTACCAACAATCTCCCCCTTTTTGGTGATGACAAAATCATAAATAATAATGCAAAAAAAATCCTCCCACTTTTTGACATTATCAAAAAGGTTTGATTGATTTTAAATTTCCTATAACTCCCCCTTAAAACATGCTCTTCTATGAATTTCTTTTAACAAAAGTAATGTCTTCCCCCTTTTTGTAACAACAAGATAGCTATTATTTTTCTCCCCCTTACTAAAGGAAATTTAGCTAACTTGCAACTCCCCCTTAAAAATTGACAATTAGCTCATAATTTTTTTTTTTTAACTCCCCCTATCTAGATGCTAATAAAAAGATAGGGTAAAGAATTTTTACCTCACCTGCCATGGCCAATAAAATGGCCCAAATGGTGGTGGTGGATGCCACATAGGATGGGGCTCCCATCCGTAGCTTGGAGGCCCGGGCATTGGCGCCGGTCTCCAGTCTGGTGGTCGACGTGCGGTGGGTCCATCGTTTGTTCACCGTCTCGTCGGTCTTCTTGTTCTCCTCCTTGGTCTACTCCTTAGTTCTCCCAACTCGAGTTGACCAGCCTTGAGCTTGTAGGTCCAGTCATTCGTATTGTACTTATCCCTGAAACCTACAAAACAAGTTTCCAATTCTTTCTTCGGTATCCAAGTGGGCTTGGATCCAGATCTGCTAGCGGGTCCCCTTGACGGAGATCATTTCTCAACCTTAGGGCTATATAGGTTATCTACCCTATTTATCAATTTATTTGATTTCTCCCTTAGACATGCAAGTTCATTTTCTATAATATTCATCTTAGTCTTTAAATCAGAAATTTCTAATTTTAGACTAGCATTTTCCTTAATCAATTTAGTATTTTCATTGATTAAATCTTTATTTTCTAATAACAGGTTATCATTTTTAGGACTAGCTTTTAGATCCTTGAGTTTTATTTCTAATCTTTCATTTTTACTTCTAAGAAAACTAAGATTCTTTTTCATGCTATTGTTTTCTATTTTTAGTGATTTATTAACTTCAAAAAGCTCATTAAAAGCGTCTTGTAAATCTAGGTATACCTCATTGTCGGAATCGCTTTCGCTGTCGATGTCACTTTCTCCGATTACCATGAAACCCATGCAAGCGGTTTCATTCTTTTTCTCTGATTCTTCTTCTTCCACCGAGCTCATCTCTTCATGAGTGTCTTCTAACTTCCTCTATATCTCGTGGGCGGTAGTGCACTCTTGGATTTGCTCAAACTCTTTCGGACTCAACGTGCAATACAGGGCATTTATTGCCTTTGCATTGAGTGAAAGCTCTCGAATCTGCAGCTGCGAGTAGCCTCCTTGGGGTCGCTCCAGGATCTCGTATGGGGTTTCGCAACATCCCCATATCTCGAACTCAGTGGCTTGGAGCCACGTCTTCATCCTCAACTTCCAATATCCGAAGTCCCTCCCGTCAAAATAGAGTGGTCGGACGGTGGACTGCCCTTCGGAGATTCTGATTGTGGCAATGCTCCCCTCCATGATCTTCTT
Organism: Thalassia testudinum; assembly: GCA_037157565.1. Taxonomy (NCBI): domain Eukaryota; kingdom Viridiplantae; phylum Streptophyta; class Magnoliopsida; order Alismatales; family Hydrocharitaceae; genus Thalassia; species Thalassia testudinum. The sequence goes on along the minus strand of JAZHRO010000015.1, from coordinate 19,753,813 downwards.
GCCGGGTGTTACTCCGATCTCGCAAGAACCTGCTCTGATACCAATTGTGGATTCCCTACTAGGAGGGGGTGACATAATAAAATGCGGAATAGAATATAAATAATCTCACAAAAAATTCAATCACACAATGTGCACAATTATTTTTAGGTGGAAATCCAAACCGAGTGAAAACCACCACCTAACCTTCTCGAGTTGGGATTTTCCGATCAACCAAGTTGATCAAATCCACTAAACAAATCACTTAAACAAGGGTGATTCAACCTCAATTACAACTATGCTACAAGTGCGAGGGTAGTGTTCCTCAACCCCTTCTCTTCACGAGAAGGATTTTGTCCCACGAAGGAGACGGGAATTCGCAAAGCAAATACCCAACCAAATAACAAAGATAAAATAACAAATATAGTCCTATAGAGCCAACAAAGATTTAAACCTAGCTTCTATAGGAATTAGGAAACTCCCCTTTGCAAGGAGTGCGTCGAATCGATGATGCGGGTGCGTGAGCCACGCGACGGTGCAACGTCGCTCTCGTGAATTACGGCGGGAGAGCAGGTGCGCAAAGGCTTGATGCTCTCAAGATGTAGAACTTGAGCTTGGAGAGGAAGAGCTTTTCTTGGACACAAAAGAGTGAAAGTGTATTACTAGGTGTGTCTTGTGCATCTAGGTGTGTCTTTGTGTGCAAGAGGTTCCTCTCTATTTATAGAGGCCTTAGGAAAGCTTTGGAAGGCTTTGGAAAGCTTCCATAGCCGTTTGGTGCAAAGCCCAAGAGAATCAGGCTGAAATCAGGAACAATGATTGCACTGACATGGTTATCAGACATCTGATCCTGGCATCAGACGTCTGGGAAACCAGTTTAAGACGTCTGATTTTAGGCAGGTTTCTTCCTGACTTGAATCAGATCTAAACAAGGTTCTAGTGCAAGTGCATCAGACGACATATAGGACGTCTGCCACTATGTCTGGACGTCTGGAAACCTACTTTTCTGCGGGAATGGATTTCCAAGAGAGTACAACGGCTAGAAAATCTCTGAGAAGAGATTTTCGGGTCAGCCGAGGCAAAACGGTCATTTATCATTCGTCTGGAATGGCCTAAGGACGTCTGAGAAGGCTCTAATGGTTATATTCTTCAGAGTTTGTTAGCCAGCCAACGATCCACTAATTGGACGTCTGGCAAAAACATCAGACGTCTTTTAAGACGTCTGGACAGAGGTCTGGACGTCTGATTTCATCAGACAGAGCTAACAAGTCCAGCCTAAATGTTATCAGACGTCTGAATCAACAGTCAGACGTCTTAAAACACATTATCAGACGTCTGATTTTGGAATTAGACGTCTGAAAAAGCTGTTTGAACCCTATATTGGTTTCCTAAGTTTTCTACAGAAAACCTAGGTATCCTAGGGTTGTGTCGGTGTTCTTAGGACTACTATTAGGGTACTTTGAGGCTCTTTAGCATGATTTTCTAAGGAACAAAAAGAGCAAGGAAATAAAGACAAAAGTACATGAAAGAAATAAATAGAATTCTATCCTATTCTTCTTGTCCTTCCATCTCCAATCTATTGCTCCTCGCGAATCTCCTCTGTTTTCCATCAAGCTCCTCCAATCCATCATGGATGCGAGCTTGAACTCCGTCTAATCATGTCTCCATTTGTAATTTGCCTGAAATCTAAGACTTCAAGCGCAAATGTTAAATGACACGTGTTTTGTTATCATCAAAACAACCGATCGCGGTGTTCTAGCACCAACAGGGTGCACACGCTCCTATTCTTCTTCTTAGCGAACGTCCAAGAAGGCTTCTTCATAGCCTCTCTTGGTTGATCCTAACCTTTTCTTGGTTCTAGTTTCTTTTTATGTATTTTTGCAACTTCATATAATTAGTTAATGCATGATTAGTTTTTCTTCGAATAAATTGTGGTTTGCTTTTATTTATCATTGTGAATACATGGCCATTGTTTGGTTAAGATTAGGTTTTGCTAGCATATTTAGATCTTGGTTTCGTGTTTGGTTTTCAAAAATCAAAGACATAAAAAAATCGGAAAAGCAAAAAGACTAATATATATATATTAGGTTAGATCTAGGTTGATAATAAACGAATCACAAATCTTAACAAACTCGTTTTCACGCCTACTAGAGACGAACGACCGAGACTCAAGTTATAAAAGGGGAAATTTTCACGAGTTTCATTAAAACAATTATTTTTGAACGAGGGTTTAGCGTGATTATACTACAAATTCGACGTATTTCAAAACACATGCAAAAACACTTTGTCAAATGGCACCGTTGCCAGGGAGGCAATGGGCAAGTTTTTAGATTTTGATTTTCTTAACATATTTGTGTTTGGATTGTTGGTCAAGATGAGGATTCACGGATGCATCAACCTGTGGTGAAGACCACAAGTAGTTGTTCTTAATCCTCTATTTTGTTGCTTTCTTAGGTTTGAAACATATATATATATATATAAATCAAATTCAAGTTTTCAGATTTGAATCCACAAAAAAAATAATTGTTTGTTTGGTGTATGTTTGTCTTGGAAATTACTTAAAATACACAAAATCTATATTTAGAAACTCGATCTGAAATTGATTGTGATTTTCAAAAATTAATTTCCATCAAATTAAGAATTTAAAAATCTTAGGATTCAATCTAATATTAAGGTTTCAAACCACCTTTGCAACATCGCCTTTTATGAGGAAAAATTCACACTATACAAATTTTAAAAATTCGTACAATGAACGAGGGTCAGAATAGTCCGCTCATTGATTTTATCTAGCTTTAAACATTAATTCTAGCCTCTATATAAATCAAATTGATTTGAAATTTGCAGCGATGAAAATCCACTGAAACCAAGTTTTTTCTATAAGTTTTCAAGAATTTTTGGATTTCTTTTGATATTGTTTCAAGATGAATTACTCAGTGGGGTCCATTTGGCCTGTTTGACCCTTTGACATTTAAAAATTCATAATAAATTTTTTGAAGTAGTAAAAGTTTGAAAAAAATACTCCCTGATATCCAAATTGAAATAGGAATCAGTGTATCAAATTTCAAATCAATCTAATTCTGATCTTATCTTGGGGAGTGATTTAAAATCTGATATGAGTTTGCAAGTGTTAATTTCATATAAATAAAACATCAAACTCTGATTGTTGTGTTTGGTCAAATCGAAAATATGATTTTCAAAAATTCATGCACCACTATTTGAACATCCTAAAATCGTGAAATTTTTATTGTTGATAATATTTTTAATTGGCTTTCATTTGGTATCTATCTTAGGTCCTAATTTGCAATATATTTTCTGAATTAATTCACTTAGTAAAGGTGGGTCAAAATTGTCTAGAGTGACTGATGAGTCAAATTTGGAGAATTATTTCCACATCTACGTAACTTGAATTAATATGAAATTAGTGGCATTTGAAAGCTTATTAAATCTACTATCTTTAGTAATATTTTTAGAAATTTTGGCTTCTGTTTGATCAACTCTCTATCAGCTTGTTTGAGATACTTTCAATCTACCCTGATTGGTCACTAGCCATTATTTAACCTATTTAAAATCAGTGAAATCATTAAAAATTAGGAAAAAAATATTTTAGTGAACCTGACTTAGTATGTGAATAGTACCTTAAAATTGGGATCATTTTGATACTGTTTGCATACCTTTCAAACTAAACCTTGTTGACATTGGGTGTACTCTCAGAGTTAGAAGAAGCATAAACACTAGGTGTTTCACATTAGGGTTTAATTTTAGAGACCCAAAACAAACTTGTTTGAGCCTGATTTGGGTGTGATTGTATAATAGGTGGGGATTTGCTCAGCTTGGTTGTCTAACCCCTCACCTAGTTGAATTGAAACTGAGTACATTTCAACTTAAGCAACCACTTAGGTCTATTTCACTTAATAGTGGTGCTTTAGGATCATTGTTTTACTTGATTAGGTCACACCACTTCTATCTTGTTGGACTTAAAATCATCATCTAAACCTATCTGATATTAGGGTTGCAACATTAAGGTAGAGCACATTTGCATTCCATATTTAAAGGAAATTTATAAAACAAATTGGAACTTGCAAAATCTGTTGTGTGCTTCACTACAACCTTGTTTGAATTGACTTAAATAAGGAAACCCTAAATGAAACTAATACAAGTAGTTGAACCATAAAAGCCACTACACCAATTAAAGCTTGTATTGCAAATCCTTTATTTATGCACTTCACATTGCTAAATCTAATTTTAAGGGCAACACCCCCATAACGACCAATCATTTTCCAAGAGCACTTCAAGCCCAAGCCTAAAACTAAGTAGACGTGACCTAGACAGGACTAACTTACTTGGTAATCGAAGTTTAATTGGGTGAAAATCAAGGCCTTGTCTGTTTGGACCAACTGGTGACAAGAAAGGTCGGTGCGGTAACCACATTAACCTCTAGTGGTGTTCTGTCGTGTGGGATGTCCTAGGGGTTCCCACCCTTTTGGCCAACCAAGTAATTTAAGGGTTGGTTTAACCCATGTCCATTTCAGGGTGCCAGGTTTAGGACCATTTAGGGTATACAATTTAGGGTTAGCTTGTTTGCTTGATTTGGGGCGTTCTCTCATTTTAGGCCCTTGCCTTATTTTCACCAGCCCCTTATAGTTGGTTGTGTCTTCCTAAGGATGACCTTCTCTTATCTCTATTCTCTTCTTTTCTCGAATATCCATGAACCCATATCATCCTTCTAACTCTCAGGGTTCTCCCTCTCCTAACCCAGTCATAATTTTGACTCCTCCTGGTTGGGAAACTCATCCTCAGCAGCTGGGATATTATTATTCTCACGCTCCTTATCCCCCAGCTTATGTAGAACCTAAACCTCATGAATCTGGCCCTTATCTAGATCAGAACTGATTGAAGACCATAGTTGCTGAATTTTGGGAGTTTAACAAGAGCTTAGAGGATCAATGTGCCAATATCCTAGAGCAAATTAGACAATGCTAGGCACAATCTCAATCTTATCACTTCTCTCAGGTACAAGAGACCTAGAATAACTAGCTTAGTGGATCTAGTGACCCATATTTTGGATCCACTAGCTACTTTACTGACTCTTGCTACCCTGGGGAGGCATCCTAGACTCAGCCAACCCAAAAGGCACCTTTGGACCTACTTCATTATTTCGGTGGACCATCTGGGGAATGCACCATTTTTGATACCCTTGTACTTGATGATATATCACTTAAGAATTGGAACAATGGATCACAAGTACAGGACCACACATCAGGTGTTGACGAGGCTAGATCGTGTTTTAAGAGATGTTGCATTGTAGTATAGATGAAATTGCCTCGAAAACAAATAAGAATCTATTACTCGAAAACCTAAGTATTCGAGGTCGAACACAGGGAGCAAATGGAATTTATTCACTAATCTCAATAATGTAATTGAACACTTAGAGTTACTCAAAACCTAATACAAAATATAAATGCAAGAATTTAAGAGTCAAAATTGTAACAAAAATAGAGAAATTGGACGTTTGATTCCATGATCAGACGTCTTAAAAAGATATTTTCTCTTTAAGCTGTTATTTCCTTCTGCTTTCTCATCTTTCTTTTCTTCTTCTTCTTTCTTTCTCTTTAGTTATGCTCTTTCTTATTTTCCTCTGTCTTCTGCCTTTGACTTTCTTCCTTCTCTTTCTGTCTCTGCTTGTCTTCTTCTTCAGCTGCTCCTCTTCCTTCTTTTCCTTCCTTGGCTTCTACCTTGATTTCCTTCAGCCTTAGCTCTCCTCTTTCTTTCTCTTCTTCTCTTTGGCCTTCCTTCCTTCTTCTTCCTTTCTTCGGCTAAGTGCCCTTCCTTCCCTTCTTCGCTTTCACCTTGCCTTAGCTACGCCTTCCCTCTTCCTTCTTCTTCTTCCCTACGTATGCACACAGAAGCAAAATCTATCCCCTACCCTCCCCGCATCTCTCTCTCTCTATTTCTCTCTTAGGTACACTCTCCCAGAGCCGAGTAATTGGGTCGGGTATCGCACGCCCGGGTCCAGACGCACCGACGTGGTGTAGTACGTGAGGAGTGCTAGGTCTAGGTAATCGGGTCAGGTGCCAGGTCCGCGGGGGTAGGTCACGGAGAAGGTGTGAGCGAGTGAGGGAGAGGAACCTCACCCTTGTGTTACTTGAGGCAACTAACTCAAAGTACAAAATCAATTTATCCTTCGCTCTACGCTCGTACGTTCACGAGGTGGGACTAAATGTCCCACCCGTTTCTTCGCTTGCGCCTGTGGGAAGTTCTCACCTAATTGGGGCAGCAAGGCTCCTTACAGAGCCACTCACTTGGTTGGAGATGTGCACGCCCACATCGCGCATCACTTGGGTTGGTTTGCCTGGAGTGCAGTGACCTGGGATGAAGCTCGCAAGCAAGCTTGCTCCGTGTGTCAACGGCGGAATGGGAGCCTAACCTAAAACACACAAGTACAGCCTCGCGGCCCCATTAAAACACCTAAGGAGCTTCTCCATGTCATGGCAAAGGTGAGACGGTGGGTGGCAGGCCGTGAGGCAGCCTAGGCATGCCTGCCTAGGTCACTCTGTGGCCATGCTTATGGGTTAGGTAGGAGGGCATTTAGGGAGGTGTTGGTGGTCGATGGATGGGCGGAAGGTGATCAGTGGACGATGGTGGAGGTAGTGAGGTGTCTGGCGAGGTGTGTGGAGGTGCGGAGCGGTGGAAGCACCTCGCTGGTGGGTGGCCGGAGATGGAGAAGATAATGATGGACAGTGGCTGTGAGGGGTCGAAAGTGGAAATAGAAAGAGGGGAATTGAAGAGGGGATAGAGAGGAGTAATTTTAACCTAGCTAAGTGGATGAAGGGGGAGAGGTGGCGGCTGGTTGTACCTGCTGTCACCAGAGAAGACGATGTCCAGTGGAGGGAGAGTAGCGACGTTGAAGGAGCTAAAGGCACGTGCGTGGGTGTTGCACGACGTGGAGGAGTGTAACAGAGTGATGAGAAAGAGGAGGGGGGCCCACCGGAGCATGCTGGACTCCTGACCGAAGGAGGAGATGAAAATGGGGTGAATCTCCGACCAAGTCGAGCTGAAGAGATGCGGCCGGAGTTGAAGATCCTTTTGTAGGCAATGGCAGGGGCTCTTGTGCTTGGAAGACAAGCTTCCAAGCGCAAGAGTCCTCGTCGGAGTAGGAAATCCGTGGGATACCCAAATCTCTCGAGCATTCGCATGAGAGATTGGGTGCGATTCAGATCTTATGATTGCGCTTAGATGGAAGAGAATTCCTCAGAGAATCTCCCTTCCAAATCTGGGAGATCTCTGAGGAATCAGGGAGTACTCCCCCTCCATTCCTTGCCGGAGTAAGATTTCTCCCCATTAATGGTGGAGGGACCTATTTGTAAGAGTGGTGAGGAAGTTAGGGGGGTTTGCGTAACGGTTTTTCAAAAGTTAATGGCCGGAATGTAATTGGGTGGACCATTTTGCAAAGTAGGTCAAGATGAACTCCCTTAGGTCCAAATTTTGGTACAAACCTAATTTTGACCTAAGGAATCCAATGGTGAAGTTGTATTTTAGGTTTGACCACGTTTGATTGGACATTTTGCACAAGAAATCCAAATTAGGTCAAATAATGAGCTAGGACCCCAATCTAGGTCAAAATAGGTTCCAAAGGCCAATTTGAAGGTTATAAACCCTAGGGAATATTTTTTCATGAATTTTAGAGGATTTAATTGATTTTTATCCTGACCTGAACCTTGTTGAATTAAGCAGGTCAGTTTTAGGGTTACAGAATGTCATTTAATTCTTAGATTGCACAATAACACATTTCTAACTGAACCAACCCACTTTTTATCTTATTCAGATCATTTGACCTATGTTTTGCCTTTGAGAAATCCCATTTATGTACTGCAATGGTAAAATTACAGTTTTAACCTTTGTTTCATGTTTTCCTCTCAGAACATTAATTCCTTGAATTAGGCCCTTCTCTAGGTTATGTAGGAGCTATTGTCACGACCCAATCCCAAATCCCGACAGAATCTGGGACTGGCTCACATTGGTTTATCCCAAGATCTAGTCGTCCAACAAGAAATAACCAAGTAACATTCAACAAACCACATAAGTACAGTAATTAAGCAAAAAGAAAGTTTCAACAGGTGGAAAGAGAACAGTGATATTACAGCCATCACATCAAAGAGTACATGTAACATAATACAAACTATAAAACTAATTAGCAGGTAGTGGAACTAAAACTAGGCTCGACCAGGCCTAGCATCCTCAGCAGCCGGTGGCTCGGGCTGCTCAAATCCTTACCTGTACAGAATATATTTGATTGGAGTCAGCTAAAGCTGAGTAGAGTAGTGGCTAAGAATTAACATGCATTAACATAAAGTTTTCCATCTTCTAATTATATTATATATGTGGGTGCGTAAAGATCTCTAATTAGGATTTGTTAATTAATCATCTGGTTCCTTATAGGAACGATTTTGCTTGCAGCTTCCTGTGATATAGGATGCTCACGTGGCACTCTCCTGGACGGGGGAGTCCCACCATGGTAGTCCTATACTCGGTCTACTACCCTGAGGTCACAGTCGTGACGTAGCGGTGACTACGGCACACGTGATAAGCGCGCGGGTAGCTACTCCGCACTGGCATGCGGTCAGTCGTTTCCGCTAGCGGGTACGCCTCAACGTACAACGCAGAACAGTGTAGGGCCTTGCCCTCTCAGAACAAAGCAGGGGTCTTGCACCTCAGTCCGCGTACCCTCGTCCGACTACCCCGGTTTGCCCAACGGGCTGACGGGAGTCAGTGTAGGGTGGTCATACCTAGTCCTAGGCCCCCTGGGGTAGATAGCTCCCGCTACACTAAGTAGCTCACCTCGGCACCACGTACATGAGGGCCAGTAAGAGTCGTCGTAGAGTGGCCAAATCCACCCCGGGTCCCAACCCAAGGGCAGCAAGCTACCCTCTACACTACAAGGGATAGTTGCTCTCTTCGGTACTACGTACACGAAGGTCAGCTTACCTCCCTTAGCAGCTGTCCATAGGCAGCAAATTCCCAGAACCATCTGGTTCTTCGAGGTACGGTGTTCACGTTTACATTTCCCCGGGGGGTTTATACAGGAATTTCTTTGTCACATCCGGGTTGGAATGTTCGGGTCAACAGCTCAATTTCCATTTTATTATAGTAGGGGTCCATTTTAGTAGAAAAACAGGCAGTTTTCGATTACTCAATTATTCACATGTCGTAGGGGTCCATTTTTAGCTAAAAATAGGCAGCTCTTGATTACACAATCATTCACATGTAGTTTCTTCTGACCCTAGTGTTCATGCCAAGACCTAGGGTTCAAGAATCTATTCTCGAATATATGTTTAATCCTTCCTAGGGTTCATCTCAAGTCCTAGGATTACTTACTCACATGTATTAAATTTGAGATTTAAGGTTGTAACCACTCTACTTGGGTAACCGGGTGGAATGGGGGCTGGTACAGTGGCTCCCGACATCTCCACAGGTCCCGTGCTCTCGACGGACTGAAGACCTAAACACGAATTGATGGGCTAAAAGGTTCAGAAGGATGTAAACAAGGTATCATTATACAGAGAAACTTGTATGGAAAGCAGAGACGGTTCGTTTGCATAAAAGTGATAATAATAAGGCCTTACACGGCCCCAAAACACGCTATCAGATGGAAACCAGACGTCTGGGACCTTTCCCAGACGTCTTAAAATAGTTCTCAGGGATACCACTCTTGGTGTTATGCTATCAGATGTCTAAAACTCAAATCTGATGTCTAGGGACTTTGTCAGACGTCTGGGAGTGCTTCCAGACGTCTGAAATTGCCTCGGCTATGCTCCCGCCCTCTGACACATACATACGCTGTTAGGACTTGTCAAAGAGGAAAACTACAGAAAGTATATCTCTACCAGACGTCTTGCCATACCTTCGGACGTCTGGTGAGACGTCTGGGTGTTTCTCTGGCCATCTGATTCCGCGGAAAACTCTTGCTCTCCTTGCCTGCAGGTGCTGCAACAGAACGCCACTACAGCCTTCGCCCTCGCGCTTCCTCTCACTCGGCCCTCCTCTCTTCACTCTGCTCTCACTCACTCTTCGCTGTGGAATGGCAACGAAGGGGAGGGGGAAGAGGTATATAATGGGAGAGGAGGTGAGGGTAGAGGAGAGGGAGCATGGGCGAGGAGTGGCATCGCGGTGAGGTGCGGTGACGCGCGGTGAGGGAGGAAGCATGGCGCTCGTACGCTACAAGATAAAAGTATTTCCAGACGTCTGGTGGACAGCCCAGACGTCTTGACGGATGTCTAATGAACATCCTAGACGTCTAGACAGACGTCTGGTGAACATCCCAGACGTCTTAAATGGCCAAGGGGTGGTGGGTAGTTTCAATGTAACAAACTTAAAGGAAGTTTCGTCCCCGAAACTTGAACTGACTAGGGTACGAAAAATATAATGTAGTAGGTATAACAAACTTAAAGAGGACGGAAGTATGTCAGAAGAGTCATACCTTCGAAGAGTTTCGGGTACTGCGCTCACATCGCCGACTCAGGTTCCCAAGTTGCCTCCTCGTACCGCTGGCTTTTCCATAGAACTTTCACCAGGGGTACTTCCTTCCGCCTCAACCTCCGAATGGCTAGGTCTAGTATATGTATCGGTCTCTCCGGGTAGGTTAGGTCGTTTCCCAGTTCGATGCTTTCGTGGCTAAGGACATGGCTGGGGTCGACGATGTATTTTCTGAGGTTGGACACGTGAAAAACGTTGTGCACTCCAGAAAGCTGGGGAGGAAGGGCAAGCCTGTAGGCGATGGGTCCTACTCGTTCTAAGACCTCAAAGGGTCCCACATATCTCGGTGCAAGCTTCCCTCTCATCCCAAACGCTGCAAACCTTTCATCGGTGAAACACGGAGAAAAACATGATCTCCAACCTTAAATTGTACCTCCCTACGCTTCAGATCGGTGTAACTCTTTTGCCTGCTCCGGACAGTACGCAGTCGTCGATGGATCTGCTCGATCACCTCCTGACTCTGGCGTATCAGACGGGGGCCGACCTCCCATTTGGTTCCCACCTCTGCCCAACTCAAGGGGGTCGTACACTTTCTCCCGTACAGAGCTTCATATGGTGCCATGCCGATGCTCGAGTGGTAACTGTTGTTGTATGCGAATTCTGCCAGCGGCAAATGCTCCTCCTAGGAGCCTCTCCAGTCCAATGCACAAGCACACAGAAGGTCCTCAAGGGTCTGAATGGTGCGCTCTGACTGTCTGTCTGTCTGGGGGTGATAGGCTATACTGAATTTCAGACAAGTCCCTAAGGCTCGCTGAAATTCTGTCCAGAATTGGGAAGTGAAACGAGTGTCCCTGTCTGAAATGATTTCGCGAGGAACCCTGTGAAAACGTACTATGTCTTTGATGTATCTCTCTGCCAATTGTGCTGGTCCATAAGTGACTCGGATTGGCAGAAAGTGTGCTGTCTTCGTTAATCTATCCACAACCACCTAGACTGCATCGTGCCCTCTCTGTGTCACAAGTAGCCCCACTACCAGATCCATAGTGACACTTTCCCACTTCCATTCTGGAATGGAAAGTGACTGCAATGGCCTTGAGGGCCTCTGATGTTCGGCCTTCACCTATTGGCATATCAGACACTGCTGGACGAAAAGGCCAACATCCCGCTTCATGCCTCTCCACCAAAAATCACGTCGTAGGTCGTGATACATTTTCGTGTTCCCGGGATGTATGGTAAATCTGGATCCATGAGCCTCAGTCAAGAGCTCCCTTAATAGCTCCTCATCTTTAGGAACGCACAAGCGTCTCCTCATATGCAGAACTCCGTTAGTGAAAGAGAAATCTCCTGGGTTCCTTGCCAATACTTGGTCCCACTGTGCCTGTAGATATGAGTCCGTCATTTGTTTGACAACGATGCGATCCACCAGCTCTGGTCGTGTCTGCCTCGCGACTGTCACCGTCCCGCAATACCCCTGTGTCTCCTGGAGTTGCCAGCTGCTCAACTCCTCCATGAGCCTCCAACTTCGTGCTTGTAAGCAAGCCAAGTGGGCTAGTGCCTTTCAGCTCAGGGCGTCAGCCACCACATTGGCTTTTCCCGGGTGGTAAGAGATACTGCAATTGTAGTCTTTTAGGAGTTCCAACCAGCGTCTCTGCCTCATGTTGAGCTCCTTCTGGTCAAACAGATACCTGAGGCTCTTGTGGTCAGTGAAAATCTCGAACGTTTCTCCATACAAATAGTGCCTCCAGGACTTCAACGTTAGGACGACTGCTGCCAGTTCTAGGTCGTGGGTGGGATAGTTATGCTCATGGGGCTTCAGTTGCCGCAAAGCATATGCGACAACATGACCCCACTGCATAAGTACACCCCCTAATCCCTGCAACGAGGCATCTGTCTAGATGACGAATCCGCCGCTGTTGTCAGGGATGGTGAGTACAGGAGCTAAAGTCAACCTCTCTTTCAGCTTCTGAAAGCAAGACTCACACTCGTCGGTCTAGGCGAAGGGTACGTCCTTCCGAGTCAACTGAGTCAGAGGATGAGCAATTTGTGAGAATCCTTGGATAAATCGTCTGTAATAACCAGCCAGCCCTAGGAAATTGCATGCCTTAGTCACCGAACGCAGTCTCTCCCACCTGAGTACTACTTCTACTTTGGCTGGATCCACAGCTAAACCGTCCTCTGAGATCACATGGACTAGGAAGGTGACTTGTCTTAACCAGAATTTGCATTTGCTGTATTTGGCATACAGTCTATGCCGCCTCAAGGTGTCCAAGACCATGTGGAGGTGTTGCTTATGCTGCGTCTGGTCCCGTGAATAAATGAGCACGTCATCGATGAAAACAACCACGAACTGATCCAGATACGGCTGAAAAACACGGTTTATCAAGTCCATGAAGGCGGCAAGGGCGTTGGTCAATTCAAATGGCATGACCAAGAACTCATAGTGGCCGTACCATGTACGAAAGGCTGCCTTGGAGACGTCGGTCTCCCTAATCCTCAGCTGATGGTATCCTGACCTCAGATCTATTTTGAAAATACCGTGGCATCCCTCAGCTGGTCGAAGAGGTCATCTATGCATGGTAAGGGGTATTTGTTCTTGATGGTGACCCGGTTCAACTGTCTGTAGTCAATGCACGGCCGTAGGGTACCATCCTTCTTTCTTACGAACAGGACGGGGGCTCCCCACGGAGAGGCACTGGGCCTTATGAAGCCTTTCTCTAGCAAATCCTGTAGCTGTGTCTTGAGCTCTCGCAGCTCAAGCGGGGCCATTCGATACGGTGCTGAAGAAATGGGGCCTGTCCCTGGTATCAGTGAGATCTCGCGCTCAGGTGGCAGTCTTGGCAGCTCTTCTGGGAAGACGTCGGGGTACTCACAAACCACCGGAATACTCTGTATGCTGCTCACTGGGCCGAACTCTACTAGAATGCAAGCAAGGAAGCCCTCTCATCCTTGACTCAATAGCTTCGCTGCTTGAAGTGAGGAGATGCATCTGAATCCTCCATCTACAGGCTGGCCGTGGAATTCGAAGGGAGGCAGTCGTGGTATGGAGAAAACGATCCTCCTCTCAAAACAGTCTACAAGGGCGTGGTATGCGGTCAACCAGTTCATCCCTAAGATTACACCGAAGTCATCTACCGGGATTATGATCAGGTCTATCAAGAGACTGTATACCCCTATCATGACCTCACAGTCAACGAAAACCTCCTCGGCAACAAATACCTGCCCACCTGGTCCTCTAATCAGGAAGGGCTCATCTAAAAGCACACTGCTCACTCTCGTGCAGACAGCGAAACTCGTAGAAACAAACGAGTGCGTGGCTCCGGAATCGAAAAGAGTGTAGACAAGTCTGCCAGAAATAGTAACCATACCTGCCACTACAGAGCCCGAAGCCCTGGCATCTCCGTGAGTTAGGGCGTTAACACGCCCTTCAGTCCTTGGTGTAGAAGAGACAGCCGTGCTCTGGGTCGGGTGGGAGGCAGCAGACCAGTGTCCTCGTGATTGCTGTCCTCCGCAGGGTTGGAATCCGCGGTCTCCAGATCGGCCTCCAGTGCTCGGTGCTGGGAGCGTCGGCTATGCTCCAGTCCTAGATGGACAATTCCTCTGTATGTGACTCGGTTGGCCACACTGATAGCAGAGGGGTACGCGACTTCCCTCTGTTCGTTGTCCCTGCTGGTGATTGGGCGGGGGTCTGCTGCAGTCGGCTGATCCCTGTCGGGGACTCCCATAGGTCCCTGGTGGACCCACAGGACGGGACGGTTCCCCTGCTGGTGTCTAGTGCCTCCTCTCCCGACAACCTTGCGAGTGCTCCTGCGGGTAGGGCCTCTTCCGTCCTCCTCCATCAATATCTCGTGTAGACAGGTTAGTTTCCTCATAGGTCATGGCAGCCTTGACCATGCGGGTGAAGGTGGGCAGCTTCAGGGGCTTCACGTACCCTCGGATGGCAAGTCAGAGACCCTCGGTGAATCTCCATAGGCGCTCCTCCTCGGTAGATGCGGTTGTCGGGGCGAAGCGTGACAGTTCCAGGAAACACGTCCGGTACGTGCTAACTGTAATTGCCCATTGGCGGAGAGTGTGGAACTCCCGCCTCCTTTGATACCATCTTGTCACGACCCGGTCCCAAATCCCAACAGAATCTGGGACTGGCTTGCTTTGGTTTATCCCAAGATCTAGTCGTCCAACAAGAAATAACCAAGTAACATTCAACAAACCACACAAGTATAATAATTAAGCAAAAAGAAAGCTTCAACAGGTGGAAAGAGAACAGTGATATTGCAGCCATCACATCAAAGAGTACATGTAACAGAATAAAAACTATAAAACTCACTAGCAGGCAGTGGAACCAAAATTAGGCTCGACCAGGCCTAGTGTCCTCAGCAGCCGGTGGCTCGGCTTGCTCAAATCCTTGACCTGTATAGAATATATTTGACTGGAGTCAGCTAAAGCTGAGTAGAGTGGTGGCTAAGAATTAACATGCATTAACATAAAGTTTTCCAACTTCTAATTATATTATATATGTGGGTGTGTAGAGATCTCTAATTAGGATTTGTTAATTAATCATCTGGTTCCCCATAGGAACGATTTTGCTTGCAGCTTCCCGTGATATAGGATGCCCACATGGCACTCTCCTGGCCGGGGGAGTCCCACCATGGTAGTCCTATGCTCGGTCTACTACCCCGAGGTCACGGTCGTGACGTAGCGGTGACTACGACACACATGATAAGTGCATGGGTAGCTACTCTGCACTGGCACGCGGTCAGTTGTTTCCGCTACGTACAGCGCGGAACAGTGTAGAGCCTTGCCCTCTCAGAATAGAACTGGGGTCTTGCCCCTCCTCAATCAGCGTACCCTCGTTCGACTACCCCGGTTTGCCCAACAGGCTGACGGGATTCGCTGTAGGGTGGCCATACCTAGCCTCGAGCCCCCTGGGGCGGATAGCTCCCCCCTACACTAAGTAGCTCACCTCGGTACCACGTACATGAAAGCCAGTAAGAGTCGTCGTAGAGTGGCCAAACCCACCCCGGGTCCCAACCCAAGGGCGGCAAGCTCCCCTCTACACTACAAGGGATAGCTGCTATCTTCGGTACTACGTACACGAAGGTCAGCTTACCTCCCTTAGCAGTTGTCCATAGGTAGCAAATTCCTAGAACCATCTGGTTCTTCGAGGTACAGTGTTCATGTTTACATTTCCCTGGGGGGTTTATATAGGAATTTCTTTGTCACATCCGGGTTGGAAAGTTTGGGTCAACAGCTTAATTTCCATTTTATTATGGTAGGGGTCCATGTTAGTAGAAAAATAGGCAGTTTTCGATTACTCAATTATTCACATGTCGTAGGTGTCCATTTTAGCCAAAAACAGGCAGCTCTTGATTACAGAATCATTCACATGCAGTTTCTTCTGACCCTAGTGTTCATTCCAAGACCTAGGGTTCAAGAATCTATTCTCGAATATATGTTTAATCCTTCCTAGGGTTCATCTCAAGTCCTAGGATTACTTACTCGCATGTATTAAATTTGAGATTTAAGGTTGTAACCACTCTACCGGGGTAACCGGGTGGAATGGGGGCTCGTACAGTGGCTCCCGATGTCTCCACAGGTCCCGTACTCCCGACGGACTGGAGACCTAAACACGAATTGATGGGCCAAAAGGTTCAGAAGGATGTAAACAAGGTATCATTATACAGAGAAACTTGTATGGAAAACAGAGACGGTTCGTTTGTGTAAAAGCGATAATAATAGGGCCTTACACGACCCCTAAACACGCTATCAAACGGAAATCAGATGTCTGGGAAAGGTCCCAGACGTCTTAAAATAGTTCTCAGGGATACCTCTCTTGGTGTTCTGCTATCAGACGTCTGAAACTCAAATCCAACGTCTAGGGACTTTGTCAGTCGTCTGGGTGTGCTTCCGGACGTCTGAAATTGCCTCAGCTACGCTCCCACACTCTGACACATACGTACGCTGTCAGGACTTGTCAAAGAGGAAAAGTATGGAAAGTATATCTCTACCAGACGTCTTGCCATACCTTTGAATGTCTGGTGAGACGTTTGGGTGTTTCTCTGGCCGTCTGATTCCGCGGAAAAAAATGACTTCCACGGAATCGCCCTGGTTCTCCTTGCCTTCAAGTGCTGCAGTAGAACGCTGCTGCAGCCTTCGCCCTCGCGCTTCCTCTCGCTCGGCCCTCTGCTCTTCACTCCACTCTCACTCGCTCTCCGCTGCGGAATGGCAACGTAGGGGAGGGGGAAGAGGTATATAAAGGGAGAGGAGGTGAGGGGAGAGGAGAGGCGAGCATGGGCGAGGAGTGACGTCGTGGTGAGGTGCGGTGAGGGAGGAAGCATGGCACTCGTACGTTGCATGCTAAAAGTATTTCCAGACATCTGGTGGACAACCCAGACATCCTGACAAATGTCTGATGAACATCCCATATGTCCGGACAGATGTCTGGTGAACATCTCAGATGTCTTAAGTGGCCAAGGGGTGGTGGGTCGTTTCCGCTATTATTCTCTTTCTTAGGTCAAAATGAGCTAGTTAGGTCTCATGATGAGGATCTCATCATCAAGTTCTCAATCAACTCCATTTATAGTCAGCCCCACTCAGGTTGATGCACACTTTGATTCATATCCTGATTCATATAAACCTGAGTGGAGAGACAATCCTGCTCTTTCATGGCCTCCATAGAGAAAAAATCAAACTCAAGATCAATCTAGGCCAGGCCATCACTCCACTCAATTCACTTTAGGGCAACCATTTAGTCCAACCCAACCCATAACCACTCTTGAAGATATCATGAACCTTTTGTTGGACTTTGACATGAAAAATGAAGAAAGGCTGACTAATTTGGAAAATCAAGTGAAATCTCAAGGGGATCAAATCAAGAGACTTCAAGAATCATTCTATCCCTGTATGCACACCCCTCTTCACTCTTATTCACCACCTATTCTTCCGACCCCTCCTCCAATTTATCATATGTGACATTGTGCAGGTGCCAATTCTTTGGCCTCTAAAAGAAAGTGGAAAGCTAAGTGCCCACCCAAACAATCTGATTTGGGCTCAACCAAAAATCTTAAGACCAAACCTGCATCCAACCCTGACTCAGACCCTGGGAACAAAAAGAAGAAAAAGACTCTTGAATTTGATTTGACCTATTTACCCTTTCCTGGGGCCTTAAACAAAGAGTCATAAGAAAAGAAAAGACTTGCACACCTAAAGAGGTGGCTTTTTCTACTCACATGAGTGAATTTGTTTCTGGCACTCTACCACCTAAAAAGACTGACCCTGGAAAACCATTCATATCTTGTATCATGAAGGGATTCACCTTTAATAGAGCCCTTGTGGATCTAAGGTCTTCCATCAGCTTGATTCCTACCACTCTTTTTGACTGCACTAGACTTGAAGATCTGCACCACACACCTATCACCATTAAAATGGCAGGTGACTCCATCAACACACCTAAGCGGGTAGTTCATGATGTGATCATTAAAGTGCAAGGTCTTAACTTTTCGGTTGATTTTATTATTTTGGACATGGATATACCAGAAAAGCTAAGTGATTTACCCATTATTCTAGGTCACCCTTTCTTTGCTACAACCAATACACGGATTAATTGTTACTTAGGATGTATGGAAATGAGTAGCGGCAATGAGAAGATTCACTTTGATATTTATGCAACCAGTAAGGAAACAAAGTCAGGATATTTTTTGGATGATATGGAAAGTGATTCGGAGGGTAATACATGGCAATTGACACGTGCATAGGACCACATGACCCGAATCAAGAATGCACTAGATCACAAAAGTCACCCTCAATACAGGATCAAATCTTTGATAGTATGGTTGACTATCTTGATCGACCGAGCCCAATTCAAACCCTTGCCCCTTACAATGAATCCTAGATTACTCAACTGATCAAAATGGTTTAGGAAATAAAAGAAGCTAGTACGAGAGAATATGATGATATAAGAAAAGAGCTTCATAGAATCTGTGATGAGCAACAAAAATTGGAAACATATGAATTTAGGTCGGGTGTACCACAATAGATTTTTGATCCTGAGGTTGTCATTGTGGATTCTGTAGATCATACACCCGAGGTGGATGATATTGATGTCCCTATTGAAGTTGAGGAAGGAGATTCATTTGAGGATCTTGAGCTTGATTTAGGGTCTGCATATCAATCATTTTGTTTTGAGGAACCAAGCATTAATGGGCTTGAATATGATTTTGTTGTATTTGAGGATACCCATGGAGACATTGATGAATTGATTTAGCTGATCACATACACGAAACAACAAAATCAAAATGACCTTAACAACTCCTCAATCAATGATTCAGCCCATTCCACTTTCATGGAGGGACTCACTACCAAATTTAATGCCCAATTCCATCAAAGTGAGCAAGAGGAAATATCCCCTTATGACAAAGATATTCAAGAGATTGAAAGACTATTGGGGATTACATATGATGAGTTATCTGAGGAAACTAAAAATTTTATTGAATCATGTGATAATTGGGAATTGAAATTGAATTATTTGGAAAAAGAATAGGATGATACCCAGGAAGAAACATCTTTGGGAGAGACAGAGATTGATCACTGGACCTTGACTTCCAGATCTGACCACACCACTTGGGTCATACCTTCCATTTATCACCATAATCAAGACCCATATGATTTTACCCCACATGACTCCACTCATACCCCAACCACCCACATTCTCCATCACCTTTTCAGGATGCCTTCATCTTCATTTCTTCCAGGCACTCGTATTTATTCAGATAATCCCAAGCCCCATTTACATATTTTCTGATTTTTTGGGCTTGGAATTTATGGATAGTTGGTCCGCATTTGTGGCCCATTGTTGGGGAATGAGATTAAAATTCTTATCATTTTACTCACCATTCTCAATACAGTATTGACATATCCTTTTTGAGTTTACACCTAGCTGGAGGCGTTAATCTCAACACTTATATATAGCATATTTTATTTAGCATATTTTCTTGCATATTTATTTTACTTCTTAGGTGTTGGAATAAGTGGAACGAAAAATTCAAGAGCTATTCTAAGTGATTTCTACCCATTTACTCCCTGTCTTAATTTATTATATTCATGCATGAGGATAGACATGCAAGAAACTAGGCATGGGGGGTACTATATGTAAATTGAAAATTTTTCTGCCAACACCTAGGAAAAACCTTTCGTATATCATACTAATTGTACTTTAAGGTCCTTAAATTAAGAACAATCGACTCCACCTTCAATGTTCTCATCGAAGTTAGAAATCGTCCGTAACAGCGACTTCCGACTCATTCGCTCACCTTTTGTTCTAAATTAGGACCAAGCTGAATGTAACTCGATAAGGGAACAATATTGAAGTGCAATCATAAGACGTTAATTGTATAAAGCATTTGTATATACTACATAAATATTTTTATCAAGGAAGTTTTATTAGGGATTTTATTCTTGAGTTGATTATGAATTTAGAATTTAATACAATTTTTACACCTACATGTAGATTTTGCAATGATCCATTATGAAGATCAATAGACACTTTTAGTTTGTCGAGGAGAAGCATTAGTTCTTTTCCTGAACTCTTGGACAGTGGTTACGGAGTCAGGTAAACTATCTTCTATTAAGATCCACCAAATAGTTGTGAGGTGAGAGTAGAATATCTACCGGTGCTCTAAGTCTAGTGTAAGGATTCTTAGTCTCTGGATAATTAGATAATGATACTTGGAGTTAGGCATAGTTTTCGCTCTTAAGTTCCTATGTACGAATCTTGTGAGAATTCTTGAGAGCCACCAAATAAGATAGATACGCAAAGATCGAGTTCTAGTAAAACTACGACTACGGTGGATGGTCATGATCGTCCTCTATGGAATCCTTAGCTAAAGGAAGGTATCAGTGTCAAAGGTCAGAAAATACGTTGTCCTATCCGTTCCCTTCCTGGTGCTGAGAGTAGGCATTTCCACCAAAGAAGCACCCGATATCATCTTAAACATCACCGATCCCTAATAATGCCTCTTGAATAAAATTTGAGTGTGTTGTATTGTGTTGTGTTCATAGATATGCATGAAAGGAAAAAAAAAGATAAAAAAAGAAAGGAAAAAATATATATATGAAAAAAAGAAGAAAAAAAGAAAAAAAAGAGAAAAGGCCTGAAAAAAGGTGTTGAGTTCATAATTGTGTTTATCTGTTTATTTCATTTTTGAGTCATTTACAATGAGGCAACAAAACCTATTACCATTGCGATCCACCAAATATGACCCATACCTATTTTTTTGTATTTCTAACTGCTTGAATACGGGTTGAGGAATTTTGACTTAGTTATAAGGTTATCAGAATTTTAATTAAAGTGTTAATACCATGTGAGGCCACCAAATATTGAGCACATTGACAAAAATGGGTGAGATTGTGAGCTCGAAAAGAAAAAGAGAAGAAAAAAAGTGAGAGTATGAAGGAACTAAAGAGAGCATGGCTTTTAGCCTCTCTTTAGGTCGATTTATTTGATAGTCTGGAAATCTAGAATCTGTAATACTAGATTATCTATAGCACCAGAAGATTTCGAGCCACCAAATATAAAACCACTTGACTCAAACATCTTTTACTTAGGTTAAAAAGCCAGGGTAGAAATCATAGATTATTTGTTACGTATCCCTGAGGAAAGAGTTTTCCTATCCTAATAGAATTGTTACTAAGGGCCAAGTATGAACTTTAAGTGTGAATTGGCTTTTCACTTGGGTCCATTGCTTAAGCTACCATCATGATACTTTCATGATTGTCTGGATTTATAGATTTTTGAATGAAACAAAAGGAGAAAAATCTTTAATCAAACTCTTTGATAAAAAGAATAAGCAGTCCTTTAGGGACCGAACTTGTAAATAACCTAGTCATGCATTTAGTCTTGCATTTGTTAGGGACTAGTAAAGTTTAGGTATGGGGGTATGATTGCGCAGCAATCATAAGTCCTAATCAACCTAAATAATGTTTGAACCTAGATTAATTTGTAAATATTGCATTCATATTATGCATATCATGCATTGCATCATTTTATATAGACTAAGGTAAGATATCTTGCTATTTAATGTTTCGTTGTTATTTACTGGTACTAAAGTGATCTAGGATGTGAGATAGAGTGGAATAAGGCAATAAAGAGAGAGAAAGACTAATCCAAACAAGAGGAGCGAGGAGGATAGCCTTATCTCTACCCTTAGAAACCCTAGGATAGCCTTCCTAAACCTAAAACCACTTCCATTAGGACATCTTGGCCTTAGAGCTTAAAACATGGATAGCACTATACATATTCCTATCCACACTATCCTTATCCCTAACCTCCACTTAGGATAACCAAAGCCCATAATCCTAAAACCTGGATAACACTATCCACAATGTTATCCTACTACCCACATATCCTATCCCACTACCCATACCCTTAGTTATCCTATCCCCAACCCAATTGAACTAGTTCATACCTAATTGGGTGCATCTATAGTTGATTGGGTGTACCTGAACCCAATTAGATCCACCTAGGATCTAATTGACTCATACCTACCCATACAAGTCTAATTAGGCTCAGTAGAATCTAATTAGACTTAACCTAGACCCAATTAGGTTCATACCTATTAGGATTACCTTAGCCTAATCACACACACACATCCAATTAGACTTGACCTAGACCCAATTAGGTTCACTCCTCTCCAATTAGACTCACCTAAGCCTAATAAGATCCATACCCACCTAATATAGGTTGACCCAACCTAGATTTACCAAAACCTTCACACATCACTCTATGAAATTTAAACACATACACACCTTCCTTAACACACACCTTCCTTTTTTAAACCTACCAACACACACACACACCATCTTAGGAAACCCTAAAACCTATGTGCGTCAACCTAGATCCTGAATAGGTGGCGACTCCTATTTTTGGAGAGCCAACTTGCGACTACCAAAAGGAGGCCTTCCCATAAAAGCCAAGAGAAGATCGCACATTATTCTATTCTCCTCCACTACTCAATTGGCGACCACCCTTCCTTCCACCCTCAAAAGGCCATCTACTTTCCTCCTCCATGGATGGCTAGAAGAAGCTTCATGGTGCTCCTCCTCCTCCTCCAAGCATCATCATGGACAGCTAACTAGGGAGAAGAAGGCTTCATCAACATCCTCCTCCTCTTTTCTTCTTCTTGTGGGTGAGCCTTCTTCTTCCTCCATAGAGGGTCCATGCCCTAACTTCTTCTCCTCTCTTGGATGGCCATAGAGGAGACCATCTTCAAGGTCTTCTCAAGGATGACCATTGGTAGAGAAAGGGTGCAACACCCTCCTCTCTACTTGGGTGCACACGCCCCTATTCTTCTTCTTAGTGGGCAACCAAGAAGGCTTCTTCATAGCCTCTATTGGTTGATCCTAGCCTTTGCTCGGTTCTAGTTTCTTTTTATGTATTTTTGCAACTTCATATAATTAGTTAATGGATGATTAGTTTCTCTTTGAATAAATAGTGATATGCTTTTATTTATTATTGTGAATACACACCCATTAGTTTGGTTAAGATTAGGTTTTCGCTAGCATATTTAGATCTAGGTTTCGTGTTCGCTTTTCAAAAATCTAAAACACAAAAAAATTGCAAAAGCAAAAAGAGCAAAATGTGTATATATATATTAGGTTAGATCTAGGTTGATAATAAATGAATCACAAATCTTAACAAACTCATTTTCATGCCTCTCAGAGACGCACGTCCAGGACTCAAGTTATAAAAGAGAAAATCTATGTGAGTTTTGTTAAAACAATTATTTTTGAATGAGGGTTTAGCGCAACTGTACTACAAATCTGATGTATTTCAAAACACACGGGAAAATGCTTTGTCACTCGGAGGAAGGAGTCGCGCGTGTGGAGATAGTGAGGCAGGTGTGGAGTGGAGTGTTGTCTGATCCAATGACGCAGAGTGCCACGCGAGATCCAGTAGTGAGGAGTGAGGGGCACAGTGCACGAGTTAGCATGCGCCATGCGACGGGTGAGCGGGTCGAGATGATTCGCGTAAACCAGCTAGAACAGATCGGTCTAAAGTTGGTTCACGTGAACTAGAGGAGGTTTTTGGGCTAGTTTAGGGCCCGAATAACCTCAGAATCATGCACAAAGTGTATCATTGGAAAGCTCTTTCAATTTCCCACATTTTAGCCTTGTCCACTACATTTTGAGCACGTTTGTTGTACTAAAAAATTAGTTGAAGTCACTAATGCTATTATTGACCCGTTGGATGCCCTAGGATTAGTGCCTGGGGCTAGCACGAGTCCTGAGAGAGGTCGTGCAGCATCTACTAGAGGCACGAATAGGCTTCCCATGCCACCATCCCTTCCCATAAGCCGAGGAGGGAGAGTGGTTTCACCCCTCCTTTGGATGCTAGTCATGCGCTTAGAATGCAATTAAGTAAATTACTCTGTTAATGTTCATACCATGTGTCTGCAAAGCTATTTGGGTCTTGTTGAGTGATAGAGTTCATAGTGTGTAAAGATGCAAGAAATCAAGTTATGTGTCGTTGTAGGGCAATTTTGGCACTTAAGCACTAGGTCATTTAATTTATTATGGAACTCAATGTGGATTAAGGTTACGTGAGTCCTAGACATTCCGGGGAGGCTACGTAGAGTTGGGCTTAATGAAAAATCTAGTCCATAATGAACGGGCTGTTCCATTTCAACCTAAGTTTGCCGGGAAAGAGCTTAAGTCGAGAATCGAATAGCCAGACCTTCTAGTTCGGCTCAAAGCTCTTGCAGGAAATTAATTGGTCATGTAGAGCTTTGGTCCGAGTCTTGTAGATCTTGACATTCTCATATGCATCATTTCTAAGCTCCTCCGACTTAGATAGTTGGAGTTTCTTGGTCTTCTTAGCTAAACTTAGACCTAGATTGCACTACTTGATTACCCAGAATGCCCTATGTTCAATTTCTACGGGTAAATGGCACACCTTTCCATACACCAAACGAAATGGAGACATGCCGATGGGCATTTTATACGCCGTACGATAGGCCCAAAGAGCGTCCTCAAGCTTTTGAGTCCAGTCTTTGCGATTAGGCCAAACCATTTTCTGCAAAATATTCTTGATCTCCCAATTGGATATCTCGACTTGTCCATTCGTCCGGGGATGGTAAGGTGTGGAGATTCGGTGATTAACCCCATATTTAGCCAGCAAATTACGGAACTGGGCATTAGTGAAATGATTGCCACCATCACTGATGATGACCCTCGGAATCCCGAGCCTGCTGAAGATGTTCTTCTTGACAAAATCGATGACCACCTTGTGGTCACTGGTTTGGGTGGGAATCACCTCAATCCATTTGGACACGTAATCAACAGCGACGAGAATGTACTGATGTCCAAATGAAGGGAGGAAGGGTCCCATGAAATTGATGCCCCAAACATCGAAGATTTCGATAGGAAGAATCGGGTTTAGGGGCATCATATCTCTCTTAGTTATGCTCCCGAGTGCCTGGCATCGGGAACATGACCTTGAGAATTCCTGGGCATCCTTGAATAAAGACGGCCAATAGAATCCAGATTGTAAAATTTTTGCAGCCGTCTTTTTTCCAGAAGTGTTCACCACACGCAGATGTATGGCAAAACTCGAGTATACTATTGAATTCATTCTCCGGAACACATCGACGAATAATCTGATCAGAGCCGATGCGGTACAGTTTAGGGTCCTCGAAATAATATTTGGCCTCAGATTTGGGTCTATCCCGTTGTTGCTTGGTCCAATCTTGGGGGATTTGACCAACGGCCAAGTAATTAACAATGTCAGCAAACCACGGGGTTTGGATGCCTGAAACTGTAAGGATAGTTCCGTTCGAAAAAGTATCAACAATTGGGATGTTTAGATGAGAAGAATCACTCAGAAGTCTCGACAGGTGATCCGCCACCACATTCTGTACCCCAGATTTATCCTTGATTTCAAGATCAAATTCTTGAAGCAGAAGAATCCAATGAATAAGTCGGGGTTTGGCATCCTTTTTGGCCAAGAGATGTCTCAAGGCCAAGTGGTTGGTATATATAATGACGTGAGACCCTAAGAGATAAGCCCTGAATTTCTCCAATGCAAATACTACAGCTAGTAATTCCTTCTCAGTAACAGTGTAATTCCTCTGGGCCTCGTCTAGAGTTTTACTAGCGTAGTAAATGATAGACGGCTTCCTATCAACTTTCTGACCCAAGACAGCCTCGACTGCGTAATCAGAAGCATCGGTCATGATCTCAAAAGGGGCTGTCCAAATCGGTGGTTGCAACATCGGAGCACAAGTGACTGCCATTTTAAGAAAATCAAATGCCTTATGACATGATTCGTCAAAATCAAACGACGTTTCTTTGGCGAGAAGATTGCTCAGAGGATGAGCAACCTTCGAAAAGTCCTTGATGAATCTCTTGTAGAATCCTACATGACCAAGAAATGATCAAATTTGTTTAACAGATGTGGGAGAAGGAAGTTTAGTAATAGCATCAACCTTAGCTTTATCCACTTCAATTCCCCGTTCAGAGATTACATGACCTAAGATGATGCCTTCTTGTGTCATGAAATGACTCTTTTCCCAACTAAGGGCCAGTCTTGTTTTGATGCATCGTTTAAGAATCATTTCAAGATTAGTTAGACAAGAGTCAAATGATTCTCCAAAAATAGAGAAATCGTCCATGAAGACTTCCATAAACTCTCCTACCATGTCAGAAAATATGGCCAGCATACACCTTTGAGAAGTCGTAGGTACATTGCATAAATCGAATGGCATCTTACAAAAAGCAAATGTTTCGTAGGGATAGGTGAAGGTAGTTTGTTCCTGATCCTCGGGATGGATAGGAACTTGGTTGTATCTCGAGTAGCCATCAAGAAAACAGAAGTACTTCTGCCTGATTAATCTTTCCAAGATTTGATCAATGAAAGGCAGAGGGAAATGATCCTTTTTCGTGGCCGTGTTTAGCTTCCTGTAATCGATACAAACCCTCCAAGAGGAAGCTGAACGAGTTATGATAGATTCTCCTTTCTCATTAGTCACAACAGTAATCCTGGCTTTCTTGGGAACAATCTACGTGGGACTTACCCTAAGGACTATCAGATATCAGATAAATGATTCCTGCATCAAGCCACTTAATAATCTTCTTCTTGAACACTTCTCACATATTTGGATTTAATCTCCTCTGCGTCTGGCGAGAAGGGCGAGATCCATCTTCCAAAAATATTCTATAATTGTAATAAGATGGCTCGATCCTCCTAAGGTCATGAATGGTCCAACCAATTGCCTCCTTGTGTTCCTTCAGGACCTTAATCAATTTAATCTCCTGCTCCTTTGTTAATTTAGCACTGATAATCATATGGACCATCTTGTGTGGTCCTAAAAACTGATATTTCATATTCTCAGGCAATGGTTTCAATTCAAGCTGTGGAGGGTTGATGATTGAAGGTAAGGAATATGTTGATGAAGACTCATTAAGAGGAAGAGGTTGAGAGTGAACAAAATCAATAACCTCTTCAGAAGATGGCGTGATGATAACATCATCATGAGCCATAACTAGCTCATTTTGGCCTAAGAAAGAGAATAAAAGCTCCTACATAACTTGGAGAAGGGCCTAATTCAAGGAATTAATGTTCTGAGAAGAAAACATGAAATAAAGGGTAAAACTGTAATTTTACCATTGCAGGGCATCAACGGGATTTCTTAGAGGCTAAATATAGGTCAAATGGTCTAAACAAGATAAAAAGTGGGTTGGTTCAGTCAGAAATGAGTTATTGTGAAATCTGAGAATTAAATGACATCTTGTAACCCTAAAACAGACTCGCATAATTTCACAAGGTTCTGGTTAGGATAAAAATCAACTAAGCCTTCTAAAATTCATGGAAAAATGTCCCCTAGGGTTTATAACCTTCAAATTGGCCTTTGGAACCTATTTTGACCTAGAGTGGGGTCTTAGCTCATTATTTAACCTAATTTGTGTAAAATGTCCAGTCAAACATGGTCAAACCTAAAATCCAACTTCACCATTAGATTCCTTAGGTCTAAATTAGGTTTGTACCAAAATTTGGACCTAAGGGGAGGTCACCTTGGCCTAGTTTACAAAATAGTCCACCCATTTGCATTTTGACCCCTAGCTTTTGCAATTCATTGCGTAGACCCCCCTAACTTCCTCTCCACTCTTACAATTAGGTCCCTCCACCTTTACAGTGGAGGAATCCTACTCCGGCGAGGATCCAAGGAGGATTTCTCCCCGAATCCTCAGAGATCTCCTGGATTTGGAAGGGAGATTCTCTGAGGAATTCCCTTCCATCTGAGCGCAATCACAAGATCTGATTTGCACCTACTCTCTTGTGCGAATGCATGAGAGATTTGGGCCTCCAACTGATTCCTTCTCCGGTGAGGACTTTTGCGCTTTGAAACTTGTCTTCCAAGCACAAGAGCCCCTGCTAGTACCTATAAAAGGACCACCACCTCCAGCCGCATCTTTTCAGCTTGGCTTGGCCGGAGAATCACCCCAATTTCGTCCCTTCTTCTCCGGCAAGGTGACCAGTGAGCTTCGACGACCTCTTCTCCTCCTTCTCGTCACTCTGCCATAATACCAGTGGCAGAGACATCTTCGTCTCCTTCCTCCGTGTTGCGCCATACCCGCACGCGTGTCTCCAGCCCTGTCATCGTCGTTGTTCTCTCTCCTCTAGTACTTTCTTCTCCGATGGCGGCAGGTACAAGCCTCCCACCTCCTCTCTCCCGTCGTCCACGTAGTTAGGTTAGAACACTTCCCCTCTCTCTCTTCTTTATTTCCCCTACTTTTATTTCTACTTTCATGCACCAACCACCACAGACCACCACCACCATCTCCACCTCCAACAGACCACTGGCGAGGCGCATCCACCGCTCCGCACCTCCACACGCCTAGACACCTACCTCATCACCTCCGCCATCACCCACTAAGCATATTCCGCCCTTCCATCGACTGCCAACACCTCCACACACACCCACCGAACACACCCATAAACACAGCCACAGAGCGACCTAGGCATGCACTCCTAGGCCGCCCCACGGCCAGCCACCCACCTAGGCACCTTCGCCTTGACACGGCGAAGCTCCCCATGTGCTTTAACGAGGCCGAAAGGCTGTATTTAGTGACTATAGGTCTGACCCCTCCGCCGCCATTAGTGATAGCTTGAAGGAGCTCGTAAGCTTGACCCAGGCGCTTCGCTCTAGGTCTCCAGGCCTAGGAGGTGCGGGTTGGTCTTGCGCACGCACTCAACCAGGCAATTAGCTTTGAAGGAGATCACGGCAGCGGCAATTAGGCGAGAACTTCCTGTGGGCACGCAAGCAGAAGTAAGTGGGACTTTAGTCCCACCTCAAAAATGCAGGAGTGAGGTGTGTAGCCTATATTGATTTTGTGTTTTCTGTTGTTTGCCTCAAACGACACAGGGTGAGGTCCCTCGCCCACACACGCACGCCTCGTCCGCGACCTATGCCCCGCAAACCTAGCTGACTGACCCGATTAACCCTCGCACTCCTCGCGCACCACACCCACGCCAGTGCACCTAGACCCGAGCATGCTAGACCTGACCCGATTACCTGGCCTGGCTCTGGGAGAGTGAATCAAGGAGAGAAATAGAGAGAGAGTGTGTGTGGGGGAGGGTAGTGGTAGGTTTGCTTCGCTGTGCAGGGAAAGAAAAGAAGAAGAGGAAGGCACAACCGCAGAGAAAAGAAGGATGGAAGCTGAAAGCTTAAAGGGTGAAGAAGAAAGAAGAGGAGCGACTGAAGAAGAAAGCCAAGGGAAGAAACTGAAGAAAAGAAAGAAAAGAAGGTAGCAAGGAAGGAAAAGGAAGAAGGAGGAAGACAGAAGCCAAGGGAAGGAGAAGCAATGTAGCAAAGGTGCGGCTGAAGAAGAACAAGCAAAGGAAGAGAGCTAAGGAAAGAAAGACTAAAGTCTGAGAAGGAAATCAAAGAAGAAGAAAAGAGACGAGGCAAAGGTAGAAGCAGAGAAGAAGAAGAGAGGCAGAAAGAGAAGAGAAAGAAGCATATCTTTTTAAGACGTTTGATTATAGAATCAGACGTCCAATTCTTCTTTTGCTTCATTTTCATAAACTCATGCATTTTAGTTTGAATTAGACTTTGAGTAAATTTAAGTGTTTGAATTACATTATTGAGATTAGTGAATAAATTTCATTTGCTCCCTGTGTTCGACCTCATTTACTTAGGTTTTTGAGTAATAAAAACTTCTTATTTGTTTTGCAACACTTTTTCGACTATACAGCAACGTAACGACTTGCTACTAAAACCCCGATCAAGCGTTGTACCATTTTGGCGCCGTTGCCGGGGAGCAACGCGGGATTTATCACTAGTCTCTACACTATTTTTGATTATATTTGAACACTAACTTGCCCTATTGTGTTTTGCTGTGATCTTGCTAGGTATTTCATGAGAAGATCTCCTGCGCAAGTCAACCACTCCAAGGCAGGTAATCTCTTTTCTCCCCTAATCCACCTCCTAATCCTGGGAAGACAAAAGGAAGTAATTAAATTAGGAATCACTTGCCTTCTTTTCATAGTAATTACCATCTTTAAGGCAAACATTTCCTGATTTTGCAAAATTTTTGAAATCTTCTTGAAGTTGGAGCAATTTTTTTAGACCCTATTCCACAAATTCCTGTGCCTATTAGAAATCACGCTTAATCTCCGTAGACTACACACTTCTTGTTTTGAAGTCCAAGGAGAACTTTTGAGAAGCAAGAGGATTGAAAATAAGAACCAAATTAGGGTTTCTACAGTAGGGTTTTGGAGTGCTAGTTTACACGTGCCTGTTTAAAAGGAAATGAACCCACCCACATTTGTGTGCTACCCAAGACCTTGATTGAAGAGATCTAAACAAGATAAACCCTAAAATTGAACCCAAAAATCACTTGAATCGTAAAAATCTTGGACCAAATAAACCTGAGAGTCAAATCAGGGTGATTTCTAGGTCTTGACCTAGAATCATTCTGCTATCTTTAGGGCAGGTTAGGTGAAGTTGACCCCTTGGGTCAACCAACCTTGAAATTAGGTCACAAAAATCAAAGCATCAAAAGTTCAAGTGAAACCCTAAAGCATCTTTGATCTTAAAATTGGTAGACTTAAGAGGTCAAGGTCCCCATTCTGCTCTACCTGGAATCTTAGTGACAAGAGAGGTCGGGTGGGGGGAAACCCTATAACCCATGGGGACGCTCTACTGTGTTGGGGTCTTTGCGGGACTCTCCTTCTCTAGTTGCCCAGGTAATTTTCAGGTGGACGACTTTCTGATCCAGGGGTATCATCCGCCTCAAACCTCCATAGTCATCCAAACATCTTTGGGTGCCTCGATTGGGTCAAAAACACCTCCAGTCCTTTATCTCCTTTCTTTAGAGCACACACATAAAATTTCAGTGGGACTCTTTATTTAGATCTATTCGCTTCACAACTTGATTCTACATCTTAATTCCACCACCTGATCCAAATATGCAGCCAAACCACTTAGGACTACCATTCAAGAAACCTGAATCCCAGAGATCCATGAGAGATAGGATGATTGAGGATGCCCTGAAATTCTATGAAAAAGAAGAAAAACCCTCAACACCAATAAAAGACATTCAGGTTGATGTCCCAACAACCACAACCTTCATCATAACCTGTGCCCAAGTGTTATTGACCGAAGCCACAAATGGATCAACCCGAGACATTTTCATCACAGGATATATTGAGATAGAAAAGTTGCACAACCTAGAATACATCCAATGCATAACAAATCCTGTACTTTGGGAACAACACCAAGATGATCTTGAAAAATGGGAAGAGATAATGAGATTATTAAAACAATGATCGACCAGAAATACCTGTATATGCCACAAACAGAGGATGAACCATCTTGGAACAATATCGAGGATCAATCTAATTTCCCAAATCTCAGGCTTGAGGCATAAAGAGGTTGTGAATGCCCAACCCAGATAGAATACAACATGCCTGATATTGAATTAGGTTGGGAAATTGCAAGAGAACACAATGTTGAGCCAACCCTAAACCCTAGATCACCAAGCTTAGAATTCCAAGACTCCTGCAATAATGAGATTAGAACTGAACCTCTCGAGGGTGTAAATTCCACCCCTTATTCTGATAAGGTAACCCTCGAAGGTAATTCAGACTTAGATCCTAGTGATTTAACCCACATCCCAAGCCTAGAATCTGGATTTGAAACCTATTGGGAAGATTTCGAGGCCCCATATGAGGAAGATCAAATTTTCAATGAAGAATATGATTTTGGGCCTCTATTTGATGAATATCCCTCTCCAACATCCTCAGAGAGACAAATCAATTTTTCAGAAATCATGCCAATTTACGATATAGAAACTGATGAGTTGGACGAGTGGCGGTTCAATTGGGTCTGTCCTACCAACTTAAAACTTGAGCCTAGAACAAATAAGAACGCCTTTTTAAGCTCAAAATTGACATCTAGGCTAGACCCCAGTTAGGCTACTGAAACTACATCATGTGATTTATTCTATGGTGGAACTCATGATCTTGAATCTCATCCAGAATGTGATTTTCGCAATATCTCCGATGATTTCGAATCTGACCATGATTTCGGAGAAACTCTGCTTCCTGAGTACAACAAGCCAATCTACGACCTCAGCTCACATGATTCATTCCCTGATTCCAACTTTGAGGTCCCGGTTCCTGAGATCACTGATTTAAGATCAGGTTCTAATGACATGGAATCATTTCTTTTCGATCCTCAGGAATCAAAACCAGAAAATGCCAAGAGTGATTGCAACCCAGAATACGAATCTTTTCTCAATCCAGATTTCCCACATCCTATAGACACTCTCTAGGCATTCATTTTTTATTTTGAAAGTTACTATGAGGACTCCCTACATGATACCACCTATCACTTCTTTCTAGAAGAGCCCTCATACACAATCCTCGTAGAAGCCACCTCTTCCAAACATACAGAACCAGTCAAAACCCGTTTTCAACTCTGACCTGCAACCGGACTCAATTTCTATTCTGATTCACCTCTCACTGAGCCATTTGCAGATGATTCAACTCCACATATATACCGGGCATAGGGCAGCGATCAGACTGAAAATCATGATCCATCATTCTCTGATCACCCCTGTAGGGTTTCCGCACCATTCCCTGATCATTTTTCGGATCCCTACTTCGACCAGGCTGATTTGACTCAGTCGAAACCTGAGTTTTCACTTCCACATCCATCAGAGCTTCATTGCATATGGTGGATTCCGCATCTGTTAGTCTACATCCATCAACCCACCAGACTGATTGGGTTTGGGCTGCATCATCAGCCTATTGATCTGAACAAGCACTTGGGTGGACCAACCAGGCTCTTAATCAAGGTGCTTGTTTACAAAATTCTGCTGATTTGACCACTCCCTCTCCATCCCATTTTCCACTCAGCTGAAGGCGTTGAATTTAGCGCTTAAGGGAGGCAACCTGTCATTCCAAAAAACCCGAGATCCATCTGATTATCCGTCTGTACTTCACATCTTCTGCACCCTGAGTTTAGCCTTAGACCAGTCAATCCCACCTTTGGTACACGTACCAAATCTTGAAATCGTCCGGAAACAGTCATTTCCAACCCATTCACCCACCCAATATATACTATTCTAAGTCCCTGAACCCAACACTGTTTCACACCCTCTGTTTACAATGGGACATTGCAAAACATAGGCATAGGGGGGTGGTAAAGTGCAAACATACAAAACCAAGAAAAATCAAAAGGATTCTTACAAAAACATCACACATGTCAAAAACACAAAAAAATTGAAAAATTATAAAAAAGAACAAAAAAATGGAGGGAGAAAATTTTGTAAGCCACAATTTATTAGGAGAAAAGAGCAAAATGCCAAAAAAGAGATAGTCATTAGTAAGAGATTGAGGAATTAACTGAAGTTCTAGACCACATCAAGGAAAAAGAGAATTAATGAGAAAAAGTGTTAATGGGGCATAAAAAGTGATTAGTAGGAACGCTGATCTTAGGCCTTTTGGGCTAGACTCTTAGGCTTAAAAATTCAAGTATCTGCTAAGATCTGGATAATCCTCAAGAGGTTGGGGAAAAATGCAAAGCTTAAGTATTAGGTCTGAAGGCTTAGGGAGTATTCGACCTCGTTAACTAACCTTCGATTTGCGGGATTCGGTAACCTAAGCACCCCAATCCACACACAGTCTGGTTCAGTGAGCATAATGATCAAAATCACGCAAAAGCATTTAAATGCTCTAAAAAATTGCCTAGATTAGGAGCGGTCGATCAACACAAGTTGATTTGGATGAGTTCCCAGTGCGGAGAGGCAGGAAACTCCCCTCAAAGATGTGTAACAACATATCGTCTCCTCGGCGCTTGTCCCTTAGGATATTTACATATCCTACTGGGGGCACGTAAGCACTTTGTTGGTTCAGATACCATGGACGGCATTATCACGAAATGTCGATTGCCATTGTCTAGATTCAGTCGTGGAATGCCATGGGCGGGATTATCTCGAAATCTCAAAATCCAGGGTTTTGGGGTTTGCCATGGGTGGTGCTATCACGAAGCATCGATTGCCAGGGACCTTTGAGGATTGATGGTGGGGACAAGGAATCCGATACAGACCGTGTTGAGAAGCCAATCCGAAGTTAGAAATAAAAAGAAAAGAGAGAGAAAACTCTCTAAAGAAATAAATCCTCTGTCTCTCTCTTACAAAAACGCACTGTAAAATGAACCAAGGCTAAAATATGTCTCAAGCACGGGTGCTTTAACAGCAGAGTCCAACGAACCTTAGGATAGTTCCTGTGGGCCTTAAAAACCTTCGCGGAGGATCGAGGCTAAAGCTGGTCAGGTTTGGATTTTGGTTGGTACTTGAGTACCTCTAGGCCTACTGTCGGCATTCTAACCTAATCAAAAGAAAAACAAAAAGCACTTATCATAAACTTTGAAAGGAACTCATGGTCTAGAACAGAAGTTAAAACCTTGAAATTTTGCTAAGGGACTAGCAAAAGCTAGGCATCGGGGTATGATGATAACATCATCATGAGCCATAACTAGCTCATTTTGACCTAAGAAAGAGAATAAAAGCTCCTACATAACCTGGAGAAGGGCCTAATTCAAGGAATTAATGTTCTGAGAAGAAAATATGTAATAAAGGGTAAAATTGTAATTTTACCATTGCAGTGCATCAACGGGATTTCTCAGAGGCTAAACATAGGTCAAATGGTTTAAACAAGATAAAAAGTGGGTTGGTTCAGTCAGAAATGGGTTATTGTGAAATCTGAGAATTAAATGACATCTTGTAACCTTAAAACAGACCCGTTTAATTTCATAAGGTTCTTGTCAATATAAAAATCAACTAAGCCCTCTAAATTCATGGAAAAATGTCCCTTAGGGTTTAGAACCTTCAAATTATCCTTTGGAACCTATTTTGACCTAGTTTGGGATCCTAGCTCATTATTTGACCTAATTTGGGTTTTTGTGTAAAATGTCCATTCAAATGTTGTCAAACCCAAAATCCAACTTTACCATTGGATTCCTTAGGTCTAAATTAGGTTTGTACCAAAATTTAGACCTAAGGGGAGGTCACCTTGACCTACTATGCAAAACAGTCCACCCATTTGCATTTTGACACC
Organism: Thalassia testudinum; assembly: GCA_037157565.1. Taxonomy (NCBI): domain Eukaryota; kingdom Viridiplantae; phylum Streptophyta; class Magnoliopsida; order Alismatales; family Hydrocharitaceae; genus Thalassia; species Thalassia testudinum. Next base: position 19,718,757 of record JAZHRO010000015.1, on the reverse strand, counting down.
TAGCTTTTGAAATTCATTGCGCATACCCCCCTAACTTCCTTGCCACTCTTACAATTAGGTCCCTCTACCATTACAGTGGAGGAATCCTACTCCGACGAGGATCCAAGGAGGATTTCTCCCCGAATCCTCAGAGATCTCCTCCCAGATTTGGAAGGGAGATTCTCTAAAGAATTCCCTTCCATCTGAGCGCAATCACAATATCTGATTTGCACCCAATCTCTCGTGCGAATGCACAAGAGATTTGGGTTTCCAACTGATTCCTTCTACGGCAAGGACTTTTTCTCTTGGAATCTTGTCTTCCAAGTGTTGTTTTCGTACTCGGAGGGGGTGAGATCAGTGTGACGTAAATAATTGCGGAAATAATATAAAGCAATAAATAATCACACAAGTACACAAGTAATTTTAGGTGGAAACCCAAACCGGGTGAAAACCACCACCTAACCCTCTCAAGTTAGGATTTTCCGATCAGCCTAGTTGATCAAATCCACTAACCGAATCACTTTAAAAAGAGGGTGATTCAACCTCAGTACAACCACGCTACAAGTACGAGGGTAGCGTTCCTCAACCCCTTCTCTCCACGAGAAGGATTTGTCCCACGAAGGAGACGGGAATTCACAAAGCGAATACCCAACAAAATAACAAAGATAAAAGAAACAACAAGTCCTATAGAGCCAACAAAGTAATTATAAACCTAGCTTCTATAGGAATTAGGAAACTCCCCTTTGCAAGGAGTGCGTCGAGTTGATGACACGGTGCGTGTGCCACGCAACGGCGCAATGTCGCTCTCGTGAACAACGGCGGGAGAGCAGGTACGCGAAGGTTTGATGCTCTCAAGGGAATGGAGCTTAAGCTTGGAGAGCAAGATCTTTTCTGGACACAAAAGAGTGTGAAAGTGTGTAGCTAAGTGTATCCAAGTGTATTTTTGTGTTGCAATGGTTCCCCTCTATTTATAGAGGCCTTAGGAAGGCTTTGGAAGGCTTAGGAAAGGTTCTATAACCGTTGGGAACAAAGTCCAAGAGAATCAGGCCGAAATCAGGACAATGATTACATTTGACAGGGTGATCAGACGTCTAACTCTGGCATCAGTCGTCTGGAAGGCCACTTTAAGACATCTGATTTAAAGGTCAGACGTCTGATTCTATGCGGGTTTCCTCCTGACTTGAATCAGATCTAAACAGGGTTTTTGCGCAAGTCCATCAGACGACATACAGGACGTCTGGCACTATGTATGGACGTCTGGAAACCTACTTTTACTGTGGGAATTGATTTCCAAACATTGCAACGGCTAGAAAATCTCTGAGAAGAGATTTTGGGTCAGCCGAGGCAAAACGGTCAATTATCAGACGTCTGGAAAGGCCTAAGGACGTCTGATAAGGCTCTAACGGTCATATTCTGCAGTGTCTGGCAAGCTAGCCAACGGTCCACTATCTGGACGTCTGGCAAGTCCATCAGACGTCTCCTAAGACGTCTGGTCTAAGGTATGGACGTCTGATTTCATCAGACAGAACTAGCTATGTCCAGCCTAACAGTTATCAGACGTCTGAAACAACAGTCAGACGTCTTAAAAAACTTTATCAGACGTCTAATTTGAGAATTAGACGTCTGGAAGTGCTGTTTGAACCCTATATTGGTTTTCTAGGTATTCTACAGAAAACCTAAGTATCCTAGGGTTGTGCCGGTGTTCCTAGGACTACTGTTAGGGTTCTTTGAGGCTCTTTAACATAATTTTCTAAGGAAAATAAAAAGAGCAAGAAAATAAAGACAAGAGATACAAGAAAGGATTAAAAAGAATCTATCCTATTCTTCTTGTCTTCTATCTTCAATCTGTCGCTCCACGCGAACCTCCTCTGTTTTCCGTCAAGCTCCTCCAATCCGTCCTGGATGTGAGCTCGAACTCCGTCTAAACACGTCCACATTTGCAATTGACCTAAAATCTAGGACTCAAATTGCAAATGTTAAATAACACGTGTTTTGTTATCATCAAAACAAATGATCGTGGTGCTCTAGCACCAACACCAAGCACAAGAGCCCCTGCCAGTACCTATAAAAGGACCACCACCTCCGGTCACATCTTTTCAGCTTGGCTTGGCTAGATAATCACCCTAATTTCGTCCCTTCTCCTCCAGCCAGGTGACCAACAAGCTCCGGTGACCTCTTCTCCTCCTTCTCATCGCTCTGCCACAATACCAGTGGCAGAGACATCTTTGTCTCCTTCCTCCACGTTGCGCCATACCTGCGTGTGCATCTCCAGCCCCGTCGTCGTCGCTGTTCCCCCTCCTTTGGTACTTTTTTCTCCGGCGGTGACAGGTACGAGCTGCCGGCCTCCTCTCTCCCTTTGTCCACGTAGTTAGGTTAGAACACTTCCCCTCTCTCTCTTCTTTATTTCTCCTACTTTTATTTCTACTTTCATGCATCGACCACCACAGACCACCACCACCTTCTCCACCTCCGGTAGACCACCGGCAAGGTGCATCCACCACTCTGCACCTCCACACGCCTCGACACCTATCTCATCACCTCCGCCATCACCCACTGAGCACATTCCACCCTTCCATCGACCACCAACACCTCCACACACGCCCACCGAACACACCCATAAACACGGCCATAGAGCGACCTAGGCACGCACGCTTAGGCCGCCCCGCGGCCAGCCACCCACCTAGGCACTTTCGCCTTGACACGGCGAAGCTCCCCATGTGCATTAACGAGGCTGAAAGACTGTATTTAGTGACTACAGGTCAGACCCCTCCTCCACCATTAGCGACATCTCGAAGGAGCTCGTAAGCTTAACCCAGGCGCTTCGCTCCAGGTCTCCAGGCCCAGGAGGTGCGGGTTGGTCTTGCACACGCACTCAATGAGGCAATTAGCTTTGAAGGAGATCACAGTAGTGGCAATTAGGCGAGAACTTCCTATAGGCGTGCAAGCAGAAGCGGGTGGGATTTTAGTCGCACCTTGGAAACGTAGGAGTGAGGTGCGTAGCTTATATTGATTTTGTGTTTTCTGTTGTTTGCCTCAAACAACATGAGGTGAGGTCCCTCGCCCACAGACGCACGTCTCATCTGCGACCTATGCCTCGCGAACCTGCCTGACCGACACGATTAACCCTCGCACTCCTCGTGCACCACACCCACGCCGATGCACCTGGACCCGGGCACACGAAACCCGACCCGATTACCCGGCCTGGCTCTGGGAGAGCAAACCGAAGAGAGAAATAGAGAGAGTGTACGTGGGGGAGGGTAGGGGTAGGTTTTGCTTCACTGTACAAGGAAAGAAAAGAACAAGAGGAAGGTGCAGCAGTAGAGAAAAGGAGGGAAGTTGAAAGCTTAAAGGCTGAAGAAGAAAGAAGAGGTGAGGCTAAAGAAGAAAGCCAAGGGTAGAAGCTGAAGAAAATAAAGAAAAGAAGGTAGCAAGGAAGGAAAGGAAGGAGGAAGACAGAAGCCAAGGGAAGGAGAAGCACTGTAGCAGAGGTGCGACTGAAGAAGAAAAAGCAAAGGAAGAGAGCTAAGGAAAGAAAGACTAAGGTCTGAGAAGGAAATCAAAGAAGAAGAAAAGCGACAAGGCAAAGGCAGAAGCAAAGAAGAAGAAGAGAGGCAGAAAGAGAAGAGAAAGAAGCATATCTTTTTAAGACGTCTAATTATAGAATCAGACGTCCAATTCTTCTTTTGCTTCATTTTCATAAACTCATGCATTTTAGTTTGAATTAGACTTTGAGTAAATTTAAGTGTTTGAATTACATTATTGAGATTAGTGAATAAATTCCATTTGCTCTCTGTGCTCGACCTCGGATACTTAGGTTTCGAGTAATAAAAACTTCTTATTTGTTTTCAAAGCTTTTTAGACTATACTGCAATGTAACGACTTGCTACTAAAACCCTGATCAAGCATTGTAACATGGCGGGTTTGCCGTAGAGGTTGCAGGTCCAATTCATCATCAGAGGAGGAACTTTCAAATGCAGAAACCATCATACAAGTTTCAATATTCACATTATCATCCTCAAGTTCCTCAATAAATCCACAATTCTCGAATTTATTAATCACCTTAAAAATATCTAATTTCATTCTTTGATCCCTAAAGGTGATTTCCATGCTACCGCTTTCACAGTTAATGTTGTCCTTAGCGGTAGCCAAGAACAGATGCCCCAGAATGATGGGCATGTTCCTCAGATTTTCAGGTACATCCATGCCAAGGACAAGGAAATCTACAGGAAAATAGAAATCCTTAACCTTAACAATAACATCTTTAATAATGCCTCGCGGATTTGTGACCGAATGGTCCGCTAACCATAGCATTACTGAAGTTGGCCGAAGTTCATCTAATCCAAACTTCTCGTAAAGAGAAGTCGGAATTAGGTTGATGGATGCACCCAGATCTAACAGTGCTCTATCAAAAGTGTAATCTCCAATGACACAAGAAATCAAAGAAGCACCTAGATCTCTCTTTTACTGAGGGAGGTGGTGCAGGATAACAGAATTAGCCTGCTCGGAGAGTACCACCTTCCTCGGAACAGATTCTCTCGACTTACTCTTCTGTGTACATAAATCCTTTAAAAATTTCACGTAAGCCGGTATATGCTTGATAGCATCAAGGAGCAAGATATTGATCTTGACAATCTTGAAAATATTCAAAAGCTCCTCATTACTATCAACAAACTTCTTCCTTGATCTGATCAAGGCCTCAGGAAAAGGAACACGAGTCGGACCTTTGGAATCAGGTTCCTGAGCCTTGATTTCTTCTCGAGAGTTCTCCTTTCTCTCCTCAGGTTCTTCAGGATTCGGTAAATCAAAACAATGTGGTTGTGGATCTTGAGTTTGTTTACCACTCCCTAAGGTAACATAATTTGCGGATGAATATGAGTTTGGGTCTTAGGGAGGGTTAGGAAAGATTAGAGGGGCTTCATTAGCCAAGAATCGTTGATTTGCAGAAGAAGAAGAAGGACCCTGCTCAACCACCTAAGCATGCGCGTGTGGGTCCCTCTGATTTTTGTACCCATGGGCTTGATTGCCCGGATTCAGGATATTTCATGGGTTGGGTACGAGTTGAGATGGTAGAGATCCAGGTTGACAAGAATTAGCTATGAGCCCGATTTGCAAGTTGTCCAGCAAGATTTTCATTTGTTGCATGAGCTGGAGCATGGATCCTTGCATCTCTACCATCGTCGGTTCAAATCAACCTGCCACACGGGTTGACGGGCATTCCAAGCTGGCTAATTGACCTGATTTGGGGGCAACAGAGTATAAACATGACCCTGACCCATTGGTCATTGCGGAGCATAGTTGCTGGGTCAGAATTAGGTCTGCTGCCTCGGGTTTTTCCAGGAGAAGTTAGCGTGGTTTCTCTAACCTGTATTATAAGCATTGGATTAGGGGTTGGATTTAACATTCTCCTGTACAGCACAAACATCCTCATAGAGTGAGGATGGAGAGAAAGAAAGGGAAGGATCAAAGAAACTGGGATCAATGGCCCCAGTTTGGAACCCATGGGGGTTCCGAATAATGCTGACTCGGAGGTTGAGCCGCATCAAGTTGATTCACGAACTCCCGTCCAGAAGGAGCTCGCGATGAATGGAATCTTGAATTTTGGGATTGAGTTGATCAAGAGTTGTTCATTGAGTTTCCGCCATCCACTCCTCCATTTTCCTAGCAACCAAGTCCACCTTATCAAGTTTATTACAAATCAATTCCATATCGAATGAATGAGAGTCGTGGACTTCATTAACATTCGATCTAGGCTGCTGGGACTGGATAAAAGTATCCATGGAGGTATAATTGATCGAATTCTCACTCATCTCCTTTAACAAATCGTGCATGCTATCTGCATCTTTGTTGAGGAAATTGCCTTCGCAAGAAGCGTCCACATGATTTCTGAGTTGCTCAATCAACCCGTGGTAGAAGATCTGCACGAGTTGCCATTTTGGCACCTCGTGGTGTGGACACCTCCGCAATAGGTCCTGGAATCGCTCCTAGGCCACATCAAACTGCTCCCCCAGTCGCTGGGTAAAGGTAGTGATTGCTCGTCTCAAAGCATTGGTACGTCGGACAGGGAAGAATTTCTTCAAAGAGGTCGATTTCAACTCATTCCAAGTTGTAATTGGTCTTCCTATAGTCCTATACCAATGAGTGGCTTTATCCCTAAGAGAATGGGGGAAGAGCCTCATGATCATTTGCTCCTCATTCACGTTTCGCACCTTGGTGGTCTAGACCAAAGTGGTCAAGTCCTCCAAGTGCTTAAACGGGTCTTCAGAGCCAAGCCCATGGAAATGTTTAATCAGGCTTAACACCTGGGGCTTGATTTCTACATCTCCGGTAGGAATCTGGATGCCGGGACATTCCCCGTAATTTGAAGGATGATAAAAATCTTTCAAGGGCTGAGCGCCTTGCATTCTCTGCATTTGTTCCAGCTGCCTTCGAAATACCTCTTGTGGATCCTGAGGCAGAGGAGGCTGTTGATCGACCATGGAATAAATTTGGCCAAAATCCAATTTACGCCTCCTATAATACTCTAGTGGTCCTTCCAATCGGGGATTCAATGACATTCTTCCCCGCATAAACTAGGAAAAGGTCGGAAGGACTGGGGATAAGAACCCTGCAGCACAACAAAACAAGCCTGTCCTTAAGTGGGGTAGCCTAAGGATCTACAGACTCCCAAAACCTGCCTTAAGATTATAAACGATTTACTGTATTTGTGTTTGCTCAATCCAACCAGTTAGAAGGAGGGACTGGGGAGAAGGTTCTTCCTTTGGCTTGCACCTCCGGTTCCTAGTGTAAGCCCCAGCCGCAGTCGTTTGACGCTACTCCCCTAGCTAGACATCAGATTGATCAGTACAAACATGTTAATCGTAAACAATCTCAGACTAGGCTCTGAAGAGCAAATCAGCCCTTAAGGCCAATGTCTACTCGATTTTATTGAGGCCTGGGATTGTAGTGCTTATAAAATGTGGTGGGCCCTTTGATAACACTGCATTTTACAATGTTAATTTTGCCAAAAGCGCACAGTCTTAAGGGTAAAATGCACAGAGGACACATCATAGATAGGAATAGGAGCGTTGCATGCATTGCACTTCAAGATTGCTTATAGTGCATTATTAATGGCCATTTGTGCAAGTGCATGTCAAAACAGGCCTCAAATGAGCGATTGGACCACACGGATGGATTCAGAGCGACAAACGGAGTCCAACGAACTAGAAATCAGCTAAATCCAACATCCGGAGCTCCCTCTATCAGCATAAGTGTTGGTGCTAGAGCACCACGATCATTTGTTTTGATGATAACAAAACACGTGTCATTTAATATTTGCACTTTGAGTCCTAGATTTCAGGTCAATCGCAAATGGATACATGATTAGACGGAGTTCGAGCTCGCATCCAGGACGGATTGGAGGAGCTCGATGGAAACCAGAGGAGATTCACGAGGAGCGATAGATTGAAGATGGAAGGACAAGAAGAATAGGATAGAATTCTTTTTATTCCTTTCATGTACTTTTGTCGCTATTTTCTTGCTCTTTATTTCCTTAGAAAATTCAAGTTAAAGAGCCTCAAAGTACCCTAACAGTAGTCCTAGGAACACCCGCACAACCCTAGGATACTTGGGTTTTCTGTAGAATACTTAGAAAACCAATATAGGGTTCAAACAGAGTTTCCAGACGTCTAATTCCCAAATCAGACGTCTGATAAAGTATTTTAAGACGTCTGACTCTTGTTTCAGACGTCTGACTCTTGTTTCAGACGTCTGATAACTATTAGGCTGGATTTAGTGCTCTGTCTGATGAAATCAGACGTCCATACCTTAGACCAGACGTCCTAGGAGACGTCTGATGACTTTGCCAGACGTCCAATTAGTGGACCGTTGGCTGACTTAGTGACTAGTCAAGAATGTGACCGTTAGAGCCTTATCAGACGTCCATAAGACTTTCCAGACGTCTCATAATTGACCGTTTTGCCTCGACTGACCCAAAATCTCTTCTCAGAGATTTTCTAGCCGTTGCAACGTTTGGAAATCCATTCCCACAGAAAAAGTAGGTTTCCAGACGTTCAGACATAGTGCCAGACGTCCTATATGTCGTCTGATGGACTTGCACAAGAACACTGTTTAGATCTGATTCAAGTCAGGAAACAACCCGCCCAAAATCAGACGTCTGACCTTGGAATCAGACGTCTTAAAGTGAACTTCCAGACGTCTGATGCCAGAATTAGACGTCTGATAAGCCTGTCAGAGCAATGATTGTTCCTGATTTCGGGCTGATTCACTTGGGCTTTGTACCCAATGGCTATGGAAGCTTTTCCAAGCCTTCCAAAGCCTTCCTAAGGCCTCTATAAATAGAGGAGAAACTTTGCAACATAAAAAACACACTTAGAGACACCAAGATACACAAGAAATAATTTGTATTACACTTTCCACTCTCTTGTGTCGTAGCTAGCTCTTGCTCTCCAAACTCAAGCTCCATTCTCTTGAGAGCATCAAGCTGTTGCGCACTCGTTCTCCCGCCGTTGTTCACGAGAGCGACGTTGCGCCATCGTGTGGTTCACGCACCGCGTCATCAACTCGACGCACTCCTTGCAAAGGGGAGTTTCCTAATTCCTATAGAAGCTAGGTTTAAAATTACTTTGTTAGCTCTATAGGATTACTTGTTTATTTTATCTTTGTTATTTGGTTGGGTATTCGCTTTGCGAATTCTCGTCTCCTTCGCGAGACAAAATCCTTCTCGTGGAGAGAAGGGGTTGAGGTACGCTGCCCTCGTGTAAGTAGCGTGGTTGTAATTGAGGTTGAATCACCCTCGTTTTAAAGTGATTCGGTTTAGTGGATTTTGATCAACTTGGTTGATCAGAAAATCCTAACTCGAGAGGATTAGGTGGTGGTTTTCACCCGGTTTGGGTTTCCACCTAAAAATCTTTGTGCCTTTTGTGCGATTGTTATTTTGTGAAGATTGTTTATTATTTATTTCCGCAATTATTACATCATCCCTCCTGGTAGGGCGAACCCACATTTGGTATCAGAGCAGGTTCTTGCGAGATCGGAGTAACACCCGGCAAGAGATCAAATGGAGGGAAGCACATCAGCGATCAAAATATCCGAGGGGTAGTCCACAGTCCGACCACCCTACTTCGACGGGAACAACTACAGCTACTGGAAGCTGAGGATGAGGATGTGGCTTCAAGCTCAAGCCACGGACTTCGCTCTATGGGGATGTTGCGAAGCCCCATAAGAGATCCTGGGGCGACCCGACGCAGGATACTCGCAGCAGCAGATTCGGGAACTCTCGCTCAACGTGAAAACAATGAACGCGTTGTATTGCACGCTCAGCCTGGAGGAGCTCAACAGAATCTCGCAATACGCCACCGCATACGAGATTTGGCACACACTTGAGGTAACTCACGAAGGTACCTTTAAGGTTAAAACTTCTAAAATTAATTTACTTTCTCAAGAATTTGAGTCTTTTTCTATGAAACCTAACGAGTCTTTAAGTGAGATGAACACTAGGTTCACTCTCATTGTAAATAATTTGAAAGCATTAGGGAAGACCTTCATCAAGGGGGAGCTTCAAGGGAAGCTTCTTCGTTCCCTTGGACCGGAATGGGAACAGAAAGTCACCGCCATCGAGGAGGCGAACGAAGTAGAGGAGCTCAACATGGAAGATCTCCAAGGCAATCTAATGGCCTACGAGACAAAGTTGAAGCAGAAGAAGAAGGATACACCGGAGCCTAAACCGAAGAAGACTCTCGCCTTCAGAGCCACGTCGGATAGCGAGGTAAGTTCCGACGACGAAGACTTTAGAATTTTACTTAAAAAATTTTCCAAGTTTTGTAGGGAATTAAAGAAAGAGAAAAAGGAGAAGAAGGAAAAGGAAAAGAGATCTAAGAAGAAGGCGTTCCAAGCCACTTGGGACGATTCCAGCTCGGAGGAAGAAGAAGAAGAAAAAGAAGAAACCGCTTGCTTTGGTTTCATGGCCAGAGGAAGCAATAGCGACAGCGAAAGTGGAAGCGACTCCGACAACGAGGTAAATTTCGATTTACAAGAAGCTTTTAATGAACTATTTGAGATTAGTAAATCACTAAAAATAGAAAATAAAAGCATGAAAAAGAATCTTAGCTTTCTTAAAAATGAAAATGATAGGTTAGAAAAATAACTTAAGGACATAGAAGCTAGTCCTAAAAATGATAACCTATTATTAGAAAATCATAACCTCATCAATGAAAATAATAAATTGATTGAGGAAAATGATAGTCTAAAGTTAGAAATCTATGATTTAAAGACTAAGATGCAAACTATAGAAAAAGAAATCACATGTCTTGGGGAAAATTCTAACAAATTAATCAACAAAGTAGATAATTTTTATAGCCCTAAGGTTGAGAAAGGATCTCCGTCAAGGAGACCCGTTAACCGATCCGGATCCAAGCTCACTTGGATACCGAAGAAAAATTTGGAATCTTGTTTTGTAGGTTTCAGGGATAACTACAACACAAAGGACTGGACCTAGAAACTAAAGGCTGGTCAACTCGAGTTTGGAGAACCAAGGAGTAGACCAAGGAGGAGAACAAGAAGACCGACGAGACGGCGAACAAGCGACGGACCCACCGCACGTCGACCACCAGACTGGAGACCGACGCCGATGCCCGGGCCTCCAAGCTACGGATGGGAGCCCCATCCGATGTGGCATCCACCACCATTTGGGCTATTTTATTGGCCATGGTAGGTGAGGTAAAAATTCTTCACCCTATCTTTTTATCATTAGCATTTAGATAGGGGGAGTCAAAAAAATTTATGAGCCAATTGTCAATTTTTAAGGGGGAGTTACAAGTTAGCTAAATTTCCTTTAGTAAGGAGGAGAAAAATAATAGCTATCTTGTTGTTATAAAAAGAAAAAAAGGGGGAGGACATCACCTTTGTTAAAAGAAATTTATAGAAGAGCTTGTTTTAAGGGAGAGTTATAGGAAATGTAAAATCAATTAAACCTTTTTGATAATGTCAAAAAGGGGGAGGATTTTTTGCATTATTATTTATGGTTTTGTCATCATCAAAAAGGGGAAGATTGTTGGTGCTAGAGCACCACGATCATTTGTTTTGATGATAACAAAACACGTGTCATTTAACATTTGCACTTTGAGTCCTAGATTTCAGGTCAATCGCAAATGGATACGTGATTAGACGGAGTTCGAGCTCGCATCCAGGATGGATTGGAGGAGCTCGATGGAAACCAGAGGAGATTCGCGAGGAGCGATAGATTAAAGATGGAAATATAAGAAGAATAGGATAGAATTCTTTCTATTCCTTTCATGTACTTTTGTCGTTATTTTCTTGCTCTTTATTTCCTTAGAAAATTCATGTTAAAGAGCCTCAAAGTACCTTAACAGTAGTCCTAGGAACACCCGCACAACCCTAGGATACTTAGGTTTTCTGTAGAATACTTAAGAAACCAATATAGGCTTCAAATAGAGTTTCCAGATGTCTAATTCCCAAATCAGACGTCTGATAAAGTATTTTAAGACGTCTGACTCTTGTTTCAGACGTCTAATAACTATTAGGCTGGATTTAGTATTCTGTCTGATGAAATCAGACGTCCATACCTTAGACCAGATGTCTTAGGAGATGTCTAATGACTTTGCCAGACGTCCAATTAGTGGATCGTTGGCTGACTTAGTGAACAGTCAAGAATGTGACCGTTAGAGCCTTATCAGACGTCCATAGGACTTTCCAGACGTCTGATAATTGACCGTTTTGCCTCGGCTGACCCAAAATCTCTTCTCAGAGATTTTCTAGCCGTTACAACGTTTGGAAATCCATTCCCACAGAAAAAGTAGGTTTCCAGACGTCCAGACATAGTGCCAGACGTCCTATATGTCGTCTGATGGACTTGCACAAGAACCCTGTTTAGATATGATTCAAGTCAGGAAGCAACCCGCCCAAAATCAGATGTCTGACCTTGGAATCAGACGTCTTAAAGTGAACTTTCAGATGTCTGATGTCAGAATTAGACGTCTGATAAGCCTGTCAGAGCAATGATTGTTCCTGATTTCGGGCTGATTCACTTGGGCTTTGTACCCAATGGCTATGGAAGCTTTTCCAAGCCTTCCTAAGGCCTCTATAAATAGAGGGGAACCTTTGCAACATAAAAAACACACTTAGAGACACCAAGATACACAAGAAACAATTTGTATTACACTTTCCACTCTCTTGTGTCCTAGCTAGCTCTTGCTCTCCAAGCTCAAGCTCCATTCTCTTGAGAGCATCAAGATGTTGCGCACCGGCTCTCCCGCCGTTGTTCACGAGAGCGACGTTGCGCCATCGCGTGGCTCACGCACCGCGTCATCAACTCGACGCTCTCCTTGCAAAGGGTAGTTTCCTAATTCCTATAGAAGCTAGGTTTAAAATTACTTTGTTGGCTCTATAGGATTACTTGTTTATTTTATCTTTGTTATTGGGTTGGGTATTCGCTTTGCGAATTCCCGTCTCCTTCGCGAGATAAAATCCTTCTCGTGGAGAGAAGGGGTTGAGGTACGCTACCCTCGTCCAAGTAGCGTAGTTGTAATTGAGATTGAATCACCCTCGTTTTAAAGTGATTCGGTTTAGTGGATTTTGATCAACTTGGTTGATCGGAAAATCCTAACTCGAGAGGATTAGGTGGTGGTTTTCACCTGGTTTGGGTTTCCACCTAAAAATCTTTGTGCCTTTTGTGCGATTGTTATTTTGTGAAGATTATTTATTATTTATTTCCGCAATTATTACATCATCCCTCCTGGTAGGGCGAACCCACATTTGGTATCAGAGTAGGTTCTTGCGAGATCGGAGTAACACCCGGCAAGAGATCAAATGGAGGGAAACACATCAGCGATCAAAATATCTGAGGGGTAGTCCACAGTCCGACCACCCTACTTCGACGGGAACAACTACAGCTACTGGAAGCTGAGGATGAGGATGTGGCTTCAAGCTCAAGCCACGGACTTCGCTCTATGGGGACGTTGCGAAGCCCCATAAGAGATCCCGGAGCGACCCGACGCAGGATACTCGCAGCAGCAGATTCGGGAACTCTCGCTCAACGTGAAAACAATGAACGCGTTGTATTGTGCGCTCAGCCCGGAGGAGCTCAACAGAATCTCGCAATGCGCCACCGCATGCGAGATTTGGCACACACTTGAGGTAACTCACGAAGGTACCTTTAAGGTTAAAACTTCTAAAATTAATTTACTTTCTCAAGAATTTGAGTCTTTTTCTATGAAACCTAACGAGTCTTTAAGTGAGGTGAACACTAGGTTCACTCTCATTGTAAATAATTTGAAAGCATTAGGGAAGACCTTCATCAAGGGGGAGCTTCAAGGGAAGCTTCTTCGTTCCCTTGGACCGGAATGGGAACAAAAAGTCACCGCCATCGAGGAGGCGAACGAAGTAGAGGAGCTCAACATGGAAGATCTCCTAGGCAATCTAATGGCCTACGAGACAAAGTTGAAGCAGAAGAAGAAGGATACACCGGAGCCTAAACCGAAGAAGACTCTCGCCTTCAGAGCCACGTCGGATAGCGAGGTAAGTTCCGACGACGAAGACTTTAGAATTTTACTTAAAAAATTTTCCAAGTTTTGTAGGGAATTAAAGAAAGAGAAAAAGGAGAAGAAGAAGGAAAAGGAAAAGAGATCTAAGAAGAAGGCGTTCCAAGCCACTTGGGATGATTCCAGCTCGGAGGAAGAAGAAGAAGAAAAAGAAGAAACTGCTTGCTTTGGTTTCATGGCCAGAGGAAGCAATAGCGACAGCGAAAGTGGAAGCGACTCCGACAACGAGGTAAATTTCGATTTACAAGAAGCTTTTAATGAACTATTTGAGATTAGTAAATCACTAAAAATAGAAAATAAAAGCATGAAAAAGATTCTTAGCTTTCTTAAAAATGAAAATGATAGGTTAGAAAAATAACTTAAGGACATAGAAGCTAGTCCTAAAAATGATAACCTATTATTAGAAAATCATAACCTCATCAATGAAAATAATAAATTAATTGAGGAAAATGATAGTCTAAAGTTAGAAATCTATGATTTAAAGACTAAGATGCAAACTACAGAAAAAGAAATCAATGTCTTAGGGAAAATTCTAACAAATTAATCAACAAAGTAGATAATTTTTATAGCTCTAAGGTTGAGAAAGGATCTCCGTCAAGGAGACCCGTTAACCGATCTGGATCCAAGCTCACTTGGATACTGAAGAAAAATTTGGAATCTTGTTTTGTAGGTTTCAGGGATAACTACAACACAAAGGACTGGACCTACAAACTAAAGGCTGGTCAACTCGAGTTGGGAGAACCAAGGAGTAGACCAAGGAGGAGAACAAGAAGACCGACGAGACGACGAACAAGCGACGGACCCGCCGCACGTCGACCACCAGACTGGAGACCGGCGCCGATGCCCGAGCCTCCAAGCTACGGATGGGAGCCCCATCCGATGTGGCATCCACCACCATTTGGGCCATTTTATTGGCCATGGTAGGTGAGGTAAAAATTCTTCACCCTATCTTTTTATCATTAGCATTTAGATAGGGGGAGTCAAAAAAATTTATGAGCCAATTGTCAATTTTTAAGGGGGAGTTACAAGTTAGCTAAATTTCCTTTAGTAAGGGGGAGAAAAATAATAGCTATTTTGTTGTTATAAAAAGAAAAAAAGGGGGAGGACATCACCTTTGTTAAAAGAAATTTATAGAAGAGCATGTTTTAAGGGGGAGTTATAGGAAATGTAAAATCAATTAAACCTTTTTGATAATGTCAAAAAGGGGGAGGATTTTTTGCATTATTAGTTATGATTTTGTCATCATCAAAAAGGGGGAGATTGTTGGTGCTAGAGCACCACGATCATTTGTTTTGATGATAATAAAACACGTGTCATTTAACATTTGCACTTTGAGTCCTAGATTTCAGGTCAATCGCAAATGGATACATGATTAGACGGAGTTCTAGCTCGCATCTAGGACGGATTGGAGGAGCTCGATGGAAACCAGAGGAGATTCGCGAGGAGCGATAGATTGAATTTGGAAGGACAAGAAGAATAGGATAGAATTCTTTTTATTCCTTTCATGTACTTTTGTCGTTATTTTCTTGCTCTTTATTTCCTTAGAAAATTCATGTTAAAGAGCCTCAAAGTACCTTAACAGTAGTCCTAGGAACACCCACACAACCCTAGGATACTTAGGTTTTTTGTAGAATACTTAAAAAACCAATATAGGGTTCAAACAGAGTTTCCAGACGTCTAATTCCCAAATCAGACGTCTGATAAAGTATTTTAAGACGTCTGACTCTTGGTTCAGACGTCTGATAACTATTAGGCTGGATTTAGTGTTCTGTCTGATGAAATAAGACGTCCATACCTTAGACCAGACATCTTAGGAGACGTCTGATGACTTTGCCAGACGTCCAATTAGTGGACCGTTGGCTGACTTAGTGAACAGTCAAGAATGTGACCGTTAGAGCCTTATCAGACGTCCATAGGACTTTCCAGACGTCAAGTAATTGACCGTTTTGCCTCGGCTAACCCAAAATCTCTTCTCAGAGATTTTCTAGCCGTTGCAACGTTTGGAAATCCATTCCCACAGAAAAAGTAGGTTTCCAGACGTCCAGACATAGTGCCAGACGTCCTATATGTCGTCTGATGGACTTGCACAAGAACCCTGTTTAGATCTGATTCAAGTCAGGAAACAACCCGCCCAAAATCAGACGTCTGACCTTGGAATCAGACGTCTTAAAGTGAACTTCCAGACGTCTGATGCCAGAATTAGACGTCTGATAAGCCTGTCAGAGCAATGATTGTTCCTGATTTCGGGCTGATTCACTTGGGCTTTGTACCCAACGGGTACGGAAGCTTTTCCAAGCCTTCCAGAGCCTTCCTAAGGTCTCTATAAATAGATGGGAACCTTTGCAATATAAAAAACACACTTAGAGACACCAAGATACACAAGAAACAATTTGTATTACACTTTCCACTCTCTTGTGTCCTAGCTAGCTCTTGCTCTCCAAGCTCAAGCTCCATTCTCTTGAGAGCATCAAGCTGTTGCGCACCCGCTCTCCCGCCGTTGTTCACGAGAGCGACGTTGCGCCATCACGTGGCTCACGCACCGCGTCATCAACTCGACGCACTCCTTGCAAAGGGCAGTTTCCTAATTCCTGTAGAAGCTAGGTTTAAAATTACTTTGTTGGCTCTATAGGATTACTTGTTTATTTTATCTTTGTTATTTGGTTGGGTATTCGCTTTGCGAATTCCCGTCTCCTTCGCGAGACAAAATCCTTCTCGTGGAGAGAAGGGGTTGAGGTACGCTACCCTCGTGTAAGTAGCGTGGTTGTAATTGAGGTTGAATCACTCTCGTTTTAAAGTGATTCGGTTTAGTGGATTTTGATCAACTTGGTTGATCGGAAAATCCTAACTCGAGAGGATTAGGTGGTGGTTTTCACCCAGTTTGGATTTCCACCTAAAAATCTTTGTGCCTTTTGTGCGATTGTTATTTTGTGAAGATTGTTTATTATTTATTTCCGCAATTATTACATCATCCCTCCTGGTAGGGCGAACCTTCAATAAGAAGATCTGGTCGTTGATCATTAGATCAACGACCCACAGCACACCACGTGGAGCTTCCCCCGCACCCTTCATCACGCAGCACCACTTTAAGCCATCCGATCTTCGATTGGACGGCTGGAAATTGTGCTCGCCTGCGCCCTCCGCATCCATGCACCCAACATCACACGAAGATCCGACCGTTGGATCCCCATCCAACGGTCGGTAGCAGCCGTGCCCAAACTCTCCGCGTGACCATTTGCGAGGGCAGCGCATTGGTCTCACCCCCGCAACACACTCGCAAGGTGTGTGATCGAATTGCCCGCCGCACCTCATCAGCTGATTTCACCCGCGCGCTCAAATTCAGTCGCACGATCACCATCGAACGTTCTCGATAGCGCTACGCAGCGCACCTACAGACGTCGATCCTCCACACGCACGCCTACGCTGGTTGACGATGCCTGCACGCATGCTCACTTGAAGCACAATCCAAGAGTGCCCTTAGTGAGATCTCAGCCATCCAATCTGCGATCGGACAGCCCACAGCACGCGCTCACGGATTGCGCGTGGTGAAGAACAGCGTGCGCACATGACCGTTGGGAAGGGGCTTCACCAAAACTTTTAGCATGGGTTTAGTGACGTCCTGGGCGTCGCTAAAGCCCATACTTAAAATGGAAACCTCTTCTTTCTATATAAACCCCTCCCAACCACCCATGTAAAGCATTCAATTCACCTAGCAAGTGTTGTAACACCCTCCTATCCTCCTTTAGCATCTCTTGTAGTCAACGGAGTCGACGAGCCACTGACGGAGCCTCCTTCCACCGCCATGGCCACCTCGCCATCTCCCCTCTCTCTCTCTTTCCTTCCCTTTAATCTAGCTTTACTTCCCTTTTATTCAAGCATTTAGCTACTGTTGTATTTGTAAAACTTGATTTGCGTGTTTAATATAGTGTTGATGTTGTTCTCCATCTTGCTTTGAGTAGTTGCTATGATTTAAAAGACTCTAACCCTACTCTCTCTCTCTCTCTCATTTTTCTACCATGTCTTCTTGCAAGCAAAAACCCGTTATCTTCGTGACATTAAGTGACAAAGAAAATCCGATTTTCATGCCTCCTTGTGATCGACACTCGGACTCACGTCTGTTTCTTCTTTTAAAACTAACGTTGCGAGTGCAAACTATAATGATCTTTTAAACAAACACATCTTTAGCACGTCACCCTTAAAATGGGTTGTGCCCTCAATGATCAATTGAGTATGTGTAAGTGCGTACACAACCAGGGTTTTCAAGCAAGATTATTTATGATGAGTAGATTTAATGTTCAAATCTTGCTTAAGTAGCTTTTAGGGTTTAGAATTAGGTTGATTTCAATCAAGTTCGAGGCAAACCAGGCTTTCAAGCAAGGGTGAAGATTGCTTTCCTTTTAAAACTAGAAATAAAGTGGAGTGCCTGGTATGAACCAAGATTGAAAACCCTAAGAGAAAGCTACTTGGTGAGTTGGTTTTAGATTGAGTGGTGTGGCCCAAACAACTCAAACAATTGGCCACAATTGCACCACTGGGTTAGGCACACAAAAAAGATTAACCTAGAATGATTTCTACTTTTTTATGCGTTGATTTGTGTGTACCGGTTCCACAGATCAGAATCCGATTGAGTAGAAGAAAATCAAGTAGGTTAAGTGCCTTGAATGTGGGTGTATGTTATGTGTATGTTGAATTACCCCACAAAATTATCTTTTTATTTTTTTTTATATGCGAGGATGAAATGTGAGTAAAAATCCAATCAACCAAACTAATCCTAGGTTTTATGCAAACACCTAGGTTAATTGGAATTTGAATTTAATGTGATGAAATGAAATCTATAGAGGGGGAAGAATACGGAGCACTTATAGTCGTCTTCAACTGCACTTTACTCTGATTTACCGCTTGATGATTCCCTGATAGAGGTATCTGCAAAATAATAGACACGAGAGATAGCAAGTTAGAAGACAGTAAAGTGCATGAAATACGAAAAGAAGATCGGAAAATCGTTACCTCCCCGGCAACGGCGCCAAAATGTTGAACGTCGGAAGACTACGCTATCGGAGTTGGTTTTAAAAACCTGTCGTTGTAATTCAAGTAGCGAAGAACTCGGGTTCAGCAAAAAAAATTTATACCGGAAAAGAAATCCCGAGTCGAACTCAGGAAGGCTACGTTGATCAAAAATTCGTAATTATATTTTTTTATGTTTTTGTTTAAAGAGTGGAATAATCACAATGAAATGGAATAAATATAAACAATAAGAGAGAGAGAGAAGATTCACTTGATGTTGCAAAATATTTTTACAACTAAGAAAGTGAGAAAGATTACACTAAAAAGCAAGAGATTATTACAACTAGAAAGCATGAAAACTTCTACTCTAGCAATCAGGAAAAGGAATGGGAGAGAGAAGTTATCCTCCTCGACGATCACTTGGAGGATGAGCCGGATGAGACAACGCCTGGAAGACGAGGAATAGAGCGAGAAGAAGGAGGTCGAAGCAGAAGGAACGGGAACGAGGCAGCACGTCATCATCGTCATGGGATCTGCTTCAGAAATGGGGTGAAAAATTGATTTTAGCTCTTGAGGAGCATTTCGGGTGTGGGACAAGCTTTTCTTGAGCTCTAGAGAGGGAGAGAAGAGAAGGAAGGGATGAGAAATCTATATGGAGGAGGTCTCCTTTTATAGTTGCAAGGAGTGGGGGCATTTTAGACATTTTAATTTCAAAAACATTAATATGGGACTATTAGTGACGGACTTAAACGTCACTAAAGGTCTGTAGTGGGCGACGTGTGCACACACTGCGCGCGCCCGCTCTTCTCCAGCCAAAATGCCTGCGCACGTTCGCGCGCTCACAGCTGTTCGATCAAGAGATCAGACGGCTGAGAGTAGTTATGCCAGCGCCGCGCGCCCGCGTGCGATCATGCATAAGCGCTGATGAGAACCTCATCATGAGCCATAACTAGCTCATTTTGACCTAATACAAAGGATAAAAGCTCCTACATAACTCAAGGAAAGGCTTAACTCAGAGAATTCTGAGTTTAAGGAGAAAACAAGTCATAAGGGGTAAAAATGCAATTTTACCAGTATAATCTGCATACAGGGTAATTCAGGATCCAAACATAGGTCAAAGCAACTTAATAAGAATAAAAGTGGGATGAGATGATCTAGCAAGGCTACAGCAATTCCAAGGAACTAAATGATAATCTGTAACCCTAAAACAACCCACTTCAATTCACGAGGTTCGAGGCAAAGTAAAAATAGAATAAACCCTCTAAAATTCATAGAAAAATAACCTCTAGGGTTTAGAACCTTCAATTTGGCCTTCAGAATCCATTTTGACCTACATTGGGAACCATGCCCAATTAATAACTTAATTTGGGTTTTCGCATAAATTGACAGGTCAAACAAGGTTTAATATAGAAATGAAATTCACCATCAGATTCCTTAGGCCCTAATTAGTCATGTATAAAAACTTGAGCCTAAGAAGAAACCTCCTTGACCAACTTTACACTTTGGTCCTCATATATTTACTTTTTGGCCCTCAACTTTTGAACCCTCGCATTTTGGCCCCTAACTCTCCTTCGTTCTTTGCATTCAGGTCCCCCTGCAAAACCTGCCAGCACCATGCTCCGGCGACCTTGCGCGGAGCATGGCGCCGCGCAGGGTGAGGGGGAGAGCCTGGCAAGTAAACCGGGGGTGCCCTGCGTCGTCAGCCGTCGTAGGGACACCCCCTGGTCGCTGTAACTCACTATACCGGCCGTGCGAACGCACGGACGGTATGGGTCTCCATCTCCGGCGTCCTCCGGCGAGGGAGACACGTCGTCTCCCTCCACCTTCCTCCCTGTTTTGATCCCTATAAATACCCCCGTCGCTCCACCGACCTCGGCAGCTGGGATCTGACGGAGAAAACCCCCAACTTTCCTCTCTTCTCACTCCGGCAGACGCCCACCAGCTCCGGTGGTTTTTTTTCTCCTCCTCCTCTTCGCACTGCCGCACTACCAGCAGCAGGGTTGCCCTCCCTCGCTCTTCCCGCGCCACGCCGTACCCAGCTGGCGCATCTCCGGCTCTCTGCTCGCCGCCGCCCCTTCCCTGGGCATCTTCTTCTCCGGCGACAGTCGATACGACTGTCGCCCTGCCCCGGCCCCTTTCGTCTCCATAGCTAGGTCAGAACTCCTCCCATCTCCCCCTCTTTCTTTTCCTCACTGTCTTTTATTTGATTAAACCCTCGACCGCTCCTGTCCACCGTCACCCCCTTCGCCTCCGGCCATCCTCCGGCGAGCCGCTCCCATCACCCCAGCATCCCACATGACTCGCCGACCACCGCAGAACCTCCGCCTCCTCACCCTGATCAACCCCCGCCCTTCCACTTCCCGCACATCACCCTCTGCAACACCACCGAACAAACCCATCCTCCGACCCACAGTCCGACCTAGGGCAGCCCTTGCACGTCGCCCCACGCCTCGCCACCACCCACACGAGCTTCGCCGCACTCTGGCGAAGCTCCCGGCACCTTCTGATTAGGCCGAGAGGCCGTTTTGCTGTGAACAGGCCACCCGACCTCCGCCGCCATTGCCGTGCAGAAGGAGCTGCTTCCGCCTGCAGCTGCAGGTGCGTCACGCCCAGCGCCACGCCCAGATTCGACTCCCAGGCCTTGCGAGGCATTTCGACAAAACATCAGGCTCGCAGCTGGGGCGAAGGCTTCGCGTGAAGCCGCGATCGCCCACTGCTTTCTCCGCTGCGGGCGCTCAATTGAGGTGGGACATTTAGTCCCACCTCGGAAAAGTCTGAAGAGGCGCAGTGGTTTAAAGCGAAAAAGTGCTGGAGGCTTACTGCCTCAGCACACGGGGTGAGGTCCCCTTCACCCGCCCGGTTACCCGGTCTCGTCCGCGCTCACGCCCCGCGGATCTGACCCGACCCGACTTAGACTGACCTGCACTCCTCGCCCACCACGCACGCCGGTGGCCCTGGACCCGGGCGCGACCCGTACCCGACTACCCGGCAGCTCTGGGAGAGCTTTCCCAAGAGTGGTTTCAGAGAGAGAGAGACGCGGGGGGGAGGGTAGAGTAGGTTTTGTCCTCTGATGTAAACTCTGAAGTGTGCAGGCACAGGTGAAGAAGAAGGACCGCGGAAGAAGAAGGAAGCTGAGGGAGACACTGTAGCAACAAGCAGTTTAAGTCGTCTGATTGGAAAATCAGACGACGTCCTGAAGGGAAAAGAAGAAAGAAGGAGGGACGACGTCCTGACTGGAAAAAGAAAAGAAGAAAGAAGGAGATCTGAAGAACAACAGAAGAAGGCGAGGCAGAGGAGAACACAAAAGAACAAGGGAAGAACTGAAAGAAGAAGAAAAAAGAGAAGAAGATCTGAAGAAAGGAAAAGAAGAAGAGCAGGACCGCTCTGCAGAAGAAAAAGGAAGAGCAGGAACAGCTGAAAGAAGAAGAACATCACCACTGCAGAAGAAGAACATCACCACTGCAGATAAAGAAGAAGAAGATAACAGAAGATCTGAGACGAGGAGAAGCAAAGAGAAAAGAAGAAAAGACAACAAATTCTTTCTCTCTCTTTCTTTATTTTTGTAAAAGAAACATGTATATCTCTAGAATACAACTTGCTCCCTGAGTTCGACCTCGGGAACTCTTTTATTTTCCGAGTAAAAATATTTTATATATTTGAAATGATGGCAATAACTGACTATACTACAACGCTATAACAATAAAACCCGGTTGTCACAACGCCATCTCTTCATTTTGGCGCCGTTGCCGGGGAGCAACGGCTATTCTAGAGGTAAATATTCCTGTTTCTTTTTAATTTTTGATAATCTCCTCTCTTTTGTGCAGAAAACTACAGGAAATCAAGAAGACAAGCAACCGCGCGACAACCACTCCGAGGACAGGTAAATTTTTCCTCTCGCTATTAACCCCTAAAACTCTAAAGAGGAAGAAAAGAAAAGAACAAGCAATATAGGGCTAACCTGTCTTCCATACTTAGTAACCATAAAAGTTGCATGTTTTCAACTCATTAGTCCTGCACACTATTAAGGGTATTTAAGGGCTAACACATTCTTGCTTGAGCCCTAATTACCCAACAAAGAACTAACTGGACCAAGTAGAGCCAACATAAGATTCAACATTAGGGTTTTAGAGACACACTACTTAAATCAAGAATGGAGAAAATCCAAAAGAAGTGTGCCTAAACCATTGATTGAAAATACCTATTCAAAAGAAAACCTAAAACAATTGGCTCTCTAAACACTTGAACCCTAAAAGACACGACCTAAAAGCTCTCAAAGAAAACAAGAGGTAAAGTTGACCCCTTGGGTCAACCAACCTTAAATTAGGTCACTCTTTGCACTTAAAAGACTAAAGTTCAAGTGAAACCTTAAGCACCCTGATCTTAAAATTGGTAGACTTAAGAGGTCAAGATCCCCATTCTGGTCTACCTGGAACCGCAGTGACAAGAGAGGTCGGGTGGGGGAAACCCTGTAACCCGTGGGGACGCTCTACCGTGTAGGGGTCTTTGCGGGACTCTCCCTCTCTGGCTGCCTAGGTAATTCTCAGGTGGACGATCTTTCTGATCAAGGGGTCCATCTGCCCCGCACCTCTATAGTCACCCAACAAATTTTTGGGTGTCTTGATTGGGTCCAGCACTTGCTTATCTCATCCAGTCCTTCAGTATTTTTCAGGAGGTCCTTGAAACCTCCTATAGAAATTCACTCTCCCCGAGGCTAAGCCTCGGGTCCTTTGTTTTTGCAAAAATCATTCACACAGCCCTTCTTTCCTCTGATTCTGAACAAAGTCCCCTTCTTCCATTAATTCAAACTTCTGATTCTATCTTGATTCCACCACCTGATTCGAAGATGCAGCCTAATTACCTAGCAAGACTACAATGTAAAAAACCTGAATATCTGAGATCCATGAAAGATAAGATGATTGAGGATGCCCTTGAAATCTATGAAATCAAATATAAACCCTCAACACCAATAGGAAACATTCAGGTTGATGTTCCAACAACCACAGCTTTCATCATAAACTGTGCCCAAATTCTATTGACTGAAATTTCAAAAGGATCAACCCGAAATATGCTCATGACAGGATACATTGAGATGGAAAAATTACACCAATCTGAATACCTTCAATGCTTAACAAATCCTGTACTTTGGGAACAACACCAAGATGCCCTTATGAAATGGGTAGAAATGATGAAATCAGTAGAACAAATTATCAACCAGAAATACCCGTATATACCAAAAACAGAGGATGAACTATCTTGGAACAGTATTAAGGAACAATCCAGTTTCCTAGATCTCGGGATTGAGGCACAAAGTGGTTGTAAAATCCCAACCCAGATAGAAGACAATGTTGAATTAGGTTGGGATATTGCAGGAGAACATAATGATGAGCCAAACTTAGACCATGAATTGTCAAGCCTAGAATTTCAAAACTCCTGCAATAATGAAATCAGAACTGAACCTTCTGAGGGTATAAATTCCGCCCCTTATTTTGATAAGGTGACCCTCGAAGGTTATTCGGACTTAGGTTCTAATAATTCTACCCACATCCTAAGCCTAGAACCTAGATCTGAAACTTATTGGGAAGATTCTGAGGCCCCTTATGAGAAAGATCAAGTTTTTACAGAATATGATTCCGGGCCTCTATTTGACGAATATCCCTCTCCAACATCCTCAGGAAATCTGATCGATTTTTCAAAAAACATGCCAATTTATGATACAGAAACTGAGGAGTTGGATGAGCAAGGTTTTAATGGGGTCTATCCTACCAGCTTAGAGCTTGAACAGAACATCTTTTTGAGCCCAGAATTGACATATAGGCTAGAACCCAGTCAGGCTGCTGATTCCACATCTGATGATTTTTGCTGTGGTGGAATTCATGATCATGAATCTCATTTTCGCCAACTCTCCGACAATTTCAAATCTGACTATAATTGCGGAGAGATTCCCCTTCCTGAACACGCCAGGCCTATCTACGACCTCAGTTCTCATGACTCTGACTCCGACTCTGAGGTCCTGATTCCCGAGATCACTGATAACACAGAATCATTCCTTTTCGATCCTCAGGAACCAAAAACAGAAAATGCCAAGAGTGATTGTAACCTAGAATCCAAATTTTTTCTCGAATCCGATTCCTTTCATCCTACAGACACTCTTCCGGCATTTGATAGTTACCCAGAGGACTCTCTACAGAAAACCACCTATCATCTGTTTCTAGAAGAGCCCTCGTACATAATGGCCACCTCGTCCGCACACACAGAACAGATCAAAACCTCTCCCAAACCCCGACCCGCAACCGGACTCAATTTCTATTCAGATTCACCTCTCACCGAGCCGATTGCATTTCCACATCGGGTTTCGAACATTGATAAGACTACATACCATGCTCTATCATTCTCTGATCACCCCCGTAGGGTTTCCGCGTCATTCATTGATTATTCTACGGGTCCCTACTCTGACCAGGCTGATTCGACTCAGCCAAACCCTGCGTTTACACTTCCACATCCATCTGAGCTTCATAGTTTATGGTGGGCTCCACACCTTTTTATCCACATCTATCAACCCACCAGATTGATTGGGTTTGGGCTGCATCATCAGCCTGTTGATCTGAACAAGTACCTGGTTGGACCAACCAGGCTCTTAATCAAGGTGCTTGTCTTACAAAACTCCGCTGATTTGACCATCCCCTCTCCATCGCATTTCCCGCTTGGCTGAAGGCATCAAATTTAGCGCTCAACGGGAGGCAGCCCGTCATTCTCTTTGAAAACCTGAAACTTGTTCTGACAGCTTTTTGCACTTGAAGTTCACACTTTAAGACAGCCGACTCCACCTCAGGTGCTTGCATCTGAGATTAGAAATCGTCTGCAACAGTCACCCCGACCCATTCACTCATCAAAACAGCTATCCTAATGTATGAACTTAGTTGAATAAAAACCCCTAGGTTACAATGAGGACATTGCAAATCTTAGGCATGGGGGGGTAGGAAAGTGCAAAAACTTGTAAGAAAAGGTTTCAAACAAAAAATTCACATATGCCAAAAATACCATAAAAATTAAAAAAAAAATTTTTTTTTTCAAAAAAGAATAAAAGGAGAAGGAAATTTTGTGAAGGAGAAAAGAAACAAAATGAAAAAGGAGCACAAAATTATGAGAAAAGGTGATAGTCATTAGTAAGGAACTAAGGAATTAACCTAAGTTCTAGACCTCATTCAAGAAAATAACTGAAAAGTGCACAATGAGATTAGTAAGAATGCAAACCTTAGGCATTCTTGAATAGACTCTTAGTACCCATTAAGATCTGGACACTCCTCAAGAGGTTGAGGAAAATGAAAAGCTGAAGTATTAGGTCTAAGGCTTAGGGAGTATTTGGCCTCGTTAACTAATTTTTGGTTTACGGGACTCAGTAACCTAAGCACCCTAACCTCACACACAGCCTGGTTCAGTAAGCGTAAAAATCAGAATCACGCAGAAGCGTCGCAAAATTCTGAAAAGAACACCTAGAATAGGAGCGGCCGATCAACACAAGTTGATTTGGACGAGTTCCCAGCGCGGAGAGGCGGGAAATCCCCTCGAAGATGCGTAACAAAATATCATCTCCTCGGTGCTTGTCTCTTAGGATATTTACATATCCTACTGGGGGCATGTAAGCACTCTGCTGGTTCAGATTCCATGGATGGCATTATCTCGAAGTGTCAATTGCCAGGGTCTGGATTCGGCCACGGAACACCATGGATGGGATTATCTCGAAATCTCAATAGCCAGGGTTCCGGGGGTTGCCATGGGCGGTGCTATCTCGAAGCATCGATCGCCAGGAACCCTTGAGGATTGATGATGGGAGCAAGGAATCTGATACAGACCGTGTTGAAAAGCCAATCCTAGGCTAGAACTAAAAAGAAAAGGAGAGAGAAAACTCTCCAAACAGAAAAACTTTCTATCTCTCTTACAAAACGCACTGCGAACTGAGCCAGGGCTAAAATCATTTCAAGCACGGGTGCTTTAACCACAAAGTCCAATAAACCTTAGGTTAGTTCTTGTGGACCTTAAAAACCTTTGCTAAAGACTGAGGCTAAGGCTGGACAGATTTGGATCTTGATTGGTACTAGAGTACCTTTTAGGCCTATGGTCAGCATTCTAACCTAATCTATGCTCAAATAAAAAGCACTTATCTAAAACTATTAAAAACTTCATGGTCTAGAACAAGGGTTGAAACCTTAAGTTTTTGCTAAGGGACTAGCAAAAGCTAGGCATGGGGGTATGATGAGAACCTCATCATGAGCCATAACTAGCTCATTTTGACCTAATACAAAGGATAAAAGCTCCTACATAACTCAAGGAAAGGCTTAACTTAGAGAATTCTGAGTTTAAGGAGAAAATAAGTCATAAGGGGTAAAAATGCAATTTTACCAGTATAATCTGCATACAGGGTAATTCAGGGTCCAAACATAGGTCAAAGCAACTTAATAAGAATAAAAGTGGGATGAGATGATCTAGCAAGGCTACAGCAATTCCAAGGAACTAAATGATAATCTGTAACCCTAAAACAACCCACTTCAATTCACGAGGTTTGAGGCAAAGTAAAAATAGAATAAACCCTCTAAAATTCATAGAAAAATAACCTCTAGGGTTTAGAACCTTCAATTTGGCCTTCAGAACCCATTTTGACCTACATTGAGAACCATGCCCAATTAATAACTTAATTTGGGTTTTCACATAAATTGACCGGTCAAACAAGGTTTAATATAGAAATGAAATTCACCATCAGATTCCTTAGGCCCTAATTAGTCATGTATAAAGCTTGAGCCTAAGAAGAAACCTCCTTGACCAACTTTACACTTTGGTCCTCATATATTTACTTTTTGGCCCTCAACTTTTGAACCCTCGCATTTTGGCCCCTAACTCTCCTTCGTTCTTTGCGTTCAGGTCCCCCCTGCAAAACCTGCCAGCACCATGCTCCGGCGACCTTGCGCGGAGCATGGCGCCGCGCAGGGTGAGGGGGAGAGCCTGGCAAGTAAACCGGGGGTGCCCTGCGTCGTCAGCCGTCGCAGGGACACCCCCCTGGTCGTGTAACCCACCATACCGGCCGTGCGAACGCACGGACGGTATGGGTCTCCATCTCCGGCGTCCTCCGGCGAGGGAGACACGTCGTCTCCCTCCGCCTTCCTCCCTGTTTTGATCCCTATAAATACCCCCGTCGCTCCACCGACCTCGGCAGCTGGGATCTGACGGAGAAAACCCCCAACTTTCCTCTCTTCTCACTCCGGCAAACGCCCACCAGCTCCGGCGGTTTTTTCCTCCTCCTCCTCTTCGCTCTGCCGCACTACCAGCAGCAGGGTTGCCCTCCCTCGCTCTTCCCGCGCCACGCCGTACCCAGCTGGCGCATCTCCGGCTCTCTGCTCGCCGCCGCCCCTTCCCTGGGCATCTTCTTCTCCGGCGACAGTCGATACGACTGTCGCCCTGCCCCGGCCCCTTTCGTCTCCATAGCTAGGTCAGAACTCCTCCCATCTCCCCCTCTTTCTTTTCCTCACTGTCTTTTATTTGATTAAACCCTCGACCGCTCCTGTCCACCGTCACCCCCTTCGCCTCCGGCCATCCTCCGGCGAGCCGCTCCCATCACCCCAGCATCCCACATGACTCGCCGACCACCGCAGAACCTCCGCCTCCTCACCCTGATCAACCCCCGCCCTTCCACTTCCCCCACATCACCCTCTGCAACCCCACCGAACAAACCCATCCTCCGACCCACAGTCCGACCTAGGGCAGCCCTTGCACGTCGCCCCACGCCTCGCCACCACCCACACGAGCTTCGCCACACTCTGGCGAAGCTCCCGGCACCTTCTGATTAGGCCGAGAGGCCGTTTTGCTGTGAACAGGCCACCCGACCTCCGCCGCCATTGCCGAGCAGAAGGAGCTGCTTCCGCCTGCAGCTGCAGGTGCGTCACGCCCAGCGCCACGCCCAGATTCGACTCCCAGGCCTTGCGAGGCATTTCGACAAAACATCAGGCTCGCAGCTGGGGCGAAGGCTTCGCGTGAAGCCGCGATCGCCCGCTGCTTTCTCCGCTGCGGGCGCTCAATTGAGGTGGGACATTTAGTCCCACCTCGGAAAAGTCTGAAGAGGCGCAGCGGTTTAAAGCGAAAAAGTGCTGGAGGCTTACTGCCTCAGCACACGGGGTGAGGTCCCCTTCACCCGCCCGGTTACCCGGTCTCGTCCGCGCTCACGCCCCGCGGATCTGACCCGACCCGACTTAGACTGACCTGCACTCCTCGCCCACCACGCACGCCTGTGGGCCTGGACCCAGGCGCGACCCGTACCCGACTACCCGGCAGCTCTGGGAGAGCTTTCCCAAGAGTGGTTTCAGAGAGAGAGAGACGCGGGGGGGGGGGGAGGGTAGAGTAGGTTTTGTCCTCTGATGTAAACTCTGAAGTGTGCAGGCACAGGTGAAGAAGAAGGACCGCGGAAGAAGAAGGAAGCTGAGGGAGACACTGTAGCAACAAGCAGTTTAGGTCGTCTGATTGGAAAATCAGACGACGTCCTGAAGGGAAAAGAAGAAAGAAGGAGGGATGACGTCCTGACTGGAAAAAGAAAAGAAGAAAGAAGGAGATCTGAAGAACAACAGAAGAAGGCGAGGCAGAGGAGAACACAAAAGAACAAGGGAAGAACTGAAAGAAGAAGAAAAAAGAGAAGAAGATCTGAAGAAAGGAAAAGAAGAAGAGCAGGACCGCTCTGCAGAAGAAAAAGGAAGAGCAGGAACAGCTGAAAGAAGAAGAACATCACCACTGCAGAAGAAGAACATCACCACTGCAGATAAAGAAGATAACAGAAGATCTGAGACGAGGAGAAGCAAAGAGAAAAGAAGAAAAGACAACAAATTCTTTCTCTTTCTTTATTTTTGTAAAAGAAACATGTATATCTCTAGAATACAACTTGCTCCCTGAGTTCGACCTCGGGAACTCTTTTATTTTCCGAGTAAAAATATTTTATATATTTGAAATGATGGCAATAACTGGCTATACTACAACGCTATAACAATAAAACCCGGTTGTCACAATGCCATCTCTTCAAGCGCCATGCGTCTAATTGCGTGTGGGCGTTATAGCTCGCTCCCCGTCGTTCGATCTTCATCACGTGGCTCTAATCACGTGCCCACTCCACGCCTCCTCTAAATTTGAAGCGAAGCGCAGCTCGAACGCACGCCCTTCGCTCGTGAAGGGGCGCTCGACCGCTGCGCTACGCTTCCTCTTTAGGCAAGTGGATGCTTTTGTGGGCGCGGCTCCGCGGCCATTGGATGAGCATTCAACAGTCGAGATCAAGCGAGCGGGTGAAGAAGGAAGGTTGCGGTCGGTGTTGGGCGGCTATGAGGGTGTCACATGGCGCCATCTAGGCCATTCATCTTCTGAGTGATGTAGATGGTGCCACGGGTGTCAGATTGGACCGATTTTTGCGCTGTTAGGTTACGATTGTCGATACGAACCCATTCGTGCGGTCAGATCTTTCGTCTGAGGTGTGGATTAATGCCATCTTGGCCCTTTCTCTTTAAGGTTCCTCGGTCTCTATCTGGTGCTACAGATGACCGATTAGGGAGATCTTGGAGTCGTTGAACTCCAATCGTCACCTTGATCAGATTCGTACGGTTGGATCTTTGATCCGAGGCCCTGATAAAAAGTTGCCCTGTCCCTGACCATAAAAAGGAGACAATTACTATATAATTTATACAACTTGATATAAATGCATGATTATGTATGTTATGCACTATTTACAATGTATGATGCTAATGTGACACTAAGAATATGCATTAATAGAAATTTTAGGTTAATCAGATGTATGCACATCAGGGTCTCACTATTTTCTGTAAAATTTCTTTGATATGTCTGTTTGAGACCTCTGCCTACCCATTTGTTTGTGGGTGGTACAGAGTAGAATTGCAGTGGTTTACCCCATACTTTTTCAAAAGAGATCTGAAATGGGCATGCATAGAATGACTACCCCCATCGCTAATTAGAGTGTGGGGAATTCCGAATCTAGAAAAGATGTTCTCCCGAACAAAACGAATAACAGTTTTGTGATCAGCATGTCTTGTCAGGATGGCTTTGACCCAATTAGATACATAGTTTACGGCTACCAGAATATACTCGAAGCCATGAGAGTTCAGAAAGGGGCCCATAAAGTTGATTCCCCAGATATCTAAGACTTCCACGACTAAAATTGGCTGGAGGGGTAGCATGTCCCTCTTAGTCATGGAGTCCAATGTCTGGCATTGCTGGCAACCTCAACCGAAATTATGTGCGTCTTTAAAAAATGATGGCCAAAAGAATCCCGACTGCAAAACCTTTGTAGTAGTTTTGCTCCATGAAAAATGGCCTCCACAGGCTTCGAGATGGCAAAATGATAGAATACTTGTTTCAGACTCAAGGACACACCGTATGATGATCTGGTCAGAACCCAGTCAAAATAACAATGGGTCATCCCAAAAGTAATATTTGGCTTTTGAGAGAAATTTGAGCTTTTGGTCTTTTGTCATTCCTGGGAGAATCTTTCCACAGACCAAGTAGTTTGTAAAATCTACGAACCATGAAAGCTCACATGAATTTATAGCCAAAATACATTCATCAGGGAATTTTTCATTAATTGGTAGAGAAGAAGGAATATGGGTTGGGTCTAATCTAGAAAGATGGTCAGCAACCACATTTTGAGCTCTGACTTTATTTTTTATTTCAATATCAAACTCTTGAAGAAGGATCCATCTGATAAGACATGATTTGGCATCTTTCTTTGCCAATAGATGCTGGAAGGCAGAATTAATGGTTGGTTATATAATCACTTTTGATGCTAGGAGATACGATCTAAACTTCTCCAGCCCAAAGACAACAACCAGCAGCTCCTTCTCGGTAGTCATGTAATTAATTTGAGCTTCATCAACATCTTGTTGACATAATAAATAACATGGTCTCTACTTTGTCTAAAATCACTCCAACCACAGAGTCGGATGCATCACACATGATTTCAAAATGCCACATGAATGTCCTACTATCTTATTTCTAACTCAGGTTGCGAGTGGTTGGGTTGTAATAAAAGACATATTCTTTTGATGCAGATCACCTTTATTAATTGTTAATGCTCGAAATGGGATAAATGGTCATTAAACAAACCAATGATTTTTGTTTCATAAGTGACTGGATTGATGATGCGTGAGCTTGTTAGAAACATAATTAGGGACACACTAGAGCCCTAAGGGAAAACTAGATAATAAACTTTAAGTATACAATATCTAGATGAGAATATTAATGATGTGAAATATTGACTCTCGGGCGATAAGAATGACCCACCCGCGTTGAGGTTTTGACTGGAAGGATTGAGCTAGCTCTCGAGTACATGAGTATCGAGGAGAGCTAACCACTCTGTAACATAGAGAGAGAGAGAGAGAGAGAGAGAGAGAGCTGACCTCTTCGGGTTGGAACCCAAAGGAGAGCTGGCCTTTCTGTGTAGACTCTTATGAGGTCCACGAGGGGTAGCCGAGATAACCGAGTGAGGGTGTGCAGTGTTATGGAGGTGATACGATGTTCGTTATTGTTCTTGTGCATACTTGTTAGTGAAAAAATTGACCGTGTGCTAGCACGAGATAGCTCCTTGTGTGTCTATTGCCCATGCTATAATCACCACCACACCACGGCCATGACCCCGAGGCAATAAACAAGGTTGTAGGGTGGGCACAAGGCATTCTCCCAACCAAGAGAGTGTCTCGTAGTCACCCTACAACCTGGGGATACTGTACCAAGATCATCTTGATAGAAGGCATATGAGTTGGAAAGGGATTTGACTGTACTTAGTGGGAAACGAGGAAAACATAAAGAAATGAACAAATAAATGAATATGGAATTGGCATAATCACCCAAATTGTGTAAGATCGCAAAATGCCACTTCTTTTGTTTCGATTGTTCACTATTTCACCACTCTCTCCGCTTTATGTGCACTTTCCTTTTTCAAATACTCTACTTAGCTTTGATGACGTCTACCATGATTTATGTACTCAGGTCAGGTGAGAGAGCAGCCAGTCCTAGTGGCTACAGAGGGTGACGATGCAGGGCCTAGCCACGTACTACAATAGTGGTAGATTTCTATCAGTAGTGCTAGATAGTTGGTTTTCCTATTGTAGCTTGTGTTGTGCTGTGAAACTGAATCGTTTTCCTTCCTATTCTACACTTTGAGTTATTGATGTGATGGCTATGATGCAAACTTGCTTCTGTTAACATTTACTATCCTATTTTCCTTTAGTTGTATATCTTCTTTATTATGAGTGCATGTGTGGAATGTTATATGCTTTAAGTTTGTTGCTTGTTTGATGACTAGATCTTGGATAGTGGGATGCAGTCCAACTCGGTTTCCATCCAAGTTCGGGTCGAGTCGTAACATCGTTGTTGCACCTCACACTCCTTCAAGCACCACTAGGGGTCCCCATGATGCTGTAGCAATGCTACCAAGGCTACCCAAGTGCCATTGTGAGCGCCATCTTCACTACTCATGCGTCTGCACTCGATGATTGCTCCTCCTCCTTCTTCATGTTGTTGGAGGATCTGTCGACCAAGGAAGGTTGAGGAGGAGCCTGATTCGTGAATTAGACGTCTGGAAAGTCAGTTTTAACCCTATATTGGTTTTCTAAGTGTTCTACAGAAAACCTACGTATCCTAGGGTTGTGCAGGTGTTCCTAGGACTACTGTTAGGGTTCTTTGAGGCTCTTTAACATAATGTCTAAGGAAAATAAAGAGCAAGAAAATAAATACAAGAGATACATGAAAGGATAAAAAAGAATCTATCCTATTCTTCTTGTCTTCCATCTCCAATCTTTCGCTCCACGCGAACCTCCTCTATTTTCCGTCAAGCTCCTCCAATCCGTCCTGGATGCGAGCTCGAGTTCCGTCTAAACACGTCTTCATTTGCAATTGACCTGAAATCTAGGACTCAAATTGCAAATGTTAAATAACACGTGTTTTGTTATCATCAAAACAAATGATCGTGGTGCTCTAGCACCAACAATCTCCCCCTTTTTGATGATGACAAAATCGTAAATAATAATGCATAAAAATCCTCCCCCTTTTTGACATTATCAAAAAGGTTTGATTTTACATTTCCTATAACTCCCCCTTAAAACATGCTCTTCTATGAGTTTATTTTAACAAAGGTAATATTCTCCCCTTTTTGTAACAACAAGATAGCTATTATTTTTCTCCCCCTTACTAAAGGAAATTTAGCTACCTTATTTCTCCCCCTTAAAAATTGACAATTAGCTCATCATTTTTTAACTCTCCCTATCTAAATGCTTATGATAATAAGATAGGGTTAAGAATTTTTACCTCACCTACCATGGCCAATAAAATGGCCCGAATGGTGGTGGTGGATGCCACATCGGATGGG
This sequence comes from Thalassia testudinum, assembly GCA_037157565.1. Classification (NCBI taxonomy): domain Eukaryota; kingdom Viridiplantae; phylum Streptophyta; class Magnoliopsida; order Alismatales; family Hydrocharitaceae; genus Thalassia; species Thalassia testudinum. The sequence continues at coordinate 19,684,827 of JAZHRO010000015.1, read as the reverse complement.
GCTCCCATCCGTAGCTTGGAGGCCCGGGCATCGGCGCCGGTCTCCAATCTGGTGGTCGACGTGCGGCGGGTCCGTCGTTTGTTCGCCGTCTCGTCGGTCTTCTTCTTCTCCTCCTTGGTCTACTCATTGGTTCTCCCAACTTAAGTTGACCAGCCTTGAGCTTGTAGGTCCAATCCTTTATGTTGTAGTCATCCCTGAACCCTACAAAACAAGATTCTAATTTTTTCTTTGGTATCCAAGTGGGCTTGGATCCGGATTTGTTAGCGGGTCTCCTTGATGGAGATCCTTTCTCAACCTTAGGGCTATAAAAATCATCTACTTTGTTGATTAGTTTGTTAGAGCTTTCCCTAAGACATGCAATTTCTCTTTCTATAGTATTCATCTTAGTCTTTAAATCAGAAATTTCTATTTTTAGACTATCATTTTCCTCAATCAATTTATTATTTTCATTGATGAGGTCTTGATTTTCTAATAATAGGTTATTATCCTTAGGACTAGTTTCTATGTCCTTGAGTTGTTTTTCTAACCTATCATTTTCATTTCTAAGAAAACTAAGGTTCTTTTTAATGCCTTTATTTTCTACCCTAAGTGATTTACTAATCTCAAAAAGTTCATTAAATGCTTCTTGAAGATCGAGATTTACCTCGTTGTCTGAGTCGCTTTCGCTTTCGCTGTCGCTTCCTCTGGCCATGAAACCGAAGCAAGCGGTTTCTTCTTCTATGGTCTTTTCTTCTTCTTCTTCCTCCGAGCTAGAATCGTCCCAAGTGGCTTGGAACGTCTTCTTCTTAGATTTCTTCTCCTTTTCCTTCTTCTTCTCCTTTTTGAGAAGAGGGCATTCTGGTCGCAGATGCCCTTTCCCGTTGCAGTGGTAGCAACGTCTCGGGCTTTCCTTCTTCTCCTTTTTCTCTTTCTTTAATTCCCTACAAAACTTGGAAAAATTTTTAAGTAAAATTCTAAAGTCTTCATCGTCGGAACTTACCTCGCTATCCGACGTGGCTCTAAAGGCGAGAGTCTTCTTTAGTTTAGGCTCCGATGTATCCTTCTTCTTCTGCTTCAACTTAGTCTCGTAGGCCATCAGATTGCCTAGGAGATCTTCCATGTTGAGCTCCTCCATTTCGTTCGCCTCTTCGATGGCGGTGACTTTCTGTTCCCATTCCGGTCCAAGGGAACGAAGAAGCTTCCCTTGAAGCTCCCCGTTGATGAAAGTCTTCCCTAAAGCTTTCAAGTTATTTACTATGAGAGTGAACCTAGTGTTCATCTCACTTAAAGTTTCGTTAGATTTCATAGAAAAAGCCTCAAATTCTTGTGAAAGTAAATTGAGTTTAGAAGTTTTTACCTTAGAGGTACCTTCATGAGTTACCTCGAGTGTGTGCCAGATCTCGTATGCGGTGGCGCATTGCGAGATTCTGTTGAACTCCTCCGGGCTGAGCGCGCAATACAACGCGTTCATTGTTTTCGCGTTGAGAGAGAGCTCCCGGATCTGCTGCTGCGAGTATCCTCCGGCGGGTTTCTCTGGGATGTCGAAGGGGGTCTCGCACCTGGCCCAGACTGTGAAGTCGGTGGCTTGAAGCCACGTCTTCATCCGCAACTTCCAGTAGGTGTAGTTGTTCCCATCAAAGTAGGGCGGACGGGTTGTGGACTGCCCCTCGGAAATCCTGCTTGTGGAACAGCTTCCCTCCATGTGATCTTTCCGCAGATGTTACTCCTGTCGGCGGAAAACCTGCTCTGATACCAATTGAAGGTTCCCTACTAGGAGGGGTGACGTAAAAATATGCGGAAATAAAAATATAAAGCAATCTCACAAAAATCAATCGCAAAATGTACACAGGTATTTTTAGGTGGAAACCCAAACCGGGTGAAAACCACCACCTAACCCTCTCGAGTTAGGATTTTCCGATCAACCAAGTTGATCAAAATCCACTAAACGAATCACTTTGAACGAGGGTGATTCAACCTCAGTACAACCACGCTACAAGTACGAGGGTAGCGTTCCTCAACCCCTTCTCTCCACGAGAAGGATTTTGTCCCACGAAGGAGACGGGAATTCGCAAAGCGAATACCCAACCAAAATACAAAGATAAAATAAAATAACAGTCCTATAGAGCCAACAAAATTAAACCTAGCTTCTATAGGAAATAGGAAACTCCCCTTTGCAAGGAGTGCGTCGACGATGACGCGGTGCGTGTGCCACGCGATGGCGCTACGTCGCTCTCGTTATCAACAGCGGGAGAGCGGGCGCGCAAACTGTTTGATGCTCTCAAGATGTAGAGCTTGAGCTTGGAGAGCAAGAACTTCTTGGACACAAGAGTGTGAAAATGTGTAGCTAAGTGTATCCAAGTGTATTTCTAAGTGTCTCTTGTGTGTTTGTTTACAAAGGTTCCCCTCTATTTATAGAGGCCTTAGGAAGGCTTTGGAAGGCTTGGAAAAGCTTCCATAGCCGTTGGGTGCAAAGCCCAAGAGAATCAGGCCGAAATCAGGACAATGATTGCATTTGACAGGGTTATCAGACGTCTAACTCTGGCATCAGACGTCTGGAAGGCCACTTTAAGACGTCTGATTCCAAGGTCAGACGTCTGATTCTATGCGGGTTTCTCCTTGACTTGAATCAGATCTAAACAGGGTTTTTGTACAAGTCCATCAGACGACATAGAGGACGTCTGGCACTAAGTCTGGACGTCTGGAAACCTACTTTTACCGTGGGAATTGATTTCCAAACGTTGCAACGGCTAGAAAATATCTGAGAAGAGATTTTGGGTCAGCCGAGGCAAAACGGTCATTTATCAGACGTCTGTGAAGTCCTATGGACGTCTGATAAGGCTCTAACGGTCATATTCTTGAGTGTCTTCTAAGCCAGCCAACGGTCCACTAACTGGACGTCTGGCAAAGTCATCAGACGTCTCCTAAGACGTCTGGTATAAGGTCTGGACGTCTGAATTCATCAGACAGAACTAACTATGTCCAGCCTAACAGTTATCAGACGTCTGAAACAACAGTCAGACGTCTTAAAATCCTTTATCAGACGTCTGATTCGTGAATTAGACGTCTGGAAAGTCAGTTTTAACCCTATATTGGTTTTCTAAGTGTTCTACAGAAAACCTACGTATCCTAGGGTTGTGCAGGTGTTCCTAGGACTACTGTTAGGGTTCTTTGAGGCTCTTTAACATAATGTCTAAGGAAAATAAAGAGCAAGAAAATAAATACAAGAGATACATGAAAGGATAAAAAAGAATCTATCCTATTCTTCTTGTCTTCCATCTCCAATCTTTCGCTCCACGCGAACCTCCTCTATTTTCCGTCAAGCTCCTCCAATCCGTCCTGGATGCGAGCTCGAGTTCCGTCTAAACACGTCTTCATTTGCAATTGACCTGAAATCTAGGACTCAAATTGCAAATGTTAAATAACACGTGTTTTGTTATCATCAAAACAAATGATCGTGGTGCTCTAGCACCAACAGTTGGAGGATCTGTCGACCAAGGAAGGTTGAGGAGGAGCTCAGCGTGGCCATGGCGAGGATGTGTAGTGGCAACATCATGATCGATCTCTTGTACTTCTTCCTCAATTTCTTCTTCTTCTTCTTCTTCTTCTAGCCTTGTTTGAAATCGGTGCAAGCATTGCCCCTTTCTTTTTCTCTTTCGGGACCATCATCCACTGCTGCACCTGGTGTTGGAGACAACACACAGGGATTGGGTGCTGATCTCTCTACTGGTGGTGATGGTCTAGTGTTGATGAGGCTCCTTTACCCAATCTGGTGTTGGTGGAATCCATGGTATCCACAATGTGGTCGGCTCTCCAGATCGTCATGATCAGTGTGAGTGGATTGTAGGTCACCACAGGGCCTTCAACATGCTCGAGGCCCTCCTCCTTAATGATTTGGAGGTGATCACCTTGAAATTAAGCGAATAACAAAACCCAAAATTGACTTGTTGTGGAAATCCAAATATCAAGAATAATTGGATTAAACGCAACAACGAACTGCTCTGATACATGTTGAGAAATAAATATAAGTGGAATAATAATCAACATGAATATCAAGTATGGCAGATAATAACACTTAGGTTTACATGAAAACTCTACTCATAAAGAGTAGCCTTATAGGCATGTATCTTAGCATACTTCTCAAAGATAAATGGAGGTATACAATAGCCTATTTATAGGCACCACCTATGCACACAAACTCCTACTCTACTATGTAGGAGTAAATAAGGTTCACTTCATCTCTTCACCTCAACAATTTTATATGTTGAATGGTAAAAGATTTGATAAGCGATTTTGCAATTTCACCCATCTACTTGATTTTCTTCTAACAAGAGCTTAGCATCATGAGGATCTCCAAAATTGTTACAAATTTTATAAAGCTTCACATGTGGCCATGAATCTTTTAATATTAGCCAGTCGCTTGAAGGTTGAGGAATTGCATACATCCAAGCTTCTTTAGAAACTTTGGAATGATCGTGAAGAATTATATTTTGTGAAATGCTTCATAGTTATTAGTTATTTCTTTCTCTAATGAAAGTGAGAATTTCAATTTTTAATGATGTCTCCCCTTCAATGCAAATTAATGTTGATTCTTGAGAAATTTGTGTTGGTGTTAGAGCACCACGATCATTTGTTTTGATGATAACAAAACACGTGTTATTTAACATTTGCACTTGGAGTCTTAGATTTCAGGTCAATTGCAAATGGAGATGTGATTAGATGGAATTCGAGCTCACATCCAGGACGGATTGGAGGAGCTTGATGGAAAACAGAGGAGATTCGCGAGGAGCGATAGATTGAAGATGGAAGGACAAGAAGAATAGGATAGAATTCCATTTTATTTCTTTCATGTACTTTTGTCGTTATTTTCTTGCTCTTTATTTCCTTAGAACATTATGTTAAAGAGCCTCAAAGTACCCTAACAGTAGTCCTATGAACACCGGCACAACCTAGGATACTTAGGTTTTCTGTAGAGAACTTAGAAAACCAATATAGGGTTCAAACAGCATTTTCAGACGTCTAATTCATAAATCAGACGTCTGATAATATATTTTAAGATGTCTGACTATTGATTCAGATGTCTGATAACATTTAGGCTGGACATAGTTAATTCTGTCTGATGAAATCAGACGTCCAGACCTTAGACCAGACATCTTAGGAAACGTCTGATGACTTTGCCAGACGTCCAATTAGTGGACCGTTGGCTGTCTTAGCATACACTCAAGGATATGATCATTAGAGCCTTATCAGACGTCCTTAAGCCTTTCCAGACGTTTGATAATTGACCGTTTTACCTCGACTGACCCGAAAATCTCTTCTCAGAGATTTTCTAGCTGTTGCAAATCCATTTCCACGAAAAAGTAGGTTTCCAAACATCCAGACATAGTGCCAGACGTCCTATATGTCGTTTGATGGACTTGCGCTAGAACCCTATTTAGATCTGATTCAAGTCAGGAAGAGACCCGCCTAAAATCAGACGTCTGACCTTATTTTCAGACGTCTGATGCCAGAATTAGACGTCTGATTACCCTGTCAATGCAATCATTGTCCCTGATTTTGTCATAATTCTCTTGGGCTTTGCACCCAACGGCTATGGAAGCTTTCCTAAGCCTTCCAAAGCCTTCCTAAGGCCTCTATAAATAGAGGGGAGCCTTTGCACACCAACATACACCTAGATACACAAGACACATACCTTGCAATACACTTTCAAACCATTTTGTGCCTCTCTTGCTCTCTAAGCTCTAGTTCTACATCTAAAGAGCATCAAGCATTTGCGCACCCGCTCTCTCGCCGTAGTTCACGAGAGCGACGTTGCGCCGTCTCGTGGCTCACGCACCCACGTCATCGATCCGATGCACTCCTTGCAAAGGGGAGTTTCCTAATTCCTCTAGAAGTTAGGTTTAAAATTACTTTGTTGGCTCTATAGGATTATTTGTTATCTTTGTTATTTGGTTGGGTATTCGCTTTGCGAATTCCCGTCTCCTTCGTGGAACAAAATCCTTCTTATGAAGAGAAGGGGTTAAGGAACGCTACCCTCGCACTTATAGCGTTGCTGTAATTGAGGTTGAATTACCCTCGTTTAAAGTGATTCGTTTAGTGGATTTGATCAACTTGGTTAATCGGAAAATCCTAACTCGAGAGAGTTAGGTGGTGGTTTTCACCCGATTTGGGTTTCTACCAAAAAATAATTATGTACCTTGTGCGATTGAATTTTGTGAGATTGTTTATTATTCTATTCCGCATTTTATTACGTCACCCCTCCTGGTAGGAAAGAATCCACAATTTGTAACAAAAGTTGACTGCATTTTTGTTCCTCTTAAGAAACTTCATTGCGAACCTTTGATTAGTAGCTTTCTTATTTTTTCCCTTTTCATGTCTGGGTGATTGACAAAGTTCACGAAGAAATAAGCAAGATCTGCTCAGGTATAATTATCATATTTCATTCGGCTATTTGAATAATGAGATCAATTTTTATTCATAATATGATAATATTGAGTTATTTGAGTGGTGAGTTGTTTGACCCCAAAATAGAATAGCATCTTTTTTTTTTTTCTTCAAGTATCTTTGTATCCGAACTGAAAGTTACTTTAATAAATATATTGGTTGATGTAAGTAGAGAATGTCTTTAGAAAAGAACTTTTCTTTGGATAACCAGAATCGTTTTAGGATGACTAAAGTTTTTTCAATGTTTTAGCTGTAATCATGGTCAATTATTTTAAGCAACAGCTTTGAAAAATTGTTGCCAAATTAGAAATCGTCGTTCTCCGCAAAAAGTCTCCGTCATTCAACTTTCGGTGACACTTTTCTGTGACAATTTTGTGACATTGACTATGGTTTAATGCCATTGCCAAAAGTTCTTGTCGCAGTGTTCATATTTATTCTTTTCCACATTTTATGCTTCAAAATTCGAAGAGTTTATTACAGGGTGTGATTTGAAAAATATAAAAATTGATATAAAAATTAATATACAATTATAATTATAATTTTTTTATGTAAAAATATGTTGATATGTGGCGAGGTTTATTATTATTCGAAATAATAATAAATCAATTTTACAAGAATGAGTGGTTATGTAAAATTATTTTATATCTTTAAAAAAATTTTACATAATGTAAATTAAGATTGTACCGATACAATATTTTTTTGAATTACTTAATATTAGTGTAATAAAATTTTTTACATCGTTGTAAAGTAAGATTACATCTTATTTTGAACTACTTTACATCGGTGTAATATTTTTTTACAAGGGTGTAAAATTAAATTCAAAGTATTTCTTCACGTATGAGAAGTGATTTTTCATCTTAGAATTTGGGATTTAGTCTTTAATATTTAGGGTTTAGGGCTAAACCCAAAGGTAAAAATAACCTTTCAAGTGAAAAATTACTTCTCATACGTGAAATCACTTTTCATAGACCTAAATCCTAAATCTTAAACCTTAAACTTATAGGTTAAAATCACTTTAGATAAGTGCAAAATCACTTTAAATAGGTGAAATTATCCTTAAAATAATTTATCACTGGTATAAAATTTTTTATCGCCTATGTATTTTTTAAGTTAAAGTGATCTGGTGATTTTTTAAAATATAGAATCTTAGGTTCTTTTATTTCTTTACATTAAATATCAATTATCAAATGATTCAATATTATGTGAAGTATGAAAATAATACCAACATTACTTTTACGTTACAATCTACATTTCCTTTCTTTTTTTTTTTTTTATCTTATAATAGCTTTAGGTGAACCTATTTATATTTGCATTTAAATTACATCAATAAATGTTTGATTAAGCATTTAAAATATCAGCTACACCCCACTGCCTCTCTAACCGCTCCACCAGCAGTAATGGTTTCTTCGCAGCTAAGTTACCATTTTGTCGCCATTGTAGTTGTGGTTGTGCCGCAAAAAGAAACACAACCGTCCTAAAAGAAAAAAAGTATGAACTCAACTTAATCCCATTATCCAACTCATCGGTTTAGTTATGTAATGGGATAAACCAAGAAACTATCGTTTAGCTAAATGCATCTTAGATCGTTCTTTACAAACCATTTGGGAATCTTTCATACACAACTTTTGGAGTTTTCGCTTCAGTAACCTATTATTCTTTCTTTGATCTTTGGCAAAGAATTTCAATTTTTGTTTTTCCTATCCTTGTGAAAGGCGACGATAAATGAAAGTCTTGGAGCTCTTGGCTTTAGATAGATATATCATCATTTTGTTTGGTATCGTCAACCTTATACCTGCCAATGCTTCCATGCCAATGCTTCCATCCTTCAAAATCGTAGTGAGGAGGGATATCAGCAGACCATCAAAATTGTGATGTCTCGTCGATCGAGGTGCAATTCTCAACTCCTCCATTCCTCTTACTGGTTACCTTTTTGGCTGCTACTCTTGACGTTCTTGCAAAACCTTGTTGGGGTTTCCTTTCGATCAACCAACGGAAGGATGAGAACTTTTTTTTATTGTTAAGATATAAACAAACGTGTCATGTGGTGTATTTTGTAATGTGCTAATATGGTACATCATTTTACATCGATGTAAAGTGATTTTGAATAATTTTACATCGATGTAAAGTGATTCTAGGTGATTTTATACTAGTATGAAATGATTTATGGTGATTTGTATCAGTATAAAGTTATTTATGGTGCACTAGTGTAAATTGATTCATAGTGACTTTGCACCAGTGCACAATGATTATGGACTAATTTTGCATTGGTGTAAAGTGATTAATGGTGATTTGCACTGGTGCAAACTGATTCATGACGACTTTGCATTTATTAAAAATGATAATGAAGTGATTTTACACCAATATAAAGTGATTTTTAGGTAATTTTATATTGGTGTAAAATGATTGATGGTGACTTTGCACTGATAAAAAATGATCATGAAGTGATTTTACATCAATGTAAAGTGATTTTGGATAATTTTATATAAATGTAAAATGATTGATGATAATTTTACACTGATACACAATAACACATTTCAAAACATATCAACTTTTAGGTTTAAGTACACACTATCTTTTTTTTTTTTTATCTTTCTTTTCCACTTGCTTTTATCTCTCTCTTAAGGTGTCTAGGCTCTTTATTTTTCATTAAAAGGCTTGGATTGGAAACCTAGGCCACTTTCGGATGGTATTAGTAACTAATTACTTCTTGACATTGCTAAGAAAGAAGCAATGAGAGTGGAGGCCCAAGCCTCTTTGGGAAGCAAAGGGACTCTTTCTTTTGACCCTAAGTGCAACCGACCCTTTCATTTTTTTTTTTTTTGTTTTTCAACGGAAGGGTACTTGAGGTAATTTAGCCAGCATAAGTATTATATATTAATGTTTGAACGGAAGAAAGGAGGAGACGCGACGCGCAGGCTCAGAAACATCTCATCACGATCCCACAGGCAGCGATGCCTGGTGGCTCTTTCCCTTCTCGCAATCTCCCATGAGATTTTTCCTTTTTTCTTTTTTTTCCTTCCATTTCTTCGACCCCTTCTCCCTCTCCCTCTCCCTCTCCCTCTCCCTCGCTCTCGCTCCCTTGGATTGAAAAAACATATAAACATTTCCTTCCTTCTTTGTTCGTTCGCCACCACCTACCTATACCATACCCTGTTTCTTACTTTTTCTTTGAACAAATTAAGTTACAACACGCACACATACTGTATATTGATTGGCAAACGACATACATAGCTAGAATAGTCCGCAAAACAAACATACTGATCGATCGATCGATCAAGAGCACTGGTGGTGGGGGTGGGAAATTAATTAAATATAAAATAACAATGGGAGGTTGTGCGTCGAGGCCCAAGTGGCTGAAGGATGTCCACAAGAATAATGCTCAACAACCTTCTCTCTTCCAAGGGGACCAGGGCGATCCCGCTGCTGCTGCTGCTGATGATGATGATGGAGGTCAGCATCAACAGGGAGGAGGAGGAGGAGGAGGAGGACAGAAGGAGGCGTGGCACGTTGACGAGACCAAGCGCCGATCTCTTAGAGTACTCTTCCACCAGGTATCTATATATATATTTCATTCTTTCCTTAATATTTATCTTCCTCTCATGCTTATGCATCCATCTCAAACCTTTCAATTCCGCTTTTAATTTGAAAAAATAGTACGCGGCACTATCTAGTTATATAATCAACATATAATTAATTCATGATTGATATATTGGCGATGAATTCTCTAGGGAGGGGAGGGGAGGGTGTTGGAACGTATGAGAGCATCACACGTCTCCCTTTCCTTGTGGCGCCTCCTTCTTCCCTTCCCTTCTTGCAAGATGAATTAATTAGGTTCCTTGTAAATCTTCTCTTCCTCCCCCGCCCCCCTCTCCCCCCTTTATTTATTATTATTTCCTGTAGTTGTTTGCTCGTACGTCAAATTAATATACGCGTATGTGGTTGATTTTGTTCCTCTTGCCTCTTCGTCTAAACATAATTTAACCAACAACTTTGGCCGGAACAAAAAATGCAGAAAATTTATAAATTTAGATATATAGCTGGAGGATATGAATATATAGATCCATGGAAAGTATATATGTATTGAGAGGAAGGAAGAATAAGTCCTCATTTTTCAGCTATTTTTCATCTTAATTTGATCTTTCCGGCAAAGATATATGCATCTGCCGGTTAACGAGATCTCTTTTCAATCAAAGAGACTAAACTCTTGCTTTTAGTGGTACTACAATTATATATGTTAGGTTAATGGAATATATATATAAAAAAAGGATCGAGGTCGGTGTCTTTACGATGGGACCGATCGGCCAAATGGGAACGTTTGAATTGGCGTGTTCTGCGACCTTGGATTTTTCCTTTCAAATTAAACAAATTAATAAGCGCTCATGTTTTGAATTTTAACTCCTTTAATAACCTAAATAAAAAGTGGATGGACTTTTCTTCGAAAAGTTAGTCCAATTACTTTGGATGGCCCGGGGTAAAAAAAATCGTTTGTCCGGCGGCTGCTATCAAAAGATTGGAGATGAATTCTAAGAAGGAACTGATACAACGATCCAATTAGCAGAAGCTACGTACGGTCTTGTAGAGCAAGAAACAAAAAAGGAGATGGTGGGGAGGGGGGGGAACAAGATAAAATGGAAATATATAGATAATTATACTGTTAGCTAATAATTAGCCTCAAAGTTAATTTAAACAAATGTCTTATTGCAATTATTCCAATTCCTATGCTTATGGCTAGGTGTGTAACTTGGGTCGAACTTGACCTGATTTTACTTAACTTGAAAATTATCCTATTAGATCCAAAGTGACCAATAAAAGGATGAGTTCTATATCCTAAATTTAAGACTTGACTTGACTCGATGTTAGTCGAGTCTTATGCAAATCTAATGGGTTCGCTGATCTATCAAGTCTTATATACATCTATCCAATCTTATATGGGCTTAAAGGGTGCTCTTTATCAGATCCACCAGGTCCAATACAAGATCTAACAGGTCCTATTTATCGAGTTCATATAGATCCAAGAATTGAAGTCAAGATCTAACTTGATAAAGAGTTGGGTCAGGTTCAATCCAACCCAATATGGGGCCTAATGCTATTAAGTTCGAGTTCGCTTACCAAGTCGTGTTCAAGTTCGGTTATGGGGTCTGGGCCCATTTTGACACCTATATCTATGAGTATCAAAATTTAGCCATTAAGGTTCTATTTGGTAAGGGGAATAAGTTTGTGGAATAAGTTGAAAGAGTGGAATAAATAATGGAATAAGTGAGTTAATTCGTTTGGACATTTTAACGGGTTAAAGTTATTTCACAGAGAAGATGGAATAACTTTACCTGAGAATAAATCTACTTAACCTGACGTAAATAGGAGACGGATTAAGTGACGGATTAAATACTTAACCCGTCAACCAAACACAACCTAAGTGATTCTAATAATGAACCACCTTTTAAGTTATCTCTTAAATTTTGAAACCTATTCTTATTTTATAACTCAAGATCTCTATAAAATAAAATGCATGAAATTTTCAGGAATCAATTATATCATTAACATTATTAGGAACTACGTATCATTCAATAACTGTATGTATTTGGAACAAAAGAAAAAGAATGTAGTTAATCAACAGGAAAATAAAAAAAAGGTACATGTAGAGTGTAATAAAAGCAAAGGTGGAGAAAGATTTCACAATAATATTCATGAGAGAAAAAGCTTCACCAATTGAGAGATAAAGGAAGTTTTATTACATTTTAATATATATATATTTTGGAACCTATTCTTATTTTATAACTCAAGATCTCTGTAAAATAAAATGCATGAAATTTTCAGGAATCAATTATATCATTAACATTATTAGGAACTACGTATCATTCAATAACTGTATGTATTTGCAACAAAAGAAAAGAAATGTAGTTAATCAACAGGAAAATGAAAAAAGGGTACATGTAGAGTGTAATAAAAGCAAAGGTGAAGAAGGATTTCACAATAATATTCATGAGAGAAAAAGCTTGACCAATTGGGAGATAAACGAAGTTTTATTACATTTTAATATTATATAGTAAGCAATATATATATATATATATAGAGAGAGAGAGATTGGTGGAAGGAGGACTACGTGAAATGGAAATAATTCTTTTTACATTCACATTCTCGAATTCTTAACGCTTGTCATGTAGATGTGTAATCTAAAAGGGTAACATTAAAATTTTTCTTTAGTAATTATAGTTATCTAGGACCCTCTGTCCTTTGAAATCATCTCTACTCGTAGAAGCTAGCTAGCATTAATTTCTACTTATAGTTGAGACACCAACTCTTACACATAAGTAAAAGGAGACGGATGGAGGGACACCCATATACATAGGTAGTAGATGTTACAAATTTTTCGTAGATAGGAGACTGATGTAAACACATTTACACTACTTAAAATGTCTATTTATGTATGTTCTTAAGTATAAGATTGCATTTCATGATATAAATATTGCATAACATGCATCATCTCGCATTTAGAGTAATTTAAATAAAATGGAAGTTAATTGTCTCCTTTTATGTGTTTGGAAAAGTCAAATATTTTATCGGGGCATCGGACCAAAGATCCAACCATATGGATATGATTAGGGCGACGATTGGAGTTCAACGACTCCAAGATCGCCCTAATCAGGCATCCGTAGCATCAGATAGAGATCGGGGAACCCTAGAAAATCAAGGGTCAGGATGGTGTAAATCCGCACTTCAGATGACAAATCCGAATGCACGGATGAATTCGGATCGACGATCGCAGCCCAACGACACAAAAATCAAGTCAATCCGACATCTGTGGCACCATCTACAACTTCCAGAAGATGGACGGCCAAGATGGTGCCATGTGGCGCCATCTCAGCAGCCCAAACGGCCGCTGGCATTTTGTGAAGGTCCCCGCCCGATCGCTCTCCACCGTCAGATGGAGATCCAACGGCTGTGGCCGCCCGATGCTTAAAACGTGCGCTCGACCATTTGCGCCCCGCAGCGCAGCGGTCGAGCGCGGGGCGCGGGTTCGAGCCGCGGTGAGGGGATTGGAGGCGCGGGTAATTGAGGCGCGTGGAGCGTCGGATGGAGATCGTGCGGTCGCGGGCGCCCGATAGCGCCGACGCGCGATTGGATGCCCCGCGTAACGCGCGATCGCACGCGCAGGCGAGCAGGTTGGACGTGCGCGAGCATTGAGGAGCGGGCAGCCGAGGAGGCGCACGTGGGTGCGGCGGCGACGGCGACGTCGGGGCTTTAGTGACGGATTTATCCGTCACTAAAGACCCCTTATTTATTATTTTGAAGATGTAATGTCCATTTTGCCCCCACTCCTTACAACTATAAAAGGAGACCCCCTCCATACGAAATTTTCATCCCTTCTTTCTCTTCTCTACCCCTCCAAAGCTCAAGAGAAGCTTGTCCCACACCCGGGATGCTTCTCACGAGATAAAATCCAATTTTCATTCCCCTTCGGAAGTGGATCCCGCGACGACGACGGCATGCTGCTCCGTTCCCGTTCTTCCACTTCGTCCTCCTTCGTCCTACTTCGTTCTCCTTCGTTCAGGCATCGTCCCGTCTGGCTCGTCCTCCAAGCAATCGTCGAGGAGGATAATTTCTCTCTCCCATTCTTATTTACAGCTTTTCTAGTGTAGAATTTTCTGCTTTATAGTGTAATTGATTTTCCGCATTCTAGTGTAACTTTTATAAACTATTGAAATATTGAATGCATGTTCTCTTTCTCTCACTCTCTCTCTCATAGTTTGATAGCCCCATTGTAATTATAACGCCTTGCTTAAAGAAAATCTTAAAAAAAATATAATTGCAAAAATAGATCAACGTAGCCTCCCTGTGTTCGACCCGAAATTATTTTCGGTATAAATTTTATTTGTTGAACACGAATTCTTCGCTTTTGAACTACAACGACAGGTTTTCCAAAACCAATCTCGTTAGCGTAGGTTCGTACACGTTCAACATTTTAGCACCGTTGCCGGGGAGGCAACGATTTCCGATCTTTTCTTCGCATTTTTTGCACTTTATTTGTTTTCTAACTAGCTTTCTCTTGTGTCTATTGTTTTGCAGAGACCTCCATCAAGGAATCAACAAGCGGTAGATTGGAGTAAAGTGCAGTTGAAGACAACTGTAAGTGCTCCCCCATTCTTTCCCCCTCCATAGATTTCATTCGCCACATTAAATCCAAATTCCAATTAACCTAGGTGTTTGCATAAATCCTAGGAATAGTTTGGTTGTTTGGATTTCCACTCACATTCATTCCACCTTCGTTCATAAAAAAAAATAACAAAAAGATAATCTTGTGGGGTAATTTCCAACAAACACACAACACACACCCACATTCAAGGCACTTGATCAACTTGATTTGTTTTCTACTCAACCGGGTTCTGATATGTGGAACCAGTACACATAAAGCAACACATAACAGAGTAGAAATCATTCTAGGTTAACCATCTTTGAGTGCCTAACTTAGTGGTGCAATTGTGGTCAATTGTTTGAGTTGTTTGAGCCGCACCATTTTATTTAAAACCAACTCGTCAAGTAGCTCCTCCTTAGGGTTTTCAATCTAGGTATATTCCAGGCACTCCACTTTCTTTCTGATTTTAAAGGAAAACTATCTTCACCCGTGTTTTACAACTTGGTTTTCCTAGAAACTTCATTGCAATTCACCTAATTTTAAATCCTAAAAGCTACTTAAGCAAGATTTGAACATTAAAATTCACGCATAATAAATAATCTTACTTGAAAACCCTAGTTGTGCACGCACTTACACAAATTCCAATCAATCATTAAGGGCACAACCCATTGTAAGGGCCCATCACATTCCATAAGCACCACAATCCCAGGCCTTAATAAAATTGAGTAGACGTTTGCCTTAAGGTTTGATTCGCTCTTCAGGGCTTAGTTTGAGATTGTTTTTGATTAACCTACTTGTACTAATTAATCTGATGTCTAATTAGGGGAGTAGCGTCAAACGACCGCGGCTGGGGGGTACACTAGGAACCGGAGGCGAAAGCCAAAGGAAGAACCTTCTCCCCAGTCCCTCCTTCTAACTGGTTGGATTAAACAGACGCAAGTAGAGTAAATCACTTACAGTCTTAAGGCTGGTTTTGGGAGTCAGTAGATCCTTAGGCTACCCCAATTAAGGACAGCCTTGTTTTGTTGTGCTGCAGGGTCCATATCCCCAGTCCTTCCGACCTTCTCCTAGTTTATGCTGGGAAGATGGTCATTGAATCCCCGATTGGAAGGACCATTAGAACATTCTAGGAGGCGCAAGTTAGATTTTGGTCAATTTGATCCCATGGCCGAACAACAGCCTCCTCTGGTTGAAAATCCATAGGAAGAATTTAGAAGGCAGCTGGAACAAATGCAGAGAATGCAAGAACGGTTCCAGAGAATGCAGGACGCTCAGCCCTTGAAGGATTTTTATGATCCTTCGAATTACGGGGAACGTCCCGACGTCCAGATTCCAGCCGGTGACGTAGAAATCAAGCCCCAGGTGTTAAGCCTGATTAAACATTATCATGGGCTTGGCTCCGAAGATCCGTTTCAGCACTTGGAGGATTTGACCACTTTGGTCCAGACCACCAAGGCTCGAAACGTTAACGAGGAGCAAATGATCATGAGGCTCTTCCCCCACTCTCTTAGGGATAAAGCCGCGCATTGGTATAGGACAATAGGAAGACCAATTACAACTTGGAATGAGTTGAAATCGGCCTTTCTGAAGAAATTCTTCCCAGTCGGTCGTACCAATGCTTTGAGACGGGCAATCACTACTTTTACCCAGCGGTCGGGGGAGCAGTTTCATGTGGCCTGGGAGCGATTCCAGGACTTATTGCGGAGGTGTCCACACCACGAGATGCCGAAATGGCAACTCGTGCAGATCTTCTATCATGGGTTGAATGAGCAACTCAGAAACCATGTGGATGCTTCTTGCGGAGGCAATTTCCTCAATAAAGATGCAGATAGTGCAATGATTTATTTGAGGAAATGAGTGAGAATTCAATTAATCATGCCTCCATGGATACTTTTAACCGGTCCCAGCAACCCAGATCAAATGTCAATGAAGTCCAGGACTCTCATTCATTTGATATGGAATTGATTTGTAATAAACTTGATAAGGTGGACTTGGTTGCTAAAAGAATGGAAGAGTGGATGGCTGGCAATTCTATGAACAACTCTCAATCCACTCAATCCCAAAATTCGGGACTCCATTCCCCACGAGCTCCTTCTGGATGGGAGTTCGTGAATCAACTCGATGTGACTCAATCTATGAGTCAGCATTTCTCGGAACCCCATGGGTTCCCAACTGGGGCCTTTGATCCCAGTTTTTCTGATCCTTCCCTTTCTTTCTCTCCATCCTCACCCTATGAGAATGTCTGTGCTGTACAAGAGAATGTTAGATCCAACCCCTACTCGAATGCCTATAATCCAGGTTGGAGAAACCACCCTAACTTCTCTTGGAAAAATCCGGGGCAACAGACCCAATTCTGACCCAGCAACTATGCTCCGCAACGTCCAATGGGTCAGGGTCAAGTATATACTCAGTTGCCTCCGAATCAGGTCAATCAGCCAACTTGGAATGCCCGTCAACCCGCAGGGCAGGCTGATTTGAACCGTCAAATGGTAGAGATGCAAGGATCTATGCTCCAGCTTATGCAGCAAATGAAAAACTCGCTTGACAACTTGCAATCCGGGCTCATTGCTAACTCTCGTCAACCCGGATCTCTACCATCCAAACCCGTACCCAACCCGCGAAACATTATAAATTCGGGCAATCAAGCCCAAGGGTACGGAAATCAGAGGGACCCGCACGCACATGCTCAGGTGGTTGAGCAGGGTTCCTCGTCTTCTTCTTCTGCTAATCAACAATTCATGATCAATCAAACCCCTCCAATCTTTCCTAACCTTCCCCAAGACCCAAATTCTTACGCTTCTACAAATTCTGTCACTTTGAGGAGTGGTAAGAAGACTCAGGATCAACAACCACACTATTCTGATCTTTTGAATCCTGAAGAATCTGAGGAGAGAGGAGAATTCTAGAGAAGAAATCAAGGCTCAGGAACCTGATTCCAAAGATCTGACTAATGTTCCTTTTCCTGAAGCCTTAGCCAAAGCAAAGAAGAAGAAGTCTGTTGATAACAATGAGGAGCTTCTGAATTTATTTAAGAATGTTGAGATCAATATTCCGCTCCTTGATGCTATCAAGCACATAACGGCTTACACAAAATTTTTAAAGGAATTATGTACACAAAAGCGTAAGTCGAGAGAATCTGTTCCGAGGAAGGTGGTACTCTCTGAGAAGGCTAGCTCTGTTATCCTGCACTACCTCCCTTAGAAAAGGAGAGATCCTGGTGCTCCTTTGATTTCTTGCGTTATCGGAGATTACACATTTGATAGAGCACTTTTGGATCTCGGTGCATCCATCAACCTAATCCCGACTTCTCTTTATGAGAAGTTTGGGTTAGGTGAACTTCGGCCAACTTCAGTAACGCTACAGTTAGCGGACCGTTCAGTCACAAACCCGCGAGGCGTTATTGAAGATGTTATAGCTAAGGTCAAGGATTTCTATTTTCCTGTAGATTTCCTTGTCCTTGACATGGATGTACCAGATAATATGAGGAACACGCCCATCATTCTGGGGGGTCCATTCCTGGCTACCGCAAAGGCCAACATTAATTGTGAAAGCGGTAGCATGGAAATCGTCTTTGGGGACCAACGAATGAAATTGGATATTTTTAAGGTGATAAACAAATTTGAGGATTGTGGATTTATTGAGGAACTTGATGAGGATAATGTTAATATTGAAACTTGCTTGACAGTTTCTTCAATTGAAAGTTCCTCTTTGGTTAATGAATTTGACCCGCAACCCTCTGACTTGACATCTTCGGAAGAGGTTACTGATTTTGTTCACTCAAAACTTCTTCCTCTTGTTGAATCTTCAACATCTACCCTACCATCAATCATTACCCCACCCCAGCTTGAATTGAAACCATTGCCCGAGAATTTAAAATATCAATTTTTAGGACCGCAGAATACGCTCCCTGTGATTATTAGTGCTAAATTGACAAAGGAGCAAGAGATTAAATTGATTAAGGTCCTAAAGGAACATAAGGAGGCAATTGGTTGGACCATTTATGACCTCAGGGGGATCGAGCCATCTTACTGTAATCATAGAATATTTTTGGAAGATGGATCCCGCCCTTCTCGCCAGATGCAGAGGAGATTAAATCCAAATATGCGAGAAGTGGTCAAAAAGGAAATCATCAAGTGGCTCGATGTAGGAATTATTTATCCAATCTCTGACAGTCCCTGGGTAAGTCCCGTTCAGATTGTTCCAAAGAAAGCCGGGATTACTGTTGTGACTAATGAGAGAGGTGAATCTGTCACAACTCGTTCAGCTTCCTCTTGGAGAGTTTGTATTGATTACAGGAAGTTGAACACAGCCACTAAAAAGGATCATTTTCCCCTGCCCTTCATTGATCAAATCTTGGAAAAATTAGCTGGGCAGAAGTACTTCTATTTTCTTGATGGCTACTCAGGATATAATCAAGTTCCTATCCATCCCGGGGATCAGGAAAAAACTACTTTCACCTGTCCCTACGGAACTTTTGCTTTTCGTAGGATGCCTTTTGGGTTATGCAATGCACCTGCGACTTTTCAAAGGTACATGCTAGCCATATTTTCTGACATGGTGGGTGTAACGAGCGCGTGCCCCAGACGTCTTTTAGGACGTCTGGGAGGTGGCCCAGACGTCTGTAAAGACGTCTGGGATCACATCCAGACGTCTGACCAGACGTCCGGGATAGTTTACAGACGTCTGGCGAACAGTTATGCTCGCACGGGATATTCGTCTGCGCGCCTGTGCGCGCAGACCTGCGTTCTGCCCTCTTTCTCTGCGGCTGCAGGCGGCTGCGACCGCCTTCTCTCTCCTCTCCGCGCGGCGTTAAAAGGGGGGGCGCGCCTCCCCTCCCATCTCCACCATCTTCCTCCTTCTTCTCCTGCCTGTGCGCGAGAGCGAGCGGACGCGAGGGCGCAGCGGCAGCGGCAGCCGCAGTGAGCGCGGAGGAGCTACGGCGTGCGAGGGCGGGGCTCTGCCGTGAGGGCGAGCTCGCCAGGAGCGGCTTGGCCGGCCGGCGGAGGGCGCAGGGGGCGCAGAGCGTCGCGGAGAGGGACCTGCTGCGGGCAGAGCAGCGTACGCGCGAGGTGCGACGCGGGCGGCGTCGCGAGCGGAGGCCGAGCAGGGCTCTGATTCTGGAAAAAAATTCCAGAATCAGACGTCTGGATTGATATCCAGACGGCAAGGTCGACGTCTGTGAGATCATACAGACGTCTGAAAGGTGAGTTTCCGCTTTCTTCTTCCTTTTTGTCAACTGACCGTACTGAGGGAGGGGGGTTGGCTGTGCGCAGGTGTTCTGATTCGTCATCCTTTGCGAATCAGACGTCTGGAAGTTGTACCAGACGGCGGGAGTGACCTCCAGACGTCCAAAGTGACCATCGGACGTCTAGGATCTAGGAAAGACGTCCCTGCAGACTTCTGGACGTCTGGGAAACCACGCTGAGCAGGTAATTCTCTGATCCACCGTTTAAGACGTCTGGAGGGAGTTCCAGACGTCTGATTTTGCACAGTATCGTCTTTCTCGACCCGTTTAGGGCCCGTTTGGGCTCCGTTTTCCGCGATTCGAGTTGCGTTCGTTTCAGAATTAATTCCTCTACCCGCCTACAGTAGCTATACACTGTTTTGAGACACTCCTTGTGTTTGATCCTTGTGATAGGACCTCGTTCGGTTGCAGTCTTGAGAGTCGCGAAGGCGCGCGGGATTCCCGATCACGCCCCCATTACTCCCGTTGTACCTGGTAGGGTGGTTTTAAGTATTAATAAAATCTGTTAAAGTATGGAACCATAACTAGAACCTAGGGCTTGCATGAATCCTAGGAATGAGAAATATATGGAATGATAGCTCCTAGGTGTTGCATGAATCCTAGGGCCGGAAAACTAGATTGTATGATAGATCCTAGGATATGGCATGAATCCTAGGATGGAAAAACTAGTGGAATGTATATTACTGCAGTCTTGGAAAAATGGAAAGGAATATATAAAGCTGCCTGTAAATTCAATTAACAGCTGCCTGTTATGAATAAAGAAACATGTTTGAGATCATGGAATTTGAGAACGTGAATCTGGAAAGTGAAACATATGATGTTCTGAAATAAAGAACTGGAACCCTACGGGGAGTTAGGAGTGGAACTCCTGGAAAGAAAAAGGAATGGAACTGAGATGTAGTTGTACTGTCTCTTGGGTACGCAGTACCAAGGGAAGTACCTGTACCTGTTTAGTGCAGAGTGGGGCCAGCCGCCCCAGGGACCCGGGGTTAGGATTGGCCGCTCTGTACCGACTTGCTGGCCCTCGTGTACGTAGTACCGAGGAGAGCTAGTAGTGTTGGGAGAGTACTAGCTACCCCACGGGCCCCGGGGTTCTGCTAGCCTCCTTCACCGACTTGTTAGGCCCACTAGGGCAAACCAGGGTAGTCAGGCGAGGGTGCACGGACTGTGGAGGGGCAAGGCCCCGGTTTGGTTACTGTGGAGGGGTTGGACCCCTGTTACTGAGAGGGCTCTGCCCTGGTTCCGTGCTGTGCTTTAGGCGCACCCGTTAACGGAAACGACTGACCGCGTGCCAGTGCGGGCTAGCTACCTGTGCGTTTATCGCGCGTGCCGTAGTCACCGTTACGTCTGTCAGTGACCTTGGGGTGGTTGACTGAGGGTAGGATCACCACGGGGGACTCTCCCGGCCAGGAGAGCACCACGTGCTACTTCTACTTTTGGAAAATACTGCAATCAAGATCGTCCCACGAGGACATTCGAGATCAAGTAAAGGATCTGAGAAATAAATGAAATAGTGAGAAAAATTGAAAGATGTAAATAAAGGAAGTAATAGAACATAATAGCTACTGTACACTCTACTGTTGCCTTTAGTTAGTTTGCCACTCTACTCAGCGTTTTGCTGACGTGTTACACTCGTTACCTTTTTCAGGACCAGGTGTTGAGCAGCCAGGGTCGGCGGCTGCAGAGGACGCTGGGCCGAGTAGGGTCCAGTAGAGTTACCACAGCTTTGTACCTTCTTTTTGTTTCTGTTCTAGTGAGTATTTTTGTTTCCGCTGTACCTTCTCTACCTGCAGTTTTTGTTATATGATAAATGTTGTTTTACTGTTGTGGTGCCTACTGTAGTAGTTTCTTTCCTTACTGCTGTACTTTCTTACTGTTAGTTATATTCATGCTGAATGTGGTTTATTTTACTGTCTTTTGGTTACTTCCTCGTTGGACGACTGGGTCTTGGGATTAGTCGAGTCGGTCCGGTTCTCGTGTCTCGTAGGGACTCGGGAACCGGGTAGTTACAAGATGGTATCAGAGCAAGGTCGTCCCGAGAAGTGAACCAACTGACTGGAAAATAACCAATTCACATGTTTATAGCTAGAGTAGCCACCACAACATATCTCTTGACATGAGCTCTTAGAAGTCTCGTTAGGTACCGTCTGTTTTGACGTTTCCGTTTGGTTTCGCGTCTCCTTGCAGGAGATGCCTCGTCATGGGACTGGAGAGACTGGCTGCGGGCGCGGCCGAGGGCGAGGTCGGCGTGGTGGACGTGCTGTCGTTGACGTCTCGGTGGACCAGCCACCACTCCCTGGCATCCAGGCCCAGGACCTCGCCAGACTGATACGGGATATTGTACGAGAGGAGCTCCACCCACCGCCCCGAGCACCTCCTCCTGGGGTTGCAGAGGGGGAGTCCTCTGTGGGACAACGCGACGGACGCGGCGCTGGACACGAGGGAGGGGATGGGCCCCTGCCGCCCCCACCTTCCTCCGACACTTCTGTACACGAGGCACCTTCGCCTGGAGGTGCACCAGCACCTCCCCTACAGCACCACTTCGAGCTTTTCGGACAGTTCCGGAAGCTGAAGCCCCCCTCCTTCAAGGGGGATGAGGACCCGACCGAGGCAGAGGACTGGCTTGAGCAGCTGGAGAAGATCTTCGACACCCTTCGCCCCCCGGTGGAGTGCCGCGTGGCCTTTGCCACGTACCAGCTGGAGAGTGCGGCACACCGGTGGTGGAGGGCGGTCCGGGGACAGGAGAGGGACGAGCCGACGTGGGACCAGTTCGTCACCCTCTTCTGCGAGCAGTACTTTCCCCAGACGTGGCAGGACCAGAGGAGGCGGGAGTTCCACACTCTCCGCCAAGGGACGATGACCGTGAGCGCGTACCGCACGCGTTTCTTGGAGCTGTCCCGCTTTGCAGCGACAGCGGTAGCCACTGAGGAGGAGCGCCTTTGGAGGTTCACCGAGGGGCTCCGGCCTGCGATCCAGGGGTATGTCAAACCCCTGAAGCTGTCGACGTTTTCGAGGGTGGTAGAGGCAGCCATGACTTACGAGGAGACCAACCCGTCCGCGCGAGAGACCGACGGCGGGCGGAAGACGCCCTTTCAGCCAGACTTCTCACAGGGCCGGCGAGAACGGAGACACGTGGCGTCCGCAGGAGAGCCGTCACGTTGTGCAGGGCCATCAGTGGCCTTTGGGGGCCCTCGACAGGGGCCAGTCGCCAGCACCGGACCCCCGCCGAGCCGACAGCAGGGACTCACTGAGGGCGGGAGTCGGGTTCCCCTCTGCTACCAGTGTGGCCAGCCGGGCCACGTCAGGAGGGACTGCCCATCTAGGGCAGGAGGTCAGCAGATACTTCCCGCGCAGAGCACTGGAGGGCGCGCAGGAGGCCGCGGTTTCTAGGCGCGAGGAGGAGGACCGCAGTCGCGAGGAGGGTACCGGCCAGCACCTACCCGTCCGACGCAGAGTGTGGCTGCTTCGTCCGCACCTAGAGCTGAGGGGCGTATCAACGCCCTAACACACAGGGACGCCAGAGCTTCGAGATCCGTGGTAGCAGGTATGGTTTCAGTTTCTGGCAGACTCGTTTACACGCTTTTCGATTCCGGCGCTACGCACTCGTTTGTCGCAGACAGTTTCGCAGTTAGTTTGGACCAGGATTATACATTGTTAGAGAACCCGTTCGTAATCAGAGGTCCGAGTGGTCAGCTGTTTGTAGCTGAGGAGGTGTACACGGGTTGCGGGGTCAGCATCGGGGGACACAGCCTGCCAGCTGACCTGATTATGATACAGATAGAGGACTTTGGGGTGATCCTGGGGATGGATTGGCTGTCCGCTTACCACGCCTTGGTAGACTGCTTCGAGAGGAAGATTGTCTTCTCCATTCCGGAGTTGCCTTCCTTCGAGTTTCACGGGCAGCCAGTGGACGGAGGCTTCAGGTGCATTTCGGCACTTCGGGCGGCGAGACTTTTGAGCCAGGGGTGTGAGGGCTTCTTAGCTTGTGTGGTGGCAGAGCACAGCCCCGTGGCAGACTTCCAGAGCATCCCGGTGGTCAGAGAGTACCCCGACGTGTTTCCAGACGAGTTACCAGGACTACCGCCCGAGCGTGAGATCGAGTTTGAGATCTCACTAGTACCAAGGACCAGCCCCATCTCCACCGCGCCATACAGGATGGCACCGCTTGAGCTGCGAGAGCTCAAGTCTCAGTTGCAGGACCTTTTGGAGAAAGGTTTCGTGAGGCCCAGTGCGTCTCTCTGGGGAGCCCCGGTACTGTTTGTGAAGAAGAAGGATGGGACCCTACGACTTTGTGTGGACTACCGACAGCTGAATAGGGTCACCATCAAGAACAGATATCCGCTGCCGAGGATTGACGATTTGTTTGACCAGTTGCGGGGTGCCACGGTGTTTTCCAAGATCGACTTGAGGTCTGGATACCACCAGTTGAGGATCAAGGAGACCGACGTCTCCAAGACAGCTTTCCGCACCCGCTACGGACACTACGAGTTTTTGGTCATGCCGTTTGGGCTGACCAATGCCCCCGCTGCTTTCATGGACCTGATGAACCGGGTGTTCAGACCGTACTTGGACCAGTTTGTGGTGGTTTTCATAGATGATGTACTCATCTATTCTAGAGATCGGACGCAGCACGGACAGCACTTGCGGATGGTTCTGGACACTCTGAGACGACGCAGGCTGTACGCCAAATACAGCAAGTGCGAGTTCTGGTTGAGGGAGGTGACCTTTTTGGGTCATGTGATCTCTGGAGACGGCCTGGCGGTGGATCCCGCCAAGGTCGAGGCAGTGCTCAGGTGGGAGAGACCGCGTTCAGTCACTGAGATTCGCAGTTTCCTGGGACTGGCGGGTTACTACAGACGGTTCATCAGAGGGTTTTCGCAGATTGCACGTCCTATGACACAGTTGACTCGGAAGGATGTGCCTTTCGCTTGGACAGACACCTGTGAGGCGTGTTTTCTGGAGCTGAAGGAGAGGTTGACCTCGGCTCCCGTGCTCACCATCCCTGACAGTAGTGGCGGGTTCGTTGTGTACACGGACGCTTCCTTGCAGGGGTTAGGAGGTGTGCTCATGCAGAGGGGTCACGTGGTCGCTTACGCCTCGCGGCAACTGAAGCCCCATGAGCATACCTACCCTACCCACGATCTAGAGTTGGCAGCCGTTGTCTTCGCGCTGAAGACATGGAGGCACTACTTGTACGGTGAGACCTTCGAGATTTTTACAGATCACAAGAGCCTCAGATATCTTTTTGACCAGAAGGAGCTCAACATGAGACAGAGACGTTGGTTGGAGCTCCTGAAGGACTACGACTGCAGCATCTCCTACCACCCGGGAAAGGCCAATGTGGTGGCTGACGCCTTGAGCCGTAAGGCGCCCGCACGCTTGGCCAGTCTATAGTTACAGAGTTGGAGCCTTTTGGAGGAGGTGGGCAGTTGGCGACCTCTAGAGTTACGAGGGTACTGTGGGGCAGTGACGGTGACACAGCAGACCAGACCAGAGTTGATAGACCGCATCATCACGGGACAGATGGCCGATCCGTACTTGCAGTCTTTGCGCGACAGAGTACTGTCAGGGGACCCAGGGGACTTCTCTTTCACAAACCAGGTGTTACGCTTGAGGGGACGGCTGTGCGTCCCCAGAGACGAGGAGCTGTTGAGAGAGCTCCTGACTGAGGCACACGGTTCCAGATTCACCATACATCCCGGAAACACGAAAATGTACCATGACTTGAGACGTGAGTTCTGGTGGAGAGGGATGAAGCGGGATGTGGGTGAGTTCGTACAGCAGTGCTTAGTGTGCCAGCAGGTGAAAGCCGAGCATCAGAGGCCTGCAGGGCCGCTTCAGCCGCTTCCAGTGCCAGAGTGGAAGTGGGAGAGCATCACCATGGACTTGGTGGTGGGCTTACCTGTTACCCAGCGAGGACACGACGCAGTCTGGGTAATAGTGGATAGATTGACGAAGACGGCACGATTCTTGCCGATCCGAGTCACTTTGGGACCAGCACAGTTGGCAGAGAGGTATATCCGTGATGTGGTGCGACTACACGGAGTTCCGCGGGAGATCGTATCCGACCGGGATACCCGCTTTACGTCCCAGTTTTGGGCTGAGTTTCAGCAGGCTTTGGGGACGAGGTTGAGGTTTAGCACGGCTTACCACCCCCAGACGGACGGACAGTCGGAACGCACGATACAGACACTTGAGGATCTTTTGCGTGCCTGTGTACTAGACTGGAGGGGCTCTTGGGAGGAGCACCTGCCCCTGGCAGAGTTTGCATACAACAACAGTTATCACTCGAGCATCGGCATGGCTCCCTACGAGGCTCTGTACGGACGGAAATGCACGGCACCCTTGAGTTGGGTTGAGGTGGGGACCAAGTGGGAGGTTGGCCCCAGGTTGATCCGGCAGAGTCAGGAGGTAGTTGAGCAGATCCACAGACGACTCCGCACTGTCAGGAGCAGACAGAAGAGCTACGCAGATCGCAGACGCAGAGAGGTGCAGTTCGAGGTTGGAGACCACGTCTTTCTTCGTGTTTCGCCCATGAAGGGCTTACAGCGGTTTGGGGTGAGAGGGAAGCTCGCGCCGAGGTTCGTGGGGCCCTTCGAGGTCCTGGAGCGGGTTGGACCCGTTGCTTACAGACTTGCCCTTCCCCCGCAGCTTTCTGGTGTGCACGACGTGTTCCACGTGTCCAACCTCAGGAAGTACGTAGCCGATCCCAGCCACGTACTGAGTCACGAGAGCGTCGAGGTGAGCAACGACCTGACCTACCCCGAGCGGCCAGTGCAGATCCTAGACCGAGCCGTCCGCAGGTTGAGACGAAAGCAAGTACCCCTGGTAAAGGTTTTGTGGAGGAGCCAGCGGTACGAGGAGGCTACCTGGGAGCCTGAGGCGGCAATGCGGGAGCGGTACCCGGAGCTTTTCGCGGGTACGTCTTTTCGGACCGGCTTCAGTCCTCTTTGAGTTTGTTATGGTTATTTGGACACCTTCTTCCCGCACCCTAGTTGGCGCAAGTTTCGGGGACGAAACTTCCTTTGAGTTTGTTATATTGTAACGAGCGCGTGCCCCAGACGTCTTTTAAGACGTCTGGGAGGTGGCCCAGACGTCTGTAAAGACGTCTGGGATCACATCCAGACGTCTGACCAGACGTCCGGGATAGTTTACAGACGTCTGGCGAACAGTTATGCTCGCACGGGATATTCGTCTGCGCGCCTGTGCGCGCAGACCTGCGTTCTACCCTCTTTCTCTGCGGCTGCAGGCGGCTGCGACCGCCTTCTCTCTCCTCTCCGCGCGGCGTTAAAAGGGGGGGCGCGCCTCCCCTCCCATCTCCACCATCTTCCTCCTTCTTCTCCTGCCTGTGCGCGAGAGCGAGCGGACGCGAGGGCGCAGCGGCAGCGGCAGCCGCAGTGAGCGCGGAGGAGCTACGGCGTGCGAGGGCGGGGCTCTGCCGTGAGGGCGAGCTCGCCAGGAGCGGCTTGGCCGGCCGGCGGAGGGCGCAGGGGGCGCAGAGCGTCGCGGAGAGGGACCTGCTGCGAGCAGAGCAGCGTACGCGCGAGGTGCGACGTGGGCGGCGTCGCGAGCGGAGGCCGAGCAGGGCTCTGATTCTGGAAAAAAATTCCAGAATCAGACGTCTGGATTGATATCCAGACGGCAAGGTCGACGTCTGTGAGATCATACAGACGTCTGAAAGGTGAGTTTCCGCTTTCTTCTTCCTTTTTGTCGACTGACCGTACTGAGGGAGGGGGGTTGGCTGTGCGCAGGTGTTCTGATTCGTCATCCTTTGCGAATCAGACGTCTGGAAGTTGTACCAGACGGCGGGAGTGACCTCCAGACGTCCAAAGTGACCATCGGACGTCTAGGATCTAGGAAAGACGTCCCTGCAGACTTCTGGACGTCTGGGAAACCACGCTGAGCAGGTAATTCTCTGATCCACCGTTTAAGACGTCTGGAGGGAGTTCCAGACGTCTGATTTTGCACAGTATCGTCTTTCTCGACCCGTTTAGGGCCCGTTTGGGCTCCGTTTTCCGCGATTCGAGTTGCGTTCGTTTCAGAATTAATTCCTCTACCCGCCTACAGTAGCTATACACTGTTTTGAGACACTCCTTGTGTTTGATCCTTGTGATAGGACCTCGTTCGGTTGCAGTCTTGAGAGTCGCGGAGGCGTGCGGGATTCCCGATCACGCCCCCATTACTCCCGTTGTACCTGGTAGGGTGGTTTTAAGTATTAATAAAATCTGTTAAAGTATGGAACCATAACTAGAACCTAGGGCTTGCATGAATCCTAGGAATGAGAAATATATGGAATGATAGCTCCTAGGTGTTGCATGAATCCTAGGGCCGGAAAACTAGATTGTATGATAGATCCTAGGATATGGCATGAATCCTAGGATGGAAAAACTAGTGGAATGTATATTACTGCAGTCTTGGAAAAATGGAAAGGAATATATAAAGCTGCCTGTAAATTCAATTAACAGCTGCCTGTTATGAATAAAGAAACATGTTTGAGATCATGGAATTTGAGAACGTGAATCTGGAAAGTGAAACATATGATGTTCTGAAATAAAGAACTGGAACCCTACGGGGAGTTAGGAGTGGAACTCCTGGAAAGAAAAAGGAATGGAACTGAGATGTAGTTGTACTGTCTCTTGGGTACGCAGTACCAAGGGAAGTACCTGTACCTGTTTAGTGCAGAGTGGGGCCAGCCGCCCCAGGGACCCGGGGTTAGGATTGGCCGCTCTGTACCGACTTGCTGGCCCTCGTGTACGTAGTACCGAGGAGAGCTAGTAGTGTTGGGAGAGTACTAGCTACCCCACGGGCCCCGGGGTTCTGCTAGCCTCCTTCACCGACTTGTTAGGCCCACTAGGGCAAACCAGGGTAGTCAGGCGAGGGTGCACGGACTGTGGAGGGGCAAGGCCCCGGTTTGGTTACTGTGGAGGGGTTGGACCCCTGTTACTGAGAGGGCTCTGCCCTGGTTCCGTGCTGTGCTTTAGGCGCACCCGTTAACGGAAACGACTGACCGCGTGCCAGTGCGGGCTAGCTACCTGTGCGTTTATCGCGCGTGCCGTAGTCACCGTTACGTCTGTCAGTGACCTTGGGGTGGTTGACTGAGGGTAGGATCACCACGGGGGACTCTCCCGGCCAGGAGAGCA
Organism: Thalassia testudinum; assembly: GCA_037157565.1. Classification (NCBI taxonomy): domain Eukaryota; kingdom Viridiplantae; phylum Streptophyta; class Magnoliopsida; order Alismatales; family Hydrocharitaceae; genus Thalassia; species Thalassia testudinum. The sequence goes on along the minus strand of JAZHRO010000015.1, from coordinate 19,655,891 downwards.
CCACGTGCTACTTCTACTTTTGGAAAAGACTGCAATCAAGATCGTCCCACGAGGACATTCGAGATCAAGTAAAGGATCTGAGAAATAAATGAAATAGTGAGAAAAATTGAAAGATGTAAATAAAGGAAGTAATAGAACATAATAGCTACTGTACACTCTACTGTTGCCTTTAGTTAGTTTGCCACTCTACTCAGCGTTTTGCTGACGTGTTACACTCGTTACCTTTTTCAGGACCAGGTGTTGAGCAGCCAGGGTCGGCGGCTGCAGAGGACGCTGGGCCGAGTAGGGTCCAGTAGAGTTACCACAGCTTTGTACCTTCTTTTTGTTTCTGTTCTAGTGAGTATTTTTGTTTCCGCTGTACCTTCTCTACCTACAGTTTTTGTTATATGATAAATGTTGTTTTACTGTTGTGGTGGTGCCTACTGTAGTAGTTTCTTTCCTTACTGCTGTACTTTCTTACTGTTAGTTATATTCATGCTGAATGTAGTTTATTTTACTGTCTTTTGGTTACTTCCTCGTTGGACGACTGGGTCTTGGGATTAGTCGAGTCGGTCCGGTTCTCGTGTCTCGTAGGGACTCGGGAACCGGGTCGGTACAGTGGGAGAGTTTATGGAAGTCTTCATGGATGATTTCTCTATTTTCGGAGAATCATTTGACTCTTGTTTGGCTAATTTAGAAATGATTCTTAAGCGATGTATCAAGACACGACTGGTCCTTAGCTGGGAAAAGAGTTATTTCATGACCCAAGAAGGTATCGTTTTGGGTCATGTAATCTCTGAACGGGGAATTGAAGTGGACAAAGCTAAGGTTGATGTTATCGCTAAACTTCCTCATCCCACATCTGTTAAACAAATCAGATCATTTCTTTGCCATGTGGGATTTTATCGAAGATTCATCAAGGATTTTTCGAAGGTTGCTCGTCCTTTGAGCAATCTTCTTGCCAAAGAAACGCCGTTTGTTTTTGACGAATCATGCCGAAAGGCATTTGATTTTCTGAAAACGGCAGTCACCTGTGCTCCAATTTTGCAACCACCAATTTGGATAGCCCCATTTAAGATCATGACCGACGCTTCTGATTACGCTGTCGGGGCTATCCTGGGTCAGAAAATTGACCGAAAGCCCTCTGTCATTTACTACGCTAGTAAAACTCTGGATGAAGTCTAGAGGAATTATACTGTTACTGAAAAGGAATTACTAGCTGTAGTATTTGCTTTGGAAAAATTCAGGACTTATCTCTTGGGGTCTCATGTTATTGTTTATACTGACCACTCGGCCTTGAGACATCTCTTGGCTAAAAAGGATGCTAAACCCCGGCTTATTCGTTGGATTCTTCTTCTTCAAGAATTTGATCTTGAAATCAAGGATAAAGCCAGGATACAAAATGTGGTAGCGGATCATTTGTCGAGACTCCTAGGTGATTCTTCTTGTCCAGATATTCCGATTGCTGACACTTTTCCGGACGAAACCATTCTTACAGTTTTTGGTATCCACTCCCCATGGTTTGCTGACATTGTTAACTATTTGGCCGTTGGTCAAATCCCCCAGGATTTGACCAAGCAACAACGAGATAGACTCAAATCTGAGGCCAAATACTACTTTTGGGAGGACCCTGAACTGTATCGCATCGGCTCTGATCAGATTATTCGCCGATGCATACCGGAGAATGAATTCAATAGTATACTCGAGTTCTGCAATGCATCTGGGTGTGGTGGACATTTCTCCGGAAGAAAGACGGCTGCAAAAATCTTGCAATCTGGCTTCTATTGGCCGTCTTTATTCAAGGATGCCCAGGATTTCTCAAGGTCATGTTCTCGATGTCATGCACTCGGGAACATAACTAAGAGAGACATGATGCCCCTAAACCCTATTCTTCCTGTCGAAATTTTCGATGTTTGGGGCATAGATTCCATGGGACCCTTTATCCCTTCATTTGGACATCAGTACATTCTTGTTGCTGTTGATTATGTGTCCAAATGGATTGAGGCAATTCCCACCCGAACCAATGACCACAAGGTGGTCATCAATTTTGTCAAAAAAAATATCTTCAGTAGGTTCGGGATTCCGAGGGCTATCATCAGTGATGGTGGCACTCATTTTAGTAATGCCCAATTCCGAAATTTATTGGCCAAATACGGGGTTAATCATCGAATTTCCACACCTTACCATCCCCAAACGAATGGACAAGCCGAGATCTCCAATCGAGAGATCAAGAACATTCTGCAAAAAACGGTTAGGCATGATCGCAAGGATTGGACTCAAAACCTTGAGGACGCTCTTTGAGCCTACCGTACGGTGTATAAAACGCCCATCGGCATGTCTCTATTTCGTTTGGTGTATGGAAAGGCATGTCATCTGCCCGTAGAGATTGAACACAGGGCATTCTGGGCAATCAAACAATGCAATCTATATCTAAATCTAGCTGGGAAGACCAGGAAACTCCAACTATCTGAGTTGGAGGAGCTTAGAAATGATGCTTATGAGAACGCCAAGATCTACAAGGCTCGGACCAAAGCTCTACATGATTAAATGATTTCCCGCAAGAGCTTTGAGCCAAACCAGAAGGTCTGGTTATTCGATTCTAAACTTAAGCTCTTTCCTGGTAAACTTAGATCTAAATGGAATGGCCCATTCATAATTGATCAGATTTTTCTAAATGGTGCCGTTCAGATTTCTGACCCAAAGACGGGTAACACCTTTAAAGTCAACGGTCAACGTCTGAAGCCTATTGTTGACCGTAATCTTCCAGAACCCGTTTCAGACTCTGTTGCTCTAGCCATTCTGTGACTTCTTTGGCTGGACTTTGCCTAGCTGACGGCATTAAACTCAGCAATTGTACATATGACACAAGGCTGATACGAGCTTCACATCCAGGTGACATCTTTCATATTCTACCCTCTCTTTCATGTCTCTTTTTCAATGAGGACATTGCATCAGCTAAGCATGGGGGGGTGGATTCATTCTTGAATTATTTGGTCAGCCTTGTGAAATCCTTGTAAATTGTTTCTCTTCTTATAAAAAAAGAAAAAAAAATTAGGAAGGATTAGTTGGACATTAGGACTATTCAATCCTAAGAAATTTTACATTAAGATCTTAACACAAAGACCCCTCAGGTCTTTGGACTTAATTAACCTGTGTATTCACTAAAATGTGGATTTGTCTTTGAGTCATCGCCATCTTAATTCTATTATAATTGGAATAAATAAGTTTGGGTGATAAGTACACGACTTATCAACCCGCCCTCTGATTTGAGGGAATTTTAAGTTTTAAGCATCTACACACTTTCTTTGCACTGACTCGTTATTCAGTGATTCTAACGGAAATTGGGTAGCTAATGAACCTTCTAGGGTGATATGGCTGGCAAGTTATCGTGGGTAACAGCCCATAGGTAGGTTGTCCAGAGCCCAGTCACTGGACCTTTCTCTTTTTGCTGCCTTTAGGTAAATCTTAGATCAGGGAAGCCACCTACTTAAAAAAAAAAAAAAAAATCAAAAAGAAAAAGGAGAAAAGAACAAAAAGAAATAAGTCACACTTCGCCGCACGAGTATGGCTGGCAAGTTGTCGGTGGTAACAGCTCATCGACCGGTTGTCCAGAACCCAGCTCAGAAAATGCACTAAAAATTCCCAAAACACTTAGGAAGAAGCGGAGAAGTAGAATAAATCGGGGAGATATACACTGGATTCACCCTTGTGTTGACCCCATTAAAAAAATAAAAGTAGGGAGAAAGCTACTGGTTGTAAAGATACACCTTTAGGCAGAATTCTTTTTGAGGTCACCTAGAGGCGTAGAAATCCGAAGTCCGTTCTAATTGTCGGTCAACGAATCTATCACAAATCACAATAAGATGCTTAAAGTTTAGGGTTCTCATCAAATCTTGGGTGAGTTGAATGGCCGTAGAAAACCACTTTTAAACCCTAAAATTTGAAAATAAAAAAAAAAAAATTAGAAAAGAGTAGAAAGAAAAAGAAATTTTTCTTTGAATAAGGCGAGGGCTTGAGGCGGTCTGCATTTTGGTTGATACCCAGGCACTGTTGTGTCTTTGAAAGTTCAGTTCCTAAGTAGACAATTTCTTAATGATTGAAAATAACTCAGGTCCAAATAATCTAACCTAATTCTTTTATAAATAGCATATAGTTTTTACTAGGGACTAGCAAAAGATAGGCATGGAGGTATGATGTAAACACATTTACACTACTTAAAATATCTATTTATGCATGTTCTTAAGCATAGGATTGCATTTCATGATATAAATATTGCATAACATGCATCATCTCGCATTTAGAGTAGTTTGAATAAAATGGAGTTTAATTGTCTCCTTTTATGTGCTTGGACAGGGCAAACATTTTATCGGGGCCTCGGATCAAAGATCTAACCGTATGGATATGATCAGGGCGACGATTGGAGTTCAACGACTCCAAGATCGCCCTAATCAGGCATCCGTAGCATCAGATAGAGACCGAGGAACCCTAGAAGATCAAGGGCTAGGATGGTGTAAATCTGCACTTCAGATGACAAATCTGACCGCACGGATGAATTCGGATCGACGATCGTAGCCCAACGACATAAAAATCGAGTCAATCCGACATCCGTGGCACCATCTACAACTTCCAGAAGATGGACGGCCAAGATGGCGCCACGTGGCGCCATCTCAGCCGCCCAAACGGCCGCTGGCATTTTGTGAAGGTCCCCGCCCGATCGCTCTCCACCGTCAGATGGAGATCCAACGGCTGTGGTTGCCCGGCGCTTAAAACGTGCGCTCGACCATCTGCGCCCCGCAGCGCAGCGGTCGAGCGCACTTACGCGAGTGCGGGGCGCGGGTTCGAGCCGCGGTGAGGGGATTGGAGGCGCGGGTAATTGAGGCACGTGGAGCGTCGGATGGAGATCGTGCGGTCGCGGGTGCCCGATAGCGCCGACGCGCGATTGGACGCCCCGCGTAACGCGCGATCGCACGTGCAGGCAGGCGGGTTGCAGCGGGCGTGGACGCGATTTAAGCTGTCCGATCTCACGATCGGATGGCTGAAAAGGGCTGGACGTGCGCGAGCGTTGAGGAGCGGGCAGCCGAGGAGGCGCTCGTGGGCGCGGCGGCGACGGCCACGTCGGGGCTTTAAAGATCCCTTATTTATTATTTTGAAGATGTAATGTCCATTTTGCCCCCACTCCTTGCAACTATAAAAGGAGACCCCCTGCATACGAAATTCTCATCCGTTCTTTCTCTTCTCTACCCCTCCAAAGCTCAAGAGAAGCTTGTCCCACACCCGGGATGCTTCTCGCGAGATAAAGTCCAATTTTCGTTCCCCTTCGGAAGTGGATCCCGCGACGACGACGGCGTGCTGCTCCATTCCCGTTCTTCTGCTTCGTCCTACTTCGTTCTCCTTTGTCCAGGCCTCGTCCCGTCCGGCTCATCCTCCAAGCAATCGTCGAGGAGGATAATTTCTCTCTCCCATTCTTATTTACAGCTTTTCTAGTGTAGAATTTTCTGCAATTGATTTTCCGCATTCTAGTATAACTTTTATAAACTATTGAAATATTGAATGCATGTTCTCTCTCTCTCTCTCTCATAGTTTGATAGCCCCCTTGTAATTATAACGCCTTGCTTAAAGAAAATCTTAAAAAGAATATAATTGCGAAAATAGATCAACATAGCCTCCCTGTGTTCGACCCGGAATTATTTTCGGTATAAATTTTATTTGTTGAACACGAATTCTTCGCTTTCAAACTACAACGACAGGTTTTCCAAAACCAATCTCGTTAGCATAAGTTCGTACACGTTCAACAGAGACAAGAACTCAAAACTTTTTCTAGACTCTATAGAGTCATTTAATGTTTAATGCATGATTGCTACACATTTTCTCACTTTGACCTACTTGTCCTTGGTGACTACCAATATTTAGTGCTTCCTTCAATCACCAAAAAATAAAGTTCCTTATAGTTACTGCATAAGGAATTAATAATGGTATTATCATCTTTTGAGTAATGAGTAATATATTAACTCAAAAAGATCATTGGTAAATACAATCATTCGTGACAAATGATATCAAGTGAAATCAACCAAACATATAAGTACAATGTTATCAAGTGAAATCACCCAAACATACAAGTACAATGTTACCAAACAATGTTACCAAGGACAATGACTAGGCAATGCAATCCCACAAAATGCTATTTGAAATGACGTAAGCAAGGAAGGGATTTCCACCATGTTTCCTAAAGTTCCTTTCTTTCCAAATTTGCCAAATAGGTGCAACCAAATATCTCTAGTAGATTTGGGAATGGAAGCTCATGCTTGGCAAGTACCAATTAATTGGAAGTGCTGACGTGGGAAAGTGGGGAAAATAAGCTACCCAGACTCTATCCCAAATCTCCAAAGAGTAAGGGTAGTGAAATAGGAGATGGGAAGAGGTCTCCTCTCTATTCAAACATAGAACATAGGTTGGATCCGCAAGAAGTCCCCAAGCCCTCAACCTTGAAGACGTAAGCAGCCTATTTCAAAGCCTAGCTAGAGACAACAACTCCATTTTGGAGTAATAGTAGAAGCCCAGATAGATGACCAAATGGGGAGTTTATCCCCCTTTTCACGAAGAAGGTCCCAACCATAGCGAGATAAGATGCTAGTTATAGGATAGATGGGCCAATTCCAATTAGATCAATTATGGAAGATGTCCAAACTCCATTGTTGGGCAGCTAATAAAGCATGCCAAATTTTAGAGTTGGCATTCAATCTTCCAAGATGAAGATATTTGTTGGATCTTCTATTCGTCCATGGAGCCCAAATGGAGGAGTCAAAGGTTGTCAACCTGAAGACCATCTTGAAGTAGGCAAGTTTTTGGAGTTCTTTATAATCACATAAACCAAGATCGCCCCCAATCTTCGGCTTGCAAAGTTTGTTCCAAGAAACTAAGTGGGTCTTTCCATCCTAAATCAAATTGGCAACGCAATGCTTAATTCGATCAAGAGTGCCTTTCTTAAGAATGGTATTAGAGAGCCAGAAACACAAGTGACCCTCAACAACCCACTTCACCCAACATATGCGACCAATTTTAGAAAGGCATTTCTGGCGTCATCCTTGCAACAAAATTTTAATTTTACCGTCAAGCAAGATAGATGAGTTTGCTTTGTGGCCGACAACTAATTGAATACCAAGGCAATGACAAGGGAACCTCCCCTCAAGGATGCCCATAAGGAGGCAAATTGCCATTCTTCTTCTATAATTTTGAGGTAGATATACATAGCTCTTAGCCTCATTTATATTTAATCCTAAGATGGTTGCAAAAGCATTGAGAACGTTACGGATAGCCATGGTGGAGACTTCAACTTTACAACATAACAAGATCTCATCAACAAAAAGGAGGTGTGTAGGAAAAATTATCCCTCTAATCCAAGCCAGCCGAATCAAGCCAAAATTAACTTAATGCTACACAAAAATGGAGAGCACATTCATGGTGAGTGTGAAAAGCAAGGGAGAAAGGGGGTCACCTTGCCTTAAGCCCCTATGTAAGAGAGAATCCAACCAGATGCTCATTAACCAGAGGAGAATAGGAGGGATCCCAAATGCATATTGAGATCTAATTAATCCATTGCCTTGGGAAGCCACGAGAGATAAGCACCTTTAGAATGAAATCCCTCTTGACCGTGTCGAAAGCCTTGAAGATGTCAATTTTACACACATTCTTGATGAAGATCCAGCAGCGTGAAAGCCCTTTAGGAATTCATGGGTAAGAAATGAACAATCAGAAATAGCACAGCCTTTAATAAATGCCCCTTGATGCAAGCTGACTAACTTAGGCATTACAATACTTAGTCTCCTAGCAAGCACATTGGAAATAATCTTGAAAAGGGTGTTACAGCTAGCAATAGGTCTTAAATCCTTAAGAGAGTAGACCGAAGAGGATTTTAGAATAAGAGTTAAGAAGGAATGATTAAGTTCACGTACCGGACCTCCCTCCTCAAGGAAGAAGAAGCACACCCCACTAATAATGTCATTTTTTATGATTGGCCATGCCTTTCTGAAAAAGTGAGCATTAAAGTCATTAGGGCTTGGGGCTTTGTTAGGTCCAATACACCATAGAGCCTCAGTAATTTCATCATCAAAGGGGATAGTGGTGAAGGTCATGCATAGGGATGCAAATGGTTCGGGTTTGGGTTGAGTTTGGCTAAACCCATACCCTTATCTATTTACAAAATTTATACCAATTCCCTACCCATTTACTTATCGGGTATGAAAATCCAAACCCATAGCCATACCTATCTATCCATCAGGTAGCCATTTACCCATCGTATACTTATTTATAAATTGATCTTACAATCAAATCTATCTAAATTAGAGTCAAAGAAGAAAAAATCTACAGCACGATTCATCAATTATTTATTTTTAATAAGCTTAAAACATATGGACTTAAGCTACTCCAATTTTATTGATCTTCATTGAAATTATTACAAAAAGAGTCATTCAAGGGGAATATATAAAAAATAAAAAATACAAAGAAAGATAAAATACAAGTACATTTTAAATAAAAAATCACCATTCACGAAAATTATGTTTAATGGAAGCTTCAGAAGTACTCTTAACCTTTAAAATCACAGAGGGAATCATGAGGGAGATTATGGTTTGGAGAATGAGGGACTTAGGAAGATATTTATATATTTTAGGTAAATGGAGATTTTATTTAGGTACTCAGGTCGAGTAATCGGGTATTGATCCATACCCATACCCATACCCAGTCAGGTTTATTGGATAAACCCACTTGAACCTCATTGGGTTTGGGTCAGGTTTTACTCATTCTTTTCAGATTGGGTTGAGTCGGGTTCAGGTCAGGTTTACCAAAACTTACTTCTTTAGTCATCCAATCATGCTGGGACAAGCGAGCATGGATCGACCAAGAAGAAGACTCCCTAGAATCATCTAGGTGTTCTCGTGCAAAGCGGTTGGAGAAGAATGAGGCGACTTCCATGACTCACCCTTTTCATTAATAATGGTAGAGAGTGCATTAGAGTTTTGGCGGATTTTAGTAGCTCTGGCAAAGAACCTGGTGTTTCTATCCCCTCTCTTGACTCAATCACAGCAGCTGCGTTGATGCCAATATTCTTCTTTTCTCATACGAAGGAGATCCTGCCTAATGCGTACCTCCTCTTGGTGAAGATGAACGTCATCAGGTTCCAAAGATAGTTTATCATGCACTTGGCCAAGTTCAATAGGTAAGTTGGCAATGCAGGTGTCTGTAGTGTGATCCTCTCTAGCCCAATCTCTCAAGGTGGCCTTAACTTTCTTCAGCTTTATAACACGTTGAAAGAGTGGGTTCACATGAACCTGAGCATCCCAAGCCTCTTGCACCAACTGAGAGAACCCATCACGGTTTGCTTAGTAGTTTAAAAACGAAAGGGCCTTCTATGCAATTTAGAAGGAACTAGCTTGAGTAGCAAGCAAGCGTGGTTGCTGATCTCAAAGGGAATATAATCCACGCAAATCAGATGGAAAAGATTTCTCCATTCAAGATCAGCAAGAGCCCTGTCAAGCCTGAAGCCAATACGTTCGTCCCTAGAGCCCAAGTTGGACCAAGAGAGTGAATTTACCGTGGAAGCCATGTCACTAAGATCACACTTGTCAATACAATTGTTGGAAGTCTTCCATGCTGGAATGAGAGGGACGAGCTCTTTTTTCCTCGTTAAATCTGATTGTATTAAAATTGCCAACTGCACCCCATAGTCCACAAAACAAGGAGTGATGGAAGCGAAGATTTGCCCATAAAGCTTGATGAAGAGTCGCTATGTTTCTGGCGTAGACAAGGGATAGGAAGATGACCAAACCACTCTGGTTGCGGCACCTTACTAAGATGATCTAGTCTAAAGAGTGCAGGACATCAACATCCCACACTCCCTGCTTCCAGAGAAATACAATTCTTCCATTGCAACTGTGATGGAGGTTATTAAGTACCCTCCATCCCTTTGGGATGCGCCTCTCAAAACCCTGCTTTCCCCTTGCAAAGACACGCGTTTCAAGAAGTGCAGCAAATTCAACTCCATGATTCTAAAGGAAGGTAGCAATTTCCTTCATCTTTCCAAGGTTGAGACGCCGAACGTTCCACACGGCTACAGACATGGAGATTGGATGGCATCAGCCGATGCCCCCAGCCCCAGCAAGTTCACCATGGCCGAACTTCATCCTTTTTTTGGTTCTTCTTTTTTGGTTCTCTCTATCCCTCCTTTTCCGTGTCAAACCCATCTCCAAGTAGATTGAAAATGGCGGTGGAAAAGGCCTGATGGGCCGACGTGGACCCTGCATGGCGAAAGGAGGAAACGACCAAAGTGGAAATCGGAGGGATTTAAGCTGAAGGCATGCGTTCCTTCATCACTCTTTTCATGTGAGGTTTTGGAATCTTGGTGCAACGACTTGGAAGAGTTTGGCAGCAGAAGAATGGGCAAGTTGACTTGTGAGCTCTTTTTCGGAAGTCCGTCAACACAGCGAAAGAATACGATCTCTCAATTTTGTCCATCTGCTGGTCAATACTCTTGCTGGTTCATTTGCAACTCAAGGATATGATGGATGGAAAATATTCAGAAGTGAAGACCTTCTCTGCGCACCCGAGGCATTATCAAGTTGGATAGGATGCACTTTTCTCATATCATTCGGGCACAATGATCCTTGCTTATTTACTTCTTCTTCTTAGCTTGCTGCTATTTTTATTTTTATCAGTATTAAGTCACTAGTCGTGATTCTTCTATCCTAGGCAGGTCTTGGTTTCCTTTGCCTTTCATCTTTACATTTGGTAAAAGGTTTTTAAATTAAGTCACGAACTGTAATCTTTCTTTTCTCGTATAAAATATGTTTTGATCTAATCCCCAGTCCCTTTTTTATATAAATAAAATAGGCTCCCGTATTTTGTAAAAAAAAATAAAAAAAAAAGCTCCTCTACCTTTTCAGAATCGGCATCTTTGAAAGCATGGGGCGCATCCCTCTGGGAAAGGTCCCCATTATTATTGGAAACCGCACACCCAACAGTCTCTTGACCAATGTGTGAAACACGGTCGGTCCCCACGAGGAGCCGAAGAGTCGCATGGCTCATGCACCTCTTCATGCAAAGATGCACCACGGGGTTCTTCATGCAGGATGCGTCTCCTCCCGCGATGCGTCTTCCACGTTGGCCGAAGCGTTTGCGACCTTTAGGTTCTGCCGCCTCCTCCTCCTCCGTCGGTTCGACCTCCCTCGGCTGACGACCTTCACCACTTGCTTCGGCGGGGCTGTCGTGACTCTCTGGTGGCAAGGATTCCCAGTCCCCTCCTTGCACATTATGTGGGTTCTTTGAACACATCGTAGTTCCATGGCCAAAGACTTTGCACCGCTCGCACCTCGGGGGCACCCAATCGTAGAAAACTTTCATCGATTCAGTAGTCCCTCCTTCACAACAAAAGAGGACATCATTAGGTAGATCTGCCTCAGCACGAACGCTTATGCAAACCCGAACACGATCCAAATAGTTGCAAGCAATCGTTCGCCTATCCCTTCCAAGGGGGACACCAATTGCACTTCTAAGCTTGCTAATCGCCTTCCTTGAAAGAAGGTGCAACCCAAGATTTTGGAAGCGTGTCCAGACCGAAGCGGACGTAGGTTCCACTCTGGTGAGAGGGGCATCCTTTGACCACTCGTTGGAGTGGAGTAGGGATTCACCTTGTGACCTCCAAAAGGTGAAAATGAAGTTTTTGATGTGGCCGTATAATGGCCTCTTCCCCAAAGGTGTAGACAACTAAGGCATTCTCCCATCTCTTTACGCCTTCAGCTATATCCTCCGTCGTGAGTGCAACAGGCGAGCCAGCCTCTGGAGGCAGGAAGTCGAGGCTGTTGTCAAGGTCGGAGACGGTGGGGTCAAGCAGGTGAGGAGGAGAGGGTGGGGGTGGGGGTGGTACCATGGTTTATGATTGGTAAAGCCTATTTTAGTTACATATTGTGAGTGCAAGTCTCGGGGTAGGTTGAACCAACGAATTTAACTATTAAAAAAAAGTTACAATTAAATCACTCTCACTCACTTTGCTCTCAGAGGAGAGAAATGGAGGAATGGAATATGGTCGATCATGAAAAGATGTATTGTCTAGATTTTGGAAGGTCAGCATTTTTTGTCGCCACTTCTGCTGCACGTTGACCATTTAGAGCAACCGCCGTCCATGTGGGTGGATATTTATCTAAAATTCTTTTTTTGTATCTCGTCGAACTTTAATATTTGACTTGATCACCTTAATTTGTATCAACCTTAAATTTTTGACTTGGTCAAATACCTTGCTCAATTGGCCAAACAAACTTCTTTTCCATATCCTAGTTGCAATTCGATCTTGTTCTCTCAAATCGGCTTGATTGAAAAGGTAGCATTTATATTTGCTTTTGAAAGCTTATTTAGTGTGCATTTTTATTTGTGGGATGTTCCATTTAATATTGCTAAGCGGTTAGTTGGACGATCTCTTATGAATTTTTATTGATGATGGCTTCCTCTGCTTAAGAGATTATTGACGTCTCCATTGTAGAGTTTGCAAGCCAGCATTGATTACGTGGACTCCGTGTAGTAGAACAGTGGTTAACTTTTCCCTTCTATTAGTAGAAACACTTGGTGCTTCTTGGGAATCCATATAGATAATTTGCAAGATGACTAATTAACTTAATTTACTTATACAGCAAAGACAACTCAGTACTTGAGATATGGAAACCCTCCTATCTATTAGTGTATATATATAGCTTGTCTAAGGAACCCACAGATAGCCTAATTGGAGGTTCAGACATATATGTCAAATGTAATTGATGGTTGAATATATAGGTGTTAGGAAAAAAAAAAAGGAACGCTGATGACATAACAAAGCAACCTTATCAGGAATATCCATGGGAAGATTCCGATGCATTGAAGTTCAATTTCTCAACATTCAGTAAATTCAGGAATATAATATGATGTAATATAGGAAAAACTTCCCTACGAAGAACTCCACGTCGAGAAGAATATTCATGTCAATATGACAAGTTGGATAAAACTCTGAAGTATGTTTAAGCTGCACAATATTTTCACTACAACAAATTAGATAAAGAATACCACTCATATATCTGCAAGATCAAAGAAGAATAAGTTAGTGTTGGATAAAAAGATGCATATTATAGAGAGTATCACACGGAATGTTAGAATTTATACGGAAATCCTTCTCACAAGGAGAGGGCAGAAAATCATAAGAAAAGTGGTTGCTTCATCTTTCGAGTGTAATTTGAAAAAAAATGATAAATCGAAACCATGTAGCTAGAGGTAAATTAGGTCGAATATACAAAGAGAATACAAGTGGTGAAATTAATCATAATAAGATCACAAGCTATTAATGTTATTATTTAAGCAATGACACAATTGAGATTTTTCTTTTGTGTGTAATTAAGCTAATGCTAGGAAAGTAAAATCACTGAGAGTTGAATAAAACTCATGATTCACAAAATAATCTTTTCTTAACAAATTAGTGGAAAAGATCTCTCTTAACTTTAATCTATCCAATATTTGTTCTATAAGGACATAACTTTACTTGGATTTGATCCGTGGCTTAAGCTATCCTACATGAAACAAATAATGGGTATAAGTTAACTTGGGATATCAACTAGAAAATTGATTAACTAATATAAATGCACATAAAATCATAAATAAAAATCTAATTTCTTAGGCAAATCCAACTATACGAAACAAATCACAAGCTTGATTATACAAAGATGTATTACAAGAATAATTCTTCACAATGATGGATCCAAAGCTCAACCTACATGCGAATGGTAGACGACGACCTACGAGATGAACCCACGAGCACTGCACGTAATTATTGTCACGACAATTACGTACATCTTCCTGCCTTGATTCCAAAACAACACAAGGTTGTGGAAGATGGGTAGAGGTGGAGTCATCAATGATCGATGTGGTGGCGCAAGGTAATGTTATTACAACGTAGATGGAGATGTGTGAGTGGTCAACGTTGATGAAAGTATACATGGGATTATTGGTGGGAGACTAGGTAAGTGGAATGGTAATGCTTAGTATCTTATTTATGGATGGAGGAATTAAGAGCATAAAAAGAAAGCATTAATATGAAATTAATGGAGGTAAATAAAATAAAGACAATAAATTGGAGAGGTTATGGGATTGACTATGTTGTGCTGAGTGTTTTTAATTTCATGGGTAAGGATCGAGGGATTGGTGTGGAGTTATTAAATCAATTCATGGCAATCTGTGGTTGTATGATTTTGTGTAAATGCTGCATTGAGTTATGTGTTTGTGTGAGTGAGTTGTGCCTGACCGAAGAGTGAGATTTTAAGTCCATGAGTGGTGCCCATGCAATTAGTGAGTGGTGCTTTGAATGGTCAACATGGAATATATAGTGGACAAATATGTGCCATTAAAAATCATCCAATTAATGAGAACTGTATGTAAATACTTATAATTTTCATCTATTCTTGCTTGGTAGAACATAATGGGACGAATATGTTAGATTAAAAATTGGGCTTAAATGAGATTTGTATTATGTGTGGTGGAAAACTATAGTAATTGAGAATAAAGTTTGATTTTGTACATAATCTAATAATATATGCATGACTATGATGGATATGAATTATGTGAAGGGAGTCGATAGGAACACTCTATGGCATTGCAGAAGTGTAAAATTAGACGTTTTAAAATTTCAAAACAAATATTGATTCAATGCTCAAAATCAATCATGCTTGAATCAAAACACCCTAAATCAGAACCATATGCGAGAAACTAGTTTTCTCTCATTTCAAGGTCCCACAAGATAAAGGTATATCTTTGTGAGTGACGTAGAACAATACCCAAAGTGCGGTGCCTCCTATTATATAAATCTAGGTATAGAGAAGACCTTTCTTCTTGGTAGGTTGATAAGACTTGCCTGTTAAGATGCCACGATGGTAGTTTAATTTGTTGTTGTAGCATGAGTTTTGCATCTATCCACGACTCAAATTTTAACCGAACTTCTCATTGATTTTGTCTTTTGATTAGGGAGTCCCCATCGTACCACAGGGAGGCATAAATGGGTTCACTCTCTAAGGTCCTTTCCTCAATGATTTTATTATATCTTTTAATGCTTTTTCTATTTGTATTATTTTGGTCTTATGTTTAAGAAGAAACAAAATGGAACAACAACAAATGAATAACTTGCATATTTTTATTGCATCATTGTTTACAACACAACACTATAACAAAACATGAAAGGAAACACTTGCAAAATGAAACTAAACTACTCTTCAATGTTGGTTCAACCAACTTATACAATGAAAATTGAAGCAAGAACAAAAAGAAGAAACTTCAAACACTACTAAGTATGATTTCCTAAAACTTGTGGATGGCGAATGTATTGGTGATTTGTGAGGTGAAGATGATTAGGAGTGTGTGGAGGGTTATGGAGGGAACTAAGGTGTGTGTGGGTAATGATAACATCATCATGAGCCACAACTAGCTTTAATTAGCCAGGATTAATTAACAAATGCTCCTACATAATTGCCTGAGAGTCATAATTCCCAACATATCCATTCTGAGAGGAATACATTAAAATAAGGTTAATTCTGTAGTTTTAACATCACATCATGAAAGCAGAGTAACCATGCGATTCTTCAGGGGTCAATTGAAGGTCAAATAAGCATTAATGTCTAATAAGAGGGTCCGTACAGACACAAATGGGGTTTCACACATTTCGAGAACTAATACAACTCGCAAAACCCTAATTTCAAATCCGCTTGAATTACTAAGGTTTCAGTCATGATAAAATTCATTTAAACCTTCTAAAATTCATAGAAAAATATTCCTTAAGATTTGGTATCATTGATTTGACCTTTGGAACCTATTTTGACTTTAAACAGTCACAGACAGAGTTCTGCCATAATTTGGGTTTTTGAGTAAATTGCCTAGTCAAATTTGATCAAAACTGAAATCTGACTTCACTACTAGATTCCTTGGGTTAAAATAAGATTTGTACCAAAATTTGGTCCTAATTAGAGTCCATCTTGACCTATTTTGCATTATAATCTCTTAAAACTCTATTCTTCACATCCAAGCCCCTAAATTTCGAAAGTCCTTGCATATTTGTAACGACCCGATTCCCGAGTCCCCACGAGACACGAGAACCGGACCGACTCGACTAATCCCAAGACCCAGTCGTCCAACGAGGAAGTAACCAAAAGACAGTAAAATAAACCACATTCAGCATGAATATAACTAACAGTAAGAAAGTACAGCAGTAAGGAAAGAAACTACTACAGTAGGCACCACCACAACAGTAAAACAACATTTATCATATAACGAAAATTGCAGGTAAAAAAAAAGTACAGCGGAAACAAAACTACTCACTAGAACCGAAACAAAAAGGGGTACAAAGCTGGGGTAACTCTACTGGACCCTACTCGGCCCAGCGTCCTCTGCAGCCGCCGACCCTGGCTGCTCAACACCTGGTCCTGAAAAAGGTAACGAGTGTAACACGTCAGCAAAACGCTGAGTAGAGTGGCAAACTAACTAAAGGCAACAGTAGAGTGTACAGTAGCTATTATGTTCTATTACTTCCTTTATTTACATCTTTCAATTTTTCTCACTATTTCATTTATTTCTCAGATCCTTTACTTGATCTCGAATGTCCTCGTGGGACGATCTTGATTGCAGTCTTTTCCAAAAGTAGAAGTAGCACGTGGTGCTCTCCTGGCCGGGAGAGTCCCCCGTGGTGATCCTACCCTCAGTCAACCACCCCAAGGTCACTGACAGACGTAACGGTGACTACGGCACGCGCGATAAACGCACAGGTAGCTAGCCCGCACTGGCACGCGGTCAGTCGTTTCCGTTAACGGGTGCGCCCAAAGCACATCACGGAACCAGGGCAGAGCCCTCTCAGTAACAGGGGTCCAACCCCTCCACAGTAACCAAACCGGGGCCTTGCCCCTCCACAGTCCGCGCACCCTCGCCTGACTACCTTGGTTTGCCCTAGTGGGCCTAACAAGTCGGTGAAGGAGGCTAGCAGAACCCCGGGGCCCGTGGGGTAGCTAGTACTCTCCTAACACTACTAGCTCTCCTCGGTACTACGTACACGAGGGCCAGCAAGTCGGTACAGAGCGGCCAATCCTAACCCCGGGTCCCTGAGGCGGCTGGCCCCACTCTGCACTAAACAGGTACAGGTACTTCCCTTGGTACTGCGTACCCAAGAGACAGTACAAACTACATCTCAGTTCCATTCCTTTTTCTTTCCAGGAGTTCCACTCCTAACTCCCCGTAGGGTTCCGGCTCTTTATTTCAGAACATCATATATTTCACTTTCCAGATTCACGTTCTCAAATTCCATGATCTCAAACATGTTCTTTATTCATAACAGGCAGCTGTTAATTAAATTTACAGGCAGCTTTATATATTCCTTTCCATTTTTCCAAGACTGCAGTAATATACATTCCACTAGTTTTTTCCATCCTAGGATTCATGCCATATCCTAGGATCTATCATACAATCTAGTTTTCCGGCCCTAGGATTCATGCAACACCTAGGAGCTATCATTCCATATATTTCTCATTCCTAGGATTCATGCAAGCCCTAGGTTCTAGTTATGGTTCCATACTTTAACAGATTTTATTAATACTTAAAACCACTCTACCAGGTACAACGGGAGTAATGGGGGCGTGATCGGGAATCCCGCGCGCCTCCGCGACTCTCAAGACTGCAACTGAACGAGATCCTGTCATAAGGATCAAACACAAGGAGTGTCTCAAAACAGTGTATAGCTACTGTAGGCGGGTAGAGGAATTAATTCTGAAACGAACGCAACTCGAATCGCGGAAAACGGAGCCCAAACGGGCCCTAAACGGGTCGAGAAAGACGATACTGTGCAAAATCGGACGTCTGGAACTCCCTCCAGACGTCTTAAACGGTGGATCAGAGAATTACCTGCTCAGCATGGTTTCCCAGACGTCCAGAAGGCTGCAGGGACGTCTTTCCTAGATCCCAGACGTCCGATGGTCACTCCGGACGTCTGGAGGTCACTCCCGCCGTCTGGTACGTCTTCCAGACGTCTGATTCGCAAAGGATGACGAATCAGACAACCTGCGCACAGCCAACCCCCCTCCCTCAGTACGGTCAGTCGACAAAAAGGAGAAGAAAGCGGAACTCACCTTTCAGACGTCTGTATGATCTCACAGACGTCGACCTTGCCGTCTGGATACCAATCCAGACGTCTGATTCTGGAAATTTTTTCCAGAATCAGAGCCCTGCTCGGCCTCCGCTCGCGACGCCGCCCGCGTCGCACCTCACGCGTACGCTGCTCCGCCCGCAGCAGGTCCCTCTCCGCGACGCTCTGCGCCCCCTGCGCCCTCCGCCGGCCGGCCAAGCCGCTCCTGGCGAGCTCGCCCTCACGGCAAAGCCCCGCCCTCGCACGCCGCAGCTCCTCCGCGCTCACTGCGGCTGCCGCTGCCGCTGCGCCCTCGCGTCCGCTCGCTCTCGCGCACAGGCAGGAGCAGAAGGAGGAAGATGGTGGAGACGGGAGGGGAGGCGCGCCCCCTTTTAACGCCGCGCGGAGAGGAGAGAGAAGGCGGTCGCAGCCGCCTGCAGCCGCAGAGAAAGAGGGCAGAACGCAGGTCTGCGCGCACAGGCGCGCAGACGAATATCCCGTGCGAGCATAACTGTTCGCCAGACGTCGGTAAACTATCCCGGACGTCTGGTCAGACGTCTGGATGTGATCCCAGACGTCTTGACAGACGTCTGGGCCACCTCCCAGACGTCTTAAAAGGCGTCTGGGGCACGCGCTCGTTACAATATAACAAACTCAAAGGAAGTTTCATCCCCGAAACTTGCGCCAACTAGGGTGCGGGAAGAAGGTGTCCAAATAACCATAACAAACTCAAAGAGGACCGAAGCCGGTCTGAAAAGACGTACCCGCGAAAAGCTCCGGGTACCGCTCCCGCATTGCCGCCTTAGGCTCCCAGGTAGCCTCCTCGTACCGCTGGCTCCTCCACAAAACCTTTACCAGGGGTACTTGCTTTCGTCTCAACCTGCGGACGGCTCGGTCTAGGATCTGTACTGGCCGCTCGGGGTAGGTCAGGTCGTCGCTCACCTCGACGCTCTCGTGACTCAGTACGTGGCTGGGATCGGCTACGTATTTCCTGAGGTTGGACACGTGGAACACGTCGTGCACACCAGAAAGCTGCGGGGGAAGGGCAAGTCTGTAAGCAACGGGTCCAACCCGCTCCAGGACCTCAAAGGGCCCCACGAACCTCGGCGCGAGCTTCCCTCTCACCCCAAACCGCTGTAAGCCCTTCATGGGAGAAACACGAAGAAAGACGTGGTCCCCAACCTCGAACTGCACCTCTCTGCGTCTGCGATCTGCGTAGCTCTTCTGTCTGCTCCTGACAGTGCGGAGTCGTCTGTGGATCTGCTCAACTACCTCCTGACTCTACCGGATCAACCTGGGGCCAACCTCCCACTTGGTCCCCACCTCAACCCAACTCAAGGGTGTCGTGCATTTCCGTCCGTACAGAGCCTCGTAGGGAGCCATGCCGATGCTCGAGTGATAACTGTTGTTGTATGCAAACTCTGCCAGGGGCAGGTGCTCCTCCCAAGAGCCCCTCCAGTCTAGTACACAGGCACGCAAAAGGTCCTCAAGTGTCTGTATTGTGCGTTCCGACTGTCCGTCCGTCTGGGGGTGGTAAGACGTGCTAAACCTTAACCTCGTCCCCAAAGCCTGCTGAAACTCAGCCCAAAACTGGGACGTAAAGCGGGTATCCCGGTCGGATACGATCTCCCGCGGAACTCCGTGTAGTCGCACCACGTTACGGATATACCTCTCTGCCAACTGTGCTGGTCCCAGAGTGACTCGGATCGGCAGGAATCGTGCCGTCTTCGTCAATCTATCCACTATTACCCAGACTGCGTCATGCCCTCGCTGGGTAACAGGTAAGCCCACCACCAAGTCCATGGTGATGCTCTCCCACTTCCACCCTGGCACTGGAAGCGGCTGAAGCGGCCCTGCAGGCCTCTGATGCTCGGCTTTCACCTGCTGGCACACTAAGCACTGCTGCACGAACTCACCCACATCCCGCTTCATCCCTCTCCACCAGAACTCGCGTCTCAAGTCATGGTACATTTTCGTGTTTCCGGGATGTATGGTGAATCTGGAACCGTGTGCCTCAGTCAGGAGCTCTCTCAACAGCTCCTCGTCTCTGGGGACGCACAGCCATCCCCTCAAGCGTAACACCTGGTCTGTGAAAGAGAAGTCCCCTGGGTCCCCTGACAGTACTCTGTCGCGCAAAGACTGCAAGTACGGATCGGCCATCTGTCCCGTGATGATGCGGTCTATCAACTCTGGTCTGGTCTGCCGTGTCACCGTCACTGCCCCACAGTACCCTCGTAACTCTAGAGGTCGCCAACTGCCCACCTCCTCCAAAAGGCTCCAACTCTGTAACTGTAGACTGGCCAAGCGTGCGGGCGCCTTACGGCTCAAGGCGTCAGCCACCACATTGGCCTTTCCCGGGTGGTAGGAGATGCTGCAGTCGTAGTCCTTCAGGAGCTCCAACCAACGTCTCTGTCTCATGTTGAGCTCCTTCTGGTCAAAAAGATATCTGAGGCTCTTGTGATCTGTAAAAATCTCGAAGGTCTCACCGTACAAGTAGTGCCTCCATGTCTTCAGCGAAGACAACAGCTGCCAACTCTAGATCGTGGGTAGGGTAGGTATGCTCATGGGGCTTCAGTTGCCGCGAGGCGTAAGCGACCACGTGACCCCTCTGCATGAGCACACCTCCTAACCCCTTCAAGGAAGCGTCCGTGTACACAACGAACCCGCCACTACTGTCAGGGATGGTGAGCACGGGAGCCGAGGTCAACCTCTCCTTCAGCTCCAGAAAACACGCCTCACAGGCGTCTGTCCAAGCGAAAGGCACATCCTTCCGAGTCAACTGTGTCATAGGACGTGCAATCTGCGAAAACCCTCTGATGAACCGTCTGTAGTAACCTGCCAGTCCCAGGAAACTGCGAATCTCAGTGACTGAACGCGGTCTCCCCCACCTGAGCACTGCCTCGACCTTGGCGGGATCCACTGCCAGGCCGTCTCCAGAGATCACATGACCCAAAAAGGTCACCTCCCTCAACCAGAACTCGCACTTGCTGTATTTGGCGTACAGCCTGCGTCGTCTCAGAGTGTCCAGAACCATCCGCAAGTGCTGTCCGTGCTGCGTCCGATCTCTAGAATAGATGAGTACATCATCTATGAAAACCACCACAAACTGGTCCAAGTACGGTCTGAACACCCGGTTCATCAGGTCCATGAAAGCAGCGGGGGCATTGGTCAGCCCAAACGACATGACCAAAAACTCGTAGTGTCCGTAGCGGGTGCGGAAAGCTGTCTTGGAGACGTCGGTCTCCCTGATCCTCAACTGGTGGTATCCAGACCTCAAGTCGATCTTGGAAAACACCGTGGCACCCCGCAACTGGTCAAACAAATCGTCAATCCTCGGCAACGGATATCTGTTCTTGATGGTGACCCTATTCAGCTGTCGGTAGTCCACACAATGGCGTAGGGTCCCATCCTTCTTCTTCACAAACAGTACCGGGGCTCCCCAGGGAGACGCACTGGGCCTCACGAAACCTTTCTCCAAAAGGTCCTGCAACTGAGACTTGAGCTCTCGCAGCTCAAGCGGTGCCATCCTGTATGGCGCGGTGGAGATGGGGCTGGTCCCTGGTACTAGTGAGATCTCAAACTCGATCTCACGCTCGGGCGGTAGTCCTGGTAACTCGTCTGGAAACACGTCGGGGTACTCTCTGACCACCGGGATGCTCTGGAAGTCTGCCACGGGGCTGTGCTCTGCCACCACACAAGCTAAGAAGCCCTCACACCCCTGGCTCAAAAGTCTCGCCGCCCGAAGTGCCGAAATGCACCTGAAACCTCCGTCCACTGGCTGCCCGTGAAACTCGAAGGAAGGCAACTCCGGAATGGAGAAGACAATCTTCCTCTCAAAGCAGTCTACCAAGGCGTGGTAAGCGGACAGCCAATCCATCCCCAGGATCACCCCAAAGTCCTCCATCTGTATCATAATCAGGTCAGTTGGCAGGCTGTGTCCCCCGATGCTGACCCCGCAACCCGTGTACACCTCCTCAGCTACAAACAGCTGACCACTCGGACCTTTGATTACGAACGGGTTCTCTAACAATGTATAATCCTGGTCCAAACTAACTGTGAAACTGTCTGCGACAAACGAGTGCGTAGCGCCGGAATCGAAAAGCGTGTAAACGAGTCTGCCAGAAACTGAAACCATACCTGCTACCACGGATCCCGAAGCTCTGGCATCCCTATGTGTTAGGGCGTTGATACGCCCCTCAGCTCTAGGTGCGGACGAAGCAGCCACACTCTGCGTCGGACGGGTAGGTGCTGGCCGGTACCCTCCTCGCGACTGCGGTCCTCCTCCTCGCGCCTGGAAACCGCGGCCTCCTACGCGCCCTCCAGTGCTCTGCGCGGGAAGTATCTGCTGACCTCCTGCCCTAGATGGGCAGTCCCTCCTGACGTGGCCCGGCTGGCCACACTGGTAGCAGAGGGGAACCCGACTCCCACCCTCAGTGAGTCCCTGCTGTCGGCTCGGCGGGGGTCCGGTGCTGGCGACTGGCCCCTGTCGAGGGCCCCCAAAGGCCACTGATGGCCCTGCACAACGTGACGGCTCTCCTGCGGACGCCACGTGTCTCCGTTCTCGCCGGCCCTGTGAGAAGTCTGGCTGAAAGGGCCTCTTCCGCCCGCCGTCGGTCTCTCGCGCGGACGGGTTGGTCTCCTCGTAAGTCATGGCTGCCTCTACCACCCTCGAAAACGTCGGCAGCTTCAGGGGTTTGACATACCCCCGGATCGCAGGCCGGAGCCCCTCGGTGAACCTCCAAAGGCGCTCCTCCTCAGTGGCTACCGCTGTCGCTGCAAAGCGGGACAGCTCCAAGAAACGCGTGCGGTACGCGCTCACGGTCATCGTCCCTTGGCGGAGAGTGTGGAACTCCCGCCTCCTCTGGTCCTGCCACGTCTGGGGAAAGTACTGCTCGCAGAAGAGGGCGACGAACTGGTCCCACGTCGGCTCGTCCCTCTCCTGTCCCCGGACCGCCCTCCACCACCGGTGTGTCGCACTCTCCAGCTGGTACGTGGCAAAGGCCACGCGGCACTCCACCGGGGGGCGAAGGGTGTCGAAGATCTTCTCCAGCTGCTCAAGCCAGTCCTCTGCCTCGGTCGGGTCCTCATCCCCCTTGAAGGAGGGGGGCTTCAGCTTCCGGAACTGTCCGAAAAGCTCGAAGTGGTGCTGTAGGGGAGGTGCTGGCGCACCTCCAGGCGAAGGTGCCTCGTGTACAGAAGTGTCGGAGGAAGGTGGGGGCGGCAGGGGCCCATCCCCTCCCTCGTGTCCAGCGCCGCGTCCGTCGCGTGGTCCCACAGAGGACTCCCCTTCTGCAACCCCAGGAGGAGGTGCTCGGGGCGGTGGGTGGAGCTCCTCTCGTACAATATCCCGTATCAGTCTGGCGAGGTCCTGGGCCTGGATGCCAGGGAGTGGTGGCTGGTCCACCGAGACGTCAACGACAGCACGTCCACCTCGCCCTCGGCCGCGCCCGCGGCCAGTCTCGCCAGTCCCACGACGAGGCATCTCCTGCAAGGAGACACGAAACAAAACGGAAACGTCAAAACAGACGGTACCTAACAACACTTCTAAGAGCTCATATCAAGAGATATGTTGTGGTGGCTACTCTAGCTATAAACATGTGAATTGGTTATTTTCCAGTCAGTTGATTCACTTCTCGGGACGACCTTGCTCTGATACCATCTTGTAACGACCCGATTCCCGAGTCCTTACGAGACACGAGAACCGGACCGACTCGACTAATCCCAAGACCCAGTCGTCCAACGAGGAAGTAACCAAAAGATAGTAAAATAAACCACATTCAGCATGAATATAACTAACAGTAAGAAAGTACAGCAGTAAGGAAAGAAACTACTACAGTAGGCACCACCACAACAGTAAAACAACATTTATCATATAACGAAAACTGCAGGTAAAAAAAAAGTACAGCGGAAACAAAACTACTCACTAGAACCGAAACAAAAAGGGGTACAAAGCTGGGGTAACTCTACTGGACCCTACTCGGCCCAGCGTCCTCTGCAGCCGCCGACCCTGGCTGCTCAACACCTGGTCCTGAAAAAGGTAACGAGTGTAACACGTCAGCAAAACGCTGAGTAGAGTGGCAAACTAACTAAAGGCAACAGTAGAGTGTACAGTAGCTATTATGTTGTATTACTTCCTTTATTTACATCTTTCAATTTTTCTCACTATTTCATTTATTTCTCAGATCCTTTACTTGATCTCGAATGTCCTCGTGGGACGATCTTGATTGCAGTCTTTTCCAAAAGTAGAAGTAGCACGTGGTGCTCTCCTGGCCGGGAGAGTCCCCCGTGGTGATCCTACCCTCAGTCAACCACCCCAAGGTCACTGACAGACGTAACGGTGACTACGGCACGCGCGATAAACGCACAGGTAGCTAGCCCGCACTGGCACGCGGTCAGTCGTTTCCGTTAACGGGTGCGCCCAAAGCACAGCACGGAACCAGGGCAGAGCCCTCTCAGTAACAGGGGTCCAACCCCTCCACAGTAACCAAACCGGGGCCTTGCCCCTCCACAGTCCGCGCACCCTCGCCTGACTACCCTGGTTTGCCCTAGTGGGCCTAACAAGTCGGTGAAGGAGGCTAGCAGAACCCCGGGGCCCGTGGGGTAGCTAGTACTCTCCTAACACTACTAGCTCTCCTCAGTACTACGTACACGAGGGCCAGCAAGTCGGTACAGAGCGGCCAATCCTAACCCCGGGTCCCTGGGGCGGCTGGCCCCACTCTGCACTAAACAGGTACAGGTACTTCCCTTGGTACTGCGTACCCAAGAGACAGTACAAACTACATCTCAGTTCCATTCCTTTTTCTTTCCAGGAGTTCCACTCCTAACTCCCCGTAGGGTTCCGGCTCTTTATTTCAGAACATCATATGTTTCACTTTCCAGATTCACGTTCTCAAATTCCATGATCTCAAACATGTTCTTTATTCATAACAGGCAGCTGTTAATTAAATTTACAGGCAGCTTTATATATTCCTTTCCATTTTTCCAAGACTGCAGTAATATACATTCCACTAGTTTTTTCCATCCTAGGATTCATGCCATATCCTAGGATCTATCATACAATCTAGTTTTCCGGCCCTAGGATTCATGCAACACCTAGGAGCTATCATTCCATATATTTCTCATTCCTAGGATTCATGCAAGCCCTAGGTTCTAGTTATGGTTCCATACTTTAACAGATTTTATTAATACTTAAAACCACTCTACCAGGTACAACGGGAGTAATGGGGGCGTGATCGGGAATCCCGCGCGCCTCCGCGACTCTCAAGACTGCAACTGAATGAGATCCTGTCACAAGGATCAAATACAAGGAGTGTCTCAAAACAGTGTATAGCTACTGTAGGCGGGTAGAGGAATTAATTCTGAAACGAACGCAACTCGAATCGCGGAAAACGGAGCCCAAACGGGCCCTAAACGGGTCGAGAAAGACGATACTGTGCAAAATCAGACGTCTGGAACTCCCTCCAGACGTCTTAAACGGTGGATCAGAGAATTACCTGCTCAGCGTGGTTTCCCAGACGTCCAGAAGTCTGCAGGGACGTCTTTCCTAGATCCCAGACGTCCGATGGTCACTCCGGACGTCTGGAGGTCACTCCCGCCGTCTGGTACGTCTTCCAGACGTCTGATTCGCAAAGGATGACGAATCAGACAACCTGCGCACAGCCAACCCCCCTCCCTCAGTACGGTCAGTCGACAAAAAGGAGAAAAAAGCGGAACTCACCTTTCAGACGTCTGTATGATCTCACAGACGTCGACCTTGCCGTCTGGATACCAATCCAGACGTCTGATTCTGGAAATTTTTTCCAGAATCAGAGCCCTGCTCGGCCTCCGCTCGCGACGCCGCCCGCGTCGCACCTCGCGCGTACGCTGCTCCGCCCGCAGCAGGTCCCTCTCCGCGACGCTCTGCGCCCCCTGCGCCCTCCGCCGTCCGGCCAAGCCGCTCCTGGCGAGCTCGCCCTCACGGCAGAGCCCCGCCCTCGCACGCCGCAGCTCCTCCACGCTCACTGCGGCTGCCGCTGCCGCTGCACCCTCGCGTCCGCTCGCTCTCGCGCACAGGAAGGAGAAGAAGGAGGAAGATGGTGGAGACGGGAGGGGAGGCGCGCCCCCCTTTTAACGCTGCGCGGAGAGGAGAGAGAAGGCGGTCGCAGCCGCCTGCAGCCGCAGAGAAAGAGGGCAGAACGCAGGTCTGCGCGCACAGGCGCGCAGACGAATATCCCGTGCGAGCATAACTGTTCGCCAGACGTCGGTAAACTATCCCGGACGTCTGGTCAGACGTCTGGATGTGATCCCAGACGTCTTGACAGACGTCTGGGCCACCTCCCAGACGTCTTAAAAGGCGTCTGGGGCACGCGCTCGTTACAATATTGGTCCCTAACTTTATCTTCTTTGCAGAACAGTCCTTGCTGCCATTGGAGGTCAACCAACCTCCAAGCAGCCTTTGATCAAGCCTAAACTTACTCAAATCTTCATCAAATCCCACCAAATTTGGTGGGATTGATGTTCACACTATGAAGAAGAGATTGTGATAGATCTTGGCTCCTGATTAGCCCCAGGAAGGTCATGCGAATGCACGGATTCCTTGGGTTCTTCTTGATTCGTAATGAAGCCAATTAGGCTTGTTTCCCTGTCTAGAGCTTGCCCCAAGCTCTATAAAAGCTTCTCCATCACATTGCTTAGCTCCTTAGCTCAGTTTGGCCACACTTCTTCATTAATTCTCCCTCTCTAGCCACCTCCACCGCAACTCTAGTGACTCCTCTCTCTCCAGCCTCTTTGTCTGTTGCCACGTACCATAGGCAGTAGGTTCTTCTTCACCTTTCTCCACTCCTTGCCAGCCACAGTAGGAGTCTCCAAACCCCTCTCATCGTCGCCACTCCACCACCGGAGGATTCATCCTCTTCGGCACCGGCCAGTCAAGGCCGAAGCCTCTCCTCTTTCTCTTTGTCCATTAGCTAGGTACAATCCTTCCTCTCCTTCTCCTAAATTTCCTTATCTCTTTCTCTCCCTATTTCGACCGACCAACCACCCATTCACCCTCTGCCTTCCTCCACTTTGGCCACACTCTGGGGAGGCCACCCGCAGTCCACACACCATCTTTCACCTCACTACCTCCTCTACAACCTCTGCCACACCTCTGCGAACAAAACCCCTCATCCTATTTTGTGGATTATTCATCCAAATCACCCATCGAACTCGAGCTCCACCACACATCTTCCTCGACTTTGCCTGACCACCACATGCACTCCCATGCTATGAGGACACCACCATCACCTTCGCCATCCTCAGGCGAACCTCCTGAGATGTTTTGACGTGGTTGTGTGGCCTTATTCCTTGTTTCAGGTATCCACTGCCACCCTCGTCTTTACAAGTGTCATCCGCCTTGCTCTGCCCACCATTCCACTTCAGAACACCTGCAGTCAACGCGGAATTGTCTGGAGTGCTCCCTCGTAGCAACAATTGAGACGCGAAGCCCACCAGCTGCTGTAATCAAGCGATGCTCCCTCAGCTGATGTGCGTGAAGAGAAGAGTGGCCCAAGCACACTGGGGGTCGGGTCTCCCGCACACTTGCCCTTACGCCTCACCCGCGAAATAGGCCGCCGGTTTAGCCAATTCCTAGGATTCAATAACCCGACATATGACCCGATTACCCTGGTTTGAGAGAGAAGAAGAGAGAAAAGAGTTCTGTGATAGGAGGGGGGAGGGTTGTGCTGTGCTACCCTTTGCCTTGCCCCTGTGCTGAAGAGAGAGAGGCTCTCACACAGCCTCTGAAGAGAGAAAGGCCTGTGCTTGAAGGCTTAGAAGAGAAGGGCTCTTGAGAGAGCCTTGTGCTTGTGTGTGCCTTCTGTGAGGCACTGTGCTATGTGAAGGTTAAGTTGTCTGGTTCTGTGAGGTGACATCCGATTTAGTTCTGAGTAATGTTGGATTATTTAAGTACTTATGTTAATACTGATTAATTGATTGAAGGTACTATTTGGTTATTTGAATAATTTGAGTATGAGATATATGCTTAATTAAGATGAATAATTGGTGATTCAAATCACCATTATTTTATCTTTCTATTATTTTTGTCTCATGATCCTTTGATTTACATTTGATTATCAATCTGAGCAATCCATTTATTGCATATCTGTTATTGTGATCAATTGATTACACTCATTTATTTTAAATGAAGATTAATGTGTGAATTCTATATTTGCTCTCTGCAAATGACCTCGGATTCCCTTTAGATTCTAATCTATATTACGACGTATTTCCTAAACAAAGACAATTTTCCTCGAACAGTGGGTCTGGTGACAATGCGTTGGATGACATGGTCTTCAAAGGTGTGGTATAGGAAGGGTGTGCAAGTGGGTGAGGGTAGGACCATAAAGGAATGCTTAGTGTGGTGAGTGAGGAGTTTTAGTGAATAGGTGGTGGGCATGTGTTTTGGAGGTGGTGATAGTGCAAGCATGGGTTGGTGACAATGGTGGGAGGGTGATGAGCGTGTGGTGTTATGATGGTGGACATGGAGGTGATGAAAATGGTGGTGTGTGGTGGATGGCTAGGTGACAGGGATGGTGGGCGTGTGGTGTATGGTGTGTGTAGTATGTGTAGTGTGTGTGTATAGAGTGTGTAGTGTGTGTATCAAAATAAAAATAGTGTCAACAACAGCAAAACTAAAGAGAAAGCAATCAAACAGAAGAAGAAGGGAGATGAGCACCATGTCGGGAGTGCCACGAGGGCCGTCAGCCTTTTTGTGGTGGTGGTGGTGGTGGTATACGGGCTACAAGAAGCCACTATAACCACCAAGTCACAAGGCAACATGGTGGAAGAGGACCATCACTTGGCTGTCCACCTTGGCCATGGAGGAAGAGGAGCATTCCTAAGGTGGGGAGGAGGAGTCGAGTGGAGAAGAAGATTAGAGAGAATAGAATGGAGGGGGGGTGTGTTGCCCATGCAAGGTCTCTTTTATAGAAGTGTGGGTGGGTAGGTTGTGTCTTAGGTGGTGCTCAAGTGTAGGTTAAGAGGGGTGTATCCTACGACTAAGGTGGGGGTGTAGGATAGGGAATATTCTAAAGTGTGGATGGGTGACTAGGCATTAGTTGGCACCACATAGGATAGGTGTGGTGAGGTGGCACCACCTAGGATGATGATGTGGAAAGTGTTAATTAGTCTGTAATGTGTAGGGTTTGTCTCATTATGCTTAGGGATATGGTTGTTTGGGTCATTAGGTGGAGGCTTAGCTTATTTAGGTGGGGTTTAGTGTGTGTTCAGACTTGATGGGGAGCTCCATTTCCATCCGTCTTGTTCTGTTGCGGGAAGCTCTTGGATGAATGTCGAATGATGCAGGTCTTCTTCTCATGTTTGCATTTCGATCAACTCCACTTTTCTCCTAGCATTGTGGTCGAACTCCCATTCTGTCCTCCTATGAATCTAAACAACAAAAACAAGGGACATTACAACAAGCCAATAAAATTCTTTTTTATGCAATGCATGGATGATATGCATGATGTACGCAATATATATAGGAAATATATCTAAAGAGCATAGTACTCAAAAGCCCCAAAATGAACACCACTTTATGACCACACGATCATCTATTTTGCTTGACAAAATTGGTACGTGTGTTTTTGGTGGTTTTAAGGTTGGTTTTGTTAATTAGTGAGTATTAAGTTTTTTTTGGCAACCACCCTCGATTATCTCACATAGATTTTGAGTAGTTTGTTTTGAGGTTTCACCCATCACCACATAGATTATATGTATGCACATTACATATAAGTCGCAATCCATTACAATGCTTAAAAGTCCCCATGGCCTACATTTTTTATTATAGCAATAGTTGTATTACAATTCTAACAAATTGTATTATCTGTAATACACAGTAAATACATTATATGATGGATATCCACTTTTCTAATTAATTAGATTGTATTACAGCATAATTTACTCTGATATTATTACAACTCGTGCATGTATTTATTACAACTTATGTTAATCCTATTGCATCGTTAAAGTTATTTGGTTACAAATAAAATCAACTTATATTACAATGGATTATCTAAGCTATTACAATATTTTTTGTTGTTTTTCGTATACGCCACATCATTTGTATATATTAAATCAATTAATTTGATTAGAACTCAATATGGCATACATTTATTGCATAACTCTAGTTGTATTACAACTTTGTTTAGTTTAACAATGTTACAACTTGTTTAGGCATTTGTTATAATATTTGTTTTTTCTATTACAACGATAAAGCTTATTTGTTACAACCATATTCAAGTGTTATTACATATTATGTACCATGATGTTACAATGTTTTTATTATTATTTTGTGTTACATGTGATTATGCATATGAAAGTCCTTATACTCACATTCTATTTATAGTATTTATTAATACTAATTGATTGGATTAGTTACACCCTTTTAGGAATGAATTTAGGAAGGCACGAAAGGTAGTTATTTATTTTGGTAACATCCGCTCATTTTGCTTTTTTACAATATCACAAATGGTTTAGTTGATGGTATTAATGCAATCCAAATTATTAAAATCCAATGGCCATTACGTAGTACTTTTTTTGAGGTTTTGGAGCATAGTTATCTCTAGATAGATCCCCTATATATATATATAATGCAAGCTAAGTAATTAATGTAAAATAGACATATTAAGATCAATGATTACAGTGCAATCACTATCGTGCCAAGAACACCAAATCCACTGCACCTCACAAACTCCCTCACATAAACCCAAGTGTAACAATCACCCTCCTCATGTCGTGTGTTCGCTTAACAATCAAGAGACCTTTAGTGAAGAACACTAGAGATAAGAAGTCCAACATGCAAGTTGGACTTTTGATGCCTCCTTCAGATGTCCAAAGGGCGTATGAGAAGTCCAATCAAGACTCCAGACTTCTCCTTTGCACCCTAGACGTCCAACCTTGAAGAGTAGAAGCATTAACGCGCTTTCGTCGAGTTTTAAAAATACGTCGTAGTATAGTGAAGAAAGCAAATCAACACTTAACTTTATAAGCTTGAATATGAGTCCAAGGTCATCTGAGGGAGAAAATTAATTGCAATTCAAACTACTGATCAGAAGAGTATGAAAAGAGTCACAAGAGCTTGATTCAAAAATAAATATATTATGCAATGAATGTTGTTGTCAATACTCAAAAATAAATGTAAGTGTTGAAGCAAAAATTGGTTTTCAACTCAAGTAAGATCGGCCTTAACACTTAGGCAAATTTCAACCAAAGATATCTCTCAAAGCCACAACCATCAACTGGTCCAACCCCTCAGCACAAGCCGGTCTAAAACTCGACCCAATTCAGCCCAGGCGCAAATCAATAGCCTTAGATAATCAGATCCATAGCTTGACCCAAGACCCACACCACATATGTGCGGGAGTGTGCGTGCACAAAAGGAGGATGGGGACTCGACCCCTTGATACTGAGCGAGTGTAAAGGGGTCGGGTTTCCTTTTTTGCGTGACTTCGAGTCTTCACGTACACAAGGTGGTACTAAATGTCCCACCTTCATTGTTTCGTCTTCGTCACATGATGGAGCTGGAGATTGGTGGAGCAATTTGGTGCCAATTGACCGTTGGATTTCAGATCCATGACCCATATGTGAAGCCAAGATGATTTCGTAGCTGTGGAAGGTGCTGCCTTTGTTGATGAGTTGTCAGACACATTGCTTGGTGTTGGGGAAGATGAGGAAGTTCAACGAGACCTGCACGTGAAGATATGAGCCTCTCGGCTCCAATTAAAACCATAAGAAGCTCTGACGAGAAACATCGGAGCAAAACCCTAAACTAATTGAGTGCGGGGATGGGTGGATGGGCATGGTGGTGAAGGTGGTGATGATGGTCGTCAGCGGTGGTCGGAGAAGATGCTAGAGGTGATAGATGGAGCTCTAGAGCTCTAAAAAGCTAATTGAGAGGGAGAGGAAGAGAAGCCCTATACTAATTTAAAGAGAGGAAGAGGAGAGGAGCTCACTGGTGGTGCACCTACGAGGAGGAAGAGGAGGTGGTCGCCGGAGCTGAAGAAGGGGAATTGGGGCACGAAGCTTTGCGGGAAGCTCCATGTGAAGAAGTGGAAGCAAAGCCTTCTACATATTGTACGTGGCAGAGGGCGAGGAATGTGGACAAAGAGCTCCAGTGGTGGGTTCTTTCGTCAGTGAGGAAGAAGAGGAGGGGTTTGCCGACTCAATTCCACACGAAATTGACTTGCAGGAGTCAAGGGCTTTATATAGAGACGAGTTTCGAGTCAGTTGGTCCCAAAATCGCAAGCTTTGCTTGCGAATTTGGTCGGATTTGGGTTCCTTCAATTTTGGCTCACCGATGATGAATTGCTACAAATTAGACCTTAAGAAGATGCTTGCTGGATAGAGGGAGATCTCACGACTAATCCCACAAAATTTGGTAGGATTTGGTTGAGATTTGATTAACCAAATCGTCAATCAAATCTCACCATTGAAGGTTGCTACAACTGGTGCTTGTTTAGGCAGGGGAAGAAGAAGGTCGGCTAACGTCAGCGTGATGTTGGCCAAGGACCTTGATGTAAGAAAATTTGGACCAGAATGTAAGAAATTAAAAAGTTAGGGACTATATTGCAAACTCAAAGAAGATAGGGTCCAAAAAGTCTCAACTTTTTAGGGTAATCAAATTTAGGCCCAAGGAATCTAGTAGTGACTTTATTTTGGGGTTTTGATGAATTTTTACTGGTCAATTTATAGTTTAACTTGAAATGCATTAAATATTAACCTTGGTTCCTATTGTAAGTCAAAAAGGGTTCATTTGGTCAAAGTGAGTGTTCCAAATCTCATAGAATATTTTTCAATGATTTTTAGAATGTTTAGATTACATTTATTTCCACCAGAACCCATTCAATTGAAGTAAGGATGTAATTAAGATTTTTATTATTAAAATAATCTTCAAATCAAAGAAAACCCTGATTTAGTTAGTTTGGGCCCACTTTTTGGGAGTTTAAGTTCATTTGACCTTAGATTAGGTATTGATTAACCCCTTATTTAATCTGCATTCATGATTTCTATTAAAACAACAAAGTTAACTCAATTCCCTGCTTTCTTCTCTCATTCGACACAGAACTGAATTACAACAATTTGAAGGTTATTAAGGAGCATTATCACTAGATTTTGGCTAAATTATGCTAGTTATGATGGATGATAGTGTTACCATCAAGAAGAAGCAACACTTTCTTCCTCTCTCTTTCTCTTCAATCGGTGAGTGGAGTTTCTTAGGGTTTACAATAAGATTTGTTAGGGTTTTTCTTTTCCTTTGGGAGATATATGTAGGGATTCAATCTAATTCTAATACAATGGAGATTCTTGGATCTCCATCAATGGGTTGGGACCTATTCCTAATTGTATTTTGCAATATTAGCTCATAACAAATTATGGGGTGTTTGGATTTAGAATCCAAACTATATTTAATTTTCATCTGACCCTCTCGAATCAAGCTAATTAAATTAAGTCCAATTAAACATTAAATCAAATGTTATTTAACACCTTAAATAACAATTGATTTCTCTATAAGTAGGAACCCATCAAAATAAATATTGGTTTCATCATGTCCATAGTAAAGCATTTAAGATTCTTGAAATTATGGCATTACGCCTCCCTAGATGTTCTGAATACTTGTGAATCCTTCACACATAGAGGACAAATATTATCCTTGACTTTTAATTGTAGTTGACAGTTGTTATTTCTCCTTGGATAATATCATTTCTAATATCTCTTCATACAATTAGGATAAGAATGAATACCACCTACTTTCCCAAAAGACTGTATTCTTTTCTTCTGTGCTTAAGTTTGATTAGGACTCTATGACCACATGTAGAATTTGACTTTCCTAATATACTTAGAGTGAGATCTCACTTCCAATCTGCTGCATACAATTATGAAGTAAATTTGTGTGATCCTTTTGAGAGGTCATGTATTTCATGTTCCCTCTCAAACGTAATTTTCGATATCAATAGTGAGGTGGGTGCATCTACTATTGATCTGCCAAATGCATGTGTTTGTAAGAAGTGACATATCTATCTCATGTCAAAAGATACGTCATCTCCATGACAACATTGGAAATGAACTTCAATTATCTACTATTTCATCATCTGGTCAAGTTTTTGACCTGATTTGCATGATAATTCCAAATCCTAATTCAAGAAATCAATCAGGCAATGACCTCTGCAGAAGGTTGCCATCCCAACTCAGATCGGAAACAAATGATCAAATCAGATATGATTATGTCTTAATGTGCTATCAGATCCTCTAAACTGTTTAGATCTTTAAATCAACACACATCAAGCTTATTCAATTTAGCTAAGTCTGTCACCCTATTCTTACTGAAGGACCCAATTCATATATCGGCAATAATTTAATTCCTTTATTCAGATGAAATGTAGTCACATTACATTATTCGGTAGCTTGCTCAAAGCATACAAAATTCAACATTATGTGTATATGAGACATGGGTTTGAAGATCTTTAAGGTGGCATCTATCAAATGCATGTGTATATGAATGGGGTTGGTGCTTGCATAGTTCAAAGATGTGATTATGTTTTATGCAGGGGTAAAGCTAAGACATTTGTAGTATGGTCATTTGCATATTCATTTCCTCTCAAATCCATTCGTTCCATTGTCCTTTATTTCAAGTACCCCTTATAAGAGATTAATTTATACAAAGATTATTTCAAGCATAAAAATACTACATCGTACAAATGCTTGCTTATTTTACAAATAATGCAAGGATAAATAAATTTGGCCATGAATTATGCATGTAAATTTAGACTTATCAAGAAGCACCCCTATGGGTGTGATCTTGTAATATTTCTTCTCAAAGACAAAAGGAGGATATAAGGGCCTTTATATAGGCCACCACACACCTCTCTAGTTCTCACTTCGATGATATGGGACTAAACAATTTGTAATTGGATCTCCACTTTATCTAATTACCCAGCAACTATCATTCACCTCTCTCAACACTCTTCTCAAGTTGGAGCATGAAATGCTTAGCTTGTACAATATGATTCCTCACTCTGACAAGCAGAGCACAACTCTCAACTGGTGGAATTGGGTCATGGTTCTCCTTCAGACGAATGACAACTATTGCATCCCCGTTCTTGCTTGTAGTCGAGTATGCTAAAGATGACACATTAGCATAGGTTGGAGTTTGGTAGATGAACAGCTAATGTTGGCTCTAATTGGTTCCTCTCATAGAGACCTCAAATAGTGTCGGTGCCTTCCTTATTGGAGATCTACAGTGAAATGACCCGTTGCCTTCTTAGTCGGATAAGACGTCTGGAGTTTCAGTCAGACGTCTGGACACAGGCCCGGACGTCTGAAAGTGGGAAAAATCAAAAATTATTTTCCCTCCGTGCGCGCGTGACATGCGGACATTCTCTCTCTCCTATCGCCTCTCACCTGAAACCCTAACACCCAGCCCTATTTAAACCCCCCTCTCCTCACCACCCTCACCCCTCACCACCAGTCACCACTACCTCCCTGTCCGGACACCCCCGTGAAACCGCAGCAAGGAGGAGCGAGGCCGAGCAAGGATCGATGAGGGAGAGTGAGAGAGAAAGGGTGAGCGAGAGAAAACAAAGAGGAGAGAGAGGAAGAGCGTGAGAGAGGAGGACCACGGTCGGTGGATCTTCAGGGAACTCGTGTGGAGTCAGAGAGCCTCGCGCAAAGGTCTGAGGAGCTTTGGCGGAAGCTTGGGGAAGCTTCGACGGAAGATCATCGGAGTGTAGAGGGAGCTCGACGGAGCTCGCGCGACTGGCAGTGGGCACACGCACGAGGAGGAGGGGCTTGGGGAGGCGGCCTCCCGGCCCTCTGCAGCTGCTGAAGCTGCTGCAGTGCGCTGTGGGCTGCACTGCGAGGAGAGCAGCGTCGCGGAGGAGGTTCTGGTACTGGAAAAGTTCTAGTATCAGACGTCTGGAGCATGACTAGATGTCTGGAGAGGCATCAGGACGTCCGAAGCTGAAGCCTGACGTCTGAAAGCATAATATTGCACGAGGTACGTGTTTCCTGCGCTACTTTCTGCCATGTAGATCATAGCACAGGAAATGTTGGGTTGAGAATGGGTCTGTGGCTTTTGTACGCAAGTGAAGGGTGTTGGAAAGGCGCGCAGTGTGCTTTTCCAGGCACTTTTGGACATCTTATCACGTCGCCAGATGTTCGAAGGTACTTCCAGATGACCGGAGGCTTTGTCCAACATTTGGGCTGCCCCCAGATGGTCGCGGAGGGATCCAGATGTCTGAGGATACCACAGGAGACACAAGGTAAGATCTGACGTCTTTTAAGACGTCTAGGACTAGTCCCAGACATCTAATTTTGGACAGTAACCGTATTTTTGGCCCGTTCAGGGCCCAAACGGAATCGGATTTTCACAAACGAAGTACCGCTGTTTTCCACTTGAGTTTCTCTACATGTTAATGTTGAGTACCTACTGTTTTGAGCTCATCTGATGTAAATTTGTCTCTAGTATAGGTTACCAGCAGGTGGCGTGTTCAGGGCCCGTGGAGACAAGATCAGTGGTGCAGGTTCCTATTCCTCCCGTGATACCCGGTAGAGTGGTTTACTATAACATTAAGGTTTACACAATGAAAGAGCATGTTTAGAATACTTGAATAAACCCTAGGATGAGAAATGAACCCTAGGGTAGAAACAAATGCAAATGGTTGAGCTACTTTATTTAGTTGAGATGCATGTTAAAATACGAGTTGCCTGTATGTGAATGAGAAATGTAACTGTGAAGCCACAAGTTGCATGTATATGATTGAGAATTGAATTGTGAAAATACGAGCTGCCTGTATATGGATGAGGAATGAGTTACGCACCATGTGGTCTGAATACTGATAAATGGAATGAATATGAGCATGAACCCTACGGGGAATTAAGAGTAGAACTCCTGTGTATGAAAGGAAATCTAGTTTGTAGATGGGAAGTGAGCTGGCCCTTGTGTACACGGTACCAAGGAGAGCAACTGTCCCTTTCAGTGTAGAGGGGGAGCCAGCTACCCCTTGGGTTGAGACCCGAGGTAGGACTGGTCACTCTACACTAACTCCTGTTGGCCCTCGCGTATGTGGTACCAAGGTGAGCTACTAGTGTAGGGAGGGATCTAGCCACCCCATGGGGCCCGGGGTTAAGCTGGCCACCCTACACCGACTTTGTTAAGCCCGCTGGGTAAACTGGGCTAGTTGGACGAGGGTACGTGGACTGTGGAGGGGCGAGACCCCTATTCTAAGAAGGCAAGGTCCTATACTGTTCCGCGCTGTACTTTAGGCATACTTGCTAGCGAAAACGACTGACCGCGTGTCAGTGTAGGGTAGCTACCCGTGCATTTATCACGCATGTCGTAGTCACTGCTACGTTGCAATAGTGACCCCAGGGTGGTTGATTGGGTGTAGGACTACCGTGGGGGACTATCCCGGCTAGGAGAGCACCATGTGTACCTTTTACTCCATGGAAAAGACTACAATCAAGGTTGTTCCCATGAGGAACAAGCAAGATCAAGAAATACTTTGATCCTTTGTGAAATAAATGAACCAGAAATACATAAATGAGATAAATAGAAATAAGAATAAACCTGGTTACTTGTTTTACTTTACTTGCACATAAATAATGTAAACACCACTCTACTCAGCGTTCGCTGACTCTGTCCTTTCGTAACCTTGTTCAGGATCAGGAGTTGAGCAGCCCAATTTTCCAATTGCAGAGGGTGCTGGGCCAAGTCGAGCCCAGTCGTAGTCGTTTCTTTCCACCTCTTTCATTTTTCTACTATTGTAGTGAGTAATAGACATCTATTTTACTGTTCCTGTTACTTTCTATTTTCTTTCCGTTGTTGTTGTGGTGGCATGTACTATTTTGAGACAGTTGCTCTACTTTCCTTTACTGTTTCATTTTTCCTTCTACTTAGTTATAATGCATGTGTGGATGTGGTATTAATCCTTCTTTTGGTTATTTCTCGTTAGACGACTAGGTCTTGAGATTAGTCGAGGCGAGCCAGTCTCAGATCCTGTCGGGATCTGGGAAGCGGATCATAACATACATAGTAGGCCTCTTCCTTGGAGACTATGAGACTAGGCCTCTCCCACGCAAAAACTTAAAATGGGCCTCTCTCATGTGGGAATCGAGAATTAGGCCTCTCCTATACAGAAATCT
Source organism: Thalassia testudinum (assembly GCA_037157565.1). Classification (NCBI taxonomy): domain Eukaryota; kingdom Viridiplantae; phylum Streptophyta; class Magnoliopsida; order Alismatales; family Hydrocharitaceae; genus Thalassia; species Thalassia testudinum. The sequence continues at coordinate 19,617,601 of JAZHRO010000015.1, read as the reverse complement.
CTTAGTAGATGTAACGACCCGATTCCCGAATCCCTACGAGACACGAGAATCGGACCGACTCGACTGATCCCAAGACCCAGTCGTCCAACGAGAAAGTAACCAAAAGAGCAGTAAAATAAACCACATTCACTATGTATATAACTAGCAGTAAAAAAATACAGCAGTAAAGAAAAGAAATACTAAAGTATACACCACCACAATAGAAGAGAAATAAACATGTACATAACCTGAAGCTTACAATAAAGAGAGTACAGGGAGTAACAGAAAACTACTCACTACAGCGGAAAGAAAAGCATAGAAGGTATTACAGGTAACACTACTGGGCTCTACTAGGCCCAACGCCCTCTGCAGCCGCTGCCTCTGGATGCTCAACAACTGATCCTGAAAAGGTAACAAGGGTGACACGTCAGCGAAACGCTGAGTAGAGTGGCAACTAAAGCTAGAAGAAACAGTAGAGTGGATAGTAGCTGTTATATTTTTACTTTCTTTCTTTATATTTTTCCATTAATTCACTATTGATTTATTTCTCAGATCCTTCTCTTGATCTTGAATGTTCCTCGTGGGAATGATCTTGATTGCAGTCTTTTCCGAAAAGTAGAAGTAACACGTGGTGCTCTCCTGGCCGGGAGAGTCCCCCGTGGTGGTCCTACCCTCAGTCAACCACCCCAAGGTCACTGACAGACGTAACGGTGACTACGGCATGTGCGATAAGCGCACGGGTAGCTACCCCGCACTGGCACGCGGTCAGTCGTTTCCCTTAACGGGTGCACCCAAAGCACAACACGAAACCAGTATAGGGCAAAGCCCTCTCACTAACAGGGGTCCAGCCCCTCCACAGTAACCAAACAGGGGTCTTGCCCCTCCATAGTCCGCGCACCCTCGCCTGACTACCCTGGTTTGCCCAGTAGGCCTAACAAGTCGGTGTAGGAGAGCTAGCAGAACCGCAGGGCCCGTGGGGTAGCTAGTGCTCTCCCTACACTAGTAGCTCTCCTCGATACTATGTACACGAGGGCCAAAAATCGGTACAAAGTGGCCAGTCCTAACCCCGAGTCCCTAGGGTGGCTGGCTCCGCTCTGCACTAAACAGGGGGACAGTTGCTCTCCTTGGTACTCCGTACTTAAGGGCCAGCTCACTTCCCCAATTCTATTCCATTCCCTTTCTAGGAGTTTACTCCTAATTCCCCGTAGGGTTCATGCTCTTTTAACTCAACCAATTTGGGTTTCACCGTTCCAGCTTTATATTCATATAACCTATGTTCTCAACCGTATTTATTCATTCATAACAGGCAACTATTAACCAATTTACATGCAGTTATCATTTCCTTTCCACTTTTCCAAGACTGCAATGTTTATATATTCAACTAGTTTCCAGTCCTAGGATTCATGCAGTACCCTAAGATCTATTATTCAATCTAGTTTTCCAGTCCTAGTATTCATGCAATACCCTAAGATCTATCATTCAATCTAATTTCTCAGTCCTAGGGTTCATGCAGTGCCCTAGACTCTATTAATTATTTCATAATTGTACAAATTTTGTTAAATAAATTAAAGGGCCACTCTACCCGCGAAATCGAGAGTACTGGGGGCGTGATCGGCAATCCCGTGTGCCTCTGCAACCCCCAAAACCGCAATGGAACGGGGTCCTAACACAAGGAGTTTCTCATAACAGTATGCAATTACTGTAAACAGGTAGAGGAAATAAATATGGAAAGAACGAAACTTGAAACGTGGAAAACGGACTCCGAACGGACCCTAAACGGGTCAAAAACGAGAGTCTGCCCAAAATCAGACATCTGGAACTTCTTCCAGATGTCTTAAAAGGTCGATCAGGTCATACCTCGGTCTGTGCAGTCCTTCAGACATCCAGAAGCCCGCAGAATCGTCTGGTCCTTGTTCCCAAACGTCCGATTGTCACCCTGGACGTCTGGAGGTCCTCTCCGTCGTCTGGTACTGTGGCCAGACGTCTGATCCGTGTGGGATGGCAAGCCCTCACGCCCTCCCGAATAGAACCTGCACACACACACACCCGCTCTCATCATGAAGAGGCGCAGAAGAACGCGGCGGACGGCTGCATGGCTGTACACGCGTAAAAAGAAGGGAGGAAAATATTGTACCTGTCAGACGTCTGGACCTTCCTCCAGACGTCTTCGGCGTTGTCTGGACGTAAGTCCAGACGTCTGATTCTGGGAAATTTTCCCAGAATCAGGACCCTTTCCACTCTCCGCCCGTGGCGCACAGCCGCGTCGCGCCACGTCCGCCTGCTGCCCGAGTTGCAGCAGCTCCTCCCGCCACCCCACGCTCGCTGCTCTCCCGTCGGCCAGCTCTAGCTTCCCCGGCAAGCTCGCACCTTCACGGTCGAGCTTTCTTCTTCCTCTCGCAACACTCCTCCTTCCCGCACGCTAGCAGCAGCCGCTGCTGCCGCACTTGCTCGATCGCTCGCTCGCGCTCTCGCTGGTAAGGAGAAGGAGAAGAAGAAGACGGTGGAGTGAGGGTGAGGGAGAGGGGGAGCGTTCTTATAAGGAAGCCACGGGGAGAGAGAAGAAGGAAAACGATGCCTGCAGGGAGAGAAAGAGAAAAACAAAGGCGGCGGGTTCAGTCTACGCGCGCAGGCGCGCAGACGCGAACCCGTACGTCGAAAAAATTTAATACCAGATGTCTGGGAAGGGTTCCATACGTCTGGGACACTTCCTAGACGTCTTAAACTACGTCTGATGCCCATGTTCGTAACAATATAACAAACTCAAAGGAAGTTTCGTCCCTGAAACTTGCGCTAACTAGGGTGCGAGAAAGAACAATATATACATAACAAACTCAAAGAGGACTGAAGCCAGTCGGAAAAGACGTACCCGCGAAAAGCTCCAGGTACCACTCCCGCATCGCCGCCTCAGGCTCCCAGGTGGCCTCCTCGTACCGTTGGCTCCTCCACAAGACCTTCACCAGGGGTACTTGCTTCCGTCTCAGACTGCGGACGGCTATGTCAAGAATCTGCACTGGCCGCTCGGGGTAGGTCAGGTCGTCGCCCACCTCGACGCTCTCGTGGCTCAGGACGTAACTGGGATCGGCGACGTACTTCCTGAGGTTGGACACGTGGAACACGTCGTGCACACCAGAAAGCTGGGGAGGGAGGGCAAGCCTGTAAGCAATGGGTCCAACCCGCTCTAGGACCTCAAAGAGCCCCACAAACCTCGGTGAGAGCTTCCCTCTCACCCCAAACCGCTGCAGGCCCTTCATGGGCGAAACACGAAGGAAGACATGGTCCCCAACCTCGAACTGCACCTCTCTGCGTTTCCGATCTGCGTAGCTCTTCTGCCTACTCCTGATAGTGCGGAGTCGTCTGTGAATCTGCTCGACTACCTCCTGACTCTACCGGATCAGCTTGGGGCCAACCTCCCACTTGGTCCCCACCTCAACCCAACTCAAGGGTGCCGTACATCTCCGTCCGTACAGAGCCTCGTAGGGAGCCATGCCGATGCTCGAGTGATAACTGTTGTTGTATGCAAACTCCACCAGGGGCAAGTGCTCCTCCCAAGAGCCCCTCCAGTCTAGTACACAGGCACGCAAAAGGTCCTCAAGTGTCTGTATCGTGTGCTCAGACTGTCCGTCTGTCTGGGGGTGGTAAGCTGTACTGAATCTCAACCGCGTCCCTAGGGCCTGCTGAAACTCAGCCCAAAATTGGGATGTAAAGCGGGTATCCCGGTCGGATACGATCTCCGGCGGAACTCCGTGTAGACATACCACGTCGTGGATATACCTCTTTGCCAACTGTGCTGGTCCCAAAGTGACTCAGATCGGCAAGAATCGTGCCGTCTTCGTCAATCTATCAACGATTACCCAGACTGTGTCGTGTCCTCGCTGGGTAATAGGTAAGTCCACCACCAAGTCCATGGCGATGCTCTCCCACTTCCACTCTGGCACAGGAAGTGGCTGTAGCGGCCCTGCAGGCCTCTGATGCTCGGCTTTCACCTGCTGGCACACTAAACACTGCTGCACGAATTCACCCACATCCCGCTTCATCCCCCTCCACCAAAACTCGCATCTCAAGTCATGGTACATCTTCGTGATTCCGGGATGTATGGTGAATCTGGAACAGTGTGCCTTAGTCAGGAGCTCTCTCAACAGCTCCTCGTCTCTGGGAACGCATAAACATCCCCTCAGGCGCAGCACCTAGTCTGTGAAAGAGAAGTCCCCCGGGTCTCCCGACAGTACTCTGTCGCACAAGGACTGCAAGTACGGGTCAGCCATCTGTCCTGTGATGATGCGATCTATCCGCTCTGGCCTCATCTGTCGTGTCACAGTCACTGCCCCACAATGCCCCCGTAACTCTAGGGGTCGCCAACTGCCCATCTCCTCCAAAAGGCTCCAACTCTGCACTTGTAAACTGGCCAAGGGTGCGGGCGCCTTCCAGCTCAAGGTGTCAGCCACCACGTTGGCCTTTCCCTGGTCGTAGGAAATGCTGCAGTCATAGTCCTTCAGGAGCTCCAACCAACGTCTCTGTCTCATGTTGAGCTCCTTCTGATCAAATAGGTATCTGAGGCTCTTGTGATCTGTGAAAATCTCTAAGGTCTCACCATACAAGTAGTGCCTCCAGGTCTTCAGCGCGAAGACAACAGCTGCGAGCTCCAGGTCGTGGGTAGGGTAGCTATGCTCATGGGGCTTCAATTGCCACGAAGCGTAAGCGACAACGTGACCCCTCTGCATGAGCACACCCCCTAACCCCTGCAAGGAGGCATCCGTGCATACAATGAACCCGCCACTACTGTCAGGGATGGTGAGCACGGGAGGTGAAGTCAGCCTCTCCTTCAGCTCCTGAAAACACGCCTCACAGGCGTTTGTCCAAGTGAAGGGCACGTCTTCCGGGTCAACTGTGTCATAAGACGTGCAATCTGTGAAAAGCCCCTGATAAACCATTTGTAGTAGCCTGCCAATCCCAGGAAACTGCGAATCTCAGTAACCGTACGCGGTCTCTCCCACTTGAGCACTGCCTCGACCTTGGCTGGGTCCACCGCCAAGCCATCTCCAGAGATCACATGACCTAAGAAGGTCACCTCCCTCAACTAGAACTCGCACTTGCTATATTTGGCGTACAGCCTACGTCGTCTCAGTGTGTCAAGAACCATCCGCAAGTGTTGTCCGTGCTACGTCTGATCTCGAGAATAGATGAGCACATCATCAATGAATACCACCACTAACTGGTCCAAGTACGGTCTAAACACCTGGTTCATCAGGTCCATGAAGGCAGCGGGGGCATTGATCAGCCCAAAAGGCATGACCAAAAACTCGTAGTGTCCGTACCGGGTGCGGAAAGCTGTCTTGGAGACGTCTGCCTCTTTGATCCTCAACTGGTGGTATCCAGACCTCAAGTCGATCTTGGAGAATACCGTGGCACCTCGCAGCTGGTCAAACAAGTCGTCGATCCTCGGTAGCGGATATCTGTTCTTGATGGTGACCCTATTCAGCTGTCGGTAGTCCACACAAAGGCGTAGGGTACCATCCTTCTTCTTTACAAACAGTACCGGGGCTCCCTAGGGAGACGCACTGGGCCTCACAAAACCCTTCTCCAAAAGATCCTGCTACTGAGACTTGAGCTCTCGCAGCTCAAGTGGTGCCATCCTGTATGGTGTGGTGGAGATGGGGCTGATCCCTGGTACTAGTGAGATGTCAAACTCGATCTCACGCTTGGGCGGTAGTCCTGGCAACTAGTATGGAAACACGTCGGGGTACTCTTTAACCACCAGGATACTCTGGAAGTCTGCCACAGGGCTGGGCTCTGCCACCACACAAGCTAGGAAGCCCTCACACCCCTGGCTCAACAGTATTGCCGCCCGAAGTGCAGAAATGCACCTGAAGCCTCCATCCACTGGCTAACTGTGGAACTCGAAAGAAGGAAACTCCGGTATGGAGAAGATAATCTTCCTCTCAAAACAGTCCACCAAAGCGTGGTAAGCGGATAGCCAATCCATCCCCAGAATAACACCAAAGTCCTCCATCTGTATCATAATTAGGTCAGCGGGAAGGCCATGTCCCCCAATACTGACCTCGCAACCCGTGTATACCTCCTCAGCTACAAACAGCTGACCACTTGGACCTCTGATCACAAACGAATCCTCTAACAACATATAATCCTGCCCCAAACTAACTGCAAAACTGGCTGCGACAAACGAGTGCGTAGCGCCGGAATCGAAAAGTGTGTAAACGAGTCTGCCAGAAACTGAAACCATACCTGCCACCATTGATCTTGAAGCTCTGGCATCCCTGTGTGTCAGGGCGTTGATACGCCCCTCATCCCTAGGTGCGGACGAAGCAGCCACACTCTGCGTCCGACGGGTAGCTGCTGGCCGGTACCCTCCTCGTGACTGCTGTCCTCCTCCTCGTGCCTGGAAACTGCGGCCTCCTGCTCGCCCTCCAGTGCTCAGAGTGGGAAGCATCTGCTGACCTCCTGCCCTAGACGAGCAGTCCCTCCTGATGTGGCCCGACTGGCCACACTGGTAGCAGAGGGGAACTCGACTCCCGCCCTCAGTGGGTCCCTGCTGTCGGCTGGGCGAGGGTCCGGTGCTGGCAACTGGCCCCTGTCGAGGGCTCCCAAAGGCCATTGATGGCCCTGCAAAACGTGACGGCTCTCCTGCGGACGCCACGTGTCTCCTCTCTCGCCGGCCCTGTGAAAAGTCTGGCTGGTAGGGCCTCTTTCTCCCGCTGTCAGTATCTCACGCGAACGGGTTGGTCTCCTCATAGGTCATAGCTGCCTCCACCACCCTTGAGAACGTAGGCAGCTTCAGGTGTTTGACATACCCCCGAATCGCAAGCCAGAGCCCCTCGATGAACCTCCAAAGGCGCTCCTCCTCAGTGGCTACTACCGTCGCAGCGAAGCGGGACAGCTCCAGAAAATGCGTGCAGTACGCGCTCACATTCATCGTCCCCTGGCGGAGAGTGTGCAACTCTCCCCTCCTCTAGTCCTGCCACGTCTGGGGAAAGTACTGCTCGCAGAAGAGGGTGACGAACCGGTCCCAGGTCGGCTCGTCCCTCTCCTGTCCCCTTACCTCCCTCCACCACCTGTGTGCCGCACTCTCTAGCTGGTACATGGCAAAGGCCACGCAACACTCCACCGAGGGGCGAAGGGTGTCGAAAACCTTCTCATCTACTCGAGCCAGTCCTCCGCCTCGGTCAGGTCCTCATCCCCCTTGAAGGAGGGGGGCTTCAGCTTCCGGAACTGCCTGAAAAGCTCGAAGTGGCGCTGCAGTGGAGATGCTGGTGCACCTCTAGCTAAAGGTGCCTCGTGCACAGAAGTGTCGGAGGAATGGCCCATCCCCTCCCCTGCGTCCAGCGCCGCGTCCGTCGCGTGGTCCCACAGAGGACTCCCCCTCCGCAGCCCCAGGGAGAGGCGCTCGGGGCGGTGGGTGGAGCTCCTCTTGCACTATATCCCGTATCAGCTGGGCAAGGTCCTAGGCCTGAATGCCCGGGAGTAGTGGCTGGTCCACTGAGACGTCGACCGCAATACACCCACCTCACCGACCTCGTCCTCGGCGCACCCGAGGCCCGCCTCGCTAGTCCCTCGTCGGGGCATCTCCTGCAAGGAGACGCGAAACAGAACGGAAATACGTCAATAACGAACAATATCTAACGAAGAAAGCTCATGTCAAAAGAAACGTTGTGGTGGCTACTCTAGTTACAGACGCGTGAATTGGTTATTCTCCAATCAGTTGGTTTACTTCTCGGGACGACCTTTCTCTGATACCATCTTGTAACGACCCGATTCCCGAATCCCTAGGAGACACGAGAATCGGACCGACTCGACTGATCCCAAGACCCAGTCGTCCAACGAGAAAGTAACTAAAAGAGCAGTAAAATAAACCACATTCACCATGTATATAACTAGCAGTAACAAAATACAGCCGTAAAGAAAAGAAATACTAAAGTATACACCACCACAACAGAAGAGAAATAAACATGTACATAACCTGAATCTTACAATAAAGAGAGTACAGGGAGTAACAGAAAACTACTCACTACAGCGGAAAGAAAAGTACAGAAGGTACTACAGGTAACACTACTGGGTTCTACTAGGCCCAGCACCCTCTGCAGCCGCTGACTCTGGCTGCTCAACACCTGGTCCTCAAAAGGTAACAAGGGTGACACGTCAGCGAAATGCTGAGTAGAGTGGCAACTAAAAGCTAGAAGAAATAATAGAGTGGTAAGTAACTGTTATATTTTTACTTTCTTTCTTTATATTTTTCCATTAATTCACTATGGATTTATTTCTCAGATCCTTCTCTTGATCTTGAATGTTCCTCGTGGGAATGATCTTGATTGCAGTCTTTTTCGAAAAGTAGAAGTAACACGTGGTGCTCTCCTGGCCGGGAGAGTCCCCCGTGGTGGTCCTACCCTCAGTCAACCACCCCAAGGTCACTGACAGACGTAACGGTGACTACGGCACGCGCAATAAGCGCACGGGTAGCTACCCTACACTGGCACGCGGTCAGTCGTTTCTGTTAACGGGTGCACCCAAAGCATAGCACGGAACCAGTATAGGGCAGAGCCCTCTCAGTAACAGGGGTCCAACCCCTCCACAGTCCGCGCACCCTCACCTGACTACCCTGGTTTGCCCAGTGGGCCTAACAAGTCGGTGTAGGAGAGCTAGCAGAACCCCGGGGCCCGTGGGGTAGCTAGTGCTCTCCCTACACTAGTAGCTCTCCTCGGTACTGTGTACACGAGGGCCAAAAGTCGGTACAAAGTGGCCAGTCCTAACCCCGGGTCCCTGGGGCGGCTGGCTCCGCTCTACACTAAACAGGGGGACAGTTGCTCTCCTTGGTACTCCGTACTCAAGGGCCAGCTCACTTCCACAATTCTATTGCATTCCCTTTCCAGGAGTTTACTCCTAATTCCCCGTAGGGTTCATGCTCTTTTAACTCAACCAATTTGGGTTTCACCGTTCCAGCTTTATATTCATATAACCTATGTTCTCAACCGTATTTATTCATTCATAATAGGCAACTGTTAACCAATTTACAGGCAGTTATCATTTCCTTTCCACTTTACGAAGACTGCAATGTTTATATATTCAACTAGTTTTCCAGTCCTAGGATTCATGCAGTATCCTAGGATCTATTATTCAATCTAGTTTTCCAGTCCTAAGATTCATGCAATACCCTAGGATCTATCATTCAATCTAATTTCTCAGTCCTAGGGTTCATGCAATGCCCTAGACTCTATTAATTATTTCATAATTGTACAAATTTTGTTAAATAAATTAAAGGGCCACTCTACCCACGAAATCGGGAGTACTGGGGGCGTGATCGGCAATCCCACGTGCCTCTGCAACCCCCAAAATCGCAATGGAATAGGGTCCTAACACAAGGATCAATCACAAGGAGTTTCTCAGAACAGTATGCAATTACTGTAAACAGGTAGAGGAAATAAATCTGGAAAGAACGAAACTTGAAATGCGGAAAACGGACTCCGAACGGACCCTAAACGGATCAAAAACGACAAGTCTACCCAAAATTAGACGTCTAGAACTTCTTCCAGACGTCTTAAAAGGTCGATCAGGTCATACCTCGATCTGCGCAGTCCTTCAGATGTCCAGAAGCCTGCTGGATCGTCTAGTCCTAGTTCCCAGACGTCCGATTGTCACCCCGGACGTCTGGAGGTCCTCTCCGTCGTCTGGTACTATGGCCAGACGTCTGATCCATGTGGGATGGCAAGCCCTCGCACCCTCCCGAACAGAACCTGCGCACACACACACCCGCTCTCATCACGAAGAGTCGAAGAACACGGCGGACGGCTGCATGGCTGTACACGCGTAAAAAGGAGAAGGGAGGAAAATATTTTACCTGTCAGACGTCTGGACCTTCCTCCAGACGTCTTCGGCGTAGTCTGGACGTAAGTCCAGACGTCTGATTCTAGGAAATTTTCCCAGAATTAGGACCCTTTCCGCTCTCCGCCTATGACGCACGGCCGCACCGCTCCGCGTCCGCCTGCTGCCTGAGCTGCAGCAGCTCCTCCGTGCCACCCCACGCTCGCTGCACTCTCGCCGGCCGGCTCTAGCTGCCCCGGCAAGCTCGCACCTTTGCGGTCGAGCTTTCTTCTTCCTCTCGCAACACTCCTTCCCGCACGCTCGCAGCAACCGCTGCTGCCACACTCTCTCGCTCGCGCTCTCGCTAGCAGGGAGAAGGAGAAGAAGACGGTGGAGTGAGGGTGAGGGAGAGGGGGAGCGTTCTTATAAGGCAGCCGCGAGGAGAGAGAAGAAGGAAAACGGTGCGTGCAGGGAGAGAAAGAGAAAAACGAAGGCGGCGGGTTCAGTCTGCGTGCGCAGGCGTGCAGACACGAACCCATATGCCGAAAAAATTTAATACCAGACGTCTGGAACATTTCCCAGACGTCTTAAACTACGTCGTATGCCCATGTTCGTAACAGTAGAGTCCTCTCATATAGGGACTAGGAATATGTTCCTCTCATATAGGAACCAATATTGAGCATCTCTCATGTATAGACCTTGAAGAATGAGTCTTTCTCATGTGAGGCCCACAATAGGCTCTCATACATGCCTGACACTCCCCCTTTCTCTCATACTCGTATGGGAGAAGAAACTATCATGAAGAAGAAAACAAATAGAAAAGAGCTTCTCCCTTCTTCTCTTCCATGTCATTTTTCATGTTTTCATTTTTTAGTATTTCTTTTTCATTTTCTTTTTTATCTACTTTTGTTCTTTCTTTATTTTATCTCTCTTTTTCTTTCTTTTCTTTTTTTTTTTCAACAATCCTTTTCTTTAACTCTATTCTTACCCCTCCCCCCTACTTTTTTTAATTGGAAATTGTAAAACCCAACAAACACTATAAGAATCTTCATCCTTGCCGACGGTTAAAAATTGTTGGCAATGATGATTCCCCCATCGAAAAATATGGTCAAGGAATGTTGTGTCATAGTTGCATTTTGTCGATGGGTTTACAACATTATTGACGGGACAAAAGCGGCCCCTCATCTGACATGCGGGTGTTTTTCTCATCTTTTCCAAATGGTGGAGGAAGGTTTTCTCGATCGTTTCAAATACACCGTCAAGGTAAATGTTAACCTCGATGGTGATTACAACTGACGAGGATGTGCACATTCTTGTCGATTTAACTAAAACAGACGAGAATGAGCACATCCTCGTCAGTTAGATAATAGCTGATTAAATCAATATTCTCATCCGTTAAGGAAAGCAGATGAGAATATTAATATTGTCATCTGTTATATAATGGTCGAGAATGAACCCAACATTGACGGTAGGATATTGGGATCGGTTATATAACTGACAAAAATAGTCTTTTTTTTTATTAAAATTTTTTGCTATATGGAAGACCTCTAAATAATTTGAAATACTATAAACAAGAATCACACAACCAAAACCAAGGCATTCATTCAAAATGAGAAAATGAGATTCGAAATCAAAATTATATATATATAATAATGTCTACAAAGTAGATGTATAAATAGTAATGTATGAAAATACAGAAATCAAGTTGCAGCACCAATGCCTCTAGCACCACCTAAATTGTAGTCGTCATCACGGCAATCTCTGAATTGACTAAATGAGGGGTGATCGAGACCTCCTCGCTGAAGTACCCTCAGGGTCTCCACTGGAGCTTTAATCCTATTGTCCTTATTTTTCTGTGCCTGCTCCTAAAATGAAGATAGAATTTATTAACTTCAAAATTAGTTAAATTATGATATATACAATACTTTTACCTGTGTCGCTAGATCATGCCAATGCTCGGACGCTTCCTTCCAAACGTTTGACTGTATCACAAGAGGCCCATGATGCGATGCCTCATCATGAGTCCTGTTCTTATAAAACTAAAATATATATCTTTAATGTTAGAAATAATGCAATTAGATTGGGCACTGTGATATGACTGGCATGGCCCTTCGACAATAGCCACGATGAGGTTCCTTCGGCTCCCTCATAGAACGAAGAACAAATCCCCTGCCATCACCCGATCTGGTCATGCTCGACGTTTTCTTGTGGCAGATGTTTGTGATTTGGATCCTCCTCAAACTTGAACATAGGGCTTATGACTGGGGACTTCTCAACCTTGATGATTGTCGGTGATGGAGAGGTAGTTGTGGTAGTAGAAGCGAGGGATATCGATGCCAGCTACCTCATAGGCTTGTAGGATGGTCATGCCCTTAGGGATGCACGTGGGGTAGTTGTCTAAAACTCCACGATGTTGTCATCTGGGTTCCCAGCCATGTTAACCCTAGTAGGCCCAACAAGATTTCATGACGATACCACATTCTTTGGCCCCGTGGCTATTGCTACTATTGTAAAATCAAAGGACATCCATCACCTTCAGATGGGATGCTATCTCATAATAGAGATCAAGATGAATCCACGCATAAGAACACTATAGCATAGCCTTGTAACTTGGAATGAATATGGAGAAAAGAAATAGAGATCCAAGAACAAGACATAAGCAAAGATAAAATCTTAAGAACAATAAGGTGATAATCCCAAGAATGACTTGCTTTGATACAACATTGTATAATAAGATATAAAAAATAAAATAAATATAGTATTGAGAGCACCACATGGAATGTTAGGGTTTATGTGGAAACCCTTGTCACGAGGAGAGAAGAGAAAACCATGGGAGAAGTGCTTCTACAGGTGTGGTATTGTAATATTTCTTCTCAAAGATAAATGGGGGGTACAAGGGCCTTTGTATAGGTCACCACACACCTCTCTAGTTCCCACTTCTACAATGTGGGACTAAACAACATCTAATTTAATCTCCACATTATCTAATTACTCAACAACTAGCACTCATCTCTCTTAACAATTAGGAAACATAAAAAATTACATATGAGGTAATTTTACACCTTATCAATAATCTAAGAATATAAGATGCCTATAATATAGGAGGTAAAAATCAAAGATATTCATAATTATTAAAATGATAGAGAAAAAAAAAAGGTGCACATGTGTGCTTGCTTGAGAGAAAAAGAGAGAATGGGCACAACATATTTTTGATAGAGGGAGTGAAGGTGATACTGACGAAAAGGATCATAGAATGACACTCTTGTAGAGGAAACCGTAGGATATTTGATATTGCCTACAACTAAGGAATTCAAGGTGACTATATCTAGTGAAAGACCTTTTTATTGGACCTTTCCAAGGGAGGCCTTAATTGTGCATAAATCTTGTGAGGGAGATGGGGGGGGTGGGGAGGGGGAGCTTGAGGTTCAAAATGACTCAATTACAGGCAATTTCCATCAACCATCCTTTTCAAGTAGTCTCTCATTCCATTCCCTTGAGAAGTGCCATGCTATTATAGCCAAACATTCCCTTTCATAACATTCCTCAACAAATTACAGTGAATCCCCTATGTAAGAAGAGGCACACTACCCATCAAAGTATGATTGAATGGTGGAGACATTTAACTTTGTCACGAAAGACCTTAAGTTCGACTCTTCATTCTTACATCAATTGATGAATTGATGTAGGAGAGTAGTCAATTTCTCCTCAGTTTACCCAAATGGCATTCTCGATCATAGAAATGGAGAGGAAGAAGCAACTGATCACTCCTAAAGATTGGGTGGACTCTTGTCTGCCACTCCAGACCACATAGCAAGAAATTCTCCCCTATATCCCCATAATCTATCAACCTCTCATTTCTTAGTAGCCGATTTGATAGGCCCATCGTCTTACAATAAGCTTAATAAGAGACATGTGTGAGTACTTGTACGAATCTACACATCTACACCGGAGGGGGTGGGGTGAATAGTGTATATGGACGAATTTGTAAAATTAAAAAATTTTAACCACAAAGAGTATGACAGATTGCATCTCGATTTCTAGTGGAAACCCTTTCGGGTAAAAACCACTACCTAAGCCTCCTAGCTTAGGATTTTCTCGACTAGTTGAGGCTAGTCAATCCACTAATGCACCACTTCAAAATGAGGGTGACACAACCTCTTTACAAAGGCATCTTCTCTTTCTATGTTTGAACAAAGAATTACGGAATCCCAACAACTTGGGTCCCAAATCAAAATAACTGGAATGTAAAGAAATAAAATATATCCTATGAAACCTCAAAAGTATGCAAACCGTGATTTTTTGGAGCCTCAAAAAGCGGTGCTTTAGAAAGCGTTGAGCGTAGGTGCAAAAGTGCGAAAGCATGAGAGAGTAAAAGCACTTTTTGCTTAAACATCATCGTGAAAGGTGTGTTCCCAAATGAGGGTTGAGGAGTCCTATCTATAGGTGTTTTCTAGCTAATTTGGGAAGTTTATAAAAACAACGATGGTCGATCAAAATGGAATTTGGTTGATTAAATTTATATTTTGATCGATTACATGTTGATTGATTAAAAGACTATTTTGATCGACTTCTAGCGCAAAATCAGGATATGACTATTAGGTGATTTTGATCGGATAAAATAATATGTTTGGTTGATTAAAGTTAAATGATTGGTCGATCAACAATATTGAAAACTTAATTTTTAGCTTAAGTTTGTTATCTAATGAGTGACAAAGCGTAACCGTTAATATTTTGAGGTTTCTTACATATAATCTAGAATTAACAAAAGTAAAATAGTACAACTCTAAATAATTATACATCATCTTGAATCCCATTCTTCAATTGGTAATCATTTCGACATAGTATAACCTGAAATGATTAGTCCGCAATAAACTATAATTTTGTTACATTAAAATAAGGGTATCAACAAAGGGCCCATCCTCCGAATCTACTTGCAAAAATATCTCCTCCCCTTTGATGTTTGCTCTTGAACCTTATTTTACTCGAAGTAATCCTTCTCTGCTAAGGGCCCATATCAACCATCTTCCCTCTAAAACTCCTTTACTACTCTCTCATTTAGCACCAACAAATGGATCCAGCAAAGGGGGTCAAGAGGATGCAAAGTTGCCACAATAAAACTCTCTTAATATTGCTATATCATCTGTCGAGTTCACGAAGTGTCTTCTACCTAGGTCATCGTATCCTCTTGCAAAACATAGTGAGCTCAACCTCCAAGTATTTTGTTATCCAACCACAGTCCACTTTCACCATTGGGCTTACACAAATCCTCTCATCTAATTAGCTGAGGCTTGTTTCCATGTAAGGCTTGTTGACATCTTCATCTACTTGTTTATTACACTCCTTAAAGTATAGTGTGCTAGCTAAAGATGAGGCAATCTTTCCATCGAACCATCTAACTAGTTGGCTTGTCCCACATAGTGAGATATCACTTCGCCCAATGTCCAACCACTATGGTATTTATGTCTCATATATGTCAATTCAAGCTGCTTCAATGCACCAAAGCATGCATGGTAAGTTAATGGGTAGTAGTAGTCATTCAAAATGGGGAGTCGAGACAACTAGCGGTTCGGCTATTTAATTATGTGACGGTGGCATGGTTGGTCATTTTCTGTTGGCTAAAGTTCGAGGCATTGAGCACAACAGGGTGTGGTTGGATGGCCATGCACTCACATCTCTTAACTTTGATAGGAGGGGATGTCTGCTTGAACTTATTGTTGTAATTACCCAGAAGACATGTGATGCGGATGACATATCTTCCCTAATTTATCCACAAGGGTCCCTGAGGCATAAAAAAAAATCAAGGTGTTGATTCATCCTACTAATGAAAATCTATTTTGTTGTCACCAACAAGAATGATGTTGACCTCACAACACATTGTAGAAGTTCCATCCGAGAAGACAAAGACATCAAACTTTTAAAACTGAATGCCAAACCATACAATCAATTGGGCATTTTGTTTGTATTACACAACGATCAACAAATTAAGATCTACCACTTAATTACTGTCAACCTCCACAGGTGAATGGAAATTTTGTTTTTTTGGTTGTTCATCTTTCTTTTTGGTTTAATGGTAATTTTTTGCACTTCCCATGAGGTTATGTACAACCCCTTATAGGCCTTGACAACAGTTACAACAAAGCTCTTGATGTAGAAGAAAATGCAAATCCCCCAAAATTGTTGGTCTATAGATTTCGAGCCTACAATGGCATCTATGTAAAGCTTAAAAGTTTGAAGGTGCTATTTTTATTTGGTCAATTTGGTCTTGTGATGTGGTTTTTGCTTTTTCATGCCAATCCCAAAGTCCTGATAAAAGGTTGTGATAAATGGTTGACAGGTAATGTAAAACTTATGGGTTCCTTTGGTTAGGATCAAATTTGATGAATCATATGTGGAAGCTTTGGTAGAAAGTAAGTTGGAGAATGAGACAAGTCTTCATGGTAATTAACAACTAGGTTGGGTTTATGCCTAGCATGTCTACTATTAATGCAATACATTTTTGAAGGCATATGATGGAGAGCTAGATTCAAAAAGAAAAATTTATAAATGAATATTGTTGATTTAAAGAAGACCAATGATTTCATTCCAAGGAATACCTGGTGAAGACTTTTAGAGAAGAAAGCAGTGTCGATTTTGTGTATTAGCCTCACAAAGGATATGGATGATGGTATAATAGCTTGTACCAGGACTTAAGGTGGGTTGACAAATATTTTCAAATGTTTGAGGTTTGTTTTTTAGTGACAAAAAATTGATGAAGATGTTATATGTAGAATTAACGTAGGTTGGTTGAGATGGAATATAGCATCTAGTATTGTATGTGACAAGAAGATTCCTTTAATGCAGAGGATGTCTATAGTGCAAATGAAGATGATGAGGTGGATGCATGGAATCTCAAGAAAATATTAAATTAGCCATTGGATCATCAAGGAAAAGGTTGATAGGCTAAAATGAGAGAGATGCATGTAAGGTGGTTTTGACATCTATAGAAAAGTCCATTTATTGTCCCAATCAAAACATCTAAGAAGTTAGATGTTAACTATCCTAAGATTAGGCGAGGAAAGCCAAAGAAGTATATGAAGGAAACCATCAAACATAATCTTGATTACTTCAATTTAAGCCTAGAAATGAGTCAAGATAGAGCTAAGTGGACGCAACAAATCTTATAGAGGACCCCACTAAGTGTGGGAAAAGACATTATTGTTGTATGGTTCCTTTAAGAATAAATGACATCGAGCAGCGACATCTGCACAACGAAAGAAAAGAGAGGGAAAGATTAAAGAAAAAGGAGAGAAGAGAGAATTGAGAAAACCATTTGAGAAAATATTAACGATAGTCCCACCATTCTAGGTTCTTGCAATCTCATGAGATCTCATTGTCCAAGCAGGAGCAGTTTGGCAATGAACGTTTAGATTGTTGATACCTTTAGTTTTTTATGCCTTGTTGCTTCCTAGATTTAGGCAGAATTAGAGTGTGGAAGTATTATACTCTTAGATTTTATAGTGGAATTCTCTTTAGTTGTTTGTGATTTCCCCTTTTCTCTTGAAGTGGTTTTCTTATATAAAATTGTGGTATTCTTATAGATTTCTTAATTTGGTTTCATTCTTATCATTCATTGGTTGTTCACATATTAGTGTTTTAGTGCATCTCCAATGACTCAATCAAAGTGATAATTCATTCAACAAAGAGTTGGTGTTGCATGAGGGGGAGCAACATTTGGGTTTCTTGAAGAGAAACATGTGGTGATGCTAGGTAAGCATTGGTATAGGGTATGTCAATAGTAACATAGCAATAGCTTTACATAGGGAAAGGAAGTAGTTGCATGGATGGGAGTTGTGACGATCTATGTCAATGTGTAATATGAGGTGTAGCCACTTGTGGAGGTTGTACAATTGTGTGCGAGGATGATGGTATATGTGGTGATGCAATCATCATAATAAGAGGATGATGGCCACACTTCGTAGAAGATGGTGTAGACAAGGGTGCGATGAATGGCATGTTGTTAGGCACATTGTCATGGTGCAACAAAGAAAGCATGTGGAGACATGATAATGGCACGGCAAGTTAGGTTTGAAGTAAAAGTGACTACAACCCTCTTTGTAAGGGCGATGGCAACAACATCGTGACAACATCACTATCAACATAAATGGAAGCAAAAGTTGTGGATGAGGCATAGTGTGCTCTTAGATAGTTTCTTATATTGATAATGTGCTCATGAAGGAAGTGATGCATTATGAAAGCAAGGGATCATTTTAAATGTTTTTAGAACATAACAAATGATCTCATAATTAACTAAATTATATCACAATACTAGAAAAGTCATTTTTCAAATGCATGAGTTAGGGAGAGTACCTCATAATTAGCTATGATGGGTTAATGGTAGTGCACAACAACAATGACTACTTCTATTTGAAGTCCTCAACATAAGCTGTAAACCCCTTGGATTTTGTTAATGAGACACAATACTGGAGTCAAAATCTTCTTTATGCAATGGATCTCCTTCCTATTTCTTCACCAACAATCATGGTTACCTAGGAAGAAGGAGATGGATGGGAGTGCCCTCTCTAGAGGAGGACAGGCTAGAATTCTAAAGACTAACGATTAAATATTGTGTTGTTGTCTTTCATCTTTACTTATAGAAAACTAAAGCTCTGATTAAGGTAGAATCCTACCAATTGTCTTTTAACTGAAAATGCCTATCTTTAGAGCACTTTCCACATACCAAAAAAATTCAGTACCCTTATATTTCCCGAAGGCTCATTGGTCTTCTTTAAGAATAATTAATTGTATATATTTCAATTGATTAAAGCTTATAATCTAAGCTTCAACATCGTAGCGCAGCGCAAAGCGTCGGTTGGTCGCTCTGCACTAGCTGGGGGCCCCTCACCTCACATCCATTCCTGAGCCATCGCCTCACTCCTCGCCTCCCTAGTGGGCTCCTCTTGCCCTCTTGTTCTCATTTGCCGATCCCTCGCCAGCACCCTCCCTCCCCGAGTGCGCTACCTTGTACCAACCTTGGCCCCTCCGACCTCCTCGATCGAGCAAAGTTGTTGGATGGTCCTTCTTTTAGCAAGCCGTGATGTCCGTTTCCAGGCACTCAAATCTGTATTTTTGCAAGCACAACGACTTTTTCTTCTTTTTGAGCATCCCACGAAGCAGTAGGTTTTCAGCTGGGGACAATAACCATGGTATGGGTGAGCAAAGCTTGCCCTTGTCTCGGTAACATCTTATTTCTTATGGCTATCAGATGTGGGTTTTACTGGTTAAGGGGAGAGCTTGGGTTGACTTCATTTGGAAAATCTTTGTTAGACCTTCTTGTTCCATCTTTTTGGCTGACTTCGAATGATGTTGCCAGAGTTGCTTGGTCCAAACTTGAGATTAAGACAATACTTTTACCTCCCTTGAGAAGGTCTATGCCAAGATCATAGTTTGAGGTTGTAATTGTCTTGAGTGATTCGGGTTGATGCGATGGTTGATCTGTGCCCAGGCTCCATACCAAGTCCCTTGTGTCCCCACTTGGAGTTATTTTTGGGCTATTTTAATGCAGCATCAGACTTTGAACGTATCTTCGACATTCTCCTCATCCGTTCTCGCATGCTGTTTGAAGCAATGGCGACATCGCTGGGCCTCGGTGTTAGGCCTTCGGCCAAGATTACAATCGTTTGAAAGACACTATTTTCTTTATTTTGTTTTTGTTTTCCTTTAAGTTCTTGTTTGCTGTCTCCAAGGCTGGAAGGGTTTTGTCCCACAACCTCTTAGGCTGCAGTTGAGTACCTTGCCCCAAGGGTTACGGCTTGTCCTTTAGATCTTTCGGGTTTCTTCCTTCTCCCCTTCAATGGTGAAAACCCCTTGCTTGTAAGGGCTTTCTCTTGAGTTGTATTTCCTCTTCGGTAGGCAACAAAAAAAAAAAAATCTAATTTCATTGTAGGAAACTAGTTGTCCAGCTTTGACGAATCCTTGATCAAGGGCTAAGATCTATTTTAAATCTTATTTGATTTGAATAGCGAATTCTAAATTCTCTAAGAGAGAATTTCAAATTGATAAATTATACTGAGCATTGTTCCATAAATTTCAAATTATGACTAATCTTTAAGTTATCAATGAACCCCATACTTAACTAAAATCACCAGATGCTTAATCATATTGTCTTAGTGAAGCTTGATGGATTTTGGATGATAATAGCATTAACTGAACATGGAGATATATCATATACAAAGACACATATGATTTATTCAAGGTTTAGGATCCAATCCTATTATCCTCTTTTGAAAAACTAATCTTTTTGAAGCATCATTATACTTTCAATGGAAGACATATTAAATAACTTCTACATTCAATCTCTTTATTCTTATTTTGACCTACTTATTGAAATGGCCACTGATGGAATTGAACCTCTGGAGCTATAATGGTAGAGTTCAAACTTCACTTCACTTATTGAATCAATGTGAATCCCTTTTTGAGATGACATCTACATCCTATACTAAATCATGCGAATACATTATGCGAAACCTTAATAATTGGTTGCTGAATTTATATAACCTAGATACAAACATAGATTTTTTCCTCAGGCATAAGGACATGATAGTGTTCAAAAAAGGACTTCTGTGATCTTAGTACCACCAGCCAACTCTTTAATCACGTCTGCGTGACAATTTTAACTTCTTTATTCCTATAGAACTCTTTTCATCAAGAATTCAATCAAGTGATAGCCTCTTATGGATAATCAAGAAGATCGACATCACTTTTGAGATTGAGAATTATGATTATCTATTTGCTATCTACATCTATGTCAAATAGTTGATCATCTATCTTCACTTGCTTGATGTAGTCTTTGCTAATAATCCTAAAAGCACAAGGGGGACCAATATAAAATATATATGCACTCAATATTCATTTCTTCAGATAAATATAGGGGACAAATTTAAATCATATACTCATTATATAATTAGATGACTCACAAAACACATATAAATCCAATAGGATGGTAGATGGCCTGCTCATTATGAGAGTGATTATGCTCCTTTGGCGAGTGTAAGAATACCAATACTGTTGCTAGGTGAGTTCTACATACAGATTCTAAGCTCATCTAAAGCGTCTCCTTCCTTTAATGTATTGGAAAAGAGATGGCATTGCATTCACAACAATATGTCATACTGATGTAGCAAAAAGCACTACATACATTCTGATCTTGAATTTCTTGGAGTTAAAAAAAGAATCCCATACCATATTGGATATGCTCTCGTACTTTGAAGCTTTAGCTGCATTTGAAGAAGAAACGCCTGCAATTCTCATGACGGTCCCAACAAAGGATACATTCACCACGAATATCCATTTCCCACAATCTAAGTGTTGGTAGAGTTCCCCTCATAAAGTAGCATTGCACTTGCACCAAAATGTATCCTATAGGTTCCACCTCAAAAGTTAGTGGATCCAAGGTTTAGCACCCAGCAAATGTTTCTAAATAGGGAGTTAGTGCTTGCGACCATAGTTGTGAAGTGGTCCAAATACCCATACCTTAACTTAGTTTATGGTCTTAAGTTGAATTAGAGGTTGAAAATGGCTAAAGTCTCAAGCTAAGAATGGATAGTAGAAGCGATGAATGGATTCCAATAGAGATAGGAGAAAATGTCATAGGTGCAAGCTGTAGTTGTGAGTCTATGAATGTAAAGAATGCAAACAAGCCTCATTCTTTCTTGTTTTACTTTGTAGCACTTCATATGAGACGGACTTCACATTTTTTACTTTACTTCACTTCGTACTCTCGTGGAGTAGAAAGTTGTAGCCTACAAAGCTTCGTTCTATGAAAATGGTTTTTGCATCTCAACTAAATCTTTAAGCCATAGTCTCCCTTTCCTTAAAGGTTTACATATACCTAACTAGTATAATAAGTATGAACTATCCACCTAAAATGGTTTTGCTAAAGGGACATTTTATTTATTAGCATTAGAGGGAGGCTAATACTTTGCATCCTAAAACTAAATAAGCCTTTCATGATGCATTTAATGTAGAGGATCCTTCTCATGTAAGAAAGTACAAGACTAGTTAATGGGGTGACCCAAGTCCCACCAAACGACTAACTTGATGAAGCCTGAGTTATTGAATATAAACTGTAGTCTAACCATAAGATCCGTAGTTACCTAGCACATAATTATAAAACAATAATAGCCAAATAAGAAAAACATAAACATTAAATAAATAATTAAGAAACTACTAATTGGAGGCAACTTGTATAGGTTTGACATATTTCATTAAGTAGACACTCTAAACATCGTTACCATCTCTGGTTAACCAACCATACCTGAGTGTGGAGCCAAACAAGATATGTTAGGAAAACCTGAGTAGAGTATGTAGAGTTAATGAATAGTACTAAATAGAGCACAAGATAGTGGGTATTGTTTATATTTTAATTTGTTTATTAATTAATCTTAGTTAATCATTAAACACTAAATATTAAGTGTGTGTTGCCCTTAATAATTTATAGTTCTTGTTATTTATCAATCAACACTTCAAAAGGCATGAGAAGATCTTGTAGTGATATCCCAAAAAGTATGACATATGTGAGGCACCCTCTTGTTCAAGAGGATATCTTGCACCAGCCCTACAACTTGGTCCATCAACCCAAGGTCCCAACAAAGATAGTGTGGTAGCTATATACAATGAGCTATACATGTAGCCATGACCTACATTTTTCCATAGATAGCCCTCTCCACAAACTTTACTATGCATCCCAAAATAAGGTACACATTCATATTAACCATCGTGCCCCTACCTCACTATTGAGTTGACCATAAAGCTTATCACATATTTATAGGGAGGCCAACTCCCTAACTAGCCCAACCAAGCTAAATCTAGACAAGTATTGTAGCCAAACTCCAATGAGCAGTGGGACTAAACTAGTTATCACAATATGATCCATGAGTCAATCACTATCCTTGTTAGTGATTAATTCACTGGATGACTTCAATTATTAACTATCATATTATGGTTCTATATCGTCCTTCATGATTCACATTTAATAATTAACATCTTTGATCAGTTACCCAAGGGTTCACATGATGATGATTTATTATGCAATGATGATTAAGTCGTTTAGGAAATAATTTAGTCTCAATAATATAGGATAGCCATATCTAAAATCCATTAGTTAATTTAAGAGATTAACTTCCCAAACTAGGTTTGGCATGCGTGAGGCCTGAACATAACATTAGTTAACTGGAAAACATAAATCTAACATTGGTTGTTGATAAAGCCATGTTAATATTTAATAAATAGGTATGAACTCAATTAGATATTAACTACATAATTGCTAATGCACTTTCGTTGAGATTAAAATACACGTTGTAATATAGTGATTAAAGCGATGAAAATATTTAAATTTATAAGCTCGAATGTGAGTCTGAGGTCATCTTAGGGAGTAAATAATTGTAATTCAATCACTAATTGAATGATTAAAATGAGGTAGAATATCTTGATGCAAAAATAAATGGATTAAGCAATGAATGTCACTGTTAAACTTCCAAAAATGTATAAGTGTTAAAGGCAAAATTTTTTGTTTTCAACTAAGCCCAATTCTGCCTCAACACTTAGTGAAATTTCAAGCACAAAGAGCCTTCAAACCAAGCCACAAAATTGGCCCAGGCTATGTGCTAACCAAGCCCAAAACTCGACCCAGGCTCATGCCCAGGTGCACAAGAGGACCAAAACCTGGCCTAAGATCGGCCCACGAACTGAGCAGAACTAGGCCCACACCCGCACGTGTGTAGGTAGGTGTGTATGGTGGTGATAGGATGGGGACCCGACCCCCTGTTTTTTAGCACGACGTAGCGGGTGGAATCCCTTATGAAGTCAATCATGATTTGTCTTTGCATGATGTGGCACTATCAAGCCACTCTTCTTCATTTCACAACACGTGAGTTGCTGCTGATGCAAGGTTCAATTGGCCATCAATTGGCCATGGATGGTCAATCCAAAGGTCGTGCTTCACTCCTCAGCTGATTCTGCACGGAGAGGAGATGCTACCCTTGTTGATTGTTTGTTGAAGATGGGCTCATGACGCCGAAGAAGGTGGAGTCCACGATAAGGCACCTATAAGCAAAATATGGTCTCACGACCACAAATTAGATATGTAGAAAGGTCCGGCGAGCTACGTCAGACAAAAGTCCTAAGAGAATTTAGCATGAGGGTGGCCGAATGATGGTGGTGGAGTCGAAGAAGGTGATAGAGGAGAAGGATGGAGCTCTAAAGCTCCCTAGAGCTAATTGGAGGGGAGAAGAAGAGAAGCCCTAAACTAATTTGGGGAAAGGAAGAGGGGAGGAGCTTGTCGAAGTTCACTGACGATGAGGAAGAAGAAGAGGACGACTGGAGCGATAGAAGGGGACTCAGAGGCCAAAACTTCGCATGAGGCTTTGTGGAAGCTTGAGTAAGAAGACCCCTCTACCAATCGACCCCTCTACCAATCGTACATGGTAGAGGGGGACAAAGGGGATTGAAGTAGCTCCAGTGGTGCATCTTTCTTGCCAGTGAGGAGGAAGATGGAGGAGGAATCCGACAAAATTTAGCACTAGGTTGATTTGAGAATGCGGGGAACTTTATATAGAGGAGGATTCCCTCTCAATTGGACCAAAAAAACATAACTTTTGATTGCACCTTTGGCCAACCTAGAGCTAGAAATTCTCGAGCTTGCTAGCATCAAATCTAGTGATGATTGATCTTGAGAGTTAGTTTAAATGTTTAGGAAGGATCTCATGATCAATCTCACCAATTTTGGTGAGATTTGGTCTTAATTTGATTCTCTAATTTGATGATCAAATCTCGCTGAGTTTGGGTGGTTCGACTGCTGCATTTCCTTATTTAGACGAGGAAGACAATGATGGTGGAGGGACTTGAATGCAGGAGAAGATTGAAACCTAGGGGGTTTTGTGTAATACTTAGGGAAAACTAGGCTAGAATGCAAATTAGGTCAAGACGAACTTCGATTGGGCTTAAAATTTGGGGTTAACCTAATTTGGACTCAAGGAATCTAATGGTACCTTATATTTGGGTTTAAATATAGTTTGACTAGGTAATTTATACTGAAGCCCGAGAATGAAGTAAATTCTCTCCTAAGTCTACTTTTGGTCAAAATAGGTTCCTTTAGTCAAAGTGAAGGTTCCAAACCTCCTAGAATATTTTTTAATGATTTTTAAGAGGTTTATTTTACATTTATTTTCACCAAAACCTGTTTAGTTGAAGTAAGGCTATAATTAGGATTTTTATTAATAAAATAACCCTCAAAATGCATAGAACCCTGATTCCGTCGATTTGAGCCCACTTTTTGGAAATTTAACTTCATTTGATCTTAGATTACCATCGATTAACCCCTCATTTATTCAACATTCATGATTTCTTGTTAAAACAACAAAATTAATGGGATATCCCGTCTTCTCACATTTTACTGCCCTTAGATGATTTTCAAGGAGCATTTATTGTTGGAGTTATGCTAAATATGCTAGTTATCACAGATGATGGTGTTACCATCAATAATTAAGGTATGCTAATAGGGAAGATCAATTCCATAAGTCCAATTCATAAATTAATGACAATCCAACATTTAGTGGAAATTACACCTATTTGGAATTTATATTCAAGTATTCAATGCAAGAATGGTAGGAATTATCTAAACAGACTCTAATACTTAGCAAAAGAGGGAAGAATGCATGCAAAAGGAGGTATAATGTTAATTAAATCTTAATAATAAATCACATGTGAAGAAGAGTAAGACTACTATAGCTTATGTCATAGGAGATCACAATAACTCCGGAACACAAGTTGGAGATCAAGAGATACTATCTGTGTGTCCTTGTATTGCGCTGCACATCCTAGGGTCAGGTTCCTAGGTCAATCATGTTAAAAACCTCATTTTATACAAATTACACCACATTTTGGAGTTTTAACATGTGAAAGAATACTCAAAAATGTTTTTGGGACTCACCAACTTATAGTACTCATCAATACGCTTCCAACGAATGCTTATTTGTGAAAAATAGAGCTCAAATGACCCTCGAACTAATAAAACTAAGTCAATATAGCCTTGAACCAGGCTGAGTTGATGTAAACCACACTTGGGTTCCAAATCAGCTTTGGGCTTGCAGGGACACATGGTGGTCCACTACTGGGAGATGGTTGCCCTTGCAGATCACATGTGTGGTATGATATTGCAATCCCCATATCCACTGTCACCAACTTGGGTATTTGTTGCAATCGGGTGGATCCACCCCTCCCACATGCTTGTTTCTCTTCTCATGCTTGAGAAAGGCATGTGCTCTTTACCTTCTGCTTTCTAGCACCTAATGCATGCCCTATCTACAACGACACTGTCACCACGTGTCATTGTCTGGGTGCTCCACTACCTTTTGCAATGCAAAATTAGTGAAGGCTCAGGGGGGTTACAGGCAGCTCAATTGATGGCTAGCCCAACTCGTAAGGCTTTGCCAAACAAGGGGTGCCCCATTTGAGTTCCGCCTAGTCCGGTTGTTGGGGCTTGCGCCAAGGTGATAGGACCTCCTTCCTCCTTGCGAGGGACTTTTTCTGTTTCAAAAAACAAATAGTGAAGGCCCGCTCTGCCGTCTTCTTTTGTTGTCTAAGCCCTTGTCTTATGTTTTTCTATCTCCTTTTCATTTTTTTTCTTCTTTCTTTTCTCTCTCTCTCTCTCTCTCTTCCCTAGATGTAAGCAACCAAGGGGTGCAAATGACGAGGGGAATCCCTAATTCAGGCTTTTATGGACCACTAAACCTAGATTAGGTTTAGAGAAGCTTGAATTTGACCAAAGTGCCCTTCGATTTTGATCTACTTAAGCCTTTTACCTGTTTAATTTGCTTTATACATAACTCAAGCTACTAAACTTGGATTCTCACGGAACAAAAATCGTTGGAAGGCTTGCGACAAGACAAATCAAATGGTACCATGTGTGACCCATTCTGGATAGATTTGATTAAGGATTGATTTAGAATGCAACTTTTCACATTTTATAGGATACTCTAACTTGATCCATATTTGATGAGTACTAATAAGTTCGATTCAATGTGCTTGACTTTGAAATGACTTGAGAATCCAGATTTTGGAGCTTTATAGTTAATGACGAATCTTGATAGTTATGTTATCAATAGAAACTTGGTAAAAATCATTGTAGGCAACATCATAGAATGTGGGTACTGATGTGGTAAGGAATTTCTACCCTAGAAGTTTTGCGGATACAGATTGTTTTCTTGTCTTTGACTATGCTTGAGAGATATACTACAAACTTGTTTGCATCAAGATGAAGCTATGAAATATTGCCAAGGACATTTATAATGCAATGAATGCCCTTAGTAGATAGAATTTCTTCATTGGAAAATAGGACATTATTAACAAATTATAGATGGGAAATAAATGGTTGTTGTATCAGCTTGGGAATAGTGATGTGGCCATTGTGCATTTATGTCTTAAGAAAAATGAAAAGGAGCCCATGAGTAGCACAAAGGAGGGGGATGGTAATGGATCCCTTTGCTAAAAAACTTTGGTTAAAAGGATGAAAATTACAGATTCACCATTAATAATAAAGGAGGCAAGTATTGTACATAAGTATTCCCCATTCAATTCAAAGTAGCTTTTGTTGCACACAGATTGAACTCCTTTCTTACCTAATGAAATGACTCGTTTAAATTAGCCTTGGCCCACATCATCAATGTAGCCTTCCTTTAACTAAATCCCTACAAAAGCACCTAAGTATGCTTGAAGTAGTTAAATAGAGAGTACCACTGACGAATGCCATCTAGTTAAGGGGACCAAATGAGGAAGAATCTTTGCTAGCCTACCATCGATTTGCTTGGACATGATTTTGGATAAATCATTCTTGTAAGATAAAGGATTGTAATCTTTTAATGATCAAACCGTTGTCCCCTTAGAATATTGGTGTAAGAGAAGTGCGATTTGCTGCATCAACCACTTGACCTTTAATACATAAGAATGATGTCTACTTATTGTGTTATTGCCATTGATATTCTAACATGGATGGAAGAATGCACTACCAAACTGGTTGGTGTCCATGCATTTTTACACTTTATGGCCTGAAACTAACTAGTCTAAGAAATCTAAAAAGAAGTCTAACTCAATCCCAAGAAGTCCATACAAGCCATTAGAATTGTTCATAGAGCTTGATGACCCCAACCTACCTACCTTTGTTTAGGTGGGGCTTAGTCAAGTTGAACTAGGTTCACTTGAGCACGATGTAGTCGAGTTGGCTCATGAGTTGATTAAAGATACCGTCATCAATGAAATCTTGAGTGGATTTGACCTTATGTTCATTAAGCTCATGCATGATTCAATTTGTGATGCAATTAGAGGATAAAAGTTCAGGTGTCATGACTAATTGAAGGGTTTTCACTCTCGTTAGACAATTAATAAATATACTCTAATATTAGGTGCAACTATGTGTTATATATCATGTAGCTTTAATACACGAGTCAACTCTTGCCAAGCTGAAGCCTTTATCGAATTAATTGGTCTAGGCTCCATAATGTTAGAGTGTAAATTTTGTCCTAAATTTGACTCTTATTAACTTATTAAGAAAGACTCACAAGTCCTTATTGAGTTGGTCTTGGATTTGGACCATTTTTAGTCCAGAATTCAAAATTGCTCTACAGTTGCTTAGTAAATTTATGTTAGAAAACGTAGCTAAAAAGTCGATTATTCGCTTTCAACATAAATCTTCTCTCTCAATCAATAAGCCAATACTTGATGATCCTTTGCTTGTCCACTAGTGAAGCAAGGAACTATTATTTGAAAATGGTTGTACCTCACACCACATATGTATAGAAGATTTTACGTGAACGCCACCGCAAACTTTACGTTTACATGTACGTCACTATCAACATACCTCTTTTAACAAAAATATCATTATGTTGATGTGAGATTTGTTCTTAGCCACAATCAATTGGCTTAGAAGGTGAAATAAGCAACAAAGGGAGAAGAGTGGTGATCTTTTTTTGAGGTTCTTGGATGAGTTTGTTGAGGTGCACTTGTCTTGCAATGTCAAGTTGAAGCAAGCAACAATGGTGTGAATTGTAAAGAAAGAGAGTAATAGAAGTTGTTTGGAGAAGAGTGTTGCAATGATATCCTCTTGGTATTTATGATACAACTTGACGGCAAAGTTGATTATTTTTTGATGAATTTAGGCGAAAATAGAATATCATCTTACTGAAATTTGAATCATGCAGCATTTTTTTTAAGGAAAGTTAACTGAAATAGTGTCATTTGTAAAAAGAGAGGATAACAATAATAATTATGTAATATCAAAAGTTTATAATGCATGCATGTATACAACAGGTAGCACACATACATATATACATACATGGTATCCATTTATTTACTTACACTCTAAACACTATACATATATAATGGGACTCATATAAATACTCAGCTAAATTGTAAACCCTAAACACGCGAGCGCACACACACATACACACACTATGCTGGCGACGCATGATGACAATAGGACACTTCCAAAATTTTGATTTGTTTCCATCAGGATGATGAATTGATGCCATCGAGGAAGTGCAGTGACAAACAGACTGAAGCAGTGACCAAGTGGAAAGAAGAGCAATCTGTCGACCAAACTTGTAAAGAGGCTGAGAAGAAAGTAGTAATTGGAGATGGTGTAGAAGCACCTCTTGCCGAGAAGCCAATTATCCAAAGTATTACGGATGATCATCATGTTGCCACGTCTTCAAAAGGAAAACAGGTTGTTGTTGGTGATGCTATGCCTCCTTTTGAGCCTGCAAAATCAGCAGCAGCACCTGAAGTGATCACAAAGGAGGAGGATGAATCAAGCACAGCTCCTCCTGTTACTACTGCAGCTGTTCCAGAGACCGACTGCAGTGGTTAATTACAAATGTCAAGAAATATAGATAACGTAGAAAACACCGACAAAAGTGTGGAGATGAAAAAACAGTGAGTCGGTCTGTCCGTCAGTCTGTTTAATATTGGCTTCAATGAATCTCTACCTACCTATATCTATAATTTATCTATCTACTAAACCTGAGTCGAGGATGCATGGTGGGATATGTCCTACAATCACGGGAAACGATTAATTAACTTAATTAATGTGTCCACTTGATGTCTATGTCGATCGTTTTCAACCTTTTTACTTGCTACTGAATGTGGAAATGTTAAAATTTAGTGAGAGGTTTTATATCTTGTTGGAAAGGTTTTTCTTTTTATTGTTCTTTTTTGGTTTCTTTTGCGTCTTGTAGCGGTTGTTTGAGTTATAATTAGCATGGCGTAAGTTGTATGGATTGTTTACGTAAGTTCAACAACACGTACGGCCTACAACTTTTTTGGGAATGGAATTTGGCTAAACCTTCAGGATTGAGGTGCTAATATTCACAACTCGAACATTGAATTAGGCGCTCAATTAATTTTCAACTCAATAATTTCCACCCATTTTTTAAAGAGCAAATAAACCGACAGGGGATGGATAACTACCTCACAAGATTAACATGCGTAAGGGTCAATTTTCGTCGGTAATGCTTCATACTAAGCACGAAGTTCTGGTAAATCTGGAGCAGATCAAGTCATCACACCTGCGAGAGTGACCTTGGTGAACCCACGTGTAACACCAGATAATCTTTATGATGGATCAAGAGCAGATCATCAAGAGTGCATGTACCAAGGTCCCAACTATCGGATGGCTTGGGTTATTATTCGTAATCTTATCAGAAAGATACTTCATACGAAAGTCGATTTTAAAATTTATCTTATCAATAAGATACACCATAAGAAAGTCAATTTTAAAATTTATCGTAAGGTCAATCTGTCAAAAATTTGGTAAAATTTTTCTTATTTATTCGATAATTTCCAAAAATTTATACTTGTAAATTACACTTGTACATACATGTATATCAGAAATTATATAGATGATTACTCCCCACTACAACATGGCACACCTCACATCCAAAAGTAGTAAAAACATGGAAAAACATTGAAAAACAAAGCCAAGCTATTGCCAACACATTACTACAAGCACCCCTAATTAACCACAAGGCTCCCATACAGTCCACTATTTAAGGCATAACATGTACAACCATCCACATGTTATATTGACAAGCATTTAAGCAATGGAAATTATCCTGCTACACTATACAACAGAAAACCCAACCTATGTTAATTACGTTACTCACCAAAGCTTAAATCCGACATAACGTGTCGCTTGCACCACAATAACGGCACCTGAAAATGGTCACAAACGCAAGGATGAGCTAAACGGCTCAGTAGGGATAAAATCACATGCAACATCCGAAGCAAAGAAAGTTAGTGTCTGGATTCTACATTAAAGGCCAACTATAAGCCATTTTTCTCATTTAATTATGTTTTAGTTATGAAACAGGCTAACCACATATCTTCCCACTTCCAAAATTGACCCAAATTCATTAGCATAACAAACTGGCTACAAGCCCTTTTTCCTCCTTTATCAGGATTTATTCATACGATTATTCGATTTTATTACCATGTTTCATTCCCTCCTCGCCTTAGAAGTCAGATTCTGGGAGTCACCCCCCTCTACTAGAGGTGATTGAAATGTATCCTTCCCTCAGATCCCAGCCTAGTAGTCTCTCCCTGGTCAAGGGAGGAGCTAGCAAAGCTGATAACCATCGCAGAAGGCATACCGCTTCTCAATGTATCGAGAACATTGCTAACCACGGTCAGAAGAGTCGAGCCTCTTGGGAGCTACCCAAGCCAATACCTCGCGACAATGAAGAGCGTGGCTCAGCATTTGCCCAGCAAGGCCAAGTCTCAAATCATTCCAGATCATGTTGCAGAGTTGGCCAGAATTGTCGAGTCACACCAATACTCCCACTAGGAGAGTGGTCTCCAAGTATACTCTCTTAATCCACTGTCGGATGAGATCTCAACCAAACCCATCGCGGTATCTCGGCGTCTTTCGCTTATGCGGGAACCTAACAAGCCTCTAGCTGCAAGTACCAAATACCCTGCGTCTTCCACTGTGCATGTGGGCACCTGTTCAACATAAAGCTACGAGTACCTCCACATCAAGTCGGATTCAAGTACTTCCAAGTACCTTAACCTAGCAACAGCCTGTAGCTTGTCGCTGTACCTAGGAACCATGTATGTTCCAGGTTAGATCTTTGACAGCCTCTAGCCACCTCACATTCTCGAGCCTTTAACCCGAACAGTGAACCCATGGTTCACGAAGTCGATGGGTGCAGCCCTATGAGCTCATCTAGTCAATGTACTCATCTTTTAATCCATTTTTGACACTATACTAAGAATGGAGCTCTAGAGACTTAGTGGATCATCTAAGGTTTAACCTCAAACCTTAGGATCCAAGATTCCCTTTTCATTGTTTTCTTAGACTCGTAACATAATCAAGATTCAATATTCCGAGTTTCGTTTGGGTTTAGATGATTACACTTCAGCTTTTAATTCATAACTTTAGGAGTTCCAATCCACATGATGCACTAGCCATCATTGACACAAGTGACATTTAGGTCTTCATATTCTTGTTACCCCAACTAGATTAATTTCTATCCCCCGCCCCTGAGGGCTAAGGCCCCATCTATCAAACCCCTTTAGTTACCTCCCTGGTGCCATAGAAAGGGAATGAAGGTGATTTTAAACAAATTTTCACGATCCAATTTCCAACCCACCATATTTGGATGTTTCTGCCCAAGTAACTTTTATAAAAAGTAGGACCCTTCACTTGGTGCACTAAGGACCACCCAGCTCCTGTTAGAACCAAGCATGCAAGAACTACAGCACAACTCATAGTGGGGTGATGCAATACCACTGTATAGTTGGTAGTGGGCTGGCCCTATTTAACTAGATTTTAGCCTCATCTCTTCTCTTACTCAAGTCCAATATCAAGCATGCACTAGTCATTAATGAACTGCTATCAAGCCATTGTTTGAGCTTTATTTTATCCCTACCAAACATTCATTAAACTATGGTTTAGCACCATTTCTTTCCATATCTCGACTCATCACCAATTTGTTCAAGAATTTTATTTTCAACCCTGATATCAATGGATTCATGCCCGTACATTAATTAACTTACATAGGCATTCCAGGCTTAAAACTCATCGACAAGAACTCATCTCGAAATTGATGCTCCAAGGTGCAAGGACTCACGATTTCACGACACGCACGAAACACACATGAACCTCCATTCCTTATGGAAAACTTCACGACTTGCATTTTCAAATCTCCCTCTCATCTCTCCTATTGTTCAAGAATTTAAAAAAAAAAAGAATAATGCCCAAGAAGAGAATAGTCCCTACCTAACCTTGAGCACCTCGTCTTCCTTGATGCTAAGGCTACCCTTTTAGGCTGCATTTGCTTCTGGGTTAACAGGCGGAATAGGGAATAGTAAGTGGGATGGGATAGGAATAGCATGAATTCTAAGGAGCTCTTTTTTCCCGCATATATTCTCTCTTCCCATCACATCAAAACCCACTAATATTCTCTTTTTTCATATATAACTCAAAAAATACTACCTAATAATTACAATCCATCACATCAAAACCTACTCTCTCTCCTCTCTCACAAAACCAACATACCAATCATTAACAATCCCACCAATCATTACAATTCCACCAATCATTACAATCCCACCAACCAACACCTTTTATACTTATTCCCCTTAT
This sequence comes from Thalassia testudinum, assembly GCA_037157565.1. Taxonomy (NCBI): domain Eukaryota; kingdom Viridiplantae; phylum Streptophyta; class Magnoliopsida; order Alismatales; family Hydrocharitaceae; genus Thalassia; species Thalassia testudinum. Next base: position 19,584,144 of record JAZHRO010000015.1, on the reverse strand, counting down.
TTTATTTCAGTATAGCACTATCCCTCTACCAAACGCAGCCTTAGATTCCCTCCAAATCAACAACACATAACACACATCAATTTTTTTTTTTCGAAAGCAGTTCCTGATGAGAGCCTCATCATGAACCCTAATTAGCACATTTTGACCTAAATAATGATACAAAAGCTCCTACAAAACCTAAGAGAAAGCCTAAATCAAAAAACTATAAATTTGAGTATAAAGCAACTCACAAGGGGTAAAATTACAATTTTACCAATGCAGTACACAAACGGGATGTCTAAGGGTCTAAACACAAGTCAAATGGGCTTAATAAGAAAGAAAGTGGGATGATTTGATCTAAAAAGGGTTATAACAACTTCTAGGAATTAAATGACATTCTGTAACCCTAAAATAAATCTACTTTAATTCACGAAGTTCCAGGCAAGATAAAAATCAATTAAACCCTCTAAAATTCATGAAAAACATCCCCTAGGGTTTAGAACCTTCAATTTGGCCATTGGAACCTATCTTGACCTAGATTGAGAACCATACCTAAATTTTGACCTAATTTAGGGTTTTGTGCAAATTGACCAGTCAAATGTGGTCAAACCTAAAATCAAACTTCACCATTGGATTCCTTAGGTCCAAATTAGGTTTATACCAAAATTTGGACCTAAGGGAAGGCCATTTTAACCTACTTTACAAATTAGTCCTAAAGAATTACTTTTTGACCCTTAATTTTTGAACCCTTGCATTTTACCCCTCAGCGTTTCCTTCGTTCTTTGCAAGCCGATCCCTCTATCACCCGCAGCAGCTGCCCATGCCTCCGACGACTTTGCGCGGAGGATGGCGCCGCGTAGGGTATGGGGACCGGCCCTAGAATCAAGAGGGGGGTCCCCTGCGTTGTCTTCTTCCACATGGACCCCCTCCCATACCCTGCCAATGCCCATACCTCTCGTGCGAATGCACGAGAGGCATGGGTCTCTTCTCCAGCCATTCTCCAGCGGCTTGCCCAAGCTCCCTCCTCGAGATCTCCTCGTTGCCAACATCTATTTAAGGAGCGGCAGGAGCCACTGGTTGCGGCAAGCCTAGTTTGGCCGAAGAAAACGCTCAAATTTCGTCTCCTCCTCCGGCCACTCGCCCGCAGGCTCCGGTGACCCTCCTCCTCTCTCGTCGCCCTGCCACCATACCAGTGGCAGGGTTACCTTCGCCGTCGTCCATCGCACCTTGCCGTACCAGCAGGCGCCCTCCAATCTCTCTTCCTCGTTGCCGTCCCTTCCCCTAGGCACCTTCATCTCCGACGACGGCAACACAGCCGTTCGCTACCACCGCTTCCTTCCCCTTCATCCAGAGACTCATAGATAAGTTCTTTCTCTCCCCCTCTTCATTTCCTCTCTTTTAAATAACATTTTCGACCCCTCTACGCCGCTGTCCACCGCCACCTTCTCCACCTCCGGCAGACCACCGGCAAGTTGTTCCCGCCGCTCCACGCCTCCATCCACCTCGCCAGACCCCTCAAGACCTCCGCCATTATTCACTAAGCAGTTTCCCTATCTCCATTGACTGCCAACACCTCTATATTCGCCAACCGAACACACCCAACTCCACGGCCACAGTAAACCCTAGGCACGCTCCCACAGGCGTTCCCATGCCTCGCCGACCACCTTTGCACATTCGCCGCACCTTGGCGAAGCTCCCTGAGCTTTTTAACGTGGCCGCGAGGTCGTTTTGGTGCTTTCAGGTTCCAGGGGTTCGCCGCCATTGATGAGCAGGTCAAAGCTGCTTTGCAAGCTTCTCCAGGCAGCAGTGCTCCAGGTCCCCAGGTCCAGAAGGCACGACTTGGTCTCGCGCACACACCCAGGCCTTTGATTGGCTTCGAGGATCCTCGCAGCAGCTGCAATTGAGAAGCTCAACCTCTGCAGGTGAGCACAATAGGCAGGTGGGACGTTTAGTCCCACCTCGGAAGTGGGTGAGTGAGCGCTGCAACATAAATTGAATTCTTGCATAAGGCTTATCGCCTTCGATACACAAGGGTCAGGTCCCTCGCCCACGCACGCAGTGCACCACATGCTTGTGCCCGCCCTCGCCCGCGCTCACGCCCCGCGGGCCTGGGTCCGAACTCGACTACCCTACCGTACACTCCTCTCCCACCATCGCACGCAGATGGGCCTGATCCCGGGCACGCTACCCGACCCGTATACCCGTGAATGCTCTGGGAGCAAACCTTTGAGAGAGAAACAGAGAGAGACACGGGGTGGGTAGGCGTCAGGTTTTGCCTAACCGTGTAACGCGCAGGGAAGCAGAGAAGAAGAAGAAAGGAGGAGGAGCGGAGCAGAAGAGAAGAAGAGCCACAACTGCTGAAGAGAAGGAAGGAGCTGTTGAAGAGAGAAGGAAAGGCAGAGGAGCGGCTGAGGACACTTAGCCGCACAGAGCAGCTGAAAGAGGAAGAGGAAGACAGGAGGGAGGAAGCTGCAGAGAAAAGAAAGAGGAGAGCCGCAGCAGCAGAAGAAGACAGGAAGGCCGAGAAGCCAACTGAAGAAGGAGAAGGCATAGTGCAAGAAGAAGCTGCGAGGCACTGTAGAAAAGGGGGTGACAAGGCATCTGATTCAAAGAATCAGACATCCAAGAAAGGAAAGGAAGAGAAGGAAGAGAGAAGAAGAAGAGAAGAAAGAAAAGAAGAAAAGAATTTTTTGTTCATTCTCTCTTTAATTGTTGTAAAATAGTATATCATAGTGAATTGTGAATTTGTATGCTTCTAGAATTACGTTTGCTCCCTGAGTTCGACCTCGGGATATTTTAAATTTCGAGTTATAAATTTTCATTTATTTTCGCGGAGAGTTCATCTATATTACAACGAGATATCTGTTAAAACACGATCAAGCTACTTTGCGCGGAAACAGTCCCCATCACACAATTATAAATCTCAAATCCCTAAAATTATAAATACCTAGGGCTAGGTATTTAAGCAAAGGGCGGAGGAAGGGGGACACACCTACTTTAGGCGAGCCCTAGACCATGTTCTCAATCCTTGTTGGCCTTCAATCTCGACCACCACAACAATGGCAACCATGGCAATGGCAACAACTAGTAGCAACTACAGCTGCAGCTAATGCAGCAACAGCTGCGCCCGCAAGAAGCCGCACGTGCGAGGCTGGCCAATTGCTTGCAAAAGTTGTCAGTGACACACGAGGGTGGTGGCCGACGGGAAAGGGAGAAGAGGAAGGGTCATTGACAGAGATTTGGAAGGAGGGTGGATCTTCATCCACCTCTCTTTCTCTTCCTCTCCTTAGCCATGACAGCAGCTTCACCCGCAACCATCGGAGTTGTTATGGCCCCCAATTAGCCGTTGGAAGCCTTCCCATTGCCAACTGCAACTGCACCCTTCACAAATCAAGTAGCAGCAGCCGTGCGAGGAAGGAGGAGGAGCTTGCTTGTGAGGGAGGAGAGGAAAGACGAAGGAAACAGGAGTGGATGTGTTCTATCGAGAAGATAGGAGGTGGCTTGCATTGGAAGTTAAGGGGAGGTGTCACACACAATAGGAGAGAAAATAGGGGAGAGCATGTGCCTCAACTCATTTAAGTTGAGAAATATTATCGATGTCCTCCCACCACATTTTAATAAAAGAAAATCCATCAAAAAGGCCTTCCCTCCAAAAATCCCTCAACGAAGTTGTTAAAGATAAGGCAAGATGTAAATCCCCAAAGGATTGAAAATTTCCCGATTGTAAAGTGATCGAGGGTTTGATTCAGATGCAAATCAGGTGTTTAGAATTTCAAACCCTTATACCACCTCTGTTGGTGTAAGGATACCATGATCATTGATTTTGATGATAACAAAATACTTATTATTTAACATTTGCATTTAGTTTAAGATTTCAGGATGAAATGCAAATGGAAGCAAGTGCGAGGAGCTCAAGCTCACGTCCATGGCGAATTAGGGCCAAAGCTTGAAAAAGAAGAAGAATATGATAGAACTTTTTTGAATGTATTTGTCTTTTATTCTTGCTCTTTATTTTCATAGAAATATGTTAAAGAGCCCAATGTACTAGGACTAAGAAGAACATCTTAGTCCTACGAATACTTACACATCCTTAGGACACTTAGGCAAACCTTAGGAAAGAATTAGAAAGCTAAAATAGGAATTAGACAGTTAGATTGGACATCTAACATGATTACCAGACCTCCAATCAAATGTTTGATAACCTTGTCAGACGTCCTATAATAAGACTGTTAGGTTGTTAGACCAATATCCTCACAATTCCTCTAAGGAATATTTTAATATTATTTTCAGATGTCTGTAGATCCTCCCAAACGTCTGATAAAGAGGCATTAGACCAAAATCCAATGTCGTCAGACCAAATCTAACCGTTGCGTCTCGAAAATCAATTCTTGCGGAGAACCTTTGCTTTTAAATGTCCAATAGTTTTTCCAGACATCCAGTACGTTGTTTGACCTTGTTACATTAGAACCTTGTTTAGATCTGGTCCAAAATAGGAAGAAACTTGCACAAAATTAGGCGTCTAATTTTTCACCAAGACATCTTAAAATGACAGCTCAGACGTCTGACCTAAAACCCTATTTCCGTCCAACTAAATCAGGAACTCTAACCCTTGCATTAGATGACCACAACCTTTATCAGCCGTCTGACCCATCATCTGACTCAAACATCAGACGTCTGATTCTGTTGTTAGAGTCATAATAAGATTGATTTGATTGGGATTTCAACCTTATTTATTGAGATTTGCTCCCAATAGCTACAAAGCCTCTCCCAAGCCCTCTTAAGGGTTCCTAGCACATCTATAAATAGATGGGAGTCTCTCCTTTGTAGAGTGACACCTTGATACAATTCTTCCCACTATTATACTCATTCTTCAAAAGAAATCGAAAGAAGAAGATAGTGCCCAGGCTTTCAAAGCCTCACACTTCATATCCGAGAGCACCATTGCATTGCACCACTTACGCCTACTCACTTTCACAAATAGGGAAGTAATTCTTACCTATAGAAGCTTAGGTTAAGTTGTATCTTTGGGCCCTATAGGCTATTGTATTTTGTTCTTGGTTGGATATTCACGTGTTGAATTCTCGTTTCCTTTGTGAGAAAAAATTCTCTTCGTGAAGAAGAGGGATTGAAGTACATTACCCTCGATTGTAGTGTGGTTTTTATTGAGGTTATACTACCCTCATTTTAAGTAGTATGGTTAGTGAATTTGATCTACTTGGTAGATCAAGAATTCCTAAGTTAAGAGACTTAGGTGGTGGCTTGTACCCAAGTTGGGTTTCCACCTAAAAATTCTTATGTCTTGTGGTGAATGCATGTTGTGTGATTATGATTTATTTCCGCATATATTTTATCTTGCACTATTCACCCCCCTCTAGTATACCTATAGTTAATATTAGAGCCTCATTCTCGCATATATGGAGTCACACCCAATGAGGATCCAATCATGGAGGGAAGCATTTTCACGATGAGACACGCGGAGGGACAGTCCACCACCCATCCACCATTCTTCAATGGGTGCAACTACGCATATTAGAAGTTCACATGAAGATGTGGTTGCAAGCAAATGACTACACCATATGGGAGAGATGTGAGGCTCCCTTCAACATCCTAGAGAGGCCCGCGGGAGGATATTCTCAATAGCAAACTCGGGAGCTATCACACAACGCAAAAACGATGAACACATTTTATTGCGCCTTGAGTCCAGAAAAGTCCAACCGAATTTTCCAATGTGCCACCGCATATGAAATATGGCACACCCTTGAGGTAACCCATGAAGGTACATCTAAGGTAAAATCTTTTAAAATTAATTTACTTCAACAAGAGTTTGAATCTTTTTCTATGAAGAGTAATAAAAGTTTAAATGAGATGTATACTAGGTTCACATTAATTGTGAACAACCTTAAAGCCTTGGGAAAGACTTTTATACAAGAAAAGCTTCAATCTAAGCTCCTATGTTCCCTTGGTCCAGAGTAGGAGCAAAAAGTCACCGCCATTGAAGAAGCTCGCCAAGTAGAGGAGGCCAACATGAATGACCTCCTAGGCAACCTCATGGCCTACAAAAACAAGATGAAGCAAAGGAAGGAGACCCCAGAGCAAAAGACAAAGAATGTCACTTTCAAAGCAATCTTCGGCAATGAGGTAAGCTCCAATGACGAGGAACTTGATTTTTTAACAAGTTTGTCAAGTTTCATAAGCATAGGGAATGCAAGAAAAAGGAGAAGAAAAGGAATGAAAGCCCAATCCGTTGCTATCATTGCAACAAGGGCATCTTCGATCAGAATGCCCTCTCCTAAGGAAAAGAAAAAGGATAAGAAGCACAAAAAGAAAGTATTTTAAGCAACTTGGGATGACATAAGCTCGGAGGAGGAAGAAAAACGCGAGAAGGAAACAAAGAATGAAATCGCATGCATGGGCTTCATGGCAATCGCGGATGATAGCAAAGAAGAAGATGAGGTAAACTCTATTTCAATAGAAGAACTTCAGGATACTTTTGAATCCTTAGTTTCTGAGTATAAGATTGTTAAAATGAATGCAAGAAACTTAAATACGAAAATAAATCTCTTTTAGATAAGTTTGAAGAATTAGATTCTGAAAATAAAATCCATTTAGAGAAAATTAAGGAAGTTAAAGCAAATGAATCTTTGGTTAGTTTTGAAATTCATAAGTTAAAAGAAGATATTAATGAATTCAAAGATAAGATTCAAAATTTAAAACTTGAAATAACCCATCTCAAGGAGAAGTCAAATTTAACTCCTTGATAATCTAGCCAAATTCACTAAAGGGAAGGTAATTTTGGACAAATCGATTATCCATCAAAGGCCAACCTCTAGTAAATTTGGACTTGTCTATTATGAGACTAGCACAAGCAAGAAGGTTGAGAAAGAATCTCTACTAAGGAGAACAACTAACAGATTTGAATCCAAACTGATTTGAATACCGAAAAAGCAACTTAAATCATGTTTTGTAGGTTTCAAGGGAGTCTACAATGTGAAGAATTAGATCTACAAATTGAAAGATAGACAACTCAAATTGAAAGGACCAAAGAGTGGACCTAAGAAATCTCAACAAAAAAACATAAAGAAATTCGAGAAGGGTGACAAGAAGACCAACAAGTTATGGATTTGAGGTGCCCAAGAAATACAATTGGAATTTAGCACCATTACCCAGATTTGAAAGTTATGGATGGAGAGATGATTGCATGTGGCAACCTCCATATGGGCCATACTATTGGCCTTGGTAAGTTAGGTAAAATATTTTTTTATTTTAATGATCTATTTCTATATTAGCATCAAGATAGAGGAAATAATTTAAACTTGGTACATGGTTTAAGTTCATTAAAAAGGGAAGATTACCCTTAACAATAGTTGACTTGATATAAAAATACATGTATTTAGGGGGAGATTTTAAAAGCTAAATTGAACTATATTTCCAACAAAAAGGGAGAGTTAATGAAGAACAAGAATAAAACTCTTATGTAAAAAAGGGGGAGATAATAGAAAAACACATCTCTTGTATAATTATGTCAAAAAAAGGAAGTTAACCCATTTTTAGAAGAGCATGTTTTAAGGGGGAGTCATAGGATAAAAAGATTAAAATTGATTACACCTTTTTGATAGTGTCAAAAAGGGGGAGAATTTTTTGGAATATTATTTATGATTTTGTTATTATCAAAAAGGGGGGAAATTGTTGGTGCAAGGGCACTACGATCGTTGATTTTGATGATAACAAAACACTTATTTAACATTTGCATTTGAGTTTAAGATTTCAGGATGAAATGCAAATGGAAGCAAGTGCGAGGAGATCAAACTCGCATCCATGGCAGATTAGAGGAACTTGATGGAAGAGCTTAGGGCCAAAGCTTGAAAATGAAGAAGAATATGATAGAACTTTTTTGAATGTATTTGTCATTTATTCTTGCTATTTATTTTCTTAGAAAATTGTTAAAGAGCCCAAAGTATAATATCTTAGTCCTAGAAACACTTACACATCCTTAGGATACTTAGACAAACCTTAGAATAGAATTAGAAAGTCAAAATAGGAATCAGATAGTCAGATCATACGTCCAACATGATTGCCAGACGTCCAGTCAGGCGTAATAACCAAGTCAGACATCCTATAATAGGACCATTAGGCTCTTAGACCAATATCCTCGCGAACCCTCTGAGGAATATTTTAATATTATTTTCTGACGTCTGTAGAGTCTCCCAAACATCTGATAAAGAGATATTAGACCAAAATCCATTGTCTTCAGACCAAATCTAACCGTTACGTTTCACAAATTAATTCCCGCAGAGAACATTTGCTTTCAAACATCTAGTAGTTTTTCCAAGAGTCTAGTACATCGTCTGACCTTATTACACTGAAACCTTATTTAGATCTGGTCCAAAATAAGGACAAACCCACACAAAATTAGACATCCAAGTTTTCACCTAAACATCTTAAAATGATATCCCAAGCATCTGACCTAGAACTTTGTTTCCATCCAACTAAATCAGGAACTCTGACCCTTGCATCAGACGACTACAACCTTTATCAGTCGTCTGACCCATCGTCTCACTCAAAGATCTGATGTTTGATTCTGCTGTCAGAGTCATAATAAGCTTGATTTGATTGGGATTTCGACCTGATTTTTTGAGATTTGCTCCCAACGGCTATAAGACCTCTCCCAAGCCCTCTTAAGGGTTCCTAGCACATCTATAAATAGATGAGAGCCTCTCCTTTGTGGAGTGACACCTTGGTACAATTCTTACTCATTCTTGAAAAGAAATAAAAAAAAGATAGTGTCCAAGCTCTCAAAGCCTCACACTTAATATTTGAGAGCACTGTTGTGCTACGCCACTCACACTTACTCACTTCCACAAATAGGGAAGTAATTCTTGCCTATAGAAGCTTAGGTTAAGTTGTATCTTTGGGCTCTATAGGCTATTGTATTTTGTTCTTCATTGGGTATTCACGTAGTGAATTCCTACCTCCTTCGTAATACAAAATCCTTTTCATGAAGAAGAGGGATTGACAGATACTACCCTCGATTATAAAGTAGTGTGATTTATATCGAGGCTGTACTACCCTCATTTTAAGTAGTATAGTTAGTAGATTTAATCTACTCGGTAGATCGAAAAATCCTAAGTCGAGAAACTTAGGTGGTGATTTTTACCTAGGTTGGGTTTCTACCTATAAATTCTTGTGCCTTGTGGTGAATGCTTGTTGTGTGATTGTGTTTTATTTTCATATATATTTTATCCCTCACTACTCACCCCCCCTATAGTGCACCTACAACCTCTTCCCGAACCCAACACACATGTCAGCTGATAGGGTAATGCTTAAATCGCCCAACCTTGCCTTTACAAGTTGGATAGAACCTTGGCCTTGTAATTATTTACTCACAATTTACATATATTGCTGCATGACCTCTCATTATAAAAGGATGATGGTGGTTGCGTGTTATCAAAAGAAGAGCATGCACAACATGTATTTCTACAAGTGCCACTTGTAACCCACCAAGAGACATAGTATGTCGGAAGCTTGAGCTTCCCTTGCTAGGAAGTATATAATTAGAGAAGAAACATGATGAAAATATTGGTGTCTCATTTAGTGATTTTAAATAGTTTTCTTCTCAAACCCTCGTCCAAACCCCTTTAGTTGGTTGAACCACTATAAAATAATGTACATATAGCGACGGGCGGTCTATATTGATGCTATATACTGTTGGTATAGAAGGCATAGATACATTATTGATGGTAGTGCTATACTGAATGTTGCTGACGTCTACTATAGATAAGGACCAAGAAAAAGAAGAAATTTTCTTGAATAAGTTATTTAGGGATAAATAATCCCTAAATACAGTCGTGAGGATTGAAAAACATAATTCAACATGTAAAACTCACCTGTAGTAGAGGTAAGTTTGGGTTCCACTCCCTTACACCATTCCTTGCCTCTAGTGTTGGCGTGTTTCCTACCGTTCTTCCACAAATCAGATCTCCCACTCCCTCCCCTCTTTAGAACACCTCTCCCTCCCCTCTCTAGGACAGCAACAGGCTTTGCCACATGCAATTGGCCTCTTGGAGAGGTGAGTTTGCCTTTATCTCCTTTTCCCCCCTCACCTACCCTTCCCTTCCTTTCCATTTCGAACACTCACACCCGCCACTCCTACTCCTGCACCCCCTACTGGTGCTCATGCTGCTACCACAGCTACTGCACCACTCTTCCTCACCGGCTGGCGACTCCCCCTCATCGTGCAAAAGAGCTACCGCTTGCTTTTGTGTGGTGGTTCGCCCTCCGCCCGCTACCATTTCGTTTGATTTTTGTTTAGTTTCTTCTTGTTAGTTATATTGTTTATAATTTTGTTAGGGTCTAGGGTCTACTTTGCAATTCTAGAATTAGAATTAGAAATCCAATGTAGGGCAAATTTTGGCTTGGTTTATTGGCTCAATTTTTGCTGGGTTTAGCAAATTTTGCCAAATGATAAATGGGGTAGAATGTTTTGTTAAAAAATGTATCAATGGTTGGATGTAATAGGTATATTGATATGTTGTAAGTAGGCATGTGTTACAACACCACTCCTAAATCACTTTTATTGTATCTAGACTATTCATATGAATATGCCAACTAATCGTAAACCCCATGTAGTAACTTTCGTCCACTATAAAATATAACTGCCAAAGAACCCTAATTCATTGCATATCCATTCTGAGAGGTTAACAGTAAAACAGGGGTAAACCTGCAGTTTCAACAGAATATCCTAATTGCAGAATAATCACGGGATTTCCCGGGGGTTTATTAAAGGTCAAATGATTATAAATGTCTAATAAGTGGATTTATGCAGACAAAATGGGTTTTCACATGCTTCGAGAATTAAATGATATCTAAAATCCTAAAAACAGACACACTTAATTCACTGAGGTTCTGGTCAAGATAAAATTCACCTAAACCTTCTATAAATCATAGAAAATATTCTATAAGATTTGGTATGCTTGCTTGGACCATTGGAACTCGATTTGACTTAAAACAGAATCTCAGATGGACAGTTGCCTTAATTTGGGTTTCTACGTAATTTACCTAGTAAAACTTGGTTAAAGCCTAAATCCGACTTCACCTTCAGATTCCTTGGGTCCAAATTAGTTTTATACCAAAATTTAGGTCCAATTAAAGATTATCTTGACCTAGTTTGCATTTCAGTCCAAACAAACGCTTTTTATCACACAATAACCCCTAACTTTTAAATCCTTACAAAGACCCCCCCAACTTCTTCATCTTCTTCGTGAAAAAGCCCCTACCGCCATTGAGGTCAAACCCAACCTCCAAGCAACATTGATCGACCCAAATACTACTCTAATGACAATCAAATCCCACCAAAATTGGTGGGATTGATGTTCACACTTAGGCAAATAATCCAGGATCAATTTGGAGTCCCAAATCTCCTAGGCAAAGAACCTTGGGTTCCTTTCCTTCAAGCCCAAGCTATGGAATCCCTCTTTCCTGATCCAAAGCTTCCCCTAAAGCTCTATAATGAGATGGTGTGCACAACCTTATCTCTCTAGCTCGTTTTGGCCGATGTCTCCACCTTCTCCTCTCATCGACTGAAAGCTCCGCGAGCTCCAACGAGCTTCTTGCTCTACATTCTTCGCCAACCGTCACAAACCATAGCCAGCTGGTCTACCCTCCTCAAGTTCCTCCACCGCTCGCAATACCAGCGAGGGCCTTCTTCCACGTCTTCCTCGTCATTTCCTCCCCACCGGAGATTTCATCTCCTCCAAGTCTGGCATACGTCTTGTTAACGTGATGAAAAGATGTTTTAGAAGTCGTTACGTTGTAGTATGGGTCGTAATAGTGCGAAAACAGATAAAATTTATACTTGAATAAAATCCAAGGTCATCACTAGGAGCAAGTAGCAAAATAAATCTCAAGATTGCAATTCTATCGCAAAATATCAATATATGATGAAATTTCGAAACACAAATGATATGTATATAAGAGCAAATGTTAATAGTGCAAAAAGATTAGGATAAAATGGCAATTTGAATCACTAATTACTCTAATTACAATAATAGCAAATATCTCAATAGTATCAATTAACCAAATGCCACGTATGATAAGTGCACAGTACACTCAGAACTAGCAACAGAGGTAAAGGCCTCCCTTTCTCAAGCCTCAGGGAGAGGCACAGCAGAGCTCAGCACCAACACCAATAGAGGCAAAAGCCCCCTCAGAATTTGCTAAGTGTCGAGAGATAGGCAACTAAGCAAAACCCCCCTCCCCCCTCTCTCTTTTCTTCCTTTCCCTTTCTTTCTTCTCTCAGAGATATGCTAATCGGATCGAGGCATATGGGTAATCAGATCAGAGCCTAGACTCGCGTGTCGTGACCACGGGTGAGGGTCGTGCGCACGTGGAGAGGGACCTCACCCCATGCTCACCAAGGCAACGAAGCACTGAGAGAAATTCTTCTTATACCGCGCAAACAGCTTCGCTGCTCAAGATGTGGGACTGACGAATCCCCTCGCGTGTGTCTGCAGCAGGGAGATGTGTCCAATTGCAGGTGAAACCGAAGGTAGGGCCTGTGGTGAATCCTGGAACAACTCCGCGTCTTCTGGGTGTAACACTTGGGGCTGGTGTAGCTTAGAACACGAAGAATGAAGGCGGCGATAAGGCGCGGCGACGGAGCTCCGACGTATTCCCTGAAACACAAATACGAGCACGAAGGCCCCAATCAAAAGGTTTTGGAGTATCGCCGGACCACATGGAGTGCGGCGGTGGTGGTCTTGTGGCATGAGAGTGAGTGAGGTGGTGCGTCGAGGTCGATGAAGGTGGACTGCAATGGGTTTGTTCGGTGGGGAGCTAGGGTGAGCGATGGAGTGAAATAGGAGAGGGCTTTTGATGGAGGGAGTACGGCGGTGCTTTTGGAGGTGGTGCAGGCGTGTTTGGTGGTGTGTAGTGTGCTCGCGACCTCGCCGAAGCTTGGCCGGAGCGAAAGAGGATGATGGCGTTGAGGGAGAAACGGTGGTCGTGCGTGTGTCGTAAGTGTGGGAAAAAGTAGGGAGAGAGAGAAGATGATAGAGGGACTTAGGAGAGGAGAAAGTGACTGGAAGAGGTCGGTCATGGCAGATTGCCGCCGAAGAAGATGAGAGGGGCGAAGAGGCAGCGACGACGAACAAGGGAGAGAAACACCCTCTTTGTCTAAAGAGGTGTGCAACGATGAGGGGAGGAAGATAGGCTATCCAATTTGGCTATTGGACAGCCGGACAAGGAGAACGAAAGGACGTCGCCGGAGCAAAGTGCAGAGATGGTCAAAGGAGGAGGAGGGCTTTTCTCTAACCAAAATTTACTAAGGAGTAAGGGTTCTTGCCCCTGATCCTTTTATTGGCCATGGGGAGGGGTTTCAAGCTTGGAGACTAAACTTTCAAGCTTGGTAAGCTTGCCGGAGTAGGATACCCACATCTCTCATGCGTTCGCATGAGAGATTAGAAAAGAATTGGAGCCCACAAATAGGTTCAAATTGCAGAGATATCTCTTAGAATCTTCCTTCCAAATTTGAAAGAGAATGAGTATGAAATCAGGGAGAAAACTCTAATTGAAGGTCACCGAAGTTATAGGAATAGGACATGGAGGCGGCGAGGACCTTTTTGTGAAGAAAATGACAAAGATAGGAGGTTTTTGTAATAATTTAAAAAGTTAAGGGGTTATTTGGGATAATAAGAGATAGGCTTCGACTAAAATGCAAATTAGGTCGAAATAAATTCAGATTGAGCTCAAATTTTGATGCAAACCTAATTTGAACCCAACGAATCCAATGGTGAAGTTGGATTTTGGTTTTGATCTTGTTTGACTGGATAATTTATGTAAAAACCCAAATTAGGATAATAGTCTGTCTGTGACTCTGTTTTGGGTCAAAACGAGTTATGATAGTCAATTCAAAGATGCTAAAACCTAAAGAATATTTTTATATGAATTTTAAAGGGTTTATGTGAATTTTATCTTTACCAGAACCTCAGTTAATTAAGTGGGTCTATTTTTAGGATTTCAGATGTCCATTAATTCTTGAACTACGTGAAAACCCATTTTTGTCAGCATGTACCTACTTATTAGGCATTAATGACTAAATGACCTTTAATAAACCCCTGGCATACCTCGTAGTTATTCTGTATTTGTAATAAGATGGTAAAATTGTAGAAATAATCCTATTTTCATCTTTTCTTCTCAAAACAATTCATCTTGCTCAAGAGACCTTCTGACTAATATATAGGAGCCTTTATTGATTTTATAAGACCAAATTGACCTAATTATGGCTCATGATGGTGTTCCCATCATATCTCCATGCTTAACTTTTACTAGTCCCTTAGCAAAATTCTATGAATCAAAACCAGTTATCTAGGTTGGATGTAACTGTCAAGATGCCCTACTAAGTTGCATCTCTAGGTATCAAATCTTAATATTAACGATAAGCCTAGAGGTACTCAAGTATCAGCCCATATCCAGACCTGACTAGCTTTCACCTCAGTCTGCCACGAAGGTTTCTAAGGCTCGCAGGAACTAACCTAAGGTTTGTTGTACCCAGCGATTAAAGCACCCGTGCTTGAAGCATGATTATTCCACGTTCAGTTTGTCAGTGCATTTTGTAAGTGAGAGATATAGAAAGAGAATTTGAGTTGTGAAGAGTTTTCTCTCTTTTTTTCTTTTCATTATATTTTTCCTTAGATCCCATCTTCGGATTGGCCCTAAACACAATCTGTATTAAATTCCTTGTCCCCACCATCAATCCTCGTAGGGTCCCTGGTAATCGATGCTTCAAGATATGACCACCCATAACCCCTAGACCCTGGCTTTCAAGATTTCAGGATAATCCCGCCCATGACGTTCTGTAGCTAAATCCAGACCCTGACAATTAACATTTCGTGATAATGTCGCCCATGGCATCTGAACTAGCACAAGGTGCTTACATGCCCCCAGTAGGATATTTAGATATCTTAGAAGACAAGCACCGAAGAGATAATATGTTATTCCGCATCTTCGAAGGGAATTTCCCACTCTGTACCAAGAACTCATCCAAATCAACTTATGTTTTTGAGCCGCTCCTAATTTAGATCTTAGGACCATTTTCAAAACAGATTAAATGCCCTTTGGCATGATTTTATTATTTAAAGCGCACTGAACCAGATTGTGTGATTTAGGGTACTTAAGTTACCGAATCCCGCAAACCAGAGGTTAGTCAATGAGGCTGAATACTTCCTAAGCCTTAGACTTAATACATAAGCTTTGCATTTTCCCCAACCTCTTGAGAATTAATCCGGATCGTGACAAGTACATGAGTGTTTAAATCCAATCAGATCCAAGAGACCTAAGATCGGTATTCGTCACTAATCCCTTATGTTTTAGCCTTTCAGGTCGTAATTCATCATTCGATCTAACCTAAAAGTTAGGTAAGTTGCATATTACTTTGAAGGAACTCAATTTCTTTTATCTTTTTGCTCCTTTCTTTTCTTTTCAATTTTTCTTCCCTCCTTTTCTTAAAGATGGCTCTCTTTTTTCCTCAATCCTCCTTTTTTTTTGAAATATATAATTTTTTTTTATGAAACCCTTTTTGTGAATTGATTCTCATAGCGTTTTACACTTTAATACCCCCCAATGCTTACATTTTGCAATGTCCTCATTGTAAATTAGGTAGGTTCGAGTTCAGCTTAGATCGTACACTAGAACAAGTTCAAAGGGTGGGTGGACGGGTTGAGATGACTGTTGCGGATGATTTCAAGCTCTGGTATGAGTACCAGAGGTGAAGTTGGTTGTTCTAATGGACGAACCCTAAAGTGCAATATAAGTTCAGCAAAGAGATGTGTCAAAAGGGTTTCACGTTTTTCAAGAAAATGACGGGTTGCCTCCCGTTAAGCGCTGAGTTTAACGCCATCAGCCGGGTGCAATAAGCTTAGGGAGAATGGAGATTAGAAGATACGTCAGCCAAGTTCGTATCAGTGAGTTCAATGAATGGCTTAAGTTGCTTGCCATTCACAATGAAAGGTTCAGAATCAAGGTTGGGTTGACTGATTTCGACGGCTCCATTTCCAAAGATTTTTCTTACCAAGAAAGGTCCAATCCACTTAGATCTGAGTTTTCCTGGGAAGAGTTTGAGTTTGGTATCAAAGAGTAACACTTTCTGACTAGGGTGGAAAGATTTTCGCACAATGTGCCTGTCATGGAAGGCTTTGACCCGCTCTTTGTAGATATGCGAGTTCTCGTATGCATTATTGCGTAGCTCCTCGATCTCGCTCAATTGCAACCGACGGTGTATTCCAACCTCCATCAGATCCAGAATGCACTTCCGTACCACTCAATAAGCCTTATGCTCCCATCTCTACGGGAAGGTGACACGCCTTTTCGTACACTAATCTGAAGGTAGACATGCCTAATTGGATTTTGTGGGCGGTCTTATAGGCTCAAAAAGCCTCCGGAAGGCGAGTAGACCAGTCCTTCCTATTAGGCCGAACAGTGACCTGAAGAATTTTCTTGATCTCCCGATTCGACAGTTCTGTCAGTCCATTAGTCTAGGGGTGATAAGGAGTAGAGATACGATGCGACACCTCGTACTTTTTTATCAGGGACTGGAAGTGCACATTATTGAAATGAGACCCACCATCGCTGATGATGGCCTTAGAAACCCTAAATCTGGAAAAGATGCTCTCCTGGATAAATCGGAGGATAACTTTATGATCACTAGTTCTCGTGGGCACGGCTTCGATCCATTTGGAGACATAATCAACAGCGAGTAGAATGTATTCGAACCTATTGGATCTGGGGTCCCATGAAATCGATTCCCCATATGTCAAAGATTTCCTACACAATAATCGGGTTCAAGGGCATCATATCTCGCAGGCCCATGTTGCCGAGGGTCTGACAATGAGCGCATGCCCTACAATACGTTTGTATCTTTGAATATCGTGGGCCAGAAGAACCCACACTAAAGAATTTTCACTGCGATTTTATGCCTAAAGAAATGGCCACCATAGGCCTGGTCGTGACAGAATGAGATCACGTCATTAACCTTGTCGTCAGGAATGCATCTCCGGGTCACCTGATTGTTGCCAATATGGAAGAGATACGGTTTCTCCCAAATATGGTACTTGGCCTCGGAAATCAACTTGTCCTGCCTGGAAGTCGCCCAATTTGGCGGAACTTTCCCCGTAACCAAGTAGTTTACAATATCAGCAAACCATGGGAGATCGTGAATGGCTAGTAAATGTTCGTCCGGAAAATGCTCGATGATCGGATCAAACGGGTCGATGATTGAAGAAGACGATACAAATGGTTAGTTACCACGTTCTGTTTTCCCGCCTTGTCGCGAATCTCGAGATCAAATTCTTGCAACAGCAAGATCCAATGGATTAGTCAAGGTTTCACGTCCTTCGTAAGTAAGTGCCTCACAGCAGTGTGATCCAAATAAATGATGACGCGAGAACCCAGAAGATAAGATCTGAATTTCTCCAGGCCAAATACTACAGCCGGCAGCTCTTTCTCAGTAACTGTATAGTTACGTTGAGCCTCGTCTAATGTCTTGCTGGCGTAGTAGATGACCACGGATTTCTCGTCGACTTTTTACCCAAGCACTGCACCCACTGCGTAGTTAGACGCATCACACATGATCTCAAATGGCAGAGACCAGTCAGGGGATTGTAGGATTGGTGCTTGATTAACTCGATCACGTAGGCTCTCAAATGCGTGAGTGCACTCATTGGTGATCAGGAAAGAGACATCCTTTGAGAGGATTAGTCAGGGGGCGTGCGATTTTCGAGAAATCAGGAATGAAACGGCGGTAAAAACCGACGTGCCCCAGAAAAGAATGGATGTCTTTGACCGAGTTAGGCATGGGTAGCTTGGAAATCAAATTAACCTTAACTCGATCAACCTGGATGCCTTTTTCAGAGATGAGGTGACCCAGGACAATTCCCTAAGGTACCATGAAGTGGCTCTTTTCCTAGGAAAGAACCAGATTCACGTCGATACAACGCCTAATGATTTAGACCAAGTGCAGGAGGCAATCATCAAAGATTCTCCAAATACCGAGAAGTCATCCATGAAGACTTCAAGGTATTCACCTACCATATCTGAGAATATGGCAAGCATGCACCGCTGGAAGGTAGCGGGTGCATTGCAGAGACCGAAAGACATCCTACAGAATGCGTATGTCCTGTAGGGGTAGGTGAAGGTGATCTTCTCTTGGTCCTCAGGATGGATTGCTACCTGGTTGTAATCGGAGTGCCCGTCCAAAAAGCAGAAGAATCGATTTCCTACTAGTTTCTCGAGTATCTGATCAATGAACGGTAGTGGAAAATGATCCTTCTTCGTGGAGTCATTTAGTCTTCGGTAATCAATATAGACTCTCCACGAGTTAGCTATACAGGTCGGTATAGTCTCTCCAGTTTCAGTCGTAATGACGGTGAGTCCTGCCTTTTTGGGCACAACCTGGATTGGACCCACTCAATAACTGTCAAAGACCGAGTAGATGATACATGCATCTAACCACTTGATGATCTCCTTTTTCACGACCTCCTGCAAATTAATATTTAGGTGTCTCTGTATTTCATGAGATGGTCGTGAGCCCTCTTCGGTGTAGATGTGATGCATGCAATAAAAGGGGCTGATGCCAGTCAGGTCATCGAGAGTCCACCCAATGGCTCTCTGATGCTGCTGGAGAACAGAAATCAGACATGTCTCCTTATTAGAGGTGAGATGGGAATTGATAATCACAAGAAAGGTCTGATCGAAACCCAAGAAGACATTTCAGATGATCAGGAAGAGGCTTCAGTTCCATAATAGAATTATCAGCAGCAGCAGGTGATTTAGGGTGAGGTTCAAGAGCAATGATAAGAGCTGAAGGTATCTATAGGGTTAATTCAGGCTCCTCTAAGGGTGGATTTTGATCCTGTTGTGGTTGATCATCAAAGATAAGCAGGTTTTCCTCGACACATGGGTCATCAACCATCGACTCGATGTCGCAAATTTGCTCGATAACCCCACAATTAATTCCTCCTTGAGCCTTAAAGATATCGATATTTAGTATCCTACTCCCAAATTTTAACTCAATTTGACCATCCTCACAATTGATGTTGGCTCTAGCTATGGCCAGAAAAGGTCTCCCAAAATGATCAGTGTGTTCAAGTTCTTAGAAACATCCACGTCTAAAACTATAAAGTCCGCGGGAAAGTAGAAATCACGTACCCTAACCATGATGTCCTCGAGAACTCCTCTAGGCGACTTAATAGATCGATTAGCCATCTGTAATGTCACCTCTATCGGCTTAAGCTCAGATTCTTCAAGGTGGTCAAGTAGGGATGTAGGTATTAGGTTTATGGAGGCTCCTAGATCCAATAATGCATGATCAAATTGATTATCACCGATTGTACAGGAGATCAGAGGAGTACCAGGATCTTTTGCCTTAGGCAAGAGTTTACTCAAAATGACAGAGTTGGCTTGCTCCGACAATACGATCGGGCTCCCGTCTTTGGTTCGCAGCTTACGCTTTGGTGTACATACATCTTTCAAGAATCTTGCATAAGCCGGTACGCAGCGAATTGTATCCATCAATGAGATGTTTATTTGGACTTGCTCAAGGAGCTTGATCAGGTCTTCCTCGAGAGCCACGAGTTTAGGTTTCTTCTTTCCCTTGGTCAAGGCCTCGGGAAATGGAACCTCTGCAGGTTCCTCTAGAATTGGTCAATGTTCTTGATCTGGGATAGGAGAATCCTAAATGACCAACCTAGGGTTTGGATTTGAACTACCAAGTTAAGAGTGGCTTGGGTAAGGCGGTTCCTGAGTTGTTTTGCCACTACGGGTTGTAATAGAGTTCAATCCTGCCTGATTTTGGGTTGGGGTAAGCAAAAGAGGTGGTTGCTGCTGATAACCCGTGTACGATATCGAAGCCTCCATCCCGTCGGGTGATGGAGCAGAAGGGACCTCATAGATGTAGTGAGCTTAGCCCTGAGTCAAGTTCATAATGCGCTTTTGGTTCTGCACATTATTTGGATTGGGCAGAGGTTGCGAAGGGAGTGCACCAGGTTGGCGGGATTTCCCATCTGGGCGAGTTGATTGCAAACCTTTGTGATCTCATCTTTGTGCTGTTTTTGCATAGACGCATTCGTCTTTTGAATGTCAGCCAAAGTCTGAAGGATAAGAGTCTTTTGATCTTCTTGAGTTGGCCCGATTTGGTAAGTTGGGTTGGGTCGAGGTTGAGGCGGCTGATATGGACGAGAAACTTGTGGTCGAGACTGATATTGAGGTCTCTGATTTTGATTGTTCCCTGACCACGTGAAATTAGGATGATTACGCCATCCAGGGTTGTAGGTGTTTGAGAAAGGATCATTCTAGATGACATTGAGATCCTCATGAGTCTGAGGAACCTCAAAGAAATCAGAAGACGAGGGTTCAGAGTTCCCCCAATTAGAGTAGGTAGATTCGAAGTTTCCTCCGAACCCTAAATCAAACAGGGGTGGGTATGTATCCATCCCCTGAGAAGGTCGGTGATAGATGTTATGCATAGCCTCCCTCCCAAAGGGTGGTTGTGCGAACGGATTTTGTGTAGAGGTGGCTCGCTGCAGATGTTGAGTCAGCTCATCCACCTTCTCAATGATAGAGAACTTGTCCAGACGACTGGCCATTAACTCCAAGTTAATGGAAGAGGACAGACCTTGCGTCTCATGTGCTCCCTACGGATTTGTCAATGCATGGGCAGTCGTCCGATCAAACATGCCCATGGATTCATTATTGACGGAGTTCTCGCACATGTTCTCGAGAATCTCCCACACGGTGTCTTCGTGTTGACCCATGATATTTCCTCCACAGGTCGCATTGACTAACAATTGAATGTCCTCACGGAGTACCTGGCAAAAAGACTATACTTGTTCCCATTCAGAAACTTTGTGGTGGGGGCACTTTCGCATGAGATCCAAAAAGTGATCCCATGCCTCATGAAGCGATTTTCTTGCTTGCTGCGTGAAATGTGTGATCTGGTGCCGCAGAGCATTTGTCCGCCCAACAGGGAAGAACTTCTTCAGGAATTCAGAGTGTAGTTCAGCCCATGTGTTGATTGGACAAGTCAAAGTTTGGTACCAGTGAGCGACCTTGTCCATGAGAGAGAAGGAGAACATTTTCATGAGCAAGGTATCCCGATTCTGAGCTTCGACCCGAAGGTCTGGACCAGATGCTTGAGTTGCTTGATATGCTGGAAGGGGTCTTCGGAATTAAGCCCATGGAATTTAGGAATGGCATGAATCATGTTGGGCTTGAGTTCATTATCAGGACCTCCAGCCGGGATTTGGACTCGAGGTTCGATCGCCACTGCAGTGGGATGATAATGATCTCACATCATAGGATGCTGCGGTGGATTCATAAAGGCTTGGAATAGATCGTTGAGGCACAGAAGTTGATTCTGGAGATTGTTTTCTTCTACTGGTTGTTGCACGAGTATGGATGGAGATCTAGGCTCAGATGAATCAGAAGATATGTCAATGTGGTCGGGTGGTTGCACAAACAGTGAAGTCGAGGCTTGGCCTCGACGGGAGTGAATAGCTAATGGAGGCATCAAGAGTAGTCTTAAGGACCTCCTCCCAAACATGCATCGAAGGAGTAGACAAGGAATAGGTGCGATGGACCCAATCAAGACACCCAAAGATTTTTGGATGACTATAGAGGTTCGGGGCGGATGATACCTGTAGATCAGAAAGTCGTCCACATGAGACTTACCTGGACAGCCAGGAAGGGAGAGTCCCGTAAAGACCCCTACACAGTAGAGCGTCCCCACGAGTTACAGGGTTTCCCCCACCCGACCTTCCTTGCTACTGTTGATCCAAGTAGACCAAAATGGTGACTTGACCTCTTAAGTCTGACAATTTTAAGTTTAGAAAGTGGGTGCTTAGGATTTCACTTGAACTTTAAGATATTTTTGTGCAAGGTGACTTAATTTGAAGATTAGTTGACCCCACAAGGTGGGTCAACTTCACCTACTTGTCATGAAATTATTAGGTCCTGCTTTTAGTATTCAAGTGAGATTTAGAGCCTGATTTTAGAGTTTGCTTGATTAGGTAGATTCAATTAAGGCTTAGACACTTTTTTGAAAGGTTGATTCTTTTTTTTAAGCAAATGTGTCTTTGAAATCCTGAGATGGAAATCCTAATTGACTCTAATTGGTCCAATTAATTGATTCCAAATGTGGTACCTAAGGCTCAAGCAAGAAGATGATAGCCCTAGATGCCTTAAATCCTAAGTAGGTGCAAGAGTTAGGGTTAGGGTTTGTCTGCACAAAGAGTCAAATCAAATCAAATCAGGCAACTTGTGATGATTAGTCTAAGAATGGAATACAAGTTAGCTTTAATTGATTTTTTCCTTTTCTTTTAGCTTTTTCAAAATCAGGGCCTTAAGGATGGAAAATGAGATTACCTACCCTTGGAGTGGTTGTTGTGCGGTTGATCTTACTCCTTGGCTAAATTCCTTCACATATCACAGCAAAATAGATAGACCAAGTTAGTATCAAATCAGATATTGCAATCAAGAGATCAAATTTCATGTTACTCCCCGGCAACGGCGCCAAAATGTTGATGCACTGAAACGGTGTTTTAGAAGTCGTTGCGTTGTAGTTTGGGTTATAATAACGTGAAAACAGATAAAATTTATACTTGAATAAAATCCAAGGTCGTCACTGGGAGCAAGTAACAAAATAAATCTCAAGATTGCAATTCTATCACAAAATATTAATATATGATGAAATTTTCAAACACAAATGATATGTATATAAGAGCAAATGTTGATAGTGTAAAAAGATTAGGGTAAAATGGTGATTTAAATCACCAATCACCCTAATTACAATAATAGCAAATATCTCAATAGTATCAATCAACCAAATGCCATGTATGATAAGTGCACGGTGCACTCAGAACCAGCAACAGTGGCAAAAGCCTCCCTTTCTCAAGCCTTAAGGAAAGGCACAGCAGAGCTCAGCACCAACACCAATAGAGGCGAAAGCCCCCTCAGAATTTGCTAAGTGTCGAGAGGTAGGCAGCAAAGCAAAACCCCCTCCCCCTCTCTTTTCTTCCTTTCCCTTTCTTCCTTCTCTCAGAGATATGCTAATCGGATCCAAGCATACAGGTAATCGGATCAGAGCCCAGACCCATGTGTCGTGATCGCAGGTGAGGGCATGCATGTGCATTTGGAGAGGGACCTCACCCCGTGCTCAATGAGGCAACAAAGCACTGAGAGAAATTCCTCTTATACCGCGCAAACAGCTTCGCTGCTCACGATGTGAGACTGACGAATCCCCTCCTCGCGTGTGTCTGCAACAGGGAGATGTGTCCAATTGCAGGTGAAACCGAAGGTAGGGCCTCCAATTGACGACGTGTGGTGAAGCCTGAAACAACTCCGCGTCTTCTGGGTGTAACACTTGGGGCTGGCGTAGCTTAGAACACGAAGAATGAAGGCGGTGACAAGGTGCAGCGGCGGAGCTCCGGTGTATTCCCTGAAACACAAATACATGAGCGAAGGCCCCAATCAAAAGGTTCTAGAGTATCACCGAACCCGTGGAGTGCGGTGGTGGTGGTCTTGTGGCGTGAGAGTTAGTAAGGTGATGCATCGAGGTCAGTGAAGGTGGACTGCAATGGGTTTGTTCGGTGGGGAGCTAGGGCGAGCGATGGAGTGAAATATGAGAGGGCTTTTGTTGGAGGGAGTACGGCGGTGCTTTTGGAGGTGGAGCGAGCATGTTTGGTGGTGTGTAGTGTGCTCGCAACCTCGCCGGAGCTTAGCCAGAGAAAAAGAAGATGACGATGTTGAGGAAGAAACGGTGGTCGTGCGTGTGGCGTAAGTACGGGAAAAAGAAGTAGGGTGAGAGAGAAGACAATAAAGGGACTTAGGAGAGGAGAAAGTGGCAAGAAGAGGTCGGTCATGGTAGACCGACGCCGAAGAAGACGAGAGGGATGGAGAGGCGGCAACGACGAACAAGGGAGAGAAACACCTTCTCTTTGTCCGGAGAGGTGCGCAACAATGAGGGGAGGAAGATAGGCCATCCAATTTGGCTATTGCACGGACGGACGAAGAGAATGAAGGATGTCGCCGGAGCAAAGTGCGGAGATGGCCGGAGGAGGAGGGCTTTTCTCTAACCAAAATTTGCTAAGGAGCAATGGTTCTTTCCCCTGATCCTTTTATAGGCCATGGGGAGGGGTTTCAAGCTTGGTAAGCTTGCTGGAGTAGGATATCCACATCTCTCATGCGTTCGCATGAGAGATTGGGAAAGAATTGGAGCCCACGAATAGGTTCAAATTGTAGAGAAATCTCTTAAGAATCTTCTTTCTAAATTTGGAAGAGATTAAGCATGAAATCAGAGAGAAAACTCTGATTGAAGGTCACCGGAGTTGTAGGAATAGGACATGGAGCTGGCGGGGACCTTTCTGTGAAGAAGACGACAAAGATAGGGGGGTTTTGTAATAATTTAAAAAGCTAAGGGGTTATTTGGGATAATAAGAGTTAGACTTGGACTAAAATGAAAACTAGGTCGAAATCATCTCAGATTAGGCTTAAGTTTTGATGCAAACCTAATTTGAACCCAAGAAATCTAATGGTAAAGTTAGATTTTGGTTTTGACCTTATTTGACTAGGTAATTCATGTAAAAACCCAAATTAGGGCAATAATCTGTCTATAACTCTATTTTAGATAAAACGGGTTCTGATGGTCAATTCAAAGATTCTAAACCCTAAAGAATATTTTTCCATGAATTTTAAAGTATTTATGTGAATTTTATCTTGATTAAAACCTCAGTTAATTAAGCAGGTTTATTTTTAGAGTTTCATATGTCCATTAATTCTTGAAATGCGTAAAAACTTATTTTTGTCTGCATGGACCCACTTATTAGGCATTAATGACTAAATGACCTTTAATAAACCCCTGGCATATCCCATGGTTATTCTGTATTTGTGATAAGATAGTAAAATTTCAGAAATAACCCTGTTTTCATCTTTTCTTCTCAAAACAATTCATCTAGCTCAAGAGACCTTCTGACTGATATGTAAGAACTTTTATTGACTTTATAAGATCAAATTGAGCTAATTATGACTCATGATGGTGTTCCCATCACCTCTAGCCAGGAAAACCTCCCCTTTTGGTACCGCGAGGGAATCGGTTTGTATTATGTATTTTATTACTCGAAAATAGAAAATCTCCGAGGTTGAACTCAGGGAGCAACACTTGATTCTATAAGCGTACAAAATCACAATTTACAATATATATATTATTTTACAAAAAAGATTAAAGAATGGAAAATTGATTGTTCTTCTCTCTTTCTCCTTTTGTCTACTTCTCTCTTTCTCTTTTAAGACGTCTGACTCCAAGGGTCAGACGACATAAACTCCACTTGCTATAGTGTTTTGCCTCTTCAACTACCACTACTGTTGGATCTTCTTCTTCCTCTTGGCTTCTTTTTCCCTGTTGAGCTGCGCCTCCTTTTTCTTCCTTTCTTTCTGTCCTGTGCCTTTGCTTTCTCTTTTCTCTTCTTCTCTACTGCGCCAAGTCCTTTTTCTTTCTTTCTTCACCTCAGCTTCTCTGCGGCTATAGTGTCGCCTTCATCTTCCTCATTTGCTTCTTTCTCCTTTGCTGTGCGAGTCCTTTCCTTCTTTCTCCTTCTCTTCTTCTTCTCACTGCTGCACTCCCTCCTCCTTCTCCTGCTCTCCTGCATAGTGCACAGTTAGGCAAAACCTAACCCCTACCCTCCCCACGTCTCTCTCTCTCTCAAATCCACTCCAGGTTTTGCTCTCCCAGAGCCTTAACCGGGTATGCGAGTCGGGTGACGTGCCCGGGACCAGGCACATCGACGTGGGTGGTGCGCGAGGTGTGCACAGGAAAGGTTAGTCGAATCCGGGTGTAGGTCCGCGGGGGACGTGTCGCGGACGAGGCATGGATGGGGGTGAGGGATCTCACCCCAGTGTGTTTCAGGCGCTTCCGAGGTGGGACAAAAGTCCCACCCGCTTCCGCGCTTGCACCCGCAGCGAATGTCTCCTAATTACTGCAGCTGCGGAGTGCTTTGGCCCTCAATAGGTGGTTGCTACGGTTTGCAGAAGGAAGCCACGCACCTGGGACTTGGTCTCTTGGAGCGGGGCCACCTGATGCAAGCTCGCGAGCAAGCTTCGCATCTTCGGCAATGGCGGCGAGGGGTCAGACCTGTCCACACAAATACGACTTTACGACCCTGTCAGACCACAGGAAAACCTTCGCCGTATCACGGCAAAGGTGAGGTGGGGGTTGGCTGGCTGCGGGGCAGCCTAGGCGTGCGTGCCTAGG
Organism: Thalassia testudinum; assembly: GCA_037157565.1. Taxonomy (NCBI): domain Eukaryota; kingdom Viridiplantae; phylum Streptophyta; class Magnoliopsida; order Alismatales; family Hydrocharitaceae; genus Thalassia; species Thalassia testudinum. The sequence goes on along the minus strand of JAZHRO010000015.1, from coordinate 19,557,875 downwards.
TCGCTCTGTGGCCATGTTTATGGGTGTGTTCGGTGGGCGTTTAGGGAGGTGTTGGCGGTCGATGAAGGGGTGGATGGTGATCAGTGAGTGATGGCGAAGGTTCTAAGATAGGTGGCGAGGCATGCGGGGGAGTGGAGCGACGGTTTCACCTCGTTGGTTGGTCTGTCGGAGGTGGAGAAGGTGATGGTGGTCGTCGTGTGGCAGTGAGTGATTTAAGGAATAGATAAGGGGGAAATGAAGGGAAAAAGGGGAATAAATCTAACCTAACTAAATGGACGAAAGAGGGAAGAATCGGCACTGGCTGTACCTGCTGTCGCTGGAGAAGATGATGTCCAGGGGAGGAGTGATGGCAATGACGACGGGGCTAGAGACGCGTGTCCAGGTGTTGCACAACGCGAAGGAAGGTGGTGAAGGCGACTCTGCCACTGGTATTGTGGCAGAGCGATGAAAAAGAAGAGGGTTCGCTGGAGCTTGCTAGACTCTTAAGCATTCGCACGAAAGGTATAGTGGCCGGCAAGGCATAGGAGCCGACCCATGCAGAAGAGTACAACGCAAGGAGTCCTTTCAAATCAGGGGCTGGCTCCCCAGGTCTATGCAGCGTCATCCTCCGCGAAAAGTCACCCGAGGTATGGTCTGCGTAGTGCGGGGGTAGAGGGACCCTTTTGAAGAAAGAGACAAGAAAGGTAGGAGGGTCTCTGCAAAAGTTAAAAAGATAAGGGTCAAAAAGTAATTGTTGAGGACCGTTTTGTAAAGTGGGTCAAGGCGACCTATCCTTAGGTCCAAATTTTGGTATAAACCTAATTTGGACCTAAGGAATCCAATGATGAGGTTGGATTTTAGGTTTAACTAAGTTTGACCAGACATTTTGCGCAAAAATCCAAATTAGGTAAAAATTTGGGTATGATTCTCAATTTAGGTCAAGATAGGTTCCAATGGTCAAATTGAATGTTCTAAACCCTAGGGAATAATTTTTTATAAATTTTAGAGTGTTTAATTGATTTTTATCTTACCTGAAACTTCGTAAATTAAAGTGGGGTTGTTTTAGGGTTACAAAATGTCATTTAATTCTTAGATTTCATCATAACCCTTTCCTGATCAAATCATCCCACTTTTTCTCTTATTAAGCCCACTTGACCTATGCCTAGATCCTTAGAAATCTCGTTTATGTACTGCAATGGTAAAATTACAGTTTTACCACTTGTGAATTGTTTTATACTCAGATTTGCAATTCCCTGCTTTAGGCTATCCCTTAGGTTTTGTAGGAGCTTTTGTACAATTAATTAAGTCAAAATGTGCTAGTTAGGGTTCATGATGAGGTCCTCATCATATCCCCAAGCCTAGCTTTTGCTAGTCCCATAGCAAAAATTTAAGGTTTTAACCTCTATTATAGACCATGAATTCCTTTAATCAAATTTGATAAGTGTTTTTTCTCTTGTCTCCTTGATTAGGTCAGAATGCCAACCATGAGCCTAAAAGGTACTCTAGTACCAACCAAGATCCACATCAGTCTAGCTTTAGCCTCAGACTTTAGCAAAGGTTTTTAAGGCCCTCAGAAACTATCATAAAGTTTATTGGATTCTATGGTTAAAGCACCCGTGCTTAAGATATTTTTAGCCTTGGTTCAGTTTACAGTGCGTTTTGTAAGAGAGAGACAGGGTTTATTTGTTTGGAGAGTTTCCTCTCTCTTTTCTTTTTAATTCTAGCTTAGGATTGACTTCACAACCCGGTCTGTATCGAATTCCTCGTCCCCATCATCAATCCTCAAAGGTTCCTGGCAATCAATGCTTCAAGATAGCACCGCCCATGGCAACCCCCAAAACCCTGGCTTTCAAGATTTCGAGATAATCCCGTCCATGGTGTTCCATGGCCGAATTCAGACCCTGGCAATTGACACTTCGTGATAATGCCATCCATGGAATCCAAACCAGCAGAGTGCTTACATGCCCCCAGTAGGATATGTAAATATCCTAGGAGACAAGCACCGAGGAGATGATATATTGTTACGCATCTTCGAGTGGAATTTCCCACCTCTCCACGTCGAGAATTCGTCCAAATCAACTTGTGTTGATCGGCCGCTCCTAATCTAGGTGATATTTTCAGAATATTTGAAACGCTTCTGCGTGATTTTGATATTTATGCTCGCTGAACCAGACTATGTGTGTGAATTTGGGTGCTTAGGTTACTGAGTCCCGTAAACCAAAGGTCAGTTAACGAGGCCGAGTACTCCCTAAGCCTTAGACCTAATACTTAAGCTTTTCATTTTCCTCAACCTCTTAAGGAGTATCTAGATCTTAACGGGTAATAAGAGTCTAACCAAAAATGCCTAAAGTTTGCGTTCTTACTAATCTTGTTATGCACTTTCGTTTTACTTTTCCTTAATGTGGTTTAAAACTTTAGTTAATTCCTTAATTTCTTACTAATGACTATCCCTTTTCTTTTTCATTTTATCCTCCTTTTTAGCATTCTGCTATTTTTCTCCTTCTGTAAAGTTTACCAGCACTTTCTTCCTTCCTCCAAAGTTTTTTTTTTTTAGTATATGCGAATTTTTTGTTGAAACATTTTCTTGTTATGTCATTTCATTACACTTTCATACCCCGCATGCCTAAGGTTTGCAATGTCCTCATTATACATTAGGTGGGTTTTTATTTGGTCAGGTTCAAGCATTATGACAGATATTTAGGTAAGTGGATGGGTCGAGGTAACTGTTGCGGACGATTTCTAATCTCAAGTACGAGTACCTGAGGTGAAGTTGGCTGTCCTAAGGAATGAACCTAAAGTGCAAAGAAAAGTCAGAAAAAGGTTTTGGTTTTTCAAAAAGAATGACGGGCTACCTCCCGTTAAGCACTGAGTTTTACGCCATCAGCTGGACGCAATAAGCTCAAGGAGAATGGAGGATAAATGATGACTCGGCCAAGTCTGCATTGGTTACGTCTGTGAACGGTTTGAGTCTCTGACCGTTCACAACAAAAGGTTCAGAATCGTGGCTGAGCAGACTGATCTCGATGGCTCCATTTCCAAAAGTCTATCAGAGAAGGTACGGTCCGACCCATTTGGATCATAGCTTCCCAGGGAACAGTTTGAGTCGAGCATCGAAGAGTAGGACCTTCTATCCAGGGTGGAAGATCTTTCTAGATATGTGCTTGTCATGAAAGACTTTAACCCGCTCTTTGTAGATTCGCGAGTTCTCATACGCATTAAGGCGTAATTCATCAATCTCGTTCATCTGAAGATTTCTATGGGTTCCAGCCTTAGAAAGATCTAAGTTGCAGCACCATACTGCCCAATAGGCTTTATGCTCCAGTTCGACGGGAAGGTGACACGCCTTCCCGTACACTAGTCTAAAAGGAGACATGCCTAATTAGATCTTGTGAACGGTCCTATAAGCCTACAAAGCTTCTAAGAGTCAGGATGACCAGTCCTTTCTGTCAGGTCAAATAGTAACCTGCAAGATTTTCTTGATCTCCCGATTTGATAGCTCAGCTAGACCATTAGTCTAGGGGTGGTAAGGAGCAGAGATTTGGTGAGACACCCCGTATTTGGTCATCAGTGACCTGAACTGAGCATTGGTAAAATGAGTCCCTCCATCAGAGATGATCGCACGAGGAATCCCGAACCGTGAGAAGATATTCTGATGGATGAATTTGATGACGATCTTGTGATCACAGGTTCGGGTCGGAATGGCTTTGATCCATTTGAACACGTAGTCCACAGCGAGTAAAATGTACTCGAAGCCGTCTGAGATAGGGAAGGAGCCCATAAAATCAATCCCCAAAAATCAAAAATCTCGCATACGAGAATCGGCTGTAGAGGCATCATGTCGCGATGGCTCATGTTGCCCAAAGTTTGGTAACGACTGCATGCCTTACAGTGATTGTATGCGTCCTTGAAGATAGTGGGCCAGTAAAAGCCACACTGGAGGATTTTTGATGTGGTTTTATGCCCAGAAAAATGGTCACCGCATGCCTGGTCATGGCAGAAAGAATGTCATTGATTTCGTCCTCCGGGACACATCGCCGGATAATTTGGTCAGCACCTATGTGGAATAAGTACGGGTCTTCCCAGATGTAGTACTTGGCATCGGAATGCAACTTGTCTTTCTTGACCTTCGACCAATCAGACGAGATCTGGAATGATGCCAAGTAGTTTACTATATCAGCAAACCATGAAAGCCTGGTATCAATAGTCAAGAGGTGTTCATTAGGAAAATGCTCCGTGATGGGTCCAGAAGAGTCGATGATCTCAGAAGGAAGGCGAGACAAGTGGTCAGCTACCACGTGCTGTCTTGCCGCCTTGTCGCGAATCTCGAGATCGAATTCTTGCAACAAGATCCATCGGATTAATCAAGGCTTCACGTCCTTCTTCACAAGGAGATGCCTCACAGCTGTGTGATCCGAGTAGATTATAACGTGGAAACTCAGAAGATAAGATCTGAAATTTTCGAGGGCAAATACTACAGCTAGCAACTCTTTCTCCGTAACCGTGTAGTTACGCTGAGCCTCGTCAAGTGTCTTGCTAGCGTAGTAGATGACCACGGGTTTCCCATCAATCTTCTGCCCCAGAACCGCTCCTACAGTGAAGTCAGATGCATCGCACATGATCTCAAAGGATTGAGACCAATTAGGGGACTGTAGGATCGGGGCTTGGGTGACTCGATCACGAAGGATCTCAAAAGTTTGAGTGCATTCCTTGGAAATCTCAAAGGGTACATCCTTGGAGAGAAAAGTAGTTAGGGGGCGTGCAATTTTCGAGAAATCAGGGATGAAACAACGGTAAAAACCTACGTGCCCCAGAAAAGATCGAATGTCCCTGATCGAGCTAGGCATAGGAAGTTTAGAGATCAAATTAACCTTGGCTCGATCCACTTGGATGCCTCTCTCAGAAATTCAGTGTCCCAGGATGATCCCCTCAGGCACCATAAAGTGACTCTTTTCCCAGGAAAGAACCAGATTTACGTCAATGCAACGCTTGAGTATGTGAACCAAGTGCTAGAGGCAATCGTCAAATGATGCCCCAAAAACTGAAAAGTCATCTATGAAGACTTCCAAATAATCACCTACCATATCAGAGAATATGACAAGCATGCACCGCTGAAAAGTCGTAGGTGCATTGCAGAGACCGAAAGGCATCCTTCTCTTGGTCATCTAGATGAATCGCCACTTGGTTATAACCAGAGTACCCGTCAAGAAAGCAGAAGAATCTATTTCCCGCTAGTTTTTTTAAGAATCTGATCAATAAACGGTAGTGGGAAATGATCCTTCTTCGTGGAGGAGTTGAGTCTTTGGTAATCTATGCAGACTCTCCACGAGTTGGCTATACAGGTAGGTATGACCTCTCCGATTTTAGTCGTGATGGTGGTAAGCCCTGCCTTCTTAAGCACAACCTAGATTGAGCTCACCCAACGACTGTCGGAGATCAGGTAGATGATCCCTGCATCTAACACTTAAAGATCTCCTTTTTCACGACCTCCTGCAGATTGGAATTCAGACGTCTCTGCATCTCACGTGAAGGTCATGTGCCCTCTTCAGAATAGATGCGGTGTGTGCAATAAGAGGAACTTATTCCAGTCAAATCATCGAGAGTCCAACCAATGGCTCTGCGATGTTGCTGGAAAACAGCAATCAGACGGGATTCCTGGTCATATGAGTTTGGAGTTTATAATAACCAAGAGTGTGATTGGAACCCAAAAAGATGTATTTCAAATGATCGAGAAGGAGCTTGAGTTCAAGAACGGGGTTATCAGCAGCAGCGGGTGATTCAGAGTAGGTGTGGGGTATAAGGGTAGGAGTTATGGGTCTGTCTAGATCAAGTTCTGACTCTAATTGCGGTTTTAAATCTTCTTGTGGTTGATGAGGGATAATCATGTTGTCCTCAATTTGTGGTTCATCAACCACGGCTCTGATGTCACAAATTTGTTCAACGACACCGCAATTAATCCCTTGTTGGGCCTTAAAGATATCAATCTTGACAGTCTGATTTCCAAATTTCAGCTCTATTTGACCCTCTTCACAACTTATATTGGCACTTGCAGTGGCCAGAAAATGTCTCCCTAATATGATTGGTGTATCCCTTGAATTCTCAGGTGCATCCATGTCCAGAACTATAAAGTTTACAGGGAAGTAGAAATCCCGCACCCTAACAATAACATCCTCAAAAATTCCCTTAGGTGACTTGATAGATCGATTGGCTAACTGCAATGTCACCTAAGTTGGTTTCAGTTCAGATTCTTCTAGGTGGTTAAGTAGGGATGTGGGTATCAAGTTTATGGAGGCACCTAAGTTTAATAGTGCTCTATCAAACTGGGTTTCACCAATCTTGCATGAAATCAGAGGAGTGCCTAGATCTTTTGCCTTGGGTGGGAGTTTACTCAGGATTACAGAGCTAACTTACTCTGATAGTACAATGAGACTCCCACTCTTGGTTCGCAGCTTACGCTGAGGTATACACACGTTCTTCAAGAATCGTGCGTAAGCCGATACATGGTGGATCGTATCCATCAAGGGAATGTTTATTTGGACCTGCTCAAAGAGCTTGATCAGGTCTTCCTTAGGAGCCACGGGTTTAGCTGTCCTCTTTCCCTTGGTCAAGGCCTCGGGAAATGGAACCTTGGTTGGTTCCTCTAGGATAGGTCCAGGTTTTTGATCTGGGACAAGGATAGGAACATCCCAGATAACTGTCCTAGGGTTTGGGTCACTACCAAGTTTATAGTGGTCTAGATAAGGTGGATCTTGGGTTACCTTACCACTATGGGTCGTTATCGAATTTAGTCCTGCCTGGTTCTGGTTGGGGGTTGGTAGGATGGGCTGCTGCTGTTGGTAACTCTCATAGGAGGTTGAAGCTTCCATCCCGTCAAGTGATGGAATAGAAGGGGCCTGATAGATCAAATGTGCTTGGCTTAGGTTTGGGTTCATAACGCACCGCTGGGTCGGCACACTATTTAGGTTAGGCAGAGGTTGCGAAGGAAGTGTGCCAGGTTGGCGAGAATTTGCCAACTAGGCAAGTTGGTCGCGGACCTCTGTGATTTCATCCTTATGTTGTTTCTGGATAGCCGCATTCATTTTTTGAATGTCAGCCAGAGTCTGGAGGATAAGGGACATTTGATCTTGGTTGGGCCCAGATGGATAAGTGGGGTTGGGCTGAGGCTGAGGCGGCTGGTAAGGATGAGGGACTTGTGGACAGGGCTGAAAAGGTGGTCTTGGATTCTGAGAATTTCCCGCCCACTGGAAATTTGGATGGTTTCGCCATCCAGGATTGTAGGTGTTGGAAAATGGGTCATTCTTGATAGCGTTGAGGTCCTCGCAGGTCTGAGGAGCCTCAGGACAGTCGGAGAATGGGGGAATAGAGTTCCCCTGACAAGAATAGAAAGGATCGGAGGTCCCTCCGATCTTGGAGTCAGATGGGGGTGGATACGAGTCCATCCTAGAAGGTCGGTGAAAAATGTTCTGCACAGTTTCCCGTGCGGGAGGTAGCTGTGCGAAGGAGTTCTGTGCAGAGGTAGCTCACTGCAAGTGTTAAGTCAACTCATCCACCTTCTTCTCAATAATTGAGACCTTGTCCAATCGACTGGCCATTAATTCCAGGTCGACTGATGTGGACAAGCCCTGCGTCTCATGTGTTCCCCTAAGGTTCGTCACTGCGCGGGTATTCATCCGGTCGAATAATCCCATGAAGTCATTGTTGATGGAGTTCTCGTATATATTCTCGAGAATCTCCCACACGATGTCTTCATGTTGACCCATGATATTCCCTCCGCAAGTTGCATTGATGAACAGTCTAATTTCTTCACGAAGTCCCTGAAAAAAAGACTAGACCTGTTCCCATTTAGGAACTCCATGATGGAGGCACTTTCTCATGAGATCCTGAAATCGATCCCATGCCTCATGAAGAGGTTCTCCCGTCTGTTGCGTGGAGTAATATGATGGCGCAAGGCATTTGTCCGACCAATAGGGAAGAACTTCAAAAATTTGGACTAAAGTTCTTCCCAAGTGTTGATCGGGTGGGTCTATGTCTGATACCAATGAGCCGCCTTATCCATAAGAGAGAAAGAGAACATCTTCATGAGCAAGATATCCCGATTCTGCGCATCTAACCCGAAGGTCTGGGCCAGATGCTTAAGCTGTTTGATATGCTGGAAGAGGTTTTCAGAGTTAAGCCCATAGAATTTAGGTATGGCATGAATCATGTTGGGCTTCAATTCGGAATCAGGTACTCCAGTCGAGATTCTGACTCGATGCTCAATTGCCGCCGCAGCGGGATTATAGTGATCTCGCATCATGGGGCGTTGCGGCGGGTTCATGAAGTTTTGGAAGAGATCATTGAGTCGCTGGAGCTGGTGCTCAAGATTATTCTCTTCTTCAACAGGCTGAGCCATTGTGGAAAAAGAAAGGGAAGTAGGTTCAGAGTCAGAAGAGAGGTCTATGTGAAGTGGTTGTTGCACAAACAACGGTACCGAGGCTTGACCTCAGGGAGAGTGGATTTCTAGAGGAGGTTTGAAGGACCTCCTACCAAATATGCACTAATAGATTGGACGAGGTTAGAAAGTGTTGGACCCAATCAAGACACCCAAAATGTTGGATGCCTATAGAGGTTCGAGGCGGATGATACCCTTTGATCAGAAGGTCGTCCACCTGAGAATGACCTGGACAACCAGAAAGGGTAAGTCTCGTGAAGACTCCTACACGGTAGAGTGCCCCCACGGGTTACAGGGTTTCCCCCACCCGACCTCACTTGTCACTAAGATTCCAGATAGACTAGAATGGGGACCTTGACCTCTTAAGCCTACCACTTCTAATTAAGATCAAGGTGCTTAGGGTTTCACTTGAACTTTAAACCTTTTGTGTGCAAAAAGTGACCTAATTTAAAGGTTGGTTGATCCAACAGATCAACTTCACCTATTAGTTCTTGTGAGAGCTTATTAGGTCATTTCTTTTATGGTTCAAGTGAACTAAGAGCTGGATTGCTTAGGGTTTCTCTTAATAGATCTTTTCAAGCAATGGTTTAGGCACACCTCTTTTGGGAATTTTCAATTCTTGATTAGATGTGTCTCTAAAACCCTACCTTTGAATCCTAGGTTGGCTCTAATTGGTCCAATTAGTTGCCTCAGGATTAGGTAACTAGGGCTTAAGCAAGAAGATTTTAGCCCTAATTACCTTAAGTGGATATGCAGATAAAATGTGTTGAAATTTAAAAGCAGGCAACTTTGTGAATTACTATGTATAGAAGACAGATAACCCTAGATTGATTTTCTTTTTCTTTTTCCTCTTTAGAATTTAAGGGGCTTAAGAGAGAGGATAGAAGATTACCTGTCCATTGGTGTGGTTGTGCAGCTGCTTGTTCCTTCTTGCCTTCCTGTGCCTGCACAATAGAAGAGAGATTAAATCAGTAGTCAATCAGAAATTGTGATTTAATAGCTTCTAGAATGCTCGTTGCCCCCCGACAACGGCGCCAAAAATTGGTACCGCGAGGGAACCGATTTGTATTATGTATTTTATTACTCAAAAATAGAAAATCTCCGAGGTCGAACTCAGGGAGCAGCACTTGATTCTAGAAGCGTACAAAATCAAAATTTACAATATATATAATATTTTACAAAAAATGATTAAAGAAAGGAAAATTGATTGTTCTTCTCACTTTCTCCTTTTGTCTGCCTCTCTCTTTTTCTTTTCAGACGTCTGACTCTAAGGGTCAGATGACTTAAACTCCACTTGCTACAGTGTTTTGCCTCTTCAGCTGCCGCTGCTGCTGGATCTTCTTCTTCCTCTTGGCTTCTTCTTTTTCTCTGTTGAGCTGCACCTCCTCCTTTTTCTTCCTTTCTTTCTATCCTGTAACTCTGCTTTCTCTTTTCTCTTCTTCTCTGTTGTGCCAAGTCCTTTTTCTTTATTTCTTCACCTCAGCTTCTCTGCGGCTACAATGCTGCCTTCATCTTCCTCCTTTCCTTCTTTCTCCTTTGCTCTGCGAGTCCTTCTTTCCTTCTTTCTCCTCCTCTTCTTCTCGTTGCTACACTCCCTCCTCCTTCTCCTGCTCTCCTGCATAGTGCACAGTTAGGCAAAACCTAACCCCTACCCTCCCCACGTCTCTCTCTCTCTCAAATTCACTCTAGGGTTCGCTCTCCCAGAGCCTTAACCGGGTATGCGGGTCGGGTGATGCACCCGGGACCAGGCGCACCGGCATGGGTGGTGCGCGAGGTGTGCACAGGCAAGGTTAGTCGGATCCGGGTGCCAAGTCCGCGGGGAAATGTCGCAGACGAGGCGTGGCTGGGGGCGAGGGACCTCACCCCAATGTGTTTCGAGGTGATAAGCCTGAAACACAAATTCAATTTAAGCGCGGACGCCCGCTCGCAAACTTCCGAGGTGGGACTAAAGTCCCACTTGCTTCCGCGCTTGCGCCCGCAGTGAATGTCTCCTAATTGCTGTAGCTGCATAGTGCTTTGGCCCTCGATAGGTGGTTGCTACAGTTTGCGGAAGGAAGCCACGCACCTGGGACTTGGTCTCCTGGAGCGGGGCCACCTGATGCAAGCTCGCGAGCAAGCTTCGCGTCTTCGGCAATGGCGGCGAGGGGTCAGACCTGTCCACACAAATACAGCCTTACGGCCCTGTCAGACCACAGGAAAACCTTTGCCCTATCACGACAAAGGTGAGGTCGGGGTTGGCTGGCTGTGGGGTAACCTAGGCGTGCATGCCTAGGTCACTCTGTGTCCGTGTTTATGGGTGTGTTCGGTGGGCATTTAGGGAGGTGTTGGTCGTCGATGAAGGGGTGGATGGTGATCAGTGAGTGATGGTGGAGGTTCTAAGATAGGTGGCGAGGCGTGCGGGGGAGTGGAGCGATGGTTTCGCCTCGCCGATTGGTCTGCCGGAGGTGGAGAAGGTGACGGTGGTCGTCGTGTGGCAGTGAGTGATTTAAGGAATAGATAAGAGGGAAATGAAGAAGGGAAAAAGGGGAATAAATCTAACCAACTAAATGGACGAAAGGGGGGAGAATCGGCAGCTGGTTGTACCTGTTGTCGCCGGAGAAGATGATGCCGAGGGGAGGAGTGACGACGATGACGACGGGGCTAGAGACGCGTGTGCGGGTGTTGTACGACGTGGAGGAAGGTGGTGAAGGTGGCTCTGCCACTGGTATTGTGGCAGAGCGACGAAAAAGACGAGGGTTCGTCGGAGCTCGCTGGACTCTTGACCGGAGGAGGAGACGAATTGGGGGGGGGGGGCAAGGAATCTTCGACCAAGTCGAGCTTGAAGGAAGCGGCAGGAGCTGCCGTTCCTTAAATAGGTGCTGGCCAGGAGGGAAACGCGAGGAGACATGGGCTCCTCGTCGGAGGCATGGCCAGAAAAAGACCCATACCTCTGGAGCGTTCGCATGAGAGGTATGGTGGCCGACAGGGCATGGGAGCCGGCCCATGCAGAAGAGGACAACGCAAGGAGTCCTTTCAAATCTGGGGCCGGCTCCCCAAGTCTATACAGCGCCATCCTTCGCGAAAAGTCGTCGGAGGTATAGTCTGCACAGTGCGGGGGCAGAGGGACCCTTTTGAAGAAAGAGACGAGAAAGGTAGGGGGGTCTCTGCAAAAGTTAAAAAGATAAGGGTCAAAAAGTAATTGTTGAGGACCGTTTTGTAAAGTGGGTAAAGGTGACCTATCCTTAGGTCCAAATTTTGGTATAAACCTAATTTGGACCTAAGGAATCCAATGGTGAGGTTGAATTTTAGGTTTAACCAAGTTTGACCAGATATTTTGCACAAAAATCCAAATTATGTCAAAAATTGGGTATGGTTCTCAATTTAGGTCAAAATAGGTTTCAATGGCCAAATTGAAGGTTCTAAACCCTAAGGAATAATTTTTTATGAATTTTAGAGTGTTTAATTGATTTTTTTCTTACCTGAAACTTCGTGAATTAAAGTGGATTTCTTTTCGGGTTACAGAATGTCATTTAATTCACAGATTTCATCATAACCCTTTCCTGATCAAATCATCCCACTTTTTCTCTTATTAAGCCCATTTGACCTGTACCTAAACCCTTAGAAATCCCGTTTATGTACTACAATGGCAAAATTGCAATTTTACCATTGTAGTACATAAACCCCTTATGAATTATTTTATACTCAGATTTGCAATTCCCTGCTTTAGGCTTTCTCTTAGGTTTTGTAGGAGCTTTTGTACAATTAATTAGGTTAAAATGTGCTAATTAGAGTTCATGATGAGGTTCTCATCACCTTTCATCCAATTAAATTAGGGTAGTTTAGTTTCTTTAGGCTATTAGGCTTTATCACTCTATCTAAAACCCCAAAATACCCCTCGACGCTGCCAATCACCTTCATCTTCATTCGCTCTGGACACCTCTCCGGCGAGGCATTTCCGACACCTCATAGCTCCAACCGCCTCGCCATCTACTCCACAACCTCCGCCACATCACTACGAACAAAAGCCCTCTCTTTATTTCACCGTTCACACTTCCACGACCGCCACCGAACAAACCCATCACCGACCTTCGTCCCTGACTCCGTCCGACCACCATGCACCTCCAATCACCACAAAACCACTGCCACTACACTCACAAGCACTCGGCGAACCTTATAAGCTATTTTAATGTGGCCGAAAGGCCGTGTTAATGATTTTCATGTACTCACTGCCGTTCTCCGCCACTGTCACCTCGTCCAACCACAAGCGTAGTACTCCGGCCATGTTCTTCACCCAATTCATCTCCAGGTGATGCGGGAACATCCTACAAACACGTCCATGTCTTCAATTAAGCGAGAGGACTGCAACTGCCACTCCAATTATGCGAAGGAACCACCTGCTACTACTTGGATACGCAAAAGGAAGAAGAGTGGGATTTAGTCCCACATTGGCAAGTGAAAGGGCATCAGCTGGGAATAAAGGAAATTTATACTTGTCCTTAGTGCCTCAAGACACATGGGGGTGAGGTCCCCGCACACCACTCACGACCCGACCCGACCTAAGCTCTATCACTCTACTGCGACCCACGCCTGCAGCCCTGGACCCAAGTACGCGATCCGTATACTCGATTACCCGACCATCTGAGAGAAAGATGAGAGGAGGAAAGGAGAGAGAAAGCGGGGGAGGGGTGGGTTTTGCTTTAATGACAAAGTCTCAACACTTAGCCATTAGGAAGGGTGCGAAACCCTTGTGCGTGAAGAGAAGAAGAGAAAGGGTTGAGAAAGAAGGAAAGAGAAGGTTGCTGTGAAGAAGAAAAGAGGAAAGGTAGGAAAGGAAGAAGAGCCAAAGAAAGAAGAACAGACGCAAGTTTCGAAGAAAACACTGTAGCAAAGCTCCATTTAAGTCGTCTGATTTGAAAGTCAGACATCTAATTACTGTTGGATGATTTGGTTTATTTAAGATATTTGTGATGCATATCTAGATGGCTTAATTGGTGATTTAAATCATCACTTTTGCCTTTTCTATTCTTTTTATCCCAAGATACATTGAGCTTCATTGAATATTTAATGTGATAGATTAATATTCATTGAAATATCTTTATAGTACTCAATTTCCTATGCTCATTTATGTTTCAATTTAAGATTAATGTGTAAATTCCTACTTGCTCCCTGTGTTCGACCTCGGACTTTATTTCTAAATTTTTGAGTTTATAAATTTTATTTATTTTCGAATGATTTCGACTATACTGCAACGCAACAATTTTAAAACATCGATTTCACGTGGTAAACATCTTGTAATTCCCTACTTGGAGGGGGAGATCAGCGTGACGTAAAAATAATGCGGAATTATAAATGGAACGAACTCAAAAAATAACAATCACATAATATACACAATGATTTTTAGGTGGAAATCCAACCCGGGTGAAAACCACCACCTAACCCTCTCGAGTTAGGATTTTTCGATCAACCAAGTTGATCAAATCCACTAATATACTACTTAAATGAGGGTAGTACAACCTCAATTACAACCACGCTACAAATGCGATGGTAGCATACCTCAAACTCCTTCTCTTCACGAGAAGGATTTTGTCTCACGAAAGATACGAGAATTTGCAACGCGAATACCCAACCAAATAACAAAGTAAGTTATAAATAGTCCTATAGAGGCAAGAAAGATATTCCAAAACTAAACTTCTATAGGAGTAAGGATGCTTCTCTTTATTGAAAGTGCGTCGATGACGCAGATGCATGAACTACACGACGACGCAACGGTACTCTCGTGAACTATGGCGGGAGAGCGGGTGCGCAAATGCTTGATGCTCTCTAGATGTAGAACATGAGCTTGGAGGGCTAGAGCTTCAACTAATTCTCTTGGACACAAAAGATTTGGATAGTGGTTTGCTTAGTGTGTCTTAGTGTATATTTGAGTGGCAAGGGTTCTCCTCTATTTATAGAGGCTCTAGGAAGGCTTTGGGAAGCTTTGAAAGGCTTCCATAGTCGTTGGGTGTAAGCTCCAAGAAAATCAGGTCGAAATTAGGATTAATCATTACACTGACAGGGTTATCAGACGTCTGATACTGGCATCGGACGTTTGGAAAACCAGTTTAAGACGTCTAGGAACAAAGTCAGACGTCTGAATATAGGCGGGTTTCTTTCCTGACTTGAATCAGATCTAAACAGGGTTCTAATGAATTGTCATCAGACAACATACAGGACGTCTAGAGTGATGTCTGGACGTCTAGAAACCTACTTTTCTGCTGAAATGAATTCCTAAGAGAGTGCAACAGCTATAAAATCTCTAAGAAGAGATTTTGGGTCAGCCGAGGTAAAAAGGTCATGTATCAGACGTCTGGAGTCCTCTCCAGACGTCTGATACCGGCTAACGGTCATATCCTTCACTATTTACTAAGTCAGCCAACGGTCCACTAATTGGACATTTGGCAAAATCATCAGACGTCTTCTAAGACGCCTGAACTAAGGTCTGAACGTCTGATTTCATCAAACAGAGCTAACTAAGTCCAGCCTAAACATAATCGGACGTCTAAGCTAACAATCAGACGTCTTAAAAGTATTTATCAGACATCTGATTTTTAGATTAGACGTCTGAAAAGGTTGTTTGAACCCTACTTTGATTTTC
Source organism: Thalassia testudinum (assembly GCA_037157565.1). NCBI lineage: Eukaryota > Viridiplantae > Streptophyta > Magnoliopsida > Alismatales > Hydrocharitaceae > Thalassia > Thalassia testudinum. Next base: position 19,542,855 of record JAZHRO010000015.1, on the reverse strand, counting down.
TAAGTTCTTTACATAAAACCTAAGTATCCTATATTTGTGCAGGTGTTCTTAGGACTACTGTAAGGGTTCTTTGAGGCTCTTTAACACAAATCTAAGTAATAAAATAAAGAGCAACAAAAGAAACAAAAGTACATAGAGTACAAGGAAAGGAAATCTATCATATTCTTCATCTCCTTCCTTCATCAAGCCATTGCTCCTCGCAAAGCTCCTCTGTTCTCCGTCAAGCTCATCCAATCCGCCATGAATGCGAGTTCGAACTCCGTCTAAACACGTCTCCATTTGCAGTTAATCTGAAATCTAAAACTTCAAGTGTAAATGTTAAATGACACGTGTTTTATTATCATCAAAATAAACGATCGCGGTACTCTAGTACCAACACATCTCTCCTTCATATAGAGATGGAATTACATAGATTGAAGGAGGGAGAAAATAACCATATTCCCACTTGTAACACAAGAAAGATACATAATTTCCTAATTGGAATCGCAAAAATCGACTCTTAATCCTAACAAGAAATACTAACTAAAGGAAAAAGAAAAACAAAAGAAGCATTAAGGAAAAACTCTCCAAACATTGGACTCGTTCTGATCGGATGGAAATTTCTGTTGAAGCCATCTATAAAACATGAATTATTGAACTTTACATTGAAGCTCTTAAACTCATAATTTGTGTTATGTTGCATCAAAACCTTTTTTTTTTGTATAAAATTGAATAAAGGTGTAGAAAGTCCAATAACACAATATACACAAGCGGCATTTAACTGAAACTAATTGGATTCTAGCAAAATCTTTCATATTTCTTTGGCTTGTTGTCCTGATTGAAAACTATGATTTCAATCAAGATTTCTTTTCCCAAAGACTGATCAACATTGGAGAAAGAAAAAAAATTGCCTTTGTTTCTACTGAAGTCAGACTTCACCCATATGTAAATTTATTTTTTTTCTTTTATTGTAGCTCGGGTCAGTTATTGAAACAGGATATGAAAGCTTACTGCTTGTGAGGTTGCTTTTGGATATTCAGATTTCCACTATCAGAAAGTCATCGGTGAGAAATTTGAAATCTGAAATGAAGTAATCATCTGTTGTAGTATTTCATCCATAGAGAAATTTAGGCACAATAGCTGTATTTGGAGACTTATAGTTGAAGGTTAAATATGCATTTGCTGAAATCAGTCAAATATGAAAGGGTTAACTATTGAAACAATATTGAAGAATTGACAACAACAGGTAACATATTAAGAACTTTGCACCATATCCTCACTGATATTATAAATAATTTTGTCCCCATTGGGAGATATCATACTTCTTGTCTCCATCAATTTAACTTGAAAGTAGATATGGTGGTTGTGTTCACTGCTGCAGGATAGCATTGTCAAAGTAATCGATTGCGAACAAAAAGGAAAAAAGAGGAAACCTTGAGATCTATGCAATACAATCATGGGAAAAACATAGGTGTCGAAATTGAATGTAAAATCCACATGAAACAAAATCGAGTCCATAGATTGGGAAAGAGGATTAAGCAATCGATGAATGCAACGAACCTTGACAGTGGCGACGGTGGTGCTTCACTCGACGATGATGTTTCATGTAACCTCACGAAGGATCGGCCCTAGAAGAGGACCGGCGGAGGCGTAGCCTGATCAGGGAGGGGAAGGCCATCAGGGAGGGTTGAGGAAAGGAGCGTCTGGTGGTACCGGTGGAGGGAAGAGGAGGAGAAGGGTGCCAGTGGTGGAAAGTAGGGGGAGAGGGTGGAGACCAAGGGGTTTGGTAGTGCTGGACCTCGTTGGTTGGCAGGGGTGGTGGCAGTGGCGAAGGATCTGGCAAGACGTCGGCAGTCACGTCGAAGAGGGTAGAGGCGGGGGTCAATGACAAGAAGTGGAGAAGGAGGTAGAGGGGTTATCGGTAGGAGTGGATGAGGGAGGTGGGGGCACAAAGGAGAACGGGTGGCGAGGGAGGGAGGCATCAATGGAGTGGGTTGGGGACCGATGGCTGGTGGTCTGCCGCTGAAGGGAGGCGTTGATGGCGAGGGTTTGCGAGGTATCGGTTGGGTTCGATTTACGTTTGGCTAAATTCATATATATTTATTTATTTATTTATTTATTTATTTATTTATTTATTTATTTATATAGAAATTTAAATATATATTCATATTCATGTACCTATCATATACCTATTTATTTATTAGATATCCATTTGTAAATTGATCAAATAATAAAATTATGTCAAATTAGAGTCAAAAAAGTAAAAATCTATGACATAAAATTATTTATTTTTAGCAAGCTCTAAACATATTATTAAAAAAAGAACCTTTAAAGGAGAATACATCAAAAATAAAAATACAAAAATGTAAAGAAATACTAAATACAAGTACATTTCAAATAAAAAATCTTCCTCTCCAAAATAATGTTTAATAGAAACTTCAAAAGTATTCCCAACCTTCAAAATCATGAAGGGAATCATGAAAAAGATTAAGGTTGGGGGAGAGAGGGACTTAGGGTGGGAGTAATATATATCTCGAGTAAATGGGAATTTTATTTGGATATTCAGGTAGTGTAATCGGGTATAGATTCATACCCATACCCAAACTCGATTTGATTTTTTAGATAAAACCCATACCCGAACCCGATCAGGCTCTGGTCGGATTTTACCTATTCTTTTCAGATCGAGTTGGGTCAGGTTCTGGTCGGGTTTAACTAAACTTGCATCCCTAATAGAGGAGGTTCGTTTGGGCATCGCGTGGGCCAGCAGATGGCTTTCCAAGTGATAAAAAGAGTGCCCATGTCTGCCTAAAATTGTTTAAAAGAGCCTACTGGAATAATTGAAAATTGCATGCGTTACCTATTGAACGTGTGTATTGGCTTCAAATCCATTATATGTTATCTATTGATCAATAATTGGTGTTGATTCTCATCATTAATCATACGCAACAGGCTATTGCTAAAAGCTAGTCTTTCTGTATTGATCTCTTGCTTATAATGGTACTAAGTTGTTAGTTGTTTGTTGATAAAAAAATATTTAGTGGCTTGTAATTTTTCTACCCCAAAATTATGTTTGAAAATTGTAACAAAAATATGTTATGTACATATTATGGCATATATATTTTCCACTAATATTAATTATCATTCATTAAAGTATTTGTAGTGACATAAATTTTTATTGTCGCTAAGTTACCTTTGAAAGATTAGAATAATAATATACTTTGTATATTTTGAAACAAATATTTTTGCCACTAATATTAATCGTAGTTCGAAAAAAGGAAAACTAGTGGCAAATAATTTTTTTGCCTCTAAAGTGTATATATATAGCAGCATATATATTTGCCACTAGCATTAATTGTTATTCATAAAAATGTTGTAATGGCATATACAAAAAATTTGATGTTAAATCTAAAATAATAATAGCAAATGTATTATATGTCACTATTCAATTTGTCATTAAAGGCTACTTTTTTTGTAGTGTTACTCTCAACAGGATGTCAGACATCTCTGGAAAGGTGAGTCGTCCTCCTCCATGCCTTGTCTCTTTAATGAGATATTTGAGTTATATACCTTCAAGTCAGACTTTGCTAGCAAACTTGCTATTTAGAGGTTTTTGAGGGAACACGAACTCATGTCCAGTTCCATGCACCAGGTGTTTTAACTCGCTTGTGTTTCCCAGCTGGAGGGGACATTTTTGTGATTTGTAAATATGCCATTTAAAATGGCCTCAAGGTTCCTTTGAACCATTTTCTTACATCTTTCCTTTCATACTACCGCCCCGCACCTTCCCAACTCAGCCTTAACTGCTGGCCTATTTTAACTATTCTTTGCTTCCACTTGGGCATTTGCCTACGAATGGGCCTATTTCGCCTCCTTTCTGGATTAATGCCCCTGAAAGTGAAGAGGGGCAAGCCACCCTCAAGGACCTATACTTATACAGCAGGCAAACTAGGTATAGAATGGCTGACCTACCAGATAGTTTAAAGGGGCAGGACCATCATTTTTTCCTTCTCCATAATGTGGAGAAGTTAAAAGTCCCCAACTCTTGGCAGAATCCACCCAAGAAAGACTTGCCACCTAGCCCTCATGAATTTGACCTAGCTATGGAGGTTGATGCAGGGAAAATAATGGATTTTAGGCCCATAGCTTACTCTGAGTTGAGGCAATTAGACGTGCGAGTGACACTGACATGGGTGGTGGATTCTTATCCCACACCAACTTTGACCACTTTGATTTTATATGACGTTAATCGCGATCCTTTTTCTTTTGTAGCTTTTGAGCAATTCGCTAGGCCAGATAGTCCGAGGCAATATTCTGGGAGCTCCCATGGGACTAGGATGTATGCAGGGAAACGTAAGTGTTTGAAGCGCTTAATCGAGTTTTAAAAAGGTCGCGTTGTAGTATAGTCGAAAAAGCGTTTACAACAAATACAATTTATTACTCGAATTTTAAAGTCCGAGGTCGAACATAACAAAGGGAGCAAATTAGGGTTTAGAAATCAAGATCACAACTTGAGAATTTGAAATAACATAATATGCAATAAGATCAATGTTATAGTGCAAAAAGATAGGAATAAATGTAAGGCACTAAAGGAACCAATGTATGTGAAAAAAACTCAAAATTGGACGTCTGATTTGTGAATCAGACATCTTAAAATGCTTATGCTACAGTGCTTGATTTCTCTTCTTTCTTCTGCTTCTTCTCTTGTTCTTCTTTCTTTGTCTCTGACGGCTGCCCTTCAATCTTCTTTCTTTCTCTTCTTCTTTGTTCTCTAGCTTCTACCTTTCTTCCTTTGCCTTTCTTATCTTTTCTTTCTTTGCCTTCTTTTCCTTCTCCTTGGCTTTGGCTTGAGCTTCAGCTTTCTTCCTCCTTCCTTCTTTTCTTCTTTCTTCTTTGCTAGCTTCCTTGCCTTAGCTTCTCTTCGACCTTGTCTTCTCCTTCCTCTTCCCTTGGCTTCAACTTCACCTTTCTCTAAAGAGCAAAACCTACCCCTACCCATGCGAGCTCTCTTCTCTCTTTACTCTCTTAGGTTCGCTCTCCTAGAGCCACAGCTTCTCGGGTAATCGGGTCAGATATGCGCCCGGTACCAAGCCGACTGGCATGCGGTAGGGTCGGGTTACCAGGTCCGTGGGGTGTGATCGCGGACGAGGCATCGGGTCGGTTGAGAGGGGACCTCACCCTGTGAGTTGGAGGCAAGCAGCCCAATGCAGAAATTCACTTTATGCGAGTGCGACGCTCTGCAACTTTCCGAGGTGGGACAAACTTCCCACCCTCTTTCACGCACGCCTACAGCTGAGTGTCTTCGTTCAATTGCAGCTGCTGGGATGGCCCTTGGCTTCAATTGGTCACCTGGAGATGTTTGCGAAGGCTCCCACGAGACCTGGGACTGGATCCTGGAGTGGGCATGGCCTGGAGAAGCTTGCAAGCAAGCTTCCTGTTGTGTGTCAATGGCAGCGAGCCCTTGGACCTAAAATCACACAAACAGCCTCACAGCCACATTAAAAAGTTTAGGGAGCTTCGCCAAGGTGTGGCGAACGTGCAGAGGTGGTCGGCGTGGCGTGGGATCGCCTGAGGGAGCGTGCCTAGGGCACACTGTGGCCGTGTGTGTGGGTGTGTTCGAGGGCACATGTGGGTGAGTGGAGGAGTGTTGTGAGTGGGGGGTTATAATCAGTGAGTCGGGGCAGTGCTTATGGATCAGTCGACGAGGAGGGAGGTGGTCTGTGGAGGTGGAACAAACTCGCCGGAGTGGTGGCCGGAGGTGAAGGGGATGATGGTGGTGGAGTGCGGCAGTGGTCGTTTGAAGGAAATAAAGAGGGGAAAAGAATGTAGAGAGTGAGAGACTTATCTGGGAGTGAAGAGACGAAGGGGGAGGCAGGAATGGCATCTGTGTGTATCGCCGACGCCGGAGATGAAGATGCTCAATGAGGGAGGTCGGTGAGGACGAAGGGGAGGCAGGAGCGTTGGCGGGTGTGGCGCGACGCGGATGAGCGAGAGGAAGAGGAACCTGCCGCAGGTATTGTGGCTAGGCGATGAGGGAGAGTGGGAGAAGTCGCTGGAGCTTGACGAGCAGGTTGAACGGAGGAGGAGAGATGAAATTGAGGGAGTTCTCCGGTTGAATTCAAGCTTGGGAGATGCGGGGCGAATTGGGGTTTCTTAAATAGGCCCTAGAGGTCGGGTTTATGCTTGGAAGCCAAGCTTCCAAGCACGGCAAGGTCACCGGCATTGGAACTTGAGAGAGACCCAAATCTCTCATGAGTTTGCATGAGAGATTGGGTACCAAATAGGGCTTCTAATTGGGTTCACACTGGAGGAGATTTTTCAGAGAATCTCTCTTTCAATTTTGAAGGGAATTCTCTGACATATCAGGGAGAAATTGCCCTTGCAAGCTTGCCAGAGTAGGATTCCCTCCGCTATAATGATAGAGGGACCTAATTGCAAAGAACAAAGAAGAAGTTAGGGGGTCAAACGTAAGGGATTTTGAAAGATAGGGGTAGAAATATAATTGAGTTGGACCTATTTGCAAAGTGGGTCAAGATGAATTCCCTTTAGGTCCAAATTTTGGTACAAATCTAATTTATACTTAAGGAATCCAATGATGAGGTTGGATTTTGGGTTTGACCACGTTTGGCTTGGTAATTTACGTAAAAACCTAATTTAGGGCAAACATTTGTCTGAGACCCCATTTTAGGTCAAAATAGGTTTCAATGGTCAAATTGAAGGTTCTAAACCCTAGAGAATATTTTCTATGATTTTTAGAGGGTTTAGGTGAATTTTATCCTGACCAGAACCTTGTTAACTCAAGTGGATCTGTTTTAGGGTTATAAGAAGTCATTTAATTCCCAGAATTCACATGAACCTTTTTCTTTTTGAACCAACCCACTTTTTATCTTGTTAAGACCATTTGACCTGTGTTTAGCCCTTGAGAAAACCTGTTATTGTACTGCAATGGTAAAATTTCAGTTTTACCCCTTGTTTCTTGCTTTTCTCTCAAAATGGTTATTCAGTGAATTAGGACCTCCAGTTGGTTATGTAGGAGCTTTCGTTCTCTTTTATAGGTCAAAATGAGCTAGTTAGGGCTTATGATGGTGTTCCCATCATACCCCCATGTCTAGCTTTTGCTAGTCCCTTAGCAAAATTTTAAGGTCTTAACTTCGATTCTAGACCATGAGTTCTTTGATGTTCAAAAACTATGATGAGTGCTTTCTTTTGTGGATTAGGTTAGAATGTCAATAGTAGGTCTAGAGGTACTCAAGTACAAACCAAGATCCGGACCTGACTAGCTCTAGCCTCAGTCCTCCGCGAAGGTTTTTAAGGCCTACAGGAACTATCCTAAGGTTCGTTGGACTTCGCGGTTGAAGCACTCGTGCTTGTAATATATTTTAGCCTTGGTTCAGCTTGAATTCCTTTTTTTAAGAGAGAGACAAAGGATTTTCTTTGTTTGGAGATTTTTCTCTCTTTTTTTTTTATTTCTAGCTTCGGATTGGCTTCTCAACATGGTCTGTATCGGATTCTTAGTCTCCATCATTAATCCTCGAAGGGTCCCTGAAAATCGATGCTTCATGATAGCACTGCCTATGGCAACCCCCATGATGAGAGCCTCATCATGAGCCCTAACTAGCTCATTTTGACCTGAGAAAGTAAACAAAAGCTCCTGCATAACCTAAAGGAAGAACTAAGTTAAGGGTTTATTGTTCTGAGAAGGAAACATGAACTAAAGGGTAAAACTGTAATTTTACCATTGCAGTGCATAAACAGAATTTCTTAGAGGAATAACATAGGTCAAGTGATCTGAATAAGAAAAAAAGTGGGTTGGTTCAGTCAGAAATGGGTTATTGTGCAATACAAGAATTAAATGACATTCTCTAACCCTAAAACAGATCCTCTTAATTCAACAAGGTTCTGGTCAAGATAAAAATAAACTAAAGCCTCTAAAATTCATGGAAAAATATCCCTTAAGGTTTAGAATCTTCAATTTGGCATTTAGAACCCATTTTGACCTAAATTGGGGTCCTAGCTCAATATTTGACCTAATTTGGGTTTTTATGCAAAATGTCCAATCAAACGTGGTCAAATCTAAAATACAACTTCACCATTGGATTCCTTAGGTCTAAATTAGGTTTATACCAAAATTTAGGGATAAGGGAAGGTCATCTTGACCTATTTTGCAAAATATTCCACCTAATTACATTCTAGCCCCTAACATTTTGAAAAAATCCTTGCACAAAGCCCCCTAGCTTCCCGCCACACTTGCATTCAGGTCCCTCCGCCATTACAGCAGAGGAATCCCACTCCAGCGAGGATTCAAGGCTGATATCTCTAATCCTCAGAGATCTTCCAGATTTGGAAGGGAGATTCTCTGAGGATTTCTCCATCGATTGAACGCGATCTCCAGATCAAATTTACGCCCAATCTCTCATGCGAACGCTCGAGAGATTTGGGTATCCTAACCACCTTCCTTCTCCGGTGAGGAGTTTACGCTGGAAGGCTTGCCCTCCAAGCACAAGAAGCTCGGCCAGCGACTATAAAAGGATCCCCGGTCCTCTACGAATCCCCCAAGCTTGATTTGGTCGAAGAATCTCCCAGAATTCCCCTTTCCGCTCTTCGGCCAAGTATCCCACAAGCTCCGACGACTCCCCTTCCTTCTTCTCGTCTCTTTGCCACCATACCAGTGGTAGGGTTCGCTTCGTCTCGTTCCTCCGTGTTGCGCTGCACCAGTGCACGCCCCTTTGACCTCCTCCTCGTCGCTGTTATCTCCACCTCAAGGCCGTCTTCTCCAACAACGGCACATACGCACCGTTCGTCTCCTCTACCTCCCCTTCGCTCCAATCACCTCAGATAAGTTCCTCTTCTCCTATTCATTATTTTCCCTCCTTTTATTCCATAAACTACCCCTCGACTGCCACTGTCCACCCTCATCTTCCTCATCTCCGGCTGACCTCCAGCGAGGTGCATCCACCACTCCACACATCCACACGCCTCGCCAACCACCTCACAAGCTCCGCCTCCGTCCACTATCCATCTTCCCCCTCTCCACTGACCGCCACACACACTCCACACTTCCACCAAACAAACCCACTCACACGGCCACAGTCCGACCTAGGCATGCAGGCCTAGGCCATTCTGAGCCACGCCAACCCTCACCTCACCTTCACCATGATACGGCGAAGGTTTTCCTATTATTTGATAGAGCCTCAAGGCTATTCTTGTGTCATGCAGGGTGGAGCCCCCATCCGCCATTAACAAGCATACAAGCTTGCTTGCTTTCGAGCTCCAGGCCGTGCACTCCAGGTTTCAAGACCCCAGGCTATGCGGGTTGAGTGTGCGAGCGAATCCAGCCTGAGAGCAGTCGCTGCGAGACCTTCAGCTGCTTCAATTGCATGAAGATATCCTCTTGCAGGTGCCAGCAGAAGCGGGTGGAACTTTTAGTCCCACCTCGGAAATGCAGGAGTGAGGTACATAGTTTAAATTGATTTTGTGATTTGTGCTGGTTGCCTCGAGTACACAGGGGTGAGGTCCCTCGCCCACTCCTCGTCCGCGACCTGCCCTCGCAGACCTGGCACTCGACCCGTTTACCTAAGGCTAGCACTCCTCGCGCATCACACCCATGCCGGTGCGCCTAGACCTAGGCGCGCACCCGACCCGATTACCTGGCTCTGGGAGAGCGTACTGAAGAGAGAAATAGAGAGAGAGAGAGATGCAAGGAGGGTAGGGGATAGGTTTTGCTGCGTGGTGCTGTGTAGGGAAGAAGAAGAAGAGGAGCTGAGGAAGGAAGAGGTGCAGCAAAGAGAAGAAAAGGAAGAAGGTAGCGGCTGCAAGGAAGGAAAAAGGAGCGGAAGAAAGAAAGAAGCCAAGAAAGGCACTGTAGCAGAGGAGCGGCCAAGCAGAAGAAAGTAGCCGGTGAAGGAGAGAAGCAGGACTTAGCTACAGAAAGACAAGGAAGAAAAAGAGAAGCAGGAGCAGTCAAGCAAAAGAAGAAAGAAAGAAGACAAGGAAAGACAAAGAAGAAAAGAAGAAGAAGCCAAAAGAAGCATAGCCACAGAGCAAAGCAAAAGAAGAGAGAGAGGGAAGACATAGAAGGACAACAAATCAAAGCACTGTAGTCAGAATCTTTAAGATGTCTGATAATTTCTCCATAACATTGCTCTTCAATTTTGGTTGAATCAGTTATTGCTTTTTATTGAAAGTTGTGTTCTTAAGTTTTGAAATACCCAATTGCTCCATGTGTTCGACCTCAGATACTTTGATTTTTGTGTTATAAATTTTTATTTGTTTTCGTGGTGATTTCATCTATACTACAATGTGACCACTTTTAAAACACGATTTTGCTTCGTCAACATTTTAGTGCCGTTGCTGGGGAGCAACAGGCATTTTAGAAGCTTTTGATCACAACTTCTGATTCAATACTGACTTAATTTCTCTCTTTTGTTGTGTTTGTCTCAAGGAAAGCCGAGAAAAGCAGCCGCATAACAATCACACCAAGTAACAGGTAACTTTCATTAGCCCTTTCTCTTAATCCCCTCAAAGTCTTAAAAGGAAAAAAACAAAGAAAAATCAACCTAGGGCTGGCTGTTTCCATATTTAGTAATTCATCAAAGTTGCCTGATTTTCATTTTAACACATCTTGAATTACACATCTAATTAAGGTAACTAGGGATAAAACCTTCTTGATTGAGCCCTAGATACCAATTTTTGAGGCAACTAGAGCCAACCTAAGGATTGCAAAGCTAGGGTTTTTAGAGACACATCTTCTCTTAAACAAAGAAGCAAAAATTTCAAAAAGAGGTGTGCCTAAGCCGTGTTTGAAAAGGCCTATACAAGAGAAACCCTAAGCAAATCAGGACCTTAATCCATTTGAACCCTAAAAGAAAAGACCTAAAAGCTCTCAAAGGAACAAAGAGGTGAAGTTGATCCTTTGGGTCAACCAACCTTAAAATTAGGTCACTTTTTGCACTCAAAAGGACTAAAGTTCAAGTGAAACCCTAAGCACCTTAATCTTAATTAAAAAAAAAAAGGTAGACTTAAGAGGTCAAGGTCCTCATTCTGGTCTACCTGGAATCTCAGTGACAAGAGAGGTTGGGTGGGGGAAACCCTGTAACTTGTGGGGACGCTCTACCGTGTAGGGGTCTTTGCAGGACTCTCCCTCTCTGGCTGCCCAGGTACTTCTCAAGTGGACGACCTTTTTGACTAAGGGGTATCATCCGCCCCAAACCTCTATAGTCACCCAACAATTTTTGGGTGTCTCGATTGGGTCCAACACCTTCTGATCTCATCACATCCTTCGGTGCATGTTTGGTAAGAGGTCCTTAAGACCATCCTTAAGACCTTCTTTAGAAATTCATTCTTGCCGAGGCCAAGCCTCGACAACCTTGTTTGTGTAGCAACCCCACCACATTGACCTTTCCTCTGATTCAGAACCAAGTTCTCCTTCTCCTTCCATCATGGCACAACCCATTGAAGAAGAGAACAACCTTGAGCACCAGCTCCAGCGCCTAAATGATCTCTTCCAAAACTTTGTAAACTCACCGCAGCATCCAATAATGCGAGATCATTATAATCCCGCTGTGGTGGCAATCGAGCCTCGAGTCCGAATCCCAGTTGGAGGTCATGATTCTGAACTCAAGCCCAATATGATTCATGCTATACCAAAATTCCATGGGCTTAACTCCGAGGATCCATTCTAGCATATTAAACAACTCAAGCATCTAGCCCAGACCTTCGGGTCAGATGCATGAAACCAGGATATTCTGCTCATGAAAATGTTCACTTTCTCCCTCATGGACAAGGCTGCTCATTGGTATCAAACTCAGACTCGTCTAATCAACACATGGGATGAACTTCAGTCCGAATTTTTGAAGAAGTTCTTTCTCGTTGGCCAGACAAATGCCTTGCGCCACCAGATCACCCATTTCACCCAACAAACGGGAGAACCTCTTCATGAAGCATGGGACTGATAGTTAGATCTCATGTGAAAAAGCCCCCATCACGGAGTTCCTAAATGGGAACAAGTCTAATCTTTTTACCAGGGACTTCGTAAAGACATTCAATTATTCATCAATGCAACCTACGAAGGAGACATCATGGGTCAACATGAGGACACGGTGTGGGAGATTCTCGAAAATATGTGCGAGAACTCCATCAATAATGACTCCATGGGCTTATTCGACCAGACGAATGCCCGCATATCGACGAATCTTAGGGGAGCACATGAGACGTAAGACCTGTCCACATCCGTCGATTTGGAACTGATGGCTAGTCAGTTGGACAAGGTCTCTATCATAGAGAAGAAGGTGGATGAGTTGACTCGGTACCTGCAGCGAGCCACCTCTACGCAGAACTCTTTTGCACGGCCACCTTTTGCGAGGGAAATTGTGCAGAACATCTATCACCAATCTTTTCAGGGGATGGACCCGTATCCACCCCGTCTGACTCTCAGACCGGAGGGACCTCCGATCCACTCTTTTCTAATGGGGGGAACTTCGAACCCTCGTATTCTGATTTTCCTGAGGTTCCTCAGACCTGCGAGGACCTCAAAACCATCCAGAATGACCCATTCTCTAATACCTACAACCCTGGATGGCGAAATCATCCCAACTTCTAGTGGACGGGAAATTCTCAGACATAAAGACCACCTTATCAACCCCGTCCACAAGCTCCTCGTCCATATCAGCTGTCTCAGCCTCGGCCCAATCCCACCTATCAATCTGGGCCAAACCAGGATCAAGCACTGGCTGACATTCAAAAGACGAATGCGGCAATGCAAAAACAGCACAAGGACGAGATCACAGAGGTTTGCAATCAACTAGCCCAGATGGCAAATTCCCACCAACCTGGCACCCTTCCTTCGCAATCTATGCCAAACCCAAATAATGTGCCGACCTAGAGGCGCGTTATGAACCCAAATTCAGGCGACACACATATGATTTATCAGGCCCCTTCTGTTCCATCACCAAATGGGATGGAAGCCTCGACATTTTATGCGGGATTTCAGCAACAGCCACCCCTCTTACCAAACCCAAACCAAAACCAGGAAGGATTAAACTCTGTAACAACTCGTAGTGGTAAAACAACCCAAGACCCACACTATCCAAACCACTCTAAGCCTGGTAGTAGCCAAAACCGTAGGATAGTTATCCAGGATACCCCTATCCCAGATCAAGAACCTGAACCTATTTTAAAGGAACCAACTAGGGTTCCATTTCCTGAGGCCTTAACCAAAGGAAAAAGGATGACCAAACCCGTGGCTCCCGAGGAGGATCTGGTCAAGCTCTTTGAACAGGTCCAAATAAACATCCCCTTGATGGATGCAATCCGCCACGTATCGGCTTATGCAAGATTCCTGAAAGATGTATGTACACCCAAGCGTAAGTCGCAAACCAAAAGTGGGAATCCGATCGTACTGTCAGAGCAAGTCAGCTCTATAATCTTGAGTAAACTCTCACCCAAGGCTAAAGACCCAGGAACTCCCCTGATTTCATGTAAAATTGGTGAAACCCAATTTAATAGAGCCTTGCTAGATCTAGGTGCCTCCATAAATCTAATACCTACATCCCTCCTTGACCACCTTGAAGAGTACGAACTTAAACCGACTGAGGTGACGTTGCAGTTAGCTGATCGATCCATCAAGTCACCTAAAGGAATACTCGAGGATGTTAATTGTTAGGGTGCGGGATTTCTACTTTCCGGTGGATTTCATAGTTCTAAATATGGACGCACTTGAGAACCCAAGGGATATACCAATTATATTAGGGAGACCTTTTTTCGCCACTACTAGGGCCAACATAAATTGTGAAGAGGGCCAAATAGAGTTAAATTTTGGGAATCAAACTCTGAAGATTAACATCTTTAAGGCCCAACAAGGGATTAATTGCGGGGTTATAGAGCAAATATGCGATATCAAAGCCGTGGTCGATGAATTGCATGTTGAGGACAATCTGATTATCCCCGATCAACCACTAGAAGATCAAAACTCGCAATTAGAGGAGTATGAACCTGATCTAGACACACCCATAACTCCAACCCTTGTTCCTGATACATACCCCAAACTGCCTGCTGCTGCTGATAGTCCTGTCATGGAACTCAAGCCCCTTCCCGAGCATCTGAAGTATGTCTTTTTGGGTTCCAATTAGACATTTCCTGTGATTATCAACTCCCGACTCACACCTGACCAGGAATCTCATCTGATTACTGTTCTCCAGCAACATCGTAGAGCAATTGGATGGGCTCTCAAAGACTTGACTGGCATAAGCCCCTCGTATTGCACACATCAAATCTACACAGAAGAGGGCGCACGACCTTCACAAGAGATGCAGAGACGTTTAAACCCTAACCTGCAGGAGGTCGTGAAAAAGGAGATTATAAAGTGGTTAGATGTAGGGATCATCTATCCGATCTCCGACAGTCGCTGGGTGAGTCCAATCTAGGTTGTGCCTAAGAAGGTCGGACTCATCATAATCACAATTGAAACCGAAGAGGTCATACCTACCCGAATAGCTAACTCGTGAAGAGTTTGCATTGATTACAAAGGACTCAATTCCTCCATGAAGAAGGACCATTTCCCACTACTGTTTATTGATTAGATCCTCAAGAAATTAGTAGGAAATAGGTTCTTCTGCTTTCTTGACGGGTACTCCGGTTACAATCAGGTGGCAATCCATCCAGAGGACTAAGAAAAGACCACGTTCACCTACCCCGTCGAGACATACGCGTTTCGAAGGATGCCTTTTGGTCTCTGCAATGCACCCGCAACCTTTTAGCGGTGCATGCTCGTCATATTCTCAGATATGGTAGGTGATTATCTTTAAGTCTTCATGGATGACTTTTAATTTTTGGAGCATCATTTGACGATTACCTCCAGCACTTGGTCCAAATACTCAGGCGGTGCATCGATGTGAATTTGGTTCTTTCCTAGGAAAAGAGCCATTTCATGATGCCTGAGGGAATCGTCCTGGGACATTTAATTTCGAAGAAAGTCATCCAAGTCGATCGAGCCAAGGTTAACTTGATTTCTAAACTCCCTATGCCTAGCTCGATCAAGGACATCCAATCTTTTCTAGGGCATGTCAGTTTTTACTGTCGATTTTTCCCTGATTTTTCAAAAATCGCGCACCCCTTGACTACTCTTCTCTCCAAGGATATGCCTCTCGAAATCTCCAAGGAATGCACTCAAGCATTTAAGATCCTTCGTGACCGAGTTACCCAAGCCCCGATCCTACAGTCCCCTGATTGGTCTCAACCCTTTAAGATCATGTGTGATGCATCTGACTTCGCTGTAGGAGCGATTTTGGGGAAGAAAATTGATGGGAAACCCGTGGTTATTTACTACGTCGGCAAAACACTAGACGAAGCTCAGTGTAACTACACGGTTACTGAGAAAGAGCTGCTAGCTGTAGTATTTGCCCTATAAAAATTCATGTCATACCTCTTGGGTTCCCGTGTTAGCATCTACTCGGATCACATGGCTGTGAGGCATCTCCTTGTAAAGAATGACGCAAAACCTCGATTAATCTGATGGATATTGCTGTTACAGGAATTTGACCTTGAGATTCACGACAAAGCGGGAAAATAGAATGTGGGAGCTGATCACTTGTCCCGCCTTCCTTCCGAGATCATTGACCCTTCCGGACCCATCACAGAACACTTTCCCGATGAGCACCTCCTGACTATCAATACAGGGCTTCCATGGTTCGCAGACATAGTGAACTACTTGGCATCACATCAGATCCCATCCGATTGGCCGAAGGCCAAGAAGGACAAGTTACGTTCCGATGACAAGTATTACCTTTGGGACGTATCTATTCCGCATTGGTGCTGATCAAATAATTTGACGATGTGTCATGGAAGCAGAAATCAAAGACATACTCTCCTTCTACCATAACCAGGCATGCGGTGGACATTTTTCAGGACACAAAACTGCATCAAAAGTCCTCCAGTGTGGCTTTTACTGGCCCACAATTTTCAAGGATGCATATGATCACTGTAAGGCATGTACCCATTGCCAGACTTTGGGCAACATGAGCCATCGAGACATGATGTCTTTACAGCCAATCCTGGTATGAGAGATTTTTGATATTTGGGGGATTGATTTTATGGGACACTTCCCTATCTCGGATGGTTTCGAATACATCTTACTTGCCGTTGACTACATGTCCAAGTGGATAGAAGCCATTCTGATCCAAACCAATGATCATAAGGTTGTTACTAGATTCATTCATCAAAACATCTTCTCAAGGTTCAGGATTCCATGAGCAATAATTTCTGACGGAGGGACCCATTTCAAAAATGCTCAGCTCAGGTCACTGATGACCAAATACGGGGTGTCGCATTGAATCTCTACTCCTTACCACCCCCAAAATAATGTTCTAGCTGAGTTATCAAATCGAGAGATCAAGAAAATCCTTCAGGTTACTGTTTGACCTGACAAGAAGGATTGGTCATCTCGGCTTCCGAAAGCATTGTGGGCCTATAGGACCGCCCACAAGACCCAATTAGGTATGTCTCCATTCAGACTGGTGTACAGGAAGGCATGTCACCTCCCCATCGAATTGGAGCATAAAGCCTATTGGGCAGTACAGAATTGCAACTTAGATCTTTCTAAGGTTGGAACCCATAGAAGGCTTCAAATGAGCGAGCTCGATGAATTATGCCACGACGCGTATGAGAACTTGTGAATTTACAAAGAACGGGTTAAAGCTTTTCATGACAAACACATTTCTAGAAAGATCTTTCATCCTGGCCAAAAAGTTCTACTCTTTGATGCCCGACTCAAATTATTCCCAGGAAAGCTACAATCTAAGTGGATCGAACCCTACCTAGTCCGATAAATCTTTGGAAATGGAGCCGTTGAGATCAGTCCACTCAGCCACGATTCCGAACCCTTTGTCGTGAACGGTTAGAGACTTAAACCGTTCATTGACATGACCAATACAAATTTGGCTGAGTCATCCTTTATCCTCCATTCTCCATGAGCTCATTGCACCCAGCCGATGGTGTAAAACTCAGCGCTTAATGGGAAGCAACCCGTCATTCTTTGAAAAACCCAAAACCTTTCTAACATTTCTACGCTGAATTCATATTACACTTTAGGGTTCATCCATTATAACAGCCGACTCCACCTCAGGTACTCGTACCCGAGAATAGAAATCGTTTGCAACAGTCACTTTGACCCGTTCACCCACCCAACACCTGTCCTAATGAATGAACTAAGCTAAATTCGAACCCACCTAATTTACAATGGGGACATTGCAAATTGTAGGCATTGGGGGGTATGAAAGTGCAAAATGTCAGGGAAACTCATATCAAGAAAAGGTTTCAACAAAAAATCACATATCACAAAAAACATAAAAAAATTGAAAAATCTTGAAAAAGAACAAAAAAACTGAGGAGGGGGGAGAGAAAATTTTTGGGCTATACAAAATGTGAGGAGGAAAAAAGCAAAATGCCAAAAAGGAGCATGAAAAAGAAAAAAGGATAGTCATTAGTAAAGGATTAAGAGATTAACTAAAGTTCTAGACCACATCAAGAAAAGAGAAAAATGAGAAAAAGTGCTAAGGAGATACAAAAGAGATTAGCAGGAACGCTGATCTTAGGCCTTTTGGTCTAGACTCAGGCTTAAAAATTCAAGTATCCACTAAAATCTAGATATTCCTCAAGAGGTTGGGGAAAATGCGAAGCTTAAGTATTAGGTCTAAGGCTTAGGGAGTATTCGACCTCGTTAACTGACCTTCGGTTTGCGAGATTCGGTAACCTAAGCACCCCAATCCACACACAGTCTGGTTCAGTGCGCATAACTATCAAAATCACGCAAAAGCATTTAATGTTCTGAAAAAGTTGCTTAGATTAGGAGAGGCCGATCAACATAAGTTGATTTGAACGAGTTCCCGGTGTGGAAAGGCGGGAAATTCCCCTCGAAGATGCGTAACAACATATCGTCTCCTCGGTGCTTGTCTCTTAGGATATTTAAATATCCTACAGGGGGCATGTAAGCACTCTGCTGGTTCAGATACCATGGGCAATGCTATCACGAAGCATCGATTGCCAGGGTCTGGATTCGACCACGGAATGCCATGGGCGAGATTATCTCGAAATCTCGAAAGCCAGGGTTCTGGGGGTTGCCATGGGTGGTGCTATCACAAAGCATCGATTTCCAGGGACCTTTAAGGATTGATGATGGGGACGAGGAATCTAATACAGATCATGTTGAGAAGCCAATCCGAAGCTAAAAATAAAAAGAAAAGAGAGAAAAAACTCTCCAAACAAATAAATCTTCTGTCTCTCTCTTACAAAAACGCACTGCAAACTGAACCAAGGCTAAAAATGTCTCAAGCATGGGTTCTTTAACCGTGGAGTCCAACAAACCTTAGGATAGTTTCTGTGGACCTTAAAAACCTTTGTGGAGGACTGAGGTTAAAGTAAGTCGAGTCTAGATTTTGGTTGGTACTTGAGTACCCATAGGCCTATTCTCAGCATTCTGAACTAATCACAAAAGAAAAAGAAAAAGCACTTGTCACAACTAGTAGAAGAAACTCATGGTCAAGAACAGAGGTTAAAATCTTAAAATTTTGCTAAGGGACTAGCAAAAGCTAGGCATGGGGGTATGATGAGAGCCTCATAATGAGTCCTAACTAGCTCATTTTGACCTGAGAAAGTAGACAAAAGCTCCTGCATAACCTAAAGGAAAAACTAAGTCAAGGGTTTACTGTTTTAAGAAGGAAACATGAACTGAAGGGTAAAACTGTAATTTTACCATTGCAATGTATAAACAGGATTTCTCAGAGGCATAACATAGGTAAAGTGGTCTGAATAAGATAAAAAGTGGGTTGGTTTAGTCAGAAATGGGCTATTGTGCAATCCAAGAATTGAATGACATTCTGTAACCCTAAAATAGACCCACTTAATTCAACAAGGTTCTGGTCAGGATAAAAATCAACTAAACCCTCTAAAATTCATGAAAAAATATCCCTTAGGGTTTAGAACCTTCAATTTATCCTTTAAAAATGATTTTGACCTAGATTGGGGTCTTGGCTCAGTATTTAAGTTAATTTGGGTTTTTATGCAAAATATCCAATCAAACGTGGTCAAATATAAAATAAACTTCACCATTGGATTCTTTAGATCTAAATTAGGTTTATACCAAAATTTGGGCCTAAGGGAAGGTCATCTTGACCTACTTTGCAAAATGGTCCACCTAATTACATTATGACCCCTAACTTTTGAAAAAATCCTTACGTAGAGCCCCTTAGCTTCCTCACCACCCTTGCATTCAGGTTTCTTTGCCATTATAGCGGAGGAATCCCACTTCGACGAGGATTCAAGGCTAATATCTCCTTGAATCCTCAAAGATCTCCCAGATTTAGAAGGGAGATTCTCTGAGGATTTCTCCATCGACTGAACGCGATCTCTAGATCAAATTTACGCCCAATCTCTCGTGCAAATGCTCAAGAGATTTGGCTATCCTACCCACCTTCCTTCTCCGGCGATGAGTTTGTGCTGGAAGGCTTTCCCTCCTAGCACAAGAAGCTCGGCCAGCGACTGTAAAAGGATCCCCGGTCCTCTGCAAATCCCTCAAGCTTGATTTGGCTAAAGAATCCCCCAGAATTCCTCTTTCCACTCTTCGGCCAAGTAGCCCACAGGCTTCGGCGACTCTCCCTCCCTCCTCTCATCGCTCTGCCACCATACTAGTGGCAGGGCTCGCTTCGCCTCTTTCCTTCGCGTTGCGTCGCACCAGCACACGCCCCTCTGACCTCCTACTCGTCCCCGTTATCTCCACCTCAGCGCTGTCTTCTGCAACAACGGCACATACGCACTGTTCGTCTCCTCTGCCTCCCCTTCGCTCCAATCACCTCAGATAAGTTCCTCTTCTCCTATTCATTATTTTCCCTCCTTTTATTCCATAAACTACCCCTCGACTGCCACTGTCCACCCTCATCTTCCTCATCTCCGGCTGACCTCCAGCGAGGTGCATCCACCACTCCACACATCCACACGCCTCGCCAACCACCTCACAAGTTCCGCCTCTGTCCATTGTCCATCTTCCCCCTCTCCATTGACCACCACACAAGCTCCACACTTCCACTGAACAAACCCACTCACACAGTCACAGTTCGACCTAGGCAAGCACGTGTAGGCCATTCTGAGCCACGCCAACCCTCGCCTCACCTTCTCCATGATACGGTGAAGGTTTTCCTATTGTTTGACATAGTCGGAAGGTTATTCTTGTGTCATGTAGGGTGGAGCCCCCATCCGCCATTAACAAGCATACAAGCTTGCTTGCTTCTGAGCTCCAGGCCGCGCGTTCTAGGTTTCAGGACCCCAGGCTGTGCAGGTTGAGTGTGCGAGCGAATCCAGCCTGTGAGCATTTGCTACGAGACCTTCAGCTGCTTCAATTGCGTGAAGATATCCTCCTGCAGGTGCCAGCAGAAGTGGGTGGGACTTTTAGTCCCACCTCGGAAATGCAGGAGTGAGGTACGTAGTTTAAATTGATTTTGTGATTTGTGCTGGTTGCCTCGAGTACATAGGGGTGAGGTCCCTCGCCCTCACTCGCCCACGCCTCGTCTGCGACCCGCCCCCACAGACCTGGCACCCGACCCATTTACCTAAGCCTAGCACTCCTCGCGCATCACACCCACGTCGGTGCACCTGGACCCGAGCATGCACCCGACCCAATTACCTGGCTCTAGGAGAGCATACTGAAGAGAGAAATAGAGAGAGAGAGAGAGAGAGAGAGAGAGAGATGCAGGGAGGGTAGGGTATAGGTTTTTCTATGTGGTGCTATGCAGGGAAGAAGAAGAAGAGGAGCTGAGGAAGGAAGAGGAGCAGCAAAGAGAAGAAAATGAAGAAGGTAGCAGCTACAAGGAAGGAAAAAGGAGCGGAAGAAAGAAAGAAGCCAAGAAAGGCACTGTAGCAGAGGAGCAGCCAAGCAGAAGAAGAAAGTAGTCAGTGAAGGAGAGAAGCAGGACTTAGCCACAGAAAGATAAGGAAGAAAAAGAGAAGCAGGAGCAGTCAAGCAAAAGAAGAAAGAAAGAAGACAAGGAAAGACAAATAAGAAAAGAAGAAGAAGAAGAAGCCAAAAGAAGCATAGCCATAGAGCAAAGCAAAAGAAGAGAGAGAGAGAAGACACAGAAGGACAACAAATCAAAGCACTGTAGTCAGAATTTTTAAGACATCTGATAAAATATCAAACATCAAATTTTTTTTTAGCATTATTTCTCCATAACATTACTCTTCAATTTTGGTTGAATCAGTTATTGCTTTTTATTGAAAGTTGCGTTCTTAAGTTTTGAAATACCCAATTGCTTCCTGTGTTTGACCTCGGATACTTTGATTTTCAAGTTTTAAATTTTAATTTTTTTCGTGGTGATTTCATCTATACTGCAACGTAACCACTTTTAAAACACAATTTCGCCTTGTCAACACCCCAGAACCCTGGCTTTCAAGATTCCGAGATAATCTCACCCATGGCGTTCTGTCGCTAAATCTAGACCTTGGCAATCGACATTTCGTGATAATGCTGCCCATGGTATCTGAACCAGCATAGGGTGCTTACATGCCCCCAGTAGGATATGTAAATATCCTAGGAGACATGCACCGAGGAGATGATATGTTATTGCACATCTTTGAGGGGAATTTCCCACCTCTCCGCGCCGGGAACTCGTCCAAATCAACTTGTGTTGATCGGTCGCTCCTTATCTTGGTGACTTTTTCAGAACAACTTAAACGCATTTGCGTGATTTTGATACTTATGTGCATTGAACCAGACTATGTGTGGATTGGGGTGCTTAGGTTACCGAGTCCTGCAAACCAGAGGTCAGTTAATGAGCCCGAATACTCCCTAAGCCTTAGACCTAATACTTAAGCTTCACATTTTCCCCAACCTCTTGAGGACTATCCAGATCTTAGCAGATACTCAAATTTTTAAGCTTAGGAGTACAGCCCAAGAGGCCTAAGATCAGTGTTCCTTCTAATCTTTTTTGTGTTTCCTTAGTACTTTTTTCCTTTCATTTTCTTTTTCTTGATATGGTTTAGAACTCAGTTAATCCCTTAATTTCTTACTAAATGCTATATTTTCTTTTTCTTTTCATTTTGTGCTCCTTTTTTGACATTTTTCACTTTTCCCCTTTTTCTCTTCATGATTTGTATGGCCTCAAAATTTTCTCTCCCCTTAGAATTTTTTATTCTTTTTCAATATTTTTTTCATTTTTTTGGTATTTTTGGGATATGTGATTTTTTTGAAGAAACATTTTCTTGTGAGATGAGTTTTCATGACTTTTTGTGCTTTCATACCCCCCCATGCCTATGATTTGCAATGTCCCCATTATAAATTAGGTGTGTTTGAGTTCAGCTTAGATCATTCATTAGAATAGATTTTGGGTGGGTGAATGGGTTGAGGTGACTGTTGCGAACGATTTCAAAACTCAGGTATGGGTACCTGAGGTGGGGTCAGTTGTTCTAATGAATGAACCCTAAAGTGCAATATGAATTCAGCATTGGAATGTCAAGAAAGGTTTCGGGTTTTTCAAAAATGATGGGTTGCCTCCCGTTAAGGGCTGAGTTTTACGCCATCGACTGGGTGCAATGAGCTCAGGGAGAATGGAGGGTAAAGGATATCTCAGCCAAACTTGTATCGGTCAGGTCAATGAACGGTTTGAGTCTCTGACTGTTCATGACGAAAGGTTCTAAATCATGGTTGAGTGGACTGATCTCGATGGCTCCATTTCTAAAGATTCATCGGACGAGGTAAGGTCTGATCCATTTTGATCGTAGTTTTCCTGGAAACAATTTAAGCTTGGCATCAAAGAGTGGGACTTTTTGACCAGGGTGGAAGATCTTTCTGGATATGTGCTTGTTGTGAAAGGCCTTAACCCGCTCTTTGTAAATTCGCGAGTTTTCATATGCGTCGTGGCATAATTCATCGATCTCGCTCATTTGAAGCTTTCTGTGGGTTCCTACTTTAGAAAGATCTAGGTTGTAGTTCCGTACTGCCTAATAGGCTTTGTGCTCCAATTCGACGGGGAGGTGACATGCCTTCCCGTACACCAATCTGAAGGGAGACATACCTAATTGGGTTTTGTAGGCGGTCCTATAAGCCCACAAAGCTTCCAAAAGTTGGGATGACCAGTCTTTCCTGTCAAGTCTAACAGTGACCTGGAGGATTTTCTTGATCTCCCGATTTGATAGCTTAGCTAGACTATTAGCTTGGGGATGGTAAGGAGTAAAGATTCGGTGTAACACCCCGTATTTAGTCATCAGTGACCTGAATTGAGTGTTAGTGAAATGGGTCCCTTCATTAGAGATTATAACACATGGAATCCCGAACCATGAAAAGATGTTCTGATGAATGAATTTGATAACCACCTTATGATCATTGGTTCGAGTTGGAATGATTTCGATCCATTTGGACACGTAGTCAACAGCGAGTAGAATATACTCGAAGCTGTCCAAAATAGGAAAGGGTCCCATAAAATCAATCCCCCATACGTCGAAGATTTCACATACGAGAATCGGCTGTAAGGGCATCATATCACGGTGGCTCATGTTGCCTAAGGTCTGGCAACGAGTGCATGCCTTATAGTGATTGTATGCGTCTTTGAAAATCGTGACCCAATAGAAGCCGCACTGGAGGACTTTTGCTGTGGTTTTATGACCTGAGAAATGTCCACCACATGCCTGGTCATGGCAGAAGGACAAGATGTCCTGAATTTCAGCTTTCGCGACACATCGTTGAATGATCTGATCAGCACCAATCCGGAAAAGATATGGGTCTTCCTAGAAGTAATACTTGGCATCGGAAAGCAATTTGTCCTTCTTAGCCTTCGGCCAATTGGATGGGATCTGATGTGATGCCAGGTAGTTTACTATATCAACAAACCATGGAAGCCCTGTATTGATAGTCAGGAGGTGCTCATCAGGAAAATGTTCCATGATGGGTCTGGAAGGGTCGATGATCTCAGAAGGGAGGCGGGACAAGTGATCAGCTACCACGTTCTATTTTTTCGCTTTGTCACGAATCTCGAGGTCAAACTATTGCAATAGCAAGATCTAGCAGATTAATCGAGGTTTCGTGTCCTTCTTCGCAAGGAGATGCCTCACAACTGTGTGATCTGAGTAAATGATAACACGAGAACCCAGGAGATATGATCTGAACTTTCCAAGGCAAATACTACGGCTAGCAGCTCTTTCTCAGTAACCATGTAGTTACGCTGAGCCTCGTCAAGTGTTCTGCTAGCGTAGTAGATGACCACGGGTTTCTTGTCAATTTTCTGCTCGAGTACCACCCCTACAGCGAAGTTAGATGCATCGTACATGATCTCAAAGGGTTGAGACCAATCAGGGGACTGTAGGATCCAAGCTTGGGTAACTCGATCACGGAGGATTTCAAATGCTTGAGTGCATTTCTTGGAGATTTTGAAAGGTACATCCTTAGATAGCAGAGTGGTCAGGGGCTCGCGATCTTTGAAAAATCAGGAATGAATCGATGGTAAAAATCGACGTGCCCTAGAAAAGATCGGATGTCCTTGATCGAGCTAGGCATAGGGAGTTTGGAAACCAAATTTACCTTGGCTCGATCGACCTGGATGCCTTTTTTTGATATGAGATGTCCCAGGACAATTCCTTCAGGCACCATGTAATGGCTCTTTTCCCAGGAAAGAACCAGATTCACGTCAATGCACCGCCTAAGGATTTGGACCAAGTGCAGGAGGCAATCATCAAATGATTCTATGAATACTGAAAAGTCATCCATGAAGACTTCTAGATAATCACCTACCATATCTGAGAATATGGCAAGAATGCATTGCTGAAAAGTAGTGGGTGCATTGTAGAGACTAAATGGCATCCTTCGGAACGCGTACGTCTCAAAGGGGCAGGTGAAAGTGGTCTTTTCTTGGTCCTCAGGATGGATTGCCACCTGGTTATAACCATAGTGCTCGTCCAAAAAGTAGAAGAACCTATTTCCCGCTAGTTTTTCAAGGATCTAATCAATAAATGGTAGTGGGAAATGATCCTTCTTTGTGGAGGAATTGAGTCTTCTGTAATCAATACAGACTCTCCACGAATTCGCCACACGGGTTGGTATGATTTCTCCGATTTCAGTCGTGATCACGGTAAGTCTTGCCTTTTTAGGCACAACCTGGATTGGACTCACCCACCGACTGTCGAAGATCGGGTAGATGATCCTTGCATCTAACCACTTGATGATCTCCTTTTTCATGACCTCCTGCAGATTAGGATTCAGACGTCTTTGCATTTCACGGGAAGGTCGTGTGCCCTCTTCGGTGTAGATACGATGTGTGCAGCAAGAGGGGCTAATACCAGTCAAATCATCGAGAGTCCATCCAATATCTCTTCAATGTTGCTAGTGAACAGTAATCAGACGGGATTCCTGATCAGGTGTGAGTCTAGAGTTGATAATCACAGGAAACGTCTAATTGGAACCCAAAAAGACGTACTTAAGATGGTTGGGAAGAGGCTTGAGTTCTAGGACAGGGTTATCAGCAGCAGCGGGCGATTCGGGGTGTGTGTCAGGAACAAGGGAAGGAGTTACGGGTGTATCTAGGTCAGGGTCAGACTCCTCTGATTGCAGGTTTTGATCCTCTTGTGGTTGATCAGAAGTAATGAAGTTTTCCTCAATATATGGATCTTCAACCACAGCCTTGATGTCACATATCTGTTCTATAACACCGCAATTAATCCCTTGTTGAGCTTTAAAGATGTCAATCTTTAATGTTTGGTTCCTGAATTTCAGTTCAATTTGGCCCTCCTAACAATTTTTGTTGGCTCTAACAGTGGCTAGAAAGGGTCTCCCTAGTATAATTGGTGTATCCCTTGAGTTTTCTGGAGCATCCATGTCCAAGATTACAAAGTCCACCAGGAAATAGAAATCCCGCACCCTAACGATGACATCCTCAAGAACTCCTTTAGGTGACTTAATAGATCGGTCATCCAATTGTAATATCACCTCTGTTGGTTTAAGCTTAGATTCCTCAAGATGGTCAAGTAGGGATGTAGGTATTAAGTTTATGGAGGCTCCTAAATCTAATAAAGCTCTATCAAATTGGGTATCACCAATGGTACAGGAAATTAGGGGAGTACCTGGGTCATTTGCCTTAGGTGGGAGTTTGCTCAAAATTATAGAGCTGGCTTGCTCTGACAGTATATTGGACTCCCACTTTTGGTTTGCAGCTTACGCTTAGGTGTACACACGTCTTTCAGAAATCGTGTGTAAGCTAGTATGTGGCAGATCACATACATCAATGGGAGGTTTATATGGACCTGTTCAAGGAGCTTGACCAGATCCTCAGGTGCCACGAGTTTGTTTGTCCTCTTTCCCTTGGTCAAGACCTCAAGAAATGGAACCTTGGATGGTTCCTCTAGAATAGGTCCAGGTTCTTAATCGGGGACAAGGGTATCTTGGATAACTATCCTATGGATTAGGTAGGGTGAGTCTTGTGTTGCTTTGCCACTACGGGTTGTAACAGAATTCAATCCTACCTAGTTTTGGTTTGGAGTTGGTAAAATGGGTGGTTGCTGCTGAAATCCTGCATATGATGTCGAAGCTTCCATCCCGTCGGGTGATGGAACAGAAGGACCCTGATAAATCATGTGAGCTTGGCCTAGATTTGGCTTCATAACGCTCCTCTGGTTTGGCACGTTATTCGGATTCGACAGAGGTTGTGAAGGAAGTGCACCAGGTTGGTGGGAATTTACCATCTGGGCAAGTTAATTGTGAACCTCTGTGATCTCGTCCTTGTGCTATTTTTGCATAGCTGCATTCGTCTTCTGAATGTTAGCCAAAGTCTGAAGGATAAGAGTCATTTGATCTGTTTAAGTTGGTCCAGATTGATAGGTGGGGTTGGGTCGAGTCTGAGGCGACTGATATGGACGAAGAGCTTGTGGACGGGGTTGATATGGTGGCCTTTGATTCTGATTATTTCCCATCCACAGGAAGTTGGGATTATTCCGCCATCTAGAATTATAGGTGTTAGAGAATTGGTCATTCTGGATGGCGTTGAGGTCCTCGCAGATCTGAGGGACCTCAGGAAAGTCAGAGTATGAGGGTTTAGAGTTCTCTCAACTAGAGTAGGTCGGGTTGGAGTTTCCTTCGGTCCTAGAATCAGACGGGGGTGGATATGGGTCCATCCCCTGAGAAGATCAGTGATTGATGTTATGCACAGCTTGCCTCCTTGAGGGCGGCTATGCAAACGGGTTTTGCACAGAGGTGGCTTGCTACAGATGTCGAGTCAGCTCATCAACCTTCTTCTCAATGATAGAGACCTTGTCCAACCTACTGGCCATCAATTCTAAGTCGACGGATGCGGACAGGCCCTGCGTCTCATGTGCTCCTCTTGGATTCGTCGATGCGCGAACATTCGTCTGATCGAATAAGCCCATAGAGTCATTATTGACGGAGTTCTCGCACATATTCTCGAGAATCTCCCACACAGTGTCTTCGTGTTGACCCAAGATATTTCCTCTGTAGGTTGCGTTGACGAATAAGCGGATATCTTCACGGAGCCCCTGGTAAAAAGACTAGACTTGTTCCCATTTAGGAACTCAGTGATGGGAGCACTTTCGCATGAGATCTAGGAAACGGTCCCATGCTTCATGAAGTGGCTCTCCAGATTGTTGGGTGAAGTGTGCGATCTGGTGTCATAAGGCATTCGTCCGACCAACTGGGAAGAACTTTTTCAAAAACTCGGATTGTAGTTCAACCCATGTGTTGATTGGACGCTTTTGAGTCTGATACCAGTGAGCTGCTTTGTCCATGAGAGAGAAGGAGAACATCTTCATAGAAAAATATCCCGATTTTGGACATCTAACCCGAAGGTCTGGGCCAGATGTTTGAGTTGTTTGATGTGCTGGAAGGGATCCTCGGAATTAAGCATGAAACTTAGGAATAGCATGAATCATGTTGGGCTTGAGTTCAGAATCAGGACCTCCAGCTGGGATTTGGACTCGAGGTTCGATTCCCACCGCAGTGGGATTATAGTGATCTTGCATCATAGGATGCTGCAGCGGGTTTACAAAGGCTTGAAATAAATCATTGAGGCACTGAAGTTGGTTTTCAAGGTTATTTTCTTCTTCTATTGGTTATGCCATGATGATGGAAGAAGGAGAATTTGGTTCAGATGAATCAGAGGAGATGTCTATGTGGTGGCGTTGCTGCACAAACACGAACGTTGAGGCCTGACCTTGGCGAGAATGAATCTCTAAAGGAGGCCTCAAGGATGGTCTTAAGGACCTCCTACCGAACATGCACCGATGGTTTGGACGAGAGTAGATTGTGATGGACCCAATCAAGACACCCAAAAATTTGGATGACTATAGAGGTTCGGAGCGGATGATACTGTAGGTTTGGCCCTACGAGGAGGGATGACGTAATAAATGCGGAAATAAAATATAAAGCAATCTCACAAAAAGACAATCACACAAAGGACACAAGAATTTATAGGTGGAAACCCAAACCGGGTGAAAACCACCACCTAACCCTCTCGAGTTAGGATTTTCCGATCGACCAAGTTGATCAAAATCCACTAAACCGAATCACTTTAAACGAGGGTGATTCAACCTCAATACAACCACGCTACAAGTACGAGGGTAGCGTTCCTCAACCCCTTCTCTCCACGAGAAGGATTTTGTCCCACGAAGGAGACGGGAATTCGCAAAGCGAATACCCAACCAAAAGACAAAGATAAAATAAACAACAAACCTATAGAGCCAACAAAGTAATAAACCTAAGCTTCTATAGGAATTAGGAAACTCCCCTTTGCAAGGAGTGCGTCGACGATGACGCGGGTGCGTGAGCCACGCAACGGCGCAATGTCGCTCTCGTGAACAACGACGGGAGAGCGGGTGCGCGAAGGCTTGATGCTCTCAAGGGAATGGAGCTTAAGCTTGGAGAGCAAGATCTTTTCTGGACACAAAAGAGTGTGAAAGTGTGTAGCTAAGTGTATCCAAGTGTGTATCTTGTGTTTTTAGGTGTGTAAAGGCTCCCCTCTATTTATAGAGGCCTTAGGAAGGCTTTGGAAGGCTTAGGAAAGGTTCTATAGCCGTTGGGAACAAAGCCCAAGAGAATCAGGCCGAAATCAGGAACAATCATTGTTCTGACAGGCTTATCAGACGTCTAATTATGGCATCAGACGTCTGGAACTTCACTTTAAGACGTCTGATTTAAAGGTCAGACGTCTGATTCTATGCGGGTTTCCTCCTGACTTGAATCAGATCTAAACAGGGTTTTTGCGCAAGTCCATCAGACGACATACAGGACGTTTGGCACTAAGTCTGGACGTATGGAAACCTGCTTTTACTGTGGGAATTGATTTCCAAACGTTGCAACGGCTAGAAAATCTCTGAGAAGAGATTTTGGGTCAGCCGAGGCAAAAACGGTCAATTATCAGACGTCTGGATAGTCCTAAGGACGTCTGATAAGGCTCTAACGGTCATATTCTTGAGTGTTTGCTAAGCCAGCCAACGGTCCACTAATTGGACGTCTGGCAAAGTCATCAGACGTCTCCTAAGACGTCTGGTCTAAGGTATGGACGTCTGATTTCATCAGACAGAACTAACTATGTCCAGCCTAATAGTTATCAGACGTCTGAAACAACAATCAGACGTCTTAAAATACTTTATCAGACGTCTGATTTGGGAATTAGACGTCTGGAAACTCTGTTTGAACCCTATATTGGTTTTCTAATTGTTCTACAGAAAACCTAAGTATCCTAGGGTTGTGCCGGTGTTCCTAGGACTACTGTTAGGGTACTTTGAGGCTCTTTAACAATATTCTAAGGAAAATAAAAAGAGCAAGAAAATAAAGACAAGAGATACAAGAAAGGATTAAAAAGAATCTATCCTATTCTTCTTGTCTTCTATCTTCAATCTGTCGCTCCACGCGAACCTCCTCCGTTCTTCATTAAGCTCCTCCAATCCATCCTGGATGCGAGCTCGAGTTCCGTCTAAACACGTTCACATTTGCAATTGACCTGAAATCTAGGACTCAAATTGCAAATGTTAAATAACACGTGTTTTGTTATCATCAAAATAAATGATCGTGGTGTTCTAGCACCAACAATCTCCCCATTTTTGATGATGACAAAATCGTAAATAATGCATAAAAATCCTCCCCCTTTTTGACATTATCAAAAAGGTTTGATTGGTTTTAAAATTTCTATAACTCCACCTTAAGACATGCTCTTCTATGCATTTATTTTAACAAAGGTGATATTCTCCCCCTTTTTGTAACAACAAGATAGCTATTATTTTTCTCCCCCTTACTAAAGAAAATTTAGCTACCTTATATCTCCCCCTTAAAAATTGACAATTAGCTCATCATTTTAACTCCCCCTATCTAAATGCTTATAAAAAGATAGGGTTAAGAATTTTTACCTCACCTACCATTGCCAATAAAATGGCCCGAATGGTGGTGGTGGATGCCACATCGGATGGGGCTCCCATCCGTAGCTTGGAGGCCCGGGCATTGGTGCCGGTCTCCAATCTGGTGGTCGACGTGCGGCGGGTCCGTCGCTTGTTCGCCGTCTCGTCGGTCTTCTTGTTCTCCTCCTTGGTCTACTCCTTGGTTCTCCCAACTCGAGTTGACCAGACTTGAGCTTGTAGGTCCAGTCCTTTGTGTTGTAATTATCCCTGAACCCTACAAAACAAGATTCTAATTCTTTTTTCGGTATCCAAGTGGGCTTGGATCCGGATCTGTTAGCGGGTCTCCTTGATGGAGATCTTTTCTCAACCTTAGGGCTATAAAAATTATCTACTTTATTGATTAATTTGTTGGAGTTTTCCCTAAGACATGCGATTTCTTTTTCTATAATATCCATCTTAGTCTTTAAATCAGAAATTTCTATTTTTAGACTAACATTTTCTTCAATCAATTTATTATTTTCATTGATGAGGTCTTAATTTTCTAATAATAGGTTATCATTTTTAGGACTAGCTTCTATGTCCTTAAGTTGTTTTTCTAACCTATCATTTTCATTTTTAGGAAAACTAAGGTTCTTCTTCATGCTTTTGTTTTCTATTTTTAGTGATTTACTAATCTCAAATAGTTCATTAAAAGCTTCTTGTAAATCGAAATTTACCTCGTTGTCGGAGTCGTCGCTTCCGCTTTCGCTGTCGCTATTGCTTCCTCTAGCCATGAAACCAAAGCAAGCGGTTTCTTCTTTTTCTTCTTCTTCTTCCTCCGAGCTGGAATCGTCCCAAGTGGCTTGGAACGCCTTCTTCTTAGATTTCTTTTCCTTTTCCTTTTTCTTCTCCTTTTTGAGAAGAGGGCACTCTGGTCGTAGGTGCCCGTTCTCGTTGCAGTGGTAGCAACGTCTCGGGTTTTCCTTCTTCTCCTTTTTCTCTTTCTTTAATTCCCTACAAAACTTGGAAAAAATTTTAAGTAAAATTCTAAAGTCTTCGTCGTCGGAACTTACCTCGCTATCCGACGCGGCTCTGAAGGCGAGAGTCTTCTTCAGTTTGGGCTCCGGTGTATCCTTCTTCTTCTACTTCAACTTTGTCTCGTAGGCCATTAGATTGCCTAGGAGATCTTCCATGTTGAGCTCCTCTACTTCGTTCGCCTCCTCGATGGCGGTGACTTTCTGTTCCCACTCCTGTCCAAGGGAACGAAGAAGCTTCCCTTGAAGCTCCCCCTTGATGAAGGTCTTCCCTAAAGCTTTTAAATTGTTTACTATGAGAGTGAACCTAGTGTTCATCTCACTTAAAGTTTCGTTAAATTTCATAGAAAAAGCCTCAAATTCTTGTGAAAGTAAATTGAGTTTAGAAGTTTTTACCTTAGAGGTACCTTCGTGAGTTACCTCAAGTGTGTGCCAGATCTTGTATGCGGTGGCGCATTGCGAGATTCTGTTGAACTCCTCCGAGCTGAGCGCGCAATACAACGCGTTCATTGTTTTCGCGTTGAGAGAGAGCTCCCGGATCTGCTGCTGCGAGTATCCTCCGGCGGGTTTCTCTGGGATGTCGAAGGGGGTCTCGCACCTGGCCCAGACTGTGAAATCGGTGGCTTGAAGCCACGTCTTCATCCGCAACTTCCAGTAGGGGTAGTTGCTCCCTTCGAAGAACGGCGGACGGGTTGTGGACTGCCCCTCGGAAATCCTGCTTGTGGAACAGCTTCCCTCCATGTGATCTTTCCGCGGATGTTACTCCTGTAGGTGGAAAACCTGCTCTGATACCAAATGTAGGTTTGGCCCTACGAGGAGGGATGACGTAATAAATGCGAAAATAAAATATAAAGGAATCTCACAAAAAGACAATCACACAAAGGACACAAGAATTTATAGGTGGAAACCCAAACCGGGTGAAAACCACCACCTAACCCTCTCAAGTTAGGATTTTCCGATCAACCAAGTTGATCAAAATCCACTAAACCGAATCACTTTAAACGAGGGTGATTCAACCTCAATACAACCACGCTACAAGTACGAGGGTAGCGTTCCTCAACCCCTTCTCTCCACGAGAAGGATTTTGTCCCACGAAGGAGACGGGAATTCGCAAAGCGAATACCCAACCAAAAGACAAAGATAAAATAAACAACAAACCTATAGAGCCAACAAAGTAATAAACCTAAGCTTCTATAGGAATTAGGAAACTCCCCTTTGCAAGGAGTGCGTCGACGATGACGCGGGTGCGTGAGCCACGCAACGGCGCAATGTCGCTCTCGTGAACAACGACGGGAGAGCGGGTGCGCGAAGGCTTGATGCTCTCAAGGGAATGGAGCTTAAGCTTGGAGAGCAAGATCTTTTCTGGACACAAAAGAGTGTGAAAGTGTGTAGCTAAGTGTATCCAAGTGTGTATCTTGTGTTTTTAGGTGTGTAAAGGCTCCCCTCTATTTATAGAGGCCTTAGGAAGGCTTTGGAAGGCTTAGGAAAGGTTCTATAGCCGTTGGGAACAAAGCCCAAGAGAATCAGGCCGAAATCAGGAACAATCATTGTTCTGACAGGCTTATCAGACGTCTAATTATGGCATCAGACGTCTGGAACTTCACTTTAAGACGTCTGATTTAAAGGTCAGACGTCTGATTCTATGCGGGTTTCCTCCTGACTTGAATCAGATCTAAACAGGGTTTTTGCGCAAGTCCATCAGACGACATACAGGACGTTTGGCACTAAGTCTGGACGTATGGAAACCTGCTTTTACTGTGGGAATTGATTTCCAAACGTTGCAACGGCTAGAAAATCTCTGAGAAGAGATTTTGGGTCAGCCGAGGCAAAAACGGTCAATTATCAGACGTCTGGATAGTCCTAAGGACGTCTGATAAGGCTCTAACGGTCATATTCTTGAGTGTTTGCTAAGCCAGCCAACGGTCCACTAATTGGACGTCTGGCAAAGTCATCAGACGTCTCCTAAGACGTCTGGTCTAAGGTATGGACGTCTGATTTCATCAGACAGAACTAACTATGTCCAGCCTAATAGTTATCAGACGTCTGAAATAACAGTCAGACGTCTTAAAATACTTTATCAGACGTCTGATTTGGGAATTAGACGTCTGGAAACTCTGTTTGAACCCTATATTGGTTTTCTAAGTGTTCTACAGAAAACCTAAGTATCCTAGGGTTGTGCCGGTGTTCCTAGGACTAC
Source organism: Thalassia testudinum (assembly GCA_037157565.1). NCBI lineage: Eukaryota > Viridiplantae > Streptophyta > Magnoliopsida > Alismatales > Hydrocharitaceae > Thalassia > Thalassia testudinum. The sequence goes on along the minus strand of JAZHRO010000015.1, from coordinate 19,509,306 downwards.
TGTTATGGTACTTTGAGGCTCTTTAACAATATTCTAAGGAAAATAAAAAGAGCAAGAAAATAAAGACAAGAGATACAAGAAAGGATTAAAAAGAATCTATCCTATTCTTCTTGTCTTCTATCTTCAATCTGTCGCTCCACGCGAACCTCCTCCGTTCTTCATTAAGCTCCTCCAATCCATCCTGGATGCGAGCTCGAGTTCCGTCTAAACACGTCCACATTTGCAATTGACCTGAAATCTAGGACTCAAATTGCAAATGTTAAATAACACGTGTTTTGTTATCATCAAAACAAATGATCGTGGTGCTCTAGCACCAACAGATACCCCTTAGTCAGAAAGTCATCCACCTGAGAAATACCTGGGCAGCCAGAGAGGGAGAGTCCCGCAAATACCCATACATGGTAGAGCACCCCCATGAGTTACAGGGTTTCCCCCACCCGACCTCTCTTGTCACTGATGTTCCAGGTAGACCAGAATGGGGACTTGGACCTCTTAAGTCTACCAGTTTTAGTTAAGAGCAAGGGTGCTTAAGATTCCACTTGAACTTTAGATGTATTGAGTGCAAAAGTGACCTAATTTTAAGGTTGGTTGACCCAACAAGGGGGTCAACTTCACCTATTTGTCTTTTGAGAAGTTTTTAGGTCCTTTCTTTTAAGATTCAAGTGAGATTTAGAGCTTGAATTTTAGGGTTTTCTTGAATAAGTCTCTTCAACTGAGGCTTAGGCACACCTCTTTTTGGAGAGTTGATTCTTGCTTATGAAGGTGTGTCTCTAAAACTCTAAATTGAAATCCTTAATTTGGAGCTAATCTTTGTCCAATTTAGTTTGCCAAAATATGGCATCTAGGGCTCAATCAAGAAGGTGGTAGTCCTAGTTACCTTAAGTAGGTGCACAAATCAATGTTGTTGAAATCAAATCAGGCAACTTGGTGAATTAACTAGAAATGGAAAGCAGGTAGCCCTAATTGATTTTATCCTTTTTTGCCTTTTCAGAATGAGGGGCTTAAGAGAAAGAGATTAATCAGAAATTACCTGCCCCAGGCGTGTTTGCTGTGCGGCTATCTTCTTTTGAATCTTCTCCCTGAAACAACCACAACAAAAAGAGATATATCAAATTAGTACCAAATCAGCAATTGTAATCAAGATTTCTAAATCGCCCGATGCTCCCCGGCAACGGTGCCAAAATGATTGAAGCGCTTGATCGAGTTTTAAAAAGGTCGCATTATAGTACAATCGAAAAGGCATTCACAACAAATACAATTTATTACTCGAATTTTAAAGTCCGAGGTCAAACACAACACAGAGAGCAAATTAAGGTTTAGAAATCAAGATCACAACTTGAGAATTTGAAATAACATAATATGCAATAAGATCAATGTTATAGTGCAAAAAGATAAGAATAAATGTAAGGCACTAAAGAAACCAATGTATGTGAAAAAAGCTCAAAATGCTTATGCTACAGTGCTTGATTTCTCTTCTATCTTCTGCTTCTTCTCTTGTTCTTCTTTCTTTGTCTCTGACGGCTGCCCTTCAATCTTCTTGTTCTTTCTTTCTCTTCTTCTCTATTCTCTAGCTTCTACCTTTCTTCCTTTGCCTTTCTTCTCTTTTCTTTCTTTGCCTTCTTTTCCTTCTCCTTGGCTTTGGCTTTGGCTTTAGCTTTCTTCCTCCTTCCTTCTTTCTTCTTTGCTGGATTCCTTGCCTTAGCTTCTCTTTGGCCTTGTCTTCTCCTTCCTCTTCCCTTGGCTTCAGCTTCACCTTTCTCTATAGAGCAAAACCTACTCTTACCCGCGTGAGCTCTCTTCTCTCTTTACTCTCTTAGGTTCGCTCTCCCAGAGCCATAGCTTCTCGGGTAATCGGGTCGGATACGCACTCAGGACCAGGCCTATCGGCGTGCGGTGGTGGGTGAGGTGTGCGGTTGGGTTGGGTCACCAAGTCCGCAGGGTGTGATCACGGATGAGGCGTCGAGTCGGGTGAGAGGGGACCTCACCTCGTGAAATGGAGGCAATCAGCCCAATGCAGAAAATCACTTTATGCGGGTGCGGCACTCCGCATCTTTCCAAGGTGGGATTAACTTCCCACCCTCTTTCACGTGCGCCTGTAGCCGACTGTCTTCGTTCAATTGTAGCTACTGGGATGGCTCTTGGCTTCAATTGGTCACTTGGAGATGTTTGTGAAGGCTCTCCGCGTGACCTGGGACTGGATCCTGGAGTGGGCATGGCCTGGAGAAGCTTGCAAGCAAGCTTCCTGCTGTGTGTCAATGGCGGCGAGCCCCTGGACCTAAAATCAGACAAACAGCCTCATGGCCACGTTAAAAAGCTCAAGGAGCTTCGCCAAGGTGTGGTTAACGTGCAGAGGTGGTCGGCGTGGCGTGGGACCGCCTAAGGGAACTTGCCTAGGGCACATTGTGGCCGTGTGTGTGGGTGTGTTCGGGGGCCCTTGTCAGTGAGTGGTGGAGTGTTGTGAGTGGGGGGTTATGATCAGTGAGTCGGGGCAGTGCTTATGGACCGGTCGGCGAAGAGGGAGGTGGTCTGTGGATGTGGAACGAACTCGCCGGAGTGGTGGCTGGAGGTGAAGGGGATGATGGTGGTGGAGTGCGACAGTGGTCATTTGAAGGAAATAAAGAGGGGAAAAGAATGTAGAGAGTGAGAGAGACTTATTTGGGAGTGAAGAGACGAAGGGGGAGGTAGGAATGGCATCTGTGTGTATTGCCGACGCTGGAGACAAAGATGCTTAGTGAGGGAGGTCGGCGAGGACGAAGGGGAGGCAGGAGCGTCGGCAGGTGTGGCGCAACACAGACGAGGGAGAGGAAGAGGAACCTGCCACCGGTATTGTGGCTAGGCAACAAGGGAGAGTGGGAGAAGTCGCCGGAGCTTGACGATCACGTCGACTGGAGGAGGAGAGATGAAATTGAGGGAGTTCTCCGGTTGAATTCAAGCTTGGGAGATGCAAGGCGAATTGGGGTTTCTTAAATAGGCCCTAGAGGTCGGGTTTGTGCTTGGAAGCCAAGCTTCCAAGCATGGCAATGTCGCCAGCAATGGAAACTTGAGAGAGATCCAAATCTCTCATGCGTTCACATGAGAGATTGGGTACCAAATAAGGCTTCTAATTGGGTTCACACTGGAGGAGATTTTTCAGAGAATCTCCCTTTCAATTTTGAAGGGGATTCTCTGAGAGATCAGGGAGAAATCGCCCTTGCAAACTTGTCGGAGTAGGATTCCCTCCGCTATAATGGTGGAGGGACCTAATTGGAAAGAACGAAGAAGCTAGGGGGTTAAATGTAAGGGTTTTTGAAAGATAGGGGTAGAAATGTAATTGGGTTGGACCTATTTGCAAAGTGGGTCAAGATGAATTCCCCTTAGGTCTAAATTTTGGTACAATCCTAATTTGGACTTAAGGAATCCAATGGTGAGGTTGGATTTTGGATTTGACTACGTTTGATTGAGCAATTTACGTAAAAACCTAATTTAGGGCAAACATTTGTCTGAGACCCCATTTTAGATTAAAATAGGTTCCAATGGCCAAATTGAAGGTTCTAAACCCTAGAGAATATTTTTCTATGACTTTTAGAGGATTTAGGTGAATTTTATTCTGACCAGAACCTTGTTAACTCAAGTGGGTTTGTTTTAGGGTTACAAGAAGTCATTTAATTCCCAGAATTCACACGAACCCTTTTCTCTTTGAACCAACCCACTTTTTATCTTGTTAAGATCATTTGACCTGTGTTTAGCCCTTGAGAAAACCTGTTATTGTACTGCAATGGTAAAATTATAGTTTTACCCCTTGTTTCTTACTTTTCTCTCAGAATAGTTATTCAATGAATTAGGACCTCTAGTTGGTTATGTAGGAGCTTTTGTTCTCTTCTATGGGTCAAAATGAGCTAGTTAGGGCTCATGATGTTGTTCCCATCTGTAAGTGATAAACGTGCATTCATTCATGATAAAATGCCTACTTATGTTAGTTCCTAAGCTTCACATTGTAGGTAGCAATGTAAATAATGCATAAGATTCATCATATTGCATTTAGGGTGATTTGTACAAACTTTATATTGATTCATGCATTATTATGGCCAGGGAATAGGGCGAGACATTTCGACGCTTAAAATGAAAAATTTGACTGTACGGATGAATCCAAAGTGACGATCGCAATCTGGTAACGCAGAAATCATCTCAATCCAAGCATCGTAGCATCCTCTACAGGCAAAGAAAGGTGGATGATCTAGATGGTGCCACGTGGCACCATCCAGATCACCCAATGTCGCCTAGCTCCCCTCCAAAGCACCTTAAAAGAAGATCCCAGCTGTTGGATCTCAATCCAATGGCTGAGAAACCATCGCTCAACCGTTGCTTAGCCCTAAAGGGGGAAGTCCTAATGAAATCTCGACCGTTGGATATTCATCCAACGGTCGAGAACTGGGGAGGCAGTAGCTCTTGGCATGACAATCTAGTTCCTTTCCTCATTGGTTGTGCTCCTGTCTCTCAATGGAGAGGCATGGTTAAAGCAGCGATCCGTCGCAGCCTCTTCGACACCAGCAAAATTGGACCGCTCGATCTCGATCGAGCAGTTAGGATTTGAATGTACGGATGGACACCTATGCCATACGCTCAATCACATGCGACGACTAGGCGTGCTTCGATGAGCAATCCCAGCACTTCATCCACGATCGAGCGGCTGACATTCTCTCTCTCCAGCGGGTGCACAATTCAAACGCAAGAACAGGATGAGCGCGCGATCCACATCGTCCACCTACGATCCAAAGGAGCGATCTTCGCACAATCTCTGCCCTCCAACAATGATCCAATGCCATCGAGCGAGGTGCAACTGCTGCAGTGCCATCCAACTGTTGTGCGCTGGCGGTGCATGGGCGGCGTGTGTCTTGCACGCTGCATTTGGTGCGTGGCCATGGTAAACCCCTCCCTTACACTTATATAGGCCCACCTACACCTTCCCATTGGCATTCATCTCTACCTATGCTACTCCCACCTACTCCAAAGCTCCAAGAAGCCTACCAAGCTCGCAAGAGCTTTATTCCCAAGCTCCAAAGGCTCCTTATTAGTGTAGAGTCCTATCCCTCCACCAAATATTCAACCATCCTCTCACCACCTTCATAGGGAACCCTGGAGCCATCCCCTCACCTCCATTCAGGTAGACGATCACCTCCACCTCCTCACCCCCATTCCCACCTTGGTGAAGCTTTCCTCTACCTGGGTTCATCCTGCGCCTCAGCTCTGATGTCCAACATCTCTCCTCCTTCATCCAAGCTATCTCTAAGCGTCGTCGTGTCGCCAAACATCCACTTTGGAAGATTTCCTCTCACCCTCATCTCTTTTAGTTTGTTTAGTTTATTGTTGTCATAATAAACACTATTTCACTTCAAGCAATCAAATTGTGGTCATCTCTCTATTCTTTTTATTGCAAGTGATTTTACCATTATCCTAAAATACCAAATAAAAACAACAAAACCTAAAAAACTCAAAAAGAAACAAATTGAAATGCAGATTTCAAGAAACAAACGTCGCCTCCCTATGTTCGACCCGGGACTCCCTTTCAAGTTTCGGTAAATTTTATTTGATAGTGAGTTTTGCGACTACGATGATGGGGTTTCTCAAAACCATAACTTTTCCTCGTGAAAATTCGCTGATCAATAAGCCTCGGGAGGTGAGTGAAAGCAGCTGGCCCCCTGTTAGGAGAGCAAGAGAAGGGGGAGGGAGGAGGCTTCAAGTAGTCCTAAGGAAGTGCCCCTCAAATAGAAGAGAAAGGCAGAGAAGCTGTGTATATCTCCTTTGACTCTAAGGGGGTGAGTGGTGAAGAAAGTGTCCCCTCCTCATCTTCCCTCTAGCCAACCTCGGTCGGCACCCCCATCCTACCTCAGCCGGCACCCCCAACACTTTCACCCGTGTGGTCGAGCAGGTGGCCATTGGGAAAGGTTCCGCGGTTGGTAGTGTATTTGAGCCATCGCCATCCTTGCATGGAGCCCCTGGAATAAGCATCCCGACTAGTTCTCAAGATATAAATGGCTCCATACCTTTTGGGTAGAGGGTTGCAAGCTCTACCCAAGTCACGCTTTAGGTAGCACCCCCCAGTCGGGATCTTGTTACTACTCTGCAGGCTGTTATGTCTGGTAGACCATCACTTACTCCCGAGAGTTTGTCAGCATCTCAAGCCCGGGGGTTGGGGGCTCCACAAGCATCAACCCAACCTTGGCTAACCTTGAAAGGTAGGTGCTACGGCACTTGCAGGATGCTGTCACCTAGGCTAACCCTCCAAGTAGGAGGGTTAATCTGAAGCATATCTATTTTTAGTGTCTTCATGTGGTAAGTTGCCCTTCTGAACTAGTGCCCTCCATGGTGCCTTCCCAAGTATGTTACAATAATTCCTATTTTGTTGCTACGCAGGTGGACACACTGGGGCTGAAATTCATACCCAGCTCTATTACAAGTGAGTCTTCTTTTGAGTCTAGCTTCACCACCCTCAGTAAGGTGGTGGACATGGCGACGAAGTGGGCGATCATTACTATGGTTGAGCATAGGAATTTTATTTACCAGCTAGAAGAGGCCAATGCCACTCGCCTAAAGGTAGAAAAGGAGGCTGAGGGGGCAATAAAGAGGCTAAACTCTTTTGGGGACCTTCCTGTCACTTTTGTTGTGCCTGCAAGGAGGTGAACGCCACCTGACTGGGGCTAAGAGCAATCGGGATGATGACCGCCTAGCTCGTCGACTCCCTTGGAAAGATCCATCAAAAGGATGTTAAGAAGATAGGGGAGCTTGATGACAAGCTTGAGGGAGCCGTCACCAACCTATCGTGGGTGAAGGAGGAGGTCTGGGTGTTCAAGATGTGCCACTCTTCTACCTTGGAGTATGAAAAATCCCTTAAGGAAGAGTGCCTTCGCCTAAGCAGCGTCATGGACAACATCGCCAAGGCTAGGGAGGCACAGAAGAAGGTTGAGGTGGAGGCTCGGGAGATGAAGGGAGTGTTCGTCACAGCCCACCAGCTTGCTAAGGGGCTAGAAAAATCCAGGAGCTAGAAAGTGCTCCCATGATAGAGAAGGATCCTAACATTATGATGGAATTCTTTGCGCTTGATCCTTCCATGAAGAAGAGCTAGGACCTTGTCTCTACTAAGGCTAGGAAATACACCTTGGCATCAGCATAGTCTATTCTAGAGGGCAGGCATAGCTTGACATAGGAGCTTTGCAATTGGTCTATTGACCAATTGAATGCCTAGTATGTTCGCTCGAAGGAGGAGGGTCTTATAGAAGATAAGGCTCCACTCTCCCTGAATAGGGACCAGGCTGACAGTCTAGTTCCTAAAGAGGGGTTGGACAAGACTAGCCCCGCTAGAGCTCCGCGTGCTACCAGTGACAATGATCAACCCTCTGGCTATCTCAATCCCACTTATGAGGCTGCCTCTACTTCGCCAAATCCCAAGGTCAATGATGTGCACACATCTAATTGGCCTAAAATGTTTATTTATGCATGTTTCTAGTGTCGTAGAAGTATTCAGCATTATAAATATTACATAACATGCATCATTCTGCATTTAGAATAGATTGTATAAATTATAGGTTAATTTTTCCTTTTTATGATCAGAAGATAGGGCGATATTTAATTGGGCCTTGGATTGAAGATCCAACCAAATGAATCTGATCAGGGCGATGATCGGAGTTCAACGCCTCCGAGATCGCCCCGATTGGACTTCTGTAGCATCAGATGCAGTCCGAGGAAGATCAGAGGCAAAGGGGAAAGGTGGTGAAAATTTAGACTTTAGACGATAAATCCAACTACACTGATGGGTTCGAATCAACGATCGCAGCCCAACAGCATGCAAATTGATCCAATCCGACATTTGTGACACTATCTACGAGCATTTAAAGATGGAAGCCCAAATGGCACTAAGTGGTGCCATCCAAGCTACCCAAAGCCACTGGTGCTCCTCCTCCTCATCAAAGAAGCCTTGATCTCAGCAGTTGGATCTTGATCCAACGGCTGAGAATGCTCCACGTCATCCCTCCCCAGCATTGTACACTCGTTAAAGGCTAAGGTCCGCGCGATCTCAACCATTGGATATCCGTCTAATGGTTGAGAGCGCATGAGCCCTAATTCAAAAGTGTAACACATTCATTGACGTGGCACAGCGGTTGTGCACTGCGTTTGTGAAGGGATGACTGATAAGTCCACTTTAGTGGATCATTATTTAGTCTAAGTACTCCTTGATTAGTTATTCTTAATTGTTAATTGATTAGGAGTTATATGATTATTCACCTTAGTTTGCATATAATTTTATGCGTTAATTTTACATTTAATAACTTATGATATGGTAACATAATCTATTTGATGGATGCAAGCTAGGTGCAAGAGCTCAGACGTCTATTTTTTTTTTTACTTCTATAAGATGTCCTAAGCTTAGATTGGACGTCTGGGTACTACCAACATGAACTCACTGACACTACATTTTTTAAGACGTCTGGAGCTTGGATCAGACGTCTGATGAAGAATGGCCAGAGCTTATCCTACCGTTCTAATGTAGACACACTTAATTACGTTAAAATGCCTATTCATGAATGTTCCTAGGCTTAGATTTGCACTTCATAGTATAAATATTGCATAGCATACATCATTCTGCATTGAGTAGTTGTATATATTTTAGGTTTATCACGTCCTTTTTATGGCCAGGAGGGAAGGAGATTTATTTCGGGGCCTCAGATGGATGATCTGACTGTACGGATCTAGTCAAGACGACAATCGGAGTCTAACGCCTTCAAAATCATCTAAATCGAAATCCCGTATCACCTTATGTGATTCGAGGAAGATCAATGGCCAAGGAGCAATGCGATATCCTTATGGGCTTCAGATGAAAAATCCGATCGTATAAATGAATCTGGAGCAACGATCGCAGTCCAGCAATGTGGGAATCATCTCGATCTGAGCATCGTGACACCCTTTGAACAAAAAGAAGATGGATGGCCCAGATGGCGCCACGAGGCGCCATCTAGGCCACCCAACATCGGCCAGCAGTGCCCATCCACACCACTCCTCATCTGCGACCTCCATTCCTAGCCATTGGATCTTAACCCAACAGTTGAGAAGCCTTCGTACTGCTCTCCTCTTCGTGACACAAAGGATGGCTTAGTGCATTGGCTAGGCACTCTCCGCAGATCAAATGGCATGGGGTCACATCCCACTGAAGCGTCCTTGCTGCAGCAATTGAAATTCAGCCACCGGATCTTCATCGAGCGACCACGAAGCTTCCACACGGCGCAATCCCGTGGGCTAGATTCGCGCACACATGTGATCATGCGAAATCACACACATGATCGTACACAGGCACGAACTTAAGATGTCTGCTGGCATTGTCAATTGTTTGATGCCAATCCAACGGTGCTCGTGCCTCTCTTCGAAGCCAACGGTATGAACCTTGCAAGAGCGCGATCAGCGGGTGCACCTAAGTCTTCAAATCTTGATCGAACGGCAGGGAGGCGCTCCAACAGATGCCAGCGGGGATAGAGCATGAGAGCTAGCAGGCTTTAGCAACATTTGGGGCATTGGTTGGCGTGGATCTTCAACGACTCATTTGATGTCCCTATAGCCCTTGGACGAATTCCTCTTCCGTTCACTATAAAAGGACCTCTACACCTTCTCTTCTTCATCTCTTCCTTTCTTCCTCTCACCACCTCGAAGGCTCTAGAGAGAGCTTGTCCCATGCCTGGGATGCTCCTTTAGAGTAGAATCAAATATTTTCTCCCCTCTCATCCCCCTTCGTGGAGCATCCCGTAGCTGTCTTTTCACCTACTTCGGGAAGTAGATCCTTGCTGCGACACCGTCCCGCCCTGCCCTCCGTCCTATGCCCTATCCTCGTTCGTCCCGCTCCTCACCACCTTCCTCTAGGTGACATCAGAGTAAGTCATCCTCCGAGCGACCATCAAGAGGGATTCTTCTCATCTCCATCTATCTTTACTACTTTCTATTGTAGTTTTTCCTGCTTTCATAGCTGTAGAAACACTTGTTGAGATATATGTGATTGTTTCTCTCTCTCTCTCTTATATTTTGCAAGTAGATTAGTTAGATAAGAATTCATTGACCTAATCTTTTGCTTACTAAAAATACCAAAAAAATTAGAAAAGGCAAAAATGACAAAAACAAATAAAAGTGAAATGCGTATTTTTCAAACCAAACATTCGCCTCCCTGTGTTCGACTTGGGACTCACTTTTTGAGTTTCGATTATAAATTTTATATAATCAGCGGATTTTCTCGCGAATAGAACGACGACGATAGGTTTTCCAAAACCCAAACCCTTTCTGCATGAATCTCCGCCGCTATCACATTCCAACCACTCGCGATCCTCGCTGGGTGGTTGGAGAACCCTTCGGTCGAGGAAAGGAACAAATAGAGGAGATCTCGGGGGGAGAACTTTTAAAAAGAACGATATCTCCTTCCTCGCATCCATCACCACCATGGCCCTCTTGCCTGCACTATGTCAATAGCTTGCACCATGAACCAAACCTACACCATACCATGGTAAAGGTGAGCATTGTGGCCTAAAGCATACCTCCATCTCGCTGGTCACATGGTGATAGCATGTGGCCACAACACCACCACTGACAACTTTTACCCAACATCACCACTTTAACCCTCGCAGCCAAACCCCATCTGCCTCTTCTTCATCTTCTTCCTCTTCTCCACTCGCAGAGCAACCCACCTTCACCACCTTCTCCCTTCCCACTCCAACACCACCACTCTCGATCTCAGGACCCAACTACTCATTCCTCCCTCTCGCCACAGCACACGCCCACCATTGCCACCATCGCCAACCGTCTCACCCCCCTCTCTTCCCACACCCCACTACTTCATTGCCTTCTTTTTCTTCCCCTACGCACACGCACACCTCAAAGAACCCAACAGCCAGCACTCACCTCCATCTCCACCATGCGCAGGCACACCTCGTGCCCACGCCTCTTGTTGACCTCACACGCTCGCACATGATTTTCGTGCGCCTCTACCAACTCCACGCCCGTGCGACTACTCGCGCAGACACCAGCTCACGTGTGGCCGCAGTTCCAGCCGATCCTCGCAGCCAGCCACCTTCCATCTGGTCGGCCGCCACCAACCATCTCCTGCCTCATTGCCACCATTAATGAGATCCACTCCTCCAGTAGACCCCCTCCACCAAAGCAAACGACCGGTGATCCCCTTCCTTGCACACACAACCCTCCGCAGCAAATGCTCTGTTTCAGGTTGAATTTGTTTTTACATTTCGCGCCACTGCTAACTGAATTATTTGATTAGTTTAGGTTATTTGGTGGTTTTGCTCTCTGCCCCCCCTTATTCCCTCTATTCTCCAAAATCTATTGTTGCTGCCTGCAAGCTTTCTCTCTATCACTCATGACTAAGAAAATCATGAAGTTAGGAAATAATTATTAAGATGTCTGAGGTGTCAGTTGCATGCAACATCATTTAACTCTCTCCTCCGTTATTATTTCATCCAATGAAAGGATTGATTGAAACAAAAGATGCATTTAAGAAATAATCTTGCAAAGTATTTTTCTATGGAATTAAGATTAATGTGGAAATATTTGTGAGTTTATTTAGTTCATATCTCCCTGTGGATGCGACATCTTTATTGTGGTTCAATTTGATATCTGTTTTAATTTTTGATTGAGAGATTTTCTGATGATAACGTTATCATCAACTATATCTAGCTTTAATTAGTCAAAATTCATTACTAAATGCTCCTACATAATCGCCAGAAGACTGTATTTCACTGTATATCCTTTCTAAGAGAATTACATTAAAATAGGGGTAAATCTGCAGTTTTAACAGTATATCATAAATATAGAGTAATCATGAGGTTTCCATGGGGTTAATTAAAGGTTAAATATTCATAAATGTTTAATAAGTGGGTTCATAAAGATAAAAATAGATTTTCATGCATTTCGAGAATGAATAGACATTTGAAACCCTAAAAATAGACCTACTCAATTAACTGAGGTTTTGGTCAAGAAAAAATTCACCTAAACCTTCTAAAAATTATATAAAAATATTTTATAAGGTTTGGTATGCTTGCTTTGACCATTGGAACCCAATTTGACCTAAAATAGAGTTTTAGAAAGATAGTTACCCTAATTTGGGTTTCTACACAAATTACCCAGTCAAACTTAGTCAAAACTTAAATCCGACTTCACTATCAGATTCCTTGGGTCCAAATTATATTTTTACCAAATTTTGGGCCCAATCAGAGATCATATTGACCTAGTTTGCATTTTGGTCCAGTTTGATTCTTCCTTTCTCACTTAAACCCCTAGTTTTCAAAATATGTTTCAAATACCCCCCTAACTTCATCATCTTCTTCACCAATAGGTCCTCACCACCTTCAAACTCCTAAACCCATTACTGCTGACCTTCAATCAGTGATTACTTCCTGATTTCGTGGACAAACCCTTCTAAACTTGGAAGGAAGATTCACGATGAGATCCTCTTCAATTTGGACCTACTCCTACCTTCCAAATCCTTTCATGGTGCTCATGAGAACTCCTTGAATCTGCATGTCCTACTTGCGAAAACCATGGAGTTACAAGCTTGATTTCCAAGCTTAGAACTCCTCCTTAGGTCCTATAAAAGAACCCTGATCATGCTCCTTACCTCCTTAGCTTGGTTTAGAGGCCGGACACCCCCTCTTTCCTTCTCCCTGACCTCCTCTACCAACTCTGGTGAGTCCTCTGTCCACCTTCCTCATCAGCCGTCACGGACAATAGCCGACGAATTCCTCTTCCCCACGTTCTTCCGCGTCTTGCAATACCGACGAACGCTTCCTTCCTCGTCTTCCTCGCTGCTCCATCACTGGAGGCTTCATCTTCTCCGTCGCTGGCCTACCACAACTGGCGTCCATCCTCCCCTTTCGTCCAGTTAGATTAGTAGTTAGGTTCCTTTAGAGTCTTAGGTTAGTTTTTCCTATCCAAAAACCAAAAAGAACCCCTCGACGTCGACGTTCGCCATCGTCTTCCTCCGCTTCGACCACCTCTCTGGCAAGGTCATTCGCTCACCTCACACCTCCATACACCTTGCCAAACCTCCCAAAAGATCTGCCGTCCATCCACCATCAAAATCCCTCTCCTATTTCATCCTCTTGTACACCCAAACACACCATCGGCCAACCCACCCTCGCACGACCATCTCCATCACGAACCGACCTCTCCACTCACCCTCTTGCCACCCACGCACACCACCAAATTCTTCGTTCCACGACAGAACTTCTGAACTTATTTGACATGGCTGCAAGGCTTTATTGTTGCTTTCAAGTCACAAAACGAAGTTGCCATTGCTGAAGCTCCTTCGAAGAGCTTAACCACATGTTCTTGCGGTTTCACTTTCAGGTCTTTGTTCCAGGTGAAGTGGACTCATCTTAAGAATGATCCCAGGTGGTCAATTGGGAGCTTTGACCGCTCCAAGAGCTTCAATTGAACACCACCTACTACTGCTGTCCGCGTGAAGAGCAAGGTGTGGGATTACTCCCACCTTGAAAACTCAAAAGCCACTGCAGCCACATAAGTTGAATTTCTAATTGTGCCTTATCGCCTCGACACTTGGGGGTGAGGTCCCCTTCACCCTTCACACAACCCGACCCGCTTATGCTTTACTCCTTGGCTACTACCCACTGCCAATGCCCTGGACTCGGTTACTGTGCTCAACCCGAATACCCGTAAGGCCGGTTATTTGAGAGGAGGAAAGGAAAGGAAGGAAAGAGAGAGAGAGTGGGGGAGGGGAGGGTTTTTCTCCTGCAAGCTTTGTGCGACACTTAGTCGCTGAGAATGAAAGAGGAGAAGGAAGAAGAAGAGGAGAGGCCATGCTTGAAGGGAGGCTGCAAAAGAAAGAGAAGAGAAGAGGTGAAGAGTCAAATAAGACTTGAAGAGAAGGAAGAAGAAGAGGAGAGGTCGTGCTTGAAGGGAAGTAGTGAAAGAAAGAGAAGAGAAGAGAAGAGGTGAAGAGCCGAAGAAGACTCGAAGAGAAGAAGAGAAAAAGGCTCTTTACAGAGCACTGTAGAAGGCAACATTTAAGTCGTCTGATTACCAAAGCAGATGTCTGATCGCTATTCATTTATTTAATTCATTTGAGTAATTGATATGTGCTTAATTAAGGCTAATAATTGGTAATCTAAATCACCATTATTTTGTCTTAGATATCTTTTTGGTCTCTTAAAGTCTTGAAATACTCATGTTCTCATTGGATATCAGAGTTGAGCAGTTATCATTCATTGAATATCATTACTGTACTTAAATTCTTGTGCTCATTTATATTTTAATCGAGATTAGTGCTTGAATTCCATATTTGCCCCCTGTGTTAGACCTCGGGCTTCATTTAGATATTCGAGTAATAAATTTTATTTGTTGAAGAGCGATTTTTCAATTATACTACAATGCATTTCCCTAACATTTTCCACCACATAAAATAGAACAACGAATCATTTTATTATGACTATCTTAATTAAGTGAGAATCTCTCTGTCAAATAGTATTGTTGCCGAGGAGGCAACAGGCCTAATAAACTCACGAGTATTTTTCTTGTCTGCATTGAGTTCTTATTGAGATTATACATCCATTGATCTATCATTTTTCTGTGTAAGGTACATTCGTGAGGAGGAGAACGTAGCGGAGACAATACGGTTGGTGGACCTTGACGCCACTTGGAGAACAACAATAGGAGCGTGTGGGCCTTGATCCCGCACATGTGAAGATGCACGGAGGACCATCTAGGAGGATCCTGCCTCTAAGAATTCTGATTTAGAATTTTAGAGTAGACTCTTTAGGATTTAGTCTAGTTATTTGTTTTCTCACCCTTGTAATCTGGGGCCAGGTTTTGGGGGATTGTCCCCGATTCTTTAGATTCTAGGATTATTCTGTGTGTGGTAGTTAGTTCTTCTGATTGTGCATTTATTTAAAAAAAAAATCCAAGTTGCCTGATAGAAGCTGCATATTCATAGGTAGACCATCTAGGAGTGCTTGAGCAGCATCTAGATTTTCTTACTGCATTGTATACATTTTTGCATCGAAGAGTGCCGGAGCAAGGTATGTATTTCCTATCTTTTTACATTAGTTATCTGCACACGCATTGCATTTGGACATAATTAAAGAAGACTACTTAAACGGACGTGAAAAGATTAATCAAGTGGTCACATTACTTCTTGAAAGAAAGGTAAAATATACAGTAAGTGTTTGAATAACTTGATTGTGATTTTCAAAAGAAAAATTATTTTTTGCGGTGTGATGCACACTTCCTGCACCGAGCACGCACTGTAGGCACTGCACTAGGACTTGGACCCTTAAGGCTATAGGCATCGATCTCTTTATTGGTGTAAACCCTCCTATCTCGCTTTATGACGGTGGTACTAACTTTTGTTTGAGTGATTTGATACTCTAAGGAGGGGGACACCCCTTAAAGGAATTCAAGGGTAGTTAAGAGTCACCGCTAATGCATCACCTCAAAGGAAGGGTTCGCCCTACTTGCATCCCTTGGTTCCATCCTTGGAGTACCTTTTTACTTAAGCATTTGAGAATATTATTGCAACAAGGTGTATGTATTTAGGGCACTCGAAGGTCAATTTAGGGTGCATAATTGATTAACAACTTCATTGGACCAGGAATCTCAAGTGCCTCATTTCTCTTATACACTTACGTGGGAACAGAGAAACATTGTCTTGACTCTATTTGGCCAAGCTAGAGAGTTGGAAGAGGGCTTAAAGTACTTTAAATCAACAAAAGACCTGTTGCCTTGTGTTTTCTTGGTGTATGCTTGGTAGGCGCTCTCTTAGAAGGAGTATTGTTTTCTGTTGATAGCGGAAAACTATGTGATAGAAGTTGGATTTGAAAAAACCCGTCGTTGTAGTTTCATTTGCGGAGAAATCCATCAATAGATAAATTTATATCGAAACTCTAAGAATTCCTGGTCAAATACAGGGAGGCAGACATTTGATTCTAAACCGCGTTTGTTTAATTGTCACGAAGCAGATTAGCTAATTGAATTGAATCTAAACTAACTATCTACTTAAAGAATAAAGAATAGAAGACAGAGAGAGAATATTACAAATAAAGACAAAAGAGAGGTAGAATAAACATGGATTTCATTATCACAAGTTGATGTTCATTACGATTACAACTACCCACTATACTAGAAAGCAGAAAATCTACACTAGAAAGTGGGAAATCTATTCAAGAAAGCAGTAAAAGAGAAGATAAAGAGAAGTTATCCTCCTCGACGACTGCTTGGAGGACGAGTCGGACGGGACGACACCTAGAAGACGGAGGACGGAGCTAGAAGAAAGAGGATGAAGTAGGAAAAAGCTGGAACGAGGCAGCACATCATCGTCGTCACGGGATCCACTTCCAGAACGGGGGTGAGAAAATTGGATTTTGGTTCTAGAGTAGCATCTTGGGTGTGGGACAAGCTTCTCTTGAGCTTTAGAGAGGGAGAGAGTTGAAGGAAGGGATGAGGATTTTGTAGGGTAGGGGTTTCCTTTTATAGTTGCAAGGATAGGGGGCAATTTGGTCATTACATAGTTAAACATTAAATGAGGGGGTTTTTAGTGACGGATTTAAGCGTCACTAAAGGCCCCACGTTGCCGCAGCCTTGCATGCACGCCCACCTCCTTGCCTTCCGCGCACTTAACGCTCGCCCGCATCCTTGAAATCTCAGCCGTCTAATCGCGAGATCGGACGGCTTAGATCGCACCTCGCCCACTTCAATTGTGCCACCTGCACGTACGATTGGGTGTGAGGTGGTGCGTTTGATCCCGCGTGCACCCAATTGGGTGATCTAGGTCGTCTGCAACCGATCACGTAATTGAGATTAACCGCTTGTGCACTGTAGATTGCAAGTCAAACACGCGCCCCGCTCTCGCGCAACGCCGCTTGACTACTGCACTAGTGGCTATTCCTTATTACGCTTACGATTTAAGTGCGGGCGCTCATGGCCGTTGGATCAAGATCCAACGACCTAGATCTCAACTCGCCATGCCTTCAGAAGATGAGAAGAGATGTTGCGGCCGATTTGGGTGGCTGTGATGGCACCACGTGGCATCATCATGGCCGTCCACCTTCTGTGACATGTAAAAGGTGCCTTGGATATCGGATTGAGCCAATTTTTACGCCGTTAGGCTGTGATCATTGATCCGAACCCATCCGTGCGATCGGATTTGTCGTTTGAAGTATGGTTTGGCACCATCTTGGCCCTTAATCTCTAGGCTTCCTCGGACTATATTTGGTGCTACAGATGTTTGATCAGGGCGATCTTAGAGTCGTTGAACTCCAATCGTCACCCTGATTAGATCTGTATGGTTGGATCTTCGATCTGAGGCCCCAATTAAAAGTGGCCCTATCCCTAACCATAAAAGGAGACAATTACTATACAATTTATATAATTTGACCTAAATGCATGATTATGCATGTTATGCAATATTTACAATGCATGATACTAATATGACACTAAGAATACGCATTAATAGACATTTTTGGCTATTTATATGTATGCACATCACAACCCCATGCCTATCTTTTGCTAGTCCCTAGCAAAAACTACATGCTATTTATAAAAGAATTATGATTGGATTACTCGAGCCAAAGTCATTTTCAACATTAAGAAATTTTTACTTAGGACCTGAACTTTCAAAGATACAACAATGCCCGGGTATCTGCCAAAATGCAGACTGCCTCAAACCCTCGCCTTATTCAAAGAGGGATCTCTTTTTCTCCTTTTTCTTTTTTTCTAATTTTTTTTTTGGAATTTTGAGTTTAGGGTTATAGAGTGGCGTTCTAGAAATCTTTTTGTGAATGTGATAGACTCGTTAATCAACAATCAAAATGGACTTCGAGTTTCTACGCCCCTAGGTGACCTTAAAAAGAATTCTGCCTAAAGGTGTATCTATACGACCGGTAGCTTTCTCCCTACTTTTATTTTTTTTTATGGTGTCAACACAAGGGTGAATCCAGTGTATATCTCCCCGGCTTATTCTACTTCTTTGCTTCTTCCTAAGTGTTTTAGGAATTTTTACGTGCATTTCTTGAGCTAGGTTCTGGACAACCTACCTATGGGCTATTACCGACGATAACTTGCTAGCCATACTCGTACGGTGAAGTGTGGCTTATTATTATTTTTTTATTTTCTCCTTTTTTCTTTCTTTTTCTTTATTTTTTTTTTAAGTAGGTGGCTTCCCTGGTCTAAGATTTACTTAAAGGCAGCAGGAAAAGAATGGTCCAGTGGCCGGGCTCTAGACAACCTACCTATGGGTTGTTACCCACGATAACTTGCCAGCCATACCACCTTAGAAGATTCATTAGCTACCTAATTTCCGTTAAAACTGTCGAACAATGAGTCAGTGCAAATAGTGTGTAGATGCTTAGACTTAAAGTTCCCTCAAATCAGAAGGCGGGTTGATAAGTCATGTACTTATCACTCAAACTTATTTAATAAAATTGAAAAGGAATTCAAGATAGCGAGGACTTGATAAACAAATCCACATTTTAGTGGATACCTGGGCAGATTAAGCCCAAAGACCTGAAGGGTCTTAGTGTTCAGATTCTACTGTATTATTTCTTAAGATCGAAAAGTCCTAATGCCCAATTATTCTCTCCTAATTCAATTTTTTTTAAAATAAATCAAAAGAAAACAAAAGGAATCTACGGAGCTGACAAAATAATTCAGTGATGAATATCCACCCCCCATGCCTATCTAATGCAATGTCCTCATTGTATTAAAAAGACTTGAAACCGAGTGGAGTAGAGTAGAAAGCACCTGAATTACGTGAATAACGGGTTCGCTCCGAGATGAAAAGCACCTAAATATATGTGCTGAAGTTAATGCCTTCAGCTAGGCACCCTATACAAATAAAGAAGAAACAAAGTATTCACAGGTGCAGGTCAGAATCAGAATAAAAAGATTCTCCTCAAGACCTGCCAGCAGATGTCCACAGATGTTGACTAGATTGTGGTACAGACTCATACCCCATGGTCGAGTATATCTAAGGTTCTGGATAAAAATTACCCAGAACTTGAGATCAGTATGCAACCCAAGACCAAAAAGTTGGATAATAAAGAAATCAAGCTCAAAAGGATAATCAATGAATGTTTGCTTGGGTTGAACATCCTCTGAGAAGATGTCATAAGGGTCCTAGTGGAAATGTGGTTTTAAACAAATTGGAACCCTTAGACTTGGTCTTTTGCTTCCTCTAGAATTGACTTCCCATATATCATTTCCCACTTTCTGTCATCCGCAATCAGAATTTCAAATTCCGGGACCTCCTGCCTATTAATTACCCCATCTGAATTTTCCAAGTCTAAATGATGTGACTGAATCAGAATGGACTTAGGTTTAGTGATTTCAAAATCAAAATCTTCAATAAACTCTATAGGGTGTGATTGAGGATCGGGGCTATGAATTGAATCCTTCAAAACGGGATCTGAATCTATCATGCGAGCCCTAGTAGGATCAAATTCCTCAATTTTAAGGCCATCAAATGATTTATTGAATTCCTCTAGCCCAGTTGTCTCACTAAAATCGTGTCCTGTAAACTCATGTGAGACTTTGCATAGTAATTCTTCACCTTCAGAATCAAAGAAATCTAAATCCTCATTAATATATGTTTCAAAATTATCAATCACTTTCTGATCCATTGAAATATACATTTCTTCATACCCCGACTCAGGAATCTCTGGTGAAGAAATCAAATCATCCTTATTTGATTGCTCTAGAACAACTTGGTCAAACTCGATCTCGTAACACGTGTTCCCCCTAATAGGTGCCTGAGTGGGTTCTGACATTGTCTCTCCTGAAGGGGGTTCATCCTGAGAATCATCCCAAGATTGAACTAAAGCAATCACAAATCTCATCCTCAATTTCGATAATTTCCCAAGTAAAAACTCACCCAGGCCCTTATCCTTAACATCCTAGAGCCAATCCAACAGATACTTGTTTAGATCATCAATCATTTCAATCAGGGGCTTCAATTCTTCAGTGAAAGGTGTTGACTGATCTTCTAAAAATTATATGGTGTTCCTCAAGTTAGTCAACACCTTTTCTTGGACTTGGTTAACCTGAACCACATGATTTGGTTCAGGGTTGGGTGGGTTTAGGTTCAGTGTAGGGGAATCAATGAATTGAGGATCTTGATATCCTCCCTGATAATAGGTCATTTCAGGTTGTTCATAAGGTGGTGATGGCCTAAAGGCAGTGTATTCTGGACAAGGGTAAGGATCAGTGCATCCTTCTTGATTGTAGATCATATTAGGTTGTCGAAATGAGGGCAATGATCTAAGATCAGTGTATCTTGGAGAAGGATAAGAATCAAGATCATGGTGTCCAAGGTTAAACCCTGAACACGGAGGTCCAGAACTATATCCCCAATCAAAATTATTCCAACTAAAAGATGGATGAGAATAAATTTGGTTGGAATAATAATCATTTTGGGAATAAGATGTATTAGGAGGATAAGAATGGGAATGCGTGTAGAATGTGTAAGGATCCATGATAGAATGGGAGGAAGAAAGGTGCTCTGCAATACAAACAAAGAAACATGTCCTTAAGTGAGCCAGCCTAAAGACCTACAGACTCCCAGAATCTGTCTTGAGATAAAGAATCGATTTGATCTACTTCTTTCTGGTCAATCCAACCAGTTAGAGGGAGGGACTGGGGAGAAGGTTCTTCCTTTGGCTTGCGCCTCGGTTCCTAGTGTATCCCCCAGCCGCGATTATTTGATTCTGCTCCCCTAGCTAGACATCAAATTGAACGGTAGAAATAGACCAATAGAAAATAATCTCGGTCTAGGCTCCGAAGAACAAGTCCAATCCTTAGTGCCAATGTCTACTCTATTTTAATTAGGGTTATGTTTGAATGTGCTTTGGAGTGTGATGGGCCCTTTATCTAGGTTGTGCCATTAATGATCAATTGAGTTTGTGTGAGTGTGTGCACAACCAGGGTTTTCAAGCAAGATTGTTTTTGATGAGTGGATTTTAAGGTTCAATTCTTGCTTAAGTAGTTTTTAGGGTTTGGAATTAGGTTAATTCAATCAAGTTTTGAGGCAAACCAGATTTTCAAGTACGGATGAAGACCATTTTCCTTTTGAAATCAAAAGTAAAGTGGAGTGCCTGGTATTGACCCAAATTGAAAACCCTAGAGGGAAGCTACTTGGTGGGTTGATTTTAGGTTAAGTGGTGCGACCTAAACAAATCAAACAATTGGTCAATATTGCACCACTGAATTAGGCACACACACACAAAATGATTAACCTAAACTAATTTCTACTCTTTTATATGTTGATTTACGTGTATCGGTTCCACAAATCAGAATCCAATTGAGTAGATAAAAATCAATTAGCTTATGTGCCCTGAATGTGGGTGTATGTAGTGTGTATGTTGATTTACCCCACAAGAAATATCTTTTTGTTATTTTTTCTATGAGGGTGAGATGAATGTGAGTGGAAATCCAAGCAACCAAACTAACCCTAGGATTTATGCAAACACCTAGGTTAATTGGAGTTTGAATTAATGTGGTAAAATGGAATCTATGGAGGGGGAAGAATGTGGAGCACTTACAGTTATCTTCAATTGCACTTTACTCTGATCTATCACTTGAAGATTCCCTGTTAAGGTACCTGCAAAACAATAGATGAGAAATAAAGCAAGTTAGAAAATAATAAAGTGTATGAAATGCGGAAAGAAAATCGAAAATCCTTGCCTCCCCGGCAACGGTGCCAAAATGTTGAGAGTGGAAGACTATGCGATCGAAGTTGGATTCGAAAAATCCATCATTTTAGTTTGATTTGCGAAGAAATCCGTCAACAGATAAATTGATACCGAAACTCTAAGAATTTTGGGCCGAACACAGGGAGGCTATGTCAATCTTAAATCCACGATTATATTTTTTTTTGTATTTTTGTTTGAAAATGAGATAATCACAATAGAATTGATATAAATAATAAGAGAGAGAAAGAGAGAGAGAGAGAACAATCACTTGATATAATAAAAATATTTTTACAACTAGAAAGTAGGAAATGACAGGAAATTCTATTCTAGAAAGTAATTAAAAAGAAGGGAGAGAGATGTTATCCTCCTCGACGAATGCTTGGAGGATGAGCCAGATGGAGGACGAAGCGGGAAGAAGGAGGATGAAGCAGGAAGAAGAAGGAATGAGGCAGCACGTCGTCGTCGTCGTCGTGGGATCCACTTCCGGAACAGGGGTAAGAAAATTGGATTTGGCTTTAGAATAGCATCCCGGGTGTGGGACAAGATTCTCTTGAGCTTTCGAGAGCGAGAGAGGTGAAGGAAGGGATGAGGATTTCGTAGGGTAGGGGTCTCTTCTTATAGTTGCAAGGATAGGGGGCAATTTGGTCATTACATAGTTAAAACATTAAACGAGGGGGTTTTTAGTGACGAATTTAAGCGTCACTAAAGGCCCCACGTCGCCGCAGCATCGCGTGCACGCCTGCCTCCTCGTCTGTCGCGTGGTTAACGCTTGCCCATGTCCTTGAAATCTGAGCTGTCCGATAGCGAGATCGGATGGCTTAGATCGCACCTCGCCCACTTTAGTTGCGCCACCTGCGTGTACGATTGGGTGTAAGGTGGTGCGTCTGATTGCGCGTGCGGCCAATTAGGTGATCTGCGCCATTCGCAGTCGATCGCAGTCGAGATTAATCACTCGTGCACTGCTGATTGTAAGTCGAACGCGCGCCCTGCTCTCGCGCAACGCCGCTCGACTGCTACGTTAGTGGCTATTCTTTATCGCGCTTACGATTTAAGCATGTGCGCTCACGATCGTTGGATTAGGATCCAACGGCCTAGATCTTGCCTCAAAGTGCCTTCAGAAGATGAGAAGCAATGCTGCGGTCGATTTAGGCGGCTGTGATGGTACCACGTGGCATCATCGTGGCCGTCCATCTTCTGTAACATATAGAAGGTGCCACGGATATCGGATTGAGCCGATTTTCACGGCTGCAATCATTAATCTAAACCCATCCGTGTAGTCAGATTTGTCGTTTGAAGTGTGGTTTGACACCATCTTGGCCCTTGATCTCTAGGCTTCCTCAGACTATATTTGGTGCTACGGATGTCTGATCAGGGTGATCTTGGAGTCGTTGAACTCCAATCATTGCTCTGATTAGATTCGTACGGTTGGATCTTCGATCCGAGGCCCCAATTAAAAGTTGCCTTGTCCCTGACCATAAAAGGAGACAATTAATATACAATTTATACAATTTAACCTAAATGCATGATTGTGCATGTTATGAAATATTTACAATTCATGATGCTAATATGACACTAAGAGCATGCATTAATAGACATTTTTGGCTATTAAGATGTGTGCACATCATTTTCAACCTGAAACCTGAGAGAATTATTAGAAAAGCCAACCAAGAAAGAAGAAAAATGGCAGAAGAAAGACCTGAAGAAGAGATTAAGGGTGGTGAAAACCAAGGAACCTTGAGAGACTATTTCCTTCCTACCACTCACCAAGCCCTACCTATCTGGAGACCTGGAGTGGATAATCCTTATGAAATCAAGAGCAGTACCATATCATTGCTCCCCGCTTTCTATGGTACTGCTAGGGAGGATCCTTACAGGCATCTTGAGGAATTCACCAAGGTCTGTTCTATGGTGAAGCTCCAGGGCTTTATTGATGAAGCCCTAATGAGAACTCTATTTCCTTTCTCTATAAAGGATAAGGCCAAGCACTGGTATCATACTCTTGATGCAAGGGTAAATGATTGGGCTACCCTTAAGGGAGAATTCTTGAAAAAGTACTTTCCTATGAGTAAGACCAATTATTA
This sequence comes from Thalassia testudinum, assembly GCA_037157565.1. Lineage (NCBI taxonomy): Eukaryota > Viridiplantae > Streptophyta > Magnoliopsida > Alismatales > Hydrocharitaceae > Thalassia > Thalassia testudinum. Next base: position 19,485,512 of record JAZHRO010000015.1, on the reverse strand, counting down.
CAGAAGAGAAATTATGAATTTTACTCAACAGGAAGGGGAGCAATTTCATGAAACATGCGAATGCTTCAATGACCTCCTTAGGTTATGCCCTCACCATCAAGTGCCAAGATGGCAATTGGTCGAGAGGTTCTACAACGGATTATCTGAAAGGCACAGGCAAGCCATCGATGCATCCTATGCAGGAACCTTTATGACCAAAACTGAGGATGAAGCCTAGGCATTATTTGAAATATTAATTGATAATTCTATACATATGTACTCTGCCTATCAAGAAAGAAAACCATCAATCTTGCGGAGGAAGATAGAGGCCCATGAAGCTGTGGTACTTAGGATTTGGCTTATCAGATTCAATTGTTGAACAAAAACTTTGGTAGGCTTTTAGCAAACCTCGGCATGAACATGAAAGCAGTCTCTACCTTTTAGGCTTCAAGTGAATGCTCCATTTGCCAAAACACTATGCACGCCACTGCGGAGTGCCACATGGCAAATCAATTCCCTGAGTTGATTCAGGCTGACTTGAATGTGGCCAAAGGTTTTCGACCACCTCTTCGTAATAATACCTATTCCAATATCTATAATCCGAGGTGGTAGAACCATCCTAACTTTTCATGGAAGTAAGGTGATGCTTCCAACTCAGGGAATGCAAGACCCCAACCTCCCTAACCTGTATACCAGCCATCCTATACAAACCCTAAGCCTTCTGAGATGGATGAACTAAAATCCATGATGAAAGCGATGCAAGAGCATCAAAATATGGTCATCCAATCTCAGAATAAGATGATTACTGATATGCAATCCCAAATTAGTCATCTTACTGAGGCAGTTAGGCAGCGAGATCCAGGGAAGCTACCTAGCTCTTCTGAGGAGAACCCAAAGGGTAAGGGGGTCATCTTCAGGGAGCACACTCAAGCTGTGACCATGCTGAGGAGTGGAAAGAAAATCAACAAACTTGATAGTATTCTTACGGTCACCTCTCAGAATTCCCTCCAACATCGAACCTGCTTCCACCCTCACCGAGGAAGAGCCACACTACTCTCCCTCGCTTGAAATCACCCACCCAGAGGATGTCGTCATTCTACCACCCCTTTCCCAACATGACGGCCCCTCTACCCAGAAGCCTGTCCTGAGTGACTATCCGCTCCTGGGAAATCTTCTGTTGGCTCATCTAGAACCAAGGATAGGACGGATGAGATTATGGACACTTTTAGGAAAGTCCACATCAACTTGCCTTTATTGGATGCTATTAAACAGATCCCGTCCTATGCCAAGTTTATGAAGGACCTGTGCACCCAGAAGCGTCGATCTAGGAGATAGGTCCAAGCTAAGGTCATCAGTGCTCCAACATGGAACACCTCCCAAGATGAAAGACCCAGGGGCCCCGTATATTTCAGTGGTTATAGGTAACCAACGCATTGACGAGGCTTTGCTCGATTTAGGCGTGGGGGTGAACATTTTACCGAGCTCTGTCTACGACCTCTTGGGAGGAGTCGATTTAAAGCCTAATCCAGTTATCCTCCAAGTCATAAACAAATCGCTTAAGACACCACAAGGATTGCTGCAAGATGTCCTGGTGAGAGTGGAGGACTTCTTCTTCTCTGTTGACTTTCTCGTGCTAGATACTGACCCATCTAATAAGTCCACTAAGTCATTCATTATCCTGGGATGCCCCTTCTTGGCCACAGCCAACGCCTCCATCAATTGTAGATCAGGGGCACTTAAAATGGGCTTTGGGAAGAAGAAGATTCGGTTGAATATTTTTGATACCTACAACCAATCCGGATTTGAGGACTGTTCTCAGATTGAGGTTGTTGATGAAATTATTGAAGAGACTACTCCAGCACTCTTATGTAGAGATCCCCTTCAAAAGGTCATATCAAAGGACCATCCTCTGACTATTGAAGAGAATGAAGGGGATATGCCCAAATTGGAAGAGTTGCTGGGAGTACATACAGAGTCTCTGTTCCCACCTTGGACCCAGAAGGTAGATTCTCTACCGAAGGCGGGGACGTCTCAACTTATATCCTCAATCGAAAAGGCTCCTGAGTTGGAGCTTAAACCCCTCCAGAGCAAATTGAAGTATGCTTTCCTTGGCCCTAACGACACGTTCCCCGTCATTATCTCATTTGCATTAACTAAATCATAGGAGGGAGCTTTGCTCGAGTGTTTGCAAAGACACAAGGAAGCTATTGCTTGGTCAATAGCTGACATTATGGGTGTTGATCCCTCCCTTTGCATGCATCATATATACACGAACAAGTCCATGAAACCCTTTCGAGACATGTAGAGAAGGCTCAACCCCAATATGCGGGAGGTTGTCAAAAAGGAAATTATGAAATGGCTGGATGTAGGAATTATCTATCCCATTTTAGACAGTAAATGGGTCAGTCTAATACATGTGGTGCCCAAAAAGGCAGGAATCATTGTGGAAGAAAACGACCAAGGAGAGTTGGTAACCACTAGACCCTCAACTGGCTGGAGGGTTTGCATTGATTACTGACATTTAAACACGGCTATATAGAAATACCATTTCCCCTTAACATTTTATTGACCAGATTTTGGAAAAATTGGCAGGGAACAAGTACTTATGTTTTCTTGATGGGTACTTTGGGTGTAATCGATAGCTGTCTTCCCTGACGATCAGGAGCGTACCACCTTCATGAGCCCGTATGGCATATTTACGTTCCGCCTAATGCCATTCAGGTTATGTAATGCTCCTGCCACATTCCAATGATGTATGATGGCTATTTTTTTGACATGATTGATGAGTTTGTTGAGATTTTCATGGATGATTTCTCCATTTATGGCTCGTCATTTGACCTATGCCTTTCTCACCTTGATAAAATCTTAACCTGTTGGGAAGAGGCAAAGCTGATGCTTAGCTAGGAGAAGAGCCACTTTATGGTCCACCAGAGCATTGTTTTGGGGCATGTAGTTTCCGAGAGAGGATTATATGTGGATAAAGCCAAAATTGAATCCATCTCTAAACTTCCACCGCCCACTAATGTTTGTCAAGTTAGATCTTTTCTTGGCCATGCTGGATTCTATAGGTGCTTCATTAGAGATTTCAGTAAAATCTCTAAGCCACTCTGTGACCTGTTAGCAAAGGATGTTTCCTTCGAGTTTGATGACAGATGTGGCAAGGCTTTCCCAGTCTTGAAGGAAGCCCTTATTACCGCTTCAATTCTCCATGCACCAGATTGGGCCCTCCAGTTTGAGCTGATGTGTGATGCTTCTGATTTCTCAATGGGAGTGGTCTTAGGTCAAAGGGTTGATGGCAAACCTCATGTTTTATGCTATGCTAGCAAAACCCTTATTGATCCTCAGCAAAACTACACAGTTACTAAAAAAGAACTTCTTGCTGTAGTATTTGCTTTGGAAAAGTTTCAGTCTTACTTATTGGGATCCAAGGTTGTGGTGTTCACCGATTGATAAAAATATCATCATGAGCCCTAACTAGCTCATTTTGACCTAAGAAAGAGAATAAAAGCTCCTACATAACCTGGAGAAGGGCCTAATTCAAGGAAATACTATTTTGAGAAGAAATCATGAAACAAAGGGTAAAACTGTAATTTTACCATTGCAGTACATCAACGGGATTTCTCAGGGGCTAAACATAGGTTAAATGGTCTAAAAAAGATAAAAAGTGAGTTGGTTCAATCAGAAAAGGGTTTATATGCAATCTAAGAATTACATGACTTCTTGTAACCCTAAAACAAACCCACTTAATTCAACAAGGTTTTCGTCAGGATAAAAATCAACTAAATCCTCTAAAATTCATGGAAAAATATTCCCTAGGGTTTAGAACCTTCAAATTGGCCTTTGAAACTTATTTTGACCTAAGTAGGCATCCTAGTAAGATATTTGAACTAAATTGGGTTTTTGTATAAAATATCCATAAAAACGTGGTCAAACCTAAAATACAACTTCACCATTGGATTCCTTAGATCTAAATTAGGTTTGTAGCGAAATTTGAACCCAAGGGGAGGTCACCTTGACCTACTTTGCGAAATAGTCCACCTAATTACATTTTGACCCCTAGCTTTAGAAAATTATTACGCAGACCCCCCTATCTTCCTTGCCACTCCTTGCAATTAGGTCCCTCCGCCATTAAGGCAGAGGAGTCCTACTCCGGCGAGGATTCGAGAAGGATTTCTCCTTGTTTGCTCAGAGATCTCCTCCCAGATTTGGAAGGGAGATTCTCTGAGGAATTCCCTATCATCTGAATGTAATCCCAAGATTTGATTCGGACCCAATCTCTCATGCGAATGCTCGAGAGATTTGGGTCTCTCACTAAATCCTACTCCGACGAGGATTCTTGCGCTTGGAAGCTTGCCTTCCAAGCATAAGAGCCTTTGCTAGCACCTATAAAAGGACCCCCATCTCTGGCCACACATTTTTAGCTTGACTTGGTCGGGGAACCACCTCCAATTCCTTCCCTTCTCCTCTGGCCAAGTGTCCAGCAGGCTCCGGCGACTCCTCCTCCTTCTCGTCACTCTACCACAATACCAGTGGCAGAGACGTCTTCACCTCCTTCCTCCGCATCGCGCCATACCTGCGCATGCGCCCCAAGCCTCGTCGTCGTCGTCGTTCTCCCTCCACTAGAAGCATCTTCTCTGGCAGCGGCAGGTATGGACAGCCTCTCTTCTATCCCCCTTCGTCCACTTAGTTAGGTTAAAACACTTCCTCTCTCTCCTATCTTCACTTCCCCCTTCTTTATTTTCACTTGAAACCCCTCGATGCTGCAGACCACCTCCATCTTCCCCACTTCTGGTCGATCACCGGCGAAGGTGCTTCCATCGCTCCACTCTTCTACATGCCTTGCCACCTACCTCAGAACCTCCGCCATCACCCACTGATCATTTTCCCCACCCTCACTGACCGCCATACCCTTCACAAGCGCCCCTCGACCAAACCCACCTTCATGGCCACAGAGCGACCTTGGCATGCATGCCTAGGCTAGCCACCCACCTAGCCACCTTTGTCGTGCCACAGCAAAGCTGTCTGTGTGCTCTAATGGGGCCGAAAGGCCGTATTGTTTGAAACCCAGGTTTGACCTCCACTGCCATTAACGCTAGCTTGAAGGAGCTTGTATCCTCGCTCCAAGTCGCGTGCTCAAGGAAGAAGAGTCCCAGGCGACGTGGGTTGGTCTCGCACATGCATCCTGACAAGTGAGCAGCTTTGCGAGGATCATAGCTGCAGCAATTAGGTAGAACACCCCTGCAGGTGCGTGAGCGAAGTGGGTGGGACTTTTAGTCCCACCTCAGAAAATTAGGCACGTGGTGAGTAGTTTTTATTGATTTTGTGTTTCCTGCTTATCGCCTCAAGTACGCGGGGTGAGGTCCCCTCGCCCACGCTCACCCACCTCGTCCGCGACCCACGCCTCCGTGGACCTGGCTGACCGACCTGTTTAACCCCGCACTCCTCACGCACCATCCACGCCAGTGCGTCTGGACCCGGGTGCGCGCAACCTAACCCGATTACCCGGCTGGCTCTGAGAGAGCGAAGAGAGAAACAGAGAGAGAGTGTACGCGGGGAGGGTTGGGGATAGGTTTTGCACTTGTGTGTGTGTGCAGGGAAAAGAATAAAGGAAGAGGAAGGCACAGCTGCAAAGAAAGAAGAAGAAGGAAGAGGAGCTAGGGCAAGGAAAGCAGAGAAGTTAAGTGATGAAAGCCTCATCATAAACCTTAACTGGCACAATTTGATCTAAATAAGTGTGAAAAAACTCCTAGAAACCTAAAGAAAAGCCTAACTCAGAGAATTCTGAATTAATGAATAAAATAAGTCATGAGGGGTAAAACTATAATTTTACTAATGCAGTACACAATCAGGGTGTTTAAGGGTCTAAACACAGGTCAAATAAGCTTAATAAGGAAAGAAGTGGGATGATCTGATCTGGAAAGGGTTATAGCAACTTCTAGGAATTAAATGACATTCTGTAACCCTAAAAATAAATCCACTTTAATTCACAAGGTTCTAGGTAGAGTAAAAATCAACTAAACCCTCTAGAAATGATGGAAAAATACTCCTTAGGGTTTAGAACCTTCAATTTGAGAACCATGCCCAAATTTTAACCTAATTTGGGTTTCTACGCAAATTGATCTGTCAAACGTAGTCAAACCAAAAATCGAATTACACCATTGAATTCCTTAGGTTCAAATTAGGTTGGTACAAAAATTTGGGCCTAAGTGAAGACTATCTTGATCGACTTTACAAATTGATCCTCTTGAATTACTTTTTGACCCTTATCTTTTTAAAACCTTACATTTAGACCCCTATCTTTCCCTTCGTTCTTCGCAAAATGGTACTCCCTGCCACCCTGCACAGGCACCATACCTCCGGCGACCTTGCGCGGAGGATGGCGCCACACAGGGTAAGGCAATCGCTCTCAGGAACGAACGGGGGGTTCCTTGCGTCGTCCTCTATCGCAAGGACCCTCTCCTGTGACCTGTGGCTGCCCATGCCTCTCGTGCGAATGCACGAAAGGCATGGGTCTCCATCTCCGGCGAGTTCCCCACGTCGCTCTCTCGAAGCCCTCTCCTCGCCAGCGCCTTTATAAGGAGCGGCAGGGGCTGCCGTCTCCTTCAAGCCTGATTTGGCCGAGGATCTCTCCCCGATTTCGTCTCCTCCTCCCACGGTCAAAATGCCCGTAGGCTCCAGTGGCCTTTCCTCCTCCTTTCGTCGCTCTGCGGCCAGACCTGTAGCAGAGCCCACTCCGCCTCGTCTTCCCACACCAGGCCGCACCAGCTGGCGCTTTCCTGACTTCTTCCTCGCCGCCGTTACTCACCTCAGGCTCCTTCGTCTCCGGTGCCGGCAGGTACGCGCTGAGCGCCGCCTCCCTCCCTCTTTATCAATTAGGTAGATAAAAACTTTCCCCTCTCCTTCTCTGTTATTTCCTCCTTCCTAATTTACTATTTCAACCCACTGACCACCACTGTCCATCACCACCTTCTCCATCTTCGGCTGCCCTTCGGCGAGGTGAACTCGCCACTCCATGCGTCCATCTGCCTCGCCAACTACCCCATAAGCTCCGCGCCACCTCACTAACACCGAATCCACCTCCATTCACCACCTAGCACCTCCAGACCACTCCCCGAACACACCCACTCTCATGCACGCAGAGTGCCCTAGGCACACGGCCACAGGCACTCTCGTGCCTCGTCGACCCCCGCACTGCACTCGCCGCACTCTGGTGAACCTCCCTGGACCTTTTTGACATGGCCGCGACGCCGTTTGCGTGTTTCAAGTTTCACCCTTCTCGCCGCCATTGACAAGCAGTAGGAGCTGCTTGACAAGCAGCTCCAGGTCTCCTCAGCTCCAAGCGTGAGCTCCAGGTGACGTGGAAAGGAGTCACGCATACACCTAGAACTTCAATTGGGGCCGCAAGCTTCAGCTGCTGCCCCAATTGCTCGAAGTATTCTCCCGTAGGCGCCCGAGATCGGAGGTGGGACTTTAGTCCCACCTCGGAAGTGTATGGGCGCACGCCCATACATAAATTGAAAACGTGCTATCGGCTGGTTGCCTCCAATTGCATTGGGGTGAGGTCCCTCACCTACTCATCGGGTTTCGTCCGCGACATGCCCACGCGGATCTGACCCGACCTGACTTCCCACTCCTGTGCACTCCTCGCGCACCACCCACGCCGGTGCGCTTGGACCCAGGCACACGACCCAACCAGATTACCCAGCTCTGGGAGAGCTTACCAAAGAGACATTCAGAGACAGAGAGACGCGGGGAAGGGGTAAGGTAGGTTTTGCGCTGATGTTTGTGTCTGTGCGCAGGAAGGAAGAAAGGAGAAGAGGAGTAATGGCCGGGACTTAGTAGTGCAGGGAAGAAGGAAGGAAGGAGAAGAGTAGAGGAAGCCAAGAAAGGAAAGGAGGAGGGGCTGATCAGTTAAGGCGTCTGATTTCTGAATCAGACGTCGGCGAAAAGAAGAGGTTGATTAGGAGTAGTTTATCAACACAAGTTGATTTGGACAAGTTCCCAGCGCAGAGAGGTGGGAAATTCCCCTTAAAGATGCACAATAACATACTGTCTCCTCGGTTCTTGTCTCCTATGATATCTAAATATCCTATCGAGGGCATGTAAGCACCTTGCGCTGATTCAGGTGCCATGGGTGGGATTATCCCAAAATATCGATTGCCAAGGCCTGAATTTAGCTATAGAACACCATGGGTGGCACTATCTCAAAGTGTTGAAAGCTAGGGTTCTAAGGGTTTCCATGGGCAATGTTATCTTGAAGCATCGATTGCCAGGGACCCTATGAAGATTGATGGTGGGAATAAGGAATTTGATATAGATCGTATTTTTGAGCCAATCCGAAGCTAGAAATAATCAAGAAAAAGAGAGAGAAAGCTCTCCAAAAATGAAAAAATTCTTCTATTCCTCTCTCTTACAAAAATGCATTGCAAACTGAACCTAGACTAACCATGATACAAGCATGAGTGCTTTAACCGCAGGGTTCAATGAACCTTAGGATAGTTTCTGTGGGCCTTAGAAACCTTTGTGGTAGATTGAGGCTAAAGTTGGTCAAGTCTGGATCTTAATTGATATTTAAGTACCTCTAGACCTATTATTAGCATTCTGACTTAATTTCTAAAAAGAAGAAAGAATCAGAACTTTGAGCATCAAAAGCATGGTCTAGAATTTGAGTTCATTTCATAACATTTTGCTAAGGGATTAGCAAAAGTTAGGCATGGGGGTATGATGATAACCTCATCATCAGCCACATTTAGCTTTATTTAGTCATAATCTATTGATAAATGCTCCTACATAACCGCCACAGAGCCTTAATTCACTACATATCCATTCTGAGAGATAAACAGTAAAATAGGGGTAAAATTACAGTTTTAACAGAATATCTTAATTGTAAAACAATCACGGGATTTCTCAGGGGTTAATTAAAGGTCAAATGGTTATAAGTGCCTAATAAGTGGGTTCATGCAGACAGAAACGTGTTTTCACACGTTTCGAGAAATAAATGACATCTAAAATCCTAAAAATAGACCTACTTAATTCACTGAGGTTTTGGTCAGGATAAAATTCACCTAAAACTTCTAAAAATCATAGAAAAATATTCTATAAGATTTGGTACCCTTGATTTGACCATCAGAACCCAATTTGACCTAAAATAGAGTCTCAGACAGATAGTTGCCATAATTTGAGTTTCTTTGCAATTATCCAGTTAAACATGACCTAAATATGACTTCACCATCAGATTCCTTGAGTCTAAATTAGGTTTGTACCAAAATTTGAGCCCAATCAAAGATCATCTTGACCAAGTTTGCATTTTTGTCCAGTCTGACTCTTTTCTCTCACACACATGCCCCTAACTTTCAAATTCTTTGCAAGGGACCCCCAACTTCATCTTCTTCGTGAAAAGGTCCCTACCTCCATGGCCATGTGAACCCACCTAGACCTGATCTTCAATTAGGAGGATCTCGTTGATTTCACAGAGAAACCCTTCCAAAATTGGAAGGGAGACTCCTGAGGAGATCCCCTTCCATCTGAGCTCTTCCACGACCTTCCTAATTCATCCAAGAGTTCATGCAAACTCTTGAAAATCCTAAACCTATTTCTTGATTTGAAAAGCTCTCAAGCTTGGTTTCCAAGCTTGAAGCTCGACCCAATGGCCAATAAAAAACCCCCGTACACAGCCCTACATCCTTAGCTTGGTTTGGAGGCCGGACACCTTCTCTTCCCTTCTCCCCGACCTCCTTCTCTACCAAGTCCGACGAGTTCTCCAACCACCTTCCTTGTCCACCCTCACAGACAATAGCGGGTGGATTCTTCTTCCTCAACTTTATCCGTGTCTCGCAATACTCATAGACATCTTCTTCCACATCTTCCTTGTCGCTCCATCATTGGAGGCTTCATCTTCTCCATCGCCGACATTCAAAAGCCGACATGGATCCTACCCCCTTTCGTCCCTTAAAGTAGGTAGTTAGGTCCCTTTAATTCCTTAGGTTAGTTTTCCTATTCAACAATCCTAAAAACACCCCTTGACACCATCAACCACCTTCATCTTCCTCCACTCCGGTCATCCTCCGGTGAGGACCTCCGCTCGCTACAAAACTCCAACCACCTTGCCAACACTCCCACGAGCTCTGCCTCATCAATCCGCACCGAACCCCCATCTTTATTCCCCATTCCATCCACTCACATGACCCCCTGAACAAACCCATCACCAACCACCTTCTCCATCACCGTCTGACCACCATGCACCTCCATCCTCCACGAAACCACTGCCATTACATTCGCCAACATCCGGTGAATCTTCTAAGGTGCTTTGACATGACTGAAAGGCCTTGTTCTTGAGTTTCAGGTCTCCTTGGTCTCCACCGACGCCACTGCCGTCACCGCCTTGTTCTTCGTGTTCGAAGGCCATGAAGAGCCCAGGTCTTAGCTCCAGGAGACACGATTTCGCTCCTGGACCCTCTCCAGGTCCTCAATCAGGGACTTCAAACATAGCCGCGATGCCAATTGGAAGATCCTCACAGCCACAGGTGCACACGAAGAAGAAGGGACATTTTATCCCACATCGTTCATGGAAGGCCACATGCAGTGGCATAAATTATTTTTGTGCTGAGGGCTTATCACCTCAAGAACGCTAGGGGTAAGGTCCCCATACACTTCGACCTGACCCGACCTAAGCTTTCACTCCTCGGCTACGACCCACGCCTGCAACCCTGGACCAGGGTACGCATATCCAAATACCCGATTACCTCACTATCTGAGAGAAGAGGAAAGGAGGAAAGGAAAGAGAGAGCAGGGGAGGGTGGGTTTTGCTTCAGAGAGGAAAGCTCAACACTTAGGCATGAGAACTTGAAAGAAGAAGAGAAGAAAGAGAGGAGCTCAGAAGAAAGGAAGAGAGAGAGAGGCCTTAAGGAAGGCTTGCTGAAGGTTGTCGTGAAGGTAGAAGAGGAAGGAGAGAAGAAGAATAGAAAGAAGTGCTAAGGAAAAGAAGAAAATCAGAGTACTGTAGCAAAGCTTCATTTAAGTCATCTGATTTGAAAGTCAGACGTCTGAATACTGTTGGATGATTTTGTTTATTTGAGATATTTGTGATGCATATCTAAAGGGCTTAGTTGGTGATTTAAATCACCACTTTTGACTTTTCTATTATTTTTATCCCAAAATACATTAAGCTTCATTGAATATCGAATGTGACAGATTAATATTAATTGAATATCTTTATAGTGCTTCATTTCTTGTGCTCATTTATGTTTTAATTGAAGATTAGCGTGTGAATTCCTATTTGCTTCCTGTGTTCGACCTCGGACTTCATTTCTAGATATTCGAGTATAAATTGTATTTATTTTCGAGTATAAAGGTACAGGAATGCTTTTTAAGACTTGATCCAACATCATATTAGGTTGGAAAGCATAGTTAGGCACTAATCAACATTGGGATTCATCATCAACATATTCTATCAAAATTCACCCAACAACAGCCATCTACTGATTCAGACATTAACTCTGAGGTTCACCCATGCATCTCAAATTTCTTCAGACATCAGAGAGCTAAAGATATATAAATTCCATTCCATAAATTCAATACAAACTTCAAATTAATCATAACCCATCCGAAAACCACAACAGAAAATCATGCATGTTCATCCAGAAAGAATAGTTGTGATTTCTAACAAAGCATTTCAGACTCTCCATTTGGGATTCAAAATCTCAATAAATTCACTCAGATAAATCTATGGATGTAAGAAATTATCTCAGAATTAGATTCAATACATTAAAACTCCATTTAACACTTCAGATCTCCAAATCAGTTTGTGATATGGGCAATGAGACTAAAAATCACAAAGTGAATTCAAACTATTTCAGAGTCACTCATACATATCGCAATTACTCTCTGAAGGATCTAGAACTCAACGAGAAACAAATTCAAGCTTGATAAACATTAGAAACCCTAGTTGATTCCCATCATTACGAGATAGACAGCATAGAAAGGAAAGAACAACTTAGGCATCCAAATCAGTTACAAATTGATTCCAAACCTTCTATCAATCCTCATTCAAGCTTTGATGAACGGATTAAAACCATTTGGAATTGAACTCAATGTCACCCACCTGGGCTTTTGGTGTGCTATTGCCCCAATGATTTGATCATCTAGGATCCCTACACACCATTGATTGATGCTCAGGGGTTATTGCTGTTACGACCTGATTCCCGAATCCTTACGAGACACGAGAATCGGACCGACTCGACTGATCCCAAGATCCAGTCGTCCAACGAGAAAGTAACCAAAAGAGCAGTAAAATAAACCACATTCATCGTGCATGTAACTAACAGTAACAAAAGTACAGCAGTAAAGAAAAAAACTACTACAGTACACACCACCACAACAGTAGAGAATTAAACAGGTACATAAACATGATGCTCACAATAAAAGAGTACAATTGTAACAGAAAACACTCACTACAACAGAAGAAACGGTACAGTAGGTACAACACAAGTAAAACTACTGGACTCTACTAGACCCAGCACCCTCTGCAGCCGCAGGCTCTGGCTGCTCAACACCTGGTCCTGAAAAGGTGACAAAGGTGACACGTCAACGAAACGTTGAGTAGAGTGGCAACCAACTAGCTAAGAAAACAGTAAGCTGGACAAGTAGCTGTTATTTTTTATTTCTTTCTTTATTTTCTATTTACTTATTCTTGAATTATTCCTCAAATCTTTCTCTTAAAATCGAATGTTCCTCGTGGGAATGATCTTGATTGCAGTCTTTTCCGACAAGTAGAAGTAGCACGTGGTGCTCTCCTAGCCGGGAGAGTCCCCCGTGGTGGTCCTACCCTCAGTCAACCACCCCAAGGTCACTAACAGACGTAACGGTGACTACGGCACGCGCAATAAACGCACGGGTAGCTACCCCGCACTGGCACGTGGTCAGTCGTTTCCGTTAACGGGTGCACCCCAAAGCACAACACGGAACCAGTATAGGGTAGAGCCCTCTCAGTAACAGGAGTCCAGCCCCTCCACAGTAACCAAACAGGGGTCTTGCCCCTCCACAGTCCGTGCACCCTCGCCTGACTACCCTGGTTTGCCTAGTGGGCCTAACAAGTCAGTGTAGGATGGCTAGATGAACCCTGGGCCCCATGGGGTGGCTAGCTCTCTCCCTACACTAGCAGCTCTCCCCAGTACGGTGTATGCGAGGGCCAGAAAGTCGATGTAAAGTGGCCAAACTCACCCCGGTCTCGGCCTGAGGGTGGCAAGCTCCCCTCTACACTAAGAGGTAATATGTGCTCTCTTTGGTACCACGTATCCAAGAGACAACACACTTTCCCGTTTTACTTTTCCAGTTCCATTCCATTTATTTTCAGGAGTTCTCCTAATTCCCCGTAGGGTTAGTGCTCATGTTTCCTCAGGCCAAGCCATTTTAAGTTTTATCAATTCAGTTTTATTCTCATATAGCCTGTGTTTCCAACATTTAATATACATTCATATACAAGCAACTGTTATCCAATTACAGGCAATTATCATTATTCTTTCTACTTTTCCAAGACTGCAAATTCATGTATTCATGACATTCGTTTCAGTGTTTCTGTTCCTAGGATTCATGCCATACCCTAGGATCTATCATTTAATTTAGTTTTCCAGTCCTAGGATTCATGCCATACCCTAGGATCTATTATTCAATCTAGTTTTTCAGCCCTAGGATTCATGCCATAACCTAGGATCAATTATTTTGTCTTATAAGTGCTTGAATGTTGATAACTAATCAAGGGGAGACACTCTACCTGCAAAATCGAGAGTGATGGGGGCGTGATCGGTAGGACCACATGCCTCCGCAACCCCCAGAGCCGCAACGGGTTGAGGTCCTAACATAAGGATCAAACACAAGGAACTACTCAAAACAGGATACAAGTACATTGAACAAGTAGAGGGACTAATTCTGAGAAGAACGAAATTTTAAACGCGGAAATCGAACTTCGAACGGACCCTAAACGGGTAAAAAATGACAACTCTGCCCCAAATCAAACGTCTGGAATACCTTCTAGATGTCTTAAACGATGGTTCAGATCATACCTCACTTTTGCACTGTTCTTCAGACGTCCAGGATCCTGCTGAACCATCTGGACCTAGTTCCAAACGTCCGACTGTCACTCCGGACATCTGGAGACTCTCCATCGTCTAGTGCTGTGCCTAGACGTCCGATCTGTGTGGGAAGGCGTGCCCTTGTGCCTTCCCGAGCGAAACCTACACGCATATGCAACCGAACTTAACACGGCAATGAGGTAGAACCTTCGGCGGAACGGCCTGCATGGCCATACCCACGAAAGGAAGGAGAAAAGAAATATTATACCTTTCAGACGTCTGGATCTTCCTCCAGATGTCTCCCGCGTCGTCTAGACGTAGGTCCAGACGTCTGATTCTAGGAAAATTTCCCAGAATCAAGACCTCCTCGCCCTCCGCCTGCTGCGCATGGCCATGTCGCGCCGCACTCGCCTGCTGCCTGAGCTGCAGCAGCACCAGGGTAACCTCCCCAGCACCACGCTCCTGCTGCACGCCCACCGGCTGACCCTGGCTGCACCGGCGAGCTCGCCCTCTCTTCCTCACGTGCTCTGCCTCTTCTCCCTCTTGCTGCACCTCCTCCTCCCCACGTGCACCCGGCAACAGCTGCTACCCTCGCTCTCTCACTCTCACGCTATCACTGGAAGAAGGAGGAGACGGTGGAGTGGTGGTGAGGGAGAGGAAAGGGGGGAAGATGTTTGAAGGCACCGGGGAAGAGAGAGAGGAAGAAAAAGAAGGCGCTTGCAGGACGGGGAGGGAAGAGAGAGAAGAAAAGAGGGCGGCGGGTTCAGCACGCAGACTCGCAATCGTACATCGCAAAAATTAAATTCCAGACATCTAGGAAGGCTTCCAGATGTCTGACCAGACGTCTGGACCAACTCCCAGATGTCTTAAAAGATGTTTGATGTCGTGGGTCTTAACAACATAACAAACTCAAAGGAAGTTTCGTCCTCGAAACTTGCGCTAACTAGAGTGAGGAAAAGAATGATATATGCATAACAAACTCAAAGAGGACCGAAGCCGGTCCGAAAAGACGTACCATCAAAGAGCTCCGGGTACCGCTCCTGCATTGTCGCCTCAGGCTCCCAGGTAGCCTCCTCGTACCGCTGGCTCCTCCACAAAACCTTCACCAGGGGTACTTGCTTCCGTCTCAGACTACGGATGACTCTGTCGAGAATTTGCACTGGCCACTCGGGGTAGGTCAGGTCGTCACCCACCTCAACGCTCTCGTGGCTTAGGAAGTGACTGGGATCGGCAACGTACTTCCTGAGGTTGGACACGTGGAACACGTCGTGCACACCAAAAAGCTGGGGAGGAAGGGAAAGCCTGTAAGCAACGGGTCCAACCTGCTCCAAGACCTTAAAGGGTACCACGAACCTCGGCGCGAGCTTCCCTCTCACCCCAAACTGCTGCAGGCCCTTCATAGGCGAAACGCAAAGGAAGACGTGGTCCCCAACCTCAAACTGTACCTCTTTGCATTTCCGATCTGCATAGCTCTTCTGTCTACTCCTGACAATGCGGAGTTGCCTGTGAATCTGCTTGACTACCTCCTGATTTTGCCAGATCAGCCTGGGGCCAACCTCCCACTTGGTCCCCACCTCAACCCAATTCAACGATGCCGTACACCTCCGTCCGTATAGAGCCTCGTAGGGTGCCATGCCGATGCTCGAGTGATAACTGTTATTATATGCAAACTCCGCCAGGGGCAAGTGCTCCTCCCAAGAGCCCCTCCAGTCCAGTACATAAGCATGCAAAAGGTCCTCAAGTGTCTGTATCGTGCGCTTAGACTGTCCGTTCGTCTGGGGGTGGTATGCTATACTGAACCTTAACCGTGTCCCCAAGACCTGCTGAAACTCAGCCCAAAACTGGGACGTAAAACGGGTATCCCAATCGGATACGATCTCTCGCGGAACTCCGTGTAGACATACCACGTCGCAGATATACCTCTCTGCCAACTGTGCTGGTCCTAAGGTGACTCGGATCGGCAAGAAACGTGCCGTCTTCGTCAATCTGTCAACGATCACCTAGATTGCATCGGGTCCTCGCTGGGTAACGGGCAAGCCCGCCACCAAGTCCATGGTGATGCTCTCCCACTTCCACTCTGGCACTGGAAGTGGCTGCAACAGCCCTGCAGGCCTCTGATGCTTGGCCTTCACTTACTGGCACACTAAACACTGCTGCACGAATTCACCCACATCCCGCTTCATTCCCCTCCACCTAAAGTCACGTCTCAAATCATGGTACATGTTTGTGTTTCCAGGATGTATGGTGAATCTGGAACCGTGTGCCTTAGTCAGGAGCTCCCTCAACAGCTCCTCATCTCTGGGAACGCACAAACGTCCCCTCATGCGTAGCACCTGGTCTGTAAAAGAGAAGTCCCTAGGGTCCCCTAACAGTACTCTGTCACGTAATGACTGTAAGTACGGGTCGGCCATCTGCCCTGTGATGATGCGGTCTATCAGCTCTGGCCTCATCTGTCGTGTCACAGTCACTGCCCCACAGTGCCCCAATAACTCTAGGGGTCACCAACTGCCCATCTCCTCTAAGAAGCTCCAACTCTGCGCCTGTAAGCTGGCCAAGTGGGTGGGTGCCTTCCGGTTTAAGGCGTCAGCCACCACGTTGGCCTTTCCTGGGTGGTAGGAAATGCTGCAGTCATAGTCCTTCAGGAGCTCCAACCAACGTCTCTGTCTCATGTTGAGCTCTTTTTGATCAAATAGGTATCTGAGGCTCTTGTGATCTGTGAAAATTTCAAAGGTCTCACCGTACAAGTAGTGCCTCCAAGTCTTCAGTGCGAAGACGATAGCAGCCAGCTCCAGATCGTGGGTAGGGTAGCTATGCTCATGGGGCTTCAGTTGCATGAAGCGTAAGCGACAACGTGACCCCTCTGCATGAGCACACCCTCTAACCCTTGCAAAGAGGCGTCTGTGTACACAACGAACCCACCACTACTGTCTGGGATGGTGAGCACGGGAGTCGAAGTCAGCCTCTCCTTCAGCTCCTGAAAACACGCCTCATAGGCATCTGTCCAAGAAAAGGGCACGTCCTTCCGGGTCAGCTATGTCATAGGACGTGCAATCTGCGAGAAGCCCCTAATAAACCGTCTGTACTAGCCTGCCAGTCCCAAGAAACTGCGGATCTCTATAACCGTACGCGGTTTCTCCCACCTGAGCACTGCCTCGACCATGGCTGGGTCCACAGCCAAGCCATCCCCGGAGATCACATGACCTAAGAAGGTCACCTCCCTCAACGAAAACTCGCACTTGTTGTATATGGCGTACTGCCTACGTCGTCTCAGTGTGTCTAGAACCATCCGCAAGTGCTGTCCGTGCTGTCTCTGATCTCGAGAATAGATGAGCACATCATCAATGAATACCACCACGAACTGGTCCAAGTATGGTCTAAACACCCAGTTCATCAAATCCATGAATGCAGCGGGGGCATTGGTCAGCCCAAACGGCATGACCAGAAGCTCGTAGTGTCCGTACCGGGTGTGGAAAGCTGTCTCGGAGACGTCTGCCTCCTTGATCCTCAACTGGTGGTATCCAGACCTCAAGTCGATCCTGGAGAATACCATGGCACCTCACAGCTGGTCAAACAAGTTATCAATCCTCGGTAGCAGATACCTGTTTTTGATGGTGACCCTATTCAGCTGTCTGTAGTCCACACAAAGGCGTAGGGTACCATCCTTCTTCTTTACGAACAAAATCGGGGCTCCCCAGGGAGACGCACTGGACCTCATAAAGCCCTTCTCCAAAAGATCCTGCAACTGAGACTTGAGCTCTCGCAACTCAAGTGGTGCCATCCTGTACGGTGCTGTGGAGATGGGGCTGGTCCTCGGTACCAGTGAGATCTCAAACTCAATCTCACGCTTGGGCGGTAGTCCTGGCAACTCATCTGGGAACACGTCGGGGTACTCTCTGACCACCGGGATACTCTGGAAGTCTGCCCTAGGGCTGGGCTCCGCCACCACACAAGCTAGGAAACCCTCACACCCCTGGCTTAAAAGTCTTGCTGCCTGAAGTGCAGAAATGCACCTGAACCCTCCGTCCACTAGCTGCCCGTGGAACTCAAAAGATGGCAACTCCGGTATGGAGAAGACGATCTTCCTCTCAAAGCAGTCCACCAAGGCGTGGTAAGCGGATAGCCAGTCCATCCCCAGAATTATGCCAAAGTCCTCCATCTGTATCATAATCAGGTCAGCGGGAAGGCTGTGTCCCCCAACACTGACCTCGCAACCTGTGTACACCTCCTCAGCTACAAACAGCTGACCACTCGGACCTCTGATCACGAACGGATCTTCTAACAACATATAGTCCTGCCACAAACTAACCGCAAAACTGGCAGCGACAAACGAGTGCGTAGCGCCAGAATTGAAAAGCATGTAAACAAGTCTGTCAGAAACTGAAACCATACTTGCCACCACTGATCCCGAAGCTTTATCATCCCTGTGTGTCTGGGCGTTGATACGCACCTCAGCCCTAGGTGCGGATGAAGCAGCCACACTCTGCGTCGGACGGGTAGCCACTGGCCGGTACCCTCCCCGCGATTGCCGTCCTCCTCCTCACGCCCGGAAATCTCGGCCTCCGGCTCATCCTCCAGTGCTCAGCGCGGGAAGCATCTGCTGACCTCCTGCCCTAGACAGGCAGTCCCTCCTGATGTGGCCCGGCTGTCCACACTGGTAGCACAGGGGGACTCGACCCCCGCCCTCAGTGGATCCCTGCTGTCGGCTGGCCCTCAGTGGATCCACGCTCTAGTGCTAGCAGCTGGCCCCGAATACGTGACGGCTCTCCTGCGGGCACCGCGTGCCTCCTCTCTTCCGCCCGCTGTCAGTGTCACGTGCGAATGGGTTGGTCTCTTCGTATGTCATAGCTGCCTCTACCACCCTCGAGAACGTAGGCAGCTTCAGGGGTTTGACATACCCCCGAATCGCAGGTCGGAGTCCCTCGGTGAACCTCCAAAGGCACTCCTCCTCAGTAGCCACGGCTGTTGCTGCTAAATGAGATAGCTCCAGGAAACGCGTACGGTACGCGCTCACGGTCATCATCCCCTGGCGGAGAGTGTGGAACTCCCGCCTCCTCTGGTCCTGCCACGTCTGGGGAAAGTACTGCTCGCAGAAGAGGGTGACAAACTGGTCCCAAGTCGGCTCGTCCCTCTCCTATCCCCTGACCGCCCTCCACCACCTGTGTGCTGTGCTCTCCAGCTGGTACGTGGCAAAGGCCATGCGGCACTCCACAGGGGGGTGAAGGGTGTCAAAAACCTTCTCGATCTGCTCAAGCCAGTCCTCCGCCTCAGTCAGGTACTCATCCCCCATGAAGGAGGGGGGCTTCAGCTTCTAGAACTGTCCGAAAGGCTCAAAGTGGCGCTGAAGTGGAGATGCTGGTGCGCCTCCAGGTAAAGAAGCCTCATGCTCAGAAGTGCCGGAGGAAGGTGGGGGGGATGGAGGCCCATCCCCTCCCCCGCGTCTAGCGCCCTGTCCGTCGCGTGGTCCCAGAGAGGACTCCCCCTCTGCAGCCCTAAGGAGAGGTGCTTGTGGCGATGGGTGGAGCTCCTCTAGCACGATATCCCGTATCAGCTGGGCGAGGTCCTTGGCCTGGATGCCCGGGAGCAGTGGCTGGTCCACTGAGGCGTCGAGCTCGACGCACCCGCCCCTCCGACCTCATCCTCAGCCGCGTCTGCAGCCCACCTCACTAGTCCTGCATCGAGGCATCTCCTGCAAGGAGACGCGAATACAGAACGGAAAAACATCAATATGAATCGATATCTAACTGAGAAGTCTAAGAACAGATGTCAAAAGATATGTTGTGGTGGTTACTTTAGTTACAGACACGTGAATTGGTTATTTTCTAGCCAGTTGGTTCACTTCTCGGGATGACCTTGCTCTAATACCATCTTGTTACGACCCGATTCCCGAATCCTACGAGACACGAGAATCGGACCGACTCGACTGACCCCAAGACCCAGTCGTCCAACGAGAAAGTAACCAAAAGAGCAATAAAATAAACCACATTCATCGTGCATGTAACTAACAGTAACAAAAGTACAGCAGTAAAGAAAAAAACTACTACAGTACACACCACCACAACAGTAGAGAATTAAACAGGTACATAAACTTGATGCTCACAATAAAAGAGTACAATTGTAACAGAAAACACTCACTACAACAGAAGAAACGGTACAGTAGGTACAACACAAGTAAAACTACTGGGCTCTACTAGACCCAGCACCCTCTGCAGCCGCAGGCTCTGGCTGCTCAACACCTGGTCCTGAAAAGGTGACAAAGGTGACACGTCAACGAAACGTTGAGTAGAGTGGCAACCAACTAGCTAAGAAAACAGTAAGCTGGACAAGTAGCTGTTATTTTTTATTTCTTTCTTTATTTTCTATTTACTTATTCTTGAATTATTCCTCAGATCTTTCTCTTAATCTCGAATGTTCCTCGTGGGAACGATCTTGATTGCAGTCTTTTCCGAAAAGTAGAAGTAGCACGTGGTGCTCTCCTAGCCGGGAGAGTCCCCCGTGGTGGTCCTACCCTCAGTCAACCACCCCAAGGTCACTAACAGACGTAACGATGACTACGGCACGCGCGATAAACGCACGGGTAGCTACCCCACACTGGAACATGGTCAGTCGTTTCCGTTAACGGGTGCACCCCAAAGCACAACATGGAACCAGTATAGGGTAGATCCCTCTCAGTAACAGGAGTCCAGCCCCTCCACAGTAACCAAACAGGGGTCTTGCCCCTCCACAGTCCGTGCGCCCTCGCCTGACTACCCTGGTTTGCCTAGTGGGCCTAACAAGTCAGTGTAGGATGGCTAGATGAACCCCGGGCCCCATGGGGTGGCTAGCTCTCTCCCTACACTAGCAGCTCTCCCCAGTACGGTGTACGCGAGGGCCAGAAAGTCGATGTAAAGTGGCCAAACTCACCCCGGTCTCGACCTGAGGGCGGCAAGCTCCCCTCTACACTAAGAGGTAATATGTGCTCTCTTTGGTACCACGTACCCAAGAGACAACACACTTTCCCATTTTACTTTTCCAGTTCCATTCCATTTATTTTTAGGTGTTCTCCTAATTCCCCGTAGGGTTAGTACTCATGTTTCCTCAGGCCAAGCCATTTTAAGTTTCATCAATTCAGTTTTATTCTCATATAGCCTATGTTTCCAACATTTAATATACATTCATATACAAGCAACTATTATCCAATTACAGGCAATTATCATTATTCTTTCTACTTTTCCAAGACTGCAAATTCGTGCAGTGTTTTTGTTCCTAGGATTCATGCCATATCCTAGGATCTATCATTTAATCTAGTTTTCCAGTCCTAGGATTCATGCCATACCCTAGGATCTATCATTCAATCTAGTTTTCCAGCCCTAGGATTCATGCCATAACCTAGGATCTATTATTTATCTTACAAGTGCATTAATGTTGATAACTAATCAAGGGGAGCCACTCTACCTGCAAAACCGGGAGTGATGGGGGCGTGATCGGCAGGTCCACGTGCCTCCGCGACCCCTAGAGCTGCAACAGGTCGAGGACCTAACATAAGGATCAAACACAAGGAACTACTCAGAACATGATACAAGTACTTTGAACAATTAGAGGGACTAATTCTGAGAAGAATGAAATTTTAAATGCGGAAATCGGACTTCAAACAGACCCTAAACGGGTCAAAAACGACAACTCTGCCCCAAATCAGACGTCTGGAACACCTTCCAGATGTCTTAAACGATGGCTCAGATCATACCTCACTTTTGCGCTATTCTTCAGACGTCCAGGATCCCGCTGAACCGTCTGGACCTAGTTCCAGACATCCAACTGTCACTCCGGATGTTTGGAGACTCTCTCTGCCGTCTAGTGCTGTGCCCAGACGTCCGATCTGTGTGGGAGGGCATGCCCTTGCACCTTCCCGAACAAAACCTGCACACGTACGCAACCGACTTTAACATGACAATGAGGCAGAACCTTCGACGGAACGACCTGCATGGCCGTACCTGCAAAGGGAAGGAGAAAAGAAATATTGTACCTTTCAGACGTCTGGAACTTCCTCCAGACGTCTTTTGCGTCGTCTAGACGTAGGTCCAGACGTCCGATTCTGGGAAAATTTCCCAAAATCAGGACCTCCTCGCCCTCCGCCTGCTGCGCATGGCCGTGCCGCGCTGCGCCGCGCTCGCCTGCTGCCTAAGCTGCAGCAGCACCAGGGTGACCTCCCTAGCACCACACTCCCGCTGCGCTCCCGCCGGCCGACCATGGCTGCTCCGGTGAGCTTGCCCTCTCTTCCTCACGCGCTCTGCCTCTTCTCCCTCTCGCTGCACCTCCTCCTCCCCGCACGCACCCGGCAGCAGTTGTTGCCCTCGCTCTCTCACTCTCATGCTATCGCTGGAAGAAGAAGGAGGAGACGGTGAAGTGGTGGTGAGGGAGAGGAAAGGGGGGAAGATATTTGAAGGCGTCGGGGAAGAGAGAGAGGAAGAAAAAGAAGGCGCCTGTAGGATGGGGAGGGAAGAGAGAGAAGAAAAGAGGGCGGCGGGTTCAGTCTGCGCTCGCATGCACGTGGACTGGCAATCGTACGCCGCAAAAATTAAATTCCAAACATCTGGGAAGGCTTCCAGATGTCTGGACCAACTCCCAGACGTCTTAAAAGACATTTGATGTCGTGGGTCTTAACAATTGCGATCCTCTGGAAGCACTTAGGTCATTGCAAGGAGCTAAAATCTGTGCATCGAATTTGTTGGTGCTAGAGCACCACGATCATTTGTTTTGATGATAACAAAACACGTGTTATTTAACATTTGCAATTTGAGTCCTAGATTTCAGGTCAATTGCAAATGTGGACGTATTTAGACGGAGTTCGAGCTCGCATCCAGGACGGATTGGAGGAGCTTGACGGAAAACAGAGCAGGTTCGCGTGGAGCGAAAGATTGGAGATGGAAAACAAGAAGAATAGGATAGATTCTTTTTTATCCTTTCATGTATCTCTTGTATTTATTTTCTTGCTCTTTTTGATTCCTTAGAACATTATGTTAAAGAGCCTCAAAGTACCCTAAAAGTAGTCCTAGGAACACCTGCACAACCCTAGGATACTTAGGTTTTCTGTAGAATACTTAGAAAACCAATATAGGGTTCAAACAGCACTTCCAGACGTCTAATTCCAAAATCAGACGTCTGATAAAGTATTTTAAGACGTCTGACTGTTGTTTCAGACGTCTGATAACTGTTAGGCTGGACATAGTTAGTTCTGTCTGCTGAAATCAGACGTCCAGACCTTAGACCAGACGTCTCAGGAGACGTCTGATGACTTTGCCAGACGTCCAATTAGTGGACCGTTGGCTGGCTTAGAAGACACTCAAGATTATGACCGTTAGAGCCTTATCAGACGTCCATAGGACTTACCAGACGTCTGATAAATGACCGTTTTGCCTCGGCTGACCCAAAATCTCTTCTCAGAGATTTTCTAGCCGTTGCAACGTTTGGAAATCAATTCCCACAGTAAAAGTAGGTTTCCAGACGTCCAGACATAGTGCCAGACGTCCTGTATGTCGTCTGATGGACTTGCACAAAAACCCTGTTTAGATCTGATTCAAGTCAGGGAGAAACCCGCATAGAATCAGACGTCTGACCTTGAAATCAGACGTCTTAAAGTGGCCTTCCAGACGTCTGATGCCAGAGTTAGACGTCTGATAACCCTGTCAAATGCAATCATTGTCCTGATTTCGGCCTGATTCTCTTGGGCTTTGCACCCAACAGCTATGGAAGCTTTTCCAAGCCTTCCAAAACCTTCCTAAGGCCTCTATAAATAGAGGGGAGCCTTTGCAACACAAAAACACACATATACACACTAAGAGAAACAAGAGACACACCTAAGCAACTTAGTTCCACTCTTTTGTGTCCAATTGAAGCCCTTGCTCTCCAAGCTCTAGTTTCATTCTCTTGAGAGCATCATTCCCTTTGCGCACCCGCTCTCCCGCCGTTGTCTACGAGAGCGACGTAGCGCCATCGCGTGGCACACACACCGCGTCATCGTCGACGCACTCCTTGCAAAGGGGAGTTTCCTATTTCCTATAGAAGCTAGGTTTAATTTTGTTGGCTCTATAGGACTGTTGTTTTATTTTATCTTTGTATTTTGGTTGGGTATTCGCTTTGCGAATTCCCGTCTCCTTCGTGGGACAAAATCCTTCTCGTGGAGAGAAGGGGTTGAGGAACGCTACCCTCGTACTTGTAGCGTGGTTGTATTGAGGTTGAATCACCCTCGTTCAAAGTGATTCGTTTAGTGGATTTTGATCAACTTGGTTGATCGGAAAATCCTAACTCGAGAGGGTTAGGTGGTGGTTTTCACCTGGTTTGGGTTTCCACCTAAAAATACCTGTGTACATTGTGCGATTGATTTTTGTGAGATTGCTTTACTTTTTATTTCCGCATATTATTACGTCACCCCTCCTCGTAGGGAACCTTCAGAATATACCTTGGTCCACGCTACATGGACGATGGCAATTAGTATCAATCAAGCAAATTAGGTGCAAAGAATTCAAGCAATGAAAATCCAATCAAAGTAGCTTAGATCCTTTGCAATCAATTCAATCCAATAGAAATCAGCTCAATTCGATCAATTAAATCCAATTAAATTCAAATTACATCTCAAATTCCTCATTCAATAGTGTAAATGAAATCAAACTCAATTGATCAAATTGACACAATCCGAATCAAGGGGAGAGTCCTTGTGATCAGATGGAGTGTATGAGAAGACCCTCTAATGAGATTGTCACGCCAATAGATCTGGAAGCTATTGAGCTTCAAATCTAATGGTTATCGTGATTGGGAAGGTGTTATGGTGATTAAAGCATCGAGGAAATTGATTGAATACGATCATGAGATGAAAAGGGAGATGAATGAATCAAAATGGATGAGTGTTTCATCCTCTCTAATTGGAATTGATCAGAGAGGCTGGATTGGTGAATGCCTACAATTACTCTAAGCTAAACTATTCTAAACCAAATCACTTATCAGAATCTACTCTAAACTACCTAAACTACTCTAATCTACACTAAGAAAGCATATAAAACTAATCTACGAAAGCAATAAATCTACTCTACAGATGAATGGGATCTCAGAAGCTGCAGTTGGTCACTACACCGACAAATGGAGGAAGAAGACTCCAACCGATGAAGCAATCCTTGGATCCATAGTAGGTTCCTTTAGTGACGAATTAAGGAGATTGTGACCTCTATCACCAATCACAAAAGAAAGGATAATTGGGAGTTGGAGATAGGATGAGTGACTGGCTCAGGGAGGGAGGGAGTCAGTAGGGGTTGCAGGACACTTGAAGTGGTCCTTATATAGGTAAGGAAGGTTGGGTGTGACTGGGATTCATAGGTCAGGCCATTGGATCTCAAGGGCTGGGATGATAGCTAGGATGCGCGGGAAGCTTTGGGATAAAATCAAACCGTAGGATGACATCTAATAGAGGGCGTGAAGAAATGGGCACACTAGTGCCAGCAGGATGGAAGGAAATATAGCATTGGATGAGTTGGGGAAAGATGGACAGTGGAGAGCTCTCGAGTTCTTTGTTCATGAGCAGCAGCAAAGAAGAGCTGCTCCAGGTCTTTTGGAGATTTTTCACAAAGAGCCCTCGATGTGAACTAGTATGACAATATCAAAGAAACCCATAAGTGGTATAGAATCAATGCATAATGGTCCCTACGACTTGAAAATAAGTCCCTAGCTATTTTTGGGCTCATAAAATGTGAAGGTATGGAAAGTGGGAAGGACTTAAATGTAAAATAATTAATCCAAGGTCTTAATGATATCAGAATGCTTTGTAATTTTTATGGCATATGATTTGAACATATTATAAGATATTCCAACCATTAATTTGTGAATTTAAGCTCATTTTGATGTTCCATTGACATTTAATTCATCCATTTATATACTTAGGTTTAGAATCTTTCAAATATGACCTAATTATGTGTTTTTAACAAAAAATTGATGTTTTAGGTCATTTTCTATAAATCCCACACTTAACCATTTTCTTGTGTTAATTAATAGTGTTTTAACTTAGTTTCTAGCTTAATTTGGACACTTTAACTATGATGAGCCACATCTCATCATGTATGCAAATATTCTCACATGCAGGTAAACTCATACTTTCATTTCACTATCTAACTAAGAAAATCAAGAGAATCACTCAAGGGGGTAAGATTCTCTACCTTACTCTTGATGTAGCCTCTCTTCCCTTTCCCTCTTGCTGCAATCACACCAGCAGCAATAGCAGCAATTGATTCTCCTCTTCTTCTTCTCTTTGTTGCCGATTAGTAGGTGGAGAGAGTGAGGGTGAGTGCAGGGAGAAGAGACGGCGGTGGTGGTGAAATAAAATGAGAGGTTGACTGACAAATGCAACTCGAATGAAAGAAATGTCTCTCATTAACATTAAATAATTAGTGAACTATCAATCCCACCTAGTGTTACGACCTGATCCCAGATCCCTACAGGACCCGAGACTAACCTGCCTCGACTAATCCCAAGACCTAGTTGTCCAACAAGAAATAACCAAAAGCAAAAAATATTCCACAACCACAAGTACAATGTAACTAAGCAGAAAATAATACAGAGACAGTAAAAGAACCAAAATGGAATGTCTCATAATAGTACAGACCATCATAACTAGTACAGTGGAAAGTAAAGTGGAAAAATATAACAGAAATGGTATTACATATAGCAAAATACTCACTACCACAAAAAGAGGCTAGGAAACGGAAAAGAAACACAGCTAAGGCTGGGCTCGACTAGGCCCAGCTCCTTCTGCAGCCAGTGGTGCTGGCTGCTCAACTCCCTTACCTGAACAAGGTTATAAAATTTCGTAGTCAGCTAATGCTGAGTAGAGTGGTAACTAAGTCATTTATATGCAATTAAAACAAACAATTCTTTAATTTCCATTCTTATTTAGCTCAACCAAGTATTTCTAAATTGTTTTGTTCTTTTATTCACCTGGCCATTCTTGATCTTACCTGTTCCTCAGGGGAACGATTTTGATTGCAGTATTTCCCATAATGTAGGATGTACACTTGGTGCCTTCCTAGCCGGGAGAGTCTCTCGTGGTAATCCTACACCCAGTCAACTATCCCGAAGTCACGATCGCGACATAGCGGTGACTACGGCACATGCTATAAGCGTACGGGTAGCTATCCCTCACTGACACGCAGTCAGTCGTTTCCGCTAGCAGGTACAGTATGGAATAGCACAGGGCCTTGCCCTATCAGAACAGGGATCTCACCCCTCAGAACAGAACAGGGGTCTCGCCCCTCCACAGTCCGCGTACCCTCGTCCGATTATCCCAGTTTGCCCTAGTGGGCCTAACAAGAGTCGGTGTAGGGCGGTTAGTCCTAACCCCAAGCCCCGTGGGGCGGCTACCTCCCTCCCTACACTAAGTAGCTCACCTCGGTACCACGTACATGAGGGCCAAACAGGAGTCGGTGTTGAGTGACTAGACTTAACCTTGGGTTTCAACCCAAAGGGCAGCTAGTTCCCCTCTACACTAAAAGGACAGTTGCTCTTCTTGGTACCACGTTCCCAAGGGCTAGTTTACTTCCTGTCTACTTACTAAGTTCTTCCCATAAATAGGAGTTCTTCCCCTAATTCCCCGTAGGATTCATGCCTGTATTCCTTTCGTTCCATTTTCTAACATTCCGATCTCACTATTCACATTACAGGTTTTATTCATATAACAAGCAGCTCATGTTTTACTAACTGAGAAGAGCATCCCATCAATAAACTAATACAATTTCTAGCAAGTTGGTTTAACATGCATCTCAAATAAACAGTGTAGCTCAAGCAACATTCGTTTGCTTCTGCCCTAGGGTTCATTCACACCCTAGCGTTCAATTAAGTTATTCTAAACATGCACTTTGTTTGATTAAAACTTGATATTAAAGCAAACCACTCTACCAGGAAATACAGAAGGATTGAGAACTAGAATCACAGGTCCTGTCGCCTCCACGGGTCCTACATGCTCAACTGGCTAGAGACCTATACAAATGACCAACCATGTCAAACGAGTCCAAAACTATATATAAGTGATACTAACTAGTAGAGAAACATAAGCGGAAAATAACAGTACTTCGTTTCCGAAAATCCGATCTCGTTTCGGCCTTAACAAGACAAAAATATGCATACTATCTAAAATCAGACATCTAGGGCTAGACCAAGATGTCTTAAACGAGCTCAAAACCTCACCTTTCTTTCCTACGATTTCTTTAGACGTTTGAAGCCCTCTGCAATCGTCTGAGGGAAGTCCCAGATGTCGAACACTCCTTCCGATCATCTGGGAGTACAATCAAATGTCTGGCAATGTGCACAGACATCCAAAAGTGCCTCGAAGGGTGCACCACGCACCTTTCCAATGCTCTGTGCCTGCGTATGCATGTGCAAAGCCAAAAACAGCTAAGCATCCCGTTTGCATGGCCGGAACCTGTGCAGAAACACGTACCTCTACACTAAGCGTGGTTTCAGATGTCCGGCCTCAGCTCCGGACGTCCCGATGCTCTCCAAACGTCTGGCCGATGCTCCAAACGTCTGATACTAGAAAAGAGCCAGTACGCTGAACTCTCTCGTGAGCATTCTTCTCCGCGCGGACCCCTCCACATCTCCTGTAGCTGCTATGCTAGCAGCCTCAGGAGGTTGCAAAGCTCCCCTTCGCAAGCTCCTCATCCCCACACGACTCCTCCCCTTGTACTTCTGAGCTCCTTCGACTCGAGCTCTCGAGCTCCTCCCCTCGAGCTCTCCTCCTCGAGTTCCATCGAGCCCGTGCTGCCGCTCCCACAGCAAGGCACCCCTCATGCACGAGCTCCCGCGAGGTCTCTCCCTCTTTCTCACATCCTCACTCACACTCTCTCCCTCTCTCCTTTAGGCCCTCGCTCGCTCGCGGCAGGAGGGCAGTGGCGAAGGTGGTCGCTAACAGGGGAAGAAGATGGAGGTAGCAGTGGCTGGTGGTGATGGAGAGGGTGGCGTGGGTGTGTGGGAGTTTAAATAGAGCGTTATTAGGGTTTTGGGTAAGGAGGCCGGAGGAGAGAAAAAAAGCATGCGTGTCGCATGCGTGCAAAAAGCGAAAGAACATATAGTTTTCCTTACTTTTAAATGTCCGGCCATCTATCCAGACGTCTGATGAATACTCCAAACATCTTATCCAACCTAAGAGTGATGGGTCATCTTAACATAACTTAAAGGATGTTTCATCCCTGAAACTTAAGCTAAGTAGGGTGTGGAAAGTACGTAAAAGCGCATAACAAACTTAAAGGGAACCAACGTAGGTCTGAAAAGACACCCTCAAAAAGCTCTAGGTATTGCTCTCACATCACCGCCTCGGGCTCCCAAGTTGCCTCCTCGTATCGTTGGCTTCTCCATAGAACCTTCGCCAGTGATACTTGCTTTCGTCTCAGATTCCGAACGGCTCTGTCTAGTATCTGTACCAGCCTCACGGGATAGGTCAGATCATCTCCCACCTCGACGCTCTTGTGGCTCAAAACGTGGCTGGGATCGGCGACATACTTCTTGAGGTTGGATACATGGAACACGTCGTGCACTCCAGAGAGATGGGGAGGAAGGGTAAGCTGGTAAGCAATGGGTCCAACCCGCTCCAAGATCTCAAAGGGTCCAATAAACCTCGGTGCAAGCTTCCCTTTCACTCCAAAACGCTGCAAGCCCTTCATGGGCAAAACACGGAGGAAGACGTGATCCCCAACCTCGAACTACACTTCCCTACGCTTCCTATCGACATAGCTCTTCTGATTACTCCTGACAGTGCGGAGTCATCTGTGAATCTGCTCTATCACCTCCTGACTCTGTCGGATCAGCCTGGGGCCAACCTCCCACTTGGTCCCCACCTCGACCCAACTCAAGGGTGCAATACACCTCCTCTCATACAGAGTCTCATAAGGTGCCATGCCGATGCTCGAATGATAGCTATTTTTATATGCAAACTCTGCCAGTTGCAGATGCTCCTCCCAGGAGCCTCTCTAGTCTAGTACATAAGCGTGTGGAGGTCCTCGAGTGTCTGCATGGTGCGCTTTGACTACCCGTCAGTCTGGGGGTGGTAGGCGGTACTGAACTTCAGACGGGTCCCCAATGCCTGCTGAAACTCTGCCCAGAACTGGGAGGTGATATGAGTATCCCTGTCGGATACGATCTCGCAAGGAACTCCGTGCAAATGCACCACATCTCTGATGTATCGCTCTGCCAGCTGTGCTGGCCCAAAGGTGACTTGGATCAGCAGGAACCGTGCCGTCTTCATCAACCGATCTACTATCACCCAAATTGCATCGTGTCCCTACTGGGTAACTGGTAGACCCACCACCAAGTCCATGGTGATGCTCTCCCACTTCCACTCTGGCATAGGAAGTCGTTGTAATAGCCCTACAGGCCTCTGGTGCTTGGCCTTCACCTGCTGGCATACCAAGCACTACTAGAAAAACTCACCAACATCCTGCTTCATCCCTCTCCACCAGAAGTCGCATCGTAGATCATGGTACATCTTTGTATTTCTAGGATGTATGGTGAACTAGGACCCGTGCACCTTAGTCAAGAGCTCTCTCAATAACTCATCCCTAGGAACACATAGGCGTCCCCTCATGCACAGTATCTCATCTGAGAAGGAAAAGTCTCCTGGGTCCCCCGTCAACACCCTGTCTCGCAGTGTCTGTAAGTACGGATCGGCCATCTGTCCTGCAATGATGCAGTTTATCAGCCCTGGTCGTGCCTGCCGTGTCACTGTCACTATCCTTCAGTACTCCCGTGACTCCCGGGGTCGCCAACTGCCCACCTCCTCCATGAGTCTCCAACTCAGTGCCTGCAAGCTGACTAAGTGGGCGGGTACCTTCCGGCCCAAGGCATCAGCCACCACATTGGCCTTCCCTGAGTGGTAGGAGACGCTGCAGTCATAGTCCTTCAGGAGCTCTAACCAACATCTCTGTCTCAGGTTGAGCTCCTTCTAGTCAAACAGGTACCTGAGGCTCTTATGGTCTGTGAAGATCTCGAATGTCTCACCATACAGGTAGTGCCTCCATGTCTTCAATGCAAAGACAACTGCTGCCAGCTCTAAGTCATGGGTGGGGTAGTTATGCTCATGGGGCTTTAGTTGCTGTAAAGCGTAAGTGACAACGTGACCTCGCTGCATGAGCACACCACCCAACCCCTGCAACGAAGCGTCGATGTAAACCACAAATCCGCCACTGCTGTCTGGAATGGTAAGTATAGGAGCTAAAGTCAGTCTCTCCTTCAACTCTTGAAAGCACACCTCGCACTCGTTGGTCCAGGTAAAGGGTATGTCCTTCCGGGTCAGCTGAGTCATAAGATGTGCAATCTGAGAGAACCCTCTTATAAACCGCCAGTAGTAGCCTGCCAGTCCCAGAAAGCTGCGTACCTCTATCACTGTACATGGTCTCTCCCACCTGAGCATAGCCTCAACCTTGGCTGGATCCACAGCCAATCCGTCTCCTAAAATCACATGGCCCAAGAAAGTCACCTGTCTTAGCCAAAACTTGCACTTGTTGTACTTGGATACAACCTGTGTCGTCTCAAGGTATCCAGGACCATACGTAAATGTTGTCCATGTTGTGCCTGATCTCGTGAGTAGACTAGGACGTCGTCGATGAACTCCACCACAAACTGGTCTAAGTACGGTCTAAAAACACAGTTCATCATGTCCATGAAAGCAGCGGGGGTGTTGGTCAGCCCAAACGGCATGACCAAGAACTCGTAGTGCCCATACCAAGTACAGAAAGCTGTCTTGGAGACGTCGGTCTCCTTGATTCTCAACTGATGGTAGCCTGACCTCAGATCTATCTTGGAGAACACTATAGTGTCTCTCAACTGGTCAAAGAGGTCGTCGATACGAGGCAGCAGGTACTTATTCTTGACAGTGACCCGATTCAGCTGTCGGTAGTCAACACAAAGACGCAGAGTACCCGTCCTTCTTTACGAACAACACAGGGGCTCCCCATGGGGACGCACTGGGCCTCACAAAGCCCTTCTCCAACAACTCTTGTAACTGTGACTTGAGCTCTCGCAGCTCAAATGGTGCCATCCTGTACAGTGCAGTAGAAATGGGGCTGGTCCCCGGTACTAATGAGATCTCAAACTCGATCTCACGCTCAGGCGGTAGTCCTGGAAGCTCCTCTAGGAAAACGTCGAGGTACTCGCAGACCACCAGGATACTTTGAAAGTCAGCCACAGGGCTAAGCTCTGCTACCACACATGCTAAGAAGCCCTCACACCCCTGGCCCAAAAGCTTCACTGCCCGAAGTGCAGAGATGCACCTGAAACCTCCGTCCACCGGCTGGCCGTGAAACTCAAAGGGAGGCAAATCCGGTATGGAGAAGACGATCTCCCTCCCAAAATAGTCCACCAAGGCGTGATAGGTAGACATCTGGTCCATCCCTAGGATCACGCCAAAGTCCTCCATCGGGATTACTATCAGGTCGGCGGGAAGACTGTGTCCCCCTATAGCGACCTCATAGTTTGTAAAGACCTCCTCTGCTACGAACAACTGTCCACCTGGCCCTCTAATCAGAAATGGATCCTCTAACAATACACTGCTCGGCCCCAAACTGATGGTAAAACTCGAGGAGACAAAAGAATGTGTGGCACCAGAATCGAAAAGAACGTAGACTAATCTACTAGAAACAGTAACCATACCTACCACCATAGAACCTGAAGCCCTGACATCTCTGTGTGTTAAGGCATTGATACGCCCCTCAACCCTAGGTGCAAACGAAGTGGCCATGCTCTGGGTCGGGTGAGCAACAGCCGGTTGGTACCCTCCTTGTGACTGCTGTCCTCCTCCACGTGCCTGGTGACTGCAGCTGCCAGCTCGACCTCCAACACTCTATGCGGGGAGCATCTGCTGTGCTCTAGCCCTAGATGGGCAGTCCCTCCTGATGTGGCCCGGCTGGCTACACTAGTAACAGAGAGGGGCACAGCCCCCTCCCTCAATCGGTCTCTACTAGTGGCTGGACGGGGGCCCGGTGCTGGCAATTGGCCCTTGTCTGGGGCCCCCAAAGGCCACTGGTGGCCCCGCAGAATGAGATGGCTCTCTTGCAATCGCCGTATGCCTCCTCTCCCGATGGCCCTGCAAGTACTCTGGCTGGTAAGGCCTCTTCGATCCGCCGTCGATGTCTCGTGCAGTCGGGTTGGTCTCCTCATAAGTCATGGCCGCCTCAACCACACGAGAGAAAGTGGGAAACTTCAGGGGTTTCACATACCCCCGAATCGCAGGTCGGAGCCCCTCAATAAACCTCCACAGGCACTTCTGCTCATGAACGCTGGATCAGTGTTTAAGAATATCGCGTTGTAATATAGCCGAAAGAGAGTTCAAAATAAATATAATTTTATTACTCGAATTTAAAGTCTGAAGTCGAACACAGGGAGCAAATTGGTGTTTAGAAATCAAGATCACAATTCAGAATTTAGAAGAATATGCAATAATATCAATATCACAGTGCAAAAATATAGGAGTAATTGGCAATGTAGATCACAAAATACTCAAGGACGCAATGTATATGAATATGAATTAAAAATTGGATGAATTAAATTGATGATGCTACAGTGCTCCTTTTGCCTTCAGCTTTTGCAGCTCTTCTTCTTCCTTCTTCTGCTTCTACTCCTCTTCTTCCTCTTTACCTTTGGCTTCTGTCTTCTTTTCTTTGTCTTCTCTTCCCTTCTTCTTCTTCTTTGGTTGTTCTTCTCTTTCCCTGACTTCTGCCTTCCCTTCTTCTTTCTTCCTTCTTCTACTCCTGCTCCTTTTTTCTTTTTTTCTTTCTCTGCCGGCTACCTTCTTTCTTCCTTTACCTTGCCTTAGCTTCTTTAGCACCTTAGCTTCTCCTTCTTCTTCTTCATCTTCGCTTCTCCTCTTCAGCCTGCAGCAAAACCTACCCCCTAGCCGTGCGCACTCTCTTCTCTTTTCTCTCTTAGGTTCCACTCTCCCAGAGCCACACGTTATCGGGTAATCGAGTCGAGTACGTACCCGGGACCAGGCCCACTGGCATGTAGTGGTGGACGAGGAGTGCAATCGAGTCGGGTCAAGACCAGGTCTGCGGGGCGTAAGCGCGGACGAGGCCGGTTTGGTTCGGGTGAGAGGGACCTCACCCTGTGATTCGGAGGCAATAAGCTACTAGCAAGAATTCAACTTATGCGCACATGGCCGCTCTTCCAGTTCCGAGGTGGGACTAAATGTCCCACCTCCCTTGCGCACTGCAGCAACAAATGTGGTCCGTCAATTGCCTCGACTGCCACAACCTTCGACTAGAATTGAGCACCTGGAGTCATTCGCGAGGGTGTTCCGCGCAACCTGGGACAGAGACTTGAAGCTAGCAAGGCCTGGAGCTTGCTTCAAGCTTGCTTCAAGTTCTGTGCTAATGGTGGAGGATGCCTGTATCTAAAATCACCATGACAGCCTCACGGCCACATCAGATCACTTAGGCAGCTTTGCTAAGGCACGGCGAGTGTGCTACGGTGGTTGGCATAGCGTGGAAACGCCTGTGTGAGCGTGCCTTGGGCACACTGTGTGCGTATGTGTGGGCATGTTCGGGGGTGCGTTTGGGTGAGTGGAGTGGTGGTATGAGTGAGGGGAAATGTTGAGTGGAATGAGGGGATGTTGATGGACTTATCGGTGAGGGGTAAGATGGTTTGTGGTGGTGGAGCGGTCTCGCCGGAGGTGGTGGCCGGAGGTGAAGGAGATGATGGTGGTGGAGTGCAGCAGTAGTCGATTTAGGGAAATAAAGAGGGAAGAAGAATATAGAGAATGAAGGGGACTTATCTTGGGTCATAGTGGATGAAGGGAAGGCGAGGATGGCGTCAAGCGCGTATTGCCGACGCCGGAGACGAAGGCTCTCAGAGAGGGACAGTCGGCGATGATGAAGGGGAGACAAGGGCATCTGCGGGTGCTGCGCAACGCGGACGAATGCAAGGAGGAAGAACCTGCTACTGGTATTGTGGTCAAGCGACAAGGGAGATCAGGGAAGGTCGCCGAAGCTTGATTAGCGAATCAGCCGGAGGAGGAGAGAAGAATTTGAGGGGATTTCTGGTCGATTCAAGCTTAGAGGAGTCGGTTGGATTTGGGGCTTCTTAAATAAACCTCTGGAGGGGGATTTGTGCTTGGAAGCCAAGCTTCCAAGCAAGGTATGGTCGCCGGAGATGGCAACTTCAAAAGAGACCCAAATCTCTCATGCGTTCGCATGAGAGATTGGGTAACAATTAAGGCATCAAACTGAGTTCACATCAGAGAGATTTTATCAGAGAATCTCCCTTCCAATTTTAAAGGGGATTCTCTGAGAAATCAGGGAGAAACCACCTTCTAAAGCTTGCCGGAGTAGGATTCCTCTGCTATAATGGTGGAGGGACCTAATTGCGAGAACGATGAAGAAGCTAGGGGGCTTTTGCAAAGGTTTTTGAAAGATAGGGGTATAAATGTAATCACACTGGACCTATTTGAAAAGCGGGTCAAGATGAGTTCTCCTTAGGTCTAAATTTTTGTATAAGCCTAATTTGGACCTAATGAATCCAATGGTAAAGTTGGATTTTGGTTTTGATCATGTTTGACTGGATAATTTATGCAAAAACTCAATTTAGGGCAAATAACTATATGAGACCCCATTCTAGGTCAAGATGAGTTCCAATGGCTAAATTGAAAGTTCTAATCCCTAGAGAATAGTTTTCTCTGATTTTTAGAGGGTTTAAGTGAATTTTATCTTGACCAGAACCTTGGTTAATCAAGCGGATCTATTTTAGGATTTTAAGAAGTCATTTAATTCACATGGCACACACAAACCCTTTTCTGTCAAATCCAACCCAATTTTTATCTTGTTAAGACCTTTTGACCTTTGTTTAGCCCATGAGAAAATCTGTTGTTGTACTGCAATGGTAAAATTACATTTTTACCCCTTATTTCTTCCTTTTCTCTCAAAAAGGTTATTCAGTGACTTAGGACCTTCAGTTGGTTATGTAAGAGCTTTTATTCTCTTTATTGGGTCAAAATGAGCTAGTTAAGGCTCATGATGGTGTTCTCATTATTCCCCCATGCCTCGCTTTTGCTAGTCCCTTAGCAAATTTTAAGGTTTTAACTTTGATTCTAGACCATGAGTTACTTTAATGTTCAAAAACTATGATGTGTGCTTTCTTCTGTAGATTAGGTTAGAATGTCGATAGTAAACCTAGAGGTACTCAAGTACCAACCAAGATCTGGACCTGACCAGGTCTAGCCTCAATCTGCCATGAAGGTTTTTAAGGCCCACAAGAACTATCCTAAGGCTCATTGGACTCCGTGGTTAAAGCACCCGTGCTTGTAACATTTTTAACCTTGGTTCAGTTTCCAGTGTGTTTCTGTAAGAGAGAGAGACAAAGGAATTTTCTTTGTTTTGAGAGTTTTCTCTCTCTTTTTCTTTTTATTTCTAGCTTCGGATTGGCTTCTCAACACGGTCTGTATCGGATTCCTAGTCCCCATCATCAATCCTCAAAGGGTCCCTGGCAATCGATGCGTCGGAATAGCACCACCAATGGCAACCTCTAGAACCCTGATTTTCGAGATTTTGAGATAATCCCACCCATGGCATTCTGTAGCTAAATCCAAACCCTGGCAATCGACATTTCATGATAATGCTGCCCATGGCATCTAAACCAGCACAGGGTGCTTACATGCCCCAAGTAGGATATGTAGATATCTTAGGAGACAAGTATCGAAGAGACGATATGTTATTGTGCATCTTCGAGGGGAATTTCTCACCTCTCCGCGCTGGGAACTCATCCAAATCAACTTGTGTTGATCGGCCGCTCCTAATTTAGGCGACTTTTTCAGAACAATTTAAACGCATTTGCGTGATTTTGATACTTATACACATTAAACCATACTATGTGTGGATTGGGGTGCTTAGGTTACCGAGTCTCGCAAACCAGAGGTCAGTAAATAAGGCTGAATACTCCCTAAGCCTTAGACCTAATACTTAAGCTTCACATTTTCCCCAACCTCTTGAGAACTATCCAGATCTTAGTGGATACTTGAACTTTTAAGCCTAAAAGTATAGCCCAAGAGGCCTGAGATCAGCGTTCCTACTAATCTCCTCTGTGTTTCATTAGCACTTCTTTCATTTTCTTTTTCTTGATATGGTCTAGAACTCAGTTAATCCCTTAATTTCTTACTAATGACTTTCTCTTTTCTTTTCAATTTGTGCTCCTTTTTGATATTTTTCATTTCTCCCCTTTTTCTCCTCAAGATTTATATGACCTCAAAATTTTTCTCTCCCCTCAGAATTTTTTTATTCTTTTCATGATTTTTTTCATTTTTTTGGTAATTTTAGGATATGTGATTTTTTTGATGAAACCTTTTCTTGTGAGATGATTTTCACGACATTTTGCACTTTCATACCCCCCATGCCTACGATTTGCAATGTCCCCATTGTAATTTAGGTGGGTTTGAGTTCAGCTTAGATCGTTCATTAGAACAGGTTCTGGGTGGGCGAACGGGTCGAGGTGACTGTTGCGGACGATTTCAAACTCGGGTAGGGGTACCTGAGGTGGGGTCGGTTATTCTAATGGATGAACCCTAAAGTGTAATATGAATTCAGCATAGGAATGCCAAGAAAGATTTTGGGTTTTTAAAAAATGATGGGTTGCCCTCCCATTAAGCGCTGAGTTTTACGCCATCGGCTTAACGCAATGAGCTCAGGGAGAATGGAGGGTAAAGGATGTCTCAGCCAAATTTGTATCGGTGAGGTCAATGAACGATTTAAGTCTCTGATCGTTCATGATGAAAGGTTCTGAATCATGGTTGAGTGGACTGATCTCGATGGCTCCATTTCCAAAGATTCGTCGGACGAGGCAAGGTCCGATCCATTTCGATCTGAGTTTTCCTGGGAACAGTTTGAGCTTAGCATCGAAAAGTAGGACTTTTTGACCAGGGTGAAAGATCTTTCTGGATATGTGCTTGTCATGAAAGGCCTTAACCTACTCTTTGTAAATTTACGAGTTCTCATACACGTCGTGGCGTAATTCATTGATCTCTCTCATTTGAAGCTTTCTATGGGTTCCTGCCTTAGAAAGATCTAGATTGCAATTCCGTATTGCCCAATTGGCTTTGTGCTCCAATTCGACAGGGAGGTGACAGGCCTTCCCATACACTAATCTGAAGGGAGACATGCCTAATTGGGTTTTGTGGGCGATCCTATAAGCCCACAAAGCTTTCGAAAGTCGGGATGACCAGTCTTTCCTGTCAGGTCGAACAGTAACCTGAAGGATTTTCTTGATCTCTCGATTTGATAACTTAGCTAGACCGTTAGTTTGGGGGTGATAAAGAGTAGAGATTCGGTGTGACACCCCGTATTTGGTCATCAGTGACCTGAACTGAGCATTTGTGAAATGGGTCCCTCCATCAGAGATTATAGCACATGGAATCTCGAACCATGAAAAGATGTTCTGATGAATGAATTTGATAACCACCTTATGATCATTGGTTCAGGTTGGAATGGCTTCGATCCATTTGGACACGTAGTCAATAGCGAGTAGAATGCACTCGAAGCCGTCCGAAACAAGAAAGGGGCCCCTAAAATCAATCCCCCAGACGTCGAAGATTTCTCATACGAGAATCGACTGTAAGGGAATCATATCACGATGGCTCATGTTGCCTAAAGTCTGGCAACGAGTGCATGCCCTACAGTGATTGTATGCGTCTTTGAAAATCGTGGGCTAGTAGAAGCCGCATTGGAGGACTTTCGCTGCGGTTTTATGACCTGAGAAGTGTCCACCGCATGCTTGGTCATGGCAGAAGGACAAGATGTCCTGAATTTCCTCTCCCGAGACACATCGTCGAATGATTTGATCAGCACCGATGCGGAAAAGATACGGGTCTTCCCAGAAGTAATACTTAGCATCGGAAAGCAATTTGTCCTTCTTGGCATTGGGCCAATCGGATGGGATATGATGTGATGCCAGGTAGTTTACTAGATCAGCAAACCATGGAAGCCCTGCATTGATAGTCAGGAGGTGCTCATCAGGAAAATGTTCTGTAATGGGTCCGGAAGGGTCAATAATATCAGAAGGAAGGCGGGACAAGTGATCAGCTGCCACATTCTGTTTTCCTGCTTTGTCGCGAATCTCGAGGTCAAACTCTTGCAACAGCAAGATCCACCGAATTAATCGAGGTTTCATGTCCTTCTTTGTAAGGACATGCCTCACAGCTGTGTGATCATGGTAAATGATAACACGGGAACCCAGAAGATATGATCTGAAGTTTTCCAGGGCAAATACTACGGCTAGTAGCTCTTTCTCAGTAACTGTGTAGTTACACTAAGCCGCTCCTTAGTGTCTTGTTAGCATAGTAGATGACCACAGGTTTCCTGTCAATTTTCTGCCCAAGTACCGCTCCTACAACAAAATCAAATGCATCATACATGATCTCAAAGGGTTGAGACCAATCAAGGGACTGTAGGATCGAAGCTTGGGTAACTCAATCACGTAGGATTTCAAATGCTTGAGTGCATTCCTTGGAGATTTAGAAAGGAACATCCTTAGATAGTAGAGTGGTCAAGGGGCGCACAATCTTTGAGAAATCAGGAATGAATCAACGGCAAAAATCGATGTGCCCTAGAAAAGATTGGATGTCATTGATCAAGCTAGGCATAGGGAGTTTGGAAATCATATTTACCTTGGCTCGATTGACCTGGATGCCTTTTTCTGATATGAGATGTCCCAGGACAATTCCTTTAGGCACCATGAAATGTCTCTTTTCTCAGAAAAGAACCAGATTCACGTCAATGCACCGCCTGAGAATCTGGACCAAGTGCGGGAGGCAATCGTCAAATGATTCGCCAAATACTGGAAAGTCATCCATAAAGACTTTCAATAATGACCTACCATATTTGAGAATATGGCAAGCATGAACTGTTGAAAAGTAGCGGGTGCATTGCAGAGACCGAACGGCATCCTTCGGAACGCGTACATCGCGAAGGGGTAGGTGAAAGTGGCCTTTTCTTGGTCCTCGGGATGGATTGTCACCTGGTTATAACCGGAGTACCCATCCAAAAAGTAGAAGAACCTATTTCCCACTAGTTTCTCGAGGATCTGATCAATAAATGGTAGTGGGAAATAATCTTTCTTTGTGGAGGTATTGAGTCTTCTGTAATCAATGCAAACTCTCCACGAATTCGCCACACGGGTCGGTATGATTTCTCCGATTTCAGTCGTGATCACGGTGAGTCCTGCCTTTTTAGGCACAACCTGGATTGGACTCACCCACTGACTGTCGGAGATCGGGTAGATGATCCCAGCATCTAACCACTTAATAATCTCCTTTTTCACGACCTCTTGCAGATTAGGATTCAGATGCCTCTACATTTCACGGGAAGGTCGTGTGCCCTCTTCAGTATAGATATAGTGTGTGCAATAAGAAGGGCTGATGCCAGTCAAATTATCGAGGGTCCATCCAATGGCTCTTCGATGTTGCTAGAGAACAGTAATCAGACGGGATTCCTAATTAGGTGTGAGTCTAGAGTTGATAATCACAGGAAACGACTGATTGGAACCCAAAAGAACGTACTTAAGATGGTCAAGAAGAGGCTTGAGTTCCAAAACAGGGTTATCAACAGCAGCGGGTGGTTCAGGGTGTGTGTCAGGAGGAAGGGAAAGAGTTATGGGTGTGTCTAGGTCAAGTTCGGTTTCCTCTGATTGCGGGTTTTGATCCTCTTGTGGTTGATCAGAAGTTGCCAGGTTTTCCTAAATATATGGATCATCAACCACAGCCTTGATATCACATATATGTTCTATAACACCGCAATTAATCCCTTGTTGGGCCTTAAAGATGTCAATATTTAATGCTTGATTTCCAAATTTTAATTCAATTTGGCCCTTCTCACAATTTATGTTGGCCCTAGTAGTGGCTAGAAAGGATCTCCCTAATATGATCGGTGTATTCCTCGGGTTTTCTGGAGTATCCATATCCAATACTACAAAGTCCACCGGGAAGTAGAAATCTCGAACCCTAACAATGACATCCTCAAGAACTCCTTTAGGTGACTTAATAGATCGATCAGCCACTTGTAATGTCACCTCTGTTGGTTTTAGCTCAGATTCCTCAAGATGGTCAAGTAAGGATGTAGGTATTATGTTTATGGAGGCTCCTAAATCCAATAAAGCTCTATAAAAATGGGTATCACCAATTGTACAAGAAATCAAGGGAGTACCTGGGTCTTTTGCCTTAGGTGGGAGTTTGCTCAAAATTACAGAGCTGGCTTGTTCTGACGATATGATTGGCCTCCCACTTTTGGTTCGCGGCTTATGCTTAGGTGTACATACGTCTTTCAGAAATCGTGCGTAAGCCGGTACGTGGCAGATTACATCCATCAAGGGGATGTTTATATTGACCTGTTCAAAGAGCTTGACCAGATCCTCCTCAGGTGCCATGGGTTTGTTTGTCCTCTTTCCCTTGGTCAAGGCCTCGAGAAACGAAACCTTGGATGGCTCCTCTAGAATAGGTCCAGGTTCTTGATCAGGGACAGGGGTATCCTGGATAACTATCTTAGGGTTTGGGTTACTACCTAGATGAAAGTGGCTTGGGTAAGGTGCGTCTTGTGTTGCTTTTCCACTACGTGTTGTTACTGAATTTAGTCCTGCCTGGTTCTGGTTCGGTGTCGGTAAAATAGGTGGCTACTGCTGAAATCCCGAATATGATGTTGAAACTTCCACCCCATTAGGTGATGGAACAAAAGGGGCCTGATAAATCATGTGGGCATGGCCCCGATTTGGGTTCATAACGTGCCTCTAGTTCGGCACGTTATTCGAATTCAGTAGAGGTTGTGAAGAGAGTATGCTAGGTTGGCGGGAATTTGCCATCTGGGCAAGCTGATTGCGAACCTCTGTGATCTCGTCTTTGTGCTGTTTTGCATAGCCGCATTCATTTTTTGAATGTCAGCCAAAGTTTGAAGGATAAGAGTCATCTGATTTGTCTGAGTTGGCCCAGATTGATAGGTGGAGTTGGGCCGAGGCTGAGGCAGCTGAAATGGACGAGGAGCTTGTGGACGGGGTTGATATGGTGGTCTCTGATTCTGATTATTTCCCACCCATGGGAAATTGGGATGATTCTGCCATCCAAAGTTATAAGTGTTAGAGAATAGGTCATTCTGGATGGCGTTGAGGTCCTCGCGGGTCTGAGGAACCTCAGAGAAATCAGAGTACGAGGGTTCATAGTTCCCCCAACTAGAGTAAGCAGGATGGGAGTTTCCTCCGATCCTAGAGCCAGATGTGGGTGGATACGGGTCCATCCCCTGAGAAGATTGATAATAGATGTTATGCACAGCTTCCCTCCCAGAGGGTGGCTATGTGAATGGGTTTTGTGCAGAGGTGGCTCACTGCAGATGTCGAGTTAGCTCATCCACCTTCTTCTCAATGATAGAGACCTTGTCCAACTAACTGGCCATTAATTCCAAGTCGACGGATGAGGACAGGCCCTGCGTCTCATGTGCTCCCCTTGGATTCGTCAATGCGCGGGCATTCGTCCGGTCGAATAAGCCCATGGAGTCATTATTGATGGAGTTCTCGCATATATTCTCGAGAATCTCCCACACAGTGTCTTTGTGTTGACCCATGATATTTCCTCTGCAAGTTGCATTGACGAATAAACGGATATCTTCACGAAGTCCCTGGTAAAAAGACTGGAGTTGTTCCCATTTAAGAACTCCGTGATGGGGGCACTTTCGCATGAGATCCAGGAAATGGTCCCACGCTTCATGAAGTGGTTCTCCAGGCTACTGTGTGAAGTGCATGATCTGGTGTCGTAAAGCATTCGTCCGACCAACTGGGAAGAACTTTTTCAGAAATTTAGATTGTAGTTCAACCCATGTGTTGATTGGACGCGTTTGAGTCTGATACCAGTGAGCTGCTTTGACCATGAGAGAGAAAGAGAACATTTTCATGAGAAGAATATCCCGATTTTGGACATCTAACCCGAAGGACTGGGCCAGATGCTTGAGTTGTTTGATGTGCTGGAAAGGATCCTCAGAATTAAGCCCATGAAATTTTGGAATAGCATGAATCATGTTGGGCTTGAGTTCAGAATCAGGACCTCCAGTCGGGATTTGGACTCGAGGTTCGATCACTACCGCAGCGGGATTGTAGTTGTCTCACATCATAGGACACTGCGATGGATTCACAAAGGCTTGGAATAAATCATTAAGGCGCTAGAGTTGGTTCTCAAGGTTATTCTCTTCTTCTATGGGTTGTGCCATGATGATGGAAGGAGAATTGGGTTCAGATGAATCAGAGGAGATGTCTATGTGATGAGGTTGCTGCATAAACACAGAAGTTGAGGCCTGGCCTCAACGGGAGTGAATAACTAAAGGAGGCCTCAAGGATGGTTTTAAGGACCTCCTACCGAACATGCACCGATGATCTGGATGAGAGTAGAATGTGATGGACCCAATCAAGATACCCAAAAAATTTGGATGACTATAGAGGTTCGGGGCGGATGATACCCCTTAGTCAGAAAGCCGTCCACTTGAGAAATACCTAGGTAGCTAGAGAGGGAGAGTCCCACAAAGACCCCTACACAGTAGAGTGCCCCCACGAGTTACAGGGTTTCCCCCACCCAACCTCTCTTGTCACTGATGTTCCAGGTAGACCAAAATGGGGACTTGACCTCTTAAGTCTACCAGTTTTAATTAAGAGTAAGGGTGCTTAAGATTTCACTTAAACTTTATATGTATTGAGTGCAAAAAGTGACCTAATTTCAAGGTTGGTTAACCCAACAAGTTGGGTCAACTTCACCTTTGAGAAGTTTTAGGTCTCTTCTTTTAAAATTCAAGTGAGATTTAAGAGCCTGAATTTTAGGGTTTGCTTGAATAAATCTCTTCAACCAAGGCTTGGGCACACATCGTTTTGGAGATTTAATTCTTGCTTATGAAGGTGTGTCTCTAAAATCCTAAACTGAAATCCTTAATTTGGCTCTAATCTTGGTCTAATTTAGTTTGCCAAAATGTGGTATCTAGGGCTCAATCAAGAATGTGGTAGCCCTAGTTACCTTAAATGGGTGCACAAATCAGTTTTGTTGTTGAAATCAAATCATGCAACTTGATGAATTAGCTGAGAATGTAAAGCAAGTAGCCCTAATTGATTTTATCTTTTTTCCTTTTCAGAATGAGGGGCTTAAGAGAAAGTAATCAGAAATTACCTGCGCCTGGCATGTTTGATGTGCGGCTGTCTTTCTTTGAATCTTCTCCCCTTAAATAACCACAACAAAAACAGATACAACAAGTTAGTACCGAATCAGTAATTGCAATCAAGAA
The DNA here is from genome assembly GCA_037157565.1 of Thalassia testudinum. Classification (NCBI taxonomy): domain Eukaryota; kingdom Viridiplantae; phylum Streptophyta; class Magnoliopsida; order Alismatales; family Hydrocharitaceae; genus Thalassia; species Thalassia testudinum. Next base: position 19,441,192 of record JAZHRO010000015.1, on the reverse strand, counting down.
TTCTAAATCGCCTGTTGCTCCCCGGCAATGGCACCAAAATATTCGTGAGCGCTGGATCTGTGTTTAAGAATATTGCGTTGTAATATAGCCGAAAGAGCATTCAAAACAAATACAATTTTATTACTCGAATTTAAAGTCCGAGGTCGAACATAGGGAGCAAATTGGTGTTTAGAAATCAAGGTCACAATTCAGAATTTAAAAGAATATGCAATAATATCAATATCACAGTGCAAAAATATATGAGTAATTGGCAATGTAGATCACAAAATACTCAAGGACACGATGTATATGAATATGAATTAAAAATTGGAGGACTTAAATTGATGATGCTACAGTGCTCCTTTTGCCTTCAGCTTCTGCGGCTCTTCTTCTTCCTTCTTCTGCTTCTACTCTTCTTCATTCTCTTTACCTTTGGCTTCTGTCTTCTTTTCTTTGTCTTCTCTTCCCTTCTTCTTCTTTGGTTGTTCTTCTCTTTCCCTGACTTCCGCCTTCTCTTCTTCTTTCTTCCTTCTTCTACTCCTACTCCTTTCTTTTTTTCTTTCTCTGCCAGCTACCTTCTTTCTTCCTTTACCTTGCCTTAGCTTCTTTAGCTCCTTAACTTCTCCTTCTTCTTCAGCTTCACTTCTCCTCCTCTTCAGCCTGCAGCAAAACCTACCCCCTACCCACGCAAACTCTCTTCTCTTTTCTCTCTTAGGTTCCGCTCTCCCAAAGCCACACGTTATCGGGTAATCAGGTCAGGTATGTACTCGAGACCAGGCCCACCAACGTGCAGTGGTGGGTGAGGAGAGCAGTAGGGTTGGGTCAAGACCAGGTTCGCAGGGCGTGAGCATGGACGAGGCCGGTTCGATTTAGGTGAGAGGGACCTCACCCCGTGATTCGGAGGCGATAAGCTACTGGCAAGAATGCAACTTATGCGCACACGGCCGCTCTTCCAGTTCTGAGGTGGGACTAAATGTCCCACCTCCCTTGCGCTCTACAACAGTAGATGTGGTCCGTCAATTGCCCCGACTGCCACAGCCTTCGACTGGAATTGAGCACCTGGAGTCGTTCGGGAGGGTGTTCCGCGCAACCTGGGACAGAGACCTAGAGCTTGCTTCAAGTTCTGTGCTAATGGCAGACGACGCCTATACCTAAAATCACCATGACGGCCTCACAGCCACGTCAAATCACTCAAGAAGCTTCATCGAGGGACGGCGAGTGTGCTGCTGTGGTTGGCGTAGCGTGGGAACGCCTGTGTGAGCGTGCCTAGGGCACACTGTGTGCATATGTGTGGGTGTGTTCGGGGGTGTGTTTGGGTGAGTGGAGTGGTGGTATGAGTGAGGGGAAATGTTGAGTGGAATGAGGGGATGCTGATGGACTTGTCGGCGAGGGGTAGGATGGTTTATGGTGGTGGAGCGATCTCACCGGAGGTGGTGGCCGGAGGTGAAGGAGATGATGGTAGTGGAGTACGGCAGTAGTCGATTTAGGGAAATAAAGAGGGAAGAAGAATGTAGAGTGATGAGAACCTCATCATGAGCCCTAACTAGCATATTTTAACCTAATAAAGTGAACAAGAGCTCCTACATAACCTAAAGAAAAGCCTAATTCAGGGAATTACTGATCTGAAAAGAGAACATGAAATAAGGGGTAAAACTACAATTTTACCATTGCAGCGCATCAACGGGATTTCTAAGGGTCTAGACATAGGTCAATTGGAATTAATAAGAAAAAAAGTGGGATGGTTCAGTCAGAAAAGGGTTATTGTGAAATCTAGGAATTAAATGACATTCTGTAACCTTAAAACAAACTTACTTAAATTCACAAGGTTTCAGGCAAGATAAAAATCAACTAAATGCTCTAAAATTCATGGAAAAATATCCCCTATGATTTATAACCTTCAATTTGGCCTTTGGAACCTATTTTAGCCAAGATTGGGGTCTATGCCTAATATTTGACCTAATTTAGGTTTTTATGCAAAATATCCAGTCAAATGTGGTCAAACATAAAATCCAACTTCACCATTGGATTCCTTAGGTCAAAATTAGGTTTATACCAAAATTTGGACCTAAGGGAAGGTCATCTTGACCCACTTTGCAAATTGGTCCACCAAATTACATTCAGACTTTTAACTTTTGAAAACCCTTGCAAATCCCCCCTCAGCTTCTTCGTCACTTTCTTCATTTTTGTTCCTCTGCCATCGCAGCAGGGACCCATACCTCTGGGGACTTTGTGCAGAAGTTTTCCCCTCGATTTCATGGGGAGCCGCTCCCAAATTTGAAAGGGGAGCTCCCTGCGAAGCCCCCTACCACATGGGCAGCTCCCCATGCCGTGAAATGTCCCATACCTCTCGTGCGAACGCTCGAGAGGTATGAGTCTCCTCTGGCCATACCTCCAGCGTGGTATGCTCGTCGCCTCCTTGCAAATCCCGCTCTGCCCGTGCCTATTTAAGGAAGCACAGATCCTTCCGCTTCCTACAAGCTTAATTTGGCCAAAGAAAGTCCCCCAAATTCGTCTCCTCCTCACTCCGACCAACTACCCGCAGCTTCCGGCGACTCTCCCTCCCTCTTCTCGTCGCTCTACCACCGTATCAGTCGTAGAGCCATCTCCGCCGTGCTCTTCTACACTGTGCCGTACTAGCACGTGCCCTCCACCTCTCTTCCTCATCGTCGCTTCTTCACCACAGGGTCTTCATCTCCAGCAACGGCAGACACCTGCCACTCGCCCTCTGCCTCCCCCCCTTCGCTCTAAACACCCTAGATAAGTCTCTCTCACTCTCTACATTCTTTTCCCCTTTTTATTTCCTTCAAACGACCACTGCCGCACTCCACCACCATCATCTCCTTCACCTCTGGCCACCACTCCGGCGAGTTTGCTCCACCACCACAGACCACCTCCCTCCTCGCCGACCGATCCCTAAGCACCGCCCCGACTCACTGATCATAACCCCCCATTCACAACACTCCACCACTCACACAAACACACCCCCGAACACACACACGGCCACAGTGTGCCCTAGGCACGCTCCCACAGGCGTTCCCACACCTCGTCGACCACCTCTGCACATTCGGTGCACCTTGGTGAAGCTCCCTGAGCTTTTTAACGTGGCCACGAGGCTATTTTCGTGATTTCAGGTCCAGGGGATCGCCGCCATTGACGCACAGCTCAAAGCTTCCTTGCAAGCTTCTCCAGGCTGTGCCCACTCCAGGACACAGTCCCAGTTCGCGTGGAGAGCTTTCGCGAACATCTCCAGGCCTCCAATTGGTGTCGAGGGCTGTAGCTGCAGCTGCAATCAAAGGCACACTCTGGTGCAGGCATGCGTGAAAGGAGGTGGGAAGATAGTCCCACCTCGAAAAGATTTGGAGCACCGCACCCGCATAAAAGGAATTTTTGCATTAGGCTCTTTGCCTCCTACTCACGAGGTGAGGTCCCTCTCTCACCTGACCCGACGCCTCGTCCACGATCACACCCTGCAGACCTAGTGACCCGACTCGACCAGCACACCTCGCCCACCACCGCACGCCAGTGGGCCTGGTCCCGGGCACGCTTACCCGACCTGTTTACCCAAGAAAGGCTCTGGGAGAGCTGTGTCCTAAGAGCGAAATAGAGAGAGAGACGCGGGGAGGGTAGGGGTTAGGTTTTGCCTCTGTGTGCATAGGGAAGAAGGAGGAGGAGGTGCAGCAGCTGAAGGAAGGAGCATCTATAGAGAAAGAGAAGGACTTGGCCAAGAAAGGAGGAGGAAGAAGAAGCAGCTGCGAGGAAGAAGAAGAGAAAGAGGAAGGAGTCTGCAGAGGCCAAGGAAGAAGCTGAAGGCTTAGCCGCAGAGGAAGAAGCCTGCAGAAGGACTTGGCCAAAGATAGAGAAGGAGGAGCTAAAGAAGAAGGGCAGCTGAAGGAGAAGGAAGGACTTGAAGAAGAAGAAGGAGGAGGCACAGTAACTCAAGAAGAGAAGAAGAAGATGCCAGAGAGGCAGAAGCCAAGGAGAAGGAAGGAAGAAGAAGAAGGCTTGGCATTGTAGCAGACATCAGTTAAGGCATCTGATTCAAAGAATCAGACGTCTGAGAGAGGAAAGGCAGAGAAAGAAAAGGAAGAAAGAAAAGAAAAGGAAAGAGAGAAGAGAAGAAAGAAGAGAAAATTCTATTTCTTTTTACTCTCTAGATTTTTATAAACACTACATTATTGTTGAGAATTGTGATATTTTGCTTCTAAAATATCGAATTGCTCCCTGAGTTCGACCTCGGAATGTTTTTGAATTTCAAGTAATAAAATTTGATAATCGTTTATACGACATTTTCAAATTATGCTGCAACGAATATCCTTTTAAAAACCACGATCTCGTCGTAGCAAAGCGATTATAGAGAATGAAGGGGACTTATCTAAGGTGATAGTGGACAAAGGGAAGGCTGGGATGACGTCGGGTGCGTACTGCCGACGTTGGCGACGAAGGCGCTCAGAAAGGGACAGTCGGCGAGGATGAAGGGGAGACAAGGGCGTCGGCAGGTGCTGCGCGACGAGAACGAACGCAAGGAGGAAGAACCTGCCATTGGTATTGTGGTTAGACGACGAGGGAGATCAGGGAAGGTCGTCGGAGCTTGATGAGCGAATCGGCTAGAGGAGGAGAGAAGAATTTGAGGGGATTTCCGATCTATTTTAAGCTTAGAGGAGTCGGTTGGATCTAGGCCTTCTTAAATAAACCTCTGGAGGGGGATTTGTGCTTGGAATCCAAGCTTCCAAGTAAGGTATGGTCGCCGGAGATGGCAACTTCAAAAGAGACCCAAATCTCTCATGCGTTCGCATGAGAGATTAGGTAACAATTAGGGCATCAAACTGGGTTCAAATTAGAGAGATTTTCTCAGAGAATCTCCCTTCCAATTTTGAAGGGAATTCTCTGAGAAATCAGGGAGAAACCACCTTCTAAAGCTAGCCAGAGTAGGATTCCTCAGCTATAATGGTGGAGGGACCTAATTGCGAGAACAATGAAGAAGCTAGGGGGGCTTTTGCAAAGGTTTTTTAAAGATAGGGGTACAAGTGTAATCACGTTGGACCTATTGGCAAAGTGGGTCAAGATGAGTTCCCCTTCTGTCCAAATTTTGGTACAAGCCTAATTTGGACCTAAGGAATCTAATGGTGAAGTTGGATTTTGGTTTTGACCACGTTTGACTAGGATATTTATGTAAAAATCCAATTTATGGCAAATATCTGCATGAGACCCCATTTTAAGTCAAGATGGGTTCCAATGGCCAAATTGAAAGTTCTAATCTCTAGAGAATATTTTTCTATGATCTTTAGAAGATTTAGGTGAATTTTATCATGACCAGAACCTTGGTTAATCAAGCGGATCTGTTTTAAGGTTTCAAGAAGTCCTTTAATTCACAGGGTACACACAAACCCTTTTCTGTCAAATTCAACCCACATTTTATCTTGTTAAGACCTTTTGACCTTTATTTAACCTCTGAGAAAATCCGTTGTTGTACTGTAATGGTAAAGTTGCATTTTTACCCCTTGTTTCTTACTTTTCTCTCAAAAAGGTTATTCAGTGACTTAGGACCTTCAGTTGGTTATGTAGGAGCTTTTATTCTCTTCATTGAGTCAAAATGAGCTAGTTAGGACTCATGATGGTATTCCCATCAGCTCCTCCTTAGTAGACACAGCCATCAGGGCAAAGCATGACAGCTCTAGGAAACACGTGCGATACGCGCTAACCGTCATCACCCCCTGATAGAGAGTGTGGAACTCCCGCCTCCTCTGGTCCTGCAAGGTCTGCGAAAAGCACTGCTCGCAAAAAAGAGCCACGAACTTGTCCCACGTCGGCTCTCTCCCCTCCTAGCCTCTAATTGCCCTCCACCACCTGTGGGCTGCGCTCTCCAGCTGGTACGTGACAATGGCCACACAACACACTGCAGGAGGGCGAGGGTGTCGAACACCTTCTCTATCTGCTCCAGCCAGTCCTCTGCCTCAGACAGGCTCTCATCCCCCTTGAAGGAAGGAGGCTTCAACTTCCGGAACTGGCCAAAAAGCTTGTAGTGGAGTTGCAACGGGGGAATAGGTACACCTCCAGGTGAGGGCTTATGCTTAGAAGTGTCTGAGGGTGGTGGAGGATCACCCTCTCTCCCTCCAGCTCATACCGTGCTTCGGCGGTTCCCCTGTCCTACAGAGGACTCTCCCTCCACATCCTCACCCATCAATCGATTCTTTTCTAGTAAATGGATAAGCAGATTGAGGTTCGTCATCTGAAAATGATTAAAACATTTTATTAAGATCCAACGTATAAAAAAACATAGTTTGTTTCAGGGTTTTGAAAAAAAAGGTTTCTCACTTAAGTTTAATTCGAATGTTATTTCCTCTCTAACACTCAAACCAAGAGATCACTGAGCCTAATGCCTCAAGTAAGATCACCATTTAAATGAGAGAAGTGGGAGCATTTCCACCTTGTAAGTCCAATTTGCACATCAGTATGATTCGGACCTTTGGTATAGCATACGCCATGCATGTTAATCACCGCTAAGTGTACACATAACTACATATATAAGCCCTTGAATGCACCTAATCAAGGAGCTGAGAATTACACCCAAGAGACAAATATACAACCCATCCCTTTTGAAAAACAAGTAGATCTACTCCACATACATGCTAAGTCAATGTTGTCCCAAAGGGGCTCTCACCCATTAAGACAACTCCATGGTTATAGTTCTCTAACTTTGGCACAGATCACAAATCATCATAACCATGACTAATTTATTAACGCATTTTGAAAGAGGCAACTAGTGCAACTGGGAACTTAACTAGATCTTGTTTGAGAGAAACAATTCAATTCAATCTTATTAAATTAACTATTCTCAACCTAATCTAAAATTAAAATCATATTCTAATGTTCTATATTACATGTTTGAGATTGCATCTCATGCATCACTATCACATACATAGAGCATTCCATACACAAAAATTACATCATATGTAAAATTTTCCAAATCAAAGGGATTACTAAAAAAATAACTCCACGCCTACTATCGCTTCGCATTGTATGCTTAGATAACCTCATTATCATAATCATTTTACAATTAAACCATCGAAATTATAAAATAAAATTGACATATAGATGAAAAACCCATAACCTAGCATGTTAATGAATGCAATTTCTTTTTCTCCTATTATTACTAATTAATCAAATGAATGCAATTGATTATTCTACTAATTATAATCCTAATTTGAAATCATGGGGAGGCAATGACGTCTTATGTTTTAAAATCCTTTTAATCCAAAAATTAATCTAATTATTCTAAGTTTAATTTTTAAAATAATCTTTTAAAATTTATTTGATTTTAAAATGCTACATACCTCTCTCTACAAGAATCACATCTACCAAAATTAAAACATCTATAACAAAAATACAAACAAATCCACAAAAATCTCAGAAAGACAAACAAATTTTCAACTAAGTTATCTATTGTCATTTAATTAACATCTAAAAATCATAATAAATCCCAATACAGGTATTCAAACATTCAGGCTACCTTAGTGATCAACTAATCAATAATAAAAAAAATGCATACTATCATTGAATTTTTAAAAAATCATTTTTATTTTCTAAAGTAACTATCACTTTCTTGAAATACTTATACAAATGTATTTTAACCTTATGTACCATAATAAACCTCAAAAATCCTAATAAAAAATTAGAAAAATATTTGACTTTCAATATAGGAGGATATCTAGTAGCTCAATCCTCTACCCTTTTATAAAGTTAAGGTTGGACCACAAACATGATCTCTTTATTTGATTCGACTTATCCATTAACTAATATTAGATTTGATTTAATTATTAGATCCAATTAAATGAACTCACTTTAATGAATAAATTCAAACAGTCCAAGCATAGCAATCACTTTGTTAGACAACCATGGACAACCAAAGTAGGGAAAAAAAAAAAAAGACTAGATTAAAATCACCTGAATGAATCACTTTAACGGAGAAGAGGGCATCCATCCTAAATTAATATTGTACGGATGCAGATTAAGTAGCAGCCGTACGCACAGAATACGGAAGACAAGCATAACACAGCGACGTGGCACCATTCTTCCACCTTCTTTCTAAACGTACGTCATCAGTAGCACATTATCATATTAAGCAGAATGCCCTACACCATGGATACGAAAAATGGGACTACAAGGCCGAAAAAGGGGTAGATTGCTGGTAACCATTTGATGGATTGAGAAATGTCTAGAGGCATTTTCAATTCAGTACTAACCTACAGCCGACAGACATAAAGAATTAGGACAAATTGTGAAATTTTTTTCTTTCCTCCCGCGTTACTACTACATCTTTATTCACAGGCAAGCTTTGTGTCAAAGCTGCTAAGGCAGATAGCAAAAGCCTGGAAGGCAGACAATGGGTATCTGTAATCCATCGTAAACATGTCTTTACCGACCTTGCCAAACTGCAAGATGATTTTATCATGCTCCAGTGGGGGTGCAGGTTGGGATGGCGTCGGTGCTCCAGCTGCTGATTGTGTCGCTGCAATTAGCTGAAAGTTTTTCACTGATGCAACTGTGACCCGGCCACGGAAGTTGAGGCACCAGCACTGGAGTTGTTCATGCCATCTTGGGGCCTTATTGCGTAGGAGCAAGGGCCCGTCCTTGCCCTCTTCATCAGCTAGCCCAACTCCTCCAGCAACCTCAGAGAAGCGAGAACTGCTTAAGTCCATTGAGTGGTCCAGAATGGATGACGATTTCGAGAAAGCAACACTATTGAAGGAGTCCTCAAGGGAGTGAGGAGTCAAGCTGTCTGGTTGGCCAGGGACTACACCACAGGCATCAAGGGCAGAGGCTGGTATGGAGTACATGACACAATGCATTCGCCGTGGTCCCCGTGTGCCGAGGACATTTAGCTCATAAGTCACCTCAGCTATGTTATAGCTTCCCGTTGGAAGTTTAGGGGAGACTTTTTTGGAATAGAATCTCCTACTTGTTCCAAGATTAGTGGGTTTAGCAGCAACATTATAAGGCGGTTGAGTGTCAAGTATTGTGAACTTAGTGCCAAGGAAATTCGACCTGTTATCCAGGGAAAGTGGGTTATATATAAAAATCCATATTAATAAGTTCTGGAATGTTGTTAGAAGTTAGTACGTTTTTCATTTACCTAAGCTTTCCTAGGTAAGTGTTGCTGGATCTAGATATGTTGTCAGCATCCATGGAGATTATATACTCAGTGCAGGTAGTTTGGCGGACCCTTTTTGCAGAGAGGAGGAATTTCCCGTTTTCAACAAGCAAAGCTGTAAGTCACAACAAAAATTAGACATCATTCCCAGTTAGTAACAGCGAGCAGCAACAAGGAGGACAAAAGCAGATCCATCAACAATGCCACTGTCTGCATTATTGAATATCAAACATTATCAACTTTTGGATGAGTTGACCTACATTATCAACTTTCGAAGGTTCTTACACCCAAATTTTCTTATTTCATCCTGATGGTACAACCAGGTCATTCCACCAATTTTTCACTTCACAGAAATCAGAGAACAAGTACCTGTAACCGCTTATTTCTTCATTTAAACATACAGAATTTTCGCCAATTCAAAATTTATCCCTCCAATAATCCAACCTGACAAAGAGAAAAGGAAAAACAAAACTAAGCCACTTCTTTCTAGGGTCATACTTTTGTAACTGGAATTTTTTCTTGGGCAGCAGGTGGCTGTAGGTTAGGTTTGAGAAAGAATAACTTCCAAGAAGTGCTAAGTTGGAAGAAGTTGCTTGGTTCGGTGGTGGGATGGGTATTGGCTTAGTTCATTTGAGGTAACTGATGAGTTTTTTTAATGTTATGCTTTAGTTCATTTGAGGTAAAATTTTTAGTTTATTTGTTTTATATTTAATGTTGATGCTTTTTGTAATTATTTTGTAGTATTTATTTTATATTTGATGCAAATAATTTTTCATTTGAAATTATAATGCATTGGAGACCATGAATTCCCGATAACTCTCTGATTCAACCCTTGCACACTGTAGTAGAAAATCCACGAAACATGTGCTACCTTGTCTAAGTGCAGTCTCATTGTTTAACTAAGACAAACAAAGGGCAAAAGATAACATAAATAACAGCATTGTTTACCATAAATCTGCAAGACACCAAAACAGGATAGTATGATATATTTGAACTCAGTTCCATCGATGGAATAAGAAAAGAACTAAGCACGACACGAAGACCAAAAGCACCAATGTGCACTCAAGCTTTCGTGCCACTGGCATTCTTCCTGCTACTAATCAGCCTTTGTACTACTTTTTTGAGTTGTTATTGAATTTATGCAACCATTCTTATTATTGAGGGGACTATTAAATAACTTTTCCTCCCAAGATGATAGAATCTTGGACAGAATAATTACTTTCATCGATTCTGTTTAACAAAAACTTCGGGAATGACCATTGAAACATGATTCATAACCAATATCATACTAAGATTTTTTTCCCTGAAGGGTACACACCAAGAAATTAACTTAATGAGAAAATCAGCTAGGAACTGCAAAGATCTTGCTTGATAATTAACATCTAAAGGCAAATAATGAAGGATATGTTGCAACTAAATCTTGGCTGAAAAGAACAAGAAACTGTGAGAAAAGCTTCAATGTAGACTAAACTTGGAAGTCAAATTGGGACTTCATGACTGATCACATAACCTAATGAAAAAATTGATTAAATGATCAACATTTTTTTGTGATAGGTGACTTAGCTCTTGGCAAATAATATGTATGTTTTCTACCTTATTCACATCCATCATAAAGTATCGGAGGTGAAATAGTCCAACAGCTAATACTTTGGACTAAAATGTCGGCAAAGGGTTAGCATTGTGGAGAATTATCCTTAACAAGTACTTGGCATACAACAAAAACTTATAATCATTTGGTTAACAATTTCAATCCTAGAATACAGTGATGTCAAACTAGAGAATGTAGAAATATAGGAAATTTACTTATAAAAATCAGTAAGTTTATACAAAAGGGGCTATAAAGTAAACCAGATTAAATGAAAACTCACCAGGGCTAAGGCAAAGAAATAGGTGGTAAGTAAACTTTGACTTGTCCCTCTTTATAAAACACTGAATGATGCCATCACGCGGCCCAGGCTGTAAGAGATAGAGGGAAAAGAAATTACGGCGTTTACTCTCATTGTTTGAAAATTCCAGGTATAACAAGCACAAGATATTGTAATGTGTAACAAAAATGGCCTTCTGAAAGAGAACAGCAGGCTCTTGTAGTGAAAGAAAACAGATGAAGAACCTGTTTTAGGGACACTGGAAAAGTAAGCTTCCCACAGAACTCCGGGTTCCTCACAATTTCTTTGCACATATCCCTCCATGCCCTGCAAACAGCAGCACAAGCAACAACATGCTTGCGTGAAGGCCAAGTGCTTTCGCTCTCCTCCAACCTCTTTATCATGTCACGAAGGAGCTCGGGAGGGAGGTTAGCCCATCGACTATTCTGTACGATCAAATGCTGCTCATGCAATTCATGAACACAGCCCTGAGATTTGCTCTGGCCATGGCCAGAAATCCGGAAGTCAAAGCCACGCCTCGACAAGCTCCCAATGCTATCCCTGACATCCCGAACAATGCTGCGGAAGGACATCTGCGCCGCCTTGACTGCAAACCCAACTGCAAAACAACGTACTCGCGGTTCCTTGTTTGCACATATACACGAGCATAGACAGCTGCTCAATTCAATTCATCGTCCAAGGATAGCGAGCTTAGCTGCATACAATTGCAAAGATTTCATAAAAATACTTGTGAGACTCTACTCTAGTGATAAAGAGAGCAAATGATACCAAACCAAACCATAAGTTTCAGAGAAGAAGAAGGAAGACAACTTTAAAGTCTAGTTTACTTGAAGAGTTAACCCCTCAAAAGAGAGGTTAACACACGTTTACTTGACTACTTAATCCCTCATTTGCTAACTCAGGTTTAGCAACTTTAACATGGATTTATCTAACACCAGTTTCAACTGGTGTTAGCCAAACCCACGTTAAAATTCTACACCACTTATGTCTCTGACATCTCAAATGTTTTATATACCTAACACCACTACCAATTAAACACCATAAGGATTAACATTACAATTTAACACCAATTCAAATAGACACAAACTGGTGTTAACACCATACCGCAAGTAAACACAATTACAAATTAGCACCAATTTCACATTTATTAACACTACTTTCCTAACCCTAAGGCAATTTTACAACTGCTAAAGCAAAAGGTATCCAAGCAAGCAAGCATAAACCAAAAAGGTAATTTTAAAAGACAAAAAAAAAACAAAGATACCCATCATCCGCAAAATTCGCCGTAATCGAGGCGCAACCAATTTGGAGACGACTAGGCACATGTGGCGTTCACTTAAACATGAAAAAAAAAAAAAAACCTTCGGTAATCACATCTCTGAGTTGGGGGAAAGTACGAGGCAACCTTGAACACGGCATGCTAAGCTGGAAAGATAAAGAAAGAGTGGTCCGCACCAGGACAGGGAATAAAAACAACACATTTTGTGTGTGTGTGTGTGTATTTGTCTAAATATAAATATAAATAAATATAAGTAAAAAGGGAAGACCGGGCAAAGGAGAGGAAACAAGTGTAAAAATTCGGAACCAAGTACTGCGACAAAAATCACAAGTAGAGAGAGCCATGGACGATAAAGTCTATTCTTTTGTGCATTTTCAGCATAAGCCACAAAACAATTCTAAAATATCTACGTTGAGATCTCATAGATATTTCTACGCTATTTTAGTACCATTAAAACCACATAAGAACCACTACAAACCAACAATATAAATCCTACAAGCGCAAGTAACATAGAATCAGAGCCCGCATATTTCCACAGCAAAAAAATAAAAAGCGAAAGAACGAAGAGGAAGAAGAAAAGCTTGTTTTTTTTCCAGATCTAAAAGCACTGGGACTCTTGGAAATCAAAAGAAAAGTCAGGAATTGGGAGGCTCTAATTTGAGATCTGATCTGAGGAACAATCCAACACCGACCTTCTGGAATCTGCTCCACCCACCAAGTTGATAGCTCGAGTCGAGATTGAAGGGGGAAGAAGCAGCAGAAACGGGGCTTCGCTTGGCTTGGCTTTGCTTGCTTGCTTCTTTCTCTTCGTCTTCGTCGCGGCAACCACCAGGATTCTCTCGGCCTCTGTTAGTTAATATCAAGAAGCTGCTGCTGCTGCTGCTGCTGACCTCAGCATAACCGTGGTCACCGTGCTTCTCCGAGCCTCAAACCTTCATCGAATCGGACTCACAGAAGAAGGAGAAGGCGAAGGCGAAGGGGAAGGGGAAGGGGAAGGGGAAGGGAAAAGAGAAAGAAGGAAAGCATAGCAGCCTGAGACGAAAGCGAGTGAAAATAGCCGGAAATAGCTGCCTGCCTGCTGAGCTGCCGTCCATTTTCCATTTTCTTTTTATTTTTAATCACCGTGTCCCGCGTTTTCAAAGCAGCCCCTATGCGTTTTGTATTTCTTTAAAAGGCTCTTTTAGTTCACCCATATACGAAAATCCCCTCCTCTATGCTTTGAGATGTTTTTGGTGGTGGTAGCTTACTTTCATTCGTTTTCCTGATAAATACAGCTCAACTAAATTTCCATAAACGAAAAAACAAAAATCCCCCTTTCTTCGCACAAAGTATTTGTTGAGGCGGCAACGTAATCAAGATATTGCTATACAAGTATGGTTTGCTCTAAACGGAAGGAAGTTGCATCTACTCTCACCAAAACCGAGACCAAAATCAGGTTAAGTGCCTAGGTAACTTTGAAATAGTTGTAACACGTAGTAAAACCTATCCCATGGAATGTTTCTTTGTCGTTTTTCGTACATATTATGACGAAAGAAAATTACATATTTGGATAAATGCTTGGGATATCTGACGGGGAATTAAACTGGAGTTTTTCAAAAGGTGATTTGGCCGGTGCTGCAGAGTTGTTCGTATGCATTCAGAGCAATGCAAACTAATCATCTACAGTGAAGTGTAAGACAAAAAAAAAAAAAAAATCTTTACAGAATCTTGAACCTAACCCAGGTTCTCGCATAAGATTTATTTTATTTTATTTATTGTATATCTTATGCATGAATCTTCCAGGACAACTGAAGGAGAAAGAAAGCAGTTTGGTTTTAAAGATTAGTTTATTTGTAGGATTAATTTTTATTTATTTGAAAAAATAATCTTCATAATTTTAATATTTATTTTAAAAAGTTAGCACTTATTTTGATCATATCAATTTTAAGAAGTGCGAATAAGATAGATATTAACTTTATAATTTTTTCACACCTAAATCTTATTTTATAAAAAATTAGTAAATATCATAAAAATTAACATTACATGCTAACATCAATTTAAATAAATAGAAGTTGATGTTAATATTATCGTTAAGTAAATAAAAATTAAAGTTAATATTAATTTTATGGAGTGGTGCTGTGCGCAATCTTTGAATTTGGGGAGGGTTTTAATGTGTCCAAAACAAAAAAAAGGGTATGGAATGGTATTTGACCCCTATCTGGATTTCTTCGCTCGCGGTGTATCTGGCCGTCGGCCCTAGCGGCGTTGTTGGGTCTCTGCGCGCCGTTGGTGGCCGTAGGAAGTAACGGGTTTTAACGTTTCGGCCTTTCTCTTCCAATATTGCAGAATTAATTGGACGATTTTTTTTTTGTCTCATTGGGAGTTTTAGCCTTTTTTTTTGTTTTCTTTTCCCCCTCGAAGGAAAAAGCTTATTCACTTTTTGTAAACGCTTTTTTTGCATGATCCAAAAATTCAATTGGGTTAACTGAGGAGGAAAGGATATCTCCCACTTTTTGTAGACTTCGAATCTAGATCTTTCCTGATTCACTTCGGAAATTAGACAAGAGCAAAGATAGGTCGTAAATGGGACATCCTATCCCTCTTCCCCTTCATCTGTTGGGGCATTTTTACGTATAATATAATCCTAATTTACAAGAAGAGATGGAGGAACACCAAGTTGGCTTTAAATCTCATTTTGTCAAACCATTGTATGCAAGGAGTTGGGAGTTGAACTCTTCTTCTCATCCCTAGGAATAGGGGTATTTTCTAGAGTTGCTAACCTAATCACACTAATCAAACTTGATTAAATTTTGATTCTATTACTACTCAATTCAATTCAATTATTAGTACAAAACAAGTTGAATAAGAATTCCATATTTAGACTCAATATATTATCAAATTAAAATATTTTTCCTTATATTTGATTTAAAAAACTCAATTGAAATCAATGTATGTGTGTGTATATATTCTTTCCCATTTACAAATCAAAACCTCCAATTAAAATATAAATTCATTGGGAAAAAAAAAAACCCATACTCCACACCTGAGGCCTCAAATCAAATTTCAATGATTACATGTTGGCATACAAAATATTAATACTTCTAAAGAAATGAAGAAATGTGCTCAAAAGTTGAACTTGCATAATTTATTTAAGTTACCATGGCATATGCCTTTAAGAAATTCATAAATGTTTTTTCTCTAATAATTTTATTATTTATGTATCATTTTTTTATATTTGATCAAATCGATTTGATGGTGTAGAGGTCTAAAATAAGTAATATGTACTAAAATATTCTTATTAAAATATAAATCAAAGTTACAAAAAAATATTAATAAATTAAGAAATAATTGACACATATTGAACACTTACCTATCATATAAAGATTCAATGAATATTTAAACTCCTAATGAATCAAACATGAATCCAAGGTTTCAAATTCAAAGCACCTTCAAATTTGATTCAAATTTGAATTTTCTTAATGACAAGTATCAAAAAGGCTAAAAATGCAAACTTAAACTAGACTCATTTATAATACATGAAAAGTTGTGGGCCAAGGTCCTTCACTTCCATCTCTATTTACTTCGATTACATGGGCAATAGGTTATACATGTAAAGGATCCTTCATGACTGAAAAGTTCCTTACCAAATGAAAAAGTTTTCAAATAGATTCGAGAGAATCTATAAGAAATTATTTCTCGAAGTATGAATAAGATCAATCACACCATAATAGAAAAGCGACATAATTGTAGGAATAAGTTTATTGATACTAGTGGAAAAGAGTTCAATGTCTTTTGGTTGCACGCAAGAGAGTGAAATTGGCACAAGGGGGAGTGATTTGTGCTTAAAAGAGAGTAATATGTCGTTAAAAATAACACCATAATAATCAAACCACAAATGATATATGTATTTAGAGTGGAAATGCAAATCAAGAAAAAACTTTACCTAGTTAGGCTTAAGTAAGATTTTTCCCTTTTCCTAACAAGAAACACTATCACACCACTTAAAACCGAGGGTGATGAACCTCTCGCAGCCACCTCTTGCAACCACAAGCATGGGTTGCACCACCATTCCACGACTACCACCACACGTCAACCAACAAGGTTGGTCGTCCACCATTTCGAGGAGGAGTTGTGGTTGAGAGGAGATGCTTGGAGGAGAGGTTGAGTCATCACCAATCTGCCCATGACTTGGGGAGCATCTCTGCCACTGGACTCGCTTCACTGTTGTCACAGAGTTGTGGGAGTTTTTCTCAACCCCTACTTGTAGCTACATATGTTGAAATGTGCAAACTCTTGATGTGGTTGAATGAATACATATGTCTTTGTTGAGATGATTTGTGTTTGCTTCAATTGTGTGTAGCTTGTTTTATATGCTAAAGGGGGATGAGATATAGTCTAGGAAGGGACTAATGTTTAGATGAAATAGGTGTTACTTGGGGTTATGAGAACCCAAGTTGGTTCATAGCCATAAGGTCATTCATAGGATAACCCAAGCTTAGGAGATTACCTCCGAGTCAAGCTATACCCTTGGAATCGACCTCTTGGATGGACCTGCCTAGGGGTAACCACTCCAAGCCACTGATTTCATCTAAAACTATCTAAATAAACCTAGCTTAGTTGGTTAGTTGGTTTGTGAATCATACTTAATGTTAGATCTTACTAACCTAACATTAGGTAGTCTATCTTGACCCATTCAAAACCTATTTTACTTATTTCTTAACCCAAGGTTGTTGTTATTCATTCCTATGGCACCTAAGTCAAGAAAGGATAAGGGGAAGGGATCGGCATCCTCGAGTGATGTGCCCTCGACCCTTTTCAATCAGAGCTCCTCAAGTATGCAATTTCTGATAAGGCTCAGCAATGCCTTACTAAATTCGAGTCCTTCACTACCCATCCCATTAGACCCACTATATGGGATAAATTTCGTAAATTTGACTTGAAGTCTCTCTTTGATTTGAATGGGTTTTCTACATACTTTGATTATAATTAAAATGCCATTCACTATCCATTTCTAACAAAAATTTGGTATGCCAATATGACATGGTCCAACCATCAAGTGCGGGAAAAATTTTCAAAACCCATCTCTTTGGTCGTGACACTATTCTTGATTCCTGCCGTCTAGCTGGTATCTTTGGTGTTCCACATGAGGGGTTCACTATACAATCTCTTGCCCATGATCTTGGTTATCATAGCATTCTAAGGGACTTGGGACCCTTAAACAGTGCCATTGTGGGAAACTACCATCTTGCACCCAACACAATGTACCCACTTCCCAAGTTGATTGGTAGAATTCTCTATTATAGTCTTTTCTGAAGAAGCAATCTAGTGGCTTCAACCATATTTGACTTGATCTTGCTTTTGTCACCTTTGCTGTTGTTACTAAGAAACCTCTTTGTTGGACAAAAATCATTCTTGATGAGATGATCAAGGAACCCATGAATTTCCTCCCTTTCTCCAACATCATAGCATGTATTGCATCTCACTATGATGTTTGCCTTGATTTTCTCCAATGTTCCAAAATCCAAAAGCATGACTGCTTCAACATCACCACTAGGCATAAAATGCACACACTTCATGATGATGAGGAGGAGGAGGAAGAAGAAGAGGATGATGAAGAAGATGATCATATGGAGGAGGATGAAACTCAAGGAGAGGCAGGAGGGAGCTTTTATGAGCCTTCCTACCTATATGACTACTATCCAAAGGTTGTCCCATGCCCTCAACCATGGGAATGGGCTGACACTCATCCCAACCCACGCACGGATTATGATTCTTATATGGTGTAGGATACTATAGCTAGGATCAATTATTTAGCGAGTTCCATAGAGAGTTTGCACCTTCAGAATGAGGTGTATAACAACTACTATGTTAACATCCATCATCAGTTTTCCCAAGATCTTTTAGAAGTTTGCCAAGACATTTCCTCTATCAAGGAAGATGTTCAAGCTCTGACTTAGGGAAAAGGAAAGGGAAAACGTCCCAACTAGTCCATTGTTGCCACCTCTAACCTTAGTTGTAGAGCATTAGCACAACATTAGATTTTTTTCCTTATGTTTCTAGTATGCTTGTTAGACATTTGGCATCCAATGTACTTATTGAACTTTGGGCTACACTGACAAGTATTGGCTTGTTAAACTCTTTCATTACCTATTTTCTATCATGTTTCACTTGTTGGTAATTGTCTTGCTATGTATGACCTATATATGATAATGTCTATGATGCCATATATGAGTTGTATGTCTTGCTATATGAACTTGTTGATATGTTGAATGTTGTATGAAGTTATATTCTTTTTAAGCTCATGTGTTGAAATATGAACATTATGGCATGACATGCTTCTTTTAATCTTTTTCATGGTGCCAAAAGAGGGAGGATATGCATGTTATTAGCTATGTGCTGCTCTTTATTGTTTTTATATTTGTCAGAAGAGAGCACTCTTAGTAAGGAGGAGGCTTGCAATCTCTCCATGAATGCTTTCCATCATAAAAAAGGGGGAGAATGTAGGTGCATGAGCAATTAGGCACCACATTATCCTATAATAATGGTTTTGATGATTACAAACATTAGGATTAAAATTGGATTTTATGCCTAGATCTTGTAAGAATGAATTTCAAGTTTGACGTTTAATGATGATATCTTGCGTCAAGAAGGAGGAGATTGTGTTCGCCAAGTTTCTTTGCTTATTAGGTCTCTTTGTAACATAGGAAAAGTGATTGTAATTTTATATTTTTTAAATTATAAGGAGAGCCTATAACGACCTGACCCAGACTCATACGTGGATCGAGCGAGACCGTATCATTTATCCCAAAACCTAGTCATCCATCAAGCAATAAACTAAAAGGACAACATTGAAATTGCACTGGAGGGAGGGTGAATTGTGAAATTGAAAGATAATAGCTAAATAAAAATTCAATCACCAAATGAAGACACAATATTTTTAGGTGGAAACCTAAACTGGGTGAAAACCACCACCTAAGTCAATCCCTGACTTAGGTACCATTTGGTGGGTTTGTCTCTGTAATCCTCCGTTTGGGGGCGATAAGCCCAGGGTTGTTCTATGTCAAGATTGTGCCCTGAATCCTGGGATAAGATCATCCTAGGGGGTGGTATTGTTTCATCCTGCCTTCAATCCTGTGCTTTATATAGGTTTAGCCCTCTATCGGAATAGTGTAAACCCGCCCACAATCCTGCTCACATTACTTCAGTTGTTGGGAGAGTAATGGTGATGGCGAGCTCTGGAGATGGCAGTGTGGACCTACGATTTTCGAAGAAGCGAATATGTAAGAAATCTTTCCTTTCTCGTGAGACGTACTCATTTCTTTTGTAAGGCTATATTACATTGGCAAGGAATGTACCCATCTTTGCTTTATCTTGGATAGTAAAAGCGGTCAGTCGGTTTGAATCCTTCCCCATGTATGGATGTGACTTGAAGATCTTGTGGAAGATTATCTAACTTCTTAGATTCGTCTGATGGGAACGTCAACCAGTTCCTTGCATGCATCTGACATGTCCTTTGGAAGGTGGATGAGATAAATGCAAGGGAGGTCTTCTTCTTCGTATAAAAGGGACGGGCTTTTAAGGTATTGGGTGGTGCTTCTCATTGCCGTTTTAAGTTTGCTGAGCGAGGAGAGGAATGAGGAGGGAGGTTCTGCAGAAGGTATTGACTAGTACATGTCAAATTTGTGTTCCTTATGTTATTTGTTAGTTTTGCATTCATGTTGTGTTGATAATTGGTGCTAGGCTCGCTGCGAAGGTTGGCCATTGCCGTAACTTTGCTGGAGGTATTCGTCAGTCATCTCCATTTCAGGTACACTTTTATATTATTTGCATCATGAATGTTGAATAATTTGAAAATAGTGTCGTAGTGACGTCGCTTGATAATAAGAATACACCGGTGGATTGGAACGTACCATAAATGGTAAATATTAGTCCACCGGTGTACTGATGAAATACGAGGGTCACCAATTCAGAATACACAGATGGATGAATGAAACACACCGGTGGATTGTTTAAATCCATCGGTGGATTTAAACAATCCACCAGTAGATTGATAGAATACACCGGTGGATTTAGACAATATACCAGTAGATGATTATAATTCACTGGTGTATGAGTACAATGCATTGGTGGATTGTCCAAATACATCGGTGGATTGTTGTAGTGCACAATGGATTGTTTAAATCCATTGGTGAATGGTTACAATCCACTAGTGTGTTGTCTAGATCCACTGGTGTATTATTTAAATCCACTGGTGGATTGTTGTAAACCACCCGTGTATTGTGTAATGCACCTATGGATTTTTGTAATCCACCGATGGATTTTGACAATACACCAATGGGTAATCAGTTAAGTCATGATGCGATGGTTTATGTTTGTCAGCATCATTCCCTTGTAGAATGCTTCTTCCATTCATTTAACTTTCTAGTAGTAAGAAGGTTAAGAAATGGGATAACGTGATGACAATCGAGTTGATGAAGATTCTGAAGGAGAAGTACATGAAAAGACGTTAGGATTGTAAATCCCCTTACTCGGAGGGGGTGAGATCAGCGTGACGTAATATAAAATGCGGAAATAAAATATAAACAATCTCACAAAATAACAATCGCACAATGTACACAATGATTTTTAGGTGGAAACCCAAATCGGGTGAAAAACACCACCTAACCCTCTCGAATTAGGATTTTCCAATCAACCAAGTTGATCAAATCCACTAACGTACTACTTAAGCGAGGGTAGTACAACCTCAATTACAACCACGCTACTTTATACTAGGGTAGCGTACTTCAAACCCCTTCTCTTCACGAGAAGGATTTTGTCTCACAAAGGAGACATGAATTCACAACGCGAATACCCAACCAAATAACAAAGTAAATTACAAATAGTCCTATAGAGCTAACAAAGATATTCTAGAACTAAGCTTCTATAGGAGTAAGGATGCTTCCCTTTGGTGGAAGTGCGTCGACGACGCGGATGCGTGAACCATGCAGTAGCGCTTCGTCACTATCGTAATCACGGAGGGAGAGTGGGTGCGCAATAGGAATCAAGCTCTCTAGGTGTAGAACTAAGCTTGGAGATCAAGAGCTTTCTTCTATATGATCTTCTTCTTCTTTTAAACACTAAAGAGTGGAAAGTATGTAGCTTGGATGTGTCTTGGTGTGTATTTTGAGTGGCAAAGGTTCTCCTCTATTTATAGAGGTCCTAGGAAGGCTTTGGAAGGCCTTGGAAAGCTTCCATAGCCGTTGGGTGTAAGCTCCAAGAAAAACAGGCCGAAATCATGGTTAATCATTACACTGACAGGGTTATCAAACGTCTGATCCAGGAATCGGATGTCTGGAAAACTAGTTTAAGACGTCTAGGAACCAAATCAGACGTTTGATAATGACTTTTAAGATGTCTGACTGTTGACTCAGACGTCCGATAATGTTTAGGCTGGACTTAGTTAGTTCTGTCTGACAAAATCAGACGTCTGATGATTTTGTCAGATGTCCAATTAGTGGACCGTTGGCTGGCTTAGCAAATAATGAAGGAAATGACCGTTAGTCTTGTATCAGATGTCTATAGAGGACCTCAAACGTCTGATACATGACCATTTTGCCTCGGCTGACCCAAAATATCTTCTCAGAGATTTTATAGCCATTACACTCTCTTGGGAATCCATTTTCATAGAAAAGTAGGTTTCCAGACGTCCAGACATCCTGTATGTTGTCTGATGACAATTCACTAAAACCCTGTTTAGATCTAGTTCAAGTCAGGAAGGAAACCCGCCTATAATCAGACGTCTTAAACAGGTTTTCCAGACATCCGATGCCTGGATCAGAGGTCTGATAACCCTGTCAGTGCAATGATTAACCCTGATTTCAGCCTGTTTTTCTTGGAGCTTGCACCCAACGGCTATGGAAGCCTTCCAAGGCCTTCCAAAGCCTTCCTAGGGCCTCTATAAATAGAGGAGAACCTTTGCCACTCAAAATACACATCAAGACAAATCCAAGCTACATACTTTCCACTCTTTAGTGTCTAAAAGAAGAAGATCATATAGAAGAAAGCTCTTGATCTCCAAGCTTAGTTCTACACCTAGAGAGCCTGATTCCTGTTGCGCACTCGCTCTCCCTCTGCGATTACGAGAGTGACGAAGCGCTACCGCGTGGTTCACGCATCCATGTCGTCGACGCACTTCCACTAAAGGGAAGCATCCTTACTCCTATAGAAGCTAATGTAAATACATTTACACTACTTAAGATATCTATTTATGCATGTTCTTAAACATAGGATTGCATTGCATGCTATAAATATTGCATAACATGCATCATCTTGCATTTAGAGTAGTTTGAATAAGATGGAGATTAATTGTCTCCTTTTATGTGCTTGGACAGGGCAAACTTTTTATCAGGACCTCGGATCGAAGATCCAACCGTACGGATGTGATCAAGGTGATGATTGGAGTTCAACGACTCCAAGATCGCCCTAATCAGGCATCCGTAGCATCAGATAGTGACCGGGGAATCCTAGAAGATCAAGGGTTGGGATGGTGTAAATCCACACTTCAAATGACAAATCCGACTGCACGAATGAATTCAGATCAACGATCGTAGCCTAACGACACAAAAATCGAGTCAATCCGACATCCGTGGCACCATCTACAACATCCAGAAGATGGACGGCAAAGATGGCCCACGTGGCGCCATCTTGGCCGCCCAAACGCCCACATGCATCCATTGAAGCTTCCGCATCCGCTCCCCTCTCCACCGTTGGATCTCGATCCAACGACTGTGAACGGCTGCACCACAATTCGCCCGCTCGACCATCCGCGCCTCGTAGCGTAGCGGTCGAAGGCGCTATTGTGTTCACAAGACACGAGTTCGAGCCGCAGCCAAGGGGCGAAGGGCGCGGGCATGCGTTGGATCGTGATCGAGCAGCTCAGATCTTCCAATAGCTACCATGCGCTATTTCACGCGAGGAGAGAACGCGCCATTGCACGTGCTGGGCGAGCGGGGAAGGCGCAATCACAGCCGTCCGATCGTGGATGGCTAAACGTGCGACGGGCATTGAGAGTGGGTAGCTGAGGAGGCGTGCGTGGGGAGCGCCCACTACGCCCACGTTGGGGCTTTAGCGACGGTTTTATTCATCCCTAAAGACCCCTTATTTATTGTTTTAAATATGTAATGACCAATTTGCCCCCACTCCTTGCAACTATAAAAAGAGACCCCCTCCACACGAAATTCTCATCCCTTCCGTCTCTTCTTTACCTCTCCAAAGCTCAAGAGAAGCTTGTCCCACACCCGGGATGCTTCTCGCGAGATAAAGTCCAAATTTTCGTCCCCCTTCGGAAGTGGATCCCGCGACGACGACGATGTGCTGCTCCGTTCCCGTTCTTCTGCTTCGTCCTCCTTCATCCTGCTTCGTCCTCCTTCATCTAGGTATCGTCCCGTCCGGCTCGTCCTCCAAGCGACCGTCGAGGAGGATATCTCTCTCCCTATTCTTTTTACTGCTTTCTAATGTAGTTCTGCTCGTCCTCCAAGCGATCGTTGAGGAGGACATTTCTCCCTCCATTCTTTTAATGCTTTCTAGAGTAAATTTATCACTTTCTAGTGTAATTGTTTTATTCTTTCTAGTTGTAATAGTGAAATGAACAATCTCCTTAATGATAAATTCCATGTTTATTCTACATCTCATTTTGATTTCTGTGTGTAATATTCTCTCTCTTCTATTTATTGTAAATAATTAGATAGTTTTAAATTGAATTACTTTGTAACAAATAAAAACAAACGCGTAGTTTTTAAATAAAACGTCCGCCTCCCTGTGTTCGACCCGGAATTTTCATTTCGATATAAATTTTATTTGTTGAACACAAGTTCTTCACTTTCAAACTACAATGACATGTTTTCCAAAACCAAACACGTTAGCGTAGTAATTCGTAAGTTCAACATTTTGGCGCTGTTGCCGGGGAGGCAACGGATCTTTGATTTCTCTTCACGTTTTGCAACTTACAAATCATTTACCTCACTTTTCTCCTGTCTTATTGAAATTGCAAGTACTCTTTCGAGACAGGCAAAAGCGGTAGATCAGAGAAAAGTGAATATTATTGTAATGTGGAAGGTTTTGTGAGTTATCCCCCACCTCCCACCCATTAGATTTCATTCCACAACATAATAATTCAAACATCAATCAACCTAGGTGTTCTTATAAACTCTAAGGTTATATTGCTTGTTGTTTGACACCCATACTCACCCCAACCCCCACATTAAAAAAAAATAAAAATTAAAAAAATCTCATAGAGGTACACAACCTCATCTGATTTTCAAACTCAACCGGTAAACCGATCTTTGGAGCCGGTACACACATTCAAACACATAATTGAGTAGAAATCAGATTAGGTAATCATTTGTGTGCCTAATTAAGTGATGCAACAGGCCAATTGTTTGAGTTGATTGGGCCACACCACTTCAAATAAAATCAACTCATCAAGTAGCTACCACTTAAGATCAACTCTTGGGGATTTACCAGGCACTCCACATTCTTTTAAATTTAAAGGAAAATATCTTTACCTGTGCTTACAAAACCTGGTGTGCCAACGAAACTTGTTTGAAAATACCTAAAGTTGAATCCTAAAAGCTACTAAGCAAGATTTGAACCTTAAAATTCACCACATCAAAAATAATCTTGCTTGAAAATCATTGGTTGTGCACGCACACACAAAACAAATCAATCATTAAGGGCACAACCCATTTAAAGGGCCTATCACATTCCAAAGCACATTCAAACCTAGCCCTAAATAAAACAGAGTAGACATTGGCCTTAAGGATTGGACTTGCTCTTCAGAACCTAGAGCGAGATTATTTTCGATTAGTCTGTTTCTACTGTTCAATCTGATGTCTAGCTAGGGGAGCAGAATCAAACGATCGCGGCTGGGGGGTACACTAGGAACCAGAGGCGCAAGCCGAAGGAAGAACCTTCTCCCCAGTCCCTCCTTCTAACTGGTTGGATTGAACAGACAGAAGTAGATCAAATCGTTCCTTTATCTCATGATGGGTTTTGGGAGTTTGTAGGTCTGTAGACTAACCCACTTAAGGACAGGTTTGATTGTTTGTATTGCAGGGCACCTTTCTTCCTCTCGCTTATCATGAATCCTTCCACATATTACATGCATTCCCGTTCTTTCCCTCCCGTTGTGAATTATCCTCAACATGACGATTATCCCGACTCATACTGTAATCAACTATCAGTTAGTTGGGATAACTCGGATTGGGGATATAGTTCTGGACCTCCATGTTTAGGGTCTAACCTTGAACACTTTGATTTTGATTTCTATCCTTCTCAGAGCTACATCGATTTTAGATCGTCTTCCTTTCATGAACAACCTAATACGATCTACAATCAAGAAGGATACACCGATCGTTACCCATCCTCTGATTTCACTGCCTTTAGGTCATCACCATCTTTTGAACAATCTGAAATGACCTATTATCAGGAAGGGTATAACGAATCTCAATGCGTTAATTCCTCTGCATTGATACTAAACCCGCCCAATCCTGAACCAACTCATTTGATTCAGGTTAACCAGGTTCAAGATAAGGTTCTGGCTAACTTGAGGAATATCATACTATCTTTAGAAGTTCAGCCCATACCTTGCATTGAGAGATTGGAGCCTCTGATTGAAATGATTGATGATTTGAACAAGTCGTTGTTGGATTGGCTCCAGGATGTTAAGGATAAGAACCCGGGTGAGTTTCTACTTGGGAAATTAGCGAAAATGAGGATGAGATTCGTGGTTGCTTTGATTCAATCATGGGATGATTCCCAGGATGAACCCTCTTCAGGAAAGCCAATGACAGAACCCACTTAGGCACCTGTTGGGGGGGACACATGTTACGAGGTTGACCAGATTGAATTAAAGCAACCAATTAAGGATGATCTGATTTCTTCACCTAAGATCCCTGAGCTGGGGTACGAGGAAACGTATGTCTACTTGGAATAGAAAGTGACAAATGATTTTGGGACATACATTGATACGGATCCTGATTTCTTTGATGGTGGAGATTCAAGTTGCGAAGTCTCACGCGAGTTTTCTGAACATGATTTCTGTGAGACGATTAGGCCTAAGGAATCTGATAGATCATTTGATAGCTCAATAACTGAGGAAACTGATCTTATTAGGGCACACATTATGGATCCAGAATCGCATTTTTTGGAGGATTCAATTCAATGCCCTGATTATCAGTTACACCCCGTTGAGCTTATCGATAATTCTTTTTCTGAGATAATTAGACCCAGGTCAATTCTGATTCTACCACATCATTTAGACTTGGAGATTTCAGACGGGGTGATTAACATGCAAGTGGTCTCGGAATTTAACATTCGGAATGAGGAGGATAGGAGCTGGGAAGTTCTGATTTGGGAAGTTAACTTTGGAGGAAATAGAAGATTGAGTCGAAGGGTGCCTATTAAGCTAAAACCATCAAACCAGGACCCTTACGACATTTGTTTTGAGGATGTCAAACCCAAGCACACATTTAACGATTATCCTTTTGAGCTTAATTTTTCTGTAACCTGACTTTTTGGTCCTGGGTTGCATCCTCATAAATTGCAGGCCCGACCTCGCTTGCATTCTGATTTTAGGTTTTGGATAATTTTTATCCAGAACCTAAGATATTCTCGATTATAGGGTATGGGTCTGCACCACAATCTGGTCCACATCTGTGGACCTCTGCTGACAGGTCGGAGGATTCTTCTGTTTATTCTGATTCTGACCTGCACTTGTGAATTCTTCATTTCTTTTCTATGTATAGCATGCCTAGTTGAAGGCACTAAACTCAGCACATATACAGTTCTTTTTAGTTTTCATCTCGGAGCGGACCTGACATTCACTCAATTCAGGTGCTTTCTACGCTTTTCCACTCTGTTTTATGTCTTTTTAATACAATGAGGATATTGCATTAGATAGGCATGGGGGGGTGGATATTCATCTCTGAATTCATTCGTCAGCTCCGTAGATTTGTTTTATTTTCTTTTATTTAAAAAAAAAATTGAATTAGGAAAGAGAATTTGGGTTTAAGAAAATTTTCAATCTTAGGAAATACAACATTATGATTTGAACACAAAGACCCTTCAGGTCTTTGGACTTAATCAGCCCGTGTATCCACTAAAATGTGGATCTGTTTTTCGAGTTCTCGCCAACCTGAATTTTATTTTAATTGGAGTAAATAAGTTTGGGTGATAAGTACACAACTTATCAACCCGCCCTCTGATTTGAGGGAATTTTGAGTTTCTAGCATCTACACTCTATCTTGTCACTGACTCGTTGTTCGGCGATTTTAACGGAAATTGGGTAACTAATGAACCTTCTAGGGTGATATGGTTGGCAAGTTATCGTGGGTAACAGCCCATAAGTAAGTTGTCCAGAGCCTAGTCACTGGACCTTTCTCTTTTTCCTGCCCATAGGTAAATCTCAGACCAGGGAAGCCACCAACTTTAAAAAGAAAAAAGAAAAAAAAATCAAAAAGAAAAGGAGAAAAGAAGAAAAAGAAATAAACCACACTTCTCGCACGAGTATGGCTAGCAAGTTGTCGGTCGTAACAGCTCATCGACCGGTTGTCCAAAACCCAGCTCAATAAATGCACTAAAAATTCCCAAAACACTTAGGAAGAAGCGGAGAAGTAGAATAAACCAGGGAGGTATACACTGGATTCACCCTTATGTTGACCCCGTAAAAAAATAAAAGTAGGGAGAAAGCTACCGGTTGTAAAGATACACCTTTAGGCAAATTTTTCTTTTAAGTCACCTAGAGGCGTAGAAATCCGAAGTCTGTTTTAATTACCGGTCAACGAGTCTATCACATTCACAATAAGATGCTTAGAACTTAGGGTTCTCATCAAATTTTGGGTGAGTTGAATGACCGTAGAAAGCCACTCTTAAACCCTAAAATTTGAAAATCCAAAAAAAAAAATAGAAAAGAGTAAAAAGAGAAAAATAAATTTTTCTTTAAATAAGGCGAGGGCTTGAGGAGGTCTGCATTTTGGCAGATACTTAGCCACTATTGTGTCTTTGAAAGTTCAAATCCTAAGTAAATAATTTCTTAATGATTGAAAATAACTCAGGCCCAAATAATCCAACCTAATTCTTTTATAAATAGCATATAGTTTTTGCTAGGGACTGGCAAAAGATAAGCATGGGGGTATGATGTAAACACATTTACACTACTTAATATGCCTATTTATGCATGTTCTTAAGCATAGGATTGCATTGCATGCTATAAATATTGCATAACATGCATCATCTTGCATTTAGAGTAGTTTGAATAAAATGGAGGTTAATTGTCTCCTTTTATGTACTTGGACAGGGCAAACTTTTTATCGGAACCTCGGATCGAAGATCCAATCGTACGGATGTGATCAGGGCGATGATTGGAGTTCAACGACTCTAAGATCACCCTAATCAGGCATCCGTAGCATCAGATAGTGACCGGGGAACCCTAGAAGATCAAGGGCCGGGATGGTGTAAATTCGCACTTCAAATGACAAATTCGACCGCACGGATGAATTATGATTGACG
Organism: Thalassia testudinum; assembly: GCA_037157565.1. Classification (NCBI taxonomy): domain Eukaryota; kingdom Viridiplantae; phylum Streptophyta; class Magnoliopsida; order Alismatales; family Hydrocharitaceae; genus Thalassia; species Thalassia testudinum. The sequence continues at coordinate 19,412,376 of JAZHRO010000015.1, read as the reverse complement.
ATCGCAGCCTAATGATGTAAAAATCGAGTCAATCCGACATCCGTGGCACCATCTACAACATCCAAAAGATGGACGACCAAGATGGCTCCACGTGGCGCCATCTCGGTCGCCTAAACGCCCTCATGCATCCATTGAAGCTTCCACATCCACTCCCCTCTCCGCCGTTGGATCTCAATCCAATGGCTGTGAATGACCACACCACAATTCGCCTGCTCGACCATCCGTGCCCCGTAGCGCAGCGGTCGAAGGCACTATCGCGTTCACAAGATGCGGGTTCGAGCCGCAGCGAAGGGGCAAAGGGTGCGGGCGAGCGGGCACGGGCATGCATTGGATTGTGATCGGGCGGCTCAGATCTTCCAATAGCAGCCACGCGCTATTTCACGCGAGGCGGGAACGCGCCATCGCACACGCTGGACGGGCGCGCAGCGAGCGGGGAAGGCGCAATGACAGCCGTCCGATCTCGCGATCGGACGGCTGTGGATGGATGAACGTGCAGCGGGTGTTGAGAGTGGGCAGCTAAGGAGGCGTGCATAGGGAGTGCCCACTACGCCCACGTTGGGGCTTTAGCGACGGTTTTATCCGTCACTAATGACCCCTTATTTATTGTTTTAAAGATGTAATGATCAATTTGCCCCCACTCCTTACAACTATAAAAGGAGACCCCCTCCACACGAAATTCTCATCCCTTCCTTCTCTTCTCTACCTCTACGAAGCTCAAGAGAAGCTTGTCCCACACCCGGAATGCTTCTCGCGAGATAAAGTCCAAATTTTCGTCCCCCTTCGGAAGTGGATCCCGCGACGACGACGATGTGCTGCTCCGTTCCCATTCTTCTGCTTCATCGTCCTTCATCCTACTTCGTCCTCCTTCATCTAGGCGTCGTCCCGTCCGGCTCATCCTCCAAGCGACTGTCGAGGAGGATATCTCTCTCCCTATTCTTTTTATTGCTTTCTAGTGTAGTTCTGCTCGTCCTCCAAGCGATCGTTGAGGAAGACATTTCTCCCTCCATTCTTTTAATGCTTTCTAGAGTAAATTTATCACTTTCTAGTGTAATTGTTTTATGCTTTCTAGTTGTAATAGTGAAATGAACAATCTCCTTAATGATAAATTCCCTGTTTATTCTACATCTCATTTTGATTTCTATGTGTAATATTCTCTCTCTCTCTTCTATTTATTATAAATAATTAGATAGTTTTAAGTTGAATTACTTTGTGACAAATAAAAACAAACACGTGGTTTTTAAATCAAATGTCTGCCTCCCTGTGTTCGACCCGGAATTTTCATTTCGGTATAAATTTTATTTGTTGAACACGAGTTTTTCGCTTTCAAACTACAACGACAGGTTTTCCAAAATCAAACATGTTAGTATAGCAATTCGTAAGTTCAACAGAAGCTTAGTTTTAGAATATCTTTGTTGGCTCTATAGGACTATTTGTAATTTACTTTGTTATTTAGTTGGGTATTCGCATTGCGAATTCCCGTCTCCTTCGTGAGACAAAATCCTTCTCGTGAAGAGAAGGGATTTGAGGTACGCTACCATCGTATAAAGTAGCGTGGTTGTAATTGAGGTTGTACTACCCTCGCTTAAGTAGTACGTTAGTCGATTTGATCAACTTGGTTGATCGAAAAATCCTAACTCGATAGGGTTAGGTGGTGGTTTTCACCCGGTTTGGGTTTCCACCTAAAAATCATTGTATACATTATGCAATTGTTATTTTGTGAGATTGTTTATATTTTATTTCCGCATTTTATATTACGTCATGCTGATCTCACCTCCTCAGAGTAAGGGGATTTACAATTGGTACCTGAGCAGGTCTTGCAGATCGGCGTTACACACCGGCAAGAGATCAGATGGAGGGAAGCACATTCGCAATCTCGATCTCCGAGAGGCAGTCCACGACTCGTCCACCATTCTTCGATGGGAGCAACTACCCCTACTGGAAGCTGCGGATGAAGACTTGGCTTCAAGCCAATGACTTCACAATTTGGGTCAGGTGCGAGACGCCATTTGACATCCCAGAGAAACCCACGGGAGGCTACTCGCAACAACAAATTCGTGAACTGTAACGACCCGGTTCCCGAGTCCCTACGAGACACGAGAACCGGACCGACTCGACTAATCCCAAGACCTAGTCGTCCAACGAGGAAGTAACCAAAAGACAGTAAAATAAACCACATTCAGCATGAATATAACTAACAGTAAGAAAGTACAGCAGTAAGGAAAGAAACTACTACAGGAGGTACCACCACAACAGTAAAACAGCATTTATCATATAACAGGAACTGCAGGTAAAGAAGGTACAGCGGAAACAAAAACTACTCACTAGAACAGAAACAAAAGGGGTACAAAAGCTATGGTAACTCTACTGGACCCTACTCGGCCCAGCGTCCTCTGCAGCCGCCGACCCTGGCTGCTCAACACCTGGTCCTGAAAAAAAGGTAACGAGTGTAACACGTCAGCAAAACGCTGAGTAGAGTGGCAAACTAACTAAAGGCAACAGTAGAGTGTACAGTAGCTGTTATGTTCTATTACTTCCTTTATTCACATCTTTCAATTTTTCTCACTATTTCATTTATTTCTCAGATCCTTTACTTGATCTCGAATGTCCTCGTGGGAATGATCTTGATTGCAGTCTTTTCCAAAAGTAGAAGTAGCACGTGGTGCTCTACTGGCCGGGAGAGTCCCCCATGGTGATCCTACCCTCAGTCAACCACCCCAAGGTCACTGACAGACGTAACGGTGACTACGGCATGCGCGATAAACGCACAGGTAGCTAGCCCGCACTGGCACGCGGTCAGTCGTTTCCGTTAACGGGTGCACCCAAAGCACAGCACGGAACCAGGGCAGAGCCCTCTCAGTAACAGGGGTCCAACCCCTCCACAGTAACCAAACCGGGGCCTTGCCCCTCCACAGTCCGCGCACCCTCGCCTGACTACCCTGGTTTGCCCTAGTGGGCCTAACAAGTCGGTGAAGGAGGCTAGCAGAACCCCGGGGCCCGTGGGGTAGCTAGTACTCTCCTAACACTAGTAGCTCTCCTCGGTACTACGTACACGAGGGCCAACAAGTCGGTACAGAGCGGCCAATCTTAACCCCGGGTCCCTGGGGCGGCTGGCCCCACTCTGCACTAAACAGGTACAGGTACTTCCCTTGGTACTGCGTACCCAAGAGACAGTACAAACTACATCTCAGTTCCATTCCTTTTTCTTTCCAGGAGTTCCACTCCTAATTCCCCGTAGGGTTCCAGCTCTTTATCTCAGAACATCATATGTTTCACTTTCCAGATTCACATTCTCAAAATCCATGATCTCAAACATGTTTCTTTATTCATAACAGGCAGCTGTTAATTAAATTTACAGGCAGCTTTATATATTCCTTTCCAATTTTCTAAGACTGCAGTAATATACATTCCATTAGTTTTTCCACCCTAGGATTCATGCCATATCCTAGGATCTATCATACAATCTAGTTTTCCGGCCCTAGGATTCATGCAACACCTAGGAGCTATCATTCCATATATTTCTCATTCCTAGGATTCATGCAATGCCCTAGGTTCTAGTTATGGTTCCATACTTTAACAGATTTTATTAATACTTAAAGCCACTCTACCAGGTACAAGGGAGTAGTGGGGGCGTGATCGGGAATCCCGCGTGCCTCCGCGACTCTCAAGACTGCAACCGAACGAGGTCCTATCACAAGGATCAAACACAAGGAGTGTCTCAGAACAGTGTATAGCTACTGTAGGCGGGTAGAGGAATTAATTCTGAAACGAACGCAACTCGAATCGCGGAAAACAGAGCCCAAACGGGCCCTAAACGGGTCGAGAAAGACAATACTGTGCAAAATCAGACGTCTGGAACTCCTTCCAGACGTCTTAAATGGTGGATCAGAGAATTACCTGTTCAGCATGGTTCCCCGGACGTCCAGAAGTCTGCGGGGACGTCTGTCCTATACCCCAGACGTCCGATGGTCCACACGGACGTCTGTAGATCACTCCCACCGTCTGGTACAACTTCCAGACGTCTGATTCTCAAAGGATGGCGAATCAGCGAACCTGCGCACAGCCAACCCCCCTCCCTCAGTACGGTCAGTCGACAAGAAGGAAGGAGAAAGCGGAAACTTACCTTTCAGACGTCTGTATGATCTTACAGACGTCGATCTTGCCGTCTGGCTATCAATCCAGACGTCTGATTCTGGAAAATTTTCCAGAATCAGAACCCTGCTCGGCCTCCGCTCGCGACGCCGCCCGCGTCGCACCTCGCGCGTCTGCTGCTCAGCCCGCAGCAGGTCCCTCTCCGCGTCGCTCCGCGCCCCCTGTGCCCTCCGCCGGCCGGCCAAGCCGCTCCGGCGAGCTCGCCCTCACGGCAGAGCCCCGCCCTCGCACGCCGCACCTCCTCCGCGCTCACTGCGGCTGCCGCTGCCGCCCTCGCGCTCGCTCGCTCTCGCGCTCAGGAAGGAGAAGAAGGAGGAGACGGTGGAGATGGGAGGGGAGGCGCGCCCTTTTAAGGCCGCGCGAGGAGGAGAGAGAAGGTGGTCGCAGCGCGCCTGCAGCCGCAGAGAGAGAGAGAGAGGAATCGCAGGTCTGCGCGCACAGGCGCGCAGACGAATCTCCCGTGCGAACATAACTGTTCTCCAGACGTCTGTAAACGATCCCGGACGTCTGGTCAGACGTCTGGATGTGATCCCAGACGTCTGGTCCGACGTCTGGGCCACCTCCCAGACGTCTTAAAAGGCGTCTGGGGCACGCGCTCGTTACATGAACTTTCTTTGAACGCGAAGACCATGAGCACCCTCTATTGCACGCTTAGCCCGGAGGAGTTTAACAGAATCTCGCAGTGCGCCATCGCATACGAGATTTGGCACACACCTGAGGTAACTCACAAAGGTACCTCTAAGGTAAAGACTTCCAAAATCAATTTACTTTCTCAAGAATTTGAATCTTTTTCCATGAAGACTAACGAAACTTTAAGTGAGATGAACACTAGGTTCACTCTCATAGTAAATAATTTGAAAGCTTTAGGGAAGACCTTCATCAAGGGGGAGCTTCAAGGGAAGCTACTTCATTCCCTCGGACCGGAGTGGGAACAGAAGGTCACCGCCATCGAGGAGGCGAACGAAGTGGAGGAGCTTAACATGGAGGATCTCCTAAGCAATCTAATGGCCTACGAGACAAAGCTGAATCAGAAGAAGAAGGATACACCAGAGCCAAAGTCGAACAAGACCCTTGCATTCAGAGCTGCGTCGGATAGCGAGGTAAGTTCCGACGACGAAGACTTTAAAATTTTATTTAAAAAGTTTCCCAAGTTTTGTAGGGAATCAAAGAAAAAAAAGAAGGAAAAGAAGGAAAGCCCAAGACATTGCTACCACTGCAACAAGAAAGGGCATCTACGACCAGATGCCCACTTCTCCAGAAGGAGAAGAAGGAAAAAGAGAAGTCTAAGAAGAAGGCGTTCCAAGCAACTTGGGACGACTCGAGCTCAGAAGAAGAAGAAGAGCAGAACCTCGAGGAAGAAACCGCTTGCTTTGGTTTTATGGTAGAGGAAGTGATAGCGACAGCGAAAGCGGAAGTGACTCCAACAACGAGGTAAATTCCGATTTACAAAATGCTTTTAATGAGATTTTTGAAGTTAGCAAATCACTTAAGGTAGAAAATAAAAATATTAAAAAGAACCTTAGTTTTCTTAAAAATGAAAATGAAAGATTAGAAAAAGAACTTAAGGATTTAGAAACTAGTCCTAAAAATGATGACTTGATCAATGAAAATACTAAATTGATTAAGGAAAATGCTTGTCTAATGCTAGAAATTTCTGATTTAAAGACTAAGATGAATACTATAGATAAAGAAAATGCCTGTCTTAGGGAAAAATCAAATAATTTAATAAATAAGGTAGATAACTTATATAACCCTAAGGTTGAGAAAGGATCTCCGTCAAGGAGACCCGCTAATAAATCCGGATACAAGCTCACTTGGATACCGAAGAAAGATTTGGAATCTTGTTTTGTAGGTTTCAAGGGTGATTACAACACAAAAGACTGAACCTATAAACTCAAGGCTGGTCAACTCGAGTTGGGAGGACCAAAAAGTAGACCAAGGAAAAGGATAAGAAGATCGACGAAACGGCGAACAAACGATGGACCTGCCACACGTCGATCGCCAGATTGGAGACCGGCGTCGATGCCCGGGCCTCCAAGCTACGGATGGGAGCCCCATCCAATGTGGCATCCACCACCACCATTTGGGCCATTTTATTGGCCATGATAGGTGAGGTAAAACCCTTTGCCCTATCCTTTTATCATTAGTATATAGATAGGGGGAGTTAAATTATGAGCTAATCGTCAATTATTAAGGGGGAGATGTAAGTTAGCTAAATTTCCTTTAGTAAGGTGGAGAAAAATAATAGCTATCTTGCTGTTACAAAAAGGTGGAGGACATTACGCTTATTAAAAGAAATTAAACCCATTTTTAGATGAGCATGTTTTAAGGGGAAGTTATAGGAAATTTAAAATCAATTAAACCTTTTTGATAATGTCAAAAAGGGGGAGGATTTTTTGCATTATTATTTATGATTTTGTCATCATCAAAAAGGGGGAGATGAAATCATCAGACGTCTTCTAAGACATCTGGACTAAGTTCTGGACGTCTGATTTCGTCAGATAGAACTAACTAAGTCCAGCCTAAACATTATCGGATGTCTGAGTCAACAGTCAGACGTCTTAAAAGTCATTATCAGACGTCTGATTTTATTCCCAGATGTCTTAAACTGGTTTTCCAGATGTCTGATACGAAGCCAACAGTAATTTCCTTCATTGTTTGCTAAGCCAGCCAACGGTCCACTAATTGGACGTCTGACAAAATCATCAGACGTCTTCTAAGACATCTGGACTAAGGTATGGACGTGTGATTTCGTCAGACAGAACTAACTAAGTCTAGCCTAAACATTATCGGATGTCTGTGTCAACAGTTAGACATTTTAAAAGTCATTATCAAATGTCTGATTTTCAGATTAGACGTCTGGAAAGGTTGTTTGAACTCTATTTTGATTTTTTAAGTTCACTACAGAAAACCTAAGTATCGTAGGGTTGTGCAGGTGTTTCTAGGACTACTGTTAGGGTACTTTTAGGCTCTTTAACATGATATTCTAAAAAACAAAAAGAGCAAGGAAATAAAGACAAAAGTACATAGAAAGAGATAAAAAGAATTCTATCCTATTCTTCTTCTCCTTCCTTCTTCAAGCTATCACTCCTCGTGAAGCTCCTCTGTTCTCCATCAAGCTCCTCCAATCCGTCCTAGATGCGAGCTCGAACTCCGTCTAACCACGTCTTCATTTGCAATTAACCTGAAATCTAAGGCTTCAAGTACAAATGTTAAATGACACGTGTTTTGTTATCATCAAAATAAATGATCGCGGTGCTTTAGCACCAACAAGGATAAGGGTTCGTTCACACACATCGCATGGGTTGAGATAGAGAAGAAGTTTGTGTTGGCTACGGGATTGTCATATGAGCACAAGCAAATCCTGAATTGATGGAAGGAGTTGAAGAGAAAACATGGGTTGCATGTCCAACTATACAGCAAGAGTGGTTGGGGAATTGATCCTATTAATGCTTGCCCTATAGCACCTTCCCCATCTATCTAGAGTAAGGTAATGAATTATTTCCCATCATTAATTTCTCATTGAAATGTTCGACAATTAATAAAAGTAAACTTAACCTATTTGAATGACTTGTAGCTCCCTCCAAAACTTACGGAATTATGTGGCAAGCCTTTTATATTCTTTGAGGAATGACTTGTAGCTCCCTCCAAAACTTGCGAAATTACGTGGCAAGCCTTTTATTCTTTGAGGATGCCACAAATCTTTGATAAGGATACCGCAACCGGTGAGCATGCAATGTCATTGACCAACCCTGACCACGTGGTGGAACATGAAGATTGCCATGAGGATTTAGGTTCTTTTGATCAAAGACAAAACACGGTCAATCTTGAAATGGGTAGTGCGTTCGTATCTTATGAGCCGATGGTTGCTGACACATGTGGACTTTGTATATGAGTCAACCTTTTGTAGTGAATTTGGTAAACGATACCCCATATGTGTGCAGTAACCCTTTACCGTACACGGATGTCCCAATAGAAATGCATGCAAGTAAACCTCCACCTCCATCGTGTAGCCACAAGGCTCGAAGCACGCTTCAGAGGGGACTGCTACATGTGGGGGAAAACGTAGGAAGAAGGGGGCGTCAAGTGCAAGTGCTTCATCGACTTTTATGACGAATGAGTTTACTGAGTTGATGATGACGTTGGTGAAGCACCACATAACCCCAGCACCAAGGGTTGACCACACCACCAATGAACTTCGTGAGTGCATGAGGATATTGTACACACGAGTGGCAAACATCACACTCGACGGTTTACTCGTATTAGCGGTTGTTTTCACTCATAGTGCATGGAGGACAATTTTCATGGAAGTCGTGCACTTCGACACTGAGTTAGGTGCATTTCTTTGGAAGCATGTTGGAAGTGATTATGGATTTTGATCACTTGCTCCGACTCATGATGTCATTTGCTTGATTAGGTGTAAGCTTTGGTAGATTGGCTGCATGTTTGGTTTCATTTGGTTATCTGACAATGCTTTCAGGTTTGGTAGATTGGTTTTATGTTTCATTGGAACATTTTGTACTTATGGTTAACATTATTGGGTGTTTGTTTTGAAGTTTCCCTACCAGGAGGGGGTGACGTAATAATTGCGGAATTGAAATATAAACAATCTCACAAGATGCAATCACACAAAGTACACAAAGTATTTTTAGGTGGAAACCTAAACCAGGTGAAAACCACCACCTAACCCTCTCGAGTTAGGATTTTCCGATCAACCAAGTTGATCAAATCCACTAAACCGAATCACTTTAAAACGAGGGTGATTCAACCTCAATTACAATCACGCTACTTAGACGAGGGTAGCGTACCTCAACCCCTTCTCTTCACGAGAAGGATTTTGTCTCGCGAAGGAGACGGGAATTCGCAAAGCGAATACCCAACCAAATAACAAAGATAAAACAAGTAATCCTATAGAGCCAACAAAGTAATATTTAACCTAAGCTTCTATAGGAAATAGGATGCTTCCCTTTGAAAGGAGTGCATCGACGACGCGGATGCGTGTACCACGCGACGGTGCAACGTCGCTCTCGTGAACAACGGCGGGAGAGCGGGTGCGCAACAGCTTGATGCTCTCAAGAGAATGGAGCTTGAGCTTGGAAAGCAAGAGCTAGCTAGGACACAAGAGAGTGGAAAGTGTATTACAAAGTGTTTCTTGTGTATCTTGGTGTCTCTAGGTGTGTCTTTGTGTTGCAAAGGTTCCTCTCTATTTATAGAGGCATTAGGAAGGCTTTGGAAGGCTTAGGAAAGGTTCCATAGCCGTTGGGTGCAAAGCCCAAGAAAATCAGCCCAAAATCAGGAATAATCATTGTTCTGACAGGCTTATCAGATGTCTAATTCTGGCATCAGACGTCTAGAAGTTCACTTTAAGACGTCTGATTTTGGGCGGGTCTCTTCCTGACTTGAAACAGATCTAAACAGGGTTCTTGTGCAAGTCCATCAGATGACATATAGGACGTCTGGCACTATATCTGGACGTTTGGAAACCTACTTTTTCTGTGGGAATGGATTTCCAAACGTTGCAACGGCTAGAAAATCTCTGAGAAGATATTTTAGGTCAGCCGAGGCAAAACGGTCAATTATCAGACGTCTGGAAAGTCCTATGGACGTCTGATAAGGCTCTAACGGTCACATTCTTGAGTGTTTGCTAAGCCAGCCAACGGTCTACTAATTGGACGTCTGGCAAAGTCATCAGACGTCTCCTAAGACGTGTGGTTTAAGGTCTGGACGTCTGATTTCATCAGACAGAACTAACTATGTCCAGCCTAAATGTTATCAGACGTCTGAATCAACAGTCAAACGTCTTAAAACACTTTATCAGACGTCTGATTTTGGAATGAGACGTCTGGAAATTCTGTTTAAACCCTATATTGGTTTTCTAAGTATTCTACAGAAAACCTAAGTATCCTAGGGTTGTACGGGTGTTCCTAGGACTACTGTTAGGGTACTTTGAGGCTCTTTAACATGATGTTCTAAGGAAATAAAAAGAGCAATCAAATAAAGACAAATGTACATGAAAGGAATAAAATGGAATTCTATCCTATTCTTCTTGTCCTTCCATCTTCAATCTATCGCTCCTCGCGAATCCCCTCTGTTCTCCATCAAGCTCCTCCAATCCGTCCTGGATGCGAGCTCGAATTCCGTCTAAATACGTCTACATTTGCAATTGACCTGAAATCTAAGACTCCAAGTGCAAATGTTAAATAACACGTGTTTTGTTATCATCAAAACAAATGATCGTGGTGCTCTAGCACCAACATGTTTAACTTTTCTTTTCATTAACGATTCCTTATGTTAGACATTATTGGGTATTTATTTGACTTGTGCTGAATTTTAATGTCATTTAGGTTTCGTGGTTTTCATTTGTAGATATATATAGATTTTGTATGTGTATAATTTTCGATCAAAATGCAATTGGTATATGTGTATAATCTTACAGTAGATATGAATACTGATGACCAATTCATTGAGGATGATGATGAGAAAAATGGTTTGTCACTAGCATCGGTTACCTTACCTCTTGCATATGCATACTACTCGTCCTCCACCAGTGAGCTCCGTGACTAAGGTAAAATGATGGGGCTTTGTCAGGGCACGACTGGGTCCATGAAGTGATTCGTGGCCACAACATGATAATGCAATGCAAAATTGTGATGGCATATTTCATCATCCACAACATGATAATTTGATGGAAAGTCGATGACGACTTCTTATACACAACACTCAAAGATCCTAAAGACATAGGGGATACAAAAGTGCGAGATGACCTTGTTGACGAGAGTATTGTAAGAGTTGGGGATTTGATAAATGATCAAATTGCCCATGCATTGTGGGTGGATCATCATACTTGATGACTTCTGAGAAATGGTATCATTATTTCAAATTTTCCATTACCGTTGTATTATTATCATTTTAATGGAATGGAACTTCACCTAGTGAAATTGAAATTCTCATTTGACCGATCTATCGCTTAATACATAGATGAAACTCAATGAACACATCGGTGTATTAACATTACACACTGGTCTATTAATGTTACACACCGGTGCATTAACGTCACTCACCGGTGTGCTAACATGACACACTAGTTTGTTAGCGTCAGACACCAGTGTGTTAACTTCACACACTAGCGTGTTAATGTCACACACCAGTGTCTTAACGTGAGACACCGGTGTACTAACATCACACACCAATTTTTTGATATTTATTGAGAATCATCGAGAGATTGATGATGAGTTTAGGCAACTAAAACTCTAGACCTACGAGAAGAATGTGCCTCATAAACACATAGAATATTGTAGAAAGCTTAAGTCATAGGGAGGTTATGTAGGATTCATATATCACGAATAAATGCACGTAGTAAACTTTAAGACACTATCTTGTTTTTCCAATGGTTTATTAAGAAGTCTTTATATAACATATGCTTAAGGTGTTTGCTTGTATAATAGGTTGTTGTTACGACCCGGCTCCCGGATCCCTACAGGACCAGAGACTGGCTCGTCTCGACTAATCCCAAGATCTAGTCATCCAATGAGAAATAACCAAAAGCAAGAAAATAAACCACATTCACACATGTAATATAACTAAGCAAAAGGAAAGAACGAAGCAGTAAACAAAAGTAGAACAACTGTCTCAAAATAGTACATGCCACCACAATAACAACAGAAAACAGAAAGTGACGAGAACAACAATTTTAAAGTCTAGTACTCACAACTACAGCAGAAACAAAGAATTGGAAAGAAACTACTACAACTAGGCTCGACTAGGACTAGCTCCCTTTGCAGCCGAAAACTCAGGCTGCTCAATTCCTAGTCCTGAATAGGGTTACGAAAAGACGAAGTCAGCGAACGCTGAGTAGAGTAGTGCTTACATTATTTATGTGCGAGTAAAGTAAAAACAAAAAATAGGTTTTATTCTCATTTCTATTATCTCATTTATGTGTTCCTGGTTCATCCATTTCTCAAAGTATCCAAGTATTTCTTGATCTTGCTTATTCCTCGTGGGATCGATCTTGATTGTAGTCTTTTCCGTGGAGTAGAAGGTACACGTGGTGCTCTCTTGGCCGGGAGAGTCCATCGCGGTAGTCCTACACCCAGTCAACCACCCTGAGGTCACTATCAAGACGTAGCGGTGACTACAGCACACGTGATAAGTGCACGGGTAGCTACCCTGCACTGACACGCGGTCAGTCGTATCTGCTAGTAAGTATGCCCAAAGTACAACACGGAATAGTATAAGGCCTTGCCCTCTCAGAACAGGGGTCTCGCCCCTCAAAACCAAATAGGGGTCTCACCCCTCAAAACCAAACAGGGGTCTCGCCCCTCTACAGTCCGCATACCCTCGTCCGACTACCTCGGTTTGCCCAGCGGGCCTAACAAAGTTGGTGTAGGGTGGCTAGCTTAACCCCGGGCCCCGTGGGGTGGCTAATTCCCTCCCTACACTAGTAGCTCATCTCGGTACCATGTATGCGAGGGCCAACAGGAGTCGGTGTAGAGTGTCCAGTCCTACCCTTGGTCTCAACCCAAGAGGTGGCTGACTCCCCCTCTACACTAAAAGGGATAGTTTCTCTCCTTGGTACCGTGTACACAAGGGCCAGCACACTTCCCGTCTACATTCCAGATTCCTTTTATACATAGGAGTTCTACTCCTAATTCCCCGTAGGGTTCATGCTCGTATTCATCTCATTTATCCATATTCAAGTCTCATGTTTCATAACTCGTTCCTCATCCATATACAGGCAGCTCGTGTTTTCATAATTCAGTTCTCAATCATAAACATGCAACTTGTGGTTTCACAGTTCAAATTCTCATTACATATGGGCAGCTCGTATCTTAACATGCATCTCATAATTACACTAATACCATTTGCTAGCAATGTATTTAAACATGCACTCAAGTAAACAGTATAGCTCAAAACAGGCTCATTCATTTCTACCCTAGGGTTCATTCCACATCCTAGAGTTCAATCCGATTATTCTAAACAAGTACATTCTTATTTAAATATTAACAATTGAATTAAACCACTCTACCAGGTATCACGGGAGGAATGGGGGCCTGTGCCGTAGATCTCGTCGTCTCCGCGGGCCTCGAACACGCCACTGGCTAGTAACCTGTACCAATGACTAATTTACATCAGACGAGCTCAAAACAATAGATACTCAATACGAACACGTAGAGAAACTCGAGTGGAAAACAACGGTACTTCGTTTGCAAAAATCCGATTCCTTTTGGGCCCTAAACGGGCCAAAAACACAGTTATTGTCCAAAATCAGACATCTAGGACTAGTCTCAGACGTCTTAAAAGACATCAGATCTCACCTTTTGTTTCCTGTGGTATTCTTAGACGTCTGGATCCCTTCACGACCATCTGGGGGAAGCTCCAGACATCTCACCCTCCTTCCAGTCATCTGGAAGGACCGTTGGACGTCTGGCGATGCGGTCAGACACCCAAAATCACCTTGAAGTGCGCAGCCCGCTCCTTTCCTACGCTTTGCGCCTGCATGCAGAGCATAGACTCCATTTTTAACCCAACACCTCCTACACTATGATCTGCATAGCGAAAAGTAGCGTAGGAAGGTACGTACCTTGGGATATTATTCCTTCAGACGTCCGGAGTCAGCTCCGGATGTTCGGGTGGCCCGCCAGCCGTCTGGACGATACTCCAGACGTCTAATACTGGAAACTTCCAGTATTGAAACTCTTCTGCATAGCTTGCCCCGCTCGCGCCTCCGTCCGCAGCGGCAACTCCAGCAGCTACAGAAGCTTGAGAAGCTCCCCACCAACGTCCTCCTCTCTCCCACGAACTCCTCCTTGAGTTCCACCGAGCTCCCATGGTCATCATCCTCCTCCCTCTCACTCTCGCTCTTCCCCTTTCTCCCTCGCTGGCTCCTCTCCTTCCTCGCCATGGTTGCAGCAGAGACAGGGGCTGGAGGGCGTGGCCGTCGCAAGGACAAGGTGGAGGTGGCGGTGGTTGGGGAGTGGTGAGAGGGTAGCGAGAAGAAGGGAAGGGGGGGTTTAAATAGGATGGTTTAGGGTTTAAGGGGGGTGAGGGTGCTGAGGAGACAGAGGCCTCTATGCGTCGCCTGCGTGCAGAGCGCAAAGGGATGTACGAAAATCTCACTTTCAGACGTTCGGGCACGTGTCCAGACGTCTGGATAGACATGTGACTGAAACTCCAGACGTCTTATCTGACTAGAAAGGCAATGGGTCTTTTCAGTTGCTACCAAGATAGATGTAATAATTGGATGAATGTAACATCGATATGTATCTGTGGTTGACACTTCTATCCTACATAGTTCATCTACTTTTGATTCACTAATTACTTCAATCTAAAGACCAAGTCAAGCACCAAGAAATAAGCCAAAAGAAAGCCTCAATTGCAACAAGATATTATAGAGGATTTATAGGATTAACGTTACACACCTATGTGCGAATGTGACATACCGGTGTATTAACATCACACACCGGTGTACTAACGTAACACACCAGTGTATTAACATTACACCGATGTATTAATCAAATACACGAGTGTATTAACATGAAGGAGTGATGAATTTATATTAAAAACACCGATGGATTTACGTCACTTCACATGTTTCATATGAGAAAACTTTAAATACATAATTTACCTTCAAATTTTGGAAATGAAAACAAAGGAGTCTATGAATAAAAGATGGAAGAAATAATTACAAGGTTAATCAATGTGCTTGTTTGAAAGACCTATAAGTAAGATCATATACCTAATATAATGGTAACTAATTACACAAGAGTATTGCATACATTATTGAAAAGTTCTAAATTTAAACATACCTCCCCATCAGTGAACCCACTATTTTTAAGTAGGGGAAACATGGACCTCCTCCCAACAAATCTCCTCTCGGATTGCCAAAGAATATTGTTCGAGTTTTTTCTTTGCTTGGTTAACTGATTGATAAGATGTCTATCCAGGTCCGAAAGACACTCGAATATGCCTTTGTCTAAATCTGCTATCTCTCTGAATATCCTTGGCTTCTTGAATTGGGTTGGCCTCCTTGCAACCCCTGTTGGCCTGTAGGCCACTAATTCTATTTGTCGACCTCGGGTGGCGATCTTCCTCGTCGAAGGCTCATCATCCTCCTGTGTAGGAAACCACAAACCATGTCATGTCAAATAAGACAAACAACGAATATACAAATACACTGATATATTATATAAATACACCCGTGTCTTATAAAAACACAACAATGTATTATGTAAACACACTGGTGTAGTATAGCATCCACCGGTGTATTCTATTTACACACCAATGTATTATAATAACTCGTTGATGTATTGTAATAACACATCTATGTATTGTAATAAGACCTTAGTGTATTCCACTAACACATCGATTCTTCGTGTAAACACGCTGGTGCATTGTGGAAACAAATACATTGATGCATTATATTAAATACACTAATGGATTTAGTAATAATTGGAACATTACCTTCTTATCATCCTTCTTCTCCTACTCCTCTGCCATCTTATCACCCTCTGCCTTCTTATCCTCCTCTCTCTTCTTATCCTCCTCCTCATTATCCTCGTCTGCCTTCTCCTCCTCCTCCTCCTCCTCCTTCTCAGCCTCTATCTTCTCCTCCTCTCCCTTATCCTCCTTCCCATCCTTCTCATCATTTTCCTTCTCCTCCTCTACCTTCTCCTCCTTCTCATCCTTCTCATCCTCTGCCATCTCCTCCTCTGCCTTCTCTACTTTCTCCACCTCTATCTTCTCCTCCTCCTCTACCTCGTTCTCCTCCTCTGCCTTCTTCGTCTCCTCCTCTACCTTCTCCTCCTCGAACTCCTTCTGCTACTCTTCCCCTAATTCAATATTCTTCCTCTCCTCCTCATTCCCCTCCTCCTCTTTCTTCCAATCGTCCTTCCCCTCCCCCTTCTGAGACCCAACCTTCTCCTCCTTCTCCTCCTTTTCCTTCTCCTTATTCTCCTCCTCCTCTTTCCCCTCGACCTCCTTCTCCACCTCCACCTTACCACCCTGTAGATTCATCAATTTCACGCTTAGCTGATGATTCTTCACTGACAACTTTATTTTCTTTTTCAAGTACGTCAAGTACCTTTCTTCCACCAAAATTTTCTTTCGCCTGTCTCTCTTCCAAACAACATTTGCCTCCATCCCAACAACACCATCATCTCCCTTCCTCACCTCTCCCTTTGCCTTCAACTTCTTCCTCCCATCACCCTCATCCTGTGCATAAGAAATTCGCTTCAAACCCTTCTCCACATAGGGCTCTCCAAATGGTGACTCCTTCAACAGGGCATTTGTGGTTGTTTTCAAAGTAAGATTGACATACTTGTCGTGCTTCGTGAAGGACTTCTCTTGGTTATACCTTCGAACGACAAGCTCAACCTCTAAATTCATTGCGTCACCAATTTGGAACATCTCAGTTGCCCAGATCGGCAATAGAATGGTGCAACCTTTGAGATGTGTTTGCTCCTTTAGTTTAGCCTCTTGGAGCCCTTCGTGGAGAAAATCGTGCACCACCTTAGCCCAATTGTAGGTATGCAGCGATTCCAAATCCTCCACTGTATCAAAAAGTGAAGTAATGATGGCTCGATCCTCGTAAGGTAAGAGTAAGGACCCAAGGGTGACGAGAACCAAGAGCTTGGTCTCTTTCTCTACCTCCACACTTCTATTGGATCCTTGGGTTTCCTTCCATTTTCCCTTCACCTTCCCTTTCATCTTCTTGCCATCTAGATTTAATTCTTGTATTTTTGCCGAAATATACCTCACTTTAGGCTTCACCGTGGAGAAGTTCGTCGCCCAAATGTTAGGCCTGTCTTTGACATTACTCTTCCCATCGTACAAGCCAACCTTTCTTACTTTGTTCTTCAAGCATATCATCTTCTCAATATGGTCAGCGGTTGGCCTCAGTGCCAACTGACCAAAGTGGAACTCCTTCATCTCAACATTGTAGTCATCCACCATATGCCCATACAATTCCCTATCCTTGAATTGAGGGAAGTACTTCTCATTCTCAGTGAGGACAGCGAATGGAATCCTCTGAAATGACTCAACAACGTCATCCCTGACCATCTTCAGTGCTCTCTTCAGAGGTATGATTGTGCATCTATGATCCACCTCCCCGCAGTACAAAACATCCACGGAATATATGACCTTCATACACCGATGTTGACGTTGTGATACACCCTAGGATAACAATACTACACTGGTCTATTGTACAAATACATCGATGTATTTATAAAATATATCGGTGTATTATACCAATACACCAGTGTATTCTAATGATACACCGGTATATTTATATGATACATCGATGTATCATTATAATACACCCATGGATGACAATCATACACCAGTGTATTGTACAAATACGTCGATGAATTGTTACAATATATTGGTGTATTATCCAAAGATACACCAAATTACTCCTATGATATATCAGTGTATCATTATTATACATCGGTGTATACATATTATACACCAGTGTATTTGTTTACATCAACAAAGTACTTGATTAATACACCAGTGTATTTATAATACATAGGTGTATTTGATGAATACAATGGTGTATTAATCAAATGAATCGGTGTATTAATTGAATTAAACCATATATTGATCAAATACACTGTTGAGTTGTGCTCCACCAATACTCCTAATATAAGTCATACACTAATGTATTATGTGAATGAAAATAGTCATGCAACTGACAACCATCTCTCGATCGACATCTTCTTCATACCATTTCCACAACCATACCTTACTGTTGCCCTTCACCGATGTATTAGATGCCGTTGCTGCTGTCACTGCTGCCCTTGCTGTTGCTCATCATTTTGGATGTCACTACTACTGCCACTTGCTCGACGAAGGTGGCTTATGCAATCGCCGATGGATGCGATTTGCTTGAGGGTGGTGACTTCCCGATACTTTGCATTCTGATGGCTTGTGTTGAGTGCCGTTATACATTTCAAAATGCCTTATATACCATCTATTCCAATCCACCGGTGTTTCCAATAACTTTTTTAGGTCTGGGCACGCATTTCGAAATGACACTCGATCCATATGTGCGTAAATGCACCGATGTATTCCGTATCCCTTCACTTAACTTCCACGTCCTATCCCTTTAAACAAATGCACCAACTTTGCCAAATGAGGGATTACACCTTCCAATCCTTGCATTGCACATTCTACCTAAACAAACAAAAAGCACGCACTATCTAAGGATTGAGGCGCAATCCTAATGCCTCATTTTTCAATCCCCCTTTTTCAATTCTGGTAAACAAAAGGTGCCTCAGCTTATCCACACTACTTCAAACGAGGGTAGTGTACCTCAGTTATAATTCTCACCTTTGATCCCAAAATAGAGGTTTCTTCCTTCACAAGGAATAGACAGGGATTTGATAGGCCAGATACCCAACTATAACAAATGTATATATAAATTGAAAATAAAAACACCCTATAGGAATCCCCAAAAGATAGTATTTTAATCTAGCTATTATTGGTGAGTAAAGTCCCTGATGATGTTGGCTATATCACAATCGGAGTATGAGTTTGCCCAAGAATGGATGTTGCACAACAGTAGGGCAATAAGAACAAGTGGAGCTAGTGATTCTCTTTGTGAATTATTTCTCCAAGGTGTGTTTTGCCTAAGAGGGGTCATCTAGTATTTATAAGCATGTTAAGAACCTTCAAGAAGGCTTAGGAGAAGGCTCCTAGCTATTGGAGGCATATCCGAAGAGATTGGGTCGAAATCCAACTGAAATCAGGCTCATGATGACTCTAACAGTAGAATTAGACATCCGATTTTTGGGTCAAATGTCTGATCAGATGTTTGATAATATTTTTGGTTGTTTGATATAAGGTGTCAGAGTTCCTAATTTACTTGGACGGAAATAAGGTTCTAAGATAGACATTTGGGATGCTAGTTTAAGACATCTAAGAGAAATTTTGGACGTCTAATTTTGTGCAAGTTTGTTCCTATTTTGGACCAGATCTAAACAGGGTTCTAGTGTTTAAGAGTTAGACGTCATATTGGTTGTCTAACAAATATTCTGGATGTTTGAAGATCATAATGATCTTGGGGTTCGGATTTCTTGTGAATCTAAAAAGTGAGATTTATTCTGATAAATCTTCGCAAAGTGTTTCAGGTGTAATGTTCCATTATTGGATGTATGGAGACATGTCCAAACATCTAGAACAAAGGTTAATCGCTAGATATGATTTGACTAAAGGAGATTCTGAATGATTTGTCCAATGGTACTCTCTAAATTCATCTGATGGACTTATTGACTGTCTAACTAGACCTACGGATGTCTGGATTTAAGTCTTGTTGTCTGGAGCCTAAGTGCTTAAGAGCTTAAGGCAAGGCTAAAGGTGATTGGTCATCTGATAATGAGGTCAGACGGCTTATACTGAAAAATCATACATTTGGGGAGATGATTGGACATCTGATGTGTGTTTCTAATTTTTCTTAAGTGTTGAGAGCCTAAGTTTAGAGATATATATACGTTTTATTGGGGGCTTTTGACAACTCTTTCTAGACTCAAATAAATAGAAAATTACAATTTTTTGAGAACATACAACAAATCCTAAGATGTAGACATAATACATATCTTCATCCACTAATTCCTTGATTTGGGGATGGTGAAACCTGCAATTGAGTTATGATAGGGAAAAAATGATATATCCAGTATTTATTTCTTTTACTTTATTTTGTAAAATCATAAAAACATTATTTTAAGAGGTTGAACTACAAATATAACATTTTCACACATGCATCCTGATAGATAATAATAACTAAAATGGGAATACAAACGCATATCCTCAAAAGTGCAATAAGAAAAAAAGACATACTATAGCAATCACCATAAGGTGGAATGGACAAAAGGAAATTGCTACAGTTCCATAAAGAGAAAAAGAACCTACTATGGCAAACGGAAAAGCCAACAACAGAGCTACAGCTTGGCATGACTAGGCCTAACTCCCTCTCTCTCTGCAGCCGGTGGGGTTGGCTTCTCACTCTCTTGACCTGGGTACACACAGAGTAAACGTCAACAAAGCTGAGTAGAATGGCAGGATAGAAAGTAAATGTGTAATTATAAACAGTAAATAAGACTATTTTGTGCAAGCATTTAATATGTTCTAAGTTATGATAGTGTCATTTTCATTTTCTAATTAAGTTTGTTAATCACCTATTATCTCATTGGTATTCTACTCACAGTTTGTACTAAGACTAGATCGCCATTTCTTTTTATTCATATGTCCCCTATCAGAACGATATTGATGTGATATTCAGAAGGTGTAGGACGTTCACATGGTATTCTCTTGGTTGAGAGAGTATCGCATGCTCATCCTACATCTGGTCTACCACCATGGGGTCATTGTCGTGGTGTAGTAGTGACTACGGCTAGCGTTTTAAACATACGGGGGGCTACCCCACACTGGCACGCGATTAGTCATTTCTACTAGCGGGTATGCGCTAAATAGAACAAAATAGAATAGAACAAGGCCACAGCCCTCAACAGCTCTACGTACTCTCATCCGACTATCCAGGTTAGCCCCACATGGGCCCAAAGGTGTCAGCATAGGAAGGTCATTCCTTCTCTGGGCCTCTACTTGGAGAGGTCAGCTCTCCTTGGTATGTGTATCCCTGAGGGCCAGCTGATGCAAACACAATTATTGAGCGTAAAATGCCTATTCATGCATGTTCTTAGGCTTAGATTTACATTTCATGTTATAAATATTGTATAGCATGCATCATTCTACATTTAGATTAGTTGTATATAATTTAGGTTAATTGCGTCCTTTTGTGGTTAGGAGAGAAGGATATTTATTTCGGAGCTTCGGATTGACAATCCGACCATACAGATCTGATCAAGATGACGATCGAAGTCCAGCACCTCTGAAATCGCCTCGATCGGAGTCTCGTAGCACCATATGCAGTCCGAGGAAGATCAACTGCCAAGGGACTAGGAGACATAATTCGAAGCTTCAAATGATAAATCCGACCATGCGGATGGATTTGGGTCAACGATCGCAGCCTAACGGCGTGAAAATCAACTCAATCCGACCTCTGTAGCAGCCCTTACAACAAGAAGGTTGACGGCCCAGACTGCGCGACGTGGTGCAGCTCAGGCTGCCAACACACGCACGCAACACCGCACGTGCGCAGCAGCGCAGGTGCGTGCGCGGGCGTGCGCGGCACGGTAGGAGCAGCGCCAACGCAGCGTGAGGTGGACTACAGCGACGCATGAGTTGGACTTACAGCGACGCTTACAGCCGTAGGTAATTCATCGCATGCCAGCAAAGCCAGCTGTGGGCACCAGCGGGCATGAGCTGCCTACAACGACGTTTCCAGCGACGGCCTGGATGTCACTAATGGTCCCATACCGATTTTTGCCTCTTCTCCACCACTATAAAAAAACCTACACCCCCTCCTTTCCAAGCCATCTCTACCTACTCTACTCCCACCTACTCCCAAGCTCTAGCAAGCTTACCAACGCTCCATTAGAGCTTGTTCTCAAGCTCCCAAGGTGCCTATTAGTGTAGCGAACCTTTGCCCCACCAAATACTCCTCCAACTTCCCATCTCCCTTCATAGGTCACCTTGGAGCCGTCCTCCCACCTCCATTCTGGTAGCAGATCAACTTTGTCTTCTCACCTCCATTCCGGAGCTACGCTGAAGCTTTCCTCAACCCGACGTCCTCCAGCATCTCACCTTCGTCATCTCGCTCCTCACCTCCTTTATCCGAGCTTCCGCCAGGCGCTGTCGTCTCACCAAACAACCGATTCGGGAGATTTCCTCTCACCTCCCTCTCTTTTTATGCTTTTATAGTTCATTGTAATTGACATTGGTTTGATATATATATCATATTTGTTCCATTTCTATCTTGTGATTCATTCTACTTGTCTTTTATTTCAAAAATACAAAAAATAACAAAACCCCAAAATACAAAAAAGAAACAAAATGGAGCGCGGTTTTCAAGTAAAGTAAACGTCGCCTCCCTATGTTCGACCCGGGACTCCCTTGGAGTTTCGGTATAAATTTTATTTGATCGATGTGTTCTGCAACTACAATGACAGGTTACTTGTAACCTCGATTTCTAACACGTGAAACATGCCCGACCACCAGCTCATCCCCACAACCAATCCTCAACCCGACCATTTATGCCCCACTTGCATATTGCCAACCTCCTCACCACTCCAAAGATCTCGTAGCATAAATAGACACCATCTCTAATTCACGTTAGGGTTCAAGTAGATTCCTTAATTTGGTTGCTAACTAGATTGAGTGTCGTCAATCTCGACCTTTGCATATTATCAGCAATGTCTCTAATTTTTCCCTAGAGTTCATGATCACCCCAAGTGGTTGCTAGTAATTTCATGCCAACATAGTTTATCGCATCTATTAGTGAAGCTAAGCATGGTTGTGACGCTATCCAAATCAAGTCATAACTAAGAGACTTTATATATGTGTGTATAATTCATTTTCTTCATAAGGAGACTAGATCATGTAGGTACCTATTTCAGGGCTTTGGTTGAGCACAAGATGAGTTAATGTTCTAAGGTAGGTAGAACTAAAATTTTAGAGTGTAGAGGGACACCACTCTACCTCGACTCCTTGGAAGGGAAGGATGTAGGTGGGGTGGTCTGCCTGCGCTCCCTCCAACTACTACGGGGCCTCCCACAAAGACTGTGTCAATCTTGACATTAATCCTATACCATCCAAAGGGATCAACGAAGCATTAAAGACTTGATTAAATTTTTCAGTACGTAAATGTATGTTAATAGGATCAAACATAAACTAAAACATAGGAAATTTTGTTAGCTTTCCAATGGTACCTTTCTTGCACGATTTGGAGGTCGAATGAACCCTGAACCAGCCAAAAGAACCCTTTTGGTTCGCGAGAACCAGTCCCAGACTGGTCTAGGCTGACCGGTTCACATGGACCAGTGCTGTCCCACGTGTTGCCACGTGACGCATTGCGATTTGCACCTCTCTCCTATTGTAGATCGCTTGTGGATGCCCCCCATCTGTCGTCCGATCAACCTTGGCTCGCGTAAGCTATGGATGCTGCACCCTCCTTGTCTGGTGTGCTCGTCCACGTGAGTGAGGTACGTTGTTGCACCTACCCCACCTTGGGATGCGCGAGTGTGCGTAAGAGAAACGAGAGAGAGAGAGAGGCGCGAGAATGTTTGAGCACCCTCTCTCTCTCTTTCTCTCTCTATCACAGTGGCATTGGGAAGGGAGCTCACTGCTTGAGCAAGCTATGGTGCGTGAGCCCCGAGGTGGGAGGGGAAGGTTTTTATAGCAGGTACATTTAGGGTTTTAAGAATTAGGTGGGGTTGGGAAGTTTTTTAAAAATGGTCATAGGATCTTGGTGAGTCACATGGGGCCCCTAAGATCGAAATGTAGCGACATAAAAATTTTACTATGCTCCTCCACGAATAGAGAAATTCACCAAGGGGTCCCTAGATGCTTGGATGCTCTCTAGTGGATGAGAATTTTAGGAATACCCTCAAACTTTAGAAAATTACTCGAGGCCCTTCGTGGGTTTTCCATTGTACAAAATTTATGGAAAACCCCTGAAATTTACAAAAATGATAAAACAAACCTCAGGTGTTTGTTTGATGGTGAAAATTTCAGAGACCACCCCGAGGAGTCGAAAATCTCGTGATGACCCTTGAGTCCAATTCAAGGATCTCAGGAGGGGTCATTTCAAAGCCCTAATTAGATTCCATATTAGTAAAAAATTTAGGGGAATCATATGTAATTTTCACAAGAACACCACTCCTAGCCTAAATAGGTTAAAATATGTCAAGTCGCTAGGTGTTAACGCATTGTCCTAATTAATGTCAAATCTTAAATTCACCTTAAGCATACCTCATTAGGCTTTTTACAGAGCATCTAACGTTAGGTATTAATGACCTAACGTTAAGTAAGCAACTCGGCGCCAGCTAGGAGTGTCGAGGAGATAGTGAAGTTTATATCTAATTAAATTAGATTCTAATAACTTGATGAATAAATTAGATAATTTCTGTAATGATAAAATTAGCACTAGTTATAAGATTGAGAAAGGATCTCCTTCAAGGAGACCCACTAACAAATCCAGATCTAAGCTACCCTCGAGTATCAAGTAGCATGGTTGTAAGAGGTTGTACTACCCTCGTTGAAGTAGTACATTAGTGGATTTGATCAACTAAATCGATCAGAAAAATCTAAGTCGAGAGACTTAGGTGGTGGTTTTTACTCGGATTTGGATTTCAACCTAAAAATTCTTGTGTACTTGTGTGTTTGCTTTTTTTGTGAGATTATCTCATATTTATTTCCGCATTATTTATTTATCACGCAAATCTCACCCCCCCTCCATTAGAACCTTCAATTCATTCACATACACAACATAATCAACATAATAATTAAAGTGGGCACACCCCATATCTATCAACATTCTCAATCATTAATAAAATTAGCTAAGTGAGTACACCCACATTCATTCACATTCAAAATAGAATTAAACAAAATTAATCAAGTGGGTACACCCCATAATCATGCATTAGCATTCAAAACATAATTAAACATAATTAACTAAGTGGTTACACCCCACAATCATACATACACATTTTATAAATTCACATTTATATAAAAATTAAAATGCATACACACATTCATACCTCGATGAAAGAAGTGAATCAAAGAAGACATCTTCGATAATATGTGTAACTTATGTCAAATTACACAAATAAAACATAATAAATATAAATTTCTAATAAAAAATTAAAAGATAAATAAAGAAAAAATTTCAGGCTAAGTGTTGGAAGAGAAGGAGGGGTAGTAGGGGGATGAGGAGGAGGAGGGGGTGGCAGGGGGATGAGGAGGAGGAGGAGGTAGTTGGGGATGGTGGAGGAGGAGGAGAAGGAGGCAGTTGGGGATGGAGGAGCATGAGGAGGAGGCAAAAGGTGGATGAGAAGGAGGAGGGGCCAGCAGGAGAATGGGGAAGAGGAGGAGGGGTCATGTGGCTGGGGGTCCGTGGAGAGGAGGAGGATGAGGGAGGGAGGAGGCACTGATGGGGAGGAGGAGGAGGTAGTGATCGGAGGGGATGGCAAGGAGGAGGGAGGGACATTACCGAAGAGGGAGCGTAGCGGCTGACAAGGGAGGAGCGGGGAGGGGTGGAGGAGTTGGTTATTGAGAGGAGATGGAGGAGGAAAGTAAGGGTAGGGGGAGGGTGATCGGACCTACGCCGCAACTCAATAGTCGACAGTAGCGACGATTTACTGTTGTATATTTTGGGATAGGGCGACTACCGCCCAACCAAATTTTGCACACTAGTATATACAATGGTTTATCTCAAAACCATCGTATTGTATAATATACAACGATTATTGAAACATTATTAATAACGAATTAGGAGGCTCTTAACAAATTGTGAAGGGTCGTTTTCACTTCTACTTATTATAACGGTTAGAGGAATAACCTTTGTTGTAATAAATGGCAATTATAAAATTGTTGTGTATATATTAGTAAAACAGTCGTTAATAATGAAGAATTAGGTGCTTTACAACATGTGAAAAGTAGGATTTAAAATTATTTATTACGATGGTTGTGTAATGAATTGTTGTTTATAGTATTAATAAGAAGGTTTGAAAACCATCGTGTATATGATCCGTCCACCATCGAATGGAATCAGGGGGATGCTCAATGTAGATGTCGATTTATACAAGAAGCGTCATTTAAAAAGTGTCACTAAATGTTCAGGCAAAATTATTGTTGTTTAAGGAATACGTCGTAGTATAGGATAAAATCACTCAAATCATTTTAATTTATAAACTCAGATTCAAAAAATAGAGTCCAAGATCATTCGCAGGGAGTAGGGATGCAATTTTAATTCACCAATCATAAGAAATATATATATGCAATTGAAATCAATGATATTCAAAATGATATTTCAATAAAATCATAATGATAGTGCAAAAAGATTAGGTTAAAAAGGTGATTTGATCACCAAATTAACCCTCAATGTTATGTTCATAAATATTCAAATAAATGAATAGTAACTGTTCGTTTCTTACCACAACTCAGTTAATTAAGTTAATTTTACTTAATTAAGAGTAGAAGAAAAGTCACTTAGGTTAACTCAAAGTTGTGTCGATTAGTAGTATAGGGTCGAATTAACCTAATATTTTAGAAAATTTTTACTGGTTGAGTCCAAGTCGTTCGCTGGGAGATAAAATTCATTCTAAATTAAATAGTTATCTTTATTTTTTTTTTCTTTATAAGTAAAGGAGGTATATTTAAATTAATTATGGAAGCATGAATTTTGCTAAAATTGGTTAAAATGGAATAACAAGCAAAATCCCATATGAATTCTCATTTTCAACATTAAACACATATAAATTCTCTATTTATTTCAAATGATTTAAGGTAAAGAAGAGTTTGTTTAGTCATTATATGCCTTAATACAATAATTAAGAACAAAAAGAAATTAAAATGTAATCAGAAAATTAACTTCTTCAGCCTTTCTTCTTTCTCTTCCTTTTCTTTTATTTCTTAATCCTTTGTTCTTTCTTTCTTCCTCTTTTTATCTTCCTCTTATTTTCTTTTTCTCTCGATCTCTTTCTTTCTTCTCTTATACTTTTGTTCCTACCCTTCTATTCTTTCTCTTCTTAAGTATTTCCTTATGCCTACCTTCTTTCTTCTTCTCTTTTCCTTAGCGAGTTCTTCCTCTTCCTCCTCAGCCTTCCTTCTTTAGCTCTTACTCTTTTTCCTTCGTCACTTAGCCATCAGAGCCTTCAGCACTTTAACTCTTCTTTCTTTCTTAACCTTTTTCTGAATCGGGTTAAATTTCTTTCTCAACCAAAATTTTGTTTGAGATTTGCAGCGAGGTCCTTTCTGAAATTTCCCTTCGAAGGAGGGGTGACGTAATAAATGCGGAAATAAAGCAATCTCACACAAAAAAATCAATCGCACAAGTACACAAGTAATTTTTAGGTGGAAACCCAAACCGGGTTAAAACCACCACCTAACCCTCTTGAGTTAGGATTTTCCGATCAACCTAGTTGATCAAATCCACTAACCGAATCACTTTAAAACGAGGGTGATTCAACCTCAGTACAACCACGCTACAAGTACGAGGGTAGCGTTCCTCAACCCCTTCTCTCCACGAGAAGGCTTTTGTCCCATGAAGGAGACGGGAATTCGCAAAGCAAATACCCAACCAAAAGACAAAGATAAAATAAAACAAGTAGTCCTATAGAGCCAACAAAGGAATTTAAACCTAGCTTCTATAGGAAATAGGAAACTCCCCTTTGCAAGGAGTGCGTCGATGACGCGGATGCGTGAGCCACGCGACGGCACAACTTCGCTCTCGTGAACTACGGCGGGAGAGCGGGTGCGCAACGGTTTGATGCTCTCAAGATGTAGAACTTGAGCTTAGAGAGCAAGAGCTTCTTGGACACAAGAGTGTGAGAGTGTATTACAAGGTGTCTCTTGGTGTGTATCTTGTGTCTCTAAGTGTATCTAGGTGTGTAAAGGCTCCCCTCTATTTATAGAGGCCTTAGGAAGGCTTTGGAAGGCTTAGGAAAGGTTCTATAGCCGTTGGGAACAAAGTCCAAGAGAATCGGCCGAAATCAGGACAATGATTACATTTGACAGGGTTATCAGACGTCTAACTCTTTCATCAGACGTCTGGAAGGCCACTTTAAGACGTCTGATTCCAAGGTCAGACGTCTGATTTTGGGCGGGTCTCTCCCTGACTTGAATCAGATCTAAACAGGGTTCTTGCGCAAGTCCATCAGACGACATACAGGACGTCTGGAACTATGTCTGGACGTCTGGAAACCTACTTCTACTGTGGGAATTGATTTCCAAACGTTGCAACGGCTAGAAAATCTCTGAGAAGAGATTTTGGGTCGGCCGAGGCCAAACGGTCATTTATCAGACGTCTGGAAAGGTCTAAGGACGTCTGATAAGGCTCTAACGGTCATATTCTGCAGTGCCTGCTAAGCTAGCCAACGGTCCACTATCTGGACGTCTGGCAAGTCCATCAGACATCTCTTAAGACGTCTTGTATAAGGGTCTGGACGTCTGATTTCATCAGACAGAACTAACTATGTCCAGCCTAACAGTTATCAGACGTCTGAAACAACAGTCAGATGTCTTAAAATACTTTATCAGACGTCTGATTTGGGAATTAGACGTCTGGAAGTGCTGTTTGAACCCTATATTGGTTTTCTAAGTATTCTACAGAAAACCTAAGTATCCTAGGGTTGTGCCGGTGTTCCTAGGACTACTGTTAGGGTTCTTTGAGGCTCTTTAACATAATTTTCTAAGGAAAATAAAAAGAGCAAGAAAATAAACACAAGAGATACAAGAAAGGATTAAAAAGAATCTATCCTATTCTTCTTGCCTTCTATCTTCAATCTGTCGCTCCACGCGAACCTCCTCTGTTTTCCGTCAAGCTCCTCCAATCCATCCTGGATGCGAGCTCGAACTCCGTCTAAACACGTCCACATTTGCAATTGACCTGAAATCTAGGACTCAAATTGCAAATGTTAAATAACACGTGTTTTGTTATCATCAAAACAAATGATCGTGGTGCTCTAGCACCAACAATTTCCCCCTTTTTGATGATGACAAAACCGTAAATAATAATACAAAAAATCCTCCCCCTTTTTGACATTATCAAAAAGGTTTGATTGATTTTAAATTTCCTATAACTCCCCCTTAAAACATGCTCTTGTATGAATTTATTTTAACAAAGGTAATATTCTCCCCTTTTTGTAACAACAAGATAGCTATTATTTTTCTCCCCCTTACTAAAGGAAAATTAGCTACCTTATATCTCCCCCTTAAAAATTGACAATTAGCTCATAAATTTTAACTCCCCCTATCTAAATGCTACTGATAAAAATATAGGGTAAAGGGTTTTACCTCACCTACCATGACCAATAAAATGGCCCGAATGGTGGTGGTGGATGCCACATCGGATGGGGCTCCCATCCGTAGCTTGGAGGCCCGGGCATCGGCGTCGGTCTCCAATCTGGTGGTCGACGTGCGGTGGGTCCGTCGTTTGTTCGCCGTCTCGTCGATCTTCTTGTTCTCCTCCTTGGTCTACTCCTTGGTTCTCCCAACTTGAGTTGACCAGACTTGAGCTTGTAGGTCCAGTCCTTTATGTTGTAATTATCCCTGAACCCTACAAAATAAGATTCTAATTCTTTTTTCGGTATCCAAGTGGGCTTGGATCCAGATCTGTTAGCGGGTCTCCTTGATGGAGATCCTTTCTCAATCTTAGGGCTATAAAAATTATCTACTTTATTGATTAATTTGTTGGAGTTTTCCCTAAGACATGCAATTTCTTTTTCTATAATACTCATCTTAGTCTTTAAATTAGAGATTTCTAACTTTAAACTATCATTTTCCTCAATCAATTTATTATTTTCATTGATGAGGTCTTGATTTTCTAATAATAGGTTATCAATTCTGGGACTAGCTTCTATGTCCTTAAGTTGTTTTTCTAACCTATCATTTTCATTTTTAAGAAAACTAAGGTTCTTTTTAATACTTTTGTTTTCTATTTTAAGTGATTTACTAATCTCAAATAGTTCATTAAAAGCTTCTTGTAAATCGAAATTTACCTCATTGTCGCTGTCGTTGCTGTCGTTGTCACTTTCTCCGATTGCCATGAAACCAAGGCACGCGGTTTCCTTCTCCCCGAGATCTTCTTCCGAGCTCGTCTCCTCATGAGTGCCTTCCAACCTCCTCCATATCTCGTGGGCGGTGGTGCACTCTTGGATTTTCTCGAACTCTTCCAGACTCAGCGCGCAATACAGGGCATTCATTGCCTTTGCGTTGAGTGAAAGCTCTCGAATCTGCAGTTGCGAGTAGCCTCCTTGGGGTCGCTTCGAGATCTCGTATGGGGTTTCGCAACATCCCCATATCTCAAATTCAATGGCTTGGAGCCACGTCTTCATCCTCAACTTCCAATATCCAAAGTCTCTCCCATTGAAATAGGGTGGTCGGACGGTGGACTGCCCTTCGAAGATTCTAATTGCTGATGTGCTTCCCTCCATTTGATCTCTTGCCGGGTGTTACTCCGATCTCGCATGACCTGCTCTGATACCAATTGAAATTTCCCTTCGAAGGAGGGGTAACGTAATAAATGCGGAAATAAAGCAATCTCACACAAAAAAATCAATCGCACAAGTACACAAGTAATTTTTAGGTGGAAACCCAAACCGGGTGAAAACCACCACCTAACCCTCTCGAGTTAGGATTTTCCGATCAACCTAGTTGATCAAATCCACTAACCGAATCACTTTAAAACGAGGGTGATTCAACCTCAGTACAACCATCCTACAAGTACGAGGGTAGCGTTCCTCAACCCCTTCTCTCCACGAGAAGGATTTTGTCCCACGAAGGAGACGGGAATTCGCAAAGCAAATACCCAACCAAAAGACAAAGATAAAATAAAACAAGTAGTCCTATAGAGCCAACAAAGGAATTTAAACCTAGCTTCTATAGGAAATAGGAAACTCCCCTTTGCAAGGAGTGCGTCGATGACGCGGATGCGTGAGCCACGCAACGGCGCAACTTCGCTCTCGTGAACTACGGCAGGAGAGCGGGTGCGCAACGGTTTGATGCTCTCAAGATGTAGAACTTGAGCTTAGAGAGCAAGAGCTTCTTGGACACAAGAGTGTGAGAGTGTATTACAAGGTGTCTCTTGGTGTGTATCTTGTGTCTCTAAGTGTATCTAGGTGTGTAAAGGCTCCCCTCTATTTATAGAGTCCTTAGGAAGGCTTTGGAAGGCTTAGGAAAGGTTCTATAGCCGTTGGGAACAAAGTCCAAGAGAATCAGGACGAAATCAGGACAATGATTACATTTGACAAGGTTATCAGACGTCTAACTCTTTCATCAGACGTCTGGAAGGCCACTTTAAGACGTCTGATTCCAAGGTCAGACGTCTGATTCCAAGGTCAGACGTCTGATTTTGGGCGGGTCTCTCCCTGACTTGAATCAGATCTAAACAGGGTTCTTGTGCAAGTCCATCAGACGACATACAGGACGTTTGGAACTATGTCTGGACATCTGGAAACCTACTTCTACTGTGGGAATTGATTTCCAAACGTTGCAACGGCTAGAAAATATTTGAGAAGAGATTTTGGGTCGGCCGAGGCCAAACGGTCATTTATCAGACGTCTGGAAAGGTCTAAGGACGTCTGATAAGGCTCTAACGGGCATATTCTGCAGTGCCTGCTAAGCTAACCAACGGTCCACTATCTGGACGTCTGGCAAGTCCATCAGACGTCTCCAAAGACGTCTGGTATAAGGGTCTGGACGTCTGATTTCATTAGACAGAACTAACTATGTCCAGCCTAACAGTTATCAGACGTCTGAAACAACAGTCAGATGTCTTAAAATACTTTATCAGATGTCTGATTTGGGAATTAGACGTCTGGAAGTGCTGTTTGAACCCTATATTGGTTTTCTAATTATTCTACAGAAAACCTAAGTATCCTAGGGTTGTGCCGGTGTTCCTAGGACTACTGTTAGGGTTCTTTGAGGCTCTTTAACATAATTTTCTAAGGAAAATAAAAAGAGCAAGAAAATAAAGACAAGAAATACAAGAAAGGATTAAAAAGAATCTATCCTATTCTTCTTGTCTTCTATCTTCAATCTGTCGCTCCACGCAAACCTCCTCTGTTTTCCGTCAAGCTCCTCCAATCCGTCCTGGATGCAAGCTCGAACTCCGTCTAAACACGTCCACATTTGCAATTGACCTGAAATCTAGGACTCAAATTGCAAATGTTAAATAACACGTGTTTTGTTATCATCAAAACAATTGATCGTGCTGCTCTAGTACCAACACTTTCGAGGATACACAGCACCCTGAGATTAGGGTGGGACCAGACCCTACTCGGTCCTTGCCTAATTTCATTAGGGTTTATTTTTGGTTCTTTTCTCTTCAGCCAAACTGGCTTTCTCTCGAGCCGAACCGACTCAACGCCTCCCAGGCCTCGCCCTCCCAAGGCCAATCGCACACACACGCCCACTCGAGCGCACACCCGTAGGCGCACTTGCCCACACACACACACACATGCTCAAAGGTCATATTTCATATTCGTGCCGAGTGCTTGACGACTGGCATGCCTTAAACACGAATTAATTTTATACTAAGGCAGGCGCTCGAAAACCTCCGGTATGGGACTATTGCTCCCCCCTCCAGTGCTGACTTCAACTGAAGATTTCTCCCTACTCACAGCTTTAAATCAAGCGAAATAAAGCTTGATGGAGAGCTCTAAGGTAGCTCTACAGGATTCCAGGGTCAATTTGAAGTTTAGAGGATGATTTTTTCTCTGATTTGATAAGTGAAATTAGGGGGTTCCTACGGGTTAAACATGCCTGGAAAGTGAAATTAAATCTACTGAGTCCATAGGATGGCTTTCCAGCTTATCTAAGGGTCTAAACAGGCTCTGCAGATGATTCCGCATCTGCTTGTGTGGGTTTTAAGCTCTAAAGAGATTCAAGTGAAGCACAGAAGCTCAAAGCTTCTCTGAAAGCTTCAGAGGAAGGAATTTTAAACTCTGAAAGGTACAACAGACAGATAAAGACATTTCTAATTGATTAGGATAGCTTCTAACTATATCACAAACTAAGTTTATATTATTTGTGATACCTAAGTTTTAATTAACTTAATAATGTTAAGCACTTAAGTAAATATAGCTAAAAAGGACAAAGGTATAATCTCATGTCATAAGTGGATTATTTGTCATATCTATACTTATATATAAAAAGTTGAAAAACAAATAATTTAATTTAAGCTTTAAAACTCATGGTTTACATTTTAGCCCTTAACTTTTATTTCAATTAAGTCCTTTTATCACACCTATGTCCTTTTTTATTTTTAGTTAGGTCCCTCCTGCACGTTTCTTCCTCCTTTCTTCTTCTCCATTGACTGTCACCATTCACCGGTGACTAGACCCTTAGATCACCGCCTTATCGACGTCATGCCACCACCGCCATTGCTGCCTGAATTCTTCTCATCTTCCACTTCCAATCCAATGGTCCAAATCTACCTTTAATCCTATTTTCCTCAAGTGAATAACCTAACCATCGTCAGAGACGATGATGGCAGTTAGCTTCAACCTAGACAACCCTTGGACCAGATTCATCCCCTTAGAGCTCCACCGAAGCCTATAAATAAGTCTCCAACCCTTCAATTCTAGGTATCACATCCCTCCCCTCTTCTACAACTACATGTGATCGTTAGGCTATTCTTCCAACCTCCAACATCTCCCCCTCCTTTTCTCGGGCACTTTCCGTCAAGGAGTGCCTGCTTCCTCAACTCCTCTTCTCCTCCACCCTGCCAACGGCATTGGAACGCATCACAGTCCCCTCTCTTCTCTCTTTGCTTGGTTAGAGCTTCTTTCCATCCCAAGCTGATTTCTTCATGTCTCTGCCCTGCCAACAGTAGAGTCCCTCACCATTTCGTTAGGTAAGTATCTCTAAACTATAGGCATAGCTTCTAGGATAATTTTTGGTGAGTAATTGTAGGAGTAGACTTAAGATAGATCCAAGCTTCTCACCTCCTTCACCAACTCTAGCAAGTCAAACCTAGTCTTGTATAACTTGGATTCATAATTTCCACCATACGATCATCTTCCTCTCTCTTCAGTGATCATTCTCTACTTCAATCCCTCATTTAATCATCTATTCGCCTAATTCCTACTTCACCTTCACCTAAGAGGTTCGCTGTCTATGGAGGACTCTTAAATCGATCTTCACATCCAATTAGGCCCTCTACTACACTCCACACACTATTAGGGCCATTCTCCACTTACTAATTACTTCTATTAGTCTATATGTAGTAAACGCCTAATTCACCTCACCTTCTTACCTCTGCTGTCAATGGTGGAGGCCAAAAGTATTTCTTCCACTTAATTAATCCATCTCATACCTTTACAAGCCTATGTAGATCATTTCACCTCACTCAATTGAGTGAGACTAACTTTCTTGAGTTTTAGCGAACTTAGGATGCCTTACTGAAGTTTTTAAGTTCATACCTTTGAATTACTTGATAATCTAGTTAATTGATTAACTTCTGATGATCCTGAGATCATTAGGAGCCTATTAAGCTACTTCTTGATCACTTTCATGGAGTTTTATACTCAGTCATACAAAACAAGTGGTCACCAAAGCTGTAGTGAGCTCTAACGACCATCACATTAAGCTACAATGTTTGGAACTTCCTAAGATGCTCTGATTAGCCCATATTTGTGGGCTATTTAAGTATTTAAGTGCCTAGACATTAAGTTAATTCTAACATTTATTTAGCATAAATTAGGATGTAAATAGATTAATTCATATTTCTAATTTAATTACATAATTCATGCATCGCATTCATATTTAAATGCATTTAGAATTAACTTAGAATTGCATTCATTTAATTAGTTAACCAATTAGGTACATTGCATGCATTAATTTAGGTTAACATAAAAGTTGAGGGTTTGTATATAAATAACCATAATATTTTATCATTATTTTTTTATTCTTCTTCTACGTGCAACGGCTGCATTTCTTCCTCCAGCTGCCACAATGAAGAACCCAATCAAGGAGGAGCAGATGTGTTGGATCTGGTCGAGGCAGCTGATTTCAAAAGAGAGGAGGAGGCAGCCGAGCTCGAGAGGCCACCATCCCAACAATCCACACTGTGCAGAGAGTTCATCTCGTCCATTTCACCACAGCTGGCCTCAACTGCGACGATAAGCCTCCACTACCGTGGGCTTGTGGCGTGACAGGCCACATCGCCATCTGGAGCTCATCTGCATCACTGTGTCTCACCAGAATCAACATCACCACCCTCGCCGTCATCACCAACAACCTCCACTTCACGCCTCTTCATCTCTTCCAGCCTCTAGCACCATCCCCAGCCTGCGCGCGCCTTCCTTGCAACCTCGGTGCATCGCACCATCTGCAGCAGCAACCGACTTCACAACCTGCACCAGCCCACGCACGCCTCTTCATCATCTCCAGCCTGCAGCCGCGCCCGCTCCTTCTGCGCCTCACCACCTCCACTTCATGCCCGCATCACACCACCTGCGCACACAGCAGCAGGACCGGCCGCTCCTTTACACCCACGTCCCTCCTGCTACACAAGACCGCCAGCGCCTCAGCATGCCTCACCTTCAGCGCACTCACCTCCCGCGCGCCCACTCCAGCGTGCCCGCCTTGCAGCCTACACGTGCACCACTTGCAGCTCCCACCTCCAGCACGCAGCAGAACCCACGCCTTCCACCTGCAGAGCTGCCCTCTCCTTGCAGCGCGCCCACTAGTAGCCTGCAGTAGTGCCATCTCTACCCGCCGTCCGCCTTCCTTATAGCGTTCGCCAACAGCATCCAGCAGCAGTGGCGTGCCTGCAGCAGCACCATCCTCGGTGCACATGCAGACCAGTGCGTGCGCTTCCTCGCCAAAAACTCAGCCATGCAACCCACCTTCACTGGAGCTTCGTCCGGCCGGCTCCGGCCACCTCGCGGCTCACCACCACCACCGCTGCGAAGCTCTCGGTCCAAAGAACTTCCTCCGAGATTCAAGCCTCGAGTCGTTCCTTCCTCTTTGCGCACGGCCAAGGGGAAGAAATCCCCTGTTTTGCTACAGTACATGACCCATTAATATTTACATTTTCTACCATTGTCATATTTTATTAATATTTTATTAAATCTGCATTGCAAAAAATATCCGTTAGTTGTTCAAAATTTCCATTTCAGCATGTTCTCTTGATACTATCTTAATCTGAATGCAGATTTGGCTCGGTTCTCGTCGAAATTAACTACAAACATACGTTTTTAACTGGTGTGAACTTAAATACGTCATTGTCTCCCTGTGGATACGACCCGCTCCTAATTGAGTGGTTATTTTAATTATTGATTAGTCAATTTTTTCACCACATAGAACTACAAATGACGCTACATTTTATGTAATAAACGACTGTAAATGCGAAGAATCGACTCGTCATACTCCAAATCGCTTATATAGGATATTCTAATCTCAACACACTCTTTGATTCTTTATTTTATTAACTTAATCATCCAGATCAATTTCCTCTTCCTCAGCTCCAGTAGGGTTGAGGATTGATGGGAACACCATCATGAGCCCTAACTAGCTCATTTTGACCCATAAAAGAGAATAAGAGCTCCTACATATTCAACTGGAGGTCCTAATTCGCTGAATAACCATTCTGAGAGAAAAGCAAGAAATAAGGGGTAAAACTGTAATTTTACCATTACAGCATAACAATGGGTTTCTCAAAGGCTAAACAAAGGTCCAACGTCTTAACAAGATAAAAAGTGGGTTGGTTCAGACAAAAAAGGGTTCGTGTGAGTTCTGGGAATTAAATGACTTCTCGTAACCCTAAAATAGACTTGCTTGATTAACCAAGGTTCTGGTCAGGATAAAATTCACCTAAACCTTTTAAAAATCATAGAAAATATTCTCTAAGGTTTAGAACTTTCAATTTGGCCATTGGAACCTATTTTGACCTAGAATGGGGTCTCAGCTAGATATTTACCCTAAATTAGGTTTATGCATAAATTTTCAAGTCAAACGTAGTCAAACCCAAAATCCAACTTCACCATTGGATTCCTTAGGGCTAAATTAGGTTTGTACCAAAATTTGGACCTAAAAGCAACTCATCTTGACCTATTTTGCAAATAAGTCCAACCTAATTACATTTCTACCCCTATCTTTTGAAAACCCTTGCATTTGGCCCCCTAGCTTCTTCATCGTCCTTGCAAATAGGTATCTCCACCATTATAGCGGAGGAAATTCTACTCTGGCGAACTTGAGAAGGCGATTCCTCCTTAATTGCTCAGAGAATCCCTCCCAAAATTGGAAGGGAGATTCTCTTAGTAATCTCCTCCAGTATGAACCCATCACTGAGCCTGAATTTGTACCCAATCTCTCATACAAACGCAAGAGAGATTTGGATCTTTTTGAATCTTCCAACTCCAGCGGACATACCTTGCTTGGAAGCTTGGTCTCCAAGCACAAATCCATCCACAAAAGCCTATTTAAGCAGCCCCTGATTCAACCACTTCTTTCCAGCTTGGAATTGGGTTAGTCCACCTCACATTCTTCTCTCCTCGCCAGCCACAACATCTCCACAAGCTCCGGCGGTTCCTCCCTCTCTCTCTCTCTCGTCGCCCAACCACAATACCAGTGGTTGGTTTGCCTTCCTCTCATTCAACTGTGTCGGCCATACCAGCCCTGACGCCGCCACTGCCCTCATCTTCGCCGCCGCCTCATCTACGGAGATCTTCGACTCCAACGTCGGCCATACTAGCCCAGACGCCTCTCCTATCTCCTTCGTCCTTAGTTTAGGTCTGTTAGCTTCCCTCTCCCTTCTACTCCCGTTCCCCCGCTTTATTTCTTAAAAACACCCGTCGACGCCACCGATCACCATCACCTTCTCCACCTCCGGCCATACCTCCGACAAGGCATCCCTATCGCTCCGCATCTCCACCCACCTCGCCAACCACCCTACAACCTCCGCCTTGACTCACTAATCATAATCCCCCACTTCATTCACTCCATTAGCCGCCCTAACATCCCCCCGAGCACATCCACTCACATGGCCACAGAGAACCCTAAGCATGCCACCATAGCCGTTCCCACGCCACATCGACCACCGCCACCTATTCGCCGTGCCTTGGCGAATCTCCCTGGACGTTTTAACGTGGCCGCAAGGCTGTGCTCATGATTTCAGGTTCGTGCAACATCGACCGCCATGGACGAAGAAGCTTGAAGCTGCTTCCTGTGTTTCAGCTGCTACTAGTCCAGGCGTGAGTCCTAGGAGGTGCGGATTTGAGGCACGAGTGCATCCAGGCTGCCAATTATAGTCAAAGGCCATAGCAGCCTCGCCAATTAAGCCAGACATCTTTGCTGCGACGCACACAAGGGAGGTGGGACATTTAGTCCCACCTCAGAACTGGACGAGCGAGCATAGCTGCATAAAAGGAATTTCTGCATTAGCCTTGTCGCCTCCTACTCACGGGGTGAGGTCCTTCTCCCCCCTTTCACGGCCTCGTCCGCGGCACTGCCCACGCAGACCTTGCCACGACCTATTTACCTGACTGACTCACTCCTCGCTCACCACCCACGCCGGTGAGCCTAGACCCAAGTCTCCGTTAGGTCCGATTACCCGACCCGGATGTGGCTCTGAGAGAGCAAATCCAAATAGAGAAGAGAGAAGAAGAGAGGAACGCTACACAGGGGAAGGGGGGGTTTTGCTGTGGAAAACTTCGCTCCACACTTAGCCAAATATAGAGAAGAAGAAGAGGTCAGGCGCAAAGAAGAAGGAAGGAAGGAGGAAGAAAGCTAAGGAAGAGAAAGGCCAAAGAAGGAAGGAAGAAGAAGCCAAGGAAGAGGAAGAAGCAGAAAGGCAGCCGGCAGAGAATCAGAGAGAGAAAGAAGGGAAAGAAGAAACTGAAGGCAGAGGAAGTTAAAGGAAAGGTAAAGCTGAAGAAGAGAGAAGCCAAAATCAGAAGAAGGAATGAGATGCCAGAGAATAGAGAAGAGGAAAGATAAAGAGAAAGAGAAAAAAGAAAGAAGAAGCAGAAGAAAGAAATCAGAGAAAGAGAGCCACTGTAGCACATCATTTTTAAGATGTCTGATTTTGTAATCAAGCGTCCAATTCTTATAAACTCTCCATTTATTTTTAGCTACAATTATTCTCATACTCATGCTTTATATTTTTAATTAGCTTTTGAGTAGTATTATGTGTTCAAATTGCATTTGTTATTGAGATTAGTGCATGAATTCTATTTGCTCCCTGTGTTCGACCTTGGACTTTAAATTTGAGTAATAAAATTGTATTTGTTTTGAACGCTTTTTTGGCTGTACTACAACGTGACCTTTTTAAAACCTGATTAAGCACAACAAACAAGGATGTTAATTCACTTATTGTCAGACCTTTGCAGTAGGTCCGTAAGATTTAATAGAACCTCTTGAGGCTAGATCAACCCTTGGTTAGGTTGTTAGATTCCTAGGTTGATATGTCGAGCAACCCCTATTTGAACTCAAGCGGAAGGCTTGGAACCTTGTGTTCCAGAGGTCAATTCTTGATCTTTTGATAGTTATTGTGTTCCTGATGAGGTTTAAAGTTGATTAGGATAGTAAATTAGAGTTGAAACCTTCTTGAATTAAAAGTCAACTTTTATCGTAGATTAATCAAACCTGAATCACTATTAGAGCGTAGAGCTTTTGAGCTCAGGTTTAAGGGCTACTTTGTGTTTTGGGGGTCATTTGAATCTAATTTTGGGAAGTTTTAGTTGATTAAGACCTGATTCCATCTCCTATTTAGTTTGGGTTCTTTGGGCTCTAATTGAGTTTAGAGAGCTTTAAATGAATTTCTAAGCCCAAATTAGTCCAAATCTGATGGTTATTATCTTTTAAACCTATCTAGAATCTTTCCATAGGTCTTTGGCTATCTGTTGAACCATTTGACCTCTCAATCCGTTCATTCTAAGCTTCAGAGAGAAGTTTTGAACATCATTGAGCTTCCCAAGCTCCCCAGACCCTAAATCCTTCACCATTAAGTGCAAAATGATTTTAGGCACATTTTGAGAGCCTAAGGTATGAGTAAGAGAGAGAGGATAAGTCTAATTGCATAGATGCATGTAAGCTACTAAGTCTTTCCATTCATAGTGAGGGTTAATCGTTAGCGGATGATTAGGTGACCTCTTGAACTCCATTCATGGAATTAAAGGCAGGAATCAAGAGATAGATTATAGAGATTTGAGTACTTAGATCAGGAGAAGAAGTGATGAGTTGCTAGGATTTGAAGCAGGAAGATGGCGCTAGTGTCAGGTGCACACAAGAAGAAATAGGGACAATATAGTCCCACATCGGAAGATGCAGAGCTCTTGAAGGCATATAAAAGGAATTGTCATTGATAGCCATTCAGTTATCATAGTGCTAGGCGCATGTGTGAGTAAGCATGTGTGTGTGCCTATGCATGTGATGATGAGCTCTGGCGGAGCAGCCTCCAGGTTCCAGGTGGGAGGATATGATGGTGACACGTGGCCTAGTAGAGGTACCGATCCTACTATCTTGGCTGTCGATCCTGCGAAAGGCCTTGTAGATCTTAATCCTTTTGGTGTGTGAGAGACTAATGTGTATAGCACAAAATTTTGAAGTGTTGAGGACATAGAGAATTCTAAGAAGTTTATGAGAGTGCCTAAGTATCAAATGAAATTAAAGCCAAAGTGTTTGATAAATAAATGTTTATTAATGTGTTGTTTCAAAATAACATTTTTGTATAATTCTTTTTACAATTCAATGCAAATCTTTTTATTCTCATTATGGAATGATTGCCATGTTTTTAATGTTCATTTTTATGCAATTATTCATGTGGTTAGCATATTGTAGTAATTAAGTAGTTAGTCAATGATGTAGCTAAGTATTATAGTTAATTTATATTCTAGCAAGTTCATATACTAGTAATTAATTATAATGTGATCTAATTAAGTAATCTTATGTAATTTAGTAACTTATAATATAATTTATACAGAAATTAAGTTATAATGTAAGTAGTTAGTAATTATATAACTTAAGTAATTAAGTAGTAACAATATAATTAGGTTAGTAAGTTGTAGTTTGTAAATTAAGTATAATATAAGTAGTTAAGTTCTATATTAGTATTTATATTAACTAAGTAATAACTAAGTTATTTAAGTTAAGTACTTAAGTAAACATTAAGTTATATATATAGGAAGTATGTTTATAATAGAAATTAAGTTATATAAGTTAAGTATATAATAGCTATTTAATTATGATAACTAAAGATAAGAATAACTTAAGAATAATTGGCTAATGTTATGCTTGAATTAGCCTCTCAGCGAACGATTTAGACTTAACCAGTATAAATTTAAAAAATGT
Source organism: Thalassia testudinum (assembly GCA_037157565.1). Classification (NCBI taxonomy): domain Eukaryota; kingdom Viridiplantae; phylum Streptophyta; class Magnoliopsida; order Alismatales; family Hydrocharitaceae; genus Thalassia; species Thalassia testudinum. Next base: position 19,371,318 of record JAZHRO010000015.1, on the reverse strand, counting down.
GGCAATTATATACCTTATTTCCTATACTATAACTTAACAACGACTACATAACTATGTAAGGTAGTTGAACATCATGTAGCTATCATTTCTAGTTCAAGCAACTATTCTAGTAAAAAAGATGATCAACCAATTGATGGGGAACAAAATTTTTATGATGTGCTAAAAGACATTCTCAAACTAAACTATTCAAGGATGTATAAGGTGATTTTATTCAATTGTAATTGGGTTCATCCAACTAGAGGGTGCAAGACTGATGGTTATGGATTCACCATTATTAATTTCTCTAACTTATCACACACAGGGAATGATATTGGGGATGACTCCTACATCTTGCCATCTAAAGCATCGAAAGTGTTCTACATTAAGGATAATCAGAATGAAGGATGGCATGTGGTTAAGCAGGTCAAGGTTAGAGATGCTTTCGAAATTGTAGACGTCCAAAGTCTCATGCATGGATTAGACACAAGGAATGCAAGGATGGTAGCAAATGAATCATCCACTTGGTTAAGAGATGTGGATGATTTGGATATGCATGTGGCTAGCGAGGAAGATGATTCGGATGATGATGATGTTTGATAGATGTTGCTTCACATATGTTGTTTTCCTTGTGAACATTAGAGCAAGTCTTTGTCTAAAACAATGATTTGTATTTTTTTTTAATTGCCTTCTTAATTTCATATTCATGTGTGATGCTCTCAACTAAAAATACTCTAAACAAAGCACACTAATAAATTGACAGTCTTATAAGAAAACCAAATTGCTAGTCACTAATAAGAAAATTGCCGATCCTTTTCTTGAAACATCTCAAATGACATTTTTTCTTAGTGCTTCATATAATAGTGACCATGGCAAGAGCTTTGATACTAGAAAGAAACATGAATAAGAAGAGAAGGATTTAAGAGGGTGCTGGATACCCTATCATGAATATCATTCATTTAAGAATCGTAATACTTCTTCTTGATCCTTTAGTAGAACATGGCAAATTCCTTTTTCTATCTTAGGGCTCAGATTGCGGTATCCTATTACATACCGATATATCAACTTTAATAGTTTGTGAACTAATGATTAAATTGGATGCAAATTATATAAATAAGGTTAACAACTTCTTCCAGTTAATTTGTGGATGCATTACTTGTTTGGGAGCATGCTGATAAATCGTTGATTAGTTTGATATAGCAAAGTAACAACCACAAACAATCCAGTTCCCAATACTTGATTTTTGGGAACAATGGATAGAGCAAAGTAACAACCTCTAGAATTACAACCATAATAATAATTATCAAGACCAGGAAAATACCTACATCGGAGAAAATAAGTACAGGGATAAATGTAGGAATCTTACCATATTTTCATGACGTGGCAATCCTATTTAGCGTACAGTATATGATCTTACCATCTTTTCATCTACTTGATTATTACACCTTCACTATAGTATCAACATACTCATAAATGGATTTGATTATGGGCTCCTACAAGTACAAACGCCAACTAAACGTTAATTTGACAACATTTTATGAGCTCCTACTCAAGTGACTTGTTCTTTGGCCCACAACAACATTCTACACCTACATTGACGGTAAGTAACCGTTGGTATAGGTCAAAAATGATCGTTGTTGTAGGTCAAAAGAGCTTTTTCGATGGTCATTGAAGGTATTTTCTTAAAAGGCATCGCTGTAGGCAACACCGACTATTTTTAACTATCGGTGTTGTACCTAGACTTATAGTGACGGTTACATCCTAGAAGTTGACCATTTTTTGTGATACCAGTAACAACAATGCTTCTATCCGTTGCTGTAGGGTAAAATAATGTTGCTAAAACCATCACTACAAGTAATAACTCTAATTATCTTTCTAATATAATACCAACACAACCATCTGTCACTAGATCTGTCAATATAGATATTAAAGCATTATCTTAATAAAATTAAGATTTAACCTTCTCATTAACAACAATGTTTGCCTTCATTCAAGTAAAATTAAAAGAAAACATACAATATATAACATTTTTGAAATAATAAATTAAAATATTCATAAAAGCATACATGTACATCCAATGGAACAATTTTTTCATATGATTCTAAAAGAAATTTGTTTATCAGCAAGTACTATAAGTGACATGAGCCACAATTATCCATCAAGCTCTTTCGATAAATAAGTATCTAATTATTCTAAAAGTTTGTTAGCTGTCAAGTACTTGAACCATAAGATCTTGAGCAGCTCACAAAGGTTCTTGATCAACTTGAAGTAATGCACAACTACAAATCATTAAACATGATGTTACAATTCTTGAAAAAAAATGATGATTTTACTGTTTGCTAATATATAAATATAAAATCATCATATAAAAAAGAGAGCTTCAATGTTAATATCCAACTTCTCTCAAAAAAATAAAAAATCCTGAATATGACATGGAAGACTATATATATATAATTTTTCTTTCACTTTTTGGCCGAATGGGGAGGGGTGCAAGGGAATTACATGGGATCCGAATGGGTCATATGAGAATAAATACAAATTAGACATCAAATTTACATTTAAAGAAATTGCCACGTCAGATGCTAAGGGAGAAATGATAATTAGGGATAATTTATGAGTTTGCTATCCTAAGGTTTAGTTTGGGCAAGAGCATGTAATCTAAACAATTCCTTATGGTTGTTACATAACAAAAGAAACTTAATCACAAACTTAATCAACCTTTTTTCTCCTATATGTTATAACCATTATGTATGCCCACAAGGAAACTTTAATCACAACCCATTCAGACACATAACCTATATGCCTTGACCTCCACCAGAGGGGTTTAAAGACTCAAGAGTGTAAATGGCAGTCAAATGCCTTCTTTTTAGGGACAACATGAAAATTTCACCTTCAGAGGGGTCTTTTCACCATGTTACATTGCAATCACTAAATAAAACATCATCTTCTTTTAAAGTGAACTTTGCATAGGCATTCCACATATAATATCATTATTACATGCCCAACCATTGACCTCTTAGCTAGTTAGAATGATTCGACTTAGTAATCCTAACAGTTGAAGCCCCTCCATATGATGATATGAGAAATTACCCACAATGCAAGGTGTCTAATTATCAACAGTGGAAATCTTTAGACTATCCAAAAAGTTGTGACTGAAACAAAATTTTCTTATGTTAGGGTAGCTAACCTATGGAATTAAAAAAAAAACTAACAAAGGAAAATATCAGGGAAATGCCCACTCTAGCCGAAAGGAGAAATTACAACCTGGTTCTAGTAGCCCAATGAAGAAGGAAACAACCATAGTTGTCGCCCTTTGGAAAATGGCATGCCATTGTTCCTTGTTTTCCAGATCAAGAAAAACTAATGGTAACTATGCAGAAATGACCAAAGCAAGCTGCCTTCTCCTCATAGCATAAGGCAACCTATTTAGATAGCAATGTCATAATTCTTCCTCCTTAGTTCCGATATGTTGGTTAGGGTCTAGTGGGCCCATTTGATGGGTCAATTCCATTTCATATGCATGTGCATGCAATCTAATATGGATGTAGATTTATTACCACATACTATTATGTGATTATTTTTTATGGGATACTTATGGACACAAAAAGTATGTTTCAGATTTTTTTTTTAATTATTAAAATGAAAATGAATTAGATAGATGTTGCTAAGGACTACAGTAAACTTAGATAATTTATATCGATGAATTTCATATCATGCAACATTTCAAAATGAAAAAATTGGATCATGCAAGTATTACTAACATGATTGATGACTAAGCCTCTGTCGAAGCATAATAATTGAAATCAAACATACTTAAATGAGGGAAATAATATTATTATGTGTATGATAAATACATGTGAGGGTATCCATATATTTACATCCAAAATCACTAGGTGATTGACACCTTATGCATAAAATACTTCTAATATAAGAATATGTAATTTGAATCATATACCTTATGGTTGGTAGATAGATGATGAAGACTCTTTTTCTCCACGAGAGTTGCTAGGTACACTTCTAGCACGAGAAGCCTATGAAGTAATAGATAATTACCAAACATAGTCAAATTATATAATTACATAACAAAAGGTTTATGTCCTTTATACAAATAAAATAATTGAATACCTCTGCTTGTCCTGCCTCTACCTATATATGGAAAACAATAATCAAATCATATTAAAATATGTGAATATAATTCATGTCAAAGATATGTATCAAATCATACCTGCATAGCCAATTGCCTTGCATGCTGCATAATATCATCCATGTTGCATTGGGAAATTATTCTTTCAACATCTAGACCATCCCCAAAATAAAACCAAAAAGTACATTCAAAGTCATGGATATTAGATTGAGGGGATGCTGTGGTGTTGAAGCTTTTGGAGGGACCAATTGCTCCCAAACAACGAACTCTGTTTTTCTTCTCATCTCCCTTCACTTTCGAGTAGGCATCCCCTTGCCAAGAAGTGACTCCATTGGAAGTTGAACTACTAGCATCAGTTTGATATTTCTTCATGAGGTCCTAATGATTGTAACAAGAAAAAACTCAATCCTAAAAATATACCATGGCAATTAATCATAAGTCAAGATCCTAAAAATAACAGGAACATTGTTTGATTTGATCAATAGTTCAAACATCAATGCCAAGCTCAATTCATTTTCTTAGAATTATCCTTTTGTTTGACAAGATGTTCCATTCTTCTTGAATTAATATTGTAGCAATTGATCATGTTAATATTTGATGACCATTTAGATTCATAGCCAGGTAGCTGGTGTTCATTTACTGTTAGTGGGAATGCTACCGATGAGACAAAACTTGTTCTAATAAGAGAAATGTATTTAGATCTTCAAGGAAAGAATAGCTTTTCTTGGTATGGTTTTTAGGGGATCCAATGGATCACAATGTTATAGACAATACAACTAATAGATTTTAGATTGAAAAGGGTAGCATCGCATTATCTCAACCTGTTTGCTTGTTTTCAGTGATTTACCATGTCTTTGCTTCTTATGATTTGTCAAGCATTTCTTTTTTTTTTTTTCTTATAGACGTCCGTCAAAGATGCTTAGAAAGCTAGGTTTAGTAGCATATGTTAATATGTCAATAAGTTTTGGGAACCACATGGTCACGATAAAACTTCAGGAAAAGCTGGCTGTCAATAATGCTATGATGATATGTGGTTTCAAATGTTTCTTATCTTAATAGAAAGATAGGAGTACAGACCAATAGCCCTCTCAAATGCTATCTACCTGATTGTGGCAAAGCTCCTAGTGAATAGGTTGAGGACCCTGGTTGGGATTGTAGACCCGGTGCAAACGGCTTTTGTCCCCAGCAGGAATATTTTGGAAGGATATGTGTTGGCCTCGGAGATCCTGTCGTTCTGGAAGAGTAAGAAGAAGGCTTTCTTGTGGAAAGTCGATTTCAGCAAGGCTTATGACTCGGTTCAGTGGTCGTTTCTTTGGGCGTCCTTGGTGAAGAGGGGCTTCCCACCGGTGTGGATTGACTGGATGAAGAGATGTGTCACCACGACATCTTTCTCGGTACTTATCAATGGAAACCCGGCAGAGGGTTGGATTCAGCCAAGGGGGGTGAGGCAAGGGTGTCCTTTGGCTTCGATGCTCTTTGTTATTGCAGCAAATGCACTTGTGAGGGCGGCTAAGAAGTCGTGTGAGAGGAACTTGGTGAGGGTTTCTCTTTGGGAGATGGGACGAGTATTCCATTACTGCAGTATACGGATGATACGATGTTTTTCATTGAAGGCGAGGAAGCGAAAGCCAGGAGAATGCGGATTTTACTCTTCTTGTTTGGTGAGGCCTCGGGTCTGCAGATTAACCTATCTAAGTTAGAATTTGTTCCCTTCAATTTGACTGCGAGGGGGTGTAGCTTGGGTCTCGGCACAGAGCAGGTGAAGCTTCCAATCAGATACTTAGGTTTACCATTGACGGATGGTAGGATTCTGATGAAAGACTGGGCTCCCCTGGTGGAGAGGCTGGAGGGGAGGTTGGTAGGGTGGGCGTCCAGGCTTTTGCCGGGGGGTGGAAGGTTGGTCTTGTTCAAGGCGGTTCTGGCGATGATGCCGTCGTATTTCACTTATGTCCTGAAGATGCCCCGGTAGGTTGTCTTGAGGATAGAGAGGCTTATGAGAAATTTCTTCTGATCCAACCAGGAGACAAGTGGACCTGGTGCCAAGTTGGTAGCATGGGAGGAGGTTTGTAGATCGGTGGAGGAGGGGGGGCTTGGGGTGAGGGACCTGGGGAGGTCTAATGACAGCCTGTTGGTGAAGTGGGTGGGAAGTCTCTTGGAGTGTAGGAAGGATTTGGTAGGCAAGGTGTTCGGGACAGCTTATGGTGGCTCGATGTGTTGGGATCTCCTGATATCTCTGCTGAGGGATGTTCTCACTTCTTGAAAGGTTTGTCGATGGTGACTCCTAAGGTACAGGACTGTTTTGTACCGGTGGTGGGAACGGGGGAGATTTTCATGTTCTGGCAAGATGATTGGACGGGGCAAGGTGTGCTTGCTAGAAGATTTCCGAGATTGTTTGCTTTGTCCGAAAACAAAGAGGCGTCGGTAGTCGAGGTGTGGGAAGGTGGGTGGTGCCCGTGCTTTGCAGGAAATCTTTCAAATGCGAGAACTCATGATTTCCAGATATTGCTTGAAGAGTTGGAAGGGATGCAGCCGGCTTCTGGTATTGATATGTTTGCTGGGATGAAGATGATTTCTCAGTGGGAGCTGCCTACAAGAGATTGTCCAGCGGAGACTCCATAGGTGACTTGGATCTAGTGAGGGATTACAGATGGATTTGGAAGGTCGTGTGTCCATTGAAGGTCAAGATTTTCGCTTGGCTACTTAGGAGGAGGAGACTTGTGACTAAGGTTTGGAGGGTGAGGTGGGCTCCTGGAGAGAGTAAGATTTGCCCTTTGTGCAGAGGTGAGGAGGAAGAGATTGACCACCTTTTTTTCACCTACCCGTTTATGGTACAGATATGGAGCTAGGTGGGAGCGGGGTGGTGGAAATGCCGATCTTTTGGTGAGTTTTGGCACAGTTTCAGAGGTGGAAGGGGTGATGTTGGACAGAATGTCTTCCGTACGAAAAAGGAGATGGCCAGGCCATTAGCGGTGTTATGGGGCATATGGTTGGGCAGGAATGCTTTGGTCTTCAAAGGTTAAAGGCCTTATGTGGAGAATTTTGTGAAGTGGGGTTTGCCCTTTGTATTGGCGAAGGCTGCTGATTCTCTATTTAATATATTTGAGTAGTTATCACCGTGGATAACTATCCTTTCCTTTTTCAAAAAAAAAAAAAAAATAGTAATGTGAGGGATTTTTACATAGGTGCCCTTGCACTGTTGTGCTATATTAGTTATCGTAATTAAACAAAATCCCCATAAAGTTGCCAACTCTTGAATGTGAAACCTTGGCAGAGTGTAACTAGGATTTATGAATACATCCTAGTAAATATCAAAAAAGTGCCTTAATAAAAGTTTAATGTCCATAGTTCTCTAAATCTAAATTAAACAATGTACAATTTTTTCTTATAGAGGACAATGTCATATATAGCCTCAAAAATGAATGATACGAAACATTTTTGCAATGAGGACACTAGGTGAGAATCGTGTGCTATTATGTGGTTAAAATGTAGGGAATTTCGGGCCCAAAGTCAAGCCCACCTGAAAAAAAATAGATGAAGCGAAATGATTTCTAAGTTGCTTGGTCTTTGGCATGTGTCTTCTTGGAATTCAACTTGCTTTCTTGCTAGTGTCTTCTTGGAATTCCCATGTAGCTCATTAATGATCGAAAGCCTGGCTTAAGAAACTCTAAATGCTTATCTCTATTGTCAACCATTAGTGTAATAACCAATTTTACATTGCCATACATCTGAAAGTTCTCAGTGCATCCTATAGTTTTCCTTACTTTTAATCACAACATTTGGAATATGCTTACTGAAGAAAAATTCAAAATATAGGTATCCAATAGGAATGGAGGTTTCCTCTTGTTTGTGTTTTTTGACTTACAGCTTTAAAACATCATAGAATGTCTTGTTCTCTGTATCATAGTACTAGGTAGGAAATGCCAGTCTACTAGGTGTTAGATACATCTCCTTTGCAAAAAGATATGGGCTATACACTAAACCTGTGTAAATCATAAGTTTTCGCACTTACTAGTAGCCTGTATAACAATGTATTCTCCCTAGTACTGAAATAGAAGTTGAAAAACAGATGTCCTAATCATAGTAGTGTCTAGAAGCGAAGCATGCAAACAGAATCCTCATGATTGATATTTTCATGCGCCCTGTCTTCCAAGCTGTTTCTCCACACATATGCAAAAAAATCCAATTGTGAGCCAAAACTAGGTGAATGTGAGTGCAAAAGGAGGCCCAATGATGCACAAATTGTAAGAATGACAATGGCCACATTTGTGCCTAGCAACATGGAAGTGAACATTTGTGGTATCATTGCAATCATTGTAGAGGATCCATATAGAGACATTTGATATAGTGATGCCAAGATTTAAGATGCATTCTACATTATTCAAAGATTCCACCAGGAAGGTATTCACAGAAATCTCAGGAATGAGAAAAAAAAATTTGATCTGGATAACAAGGAATCATAGGCCCACAATAAAGAAAGTGACCTGCTTGGCCAAGGCTTCGCTTCACTCATTACTAGAAATCCCTTAAATAGCAATCATGATAGAACCAAGAATGAAAAAAATTGTAACAACTAAAATTTTATCCAAAAAAGCCACCGTTGTTTTAGTCCTGTGTTGATAAACTTATCTTTGTTGATCTTTATTCAAAAAAAGATATTTCTCAGTATTTTCTTTCACTATGTTACCTTGGAAAGTATGTATAAGGTGGGTAGATCCTCTTAAAGGTGGGGAGATTCTATCACGAGATTCTATTCACACTGATTGAATGCTTATCAAATTTTCAGCAATAAAGAAATGTATTTGGATGCCTTGGCTGTTTTTTCCATACTCCTCTCTCTTGTTGACTTGTTATTTTTTGCTTGTGTATTTGGTTCCCTTTTCTACCTTTAGTTGGAGACAGAAAGTGCTTAATAATTGAAGTCAAATATATCAAACCAAAAGCTTATTTTTATTTCAATTGGATATTCGAGTTTTTTTTTTCTACATTGAGGGGCCAACTCAGCATGTCCCACCTTTTCTCGTCTTAGTCATGACATGACATGTAACTACCTCCAGAAGGTAATCCATATTTGGGAATGATCTCTGCATACACTTCGAAATAAGTGTGTAAATCAAATTGAGAATCACATCCCCATTGAAAAAGGAAAAAAAAATAGAATCACATCCGTTTAAAAAAAGGAGAATCAGATGATATTTGTGGATGGCGACTTGGAATCAGGCCATGATTCGATCTCTTTGCCTTTGAATCTAATTGGACAGTATCCATCTATGGCAAGTGGGCCCCTGCAAAGGTGATTAGCGTGATGACCTTAGAAAGATGGCGGTATCTTATTTTCTTCAAAGTCAATTTCACGTAGAGTAGGTGCTGCAGACATGCTGCTAGAATGATTTCTATTCCATGACCGCTTGTTCTTGTGGTAAAGAGAGGTGGGTGCTAATAGTCATAATCATTCAGGAATGGAAGTTTGTAAAGGTGTTGACAGCAATACAGTCCCATTTAGCCTGATGTATTATGAGACAGAGATTGACTGGTGTGGATGGAGAGAGATGGGGAAGTGAGGACAGAATTTTGTTGCGAGAGCCTATAAAGCATTGTGGAAATGTTAAGAATCAAATTTCATATGTGTCTAAATTTTATTATCTAATTTAGATATTATATAATTAGGTGACCATTCAAATGGTGTATCGGTGGACGGCAAGCATGCATGGCTAGAAGAGATGGAGAGGCCAGGTGACTTCTATGTGCTCGATGCAAAGTACACAAGCCCTTAGATCTCCGATAACTAACCACGACACTAGCAATTCAATTGCCAGAAGAGCAACATGCCACCCATTTCAAGATTCAAGTGTACATACGACGCGTGAAAGTAGAGAACCACAAAAGATGGCTGTGACAACCTATGCCTATCGCACTGTTTCACGATCTTCAATTGTAAATATATGTGTGCTTCGACAGGAACCATAAATGTGAGTATGCCATTTTTCCACTTCAGATGCATTTAGCATCAGTTTGAGCAAAATGAAGAAAAGCACTTAGTAGTATTTTTAGTAAATTCACTATCTTCCTCTTACACTTTTATCATTGAGGTGGATTCTGATGATAGAGAAACCTACAAGCGGTGCATGTATTACACTCTTTCCTGATCTCCCATAGCTTGTTCCCAGTACGCTCTCTCCTCTATTTGTTCTACAATGGAAAAAGGATGGAGATTAAAGCACTCTGATATCTATACATATCCAGATTTACAAATGAGAAATGGGAGATCCACGCAAAATCCAAAACCCAAATTCATGCAGCAGATCTCTGCCGCTCATTTTAGGGAAGACAAAAAAGGCCTGCGAGGGCTACTAAGGGGGTAGGTCCCCTATTTTTTTCTTTTTGCAAGGGATGTGGATTTGGGTTTTGAATTTTACGTGAAATTTTTCATTTTTATGAATGTGCCATTTTCATTTATAATGTTGGTTACATACCAGGATCACACCCAATGGACACTTTACCCCTTTTATTCTAATTCTAATTTAGATAATGTTGCAATTATGGAATTTCTGACCTTGTTGATTTCGATGGTGTAACCTTAAGGCGATTATACATGATGATTATGAGTAGTAACAAATTATTATTCATGATGTTGTATGTTCAAAGGAAAATGTGCAACAACAAAAATATACCATTCTTAGTAAATCAATGAAAGCATCTAAAATACACCATTAGATCTTTCGCCTTCTCATTCATTGCAGTTCCATCTTTGTATTCTCGACTAGTCATGTAAATGTCAGCTCTTGTAGGAATTAGTGCATCTACCTGTGTCTAATGTTTGTATCAAGAGCTAAGCATTAACAAATTACTCCAATGCCAATAGATTGATACTAAATAAAAACATATTACCTTTTCATGGATAATCCTAAAAAACATCTTTGCTCCAGTGCAATGGGGGTCCTCAAGTTTTAGTCGATTTATCCTAATTTGCTCACACATTTTCTAAAGGTACAAGGCATTCAAATAAAATGTAAGTGATGAATTTGTCATAAAAGCATTGAGAAAAGTGCAATTCATTTGCATTAAGACAATACCTGATGCTCATCACTAAGTCAAATATGAGCAAGTGTAAGAAATTATCGTTTGTCAATCTGAGCATTCAATTGTATCCCACATCTCTTCTAGGGTTGTCTTTTATCAAATACTTTACTCTTAATTTGATTCTTCCACACTCTCCATTTTGTAGCAATACTATGCATGACATTTCCTAGTCTTTTTAATACAACATGGCTGAAATTTAATCCTCACCTATAAAACATATGATATTGTTGTAAATATTTTCAATAACCAAGAAGTTAACAAAAGAGATGAATTATAACTGGCTCTTATACCTGAATGGCCTCCCATATTGTTGTCTTATATTGATGTCTCATGTCTTTCCAACTAGAATATCCTATGGGAGCCAAATTTGATCTTTATATTACAGCTCCAATAAAGTTTGCTAACTTAGCGGCTTCTTCGCCAATGGCAATGCCAGCAACACCAACTTGAACCTCCATCTTCAAGCCATCTTCGAACTCCCATATTTCATTCATTAAGGTGGGACTTCTCATCTTCTTTAATTGACATGAAGCTACTCCTATGACAATAAAGAAACAGATAAAAGAGTGGATTAGCATCTTATATATTTTTCCCCAAAAAAATTCGAGAAAAAGATTCTAATACTCTCCAAATGTTTAAAAAAAAAATTGACCTAGCTTTGAGACATCTTGTATTGGAGCATTTGGTGATGGAACTGAAGTTGATTACTCGTAATTGCAAGTTGTTTTCTTTTTCTTGTATCAACCACTTTATAGTTCCTTTTCCTCCACATTTATCTAAAAAAGAAATGTCAAGAAAAATAAGAAGATGGATGAGGTTTCTAAGCTCTACCTCTGCACCATATATATGATTTCAGAAAATAAGAAGATGAAGTAGAGACAACATGAAAATAATTTGGCCATGATGAAAACATGGATGAGAAGAACTGGCTTACCTGAGTTTGATGCCAATTGCTAGTTTTCTTAATAACATGGATTTTTCATGGGATTTCCCATCTTCCAGGCAGACCCTAACTGAATACGACCACTTGAATTCTTGGAAAAGGGAAGCCCTAATGGAGGTCAAGGAGGCGAGCCAACCAGCCAACCAGCTTGCTTCCAGTTCCAAGGCCACCACATTATATATTTCACATGCACACTCCATCTAACTGACTGAAAATTTGAAACTGCACTTCCTGACCTTGAGGATACTGCCTATCTCTCTTTTAGTGTCCAATTGAATGAAAAGCTTGGGATTTACTAGGATGATGGATTTAGAACCGAGGAGCTTTTACTTTAATAGGTTTATCTTGTCAATAGGTGGTCAAAGCATGTTAATACTTCTGTGTGGTTGGAGAAGAATAGAATAATTTTTAAACATCCAACCCCATATTCATGTGGATACTGTTTTGATGGCATTCTATCTTCCTATGATGGCCTTGTTGGCATGTGGCCAGAAATGACTTAAAAATATTCTGGATGACTGTTACTATTAAAACATGCCTCTTGCTTTTCAAAAAGACAATTTCTTGTTATGACATGCTATATGTAATGCTGATTCGATCTTTTTTAGGTAAAGAACCTAAAGGCAGGCTTTCAATTATTATTAAAGCTTTTGCTACATATATATTATCTCATAGTATAGTTACAACGTTTACTACCATGGGATGCTATGAACATAACTTCAGAGAAATGTCTCCACTGCTCTTGTTGATCTCTTGATATGGCCATGTAAAGTGATAGTAGCCACCTCAACCTGATATGTGCTTGTGTGAAAAATTTGTTTTCGTCTCTCTTTACCCTGTTCCAAGATCTTATAATCTCTTTTCAGATTATGTTTGATCTTATAATCTTGTGTTCAACTTCAATTTCAGCTCCTAAAAATAAATAGCTCCACTGATTTCTCCTATGAATGCATGTGTTTATGGTAATCTGGTTCAGTAGCTTATCCTTCATGTTTACAATATACCTTTCTATTTCAGATTTTACCTGACTACGAATGGGTGGATATGAGTTGGCTGCCTTCCTCCCTTGCTATCCATGAGTAATTTCTTCGATCATTTCGTTCAGAATTTGTTGGAAGGCAGTAATGATGTCTGGGAAAGAACTGGAAATTAGTCCTGTTAACGTGATTTGATAATTGTTATTATGAAGAATTGAATGCAATTTAACATTCGGTAGAGGTTTGATGTATTTAGATATCCTATGCATGTGTTGACTTTCTTTATTCCTTCCAATGATTAATACCTGTGAGATATCTACATATAGCGAAGTTCATGTGACAGTGTTCTCTGTTTGGATGAATTTGAACAAAAATGAAAAGCGAAGGACCCAAGAAAATCCCCCTTGTCTAGCTCTGCCCTCCTTCCACCATTGGCATCACCGGCAACCAACACATCTTCATACTAACTAACTGAGCTACTTGCTTTTCATCTTCAATTAATTTCCTTGGTTTTTTCCCTCTTGTTTCTAAGTGCCAAATGTAGCTTTGTATAGTAGCCTATAACATAAACTTGTAGGCTGATTTGTTCTATACTTGTTGTCAATATATTTCCATCTTGTATGAGCCAACTTCATCTATCTGGATGAATTTCTCTATGTGGTTTTGAGATCAACATCACAACAAATTGGTATAGGTGCAGGGGAGTAGTTGGAAGTGACTGTGAACTTGATTTTCCACATAAGTGATCTTTCTCCAGAACTTTGCACCGTAGATTCTGTAAAATATATTAACGTTAATGTAAAATCATCATTAGTGTTACCAAATCCCAAATCTCAAAATATTTGCAAGTGATGTCTAAGGAATCTGATTTTTTACTGAAATTATAATGTTTAGAGAATTTAAATAATTTTCACCTACACTTTAATACCATGATCTTTGATTTCACAAGTTCAAGTTTTTCAATTGAAACTTGAGTAGATAATTTTTATTTTCTACCTAACCGGTATCTCTTCATAACAGAGCGAGGTTTAATATTTGCAAAACTGAAAGAGTTCTCTGATCAACTACTGAAAAGCCAAAGAAGGTTATTTAAAAGAATATTTATTTTAATTTCGATATGATTGACAAAGGGGAATGTAGGCAAAACATCCTTTATATGGCATGGAACAACCCCAAGGATCATCATAAAAGACCCTGACATGATAAAGGAAATTCTATCAGAAAAATCAGGGTGCATTCGGAAGTATTGAACATCATATGTGAAGAGACATCTCCTATCAAATACCATCATCATCTGAATCAACTTTGTCGTCAGTCATATGAATATCCAAATCATCCACATCTCTTAACCAAGTGGATGATTGATTTGCTACCATCCTTGCATTCCTTATGTCTAATCCATGCATGAGACTTTGGACATCTACAATTTCGAAAGCATTTCTAACCTTGACCCGCTTAACCACATGCCATCCTTCATTCTGATTATCCTTAATGTAGAACACTTTGGATGCTTGAGATGCCAAGATGTAGGGTCATCCCCAATATCCTTCCCTGTATGTGATAAGTTTGAGAAATTAACAGTGGTGAATCCATAGCCATCAGTCCTGTACCCTCTAGTTGGATGAACCCAATCACATTTGAATAAAACCACCCTATACATTCCTGAATAGCTTAGTTTGAGAATGTCTTTTAGCACACCATAATAATTTTGTTCCCCGTCAATTGGCTGATCATCTTTTTGACTAGAATAGTTGCTTGAACTAGAAATGACGACAACACCACTTTTTTTGTCATCAAATCCTTCTCATGTTTTGTGGTATGAAACCTAAACAGATTAATAATGTACCCTCTGTAGGTAATAACCATGTTAGAAGGGCCTTTAGCTAACCACTACAACTTTAGACAAACTTTATCACTTCCTTCTTTCTTTAAATATTCAATCTACAACAAATTAAGTACTATGATTTCAATTATTGATAAAAACTAACTCAAATTTAGTTGAATATATAATTAAAAAATCAAAGGAATCTCACTCTATCATGAAACCAATCATTGAACTCTAGACTATGAAGTCTATCAAGTTCAAATTGAGATAGGCGACGTAAGCGACGATGCTTCTTAGCATGGCCTTATGCTCCCTATTTCAAAAAGGCAATGAATCTTTAGTTACATGATACTTCAACTTATTATGATAATCCAATTAAATAAATGAAGAATTTCCAATACATGCATTCTAAAGTGACTGACGTCTTCATTGTTAAAGAGAACATAACGATGTGACTAAAATAGCAACTGTGAATTGAGCTTCTTCCTTGAAACTCTTCTTCGTTTCTTGCGATTGAATTGCTTGTTTGTTATTTTCTTCTTCCTTAAAGGTCATCCCAGTGGAGATGGTAGATCTTCATCCATTTGAGGGACAACATCCTTATCATTTTACAGTGGCCTATCAAATTTGGTATGACCGCCACCAAGATACCTTGAATGAAAGGTTAAGCACTCATTTGCCAAGAATCCTTCTACAATTAATCCCTCAGAATCAGCTTTGTTCTTGACAAAGCCTTTCAAAGCAAAAAGAACCTAAAACATTGAAAAGCTCACATATTAGTGAAACACAATTTCTAAAAAGATATCTAGTAGATAATTGTATAATTCACAAATACCTACCTCTCAATGGGGTACATCCATCAATAGAAAATGGGACCTCCAAGCTTTTCTTCCTCTACTAAATAGATGACGAGATGTGTCATAATAGTAAAAAATGAAGGGGAAAATAGCTTTTCCATTTCACATAATGTTAGAATAGCTCGAGATTGTAGTATATCGATATCTGACGGTTAAGAACCATGGTACACAAGCATTTAAAGAGGTGGCATAAGGCAATTAAGACAATTGTCACTTTATCAGGTAAACCCCGAACAACCACCGGTAAAAGCTCCTGCATCAGAATGTGGCAATCATACATTCTCATTAATGTTACCCTCTTCTTTTTAACTTGTATCGCACAAGAGATGTTGCATGATAACTCATCTGGAAGCATCATCTCCTTCAAGATGGTAAAAAGGATTGTAACTTATTACTTCGTCATCTGATAACAAGCTCTTGGAATCACATTTTCAACTTGTTTTGGATGTAGGTCTCTTCTAATCCCTATATCTACCAAATCTTCGCGAGACTTGTTATCCTTTGTCTTTTTGGCCTGACATGTGATTGTCACAAAAATATTGTCAAATACATTTTTCTTGGTGTGCATAACATCATTGCTGAGGCGTAGCAAATTATGCTCCTAATATGGCAACTCAAACAAGATGGTCAATCTCTTTAAAGAATTATGTGATTCATCCTTCAGCGGGGCAACCAACTTTACAGCCTCAAGTATGCTTGCACCTGACATTCATAGAAGCACTGACTGATGCTCCGTGCTCCCATCGAATGATTCACTATCCAAGCGGAAGTTGTGATTTTGATCTAACCATCTCCGATGTCCCATATAGCAATACTTCTTACTATAAGACAACCATAAAGATTGAGTGTTATAACCACAACAGGGACACCCCTTTTCTTCCCTTACACTCCAACCAGAAAGTGTTCTATAAGCTGGAAAATCATTAATTGTCTAGAGTAATGCAGCTCGCATAAAAAAGGTTTCATTATTAGATGTATCAAAGGTTTCAATTCCATGCTCCCATAACTCCCTCAACTCCTCAATGAGAGGTTGCATATAAACATTTATCTTGCCCCCAGGAGCTTTTGGACCAAAAATCAACGAGGACAAGATGAAGTTGTTTTGTTTCATACATACCCAGGGAGGCATGTTATAAGGTATTAGAATGACAGGCCATGTGCTATGGGAAACATTCATATCCTTGAATGGATTGAAACCATCAGCAGCTAATCCCAAATGGATGTTACGAGGCTCAACAACAAACTGTGGATGCAAAGAATCAAAGTGTTTCCACGCTAAAGAGTCAACAAGATGCCTTAAGAGGCCATCCTTAATAGAACCTTCTTCATGCCATCTCATATCTACAGCTGTCTTTGAACATGCAAACAATCGTTGCAATCTTGGTTTTAAAGGAAACCACTATAACACATATGCCGGTTTTCTCTTTTTCTTTACCCAAGAAAGATCAACCAATGAATCGTTACCATCCTTAATGTTTTTCCATCTTGATTCACCACATATTGAGCACACATCACCATTTTCATTGTCTTTCCAAAAGAGCATACAACTATTTGGGCAAGCATGTACTTTGTTATAACTTAAGCCCAAGCTCGAGATGATGCTCTTTGCTTCATCGTAAGATTTTGGTAAGACATTACCCTCCGGTGGCAAGAAGCTTAAATACTCTAAAAGTAAACAAGTTGTTACTCCAACTGTTTATACATTTTAGATGGTATAAATATAACGTGCTAACCAACTTGCTCTCATTCGAGTTACCATATAACGGCTTCTCAGCATCCTTCATCAAATCAGAGAACTTGCGTCATTCCTTTTCTACTCTATCATATCCTTGTTTGCTAGCACCTTCAAATCCCATAACATCCTCAACAAAATTAACATCACCGTTGCTCTCCGTGCATCCTGCATCTGCATTGACTCCAACAAAAACATCCTCCAACAATCCATGAACATCATGCTCAAAGGCCACATCCCCATCCCTTGCATTAGAGATTGAGGTGAAAGAAGTCTCACCATGATAGGTCCAATTCACATAATTCTTAAGAAAGTCATTACAAATCAAATGATCAATCACCTCATCCTTCGTCCTCCACAAAGCATTAACACACTTCCGACAGGGACACAAAATCCGACCATCTACCGGAGACTTATCAAATGCAAAATCCAAAAATCACACAATGCCCTACATGTACTCTATGCTTGTCCTCACTTTCGACTCAATCCATGATTTATTCATTACTTCCTACGACACAACCATAATCTACTAATCAACCGTAGCTATCATGATGAATCAACTCCTTATTGCATATAAGTAAGCATAACAACAAATCTACAAATAAGCCATGGTAAGAACATAAATAAGCCATGGTAATAATCCTTTTTAATCTAACAATCAAATGATCCCTTGATGAATAAAAATATTTTTGATTGATCAAAAGGAATATTCAACCCCTCATTTTGTGACAAATGGAAGTTGGCAATTTTCATGGTTATTTTACCAACATAGCTAAGGCTTAACATATCTAAGTTGTGTTGTTATTTTAATATGTTTTATTTGTTACTCTTTATATAAGATTTGAAGCTAATAAGTCATAAATTCGAAAATTAACTTATACTACTAGACTATATAGCAAACTAATGAACACAACATTGACAACAACAATGATAACAAAAACAATCTTATTAACAACAAAAATGAAAAAAATGAAAAAAATATCAATTGGAAAAGGAAAAAAAGAACACACTTACCTGTAGAGATCAGAGAATAGTAAGTTGTAGAACCTACAAAGAAACAAAAAGAGGTTAGATGCAAACAATTAACCTAATGAATCTCATATCACATTCACAACAAAATGAATAAGCCAAAATGAATTAAAAATTGTATTGTAAGCCCTTTGTTAGATACTCACTAAGTCTGCATTTCCAGTTTCATGTTTGATTTTGGTTCTATCAATTATCAAAAGTTCATTATGAGGAAAATGCTTTGATATCAAGTTCTAATTGAAATCATGTTGCGTTGTGCTCTAAAATCTCTTACAATACACCAAAACTTTGGTCATCTTGATTGTGATAATGCTTCCTAAATTGTACATTTTGGACCAATTTTGATCCTACCTATGAAATTTGTGTTTTCTCAGGCTATATAATGCATTGCTTCACCTTTTGTGTTTATGTCCTTGGAAAAATCTAATTTTCAAAATTTCACGTTTCCCTACAAACTATCTAGCACTTATGTTAGATGAATTACTTAAATTTTGTCATCATTGCCACTAAGTATTTCTAGGCCCTCATCTTTAGTGAGATGGAGAGGTCAATGTTTTTATTCAGTTACCAACTTTCAATGTAATTGTTGAAACATGTTTTTGTGAAGTTACCAACTTTCTATAGTCGTTCTTGTTGTGCTCTTAAATGATATATGCCACTATTTTTATAGGAATAACCACAACTTGTGCAGAGACTTCTAAACCAAATGAGGAAGCTCCTAATGTTGAAAATCCTGATATGAATGCTAAGCATGTGAGTGTACATCCAACGCCACCAGAACATTTACTTCAAATAAAAAAGGAAGAACCCGTTAAGCTAGTGCAGGTGACTACACGAGTTGCAAAACTAATTTTCATTTTCCTTAAGATTTTAAATTTGATTCCTAGTTTTTTGTTGTTTATTTCTCTGCTAATCAATAAAAGAAGCAACTATTACTTAAAAATAAAAAAGAAAGAAAAGTAGAAGCAACTACTTTCTTCTTGCTGCCTTCCAAATAATCCATAAGTTGTTTCTCACCAACTAGTGTTTGGAGTCACATACAAGATGTATCTATACTCTAATTGTAATTTAATGAAACATGTGAATACCAAGTCTAATTTTTTCTAAACCTTCTATATACTGCTATAAATTAGTTTTTTCACTGAGAATGCCAGATATTAACCTTCTAATTGAAAGTCTATAAGGCTACTATGAGAGTTCATTACAGATGACACATATAAGACTGTCTTCATAGTTTTGTCCTGCTCGACTATATTATTCCATTAACTTCAGAGAGCATATAGTTTTTTGCAATGCTAGAAAGGAAACTGAACATTAGTAAAGCATGATCACTCTAGGAATTAGAGTATGGAAGTTTGAGATTGAGTGGGAGAGATCTGATTGATGGAACAATGAGAGAATAGAAACCTTAAGATTGATTTGATGAAGTTCGAGATTAGATCACTGAATAGTGAGAGATCAATGAAGTTGGAGAGATCGAGAAAGAGAGGGATCAATTTGAATGCCGATTTCAAAAATCCGAGTGAGAGATTGATCCAACACAAAAACATCAACAAAAAAAATCTAGAGATCCTATTTTGGAGTAAACATGGAGACCACAAAATAGCAAGTGGAAATGCATGTTACCTGTTGCTTCTAAAACTTCTTCGTCCAAAAGTTTTCCAAAAACCAGCCCAAAAAAGAATGAGTTATCCAATGAATCCCAACTCTATTCCAAATATCCTAGGCAACAAGGAAAGAGAAAAATAAATGCAGGTAGCCCTCTGGTTGGTTATTACAAAAAGGAGCATGAGATGTCTGAGTGTGATGCAATCTTTTGGAAGTAAACTTTTTTCATCAACCATTTCCTTCATAGCAACCAAGTAAAAACTTTCAACTTTAGGGAAGCTCTGGCCTTCCAAATCAAGTAGCAATCTCTAATAACCATGGATCTTGTTGTGTAGTAGCAGTCCATAGTAATTTATATGCTGCCTGCACTAAAAAGTTGTCTTCCTCCCACTCCCAACCATTTATTTCCACTGCAATTGGTCTGAAAAGATCCACCTCCTTTTGCAAATTCATAAAATCTTCCAATTTTTGCTCCGTTAGAATGACAGGGAGAGATGGAACCAATAAATCCCCATCCTAGCAGCAAGCAAAGATCAGAACACAGATTCAGTTAGAACACATAGCCCAACATCTGTAGATCTAATTAAGTTACCAAAGATCTGATCAGCTCCAATCAAACACAAATCTGAACACAGGAAATGACCTAATCGAGTTACCAAAGTATATAATCAAGCATCATTGATTAGACTAAATCTAATCAAGCAAGGAAATAGACATCAATAGAGAGTGAGAGAGATCGAATGAGGGAGATCAAGTTGGAGAGATCTAATCGACCGTAGATTTGATCGAAGGAACAATGAGAGAGATTAATAGAGAGAAATTGAGTGAGAGGATTGAGTCAAGTGGGAGAGATCCAATCGAGTTCAATCCAATCAATGGAAACTAATGAAGCAATTTCAGTACAGATTTCAAAACCTTAAAAGGGAAAATCTGACTAAGATTAGATTTGAGTGAAAGATCAATCCAAAACCCTAAAAAGATCTCTCCACCTTTGATGATCCCCGATGAGAGCAAGAATAGAGAGAGTGAGATAGCTTCAACTAACCTGAGTCGATGAGAATGTAGAGATCGATTAGGGGTGGTGACTCTATGGGAAGTTGATCCACATTACAATGCGTCAACTTTGAGTGGTGTCGGGGAGTGGCGTCAGGGGTGATCGCCGAGAAGTGGCCTCGACTTGAGTGGCGGGGTAAGTCAAGGAGGAGTGGAGTCAACTTGGGTAGAAAGGAAAGAAGTCGGCGAGGAAAGGAGTCGGGCGGCGAGGAAAGAAGTCAAGTAGCGAGGGTTAGCAAATGGGCAAATGAAAGAAGACATATTTGCCCCCATTATTTTCTTTTTCCCTAAAGTGCTCGTTGTTTTAGCATGTAACATTAGCAACGTATGATAGAATCTACAACAACATATATTTGAAGTTGGTGTAGACGCACCGTTGGTGTAGGGCAATTTCTTTGTAGTGGCCAGTGCTCATCCTAACTTAGATCATTTGTAAACCAATGTATTACTTTTCTTTTCAAAATTTAAACAAATAATTTGCTAAATAATTTATCTACTTACTAATAAGGTGTCTGGTATGCCAAGAAATGTGGACCCACCAACATCTCAATGGAAAACATGAGCATTTCATTGAGTTTATAAAAAACAAAAGAAATTAACTTAGTCATCTAAAATGTTATACAAAATCCAATTGAATCCAGCTTTACACAAATAAAATTGTAGTCTAAAATTGATTTGATTTATTAGCCAAATTCCTAATTATCATTTCTACAATTGGTGGGAATATGGTTGAGGCTTGATCCTGACCAGCTATACAAATGTGCATCTTTTCCCATACTTCCTAAGTGTTATAGCCCCACATGCCTGACCGTTACTCAGAAAAATGAAGCTTAGGAATGAAAGCTCTCACTTGCCCAAATGCAGCAGAATGTAGATAACATGATGTTAGTGACTAGGGGCTTGTCTTACTTGAGAAACAATCTAATGGAAAAAGTCAAAATCAAAGGGATCACACCACTAGCCAGTATCCTATAGGAGAAATCAGCATGTCAAGATATCTCGCAACAACTTAACCAAGAGACCAAGATGCAAGTGATCATATCCTCCAAGGCTCCAACCACTTGTAATTAGTTCAAGCATACATTTTTATCACAAACTTAGCCTATAAGAAAGGCTCAGCCTCATAATTGTAGCCAAGTAACTTCACTGATTTAAAATAGCAAATAATGCTCTCAAGGCACACTCTATGATCTTACCCTAGCCATTCAACCTTGAAACATTTTTCCTAATGCAAACCAATCTAGCACACCAACTTCAAACTGCCTAAAATGAACACCATAATTGCTTTCAATAGAAAGATCCCTAAGATTATTGATGGAGAAATGCTACAGGTAGTTGAGTGCACAATAATCAAAGTCCAGATTGTATGGATACCCTGCAGAAAAATGACAAAGAAAGCATAAGAACAATAGGATCATTGATTTTTTTTGTATAGACGAAGAAGGAAAAAACTAAAGATTTTCCATATGATTTTATATCAGAAAGGAAAATTGATTTCTTTTGTACCCTCCAGTTAATGAGAAAATGGGTCAGATTCTACACTATTTTGCCTGCTAAATTATGATAACATTTGAGGACTACGGATGAGAAAAAAAAAAAACATTTGCATTTGCTATATTGCTAAATGATAACACTATCATTCCAGGAGTGAAGCTAAAAGTTTTTTGATAACGAGTCAATCCTTCCTCTTGTTGAATATTTCCCATATAAACTGGAGGCATCTTAGGATCTGCTATGGAAACCTTATTGGTTATTCGTGATTACCATGACTGTTTGGTTTACATGGAAAGAACATCTTGGCCAATATCTGAAACCTTGGTATTAAAGGTCTGCAGCTTCTGATTAGAAGATACCTTAAATTAATGACTTTACTTAGTAACGATTAAGCGTTTTTTGATGATTCTTTTTCTTGTCTTTTCTTTTTGAGATAAATGGGGAGGAAACGGAACTATAAAGTTGTTGATACAAGAAAAGGAAAACATCCCGTTGTGAGAGTATTTAAAATCTCTTTCTAGAATTCTTTTGGGGAAAAATATATAATATGCTAATCTACTCTTTTATCTATTTCTTTATTGTGATAGGAGTAGCTTCATCTCAATTAAAGAAGATGAGAGGTCCCACCTTAATGAATGAACTATGGGAGTTGGAAGATGGCGTGAAGATGGAGGTTCGAGTTGGTGTTGCTGGTACTCCCGTTGGAGATGAAGCTACTAAGATAGCAAACTTTATCGGATCTACGGTACGAAGATCAAATTTGGCCCCCATAGGATATGCCAGTTGGAAGGACATGGAACCTTAATATAAGATGACACTATGGGAGGCCATTCAGGTTTAAGAGCTAGTTATAGTTCATTAGTTTTGTTAAATTCTTGGTTATTGAAAATATTTACAACAATATCATATGTTTTGTAGGAGAAGATTGAATTTCAACCATGTTTAATGAGAAGAGAAGGAAACATGTTATGCATAGTGCTACTACAAATGGAGGGCATGGAAGAATGAAATTAAGAGCAAAGTATTTGACAAAAGATAGTCTCCATAAGAGATGTGGGACACAGTTGAAGATGCTTAGATTGACAAACCACAATTTCTTACACTCGCTCATATTTGGCTTAGGGGATAGCATTAGGTATTGTCTTAATGCAAATGAATTGCACTTTTCTCAATGTTTCTATGACAAATACATCACTTGCTTTTTATTTGAATGTCCTTCTACCTTTAGAAAATGTGTGAGAAAAATAGGAGAAATTGGCTAAAACTTGAGGACCCCCATTGCACTAGACCAAAGACTCTTGCTAGGATTAATATCAATCTATTGACATTGGAATAATTTGTTAATGCTTAGCTTCTGACACAAGCATTAGACATAGGTAGATAGACTAATTCTTACGAGAGCTGACATTTACATGACTAGTCAAAAACACAAGGATGGAACTGCAGTGAATGAGAAGGAAAAGGATCTAATGGTATATTTTAGATGCTTTCATTGATTTACCAAGGATGTTATATTTTTTTGTTGCACATTTTCCTTTGAACATATAGCATCCTGAATAACAATTTGTTGATGCTCATATTCATCATGTATAAGCACCTTAAAAGCACGATTACACTATCTGAATCAACAAGGTCAGGAATTCCATAATTGCAACACTATCTGAATCAGAATTAGAATAAAAGGCATAAAGTTCAAATCAGAATAGCAGATTTGAATTGACAACCTGAAGAGGTTTGATCATATCAATTTAATTAACATCCTTTAATTATAGACAGATTTGAAAAATTAACATCCTTTAATTATAAGCAGTTTAATCATATCAGTTTAATTAACATCCTTTAATCATATTAGTGTAATTCAAGCAGTTGTGAAGCTAGTAGTTGTAACTCAAGCAAGTTTTTAGCCGCTAGACAAGAAATAGTTTTTTCTCTTTCTTTTGATATTTTAAAGTAATACAAAGTGCTTTCCTCTCCGCAAAAAAGAATAAATATAAGGTTCTTCCTTTGAGAAGAAGAGACTCAAATTGAAAGGAAATGACTACAGGTTCAAAATTTATAGTGAGATAAACATGATTGGATCGAGGGTGCCAATAGAAAGGAAGACAATGCCCTGTTCCTAAGAATTTAAATCGATCTCTTCAGCTAAAAGATGTCCTATCTCCACATTACAGAAGAGGTTCTCATATTTAATCACATATCTAATGTAAAACATCATATTCTCATTTTTCCACTCTATTCAATTTCTAGAATTCCTGGACAGCTTCACTATTAAGAAAATAAAATATGGAAATGAAACATGGATTTATATTTCTTAAGCATAATCCCATCTTTTATGGTAGTTTCAAAGTAATTACAAAAATGAAGCTGCAAAATAAGATATGACTTCCAGAGAAAATGATAATACCTCAACCTACGAAAATTTCTTTGTATGTAATATTTCATAAGATCATATGGAGCACATAGATGCTGTAATGGGAAGCACTCTGGGAACTAAAAATGTATCATGCAGAAATTTTGTTCTGAATAACAACGTAGTTCTCATCCATGGAGAGGCTTAGAGAGTCCCACGCAAAGAAAAGTTTATATGAAGCAATGGTTCTTGTCTATAGAGAAGGTTGAGTTGGAAAAAGCATAGTCAATTTTACAAGTGCTTGAAAATTCTCGCTTCCTTAAGTAGTTAGATGAGCTCCTAACATGAAAAATTAGTACTAATTTGTAATTCTTTTCAACAGTTTCTTGTTCAATTCTAGATCTATATGAGACATTCCTTTCTTTATGACTCAGGATATCCCAGTCCTATAGCTTTTTTATAGAGCATTGAGTTTTTCATTTTGAAAAGTTTTTGTATCAACTACCACTGTTCAAATCTGATTGAACCCTCATAAAGGTAACGATTGCAAAGAATTTTCTAGTGGATATGTTAGGCATTTGATATCTTGGATGCCATCGAGCATTTTGGAATGCTGAATCAATCAATAATTGCCTATGGGTGCATTTTTGTCTACATTCACAAAATTTAAATTAGAGAAGCATTTTTTCTTGTTACAATCATTAGGACCTCATGAAGAAGTATTAAAGTGAAACTAGTAGTTTAAATTTTGAGGGAGTTACATCTTGGCAAGGGGATGCCTACTCGAAGGTGAAGGGATATGAGAAGAAAGATAGAGTTCGTTGTTTGGGAGCAGTTGCTCCTTCCAAAGGCTTCAGGACTATAACATCCCCTCAATCTAATATCCATGAGACTTTGAATGGACTTTTCAGTATTATTTCGGGGATGGTTTAAATGTTGAAAGAACAATTTCTCAATGCCAACATGGTATTATGCAACATGCATGGTAATTGGTTATGCAGGTATGATTTGATACAATTATTTGATATTCACGAATTTTAATATGATTTGAATGTTTATTTTGTACATATAAGTAGACGCAGGACAAGTAGAGGTATTCCATTATTTTATTTGTATAACAGGCATGAACCTTTTGTTATGTAATTATAAAATTTGACTGTGTTTGGTAAATATGTATTACTTCACAAGTTTCTCATGCTAGAAGTGTACCTAGCAACTCCCGTGGAGAAAAAAGGTCTTCATCATCTATCTGCCAACCATAAGGCATATGATTCGAATTACATATTCTACCAACCATTCATGCTTGTTGTTCTTCCAAATGCCTATCTCACATAGGATTTAGAAGCAAAAATATTTGAAAACAGTTTGGAAATTTGTAAGCAAATGCATTGACCATCAACATTCACCATCAAACCACTCATTTTCTCTGGACAGATGATGTCATTGACCATCAAAACATTGACCTATTACTCAGTACCAATGTTTGGTCAGAGCACTTTAAAGAAATCACCTCACCATAGATACAAAATAACAAAAATACCATATTCCTCAATTCTTTAAAAACTTGCATGGCCCTGATAAAAACTGTGCAATATCACTATCATTGACCAACTCAACAATGTGATTCAATTCAGACAACTAAATCCAGAGGAGCATTGTAATAGCGTGATTTCAAGAAATGTGAAATATGGAAATCTACAATATTGAACCAATAAAATGAGAGGAAATAGTGTATGATAGTTGCACGGGAAGAAAGTTGTCCTTTCCACCATTTTATGGGACTCTTTGCAGTTTGGAAGAATACTGGTCAAGATGGATGATGTTTACACCATCATCATCCATAGCTAGCCTAATTTAGCTAAATTCTAGGGAGAAAACCTCCTTAATAATCAAAAAAAGAGGCATAATTTAAGTCCTTGGATTGAGAAGAAAAAGGGAAATTGAGTTAATTCTGTTGTTTTAACGTATTCACAAGTGCAGATTAACTTAGGGGTGAGCCTGCACCTAATAAAAGGTCAAATGAATTGAAATTTCAAAGAAATAGGCTTGAACTGACTGATTAAGGGTTTTCTGAGAATTGAAGGTCAACTTATGAATAAAAAACCCTAATTGTAACCTTACTCCAATTGAAAGGGTTTTGGTGGAAATAAATGTAATCTAAACCTTCTAAAAATCATTGAAAAATATTTTATGAAGTTTAGAACATTCACTTTTATAAAATGAACCTATTTTGACCAAAAACAGAGACCAAGGTGAGAAATTGCTACATTTTGTGTTAAAGTGTAAATTACCCAACCAAACTTCATCGAAACCTAAATTTGAGGCCACCATTAGATTCCTCAGATCCAAATTAGGCTACCCATAAATTTTGAACCTAATCAAAGTCCATCTTAACCAAGTTTGCATTTAACCCCATCAGTCTATATTTATTACATAAACCCCCCTACATTTTGAATTTTCCTACACCCAAGTCCTCGATTGATGTCACAATGACGTCGACAGGCCATCTTCTTCACAAAAGAGGCAGCTTGCAGCAACTATTGAACCCATGGCCAGCAAGTTTTGATTAAAGATTTGATCAATTAAATCTCAACCAAATCTTACCAAACTTGGTGAAATTGATCTTGAGATCAAGACCAATCCGGCAAGTCGCATCACAAGCTCCAATTTGGAGCAATTCACCACCAGCAAGTTGAGTTTGGCAAGTCCCAAAACCAACCAAAATCGCAAGCAAAGCTTGTGATTTTGGGATCATTTCACTT
This sequence comes from Thalassia testudinum, assembly GCA_037157565.1. Taxonomy (NCBI): domain Eukaryota; kingdom Viridiplantae; phylum Streptophyta; class Magnoliopsida; order Alismatales; family Hydrocharitaceae; genus Thalassia; species Thalassia testudinum. The sequence goes on along the minus strand of JAZHRO010000015.1, from coordinate 19,343,491 downwards.
GGATTCCTCCTCTATATAAGTATTGGGCATTCCCATGCATAATTTCATCGAGAATAGACTGTGTTTCTTGCTCTTCTCCTTCGCCATGGCCTTCTTTGACCCCGGCGACACCTCTGTTCCACCTCTTTCGTGCATGCTCCGACTAAAAGAGTAACATCACCATCTTCCCCATCTTCGTCCGACCCTTGCCAGCCAAAGTAGGGTCACTTTGACCCCTTCCTCACCACCAGCATCCTCCTCGAAAGTCATCGTCTTCTTCACGTATGGCTGGCCAACGTCGGATGCAACTTCACCTCCTCCATCACTTCTAGGTAGCACTCCCTCTCCCTCTTTTCTTGTAGAGTAGTTTACGATCATTATAATTAGGAATTAGCCCAGATCCCTCTCAGCTCCTCTTCTTCGTTCCCACAGCCAGCAAGAGCACTAGCAAGCTCTTCAACGGTCTTGACACAACCACACACCTCGCCAACCACCCCATATGCATTGCCTAGCCTTGGTGATCAAAAGCCCTTAAGAAATTAAGGTGATTGATCACCTGAGCCTTCCGCCAGACTCCGCCATCACCCACCACCTTCCCCAAGTCTGGCTAAACTCTTCAGGTCACCTCATGCCAAATTACTGCCACCACCACCTTCATTGGTTCCCGACGAAGTGTTCGAGTATTTAATTTGGGCTGAGAGGCCATGCTTCTTGCATACAAGTCTCGCCTGAGTCACTTCCTTCTCTAACACTGAACGGCACATCGACAACGTAATCAGGTGAAGACCACCCTCATGAGTCACGGAATCGTTGTGGGAAGACATCTGGGCCATTGGACTCAAGATCCATGGCCAATCGCTCAATAATCACCAGGTCCTTGAGGTCGAAGTTGAAGGAGGGAACAATATACCCACTCGTCCCAGCAAAGATCTAAAAACGGGCATAAAGGGAAGCTTGACCCCATAACACTCGCTCAGTATCAGGGGGTCGAGTCCCCATATACCTCACATGCACGCACACGGCCACACACACGTGGGTGTGTTTGGCCTAGTATGGGTCGATTTTGGGTTGGGTTAGGCTGGCTTTTGAGAGGCTTTGGCCGGCTTTTGGGTTGAATTCTGACTAAGTGTTGAGGCTAAGGCTTTAGTTTAAAAACACATTTTTTTTGCCTTGATTAATATTTCATATTGAGTTTGGTTGTGACATTATTTGAGTAATCTAGTTCTTTTTACATCAAACACCTATTCTTCACTTTATATTCAATTGATTAGTGGTTATTTACGATTTATTGCTCCCTGAGGCGACCTCGGAACTCACATTTCGAGATGTAAATTTTTAATATTTTTGTCGCTTTAGTCACTATACTACAACTTAAATTTCAAACCCGACTTTAGCACGTTAACATTTTGGCATTGATGTCGAGGAGCAACGCGGATTTACCACTATTCATTTCATCTTCTTCTGACCTGATTTCTAACTTGTCTTTGTTTTGATTGTTTCAAGGTGAAGAGGCACAAGGAACCTTCAAGATCACCGACTCGGATCAACCACATCAAAGGTAGGTCAGTCATCTTCCTTTCTTCCCTAATCCTCCTCTCTCTTGGGAAGATAAAAAAGGAAAAAAGAAAAAAATTAGGAAGACAACCTTGCCTTATTTTCCTAGAAATATCATTCAAGGAAAAAAGTTCCTGATTTTCTCAATTTGTTGCGATCGATCAAATTTGATTTGATTTGATTAGAAACACCCAATCCTTACTTCTTGTGCCTATTAAGAACTTGAATACCTTGAACTACTCACCTTCTTATTTGAGTCCAAGGTGCCATATTTGGAATCAAATTGGACTTGGAATAGAACCAATTAGATTTGCACATTAAGGTTTGAAGTGTCAGCACACACCAATTATAAAGTAAAAAATCTTCCTACATTTGTGTGCTACCTAAGCCCTTAGTTGAATTGATCTTATCATCAAACCGTAAAATCAAGGCTCTAAGATCACTTGAATCATAAAAATTGAGTCCTAATAACCAGTTTGAGAACCAAAACAAGGTGATTTGGGTGACTTGACCCAAACTTCATCCTCAACTTTAGGATAGGTTAGGTGAAGTTGGTTCACTTTGTGAATCAACCAAACTAAAACTAGGTCACAATTTGAATCAACTTCTAATTCAAGTGATAATTCAAGGCACAAATAGACCTAAAATTGTTAGACTTAATGCTCAATTCACACATTTCAGTCTACTTGGAACCATACTGACAAGGAAGGTCGGGTGGGGGAAACCCTGTAACGCGTGGGGATGCTTTACCGTGTAGGGGTCTTTGCGGGGCTCTCCCTTCCTTGCTGCCAAAGTAATTCTCGGTGGGTGAATTTTTAATCTAGAGGTCCATCTCCTCGAATTGGCCCATAGTCATCGAATCATTTTGGGTGCCTTGATTGGGTCCAGAACATTTCTAATCCCTCATCTAATTTTGCAGTGCATGTATGGGAGGAGGTCCTTGAGACCTCGATTGGCAAATCACACCTGTCGGGGTCAAATCCCGACCCGTGTGTTTGGGTTCTCTTCTGATCCACTCAATATCTCTTCTAATCCAGCTACACCTGAACCTGGTTCTCCATCCTCTATTTCCATGGAGAATCCAGATCAAGGAGGTGATATTCAAAACTTACAGGACCAGTTGTAGATTCTCACTGACTTGATTCATGCACCGGCCAACCCCTAACCGCATCCACAGATGCGAGACCACTATAATCTCGTAGCTGTGGCATCGAATCCAGAGTGCAAATTTTAGCTGGGGGACCTGATACCAAGTTAAAGCCAAATATTATTAACTTGATCCCCCATTTTCATGGATTGGGCTTTGATGACCCTTTCCAACACATTCAGGAATTGAACATCTAGCCCAGACTCTAAGGCCAAATGTTTAAAATTGAAACACCCTGCTCATGAAAATGTTCCCCTTCTCATTGAAGGATAAGGCTACTGATGCAGGAAACACGTGTTTTGTTAAAGATGCGAAATAGTGTTGTTGCAACACATAAATCCGCAAGCAACTTTTACAATTTATAATACCTAGATAGTAGAATATTTAGGGTCATCCAAGAAGGTCAATTTGTTAGTTACAAAAATGGTTCTCTCTCGCCTCTCAAATCAACACATATCTTTTTGTATTTTTTATTTTATTTTTTTTAGGGTTTTCAGAAATAGTCAGGCAACGGATGCAAAGATGAAAGTATGTTAAAGCTATGCCTATCAACTATTCTAGAGTGACAAGAATGTCCTCTCTTCTAAGCTCACCCAAGGCAAGTGCGCCTAGGGTAATTAGAAGAGAGTTGTGGTGCACTACAACTACAACAACATGAAAAACACACTAAGATTTAAACATGAGCTTGGAAGGTAAATATGACTTGTATTACTAGCATAGTAGATGTAATGTAGTTGAATGCTTGTTACATGAAAGATAAGGAAACACTAGCTAATATAAGAAAAATATAAAGATAAAGAAGGGGGGATTCTTTGGTAGAAGATCCGGATGGCCCTTGCTCCAAATGTAGTTGCCCCACACTTGAAAAGAGTTCTCCTTCTCTTCCTTCTTCAATTGGCCTTCCTTCACGCCCTCCTCCAAGGTAGGTGTCAACCACAGTGTTGACTCCTTTGCCTAGCCATCCCCTCAATGTAGAGAGCTACTCCTCCTTGGCGTGGCTAAGGGAGAAGTAGAAGAAGAAGACACTAAGGGGGCAAGTAGGTTACCCCTCGATCTTCTTCTCTCCTTCCTCCTCCTTGGCGTGAATGGAAAGGCTATGGTGGAACCTAAAACTAAGGAAAAAGATGATGTTATGGTGGTGGTTAAGGAGGGTATTAATGGGAAGGAAGAAAGGTAGTTGGCGTGGGATGTAGTGGAGAGCTAGGATTTATTTTGGTGGGTAGTTGGTGATCCTATGGCTAAGGAGGGTTGGAGCCAACCCAAGGGTCACATAGGTGGTAGTTATGGGTGGTTGCTACCCTTGGTGGCCTTTGGTTTTGGCGGCAGAATGGGCCTTCTAGAAGGGATCCTAGGTAATGGGAACACCATCATAGGCCTTAACTAACCCATTTTAGTCTGGAATAAAAGATAAAAGCTCCTATGTATCCATCAGATGGTCCTATATGCATAATGTTCTGTTTTGAGAAGATAAGAAACCAAGGTTATTTTTGCAATTTTAATAGAATTTCATGAACACAGAATAACCAAGGTGTTAACTGAAGGTCAAATGAGCATTAAATTCAAATAAGTGGGTTCATGCAGACAGAAATAGGTTTTCACGCATTTCGAGAATAAACAACCCAAAACCCTAATTTCATACCAACTCAATTAACAGAGGTTCTGGTCAGGATAAAATTCACCTAAACCTTCTAAAATTCATAGAAAAATACTCTATAAGGTTTGGTATTCTTGATTTGACCATCTAAACCCATTTTGACCTAAAACAAAGTCTTAGACAGGAAGTTACCCTAATTTGGGTTTCTACGTAAATTACCCAATCAAACTTGGTAAAAAAAATCCAACTTTACCATCAGATTCCTTGAGTCTAAATTAGGTTTGTACCAAAATTTGGGCTCAATCAGAGATCATTTCGACCTAGTTTGCATGTTCCATTTAGACTCTTTCTTTCTCACATACACCCCTAACTTTCGAAAATCCCTACAAAGACCCCCTAACTTCATTGTCTTCTTCGCATTTGGGTCCTTGCTGCCATGGCAGGTGTAAACCCATGCATCCGAACTCTCAATCAGAGATTCTCCCTGATTACTTGGCCAATCCCTTCCAAACTTGGAAGGGACAACCCTGAGGAGATCCCTGATCAATTAAACCTAATCCAAAACTCCAAAACCGTCTAGATCACTCATGCGAATCCAAGGATTTCAAGAATCCTTCTTCTTGAAAAGCCGACCCTTTCAAGTTTGTTTCAAAGCTTGGGAGCTTGCTTGAAGGCCTACAAAAGACCCTCATGGACAACCTCACCTCCTTAGCAAGTTTTTGGGCCACAAATCTCTTCGCTTTTCCCTCTCCGACCTGCTCCAAGCTCCGCTCTGGTGATCCTCTACCTTCGACTCCCTCACCGGCCGCCACATACAATAGGCAGTCGGATCTTCTTCCCCTCTTCATTCCGCATCGCACAATACGGGTGTGGCACTCTCCGGTCCCTTCCTCGTCACAGTCCCCCTTCCCGGAGCATTCTCCTTCTCTGGCACTAGCTCATCATGGCCGACGCCTTCTCCACATCCTCTTCATCCGTTAGCTTCCCTCTTCGACTCCTCTACATCTACTGATCATCATAGCATCTCCAGACTTCGGTTCCGCTCACGAATCCGCCCGCTCCACCGTCATCTTCCAACTCGCTGGCATAGCTCCGATGATCTCGACAGCACTCCACACTCCACCAACTCACCCGCTACCATTTCCTACGCCTTCGTCATGTCCACGCGAGCAAAACCCCTCAAGAACTTAAGGGGATTGCCGTGCCAATCTCTCCACCGAACACCCTCACAACCTTCGACTTTCTCCGCCTTAGCCACGCTCACATACTCATCTCCACAGCATGCCACTGCCACCACTACCCTTGTCGCACTTACATGACACTCTTGAGCACTTCTGACGTGGACGCAAGGTCGTTTTCATCTTTGCAGGTGTTCGTGGTTCGTTGCCATTGACGAGCTTCTTCGCGCGACCTTGGGTGCCCAGCTTCTGTGCATTCTTCCTCGCATCCACCTGTAAGTCATGTGGAAGCCTTCCAGGAACACACTCAGGTCGTTAATTGGATGAGTCGCCCTCTCCTTCGACTGCAATCAAGAACTTCAGAAGCTGTTGCAATGTGTGAAGGACAACAAGACTTTACTCCCACATTAGCGCCTGACAAGCTCTTTGCGTAGCATAAGAGGGATTTCTACTTACGACCCCTAGCCCAGTACACGAGGGGTCAGGTCCCTCCTCATGCCTTCTTCACTCCTCGGATACCACTTATACCCAGTAGCCCTGGTTCCCTGCTCAAATCTATATACCCGCCTAGATACCCGACTATAGACCCAATTACACAAGTCCGAGAGAGAAGAGGAGAGAGGGGGGTTGCCTCACTCTCTAACTCTCAACACTTAGAAGAATTTCAGAGGCTTTGCACCTCTATTGTGCGTGGCTGCTGAGTCTCTATCCTGAGGCTCAAGGAGAAGAGAAGACTCTATCCGAGGAGCCTTGTGCTGTGTTGTGCCTCTCTCTCGAGGCTTGAAGGAAGGAAGAAGAGGCCTTTGCCTCTCTGTTGAAGCTGCTCCTTAAAACTTAAGCCGTCTGGGGCTTATTTCTGTCGTCTGATTTCCGAGGCATATGATTCTGTGGTTGAGCTTGCTGTTTATATATTTAAGTATTTATGAGGTTTAAACTTAAAGAGTAATTTGGTGATTCAAATCATCATTTTACCTTAATATTTTTACACATTGGTATTTGGATCTATTGATATAGATCTTAATTGCTTATATTTTGCTTAGAATTGTGATCAGTGAAATTGAATTACCATTATTGCTCCTAGTGAATGATCTTGTACTTGCGAGTTATAAATTTTAAGTGTTTTCGACCGATTTTGACTTGCTACGACGATTACATCCTTTAAAAACATCGATTTCGCCCGTTAACATTGGCACCAAGAATGGATGGGTAGGATAGGTTTAGGTGTTGGATGGAGGGTTGACATTGAAGGGGATTTTGGTGCCAAAATGGAAAGGGTAGTTAGGTGTTTTTTGGTGCCAAAATCAAGGTGACTATTGGTGGTGATGGTGGGTTGAAAGGTGGTGAGTTAGGTGGCCCCAAAATAGTTTGGGAGTAGGGAGCTTAGGTGGACTAGGTTTAGGGTAATTTGGTGGAGCTTGGGTAGGTGGGTTTTAGGGTTAGGTAGGGATGCTAAGGAGGTGACTATCTAAACTAAGCTAGCTTAGCTAGTAGGGAGTAGGGTAGAAAGGTAGAGGAAGCTAGGGTTTTAGAGGAGAAGAGCTGAAGGAAGCTATCTTGAGCTGCACTAGAGTTGGTGGCTGCTGAAGAGAACTGTAGGGAGATACCTTAGCTGGCTTAGCTTGTTAGTTCTTTGCTAGCTGCTAAGCCAAGCTAAGATGAGCTGGCATCTACTGAAATAAGCTGAGGTGAGCTGGGTCTAGTCTTCTCGGAGATTACCTAGCTAGCTAAAGTAGCTAGGTTAGGTTCAGTAGCCCAACTTAACTAAGTTGAATTGAGTTGAGCCTCCGGGAGCTGGACTTGAGCTGGCCTGAGTTGGTTAAGATCATCTTCAGCAGACTAGGTTTAGTTAGTAGCTAGTCCTAGTCAAGTTGAGCTTCCAGTGAACTCTTCTGAACTAGAGGAGCTGGAATGGAGCCAGGATCAACTGTCTTTAGCTAGTTTAAGTTACCATCCAGCTGAGGTGAGCTGAATGGAGTTGAGGAGAACTAACTTAAGCTACCATTCAGATGAGTTGATCCAGCTAGAATGAGCTGAGATCCAGCTAGGATGTGCTGGATCTAGCTGGAATCCAACTAAAATGAGCTTCTTCATCTTGAGTGCCAAGGTATGTGGGATTTGACTTTCTATCTATCCCTAACACACAAGTAAACACATTAAAAATACAACTAAAATGCAATGCATGCCAATCCTAGTTAAATGCCTAAATGCAGCCCGAAAATCTGCTTACGGAGTTAAAACCCTAAGAGTTAGATCTATTTTAAGGCATAAGAATGATGATAAACCGATGTTTATCAGCTGCCCACTGGTATTGGTCTCTGACTTGACCGATCAATACTTGGGAGGAGTTCAAAGCCGAATTTCTCAAGAAATTCTTTCCAGTAGGATGCACTAATGCCCTGAGGCACCAAATCACACATTTCAGGCAAAATGCAGGGGAACCTCTTCATGAGGCATGAGATCGCTTTCTGGATCTCATGCGGAAATGCCCCTATCACGGAGTTCCTAAATGGAAACAGGTCCAGTTTTTTTACTTGGAACTCCGTGAGGATATCAAACTTTTTGTTAATGCAGCCTCTGGAGATAACTTCATGGGTAAAGATGAAGACACTGTTTGGGAGATTCTTGGGAACATGTGCGAAAACTCCATAAACAATGAGTCTCTAAGTATGTTCGACCAGATGAATACCCCTGCATTAACAAACACACGAGGGACACACGAAATACGAAACTTATCTACCTCCGTCAATCTAGAGTTAGTGGCCAATCGCTTGGATAAGGTCTCTATCATCGAGAAGAAGTTGGACGATTTGACCCACCAACTCCAAAGGGTCACTTCCTCTCAACAAAGCACGTATGCACATCTGCCCACAAGGAGGGAGGTCGTGCATAATGTTCACCATTACCACTCTTATCCGAGCAAGCATGTCTATTTGCCCCCATCTGATCCAAGTTTTGGAGGGAACTCCAAACCATCTTACTCTAGTTGGGGAACTCTGAACAACGTGTCGAACCAGAGTCACGTTGTAAACCCAAATCAAGGCCAAGCACACTACATTTATCAGGCCCCTTCTGTACCTCCACTTAATCGATCAGAGGATTCTACTTCATACACGGATATCAGCAGCAACCTCTTATCCTGCCAACTCCAAATCCAAACCAAGTAGGCCTAAATTCAGTCACTACTCGTAGTGGCAAAACTACTCATGACCCACCTTACCCTAGTCAACCTAATCCGAGTAGTTCGAAATTGAAACCTAGGATGGATATCAAGGATAAACCCACTCCAAACCTAGAGCCTGAACCAATTCTAGAGAAGCCTAAAGATACTCCATTTCCCGAGGCCTTGACCAAAGGAAATAGGAAATCCAAACCTGTGGCATCTGAGGACTTCGTCAAGCTCTTTGATCAAGTTCAGATAAGCATTCCCTTGATGGATGAGATTTGCCACATACTGGCTTATGTGCAATTTCTGAAGGATTGTGTACACCAAAGCGTAAGCTATGAAATGAAAATAGGAGTCCGATTGTATTGTTAGAGCAACTTAGCTCTACAATCTTGAGTAAACTCCTACAGAAAGTGAAGGATTCGGGCACTCTTTTGATCTCCTACAAGATAGGGAACTTAGAGTTTGATTGAGCTTGATTGGATTCAAGAACGTCCATAAACTTGATTCCCACCTCCTTACTAGACCATTTTAAAGAAATTAAGCTTAAACTGACCAAGGTGACACCAAAATTTAGTAATAGATCGATTAAGTCACCAAGAGGAATTCTCGAGGATGTACTAGTTAAGGTGTGAGATTTCTATTTCCTGGTGGGTTTCATTATTTTGGACATGGATACTCTTGAGAATTTGAAAGAGACACCGATCATCTTGGGGAGACCATTCTTAGCAGCCACTAGGGTGAATATTAATTGTGAAGAGGTCTAGATCGAATTGAAATTCAAGGATAAAACATTAAGGATTGATATTTTTAAGGCCTAGAAAGGAATAAACTATGGGGCAATTGAGTATGTGACATAGGTTCTTTGCTTGAGGATCCGATTCCCGAGGTGAACCCAATTTTCCAAGGGTCTCAATCATAAGGAAATCTTGACCCACAGACTAGGAAGCTTGAATCTGATCTAGACCCATCTCTAGCTTCCACCCTATCTTCTAAGGCCAACCCTGAACCTCCACCCACTGCTGATAACCCAATCCTAGAGTTGAAACCACTCTCAGACCATTTGAAGTATGTATTTTTGGGTTCAAATCAAACATTTCTGGTGATTATTAACTCTCAACTCACTCCTGATCAGGAAACGAAACTGATTTCTGTCCTCCAGCAACATCATAGAGCTGTTGATTGTACTCTAAAGGATTTATCTGGAATAAGTTCCTCATATTGTACTCATCGATCTATTTAGAAGATGGCTCACAACCTTCTTGTGAGATGCAGAGAATTAACCCGAACTCTAGGAGGTCATGAAAAAGGAGATCATTAAGTGGCTCGATGCGAGAATCATCTAGCCCATCTCTGATAGCCACTGGGTGAGTCACATTCAAGTTGCGCCTAAAAGGGCAGGACTCACCATTATTACTACTGAATCTGGAGAAACCATCCTGACTTGAATTGAAAACTCTTTGAGAGTCTGTATAGACTATCAGAAGCTAAACACCTCCACAAGAAAAGACCATTTCCCTCTCTGATTTATTGACCAGATCCTTGAGAAGCTGGCGGGGAATCAATTTTTCTGCTTTTTGGATGGATACTCTAAATATAACCAAGTGGCAATTCATCCTGAAAATCAGGAGAAGACCACCTTTACCTACCCCTACGGGACTTATGCGTTCTATAGGATGCCATTTGGGCTATGCAATGCGCCTACCACTTTTCAGCGGTGTAAGCTAGCAACATTTTTTGATATGGTAGGTAAATACCTTGAAGTCTTCATGGACGACTTTTCGAGTTTTGGTCAAACATTCGATGATTGCCTTTTGCATTTGGTTCAGATCCTCTAGCGATACATTGAGGTGAACCTGCTAAAAGAGCTACTTCATGGTTCCTAAGGGCATCGTACTTGGACACCTCGTTTTTTAGAAGGGTATCCAAGTTGACCGAGCAAAGGTGAATCTGATTTCCAAACTTCCTTTACCTTCTTCGATCAAAGATATTCGATCTTTTCTGGGGCACATGGGCTTTTATCGACGTTTGATATTTGATTTTTCTAAGATTGCATGCCACTTGACTAATCTTCTCTCAAAGAACACTCCCTTTGAGATGACAAGTGAGTATGTTTGTGCATTTGAAATTCTACGCAACCGAGTAACCTAGGATCCAATCCTATAATCTCTCTCAGCCATTTGAGATCATGTGCAATGCGTCTAACTACGTGGTAGGAGCGGTATTTAGGAAAAAGATCGATGGAAACAATGGTGATATACTATGCCAGGAAGACACTAGACGAGGCTTAGCATAATTATACAATTACGGAGAAAGAGTTGCTGCCGTAGTATTTGGTTTGGATAAATTCAGATCATACCTCTTGGGATCTCACGTCATTATCTACTCAGATCACACCGCTGTGAGGCACTTGCTTGCAAAGGACGCTAAAACAAGGCTGATTAAATAGATCTTGGTCCTGCAAGAATTTGACCTCGAGATAAGCGATAAGGTAGGAAAACATAATGTAGTTGCTGATCATTTATCACATCTTCCTTCTTCGCTCATTGACCCATTCAGACCTATTACCGAGCATTTTCTAGATGAACATCTTTTGGTCGTTAATGGACTTCCTTGGTTCTCTGATATCGTAAACTACTTGCTCACTAAGAAAGTCCTATCTGATTGGGCCAAGACCAAACGAGACAAGCAGATTTCCGATACCAAGTATTATTTCTAGGAAGATCCTTATATGTTCCACATTGGCAATGACCAAGTAATTAAAAGATGCATTTCTGTTGATGAGGTCAAATGACGTTATATCCTTTTGTCACAACCAGGCCTGCGGTGGCCATTTTTTTGGGCGTAAAACTACAAAATGATACTCCAGTGTGGGTTATTTTGGCCCACAATGTTCAAAGATGCACAAGCTTATTGTAGGGCATGTGCTCGTTGCCAGACCCCAAGCAACATGGGCCTGTGCGATATGATGCCTTTAAATCCGATCGTGGTGTGCGAAATATTTGATATCTGGGGAATTGATTTTACGGAACCTTTTCTTAGATCCAATGGCTTCGAGTACATCTTACTTGCTGTTGATTATGTCTCAAAATGGATCAAAGCCATCCCCACGAGAACAAATGACCATAAAGTTCTTCACTTCATCCAGGAGAACATCTTTTCTATATTTGAGGTTCCTAAGGCCATCATCAGCAATGGCGGGTCTCACTTCGTGAATGTGCACTTCCAATCCTTGTTGAAGAAATATGGGGTGTTGCATCGAATTTCAACTCCATATCACCTGCAAACCAATGGACTAGCCGAGCTCTCCAACCGGGAGATCAAGAAGATTCTTCAGGTCACCATCCGACCTGATAGAAAATATTGGTCAAACCAACTTCAGAAAGCATTATGGCCCTATAGGTCAACCCATAAGAACCAACTAAGGATGCCTCCATTTAGACTAGTTTACAAAATGTGCACTTCCAGTCCTTATTGAAGAAATAAGGGGTGTTGCATCGAATTTCGACTCCATATCACCTATAAACCAATGGACTAGCCAAGCTCTCCAACCAGGAGATCAAGAAGATTCTTCAGGTCACCATCAGACCTGAAAGAAAAGATTGGTCAAACAAACTTCAGAAAGCATTATGGCCCTATAGGTCCACCCATAAGAGCCAGGTAAGGATGCCTCCGTTCAGACTAGTTTACAGAAAGGCATGCCACCTTCCTGTAGGAATGGAGTACAAGGCCTACTAGGCAGTAAGGAAATGCAATTTGGATCTCAGGATGGCCGGAATCGACCATCATTTTGCTAATGAGTGAGATTTATGAACTACGCAATGATGCGTACGAGAACTTGCATATCTACAAAAAGCAGATTAAGGCTCTTCATGACAAGCACATTTCACGAAAAACTTTTTACCCTGGTCAAAAAGTGCTTTTCTTTGATGCCTAACTCAAGCTCTTCCCAGGGAAGCTAAGATCGAAGTGGACCAACCTTTTATAGTTCAAAGGATCTTTGGAAATGGAGCTGTCGAAATCAGCCAACTCAGTCACGACTTAAACCCTTTTGTAGTGAATAGTCAAAGACTACAACCATTTTTGGAGCTAACCGATCAAACTTGGCTGAAGAATCTTTTGATCTCCATTCCTCTTGGGCTGCATTGCGCCCAGCTGCTGGTGGTAAACTTAGTGCTTAGCAAGACGCAACCCATCATTTGAAAACCTGAGACCTTTCTTATCCTATTTGAACTGCATTCCTATTGCACTTTAGGGTTCATACTTTAGAACAGCCGACTTCACCTCCAATACTCGTATTGGAGCTTGAAATAGTTTGCAACAACCATTCCAACGTGACTGCCCACCCTTATATATCTATTCTAAAATATAAACTAACCTAGATTCAAACCCACCTTGTTTGCAATAAGGTTATCGTAAAACTTAGGCATGGGGGTATTAAAGTGCAAAATAACTGGAAATCAATTTTTTAAATGGTTCTCACAAAAAAAAAAGGGATGAAAGGAGAGGAAATCTCTTGAGTTGAATTGCAAATCTATAATGAGGAAGGAAAGAGAAACATAGAAAGAAAAAGGAGCAAGAAAATAATTGTGTTAGTCCCAGCATGTGATTACGTCATAGTAGGGGGCTGGATCGAATGATGAATTAAGATATAAAGTGTTAAACCTTAGGAGATAAGTGAGAGATACTGACTTTAGGCCTCTAAGGCCTGTTTGGGCTTAAAAATTCGAGTATTTGTTAAGATATGGACTATTACTCATGAGGTTGAGGAAGTTGAGAAGCTAATATATTAAGTCTAAGGCTTAGAAAGTATCTGGTCTCTTGGTCTGCCCTTTGGTTTGTGGGACTTGGTAACCTAAGCATTCACATCTCACACACTAGTCTAGTTCAGTAAGCTTAATGAAGAATAATGCTAAAAAGGTCTTCTATTCGGGAAAAAATGGTTTCTTGAAAATCTGACTTAGGAACAAATCGAAAACACAAGTTGATTAGAAGAGTTCCCACCACATCAGTGGAGTAAATACTACCCTTAAGGATGCGTTATAACATAACATCTCATCGGCGCTTGTCTTTTAGGATACTTAAATATCCTACCAAGGGATGTAAGAACCTTATGCTGTTCGTGTGTCATAGGCAGCATTATCCCAAAATGTCAATTGCCAAGGCCTCGATTAGCTACAGAATGCAATGGGCGGCACTATCACAAAGTGTTGATTGCCAGAGTTCTGGGTGTTGCCATGGGCAGTGCTATCTGAAGCATCAATTGCAGGGACCCTTCGAGGATCAATAATAGGAACAAGGAATCTGACATAGATCATGTCGAGGGCCAATCTAATGTTGGATTTAGGGGAGTCACAAAAAAATTACAAAAAGAGAAAAATCTCAAAAATATTTCCCTCTATTCTGAAAAATATACTGGCAAGTTGAACCTAGATCTTTTTTCATCAACGCATGGGTACTTTAACTACGGGGGTCAACGAACCTCTTGGAAGGTGATGGTAGCACCATCATTAGTGTTAATGTGCTTGAATTAGACTAGCTACTGTAATAAATGCTCCTACATGATCGTCTGAGGATCATAATTCTAGCTGAAGTGAATCTAAGATGAAGACAAGAAATTAAAAGGGTTAATTCTGTTGTTTTAATGTCCAATCACTAATGGAGATTAATAAAGGGGTTGACTATGGTTTAATTCAACATCAAATGAACTTAAAAAGACCATGAAGTGGGCTCAGAATAATTGAATGAGGTTTAGAGCATTTTGAGTATTAAAATAGTACAGAAAATCCTAATTACCAACCTCACTCAAATTGAAAGGATTCTAGTAGACATAAATTCAATCTAAACCTCCTAAAAGTCATTGAAAAATATTCTAAGTGGTTTGGTACCTTCACTTTGACCATCGGAACTCGTTTTGACCAAAAATAGAGATTCAGACGAGAATTTGCCTTGATTTAGGCTTCTGTGTAATTTACCTAGCCAAACGTGCTCAAAACTCAAATCTAAGTTCACCATTAGATTCCTTGGATTCAAATTAAGTTAACACCAAAATTTGGACCCAATTAGAGTCCATCTTGACCTAATTTACAATTCAATCCCCAGATCTCTGTTTATTTCAATTAAACCCTTAACTTCGAGGTTTTTCTCACCAAAACACCCCTAATTTCTCATCTTCTACACAAAGTGGTCCCTACCGCCTGAAACTTCTTTTTTTCCTAAACACAGAGTCAAATACAAAGAAGTCGAGCTTTGATCGTGGAGTTCTCTTCTTATCAACTCTTGTAAGAAGATCCTCTTCTAGTTAGAACAGATCCTAGATCCTTTGGAAGAGGATTGCCTAGGCGAACTTGAGATTTTTGGGATTTTTAGTTTCCAAATTCGTAAATCCTACACGTGAATTCTTCCAATTTGAGCTCAAATTTAAGCTCTGCTACGTCTCAACATAGAGGGCAGTCGATTCTATGTCGGATTTCCCTCTCATCCTCCTCTCCGACTGCGATCTCCAACAACTCTGGTAACCCAACCCAACCTCCTCTTCAGGACACCCAACAACCAAATTGGGTGACCCAATCTCCTCACAACCTTCTTCCTCTTCTCGCATGCCAAAGCAGGAGATCCTACCTCCATCGTTGCCGTTTACCTCCACTGGAGGATTCATCTTCCTCATGTCCGGCAAGGCATGCCAGCGCGATCTTCTACCCCGCTCATCCATATAAGTTCCCGACTCCCTCCCTCTCTATCTCTAGAATCTTTTTAGGTCACTAGTTTCTAGGTTCAGTCACTCTACACACCGTACCACCTTCTTCTCCGCCTCCGACCATGTCTCCAACGTGGTCGCACACATGCTACACCGCACGAATCACAACACTACCACCACCACCACCATCCTCTCCATCCCTAGAGCAAAAGCCATAACAAAATTAGGACTTTCGCTCACGTATTCACCTCACCCCACCAACCCACAATCCGCCTACAACTCCACCTTCGTCCAACTAGCTCAACCTCTAAAAACACCTCTCCACCACTGTCAGAACCTTCCTTGCTTCACGACGAGGCATTCGAGTGTTTTAATTAGGACTTTTAGCTAGTGTTATTGACTTCAGGGTCTCGCCAGCTCTCCGTTTCTCTTTGCCGTCATTTGCCGCCGCCTGATCACCATCTCCCCTGCTATGACCTCCAGCAGACGCAGACTACCTCCACGAAGGATTCTAGGGCCTCAATTGACCGAGAAAAGCCCAACAACAGTAACAATTAGCTAGAGCTCCATCTCTTGCAAGCATACGAAGACACTGAGACCAGATAATCCCACATTGGGCAGTTTTAAAAGTAATTTCAATACTTCTTGTTTTATGCCCATTGTTGTGTTGCTTAAAAGCATGGGGTTAGGGCCCACTGATCCACGAGCATATGCACCCGATCCGCACTCGCCCATGCCCATGCGAGTCGGACCGGACCCCCTACGCTGAATCGATCTTAGGAGAGAGGATTTCTGAGAGAGAGGAAGGGGGTTTTGCAGTGTTGGGATTTGAAACTTAAGTTGTCCAAGGCTTAATTGAGATGTTTGATTTAAGAGAACTCTGATATGAGGAGTTGTTGAGAATTTGACTAAGTGTTTGAGGCATTATTTGAGAGTTGGTCTGACATTGAATTGAGAATAAGCCTGAGTATTAAGTGATTCATTAGTGGTTCTAACCACCATTATTTTTGCTTGCTCTTGTTTTTTGACTCTTGATATATAGTCTGCAAGTTATTGAATATATTTTTTATTATTATTGTGCTCATTTATATTAATGGATTGGTGATTGATTTACGATTATTTTGCTCCCTGCGAATGACCTCGGAACTCAACGTTTTTCGAGCTTTATAAATTTAAATGTCGATTCGATTTTCATTGGCTATACTACAATGTGTATTTTCCTAAACTACGGCAATTTCCGACCAACATTTTGGCGTTGTTACCGAGGAGCAATGCACACTTCAATCACTAATCACACTTATTCTAACTCGATTCTAACTTGCTATTTCTGTTTTGTTGTGTTGTTGCGAGGTGAACCAAAGATTTAAGATTAACCACTCAAGCAGCCACATTAGGGGTAGGTAACCACGTTTCCCTCTTCCTTAAGCCCTCTTCTTTTGGAAAGATTGAAAGGGAATCAATTAGGATGCACTTGTCTTATTTTCTTAGTAATCATCATTAAGGGCAAAAGTTTCCTGATTTGATCGGATTTGACTAATTTGAGATCCCTACCCTATACTTGCACATATTAGGGACATAAGGTTCCTTGGGCTATTCACCTTCTTGATTGAGCCCTAGGTACCATCTTTGGAAGAAATTGGACCTAGGAATAGGGCTAGACTAGGGTTTCCACATTAGGGTTCAAGGACTAGTACACACTTGCCTGCTTAAAAAGGAAATCTATTCCTACATTGTGTGCTACCCAAGCCCTTGTTTGAATTGATCTAATCAAGTAAACCCTAAAATCAAGTCTCTATAATCACTTGAATCATTAAAATCTGGGACCTAATAACCTATTTGAGAATCGATTTAGGGTGATTTGGGTGTTTTTGTCAAAACCTCATCCTCTACTTTAGGACAGGTTGGTGAAGTTGGTTCACTTTGTGAATCAACCAACCTCCAAATTAGGTCACAAATCGAATTAACTTCTAATTCAAGTGAAGGCGCAAGCAGGATTAAAACTGGTAGACTTAGGCTTTAACTTTTCTGGTCTACTCGGAATCGCGGTGACAAGGAAGGTCGGGTGGGGGAAACCCTGTAACCCGTGGGGATGCTCTACCGTGTAGGGGTCTTTGTGAGACTCTCCTTTCCTTGCTGCCCAAGTAATTCTCGGGTGGGTGAGTTGTTGATCCAAAGGTCCATCTGCCTCGAATTGCCATAGTCACCCAGCCTTGTTGGGTTCCTCGATTGGGTCCAATACACATTTTGTCCCTTATCTGATTCCATAGTGCATGTACAGGAGGTCCTTAAGACCAGTCTTGAAACCTCCATTAGCAGTTTACTTTCATCGGGGTCAAGCTTCTGCTCAATTGTTTGGGTTCCCTATCAATCAAATCAAAATCTCTTACGATCATTCCACATTTGAGCCCAGTTCTCCATCCATTGCTTCCATGGACAATCAAGATCCTGAAGGAAAGGGCCCAATACCCAACTTTCAGACCAATTACAGAATCTCACGGATCTACTCCATGCATTCATGAACCCCCGACGATGCCCGTAGATGCGAGTTCACTGCAATCCCGTGGCCGTGGCTATCGAACCCAGGGTGCAAATCCCAGCTTAAGGACTTAATACTAAATTAAAGCCAAATCTTATTAGCACGATCCCCATATTTCATGGATTGGACTCCGAAGATCCATTCCAGCACATCAAACAGCTAAAACATTTGACCCAAACTTTTGGACCACCTATTCAAAACTAGGACCTCCTGCTCATGAAGATGATCTCCTTCTCTCTGATGGACGAGGCTACCCATTGGTATCAAACCTTGACTCGACCAATCAACATGTGGGAGGAACTACAAGCCAAATTCTTCAAGAAATTCTTCCTGGTGGGTCGCACCAATGCCTTGAGGCACCAAATCATGCATTTTACACAGAATGCGAGAGAACCACTTCATGAGGCATGTTATCGCTTTTTGGATCTCATGTGGAAATGCCCTCATCATGGGGTTCCTAAATGGGAATAAGTCCAATCTTTTTACTAGGGACTCTATGAGGACAATAAAATAGTTGTCAATTCAACTTGCGGTGGCAACATCATGGGTCAACATGAAGACACCGTTTGGGAGATTCTTGATAACATGTGTGAGAACTCCATAAACAATGATCCTATGTGTGTGTTTGATGTGCATTGACAAACACATGAGGGGCACACAAAACACGAGACCTATCTGCATCCGTTGACCTGGTGTTGGTGGCCAATCGCCTAGATAAGGTCTCCATTATTGTGAAGGTGGACGAATCGACTCACCATCTGCAGAGAGCCACCTCTTCGTAGCAAAATAAGTATGCACATCCGGCCTCAGGGAGGGAAGTTGTACATAACATTCACTACCATGCATATTAGGGGTTGGACGTGTATCCAACCCCGTCCGATCCTAGTTTCAGAGGAAACTCCAAACCATCTTACTCTAATTGAGGGAACCCTGAACCTTTGTACCCTAATTACTCTGGAGTCCCTCAGACCTGCGAAGATCTCCACACCATCCAGAATGATCCGTTCTCCAACTCATAACTCTGGATAATGTAATCATATGAATTTCACGTGGTCGGGAAATAATTAGAACTCAAGACCTCAATTCCAACCCCGACTACAAGCTTCGCGACCGTATCAGCCCACTTAACATAGGCCCAACTGGAATTTCCAAATCGGGCCTACTAAGGAAGATCAAATGAGTTGGATTTTGCAGACCTTGCCTGATATGCAGAAGACTAACGTAGCTATACAAAAGTAGCATAAGGCGAAAACCACAGAGGTTCGCAATCAACTCGCGCAAATGGCTGGGACTTGGCAACCTAGTGTACTTCTGTAAATTCCCTACGGGAGGGGGTGCAATATGCGTGACGTATAAAATGCTGAATTAAAATAATCTCAAAAAAAAAAGTAATCACACAATGGCACAAGAGATTTTTAGGTGGAAACCCAACCCGGGTAAAAACTACGATCTAACCCTCTTAAGTTAGGATTTCTCAATCGACAAAGTCAATCAAATCCGCTAAACGAACTACTTAAAAGGAGAGTAGTTCGACCTCAGTACAACCACGCTACTTAATACCCGAGGGTAGCGTACCTCAAAATCACCTCTCTTCACGAGGAGTATTTTGTCTCTCGATGGAGATGGGAATTCGCAAAGCGAATACCCAACACAACCAAAGATAAGATACAATACAACCTATATAGCCACAAAATTTATGGTTAAATCTAGCTACTATAGGTAAGGGAACTTCCCTTTGGTGAAAGTGCATCAGCGTGCCGACGCAAGTACATGAACCACACGGTGGCACTTCGTCGCTCTCGTAATCGCAGAGGGAGAGCAGGTACGCAACTTGATTGAAGCTCTCGAGATGTGGAACAAATGCTTAGAGAGCTAGAGCTTCTTCTTAAGATCAAAAGGACACAATATGGTATGAAAGTGTGTTGCTTGGTGTGTTCTTGCAAGGCAAGGGTCCTCTATTTATAGAGGGCCTATGAAGGCTTTGGAAGGCCTTAGAAGGTTTCCATAGCCGTTGGAGTTGAACCCAAGGCAAAATAGGTCGTAATCAGAATCATTTATGATTCTGACAAGGTCATCAGACGCCTAGTCCAGGTATCAGACGTCTGGAAAACTAATTTAAGACGTTTGGGAACTAAGTCAGACGTCTGATTCTAGCCGGATTTCCTTCCTGACTTTGTTCAAACCTAAACAGGATTCTAGTGTAAGGCCATCAGACGACGTACAGAACGTCTGACACTAGGCCTGGACGTCTGGAAACCTATTGTACTGCGGGAATAGATTTCCTAAGGTAGGTTAATGGGTACATAATCTGACAAAGGTGATTTTGACTCACAACGAAGCTTAACGATCACAAATCAGACATCTGGGGTCCACTACGGACGTCTGATAGAAACCTAACGGTTATTTTCCTTAACGTATAGTTTGTAAGCCAATGTTCTACTAATTGGACGTCTGGCACAACCATCAAACATCTTCTAAGACGTCTCGACTAAGATCTGGTCGTCTGATTTCATCAGACAGAACATACTTAGTCCAACCTAAGTTATTGGATGTCTGAGTCAACAATCAAACGTCTTAAAAGTCACTATCATACATCTGATTTCCAAATTAGACGTCTAATTAGGCTGTCAGAACCCTATTTTGATTTTCTAAGTTCTCTACAGAAAACCTAAGTATCCTAGGGTTGTGCAAGTGTTCCTAAGACTACTTTAAGGGTACTTTGAGGCTCTTTAACAAGTAATCTAAGAAAGATAAAGAGCAATAAAAGAAATAAAGACAAATTACAATGAATAAGAAGGGAAGTCTATCCTATTCTTCATCTCCTTCCTTTTTCAAGCTTTCGCTCCTAGCGAAGCTCCTCCTCCATTAAGCTTCTCTAATCCGCCATGGATGCGAGCTCGAACTCTGTCTAAACATGTCTCCATTTGTAAATAACCTGAAATCTAAGACTTCAAATGCAAATATTAACTAACGCGTGTTTTGTTACCATCAAAATAAATGATCGTAGTGCATTAGCACCAATACTTCCTTCCCAACCTCTACCGAATCCAAATAAACATGCTGAACCAAAGGTGCGTTATGAACCCAAATCAGGGCCTAATAAATGCTAGTTTATCATCATTTTTATCTCCAAAACAAACCTAGCTCTTATGATTTTAACTTTGCAAATGGATTTCTAGGTTGCATTTAGGCATCACTTAGGTTAGGCATGCATTGCATTATTTTTGTTGTTTTTGACATGTTTACTTGAGTGTTAGGGATGATAAGATAGCCAGACCCCTAAAACCCTAACATTCAGGAAGGCAACAGGTGAAAAAGAAGCTCAATCCAGCTAGGACTCAGCTAAATCCAGCTCATCATAGCTAGATACCAGCTCATTTGGCTTAGGATTAGCTCTCTTAAGCTCTATTCTTCTCATCTCAGCTGAATAGCAGCACAGGGTAGCTCAACATAGCTCAACCTAGCTCAAGTCAGCTCAGACCCAACTCAACTTAGTTGAGTCTAGCTCCTTTTAGCTCTAATTAGTTCACTGAGAGCTCTAGCTAGCTCAACTAAGTTGACAGGAGTCCACCCAGCTACTTCCAAATCCACTCAACTCAAGACAGTTGAAGATGACTTCAACTAACTCAGGCCAGCTCAAGTCCAGCTCCTAGAGACTCCACTTAGCTCAACCTAGTCATTTAACCTAAGCTAGCTACTCCAGTTAGCTAGGTTATCTCCGGGAGGATCAGACCCAACTCACCTCAGCATAATTCAGCAGAAGCTAGCTCACTTTAGCTTGGCTTAGCAACTGGCAAAGAACTAGCAAGCTAAGTCAGCTAAGGTAACTCCTTACTATTCTCTTCAACAGTCACCAGCTCTAGTACAGTTCCAAACAACTCTCCCTCAACTCCTCTTCCCTAAACCCTAGCTCCCTCCACTACTACCCTACTAGCTAAGCTAGCTTAGCTTAGGTTCACCTAAGCTATCCACTCCATGGCCGTCCATACTCCTACTTAACCCCAACTTAACCTAACCCTAACCCACCTATTTTGAAGCCAAAACACACCCCCTTGCACCTCTTCACCTTAATGCCAAAATATGGTGCCTCTTTACCCCTCAACAACCACCAAAAACCACCTTGTGTTGGCACCAACTAACCCTTCTAGATCCTCCTATTGTTGGTGCCAAAACACCCCCATATCCTAGGCTTACACCTACCCCCTAAACCCATCTCAACCTTACACCTACCCCCTTCTAGAATCCCCTTAAGATGGTGCCAAGCCATGGCATCCTTCCATGGCTGGCACCAACTTTAGGTGACCCTTAGCCAACCATAACCACTCCTCTAGCACCCCTTAGGTTGGCGCCACTTATCCTACACCCTAGGATCCCAAAACCACCACTTAAAACACCATCCTACCCTTACACCTACCCTCCACGCCACCTTAACCCTAACCACCTAAAAAGTGGCACCAACCCCCCTTTAACCACACCTAAACCACCACCTAACACACCCCCTCATGTGGTGCCATTAAACCCCATCCCTCCATCTCCTAACCACCACCATATAATTCAATCCTAGCCTTACAACATACTTAACCAACCCTTAACCCTAGTTCCTACCAAAAGATGGCGCCAACCATCAAATACCCCTTCATTTTGGTGCCATCAATCCTAGCCCTAGGATCTCCTAACCACCCTTCATAGCCGACCAAGAGAAGGAGAACAAGATTAAGGGGACAGTCTATCCCCTTGGTGCCTTCCCCTCTTCCCTTCTCTCTTGTGCCACGCCAGCCAAAGGACATCCAGGAGGAGGTCTTGAGGGTGGTGCATGCCCACCTTAAGAGGAATTCTTTTGGGTGGAATTCTTCCACCCTTGGAGGAGCTTGGGCATGCCCTATCCAGGGTTTTCCAGGAAGGAGAAGCAATATACTTGGAGGAGCACTTTAAGATGGAGTTGGAGAGACCCTAGTTAAGCCCAGGAGCAGCTGAGCTTGGAGCAAGGATCTCCTCCTCTTCACCATCATCACAGGAGGATTAGTGTTTTTGCATCTTTTGTATTTTTATTTCTAGTAGTAAAAGCATTCCTCTACTAGCGATTTGTGTAAAACATTTCTTCCTTATAAAAATTGCCTTCCCATAATTTGTGCTTGCATCTTTATTAATTATTTTTTCTAGCACTTTTCACTTCCTTTCTCTAATTACCCTAGGTCTCCACGTACCTAGGATGAGCTTAGAGAGAGGTTACTTTTGTCACCTAGATGTTAGCTTTAACTAGTTTGGTGTAGCTCTTTTTCCCTCTCTCAATTTCATAGTTGCCCATTATTTCAAAACCTAAAAAATCTTATATTCAAAAATTCCAAAAAGAAAGTTGATTTCCAAATGTCAAGGGAGAATATTTAAAAGTGTATTCTTGCCTCCTTGGACGACCCTAGATACCACCGCTATCTCGGTTTATAATGTGAAAACGATAGCGAATTTGCGTGTTGCAATGACTTAAACCCTAGTTTTAACAATTCACGCATTTTTCGCATCAGGGTCAATCTCATTATGTCTATCAGGCCCCTTCTACACCTCCATCTGATGGGATGGAGGCTTCCACATCATACTCAGGATATCAGCAGCAACCACCACTCTTGCCAACTTTGAATCCAATTTAGGTAGGCCTAAATGTTGTCACTACACGTGGTAGCAAAACAACTCAGGACCCACCTTATCCTAGCCACTCCAGCCCTGGTAGTTCAGAGCCCACACCTAGGATGGTTATCCAGAACACACCTATTCCAGATCCAATGCCTGAACCAATCCTAGAGGAACCAACAGAGATTCCATTTCCCAAGGCCTTGACCAAAGGAAACAAGAAACCCAGACCCGTGGCACTCAAGGAAGACTTGGTCAATCTCTTTGAACAAGTCCAAATAAGCATTCCCTTGATGGATACGATCCGCCATATATCAGCCTACACGTGATTTCTGAAGGACTTATGTACACTAAAGTGTAAGCTGCGAAACAAAAACGGAGTCCAATTATGTTGTCTGAACAAGCTAGCTCTATATTTTGAGTAAACTCCTGCAGAAAGAGAAAGATCCTGGCACTCCTCTAATCTCTTGTAAGATAGACAACCTAGAGTTTAATTGTGCTTTATTAGATTTAGGAGCCTCCATAAACCTGATCCCCACATCCCTACTAAATCATGTTGAGGAAATTGAGCTTAAACGACTGAAGTGACTCCACAGCTGACTAACAGAGCAATAAAGTCACCAAGAGGAGTTCTCGAGGATGTTCTAGTTAGGATACGAGACTTCTACTTCCTGGTGGATTTCATTATGTTAGACATGGACACTTCTAAACATCTGAGAGACACACCAATCATCTTAGGGAGACCATTCCTAGCTACAGCTAGGGCGAATATCAATTGCGAAGAGGGCTAGATCGAGTTAAAATTCAGGAATAAGATGTTAAGGATCGATATCAAGCTTGGAAAGGAACAAATTATGGGGCAATCAAAGAAGTCTACGACATAAGTTCCCTAGTTGAGGACCTAATTCCTGAGGTGAACCGTGATTGATTTGCGATTATTTTGCTCCCTATGAACTTAATGTTTTTCAAGCTTTATAAATTTAAATGTCGATTCGATTTTCTTCAGCTATACTACGATGTGTATTTTCCTATACTACAACGATTTCCAACCAATAGTAGGCTCTAGGGACTTAGAAACCTTTGTTATAGACCCAAGGTTGAAGTTGATCAGGTTCGTATCTTGGCCGGTACTTGAGTACCTTAAGGCCTAGTGTTGGTATTTCTCTCTAGCCTCTAAAGGTATAGCACTATAAGGCTTCTTGATGATCAATTATGGTTTAGAGATATAGTCTGTTCCATAAGATTTTGCTAGAGCCTAGCAAAAGTTAGGCATGAGGGTATGATGGTAACACCATCACTGTCCATACCAAAGGCCTAATTCCAAGGACAAAATCTCCTTAATAATTAGAAAAAGGGGCATAATTCAAGTCTTCCTTGGATTTGAGAAGAAAAAGGGAAACTGAGTTAATTATGTTATTTTAACGTATATTCACAAGTGTAGATTAACTTAGGAGTGAGCCTATGCCTAATAAAAGGTCAAATGAACTTAAATTCCCAAGAAATAGGCTTAAACTGACTAATTAAGGGTTTTCTGAGAATTGAAGGTTAATTTATGAATAAAAAACCCTAATTACAACCTTACTTCAATTGGAAGGATTCTGGTGGAAATAAATGTAATCTAAACCTTCTAAAATTATTGAAAAATATTCTATGTGATTTGGAACATTCAATTTTACAAAATGAACCCATTTTAACCAAAAACAGAAACTATGGTGGGAAATTGCTATATTTTGGGTTAAAGTGTAAACTACATAATAAAACTTTATCAAAACCCAAATTTGAGGTCACCATTAGATTCTTTGGGTCAAAATTAGGTTACCCCTAAATTTGGAGCCTAATCAGAATCCATCTTGTCCAAATTTGTATTTAACCCCATCAGTCTCTGTTTATTGTATAAACCCCCTACATTTTGAATTTTCCTACACCTAAGTCCCCAGCTGATGTCACAATGACGTGAGGCGTTCATCTTCTTCACAAAAGAGGCAACTCGTAGCAGCTATTAAACCCATGGCCAGCGAGATTTGATTGAAGATTTGATCAATCAAATCTCAAGCAAATCTTGCCAAGCATGGTGAAATTGATCATAAGATCAAGACCAATTCGGCAAGCCACATCACAAGCTCCAATTTGGAGTAATTCTTTGCCGGCAAGCCTAGTTTGGCAAGTCCCAAAACTGACAAAAATTGCAAGCAGAGCTTGCGATTTTGGGATCATTGGACTGGGATTCTTCCTCTATATAAGTGCTTGGGCATTCCTAAGCACAATTTCGTCATGAATAAACCGTGTTTCCTTCTCTTCCCCTTCGCCATGATCGTCTTCTTCTCCGACCCCGATGACACCTCCACTCCACCTCTTTCATGCATGCTCCGACCAAAAAGGTAGCATTACCATCTTCCCCACCTTCGTCCGACCCTTGCCACCCCAGAGTAGGGGCACTTTCACCCCTTCTTGCTAGCGGCATCCTCCACGAAATCATCTTCTTCGCATCCGGTCGGCCAACACCGGACGCAACTTCACCTCCTCCATCACTTCTAGGTAGCACTCCCTCTCCCTTTTTTCCCGTAGAGTAGTTTAGGGTCATTATAGTAAGGAATTAGCCCCGATCCCTCTCAACTCCTTTTCTTCATTCCCACGGAAGGCGAGAGCTCCAGGAGCTCTTCAACGGTCTCCACACAACCCCACACCTCGCCAACCACCCCATAAGCATCGCTTGGCCATGGTAATCAAAAGACCTCAAGAAATTGAGGCAATTAATCACCAGAGCCTTCCGCTAGACTCCCCCATCACCCACCACCTTCCCCAAGTTCGGCAAACCTCTTCAAGTCACCTTACACCAAATTACCACCACCACCACCTTCGCTGGAAACCAGCGAAAATGTTCGAGTATTTAATTTGGGTCGAGAGGCCATGCTTCTTGCGTGCAAGTCTCACTGGAGTCACTTCCTTCTCTGGCACCGAATGACACATCCGGTGGTGGAATCAGGTGAAGACCACCCTTATCAGATGCGGAACCATTGTGGGAAGACATCTGGGTCATTGGACTTGAGATCCATGGCCAATCGCTCAGCAATCACCAGCTCCTTCTTAAGGTTGAAGACAAAGAAGGAGGGACCAATAATCCCACCTCGTCTCAGTCGAGATTTGAAATCGGGCATAAAGGGAAACCTGACCCCATAACACTCGCTCGGTATCAGGGGGTCGGGTCCCCATATACCACACGTGCATCCACACGCCCGCACACACATGGGCACATTTGGGCCTGGTACTGGGCCAGTTTTGGGCTGAGTTGGGCCAACTTTTAAGGCTTTGGCTGACTTTTGGGCTGAACTTTGACTAAGTGTTGAGACTGAGGCTTTGGTTTAAAAACACATTCTTTTTGCCTTGATTCATATTTCATATTGAGTTTTATTGTGACATTATTTGAGTAATCTATTTCTTTTTATATCAAACTCTATATCCAATTGATTAGTGATTATTTACAAATATTCTCCCTAAGATGACCTCCGAACTCATATTTCGAGATATAAAATTTTAATGTTTCTGTCACTTTAGTCGCTATATTACAACACGAATTTCAAACCTGACTTTAGTGTGCTAACAATGGATGATGAATATCCATTTGTAAATGGGGACTAGTATTGAAACCTGGATCACCATCTATCCGTACCATTTTAGGAAAAATAAATAAATATAATGTATTAATAAGCAGTATGGAAAGGTTGTATGGTCGCTGATTTATTTTTTAGCAAATAAGATAGCTTGCTGCCAAAAGACAACCTCTTATCATGGAATACATCATCATCACATTCTCAGACATACATCCTATGCTCCTAGTGTTTATCGTAGCTTGGAGTCCTTTTTCACAACATTTTACCCTGTTGAAAAGTCAATTTGCCCCTGCCAACATGTAGCCCATTTAAGCATGTTGCACCATATTACCTCTCATGTCAACTTCTTCTCCGCTATCTACCTCCCTTCATTGAACACCTATGTGAGTCACTCTTGCATCTGCAGCCAAGCCATCTCAATCTTTAGTATCCTCCCATGTCATGTTCTGCAAACAACAAAAGTGCTCCTTCTATGAAAAAAAATAGTTGCTCTAACATCCCAAATCCACCCTTGTAGGGGTTATGAGAAATTCTCCAAGGCTCCACATTTCTAGCACGTGCAAGCCAGCAGTAAATAGTCCATTGGGCTTGTCAAAAGGCTATGGAGCTGTTTACATGTATACGTCCTGTCCAAATCAAGGGAATGGCATAACCCAACTCCTCCCTCTAATAGGAGTCTGTGATCATCCTTCCAACATATCAGGTATCTTTTATCCCAAAGAACAAATCTACAGCACCATTATTTCCATGTTATCCTCTTGGGAATGAAAGAAGTGTCAAATATGAGACACACAAGTTCCTTAAGTACCTACAGTGGCAAGTGCATTTTTCCCATATTAGAAAGCAACAACTCCTTATGTCCAGCTTTGCTTGTATTCTATTCCCCACAGCATGATAGAATGACTTTTCTACAGCCAGCAAGCAACAGCATAATCAGGCAGGAAGACCAGCTTGGGAAATGTCTCCTTCTCCCGGATCCTCCTTGATATTTTTACTCTTGTTTGCTTTGAGGGCCAATCTCATTATGGAAGCAACCACGTCCAACACCCTTGTCAGTCCTTCAATTGATTCTACATCCACCATCACAAGAAATAGATGTTGCTAATGAACGAAAAATGAGACATAATAGGGATCCTTAAAACCTTAGAAATTGTTATCCCTGCACATGAAACTTGATCGTAATAAAAAATACATTTATCATCATTGTGAATAGAACGAAGGACAAAGGGTCAGCTTGCCAACAACTTCATGAGGTATAGCTTCTCTACACAAAGACCCTATTTGGAAGGGGAAGATCATTCATCTGATTCACCAAATCCACAAATGCATAAACCACCCATAACAAACAAATTCATAAAACCCATTCTATCCAATTTGATGCCTCCTTTTGTCTAATATCAAAGGTCTTAGATATATATGCCTTTATGAATGTTCTTGAAGTGATTTTTACTAGGTCAAATACCCTTTAGGCACTATATGGAAAAGATGGAACTTTATGTGACAACCCTTCCAAAGGTTCTATGACTTGCAAATATTAGCTTTGTTACCTTTCAAAAGAAATTAATATCAGCTTGTTAAAATTTTTGAGCACATGATTCAGCTTTCCTGTTGCCCCTTCCCCCTTGGAAGGAAATGCATCTTGCTTGCTATATGTACTCCAGTCAAGTGCCAGCATTATCTAGAAAAAAGGTTTTAAACGTATCAAGTCTTGATGTTTCTCTATGCTTATGAACATAAGACTTGTTTTATGTTCTTCACTAGTGGCAGAATAATATTGAGAACCTCATTGTCTGAATTAGATGTCCCTACTAGATGCTTAAAAAAAA
This sequence comes from Thalassia testudinum, assembly GCA_037157565.1. Classification (NCBI taxonomy): domain Eukaryota; kingdom Viridiplantae; phylum Streptophyta; class Magnoliopsida; order Alismatales; family Hydrocharitaceae; genus Thalassia; species Thalassia testudinum. Next base: position 19,314,587 of record JAZHRO010000015.1, on the reverse strand, counting down.
ATGATGCCATGGTTAGGAGAATAATGGGGAATAATGGGAATTAAGTTGTCTAGTTATGGGGAATAATGGGAATGCTTTACGCAATCATCTTCCCAGGCAATTTGTACACACATTTGAACTATTAACCGATTCCAACCTGCTTCCCATTTCCAAATTTTGTGGAACACAACAATCAAATATGGCACATGCTAAGGGAAATCATTTATCGATGCATAATAAGTTAAGGAAAAAATATAGCACAAGATAATATTGTTAAGAAGTGTTATCACTCCTTTTTCCATGTATGATGATGACTTGAGACCCATCAACAAGTGCCACAATCCTAACTCAAGCCTAGTCAGGATCTAGACATATTCAGGTTTTAGAATATTTAGGTTTAAGTAGTATTCCATGTCATATTCAAGAGTTTTTTTTTAGAGAAGTTGGATATTAGCTTTGAAGCTTTCTTTTTTTTAGGAATAGGCTACTGATGATTTTATATTTATGTACAAGCAAATTGTAACATCATCATTTCTATTAAAGAGCTATCACATCATGTCTAATGATTTGTAGCTGTGCATTACCTCATGTTAATCATGATCAAGATCTCATAGTTGAATACCTGACAACTATCAAACTTTTAGAATAATTAGAAACTTATGTATAGAGAGAGATTGATGGATAATTATGGCTCATGCCAGACTTATAGATAAATAATTTTCTTTTAGAATCATATGGAAAAATTATTCCATTGGATGTACATGTATGGTGCTATGAATAATTCAATTTGTTATTTTAAAAGAGTGTTATATCTTGTATATTTTTCTTTAATCGTACGTGAATGAAGGTAAACATTGTTGTTGATGATAACGTAAATCTTACATATATTAAAATATTATAGGGTCATAAAATTGAATAGGATTTAATTTTGAAGATCTCGATATCCATATTGACAGATCTAGTGACAGTTAGTTATATTGGTATTATGTTAAAAAAAGACAATTGGGGTTTATTAATTATAGTAACGGATTTACCAACTTTTTTTTATCCTACACCAACAGATAAAATCGCCGTTGTTGCTGCTATCACAAAAATGGCCAGCTTTGAAAACATGATTGTCATTGTAGCTCTAGGTACAACACCGACGATTTTTACCGTCGGTGTTGCCTACAGCAACACCTCTAAAGAGAATGGTTCCAATGACCATCGGAATAGTACCTTAGATCTACAACAACGGTCACTTTCACCTATATCAACAGTTATTGATCATTGGTGTAGGTCTGCAATAGGAAGAGAAGGGGAAGAGGGTAAAGGAAGGCACCATCCTCCTCCTAGCCATGTGTTGTTGAAAATAGGTAGGGATTTTCCCCTCTTGTTTCCTCTTATTTTCATTTAATACATTAATTTGGCCAAGTTGTTGCTGCAAAATTCTTCAGTCAGATTTGGCTAGAGTTGCTACTTTCTAAGCATTAAAGACTGATTTGGAATGCATTTGGATTGCTGAAAAGATTTTTGGGTTGCACTATATTTGGATTATTTATTGCCTATAGGGCTTTTCTTTTCTGAGGGGCCATGGGCGTATTTTGTGGATCAAAATTTTGAGCTTAAGCTATTTGGAGGTGTACACATTGCATGCTATTTTTATTTTCTGATTTAGATGTTATTTCCATTTGAGAGACAGCGATAGGCTGCTATGATGGAGTATAGGCTTTCAAATATGAATAAAAAAAAATTTAAGCAAAGAGGATTGATGATGGATCAAGGGTTGCTGCAACCTTTTTATACATATGTGAAATCAAAATCTGAGAGATAGACTAGGAGTGCATGGAAATGGATTGGTTTTGGCTCTTGGCTTTTTATTTAGGAGTACACATGTCAGAAAGGATAAGTTCCTTCACTCTGTTTTAGTTCTACTGTATATTAATATGCATACAAAGAAGGAATTTAGTGGTGGTTTTGAAATTAGAATGAATTATGGTTGCAGTGGTTGCTTTTGCTTTAAAATTTTCAGATTTGGAAATTGGCTTCTGTATAGGTTACATTTTTCTTGCAATGTACTGTCATATATGCTAGCTTTTACTTTGAATCTGCATCTTTCCTCGACTCTAATAACTATCTTTGTAAAAAATTGGCACTGTTAGGTTGCGGTTTCGATGTTAGGCTTTCCATTGTTACAATAAGTATCACATTAAGTCTTCCACCTATTGATATCTAAAAATGTTAACTGCGCTTGCACTAACCACCAGCTTATCCTGGTTAAGCCTTATATTGTCACTATTACAGTTTAAGAGTGGTCATTATTAATGAACATCTTGGCCTTCCTAGTGAGATGGCTTTTGTGATGTTAATTGATTGCCCAAAAGAAAATGTGATAAGGGAGAGCTTGTTCTGGATGAGTTTGCTAAACGATACATTAAGCAATTAGTCTTGGGTTGTGTAGCCTCATCCTGGACTCCAATGGTTACGATCGTTAACGTTTTCAAGTGATGATCTCTAAGGGGAGATGGTGGGATGAATCGGCGTTTAGTTTAACATTTTCAAAATACTTATTTTGTTATGGATGTACTTGATGTTGTGGGAAGGGGTCCAAGTATGATTTACTAGATAAGGTAGCTCATCATATAACTAGTTAATTATAGTTAATCCGATTAGGAGGGAATATAAGATAATGGGGGAGAGAGAATAGCAAAGAATAACAATTTGGGTCGGGAGCTTGATTGCAAGCAGATATAAGATTGTTGTAACACCTGTAACCTTTTAATGTCCTAGAAATAATCAAGAGGCATAAAGCATAAATTTCCAAAAGGCCTCAAATTAAGAATAACTTAAGAAGAGGAGATCGAGCCCCATCTCTTGAGGTAGTGATTCCTCTCTTGACACCACCTCTTGTTTCCTATGATTAGGATTGGTAGAGGCTATCCTTAGGGGTATAGGATTAGTCCATATAAGTGGGTCTTATGGTTGCATTATAGCGAGTACTTTTCATGCTTGACCTCAAGCGTTAGAGGGGTTAATCTTGGGTGTTGGACTTTAAATGAATAAGGAAAGGTTTTCCTTAGTTTAAACTTGATTCTTGTGTTCTTTTAACGCTTGCAATTGTATGGATGACTGAATGAAGGATTTAAAGTTTGAAACTAGGTGATGGAGACACCTAGTACTAGTATTGGTCACCAGTACCAGTGTGACCAATGCCAATACTAGTTGGCTTAGCATGGGCTACAATATGCTTTAAGTCAGGCATCGAAGGCACCTAGTACCGGTACTGGTGAGTAGTACTAGTACTGGATGAGTTTAGTAACCATGATAGTGGGTGCCAGTACCGATATTGGTGCTCATACTGGTATTGGCTCAGTTACTTGGAAGGGTATGGATGGTGCCTAGTACTGATATGGGTACTTAATACTAATACTGGTTGGTAGTGTGGAATGGTGCTAGGGTTGCCCAGTATCAGTACTAATATTCAGTATTGGTATTAGCTGGTAATGTGGAGGCTGTATTGGGGTTGCCCAGTACCGGTACTAAAGTTAAGTACCGGTACTGGCTGGCCTGGTTGAGGCTATGCTGTGGGTGCCCAGTACCGGTGCTAGCACTCAATACCAGTACTGGCCAACTATGGACTAGTGGGGCAATGGGTGCCTAGCACCAATAACTAGGATTAGGATCGGTACTGGTGTACTTGTTCCACCCTCCTCGAACTCTAAGAAAAGGATTAAAAGTTGATTGAATCTAGCTAAGGGTTGAATCCAAAATGTTGAACCTGTTAATGACTTGGCCAGAGCTTAAAAGGAGGAAATGTTTAGGTCCTAAGGTCTTAAGTAAGACCCTAGGTGATCCACTAGGTCATTAGGCTTTCGTTCTAGACATGGAACTCAATGGAATTAAATGATAGTAGGTCTACTAGGTGAGCTTGTAAGGCTGCACCCTTGGACTTGTGAACCATGGGTTCACTACTTGGGTTGGGGACCTGATGCTATTGTGGTAGGCTACCAAGTTATTTACCTCGAAACTTGAAGGGTTCACGAGTACGATGAGAGCGTTGGGCTGCCATCGATACATGGCACTTGTATGTACTCGAATCTAACTCAATGAGGAGGTACTCATGGCTTCAGGCTTTGTCGGCACTGGCATGAGCAGCGCGGGATGCCGGGGTATGTGGTACTCATAGCTAGAGGCTCACTTGGGGCTTGTGTGTACAAAAGTCACCTAGGTACCATGATGGATTAGTTGCGATCCCGTTTAACGATGAATTGGGAGGGCACACCCGAAGGCTATGCTCCTATGGGGAGCTGCTCCTAGTGGGAGCATTGGTGTGACCTGACAATTCTGGCAAATCCTATGATGATGATCTGGTTTATTTGTGACTGATCCTTGTTGGACATGAACTAAGCTTGCTCATCGTGGTCACAAGGTGTAGGCTTGGGTAGCTCCCAAGAGGCCTGACTCTTTTGACTGAGGTCAGCAACATTCTTAATACATCGAGAATGGGCAATCCTTTTTGAGGATCAACAGACTTGCTAGCCTCTCCCCTTGCAAGGGTGATACAAGCAGGTCGAAAATTCAAGGAAAAGATGCATCTCAATCTCCTCTGGTAGAGAGGGATAATTCCCAGAATTTGATCACTGAGGTAACGAAGAGAATAAATTTCATATTATTAAATAACAAGAGATTGGGGCAACTCGATTAATGGGATTGGACCACAGTGATTGGTGTGGTTAACCAGATTTGGGAGTCTAAACCTAGGGTGTTGGGTGTGGGCTAGGGATCTAGCCAGTTAGTGAAGTTGTACACTATCCTATTTTGTTATGATACAATAATTGCTTATTCCATACTGAGCATATTGGCTCATCCCTACTTTATGACCTAATTTTAGGTTGTTGCCATTGTGCAACATCGCCACATGAAATTTTATTTCTGCGCAGGTTTTTGGCCAATTTATGGATAGGTAATTTTTATGCTTTGGTTTTAAAAGTAAATTTCTGTTAGTGCATGTTTAGTTTATACTGTACATTGTCATTTATGTGCCATTCTCGTATGTTCTTTCATTCTCTTGATAAATGGAACTCTTTAATAGTTTGACTTATTTAGGTACAACCTAAATTAAATAAACCAGCACCTCTTCTATTGTCATTCCTTGGAACTCCAACCCTCATTTAGGGACTTGGGCTTTTGGGGTGTGACACTCAAGGACCTAAGAAGGCATGGGTACATAAGAAGGTTTTAAGCTCTTGTTTTATAGGCCTCAAGGAAGATGAACAAGTGGATTATGGATGATGGTTGTTCAAGGCATATGACGAGAGACTCCACACAATTCCTAAAGTTGAAGAAAGTAGGCGAAGAACATGTGGCTATGGGCAACAACCAAAGATGCCATATTATTGGTAAGGGTACAGTAGGTAACTCTTTTAAACAAGTTAGAAATGTTACCTTAGTAGATGATCTAAACATAATACTTTTACTGTTAGTCAAATATGTAATAGAGGATGTAAAGTAGTATTTGATAAATTTGGTTTTGAAATAATTGATAAAGAAACTTTAGTTCTTTTGAAAGGAAGAAGAGAAAAAGATATCTATGTTCTTGAGCTTGATGAGGAAGAAATGGTTGATTGCTTGCTTGCCTCTAATGAAGAAAAGAACTTATCACATATGAGATTAGGCCATGTCAATATGAGATTAATTGATAAAATAGTTAGAAAAGAAGTTGTTATTGACTTACCTAAAGTTAGTTATAGAAAGGATCATATTTGTAATGTATGTGAAAAAGAAAAATTAACTAAGTCTTCTTTTGAAAGTAAGGGAGTTGTGTCAACATCTAAACCACTAGAATTACTCCATTTAGACTTGTTTAGACCAACTAGACATGAAAGTCTAAATGGTTGTCGTTTTTGCTTTATTATTGTTGATGATTTTTCATGTTTTACTTGGGTGCTTTTTCTTAGATCTAAGGATCAGGCTTTTGTAGAGTTTTCTAGGTTAGCTAAGGGAATACAAATTGAGAAGAGTGTTTGTATCTCTCACATTAGGAGTGACCGTGGTGGAAAATTTGAGAATAAGAGTTTTTACCAAGTTTTATGAGTTTTTCGGAATCCATCATTTGTTTGCATTTCCAAGAGCTCCATGACAAAATGAAGTTGTTGAGTGTAAAAATTGCACACTCCAAGAATGCGGTCAAACAATGTTGATAGAATCGGGACTTCCTAAATATTTGTGGGCAGAAGCGATTAACACAGTTTGCTATGTGTTAAACCATGTTCTCCTTAAACCCATTCTTAAGAAAATCCCATTTGAGTTGTTTCACGGCTGTGTTCCTAGGATTTCCTATGTTAGAGTTTTTGTTGTCGTTCCTTCATCCTTAACACCAAGGACAACTTGGATAAGTTTGATCCTAGGTGTGATGATCGAGTTTTTATTGGGTATTCCTTACGTAGCAAGGCATATAAGGTTTTCAATAAGAAGACATCAACCATAGAGGAAACATTACATGTGCTTTCTGATGAATCATTCACATCAACTTCCTCTCCCATAGTTGATGATGATGAGGAGGCACCCTCTTTTATTGATGCTTCTAACATTCTAGACACCCAGAATGTTCGTGACTTGCCAAAGAATTGGACATTTCAAAGAACTTATTTTAGGTGATGTATTAACAGGTGTTCAAACAAGATCGAATCTGTTGAAGAGGCTTGTGGTGATGAGTCTTAGATCTAGTTATGCAAAAACTCAACCAATTTGAGAGGAATGAAGTTTGGGATCTGGTTCCTAGGCCTAAAGGCCACACCATTTTTGGTACAAAATGGGTCTTTTGGAATAAATTGGATGAGTCTGGAAAGGTACTTAGGAACAAAGCTGGGTTTGTTGCCCAAGGTTTTAACTAAGAGGAGGGCATAGATTTTGATGAGACCTATGCATCAGCTGTTAGGCTAGAATCAATTAGAATGCTTCTCACTTTTGCCTCTTTCCTAAATTTTAAACTCTTCCAAATGGATGTGAAGAGTGCCTTTTTGAATGGGGTTCTTAAAGAAGAGGTGTTTGTGAGGCAACCACCAAGATTTGAGTGTCTAGAGCATCTGGATTTTGTCTATAAGATCAAGAAGGGTCTTTATGGTCATAAGCAAGCTCGTAGAACTTGGTATGAGAAGCTAAGAACCTTCTTGATGGAATCTAATTTCCAAGTAGGTCAAGTTGACCCCACTCTCTTCATTAAAAGAAGGAATAAAGATATTCATCTTGTGCAAATATATGTGGATGATATAATTTTTCATTCTACTAATAAATATTTATGTGAGAATTTTGTTAAGTCAATGCAGGAAAATTTTGAGATGAGCCTAATTAGGGAACTGAAGTACTTCTTGGATCTCCAAATTGCTCAATTGGATGAATTTTCTTGAGTTAAGATAAAATACTCAAGAAATTCAAATTGGATGGATCAGAAGAGAAAAATACACCTATGAGTATCACTACTAATTTAGATGCAGATGAAAATGGTAAGGTTGTTGATCAAAAGGAATATCAAGGCATGATCGACTCTCTTTTATATCTTTTATTTTCAACATGTTTATGTGCTAGATTTTAATCTTGACCTAAAGAATCTTATTTAAATACAGTTAAAAGAATTTTTGAATAGTTGGTTGATACTTGAGATTTTGGTTTATTTAACCTAAAATCCGCAAGTTTGGATCTTATATCCTATAGTGATGTAGATTATGCAGGCTTTAAAATAAATCGTAAGAGTACTAGTGAACGGGAGATTTCGCTTGGCAGAAAAATATGTTGTCACGGTAATGATAATTGTGGTGGAAAAATCATGGATAAAATATATATATATATATATCAGTGAAAATTAACCACGGTGGATTAAGTTGTATCCATAGGGAGAAATAAGCCAATAAGATCACAGATATGTAACATTCATGTTCGCAGAAATATTCGTCAAATCAATCAATGGATATGCTGCTCTAAATGTGAACCCCCAATTTATAGAAAAGTCAATGGCAGTTTATGCAAATTTCATGTAAGAAATCAAAGCTCTAAATATGTGAATAGTGCATGTGCAGTGACATCCTATGTAATTTTTACTTGCATGCATATTAGAGTATAAATCTAAGTTGTAATTTGATGCAATCAAATGTGATAAACATGAGTTAAACAATTATGAAAAAGTATAAGTGTGATGATGCAAATTTACCTCAATAAAATAATAATAATCAAAAATTTGAGGAAGTGGCCATGACATAAAATGTAAATAATAATTCAACCTAAAACAGAGCAAATGTTTCCCTGGTGCGTGTGCCAAGTGGAGGCTGCGGTCGAGCGTGCGGAGCTCAGTAGAGGTTGGCTGCGACGAGAGCTTTCTGTTGATGGCGGTGGTGTCAATGGAGGTGGCTGGCGATCGCCGATCGGAGGAGAGGAAGCCGCTGGTGGTGAGGCTTTCTGGCTATCGAGACGACGACCATTTGATATGATCGAGGGCGTGGCTATGCTTGTAAGGGCAAGGCGGATCCGATGGAGTTGACGGCGCGGTGCGGGATGCCCGAAGGCGACGGCTGCATTGAGGTGGAGATCTGTGGCTTTGGGTTCTTTTCTGTCGGCAGCGAAGTAGAAGAGGAGGAGGCCGGGCCAAGCGCGACCTGTGGTGGCCGCTGCCAGCTGTAGGCGCACGACCTACTGTAAGCGAGAGTGGAGGTAAGGCGGGGCGTGGCTGAGATGGGCGTGGCCACTGCGGTTGTGACGCGTGCTGGAGGCGGATGTGGCACTGATTGCTTACATGCGAGTGAGTGGGTGCACGCATGGGTGGTTGGTGCGTGGTGAGGGGCTGAGGGGTTAATTCTCGACATAATTAATTAATTTAGTTATATTTAATTAATTAGGTCATAAAGTAATTTAAGTTAACTAAAATTAGTGTTGAAATTTTAGTATAGGGTCACGTTAACTAATATTTTAAAATTTAAGATCTTTTTTAACTGATTTAGTTCAGGTCATTCACTAGGAGATATAATTGAATCCTAATTTACCATTAACTTCTAAGAAATAATTAACAACTACTTAATTAATCAAATTATAATTAAAATACTTTAAACATGTGAATCTTTCACAAAGGATGAATCAAATAAAAGCCTGTAAAATTACATTAGAAAAATAAATTTACAAAACATATTTGACATTTAAAACCAAGTAAACAATGTTTATTACAAATTTTGCAAGAATATAAGGTAAGAAATGGTATTACAAGAAGTATCATTGCCTTTACAATAAGTTTAAGCTCAAAAACATAACAAAAGTAACTCCAGCCCTGAAATCAGACGTTTGAAAAGAAAGTTAGACGACTTAAAAGGTAAAATTAGACTTCTGGTAAAGTATATAGACCTCTGAATTCTCTATACATTTATTTTTGTTTCTCTGCTTAAGCTCCTATCTTCTTTTATTTCTCTTCTTTCCTTTATTTCTTCCTTTGCTTCTCTCTTGTGATCTCTCTTCTTAAGCTCTCTTTAACTCCTCTTCCATTTCTCTCTTCTTTTAACTTCTTAATTCCTTAAATCTTTTCCTCTCTTTCTTTTCATTTATACTGTGCATTCCTTATCCACACTTAGTCGATTTTTCACCAATCTTAACCCATTAATCTCTCACAATTATAAAAATTTATACATTTAATGGGCGAGTGGGCCTCGTTGGGGCACAGTATTGGACCATATCAAGCCCGCTCACATCCACGCCCACACTCGGGCCCATGCACGCACACCCACAAGCGCACACACCCACGCACAAGCACATGCACATGCACGCACCCACACACATAAGCTCATAATACTTACTCCCTGCGCTGACAACCGAGGGGGTTGTAGTGCAAAATCAATTTATACTATGGCGAGTGGCCAAGAGTTCCCGAGGTGGGACTTTGTTTAGCCCTTTCAAGACAGACTTCCATTGAAGATTCCCAGCGAACCACTGGGCCAAAATGGTCGAGCAAAGGCTCGATCGATAGCTGTTTAGATGCTCTACAAGATTGCAACACCAATTTGGTGTTTGGATCAACTCTGATCCATCAATTCTAGATATGAAACATGGTTGTCTGCCATGGTCGGGATGGTCTACAGTGAAGGAGAAACAAGTCTAATGACCTTCAAAGAGGTATTTGCTCTCAACTGAAGGCTTGAATGCCTACAGTGAATCATTCCATGCCACTTGAGTCAAGAAAGGAGGTTCTAAATAGCTTCAGGAGGAAGGAAAAACTGGTGAGCTTCGTTTCCAGTACACAGAACTCAGATTTGAGCTAAAAAATGCTCAACAGAGAGAGATTAACCTCCAAAAGAGGTTTGAACACCCTCAGAAGGTCGAGAGTGACTGATTTGGGTGGATTTGAGGTTCAAAATTTGCCAAAACGACACTGAAATAGTGTTGGGTTCATTTCTAACCCAAACTGCTCAGAAATCCAATTCTCAATTAATCTTCAATGAAACACAATTAAATCACTTCAAATATATTCTAAATCATAATAGGGACTCAATCAACCAATTTAATCATAAAATCAACCCTAAATTCCTACCAAAGTTGGAGAAGAAACACTGAAACTAAGCTAAACTAACCTAATCCTACCTAATTACCTAGCTAGATCTACTCCTGAGAATTAGCTCTACTTACCTGATGAAGGGGGTAAGGGAATCCATTGTTGGTAGGGTGGAAATGAGATCAAAATCTAGACTTTAGTGAGAAGAGAAGCTCTGGCCGATCTAAGGGGAGGGATTCCAAAGCTGTGGTGTGCTCAATCGCCGTTGGCAGGGTGAAAGAGAGGAAGAGGGGGTAAGAGAGGCAGCGCTCACTCGGTGGCAGCGCTTGAGAAGGAGAACGGAGACACTGGAGTTGCGGAGGAAGCCTACTGACCGACCACAGTGTGGGAGAGAGGGAAGGGGGTCGATCCCCGTGAATCGAAGGAGTTGAGGGAGTATTTATAGGTGGATGCGGTAAAGAAGGGGGCTAAACCTAGACGGGAAGAGGTCTAGATGCAAGGTAACCACCAGTGTCATCTCCGATGTCGGTGACCGTAAATTTTGACCTAAATTAGGATTTAAGGTTCATCTGAACTATCGGATGACAAGAAGGGGGTGAGCGAGGCAATGGCAACAGCGGCGATGGCTTTCAGGTGCAGGATAGCGAGTGATCGAGCAGTGTTGTCACCGACGTACAGGAGCCATCCGTGCAAATGAAGATGAAGAAGAAACGAGGAAGAAGACGCTGTGCTCACAGGGACCTATATGCAAGAGAACTTAAGGACCTAAAAATGCATAAAAGGACTCGATTGAAATGGTTTCTAAGGACCAGAATGTAAACTGAGGCATTTTAAGTTAAATTTAATTTAATTCTTTTCCAACTTTTTATATATAATTATAAATTAGATAAATATTATACAAATGCCTTGAATTTACATTTTTGACCCATTTAGCTTTATTTATTTTAATTAATTAAGTTACTTAAGTTAATACGTAGTTATAATTGATGCTTAAGTTAAATTAAATATTAATTAGGTAGCTAAATATTTATAATTCAAGTCCAAATTATTATTTAAATTACTAATAATATTAATTGATGTTTAATTTAGTGTTTTTAACTTATTTTATGGTCCTTTGATATATTATCCCGTATATCATAATTAAACCCTATTTAGGTATATTTCTAGCTAATTAACTAGGGAAACTAGTTAATTAGGGGTATTTAAGAGCTATGATGAGTCTCTCATCATCCCCGAAGCCAAGATTTTGCTAGTCCCTAGCAAAATTAACCAATAAATATGATGATTTAAGCACCAGGGTGTTTAAATAATTATAAATAAATCTAAGTATAGGAATGCTTAGGTCAGAATTTTTATATATTCAATTTTTTAAAAAAAATTTATATTCTAAAATAAATATCCATAAATATGCAGAGCATTTGCATGAATCTCTTTACTTAGACTCGAAAACTTAAACACTTCTCAAAATACGTATTCATTAAAAATAGAATCTTTGATGGAAATTTCTTTTTAGATTAGAATTTAGAAAACCTGCTTATTCTCTATATTTGCTCTCAACCCTACAAACTAAAGAGGTCAAGATGTTTTAAGAAAACAAAACTCCAAGATTGGAACTTAAATTCTAACTCAGAAATTCAACAGAATTAAGTTAATCCTTAGGTTTGTGAAATCTAATTTTTACCAACCTAGCTTTTTGTAAATTAACTGGACACCCTTTATTAACCAAACTCGTAGATGGCAAAATCCCTAACTAGCCTGCCCACAACACAAGGACAGACTTTTAGACCTAGGGTTTTGTTAATCTATCTCCTTTAGGCCTCAACTGCTAGTCGACAAAACCTGATTTCTTAGGCTTCACTGCCTAATACAAAGGTTTAGTAGCTATGATTTTAAAGCATCTGTGCTCGTGAGTAGAATTATCCTAAAGGCATTCGAAGTTGCAAAAATTCAAATCTTAAGACATCAATTTCCAATCCAGGTTATTCCAATTCAAGCCTTTGGCTTGGCCTTACTTAGATTTGGTTGCTTTCTCCTCACCAATTTTCTATCCCGAGGTCAACACTTTTTGTATATATCTCCTCGGTGGACCACTGGATCGCTTATTCCTATTTTTTATCTCCATATTTTTTTTCTTTCTTTTTCTATAAGATAAAACACCCATATGTAACGAGGTGTTTTTTTATTTGATGGAAGAAAGGGTAGCATCCATGTGTACCGAGATGCTTTATTTGGTGGATAAAACTGCATAAGCATCCATTTGTGCCGAGATGCTTAACTACAAGGTGTATTTTTTATTTTACTTTTTTTTATTTTTCCTCACCTTCTCATTTTTCTTACTAATATGATACTCCATATCCTTTTTCTAGGTGAGTAGCACATCATTCATCCTTTCAAGAGCCGCCCCATGGAAATCCTTGGGCTAAAGAGGATTTAGAATCGATCTCTTAACCTCTGTGTTTTCACGGTCTCAACTGCCAACAAGACAACTCTATGTGTGTGAAATTTTGACACTTAGGTTACTTAGCTCTCAAACCAGAGCTTGGATAGCAAAGCCATTTACTATTAGGTCCCTTAAACCATTGCTATCCTCCTGCAGGATTTGTCAAGACACAACTTGCCAAGTCTAGCCGAATGTCCCTAGTTGATTAAGCTACTTATAGCCTAATAGACCTTATGACTAAGAATTCTAACAACTCTTTACTTAATTAACTTTAGGTATCTAGCCTTTTCACTTTAACTTGGTGATAAAAACAGATATTCAAAAAGCAAAAGGACTCACTTAGTCTAATTGACCAAGAAAGTTACAATTTAATTCCAAAACTTAAGTCTCATAAAACTTAATACATCTTAGTTACTTTGTTTTAAGGTTAAAAGCAGAAAAATAGATCCTTAGGGTTTCAGACTCTAACTCAAAAGAAATCACATTCAAAATTTCGTAAAACAAATACATGTTTTGAAAAGGGTATTTAAGTAAAAGTCTAAATGAGGATTCAATGCTCTAAACAAAAATATATATTTTTGGTTTCTGACCTAAAAGAAAAATTAAGCTTTTTAATTACTAATATAAAATGTTATATTTATGTTTTGGTGTCTTCTTTTTCTTCTTAGGAAAAATATGTAACCCCCTATTATTATTTTTCATGATTTTATATATTTTTAAATATTTTGTATTTATATATTTTTGTTTTTATGCTTTATAAAATTTTTAAATTTTTATGAATTTTTCAAAAATTTTCAAATTTTTAGGGTATTTTTGCTTTTCTATTTTTTTATTTTTCATGAATTTCTATTTTTTTACTTTTTATGTTCTTACTTTTATCTACCAATACACTTAGAATGAAAATTTTCACTTCACACCCCCCCAAGCCAAAATATTACAATGTCCTCATTGTAAGAAGGGTGGAAAAGATTTTACACTTCACTTAGTGTAAGGTGACTTAAGGAGTCAGATAAAGGAGATCAAAGATCTCTGCGCGAATGATTTCTATTATGACCTAAGTCAGAGTGGTCAATCGAACTAAGTGAAGGGTAATCAGATAAAGAAGTGACAAATTAGGTATATACTCAGGTGTATAGGTAAAGAAAAGTGTGCAAAACAGGAAACGGGTATGTACAAAGTGTTAAGTTTTACGCTTTCAGCTAGGCGTAAACCCTAGTAAAGAACTCCCATAAAGGATAGATATGGTAAAAACAAAGGAGTTATGGAAGAATTAGCACAACAAAATAGGAAAACAGATAAAACCACGTAGAAAAACTCACCCTAATTTTTGCCTAAAACAGATCTCACATAACCAAAATCAGATTTCTATGTAAAATCTCAGAAAGATCAGAGTGAATCTCGTGAAAGATAGATCTAATTTGGGTTGAGTAGAAGATATTGAAGATTGAGGCAATTAAGATAAGTGATTCCAACCAATCATTAGATCAGCAAAGTTAATTCTGATTCGGGATTATAGGTTGATCATTTTGGTACAACAAGGGTTGCTGTTGTGGATTTGGTAACTCACTTTCGGGAGGTGCATAGGGCGGGTTTTGATTTGAATCAAAGGCCAGATTAATCAAATGTACTTGGCCTTGATGTTGCCTAGGATTTTGTAGATTCCTAGGATTTGGAACTGGTTGAGATGGAAGAGTACCTGGCTAACGAGACTCTGCCAAAAGAGTGATCTGATTTTGTAAATCAGCCAATTCTACCTTACATTGCCTTCGGATCTCAATGAGAGCTTTACCATTTTATTGTTGACTCTCTGTAACAGCTTGCAAAATCTAGTTGAGCTGCATATCTCTATTTGGCCCTGAGTAGTTTTGTGTACTCGCGTGAATGGGCCTCGCATTTGGTTGCTGAGAAGGCAACGAAGGCGGGTTTTGATGGGTCTGATTTTGATAGGTAGGTCTTTGGCTTTGGTCAGCCCAAAAATTTGGGTGGTTTCTCCATCGAGGGTTATAGGTATTTGAATATGGGTTAGATCTAGAAATGTTTTCCTAGATGGCGTGTACATCAAAAAGATATGGCATGTTTTCTGCAAAAATAGTAAGTGGGGAAAGAGGTGGGTAAGTTTGTGGTACAAAGGTCCCTCCTTGGGTTGGTGCATGAGTAGATAGAAAACCCAAGGAAGATGGATCTCTAGAATCCAGATTATTCACAAATTCCCTCCTCGTGGGAATTTGCGAAATAGGTAAACACGTGGGATTTTGCATAGCAAGTAGAGGTGTAAGAGTCTTCATAGTGTTTTGGACCTCGTCGAGATGCTTTGCTACAATGTCAACTTTATCCAGTTTTTCTGCAATTATCTCTAAATCCTTAGAACTGGACTAATTCCCGATCTCGTGAATGCCCATCTGATCAGAGTTTGGATGCGGATTTTGATGTGAGTTTCCTTGCGTGAATTGCGACATGGATGCGTTGTTGATCGAGTTTTCCGCCATCCCTTCAAACAGTTCTAAGGAGGATTCTTCATCGCGATTCAGAAAATTCCCTCCACAAGAGGCATCGACCAGATTGCGAATACTCTCTTGCAATCCATAGTAAAAGATATGCATGACTTTCCAGCGAAAGATGTCGTGATGTGGGCATTTCCTTTTCAATTCATGAAAGTGCTCCCACGCTTCATGAATTGGTTCTCCTTGATTCTTAATAAAAGTAGTGATGGCTCGCCTCAGTGCGCTTGTACGACCGATTGGGAAGAATTTCTTCAGAAAAGCATATTCGAGTTCAGTCCAAGTTGAGATTGGTCATGCGATTGTTTTGTACCAGTAAGCAGCCTTATCCTTAAGCTAAAGGAGAACATCTTCATGAGTAGGATTTCCCGACTCTAATTTCGAGGACCAAGAGTCTGAGATAGATTTTTAAGATCTTCGATGTGCTGAAATGGATCCTCGGATGAGCGCCCATGAAAGTGTGGGATTAGACCTATAATGTTTGGCTTTAACTCTGGTCATTTTCTCTTATGGGAATCCTAACATTAGGCTCTACTTGTGCATTGGATGGATTATAATAGTCTCGAAGTAGAGGCCTAGGACGAGGTGGATTCAGGAAATCAGGGTTTTCAAAACCCTCCTCAGGTCGAGGAGGAGGACAGGTTTGTAGGTTCTGTAGATTCTGAAGAGTAGCCGTCAACATATTGATTTGGTAGTTCTGCTCAAGCATCTGTAGGTTCTAGCTTAGGAGTGCCTCATGGATATCAAAAGGCAGCATCTCCCCATGACCAAAAGAAGGGATCTCAGGATTTGGATTCTGCATTTGGTCCATAGGATCAAATGCAGAAAAAGCAAATGTATCAGACGGGAAAATGGTTGGTTGCTTCAGTGCAACCGGTCTAGGTAGACCTGTCAAAGGAGATATGAGAGGTGGTTTCAAGGATCGCCTCCCATGCATAAAGTAGAAAAAAAATGTGCAAAGGTACACTCACACCACTACGATAAAACAACAGCAAGCAAAACTGAAAACAACGTAAAAAGAAGGTTTTTCTTCTTTTCAAAAGAAAAGAAGAATCCTAGAATACACAGAAAATAGATTTGACGCAAAAAAATATGGTAACAATCCAAAATACGCATCCTAACTCATGTCTACGCAGGTGCACATCCTTAAGGCTTAAAGGTCTAAGGTCTAGGATCGAGACTGCTTACTACTAGCTCCCCGGGGCTCTAGTAGTGAGATAGACTTATTGATCTTCGAACAAAGCCCTAAGAGGTGCAAAGAGGAGAGATAGAAAAAATAGACTTGTGTAACTCTAGTGATCGCACTGTGTGTGCGATAGCATGAAACAGGTGTGTACGGTAAAAACCCGCATGCAATCTACAAATAGTTATATGTCACAAGTTTTAATAATCATCTTTTTAGTTAATCTTTTACAAAAATGATAGAAAGAAGTAAAGATGAACCCTTTTTATGTCTTTTCAATCAAGGTTATGGTCTTGCTTATTACTCCAACGACAGGGATCTACGTGGGTTTTTTTTTCGCGTGTTTTCCCGCTGATGCAAGATAACAGAATAGAAAACCTCGAGTTAGATCGCGTATAATATGAATGAGAACTCCTAGGAGTGTATGCCTAAAACATGCTGCTGCTAGTCATAAGATATGCGTATTTTTGTATTTTTTAAATTTTTTCTAACTAAATGCAATAGGAAAACTACATTAAAGACTAAGAAAGAAATCCTCACAATGGGTATGTATAATGGATATGAAAAATAGAAACAGAAAACCCACCTCCTTTCCTTAGAATACCCGCAAAGATATCCCTGAAAAGAAGATTGAAACAAAACAAAACAAAGCTAATTAGAAAAGAAATTATTTACAAACTACAAAGAATGACCAATATAAATTACAGTTACCTCTCTGGCAACAACGCTATTAAAATAATGGGTTAATTCTTAACATAGTTAATTAAGTTAGTTAGACTTAATTAATTACATTAGAAAGTAACTTAGGTTAACTCGAAGTAGTGACAGAATTGTAGTATAGGGTCAAGTTAACTAACATTTTAGAATTTAAGGTCTTTTTTAACTAGATGAGTCAAGGTCCTTCACTGGGAGGCATAATTGAATCATAATTCACCATTAACTTCTAAGAGATAATTAACAACTATAAATTAATCAGATTATAACTAAAATACTTTAAGCATGTGAATCTTGCACAAAAGATTGATCAAATAAAAGCATGCAAAATTCCATTAGAAAAAAAGTTTACAAAAGATATCTAACATTTAAAACCACGTAAACAATGTTTATTACAAATTTTGCAAGAATATAAGGCAAGAAATGGTATTACAAGAAGTATCATTGCCTTTACAACAAGTTTAAGCTCAAAAACATAACAAAAGTAACTCTAGCCCTGAAATCAGACGTCTGAAAAGAAAGTTAGATGACTTAAAAGGTAAAATTGGACTTATGGTAGAGTATACAGATGTCTAAATTCTCTATACATTTGTTTTGTTTCTCTACTTAAGCTCCTGTCTTCTTGTATTTCTCTTCTTTCCTTTAGCTCTTCTTTTGCTTCTCTCTTGTGATCTCGCCTCTTAAGCTCTCTTTAACTCCTCTTCCATTTCTCTCTTCTTTTAACTTCTTAATTCCTTAACTCTTTTCCTCTCTTTCTTTTCATTTATACTGTGCATTCCTTATCCACACTTAGTCGATTTTTCACCAATCTTAACCCATTAATCTCTCACAATTATAAAAATTTATACATTTAATGGGCGAGTGGGCCTCGTTGGGGGATATACAACACCCCGTAGGGTAGGACTAGACCCTACTTGAGGCCCACTCTAATTTATATTAGATGGATTTTCATTTATTTAGCATCACACAGTACTGGGCCATATCAAGCCCGCTCACATCCACGCCTACACTCGGGCCCATGCATGCACGCCCACAGGCGCACACCCCACGCACAGGCACATGCACATGCACGCACCCACACACATAAGCTCATAATACTTACGCCCTGCACTGACAACCGAGGGGGTTGTAGCGCAAAATCAATTTATACTATGGCGAGTGGCCAAGAGTTCCCGAGGTGGGACTTTGTTTAGCCCTTTCAGGCCAGACTTCCATTGAAGATTCCCAGCGAACCACTGGGCCAAAATTGTCGAGCAAAGGCTCGATCGATAGCTGTTTAGATGCTCTACAAGATTGCAACACCAATTTGGTGTTTGGATCAACTCTGATCCATCAATTCTAGAGATGAAACATGGCTTTCTGCCATGGTCGGGATGGTCTACAGTGAAGGAGAAACAAGTCTAATGACCTTCAAAGAGGTATTTGCTCTCAACTGAAGGCTTGAATGCCTACAGTGAATCATTCCATGCCACTTGAGTCAAGAAAGGAGGTTCTAAATAGCTTCAGGAGGAAGGAAAAACTGGTGAGCTTCGTTTCCAGTACACAGAACTCAGATTTGAGCTAAAAAATGCTCAACAGAGAGAGATTAACCTCCAAAAGAGGTTTGAACACCCTCAGAAGGTCGAGAGTGACTGATTTGGGTGGATTTGAGGTTCAAAATTTGCCAAAATGACACTGAAATAGTGTTGGGTTCATTTCGAACCCAAACTGCTCAGAAGTCCAATTCTCAATTAATCTTCAATGAAACATAATTAAATCACTTCAAATATATTCTAAATCATAAAAGGGACTCAATCAACCCATTTAATCATAAAATCAAGCCTAAATTCCTTAGATTCAACTCAATTTTGACCTAATTGGCTTGAAGTTTGACTTTCTACTCCAAGGATAGTTCCAATTTAAGTCTTGGATCAACTTAATTCCACCTCAGGAATTTGCCCAGCACCTTAAAACTATGTTTTGTTAAGCCTGAATGTGCTCTCAGGCATCGTCTCCTGAGCTGAGAAGTGGCCTTGTTCGTCAGAAAACCTTAGGGATTTTCAGCTCAATTAAAGGTCATGGATGACTTATGCAGGTGTCCCTCATGCTTCTGGGCCAAATTTCAGGGTCTAAACCCTAACAGAATCGCCTCTCCAACTCCGTCGGAGTTGGAGAAGACAGAGATCAATAAGGATCTTTAGACATCAAAACTCAATAATGAACACCAATTCCTGTTCCTAAGATTAAATAAAGACAATTTGGAGCTTCTCAGGAATTTCCAAGGGATGAAGCTCAGATTTCATTCACCGGAGTTCGCTGGAGCTCCGGTGAACTCAAAAATAACCATCTAGAGTTCAAAACTCCATGAAATAGATTGAAATTAGTCTTAAAAGATTCCTGAGGTCTCAAGTGACCTGAAGAACATTGTAATTGCTCCAATCAAAGCCTAATTAAAGGATTGATTAGTGAATTCAAGAAAATTGAATTCTGACTTCGTGTGAACTCAGAGACAGATTTCTCACTTAATTGAGTAAGGGACAAGACTTTGATGAATCTTGCAATACTTTGTGAGTAGGTGATTAGGTGAAAAACTCCTACTGAGCTGCCACTGACAGCAAGCTTGGGAGGTTGAGGTGCAATTGGGCGTTTTTAATCTAAATGATTATTTAACTAATTATAAGGTTGAATGGGGCCCTTAAGTGATGACAAGGTGACGAAGGGCCCTAAATGGAGGTGATCTAAGCTCGGAGGCCTTTACCGTGGACATCGAAGATCTCCGGTGAAGGTGGAGTGGATTAATTGAATAAGCTGCTAAATTGAGCGAGAAAGAAGTGTAAAATGATCATGATAGGAAGAGGAAAGTGGACAAGTTCACGGAAAGATGAATAGAAGTCAAGCAGGCTAGATTTGGCTTCACTAGAGCCGAAGAAGAAACATTGAATCTAAGCTAAACTAACCTAATCCTACCTAATTACCTAGCTAGATCTACTCCTAAGAGTTAACTCTACTTACCTGACGAAGGGGGTGAGGGAATTCACCATTGGTAGGGCGGAAACGAGATCGAAATCTAAACTTTGGTGAGAAGAGAAGCTCCGATCGATCGAAGCAGAGGGATTCCAAAGCTGTGGCGTGCTCAATCGTCATTTGTAGGGCAAAAGAAAGGAAGAGGGGTGAAAGAGGCAGCGCTCCCTCGGCGGTAGCACTCGAGAAGGAAAATGGAGACGTCGGAGTTGCGAAGGAAGACTACTAACTGACCATGGTGTGGGAGATAGAGAAGGGGGTCAATCCCTGTGAATCGGAGGAGCTGAAGGGGTATTTATAGGTGGCGATGGTGAAGAAGGGGGCGGAACCTAGATAGGAAGAGGTCTACATGCAAGGTAACCACCGACATCGTCTCCATTGCCGGTAAGCTTAAATGCCGACCTAAATTAGGATTTAAGGTTCATTTGAACCATCGGATGATAAGAAGGGGGTGAGCAAGGCAATGGTACCAGCGGCGATGGCTGCTAGGCATGGGATAGCGGGTGATCAAGCGGTGTTGTCACCGATGTACAGGAGTTGTCCGTGCAGATGAAGATGAAGAAGAAAGGAGGAAGAAGATGCTGTGCTCACAGGTGATTGCGCAACAATCATAGATCTTAATTGACCTAAATTAGGCTAGGACTTAGCATAAGTTAGGATTGGTCATGCTTTTTTCTTGGGATTGGTTCTTGCTTATATATCTTTATTATATATCTTATTTTATCGAACTCCTATTTTGTAGCTGCTGCACCGCTCCTTAAATAGGATCAAAACATAGTTCCCACATAAATAAAGAGCGGTGATGTTTGCAAATCATTCCGAATATTCTAATTATTTTCATCTTTGGACCGTTGGGGATACAGTGACTTCATTGGTCTGTACAAGTATTCTTTTTCCCTAATTACTACTATCCTGGAAACATCATGATATGGGATTCTTTGGACTACAAGATCAAACCAAATTATAGAACAAGATCTAATAAGTAATAAGTAATGTTCAACAAATGGGTATTCATTTATCAACGGATTTCTTTCTTCCATTTTAACTCATTTCTATAATTATTTGAATGCATAAGCATTATTTGCATCTTTACCGTTCCTCCTATAGCTATGCATAGAATAATGCTATAATATACTAATTAGGTGCATTATATAAAGTGCAGGAAAAAAGAAGCTCAGGACCTGGATTTGAAGCTGGACCTGAAGCCAGAGTTGCAGTAGAGTTAGAGCAGGAGACCAAGAACAAGATGTAGTAGACAATAATGTAAGGGGTTGAGGTATGCTATTCTGTTAAATAGGAATAAAGCAGTAAACTATGAAGAACTTAGGTCCATCTTAGCCCTAGGACAACCTAGAACCTTCCCTAAGCCTTAGCCACCCTTAGATTAGGTCACTGTAACCTAGGAAGCCCTAAAACCCTATTTCCAGCCTCTATCTAGACGTCCAAATGAGTTACAGGAAGTCCAGAACCCTTAGCCACAACCCGCGCACCTAAAACCCACTTCTGCAACATTTTAAGACGTCCAGACACTTGGTCTGGACGTCCAATTTCTGCAGACAGAACCTTAATTCTTCCCTGCCTCTGTTTGGACATCCAGAAAA
The DNA here is from genome assembly GCA_037157565.1 of Thalassia testudinum. Lineage (NCBI taxonomy): Eukaryota > Viridiplantae > Streptophyta > Magnoliopsida > Alismatales > Hydrocharitaceae > Thalassia > Thalassia testudinum. The sequence goes on along the minus strand of JAZHRO010000015.1, from coordinate 19,292,674 downwards.
CAAGTTTGGACATCTAAATTTTCACTTTAAGATGTCTGACGCTATTGTCAGACGTTTGGAACTGCTCTCTAATTCCTATTTTAGAATTTAAGCTTGGATCTTGAATTCCTAGGTCCCTAAGCCCAATTCCAACCCCATAGGAACCTAAATTAAGGTGTCCTAACCCTAGTACATCACCTCTAGACCTCCCTAAAAACCTAATTAGGTCCTCACTAAATCTAATTGACTTGGATCTTAGTCAATTCCATCAGCCTATTCAATTAGACTCATTGAGTCCAATTGAGCCCTGATCTCAGCACACACTATCCAATTGGACTTAGTGAGAGTCCAATTGACCTAGACCTACCTTAATTGAGTTATTTTACTCTCAATTAGGGTTTCACACATCCAATTAAATTTGTATCAAGTTTAATTGCATTTTACATTAATGAATTAGGGTTTACAATCCTAATTTGAGACCTACCTTGACCTAAACCCACTAGAACCTAACCTAATCAACCTAGCCACCTAAGTTTCGACCCACACACACCATCTACATGAAAATACCTAGCTTAGAGTTCTTTATAACTCTCTACCATGTGTTGTTGCCTTGGTTGCTAAAAATAGCAATCAAGATGCATTCAATTTTTAGATCCACCAAATGTGGATCTAAAAACCACCCATCCATCCTTTCTCTCACTGTCCCACAAGCTCCCACCATAGGCCTCTCTAAAGAGTTCCACACTTCTCTATGGAGGCTCCCTTGGGTCTACTTAAAGGACCTTTGGGTGGCCATTTGAACCCATCTAGCCTTCCATCTAGTTTTAGCCTCATTCCACCTCCATTACTCCACCTCCATTTCCACGAGCACACCATGGCATCTCCATCACCCCTACGCCAGGCCTAAATCACCTCCAACCTCTCTCCAAGGGTCGGCCTAAGCACCATTGGACGTCCCTCCTCCTCTCAACCAAGTCAAAGGCCATTAGAGCCACCTCCGAATACCCTTATTTCTGTTAGCTAAGTAGCATAGTTCTTTGTAGATTAATGCTTTATTACTGCTTAGTAGTGTAGCTCCATATTCTCCCCCAATGATGCATGCATAATCCCCCTATAGATTCATGTATGCAATCATTTTCTGTTAGCTAGTTTATTGCTTTCAAGCATTCCTGTACAAGCTTTCTGCGAGCTTCACTCTGTAGCCACCGTGATGCAATCAATGAAATCATCTTTTATATATCTTTATGTCTATGTGTGAAAATCACCATGAGCTGATTGCCATATTTCCTTGTGATTAAAGTTGCATGCACGAAATTTGTATTCTTTTGCAACTAAGCATGTTGTGTATCAATACAAATTATTGTAAACTGGCATGCATTTATGAATAAGTAGAGCAAGCTAGATCGAATTCAAATCTACATTTTCTAAATGCCTCCTAGAGACGAACGACCGAGACTCAAGTCTCGTTATTGTATAAATTTTTTTTGGCAAACATTTTCGCGCACCATACTATGACGAGATCTCTGTTTTCAAAACACGCACGAGAATCGCCTTCCTGTCAACAGAGGCCTATATGCAAGAGAACTTAAGGACCTAAAAATACATAAAAGGGCTCGATTGAAATGATTTCTAAGGACCTGAATGTGAACTAAGGTATTTTAAGTTAAATTTAATTTAATTCTCTTCCAACATTTTATATATAATCATAAATTAGATAAATATTATACAAATGCCTTGAATTTACATTTTTGACCCATTTAGCTTTATTTGTTTTACGTAATTATGTTACTTAAGTTATTACATACTAAGCTATAATTAATGCTTAAGTTAAATTAAACATTAATTAGGTATCTAAATATTTATAATTCGAGTCCAAATTATTATTTAAATTACTAATAATATTAATTGATGTTTAATTTAGTGTTTTTAACTTATTTTGTGGTCCTTTAATATATTGTCCCCTATATCATAATTAAACCCTATTTAGGTATATTTCTAGCTAATATTTAAGAGCCATGATGAGTCTCTTAGGTGCGCACGAGGGGATCAGTGCCGGTGGGCATTAGCGGAGGCATGGTTCTATTGATGAGGAGTCTGACATTGGCCTTACGTCTAAGAGGATGGAGAGGTGGAGGTCACATGATGGAGTTGTGTGTGTCATTGTCGACGTGGTGATGAGGTGAGAACTCAGGTGGAGGTTGCTATCGCCGAGTGGGTGAGGAGGCATGGTGGGTGTAGCAGAGGTTGAAGATGAAGTAGAAGACATCGAGGTGATGTTGGAGCCGAGGCAGAGAGCGTGCAGTCATGGTGGTTGTGTGATTGTTGAGAGGGAGGCATATGGGGGCAATTGGTGCGGAGGCTCGCGGTGGTGTGCTTATTCGAGGTTGATCATGGTCGTGGTAGGGCAGGAGTCACGATTATGGGCCTCTGTCGGGTTTGTGGGGGAGGAGATGACGAGTGTCATGGGGGAGGGGGCAGATGAGGGCTCTTGGTCCTTCGTATCCTTATTATATAAAGAAGCATAGAGAAAGAAAACATAATTAATGAGAGAGACTATCAGGGAGAGAGAGAGAGGGAGGGAGAGAATAAGGAAGGAATGCATGGAAATAAGAGAGTGGTGGGTATTTTTGGCTCAGATAAGGAAGAAGACCTCTGATGGAAAGAAATGATTATGGGAGATAATCCTAGGTTCCAAAAATGACTATTTTAGAATCTCTTTCTTCCTTTCTTTTTCCGATAAAAACCTAAGATATCGAAATTAGTATGTCCAATTTATTCTTTCAAAAAACATATATATGTATTATCAAATGAATATAATGGATGTACCTCCATAAAAATGTGGGAATGATAATTCACAAGCTTAAATAATTTTACCAATGTAATGTATTGGAATGGCAACCGCTGTGCTACTTTGTGTTTATTATAGTGCAGTCGTTATAGTATAAGACAAGACAGCTACGGTTGTCATTACAATAGATTTTTTTACTCGGAAATAGTTTTCCCGAGGTCGAACTCAGGGAGCTACTGGAATTCTAGAAGTACAAAGTTTCTATATTGGATTACAAAAATAAGAGAGAGAGAGAGAGAGAGATAGATTTTGTCTTGGCTTCTTCTTCTTCTCTTTGTGCTTTCTCTCTGATCCTGTCTTCTTCTTCTTTCTTCTCTTTTCTTCTTTTCTCTCTGGCGACCAAGTCTTCTTCTTTCTTCTTCTTTTCTTCAGCTACAGAGTCTTCTTCTTTTTCTTCTTCTTCTTTATCTCCTCTGGTCACTGTTCAACCGTCGTCTGATACAGCGGTCAGACGACTTAACTACAGTCTGCTACAGTGCTTCTCCTCTTTTCCTTCCTTCTCTTTTCTTCTACACGGCCTTTCTTCATTTGCTTCTTCTCTGCCTTGCCTTTTCCTCTGCTCAGCATCTCTTCAGATCTTCTTCCTTCTCCTTCCTGCGGCTAAGCACTTAGCCATTCTCCTTCGCGCCCTGTTCCTGCACATAAGGCACAACAAAACCTAACCCTTCCCTCTACCCGCACGTCTCTCTCTCTCTCTGTAAACCACTCACAGGAAGCTCTCCCAGAGCCGGGTTAACGGGTCGGATAGCGTACCCGTGACTAGGCGCATTGGCGTGGGTGGTGCGCGAGGAGTGCAGGGTAGTGTCGGGTCGGATCCACCAGGTCCGCGAGGTGAATCCGCGGATGAGGCGGGTGTGATAGGCGAGGGACCTCACCCCATGTGCATTCGAAGGTGATAAGCCAGATGCATAAAATCAATTTAAATTAGTGCGGCGCTTCGAGAACATACGATGTGGGACTAAACGGTTGCCTCTCCTCACGCACACCCGCAGGAAGACTGTAGCCTTGCTTCAGCAGCTGCAGCATCGATTCCCCTCGCTCGCCAGCTGCCTGCCTTCAAACGACTCGCCCGCCTTCGCAGCAACTGATAGCTTGGAGCTCTGAAGCCTGGAGCACGCTTGGGAGCTTCTCAAGTCGTCGCCAATGGCGGCCTGGGCAGCAGACCTATCTAGCACAAAAAGGGCCTCTCAGCCTAATCAAACCACTGGGGACCTTCGCCGTGGCATGGCGAAGGTGGTGTGAAGTGCAGCAGGCCGCGGGATGGCCTAGGCATGCGTGCCTAGGTCGTCCTGTGGCTGGAAAAGTGGGTGTGATCGGGGGTGAGTTGTGGAGGTGTAGAGTGGCAGTGGATGGGCGGAGGATGTTCCGTGTGATGAGGTGGAGCTTTTGTGACGGTCGGCGAGTCGTATGGAGTTGCGGAATGACGGGGGCGATTCGCCGGGGGTTGGCCGGAGGCGAGGAAGGTGATGGTGGACAGGGACAGTCGAGGGTCGGTTTGAATGAAATAATGTGGGGAAAAGAAAGAAGGGAAAATGGGGAGTAGTTGAGACAGGACACGGCTATAGCTGAGATGAGAGCCCAACTATCACACTTGACGAAATCCCATCAAACACATTCACTCCCATCTCAAGTAGAACCTAGCCCGAGGAATATACCTGGACAGAGGTATGTTCAGCCTAATCCTCCCCAAGTCCAATCACACATCATATCACAAGCCTTGAACAATCCTGAACCATCCACACCTTACTTAGATCAGCAACCACCTCTTTTTCCCAACCCAAATTCATCTTCTTCATCTTGACTCTGCATTCATTGATTGAAGAGGTGGGAGCTATAGATTCTTTTTGGATATACTGTTTCTTTACTTGGACCTTAAGCCAAGTAATTCTATGTTGACTAGATTCTATGTACTTGGACCTTAAGCCAAGTTCATCTAATTTGATACCCATTCTTTACTTGGGCCTTGTACCAAGCATTTGATTCTGACTCATATTGACTATGGAGCTGTCAAGATCACTAAGATTGGCAAATCTGAACCTTTGACTATTAATGGACAAAGATTGAAACCTTTCATTGAACTGCATGATCTTAAAATTGTTAATTCCATCGTTTCACACCAATACTTTAAACTCTCATCTTCTACGTTTATGCCTAGCTGACAGTGTTAAACTTAGCAAACCTATCCTTTGTATATACCTGTTTTCACCTTTCTTATTTTCCATTTCTTTAATTAGGTGTCTATCCTTGCATTTTAGCATATATTCATAGTCACATATGTCATGCATTTCACTACTTAGATCTGACTTCCCACTCTGATCTTATATTAGACTTGAAATCATCCCCAAAAATTAGTTGCTAAAGAAAGTGGGGACAGACCCCCAAAAATTAGCCTTGATGCTACAAGGGCGAGAAGAATGAAATGAAATAAATTCGACAATGAAGGAGAATACCCTGTGAAAGCGGGATCTAGGTCACCTCCTCTTTATGTCTTCTCTGCGTGTGCAGGCATCGCTCAAGGTCAACGTCGTTGTTCAGCTGCTCTTGTCGTATAGTCAGATTCCTCGCATAGAAAAATAGAGAATGGTCAAATAAATGTGCACCTCAGAATTATTAGAAATAAAATCAAGAGAACCTATTGCGTCTATTGCCTCCTCGGCAACAATGCCATTTGAATGGGAGATTTCACTTGGCAGAAAAATATGTTGCATAGTAATGTAAATCGTGGTGAAAAAATCCCAGATAAAAAATATATATATATCAGTGAAATTAACCACGGTGGATTAGGTTGTGTCCATAGGGAGGAACAGGCTAATAAGATCACAGATATGTAACAATCATGTTCGTCGAAATATTCGTCAAATTAATCAATGGATATGCTACTTTGAATGTGAACCCCCAATTTTTAGAAAAGTCAAGGTCGATTTACGCAAATTTCATGCAAGAAATCAAAGCTCCAAATATGTGAATAGTGCATGTGCAGTGGCATCCCATGTAATTTTTACTTGCATGCATATTAGAGTGTAAATCTAAGTCGTAATTTGATGCAATCAAAATTGATAAACATGAGTTGAACAATTACCAGAAAGCGTAAGTGTGATGATGCAATTTCACCTCAATAAAATAATAATAATGAAAAATTTGAGGAGGTGGCAATGGCATGAAATGTAAATAATAATTCAACCCAAAATAGAGCAAATGTTTCCCTTGTGCGTGCATGAAAAGGAGCCGCGATTGGGCGTGCGGAGCTTGGTGGAGGTTGGCCATGCCAAGAGCTTTTTGTTGATGGTGGTGGTGTCGATGGAGGTGGCTGGCGGTCGACGGTCAAAGGGGAGGAAGTCGCTGGTGGTGAGGCTTTCCGGCCGGCAAGACGGCAGCCATTTGATGCGATCGAAGGCATGGTTGTGCATGTAAGGGCGAGACAAATCCAATGGAGTTGATGACGCGGTGCAAGATGGCCGAAGGCGACGGCTGCATGCAGGTGGAGATCGGTAGCTTTGGGTTCCTTTCTGTTGGCAGCGAAGAAGAAGAATAGGAGGAGGTTGGGCCATGCGCGACTTGTGATGGCTACTGCCAGCTGTAGGCACGTAAGGGTGCGGCTCTGCCAGTTGTAGGTGCACAAGGGCGTATGCGCGACCTACTGTGCACAAGATTGGAGGCAAGGCAGTGCATGGCTGAGATGGGCATGGCCACTGCAATTGCGGTGTGTGCTAGAGGTGGATGTGGCGCTGGTGGCTTGCGTGTACGTGTGGGGGTGCACACGAGGCTGGTTGGCACGTGGTGAGGCACGCATGAGGGGATCAGCATTGATGGGTGCAGGTGGAGACGGGTTTTGTTGAGGAGGAAGTGGCCGACGTTGGCCTTGCATCTGAGAGGATGGAGAGGTGGAGGTCACATGGTGGAGTTGCATGCATCATGGTCAATGCGGTGATGAGGTGAGAACTCAGGTGGAGGTTGCTATTGTCGAGGGCTTACGATCGTGAGTGAGGAGGCACGGTGGGTGCAGCAGAGGTTGAAGATGAAGTAGAAGATGTCGAGGTGATGCTGGAGCTGAGGTGGAGAGGGCGCAGTCATGGTGGTTGTGCGGTTGTTGAGAGGGGGCACACGGGGGCTGTCAGTGTGGAGGCTTGCGGTGGCATCCTTGGTCGAGGTTGATCGCGGTTGTCGTGATGAGGGAGGAATAGCGGTTGTGGGTCTCTGTCAGGTATGTGGGGAAGGAGATGTTGAGTGTCGTGGGGGAGGGGGGCGAATGATGGCTCTTGGTCGTTCATATCCCTATTAGATAAAGAAGCATAGAAAAAGAAAACACAATCAATGAGAGATATTATCGGGGAGAGAGAGAGGGAGAAAGAGAATATGGAAGGAATGCATGGAAATAAGAAAGTGGTGGGTATTTTTGGCTCAAATAAGGAAGAAGACCTTTGATGGAAAGAATGATTATGGGAGATAATGCTAGGTTCCAAAAATGATGATTTTAGAAACTCTTTCTTCCTTTCTTTTTCTAATAAAAACCAATTTATCCTTACAAAAAAAGTATATATGTATTATCACATGAATATAATGGGCGCACCTCCATAAAAATGTGGGAATGATAATTCACGAGCTTAAATAAATTTACCAATGTAATGCATGCTCTAAATTAAATTCTCATCTCAATGATAATGCACTTAGGCTCTACTTTAGTCCACTAAAGTGGACCTATCAACTAGTGGCACCTGTCTTTTCTTAGGTGACTCACTAGTCTCTTGGTTTCCCAAGAAACAAAATTGTGTAGCCCTATCGACCGCCGAGGTGGAATATATGGTTGCCATGATGGCATGTTCACAAGTACTATGGATGAAACAAACACTTAGAGATTTTGAATAAACTTAGAATGTACAACCATTAATTGTGATAATCCAAGTACTATAAATCTGTCTAAAGATATAGTTAATCATTCCAGGACCATGAACATAGATGTTAGGCACCATTTCCTTAGAGATAATGTGCTAAAAAATGAGATCAATTAGAATTACAATTAGCGGACATCTTCACTAAGCCACTTAATTATGAGAGATTTGGTGAAATTAGAAGGAAATTGGGTTTACGTAAGATAAATGATATCAAGGCCTAATAGGATTGCATTTAACCTAGAAACATTTCATTGAATAGGATCATTAGATATAGGTTGGAGATGTGGCACATTGGGAGAGTTACATTTGATATTGAGATTTCTTGAGTATAAGGCTACAATTGTTTCAATAAATATTTTTTTTACCCTCTTTAATCCATTGCAACACCTTTACTCTTCTCATTTCCTTCATCTCCCAACTCCATCTCAACCTTCAAGAGAAGAATCCAAGAGTCACCCACATCCTCTCTCTTTTCACCATTTTTGGAGGAGCTAATCTTGTGTTGGAGAAGATTTAATGTTAGATCTCACACTCCTAAGGAGGGCTCTTGAGGTATAAATCCCATTTCCTATTCTATTGTGGTTTGAATCTTATTCTAGGTCAAAAATTGGGGATTTTTGTGTGTGATGGTGCTTAGTGGTTCTTGTGGTGATTTTATGATGTTTATTACAGATCCACATCATCTTGCATCATTTTTATGTTGATTTGTGCATCAAAATCCATGTTTTTTAGTAGGACTGTTGTATTATGCATGTTATCTAACGTTGGGTGCTCTCCACCTAACGTTAGGTCCTGTCTGAGTCACCATTTTGTGGTAGTCATCGGACTTAATGTTAGATCTTACTGACCTAACATTAAGTAGTCTGTCTTGACCCATTCAAAACCTATTTTACTTAGTTCTTAACCCAAGGTTGTTGTTATTCATTCCAATGTCATCTAAGTCAAGAAATGATAAGGGGAAGGGACTACAATCCTCTAGTGATGCACCCTCAGACCCTTTTCAATCGGAGCTCCTCAAGAATGCAATTTTCGATGATCTTAAGGAGCACCTCACTAAATTCAGGTCCTTCACTGCTCATCCCATTAGACCCATTATATAGGATGACTTTCGTAAATTTGACTTGAAGTCTCTCTTCGATTTAAATGGGTTTTCTACATACTTTGATTATAATCAAACGCCATCCACTATCCATTTCTGACAAAAAATTGGTATGCCAATATACACTACAAGAAAAACCACTTTAGCGATGATTTTTTAACAAAACCGTCTCAAGTTGTCACGGAAAGTTGTGTAGTGAATATTCTTTTGCGATGGTTATTAATACTAGCTGTCTCTAATAGTACCGACCCTATTTGTCGTGATTAGATTTCTTTTACGACAATTTAGAATCGTCGGAAAAGTATTGGTGATGGTTATTTAATAACCGTTGCAAATATAGTTTATCAACGGTTGAATAAACATCATGAAAAATAGGTTGTGAGGAGAGGTGGGTAATCTTCTGACTTTGGCGATGATTTGACAACCGTCGCCAATGGACATTGGTGATGATTATTTTAATAACTGTTGCAATATATATATATTTTAATTGATTAGATTTTACCAATAGTGATCAAAGGTAACATTTAAACTAACCTATATAACATCCAATAACATATACATAACATTCAATAAAACAAATATAATAAGAAATAAGCATTACATTACTACAAATTGACTTCGAGAATGTTTACAAAAGAAATACCATGTTCAACTGAAATGAAAGTTAAATTTAAATAATTAAAAAGAAATAACTTACATGCTTGGCTTGGTAGGTCTCATGAATCCATGTGTGCCTGCCGTCTATAACCTTCCTATGAGTGATCTCATTTATAGACTTCAAGATGATCTAATTGGGTACTGTCATGTGTAGTCACCGAAAATTAACCGTCATGTGTAGTCACCTAAAATTAAGTAAATATAAAAGATAGTTAATAATTTAAAGTTATATGTTAATTAGAAATATAAAAAAATAAGAAATGTACTTACATATCTTGTCTTGAGCTTATCAATACTCATCCCATGATAGTTTCAATTCTCAATAGCACCTGCATGAATATATGCATGACTCGTACACAATCAAAATTCTATATCAATAGCGAGAATTCAGATTTCGGGGGAAAGAAGATACATAAGTGACATGCACATATATATATAATTTGTGGACTAACCAAAGTTGGTATTGGTGGGGTTCTCGTGGGATTGGTTTTGTGCAGCATCGCCAGCAAGTTGGTCAATGTTGGTGAAGGCAACATAAGACGGGGTGGTTCGGTTACCTTGAGCATTTAAAATGATCTCAACACGATCATCTAGCTAGATGCCAACACATGAGTAGGCGGGGCCTTTATCCTTCTCTGTGGCCATCCTTCGTTATCTATGACAAGATCGAAGCGAGGGAATGGAAGAATGTCGCTTAAATGAGACGGGGAAACAACTCAAACAACGATGAGTTTGGGGGAGAGAGAGCGCTAACCGCTATCCCTTCTTCTTCACCCTTTTTGTTGGAGTGGGCATCGTGCTGGATTTTGTCCTTGTCACAAGGATCTTTTGCGTGTGCTTGCAATCTTGCAACTTGCAACTGTATCACTTCTTACCAATGACTCTCTCTTCTCCCTATCCACCCACTCCTCCTTTGCTTCTTCCAAAATGTTCTTTATATATCTCTCCTACTCTCCAACCTCCTTTTAATAGTAATTCTCTCCTTCCTCCTCTCCTTTCTAACGTTCTTCTAAATATTTATTCTCTACTTCCTCCTCACCTTGAATCTCCTCTCCTCTTCTCTCTACCTATCCTCTCTACATTGACTCAAGATAACAACATATCATCAAACGGAATTAACTAGTGGGTACACCCCACAATCATGCATTAACATTTAAAACACAATTAACTAGTGGGTACACCCTACAATCATGCATTAACATTTAAAACACAATTAACTAGTGGGTACACCCCACAATCATGCATTCACATTTAGTACAAATTAAAATGTATACACACATTCGTACCTCAACGAAGACGTGAATCAAAGAAGACATCTCCAATGATAAGCATAACCTGCATTAAATTACACAAATAAATCATAATAAATAAAACTTTCTAATACATAAAATAAAGATAAATAAAAATAAAAATTAGGGTGGGGCAATGTGGAGGAGGGGGGTGGTTGAGGGAGGAGGAGGAGGTGGGGTGGCTTGGGTAGGAGGAGGAGTAGGGGCGGTGGAGGAGGGGAGGGCGCAGGGTCGGGCGACACGAGGGGTAGCGTGGGTGGGGGGTGCAAGGTGGGCATGGGCGGGTGGCGCGATGGCGGGCGGGCGGGGAGAGGGTGGCGCTGTGAGGAGAGGGGCGGCAAACTAGGGAGGGAGTGGTTGGGGTGGGGGCAGTGCAGGGGGGGGAGGGGCAGGGAGGGGTTGGCGGTGCTTGGGCAAGGGGTGCATGGGGTGGCTCACCGGAGGGAGGGAGAGTCGACATCGTGGGGGGAGCTCTCGAGCTCATGAGAAGGATAGATGAGGAAATGGTTTCGGGGGAGGGGGAAGGGGTGTGGGCGGTGAATTATATTCAACATTTGCGACGGTTGATCGGATCAACTGTCGTTGATGCACCTTACAGATTTTCTCAAGGGAGGGGGAAGGGGTGAGAGCAGTGAGTTCTATTCAACATTTGTGATGGTTGATTCGATCAATCATCGCTAAATTGCGACTTAACTTTTCCACTCCCATGAGGGAGTACATATTTTCGCACGTTGGCATGCATGCATTGACAATCAACGTTGGTTAATCCTTGATCGTCACCAATGCACGTATAGCACCACTTCCAAAAACTTTTCTTAATTGATTAATAACTTCTCTTAATTGATTAAGACAAGTAGCGATGATCGATCAACCTTTGCGAATGAGTGTTTTTTGTTGCACGCGCTTTGAAATTTTTTTTTTTTTTTTTTGAACAGATGAGTGTTATAGAAAACGATAGCAGATCAGGAACATTTTATTTATGAAACTTTTAAATAACAATTACAAGGAGTCACTCCACTCCTTTACAAACCCCCAACAACACTCCCTAACGATGTTCCCTACATTTATTGAGTCCCTTCTAAACAATCGCTCATTACGAGCACGCCACACACACCACATAACACCAGCCATCTTCACATGAGGCTTTCCTTTCATCAAGAGATTTCTCCATAAGCCGTCCCATGTGGATGTAGATTCCCCACAAATGCCCCTCCAAATCTGATCAGTCACTAAGCAAGATGAAAATAGATACACCCTACTATCCGTAGGGAAATCGCACAAGGGATAATTTTGTGCAGGTGCTCCCAATCTTCTACATCTCATTTCACCAGTAATAACTCCATCACTTCGACACATCCACAAGATCTTTATTTCTAATGGAATCTTCAAAAACCAGATTTTTGTGCAATCCCTGTTCTCCCTTGATGGGTTCGCATTCGTTGATCCAACCATCTGCTTGTATGCCTTTGCTAGAGTGAAGATTCCATGCTTCCACCTGAAACAATCCACATCACTCATCGGCTGGAAAGCTTCCAAGTCTGCCAGCAAATGCTCTTACTCAATTTGCGTTTTGCCTCCCACACGTAAACCATCACCAGCAATATCCCATCTGCAGTTCACACTATCCTAGCAATCATTGACCGAAGCCCTACTATCCGGAGCTATAGCAAAGGCCCTTGGATATGTCTCACTTAGATTCCCCAAGCTTGACCACCTATTTGTCTAGAAAGAAAAGTGTCTCCCATCTCCCAAAACAGGAGCAAAGTTAACCCAATTGTCTTGTATTGCTCTTCACACAGATTTCCAAAACGGTGAGGGATGTTGAGGAGGAGGTGTTCATAGTTGCACCTGCAAGAAACCGTGAGCCTCCTTGACTAACTGCAACCAGACCTTCCCATCATCCTTGGCCAGCTTCATTGCCCATTTCAATATTAGGGCATCATTGAATTCTTTTAGAGATCGAATCCCCAACCCTCCCTGTGAGCGAGGACTACACAACTGCTGCCACTTCAAAGGATGCAAGAATCTACCTTCAGCCTTCGCACCCTTCCAAAAAAAGATCTTCCTCATCACATCCAACCTTTTCTAGATTGCCTTCGGAGATCAGAACACAGAGAAGAAGAAAACTGGTATTGAGGTGATGATCGAATTGAGAAGAATCAATCTTCCTCCCTTGGATAAAAATCTACTACTCTAGCACTCCAACTTAGTAGTCACCTTTTCAAATAGAATAGCCCAATCATTCTTCTTCAGTTTATTATCTCTAAGGGGCAGACCTAAGTACTCAGCAGTGTGGCAATGGGAGCATGTAGGATGGCTGATATTGCTTCACACTCTTGACTTGACATACCAAAGCAAATCAGAGATGACTTTGAACCATTCAACCTAAGCCCCAAAATCTCACCAAATATAGTTATCATTGTGGAAAGGGTCTCCGCCTCACATTTCCCCCCTTCTACAGAAAACATTCTATCGTCGGCATACTGTAGAATTGGCGCAAGCACCCTAGAATTGGACATAGAATAGCCCCCCACCATGTCTGCGCTGGCCAGCTAGCAAGTAAATTGAGCCAAGGTGTCCATAGCTAGGTTGAAAACTAAAGGGGCCAAGGGACACCCTTGTCGCACTCCACATTGAGGTTGTATCTAAACCCCACACTGCCTTCCGTTAATCAGAGGTGAAAAGGATGAGGTAACAACACATCTTTTCATCCACTGTATCCAATGCGATGGAAATCCTCTCCTCCTAAACATCTCCCATAGGTAAGACCACATATGCTCTATGAAAGTCCACCTTCAACATGTATGCTTTACTTCTTCTTCTATGCCACCCAGCCACCATCTCTTGCGCCACTGTGAATGACTCCTGTAGCGATCTATTGGGAAGGAAGGCCAATTGCACTGGGCTAATTAAGTCTGACATGACTCTTTTCAATCAATTTTCCAACACTTTACTAATTATCAAGTAGATCGAGTTTGAAAGTGCAATAGGTCTAAAATCCGATAATCTTTCTACCCCATTATTCTTCGGCAGTAAGAACAAGTACGATTTATTTATTCTTTTCCATGCCTGAATTGCCACATTGGACTCTATGATAACATCCATAACATCTCCTTTAACCACATGCCAGAATTCCTTATAGAAAAAAACTTGAAACCCATCCAGGCCTGGAGATCCCTTAGCATTTAAACCAACTATAGCCTCCATTACTTCCTGATCTGTGATGGGCTCCGTCAATTGTCCAGCTGCCAAGTCCCCTACACGAGAAAAATTTGATGCTGCCAGCCTCCACCCTCCCCTCTCTACTGATCTGGTGGCTTCCCTGAAATGTCTGATTGCCTTCCTTCTAATATCATCAGGAGAGGTTAGCACAAGATCACCTGTCTTCAATGAGGAGATGAAGTTCACCCTCCTTCTAAAGCTCACTGCCATATGAAAATACTTCGTATTTGCATCCCCCTCCTTCAATCACAGCTACCTTGATTTTTCTCTCCAATCAACTTCTCTCGCCAGATTCTCAGCCTGGACCACCCCTTGCGAGAATTTTCTCTGCTCCATTTCTTCATCTATCAACTGTTCATCATTCTCTCTTCATCCAGCATACACAGCTTAGATAGAGCCTCAGTCCTCCTTTGATTTCTCAAGATCTCAACCATCTTCCTGTACTCCTTCAAAATATATCTCAGGTTCCTCAATTTACTAGCCAATCGATAAGTTGCAGAGCCTCCAACCTGCTTGTGCTCCCACCAGCGGTTGACCATTTCTTTAAACCCATCCTCCCTAAGCCAAGACTTCTTGAATTTGAAGTATGTACTTGTGACTGACCCCTCCCCACTATCCCATAGCAAGGGGGTATGGTCCAAGAAGGGTCGATCCATTCCTATCACAGATGAAAGTTGGAATCTCTCCAGCAACTCCGCACTACCAAAGAACCTATCCAACTTTGAGACCAACCCATTACCACTTCTCCAGGTATATTCTGCCTCGGCTGTTGGGTATTCACTCAATCCCAATTCAGACACAAGTAGCTGGAACCCAAGGGAGGCTCGATCCACCCTCCTATTCCCTTGGTTGTTCTCAGACAAAATGTAGTTAAAATCTCCACCCACAAGCCACGGTACCCCTTCTACCATGCCTGACATCTGACGCATCTCCTGCCACTGATTGTTTCTTAGGCTATTAACACACGAGCCATAAACACAAGAAATTATCAAGTCTTGATCATCCCCCATCAATTTGAACATGCAAGAGATCTGATATTGACCCTTCTAGACCTCTTTCAGTTGCAGTCTAGAAATCTTCCACCATACAGCCAGACCTCCAGACCTTCCTTACGCATCCACAGCCTTAACATCTGCCCGACCAGATTGGAGTAGCGACTGCCACATTGAATCACATCCTCCTTCAATATGTGTTTCCTACAGTAATGCACAATCCACTTCCCATTCACGAAGGTATCGAGCCAAGGAGGCCCTCCACACCCCATCGCACATCCCACGCACATTCCATGTGATAATTTTCATCACCTAAATCATTTACCCCCTACTGCTCCCTACCCTCTTCTCAACATTCAAGATAGCTGCTATCATCTCTTTGTTGAATTTCTAAGCACCACTGTTGTCCTTGCCCTGAGTTTGTATGGAGAGCATGCCATTTTTCCCTTAGAGGACTATCCCACTCCATAGCATAGGCCCTCTAGAGCCTCAAAAGGGAAAGGGTCAGAATTTTGTGCCGAACCCCTTTGATCAGCCTCCTGTCCCTGCAAACCCGAATTCACTACCATAAGTTCCCTCCTCTCAATCGCATCTTGCACCATCGCTTCCTTATGTGTTGATTGGTCCATCCCCTTCATCTCTTCATCCAATACCTCAGAAAAATGAAGCTCTTTTCTCTTCTTAAACTCTGGTCGGTCAGACATGAGCGACCTGCAATCATTGCTATCATTCTGAACCACGATTGCCTCCGCAGGCGACCTTTGTGCCTCCTGTTTCTGCTCCTCAATTTGATAGAGGGATAACTTTAAGCGAAGGAGCCACGAGCTCCTGCCACATCTAAGGATGATCTTGTCTAGAATCGGGCCCCCCCTCACCACATTCACCTCAACCATAATCGACCTCCCATCACCCTCACATAATCCCACCTTTTCATTCTCTATCAGGATAGCAAAACTTGCGATCGCCCTAGCCACCACTCCATTGCTCTGTAGGTGTAGAGGGAGTCCCCAGATCTCCATGATTCCTTTTCTATTCTCCACCCTTTGTGGAGGATGATCCTATAATGTCCCATTAAATGGCGACACCAGCCTCCACATAACAGTCAAGCCTTTAAACACACTAGTGTGAAAGTGAAGACCTTCCACATCCAACATGCCCAAGTTGAACAACACAAACCAAGACCCACCTAAGTGCACTAATTTCCACCCCTAAGAGGACAATGATAGGGATCTTACCAGGTTTTGAATCCGCTCATATATGTATGTTCCCATCATAATCTCGCCGATTAGGGCACCTTGTATCGCGATCGCCGCTGCCATAACGTCCTCAGTTTGAGTGACTTCCACATCATAAGCCTGCCCTAGGACCACCGGAAGTGATGGTAATGGGGCCCCTTTCACTCCTTGGCTGCAATGCTGTCCACCTCCATTCCAATCCTTCATCCCCAACCTTCTGCAAACATCCTTCTTGTGGCCCAAACCCCCACATGCCAGACAGAGTGTCGAGGATCTGCACACAGCCGCCATATGCCCTCGTCTTCTACATCGAAAGCAAACAATCTCTGCATTCCCTCCTCTCCTCCTCTAAATGTCACCCACCCCATGAGTCACATGAGGGGTTTCCCTGGCTTCCTCAAGCCTCTCTCTCTGGCACCATCTCCTAGATCTCCACACCCTCCATCCATTGTCCTCCTCCCTAACCCTAGTCCCCCTCCTCTTTCCATCTGCGCTTTGAAAATTTACGACGGTTACGGATTACCACAGTGAAATTATGACAAGTAGCGACGGTTTATAAATCATCTCGAATGCACATTTTCTATCGCATGCGCTTTGACAATTCAGGACGGTTGATCAACCATCGCGAATGCGCATTTTCTATTGCATGTGCTTTGACAATTCAAGAGGTGTATAAATCATCACGAATGCGCATATGCGATGATTACGGATCAATCGCCGTAAAATTTGTACCAAAATACCCCTTGCTGACACGAAACATACTCCCAACTTAAGGATTACGATATTCGAACACATAACTGTCTCTAATTAGGCACTATTAGCGACTGTTTCGTGACTGTTGCAAATTAAATGTTGCCAATAGTGATTTTTCTTGTAGTGATGACATAGTCCAACCATCCAAGTGCAGGAAAAATTCTCAAAACCCACCTCTTTGGTGGTGACATTGTTCTTGATTCCCGCTGTCTAGCTAGTATATATCTTTGGTGTTCCACATGAGAGGTTCACTATATAGTCTCTTACCCATGATCTTGGTTATCACAACATTCTAAGGGACTTGGGACCCTTAAATAGTGCCATTATGGGAAACTATCGTCTTTCATCCAACACAATGTATCCACTTCCAATGTTGATTGCTAGAATTCTCTATTATAGTCTTTTTCCAAAGAAGCAATCAAGTTGCTTCAACAATATTTCGCTTGATCTTGCTTTTGTCACCTATGCTGTTATTGCTACGAAACCTCTTTACTAGACAAATATCATTCTTGATGAGATAATCAAGGAATCCATGAATTTCTTGCCTTTCTCCAACATCATAGTCCATATTGCATCTCATTATGGTGTTTGCCTTGATCCTCTCCAATGTTCCAAAATCCAGAAGCATGACTGCTTCAACATCACCATTGGGCGTAAAATGCACATACTTGATGATGATGATGAGGATGAGGAGGAGGAGGAAGAAGGAGAAGAGGATGACAAATAAGATGATCATATGGAGGAGGATGAAACACAAGGAGAGGTAGGAGGTAACTCTTATGAGCTTTCATACCTATATGGCTACTATCCCATGGCTGTCCCACGCCTTCAACCATGGGAATGGGTGGACACTCATGATAACCTACACATGAATTATGACTCTTATATGGTGTAGGATACTGTAGCTTAGAACATTATTTGTAGAGTTCCATAGAGAGTATGTTCCTTCATAATGAGGCATATAACAACTACTATGTCAACATCCATCATTAGTTTGCCTAAGATCTTTAAGAAGTTTTCCAAGACATTTCCTCTATGAAAGAAGATGTTCAAGCTTTGATTGAAGGAAAAGGAAAGGGAAAGTGTTGCAACTAGCCCGTTGTTGCCACCTCCAACCTTAGTTCTAGAGCACTAGTCCTGCATGAGATTTCTTTCTTTATGTTTCTAGTGTGCTTGTTTTAATTTGGCATCTAATGTGGTTATTGAACTTTGGGCTGCACTACAAGTATTGGCTTGTTAAACTCTTTCATCATGTTTCACTTGATGGCAATTGTCTTGCTATATGTGACCTATGTATGATGATGTCTATGATGCCATATATGAGTTGTATACCTTGCCATATGAAATTGTTGATATGTTGAATGTTGTATGAAGTTATATTCTTTTCGAGCTCATGTGTTGAAATATGAACATTATGGCATGATATACTTCTTTCAATCTTTTTTATGATGCCAAAAGGGGGAGGATATATATGTTATTAGCTATGTGTTACTCTTTGTTGTTTTTATATTTGTTAGTAGAGAGCACTTAGTAAGGGGGTGGTTTCAATCTCTCCATTGAATGTTTGTCATCATCAAAAAGGGGGAGAATGTAGGTGCATAAGCAATTAGGTGTCACATTATCCCATAATAATGGTGTTGATGGTTACAAACATTGGGATTAAGATTAGCTTTAATGTCTTGATCTTGTGAGAATGAATTTCAGGTTTGAAGTCTAGTCATGATATCTAGAGTCAAGGAGGAGATCATGTTCACCAAGTTTCTTTTCTTATTAGGTCTATTTGTAACATAGAAAAATTGGTTGTAATTTTTATATTTTTTATATTGTAAGGAGAGCCCTAATTAGATTCCATATTAGTAAGAGATTTATGAGCATCATATGCAATTTTTACAAGAACACCATCCCTAGCTTAAATAGGTCAAAATATGTCTAACTAAGTCTTTAGGTGCTAGTGCATTATCCTAATTAATGTCAAATCTTAAATTCACCTTAAGCATATCTTAGCAAGTTTTTTTATAGAGCATCTAACATTAGGTATTAATGACCTAACGTTAGTTAAGGAACCCAGCACCAGCTAGGAGTGTCTAGGAGATAGCAAACTTTATATCTAATTAAGTGCTAATGTTAGACAACTAATATAACATTAGACAACTCTACCATAACATTAGATACACTCTTCTGTAACAGTCAAGGTGCGATTAGGAGATAACGAACGTTGTACCTAATTGAGCATCAACGATGGTTCACCTAACATTAGATAACATATACTTGACGTGAGGTAAAGTACTTTTTAACCAAATTCATTAGCACACCCATTCCAATCAAAACACCCCTCTATATATATGAGTGAATTTCCCACTCTTTAGAGGTTAGAGAACACCTTACACCACATTCAAAAGACAAATAAGCTTACATTCAGAAAATATGAATTTTGGTATTCTTGGAGGTGATTGGAACTCTTGATCTCGAAGCTCAACTTCCTTGGAGCTAAACCACCTCAACCCCTAGCAATGCCATCTTCTCACAATCATAAAGTTAGTTCTTTCATGCATCCTAGATAGCTCTTTCATTCATTTATTAGCAAATCTTTTTGGGGCTATCCTTAGGAGCAGAAAATCTATTTTAATTTCTATTCTTTCTCCATTTATAGTCTTGTAAATCTAAGGCCCGAATTGTGTGCTCCTCTCTTCTCAAGTGAGAGGGGTTACTCTTTGTTGTGGAATCAAGAGGGTTTGTACAAAAGGTTTGGCACCCATAAGTACCATTTAGTATTTCGAGAGTGACTCAAGGCAAAATCCTAGGTTGCGAGAGCTAGGTAGTGGTTTTTCCTGATTTTGGGTTTTTACTATAAATATTGTGTTATGGCTTGTGAATCATTTGCAATTTGAATTACTTCTATTTCCAGCTGAATTATTTTTTAATTAGCATTGGTTTACCGCCTTAAGCACTATTCACCCCCCTCTAGTGCTTTCAGATCCAAGGGTTCACACTAAAGTAGGATTAGTGGGATCCCTATAAATATCTCCCAAACCTAATGGAATCCTTAATTGATTCCAAATCATTTATGTCCACCACCAAAATTGTGGAGAAACCTTCTATCGCCACCTCATTCCTTCCTCCTTGAAGTCGTCAGGATTGAGAGGAAAATCCAAAATGGAGGACGACCAAACTCCAATTCAGCTGATGTCCTACTCCTCATCCTTGGATTAGGGCATTGGCAAAACAATCCCCAAGCTACCTTGCTTGTACAGGTTTTTGGATATCAACTTCTGGGTTGCAAGGATCTCCCTGATCCTTACACCTGCTTATGTTGGGCATCGACGAGCAAGGCTCCAAGTCGAACTAGCAATGCTGGACAAAGGCATTTGATCCCTGATTTAGTCGACTCTTCATCCCGATCACGGTCCCATGCTATAGCAAGTCGACCAAGAGAGGAAATAGGTCGACTTGCTTGTATTGGGCTATGTGGATTTGATCCTCTAGGCCCTATTTTGGTAGATTTTAAGGTGAAGGTCATCTCCTCACTCTTGAAGAAGTTTGCGAGATGCAAATTGTTTACACTGTATACAACAGAATTAATCGTCCTCAGCATGAAGGATCTCATTCGCTTGCTGAGATAAAGGGAGTCCCTTAGGCGGGACTTATTTGAGGAGGTACAACATGTGTGATGCTATGTTACACTACCCACATGTATAAAGTTCTTACTCATGGGGGATCCCGAAATAGGAAGATGCTAGATCTTCTCATGTGGGTCTGATTACATAGGTTGTTTAGTTTTTCTTATTTATGTTATTTGGCCTTTTATGGGCAATTGACCTGAGTATTCGATTCAGAGAAAAGTTTTAAACACTTGTGTTTCATGCTTTCACAATGCCATGGGAAACTGGGGATCGAATTGTTCAATTCCCAACCCCTCGATTGTCCAGCAGAGTTCCCCATGAGGAGCTGAAATATCCCAACAATTACAACCTCTCCTTCTTGAACACCCTCAAGAAAGTGTTTTATGTAGGATCTTAAGAGCACAAGAACACTAAAAGGTTGGATGAATAGTGTGGTAGAATAAAAATTGCATAGTAAATAAACGACAAAATAAATGCATAAGATTTATAGTGGTTTGCCTCACTTGGGTACTCCACTACCTAAGTCTCTCAACTTATGATTTTTAACACGATTTCCTCAACTTTGAGGGAATCAATTTGTTATATCAAGAGGTAATTAACAGGTTACCCCAACCCAAATACAATGATCAAAATAGCAATATAAAATGTAGGTGCAAGGTAAAGGAAATGCAGCTTACAACTTTAATCCTAAGCCACCAAAACAAATATATTTAGAGTGAGTTTACCAAATGGAAGCTAAGGAAGAAATCAACATGCTAAAAGATTGATTTCTCAAGCTCACATGACTAAGGACTAGTTACAATACTGTAGGACTTTGTAGGAACTAAACTCTGGCAACAAGACACTCTTTTTTGCTAGAAATTATGAGTAGAAGGCTATTTGGAAGTAATGGCTTGTTGGATCTTTTTATGTTGAGGAAAGGGACCCTAAGTGGTCTATTTATAATGTTAAGAGCAAGGTCATATGCTCCCTAGCCATTGGGGCCTAATTAAAGTCATTTTGAATGGTAATTAAGCCAGAATAACCATTCATATTTGACTCAATGGGTAGTTGATACCAATACTAGATGTTTACAGGTTCAATATTTGAATCTGTAACTAGTAAACAAATAACTATGGGTACCAAAACTCATGATGGATACTGCTGTGTCATTTCACTAAAGTCCAAAAAGCTCACCACTTTTAAAAATAGAGTTTAAAAATTGCAATACAGGGTAAGTCGAGTCAAACAATAGATAGGTCTTATTCTCTAATTAGTTAGGCAAGTCCAGGATTTTTTTATAGAAATTTTGAGGATATTTTTATTTTTTTTTGGAATTTTCTTTCTGCGAGTAGGGTAGAAGGACAATTTTGATACTATTTGACTAAGACTCAACTAACCTAAGACACTAAACTCTAGAAAAATCTATTAAATTTATCCAATATTTTTAACTTAAGAAGGAAACTGGTCCACAAATTTCGCATAGATTGAATGTCTATAAAATTTGCAAAAAATATGGATAACAGGAAATTTTACATTCTATTTAGATGTTTGACTCCTAGGATGTGTACTGATAACAACTTAATTTATTACCCTAATTTGGTTAATCTAGGACTAACTCCTTAGTAAAATCATTCATTACGTTTATAAATATTACATTTAGAGCATGCATCCATATTTAATCTTTGTATCTATTTTCTAAATAACTATCTCCTAATCTTAGTCTTTTGTGCATAATGTAGGTGATAGGCCTTAAAGAATAAGCTGAGGAACTGAAGAATAAAGTTGAAGAGAAGTTACTGCCTAGGAGCTTGAATTATTAATTTATAAGGGAGATCAAGACAAGAGCTCAAGCATTAAAGATAGGACTAAGAATTGAAGATAAAGGACGACATGAATGGGAGATTTTGTTTGGAAGATGATGCATCAAAGAAATACATCGTTGCAATATAAATTGCATGGTGGAAAAATCCCGAATCAAAAATATTTGTCAATAAAACTAACCATGAAAAGTTAGGTCGTATCCACAGGGTGGAACAACTGCAATAAATTCACGAATATTTTCCCATTATATTTGCCTAATCAAGTGTGGGATCCGTGCCCAAATCTGATGCAAAATGAGGCGAAAAGAAGAAGACACACAATAACTCAAGAATGCAAGGTTATGTAGACATTAGGGTTTCTTGTCTAGACCATGAAAGTTCTTGATGATATATCACGCATTTATGTAGTGACCTAAGCCAATATATGAGGATATGAATGCATGGGAGAATAATGTGGAAACTTAAGGGCAAGCATGCAAAGTTACTCAAATAGTTTAATTCATCAAATAAAGTAGTAGTGTTTAGGCAATGGCATAATGTGTAAATTTTAATTGGTACTTACATTGTAGCAAAATAGGGGATCTTCGCCCCTTGAGCATGCGTGAAGAAGAGGCCACGGTCGGGTGTACAAAGCTCGGTGGAGGTCGAGGATGCGGAGAGCTTGGCGATGGTGGTGGTCTCACGATGGGAGGCGGTTGGAGCTTGCCGAATGATGAAAAGAAGCTTGTCAGCGGTGGGATTGTCTATGCTTGTGCGTGGACCGCGGTTGGCACGGCTGAGGGCTTTGCGTTCGTCTTTGGGGCCATCGATGGTGACAGACATTGGAGATGAAGCTACTGCTGCATGTGAGGGGCACAGTCGTGGATGGACTTACTCCTCTGAGCACTGTTGCATGCAAAGTTGATGTGAGGAGGTAGTGTGCACGTGCAGCAAGGGTTGATGGCGGCGAGGAGAAGGTGGCTGGTAGTGGGTGCTGATGGGTTAGTCCGGGTGCATCAGAGGTTGAAGATAAAGAAGCTGGGCATGAGGGTGGTTGTGGGAGTGCGGTCTGTGGGTGCGTGAGGGGCTTGGGAGCTCATGCGCGTGCGAGGTGGTGTGCGAGGTGGCCGATGTGGGTAGAGCTAAGGTCAGGAGCTATGCGCAGTGGCTGGTGCTCACGGGTGGTGGTGCATGTGGTTGGTGGTGCGTAGGGTCTATGCTCGTGAGAGGCGGGGGCATGGTTCTATTGAGGAGGAGGTTGGCATGCTGCTGTCGAGAGGGTGAAGTCAGGGCACGGTGAGGAGGAGGTTGGCCATTGTTGCAGTGGCTGGCCTCTGTTGGTTGGAGAAGTGGCCGTGAGTGGGGAGGCACAATCGTGGTCGCAATAGAGACAAGATGCAATGGCAAGTCGAAGATGTAATAGCAAACATGGGGGTAGTGTCAATAGCAAACCTGTCCGATCGCAAAACACGTTAAAGATTATTTCTATCGTTGTAGTGCGAATTATATCAAAACGAATAAATTTATAAATATTTTGGTGAGTACCGAGTCGTTCGCAGGGAGGCAAAACATAATTTTCAAAGCTTTTCATACTAACTAGTCTATGCTAATGTGAATAGAGAAATAGAAACTGGATATTCAGAGAGTCAGAATTCTATTACTACTTGTAAATAGTTCTCAACTTATAAATAAAATAAATAGAACTATGCTAAAGAAGAGAGAGAAAGAGAGTAGATGAAGGTCAGTGCTACTTGTGGGATGCTTGTGCGAAGTGCGGTAGCACTTCAGATCCAGAGCATCGGGAAGAAGATTGGAGAGAAGTTATAGAGAGAGAGGCTGGAGATGTGTCTGGTGGGAGTTGCCTCTCAATTGGTGGCCCTAAGGCTCTTTTTATAGCTTCAATGAGGGGCAAAGTGTGTATTTACGCCCCCCAACTCGTGTAACAACCTTAGAGCCATCAAATCCGATGATCGGGAGATCAACGGATCAGATCGCAACTCAAATGGACCTCTATTGTGCCTTAAACATGCAGATCACCTCAAATGGTGCCACTTGTCATTCCTGCAACCACTGGATCTGATCCATGCACCCTTCTTCACATGCGCACCCTCGCGCCTTCGTGCTTTCAATCTCAACCGTCCGATCTCATGATCAGATGGCTTAAAAGGATCGTAGCATTGCCTTAAGAACTCGCGTGTAGCGGGGCATTAGCTTCAGGCGGTCGAGCACGCGTGATCACACCGCCTCATCCAACGATCACCATTGTGCCACACAACCACATCCACGCCGCTGGTTCTGATGCAACAGTCGAAATGCATTCGAGTGCCACCTCCTTTCTCGATTTTGCACTGAGCACGAATCGATCCCGTACCTTGTGCTTACATGTGAGGGCGCAAACCGCTGTGCTGTGCTGCCTCTTGTGTCGCGGTTAGGATTTAGGCATGGCTGTTCTCAGCTGTTGGATTTGAGTTCTCCCAGTGATGAAGGCACGATGGAGGGGTGACGTGGTCTCTTTGTGGCCATTGGGTGACGATCCAATGGGCCTCGTTTTTCCTTCAGAGATTAGGGGCAAGGCGAAGGGCTACTGGGATGGTGCCACGTGGCACTATCTTGGCCATTCATCTTCCTGCCTTTGTAGTTGTGCTACAGAGCTCTAATCGAGCTGATCTTTGTATCGTTGGATAGCGATCATTGATCCGGATCCACCCATGCAGTTGGATTTGACATATGAGGCTTGGATTTGTGCTATCTAGCTCCTTGGCTTCTAATCTTCTATGGGTTGTATGTGCTGCTACGGTCGTCTGATCAAGATGATTTTAGATGCACTAGGCTCCCGTCATTATCCTGATCAGATCTGTATAGTCTGGTCTATCATCTATGGCCTCGAATCATCTGCAATCAATATCGTCTCTCTTTTAGAGCATAAAATGGCAGTATTATCTATAAAGCTACCAAACTAACTACTATGTAAATTATGATGCTTATGCATCCATCTTTCCTAAGTTGAGCTAGAATCTAACTTAATTCAGTTAAATTAGGTCCTATGATTGCTGTGCAATCACACCCCATGCTTGAATCTTGCTAGTCCCTAGCAAATGTAAGAATAATGCAAAGTGGTCCTAAATGACTGATTTCTATCAAGAGTTCGACTAAAGATTTATTTCTTTTATTTTCATCCAAAACTTTAGAAATCTAGATAGTCGTGAAAGTGTAGTGTTGTAGCCTATACAATAGATCCATGTGAAAAATCAATCCACATCTAAAGCTTGTACTTGACCCTTAGTAAAATTCTATTAGGATAAGCAAATTTCTTGCCTCGGGATTTTTAGCCTTGGCTTTCGACTTAGATAGAAGATGTCTGAGTCAAGTAGGTTTGTATTTGGTGGCTCGCACTCCTCTGGTGCTACACATAGGCTGGTATTACAGAATCTAGATTTTCAAACAATTAAATAAATCAACTCAAAGAAAGGTGAAGAAACTGTGCTCTCTTTAGTTCCTTTGTACTCATTCTCTCTCTTTCTTTTTCTTTCTTTCTCTTTTTCTTTTCTTTTCTTTTCTTTCTCTTTTTCTTTTTCGAGCTCACAATCTCACCAAATTTGTCAATATATTTGGTGGCCTCTCATGGCATTAACACTTTGATTGAGTTCTGATAACCCTATGACTAAGTCAGCTATTCTCAGCCAGTATTCGGGAAGTCAGAAATACAAAAAGTAGGTCAAGGCTATATTTGGTGGATTGTAAAGGGAATGGGTGATGTTGTCTCAATGTTCTTGTAATGAAATAAACACAACGCAATTAACACTTCTTTTTGAACCATAAAATTGGGCCTCGGGAAACCCTAAGATGAGGCAACATGGTGGGGCAGCGTAGGAGAGGAGGAAGAGGGCTGGAGGGTCTAGAGATCCAAGGGCTAGTATCGAAGAGATCGAGAAGGTCTACCCCCGTCTGTTGCTTGTCATGGCCATGAGGGTAGAGATAGATGGCGACATGGAAGAAGTGGAAATGCAAAGATAGTATGCTATAGGTGCAGAAGAAGAGGACACATGGCTGTGACTTGCAACTCCCCAATCTGTTGTCTGGCATGCGGAGGATTGGGCCACAAAACGGATGTTTGCAGGAGAAAGGGATCCTCCAATCCAGATGGAGCAACATATCGAAAAGATTTAAATAGAAAGAAAGATCATCCTCCCCCTTCTCCTGGAGGATTTAATCATGTTCTAGGTGTGGATATTCCTTTATCCAATGATGTTGGCGACTCAGAGATGATCTTGCGAGGTGCACTGATTGGTGAGGCCATGATGGGGATGATATCGTTCGCACAAGCTCAGAAATTGGTGAGTTCCTTATCCCAATCCTCTAAGGGGTGGAAGATAGCGATGTTAGGTGGATCGTGTTTCTTGCTGTTTGGTTTAGGCATGATAGATGTAGAAAACCTCCATTTCCGCGCGAGCGTTTCTGAAGGGCTGAATGTAATGTGGAGGCTTGTCTCACCATTTGATGGGGTGATACAGGAGTGCCCTCCTTAAAGAGCACAGGAGCAAAGGGGAATGTTGGAAATTAGAGGACTCCCCTTGCATCTGATAGTCAATAGCGTGGTGTCTAATGCAATTTCGAGATTTGCAGCCATAGTTGAAGGAACAAGCATGGGACTATAGGGGGGAGATGGGAGATTCATATCAGTAGATGTTAAACTGACCCAGGGTGGGCAAGTCCCTAACAAAATAATCCTTAGATATGGAGGGAGTTCCTAGCTTCTCCATGTGAGATTTTTCCTTCATCAGGATGAGAAATAGGAACAAGGGGGAGAGAGATCATATGCAGAAGTGGTTGGGGTGCAAGGGAGCAACTCTGAAAGTCAATTAAACCATCAAGAATGTCCTAATTCGAAGAAGAGAAAGGGATTCCATGGCTTGGCATCGCAAGATGAGTTGATGGACAAGCCTTCTCGAAATCAACAGGGAGGTGAGGAGATGCTTGAATACCCTGAGGGGAGGGAAATTATACTAGCAGGAGAAACTGTGCAACGATAGGAAGATGAACTAATGACAGATAAAGGCAAGGGTGTTAATTTTACCTTTAAGGCGCATGAAGGAATGAAGTACGGGGTTGGAACATCCTCAATAGTCAAATATGGTCGCTCTCCCTATAAGCTCGGAGGAAGAACAGTAGGTGGAGGTCAGAGGATTAGTGAAAAAGCTATAGCAGCAGTTCTTAATCTGGAGAGAAAGCTGATGAGGCAAAAGGGAGATGATCAACCACATAGATGAAAGTCATCATTTGGAATGTGCATGGGTTGCGCGATGGAGTTCAAAGAGCTTCGCTTGCGCAGTATCTTCATGAATGAGAGGTAGATTGTGCACTGATCCAAGAGACATATTGAAGAGGATGCAATCAATTATGGCATTCCCTAATGCAAGGTGGTCAGGCTGATATCAGGGTTATTATAAATGCGTAGGGGAGATTTGGAGACATAGCAGTATGGTGGAAATGCTCGAAGATGCATTTGATAGAAGTGTGGAGGGAGCAGTATATAATCACTTGTAAATTCAAATTACTGAGAGCAGATCAAGAGCTAATTTTATCTTGCATTTATGGCCCATGTGCTGACAGTGAGAGAAGTGTCCTTTGGCAAGAGCTGTCTCGGGCTACTGATGTAGTTGAAGGGCAACCTTGACTAGTGGGGGGGTGACTTCAACTACACTTTAAATGAAGATGATAGAGGAAGTGGAAGAATGTATGGTGGCTCCTTAGGATTTCAGATGACTGCTTTAGCTTTGGGTCTATCTGTTTACCCTTCTTCAAGGGATGAATACACTTGGAGAAATGGAAATGGTCAGAAATCGAAGCTAGACCACTTCCTTGGTAATGCTGAGTTGTTGGAGGGTTATCAGTTATCTTCAGTGAGGGGGCTAGACTGACCATTCTCAGATCATACTCCACTATTGTGGGAGAGCAGGAAAGACTCTTCAATAGGCTCATACTTTAAATTCAAAAAATCATGGCTCAGGGAAGAGGGATGTAAGGAGATGATTGGCAACTAGTGGTCTTCTAAGCATGTGAATGGCTCGGCTACATTCAGACTAGCAACTAAACTCAGAGAATTGAAATCAGTTATGAAAGAGTACAAGAAAATCAATGAGATCATGAGAGATCAAAAAAGAATGGAAGCCTTAAAGAATGTGCAGCTACTGGATGAAAAAGAGAATAAGGAGTAGCTAACAGAAGAAGAGTGCATACAACGCAAAATTTGGCAGGAGGCTATTTTGGAGGAAGACCTAAAAGGGGAAATTGATTGAAGAGAAAAATCTAGGCAATTATGGCTGAAAGAAGGAGATGCAAATGCCAAATTCTTTCACATGGCAACTAGCTCTAGAAGAAGGGTCAACTACATCTCTTCCTTGAGATCTGGTGACCAGGTGCTAACTTCTTCAGGAGACATTAAAAGAGAAGCGATCAGATTCTATAAAGAAGCCTCCAAAGACACCGAAAGAGGGAACTGGAGATTAACCAATTTTGATTTCACTCACATTGATGAAGCTGAAGTTGAGCATCTGGTTGAACCTATCACGATCCAAGATGTTGAGAATGCGATGGCTGGTCTAAACTCTGAAGGCTCCCTAGAACATGATGGATTCCAAGTCTTCTTCTATAAGGAGTTTTGGCCAATAGTGAAAAGGGATGTGATGGAGGTCATTAAGGAGTTTCAAGAGGGTAATTCAGGCTTTGAAAGAATAAATAAATCTTACCTTTTCTTGCTGCCAAAGAAGCAAGGAGCAGGGAGTTTGCAGGAGTTTAGGCCAATTGCTTTGATGAACTCTATTTACTTGATAATTTGCAAAGTCTTAACAAATAGATTAAGAGGAGTTCTAGCACGTCTAATAAATCCTGTACAGTCAACTTTCCTTCCCAACCGTTCACTACAAGAGTCATTTATTGTAGCACAAGAGATGGTCAGTGGATGGCATAGACGAAAATGTAAAGCCTTCATGTGGAAGGTAGACTTCTGTAGGGCTTTTGACTCGATGTCCTGGCCATACTTATGGGAGATTATGAAGAGAAGGGGATTCCCTTGAAAATGGATCCAATGGATGAAAAGATGCATTGCAACTTCATCGTTCTCCCCTCTAATTAATGGTAAGCCATGTGGAGCTTGGATCCAACCCCAGCGTGGGGTTAGGCAGGGTTGCCCCCTAGCTCCACTTATTTTTAATCTAGCAGTAGACACTCTTGCATGCTTTACTTGCAAACTCTCAACAGTAGGTTTGGTGAAAGGTTATTCATTATCCAACTCTAGAGCACTGGCACCAATCTTACAATATGCAGATGATATAGTTTTTTTCGTAGAAGGGGAAGAAATGAAGATAAGATCCTATACACTATGGTCTCCAAGTTTGGGGACATCTCTGGGTTAAGACTAAATGGTCAAAAGTCCTCTCTCATCTGTTTTGGGTTGAATAGCCAAGAAAGTGAGACTTTATCAACCAGTCTGCATACGCCTATTGTGAATCTGCCAGTGAGGTACCTGGGACTGCCTCTGCGTGACACCAAGTTGAAGAAGAGTGATTGGAATCCCTTGTTTGAGAAAGTAGCTGCCAAACTTGAAAGTTGGAGCAGCCGCTACTTATCTAAAGGAGAAAGGCTGATCCACCTGAACTTGGTCATCACCTCTATTCTGGTTTTTTTTTTCTCAGTTTTCAAAGCACCAAAATCAATTTGGAAAAGACTTGATACACAGCAGAAACGTTCCTTCTAGAAAGGGGTTAAATTTGAGGTTCAGATTTCTTCATCCCCTAAAATGGCAGTAACTATGCTCTCCTAAAAAATATGGTGGTCTAGGCATTAGCTCACTGAAAGAGTTCAATGACTCCTTGCTGCTGAAATGGGCTATAAAGCTATTTGAAGATGATGAAAAGAACTGGTCTATGGTCATCAAAGATGCACATGGTAGCTCTCATGTAACTAGATGCACAGCAGCTCCCTGCAGACCATCTCCATTCTAGAAATCAGTTTGGGCTGCAATGAGAGATAATTGGCAAAACATTGTCCCAGTGCTTGGAGATGGCCAACAATTCTCCTTTTAGCACAATGAATGGTCTAGATTGGGACCTTTGAAAAATCACTTTCTGCATGTTTTCTGTGCTACAATAGACAAATCTGTATCAATGAAGGAGAGTTAGGACCCCCTAAACAACAGATGGAACCTGGCGAGTCATGTAGCGAGGGAGCGAGGCCGTTTGGAAGAGGAATATGATCAGTTGAGGAGGGAGTTGGAATCCTTTAAGCCGATGGGAGGATTTGATAAGTTTTCCTGGATTCATGGGCCGTTCACTCCTGCAAATGGCTACAAATGGCTGATTAGTAGAGGCAACTATAACCCGTCACTTATGGACAAGGACTGCGCTACTGTGTGGTATTTAAAAATACCTTTGAAAATAAAGATCTTTCTTTGGTTGATGAGAAGAAATGGTCTTATTACAGGTGATTTAAGGCACTCAAGATTGGGTGTCCCACCTCAGAATTGCCCTCTTTGTAACTTTTCCAAAGACAGTAGCATGCACATTTTCTCCTCATGCCTAGTAACGGACCAAATTTGGAGAACTATTTTTGGAAAAGCCTTGTCCACTTAGGAGAATTTATGGACGTGCTTTAGAACTTCAACCAAGCCACATACATTGATGGCTGGAGTTTTGTGGTGTGTCTGGTGTGCTTGCAATAAGAAGTTATTTAGAGGGATGCCAATAAATGTGGGGAGTATCATTAGGGAGTGTTGGGAGTTAATGGGAGCATGGATAGCCTCCTTGTAAACATTTTTGGGAGCGTTGAGAACTCCTTTGCAAATATTTTTGATTGATTTATTTTTTGAATAAAATGCTCCCGGTCTGCTACCGTTAATGATAGCACTCCTCACCTTTTCAAAGAAAAAAAACACTTTTTTTTTCTTCTTTTTCTTCTTTCTTTTTTCTTTACTTTTATTTATTTTTCCATATGATTATTTCTACCAACATAATGTAATGCAGCACCCATGCACATTTTTATTCACAAGGCATTATTCGCGATTGAGGGTGTTCAAGAGGATATCGGATGGCTTATTTGGTGGAAGTGCTTGCTCTTGGCACTGGGAAAGGAATGGATGGGGCAACATATTTCTGACCTTGACATTAATACTCTCCTTCAGCCAAGGATTTCATAAAGAACGGTCGTAACCATCCACCTTAGTCATAGTTTTATTAGAACCTGCTCTGTGCGTATTTGCCTTATTTGGTGGCTCTCCAAAAATTCACACACTAAGAATTTGTACACAGGAACATAAAGTGAAAACTATGCCTAACTCCGAGTATCATTATCAAATTACCTGAAAATTAAGATTCCTTATACTAGCCTTAGAGCCCCAGTAGACTTTCTACTCTCACCTCGCACTTGTTTGGTGGATCTACTAGAAGATGGTTTGCCTGACTTCCTAATTACTGTCCAAGGGTTTAGGAGAAGAAGCAGTGCTTCTTCTCGATAAACTAAAGATATCTATTGGTCTTCACAGAGGATCCTTTATAGATTTTACGTGTAAGTGTAAAATTGTACTGGATTGTAAATTCAGGAATCTACTTAAGAATAAATCCCTAATAAAACCTTCTTTATAAAAATTCATTATGCATGAATGCGATTTTTTTTTCTGACATAAAAATAAGACATGCAATGTCCACCTCCCATGCCTATTTATTACAATGTCCTCATTGAAATGTATGCAGAGAAATTAAAATGTAAAAAGCGAGAGGAGGGGATGGGATATCATCTTACCGAGCTTGTTAATTCAGGTCAACTTAATCAGTCACAAGTGAAAAATACCTGTATAGAATATTGGGTTGCCTCCCAGCCAATGTTAAGTTTAATGTCATTTGCCGAACCTAAACCCAAAAAAAATATGTATTTCAATATTGTGGGTCAAGAGAAGGAGAAATAATTATTGCTGAAAGATTTAGGATTAATATAAAGATATGATCATGTGGTCTCAGAATTAGCGATCCACAAATGTGGACCAACTGATGATGTAGCCCTACTCTAAAGAGTTTTTCTGATTCGAAATGTAGAATAGGATTTGATAGATGAGGTTCATGATGCAGAACTTGTTCATTAATCTAATTCCATAATTCAAGAAGAGGTGGTGGAGGGTTTGGATTGAAATCATGATTGAAATTTTAATTTGGTTCTGAATTAGAATCATAAGGATCCTCATAATGGTAATTGATGTCAAAAATCATGAATTCTCCAGGCTCTGGGTTATATGAGAAAAAGGTAGAGTTGTGTTGAATTCCTCAAAATCCTCATCAGAAATGACTTCTTCCTCATTAGAAACCATTTCCTCCTTAGAATTAAGCCATCCATTTGAAGTAGTTGGATTATAAGTTCTTACCCAGTCCATAATGCCTTGAACTTCTTTTTCTGAGGTTGTTTCTTCGTTTTCCTGATTCATGTCCTTTGGTTGTCCAATGTCTCGAACCCCCTCAAAATCCAATAATTCTTGAATTTTAGGGTGGATATACTCAGGATTCTTTATGTGGTCGTCTAATTCATCATAAGATACTCCCCATAGTTCCTCGATCTCACGAATGTCTTTTTCAATTTGATTATCTATGGGAGGTAGTAAATCAGAAACATCCTCAAGCACATCACTTCCTTGCCTCTCTTGTTGATCTTGAGATTTGGCAGAATTCGAATTATCCGTAGTGTGAATTGCCAAAACCTCTTCAATTGTTCTCGTAACCTCAATAGAACCATAATTCACTTTATTCTTTTGGGAAGCTGTAAAGATATTGAGTTGATAGGTTTTTCTTCCAAAAGTGATTTGCATATTCCCCATCTCACAGTTGATTAGAGCTTAGCTGTGGCTAAGAAAGGTCTTCCTAAGATTATTAGGGTGTGGTTCAATTTTTCTAATGCCTCCATATCTAAAACTAGAAGGTCCACAGGGTACTCAAAATCCCTCACTTTTATAATCACATTTTGTAAGAGTCCCTTTGGAATCTTGGTTGACCTATCAGCAAACTGAAGGGTAATATTAGTGTGTTGCAAGGGACCTAATTCCAACTCTTCATATAATTCCATTGATGGAGGTAGCAAGGTCCAGTAAGGCTTGTTCCAAGATAAAATCATCTATCTCACATGACATTAAGGGGGTCCCAGGATCTTTCCTTTTAGGAGGGAGCTTATTTAAGATGATGGCACTGGCTTATTCAGAAACTATGACCCTTTTTGATGATTTGGCCTGGCATTTCAGTGTGCACAATTCCTTAAGAAATTTCGCACAGGCCTGGATGTTCTCAATCGCTTCAAGGAGTGGTATATTCACTTGGACTTCCTTTAAAATCTCAAGCCACTCCTTAGATTGATTGGTTTTCTTTTCCTTGGATTTTTTCAAGGCTTTAGGAAAAGGTGCTTAAGAGAAATCATGAGTGTTCAAATCCTGAGTCTTGTTTTCTAGATTAGCTTGGTCTTCCAGGTTAGATTCAGGCTCCTTAAGATCTTAGTAAGATTTGGATGTAGAAGGATATGGATCTTGGATTTGTTACCCACTTCTCAAGGTGACAGCACAGGCATAAGCATTAGGGTTGGAAAGGTGAGGTGGGTTTTGCAAAATAGGTTGAGCCTGAGTTGGGTTGGGGTTAACAAAGCCAGGTGGGTGCTGGGGAGCAGGTTGAATTATGTGTGCTTGTTGCTCCCATGTGTTGTTTTGGTTGACCCTATTGAAGTTCCTTGGGTTGGGGATGGGTTGGGATGGCAGCATCCCATGTTGTCTAGCATCTACTAATTGATCCAATCGTCTCGTCAAATCTATCCTCAATTGATTCATTTCTTCTTTATGTCTGAAGTTCATTTCCTGCATTTCTTGGAGGACCAGACTCAGATCAGAAGGCTGGGTTTCCTGAGTAGGTTGTGGCTAATATGTGTGCAATTGTGTGTACCTACTAGGTTGCCCATAAATGTTAGGCTTAGTCAAGTTAGGTCCTTGGGTGGGTTTCTGACTTGACCAAGCAAAGTTAGGATGGTTACGCTATCCAGGGTTGTAGGTGTTTGAATATGGGTCATTTCTAGTTCATCCCTGGAGTGCATTAACATCCTCAGGATAATTAGGCATCGGGATGCCTAATTCAGAATTTGAGGGCCTCAAGGTCCCTCCTTGGCAGTTAGAGATAGGTCCAAGTAAAGTTGGCTCATAGGTGGAGCCATGGTCAGGTCATTAGTATTGTGTACTACTTCCTAACTTAGAGGATTGGGGAGTTGGGTGCGGGTTAACATAGAAGTTCCTTAGGCAGGTATAAGGTTTATTCTGGAATGTGTACCTAAGGAATTCCTACCCTTCAGAAGGTTGTCCAATTTCTTATCCAAACTCTCTACATTTTTCCTAATGAGTTCCACCTTATCCAATCATTGTGCAATCAGTTCTAAATCAACTGAGTTTGAATTATCTTTAACTTCATAGACTCCGCTCCTTAGTTGATTTGATCTGTTGAAGGTGGACATTGAGGCATTGTTGAGGGAATTCTCACTCATATTCTCGAATAATTGAAAGGCTCCCTCAGCATCTCTGCTTAGGAAATTGCCCCTACATGTTACATCAACAAAATTCTTCAAATTGTCACTTAACCCATAATAGAAAATATGGGCCAAGAGCCACTTTGGAATCCCATGATGAGGGCATTTCCTTGCGAAGTCATTAAATCTCTCCCAAGTCTCATGCAGTTGTTCCCTAGGGTTCTGCTTGAAGGTTGTAATGGCACATCTAGGGGCATTGGTTTCTCCTACGGGAAGAAAATTTTTTAGAAATGTGCTTCTCAAATCTTCCCAAGTTAGGATTGGTCTACCAATAGTCCTCAACCAATGAGTAGCTTTATCTTTTAAGGAAAATGGAAACATTTTCATCATTAAGGTACCTTCATTCATGTTCCTAGGGCCAAAGGTCCTTCCTATGTGCAGAAGTTCTTCAAGGTGGTGGAAGGGGTCATCGAAATCGCAACCATGGAAGTGGGGAATCAGATTGATGATTTGTGGCTTGAGTTCAAATTCATCCCCATCTTGAGGTACTCTAACAAAAGGTTCTATTTGAGCATCAGGAGGATTATAAAAATCTCCGTGAGGTTGGTCAGCTCTCCCATTTTGGAGTTTGGGTAATGGCTTGCACTATGACCTGCATCTGTTTGTCATGATGCCAGCCTTGCTTAGTAATCTGCCTCTGTAAGAGAGCCATAGGATCCAGATTTTGTTCCTCTTCTTCAATCTCATCTTCCTCGTGGTGACTAGCCATTGAAGAGGGTTTAGATTCAGATCTTGTACAATCAGGTCTTCTCTTAGGATTTCTTTCTAAATGTGGCAGCAAATCAGGATGTAAAGATCTTCTACCTTGCATGCATCAGAAGAATGTCTGCAGATGAGAGCGACAAGACAGATGTAAGAATACCCCACCCTTTCAGTACAAGCAATCAAGCTAGTCCTTAGAGTGTAAACTCTAAATAGACCTAATCTTGGCTCCCCAAAACACGACTAGGTTAGATCAACCCTTGAATTACTTGGCTAACCAGAAGGGTGAGACCCCCTAGGATACCCCACATGGCGAGACACCACTAAGGGTTAACGTGGTTACCGCACTGACCTTTCTTTTCACCAGTGAGTCCAAGTAGATAAGGCTTTGACTTTAGCTCAATCTAATTTCAAGTCACTAAGAAGATTAATCTTGCCTAGGACACGTCTACTCAGTTTTAGGCTTAAGCTTGACGTGCTTTTGGAATATGATGGGCGTTAGAGGGGTGTTGCCCTTAGAATTGATTTTAGAAGTGTGAAGTGCACAGGCAAGGGGTTCACAAGCAATTTTTTATGATGAAGTGAATTTAAGATTCAATTGCTTGTATTAGTGAATTTTAGGGTTCATATAAGTAAATATCTTCAAGAAATGGTTCTGATGAGGCACATAAGAGGTTTTGCAAGTCTCAATTTCATATATTTCCTTTAAGTATGGAAATGCAAGTGTGCTCTACCTTAATGTGAAATCCTAAGAGCAGATAGTGCTAGATGGTTCTTTTAAGTCCAAAATCAGGGAAGTGGTGTGACCCAAATAATGCAATCAATTGATCTTATTGTACCACTAGCTAGGCACTTAGAAAATATTTTTTTCAAGAATTTGAATGCACATTTCTATTTTTTTAGATTTAAAGTATACTGGGAGTTTTGCAGTCTATTTTGATCCTCAGTTGGTGATTGGATAATACGTGTAATCAAACGCATAGAAAATATTTTTTTCAGATTTTTCCTAAATTATTTATTTTCAGAAAGATAAGTTTAACATCAAACAATAAACAATATAGACTGATGGAGAGGTGCAAAGGAGCTAGGGTTTGGGAGGTCGACGATGGCTAGAGGGTCTGGAGATCTAGGAGATAACGTCAGCAGGAGAGGATGGAAGAGGCTTGGGCAGCCCCACGGGCGGCCCAAAAGGTTGGTGAGATGTGGAGGCAAAGGTGAGGAGGGAATGCAGAGGTTGTGTGTTTTCGCTATAGAAAGAGAGGGAACATGGCAGCTACGTGCAGGTCGCCGATCTTATGCTTGCCTTGTGGGGGATGGGGGCACAGGAAGGCTGAGTGTAGAATGATGGGGAGGATGGCACAGCGTGATGGGGGGCAGGTTAGGGCTCAGGGAGCAAGTAAGCCACCGCGGCCGCCATCACCGACACCGCCGGAGGGGTTGGGGCAGGTGTTTGATGTGGAAGTGCCTCAATCTAAGGAGACTAGGGTAGCGGAGATGGCGATCAAGGGAGCGCTTATCGGCAAGATTGTGATTGGCACCTATGCCTTCGAGAAGGTCCAATGCCTGGTAAGGTCTCTCTCACTTTTCTTCCCTGGGGTGGAAATTGGCTCATTTGGGGGGGGGGGGGGGTGAGATTTGTACTTTTTGATTTGGGCATGGTGGATGTGGAAGGACTCTGCTTTCGCACTACTAGCTTCGAGGGGCTGATGGTGGTATGGAGATTGGTATCTCCGTTTGACGGTGCTCTTCGTGATCATCCACCGTAAAGGGCTGAGACTAGAAGGGGGGTCATGGAGATCTGGGGCTTGCCATTACACCTGAGAATAAAGGGGGTGGTGGCTGGAGTGATTGCAAATTTTGCGACTATGGCGGACGATGCCATGGTTGGCCTTTGTGAGGGAGATGGGAGATCGACTAAGGTTAAGGTGAAGGTGACAAGGGGGGGTCCAATCCCGGACAAGGTCATCCTTAGGTGTAGGGGCAGTTCTTGGCTTCTCCAGCTAAAAGTGGCTTTACATAGTGAGGCTAAGGTGCAAGAGGAGTTCCCAACTGTGCAGGTGGAGGAGATGGGCACCCAGACTGACACATAGGAGGATAGAGTTAGGAGCTCTGGTAGACAAGAGGCAAAAAAGAGGAAAGAGGTTCATGGGTCAGAGGTGCAGGATGCTGAAATGAAGGAGATGAAGGAGCTGGACCAGCCACTGTCAATGGTGTTGGTGGAACAGATGGAAGGTGGGGGAAGGGAGATTGTTGTGCATCTTGATGTTCTGAGGCAGCAGGAGGTCTGTAAGGCACCCCACAGAAGCCAGACAGCCTGTATCTTTCGACACCAGGGGAGTTAAGCTATGAGGTGGGTTCTTCATCAAGGGGGAAGTCTGTGAGGTCGCCATATAAATTGAGGGGGAGGAGTGTTGGTGGAGACCAATCTTATAGTGAAAGGAAAATAGCAGACATTCTGAAGGTCGAGAAGATGGCCGGGGGATAGCAGGGGGACTCGAAGTCTCAGGGTTGAAGATGCTCACTTGGAATGTGCGTGGGTTGCACGATACTATGCGAAGGGCATCGTTAGCTCGATATCTACGCAAATGGGAGGTGGACTGTGCTTTGATTCAGGAGACACATATTGAAGAAGGAGGGGATTCTATCTGGTAGTTGCTGCTACAAGGAGGGCAAGCTGATTTTAGAGCTGTGAATGCGGTTGGAAGGGCAAGGGGGCTGGCTGTGTGGTGGAAGAAATCCAGTCTGAATCTGAAAGAGGTTTGGAGGGGTAACTTTGTGCTCTCGTGCAGATTTCAGGTAGTTGGGGATGCGCAGGAGTTGGTTCTTTCATGCGTGTGTGGTCCTTGTGCGGATGGCTTGAGGAACTAGCTCTAGTAGGATTTGCGTGTGATGGCAGGCAATACAAATGGTCTACCATGGCTTGTAAACGGGGATTTCAACAGTGTTCTATCTGTAAATGATCGTAGGAATGGAAGGGTGGATAGGTCTTCACTTGGCTTTTAGTTAGTGGTGTCGAAGGTGGGTTTGAATGAATATCCCTCAGCGGGGGTTGAGTTCACTTGGCGAGGGGGTAATGGACTGGTGTCTAAGTTGGCAGGTTCTTTGGGAGTGTGGAGCTATTAGAGCAATTTCAACTCTCTTCGGTCATCGAGTTGGCTCGCCCTTTTTCGGACCACACCCCATTGCTGTGGGATAGTGGGGAGGAATCTTACGTTGGCACTTATTTCAAATTTAGGAAGTCTTGGCTAAAGGAGGATGGCTTCAAGGAGATGGAAGGTTCAGCCACATATCGTCTGGCTATGAAACTGAAGGACTTGAAAACGATGTTGAGGGAGTATTGGTGAACTGTTGAGATCATGAGAAATCAAAGGAGGTCTGAAGCTATGTCTAAGGTGTGGGTGCTGGATGAGAAGGAGAATAGGGAGCGGCTGACAGTGGATGAGGAGACACAGAGGAAGCATTAGCAAGGAGTGGTTCAAGTTGAGGACAAGACTAGGGAGATGGATTGGCGTGAAAAGTCAAGGCAATTGTGGTTGAAAGAGGGGGATGCAAACACAAAATTCTTTCATATGGCAGCGAGTGCTAGAAGGAGAGTGAACTTCATTTATTGTTTGAAGATAGGGGATTTGGTATTCACTTCCTCGAATGAAATCAGAAGAGAGATGCCTAGGTACTTCAAGGAACTTTCGAGAATGAGAGGGAGAGGGGGATGGCGAATGACAGCATCGAACTTTCCCCAGGTTGGAAACTCAAATGCTGATAAGCTGACTGAAGATATCTCAGAACAGGAGGTGGTGGAGGCCATGGATGGGTTGAATGTAGAAGGCTCTCCAGGCCCAGATGGATTTCAAGTCTTATTCTATAGGGAACTATGGCCAGTGGGCAAAGGGGATGTGATGGAGGTTATTAGAGAATTCCAAAGGGGTAACTCAGGCATGGAGAGATTTAACAAATACTTTCTCTTTCTGTTACCTAAGTGTAGTGGGGCAGAGACTCTATCTGATTTTAAACCCATTGCGTTGTCGAACTCGATTTACCTGATCATTAGCAAGATTTTGGCAAATCGGCTGAAGTGTGTGCTTTCTGACTTGATCAGTCCAGTGCAAGCGGCTTTTCTCCCGAATAGATACTTACAATAATCTTTCATTGCGACACAAGAGGTGATCTCTGGATGGAAGAGGAGAAAGACTAGAGCTTTCATGTGGAAGGTTGACTTTAGCAGAGCTTATGATTTGGTAGAATGGCCATATTTGTGGGTGATTTTTAAGAGGGGTTTTCCTCCCTTGTGGATTAAGTGGATGAAAAGATGTATCGTTACGTCTTCCTTTTCTCCTCTTGTGAATGGAAAGCCATGTGGAGTATGGATTCAGCCACAGTGTGGGGCGTGGTAGGGATGCCCTTTGGCCCCACTTGTGTTTAATTTGGCAGTGGACACCATTGCACAGTTCAGCTTGAAGTTGGTAGATGCGAGTGCGGTTAGGGGCTACTCATTGACAAATTCTCGAGCTCTGGCACCCGTCCTACAATACGCAGATGACACTGTGTTCTTTGTAGAAGGCGGTCTCAATGAGGTGGAGTCTCTTTTTATTATGATTAATATTTTTGGTGAGATTTCGGGCTTGCGATTAAATGGCGCAAAGTCTTCTTTGATCCCTTTCGGTATGACAGCTAGGGAGACTGAAGCAATGTCTGCAATCTTGCATACTTCATCCACACTGCCGGTGAGATACTTGGGCTTACCCTTGACAGACAAGAAGCTGAAGAAGAGTGACTGGGCTTCTCTCTTTGAGAAGGAAAATTCAAGATTGGAGTCATGGAGTAGTAGGTTTTTGTTGAAGCATGGATGGCTGATCTTGCTAAACTCTGTTATCACTTCAATTCTGATTTTTTTCTTCTCAGTATTTAGGTCTCCGAAGTTTGTTTGGAAGAGGTTGGATGTGTTGTGAAAATGCTTCTTTTGGAAGGGTGTTAAGGTGATAGGCAGGTTCCTACATCCGGTGAAATGGCAGCACCTTTGTAGGCCTCGGTCAAAGGGAGGGTTGGGCATTTGTTCATTGTAAGAGTTGAATGACGCTTTGCTTCTCAAATGGGCAATCAAACTAACTATGGAAGACGGCAAGCTGTGGTGTCAGCTAATTAAAGAGTCGTATGGCCCTACATAGGTGGAGCTATGGAGTAAGACCCTTTGCAAACCTTCATCGTTCTAGCAATCAGTGGGAGGGTTGTTTGTGATCACTGGTTAGAGTTTGCACCTGCATTGGGGGATGGCAGAAGCTTTGCATTCTGGGAAGATGTGTGGTCAGATCTGGGCAGGATTTATGAGAAATATCCAAGGTTATTTGCGGTTGCAGTAGATAATAGGGCATCAGTAAGGGAGTGCTGGGATGAGGCGTTTGGTAGGTGGGCTTTGAATGCAGTTGCTAGGCGTGAGGGGGGTAGGACTAGAATAGAACAGAGCAGCTGCTTGCTGATCTGGCTGCGTTCTAGCCGACAGAAGGCGAGGATGGCTACCGGTGGGTAGATGGTCAGTTCACATTTGCCAAGGCATACAAGAGGCTGGTGATTAACAGGGCTGGTGCTCCCACATCTGCAGATTCTGATCTCAAACTTAAAATCTTCCTTTGGTTGTGTAGGTAGGGCGGGCTTGTAACTGGCGAGCTGAGAAGTAGGAGGCTGGGCTCTCCACAATAGAACTGTCCATTGTGTATGTTCGATACGGATAACAGGATGCATCTTTTCACATCTTGTTTGGTGATGGATCAAATTTGGAGGGGAGTGTGTGGGGAATCTTTACTCACGTGGGACGACCTTTAGAGGAAAGTGTTGACGACGGGGAACTTGCAGATGAAGATGGTGGCCGTTATGTGGTGTACTTGGCGTGCTAGTAATGAGTGTGGTTGTTTAGGGGGGGTTCTTGTAATGTGGGAGCTATTGTGAGGGACTACTGGCCACATGTAAATGAGTGGAATGAATTCCTGTAATGGCTCTTTTTGCTTATGAATAAATGATTTCCAGTTTGCTATAGTTTCGATAGCATTCCTCATCCCTTAAAAAAAAAAAATTATTTTCACAGGAATTCAGTGCCACAAATTTAAGTCAATCGGAGTTGTCTAAAAATTCCTATGATATTTTGAACTCCAAGAAATCGGGAACAATAACAGATTTGATAATAGTTCAGTTCGTGAATTTTTAAAATTTTTCTATACCCCAGAATGATGCAAAATTTGAGTATGTTATTTCTTAACTTCAAAACTCACGTCCAATAAAAATTTTAGAGTTTTTGGATGTGTGAATCTTTGGGAAATGAATTTTTAAGATGAGAGTTTGTCTCAGCTCAAAAATATAGGAGGTGATTTTGTTGATTTGAAGAGATAATATCCACCAAAAGAGATTTTTTTTTCAAAATACAAGCAAATGCTAAGCCAAGGTTCAAGCAAAACACCTATTTTTTTGGATTTTTTTTTTGAAAGGAAATCTAAGCTAATCTAAGATACAAGTACCTACCTGAGATTCAAAACGTGCAATTTTTCTATTGTTGTGTTTCTTCTAGAATTTTCGTACTTCCTACACATACAAAATCAATGAAAATAAAGCAAGTTAGAAATCTCAAATAAGCACTAGAAAGAAAGGCTTCAAAAATTTCTGTTGCCTCCCCAGCAACTGCGCCAACTTGTCCGACCACGAAATGCGTTAAAGATTATTTCTATCATTGTAGTGTAAATCACATCGAAATAAATAAATTTATAAATATTTCAGTGAGTACCGAGTCGTTCGCAAGGAGGCAAAACATGATTTTCAAAGCTTTTTCTACTAACTAGTTTATGCTAATGCGAACAGAGAAATAGAAACTAGATATATAGAGAGTCAGAATTCTATTAGTACTTGTAAACAGTTGTCAACCTATAAATAAAATAACTAGAACTATGCTAATGAAGAGAGAGAAAAAGAGTAGATGAAGGTTGGTGCTGCTCGTGGGATGCTTGTGCGAAGTGCGGTAGCACTTCAGATTCAGAGTGTTGGGAAGAAGACTAGAAAGAAGTTGTAGAGAGAGAGAGGCTGGAGATGTGTCTGGTGGGAGTTGCCTCTCAGCTGGGGGCCCTGGGCTCCTTTTATAGCTTCAATGAGGGACAAAGTGGGTATTTAGGCCCCCCAAATCGTGCAACAACCTTGGAGCCATCAGATCCATCGATCGAGAGATCAATGGATCAGATCGCACCTCAAATGGACCTTTATCTTGTCTCTAACATGTGGATCACCTCAGATGGTGCCACATGTCACGCCTGGAGCCGTTGGATCTGATATGCATGCCCTTCCTTGAGCAAGCACCCTCGCACCTTAGCGCTTTCAATCTCAGCCAAGATTGGATGGTTTAAAAGGATTGCAGCATCACCTTAAGAACTTGGGTGTAGTGAGGCATTAGCTTCGGGCATTAGAGCGTGCGTAATCCACATCGCCTCATCCAACGATCACCATTGGGCCACGTGGTCGCATCCACGCCGCTAGTTCTCATGCAATGGTTGAATAGTCTTCAAGAGCCACCGCCTCTTTTGATTTCGCACTGAGCGCGAATTGATCCTGAACCTCGCGCTTGCGTGTGAGGTCACGAACCACTATGCTATGCCACCTCTTGTGTTGTGGTTAGGATTTAGGCACAGCCGTTCTTAGCCATTGGATGAAGATCCAACAGCTAAGATGTTCTCCCAGTAATGAAGGTGAGATGGAAGGGCGACGTGGTCTCTTCGTGGCCATTGGATGATGATCCAATGGCCCTCATTTTTCCTTTAATGATTGGGGGTGTGGTGAGGGGCTGCTGGGATGGTGCCACGTGGCACTATCCAGGCCGTTCATCTTCCTACCTTTGTAGTTGGTGCTGCAGAGCTTCGATCGGGCTGATCTTTGCATTGTTGGATCACGATCATTGATCTGGATCCATCCTTATAGTCAGATTTGACATCTAAGGCTTAGATTTGTGCTATCTGGCTCCTTGGCCTTTGATCTTCTACAGGTTGTATGTGCTGCTACGGTCGATTGGTCAAAATGATTTCAGAAGCACTGGGCTCCTGTCATCATCCTAATTAGATCTGTACGGTGTGATCTATCATCTATGGCTCTGAATCAGTTGCAATTAATATCGTCTCTCTTTTAGAACATAAAATGGAAATATTATCTATAAAGCTACCAAATTAACTACTATGCAAATTATGATGCTTATGCATGCATCATTCCTAAGTTGAGCTAGAGTCTAACTTATTTCAGGTAAATTAGGTCCTATGATTGTTGTGCAATCAAAACCATAATTAACCTAAGAGGTTGTAT
Source organism: Thalassia testudinum (assembly GCA_037157565.1). Taxonomy (NCBI): domain Eukaryota; kingdom Viridiplantae; phylum Streptophyta; class Magnoliopsida; order Alismatales; family Hydrocharitaceae; genus Thalassia; species Thalassia testudinum. The sequence continues at coordinate 19,248,707 of JAZHRO010000015.1, read as the reverse complement.
AAACCCTAAGGTTAGTCCTGGTTGTTTGGTTGCCACCTCCACCCACCTCACTCTCCATATATAAAAAAACATCTAAAAAAATCCCACAGAGGTACACAACCTCTTCTGATTTTTCGTACTCAACTGGTAACCCGATCTTTAGAATCGGTACACTTATCAACACATAATTGAGTAGAAATTAGATTAGGTAATCACTTGTACGCCTAATTCAGTGGTGCATCACACCAATTACTTGAATTGTTTGGGCCTCACCACTTCATCTAAAATCGACTCATCAAGTAAATTACTCATTAGGGTTAACATTTAAGGTCAGTACCAGTCACTCCATCTTATTTTGATTTTAAAGGAAAGCATCTTCACCTGTGTTTGCAAATCCTTGTGTGCCTCCTAAACTTGATTGAATTCACCTTAATTCAAACCTTAAAAGCTACTAAAGCAAGATTTGAACCCTAAAATTCACTACATCTAAAAATAATCTTTCTTGAAAACTATTGGTTGTGCACGCACACACATTGAAACTGATCTTTAAGGGCACAACCCAGATAAAGGGCCCATCACATTCCCAGGCACATTCAAACCTAAGCCTAATTAAAATAGAGTAGATGTTGGCCTTAAGAATTGGACTCGCTCTTCGGGGCCTAGATAGAGATTATTTTTTATTAATCTGCTTCTACTGTTCAATCTAATGTCTAGCTAGGGGAGCAGTGTCAAACGACCACTGTTGGGGGGTATCGAAGGAACCTGAAGCAAAAGCCAAGGGAAGAACCCTCTCCCCAATCCCTCCCTCTAACTAGTTGGATTAACAGGAAAGAAGTAGACCAAATCATTCTTTTCATCTCAAGATAGGTTCTGGGAGTCTGTACATCATTAGGCTACCCCATCAAAGGACATGTTTGATTGTTTATATTGTAGGGCACCTTTCTTTTCCTCCCATTTTGTCATGGATCCTTCCATATCCTATTCGCATTTCCACTCTTACCCTCATACCATTACTTATTCCCAAGATGATTATTATCCCAACCAGACTTACTCTCACCCATCTACTAGTTGAGATAATCCAGATTGGGGATACAATTCTGGACCTCTGTGTTCAGGTCTAACCCTGGACACCATGATTTTGATTTCTAACCTTCTCCAAGCTATAATGATTATAGATCTCTGCCTCTATATGATCAACACAAACTGATCTATAATCAAGAAGGATATGCTGATTATAACCCACACCCAACCCAATATTACACTGCATATAGGTCACCACCCCTCTATGAACAACCTGAAATGACCTATTATTAGGAAGGGCACCAAGAACCTCAATTCCTTGACTCCCCTAGATTGAACCCAAACCCACCCAACCCTGAATCAAACCATTTGGTTCAAGTGGACCAGGTCCAAGATAGGGTGTTGGCTAACTTAAGGAACACCATTTAATCTTTAGAAGCTTAGCCAACACCCTGCACTGAAAAATTAGAGCCTTTGATTGAAATGATTGATGATCTTAACAAATATTTGTTGGATTAGCTCCAAGATGTTAACGATAAGGACCCGGGTGAGTTTTTACTTGGGAAATTGTCAAAATTGAGGATGAGATTTGTGGTTGCTTTAGTTCAATATTGGGATAATTCCTAAAATGAACCCCCTTCAGGAGAGCCAATATCAGAACCCACTTAAGCACCTGTAGGAGGGACACATTTTACGAGATTGGGGATGACCGGATTGGTCTAGAGCTACCAATTGAGGATGGATTGATTACTTTACTCGAGGTCCCTGAGCCAAAGTATGAGGAAAAGTATGTCTCTATGGACTAGGAAATGATCGATAATTGTGAGACATATATAAATGAGGATCCAAAATTCTTTGATTATGAAGGTGAAGAATCATTATGTGAAGTCTCACATGAATTTGAGGAAAAATATTGTAGTGAGACAATTGGGCCTGTGGAATTCAATGAATCATTTAATAGCCTAGTAATCGAGGAAATTGATCCTGTTGGGGCTAGCTCAGAAGATTCAGATCCTGACTTCATGGATGATTCAATCAGTAGCCCCATTCCTCACACTCACCTAGTTGAGTATAATGATGATTCTGTTTTTGAGATCACTAGACCTAAGTCAATTTTGATTCAGCCATAAATCTTTGACTTGGATACTTTAGATGGGGTGCATAACATGCAGGAGGTCCCGGAATCTGAAATCTTGATTATGGAGGATAAGAGCTGGGAAATGAAGATTTGAGAAGCCAATTTCAGGGGAAGTAGAAGTCTGAGTCTAAGGGTTCCTATTTGCCTGAAACCACCAACCTTTTACCAGGACCCTTATGACATTTTTTATTCTGAGGATGTGCAACCCAAGCACAAATTCATTGATTATCTTTTTGATATGAATTTTCCTATTATTCGACTTTTTGGACTTGGGTTGCATTCTCATAAATTGTAGGCCTGGCCCCGCTTGCATACTGATCTTCGGTTCTAGGTAATTTTTATCCAGAACGTTAGATACACTCGACCCTGGGGCATGGGTCTACACCACAATCATGTTCACATCTGTGGACATCTCTTTGTGGGTCAAATAATCAATCTTCTTATTTTGATCCTAACCTGCACTTGTGAATTCTTGATTTCTTCTTTTGTATAGTGTGCCTAGCTGAAGGCAATAAATTCAACACGTATACAATCTCATTGTCATTTCGAAACTGACCAGGAAATCATGAAATTCGGGTGCTTTCTTCTCTACTCCACTCTTTTTCATGTCATTTAATACCATGAGGACATTGCATTAGATAGGCATAAGGGGTGGATACTCATCTCTGAATCATTTTGTTAGCTCTGTAGATTCTTTTTAATTTCTCTTTATTTTTGAAAAAAAAATTAGGAAAAGAGAACCTGGGCTTTAAAAATTTGTCAACTTTAAGGAATGATACGGTAAGACTTGAACACTTAGACCCTTCAGGTCTTCGGGCTTAATCAGCCCAGGTGTCCACTAAAATGTGGACTTATTTCTTGAGTCCTCGTCATTTTAATTCATTTCTAATTGGTTAATAAGTTGGGGTAATATGTACACGACTTATCAACCCGTCCTCTTATTTGAGGGAACTTATAGTCTAAGTATCTACACACTCCTTGCACTGACTAACATTTTGGTGGTTTTAACGGAAATTGGGTAGGTAATGAACCTTCTATGGTGGTATGGCTAGTAAATTATCATGGGTAACAACCCATTGGTCAGTTGTCCAGAGCCCAGTCACATAACCATTATCTTTCTGCTTTCTTTAGGTAAATCTTAGATTAGGAAAGCCACCTACTTAGAAAAAAAAAAGAAAAATAAGAGAAATACCCAAAAAAAGAGAAAAAATGATAAGAAAAATAAGAAAGGAAAAAAAGAAATAAGCCACACTTCATTGCACGAGTATGGCATGCAAGTTGCCGTGGGTAACAACCCATTGACATGTTGTTCAGAACCCAGCTTATGAAATGCATGTATAATTCCAAACACTTAGGAAGAAGTGGAGAAGTAGAATAAGCCAGGGAGATACACTGGGTTCGCTCTTGTGTTGACCCCATAAAAAAAAGTACGAGGAAAGCTATCAGTCGTATAGATGCACCTTTAGGAAGAATTTCTTTTCAAGGTCACCTAAGCGCGTAGAAGCCCAAAGTCTATTCTGATTGTCGATCAGTGAGTCTATCACAATCACAAAAAGATGCTTAGAACTTAGAGTTCTTTTCAAGTCTTGGGTGGGTTGGGTAGCCGTAGAAAGCTGCCCTGAAACTTTAAAATAAAAATCCAAAAAAATTAGAAAAGAAGAAAAAGAAAAAGATGTATTTGCTTTTGAATAAGGCGAGGGCTTGGGCGGTCTACATGTTGGCAAACTCTCGGGCACTGTTGTGTCTCTGTAGTTTAGGTCTTTAGTAGAAATTCCTCAATGTTGAAAAATAGCTATTGCTCAATTAATTTGATCCTAATTCTCTTATAAATATCATATAGTTTTGCTAGGGACTAGCAAAAGATAGGCATGGAGGTGTGATGTGGACACATCTATATCACATAAACTATTTATTTATGCATGTTTTTAGGCGTATAATTGCGTTCAACATTATAAATATTATATAGCATGCATCATTCTGCATTTAGATTAGTTTGTACAAATTTTAGGTTAATTTTCCCTTTTTGTGGCTAGGGGACAGGACGATATCATCTCGGGGTCACGGATTGAAGATACAACCGCACAGATCTGATTAGGCTGACGATTAGAGTTCAACGACTCTGAGATCGCCCCGATCGGACCCCATAGCATCAGATGCAGTCCGAGAAAGATCAGAGGTCAAGGGACAAGGTGGTATAAATCCATACATCAGACAACAAATCCAACCGCACAAATGTGTTCGGGTTGACGTTCGCAGCCCAACGACTCGAAAATCGATCCAATCTAACATCTGTGGCACCATCTACAAGTCAAAGAAGATGGACGACCATGATAGTGCCACGTAGTGCCATCATAGTTGCCCAACACCATTCGTAGCATCTCCCCTTTGCTGCACGATCAATCCCAGCCGTTAGATCCTGATCCAATGATTGCAATTCATTCAAGGTCGTGCCTCATTTTCCTCTGAAGTCAAACACTCAACGCACCTCAACCGTTGGATCATCATCCAACGGCTGAGGGTGCTTGAGTGTTAAATAATAAATGCGACCAATGAGCACATGTAGCGTAGCGATTAAGGCACTTCGCCACAGATGAACATGCATTCGAGTTTCCCTCGTTGCAGCCCTCCTCGCACACAAGAACGCAATTCAACCGTTCGAACATGCACCAACGGCTCAGATCGACCGATCAGATGGACATGCAATTGGGCTCCCGATCACACGTGCTGGAGGCATGAGTTGTAAAGGCGCATGAGCATGAGCTTTCAGCCATTGATGCTTGATCCAATGGTGGGAAGAGAGGCCACGTTGCCTCTTAACACACAAAGGCGATGAGAAGCGTGCGATCTTAAGCCATCGGATGTAAGATCAGATGGTTGAGCAGCGAGCACACGAACGACTGAAGATGAGGTGATGTTGACGTGGCGCACTTTGAGCGCTTGGATCAGCAATGCACGGTGGAGATGAAGCACGTGCCTTCAATGACGTAGGGCTATAGTGACGTACACATCCGTCACTAAAGGCCCTAATTCATTATTAAGCATGTAAAGGGACCTATTTTCCCTCAAAACTCACCTATATACAGCCCCTATGCCCTCCACTTCTTCATCCCTTCTCTTCTTCTCTCACTCCCTCCAAAGCTCTACGAGCTGGTCCCATACTCGGGATGCTCCATTAGAGCTAGAGTAAAATAATTTTCCATCTTCTCAAACCCTTCGTGGAGCACCTTACGGTTGTCCTCTCACCGCCGTTCGGGAAACGGATCCGACTGCGACATTGCCCTGCTTTGTTCTCCGTCCTCCAACTTCATCCTCCCTCATCCAGCATCTCACCACCCTTGTTTGGGCACTCTGTCAACACGGCTCATCCTCCATGTAGCCATCGAAGAGGATAACTTCTCGCCCCCCTCTCTTTTTATCACTTTCTAGTGTAGCACATAGATGTAATGGACATAATTCTATCATTATGAAACATTTGTTTATTCTCTCCATATTTTCTCTTTATTTGTATTATTCTATCTCTCTCTTCTATTAATTATTATTTAAGTAGAATAGCTAGTGTAGATTAATTTCAACCAGCTAATCTACTTTCATGACAATAATTCCTACATGATTTTTGATCAAACGTTCACCTCCCTGTGTTCGGCTTGGGACTCACTTTGAGTTTCAATAAAATTATCTAATTGGCCGATTTTTACGGAACTGCAATGACGGGTTTTCAAACTCAAACCCTTTAGCGTAGAAATTTTGTTAATCAGTTAGCCGGGAAGACCAAGAAACTCCAACTATTTGAGTTGGAGGTGCTTAGAAATGATGCCTACAAGAATGCCAGAATCTATACGGCAAGGACCAAAGTTCTTCATGACCAGATGATTTCCCATAAGAGCTTTGAGCTGAACCAGAGGGTCTGCCTCTTTGATTCTCGACTTAAGCTCTTTCCTGGCAAGCTTAGGTCTAAGTGGAACAGCCTGTTTATTATTGACTGAATTTTTCTAACGGAGCTATTGAAATATCTAACCCAAAGATGGGTAATTCCTTTAAGGTCTCGTATGTTGACCATGTTCACCCTGAACCCATTTCGGATAAGGTTGCTTTCACCTTGGCCTGATATCTTTTGGCTAGACATCTCCTAGCTGAAGGCAATAAACTCAGCACTTGTATTGGATGTTTTCAAGCTGATCAGATTTTCACAGAATGCAGGTGATACTTTACCCATTTTGCCCTCTTTTATGCCTTTATTTTATAATGAGGACATTGCATTAGCTAGGCATGGGGGGTGAATACTTTATGATTTGATTATTTTGCCAGTTCTGTAACAGTAGTTTCTTGTTATTTAAAAAAAAAATGAATTAAGAAAAGAGAACTTAGGCGTTGGAAGTTATTAATTTTAGGAAATGATATGATAGGACCTAAACACTTAGACTCTTCAAATCTTCAGGCTTAATTAACCCAGGTGTCCATGAAAATGTGGACCTGTTTCTCGAGTCCTCGCCACATTAATGTTATTTTAACTTAGCCAATAAATTGGGGTGAGAAGTACACGACTTATCAACCTGCCCTCTGATTTGGGGGGACTTATAGTCTAAGTATTGCGTCGCTTTCGTCGAGTTTTAAGAAAATACGTGTTGTAGTATAGTGATCAAAAGTGATACAACATTTAAAATTTATAAACTCAAAAATAAGAAATGAGTCTGAGGTCGTTCGCAAGGAGCAAATTGGAATTCACAACACTAATCATAATTACAAAACAATGCGCACAATAAGATATCCAAGGAACGATAGAAATTTATTCAAAATATTGTTCAATAATAGCAAATGTATCTTAGAAATTATTGAGAAAAAAAGAATAAGAAAGAAATATAAAAATGGTGATCTGAATCACCAATTAATCTCCCACATTAAGCACATATCCCAATGTATCAATTTACTCAAATTTTGCTATAGTGGTCATGAACCACTTATTCTCAAATTCCATGCCAGATAATAACTCAAATATGTCCACAGTATCAGATCAACCACAATCAAACGTTGGAGTTGAACCTCAGATGACTTAAATATCAAGCCCAAGCACCTCAAGAATGAGCCTAAGTGTTAGGCACGAACAGGCATGAATCTTGAGGCAAAACCTACCCCTACCATCCTCAGATTTTTCTCTCTAATTGGGTTACTATTCGGGTAATCGAATTCGGGTCAAGGCCAGACCCGCCAACAAGGTGTAGCAGGTGAGGAGTGCACAGGTGAGTGAGAGGGACCTCACCCTGTGTGCTGAGGCAAACGACTTAAGGCACATATTCAATTTATTTGTCTCTCTCAACTCATTCCCACATGATGTGGACTAAAATTACAAAGCTTCCTTCACTTGAAGCTGCCATGAGATCATCTTCTCAAATTGGGTCACTACAGACTATTCTTCCTTCAATTGGATTGGTAGGTGTCGTCGTGGAATGGTTTCGCGTCTATTAAGCCTAGTAGCATGGTTGAAGAATGGCAATCGATGGCGGAAGAGTGGTGGTGATGAACGGCAGTGAAGTGATGTTTGGCAAAACCTGAAAAGCACAAATATGGGCTTATCGCCTCAATTAGAACACTCGGTAGGATCGCAAAGTTGCATGGAGTGCAACGGTAGTGATGGTGAGGTGTATGAAGGTGTGGATTGGACGGACAGTGTCGGAGATGATCGTAGGTTGTGGGTTTGGTCGACGGGGGTGTAGAGTGGATGAAGCTTCAAATTTGTAGAGGGCTTTTGATTGGAGGAGGATGAGGAAGCTTCTGGTGGTGGTGGTTAGGCTTGTGGTGGTCTGTAGTGGCATAGCGGGCTCGTCAGAGGCATCACCAACCGTGGAGAAGACGGAGGGGAAGGAGGTGATTCGGCCATTGACTTGAGGAGCTAAGGAGTTGATTCTAACCTAAGGAACAAGAGGAGGAAGAAATACCTAGATGAACCTTTATAGAGCTCAAACCTGAGCTTGGGAAAGACCTAGGACTTAAATGAGCCTTTATAGAGCTCAAATCTGATCTCTAAATCAAGGAATTTACCTGATTGAGTCAAGATTTAGAATCAAAGAATCCCACGGATTTTTTGAGTGTCGCCTGATCTTGTTGCTCAAAATCAAGGTCTAAAATTGTGTTCCCATGAATCTTCAAGGTCTGAACTCTAATCCCACCAAATTTGGTGGGATTTGGAGGTGATTTGATGAGGTTTTAACTTGGTCAAAGGTTGGTTGTGGGTTAGTTGACCTAACAATGGTGGAAGGACCTATTTGTGAAGGAGATGAGAAAGTTAGGGATCCATTTGCAATAAATTTCTAAAGCTAGGGTCTGAGTGTAGGAAATAGAGCTTTGAGGGATTGAAGTGCAAACTAGCTCAAGATCGACTCTGATTGGACCCAAATTTTGGTCTTAACCTAATTTGGATCCAAGGAATCTAATGGTGAAGTTGGATTTGAGCTTTGACAATATTTGGTTGGACAATTTCCATAGAAGCCCAAATGAGAGCAAAATCCCATTTGAAACTCTATTTTAGGTCAAAATAGGTCCAGATGGTCAAACCAAGGGTACCAAACTGTTAACGCAGCTTGATCGTGTTTTAACAGTTAGTTACGTCATAGTATAGGTGACCAAGCGTTGTCAACAAATAAAAATTTATTACTCGAAAACATAAATATCCGAGGTCGAACACAGGGAGCAAATGGAATTTATTACTAATCTCAAGAATGTAATTGAACACTTAGAGTTACTCAAAACCTAATTCAAAATATGTTTTCTCCTATCTGCTTCTTGTTCTTCTTCTGACTTCTGATTTTCCTCTGTTCTTTTCTTCTTTGGCCATGTGCTTCTTCTTCCTTGTTTCTTCTCTGCAACTCCTTTCTCTGCTCTTGCCCTTCTTTGTCTTTCCTCTCTTCTACAGTTTCTTTTTCTTCTTTTCTCTGCGGGTCTTCTTCCTTCCTTGGCTCTGCTTTCTCTTCTTCTTTTGCTTGTCTTTCCCTTTCTTTATTTCTTCTTTCCTTCTTCAGTTCCTCTTCTCTTTGGCTTCGCCTCTTCCCTCTACCTTGCCTTTCCTTCTCTTTTTCCTCTGCAAAGCTTTCCTTCCTTCTTCTCCTTCGCTTACAGCGGCTAAGTCCCTGCTTCTTTCTCTTGCTGCTTCTTCCTTAGCGTCCTCTTCCTACACAAGCACCACGCAACAAAACCTATCCCCCTAACCTTCTTGCGTGTCTCACTCTCTCTGAATCTCTCTTCAGTACGCTCTCCCAGAGTTGGGTTATCAGGTCGGGTCATGTGCCCGGGTCTAGGCGCACCGGCCTGGGTGTGGTGCACGAGGAGTGCTCAGGAGGGTAGTCAAGTCGGGTCACTAGGTTCGTGGGATGAAGTCACGGACGAGGTGTGTGTATAGGTGAGGGACCCCACCCCATGTGTTCTTGAGGCGAAGAGACAATATCACAAATTCAATTTAAACTACTCAAGCGCCCCACAGCTTACCGAGGTGGGACTAATGTTCCACCACTTTTGCTTGCGCGCTCGCAGGAGATCGTTCCTCCAATTGCAGTAGCTGAGGCCTCGCAGCGCCACTTGCTGGAACAGCTGACTTCGCAAGATCTCCTCGAATCTGCTGGACCTGGAATCCTGAAGTCCTTCAGCCTGGAGTGAGCTTGCAACCTCCTTGAGCTATCGCTAATGGTGGCTGGAGCTCAGACCCTGTATGACACAAAAAGGGCCTTGCAACTCTATCAGACCACAGGAGCACCTTCGCCATGTCATGGCGAAGGTGAGGCGGTAGGTGGTAGGCCGCGGGGTGGCTTAGGCATGCGTGCCTAGGTCGCTTTGTGGTCGGATTGATGGGTTAGGTCAGGGGGCAGTTGTGGTGGTGTAGAGGGTCTGTGGATGAGTGGTGGATGTTCAGTGGAGTGAGGCGAAGGTTGTGAGGTGGGTGGCGAGACGTGTGGGGGTGCAGAGTGACGGAAGCATCTCGTTGGAGGGTGGCTGGAGATGAGGAAGATGGCAGTGGACAGTAACGGTCGAGTGGTGTTGTGTGAAATAGAATGAGGGAAATGAAAGAGGGGATAGAGATGAATAGCTCTAACCTAATTAGGTGGATGAAGGGGGTGAGAGGGCGGTTGGCAGAAGAAGGCGTCCGGTGGAGGAAGACGGCGGCGACGACGGAGCTAGGAAAGTGCGCGCGGGTGTTGCACGATGTGGAGGAGGAAGGGGAGGACAGCTTTGCCACTGGTATTATGGCAGAGCGACGAGAAAGAGGAGGGGGGCTCGCTAGAGCTCGCTGGAGCACTTGGCTGGAGGTGAAGAAGAAGAATTTGAGATGGAATTCCGGCCAAGTCGAGCTGAGGAGGTGCGATCGGAGTTGAGGGCCATTTTATAGGCACTGGCAGGGATTCCTATGCTTGGAAGATAAGCTTCCAAGCGCGGGAATCCTCACCAGAGATGGAAGTCTGTTAGGTACCCAAATCTCTCGTGTAATCACACGAGAGATTGGGTGCAAATCATAGACCAGGACCACACTCAGATGGAAGGGAATTCCTCAGAGAATCTCCCTTCCAAATTTGGGAGATCTTTGAGGAATCAGGGAGTATTCCCCCTCTATTCCTCGCCGGAGTAGGATTTCTCCCCATTAATGGTGGAGAGACCTGCTTGTAAGAGTGGTGGGAAGTTAGGGGGGTCTGTGCAATGGTTTTCGAAAGATAGGGACCAAAGTGTAATTGGGTGTACTAATTTGCAAAGTAGGTCAAGATGACCTCCCCTTAGGTCCAAATTTTGGTACAAACCTAATTTTGACCTAAGGAATCCAATGGTGAAGTTGGATTTTAGGTTTGACCATGTTTGACTAGATATTTTGTGTAAAAACCTGAATTAGGTCAATTGATGAGCTAAGACCCTAATCTAGGTCAAAATAGGTTCCAAAGGTCAATTTGAAGGTTCTAAACCCTAGGGGATATTTTTACATAAATTTTAGAGGGTTATTTGATTTTTATCCTGATCAGAACCTTGTTGAATTAAGCGGGTCTGTTTTAAGGTTACTAGATGTCATTTAATTCTTGGATTGCACATGAACCCATTTCTGATTGAACCAACCCACTTTTTATCTTATTCAGACCATTTGACCTATGTTTTGCCTCTGAGAAATCCCATTTATGTACTGCAATGGTAAAATTACAGTTTTAACCTTTATTTCATGTTTTCTTCTCAGAACACTTATTCCTTCAATTAAGCCCTCCTCTAAGTTATGTAGGAGCTTTTATTCTCTTTCTTAGGTCAAAATGAGCTAGTTATGGCTCATGATGACGCTCTCATCACAAACCTCTTAGAACATTTTTTTATAAATTTTAGGAGGTTTAGATGAATTTTATCCTGACCATAGCCTCTTTAATTTAAGTGGGGTGATAATTAGGATTTTGTTATTGATTTGGTCCTCGAAACGCGTGAAACCCTATTTCTGTTAGTGTGGACCCACTTGGTCTTTAATACTCAATTTACCATTAATTAAACCTTAGGTGACCCCATGATTACTCTGCATTCATGATGTGATGTTAAAACTGGAGGATTAACCCTAATTTGTTGTTCTCTCCTCAAAACAGATCTGAGTGGAATTATGGTCCTTAGGTGATTACCAGGAGCATTTGTCTTTTGATTTCAACTAATTCAAGCTAGTTGTGATGAATGATGGTGTTACTATCATACCTCTATGGTTAACTTTTGCTAGTCCCTAGCAAAATCTCATGGAAAGAACTAGATCTCTAGACCATGCTTCGATGTTCAGATGCCTGATTTTTGCCTATCTAGAAATTAAAATAGAATGCCAATAATAGGCCTAAAGGTACCTAAGTACCAACCAAGATCCAAACCTGACTAGCTTCAGCCTTGGGTTTGCCGCGAAGGTTTCTAAGGCCCGTAAAAATTGCCTAGAGGTTCATTGACCCTAGCGGTTAAAGCACCCGTGCGTAAATGTATCGAGTCTAGGTTCAGTTTGCCAATGCATTTTGATAAGGGAGAGATAGAGAAGGATTTTCCATTTTAAGAGTTTTCTCCCTTTTCTTTTTATATTTCCCTAAATCCAGCATTAGATTGGCCCTAAACACAGTCTGTATTGGATTCCTTGTCCCCACCATCAATCCTTGAAGAGTCCTTGGCCTTCGATGCTTCGAGATAGCACCACCCATGGCAACCTCTAGAACCCTAGCTTTCGACAATTCGGGATAGTACCACCCATGGCGTTCTGTAGCTAAATTCAGGCCCTGGCAATCGACATTTCGGGATAATGCCACCCATGAAACCCGAACCAGCATAAGGTGCTTACTTGCCGTCGGTAGGATATTTAGATATCCTAGGAGACACGAGGAGATGATATGTTATTACAGATATTGGTGGGGAGTATTTTTCATTCCACCTCTCTGCGCTGGAACTCGTTTAATCAACTTGTGTTTCCAAGCTGCTCCTATTCTAGATCTTCGAGATGACTTTTTAGAACAGAACAATTTTGGCATTATTTCTTCATTAAGCATGTTGAACTAGACTGGTGTGTGGATTTTGGGTGCTTAGGTTACCAAGTCTGGTAAACCAAAGGGCAGGCAACAGGGCTGAATACGCCCTAAGTCTTAGACTCAATACATCAGCCTCGTGCTTTCCTCAATCTCTTGAGGATTAATCTGAATCTTAATGAATATGTGAGTGTTTAAGCCCTAAAACAAGCCCAAGAGGCCTAAGGTCAGCACTCTTACTAATCTTCTTGTCTCTAGCACTTCAAGACTTAATCCTTGTTCTAATTTGGTCTAGAACTTAAGTAGATCCCATAATCAATTGCTAAGACTATTGATTTTTTCTTGATTTTACTCCTTTTGACATTCTGCATTTCCTCCTCTTTTCTTCCTCAAGAAAGATTTTCAATCAATTCTCAAAATTTTCCTCCCCTTTCTCAATTTTTTTTAGATGTATTTTTTTTGTAAGAACCCCTTAGAGAATTGAATTTCCATTTGTTCACTTTAACACCCCTATGCCTAATTTTTACAATGTCCTCATTGTAAACCAGGTGGGTACTAATTCAGCTTGGTTCAAGGATTAGAATAGGGTCAAAGGGTGGGTAAACGGGTTGGGATGATTGATGCAGACGATTTCTAGCTCTGATACAAGTATCAAAGGTGGAGTTGGTTGTTCTAAAGTTAAACCCTAAAGTGCAGTAGGAATGCAACTCGAAAGGATGGTCAAAAGGGTCTCAAGTTTTTGAAATGACGAGTTGCCTCCTGTTAAGCGCTAAATTCAATGCCTTCAGTCGAGCAAAAGGTGGTCAAGGAGAAGGGGTGGTCAGATCGGAGGAATTTTGTAAAACAAGCACTTTGATGAGTAGTCTGGTTGGTCCAACCATTTGCTTATTCAAATCGATAGGCTGATGATGTAGACTAAACCCAATCAATCTGGTGGGTTGATGGATGTGAATCAATAGGTGTGGAGCCCACCAGATACTTTATGGCTCAAAAAGGTATGGAAATGCAAATCTAGGATTTGGCTAAATCGGCTGAGCCAGATCAGAGTAGGGGTCCTTAAAGGATAATGGATCTGTGGAAAAAGTAGAAACCCTGTTGGTGAGATAAGAGAAAGATACGATGTGATTGTTGGTCTGATCGGTGTCCGATTCCCGATCAAAAGATGGAGGTGAATTGTATGCGACTGGATCAGAAAGAGGTGAGTTAGAATAGAAATTGATTCTGGTGGCAGGTCGGGGTTGGGATCAAGTTTTGAAAAGTTCTGTATGAGGTGTGGCTTCTTTAAGTTCTAAATCATCAACCTCAGAATCAAAATCAAAGAACAGATCATGAATACTGAGGTTTGTAAACTGGCTCGTAATCATCTGAAAATAATGGTTCTCCGAAATTAGAGCATGATTCAAAATAATCTAAGAATTTGCGACAATCAGCTTTTGAACCTGATTCAAGATCAAGATTTCCACCACTGAATAAATCATGCTGCATGGAATCAACAACCTGACTTTGATCTAACCTAGTCTCAAATTCTGAGCTCAAAGAGGTGTCCTTATTAGTCATAGGTTTGGGTACCTAGGGTAGATCCATTCAAGTCCCAACTCTTCCAACTCCTCTATTTCTATATCGTAAATCGGTGTGACTTCCGAAAAATCAATTTGTTCCTCTGAGGAGTCTGGAGAGGTATAATCATCAAATACTGGCCTGAAATCAAAATTTAGATCTAAAATATGGTTCTCATTACATTGGGCCTCATGCTCATCCCAATAGGCTCAGATCTAGAGTCTATGTCAGAGGTAGGAATTGGGTCACTAGAATCTGGACATGGTTCTATTGGGATGTCAGAGTTACTCTCGAGGAGTGATAAGGTGCAGAAGTTACATCTTTGAGAGGTTCTGAGTGAAGCTCATCACAGGTGTTTGGTAAATCAAGGCATGATGGACCAACTTCATGGCTTTCTATGGTTGGTTCATAATTGGGAACACCTGCAATTGGATCCACCCAACCCACATTTTGATCAGGTATGCCATTCTACACAAAATTCAAATCTGATTCCATTTGGATTGGGGGTCTGCAACAACTTCTAATTTTGAACCTAGGCTCTAGGAAATCATATTGATCTTGAATATTATTCTAAGCTGTCTCATTAATTTCTGAATGTTGATATGGGTATTTCTGATCAATAGGTTGTTGTAACATATTTAGCATATACCCACATTTCTTAATGAGACCCTACTGTATTTCCCAAAGTGATGGATTTGTTAGACATTGTATATACTCAATATTATGTAGTCTCCAGAATTCACTATATTTTGATAAAAGATCATTGTGGGTTGAACCATGTTTCATTTGTGAAAACATCATTCCGGCACGGTTCATAATGAGGGTTGTTGTTTCTAGTACATTAACCTGAATGTTCCTAGATGGATCTGAGGTTTTGTAATACTCGTCATGATGTCTAAGAGTAGCCTCGATCATTTTTTCCTTAATGCTCATATGGGATTCAGGTTTCCTAAACATTCTTCCTAAATTGTCAGGTTGCATCTTCAAATCAAGTGGTGGATCAGGATGTAGAATCAAATTCAGGTCCAGATTGAATTGTGCAGATCAGATTTTCCCAAAAGATCAACTCTAATGGAGGAGGCCTCTATGTCAAACCTAGGGACCTCTCATATGTATGTGCACTGCAGAATATATAACGGACTGGATGTGTATTGGACCTAATCAAGGCAACCAAAAATTTTGGATGACTAAGGCTGTTTTAAGGCGGATGATACCTCTGAATCAGAAATCCACACACTCGAGAATTACTTGGGCAGCCAGGAAGGGAGAGTCCTGCAAAGACCCCTATATGGTAGAGCATCCCCACGGGTTACAAGGTTTCCCACACTCGACCTTCCATGTCACTGAGAATCCAAGTAGACTGGAATGTATGAATTGAGACCTTAAGTCTACCAATTTTAGCCTTAATTTGTGCCTTGAATTTCACTTGATTAGCAATTGTTCAAATTGTGACCTAATTTGGAGGTTATTTAACCCATAATGTGGACCAACTTCACCTGACTTGTCCTAAGGTTGAGGATGAAGTCTAGGTCAAGACCAAAATCACCTTGAATTGACTCTCAGGTTATTAGGTCCAAATTTTTGGAGTTCAAGTGAATTTAGAGCTTTTAATTTTAGGGTTTACTTAAATAGATCAGTTCAGACAAGGGATTGGGTGGCACACAAATGAGGAACGGCCAATTTTTTTTATTGCAGGCAAATGTGCACTAGCACTTTATAACCCTAATGTGAAAGCCCTAATTGGCTCTATTTCCAAGTCCAATTTGATTCCAAATATAACACCTTGGACTCAAACAAGAATGTGAATACTCCAAGATGTCAAGAAAATTTAGCGTAAATCCCTAATAGGTACAGGAAATCAGGATGGGGATTTCTAACCAAATTATCTTGCTTCAATCAGATATCAAATTTGCAAATTAGGAAATAGATTGCCTTTAAATGATCTTACTAAGAAAATATGGCAAGTGGATCCTAATTATTTTGTTTCCTTTTTCTCTTTACTAAGATTAGGAGGTGATTAGGGAAGAAGAGAAATTTTATCTACCCCTAGAGTGGTTGTTTGCGCAAAAGACCATCTCGTGATGTGCCTCACAAAATCAAAGCAAAACAGATAGGACAAGTTAGAAATCAAATCAATCAAGAAAGATAAGATTAGTGGTGAATTGCACATTGCTCCTCGGCAATGGTGCCAAAATATTGCGTCACTTCTAGTTGTACGAAAATACGCATCATAGTATAGCGATCAAAAGCGATACAGCATTTAAAATTTATAAACTCGAAAACAAGAAATGAGTCTGAGGTCATTCGTAAGGAAAAAATTGGAATTTACAACACTAATCGTAATTAGAAACAATGAACACAGTAAGATATTCAAGGAATGATAGAAATTTATTCAAAATATTGTTCAATAATAGAAAATGTATCTAAGAAATTATTGAAATAAAAAGAATAAGAAAGAACTATAAAATGGTAATTTGAATCACCGATTAATCTCCTACATTAAGCACATATCCCAATGTATCAATTTACACAAATTTTGCTATAGTGGTCTTGAACCACTTATTCTCAAATTCCACATCAGATAATAACTCAAACATGTCCACAGTATTGATCAACTACAATCAGACATTGGAGTTGAACCTCAGACGATTTAAATATCAAGCTCAAGCACCTCAAGAATGAGCCTAAGTGTTAGGCATGAACGGGCACGCATCTGGAGGAAAAACTTACCCCTACCCTCAGATTTCTCTCTAATCGGGTTGCTATTCGGGTAATTAGATCTAGGTCGGGTTTAGACCCACTGGCAAGGTGTAGCGAGTGAGGAGTGCGCACATGAGCGAGAGGGACCTCACCTCGTGTGTTGGGGAAAACGGCATATGGCACATATTCAATTTATTTGTCGCTCTCAGCTCATTCCCACAAGATGTGGGACTAAAACTACGAAGCTTCCTTTACGTGAAGCTGCCGTGAGGTGTTCTTCTCAAATTGGGTCGCTACAAACTATTCTTCCTTCAATTGCATCGGCGGGCGTCGTTGTGGAATGGTTGTGCATCTATCAAGCCTAGTAGCATAGTCGGAGGATGGTAATATGCGACAGAGTGGCGGTGATGAACGGTGGCGAAACCTGAAAAGCACAAATATGGGCTTATCACCCCAATTAGAACACTCAGTAGGATCACCGAGTTGCGTGGAGTGCAACGGTGGTGATGGTGAGGCGTATGGAGGTGTGGATTGGACAGATGGTGTCGAAGATGACCATGGGTTGTGGGTTTGGTTGACGGGGGTGTAGAGTGGATGAAGCTTCAAATTTGTACATGGCTTTTGATTGGTGGAGGGTGAGAAGCTTCTAGTGGTGGTGGTTAGGAGTATGGTGGTCTGCAGTGATGCGGCAGGCTCGCCGGAGGCGTCACCAGCTGTAGAGAAGATAGAGGGGAAGGAGGTGATACAACGGTTGAATTGAGGAGCTAACAAGTTGATTCTAACCTAAGGAAGAAGAGGAGGAAGAATGACCTAGTTACGAATGATGGGAGGAAGGATTGGCATCGGCTTTGATTGGCCGATGCTGGAGGGGATGAAATCTCTGGTGATGAGGACGGCAAGGAGGAAGGGGTCGAGGTAGGCCTGGTTTTGGCCCACCAGACGTGGATGAAGTCGGGGAAGATGTTCCCTCTGCCTATTGTACGTGGCAGAGGGCGACGAAGGAGAATTGAGGAGCTCGCTAGAGTCGTGGCGGAGGTGGCTGGAGGGAGATAAGGAGGATGATTTATGGCCTAAATCGGACTCAGGAAAAACTTGGGACTTAGATGAACCTTTATAGAGCTCAAACCCGAGGTCTAAATCAAAGAATTTGCATGATTAAGTCAAGATTTGGAATCAAGAATCCCACAGATTTCATGAGCTTCGCCTGATCTTGTTGCTCGAGATCAGGGTCTAAAATTGTGTTCACATGAATCTTTAAGGTCTGAATTCCAATCCTACCAAATTTAGTGGGATTTAGAGGTGATTTGAAGAGGTTTTAACTTGGTCAAAGGTCGGCTGTAGGTTGGTCGACCTAACAATGGTGGTAAGGACCAATTTGTGAAGGAGTTGAGAAAGTTAGGGACCCATTTGCAAGAAATTTTGAAAGCTAGGGGTCTAAGTGTAAGAAATAGAGGTTTCAGGTATTGAAGTGTAAACTAGCTCAAGATGGACTCTGATATGACCCAAAACTTGGTATTAATCTAACTTTGACCCAAGAAATCTTATGGTGAAGTTGGATTTGAGTTTTGACCACGTTTGAATAAAAAATTTGCATAGAAGCCAAAATCACGGTAAAATCCCATCTTAAACTCTATTTTAGGTCAAAATAGGTTCAGATGGTCAAACCAACGATACCAAACCTCTTACAATACTTTTATATGAATTTTAGGAGGTTTAGATGAATTTTATTCTGACCATAACCTCTTCAATTTAAGTAGGTTGATAATTAGGGTTTTATGTACTAATTTGGTCCTTAAAACTCGTGAAACCCTATTTCTGTTAGTGCGGACTCACTTCTTGGTCTTTAATGCTCAAATGACCTTTAATTAACCCCTGGGTGACCCCGTGGTTACTTTGCATTCATGATGTGATGTTAAAACTGTAGAATTAACCGTAATTTGTTATTCTCTCTTCAAAACAGGTCTAAGTGGAATTATGGTCCTCAGGTGATTAATCAGGAGCATTTGTCTCTTGATTTCAACTATTCAATCTAGTTATGATGGATGACGGTGTTACCATCACTAAGCATCTGCACACATTTTGCATTGACTCACTTGGCGGTTCTAACAAAAATTGGGTATCTAATGAACCTTCTAAGGTGGTTTCGTTGGCATGTCATCGTCCGTAATAGCCCATTGGCCGATTGTCCAATGCCGAGCCACAGGACCATTCTCTTTTACTATTGCTTTTAGGAAGTCTTAGATCAGGGAAGCCACCTACTTAAAAATAAAAAAATAATAATAAATAATGTTGAAAAAAAATAGAAAGAGGAGAAAAAAAAGAAAAAAAAGAAAAAAGCTACGCTTCATCGCATGAGTATAGCTGGCAAGTTATTGTGGTTAACATCCCATTGGCCGTTTGTCCAAATCCCAACTCATAAAACACAAAAATTCCAAAACACTTAAGGAAAAAGTGGGGAAGTAGAATAATCCGGGGAGATATATACTGGGTTTGCCCTTGTGTTGACCCCATAAAAATAAAAGTAAGGAGAAAGCTACTGGTGAAACAGATACACCTTTAGGCAGTATTTTCTTTTTCAAGTCACTTAGGGGAATAGAAACCCGACGTCCATTTTAATTGCCGTTGAGTGAGTCTATCACAATTTTCACGACAAGATGCTTAGCGCTTAGAGTCCTTTTCGAGTCTTGGGTGGGTTGAGTAGCCGTAAAAGGTTATCTCGAAACTCTCAACTCCAAAATCCAAAAAAATTAGAAAAGGAGAAAAAGCAGAAAGAAATGTATCTTCCATTTGCAAAATAAGTCGAGGAGTTGGGTAGTCTACATTTTAGCAGACACTTGGACACTGTTGAGTTTTTGTAATTACATCCTTAGTTTAAATTTTCTAATGTAATCAATGAATCTTGCCTAAGTGATCAGATTTTGATTCTATTTTATACAAAGCATTTAGGTTAATTTTGCTAGGGACTAGCAAAAGATAGGCATGGAGGTATGATAAATGCGCATTTATTCATGATCAAATGCCTACTTATGTTAGTTCCTAAACTTAACATTGCATGTAGCATTGTGAATAGTGCATAACATTTATTACATTGCATTTAGGATGATTTGTATAATTTGTATATTAATATTTACATTTTGTGTGACCAAGGGATAATGTAATATCTTTACGAGCTTCGGATGAAAAATTCGACCATACAAATGGATCCGGAATGACGATCGCAATCCAATAATGCAAAAATTACCTCGATCTGACATCCGGAGCAGTCCCAGCAAAGGAACGAAGATCGACGGCCCAGATGGAGCCATACGGCGCCATCCTAGTCGCCCAACATTGACCACTGCCCCTGCCTTGCCTCAAAGAGAAATCCCAACCATTGGATCCCAATCCAATGGCTGAGATTCACCTCAGTGCATTGCTCTACTTTGAAGGAGAAGGCATGATGAGATCTCGACCGTTGGATCTTCATCCAATGGTCAATACCGAATGCTACAGTGGCCCTTCGGCATGACAAACCCATGCCTTTACCACAGTGGTAGTGCACCCCCCTTCTCAAAGAAATGGCACGGGTTCGAGCGGCGATTCGCTGCAACCTCTCCAATGACAACAAAATTGGACCGATCGATCGTAATCAAGCAGTCAGGATTGACATGCGCAGATGCACACGTAGGCGGGAAAATCCGAGGGGTGCGATGAACGGCGGAGAGAGTGCCGCATGGCTCTGCGGATATAGATTCGCGTCATATGCACGATCGATGCTTCAACCAAGCATGATTCGAAGGCGCGGGTCGTGCGCAATCCCTACCCTCCAGTTGTGATCGAATAGCTGCGATTCATCCAGCTTCGCAATCACGATGCTTCGGCGTATTGTGCGCAATTCCAATCGAGCAATCTCTAAGCGTTCCTCACCATCCATCAGTGATCCAATGACCACCGAACGATCCGCAGTTGCTAGAGCGCTATCCATGCTGTGTGCGAATGCCAACGCTGAGCATGCGAAGCTCTCGGGCGTGCACTGTGCTACGCATAGCTGTGTGCAAGCGGTGCACATGTAGGCATGTCCTATGCATGGCCCTCAATACATGGCTGATAATGACCCCTTCTTGCACCTATATAAACCCCCTACACCTCCAATTTTCCCCATCACTTCCTATTCTATTCCTACATACTCAAGAGCTCTACAAGCCTACCAAAGCTCCCAAGAGCTCCCTCTCAAGCCTTAGGCCACCTATTAGTGTAGAAATCCTTCACCTCTACTAAATACTCAACCTACCTCTCACCACCTTCATTGGTGACCGAAGGGCTGTCCTCCCACCTCCATTTAGGAAGCTGATCATCTCCACCGCCTTATCCTCATTTCTAAGAGTTTGGCGAAGCTTTCCTCTACCTAGATTCTTCCTGCACCTCACCCACGACGTCCAGCATCTCCCCTCCTCTATCCAAGCTGCCATCAAGCACCGTCGTCTTGCCAAACATCCACTTTGGGAGATTTCCTCTCACCTTCATCTCTTTTAGTTTGCTTATCTTTGTGTAATTGTAACAAACATCACTTTATCTCAAGTTATCAAGTTGTGTTTCATCTCTCTACTCTCTTTTTATTCATTTTGCAAGTAGTTAGTTCCTTTTATCATAAAATACCAAAAAAAAACAAAGTCCCAAAAATACTAAAAAGAAAACAAAGTGAAATGCGGATTTCAAAGAAACAAACGTTGCCTCCTTGTGTTCGACCCAGGGCTTATTTTGAGTTTCGGTAAATTTTATTTGGCAGTGATTTTGGTGACTACGACAATGGGTTTTCCAAAACCCTAATTTCCCTCATGAAAAATACGCTCACCACATGCTATGAATAACCTCATGTTATACCCCTCCATGCCTAAATCTTGCAATGTCATTGGAAAGCAAGAAAGGAAAGATATTACCTGAGGTGGAGTTGGGATGCCTTCCAATGGGTGATTCTCGCAAATTGGGCTCTAGAAGTGAAGCAGAAGGAGACCCAAAGAAGATATGTAACAAACTTGGTCTAGCGACTAAGTAACCCAAGATGCCAAAAGCTTGCCAGATGCAGGTAAAAATAGGGTACTCCTGAGCTATAGTTGGAGGTTTCACATAACACACATGAGTAGCGACCTCCAAGAGTGTGCGGTGAGGAGCGAAAGGCTCCTCAAGCAGATACGTGTGGGAAAAAGAGAGTGCTAAGGAGGACACCCTAAGGCTGATGGGCTGACATAGACAAGTGTCGATCTACACTCACCACTCTACCACAGGATGTATTGGTCTGGTTATTCCCCCGTAAAGTAGGAATGTGAGTAGAGATTTTAGGATGTTGTTTCTGCAAGAGTGTAAGTCTCTCATTTGTAGGGTAGGGACGAGGGTCAAAGAGGGCTTAAGAAGTTCAGCATTCATCCTTGACAACCATTCCAATTCCTGAATGTCATCAGAAGTAGTCGAAGTGACTAATTGGCTTACATGCTACATATTATTGGTGTGCATGTCTTGGAATGAGCCCAAATGTTCATCATCCAAATTGAACTGATCAATGGTGTCGTTGATTGCACAGCAATCATAGGACTTAAATGACCTAAATTAAGTTAGAACTTAGCATAATTGTAGTGTAATTCATGCATACATAGCATACATTGCATCTTTCCTATTTTATTTAGATATGCATAAAATAATGTTATAATGTACTGATTAGTGCATTATTTGGAGTGTAGGCAATAAAAAGCTCAAGAGATGGCTTGAAGCTAGATCTGAAGAAGGGAAGAAGCTAGAGCTACAGCAGAGCTGGAGCAGAAGCCCTAGAACGAAGAGGAAGAAATAATGTAGGGAGAGGTATACTACTCTACCAAGCAAAATTTTAATGTAGGAGTTGAATTATGAACGTAAAACTTTTCCTAACCTTAGGATAGCCCTAGAGACCCTCCTAAACCCTAGCCACCCTTAGATTAGGTCACTATATCCTAGGATACCTCAAAACCATCATTTCAGCCCATATCTTGATGTCTAGAACCCTTAGACACAGACTGCAGACCTAAAACCCAATTCTACTAGAAAATTGGACGTCCAGACAAAGTGTCAGACGTCCAATTTCTGTATAATTCCAAGACAGAATCTAAACTCCTCCCTGACTCAACTTTGAACGTCCAAACCAGAGTTTTAGACTTCTGATTTTGAAGTATAAGTCGTCTAATTATAAAATCAGACGTCTGGAACCCTTCTCCAATCCCTATTTTTGAAATCAAGCTTGGATCTTGATTTCCTAAGTCCTTAAACCCAATTCTACACCCTAAGGAACCTAAATTAAGGTGCCCTAAGCTTAGTACACCACCCAAAGACCCTCCTAAGAACCTAATTATGGTCCCACTAAGCCCAATTGACTTGGATCTAGTCAATCACACTTCACCTAGTCAATTGGACTCAGAGTCCAATTGTGCTCAAATCTCAACCAGCACAAGTCTAATTGGACTCAGTGAGAGTCCAATAGACTCAAGCCTGACCTAATTGGGGGTATCTTCTCTCTTAATTAGACATACATTTACTCACTCGCCTCTCTGAGTTTGACCCTGGGCCTATAAGTGACCAAGATAAAATTAAGTAGGCCAGGTTAAAAATTTTGTAAAAAGATGGTTAGGCTGGATTTAGGTTAACCACTATACTCACTTCAACGATAATTTCATCATATTACACAACGTATCCAGGTCCCCACCATCCACCTCAAAATCCAGAATGGGAATTGGGTTGACTATTTGACTGCAACTTGTTTCATCAAATGTACCAAAGATATTATCATTCGGGTCGAGTTCATCTAATGGGACCATCTTTGCCTTCTTTTGACTCCAATTAGGATCAGGTGGATAATCACCAAGATTGCCTTCTGGTGGACATATCTCATGGGGGACGTCTAAGTGATAGCTACTCTTCAAAACAATATCCCTGTTGTCATTATTTTCCTTGAAATTGTCTTGGTAATCGGGGTATAAAGGTAGGGATTAGAATTGACTGTAGGAGGGTCGCTAAGCTGGCTAATCTCTTCAGTTAATCTTTGACTATTCCTCAAAATCTCTCCCATAGAATCCATCATTTCTTTCTGTTGTTTTGCATTTCTATCATAAAAGAAGAGAGGCTACTACCAGATTGGGGAGGATAGTCAATCTCAGGTTCAAGTTGCCTAGGAGTATCGGTCCAACCTTGATAAGCAAAATCGTTAAGGATTGGTGGGTTGGGTATAGTCATGGGAGAGCTAGGGCTGGGATACCCTTCTCCTAGGTTCTGCTCATCATCACTGGGTTGGGGATTAATCAGACCAATGCTCCTATAGTAGGAGTAGAAAGGATCCCATTATTCATTAGATGATGGATAATTGCAAGTCATGGGATTGGGATTTGGAGTTTTGGGGTGAGAGTAAGAAGTGAAGTGTTTGTTGTAATCCATTTGAAACATGGCTTGAAAAACACCCCCCAATAAAACACAATGCAATAGAACTTCTTTTTCTTAGAGCATATTTGAGTCAACCTCCAACCTAATCCTTACAGTTGTCAAATGGGGTCAAGTTTGCACCCGTCTGTTCCCACTTTAGTGGTATAAGAGGGTGCTATGACTTAAGATCCTTGACAAGCTCTTTGGAGAAGAATAGAGGTTGGTTACATTCTTTCTTGGTGACCAAAGAAGTTGCATAATCAATTACAGGCCCTAAGTTGACCTTCACATGCCCTAGGATCTATACCTTGCTTCAATGATACTCTCAAGTGACCTGGTGAGAAGTTACTCTAAGGATGGAACTAAGGGATGCAACCAGGGTGAACTCTTCCTTTGAGGCTATCCAAATGAGGTGCTTCTTAACTACCCTTTCATTCCTTTAAGGGGTGTTCCCCTCCTTGAAGTATCAAAACACTTGGACACAGGATAATATCACCACCATAAAGTGAAATATGAGGGTCTGCACTGATGAAGAGATTGGTGCCTATATAGCCTTAAGGGACCGAGACCTAGTGTAATGTTTAGTGTGCGTGCTTAGTGCCAGAAGTGTGCATCACACCGCAAATCAGTTTGATTTTGAGAAGATTCCCACACAAGTACCTTTTGATTAGATCAAATGTGATTTTGATTTTAAGGTCGAATCTGATTAGCAGTCCCAATTTCATTTAGGCGACCACTAAATTAGGTCAATTCAATCAATTTGGTGGTCTTGAGATTTAATCCACATGCAATGCGTGAATAGGAACAGGATGCAAAGATAGAGCAGTACACCTGACTCCAGCAATCTTCGTGCAAATATGTACACAATGCAAAACTTTGATCTAACGTGCTACTCAACCATCCCTAAATGCACACACCTATGGGCATGCAACTCCTAAATAGGCAGCTCGATATTTTTTTCTTGTTTTATTTTAGAGGCAAGCAAGCAGATCACCATAAATAAAAATCCCTAGTAGCTAAAGAAAGTAGGGATAGACCCTCGAAAATCAGCCCTGATGCTATAAATGTGAGAAGATAGAAATGAAATAAAATTCTCAATGAAGGAGAATCCCTTGTGAAAGCAGGATCCAAGTCTCCTTTTCACGTCCTCTCTACGTGTGTGGACGTCCCTCATGGTCGACGTCGTTGCTCTGCTGTGCTTGTCATCTCATCAAATTCCTCGCATGGAAAAATAGAGATTGGTCGATAAATGCACACATCAGAATAATCAGAAATAAAATCAAGTGAATCTATTGCATCTGTTGCCTCCGCGGTAATGACTCCATTTGATCGGGAGATTTCACTTGGAAAATGATGTGTAAGAGAAATACGTTGTTGCAATATAAATCGCGTGGTGGAAAAATCCGAGATCAAAAATATTTATCAATAAAACTAACCACGAAGAGTTAGGTCATATCCACAAGGAGAAACAACTGCAATAAATTCACGAATACTTTCCCATTATATTTGCCTAATCAAGTGCAAGATCCGTGCCCAAATTCGAAGAGAAATGAGGTGAAAAGAAGACACACAATAACTCAAGAATACAAGGTTATATGCATAATTTTACCTCCATAAAATAATCTGCAATGGCATGTAATGTAATTAAACTTCAAAACATTAGGCTTTCTCTAGGCCATGAAAGTGCTTGATGATATGTCATGCACTTATGTAGAGATCCAACCCAATATATGAGGATATGAATGCATGGTTGAATAATGTGGAAACTTGAGGGCAAGCTTGCAAAGTCAATCAAATAGTTTAATTCATCAAAAAAAGCAATAGTGTTTCGGCAATGGCATAATGTGTAAATTTTGATTGGCACTTGTATTGTAGCAAAACAAGAGATCTTCTGCCCTTTGGCCATGCGCAAAGAAGAGGCTGCGGTTAGGCGTGTGAAGCTTGATGGCAGTCGAGGATGAGGAGGGCTTTGCGATGGCGATGATCTTTTAGCGGGAGGCAACCGGAGCTCGTCGAACGACTACGAGAAGCTCGTCGGTAGCGGGTTTGTCTGTGTGTGAGCATGGACCACGGTTGGCACGGCTGAGGGCTTTGGGTTCTTCTTTGGGGTCGTCAGTGGTGATAGAGGTTGGAGATGAAGCTGCTACTGCATGTCAGGGGTGCGGTTGTGGATGGAGTTGCTCCTCTGAGCACTATTGCAATAAAAGTTGACATAAGGAGGTAGTGTGCACATGCAGCAAAGGTCGATGGCAGTGAGGAGAAGGTGGCCGATCATGCGTGCTAATGGGTTACTCTAGGTGCATCAGAGGTTGAAGACGAAGAAGAAGCCAGGCACAAGGGCGACTATGGGCACGCGGTTTGTGGTTACGTGAGGGGCATAGGCACGCATGGACATGCAAGGTGGTGCACGAGGTGGCCGGTGTGGGCAGAGCTAAGGTTAGGAGCTTCGTGCAGTGGCTGGTGCGCTCGGCCAGTGGTGCTCGTGGTCGGTGGTGAGCGGGCTTTGCGCTTGCAAAAGGTAGGGGCGCGGTTCTGTTGAGGAGGAGGTTGGCCTACTGCTGTTGAGAGGGTGAAGTTAGAGCATGTTGAGGAGGGGGTCGCCACTACTGTGGTGGCTGGCCTCTGTTGGTTGGAGAAGAGGCTGTGCGTGGGGAGTCACAGTCAGGGTCGCAGTAGAGATGAGATGCAATGGCAAGTCGAAGACGCAGTAGCGGATGCTGGGGTGGCGTCGACGCTATCACCACCAACTATAGTGGTGGTTTGCGGTGTGGAGGTTGTCATGGTGAATCCAGTCGATGATGAGTCGTCGAGGTTGCAGATGTCAGAGCTGTCACCATCGACCGCAGTGATGGGAATGCCGATGTGGATGTGGACGGTTCGCGGTGGTGGTTGTTGGAAGAGGTTGCACTCGATGGCGGAGGCTCGCGGTGGTGTTCTGGTGAAGAGAGGATGTGGAAAGAATGTGCTCCCTCGTGGGGAGGAAGAAGGTGGTCTTCCACTCCCACCGTCTCTGCCTATTATAAAGAGAACAAAAAGAGAGAGAATAAGAGAATATAAGGGAGAGAGAGAGAAGTTAATTGGGGGGGAATATGGAAGGACATCAGTGACAAATATGTAGTTGTTGCCTAATAGAACCATTATTTTCTCTTTAAATTAAGCTTGCCAAAAATGATAAGATTGAAAATAAAGCAAGCTTTAATAGAGAAACTCTGATGATTTTCTTGGAAAATCAAATGTCATGATGGTGTTCTAATTGATGCCAATAAAATTGAACTTCCAAAATTACTCTTGCATGAAAAGTAATTAATCAAATAACAAAAATGAAATGCAGGAAATCCAAAGCTTACTCAATCTGATCAACATAATGCATGTTCTAAATTAAATTTCTATCTCAATAGTAATGTACTTAGGCCTTAAATTAGTCGACTAAAGTGGACCAATCAGGGCACATGTCACTTCCTAATTCATCCCTACCTTAAACCCTTGGGGCAACCTATTCCACCAAAAACAACTTGTCCTAGACCTTCCTATTTTTAGAAAATCCAAACCTAGAATAATCCTAACCCTACAACCTTGATCCAAGGGCCTTTAAACCTAACCACCCAAGCCTTATCCTCTTGGTGGTAGACCATCAAGAAGAACTTATCTACTTAGGTGGTTGGTCACCATAGATCATATCCCTTCCAACAATGGTCGGCCACCTATACCCCCTTATCCACCATCAAATCTAGATCCTAGGGCCCCTCTTGAACCACATTAGCCGACCACCTACTTGGCTTCCTAAGGACTCCACCTAGAAGAACTTATCCTCTCCACAAAACCCTTAACAATCAATAAACACCTAGACCTAATCTCCACCATCAAAACCACATCCTAGGGACCTAAGATCACACACTTGGTTGGCCATATGAAGCTTCCCTAGGAAGCTACATGGTTGGCTAACCATCCTTGCACACACACCCTTGGATCACCATCCAAGGGTCAACAACCCCCTTGATTAGTTAGCCTAAACCTAACCCTTAGATCTAGATCCTACGATCAACATTTTTCCTATGCATCTATAAAAACACCTAGCCTCTATCACTTAGAAGCCAATTAGCCTCTTAGATAATTGGCCTTAGTATGATTTAGTAGCCTACCTAGCCCTTATTCTAATATAGTGCATGCCAACCACCCTTCCTCTGTGGTCTTCTTCTTCCTGGCCCCTTGGATTTGAAGCTACTTTGCCAAAAGCTTCACCCAAGAATCCCTTAAGCAGCTCTACATCTCTCCTTCCTTCCTCTATTTTCTTACATGTTTACTTTTATTATAATCTTTGATATAGATTCTATTTGTAAGATATTTTGATAGTAGTAATAAAAATTAGTATTCCTGTGATATTCTTATCTTTATCCATTGATATTATATTAATTGCTACTTTATAACAACTGCGAAAGGTTTTTAAGATTAACTGCCTCCTTGTGTTCGACCTAAACTTCATGTAGTTTGGAATTATAATTTTTAATTGATCACTTTATTTCACGCTACAATGATTTCATATTCTAATTGCATAATTTTAGCGTAATCAATTTTCCACCATTGCCAGGGAGGCATGGATTTATTTTTAGCATTTCGACTCTGTACTTATTTTTAGATTACTAATCCACTTTGCTTCTTATTTGTCAGCTTGTGTGAAGGTATCAAAAATCCATAGAAAAGCGCGGAAAATGGAAGAAGAACAGGTTTAGTCATCTCAAGGTAGGTACCCTTATCCTAGTTAGGTTAGGTTTCGTTTAATTAAGATAAAAAAAAATCCAAAAAAAAATTAGGTGCTTTGCTTGATCACTAGGTTAGAACATTTCCTTTCGCTTGTTTTCTTTCTATAATAAAGAAAAAAAAAACTCTTTTGGTGCATATTACTACTTTGAAATAAATAAAATCACCTCCTTGAAATTTAGGCTGCAAACAATTTTGTTTTTCAAAAATCATTTCCTACATTTTTATTTACCTGAAAATTATAAAATTACTCCTAGACTTAGATATTTAAGTCAGGAATATTTTGTCCAAATTTCAAGCTCATCTGATTTATATATAATTTTTACAAATTTGCGAACTATAGTGATATCTATTCTAATTTTGCTTCCTGATTTGCATCTGTCCAAAAATCATAAGAATTGCTATATTACTCTGATTAATCTAAAATTAGTGGCGTTTGATTCCTGTGATAATTGGTCACCAAGGAAAAATAAAAAAAAAATATTTTGAGCACATTTGATTTTACTAAAAATCCAATCACTGACTGGGTGTCAAAACTAACTTAAAGACCCCAGTGCACATTTAATTCTGAAAAAATTATAAAACGTGCATTCAAAATTCTAAAAAAGAATTCTTAGTGCTTTAGTTAGTGGTGCATTAGGAAGATTGATTGCTTTGATTGCGTCGCACCACATTTAGCTTGTTGGACTTAAAATTCATCATTTAGAACTATCTGTTCTTAGGATTTTCACATTAAGGTAAATCACACTTGCATTCCATACTTAAAGGAAATTTATCAAACAATGGAGACTTGTAAAACTTCTTGTGTGCTTCAATAGAACCTTGATTGAATTTATGTAACTAAGTGAACCCTAAATTACATTAATACAAGTATTGAACCTTAAAAGATACCACATCAATTAAGCTTGTAGTGTGAACCCCTTTGTTTGTGCACTACATATTTCAACTCAATTTCTAAGGGGCACCAACCCAATAAACAACACCCTATCACATTCCCTAAGCAAGCACATCCTAAGCCTAATAAAAGTGATTAGATGTTAGCCCCTAACGAATCATTTGAGTCCAAACTTTGGAACCTAAGTGGGGAAAATAGGTGAATAATCTAAATTTCTTGTAAAACCTAGTGTCTAGGCTATGGGGTAGCACCAAACGGTCGTGTCTAAGGGGTAGAAAGGAGCCTAGTATTGAGTTGGGCTGAACCTTCCCCTTAATCCCCTCATACTCAACTTGGCCAGGTTAACCTGAGAAAGGTTGATTTTATTCACTTTGTCTTCTTAACTTAGTCTATTTAAAGTTTCTAGGTCATTTAAGGATACACCTTAAGGCTTAGTTTGCTTGATTGCTTTGGGATTCTCTAATCTGTCTTCTCTCTTTCATCTATAAACTTTGTTCTAGTGTATGTAATGTAGAAGATCTCTGAATCCTATGTTGGTACCACCTTTAGAAAGAAATCCTAAGAGAAGACTTGATTTTTCTAAATCTGAATCCATTTCCATGGCTAATCACCATGAGGAAGAAATGATTGAGGAGGAGGAGCAAAACCTGGATCCAATTGTTAACCTCCAAAGACAAATCCAGAGGCAAAGCCAACATCATGATCATCAAATCAAAACCATTGTACAGGCTTTGAACTGAATCCAAAATGGGAGAGCAGATCAGCCTCTTGGAGATTTTTACAATCCTCTTAATGCCTAACCCGAACCTTATATTAGGGTACCCCATGATGGGGATGATTTTGAACTCAAACCATCAATCATTAATCTGATTCCCCACTTTCATGGCCACAATTCTGATGACCCCTTCTACCACCTTGAAGAACTTTTACATATAGGAAGAATCTTCAGCCCTAGGAACATGGATGAAGATACCCTTTTGATGAAAATGTTTCCATTTTCCTTAAAAGACAAAGCTTCTCAATGGTTAAGGACAATAGGTAAACCTACCCTAACTTGGGAGGACTTGAGATGTACATTCCTAAAAAAATTCTTTCCCATAGGAGAAACTAATGCTCTTAGATGTGTCATAACCACTTTTAAGTAGAATCCTGGAGAGCAACTTCATGAGGCAAGGGAGAGATTCAATGATCTTAGTTGGAAATGCCCCAACCATGGTATTCCTAGGTGGCACTTGGCTCATATCTTCTATTATGGGTTGAGTGACAACTTAAGACTTTTTTAGATGCAGCATGTGGGGCAATTTCCTAAGCAAGGATGCTGAGGGAGTCTTTGAATTGTTTGAAAATATGAGTGAAAATTTCCTCAGCAATACCTCTATGTCTGCCTTTAGCAGATCCAATCATCCGAAAAGTGGGATATATGAAATACGAGACAATTCAAGTTTGATTGATTTAGAAATCATTGCCAAACCATTGGATAAGGTGGAACTAGTCAGAAAGAATGTGGAGAATCTGGATAAGAAGTTGGATAAATTGGACAATTTATTGAAAAGTGAGAACCTTTAAGCTACAACTTCCTATGAAAATCCCATAATTACCCAAGGGAGCTTTGTTTTAACCTGCACCCAACTCCCACCCCCTTTAGGTCAGGAATTAGTGCACAACATAAATGACCTACCCATGGCTCAACCCATGAGCCAACTATACTTGGACCCATCGCTTTCTGGGTACCAAGGAGGGACCTTGATGGCCTCAAATCCTGATTTAGGTAGCCCAATGCCTAATTATTCTGAGGATGCTAACTCCATCCAGGGTTATGGTAGAAATGACCCATACATGAACACCTACGACCCTAGTTGTTGTAACCTTCCTAACTTTGCTTAGTCAAGTCAGAAATCTGCCCAGGTCCCTAACCTGACTAGGCAAAATAATTATGGACAACCTAGTAGTATAGACAATAGTAACCTCAGCAATACCAGTCTCAGCCTACCTAGGAAGCACAACCCACTTATTGTTGGTTCTAATGGAGGGGGTGAGATTTGCGTGATATAAAATAAAGCAGAAGAATAATAAACAATCTCATGGAAAATCGACAATCGCAAGTACACAAGGTACTTTTAGGTGGAAACTTAAACCCGGGTAAAAACCACCACCTAAACCTCTCAGTTTAGGATTTCCCAACTGACCTAGTCGATCAAATCCACTAATCGAGTCACTTAAAATGAGGGTGACTCAACCTCTTACAACCATGCTACTTAAATGCAGGTAGTGTACCTCAAAACCCCTCCTCTTCACGAGGAGTATTTTTCTTGCGAGGGAGATGGGAATTTGTAAAGTGAATACCCAAACAACGACAGTATTACAATAGTCTATAGAGCCACAAAGAATGTATTTAATCTAGCTATTATAGGAAAAATAAGCTTCCCTTTGATGGAAGTATGTTGGCTACCAACACGGATGCGTGAACCACGCAATGGCACTACAGCATTCTCGTATCCAATGGCAGGAGAGCGGGTGCACAGCTGGGATGGTGCTCTCAAGATGTAGACTAAGGCTTTGGAGAGCAAGAACTTCTTCTAGATGATTTTCTTCTACTTGGACACAAATGTGGTAGAAAGTAGTATTGCTTGGTGTATATTGCAAAGGAAGGGTCCTCCTCTATTTATGGAGGCCCTAAGAAGGGTTTAGAAGCCTCTTCAAGCCAATGGAAGGCTATTCTAGCCATTGGGAATTATCCTAGGGCAAATCAAGCTGAAATCAAGGTCATTAATGATTCTGACAGGGTTATCAGACGTCAAACTATTATTAGACATATGGGCCATCGTCTGACCTAGGGATTGGTCGTTTGATCTAAAAGGGTAGAAGATCTGGACTGGGTTAAATCAAGATGGGCATCTAAAGAAGTGTTTTAAGACATCTGGGGAAACTAATCAGATGTTTAATTATAAACGGGTTTCCTTCCTGTTTCGTTAAGGTCGAAATAGGGTTCTAGGCTAAGTTGCACAGACAACAGATTGGATGTCTGACACTAGGTTTGGACATCTGGAAACACAAATCATTGCCGGAATGGATTTCCTGAGGCACAAATAGCTATAAGGTCTGAAGTAGTAATTAGGGTCAGATCTTAGCCTAATGTCTACTTATCAGACGTTTGGAATACACTATGAATGTTTGAAAGTGAATCTGAATAATCTTAAGAGTTAATCCTCAATGATTAGATTTCTCAAGCCAATGGTCCTCGAGCTGGATGTCTGGTAAGGTCCTCAGACATCTTCTAAGCTATCTAGACTAAGGGTTGGTCATCTGAAATCAACAGACAGAAAGCACTAAGTCTAGCCTAAGTGTTTGGATGTCTAATCAAATAGTCAGACGTATTAAAGTCTAAGATCAGACGTCTGATTTCCAGATTGGACGTCTGATCAAGATATCTAAAACCTATTTTGGTTTTCTAAGTTCTCTATGAGATGTCTAAGTATCTTAGGGTTAAGTAAGTGTTCCTAGGACTACTGTTTTGTTTGAGAATCTTTAACAAATGATCTAAGAAAATGAAAAACAAAGAACAAAAAATAAGTACATAAAAGAAATAGAAAGAATTTCTATCCTATTCTTCATCCTCTTCAAGCTCTCACTCTACGCAAAGCTCCTTCTCCAACAAGCTCCTCCATCGACCATAGATGCAAGCTTGAGCTCCTTCACACTTGTATCCATTTGCAATTTTCTTGAAACTCATAAACTCAAAGTGCAAATGGTAAATAACAAGTGTTTTGTTATTATCAAAATTAACGATTATAGTGCCCTTGCACCAACACTTATCTGAGTTTGGTCCTCAAAGAAATGAGGGGATGAATTTGAGGCACAAAGAAAAAATGAATCAACTGGGGACTGAGTTAATAGGATGCCTAGACCAACTTGTAGATTCTAGGTAGCACAGGATGTTGCCTTCTCAACTCGTCCCTAATCCTAGGAATTTTACTAGGGTTAATCAAAACCACACATGAGAACAATAGGCACGTATAGTTCAACCTGCTCCCTAATTTCCACCTGGCTTTGTTAACCCAAATCCAAACTAGGCTCAACCTATTTTGCAAAACCCACCTCACCCTTCTAACCCTAATGCCTATACCAGTGCTATTACCTTGAGAAGTGGGAAGCAAATCCAACATCCTCATCCTTCTATCCTACCAAGATCTTGAGGAGCCTGAATCTAACTCGGGAGACCAAGTTGACCTAGAAAACAAGGTTTAGGACCCAAGTACTCATGATTTAACTCAAGTGTCTTTCCCTGAAGCCTTGAACAAATCTAAGAAAAAGAAAAATAATCAATCTGAGGAGTGGCTTGATATATTTAAGCAAGTCCAAGTGAATATACCACTCCTAGAAGCTATTGAAAATATCCTGGCCTATGCAAAATTTCTTAAGGAAATGTGTACACCAAAATGCCAGGCCAAGTCATGAAAAGGGTAGTTTTGTTTGAACAAGCTATTGCAATAATCCTTAGTAGATTACCCCAGAAAAAAAAGATCTAGGAGCCCCTTTAATTTCTTGTGTAATTGGGGACACTACTTTTGATAGGGTTCTCTTAGATTTAGGTGCCTCTATTAATTTGATACCCATGATGTTATATGAAAAATTCAAATTCAGGGAATTAAAATCAACTAAGGTCACATTACAACTGGTAGATCGATCTGTGACCACACCACGGGGTAAAATTGAGGATGTTTGTCAAGGTCCACGATTTTTATTTTCCATTGGATTTCTTGGTCCTTGACATGGAGGCATTAGAAAAATTGAGGAATACACCTATAATTTTGGGAAGACCATTTTTAGCTACTCCTAAAGCTAATATTGAATGTGAATCTGGAAATATGGAAATTAAATTTGGGGATAGAAAGATGAGGATCAATATTTTTATGACCACTAAACAATTTGAGGATTGCAGAATGATTGAGGATTGTGATGATTTGGACCATAATGTTGAATATTGTATGATCATAGGAACCTCCCAATCCAATTCTATAGGTCTTAATCCCTAAACCAACAAAGAGGTCAGTCACCCCATCATTGACTTGATGCCACAACCTCTTGAGGATAATCTTGATCCACCTTTGGACCCTCCCTCTCAAGGACCTAGACCTGAATTGAAACCTCTACTTGATTATTTGAAGTATGTCTTCTTAGATTTAACCTGACCTATCCTGTCATTATTAGCTCTTATTTGACCCAAGCTCAATAAAATCAACTGATTCAAGTGTTGGGTGACAAGATGCTTTCGCGCGTATTTTGAAATACGTTGGATTTGTAGTATAGTCGTGTTAAACCCTCATTCAAAAATAATTGTTTTAATGAAACTCGCATAGATTTTTTTCTTTTATAACTTGAGTCTTGATTGTTCATCTCTGGGAGGTGTGAGAAACGAATCTATTCCTTCTTCTTGATTATACCCTTAGGCCACAAGTCTAGCTTTGTTCCTAACAACTTCTGATTCATTCAATTTATTCCTAAAGATCCATTTGGTTCCTATAATGGTTTGAGAGTCATGTTTTGGAACAAGTTCCCATACTTAATTTCTTTTGAATTGATTCAACTCATCTTCCGTTGCAATAATCCAGCAACTGTCAGAAAAGGATCCTTATCATTTTTAGGTTCTAATTGAGAAACAAAAACTGTGAAGGCTAAGGTGTTGATAGAAGATCTGGTCTGAACTCCTTTGGATAGTTCTCCTATTACCAATTCTTTTGGATGATACTTCATATAGGATATATCTTTTGGTTGTTGTTGACAGAGCAAAATCGAGGTTAGAAAAGTTGCGTCGTAGTATACGTCGAAATGGCTTGAAAATAGATAAAATTTATTACTCGAATGGAAGTCCGAGGTCGAACACAAGGAGCAAGTAGGAATTCAAGCACTAATCTCAAGTAATAAGTAAATGAGCACAAGAAAAT
This sequence comes from Thalassia testudinum, assembly GCA_037157565.1. Taxonomy (NCBI): domain Eukaryota; kingdom Viridiplantae; phylum Streptophyta; class Magnoliopsida; order Alismatales; family Hydrocharitaceae; genus Thalassia; species Thalassia testudinum. The sequence continues at coordinate 19,212,827 of JAZHRO010000015.1, read as the reverse complement.
GAGCCAAATAATGCTAAGCAATGAATATTAATTACTCAAAATTGATCATCAATATAGAATATAAGTCTAACAAGAGTTTGGCATATCAAAAAGAAATCTAGAATAAAAAAGTGGTGATTTAGATCACCAATTATTTAATCTAGATAAACATATAATAGTTAAGCAAGAATGCCAAATAAACCCACAATATCCAGGACTACTTAAGTAATTAAATAAATGAACAGTGACTCAGACGTCTGATTTGATAGTCAGACGGCTTAAGTGCTTCCTCTTCTTCCTCTTCAATGTATGTCGTAGCTTCTCTTCTTCTCAGCCCTTGTTCTTCTTCTCTTCACTGTGCCTTCTTCTTCTTCTTCTTTTTCCTTTCTTTTTCTTCTATAGGCCTTCTTCCTTTTCTTTATGCACAGGGGGAAACTCACGAAATTGGCTAAGTGTTAGCCAATACACAGGGAAGCAAAACCCGCCAGCCCTTACGCACTTTCTCTCCTTCTCTCTCTAGGATCCGCCCTCCCAAGGCCTCGGGTTATTGGGTATTCGAGTAGAGCGCACCTAGGACTGGGCTCACTGGCAATGGGTGGTGAGCGAGGTGTGAACAAGGCTTAGGTGGGTTGGATCTACGCCAGGCTCGCAAGTGAATGGGTCATGGGCGAGGCACAAGTGATGGGTGTGTGGGGACCTCACCCCCTGTGTCAGTTGAGGCGATAAGCCTGAGTGACAAAATCAATTTATGCGGTGTCACTTGGTTGTCAGCTTCCGAGGTGGGGCTATATGTCCTACCCTTCCTTCGCGTAGCAGCAGGTGATGGCGTCTTCAATTGTGGATGAACAAGCTGCGGTGTCCTTCTATTGGCAACCTGGAATGCAACCTGGAAGTAAGTCGCGTAGCCTGGGCATGGAATTGGCGAAGAACACGGTCGAGGAACTTGAATGACGTCGGAGATGGAAGCGGCGGTGACAGTGGACGGCGAGACCTGAAAAACATAAATACGATCTTATGGCCAAGTTAAACTAACTCAGGACCTTCACCAAAGGACATGGAGTATGTTGGCGGTGGTTTCGTGTCGGATTGGGGTGTGTGGTGGCTGGTTGGAGTTGAGGAAGGAAGCCAGTGATGGGTTTGTTCGATGGCGTGATTGGGTGGACGATGGAGTGCGATAGGTTAGAACTTTTGTGTGGGAAGATGAGGCGAATGTTATGCGGTGGTCGGTGAGGCGGATGGAGGGGGTAGCGACGGAAACACCTTACTGGAGGAGCGGTCGGAGACGGGGAAGACAGAGGTGAGTGTGTCGAGTTGAGGGTTATTTTTGGCTTTTTGGAGAAGAAAACTAACCTAAGGACCTAAAGAAGCTAATCTAACCCTAATTTAATGGACGAAAGAGGGAGAACGACACCGGCGTTGGTAGGCCAGCATCGAGGAAGAAGATGCTTCGGTGATGGGGACGGTGATTATGACGGGGGCAGAAGGGCGCCCACTGGTATGGCGCGACATGGAGGAAGGTAGGGAAGACGAATCTGCCACTGGTATTGTGGTCAGATGACAAGAGGAGTTGGAGGGAGTTGCCGGAGATCAAGGAGCTATTCAACTGGATGAGGAAAGAGGAAATTGGGGAGTTTCCGACCAAAATCGAGCTTGAGGAACTCGGCCTCATCTGAGGGGTCTTTTATAAGTCTCTGAGGGATGTTTTAAGCATGGGAAGCAAGCTTCCCAAGCTTGGACTATCGACGGAGTTGGAAATTCTATGATACCCGAATCTCTCATGTGTTCGCATGAGAGATTGGGAAAGTTTTAGGGCTCATGGACGGAGTCAATGGAAAGAAGACTCCATAAGGAATCTCCCTTCCAATTTTGGAAGGGATTGATAGATCAGAGAAGTTCTCTTCAATCAAAGGTTGCCGAAGTTGTAGGAATAGGATTCATGGTGGTAGGGACCTTTTTTTGAAGAATGCAAAAAGTTAGGGGGCCATTTGCAATGAACTCAAAAAGCTAAGGATCTGAATGAGATAAAAAGAGTTTAACTGGACTAAAATGCAAACTTGGTCAAGATAATCTCAGATTGGGCCTAAATTTTGGTATAAACCTAATTAGAATCCAAGGAATCCAATGGTGAAGTTAGATTTAGGTTTTGACCTCGTTTGACTAGGTAATTTATGCAAAAATCTAAATTAGGGCAAATGTCTGTCTAAGATTCTATTTTGGGTCAAACTGAGTTCCAATGGTCAAATCAAGCATACCAAATCCTAGAGAATATTTTTCTATGAATTTTAGAGGGTTTAGGTGAATTTTATCCTGACCAAAACCTCAATTATTTAAGCAGGTCTATATTTAAGGTTTTAGATGTCAGTTAATTCTTGAAACACGCGAAAACCATTTTCTATCTGTTCTAACCCACTTGTTAGATTCTTAAGACCATTTGACCCTTAATTAACCTCTGAGAAAACCTGTGGTTGTTCTATTTTTGTGATAGAATGATAAATGTGTAGAAATAACCCTGTATTCTTATTTTTTTCTCAAATTAATGTTTTATGCCCTTAAGACCTTCTGATGGATAAGTAGGAGCTTTTATTGACTTAATTAGATCAAACTGAGCTAGTTATGGCTCATGATGGTGTTTCCATCAGTAGTTCATCAGAAATGTTCTCCTCTGGTATGTTTGAAGGATCTTCTATTAGGTCATCATCATCATTTACAGAAGATTGAGGGTGGACTAGTGTCTCATCAAAAGATACTTGCATAGTTTCCTTAACAACATAATTCTTTTTGTTAAATACCCTATAGGCTTCTAGTTGAGTAACCTAAGAAGATTCCTTTTGAGCTCTTAGCATTAAATTTATCAAGATTATCCTTGGTGTTAAGTATAAAACATCTACAACCAAATATCGTGAAATAGGAAATTCTAGGTGTTATTCCATGATAGAGTTTAAGAAGTGTTTTGTCTAGGATTGGTCTAATCAAGGATCTATTTTGGACATAGCAAGCAGTGTTTACAGCCTCAACCCAAAAATATCAAGGCACCTTTTACTCGTACAGCATTGTGCGGGCACACTCTTACAGGGTCCTATTTCCCCTTTCAACTACACCATTTTAAGGTGCAGCTCTAGGGAAAGCAAATTCATGTTTTATCCCATATTGATCACAGAAATCAAAAAATGATTCATTCTCAAATTCTCCACCATGATTACTTCTAATCCTAATGACTTCAGATCCTTTCCCATTCTGTCATCTTCTTACAAGCTTACTAAAACCATTAGTAGTTAGATCCTTACTTTTTAAGAAAGAGACCCAGGTAAATCTTGAAAAATCATCAATTATGACTAAACAATATCTGCACCTGCTTAAGCTTTCAAATTTGGTTGGTCTGAACAAGTCCAAGTGAAGTAGCTCCAGGGGTCAATAGGTGCTAACCATCCTTTTTGGTTTAAAAGGATTTTTGGTTTGTTTACCAACTTGACAAGAATCATAGACTTTGCTTTTCTTGAAGTTGATCTTTAGCAGGCCTTTGACAAGCTCATGTTTCACAAGTCTACTAATGTTCTTCATGTGAACACGACCTAGTCGTTTATGCAAAGTATTGCTTTTTCGTTAGATGTGACAAGACATTCGAGGTTGTTGCATTTATCAAAGTTGACAGTATAAATATCTTTATATATGTTTCCTTTAAGAAGAATTTGTTTGGTTTCTTTGTCTCTTATTTTAAAACCATTTGATGTGAAAGTGATTTTATATCATTTATCACAGATTTGACTTACACTAAGAAGATTATGTTTTAATCCACTAACTAGATGCACATTATCAAAAGATGTGGAGGAGTTACTAATTTGGCCAGTACCAACAATACGGCTCTTGTGGTTGTTCCCAAATGCAACTGTACCACCTTCCTGGCGGTGGAGTTGCAGGAACAGGTCTTCCTCTCTGGTCATATGCTTGGAACACTTGTTTCCATGATCCACCTTCTTTCTTCTCGATCTTGTCATTTGTTTGTGTTTGTGAAGTCTTGGATTGTTGGACCTATAAAGTGGCTTCAAGGTTCCATTTGTTTCTTGATATGTCCACCTCTTATAATCTACTTGACCTACAAAATGGGATTTCAAAAGTTCTTTTGGTAGCCATTTTTGTTTGGGTCCACGGTGGTTAGCTGGGGCCACCCATTTAGGCAAGCTACCTTTCTCCTTCCTTTGGCTAGAACTAGATGCTTCATGATCATTTTTAGGTATATAACCTAACCCAAATTTTATGGTGCTCTGGGTTTGTCTTCCTAAGAGTTTATGTAGATTTTGACTTCCTTCAGTGAATTTAGCCAGATCATTTAAGAGAACAGTAGAGTTTTCCTTTAGCTTGTCTATGTCTACTTTTAGATTATCTATTTGTGATTTTAATGAAGCAATTTTAGCAGATAATTCTTTATTATGTAAAGCAAACATATCTTTTTGTGCTTTCTCTTCTCTTATGGCTTTTACTAAGCTTTTGTTTTCTATCTTTAGTGATTTAGCTAAGTCATGCATCTCAAAGAAAGCTTCTAATAATTAATTTTGTGAAAAGGAAGTTACCTCATCTTCTAAAGCCATAAGTCCTAGGAGCACTTCTTCTCTGGAGGTATCTTCTTCTTCTGAGCTTGAATCTGACTCATCCCAGGTGGCTTAAAGAGCCTTCTTCTTTTCATCCCTTCTGGGGAATCTCTTCTTCTTCTCTCTGATTCCTTCTTGAGAAGTGGACAATCCTTCTTGATGTGGCCCTTCTGTTTGTAGTTGTAGCAGATAATGGTGTCTGCTTTAGATTCTTCTTTCTTCTTTCTCCAACTCCTCTTAGTTTTTAGGAACTTTCTAAACTTTCTGGAGAGAAGGGCTATGTCTTCCTCTTCATCTTTGCTTGAGGAGTCTTCTGATTGATGGTTGGCTTTGAGCACCACGGTCTTCTTCTTAACCCCTTCATTTTCATGCTCCTTCATGTGCTAAAGCTGAACTTCATATGCCATCAAGTTACCGATAAGATTGTCTAGTTTTAAAGTAGATAGATCCTTCGACTCTTGTATGGCTGTGGTCCTTGTCTCCCAATCACTGGTAAGAGATTGGAGGATCTTCCTTACCAAAGCTTCATTCTTGATTTCTTGGTCTAGATTCCGTAGAGAGTTTATAATGTCCATGAATCTCATGAACCTTTCTTTGATTAACTATCCCTTTATCCTAAAAAGCTCATAGTTTTGTGTCAGTAAATTAACTCTAGTTTCCTTTACCTTTGATGTCCCCTCGTGGGTGACTTCGAGGATGCTCCAGATCTCGTAGGTTGTCTTACAGGCTGAGACGCGATTGAATTACATTCTAGAAAGCCCACAAAACATAGCATTCATGGCCTTCGCATTATGCGTTGCTATTTTCTTCCGATATGGAATGGCTACCACTCCTCCTTAATATCAAGGCGTGTGTATTAGGAGGCAATGATATCCCATACCTCGAAATCCATTAACTCTAGGAAGATCTGCATCCTGGTCTTCCAGTATTTGTAGTTTGTTCCATCAAACAATGGAGGTTGAACTGCTGATTGTCCCTCTACATACGTGTCAATAAACGATTTTGACATCTTCTGGACAACAAGGCTTTGATACCAAATGAGGGTGCTTGCAGATTGTAATAGTATACTAGAGGAGAGGAGTGAATAGTATCGCTTAAATGTACCCAGATCAATCCACAAAAGTATCAAGCACAGATAACACTTGGATTTATAGTGGAAACCCAATTCGGGTGAAGACCACTACTTAAGCCTCTCAGCTTAGGATTTTTTCTACTAAGCGAAGCTAGTCAATCTACTAACGTACCACTTGAACGAGGGTGGCACAACCCCTTACAAAGATCCCTTCTCTTACTAACCTGAAGAAAAGCACAACAACAACACTAATGGATTTCTCCCAACAACTTAGGATCTATTAATCAAAAGCAACAATATAAAAGAATAATAAGAACTTATGAAACCTCAATAAAAGTCAAACCAGAATTTCAATGGAGGTTTGAATCGTCATGCTTTGGAAGGCATGAAAATAGGAGCGCATATGCACTTAGAGAGTAAGCACAGAAAGCTCTTTGCTTTGAATGGATTTCTACTTGAGACTGTGTGTAAAAGGGTTGTGTACGACCTCTATTTATACTAGCAAATTGACCTAAGTAGGAAATCAAATTGGTCAATTAATTAAGGTATTTGGTCGATCAAAATTAGATTTGGTTGATCAAACTAGTTATTTGATCAATCAATGATTGGTCGATTAATTTACCTAAATGGTTGATCAAAAGAGTATTTATCAACTTCCTAAAATGGGCTAATTTGATCAATTAATTAAGTTGGTTGGTCGATGAATTAATTTAGTTGGTCGATTAATAACCCTAAAAACTTATTTTTTAAAAAATGAAGTGCAAAAAATCGTTTAAAACTTATTTTGAGGTTCCTTACAAATATTTTAGACTCAATAAAGATAAAAAGACACTATGACATAGATCAGCATTCTAATAGCTTTGATCTAGGAGAGAAGCTTTGATCCAAGAGAGAAGTCCTGAACTATTAGTTTCATAAGTAACATAATTTTGGTGCATCAAAACAGAGGTACTTACAGGTGTATGCAAGGAAGGAGGTCTTTAAGACCTGAATTGGCTGGGCCTTGGGAACTGAACCTAAGGCTGCAAAGGTGACTTTTCGCATCACCCGACTCTTCTCCTCAACCCTCATCTTCTTTTCGATTAGCTGAGATGGATAATCTTGGTCCTAGACCTGGAAGGGCCGCAAAAATATAGACCCAATGGCTCATCTGGAAGCCAAGGTTGAGGAATCAGAACAGAAATATCAGCAGAGTATTGACAGGATTCTCACCACACTGGATAGAATGCAACATCCACCATGTGGAGAACAACTGCGTGACTTCTATGATCTGGTGACTATGATTTTGGCACCCCAAGTCTGGATTTCCGCAGGCAAAGACGCATTTGAGCTGAAGTTGAATATAATAATTCTGATTCAGACTTGTTTTCATGGCAACTCGAATGAGGATCCCTTTTAGCACATCAAAGATCTGAGTTGAATTGTAGAAACAATTCAACCCAGAAATGTTGATTTAGGGATTGTTCTCATGAAGCTTTTTCCATTCTCCCTTAAGGATAAAGTTTCCTATTGCTTCAAGACCATTAGGAGGCCAATTGGAACCTAGGCAGAATTACATCATGAATTCCTCCAAAAGTTCTTCCTGATTGATCGAACAAACGCAATGAGGCATGTAATTAGGACTTTTTCCCCAAGGACCAGGGGAGAAATTGCATGACACCTATGATAGATTTCATGATCTTCTCAAGAAATGCTTGCACCATGGTGTGCCTAGATGGTACTTAGCTCAAATCTTCTACCATGGGCTAGATGACACACATCGGTACCTGGTCGATGCATCTAGCGACAGGAATTTCCTTACGAAGGATGAAAATAGAGCATTCAAGCTGTTCGAATCCTTAGCAGAGAACTCAATGAATGTCGTGTTTATGAACCAATTCCAACGACTTGGACAGTAGAGGTTAATGTCCATGAAGCTCACGCCGAATCTGCTAGAGCTGATATGGACATTATCACCAAGAAGTTGGATAAGGTGGATCTGTTTGACAAGAAGCTCGACGAATTGATTTGAGCTCGACCTGTTTTTTCTACCAATTCAGCCGCATCTCACTCTTCTTTCACATTCCGAGTCCCTCCTACTCGAGTACATTTACTCACTCATGATGTATCTTCTCCATCTTCACGGGATCCTACGCATCAGGAACCTGTGAATAATCTGGATCTGGCATCATACAATCAGGGTTACGCACCCCATGACGATTCTAGTGCATATTCCTTTGATGAATATGCGTCTCAGACATCTTCGGCCTATGAAGATGTCAACTCTATCCAAGGTTACAGGCGTAATAACCTGTATTTAGAGATGTATAATCCTGGTTGGCGCTAACATCATAACTTTTCCTAGTCTAGTAACACACAGAAACCAAATCAAGATCCACACTAGTAGACCAAACAATACAGGAATGCGTAAAACACATACCTGAGCAGTAGCCATTCCTGTCTTAGCAGCAATCATGCTTTATTTATTAGCCGTTGCACTAAGCTGCCAAGCACCCTCCAAAGTAGGCCAACCCTTTGGAGGCATTAAAAGAGGAATTGCAAGAGTTAATGCGGAAATCAGCTCATGATAGTTTGTAGATTATGAAGGCTAGGGCTGATCAGATTTAGAGCATACTGAATATGTAGAATCAGTTGTTGCAAGAGCATAGATCGCAAGGAGCCATGCCCTCCCAACCTATCCCTAACCCAAGATATCTACAGAACCAGGGTGTGTCGCCTAGGTTCCAGGAACCATATGCTGTATTACAAGCACCTCCTGCACCACCTGGTTATGGATAGAGTTAGCCACCTTTACTACAAAATCCCACCTATTCTGCCCCTTCTGCTCCTCTAGCACCTCATGGATAGTATGCCGATGCAAAGGCTATCACATTGAGGAGTGGGAAGACTACACAGGACCCACCAATTAGGCAGGCAAGTCATGAATTTTTGTGCCCTCTACTGCAAGATGACTCGTCTCCTTCCTCTCAGGATCCACCTACTGTAGACAAAGGTAAGAGACCAATTGACTCTAAGATTCTCGTCACTTTTCTTGAGGCTCTGACGCGAGATTTAGCCCCAAAAAAAGGGTACGCGAAATTTTGAGGACCTGAGAACTATGTTCAAAGTGGTTCACATTCAGGTCCCTTTCCTCGATGGAACAGATCACATCCTTGCTGTTGCTAGGTTCTTCTAAGACTATTGTACGTCGAAACGACAACAGAAAATCGGACGATAGGTAGTACTGTCATAAGAAGCTAGTGCTGTGATTCTAGCCGACTTACCACCTAAAAAGAAAGACTCTAGTACCCCACTCATTTCCTACTTTTTGTAGGATTCTCCATTTGATCAAGACCTTCTTGATTTGGGTTTTTCGATCAACCTAACTCCCACCGCAGTATTTGATCGATTCTGATTTGGGGAGTTGAAATCCACCTTGATTACCATACAGTTGGCTGATCGATCGGTAAAAACACCGAGGGAGGTGGTTGAGAATGTAATTGTAAAGGTCCATGGATTCTGCTTTCCAGTGAACTTTCTCATTCTCGATATGGAAGTTCCTCCTAATCTTCGTAATGCACTGATTATTTTGGGTCGCCCATTTTTGGCGATAGCTCACACGAACATCGACTGTGCATTCGTGCATATGGGAGATAGCCCTAGGAAACAAAAGACTTAGATTGGACATATTTAGGACATCATAGAACTTCGACTATGATCTGATAGAGGAGGACGGTTAAGATGAAGACTTGGCTTTTTGTGGGAACATTGGGCTCCTCTGTAATGAGCCAATGTCACATTCATTTTCACTATCAGGGTTTTTGGATCTTAATCCACATGGGACTAAGGCTAATGCCATGCACATTTCATCCCACGGATCTGATTGTCCGGGGTGTTCATCTGATCACGACACCTTAGATTCTAATTATTTTGTCCCACTAAGTACCGATTTGCCCCTGTTGACGTAGGATGGCGTGACTGCGACAAGCTGATTTCCCGTCAATGCAGTCACAACCAACCACTTCACAGGTGGGGAATCAGTGAGAATTCACGAGAATCAGGGTTATCAAATTTTTGCTACCAATTCTTCTCCCATGCACGAATCTGATTCCCACCCACCCATAATTGAATTGATGCCCTTACCTGATTCACTAAAATACGTGTTTTTGGGTGATAGTGAGACATACCAGTGATTATTAGTGCTCACCTGACCCCAGAACAAGAGCATCAATTGATCTTTATCTTATAAGAACATAGGGCTACTATCAGGTGGAGCATTGTTGATCTTCGTGGGATTTACCCCTTATATTGCACTCATCATATTTACATGGATGAGAAAGTGAAACCTTCTAGACAACCTCAGAGACGACTGAACCCAAATATGCTGGAGGTTGTCAAGAAGGAGATCATTAAATGGCTAGATGCAGGCATTGTATATCTCATTTTCGACAACCAGTGGGTGAGTCCTATTCAAATGTGCCCAAGAAAGCAGAACTCACCATAATCAAGAATGATAAGGGCAAATCCATCCCAACCCGCACCAGGACTTCGTGGTAAGTTTGCATCGATTATAAGAAACTGAACATCGCTACTAAAAAGGATCATTTTCCTTTACCTTTTATTGATCATAGTTTAGAAAGGTTAACCAGGCACAGTTTCTTTTGCTTTCTAGATGGATACTCCAAGTATAATCAGGTTATGATTAACCTGGAAGATCAGGAGAAGACTACTTTTACATGTCCCTTTAGAACATTTGCTTTTAAGCAAATGCCCTTCGACCTCTGTAACACACTAGCGACATTTCAGCGTTGTATGACGATCAATTTTTCTGATATGATTGGGGACTATGTAGAAGTATTTGTGGATGACTTCTCCATCTTCAAAGACGATTTCTCGTCTTGTCTTGCTATCCTCACAAAGATAAGACTAAGGCTTTTCACGACTGCCACATCCAGAAGAAGGAATTCATGCCTAATCAGCAGGTATGTGTTTACACAGCTAGATTGTGTTTTAAAAGATGTCTCGTTGTAATATAGATGAAATCTCCACGAAAACAAATAAGAATTTATAACTCGAAAATCAAAGTATCCGAGGTCGAACATAGGAAGCAATTGGGTATTTTAAAACTTAAGAACACAACTCTCAATAAAAAGCAATAACTAATTCAACCAAAATTGAAGAGTAATGTAATGTATAAATAATGCTCAAAAGAATTGGACGGCTGATAAAATATCAGACGTCTTAAAAATTCATGCTAGAGTGCTTTATATGTGATTTTGGCCTTTTGTGTCTTCTCTTTCTCTATTCTTTCCCTTTCTCTTTGCTCTGTGGTTGGGCTTCTTCTTCTTCTTTGCTTCTTTATCTTTCCTTGTCTTCTTCTTCTTCTTCTTCTTCTTCTTCTTCTACTTGGCCACTCCTGCTTCTCTCTTTCTTCTACCCTTGCTTTCTCTCTTCTTTCTCTTCTTTGTCTTCCTACAGCTAAGTCCCTGCCTTTCTTCTTTCTTCTTTTCTTCTTCAGCTACCTTCTTCTTCTTCTTCCCTTGCTCTGCCACTCCTTTGCTACAGTGTGTCTCTATTCTTCTTCTCCTTTTTCCTTCTTTGCTATGGCTTCCTTCTTCCTTGCTAAGTCCTTCAGCTGCCTCCTTCTTCCTTTTCTTCTCTTGCTGTGCCTCTTCCTTCCTTATCTCCTTTCCTGCATAACACCACGTAGCAAAACCAACCCCCTACCCTCCCCATGTCTCTCTCTCTATTTCTCTCTTTGGTATGCTCTCCCAGATCCGGGTAATCGGGTCGAGTGCGTGACTGGGTCTAGGCGCACTAGCGTGAGTGTGATGTGCAGGGAGTGCTAGGTTAGGTAATCGGGTCAGGTACCAGGTCCGCAGGGGTAGGTCGCGGACGAGGCGTGAATAAGGGCGAGGGACCTCACCCCTATGTGCTAGAGGCGATTAGCTGAAGGCACAAAAACAACTTATACTACACAGGTAGCTCGAACTTGCCGAGGTGGGACTAAAAGTCCCACCCGCTTCTACACGCGCTTCCACAGAGAATGTCTCCTAATTGTTGCAGTTGTGGAGTGCTTTGGCCCTCGATAGGTGGCTGATGCGGCTCACGGAGGAAAGCCACGCACCTGGGATTTGGTTTCCTGGAGCAGGGCCACCTGATGCAAGCTCCCGAGCAAGCCTTGCGTCTTCGTCAATGGCTGTGAGGGGTCAGATCTATCAGCACGAATACGGCCTCATGGCCCTATCAAACAATAGGAAAACCTCCGCTGTATCACGGTGAAGGTGAGGCAGGGGTTGGCATGGCTCAGAATGGCCTAGGCATGCGTGCCTAGGTCGGACTGTGACCGTGTGAGTGGGTTTGTTCGGTGGAAGTGTGGGGCATGTGTGGCGGGCAATGAGTGGGCGGAAAGTGATCAGTGGTCAATGGCGGAGGTGAAGAGATTGGTGGCGAGATGTGTGGAGGTGCGGAGTGATGGATGCATCTTGCCAGAGGTTAGCTGGAGATGAGGAAGATGAGGGTGGACAGTGGCAGTCGAGGGGTGGTTTGTGCAATAAAAGGAGGGAAAAGAAAGAGTAGGAGAAGAGGAACTTATCTGGGGTGATTGGAGTGAAGGGGAGGCAGAGGAGACAAACAGCGCCTATGTGCCGTTGTCGAAGAAGACGACCCTGAGGTGGAGAAAACGGCGAGGAGGATGAGGTCAGAGAGGTGTGCACTGGTGTGGCGCAACACGGAGGAACAAGGCAAAGTGAACCCTGCCACTGGTATGGTGGCAGAGCGACGAGAGGAGGGAGGGAGAGTCACCGGAGCTTGTGGGCTACTTGGCCGGAGAGGGAAAGAGGAATTTTGAGGGATTCTTCAGCCAAATCAAGCTTGGGGGATTCGCAGAGGACCGGGGATCCTTTTATAGTCCCTGGCCGAGCTTCTAGAGCTTGGAGGGCAAGCCTTCCAGTGAAAACTCCTCGTCGAAGAAGGAAGGTGGTTAGGATACCCAAATCTCTCGAGCGTTCGCACGAGAGATTGGGCGTAAATTTGATCTGGAGATCTCGTTCAATTGATGGAGAAATCCTCAGAGAATCTCCCTTCCAAATCTGGGAGATCTTTGAGGATTCAGGGAGATATCAACCTTGAATCCTCATCGGAGTGGGATTCCTCCGCTGTAATGGTGGAGGGACCTGAATGCAAGGGTGGTGAGGAAGCTAGGGGGCTCTGCGCAAGGGTTTTTTTCAAAAGTTAGGGGTCAGAATGTAATTGGGTGGGCCATTTCGCAAAGTAGGTCAGGATGACCTTCCATTAGGCCCAAATTTTGGTATGAACCTAATTTAAACTTAAGGAATCCAATGGTGAAGTTGGATTTTAGGTTTGACCATGTTTGACTAGACATTTTACATAAAAACCCAAATTAGGTTAAATACTGAGCTAGAACCTGAATCTAGGTCAAAATAGATTTCAAAGGCTAAATTGAAGGTTCTAAACTCTAAGGGATATTTTTCCATGAATTTTAGAGGGTTTAGTAGATTTTTATCCTGGCCAGAATCTTATTGAATTAAGTGGGTTGATTTTAGGGTTACATAATGTCATTTAATTCTTGGATTGCACAATAACCCATTTCTGATTGAACCAACCCACTCTTTATCTTGTTCAGATCATTTGACCTATGTTTTGCCTCTGAGAAATCCCGTTTATGTACTGCAATGGTAAAATTGCAGTTTTGACCCTTTAGTTCATGTTTCCTTCTCAGAACATTAAACCCTTGACTTAGGTCTTCCTTTAGGTTATGCAGGAGCTTTTGCTTACTTTTTCAGGTCAAAATGAGCTAGTTAGGGCTCATGATGAGGCTCTCATCATAACCCCATGCCTAACTTTTGCTAGTTCCTTAGCAAAATTTTCAGATTTTAACCTTTGTTCTAGACCATGAGTTTCTTCTACTAGTTGTGACAAGTGCTTTTTCTTTTTCTTTTGTGATTAGTTCAGAAAGCCGACAATAGGCTTAGAGGTACTCAAGTACCAACCAAAATCCAGACCTGATCCGCTCTAGCCTCAGTACTCTGCAAAGGATTTTAAGGCCTGTAGAAACTATGCTAGGGTTTGTTGGACTCCACGGTTAAAGCACCCATGCTTGAGACATTTTTAGCCTAGGTTCAGATTTTCGTGCATTTTTGTAAGAGAGAGACATATGATTTATTCGTTTGGAGAGTTTTCTCTCTCTTTTCTTTTTTCTTTTTATTTCTAGCTTCGAATTGGCTTCTCAACACGGTCTATATCGGATTCCTCGCCCCCATCATCAATCCTCAAGGGTCCCTGGCAAATCGATGCTTCGTGAGAGCACCATCCATGGCAACCCCCAGAACCTTGGCTTTCGATATTTCGAGATAATCCTGCCCATGGAGTTCCGTGGCTGAATTCAGACCCTGGCAACCGACATTTCGTGATAATGCCGCCCATGGTATATGAACCAGCAGAGTGCTTACATGCCCCCGGTAGGATATTTAAATATCCTAAGAGACAAGCACCGAGGAGACGATATGTTGTTACGCATCTTCAAGGGGAATTTCATGCCTCTTCGCGTCGGGAACTTGACCAAATCAACTTGTGTTGATCGGCCGCTCCTAATCTAGGTAACTTTTTCAGAGCATTAAAATGCTTTTGCGTATTTTGATAGTTATGCTCACTGAACCAGACTGTGTGTGGATTGGGGTGCTTAGGTTACCGAATCCCGCAAACCGAAGGTTAGTTAATGAGGCCAAATACTCCCTAAGCCTTAGACCTAATACTTAAGCTTCGCAGTTTCCCCAACCTCTTGAGGATTATCCAGATCTTAGCGGGGACGTGAATTTTTAAGCCTAAGAGTCTAGCCCAGAAGGCCTAAGATCAGCGTTCCTGCTAATCTCTTTTTGTGTCTCCTTAGCACTTTTCTTTCATTTTTCTCTTTTCTTGATGTGGTCTAGAACTTCAGTTAATCCCTTAATCCTTTACTAATGACTATCCTTTTTTCTTTTTCATTTTGTTGTCCTTTTTGGCATTTTGCTTTTTTTCTCCTCACATTTTGTATAGCCCAAAAAATTTTCACTCCCCCTTCCTTAGTTTTTGTTCTTTTTCAAGATTTTTCAATTTTTTGTGTTTTTTGTGATATGTGATTTTTTTTTGTTGAAACCTTTTCTTGATATGAGTTTTCCTGACATTTTGCACTTTCATACCCTCCATGCCTACGATTTGCAATGTCCCCATCGTAAATTAGGTGGATTCAAATTTAGCTTAGTTCATTCATTAGGACATGTGTTGGGTGGGCGAACGGGTCGAAGTGACTGTTGCGAACGATTTCTATTCTCGGGTAGGGGTACCTGAGGTGGAGTTGGCTGTTCTAATGGATGAACCCTAAAGTGCAATATGAATTCAACGTAGAAATGTCAAAAAAGGTTTCAGGTTTTTCAAAGAATGACGGGCTGTATCCCGTTAAGCACTGAGTTTTACGCCATCGACTGGGCACAATGAGCTCAAGGAGAATGGAGGATAAAGGATGACTCAGCCAAATTTGTATTAGTCATGTCAATGAACGGTTTGAGTCTCTGACCATTCACGACAAAGGGTTCGGAATCGTGGCTGAGTGGACTGATCTCAACGGCTCCATTTCCAAAGATTTGTCGGACTAGGTAGGGTCCGATCCACTTAGATCGTAGCTTTCCTGGGAATAATTTGAGTCGGGCATCAAAGACTAGAACCTTTTGACCAGGATGAAAGATCTTTCTAGAAATGTGTTTTTCATAAAAAGCTTTAACCCATTCTTTGTAAATTTGCGAGTTCTCATACGCGTCATGACGTAATTCATTGATCTCGCTAATTTGAAGCCTTCTATGGGTTCCAGCCTTAGAAAGATCTAAGTTGCAATTTCGTACTGCCCAATAGGCCTTATGCTCCAATTCGACGGGGAGGTGACATGCCTTCCCGTACACCAGTCTGAAGGGAGACATACCTAATTGGGTCTTGTGGGCAGTCCTATAGGCCCACAATGCTTCTGCAAGTTGAGATGACCAATCCTTCCTGTCAGGTCGAACAGTAACCTAGAGGATTTTCTTGTTCTCTCAGTTTGATAGCTCAACTAGACCATTATTTTGGGGGTGGTAAGGAGTAGAGATTCGATGCGACACCCCGTATTTGGTCATCGGTGACCTGAACTGAGCGTTTATGAAATGGGTCCCTCCATTGGAAATTATTGCTCGTGGAATCCCGAACCTTGAGAAGATGTTTTGATGAATGAATCTGATAACAATCTTATGATCATTGGTTCGGGTTAGAATGGCTTCTATCCACTTGGACACGTAGTCAACAGCGAGTAAGATGTATTCGAAGCCATCCGAGATAGGGAAGGGTCCCATAAAATCAATCCCCCATATGTCAAAAATCTCGCATACCAGGATCAGCTGTAAAGGCATCATGTCTCGATCGCTCCTGTTGCCCAAGGTCTGGCAATGGGTACATGCCTTACAGTGATTGTATGCATCCTTGAAAATTGTGGGTCAGTAAAAGCCACGCTGAAGGACTTTTGATGTGATTTTGTGTCCTGAAAAATGTCCACCGCATGCCTGGTCATGGCAGAAGCAGAGTATGTCTTTGATTTTTGCTTCTGTGACACATCGTCGAATTATTTGATCAGCACCAATGCGGAATAGATACGAGTCTTTCCACAGGTAATACTTGGCATCGAAATGCAACTTATCCTTCTTGGCCTTCGACCAATCGGACGAGATCTGATGTGATGCCAAGTAGTTCACTATGTCTGCGAACCATGGAAGCCCTATATTGATAGTCAGGAGGTGCTCATTAGGAAAGTATTTTGGGATGGGTTCAGAAGGGTCAATGATCTCGGAAAGAAGGCGGGACAAGTGATCAGCTAGCACGTTCTATTTTCCTGCTTTGTCGAGAATCTCGAGGTCAAATTCTTGCAACAGCAAGATCCATCGGATTAGTCGAGGTTTCGCATCCTTCTTTGCAAGGAGATGCCTCACAACCGTGTAATCCAAGTAGATGATAACACGGGAACCCAGGAGGTATGATTTGAATTTTTCTAGGGTGAATACTATAGCCAGCAACTCTTTCTCAGTAACCGTGTAGTTACGCTAAGCTTCGTCTAGTGTTTTGCTGGCATAGTAAATGACCACAGGTTTCTCATCAATTTTCTACCCCAAAACCGCTCCTACAGCAAAGTCAGATGCATCGCAAATGATCTCAAAGGGTTGAGACCAATCAGGGGACTATAGGATTGGGGCTTGGGTGACTCGATCACGAAGGATCTCAAATGCTTGAGTGCATTCCTTGGAGATTTTGAAAGTCACATCCTTAGAGAGAAGAGTAGTCAGGGGGCACGTGATTTTTGAAAAATCAGGGATAAATCGACGGTAAAAACCGACGTGCCCCAGAAAAGATTGGATGTCCTTGATCGAGCTAGGCATAGGGAGTTTCGAAATCAAGTTAACCTTGGCTCGATCGACTTGGATGCCTTTCTCTGAGATTAGATGTCCCGGGACGATACCCTCAGGCACCATGAAATGGCTCTTTTCCCAGGAAAGAACCAAATTCACATCGATGCACCGCTTGAGTATTTGTACCAAGTGCAGGAGGCAATCGTCAAATGATGCTCCAAAAACTGAAAAGTCATCCATGAAGACTTCCAGATAATCACCTACCATATCTGAGAATATGGCAAGCATGCATCCCTGAAAGGTCACGGGTGCATTGCAGAGACCGAAAGGCATCCTTCGAAACGCGTATGTCCCGAAGGGGTAGGTGAACGTGGTCTTTTCTTGGTCCTCAAGATGGATTTCCACCTGGTTGTAACCAGAGTACCCATCAAGAAAGAAGAAGAACCTATTTCCCACTAGTTTCTCGAGGATCTGATCAATAAACGGTAGTGGGAAATGTCCTTCTTCATGGAGGAATTGAGTCTTCTATAATCAATGCAAACTCTCCACGAGTTAGCTATTCGGGTAGGTATAACCTCTCTGGTTTCAGTAGTGATGATGGTGAATCCGGCCTTCTTAGGCACAACCTGGATTGGACTCACCTAGCGACTGTCGGAGATCGGGTAGATGATCCATGCATCTAACCATTTGATGATCTCCTTGTTCACGACCTCTTGCAGGTTAGGGTTTAAACGTCTCTACATCTCTCGTGAAGGTCGTGCGCCCTCTTCTATGTAGATTCGATGTGTGCAATACAAGAGGCTTATGCCAGTCAAGTCATTGAGAGTCCATCCAATGGCTCTACGATGTTGCTGGAGAATCGTAATCAGACGGGATTCCTAGTCAGGTGTGAGTCAGGAGTTGATAATCACAGGAAACGTTTGATCGGGAAGGGGCTTGAGTTCCATAATAGGATTATCAGCAGCAGCAGGCGATTCGAGGTCTGTATCCGGAACAAGGGTTGGAGTTATGGGTGTATCTAGATCAGGTTCATACTCCTCTAATTGCAGGTTTTGATCTTCTAGTGGTTGATCGGGGATAATCAGGTTGTCCTCAACATGCGATTCATCAACCACGGCTTTGATATCACATATTTGCTCTATAAACCCGTAATTAATCCCTTGTTGGGCCTTAAAGATGTCAATCTTCAGAGTTTGATTCCTAAATTTTAATTCTATTTGGCCCTCTTCACAGTTTATGTTGGCCCTAACAGTGACCAAAAAAGGTCTCCCTAATATAATTGGTGTATCCCTTGGGTTCTCAGGTGCATCCATATCCAGAACTATGAAATCCACTAGGAAGTAGAAATCCCGCACCCTAATAATGACATCCTTGAGTATTCCTTTAGGTGACTTGACGGATCAATCGGCTAACTGCAACGTCACCTCAGTCAGTTTAAGTTCGGACTCTTCAAGTGGTCAAGGAGGCACCTAGGTCTAGCAAGGCTCTATCAAATTGGGTTTCACCAATTTTGCATGAAATCAGGGGAGTTCTTAGGTCTTTAGCCTTGGGTGGGAGTTTACTCAAGATTACAGAGCTGACTTACTCTAACAGTACGATCGGATTCCCACTTTTGGTTCACGGCGTACACTTGGGTGTACATACGTCTTTCAAGAATCTTACGTAAGCCGGTACGTGGCGGATTGCATCCATCAAGGGGATGTTTATCTGGACCTGTTCAAAGAGCTTGACCAGATCCTCCTCAGGAGCCACGGGTTTTGTTACCCTTTTTCCTTTGGTCAAGGCCTCAGGAAATGGAATCCTAGTTGGTTCCTCTAGAATAGGTCCAGGTTCTTGATCTGGGACAGGGGTATCTTGGATAACTATCCTAGGACTTGGGCTACTACTAGGCTTAGAGTGGTTTAGATAATGTGGGTCTTAGGTTGCTTTACCACTATGAGTTGTTATGGAGTTTAATCCAGCCTGGTTTTGTTTTGGGTTTGGTAAGAGGGGTGGTTGCTGCTGAAATCCCACATAAGATGTTGAAGCTTCCATCCCGTCTGGTGATGGAGCAGCAGGGGCCTAATAAATCATATGTGCATGGCTTGAATTTGGGTTCATAACGCGCCTCTGGGTCGACACGTTATTTGGGTTTGGCAAGGGTTGCGAAGGGAGGGTACTAGGTTGGCGGGAATTTGCCATCTAGGCTAGTTGATTGCGAACCACTGTGATCTCATCTTTGTGTTGTTTTTGCATTTCCGCATTCGTCTTTTGAATGTTAGCAAGTGTTTGAAGGATAAGAGTCATTTGATCCTGGTTTGGCCCAGATTGATAGGTGGGATTGGGCTGAGGCTGAGGCGGCTGATATGGATGAGGAGCTTGTGGATGAGGTTGATAAGGTGGTCTTTGAGTCTGAGAATTTTCCATCCACTAGAAGTTGGGATGATTTCGCTAGCCAGGGTTGTAGGTGTTGGAGAATGGGTCATTCTGGATGGCGTTGAGGTCCTCGTAGGTCTGAGGAGCCTCAGGAAAGTCAGAATACAAGGGTTCAAAGTTCCCCCAACTAGAATAGAGAGGATCAGAGGTTCTTCCAATCCAAGAGTCAGACGGGGGTGGAAACTAGTCCATCCCCTGAGAAGATTGGTGATAAGTGTTCTGCACAGTTTCCCTCGCAAGAGGTGGTCGTGCAAAAGAGTTCTGCATAGAGGTGGCTCGCTGCGGATGCTGAGTCAGCTCGTCCACCTTCTTCTCTATGATAGAGACCTTGTCCAACCGACTAGCCATCAGTTCTAAGTCGACGAATGTGGACAGGTCCTGCGTCTCATGTGCTCTCCTAAGATTCGTCTATGCGCGGGCATTCGTCCAGCCGAATAAGCCCATGGAGTCATTATTGATGGAGTTCTCGCACATGTTTTCGAGAATCTCCCACACTGTGTCTTCATGTTGACCCATGATGTTTCCTCCACAGGTTGCATTGACGAATAATCAAATGTCTTCACGGAGTCCCTGGTAAAAAGACTGGACTTGTTCCCATTTAGGAACTCCGTGATGGGGGCACTTTCGCATGAGATCTAAGAATTGGTCCCATGCTTCATGAAGAGGTTCTCCCATTTGTTGGGTGAAATGAGTGATCTGCTGGTGCAAGGCATTTGTACGGCCAACGGGAAAAAACTTCTTCAAAAATTCAGACTAAAGTTCATCCCATGTGTTGATCAGACGAGTCTGAGTTTGATACCAATGAGCAGCCTTGTCCATGAGGGAGAAAGAAAACATTTTCATGAGCAGAATATCCTAGTTTTGTGCATCTGACCCGAAGGTTTGGGCCAGATGCCTGAGCTGTTTAATGTGCTGGAATGGATCCTCGGAGTTAAGCCCATGGAATTTTGGTATGGCATGAATCATATTGGACTTGAGTTCAGAATCAGGACCTCCAGCCAGGATTCGAACTCGAGACTCGATTGCCACCGCAGTGGGATTATAGTGATATCGCATCATTAGACGCTGCGGTGGGTTTACAAATTTTTGGAAGAGATCATTTAGGCGCTGAAGCTGGTGCTCAAGGTTGTTCTCTTCTTCAATGGGTTGTGCCATGATGGAAGAAGAAGGAGAACTTGGTTCTGAATCAGAGGAAAGGTCTATGTGGTGGGGTTACTGCACAAACAAGGGTGTCGAGGCTCAGCCTCGGAGAGAATGAATTTCTAAAGGAGGTCTTAAGGCTGGTCTTAAAGACCTCCTACCAAACATGCATTGAAGGATGTGATGAGATCAGAAGGTGCTGGACCCAATTGAGACACCCAAAAATTGTTCGGTGAAAAATAGAGGTTCGGGGCGGATAATACCTCTTAGTCAGAAAGGTCATCCACTTGCGAAGTACCTGGGCAGCCAGAGAGGGAGAGTCCCGTAGAGACCCCTACATGGTAGAGCATCCCCATGACTTACAAGGTTTCCCCCACTCGACCTCTCTTGTCACTGAGATTCTAGGTAGACCAGAATGGGGGCCTTGACCTCTTAAGTCTACCTTTTTTAATTAAGATCAAGGTGCTTAGGGTTCCACTTGAACTTTAGGCTTTTTGAGTGCAAAAAGTGACCTAATTTTAATGTTGGTTGACCCAAAGGATCAACTTCACCTCTTGTTCCTTTGAGAGCTTTTAGGTCCTTTCTTTTAGGGTTCAAATAGATTAAGAGCCTAATTTGCTTAGGGTTTCTCTTGTATAGATCTTTTCAAACAAGGCTTAGGCACACCTCTTTTTGAAATTTTTGCTTCTTTGTTTAAGAGAAGATGTGTCTCTAAAAAACCCTAGCTTTGCAATCCTTAGGTTGGCTCTAGTTGGTCCAATTTAGTTGCCTCAAAAACTGGTATCTAGGGCTCAATAAAGAAAGTTTTAGCCCTAGTTACCTTAATTGGATGTGCAATTCAAGATGTGTTGAAATGAAAATCAGGCCACTTTGATGAATTACTAAGTATGGAAACAGGTAGCCCTAGATTGATTTTTCTTTGCTTTTTTCCTTTTCAGACTTTGAGGGGATTAAGAGAGAGGGTTAATGAAAGTTACCTGTTCCTTGGTGTGGTTGTTGTGCGGCTGCTCTTCTTTTCTCTGCTTTCCCTGAGACAAGCACAACAAAAGAGAGAAATTAAGTCAGTATTGAATTAGAAGTTGTGATCAAAAGCTTCAAAAATGCCCATTGCTCCCTGGCAACGACGCCAAAATGTTTATGCGGTTAGATCGTGTTTTAAAAGATGTCTTGTTGTAATATAGATGAAATATCTGCGAAAACAAATAAGAATTTATAACTCGAAAATCAAAGTATCCGAGGTCGAGTACAGGGAGAAATTGGATATTTTAAAACTTAAGAACACAACTCTCAATAAAAAGTAATAACTAATTCAACCAAAATTGAAGAGTAATGTAATGTAGAAATAATTCTCAAAAGAATTGGACAGCTGATAAAATATCAGACGTCTTAAAAATTCATGCTACAATGCTTTATATGTGATTTTGGCCTTCTGTGTCTTCTCTTTCTCTCTTCTTTCCCTTTCTCTTTGCTCTGCGGCTGGGCTTCTTCTTCCTCTTTGCTTTTTTACCGTTCCTTGTCTTCTTCTGCTTGGCTGCTCCTGCTTCTCTCTTTCTTCTACCCTTGCTTTCTCTCTTCTTTCTCTTCGTTGTCTTCCTACGGCTAAGTCCCTGCCTCTCTTCTTTCTTCTTTTCTTCTTCAGCTACCTTCTTATTCTTCTTCTTCCCTTGCTCTGCCACTCCTCTGCTACAGTGCATCTCTATTCTTCTTCTCCTTTTTCCTTCTTTGTTGTGGCTTCCTTCTTCCTTGCTAAGTCCTTCAGCCGCTTCCTACTTCCTTTTCTTCTATTGCTGCACCTCTTCCTTCCTTATCTCCTTTCCTACACAACACCACGCAGAAAAACCTACCCCCTACCCTCCCCGTGCCTCTCTCTCTCTCTATCTCTCTCTTCAGTATGCTCTCCCAGAGCCAGGTAGTCGGGTCGGGTGCGCGACCGGGTCCAGGCGCACCGACGTGAGTGTGATGCATGAGGAGTGCTAGGTTGGGTAATCGGGTCGGGTACCAGGTCCGCAGGGGCAGGTCGCGGACGAGGCATGAGTAAGGGCGAGGGACCTCACCCCTGTGTGCTGGAGGCGATTAGCTGAAGGCACAAAAACAATTTATACTACATAGGTAGCTCGAAACTTAATGAGGTGGGACTAAAAGTCCCACCCGCTTCTGCATGTGCGTCCGAAAAGAATGCCTCCTAATTGCTACAACTGTGGAGTGCTTTGGCCCTCGATAGGTGGTTGATGCAGTTTGTGGAGGAAAGCCACACACCTGGGATTTGGTTTCCTGGAGCGGGGCCACTTGATCCAAGCTCGCGAGCAAGCTTCCCATCTTCGTCAATGGCGGCGAGGGGTCAGACCTGTCAGCACGAATACGGCCTCATGGCCCTGTCAAACAACAAGAAAACCTCCGCCGTATCACGGCGAAGGTGAGGCGGGGGTTGGCGTGGCTCAGAACGGCCTAAGCATGCATGCCTAGGTCGGACTGTGACCGTGTGAGTGGGTTTGTTCGGTGGAAGTGTAGGGCGTGTGTGGCGGGCAGTGAGTGGGCAGAAAGTGATCAGTGGTCGATGGCAAAGGTGAAGAGGTTGGTGGTGAGACATGTGGAGGTGCAGAGTGATGGATGCGTCTCGCCGGAGGTCAGCTGGAGATGAGGAAGATGAGGGTGGATAGTGGCAGTCGAGGGGTGGTTTGTGCAATAAAAGGAGGGGAAAAGAAAGAGTAGGAGAAGAGGAACTTATCTGGGGTGATTGGAGCGAAGGGAAGGGAGAGGATATGAATGACGCGTATGTGCCATTGTTGGAGAAGACGGCCCTGAGGTGGAGATAACGGCGACGAGGAGGAGGTCAGAGAGGTGTGTGCTGGTGCGGCGCAACACGGAGGAACGAGGCAAAGCGAACCCTGCCACTGGTATGGTGCCAGAGCAACGAGAGGAGGGAGGGAGAGTCACTGGAGCTTGTGGGCTACTTGGCTGGCGAGGGGAAAGAGGAATTCTGGGGGATTCTTCGGCCAAATTAAGCTTGGGGGATTCGTAAAGGACTGGGGATCCTTTTATAGTCCCTGGCCGAGCTTATGGAGCTTGGAGGGCAAGCCTTCCAGTGCAAACTCCTCATCGAAGAAGGAAGGTGGTTAGGATACCCAAATCTCTCGAGCGTTCGCATGAGAGATTGGGCGTAAATTTGATCTGGAGATCGCGTTCAATCGATGGAGAAATCCTCAGAGAATCTCCCTTCCAAATCTGGGAGATCTTTGAGGATTCGAGGAGATATCATCCTTGAATCCTCATCGGAGTGGGATTCCTCCGCTGTAATGGTGGAGGGACCTGAATACAACGGTGGTGAGGAAGCTAGGGGGCTCTGCGCAAGGTTTTTTTCAAAAGTTAGGTGCCAGAATGTAATTAAGTGGGCCATTTCGCAAAGTAGGTCAAGATGACCTTCCCTTAGGCCCAAATTTTGGTATGAACCTAATTTAAACCTAAGGAATCCAATGGTGAAGTTGGATTTTAGGTTTGACCACGTTTGACTAGACATTTTACATAAAAATCCAAATTAGGTTAAATACTGAGCTAGGACCTGAATCTAGGTCAAAATAGATTCCAAAGGCTAAATTGAAGGTTCTAAACTCTAAGGGATATTTTTACATGAATTTTAGAGGGTTTAGTAGATTTTTATCCTGGCCAGAACCTTATTGAATTAAGTGGGTTGATTTTAGGGTTACATAATGTCATTTAATTCTTGGATTGCACAATAACCCATTTCTGATTGAACCAACCCACTCTTTATCTCGTTCAGACCATTTGACCTATGTTTTGCCTCTGAGAAATCCCGTTTATGTACTGCAATGGTAAAATTACAGTTTTGACCCTTTAGTTCATGTTTCCTTCTCAGAACATTAAACCCTTGACTTAGGTCTTCCTTTAGGTTATGCATGAGCTTTTATTTACTTTCTCAAGTCAAAATGAGCTAGCACCAATGCCCAGTTCAAGAACTTACTAGCTAAATACAAGGTGAATCATCATATTTCTACACCTTACTACCCCCAAACGAATGGACAAGCTGAGGTCACCAATTGGGAGATCAAGAATATGCTTTAGAAGATGGTTAGGCCCGATAGAAAAGACTGGACTTAAAAGCTTGATGATGTGCTTTGGGCCTACTGTATAGCATCTAAGACCCCTATCAGCATGTCTCCATTTCATCTAGTGTTTGGTAAGGCATGTTATCTACCCATAGAGATTGAACATCGAGCATTCTAAGCAATAAAAAGGTGTAATTTTGACCTAGTCTTAGCTGGGAAGACTAGGAAACTCCAACTATCTAAGATGGAGGAGCTTAGAAATGATGCATATGAAAATGCTAAGATCCATAAGGCAAGGACTAAAGCTTTACATGATCGGATGATCTCCCGTAAAAGCTTTAAGCTGAACTAGAAGGCCTAGCTTTTCAATTCCCAACATAAGCTCTTTCTCATCAAGCTTAGGTCTGAGTGGAACACCCTGTTCATTATTAATCGAATTTTTCCTAATGGAGCCATTGAGATTTCTAATCCAAAGGAAGGTAATTCATTTATAGACAACAGACAATGTCTCAAACCTTTTGTTGACCATGTTATACTTGAACTTGTCTCAAACAAGGTTGCTCTGACCTTGGTCTGATTTCTTTGGCCTAACTATGCCTAGTTGATAGCATTAAACTCAGCAACTCTATATATATTCTGAGCTGACCGGATTTTTATTTAATTCAGGTACTATTTCTCTATTCTCCCCTTTTCATGCCTTTATTTACAATGAGGACATTGCATAAAGCTAGGCATGGGGGGTGGATTCATTTTTGAATTATTTTTGTTAGCTCCCTAAAAATTTTTTTCCATTTATTTCTTTTTCACTTATTCTTTTTATTAAAAAAAATGGAAATTAGGATAAAAAAACCTAGGCATTAGAAGTTTTTCAACTTTAGGAAATGATACAAGTTGGTCATGAACACTTAGACTCTTCAAGTCTACATGCTTAATTAACCCAGGCATCCACTAAAATGTGGACTTGTTTCTCGAATCCTTTCCAATTTTGAATTTATTTTTAATTGGTCAAATAAGCTGAGGTGATAAGTATGCGACTTATCAACCCGCCCTTTGATTTAAGGAGACTTATAGTCTAAGCATCTACACACTAAATCACTTCTCAGGTGATCTTAATGAAAATTAGGTAGCTAATAAAGCGTACTAGGGTAGTATGGCTGGCATGTTACTGTGAGTAACTACTCATAGCTAGGTGTCCAGAGTTCAGTCACACAACCTAATCTCTTTGACCATTGCCTTTAGGCAAATCTTAGATTAGGGAAGCCACCTGCTTAGAAAAAAAGAAAAAAATAGAAAACACCAAACAAAAAATGAAAAAGATAGAAAAAGAAGAAAAAAAGAGAATAAGCCATAGTTTACCACACGGTATGGTTGGCTAGTTGCTATGGGTAACCTCCCATTGCCATTTATCTAGAGCGCAACCCATAAAAATGCACAAATAATCTTAAAACTTTAGGAGAAGTGGGGAAGTAGAATAAACCCAGGGAGATATATATTAAGTTCACCCTTGTGTTGGCCACACCAAAAATAAAAGCAGGGAGAAAGCTACCAATCAGATAGATAAACCTCTAGGCAAAATTTTTCATTTAGGGTTACCTAGGGTTTGTAGTTACCTAAGGTTCATTTTGATTACCATTTAGTGAGTCAATCACATTCGCACATAAAGAAACTTAGCACATAAAGTCTTCTCGAGTCCTGAGTGGGTTGGGTAGCTATAAAAAATTACCCCGAAACCTTAAACAAAAAATCCAAAAAAAAAAAAGAAGAAAAAGAAAAAGATGACTTCTCTTTCTGCACTGAATAAGGCGAGGACTTAAGTGATTTGCATTTTGACAGGCACCAAGGTGTTATTAAGTCTTTGGTAGTTTAGGTCCTTAATATAATTTTCCTACTATGGATAAACAACTTATGCCTTAGTGGTCAATTTGCAATTTTGTTTATAAATAGCAATTAGCTTAATTTTGCTAGGGACTAGCAAAAGATAAGTATGGGGGTATGACGTATACACATTTATATAGCATAAAATATCTATTTATGCATGTTCCTAGGCTAATAGATACATTTAGCATTATGATTATTGCATAACGTGAATCATTGTGCATTTAGAATAATCTTTGTAAATTGTATAATAATTTGCCTATTTATTTGGCCTGGGAATAGGGCAACACATCTCTGGGCTTCAAATGAAGAATTAGACCATATGGATGTGGTCAAGGTGATGATCAGAGTTCAATGCCTCCGAAATCACCCTCATTGGACATCTGTAACATTCCCTATAAGCCACAGAAGATTGATGGCTAAGGGACATGTTGATGCAAATTTTGGCCTCAAACGATAAATCCAATTGTGCAAGTGGATTCGAGTTGACCGCAGTCCATCAACGTGAAAATCAACTTGATCAGACATCTGTGGCATTACTTACGAAGAGAACATGGACAGCTCAGATGGCACCACATGGCACCATCCTAGCCACCCATGGCTACCTAAGACCACCGCTCTACCGCAAAGCAAGGGCAACATGCAATCTGAGCCATTGGATGTCCACCCAAAGGCTAAGATCCAACCATCCTGCCTGATTCATCAATCGCATGCACTCCTCAATGGAGCATGTTGGGAACCAATCTGGACCATTGGATCTTGATCCAACAACTTAGATGCACTCCGCCATGCAATAGCACAACGGTAATGAGCACCACTTACATCCACCAGCTACGGGTTCGAAGCGCAATAAGAACACTGTCTCGAAGCCTCCGCAATGCAATTGAGCTGCAAGATCATGATCGTGCGACCATGAAGAGGCCACACACACCCTTTGTCTCATCAGCACTCGCATGGTGCATACTGAAGGCCACGCAATCCCCATTATGCGGCAATGGCGGAGCCACATGATACGATGTGTGAGCGCGATACGTGCAATGCGATGCATAATTCATAGCGCAACTCTCACTATCTGAAGGGCATAATGGAGCGTAATCACTACCCTTCGTTCTTCATCAAACGACTGTGGAATTTCTTCATGAGACAGCAAAGCACAACTGTGCGTCTGCAAGTCTGTGCGCTGTGCACGTGGTAGCCAGGAGTAATGTGCATGGTGTGCGTGAGTTGCATGTGTGTGGCGTGTTTGGTGCACTACATTCAAGGCCTTGCACAGCCAAATCATTTAGCATGCCCTATATAAACTCCCATGACCCCTTTCCTTCCTCTACATCCCTTCCTACTCTCTCCTCTCCCTCTCTAGAGCTGATGAAACCATCTTGGGTGAGTCCCAAGCCTGGAATGCTCCATTAGAGAAAAATTAAAAAAAAATTCCCACTCTCTTCCCCATTCATGGAGCACATACAACCATCCTCACACCACCATTCTAGAAGTGGATCCCACAACGGTGATGCCCTACCTAGTCCTCCCTTCGTCCGAGCTTTCATCCTCCTTCCTTTGCCTTCATCCTAGCGTCATCTGAGCGACTCGTCCCCCAAGCAACCTCGAGGGAGAATCTTCTCTCTTTCTATCCTTTACTACTTTTGTAGTTAGATTTAATTTCCTACAAGTTTTTGTAGCAAAAATTTGTTAAAGCTTTTATATAGAAGTGATTTTCTCTCTCTCTCTCTCTTTAATTATACTCTCACTTAGCTTAGAGTTATCCTGTCTAATACTCTACTTATAAAATACAAAAAATTACAAAGGCAAAAAATACCAAAACCAAATAATCTGAAGCAATTTTTATCAAACGTTGGCCTCCCCGTGTTCGACTTGGGACTCACTGAGTCTTGGTTATTTTTATTTGATCTCGAAAATTTGTGACTACGATAACGAGGTTTCAAAACCTTTATTATTCTCACAATTTTCTTGATGATCAAGTGGAACTGGAGCTTTGGAATAAAGTTGGAATAAAGACTAAAAGAGAGAGAAATAGTGTGACTACCTGAGTCTCACCAATCGACAAAACTTGAGTCACTGTGTGTTAACAACCAACACAAATCAACCACAAGATTACAATCACTCAACACATAGTCATAGAATATCAATAGCCAAACATTCATCCATAATGCTTTAAATGAAAATAAATAAAGTGTTGACAACATGATAAAATTCAACACAAAAGGCTCAAAAGTAAAGAGTGCCCAAGTGCTAGTATAATCACCAAAAGACAGAAAATAAAATCTAATAGTGGAAAGAAAAAACTAAGAGCCACTAGCTCAAAACAGACAATCTCCTCAAGTAGGACCCGATTCCGCAATAGACTGATCGACAGTAGCCGCTACACCTGACTACTTAGTAGCACCTGAGTACAAAACTCGAGAAACACGTCAGTAAAAACTGGGTAAAGTAGAACCATTACAATAAGTTGCAACAGTGACAAGAGTAAAAGAAATAAGGTACTATAGCACTAGTTAATCCATTTGTGAATCATTACTTATCCAATTCCGTTTATGCATTTAGCCCACATTATTATAATTCACAACCGTCAATCGACATCTCGGGGCATGAGACGATCTCATGTACCTTCCTGCGGTGCAAGACTGGTATAAGCCACCCTCTTGGCTGGGAAAATGGTTTATACCCATCAAGTAGCCACTCTCCGTTACCCTAAGGTCATTGCGAAAAGGGGTGGCGGCAATGTCATGTAGCCTAAACATGTACAAGCGCTATGTACGCTGAATCACAGACATCCAATGTCCCACCAACCAACCGAGAAAGAAACTACTCCCAAACCTCGAGCCATGCATCCCTCTATCCCGGTTAGCCACTAAGCCTAACAAAGAGTCGTAG
The DNA here is from genome assembly GCA_037157565.1 of Thalassia testudinum. NCBI lineage: Eukaryota > Viridiplantae > Streptophyta > Magnoliopsida > Alismatales > Hydrocharitaceae > Thalassia > Thalassia testudinum. Next base: position 19,183,417 of record JAZHRO010000015.1, on the reverse strand, counting down.
GGAGGCCAGCAACTCCCTAAATTAGCCTAGAATTGGTCCAACTAACCAAAGCTACAGCCAAATCTAGCAAGTAGTGGGCTAAAATCAGTTATCCATTCTCTAAATCCCAACTAAACTATCACATTGATTACTAATTCAGTTCCAAATAACAATATCATTTATTGTCATCAAATCAAACCATACTTAAAAATTTCACATTATTAAGCCTAGGATTAACAGGAATTCACATTATCCTCCAACTTTATCCATTTTAGATAATTTCCAAATTATTGCAATGGTCCCATACTATTTAGAAATTAATGAACACAACATAACTTGTTTCAAGGAAAATAGAATTCGTTTCATGCATGAGATAATAAGGGTACATGGAGAACTTAAGTCTTAATTATTCACATGGAATCTGATTAATTCATATTAAAGCACCCAAAAATCAGAATATGACTTCAGAAAGGTCCTAGACTCAGCAAAAGAAGGGAAACACATGCCAACGAATGTGCTACACATGAAGAGCCTCACTAGACGGCCCATGGTAACCTGGAAACGAGACAGAATCAAAAGAAGAGTGAACTATTCTACTTAATGTCATCAGAGGGTCACAGTGACTACGAACCATGCACACAAGGCCTAGGGGCAATCGCTACGCCTGCCTCAAAATTCGCACACACACCTGGGGCAAGACCTGGTTCATACAGACCAAAAATAAGGTTGGAAACACTTAGGTAGGTTTTTGATTTTTCACTAAGGAAAGAATGGTAGAAAATGGAAAAAAATTATACCAATACGTAGTATGTGTCAATACGATTCCAACAACACCTTATTTGTTGAAATCTGAGGTTAGGAAGGCCTCCAACCAGTTGAAACAGTGCGAGGGGGTCGTTGAACCAACTGGTTTAGTAAGGCCGATCAATTGGTCAACATTGACCCACCTGCAACACGTGTCGTGTTGTGATTAGCTTGCCCGCTCGCTATTGGATCGTGCCTAACCTGCCTTCGCTCCCTGCAGCCGTTGCGTCGGCCACGTGGTGCTGATCTTCCCACTACCTGTACTCTCGAGAGTCACCTTAGCAGAATAAGGAGTGGAATTTACACCCTCAAGAGGTTCTAATTCAATCTCATTATCACAGAAGTCTGGGAAATCTAAGTTTGGTTACCCAGAGTTTTGTATCTCTAGGGCTAGCACGAAATCATGTTCTCTTGTAATTGGATCCTCCCAACCCATCTCAAGATTAGGAATAATAATTTGTTCATAATTTGAATCAGGTTCCATTTGGGTTGGGGGTCCATAAGAAGCTTGATCATCAAACCCGGGATTATGTTGATCACTAGTCTCATTCCAAGATGTTTTGTTAGTTTCTAACAGGTATTTTTGATCAATTGTTATATATAACTTATTCAGCAATTCTCCCCATTTTTCTAAGAATTCATCAAATTTTTCTGGAAGTGAAGGGTTTAATCAACATTGTAAACAATCATTGTTGTGTAATTTCACAAATTCACTGTGTTCTACTAATAGGAGATCCCAGGTTGAATCGTATTTCATTTGTGTCCATATTATCTCTACATAGTTTGTGATGATTTCTTTTGTTTTTGCAAATCTTTCCTAAATGTCCCTTGCATAATATTCTTCATGATTTCTATAGGCATTCTCAAGTATCTTTTCTTTCAAGCTCATTTAAGAATCAGGTTTTCTGAATAGTTTTCCTATATATCCAGGCTACATTTTTGAATCTGATGGTGGAATCAAGATGTAGAATCAAAATTCAAGATTAGATTGAAGTTGATTAGATCTGAAAGAGTTTCCCAAGAAAATCTGTGTATGTGCTTTAAATAGAAGGGATGAGAGATTGGATGTGAATTTTTGACCCAATCAAGGCACCCAAAAGATTCTTTGGATGACTAAGGCAATTTCGAGGCGGTTGATACCTCTGAATCAAAAATTTGAACACCTGAGAAATACTTGGGAAGCCAGGAAGGGAGAGCCCTGTAAAGACCCCTACACGGTAGAGCGTCCCCATGGGTTACAGGGTTTTCCCCACTCGACCTTCCTTGTCACTGAGGGTCCAGGTAGGTCGGAATGTATGAACTTAAGACCTTAAGTCTACCAATTTTATGTCCTAATTTATGCCTTGAGTTTCACTTGATTAGAAATTAATTCAACTTGTGACCTAATTTGGAGGTTGGTTGGCCTACAATGTAGACTAACTTCACCTGAATTGTCCGAAAGATGACAAAATGAGATCTAGGTCAAGACCTAAAAATCACCCTGATTTGACTCCCAGGTTATTAGGTCCAAGGCTTTTAGGGGTCAAGTGAATTTAGAGTCTAATTTTAGGGTTTTTGTTGATTAGATCTTTTCAACCAAGGGTTTGGGTAGCACACAAATGCGGGTGGGTTTGTTTCCTTTCATGCAGGCAAGTGTGAACTAACACTTCAAAACCTTAAAAATTGAAACCCAAATTAGCTCTATTTTCAAGTCCAATTGATCTTGATATGTTCACCTTAGGCTTCAAACAAGAAGTGTGTTAGCCCAGAGTGATTAGAAATTAAGCGTAGACCCTAATAGGCACAGGTAATTTGGGGTAGGGAATTCTAAACAAAATCATCTCAATCTTAAATTAAATTTGAAATTTTTACAAATTAGGAAACTTGCTTTTTAAATGATGATTACTATGAAAAATAAGGCAGGTGATTCCTAATTGATTGTTTCCATTTTTTTTTGTCTTCCCAAGATTAGGAGGTTGATTAAGGAAGAATAGAAATGCTACTTGCCCTGGTGTGGCTATTTTGTTCGAAAGATCTCCTTGTGAAGTACCTCGCAAAATCACAATAAAGCAAATAGGACAAGTCAATGCTCAAATATAATCAGATAATGTAGAGAATAGTGGTGAATTGCGTGTTGCTCCTCGGCAACGGTGCCAGAATGTTAGTCGCTCTGAAATGGGTTTTAACATTATCGCCTTGAAGTATAGATTGAATTAGTGCGAAAAATAAATAAAATTTATAACTCGAATGAAAGTTCGAGGTCGAACATAGGGAGCAAATAGGAATTCACACACTAATATCAAATAATGTAAATGAGCACAAGAATTTAAACCACAAAATGATATTCAATAAACACTAATATGTCACATTAGATATTCAATGAATTCTCATGTATTTGGAGGCAATAAAAAGGTAGAGAAGCTAAAATAATGGTGATCTAAATCACCAATTATTCTCGAAGCATATATATCAACAGTATCAAGCCTCAAATCAGTCGTCAGGTCATTTAAATAGATGACTTAACCATCATATGCTACAGTGCTTCCCTAGTATTGTTCTTCTTCTTCTTTCCTTGGCTTCTTCCTTTCTCTTTCTTCTTATGCTTTTCTTCTTCTTCTTCCCTTCTTTGGCAGCTGTGCCTTCTCTTTTCTACTTCCCTTCTCTTCTGTCCTTCTCTACTTTCTCTTCACGCACGAACCTTCTTCCTTCTCTTCTTTCTTCTCATTCACAAGGGAAGCAATCCCTCCAGCGACTAAGTGTCATAGAGAGCAAAACCCTCCCCTGCCCTGCACACTCTCTCTCTTTCTCTCCTCTTAGGTTCTGCCCTCCCAGGGCCAGTCAGGGTAGTCGGGTTATCGGGTAGGCGTGCACCTGGGTCCAGGGTCACCAGTGTGGTGTAGTGACCGATGAGTGGACAGGCTTAGGCGGGTAGTCGGGTGCACCAGGCCCGCAAGTGAAGTGTTGCGAGCGAGGCACGTGAGGACGCGGGGACCTCACCCCCTATGTGTCACTTGAGGCAAATAGCTAGAGGCATAAAGTCAATTTATGTGTCTCTTTGTGGCTACCCGCTTCCGAGGTGGGACTAAATGTCCCCCTCCTTCCTTTGCGCAACAACAGATGGTGGCATCTACAATTGGAGTGGCTACTGAGGATGTAGCACCTAATCGAGGTGTTGGAATGAGACCTGGAGTGTAGTCGCGTCTCCTGGAGATGTCACCTGGAGCTGCAAGTGCTGAAGATAGCTTCAAGCTTCTTTCAAAGCTTTGCGGTATTGGCACGGAGGAGCGAAACCTGAGAATCAAAAATACGGCCTCACAGCCACAATAGAATAGCTCATAAGCATCGCTGGACCACGGCGAAGGTAGTGGCGGTGGTTTCGTGGAGGATGGTGGTATGTGGTGGTCGGATGAAGTCGAGAATAGCGTGTGAAGGTGGATTTGGTCATCGACGTGTTTGGGTGAGTGGAGTGGCGAATAGGTAGAGGGCTTTTGATGAGGGGAGTATGGCGAAGCTTGTGGACTAGTTGGCGAGGGGGATGGATGTGTGTGGTGGACGGGAACCCTCGCCAAAGTGGTCGCCGAAGATGGAGGAGATGAGGGTGAACAGCAGTAGCGGAGGTTGAATTGAATGATAGAAGAAAGGAAGAGGAAGTAGAGGGGAATAGTGAGTTAAAGGACATAGTATTAGGGATGAAAGGGGAAGGAGGATGCCAACTTTGATTGGCCAGCGCCGTGGACGAGAACTTCTCCGTTGAGGTGGACAGCGAGGAAGAGAGGGGAGGACGGCCCTGGCTTTGGCACACCAGGTGCAAATGAAGGTGACGAAGATGTTGGTGCTCTGAAGTTGGCAGTTGGGAGGCCGGAGACAACGAAGGAAGAGGCTCGCCGAAGCAAAGGTGGATCGGGGCCAGAGGTGGAGTTTTGAAGAGGGTTTTGGCCCCAAACCTTGGTGAAGAACACGGCTGTGCCCTGGGGATCCTTTTATTGGGCTCATGAGGGGGTTCTGAGCTTGGAAGCTTGCTAGGAAATGTCGCTGGAGTAAGAAGTTTTAAGATACCCAAATATCTTATGCGTTCACATGAGAGATTGGGAAAGTTTTAGGGCACATGGACTAATTCAATGGGAAGATGACTCCTCAAGGAATCTCCCTTCCAATTTTGGAAGGGATTGATTGAGCAGAGGAGTTCTCTTCAATCAAAGGTCGCTGAAGTTGTAGGAATATGATTCATGGCGGTAGGGACCTTTCTGTGAAGAAGATAAGAAAAGTTGGGGGGCTATTTGCAAGAGAATTCAAAAGTTAAGGGTCGGAATGAGATAAAGAGTCTGACTGGACCAAAATGCAAACTTGGTCAAGATCAACTCAGATTGGGTCAAAAGTTTGGTACAAACCTAATTTGGATCCAAGAAATCTAATGGTGAAGATTTAGGTTTTGACTTCGTTTGACTAGGTAATTTATGCAAAAATCCAAATTAGGGCAAATGTTAGTCTGAGACCCTGTTTTGGGTTAAGATGGGCCGTGATGGTTAAATTGAAGGTACCAAACCCTACAAAGTATTTTTCTATGAATTTTAGAAGATTTAGGTGAATTTTATCCTAACTAGAACCTTACTTAATTAAGCGGATCTATTTTTAAGGTTTCAGAAGTCATTTAATTCTCAAAACACGTGAAAATCCTTTTCTGTCTATTCTAACCCACTTGTTGGTCATTTAAGGCCATTTGACCCTTAATTACCCCCTGGGAAAACCCATGATTGTACTGTATTCATGATATAATGGTAAAATTGTAGTTTTAAGCCTGTTTTCTTATCTTTCCCTCAAAAGATTATGTAATGAATTATAATCCTCTGGCAGTTATGTAAGAGCATTTCTTCCTTGATAATGACGAAATTTAACTACTTATGGCTCATGATGGTGTTCCCATCAACAGGCTCCACATCTAACCCCATCTAACATCCCAAGGGGAGAAAATTTGCATAATCTAAATACTGCCCCTACTGAGCATAATCACTATTTTGAGGCTTTTATGGTTCACCGAGGCGTTACCCATATCCAACTCATAGCCCCACTGAAAATATTTCCGGCCCCCAGGATAATTTTAAAAATTCTTCCAACACAAATTGGAAGAATTACCTGACTCACTCTTGGACCAACCTGGTTCCTTATCAAAAACAAAACTCGTTTGGAGGGTATGGGCCAAATCAGACTTTCTATCAATCTAGGCTATCTCAAGAAGACATCAATGCCTAGATGATGAGAACCCTACAAGGAATGCAAACTAAAATGTCAGAAGTAACCCATGTTATTTACCATCCCAGCCCATACCCAACCTTGTCAACCACAGGAACCAATATCAAGGCGAAAATCTAAATCAAAACCACCATAACTAGCCTCCTATCCACCCTATACCTTAGCAACCATCAAGTTTTCCACAACAACAGGCCCCCCCACCTCCTCCAAGTGATAATCCAACTACACATGCAGTTACATTGAGGAGTGGGAAAACCACCACTGATCTTGGACCTTCACAACAACCTAATGAAAACCTTATCATTCCTATGCAAATTGACTCTCAACCCTCCACTCAGGAAGTAAAAGAAACACAAAAATTACATGACACGACTCTTGTCCCATTTCCCCAAGCTCTCCACTCCACCACCAACCAAAAAAAGAAATTTGAGCCCACGACTGAAGAACTCATGGATTTATTCGAGCAAGCTCAGACCAACATCCCTATCTTAGATGCAATCAAATACATACCTGCCTATGCCAACTTTTTGAAAGATATTTGTACTCCCAAAAGGCAGACTAAAAACCTAGGACAAGTGCATCTTTCAGAGACAGTAAGCTCTGTTATAAAGAGCAAGCTGCCTCCTAAGATTAAAGACCTGGGAGAGCCTTTGATTTCAGTAATTATTAATGATACCACTTTCAACCGTGCCCTTTTCGATCTCGGTGCCTCGGTCAATATCAACCCTACAGTTTTATTCTAAGAATTTAAGATCAGTGATTTAAAACCTATCGAGATTACCCTACAATTAGCCAATCGATCTGCAATCAAACCCGTGCGATTATCAAGGATGTCCTTGTCAAAGTCCAGAATTGTGTCTTCCCCGTAGATTTTCTGGTCCTTGACATTGAGGTACCTGAATCTTTGATTAATGCCCAATAATTCTTGGACAACCCTTTTTGTCCACCGTGATATCACTTACGCAGGCCAAACTATCACTCTTAATATTTTCAAATCCTCCAGGAGATTCCATGATAATTATAATTTTTTCGAGGGCTCAGACATAGAAATATCTATTTGGTGGAGGAGACAATGTTAATAGATACCCTTCCCAGCCATAATTTTTTTGAAGATTCTGACTTTGAATCCATGGTCAACAACATCGATGACTTGGAGCCTTGTCTTCAATCTTGCTCTCTTGCTAATTTTCCACCTAAGCCACCCACACTAACTTCACCCCCTCTTTATCACATCGACTTCTCTCCCACTCCCTTTCCCTTGGACCTACCACCAGACCCCCCGAGTATAGCATCTGTCATGAACACAAACCTTGGCCAGACTCGAGTCATCCTTCCATTTTTTGAACTCATTTTGATCCCCATATTTTTACCAATCATCTTTTAGGGGATCCTAATGAAGACCTTTTTCATGGGGGCATCATGTGTCCAATTATCTACTTGACTATCCATCTTCCATGCATCCCTTCACGCCTGGCTAAATAGGCATAAAAGATAGTACTGGATGGGGATGTTACCCATCATTTTTCCTACTTTCCTTTTTCTTTTCCAAAGTTTTGACCATCCTGAAATTGACCAACTCCCACTAAGGTGATCTCTTTTCCCTTCTAATGCATGAGGACATTGCATATCATAAGCATTAAGGGTGTTTTTAAATTTTTACGATCAATTCAGGATTTGCAAAACCTAAAACTATGCATTTTTTCTTTCGCATGCATCTTCATAACAAAATAATCATAAAACTCTTTGAGGAAAATTTTGAAAATTGGGACTAAGGTTGAAGGATTTATTTTAAGGCACAATAGGATTTAATCTTTAACAAACTAGGGATAAGGATACATATCCGATTGTTAGAATCTCTGGGTCTATTTTTAGATCAAATCAAGTATCTTTCTCTAAATTCTGCTTAAACCCATGATGATTCAGGTGACTTGACCTCTTTTTATGACCTGGAAATTACTTGGCTTAGTTTCCAACCCAAAAACTTGTGTCTTTTGCAAAATTCTTGTGTCAAATTTCACACACAACCAACACTTAAAAACAAATTAGAAAAATTAGAAAATCCCCTTGTTTAATCTTAGAAAAATCCAAAGCAGATCATTGGTTTGAGTTCCTACTGTTGAGAAGGAGAAAAATGCCTCTTTTGAGGATGCAATGTCAACATGTTATCACTCCAGCGTTGTTCTATATCTATATTTCATATGGTTAGATGGAGCATTGAGGCGCATTTTGTGGCTCAAGTGTCTTGGATGGTGATCTACCCATAACGTCGGAGCAAGAGCTTAAGTTCACTTGGAGCACCCCTTTACACAGCATTGTGTTTTGGGGTTGTGAGCTGCAGGGTGGTGTCTTGGATAGTACTATCTCAAAGTGCTGGCATCAGAGCCCCCTCGAGGATTGGTAATGGAAATGATGATCTCGACACATCTATTGTAGGATTAAGCTAGGAGTAAGCATGGGGGAGATAAAAAAAAAACAAACACGACCTTAATTATAAATATCCTAATAAACATTACCATTCACAAAGCACCAACACAACGTTTTAAAAGATTATGCAAGTTGCGATCGGATTCAAGAGCCAAGGAAATCCTAACTGCAAAACGGTTTCGGGTCATTTGAATTAACAAGGAGTTAACATATGAATTTTTGAAAGATACATTGATCCCGATTCTTCTAACTCTTGGATCGAAAGACAAATCCCGATGTTTTATCTTTAACAAATCTCGTACATTTCATGTTTTCAATCAACCAAGGCCCTATAATCTTTTTCTCCTCAAAATTAAAAAAATTAATTTTTCCCAAAAATTCATTTTGTGATTTTAGTTTTGCTAAGAGACTAGCTAAAGATAAGCATGGGGGTGTGATAAATGCTAGTTTATCATCATTCTTATGCCCTAAAACTAATCTAGCTCTTAGGGTTTTAACTCCGTAAATGGATTTTCGGGCTACATTTAGGCATTAACCTATGTTAGGCATGTATTGCATTTTATTATATTTTTAATGCATCTATTTAATTCTCAGGGATAGATAGAAAGTCAGATCCTGCATACCTTGGCACTCAGGAAGGCAAAAGATGAAGTTCCTATCAACTGGATCCTAGCTAGAACCAACTCATCCTAGCTAGATCCCAGTTACTTCTAGCTAGATTGACTCATCCCTAGCTCCATTCAGCTCATCACATCTGAATGGTAGCTCTAGCTAGTTCACCTTAGCTCCATTTAGCTCACCTCAGCTGGATGGCAGCTCAAACTAGCTCAAGTCAGTTGATCCCAGCTCCTCCAACTCAGAATAGTTCACTGGAAGCTTAACCTAACTAGGACTAGCTACTGCCATTAACTAGCTAGACCTAATCAGCTGAAGATGGCCTCAACTAGCTTAGGCCAGCTCAAGTCCAACTCCCAGAGACTCAAAGTTGAGCTGAGCTACTTGACCTAAGCTAGCTAATTCAGCTAGCTAGGTAATCTTCGGGAAGACCAGACCCATCTCACCTCAACTCATACCAGCAGAAGCAGCTCATCCTAGCTTGGCTTAGTAGCTAGTAAAGAACTAAGCTAAGCCAACTAAGGTAGCTCCCCACAATTCTCTTCAGCAACCACCAACTCCAGTGCAGCTCAAGGCAGCTCCCTCCAGCACATCACCTCCAAAACCCTAGCTCCCTTTGCCTCCTACCCTACTCTCTACTAGCTAAGCTAGCTTAGCTAGTCCACCTCCATGAACCCACCTACCTTAGCTCCACCAACTAGCCCTAAACCTAGTCCACCTAAGATCCCCCCTATTCCCAATCCTTTTTGGCACCAAAACTAGGCACCCTTTAGCCCCTCAACCACCACCAAGAGACACCTACAATTGACGCCAAAACCTCCCTTTAACCACCCTCCAATTGGTTCCAAAACACCAAGCCATCTCCACCCTACACATCACCTTCCAATTCATCCCAACCATCCCTTTTCCCTCCAAAACCAATCCGTCTAGAACCCACTCCCCTTTGGCGCCAAATGCACACATCCCTACACCCATGGACACCCACCAAAGGTAGCCTCCAACCCATAATCTCCAACCGTACCATCCCTCTAAGTGGCGCTAATGTAGACACATCTATGTCACAAAAAATGTCTGTTAATGCATGTTCTTAGGCGTATAATTACATCATGCATTATAAATATTATATAACATGCATCATTCTGCATTTAGATTAGTGTGTACAAATTTTAGGTTAATTTTCCCTTTTTGTGGCTAGGAGACAGGGCGATATCATTTCAGGGGTTCAGATTGAAGATTCAACCATACGGATCTGATCAGGGTGACGATCAGAGTCTAATGCCTCTAAGATCGCCCCAATCAGACCTCCATAGCATCAAATGCAGTTCGAGGAAGATCAGAGGTCAAGGGGGAAGGTGGTGTAATTTCGTACCTCAGATGAAAAATCCAACCACACGGATGGGTTCAGATTGACGATCACAGCCCAACGACGTTAAAATTGATCTAATCCGACATCCATGGCACCACCTATGAGCACTTGAAGATGGACGGCCAAGATGGAGCCACATGGGACCATCCTAGTCACCAAAATGGCCCCAAGAGAACTGCAAGCCTTCTCCTTCACCTGATCAGTTAATCTCAGTCATCGGATTCGTAATCCAACGGCTGAGATTCAATCTTGGCCACGCAACATATGCATTGAAGGCAATGGTTGGAGTGCTCTCGACCGTTGGATCGAGATCCAACAGTCGTGAGCGTGCCAACCTTAAAACAAAAATGAGACATAATTGGAGGCTTAGCACAGTGATGAAGCACCTTAAGCGCAACGCGTGGCGCGGGTTCGAAGCATGCTCCACAGGCCAAATTCGAAGAAGGCGGGTGATTGGAACGTAGGGTTCGACCGGTTTGTGTTATATCGTTGTAGTAAAGCCGGTTGTTACCAACGTATCATATAAAATTTTTTACTCGGAAAAATAAAAGAGTTCCCGAGGTCGAACTCAGGGAGCAAGTTGTATTCTAGAGATATACAAGTTCTATTACAAAAATAAAGAGAGAGAGAGAGAGATGAAAAATTGGCTTCTTCTTCTTTTCTTCTTTCTTCCTCTTTGTCTTTGGTTCTTCCTGTTCTTCTTCTTCTTCTTCTTCTTTTTCTTCTGCTTTCTTCAGATTTTCCCCTCGTGCTCTTCTTCTTGTTTCCTTTCTTTCTTTTTCGTCAGATCATCTTCTTCTTTTCTTGCTTCTTGCTTCTCTTCATTCCTTCTTCTTCTTTGTCTTCACCTGCCTTGACTTCTCTTTTTCTTCTTTCGCGATGGCCGTTGCTCTTCCTTCTTCTTCAGCGGGTCTTCTTCTTCTTTGGCTGCTGACCTTCCGTCGTCTGCCCCGGTGCTGAGACGACTTAACAATGCCTTCGCTACAGTGCAGCAGCTCCTTCTTCTTCAGCGGGTCTGCTTCTTCTTCTTTGGCCTGCACACTTCAGAGTTTATTCGTCAAGAGGCAAAAACCTACTCTACCCCCCTCCCCCGCGTATTTCTCTCTCTGAAATCACTCTTCGGAAGCTCTCCCAGAGCGCTACCGGGTAATCGGGTTCGGGTCAGGCCCGGGTCCAGGCCCACCGACGTGCGTGGTGGGCGAGGAGTGCAGGTCAGTCTAATCGGGTCGGGCCAGGTCCGCGGAGCGTGGTCACGGACGAGGCCGAGTCGGGTCGGGTCGGGTGAGAGGGACCTCACCCCGTGGTAACTGAGGCAAACAGCATAAGGCAGTTTTTGCCTTTATGCATCCGCGCGCCTTTGAGAGATTCCGAGGTGGGACTAAATGTCCCACCCCAATTCTCTTACGCCTGCAGCAGGGATGGTGCTCCCAATTGCATCGGCTGTTGAGGCGTACAGCTCCAATCGAGGGCCAAGGTGTGTGCGTGAGACTCTTCCGCGCTGGCCGTGGCTATTCAATCTGGGATATCTCGGCTTGGAGCAACCTCGAGCAGGCTTCGAGCTTCCTCGCCAATGGCGGTCAAGGCCTGGAACCTGAAATCAATAGCACGGCCTCTCGGCCAAATCAGACAGGCGGGGGACCTTCGCCGTGGCACGGCGAAGGTGGTCAGGGGGTCTGCAGGGGGCGAGATGGAGCTGTCGGGTCGTCCTAGGTCAAACTGTGAGCGAGGGAGTGGGTGTGTTCGGTGGGTCTGCAGAGGGTGTTTGGTGGGAAGTGGAGGGGCGGAAGAGGATCAGGGTGAGGAGGCGGAGGTTCTGCGGTAGTCGGCGAGCCGTGTGGGTCGCTGAGGTGATGGGAGCGGCTCGCCGGAGGGTGGTCGGAGGCGGAGAGGATGAGGGTGAACAGGGTCGGTAGAGGGCTTAATTGACTAAATCGAAAGCGGGGAAAGAAAGAGGAGAAGAAGGGGAGTAAGTCTAACTTAACTGCAGGGACGAAGGGGGAGGAACAGGGCGACAGTCGTATCGACTGTCGCCGGAGAAGATGATGCTCAGAGAGAGGAGCGGCGGCGAGCAGAGGGCTGGAGAGGCGCCAGCTGGGTGCGGCGTGGCGCGGGAAGAGCAGGGGAGGAAGTCTCTGCTGCTGGTAGTGCGGCAGAGCGAAGAGGTGGAGGGGGAGGAAGTCGCCGGAGCTGGTGAGCGTCTGCCGGAGAAAGAAGAGAAGAAAGATGGGGGTTTTCTCCGTCAGATCCAGGCTGCCTTGGTCGGTGGAGCGGCGGGGGGTATTTATAGGGTTGAAGCAGGGAGGAAGGCGGAGGGAGACGACGTGTCTCCCTCGCCGGAGCATGGTCGGAATTCGAACCCATACCGTCCGTGCGTTCGCACGGCCGGTATGGGGGGCTGCAATGACCATGGGGGTGCTCCTGCGACGGCTGACGACGCAGGGCACCCCCGGTACACTTGCCAGGTCCTCCACCTCACCCTGCGCGGCGCCATGCTCCGCGCAAGGTCGCCGGAGCATGGTGCTGGCAGGGTTTTGCAGGAGGGACCTGTTTGCAAAGAACGAAGGAGAGTTAGGGGCCAAAATGCGAGGGTTCAAAAGTTGAGGGCCAAAGAGTAAATATATGAGGACCAAAGTGTGAAGTCGGTCAAGGAGGTTTCTTCTTAGGCTCAAGTTTTTATACATGACTAATTAGGACCTAAGGAATCTGATGGTGAATTTTATTTTCATATTAAACCTTGTTTGACCGGTCAATTTGCGCAAAAACCCAAATTAAGTTATTAATTGGGCATGGTTCTCAATGTAGGTCAAAATGGGTTCTAAAGGCCAAATTGAAGGTTCTAAACCCTAAAGATTATTTTTCTATGAATTTTAGAGGGTTTATTCTATTTTTACTTTGCCTCGAACCTTGTGAATTGAAGTGGGTTGTTTTAGGGTTACAGATTATCATTTGGTTCCTTGGAAGTGCTGTAGCCCTTGCTAGATCATCTCATCCCACTTTTATTCTTATTAAGCTGTTTTGACCTGTGTTTGGGCCCTGAATTACCCTGTATGCGGATTATACTGGTAAAATTGCACTTTTACCCCTTATGGCTGGTTTTCTTCTCAAACTCAGAATTCTCTGAGTTAAGCCTTTCCTTGAGATATGTAGGAGCTTTTATCCTTTGTATTGGGTCAAAATGAGCTAGTTATGGCTCATGATGAGGTTCTCATCATACCCCCATGCCTAGCTTTTGCTAGTCCCTTAGCAAAAAAAAACTTAAGGTTTCAACCCTTGTTCTAGACCATGAAGTTTTCAATGGTTTTAGATAAGTGCCTTTTTATTTGAGCATAGATTAGGTTAGAATGCTGACCATAGGCCTAAAAGATACTCTAGTACCAATCAAGATCCAAATCTGTCTAGCCTTAGCCTCAGTCTTTTAGCAAAGGTTTTTAAGGCCCGCAAGAACTAACCTAAGGTTTATTGGACTTCGTGGTTAAAGCACCCGTGCTTGAAATGATTTTAGCCCTGGCCCAGTTCGCAGTGCATTTTGTAAGAGAGAGATAGAAAGTTTTTTTCTGTTTGGAGAGTTTTCTCTCTCTTTTTCTTTTTAGTTCTAGCCTAGGATTGGCTTTTCAACACGGTCTGTATCAGATTCCTTGCTCCCATCATCAATCCTCAAGGGTTCCTGGCGATCGATGCTTCGAGATAGCACCGCCCATGGCAACCCCCGGAACCCTGGCTATTGAGATTTCGAGATAATCCCATCCATGGTATTCCGTGGCCGAATCCAGACCCTGGCAATTGACACTTCGAGATAATGCCATCCATGGAATCTGAACCAGCAGAGTGCTTACATGCCCCCCGTAGGATATGTAAATATCCTAAGAAACAAGCACCGAGGAGATGATATTTTGTTACGCATCTTCGAGGGGATTTTCCGCCTCTCTGCGCTGGGAACTCGTCCAAATCAACTTGTGTTGATCGGCCATTCCTATTCTAGGTGTTCTTTTCAGATTTTTGCGACGCTTCTGCGTGATTCTGATTTTTACGCTTACTGAACCAGGCTGTGTGTGAGATTAGGGTGCTTAGGTTACTGAGTCCCGTAAACCAAAAATTAGTTAACGAGGCCGAATACTCCCTAAGCCTTAGACCTAATACTTCAGCTTTTCATTTTCCTCAACCTCTTGAGGAGTGTCCAGATCTTAATGAGTACTAAGAGTCTATTCAAGAATGCCTAAGGTTTGCATTCTTACTAATCTTATTGTGCACTTTTCAGTTATTTTCTTGAATGAGGTCTAGAACTTAGGTTAATTCCTTAGTTCCTTACTAATGACTATCAACTTTTCTTATAATTTTGTGCTCCTTTTTCATTTTGTTTCTTCTCTCCTTCACAAAATTTTCCTTCTCCTCTTTTCCTCTTATTCTTTTTCGAAAAATTTTTTTTTTTTTTTAATTTTTATGGTATTTTTGGCATATGTGAATTTTTCGTTTGAAACCTTTTCTTACAAGTTTTTGCACTTTCCTACCCCCCCATGCCTAAGATTTGCAATGTCCTCATTGTAACCTAGGGGGTCTTAGTTCATTCCTTAAGACAGAAATTTGGGTGAGTGGATGGGTCGGGTTGAATTTTTGCGGACGATTTCAAATTTCAGATGCGAACATCTGAGTTGGGGTCGGCTGTCTATAAGGGTGAACTTCGAGTGCTGAAAGGTGTCAGAACAAGTTTCAGGTTTTCAAAGAGAATGACGGGCTGCCTCCCGTTAAGCGCTAAATTTGATGCCTTCAGCCAAGCGGGAAATGCGATGGAGAGGGGATGGTCAAATCAGCAGAGTTTTGTAAGACAAGCACCTTGATTAAGAGCCTGGTTGGTCCAACCAGGTGCTTGTTCAGATCAACAGGCTGATGATGCAGCCCAAACCCAATCAATCTGGTGGGTTGATAGATGTGTATAAAAAAGTGTGGAACCCACCATAAACTATGAGGCTCAGATGGATGTGGAAGTGTAAACGCAGGGTTTGGCTGAGCCGAATCAGCCTGGTCAGAGTAGGGACCCGTAGGATAATCAGTGGTTGATGCAGGAACCCTACAGGGGTGATCAGAGAATGATAGAGCATGGTATGTAGTCTGATCAATGTTCGAAACCCGATGTGGAAATGCAATCGGCTCGGTGAGAGGTGAATCAGCATAGAAATTGAGTCCGGTTGCGGGTCGGGGTTTGGGAGAGGTTTTGATCCGTTCCGTGTGTGCGGATGAGGTGGTCATTGTGTACGAGGGCTCTTCTAGAAACAGATGATAGGTGATTTTCTGTAGAGAGTCCTCTGGGTAACTATCAAATGCCGGAAGAGTGTTTGTAGGATGAAAGAAATCGGATTCGAGAAAAAATTTGGATTCTGGGTTGCAATCACTCTTGGCATTTTCTGTTTTTGGTTCCTGAGGATCGAAAAGGAATGATTCTGTGTTATCGGTGATCTCGGGAATCAGGACCTCAGAGTCAGAGTCAGAGTCAGAGTCATGTGAACTGAGGTCGTAGATAGGCCTGGCGTGTTCAGGAAGGGGAATCTCTCCGCAATTATAGTCAGATCTGAAATTGTCGGAGAGTTGGCGAAAATGATCATGAATTCCACCACAGCAGAAATCATCAGATGTGGAATCAGCAGCCTGATTGGGTTCTAGCCTATATATCACTTCTGGGCTCAAAAAGATGTTCTGTTCAAGCTCTAAGCTGGTAGGATAGACCCCATTAAAACCTTGCTCATCCAACTCCTCAGTTTCTGTATCATAAATTGGCATGTTTTCTGAAAAATCGATCAGATTTCCTGAGGATGTTGGAGAGGGATATTCATTAAATAGAGGCCCGGAATCATATTCTGTAAAAATTTGATCTTTCTCATAAGGGGCCTCATAATCTTCCCAATAAGTTTCAGATCTAGGTTCTAGGCTTAGGATGTGGGTAGAATTATTAGAACCTAAGTCTGAATAACCTTCGAGGGTTACCTTATCAAAACAAGGGGCGGAATTTATACCCTCCAGAGGTTCAATTCTAATCTTGTTATTGCAGGAGTCTTGGAGTTCTAAGCTTGGTGATTTATGGCCTAGGGTTGGCTCAGCATTGTGTTCTCCTGCAATATCCCAACCTAATTCAACATTGTCTTCTATCTGGGTTGGGATTTTACAACCACTTTGTGCCTCAATCCCGAGATCTGGGAAACTGAATTGTTCCTTAATACTGTTCCAAGATGGTTCATCCTCTGTTTCTGGTTTATACGGGTATTTCTGGTTGATAATTTGTTCTACTGATTTCATCATTTCTACCCGTTTTATAAGGGCATCTTGGTGTTGTTCCCAAAGTACAGGATTTGTCAAGCATTGAAGGTATTCAGATTGGTGTAATTTTTCCATCTCAATGTATCCTGTCATGAGCATATCTCGGGTTGATCCTTTTGAAATTCCAGTTAATAGAATTTGGGCACAGTTTATGATGAAGGATGTGGTTGTTGGGACATCAACCTGAATATCTCCTATTGAGGTTTTTTCTTCTTTTTCATAGAATCTTATGGCATCCTTGATCATTTTATCTTTCATAGATCTCCGATATTCAGGTTTCTTGAATGGTAGTCTTGCTAGGTGATTAGGCTGCATAATTGGATCTGGTGGTGGAATCAAAGTTTGAATTAAGATGGAAGAAGGGGATTTTGTTCAGAATCAGAGGAAAGAGGGGCTATGTGAATGATTTCTGCAAAAACAAAGGAACCGAGGCTTAGCCTCGGGAAGAGTGAATTTCTATAGGAGGTTTCAAGGACCTCCTGAAAAATACTGAAGGGCTGGATGAGATAAGCAGGTGCTGGACCCAATCAAGACACCCAAAAATTGTTGGGTGACTATAGAGGTTCGGGGCAGATGGACCCCTTGATCAGAAAGATCGTCCACCTGAGAATTACCTGGGCAGCCAGAGAGGGAGAGTCCCGCGAAGACCCCTACACGGTAGAGCGTCCCCACGGGTTACAGGGTTTCCCCCACCCGACCTCTCTTGTCACTGCAGTTCCAGGTAGACCAGAATGGGGATCTTGACCTCTTAAGTCTACCAATTTTAAGATCAGGGTGCTTAAGGTTTTCACTTGAACTTTAGTCTTTTAAGTGCAAGGAGTGACCTAATTTAAGGTTGGTTGACCCAAGGGGTCAACTTTACCTCTTGTTTTCTTTGAGAGCTTTTAGGTCCTGTCTTTTAGGGTTCAAGTGTTTAGAGAGCCAATTGTTTTAGATTTTCTTTGAATAGGTATTTTCAGACAAGGGCTTGGGCACACTTCATTTGGTTTTCTCAATTCTTGCTTAAGGAGTGTGTCTCTAAATCCCTAGTGTTGGATCCTAGGTTGGCTCTACTTGGTCCAGTTAATTCTTTGTTGGGTAATTAGGGCTCAAGCAAGAATGTGTTAGCCCTTAAATACCCTTAATAGTGTGCAGAAATAATGAGTTGAAAACATGCAACTTTTATGGTTACTAAATATGGAAGACAGGTTAGCCCTATATTGCTTGTTCTTTTCTTTTCTTCCTCTTTAGAGTGTAGGGGTTAATAGTGAGAGGAAAAATTTACCTGTCTTTGGTGTGGTTGCTTGTCTTCTTGAGTTCCTGTAGCTGCACAAAAGAGAGGAGATTATCAGAAATAATAAAAGAATACAGGAATCTTTACCTCTAGAATAGCCGTTGCTCCCCGGCAACGGCGCCAAAATGATTGGAACGTAGGGTTCGACCGGTTTGTGTTATATCGTTGTAGTAAAGCCGGTTGTTACCAACGTATCATATAAAATTTTTTACTCGGAAAAATAAAAGAGTTCCCGAGGTCGAACTCAGGGAGCAAGTTGTATTCTAGAGATATACAAGTTCTATTACAAAAATAAAGAGAGAGAGAGAGAGATGAAAAATTGGCTTCTTCTTCTTTTCTTCTTTCTTCCTCTTTGTCTTTGGTTCTTCCTGTTCTTCTTCTTCTTCTTCTTCTTTTTCTTCTGCTTTCTTCAGATTTTCCCCTCGTGCTCTTCTTCTTGTTTCCTTTCTTTCTTTTTCGTCAGATCATCTTCTTCTTTTCTTGCTTCTTGCTTCTCTTCATTCCTTCTTCTTCTTTGTCTTCACCTGCCTTGACTTCTCTTTTTCTTCTTTCGCGATGGCCGTTGCTCTTCCTTCTTCTTCAGCGGGTCTTCTTCTTCTTTGGCTGCTGACCTTCCGTCGTCTGCCCCGGTGCTGAGACGACTTAACAATGCCTTCGCTACAGTGCAGCAGCTCCTTCTTCTTCAGCGGGTCTGCTTCTTCTTCTTTGGCCTGCACACTTCAGAGTTTATTCGTCAAGAGGCAAAAACCTACTCTACCCCCCTCCCCCGCGTATTTCTCTCTCTGAAATCACTCTTCGGAAGCTCTCCCAGAGCGCTACCGGGTAATCGGGTTCGGGTCAGGCCCGGGTCCAGGCCCACCGGCGTGCGTGGTGGGCGAGGAGTGCAGGTCAGTCTAATCGGGTCGGGCCAGGTCCGCGGAGCGTGGTCACGGACGAGGCCGAGTCGGGTCGGGTCGGGTGAGAGGGACCTCACCCCGTGGTAACTGAGGCAAACAGCATAAGGCAGTTTTTGCCTTTATGCATCCGCGCGCCTTTGAGAGATTCCGAGGTGGGACTAAATGTCCCACCCCAATTCTCTTACGCCTGCAGCAGGGATGGTGCTCCCAATTGCATCGGCTGTTGAGGCGTACAGCTCCAATCGAGGGCCAGGGTGTGTGCGTGAGACTCTTCCGCGCTGGCCGTGGCTATTCAATCTGGGATATCTCGGCTTGGAGCAACCTCGAGCAGGCTTCGAGCTTCCTCGCCAATGGCGGTCAAGGCCTGGAACCTGAAATCAATAGCACGGCCTCTCGGCCAAATCAGACAGGCGGGGGACCTTCGCCGTGGCACGGCGAAGGTGGTCAGGGGGTCTGCAGGGGGCGAGATGGAGCTGTCGGGTCGTCCTAGGTCAAACTGTGAGCGAGGGAGTGGGTGTGTTCGGTGGGTCTGCAGAGGGTGTTTGGTGGGAAGTGGAGGGGCGGAAGAGGATCAGGGTGAGGAGGCGGAGGTTCTGCGGTAGTCGGCGAGCCGTGTGGGTCGCTGAGGTGATGGGAGCGGCTCGCCGGAGGGTGGTCGGAGGCGGAGAGGATGAGGGTGAACAGGGTCGGTAGAGGGCTTAATTGACTAAATCGAAAGCGGGGAAAGAAAGAGGAGAAGAAGGGGAGTAAGTCTAACTTAACTGCAGGGACGAAGGGGGAGGAACAGGGCGACAGTCGTATCGACTGTCGCCGGAGAAGATGATGCTCAGAGAGAGGAGCGGCGGCGAGCAGAGGGCTGGAGAGGCGCCAGCTGGGTGCGGCGTGGCGCGGGAAGAGCAGGGGAGGAAGTCTCTGCTGCTGGTAGTGCGGCAGAGCGAAGAGGTGGAGGGGGAGGAAGTCGCCGGAGCTGGTGAGCGTCTGCCGGAGAAAGAAGAGAAGAAAGATGGGGGTTTTCTCCGTCAGATCCAGGCTGCCTTGGTCGGTGGAGCGGCGGGGGGTATTTATAGGGTTGAAGCAGGGAGGAAGGCGGAGGGAGACGACGTGTCTCCCTCGCCGGAGCATGGTCGGAATTCGAACCCATACCGTCCGTGCGTTCGCACGGCCGGTATGGGGGGCTGCAATGACCATGGGGGTGCTCCTGCGACGGCTGACGACGCAGGGCACCCCCGGTACACTTGCCAGGTCCTCCACCTCACCCTGCGCGGCGCCATGCTCCGCGCAAGGTCGCCGGAGCATGGTGCTGGCAGGGTTTTGCAGGAGGGACCTGTTTGCAAAGAACGAAGGAGAGTTAGGGGCCAAAATGCGAGGGTTCAAAAGTTGAGGGCCAAAGAGTAAATATATGAGGACCAAAGTGTGAAGTCGGTCAAGGAGGTTTCTTCTTAGGCTCAAGTTTTTATACATGACTAATTAGGACCTAAGGAATCTGATGGTGAATTTTATTTTCATATTAAACCTTGTTTGATCGGTCAATTTGCGCAAAAACCCAAATTAAGTTATTAATTGGGCATGGTTCTCAATGTAGGTCAAAATGGGTTCTAAAGGCCAAATTGAAGGTTCTAAACCCTAAAGATTATTTTTCTATGAATTTTAGAGGGTTTATTCTATTTTTACTTTGCCTCGAACCTTGTGAATTGAAGTGGGTTGTTTTAGGGTTACAGATTATCATTTGGTTCCTTGGAAGTGCTGTAGCCCTTGCTAGATCATCTCATCCCACTTTTATTCTTATTAAGCTGTTTTGACCTGTGTTTGGGCCCTGAATTACCCTGTATGCGGATTATACTGGTAAAATTGCACTTTTACCCCTTATGGCTGGTTTTCTTCTCAAACTCAGAATTCTCTGAGTTAAGCCTTTCCTTGAGATATGTAGGAGCTTTTATCCTTTGTATTGGGTCAAAATGAGCTAGTTATGGCTCATGATGAGGTTCTCATCAGCGGGCACAGTGGTCACTCAATCATGATCGAGCGGCTGATGTAGCAGAGACATGGCATCATGGATGGCGGGCACGCTAAACGTGCATGATGCATGAGCACATACGCGATCTGACGCTCGGGCGCGATCTTGAGACGTCGGAACGTAATCTCGGCCGTCTGATTGAGATTAGGCTCAATCTACACCCTCGAATGCAGATAAGACAACTGATGCGAATCGACGACTTACAATGCTTGGTGTGCAAGCGTTATCAGCTAAAGAGAAAGAGACATGGACGTGGCCTCTTGTGGGTGCTCGGATTAGAGATGAAGGGCCCTCCTTGCATGCGCACTAACAACAACATACGCCTTTAGTGACACTTAATGCATCACTAAAGGCTGCATATTCATTTTAATGGCCTTTAAAATGACTTTTATGCCCTTCTTCCTCAACTATAAAAGGGACCTCATACCTCTCATTTTCTTCATCCCTTCTCTTCTTCTCTCACTTCCTCTAAAGCTCTACGAGTTGGTCCCATACCCGAGATGCTCCATTAAAGCTAGAGTAAAATAATTTTCCATCTTCTCACCCGCTTCATGGAGCATCCCGTGGTTGTCTTCTCGCCGCCATTCGGGAAGTAGATCCCGCTACGACATCACCCTGCTTCATCCTCCGTCCTCCAGCTTCACTCACCACCCTCTTCCAGGTGCTCCGTCAATGCGTCTTGTCCTCCAAGTAGCCATCAAGGAGGATTCTCTCATCCCTCTCTTTTTACCGCTTTCTAGTGTAGATTTTCAGCTTTCTAGTTGTAGCAAGTAGATGTAATAGACATGATTCTATAGTTATAAAATATTTGTTCATTCTCTCCTTATTTTCTCTTTCTTTGTATTATTCTATCTCTCTCTTCTATTATTTATTATTTAAGTAGAATAGCTAGTGTAGATTGAATTCGACCAGTTAATCTACTTTGTGACAATAATTCCAAATGCAATCTTTAATCAAACATTCGCCTCCCTGTATTCGACCTGGGATTCACTAGAGTTTCAGTTATGAATTTTATTTGATAGCGGATTTTTACGCAACTACAATGATAGGTTTTCAAACTCAATCTTTTAGAGTGCAAAATCTAACTCATCAGGCACCACCTAAATCTAGCCATTCATCCCATAACCACCTCCTTAAACCTAATTCCAACCCTCCACCAATCCACGCCAACCAACCCCCTCTCCATTCCTATTAATACCCCATCTAACCACCACCATATCATCATCTCTTCCATTAGTTAGGTCCACCATTACTCCACCATAACCCACGTCAAGGAAGAAGAAGAAGAGAAGAAGATCAAGGGGGCAACCAACCCGCCCCCTTGGTGCCTTTTTTCTCTCTTTCTTCTCCCTTGTGCCATGCCAAGGAGGAGGTCATCTACATAGAGGGGATGGCTAGGCAGAGGAGGAAACTTAAGGTGGTTGACACCCACCTTGACGAGAGAGCTTGGAGGACAACTACATCAAGAAGAAGCTAAGGATCATCCTTTTTAACTGTGGAGCAACCACACTTGGAGCAAGGGCTATCCAGGCTTCTACAGAGGATCTCCCATTCTTCTTTTTTATCTTGTTTTATATTAGCTAGTAGTTTACTATTTTTCTTGTAGAAGCATTCCTCTACCTATAATCTACTTACTAGTAATACAAAATTCAATTGCCTTCCGATTTCTATTTTCAAGCTTAGTGTGTTTTTCATGCAATTAGTTAATTAGTGCACCACACTCTCCTCTTCTAATTACACTAAGCGCACTTGCCTAGGGTGAGCTTAGAAGAGAGGGTTTCATTCTTATCACCTAGGCATAGTTTTAGTGTAGTTAATCTTCGCTTCAAAAACCTGATTGTTTCTGAAAACCCTAAAAACAACAAAAATCAAAAATACAAAAAGACAAGTGCAGATTTGAGAAGCGACAGAGAGAACCACTACATGTGATTAACGAATTGGCCTCCTTGGATGACCTTGGATACTCTAGTAGCTAGGTATTACAAATTTTAAAAGTTGATTGCGGATTTACGTGTGCAATGACACTACTTTGCATTATTAACAAACCGCGTATTTTCTCGCATCAGCTGCAACAGCACGTTGGAGAGTGCCACTATTCTCAAACTCGTGACGTGGGTTTGACTCCTTCGACGCTTGCCATTGACCGCATAGGTGGAAGCGGCTAAATAGAGCTGCTTGATTTGGATCTAGCGGCGACGAATGCGACACGATGGATGAGCATGGATACTCCCGCACACATGCACTATCATACACGTGATCCGATGCTCCATCTGATGCACCATCCCACACTCCATCTGACGCATGCTTAAGCCGCAATCCGCTATCTCCCCTCAGCCGTGTGATTTGAATCGAATGGCTACCATTTTATCACATGTGTGCTCAGCGTAATTTCAAATAGCAGACATCAGCGATTGTGTGATGGCTTCAACGACGTTTATGGCGGATCTTCAATGACGCCTTTGATGTCACTAAATGTCCCATGCACGAAATGTCTTCTCTCCTCCACTATAAAAGAACCATTACCCCTCCCATTCTTCTTCATCTCTTCCTCTCCCTCACCACCTCCAAGGCTCTAGAGAGAGCTTGTCCTAAGTCCAGGATGCTTCTGTAGAGTAGAAAAGAAATATTTTTTCCTACTTCTCATCCCCGTTCAAAGAGCATCCTGTGGATGTCCTCTCACCACCTTCTAGAAGTAGATCGTCGTCACAATGCCGTCATGCCCCGTCCTCCTTCCTCCGACGCCGTTCTTCGTCCAGCTCCTCACCACCGTCATCTAGACGTCATCAAAGCGAGTCGTCCTCCAAGTAATCGTCGAAGGGAATTCTTCTCAACCCATTTTATCTTTTATTGCTTTTTAGTATAATTGCAATTAGTTGTAATAGACATGACTCGATTTTATGAAATATCTCTCTCTCTCTTATTTTGCTAGAGTAGCTTAGAATAGATAATAAACATTTCGCTTGATATTCTATCTTATAAAAATACCAAAAAGACTCAAAAGATAAAAACAACAAAAATAAATAAAATGAATGCGCGGATTTGAAAACCAAATGTTCGCCTCCTTGTGTTCGACCCGAGACTTACTTTGAGTTTCAGTTATAAATTTATTTGGTAGCGATATTTTTTTGACTACAATGACGAGTTCTCCAAAACCTTGATTTTACTCACGAAAAATATGCTCACCATTTTGGCACCGTTGCCGGGGAGGCAACGCTTTTTTATTTTTCTTGCATTTTTTCACCTTACCTAACTTTTATCTCACTTTTTCTCTGATCTTGCTATGATTGCAAGTAAGTACTCTTCGAAGGCGAGCCAGAGCGGTTAGATTGGAGAAAAGTGCTGATTAAGGTTCTGTAAGTTTTCCCCCACCACCTACCCATTAGATTTCCATTCCATCACCTAATAACTCAAACTCAAATCAACTTAGGTGCCTGCATAAACCCTAGGTTAGATCTTGGTTGTTTGATTGTCACTCCACCCACCTCACCCTGCATATATTTATTTAATAAATAAAAGGCCATTTGATTGTGGGATTTACTGAAAGTTACACACATTAAAAGCCACAACTCTTGACCTAAGGCTCACACTCCATTAATTCTTCCACTTAACCAGAATTTGACCAGTGGCTCTGGTAGACCTTAACTCAACACATAAATAAGCAAGTAGAAAATCTGAATAGGTTAAACAATTTTGTGTGTCTTAGTGTAGTGGTGCAACAGGCTAATTGCTTGAACTATTTGGGTTGCACCACTAAATTTAAAACTGATTCATCAAGTAGCTTGCTACTTAGGGTTTAATTTTTAGGAACTAACCAGGCACTCCATATTCTTTTTAAGTTTTAAAGAGATATATCAACACTAGTGCTTTCAAAACTTGGAGTGTTCTCCTAAACTTGATTGAATACACCTAAAGTTGAACCCTAAAAGTTACTAAACAAGAACGTACCCTGAAAGACACATCATCAAAACCTTATTTGAAAACCATTGGTTGTACATGCACACACATATTAATCAATTTTTAAGGGCACAACACATTCCAAGAGCACAATCATTCTAAGCCTGATTAAAACTAAGTAGACGTTGGCCTTAAGGATTGATTCACTCTTCGGGACCTAGATTGAGATTGTTTTCGATTAATCTACCTATACCAGTCCATCTAACGTCTAGCTAGGAGAGTAGTGTCAAACGACCATGGTTAGGGGATATTAAAGGAACTGAAGGCACAAGCCAAAGGAAGAAAACAATCCCTCCATCTAACTACTTGGACTGACCGGATAAAAGTAGATGAAATCGCTTCTTTCATCTCAAGACAGGTTCTGAGAGTCTATAGGTCTTTAGGCTACCCATTTAAAGATAGGTTTGATTGAGTGTATTGCAGGGCACCTTTCTCTCCTTTGTTTTCCCTCCTACTTCACCATGTATTCTTCCACACCACACTCTCATTTCCAATCCTACCCTCCTACCACCACTTATCCTTAAGATGATGACTATCCTGACCCGACTTATGACTACCCATCCCCTAGTTTGGATAACTTTGATTGGGGATATGATTCCAGACCTCTGTGTCTAGGGCTTAACCCTGGACAACAAGACTATGATTATTATCCTTCTCATGCCTATACTAATTATAGATCTCCACCCTTTGACGATCAACCTAACCCAATCTACAATCAAGAAGGATATGATGATTATAACTCCTACCCTTCCCAGAATTATGCTAAATATAGGTTACCACCTCTCTGTAAACAACCTGAAATGACCTACTATCAGGGAGGACCCCAAGAACCTCAATTCTTTAAATCCCATGAATTTAACCCAAACCCACCCAACCATGAACTGAACCACTCAATTCAGGTAAACCAGGTCTAAGAAAAGGTGTTGGCCAATTTGAGGAACACTATACGACCTTTAGAAACCCAGCCAACACCCGCAATGAAGAATTGGAACCCCTGATTCAAATGATTGACGATCTGAATAGTTCGTTATTGGATTGGCTCCAAGATATCGAGGATAAGGGCCTAGGTGAGTTTTTGCTGGGGAAATTGTCGAGATTGAGGATGAAATTCATGGTTGCCTTAGTCCAATCATGGAATGATTGTCAGGATTACCCCCCTTCAGGAGAGCCAATGTCAGAAACCGCTTAAGCGCCTGTCGAGGGGGACACATTTTATGAGATCAGGGATGACCAGGTTGGTCTAAAGCAACCCATTGAGGATGAACTGATTTTCTCACCCGAGATCCCCGAGCCAGGGAGCGAGGAAAAATATGTCTCCATGGACCAAGGAACAACATACAATTTTGAAATATATATAAATGAGGATCAATAATTCTTTGATTCTGAGGGTGAAGAATCTTTAGGTGAAGTCTCACTTAAGCTTAAGGAGAATGATTTTAGTGAGACTAACAAGCTTGAGGAGCATGATGAACCATTTGATAGCCCAATCATTGAAGATTGTGATCCTATTGGGGCTAACTTGGAGGATCCGAATCCTAATTTACTAGAAGATTCAATCAGTAGCCCCATTCCTCTACCAGACCCCGAAGAATATATTGATGATCTTAAAATTATCAAACCCAATTAAATTGATTCAGCCACGATTTTTGGATTTGGGTAAACTAAATGGGGTGAATAATATGCTAGAGGTCCTGGAAATCAAGCACTTAAACTTGGGAGGATAGGAATTTGGCAATTAAGATCTAGGAAGTTAACTCTGGGGAAGATAGGAGTTTAAATTTAAGGGTTCCTACTGACCTGAAACCACCTACCCTCTATCAAGACCCTTACGATATCTTTGATGTGAAACCCTAGTACAAAATAATTGAATATCTTTCTAAGCTGAACTCTAAGTGGACACTTGAATCGAGTGAACTAGATCTACCTATTGTCCACCGCTTTAGACTTGGGTTGTACAACACAAAACTACAGGCTCAGCCCCGTAAACACAACAATCTTCGATTCTGTGTGATTTTCATCTAAAATCTCAGAACCACTCGACCCTAGGGTATGGGTCTACACCATAATCTGGTCCACATCTGTGGACACCTGCTAGCGAGTCCTAAGATCAATATTTTATTTTGATTTTGACCTGCACCTGTGAATTCTTAACATCTTCTTTCTTTGTATAATATGCCGAGCAGAAGGCAATAAACTTAGTACATGTATATATTCCACTTTCTTTGCGAAGCTTACTAGATTTTCACAAAATTCAGGTGATACTCTACTTACTCTGCCCTTTTCATGTCTTTATTTTTACAATGAAGACATTGCATCATTTAAGCATGGAGGGTGGATACTTAATCCTAAAATTATTTTGTTAACCCCATAAAATTTCTTTTATTTTATTTAAAAAAATTAAAATTAAAAAAAAATACATAGAATTAGGAGAATAAAACTTAGGCATTAGGAGCTATTAACTTTAGGAAATGATATGATAGGACTTAAACACTTAGACTCCTCAGGTCTTCGGGCTTAATTAGCCCGAGTGTCTACTAAAATGTGGACCTATTTCTTAAGTCATCGCCAAGTTAATTTTATTTTAATTTGGTTAATAAATTGGGGTGATAAGTATATGAATTATCAACTCGTCCTCTAATTTAAGGGGATTTTGAGTTTAAAGCATCTACACACTATTTGCACTGACTTACTTTTCGATGGATTTTATAGACGTCGTCGTCCCTCCCTCCAAAGCCTTCTTCATCTCTGGCGCTGACAAATCATAACCGACGTCGCCTCCGCCCTCTCGCCGTCCATAACTACCCCCTTTCGACTCCTCTCCTTCCCCTGACTCTACTCACACACATAGACTCTATATTCGCATGCTCATACACCCACCTCAACGGCACCTTCCCTAGCTCCGACCACACTCCGATGAGCACTCATGCCTTCCACTGACCACCAAATCACTCACCACCGCTCCCAAAACCTCTACCACACCTCTACGACCAAAACCCCTCTTCCTATTTCACGATTCATGCCCTCGACACCTCCAGCGAACTCAACCTCCTTCGCACACCATCCCTGACTCCATCAGCCATCCACATGCCCTCTCACCACACGCAACACCCACCAACACGTTCGCCTCTTATAGGAAAAGCTTCTGAGCTATTTTGATGTGGCCGCAAGGCCATATTCGTGGTTTCAAGTACCCGCCGAAGCACCGCTGCTGCAACCTTCTTCTCTGACCTCCGCTGCAGTTCTCCGACCGTGTTCTTCAACACTACCACCACCAGGTGTTGCAGACCATCCCCAGGAGTCTTTCCAAACCCTCAATCGCTGCTGCCAGGGCTTCTTTCATCCCCAATCAGAGGCAACATCAGCTGCAGCTTCCACGCAAAGAAGATGTGGGATATTAGTCCCACATCGTGGACTGAGGAGCCTTCAGCTACGCGTATAAGGAAAAAGTCCCCTCTGCTGTTTGCCCAAGATCATAGGGGTCAGGTCCCTCTCGCACCTCCGCACACTCCTCGCCCACCTACACACCAGCGGGTCTGGACCCTTGACCGATTACCCAATTAAATCCAATACTGTATACTTGGGTTTGAGCTAAGAGAAGAGAAAGAGAATCAGAAAGAGGGGGCGGGTTTTTCTCTACCTTGGGATTCATGCCCTCTCCCTCTCTCAACACTTAGCCTCTGTAGGCTTTATGAGAGGCCCTTGAGCCTCTATTGGTGCTGCTGTTGTGCCTCCTCTCAGGCTTGAAGAAGAGAAGCCCTTGTGCTTCTTGTGTTGTGCTGTGCCTTATGATCTTAGGCTCTTATGAGAGCCTTATGCTTTTTTGGTGCTGTGCCTCTTCTGATAAGGCGTCTGGAAGCTTGCCCTTTCATCTGAGATTGATTCTGCTGGTTACTATGGGAATATTTGAGTACTTGACTAATGTGGCTTAATGGTTGTGGTTTACTGTTCATTTATTTGAGTATTTGTGAGCATAAATTTAAGGGTTAATTTGGTGATTCAAATCACCATTTTAACCCGATCTTTTTACATTGTTCTTCTTGTTCCTATTGAAATATCATCTTGAGCATCTTGTTGATTTTAATTGCATATTCTCTTGATAAATTGTAATTGGTGAACTAAATTGCACAATTGCTCCTTGCGAACGACCTCGAACTCATTTTTAATTCTGAGCTTTACAAATTTAATTATTTTGCATTTTCGTTGACCATACTATACACATTTTCTTAAACATCAACGATTTCGTGCAAACAGGAGGATATAATGAAAATGAAGAAGATTCTCTCTCCATTTTCAATACAAAGGGAAGGCCAATCTTATGGAGTATAAATTGATTTTAGAAATGGATTGAAAGTTAGTGCACTTATACATTTTAAAGCAGATTCCTAAAGTTGATCCATTCTATACGAAATTCAATTAGTCTTCACATCAGTCTGTTTGGGAGTTGGACTTCCTTGATTGGTTTAAAGAGCATGTAAAACAGATGAAAGAAAATAACCCTAGGTGGCTCGAAGATTTGATGTTACTGCTGAGATCCCGCTGAGTTACAGACATTATCACTTAGGATTTATAATAAATGGCTTCAGATTTAGGATAAGATTAATTAATGATGAGAAGACAATGCAACATGCTGGAGTCATTGTCAGTTGCAATATGACGATTGATTGTGATGGCTACTATGGCCAAATCATTGAAATTGTGGTGATGAGCTTCAAATGTGATTGCAAAGTGGTAGGTTTGATGCTTTTAAGAATGGCATTGGTTTCAAGAAAGGGTAAGGCCCCACTTTCTTATCAGGTTCCTTATACAGCTTACTTAGTTGAGGAGCCTGACAACAAGGACTACGATGAGGAAGTTGGTGGGGGGTACGTACAGGGGGAGGACGTACAGGTGGAGGAGGGGGTACAAGAGGAGGAGGTACAGGCGAAGGTGCCTGCTATGACTGAGGCAGGCATTAGTACTGGTAAATAATTCTGTCATCTTTTAATATAAACTTGCATTTCTTGAATTTATAATTTATTTCTCTTGTAATTTATTTTATGATAATATTATATAAATTATTTTCAGGTAAGAAAACAAGAGGTCCTACTCGAAATCTAGACCTAGATAGACGACCAGTAGGCACTAGGATCCCAGTCAAGATTAATCCTTCGGGGAAAGTAAAGAATTACCCGAAGTCAACTAGTCGACTAGTGACCATTACCAAGTCGGTAGTTCTTTCATCCTTCGACTGGATGAAAGTGTCGAAGGACATTAAGGCAGCAGTTATTCGCGAGTTGCAGGTAAATGCATCTCCAATACCATAATAAATCTTCATTTCTTTTATATAAGAATTACATTTACTTCATAATTGTAGGGGATATTTGATTGGGGACCGATCCGAACGTCCCCAAATATAATTTGAAGCACGCGGGTAAGATCCACCACAGTTAGAGAGAGGAGCTCAAGAGTATGATAAGATATATTTAACGATTTAATTTTACAACATTTATAATATTTCTTTAAAAGGTAAGTAACAATTTATATAAATATTTCAGCACTTTAGGAATAGGTGATCTGCACACATCTAATTGGCCTAAAATGCCCATTTAAGCATGTTGCTAGGTCTATAGAAACATCATGCATTATAAATACTGCATAACATTCTCCATCATGCATTTAGATTGGTTTGTACAAATTATAGGTTAATTTTCCTTTTTGTGGTCAGGGGACAAGGCAATATTTAGCGAGGCCTTCGATTGAAGATCCAACCGTACGGATCTAATTAGAGCAACGATTGAAGTCCAATGCCTCCGAGATCGCCCCAATCAGATTTCCGTAGCATCAGATGTAGTCCTAGAAAGATCAGAGGTCAAGGGCCAATGTGGTGTAAATTCATACCTCAAACGACAAATCCAACCACACAGATGAGTTCAGATTGACGATCGTAGCCCAACGGTGCGAAAATCGACCTAATCCGACATCCATGGCAACACCTACAAGTAAAAGAAGACAGACGGTCCAGATGGTGCCACATGGTGTTATCCAGATCGCCTGCTGCATCTTGTCCAATTTCTTAAAGCACCGCAACCACTGATCTGAGTTGTTGGATCACCATCCAATGACCCAGATGGTGCCACGTCTATCCAAAGCCGACGATCTCATCTCCTGATGGCAAAGGTCACATGATCACGACCGTTGGATTGAGATCCAACGGTCGTAAGCGCATGACCCTTAAATCAGAAACGCGACCAAAGAGCACGCATAGCGCAACGGTTAAGGTGCTTCACCACAAATGGATGCGCGTTCAAGCCGCCTGCGATGCGCTCCCTTCTCGCGCGCAAGAGCGCAATTTGACTGTTCGATCAAGCGCCAATGGCTCAGATCCACCGATCAGATGGACGCATGATTGGGCTCCAGATCTCATGCGCAATTAGATGTACGCCTCAGCACGTGCACTCGTGAGTGATCTGGAGCATTCAATCTTGTTCTAACGGCGAGGACGTGGCTGCGTTGCCGCATAATGTGCGAAGAGGAAGCGGCCACGGCGTTAAAGCCATCTGATCAAGTGATCTAACAACTGAGATCACTCAACGCATGTGCTTGTGAACGGCTAAAGAGGAGGCAGGGACGTGGCCGCGTGTAAGCGCTTGGATGCGCAATGGATGGCCCTCGTTGAGGCACATACCTTCAGCAACATGTAGCTACAACAATGTTTATATCCGTCATTAAAGACCCTAGCATTAATTTCTAAGCCTTAAAAGATCCTTTTGCCCTCAATCTGTACACCTCTAAAAAGGGCACCCCTACCACTCATTTCACTATTCCTTCTCTTCTTTTCTCACCCCCTCCAAAGCTCTAAAGAGCTAGTCCCATACCCGGGATGCTCTACTAGAGTCTTAAATATAATTTTTTCATCTTCTCATCTTCATTCGTGGAGTGCCCATGTTTTCCTCTCACCGCTATTCAGGAAGCAGATCCCACCACGACGTTGCCCTACTTCATCCTCCGTCCTCCAGCTTCATTCTCCCTCTTCTAGCATCTCATCCCCGTCATCCGAGCACTCCGTCAATGCGGCTCGTCCTCCAAGTAGCCGTCAAGGAGGATTTCTCACATCCCTCTCTTTTTACCACTTTCTAGTGTAGATTTCCAGCTTTCTAGTGTAGCACGTAGATGTAATGGACATGATTCTATCATTATGAAACATTTGTTTATTCTCTCCCTATTTTCTCTTTTATTTGTACTATTCTATCCCTCTCTTCTATTAATTATTCTTTAAGTATAATGCTAGTGTAGATTAATTTCGTCCAGTTAATCTACTTTCGTGACAATAATTCCAACGCGATTTTTGATCTAACATTCGCCTCCCCATGTTCGACCTGGGACTCATCAGAGTTTCGATTATAAATTTTATTTGATAGCGAATTTTTACGCAACTATAACGATGGGTTTCAAACTCAAACTTTACGCATGCAAAATTCCGAACATTAATAGGCCATTTGAGGAGGCATGGAGGAATGCGCCTCCAATGGTTATGCCTGACATTTGGAGGGATGTGTGCCAGCATTGGAGTGATCCTACTATAGAGGTAAACAATTATTTCTTTATATCTCTTAGTTGAAATTATTATATTCTTATTTACTAATAATTTCTTGTAGGAGCAAGCTAAAAAAAATAAGGCCAATAGGAGTCAAGCTCCACCACAAATCCATTGTTTAGGTCGAATGAGTATTGACTCTTGACCAGTCAAATAGGTAAGTAAATTTAGTTATTTAGGTTCAATATTTTCATAAAATTATATGTAACCTAATCATTTATCCTTTATTAATATTTTTAGGCTGATATGCATGAGGGTGCCGAGTTAGATTGAGTGAGAGTTTATCAGCACACTCATAGTAAGCAGACACTAGATGGCCCCCGTGCATGGATTCAGACACATATCAAAGGAGACATGTAAGTATCATGAATTTATACACTTCTAATTTATTGAATTTATTAAATATTTGAAGAATTACAAATGTATATATTTACATACTCATATGATGGACTTGATCCATCCTATTGTGGTCAAGAATGAGAACTCCACGATCGTTCCCCAGGCACCTCTGATGACACCAGAGGAGGCATTTAGAACCGTGATGCCTCCGGAGCACAAAGGATTTATTCCTAGCAGGGGCAAGAGCGCGACTATCTGTTCCTGGTATGGGAGGAAAGGATCAGCATCATTCACATCTTAGGTGGACAATCTTAATCAAAAGATGGAGACAATGGAACGTCGAGAGATGGAGAGGGAGAAGAGATTGAAGGATATGACCTCCAAACTGCAGGCAGCCACTAACAAGATGCAGTGACAGGATCAATTACTGGAGCGACAAAGCCAACAGTTGAGAGAGTTGATGGTGTAGGATCTGTAAATCACAAGCACACTAGAAGGGAGGAATGAATAGTGTGGTAAAAAAAATTTGCAACATAATACAAACCATAAAATGCTCAAGATATATAGTGGTTCCCCTTACTCGGGTACTCCACTACCTAAGTCTCCTAACTTAGGAATTTTTAACCCGATTCCCTCAACTCGGAGGGAATCAACTTGCTAAAACCTAAGATAATTAACGGGTTACCTCAACCCAATTACAAGATATAGAAAACAAATAAAGATACAGATGTAAGCAAAATGCAAATAAAAGCTTACAACTAATCCCTAAGTCTCCAACAATTATATAGCTTAATTAAAGTATATAAATTGATCTAATGAGAAAATTGAGGCATAAAACAAATGGATTTTTCATAGAAGAACATGATCACCTTAAAAACTTGTTGCAAGTGGAGAATGGCCTTGAGAGAATTGCAACAAGACAAGCTCTTTTGCAGCTAGTAATATGAGAAGTGAAGGTGTAGG
Source organism: Thalassia testudinum (assembly GCA_037157565.1). Lineage (NCBI taxonomy): Eukaryota > Viridiplantae > Streptophyta > Magnoliopsida > Alismatales > Hydrocharitaceae > Thalassia > Thalassia testudinum. The sequence goes on along the minus strand of JAZHRO010000015.1, from coordinate 19,149,688 downwards.
CAAAGATAGAATTTTTAGCTTCTTGGTTGTGTGCAAAAGACACTCAAGGAGTGCTTATATAACCCACAAAGCACCTTCCCTACGTTTACTAGCCGTTAGGGGTAATTTGGGAAGTTTAAGGATAGGTTTAATTTCAAAATAGCCGTTCAGGTTGGTCACAATGGTTAGTTGGTATCAGTACTAAACTTTTGGTACCAGTACTGACTGCCTACAGTCAACCCAACTAAGTCACCAGGTACCGGTACACATGATGAGTACCGGTACTTATGACTTACAGATTTGGGTCCAGTGACCTACATGTACCGGTACTAGTGATTAGTATCGGTACTTGTAAGGTCCAGGCAAAAACCAAGTGCACAAACTGTGACCACTTGATACCGGTACTCATGATGAGTACCGGTACTTATTACTCACAGTTTGGGACTTAGGCTCAAACTTGTGCCTAGCATGTACCGGTACTTGCTACAAGTAACCACATTTTGTAAGTTTTAAGTCAGTTTTTAGAGAAATCCAACTTACTCTAAATGACTTGATTTTGAAAAAATCAATTTTGAGTTTTGAAACGAGTGAATGAATGATATTTTGAGTTTTGAAACGAGTGAATGAACTATTTTTTGAACCCTAATTATCTCTACTTTGTTTTTAACTTTTAGATTTTGTTTTACTTGTTAAGAGACGTGCAAAGATTCTACAAAAACAATAAATACAATAAAAACTAGTTTTCTAATCTTCTTCCATATGCAATCTTGTTGCTTGCCTCCATAGGTTCTTTTGACCTATAATACTTCATAAACACATTAGATTTTATCATGGTTTTGTTAACACCAAAACACAGAAGAAAAATGGAACTAGGTTCCAACAATCTCTCCCTTTTTGGTGTTGACAAAACAAACAAGATAATACTCATATTTAAGAATAAATAGAGACTTAATAAGAGAAGAATAAAAAACTCCACAATGAGTGAAAAACCTTCCCCTCAAACTAAGCTCTCCCTATTTTAAATATGAATTATCAATTATTTCTCCCCCTTTTGTCAAGCAAGCAAAAATATAAATAAATAACAAGAATGAAACATAACATGATACATGAATAAGCAATAATTTTTCATAAACATGAATCATAACATGAAAAAATTCATAAAGATAAGTCTTGAAACAAACTTAACATAGAATTGCCTGAAATGTCATACAAATTTAACAAGCATCAAAATTAAAAAAAAATTAAGCTAATTTCTAGGATGTTTTCTAATTAGCTTTTGCACATGTCCACCACCATTATCATCATCATCATTGTTGTCGTCATCATCATTGTCTTCATCATCATCGTTGTTGTCTTCATCTTCATCATCAACATCACTTTCTTCATAAGAAACTTCTTCTTCCATGTCTTCTTCTTCTTCATCATCTTGAAGAACAGGTTCTTCTTCCGCCATTGATACATGAGATGAATCTTGAAAATGCTTCTACCTTCTTTCACTGTACTCTTGAGATGCCTTTGGTTGAGTCCTCTTCCTTTGTCTAGGTTGAGTGGAAGAAGTGACATGGGAGGACTCAATAGAAAGAGAAAGATCATGGAATTTGCGTTCCATGTGACGGAAGGTAAAATTTAGATTGGTTAAATTTTGACCAATGTAGTTGAAGGTATTTATCAAATTGGGATCAGTTCTAGACACATTAGATAGATTTACCCAAGGTGTTTCCGCTTCTAGATATGGGTAGGTTATAGGAATGAAAGTGGATGATGATTCAAGAGGTGGATGAGAAGAAGATTGAGCATTTGGATCAACTTCTTCGTCATCACTAGAGGATTCCTCTCTAGCATGTTTCACTCCCATTTTTCGGAGAGTGGACCATTTAAAATAGGCCACTTTTCTGAGAGGAGTAAAATTAGAGAGGTCAATTTTATTTTTATGAAGGATGTGTGACACCAAAATATCCAATAGTAAAGCTGATGCATGGTAATGGGGTCTAAAAAAGTGAATGAAAATAGTGTTCCAATTGACTGGAAAGCTCGTAATGATAACATAAATCAAGGGTAAAATATCAACAGATATTTTGTGAAACCCTGAATTTTTAGCCCTTAAATCCATGCTAAGATAGGAAAAAGGACACGAGCAAAAAGAGTCATATTTGGGGCAACCAATGCTTTGCCCTGACAGTTAGGGAGCAAAAGAGTTTCATAAATTTTATGAGTAAGAAATTATCCCTTAAGTGTGTTAAATGCATGACCTTCATTAGGACATTCGGTGATGGTTGATAAGAAGTTAGGTGTGATGGTGATTTTCTGAGCGAAACATTTGTCGTTAAAACAAAGTGACCTCGATTTTCTTGTTCTTGGAGGTTAGCAAAGAATAGACAATTAACATCAGGGTGTACTCCAGGAACATCAGCAAAGAATGACTCATTGTTGAAGCTACGAGTTGCTACGCTAACGTATTTGATTTTGAAAGCCTGTCGTTGTAGTTTGAAAGCGAAGAACTCGTGTTCAACAAATAAAATTTATACCGAAATAGAAATACCAGGTCGAACTCAAGGAAGCTACACTGACCTATATTCACAAATATTTTTTTTTTTAGTTTTTGTTGAAAAGAGAAGTGACGTAATTACAATGAAGCAATATTAACAATCAAATTGAGAGAGAGAGAGAAAACACGCACTCAATATTTTAAAATGTTTATACAATGAAACCAAAGAAGAATTACACTAGAAAGTGGGAAGTCAGCTATACTAGAAAGCAGGAAAATTCTAGTCTAGAAAGCTGTAAAGAAGAATGGGAGAGAGAAGTTATCCTCCTCGACGATCGCTTGGAAGACGAGCCGGACGAGATGCCACCTGGATGAAGGACAGAGCGGGAAGAAGGAGGTCGAGGTAGGAGGAACGAGAACAGGGCAGTACGTCATCGTCGTCGCGGGATCCGCTTCTGAAATGAGAGTGAAAATTTGACTTTATCTCGCGAGGAGAATCCCGGGTGTGGGACAAGCTTCCCTTGAGCTTTGGAGAGGTAGAGGAGAGAAGGAAGGGATGAAGATTTCGTATGGAGGTCTCTTTTTATAGTTGCAAGAAATGAGGGCAATTTGGTCTTTTTAATCTCAAAACATTGAATCAGCGGTTATTAGTGATGGATAAAGTCGTCGCTAAAGCCCCATCATGGGTGACGTGCACTTCCCGCTCACCTCCCACACTTGTAATGCGCACTCACGTCCTTCGATTCTCGTCCGCTCGATCGTGAGATCGAACGGCTGAGACGCGCCCTCGCCCACCTCCTCATCGTGCGCTCGCGCGTACGATCTCGCGTTACGCGGGAGCGTGCAATAGCGCGAGGCTGCCATTAAGCGCCTGCAGCCGCTCGATCGCAATCGAGCGATCGCAAAGCCCGCTCGCCCGTGCCCCAGCAGCCGCTCGCGAGGAATCGAACACACGCCACTGCGTCGCACAAACACGTTCACCCGCTGCGTTATAGCGGTGCTTGTGTCGCGGAGATGAATTTGTGCGCACGCGATCAGGACTGTTGGATTGAGATCCAATGGTCAAGGTGGCTCCTCAGTTGCAGCTTCAGAGGATGGGCACGCTGGTTGGGATGCAATCTCAGTCGTTGGATCTTGATCCAACGGCAGAGATTCATGGTTACTAGCATCTTCAAAAGTTGACGGCGGTTGATTGGGCGGCTAAGATGGCACCACGTGGTGCCATCTTAGCCGTCCATCTTCTGGATGATGTAGATGGTGCCACGGTTGTCGGATTGAGTCGATTTTCGTACCGTTAGGCTGCGATCGTCGATCTAAATCCATTTGTGTAGTCGGATTTGTCATTTGAAGTGCAGATTCACACCATCTTGACCCTTGATCTTCTTGGGTTCTTCGATCTCTATCAGATGCTACAGATGTATGATTAGGGCAATCTTGGAGTCGTTGAACTCCAATTGTCGCCCTGATCACATCTGTACGGTTGGATCTTCAATCCGAAGCCCCGATAAAAATTTTCCCTGTCCCTGAACGTAAAAGGAGATAATTAACCACAATTTTATTCAAACTAATCTAAATGCAAGATGATGCACGCTATGCAATATTTATAGTATGTAATGCAATCATATGCTTAAGAACATGCATAAATAGACATCTTAAGTAGTGTAAACATGTTTACATCATACCCCCATGCCTATCTTTTGATAGTCCCTAGCAAAAACTACATGCTATTTATAAAAGAATTAGGTTGGATTATTTGAACATGAGTTATTTTCAATCATTAAGAAAATGTTTACTTAGGATCCGAACTTTCAAGGACACAATAGTGCCTGGGTATTTGACAAAATCCCGACTGCCTCAAGCCCTCACCTTATTCAAAGAAAAATTGCTTTTTCTCTTTTTCATCTTTTCTAATTTTTTTGGATTTTTGAGTTTTAGGGTTTAAGAGTGCCTTCTACGGCCATTCAACTCACCCAAGATTTGATGAAAACCCTAAGTTCTAAGCATCTTATTGTGAATGTGATAGACTCGTTGATCAGCAGTAAAAACGGACTTCAGGTTTCTATGCCTCAAGGTGACCTTAAAAAGAGAATTCTGCCTAAAGGTGTATCTTTACAACCGGTAGCTTTCTCCCTTCTTTTATTTTTACGGGGTCAACACAAAGGTGAATCCAGTGTATATCTCCCCGATTTATTCTACTTCGCTTCTTCCTAAGTGTTTTGGGAATTTTCAGTGCATTTATTGAGCTGGGTTCTGGGCAACCGATCGATGAGCTGTTACCGCCAACAACTTGCCAGCCATACTCGTGCGGCGAAGTGTGGCTTATTTCCTTTTTTTCTTTTCTTTTTGACTTTTTTTTTTAAGTAGGTGACTTCCCTGGCCTATGATTTACCTAAAGGCAGCAAAAAGAGAATGGTCAAGTGACTAAGTTCTAAACAACCTACCTATGGGTTATTATCCACAATAACTTGCTAGCCATATCACCCTAGAAGGTTCATTAGCTACCCAATTTCCGTTAAAATCGTCGAACAACGAGTCGGTGCAAAGAAAGTGTGTAGATGTTTAAAACTCAAAGTTCCCTCAAATCAGAGAGTGGGTTGATAAGTCATATACTTATCACCCAAACTTATTTACTCAAATTACAATAAAATTAAAGTTGGCGAGGACTTGAAAAACAAATCCACATTTTAGTGGATACACGGGCTGATTAAGTCCAAAGACCTGAAGAGACTTTGTGTTCAGATCCTAATGTATTTCCTAGGATTGAAAAGTCCTAATGTCCAACTATTACTTCCTAATTTAATTTCTTTTTTAATGTATAAATAAGAAAAGAAAAATAATTTACATGAATTTCACAAAGCTGACCAAATGATTCAAAAATGAATTCACCCCCCATGCCTAGCTAATGTAATGTCCACATTGAGAAAGAGACAAGAAAGAAAGGGTAGAGTATGAAAGATGTCACCTGAATATGAAGCTCGTGTCAGCTTTGTGTCATATGTACAACTACTGAGTTTAATGCCATCAGCTAGGAGAAGTCCAGCCAAAGAAGTCACAGAATGGCTAGAGCAACCGTGTCGGAGATGGGTTCTGGAAGAGTACGATCAATAACAGGCATCAGACGTTGATCGTTGACTTTAAATGTGTTACCCGTCTTTGGGTCAGAAATCTGAACGACTCCATTTGGAAAAATCTGGTCAATTATGAATGGGTCATTCCATTTAGATCTAAGTTTTCCAGGAAAGAGCTTAAGTCTAGAATCATATAACCAGACCTTCTGGTTCGGCTCAAAGCTCTTGCGGGAAATCAATTGATCATGTAGAGCTTTGGTCTGAGCCTTGTAGATCTTGGCATTCTTGTATGCATCATTTCTAAGCTCCTCCAACTAAGATAGTTGGAGTTTCCTGGTCTTCCCAGCTAAATTCAGATCTAAATTGCATTGTTTGATCGCCCAGAATGCCTTGTGTTCAATCTCTACAGGTAGATGACACGCCTTTCCATACACCAAACGAAACGGAGACACGCCGATGGGCATTTTATACGCCATACGGTAGGCCCAAAGAGCATCCTCAAACTTTTGAGTCCAATCCTTACGATCAGGTCTAACCGTTTTCTGCAGAATGTTCTTAATCTCCCGATTGGAGATCTCGACTTGTCCATTTGTCTGGGGATGGGAAGGTGTAAAAATTCAGTGATTAACCTCGTATTTGGTCAACAAATTTCAGAATTGGGCATTAGTAAAATGAGTGCCACCATCACTGATGATGGCTCTCGGAATCCCGAACCTACTCAAGATATTTTTCTTGAAAAAATCGATGACCACCTTGTGGTCATTGGTTCGGGTGGGAATCGCCTCAATCCATTTGGACATATAATCAACAGCAACAAGAATGTACCGATGTCCAAATGAAGGGAGAAAGGGTCCCATGAAATCGATGCCCCAAACAGCGAAAATTTCGATAGGAAGAATTGGATTTAGGGGCATCATATCTCTTTTAGTTATGGTCCCGAGTGCCTGACATCGAGAACATGACCTTGAGAAATCCTGGGCATCCTTAAATAAAGACGGCCAATAGAAGCCAGATTGCAAGATTTTTGCAGCCGTCTTTTTCCCGGAGAAATGTCCACCACATGCAGATGCATGGCAGAACTCGAGAATACTGTTGAATTCATTCTCCGGTACACATCGATGAATAATCTGATCAGAGCCAATGTAGTATAGTTCAGGGTCCTCCCAGAAGTGGTATTTGGCCTCAGATTTGAGTCTATCCCATTGTTGCTTGGTCCAATCCTGGGGGATTTGACCGACGGCCAAATATTTAACAATGTCAGCAAACCATGGGGTGTGAACACCTGAAACAGTAAGAATAGCTTCATCCGGAAAAGTGTCAGCAATCAGAATGTCCGGACGAGAAGAATCACCTAGGAGTCTCGACAAATGATCTGCCACCACATTTTGTACCCCAGCTTTATCCTTGATTTCAAGATCAAATTCTTGAAGCAGAAGAATCCAACAAATAAGCTAGGGTTTGGCATCCTTTTTGGCCAAGAGATGTCTCAAGGCCGAGTGGTCGGTATAGATGATAACATGAGACCCTAAGAGATAAGTCCTGAATTTTTCCAAAGCGAACACTATAGCTAGTAATTCCTTTTTAGTAACAGTGTAATTCCTCTGGGCTTCATCCAGAGTTTTACTAGCGTAGTAGATGACAGAGGGCTTTCTATCAATTTTCTGACCCAAGACAGCCCCGACCGCGTAATCAAAAGCGTCGGTCATGATCTCAAAAAGGGCTGTCCAAATTGGCGGTTGCAATACTAGAGCACAGGTGACTGTCGTTTTCAGGAAATCAAATGCCTTTCGGAATGATTCGTCGAAAACAAACGACGCTTCTTTGGCAAGAAGATTGCTCAGGGGACGAGCAACCTTCGAGAAATCCTTGATGAATCTTAGATGGAATCCCACATGACCAAGAAATGATCGGATTTGTTTAACAGATGTGGGAGGAGGAAGTTTAGCGATAGCATCAACCTTAGATTTATCCACTTCGATTCCCCGTTCAGAGATTACATGACCCAAGACGATGCCTTCTTGGGTCATGAAATGACTCTTTTCCCAGCTAAGGACCAATCGTGTTTTGATACATCGCTTAAGAATCATTTCCAGATCAGCCAAACAAGAGTCAAACGATTCTCCAAAAATAGAGAAATCGTCCATAAAGACTTCCATAAACTCTCCCACCATGTCAGAGAATATGGCTAACATACACCTTTGAAAAGTCACAGGTCCATTGTATAAACCGAAAGGCATCCTACGGAAAGCAAAGGTTCCATAGGGACAGGTGAAAGTAGTTTTCTCCTAATCCTCGGGATGGATAGGAACTTGGTTGTATCCCGAGTAGTCATCAAGAAAATAGAAATACTTCTTCCTAGCTAATCTCTCCAAGATTTGATCAATGAAAGGCAGGGGAAAATGATCCTTTTTAGTGGCTGTGCTCAGCTTCCTATAATCAATACAAACCCTCCAAGAGGAAGCTAAACGAGTTGTGACAGATTCTCCTCTCTCATTAGTAACAACGGTAATCCCGACTTTTTTTGGAACAATCTGCACGGGACTTACCCAAGGACTATCAGAGATTGGATAAATAATTCCTGCATCGAGCCACCTGATGATTTCCTTTTTGACCACTTCTCGCATATTTGGATTTAATCTCCTCTACATCTGGCGAGAAGGGCGGGATCCATCTTCCAAGAATATTCTATGATTGCAGTAAGATGGCTCGATCCCCCTGAGGTCATGAATGGTCCAACCAATTGCCTCCTTGTGTTCCGTCAGGACCTTGATCAATTTAATCTCTTGCTTCTTTGTTAATTTAGCACTGATAATCACAGGGAGCATCCTCTGAGGTCCTAAAAATTGATATTTCAAATTCTCAGGCAATGGTTTCAATTCAAGATGAGGCGGGTTGATGATTGATGGTAAGGAAGATGCTGAAGACTCAACAAGAGGAGGAGATCGTGAGTGAACAAAATCAATAACCTCTTCAGAAGATGGCAGGTCTGCCATAGAGGGTTGCGGGTTGAATTCATCATCAAAGGAGGAACTTTCAATTGAAGAAACCATCAAATAAGTTTCAATGTTTTCATTATCCTCTTCAAGTTCCTCAATAAATCCACAATCCTCAAATTTATTAATCGCCTTAAAAATATCTAATTTTATTCGTTGATCCCCAAAGGTGATTTCCATGCTACTGCTTTCATAATTAATTTTGGCATTAGCGGTAGCCAGGAACAAACGCCCCATAATGATGGGCGTGTTCCTCAGATTTTCAAGTACATCCATGTCAAGGATAAGGAAATCTACAGGAAAATAGAAATCCTTGACCTTAACTATAACATCTTCAATAACACCTCGCGGATTTGTGACCCAGCGGTCCGCTAACTCTAGCATTACTGAAGTTGGCCGAAATTCACCTAATCTAAACTTCTCATAAAGAGAAGTCGGAATTAGGTTGATGAATGTACCTAGATCCAAAAGTGCTCTATCAAATGTGTAATCTCTGATGACGCAAGAAATCAACGGAGCACCTGGATCTCTCTTTTTCTGAGGGAGGTGGTGCAGGATAACAAAACTAGCCTGCTCGGAGAGTACCACCTTTCTCGGAATAGATTCTCTCAACTTACGCTTTTGTGTACATAAATCCTTTAAAAATCTCGCGTAAGTCGGTATGTGCTTGATAGTATCGAGGAGCGGGATATTGATCTCAACATTCTTAAATAGATTCAGAAGCTCCTCGTTGCTATCAACAGACTTCTTTGATTTGATCAAGGCTTCAGAAAAAGGAACATGAGTCAGATCTTTGGAATCAGGTTCCTGAGCCTTGATTTCTCCTCCAGAATTCTCCATTCTCCTCAGGTTCTTCAGGATTCAATAGATCATAACAATGTGGTTGTGGTTCCTGAGTCTACTTACCATTTCTCAAGGTGACAGAATTTGCAGATGCAAAAGAGTTTGGGTCTTGGGGAGGGTTAGGAAAGATTGGAGAGGCTTGATTAACTAGAAATTGTTGATTTGCAAAAGAAGAAGAAGAAGAAGAGGAGAGACCCGGCTTAACCACCTGAGAATGTGCGTGCGGGTCCCTCTGATTTCCGTACCCATGGGCTTGGTTGCCCAGATTCAGAATATTTCGCGGGTTGGGTAAGGGTTGGGATGGTAGAGATCCGGGTTGACGAGAGTTAGCAATGAAACTGGACTACAAGTTGTCCAGCGAGGTTTTCATTTACTGCATGAGCTGGAGCATGGATCCTTGCATCTCTACCATTTGTCAGTTCAAATGAACCTATCCTGCAGGTTGACGAGCATTCCAAGATGGCTGATTGACTTGATTTGGAGGCAACTGAGTATATACATGACCCTGACCCCGTATTTTTCCAAGAGAAGTTAGGGTTGTTTCTCCAACCTGGATTATAAGCATTAGAGTAGGGGTTGGATCTAACATTCTCTTGTACAGCACAAACATCCTCATAGGGTGAGGATGGAGAGAAAGAAAGGGAAGGATCAGAAAACCTGGGATGAAAGGCCCCAGTTTGGAACCCATGGGGTTCTGAAAAATGCTGACTCACAGGTTGAGCCGCATCAAGTTGATTCACGAACTCCCGTCCAGAAGGAGCTCGTGAAGAATGGAATCCCGAATATTGGGATTGAATGGATCAAGAGTTTTTTATAGAATTTCCAGACATCCACTCTTCCATTCTCTTAGCAACCAAGTCCACCTTGTCTAGTTTGTTACAAATCAATTCCATATCAAATGAATGAGTCATGGACTTTATTGACATTTGATCTGGGCTGCTGGGACCGATTAAATGTATCCATGGAGGCATGATTGATTGAATTCCCACTCATTTCCTCAAATAAATCATGTGCACTATCACGTCTTTATTGAGGAATTTACCTCCGCAAGAAGCATCCACATGATTTCTGAGTTGCTCAGTCAACCCATGATAGAAGATCTGCACGAGTTGCCATTTCAGCACCTCGTGGTGTGGACACCTCCGCAATAGATCCTGGAATCGTTCCCAGGCCACATGAAACTGCTCCCCTGGCCGCTGGGTAAAGGTAGTGATTGCCCGTCTCAAGGCATTGGTACGTCCTACTGGGAAGAATTTCTTCAGAAAGGCCGATTTCAACTCATTCCAAATTGCAACTGGTCTTCCTATTGCCCTATACCAATGCACAGCCTTATCCCTAAGAGAGTGGGGGAAGAGCCTCATGATCATCTGCTCCTCATTTACGTTTCGTGCCTTGGTGGTCTGGACCAAAGTAGTCAAGTCCTCCAAGCGCTGAAACGGATCTTCGAAGCCAAGCCCATGATAATGTTTGACCAGGCTTGACACCTGGGGCTTGATTTCTACATCACCGGCTAGAATCTGGACACCGGGACGTTCCCCGTAATTTGAAGGATCATAAAAATCCTTCAAGGGCTGAGCACCCTACATTCTCTGGAACCATTCCTACATTCTCTGCATTTGTTCCAGCTGCCTTCGGAATTCTTCCTATGGATCTCCAGGCAGAGGAGGCTGTTGGTCAGCCATGGGATCAATCTGACCAAAATCCAATTTGCGCCTCCTAGAATACTCTAGTGGTCCTTCCAATCGGGGGTTCAATGACCGTCTTCCTAGCATAAACTGGCAGAAGGTCGGAAGGATTGGGGATAGGGACCCTACAGCACAACAAAACAAGGTTGTCCTTAAGTGGGGTAGCCTAAGGATCTATTGACTCCCAAAACCCGCCTTAAGATTATAAATGATTTACTCTACTTGTGTCTACTCAATCCAACCAGTTAAAAGGAGGGACTGGGAGAAGGTTCTTCCTTCGGCTTTCGCCTCCGGTTCCTAGTGTACCTCACAACCGCGGTCGTTTGACGCTACTCCCCTAGCTAGACATCAGATTAATCAGTACAAGTAGGTTAATCAAAGACAATCTCAAACTAGGCCTTGAAGAGCGAATCAGACCTTAAGGCCAACGTCTACTCAATTTTATTAAAGCCTGGGATTGTGGTGCTTATGGAATGTGATGGGCCCTTAAAATGGGTTGTGCCCTTAATGATTGATTGAGAATTGTGTAAGTACATGCACAACCAGGGTTTTCAAACAAGATTATTTGTGATGCGTGGATTTTAATGTTCAAATCTTGCTTAAGTAGCTTTTAGTGTTTCAAATTAGGTTGATTGAAATCAAGTTTCGAGGCAAACCAGGTTGTCAAACATGGGTGAAAATTGCTTTCCTTTAAAATCAGAAAGAAAGTGGAGCGCTTGGAATAGGCCTAGATTGAAAACCCTAATGAGGAGCTACTTGATGAGTTGATTTTAAGTAGAGTAGTGTGGCCCAAACAACTCAAACAACTGGCCACAACTACACCACTAAGTTAGGCACACAAAGATGGTTAATCTAGAATGATTTCTACTCTTTTATGCGTTGCTTTGTGTGTACCCATTCCACAAATCAGAACCCAGTTGAGTAGAAACAAATCAATTAGGTTAAGTGCCTTGAATGTTGGTGCACATTATGTGTTTGTTGAAAATTACCCCACAAGATTATCTTTTTATTTTTTTTTTTATTAACAAGGGTGAAATAAATGTGAGTAAGAATCCAAACAACCAAACTATTCCTAGGATTTATGCAAAACCTAAGTTAATTGAAATTTGGATTTAATGTGGCAAATGAAATCTATGGAGGGGGGAAGAATGGGAACACTTACAATTGTCTTCAACTGCACTTTGCTCCGGTCTACCACTTGATGATTCCTTGATGGAGGACTCTGCAAAACAATAGGCACAAGAGAAAGCAAGTTAGAAAGTAATAAAGTGTGTGAAATGCGAAAAGAAGATTGGAAATCGTTGCCTCCCCGGCAACGACGCCAAAATGTTGAAGCTACGAGTTGCTACGCTAATGTATTTGATTTTGAAAACCTGTCGTAGTTTGAAAGCGAAGAATTCGTGTTCAACAAATAAAATTTATACTGAAATAGAAATCCTGGGTTGAACTTAGGGAGGCTACGTTGATCTATATTCGCAATTATTTTTTATTTTTTAGTTTTTGTTGAAAAGCAAAGCGATGTAATTACAATGAAACAATATTAACAATCAAAATGAGAGAGAGAGAGAGAGAAAACATGCACTCAATATTTCAAAATGTTTATACAATGAACCAAAGAAGAAGCAGGAAATCAGCAATACTAGAAAGCAGGAAAATTCAACTCTAGAAAGCTGTAAAGAAGAATGGAAGAGAGAAGTTATCCTCCTCGACGATCGCTTGGAAGACAGGCCGGATGAGACGCTGCCTGGACGAAGGAGGACAGAACGGGAAGGAGGTCGAGGCGGGAGGAACGAGAATGGGGTAGCACGTCGTCGTTGTGGCGGGATCCACTTCCGAAATGAAAGCGAAAATTTGACTTTATCTCGTGAGGAGCATCTCGGGTGTGGGACAAGCTTCTCTTGAGCTTTGGAGAGGTAGACGAGAGAAGGGATGAAGATTTCGTATGGAGGAGGTCTCCTTTTATAGTTGCAAGGAATGAGGGTAATTTGGTCTTTTTAAACTCAAAATATTAAATCAGGAGTCTTTAGTGACGGACAAAACCGTCGCTAAAGCCCCATCATGGGCGATGTGCGCTGCCTGCTCGCCTCCCACACTTGTAACGTGCACTCACGTCCTTCGATTCTCGGCCATTCGATCGTAAGATCGAACGGCTGAGACGTGCCCTCCCTTGCCTCCTAATCGCACGCTCGCGAGTACAATCTTACATTACGCACGAGCGTGCAATAGCGCGTGGCTGCTATTAAGCGCCTGCAACCCCTCAACCGCGATCGAGCGGTCGCAAAGCCCGCTCGCCTGCGCCCCAGTAGCCGCTCGCGAGGAGTAAAACATGCACCGTTGCATCGTGCAAACGCGTTCACCCGCTGCACTACAGCAGCGCTTGTGTTGCGGAGATGAATTCGTGTGCATGCGATCAGGACCGTTGGATTGAGATCCAACGGTCAAGGTGGCTCTTTAGGTGTGGCTTCAGAGGATGGGCGCGTTGGTTGGGATGCAATCTCAGCCGTTGGATCTTGATCCAAAGGCGGAGATTCGTGGTTGCTAGCGTCTTCAGAAGTTGAGGGCGGTTGATTGGGCGGCCTAGATGGTGCCACGTGGCACCACCTTGGCCGTCCATCTTCTGGATGATGTAGATGGTGCCACAGTTGTCAGATTGAGTCGATTTTCACGTCGTTAGGCTGCGATCATCTATCTGAATCCATCCGTGTGGTAAGATTTGTCATTTGAAGTGCGGATTTACACCATGTTGCCCTTGATCTTCTAGGGTTCCCCGATCTCTATCTGATGCTACATATGTCTAATTAGGGCGATCTTAGAGTCGTTGAACTCTGATCGTCGTCCTGATCACATCTGTACGGTTGGATCTTCGATCCGAGGCCCCGATAAAAGTTTTACCCTGTCCCTGAACATAAAAGGAGATAATTAACCTCCATTTTATTCAAACTAATCTAAATGCAAGATGATGCATGCTATGCAATATTTATAGCATGTAATGCAATCTTATGCTTAAGTACATGCATGAATAGACATCTTAAGTAGTGTAAACATATTTACATCACTCATCAAAGAAATGCACAAGTTTTTGTTTTGAAAGACGAGTGGTAAAACTAGAGAGTTGAAGAGAGAAATCTTTCCACTCAACTGGCCTACAATGATCGAGTTTTAATCATTTATACCGATCAAATTTTGACTTAGCATCCTCATTAACGCAAAACTTGTGGAAAGCTTCTTGAGGTACTTTTCCCTTACTTTTTGATTTAGGTGCCATCTGTAAACAAGTAATAACAAGGAATAGGAAAACAATTAGAAATACAGACAATTTCCTTTCATGTGTTTGTATAAAGAAAAACACATTTAAGCTTGCATGTATCGATATTGGTTGGTTTCTATTACGAACGTGACCTCAAGACGGGTTTTTAAGACGTTTGGGAAGTGGCCCAGACGTCTGGAACCCTTTCCAGACGTCTGGTATTAAATTTTTGCGGCGTACGGGGTTGAGTCTACGCGCATGCGCGCACAGACTGCACCCACCGCTCTCTTCTCTCTTTTTCCCTCTCTCCTCCTGCAGGGCGCAGCTCCTTTCTCTCTCTCTCCCCGCGCGGCCTTATAAGGCCCCTCGCCCTCACCCTCATCTCCTCAGCTTTCCCCTTCTCCTTCTCCCTACCGGTGCGAGAGCGCGAGCGATCAAGTAAGCGGCGGCAACAGCTGCCGCGGCGAGTGTGCGGGAGGGGGTGTTGCGAGAAGAAGACGCTCGACCGTGAGGGCTCGAGCTTGCCGGGGCAGCTAGAGCCGACCGGTAGGGGAGCAGCAGGCGTCGAGTGTCGTGGAGGGGCTGCTACAGCTCGAGCAGCAGGCGGACGGGGTGTGGCGCGACCGTGCGTCGCGGGCAGAGAGCAACTCGGGCTCTGATTCTGGAAAATTTTCAAGAATCAGACGTCTGGGCTTACGACCAGACGACGGTGAAGACGTCTGGAGGACTGTCCAGACGTCTGGCCGGTAAGATATTTCTATCTCCTTCCTTTTTCGCGTCTACGGCCAAGCGACCGTCTGCCGCGCCTTCGTCTGCGAACCGTCGTACTGAGAGCAGGGTGGGTGCGTGCAGGCTCTGCTCGGGAGGACGCGAGGACTCGCCATCCCACGTGAATCAGACGTCTGGCCGCAGTGCTAGACGACGGGAAGCACTTCCAAACGTCCGGGGTGACCATCGGACGTCTGAGAACTAAGCCAGACGCCCCCGCAGGCCTCTAGACATCTGAAGGACTACACAGAGCGAAGGTACACTCTGACCCACATTTTAAGGCCTCTAGAAGAGGTTCCAGACATCTGATTTTGGGCAGTTTCGTCGTTTTCGACCCGTTTAGGGCCCGTTCGGAGTCCGTTTTTCGCGTTTCAAGTTGCGTTCTTTCCAAAATAAAATCCTCTACCCGTTTACAGTAATTATATACCGTTCTGAGAAACTCCTTGTGTTTAACCCTTGTATTAGGACCCCGTTCCATTGCAGTCTTGGGGGTTGCGGAGGCGCGTGGGACTTCCGACCACGCCCCCAGTACTCCCGTTGTAGCTGGTAGAGTGGCTTTTAATTAATTAGCATAATTTGTTACAATTGTGGAACAATTAACAGAGTCTAGGGCGTTGCATGAACCCTAGGACTGAGAAATTAGATTGAATGATAGATCCTAGGGTACGGTATGAATCCTAGGACTGGAAAACTAGTAGAACATATACATATATTGCAATCTCGGAAAAGTGGAAAGGAAATGATAGCTGCTTGTAAATTAATAGCTGCCTGTCATGAATGAATAATTATGATTAAGAATATGGGTTGTATGAACGTAAGACTAGAACAGTGAAACCTACAATGGCCAAACAAAAGAATACGAACCCTACGGGGAATTAGGAGTAGAACTCCTAGAAAGAGAATGGAACAGAACTGAGAAAGTGGAACAGGGAAGTGTGTTGTCTCTTAGGTACGTGGTACCAAAGAGAGCACACATTACCTCTTAGTGTAGAGGGGAGCTTGCCGCCCTCATGTTGAGACCAGGGTGGATTTCGCCACTGTACACCGACTTACTATCCCTCGCGTACGCAGTACCGAGAAGAGCTACTAGTGTAGGGAGAGCACTAGCTACCCCACGGACCCCGGGGTTCTGCTAGCCTCCTACACCAACTTGTTTGGCCCACTGGGCAAACCAGGGTAGTCAGGCGAGGGTGCGCGGACTGTGGAGGGGTTGGACCCCTGTTACTGAGAGGGCTCTGCCCTATACTAGTTCCGTGCTGGGATTTGAGCACACCCGTTAACGGAAACGACTGACCGCGTGCCAGTGCGGGGTAGCTACCCGTGCGCTTATCGCACGTGCCGTAATCACCGTTACGTCTGTCAGCGACCTTGGGGTGGTTGACTGAGGGTAGGACCACCAAGGGGGACTCTCCCGGCCAGGAAAGCACCACGTGTTACTTCTACTTTTCGGAAAAGACTGCAATCAAGATCGTTCCCACGAGGAACATTCGAGATCAAGTGAAGGATCTGAGAAATAAATAAATCGTAAAATAATAGGACGTAAATAAAAAAAGTAAAATATAACAGCTACTGTACACTCTACTGTTTCTTTAGTTTTTAGCTGCCACTCTACTCAGCGTTTCGTTGACGTGTTACACTCGTTACTTTTCAGGACCAGGTGTTGAGCAGCTAGGGTCAGCGACTGCAGAGGACGCTGGGTCGAGTAGGGTCCAGTAGCATTACCCGCAGTTCTTTTTGTACTTTCTGCCATTGTAGTGAGTAGTTTCCTTGTTACTCCTTGTACTTCTTTATTGTAAACTTCATGTTATGTACATATTTGTTGTTCTACTGTTGCGGTGGTGTATACTGTAGTAGTTCCTTTTCTTACTGCTGTATTTTGTTACTGCTAGTTATATTCATGTTGAATGTGGTTTATTTTACTGCTATTTTGGTTTCTTCCTCATTGGACGACTAGGTCTTGGGATTAGTCGAGTCGGTCCAATTCTCGTGTCTCGTAGGGACTCGGGAATCGGGTCGTTACAGTTTCTGTTCCAACCAGAAATTTGAGCTAGTACCAGTACTCCTCTTTAGTACCAGTACCTACTTGCTAAAGCAGGCACTGCTGTGCCAAGCTAGTACCGGTACCACCTGGTACCCAACGAAAACAAATGCAGCAGTGAGAAAGGAGTGAAGAGAAAGAAAAACAAGATGCAAGATGACTCAAGGAGGCACGAAATAATATGAAGATAAGAATGTACCTAGAGTTGAGACCTGGAGATGATTTATCTCTTCTTGGCTAAGGCTTGGAGAAGAGACTCTTGTGAAGAGGGCTAGGGTTTGCAAGTGTTTACACTTGGCTCTTTTATATGGAATGGTTGAAGGAAATGAAATTAACAACCTCAGTGTTGAAAAAATAATGTAGTCAACAACCTAAGTTAAGCAACCATGTTGCAAACAATACCCTGATATTTCCAGACATATGAAAATATTACAGTTTATCCCTTTTTAAAAAAAATGTGGGTAAATTATAGTGAGACCCTCAGAGATTTTCATAAATACAAATAAGTTCAATAACAATCAACTTATTAATTTTGAATCTCTTTTATTGTACAAAGTCCTAATTTTCTTCTTATAAAGCAGAATCTTTCTGCTGCAAGAGGTTTTGTAAAGATGTCTGCCAATTGGTTTTGTATGTCAATGAATTCTAATTGAATTATCCTCAAAGCACATTATCTCTAAGGAAATGATGTATAATATCTATATGCTTGGTACGTGAATGATGAACCAAATTTTTGGATAAATTTATTCCACTTGTATTATCACATAAAATTTTGGATTGCATAAAAATCAATCCAAAGTCGGATAAAGTCTGTCTCATAGAAATGACCTGTGAGCAAGCAAGTGAAGCAACAATATATTCTGCTTCAGTGGTAGAAAGTGAAATACAAGTTTGTTTCTTAGAGAACCATGAGACTAGAGATTCTCCAATAAAATGACATGTGCCACTAGTGCTCTTTCAGTCTGTCCGACTCCCTACATAGTCAGCATCACTATAGGATAATAGATCTAAGGATTGTGCTTTAGGATAGAAAAGACCAAGGTCTTCTGTGCTATTTTGGTATCTAAATATTCTTTTTACTGCATTAAAATGAGATTCCCTGGGTTCGGATTGAAATCTAGCACATAAACATGTAGCCAAAAGAATATCAGGTCTAGAAGCTGTAAGATATAGTAGTGAACCTATCATTTCTTTCATCCACTCTCTTGCCGGATAAATATTCACCAAGAGAAGCAGATAGAGCAATCGGAGTCTGTTTGCCATTTACATTATCAAATTCAAATTTCTTGAGAATTTCAAGAACATATTTTATTTGACTAACGTAAATTCCTATGTCTAATTGTTGAATTTGGAGTCCTAAAAAGAATCTGAGTTCACCCATCATACTCATTTCAAACTCAGTCTTCATAGTCTCACAGAAATGTTGACATAGGGACTCCTTAGTTGATCCAAATATAATATCATCAACATATATTTGAACTAGTAGGATGCCATTTCCTTCTTTTGCAAAAAGAGTTGAATCAACAACTCCAATCCTATATCCGTGCTGAAGAAAGGTCCTAAGCCTATCATACCAGGCCCTGGGAGCTTGTTTAAGTCCATGTAAAGCCTTATTGAGCTTGTATACGTGCTCTGGGTGTGCTAGGTCCTCGAATCTGGGAGGCTGATGAACATAAACTTCTTCCTTAATATAACCATTAAGAAAGGTGCACTTGACATCCATTTGATATAGCTTGAAGTCCTTTGCACTTGCAAAGGCAAGTAGCATCCGTATGGACTCCAAACGAGCAACAGAAGCATATGTCTCATCAAAGTTAATACCCTCTTATTGGTTATAGCCCTGAGCTACAAGTCTGGCTTTATTCCTGATTACTAAACCATATTCATCCAATTTATTTCGGAATACCAACTTGGTTCCAATGATGGAATTACCCTCAGGGGCGGGTACCAAGTTCCATACATTATTCCTAGTAAATTGGAGTAGCTTCTCCTGGATAGCTACA
Organism: Thalassia testudinum; assembly: GCA_037157565.1. Classification (NCBI taxonomy): domain Eukaryota; kingdom Viridiplantae; phylum Streptophyta; class Magnoliopsida; order Alismatales; family Hydrocharitaceae; genus Thalassia; species Thalassia testudinum. The sequence continues at coordinate 19,130,579 of JAZHRO010000015.1, read as the reverse complement.
ACCCATGATTCATCCTTTAATGCCTCATCAACTTTCTTGGGTTCAAGTTGTGAAACAAAGGCATTAAGGACAAAATCAGCTCTAAAGTGAGATAGGATTTTTACACCTTGTTCAATATCACCTATGATTTATACTTGAGGATGATCTTTATGGTGTACCCATTCTTTTGGAAGATCCTGTACATTTCATGTATCTCCCATTTTTGATACATCGATGAAGGGGTATCTTCATCATCAGAATCTAAATGATTTAGTTCAGGTTCACCTAAGTTTGTTTCATCAAATGAAACATGCAGGGATTCTTCTATAACAAAAGTTCTTTTATTAAAGATTCAATAAGCTTTGCTTCTTATTGAATAGCCAATAAAGATGCCTTCATCACCTTCAGCATCAAACTTATCAAGTCAATCACGGGTGTTTAATAAATAACATCAACTTCCAAACACCATAAAATATGAAATCCTAGGAGACTTCTCATGATAAAGCGCATATGGAGTTTTCTTAATAATAGGCCTTAAGAGAGTTCTATTTAGAACATAACATGCCGTATTAATAGCTTCTGCCCAGAAATATTTTTGAAGCCCCGACTCCAAAAGCAAAGTTCGGGCACATTCTTGTAGAGTGAGATTCTTGCGCTCTACAACACCATTTTGAGATGGTGCTCGAGGAAATGAAAATTCATGGGTTATGCCAGAATTGTCACAAAAACTTGAAAATTTTTCATTTTCAAATTCACCCCCATGATCAGTCCTAAGTCTAATAATAGAGGGTGATTTTTCCTTTTGAAGTCTTCGAGCAAGACTTAGAATGGAATCAAATGAAACATCCTTGTGTTTCAAGAAGATGAACCAAGTGAACCTAGAGAAGTCATCAACAATAACTAAGAAAAATCTTGATCCATTTAGACTCTCAAATCGTGTTGGTCCAAATAAATCAAGATGTAACAATTCTAAAGGTCGTGTTGTTGAAACTAAGTCTTTAGGTTTAAAAGAAGCTTTGTGCATTTTTCCGAGTCTACAAGATTTGCACAAAACATCCATTTTATAAATTAGTTTGGGTAAGCCCCTTACTAACTCATTTTTGGCTAACCTATTAAGATATTTGTGATTAATGTGACCTAGCCTATGGTGCCAAAGATCTACTTCAACATGGGAGGCAAGCAGACATTTTACAAATTTCTCTTGTGAAAAATCAAGGGCACAGATATTTTCATATCTAAAGCCTTCAATTAAAATCATATTTGTTCCTTCGTTTAATATTTTAAATCCAATTTTAGTAAATAAAACATCACATCCATTATCACATATTTGACTAACACTAAGCAAGTTATGTTTTAAATTTTCTACTAAAAGAACATTACGTACCTACTTAGAAGAATTACCTATTGTACCTTCACCAATAATGCGACAATGTTTGTTGTCGCCAAACTTGACGTGTCCATCTTTGATTCTGGTCCACTTGATAAAGAGGTCGGAGTGTCCCGTCATGTGCTTGGAACACCCACTGTCTATGATCCATTTGTCATTCTTGAACTGCAAAATAATTTATTAAATCTATTTTAGATACCCATATTCTTTTGGATCCTTGATGGTTAGTATCCTTCAAATCCTTAAGTTTATGGATCACTTTAGTGTTAGATATATAATTCTTAGGATTCTTGACCTTTTGATAAATCTATGCATGCCTAGGTGCATATGTTTTATTTTGTGTTTTTTTTATTATTGAACTTTGCTTTTAAATTATTACAAAATTCTATGTTCAGCCTAGTTGTTTTTAGATTATTCAAAGTGTCATCAAAATGTTCATAAATATCTTCTAATTCTACTATTTTAGCATGCAATTGAATATTAGTTTCTTTTGACATTTCTAGGTCTATTTCTGAGTAAGATTTCTCTATTTCTAAGGTTTTATAACTGTCATGCAAGACCTTATTTTCCTTTTTAATTAATCTAGCTTTATGATACAAATCTTCATGTGCTTGTAATAACTCATTAAAAGTAACTTCAAATTCTACCTCATTTTCTGAACTATCGTTGTTCGCCATTAAACAAAGATGTGCAACTTTTGTTTCTTCGGATTCTTCAGAAGATGATTCCGTGTCGGAATCACTATCATCCTAAGTCTCCTTGTATGCCTTTCTTGAAATCTTCTTCTTCTTCCGATTGAGTTCTTTGTCTTTCTTCTTTTCTTCCTTCTTTTTGATCATTGGACAATCATTTCGTACGTGTCCTTTCTTCTTGCACTCAAAACACATAATGTCATTTGTAAATTTATTCACTTTCTTTCCTTATTTTCGGATGAATCTTTTGAATCTTCTCGTTAGAAGAGCAAGCTCCTCTTCTTCATCGGAGTTGGAATCATCGAAGTTCGACTCCTTTAAAGCTTTAAATGCAAGCTCCTTTTTCTTGCTGATGGATTTTTCTTCAATCTTCTTCATATTTTCCAATTGGACTTCATATGCCATGAGACTTCCAATCAAGTCATCCAAGGAGAGAGTGGAAAGGTCTTTCGCCTCTTGGATGGCTGTGGTCTTTGGAGACCAATCACTTGTAACGGATCTCAAGATCTACCTTACAAGCTGCTCCTCTTTCAGCTTGACTCCAAGATTCTTTAATAGATTTATGATCTCTCCAAATCTTATGTACATTCCTTTTATTGTTTCACTTTTCTGCATCCCGAAACACTCATAGTTTTCTATTAGAATAGAAATATGTGTTTCTTTTACCTTACTCTTACTTTCGTATGTGACTTGCAATGTGTTCCATATCTCGTATGCGGACTTGCATGCGAAGATACGGTTAAACTCTTCCCTTGATAACGCACAATAGAGTGCGTTCATTGCTTTTGCATTTAGCGCGATCCTTTTCTTTTGTTCTGTAGTCCAAACAACACCTTCCTGTGGCTCTGGATCCATGTACTTCTCTTGGATAAGCATCCATGAGTCATCATCCATGGCCTTGACGAAGATTTGCATCATCCTCTTCCAGTATCCATAGTCCATCCCATCAAAGTAGGGAGGACGTGTGGATGACTATCTTTTGGTGCGCTTGACTGGAGATGCCATTGCGAAAGAGAATTGTTACTTCTTCTTTTCGCAACCCGCTCTGATACCACCTGTAGGATCTGTAAATCACAAGCACACTAGAAGGGGGGATGAATAGTGTGGTAAAAAAATTTGCAACACAAAGCAAACCACAAAATGCATAAGATATATAGTGGTTCCCCCACTTGGGTACTCCACTACCTAAGTCTCTCGACTTAGGATTTTTAGCTCGATTCCCTCAACTCGGAGGGAATCAATTTACTAAAACCTGAGGTAATTAACGAGTTACCTCAACCTAATTACAAGATATAGAAAAGAAATAAAGATACAGGTGTAAGCAAAATACAAATAAAAGCTTACAACTAATCCCCAAGTCTCCAACAATTATATGGCTTAATTAGAGTATATAAATTGATCTAAGGAGAAAATTGAGGCGTAAAACAAATGGATTTTTCAGAGAACACGATCGCCTTGAAGACTTGTTGCAAGTGTAGAATGGCCTCGAGAGAATTGTAACAAGACAAGCTCTTTTGCAGCTAGTAATATGAGAAATGAAGGTGTAGGCAAAGATAGAATTTTTAGCTTCTTGGTTGTGTGCAAAAGACACTCAAGGAGTGCTTATATAATCCACAAAGCACCTTCCCTACTTTTACTAGCCGTTAGGGGTAATTTGGGAAATTTAAGGATAGGTTTAATTGCAAAATAGCCGTTCAGGTTGGTCACAATAGTTAGTTGGTACCGGTACTAAACTTTTGGTACTGGTACTGACTGCTTACAGTCAGCCCAACTAAGTCACCAGGTACCGATACTCATGATGAGTATCGATACTTGTGACTCACAGATTTGGGTCCAATGACCTACATGTACCGGTACTACTGATTAGTACCGGTACTTGTAAGGTCTAGGCAAAAACCAAGTGCACAAACTGTGACTACTTAGTACCGGGACTCATGATGAGTACCGGTACTTGTTGCTCGCAATTTAGGACTTAGACCCAAACCTGTGCCTAGCATGTACCGGTACTTGCTACAAGTACCACATTTTGTACGTTTTAAGTCAGTTTTTAGAGAAATCCAACTTACTCTAAACAACTTGATTTTGAAAAAATCAATTTTGAGTTTTGAAACGAGTGAATGAACGATTTTTTGAACCCTAACTATCTATACTTTGTTTTAAGTTTTAGATTTTGTTTTACTTGTTAAGAGACGTACAAAGATTCTACAAAAATAATAAATACAATAAAAACTAGTCTTCTAATCTTCTTCCATATGCAATCTTGTTGCTTGCCTCCATGGGTTCTTTTGACCTGTAATACTTCATAAACACATTAAATTTTACCATGATTTTGTTAACACCAAAACATAGAAGAGAAATGGAACAAGGTTCCAACAAATGGCATTCCTACAAGGATCTAGAGGACCAGAGCATTCGACATTTCATGAGCCTCCACCACAAGACGATGACGATGGACCAGGTGCTGGTTGCATTGGTGTCCTAGCGTAGTGCATTTATTATGTTCACCGTTTGTAATAGTTAAACTCTTTATATATAAATATATATATAAATGATTTCTTCTTCACTTGCATTTATTATACAGTTGATATCCAATTGTGATGTGCATTATTTTTGTAGTACGTTACAGGTATAGATATACACCACTGAAATCTCTCAAAAAAAAAAGGTACATTTAGTGACAGTTCCAATAAAACCTATCGCCATTAATATACCATGACTTGTATAAACTCATCACTGCATATCCCATTTTGGCGCCCACCATAAATACTCGCCCATTAATCAACTATGGTGACTGTTCTGACGCACATGGACGACTGTCGTAACCACTGCCAAAGGATAGATTTTCCCGCCTTATTACTCTCCTGCCAAAACCAGTTATGTGGCGATGATATCACAACAATTGGCGACGGTTATTCACCACCGCAGAAATATTTCCACCTCTACGCAAATATTTCCCGCCCCGACATTTAGCAACAGTTTGTTGTACAACCATTCCGAAAAATATTTGGTGATGGTCAATAACCGTCACACATTCTTGAGGCCTGTGAGCCTAGGCTCGAGGTTATTTGCAGCACTACATCATTTACACCGTCGCTAAATAGATGTAGCGATGCACATCTTTGCTGTAGAATTTGGTGACGGTTTTAAGACATATGGCGACAGTTTTGAACCGTCACAAGATGCTCCTTTTCCTGTAGTGATTGAATTAGTTAAATAGGGGGAGAATCTAATAGGGGAAATCAAAATAGATTTATTCTATAGCTTTGTGTTATTTGCCAGAAAGGAGAGAAAAATAACCTTGATGTGGGATCGTTATCTATATATATTCTATGTGGCATTTAGATAACATCTTTAAAATATATATGTTCTATATGCATTTATTTTTAAGCAGCATGACTCATAAATATAACTCTTAGCGCTTGCTTTTACAGACATCCTTTTAGTCTATCATGAACTTGATATTTTTCATATGATGAACATGATTCATTTCACATCATGCTTTATAATTGATAGAATTTTACTTCAAAAAGGGGAAGAAAAATGTCAATTTCATTCTTAGAATTTCACTTGTTTAAGTATGATTGATAATATATCTTTTTGTTGATAACAAAAAGGGAGAGTAAAATACGCATGTTGATAGGGGGAGTAATTCTAAAGTAATTATTTATTTTCTTGCATGCATAATTGTAATTTTGTTATCATCAAAACGAGGGAGAATGTTGGGACCTCTATTTTGATGAAACAAAATTATGTTTTATTGTAAACTAATCTTTCAAGATCACGCTTGCACAAATCAAGTCAACTATCCTTGGCGTGTGTCAAAGTGAAGATTATCTTTAGTCAATGTAATTCTTTTATATTTCTTGAGTCTAAAATTACTGTAAGAAACCTCAGGATTAAAGACAAACCTTACTAATTCGTAAAATAAACATTTAGACAGTATTGATCAACCAAAATATTAGTATTGTTCTATTAAATGAATTGATCGATCAAAATAGGAATATTAACAGACCAACTTACCCTAATGGTCAAAGTCGATTTTCTCGCAATTATCGACCAATTAAATATTTGATCAACCATTAATTGATAAACCAATTAAATTAATTGATCGATCCAAGTGAAAATTGATCAACCAATTAAATAAATTGATCGATTAATTTGGTTCGAATGATTTTTTTCTAACATTCCAAAAACGCCCTACTTTCACATGTAAATAAGGCTTCATGCCCCTCATTTGAAAACACATCTTGAAAAACATTTTAAAGAGAACAACTGCTTCCACTCCAATTCTTCCTTGTACTTTCATGCTCATTCTTCTACGCTCTTCAAAAGCACATTGCTTTGCGCTTCTAAAAAGAAAACTTGGTTTGCATATTTTAATTCCTTAAAGTTCCATAGGATTCTATTGTATTTATCTTTATCTACTACTTTAATTTCAGGTCCCAAGTTATTGGGAAGACCCATTGTTGTACTTTTCTGTAGGTTGAAAAGAGAAATGGTTTGTAATAGGTTGTCACCCTCATTTAAGTGGTACGTGATAGTGGATTGGCTAGCGTTGCCTAGTCGGGAAAATCCTAAGCTGGGAGGCTTAGGTAGTGGCTTTTACCCGTAGGGATTTCCACTATAAATCATTGTGTATATTATGAGATTGTTTTCATTATGTCATAATTGTTTTCTATAATCAATATCATGCTTGATCTTGTATTTGTGGCCAAGTAAGATTTGTGCAGGTTGGTTGCACGCTACACACCCTTCATATGCAACATATGAAAACATTGTTGGCCAATTTGCAATTGGGGCTCATTGCTAATACTCAACAACTCTGATCTTTACCATCTCAACTCGTACCTAACCCTCGAAATGTACAAAATCAGGGTAATAGGGCCCAAGGGTATGGGAATTATAGGGACCCACATGCACATGCTCAGGTGATTGAGTAAGGTCCTTTTCCTTCTTCTTCTTCTTGTTCCTCTTCTAAATATCTAGGTAGTCAAGCCCCTCCTATCTTTCCTAACCTTGCCTAAGACCCGAACCTGTATGCATTTGCAAACTCTGTTACCTTGAGGAGTGGGAAGCAAACCCAAGACACTGAACTACCTTCTTCCAGTAAACAAAACCCTGAGCTTGAGTAAGAAATGGAGCAACCTAAAGAAGAGACTAAGGCTCAGGAACATGAAATTGATGACACTACCCATATTATGTTCCCTGATACCTTACTGAAATCCAGGAAGAAGAAACCTATAGACAGCAATGAGGAGCTTCTGGATATTTTTAAAAGTGTGAAAATCAATATCCTGCTCCTCGATGCTATTAGGCATATCCCAGCTTACACTAAGTTCTTGAAAGATTTATGTACCCAAAGTGTAAGCTGAAAGAACCCACCCCAAGGAAGGTGATATTCTTTAAGTAGGCTAGTTCTATTATACTGCATCACCTTCCTCAGAAGAATAGTGGTCTAGGTGCCCCCTTGATTTCATGTGTTATCAGGGATTACACTTTTTGATTCGACACTATTAGATCTAGGTGCATCTATCAACCTAATCCCGACTCCCCTGTATGAAATGTTTGGGTTAGGTGAACTCACCAAGCCGACCTCTATAATGCTGCAGTTAGACCATTCGGTCACCACCCTGAAAGGTGCTATTGAGGGTGTTATTGTCAAGGTCAAGGATTTCTATTTTCCTATAGACTTCCTCGTACTTGACATTGATGTACCTAAAGACTTAAGGGGCACGCCCATCATTCTGGGGCATTCGTTCCTGGCTACGTATAAGGCCAATATAAATTGTGAAAGTAGTAGAATGGAGACCACCTTTGGAGAAAGGAAGCTAAAATTCGATATTTTTAAGGTGATTAATAAATTCAAGGATTAAGGATTTATTGAGGAACTCTAGGATATAGATTATAATGTTGAGACTTGCATAGCTATCAATGTTCTCGAGGATTTTACCAACACAAACAAACTTGACCCACAACCCTCCATGGCAGACCTGCTACACCCCGAAGAGGTTGTTGATTTTATTCACTCCCAACCTCTTCCTCCAGGCTGTCTTGATGAATCTTCATCAGCTTCCTCCTTACCCCATATCCTGAACCCGCCCAAGCTTGAACAGAAACCATTGCCTAAGAATTTCAAGTACAAGTTCTTAGGACCTAAAAAGACACTCCATGTGATTACTAGTGCTAAATTGACTAAGGAGCAAGAGCTAAAATTGATTAAGGTCTTTAAGACAAATAAAGAGGTAATTGGTTAGACCATCCACAACCTTAAAGGGATCAAGCCATCTTATTGTAATCACCGCATTTATATGGAAGATGGATCCTACCCTTCTCGCGAGATATAGAGATTAAATCCTAATATGCGAAAAGTGCTTAAAAAGGAAATTATTAAGTGGCTCAATGCAGGAATCATTTACCCGATCTCAGTTAGTCCCTGAGTTAGCCCTATGCAGATTGTTCCCAAGAAGGCGGGGATAATCGTAGTGACTAATGAGAAAGGGGAACCCATTCAGCTTCCTCCTAGAGTGTCTATATTGATTACAGGAAGTTGAGCACAGCCACCAAAAAGGATCATTTCCCTTTACCTTTCATTGACTAGATCCTTGAAAAGTTAGCTGATGACTCTATAAATAATAGTGTTAATTACAACAATTAGAGTCAATTTTTGGGGCGCATGTGCATGAATAACATATTACAATAGGTGCGGGAGCAGTGCATGCATATTGTGTTATTCCGACATTAAGATTGCTTATAATTAATGTTTAATGATCATGTGTACAAGAGCATATTGAAATAGGTCTCAGATGAAAAATCCAACCATACGGATGGATCCAGATTGACGATCGCATCCCATTAGCAAGAAAATCGGTCCGATCCGACATCTGTAGCATCCCCTCCAAGCATCTGAAGATAGACTGCCCAAATGATGCCACGTGGCATCATCTAGGCTGCTCAAAGGATGCCCCGCTCCCGCTGAAGGATGTCATCGCCGCTACTCCACCGTCGAATGAGGATCACACGGCTGGTGAAGCGCCACAAGCGCATGCATGCAGGATCATTTGTGCAACAATCTATGACCATAGCCCGTTGGAAACGAGCATGTTTCCCATGCAGAGGATGTGCCTTTGACTCCTGCTGAAGCACCATCACCGCAGCAATCAAAATTTGACCGTCGGATCTCCTTTAAGTGGCCCCGAAGCTTCCACGCGCCGCAATCCCATACGCTAGATGAGCACCATGCGCATACGTGCGATCGCATGCACTGTCATATGCAGCATCAAGAACGCGAGCTTAAGACATCCGCACATGCGTCAGCCGTCCGATCAAAGTTCCACCCGCACAATCTGAAGCATACATCCTCAATCCAACAGCCAGCGTGCATCCTCTCGATCTCAGCGAGCTCTCCACACAATTTCAAAATCACGAGCGTGCTCTCAGCAATCATGCGATGACTGACAGTGCTCCGACAGCCACGCCTCGCCAACTACTCCAAGCGGAGATGCCAACACTGAGCGCTCGATGCGCGCACGTGTACGCTATGTGGCACATAGCTGGGCACGAGCAATGCGCGTGTGGGCGCGTCCTGCGTATGGCTTCAATGCAAGGTTCGAGCAAAAGGTGTTTCTTCACCTATAAAAGGCCCTTATGACCCCTATTTGCACACATCTTCTACCAAGCAATTCTCCCACTCCATAGAGCTTCCAAGCAAGATTCTGGATCCGCTGAGCTGCCGACGGAAGCCCATCCACCGCCATGGCTATCTCAGTGCTCCATTTGTCACATTTATTTCCTAGTTTCCCTTAGCTTAATGATCACATTTATTTAAGGATTCATCTAGCAGTAGTGTTGGTAGTTGTAAGATAATTTTTCCTATCAGTGTTGACTCGTTCCATTCATGGCATTCTATGATTTTAATGTGACATTGTTCTATCTAGTCTTCACGTATAGATTAGCAATCACTGTTATCATGAATTTCTAACCCTACTCTTTCTCTCTCTCTCTTTTCACAAGTAATCAAAATAACCATCATGTGGCATTAAAAATGAGCGACTATTTGATTCAGATTTTCACCTCCTTGAGATTGACACTCGTACTCACCTTTCCATTTCTTCATCAAAATTGATGTCGTATTTGCATGCTACAACAAACAAATTAACCTATTGCATTTCACGACGTCATTAGCCAAGCAGAAGTATTTTTATTTCGTAGATGGTTATCCAGGATATAACTAAGTCTCTATCCATCCCGAAGACTAGGAAAAGACAACTTTCACCTATCCCTGCGGAAACTTTGCATTCTGTAGAATGCCTTTTGGCCTTTGCAATGCACTTGCGACTTTTCAAAGGTGCATTGCAAAGCAATATTCTCTAACTTGGTGGGAGATTATCTTGAGGTGTTCATGGATGATTTCTCCATTTTCAGAGATTCTTTTGAGTCCTACCTGGCTAACTTAGAATTGATCCTTAAGAGATGTATTAAAAGTCGATTAGTCCTTAGCTGGGAAAAGAGCCACTTTATGACAAAAGAAGGAATTGTTTTTGGTCATGTAGTCTTTAATCAGGGCATTAAAGTTGACAAAGCTAAGGTTGAGGCTATCTCTAAACCTCCCCCACCCACATCTGTTAAATAAATCCAATCATTTCTTGGTCATGTGGGTTTCTATCATTGGTTCATTAAGAACTTCTCGAAGGTTGCTCGACCCTTGAGCAATCTTTTGGCCAAAGATAAGTCATTTGAGTTCGATGAATCATGTTGCAAGGCATTTGATTTATTAAAAACGATAGTCACCTGTGCCCCAGTGTTGTAACCATAGGTCTAGATAGCCCTGTTTGAGATTATGATTGACGCCTCTAATATGCGGTCAAGGTTATCTTAGGTCAAAAAATCAATAGAAAGCCCTCTGTTATCTACTATGCTAGAAACACTCTAGACGAGGCCCAGAGAAATTATACCATTACTGAAAAGGAATTGCTAATTGTAGTCTTTGCTCTTGCAAAGTTTAAGGCTTATCTGTTAGGTTCTCATGTCATAATCTACACCAACCACTCAACCTTGAAACACCTCCTGGCCAAAAAGGACGTCAAGCCCTGACTCATTAGATGGATTCTTTTACTTCAAGAATTTGATCTTGAAATTAAGGATAAAGCCAGGGCATAAAATGTAATGGCAAATCATCTATCGAGAATCTTGACTGATTCTCCTCATTTAGATATTCCGATTTCTAATACTTTTCCAGACGAGACTGTTCTTACAGTCTCGAGTGTCTAAACACCTTGGTTTGTGGACATAGTCAATTATTTAGCCATTGGTCAAGTTCCATAGGATTGGACCAAGCAACAAATGGGATAGACTTATATCCGAGGCTAAATACTATTTTTGGGATGATCCCAAGCTGTACCGTATCTGCAGCGACCAAATTATTCATCCATGTGTTCTAGAAAATGAGTTTCAAAGTATACTCTAATCCTGCCATGCATTTGCGTGTGGTGGACATTTTTTCGAAAAGAAGATGGCCGTGAAAATATTGCAATCTATGTTTTATTGGTTGTCTTTGTTCAAAGATGCCCATAATTTCTCGAGGTCATATTTCCGATGTTAGGCACTCGAGGCACGGCCAAGAGAGATATGATGCCCCTAAACTCGATCCTTCCCGTCGAAACCTTTGATGTTTGGGGCATCGACTTCATGGAACCCTTCATTTGGACACCAGTATATATTGGTTGCTATCGACTACATCTCCAAGTGGATCGAGGCTATTCCCACCTGAACCAATGACCATAAGGTGGTCATCGACTTTGTCAAGAAGAATATCTTTAGTCAGTTCAGGATCCCTAGGGCCATCATTAGTGATGGTAGTACCCACTTCACCAATGCCCAATTCAGGAATTTACTGGTTAAACATGGGATGAATCATCGAATTTCCACACCTTACCACCCCCAAACGAATGGACAAGCCAAGGTCTCTAATTAGGAGATCAAGAATATCCTATAGAAGACGATTAGGCCTGATAGGAAAGACTAGACCCAAAAGCTTGATGATGCTCTTTAGGCCTAACATATTACATATAAGACATTGATCGACATGTCTCCATTTTGTCTAGTGTTTGGTGAAGCATCTGACTTACCTGTAAAGATTGAACACTGGACATTCTAGGCTATCAAGAGATGAAATTTTGACCTAGACTTAGCTGAGAAGACCAAGAAACTCCAGCTATCTAAGTTGTAGGAGCTTAGAAATGATGCATACGAGAACGCTAAGATCTATAAGGCAAGAACCAAAGCTTTACACAATCAGATGATCTCCTGTAAAAGCTTTGAGTAAAACTAGAAGGTCTGGCTTTTTGACTCCTAACTTAAGCTCTTTCCTGGCAAGTTTAGGTCCAAGTGGAACAACCCGTTCATTATTGATTGAATATTTCCAAATGGAGCCATTGAGATTTCTGACCTGAAGATGGGTAACTCATTTAAGGTAACGGACAATGTCTCAAACCTTATGTTGATCGTGTTATTCCAAAATCCATCTCAAACAAGGTTTCTTTAACCATGGCCTGACTTCTTTGGTCAAAGTTCGCCAAGCCAACAATACTAAACTTAGCAACCTTGTATAGTTTGTATATATTGAGCTAACTGGATTTACATTGAATTCAGGTACTATCTTCTCTCTATTCTACCCTTTTCATGACTTTATTTACAATGAGGGCATTGCATAAGCTAGGCATGGGGGGTGGATTCATTTCTGAATTAATTTTTGTTAGCTCTATAAAATTTTTCCAGTTGTTTCCTTAAAAAAAATTATAGAATTAGGAAAAGAGAACTTAGGCATTGGTGTTTTTCAACTTTAGGAAATGATATAATAGGACCTAAACACTTACACTCTTCAAGTCTTCAGGCTTAATTAGCCTGGGTGTCCACTAAAATGCGGACCTATTTCTCGAGTCCTCACCATCTTTAATTCAATTTTAATTGGTTAAATAAGTTGGGGTGATAAGTACATGACTTATCAACCCGCCCTCTAATTTGACAGCACTTATAGTCTAAGCATCTGCACACATCTCGTGTTGACTCACTACCTAGGAGGCCTTTACAGAAATTAGGTAGCTAATAAACATACTAGGGTGGTATGACTGGCACGTTGCTTCGAATAACAGCTTATAGCCAAGTGTCCAAAGACCAACGATGCAACCTAATCTCTTTGGCCATTACCTTTAGGTAAATCTTAGATCAGGGAAGCCACCTGCTAAGAAAAAAAAGGAAAAATACCTAGAAAGAAAAGAAAAATATGAAAATAGAAAAAAAAAGGAGAAAAAAATAATAATAAGCCACACTTCACCACATGGATATGGCTAACAAGTTGTCGTAGGTAACCACCCATTGCCGTTTGTCGAAAATCTAGCCCATAAAAATGTGTGAAAAATTCCTAACACTTGGAGAAGCGGGTAAGTAGAATAACCCAGGGAGATATACACTAGGTTCGCCCTTGTGTTGATCTCATAAAAATAAAAGTAGGGAGAAAGCTACCGGTCAAATAAATACACCGTTATGCAGAATTTTTCGTTTAGGGTCATTTAGGGTTTATAGATACCTGAGTCAATCACATTTGCATAGAAAGATTTTTAATATTTAGAGTTTTTTCGAGTCTTGGGTGGGTTGCGTAGTCGTAGAAAGCTACCTCGAAACTCTAAACTAAAAAAGTAAAAAAAAAATTAGAAAAGAAAAAAAAATGTGTTCTCTTTTGTACGGAATAAGGTGAGGACTTGGACGATCTGCACCCAGGCATTGTTGAGTTTTTGCAGTTTAGGTTCTTAGTTGAATTTTCTTAGTGTTGATTAACAACTGATGCATTAGTAATCAAAATCTAATTTTGTATTTATAAATAGCATTTAGTTTAATTTTGCTAGAGAGTTGCAAAACATAGGCATGGGGGTGTGATAGATACATCATTATTCGTGGTAAAATGCCTATTTATGTGGCTTCCTAGGCTCATATTGCATTTGACATTGTCAATATCGCATAACATGAATAATCATGCATTTAGAGTACATTACACAATTTGTATATTAATTCTCCTATTTTTATGGCTAGGGGATAAGGCAACTTAATTCTGGGCTTCAGATGAAAGATCTGACCACACGGACGTGGTTAGAGTGATGATCAAGGTCCAACACCTCTGAAATCACCCCGATCGGACAACTGTAGCATTCCTTAGAAACCACAAAAGATTGATAACTATAGGACAAAGTGATAAAAATCTAATATATTACCCTAATTGGCTTAATCTAGGGTTAATTCCTTAGTAGAATCATGCATTAGGATTATAAATATTGCATTTAGAGCATGCATGCATATTTGAGCTTTATATTCATCTTATAAATAATTATCTCCTAATTCTATTCTCTTGTGAATAATGTAGGTGATAAGTCTTAAAGTGATTTGAAGAACTGAGAAACATAGCTGGATAGAAGCAGAAGTTATAGCTGAGGTAGGAGCTGATTGAGGAATAAAGTTGAAATAAAGAACGATTGAAGACACAAGAAAAAAGGAGTAAGGGAGGAATTAGGATAACCCTACCCTATCCCAGAAATCTTAGGACGACCTTATCCTAGTACCTATCCTTGAACCAGCTCAACCTTAGATATTTGAGCTCAAAAGCCAAAAACATGGATATAATTATCCATGAACCTATCCACCCTATCCATAATCCTATCCTACTATCCCTAACCTAATCCACTTATCCAATATACTATCCCTAGCTTAGAAACCTATTTAGGTCCATGCCACCCTAATTGACTCGGTCTGAGTCATTAGGTCCATGGGACCTGATTGGACTAACTCCAAGTTGACTAGACTCATTTGAGTCTAATCAGACCCAACCTAAACCTAATAGACCTAGCCACATCCAATCAGGTGGATCATTACCTAATTGGGTGCATCCAACTTCAATTAGGTTCATGGAACCTAATTAGACTAGACCCAACCTAATTTCCTCCACCACCAAGACCCTTAGGACAACCTATTCCACCTTTTAAACAAAATTCTCTACCAACAATCTTGTCCTAAGCTAGCCTAAGGCCTTCCTGATTTTAGTAAACCTAAGCCTACTTAATCCCTACTAGCCATCACCTATCCTAAGGCCAAAACACACTTTCTATTTTTAGAAACCTAAAGAACCTATTCATTCCCTTATGCCACATTACTCCACCTAATCTAGACCCTTCATTTCTAATCCTATGGCCCCTATCTAACCTACACATAACCCTTGGATATTCCACCACCATTAGATGCCCATCTAAGGGCTAGTATTAATTTTGAAGTGGTGGAAATGCCTCAACCATTGATCCTAATCCAAGGGCCCTCATTTCTTCACCATTCTTATAAAAACACTACCCGTCCCTCCACCTAAATGAATTAGCCTCTTAGTAATCCTTAGCATAATTTAGTAGTACTAAGCCTTAAAGGGCACACCCACCATCCCTCTACCTCCATAACTTCTTCGGTCCTCCCTTCTCCCTCCTGGCACACTGGATCTGAAGTTTCATCAGAAGCTTCCTCAAGCATCCCTCAAGCAGCACCGATCTCTTCTTTATCTCTCTATTCTTTTATAATTCTATTTGTAATCTATTCTACTATATAATAAGTCCTAAAGGTTTTAAGTAGCAACTACCTCCCTGTGTTTGACCTGGACTCCTTGCAATATAATATTATAAATATTAATTGATCGCTTTATTTGCATGTTACAAGGATTTCATATTCTTAATCATGTAGATTTAGCGAACATCGGTGACACAAATCTAGGCCCCAAATGAAGAATCCAACCATGTGGATGGAATCGAGTCAACGATTGTAGCCCAACAACGTGAAAATCACCCTAATCTAACATCTGTAGCGTCATCTCTGAACAATTGAAGATGGACGGCCATGATGGTACCACATGGTGCCATCACAGCTATCCAAAACCCCCAGCAGTGCCAGCAACCCTTCCTCTTCATTCAAGCAATCAATCTCGATTGTTGGATTCACATCCAACGACTGAGATGAGCTTCAGTGTAGGCCTTCACACTCCCAAAGGCACACCCCTCATGCAATTTGGGTTGTTAGATCCATGATCTTACGAACATGATAGATCCGCCATCAGCTCTTAACACATGATAGATCTACAAACAATTGATAATCTTAACAAATTCACACCCATGGTGCATTGGTAGAGCACCTCACCCACAAGCAAAGGATGCAGGTTCGAATCCCTAATGCCCCCACATCCACAATGCGCACATGGCCTTTAATTGGAGCCACTCGATCAGCATCTAGCGGCATACAATGTGCCATGTGGCACGATCAGACTCATTCAAGCACTACGTCCGATGGCATGCGCCATCCTACAAGCTCCAGCATGATCAAGGGTGTGCTATGTGCGGTTTGTGAAGGGCGTGTGAGAAGATGAAATTGTGGCGCCTAGCTCTACACCTCGTCCAGCAAAGCCTAGCATAGCACATAGCTGCACACATGCTGTGTGCGTGGATGCTACTCACAGCTGCATGTTGTGCATGGCCTCTTGAATGTCCTTACATGGAATTACCTTGTTTTGTCCTCTTCCTTCACCTATAAAAAGCCAAGGACCCCTCCTCTTCCTACTCCATTCTCACCTCCCTAGAGCTTAAGAACTTATTCTAAGCTCACTTATAGTGTTCCCAAGCCCTTAGGATGCTCCACTAGAAAATTAAAATAATTTTTCCACATTCTCACCTCGTATTCATGGGTCTCCCACCGGCCATCTCCTCATCCCCATTCTAGGAAGCGAATCACACTCTGATGTCGCCCTACCTCTCATCTTCCTCCTCTGACTATGTTCTCTTTCATCTAGCTCCTCCCCTCCTTCATCCGGGTGCCATCTCAGCAAGCCATCCCTCAGGCAGCCATCGAGGGGGAATCTTCTCTCTATCTTCTTTTATCATTTTTGTAGCATATATATATATATTCTACATAGTTGTGATAAACATTATTTCATCTTATATATATTTTTTGTCATCTCTCTCTTTCTCTTTCTCTTTCTTTCTCTCTCTCTTTAATATTCTGCAACTAGAGTAGTTAGATAGAAATCATTTCACCTAATTTTCTGCTTATATAAAATCAAAAAAAATTACAAAGGCCAAAAAAATCTCCAAATAAAACAAACGCAAATTTCAAAATTCAAACGTTCGCCTCCCCGTGTTTGACCCAGAACTCATCCAGTCTCGGTAAAAATTTATTTGATAAGTTAGATTTTTCTGCGAAAGTACGATGACATGGGTTTCTCTTCTTCGAAACCCTAATCATTATTTTTCCTCACAATTCTCCAACATATCAGTTACCACCCCAGGAGTAGTTGGGGTGCTGAGCCCATCGAGGTTTATATGTGTTGGAGTATGGGTTGTTGCACACGTATCCTTGCTCAGCAATTACTTCTTCATAGGCTGAAGATGCAATTGATGCATTGTCATCAACAGAATAAACATCATAATCAAAGTTGTGTGCATAACTTTACTCAACTGGAACTAATTCCAAGTTGTTTATTAGCTCCTGAAACAATGTAGCCCGTGATGAAGCACATGAAGGCCTAGAGAAATCTCAAGTCAAAATCATCAGTCTAGGTGGTTGTGCTCAAGGAAGTGATGCAGGGAGAGGTGTGACTCCTTTAAATGGGGTAGACAATGTCTGAATCAATTCATCCAACTCCTTGTCAAGTAGGTCCACCTTGTCCAATTTTGATGTGATGAGGTCAATGTCAGCCTTAACAGATTCGAGATGAACCACATGAGCTGTGGCTTTCGGGGTGGCTAGACTTGTTAAATTGACTCATCGATGCAGCATTCATTGAATTCTCTACCAAAGATTCAAAGAGATTGAATGCACTCTCTTCGTCCTTGGCCAGGAAATTCCCTCCACTTGAGGCATCTGCAAGATATCTATGGGTGTTATCCAACCCATGGTAGAAAATTTGAGGCAGGTGCCATCTAGGCACATCATGATGTGGCCATTTCCTTAACAAATCCAAAAATCTTTCCCATGCATCATGCAATCTCTCTCTCCAGGTACCTGGGCAAAGGTTGTGATGGCATGCCTCATGGCATTAATCCTTCTTATGGGGAAGAATTTTTGCAAGAATTCAGTTCGGAGCTCTTCCCTTGTGTTGATTGGTCTTCCTATGGATTTGAACCAATAGGAAGCCTTATACCTTAAAGAAAAGGGAAAGAGCTTCAATATTACCACATTAAGGTCCACATCATAGGGATGGACTATTTATGCAATACATTTATTTGAACGTAATTGACGATGTTTAGAAAGCGCATTGTAGTATAATCAACAAATCGCATAAAATACTTAAATTTATAAAACTCGAAATCTACTTAGAGCCCAAGGTCGTTCGCAGGGAGCAAATATGGAATTCACACACTAATCTCAATTCAGGAATAATGAGCACAATTAATCAAACATCAGATAAAAGATATTCAATGAATAAACTGCTCAAGAATAATATTCAAATATAAATCAATGTATCTCAAGGATTCATGGGATAAAAAGAATGGAGTGCTATAAAAATGGTGATTTAAATCACCAATTATATCCACCAATCAAACACATATCTCAAATATATCAGCCATTCAATATTACTACAATGGCTAGAACACTTATGCCAATTATCCATGTCAGACAAGCCTCAATTGTCTCAGCAGTATCAGATGAATAATGCTACAGTACCACCTTAGACGTCGGTGTAAGGCTTCAGACGGCTTAACTATCACAGCACCACAGTAAGGCACACAAGGGTGCCAAGCCTCTCAAGGCCTTTTCAAGCACAGCACAAGGCTAAACCTTCCTTCCTCTGAGGCTAAGTGTTAGCCTTCAGTGCGCATCCCATGGAGGATCAATCCGAAGCAAAACCCTCTCCTCTCCTCCTCACAAATTCTCCTATCTATTCTCTCAGAACTAGGCTTAATCAAGTAATGTGTCATAGCAGTATTGGGTACAGGTTCACCAAATGTGCAGGTGAGCGAGGAGTCAGAGGCTGAGTGCGTGGGGGACCTCACCCCCTGTGTGTCGAGGCGATAAAGCCATATCACGAAAACCTTTTATATATAGTGAACTCCTCTTCAATTGCCGATGTGGGACTATCCCCCGCCCTTCCTTTGTGAAGGAGCAGCAAGGGAGATATCTCGATTGCGTGCTACTAGTGTCTTCAATTGAAACTGTAGGCAAGCTTTTGGAGTGAATCCACAGCAACTGGGAGTTGTAACGAGGTCGGAGCTGGTCGGAGCAAGGCAGACGGAGGTGGTGATGGTGACGGTGATGGCAAAGGTGGCGAAGACTTGAAATCACAAATACGATCTCAAGAGCCCCAATTAGAATGCTCCTGAGCTTCGCCAAGCAATGCGAAGGTGATGGTGGTGTTCTTGTGATGTGCGAATGCATGTAAAGGGCTAACGGAGTTGGAGATGGTGTACGGTGGAGGTTTTGGGAGCGCGGAAGGTGAAATAAAGATAAGGGTTTTGATCAGGGTAGTGAGGCAAAGGTTTTGGGAATGGTATCGTGGAGTTTGTTTGAGTGAAGAGTGTGTGTGGCCTCGCTGGAACATGGTCGAAGCGGAGGAAGATGAAGAGGGAGACGGTGATTTGGCGATCGAAATAGGAGACTAAGGAGCTAACCCTAAACTACAAAGAGAGAGGGGGAGTTTAGGAACCTAACTAACGGACGAAAGGGCAGGAAAGGCGTCGGCTTTGATTGGCTGACGCTGGAGAAGGGAAGTCCTCCGGTAAGGGAGCGACGAGGAAGAAGAGGGCCTGGGAGCTCCTGATATGTCCATTGAGGAGCAAAAGAAGGAGATGAAGACGATCCCTCTGCCTATGCTATGTGGTAGAGGGCGACGAAGGGGATTGGAGGAGACTCACCGGAGCTGCGGCGGAGGTGGCTGGAGAGAGGAATTTGAAGAATTTGAGGCCTTATCCGAGCTAAGGAATATGTCATGAAGTTCAGGAGCTTTTATAGAGCTCCTAGCCGAGCTCTAGATGAGGAAAGATCTCTAATTGGCTTGGGAATTAGGTCACAAGGAACCCACGATTTTCGTGGATTCACTAGGGCAAATCCACGTGATTTAAGAGCCAAGATCTGTCTCAAACGATTCTTTGTAGTATGAACACCAATCTCACCAATTTTGGTGAGATTTGGTGATGATTTGATTAGGTTTTGATGTGGTCAAAGTTGGCCTGAAGGTTGGCTGACCTCCAATGGCGACAGGGGTCTTTCTGTGAAGAAGACAAGGAAATTATGGGCGCATTTGCAAAGGTTTTGAAAGTTAGGGGCTTGTCTGAAAGAAATAGACTTAATGGACTGAAATGCAAACTAGGTCAAGATGGATTCTGATTGGGTCCAAATTTTGGTACAAACCTAATTTGGACCCAAGGAATCTAGTGGTGAAGTCAGATTTGAGTTTTGACGAAGTTTGATTGGGTAGTTTGTATAGAGACCCAAATCAGGGTAGAAATCTCTCTACGACTCTATTCAAGGTCAAAATAGGTTCAGATGGTCAGACTAAAGGTACTAAACCTCTAGGAATATTTTTCTATGAATTTTAGAAGGTTTATATGAATTTTATCCTGACCATAACCTCTTCAATTTAAGCAGGTCTGAAATTAGGATTTTGTGTTCTGATTTAGTTCTCGAAACGTGTGAAACCCCGTTTCTATCTGTATGGACCCACTCATTTGACTTTAATGCTCATTTAACCTTTAATTAACCCCTAGAAAATCCCGTGGTTACTCTGCATTCATGGTATGATGTTAAATGGCATAATTAACCTTGTTTTAATGTTCTCTCAAAACATATCTAAATGGAATTGTCTCATGCAATTTTGTAGGTGCATTTATCACTTAATTCTGACTAATTAAAGCTAGTTATGGTAGATGATGATGTCATCATCATACCCCCATACTTAACTTTTGCTAGTCCCTAGCAAAATCTCATGGAAAGAACTAGATCTCTAGACCATGCTTTTATGCTCAGGTGCCTGATTTGTGCCTCTCTAGAAATCAGATCAAAATGCCAACAACAGACCTAGAGATACTCAAGTATCAATCAAAATTCAGACCTAACCAGCTTTAGCTTGGGTTTACAGCGAAGGTTTCTAAGGCCCGCAAAAACTGCTCATAGGTTCGTTGAACCCAACGGTTAAAGCACCCGTGCATAGACCTATCATGTCCAGGTTTAGTTTGTCAGTGCATTTTTATAAGAGAGAAATAAAGATTTTTTTATTTGGAGAGTTTTCTCTCTTTTCTTTTTATTTTTCACTACATCTAACCTCGAATTGGCCTTAAACATGGTCTGTATCAAATTCCTTGTCCCCACCATCAATCCTCGAAGGGTCCCTGGCTTTCGATGCTTTGGGATAGCACCACCCATGGCAACCCCCAGAATCCTGGCTTTCGACACTTCAGGATAGTGCTGCCCATGGTGTTCTGTAGCTAAATTCAGGCCTTGGCAATCGACATTTCAGAATAATCCCGCCCATGTCACTTGAACCAGCACAAGGTGCTTACATGCTCCCGGTAGGATATTTAGATATCCTAGGAGACAAGTACCAAGGAGACGATATGTTATTACGCATCTTCAAGAGGAATTTCCCACCTCTCCGCACCGAGAACTCGTCCAATCAACTTGTGTTGTCAAGACACTCGTAAGCTAGATCTTCCGGACAGCTTTTCAAAATAGAACACCGTTGGCATTATTTCTTCATTAAGTGAACTAAACCAGACTAGTGTGTGGATTATGGGTGCTTAGGATACCAAGTCCTGCAAACCAAAGGGCAGGCAACGGGGCCAAATAATTCCTAAGCCTTAGCTTCGCACTTTCGTCAACCTCTTGAGGACTAATCTAGATCTAAATGAACACATGAGTGTTTAAGCCCTAAATCAAACCCAAAAGGCCTAAGATCAGCACTCTTTACTAATCTCCTTATCTCTAGCATTTTAGGACTTAATCTTTTGTTTTGATTTAGTCTAGAACTTAAGTAAATCCCATAATCAATTGCTATGACTATCATTTTTTCTTGATTTTGCTCCATTTTGACATTTGAATTTCCTCCTTAAGAAATATTCCCAATAATTTCTTTAAAATTTTCCTCCCTTTCTCCAATTTTTTTTAATATGTAATTTTTTGTAAGAACCCCTCAGAGAATTGATTTTTCATTTGTTTGCACTTTAACACCCCCCCATGCCTAAGTTTTGCAATGTCCTCATTATAAATCAGGAGGGTACAAAGTCAGCTTGGTTCAAGGATTAGAACAAAGTCAAAGGGTGGGTAAACAGGTCAGGATGACTTTTGCAGACGAATTCAAGCTTTGATACAAGTACCAAAGGTGGAGTCAGATGTTCTAAAGTTGAACTCAAAAGTGCAGTAGGAGTATAGCTCCAAAAGATGATCAGAAGGGTCTTGGGTTTTTGGAATGGTGGGTTGCCTCCTGTTAAGCACTAAATTCAATGCCTTCAACCAAACAGAAAGTGGTCAAAGAGAAGGGGTGGTCAAATCAGAGGATTTTTGTAGAACAAGTACCTTGATAAGTAGCCTGGTTGGTCCAACCAGGTGCTTGTTCAGGTCAATAGGCTGATGACGTAGACCAAATCCAATCAATCTGGTGGGTTAATGGATATGAATCAATAGGTATGGAGCCCACCAGATACTTTGTGGCTCAAAAAGATATGGAAATGAGAATCACGGGTTTGGTTGAATCGATTCAGCTTGATAAGAGTAGGGGTCCACAAAAGAAAATGGATCTGTAAAGGATGTAGGAACCCTACCGATGAGATCAGAGAAGGATAAGAAGTGATTAACAGTCTGATCAATGTCCGATTCCCGATTAAAAGAAGGAGGTGAATCATATGCAACCAAATCAAAGAGAGATGAATCAAAGTAGAAGTTAATTCTAGTGGCAGCTCAGGGTTGGGATTGGATTTTGGAAAGCTCTAACTCTATGACAGACGATGTGTCTTTTTCAAAATCTGGGTGCGAAGAGGCCTCTTCTAAAAATGATTCAAAGATAGATTCCTTTAGAGAGTCTTCATGATGCTCACTCAAATCAAATGTAAATGCCTAGAGAGTGCTTATAGGATCATGAAACTCTAAGTCAATGAAAGATTCAAACTCTGGATTGTGGACACTCTCGACACTTACTATTTCTGATTCCTGCAGATTATAAAAGAATGATTCCAACTCAATGGAACATGATTTCGAATCAATGATCTCGGGATCGGGGACCTCAGAGTCATAATCAAAGAACAGGTCATGGATGCTGAGGTCGTAAATTGGCTTGTACTTGTCAGAAAACAAAGGTTCTTCGAAATCAGAGTATGATTTGAAATCATTGGAGAATTTGCAAAAATCAGTTTCTGTACCTAATTCCAGATTGAGATTTCACAACCTGACTTGGGATCTAACCTAATCTCAAATTCCGAGCTCAAAGAGGTGTCCTTATTAGGTATAGGTACAGGCTCGGGTTTTTGGCTCCTAGAATAGACCTAATCAAATCCCAACTCTTCCAACTTGATTTCTATATCGTAAATTAGTGTGACTTCCGAAAAATCAATTTGCATATCTAAGGAGTTTGGAGAGGTGTACTCATCAAATACAAGCCCAGAATCATAATCCATATCTAAAATCTGATACTCTTCACGTTGGACCTCATGATCATCCCAAATAGGCTTAGATCTAGATTCTAGGTTAGGGGTAGGAATTGGGTCACTAGAATCTAGACTTGGTTCTATTGGGATGTCAAAATTACTCTCAAGGATTACCTTACCAGGATAAGGTACGAGAATTACATCCTCGAGAGGTTCTAACTCTAGCTCATTACAGGTGTTTGAGAATTCAGGGCATGATGGACTAGCTTCATGGCTCTCTAAGGCTGGTTAGAAATCAAGAACACCTGCAACTGGATCCACCCAACCAACATCAAGATCAAGTATATCGACCTGCATAAAGTTTGAATTCATTTCCATTTTGGTTGGAGGTCCATACCAACCTTGATTTTCGAACCTGGGTTCTGGAAAATCATGTTGATCCTCAATGTTGTTCCAAGATGTCTCATCAGTTTCTAAGGGGATATATGGGTATTTTTTATTGATGGCTTCATACACCATATTCAACAATTTTCCACATTTCTCCATGAGACCTTGGTGTTTTTCCAAAAGTAGGGGATTTGACCAACATTGTAGATACTTATTGCTATGTAATTTCCCCAATTCAACATATTTTAATAAGAGATCATCCCGTGTTGAACCATGTATCATTTGTGTTAATATCATTGCAACACGGTTCATAATGTGGGTTGTTTTTGAAACATTAACCTAAATGTGCCTAGATGGATAAGAGGTTTTGTAATACTCATCATGATGTCTGAGAGTATCCTCAATCATCTTCTCTTTCATGTTCATTTGGGATTCAGGTTTCCTAAATTGTCAGGTTGCCTTTTCAAATCAGGTGGTAGATCAAGATGTAAAATCAAATTTAGGTTCAGATTGAATCGATCAAATCATATTAGAAATCCCCAAGAAGATCAACTCTAATGGAGGCCTTTAGGTCAACAACCTAGGGACCTTTCCTGTGTATGTGCTCTAGAGAATAGATGAGGGACTGGATATAAACTGAGCCCAATCAAGGCACCTAAAGATTTTTGGATGACTAAGATTGTTTCGAGGCGAATGATACCAATGATTCAAAAATCCACACCCGAGAATTACTTGGGTAGTCAGGAAGGGAGAGCCCTGCAAAGACCCTTACACGATAGAGTGTCCCGACAGGTTACAGGGTTTCCTCCACCCGACCTTCCTTGTCACTGCGGTTCCAAATAGATTGGAATGTACGAATTGAGACCTTAAGACTACCAATTTTAGTCCTAATTTGTGCCTTGAATTTCACTTGAATTAGAAGTTGATTCAATTTGTGACCTAATTTGGAGGTTGATTGGCACACAAAGTGGACCAACTTCACCTGAACTACCCTAAAGATAGAGGATGAAATTTGGGTCAAGACCTAAAAATTCACCTTAAATTGACTCTTAGGTTATTATGTCCAAAATTTTAGGGTTCAAGTGAATTTAAAGCCTAATTTTAGGGTTTGTCTGAATAGATCTTTTCAAACAAAGGCTTGGGTAGCACACCAATGTCAAAAGATAAATTTCCTTTAATGCATGCAAGTGTGTGCTAACACTTCAAACCCTAAAGTGGAAACCCTAATTGGTTCTATTTCAAGTCCAATTTAATCTCAAATGTAACACCTTGGACTCAAACAAGAAAGTGAGTAGTCCAAGAAGTCAAGAATTTAAGTGTAAATCCTTAATAGGTACAGGAAATCAGGATAGGGAATCTTTAATCAAATCATCTCAATCTTCAATCATAAATTAAGCAAGTTCGTAAATCAATAAATTTTTGCCTTTGAATGATAATTACTAGAAAAATAAGGCAAGTAAAACCTAATTCATTTGTTTCCTTTTTCTCTTCCCAAGATTAAGAGGTTGATTAGGGAAGAAGAGAAATTTTACTTGCCCTTGGAGTGGTGATTGCGGGGAAGATCTTCTCGTGATGTACCTCGCAACATCATAGCAAAACAGATAGGGCAAGTTAGTGCTCAAATCAATCAAGAAAGATAAAACTAGTGGTGAATTGCGCGTTTCTCTCTGGCAACAGTGCCAAAATGTTTCAACGAAATCGTCGATGTTTAGAAAGCGTGTTGTAGTATAGTCGACAAATCGCACAAAACACTTAAATTTCTAAAACTCAAAATCTACTTGGAGTCCGAGGTCATTCGCAGGGAGAAAATATGGAATTCACACACTAATCTCAATTCAAAAATAATGAGCATAATTAATCAAACACCAAATAAAAGATATTCAATGAATAAACTGCCCAAGAATAATATTCAAATATAAATCAATGTATCTCAAGAATTCATGGGATAAAAAGAATGGAAGAGTGCTATAAAAATGGTGATTTAAATCACCAATTATATCCACCAATCAAGCACATATCCCAAATATATCAGCCATTCAATATTGCTACAGTGGCTAAAACCACTTATGCTAATTATCCACGTCAAACGAGCCTCAAATGTCTCAACAGTATCTGATGAATAATGCCACAGTACCACCTCAGACATCAGTGTAAGGATTCAGATGCCTTAACTATCATAGCACCACAATAAGGCACACATGGCCCCAAGCCTCTTAAGGCCTTTTCAAGCACAGCACAAGGCCAAGCCTTCCTTCCTCTGAGGCTAAGTGTTAGCCTTTAGCGCACATCCTGAGGAGGATCAATCTGAAGCAAAACCCTCCCCTCTCCTCCTCACAAATTCTCCTATCTATTCTCTCATAATTGGGCTTAATCAGGTAATCGCATCATAGTAGTATCAGGTATAGGCTCACCAGATGTGCGGGTGAGCGAGGAGTGAGAGGCTGAGTGCACGGGGGACCTCACCCCAGTGTGTCAAGGCGATAAGGCCATATCACAAAAACCTTTTATATGCAGTGAACGCTTCGTCAATTGTTGATGTGGGACTATCCAGCGTCCTTCCTTTGTGAAGGAGCAACAGGGGAGATATCTCGATTGCGTTGCTAGTGTCTTTAACTGAAATTGCAAGCAAGCTTCTAGAGTGAATCCACAGCAACTGGGAGTTGTAACGAGGTCGAAGCAGGTTGGAGCAAGGAAAACAAAGGTGGTGACGATGACGGCGATGGGGGTGGTGGTGAAGACCTGAAATTACAAATATGGGCTCAAGAGCCCCAATTAGAAGGCTCCTGAGCTTCGCCAAGCGGTGGCGAAGGTGATGGTGGTGTTCTTGTGACGTGCGAATGCGTGTAGAGGGCTACTGGAGTTGGAGATAGTGTACGGTGGATGGGTTGTTTGGTGGAGGTTTTGGGAGTGCAAAAGGTGAAATAAAGAGGGGTTTTGATCAGGGCAGTGAGGCGAAGGTTTTGGGAGTGGTATCGTGGAGTTTGGATGAGTGTGGAGTGTGTGCGACCTCACCGGAACACAGCCGAAGCAGAGGAAGAAAGAGAGGGAGACAATGATTTGGTGGTCGAAATAGGAGACTAAGGAGCTAACCATAAACTACAGAGAGAGAGGGAGTTTAGGAACCTAACTAACGGACGAAAGGGCGGGAAAGGCACCAACTTTGATTGGCCAATGCCGGAGAAGGGAAGTCCATCGGTGAGGGAGCGGCGAGGAAGAGGAGGGCCTGGGAGCTCCTGATATGTCCGTCGAGGAGAGGAAGAAGGAGATGAAGACAATCCCTCTACCTATGCTATGTGGTAGAGGGTGACAAAGGGGGTTGGAGGAGACTCGCTGAAGCTGCAGTGAAGGAGGCCGGAGAGAGGAATTTTAAGAATTTGAGGCCTTATCCGAGCTAAGGAATATGGCATGAAGTTCAGGAGCTTTTATAGAGCTCCTAGTAGAGCTCTAGATGAGGAAAGAGCTCTGATTGGCTTGGGAAATAGGTCACAAGGAACCCACGATTTTCATGGATCCACTAGGGCAAATCCGCTTGATTTAGTAGTCAAGATCTGTCTCAAACGATTCTTTGTAGTATGAACACTAATCTCACCAATTTTGGTGAGATTTGGTGATGATTTGATTAGGTTTTGATGTGGTTAAAGCTGAAGGTCGGTTGACCTCCAATGGTGGCAGGGGTCTTTCTATGAAGAAGACAAGGAAATTATGGGCCCATTTGCAAATGTTTTCGAAAGTTAGGGGCTTGCCTGAAAGAAATAGAGACTTAATGGACTGAAATGCAAACTAGGCCATGATGGACTCTGATTGGGTCCAAATTTTGATACAAATCTAATCTGGACCCAAGGAATCTAGTGGTGAAGTCAGACTTGAGTTTTGATGAAGTTTGATTGGGTAATTTGTACAGAGACCCAAATCAGGGCAGAAATCTCTCTACGACTCTGTTCAAGGTCAAAATGGATTCAGATGGTCAAACCAAGAGTACTAAACCTCTAGGAATATTTTTCTATAAATTTGAGGAGGCTTATATGAATTTTATCCTGACCAGAACCTCTTCAATTTAAGTGGATCTGAAATTAGGATTTTGTGTTCTGATTTGATTCTCGAAATGCGTGAAACCCCATTTCTATCTGTATGGGCCCACTCATTTGACTTTAATGCTCATTTAACCTTTAATTAACCCCTAGAAAACCCCGTGGTTACTCTGCATTCATGATATGATGTTAAAATGGCAGAATTAACATTGTTTTAATGTTCTCTCAAAACGGATCTGAATGGAATTATGTCTCTCAAGCAATTATGTAAGAGCATTTGTCACTTGATTCTGACTAATTAAAGCTAGTTATAGTTGATGGTGGTGTCATCATTAACATCCTAAATCTTCTAAGTTTTGGAATGGGTCTTCATGGGAGTTACCATGAAAATAAGTCTATATTAGACTTGTAACATTAGGATTAAGCTCAAAAACAACCCCTTTAGCAAATGGTCTCAGCTTGAGTGCAGTTGGGTTGTAGAAGTCTCACAACCATCTTGGTTGCTTGCCTTAAGGTGGGTTCTGCATATCCTCTAGGGTTTTTAAGATTTTGTCCATTTCTTCCTTATGATGCTGCTCAGATGCGGTGAGTTGCACTCTAATGAGAGAGAGGATCATTCTCGATCTAGGGATTTTCTTCCTCCATGATTGGTGAGGTGGATGAAGAATAGGAGATAGAGATGATTGGGGGAGTAGAAGTTGGCCTCCTATGATGTTGTTGTAGGGGACCCAGATAACTGAGTCCTTAATGACCTCCTACCTTGCATAGAAGGGGCAAGGTATCATAAAGTGTTGAGTGCAACACTGGTTAACCTTGAAGCTAGTGATTCGAGATTAAGGTTCCAACTAATCACCCACGATACTTAAAATCTTAACTTACTTTTCCAAAACTAATCAGGCCAGATTGATTGAGGGATAAGAGAGAAGGTTCTTCCCCACACTGGCAGGGTTCCTTTATCTCTCTTATCACGGCCATTTAGCACTACTCTCTAGTCTTAAACACCTAATTTGATTTAGGAAATTTAAGTCAAGAGGTCAAATCTAAAGCATTTTAGGGATTTTGAGAAGGTTAGTTGTTGGGTTGCACTTGTTAACGTCTTAAGAGGAGCTTAAGGGATTACAAACATGAATGTATGTGTTTTGCCTCTTAGTTAACATGCTCCTACTTTCTATGTGGCCCTAAAGGTTGTTGCTAATAGGTGACGAGGTGAATCAATTTTAGTTAGATAGACAGGGTAGCCCAAGCAAATGCAAGGGTGTCTTCTCAAACCCATGTCTATTACAAGAAGTTCAATCACAAGTGCTCACACAATCAATGTAAGGTCTCTAAAAGAATTGAAAGCCTCGGTTGGAGCACCCTAGTATTTTGCTGCTTCTAATCAGATTGAACGAGTGTACTTGTTGGGATAAGGCGGAATCAATATTAGATGAGGTCCTAATAATGGATACTAAATCCTTTATCAATCAAGATCCTAAAAATAAATTTTGTCTTAATTTTAGAGGTTTTTTAAGATGATTTTTCCATTATGATGGGTCTAGAACAAACAAGTAGACCCCTACAGATTGTTTTAGACAAACAATCAATCTATACGCGTTCAAAAATTTTTACAAAATTTCTGGAGATAGTGGATTGCAAGAACTTTCCAATGCCAGTGATTTCAAAGGAATTGGATAAGTGTGCAGACTGCAACAAATTTACAAAGGCAGGCCAAGTTTGTCTCTATTTTAGTGTTGATAGACCCTTACTGTAGGAATTTTTAAAAATTCTACAGTGAGAATTTTTAAACAAAATAGTGGGAAATGAAAGTTGATTACTATAGCTATCTTCTGATGTGATTTCAGAATTTTTTGGAGTTCGGTCAATTCTGGGATGATTTTTGAAGTTAGGGTTTGAAGTCTATCCGAACTCAAAACAAGCAAGAATGGGCTAGAAGTGTTGACAGAAATCCAATGAGGTAGAGTATCCCATTTTTGTCAAAAATTTTTTAAAATATTTATATTTTTCTACTTTTTTATATTTTTGAATATTTGAATATTTTTCTTTTTTTTAAAAAGGAGTGAAAGGGTACTTACATTTTGTCTTCAGCACATGTCAATGTGTGCGTAGGTTTCCCTTCGCATTCACCTACACACAACAAAACAACAAAGACAAGGATAATTAGATGATAGTATTTATAAGGTGATTAGGGCTAAACCAAGTCCCGTTAGCTCCCCAGCAACAACACCAAAAATGCAAGATGTTGGCTAGGGCTAAGTGTGATGCACTAAAATAGTGAAGTTACGAGTTCAAAAACCTTTCGTTGTAGTTCAATTCACCCTTAGCACTAGCACATTTAAATTTTATTATGGAGTCGAGGGAGTCCCGATCGGTCCTATGGGGTGGCTTGGATGAAATTTAGGCCTTGAATGCTTTAAGTAAGTTCCTTTATTCTATTTTTGCGATTTTTATTTTTTTCATTTTTTCCTTCTTTTCTTGCAAAATCAAAACTAGCGTAAGACTAAACTAAATGCTTATCTTTTTTGTGCTTTTTGTTCAATAGAAAAGTGGAAAGGAAAGTGACTATGTTTTTGTTATCTTTTCCCCTTTATATTTTTTTGGCTTTTTGGCTTTTGCAAAGAAAAATGAGCGATGTATCTACAAGCACCAACTAAAATGTGAGAGAAGTATATTTATAGTTTCCATTTTGCGATTTTTTTTGGCTTTTGTATAAGACTAAACTTCACAAAACAACAATAATTAAACTAAGCTTTTACTACAACAACGAAGAAACATACAACTTGGAAAGTAACATTACCATGCTTCATTTCACTACAATAGTTTAAACCACTTATACAAAGCTAGAAAGTGTATTTGCACAGACACACTCTTTCACTCACTCACCAAGTAGAGATGACAAAGATGACTTGGTGATTAGCTTGGTGGGGTGCTTCTTGTAGGAATGGGATCCATGTAGGTGATGGGATGAAGGTTGTGGTAGTGGTGATAATGGGAGTGATTAGGATTAGGTAGAAGGCCATCTAGGATAGGATGAAGTGCTCAAAGTCCCTAATGCGATTTAGGATGAGTGGTTCGGTGATATGGGTTATGATGTGTTCGTTGGTCCTAATATTGGTGGTTATGACTATAGTGGAGGTTAGGCAAATGGAGATGAATATCCTATACTTAGGGGTGACTAGTGTTTGCTGTAGAGTTGTGTTTTCAATGGAATCTATTTGGTGATCTCTATGGTAGAGAGATGGGACAGCCATGGACCTAGGGTTCTAATGATGGTGTTGGGCTAGAGATGGTGAGTAGGTGAGTGTGTGCTCAAGTGAGTGAGAGTGTGAGGAAGGTGGTGCATCTACTAATGGAGTGGAGTGTATGTGATAGTGTGTGTGTGGTGGTGATGGTGATGGTAAAGGTGATGGTAGCGTGGATATGTGAGTGTGTAA
This sequence comes from Thalassia testudinum, assembly GCA_037157565.1. NCBI lineage: Eukaryota > Viridiplantae > Streptophyta > Magnoliopsida > Alismatales > Hydrocharitaceae > Thalassia > Thalassia testudinum. Next base: position 19,099,037 of record JAZHRO010000015.1, on the reverse strand, counting down.
GAGTGTATGTGATAGTGTTTAGCAAATAGAAAGCAACATAAAAGCAAATATAAAAGTGCTTGAAAAGAAAAGTCTATTCTACTAAGAAAGTAAAGATCAAGTTATTCAAAAAGCAAGTAATGAAAATAACTAAACTACTAAACAAATCAAAAAGAGAATGAGGTAGAGAAGTAGGTGGCCTCTCCAATGTGGGCACTAGGCCTATTGGGAGGTAAGGAGGATCCTTAGCTTGAAGCCTACCTCCTCTTCACCCAGAGCACCAAGGCCAAGTAAGCACATGCGAAGCCATTGGTCTTGGAGAAGGAGATCTCAAGGTAGAAGCTCATGGGAGTAATGGTGGAGGAGATGGTCGAGTGTAGAGAGAATAGATTGTGGGGGAGGGGGGGTGTCAGCACCCATGGGGAGGGTCTTTTATAGGTGTTGTTACTAGGTATGGTGGTCCTAAGGCATAGGTTAAGGGCTCTACTTTAGGCTACATCCTAGGGGTGGAAGGTTCTAGGTGTAGTGTACAACTTAAGGTGAGGGTGCAAGTCATGGGTAGTCAAATGGGAGTGGATAAGGGCTAGTGTACGTTCGATATGGGTGTGCTTTGTGGTAGGTTTAGGTGGGTCTAAAGGTGGTTTAGTGGTTGAGTGGTTTTAGGGTTAAGGCTAAGGTAATTAGGAGGGGTGTTGGGCTTGTGTAGGTGGGCTAGTTGTGTGTATATGTGTGGCCCTTGAGAAAATAGATTAGTAATACATTAAACTAGCTACTACTAGGTCCACTGATGAGCTAGATTTTAACATGTAAAAGATTGAGTTAAGAACCCATCGTTGTAGTTGCGTAAAAATCCACTATCAAATAAATTTAACCAGAACTTTGGTGAGTCCCAGGTCGAACATGGAGAGACGAACGTTTGATTTAAAATCCACGTTTACTTTTATAAAGCAGAGTAGCTAGTTGAAATTAATCTACGCTAGCTATTCTACTTAAAGAATAAATAATAGAAAAGAGAGAATAATACAAAGAAAGAGGGAGAGAGATAGAACAATTATTTCATAAGAATATAGCCATATTCACTACACTAGAAAATGGTAAAAAGATAGGGATAAGAAAATCCTCCTCGACAGCTGCTTGGAGGATGAGCCACGTTGACGGAGCACTCGGAAGATGATGGTGAGAGGCTAGGTGAGGGAGAACGAAGTTGGAGGATAGAGGATGAAGCAGGGCGATGTGGCAATGGGATCCAATTCCTGAATGGTGGCGAAAGAACAACCACTGACACTCCATGAAAGGGATAAGAAGACGGAAAATTATTTTACTTTAGCGCTAATGGAGCATCACATGTATGGGACCAACTCTTAGAGCTTTGGAAGAGGTGAGAAGAGAAGAGAATGGATGAAGAATGAGGGCGGTTTAAGGTCCCTTTTATAGGAAAGGAAAAAGGGGAAAAAGAGGGACTACACATATTTAAAAATTAACTATAGGGCCTTTAGTGACTCTTATGGCTGTCACTATAGCCGCACGCAGTTGAAGTTGTGCTTGGATCCTCGACCGTTCATCGCTGATCCGAGCACTCAGAAGCGGCTGCGTCGTCACCTATCCATCTTCATGCATTGCGTGCATGGATCAATTCCAATAGTCCGATCAAGATTAGATGACCTAGATCATGCCGTTGCACTTCCGCTTCAGGAGTTAAGAGGCGACGCAGCGCTCTCATCGCCATTTGATGGACAATTAACAATTCAGATCACACCTCATCACGTCATCAAGTGTGTCATAGATCGTGTCATCGTGCACATGCACGTGCTCGTTCATCCAGCGCTGCTACGTTGACACATTCAGCGCCATTTGATCGAGATTACACAATCGAATTTTGATTGTGCTACTCTTTAGTGGATTGAAGCTACATGCCATGATTCTATCCCTTGCTAGTGCTTTGCGAGCACTAACGAAGACTGATGCGCTATCAGCCTCTCTGTCACGTTTTTTGATTTCCATCCATGTGCTCTCAGCCATTGGATGAAGATCCAACAGCTGAGAAACAAGGGCGTAGATGGAGGGCAGAGTGGCTTGGTGACGTGTTTGGGCAGTCTGGATGGCACCACGTGGTGCCATCTGGACCGTCCATCTTCTTTCCTTCACAAGTGATGCTACAGAAGTCGGATTGGGTCGATTCTCGCATTATTGGGCTGCGATCGTCAATCTGAACCCATCCATGTGATTCGATTTATTGTTTGAGGCTTCAAATTACATCACCTATCCCTCTAGCTATTGATCTTCCTCGGAATGCATATGATATTACGGAAGTCCGATTGAAGCGATCTCGAAGGTGTTGGACTCCAATCGTCGTCCTAATCAGATCTGTACGGTTAGATCTTCAATCCGAGGCCTTGAAATGATGTCACCCTGTCCCTTGGCCCCAATAAGAGATGAATTACTATACAATTTGGATAAATTGATCTAAATGCATGATGATGCATGTTATCCAATATTTATAATACATGATGCTTCTATGACACTAGGAACATGCATAAATAGATATTTTAGGCCAATTAGATGTGTGCACATCATCCACATAGGTGTAAACAAAAATAGGAAAAATATGTATAAGTATTATAAATGAGCACCAATAATATTCATGTGTGTAATGTGTATAAATAGTGATGTGTACACATGAAATAACAATTATGTGAGTGCACGTGTCTATGTGTGTAAGGTGTATGGCTGTGTGCATGGTGTAGGTAGGTTAATTAGAAATGAATAGGGTTTGGATGAATCTGCATGTGGTTGTCTTTGCTGAATTAGGACATGTCTGAATTTGCATGCGCTTGTCCCCCACTTTCTTGCTGGCTTCATTTCTTGTCTCCAGACTGCAAAGGCATACTCTCTACATCAATTATTTTCAATTTTGCTCCGAGATTATGGTCCTACATGGATAAATTGACACCGTTACTCAATAGACCATAAAATGGTAGAATTAGGGTTAAGAATATACAAATGCAATTAAGCATGCAATGCATGTAATGGTTGCAATATTTACAAAATGTATTCTAGGTTTTTAGGTTAATTCAGTCAAATTAGGCCTTATGATTACTATGCAATCACTCCCTTTCACTCTTCTCCCTACATGCAAGGAAAAGAGAGGGAAGTGGCTTCCCTCATGAGCCAAATGGTCTCTCTCTGTCTCTCTCTCTCTTGTATGGAGTGGAGAATTCCCACAAGGGCCCCTACATTCATTATCTTGAGTGCCAAGTAAATCCACCTACCTTTGTTTCTCTTAAAAGGTCCCTTGCCAAAAATTTTATTAAGGCCATGGGAAGAATTAAATTCAAGAGAAAGTCCTATTCCTCAATTCATGGGAGTTCAATGGGCTCCCCTGATTATCAGAAATAAATTATAGAAATTACAAGCCCTCACATGAACACCCTCTAGATGTCCAAAAGCCTGCAGCCTACTCAAATCCAACTCCAGAACCTACAATACTCCAACCAGCCTCAGTCTGGACATCCAACGACTCTGTAGACATCCAAAGCAACCAAATTGGATCATCCAGAGCATGTTCTGGACATCCAAACCAGACCCAGCCTTCAATTAGATCATCCAGAACACATTCTAGACTTTTGATTTTGACTCTTAAGTCATCCAGACTTAGTTTTGGATGTCCAATAAGCCTTTTCCCAGCACATTAACTCACAGGAAAGCCTTTTTCACCTCTTTAAACCATCATTAGGATGCCAATTAAATCCCAAACACCACCCTTAATGTGCACCTATGGTAGAACACTCTAGAACCCTCCAAAAACCTTAAGTTATGCCTCTTATCCTATGCCTAAACCCATCCCTAGGTGCACCACACCTTAATTCCCATCTATAAAAACCTACCTCCATAGCCAAAAACCACCTCCCTAATTACGCAACAATCATATGACTTAATCAACCTAAATTGAGTTAGATCCTAGCTTAGCTTTTGAATAATACATGCATAAGATGGATATCTTACATCATAGCTTTTCTACTTAGCTATTTTTAGAAGAATGCTATTTTTTCCTACTAATTGGTGCATAATTGTATTTGTAGATAATAAAAAGCTCAGGAGATACCCAGAGATTGAATAAGAGACTAAGTAAAATCTAGATAGAAGCTGGTGATGCTGCAGGGCTGGAGCGGGAGCCTAGAATAAAGTTGAAATAAAGGAAGATTGAAGATAGTGAATGAGAGAGAGATAGACTAGGCTATTTGTATGAATAAATGCAGAAAAAGAAGAAAAGAAGAACTTAGGATATCCTTATCCTTATCCCTAGTCTCTTAGGATAGCCTTATCCCTGCTCTTATCCCTAAACTACCTTCCTATTAGGATAACATAGCTTAAAATCTAAAACATGGATAACACTATCCATATTCCTATCTGATAAATACATAATTATTCACGATAAAATGACTATTTATGCATGCCCCTAAGCTCGTAGAAGATCCTGCATTATAAATATTGCATAACATGCATCATCATGCATTTAGAATAGATTATATAAATTGTACATTAATTTTCTTATTTTAAAGGCTAGGGGAGAAGGCAATACATTTTTGGACCTTAGAGTAAAGATCCAACCATACATATCTAATCGAAGCGACGATTAGAGTCCGACGCCTCCAAAATCACCCTGATCAGACCTCCGTAGCATCCTATGCAATCCAAAGAAGATCAAAGGCCAAGGGATAAGGTGATGTGCATCTAGATCTCAAATAACAAATCCGACCGCACGGATGGGTTTGGGTCGACGATCGTAGCCCAACGACGTGAAAATCGACTCAATCGAACATTCATAGCATCCCCTGCAAGAAAAAGAAGATGGACGACCGTGATGACACCATGCGGTGTCGTCACAGCCATCCAAAGTTCCCTAATAGCCCCATCCAACCTTAAAGCACACATAAAGAAGCGATCTGGGTTGTTGAATTCATCCAACAGCCAAGATCAAGCCACGTCGTCACTCCATCTCACGTGCATCTCCTCAAGTGATCTTGACCGTTGGATCGAGATCCAACGATTGAGATTGATCTCCATTGGGCTTAGCAAAGCGATGGAGAGAGCACCCCTACATGAGATAGGTAGCAAGTTTGACTCCTGATTCGCTGGCAAGCACGCGATTAAATTGGCACGTAGGATGGAGATCGGATGGCATGGATGAGGCCACGTTTTCCAAGGAGTACTCCCCCACTCTCAGTGCGTGCGATGCAAGAGATCAGTGTTGCTCGATTTGAATCAGACAACACTGGAGGAGCCAGGCAATGCGACCAGATTGAGCGCGTGATCATGCACCATCAAATGTGCAAAGGAGTGATCTCAAGTGCGTAGTGCACACGGATTCTAACCCTTCGATGGAGATCTGACCAACAAGAACCCTCCTCGTTGTGATATGTAGGTGCCAGCTTTTGTGTACACACGTGATGCGCGAGTCGGTGTGCGTGCCCCATGTCCCATGTGCGTGCATGAGCTGCCAGTCATGACAAATCATTTGGCATGACCTCTCCCCTCCACTATATATACTCCATACCCCCTCCCTTGGTCCACATCCCTTCCTTGTCTCTTCTCACCCTCTCTAGATTTCAAGAAGCCTCTTGAGCTTGTGTCCCAAGCACTGAGATACTCCACTAGAGTTAAAAATCATTTTTATTCCCGATTCTCATCTCGATTCGTGGAGCTCCCGTCGACCGTTCTCTCGCCTCTATTTGAGAAGTGGGTGCCACTGCGACGCCATCCCACTTCATCCTCCCTTCTTCCAACTTCGTCTTCCCTCCTCCAGCTCCTCACCACCTTCTTCTAAGTGCCACGTCAACACGACTTGTCCCTTAAGCAGCTGACAAGGGGGATTCTTCTACCTCTTCTCTTTTATCGCTTTTGTAGAGTATATTTAATTTCTCGCACTTAGTTTTGTCATGAGCATTGGATTTGCTTATAAAATAATTGTTCTCTCTCCCTCTCTCTCTCTCTCTCTACAAGCAAAGTAGTATTATCTTAGATACACTTTGACCTGATTTTCTACTAAATAAAAATACCAAAAAAATAGAAAACCACAAAACACCAAAAATAAATAAAATCAAATGTGAATTTTCTAAATCAAGCGTTGTCTCTCCGTGTTCGACTCGGGACTCATTGAGTTTCGGTTATTTTTATCTGATAGTCGATCGGATTTTCGCGACTACGATGATGGGTTTTCCGAACTCCAATTTTTCTTCGTGAATTTCCAACTCATCATTGTCCCCACTATCCACAAACCCTATCCACTATGCCTATTCCTAACCCTTCTATCCCCAACCCAATCCGCACAGTAAAATCCTATCCAGGTTTACAACACCCTCAATTGACTCAATCTGAGTCAATTAGATCAACCGCCAGCTAATTGGGTCCAGTTGGACCTGATTAGGCTAACCTTCAGCTAATTAGGCTTATGGTAGCCTAATTGGACTCTATCCAACCCCAATAAACTATCCCACACCCAATTAGGTGTACCTCTACTTGATTAGGTGCACCTAAACCCAATTAAGTTCACCCAGAACCTAATTAACACAAATCAACTTACACAAGTCTAATTAGGCTCATTATAACCTAATTAGACTCAACCTAGACCTATTAGGACCACATATACTTATTCGGATCACTCTAACCCAATCACACACCTAATTAGACTAAGACTTACCTAATTAAACTCCACCCAAAAGATCCTAGGACAACCCAATTAAACCTAAGCCTACACAACCTAACCCTACAAAAACCTTCATAAAACACCCCTCAATTAGTCCCTACATAAGTCCATGCCACCTCACCCTCCCTCCCCTCCAAAAGTGGAGACACCTAACCCCTTGTGTGCAACAACCCTAGCCCCCCACCTCCTTAAATACACCACCAAGGCCACCACTTGAAAGCTATCTTCTTCCTCCTTCACTTAGCCATTAAGACTCCACCTCCATAGCTTCACCTCCACCTCCAAAGGCCATCCACCCTCACCTTAGGTGGCTTGCCACCTTTCCCCTCCAAACCACACTCTAAGGCTACCAAAGCCTCTCTTACGGGATCACCTTTAGTACCCTCCTTTCCATTAATGCTATAGTTCTTCTTAGTTCTTTTGTTTTCTATATTTTAATTCTTACAAGTTGTGTAGATCTTCTCTTTTTGCACGCCTAAACTCTCCCTAGGTTCTAGGCATGCCCTCCTCTATTTTGTGGCATGTAGGTCACCACAACTAGTCCTAGCCACCACCACCACCCTCTAGTGCCGACGACTTACCACGTGCATTTCCAACGAGATGGATTTCTATTAAAGTAGATTTTATTTCTATCATTTTCCTTCATGTTAATTAAGCACTCCTTTGTAGTTCTTATTCTGAATATTTATTTTGTAGCTCTTCATTTGATGTAATATAATGACTTCATTTTTCTTTGTGATAACTTGATCTTGTGATTGATTTTTTTATTTACATTTTGTAAACGTCACCATGCCACCACCTACGCTAACCCTACCACCAGGTAGGGTAGTCGTCCACTAGCATCACCACATCCATATCACACATGCCCCCTTTAGATTAGGCTTAGGTTAATTAATTGGTAGCTTACTTAATTTGCAAAAGAAAAAGTAAAAAAAAAATATCTAGAGTAGATTAGTTAGGATAGTTTTAACTTGCAAGCACTTAAAAGAATGAAAAATCAAAAATCAATTTCACAACTTTATCAACTCCTAGAGATCAACTGAAACTCACCTCGAGTTTCGTTATATATTTTGTTTAGGTTGATTTGCACCTATGGTAAGGCGTTTGAATCATTAAAAATCTAATTTTGTGTAAATCAAACCTAACACCCCCCCCCCCCCCCCTCTCCATTCTCTACCCCAACACCACCCTCTCCACTCTCCACTTCTCCTATCCTCTTCAAAGCCATGGTGGATAGCCATGAGCCCTCCACCATGTGCTCACTTGAGGTGGTGTAGGCTTAGGTCGATGATCTCACTACAACAAAAAAGGGTCAACAATGATGAATATTTTACGAAGATGACAACGAATAAATCATGCCGTAACTTGATGATGAATAATTTATTCGACACCATAATCATTGTTATATTAGCCATTGTTGAACTTAGAATAAATAATGTATTTATTGTCAAATCCAAAATAACAAATAAATTTGTTATCAAAATAGTCACTCATTTTAACGATTATTTTTCGTTGTCTCATGGAAGCATATGACAACGATTAATTCGTCATAGTATACAGTATATATCAAAGGTAATCAACCATCCTTTAAGACACCTACATCTTATCTATAACTAAATCTAATTTATCAAACTTTCGACAACATTCATGAAAATATTTCTATCAAACTAAAATTTCATACCTGGAAATCATGAGTAACTTTCCAATACGACATACACGTAAAATAACTTTACATGATGACAATAAAAAAAGAAAAAAATTGAACTAATAAAATTGAAACAAACGAAAACAAAGGTTTCCAATGGAAAATCCATTACAGATAACCTACGCAGTACAAACATTTAGAACTACACCAATTCGCTTGGAGTCACCCATGCATCACCAAAATTTAACTGTGCACCTGAAGACCTTGCCAACGCTGCACATATGACTTTCAAAACAACTATCCTTTCCAACACTCCTAATGAACAAAAAAGTAACTTGATACATAAAAATTTGAAATATCAAGCAATACAAGAGAGTAATCCTAGAAGAATCATTTAAGTATGATACGTATAGATTCTTACCTCTGCTCATTATTATTCCCAACATTGGCAAGATTGTTACATCTCTTCATCCATCTTTGCCAACCTAGAAAATAAAGGGAGAAAGTAAATGGTTGCTTAATATGCAAGAAAGTCGAGTAATAAAAGGATACGACCTCTTAGGAGTGAGATTATCTAGAAATAACTTGAGTACCCAAGAAACACCTAAAAAATTAAAATAGGAGAGGACCAAGGAGAGAAAAGGATCACCTAGGTGAGATGGTCATTCTTTGAAACTTCACTTTTAGAATCAACCTTGGGATCAACCATGCATTCATTGATCTTGTCCGCTAATAATCCTAATTAGATCATGAAAAAAAAGAAAGCAATTAATATAATTTGGAATAATGTTAACATAGTAGGAAGATAACAAAATTGCCATGAAAAAAAGATATAATTTTATCTTCATACCAAGAGATTTGATGACATCCTTTGCACAATCATTGTTATATTTCTTATCCTTCATGCAATTAAGGGTGGGAATCATCCCCACCTACCTGCCGTGAAGTAATCTAGAGACATCCTGAGCATCTCCCTCATGTCTGACACCATTGATTGAACTTGTTTGAACTTGCTATCTCAATACGAACATGCTATCTTAAGGGATCCACCATGGCCATATGCCCTTTACAGAGGTTGAGAGCACATTGAAGGACCTCTTTGTAGAAGGACCTCTCCCATTATATGTTGAGCCACTACCTATCAGGAAGCTATAAGAGATGGTCAATTATATTTTTTATTTATTTCTGATATAGTAGTATTGAGGTGTCGTATCTAATCATATTCACCATCCTAATTTACCCGTATAGTCAAATACAATTCCCACAGCAACCACCAATGTAACTTCAAAAAAAAAAATGGTTTGTGAAAAATAAAGCACGTATTTAGAAACTCCTACATTCCTTAAGTTATGCAAATCTATAAGACAAAAAAATAACTCCCAACCCAATCCCACCCATGTATACAAACACAATAGACACAAATGCTTAACATCATCTCCTGAGCATGCACTTCAGCACTGACCGCAAGATCGCCATTCATGTCAGTTGCATCTTCCTGAATGACAACATTACTAAAATCATTCAAGGAGGAATCACCTGAAAATATTAGTTGCAGAGTTGAAGCAGAGATTTTCAATGGTCAAGCAAAAACAAAGAATATGAAACATGCAATATCAACCAATCTATACATGGGTGAGATAAATAAAACCCAAAATGAGCTTTGCTGGGAGATAAATAGTTAAAATCACCAACAATTTGGCCTTGGTTTTTATTGGTTTTTAAGCAATTTTGTAAGTACATCAATTTCAACTAAAACCAAAATTCATGTTAAAATCATGATTGTTATTCACCATACAGTCACTATCCAATTTAAATATAAGGTAACCTCATTATTATAAATTGTGAATTGCAATCAGAAGAGTAATCCAAATACCTATGTTTAATAATTATGTACAATGGTTGGTGTTTGAATTTATAAAGTTCCTAAAAACTATCAAGCTGCTATTGCAAATACAAAGATATCCCATCCCTAGAAGTGTATGAATGGGCACCTAAAATTTGTCAAGTCCAACAGTTTAGTCTGAAAATCATAATTCCATTAAGCAAAGACCCTTCACCTAATTCATTCATTTCATGATCAGCCCAAACTCCATGAACGATTTCAGAATAACAATTTGATCTATCTATTATCAAAGATACAACACGTGGATAGAAGTAGAAGCTAGCAACATACAATAATGGCAAACAATCTACTAGGAGATGCTTTGAGCTGATCCAAATGCAAGTATATGTCAAAATAAATTAACAAGAATACATTGTAGATTAAATGCTAGGAAAAAGGAAGAAAAAATCAAAGTTTTCATGGACAAGAAGTTGTATATGTTGTCTTCAAAATGAAATGTACATACATCTAGCATGTTTCAGTGACATTTATGCTTTGGTGTTATGTTGAAGAAGCCCTCCTTGTAAATATTCCATTTGTACTAGCTTTTGAGTTCTAAATTGATCGATTATGTGGCCAATCTAAGAAGAACGAAGAAGAAAGAATATGTGAGATTTTTCCTCTTCCTTCTGAATGTCATCTAGATTGTCTTTAATTTCTATTCTTTTGTTGTTGTATTAACAGAAGTAACCACCGACTTTTCTGATATTTATGTACAGTAACCACTAGATTTTCTGATGAACTAGTAACCACCAGATTTTCAAGCAAGCAGTGGAAATCAACATTTTTGCCAACAGAAGAATTAATGTGATATCCCCAATTCCTAATTTGTAAGTGTGAATACAAGAACCAATCAATTAGTTATTGGTAGCTCTCAATTTCACTCAAATCATTCTTGATCATTGGATACAATTCTTTGCTTAATTGAGTTCCAAAAGACCACACACTGAAATGCTTACCAGAAAAATATATCTCATACTAAGGAATCCTTTGTCCTACCATAAGGTTGTCAGTGAAGCCAAATCAACTATAATTTAAAACGTGAAACCAAATCAACTATAATTTAGAATACAATAGGTTCTATTGGAAGGGATGAATGACCCATTCATTTCATCTAATCCATTTATTTATTCATTTCATAACAGAAACAATAAAATAGTCCAACTATAATGCCTGATATCTACTTTATGATTCTCTAGCAACACTAGACCCTAATATTGGTTTGAACTGACATGACAAATCAAAATGCAAGTGAACCAGAAACTAACCAAATAAAGCATTCCCAACAATACCGCATCTATTTTGGTATACCGTTAGAATGAAGAGCAGTCCAGACTTCACCACCTGAGCTGGAAGAACCTGTAGAGCAAATCCAACTTGATTTCCATCCACAGAACTAGTGAATGCAAGAGGCAAAATTGGCGTCATTATTCAAGTTTTAGCATTAGATGGTGAGGCATTCTCAAGGGAAATGTGTACCATTTGAAATTCAACTCTTGTGACACGTTTAATACTGTTAGAATGAAGACAAAGCTTGTAAATGATGGAAATTACAGTACATGCCTGTGGATAATTAGATCAGCTGCCACACCCCCATTGAATCACTAAAGTACAATAGACAACTAAAATTGCAGCACAAAAAGAAATTAGATTCTGTCAATCATGAATAAATGCAATTGGCAGTGAATGTGGTGATTGAGCCTAACTAGCTTTGGTCACTCGTCAAAGTGGCCCAAAGAGAGATCACCTAAATATGGAGACAGCGCATGAGACAAGCATAGAATGTGAAGTTGGACTCTGGGATACTTGCTGAGAAAGCATTTGTCCACCACCTTATCCCCTCATACCTTGGATTTTAAGAATTTGTGCATTGCTTTTATAGAGCACCATGTATATCAAAGCAGTATTTAAGGAGCAAAATGAGACCACAAGAGCAAAGCAATGAAGGGCCATTCTGGCATTTTCAAGATTGATGGTTTTTGACAAATGGAGGTTTACTTAGTGAAGTGCCAATGCATATATCACCATGACATTGACAAAGGTTTCATGCTTTCCTTGTTTGCCAACTGACTTGGTGGTGAGGGATTTTTTGGAGATTGTCAAAAATTGAATGAAAACCAACTCATCTTGAAAATTTTGGGAAACATCAAACAATCAAGTGCAACTCAACCACTAACCAGAAAATGAAGCAAGAATGTGTAATAGAATTTCAATCATCCTTTATGAGCGGCTAGGAATTTCCATCTTTATAGCTTGGAATTTTAATCCGAATTCAAAACTGAGTTTGCTCTGGAAAAGTACTGTTTAGGTATAATGATATCAAAATAATGTCACACAGGATAAGTACACATGTAGATTTCTCCCACTTTCTTATAAGCACTTAGATATGACCATAATCAACAAAGAAAAGGTATCATATTTGAAGTCTATGATTCCAATAAGTAACTTTACATTTGTTGAAGGGATGACCACTAAGATGGCATGGGAAAGGGAGATGTTTCTGTGCACTCTAGCACAACAGAATTTAGTCCAGTTCTAATTTGCAATCTGAAGTAGCTAAAGTTTGCCAATGACTAATACCATGGACTAAGTACAAGTTTTCCTAGAATTTGTCATAATTGGAGTCAGAATGGACTAGTCAATCTACTTGAATGAAATGGCTTACACCTATAATATACATCTACATGCCAAAAGAAATATACATATCCAGAGCAGATGCAACCATAACAACAGTAAAACTCCCATTTTTTTCTCTTGAATGCTAGAAATATAGAAATCCCCTATTACAAATTTTACAATGTGCAAGAATGCCCATAGGAAGGACATCATATATTTTTCAGGGAAACCAAAATTTGTTGAGGGCTTCTGCTCCCCAAGTTGTGAGGAGTGATTTGGTGGCAGTGGATGTGAGTATGGTGGCTTGGCATGAGGTGGCAAGCTCCTCGGAGCTTCGTCGGAGGCGAGGAAGAAGGAGAAAGAATGGGAAAGCTAGGATCAAAAACTAAGTGCTAAAGGGCTAAACCTACTCTAAGGAGACAAAGAGAAAAGACTACCTAAGAGGGACGATGGGGGAGGAATTACATCCGGCTTGCCTCGTCAGACGTGAGGAATAAAGGGGCTCCGGTGATGTGGAATGGCCACGAAGAAGGGTTCTAAGAGGTGTAGCTTTGGTTGGCTAGCACCGGATGAAGATGAGGAAGATGGTGGTGCTCGTTGGTAAGATGCACTCACAGAAGAGTGGGTTGAAGAAGGTTGTCGAAGTTGATGGAGCACGCAGCTAGAGACGAGGAAGGAAGTGAAGATTCGGCGTAAAATTAACTAGGAAACACGTTGGAGGATGCTAGGACTTAAATAGAAGAGGAATTGACCTTTAATTCGAAGAAGTCGTAGGAATTCCTCACGGCTTTGGCAAAAAAAATCGTTGAAAACATGGAGCTCATCGGAGCTCTTGCATGCGGATTAGAGCACAAAAGTAGGTTCAAGATGTAGAGGATCTCCTCAAGATCAATACCTCCAAATTTGGAGGGATTTAATTGAGAAACGAGGAAGAAATCCGCAATCGAAGATCGCGGGTTTGGCTTTGTCAACGAGGGTTGCATTTCCTGGCGTCCATGAAGAAGGTTGGTGGACCTTTTTATAAGAAAAACCAAAAGATAGGGGACTTTGTGTAAGGAAACATGGGACTTAGTGGTTTTTATGTGATAAACAGAAGCAAATTGGGCTAAATTACAAATTGAGTCAAGATGAACTCTAACTGGGCTTAAATTTTGTGGTTAACCTAATTTGAACCTAAGAAATCTATTGGTGAACTTGAATTTAGGTTTTGACACAATTTGATTCTTTAATTTACGTAGAAGCCCAAAACAAGGTAAATTCCCGCTTAAGTCTATTTTTATTCGAAACAGGTTCCGATGGTCAAAGTGAAAGTACTAAATCTCTTAGAATATTTTTAATGATTGTTAGGAGATTTGGTTTACATTTATTTCTGCCATAACCATTTCAATTTGAGTAAGGCTATTAATCAGGGTTTTTCTGTTATAAATTAATCCTCAAAACTCATAAAACCTTGATTCAGTTAATCTGAGCCCACTTCTTGGACATTTAGGTTCATTTGGCCTTGGATTAAGCTCTAATTAACTCTTTAGTTAATCTACATTTGTGATTGGATGTTAAAATAACATAATTAACATATTTTCTTGTATTCTTCTCAAATTCAATTCAAAGCGGAATTATAACCCTCATATGATCATTAAAGAGCATTTATCACTTGATTCAGGCTAATTTAAGTTAGTTATGAAGAATGATGGTGTTATCATCATATATTCTTTTTTTTTGGTTAAAAGCAGTTGTTCATAGAAGATAGTAAATGGCTGTATACACATCATACTATTTTAAAAGAATAATGAAGCTTATAGGATAGGTTTTCAAACTAATAACTCTGGAAAACCTTCCATTTGAGGATGATAAGCACAAATATGAAAATCCTAAGGAGAAATACATGAATAGAGATTACCATCCATGTTCCTAATCAAACATTAACCTAGTACTATGTAACAGGCGAAAAATTTTAGCAAAATTGATGGAAACACCATCATGAGCCATAACTAGCTCATTTTGACCCAATTAAGTAAATAAATGCTCCTACATAACCGTCAGAGAGTCACAAGTCATTACATAATCATTCTGAAAGAAAAATAAGAAACTAGGGTTAAAACTACAATTTTACTAGCTCATCAAGAATGCAGTACAACCACAGGTTTTCTCAGGTGTTGAATGAAGGTCAATTGATCTTAAAAAGATAACAAGAGGGATAAGACAAACAAAAAAGGGTTTGCACATATTCTGAGAATTAAATGATTTTTGAAATCCTAAAAACAGACCCGCTTAATAAACTGAGGTTCTAATCAGGATAAAATTCACCTAAACCCTCTAAAAATCATAGAAAAATATTCTCTAGGGTTTAGAACCTTCAATTTAATCCTCAGAACCGATTTTAACCCAAAACAGAATCTCAGACAAGCATTTACCCTAATTTAATTTTTTGAATAAATTACCCACTCAAACATGGTCAAAACCAAAACCCAACTTCACCATTAAATTTTTTAGGTCCAAATTAAATTTGTACCAAAATTTGGACCTAAGATGAATTTGTCTTGACTTAGTTTGCAAATTAATTTTGTCTAATTACATTTCTACCCTTAACTTTCAAAATACTTACAAAAAGATCCCTATCTTTGTCGTCACTCTTCGCAAATAGGTCCCTCCACCATTATCACAGAGGAATCCTTCTCCGACGACCTTTGATTGGAGAGAGCTCCTCTGTTCAATCAATCCCTTCCAAAATTGGAAGAGAGATTCTCTGAGGAGTTCTCTTCCTTCTGAATCTGTCCATGAGCTCCATAACCTTCTGAACGCATGAGAGATTCAGGTATCTTTCAAAATCCTACTCCGGCGAGCATTCCTAACTTGGAAGCTTGGCTTCCAAGCTCAAAACTCTCTTTAAAGCCCTTTATAAGGACCCTCAGACCTCGCCAAGTTCCCCAGACTCGTTTTTGGCCAGAGTTACCCCATGCTCTTCCCTCCTCTCCGACCAAAAAACTCCGCGAGCTCCGACGATATCCTTGACCTCCTTCCTCGTCCGTTCTCGCAAAACCAGCAACGGATTCCTCATCCTCAGATTCTTCCACGTGCCACAATACCAGTGGTCGTCCCCTTCCACGTCTTCATCGCCGCTCCTTCCTACCGGAGAATCCATCTTCCCCAACGCCGGCCAAACCAGCCAGTGTTCTCCCCCCTTTTCATCCACTTAGAATAGGTAGTTAGGTCTCTTTAGGTTCCTAGGTTAATTTCCTACCCAAAAACACCAAAAATATCCCCTCAACGCACCCATTCACCTTCATCCTCTTCACCTCCGATCGCCCTCCAGCAAGGTCATCCACTCGCTACACAACTCCATCCGCCTCACCGAAACTTCCATAAGCTCCACCGCTCCACCCTCTTCAAAACCCCTCTCATATTGCCCTTTCATCCACCCAAACTCCCAGTCGACCAACCCACCTACGCACCTTCATTTCTGTCACCGTCCGCCCTCATCCACACACAAAACTCCCCATGGACACCGCCATCATATTCCACACCCTACGGCAATCCTCCTACGCCTTTTAACCGTGGCTTTTAGCCCGTTCTTTGTGTTTCAGGTATCACGTCGAAGCTCCACCGCAGCGTCATCCCTGCGACATTCTTCGTGTTCAAGGCCACGATAGCCCCAGGTCTTCATTCCAAACCATGCGGAAGACTCCCAGGACCACTTCCAGGTCGCCAATTGAGGTCCCTGCCCTTAGCAGCTACTCCAATTGGAGGAGATTTCCTTGCTGCAGATACATGCAAAGGAGGTGAGCAAGATAATCCCACATCGTGGGATTTGGATGCGGTACAGGTGCATAAGTTGTAAAAGTGTTGAAGGCTTATCGCCTCAACACTCGGGGGGTGAGGTCTCCCGCACCCTCACGTGCCTCGTCCGCGACATTACCCCCAAGGACCTGGTACACCCGATTACTAGCCTATGCTATCCAATCCTCGCTCACCAACCACCGTCGGTGAGCCTAGACCCGAGTGCGCTCTAGGTCCAATTACCCGTATACCCGGTACTGTTGGAGGCTTTGGGAGAGCGTGACCTAAGTAGAGAAAGAGAGGAGAGAGCTTGTGCGGGGGAGGAGGGTTTTGCTATAGAGGAAATTGGCTGACACTTAGCCAATTTGAGAAGTCCCTCCCCTATGTGAAGAGGCTGAACAGAGGAAGAAGAACAAGACCCGCAGAAGCAGAGGAAGAAGAAAAGAAGAGGAAGAAGGCCTGGACAAAAGAAAGAAAGAAGAGGAAGAGGAGAACCGTAGAAGAGAAGAGGAGGAAGAAAAAGAAGCTGAAGAAAAAGCACTTTAAGTCATCTGATTGCAAAATCAGACGTCTGATTATCCGTTCCTTCATTTAATTATATTCAGTAAATACTATATATGTGTTAGGCTAATAATTTGTGATCCAAATCACCATTATTTTGTCTAGAATTCTTTTTATCTCTTCATATACTCATATTATACATTGTATATTAGTTCTTGAGTAATTTATTGTGCTCATTTATATTAATCTATTGAGATTAGTGCGTGAATTCTTATTTGCTCCCTGTGTTCGGCCTTGGAATCTTTTTCAAGTAATAAAATTTATTTGTTTAAACGTTATTTTGACTATACTACAACGCGATATTCTTAAAACACCAATCTAACGTTCGGACAAAAATATTGAGACAACCATCATCCCCATTAAATGTATCTTGTTAGATAGAGTTCATAGATAATTTTGCATCAATTTGACACCATTATTTGGTCCATCTTTGATCATAGCCGCTATGGGAAGTGTGCGACATTCAAATGACTCTGATCTTATCTTCTCTTTACTCTAAATACCCACCTCTCTCTCAATACTTCATAAATAGCCTCCACCTATCAGCTAGGAAATGCAATCAATTAGAACAAACAAACAACAATATGCTAGGTTTGTTGAATTGGTTGGTTTTGATGTTCAAATAAGATTTGTAATCCACCACCAGTTGTGTTTTTGGGATGGAAACAAAAGGTTTGGAACATGGAGTAGATCTAATGATGCTAACTGGCTTGAGATGCATTGTTAAAGCACGCATACAAATGACTTTGGGGTTGAGTTGGCTTTGAGCTACTACTCAATTTAATTGATGATTCTGACGTGATACACACTAACGCATGGTTATATTGCATCTTCTTTTAGTTGCACGAGATGGGTTAAGCCTTTGTACTTGCTTGCCTTGTTTTCGGGGCATATATATTTTTGCCTACAAATACTAGTAGGAGTTGCTTACATGACTCTTGATTTTCCTACTCAGGTAAACTTAAGTGTTACAATGAAGTCTATGGAGTACTTTGCTTAGTGTTGCACATTGTAATGGTAAGCGAGAAATTACATGAATTATGATTTATGACCTTATATCTAATTTAACCAACGATCTCACATCTAAGACATGATACATGCTCACAACTGGTTACATTGCCTCCTCTATTGGCTGCAATAGGGAGGTTTAGACTGAACCCCATACTTTCTAGTCTTGTTCCAGGGATGTACGTATTTTTTGCCAGTAATACTAGTTGGAGTTGTGTTACTCTTGGTTTTCCTACTCTGATAGATTTTTCCTTGTAAAAGGACCATACAATATGGATGGAGCATTTCCTTTAATATTGCAAACAGTAATGATGAGGGCAAAATCACAAGAATAATGCTATGAATCACAAAGCTCAATTAAGACCAAATAAGGCTTCGTAAATGCCATAACTATAGTTCAGGTCCAAACCATTATGAGTGCCATGAATTGGGGGTTGATCCTGAAGAATCAACTACCATTACCCTAGTCATTATTCTATTAAGTCAGGCAATAGTTGGTTTTGCATTTCTTAATATTTTATTTAGTAATTGTTGTTTATAATATTTAATAAATATAAATATAACAGACTTTAATATGTGGAATTCATCTACATTACAGGTTCCATTTGAGATGAAGTTAATATGGCTATGTATATATATTCATATTGGGAAATTACAAAATTGATGTTACAAAAATACAAGGTTGAGTGTTGGTTGAATATCCATATTCCTTTCGATCATGTAACCACATGCGATTACTTGGCCTAGTAAACTATCATTTAAAAGGTTGATTCTAGGGGAGGGGTAGGCACATGAGGTCCAGAGGTGGGGGAAATTTTCAAGTAACGGGTGTTAATCGCTTGCGATCAATGTTTTAAATCATTATGTTGTGGTATAGTTGAAATCTTGCGAAAAACAAATAAACTTTATACTCAAAGTCTGACGTCGTTTGCTAGGAGTAAGTAGGAATTCAATTCTCAAGATTACAATTTTAAACAATAGATAAGAAATTATAATCAAGAATTAACTCATAATAATGTGACAATAATGTCAAGTGTTAGACTGCAAACAGAATGGAGTAAAATGGTGATTTGAATCACCAATTACTCCCTACAATAATATTAAATGGAACTCAATAACTATGTATAAACTCAAATTAGTCATCTAATTGAATGATCAGACGTCTAAGACATCTGGATGAACAGTGCTCTACTTCTTCTTTCTCTGATTTCTTCTTCTCTTCTCTTGCTTTCCTTCTTCACAAACTCTTCTAATGTTGCGATTCTTCTTCTCTTCCTCTTCTTCTTTGCTTTCCTCTTTCTTCTGAGTCAGGTCTTCTCCTCTTCTTCTTGCCGTCGCCTTCTTCTTCTGCCTTTCTTCTCTGTGCAACTCTCCTGCTTCTTTAACGTTTCTTCTTTACATAAAGGGGGAAGGTTCCTCAAAGTTGGGTAAGTGTCAGCCAATTCTCCAGAGAGAAAAACCCCCTAACCCCTGCGTGCTCTCTCTCTTTCTTTCTCTGGGTCACGCTCTCCCAGAGCCTTCTACAGTACCGGGTATTCAGGTATTCGGATCAAGCGTGCACCCAGGTCCAGACTCACCAGCAGTGGGTGGTGAGCGAGGAGTGATGGCTTAGGCGAGTTAGGTGTACCAGGTCCGTGGAGAGGTCGCGGACAAGGCACATGATGGGTGTGAGGGACCTTACCCCTTGTGTCTGAGGCGATAAGACCCATACACAAATTCAATTTATGTCACAGCTGTCGCTCGTAAACTTCTGATGTGGGACTATCCGTCCCCCCTTTTCTCGAGCACGCTGCTGATGCTGCCTTTGCCCAATTCGCATGCAAGGAGCGGTCAATGGCTCCAATTGACCGGGCGAGTGGGTTCCTGGACCAACTCCGCTTCGTCTGGAGTTGAGGACCTAGAGCTACAGGTCACGAGAGAGCTTCAAGCAAGCTCGAGGCTTACGGCGTCAATGGCGGAGGGGGCTAGTATCTGAAATCAACAATAAGGCCTTTCAGTCGCGTCAGAAAGCTCAGGAAGTATCACAGGACCACAGCGAGTGCAATGGTGCTGGTTGCATGGCATAGCGTGGTCTGTGTGTGTGGAGCGAAGTCGGACTGTGCGTGTGAAGGTGGGTGTGTTCAGGAGCGTGCGAGATTGATCAATAGCCCTAACTAAGTTAGGGCTTTTGATTTACAGTGAACGGTGAAGGTGTGGAGTGCGGGAGCGGCAGCGTAGGTGGGCTGTGGTGGCCGTTAGTGCTCGTCGGAGGTCTACCGGCGAGATGGAAGATGGAGTCGCGGAGGATGTTGGCGGGGTCGAATCGGAGTGTTGAAGTTGTTGTTGTGATGAGGGGAAGCTGAGGAGTCGTCTGAGAGAGGTAGAGGACGACGGGGAATGGAGATGGAGCCGGTTGTTGTATGACTGACGCCGGAGACGAAGGTGGCTTTGATAAGGGTTGGACGATGAGGATGAAGGGGATAGGAATGCCGACTGGTGCTACTCAACGCGGAAGAAGGCAAGGAAGGAGGATCTGCTGCTGGTATTGCGATCAGACGATGAGGAGAGGCAAGGAGAGTCGCCAGAGCTCGAAGAGCACTTCGACAAAAGGAGGAGAGAAGAATTGGGGGTTACTCCAGTCGAATTCGAGCTTAAGGAGAACGATTTGATCTGGAGGTCTTTTTATAAGCCTTTAGAGGAGGTTTTGGGCTTGGGAAGCAAGCTTCCAAGCTTGGAAAGCTTCGCCGGAGTTGGGAATTTTCTGATACCCACATCTCTCATGCGTTCACATGAGAGATTGGGAAAGTTTTGAGGCGTGGAATTTGGCTCAAAAGGAAGGGAATTTCTTGACAAACTTCCCTTTCAAATTTGAAAGGGATTCGTCAAGGAATCAAGGAGTTCTTGCCAATTTCAGGTCGTCGGTGCATGTAGGAATAGGATTAATGGTGACAAGGATCTATTTGTGAAAATGATGACAAAGTTAGGGGTCTATTTGTAAATATTTTGAAAGTTAAAGACATAAATATAATCAGACAAGACCAAGTTGCAAACTAGGTCAAGATAATTTCAACTTGGGTCCAAATTTTGGTACAAACCTAATTTGGACCTAAGGAATCCAATAATGAAGTTGGATTTTGATTTTGACCGTGTTTGACTAGATAATTTATGCAAAAACCTAAATTAAGATAAATGTCTGTCTAAGACTATTTTAGGTCAAAACAGATTCTGATGGTCAATTTGAAGGTACCAAACCCTAAAGAATATTTTTCTATGAATTTTAGAGGGTTTAGGTGAATTTCATCCTGACCAGATCTTCAGTTAATTAAGCGGATCTGTTTTTAGGGTTTCAAAAGTCATTTAATTCTCAAAACATGCGAAAATCCTTTTCTGTCTATTCTAACCCACTTGTTAGACTTTTAGGACCATTTGACCCTTAATTAACCCCTGTGAAAATCCGTGGTTGTACTTTATTCAAGTTATGATGGTAAAATTACAATTTTAACCCTTATTTCTTGTCTCTCTCAGAATGCTAATGCAATGAATTATGACCTTCTAAAGGTTATGTAGGAGCATTTAAAGACTTAATCAGATCAAATTAAGCTAGTTTATGGCTCATGATAGTGTTCCCATCAGCAGGAGGAGAATTTATTTGAACGTGCCTCACACACCCAAGAGATATACTATGGTTTCAATGAGATGCATGTTCTCTGCCTTAACTTCCATTACCCTAAGAGTCCATTGCCTACACCTTCCTTAACTTTAATCATCTTGCCAGTGCTGACCTCCCATGACTACATCATTAGGCTACTTGATCCAAGGCAACCTCTTGTTTTCTTGAGCGTTTAATATTAAACATCTAGACTATAATTGCAACTCTTTTTCATTATGGAAACTATGCCATTGTTACCTCTATGTTTACATGATGAATACATATTTATTTAGGATAAAATGCCTATTTATGCATGTTCCTAAGCTACTTAGATGCATTTGGTACTGTAAATATAGTATAACATGCATGCATTTAGAGTAGATTTTATAATTTGTATATTAATTTTTCTCATTTTAATGGCTAGGGGACTAATTGCACAACAATCATGGGACTTAACCTAAATTATGTTAAAACCTAGCTTAACTTGTGATTAGAGCATTCATAAATTGCATATCATGCATTGCATTCTTTTATTTAGCTACATATGTTATAATGCTATTTTACTGTGCTTATTAGGATTTATTCTTGTCACTAGGGAATAAGGAGCTCAGAAGATGTCCTGAGCAGAATAAAGTTGGATAGGAGCCAGAACTGCAGTAAAGCTAGAGCTGAATCTTTGGAATAAAGAAGCTTGAGAATAAAAGAAGAGAGAAAGAATAAAAATGTTGACTACTTGTTTAGAATTAACGCAGAAAATGAAAGAGAAGAACTAGGATATCCCTATCCTATCCCTAAAACCCTAAGATAACCCTATCCCAATACTTATACCTAAATTAGCTCAATACTAGGATATTTGTGCTCAAAAGCCAAAAACATGGATAACATTATCCATGTACTTATCTACCCTATCCCCATCCTTATCCCTTTATCCATATCCCTAGTCCACCAATCCAAAACCCTATCCATAACCCAGAAACCCATTTAGGTCCATACCATACCTAATTGACTTAGTCTGAGTCAATTGGGTCAACCATGTGTCAATTGGGTCCATGGGACTTGATTGGACTAATCCTAAGTAATTAGGCTCAATTGAGTCTAATCAAACCCAACCAAACTCTATAAACCTAACCACATCCAACCAGGTGTAGTACAACCTAATTGGGTACACCCAACTCTGATTAGGTTTAGTTGGAACCTAATTGGGTCAAGCCCAACAATGCCTTACCTAATTAGACTCAGCAAGTCTAATTGAACCTAACCCTAACCTAATTGGGTGCACACCTATTTGATTGAATGCACTTAATGTCAATCAAGTTCACCTAGAACTTGATTGAGTCCAAATCAACCCACACATGTTCAATTGGACTCAATTGGAATCCAATTGAACTTACCTACAACCTAATTAGGATCCCTTTAACCTATTTAGGATACACCCATCCCAATTAGACATCCATACTGTAGGTGCAAGAGCACCATGATCGTTAATTTTGATGATAACAAAACACTTGTGATTTAACATTTGCATTTGAGTTTATGAGTTTCAGGAAAATGCAGATGGATATAAGTGTAAAGGAGTTCAAGCTCGCATCCATGGTAGATTGGAGGAGCTTGATGAATGAGAAGGAGCTTCACGTAGAGCGAGAGCTTGAAGAAAGAAGATGAAGAATAGAATAGAAGTTTTTCTGTTCATGTACTATATACTTATCTTTATGTTCTTTGATCATTAATTTTCTTAGATGATTGTTAAAGAGCCTCAAAGTAACATACCATTAGTCCTAAGAACACTAATCAATCATTAGGGCACTTAGGTAAACTCAGAAAATCAATATGGAAATCAGACAGCCTGATCAGACATCCAATCTGGACATCAATCATCTGATCTTGGACTTTAAGACATTTAACCGTTTGACCAGACGTCCAAAACACTTAGGCTGGAAATCCACTCTCTATTTGTCACCTTCAGACGTCTAGCCCATAGTTCAGACGTCTAACAACATTGCCAGACGTCCAACTAGAGGGCCGTTGGCTTATCAGACATTATCTTAGAGGATTAACCCTTAATCTATTTTACATCTACTTTCAAACATCCATAGAGCATCTCAGACATCTGATAAATAAATGTTAGGCTCAGATTTGACCGAAATTACTTTTGTTAGACCACATAGCCATTTAAGTCTCGAGAAATCAACTCTTGCAGAGAATCCTTTTTCCAGACATCTAGACTTATTGTCAGGCGTCCAACCTCTTGTCTGTGCAACTTAACCCTAGAACCCTGTTTCGATCTTGTTAAAACAAGAACTAATCCATCTTAGAATTAGACGTCTGACTTTTCTCCCAGACGTCTTAAAAAGAATTCTTAGACATCCGTCTTGATCGAACCCTGATCAAATCTTCCACCCTTCTAGATCAGACGATGACCCAGATGTCTGACCGTAAAACCAGATATCTGATAACCCTGTTAGAATCATAAATGACCTTGATTTTGGCCTAATTTGCCTTGGACTTATTCCCAACGACTATAGGAGCCTTCCAAGGCCTTCTAAACCCTTCTTAGGGCCACTATAAATAAAGGGTCACTCTTCCTTTGTAACACGCACCAAGTAATACTACTTTCCACCACATTTGTGTCAAAGAAGAGATTATCAAGTAGAGAAGTGTTGTTACTCTCCAAAATCTTCTAGCATACACTAGAGAGCACCATCTTTATTGTGCACCTACTCTCCCTCCGTTGCATACGAGAGCGTCGTCCTTGTGTGGTTCATGCACCCTGTGTTGCTAGCCAATGCACTTCCATCAAGAGAAAATTTCTATTGTCTATAGTAGCTAGATTTATTACATACTTTGTGGCTCTATAGGATAGATTGTAATTGTCTTTGTTTGGGTATTCGCTTTACGAATTCCTGTCTCCCTCACGAGACAAAGTACTCCCCATGAAGAAGAGAGGTTTGAGGTATGCTATCCTTGTACATAGTAGCGTAGTTGTAAGAGATTAAGTCACCCTCATTTAAGTGACTTAGTGGATTTGATCGACTAGGTTAATCGGGAAATCCTACGTCGAGAGTCTTACGTGGTGATTTTTACCCGAGTTTGGGTTTCCACCTAAAAATCCTTGTGTACTTGTGAGATTGTTTATTTCATGTGATTGATATTTTATTCCGCATTATTTCGTTTATCACTATTGATCTCACCCTCCATTAGAATCTACACATACACCTAATTAGACTAGAGCCTAATTAATTAGACTCAACTCATTACCTACTAGGCTAACCCAACCTATTTAGAAACTATCCTTACACACCTATTCCTACACCTAAACCTAAAAGATCCTATCCCTTGATTTTTCTTATGGAAATATCAAAGGGTAAGATCTTTTGGAAGCCAACAATTGGGATTTATTATATCCCTTCCTAGCCCCCTTTGGCCTATAAAAAGATACCAAAGGGTAGCCTTCCAACCCTCCTCTTTAGACCCCCTTAGACTCGCTTAAGGCCTCCCTACTTCCTCCTTAAATCACCACCACCACAACCCTCCTACACCCTCAAGGCCGTCCACCACCACCATAAATGGCTGGCCACCACCTTCCTCCCTCAACCCTTCCAAGGCCACTAAAAGCTTCCTCTCGAAAGCACCTTTGGTGTCCTCCTTCCTAAGTTCTAGTAAAATGGTCCTTTTAATTATTTTTATCCATTAGTTCTAGTAGCGGTTCTAGTTCTTTTCTAGTTCTCTCCTTCTAGTTCTAGTAGTTTTATTATCTCTAGTTCTTCTATTCATAATCACTATTTGTGATTGATCATATATGTCTCTTTGTACGAATATAATGATCAATCTATTTTGATATCTCTATTGTGGACATGTGTCTAATCTATACCTTTTGTTATGGTTGATTCTAGTATATTAGTTTCAATTATCTTTCCATTTTCAAAAATCAAAAATCACAAAAAAAATCCAAAAACCAAATATCATTTTCAAAAATTGCATTATCATGTCTCTTAGAGTTCAACCAGAACTCATCTCAAGTTTCGTTATTATTATTTTTGTTGGAATCAATTTCGTGCACTATACTACGATGCCTAAAAAACTCATTTTCAATTCAATCTCAGTGCCCAATAGGGACAAGGCGACGTACTTTTGGGCTTCAGATTTAAGATCTAACCATACAAACGTGTTCCGGGTGATGATTGGAGTCCGATGATTGGAGTTCAACACCTCCATAATCACCACGATCAGATATCTGTTACATCTTTTAAGATTGACGGCCAAGGGGCAAGAGGATGCAAATTCGGAGCTCAAGCAACAAATCCGACTCCATGGACGGATTTGGGTCGACAATCGTAGTCCATCAACGCGAAGATCAACTCGATTGGACATTCGTGGCATCTCCTATAAGTAATTGAAGATGGACAGCATGATGGTGCCACGTGGTGCCATCACAGCCATCCAAAGCCCCCAGCAGGCAACTGCCACCCTCCCTCCTCATATGCACCATCAATTCTCAACCGTTGGATCAAGATCCAACGGCTGAGAAGCACCCTACGGCCCTACCCTTTACATTATAAAGGGGGTTGTCATCACGCATCCTTGACTATTTGATCATCATCCAATGGTCATGACTTCTCCGCGCCATAGTTACCCTTCACTCCTTAAGGGCACTCCATCTCACTATCCTTGGATCATCATCCAACGGTCCAGATCAGCCACCCATGCCTGTAGCTCAGTGGCAAGCAAGCGCTCCTCTCAAGCATCGGGTACGGGTTTGATCCCTGCTGAGCACCTCTCTTTAAGGAGCACTCAAATCAAAATTGGAGCGTCCAATCAAGAATGAGCAATGCAGATCGTGCCATACCAATGCCTTCCCTCCTTTGCGCGCACGCAGCACACGATTGAAGTCGTTGATTCAAAATCAAGCGGCAGAGCCTTGGCCACGTGGGAGCATAGATTGAGAGGCACATGATGACGTGCCATCACATGTGGGCATAACGCGATCTAAGGTGCGTGAGGTGCACGATTTGGATAGTGCGATGGCATCCAACAGTCGCCAAGCCTTCTCACCTCGCCAACTATTGCACGCAAGGATGCTAGAGAGAGCATGCACGCCGTGTGCACGATGTGTGGGCTATGGCCAAGCGCACTGTTAGTACCTCAGTTTTGATGCACCAAAATTATGTTATCTATCAAACTAATCTTTCAGGACTCTATCATTGACTCATGGAAAGGAACAAAGTCGAGTCCTTTCATTTATTAAGTCTAGAATACTTGTACGGAACCTCAATTAAGTCTCGCAAAACATAATTTTCCTAAAATCAAAGTTTGTAGGTTAATTGATCGACTAATTAGTAAAATGATCGACCAATCAACTAGGTTAATCGATCAAATCTAATCAAATTAGGAAGTTCATAAAAACCCCTTTTAATCGATCAAAAGCTTAATTAATCAAACAAATAGTGATTAATCAAATAAATAGTTTAACCAATCAAATTTCATTTTGATCAACCAAACTACCTTAATTGATAAACCAAATGCGTCTGAAAAACTTCCTTTCTAGGTCAATTTTCTAGTATAAATAGAGGACCTTATAGCCTTTTTTCTACACAGCAATCAGAACGAAATATCTCTAGAAAAAGAGCTTTTACGCCTTCATCTCTGTAGTGCTTTTGTGCTTCTGCTTCCACGCTTTCCAAAGCACTCCGAACAAAATGGCCTATGCAAAAAACATCAATTTGATTTTTCCTTTGAGGTTCCATAGGATTATATTGTATTTCCTTTGCTGTTTTGATCGGGGTCCTAAGTTGTTTTGGGACGACTCGCTATTGTTATTGTGCTTCTCTTTAGGTTGTTAAGAGAAGGGTATTTGTAAGAAGTTTTACCACCTTCGTTCAAGTGGTGCATTAGTGGATTGACTAGCTCAACTAGTTGGGAAAATCCTAAGTAGGAGGCTTAAGTAATAGTTTTTACAGGAGAGGGTTTCCGCTATAAATTCAGGTGCACTCATGTATGTTATTTTATGGCTTGTGTTCATTTTGCTTTACAGTTATTTTTTAAATTACCATCTATACTATTCACCCCTCCCCTTTAATATAGCATATTAGATCCGCAGGACTCTCACGCACAGTGTGTGCCCTCCACGCGTGCATTCAAGACTCTTATGCCAAATCATTCACCTACGAACCTATAGATACCCCCACACCATACCACCTTCATCTTCATCCCTTCCTATGCTTTTTTCTCTCTACCTAGTGCTTGGAAAACCTTCCCAAGCTCATATCCTTGTGTCACAAGCCTGAGATGCTCCATTAGGATGTAAAAATAATTTTTATTCCCACTTCTC
The DNA here is from genome assembly GCA_037157565.1 of Thalassia testudinum. Taxonomy (NCBI): domain Eukaryota; kingdom Viridiplantae; phylum Streptophyta; class Magnoliopsida; order Alismatales; family Hydrocharitaceae; genus Thalassia; species Thalassia testudinum. Next base: position 19,070,916 of record JAZHRO010000015.1, on the reverse strand, counting down.
ACCCCCATTCATAGAGCTCCTGCCGATCGCCCTCTCACCTCCATTGAGGAAGCGGATCCCGCTGCAATACCATCCTATCTCTCATCCCCCCTTTTGACTTCATCCTCCTTCCTCCAGCTTCTCACCACCTTCGTCCAGGTGACATGTCAATGCGGCTCGTCCCCCAAGCAGTCGTCGAGGGGGATTTCTCATTCTCTACTTTTCATTGCTTTCATAGTTAGATTTATTTTTCGCTACTAGTCTATAATAAACATTTTTCTTATTATAAAGTCTTTGTTCTTTCTCTCTCTCTTCCTCTATCTCTCTCTCTCTCTTTCCCTCCCTCCCTCTCTTTCTCTTGCTTTAATTATCTACTTTCTAGACTAGTATTAGCTTAGATGATACTTTGACCTGATTTTTTACTATACAAAAAGCCCAAAAAAAATTACACAAGGCGAAAATACCAAAACAAATAAAATAAATGCAGATTTCTTACAAAATCAAACGTTCGTCTCCCCGTGTTCGACCCAGGACTCACCAAGTCTCAGTTATTTTTATTTTATAAACAAATTTTCATGACTAGGGCGACGAGGCTTGAAAACCCTAATTTTTCTTGTAAATTTCCCACACATCGTTTTGGCACCATTTCAGGGGAGGCAACGGAATTTGATTTGATTTTTCACGCTCGCTCGCACTTAACTTTTATCTTACTTCTCTCTTTTCTTACTGTGATTGCATGTACTCTTCCGAGGCGAGCAAGAGCAGTAAGATCGGAGTAAAGTGTTGATAAAGGTTCTGTAAGTGTACCCCTCACTTCCCCACCCACTAGATTCATTTTGCCATTAAAATAACTTAAACATAGGTGCTTTTATAAACCTTATGATAGATCTGATTGTTTGATTGTCACCTCCACCCACCCGCATTAATAAAAAAAATACAAAAAAAAAATATTTCTTCTCTGATTGTGGGATTAAACTGAAATATACACACTTCAAGCACCCACAATTTCTGACTTAAGGCACACCACTTTTGTCTGATTCAATCACTCAGACGGGGATCTGATCTGTTGACAAGGTACACCTAAATTGAATATACACATAAGTGATTAGAAATCAAAATAAGCTAACCACCAGTGTACCTTAATCAAGTGGTGCAATAAGTCAATTGTTTAGTCTATCTGGGCTGCACCACTCTATATAAAATTGATTCATCCAGTACCTGCCCCCGTAAGACTCAATTGTTAGGGCTGAACCAGGTACTCCACATTATTTTTTATTTTTAAAGGAATATACATACATCTGTTATTTCAAAACATGGTGTGCCTCACGAAACCCTGATTGAATCAACCTAACGATTGAACCATAAAAGTTACTAAACAAGGTTAAACCTTAAAAGACACATCATAAAATAACCTTGTTTAAAAGCCCTACTTGTGCACCCACACATGCATTAACTGGTTTGTAAGGGCACAACCCATCTAAAGGACCCTTCACATTCTAGAGCACATTCAAACCTAAGCCTAATTAAAATTGAGTAGACGTTGGCCTTAAGGATTGACTCACTCTTCGAGGCTCAATTTGAGATTATTTTCGGTTAATCTGCTTCTACCGATCCATCTGATGTCTAGCTAAGGGAGTACTGTCAAACAACAGTAGTTGGGGGTATCAAAATACTTGAGGCGCAAGTTAAAAGAAGAACATTCTCTCCAATTCCTCCCTCTAACTGGTTGGATTAACTGAATAAAAGTAGATCAAATCGTTTGTAATCTTAAGATGGATTTTGGGAGTCTGTAGGTCTTTAGGCTACTGATTGCACAGCAATCATGCGACCTAAATTACCTGAATTAAGTTAGATTCTAGCATAACATAGGAACAATGAATGCATAAGTGTCATAATTTGCATAATAGTTAGTTTGTTAGCTGCATAGATAATATTATCATTTTAGGACCTAAAAAAGATATGAAATAAATTGCAGATGATTCAAAGCTACGAATAACATATCAAACCGTACAGATCTGATCAGGACAACCACGAAAGTCCAACACTTCCGAAATCGTCTTGATCAAACAACCGTAGCATCATGTGCAGTCCATAGAAGAATGGAGGCCATGGAATAAGATGACAGATATCCAAGCCTGAAATGAAAGATCCAACCACACAGATGGATCCGAATCAATGATCACAGTCCAATGACACAAAAATCAACCCAATCGGAAGCCTACATCACCAGTTACAAAGAAGAGAAGATGGACAGCCACGATGGCTACATGTGGCGCCATCACAATCGTCCCTCACTGCACCACACCCTCTAAAGGCATCTTCCCCATGCATTATAGACCATTAGATCAACATCCAATAGTCGAGAAACCTCCACGTCGCACACCTCACCAAGCTTCAACAAAAGGAAAGAAGATCTCGGTCGTTGGATCTTTATCCAATGGTCGAGAGCAGCGACGCAAGAACAAGAAACTTGACACAAACCTCCCTTAACCCATTGGTTAGCAGCTTGTTCGTGAGCGGGAGACGCAGGTTCGAGAGGCGCTTCACACGAAATTGAAGAGGCGGTGGAAGCGCAGGCGCGATTAGCTGTTGGATGGTCATCAAAGGGTAAGGATTCACCTACGTGGCGCAATCAGAGCTCTCTGCAACTGCACACGCGATCCAACACGCGTGTAACGCGTGATCTCACGCACTAATTCAAAAGGCAGTGGCAAGCTCATTTTAAGCCATCCGATCGTAAGATCGAACAGCTGAGGAGCGTTGACGCATGAATAGAATTCAAAGCACGCATGCAAGGGAAAGAAAAGCAGCGAGCAGGCATTGGGCGTTGGCGAGGAGCGCACACAGCCAAGCGATTGCAATCAAATGCTTCAAAAGTTGCCATGTGTCGCCACCAAGATCAATCCGCGTGTAGAAGGCACGTTTGAGGGTGTTTTGAGGCCAAATCAGAGCCGTTGATCTCCCGGTCAACGGACCTGATTAGCTTAAAGTTGCATGGTTTTAAGGGCCAAAATACCCACTTTACCCCTCATCAAAGCTATAAAAGAAGGTCCAGGGCCCCCCAGTTAAGAGACATCTCTTCCATCTTCCAAACAACTCTTCCTCTCTCTCTTCCACCTTCCTCCAAACCTCTCTCCCTCTGCTACTCTGCTCCGACCTTCATCCCGGCGCTTTGGATCTAAAGAGCTGCCACACTTCACACAAGAATCCCACAAGCGACGTTCTCTTATCTTTCTCTCTAGTTATTTTTTAGCATAGCAATCTTTAATTTGAAAAACTATTTTTGAATGCAATACAATTCTAATTATATATCTGATGTCTATACATATATGCATATATAAATATCTGTTAGAACTAATTTTCTGAGAGCTTCCATATAAATTGGGATTGCATCCCTGCGAACGACCCCATACTCCCGATTTTTTATAAATTCATTTGTTTCGTCGTGATTCGCACTACAACGATAATATCGTATCTTTCTAATGCGTCTAATAATGACGAACAGCTACCCGCTTAAGGATAGGTTTGGATTGTTTGTATTGTAGGGTACCTTTCTCTTCTCTGTTCTCCCTCTCGCATCTCCATGTATCCTTCCACTTCATACACATACTTCCACTCCTACTCTCCAACCACAACTTATCTCCAAGATGATCACTATCCCAACCCGACCTGTACTCAACCATCCACTAGTTGGGATAACCCTGAATGGGGATATGATTCAGGACCTCAATGTCCAAAGCCTAACCCTAGACATCAAGACTTTGATTACTATCCTTCTCACAACTATACTGAATATAGATCCCCGACATCAAGACTTTGATTGTAATGTGATTTACAATCAAGAAGGATATGAGGATTATAACCCCTACCCTCCCCAAGATAACACTACTTAAAGGTCACCATCCTCTGGAGAACAACCTGAAATGACCTATTATAAGGGAGGATCTCTAGAACCTCAATAACTTGACCCTCATAGGCTAAACCCAAATCCACCCAACCGTGAACCAAACTATTTGGCTCAGGTAAACCAAGCCCAAGATCGGGTGCTGGCTAACTTGAGGACAACCACACAAATCTTTAGAAGCTCAGCCAACACCCTATACTGAAGCATTGGAGCCTCTGATTAAAATAATCGATGATCTTAACAAGTCTTTACTAGATTGGCTCCAAGATATTGAAGATAAAGACCTAGGTGAGTTATTACTTGGAAGGTTGTCAAAATTTAGGATGAAATTTGTAGTTGCTCTAGTTCAATTTTGAGATGATCCTTAAGATGAGTCCCCTTCAGGAGAAATAATGTTAGAACCTGCTAAAAACCTATAGGGGAAGACATGATTTATGAGATCTAGGAGGACAAGGCTGATCTTGAGCAACCAATTGAGGATGAACTGATTTCTTTACCTGAGATTCCTGAACCAGGGAACGAAGAAAAATATGCCCCTACGGATCGAGGAATAACATATGATCTCGAGACATATATAAATGAGGATCAAGAATTCTTTAATATTAAGGGTGAAGAATCTCTAAGTGAAGTCTCACTGGAAGTATTAGAGTTTAAGGAAAATGATTTTAGTGAGACAGGCAGACCCGAGGAATTTGATGAATTATTTAAGGGCCCTTTAATTGAGGAATTTCATTCAATTAGGGCTAACATGGAGGATCCAAATCCTAATTTAACGAATGATTTAATAAGTAGTCTCATTCCTCAACCACATCCCAAAGAGCATAATGATGATTTTGTTTTTGAAATCACCAAACCCAAGTTTAGCCATAAGTTTTGGACTTAGGTATTTTAGATGGAGTTAGTGACACTATAAAGGTCTCAGAAACTGAAATTGTGATTTTGGAGGATAGGAGTTTGGAAAAGAAATTATAGGAAGCTAATTTCTGTGGAAACAGAAGGTTGAATTTGAGGGTTCCTATGTGCCTAAAGCCACCAACTTTCTACCAATACCCTTATGATATTTTTAATTCTAAGAATGTGCAACCCAAGTGTAGGAAATTGGATTATCTTTTTGAGCTGAACTGGAAATGGACAAACACTCCTCTCAGTTTAGGACTTTACTTTGTCCAAAAATGTGGATTTGGGTTGCATGCTCCTAAATCGCAAACCTAGCCCCACAAGTAGAAAGATCTTTGGTTTTGGGTAATTTTCATCTATAACCTTAGATTCACTTGACCTTAGGGCATGAGTCTGCATCATAATCCGATCCACATCTGTGGACACACTATTCTTGCGTGACTAAAGGTCAATCTTTTTATTCTTATCTTAACCCGCTAATCTTAGTTCTTAATTTGTTCCCTTTGTTTGTATATTACGTCTAGCTAAAGGCATTAAACTCAATGACTGTGTATATTCCGTTTGGAGCTGATTGGACTTGTCATGAAATTCAGGTGCTTTCTTGTCTACACTTCTTTTCATGCCTTTATTTTTACAATGAGGACATTACATTAGCTATGCATAGGGGTGGATATACTTAATTCTAAATTATTTTGTTAGCTCCATAGATCCTTCCTATTTATTTTGTCTTTAATTAATGAATTTCAAAAAGAGAAAAGAAAGAAAAAAATTTGAAAATTATGAAAAGAGAACTTAGGCATGAGAAGTTTTCAACCTTAGGAAATAATACAGTAGAACCTGAACACTTAGACTCTTTAGGCCTATGGGCTTAATTCGCATGGGTGTCCACTAAAATGTGGACTTGTTTCTTAACTCCTTGCCATTGTTAAGTCTATTTTAATTGGTTAAATAAGTTGGGATGATAAGTATAAGATTTATCAGCCAACCCGCTGATTTGAGGAACTTATAATCTAAGCATCTCCACACATTTGCACTGACTCACTTCTCAAGTGATCTTAATGAAAATTAGGTAGCAAACAAATGTACTAGGGTGGTATGGCTGGCACATTGCTATAAGTAATAGCTCATAGCCAAGTGTCCAGAGCCTAACCACGAGACCCATTCTTTTGGTCGAGCACCAGCGTGTGGTGCATGCCCTCTGTGCAGACATTCAAGCCTCTTATGCCAAATCATTTGCCCACAACCCTATATATACCCCTACACCCTACCACCTTCATCTTCATCCCTTCCTATGCTTTCTTCTCCCCCTCTAGAGCTTGGAAAACCTTTCTAAGCTCATATCCTTGTGTACCAAGCACGGGATGGTCCATTAGGATATAAAAGTAATTTTTATTCCCACTTCTCACCCACATTCAAGGAGCTCTTGCCGACTGTGTTCTCACCTTCATTCGGGAAGTGGATCCCGCTGCAATGCCATCCTACCTCGTCCTCCCTTCTTCCGACTCCATCCTTCCTCAAGTTCTCACCACCTTTGTCCAAGTGCCACGTCAATGCGACTCATCCCCCAAGCAACCGTCGAGGGGGATTTCTCATTCTTTTTCTATCTTTTATTGCTTTCATAGTTAGATTTATTTTTCACTACTAGTCTATAATAAACATTTTTATGATTATAAGGTATTTGTTCTCTCTCTCTCTTTCCCTCTCTATCTCTCATTCTCTTGCTCTAATTATCTGCTTTCTAGACTAGTATTAGCTTAGATAATACTTTGACATGATTTTCTACTATATAAAAATACCAAAAAAATTTACAAAATGTGAAAATACCAAAAACAAATAAAACAAATACGGATTTCTTACAAAATCAAACGTTCACCTCTCCGTATTCAACTTGGGACTCACCAAGTCTCGATTATTTTTATTTATAAGTAGATTTTCACGACTACAACAACAAGATTTGAAAACCTTGGTTTTCTCGCGAATTTCCTGCTTGTTAGTATGGTACTCAAATCCAGGTATATTACCTCATCTTTCGGTTGCAAGAGAGGGTGATTTAGCTATTTATTCCAGTATACAAGGCATTGAACAATCATCATCCTTCCCCTGTACACCCCATGCAATAGACCCCATTCTCAACCAAACAACTCCATCCATACCCTGTTCATGTCTAGAAGCAACAAACTCATCCAAACAACACCAGATGGATACTCAAGAACTCATATATTCGTATGTGCATATGCCCCCCTTGCATATAGACCTAATGATCAACCAAAACAAAAAGGCCAAAAATACCAGAATACTAACAACGAACCAAAACCTAACCGAGATCTAAGAAAAAGCACATGATAAAACATGAAGATATGGCACGGAAAGGATCCCGATCCATCACGAGATCCTCAGACCAAGAACTGAAACACAAACACATCAAACTCGCAAAAAACAGATCTTGATCAAGGACCGAAGAAGATCTAATCTGATCAAGAAAAATAGATCCATGCAAGGGGATCACCCACGGAAGAGATCGCGAGATTCGCAAGTGAAACACATCAAACCCTAAACGAGAGTCATACCAACGGAGCTAGCAGTGGGAGTCGACAATCGATCGGTCGTGGTGTCGGAGGAGAAGAGGCGACAATCGTGGTGGTGGGAGTCGACGATCGATCCATTTGGTATAGGCTTGTGACGTGGGAGAGCGAATACATTGGTGGGAATGTGCAGTGATCTTTGGGAAGTGCGGGACATTGAGGGAGGATTTTATGTATGGAAAATTTATATATTGAGTTCTATATATTTTGCTAATAAATAATAGTATATATAACAATTATTCATTACGAACCAGAAATAATGGCAATGATTTTTTTAAATTGTTATTTTTAAAAAAAATAATGAAGAATGATTTAAATCGTTGTTATATTTAAATATAATGATAAATATTACTAATTGTCGTTACTTCTTCATTGTCCTATGTCCTTTTTGTTGTAGTGATAGGGTTAGGGTTTAGGTTAAGAGCTGACATAGTCTCTGCTACACAATTGAGCTCAAATCAATCTCTCATCTCTTCAAAGCTCCAATTAATCTCATATTTGGCACTTGCACACATATGAATAAGGACAAAAGGGCACCATATGTTACAATCCGATTCCGACTCCCTATAGGAGCCGAGATCGGTTCATCTCGACTAATTCCAAGACCTAGTCATCCAACGAGAAATAACCAAAAGTAGAAAATATTCTACAACCACACATATAATGTAATTAAGTAGAAATAAATAAGAGGCAGTAATGGAATTCAGAATGAAAAGTCTCAAAAATATTACATGCTACAAGCGGAAGAGTACTACAACATACATAGCCATCACAACTAGCACAAAAAAGATAACAAGAACGTAGTAGAAATAACTAATACATGCTAAAGATACTCACTACTACAAAAAAAGCTATGAAACAGAAAGGTAACAGCTATGGCTGGACTCAGTTGGACCTTGCACCCTTTGCAGCCGGTGTCACTGGTTGCTCAGCCACCTGACCTGAACATGATTATACAATCTGTGGTCAACTAACACTGAGTAGAGTGGTGGTTAAACCATTTACATGCAATTTAACATAAAGAAACAAGCAAATAACTAATCATTCATTTCCATTTATCTCAATTAGGTGTTTCTAATTCGGTTATTCTAATAAGGATCCACAACATTTTTTAATCCTCTTGTTCCCTAAGAGAACGATCTTGATTGCAATTTATTCCACGATGTAGGATGTACACGTGGCACTCTCCTAGCCGGAAGAGCCCCCGTAATCGTCCTACACCTGATCTACCACCTCGATGTCATGGTTGCGACGTAGGGATGGCTATGACGTGCTCGATAAGCGCACGGGTAGCTACCTCGCATTGGCACACGGTCAGTCATTTCCGCTAGCGGGTATGCCCAAACGTACAACATAGAACAGAACATGGCATTGCCCTCTCAGAACAGGGGTCTCGCCCCTTAAAATAGTCTATGTACCCTTGCCCGACTATCCCGATTTACCCAGTGGGCCTAACAAGAGTCGATGTAGAGTGGCCAGTCCTAACCCCGAGTCGTATGGGACAGCTAGCTCCCCTCGTACACTAAAGTAACAAGAGTCGGTTAGGGGGCCATTCCTAACCCCGGGTCTCAACCTAAGGGCAGCTAGCACCCCCTACACTAAAGTGACGATAGCTCTCCTCGGTACTGTATACACGAGGGCCAGCTCACTTTCCTTCTATGTATGATATTTGTTCCATATACATGAATTCCTTTCTAGTTTCCCGTAAGGTTCATGCATGGTATTCATTTCGTTTCACGACATACATATCTCGTTGTTCACATCTTGGTTCTTAACCATATAACAAGCAACTTGTGATTTAATAACTGAAAGAAGCATCACATCATTTAACTATTTATTTACTAGCATGAAGGGTTCTAACAAGCATTTCAGAATAAACCGTGTGGCTTAAACAATGTTCATTCACTCAATTCTACCCTAGGGTTCATTTCATATCCTAGGGTTCAATCAATTCATTCTAAGATAGTATGCACTTAATTAATGAAGTCATAATATTTAGAAAAACCACTCTACCCGGATACACGGGTGGAATGGGGGCTCGAATCGAAGATCCCGTCGTCTCTGCAGGCCCCATATACTCTACTGGCTGGAGACCTATACAATTGACCAAAACACATCAAACGATTTTCAAAGTATACGAGTGACAAAAACACGTAAAGAACTATGAACTGAAATCAATGATACTTTGTTTGCGCAAAATCGACTCCGTTTGGGCCTTAAACGGGCCAAAAACATGTACTCTGACTAAAATCAGACGTCTTAAACGACCACAAAGACTTACCTTGCTTCCCTGTGGCTTCCTCAGACATCCAAACCCCTCTGTAGCCATCTGAGAGAGATCCCAAACGTCTGACACTCCCTTCGGTCGTCTGGGAGTGCAGTCAGACGTTTGGCATTATCTCCAGACGTCCTAAAGCACATTGAAGGGCATGCCATGTGCCTTTCGAATGCCTACACCTGCGTACATGTGTCGCTTCAAAAACACGACACATATACTTACGTACATGCATGCAGGTGCGTACAGGGTACATGCCTCGGCACTCTACGTGTTGTCAAACATCCGGCACCAACTCTGGACGTCCTGAGGCTCCTACAGACGTTTGGATGGCGACCCAGACGTCTGATACTGCGGAAAAATGGTTTCGCAATATGCCCTACGAGACTTCTCCCACGCGGCTCTCCGCCCACAAAGCCACAGCTGCTGCTCCAGTAGCTACAGGAGGTCGCGTAGCTCCTCTCCACGAGCTCCCTCGGCAGCACCTCCTCTCCTACGCACACTCTCGAGCTTCTCCTCACACCTCCAACCGCACCTCCTCTCCCGAGCTCCTCGCTCTCCCATTCCCTTGCCTACATTCTCTCTTTCTCCCTCTCCCACGTGCTTCGCCCCTCTCCTTCCCCACTCACGGTTGCAAGGGGACGAGGGAGGAGAGGCTTGTCGGCGGTGAGGTGGTGGAGATGGAGAGGTGAAGGTGGTGGAGATGGAGATGGAGAGGGTGGTGGTGGTGTTAAATAAGGAGAGGGTGAGGGTTTTGTGAGGGGGTGTGTGTGTGGGTGGGTTGTGTGGAAGAGAGAGAGAGAGAGAAAAATTGTGAAATCTCCCTCGTGAAGTTTCCTCTTTCCCGTAAAGCACACATACTTAAATCCAAGGGGTTTAAAATTATACTTACACCCCTACCCTTTCAGGAAAATCTCGAACAACTCTTGGAAAGGGTCATTTCACCATATATATGTAACAACAAAAATTGCAACCGAACCCCTAGAAATGTAATATTTACAAAATAATGTCAAATGACTAGTTTAACATAATCTAATCCAGTGGGACCTAATTCACCCTTAAACTATCATTAGTTATGCATAAATTAAGTAAATAAATATGAATATATTAGTGGCTTATTGTAAGGGCCTAGATTTCTTTTATTTTACTTAATGGGCTAATTAAAGTTGAAACAAATTACTTAATGGTGGATTAAAGGCCTTTGAACCTAAAGTTGATAATGGTAATTTTGAAGGTAAGTAATCACTTTATGTTACTAATAAAAGGTTAAGCAAAATAAAGTGGAGGGGCTTTTTGGTGATAGAACTCTCTGTGGGCACTACCTTGGCCCCAGGTTTCGGAGTGGAGGGGCCCTTGGGGTAAATTCTCCCCAATTATGACCGTGGGTGGTTTCGAAGAGAAGCAATCGTACCCTTCTGTGCGCGCTGGGAGATGAAGGGCGAGAGGGAGAGCTACTGCTCCCGCTGCCCTCTCTCCTCCTCCCTTGGTTTCCCTCTCTCCGGCCCTCCTCCTCGAGCCTCGTGGGTTGCAGCTGCTGCTCCAGCGGCTACTTCTGCGCCGGTTGCTGCTGCTGCACCGGCGACTTCTGTTGCTACGCCGACGTGTTGCTGCTGCGGTGGCTTTTGCCGCTGCGTTGTGGCGGCTGTGGTGACAGTTTGGGTTGTAGCCGTGGGTGGCGGAGGAGTGGCCGCGGACAACATAGCGGGGGCGAGAGGAGTCTCGGGCTGTGGGCGCGGTGGCGGGCGGCACCATTGGCGGAGTGGTTGGCGGCAGGGGTGGTCGTTTGGTGGTTGCTGTCGTAGGAGGTTCGAGGTGAGGAAGAGAAGGAGAGGAAGGAAGACCCCTCCCCCGAGCTATGGTGCGGCTGGCATCTTAGGAAAGCAGGTAGGACTCCCACCTCCGTGGGCTTCTCTATTCTTTTTCAAGCACCTGTTGGATCCAAGGAATATGTTTCAAGGTACATAAGTCTGTTCGAAATGGGATGGAATGCCATCTGTAAGTGGTAAGATTTGAAATGCAAGATACCCACGTGTCTCGAACTAGACAATCACCAATCGAGTTTCTCCCCGTTCTTTTCTTTTCTATTTGGAAGGGTATATGTGATGGTAAGGCGAGTTGATCCCATGACCAGTGGATGTCCAAAGCAGAAGGCTTCGCCTCTGCTACTAGGATGGAACATTAGGTGGTTTGAGTCGACCCAACCCACAGTTTCCAATCTAAGCTCACTCTAGCTTGGGTTAGGCTCAAGCTTGGATTAAAGGCTTTCCAATAATTTGGGCTTGATTCGGGTCAAGGTAAGCATAAGTCCAAAGGACCAAAGCCGATCACATGCTCAAGCCTAGCAGCAATCTTCATACATTTATACACACAAACACACATTATCAATCATCGATTTGGTTATCCCATCCTAAATCTTGTGGTCTAGAATGCTTATCCCTCTCCATCCCTTTTCAACTGTTTCAAGTACACATAATTGTTCATATATCTGATTCGACAATAACAGCAAACATGCTTAAAATTATCTTTTGCTTTATTGCTAATATATGCTACGGGTTAAAACATTCAAATTTTGTTTGTCATTATAGTACATCGATAATATGTCAAACAAGGTGCATGTCACCGTGCCAAATTTGTCATCTACACTAAATTTTGAACTATTTTAGTTGTAGGCCCAACTCATTTGTTGTGGGTCAGACTTAAGTCATGGTGAACAAAAGGAAAAGCTTTCAATTCGCTTAGGCTACGTTTGGATGGGAGATTCAAGGGGAGTGGCCCAATGAACCCAAGATGTGGGGAGGGACGTTGTTCCCATTAGTAGCCTCACCCCATAGTTGATATTTGTAAATTTCATTTTCAGTTCAATAGAGGTGAATTTGAAAGGGAATCTGCATGTTTTACATTTATTATTGACTCTAAAGATTCCACGACTACCCTGTGCATGCATGCCATTACCTGTAATTAGTGCATCTTTGTTTACTTTCTTGAAAGGTATATTATTTGACTATTTAGATGTATTCTCATGGGCTTTGGATTGAAGGATTCTCCTCATGGTTATGCGTCATGTGATTGTAAGACTAGCTTATGAGATTAACGAAAGCCATAAAACCTATTTTGGAGAATTTAACAATCCATTTTGATATTTCTATCGTAACTGTAGTTCTCGGGGAGGCCATCATCTTCATTTGTTAGCTTATTTCATCAAAATACGTGAACATACTTCTCATAATTATGAACATTCAATTCTATTCGTATCCGAAGTTTTCATCTGGATACTCCTGCGGAATCAATTTTTTCCACCAAATTTGTGCAATTGCGCTTCTATGAAATGGCTAGACTTTTTGAGAAAAGAAAACGTTAGGTAACATGGCCTTGTTTTTTGTTATTTTTTTTCATATTTTTACCGTTTTTGGAAGCGGGATGTACCCACTTGTGTTTATCATTATTTTGTGCCGTTGTGGTGTGATGATGGGGAGTATCCACCTGTATAATTTGTGATATATATGCATGCACAAGTGCATGTTACAGGTACCGCTTTCGAGAAAATATCCGATAACAGAGGAAACTCTGTCATATTTTCGGTAGGTTTCAAGCCTATAATTTATTTAAAATTCATTTGTCCTATGACGTACCCAGTTGACAAGATCTCGAACTCTAACTCGAGCCACCCGATAGCGGGGACCTTGGTGTGGTTTTGAGGTATAGTGTTTGGGGTGCTTAGTGCAGGTACTAATATTCGGTATTGGCACGCTATGGCTTGGTGGGGCAATGGGTACCCAACACTGGTATCTAGGACTAGAATCGGTATTGGTGCATCTGTTCCATCCTGCTTGAACTATATGAAGAGAATAAATGTTGATTAGATCTGGCTAATTAAAAGATTGAATCCAAAATATTGGGAACAGGAAATCTCTTGGGTTCAAATGTACCTGACATGCGTGCATATTGGTGGTCCAGATTGTAAGTGAATTGGAGGTCCAAAACTCGGGTTTCGAGCACAAAAGGCGGGTTTTGCAGCCCAGAATTGGGCATGTAGCCCGACCTAATATTAGGCCAGAATTACCTAACAATAGATGTATGTTGGTAGGGTTTCCTAACGTTAGGTAACAAGTTCCTAACATTGGGTAGTTTGTTAGAGATGCTAATTGGCCTGAATGTGGGTTTCTGGCACTAAAAATCCTAAGGAATGATGGAACCAATTAGGGTCTAGTAGGTGCCCCAATAGGCTGGGGAAAATGGTGAAACTACAATTAAACCCTAGATAGGAAATGTATGTCTATGTGTCTTTAATTTGAACTTGAAGCTCCTTAAGTACATTAAAAGTAAATCGGAATTAACTAAGTAATGGCTTGAACTTCACAGGGTAATATCTGTGACTTGACCAGAGTCTAACAAGAGGAAGTGCATGGATCCTAAGGTCTTGAGTAAGACCCCAGGTGATCCACTAGGTCTCTAGGATTTCGTTCTGAACACGGAATCCAATGAAATTAAATGGTAGTAGGTCGACTAAGTGAGCTCGTAAGGCTACATCCTTGGACTTGGTGAACCATGAGTTCACTGCTCGAGTAGAGAATCCGAGTTGTGTGGTAGTTGGGGGCTACCAAGGAATTTGCCTAGGAAGCTGTCATCGTTGTTTGGTACTTGAATGTACCCGAATCCAACTCGATGCGGAGGTACTCGTGGCTCTAGGTTTTGTCGGCACCCGCATACGTAGCGGGGGATGTTGGGGTACGTAGTACTCGTAGCTAGAGGCTTACTGGGCACCCGTAAGTACGGAAGTGTCAAGGTATTGTGATGGATTGGTTGAGATCTCGTCCGACGACGGATTGAGAGGACACATCCACATACTACGCTCCTACTGGGAGTTGCTCCTAGTGGGAGAATTGGTGTAGCTCGGTAGTTCTGATCAATCCTGCAATGATAATTTGGTTTTATCTACAACTGGTCGTTGTTGGATGCAAATTGTGCTTGTGCTTCGTGATTGCAAGCCATATGCCTGGGTAGTTTTCAAGAGGCACAACTCTTTTGACTAAAGTCAGTAACGGACTCGATACATCGAGAACGAGCACGTCTTTCTCGAGAATCAACAAATTTGTCAACCTCTCCCCTTGCCAAGGTGAGATTATCAGGCTAGAATCCAAAGGAAAGGATGTATCTCAATTCCTCTGGTAGAGAGGGATGATTTCTAGAATCTAATCGCTGAGATGAGTGAGAGAATAAGTGTTAATACCAAATTAGGGGAAAGATTTGGGCAACTTGATTAATGGATTGGGTGACCATGGTGGTTAGTCGTGTTAGATAGGGTTCGGAAATTAGAACCTAGGGTGTTGAGTTGGGTTAGGAACCAACCAGTAAATGAAACTGTACATTATCTTGTTTGGTTGAAATACAGTAGTTATTTGTTCCCTACTAGGCTGTTTGGTTCATCTCTATTTTGTGATCCACTTTCAGGTTTTTTTCGTCGTGTGTCATCGACACACAGGAATTGTCGCTGCACAGGTTTTTGCACAATCTGTTGACAGATAAATTTTATACTTTGGTTTAATGTAAATTTATGCTTTGTTTACTGCTTTTCTTTATTAGTTACGTGACATCCTTCTCGTACTTACTTCCATTTTATGTATTAAATGAAACTCTTAGCTTGATTTAGCTAGGCATAGCTCGAATTAAATAAACCAGCATCTTTTCTATTGCAATTTCTCGAAACTTCGACCCTCACTTAGGAGCTTGGGTTTTGGGGTGTGACACTGACCACCACTTTGGTGGTGGTGGGCATGTGATGTGGTGGTGGTAGTGATGATTCTAGAGAATCAAATCACTGATTCGATTGCAAATAAAGCAAGGAAAATGATCTCAAAACATAGCCATCAATATATCAACATGATCAACAAAAACATAACCAAAATTACTAAACAAAATGACAAAATAAATGATCAACTATAAGAAGCCACTATGTTGGGAGTGCCTTGAGGAGTTGTTGGCTTGTGGGTGGTGGATGTGACTACGCCCAAGTCAAGATGATTGCATACACGCCACAAGGGGATGTTGATCACAGCAAAGCCTATAGAGGAATGCTTGATGCAATAAAAAAAATAAAAAGAGAGGCTACACGCATGAAATAAAAAAGAGAGGGGGGACGACCTTGGCCTATTGGAGAGGAAGAGATGGGTGGCGATGGTCCTCCAAGGGAGGAGGCACCGTCGGCCTCTATGGCATGGTGGATAGTTAATCATTCATTCATAATGCATTAAATGAAAATAAGGTGCCAACAATTAAATAAAATCTACCACAGATAGTAGAAAATAAACTTAGTACTCAAGTACGGTTCCAACCAAGAAAAAGACTGAAACAAGAAAGAGTCTAACAAAAGAAACGAACTAAGTGAGCCATAATTCTTAGTATGGATCATCTCTTGCAATAAAGCTCGATCTCGCAACAGGACCAACAGCAGTCATTACACCTGACTGTTCAGCAACACATGAATCCAAAAATCAAGAAAACATGTCAGTAAAAATTAAGTAGAGTAAAATAACGACTGAGTAACAATAATAACAAAGAGAGCAAGAGAAACAAAGGTAACGTATCATCAATTAATCCATTTATTAGTCATTACATGATCCATTTTTTGCATTGAAGCCAAGTTATCATAGTCCACATTCCATTAATCAACGTCTCAGGGCACGGGTGATATCGTATAACTTCCTGAGATGCAAGACATGTATAAGCCATCTTCTTGTCTGAGAAGGTGGTTTATACTAATCAAGTCACCTTGATCCGTCACCCTAGAGTCATTATAGAAAGGGGTGACGATTACGTCGTGTGGCGTGAACACGTGCAAGTGCTATGCACACTAAACTACAGACAACCAATGACCCACCCACTAGCTAAGAAAGAACAACTTCAACTCTCAAGCCCCATGCATCTCACTATCCTAGTTGGTTGTTAAGCTTAACTAAAGAGTCATAGAAAGGCCAACAACTCCCTAAATAAGACTAAAACTGATCTAAAAGATCAAAGCTATAGCCAAAGTCCTGATGAATAGCATGGCTAAACCAGTTATCCAATTTATTTTCAACCAATCTGTCGTTATCAATTTAAGAACTTATTTCCAGATAACTGAGTTAATAGCATCAATTAATTAATCCATAAGTCTTATCATTTACACCCATTGTTTCAAGGTTATAAAAGAGCTCAGATCACATCTCTTCTAAATTGACTGTTAAATTACTTAGTTTGGAATTTCTGACAATGGTCCCAATTAAGTTATTATTTAATGATCACAATGACGATGGTTTTACAAAAAAATAAAGTTCATTTCACACATGTGATGATAGGACCACATCCTCTTTTTACACTCAAATCAAGATCTATCATATAATCGGCCAAAATGTTTCCAAAATGTCACAACACGAACTACCTACAACAATCATTCAAAATGATGAGAAAAATATAACATCTTCTATGGGGAAAGTAGAAATATGGCCTTTCCATCAACCCTCATCTCACTCTAAATCCTTAAATCTCGAGGCCTCTCTCTATTCACTTGCCAGAGTGCTTTGCCTTTGTATGGGTTCTTCTTTCCACTCTCAGGCTTCTTCGACATTACTTTTTCTTCTTCCTCTTCAGAGCTTTCATCCTCGTCTACTTTCTCATCACTTTCATCACCCATTTCCTTATCGGACTCATCCTCATCCTTAGATTCATCTTCATCGGAATCATCCTCAAAGTCATTGTCAGATTCATCTACCTTCAGTTTTGTTGCTTCCTCTATTGCTTTTTGTTGTTTCTGCAAGCTTAGCTTAGGGGCAACTTTAGGCTCCTCTTTCGTTGCTGGTTTCCCATTAACTTTTTGGATAGCATGAGCCTCTTCATCTTCTGACTCTATATCTGAATAGCCATTGGACATGTTTTTAGTAATTAGGATCTTACAACCAACAAAGAAGACACTTCCTTTCAGTTGAGGCAACGTAAATTCTTTTTCAAATATTAAGTCATATTGTATTTGGGCACATTTATCATAAGAAAGTGTGCTGAAGACAAGCTTTTTGTCATCAACATTGACATAAATAGGAATAGATGTGCTTCCTTGGTCTTTCTTTAACTCCCTAAGAGATGCTAGGGCCACATCCAATATACTCAAGTACTTCATAATTTGTTAAATCATGAAAATCATTTAATAAATTGTAACTAATCTCTTTTAATTCAGTAGTTAATTATGTTAATTTAATTATTTACATTCCAAGTCATCAACTTGATTTATATCATTGATATTTACTATTCAAATACTGAAGCAGTAAGAAACACGAAGAGGGGTTCTGATCCCAGCAAGAGACAAAAACGCATGCTAAACAGTGTAATATATGATGAAAACTGTAATGTTGATAGATTATATGGAAAAATAGAGTGACTACTTTACCTAAAGTCGTCAGGGGGGTCACAACGACTCCACGAAAATAGGTCAGAGACTCCAACACCACACGTGTCTCCTCAATTTGTGCCTTGAGATTCAGACTGGAATTCATTCAATATGATCTTATAGATGCATTTGGTGTGCTCAAGAACCCCAAGAGCAAGTCCTAGATCACTTAAATCCACCTCCAAATGGCTTGGATCAAAGCAATTAAATTCCAACTGATAAATCTCAATTAAGATAATGGCTCCCTTTATAAGGATCGTTTTGCAAAAATTTAAAACTCATGATTTTTTTTGCAATTTACACACCCCTTCATAAACTCCTTACTCCTACTTCTTGATAGGGTCGTTTCACGTGAGAAATTATGTTTGGAAAGTATCTCGTCGTGTTTGTAGTACAGTTGTGCAAAATCCTAAATGAAAATATTTTTACTATTATATGAAATTCGTGTTGGTTGATTTTCTTATCTTTTTAATTCATGAGTCTCAATCATTTATCTCTGGGAAGTATAAAGAGAAGGTTATTAGATTTCGAATTTCGATTAGTTAGCCTTGATTTGCTCTAACCTAATCTTTTTGGTTTTTTAATCTTTTGAACTTTTTTTTGAGTGTTTTATCTTTTAAACACGAAACTAAGGGAACACCTAAAACTTATGTGCACCTAAGTGAGGGTCATGATGGTCGTGCGCATGGTGTGCTAACCTAAGACTAAGGGGGGAATGGCGTGGATTTACAATGGTGATGGTGATGTAAGGGGGATGGCCACCTCTTAGAGAGGTGGTGGGCATGTGGTGATTACAATGATGGGAGCGAAGGTGATGCGAAAATCGGATCAGTTAACAAGCTAGAAATCAAGCTAAATAAATTTCCATTGCATCAAAAGTTAACCTATCAACATGATAATATAATGAAATATAGAAAAATGCTTAGCAAACATAACAAAAATTAAAATTACACTAATAGAAATCCAACCCTGTCGGAAGTGCTCCAAGGAGCCATCGACTTTTGGAGGGTGGTGATGGCTACGCCTTGGTCACTTGGACCACATACATGCTACGAGAAGATGATGAAGCACACCCACAAGCTATGGAGGAGACTGGGTGTGCCCTAGAGAGAGAGAAAACAACTTGCAACAAAAATAAAAAGAAAGAGTATAGGAGAGTCAGCTTAGGTGTTGGACATAGGATGGCGGTGGTGGTGCTCCAAGGAGGAGGGCACCACCGGCCTTCAATGGTGAGGACGACCTTGAGGTGAAGGTGGAGAAGCTCTCCTCCAGTGGAGGACATCCTTTTGGAGAGGAAGAAGGTTGGATGGATTTTTAGAGAGGAGAAGAATGATCTTGTGCACAAGATTTTTGAGTTTTTATGGAGGTCTCTCACCTATGGAAATCACCACTTATTGTGGGATTTTCAAAGATAGAAATCACCACATTTTGTGGCATTAGGTTGGCATTTTTGTTGGTTGGGTGCAAGGATGGTAGGCACCACTTTTCAAGGGATTTAATTGTGCCTAATTGGTGGCCTAGCAAAGATGCAAAACACCAACAATCATGGGATCAATTTGGATCATCTTGTCGCCTATTTTTTGGGATTTAGAGTATGCGATAATGACCCTTTCCAAGATGGAAATCACCACTTTTGTGGGGCTTAATGTGTCACCAAAGTTCTTGGCATTTTAGGTAAGGTAGGCACCACATTTGTAGGGATCTAGAGTAGGAAATGTGTGTTGTGTTTTGTGTTCAAAATTTATAGAACAAGTTGTGTCGAATTAGGTGGGATTTGGGTTAGGTTGACCTAACTTAGGTGGGTGCGAGCCTAATTAGATCTAGGTGAATCCAATTGGATTGGTGTGAACTCAAATAATTCTAGGTGCACCTAATCAAGTAATAAGTGGGCCTAATTAGGTCTAGGTGAGTCCGATCATTGCTTAATAAGCCTAATTAGATCTAGGTTAGCCTAATTGATTCTAGGTGAACCTAATTAAATATAAGCTAGCTCAATTAACTTAGGAAGAATCAATTTGAGTCACATTTAACCCATTTGAAAATCTAATAGGGAATTGGTATAGGAAAGGCAAAAGTGGGATACAGGTAAGCTAATTGGGATAATGGGTAGTAAGGATAAGGTCCTAGATAGCAGGATAACATTATGGATAGTGTAATTATAGTTTTGGGATTATGGGATTAGGTTAACTAAGATGGGTGTGGTGCTAGGTTTGGGTCAAGCTATCATAGGGTTTGGAGATTGGGGATAGGGTTATCCATCTCTCTGTTTTCTTTATTTCATGCTTGTTCTCTCTCTCTCTCTCTCTCTCTCTCTCTCTCTCTCTCCAATCTTCTACCCTTTTATTTCATGCTTTATTCTTCTCTATCTATCAATAATCTTCTTTGCTTCACTTTATTTCGTGCTAGGATCATCTTTTGATCTTCTTATTGCCTACAAAACAAATAAAATATTAAATAGCATGATAATCTCATATTATTCTATGAATAACTATATAAAATGATGCAATGCATGATGTTGCTTATGAATGCAATATTAACAAAATAGCTAGGTTGCTAACATTATTTAGGTTAATTACGATCTCTGATTACTACGTAATCACTTACGTCCTTCTGTTCCCCCGTCTTCTTCACATGTTTCGTTCTCTCTTCTTCCCCATCTTCTTCACGTCTTTCGTTCTCTCTTTCCTTGCAACCCATCATGACCAAACATCAAGTCCTCCCTTATTACTGGCACTCTCCCATCAGCCTCTAGCAACAACCACCGACTAGCTGAGCTTCCCCTCGTGCACCCCTGCACCTCAAACCTTCCTCCTATGCTCCCCTCTCCCTCTCCTATCTTCTCTACATGAACCCATGCACGACGTGCTTGGGCTCACGCTAGCATGCTCACGTCAGTGCTCTGCCCGTCCTCGATGCTTCGATGACCTCGTTGCTCCTCTCATCAATCCTCTCCTTCCCCCTTCATCGTCCTCTCTTCCTTTCATTCCTTTCTCTCAATGTGCCCATGCATGTAACAAGGAGAAAACAAAGGAGAGAAGGCTCACCTAGCCACAAGTGTTGAGCTCATTTACCTCGAGTGTAACATCACCATGTGCGCTCGTCGTAAGGATGTGGCTACCGCTCTCTCAATGTCTCTCTCTCTCTCTCTCTTTCATATTCCCTCTCTCTTTCTCTTGTGCTTGCACATGGGAAATAAAAGAAAAAGTGGCGATGATGGTTGCATTTATAGAGTTGGAAGGAGAGAGAACTTGGGAGGGGGAAAATTAGGAAAGAGAGTACTTGATTAGGATTTGATTGGAATTAGAGAAAAAAGTGATTAGGAAAGGAAGGTTAGGATTAGAATAGGCAATCAGTAATTTTTTTAAACTACAAGTGATTCCTATAACAGGGTCAAGCAACATCTAATTTTCGCAAAACACATACCATCAGAATCATTACGAGACAAGGAATCTGATGAAATTCAAAGATTTTCAAACGGAGTTATTTGCATAGTGCGATTCCCATAGTGGATCACCTGCAGGTTTGATCATGGTTCACACGCGTTTTACACATCCGATGTTGGATTGCCGCACGAAACATACCATTAGAATCCTTATGACACTGAGAAGCTAACGATACTCTTAGATCCTAGATCCAAGGTCTGAATCACAAGAATTAAAAACACACGAGTTTCCAATTCAATTACGCATTTTTAATTCACGCAGGTTCAACTTGCACATGAAAAACATTGATGAATTCATCTTAGTATGCATGAGTCCAAAATGACTTTGGAAACTAGGTTTAGGGCTTTACAGTGGTGGTTGGTGGTGATGGTGGAGGGGGGTAGGTTAACGTGGCGCCTAAGGGAGGAGAGGGTGCATAAGCCTTTAGATGGTAGGTCTTGGATTGTATTTATAAAAGTGGGATTGATTGTGTTGAACCTAAGGTGTAGCCTAGGAACTAGTTAAGGGGGTACATCCTAAGACTAGGGTGTTGGACCACTATAAGCTTAGCCTAATTAGGATTAGATGGAGCTAATTACATTAGGCTAGTCTAATTAGGACAAAATGAACCTAATTGAATTTCTACTTGACCTAATTGGAACCTAATTGATCGATTGGGTGTAAGAACGTGAAATTGGGATAAGGCTAGGGTAATTAGGATAGTAGGGAATATGGATAAGGTCATGAATAGCAAGATAAGGTTCTAGATGGTGGGATAGGGTGTAGGAAAGTTGTTTGGCTCTGGATCCCAAGATTAGGCTACCTAGGGTTTGGAATTAGGGCTAGGTTTTAGGGTTATCATCCTTTCTTCTTTATTATGCCAATCTCTCTTCTTTTTTATTCTTCTAACTTTTATTACTTTACTTTATTCTCCTCCACAGGTAATCTTCAAAGGTCTTTTCTACTACGCTTTATTCCGTATCTGCATCAAGATCATTGCTTGATTTTTTTATGGCATCCAATCACAAATAAAAACATCAAATAACAGATATTCTATCATTATTTTATATACAGCTATACAAGATAATGCAATGCATGATTTGCTTAATATAAATGCAATATGTATAGACTAGCTAGGTTTCTCCATTATTTAGGTGAATTAAGTCTTATGATTGTTGATGGGCCATTTGGTTACTAGTTATTTAGAATTAATTATCGTTGTAGCAGTATAGTGTCGCAATACAGACGGATGTCATTTTATTTATATGTAAATTTTACTGATTTATTCCAGGTCGTTTACTAGAAGATAATTATTTATATGCATCACTCTCTAACGTCGAAAATTATCTTTTATTCCAAAAAATAGTAGTTTTATTTATAAAAGAATAAGTTAGAATCAATATAATCAAAGAATGATTTAAGCTAAGTTAATTATTTACAAAGGAATGGATGTTAGTACATTAATGTCTCAAAAATATTTTCATTATAAAGGCATAACAAATAAATATAAATAAACTATATACAAATAAATCAAATAAAAGGAAAGGTTTATATACACAAATTTTGTCATAGAAGAAACTCTAAACAAAGACAAGACCAAACCATTGATAATTTTAACACTAATACTAATACTAGACATATACACATATATGGTATACATATATATCACACACACAACACTTACACAACACAAACACTTAATTGATATACACAGCTAATATCTATAACTAGTAAGTAATATAGTCAAAGTATAATACTAACATACTTATACTATACATACATATTATATATGCACATACTAACATATATAACAATACTTACACACACACATATATATATATAATAATGTTTTATTTAACATTACAAAGATATCTATGTATAAGTATATTTATTACTACCTAAGTTATATATATATATATAGCTTAACTTAACATTATGCATAAGTATTTAGTTAACTAAATGTATTACTAACACTATAAGCGCACACAACACTTAACTCTAACACTTAGGTCATGAGCCCAACACTTAGTTATTTTTAAGAACCCACACACTCACACTTAGCTCAAAAAATTTTGATTTTGGGTCAACTTTTTGTAGGATCAACGTCCCTAAGGGGTCAGATTGGTACCACTACTAAGTTGACCCCACCATGGTGTCTGAAGGCCACCCTGCAGGGCTATGCTTCTAGTGGGTCGCCCCAATGGGCCTTAAACTATTGGGCTTTAAGACCTAGACATAACCTAGACTTATGCATCAACGCACGGACACATACGCAAGCAATGCACGAGTGCACGGAGAGGCATGCAACCGGCACATGCCTGCTAAGGAGCCCACCCCTATTCTTGGGCAAGGGGCTAATGGAGGCAAAAACTTAAGTATCAAACTGGGTGCTTCTCAGTGCCCAGTGTGGCACTAAAAATAGTGCATATTAGCACTGCTACTACATGGTTGTTCACACTTGAAATCGCTTTCGAAAAGATACATTATATTTTAAAATTGAGCGAACCTTTTAAATTTTTTTATCGAACTTGAAAGAATATGCATTTTGAAATATAAGTATAAGTCGTCTTAGGAAGGCAACTTGGATCGTCTCGCTTTTCTTAATATAATTTTTTTGTGATTTTTGCTTTCTTTGATATTTTCAATAATAGGGATAACAGAAAAGTAATCTAAATTATGACTAACAAAGCATAAAAATCAGACATGGAAAGTAGATGAAAGATTTTTTATTGAACTTGCAAGGAGAGTTTTACAACTAACGATGAAAGAAAATAACAAGGTAGAAGATGCAATAAAATAAAGTGGAGCCCCAAGATGAATCCTTATTGGAGAAGCAGAAGATCGGAAGTAAGAATGAATTTGGTGAACCACCAAAGGCTGACAGTTGTAGCCCTAGGTAAGGGAGACCTACACCTAGGGTGGAGAGGCTAGGAAGTTGGACGGCTAGGGTAGAGGAATGCTTAATTCATGAAGATAGTGGAAGATTAAATTGCCTCTCAAATGATGGGAGCTTAGGTGTTTTTATAGAAGTGTAGGAAGAATATAGGCCATAGGATTTTAGATCTAGGGTTGATGATTGGTCACCACATAGTGTTACAAATGGCTGGCCATAAGGTTTAGATGAGGGCCCTTGGATCAAGTTTGAAATGTGGTAATTGGTTGTAAGGTGATATGATCTTTTTAGGTTCTTAGGAAGGGATAAGATCTGTTTAGGTTTTTTAGGAAGGGATAAGATCTTGGTTTTTTGGAGTCCTAAGGAAGCTACTAAGTGGTCGGCTAAGGAGATAGATTGGAGGCCATTGGATCTTAGTGGAATGGTGGATAGAGAGGGTTGGGTGGCCGACCACTAAGCTTAGTGATTAAGCAAGCATGGCTGGCCACCTATGTGGATAAGATCTTCTAGTTGCTATTTTTGGTGGTGGGTTGTGGCCGTAGGATCAAGGGTGTAGGTTCCTAGGTGGATTTCTAAAGATAGGATTAGGACATAGGTTTAAAGAAATTGGGTTGTCCTAAGGTGGGTTTTGGAAGAGGTTTTTGGGTGTGACATGTGTCCTCCCTTACCTTTTATTTAATTCCTTGTCTTTATTTCTTCTAAAACTCTTCTTATTTGGCTTCTAAGAGACTTCTTCTCCTCAATGAACTAGTTCTCCATCTTTTCAACTTGATTTACAACTACATTATTCACAAGAAATCTTAATTAGATGCAAATTAATAAGAAAACATATGCATGATCTAATTATGCACTCATGATTATAATGCAACATATGTATAACCTATATGCACTAAGCTAGCATAAAGTCGGCAAGTTACCATCAATAATTATGCACTTATTAGTGATTTATTAGCGATTTTAGGAACTTAATTAGCTAGTAATTAGGGTTCTAATTTACAAATAAATTATGTAGTCATGTAGCTGAAATATAAAGCTATTTATTGGTATAATTATTTTAAGTTAATTAAATATATAAATATGTTTTTAAATTAACTAAAGTTAGGAGCATTTATACACTATAATTAGGTATAAATTCTATTGTACATTATAAATTAATGCATAAATTACTTAATTAAGGTCTAATTTAGTTAATTTATATAATTACATGATTAATTCAGATTTTTAGATAATTTAATTGGATTTATTAAGGTATTTATACATTTTATTTACATATGTACATTATATACATAAAAGCTACTTATACAATATATGCATACTTATAATAAATATACTTAAAAATAAGTTAAAATATAAATTATTATAATACAGTATAACTTAATATATCAGTTAATTAAATTACTAACATAAATTAACTTAATAATATACAGTATTAAGTTAGATATATATATAAATATATAATACATAGTTAGGTATATGTAATATAAATAAGGCATTTTACGTGATAAATCCTATAAACATTATATTAAGTTATATACATAAATATACTATTGTACATATATATATATATATATTATAATTACTTATACAATATATACATATATAGAATACTATACCCTATAACTTGATATAAATGCTTATTATAACTTATCTTCATAAATAACATATATATATTATATACATTCTATCTTTACATATAACTTACTATAGATTATTAACTTATGAATATATACATAAGAGATTTTTATAGGATTTTTGAGTTTTTCTATTTTTTATTTTATTTTTGGATTATATAAGAATAGAGAAAGGGGAGAGGAAGCTAAAGAAGAGGAAATAAACACTCTTTTTATGAATTTTGTTTTGATTTTCTTTATCTACAACCTGAAAAGTCTAGAATTTCTGCATGTATGTTCTATTATCTACACACTTGGAAACCTAAATCTAACCACACACACCTCAAATGCACTTTAATCTCACCCAAGACACCTTTTATTTATTTATTTACAAAATTTCCTATTTTTCACATTATTTACAAGAAAATGTTGGAATTAGGTTTTAATATGATTAGAAATTGAATTCATGCCTTAAAAATCAAACACAATTGCTAGAAAGATTGGATTAAGTCTTATAATCATCAAAACATCAATTTAGCTTAGAATGGAGCATAAAAACATGGTTTACTCATTACATTTCATCAATTTAGTAACTTGGACAGTTTACAAGAGTATAACCATTAACAAAGAATTTATACATATTACACAAGGTCTTCAACTCAATTTAAAACCAATTAATGGTGCATGTATGCTTATAACATAAAGATCTAACATAAATCCATCTTGTAAACTTATCTAAATTCTTAGCAACTACATGGACCGATCAAGTTTTTCATCTAAAACTCTCAACAGATCATTGTTAGATCTAACATGTAATCCATGCATTCAAAATTCTTTTCGAACCACTGATGTATAGATCTATGTAGTATAAATCCATTCTAACTTCAATTTATACAAAAATCACTCACAAATCCTGATTAAAAGTTCATTGACTTCTACTCAGAAATAGGAGATGCATTACTACTATCAAATACATATCTCAGACTTGATTTAAGACTATAAATGCTAAGACAATCATTTAAGAACTTTGTCTACTTATAAGAAATCATCTTAAAATCCTCCCCTAAGTCATTACAACATCAATTAGATGATTTAGATCCACATTCATCTTAGACCTGGCGATTGGAGATATATCCCAGATATGAGTTTAAATTGATAAAAATGCATTCTCATGTATTGCAAACATCCAATAGAGATTCTGAAACTCTGTGAAATTCAAATCTGAACTAAGAGAACTTAGAAACCCTAATTAGATTCTTTGCCTTACGCTATAGACAGCGTGAAGGCAAGAAATCAAATCAGACCTTGGAATCAACTATACTTGAGTCCCAGACCTTCATTCAGACCTTTCAAAGTTCATTCAAACTTGGATTGGCAGATTAAAGCAATTTGAAATTGAATTAAGTTGTTTCCCAACTGGTCTTTTGATCTAAGCTCGCTAAGATGACTTGGTCATCTAGGATACCTGCACACCATTGATTGGTGTTTAGGTGTCCATTGTAATGTTATAAAACTAATTAGGTCATTGCATGAACCTCTTTTTCGTGTATCAAAATTCATAAGTCCATGCTACCCATGCGACGAAGAAATACAATACCAGATGAAGAAATTAGGCACGGGTTCAATAAATGATAAAAATTAATTCTCAATAGCTCAAACCCATTGCAATTACTCCAATTACACGATTATCAAATCAATTCACTCGATTAAAACTAATTAAACCAGATTGAATCTCTAATCCTCCGATCAGGCATGAAAATCAAATCCAAATAAATCAAGCAAATTGTGTTCAATCCACAGCATGGGGAGGGCATTTATGATTGTATGGCCTGAATGAGATGCCCTCAAATTGGTTTTGAGCACTCTAATAGGTTTGAGAGGCAACGAGCGCCAGATCTATTGGATGCTCTGATGAGTGGGTGAATTACGAATGAAAACGTTGAGGGAAGAAAGAGGTAATCGTGAGGTGTAGAAAAAGGCTTGTGATCCAATGTATGGGTGAATTTCTTCCTCTCTGATTGGAATTGAGCAAAGAGGGTGGAACATGGTTGAGACAACTATGCTAATTCTACTCTAATTTTTTTTTTTTGAGTGAAAGAAGGGACTACTACTAAGGATAGTAGCCATCCAGATTTATTAATGAAAAGAAAATGCAATTACAAAGATGAGAGCCATAAACTTGCAGAGGAGTTCACGTCACTACAAATATTTTTCACTCATCCCCTCCTAGCATTAAAAACTACATCATTCTTGGCTCTCCAAAGCACCCACAAAATAGCTACCATGCGGAC
Organism: Thalassia testudinum; assembly: GCA_037157565.1. NCBI lineage: Eukaryota > Viridiplantae > Streptophyta > Magnoliopsida > Alismatales > Hydrocharitaceae > Thalassia > Thalassia testudinum. The sequence goes on along the minus strand of JAZHRO010000015.1, from coordinate 19,042,650 downwards.
CCGAGGCTTGGAGGAGTCAACGAACTGCTTCCACAGTTCATCTCATGATATTGAAGAGGAAAATGTTCGATGCCAAACCTCATTTGAAACAAGACATACACAGAACAAATGTCTAATATCATCATCTCCAAAGCCACATAAAGGACAAGCAACGGATGGTGTTCCCATGAGGTGATGTCTAAAAGCATTCGTAACAAGACCTCTTCTGGTCAACCATAAAAACATTTGCACCTTCAACGAGATTTTAAGCTTCCACGTGGCTACCCACACCCGTTTATGCTCATCACTCCCAATACCTGTTGTTTGAAGGTGATAAGCCTTAGATGGAGTATAAACACCCTCCTTCCAAATGAATCCAACTATCCCTTCATGTGGAAGAAAGGCCTCCAACATCTCCATCATTCTCCCCACCTCATCCACAAATCTACATACATAGTGATCATCTTGCGGTGGGGCTCTCCACCGTTCTGGCTTACTCTCCCAGCATTCAGCTACCATTGCATCCTTCTCAGCCGCACGGCCATAAGATCGAGGATATAAATCCTCCAGGCAACCTCTACCACACTAGTTATCCTTCCGGAAGCGCAAAAGATTACCATAACCAAGCATTGGAGAAAATTGGACCACTGGTTCTGAACCATTGTAGAGACAGAAAACCATAAGGGGGACGGTTTAATTGGGTGCAAGATGCCCACTGGAGAATCTGAAACACCATAAGAGTCTTGGATCACCTCCTACCACATGCCACTATCGCCTTTGAGAATGATGAGTCCCCACTTAAATAAAAGGGAGTCACCAAATTCCCTGAGAGACCGCAAGCCCATGCCCCCCTCCTTCAATTTACAAATAGTGCTCCATTTAACCGGTTGCCTGAAACGCCCATCATGGCCTGCCCCCTTCCAGAAGAAGCGTTTTGTCATCAAATACATCTTTTTAAGAACTCTCCCTGGTGGTCTAAACATGGATAAAAGAAACACAGGCATGGCAGGGAGGATCGAGTTCAATAGCACCAACCATCCCCCCTTAGACAAGAGCTTGCCACACCAACCATATAGGCGCATCGACAACTTCTGAAGGAGATCTTTCCAATCACCACTCTTGATCTTCTTGGCCCTCAAAAGAAGACCCAAATATCGAATTGAAAGATATACCACCGACGTCTATAGAAGCTGCAAGATGGCCTCTTGGAAGTTGGACACCTCTCCAAAGCATATTAAAGAAGACTTCGTCCCATTAATTTTTAATCCAGATAATTCCCCAAAAATATCCACAAGGTACTGATGCACTTCACCTCCTTGACCCCCCTTTCTATAGAAAACACCATATCATCCGCATACTGCAATATGGGTGTTAACGCACGATTACTCTTCAAGGTGTACCCATGAACCAGACCACCATCACATGCTTTGAAAGTGAGCCACGCCAATGTGTGAACTACCAGGATAAAAACAAGTGGTGCTACGGGGCAATCCTGCTTCACCCTTTTGGGGTTGCACCCATTGTCCCACAGGCCAACCATTCACCAAGGGAGAGAACAATGATGTGGTAATACATTGCTTCATCCATGATTGCGCAGCAATCAATTAACCTAAATTGAGTTAGATCTTAGTATAACTTAGGATTAATTCATGCTTTAATTGCATACTTTGCATCGTTACTGTTTTACATAGATATTTATGAAATAATACCAATCTTCTGTACTAATTGGTGAATTATTTGGTTTTTAGGTAATAAGGAGATTAGGAAGACAACCTAAAGCTGGATAAAGGCCTGAGCTGCAGCAAAATTGGAGCAGAAGCCCGAGAATAAAGCTACGTATAAGATAGTGTGGGAGAGGTATACTATGCTACTTATAGGATTTTAATGTTAGAATTAAAATATGAAGAACATAGGACATTCCTACACTTATCCCTAGCCTTAGGATGGCCTTATCCATCTTCTCAAACCTTAGCCATCTTCCTATTAGGTCATCTTAGCCTAGAACACCTCAAAACCCACTTTCCAACCCACCTTTGGACATCCAAACAATATGCCAGATGTTCAATCTCTGCAGAAACCCAAGACAGAACCTGACGCCCATACCGACTCAGTATTGGACATCCAGACTCAAACTTCAGATTTCTAATTCTAAAGTATAAGTCGTTTGATCCACTGATTAGACGTCTGGAGGTCTTCTCCAATTACTGATTTTGGATTTAAAGCCATATCTTGCTTCTTAAGACCTAGAAACCCTACCCTACACCCTAGGGACCTAATTTATGGTACCCTAAGCCTGGTACACTATCCTAAGATCCTCATAAGAACCTAACTAGGTTCTCACTAAGTGTAATTGACTTCTCCTAAGTCAACACTAAGCCTAATTGACTCAGGAGAAGTCAATTGCACTTTACCTATCTCATTGGACTCATGGAGTCCAATTTAGTCCTAATCTCAACCCATGCAAGTCTAATAAGACTCAATCAGAGTCCAATTGACTCACACACAATCTCAACTTATGGTCTAATTGCCCCTCCAACGTAAGTCCACTTAGTCCATTCTTAGATCCACAAGTTATGGATCTAAGAAGACCCACTCTTCACCAAAAATAGCCACCACCTAGAGTCTTTCTAGACTCTTCTTGGATGGCCACTAAGGAGCTCCTAATTCTATAAAAGGGTCTCCAAGGTGGCCACCCATGAGCACTTGTTCTTGGACGCCCACACCATCTCCACCTCCAACTCCATTGGCAAGCTCCTTCATCCACAAGCACCACCACTTCCACCTCCAAGAGCAAGAGTCTTCGGTACCTTCATCAAGAGGTTGGCCACCCACCTTGGCCGTCCCTCTTTCCCTCCTACCACCTCCAGCCACACGGCCACCAGAGACCACCTTTGGTGCCTGCTTTTCCCATAGTTTACGTTCTTCATATTTCATTTTGCGCATTCATTTCGTCCTAATAGCATAGTATTATCTATCTCCTAGAGTGCACGCATATTCTCCTCAAGATTCATGCGTGTATCTCTATTCTGCTAGCATAGATTTCGTTGTTTTTCAATTCCATGTACAAGCATTCCTTTAGAATCGATTGTAAAAACTTGATGACTTCATTCAATGAAATAAAGATTGCTTGTTATCTACTTGGATCATATATTTCCATTCTGCAAATAAAAATGTTGGTTCCGGAAAACATAAACGACTTCTTGCTAGATAGGAATGCAGTTGGAAATCTGAGATTGGTAGTAGTGCGCACCAAAATACATACTTTCATGTTTGTTATGTTCCTAACTCATGTGCACATACTTCGCATAAACAACACGACTGACGCATCCTATTTACACATTAATGAAACTAGAATGCGATTCCAAATGAGTAGAAAAAAGAGAAAAATTAGAATCAAACTTGCAAAAATCACGCCTCCTTGAAATTAATCGGGACTCACCTAGTCTCGTTAAAATATTGTTGTTGACAATGTATTTCACGGCTATACTACAATCTAATTAAATCAAATCGCAATTTTACATTTCCAACAAATGATGCCATTGTCGAGGAGGCAATGATATTTTTTATTTCTGATTTTGGAAAATATTTTTGACATATTTACCTCTACTATTTTTGATGTGTAGGTACACAAAAGCAGGTTCTACGCACACATCAAGTGCAATTGAAGAATTCAGGTACACTCCAAATCCCTTAGGTTTAGGATTTGATTTGAATCTTAGGTTAGGTATTTGCTTTTGAAAAAAAAACACAAAAAAAAATAGAAAAGTTTTCTCAAAAAAGAAAAAAAATTGAAAAAAAAACTCTTGCTAAAAGTCATCTTTACTTTCATAATCACCTTGAAAAGCCCTTTTACCACTTTTTGAAATTTAGCGAGAGTTTTTCATCGATTTCAAAATCATTTATCAAATATTTGACAATCCAAAAATCTTGAAATTCGGGTTGATCACAGATTTTCAAATTATCTTTCCAACACCATCGTTTGATTAAAAAAATCGTACTGTGGAATTTTTAAAAATTTACGAAGTGCATGGGGTGTCAAACAAATTGAAATATGAATTTTTATGATTTTCAAAAATCAATTCCAATTGACACAAATCTGATTGACCTGAAATTGGTGGGGTTTGAAAGTTGATCAAGTAAGCATTAATTCTCATATTTTTCCTAAATTTTTGGATATGGTTTGAGACTATTTAAAGGAGAACAGGCAATAAGGGGTCTATTTGCCTTATCCGAGCCCTTGTTAGTTAAAAATTTACTTTAAATCACTTGGAATAGTAAAAATTTTATAAAAATAGTATCTTCAAAGCTTATTTGAAAAGGAATCTACTTACCATATTTCATCTTATTTAGATTCCATTTGCATCAAGAGAGTGTTTTTGATCTGAATACTTGGTCTGCTGGCTGAATTGCTTCGTCATTGCATGAACACTAGGTCCAATATTTAAGGTTTTATTTTTGTAGAGACCACTTTGGCTAGCTTGGAGTCAATTATGTCCATTAACTAGTCAGTGAGTTGAGTCAATTGGTTGACCACTCACCCAACCACATCAACTTGAAGAAAAAAGTTAACAATTTGTAAAGAAAATATCAATTAACCTACATTTGTTATTTAACTACTGAGTCATCACAACTTCTTTAGCCAAACCCAGTGCCAAGTCTGCCGGGAAGTACCAAAAGGTCATGTCCAAGGGGTATCAAGGACCCAGAAGCATAAGCCAAAGGAAGAACCTTCCCCTTAGTTCCCTTGTAACAGATTGGCTGGGTTAGCTTAAGAAATTGAGATTCCGTTCAGTCAATTTTATAACGAATTCTTCTTCGGGAATTAAAATGTTAACGATAAATCTGGTCACACGATTTTAAAGACCAGTTTGATTAACAAGGACTTAGCCTTGTTTGGCTTGGCTACACCAACCCTTGTTGTTGGTGTATGCAAGGGAGGTCTCTTAGACCTACTTTGGTTGGACCTTGGGAACCAAACCCAAGGCGACGAAGGTAACCTGTTGCATCGCCTGGTTCTTCCTCTCAACCCTCTTCTTCTCGTTTAGCTGAAATGCTTAATCCTAGTCTTGATCTTGAGAATCAGGATTCGATGGCCCATCTGGAGGCCAGAGTCATTGCATCTGATCAACGACATCACTAGAACATTGACGGGATTCTCAATACATTGGACCGAATGCAGCATCCACCATGCGGAGAATAGCTGCGGGATTTCTATGATCCGACGACCATGATTGTGGCACCTTAAGTCCGAATTCCCGCAAGCAGAGACAGTTGAGCTTAAGCCGATTGTAATAAGTCTAAAGCCTATGACTCAATTTCTTGGCTGTATCTTTGGAAAATTCTTAAAAAGAGAAAATTCCCCCTCTTTTGATACAATGGGTGAAGAGATGCATCACGACTGCTTCGTATTCCCCCCTGATAAATGGGAAACCATGTCGAACCTGGATTCAGCCTTAGTGTGGGGTAAGGCAAGGCTGCCCATTAGCCCCTTTGATTTTCAATCTTGCAGTGGATACCTTGGCAAGATATGCTTGCAAGCTGGCAGCAGATGGGTTGATAAGGGGATACTCGATGATTAACAGTAGGGCCTTGGCCCCCATTCTTCAGTACGCGGATGACACTGTTTTTTTTGTGGAAGGTGGGAAGAGGGAAGCGCAGGCATTATATTATATGGTCAACACTTTTGGTGAGATTTCTGGTTTAAAATTAAATGGAAGTAAGTCCTCCTTGGTCTGCTTTGGTATGAATGGTACAGACCAAAATGACATCTCCACCATCCTGGGCACGCCTGTGATTTCACTGCCAATCAAATACTTGGGTTTACCACTGAAGTGCACAAAAATGAAGAAAACAGATTGGTCTTTTCTCTTTGAAAAGGCGGCTACGAAACTAGAGGGCTAGAGCAGTCGTTACTTGTCGAAAGGGGAGAGGTATATTTTATTAAATTCAGTTATCACATCCATTACAGTCTTCTTCTCTGTTCTCTGAGCTCCAAAGTCAATTTGGAAGAAACTTGACGTGATGCGCAACAGGTTCTTCTGGAAAGGGGCTTCTCATCAAGGTGCCTTCCTCCAACCCCTAAGAAGTATGGTGGCATGGGAATCAAATCCCTCAAAGAATTTAATGACGCCATACTATTGAAGTGGGCAGTTCAGTTGCTCCAAGGGGAAAAAAAACTGTGGACAGAAATCATTCAGGATAGCTATGGGGTGGCCAATGATGAGAAGAGCCGCTTGAATCCTCATAAGCCTTCTCCCTTCTGGTCATCTGTGGTGCGTGCTTTAGCAGATAATTGGAATTTATTCAAGTCTGTCTTGGGTGACGGGAAAAGCTTCAAATTCTGGTTGGAAAAATGGCTGCCTGGTGGGGTGATAAAAGATAGGTACCCTCTTGCATTTTCGGTTGCTACTGATAAAAATGCTTTGGTGTGTGACTATTGGGACATGGCTTTTGAGAATTGGATGTTAAACAATGAGGTGGGGAATGGCCATGGAACAAGAACATGGGCAGAAAATGAACGTCTTCTGCAGGAACTTGCTGCTTTCAAATCTACGCTTGAGGAGTGTGACACATACAAATGGGATGGGGCTTTCTCCTCAGCGGCTGCCTATGAAAAACTATCATTTCTTCCAGGATGGCAGAGGTTGATGAGATTGGGAAGAAGCTATGGAAATTGAAGGTACCACTGAAGGTACAAATCTTTTTGTGGTTATGCAGAAGAGATGGCCTGATAACGAGAGATTTGAGGCAGAGGAGAATGGGCACCCCTGCTCATTTCTGCCATTTGTGTGGGATGCATAATGACTCCAGTCTTCATATTTTTTCCAATTGCATGATAACAGATTGCGTTTGGAGGAAGGTATGCAGGGAAACTATTCCCACGTGGTAAAGCCTATGGAGCTCCTTCTTGAGGGTGAATAAGCCATATTTGCCCATGGTGGCAGTATTATGGTCGGTGTGGAGAGCTAGAAATGAGAGTTTGTTTCAGGAGAGACCAGTGAATGTGGATAATATTGTAAACAATTACTGGAATCTCATATATCAATGGGGTTCATTCATGTAATTTTCTGCCATCATTTAATCAATAAAAGCTCTCTCGGATTGCTATCGGCGATTCGATAGCACTCCTTTTCAGTTCAAAAAAACAAAAACTCGAATGAGGCCCCTTCCAACCCATCGAGGATTTGAGTTGAATCGCGAAAACAATTCGACCCAGAAATGTAGACCTGGATATTGTTCTCATGAAGCTTTTCCCATTCTCTCTCAGGGATAAAGCTTCATACTCGTTCAAAACCATCGAGAGGCTGATTGGAACCTGGGTGGAATTTCATCATGAATTCCTCCAAAAGTTCTTCCCGATTGGTCGAACAAATGTGATGAGGCGCGTAATTACAACTTTTTCCCAGGGACAAGGGGAAATGTTGCATGATGCTTGGGATAGATTTCATGATCTTCTCAGAGAATGCCCGCACCATGGTTGCCTAGATGCCACTTAGCTCAGATTTTTCTACCATGGGCTAGATGACACACATTGATACCTGGCTAATACTTCTAGTGGTGAGAATTTCCTCGCGAATGACAAGAACAATGCATTTGAGTTGTTTGAGTTCTCATCAGAGAATTCTATGAATGCCGCATCGATGATCCAGTTCCGACGACCTGGACAATAGTGAGTTAATGTCACGCAGAATCTACTCGAGTTGACATGGATATTATTACCAAGAAGATGGACAAGGTGGACTTACTAGATAAGAAGCTCGATGAACTGATTCGAGCTCGACCTGGATATTCTGGCAATTTTGTTGCACCCCACCCTCTTCCACATCCCGAGTCCCTCCTGCTTGAGTACATTTACTCACTCGAGATGCATCTTCTCCATCTTCACGGGATCCTGCGTATCAGGAACCCATAAATAATCTCGATTTAGCACCATGTGATCAGGGTTACGCACCCCATGATGATTTTAATGCATACTCCCTTGACAAGTATATGTCTTAGACATCTTCGGCCTATGAAGATGTCAATGCTATCCAAGGTTACGAGCGTAATAACCTGTACTCGGAAACGTATAATCCTAGTTGGCACTACCATCCAAAATTTTCCTGGTCTAGTAATTCACAGAGATCGAATCAAGATCCACACCACCAAACTAGATAATACGAGAATGTGCAGAACACATACCCTAGGCAGTAGCCATTCCTGTCTCAGCTGCAATCATGCTCGATTTATCAGCCGCTGCACCAAGCTACCAATCACCTTCCAAAGCAGGCCAACACTTTGGAGGCGCTTAAGGAGGAACTGAAAGAATCCATGTGAAAATCAACTCATGATAGCTTGCAGATCATGAAAGCCATGAATGATTAGATTCAGAGTATATAGAACATGCAGAATCAACCGTTGCATGAACATAGATTGCAGGGAGCCTTGCCCTCCCAACTTGTCCCAAATCCGAGGTATGTACAGAACCAGGGTGCCCCACCTAGGTTCCAAGCACTGCAGGGACAACCCATGCTGTATTACAGGCACCTCTTGCACCACCTGGTTATGCACAGGGTTAGCCGGCTTTGCTGCCAAACCCCGCCTATTATGCCCCTTTTGCTCCTTCGCCACCTCATGGCTAGTATGCCGATGTGAAAGTTGTCACATAGAGGAGTGGAAAGACCACACAGGACCCACCATTTAGGTAGGTGGGTCATGATTCTTTTCGCCCCCTACCGCAGGATGGCTTGTCTTCTTCTCAGGAGCCGCCTATAGTAGATAAGGGAAAAGACCAATTAACCTAAGATTCCCATCCCTTTTCCTGAAGCTCTGACGCGAGATTTAGTAAGGAAAAAGGGTACGCGAAATTTTGAGGACCTGAAGGCCATGTTTAAGGAGGTTCATATTCAAGTCCCACTCCTTGACGTTATTAATCACATCCTTGCTGTTGCTAGGTTCTTTAAGGACTACTATACCCCGAACCAACAACAGAAATTGGACGACAGGTGGTACTTTTGTAGGAGGCTAATACTGTTATTCTAGTCGACTTACCTCCGAAAAAGGAAGATCCTGGTACCCCACTTGATAGGTCCACTTTAGTGGACTAATTTAGTGCTTAAGTGCATTATTATTTGGATGAGAGATTAGTTTAAAGCATGCATGTTATTGACAAAATAATGCGAACGTTAGATTTATCATTTCATGTATTAATTGCATTAATTCTTATATAAAAGGGTTAATTACTTATGTGGTTGCAAGGTCATTTAGGGAAGGACAATTTTTAGTAAGATTCACATCAAATGCCATCTTAATATGTATTAATTTCCAAGAGAAAGAAAGGAAGGAAATAAAGATAATGATATAAAACCACCGCTACCCCTTTCCAATTTGGGATTCGTCACCATTTCCCTTCCTTTTCTAATATCTTAGACAAGACAAAAAAAGAGGGCAATGGCCAGCACTTGGGGATCTCTCTCTTCCCATAATCTCTCCATCTCATGCTATTCTCTCTTTCTCATTCTATATATTAAACATGCAGAGATGGTCGAAGATCTGATCCCTCCACGAGAGGTTGGCCCTCTCCAAATCTCTCCCTCTCCAAAGGGAGGCAACTCCTCCACCGTCGACACCACGACCACCACTACGTCTCGCCTACGACAATGATCACCACTACGTCTCGCCTTTGACAACCACCATCGCGTCTCGCCTATGCCAAATCCATCACCGTGGTCGGTGGTGACAGCACCGACATCCGCAACCGCATCTGCTACTGCATTCTCAACTCGACTGCGTCTCTGACTTCACGATCATGCTACACCTCGACGACAGTCGCTACTATGCTCCATCTCCACTATTGTGCACCATCCCCCTCACTTAAGACGTCCAGGCACTTCCCCAGACATCTGAGGAGGGAGGCCAACCTCATTTTCCCCGTCCTCTGTCTCTTCTTCGACTCAACTCTTTGCGCACCACCACCTTCCTTGCGCGCTCACAGCTACCCCCTTGCGCAATGGCTACCAGGCCGCAGCACCACCTTCATCCTTTTCCTCTCCACTCACATGGCCATGATCATCCTCCTTGCATGTGCAAACCTCCAGCAGCCATGCATGGCCACCACCTCGCGTGCGCGTGCATGCCTATGCACCACAGCAGCCTGCCTCCTCCCTCAACCGCGTGAGCTTTCCCACCAAGCTCACTGTTCATCTTCTTCATCTTCGCCAATAGGAAGAGAACCCAAAGCTCCAAGAGGATCCTCCTCCGCACCACATGCTTTACACACGCCATGAAACTCTTCACTGTAGATGCCAACACGCTCCACTCGCCTTCACGAGTGCTTCCACGCCCTCCGCACCACCAACCGACCACCTGCGCGCCAGTGACCCTCCGCCACCGCCGTCGACCCTCCTCATCGTTGGCAAGAGCTCTGGCCATCATTCGATGTGTTGTCACCGCCCACACGTAGCCCTCATTGTGGCCAACCTTCTCTGAGCTTCCTGCGGTTCACCATCGCCTCTCCTCTACACATGCATGAAGGGAAGAAAAGCTCTATTTTGGGTTTGATTTTTATTTACATTTGCATGCCATTGATGAGATGTGGGATTTTTTATTATTATATTGAGGTGAATTTTTAGCAGTGCACTTGCGCTTTCTCGTATTCACTTGACTCCTGTTAATCACATCATTCGACATTGGATTTGGACTCAGATTTACACAATTCCTCCCTAGTATGTGTGCAATTGGACATTACATGAGATGCCACTACTAATCACATATTTATTTAATATTTTATTGAGGAAAAATTACACAGATAACCTTATATTCTTAAATTATTGTGTCTTCCTCCTTTCGTCGCATTTTGCAGCGAATTTGAGCATGGATCTTGCATTCGATTGGACAAATACAAGGCAAAATTATTCGTGAATTTATTGATATGTTTCTCCCTGTGGATACAACCTAATCCACCATGGTTAGTTTTATTGCTAATTAGTTTTGTTCGGGATTTTTCCACGATGATTTACACATTACGACATATTTTATGACATATTCTGCAAGAGAAAACTTCCGTTCACCACTTATTTCTTGCTTTTTACAAGATTCTCCGTTTGATCGGGACCTTCTTGACTTGGGTTTGTCCATCAACCTAACTCCCACTACAGTATTTGATCGATTTCAATTTGAGTTAAAACCCACCTCGGTTACCATACAATTGGTCGACCGGTTGGTAAAAACAACAAGAGGGGTGGTTGAAAGCATGATTTTAAAAGTCCGTGGATTTTACTTTCAGGTAGACTTTTTCATTCTTGATATGGAGGTTCCTCCTAATCTCCAAGATGCATCGATTATTTTGGGTTTCCCATTTTTGCTGACAGCCCACACGAACATCGACTATGCATTCGGGTGTATGGAGATGCCTTAGGGAATGAATGACTTAGACTAGATATATTTAGGGCATCACGGAACTTCGATTGTGATCTAATCGAGGAGGACATTGAAGATGAGAGGACTCAACATTTTGTGGGAACATTGGGCTCCTCTGTAGTGACCCAATGTCGCATTCATCTTCATTGTCAAGGTTTTTAGATCTTGATCCACACAAGACTGAGATCACAAATTTTCACATTTCATCCCACGAATCCGATTGTCGGAGGTGTTCATCTGATCACGACACCTTAGATTCTAATTCTTCTGATCCATCATTTTCTGATTCACCCTTGCTAATGCAGGATGGCTAAAGATAACATCATCATGAGCCATAACTAGCTTTAATTAATCAGAATCAAGTGACAAATACTCATACATAATTGTCCGAGAGTCGTAATTCCCTACACATCTATTTGAGAGGAATACACCAAATCAAGGTTAATTATATAGTTTTAACATCATATTATGAATGCAGAATAACAATGGAGTTTCCCAAGGGTTAGTCTAAGGTCTAATGAGCATTAAAGTCTAATAAGAGGGTCCACATAGATAGAAATAGGATTTCACGCATTTCGAGAACTGATACAGCTCTTAAAACCTTAATTTCAGACTCGCTTAAATAACACCAGAGGTTTTGGTTAGTATAAAATCCATCTAAATATTTTAAAATTCATAGAAAAATATTCCTTAAGGTTTGGTATTCTTGATTTGATTATCTGAACCTATTTTGACCTTAAATAGGTCACATACATAGTTCTTCCCTAATTAGGGTTTCTACGAAATTGCTCAATCAACTTGGTCAAACTCAAATCTAACTTAACCATCAGATCTGTGTCCAAATTAAGTTTATACCAAAATTTAGGTCAAATCAGAGTTCATCCTGACCAAATTTGCATTTTAGTCCCTAGACCTCTGTTCCTTACATCTAACCCCTTAGCTTTCATCTTTTCTTTTCAAAGATGCCCCTAGATTTTCACCTCTCTTGCAAACAAGTCCAACCTCCATCATCATCCTTACGACACAAAGAAGGAAACTCACGGCCTTTGAAAACCTAAACTGCTTCACTTAATCTCGTAAATTGATTGATGAGATCTCAACCAGAGATTGCTAAACTTAGCGAGATTGATCCCCAGATCATTCCACGTCAACCAAGGTCTTCTTTGTGGCCAATTGATGATAATATCATCATGAGCCATAACTAGCTCATTTTGACCTAAGAAAGAGAATAAAAGCTTCTACATAACCTGAAGAAGGGCATAATTCAAGGAATTAATGCTCTGAGAAGAAAACATGAAATAAAAGGTAAAACTGTAATTTTACCATTGTAGTACATTAACGGGAATTGTTAGAGGCTAAACATAGGTCAAATGGTCTAAACAAGATAAAAAGTGGGTTGATTCAGTCAGAAATGGGTTCATGTGCAGTTTAGGAATTAAATGACATCTCGTAACCCTAAAATAGACCTGCTTAATTTAACAAGGTTTTGGTTAGTATAAAAATCAACTAAGCCTTCTAAAATTCGTGGAAAAATATCCCCAAAGGTTTAGAACCTTCAAATTGGCCTTTGGAACCTATTTTAACCTAGATTAGGGTCCTAGCTCATTATTTGACCTAATTTGGGTTTCTGTGTAAAATGTTTAGTCAAACGTGGCCAAACCTGAAATCCAACTTCACCATTGGATTCCTTAGGTCCAAATTAGGTTTGTACCAAAATTTGGACCTAAGGGGAGGCCACCTTGACCTACTTTGTAAAACAATCCACCTAATTACATTCTGGTGCCTAGCTTTTGAAAACTCTTGCGCATATCCCCCTAACTTCCTCGCCACTCTTACAATTAGGTCCCTCTACCATTACAGTGGAGGAATCCAACTCCGACGAGGATCCAAGGAGGATTTCTCCTCGAATCCTCAAAGATCTCCTCCCAGCTTTGGAAGGGAGATTCTCTGAGGAATTCCCTTCCATCTAAGCACAATCACAAGATCTCATTTGCACCCAATCTCTCGTGCGAAAGCTAGAGAGATTTAGGTCTTTTTTTTCCAACTGATTCCTTCTTCGACGAGGACTCTCACATTTGGAAGCTTGTCTTCCAAGCACAAGAGCCCCTGCTAGTGCCTATAAAAGCACCACCACCTCCGGCTGCATCTTTTCAGCTTGGCTTGGCTGGAGATTCACCCCAATTTCATCCCTTCTCCTCCGGCCAGGTGACCAGCGAGCTCCGACGACCTCTTCTCCTCCTTCTCGTCGCTCTGCCATAATACCAGTGGCAGGGACATCTTCGTCTCCTTCCTCCGCGTTGCGTCATACCTGCGCACGCGTCTCCAGCCCCGTCGTCGTCGCTGTTCTCCCTCCTCTGGTACTTCCTTCTCTGGCGGCGGCAGGTACGAGCTGTTGGTGCTAGAGCACCACGATCATTTGTTTTGATGATAACAAAACACGTGTTATTTAACATTTGCAATTTGAGTCCTAGAATTCAGGTCAATTGCAAATGAGGACGTGTTTAGACGGAGTTCGAGCTCGCATCCAGGACGGATTGGAAGAGCTTGACGGAAAACGGAGGAGGTTCGCGTGGAGCGAAAGATTGAAGATGGAAGGAAATGAAGAATAGGATAGATTTCCTTCTTTTGTACTTGTTGTATTTTTCATTTCTTTTGTTGCTCTTTATTTCCTTAGATATTTCATGTTAAAGAGCCTCAAAGAACCCTAACAGTAGTCCTAGGAACACCGGCACAACCCTAGGATACTTAGGTTTTCTGTAGAATACTTAGAAAACCAATATAGGGTTCAAACAGCACTTCCAGACGTCTAATTACCAAATCAGACGTCTGATAAAGAATTTTAAGACGTCTGACTGTTGTTTCAGACGTCTGATAACTGTTAGGCTGGACATAGTTAGTTCTGTCTGATGAAATCAGACGTCCAGACCTTAGACCAGACGTCTTAGGAGACGTCTGATGACTTTGCCAGACGTCCAATTAGTGGACCGTTGCCTGGCTTAGCAGGCACTCAAGATTATGACCGTTAGAGCCTTATCAGACGTCCTTAGGCCTTTCCAGACGTCTGATAAATGACCGTTTTGCCTCGGCTGACCCAAAATCTCTTCTCAGAGATTTTCTAGCCGTTGCAACGTTTGGAAATCAATTCCCACAGTAAAAGTAGGTTTCCAGATGTCCAGACATAGTACCAGACGTCCTGTATGTCGTCTGATGGACTTGCGCAAAAACCCTGTTTAGATCTGATTCAAGTCAGGGAGAAACCCGCATAGAATCAGACGTCTGACCTTGGAATCAGACGTCTTAAAGTGGCCTTCCAGACGTCTGATGCCAGAGTTAGACGTCTGATAAGCCTGTCAGAACAATGATTGTTCCTGATTTCGGGCTGATTCACTTGGGCTTTGCACCCAACGGCTATGGAAGCTTTTCCAAGCCTTCCAAAGCCTTCCTAAGGCCTCTATAAATAGAGGGGAGCCTTTACACACAAGATATACACTTAGAAAAACACAACACACACCTAGAGAGACCAAGATACACAAGAAACAATTTGTATTACACTTTCCACTCTCTTGTGTCCTAGCTAGCTCTTGCTCTCCAAGCTCAAGCACCATTCTCTTGAGAGCATCAAGCTGTTGCGCACCCGCTCTCCCGCCGTAGTTCACGAGAGTGAAGTTGCGCCGTTGCGTGGCTCACGCACCCGCGTCATCGTCGACGCACTCCTTGCAAAGGGGAGTTTCCTAAATCCTATAGAAGCTTAGGTTAATTACTTTGTTGGCTCTATAGGTTTGTTGTTTTATTTTACCTTTGCCTTTTGGTTGGGTATTCGCTTTGCGAATTCCCGTCTCCTTCGTGGGACAAAATCCTTCTCGTGGAGAGAAGGGGTTGAGGAACGCTACCCTCGTACTTGTAGCGTGGTTGTATTGAGGTTGAATCACCCTCGTTTTAAGTGATTCGGTTTAGTGGATTTGATCAACTAGGTTGATCGGAAAATCCTAACTCGAGAGGGTTAGGTGGTGGTTTTTACCCGGTTTGGGTTTCCACCTAAAATTACTTGTGTACTTGTGCGATTGATTTTTGTGATATTGCTTTATATATTCAATTCCGCAATTTTATTACGTCACCCCTCCTGGTAGGGAATTTCACGAGCCGCCCGCCCCCTCTCTCCCTTCGTCCATTAATTAGGTCAACTCTCTTCCTTTCCCTCTCCTCTTTATTTCCCCTGTCTCTATTACTGCTTTCAACCCCCCGACCACCACAGACCACCACCACCTTCACCACCTCCGGTCGCATCTTTTCAGCTTGACTTGGCCGGAGAACTACCCACAATTTCTTCTCCTCTCCTCTGGCTAGATGACCAGCGAGCTCCGGTGACCTCTTCTCCTCCTTCTTGTCGCTTTGCCACAATACCAGTGGTAGAGACATCTTCGTCTTCTTCCTCTGCGTTGCGCCATACCTGTGCGTGCATCTCCAGCCCCGTCGTCATCGTCGTTCTCCCTCCTCTGGTACTTCCTTCTCCGACGACGGCAGGTACGAGCCGCCCGCCTCCTCTCTCCCTTCGTCCATTAATTTAGGTTAGAACCCTTTCTCTCTCTCTCCTCTTTATTTCCCCTTATCTCTATTACTGTTTGCAACCCCTCGACGCCGCAAACCACCACCACCTTCTCCATCTCCGGCCGACCACCGGCGAAGGTGGTCCCGTCGCTCCACCCATCCACACGCCTCGCCACCTACCTCATCACCTCCACCATCATCCACTGAGCACATTCCACCCTTTCACTGACTGCCATCACTTCCCTAAATGCCCCCCGACCTAACCCACCTTCACAACCACAGAGTGACCTAGGCACGCACGCTTAGGCCGCCCCGCGGCCAGCTAGCCACCGCAGCACTTTCACCGTGCCATGGCGAAGGCCCCCATGTGGTTTAACGAGGCCGCAAGGCCGTCTTTGTGAATTTCAGATGCGACCACCCTTTCGCCAATGAAGCAGAAGCAAGGAGCTTGTATCCTCGCTCCAGGTCGTGTGCTCCAGGCATCAGAGTCTCAGAAGGCGTGGGTTGAGTGCACGAACATATCCAGCCAAGAGATTACTTAGCGAGCAACCCAGCAGTGGCAATTGGGCGAAGGTCTCCTGTGGGTGTGCGCGAAGAAGCGAGTGGGACTTTTAGTCCCACCTCGTGAACTCAAGAGCGTGGTGAGTGGTTTATATTGAATTTCTGTTTTTAGCTTATTGCCTCAAACGACACGGGGTGAGGTCCCTCGTCCACGCCCCCGCCTCGTTCGCGACGCACACCCACGCGGACTTGGTACCCAACTCGTATACTCAGCACTCCTCACGTACCACACCCACGCTGGTGCGCCTGGACTTGGGCACGCGAGACCCGACCCGATTACCCGGCTCTGGGAGAGCGAACCCAGGAGAGAAATAGAGAGAGCAATGCGGGGAGGGTGGGGGATAGGTTTTGCTCTTCACTGTGCAGGGAAGAGAAGAAGGAAGAGGAAGGTGTAGCTAAAGCTAAGGCAAGGTGAAGCAAAGGCCAGGCAGGGAAGGAAGCTGTGGCCGCAGAAGAAGCAAAGGAAGAAAAAGGAAAGGAAGAAGACTGTAGAGGAAGAAAGAAGAAGACAAGGAAGGAAGGAGAAGCACTGTAGCAGAGGTGCGGCTGAAGAAGAAAAAGCAAACGAAGATAGCTAAGGAAAGAAGCCAAAGTTAGAAAGGCCAAGGCAAGAGAAAAAGAAAGAGACGCTCAGAGAAAAAAGAAAGAGACGCTCAGAGAAAGAAGAAAGAGGAAAACCAAAGAAGAAGAAAGAAGAGAAGCAGAAAGGAGAAGGCAGAAAGAGAAGAAAGAGAGCCAGAGAAGAGAAAGAGAAAAGCATATCTTTTTAAGACGTCTAATTATAGAATCAGACATCCAATTCTTCTTTTTGCTACATTTTAATTCATAAACTCTTGCATTATACTTTGAATTAGGTTTTGAGTAAATTTAAGTGTTCGAATTACATTATTGAGATTAGTGAAAAAATTCCATTTACTCCCTGTGTTCGACCTCGGATACTTAGGTTTTCGAATAATAACAACTTCTTATTATTGTGTTGTGTAACATTTTGGCGCCATTACTGGGGAGCAACGCGCAATTTATCACTAGTCTTTACATTCTTTTTGACTATATTGAACACTAACTTGCCTTATTTATTTTGTTGTGATGTTGCAAGGTGTTTCAAGAGAAGAAATCTCCTGTGCAAGTCAACCTCTCTAGGGCAGGTAACCTCTCTTCCTCCTAAAATCCATCTCCTAATCCTTGAAAGATAAAAGGAAGCAATTAATTTAGGAATCAGTTGCCTTCTTTCTATGGTAATCACCACCTTTAAGGCAAGAGTTTCCTAATTTTGCGAAATTTTTTAAAATCTATTGAAGTTGAGGCGATTTTTAGAAGCCAACCCCACAAATTCCTGTGCTTAATAGAAATCATGCTTAATCTCCGCGGACAACATATTTCTTGTTTTGAAGTCCAAAGAGAGCTTTTGTGAGAATAAAAAAGGATTGAAAATAGAACCAAATTAGGATTTCTACAATAGGGTTTTGGAGTGCTAGTTCACAATGCTTGCATAAAAGGAACAAACCCACCCACATTAGTGTGCTACCCAAGCCCTTGATTGAAAAGATCTAAGCAATACAAATCCTAAAATTGAACCCTAAAATCACTTGAATCTTAAAAAAATCTTGGACCTAATAACCTCGGAGTCAAATTAGGGTGATTTCTAGGGCTTGACCTAGAATCATTCTGCCATCTTTAGGGTAGGTCAGGTGAAGTTGACCCCTTGGGTCAACCAACCTTAAAATTAGGTCACAACATCAAAACATCTAAAGTTCAAGTGAAACCCTAAAGCACCTTTGATCTTAAAAGTGGTAGACTTAAGAGGTCAAGGTTCCCATTCTGGTCTACCTGGAATCTCAGTGACAAGAGAGGTCGAGTGGGGGAAACCCTATAACCCTTGGGGATGCTCTACTGTGTAGGGGTCTTTGCGAGACTCTCCCTCTCTAGTTGCCCAGGTAATTCTTAGGTGGACGACTTTCTGATCAAGGGGTATCATCCGCCCTGAACCTCCATAATCATCCAAACGTCTTTAGGTGCCTCGATTGGGTCAAAAACACCTCCAGTCCCTCATCTCCTCTTTAGAGCACACACATAAAATTTCAGTGGGACTCTGTATTCAGATTTAATCGCTTCAGACCTTGATTCTACATCTTGATCTGAACTCTGATTCTACATCTTGATTCCACCATCTGATCCAAACATGCAGCCTAGCTACTTAGGATTACCATTCAAAAAACTTGAATCCCGAAGAACCATGAAAGATAGAATGATTGAGGATGCTCTTAAATTCTATGAAAATGAAGACAAAACCTCAACACCAATAGGAAACGTTCAGGTTAGTATACCAACAACCACAACTTTTATCATAACCTATGCCCAAGTTTTATTGACCGAAGCCATAAACGGATCAACTCGAGACACGCTCATCATAGGATATATTGAGATAGAGAAATTACACAACTTTGAATACCTTCAATGTTTGACAAATCCTGTATTATGGGAACAACACCAAGATGATCTTGAAAAATGGGAAGAGATAATGAGATTATTAAAATAAATTATCGATCAGAAATACCCGTACGTACCCTAAACAAAGGATGAACCATCTTGGAGTAATATTGAGGATCAATCCGATTTCCCAGATCTCGGGTCTGAGGCACAGAATGGTTGTGGATTCCCAACCCAGATAGAATACAACATGCCTGATATTGAATTAGGTTGGGAAATTGCAGGAGAACACAATGTTGAGCCACCCTTATACCATGAATCACCAAGCTTAGAATGCCAAAACTCCTGCAATGATAAGAGTAGAACTGAACCTCTTGAGGGTGTAAATTCCGCCCCTTATTTTGATAAGGTGACCCTCGAGAGTACTTTGAACCTAGATCTTAGTGATTTAACCCACATCCTAAACCTAGAATCTGGATCTGAAGCGTATTGGGAAGATTACGAGGTACCATATAAAGAAGATCAAATTTTCAATGAAGAACATGATTTTGGGCCTCTTTTTGATGAATATCCCTCGCCAACATCCTCAGAGAGAAATCGATTTTTCAGAAGTCACGCCAATCTACGATACAGAAATTGAGGAGTTAGACGAGCGGGGTTTCAATTGAGTCTGTCCTACCAGCTTAAAACTTGAGCCTAGAACAAATAAGAACACCTTGGCAAGACACATTTTTCCCATGATAGCACTCTTAATATGAGAAGGCATTATTCCCCTTGCTCTCAACCTGAGTGCAAGACACATTTAACACCTTGGCAACTACACTTTCGTCCACCCTTGGAAGATTCACCGACCCACAACTTATTAGATTGTATCTCCCTCAATGAAATAGTAGATATGCTCTAAGCTAACTAATCTAATGTAATCTATACTAGAAAATAGTAAACTAATCTAGGAAAGAAATTAAAATCCTAAACTAATCGGATGAAGGAGACCTCTAGGGCCAACAACCGACGACTGAAGATGACGAAAGGGAAGGAAGACTCCAGCGAAGAAGAGTCTACTAGTGAAACTCCAGGGTTGCATTCAGGTGTTTCATGATCCATAGTGGTAAGGAGGACTTAAGGAAAAGAGGTGCTACTCCTGTCAAAGGCAGCGGATGAACAAGAGTAGGGAATACTGGAGTGGACAAACGACCAACCCAAGGTTGTAAGAGAGGAGCTGTTCAAGGATCATAAGTCACTAGGGAGCTCCTTAAATAGGCACTGAGAGGCTGGAGTGATCGAGAATTGAGGGTAAAGGCTGTTGGGTTTGAACGGCAGAGATGAGAGCTAGGAGGGGCACAAGGTTTTGGGATGCAAAGTGATCATGGGATGTGTACTTGAAGGCGTGAAACTCTGGTCATCGGCGATTAAAGGTTGGAGAAGGATCAACCATTGGATCAGAGGAATATGGAATGGATGGCTCGCAAAGCCAGTGTTCATTGTATAAAGAACACGAAAAGAGGAGAAGCACCTGCAAGTATATTATGACACTGACACAGAAGCCCTTCAAGTGAAGCAGTAGAGAAATTGCAAGCCAACCCATAAGTGGTAAAGATGTATTTCAAACAAGTCCCTCCAGTCTACAATTAAGTCCCTGGCTATTTTGGATGAAGAAAATGTGAATACCTAAATGTATGCAAAGGACCTAAATGTAAATCACTATTTCTAAGGTCCAAATGATGTCAAAATGTATTGTAACTTTTATGGCATGTGATTTGAACATATTAGAACATATTCCAACTATTAATTTGTGAATTTAAGCTCATTTTTATGTTCAATTGACATTTAACATAGTCATTTACATATTTCATAAAGAATATCTTAAAAGTGACCTAATTATTCATTTTTAACACAAATTTGATGTTTTAGGTCGTTTTCCTTAATTCCTACACTTAACCCATGTATTATGTTAATTGATAGTATCTTAACTTAATTTTTAGCCTAACTTTGACATTTTAGTTATGATGAGCGACACCTCATGAATTGCTACACACCCATGCCTAAATTTTGCTAGTCCCTAGTATAAAGATCGAGGAATGCTTTGTCTCTAACTAAAGGTTTGTAGATTGACTCAATACTTATTATCAATCAAATGTCTGAGAGATAATTAAGGCTCTTATTCTAATTGGCTTATAGCATCAAGGGTGGACATCTAGACTCGGGTAGGCTAAACCTTTTGTTTCTTTTTAGCTTTAACCTCTAGCCTTGAAGTTTGATTTCTTAGGCTTCATTGCCCACTCAGGATTTGTTAGCTACGAATTTAAAGCATTCGTGCATAGTGCAATAGATTTGGCCTACAGGCATTCAAAGTTGTAAAAATCTAGGTCTCAAGGTATCAAAATTCATTCCTAATCATCCCAACTTTCACCTTTGGTTTGGCATTACTTAAATTTGGTAGCTTTTTCCTCACCCAGTTTTATCCCAAGGTCAACACACTTTGGAGTATATCTCCCTGACTAAACTCTAGGTCTCTTTCCTTAATTTTTTTTCTCCAATTTTTTCTTTTCCTTTTTTCTCTTTTTTGTCTACTTTCTATTTTCAAGGAAAGAGCACCCATATGTAACGAGGCATTAATTTATTTGTGACACCCATTTGTAGTGCGGTGCTTATTTACTTGCAATTTCTTAACTTCTCTTTATTTTTTCCTTATTCTCCAATTTATTTTTCTAGGTGAGTGACTCATCCTTCATCATTTCAAGAATCTCCTTGCGACAATCCTTAGGGTAAGATGGAATTAAACCTGATCCCATTGATGCCTATGTTTTCATGATTTCAAATGCCTATAAATCAATTCTAATGTGTGTGAAGGTTTCACTACTTAGGTTACCTAGCTCCCAAACTAGAGAGTGGACAATAAAGCCCTATACTTTCTTGTTGACCATTGGTTTTGGCTAGTCAAATTCACCAAGGATCAGACCATACCCAAATCTAGCAAACCATCTTCAACTAGTTGAGCTAACGATAGCTTGTTGAGCCTTATGGTCTGAAGTTCCTTACTATCCTCTTGGTTAGACTAACTCTAAGTGCTTAGTCTTTCTACTCAACTTAGGTAGAGACATGAATATACTATTTACTAAGCTAAAAATATATTTTTTTTCCATTTTTCAACTTTTTTTTCAAAAATAAAATTGCATTCTAGGGGTTGATAAAATTAACTTAGCAAGTGCACTACCCTCCCCGACAACCCCCCCGCCCTCCCCCAATGCCTATTTTTTGCTTATCCTCATGCATGAAAATAAACATCAAGAAACAAGGGTAGAGATCACGTGGAATAGTATTTGAATTTTTTGACAATCAGCATATTCAATACCTATAAATGGAAATGAAAAGAAAACATGCTATATATAGAGAGAAATAAAAATTTATGTATATATGTATAGGTGCTGAGTATAATGCCTCTAACTAGGTGAAAACTCTATCAAATAAAAAATCCTCAATAAGATAGATCATTTCATCAATTGGAGTAGGTTCATGGGCAGAGAATGGCTTGAGTCATTGATGTAAACACATTTACACTACTTAAGATGTCTATTTATGCATGTTCTTAAGCATAGGATTGCATTTCATGATATAAATATTGCATTACATGCATCATCTTGCATTTAGAGTAGTTTGAATAAAATGGAGGTTAATTGTCTCCTTTTATGTGCTTGGACAGGGCAAATATTTTATCGGGGCCTCGGATCAAAGATCCAACCATATGGATATGATCAGGGCGACGATTGGAGTTCAACGACTCCAAGATCGCCCTAATCAGGCATCCGTAGCATCAGATAGAGACCGGGGAACCCTAGAAGATCAAGGGCCAGGATGGTGTAAATCCGCACTTCAGATGGAAAATCCGACCACACGGATGAATTCGGATCGACGATCGCAGTCGAACGACACAAAAATCGAGTCAATCCGACATCCGTGGCACCATCTACAACTTCCAGAAGATGGACGGCCAAGATGGCGCCACGTGGCGCCATCCCAGCCGCCCAATCGGCCGCAGGAGTCCTGTGAAGTCCGCGCAACGTCTCCTCTCCGCCGTTGGATCTCGATCCAACGGCTGCGGTCGCGCGCGTTTAAAAACGTCCGCGCGACCATTTCGCCCGCGTAGCGCAGCGGCGACGCAGCCGCGGGCGAAGCGGAGGTCGCGGGTTCGAGTCGCGGAGAGGGGGTCGAAGGCGCGGGCGAGCGGGCGCGCACGAGCGTCGGATGAAGATCCAACGGCCGCGCGCGCCCGATAGCGCCGACGCGCAATTGGACGCTCTGGTGGGCGCGCGATCGCACGCGGGCGGCGCGCTACGCAGCGGGCGCGGACGCGATCTAAGCCGTCCGATCTCGCGATCGGACGGCTGAGACGACGCGGACGTGCGTCTGCGTTACGCGCGCAGGCCAGCCGAGCGGGCGCACGTGGCGCGGCGGCGACGGCGACGGCGGGGCTTTAGCGACGGTTTTATCCGTCACTAAAGACCCCTTATTTATTATTTTGAAGATGTAATGTCCATTTTGCCCCCACTCCTTGCAACTATAAAAGGAGACCCCCTCCATACGAAATTTTCATCCCTTCCTTCTCCTCTCTACCTCTCCAAAGCTCAAGAGAAGCTTGTCCCACACCCGAGATGCTTCTCGCGAGATAAAGTCCAAATTTTCGTCCCCCTTCGGAAGTGGATCCCGCGACGACGACGGCGTGCTGCTTCGTTCCCGTTCTTCTGCTTCGTCCTCCTTCGTCCCGCTTCGTTCTCCTTCGTCCAGGCGTCGTCCCGTCCGGCTCGTCCTCCAAGCGACCGTCGAGGAGGATTCTCTCTCCCTATTCTTTTTACTGCTTTCTAGTATAGATTTATTGCTTTCTAGAGTAGTCTATTCGTCCTCCGAGCGATCGTCGAGGAGGACATTTCTCCCTCCATTCTTTTAATGCTTTCTAGAGTAATTGTTTTATTTTTTCTAGTTGTAAGGAACGAACTCTTTTATGATAAATTCCTTGTCTATTCTACATCTCATTTTGATTTCCATGTATAGTATTCTTTCTCTCTCTCTTACTCCCTCTCTCTCTTTTATTTGTTGTAGATACTTAGATAGTTTAAATTGAATTTCTTCGTGACAAAATAAAAAAACGAAACGCGAAGTTTTTAAATCAAACGTTCGCCTCCCTGTGTTCGACCCGGAATTTTGATTTCGGTATAAATTTTATTTGTTGAACACGAATCCTTCGCTTTCGAACTACAACGACGGGTTTTCCAAAACCAAACACGTTAGCGTAGATTCTCGTTCAACATTTTGGCGCCGTTGCCGGGGAGGCAACGCTCTTTGATTTCTCTTCGCGTTTTGTAACTTACAAATCATTTACCTCACTTTTCTCCTTTCTTATTGTAATTGCAGGTACTCTTTCGAGACAGGCAAAAGCGGTAGATTGGAGTAAAGTGCTGTGAAAGGTTTTGTAAGTTATCACCCATTCTTTCCCCCTCCATAGATTTCATTCGCCACATTGAATCCAAATTCCAATTAACCTAGGTGTTTGCATAAATCCTAGGAATAGTTTGGTTGTTTGGATTCTCACTCACATTCATTCCACCTTCATTTATATAAAAAAAAAAAGTAAAAAGATAATTTTCTGGGGTAATTTTCAACAAATACACAATGTACACCCACATTTAAAGGCACTTAACCAAATTGATTTGTTTCTACTCAACTGGGTTCTGATCTGTGGGACCAGTACACATAAAGCAACACATAAAAGAGTAGAAATCATTCTAAGTTAACCATCTTTGTGTGCCTAACTTAGTGGTGCATTTGAGGCCAATTGTTTGAGTTGATTGGGCCGCACCACTTCAAATAAAATCAACTCATCAAGTAGCTGCCAATTAGGTTCAACTCTTAGGGATCTACCAGGCACTCCACATTCTTTTTAAACTTTAAAGGAAAATATCTTCACCTGTGCTTGCAAAACCTGGTGTGCCAATGAAACTTGATTGAAAACACTTAAAGTTGAATCCTAAAAGCTACTAAGCAAGATTTGAACCTTAAAATTCACCACATCAAAAATAATCTTGCTTGAAAACCACTGGTTGTGCACGCACACACAAAGCAATCAATCATTAAGGGCACAACCCATTTAAAGGGCCCATCACATTCCAAAGCACATTCAAACCTAGCCCTAAATAAAACAGAGTAGACGTTGGCCTTAAGGATTGGACTCGCTCTTCAGAACTCAGAACGAGATTATTTTCGATTAGTTTGTTTCTACTGTTCAATCTGATGTCTAGCTAGGGGAGCAGAGTCAAACGATCGCGGCTGGGGGGTACACTAGGAACCGGAGGCGCAAGCCGAAGGAAGAACCTTCTCCCCAGTCCCTCCTTCTAACTGGTTGGATTGAACAGACAGAAGTAGATCAAATCGTTCCTTTATCTCAAGACGGGTTTTGAGAGTCTGTAGGTCTGTAGGCTAACCCATTTAAGGACAGGTTTGATTGTTTGTATTGCAGGGCACCTTTCTTCCTCCCGTATCTCATGAATCCTTCCACATATTTCACGCATTCCCGCTCTTTCCCTCCTGTTGTAAATTATCCTCAACATGACGATTATCCCAATTCGTATTGTAATAGACTATCAGTTAGTTGGGATAATTCGGATTGGGGATACAATTCCGGACCCCCGTGTTTAGGGTCTAACCCTGAACACTTTGATTCTCAATTCTATCCTTCTCAAAGTTGCATCGATTATAGATCGTCCTCCTTTCATGAACAACCTAATGCGATCTACAATCAAGAAGGATACACTGATCCTTACCCATCCTCTGATTTCACTGCCTTTAGGTCATCTCCATCTTATGAACAATCTGAAATGATCTATTATCAGGATGGGTATAACGAATCTCAATTCGTTAATTCCTCTACAT
Organism: Thalassia testudinum; assembly: GCA_037157565.1. Classification (NCBI taxonomy): domain Eukaryota; kingdom Viridiplantae; phylum Streptophyta; class Magnoliopsida; order Alismatales; family Hydrocharitaceae; genus Thalassia; species Thalassia testudinum. The sequence continues at coordinate 19,016,820 of JAZHRO010000015.1, read as the reverse complement.
TGATGTCAAACCCGCCCAACCCTGAACCAACTCATTTGGTTCAGGTTAATCAGGTTCAAGATAAGGTTCTGGCTAACTTGAGGAATATCATTCAATCTTTAGAAGTTCAGCCAATACCTTGCATTGAGAGATTGGAGCCCCTGATTGAAATGATTGATGATTTAAACAAGTCTTTGTTGGATTGGCTCCAGGATGTTAAGGATAAGAACCCGGGTGAGTTTCTACTTGGGAAATTAGCGAAATTGAGGATGAGATTCGTGGTTGCTTTGATTCAATCTTGGAATAATTCCCAGGATGAACTCTCTTCAGGAAAGCCAATGATAGAACCTGCTAAGGCACCTGTTGGGGGGGACACGTGTTACGAAGCTGACCAGATTGAATTAAAACAACCAATTAAGGATGATTTGATTTCTTCACCTGAAATCCCTGAGCCGGGTTACGAGGAAACGTATGTCTCCTTGGAACGCAAAGTGACAAATGATTTTGGGACATACATTGATACGGATCCTGATGGTGAAGATTCAAGTTGCGAAGTCTCACACGAGTTTTCAAATCACGATTTTTGTGAGACGATTGGGCCTGAGGAATCTGATAGATCATTTGATAGCCCAATAACTGAGGAAACTGATCTTATTAGGGCACACGATACAGATCCAGAATCGCATTTTCTGGAGGAATTAATTCAATGCCCTGATTATCAGTTACACCCTGTTGAGCTTATTGATGATTCTAATTCTGAGATAATTAGACCCAAGTCAATTTTGATTTTGCCACATCATCTAGACTTGGAGATTTCAGACGGGGTGATGAATATACAAGAGGTCATGGAATTTGATATGCCGAATGAGGAGGATAGGAGCTGGGAAATTCTGATTTGGGAAGTCAATTTTGGAGGAAATGGAAGATTGAGTCGGAGGGTTCCTTTTAAACTGAAACCATCAAATCAGAACCCTTACGACATTTGTTTCGAGGATGTCAAACTCAAGCACACATTTTACGATTATCCTTTTGAGCTTCAATTCTCTGTAACCCGACATTTTGGCCTTGGGTTGCATCCTCACAAATCGCAGGCCCGACCCCGCTTGCATTCTGATTTTAGGTTTTGGGTAATTTTTATCCAGAACCTAAGATATTCTCGATTATGGGGTGTGGGTCTGCACCACAATCTGGCCCACATCTGTGGACCTCTGCTGACAGGTCAGAGGATTCTTCTGTTTATTCTAATTCTGACCTGCACATGTGAATTCTTCATTTCTTTTCTTTGTATAGTGTGCCTAGCTGAAGGCACTAAACTCAGCACATATACAGTTCTTTTTCATTTTCATCTCGGAGCGGACCCGATATCCACGTAATTCAGGTGCTTTCTACGCTTTTCCACTCTATTTTATGTCTTTTTAATACAATGAGGACATTGCATTAGATAGGCATGGGGGGATGGATATTTATCTTTGAATTCATTCGTCAGCTCCGTAGATTTGTTTTATTTAAAAAAAAAAAAAAAATCAAAATTAGGAAAGAGAATTTGGGTTTCAGAAAATTTTCGATCTTAAGAAATACTATATTATGTTCTGAACACAAAGACCCTTCAGGTCTTTGGACTTAATCAGCCCGTATATCCACTAAAATGTGGATTTATTTTTCGAGTTCTCGCCAACTTGAATTTTATTTTAATTGGAGTAAATAAGTTTGGGTGATAAGTACACGACTTGTCAACCCGCCCTCTGATTTAAGGGAATTTTGAGTTTTAAGCATCTACACACTTTCTTTGCACTGACTCGTTGTTTGGCGATTTTAACGGAAATTGGGTAGCTAATGTACCTTCTAGGGTGATATGGCTGGCAAGTTATCGTGGGTAACAGCCCATAGGTAGGTTGTCCAGAGCCCAGTCACTGGACCTTTCTCTTTTTGCTGCCTTTAGGTAAATCTTAGACCAGGGAAGCCACCTACTTAAAAAAAAAAAAAAAAAAAAAATCAAAAAGGAGAAAAGAACAAAAAGAAATAAGCCACACTTCGCCGCACGAGTATGGCTGGCAAGTTGTCGGTGGTAACAGCTCATCGACCGGTTGTCCAGAACCCAGCTCAGAAAATGCACTAAAAATTCCCAAAACACTTAGGAAGAAGCGGAGAAGTAGAATAAACCGGGGAGATATACACTGGATTCACCCTTGTGTTGACCCCGTTTAAAAAATAAAAGTAGGGAGAAAGCTACCAGTTGTAAAGATACACCTTTAGGCAGAATTCTTTTTGAGGTCACCTAGAGGCGTAGAAATCCGAAGTCCGTTTTAATTGCCGGTCAACGAGTCTATCACAATCACAATAAGATGCTTAAAACTTAGGGTTCTCATCAAATCTTGGGTGAGTTGAATGGCCGTAGAAAGCCACTCTTAAACCCTAAAATTTGAAAATCTAAAAAAAAAAAGAGAGTAAAAACAGAAAAAGAAATTTTTCATTGAATAAGGCGAGGCTTGAGGCGGTCTGCATTTTGGCTGATACCCGGGCACTGTTGTGTCTTTGAAAGTTCAGTTCTTAAGTAGACAATTTCTTAATGATTGAAAATAACTCAGGTCCAAATAATCTAACCTAATTCTTTTATAAATAGCATATAGTTTTTGCTAGGGACTAGCAAAAGATAGGCATGGGGGTATGATGTAAACACATTTACACTACTTAAGATGTCTATTTATGCATGTTCTTAAGCATAGGATTGCATTTCAAGATATAAATATTGCATTACATGCATCATCTTGCATTTAGAGTAGTTTGAATAAAATGGAGGTTATTGTCTCCTTTTATGTGCTTGGACAGGGCAAATATTTTATCGGGGCCTCGGATCAAAGATCCAACCATATGGATATGATCAGGGCGACGATTGGAGTTCAACGACTCCAAGATCGCCCTAATCAGGCATCCGTAGCATCAGATAGAGACCGGGGAACCCTAGAAGATCAAGGGCCAGGATGGTGTAAATCCGCACTTCAGATGGAAAATCCGACCACACGGATGAATTCGGATCGACGATCGCAGTCGAACGACACAAAAATCGAGTCAATCCGACATCCGTGGCACCATCTACAACTTCCAGAAGATGGACGGCCAAGATGGCGCCACGTGACGCCATCCCAGCCGCCCAATCGGCCGCAGGAGTCCTGTGAAGTCCGCGCAACGTCTCCTCTCCGCCGTTGGATCTCGATCCAACGGCTGCGGTCGCGCGCGTTTAAAAACGTCCGCGCGACCATTTCGCCCGCGTAGCGCAGGGGCGACGCAGCCGCGGGCGAAGCGGAGGTCGCGGGTTCGAGTCGCGGAGAGGGGGTCGAAGGCGCGGGCGAGCGGGCGCGCACGAGCGTCGGATGAAGATCCAACGGCCGCGCGCGCCCGATAGCGCCGACGCGCAATTGGACGCTCTGGTGGGCGCGCGATCGCACGCGGGCGGCGCGCTACGCAGCGGGCGCGGACGCGATCTAAGCCGTCCGATCTCGCGATCGGACGGCTGAGACGACGCGGACGTGCGTCTGCGTTACGCGCGCAGGCCAGCCGAGCGGGCGCGCGTGGCGCGGCGGCGACGGCGACGGCGGGGCTTTAGCGACGGTTTTATCCGTCACTAAAGACCCCTTATTTATTATTTTGAAGATGTAATGTCCATTTTGCCCCCACTCCTTGCAACTATAAAAGGAGACCCCCTCCATACGAAATTTTCATCCCTTCCTTCTCCTCTCTACCTCTCCAAAGCTCAAGAGAAGCTTGTCCCACACCCGGGATGCTTCTCGCGAGATAAAGTCCAAATTTTCGTCCCCCTTCGGAAGTGGATCCCGCGACGACGACGGCGTGCTGCTTCGTTCCCGTTCTTCTGCTTCGTCCTCCTTCGTCCCGCTTCGTTCTCCTTCGTCCAGGCGTCGTCCCGTCCGGCTCGTCCTCCAAGCGACCGTCGAGGAGGATTCTCTCTCCCTATTCTTTTTACTGCTTTCTAGTATAGATTTATTGCTTTCTAGAGTAGTCTATTCGTCCTCCGAGCGATCGTCGAGGAGGACATTTCTCCCTCCATTCTTTTAATGCTTTCTAGAGTAATTGTTTTATTTTTTCTAGTTGTAAGGAACGAACTCTTTTATGATAAATTCCTTGTCTATTCTACATCTCATTTTGATTTCCATGTATAGTATTCTTTCTCTCTCTCTTACTCCCTCTCTCTCTTTTATTTGTTGTAGATACTTAGATAGTTTAAATTGAATTTCTTCGTGACAAAATAAAAAAACGAAACGCGAAGTTTTTAAATCAAACGTTCGCCTCCCTGTGTTCGACCCGGAATTTTGATTTCGGTATAAATTTTATTTGTTGAACACGAATCCTTCGCTTTCGAACTACAACGACGGGTTTTCCAAAACCAAACACGGTAGCGTAGATTCTCGTTCAACAGTCATTAGCCATTAACAGTAGAAACATGCCCAGCTTTCGGGTCTTGAATATGGATTGCCCCATTAAAATAGGGATGGATCACAACAAATCGGACAGTCCACTTCGACTTCAAATTTCTTGTAAAGAATTTAAGTTTAGAATCAAATAACCAGGTTTGCTGGTTAGGAAGGAAAGATTTTCTCTGGATGTGGCAGACATGAAAGGCCTTCATTTATCCTTATATATATTTGATTTCTCATAGGCCTTCCGTCGAATTTCTTCTTACTCACTGAGCTAGAGTTTCCTCTCATGACCTATTGCATCGAGGTCAAAGTTACATCTCCTCACTGCCCAATATGCGCAATGTTCCATCTCAATCGGAAGGTGACAGGCTTTTCCATACACCATTCTATATGGTGACATTCCTAATGAAGCCTTGTATCTATCGGACCAATCCTTCTGATTAGGTCACATCCTCTTTTGAAAAATTAGCTTGATTTGATCAGTTGAGACTTTAGCTTGCCATTAGTTTGGGGATGATATGGAGTGACAATACGGTGGTTCACCCCATATTTTTTCAATACAACTCAAAATTTGGCATGAATAGAGTGACTTCCCTCGTTGCTAATCAAAGCACAGGGAACACCAAATCTAGAAAAGATATTATCACAAACGAAGTTGATAAAGATTTTATTATTAGCACATGTCATTGGGATGGCTTTGACTCACTTAGAACCATAATCAATGGCAAGTAAAATGTACTCAAAGCCATGTGAGACAAGAAAAGGACCTATGAAATCGATGCCCTAGACATCAAAAAGTTCCACGACCAAAATAGGCTAAAGAGGTATCATATCATGCCTCGTCATGGAACCTATTGCCTGGCATCACCTACAATTCCAGAAAAATCATCTGCATCTTTAAAGATAGATGATTGGAAGAAACCTGAGTGCAAAATTTTTGCAGCAGTCTTCCTACCCGAGAAACGACCACCACAGACCTCGTTGTGGCAAAAAGAAAGCACATTGAGGATCTCAGAATCGAGGACGTACCTTGATGTGCATATATCTAATTAGCCTAAAATGTCTATTTATGCATGTTCCTAGTGTCATAGAAGTATCATGCATTATAAATATTGCATAACATGCATCATTATGCATTTACATCAAATTATACAAATTGTATATTAATTTCCCTTTTTGTGGCTAAGGAGCAGGGCGATATCATATCAAGGCCTCGGATTGAAGATCCAACTATATGGATTTGATCAGAGTGACGATCAGAGTTCAACGACTCTGAGATCACCTTGATCGAACTTTTGTAGCATTAGATGCAGTCCATGGAAGGTCGAGACCAAAGGGCAAGGTGGTAGAAAATCCAAACTTCAAATGATAAATCCAATCGTACAAATGGGTTTAGATCAACAAGCGCAACCCAACGGTGTAGAAATCAATCCAATCCAACAGCTGTGGCACCATCTACAAGTCAGAGAAGACAACTAGGATGGCACCACGTGGTGCCATCTCAGCCTCCCAAAATGGCCCAAGCTTCCCGCAGTACTTCTTCACGCGATGATCAATGCATCTCAGTCGTCACGCACTCGGCCTTCAGCTTCAAAGGAGGAGATGGAGATAAGATCTTGACCTTTGCATTAAGATCCAATGGTCGAGAGCGTGTGCAAACAAATCAAACTGCACGACAATCTGTGATCTTGGAGCAATGGTCGCGAGCGGTGTTCGCAACCCGCGAGCACGAGTTCGAGCAGCGGTGAGGAGCGAAATCGAGCGAGCGTGCGGGTGCATCAAAATTCGGCCGTTTGATCGGTAATGAGCAGCACCGGCAGCGACTACATGGCGACGTGGTGCGCTGGATGAGAGCACGATGATCACGTGCGCGATCATACACGGAAGCATTACATGATCTGAAGTAGAAGTGGCACACGATGTGGGTCGTTGACACGCGATCCAACGGCCGAGGAGCGATGCCTCCTCAGAGCTCATAACGCACACGCGAAACAACGCATGATCTGCGTCGTACGATCAAGATTGGACGCTCCTCCTCTCTTCACGCACCTTCACCGACATTTATATTTGGCGACATATGCGTGTGTCAGTAAAGAGTTATATCTAATTTTCAAAATGTGAAGTGCCCCTTTTGCCCCTATGTATACAACTATATAAAGGCCCTACGCCCTTTACTTCTTCTTCATCCCTTTCTTCATCTCTCTCCCTTTCTAAGAGCTAAGAAGTCAAGTTCTAAAGCTTGTTCTAGTGCTCCTAAGCTATGGGAAGCTTCGCTAGAGTTAAAATAAAAAATTTCCGCCTCTCACCCCCTTCACGGAGCTCCAGCCAACCGTCCTCTTACCCCCGTTCCGAAAGTGGATCCTACAAAGTCGACACCCTACTCCATTCCTGGTTCTTCCTAATTCACCCTCCATCCTCCATCTTCGCTCTGCTTCTTCCAGGTGTTTTCCGTCCGGCTCGTCCTCCAAGCAGCCGTTAAGGAGGATAACATCTCACCCCTTATCTTTTTATCGCTTTCTAAATTAGATTTCTAGCTTTCTAGTTGTAGTTGTAATGACATTATTTTTATTATAAAAGTTGTTCTCTCTCTCTCTCTCCAGTTCTATTATTTAGCCATCATTGTGAATGTCCCCTTTATAAACAAAATTACCAAAAAAATATAATTGCAAATTTAGAATCGACATAGCCTCCCTGTGTTCGACCCGGGACTCACTTTGAGTTTCGGTAAAATTTATCTGATATCGGATTTTCTTGCGAATTGCACTATGACAACGGGTTTTCCAAACTCAATACTTTTCGCTACGAAATTCCGTTAATCATTTTGGCACCATTGCCGAGGAGGCAATGGATCCCGATTACTTTTTCGCATTCCTCGCACTTATTTGCTCTCTAACTCTCTTGTATTCCTTCTCTATTGTCTTGCAGGTACTTCAACCAAGAATTTTCAAGCGGTAGAAAGGAGTAAAGTACAGTTGAAGACAACTATAAGTGTTCCCTCATTCTTTCTCCCTCCATAGATTTCATTCAATCACCTTAATTCAAATCGTAATTAACCTAGGTGCTCTCAGAAACCCTAAGATTAGTTTAGTTGCTTTGATTGCCACCTCCACTCACGTCATCCTCTGCTTATAAAAAAAAATCTTAAAAAATTTCACAAAGGTACACAACCTCTTTTGATTATTCATACTCAACAGTAACTCGCTCTTTCGAATCGGTACACATAAATAAACTCATAATTGAGTAGAAATTAGACTAGGTAATCACTTGTGTGCCTAATTCAGTGGTGCATTAAGGCCAATTGCTTGAGTTGTTTGGGCCACACCACTTCATCTAAAAATAACTCATCAAGTAGCTTGTTCGTTAGGGTTAACATTTAAGGTCAGTACCAGGCACCCCACCTTATTTTTATTTCAAAGGAAAACATCTTCACTCGTGTTTGCAAATCCTGGTGTGCCTCTTGAACTTAATTGAATCAACCTTAACTTAAACCCTAAAAGCTACTTAAGCAAGATTTGAACTCTAAAATCCACTCATCTAAATAATCTTACTTGAAAACCCTAGTTGTGCACTCACTCACACATCTCAATCAATCATTAAGGGCACAACCCATTTTAAGTACCTATCACATTTCAAAAGTACAACTATCCTAGGCCTAATATAAAATCAAGTAGATGTTGGCCCTAGGACTCACCAGTCCATTTCAGGTTTTTCTCATATTGTGGTGTGAATTTGTGACATCTGCTTTCTCCAAAAGGTGCTAAGTTGGGGGCCTGATTGTCAAACGACTTAAGTAGGCAAGGGATTGGCATAATTGCAACCTTCAGGACATGTTCCCCTTGCTTTGCCAGCCCAACTTAACCAGCTTCTGGATTAAGACAACACAAAATTCATGTTGTAGTTTAAATTTATCTTGGAGCATAGGTCCTTAGTGATGGGAACACCATCATGAGCTATAACTAGCTCATTTTGACCCAATTAAGTCAATAAATACTCCTACATAACCACTAGGAGTCACAAGTCCTTGTATATTCATTATGAAAGAAAAATAAGAAACTAAGGTTAAAACTGTAATTTTACCAGCTCATCATGAATGTAGTATAACCAAGGGTTTTCTCAGGGGTTTAATGAAGGTAAATTGGTCTTAAAAAGATAACAAGTGGGATAAGATAGACAGAAAAGGGTTTGCACGTGTTCTGAGAATTAAATGACTTTTGAAACCTTAAAAACAGATTCACTTAATTAATCGAGGTACTGATCAGAATAAAATTCAACTAAATTCTCTAAAATTCATAGAAAAATATTCTCCAAGGTTTAGAACTTTCAATTTGACCATCAGAACCCGTTTTGGCCCAAAACAAAACCACAGATAGACATTTGCCCTAATTTAGGTTTTTGCATAAATTACCCAGTCAAACATGGTTAAAATCAAAATTCAACTTCACCATTGGATTCCTTAGGTCCAAATTAGGTTTGTATCAAAATTTGGACCCAAGAGGAATTTGTCTTGACCGAGTTTGCAAATTGGTTCTGTTTAATCTCATTTCTGCCCTTAACTTTCAAAATCCTTTCAAACAGGCCCCTAACTTTGTCGTCAATCTCACAAGAAGGCCCCTGTCACCATTAATCCTATTCCTACTTACTTCGGCAACCTTAAATTGGAAAGAACACCCTGATTTCTTGACGAATCCCTTTCGAAATTGAAAGGGAAGTTCGTCAAGAAATTCCCTTTTGGATCCAACCCTAAACCCTAAAACCTACCCAATCTCTCATGCGAACGCATTAGAGATTTGGGTATCAAGAAACTTCCAACTCTAGCGAGCTTTTCAAGCTTAGGAAGCTTGCTTCCCAAGCTCTAATCGACCTCTGATGACCTATAAAAGACTCCCCAGATCACAACGAACTTCCTAGGTTTGAATTCGGCCAGAGATTTCCTCTAATTCTTCTCCCCTCCTCCGGCCGGTTTGCTCTTCAAGCTCCGGTGATTCTCCTTGTCTTCCCTCGTCGTCTGCTCACAATACCTGTGGCAGATTCTTCATCCTTGTCTTCTTCCACGTCGCGCAGCACCTCCGCTGCTCCTGCCCCCCTTCATCCTCGCCGATCGCCTCCCTCTGAGCATCTTCGTCTCCAGTGCCAACCACACCTCACCCAGTGCCAACTCCGCTCCCCTTCGTCTGCCTCCCCTCCTAAGTAACTCCTCGACTTCCCCTCTTCGTTTTCACACCCTCGCTACTTCGTTTCGACCACCGACTTGCCTCATCGCCCTCCGTCTTCCACCTCGCTAGTGTACCTCCGGCGAGCTCGCACGGCCACTACACTCGACCAATCCGGCAGCCATTCATCTCCACACCTCCGTCGTGTTCTAGAGAGCAAAAGCCCTCTGGTCTTTGAGGCTATTGGCCTCCCTATTGCTCCACCAAACACCACACTGTCACACCACACATTCCGTCACCATCCGGCCACCTCACGCACCCTCACACCTTACGAACGCCGCCGTTCAATTCCCCACCTCACGGCGAAGCTTATGAACTGTTTTAACTGGGGCTATTAGCCCATTTTCTTGCTTTCAGGTCCTAGGTCTCCGCCGCCATTATCGAAGCTCGAGCGAAGCTTGAAGCTCGCTTCAAGCACCTGCAGACCCCAGGCAAAGTCCTAGGTGCTGCAGAGCACTTCCAGGATCACAACCAAGAAGCCAATTAGGCTCTTTGATTAAGCCTTTGACCACAATCACGCAAAGAAGCTGCTGCAGTCGCACGTAGAGAGAGGCGGTGGGATTTAGTCCCACATCGTGGATTAAAGAGCACCTGCCAACGAATAAATTGAAAAAGTGATACAGGCTGTTTGCCTTAGCACACACAGGGGGTGAGGTCTCCGCATGCCCCCCTCACGCGCCTCATCCACGACATCTCCCCCCCGGACTTGGTGCACTCAATACCATGCAAAGCCCTGCACTCCTCGACTGGGACCTACGCCCATAGCCCTGGTCCCAGGTACACTCTAGGTTCGATTACCCATATACCCAGTACTGTTGAAGGCTCTGGGAGAGCGTGACCAAGAGAGAGAAAGAGAGACTGTGTGAGGGTAGGGGAGGGTTTTGCTGCTGAAGCCATTGGCTGACACTTAGCCAATCTGAGAAGTTCCCCTCTGGCGTGCTACAGATGCGTTTGTTTAAAAGGATCTTTATAGTTTGCATTCGCAACGTCAGTTTTAAATGAAGAAACGTACGTGAGTTCGAGTGTTGAACTCAGGGAGGCGTGAAAATCAGATTTTTCTTGTCACTTAGTGTCACGGAAATGACGGGTTTTTGCTTGCTAGAAGATGCAGGAGAAAAGTGAGTGAGAGAGAGAAAGAGAGGGAGAGAGTAGGGTTAGAGTCTTTTAAATCATGGCATTCACTTCGATCAAGATGGAAAACAACATCAAAACTATATTTAACATGCAATTCAAGTTTTACAAATACAACAATAGCTAACTGCTTAAACAAAAGGAAAGTAAAGTTAGAGTAAAGGGAGAGAAAGAGAGAGAGAGAGGGGAGATGGCGAGGTGGCCACGGCGATGGAAGAGGGCTCCGTCGGCAGCTCGTCGACTCCGTTGATTACAAGGGATGCTAAGCGAAGCCAGGAGGGAGGTATAACACTTGCTAACTGAATTCAATGCTTTACATGGGTGGTTGGAAGGGGTTTATATAGGAAGAATGGGTTTCTAATTTAAGTATGGGCTTTAGGGACGTCCGGAACGTTGCTAAATCCATGCTAAAAGCGTTGGTGTAGCCCCCTGCCCATTGGTCTCACGCGTGCGCCCGTTCTTCTTCACACACGATCCGTGTGCGCACGTTGTAGGTCGTCCGATCGAAGATCGAACAGCTGAGATCTCGCGAAGGGCGCACTTGGATCACGCCTCAAGCGCATGTGAGTGCGAGCATCGTCGACCGGTGTAGGCGTGCGCATGGAGGATCAAGGCCTGAGGACGCGCCGTGTAGTGCTATTGAGATTGCTCGATGGCGATTGGGAGGTCGAATTTGAGCACACGGGCGAAATTAGCGAATGAGCTGCGACAGGTGATTCTAACCCACATCTCCTGTAGGCGCGAATGGTCACACTTCTTCACCAATCGTCAGCCGTTCGATGGAGATCGAACGACTACGGTTAGATCAGCGTGACGGGGTGATGTCGTGCGGCAAGCGGGGGCGCTCCTGATGCTGCCACGTGCCACCTCGTGGCCGTTGATTATCAGATCAACGATTAGAACTTCTTAGGTCATTTGTGGGAGCTCCGAATGTCGGATTTGGCCGATTTCGAGTCCGTTGGATTTTGTTCGTCGCTCTGAATCCATCTGTGCGGTTCGATTGCTTATCTGAGGCTTGTTTTGTCATGAACTTATAGAAATGGCCATTAATACTGTTTAATATGCAATCTCAATATGCGATGCATGTCATTCTCCCATGCCCATTTATGATGTATTATTTGTGCACATTACCTTTAAGATGAACCCCAATTGACATAATTATTATCCCAAGATGTAGTGTTATCATACCCCCGTGCTTACTTCTTGCTAGTCCCTAGCAAGGTTCATTCTAGCCATTATTTTTAGCCAGAATCCAAGAAGTGATTACTTAGACATTTCGTTACTTATCAACAGGAGGAAATATACTAGGATCTTGATCTATAGAGACTAAATAGCGCCTGGGTTTCTGCCAAATTATGAATTGCCTGAATCCTTGCTTTAAGGCATGTATATATATATTTCTTTTTCATTTTTTCTCATTTTTAGATCTTTGGAGTTAAGAGTGTGTTGGTAACTTTTTACGGCTACCCAACCCACCCAAAACTCAGAAAAGACTCTAAGTGCTAAACATCTTGGTGTGAAGATCGTGATAGACTCACTCAACGGTAATTCAGACAGACTTTGGGTTTCTATGCCCCTAGGTGACCGGGAAAGGAAGTGTTTTGCCTGAAGGTGTATTTGTCCGATCGGTAGCTTTCTCCCTAATTTTGTTCTACATGGGGTCAACACAACAATTTTTCCAGTGTATATCTCCCCGGCTTACTCTACTTTCCCGCTTCTTCCTTAAGTGTTTTGGGCCTTTTTGTGCATTTAATGAGCTGGGTTCTGAATAACCGACCAATGGGCTATTACCCACGATCACTTGCCAGTCATACTTGTGCGATGAAGTTTGGCTTATTTTATTCTTTTTTCTTCTCTCTTCTTTTTTTTTTTAGTAGGTGGCTTCCCTGATCTCAAATTTACCTAGAGGCAATAAAAAGAAGATGGTCCTCTGGCTGGGCTCTAGACAGCCAGCCAATGGGCTGTTACCCACGACAACTTGCCAGCCATACCCCCCTAGAAGGTCATTAGCTACCCAATTTCTGTCAGAATCTCCGAGGAGTGAGTCAGTGCAAAAATGTGTGCAGATGCTTAGACTAAAAGTTCCTCTGAGTTAGAGGGCGAGTTGATAAGTCGTATACTTATCACCTTATTTTATTGGTGGATTAGAATAAATTAAGGTTACAAGGATTTGAAGCTAAATCCATATTTTATTAGACACCAGGGCTGATTAAGCCTGAAGGCCTGAAAAGTTTAAGTGTTCAGGTTCTTTTCGTATTATTTTTCACTGTTGACAAATTCCTAATGCCTAAGTTTTTTTTTATTCCTAAATTCAATTTTTATTTTATTTTATCCAGACTGATTAAATGAACTCAGAATCATGCAATTTACCACCCCTCCCATGCTTAAGTTGGACAATGTCCTCATTGACAAATACATGGATGCAACAGGGGTTTGAAAAGATATTACCTGAGTGAAGTAAAATACATGATCAGTCTGAATCTTCTGGGTTGCCTCCAAGGAGCACTGAGTTTAATGTCTCCAGCTGGGCAATGCTTCGTGTCATCCCTCAATGAGGGTGACAACCTCCTTTGGGGGAACCTGGGTGAGGAAGTGTTTCAATCTCTAACCATTAACTGTAAAAGTATGCCTGGTATTTGGATCTGAGACTTCAACCGCCCCATTGGAGTAGAGCTTGACTACCCTAAACGGTCCTGTCCACTTGGACCTGAGCTTCCCTGGAAAGAGTTTTAGTCGGGCGTTAAAAATCCAAACTTGCTGGTTAGGCTCGAAGTTCTTTCTATGGATGAGTCGATCGTGGATGGCTTTCATTTTCTACTTGTACAGTCGACTATTCTCAAAGGTGTCTCGACGAATTTCCTCGAGCTCGGAGAGTTGAAGTGTCCTCTGCGCACCGACTAACTGGGAATCCATGTTACACTGCTTAACGGCCCAGTAAGCCCGGTGTTCTAACTCAATAGGAAGGTGGCAAGCTTTGCCAAAGACCAGGCGATAAGGCGACATGCCTATCAGGGTCTTGAAAGCGGTCCGGTATGTCCACAGGGCATCATTCAATCGTGCGGACTAGTCCTTCCTGTCAGGTCTCATAGTATTTTGTAGAATATTCTTGATCTGCTTGTTTGAGACCTTGGTCTGCCCATTTGTTTGCGGATGATACGGGGTGGCAATGTGGTGGGTAATCCCGTATTTTCTGAGTAGGGCACGGAATTGGGTGTGGATGAAATGACTTCCACCATCATTGATCATGGCCTTTGGTATTCCAAATCAGGAAAAGATGTTCTGCTTAACAAAGTCCATGACAGCCTTATAATCGCATCGGCGGGTGGCGATGGCTTCAATCCATTTGGAGACATAGTCTACAGAGATTAAGATGTACTCAAAGCCGTTGGATGGTAGGAAGGGACCCATAAAATCAATACCCCAAACGTCGAAGATCTCGACGATCAGAATGGGCTGAAGGAGCATCATGTCTTTTCTGGTCATGGTCATCAAAGTCTGGCAGCGAGAGCAAGTCTTAGCAAAGTTGTGTGTGTGCATCCTTAAATAAGGAAGGTTAGTAAAATTCAGACTGCAGAACCTTTGCAGCCGTTTTATTTCCTGAGAAGTGGCCACCACAAGCTTGGTCGTGACGAAAAGGTAGCACACTTTGAACTTCATCCTCTGGGATACACCTCCTGATGATCTGGTCGGCACAGAGGCAAAACAACATGGGATCATCTCAGAAATAGTGCTTGGCTTCAGCCAAGAACTTATCCCGTTGCTGTCTAGACCAGCTGTGCGGGGTTTGTCCTACAGCTAGGTAGTTGACATAGTCAGCGTACCAAGGTAGTTTCCTGTCTTGCATAGCCAGAATTTGCTCATCGGGAAAGGTGTCAGATAAAGTCAAGGAGGGCCCAATGTGGTCTGGGTGGAGTTTGGATAGGTGATCGGCCACCACATTCTTTGATTCGGCTTTGTCGTGGATTTCCAAGTCAAATTCCTGCAAGAACAGGATCCATCTGATGAGCCTGGGCTTAGCGTCTTTCTTGGCCAACAAATGCCGGATGGCTGAGTGGTCTGTATAGATGGTCATGTGGGATCCCATAAGGTAAGATCGAAACTTTTCGAGTCCAAAAACTACGGTGAGAAGTTCTTTCTCTGTGACCATATAATTTCGCTGGGCTTCGTCTAACGTCTTGCTTGCGTAGTAGATCACCACAAGTTTCTTGTCTTGTCTCTATCCCAGGACGGCACCTATGGCAAAGTCTGATGCATCACACATCATCTGAAAATCCTGGGACCAATTCGGGGGCTGAAATATGGCTGCTGTGGAGACTAAGCCCCTGAGGGTGTGGTAAGCATGGATGTAGTCAGAGGTCATGTGGAATAAGGTGTCCTTGGCCAGAAGGTCGGTCAAGGGTTTGGAGAGCTTGGAGAAGTCTTTGATGAACCTTCAGTAAAAGCCAACGTGTCCAAGGAACAAACGGATTTGCCAGACCGAGCTAGGTGGAGGAAGTTTGGAAATCAAATCAACTTTAGCTCGACCACCTCAATGCCCCTATGTGATACGATGTTATCGAGGAAGATTCCTTTTTGAACCATGAAATGGTTCTTTTCCCAACTTAACACCAAATTAACCTCGATACATCGTTTCAGGATTCTCTCCAAGTTGCTCAAACAGTGGTCGAATGAATTCCCAAATACTGAGAAATCATCCATAAAGACCTCCAGGTATTCACCCACAATCTCTGAAAAGATGGCTAGCATGCAACGCTGAAAGGTAGCGGGTGTGTTGCATAACCCGAACGGCATACAACGGAATGCAAACATGCCATACTGGCAAGTAAATGTGGTCTTCTCTTGATCTTCAGGAGCAATTGCGACTTGGTTATATCCTGAATATCCATCCAGGAAGCAAAAATACTTCTGCCCTGCCAATCGCTCAAGAATCTAGTTGATGAATGGTAGGGGGAAATGATCTTTCTTGGTTGCTTCATCGAGCTTCCTATAATCAATACACACCCGCCAGGCGGTGGTGGTGCGTGTGGGGGTGGATTCGCCACGCTCATTGGTGACAACGATGAGCCCGGCTTTCTTCGAAACCACTTAAGTGGGGCTCACCAAGGGGCTATCGGAGATGGGATAGATGATGTCGGCGTCAAACCATTTGTAATTTCCCTCTTAACGACCTCTTGCATATTTGGGTTTAACTATTTCTGCATCTAACAGGAGGATCACGCCCCATCTTCTAAGTAGATCTTGTGGGTACAATAGGTGTGGCTAATTTCTCTCAAGTCTGAAATAGTCCAGCCAATGGCAGCCCTATGTTCTGATAGGGTTGCTGTTAATCTAAGTTCCTAATCCTTGGTTAGGTTGGCGTTGATAATTACTGGGAAGGTCTGGTTAGGTCCCAGGAAGACATACTTGAGATTCTCGGGTAGCGGCTTTAGTTCAAGTGTGGGTGGAACAATGTTTGATGGAAAGGGGAAAGGCGGGAGTTGATCAACATCAATCTCCTCGAATGGAGTTGGTTGACGGTAATCAGCCCTACAAAGGTCCATGGGCATAGACGGTGACGGGTCAGAACAGTCGTTATAGGATTGGTAGTCCGAGACAGAACTAAAGGTGAGGCATTCCTCGACCAAAGGCTCCACGGGATCATGTTCCTCGATACAGTTGCAATCAAAAGACTTGGTCACCCGGAAGATATCCAACTGCATCTTCTTGTCTTCGAAGGCGATTTCCATACATCCCGTGTCACAATCGATGTTTGCCTTAGCCGTAGCTAAAAAAGATTTGCCTATGATTATTGGTGTGTTCTGTAGTTATTCAGGGACTTCCATGTCAAGCACCAAGAAGTCAACCAGGAAATAGAAGTCTTTGACCCGCACAATCACGTCCTTTGAGGTTTTCACAGGTCTATCAGCTAACTGGATGGTAATAGGTGTGGGTGTCAACTCTTTGAATCCAAATTGGTGGTACAGGGTTGTCGGAATCAGATTGATGGAAGCACCTAAGTCCAGGAGCGCTCTATCAAATGTTATGTCCCCGATATTGCAAGATATCAGGGGTGCTCCTGGGTCAGTTCGTTTGAGCGAAAGGTTGCTTGATATCACGGAACTTGCTTGCTCTGAGAGCAAGGAATCCTTTAGGAACTTGGCGTAAACTGGAATGTGCTTGACGGCTTCGAGGAGCAGAATATTAATATGAACCTGCTTAAAGATCTCCAAAAGCTCCTTAGTTTCCATAACACTTTTCTTTTTCTTGATTGTCTCCAAGGCCTCAGGATACGGTGTCTGAATGTGGATAGGGTCTATTTCTCGGTCCTTGGGTTTTTCCTTCACCTCTTCAGAGTCAGGTATTTTAGAGGGTGGAGTCACAGGAAGAGTCAGCAATTTGGGATCCTGGGTTTTGGTGCCGCTTCTCAAGGTTACTGCATTTGCAGAGGCATTGGGACCATGGGTTGATCCTTGAGAAGGCGACAAAGAAGCACCAAACCCAAGGGTGTTTGTGGGGCTGGCTGGACCATGTGAGCCTACCCGGGATTGCCTTGGAACCATTGCGAATTAGGGCCTTTGTTAATCATGTTTCGCAGGTTCGGTTGTGGCTAGGAAGGCAGGGATCCTTGTTGTTTACAGTCCAACAGCTGGCTTAACTGTCCCTTCACTAAAGCCATTTCCTGCTGGTGTTTTTGGTTCATTTCAGCCATCATTTTTATCAGGGTGTCAATTTGATTTTGTAGGGGAGGGACCGCCCTATTCGGATTATAGGGGGGTCTAACTGGTGGTCCTTGCTGATAGGGGGCAGGTTTGGCTGTTGGTTTGGCCTGGGCTAGTTCTGAAATTAAGGCGGTTTCTGGTTTGTCCAAGCAAAGTTTGGGTGATTGCGACAGCCGATGTTGTAAGTGTTGGAGAAAGGGTCAGGTTTGGAATAACCTTGGATAGCCTATACATCTTCAAAGATAGCTGATGTCAAGGAGGAGGGAAGAGAGTAAGTAATCAAGGGTTGAGGGAGCAAAGGTCTCTCCCTGGAACGTGGTCAGGGGTTGTTCCAAGTTCATTTGGCTTAGTGGCTGGACCAGGTCAACATTGTGAGCTCCCTTTGCTAGGGAGAGGGTCTGTAATGGGTTCCTGGTTTGGTTTAGTAGTTCATCTATCTTTTTATCTACTAATTCCACTCGATCCAATTTCTTAGCAATGATATCCATGTCAACCATTCCATAATTTGCTTGTACCTCATATATCCCACCACGGGGTTGACTGGATCGACTAAACTGGGTCATGGAGGCATTGTTGAGCGAATTTTCGCTCATAGACTTGAAGAGCCCAAACGCGCTCTCCTCGTCTTTATTCAGGAAGTTTCCCCCGCATGAGACATCGACGAAGCTCCGAAGGTTGCTGTCCAGACTGTGGTAGAAGATCTGGGCCAATCGCCACCTTGGTACTTCGTGGTGTGGGCATTTCCTCAATAGTTCATTAAATCTTTCCCACACCTCATGGAACTGTTCCCCACCCTGGAGTGTAAAGGTGGTAATGGCTCTTCTGAGGGCATTATTTTTTCCTATGGGGAAGAATTTCTTTAAGCATGCATGCCTCAATTCTTCCCAAGTGGTGATGGGTCTTCCTAGGGTTCTAAGCCAGTGAGATGCATTGTCTCTTAGCGAGAAGGGGAACATCTTAATCAAAATAATGTCTAGGCTAATGTTCCTAGGTTTTACAGTCCATGCGATCCGGTCAAGATCCTCTAGGTGTTGGAAGGGGTCCTCATTTGAGCTTCCATAGAAGTGGCTCTGAATCAGGCTTAAGACATTTGGTTTTAGTTCAAAATCATCTCCCCCTTCGGGGATCCTAAGGTGTAGTGGCTCTGAATCAGGCTTAGTTCGATCTGAATCGCCGAAGGATTGTAGAAGTGGTGGAGGGGCCTAGGTTGGTCTTGGAATGGTGGTGGATCAAGTAGTGGTTGTCCTTGTGGGTCCTGGAAAGGCGGTGGTGGTTGCCCTTGTGGTTCTACAACCGGTGTATGGCTTGCATGACAGTGTGGATCTGTTGCTGTTGAAACCGGTGGTTTGCATTGATCTGGGCCTGGATGATGGCCATTGTGTCTGGTGGGGGTTGGTCCTCAACCTCATCTACTCTAGGTTCAACCATGTTTCTAGCAAGATCAGGTCTCCTGAATTCCCGTCTCAAAATAAACAACTCGAGATGAAGTGATTGTCTCCTGTGCATACACTAGAGAAGAACAGGGGGGGATGCGGAGAGCGACAATTGCGAGAAGTGTGTGTGCACAACCAAGCAAGCAAGCCTAGTCCTTATAGTGTATTCCTTAGAGGACTTAGAAATTTCCAAAGGAGCGATCAAGTCCGTAAGCACTGAACTGCCCTTCCCAAATCTAATCTGGCCAGGTTGATTACGAGGGGATTGTAGGGAAGGTTCTTCCTCTGGCTTGCGCCGCCGGTTCCGTAGACCCCACAACCGCGGTCGTTTGACACTTCCTCGTAGCCTAGTCACCAGATTCTACTAAGGGAATGAAAGCCAAGTGCCCAGTGAACAAAACCACGCCTCTTGAGACTTAACCCAGTCTTGCCTAGGGCACGTCTACTCTATTTTAATGAGGCTAGGATAGTGCTTGTGCTTGGGTTATGTGATGTGGCGTTGATTGGGGTGGTGCCTCTTAGTTCTCCAATTCCAATGTGTGTGCTCCCATCAAAACATGATTTTCAAGCAAGGATTTTAAGATGTGGTATCTTTTAATGTTTGTCCTTACTTTTGTGTCTTTTAGGGTTGACGTGCCTTAATACTTTTAGGCAAGTTTCAAGTGGGCACGCCAAGTTTTGCACACAATTGGTGAGAGTAGATTTCCTTTAATGTGAAGAGGTTCTAAAACCCTAAGGTGCACATCCTAGTGTTCGTGCAATTTCTACTCTATGAGTTGATTTTAGAGGTGAGTGGTGCGGTCCATGTCAATTCACAGTGGCTTCACAAACACCACTAAAAAAAATGAAAAAGGACACTCCAAAAAGATTAGGTCATTAAGAATGTTAGAGTGTATATATTTTTTTTTGTTGGGTGCTGAGTTGAGGATGTGGATCAGGCAATCATTCATCACGTCAAATTTTTTTTATTTTAAATTTTTTTTTAGATTTTTTTTAGGCAAGCAAACAACCACGGGTAAAGAACTACTCACAATCGCTCCTTGCTTACTCCATTTCCACCGTCACGAGTTACGCTACTTCGTTGTCCAAGCGTCGAGTTTCTGCAACCATCAAGTAGAAGGAGAAGATGCTTTAGATGATGTGAGATCGGTGCAAAATGGAAGTGACAAATTAAATCCATTGCCTCCCCGGCAACGGCGTCAAAAACTGGCATGTTACGGACGCATTTGTTTAAAAGGATCATTATAGTTTACGTTAGCAACGTCGATTTTTAATGAAGAAACGGACGTGAGTCTGAGTGTCAAACTTAGGGAGGCGTGAAAATCAAATTTTTCTTGTCACTTAGTGTCACGGAAATGATGAATTTTTGCTTGCGAGAAGACGTGGGAGAAAAGCGAGTGAGAGAGAAAGAGAGAGAGAGAGAGTAGGGTTAGAGTCTTTTAAATCATGGCATTCACTTAGATCAAGCTGGAAAATAATATCAAAACTATATTTAACATGCAATTAAAGTTTTACAAATACAACAATAGCTAATGCTTAAACAAAAGGAAAGTAAAGCTAGAGTAAAGGGAGTGAAAGAGAGAGTGGGGGGAGACGGCGAGGCGGCCACAACGGTGGAAGAGGGCTCCGTCGGTGGCTCGTCGACTCCGTTGATTACAAGGGATGCTAAGGGAAGCTAGGAGGGAGGTATAACACTTGCTAAGTGAATTCAATGCTTTACATGGATGGTTGAAAGAGGTTTATATAGGAAGAAAGGGTTTCTAATTTAAGTATGGGGTTTAGCGACATCTGGGACGTCGCTAAATCCATGCAAAAAGCGTCGGTGTAGCCCCCTGCCCGTTGGTCTCATGCGTGCGCTCATTCTTCTTCATGCATGATTCGTGTATGCACGTTGTAGGCCATCCGATCTGAGATCTCGCAAAGGGCGCGCTTGGATCACGCCTCAAGCGCGCGTGAGCGTGGGTGTCGTTGACCGGCATAGGCGCATGCGTGGAGTATCGACGCTTGAGGACACGCCACGTAGCGCTATCGAGACCGTTCGATGGTGATCGAGTGGTCGAATTTGAGCGCACGAGCGAAATCACCAGATGAGCTGCGGCGGGTGATTCGAACCCGCGTCTCCTACCTACGAGGCGGGGGCGTGACCTTTGCATTGCGGGCGCGGATGGTCGCGCTTCTTCACCAATCGTCAGTTGTTCGATGGAGATCGAATGGCTGCGGTTAGATCAGCGTGACGGGGTCACGTCGCGTGGCGGGTAGGGGCGCTCCCGATGCTGCCACATGGCCACCTTGTGGCCGTTGATCATCAGATCAACGGTCAAAACTTCTTGGGTCATTTGTGGGAGCTCTAGATGTCGGATTTGACCGATTTCAAGTCCGTTGGACTCCGTTCGTCGCTCTGAATTCATCCGAGCAGTCCGATTGCTCATCTGAGGCCTATTTTGTCGTGAACTTATAGAAATGGCCATTAATACTATTCAATAAGCAATCTCAATGTGCGATGCATGTCATTCTCTCATGCCCATTTATGATGTGTTTTTTGTGCACATTACCCTTAAGATAAACCCCAATTGACAGAATTATTACCCCAAAATGTAGTGTTATCATCCTCCCCTGTGAGAAGAAGGAGAAGGAAGTAGAAGGAAGAAGAGAAGGAGCCGCAACAGAGAAAAAGAAGAGGTTGAGAAAAGAAAAAGGATTGTGATCCCACTTTTAGACGTCTGATTTAAGTTTTTAAAGCTATAATTAACTCTGATATTGTGCTTCTACTTGCTATTACTGTATAAGGGTAATTGGTGATTTAAATCACCATTTTATCCTCTTCATTTTTGCACATTGATCATTGATTTTTATATCATTCTGCCTTAAACTTTTACTTATATATTGTGCTCAGTTATGAATTGTGATCTTGAGCTTTGAATACCATATTGCTCCTTGTGTTCAACCTCGGAATCTTTTTTGAGTAATAAAATTTATTTGTTTAAATGTTATTTTGGCTATACTGCAACACGATATTCTTGAAACACCGATCTAGTGTTCGAACACTTAGGCAACCTAACTTAAGGACATGCTTGTATTGTTGTGCTGCAGATTTCTATTCTTTAGTCCTTTCGACCCCTTCCTAGTTTATGCTTGGAAGGAGGTCATTGAATCCCTGCTTGGAAGGACCATTAGACCATTTAAGGAGGCGTAGGTTGAATTTTAATCCAATTGGTTAATAAGTTGGGGTGATAAGTACACAACTTATCAACCCGCCCTCTGATTTGAGGGTACTTATAGTCTAAGCATCTACACACTCCTTTCATTATCTCACTTTTTGGCTATTTTAATGGAAATTGGGTAGCTAATGAACCTTCTAGGGTGGTATGGCTGACAAGTTGTCATAGGTAACAACCCATTGGCCGGTTGTCCAGAACCCAGCTCACGAATTGCACGTATAATTCCAAACACTTAGGAAGAAGTGGAGAAGTAGAATAAGCTGGGGAGATATACACTGGGTTTGCCTTTATGTTGACCCCACAAATATAAAAAGTCGGGAGAAAGTTACCGATCATATAAAAACACCTTTTGGCAGAATTTCTTTTCAAGGTCACTTAGGGGAGTAAAAACCCAAAGTCTATTCTAATTGCAGATCAGTGAGTCTATCACATTTCTAATTGGTTAATAAGTTGGGGTGATAAGTACACAACTTATCAACCCACCCTTTGATTTGAGGGAACTTATAGTCTAAGCATCTACACACTCCTTTCACTATCTCACTTTTTGGCTATTTTAATGGAAATTGGGTAGCTAATGAACCTTCTAGGGTGGTATGGCTGACAAGTTGTCATAGGTAACAACCCATTGGCCGGTTGTCCAGAACCCAGCTCATGAATTGCACGTATAATTCCAAACACTTAGGAAGAAGTGGAGAAGTAGAATAAGCTGGGGAGATATACACTGAGTTTGCCTTTATGTTGACCCCACAAATATAAAAAGTTGGGAGAAAGCTACCGATCATATAAAAACACCTTTTGGCAGAATTTCTTTTCAAGGTCACTTAGGGGAGTAGAAACCCAAAGTCTATTCTAATTGCAGATCAGTGAGTCTATCACATTTCTAATTGGTTAATAAGTTGGGGTGATAAGTACACAACTTATCAACCCACCCTCTGATTTGAGGGTACTTATAGTCTAAGCATCTACACAGTCCTTTCACTATCTCAATTTTTGGCTATTTTAATGGAAATTGGGTAGCTAATGGACCTTCTAGGGTGGTATGGCTGACAAGTTGTCATAGGTAACAACCCATTGGCCGGTTATCCAGAACCCAGCTCACGAATTGCACGTATAATTCCAAACACTTAGGAAGAAGTGGAGAAGTAGAATAAGCTGGGGAGATATACACTGGGTTTGCCTTTATGTTGACCCCATAAATATAAAAAGTCGGAAGAAAGCTACCGATCATATAAAAACACCTTTTGGCAGAATTTCTTTTTAAGGTCACTTAGGAGAGTAGAAACGCAAAGTCTATTCTAATTGCAGATCAGTGAGTCTATCACATTCACACAAAAAGATGCTTAGCACTTAGAGTTCTCTTTGAGTCTTGGGTGAGTTGGGTAGCCGTGGAAAGCTGCCCCGAAACTCTAAACTCAAAAATCCAAACAAATTAGAAAAGAAAAAAAAGAAAAAGATACTTTTGCTTTTGAATAAGGCAAGGGCTTGGGCGATTTGCATTTTGGCAGACACTCGGGTGCTGTTGTATCTCTGTAGTTCAGGTCTTAGTAAAAATTTCTCAGTAGTGAAAAATAACTATTGCCCAAGTAATTTGATCATAATTCTATTTATAAATAACATATAGTTTTGCTAGGGACTAGTCAAAGATATGCATGGGGGTGTGATGTGCATACATCTAATTAGCCTAAAATGTCTATTTATGTATGTTCCTAGTGTCATAAAAGCATCATGCATTATAAATATTGCATAACATGCATCATAATGCATTTAGGTCAAATTGTACAAATTGTATAGTAATTTCCCTTTTTGTGGCTAGGGAGCAGGGCGATATCATTTCAGGGCATCGAATTGAAGATCCAACCGTATGGACCTGATCAAAGCGACGATCAGAGCTCAATGACTCTGAGATCACCTTGATCGGACTTCCATAGCATCAAATGCAGTCCAAGGAAGATCAGAGACCAAAGGGCAAGGTGGTGGAAAATCAGGACTTCAGACGATAAATCCAACCACACAGATGGGTTTAGATCGATAATCGTAGCCCAACGGCATAAAAATCGATCCAATTCGACATCTGTGGCACCATCTACAAGTTAGAGAAGATGGATAGCTAAGATGGCACCACGTGGTGCCATCCTAGCCGCCCATAATAGCCCAAGCTTCCCGCAGTACTTCTTCACACGATGATCAATGCATCTCAGCAGTTGGATCATCGATCCAACGACTGAGATTCACGTGCGCCCACCGTTCAGCTTCAAAGGAGGAGATGGAGATGAGATCTCGACTGTTGGATCGAGATCCAATGGTCGAGAGCTTGTGCGCACAAATCAGACCACACGATAATCTACGATCTTGGTGCAGTGGTCACGAACGATGTTCGCAACCCGTGGGTGCAAGTTCAAGTAGCGATGAGGGGCGGAATTGAGCGAGCACATCAAAATTCAACCATTCGATTGGTGATGAGTGGCACCAACAGTGGCTACGTCATGACATGTGGCATACTAGATGAGAGCACCATGGTCACGCACGCGATCATGCATGATTGCATGCACGATCGTATGCGGAAGCATTGTGCGATCTAAAGTAGAAGCTGCATGCGATGTGGATCGTTGATCCGCGATCCAATAGCCAAGGAGCAACGCCTTTTCAGCGCTCATAATGCACGTGCGAAACGACACATGATCCGCGCCATGCGATCAGGATTGGACGCTCCTCCCTCCGCGCACCTTCACCAACATTTATCTTTGTCGACATATATGTGTGTCACTAAAGAGTTATATTTAATTTTCAAAATGTGAAGTGCCCCTTTTGCCCCCATGTATACAACTATATAAAGGCCTTACGCCCTCCACTTCTTCATCCCTTCCTTCATCTCTCTCCCTCTCTAAGAGCTAATAACTCAAGTTCTAAAGCTTGCTCTAGTGCTCCCAAGCTATGGGAAGCTCCGCTAGAGTTAAAATCAAAATTTTCCACCTCTCACCCCCATCGCGGAGCTCTTGCCAGGCATCCTCTCACCCCCCCTCTGGAAGTGGATCTTGCAACGTCGATGCCCTGCATTATCCCCAGTTCTTCCCGATCCACCCTCTGTCCTCCGTCTTCGCTCTCCTTCTTCTAGGCATCGTCTGTCCAGCTTGTCCTCCAAGCAGCCGTCGAGGAAGATAACTTCTCACCCCTTATCTTTTTATCGCTTTCTAGATTAGATTTCTAGCTTTCTTGTTGTAGTTGTAATGACATTATTTTTATCACAAAAGTTATTCTCTCTCTCTTTCTCTAGTTCTATTGTTTAGCTATCATTGTGAATGTCCCCTTTATAAATAAAATTACAAAAAAAAAATATAATTACATATTTAGAATTGACGTAGCCTCCCCGTGTTCGACCTAAGACTCACTTTGAGTTATGTAAAATTTATCTGATATCAGATTTTCTTGCGAATTGTACTACAACGATGGATTTTACAAACTCAATACTTTTCGCTAAGAAATTCCGTTAATCACACCTCCTGATCACTTGATGAAGACCTAAATGAAATAGCAAGGGGTCATCCCACAAGTAATATTTCACTTACAAAAGAAATTTGTGCTTCTGGTCTTTGGATAATCCAGAAGGAATCTTGCCACCAGCAAGATAATTCACAATATCTACGAACCAAAGGAGCTCTGATGAATCAATAGTCAAGAGTGATTCATCTGAAAATTTCTTAGAAATTGGAGGGGAAAGCGGAATGTGGGCTAGGTTTAAATGTGAAATATGATCAACCACGATATTTAGAGCTCCAACTTTGCCATGTATTTCTATACCAAATTCTTGAAAAAGAAGGATCCATCTAATCAAGCATGGTTTTGCATAGTTCTTGGCTAACAAATGTTGGAGGGCTGAATGATCAGTTACATAGCTAGATGAAGGACATGTAGGAGGAGAGCTAAATAGCTAGCTTAGAGTTAGTAATTAAGAGGAGCTAGGTTAAGCTACTTTGAGCTGGTATGAAGCTAGGAGGAGTTGAGGTAGAGCTAAATGTGGACTCAATAGCTAGCTTAACTAGCTAGCTAAGAGCTAGTAGCCAAGCTTAGTTGAGTTGAGCTAAGATGAGCTGCTGATGCGAAAAAAAGTGTGATTTGTAAAAAGCGGGTTTTGAGTCGTTGTAACATGCTAATTCGCAATCGCTTTTAAAATTTGTAAACCTAGATAGTGGTAGTATCTAGGGTTGTCCAAGGAAGCAGGAATGCACTTTTAAGATTCTTGCTTGACAAAATAGAAATCAACTTTCTTTTTAGGTTTTTAGATATAAGATTTTTTTTTTGATTTTGAGATAACGAGAAATTATGCAATTAAGAGCGGGAAAACGATTACACTTAGATTGCTAATGCTAACACTACAGTGACAAGATAGTCTTCTCTCTAAACTCACCCTAAGCATGTGGAGGCCAAAAGCAATTAGAGAGAGTGTGAAAAGTGCTAGAAACAACAAAAAGATGCAACACAATTGAAGAGAAGGCAACTTTAATTAGATAAAAAAATGTTTTACACAAGACAAGTAGAGAAAGGCTTCTACTCTAAAATAAAAAAAATATATACAAAAGAAGTAAAACACAAATCCTATTGATGGTGGTGGTGAAGAGGAGAGAGTCCTTGCTCCAAGCTCAGTTGCTCCTAGGCTTGAAATGGGTCTCTCCAACTCCTTCCTTGAAAAACTCCTCCAAGGTGATGTCTTCTTTAGCAAGCCCTAATGGGGGTGGGGGGGGTTGCCTTTTCTCCTCCAAAGGTGGATGATCTCCACCCACAAATCTCCTCCTAGGGTGGCATACACCACCCTCAAGACCTCCTCCTAAGGTCTTCCTTGCTTGGCTGCTCCTCTTGCTGATGGGGGCACAAGAGAGAAGGGAAGAGGGGAAGGCACCAAGGGAACAGAGTGTCCACTTAATCTTATTCTTCTCCTTCTTCTCTTGGCCGACTATAAGGTGGAGTAATGGTGGAATTAATGAAGCCCAAGGATGATGGAAATGGTGGTGGTTATGGGTCTTTTTATAGAGTAGGATGGGGGTTGTAGGTGGCTTTTGGGATGGATGGTTAGGATTGGTTTTTGGGGTAGTTAGTTGATCCTAGGGCTACTATAGGTTGGCGCTAACTCAACAGTGGTGAGTACCACCCTTGGTGCCTCTTGAGTTAGCATAAAAAAGGGGGTTCTAGAAGGGTATGGGTTGGCACCATTTAATGGAGGGTGGAGATGATTTGGATGATGAAGTGTAGGGCCATGATGTGGGCATGTTTTGGCGCCAAAACAAAGGGCTTCTAGAAGGGTGTTTTGGCGCCAAAACAAAGTGGCTCTTGGTTGTGGTTGAGGGGCCAAGAGGTGTTTAAAGTTGGCACCAAAAGTAGGAGCTAGGGTGGACCAGGCTTAGGTCTACTTAGTGGAGCTTAGGTAGATGGGTTCTAGGGTTAGTTATAGGTGGTGGACAGCCATTGGGAGCTAAGGTGTAGCTAAGCTAAGCTAGCTTAGCTAGTAGTTGAGTAGAGGAGGAGGTGAGATGGAGCTAGGGTTTAGGGAAGAGGAATTGGAAGGAATGTCTGGAGCTAAACTAAAGCTGGTAGCTGCTAAAGGGAGTTGCAGGGAGCTACTTTAGCTGGCTTAGCTTGATAGTTCTTTGCTAGCTACTAAGCCAAGCTAAAGTAAGCTGGCTTTTACTGAAATATGCTGAAGTGAGCTGGGTCTGATTTTCCCGAGAAGGACCTAGCTGGCTGAAGTAGCTAAGGTAGCTTAACTCAACTTGGTTGAGCTAAGTGGAGTCCCCGAGAGCTGGACTTGAGTTGGCCTGAGTTGTATGAAGTCATCTTCAGCTGACTTGAGTTGAGTGGAGCTAGAAGTAGTTAGACCTGAGTTGAGGTAGACTCCAGTCAACTTAGTTGAGCTAGCTAGAGCTCCCAGTGAATTGAATAGAGCTAAGGTGAGCTAGACTCAACTAAGTTGAACAAGGTCTGAGCTAACTTGAGCTAGGGTGAGCTAATGTGAGCTGCCCTGAGCTAACATTCAGCTAAGATGAGCTGAATGGAGCTTAATGGAGCTAACCCTAACTCAAGTGAGTTGGTATCTAGCTATGATGAGCTGGATTTGGCTGAGTTTCAATTGGAATGTGCTTCCTCTTCACCAATTGCCTTCATGAGTGCTAGGGTTTTAGAGATCTTGTTTATCTGTTTGCCCCTAACACTCAAATAAACATATTAAAAATACAAAAATATATGCAATGCATGCCTAACCTAATTTATGCCTAAAAGCAACCCAAAAACCCATTTGCAGAGTTAAAAACCTAAGAGCTAGATCTGTTTTAGGCCATAAGAATGATGATAAACTGACGTTTATCAGCTGCATTGGAGCTGAATGAGTTGAATTGGAGCTAAGGGACATTCTGTGCTCTTCTTCTGATTAAGGTTTCTACCTTTCTCTATAGTTTGCCAAGGTTTAGATGTTCTATAATTATCCTGCATTCCCTGACAAACATGTAATGCACCAAATCATACAAAAATAACTTCAAATGCCTAATGCTTGCCTAATACTATAGTCCAAATGCAAAATACTTAGGAACTAAGTGTGAAATGTGCTTAAGAAAGATGATAAACAAGAATTTATCAAACCCCCATGCTTAACTTTTGCTAGTCCATAGCAAAACTTAGTTTGCAAAACAATATTATTGACAACTATGAAAACTAATTTTTCTTGCTTTGAGGAGAAATTTTTCACGAGATCTTGGTTGATTTTGAAAATGAAAGGCATAGGATTTATATGAAAACTTCATGATTTGCTCTTGGATCTTACGGGTAGAAAAATTAGGATTTGCATACCCACCCAAGAACCTAATCGCTTCACCCCTTTGGTTTAATGATCTTGGAATCTTGTCTCACAGTTTGAGTTTCCTCGTAGAATTTGGCCCAGAGTTTATGTATTCTTGAAATGCCAAGTGTTAGTGTTTTGTGATAATCAGCCAACAAGTATTTTTTTTGTAGTTTTTTAATCTTTTTGTTATTTTTGTTCCACTCATGCCTAGCCTCAGATTATCCCTAGTACAAAATTATGTCAGAATCACTATCCCTATCACCGGTCCTCGAAGAGGCCCTTGCTTCAATGCTATGACAACACCATCCAAGTCACCTCCTGGGAGCCCTACACCCCGACACCTCATGTCATCATGAGAGGAACTCCAAGCGAATCTAGGATCCCACTTCGATCCTTTGGGATAGTACTGTCTAGGATACCTGAACTACAAAATGTACTTATACGCTCCATGTATAGACATGAATATTTATATAGAGCAATCAATGAGGTGGTGACATGTTATCATCACTTCTCAGAAGGAAAGTTTTCTCCTCAGTGGTAGGAACTCATCCAATCAAGAGGGTTTCGGGCTTCCTCCTAAAATAAACAATAGGGGTTTTCTTTTTAGATCTACTTTCTTTTTGTGGGCCTTGTGAAATAAGAGAAAAAGTTTGACACTTGGGTTTCAAAAAGTATCCAAACTTTGGGGTTAAAAACTAAGTCAAGTACTATTCTCACTACTAACTGGTATCTAAGGGTTAGTTATTTTCAGAGGTCCTAGTCTTTTAAATCTTGTTCCTAAGGTGGGGTGGATGTAAAGTCAACTTGCATTTGATTTTGATGGGTTTCATGTGTAGAGGAAGACCTAGGATCTTTAGTGGTATTGCCGCTCCTCAATTTAGCAACATTTGCGCTTTGGTTATTTCTAGGAGGAGGTTGGGGAGCATGATACTGGAGGAAACCTAGGGGATATTGAGGCACAGGGTGAATCAAAGGTTGTTCATGATTATTCTTGCCCTGATATTGGTTCCTTTGGTTGTTAGGATCTGGTATGGGATGTAAGGGCAAGTTCCCTATAAGTCTTTTGTTTGGAGCGACCCCAATTTGAATGTGCATATTAGTGACAATGTGGGTTTGATTCTGCATACCTTGCAGGGTTTTCATAACCTGGGTATTGATATCCTCTTGAGAAGGTCCAGGTTGGTATGAGTTTAAGTTTTTCCCATAAATCCTAGGTTGATTTTGTCTTGGATAAGGAACCTAATTGGTAGTCTTCCGAGAGAAATTTGGGTGGTTCCTCCAATTTGTATTGTATGATTAGATTGTTTCTAACATACTCCTAAAGGGGGATTCATATAATCAAAAGTCCTAGCTAAATCTGGAACAACCTTAGGGATAATTTGATGCAAATTTTCTCTCTTTAAAAGGTTAGGTGTGATTGGAGGTGGAGTCCATTTTTTAGAGTTAATTATTTCCTCAATTTTCTTTTGATGAATTTGTATCTAGTCAAGTCTTTGAGCTATCATTTAGATGTCGTCTTGAGTCACAGAGATAGATTGATTGTGAGTGCCTATCTTATGAACACCAATTTGTGGGTTAGTGTTTCTTCCAAAGGTGCTCATGGAAGCATGATTAAATACGTTTTCACTCATCTCCTCAAATAATTGGTAAGCATCGTCAACATCCTTGTTCAAAAAGTTCCCGCCACATGAAGCATCGACAAATCTTCTAAGTTGATCTTCAAGTCCATGATAGAAGATTTAGACAAGTTGCTAGAGTGGCATCTTGTGATGTGGGTAGCTTCTCAAGAGTGACACCTTGTGATGTGGGTAGCTTCTCAATCACTGCCAAAACAAGTGATTTTGCAAACAAAGGTTTTTTTGGGAGTCTTTTAGGGTTTTGATATTTTTATGTTTGTTTTAGTATTTTCTCTTAAGTTTTTAAGCAAGTTTTGATGTCACACAAGCAATTACAAACAAGTTTTGGAGTTGGTGAAATCCAATTCCTTTAAGTTTTTTGTGACTAACAAAAGAGGAAATAACCCTAATGTTGAAATCTTAAGTATGCTACTCCTAAGAAATGAATAGATTTTACTTAATCTTTTTAAGTAGTGGAACAAACAAGATAAATAACACCACCACTGAAAAGGAAAACAAACAAGAATTTTGAAAATTATTTTTTTAGGATTTTTTTTAGATCATTTGATATTTTTTTGAGAATTGTTTTTGCACTAGTATCAAAGTCCGAAAATGATAGTCTTAAAAACTCGATTATACGGAATCCTTAAATGACCTCAAAATTTTTTGAAAATTGTATATGTTGATAATTTCTCAAAGATCCCAGCAATATGAATTTTGTCGAAATCTAATGAGCATAAAATTTTATAAAATTTGATAACAGTAGGAAAATAGTAAGAAATTAGGATTTGACCCCTTGTCAATTCTTGAACTTTTAAAAATTGGCTATTTATTGAATTTTTTTGAAAATTAAAACTTAAGTTCTAGACTCAAAGGGACTTCAAATGGAACGGTTTGATATTTTTTGGAAGCTTTTTTGTACCTAAACTTGATTTTTCAAAGTTGAAAAGGAATTCTAAAGTTTCAAAATTTAATCATCAATGAAGAGATGGTGGTGGAAAATTATTCAAACAACCAAAAGGATTTTAGGGTTCCACCACCCTTAACTTTCTTGTTTTTATGATTTTTGATATTTTAAAGATTTTTTTGGATGTTTCCTTAGGATTTAAAGGAGGTTTTGGCAAGGCACTTGAAATCGTGGGAAGACAAGAAAACTTGAAACTTCCTCTCCAAATCAATCCCACTCCTGCTGCAGATTTTGATTTGCACATGCACAAAACACAAAAATAAAGCAAGTCATCCAATATAGTAAGAAAGGTTTTAAATAATAACTAGATTGTACCTCCTCTACAATGGCACAAAAAAGTGGTGCGAGAAAATGCATGTTTTGTAAGGTTTTAAGCGTCATTATAACACATAAATTTGCATAATTTTTAATTTATAAAATCGAGTACTTGGTGAGTATCTAGGTCACCCAAGGAGGCAACTTTAGTTATAAAGATGATGAAACACTCTCTCACTCTCTTAAATCTTCTTTTTTTTGGCTTGTAGTTTTTGTGGTTAGGGTTTTGAAAATACGGGCAACGAAGATATACTTACGCTACGTAGAAATGCAAAATATGAAAGCGACAAAACCCAACCTTCCTAAGCTAACCCTAGGCAAGTGTGGCTTAGGATAATTAGGAAGGATGTGTGTGCAACTATGAAGCAAAGGAAACCTAAGATCAATGAGCTTAAATTGAAAGGCAAGCTCGAATGTATATAAGAAGAAGAATCCATAAGGGTAAGCACTTGAGAAACTCACTTATGTGGAAGGGGTCCACATAAGTAATTCTCAAGTGTAAAGGAATGCTTAACAACTACAAAAATGTAAATATAAAAAAAGAGAAGATGGTAGTAGTTGGCTTCGAAAAATGATGCTTGATGCAGTCTTCGCTTCAAGTATGGCTACTCCCAAACTTGAAGAAGATGCTCCTCTTGATGTTGCTCTCCAAATGCTCCTACAAGGGTGGACATCCACCCATCCTCCTCTACCTATCCATTCTCTTAGTGTTGTGCTCCTTGGGTTTTCTTCATGGATGAAGAAGTGATGTAGGAGACTAAAGGGGGGTGGTGATGCTTCCCTCTAATTACCACGCCAAACCTCCTCCTTAAGGGGGGTGGAGATTTTAGGTAGAAGAATGGGTAGCCAAGGATAGATTTTTGGTGGTGGTTATGTGGTGTATAAATAAGTATTGGTTGGGTGGTGGTTATAGGTGTAGGGTTGGCTAGGGTTGGCACCAAATTTGAATGGGTGTAATGGTGGTTGGTGACAACTATGAAGAGGCACCAAGGAGGATTGATAGTTGGTGGTTTTGGAGGGCTTTTTGGAGGGAAATGAGCAGGTGCTTATAGAGGAGAATTAACACTAAGATGAAAGGGTGCCTTAGGTTATTTTTGGCGCCATCTCGATGGTGGTTACTTGTTGGTTATTAGCACCAACTTTCGGTGGAGGTAGGGTATAGTTAGGGAGCTAGGTGGCAAACATGTAGGTGGAGAGCTAAATAGCTAGCTTAGATAGCTAGCTGAGAACTAGTAGCTAAGAGGAGCTAGGTTGAGTTACCTTCAGCTAGTATGAAACTAGTTGGAGCTGAGGTAGAGATGAATGTGGACTCAACAACTAGCTAGCTAAGAGTTAGCAGCCAAGCTTAGTTGAGTTGAGCTGAAATGAGCTGCATTAGAGCTAGATGAGCTAAATTGGAGCTAATAGACCTTCTATCTTCTTTCGATTAGGATTTCTATCTTTCTCTTTAGTTTGCGAGGGTTAAGATGATCTACAATTATGTAGCATTTGAAAATTTAGTTCTCTGAAGAACTTTTAAATTGAGGGGAAAAAATGGTGAGAGAGGAAGAAGGTTGGGCAACTAGGGTTGGAGGCAATGAAGAGGCTTGGAGGAATGGTCGTCGAGGCCCTGCTCGTCATAATGGGGGGAGGTTGAGGGGCAAAAATGGTGAGAGAGGAGGAAGGCCGAGCAACTAGGGCTAGAGGTGACGAGGAGGCTTGGAGGAACGATCGTCAAGGCCTTGCTCATCATGATAAGGGGAGGCAAAGGTGGGGTCCTAGCAACAGGGGTCCTGAGAGTCATTGGAAGGCTTGGAGAGGAGGCGGGAAGGAGATCCTTTGTTTTAGATGTCTCGAGTGAGGTCATGTGGCTGCCATATGTAGAAACGCTTTGGTGTGCTTAGTGCGTCGAAGGCTCAGGCATCGACATGATACATGCATGAAGGTGTAAGGGCATGCAGCCTCCTCTGCTAACGTGGGAGGAAACCATAGGGCTTTTGCATGACATGAGAGACCCCCCCACTACTAACGCCTCCTGCCTTTGATGTCGAGGTACCACTTACGCCTGAGGTCCTCGCTACCAAGTTGCTTCTTCGTGGGGCACTCATGGGAGAGGTTATGATGGGGACCCCAACCATGGTGGCTCTTTGGGACTTGGTGAAGTCCATGAACGTGGCATCTACTCTATGGAAGGTGTCTTTCATTAGTGCTAGTCGCTTCTCTTATTTGAGTTATGTGTGGAGGATGTGGAGTCTTGGAGGTTTCGATTGTCTTCTATGGGTGATTTGTAGGTGATTTGGAGGTTGGTCTCACCTTTTGATGGGGCGCTTGATGAATGCCCCCCTCAGCATGTGGCTCTTAGGCACGTACACATGGAGATTCATGGCCTTCCTTTGCATCTCCATTCTACTGATGTGGTGTGACAAATTATCTCACGTTTTGCCACGTTGGAAGAGAGTACTTTTGTGAGTCTCTTGGAGGGGAACAGACGATCGCTTAGTATGGAAATGGAGGTTCGGTAGGGGGGACTTCTTCCAAAGAGGGTCGTGGTTCGCTATGGTGGTAGTTCTTGGTTGGTGCAGTTGAATATCTCCTTTTGCAATGTAATGGATGATGGGGAGGGAGAGGAGGACTTTTGCTGAGGTTGTAAAGGAGGGGGACTTACGAAAGAGGAAGGATCCGGTGGCTATGGAGAATGTTCATGAATAGGTGACTGGGGAGGACACATCTACAGGGCCAATGGTAGAGGATACGACAATTGTGGAGGACACACCTATTATGGAGGGCGACAACACCATGCCAGTCATGGTTGCAACTGAAGGACATCAAGAGGTGTGCACCTCCAATGTGGAGGATGGCCATCAAGGTGAGAAGGACACCACTCTTGTTACTACCTTATAGGCAAGTGACATGCCGATGTGCCGATTTGAGGTGGGTTCTTCCTCCAAGCAACAATGTGTCTTCCTCGAAGGGAAGTATAGCCTGTGAAATCAAACTAGAGACAAGGTGTTGAAGGATGAAGATCATGTTGCTAAGCTTCTCTGCGTCGAGCATACCACGCCTAAGAGTTCAAAGAGGGGGGCTAAGGCTCTTGCCCCTTGAAGATTCTCTCCTGGAATGTGCATGGGTTGCGTGACAGAGTATAGCATGCATCACTTTGTGAGTACCTCCGTGATTGGGATGTGGAGTGTGCATTGACTCAGGAGACACATGTTGATGAGGAGGGGTCTCATCTATGGAGACCATTGCATCTGGGTGGTGTGGCTGAGGTTGTGATGAAGAATGTGGTTGGGCGTGCTAGTGGTTTCGGCATTTGGTAGAAGATGGGCGTGTTACAATTAGAAGAGACCCAGATGGGATCGTTTATGGTGACTTGCAGGTTAATACGCATTTCTGATGTGTTGCCATTCTTCCTCTCATCTGTCTATGGACCATGTAATGCAGGGGAATGATCGAGTCTCTAGAATGAGTTGACAGATGTCGCTACTTTTGTGGACGGTGGCCTTTGGTTAATAGGAGGAGATTTCAACGCTATCCTCTCCTTGGAGGATCGGCCAGGGAGTAAACTAGATTCTTCTTCCCTGGGGTTCCAAATGACTGTGAATGTGTTGGACTTAGTTGATTTGCCTATGTTGGGGCAACTTGTACTTGGTGAAATGGGAGTGGGCAAATGTCGAGACTGGATAGATTTTTTTGTAATACAGGCATGATGGAGGTTTTTTAGTTGGCTTTAGTGATTGCTCTACGTAGGCCCTTTTCATATCACACTCCCATCCTCTGGGATAGTGGTGATAATGTGATGATGAGCACGTATTTCAAAGTCCAGAGATCTTGGCTGAATAAGCCTAGGTTCAAGGATATGGTATGCTCATGGTGGACATCCACGTAGGTGGAGGGGATGGCCACCCAAAGGCTTGCCTCCAAGTTGAAGCTTCTGCATGGTGTCATGTGGGGGTACAAGAAGATAGTCAAGGTGGTGCATTCACAGAAAAAGAAAGAGGCCTTGGAAGGGGTGCATCTACTTGATAATAAAGAGGAGGGGGGTCCTCTCTCTAATGAGGAGCTATGTGAACGTCGATAGCTGGAGGAGGTGGTGGCTAGGGAGGATCTCTAGTGTGAGATTGATTGACGTGAGAGATCTAGGCAGTTTTGGCTCCAGGAAGGCAACATGAACATGAAGTTCTTCCATACCTTTTCAATTCAAGCCATCATCACAACCTTATCTCTTCCTTACGTGTGGGGAAGGATGTGCTAACATCCACACCAGACATCTAGGCAGCCACCAATACATACTTTCATAAGGTCACGTGTGCAATGTTGAGGGTGCCTTGGAGGCTCACGACATCAGACATGCCACAGCTTGGGGAAGAGGAGGGTAGATCATTGGTGCACCCTGTGTCGGAGGAGGATGTGGTTACATGCATCAAAGGCCTTAATGCTGAAGGGGCTTCTGGTCCAAATAGATTCCAAGTTCTATTCTACAAGGAGTTCTAGCTCGTGGTCAGGCTGGATATTCTTGCCATGGTGAATGAGTTCCAACGTGGCAACTTTGGGTTTGAAAGAATTAATCATTCCTTGCTCTTTCTGTTGCCTAAGAGGCCAGGGGCAGATACTTTGCAGGACTTTAGGCCCATTACTTTGCACAACTCTATTTATCTAATTATTGGGAAGATTATTGCCAATCGCCTCAAAGTCGTCCTACATCCTCTTGTGAGCCCAGTCTAGTTAGCCTTCTTGAAGGGGAGATCATTGCAGGAGTCCTTCATTTTGGCATAGGAGATGATCTCTGGGTGGAGTAAGAGGAAGACCAATGCATTCATGTGGAAAGTGGACTTCTCCAAGGCATATGATTTGGTAACATGGCCGTACTTGTAGGAAATCTTCAAGCGTAGGGACTTCCCCCTGCTGTGGATTGATTGGTTGAAATGGTGTATCACTATATCTTCTTTCAGTCCTCTTATTAATGGCAAGCGAACTGGCACTTGGATCCAACCCCAACGTGGAGTTAGACAAGGATGCCTTGTGGCACCTCCTATTTTCATCCTAGCAGTGGATCCTCTCACACATTTCACCTTCAAGGCCTATGAGGGTGGGTTGCTACATGGGTACTCTTTACGTACTCAGCATACTTTGATGCTTATTCTCCAATAAGCAGACGATACAATGTTTTTTATTGAAGGAGGTCATAGGGAGTCCGAGTTTGTCAAGTGCGTGGTCACCATCTTTGGGGAGATTTCAAGATTGAAGATCAATGACGCAAAGTCATCCCTAATTTTCTATGGATGGGATATCTCTAGTCGGGAGTTATTGTCACGCATGATGGCTACACCTTTGGCCACTCTTCCCCTACATTACTTGGGCTTACCTTTGTGTGACAAAAAAATGAAGAATGCTGACTGGGCAAAGCTGTATGACAGGATTTCTATCAAACTTTCCAGGTGGAGTGGGAAGTTCTTATCTAAGGGGGGCATCTTATTCTCCTCAACTCCGTTATCTTGGCCATCCAGGTATTCTTCTTCTCTATGTTTAGGCCACCTGGCACTATGCTCAAAAGGATTGATGTGATGGGGAAATGCTTCATCTAGAAGGGTGCTTCTCATGAGGGCATTTTCCTTCAACTGGTCAAGTGGCAAGTGATATGCAAACCAAAGAGATGCAGTGGTTTGGGGGTGCATTCCTTAAGGGAGTTTGGAGACACCCTCCTTTTTAAGTAGGGTGTGAAATCTTGAAGGGCGGCAATGATCTCTGGCAACTAACCATGACGGACTCCTATGGGGACTCCAATGCACCTTCCAACCGGCTTCACCCCGTACGACCCTCCCCCTTTTGGGTGTCAGTTGCCAAAGTGTTGGAGAGTAGATGGGATTGCTTCAAGCCTACACTCGAAGATGGGAGACACTTCCGCTTCTGGAAGGATGATTGGTCGGGGCTGGGGTGTCTAAAAGACATCTACACTTGATCATATGACACGATTAGTGACAAGGAGGCCACAGCTGTAGATTATTGGGATCCTGACATGTAACTCTGTGTCCCCCTGTGCAAACTAGCCATTATGAGGGAAGATCACACGAAGATTATGGTCGCTTGATTCACGACTTACAGGTCTTCACAACAAAGGATGACGTGGATGGCTATGTTTGGTCATGTGGCATTTCTACCTCCGGCAAGGCTTATGATCCTTGCTTTCCCCCACCAATGACGATGAACATTTGGCCATGTGTGCCAAACTGTGGAAGATTAAAGTCTCGTTGAAGATTAAGGTGTTGTTGTGGCTGGCCAAGCGAGAGGGTCTTTTCATTACTTCATATCTACAATGCTTCTTTCCTTCACCCATTGCAGCGTCTCCTTTGTGCAGATTTGAGGGGGACAACGTCAAGCATTTATTTAGCTCCTACTTGGTGATGAATGAAGCTTGGCTCTGCCTTTGCCAATGCCCACTCCCTACGTGGGAAACTTTGTGGCATGAGATGGTGAGGGGATCATCCACTCCAACAACAATGGTGGCTATGCTCTAGGCCACTTGGTGTGCCAGGAATGATGTTTGTTTAATGCAGGTCGAGGGTGGATCAAACATATTTGTAGTGTTGCATTTTATTGGGCCAAGCTTTGGGCTTCCTGATGTAATAGCTTTATTGCTTAATATTTAATTATTGAATCTTTATTGAGCTCAATAGAGGTCCTTCTCTCAAAAAAAAAGAAAATCCCACATTCCCTAATCACAGACATGTAATGCATTGAATCGGACAAAAACAACATCAAATACCTAACTAATCATGCATGACTCCTAATAGTGTAGAAATGCCTAATGCATACCTAATATTGTAGTGCGAATGCAAAATACTTAGCAATTAAGTGTGAAATATGCTTAAGAATGATGATAAACATGAGTTTAGCAATCCTATACTAGCAGAAGCGAGTCATAAGAATGAAGTATACCAATGATATCAGAATACACCTGACCTACTGATGAGTCCATTTCAATCGACTAATTATAAGCTTAAGTTGGTTAATCCCTGCATTTTACAATGCACTAATATTTACATTTAGTCATAGATTAGTGCACACATTAGAACTTAGGTTTGCAGGAATTCTCTAACATTTTATACCTTGTTATGTACATAAATACTTTCATGTATTTCTCTAATTTTTCTTATGTACATAAATAATTTCATCTATTTCTCTAATTTTGTAGGTACCTTAGTATTTCCATACTGCCTCTTTGACATCCAAAATAAATCATAATATAGCATTCCCATCACAAGCATAGCTTTCCTTAAATCTCCATTGCAAAACTTAATTAAGCCCATCGTAGATCCCATAATACTCATTTCCTACTTCTATTTCTCTTCATGAGACC
Source organism: Thalassia testudinum (assembly GCA_037157565.1). Classification (NCBI taxonomy): domain Eukaryota; kingdom Viridiplantae; phylum Streptophyta; class Magnoliopsida; order Alismatales; family Hydrocharitaceae; genus Thalassia; species Thalassia testudinum. The sequence goes on along the minus strand of JAZHRO010000015.1, from coordinate 18,977,667 downwards.
ACTCATTTTTTTCCATGCACATATGCCAATTGCCCTCTCATGGGTTGCACATCCCTTTCTCTTTCTCTTTTCCCCATGACCCAAAAGCTCTCTTCATGGAAGGCCCAACTACACCCTCACTCCCTCATCGCACACACACTACCCACACTACTGGACACCCCAATATCCCAAAACCCAGCTCTACCCTCTCCGCAGACTTGTGCGACACTCCTCAATGCAGGCCGTAAGGGGCGCTACATCCCCTTACTCCATCTCCTCATCGCACACCTACAGAACACCCATCGTTCCCCATCATAGAGAGCTTCCATCTTCCTCCCTACTTGATACCCTCATGGCCCCCAGCTGACACACACACCTCACCTCCACTCGATTCCCATTCCCACATCTCACGGCAAACCACCACCAGTACTCCACCACTCCAACCCCAGCCAACCATCCATCTTCATCCACCTCAAGGCCCTTCTTCCCATCCGAATCCTCTCCTCTTCCCACTCCTCTCATCTATCTCAACAGTCCAATACCAAAGCTAGACCATCGGACCATAACCCACGGCCACCATTGCGAGGAGGAGCTTGGAGGACACACGACCATCCCCTACCACCTCAAGGCCTCAGGCATGGCCGCGCATCATCGCCATCGACACAGTCGCTATCTCCGCATCGACGAATCTGAAGGGGGTTTTATATTTGTTCATTTCATTTAATGTATTAAGAACTCGTCTACTGATTTGAGAATGAATGGTTTAATTGCTATTATGATGTGTGAGATTGTGGTTTCAATGTGTGGTTAATTCCTTGGTGTGGGAGGAATGTGGGTGGACTTAGGTGACTAGAGTTCTTCGGGGTTAGACTAGCTTGCGAAGATCTAAACCCATGTTGGTTTATGCATTCCTAAATTTGAAGACAACACAAGCTTAGAACATGGCTCTGAGTTGGGTTATGCCTCGGATTGAGGGGATGATAAGTCAAGACTAGGGGGACAATCTTCCTAAGGTTATTCTAATCCTTATGGACTCTAAAGTGCTTAAGGAAGCCTTTCAAACCTCCCCCACATTGCATATATTGGTTTTGATCCATTAAGTTCTCAATTTAGTTTTGTCGTAGTGTTTTCTTCTAAATTTTATATTGTCTATGTGTTCTCTGTAAATCTATTTTGCATACCAAAAATCATCAACAAAATCTAGGTTCCTACATGTGTGTATCTTTTCAAATAAGCTTTCCATTGATACAAAGGTAGGTTTGCTCATTATATAGAAAAAGATAAAAATCTTAGACTATGGGTGTGTCAATCTAAATTTTTAGAATTTGAATTCTGCTCTTATATGGATTTTGTTAAATTGCATGGAACTTGAATTTAGTCGAAATTTGTGGCCACGATTTTCTAGGCAAAACTAATTTCTCGACAAAAATTCCTAAAAAATTTTCGACTAGGTTAAGCACATTGGCCAATCTGAAATCCCTTGGAGGGTTAATTTTGAACATGGACTTTAATCTGATTATTAATTTTTAAAATTATAAAAAAATTTATGAGCACTCTTAGTTAGACACGTCACATCTCTCTCACTAGATCGACTCGACTTGTCTTGTACTATATATTTTTTTAAGTCGAAATACTTTTTTAGATTGATGCACTTAATTGATGTGAACATAACATCACATGGAGTATAAAGATCAACAGAAGTAGAACACCCGAGATAGTTAGAATTAAGGGTAGAGATATGTGGTATGTCAAGATCAACTGCAATCTTGTGAGGAACCAAGTCAATAAACCCTGCCAATGAGGATGAGTAAGACATTGGGTCACTACATAAAAGCCCAATGTTAGCATAGTACTTGGATTCCTCATCCTTGTGGTCCTTCTCAATAAGATCACAGTCGAAGTTCTTGGTTGCCCTAAAAATCTCCAATCTAAGCTTCTCATTGCACAGGGAAATTTTCATACACTTGGATGCTCAATCTATGTTGTCTCGAGCAGTCGCCAAAAACGTGTCACCCATAATGATAAGTGCATCACGGAGGTTTGGGGGAACCTCCATGTCCATAATGAAAAAGTCCACCGGGAAGCAAAACCTATGGACCTTCATAATTACGTTCCCAACCACCCCCCTCGATACTTTCACAGATTTGTCTGCTAACTAGATAGTAACCGAGGTGGAATTCAACTCCCCAAATCGAAAACAAACATACACGGTAATGGGAGTCAAGTTGATGGAGAAACCCAAGTGTAGAAGGGCCCTATCAAATGAAAAGTCTTGCAAGAAACAAGAGATGAGTGGAGTCCCAGGGTCTTTCTTTTCAGGCAGTTGGTCACTCAGTATGGCCGCGCTAGCTTGCTCAGAGAGCACTGTCTTCTTCACCTTCTTTGGCTATCACCTTGGTGTACAGTAATCCTTGAAGAATCGATCGACAATAGGGATGTGATCTATGGCCTCGAGGAAGGTGACTTGCATATGAATATCCTTGAACATCGATTTTAGGTCATCGTGGTTCTTCGTACCCTTCATCTTCTTCACGATCTCTTTGGTCAAAGCTCCAGGGAAAGGTACCAGAATCTCAGGGTTAGAGGTGGCTAGTTCTTTTCCTTTGTCCTTAGGTGGCTCCTTATCAGTATTAGAATGGGAGGAGTGATATGGTGAATCAATGTGCAAATTTAATTTAGTAATCGGACGCTGTAGCTCAACTCGTGTTTGATTCCCAAATCACTTAAATTTACCAATGAGACCACTAATCAGATTTTGAAATTTGTTTTGGTAAACCCCAGTCAAATCCTCAAGGAGGCGATATTGGCTCTTAATTGCTTTGAAATCCGCTTATCGATTATTTTATTTTTGATCTTTTTGGCTTTTGATATTTTTGTGGTCTTTTTGTTTGATTATGAAAGCAACGAGAACGAAACTAAGACTAAAGATCTACACTTTCTTTTTTGTCTTTTTGATTAAGGAATAAAGCAACAAGAGCAATGATATTTCCATAATTATTTTTGTTAATTAATGCCTAACTAATGTTGGTCTAAGGGTAATTTAGGTTAGATTAGTCATATTAGGTCATTTTGTAAATAATGCATACTTGTAAGCTTTTGTGCAATTTTTCCTACAATTGTATCTAGAACCTTGATGTGTTTATTTTTATATGTGTAGATACAAAATTTCAAGTTAATCAGAGTAAGGTTGATTGAATTTTCTGTATTGAGCTCACTTGGAAGAGGACTGAGCCTAAGTGGTGGACTTATTTGGAAACCCAATTAATTTAGACCCTAGCCCAATTTAGGAACCTAATTACCTAGCCTAGAAACCCCTTATGACCAACCAAAACCTTATCCTAAAACCTATAGTGGTCAACCATTAAGGATACCTAATCCTATCCACCTAAAATCCCAACAAAACTTAGGGAAACCTAGAACATATCCCAACCCAACAAACCTTATTTGGCCATCCCTTTTTATACTCCAATAAATACCATTTTAGATGGTTAAAATATACTATAATTTATCCACCAATAGATCTAAATCCTTGGCTCCTAATTTGCCTACCTAAATTCCTATCTTAAAACCCAAAACCAAATCATATTCCTAATCTTAAACTTAATCTCAAAATTCATAACATGACACACCTTTAGTATTTGGCCATAACTTTTTCATTTTAAATTCAAATTTAGTGATTCAAGTTGTGTTGGAAAGCTTATTTCGAGAGCTACAACTTTACGTTGATAAGCAACTTGAAATTCAAAATAGAAATAGGCCAAAAATTTGAGAGAATCACAGCCCTCCATCATCCTCTCAAAGTCATCCTAGCCCTCCAACTCCAACAACTCCTAACCTATTCTATCCACCTATTCCTTCATCCTATTCCTTGATTCCTAGACTCCTAATCCTAGCCCTTTATTTTGGTGATCTAAGGCAATTTGGATCAACTAATCACAAGCTTTCTTGACCTTTATATTAAACACCCTAGCCACCTCCTTAGGATCATTCCTTTCCACTTCCAAATAGATCCACCAACTAGAATTAGTCCTCTACTTCTTCCTTCTCCCCTTGGAGATTGTGGGTGTGCCTTTGCATCTGCATCTATGCCGACACTCCAGACTTCACCCTCGAAGCCCTTCCTTTATATTTCTCTAGTCTAGTTTTAGTTGTTGCAATTGTAGAAGCATTCCAATAGTTATAATACTAGTGCTTCTTGTGCCAAACTATTATCTTATTCAATAAAAGTTCCAGTATTTATTTTTTCAACTTATCTTCAAGTTGTAAGCTTTCTAGTATTTAGTTAAAAGTTGCATGCCTAGTTCTAATAGTTATCTTGCTTGATAATTGATTCTAGTTCTTGTATTGGAAAATGATTTTGATCTATTTGTCTCCCTGCGAACAACTTGGACTCCCATATTTTCATTCGAAAATCTTACGAGTTCGATCCAATTTACAAATTTCAAAAATTTATATGTGCATTTTTTACGACGAAAAGTGATTTCTTGCAATCACATCCGCAAATAGAAAATGGAACAAAAATGGGAACTCAATCTTTTATTGCATGGGAACACGAAAGTACACTACTTGAATAAAAGGAAAATACATTAGCACTTGAAATGTTTTTTACAACATGTGGACTAAGCCACTTATACAAGGCTTGCAACAAAAGATAAATCATAAAATGATGGCATGGGTTTAGTGGGGCTTAGGACAAGGTTGAGGAAGTGCAGGCTATGAGATGCAGGTGCTAGGTATGGTCATCAAACGTCTGGGAGATGGTGGAAAACAGCTTAAATGGAAATCTAGGACATCTGGAATGGGAGGTTGGACGTTTGAAATGGGAGCTAGGTGATGGTTTGGTGCGTGAGTTTGTGTGTGCATTAATGGTGATATGTGGCTGCTATCTATGGTGGTGGTGGCTATGGTCGACAGATAGGGGAAAGAGAGGAGGCAAGGGAGAGGAGGAATGGAATAGAGGTGGTCGGTAGGTGGTTGACAGCCAGTGGTGGCATTGGTAGCAATGGCAGCGTGTAAAAAAAAGAAAAAAGAAATGAAATAGAGGAAGAACAAGGGACGTGTGGGCTGCTATGGATTTAGTCAAAATTGGAGATGGTCGTGGATTAATCAACCGAGTCTAGTTGACGAGGAGGTAGATGATTAGCCCATATTTGTGAGCTATTTGATTACTTTAATATCTAGATATTAGATTAATATTAGTATGAACATAACTTGTATTAGGATGTAAATAAATTAATTCATATATTATATGCATTACATTACATTACATGCATTGTTAGATGTAAGTTCCATTTAATAATTTGTAGGGGTTCATGCATAAATTTGCAATCGATCCTTTTCATATTTTAATCATGTATCCATGCTGCAGGTTCGAACATGAAAAGGGAGCTTGATTTCCGATGGCAATTCAAGACAGTAATGAAGGAGTGGGAGAAGTGGATCTGGTTGACCACATCCTCTGACGCTCCTTCCCTCCTGTCTCTATTTCAAATCAGCCTGCAGCAACTATAAGAAAGGAAGAGCCACAAGCGGACTCGAGGAGGCCACCACCTGACTCCACTACCGTGAAGAGCTTCGAACTCACCTCTAGCTCAACACCGTGGGCCTCCACGATCGAGCTCCACCACACCATGGGCTGACTGGGTGGCAGACTGTTGTGCCAAGATGGTGGACTCAACCATCACCGTGTGCAGCTACGTGTGGCATGACAAACCACATCGCCATCTACCTCGCCACACCACCGTGAGTGCATCTGTGCACGACCACAACAACAACACCCACTACCACCGCCTTCCTAGTTTCCCTTCTCCCTTGTTTTCACCCTCTACATGAATCGACACCACCACCATCTTCTCCATCTTGATCCCCTTCCCCTCTTTTATCTTCATCTTTTAGTGAACCTAAACAACTACCACCCACAACCTTCACAAACCCAACATCACCATCACCTCCAGTAGAACCACCAACACTGCCCCTCACCACCTGCCAACCCTTACATCACTCCAAGCGGCCAAGAGCCATTGATGCCATCAACTCCCGTGCACTCCACCACCGTCGCATGTAGCCAACTCCACCGCGCTCGCACCCACCAGTGCTGCTCCAACCATGCGTGACCTCTGCACACGAGCCCCTCGCCATGAATCGCTTCAGTGTGCACCGTACTTCGCCAACTCCACGCACAGGCACGCCTCACGCCTAGCACGCTTCAGCGTGGAGCTACTGCTGTACGCAGCAGCAACCACCACACCTCCCCTCATGCCGCTTGCGTCTCCTCATCCTCCTCACTCCGTGCATCACCCACCGCCGTTGCACCATCGCCATCCATGCGCGCCATCAAGGAGCGATGCATCTTCCCACTCCAGCAACTAACAGGAAGAGCTCCACCGCACCCACCATCCGCTCTCCTCGCTATGCCCCACTCCGGCCACCATTTCCATGAGACCACCACCATTAGAAGCGGCTCATCTCACTCTCCCTCCAGCCCTCCCTCCATGCACGCACACGAGCAAGGGAAGAGAATTCACTATTTTAGTCTCTATTAATAATTACATCTACATGCCATTGCCACCTTTCATTTTGCTTTTATTAATTAAATATTATGGAGGTTTTATGAGATCCCTCCTCATCTTTCATGCAAATGCGATGGCAGCTGATTTAAGCTTTATTTCACATTTTTACCTTAATCTAATGGGGGTGTTGGTTCAATTTCCTGAGGAAATTATTCGTGAACAATAATATTTCGACTTGTGCTACTTTGAGTTGTTAATTTTAATTGTTTGGAAAAGTGATTTTCTACCAAGCAAAAAAATACGACACGACATTTTATGTGCAAAATATCATCGGAAACGAAAATCGTCTTTTCAAATGGTACTGTTGTCGGGGAGGCAACAAGCTTGTTAGAATACTCACAGTCATTTATTTGTTCACATTTTATTTGAGGCATATTTCACACAATTTTCTTTTTATGCTAGGTACCTCTGGGAGAATCATCGCACCTGACTCATCACCTTTGTATTGTGGACCTTGGGTCACACATTTGGGAGAAGGAGCACCATAGCCACCGCACCATCTTTGTGATTCCACCGTTAGAGGAGGACACCCAGAGTCTTAGCTGATCTTAGTGTAGGATTTAGACTTTAGACTTGATTTTATTTTCTTAGCACATTTGGTTTGAGACCCTTGTTCTAGATTACATTTTGAGGGGTTTGTTCCTCGACCTTCATTTAGGCCCCTGCGTGAGTAATTTTTCGGGAGTTTGTTCCCATTTGTTTCAATCCAGGTTTTTCTTTTATTTAATGGGTTGTTTATCCTTTATTGTTTGTGTAAGTAGGGTCGATAAAAACATTAAAGAAAAAAAATCATGAACTACCTGCTAGAAGTTGCATGTCGTAGGACAACCATTTAAGTGTGTATGAGCAGCCTCTAGACCTATTTTTCTTGCATTTGCGTACATTTCATTGCTGATCGCTGAAGGCAAGGTACATCCTCTTTTTTTGCATCTATATTTGTTCACGCATTTGCATTTGGACTTAATTCATTGACCACATAATCTGTCTTGAAGCGATCTAATAAAGTGGTCACATTTAATTTTATAAAAAAAGAATAATTAAAGGAGGAACATTTAAAAACCAAGAACTTGATTTTCAAACTTTGCGAGCGATAAAAAATTCAAAATCAAAATCTTTTGCGATGTATGCACACTTGTATGCTCTTACACCATAACGCATTTAGACACTCCTTAGGTTTGGAGCTACTAGGACTAGAGCCTCCTATTACTAGGATTTAAAGTGACCCAAACTTTAGTTCAGAGGTGAAGTTGCTTCCAAACCTTACGGATTGAGGGTAGTTAAGAAGCAAGTTAAAGCAATGCTTCAAAGGAAGGGTTTGACCCTACTTGCATCCCTCTTTGCCATGTTTGGTGGTGACTAAACTTTTTGGGCTCTAGGGAGGATCACCTAAGTCTCAGTTAGGTCTTCTTAGGTGTATTGTAGGTTGACAAGTAGGTGCGTAACTATTTGGATAACTTGTTTTGTCACCTACAAAATGGAACTAAACTCAAGTGCCTAAATCTATAAAGACCTGAAAAGTCCTTTTGAATTGTATTTACTTGGGAAAATTTTGAATTTGGTGTAGTAAGAATGGACTACTTTGATCACCTCTCTTTCACCCTTTGCCAACACCTTTACCCCCACTCTGTAATCTTTGATCCCATACGCCAAGATGATCCATCCTTTGATGAACATAATGATAGTCATTGGGATCCTTTTTACTCCTACTATAGGAGTATTGGTTTAATTAAGCTCCATCATGGTGAGCAGAATCTAGGAGAGGGAAATACCTTGTCTAATATTCTATATACCATAGAAATACCCAACCCACCCTCCTTGAAAATTGTTAATAGTTAGACAGAAACTCTTAGGTATTATACCTCTAAGCCTGACTTCTCTCCTAAAAATAATAATGACTTCACCTTGAAACTGGAAATACAAAAAATGCAAGACGAAATGATCAAATTATTAGGATAATCTTCGAGAGCAGGCCAACAAGGAAATGAAGACATTAGCCACCTAACTTACACCCTTGAGGATGATTTGCACCCCTCTACGCTAAATGCATCTCCCGTGGGAGAGCCACACCCTAAGTTGAAGGGAAATGATGGGGATTCTGTAAGGAAGAATAGCTACTTTTTTATGATTGATTTTGAATCCTCCCCACTAGATGATCCTTCCTTGAGAAGTCCATGCATTAAGTGGGACGATGATAGTATGAATCAAAGTAGCTACCATTTGGATTTAGAAAGGTGGCAACTTGAGGAAGATGATGATCAGGTTGAATATCCACCTGAATTATATTAGAGTCAAAAGAAGGTACAAATGGTACCTTTGGAAGACCTCGACGTAGATGATAGTATTTTTCTCACATTTGATGAGTAGGGTTTAAGTCATGTTGTTAATCCTACCCTCCCTTCTAATCGTGAGATGGAACTCAAACCAACCCCTAGGGAACCTAACCCTGAAATTCACCTATTTGAGGAGTTTGATGATACAATTAAGAACATTTTACCCCAGATAGAGTGTCCCAAGGGATCTGTGGAAATGTTAGATAAATTTAAACCTCGGGTGAATGATGAATTAATTGAGGAGGATGAATTATGTGCGGAACCTACATTCAGGATTTGGAGTGACACTAAGGGTAATTATATCTTATTTGAAGAATTAGCCCTCGAGGATGTCACAGATTTGATCAACTTAGGTTTCCCTCCGTGCTATTAATAATATCCCTCCTCATGATGAAATAATGAAAAATGTGGAAGCAACTTCTGAGATTTATGTGGATTCACATATAAACTCTGGGGAGGATTTGAGTGAAGAATAAGAACCCAAGAATAAAATTAATAGGGTAATCCCTAAATCTGTTGCCTCCAACCTACCTTCATTTAATTGGGAGTCACCCTTTGATTCACCTATGTCTAAAGGCGAAATTTTCACTCCATACCTTGAACTTATCACTAATGAAGAGTAGGTAGATACTTGTGATATTACCAAAGATGCTAGGGACACAATTGAAGAACTGGAAAGGTTGTTAGCAGTGGACACTAAACTGATTAGACCCAATATGGATCTTATGGCCATTCACCAGCCACAAAATTTGGACACTTTAGACAATCCTTGGATTGGAAATTTGCTCACTTCTATTCTGACTAGGGGCTTAGTGAACCAATATCTCTTGTAATGGGGTACCGGATATGGATTGATGCTTTCTATGGTCATTCCATTACTTTAGGGGTATATCTTTGCACCATTCCTTCCCCATCTCGTTTGGAGGATCCTTGTCATCCTCTCCATACCCCTTAGGAGGTCGTTACTTCCACCTATCATTTAGAACCTCCTTCGGTGACCTTGGAAGATTTCATTCCCATCTTAGTTGGGTAAGCATTTGCTATTGGGATTCATCATCAGCTCGGCAACATCCTAGGTTACCTATTTTCTAGGCCTGTATTGTTACACTCATTTTTAGGGCCTATTTCTTTGGTTTTGGAACCTAACTTGCAGATTCTTTAGCTACTCGACTACCAACAAAATAACGGCAACCCAACTCTAACCCGGGTAATACCCTTCTATGCAATGGGGACATTGCAAATTTTAGGCATGGGGGGGTGTCCTTAGGGGATATACATAGCATATATACATAGTTGTATACATCTGCATAACATTGCATAACATGCATTTGCATTAAAAAAAAAAAGTTGTGCTTAACTGGTTGGGCCCTACATTCTTAGGCATAAGACCAGGACTTTAGGTTTAGACTAAGTTAACTCTAGGTGTTTGACTTTAGAAGTTAACTTGAGCTACTAGCTTTAGACCCTTAGCGTCCTTTGTGAACTTAAAAACTCAAGTAAGAGTTAAGATGTAGACCATTCCTCAAGAGGTTGAGAAAGGAAAGCTAAGGATTGATTAAAGGCTGGGTAATATCTGGTGTCTTTTCTATGTTTTGGTTTATGGGTCCTCGTAACCTAAGCATTCACATTTCACACACACTTGGACTTGTGTAAATAGTGATCACCTTAATTCCTTAAAGAAAATTTGCTTCTCTCAATTCTGACTTAGGAGAAGCTTGAAAACACAACTTGATTGGATAAGTTTCTGCAGCATGAGAGGTGGAGTATATACTCACCTTGATGACATGATGATAACATGTCACTTCCTCGGTGCTTGTCTCTTAGGATATTCATTCTACTGGGGGCATTTAAGCATATTGTGCGGTTCAAGTACCATGGGCGACCCTATCTCAAAGTGCCGATTATCACAGGCCTGAATTCGCTTAAGAAATCCATGAGCAATACTATCTCGAAGTGTTGATTGCTAGGAGTTCTTGGGATCATCATGAGCGGTGCTATCTTGAGATCGAAAGCCAGGCACCCTTTAAAGTTCGGTAATAGGGATAATGAATCTGACACATACCGTGTTGATAGCTGATCTAAGGTTAGACTTAAAGGAATCAAACAAAAAAATATATATTACAAAAAAAATCCTTCTTACTCTCTTTCTAGGTTGGCAATCATACCAACCTCAAATAACTCAAAGTAATGCACATGCACGGATGCTTTAATCTTTGGGACCAATAAACCCTAGGGTAGAGCTAGAAATCAAGGAAACCTGTGCCTGTAACTTGTCCTTAGCTGACCTAGTCTGTAACTTAGTAACTACTTTGGAACCTTAGGTCTAAAGTCTATAACCTAACATGTTTCTAAGGGAAGATCGATTGGGTTGGCTAGTCTACTTTGAGAGCTGGGTTATTACTTGAGTTTGCTAGGGACTAACAAAAAGTAGGCATTAGAGTATTTGATAAGTCCATATTTGTGGTCTATTTGATTACTTTAATGCCTAGATATTAGATTAACATTAGTATGAACATAGCTTGCATTAAAATGTAAATAAATTAATTCATATATTTACTTGTTAAATGCATTACATTACATTACATGCATTGTTAGATGTAAGTTCCATTTAATAATTTGTAGGGGTTCATGCATAAATTTGCAATCAATTCTTTTCCAAATTTTAATTGTGTATCCATGGTTCGAACATTAAAAGGGACCTTGATTTCCGGTGGCAATTCAAGGTAATAATGAAGGAGCAGGAGAAGTGGATTTGGTCGGTTGCATCCTCCGACACTCCTTCCCTCTTGTCTCCAATTCAAATTAGCCTCTAGCAGCTATAAGAAAGGAGGAGCCACAACCGAACTCGAGGAGGTGACCACTCGACTCCACCGTGAAGAGCTTCAAGCTCACCTCCACTTCACCACCGTGGGCCTCCACGGCCAAGCTCCGCCACATCGTGGGCCAGCGGGGTGACAAACCGCCATGCCAAGACGATGGACTCAACCACCATCGTGTGCAGCTCTTGCAACGGCTCCATCGTGGGCGTATGGCGTGATAGGCCACATTGCCATCTACCTTGCCACACCATCATGAGAGCATCTACTGGTGCACGACCACAACAACAACACCCATTGCCACCACCTTCTTGGTCTTCCTTCTCCCCTCTTTTCACCCTCTACGTGAACCAACACCACCACCATCTTCTCCATCTTCACCTCCTTCCCCTCTTTTATCTTCATCTTTCAGTGAACCCAAACAACCACCACCCATAGCCTTCACAAACCCAACATCACCATCACCTCCAACATAACCACCAGCACTGCCCCTCACCACCCGCCAACCCTCTCGTCACTCCAAGTGGCCAATGGCCGCTTAAACCATCTGTGCCCGTGCACTCCACGACTGCCATGTGTAGCCGACACTGCCGTCGCTCTCACCCACCGACACTGCTCCAACCACGCACAACCTCTGCACGTGAGCCCCTCGCTGTGAACCGCTCTAGCGTGCACCGCACTTCGCCAACTCCACCGCGCACAGGGGCGCCTCATGCCCAGCACGCTTGAGCGTGGAGCTATTGCTACACGTAGCAGCAACCACCTCCACACCTCCCCTCACGCTGCCCGCGTCTCCTCTTCCTCATTCTGCATGCCACCCACCACCGCTGTGCAATCGTCGTCCACGCACGCCATCAAGGAGCGACGCACCTTCCTGCTCCTGCAACTAGCAGAAAGAGCTCCACCGCACCCACCATCCCCTCTCCTCGCTGTGCCCCGCTCTTGCCACCATTTTCCACTAGACAACCACCATCGGAAGTGGCTCGGCTCACTCTCCCTCCGGCGAGCTCCTCACCTCCAACCATCCCTCCATGCACACACACGAGCAAGGGAAGCGAATCCTCTCTATTAGTCTTTATTAATAATTACATTTACATCCACTACCACCTTTCATTTTGCTTTTATTAATTAAATATTGTGGTGGTTTTATGAGATCCCTCCTCATTTTTCATGCAAATGCGATGTCAGCTAATTTAAGCTTTATTTCACATCTTTACCTTAATCTAATGGGGGTGTTGGTTTAATTTCTTGAGGAAATTATTCGTGAACAATAATATTTTGACTTATGCGAGTTTTAATGGGCGCATTCCTTCCTGTGGACATGACCTACTCTTTTAAGTGGTTAATTTTAATTGTTTTGAAAAGTGATTTTCTACCACGCAAACAAATACAAAGATGCAAAATTTTATGTTTAAAACATCATCAAAAACAAAAATTGTCTTTTCAGTAGAGGGGGTGGAGAGAAGTAGATAAGTGGTTGTGGGGGATTGAAAGGTAGAGGATGGTGGTCGTATTCGGTGATGGAGGCTGATGGGTTACCGACGGTGGTATGTGGGTGACCGGTTTAAGTGAAGAAAAGGAGAGGGGGACTATGAGGGATGTGGTGAGGGCGGCTACAGTTGGTGTTGTTGCTGATGTGTGGATGGCTATGGTGGTGGCCGGTGGTAGAGTGGGTGAGATGGTCAATAGCCAAGAGTGAAGATGGTGACTAGCAGTGGTGCTTGTGGTGTGTGTGCTTGTGTTGGGTGTGTGTACAAAGCAACAAGATCAACATAAAAACTAGAAGAATGAGAAACAAATAACATGAAATTGGAAATAAAACAAGCTTGCAATAAAAATAAAATCTAACTACTAAAAAGAAGAAGAGGAGATGAGATCTCCACGTCAAGCCGTTATCGTTGGTTGTGGAGAGGGGTTGGTGATCCTTGGCATTGAAGGACTACACCGCCTCAATACTAAGGTGACCAGTGGTGGACCATATGGCCACCGGCCACTAGAGGGGAGGAGGAAAAGTAGAGAAGTGGAGTTGAGGGAAAGGAAAGAATGGAGAGGAGTCACCCAAGAGAAGAGGGGGGGGGGGGGGGGGGGGGGGGGGGGAGGGGGTGAATGAGAAGAGAGAGGACTGGTGCACCTTAAGGAGGGGAAAAAAATCTATAGAGTCCTAGTTGGTTCTCTCCTAATGGAGAGATTAAGGGTGGTTAATTGGGTGTTAATGAGGGTTAAGATGGGTGATTAGGTGGGAGTTTAGGTGGTGGTATTAGGTATCAAAATAAAATTAAAAAATGTGGTGTTGGGCCTAGTGTGTGGAGGATTTAATGGTGGATTAATTGGTCCTAAATGGATTCTATTTTGGTGGCTAGTTAGTGGATGAGTGTGGAATAAATTAGGTGTAGATGTGTGCATTTTGTGTACATGTGTGTGTACATATATATTCATTGCAAAGTGGACATATGTGTTAAACAAATATATGTGGATGCACGTGGATGTGTGTAGGTTAGTTAGAATGGGTTATGTTAGCATGGGTCTGGTTCGGTTTGAGTGATTAGGCTTGGGTTAGGTTGTCTTAGCTGTTTCCTTCTGTTTGATCTAATCTACATGCATGCTCCCTACTCCACATCATCTATTGTGAGAAGCAATTAATGATGGCTCTATCACGTGCCTTTTCGCATTTCCAATTCAGCACGAATCTCGCTCCTCTCCTATGGATCTATATACATGAATTGATAGTATCAACAACAAACCCATAAAATAGAGAAAAATAGACTAAGCATATACAAGAATGCAGATGTATGATATGCATGAAGTGCATGCTCTATTTACAATGTAAGCTAGTATTTAGTCTAATTTAGTCATTTTAGAACCCATGATTGCTGCGTAATTATACTCTCATGTCTAAATATTGCTGGTCCCTAGTAAGTGAATGCATGATTATCTATACCCTAATTTTTTCTTTTCTTTTCCTTTGACTTTATTATAAAATATTGAGTCGAGGATCAAACTTTTTTAGATATCGGTTGTCACAATCCCTAGGAACTAATACTTAAGACTTCTCTCATTTCTTTCTCTTTTTTCTTTCTTTTCTCTTTTCTCTCAATTTTTTTTTCCAATTTTTGTTTAGGGTTTTGATATTTCCATGATTATTTATATAATTAATACCTAACTAATGTTAGTCTAAGAATAATTTAGGTTAGATTGCATTTAATTAAGTTAGATTAGACATTCTAAGTCATTTTATAAATAATGCATATTTATGAACTTTTATGTAATTTTTTCCACAATTGTATTTAATATATTGATATATTTATTTTTATATGTGTAGATATAAAATTTTAGATTAATCTAAGTAATGCTGATTGGATTTCTAGACTCCAGCTTATTTGAGAAGATGACCACCTACGCTACCCTCCACATGCAACATCAAATCCCACGTAAGACACATACTCCCTTGTCCCATGCAACCCTCGACCTACGTAACCATAACCCATACAAAAAACAAAGATCCCACCAAAACTCATCCCAACCACCCACAACCACCGACTTTCCCATGCAATCTCTACGTAACCCAATCCCAGCCGGTAATTAGCTACGTATGCATCACCCCTTAACAACTCTATCCCCTTATCAACACCCTACGTACTCCCTCTATCCCAAGACCAATTCCACCGTAATGAATCCCTTACCCAATCCCATAACCGAAAACCCATGCAAATCCCACATCCCGCTCACGTACCCAACTCTCAAAATCCGTGCAACAACCTAAATAATTCCTATATGCCACTAAACCTACGTAAATCCTTCACATGGCCCCACCGGCCATGCAATTCATCTTTTATTTAATTCATTTATCCACAAGCAAAACCTGCCGATCTCTCTACCACTAACAACTCAACTTATCCCCTCCTATTAATCATTTTATTTCCCATCCTATCATAAATCCTAACCATCCATTACCCTTCCTATTTAATCTAGACCCTAGATTTATTTCCAACAAAAACCTAACATATCCTATCACCTAGCCTTTAATCTAACCCTTAATCCTTAACCTATTAATCCTAGCCATCTAAATTAGTGATCTTAGGCACCTTAGATCGACCAATAAGAAACTTCCCTATCTCCTATAAAAACACCTAGGCATGCCTCCTTAGGAATAATCTCCTACTTATAATTTTCTACCTCCACATAGTCTCTACTAACTAGTGCTAGTCCACGCCAACTCTGGTTGTTCTGGTGGGTGCACCTTTGCATACATATCTACGCCGACACTCCAAACTTCTCCTTCGAAACCCATAATTTTTGCATTTCTTGAGTCTAGTTTTAGTTGTACAAATCTAGTTAGTTGTAATTTTTCAAGCATTCCTCTAGTTGTAGTATTCTTCTATTGTTAAACTCTTATCCTATTCAATAAAAGTTCTAGTATTTATTTTTCAACTTGTCTTCAAGTTGTATGCTTTCTAGTAATAGTATATTATAGTTCTAGTAGTTTCATGCTATTAAATTTAGCATTAGTTTTAATAATCATCCTACTTGATATTCGATTCTAGTTCAAATTATGGAAGCGATTTTGATTTATTTTGCCTCTGTGAATGACTCGGACTCTCATATTTCTATTCGAAAAATCTTACGAGTTCGATTTCACTTACAAATTCAAGAATTTTTGTATGCATTTATTACGACAAAAAGCAATTTTTCACAATCACATTTGCATTCAGAATAGGTTTTAGGGTAACTTTCTCTTGCTACCCAATCCACCTAAGATTCAAAAGGCTCAAAAGCGCTAAGCGTCCAGTTAGTGTGAGTGTGACCTATCGTATGGATGATTGTAATGAACCCTAGGTAGCCCTAAACTCCAGGCAACCCAAATGAAAATGTGGTGCCTAAAGGTTTATCTTTCTGACTAGGTAGTTTTCTCCCTATTGCTTTTTCTATGGGGTCAACATCAGGACGAACCTAGCGTATATCTCCTCATGATTTTATATACTTCTACTTCCTCGCTACGCCTTGTTGGTGCTAAAGCACCGCGATTATTTATTTTTATGATAACAAAACACGTATCATTTAACATTTGCACTTGAAGTCTTAGATTTCAGGTTAATTGCAAATGAAGACGTAGTTAGACGAAGTTCGAGCTCGCATCCAGGATGGATTAGAGGAGCTTGATGGAGAACAAAAGGAGCTTCGTGAGGAGCGATAGCTTGAAGATGGAAGGACAAGAAGAATAGGATAGAATTCTATTTATCTCTTTCATGTACTTTTATCTTTATTTCCTTGCTCTTTATTTTGTTACTTAGATTTATGTTAAAGAGCCTCAAAAAACCCTGACAGTAGTCCTAAGAACACTTGCACAACCCTAGGATACTTAGGTTTTCTGTAGAGAACTTAGAAAACCAATATAGGATTCAAACAGCCTTTTCAAACATCTAACCTGAAAATCAACCGTCTGATAAATATTTTAAGACGCCTGACTGTTGACTCAGACGTCCGATTATGTTTAGGCTAGACTTAGCTAGTTTTGTCTGATGAAATCAGACGTCCAGACCTTAGTCCAGACATCGTAGAAGATGTCTGATGACTTTACCAGATGTCTAATTAGTGGACCAGTGGCTGCCTTAGTAAATACTAAAGGAAATGACAGTTGCCCCATATCAGACGTCCGTAGAGGACCCCAGACGTCTGATACATGACCGTTTTGCCTCAGCTAACCCAAAATCTCTTCTCAGAGATCTTATAGCCGTTGCACTCCCTTGGGAATCCATTTCCGTAGAAAAGTAGGTTTCCAGATGTCTAGACATCATTCCAGACATCCTGTATGTTGTCTGATGACAATGCACTAGAACTCTGTTTAGATCTGATTCAAGTCAGGAAGGAAACCCGCCTAAAATCAGACGTCTGACTTTGCTCCCAAATGTCTTAAACTAGTTTTCCAGACGTCCGATGCCAGGATCAGACATCTGATAACCCTGTCAGTGTAATGATTAATCTTGATTTTGGTCTGATTTTCTTGGACCTTGCACCCAACGGCTATAGAAGCCTTCCAAGGCATTCCAAAGCCTTCCTAGGGCCTCTATAAATAGAGGAGAACCCTTGCCACTCACATACACACCAAGATACATCTAGACACACCAAGTACAAGCATTTCAACATCCTTGTGTCAAATTAATCTATAGAAGAAGCTCTTTCTCTCCAAGCTTAAGTTCTACGTCTAGAGAGCATTGATCACTTGCGCACCCGCTCTCCCATCGTAGTTCACGAGAGCATCGTTGCGCCGTCGCGTAGTTCATGCATCCGCGTCATCGACGCACTCCTTGCAAAGGAAAGCATCCTAACTCCTATAGAAGCTTAGGCTAAGAATATCTTTGTTAGCTCTATAGGACTATTTTTGTATTTTACTTTGCTTGTGTTGGGTATTCGCTTTGCGAATTTCCGTCTCCTTCGTGAGACAAAATCCTTCTCGTGAAGAGAAGGGGTTTGAGGTACGCTACCATCGTATAAAGTAACGTGATTGTAATTGAGGTTGTACTACCCTCGTGTAAGTAGTACGTTAGTGGATTTGGTCAACTTGGTTGATCGGAAAATCCTAACTCGAGAGGGTTAGGTGGTGGTTTTTCACCCAGTTTGGGTTTCCACCTAAAAACCATTGTGTACATTATGTGATTGTCTATTTCTGTGTGATTGTTATATTTTAATTCTGCAATTTTTACGTCACGCTAATCTCACCCCCTCCAAGTAGGGATTCACACGCCTTATTTAAGGGATGTGAATATGTGAGGCTGGGCTCAAGACAACCTGTTTTGGGGGTTACCCATGGCAACCTGCCAACCATGCCTATGCACGGGTGTGGGTATCCTCAATTTTTTTCTCCTTATATATATATTTTTTTCTTGTACATAAAAAATTTTCTTTTTCTTTTCTCTTTTTTTCCTTTCTATTTTTTCGATGTTTCTAATTTTTCTCTTAGTAGGTGGATTCCTTAGTCTAAGATATACCTAAAGGCAACTGTCAAAAATATTAGGTCGAATGGCTGAGGTCTAAACACCTAGCCATGGGGGGTTATCGGCTGCTACATGCCAACCATACCACTCATGTATGTCTATTGGCTTCCTAATTTCCATTATAATTCTTATACAATGAGTCAATGCTATAAAGTGTGTAAACGCTTAGACCTCTGAGACCTTTCAAATCAAAGGATGAGTTGATAAGCTGCATACTTATCATCCCAATTTATTAATATATTCAGATTTATTTTATAATGGCAATGACTCGGGAAATAGATCCACATCTTAGTGGATACCTTGGTTAATTAAGTTGCTAAACCTAAAGAGTCTAAGCATCAAGATCCTACTTGTATTGTTTCCTAGAGTCGGTGACTTCTTAATACCTACTAATCCTATCCCGGCTCAATTTTATCTCTTTTTAGGTTTTGTATATTTTGTACTTTTATGTAACAATATTTCAAAAACATGCTTTATATAATGCATTTTTTCCATTTTTTCTTTTTCAAAGAAATTCAAAAATTCTAGCTACTAGTCAAAAATGTTCAGCATATGCATCTACCCACACCCCATGCCTAAATTTGTGCATGTCCTCATGCATGAAAATAAACAAAGAAGAGGTAGATATCACATGGAATGGCATCTGATTTAAGCTTTAATGGACATCCAGTACCTAGAAAAAAAAAAAACATAACAACTATATACAACGAAGTACTGAGTTTCACACCTCCAGTTAGGTGTAGACTCAGAAATGGATCAATTAAAATAATATGTATAATGGCAATTAAATATATGAGAAGAGAGAGGATTAGTGCACCTTAAGGAAGGGAAAAGAATCTAGAGAGTCCTAGTGGGTTCTCTCCTAATGGAGAGATTAAGGGTGGTTAGGTGGGTGTTAATGAGGGTTAGGATGGGTGATTAGGTGGGAGTTTAAGTGGAGGTATTAGGTATTAAAATAAAATAGAAAAATGTAGTGTTGGGCCTAGTGTGGGGGGATTTAACAATGGGTTAATTGGTCCTAAATGGACTCTATTTAGGTGGCTAGTTAGTGGATGTGTGTGAAATAAATTAGGTGCAAATGTGTGCATTTTTTGTACATGTGTGTGTACGTATATTCATTGCAAAGTGGGCACATGTGTTTAGCAAATAAATGTGGATGCACATGGATGTGTGTAGGTTAGAGTGGGTTAGGTTATCGTGGGTTTGGTTTGATTTGAGTGATTAGCCTTGGGTTAGGTTGTCTTGGCTGTTTCCCTCTCTTTGATCTAATTTGCATGCTTGCCCCCTACACCTATTCTGTTGCAGGAAGCATTGACGATGGCTCTGTTGCATGCCTTCTTGCATTTCCATTTCAGCACAAATCTTGCTCCTCTCCTATGGACCTATATACATGACTTGACAGTACCAATAACAAGCCTATAAAATAGAGAAAAATATGCTAAGAATGTATAAGAATGCAGATGCGTGATATGCATGAAGTGCATGCTCTATTTACAATGTAAGCTAGGTATTTTGCCTAATTTAGTCATTTTAGGACCCATGATTGCTGTGCAATCAAGGAGTTGGCCTAAGGAGGGGGTTGTGATGTGTCTGCCTACGTGGTGGATCATTAGTCAATGTTTCACTCCTCAATGTAATAGCATTACCATTGGCATGCCATCCATGAGGTGGTGGATGAGTAGAGGAAGTAGGTATGGGTAAGGTAGGCCCAGAATGTGGGTGAATATGAATACCAGAAGGTACAGGAGGTGCCCGGAGTACAACATGAACCTGTCCTTATTATGCATGGAACCTAGATTGGGCACCTAGGTTCTGTACTTTTTGCAATTTCGAGATAGGTTGGGAGGGCAAGACTCCCTATGTCCTACTCTCCAAACACAATTGGTTCAACTGATTTTGCTTGTTTTGGTTCTGACTCACTAAGGGCTCTAAAATAGCTTGATATCATTTATCCATCTGTAACATGGCCTTTTGCAAGTTCTCCACCAGGTCGATCCACAGTGGAGGGTCAGACATGATCTCGCATGCCTACTAGTTGTAGGCCAACAGAGCTAGTTGCTATTGTAAAGGAAATGGTTGTTGTATTAGATATGTAGGGGCCACATTCCCATATTTTCTAGGTTGGTGTTGTGGAGCAAGATGGGGTCTCTGTAAGTTCCCAACCCAGGAGAAGTTAGAATCTTGATGCATCAGAGTTTGGGTTGGTACGCCCATAACCTTGAATAGAATTGACATCTTCATAGGCCAAAGACGCAGAATCATCAAAGGAGTACGTGCTCAAATCATCGAATTGCAGGTAACCTGGTTCACTGGACTTTAGGTTGTTTTCAGGCTTCGAAGGGATAGAAGGGGCCCGTGAAGAGATAGAAGGGGTAGGGGGAACAAAAGCATCCCTTGAAGGCAAATATGTACGAGCAGGAGGATATCAGGATGAGGAAGAGGAAGAGAAAGTGATACCAAATGTTTCTAGACAAGAGCGTATGAGTTCATTGAATTTCTTATCTAGCAGGTCTACCTTGTGTAGCTTCTTTGCAATGATATCCATATCAGCCTAGGATGAATTTGCCTAGACCTCTTGGACGAGTGCTCGGTGCTTGCTAGGTCTTTGGAATTTGTTCATGGAAGCGGCGTAAAGAGAATTTTCAGCTAAGGACTCGAATAACAAAAAGGCACTGGCCTCGTTGTTAACTAGGAAGTTCCCACCACTAGATGCGTTGGCGCAATACCAATGGGTATTGTCCAACCCACGATAGAAGATCTATGTGAGGTACCAACGAGTCACCTCGTGGTGGGGACGCTTCCTGAGAAAGTCCTGCAATCTCTCCCAACCCTCGTGCAACTTTTCCCTCAGCTACTGGGAAAAAGTTGCGATGGCCCGTCACATTGCATTCATGCGACCAATCGAGAAGAACTTCTGGAGCAACTCCTTGCACAATTCCTCCCACGTGCCAATCGGTCTCCCAATGCTCTTGAACCAATAGGAAGCTTTGTCCCTCAATAAGAAAGGGAAAGGCTTCATGAGAACTATGCCTAGGTTGACATTCCTAGGTTGGACTGTCTCAACTATCCAACCTAGATCTTCAAGATACTGGAATGGATCTTCATTTGAGTTTCCAAAATAAAAAGTTTGTATGAGACTAATAACATTAGGCCTTAGCTCAATTGCATCACTGCCTGCAAGTATTCGGACATGGGGTTGCACCTAGCATGCTACCAAGTCATAAGAGCCTCGCAGTTGCCTGGGTCTATCTCTCTCAGGTGGATGTCGCATACCATGTAGAGTCTACATGATAGCATCAAGGTGCTCCTGGTGATGTTGCTCAATTGCAACATGGAGAGCCTCAAGAAGGGCCAAGAGACCCTCAGGAAGAGGAGGTGGAGGTCC
This sequence comes from Thalassia testudinum, assembly GCA_037157565.1. NCBI lineage: Eukaryota > Viridiplantae > Streptophyta > Magnoliopsida > Alismatales > Hydrocharitaceae > Thalassia > Thalassia testudinum. The sequence goes on along the minus strand of JAZHRO010000015.1, from coordinate 18,955,599 downwards.
CTGATCAGCCATTTCAGCGGCTAATGAAGAAGAGGTGTGGCGAGAAGCAAAAGTAGGCAAGGAAAAGAGACACCTACAAGAGATAAGAGGTCGCCTTGGGGAAAGCTCCCAAGGTTCAACCAATTCTGATCTCAAGGACTTCCTACTATGCATACACCAACTACAAGAAGCTAATGTAGCGAAGAGACAAGGCTAAATGCCTTGTAAGAAAGAACATGTCCTTTACTTATATGACTTGATTTTAAAGTTTAAGTTCGTAATCAAGTATTGTTTTAGGAGTTACTAGTTATAGGGTTTAGGCAGAAATGTTGCACAAGCTCAGGTTTGAATTTCTTCTCTTTTAAACCCTAACTCCTAGATAAGGTGACTATGGATTGTTGCTAAGTGTGCTTAATGAATCACTTTTAGTATGTAGATGAGGTGTTCAAACAATCATACAAGTCCTCACCTACCAATAATTCACACCCAACTAGGCTCAATCAAGTGTAATAAGTCTCAAGAAAAATTAAACCTAAGTAAGGTAGGCCTAGGTTTATGTTTCTAATGGACCTGCAAACTCAATAGTTAATTCAAACTATCCTATAGGACTAAATCAGTATCCAATCAGTCCCCAAGTTTGGGTACTGATTCTCCTTGAAGTAGGGATTACAAGGAGTATTTTTATTGAATTTTTACTATTATAAATAATTTAATCTGATTTTTAATGTTTGATAGGGTCAGACAAACCAATCAAACCCAAGTTCAATCAAACAGTAACTACAAAAATTCAGATCGAAAAATTTTCAAAATTTTCCTGTATAAACTAGGTTGCAGGGGATTTCCAATGCCATAGATTTTAGGTAAATCATATTAGTAGTTTGTGTAATAATTCTTGAAAGCGGAATAAAATCAGGGTCTAGATAGGTCAGACCCCCTTGCAGTATTTGAATTTTTTAAAAATCTACAAACAAGATATTTCCGTATGAACATGGCTAATGAAAGATGGTTTCAAGCCCTACTGACAGTATTGATTTCACGAATTTAAAGATTGTAGACAGACGACAATTGAATTTTAAATATCACATATTAGCTCTACCTGAATTTTAGGAAAGGATTAAAGTGTGTTTAGTTAAGTATGAACATGCAAACCACCGCAACAAGTTTTAATCCTTTTTTCTTCTTTTTTTTATTTAAAATTTGAAATTTGCATTTGAAAATAATAATTCTTTTTTCAAAAAGTACCAAACTAACTAAATCCTAATGGATATGCTAAAGCAAAAACAACCTAACTAATTTTTTGAATTCAATAAATTTTTTAGGGGTTTTTACATACATACTCCTATAAACTTTGGATATTACATCTATACCCCTACAATCTTGGTAATTACATAAATACCCCCTCAATCTTCCCTCCATTAACAAAACTACCCTTATATTAGTTTGTTGTTTGGTTAAACTATAACAACCATTCTGTCAGGGATATTTTTGTCAATGGAGAGAAGATTAAGGAAGTATTTACGTAAATACAAAGCATACAAAAAATTTAATATTTAAGATCAATGACAATACCCACACTACCCGCAAACCCAACACCCACAGTACCCCCTACTCTTACTCTTCTTATATTATTTGTTATTTACTTCTTGTTTGCTTTCTTCATTGTAATACTTTGATTTGATTAACAATAATATTTTTTAAGTTTATTGTTTCTCTATTGTCTCTATTTGCTTTATTTATTGTTACAAAAATCCAAAAAGAAAATCAAAATCCCAAAAATGCACACAAAAAGAGTCATTTGGTCCAAAGTCTACAGAATTTTCATATTCTAAGTTGGTTTTGAAAATTTGATATCTTGTAGTACAGTTGTCTTAAAATCACTAAATTTTTCATGATTGTGGGGTTTTAAGTATAGTTTCTTCATACCAAATTTCAGAGCCACATTCGCTATATATTATTTTAAAAATTCGCATAGTATGAGGAGGTCAGACAGTAAAACAGAATCAATTTTTTCTAACTTTCCATATTTCTCCTAAATTCTATACTTATCTAATTTGCATGAGATTACTTGCATGAGTTCAACCTTCAAATCAAGAATTCCCCATAAAATTGGTGAATTTTTCTTATGGCTTTAGGTCAAAGGTTCAGTGGAGCTTTGTTAGGTCAATTTGTCGTCTCTTATTCAAACATTCAGAAAAATTAGAAAATACTTCAAAAAATCCAAAAAAAATATTAGTTAGCTTAGTTGGGTCAAGAAACATCTAGTTGTCATTGCCTCTCTATGAGATGACCCATACTCCCAAATTTATACACTTTTTGGATACGATTTAGAAATTACAAACGATGTATTTTTGCAACTACGACGACGTGATTATTATTCTCACGATTTCACAATCAATAAGCAAATCCTCAATGCATCTCTTGAAGGCTTAGACGAAAACTAAGCTTGTTGTAGCATGCCTCCACAGAAAAAATCCATGAAAGAGAAAGGTCAAAGGAGGCTATCAATCCCCTTTCTTTACAAGCCTTTCTGAGTGCATAAGTCATTATGCACCCAATGATGTGATTTTGATGATAACAAACAACCCAAGATAAATGGACTCTAAGTAAAATTTTTAGTCACAACTAGTCCCTTTCTCTTTGTTTATGTAAGTATTTTTTGTGCCAAGACTAACATGTAAGGATGGAATTAAAATCATTGTGAATTGAAGTCTTCAAAAGAAAGTCACCTAGCCCTAAAAGAAGAGCCTCAGAGGTCCTTGTCTATGTCTAATGTTAGCACCATTGAGTTGTATTTGTGTTTATTTGATAGATGGATGTTAGACCCAAGTCCATTTAGGCTTAATTAAGGTTTTTCATGAATTAAAAACCACCTATGCATCTTACTTGGCTTAATCACTCTCTAATTAGGTAACTAATGGATAATTAATGCTTAGTTAAGCTTAATTAGGTGCTAAGTACCATTAGAAATCATCGCCAAGCACCACCATTCATAAATTCATCAAATTAACTATTTAAAACTAACATTAGATACTATTATAGGCTAATTATAGGGAATTACAAACCTTGTTTCTTAATGTGTGGAAAGTCACCTAACATTAAGTAAAGGGTACCTAACTCTAGATACACCGTAAAAAGTCCCTTTTGAAAGAGAATTTCACCTGTTATAGTAGCATGTGTCCCATTTTTCAACTATTATTTTGGGAGATATTTGGTTTGATTGGACCCCCAAAACACTTCTTTATAAAAGAGACACACCCCTAACCTTTTGCTAATCTTTACATGCATTTTTAAGCAATCCTCGGGCATTCTTGATCACTTACACTTCATCTAAGAGCCCAAGCAACCACTACAAATCACTTACTGTTCTATAGTGTACACTTTGGCACTTTGTATTATCCTCTAATTCTTTGCACTAATTGTCAACATTAAGGGAGTACAAGGCAGTATTCATTTAAAGCCTAGATTAGTTCATTTATTGCATTTACATTAGGGGCATATTCATAGGATTGTTATATCTTTGATTATTCTTATCTTCATCTCTATTGTAATTTTGCTATATTTGAGGACCCAAGTTGTGCATTCCTTATCTCTTCACAAGGAGAGCTCCTCTTGATGAAAACTCAAGAGGGTCTATTGTACTACAGGTTACGCTACCCCTAAAGTAGCTTCAGTTTAGTGGTTCTGAGTTGAGCTTGAAGCAAAATCCTAGGTTGGCAAACATAGGTAGTATTTTTAGGGTTCTCCACTATAAATCTTAATCTTGTAGGTGGCATTTTGATCTTAATTGCATTGTTTTCATTCAACTCATTTGAAATTTCTGCTTACTACCATAATTGCTTTTTAAACCTCCATCAGCACTATTCACCCCCCCCCCCCCCCCCCCCCCCCCTGCTACTTTCAGTCTTGGCATCACAACTACCTACCTTGTTAATCGACCACTAGGCTGACTCTTTGTGGTTCTTGGCCTTACACTCGAGGTCATCCAAAGGTTGTAGAGATTGTCACTATGTGGAGATTGCAAAGGATCTTCTAATCCGCTCATTGGTTGGGTCTTTAAGGTGTGAAGGGCTTCATCTACCTACCTTGAAGACGATATTCCTCTACAGCAAGACTTAATAGGAGGCACACATGGAGTGTTGTTGCACTACACTCCTAAATATATAATCTCTCTACCCTTTTGGTGAATAAAATTGGAAGAAAACAATTCTTCCCTTGTGCTTCTGATTAGGGTTGCTTTCTCATTGTTCTTTTCGATCTTCAAAACATTGATCGAATCAATTGGAAGTCTAGTTTTTCATGTTTTTCTGATGCTACAACATATCACTTGCCAACAATGGCATTAAAGTCTTAATCATTATTTTTGGTAGAAAAACTCGGATTCTAGAGTCAAAAATTATGGGCAACTTTTTCCAAAAAAAAAATAAAATTTTCAGGTAAAGGTCTACTTGTAAGGTGGGAAGTGGATTGTTCAAGACTTACTAATTGATTGATAAATTTGCTAGTCAATTAATGGCTCAACTAGGAGCCATATGATAGGTGTACAAGCATTTAGCTCTAATCCAATAGTGCTATGTCATAATAATACACACAAACTAAGAATCACCCAATGATAGTCATTGATCAACCTAGAAGGCTATAAAAGTCAAATGATGGAGCCATCAATCAACCAATAAGAAAATAGGAAAAGCTTCCATTCAATCATTGTTGTAGGGTTGATCAGTAGACTTGGTCATCTAATGGGTCTTTGAAGTTGGCAGATGAGCCCCATCAATTGACCAAATAACCTCTTGATTTGAGCATAAATCTTACTTTGCGAAGCGATTTTATTCCAAATCAGAATTAGATCCAATTTAACCTTTACTAAATAATCTATTACAGGTATTAAAGATTAATTCCAAACCCATTAGATATGATCTAATGATTGCTATTGTATTAGGAAGAGAAGCATTAATCCTTACATATATCTCCCAAAGACTCAAAGGAAACCTTAACTAAGCATTTTTTAGTGCACCTCCATAGGAAAACCTAAGGGAGAGAACAAAGAAGATCATCCACGCCCTTCCTCTAGAAGTTTAGGCATCAAAAACCCAACTTGGTAGTCAACCACCAAGCTAACTCTTAGACTTTCTTGGTTTCATATTTGAACCCATGCAAAGGTTACAACAATCAACACTATATGGGTACCATAAAGGAGTTTGTAATCCTCTTATTGGTTGGGTTTTGAGGCAAAAGGGCTTCATCCACTAACCTTAAAGAAGGGGTTCCTTTGCGTCAAAACTTACAGTAAAAGGCACAACACATAAAGTGATGCACTACACTCTTGATAGTATAGTCCCTCTACCCTTATGGTGATCAAAATGGGAATAGTCCTTTCCATGGGACTTCAATTAGGATCAGTTGATTCTCATTCTAATTAGGGCACATTTAATTCATGTACCAATTATATAATTAGATGACAGGCCAAGAGCAATTAAATCCAACAATCTCCCATTACCCTAGGCAAGTGCCTTGATTAATGGATCAATCGAGTTGTTAGTCGATACAATCTTGGTGATGGTCACATCTTCATGTCCTATTACCTTGATAATATAGAATTTCCTCTCTATGTGTTTGCTATTCTAGTGAGAACACAACTAATTAGCCTGAGCAATGGCCCCATCATTGCCATCATATAACGAAACGGGTGCCTCAATGGAGGAAACTATGTCAAGCTCCCTCACGAACTTGCATATCCATACTACCTCTTTAGTTGCTTCCCAAGCCATTATGTACTCGACCTAGTACTTGTTTCTTACTCCATAGGGATTCAAGTTTCAGTAAACTTGACCAAAATCCAATTGGGTTTAGATATACATTTTATCCAAAAATTCCAACAAGTTTAGATATGAGTATGGTTTTGAATAATCCGATTACCCTATTCGAATAAAATCTCCATTTACCTAAGATATATAAATTCCACTCTAAGACCCTCATTCCCCCAACCCTAATCTTCTCATGATTCTGCAAATGATTTTAAATGTTGGAAATGCTTTTCAAATTTTCATTGAATATTTATTTCAAAGATGAGGATTTTTTATTTGAAAGATACTTATATTTAATCTTTCTTTATATTTTTTATTTTGTATGTATTCCCTTTAAAGGATTCTTTTTGTAATAATTTTAGTGGATATCAATGAGTAACCTAAACTCTTATGTTTAGAAATTGTTAAAAATAAATGATTAATGAATTGTGTTATAAATTTTTCTTTTTTGACTCTAATTTGACACGATTTGATTATAAGATCAATTTATAAATAGATACCTAATAGGTAGATGGATATGGATATAAGTTTAAATTTTTATGCTCAATAAATAAATGAATAAAATATAGATATAGATTTTGTAAATGATTATGGAAATGAATTTAATCAAACCTAACCTATTTACATCCCTACCCCTGCAACAAGACACTACTAACAAATATAAAGATAAAATTGAACATAAACTTCCAGTCATCAACATTTGATTGCAAACTTGAGTCTGTGTACCCGAACACATTGAGGCGATCATCTCCAAAGTCAAGGAAATAGTCCTTAGTTCTTCTTAGATATTTGAATATCTATTTAACTACGATCCAGTGTTCTTGTCTTAAACGATCTTGTCTTAGATGGCTTACGATATCAATTGTCCAGCAAATATCAGATCTCATATATAGCATTTCATATATCAAAAAAGCCACAACAATCATCAATTTCCGAAGCAAGGCTGAAGATGTGGCGTAATGCATAAGGGCTAGTTTACTTGGAGGGTTAAAAAATGTGAAACTAGTGTTAACTCTAAATTATGTTTACTTATAGAGTAATGTTAACATCAGTTTATGTTTACCCAAATTAGTGTTAAGTTGAGATGTTAACTCTTGTAGTATTTATTTGATAACAGTGTTAAAAATTTGAATGGTAGTTATGTTTGTTAGGATAATATATTTAAATGTGAAGGTGGTTATAGTAGTTATAATTATTTATTTATAATATATATTGATAATTATTTATATAAGTAATGTTTTAATTGTAAATATATAAATATTTTTAGGATAATATAAATAATGTATTATTAAATATATTTATATATCAATTTATTTTAATGATCATTAATTAAAAATTAAATTAAATTAACTCAATTAAAATTAAATTAAATTAATTTAAATGTTTATTCATTTCCATTTGATCAACCATCTTATTTCTTTTATATTTGCAAAAGCACTACATTATAACACTTCACGTAACTTTATTTGACTATATATATATATATCCCTACAGAGAGCTACCCATCATAGAGAAGTTGAGGAAGGACCCTACTAAGAGCAACCCAACACAACTTTCCCCTTTTCCCTTCGCTCAAGAAACCCTAGCTACTACAATTCAACCCTGTCACAGTGGTGCAACGTGTGCTACTATCATGGTAGGTGTGACAGTCGATGGCAAGTGCTTGTGTGGTCACATGGTCATGGGCTCGTGGTAGTGGTCAGGTGGTTGGCAACGCGTGCTTGTGGTCGCAGAGTGCTGTGGGTATGGGTTGTGGTAACGATCAGGGGGATGTCTCATCATCATCAAGTGCTCGCGGGCATCACGACATGCTACAGATGGGCACATGAGGAGACTCGATAGGGAGTGGAGTGCAACGTCAGAATGGAGAGCATGGGACTTTGAGTCATGACCCGATGGCCTTGCAGGAGTTGTCATGGCTGTTTAACACGGATTTTACTAACACCGATGGCAACCGGTGTTACCAACCTCTAACCCATGTTAGGTGAAAGGAGGTTAACCCCTAAACAAGGCTACCTCCTATTTTGAGAGATTAACCCATCATGTAAACGAAACCTAAAGTACTTCTGCTCATGCCAATAGAACTTCATCTTAAATTTACACCGCCAAAATATTATTTATTAAGTATTAGACTACTTTTTTCAGTTCTAATCTAATTTACCAGTAAAACGATTCTATCGAGTTTATAACCCAAATGGTTTAAGGAAATATTAATTCGGCATAGATCTCTGCAGCGTTGAGCCTCAGTTTTGCCGCATTACTCTCACATGTATCTTCTGCCTAGTACATGCAAACGGAAAAAATGGAGAATGAACTTTTTTTTTTTTTCTTTACCCTTTACCGATCAACGTTTTCTTCATTTCTTTTTCATCTGACGGTGACATCTAAAATTCTCCGAACGAAGGGGCAATACACGACCATTTTAACGCGTGGAAAGCAACCAAATCGGCTTTCAATGTCACGAACACTTGTACATAAATTATTAAATTGAAGGTACGACGGTCAAAAAACAAATAATCACGAAACAACACTTCCTCCGAAAGAGAACGGGAAACCTCCTATCTCTAACCGGAATTCTGAGTTTGACCCTTCGCTAATCAAGTGACCTGCATCATTAGCTGCTCTTCCTATCCACAGATCTGATTATGATATCTGCTTTAGTCTTTGATTTCATGATGAGTTCAGCATTAGGCCTATCGTTATATTCGATCTGCAGTTGCAATGATAATGGGTGACGTATCACTCACCTCTTTAAGAGAAGTAAAATAGATGCCGAGTTTGGGCAAAGAAACAATCATGACAAAAGAAAATGCAATAACAGATTAATCAAACATCAAACCTTTCTATGATTTGTTGAGGAAAATAGAAGCCTATGCATAATGTGCCTTTTCTGGTGTTCCCTGGGTGACAAATTTAAAATCACCTCGGGCAGTGACACAGTGAGATCCAGAATCAATATCCACAAAGTGAGAACCATGAGAGATGCTACAACTTTAAAGGCTTCCCAGCCAATTACGAGACCTGTCCTCAACTGGTTCCAGAGTTTGGCACCCTGAACTACGCTATAGCTGATTTTAATGAGAGAGGACTCCTTGAGAGTGAGGCAAATGTAGAGCATAGATGAGACTCCATATCCAGCATATCCCCCTCTTCACTGTATATAGACGAGGAAGAGGAGTTACAGAAGTGATTATGAGGAATGATTGATCAATATGTCAATCATGGCCGTTAGAGAGGCCATCGTTGTCATGAGATGACGGACGTGATGATGCTTACTATCCTTTACGAGATATGACTTTGAAGAGGCTTTACATGCTTCTTCATTAGTTAATCAAATATGACATATAATGAGAGAATAGGTCCCAGCATTTTGCCCCCATCTTCTTGCCAGCCTGCCAGTAAAGAGAAGCATTGCAGTTGCTTCATGTAGCATCAAATGCTCATCCTGCAATTAATAGCGGCTTAAAATCATGCTGCCACTGACTGCTTCTAAGTTAGAAACTAACGTTAGATCCGGGCTTTAATGGAAGTCCATCTACAATGCCCCCACAGAAAACGTGTTCAAATTGCGTCAACCCCCACCTAGTTAAAGACATTCTCAGGTCACATGTTTGCAACTCCTTCAAATAGAGTCCTTGCAATTGAACTCTTGCAGGGGAGGTGGGGGGGGGGCCCGTGTTCATTGTGTACCGAGGGCTTGGCCACAAGGAACCCCCCTCCTCCCGTCACTCCTCTAGCAGCAATAGTGATGGATGAGGCCACTCGAATAGCAGAACCACTCGCTGATAGCACAGAGGTGAAAGGGGAGCCCCAATCAGGTTTGGTGAAGGCAGAGGTCCACAGGCAACGGTGCCAACAGCTCGGTGAAGCTGAAACAACCTTCGAGGGCATTGACTCGTAACATAATGCAACAGTTGATAAATCTAAATAATGTGAAAATAATAATCCAAGCAATAAACAATCTCATAATCTTTGGTTTTACATGAAAACCTTACTCACAAAGAGCGAGGAGAAAACCACGAGAGAAATGCCCTTATGGGCTTAGATCTCTATATTTAGCAAAAGAATATGGGAGTACATACCTATTTATAGACCACCACACAAAACAAAATCCCACTACATTATGTGGGACTAAACCACTACATAATTTTCTCAACACTCTCCCTCAAGTTGGAGCATGGAATGCTCAGCTTGTAATGCAAAGAAATCCACTCTACAAGGTCCGCGCCACATCTAAAAGATGTCTGCTTCCTCTGAGCTACTCCATTCTACTGAGAAGTATGAGGACAGGTGATCCGATGCACTATCCCATAAGATCTGTAGAAAGTAGACAATCTAATAGTATACAACTCAAGTGCATTATCAGATCTCACTATTTTGATAATAACAGAATATTGATTCTTAATTTCCAGCAACATCAGATTTATTCAACTCCGTCGATGTTGAGGTTCGTGTGCCTTTTCATTGCCGATCTCAAGCTTGGGTAAAGGAGGGTTGCGTTAGGTAGCCGACAGCCAGCGTAAAATTTGTCGGATCTTTAAACATGGATTCTAGTAAACACTCAGATTTCGTTGGGGCGTTCCCTACTTGCAACGCGCTGCATCGGTACCCGGGTGTAGTGAAAAATGAGCAAGGGTTCTCGCATGAGGAACGCATGCGAGTAAAAAAGTTAGTTCCGCTACATCGCTACCTGGATGTCCAAAATGAGCAAGAGTTCTCGCATAAGGAACGCATGCGAGTAAAGATGTTAATTCCACTACATCGCTGCTCGGATGTAGTCCAAAATGAGCAAGAATTATCGCATGAGGAACGCATGCGAGTAAAGAAGCTAGTTCCACCACTTCGCCATCGAAGTGTATCACAAAGGATGTTGAGGTTCGGTAGTTGAAATATTCGTACTTTGACCAGCAAGCTCATGGAGATTGTGGATACAATGGTAAGGAGAATGATTCAAATTCTTTGCCTTCAAGAGACTAAGTGGGTTGGAGAAAAAGCAAAGGAAATCGAGAGAACAGGTTTCAAACTATGGTATTCAGGAAGGGACAAAGGTAGAAACGACGTGAGCATTATAATTCATAAGGATTTGAAAGAGAGTGGTTAAGGTTAAGAGATTTTGTGATCGAATTATTTTGATAAAATTAGTCTTAGAAGAAGAGATCTTGAATGCCATTTCAATTTATGCACCTCAAGTTGATCTAGAGGAAAGAATAAAGAACAAATTTTGAGGGGAGCTTAATATGATGATTAAAGGAATCCGCAGAGATGATTTTCTTCGGTGAAGATTTAAATGGGCACATGAGAAAAGATGCTTTAGAGTATACAGGAGTGCATGGAAATCTTGGTTTTGGTGTTAGGAATAAAGAAAAGAAGACTTTCCTTGATTTTGCAATGGATTATAATCTTTTCATAGCAAATATCTTCAAAAAATGAGGAGCATTTGATCACCTATAAAAGTGACTTAACAAGAACACAGATTGATTACTTTACTTTGAGAAGAAGAGATCATTTATCTTGTAAAGATTGCAAGATTATTCAAGGGGAGAGTTTAACTACTCAACATTGTCTTTTGGTGTTGAATGTTCATTTGAAAAAGGCAAAGAAGAGAAAATTGGTATTTAAGAATTTAAGAATTAAATAGTAAAATATTAAGAAAGAGCAAGTGAGATTTAAAGAGAAGATCATGCAACAAAAAACTTGAGATCTTGATGATAGTGCTAATGAAATGTGATTAAATATGGCAAACTGTATTAGGAAGGTGACAAAGGAGGTATTAGGCGTATCTAAAAGAGGTGTTCCAGGACAAAAGGGGGGTTGGTGGTGAGTGAGGAAGTGCAGAAGAAACTTAAAATTAAAAGTGTCTACTTTAAAGACTTATATCCAGATAAGACCGATGAAAATATAAAAAACTACAAAAAAGTAAAGAAAAAAGCAAAGAAAGTAGTTAGTGAAGCAAAAGCAAAAGCTTGGGAGCATTGTTATAAGAAACTTGATTCTAAAGAAAGTGAAAAAGATATCTTCAAGTTAGCTAAAGCAAGATAGCGAAAAGCAAACAACCTTACACATGTAAAGTGCATCAAGGATGAAGGGAGGGTGCTTATAACTAGTGAGGATATAAAGACAAGATGGAAAAGATATTTTCATAAGCATTTTAATGAAAAACAAAAGAATGATATCTTAGGGGAGTTAGCCAACTCAGAAAATTATATTTATCGGGCAAGTTATCGAAAGATACAAAAGAAAGAAGTAGAGGAGACTTTGAAGATGATAAAAAGTGGGAGGGTTGGGCCTGATGATATTCCTATAAACGTTTGGAGAGTGATGGGAGAATAGGGCATAACTTGGCTCACAAAATTATTTAATACTATTTGGAGAGGCAAGAAGATACCAAAGGAATGAAGGAAAAGTTTTATGGTACCTTTATACAAGAACAAGGGAGACATACAAGATTGTTCCAACTATAGAGATATTAAATTGATGAGTCATGCGATGAAACATTGGGAGAGAATAATTGAAAGAAAGGTGAGGTAAGTCTCTGTAATAACTGAAAATCAGTTTGGCTTTATGCTAGATCGGTCTACTATTGAGGCAATACATCTCTTGAGACGTATGATGAAAACCTACAAAGTCAAGAAGAAGGATTTACATATGATTTTTATTGATTTGAAGAAGGCCCATGATTTTGTCCCAAGATATATCTTGTGGAAAATTTTGGAGAAAAGACAAATGCCAGTTGTATATATCGTCATAAAAGATATGTACTATGGAGTTGCAGCTTGTGTAAAGATTAAGGATGAATTGACAAACTACTTTGATATCACCATTGGGCTACATCAAGGATCAACTTTAAGCCCTTATCTTTTTGCCTTGATCATTGATGAGTTGACAAAGCATATCCAAGCTAAGGTGTCATGGTGTATGCTTTTTACTGATAGCATTGTGTTGGTTGATGAGACAAGAGATGGAGTGAATAGAAAACTTCAACTTTAGAGAGAAACCTAGAAGATAAAGGATTAGGCCTAAGTAGGACAAAAACTAAATATATAGAATGTAAGTTTAGTAGTAGAGGGAACAATGAAATGATAGATGTAAAAATTGAAGAAGAGTGCATTCCAATGAAAGATGTTTTTAAGTACTTGGGATCCATTTTCCAACATGGTGGAATTGATGGAGATGTTACAGATAGAATTAATGCAGGGTAGTTGAAATGGAAGGGTGCATCTGGTGTTCTCTGTGATAAGAGGGTTTCCTTAAAAGTCAAAGGAAAATACTATCGAGCTGCGGTAAGACCAACCATGTTGTACTGTTCTGAATGCTGGGCTATCAACTATAGACATGTACAAAAGATGGTTCTGGCAGAAATGAAGATGTTAAGATGGATGTGTGGTCATACAAGAAAGAACTGTATTTCAAATGAGATTATTAGAAAAAGTGTTAAGGTGGCACCGATAGAGGATAAAATGAGAGAGGCACGTCTAAGGTAGTTTGGACATTTACAAAGAAGGCCACTAGATGCTCTAGTTAGGAGATGCAAGAAGTTGGAGGCTGAACCCTCTAAGAGGAGGCGAGGAAGACCAAACAAGTGTTGGAAGGAAACTATTAAGTAGGACCTCAATTACTTTAATTTAAGTTCTGAAATGTCTGAAAATCGATCTGTATGGAGGTAAAGAATCCATATAGCCGACCGCACTTGAAGTGGGAAAAGACTTGCTTGTATCATATTTATTCTTCAATAAAAACAACCACGCTAGGCGTGAAAAATCATCCACAATCACCAAGTAGTAACGGTTCCCCTGCCTATCTGGTATTCGACTTGGCCCCTACACATCCATGTGTAATAACTCAAACAATGTTGTAGATCCAGGATGATTACTCACAGGGTACGAGGAACGACAGCGCTTGCCCAGCTGACAAGCATCACAGCAGATCTAGATAGCAGGAGACAGATGTAGAATAACTTGACGAAGGCTATCCAGAGGAAGGTGTCTAAGTCGGAGATGCCACTAAAATGCACTCCTTGGAGCAAAAGATATCTCTCCTTGGCACACAGACGCAAGTGGAGCCTGGGCTAGACGATTGACTCCCCTTTCTATATTGTCACTGCCAATCACCTTCCCTGTTAACTTGTCTTGAATAATGCATCCTACATCATCAAAGATTGCCCGACAATTAAGCTCCTTAGCATAGGACAATTTGGAACATACCAAACTCCAAGTAATATCAAATTAAAGGTCACTGCCTCACTACCTCTCCCTGACCTTCTACCTTGGAGTGTCTTCAATCTGCAACTTGGACAGCCCTTCCTCCTAGCAATGATTGGAGATGGGTAAAGTAATCCCGATCTCCACTAACGTGTTGTGAGGCCCCTAAATCAACAAGCCACTCCGAACTAGCCTGATTCCTACCATGAGCAACAAACACACAACTCTCTGGACTGATTCTTACTTGTAGGCGGGAACATGGGCTAAAGCTGCTGGACGAACTGTAGCTAGCTCTAAAAAGAGGCCTCTCCTCCAGAGACCTGGTACTGATGGCTCCCCATTCAATATTCCCGAAAAATATCTTCCTCTAAAGACCTAGAAAAGTGGATCTCCCTCTTTGGAGTCCACAAAACTGGATCTCCCACATAGAAACCTAAAATGAGTCGTTTCTCTGAGAATCTAGAAACTGGACCTCCCTCTCTGGAGACCTCGAAACTCTGGACCTTCCAGAGTTATGATTTCTCATGTGTAGTCCAGGAACAAAGGGACTCCCAAATGGGGGTGACTACAATAGGCTTCCATACTCCCCCTTTCTCCCATACTCGTATGGGAGAAGAAAATAAAATCGAGAAGAAACAATAAAAAAAATTAGAGAAGAGCATCTCCCCCTCTTCTCGTAAACATAATCATCATCATCAATTTTTTTATTTTCCCTCTTTTTTTTCTTTTCTTTCCTCCTTTTTTTTACCTTCTCTCCCCTTTTTTTACCTGTCTCTCCCCTTTCCTTTCTTTTTTGAACTTTTCTTTTCCTTGTTTTTTCGCTCTTTTTTTTCTCTCTTAGGGTTCGAAAGAACCCAACGCACATGCCAAGAGATGGGCCCCAAGGACTTCATCAGGGAGGAGGCCAGCAGGCTCCTCATCGCCAACCTCAATGGCCAGAGGCCTCTATGTGTGTCCGCCTCGACGCTGTCGTCACCCCAACAACACCATCGTATGCTGCTATGGCGCAGTCGTGGCGATCCCTCGTGCAACTTCTCCGCCTCCAACGTTGACACCATACGCCATCGACACCGCATCTTCACCTCGTAGTGCTGACAACGGCCATCATCACCGCTGTCACCATGCATAGGACAACTTGATCGCCTTGAGGGCCACTAGGCCTAGCCCCATAGCCTCCTTCACAAGACCTTGCAAACCCTAATCCTCGTCTTCATGGTCGGCGACCCCCATCGCCTCCCGAGCTCCACCATTGACGTCTCCATCTACAGCGACCGCGCCGGTGGTGCCAGCTCCGCCCATCGCAACTTCCTCGACTGCATCCGCCTAATAGCATCAAGGTTGGTGTTGATGTCCTCAAAGAATAGGTTGACGACATAGTTGAGGATGTCAGTCTTGCAGGGGTCGACCTCGACAGCGTCGAAGCCCTTTCAGATGACCTTGAGGCTTGCCTCACAACCACCCTAGGGATCGAAGATGGCCCTGATCTGAAACCCTAGCGACGGGCAAATCACCTTGCCACATACTCCTTGATTCTCCTTTAGATCAAGATATTGGAACTCTAAGAACAGAATAATGATAAAAGAAAATAATTCAAAGAATAAATTGATACCAAGTTGGCAAATCTAAATAATGCAGAAACAATAATCGTATAATGCTTGGGTTTACGTGGAAACCTATTCATGAAGAGCGAGGAGAAAACCACGGGAGAAGTGCCCCTATGGGCTCGGATCTCTATATTTCTTCTCAAAGGAATGAGAGGAGTACGTGCCTATTTATAAGCCACCACGCACAACACAAAGGCACACTTCACTATGTGGGACTAAACCACTACACAATTCTCTCAACACCAACCCCAATCCCTAGGCGATGGTGCAAGGTGATGAGACAGCGATCAATGAAGTTGTGATGAGCAACCAGTGCAAGGCATCAATGTGGCAATGCAACTGGTGGTGGACAAGGTGGTCTTCCCCACCGAGAAAGAGGGAGAAACTACTAGTAACCGCAAAGCAATCATTGACAAGGCAACAACCCCACTTGATAGCCCTTCTATCGTCTGTGGAGAACATAAAGAGACCTCACGAAAAATGGATTTTGCGACCAATGAGTGATGCCTGTTATAGATGTGATCGGATCCGTAAGGGTGTGTATATTTGCACAGTTTCTTCTTCGTTGTCCCCTTCTTCACATATGGAGTTGTCACTGGGGCCATTCCAATCACAAACGGACGCTTAACATGATGCTGCTAATGTCCAAGGGGATGCTAATGAGACAAATGGTGTGGAAGGAGACCACTTCAATACAAGGGTTGACAACTGCAAAATTAAAACTGGACGATCGGCGGCCAACTCCAGTGTTAGTGATGGGTGCTCAAAGGGGTAGTAGACATCTTAAATGAAGATTTTTCATTGGAATGTGCTAGGTCTCTGGGATCGAACTCAGATTTGCTCTACATGGTTACCTCTTCAATTGGAACCCAGATGTCTTACTCCTTAGGAAACAAAGAGGAAGACTTGTGATTCTCCTCCTCAACAACAAATGGAGGGAAACAGAGTTGATCAGTTTCAAAAAATTAATGCACAAGGGAGATTTGGCAGCCTTTTCATCTCTTGGGAAGGCAACGGATTTTATTTGGAGCAAGATTGGTTTTGCCAACATGTCCTTGTGGTACTCCAAAGGAAAGTGGATGATCTTCCAGTGGAGGTTGCCTGTGTGTACAAGTCTTAGGATACAGATGTGAGGGCTTCCCTCCGAGAGGATATTCATTCTGTAGTACAATTCTTTGATAATCACACTACATATTTGGTGGAGATTTTAACATGAAGCTCTCTGCCCAAGCCCGACCCAATGAGGGTTGCTTGGATGTTGGTTCGTCAAATTTTCAAGAATTAGTTGCAGAGTTTGGGCTCCTTGATATTACTCAATCTAATTGGAAGTGCACCTGGCACAGCAACAACTATGTCACAAATTGACAAATTTTTGGGCTCTTCACAATATATTTCCCTTATTAGGCGTTGAGGTAGGACAATGCCCTTTTTCACATCATACTCCATTGTTCTGGGAGTTAAATAAGAATTTTCAGCCATTTACCTACTTCAAGTTTGAATGGTTGTGGATTCTTGAGCCAGCTTTTAGAGAGTTACTGTAAGCATGGTGTCAAGAGTTCCCCTCCTTTGGTTCAACAATTGTTTCCTTGGCTAAAAACTCTAGGTTCTGCGTGCCAACTTAATGGATTATGAGAAATTTTAGAGTTCACACCAACTCACACAAGGGGTCACAGCATGCAATTGTTGGCAAAAGTCACTTGCCAAGTTTGTTAGTTGCTTAGTTGTTAAGTTTAGGTGTCTTATGAGTCAATTTAATTGTTTTTCCTAATTTAGTTTATGATATCTATTTAGGAAAGTTATTAGATATTTGTTTTCCTAATTTGTTTTGGGATGGGATCTCTGCATGAAGAGACCAACACCCCTTATGTTATTTAGCTTCTCCAATAATCAAATAGAGATTCCATGTATTCTTTTACTCTTTAACGTGGTATCAGAGTGAGTTGTCCTGGGAACCACGCCTCCGATGATGTGCCTAGAGATTTTATTATCTCTCCCCTATGTAAAGAAGTCCACGCATAATCTAAAGGTTGGGTGTGACCAAGGCAAGACCTTGGCTCTCTAGCATCGGCACGTGAATACAAAGGGTCATGTAACAGTCTCTCTCCATGTGCGTTGATTAAAGTCCACGCTATACCTTATGCGTGGACCAATCCCACACATGATTGGTGCTTTTCATAGGGAAACTCAGGTTTCTCCCACAACAATCTCTGGATAGGGATCTCCTCCTGTGCATAAGCATTCACCATGTGCTTGGGATCATCTCTCATTCTACTACGACTACTACTCTGCAACAACCGCCATTTGCTTGAGATAGTCTCTCACTTAATGCTTGGGATCGTCTCCTAGATTACTTACTACTTGAGATCATCTCCTAAGATTGTTGTTCGTGATGCAAGTGAAGACTGAAGGCTGAAGACTGTTCATGCATGAGTACTACACTATCGTACTTTCCTACAAGTTGGGGATGTTCAACTTTGGGGGGGGGGGGGGGGGGGGGGGGAGTGTTTGAGTTCATGCCAACTCACACAAGGGGTCACATTGTAGGATTATTGGCAAGAGTTACTTGCCAAGTTTGTTAGTTGCTTAGTTGTAAGTCTAGGTATGTTGTGAGTCAAGTTAATTGTTTTTCCTTATTTATTTTAAGATTATCTATTTAGGAAATTGTTAGGGATTTAAATCTTTGTTAGGGATTTGCTTTCCCAATTTGTTTTGGGATTAGATCTCTATATAAAGAGACCAATACCCCCTATGTTATTTGAGTTCTCCAATAATAATGTAAAAATATATAAAAGCATAATACAATGGGCATAAAATCAAAGCATGATAATAATGGATAGTTGGGTTTAACGTGGAAACCCCATTCACGAAGAGTGGAAGAAAACCACGGGAGAAGCGCCCCTATGGGAATGATATTTCTCTATTCTTATCAAAAATAAAATGAGGAGATACAATAGCCTTTTATAGGTAACCCAACATACACACAAATCCTCATCCTATGAGGTGGGACTAAAATGGCCTCACCATAACTATTCAGCTCTCAACACTCCCCCTCAAGCTGAAGTATGGAATGCTTAGCCTGTACAAAGAAATCCTCACTCTAACAAGCAGAATACAACACTCAAGAGACTCAACCAATGTTATCAGGTCACCGGCTTTCTTGCATCCACATTCTTGCTTGTAGGCAGGCATTGGTTGAAGTCCAGAGGTGAATTACTAAAGCTGACTCTAGCTCCTGTGCCTTGCCCATTTAAAGAACTCTAAAGAAGATCTCTCCATGGAGACCAAGAAACTAGATCTCTCCCACATGGAAACTTAAAAAAAGTGGTCTCTCCTCTAGAGACCAAGATAGTGGTTCTCTCATTTAGGGACCAAAAGACAAAGCAAGTTCTTCTCATATGGGGACCTCAAAGAAAAAAGTCTCGTATGGGGTACACAGAAGGTTGTCACACTCCTTTCTGTCATACTCGTATGGGAGAAGAAAATCACATAGAGAAGAAATCAAAAAAGGAGAGCTTCTCCTTTCTTCTCATCATCATTTTTTAAATCATTTTTTCTTGCCTCTTTTTTTCCTTCTCATTTTTTTCTTTCCTTTTTTTTTGTTTTTCTTTCCCCTTATTTTTCATTTTCTTTTTCCTCCTTTAGGGGGATCAACATATATACCCCTATCAACTTTAGCAAATACGTATATACCCCCGCTATTTTCAAATTTACGTATGTACCCTTTGTAATGACGTATATGCCCTCGCAAAATTCAATTTATTAAGTTTCATACCCCTAAAAAAATTTCGGAGTAAAAATTAAAGAATTTTTACTCTAAACCCCCTATTTTTTTTTCCATTTTATTACTTTGGTACCGGGTTGGGGATGATGTATTGGAAGGGGGGTTGCAGGTGCTAGGGCACTGGAGTAGAAGAGAGAAGGGAGGTGTAGCGGTCGCAGGAGGAGGTCGACGAAGGAGGGTGGTGGTTGAGGTCGTAGGGGAAGGAGCCAACAACGGAGAGGTTAGGGAGAAGGTGCGACATGTTGTGGCTGCAGCTGTCGCACGAGGTGCCAGCCCAGTTACACAGGTCGGGGGAGGTGGCGATGGACCAACTCAAGAGGGAGTCGTGGGGGTCGAAGGCGATGTGGGAGGTGATGTGGGACTTGAAGGAGAGGACCGCTGGTGGTGCGCTTGTGTTTTTTACTTTGGGTGAGGCTATTTTGGCAGGGGAGAGGAGGTTGGAAGAGAAGGAACAGGAGAGGAGAAGAGGTGGGGAGGGGAAGGGGTCGGAGCAGGAGAGGTCTAAGGTAAGGAGGCTCTGCGGGCAGAGGAGAGGAGAGGAGAGGAGAGGAGGATGGGGAGGAGAGGAGGTCGGATGAGGAGGGGTCAAAGGTGAGGAGGCTCTGTAAGCGGAGGAGAGGAGGTTGAGAGGAGGTCGGAGGATAAGGAATAGGAGGAAAGGAGAGGAGGATGGAGAGGAGAGAGGTCGACAAGGAGGCTCTGCAGGCAGAGGAGAGGAGGTCGAGAGGTGGTTGGAGGATGAGGAATAGGAGGAGACGAGGATGGGGAGGAGGGGAGGTCGGAGGAAGAGGGCTCGAAGGCGAGGAGGCTTCGCAGGCGGAGGAAAGGAAGTCGAGAGGAGGTCGGAGGATGAGAAATAGGAGAGGAGAGGAGGATAGGGAGGAGAGGAGGTTGGCGAGGAGGCTCTGCAGGCAGAGAAGAGGAGGTCGAAGGATGAGGAATAGGAGGAGAGGAAAGGAAGATGGGAAGGAGAGGAGGTCGAAGGAGGGGTCGAAGGCGAGGAGGCTCCGTGGGTAGAGGAGAGGTCACGAGGTCAGAGGAGGAGGAATAAGAGGAGAGGAGAGGAGGATGGGGGAGGACAGGAGGTTAGAGGAGGAACAGGATGAGAAGAGAGGAGGATGGGGACGACAAGAGGTCGAAGGAGGAACAAGAGGAGAGGAGAGGAGGATGGGGAGGAAAGGAGGTCAGAGGTGTCGAAGGTGAGGAGGCTCCGCGGGGGAAGGAGGGGAGGAGAGGAGACCAATGGAGTAGGAGGGGTTGGATGAGGCAACTTGGACGAAGAGGTCGGAGGAGACGGAGGATCGTTTGGCAAAAAAGAAAGAAAATTGAAGGGTATTTATATAAATTTTATTTATTTTTTAGTCTTCAAAGTTCATAAGTGTATCATAACAAGCAAATAGATATTTGTGGGGTTACATACGCAAATACGAAAATAGAAGGGATGTATACGTATTTGCCAAAGTTGATAGGGGTATATATGTCAATCCCCCTTTTTTCCTATCAGCCAACAACTCTCAACATAAAAGAGGAAAATCAAAGACCAACAAAATAAAAAAGCCTAGAACTCAAAGCAACAAGGGCTAAAGCTACAACATACCCCAAAAATATCTTCTACTCTTCTTAATTAGTGTTAAACGTTCCCTTATCTCTATTTGTTTCCTATTTTTTTATTTTGTTAACTGTTCGAGGTAGTTCTATGATATTGTTCCCCAGGGTTTCCTTTCAATAAATAGGATCCTAGGGCTAAATGAAATAGCAACAATTTAATTTCTTCTACATGCTATCAAGGCGGTGGTCCAAGGCCAACATTTGATACCTTAATTCCATCGAGCATCTTCTTCAGCTCTCACTATCATCGACACTATTTAACCCAAGGCTCGCATCTGAGGCTAGCTTCCAGCATGCCACCACTAGTGAGGTGGTCGCTAAACCACAACTAATCAATCAAACCCCCTCCAGTGACTGATCATCGGCTCTCTTGCCACCGGTAACTCTTGCCACCTCCTAACACTACCCAAACCGAATCTGATCGAAGGGCAACTAGGAAGTGCTAGTTCCCTAATTGGTGGGTGCCTTAGGGCTGGTTGAGGTCTACAAGGTCTAGAGTCACAGGCCGGAAGTTGAGGGGGGTTGTCGAAGCACCGCCACACAGCTGGCGGTCCTATATCAAGACCAACAGAGATCTTAATGGTGTTATAAGCTTCTTTCAACATTGTTTTGTGGTGTTCCGCACTCCGATCAAGAAGTAATCTCCTCTGAAATAGTTAAGTCTTCCCTCATGGTGAGGAAAGCCAAGAGGATTTCAAGAATCCCTTCTTTGGCCCGATAGCCAAGTTTAATGGGTCAAATTATGCGCTCTAATCGTAATCAATCCTTAATGTAGTTGAGGGTCATAACAAGGAATATATACTTCTAAGTCCCAAAATATGTACTCCTATATGTTCTCGTAAGTCCCAAAAGACATACCAGGCGCAAAACATGGTAGGTCACGTTTTGGTAGGATTAGACCTATCCTATAAGGCTGCGAGGTCACACATGCTTACCCTACCAGAGATCTCTTTTATAAAAGAGGCCTACAACCGCTTGAGTAGGCTTGTTGTTTCACTTGCCCCATTTAGATAGTTGGAGAACAAATTTGCTATGGCTACATCACCAGGTAGAGGAAGAGCTTCTAGACTGTCCACACAAGGTCATGGACGTGGAGGTCAGGTCTGCTCTAGACTCTGCTCTTACTACAGCAACAATGGTCATCTTAAGGATAGTTGCAGGTCGAAGCATGGAAAGCTTGCTAGTACACACCAGGCGGTGGCTGGACATGATGCACCTCCTAAGCCTGCACCTATTACACGTGTAAGGGTCAGAAATTGTAATACCCTTAATGGGCTAATTAAAACCTTAATTGGTTGCTTAATGTGAGATTAAGGGATTTGAGAACCTTAATTAAGTGATGGTAGCATTGGAATTAAGAAATACCTTAAAAACGTTAACAAAATGCTAATAAATGGAAAGTTGAGGGGCTATTCGCATTGAAAACATGTTTGGAGGGCTTACGTAGAGCCCAAGCAAGAAGTGTAAGGGCTTGGGTGCAAGATTCATAACCCCTATAAATAAGGGTGAAATTAAAAATAAAAAGGGAAAATCCTCATTTCTTCCTCCTATCTACCAAAGCCACTTCCTCCCCTCTTCATTTGGTCTTCAACGAGAAAGGAGAAGGAAAGGAGGGTTGCTGCTACTACTGCTGCTACTGCCGTAACTATTGTTGTTGTTGTTGTTGCTACATGAAGGAAAGGAGAAAGGAAGGAGGATTGCAACTGCTACTGCAGCCATTGCCGAGGAAAAAAGAGAAGAGGAGGTGTGCTACTGTTGCTGTGGGCTACTGGGCTGCTGCAGCTGCTAGTGTCGTTCCTGTTGCCGTTGCTACTACTGCTGATGTAGCTACTATTGTTGTTACTATTAACGTTTCTACTGTTGTCGACAGGAGGAAGGAGAGCAGCTCCTCCCCGAGGTAGGGTTTCCCTCCTTGACACCCTCTTTTGTTCCCATGACCAGGAATGGTAGAAAAAGGTGTTTTGGGTATAAAATCCATGTTTATATGTAAAATGGTAAGATTATACTTTACAATTGGATTAAATCTTGTAAATATGTATTGTGGATGGTTGGCACTCGGTCTGGGTGTTGGAAGCACCTAGTACTGATACTAGATGATTTTAGAACTGACTGGTAATAAGCACAAAGGGTACTAAAGGCACCCAATACCGATACTAGTGACCAGTACCGGTACTGGATGCATTTAGTTGGCATGTTAAGACTGCCCAGTACCGCTATTGGCTAGGGTACTTGGAATAGGTTGTTAGTGCCTAGTACTAGTACTGGTGGTCAATACAGGTACTGGCAAAGGAATTTTGGTATTATACTGGAATTGACCAGTAGTGATACTTGTGTTTAATACTGGTACTGGCTGGGTTACCTGAAAGTGTTGTTGGTGCCCAATACCGGTACCAGTGCCAAATACTAGTACTGGCTGGAATTTGTGAATGTGTTAAGGGTGTGTTTTAAGCCAAAAGGCAAGGAACTCAAGCTCCAAGAATATGATAAAAAGGCAGTGTAATCCGATTGAGTAAATGCACGAATCCAAAATGCTATACCTGTTACTGACTCGACTAGAATCTAATTAGAGGAAAAGTTTGGATCCTAAGGTCTTGGATAGGACTCCAAGAGATCCAGTAGATTTCTAAGGATTTCCTAATTAGGTACCGATTAGGGGAAAAGGAATTAGGACCAATTAGGTCAAATAGGTGAGCTCGTTGGGTGAGGCACCAGGACTTGGTGAACGTTGAGTTCACTGTTGCGGGTTAGAAAACACAAGAGTCTAGTAGCTTGAGGCTACTACAGCTCAACCTTGGAACCGAGATAGTTCCTGGTTGGGTGTCGTAGGTGCCGTGATGGAAATGAGGCACTGGGAGGTGTCTTGAGTCTGAGTCGACGAAAGGCGCTTTGAGATCTTGAGTGCAATAGTTTCCAAGGGTCTCAGGTCTGTCATTCGTGGGATCTTGAGTGAAATAGTTTCCAAGGATTCTCGGGTGATGGGGATCGTATGGGTCTTGTGTGGAATAATTTCCAGATATTCGAACGTGAGAGAGCGTGAGATCTTGAGTGGAATGGTTTCCAGGGATCTCATGCAACGATGCAAAGAGCTTGAATGGAATAGTTTCCACGGATTCCGACATCGGGAAACGCGTGATCTTGATTGGAATAATTTCCAGGGATCACGAGCAGTGGGAAGTCGCTCCCGCCGAATCTTTTGGACCGTGTACTCAAGGATGCCTTGAGTAGAATAGTTTCTAAGAACTCTGAGTAAAGTCAACGTTCCGATAACCGAAGTGAGTATCCTTTGTCAGGTAGACATGTGTGCTTTAATTCTTCCCCTAGCTAAGGAGGGGTTAAGGTGCACATGTACCATTAGGGAGGGTACATCGAGATCTCCTTCGGCATGAAGGGTTGATTCGATCACTCTAGGACTCGGAGTGGCAGGTAACAAGATTGTGGATCGTTAAGATAGTTGCGATAAAACGTGTGGTTTTAAGCAAACAAGTCTGATTATTGGATTAGGACCAAGGTGGTTGGTTAGGTTGATCCGAGTTAGGGTTGTAACCTGGGGGTTCTGTGTTAGGCTAAGGATCTAGCCAATTAGCAAAATTTTACACTGCCTGGTTTCATTGGATTACAGTAGCTATTTGTTCCATACTAAGCCAATTGGCTCATCCCTGCTTTGTGACCTAATTTTAGGTGTCGTGTGTCGTCGAAGCGTGGGATTTCGACACAGTGCAGGATTCGCTACGCGCTACTCGACAAGTAACATTTTAGCTTTGGTTATGGTTAGTTTCTGTTAATTTATGCCAAACCTCCCGTATATCTTCCATTTTGTTGATTAATGCAAATGCTTTGGTAGCTCGATGTTAATGCAACTTGAATTAAATAGACAAGCACCTTTTCTGTTGCCATTCCCTTGAATTCCGACCCTCGGTGGCATGGGTTTTTGGGGTGTGACAACACGAGCAGAGTTCAACGACTTGGTTTAGCGTACTTCACAGATATCCCAGGGGACCCCATCTAGGAATGGGGATATCGCTACAATGGCCAATTCATCAGGTATATGTCATGCATGTACCTTCAGAGCAAATACTCTTGACAGGCTTGTTGATTCTAGTGCCTCTCGCCACATTTATGGGAAGGCCCAACAATTTGCAAGCCTAAAGCTTGATACTTCAGGGAGATCTATTGCGGTGGCAAATGTTCGAAATTCTCCTATTACTAGACAAGTGGGGGTTCAGTTAGCCCCCCATATCAGGTTGTAAAATATTCTCCATACTCTTGATTTTCCTCTTAATCTACTTTTAGTTAGTCGTACTACTATAACCCTTATGTTTCAGGATATACTGATGGAGCAGGTGATTGGTTATGGCCGTGAGGAAGGAGGGGTTTATTGCCTTCTTCGAGCACCATATGTTGGACATGCAACGACTTCAATTGGTGAAGACTTGAGTTACCTTTGGCACTTGCGTTTTCGTCACTGCTCATGGAGAGCTGAGCTCAGCATTCTATTAATGAGATAACACGCAGTCAAGACTACATCCCCTCAGTATCTCTACAGAAAGCTGTGGTAAATAAAAAGAGTACAAGCAACCTCTAACAGATGTCTGTGCTTCCACTCTGCAACCCTATTCTGCTGCAAGATATGTGTAGTCTGGTGATCCCATAAGCCCTGTAGAACTCTATAAGTCTTGCAATACAGAACTCAAGGACATTATCTGTCCGTACAATTTTCACGGTGGCAAAGTACTGTGTCCTGATCTCCATGAGGAGTCTCTATAACGCCACCAACATATGCTTTGTTCTTCAGAAAAAACACCTAGGACACTTTGGAGAAATCAACTACAAGATACTAGCGATGTCTCATCCTGTATAGAACTCTACTCAGTCGCCAAACATTCATATGAAGTAACCCAAAAACAACCGATGATCCAGGATAAGTATTGCTAGGAAAAGAAGATCAATGATACTTACCCAACTGCCAAGCGTAACACCGAATGGTAGTGGCAAGAGAGATATCTGTAATCACCCTCCTGAGGCAATCCAAAGACAAGTGACCTAGACGAACATGCCATGTAAGGCACTCTTACCATCATACCTGCTAGCTCCTGCAAATGGTTCCTGTCCAAGATGATAAATACCATTCTCCTCTGTGCCTCTAGCAATAGTCTTTGCAGTGAACTTATCCTGGACGGTACATCCAACATCATCGAAGATAACCCTATGATTAAAGTCCTTCGTAATCATGCTCGCTGACAATAGGCTCATTGGAAACTCTAACTCGCGTAACACTCTCAGCAGCTGGAAAGTGGGGGTTATAGACACCTCCCCCTGACAAACAATAGGAGCGTGTCAGTCGTCAACTACTTGCACAGTTCTCCCTAGTGCAATAGAACTAAATGACTGGGAATAACTCTAATCGCAACAAAGATGCTGTGAAGCACCAAAGTCAACAACCATCCTGCACCATGATGACTCGCATTAAGCCTGCATACTCCACTATTCATGTTGTAATAGCAATATCCAATGCCATCTCTACTCCTGAAACTAACATTGTGCCTAGCAGGGATCAAGAGATCAACCGACCAATTAAAACTCTCCAAAATCATATCTAAAATCAATTTTTTTAAAATCTGAAAAGTCATCATAACTCACAAGAAAGGGTGATCTAACATGAAATCCAAACAATCTCTTCCTTGGAAATCAAGTTAGAATCACAAAACAGTCCCTCCGAGGATCAGGAGGCGCACGCTAAGGCCAGAAGGGACCCATAACAACCCTCAAAAGGACTGTCGCTACTTCTTTCGCTGGCGCAAGGGCAACATAGGCCCACCGGCAACACTACTGCCGATTGATGATACCCCTGCTGTCGTTGCTAATACAGATCACTGCCGCCGCCGCTCCTACCGACATTGTTGCTCTTATCGACGTTGCTGTTGCAGATCGAGGCAATGGTGGCGTTAAGAGGCAAGAGAAGGATTTAGGGATTTGGTGGATTGGATCGGAGGGCCCCCTGAGTGCCAATCTAGGATCGCTCTGATACTAAGCAGGAAAAGAACGAATGACCTTAGTTTATCCCAAGGAGCCCCACACCCCTTTATATAAAAGAGAAGTGTGCAAAAATAACACTACATGTCCAAAGGGAAAGGAAATAAATAACATGTAACATAATAAAAATAAACTAGTGAGGATATGTCAATAGAGATCCTTCATTGTAGAATAATACTGTGCCAAGGAATGACCCTCCTAGCGCAATTGGAATAGCTCATGACAAGTCTGGAAAACATGTGCAGAATTTTTCTCATGAGAGTATTCTCATGAAAGGTATCATCCCAAATCTCCTTCGTAGTGTTATAGTATATGATCTCATCTCCTATCCTAGAGATAACACAATTATTATCCAAGTACTTACCATTACGTTATCCCTATCCCAAGTGGCATTAACCCCTATCTCTCTTTGTAAGCTTTGGGTGGCGCAGGATGTGCTCCTTTCCATGATCTCTCACTGTCATAAGAAATGTCTACGACCATCTGGGGTAATTGGCCTCATCCAATTTAATCATGGAACCAAAAAATGAGCTCTTGTATGCCCCCATCTCCACATTCAAGTCTGAAGTCACCTTGAACGAACTAGAGGATGCCATCTTGCCTTCACCTACGAACCCAAGACTAACAAGAAGCAATTAGCACATCAAATCAACCAACGAACATGAGATCTAAGGTCTGAAATAGTGAATTTCAGACCAACCAAGGTGTAGCTGCGCCTATTAAAGTCAAGATATGCCCTTAACAGAGCAACCTCTCCCTCCTAGATGCTTAAATCAATGAAACAAAAAGGGAGGACATAGAAACAAATGTCCCTAGCAAGGTAACAACCCTCCAGTAGCGTCGTACACGGATCGAGAAGTGCCAACAGCAAGCGGCCGCACCACTAGGGTTCAATCCAACCCCAGTGGCGCCACACTGGGACCCGAGGCAACTACCAACGCCACCGTTGGTGATGCAGTAACTGGTGTGCTACTTATCAGAGAGGAGAGGAGGTTGGTAGTATGGCTGCTTTCGACGGGGAGAGCATGAGGGTGATCGGTGGAAGGTGTGGAGCGCTTATTTAGTGGGGTACCTAGGGCACCGGTCTAGGACTGTAACTCTGATACTAAGTTAGTCGAAGTGAACGAAAAGTCTTATTGAACCAAGAAACCCTACACCTCTTTATATAGACAGATGTGAGGGAACAATTGCAATACATATCCAGGAAAGAATAGAAAATAACAAAAGAGGACAAAAATGACCAAAGGGGTATATTAATACTCTCCCTCAAGGTAGAACATAGATGTCAACCATGCTCAACTTGGAACAACAAACATCAAATGCAAGACGTGAAAGAGGCTTAGTGAAGATGTATGTTGCTTAATCTTCGAAGGTAACTGAAGCAGTATAGATAAATCCACGTTGTATGAGTCCCTAATATAATGACAATCAACCTTGACATGCTTGGTGAGCTCATGGAACATTAGGTTGTTTGCTATATGGGTAGCAGCACGGTTGTCGCACTTCATTTGCATTAACTCAACTTGCACACATGAATCCTACAATACTAATCTCACCCAGACCATCTCTGCTACAGTCTATGCCATGGCATGATACTCAGATTCTACATTGGACTTGGATATAACCTGTTGTTTTTACACCTCCAAGTTACAAGATTTCCTACCACACAAGTACAAAAACCTGTGGTAAACTTTCTATCAACCATACATCCTATGTAGTCCGCATCAGAATAGCCTACCACAGTCATGGACTTGCCTCTGCTGAATAAAATACCACGGCCTAGTGCTCTCTTCAGGTACCTGAGCACCTGTATTGCTACGTCCCAATGCTGCCTAGTTGTTTGTCTATGAACTAACTAAGCTTCCCTACAACGAGAGAAATATCTGAGTGAGTAATAATGAGATATAACAACTTGCCAACCAACTACTTGTAAGATCTACTGTCAACAGGCTCAGACTCAGTGTCATAGAGTTGCCTTTTAAGATCCATGGATATGTTGACAAGCTTAGGCCCCAATATTCCTGCCTCCTGTAACACATCAAGGGCATACTTGCACTACATGATAAGTATACCATCCTTGCTCCATGCCACCTTAATACCGACAAAATACTGCAGCTCACCTAGGGCCTTCATTACAAAGGAATCTGCTAACTTTAGATTGACCTCAACTATCCCAACTCTATCATCACTAGTAACAATAAGATCAACATAGACGAGTGCCACAACACCTTCTTTGCTCTTCCTGACAAAGGACAAATGGTCTGTAGAAGATCTCCTGAGTCCTGAATCCCATAGCCTATACCACCTCTGACAACTTTTGGAACCATGCACGTAGACTCTACTTCAGGCTTATAAATTACCTTCCTCGGTCTATATGTACACTCCCCCTAAGTCTCAAAGCCTAGAGGCTACTACATATAGACTTCCACCTGAAGGTCACCGTAGAGAGGCATTCTTGACATTTAGCTGATGTAATGGTCAGTCTTAATGTGCAACAATAGAAATGAAAATATGAACAATCGGAAGCCTCACAACAGGAGAAAAGGTACAAATGAAATCCACCACATATGTCTAGGTGAACCCCTTTGCAACCAGTTGAGCCTTGTCGTGAGAGATGGACCCATCTGGATTACACTTCAATGCAAAGACCTATTGACATTCTACAACTTTAGCACCCTTGGGAAGGTCAGCAAGCACCCATGTCCTACAAGAACGAAAGGCAGCCATCTCCTCAATGGCTTGATGCCATTTCGAATCAAGCATGGCTTGTTAATATGTTGTGAGAGTATGAGTGGCTAATATTGCGATGAACATGGCAAACAACCAGTGTTGTCAAAGGCAAGAGATACTAAAAGGAGAGAGGGGTCAAAAACGCCCGAGGCACTAGGTGTTAGCCCGAGACAAATGAGGTGCTAAATTTAAAAAAAAAAAACAAATTATCAATAAATTATATGCTCTCATGGATCCTTCAGCAAAATATAATAAGCAAAAAATGTGAAATAGAAATTAAAAATGTCAAGTAAAAAGTACTTTTAATAAGCAAAAACACAAATCTAAAATTATACCAAAGATCATAGAAAACACATGTCTAAGACTATAAACATAAATCCTAGTATGTCCAACCACCATAATGCCAAGTTCACAAGCAAAGCAAAATAAGCCCAAGCATGACCAAAAGTTTTAGAAAATCAAATACCACACCAAACTAAAACAACTAGCTCTACAAGTCGATAGTAAATTCATCTTCCTCACCTCCCTCAAAGTCCAAGTCTTCTCCTGCATTTAATACATACTCCTCTGCCTCTTCTTCCTCATCTTTTGGAATTGCAACTATTGGTCTTGAACTTGATGGTTGTATAGCACAATGAAGCCTTGCTAGACTTCTTGTGTAGCTTCTTATCTCTATAACTCCAGATACCCTTGCAACATCATTGCAAGTCAAAGTATCATCACCAAAAATTAGATCGTTTTCTAGATTATTTTCCATCTCTCAAATCAACCATTCATTTGAATAATCAATAGATTTGAACGCAATGGAATCGATGGTGTCTCGCAGGTCATAACGACTCTCCGAGACCTAATTGTACTTGATGTACACCAAATCTTGTAATTTAGCACTATTAAGAGCATTTCTTTTCTTTGAATGAATATGTAGGTATTACAAAAGAAGTGCTTATGATATAAATTATATTATCAAACTTAAAGATCATACTATTGCCATATGTTTGAGAAAACATACTCATATGCTCAAATACACTATAATTACATTCACACCAGAGGCACTGCATGTCAAGCTCAAAACCTTATAGCTAGCCTCTGTAAATTTGGAGCTGAATTTCCAAATAAGCTCTACCACTCCATACCAAAGTGATGCTTTATTAACCCATATTTAAAGATAAATTTTGATACATCAAATTATAAATCATATTGAGTTAAATTTTATAATAAGCAAAAGGATAATATCAAAAGCATAAACAATCAAAATAAGACTTAGGTTCACATGGAAATCCCACTCACGAAGAGCGAGGAGAAAACCACAGGAAAGTGCCCTGATAGGATGTGTATCTCTATATGTCTTCTCAAAGGAATAAGTGGGGGATACACGCCTATTTATAGGCCACCACGCACATAACAAAAGTTTCACTCCACTATGCGGGACTAAATGACACCACCCATTTCTCTCAACATTGATACCTGGTGATTTGGTTATTCTTAATCTAATTACCATTGGATTTCCAAAAATCCCTTATGCATGGTTATACAAAGATAATTCATTTGCTATCTTATCTTAGATGTGTATCAGGTGTTGATCTCTATATGCACTTGTACAACTCATCAATGAATTTCTCGTTAAATTCCATAGAGGGTTTGGCATAGAAGTACTCAAGATTAAGAAAATGGCCAACTACATGTAAAGGATGCTTTATTTGACATGCCTACCTTCGATCAATGATTTCAAACACCTCCCTATCTTTATCCTCATCCCTTCGAAACCTTTTCCAATGGTCTCCTTAGCCCTATCGATCGCCCCATAAATGTATCCCATGGATAGCTTTTTCTCACCATCAAGAAGTCGAAGAACTTTCACCAAAGGTCCCATGTGCTTGCAAGTTTCAAGCACATAATTCCAAAATGAAGGCATCAAAATAATGTCCCTAGTTTTTTTGCCCTTCATCTCCTTAGACCAGTTGCATTTTACCCACTTCTCTGATGTAAACATAGTCCTTAGACTCCACTTTTGTTTGAAAATAGATTGCAAGGAAAGAAAGATTGTAGCAAACCGAGTAATTCCATGTCGAACAATTCCCTTTTGACAGTGAAGTCTCTCATCATATTTAGAACTCCTATGTGATTGTAAATAAACCCCACAATAAAGATGACCTTTTGGAGATTTTTCTTGAATGGTGGGATTTTTCCAATGTGTTCCAACATTAAGTCAATACAATGAGCGACACAAGGTGTCCAATACAGGTGAGGTCTATTTTCTTGTAAAAGCTTGCCTAGAAAAGAAATGAAATATATTAGTAATTTAAAACACATGGCAATCAATATCCTAATTAAAACATATCTAACTAAAATATAATTACCAATATGTAGTTGCTTCGGTTGTCAATGATGACTTAAAGTACATTGGATTCTCTAATTCTTTCCACAAAATTATCAAGCAACTAATATATCTTCTCCCGTTTTTATGATAGACTAGTGGGTATACTCACGATTCGCAGTGATTAATTATTAGCAAAATTAATATTTAAAAATATATTAATAATGTATATATTATTTATCTTTTCTAAATATACATGTCAAATGTTTCACTTGATCTGAGAGATAGGTAGTTATTATAGATAAATATCTAAAGGAGAAATGAAAAGTTGTCTTATTCCAAAAATTCTACCTCTTTTTATATAGAGAGAGAGGAGAGAGAGGTGGGACAAATAGCAACACAACTCCAACAAAAAATAGAAATTACCAACATAGCATATAAATAAGGAGTACAACACTCCCCTCAAGCTAGATATAGATATCTATCATACTCAACTTGGAACAACATGCATCAAAAATAGACTTGATAAGTGGCTTGGTAACTATGTTTATTGTCTGGACATGAATAGAAACAGGAGTTGTGTAGAGCAATCCTTTCTGAATGATGTCCCTAGTGTAATGACAATCGACCTCAACATGCTTTGTATGCTCGTGAAACATAGGATTATTAGCTATGTAGGTGGATGTTTTATCATCACATCGCATCTCCATAGAACCATCAATCTCAATATGCAAATCAACCAACAAGGATCGAATCCACATCATCTCTACTGTTGTCTGGGCCATTGCCCTGTTTATGATTCTGCACTAGATCTAGAAACTGCTACATGTTTCTTGCTTTTCTAAGTCACAAGATTTCCAACAATATAGGTACAAAAACTTGCAGTAGACTTCCGATCTAAGTGACATCCTGCATAATCAACATTGGAATAACCCACTATTGTCACAGAAGTCCCTCTGGTAAATAAAAGACCCTTGCCAAAAGCCTTCTTAATGTATCTGAGTACCATCATTGCAACATCCCAGTGTTGTCTAGTGGGTTTTGCCATTAACTGGCTCAATCTGCCAACCACATAGGATATGTCTGGTCTGGTAATAGTGAGATATAACAGTTTCCCAACAAGCTATCTATATTGCCTACAATCAACAGCTTTAGCCTCAGTATCATATAAATGCCACTTGGGATTCGTAGGTATATTGGCTCCTTTGGCCCCTAGCATGCCAACTTCCTGCTAGGGACATACTTCCTTTGGGACAATACAACACCACTCTTACTGCAAGCTACTTCTATCCCCAAAAAGTATCTTAATGGATCCAGATTCTTCATGACAAATTGGTCAGCCAAACATATCTTGATCTCCGTTATCCCCTCATAGCCATCCCTTGTAACAATAAGATCATCTACATATGCAAGAAGAACAGTGATACATCTCCTTGTTTCTCTAACAAACAAGGAATGATCTGCCGAGGATCTTTGAAATCCCACTAATTTCACTACCTAAGATCATTTCTGGAACCAAGTAAAGGGACTCTGCTTAAGACCGTAGATAACCTTGCATTACCTGCATACATACTCCCCTTGAATTTCATATCCAGGGACTGCTGCATAAATACTACTTCCTATAAATCTCCATATAAAAATGCATTTCTAACATCAAGTTAATTAATGACCAATCCTTATGCACTGCAATGGCGACAAGAATACGCACAGTAGACAGGCGAGCAACAGGAGAAAAGGTGTCAAAGAAGTCTACTCCATACGTTTAAGTAAACCCCTTTGTTACCAATCTTTCTTTATACCTTGCAATGGAACCATCCGAATTGTACTTCAAGGTGAAAACCTAATGGCACCCAACAATAGTAGATCCCTATGGCAAAAAAGTCAACTCCCATGTGCCTTGACTCTAAAGAGTAGCCATCTCTTCCTCCATGGCCTGATGCCACTTCAGATCATACATGGCCTCATAGTATGTTGCAAGAATATGAGTAGCTGCCAAGGCATGACGAAGCTAGCAAACTGTCCCTAGCCCATCTATCACAAGATCACCTGCAACTGGATATCAAGCACAACTCCTTAGGGCCTTCCAAATGGCTATCAAAAGATAAAGATCCTCCTCCGCATGAGGAACAGTAGAAGGCCCATCTGCATCACTAAGCACATAATCATCAGCATCTAAGGGTATAGAGCTCACCTTTCGGAGGAGGCTGGAGGAAGTGGTAGTATGTGGCCTGACATAAGTACGAATAGAAGTATCCATATCAGGAATAGCACCAAAACGTATGGGCATAGGTGCAAATCAGGAGTAGAAGGCAATCTCGACTAGAAGTAGAAAAATATGGAATTGCCTCATGGAAAGTAACATTAGCAGAGGTCCCTCATCACCATCTACAAGCTCACCGAGAAGAGGAAGGTCAGGATGTTCCTCCAAATAACAACATTGATGGTGTAGGATTGATGGCGAGGGATGAGATTAGAAATGACATCTCCCCTGCACATGACATTGGATATCAGAAAGAAGGAAGATGTAAGGAAGAGGGAATGACATGGGGGAAGCAACGTTGGGGCAAAGTAGGGGGTGACGTGTTGGTACCAAAACCTTCATAGTTTCTTTTAATTTAAGTATAGATGATGCATTGACGGAATCAACATGCATTGTTCCCTTGGCACAATTCACTATTAAATTGATGATGCTCCTTTATTTCCTATCAATCCATCAATCTAACATGATAGAGCATCCATATTTAGCCCATGCCTCATGATCTAGCATCAAGTCATGTGTTCTCCACCTCTTTCTTCAATAAAGGAACTCCAAGCTCATGGTAAGAGGGGGGTTTCAAGTTCGATCCATACTCTCCAATGCCCTAAATCATTTCTTTAAAACTTTGCGATTTAGCACAATTGAATGAAATGTTGGCTTGATAGAAAAAATGAGCAATCCTTTGAATTACTCTAGGTCGCATCTCCTTATCAAATGCATCTTCGAGGATGCCTTGCCTCAAGGGAGTCTTTCCTTTACCCTTCATAACCATGTCCATGAATCCTTTTCCCTTTTGCTTCTTGTTAGGGATGGAAATTGTGTTACTTCCACGGGTAATGGCACTCTTAGTTGGAGTAGTTACTTCCATCTTTTCTTCACCATCTTCAACATCAATCGGATTCTCCGAATCATCAAAGCCAGGCATACCATCACGAAGTGCCTCTTTTTGTGCCTTTCTATTAGTCATGTAATTTCTTAATTTTTCCTTTACCTCTGGAGGACATTGCTGACAAGTTGATGCATTCTTTATATAATCCAACTTGATGTTGTTTGGCTCAATATATTCCACCTTTGTTGTCTTCCCACAAAAATGTACAAGTGATTGCATTCTTGTCAGATTAATCTTTTAAAAAATTATATTTCCAAGCAGGATCCCTCTTTCTACTCTGTTGACATAGTTTGTTTACCTATTTGCATGTTATTTATTTTTTCCTTCTTGGACATTAGTGCTATTTTCCCTACACCTCTTCTATATAAAAGGGTGGTCTCTTTGAAATAAATCAAGCCATTTCTTTCCTGTCAACTTGGTATAAGAGCGGCGATCCTAAGTCGATCCTTTGGTATCCCACCAAAATAGGCCTTTTACCCAAACCACCTAAACCCTAGATCCTCTTCCCCTCTCTACTCCACACTTACGTTGACTAGATCAATAGGAGCAACGGTAGCAACGCCTGCTGCAAGCATAGAAGTGGTAGCAAGGGACACCAACAGCAGTGGCAAGGGACACCAGCAGCAACAGCAAGACCCATCGCTGGTTGGTTGTAGCGTCGCCGATGGGCCTATGCTGCCCTTACGTCAGCGAGGGGAGAACTGGCAACCACCCTGAGGGCCGCTAGGTGTCCTTCATGACCCTAGCATGCGCCTCTTTATCTCTGGAGGGGCTGTCATGTGGTTCTAACTTGATTTCCAAGGAAGAGATTACTGGATTTCATGTTAGATCACCTTTTTTCTATGATTTATGGTGATTCTGCAGATCTGAAAAGTCAATTTCAGATCTGATTTCGACAATTCCCGCACAATGTCAATATCAAGAGCAGAGATGGCATTAGATACCACTATTGCAACAGGGATGGTGGAGTATGTGGGCTTGATACATCGAGTGCATCACAGGAGTCACCATGGTGCAAGATGGCATGTTGACTCTAGTGCTTCATTGTGGCGATCCAAGTTATTTTCGGTTACTCCATTCTATTGCACCAGGGAGAATAATGCAACTTGTTGACGGTAAACACGCTCCCATAGTTGTTGGTTAGGAGGAGGTGTCTGTAACTTCCACTCTGCTACTGCCAAGAGTGTTACATGTGCCTGACGTTCCAATGAGTCTATTGTCGGTGAGTAGGATTACGAAGGAACTTAACTGCAAGGTTATTTCCGATATTGTTGGATGTATCATCCATGATAAGTTCACAAAGAAAACCATTACCAAAGGCACAGAGGAAAATGGCATGTATCATCTTGGACAAGAACCGTTTGTATGAGTCAGCAAGTTTGATAGTGGAAGTGCTTTGCAATGACACGTTCGTTTTGGTCACTTACCTTTGGACTGGCTCAAGAAGGTGATTCCATATCTCTCTCTTGCCACTACTATTAGG
The DNA here is from genome assembly GCA_037157565.1 of Thalassia testudinum. Lineage (NCBI taxonomy): Eukaryota > Viridiplantae > Streptophyta > Magnoliopsida > Alismatales > Hydrocharitaceae > Thalassia > Thalassia testudinum. Next base: position 18,918,925 of record JAZHRO010000015.1, on the reverse strand, counting down.
TGTGATGCTTGCCAACTGGGTAAGCATCATCGATCTTCTTTTCCTGCCAGCTCCCTCCTAGATTTGCAATTGTTTTTTAGTTACTTCATATAGATGTTTGGGGGTCGAGTAGAGTTCCGAACAAGATGGGACATCAATATTATCTTGTGGTTGTAAATGATTTCTCCAGAGTGTCTTAGGTGTTCCTTCTAAAGAACAAAGCATATGTTGGAGCTATTAGACTCTCATATTAGAGAACAGGGCACAGTACTCTACCACAGTGAAGGTTTTGCGGATAGATAATGCCCTTGAGTCCTACACTACGAGACTCATAAAGTTTTACAAAGCTCATGGGATTATCCACTAGAGTACTTGCTTGCATACCTCGCAACAAAATGGGGTTGCAGAGTAGAAGCATAAACATTTGTTGGAGGCTTCTCGTACTCTTGTTATCCACGACAATGTTCCAGAACGTTATTGAAGAGATGCAATCTTGACAATGTGCTACTTCATTAATAAAATGCCAAGCTCAGTTCTTCACAAGTAGATATCGATTCTCCTACTACATCCAGATGGTAAGCTCTTCCATGTGTCTCCCAGGACCTTTGGGTGTGTTGCCTTCATTTATGTGTCATCACTAGGTCATGATAAGCTTGCTCCTCGAGGTGTCAAGTGCGTATTCTTAGGGTACTCCAGGAGTCAGAAAAGATACTGATGTTATGATCCTATCCATGATAAGACATTATGTTAACGCTGATGTAGCATTCCATGAGACCATTCTGTTCTTTTCAATTGTTGAACAAATGAGCCATCATGAACATGCGACTCCCATGCCTATTCCTCCAGTTCCTTCAGAGGAAATTCCGATCTCAACTTCTCAACCTGCTTTCTTCAGGTTCCACAACCTCCTTTGATGATTTCCAAAAATTACATGGTCCGATGCACACATATAGTAGACCTCATGACACTACAAAGGCCCCCTTCCCTACCAACAGATGATTCTTTCACAGGTTGATGAGATGGTATCCAACGGCAGCAACAGTAATGATTAGACAATGGTAGGAGGCACTATCAAGCCTCCTCCTGATAGTGTTAATCACAGTAGTAGTGAGGTTCCTTCTACAAACGCTCAAACAAAGGTGCCAGATGATTCTGACCTTCCTATTGCCATTAAGAAGGCACCCCACACATCTGAGTCCAGATACCATGTTGCAGGCAGTTTGGCTACTGACGGCCTTGGTTTTGAGTTTGGTAGATTTTGCCAAGCACTTATAATCTCACACATTCCGTCTACATACCAATAAGCCATACTCGAACTAAAGTGGCATCAAGCAATGGAGGAAGAGATGGAAGCACTACAGAATAAACAGACTTGGGAGCTTACCACAATTCCTGCAAGCACACGATCAAACGGCTCCAGATGGGACTTTTCCTTGAAATACAACCCTGATGAGTCTATTTCAAGGTATAAGGCCAAGTTGGTGGCAAAGGAGTTCACCTAAACTTATGAGGTGGACTTCTTTGACACATTTTCTCCCGTTAAACATCTTGCCACCGTTCGTATACTCATCTCTATTGCGTCTCACAGAGATTGGCAGTTACACCAGCTTGATGTGAAGAACGCTTTCCTTTATAGCAATCTTCAAGAGGAGGTTTACATGCAGCAACCCCCAGGATTTGAGCCTCAGGGCCAGTGTATGTGCAAACTCAGGAGGGCCATCTAAGGCCTGAAGCAGAGCCCTAAAGCATGGTTTTAAAGGCTCTCAAATGTGTTGCAGAAGATGGGGATGCAAAGATATTCCTCATGTCACTCTCTATTTGTCAGGAAAACAGAGAATGGCATGGTGGCACTCCTAATTTATGTGGATGACTTGATTATCACCGGTGATGATAAAGCTGGGATAAGTCAAGTCAAGGAGTCTCTTGCACGACAATTTGTTATGAAGAATCTGGGTCAGTTCCAATACTTCCTGGGGATCAAGGTTGCCAGAAGCCAAGTTGGGATCATTCTCTCTTAGCGCAAGTAAGCGTTGGATGTTCTTCAGGAGATAGGAATGTTATGGTCCAAGCCAGCCAACATCCTCATGGACCCCAAGGCACATCTTTATGATAAGGAGGCAGAATCAGCTAATAGCAGATCACACAGACAGTTGGTTGGCAAACTATTCTATTTAACTATTACATGGCTCGACATTGCACTTGCTATAAGCAAGCTTAGTCAATTCATGGATAGGCCAATCAAGCAACATTAGCAGGTTACTACGTAGGTGCTCAGGTACCTAAAGAAAGCACCTAGACATGGTACTCTCTTTTAAGCTAGGTCTCTCATAACTGTGGTGGGATACTCAGATGCATGTTATACGGGGTATGTTGCAGATAGGAAGTCTACTACAGGCTTCTGTTTGCAAGAAACCAAGTTTCTTTAAGTAAAAAGTAGGTTGTGGTCTCTCGTTCTAGTGCTGAGTCAGAATACAGAGCTATGGCCCAGATTGCCACTGAGATGGTTTGGATTAGATCCTTGCTGCGGGATCTTCATGTTCAGGTTGTAGAGGCCATGGAAATGAGATGTGACAAGAAAGCAATCACATATATTGCCAACAATCCCATTTTCCACGAGCACACCAATCATGTGGAAGTTAATTGCCATTATACTGGAGATTTGATCCACCGTAGGGTATCACATACCACATTTGTTGCTTTAGAAGACCAGACGGCTGACATCTTCACGAAACCTTTACCACATGGAGCTTTTGACACATGCTGTTCAAAGCTAAACATGATTGACATTTGTGCTATGTTGAGGGGGAGTGTTGACATACTTAGTTTGTTTGCTTATGTTGCATGTTATTTATTTTTTCCTCCTTGAACATGTAGTGTTATTTTTCCCACCTCTTCCATAAAAAGGTGTGTGGGGCTCTTTGAAATAAATCAAGTCATTTATTTCCTATCAACTCACTCTTCATGAAAAATGCATCTTCTCCACTTGTGCCAGCGATTCAAAATAATTTAAGCCATTATTAATTATTAGATCAACATAAATACTAAAATAAAATGACAACACATGGTAACCCGTTTGAATGAAATCATTGGGTTACTAGTTTAAAAAATAAATAAATGGCACTCCTAAGAGTCTAAAAGAAAGAGAACAAAAACTCAAAATAAGAGCCACAGAGCCCAAGAGAGAGAGAGAGATCGGGAGCAAGTGCAAAAATGAGAAGGATCGAGGGGGATAGGGGAGAAGGATCAAGAACAAATGCAAGGGCATAGGGTGGAGAGCTCTTACGGGGATCGCAATCTGCAACGGTGGCAATGGGGCAAGGTTCAAGGCTTGCAACAATGATGGAAAGTAGAGCTCCAACAGCGAGTGGTGATAGGGAGAACTCTCTGCTCGGTGGCAATCAAAGGCACTCCTGCTTGGTGGCAATCGAAGCGAGGACATGATCAAAGGAAACGATTGAAGATTCGAAGGAGATAGGGTAATATCAGTAGGGTTTTTGGGTTTTTACGAAGGTTTTTTTTAATTTATTAGATTTGTGGTATTAGGAATTCGGGTTAAACTCGCAAGTAATCAAGTAATGCATAGGGTGGGTTGGTTTTGACGAAGGCACTCACCCTTACACCCTATGCCTCAACCTCAGGTGCTCGCCTAGTCATCGCCCAAGGCAAAATGTCTCGCCTGATGGCTGTTAAGGCGCTAAGGCCTAGGCATGCCTAGGCAAGCACCTTGACAACACTGCAAACAACCTCCCTAGATTGGCAGTAGACATTGTCCTAGCAACCTAGTACTAAGCACAACTGCGAGGTGCATTCCGAATGACAATCGAAAGGTCAAGATCCTCTACCTCCATCTCCTGAGGGGAATAAGGGAGTCACTCTCCCCAGAAGCCTGGGTAGAAAGACTTGCATCATCACCACTACGACAACTCATGTCAGTATCAACACATACCTGACCTGGGGAGGAGGATGATAGTTGAGGGGGTAGGGGGTGTGCTGCCTATAAGTCACTAACAACCTGTAAACACAAGGTGGTTCCAAGTATCGTTCATTATCCGAACCACTATATGAAGTAGTACCGTCAGAACTGTCAGTAACAGGTATCTGTTCCAGAGTAACTAGTGGCACTGGCATAAGTGCAGGGTCATCCTCAAAGGACAACTGATGTCCAACAATAGAAAAATACAGCACAAGCTCATGAAAGGTGACATCTGCACTTACATAGTGCTTCCTATTCAATGGATCATAGCACTTCCTATTCAGTGGATTATAGCACTTGTATCCCTTTCGAGTACTATTGTAACCCAAAAATACGCACTTCACAACCATAGGTGCTAACTTGTCCCTCCTGGCCCATAATGTGGACAAATGCTATACAACCAAACACTTATGGCAATACATGAAACAACTCCTCTATATTGCCAAATTAAGCATCCGATTAATCAAGTAGCAAGCAGTAAGTACTACATCTCCCTAATACATCTGTGGTACATTATGGTGAATGAGTAACGTCGTGGCCACATCCAACATATAAAAGTGTTCTCTCAATCACCCCATTTTGTTGTGACATCTAGGGGTAAGAAGTCTAATGAATAATACCAAGGGACCTGTAAAAGGATACCAACTTCGTCGTGCAAAACTCGAGTGCATTATCAGAATGTACAATCTTAACGATAGAAAAAAATTAGCTCTCTATTTGCATCACAAAAGTTTCAATTACAGTGCCCACATCAAACTTATTCCGTAACAAGAATAACCAACTGAGAATAATCATCAACAATAAGCAAATAATAGCGATAGCCTAAACTATCTGGAACTCTACTTTGACCCCAAACATCCATATGCAGCGAATCAAAATAGGAAGCAAAACTCTAAGGGCAGGAAAACTAGAATAATGATGTCTCCCTAACTGGCAAGGATCACAATGAATCTCAGGAGTAGGTGAAATATGAGGGATGACCCGTCTCAGCCTGTCCAGCGAAGGATGTCCGAGTCGACGATACCACTGAAGAGCTATACCAGCACTAAAGGCAACCTCTCCTCGGCAAGCAGCAACAAAAGGTGAATGGATCAGGTGATACAAACCCCCTCGTCATATTTGCTACTAATCGTCCTCCCTATGAGCTTATCCTGAAAAGTACAACCCAATTCATCCAAGATGGCACGAGCATGTAGATCCTTGGTAATCCTGTTAACAAATAAGAGACTAATAGAAAAATCAAGTACAAATAGAACATCTGGTAATCTTAGCAAAGGGCTAACTGCAACATCCCCCTGACCATCAATCCTGAAATGCCTACCATCAACAACTATGGTCTCCACTTAAATGGCAAGATGCACCTGAATCTACTAGCCACATGGTGCCATCAGAAAGTCCACTACTGGTGCTCAAGGCAGGAACAATACTTGGGGAGGCTAAAGCGACAATATCAATGGAAGTAGTGGACTCCTATGTTAGCTGGGCAAGACGTACAACTTCATCGTACTCTACACGTGAAACAGTATCACCCAGCTCTAAAGAAAAACGACTTGGTTGGCCATGGGAGGTATACCAAGCTTGGACCAGCATGTAGCCTCAACATGTCCAACTTTGCCACAATGAGTGCATATGGTCCAAGGCCCACTTGTTTGACCCTGAACACGCCCTCTCCCCCTGCTAGGAGTACCATGGCCACCACATTCACCAGTAGCCTCAACTACAGCAGTCTACCAAATATCAGAAGAAGAAACATTCACGATAACTCTACTCATCCAGTATGCTTCCTCAAGAAATGAAAGCTCAGAAAGTGTCAAAATCTATGACCTGAGGACCTCACTCTTAGACCCAAGTCCATCCAAAAACTGTAGAACTGCAAACTCTCTCTTGTACTCCGTTTGTGTGGCACAAGTATGCACAGGTCTGCAAGCATTATACTTCTCTAGGAACCCCTTAAGGGTAGCATAGTACTGAGACAATGATTAGCTCTCCTACTTCAAGCTACCGATCTCATGGTGGATCTCAAATACTTCGCTAGAATTCTTTTCATGTGAATACGTATCATGCAAAGAATCCCACATCTCCTTAGCCATCTTATAGTAAATAATGTTGTCACCAATCTGAGGCACACAGAATTCATGATCCAGGCTCGGACCATCCCCTTATCTTTCTTCCATGTGGCGTATTTCCCCATCTTATTCTTTGGCTCTATTTCCATCAAGATGTGTTCCTTATCATGTCCCTCAACTGTCATTAGGAACGTCTGAGACCTTCTAGCATAATTGGTCTCGTCCAACTTCACAACAGGAACAAAGAACGAATTCTTATAGTTCCCTGCATCCGTAGCGATATCGATGTCACCTCCAAACTGTTGGATGATGCCATCATGCCTATAGGAAAGACAGATAGCCACTAAACTAATTTGAAAATTCTGATTTCATATCTAAAACATGTAGATCAGGAAGATGGTAATCTCTTGATCATAAAATCAAAGACATCGGAGTCCCGAAAATCACGTCAAGAGCCACCACAGCCCCCAAGGATCAACAAGGACATACACTAGGGTATGAGGAGACCCCTAATGGGATCGCCCAAGGGGTTGCACCCCTCCTCTCATCGACACTGAGGTCGTCTAACCTCTTGTAGGCAGTGGTAGCGGCAATGCTGCAGTCGTTGGAGCGGCGGTGCTACAGGAGTTGGAGTGGAGTTGGAGTGACAGTGCTAATCTTGCAGTTGTCGCTGGTGGTGGCAATGCTACTACTACTGCTGCTGAAGGCGGTGGCGACAATAGGCATGGGCAACCGGCACGAGAAAAGAGAAAAGGGTTAGGGTGGAGGGGTACAAAGTCCTTGTACGAGTGAGATATTGGAGTGCTGACGTAGGATCATCGCTCTAATACCAAGTTGGATAGAATGAAAAATCCTATTGAACCAAGAAACCCTACACTTTATATAGAGAGAGGTGAGGAAACAATTGCAGTATACGTTCAATGCAAGAATACAAAATAACAAAAGAGTACAAAAATGTCCAAAGGGGTATACTAACAAAGTTGAAAGAAATAATTGAGTTACTTTATTCTCAAACCTTACCTTTCTTTATATAGAGAGAGGTGAGACCAAATTACATCATAACCCCATAAGAAAATAAAAATGATAGAAGCACTCAAATACAAAAAATAAATAACTCAACATAGTTCATAGCAATAATTGCATCATTGCATTAGAATTAGTGCATTTCATGTATAAGGCCATGTAGTTAGGAATGCAAGCATCTTGGGATTAATAATGTATCATTGAGCCTATTTATGTCATAAATAGTAATAAGTGGTTGCCTTATTTATTTGCTGGCTTGGTTCAATGATTCCAGTGAAGATTTAAAGAGGATTCAAGTGAGATTCATGGATTTGGCATCAACAGGACTCCAAGAGGTTCTGCCACCTCAACTTACTCATGTGACCTCACCTCTCAAAACCCTAACCCTACTCCATACCAAGGTTCGAAATGCCGATTTCGACGTCGAGTCGATGAAATTCTAAGTGTGCATTTCATGGGCATGAAGAGGGTACACCACGGAAATGCCCATTTTTCAATAGCAGATATCGACGATTTCAATAGCCCGAAAATATGCCATTTCAGAGGCACGCTGAGGGCATGCCAACAAAATGACAAAAGTAGTCAAAATGATATCAATTTCAAGAAAACCAAATGCTGCTTATATAACAATAAGAGTGTTACATCAATATATTTATATACAACATGACCATACCATGTTAAAGTTCAATAATGAAATATCAAATATTCTTACCATGTTAAGAATACTGAGAATTTGAAAATGGAATAATACAAAGAATTTAATAATACAAAGAATTGAAGAATGAAAGAATCAAAGTATATAGTTTCAGAGTAAAAGTTGAAACTATAATGTCTTGATGCATCGGAAGTCAGAACTCAGCAGTCGTGACTTAGAACTCGAAAGTCAGGTTTCACCAGAACCAAGAGTGTCTTGCTAGATCTCTATCATGTGTACTATCACCACTTGATTGATACCATCGATTACTATTGTATCGATCAATGCTTTCAATGTATTCACAGTAATCCTAAACTCTCCCAACACATATATGAATATATTATATGATAATCCATTATGTGTTGTCTATGCTTATGTTCATTCATAATAACCAAAATCCCAAGATGGGGAAATCTACTATCTGTGTATGGTATGTCACACTTACGATCAGTTGCACGTATTTGGGAGAATCCTGTTGTTCTAGAACCATCTTGTGATGATTGTGATCTTATTGGAATTTGAGGGGGAGCTTGGGGATGAAATTAAGGAACAAAATAATCTTAGAAGGTACCATACCCGTATGGGTAAGAATATTCACCCATCTGGTCGACATGCCAGCAAAATGGTCAGCATGCCAACGAAATGGTCGACATGCCGACGAAATACTCACTTTCTGATAACTAAACCATGTCAGCATGGTGACTTCCAAAAAAATGTCATTTCAACAGCATGTTGCCAGCATTTAAAACCCAAATGCCACCACCCCTCCCTCCAACATAAAAACCACGCCCCTTTCCACCATAACCCTGGTCATAACCCATCCTCCCTCCCATCACCACTATTCACACCATTCTACACCCTATGGAGTTGTTGTGGAGAAGATCTCTGGACGTCGAGCTTGCATCACCAAATCTTCTTTGCCTACGTCCCCGTCATCTCCACCAAGAAGACACCTCAAACGAGCCCCTCACGAAGCTACATTTGGTTCCTTCTATTTTAGAGTTTTTCATTTTCCTTTGTCCTTAGAACCATTGTAGACATTCTTGAGCATAATGAATGCATTATATTTTTCAGAGATGGCTTGCATTCTTTTTGCTTATATGAGAGGCTAACTACTTTACGTGTAGGGTGACAAGATAGGCTAGTGATTGGGTGCAAAAGAGATATTAAATAGGTGCCTCCATTGAGGGTTGCTAGGAAATCGACCTGCCTTATACTCAGGTTCTTATTTAGGATAGTTAGGAACTAGGATTCTAAGTTAGATAATACCCTTAATATAAGGGCATTGGATAGGGCAAGTTTAGGGAAAGCAACTCTCAACATTTATCATGTCTTTTTATCTTTAAAATGACTAGTCTATTACCCAAAACCCCAAACGTAGCAATTCCTCTGGTAGTACCTTCACTTAGAGTTAGCCCAAATCCCTTCTCGCCTCTTCACCTTCTGTCCAAAGTCTTACGTTAGAAATTTCGTTTGAGGAGTTTCGATCATCTAAAAATTACAAAAAATTCATCAAGTAGGGGAGCACGTCATAAAATTTCAGAGCTTATTTCGTTTTACAAAACAAGATAAAAGTCGTGCATTAGTTCGGGATCGAACTGAACCTGAAAATTCAACCTTTTCGGAATTTTCAATATTTTTATAAAACTCCAAATTGCATGAAACTAGTTGTGTATGTTTCCATACTAATTTAGTTTTCTTACATAAATTAGTTAGGTTTTTCTATCGCAAATAAAATTAGGTTTGATGCATCTCCTTCAAGTAGGGTTACTTGGAAAATAAATATACAAAGGGACCACCTCCACTCATTTATCTTTTGATATCCACAATAATATTTCCTATTTCCTCTAAATCTCCAATAATTAAGATCACCCCATACCAAGGATTTGATCAAATATTTATCTTGATTCTAATAATCATTTCCCAAATTGTAGATAAACGTATTAATAAATTAATCTAAGTATTACTTCATAATTCTCCAATTATGCCTAATCTCTAATTTATCACTTAACCCGATTCCTAATCAAAATCACTAGGTGTTCATCACACAGCCCTAGTGAGGTGTGACAGCTATCAAACTACTAAGGCAATAGCCAACCCTTTAAGATATACCATATATCTCATCATCCTACACAATGGACACATATGAGCAGTTCAATGTTTAAGATCTTATCCCACTATCATCCCTTCAAGAAATGGTTTGTGTGAATTACCATTATGCTTTGGATAGAAGATATATTAGATAGCTTCTCCAAGTTCATTCATTCTTGTTTCGATCTATCGGTTGAAACTACCACTAATAGAATTGGACCTACAAAGCTACAATGATAGAGCTCAAACTTCACTCTAACTATTGGAGTTATGAAAATCTCATCTTGAGAAGACATTTATGACAAATTGTCACACTCTGTAAAATCACAATGGGAACCTAGTTGAGTTATACTTGTTATTTGAGAGTCTTCTTGTTATGTTCATATTGTATAGGGGTTCAACTTGTAACTATCCCATGGTGCCTCTATGTAAAGGCACTAAGGATTTCTTGAATAGTATAACATGCTCATTGTCCTAACATTATATCAGAACAGCGGTCCTAAATCGGTGCTCAGGTATTCCACTGAAACCTAGCCTCCTACACCACCACCGCAACCCCTCGTTCTCTCCAAGGAGCACTACCAACCCCTGTTCATCACTAGCACCGCCCCCAGCAACACTTGCAACATCACCAATGGCAACAGCGCCCGCCAAGGACCTCTCCCCCTCAACGTTGCCAAAGTTGCTTCCTAAGGAGGAGAGGCAAAGTCACTAGGGCCTCTTCCTGCCTTAGCGCACATCTATGCCTCCATTGGTGGCTGCTACTCGCTTTTGATAATCTGAAAATGGATTTTTCATATCTGTGTAGTGGCTCCTGAGGGATCTATGGTCTGATTTCTCAGAGATAAATCCCTATTTTTGGCATTCCTACACATCAAGACTATATAGGAGATCAAAAGGATGTCTTGAGAGACTCGATGGGGAAATTATCTACCACGACCACACCCTATCACATACAGAGCATGTTTATCAAGTTGGATGGAACCAATTTTATCTTGTGGTCCAATACTTTTTCCCAATTTGTAGGTTCACATTGGAAGAAATATCCTCATGAAGGAAGAGTCAGCCATCAAAACAGATGATTGGGATGACAACAATGATTGGGTGGTAACTTACATGCTCAATAGTATGAAGGAATCGATTACCGAGCAGGTGATGTCTTACTCATCTACAAAGAAGATGTGGGAGGTGTTACATAAGATACACTCCTACAAGAGCAACATAAGCCCATCTCTATCAGGTTTATCGAGGAGTTACACGTCTCAAAAGGGAACTATGAGTTTGGCTGAGTGTTTCAGTACTACGGAAAATCTCTAAGATGAACAAGATATCCATTAGTCAATCTCATCGGATGTGTCTATCGTGGCAAAGAAGCGGGAAGCCATTAAATTAATTCAGCTACTTGTAGGCCTGAGCCCTGAACATAAGGCGGTGAAAGACCAAGTTATGACTCTCAAGGAGATTCAAACATCGGCACAGATATATGGTCGTCTTTCCTGACTAGAGATATATGATCCCATTCCCCTTTCTAACTCCTCTACCATGGCATCTTTTGGTCATGGTCGAGGAGTCCCTAGAGGAAGGGGGAGAGGGCATACTGCTAGAGGAGTTGGCAATGGCCGTGGCAAGGGTCGTGGTCTTTTCTGTGAGCACTATCACAAGGCCAACCATTCCATTGACCATTGCTAGATCAAGCACGGATTCCTTAAGGTTCTTTAGCTAACAGTGTCTCCTCTGGCAGAAAGGAAAGGATTCCTTATCAGGAACAAGAGTATCCCAACCCCCAAGATACTATCACAGGGAAGAGTATGACCGATTGATGTCCTCCCAATCTGTCTATTGCAGGAGCTTTTGTAGTCTACCGAACAGGTACTGCAATCATTGCTGTAAATATTCATGACCCTACATAGATTACCAACTCAAGTGCTTCTTCACACATCACAGGAGATGTCACTCTTTTCTCTTCTCTTCGGTCTCTTGCCACACCATTTCATGTTAGGGTGATCGAGTCTTATCCCCTGTGACTGGCCTTAATGACATCTTCTTGACGAACTCTTTGTCCCTGACTAATATATTGCATGCCCCTAAATTTACTTTAAACTTAATGTCTAATTAAGGCATTAAATTCATCACCAATTTTTCTTCTTGTAGGATCTCCAGACAATGAAGTAGATTGGTGGAGGTCTTGAATAGAATGGTCTCTACTACCTTGACCTACCACCTATACATTCCTCTACTGCAGCCACTTTAGCCACTACTGCCTTACAATGGCATCTTCACCTAGGTTACTCAAGTATTATTGCCCTACATCGTCAGTTTCCTGATTTGCAATTTCCATATTTTTTCCTTATAATGCTTGTCAACTTGGCAAACACCACAGGTCATCATTCCTAGTTAAAATAACAGAACTAAGTCACCATTTTCTCTTGTTCATGTTGATTTGTGGGAATCATGTCGAGTCCAAAGTGTTAGAGGTTTTTGATATTTTCTTATTTTGGTAAATGATTGCACCCATATGTTTAAGGTTTATATAAAAGGAAAATTCAAAAACTCCTGATTCATAATTTTGTTAATGAAATAAAGACTCAATTTTCTGTTATTATTCGCATATTTAGGATTGACAATGGGCTGGAATTTGTTAATAGTACTATATCACAGTTTTTCTCTTCTTTAGGGATTGTTCACAAAACCTCATGTTTTCACATCTCCCAATAAAATGGGATGGCTGAGCATATGGTGAGGCATTTACTTGATGTAACACAAACAACTATGTTTTACATGCATGTACCTTCCCAAGTTTGGGTCGATGCAGTCCTTACAGTTGTTTCTTATTAATAGGGTGTTGTTGAGTTATGTGGCATATATCCTTTTTTGTTCTATTTATTTTTTGTAAGGGTGTACTTGTTTTTTCCCCTTTTGTGCCTCTCTACATAAAGGCACATAGGGCCCTATGAAATAATAATTCGCTCATTTGTCCCAACATGGTATTAGAGTAACAATCCTATATTGGTGCTCAAGTAAGCCACCAAAACCTAGCCTCCCTAACCCATCTACCTCAATCCCTCCCTTTCTCACTCACTCTCTCTTCCTTGGTAGCAATGCCACCACCACTGACCAAAATAGTAGCATCGTCGCCAATCTAGGGCAGTAGCACCGCTGCCCAGCAGGGGTGCAGCATCTTCCTTGGCGGTCCATCGCCAAAACGCCACTCCAGTGAGAAATAGCATTGCCTAGTGTTATGCTGCCTCTACTGCTCCACTACAACAGCACCAGGGCTAGTGTTCGATGTGTGCAGCATTGTTGCAAGCTCCTAGCATGAAGACGCAATCTTGTTAGGCAGCGGTGACACTGTTGTCACTCTCCTTCCTCCTCAACCACCACCACAATCAGTTCTAGGAGGAAGAGCAACCTGTTGGGACCTCTTCTTGCCCGATAGGAGGTTGATATGCCAATTTTAATTCTTCGAACCTCCTTATTGTTGGTGCAAGGACATCACGGTCGTTAATTTTGATGATAACAAAACACGTGCTATTTAACATTTGCATTGAGTTTATAAGTTTGAGGAGAATGCAAATGGACTCAAGTATGGAGAAGGAGCTCAAGCTCGCATCCATGGCGAATTGAAGGAGCTTGATGGAAGAAAAGGAGATTCGCTCGGAGCGAGAGCATAAAGGAAAGAAATGAAGAATATGATAGATACCTTATTCATGTATTTCATTTGTTATTTCTTTGCTCTTTATTTTATGTCTAGATTATATGTTAAAGAGTCCCAAAGTAACAAAACTATAGTCCTAGGAACACTTACTCAAACCTAAGATACTTAGGCCTTTCGTAGAAAACTTAAAAAGCCAAAATAAGCATCAGAAAGCCTCATCAGACATCCAATCTGGAAATCAAACGTCTGATCTTTGACTTTAAGACATTTGACTGTTTGATCAAACGTCCAAACACCTAGGCTGGACTTAGTGCCTTCTGTCTGCTAATTTAAGATGACCATCTCTTAGTCCAAATATCTTAAAAGGCGTCTGATGAATTTACCAAACGTCCAACTAGAGGACCGTTCGCTTTATCAGGCTAATCTTAGAGGATTAACTCCTTATCCTATATACTTTCACTTTCAGACGTCCGTAGTGATCCCCAGACATCTGATAAGTGGACGTTAGGCCCAAATTACCTTTGTCAAATGATTATAGTCATTTAGCCTCAGGAAATCCATTCCCACAGTAGATTGCATTTCCAGACGTCCAAACTTTATACCAGACGACCGCCCTGTCGTCTGACCAACTTATCCCAAAACCATGTTTAAGTCTGGACAAAATCAGGAAGGAAACTGGTCATAAATTAGACATCTAATCTTAAGTGCAGACGTCTTAAAAGTAACATTTAGACGTCTGTTCTGATCCTACACCGTCCAGTTGATCCATCCTATATCAGACGACTAATTCCTATATCAAACAATGACCTAGACGTCTGATAATAGATTCAAGCGTCTGATAACCCTATCAAAATTATAAATAGCCGATTCCGGCCTGATTTGCCTTGGATTTGTTTCCAACTACTAGAAAAGCCCTCCAATAACTAGAAGAGGCTTCTAAACCCTTCTTAGGACCTTTATAAATAGAGGAACACCCTTCCTAAGCACACACACACACCAAGCAATACTATTTCCAAATCCTTTTGTGTCCAATAGAAGTTAGAATCAAAGGAGAAGTGATCAAGCCTTAGCCTACTTCTTGAGAGCATCTTCCCAACTGTGCACCCACTCTCCCACCTACGTATACGAGAGCGTCGTCGTGCCATCGCATGAATCGCGCACTCCACTTCCATCTCAGGGAAGTACCCGTTGCCTATAGAAGCTAAATTTAAGACTAATACTTTATGGCTCTATAGGTTCGTGTTATTTTCTTTGCTTGTAGTTGGGTATTCGCTTTACAAATTCCCGTCTCCTTCGTGGGACAAAATACTCCTTGTGAAGGAGAGGGGTTTGAGATACACTACCCTCGTATAAAGTACTGTGGTTGTAAGAAGTTGAACTACCGTCATTTGAAGTAGTTCGTTAGTGGATTTGATCGACTTGGTCGATCAGGAAATCCTAAATCGAGAGGTTTAGGTAGAGGTTTTTACCCAGGTTTGAGTTTCCACCGAAAAATTCCCGTGTACTTGTGATTGCATCTTTTTGTGTGATTGGTATTATATTTTCCGCATTATATTTCGTATCACGCAAATCTCACCCCTCCGTTGTAGAAACCAACACTTATGTCCAAAAATCACTTTTCTTTTCAGCTCTATATGTGGTGTGTTCTTAGGTCTTATGATCTGATTTTGAGTTAAGGAGCTCTTGATCGATTACTTCCAACAAATCAGGTGATATGTGTTAGTACATATGGTCTTTTTATTTTCTCTTATTGCAAGGGCTATGGGTGTTTAGTCCCTTAAGGATATTTATGCACTTTTGACTCTACGATCTTTCCATATAAAGAGGGCCCTAGGATTTCTAATGAAATCAAGTCATTTCATCCAATTTGGCAATAGAGCACCGGTCCTAAACCATGGCTCTAGGTATCCTACTCATCAAGGCCTCTTAAACCCTACCACCGAATCCTGATCCCCTCTCTCTTCCTCAGCGGCGATAGCGGCCCCCGCCGACTCTCTGGAGGCACGCATCAACCCTCGCTGCGAGGCTGTGCCAGTACGGGGGTCATTGAAACGAGCCAACGATGCTCTGGTGGTGGTCGTCAGACCTAGTAGCAGCGGTGAGGCTTCAAGGAGCGTCAGCGCGCTCTGCAACAGCTGGTAGCAGCTACGACAGCCTCCAGACCGGCAGCGACAACCTGTGCAATGCCGCGGCGGTCGTTTACGACGGTGACCTACGACGATTGGTGGCGTGACCGGCAGCATAGGCGGCGCACGGGATTTTTGATCCCAGTGCAGCAATCGTGAGGGGCCTCTAGCCCTAATCTAGGGATTGCAGTCCCTGTTATTGTTGCAAGAGGGAGGCTAGGTCTCTTTGGGGCCACCTTAGGTGTTCTCCTTACACAGGTGAGACCAACATCTATCCAAGGAGGCCTCTTATCAGCTATGCAAATCTGAATCCGTTTGTTTTTAGATTATTTGATGGTTTCTTCGTCCTAGACGCTTAATCGAAGCTTCCAGATTGCAAAGATGGCTTCAAATGATCAGTCCGAGGTGTCTTCGGGCCTTATTTTGGACACTAAGGTACTCAAGAACCCGTTCTTTGGTCCTATTGTTAAGTTGGATGAGACCAACTACCTGTGATGATCCCAGACCTTTCTTATGACCATCAAGGGTCAAAAAAAGAGTCATATTCTTATAGATCCGAAGCCTGAGAACAAGACTGGCACAAATGCCAACTGGAATAATGACAATGCTATGGTTTGTGCATAGCTAATGCA
This sequence comes from Thalassia testudinum, assembly GCA_037157565.1. Classification (NCBI taxonomy): domain Eukaryota; kingdom Viridiplantae; phylum Streptophyta; class Magnoliopsida; order Alismatales; family Hydrocharitaceae; genus Thalassia; species Thalassia testudinum. The sequence goes on along the minus strand of JAZHRO010000015.1, from coordinate 18,902,686 downwards.
GATAGTTATTCCCCAAATAGGAGATGAGATCATGTACTATACTACAACAAAGGAGATGTGGGAGCCTTTGCGTGATACATATTCACATGCCAAGAACTCCACATAAGTTTTTCAGATCTTTTACAACATTTTCTATTTGCATCAGAAGGAACACACGCCATCATAATATTACTCCCTCATGGAGGGAATGTTGGAGAGGCACTATTCCTACCTACCAGGGTGTGCCTATGAGTCCTGGAGGAGTTTTAGAAGACAGTTCGTTGTCTCCCTTTTCCTGGCTGGCCTTAGACCTGAGTATGCTGCAGCCAGAGATCAGACCATCACTGCTCCTGAGCTTCCTACCCTAGAGGAAGCATATAGTAAACTTAGCAGAGTTGCAGTGCGCACTCCTACTCCTGACTATACAGATCAGTCGTCTACACTAGCTGCGATCCCTGGACGTGGCAGGGGTACCACTTATCATGCATGTGGTCGCGGACATGGACGCTCTTCTAGTACACATACTAGAACCCCGTGTACATACTATGGCAGATTTGGTCACTCTAAGGCTACATACTGGCAGAAGCATGATAGACTACCCATGGCCAATTAGGTAGCTGAGATCTCAGATGTAACTCTTCCTACTTCTGATATTAATTCCTTGAGTACTAAGATTGAAACCTTGCGACAGCAGATTGCTTAGTTGACTCAGGCTTCTTCCTCTCAAACTCCTAATACTGCAGCTATGGCTACCACATCAGAGACACCTGCAACTGGTATGTCATCCCTTTTGTCTTCTGGTGAGTGGTTGATTGATTATGGTGCATCCAAGCACCTATGTGGCAACAGAGCCTCTTTCTCTCAATTAGCACATGTTACACCTGCCAGGACAATACAGGTATCTGATGGGAGACACCTGTCACTTGTTGGCAAGGGAGATATGTCTTTATCCCCTACTCTAAGACTAACAAATGTCTATTATATGCCTGATTTTCCTTTGAGTTAGTTTATTGTCTGTTAGCAGTATCACTAGAGATCTGAACTGCCAAGCTATTTTTTACGCGTCTTCTTGTGTCTTCCAGGACAAATTCACTGGGAAGACAATTGGTGGAGGGCGTGAGGAACATGGGGTGCGTCGTTTGAGCCATACTGCTTTTACTACCTCAGCTACTAAAGGCCTTGCTTCTGCTAAATCTCCTCTCCAGTGGCACCACTATCTTGGCCATCTACCCATTCATCACCTCAGACATGTTGTACCGCACATCCCTTTTACTACTACTCTCACCTGTGATGCTTGTCAGCTTGGTAAGCACCACAAGGCTTAATTTTCCAATTCTACTTATGTTTCATCTGTTGCTGCATTTGATTTGATTCATATGGACGTGTTGGATCCCAGTCGTACTCCTAATCGACTTAGGAACAAATATTATCTTGTTTTAGTTGATAACTTCTCTCATGTTTCTTGGATGCTTCTCTTGGAAAATAAGTCCAATGTGAGACATTATTAAGAACTTTGTCAAGGAAATAAAAACTTAGCATTCTTATTTAGTGAAGTGTTTTATTCTGATAATGCCTTGGAGTTTTGTACCATGTGTTTGCACCATTTCTTTTCTAGTTGTGGCATTATCCATGAGACATGTCCTCATATCTCTCAACAAAATGATGTTGCCGAGAGGAAACATCATACTCTTGATGTTACCCGTATTTTGTTGATTCATCATTCGGTCCCATCTCTCTACTGGGGTGACGCTATTTTAACTGCATGTTTTTTATTAATCAGATGCCCAATGCTACATTACATGAACGGATTCCTCTTCAGGTCATGTATCCCGATTGCCCCCTATTTCACGTCACCCCTCGGACTTTTGATTGTGTTGGCTTTGTCCATTTGTTTGGATCGGGTCAAGATAAACTTGCACCGAGAGCAGTTAAGTGCATCTTTCTTGAGTATACCCAAACACAAAAGAGGTATCGTTGTTTTGATTCTTACTTCTCAGCATTATGTTTCTGTGGATGCTACCTTTCATGAGGCTGTACCTTTCTTTTCTGTGACGGCTACTGAGATGCCTCCTGAGGGTGATATGGCACTTGTGCCATATACTCCCATTCGCTTTGGGAGCTTTCCTACGATTCATGTCCCTACTACACCACCACTACCTCCTGCTACGATCCCTTTCCACACCTGACTGGGCCACTCTAGACATATGTTCGCCCTCATACTACCTATCAGGGACCCCCACCCTCGCCTTCACCATCGACTTCTCAGGTGAGTCCTTTAGACATTAACGTATGTTTGCCATGCGATGGTCACAGGGACAAGACATGTGATGTGCCAGGCAACGATCTTGATCTTCCGATAGTCATTCAAAAGTGACCACGGACCTGCACCACTTATCCCACGACGGGAGCACTTACTACTGATAGTCTAGATCTTGAATTTGCTGGAGTCACTCAGGGGTTGGCTACTACGCAGATTCCAACTACTTACCATGAGGCCATGCTTGATCCGAAATAGCAGGCAGCGATGGAGGATAAGATGGTTGCTCTTCGAGGCCGTGGAACTTGGGAGCTAACTCCACTTCCTGATGGTGCTGTACTTGTTGGCTACCTGTGGGTATTTACTATGAAGTTCAATCCTGATGGTGGTGTTGCTAGATACAAAGCCCGCCGCGTGGTAAAGGAGCTCACCAAAACTTATGGGGTGAACTTCTTTGACACCTTGTCACCAGTTGTCAAGCTTCCTACGGTCTAAATATTGGTTATAGTGGCAGTTCAGTTAGATTGCCCTTGCATCAACTAGATGTGAAGAATGCATTCCTTTATGGTGATCTCCAAGAGGAAATCTATATGCAGCAACCACCTGGCTTTGAATGTCAAGGGGAGTGTGTGCCAATTACAGAAGATTATTAGTGGCCTCAAATAGAGTTTCTGAGCCTAGTTTCAGAGATTATCACAGGTTGTTGAGGCAGCTGGATTCAGAAGATCAACAGCTGATTTTTCACTCTTTGCCAGGACGCCTACACGAGGTACTGTGGTACTTCCTGTTTATGTTGATGATTTAATTATCACAGGAGACGATGAGCAGGGCATTGTTGACGTTAAGCGCATCCTTGCAAAGCAGTTTGTCATGAAGAACTTGGGGGCTCTACGGTATTTCCTTGATATTGAGGTTGCTCGCAGCAAAAAGGATGTGGTCTTGTCTCAAAGAAAGTATGCTTTAGACATCCTGCAGGAAGTTGATATGCTTGAGGCCAAGGAGGCCAATATTCCTATAAACCCCAAGATGCTACTCTATGATGAAGATGCCCAGGTGGTGAATAGTAGACAGTACAAATAGCTTGTGGGAAAGCTGTTGCATCTCACTATCACAAGGCCAAATATCTCCTTTGTCGTTGGGAGATTGAGTCGGTTCATGGCCAAGCCAACACGTCAGAATTGAGATGAAACATTAATGGTACTTAGATATGTCAAGAAGGCTCCTGGAAAGGGTCTTTTCTTCTCCAAGAGGTCTTATATGACATTGGTTGGCTACTCTGATGCAGACTATGTTGGATGTCATGTGAATCACAAATCCACTACTGGGTTCTGCACCTTCTTAGCAGTGAATTTAATCACATGGAGGAGCAAGAAATAGGGCAAAGTTGCGAGATCCAGTGTCGAGTCTGAGTACAGAGCTATGGCTCAGATGACTGTAGAGATGATGTGCATCAGATCCTTGCTTATTGACCTACAGGTGTAGTTTCTAGCCACATGAAGATGCGATGTGATAATAGAGCAACCACCTTCATTGCCAACAAACCAGCATTTCACGAGAGAACAAAGCATGTTGAAGTTGATTATCACTATACCAGGGACATGATTCAGAAGGAGTTGCTATATACCACTTCGATTGCATCTGAGGAACAGACAGATATTTTCACCAAACCCTTGGCCAGATCTTCATTTGATTCTTACATATCCAAGCTGAGCATAATAGATATCTACGCTCCACCTTGAGGGTGAGTGTTAGTACATATGGTCTTTTTATTTTCTCTTATTGTAAGGACTATGGGTGTTTAGTCCCTCAGGGATATTTATGTACTTTTGACTCTACGGTCTCTCTCTATATAAAAAGGGCCCTAGGGTTTCTAATGAAATTAAATCATTTCATCCAATTCTATGGTAGACAATAAAGATATCGCTAGCAATCATCTACCACAAGTACATCTTTTATGAAGGGGCCTCTATTAAGTTGGATTGACTTTATTTTGTAGTCTATATCTTTCTCTCAATTTGTGGATTCACATCGCAAGAAATACATATTGAAACAAGATGAGCCTGCAATCAAGACGACAGATTGGGAAGCAAACAACGACTGGGTACCACCTGCATGTTGAATAGCATGAAGGAATTTATTGCGAAGCAAGTTATGTCCTATATTTTTTCCAAGAAGATGTGGGAAGTATACATTCCCACAAGAGCGACATTAGTCGAATATACAGACTCATTGAGAAGCTTCATTCATTCCGGAAGAGAACCATGCCTCTTGCTAAGTAGAATTTATGGGATGAGCAGGATATTCATCAGCCTCTTTCTTACAATATTGCTGTTATGGCCAAGAAACGTGAGGCTATCAAATATGCTCAGTTGCTTGCAAGGCTTGGTCCTGAGTACAAGGCAATAAAGGGTCAACTCATGACCTTGGAGGAAATCCCTACACCATCCCAGATATATGCACGACTCCCAACTGGAGATCTCAGAGTTTATTCCACCATCAGACTCATCTGCCATGACATCAGTTGGTCATGGCAGGGGGTTCATGGAGACAAGGGGAGAGGACGTGGTGCGAGAGGAGGCTATGACAAAGGATGTACTAGTTTATTTTGTGGCCATTATTACAAGGCAAATTGCACGATTGATCGTTGTTGGATAAAGCATGGTTTTCCTTAGAGGCATCAGACCAACTAGGTAACCTATGGTGGTGATACCGTGATGGGAGCCAATATTACCAGGAGGAGTAAGTTGGCTCTCAAGTTACTACCTCTAGGGAGGAATATGACAGGCTTATATCTTCTCAGGCTGCTTCTACTGCTAGAGACTCAGTAACTCACCTGACAAATACTACTGCTAGTGCTGGAGGTATTCGTACGCCAACATGGCTTGCTAATTCAAGTGCCTCCTCCCACATTACCGAAGATGCCACACTATTCTCGTCTGTTAGACCTGTTACTACCTTGTTCATGTTAAGGTAGCAGATGGTGCCTTGTCCCTTGTGACAGGCTTGGGTGACATCTCCTTTTCTTCTACTTGGCCCTTATTAGATGTTATGCATGAACCTAAATTTGCTCTAAATTTAATGTCTAGAAGTCATATTATAAAGGCATTGAATTACATAACTGTTTTTCATGACCATTTTTTCCTATAGGACCTCCAAACGATGAAGTAGATTGATGGACTTGAGCAAGACAACCTCTACTACCTATACCATTGTAGTTGTTTGTGCCACATCTACTCTTTAGTGGCATTTTCAACTGCATCACAATCTCCTCTGGTAGAGAGGGATGATTTCCAAAATCTGATCATCAAGGTGAGGGAATAAATTAATAATACTAAATCATGGGAACGATTTTGGGGCAAATTAATGAATGGGTTGTGGGACTATGGTGATTGGTCAGGTTGTTCTAGGTTCAGGTTGAAACCTGGGGTTTTGTGTTAGGCTAGGGATCTAGCCGGTTAGCGAGACTGTACACTACCCTGTGCTTTTTATTGCAGATGTATGTTCCCTACTGAGTCGATAGGTTTATCCCTACTTTGTGACCTACTTTCAGGTTGACGCGGTCCTGAGATGTCAACATGCAGGTTTTGTCGCTACGCAAGTTTTTGCAGGCTCTGTTGACAAGTAAAATTTTGTCTTGTTATTGCTTTTCTGTTTCAACTCCATGCCATCTTTTCTGTTTTTTCTTCCATTTTACGTGATAACTGTTTTATAGCTTGACTTAATAAGGACAACCTGAATTAAATAAACCAACACCTCTTCTATTGCCATTCCTCAAAACTTCGACCCTCATTTAGGGGCCTGGGTTTTAGGGCGTGACAATCTTCAATGGTATCAGAGCATGCACTTCATTGGAAGTGTGTACACTATGGCTGGTATAGGGTTGCGATCGGGCTTCGATTGGTACCAGGCACCACGCGCAGATAGTGCCCCACGTGAAATATTTTTCCCACGCACAAGGAGTCTCCATGCTTCACGTTGAGTCAATTCTTGAAATACTCAAACCTTTGGCATCGATTAGTTTGAGACATTCTCCCCAGTAACACGATTGAATTCTGTCAGGATTCTTCTCTCTTGCAGTGAATCAGGAGTGGCCCATATATCAACTAAATATAAAGAATGCCTTTTTGCATGGTGACCTGTATATGAAGTTTATATGCAATAGCCTCCTTGGTTTGTGCCTCAGAAGGAGTGTTGGAGGTGTGCAGATTAAATAAGGTAATTTATGAGTTGAAGTAGAGTCTACAAGCATGGTTTGAGAGATTTAATAGAGTTGTTCAAGAGCATGACTTTACGATCACTTAGTTTTCATTATGCATAGGATGATGGGCTCTATTATTCTTATTGAATATGTGGATGGCATACTACTTACAGTGAACAACACTACTGGCATTGAGTCTACCAAGGAGTTTTTACACTCAATTTGTCTCCAAGGATCTAGGAAAGATCAATTATTTCTCGAGGATTGAAGTGCATCCTATTAATCGGGGCCTTGTTCTATCTCAGAGGAAATATGTACTGGATATGTTACAAGAGGCAAGTATGCTAGGGTACAAACCTACGTGTATTCCTCTAGATTCATCTATTCCTCTAACTGATTCAGATAGTCTGCCACTGGAGGATATCACCAGATATCGGGCTATAATGGGAAAGCTTCTCTATTTGACAGTGACTAGGCCAAACATTTCCTATGTTGTCGGATGCCTAAGTCAGTTTATGCAACCACTGAGAGAGGTGCACTGGGCAAGAGTATGCTAGGTATTGAGATATCTGAAGAATGCTCCTGGGAAAGGTTTGTTTTTCCAAAAGCATGGCCATTATGAGGTGTGGGGTTACTTCGACGTTGATTATGCTAGGGCTTGTGAGGATCAAAGGTCTACCACCGGATATTGCACTTATGTTGGTGGCAATCTAGTTATGTGATGGAGTAAAATGCAAAATATCATATCCAGATCCAATGCAAAATCTGAGTATAAACCTATGGCACATACCACCTGTGAGCTCCTCTAAGTCTGATCAATTCTACATGACTTTGGTGTACCTGTGTAAGGCTCTATTCCCATGTTTTGTGACAATAAGGTTGCTACATTTATTGTAAATAATCCAACCTTCCATGAGCGAACGAAGCATATTGAGGTGGACTATTATTTCATAAGAGATGCTGGGCGTACTGGAAAACATCTACCCCTTATATTTCTACTGAACACCAAGAGGTTGATATCTACACCAAGGCACTCTTTAGGAAGAGTCTTAATCATTGTTTTAAAAAGCGTGCCTCGAGGCGCATGAGGCATACACCTTGAGGCAAGGCAGCTTGATTTTGCCTCGAGGCTATAGCCTCAGGTCAGTTCTGTGAGGCGTGCACCTCAACTCTTCGAGGCACTGCCAAGGCGATGAGGCACTAGTGAGGCGCTGCCTCGGTTGGAAGCTCCAGCGCAAGCTTCAGCGCCATCACCAGCAACAGCGCGAGCTCCAATGCCATCGCCAGCAGTAGCACGAGCTCCAACGCCATTGCCAGCAGTAGCACGAGCTCCAGCGCAGGCTCCAGCGCCATCGCCAATAACAATGCGAACTCCATCGGCAACGCGAGCTCCAGCGACATCGCCAATAGCAGCGCGAGCTCCATCAATAATGCGAGCTCTAGTGCAGGCTCCATCGCCAGCAGCAACGCGAGCTCCATCAATAATGCGAGCTCTAGTGCAGGATCCAGCGCCATCGCCAGCAGCAACGCGAGCTCCATGATGGAGCAGCTCGATCGCCACCAAGCTTCGCCTGAAACCCTAGGTCAACCTTCGGCGGAGCAGCTCGAGCTTCGGCAAAGTCGATCTTGAGTCTCAGCTTCGAAAGTAGTGTAGAGTCTTGAGCTCGGGCTTCGGCGAAGTCTTGAGCTCGACCAAGCGTTATTTATGTACTAAATCTACTGATATCCATAATAGTTCATATAGAAGTATATATATAATATATAGTGTTATATATGTATCTATATATAGAAATATGTATATAATAGATCCTGTTAGATATAATAGTATATATAGAAGTATGTATTTAATATATAGTGTTATATATGTATGCAGATATAGAAGTATGTATATAATATATATTGTTATATATGTATGTATACATAGAAGTATGTATATAATATAGACTATTATATATGTATGTATAGTATATATAGAAATATGTATATGTATGTATATATACTTAACAAGTATATATCATATCAAATTTCTATGCTTTTTATGTAAATCCTGAGACTTACACCTCGACCGCCTCGAGGCTTACGCCTCGCCTCGATGAAGGCAAACCATCTCAGACTGCCTTACGTTTTTTAAAACCTTGGTCTTAATTACTTATGTCCCAAGCCAAGTCTGAATGATATTTATGCTCCAATTTGAAGGTGAATGTTGAGTTATAATTGTTATTTAAGGGTCTTCTTGTTATTTTCATATTGTATGGAGTTGTGAGTTATAACTGTCCCATGGTGCCTCCCTATATAAAGGCACCTAGGGTTTCCTAAAGGGTATAACATGCTCATTTGTCCTAACAAATCCAAATACCAATAGATTCTTATCTCAAGTATAAGAACACATGTCTCTTTCTACAAGGATAGTGATTAAAAGAGAACTTCCACGTTCACAATTCTGTCAATCAAACCTCTGATCATGCTCACGTGACAACTCTAGAATCTCTATTCCTTATGAAACTCCTTCCATCTAGACTCCAGTCAGGTGTCAGTCTCATATGATGAACTCCAAAGACTGTCAACTCTTTCGAGATTGGGAATTATGATCAGCACAATTAGTCAATGACAGTGTTCAAATATAGATCCACATCTTCTATTTCCTATCTAGAATCATTCTAGATAGTTGATCCATTATCCTCACTTGTCGAATTAGGCCTTTGTGCAAGTAATCCTAAAAGCACAACCTGGATCAATAACACATTTGCACTAAAAAATAATCATTTATTCAAATGCTAATTAATGTATGAATTGTATAATCAAATGACTCACCAAAGGCATACAACTCCAACAAGGCTTTCCATATGTTTAGATTACTTGGATGAAAAGATGCATGCTAAGAAATTCATTTGTAGTGTTGGTGAATGAGAGATCGATGGGAGAATGGGTGTAGCCGTAGCATGGAGTTAGGCAAGGATGCCCATTAGCACCTCTTTTGCTTGTGCTGGCAATTAACTCTGGCAATATGCACTTTATCTATTTGCAGTTAAGTGGTTTCAATCCAATAGACCACTAGAACTTGTCCCTCCATTTCAGTGGGAAAAAATAAGCCAGTTGTGTTATTCCATTGTCCAACCTCTCAATATATAGAGGTGGAGTAGAGTACTGCACAAGGCAAAGAATGGCAGATAAGGCAATTGCCATACAAGAGACCACAACTAAGGCAATTACTATAAAGGCAATTACCATACAAAAAACCACAACTAAGGTAACCATCATATAGGGAAACAATAAAAAAGTAAATAACAAATAAGGAAGACCATAGGGGTTAACATAGTAGAGATATGTCAACACTCCCCCTCAAGTTAGAGCATAGATGTCAATCATGCTCAGTTTAGAACATGTGTCAAACGCTGCACGTGGCAAGGGCTTCATGAAGATGTCAACCGTCTGGTCCTCTGAGGCAATATCTATTGTGAGTAACACCCCACGCTAGATCAAATCTAGTATAGCGGCAGTCAACTTCCACATGTTTCATGCGCTCATGGAACATGGGATTACTAACAATATATGTGGTAGCCCTATTATCACAACTCATTACCATGAGCTCCTCAATATGAACATGCAGATATCGCAACAAGGATCTAATCCAAACCCATCTCAGTAACAGTCTGGGCCATGGCCCTGTATTCTGACTCAGCACTAAAATGAGAAACAACCTGCTTTTTACTCCAAGTAACCAGGTTACCTGCAACAAAAGTACAAAAGCCTATAGTAGACTTCCTATCTACAACACATCCTGCATAATCTACATCTGAGTATCCCACCACAATCATAAAAGCTCCAGCCTGAAAGAGAATACCACGTCCAGGTGCTTTCTTCAAATAGCACCTAAATAGCAGCCTGTCAATGCTGCTTGGTTAACCTATCCATGAACTAACTGAGCTTGTCTACAACAAGTGCAATAGTGGGCCGCATAATGATCAGATAGAGTAGCTTACCAACCATCTTATATGATCTACTATCAGTTGCCTTTGCCTCCTCATCGTGAAGATGTGTCTTGGGATCCATAGGAATATTGACTGGCTTAGACCCCAACATATCTGTCTTCTGAAGAACATCCAATGCATACTTGCGTTGAGAGAGAACAATTCCATCTTTCCAACTAGCCACCTCGATCCCCATAAAGTATCTAAACTGACCCAGATCCTTCATAACAAATTGTCGTGTAAGAGATTCCTTGACCTGACTTATCCCAGCTTTATCATCACCGATGATAATCGGAACATCCACGTAAACTAGGAGTGCCACCACGCCATTCTCTATTTTCCTTACAAATAGAGAATGACCAAAGGAAGATCTTTGCATCCCCATCTTCTGCAACACATCTGAGAGCTTCCGAAACCATACTCTTGGGCTCTACTTTAGACCATAGATGACCTTCCTGAGTTTGCACACACACTCCCCTTGTACCTCGAAACCAAGGGGTTGCAGCATGCAAACCTCCTGAAGATCATCATAGAGAAAGGCATTTTTCACATCAAACTAGTGCAACCGCCAATCTTTATGAGCCACAATAGATATGAGTACACGAACAGTGGCATGCCATGCAATAGGAGAGAGTGTCAAAGAAGCCCATTCCATAAGTCTAGGTGAACCCCTTCACCACCAACCTAATCTTATACCTTGAAATAAACCCATCAACGTTGTATTTCAAGGTAAAGGCCCATCTAGAGCAACTATTCGTGCGCCTGTAGAAAGTGAGGTGAGCTCCTTAGCCTATCTACTCCAAAGTGTCGCCATCTCTTCCTTTATGGCTTGATGTCACTTTGGATCAAGCACGATCTGCTGATATATATACGAAATGTATGAGATTATAAGTGCTTGGCAGAATCTACCAAACTCAGAACCAAGGACATCAATAGCCAAACTGCCTGCAACACGGTATTTAAACTCACATGTGTGGAGTGCCTTACTAATGGCAATAGGAAGGTCAAAATCGTCTAGCATCTCTGTACGAACGTCTGTAAAAGGAACGTCACTACTGCTGTGATCAACACTATCAAAAGGATTAAATCTGACCAAACTGTCACCGTCACTAGATACCATCTCAACAACCTGGTAGCATCATTCACTGGTGGGGAAGGTGACCTCTGTAGTGTAGTATGAGGTCTACTGTATGTGTGCATCGAACTATGTAATCTTTGGAAATCATCCAGGGAGGTCGTGGAACCTAAAGAAGCAGGCTCAGAAGTGGAGATCGGAATTTCCTCCAAAGGAATGAGAGGAATAGGCATGGGAGCCACATCATCATGAGAACTCATCTGTCCAGCAATTGAAAATAACAATGTGATCTCATGGAATGTCACATCAGTGCTAACATAGTGTCTACTATGAATGGAATCATAATAACGGTACCCCTTCTGACTCTTGAAGTACCCCAAGAACACGTACTTGACAGTGCAACAAGCAAACTTGTCACGACCTGGTGATGGCACATGAATGAAAGCAACACACCCAAAGGTCCTGGGAGACACATGGAAAAGCTCACCATCTGAATGTAGCAGGAGAATCGATATCTGCTCGTAGAGAACTGAGCTTAGCATTCTGTTAATGAGATAGTACGCAGTTGAATAACATAAAATAATGCAGAAATGAATGATATCAAAATATAAAATAATAAGAATACTTGGATCTACGTGGAAACCCCACTCACGAAGAGTGAGGAGAAAACCACAAGAGAAGGCCTATATAAGGCTCTGATCTATATTGTTTCATATCAAAGAATAAGTGAGGAGGTACAAGCTTATTTACAACCCACCACACACATAACAAAGTCCCACTACACTATGTAGGACTAAACACACTACATAATTCTCTCAACACTCCCTCTCAAGCTGGAGCATGAAATGCTCAACTTGTAACACAAAGAAACTCACTCTACACAGCAGAACATAACTCTCTGGAGTGATTCTTGCTTGTGGGCAGGAACACAGGCTGAAGCTGCCAAAGGAACTGTTATAGTTAGCTCTAACAATGTCCTCTCCTCTGGAGACCAGGTGCTAGTGACTCTCCATTCAGTATCCCTAAAATAAAGTCTTCCTCTGACGACCTCGAAGCTATATCTCTCACATAGAAACCAACTAGACCCTTCCTCTGAGGACCTTGAAAATAGATCTCCCTCTCTGAAGAACTTAAAACTTTGGACCTCCCAGAGTTTGATTTCTCATGCGATAATCAACTACTCCAAAAGCCTATAGCAGTATCTAATGTCACCCATCGTACCTTGGAACTACAACAAAAGGACTCTCAGACAAAAGTGACCATAACAAAACTAACACTTCTCATTTCTCCCATACTCACACGAGAGAATGACAACAAGAAGAAATACAATAAATAATAATAAAAAACTAGAGAAGACTTCTCCATCTTTTCTTTTCAATTCAAACTATCTTTTTTTCCATTTTTCTTCTCTTCATTTTTTTTCATTGCCTTTTTTTTTCCTTCTTTTATTTCTCTTTTCTTATCTTTCCTTTTTTATATATATTATTTTCTTACTTTTTTTTTTTTTACTCTACTCATTTCATTTCTAACCAGAGATTACCGGAAGAAATAAGAGTCAAAATAGGAAATGACCCAAAATAACTCAAAAAAATCTCATCCCCTTTCTCTTCACCAAAAATAACTTAACCCTAACTCTCGGAGGAGACAAAACGTGTACCACTACTGCCACTACCTCCCAACCTGCGGGAGCTCGAGAAGCCGACGGGCGAGGGGGAGCAGGAGGAGGAGACCCAACCAGCAGAGGCGAATCTCGTCACCGTCGAAGAGGATAAGGCCACGGCAGAGCGATCCTGCAACGGGAGCTCTGAGACGGTGGTGGTGGGGAAGGGCGCAGAGGCAGCCACCGCCGCAGGCGGGGCCGGTGACCCGACCCCCCGACTGCCCGAGTCAGGTAAGTTGATGGCTGAGTCAATCGGTGAGGAGGCAGCGAAGGAGAGCAGCAACGTACAAAACTCCATCAGCCCCTCACGGTGACGGAAGCGCGGAGGGCGGAGGAAACCCCCTGCAGTCGCCGCCTTCAGCGGGAACGGCGAGGGGGACTCACGACCAGGCATCTACGAGTGTCGCTCCTACGGGCACCGCTACGACCAGGCATCTACGAGTGCCGTTCCTGCTTGCACCGTTACAACCAGGCCGTAGGGGACCCCTCTTACCACATCCCTCTGGGCTTCGACTTCGCGAAGCTTCTAGAGGACTGGAGGTGCCTCACGTGTGGCGCCGCCAAGTCCTTCGTGCGCAAGAGCGTCGAGAGCCGGGGTTCACACAGAACTAGCAGTACGGGTTTGGAGGCAACACCCTCTCCTCGAGGCAGAAGGCCGTCCTCACCTACGGCAGCCTCCTCTTCTTCTTCGCCCGCTTCCTTGGGGCTACTTCCTTCAATAGCACCAAATAACACTCCCCCCTACGGGCATGTTGCCTCCTGCCTCCCCTCCAGAGAGGCAGGGTCAAGCACCTCGTGTGACGTCAATATCGAGAGATTGGAACTCCATGGTAATGATGTAGACATGATCACTTTAAGAACAAAAATGATAATTCAAGAATAAATCTACTCTAATATAAATTTGAATAAAATAAAATAATGTGAAAACGAATGATATTAAAATATAAAATAATCAAATTATTTAGATTTACATGGAAACTTCACTTATGAAAAGTAAGGAAAAAATCACCAGAGAAGGGTCCTACAAGGCTCTGATCTATATTATTTTTCTTTAAAGAATAAGAGAGTACAAACTTATTTATAGTCCACCACACACATAGCAAAATCCCATTACAATATGTGAGACTAAACAACAATACACAATTCTCTCAACACATGCAATTAAGATTGCATCCCCCCAATATCTCTGTGCACGCTGTGGTGGATAAGAAGAGTACGAGCAAACTCTAACATATGTCAATGCTTCCACTCTGCAACCTCATTCTGCTGTAAGGTATGAGGACAAGTAGTCTGGTGGATGATTCCTCGAGCCCTGTAGAACTCTGTAAGTCTCGCAGTACAAAACTCAAGAGTATTATCTGTCCGTACAGTTTTCACGGTGGCAGAGTACTGTTCCTGATCTCCAAGAGGAGAATCTCTGTAACACCTCCAACATTTGCTTTATTCTTCAAAAGGAACATCCAAGACACTCTAGAGAAATCATTAACTACAAGATAATAGCAATGTCACATCCTGTCTGAAATTCTACTCAGTCCCCAACATCCATATGAAGTAGCTCAAAAATAACTGTTGATCCAAGAGAAATACTAACAAAAAAAGATCGATGATGCTTACCTAACTTGCAGATGTCACACCTACTAGTAGTGGCAGGAGAGATGTGGAATCACCCTCTTGAGGTGATCTAGAAGCAAGTGACCCAAACGAGCATACCATTATAAGACACTCCCACCATCATACATGCTGACTCTTGCAAATGGTTCTTACCCAAGATGATAAACACCATTTTCCTCTATACCTCTAGCAATAGTCTTCCCAGCGAACTTATCCTAGACGATACATCCAACATCATCGAAGATAACCCTACAATTAAGGTCCTTCGAAATCCTACTCACCGATAATAGGCTTATGAGAAACTTGGACACATGTAACGCTTTCGGCAACTGCAAAGTGCAGGCTATAAACACCTCCCCCTAACCAACAATAGAAGCGTGTCTGCCGTCAGCTACTTGTATTGTTCTCCCTGGTGCAACAGAATTAAGTGATTGGAAATAATTCTGATCACCACAAAGATGCTATGAAACACCAGAATCAACCAACCATCCTACATTATGGTGACTCCTGTCATGTTCCTGATGAATCAAGCCTGCATACTCCACCATCCTTGTCATAATAGCGATATCCAATGCCATCTCTGTTCCACCTAAGACTGACATTGTGCTTAGCAGGGATGACTCAACTGACTAAACAGAACTCTCCAAAATCTGAAATCAATTTTTCAGATTTGCAAAATCAACATAGCTCACAAGAAAGAATGATCTAACATGAAATTCAAATAATCTCCTCCTTAAAAATCAAGTTAAAATCACATTACAATCCCTTCGAGGATTAGGAGGCACACAATAAGGCTAGGAGGGACCCCTAGCAGCCCTAAAAAGGACTGTTGTTGCTCCCCTCGCCGGCACAAGGACAACATAGGCCCACCGGCGACATTACTGTCGACTGGCGATGCCCTTGCTACCGCTACTACTGCAGATCACCACCACCATCGTCACTCCTACCGACGCTCCTACTACAAGTCGCAGCGGTGGCGTGAAAAGGCAAGGGGGGGAGGATTTAGGGATTTGGTATATTCGATCAGAGGCCTATTTCGGTGGAATACCCGAGCACCAATCTAGGATCACCACTCTAATACCAAGTGGGAAAAAGTGAGCAAGTTGTCATATTCCATTGTCCAACATCTCAATATATAGAGGTGGAGTAGAGTGCTCAACAAGGCAAAAGGAGGCAGATAAGACAATTACTATAAAGGCAATTGCCACACAAGAGACCACAACTAAGACAACTAGTATAAAGGCAATTTCCATACAAGGAACCACAACTAAGGTAACCATTATGTAGGGAAACAACAAAAAAGGAAATAACAAATAAGGAAGACCGCATGGGCTAACATGGTAGGGATATCTCAACAATTATAGTATGCAGACAATACAATCTTCTTCATTAAAGACTCAAAACATGAAGCAAGAAATATCTTCACCTTCCTATAGATTTTAGGGAGCTTTTCAGGCTTGATGGTCAATAGGGATAAGTCTTCCTTCCTTTTAGTCGAAATGATTGAGGAAGCTAGAACCTAAAGTGACATCTTGAGAACTCCCATCGTTAGTTTGCCATTCAAATATTTAGGGGTACCATTGTTGGATTGTCTATTACATATCATGGATTGGAATACCATGATTGTGCAGATGGAAGAAAAGTTTGTTGGCTGGAAGGCTAAACTATTATCCAAAGGTGGTAAACTAGTTTTGTTAAAGTCAGTCCTCTCAACTTAACCAATTTTCCTCCTTTGGATGTTTTCAGCACCCTTGAAAGTTCTTAGAAAGATTGATGCTTTGAGGCAATGATTTTCAAAGGGGGGGTAGGGATGGTAGTAGGGCTTTATTCTTTGTGACTTGGGATGAGGTTTACGGACCCATCAGAGGACTAAGAGTATTGAACCTAGGCATCATGAATCAAGCACTTCTTGCCAAGTGGATTATTAATATTATGGGCAACACAAGAAATCTTTTCATGGAAGTTTTTTAGGCTAGCTAAGGTAGGAAACTTGGATGATCGGCTAGGAAGCTTCCACGAAGAGGAGACACCTTTTTGGAGCAAATTATTGCATGAGATGCCAACCTTAATACCTTTTCTAAAGGCCAACTTGCGCAAAGGAAGGGATTTCTCCTTTTTATTAGATGACTAGACACACTCGTGCCCCTTGACGAATACAAATGCATGTTTTTATGCCTTATTGGGATGGACATTCCTAGTCTTTGACTTTTCATCCACCATTGCCTGATCAGAGGATAGAAGAGTATATGCACCTTTTGGAGTCGCTAAACTTGCCTCGAGTTGGTGTTCAGGATGCTTGGTCATGGGAGGATAATTCCTTTAGGCAGCATATAAAAAACTTCTTAGCAGACACATTAATGTCTCTTGAGTAAAGGTGAAGTTTTTTACTTAGCTTTTAAGGAGGAACCGCTTGATGACTAGGTTTATAAGTTAACAATTTCCCCTCAACCAAATTCTTGTCTTTTGAAGGGAGAAAGAGGAAGATTATGATCATCTATCCTTTACTTTCCATTTTGCTTGGGAGATTTGGTCAAGTGTGGGTGGGCAATGGCCTTCTCACTCTACTTGGGACTTGTTCTAGCGGTCCTTCCATATTGAAGCTCTTACATCTAAATGGGAGAGGACTTCTCCATTTGTTGTTCTTCGAGCAATCTGGTTTTCAGCATAATGCTATTGTTTTCAGGAAGAAGAGGCATTTTGTAGAAAATGTTTGCTGAGATGTCTCCTTGAACAAGTTATGGGAGAGCATCTAACTACTATGTATCCTTTCCTACAATTCTTATGTTATCTGTGCATTCAGATGACGACTAGTGTCGTTAATCATCTTTTTTCTTTTAAAGCTAATTGTTAAGGGATAAGTATTATTTTATTTCTAAACCTACTCCTCTATATATCGAGGTTAAGTGGACAAAAGAAAAGGGAGCACATGGAGAATCATCTTCATGAGGCTGCCAACCTCCCTATGGAAGTCATGCTGGTATGCAAGGAAGTTGCAAACAGAAAGAACTATATACAACTATTGTAAAGATCCACTATGTTCTGAGCCCTTTAAGACATCTGGATTGTCGGTCAGAAGTCAGGTCAGACGTTTGGACACCTTCCCAGACATCTGGAAATCGAAATTTTGGTATGAGCCTTCGCATCTGCACGCGGGCTGCACGCAGACAGTACCTCTCTTCTCTCTCTTCCCTTCTCTCTCCTTCATACAAACCCTAACGAGTCTTATAAAAGGTCCACTTCCCCTCTCCCTTTCTCCCCACTTCACCACAGCACCTCCTTCCCTTCCTCACCACCCCAGCGAGAGGAGCGAGCACGAGAGAGAGCGCGAGAGCGGCGATAAGGAGAGGCGGCGTGAGGAGAGGAAGAGTTTGAGCTCGCGAGCTCGTAGGGGCTCGCCGGAGGATGCATGGCTGGAGTGGCGCGTGCGGCAGGAGTGCATCGGGGGAGCCGTCCCTGACACTTGCTACAGCCGGAGCTGCAGACAAGGAGGCGAGGCCGCGGCTACGCACAGCGAGGGAGAGCAGGAAGCGATTCTGGTTCTACGATTTTTTCCAGAATCAAACGTCTGGCGTGACGTCTAGACAACGGGGTGGACGTCTGGTGACTACACCAGACGTCTGAAAGTAGATCTCCGCAAAGGTACGTTCCCTTTGTAGATACGGCCATGCAGGCCACTCTGCAGCTACGTTTTGCGTGGCTAATTTTAGGCAATTTGCCTGTCGCGTGCAGGGATTGCTTCGGGAAAGCGCGGGACACGCCCTCCCACGCATTTCACACGTCTGGACAGCTGACCAGATGGTTGGAAGTACACCCAGATGTCCGGAGAGGAGGTCGGACATCTGAAGCCGGGTCTAGACGGTCGGGACGAGGTTCTGGACGTCTGAGGTTGACGCAGAACCCGAGGTGAGTTCCTGTTTACTTTTAAGACGTCTGGACCTTGTGCCAGACGTCTGATTTGGATCTGTAGTCCTACTTTTGACCCGTTTAGGATCCGTTTGAGGTCCATTTTACGCAAACAAGATATCGATGTTTTTCCTGTGAATTCCTCTACTTGTTAGAAGGCCTTTTATACTGTTCTGAATGTTCCATTGTGATTATTCGTTGGTTTAGGAGTTCGTTCCGTTGCGGGTTCGGGACTTGCAGAGGCACGTGAGCCTACCGTTTGAGCCCCCAATACTCCTGGATTTTCTGGTAAAATGGCTTTCCCTAATTTAATTATAAAACCTGAATGCATACGTGGATTGAATAACTAGAACCTAGGATATGGCATGAATCCTAGGACGAGAAGTTACTTGAAATGTCTGTATGCGTGTTTGATTTGCAGTCTTGAATGAAGGAATAGAAAAGTTAACAACTGCCTGTTAATGAACAAGAGCTGCCTGAGAAATATGAATTACCTGTGCTAGTTAAACAGTTAAATGTGACATTACCTGTTGTATACGTTAAATGATAGAAATATGAGCTGCATGTGTATAACCTGAGAATGGAAATGTGAATGATGAAACCTGGTATGGAATGGCATGAGAAATATAAGCATGAACCCTACGGGGAATTAGGAGTAGAGCTCCTGGAATTAAATGGAATGGATCTGGAAATGTGAGTAGGAAGTGTGCTAGCACTTGAATACGTGGTACCAAGGAGAGTGGTTGTCCCCTGTTTAGTGTAGAGCGGAGCTAGCCGCCCTTGGGTTGGGACCTGAGGTTAGGATTGGCCACTCTACACCGACTTCTTGACCCTCGTGTATACTGTACTGGGGAGAACTACTAGTGTATGGAGAGAACTAGCCATCCCACGGGGCCTGGGGTTCAGCTAGCCACCCTACACCGACTTATTAGGCCCACTGGGCAAACCGGAGTAGTCAGACGAGGGTGCGCGGACTGTGGAGGGGCGAGATCCCTGTTTGGTTCTGAGGGGCTAGACCCCTGTTACTGAGAGGGCTAGGCCCTATACTATTCCATGTTGTACTTTGAGCGCACCCGTTAACGAAAATGACTGACTGCGTGCCAGTGCGGGGTAGCTACCCATGCGCTTATCGCACGTGTCATAGTCACCGCTACGTCTATCCGTGATCTTAGGGTGGTCGACTGGGTGTAGGATCACCACGGGGGACTCTCTCGGCCAGGAGAGCACCACGTGTGCCTTCTACTCTTCGGAAAAGACTGCAATCAAGATCATTCCCACGATGAACATTCAAGATCAAGAAAGGGATCTGAAAAATAAACCAATGGATGAAAAGGAATAACTTGTAAAATAAAGTAACTGGAATAGATAGCTTACCTGTTAACTTTTACTACTTAGTTAGTTGGTTGCCACTCTACTCAGCGTTCACTGACTTTGTTACTCATAACCCTTTCCAGGTCCTGGTGTTGAGCAGCCCGAGTCAACGGCTGCAGAGAGTACTGGACCCAGTAGAGCCGAGTAGCAGTAGTCTTCTTGTTACAGTACTTTCTGTTGTTAGTGAGTTTCAGACTCTTGTTACTGTTTACATTCTGTACTTTGTTTCCGTTTTACTGTTGTAGTGGTGAAATGTACTATTAGCAGATTTTCTTTCCTTACTGCTTGTACTCTTTTACTGTTAATTACATGGTATAGTGAATGTGGTTTACTTTCTTACTTTTTATTATTTCTTATTGGACGACTGGGTCTTGGGATCAGTCGAATCGAGCCGGTCTCGTGTCCTGTAGGGATTCGGGAACTGGGTCGTAACAACTATAAAGTTTTTGCATCAATACATGTGACTTACAAATGTTAGCTTAATTTCTTCTCAAGGAAAATTTTTTGAGCTACTCTTTTTTTTTTTTTTTTGAAAGAGGAAAAGGAAGATGACCTGGGATCGACAATCATCCAAAGCATTGCATTAAAAAATTGGAATAAACTTACAAAATTCAGACAAGCAAAAAGCCTCCCTTACAACATTATCTACCCAACATCTCTCATCTTTGAAAATTTTGTCATTCCTCTAAAGCCAAATGCACCATAGGATATCAAAAGCTCTTATCCAACCCGCCACATCAAGATCAAAATGATTTCTACAGGAATTCCAGACACTAATCACATCAGCGTACTCCACCGGAGTAAGATTGAAGCGCTGCCAAACCTCCCTTGAAAATTCACATGTGAAACAAAGATGTTGCACATCCTCCTCGGACTGATTGCAAAAGGACCAGATCATATCTCCTTCATCAGTCCCCCTCTTCTAAGAAGCCACAGAAAAATTTCATTTTCACAAGGATTCTGCACTTCCAAAAGATTTTAGAATCCATTCTAATCTCGTCAAATGATTGCCACTACAAGTCAATTTGTTATACGCCTTTTTGACAGAGAACGCTCCATCCTTCCAATGGAAACTATCAACCGCATCTGCAACAGGAAAGACATCTGAAATACATTGTAACAACTGCTGAAATACAGCAAAAGTTGACTCGGAAAGACCCGGGGGCAGTATGATGTTCCATGCCTTTAACCAATCATCCCATACATCCTTGACAGGAGTATCCTTATCAATAACCAGCCGAAAAACCCTTTGATACAGGTCTGAAAACTTGCCCATGTCACTCCAATCATGTAACCAGCTGAAATTGTGAACTACTTATACTGGTACACCCTGTTTTGAGCCAGTGCAAGTGACCATTGGAGCAAATTCAGTTTCCCAATCTGGATTGATTTGAAGCAGACTTTTTCTAATTACCATCCTAACAACTAGTTCTGGAAATAAGACCCTTAGAACTATATAAATAAGAACTTTTGCCACCCTTCTAACATAAAACAACAATATACTATCACATACACACAAAGATCAAGGCTTTATGCACATAATTCCTCATTTTCTCTTTCAAGCCAAGCCTTACCTCCACCCGAGCAGAATTTGTCTATCCATAAGCATCTATTAGAGGCATCAGGGTATTGTAAGAGTATTTCAATTTGTGATATATTGTTTGGATCATTGTACTTATTTTTCCCCTTTTTGTACTTGGGTGAGATGACCTAGTAATCATCTTGGAATTGTATTGGGTTAGAGTGACCCCATCTTCACCTTGGGGTTTTGAATTGAGTTAAGATAGCTTGTTAACTATCTCGTACTAGCGGATTTGATTGGTATAGATCAATTGGGAAAATCTTAAGCTTGGGACCTTAGGTAGTGATTTTTACCTGATGGGGTCTTCCACTAGGGTCTTCCACTATAAATCGTTGTGTACTTTGTGTTATTACTTTTATTTCTTTATCTTTACATCACACTTGATATTTTATGCTTGCTCTTGTTATTGTGGCCAAGTAAGATCCGAGTAGCGTTTCTTCAAGCCTAAATGCAACTCCAGGTTTCGAAGGAAGGTAGCAGGAAATCTTAAAACCGTAGCCATGGAATTAATCTATTTCAGCAGCATATTGATGCTCTAATATCATGAGAAAATGAGCAAACCACAAAAGAACAAGACGACAATTTGTTACTATAGTTCAAGATGATAGCATCCCAACCTATATCTGTGGCTAGGATTTGCCTCTCTCAATGATAAAAATAGAAAGGCCCAAAGATTTTTGTTTATAGACAACTATTTACCGGGATCAAAAAAAGGGCAACTTACATAATGACACTCTTTATAATTGGCAGGCTTTACATAAAAGGCCTCATGTAAATAGGAATATATATAGTTCTATTACTTACATCATGCCACCAGACTACCAATGTGCTCTCTATGTCACTATACACCACCATCATTACTGCTGATATCAACTCTCATCAGGTCCTTGAAGTCAAGGTGCAAAATCTTGGCCATAGCACCACCTCATCTATTACTATAATTGATCTCCACATTCTTGCAATGCCATCGGTCCAAGGAATGACCCATGAGATCCTACATCTTCACTTTTGGTTTTATCGAGATCATTTTGCAGCTCAAATCCCATGTTAAGATCTACCAACCACAAGAAAGCAATCACCCAGCAACATACATAAGTGGAAGATCACCAACAACTTGAGGAAAAAATCCGGGGAGACAACCCTAGGTAAGATTTTCTTCCCTAAGTCAAAAATGCAGTGGAATATGGGCATAGCAAATAGAGATGCCATATCCAAGGTTCATTTACCCAAATAGAACAGAACACAACAATTTGCAAATAGCATGTGAATTGACATCTTAGATTGATGCTACATCCTTCTCTTTCGAGGGGAGCTTCTAAAAGGTTGTTATTCATCTATACCTATTAGTTAATGCCAAAAAAGGTGTGAACAGTACCTGTGACCTTCTAGGCCTTATCACCAAAAGAAATGGGAAAATTTTCAAGCGTGCCAAACAGTATTATGTGAATGTGATCCAGAGTGCTAACCCCATTTCTTCTTTCCTACGAGAGATGAAAGTTGAAACATCATCCATGTTCAGGGCAAGAGCATTAATTGGCAGGGTCCGAGTTGGCACCTTTCTGGCTGGGCTACAAATAACCAACCTATAAGTAACCTGAACGTGATATATCAGCTTCCTAATCAAATACCAGGTCGTTCAAAATATTGATTAGTTCAGATGTCAAACAAAACTATTAGTTGATGTTTAAAATAATACGAAAGTATGATATCAGAAGTAATAAAAAAATCAAATGAATGCTTGGGTTTATGTGAAAACCTCACTCACGAAGAGCAAGGAAAAAACAACGGTAGAAAGCTTCGATAAGGCAGAGATCTATATTGATCTCCTTAAAGAAATATAGGAGTACATACCTATTTACGGGCCACCACACACAACAAAAAATTCACATCTCACGATATGGCACTAAACCAACCATGCACATTCTCCAACACTCCCCCTCGAGCTGGAGTATGGAATGCCCAGCTTGTACAATAATGAAACCAACTCTACATAACAAAACACTACTCTCTGAATTGATTCTTTCTTGTAGGCGGGTGCTGATGATGACGCATTAGCGATAGCTAGAGTGCTGGATGAACTACTGTAGCTGGCTCTGACAAGAGCCTCTCCTCTAGAGACCTCAACAAGTGCTGATGGCTACCAGTTCAGTATCCCTGACATAGGTCTTCCTCTGAAGACCTCGAAACTAGATCTCCCTCTCTAGAGTCCATGAAACTAAATCTCCTATATAGAATCCTAAAATGAGCCATTCTTCTGAGGACCTCAAAACTGAATCTCCCTCTCTTGAGACCTCAAAATTCTGAACCCCTAGAGTTATGGTTTCTCATTTGGAGTTCAGGAACAAAAAGGACTCCCAAATGGAGGATGACTATAACAAGCCCAACACTCCTCCTTTCTCCCATACTCATATGAGAGAAGAAAATAATAATGAGAAGAAATAAAATAAAAATAAACATGGATCATAAACATAAGAAATGATAATACTAAAGAAGAGCTTCACCTTTTCTCATAAACATTCATCATCATTTTCTTTTTTTACGATGATTTTTTTCTCTCCCTTCTTTTTTTCGATATTTTTTTTCTTTTTTTTGCCTTCTTTTTTTTCATTTTTCTCTCTTTTTTTAAATATCCTCTTTTTATTCGGTTGCATTCTCCCCTTTTCATTTTTTAAAATGAGGCTACACCAAGAAATCATCGAACAACTCGACCTCAAACAAAAAACACTCAAACCTCGAGCCACCATCACCACTAATCTCGCGTACCCTTCCACCATCCTCGGTCGCGAGAAGGCCATCATTGTCAATTGCGAGCAAATCCGCTGCATCATCACTGCCGACGAGAAGGTCGCAAGAACCATAAGCGACGATAAGAAGCTATCAACCTCTCCGACCTTAGCTTGTCAATGCTCCACCTAGGTACTGTTGGAGGAGTGTCACCCGGTGAGGCTATAGATCGCCTCGCCCGAGGCCCTCCTCGCCACGCCGCCTCATGCGTGATCGCTGCCTCGTCGCCTTGAGGATCTTCTCCTCGAGATCTCCTCGAGGATCGCGGCATCACCTCGAGGATCCTAGATCCTCTTCTTTGTCGGCCTGATTGCGACAAAGCACCGCCACTGCAACCCTCGTAACAGACTCGAAACAAAAGATGATAAAAATTATATAATCTCAAGAATAAACAAATAAACCCAAGATCAACTTGTTCTAATAACAAGTTGAAGTTTAAAATAATGCGAAAACATTATATCAAAAGCAATAAAGAAAAAATGAATGCTTGAGTTTACATGGAAACCCCACTCACGAAGAGCGGAGAGAAAACCACGAAAGAAGGCCCCGGTGGGGCAGAGATCTGTATTGATCTTCTCAAAAAATATGAGAGTACATGCCTATTTATAGGTTACTACACAACACAAAGTCCACATCTCACGATGTAGCACTAAACCAACCACGCGCATTCTCCAACACTATTCAAATTTATCATTTCAAAATAAAATCAAATGGGCATATTTCCATAAACGCAATTCATAGAATTTTCAGAACTCTGCCATGAGTTTCCAGAATTTGTCCCATTTTTTGAAAGGTGAGTTTCTAGAATTTGTCCTTTTTTTGGAAAGAAGCGTTTCTAGGATTCATGTTGTGGTGGAAAAAAGAAAGGAACCTCTATGAAGACTAACTTACCCGCCATTTTGCAATATCTGGTGCTTTTCCTGCCAAGAATTCTAATAAGATTAGAAGGAAAATATTTTCACATGTAGTTAAACATTGGAGACGGTAGCAAACCTGTTGAAATATGTCTTTTCAGAACTCTATCCATTGCGGTATCAATGTTGACTTCAATAAACCTTCAATTAATGTGCAAGTCAGGAAAGCAACATTTTCAACAAGAATGTGAAATCCAAACCCGATGGTTAAACCTACAATATTTTGAAAAAAAAATTAAAATAAAATCTATAAATGTGAAATACCACTTCTCGTCAAATATGGAAGAAATCTCTTTCCAAATGTCTTCCTCTAGGAAGAGATAGTTGCCTTCCACAATCACCACTTTGTGACTGTCACGAGAATCATATACATTTGACAAAATTAGGTCCTGATTTTGTATTTGACCAAAAGGTAAACAGAGCCCAAATGAATGAATACTCTAGTTTTCATAACTTGTTAATGGACAACAACTAGGAAAATATTCAGGTAATGAATCAGAAAAATGATCTTCATGTTCCTTGTAGATAGTTAAAAAAGAGAAAACACAATAGTATCTTACTGCTTGCATGATGTTTTATCTTTCAAAGAGGAATGGAAAACCACTGGATATTACAGACAATGCTTGTGGATTAATTTGGGAAAGGAGCAATAATCCATTGTTCTAATCCATAACAATCAGCCGTCATGCCAGGAAGAAAGTGGATGCATGCTCAAATCTTCCACATAAGCTCAACAATTCCACTGTAGAGAATAATGACTTGATTCCACTACTAAGAAACCCAAAGCCTCTAAGAGAAAAATTTATACAAGCCCTCACAACTATAATAAAAAAAAGATTCATGCAAAAGCTAATAATAAAAGATAAGGAAAAAGGAGGAAACTCTTAACACTCCCCCTCAAGCTAAAGCATAGATATCTACCACGCTTAGCTTTAAACAACACCAATCAAATGAGCTGCAAGGGAGTGTCTTGGTAAACATATCTGCTACATGATCTTCAGACGACACATGCGAAGTGTGGATGTATCCCTTCTAGATCATATCTCAAGTATAAGACTAGATTATTAACAATGAAGAGTGTTGCCATGTTGTCACATCTCACCTCCATAGGACCAAACATCGAAACCTGTAAATCCATAAGAACCTATTAGATCCACATCAAGTCCATGGTGACTTGTGCCATAGACCTATGCTTAGACTTTGCACTTGACCTTGCAACTATAATATGCTTCTTGCTCCGCTATGTAACCAGATTTCCTCCAACAAATACACAAAACCCAGCAATGGACTTCCTATCTTTTGGGTACCCAACATAATTTGCATCGGTGTATGTCTTCACACCCAAGGAACCACCTCTAGTAAATAACAACTCTTTTCCTGGTGCAGACTTCAAATATCTGAGGATCATAATTATTGCATCTCAATGAACCTTCCTTGGCTTGTCCATGAATTAACTCACCTTGCTAGTTGCAAGGCCGATGTCTGGTCATGTAACAGTAATATACAACGGTTTTCCCATAAGGCACATAAATTGCCTTGAATCCACTAGAGTTGAATCATCCTCGTACATGTGCACGTTTGAGTTCATAGGAATGGAGATAGGCTTGGCACCTAGCATGCATGCTTCCTAAAGTAGGTCCATCAAACACCTCTGCTACAAGGGAGCAATACCGCTTGCATTCCGAGCGACTTTAATACCAAGGAAATATCAAAGCAGGCCTAATTCCTTCATAACAAAGTGCTTCGTAAGAAACTCCTTGGTAGTGGTGATATCACTGATGTCATCCCCAGTCAAGATAATGCCATCCACATCGATTGATATTACAACTCTCCCTCTTCATGTCTTCTTCACAAATAAGGAGTGATCCGTAGAAAACCTCCTGAAGCCAATGCCCTTAATAACTTTAGATAGTTTCTAAAACCATGTGCGTAGGCTCTACTTGAGTCCATAAATCACTTTATATCCCTCGACAAAAGCCTAGACGCCCACCCTGCCAACCTCCCCTCCAACCTCTCCATCAGGGGAGCCCAGTCCTTCACCAGAATCCTACCATCCGTCAACGGCAAACCCAAGTAGCTGATCGATAGCTTCACCTGCTTTGCACCAAGACCCAAGCTACACTCCCTCGCCTCCACCTCTGTTAAATAAAAAGGGACAAATTCTGATTTAGACAGGTTAATCTGCAGACCTGAAGCTTCACCAAACAAGTAAGATCCGCATCCTCCTGGCTTCCGCTTCCCTGCCTTCTATGAAAAAGATCGTATCATCCGCATACTGCAGTAACGGAATATTTGTCCCATCTCCTAAAGAGAAACCCCTCACCAAGTTCCTCTCACACAATTTCTTAGCCGCCCTCGCAAGTGCATCTGTTGCAATAACAAAAAGCATCAAAGCCAAAGGACACCCCTGCCTCACCCCCCTTCTCGACTGAATCCAACCCCCTGCCGGATTTCCATTGATAAGGATCGAGAACGATGTCGTGGTGACACACATCTTCATCCAGTCGATCCACACAGGTGGAAAACCCCTCTTCATCAGGGATGCCCAAAGGAAAGACCATTGCACTGAGTCATAAGCTTTACTGAAATCGACTTTCCACATGAAAGCCTTCCTCCTACTCTTCCAAAACGACAAGATCTCCGAGGCCATCGCGTACCCCTCCAAAATATTTCTACCGGGGATAAAAGTCGTCTGTACCGGATCCACAATCCTAGCCAAGGTCCTCCTCAACCTATTTGCCAAGAGTTTAGCTACAATCAAGTAGAATTCGAGAGAGCTATCGGTCTGTATTCCTGGATCTCCTCAACACCCTCCTTCGGCAACAGGAACATGTAAAACTTGCTCAATCTATTGAAGCGCGAATTTCCATCTTTGAACTCCTACAAGACCTGCATCACATCCTCCTTCACCACCGGCCAAAACTCCTTATAAAAAGCAACCGGAAAACCACCCGGACCTGGACACCCATCAGCATTTAGCCCCCAGATTGCCATGTGAATCTCATCTTCCTCAAATGGACCCGTCAAGAAACCGACTTCTGTATCTCCCAGTAAACTCTCTAAAGTACCCCGCAGCCGCCCCACCTACCGCCTCTCTTCCCACAAACTTCTCCCTTTCCACCACCAACCTATCGAGCCAATTTCTCCTCCTACCTGATGTAGCCATATGAAAAAATCAAGTGTTAGAATCGCCCTCCTTGAGCCACCTCTGCCTGCATCCCACCTTCCATTCCATCTCCACCTTCCGATCTTCCTCTTATATCAACTGTAAGTGCTTCGCTCTGTTCACCCTGTCAACATCAACAAGGAGACAAACATCCTCCGCCAAGTCCAGCCGTGCAATCTCACTGAGAGCTTCATCTTTCCTCTTCCCACGCTCCTCCTTAATTTGCTTCTTATGGACCTTGAGGAAGGACCTCAAGTCTCGCAGTTTAGCATATAATCTGGCAGTTGCTGAGCCATCCGCGTGAACCGACCACCGCTCCTCCACCAGCCCCCTGAATCCCTCTTCAAGGAGCCAGGCCCTGTCGAACTTAAAATACGTTCCATGTCTCCAACCCTCATTCTTCACCCACAACAAGGGAGTGTGATCCGAGAACGATCGCTCCAGGGGTCTAACCTCCGCCACAGGGAACGACTCTACCATCGTTGTCGAGACGAAAAATCTATCAATCCGAGACCGCTGTCCTCCAAAGCTCCTCCAAGTGAAGTGACAGGAGGAGGGTGGCATGTCAACCAACCCATGTGCCGCAACAAATCCCGCAAAAGCCTCAGAACCTTGGTCCACCACCACAGCCATTTGGTCTATTCTCCGCCAGCAAAGTGACATTAAAATCACCTCCAATCAACCACGGTATCCCCTGATACGCTGCCGCGACCAGACCCAAATCCTCCCACAGAGCGTGCCTCCTCCAACAATCCGTCGGACCGTAAACCGAGAAGAGCATGCAAAGATGGTCCCGACACCTCTGCAACCTGACAGTAACAACATGGAACCCGACCATCGAGTCCAGCAAGGAGAAAGCATCATCCTTCCACCCAACAAAAATTCCACCCGCACTTCCAACCGCATCCAGGGCCAAGAACTCCCCAAAACCACTCCCCCCTACCTCCTTCCACAATCTCCTGTCACAACTCCGCCACTGTCTCCTAGAGAAACACCACCTCACGATCCCACCTCTGAATATACCCACACAAAGCTGTCCGCCTTGAGGGGTCATTTAAACTCCTCACATTCCACAAAAGGACCTTAGTCATGGAGAACTTCGGGAGACTCCCCCTTGCATCGTACGCCTGAACCCCACCTCCGCAGCCACCCTATCCACCTCCCCCTCCTCCACTTCCACAAGCCTACCGAGCAACCCCCTCCCAGAGTTGCCCCCCGGTCCACCTGGTCCAGCAGCATCTGCCCTGCCCACTTCCACCCTGTCCACCCGGTACTGCAGCATCTGCCCCCTGCGAGGCAACCCCTTCCAGAGCCCGCGCCTCCACCTCACCAACCCCTCCCACCTCCGCCGCACCCTCCACCACCCCAGCACCTCCTCCAGCTCTAGCCACCCGCTGCATGACCTCTCCAACAGCAGCCACCGCCTCAACCCTCACATCACCTCCGCCCCCTACTAAGCCCACCGTCGACACCTCCCCCCGCCTACCAGCTAGCGCATCGACGCCAAACTCCACCATCCTACGACGCTAGCCATCCCCTACCTCGCTCCTAGCCGGAGCGAACACAACCCTACCCCTCCGATAGGACCACCTCGGCCTGTACGTGAGCTGGTGCATATCAGCTTCCTCAACCTCCACCTCTGCACACACCTCACCTCGCCATCCTCATCACTCAACGCTGCCCAGTTGGTCCGGTCGAGGTCGCGACAAGGGCTCGCCTCCAATGCCCCCAGACCATGGCCATCGCAAGAGGACTATCCCAGACCTTCGCGCGAAGTGGGGCTCAATTCGAATACCCCTCTGAAGCCACCACTCCCCACCTCCGGATCCAGTCTGCCCGACTCGGATCCGCCACGACAGCACTCCTTAAGACCCTGATCCACCTCAGCAAGGTCCGCCGCCCTCAGCGCCGCAGACTCCTCCACTGCCTCCTTCGCAAATCCCGCAACGCCCTCTGAAACCCTCGCCCTCCCGTCTGCCTCAGATCGTGCCGCGGGGATCGCAACAGCCACGCCATCATCGCCGCGATCTTCCGTCTTCCCAAAAACAGCCCGCCCCCTGTCCGCTCGCCCGCCACCTCAGCCACCAAGCTCCACCGTCACACCGCCAACCACCGCCACAGCAAAAGATCGAGGTCTTCTCGATCTCCGCGAGACCCGAACCAGCCAGGAGGAGCTGCCCCATCTGAGGACCACCTTCTTCGCAAGCTGCTTCCCCAGCATCATCTCCACCCACGCCCCGAACCTCGACAAGTCCACCGATCTCAGACCCAAACCTTCGCAGCTTCGGAGCCTCGCAAATGGAGCGACCACTGCTGCCGCCACCTCCACCATACGGAGGAAGAGAGGGACCCCCCCAATCAGCACCCTCTACCTTACGCCAACAGATGGCCACTCCTCCATGGCGCCATCCGACCTCACCAGCCACCGCCACCTCACCACACCCTGGCCACGCTGCAGCTCCTTGAAGGCCAGGCGTCGTAGCTTCTCCTGTCCAAGCCCCAACAGCAACAAGCAGCCGCTCCTGAGGGATGCCACACCAAAGGTCCCGCAACCAATCCCCAAGAACGACGCGACCGCCCTTTTCAAGTCCCCCACCTCCCCTTCTAGCACCACCGCCACCAGAGCTATCGCCAACCTCCCCTCCAAGGCCCCGATCTCCTCCGACCACGGCGCCTCAACCTCCACGAGAGGCGCCCCCTCCGGAGGAGGTGGTAGCAACCTCGCCCTCCTCGGAGGAGCCCCGCTACCCGGCCCACGAAGCCCGCAGCTCGACCGTCGATGTCCGAGACCACCACACCACAAACACCTCACCGGCTCCCTATAGCTCACCGCCACATGCCCCCTCCCGAGGCACTTGAAACACCGCACCAGCTCCGCTCCCCTGCCGTCGTATTTCACCTCTGTCCTAAAGTTGCCCCGGCAGGTTGTCTTGAGGATGGAGAGGCTTATGAGGAATTTCTTCTGGTCCAATCAGAGGTCGAATGGACCTGGTGCCAGGTTGGTGGCGTGGGAGGAGGTTTACAAACCGGTGGAGGAGGGGGGGCTTAGAGTGAGGGACCTGGGGTGGTCTAATGATAGCCTGTTGGTGAAGTGGGTTAGGAGCCTCTTGGAGTGTAGGGAGGATTTGGTGGGCAGGGTTTTCAGGATGGCTTATGGTGGCCCGCCGCGTTGGGATCTCCTGATATCTCCGCCGAGGGATGCTTCTCACTTCTTGAAAGGTTTGTCGATGGTGGCTCCTAAGGTGCAGAATTGTTTTGTACCGGTGGTGGGGACGGAAGAGATCTTCAGGTTCTTGCAGGATGATTAAGCGGGGCAAGGTACGTTCGCTAGAAGATTTTCGAGACTTTTTGCTATGTCATAGAGCAAAGAGGCATCAGTGGCCGAAGTTTCGGAAAGTGGGTGGTGCCATCCTTTGCAGGGAATCTTTCAGATGCGAGAACTCACGATTTCCAAAAATTGCTTGAAGAATTAGGTCTACAGCTGGCTTCTGGAAATGATATGTTTAGATGGGATGAAGATGAGTTCTCGGTGGGGGCTACATACAAGAGATTGTCCGGTGGAATCTATTTGGATCTGGTGAGAAATTGCAGACAGGTTTGGAAGGCCGCGTGTCCGTTAAAGGTTAAGATTTTTGTTTGGGTGCTTAGGAGGAGGAGACTCGTCCTAAGGTTTGGAGGGCAAGATAGGCTCCTGAGGAGAGTAAGGTTTGCCCATTGTGCGGAGGTGAGGATGAAGAGGTTGACCACCTTTTCTTCACCTGCCCGTTTGTCATACAGATTTGGAGCCATGTGGGAGCGGGGTGGTGGAACTGCCGGTCATTTGATGGGTTTTGGTGCAGCTTCAAAGGTGGAGGAGGTAATGCTGGGCAGAATGTCTTACGTACGAAGAAGGAGAGGGCCAGACCGTTGGCGGTCCTATGGGGCATCCGGTTTGGTAGGAATGCTATAGTCTTCAGAGGCTAGAGGCCTTATGTGGAGAATTTTGTAGCGTCTGTTACTATTTTGTTTAAACTCTGTAGTGAGTCCTTGTGAGTGAGGGGCCTTGATGTTTGCCCTTTATATTGGCGGTGGTCGTTGTTTCTATCTTTAATATATTTAGGTAGTTATCATCCTGGATAACTACCCTTTCCTTTTTCAAAAAAAAACAAATCACTTTATATCATTTGTAGACCCTGGAACACTACCCACATCAACTTCAAAATAGAAGGCCCGCTGCATATATACTTTCTCCTAGAGATCGCCATAGAGGAATACATTTTTAACATCTAATAGATAAAACTACCAATCCAAGTGAGTTGCCACCAAAATAAGAATCAAGTTGTTGAGAGTTTATCTTTTAGTTTTGTCTTTCTCGTTAATTTACTATTATCAAGGAAATAAATCAAAGGGAATAAATTACAATTGTGTTGCTATTTTTCTATCTTTAAGTCCTTGTTATTTTTAGTAAATGTGTGGTGTGTTTCCTTATATGTCAAAGCCCTCTCTCTATATAAAGAGGGCTAAGGCCTCTATTTTCAAATCAATAAAAGTGCATATTCTCCCAAAAATCCCAACATGGTATCAGAACCACCGATCTTAGTGGGGTAGGATTTAGAAGGAGAAAACTTAAAGGGGAGAGGCCCTCCAGTGGTGCTGTCGATCTTCGGCAAGCCACCAGAGAGGGTCTCTCCTCTCCCAAACCTCTCCTTTCTTCTTCCTCTCCTTCCGCTATTGCTGTTGTTGCAAACAGGCACGACATTAGCGATGGCAACAATGACATCAGCAACATCAGCAACAACAATAGCAATTGTTGCTGCTACTACCCTCTCTCTCACGCTACAGCAGGCATTGTTGGCCGTATAAGGCTACCGCAAGTTCTCTCTCCCCTGTATAAGTTGTCTTGTTTGGGTCCTTACATATTTGAGTGGAAGAAACAATGAAGACGAGAGAAACCTCAAGATGTCCAAATAATGGGTAGCTCTCACTCACCTTAAGAGAAACTAAGCATGAACTGGCTTTGTGAAGGCATACAAAAACAAGCACCCAAGGTTGAAGACACGAAGAAGGGACTACCACGTCGACAAGAGTTGATCTCCACTACCTTAAGGATCTAAGTCTTTGCCATCTCCCGCATCTCGACTTGCACAGGAGTGTTAAGAAATAAATCATACGAAATAAATTAGGATTGTATTCAGTGTTTTTCCATATTTAGGTCCTTGTTATTTTTAGTAAATGCATGGTGTGTTTCTTTGTATGTCAAAGCTTTCGCTCTATATAAAGAGGGCTAAGGTCACTATTTTTAAATAAATAAAAGTCCAAATTCTCCAAAAAATCCCAACATTCACAAGGGTTGTTTACAATTTTTCCCTTTACCCCCTCTATAAATAGAGATTTAGGGTTTCATAGTAGAATGAATGAAAGCATCTTTCTCTACGTGGCATCAAAGTGATGATCTTAGATCAAAGCTCTATACCTACTTGATCCTCTCCTCTTTTCTTTCTTCACCAAATAAATAATTAGGGTTTCTTGTGCATTGGGATTACCTTGAGTTGGTGTTAAGACTTGTGTCCTAGAAAGAGCACCAACCTCTCCATCGAAGGAGCTACTGGTGCCACCAGAACCACCAATCTCCTCTAATCAACCAAAGGAGGGTTTGTAGGGCCCTAGGCCACCGACTAGGACCCCTCTAACTACAGTCCGATCACCAGCATAGTACTAGGAGTGCCTCCTTTCCCAGCATCGCTGATGCTACATAGGGGAGAAAAAGCCCCATCGGGTGGCCTTGGTCAAGCAACCTAAGGCCTGAAGGGGGTTAGGTCGATTGCTCTATCACCAATGATGCCGTAGTCAACCACCATAGCATTACCACATTCGCTAGAGCGTTGCCACATCAAATTTAGCCCAGGAAACCATTGTTGCTGCTATGTTTTGAGTTTTTCAGTTACATAATTGGTTCCCTCTCTTCCGTGTGGCTATAAAGTAAGTTTCTTGTGATTTTAATGTATTGAGAATTGAGTTTACACACTAATTTGAGAATATGGGACTCTAACATTGCAATCTGTCACCAAGTTATGTCCTCTGAGGATCAAGTATTGTTCTTTGATCCTATCGCTAAGTTAAACGAGACCAACTATGCGAGATGGTCTCAGACGTTCCTCATGACAGTAGAGGAACACAATAAGGAGTATATTTTGATGGAAGGTGCGCCACAGAATAAGACAGGGAAATACACCGGGTGTGGATCATGAACTCGGTGGATGCACAAATTAGAGATGGCATTATGTATTATAAGATGGCCAAGGAGATGTGGGATTCTCTACGTAACACCTATTCACATGAAAAGAATTCCAATAAGGTGTTTCAAATCCATCATGCTATTGGTGGTTTGAAGCAAGAGGGCCAGTCACTATCTCAGTACTATGCCAGCCTGAAGGGGCTCCTAGAGAAGTATAGTGCCTGTCATCCAGCCTGTACTTGTGATATACAGAGGGCATATAGGAAGGAGTATGCAATTCTTCAGTTCCTGGATGGCCTTGGACCTGATTGTGAGGCTGCTAGGTCCCAGATTTTGATACTAGTGGAGCTTCCTTCTCTGTAGGAAGCATACAGCCATGTGAGCAAGGTGGTTATTAACCCATCCATGTTTAAGGTTGGACGAACTTCGGCCTTGGTGACCACTGGAGGACGTGGTGGATGTGGTTCTCCATCTACCAAGGGGAGAAGACATGGTCGGGGCGTATCTGGTAAACCCCGAACCATATGTTCTCACTGTGGCAAGGTTGGACACTTGGAGGCTACATGTTGGTCTATAAGCATGGTAGACCTCCTATGACCAACCAAGCTAACTCTTCTGAGGAGTTGAGA
Source organism: Thalassia testudinum (assembly GCA_037157565.1). Taxonomy (NCBI): domain Eukaryota; kingdom Viridiplantae; phylum Streptophyta; class Magnoliopsida; order Alismatales; family Hydrocharitaceae; genus Thalassia; species Thalassia testudinum. The sequence continues at coordinate 18,867,375 of JAZHRO010000015.1, read as the reverse complement.
GATACTATGTCACATGTCGACTATGATGCAGTAGTTCATGTCTTGCCCAGTTGACTCAGGAGACTGCTACCACCATTGATACTGCTACATTGACCTTAGGTATAGCTTCTACCTCTACTTCTGGTAGTCGTATGCCTGATGGTACTCTGTGGCTAGTTGATTAAAGAGCATCCTTCCATCTCAGTGTTGTAGGTGCAGAAGCAATTAAGCACCGTATTAGCCTTTAATGATAATTTTGATGATAACAAACATCTAAAGTAATTGAGATTAAAATTTGATCTTATGCATAAATATTACAAGATTGATTTTCAAGTTGAAGCTCTCTTGACAAAATCCGAAGCCAAGAAGAATGAGATCATGCTCTTCAAGTTTAGGTCTCCTCGTATTATAAGAACTGAGTTGTAATTTTATAATCTTTAGAATGTAAGGAGAGCCCCAATCAGATCTCATATTAGCATAAACATAAGTGGTTCATATGTAATTCTCACAATAACACCACACATAGCCTAAATAGGTCAAAATATGTCTAACTAAATCTATAGGTGTTATTGCATGGCCCTAACACTTAGTGAAAACACAAGATATTAGTTTGGATAGTTAGAGGGCCTTTTATAAGCCATCAACGTTAGGTATTTGATACCTAACGTTAGATAATAATCTAGTGTCATCTGAAAGCTCCAAAAGCTAATGAACTTTCCACTGAACTTTGTACCTAACATTAGGTAGTTAACCTAATGTTAGATAGGGGTTACCTAACGTAAGGTAATTTTGGGCCAAATAGAGCGACTCTAGGAGATAGTAAACTTTGCACTTAACTGAGTACCTAACATTAGATCACTTTTACCTAATGTTGATAAAGCACTTTTTGACCATATAAGTTAGCCATTGGCAAATCAAATTGGGAAACTTTTTAGCCATTGAAGAGGGTCCTTATGCACACTTAAATTAGTCCAAACATCCCTCTATATATATCAGATGGTTTCCCACTTTTAGAAAGTTAGAGAACACTAAAACTCATTCTAAAGCTCATTCAAGTCTGCATTCAGCTAAAGCATACTTTTGGTGTTCTTGGAAGTGATTAAAGCTTTGATTCTCCAACTTCCACCTACTTGAAACTTCATCACTTCAACTCCCAGCAGCATCATCTTCTCACAATCACTAAGGATATTCTTTTTAGTCTCCAAGATAGCTATTTCATACAATTAATTGCATATCTTTTTAAGGCTATCCACAGGAGATAAATTCTATTTTAATTTAGTTTTATTCCTTCATCTACTTGTAATCTGAGGGCCTGGGTTGTGGGTTTCTCTCCTCTTAAGTAAGAGAGATTTGCTCTTGATTGGGAAATCAAGAGGGTTCGTAAAAGGGTTTGATACCCAATAAGTACTGGTTAATTTTCCGAGTTGGACTCAAGGCAAAATCCTAGATTGGGAGATCTGGGTAGTAGTTTTTACCTAGGGTTAGGTTTCCACTATAAATACTTATGTTGTGGTTGATGATATATTTGTGAAATTCTTGATTGTATTTCATATCTGCATTAATTTCAATTAACAATTTTGTTTATCGCCTTTAGCATTAATCACCCCCTCTCCAGTGCTTTCATTTGGTATCAGAGCATAGGTTGGTATACTTTTGAGTAACTTCCTCGCACCGACGATAATAGCAGAATCGAGCAACACGAGGACCAAAGGGTTATCGACCCACCGACCTCCTTACATTGATGGAAATGGCCATGCACATTGGAAGAGAAAGATGGCAATCTACCTCAAATCAGCCACCGGAGATCTCTTACTGTGAATTCAAGATGTTGGAAGTAGACACCGCCATTAGAGACTATAATCCGGAAGATGAGAAGATATTAATCAATTGCAAAGCTATGAGCATACTATATTGTGCCCTCTTTAATGATAAGTTTAACATAATTTCGCAGTTAGAGATAGCACATAAAATTTGGAAATGCCTTGAAGTGACCCATGAAAGAACCTCAAGGGTGAAGGAGACAACAATTGATTTTTTAACCCAAGAGTACAAGATGTTCAAGATGAAACTGGGTGAAAGCATAAAAAAACTGAGCACAAGATTCACCAACATCATCAACCCTCTCAAGAGGCTTGGGAAGAGTTATCCCTCAAATAAGATAGTGTCAAAATTCTTGAGGGCTCTAACCAAGGAATGGGAGCCAAAGGTCACTGCAATTGAGGAAGCAAAAGATTTAAAGAACATTAGCATGGATAAGATACTTGGAAGTCTAATGGCTCATGAAGTGAAGCTTGAGCTATCCAAGGAGGAAAATGAAACTTCTAGTTCCAAGAAGAAGAATTTGACATTCAAAGCTAAAATTGAGAGTGATTCTGATCTCAATGACAGCTAAAAATGAAGAAGATGAAGAGATGGCCATGTTCTCTAGAAGGTTTGAAAAATATGTGAGAATGAGGAAACAATTCAAAAGGAGAAAAGATGACGAGACCCCTACTTGCTATGGATTCAAGAAGAGAGGCCACATAAGGAAGGATTATCCTCTACTCAATGAGGATAAGAAAGATAAGAATGAAAGAAAGGAAAGGAAAGGAAAGAAAAGAAAGAGAGGACGGATTACAAATCAAGAAGGAACTTCATCAAGAAGAAGAAGAAGGCATTCGTGGCAACTTGGGATGACTCGGATCAAATGCAAGCAATAGCACCGACTCCGACTTAAGCAAGGAGGAAGTTACACACGTGTCTCATGGCAAATGAGATCAAGGTACAAGACTACTTCTTTTGATAAGCTACTTGATGTCTATGATGTGCTTTTTCATGAATGTTAGAAACTAAAATGTGAAAATAGAGCCTTGAAAAAGCTTAGAGTAGAAGAAAATGACTTGCTAAACAAATATGAGCTTCTTGTCAATGACAAATTTGATCTAGAAAAGGAAAATGCAAATTTCAAAACTAAATGTTTGAACTTGACTAGATCGAATGAAAATTTATTGCTTCTAACACTAGCTTGCTTATTGAAAAAGACATATTGATGAAAGAGTCTATTGAATTAAAAAATAAAATTGCTTACTAAGAGAAAGATGTGGATGAGCTTAGAATAAACACAAATAGGTTGATTAATGACTTGGTTAAGTTTACTAATAGTAGTAAGAACTTACAAAAGATGCTTGCAAGTCAACTGCCATCTATCTCTAGGCATGGTCATGGTTATGTTGAATCTTCATCTACAACAAAGAAACCAATGAACTTTGTGAAACCCAAAGGCAAAAACACCTTTGTGCCACCCAAGACTCAAAAACCAATCTATCACCCATACTTGTATAGCCATAAGGCTCAAAAACAAATCTTACAACACATGTTTTTAGACATAAGACTCAAAAACAATTTTACAATGCACATGCTTTCAACCAGAAGACTCAAAAACAACCCCATCATGCATATGCCTTTAGTCAAAAGGCTGAGAACAAGTGGATTCCCAAAATGAACTATTTCTGAGAAAGGATTCTAACACTTAATGACCCAAGAAAGCATGGGTACCAAAAAGTGTTCTCAACTATTGTTTTATAGGCCTCAAAGAAGATGAAGTGGATTATGGACAGTGGTTGTTCAAAGCATATGACGGGAGACTCCATGTAATTTCTAAAACTTACGAAAGTCGACGAAGGACATGTGGCTATGGGCAACAACCAAAAATGTTATATTATTGTAAGGGTACGGTAGGTAATTCTTTCAAGCAAGTTATAAATATTACCTTAGTAGATGGTTTAAAATATAATATTCTTAGTGTTAGTCAAATTTGTGATAGAAGATGTAAGGTTGTGTTTGATAAAGATGGTTTTGAAACTATTGATAAAGAAACCTTAGAAGTTCTTTTGATAGGAAGAAGAGAAAAAGATATCTATGTTCTTGAAATTGATAAGAAAGAAATGGTTGATTGCATCTTACCTCTAATGAAGAAATCAACTTATAGCATAGGAGATTAGGCCATGTCAATATGAGATTAATTGATAAAATAGTTAGAAAAGAACTTGATTTTAGTTCCTAGTACTCTAGCTTCAGCATTTAATGTACTTGTAAGAACTTAGGCTGCACAAACTTTTCTAGTTTATTTCCTTGGCATGCATCAACCGGTATTTATATTTCCTTATTGCACGTTGCACCTTTGTAAAGCTCATGGTTTTGATGTTCCTATTATCTTGTTGAGCTATATATGATGATGTCTACGATGAATTATGTTGAATGTTACATGAAGTTATATTCTTATATGTTGAAATATGAACATGCTATGCCTCCTTTGATTTTTTTTAATGATGTCAAAAGGGGAAGGATAATATATGAGAGGTTGAATAGAGGTTGAATAAATATTGAGATCATGGATACTTGAATCTTGCTAAAATCCTGTTATGACATTATGTGCTATGTGCTCCCTGTGTATCATCTCATAGATTTTTTTTTAGGAGAGCACCTAGACAAGGGGAGGCTTTCAACCTCTCCATTGAATGTTTGTCATCATCAAAAAGGGAGAGAATGTAGGTGCATAAGCAATTAGGCACCACATTAGCATTTAATAAAAGTTTTGATGATAATAAACATCTCAAGTAATTAAGATTAAAATTAGATCATATGCATAGATATTACAAGATTGATTTTAAAGTTGCTCTCTTGACGAAATCCGAAGCCAAGAAGAAGGAAGAAATCATGTTTTTACGGTTAGGTCTCCTTGTGTTATAAGAATTGAGTTGTAATTTTATATTCTTTATAATGTAAGAAGAGCCCCAATCAGATCGCATATTAACATAAACATAGAGGATTAATATGCAATTCTCACAAGAACACATATAGCCTAAATAGGTCAAAATATGTCTAAGTTTATAGGTGTTGTTGCATGACTCTAACACTTAATGAGAACCAAAGATATTAGTTTGAACAGTTAGAGGGCCTTTTACAGGCCATCTAATGTTAGGTATATGATACCTAACGTTAGATAATAGTTTGGTTTCATCTGGAAGCTCCATGAACTAATGAACTTTCCACTGAACTTTGTACCAACGTTGGGTAGTTGACCTACCTAACGATAGATAGGGGTTACTTAACATTAAATAGGCCATTTTAGAACAAATTGAGTGACTCCAGGAGATAGCAAACTTTGCACCTAATGTTAGATAAGTCACCCAACATTATATCACTCTTACCTAACGTTAAATAAAGCACATTTTGACCATATCAATTAGTCGTTGGAAAGTCTCAAATTGGGAAACTTTTTAGCCGTTGAAGAGGGTCATTATGCACACCTAAATTAGTCCAAACAGCCCTCCATATATATGAGATGGTTTCCCACTCTTGGAAGATAAGAGAACACTCAAAACTCACTCTAAAACTCATTCAAGTCCACATACAGCTAAAGCATATTTTTGGTGTTCTTGGAAGTGATTGAAGCTTTGATTCTCCAACTCCCACTTGCTTGAAGCTTCAACACATCAACTCCCAGCAGCATCATCTTCTCACAATCACTAAGAGAGTTCCTTTTAATCTCCTAAATACCTATTTCATATAATTCATTGCATATCTTTTTGGGGCTATCCATAGGAGATAAATTCTGTTTTAATTCAATTTTATTCCTTCATCTATTTGTAATCTAAGGACCCAAGTTTTGGGTTCCTCTCTTCTTCAGTAAGAGGAGTTTATTTTTTAAAAGTGAAAGGGTAGTTATCCAAGTGATAACCACCCACGTTCATTTCATTTCATTAAAAAGGATTACATCAAAAATTACAAAAACTCCACCTGGGACTTAATGGAAGAAAAAAATTTTTCAACATAGGATCTCTTCCCCCAAAAAAGCACCCATTCCTGCCCAGCCAAACACCCCATAAGATAGCCAAGATCTTAGCTCGATCCTTCTTGGATCTAAAAGATATCTGGCCCTCTCGAGCATTCCCCCTTTGGAAAGAAGACCAGAAGCTAGCCATGTCCCGATGGACAATCAAGTCGATCCCCATGTTCTGCCACACCTGCACCACAAACAGACTCTAGAAGAAGAGGTGTTGAATGTCCTCCGCTCCTCCACAAAGGGGACAACTCACGTCATCCATCTGGCCCCACCTCGCTCTCCACCTTTTCATCATAATCCTCCCCCTCATCAACCACGCAAAAGTTTTCACCTTCGATGGACACTCCACATCCCAGAGAAGTCTGCAATCTCTCAGGAAATCGGCGTCCGAGTTGGCCACGCCATTGTTCAATTTCCGAAAGACCTTCACCACTGAAAAATCTCCCTCTTCCCATGAGTATGAGTCACCACCCTTCTCTAGCTCCCATCCTTCCAGCTCTTGTAGCAATCGCTGGAAATCCTCACACCTCTGGTCAGAGAGGCCCCCTCGAAAGACTGGACACCAAGACCCGGTCAGCAGTCTCCCACCAAGGCCAATGGATCCACCACACCCCCAAAGAGACGAGGATATTTGGCACTGAGAGATAACCCAACGCCTTGCCAGTCATCCACCTAGAATTGGAAAACATCTCCTTTACCCAACGTGGGGGAAAAGAATGCCCACACCTTTCTTGCCACCGCTGCCAGCCCCCTGAGAAAGAAAAAGGCCCCTGAAGGAGGAGACTCCAAAGGCTCCCAAGATATAAAGGGCCCATGGCAACTCCGCCTGATGTCACCAAATAACCCCTGTTCACGGCCCACAAGTCTGACAATCCACTTCGTAAGGAGCCTAACATTCACCTTGTCCACCTCCCTAACCCCCAGGCTCCCTCCTGCATCGGCCTACTAACCTCCTCCCAGGCCACCAGCCTCGCCTCTCCTCCTACCGCCCCCACATTAGACCAGAAAAAATATCTCATCAACCCAGAGATTTTCTTCTCAACCTATCTCGGTATCCTAAAAAAAGATAGGAAATATAATGGTATGGATGCCAAAATAGCCTTCACCAGAACAAGTCTCCCACCTCGAGACAATAGTCTAGATGACCACCCTGCCAATCTTTTTTCCATTCTCTCCAGCAAAGGAAGCCAATCTTGCAGTCTAAGCCTCCTATCTGACAAAGGAAGGCCTAGATACACTAGCAGTAAAGACCCCACCTCTATCCCAAGTGCACCGTCCACCGTCTCGACCTCTTCATCCACCATGTTTATCAGGACAAATGTTGATTTCCGATAATTAATTTGCAGCCCTGATGCAACACCAAAAAGCTCCAGAATGATTATCATCCTCCTAGCCTCCCGACCCGCTCCTTCGACGAGAAACTGGGCATCATCAGCACACTGCAAGATCGTTGTTTGCTCATTCTCTCAAGCCCGGAAACCTCTAATCAGGCCCCTATCACTAGGGGTGTACATGGGTTGGGTTGGGTTGTGACTTAGATTGGGTTGGGTTGAGTTGAGATTTTCTCAACCTGATAAAAAATGGGTTGAGTTGAGTTTGAGGTCTAATAAACCCAACCCGCAACCCGATTCAACCTGATACACATACACACACACACACAACAAGAGTATCCATTAAAATTTTAAAGGAAAAAAGCTACCTTGTTTAAACTTAAAAGGTTACAAAAAAAACCCATGCAAATAACGCATGCCATTCCCTCAATTTCACTTTTCCCTTTTCCTATGTGCTCTTCATTGTGCGCTTCCTTTCAGTTTCCCTCTCGCTCACAAGCCCTAAACCGAGCTTCCTTTCTCGTCGTCGCTACCAACCTCTCTAGCAGCTCCCTTCTCATTGTCACCATTGTTCTCGTCATTATCACTCAATGTTAGCATCTTCCTCCCTCCTCTCTTCCTCCTCTACAATAATGACAACCACCAACTCCCTCCACTAGAGCCATTGCCACTGCCATCACCACCATCACTACACAGCCCACCACCCCCTCACTAGCCATCCATCGTCATCACTACTTTTCCTCTGCTTAACCTGAGCCTACCACCAGAGCCGCTGGCCCACTACCATCGATCCACCACACTACACAATCCACCACCCCTCATCGGCCATCCACCATCCTCTCTACCTTCCCCCCCACCTAGCCTATCACTAGAGTTGCTACCACCACCACCACACAACCTACCACCCCCTCACCAGCCATCCTCCTTCACTACAGCCAATAACCACCACCTCCTCTCTTGACCATCCTCCTCCCCTTTTACCTTCCCTTAATTTAGCTTATTTCAAACTTCGACTAGGCATTCAAACTTTGACGCTTAAATTAGACATCATTATTTAGGTTCTCACCTAATTCTTTGTTTAGATAAAATTAAAAGACATCCACACGTACATCTTAAATTTTTCCTTACTAGTAAAAAATTATTTTGATTCTCGTCTAATTCTTTGTTTTTAAAAAAATTACATGGATAAGACAATTGTCATGTAATGTGTTTACTTTTCTACAAGAAAGAGGCAATTACTATTATACAACTATCAAGTTTTTTTTTATTTTTACTTATTGTATTTACTTTTTTAGAAAATATAAGTTGTTTATAAGTTTAAAATGCTTTCTTATTAAGTTGAAAGACAGAAAACATGCAGGAGATAAACATAAGTTTTGAGTCCTTTGACTAGTCAACAACCCACTCAACCCAACCCAACCCGACCTTATTTTTATGGGTTGGGTTGGGTTGGGTTGGGTTGGGTTCGGTTCGGTAGTGTAATGGGTTGGGTTGGGTTGGAGAAATCCCAACCTTAAAACTATAGGTTGGGTTTGAGTTGAGTCCCAACCTGACCTAAACCAACCCGTGTACACCCCTACATATCACATGCCTTGCGAGCTGCCCTTACCAGGGCATCCGCCACCAGCACGAACAGCATAGGCACCAAAGGGCACCCCTGTCGGACCCCTCTCCTAGGCTGCACCCAACCTTCCACTAGGTTCCCATTAATTAGGACTGAGAAAGATGTCACACACCTCTTCATCCAACTGATCCACATCATGGGAAAGCCTCTCCTCAGTAAGGATGCCGACAAGAAATCCCACTGTACCGAGTCATATGCCTTGCTGAAATTTACCTTCCACAGGAACACTTGTTTCTTCTCCCTCTTCCAAGCAATCAACGCCTCCATAGCGATGACAAACCCATCCAAGATTCCCCTTCCCTCCTATCAGAGGCTACTTGTAATGAATTTCAGTAGTTATTGCCATATATTCATGACTTCTCTCCTACGGCTATAGAGACAGATGGTTTCTTTTGAAAGCACGGAATATTCTTGGTTGGTCGTGCTTGTATATTGCTATTTAATGGCGTCACCATTGATAATTAGGTTGATGGAGATTCGAGACTGATTATGGAAAGCAAATTTCCTCTCAAAGTCAGAATGTTCCTTTGGTTCCTTAGAAGGAAGCGTGTTGTAACTCGAATGTATAGAGCTATATAGGCTCCTCGTGAGGATACTAAATGTCCTTTTTGTCAGAATGAGGACGAAGATGAGCAGCATTTGTTCTTCGACTTCATTTTTGCTAGAAATGTTTAGTCAGGCTTTAGTCTAAACACAGTGGATAAGACAGATTTTCAAAGATTTTGGATAAGCTTCAAAGATCATGTTCTTCTTGACATAGCGAGTTGGTGTCAGGGTATCACCATTATCTAGTGTATATGGCTTCAAAGGAACGATACTGTGTTTCATAATGAGAGGTGTTGGGTGAACAATGTGATTAGAGAGGCGAGAGTTATTTCTGATTTTTTGCTGCAGAACTTGTAAGTCCATTCCTTTTCTCTCTTTTTAATACAATTTACGGATGATTACCAAGCTCAAGTAATCTTCCACTTTTTCATTCAAAAAAAAAAAAAAGATTCCCCTTCTTGGGACGAAGGTCATCTACACAATGGAGATCAAGTTTCCAAGAAGATCTCAAGCCTATTCACCAAGACCTTGGCAACAATAAGGTAGACAGCATTTGATAGTGCAATTGGATGGAAATCCTGAATCTCTTCTGCACCTTCCTTCTTAGGCAGTAAAAACATATAAAATCTATTCAGCTTATCAAACCCCTTATTCCCTGTCGTGAACTCCTCCATCATCTGCATCACGTCCGTCCCCACCAAGGACTAGAATTTCCTAAAGAAGAAGACAGGGAAACCGTCTAATCCAAGGCATCCCTAACCGCCCGCCTTACCTCATCCTCTGAGAAGCTAGTCGTGAGGCTCTCCGCCTGGGCAAAATTAACACATCGTACATCCTCCCCCCTCCACTACCAACAACCTCTGCAGCGTCTAACTGTGAACTCTATGAAGTAGTCTGTCGAAGCTCTACCTACCTCCTCCCTACCTGAAAGGCCTCCCCATGGATCAGTAGCCTCTCTATCCAGTTCCTTATCCTCCTAACGGATGCCATTTGGTGGAAGAACCTGGTATTAGAATCACCCTCTTTCAGCCACTTCTGTCTTGATCTCATCTTCCACTCCACCTCTGCTTTCCTATCCACCAGCACCACTTGCATCATCTTCAACCTGACTTTCCTATCCTCAACCAAGATAGGGGCCTGGTCCTCCTGTCTATCTATCCTGGTAATCTTCGTCAGAGCCTCCTCCTTTCTGTCACGCCTAGCTACTTGGATTTCCTTCTTATACGCCTTCAGGTGGTCCCACAACATAGACAATTTCCTTGCTAGACGAACCATAGCTGATCCCTCCACCACAAAAGAGCACCATCTCTCCTCCACCATACCCCGGAATCCCCCCTCCAGCAACCAAGATCTATCAAACTTGAAGTAGGTGCCATAGTGCACCCCCTCATTAGGTCGCCACATCAGGAGTGTATGATCTGAGAATGATCTCTCCAAAGGGGACACCTCCGCCTCGGGGAAGGCCTCTGCCATCTCCACGTTGAAGAGAAATCTGTCAATCCTAGACATTCGACCGCAGTTGTTCCTCCATGTGAATACACAAGACGTCAGGCACAAATCTATAAGGCCATGCGCGACAATAAACTCTACAAAGTCATCAGATCCAAGGTCTTGCCTCCCCTGCCCCCCCGGCCTGTCCTCCAACTACAGGGTAATGTTGAAGTCTCCTCCAATCAAAAAGGGACTTCCATGACATTCCGTGGCTACCGACGTGAGTTCCTCCCATATCACCCCTCTTGCCTGAGCATCTGACGGAGTGTAGACCCCCGTGATCACCATGCTGGCACCTCCTAGTTTCCATATCAACTTCGCTGAGATGACATGTTTACCCTCAAAGCAGTCTTCCAAGGAGAAGACATCTTCCCACCACCCCAGTATCTAGCCTCCGGAGCGGCCAGCTACTCCAACATAACGAAACCCTCCATCCACGAGCTTCCGATCTCCCTCCAAGCTCTAGCATCACAATCAGAAAGCTTCAACTCTTGCAACAGCACGACATCTGCTTTCCACAAGCGAATGTAGTGCACCAACATTGCCCTCTTCAATGGGTCATCAAGACCCCACACATTCCACATAACATCGTTCATGTGGGACAGGTGAATGCCTCCCTCATCGCCAAACGGAAGCCACATGCTTCTGCGGTTCGACGTACATCATCATCATGATCCAAAGCCGCTGTCACCGAGGCTTGTGGCGCTTTGCCACGGACGTCCACTATCACCCTCTGACCCTGGATCAATCCTCGATACCTTCATTTCCATGTATAACGAAAAGCTCCTCCCCAGCCACCATTCACCACGGGCGATCTCCACCCAGACAAGGGGATCACCATGCGGTCACCTGTTGCCAAGGAGAGGTCCTCGGCCTGCTATCGCAGTAACACTCCAAGACACAACTCCAGCACCACCACAACCATTCCCAAGCCCTCAGCCCCCATCTCCTCCGCCAAGGGGTGACCGATGGAACCTTCCCTCTCTTCCACGCCCAGCGAGGTCAAAAGCTGAACTTCTCCGACGTCAGCAGCCCCTACCTCGTCAGGAAAGATCGGTGCAATGTCCTCGAGCGATGCCGCTTACGGAATTGAGGGAGGGCTCGAGCCCCAATCCTTCAAAATGATCTCCTTCAAAATCGGGTCATAAATCTCAACATTGCCCGAAGAGTTCCCTCCACCATTCGGATCCGAGGGGGATCTGACCCAAGCGTCCGACACTTCATAAATGGGAACCGCTACGTCTTCCAACTGTAAACCCTCATCACCGCGTGCATCAGGCGTCGCCGCCCGCTCCTTCGACTGCACCACAATCAGCGCCTCCTCGTCTTCCAAATGTAGAGTCTCTTCCAAGGCAACCGCAATGGCCCCATTCAATGGCTGTTGTTCCGCGATTAGTGGGATCAACTCCACATCAGTGCTCGAACGCTTGGGCTCCCAATCTTCAGGAAAAACCCTAGCTCGGGGCTCCACCTGAGCTCGCCGCCCCTCTGGCCACCTCCGCATACGAGGCCTTCCTCCCATAGGCCCTCTTGCGAGTGCAAGAGACCACCCATGAGTGTCCTCCAGGGCGAAGGAGAACCTTCTCCATCACCGATGCCCCCACCTTCAACTCCACCACAGCCTCAAGCTGCCCAGCCGAGAGACCAATTCCCTCACACCGACGGAGGCGTGCGAATAGGGACACCACCGCCTCGGGGACCTCCACCGTTCAGAGCCACCAAGGTACCCCCTCGACCACCAGTCCCACCGGCAACCTCTCCAGCAGTTGATTTCTCTGCACTCCATCGTGGACGTAAGTCCTCCGCCATGTCACCATTCCAGACTTCAATCGAGAGACCGTGAAATAGAGCTCCTCCGTCTTCGCTAGGGAAAGCTCCTCCACAAGGATCCCCCCGTCTCCCAAAGGAAAGACCTTCACACCAATCCCCGTCGAACCATCACTGAGGGCTTCCACTACTTGGAAATCCACAGCTGTCACGAAGCCAGCTCACCCATAAGACCTCCACCCACTAGGCTACAGAGGGCAGCTGCCTTCGCCGACCAAGGAGCCTCCACCTCAACCAAGGGCACCACCACCGGTGGTGGTGACAGAGGATGCCCTGCATTCGGACCACGCGCATCGCTCCGCCGCCCAACTCCACCACACCGCGCACGCCAATGCCCAAGGCCCTGACAACTCCAATAGCGCAAAGGCTCCCGGCAATCTCTTGCCCAGTGGCCAGACCCCAGACATTTGAAGCAATGATCAGCACCATCCCTCCACAGATCCGTTGCAACGCAAGCCACCACCTTCCTTCTCCGCTCGACCACCCTCCACACCCCGAGGCCTTCCTTTCGACCACCCCACAGGTGAGAAGGTCTCTCTTCCCTCACCTCCTCCCTCCTCCCTCGCTTTTCCTCCCTCTCTCTCACTCTCCCCCTCTCCCACTCCATCTCCGCAAATATTCCACTCAAATTTTCCTTCTTAAGTAAGAGGGGTTTGCTCTTGATTGGAAAATCAAGAGGGTTTGTAAAAGGGTTTGATACCCCATAAGTATCGGTTAGTTTTCCGAGTTGGACTCAGGGTAAAATCCTAAATTGGGAGATCTAGGTAGTGGTTTTTACACGATGTTGGGTTTCCACTATAAATACTTGTGTTGTGGTTGATGATATAATTATGGAATTCATGATTATATTTCATATCGGCATTAATTTCAATTAGCAATTTTGTTTACCGCCTTTAGCACTAATCACCCCTCTAGTGCTTTCATGTGTATCGCTTGATCCAAACTCCTTTTGCTATTATGTGTCAGGACGAGGTTGCTTTTAGAGTTGGTACAGCTCTTCAATGGCATCATCGACTTGCATAGCCTTCTTTAGACTAGCTACGACAAGTCATCTCTTACATTTCACCTACCGCTGAGATTTTGTGTGAGGCTTGTCAGTTGGAAAAGCATCACAGAGATAGTTTTCCTTCTAGTTCCTCTTAGAGTTTTGCTGTTGTTTTTTATTTATTGCATATGGATGTATAGGGTCCAAGTAGAGTATGTGATAGACTGGGTTGCCATTTTTATTTGCTTATTGTGGATGATTTTTCAAGGATGTCATGTTTAATTTTATTAAAGAATAAATCTGAGGTTGAATCAGTTATTGAGACATTCCTTTTGCAAATAAAAACTCAGTTCTTTACTTTGTGAAGGTTGTGCGTTCTGACAACGCCTTAGAATTTTGCACAGCAAAGTTAGCATCACAACAAAATGGGATCATTTACCAGACATCCTGCCCCCATGCATCACAGTAGAATGGGGTGGTAGAGCGGAAACACCGCTATGTGTTGGATGTGGCTAGGATGTTTATTCACCATAACATGCCACAGATTTACTGGGGAGATGCAGTGCTAACTGCATGTTACTTGATTAATGATTACCCAACTCAGCCATTTAGAAGCAGGTTCCATGGCATGTTCTACACCCTGACAGGGATCTATTTTAAGCATCACTTCGGGTATTTGGCTGTGTAGCCTTTGTTCACGTTTTAGGACCTGATAGGGACAAACTTGTGCCAAGGGTAATAAAGTGTGTCTTTCTGAGATACAGCAGCACCCAAAAAGGATACAAGTGTTATGACCAATGGGGCAAGAAACATTATGTAAGTGCCCATGTCACATTTCATGAGAATATCCCTTATTTCTCCACTGATGGTCATCAGTTGTCATTTGAAGGAGATTCTGCTCCTATGCTAGTGCCACCAATTCCATTAGAGCAGATTCCCATTACTCACAGTGAGGATACCACTCCTATAAAGACCATTACTAGGCAAAAGCTAGAGACTACTTATGTATACAAATTTCTTGTTGCATACAAACAACATGCATGGAGTCAAACATGCACACACCCTACCTCAACCACCTCTCTTCCCCTGGTCAGGTAGTGTTGATACTGACGTGAGCTATCCTAGTGGTGGTTGTGTAGGTACTTCTAGTGATTCCACGACTCCTACTGAGGAACATCCTCCACTTAACACTGCTACTAAGTCTATAGAGGAGGACCTTGACCTTCCAATTGCTATTCGGAAGGTCCCTTGTAGTTGTGCCCACTACCATGTAGCCAGAGTATCTACTGCTAACCTTGGGAGATCTTTTGCTATGTTCACTATTGCCCTCTCTGCGACCCAGATTCCCACTTCATATCAACAAGCCATGCTCCATCCAAAGTGGTGTCAAGCCATGGAGGAGGAGATAGTTGCCTTGCACTTTAAAGGGACGTGGGAGCTTGCAAATTTGCCCAGGCATGGCAAGACAATGGGATGTCACTGGGTTGTCGCCTTCAAGTACAATCTCGATGGCACCATATCTCACTACAAGGCGAGATTAGTAGCAAAAGGGTTTACCCAAACAAATGGAGTAGATTTCTTTGATACCTTCTCTCCTATGGCACAACTTCCTATTGTTCACATCCTTTTATATGTTGCTGCACATTATGATTGGCCTCTTCATCAGCTGGATGTGAAGAACACCTTTTTTTATAATGGAAAACCCCCGAAGTGACCCACACAACCCTTCAGGGGTAAACTTCGAGGGTCCCATCCCACCCACCCACCAGGGAGTGTCAAACGGGATACCCCAGCGGCCAACACCACCGCCTAAGCCTTATGAACGTGTGGGCAAGCGTGAAGAACTTTTTATATGATGATCTTCAAGAGGAGGTCTACATGCAACAGCCTCCGGGTTTTCAGACTTAGTGGGAGTGTGTATGTAGATTGAAGAAGGTTATTTATGGCCTGAAGCAGAGCCCAAGGGCATGGTTCCAAAGACTATCAGAGGAGGTACAAATCATGAGACTAGTGAGGTCTTCTGCTGATCACCCACTCTTTGTCAAGAAGAGCACAGGGGGAGTTGTGGCACTCCTTGTCTACGTTGATGATCTCATTCTTACTAGAGATGATACTGCTAGGATAGTTGAGGTGAAGAAGAAGCTAGCTGAAGCTTTTGTAATGAAGGATCTGAGTGAACTTAGATACTTCTTAGGCATTGAGGTGGCACGTAGCAAAGATGGTATTTTCGTAAGTCAGTGCAAGTATGCTCTTGATGTACTGCAGGAAACGAGGATGCTAGGATCTAAACCTACCAATATACCAATGGGCCCCACGGGACATCTCTATGATACAGAGTCTCAACCTATAGGCAACAGATCTTATAGGCAATTGGTTGGTAAGCTATTATATCTTACTATTACTCGTCCTAATCTCACCCTTGCAATGGAAAAACTTAGTCAATTCATGGCCAAACCAACCAAGCAACATTGGGATGCTACCACACAGGTGCATAGATACATGAAGCACCGGGCAAAGGCATTTTGTTCTAGAAAGGTGCATCCATGAGTATAGTTGGCTATTCTGATGTTAATTATGCAGGTTACATGGCAAACAGAAAGTCAACGACTAGCTTTTATACCTATGTAGTAGGCAATCTTGTGACCTCGAAAAGCAAGAAGCAACAAGTGATGTCCAGGTCACGTGCAGAATCAGAGTATTGTATTATGCCAGAGAAAGCTGCAAAGATGATCTGGGTCATATTAATATTACAAGCTTTGCATGTCCAGGTGGAGGGACCAATGGAGATGAGGTGTAATAATTTTGCTACAACGTATATTGCAAACAACCTAATGTTCCATAAACATACGAAACATGTTGAGGTTGATTGCCATTATACCAAAGACTTGATACAGTGTGAAATTATCTACACTATCTCAGTTGCTTCTAAAGATTATATGTGGATATATTCACGAAGCCTCTTCCTTGATCCGCATTTGATATATGTTGTTCCAAACTGAGCATAATTGATATATATGCTCTAACTTGAAAGGAAGTGTTGGTGTAGCACACTTATTACATATTATTTCTATATTGTTCTTTTATTTATTTTTCCAACCTGGACGTATGTTGCTATTCACCCAATACCTCTCTCTATATAAAGAGGTGTAGGGTTTTCCTTGAGGAATAAAATCATTTGTTATTTCCCACTCCCTACTTCTATTGTCTTTAGTCGCTACTACTTCTAGACAATCGTGTTCAACCGCTACTCTGCTACATTGAGTAGTTCACTACGGCGACCATTACTTCTACTACAATCTATACTCTTCCTACTCCTCCGAGTCAACATTAGAAGGGAGTTCTCATTTTGCTATACCTCCTACAACTTGACCATTGTACACTCTGACTTGTGCTTTATCTCTTTCTATTTTTGAAGATTTGATTTGTTTAGGATTGATGAGAATGAGTTTGTTTCTATAAAAGTTGGCGCAGATGTGGCGTGGAGCAATAGTCCACGCAGGGACTATTTCCACATTGAAGACAGTGAGAGAAGGGTAGTCAATGGTGGTGAAGGAGAGAGAGAAGAGGAGTTGTTGTTGGAAGAATTATTGCACTAACTCAAAATATAAGGATTACAAAGGCTCTCTTTTATGGAAAAAACATATCCCAATCCTCTAAAACAACAAACAAAATCATAATATAATCAAATCTTCTAAAATTAGAAAAGACCAAATCCTCTAAAAACACTTTCCAAAAAATCAAATATATTAAACTAAAAGATCCCAAACTTAGACCAAAAGCCACACCAAAAATCCCTTAGGGCCAGCATCCCTTGGGTGCTTCCTAGGCTACCACATGACACTTATTCTTCACACTCCCCCTTAAATCGAGACCAGGAGAACAATGACTAGTTCTTCAAAACTTGCGAAGGTAGATGCCCCACCACTCTTCTTCGAGCTCGGAGCTCTCCATTTTTCCTTTGGAAGAAGCCATAGTTTAACCTCTTGCGACCTTTGGAGTCATTACCTCGGTGGCAACCTTGATAGTCGTCACAACAACTGCCATTGTCATCTGTTCTTCTTGAAACATAACCCTGATCTTCTCAAGGTCGGTAGGCGTGAGAGTCTGCACATGAGGTACTAGTAGCCCCATGGTGAGACCTCCCAAACCTGTCCCAACATCTCTCTTGTGGATGATTGGTACATCTACAATACTGGCATTGAGGGTAGATGCAACCTAGGCCTCGACCACGTCCCCTTCCACGGCCCACACCTATCTCTAGAATCGCAAGTGCGAAGTTGTCACCTTTTGGCGTGATCTCAGCTTCTGGAACTTCCATCTTCTTAAGACAGCTAAAGATGGTCTCAAGATTCATCTTTCCGTCGAATGCGAGGATCTGATCACAAGCATCCCGATAACAAGGATCCAACCCCGATAAAAACTTGACAGCCTGCCAAACCACACATGTCTCCCCTTGTTTGTCGCAACAACTAGGCCCGTAGATGTCAAACTCCTTAAACAAGGCTTCCATCTTCTCATAATATTTAGTCAAGGAGAGATCAACCTGACTAGTTATCCGTATACGAGTATAAAGATTGGTAATACGTGCATTACTAGATTTTTGGGCATACCTTTTGATGAGGGGCAAAAAATGCCCTCAAACCCGAAACCCTGCGATAGGCCCAAACCTAAGGATCCAGCCCGGAGAACCTCGAATAAAGGCAAGTTTGGAGATCCGACCCGTCTACATCTAAGAGAACCCCCTGCGCAGTCGAACTCGGCAATCCAACCAGCTTGCACACAAGTAAGCGGGGCACTGCCAGACCTGAAGAGACCTAGCCATTGGAGGTTCAGCGAAGGGTACAGCACGCCTGCACCTCTAATAAATGCTGACCTAGCAGCGTATCTGCCCAGGAAATCTTGCTAGGAGCACGATCCGCTCAGGAGATCCTACTAAGTGCCCAAGCCCGATCCACTCAGAAGATATCAACGAAAGCTCCATCCCAACACGATATATACATATGTAGGAAGGCATGTTAGCCCCACCCCAACAATCTGAGAGGAATTGAGTGATTGTATACTCTCTGTACTCTAGTGAATTCTAGTGCATAGTTGGGAGTCTCATCCTCCCCCCAGACATACACCTCTTAAGGTGGAACTGAGTAACTAACTCTTGAGCCTCTTGTGTGATTGCTCTGTCGGACTACCCATTCTAGGGAGTCTGATCCCCCTTTAAGTTGGATCCTTCATCTCTACAAGGGAGCCGATAAAATTGGCGCCGTTTGTGGGAAGCGATAATCAACTGACAATGCTTCCTAACCCTTAAGGTCCCGCGATGGCTCCCACCACTTGCAACCGCTCCCGCGCCGAGCCTAAGAAGGCGTAGGATCAGGTCGAATCGAGAGTATCGGTGTCCAAGCACTGCCTTCTGCCGATCAAACAGAGCAAGGAGAAGCAGGGACCCCCTACTCCACCACCGGAAGACCACGAGTGTGTACCCCACCCTGAGTTACAAGTGAGGGAAGAGCAGTTCCGAGCAAAACTAGCTGCTCTCAAGGCTGAGGAAATCTAAGTCACGGAGAAACTCCTAGAGATCAAACAGATCCGGGAGCTTGGTCCACCCCTACAGGGGGAGACTCGCCAGCCTAGCCCTGACAATGACTAGCTGAGGTGGCATCATGAGGTGGAGGACGAAAACACCCGCCTACGCGAACAACTCAAACGACTGAAACGCGAGCTTAGTAGCCAGAGAAGCAACCCCCCCCTCCCCCCGAACCCACCAAAGGCTCCTCGTCCACCTACCTCGAAGGAGATCTCAAGGGCCCAACCCCCTACACCAGCAGTGGGGGTCAATCCCTGAGATCATTCGTCAGGTCACCTGGGCTATAAGGGGTATGCGCCCCCAGGCCTACGTCACCATCTACCCCTTTACCGAGAAGGTGATGACAGCCTCCCCTACCCGAGAGATTCAAGCAGCCCGTTATGGCCCTATATGACGGGACATGGATCCCAATAGCTTCGTTGGGAGTTACCACCAAATGATGCTAGTGCACGGCTACCCCAACGGAGTACTCTGCAAAGTATTCCCATCTTATCTATCCGACATGGCCCACAGGTGGTTCAACAAACTGCCAGCTAGGCAAATAGCCTGCTTCCAGAAACTGGGTGACAAGTTCTGCTAGTACTTCACCGAACAACAAAGGGTTAGAGATAACCCCAAGAGGCTGTCCGAAATCCGACAGCGAAGGAACGAGTCCTTCCAGTCGTACCTATATCGGTTCAAGGCCCAGTACTTCAAGTGCAAGCGACCTCACGATGCCATCGCTATCCCATACTTCAAGTCAGGACACCTAACCCAGAGGTTTTGGTACGACATCGATGACTACCCGCCCAAAGACATGGCGAAACTCTAGGACCAGGCCACGAGATTCGCAGAGCAAGACGACTCTTTTCACTCCCGCAACCGACTGGCTGAGGGATCTGAGGAGGATGCCAGCCCAACCAGGGCGAGGCGGGCCCCAGGCGACTCTACCTCCGCCTCTGTACGCAGAACTGGCCGCTTCAGTAAGCGAAAGGCCAACTTCCCGGAGCGGAGGAGAGACCGGCCCGGCAGAGGTCGAAACAATGGACCCCACTAGGTTAGGCGGGAGTATTTTGAAGAATACACTCCCTTGGTCATGAACCAGGCGGACATGTTGACAGAAGTGTGATCTACGAACAAGGACCTACTTCCCCCACCTAAGCCAATGAACAAGAAGACAGACACCAAGCCTTACTACAAGTACCACAAGGCCCAAGGACATGCCACTAAGGACTGTCGCAACCTACGTAACCAAATAGAGTTCCAGATCCAACACGGGAACCTGGCCCACTTCGTTTGGCGAAACGAGGGCAAGATAAAGGCAAGGGCCCCACCAAGGGCCTGAAGGATTACCACAAGGAGAAGCTCCAACACCTCCGTGGAATCGTGGTAATCACTGAGGCCGCTCAGCCTACCGAAAGCACGGCCCACCAACTTGGGTAGGCGGTATCTCCCCTGCTCCCATCGAGCGAGTACCACCACCAAGTCTTAGCGACCATGCCCAGGGCACCCCAGCATCCTCACCTTCCCCCCATTACAAGCGCAAAGGTCAAGGTCATCTTTGGTGTCAACGTCGACTAGAGCCAACAACCCAACCCCTCTAGGCAACCGACCCTTACTGCTTTCCCCAATCTTCAGTGGGGCGAGAGAGGCCCAGTCAGGTAGGCAGCCTCGCAACTATTTGCCTCCCTCCCTAACCCAGCAGAGCACACTAACCTGCTCCTGGTAACAATGTTATTGGCTGGTTAGCAACAACCCCGACTCCTCGTCGATGAGGGAAGCACAGTGGACATCATCTTCCTCAAAACCCTACACCAACTGGGGTTTGCGGAAGAGCACCTAACCCCTTCAATCCATCCGGTGGTTGGCTTCGGCAACCACAAAGTGATGCCAAAGGGAGAAATTAGTCTCCCTTTGTCCGCTTGTGACGAGAACAGGCACCTCAACCACACGACCGCATTCATGGCAGCCTTTGACGGCAACATAAGTCGTCCCACTACCCATGCCTTCTCACTGAACCCCTCCTTCTAGTTCGCACTTTTCCAGTCCCCCCGCGAGATAGGAATAGTGCACGGAGATCAGTTGGCGGGGCGAGAGCTCCTCCGGATCGAGCTAGAGCGATCCCTGGAACCGCAGCCCCCTAGAGCACAGAAATGGGGGAAGAAAAGAAACTAGGTCCAGGCAATCCAGCAGGAGACCACCCCTGATGATCATCCGGCGACTTCGGGGTTACGACCAGACTTATCAGCCATGGCTATATAGATGTATCCTGACGATGTTACTAAGCTTGTCCGAGTCGGAGCGGACCTTGCGCCCTCCTAAGTGCAAAAGCTGTTACTCTTACTGTAAGCCAACGTGAACATCTACGCTTGGTCTGCCAATGACCTGCCCGAGGTAGACTCATCCCTGATCCAGCACCACCTCAACATTCAAGCGGACACCCGCACAGTCAAGCAGGCGCACCAACACAAGTCAGCTGAGCAATGGCAAGTGGACGAGGCAAAGGTACAAAAGCTCGTAGACACAGGATTCATAGAAGAATCCCTGTACTCGACATTGCTCTCGAACGTTGTGATGGTGAAAAAGGCCGATGGCCAGTGGCACATGTGCGTCGATTTCACCAACCTCAACAAAGCCTGCCTAAAGGATGAGTTACCCTTGCCAAGGGTAGACTCCCAGGTGGACTCCTGTAGCAAACAATCCCATATGTCTTTCTTGGATACCTACAGCGGGTACCACCAGATTAGCCTCACCCCAGCCGACGGCCCCATACCTCCACGGAAATGGGCCTGTTACAAGATAGAGTTACGCCCTTTGGCTTAAAAAACGCTAAGACCACATACCAGCACCTTGTAAACTTGATTTTTGCAAAATTAATAGGAAAATCATTTGAGGTGTATATCGATGACATGCTTGTAAATGGATCGAACTTCCCACAACACCTAGAATACTTGGTCGAGGTGTTTTAAATTTTAACAAACACCCACCTCCACCTGAACCCTGACAAGTGCAGCTTTGAGGTCTCGGCCGGAAAGTTTCTGGGGTTCCTGGTCTCTAGCCGGGGAATCGAGGCCAACCCGAAAAAGATCCAAGCAATTGAAGACCTGCAGCTGCCCGGCATATTGAAAGGGTTGTAGTCGTTGGTCGGCAGGATCGCCTCATTAGGCCGATTCTTGTCATGATCTTCCGATAAATGCCTACCCTTCTTCGAGTGCATAAAAAAGGGCAAAGGCTACAACGCCGCCCACATGACTCCCATTGCCAGAAAACCCTTGACGAAGTTAAAAATGCACTCTAAAGTCCTCCAATCCTGACGACCCCCAGCCTGGGGAAATCCTCTCCCTGTACTTAGCCGCCTCAGCATCAGCATCAGTGCCATTCTAGTCAGTGATCGAGGTGGGACCCAGCAGCCAGTGTACTTTGTCAGCAAAACCTATCAAGGTGCTGAATCCAAATACACGATTATTGAGAAGTTGAGGCTAGTCCTTGTCACCGCAGCCTGGAAGCTGCACTCGTACTTCCAAGCCCACACAATAATAGTCCTATCAGACTACCCCCTGCCGTGAATGCTTCATAAGCCCACGAGGTCAGCATGACAGATCAGATGGACCATGAAGCTAGTTGAATTCGACGTCAAGTGCCAGCCACGGAGGGCAATTAAGGTATAAGTCCTAACGGACTTTGTCACTGAATTTACCGATCCCGATGCCTCACTATCACTCCCCTGGCAACTATGTCGACGGCTTCTCCATGGCAATCGAGTCTAAGACCGAGATAGCCCTAACCATCCCAGATGGCGTCACTCACAAGTATGCCATAAAATTGAACTTCCTGTCGTCCAACAACTAGGCGGAATACGAGACCATGATGGCAGGCATCCAGGTAGCAAAGTCCATGGGGATCGCCTCACTGGAGATTCACACAAACTCCCAGTTGGTCGCCAACCAGATAAACGGCGAATACCAGGCTCGAGATCCAAACATGATGCTATACGTAGATAAAGTCAAGGAGTTGGTGGATTTTGGAACCATCTCCATCAGGCGGGTACTCCGAGCGGACAACCCCTTGGCAAACGTGTGCGCAAAACTTGCCGCCACCATCCCTTAGGGGCAAGACGAGGGCATCTGCCTTCAGACTCTTAAGGAGCCAACTGTCCTCACTTCCAGAACGCTCGCGATAGAGCCGTCCACCTCCTAGATGACGCCTATCGTTACTTGAGCTCTGACAAGCTGCCCCTTGTAGAACCCCGACCGAAGGCATTCCGCCTCAAGGCCTACCAGTATACCCTGATCGAAGGGCAGTTGTACAAACGAGAGTATTCCACTCCCTGCTACGTTGCCTGACACAAGACGAGGCGGCCTAAGCCCTTCAAGAAGCCCATGAAGGTGCTTGCGGAAACCATGAAGGGTACAAGGCACTCCTCGCCAGGCTACTCTAGGCAGGCTACTTCTGGCCCCAAATGAAGCAGCATTACAAAGCCTTCGTATGCAAGTGCGACAAGTGCTAGCTGCTCGCCACCCTGCACCACTCGTCGCCTAGAAAGCTGGTGCACGTCATGTCACCCATCCCCATCGCAAGATGGGGCATGGACTTCATCGATCCTTTCCCGCCAGCGTCGACTCAAAAGCAGTTCATCTTGGTAGCTATCGACTACTGTTCTAAGTAGGTCAAGGCTAAGGCCATGGCCAGCCCTACGACCGACATGGTCATTTCCTTCGTCCGAAAGAGCATCATAGCTAGGTACGGGATACCTCACCATATAGTCATGGACAACGGAACCCAGTTTGCCTACAGAAAATTTGAGGAATTCTGCATCAGCTGGGATATCCATCTGTGCTTTACGTCAGTTGGTTATCCCCAGGCAAACAGACAAGTCGAAGTAACCAACCGCACCATCATCTCAGCGCTCAAATGCCGGCTGGATTCAGCCAAGGGAGATAGGCGGAAGAACTTCCTGACATTCTTTGGGGTTATAGGACTTGTCGGAGGACTTCCACAGGCTACAAACCATTCAACTTGGTACACGACATGGAAGCCTAGCTACCCATCGAAATAGTCCTCCCCACCTACAGAGCACAG
Organism: Thalassia testudinum; assembly: GCA_037157565.1. Classification (NCBI taxonomy): domain Eukaryota; kingdom Viridiplantae; phylum Streptophyta; class Magnoliopsida; order Alismatales; family Hydrocharitaceae; genus Thalassia; species Thalassia testudinum. The sequence continues at coordinate 18,843,129 of JAZHRO010000015.1, read as the reverse complement.
CTGTATGACCCGGCTACCAACGATGACCAAGTCTGCTTGGCCCTAGATCTCCTAGACAAACTAAGGGACACAGCCTCCGAGACGGCCCTTAAGCGCAAAGAAGTGACAGCCGCTTCATACAATAAGCGTATCAAGGCTCGGAAGTTCTCCCAAGGAGACCTAGTTCTACACAAGCACGAAGTCTCCATGCCAACCCAGTCAGGAGGGAAGTTAGACCCAACATAGGAAGGGCCTTACAAAATTCGTAAAGGCGGTCCGGCGATTTTTACAAGAAACAAGCCTTAGACTGCAGGGATATCCCCCATACTTGGCATGCGAGTAACTTATGAATGTACCATACATAGAGGACCAAAAAGCAATAAAGAGATCTTTTCTTTTATTCCAACAACGTTGTCTGATTAGATCGCTCTCAAAAGAAAAAAAAAAAAAAAGAGAGCATACAAACGACGAGACAGAGAAGGCAACAACCCAAACGTTGCCGGAAGGCACTACTCCCATATCTCGAATGCACCCTGGTTGGTCGAAAGCAAAAGGCGGAGTGGACTAACAACCCCCACAGTCGGGTCGGTGACCTCAGCCAAGCTAACCCCCGTAGCAGCTAGCGGTGCTGCCTCTTCAATAACCACCTGATCCACCCCTGCGTCATGCAAATGCTTCGCGAGCGATTCTGCACGACCATTGCCAAGAATAGGATCGGTCTCCTTAAGGCGGTCATATTTCGACACCAGTTAGTCGATCGACCAGGTACACACCTCCTCTGCTAAGACTCACTCTCTCTATAAGGCCCCTGATGGAAGCCAAAGTCTGCTTCCCTATGCCGAGAGCGAGCTCATCCCGGATTGAGCCCATGGATGGGTCCATGGCAAAGAAGTCCATGACCATATCGACATTCAGCCTCGGCCCTCCCACCCCTTCCGCAGGTCCCTCCGCGACCTCCGACTCTGCCACCGGCAAGCCTTGCTCGGATGCAAGCTCCTAGGCTTCGACGAGGTCAACCTTCAGCTTTCCCGCGACCACCTCTACCTTCTCTAGACTTCCTCGCATGTAGACAAGTCTATCGATGGAGGTGCCCAGATGGATGCACTCCTCGAGAGCCTTCTCGTATACCTCCACGGAGGAAGAGTGCGCGGTCTTCAGCACCAGCACTTCGTCCTTCAAGGAGGTAACTTTGGCATGAGCAGCCGAGAAGTGCTCGGACATATCCCCTAAGGCCTCCAGGTGGGCGCGGTGCTTCCCCTCCAGCTACTCCGCCAGCTCCTCCCCGGCGATAGACGCTTTCCGCAGTAGGGAGCAGGTCATCTCCAACTCCTCCAACCAGCCTATCAGGCTGGTGGCCTCCCGCTAAGAGCAGAGCCTTCGCTCCACCTCCTCTGCTGCCTACTTTGCCTTCTCCCATGTAGCAACAGCCTTCAGCACTTGCTGGAGCAATTGTTGATGTTCCGCTTTAGCCGTGACAGCCCATTGCGCGACCAGGTTTGCTACATTGTCGAGATTGGCCAAGGCAGGGAGCTCTAGGGGAACACCACGCGGAATGCAGCGCGATCCAAGCATCTCCGCCTGAAAGCCACCGGTGCATCAGAATACAAGTAGCCCTAGCCAAAATAAATGGCAACCAAAAACAAGGCTCACAAGCTTACCACGCGCATGCAATAGAGCACGTGGTTCCAGTCCATGCCTCGAGGCCCAGAAGTGACCCAAGACACGACTTCATTCAGGTGCCTTAACACCTACCTCTCCAAGTCGGGTTCCCGACTGAACGTCCCTAACTGAACAGTCACAGGAGGCCCGGGTACAGACCCCCCAGAGGCGCCCTCCAACACGGATCCCACAACGGACCCGACGGTGTGCCTAATCATCCTTAGGCCCCCTGCCCAGAGGGATCCACCAGAACCCAGACGCCAGTAGAACTCTGCCGGAAGTAGGGCTGGGCAAAAGTGTCCCTCGCGCTTGTCGCTTCCCGAGCCAGCAAGGCAAGGGCCCCAGGAGAAGCTGACGAAGCAACAAACCCGGTGGTACCCTCAGGTCAAACCACTTCCCGGGTGCCTCCGAAGGAGAGTCACCAAGGGACATCACCTCCTGTAGCTCGAGCGGACCCAGAGGAGCGGAGGGCCAAGACTTCGCAGCGAGGACATCATCGACTCCTCCCGCAAAGGCTCCATGTGGCAACCTTTCCTCGACTGCCTAAGGGGAACCTCTGGCTCCTCCATGGCCCCCTCAAGGGCCCCTTCCTCCTTCCACTTCACCCCCTTGCCGAGGTGCGAAGTCACTACCCTCCCCAGACTCCACAATACCCTCCCCGCCTTGCCGCGAGCCATAACGGATGACGATGCTGCCTCGACACTTGGGCGCTCCTAGCCGAGCGAATTGCTCAAAGGCTGCATTCAAAGATACCGGATTAGTAATAAGCAGGTGCATGGTACAACACGAAAGTCATTCTCTACCTCGCCCCCACTGACATAGTGTCGACAACTCACCCGTCACCCATGACAACGCTTCCCGGACCTCCTTCCACTCCAACTGGGCGATCGGATCGAACTTAACCAATTTTGTCGCACCCGCCTGCATAAACGGGTCAAAATCCTCGGCTCGAGATGACTGGTCCTTCTCAGGTGGACCTTACCAAGTGGACAAGACTCCGAGCTCTTCAATATTAGAGAGAAAAGAAATGGTGGTCCTGCCCCTTCAAATTATCGGAGAGGTCTAGTATCCGGTATCCAGCTTGCCGACTATACAACGTATAATTGCCAGAGAGAGGCCTGTCCTTCACCTTCAAGGGCATCAACCCAAAAAGTAGACGGAACAAAGCCAGACGGAGAACAATGCCCAAATGAAGGCAGAGGGCGGTAAAGGCATTCAGCACCAACCAACAATTAAGGCTAAGCTGTGGAGCAAGGCGGTAAAAGCTAAGGAGGAAATAAATGGATTCAAGGGCACACGTAAATCATGCTCTATAACATATTTACATATGATCTTGTCCTTCGTCTCGTCTGAACACAGACGGGTCTCAGACCCGCAAGCCTCAAACGGCACCCTGCCAAGCCCATACTCCCCCAAAAATGACAAAATGGCAGATCAACTACGAAAGTCCGATAAAAAAATATACAAGGACCTCGTCTCAGCAGAGACCCCAAAAGAAAAGGAAGCAACGAACTTACCCTTGCTCGCAAAACCCGACATGATGGTTTTTGCTTTTAAGAGGTCCCGACACGATGGCGCTCCGACAAATGACGTCCCTTCACACCACTCTGCCGAGAGTAAAAGCACTCCACGCAAATGTTCTCCGAGGTAGGCAGGTCATTAACTATGACCCATCACCCCTATATATAACCCCCACACAAGGCGGTTCCCCCATGCAGGATGCATCATTCGAAAAAATGAAATCCCGTTGTATCTAGCGTGGACTCCAAATAAGCCGCCAAAAGGGAAGAAAATATCTGCAATCATTACGAGCAGTTAATACCCCTGCAGACGTATCCACTGCTGCAAGAAAATAGTGATCCCATTAATGGTCAGCACGTCGCTTGAGGTCTTCACCCCATCATAATGGTAATAAATGTCAGTCTCTTCAAGCGATAAGACACCACTATCCCGATGTAACTGGCCATTACCCTGCTAGATAGCGGGCGGATGCACTCTAAAGTCGCCTCTTAAGGCTAACGAAATAGCGGGCAGATGCGCCCCAAAGCCGCCTCTTAGGAACAGCAAAATAGCGAGCAAACCAAAGTCGCCTATTAAGGCCGGCAAGATAGCAGGTCCAAGTGCCCCAAAGCTGCCTCTTAAGGCCGGTAACATAGCAGGAAACCATATTGCCTCCTAAGGACAGTACCGCAACAAGCCTACGCACCCTGTGCAACTACGAGCCTATGCCTTAGGGAAACCCCACTACATATCAAATGCACCACTGCTTGTTTTCACAACCGGGGCAACATTTGGGGGCCTTACCTACCTCGAAGTTTCTACTCTAAGCGTACTATCTCAACAAGCAGACGCTAGCTCGAGAGTAAGGGACATACGATAAAGGCAGGTTTGGATATCCAACCCGCCTACATCCAAGAGAACTCCCTACGCAATCGGACCCGGAAGTCCAACCAACCTGCACACAAGCAGGCGGGGCATGGCCAGACCTAGAGAGACCTAGACGTTGAAGGTTCAGCGAAGGGTACAGCAGACCTGCGCCTGCAATAAATGCTGACGCTGGCAGCCCCCATTAATGACCTGATAGCGTATCCGCTCAGGAAATCTTGCTAGGTGCGCGATCTGCTCAAGAGATCTTGCTAGGAGCCTAAGCTCGATCCGCTCAGAAGATATCAACGGAAGCTCCATCCCAGCATGATATATATATGTGGGAAGGCATGTTAGCCCCGCCCCAGCAATCCGAGACGAGTTGAGCGACTGTATATAGTTGGTTGAAAGAGTTCAACTTCATTAGAAACCGTAGGCCTCTTTATATAGAGAGGGACCAAAGGGCTAAAAAGTACATGAATGTCCCTAAGGGACAAGAACTATTATAGCCCTCACAATAAGACGAAACAAAATAAACTAAAATACACCAACACTCCCCCTCAAGCTAGAACATAGATATCTACCATGCTAAGCTTGGACATACAAGTATCAAATGAAGATCTGGCCAAGGGTTTGGTGAAAATATCCACCATCTACTCCTCAGATGCAACCGAAGTGTGTATAGCAGTCCCTTCTGAATGTCCCTGGTATAGTGACAGTCAACCTCAACATGCTTCGTCCTCTCATGAAATGCTAGGTTATTAACAATGAAGGCGGCTGCTCTATTATCACACCTCATCTCCATGGGACTAGAAAACTGCACCTGTAGATCAACAAGCAAGGATCTGATCCACATCATCTCAGCAGTCGTCTGAGCCATAGCTCTGTACTCAGACTGGACCTGGCAACTATACCTTGTATCTTGCTCCTCCATGTGATCAAATTTCCTGCTAAGAAGGTGCAGAACCTAGTAATAGATTTACGATCCATGTGACATCCAGCATAATCTGCATCTGAGTAACCAACCAATGTTATAGAAGACTCCTTGGAGAAGAAAAAATCCTTCCCAGGAGCCTTCTTGACATATCTAAGTACCATCAGTGTTACATCCCAATGCTGACGTGTTGGCTTGGCCCTAAACTGACTCAGTCTCCCAACTGCAAACGAGATATCCAGCCTTGTGATAGTGAGATACAATAGCTTACCCACAAGCTGTCTATACTATCTACTGTCCACCACTTGTGCATCCTCATCATAAGGTAGCATCTTGGGGTCCATAAGAATATTGGCCTCCTTGGCCCCAAGCATACCAACCTCCTGCAGAATATCCAAAGCATACTTTCGCTGAGACAAGACCGCCCTTCTTACTGCGACCAACCTCGATTCCAAGGAAATAACGTAGGACCCCCAAGTCCATAACAAACTACTCTGCAATGATGCACTTAACCTCAGCAATGCCCTGCTCATCATCCCCTGTGATAATCAAATCAACATAAACAAGACGTACCACAGTACCTCATGGAGTCCTGACAAAGTGAAAAATCAACCGTCGATCTCCTGAATCCAACTGCTTTAACAACTTGTGACAACCTCTGAAATCAGGCTCTAGGACTCTATTTTAGGCCATATACAGCCTTCTAACCGGCATACACAGTCCCCCTATCTCTCAAAACCAGGTGACTACTGCATATAGACTTCCTCTTGGAGATCACCATAAAGGAAGCCATTCTTGACATCTAGTTGATATAAGGGCCAATCTAACTAAACTGTCACTGCAACCAAGACCCAGACCGTCGGAAGCCTGGCAACTAGTGAGAAGGTGTCAAAGAAGTCAACCCCATAAGTCTGGGTGAACCCCTTTGCCACGAGGCAAGCCTTGTACCGAGCAACACCACCATCAGGATTAAACTTCACAATAAATACCCACCGGTAGCCAACAACTGCAACACCATCAAGAAGTGGGGTTAGCTCCCAAGTCCCATGACCTCGAAGAGCGACCATTTCGTCCTCCATGGTTGCCCGCCATTTTGGATCAAGCATGGCCTCACGATAAGTAGCCGGAATCTACGTAGCAATTAATGCTTGTGTAAACCCAACAAATCCAGGAGATAAACTATCAGTAGCAAGTGCCCCTACCGTAGATAAGTGTTGCAGGTCCGTGGTTGTTTCCGAATGGCTATCAGAATATCAAAATCATCGCCTAGCACATCACATGTCATGTCCCAATGACCATCACATGGCAAAGATACGTCAATGTCTAAAGGACTGACCTGAGAAGCCGATGGTAAAGGTGAGGGTAGGGGTCCCTGATAGGTCGTATGGGGGAGAACATATGTCTGGAGTGGCTCTGTCAGGCGTGGAAAGGGATGCACAACATGTGGTAGTGGTGGTCTAGTAGGGACAGGAACCTTATGGAAGCTCCCAAAGCGAATAGGTGTATATCACATAGGTGCCATATCGCCCTCAGGAGGCATTTCAGCAGCCGTCATAGAAAAGAAAGGTACAGCCTCATGAAAGGTAACATCCGCAGAAACATAATGTCGAGAGGTAAGCGGATCAAAACAATGATACCCTTTTTGTGTTTGGGTATACCCTAGAAAAACACATTTAACTGCTCTCGGTGCAACTTTATCCCGACTCGATCCCAACAAATAGACAAAGGCAACACAGCCAAAAGTTCAACGGGTAACGTGAAACAGGAGGCGATCAGGATACATGACCTGAAGAGGAATCCGTTCATGTAATGCAACATTGGCCATCCGATTTATCAAAAAACATGAAGTTAAAACAACATCACCCCAATAAAGAGACGGGACCGAATGACGAATCAATAACGTGCAGGCAACATCAAGAATATGCGTGGCACCATCAAGAATATGTGCAGGCACCTATTTTAAGTTCGACAAAGCGTGGCTCTTGGAGGAGGGCTTTAGGGGTTTGGTTGAGGAACGGTGGAGGTCTACTCAGGTGGATGGGTCGGCGGCCGCCAGGTTCGAAGCGAAGCTGAAGGATTTGATATCCTTCTTGAAGTCCCACATCAAGCGGGTTAAGGAGGAACGCGGGAGGAAGAAAGAGCAGGCTCTTGCTGCAATTACACGCCTGGACAGAGCAGAGGATGTTGGGTTCCTTTCAGAAGATGACAGGGCTTATAGAGCGAGACAGACTCAGGTGATTCAGGAGGAAGATAGGAAAGCGGAGGTGGAGTGGAAGGTGAGATCTAGGCAGAAGTGGCTGAAGGAGGGCGATTCCAATACCCGCTTTTTTCATATGGCTGCGTCGGGCAGGAGGAGAAACTGGATTGACAGGTTGATGGTGGATGGGGAGGAGTTTGTGGGAAGGGAAGCGGTGGGAGAGGCGGCTGCGAATTATTTTAGAGAATTCACGGGGTGGAGGCGGAGGGGAAGGTGGAGGTAGTTGGGATCCGGGATACCACAGATTAGAGGGACAGACGCGGATTTCTTGACGGGTTCTTTTGAGGAGGATGAGGTCCATGAGGCAGTTTGGGGGCTGAACGCGGATGGGTGTCCAGGGCCGGATGGCTTCCCGGTTGCCTTCTACAGAGAGTTTTGGCCGGTGGTCAAGACGTTATGCAAGTGGTGCAAGAGTTTAGAACGGGCAACTCGGGATTTAACAGGCTCAACAAGTTCTATATGTTCTTATTGCCGAAGAGGGAGGGCGCTGAGGAGATTCAGGAGTACAGACCGATAGCTCTTTCGAATGCTATCTACTTGGTGGTGGCTAAGCTTCTGGCGAATAGATTGAGGAGAACATTGCGTGAGATTATAGACCCGGTGCAGACGGCCTTTGTCCCTGGCAGGAATATTTTAGAAGGCTTTGTGGTAGCCTCGGAAATCCTTTCATCCTGGAAGAGAGAAAAGAAGAAGGCTTTCTTGTGGAATGTCGATTTCAGCAAAGCTTATGATTCGATCCATTGGTCGTTTCTTTGGGCGTCCTTGGTAAAGAGGGGGTTCCCACCGGTGTGGATTGAGTGGATGAAGAGATGCGTCACTACGACGTCTTTCTCGGTTCTTATCAATGGAAACCCGGCTGGAGGTTGGATCCAACCTAGGAGGGGGGTGAGGCAGGGTTGTCCGCTGGCCCCGATGCTCTTTGTGATTGCTGTGGATGCTCTTGCTAGGGCGGCGAGGAGGTCCTGTGAGAGAAGCCTGTTGAGTGGTTTCTCCCTGAGGGATGGGACGGGTATCCCTTTGCTCCAGTATGCGGATGATACGATCTTCTTTATTGAAGGTGGTGAAGTGGAGGCCAAAAGGTTGAGGTTCCTGGTTTTCTTGCTGGGTGAGGCATCCGGTTTGCAGATTAACCTGGCTAAGTCGGATTTTATCCCTTTCAACATGAATGAGGCGGAGGCAAGGGGATGCAGTTTGGGTCTTGGCACGGAACAGGGTAAACTTCCGGTTAGGTATTTGGGCCTGCCGTTGTCAGATGGGAGGATTCTAGTGAGAGACTGGACCTCCCTGGTGGAGAGGTTGACTGGGAGGCTGGAGGGGTAGGCGTCCAAGCTTCTGTCTAGAGGTGGGAGGCTGATTTTGCTCAAGGCGGTTCTGTCGGTGATGCCGTCTTATTTCATTTCTGTACTGAAGATGCCTCGACAAATGATTGCAATGATTGAACGAACTATGAGGGGTTTCTTCTGGTCCAATCAGGGGACAAATGGACAGGGTGCCAGGTTGGTTGCTTGGAAGGAGGTCTGCAGACCGCTGAAAGACGGGGGGCTAGGCGTGAGGGATGTGGAGAGATCTAATGGCAGTCTATTGGCGAAATGGGTGGGGCGCCTGTTGGAAGGAAGGGGGGATATGTTGGGCAAGGTGTTTGAGACGGCATATGGTTGTCCGGTGCGATGGGATCTTCTGGTATCTCCGCCTAGGGATGCTTCTCACTTCCTGAAAGGCTTGTCGAAGGTGGCCCCAAGGGTGAGGAACTATTTCGTCCCGGTGTTAGGAACAGGGGAGACTTTCAGATTCTGGCAGGATGACTGGACAGGTGATGGAGCGCTTTGCAGCAGATTTCAGAGACTGTTTGCCTTATCCCAGAACAAGATGGCATCTGTGGCTGAGGTGTGGGATGGTGGGTGGTACCCGCGTTTCGTTGGCAGTCTGTCCGATGCAAGAACGCATGATTTCCAGACCTTACTGGCTGAGTTGGAGGGACTGCAGCCGGCGGCTGGTACAAACATGTTTGGTTGGGATGAAGGTGAATTTTCAGTTACAGCCGCGTACAGGAGGTTGTATGCTGGTGGTCCTGGGGTGGAGCTGGATTTGGTAAGGGACTGCAGACAAATTTGGAAAGCCGCGTGTCCACTAAAAGTCAAGATTTTCGCCTGGCTACTTAGGGGGAGAAGGCTGGTGACTAAGATGTGGAGGGCAAGGTGGGTTCCTGGAGAGTGTACGGTATGCTCCTTATGTGGGGGTGGTGAGGAGGACGTTGACCACCTTTTTCTCGCTTGCCCTTTTGTGGTGCAGATTTTGGATAGAATGGGAGAGAGATGGTGGGAGTGTGGGTTGTTTGAGGAATTCTGGCACAGCTTCAGAAGTGGAGGTGGTGGTGGCGGACGGTTTGTTTTCCGTTCGAAGAAGGAGATGGCCAAGCCGTTGGCAGTCCTATGAGGGATTTGGCTGGGCAGGAATGCGATGGTTTTCCGGGGCTAGAGACCTTACGTAAAGAATTTTGTTGAGTCTATCGACTCCTTGCTTTCCCACTGGGTTGTATCGGTGTGAGTGGAGGCCTTGGTGTCCGTCTGTTGTAATGGTTGTTTTTATTGATTCTATTATATAAGTTTTTGGGTAGTTCTCTCTGGATAACTACCCTTTCCTTTTTCAAAAAACATCAAGAATATGCCGATGTTTCCTCTCAGCAACATTTTGCTGAGAGGTATCAGGACAGATAGTTTCATGAATACCACAACTAGAAAAAAAAGTGCGCAAACACGTAGTACAAAACTCCAAAGCATTATCAGAACGAAAGCACTTCACCAAACACAAATGCTGATTTTTTATTTCCTTAACAAAGTTTTCAATAAGTTGCCCCACATCAGACTTATTCTTTAAGAGAAACATCCAAGTAACACAAGAAAAATCATCAACTAAAATAAGATAATATTTGTTCCCAAGTCAATCAGGAGTACGACTGGGACCCTACACATTCATATGAACCAGGTCAAATGCGGCAACAGATGAAACGGAGAAAGAACTAAAGAAACTAGCCCTACGGTGCTTGCCAAGCTGAGAGGCATCACAGGTGAGAGCAGTAGTGGAGGGGATATGCGGAAGAACACATCTGAGGCGATGAATTGGTAAATGGCCAAGGCAGTGGTGCCATTGGAGAGATCCAGCAGAAGCAAAACCCTGAGTAGCAGAAGCAGCAAAAGTAGTACAACTCAGATGGTACACCCCATGTTCCTTACGCCCTCCACCAATTGTCTTCCAAATGAATTTGTTCTGCAAGACACAAGAGGATGCATCAAAAATAGCTCGACAGCTCAAATATCTAGTAATACTGCTAACCGATAATAAACTCAATGGAAAATCATGCACATAGTAAACATCTGCAAGCCTCAAGATAGGAGATAAAGACATATATCCCTTGCCAACAAGTGGCGAGTGTCTCCCATCAGCCACCTGTACTGTCCTAGAAGGTGTAACAGGTGCAAGCTGGGAGAAAGAACCTTTATCGCCACATAAGTGCTTGGATGCATCAGAATCAATTAACCACTCACCAGAAGACAAAAGGGATGACATACCAATCGCAGGAGCCTCTGAAGATGTAGCCATAGCTGTAGTGTCAGGAGTTTGAGAGGCGAAAGCCTGAGTCAAAAGAGCAATCTGCTGCCACAGAGTTTCAATCTCGGTACTCAAGGAGCTAACATCAGGGGTAGCAAGAACTGAATTAGGGACTTCAACTGCCGGATTGGACACCGGTGGTCACCATGCTTCTGCCAACATGTAGCCTCAAAGTGACCAAGTCTACCACAGTAAGTACATGGAGTTCTATTCCATGTACCAGAAGAATGTCCACGTTGACGACCACGTGCAGGATAAGTACCCTTGCCACATCCAGGGATCACGGCCAACGCAGACAACTGAGCAGTAGAATCAACAGTAGGGGAACGCACTGTAACTCTGCTGAGCCTGCTATATGCTTCCTCCAGGGAAGGAAGCTCGGGAGCAGTAAGAATATGACCTCTGGCTGCAGCATATTCAGGTCCAAGGCCAACCAAGAAAAGAGAGACAGCCAACTGTCTCCTGAAACTCCTCCAGAACTCATAGGTACACCCTGACAGGTAGTAGTGCCTCTCCAGCATACCCTTCATAAGAGAGTAATATTGTGACAGCATGCGCCCCTCCTGACGTAAGTAGAAGAGATCGTAAAAGACCTGAAAAGCACGTGCGGAGTTCTTAGCATGTGAATAGGTATCACGCAAAGACTCCCACATCTCCTTCGTTGTAGTATAATACATGATCTCATCTCCTATTCTGGGAATAACTGTCTGCATCAGCCATGCACAAACCACGGCATTATCACTATCCCAGTTGACATTTGCGCCAGTCTTGTTATCAGGCTTCGGATTGGTAAGTATATGGCTTTTTTTATGACACCTGACAGTCATAAGAAATGTCTGGGACTACCACGTGTAGTTGGTCATGTCCAACTTAACAATTGAACCAAAGAACGAGTTCTTGAATACCTCGATGTCCGAAATAGACCCCGAAGACACCTCGGACTAATTATCTAAAGCCATCTCCACAATCTAGAAGCCTCACTCACATGTCTAGGACCAAGAGATCAACAAATAATCCAAAAATTCAGCAGATTCAGATATGCATAGCTGCTAGGAGGCTTCCTTGGAAAGGTGGTAGCCTCACTTGGGTGCAAGGAAAATACCCAAGGAGGTCGTGAATAGATCTAGCCCCCCCTTCTAGCAACCCGAACTGGCTGCAATCTCAAGATTAGGGCAATATGCCCCTCACAGATGCAGCAGGTGATAGCTCAGTGGTTGCATCGCCTGATCTCCATCGGTCGCGGCCTCAGGCAACCACCGTGACACCGACAGAGGCTGGATGGCGGCGCTAAAGCCCTGTCGTAGCAGTTAGGACCTGCAACGCCGACAGCAACCCCTGTATGGGGTTGCGAGCGCCGCCGCTGAGTCTATTAACCCTCGTCGGAGCACCGCTGGGTGGTGCTGGAGGTTCCGCGCCGCTACAGCCCTGTCGCGAGGGCTGAATCAAGCCATAGCACCGTCGCCTCCAGCCACTAGGGCCTCACCAGAGCTTCACTCGATGGTTCAAGAGCTTTTGCACCACCGTAACCCCGTCGCCAGGGCTGAATCAAGTCGGAGCGGCGCCGCCTTCGGCTGCTAAGGCTCCTGCGTGTGGCCACGCGATGGCTCAGGAGGCTTGGCGCCTCTTCAGCATCGTTGCAAGGCTGAACAAGGGCACAAGGGCACCACCTCCAGCCGCTAGGGCTTGCGTGCGGCCGGAGAGTGTCGCTGCCACCTCCAAGGAAGGAGAGAGAACGGGATTTAGGTGTTAGGGTTTAGGAGGCCTTGAGGGGTGGGATACCTACAGCCACGGTCTAAGATCGATGCTCTAATACCAAGTTGGTTGAAAGAGTTCAAATTTATTAGAAACCCTAGGCCTCTTTATATAGAGAGGGACCAAAGGGCTAAAAAGTACATGAATGTCCCTGAGGGACAAGGACTATTATAGCCCTCACAATAAGATGGAACAAAATAAGCTAAAATACACCAACATATACTCTGTGTACTCTAGTAAATTCTAGTGCATGGTTGGGAGTCTCATCCTTCCCCTAGAAATACACCTCCTAAGGTGGAACTGGGTAACCAACTCTTGAGCCTCTTGTGTGATTACTCTGTTAAACTACCCATTCTAGACAGTCTGATCCCCCTTTAAGTCGGATCCTTCATCTCCACAAAGGAGCCAATCACCTTTTCTCTAAGGTACTTCAAATCTCATGTGCACTCTTTTTGTAGAGCATATTCGAGGCAATGGCTAGATCTACACGTTCATTAACTAGTTCATGATCACGTAGTTCTCCTTCTCTTGCTTCTTCTTGACTCCGTCCTTTTGTTCAGGTGCATCCTCAAATAGAACGTGGAGTTTGTCTTGGCCCCCAACGAATATCTTGGACGCTGGAGCCCATAAGACATAGTTGGAAGCACCTTGAAGCTTGATAGTTGTTCATTGAACCACCTTGCCTTCTATTGACAATGCGGCTTCGGTGGCGGATGTATCCGTCATCTTCCTCAATCAACAATCCTCCTACTCCGCGTAAGGCTCTGGATGTGGTGAGGAGGATTTGTTAAAGAGGAAGACCACACACGTGTGGCCTTGAAGAGAGCATGCATGAGAGAACAAATTTTTCTTCTATGCGTGAACTTTCGTCCTAAATACGTGCACACCAAGGAACCTAAATCGTAGGCTCTAATACCATGTGAAAGTTGGCGTAGATGTGGCGTGGAGGTCTCCTTGGCAAGGAGAAACAATCCATGTAGGGATTGTTTTCACGTTGAAAACACTAAGAGAAGAAGGGCAATCGGCGGTGGTGAAGAAGAAAGAGAGAGGAGTTGTTGTTAGAAGAATTATTACATTAACTCAAAATGGAAGGATTACAAAAGCTCTCTTTTACAAAGAAAACGTATCCCAATCCTCTAAAACAAGAAATAAATTAAATCCCAATCTAATCAAATCTTCTAAAATTAGAAAAAATCAAATCCTCTAAAAACACTTTCCAAAAAACCAAATATGCTAAACTAAAAGACACCAAACTTGGATCAAAAGCCACACCAAAAATCCCTTAGGGTCAATGCCCGTTGGGTGCATCCCAGGTTACCACGTGGCCTAATAGGGCTGCCATGTGGCACTTATTCTTCACAATTTCTATATTTAGTTAGTAGGGATTAGAATTAAGACTGGGATTGCTTGTAATCCCAACTCTACATAAAGAGTAGTTAGAGTTTTCCTTTTTCATAGATTCTCATTCTAATAAAATTCCAATTTAAGAATTCTCCAACACTAATTATTTCTCTAAGATGTGGCATTCTTCATAATCAATGTAGCCTCCTGCACGATATTGATCATCTTAAGTCTCCATTAACAAGTACCATTATAATTGATAGAAAAAATGAATCATCACGTCTTATCCGGGGACTCCTGATACCTTTATATAGAGATACAAAAGAAAAAATTATGTAGTACACCCTTACATAAGTAAATAAAAAAGAGTCCCTTAAAGACAACTCAACACTCTCCCTTGAGCTAGAGCATAAGCATCAAACATGCTCAGCTTGGAAAAAAGACTCTGAAGTCGCTTTCTGGAGAGTGCTTTAGTAAAATGTCAACAATCTAATCTTTAGTACAGATGTAGAGTGTATAGATCTTTTTCTCTACAATGGCCTCTCTGATGAAATGACAATCAACCTAAATGTGCTTTGTTCTCTCATGAAAATAGGATTATTAACGATAAACGTGGCAGCCTTATTGTCACAATACATAGGAATATGACCTGAAAACTAGAGACCAAAATCCTATAAGATGGATGAACTTGTAATAATTTACAAATAATTTGAGTCATAGCTCTATATTCTGATTCAACACTTGACCTTGAAACCACTACTTGCTTCTTACTCCTCAATGTAACTAGATTGCCTCCCATAAAAGTACAATATCCTGTAGTGGACCTCCTGTCCTCATGTGCTCTAGCATAATCAGCATCTGAACAGCTGCACACATCCAAGTGTCCATTATTCTGAAAATGAAGTCCATTCCCAGAGGCACTCTTTAGGTATTTGACGACCTGGCAAACTCCATCCCAGTGGACTTCTCTAGGTACCTGCATAAACTAGCTCAGCCTCCCTACTGCAAAAGCAATCTCAAGCCGAGTGACGATAAGATGTAACAGTTTGCAAACCATGGCAAGATATCTAGTTACATCCTGCAATAAGGGACCATCATCTGCAAAAGACAAAAAATCATCCATAGGCACATATGCTGGTTTGCAGCCCAACATACCAGTCTCTTTCAACGTATCAGGAACATACTTGCACTGAGATAGGACAAGTCCTATTTGTTGCACTTCAATACCAAGGAAATAGTTGACAGGGCCTAGATCCTTAGCCACAAACTATAACTGTAGCAACACCTTCGTATCTTCTATGCATTTCCTGTCACAGTCAATCAAAAGTATATCATCAACATAAACAATAAGTATAACAGAGCCTGTCTCCCTATGTAGTGTAAAGACAGAGTGATCTACAGAAGACCTAGCAAAACCATGCTGCTGTACCACCCTACTAAATCTTTCCAACCAAGCTCTCAAACTCTGTTTCAAGCCATAAATGGCCTTCTTTAGCCTGCATACCTTCTGACACTCCCGTTACCTGGAAATCCTTGTGGTTGCTACATGTATACTTCCTCCTCCAAATCTCCATAAAGAAAAGCATTCTTTGTATCTAGCTGGTGGACAATCCAGCAGTTGTTGACAGCCACTGAAAGATACTGACAAAATTGAGCCGAGCCACCGGGGAAAATGTCTCAAAGTAGTCGACTCCAAATGTCTGTGTGTAGCCTTTAGCAACAAGGCATGCTTTATGCCTCTCCACAGTATCATCAAGATGACATTTTAGGATGAATACCCACCGACACCCCACAACTATAGCTCTTGGGGGTAGGTCAACCAAATCCCATGTTCCATGGAACTGCAAAGCTGTTATTTCTTCTTCCATAGCCAAGGTCCAAGATGGAACTTGGAATGCCTCCCGATGGTCCCGTGGTACTTGATGACTATCAATAGTCAAACAAAGTTGCCATCCTACTGCAAGTAAACGATCAAAAGACAAACTACGATACAACATACTTAGCACAAGACCACAGAGCCTTCCATTATGCTATACGAAGGTCTACGGTAGTGCTCTCAGGAGCAGAAGGTACCTGGTCCTCAAACGATCATTAGCGGTTGGTGAAGACTAAGCAAGAATGGTAGACAAGGGTTTATCCACCTGAGGTATATCCATAAACTTGTGTTAAAAGTGCTTAGGAAAAATATCTAGAACCTCTGATGATAAAACCCTAAATTTTATCCACCTTAAATAGATGGATAAAACAAACACAACCAAAAACTACCAGAGTGATAAAAAACAAGTCCTTGCTAGGAAACAAAATAGAGTGTATAGTTTTGCCACCTAACACCAATAAAGAAACATGATTCACCAGATATGTTGCAGTTAAAATAGCATCAACACAAAAAGAGGAGGGAACATTCATCTGAAACATAATAGTCCAAGGCAAATCCAACAAATGATAGTTAATGTTCAACCACACCATTTTGTTGGGAGATATGAACGCAAGAAGTCTGATGAATAATACCAAGAGATTGGAAAAACTAACCCTGGCATTCACAAACTTCAAACCATTATCACTTCGAAAAGCTTTTATAACAGTGGAAAACTGAGTCTTTATCTCTTGAACAAAATTTTTAACAAGAACAAAAACTTTGGACTTCCCTCTCATCATAAAGACCAAGACATCCTGGTACAATCATCAACAAGAATGAGAAAGTACTGAAAACCTCTAAGACTCTGGACCTTACATGAGCCTCATACATCAGCATGAATCAAATCAAATTCAGGCTCAATCTATTTATTATGTGACGAAAAAGACCTATGGTATTTGCCAAGTTGGCAAGCTTCACAGTGAAATAATCTGGAAAAGACAGCTTCGGAAACTGATGGCAAAGGCCAAGAAGACTAGGATTACCAAAATGGAGATGCCACTGAAGGGCAGTAATGGCACAAAGAGCATCAGCAATAGATAGTGGTGGAATGTGGAGGTAACAAAGATCATTTTGCTCAAGTCCTCCACCAATCCGCCTCATCATCTGAAGGTCCTAAAAGAAAAATACTAATCATGAAACATTGCTCTGCACTGTAAGTCCTTTGTAATCTGACTGATAGACATCAAATTAAGAGCAAACTTAGGAGCATGCATAATAGACAATGCCAGAGTATGAGAGATGGAAATATTCCCCAAGACTAGTGACTGACAACAAACCACCATCTGTTACCTTAACCTAAAAAGGGGTAGGAAGACCTTGCAGGGAAGAAAATAATCTAGTATCACCAGTGATGTGTGAGGAGGCACCTGAATCAACAACCCAAGCAAGAGCTTGGAATCTAACAGACATGGCTAATGTATCTTCACGATTTTGGACTAAGGCCCCCATTGAGGTAGAAGCCTGAGAAGCAATAAACCACTCATATTCTACCCTAGATACAGAGACCTGACCATCTCTATGCACCTGAGTAGAATCCTCTATAAAGACTCGGTGAAAATGTAGGTCCATTCCCTGTGGATGGATATTCTTCACCCAGCAATGGTCCACAGTGTATCCATTCCTGTGATAGTACTCACATAAAAGGGAACTCTAACCACGACTACAACCATGACCACCACCTGCACCACCACCATGGCCACGACCACCTCAACCCCCAAAATTCCCACAGCCACAACCAACAGCAGCCATGGCAGAGGAATCAAATATAGGAACAGGATCAGAGGTGTCAAGTCTTGAGAGATGAGCATAAATCTACGCAGGAGTGGAAATCTCATCCATTATAATAAATTGATCTTTAACTACCTGGTACTCAAGACCAAGGCTAAACAATAGCTTAATAGAACGGATGGCCTCTCGCAGCTTGGCTATAACGGCTACATTTGTAGATATAGGTTGATATACATCTTGCTCGTCCCACAGATTCTTCATAGTGCCATAACATTCTGACAAAGCCATGATGCCTTTTCGAAGGATGTCTTCTACAATACGCTACAGTCTGGTGGTATTGCTTTTGTAGGAGTGTATTTCAACACCTCCCACATCTTATTGGCAAAAGCATAAGCTATGACCTGTTTCGCGATAGTCTAGGTCATGCTATTCAGAAGATATGTTGCCACCCAATCATTATCTGCCTCCCAATCTATAGATTTCACATCTCAGCAGATTCATTTTCTGTCAATATGTATTTCTTGCAATGAGATCCAACAAATCGAGAAAAGGACATAGACTGAAGTAGGAAGTTGGATCTGTCCAACTTAATAGAAGTCCCCTGCATGTGTAGGGGACTTGTGGTGGATGACTCCCCGATAAGTCGCTCACAAATTCTTTTTGGTCTGCCATAGTACCTAGAATCGCGATCCATGAAAAAATAGTTTTATATGCTGAAAATCTGATCCTAAGGTCTGAAAACAGTGATTTCAAACCTGATAAGACCCCGAAACAAGCATTCAAGATCAATAAAACCTCGATTTCAGATCATGGAACAAATATATACCAACAAGAAATATATTTGCACACACTAGGGCATTGATCAGGCCCTAGTGGTGCCCTTCAATAGGGAAAATTCCTGAAGAAAGGTCTGTAGATGAAGAGAGAACTGGTAAACTTCAGTCCTAGTTGATGTAGTAGACCTTCACAGCCTCCTAATAGAAGATCAAAGGAGAAGAGGATCTCCTAGGGCCTAATCTAGGCTAGCACAACCCCAAAGAAGAGATCCAAGGGCTATGTTGGACCAAGGAGGGGCTGGCGGCGCCAACAGAACCTCCCTACACCACTTGGTGGCAACGCAAGGAAGAGAAGAGGGGCCGACAACTCAACAGGCAATGCAAGGGCAAGGCAAACCGACAACGAGGATTAGCAGCACCTAATGTCGATGTAGGCAATGTTGTTGGCCTGGGGGGGGCCAATGGCACTAAGGAGAGAGGAAGAAAAGGGTTTGGGTGGTGGGTTGGAGGCTAGGGTTTGGGTGGGATACCCGAGCACTAGCCTAAAACCGCCGCTCTGATACCATGATAGGAAAAATGAATCAAGTGTTATTCAGTATTTTTATATAGAGAGGTACAAAGGAAAAAATTACATACTAAACCCTTACATAAAGAAGTAAATAAAAAAGAGTCTCTCAAAGACAACTCAATAATAACCTTGTTTGACAAGATAAGCATCATACCCTTGGCATCCATCCAACAAAAAGGGAAAACCCTCCTTTAGATCACATCATTGAGCTTAGCTAGACTACATCCTTTCCATGCAAAATCCAAATTTTGCACTACACTAAACAGCGATGTAGCAACTCTTACCAACTAACCACTGCATCCATGCAATTTGTTGCAGTCCTCCCTTGGTTTGGCTTGCACCTAACTACTGAGAGGCCAACCGCTACTTTACGGAGCTACTTTTGGAGAATCTAATGTCAATAAATGAAAATCACATTAAAAGATTGGCTTGCAACTAAACTTACACCGAAATTGCTAGTAGAAATGCTTCACAATCATAGTAAGATTGAAACATTTAAACTAATTATATAAGGTACTTACTGTTGGCTCACAATAATATCATTTTCCACAGGATCACCGGCTCCATGGTCGAATGATGGCATAGAAACTGCCCCCTATCAAAATGGAGAATTCTTTTCAGCAGAATCTTTTTTTATGGCTAACTAAGACAAGTTATTACCACATTTTATAAATATTTTAAGTGGAAATGCAATCTTCCTAAACTGCAAGTTAAAGAAGTGTATTATCTAAAAACTATTACTGAAATAATAACATTAGATAAGAATGGAAAGGCAAATATGAGAGAATAACACACAATGCAGGCATGCCGTGTCAAAATTAGCTACTTCATCAAATTTGTAATTACAAACAAGGGATCCAGGAGAAATAACAATGAATCATGAAAGATCTCTTCTTTGAAGAATCAAGTGCTTGAAATCTTCCCACTAATTCTACCTGTAATGGAAATTAGAATTTCTTGGAGATAAAAAGTAGATCAATCTTGTAATGTGAAATCAAAGTTGCACTACTAAATATTTGTATTGACTTCGCCTCTCTCTTCCTTGTTTTCTCTCCACCAAATACCCTAGATACCTCCAAATCTCCTTTTTCGAAGCCATTCTTATTCTGCCATCTCTGGTCTCTGTTCAATGATCAATGCAGGCTGCTATACACACTTCTGGGAGGTAGTGCCTGTTGCCTCCTGTACATGCAAGATCTATGTGGCAAGGATCTCAACAAGCATAGCCTTGTACACATAGGCGCACTCACATAGGTGTACTATAGACTGCTATTATCCCAGTCTGCATGGTACAATTTAACAAGATAGCATATGCAATGATCTGCTAGGCTCTGCAGCACTTGCCTGTGTTGATCTGTAAGCATTGCACGCTTGATATGCACACTAGGGTGCAGCTGCATGATCTATGCTGTTCTATATGTGGTTATTGTACTTGCAATGTGCTAAAGCACAAGGCCTAGCATCTTTAGCAATATTGTGGAAACCCATGTAACGGCTTCAATGTTCATGTGATTGTTTAGTATTCATCGGCAGGCTCTAATTGTGGACTGTTGAGAGAGAAGAGAAAACACCAAACTTCTATTTATTAGAAACCCTAGGTCTCCTTTTATAGGGAGAAGAGCCTCATGGTAAAATACAAAGTAGCCCTCATACAATCAAAGAATGACACATGCACCCTTATAATAATACTAACACTCCTCAAGCTGAAGCATATATATCTAACATGCCCAACTTGAAACAAAGGAAATCATGACACTTCCGAGGTAGTGCCTTAGTGAAGATATATGCTACTTGCTACTCTGATGTAGTAGTAGGGGTGCATATCTTGCCAAAGGTCACCATATCACACATAAAATGACAATCCACCTCAATATGTTTAATGTATTCATGAAACCGGATTGAAGGCAATAAATATGGCCAACCTATTGTCACAGAACATTGGAACAGGTGCCTTGACCTCAACTCCTACGTCCCTCAGAAAGTTTATGAGCCGCATAATCTCACAACTGGCATATGCCACTGCCCGATATTCTGCCTCTGCACTGGATTTGGACACTATTATTTCCTTTTTACTCTTCCATGTTACCAAGCTTCCTCCACGAAAGGTAGCATAACCTATGGTAGCCATCTGTCTTCAGGACTCCCTGCGTAATCGGCATCAAAATACGCATGTATATCACAATGACCATTGTTCTTTATGTAAAGTCCCTTCCTAGGACTTCCTTTTAGATACCTGAGGATAAGACACACAACATTCCAATGACTATACCTCAAATTCTCCATATGTTGGCTAGCCCTGTTAACAGCATAACTAATATCAGGTCTTGTAATAGTAACATACAAGAGCTTCCCAACAATGCTCCTATACCTACCTTTGTCCTCAAACAATGGATCATCATCCTCTGGCAATCGACACGGTGATTCTGCAGGTACCATAGATGATCGTGCACCTAACAATCCAGTCTCACCAAGAAGCTCAAGTACATACTTCCTCTAGGACAAACATTCTCTTGGAGTTTCTGGCAACCTCAATGGCCAAGAAATAGCATAGTTTGCTTAAATCCTTATTTACAAACATGGTCTGCAAATATGTTTTTGTATCCTGAATGCCTTGACGAGGATGAAGTAGCAGCAAGGTGCGCAGAGCTATTAGTGGCAGCCAGAGAAGCCGTAGCGTCTAAAGCAACAGGCTGGCGCAGAAGGGCCATCAGACGATTATAGTCATCCATCATCAGAGTAGGAGCAGGAGATGACATAGGAGCAGAGAAAGTGTCAGTAGAGGGAGGCAGCTCCCTCTCAACGACTGCAGTAGTAATGGAGCGATTTCTTGGATAACTAAATTTGGCCCACCATTTCTCCGAGGGGTGATTAATCCTTTGACAGTGAACACAAGATTCATAGACGTGACCTCATCCACTTCCACGACCACCTCCATAGCCACAACCCCCTCGAAATCCACCTCTGCCTCCAAATGCAACAAAGGTTGATTCCTCAGTGTTCGGTGTCATAGAGACAACCGAAAGACAAGTAGCATCCACAGATATCTTTTGTAAACGACCATACACAGTCTCCAAATCAGGCATAATTTCTAGGGCTAGAATATTCTCACGGGCAGATAAGAACTTAGCAATCAACCCGTCTAAGAATCTATAGACTTGCCAAGTCTATCTCTGGCTAGTCTGAGCATCACAACAGGAAGGCTGGAACACATTTAGCTATTTAAAGAGCCCTTCCATCTATGTATAATAATCAATTAGTGTCCTTTTTACTTGAGACATGGACCATATACGGCGATATATATCTAACAGACAAGCATGATTGGATCTCTGAGAACATTTCTTGGATAGGCTCTCCCACATATCCTTCGCCATCTTCTTGTACAAGAAGTTTGATGCTATCTGTCGCTCTACATTGTTCATTATCCAGTTCACCGATAGATAATTATCTTGCTCCCATTTTTCAAAATCCTTATGAGTTGACTTAGGAGGATTAGTAGTGAGAATTGGAAGCTTCTTGTGGCCACCCACAATATCTTGAATGCTTGCACCCATAAGAGAGTTTTGAGATCCATTAAGTTTGATAGTGGTCCCCTAGACCATTAAGGAAGCTGAGGTAGTCATTAGCTTTGCTTCAACAGTTTCACTCGAGATAGATGCCATGACTGTGACCACGAGAAGCGATGAGAATCATGAGATAAACTCAGATCTGATTTTGAGTATCCAGGATACAGATCTGAAGATAAGAGCGGTAGAACACGCTCTACGAGTTATGGGAAGTATGAACCATAACCCAAGCCTCCTACGGAGGTATTCTAGCACATCATCCTTCGATCAGATGTGTACAGCAGCCCAGACAAGGGAAGAACACCCTAGGCGGCACCAACGGAGGAAGATCACCCCTTCGACGGCGCTCAGCGACACTGCTGGGCTACTGGCAACGTCAACGATGCTGCTGGGCTACTGACGGCACAAAGAGGCCTAACAGCACTACTAGGCAAGAGAGAAGCCCTGCAACGGCACTGGGCACTTAGACAGGACCAGTGGCGGCGCATTGGCCGACGCTAGGTCACCAGACCACGTTTGCTAGGCGAGAGAAGAGACCACAACGAAGGTGGTTCAATCACCTTTGGCAATAACCACAAGGGCCATATTACTGGTATTAGCCAAATTGGTAACTCCAAAACCTCTTTTGATAATGTTCATCTTGTTAATGGCCTAAAACATAACTTGCTTAGTGTAAGTTAGATTTATGATAAAGGCTATAAAGTTACTTTTACATCAAAAGGTTTTAAAATTAGGGATAAAACTTCAAAGGAAATCCTTTTAATCAGAGACAGATCAAAAGACATTTACACCATTGCCTTTAATAAATGCAACGATCTTAATTGCTTTGTCACATCAAATGATGAGTCAATACTGTGGCATCATCGACTCGATCATGTTCACATGCAAAATATAAACAAGCTTGTGAAACATGACTTAGTACGAGGGTTGCCTAAGATTTCCTTTAGAAAGAAAAATCTTTATTCATCCTATGAACTAAGAAACCTACATAGAACTCCTTTCAAACCAAAAAACATGGTCACTACTTCCAAGCCACTTGAGTTGATCCACTTAGATCTCTTTGGACTAACCAAGTATGAAAGCCTAAATGAGTGCAAATACTGTCTTGTCATAATTAATGCCTTCTCCCGATTCACTTGGGTATTATTCCTAAGAATCTAAAGATTCTACTTTTGAGGAATTTAGAAAATTAACCAAGAGAATTCAAACCGAATTTGTCATATCCATCATTAGGATTAGGAGTAATCATGAAGGAGAGTTTGAAAATCAAAACTTCCAAAATTTCTACTCTACTTGTGAAATAAAACAAGAATTTGTTTTTCCTAAAGTAGCTCCCCAAAATGGTGTTGTATTATCATCAAAAAGGGAGAGAACGTTAATACCCTTGTTTTGATATAACAAAATTATATTTTTATTGAGGATTAACCATTATAGGTTAAATCAAATTATAGCATAGATGCATCCTCATCAACATTTTTCAAATGCATCATGGACAAAGAGGGCCTGAAAACTTTTTTTTTTTAGAGTCTAGAATTATGTATAGAACCTCAATAAGATAACAAACAAAAGTTTCATTTTTCGCAAAAATCGTTCTCTTTTGAACCTATGTCATTTCTACAGTTGATCGACCAAAATTCCTTTTTGATCGACCAGACTTTGATCAACCAACACCTTATTTTAATCGTTCAAAGAGCTCTAACGGTCATATTCCCTTTTAATCGATCAACCCATTTGATTTAATAGATCAAAAATATTCCAACGATTGAATTTCTTTTGAAATTATAAAGTCGATCAATATACCATTTTAATCAATCAACATTGAATCGATCAATACTTTATTTTAATCGACCAAATATGATTTTGATCGACTAAACCTTTATTTTGATCAATCCAGGCCATGTTTCCATAATTTCCAAAACAGGTCGAAAAACACCTACAAATTGGACCTTCAACCGCCCTCTTCAAAACACACCTCAAGAACCTTCAAAGAGAAAGACACGCATATTCTCTCTAATGCTTTCACGTCTCTGCGCCTACAACTACTGCGATTCAAAGAAAGCTCAATTTGTTTTATTCTTGCTAAGGTTCCATAGGAAATATTGCTATACTCTTTTTATTCTGTTGTTCTTAATCCGGAAATCCAAGTTGTATTGGAAGTCTCGTTGTTCTTCTCTTAGTCAAGTGTAAGAGAAGACATTTGTAAGAGGTTGTGCCATCCTTGTTCAAGTGGTGCTTGATAGTGGATTTGATTAGCATCAACTAGTCGAGAAAATCCTAAGCTAGGAGGCTTAGGTAGTGGTTTTCACCCGGAAGGGTTTCCACTCTAAATCAGGTGTTACTTTTCTGGTGTGTGCTTATTCATTTTGATCCGTGGTGAATGATTTTTTAAGTTCTATTTTAAATAGATATTACACTATTCACCCATCTCTACTTTATACTTGATCCCTTAGGCTGTGCATGCACTCACATGAGGTTCTACTCACCAGAAGAACCTCTATAAGTATAGTAGCCTACTCAAATGCTAATTATGCAGGGTGTCTGGCAAATAGGAAGTCTACTACAGGCTTTTACACCAATGTGGAAAGAAACCTAGTGAGCCAAAAAAGCAAAAAACAAGTTGTCTCCAGGTTTAGCATTGCGTCAAAGTACAAGGTCATGGCAGATACTACCTTAAAGATGATATGAGTAAGTTCTCTTCTTGCAGACTTGCACATACCTATTGACACACCTATGAAGATGAGATATGACAAGAGGGTGGCAACCTATATTGCCAACAATCCCATGTTTCACGAGAGGATCAAGCATGTGGAGGTCGACGATCACTATACACGTGACTTAATTCAGAGAGGTCCCATCTACACCACCCATGTCTCCTCAAATGACCAGACAGCAGATATCTTCACGAAAGCATTGCCACGAGCATCATTTGATATTTGTTGTTCCAAGCTGAGCATGATTGACATCTATACTCCAGCTTTAGGGGGAGTGTTAGTCCCTACATTCTAGAGTTATTTATGTTTACTTTGTCATTTATGTTTACTTTGTTATTTCTTAAGTTGTAATATTTTCTATTTCTTTGGAGAGAACTTATGTAATTTTTCCACCACCATATATTGAGAGGTAGGGCTATAAAATAAACTTATTTGATTCATTTGCTCTAACTGACACAATAGAGATGTCTGATCGATGACTCATCAATGAGCAAGGTAACACCAAGCATAACCATTGACAATGGCAAACACCGTTACACCTAATGCATACAACCAGGTCACGGCAACTTTTGCCGAGTGACCTTGTGCACGACAGCAGAAGCAAACAATCTCCCAAGCTGGAGTTGACAACTTAACAACCACTCTCCTCCGACACTTCCTCAAGACAAGAATCCCCCCATCAATCAATAGCACCTTCACTCGCACCCCCCCACACCCTCACCACAAACACACTTCACGTCTCCACTTTCCCTCCCTCATCCACCTCCCATTAGGACTTCCGTCCTGTAGACAATGTAGTGAGGAAGGCCTTTTCTCATTGTCTTTGGTGGTGGAATGAATCAGGAGCCATCCTTTTACCCTTGCACCAAAAATGAAAAGCCAACAATACTATTCCAGCAAGTTGACCATGCTAATATCAAGCATAAAGGAGAAATTTGTTGCACAAGGATATTCTGTTACTAGATTGTAAATTTGTTTTGCTGAATAAGTTTTACTCTAAAGGGAATAAATAACAGCGATAGAACAAATTGTACTCCAAAAAGAATAAATGATGGTAGGAATTAGAGAGACCCAATAACAGCTGGCCATGTAAAACCCTATTCTTTTCTCCTGTTCTTTCCTTTTCCACACCGTACAAAGAGATTTAATAGAGATTCAATAATAAAATACCCAAACTACAAATCCCTTGACACATAGAGGATATGTTTTTCTGTTTGTGTTGTATTCGCAGTAGTTCTTTATATAACTTATATGAAAGAACCCTTTATAAAAAACCGACAGCTTCATTCAAATTTTATCAAATAGAAGCAACAAGAGATTCAAAATTTACATGTTCTTGATTCAACTGTGGAAATATACATGTATATCTCAAGTTCATAACAATTAGGATGAGAAGTTACCTGCCTCCTTAGAGTCTGAAGACAATCTAAAAGCCTAGCAGGGTCAAATGTCCAAGGTGCTGAATCCATCAACATTTGATAATTGCACCTTCACATGGTTCATTAATAAGAGTTCAACTAAACAATGGTCAGCAAGCCTCACCCCCTCGTCTTGCATGTGCCTCCTCAGGATTCTGTATAACCAATAATGGTCAGCTGCAATATAGTGGTCAATCCAAGTAAACAAATGCTGATAGTATCGGATGAAAAAAGAATCTAACTTGGCATATTTCACCCCTGTTGAACCGACAATTAAGTTAGAATCTAGATGTACAAGATCTCTTTCAAATAAAATTGCCACATGAACTACAACCAAATAATATGAACCTTTCTAGAGCTGTGAGCATTGTAGCCTTTAGTTCTTGATCTATGATTGAATCAATTCATTGGTTAATCCATATACAACAAACTAATAGATCAATATGGCTGATTGTGGGATTCTGGAGGCATATAAGCCAAAAAGGCTTTGTTTATAAAGTGTATTGTGTGAAGATTTACAGCTCTGCCAGCTGATCTTTCCTCTATGACTCCTTGGGATAATGGGTGGATCTCCAAGATAAAGCATCTACTTGATATTATCTCTTTCATGCCATTAATGAATGGTATACAGGCCGCTGACTAGTTTCATAAGGAGAGGGTTAGATCGCTCTCTCTGCTTGCCCCCTCTATTCTTTGTTTTGGCTGCAATTACACTGGCAATATTCTTTTGAAGGAAGGCCCCTGGATGCCATTTACAAGGAGAGCTAATTACATCTACAAAACTGCTTGGCAAAGTTGATGTTGAAACTCCCATTTATTCTAGTTGTTTTATCACTTTTGTTATTTTTATTATTGATCTAGACATGCCCTATTATTTACCCAAACCTCTTTCTCTATAAAGAGGTATTAGGTTCATTTCTAAGAAATAAGATTAATCAAATCATCCCACTTGGAATCAGAGTGGCGATCCTAGATCGGTACTCAGGTATCCCCCCCAAACAAGCCGCCAAACCCGTCCCACCAAAACCCTAATCAAGTGGATCTCTCTGCCACCAGTCATAGCACTACCAGGGTGCCACAACCGGGGGCCATTCCTCGAGGAACAGCCGCACTCAGTGGTAGCAAGACCTACAGTGGCAACGCACAGAGGCTACGAGAGCCTATAGCTTGAGGCGACGGCGCTAGCAACGCTCGTTGGTAGCACGAGGCGGCAGCTCAGTGGCGCAAGGGCCTATAGCACGAGGCGACGACATTAGTGGTGCGAGGCAGGTCTACAGCAATGTGAGGAGGGTCTACAGCAGTGCATGTAGCGTAATAGTAGCAATTCATCGGTCGACAAGAGTGCCGCCAATGGATTTGGGTCCTCCTGCCCACAGCGCCATCGTTGGTCTTTTGAGGACTGCTAGGGCTCACTCCTGACCCTAGTCTATCCCTCCTACCATCCGAAGGAATCTCATGAGCATTTAACGTGATTTCCGAGGATCTAATTGCCCAAATTTCATGTTTGATCACGTGATCCGTGATCAGATTATGGTTCTACAGATCTGAAGACGATATTTCACATCCGATTTCGACAACGACAATGCAGTTCTCCTCTTAGGTGGCGGCGCACAGGGCCCTCTCTATTGTTGTGGGTGTGCAGGGTCGTTCCCCTAGCCATGCGCACCCTCTAAACATGCAAAAGGGGTCCTTCCTTGTCTTGGCATCATAAAGGCACAATGCTAATCTTAGGAGGACCAGAGATGGCATTGAATACCGCCACTGCGATGGGGAGAGTGGAGTATGCAGACTTGACGCTGGAGGAGCATGACAAGAGTCACCATGGTGCAGGATGGTTGATTGATCTGGTGCCCCACAGCATCTTTGTAAGGATCAAGGCTATTTCCGGTCACTGAGTTCTATTGCACCAGGGAGAACAATGCAGGTTGCTGATGGTAGGCACGCTTTAGTTGTTGGCCAAGGGGAAGTGTCTGTAACCCCCACATTGCGGCTGTCAAGAGCACTACATGTATCGGAGTTTTCGATGAGTCTGTTGTCCGTGAGTAGGATCACGAAGGATCTTCATTGAAGGGTTATTTTTTATGAGGTTGGATGTATTGTTCAAGATAAATTCACTGGGAAGACCATTGCCAGAGGTACAGAGGAGAATGGTCTATGTCACCTTGGCCAGGGACCGTTTGCAGGAGCCAGCAGGTATGATGATGGGAGTGCCTTGCAGTGGCACCTGTGTCTAGGTCACCTGCCTCTGGATCTTCTCAGGAGGGTGATTCCACATATTTCACCTGCCACTACTATTAGGTGTGATGCTTGCCATTTAGGTAAGCACCATCGATCCTTTCCTACCAGTACTTTTCCTGGATTAACGACAACTTTTGAGTTACTCCAAATGGATGTCTGAGGACCAAGTAGAGTTCCAGACAGGATGGGACATCGTTATTATCTTGTTGCCATTGATGACTTTACCAGAGTGTCCTGGGTGTTTCTTCTGAAGAACAAGGTAGAGGTTGGAGGTGTTATAGAAATGCTTCTTTTGGATATCAGGACTCAGTATTCCGTCACAATGAAGATTATACGAACAAATAATGCCCTCGAGTTTTGTACTGCTAGACTTACGGAGTTCTACAGGACTTGTAGGATTATCCACCAGACTACTTGTCCCCATACCTCACAGCAAAATAGGGTTGCAGAGCGGAAGCACAGACACCTATTAGAGGTTGCCCGCACTCTTCTTATCCACTATATTGTTCCACAAATATACTAGAGAGCAGTTTTAACAACCTGTTACCTCATTAATAGGATGCCAAGTTCAGTCGTCACGAGCAAATACCAATACTCTTATTATATCTAGATGGTGAGCTTTTCCATGTGTCTCCCAAGATTTTTAGGTGTGTTGCTTTTATTCATATGCCATCACACCAAGCCATGACAAGTTTGCTCATCGTGCTGTTAACTGCATCTTCTTAGAGTACTCTAGGAGTCAGAAGAGGCACCGATGTTATGATCCCATCCACCACAGGCATTATGTCAGCACTTATGTGATTTTTCACGAGACGACACCATATTTTTCTGTTGCTAGACAGACAAGTTTTCATAATAGTCGGAGAAAATGACTTGTCTTATTCTCAAATGAAACCCTACACCTCTTTACATAGGCAGAAGTATTGGGAAAATTACATCATGAGTCCAATAGGACAAGAAACATCACAAATGACTCCAATAACTCTAATAACTGCCCTACCAACACTCACCCTCAAGTTGGAGCATATATATCAATGATGCTCAACTTGGAACAACACTTATCAAAAGTAAATCTGGCAAGTGGCTTCGTGAATATGTCTACAATCTAATCTTCAGATGATACAGATGAAGTGTAAGTAATTCCACGCTGTATCAAGTTTCTAGTGTAGTGGCAATCAACCTCAACATGTTTTGTCCACTCATGAAACATTGGATTGTTGGCAATATAAGTAGCAGCACGATTATCACATCTCATCTCCATTGATCCCTCGTCCTGAATATGGAGATCATGTAGAACAGATCTGACCCAAACCATCTCTGCAGTTGTCTGAACCATAGCCCTGTACTCTGATTCTGCGCTGGACCTAGATACCCATGTCACTAAGTTGCCTACCACATAAGTACATAATCTAGTTGTTGATTTCCTATCTATCATGCACCCTGCATAGTCGACATCAAAGTAGCCAACAACACTCATAGATGTACCCCTCCGAAATAAAGCAACTCTGCCAAGTGCTTTTTTCACATACCTAAGCTCCTATATAGCAGCATCCCAAAGCTGCCTTGTCGGTTTGTCCACGAATTGGCTGAGCTTTCCTACTGCAAGAGAAAGATCCGGACGTGTAATAGTAAGATACAACAATTTACTGACCAACTGCCTATATGATCTGCTATCTATAGGTGGAGACTCAGTATCATAGAGATGTCCTTTGAGATCCATAAGTATATTGGCAGGTTTGGACCCCATCATTCATGTTTCCTGCAAGATATCAAGGGCATACTTCCGTTGACTAAGAACAATGCCCTTTTTGTTGCATGCCACTTCAATCCCAAGAAAATATCTGAACACACCCAGATCCTTCAACACAAAGGCATCAGCCAACTTCCTTTTTATCTCAGTTGTCCCAGCAACATCATCTCCAAAGAGGATCAGGTCATCTACATAAACAAGAAGTACAACCACTCCCCTTTCAGTCTTCCTAACAAATAAAGAGTGATCAACAGAGGACCTTACAAGTCCCATTACACGTACCTCCTTCGAGAGTCTCTGGAACCATGCTCTTGAATTTTACTTCAAGCCATAGATTGCTTTCTTCAATCAACATACACACTCCCCCTGAGCCTCAAACCTAGGCAGTTGTTGCATATAGACGTCTTCCTGAAGATCTCCATACAAGAAGGCGTTCTTGACATCCAATTGATGAAGAGGCCAGTCATAGTGAGCTGCTACAGACATCAAAATCCGAACAATAGACAGTCAAGCAACCGGAGATAAGGTATCAAAGAAATCTACCCCATGTTTGGGTAAATCCCTTTGCCACCAATCTTGCCTTGTAGCGAGAAATCATGCCGTCTGAGTTGTATTTAACGATAAAGACCCAACAACACCCAACTGCCCTGGCATGATGAGGCAAGATAGTCAAGTCCCACGTCCCTCTAGACTGTAAAGCAGCCATCTCAGCCTCCATGGCCTGACGCCAATTTAGATCCAGCATGGCTTGCTGATGGGTGGTAGGAACATACGTTGCAAATAGTGCCGCTGTGAAAGCAGCAAAGGAACTACCGAGGCTGGCAGTGGAGACCGTCTGTACATTATGATACTGGGCACAGCTGCATGGAGCCTTCCAAATAGCAATTGGGAGATCAAGATCCTTCTCACTATGCTCAGTAACAACCAGAGTATGAGACTCATCAGAGGAACCTGCACAAGTACCACTAGAAAAACTCACGTCAGTATCAACACATACCTGACTAGGGGAGGAGACAGGTGGGGTGTAGTGGGGGTGTGTTTTTATTGCCAAGCATACTGTCTGTATGTCACGGGTAGCCTATATACCTGAGTATTTTCTACTCTCTGCCTCATAAAAATCTCTGTGGTAGACAACTTAGTGACATGAAAAAGTAAGAAACACCAGGTGGGAGGTCAACCATGCTTTGTCCAGCAAGAGGCCTCTATATGGCTGATCTTTCCACAATGCGAGCAAATGGTGCGAGGTCTACCACTCGTACATCGACCACAATGCCTTCTCCCCCTGGTGGATGGAGCACTACGTCCCCCTCGTGCGGCAGTAACAAGTACAAGGGTTTGTCCACTTTCTGACACGGGTTGCCTAACAACCACTCTGCTCATACGGCTATAAGCCTCCTCCAAAGATGGAAGCTCAGCCAAAGTAAGGATCTGTGACCTAGCAGCCTCAAAGTCAGGCCCAAGTCCATCAAGAAACTGAAGGACAGCATACTCCTTCCTATGTGCTCTCTGAGTGGCACACGTGCAAACAGGTCGACAGGCATTATATTTCTTAAGAAGCCCCTTTGGGGTGGCATAGTACTGCGACAAAGACTGACCCTCCTGTTTAAGATGACCAAGGGCATGGTGAATATCAAACACTTTGCTGAAATTCTTTTCATGAGAATATGTATCGCGTAGAGAATCCCACATCTCCTCGGCGGCCATGTAATATATGATCCCATCACCGATCTGAGGCTCAACGAAATTCATGATCCATGCACGAACCATGGAATTATCTTTCTTCAATGTGACATTCTTCCATGTTTTATCTTATGGCTCAATCTCCAACAGTAGATGTTCCTTATCATACCCCTCAACGGTCACGAGGAACGTCTGAGACCATCTAGCATAATTGGCCTCGTTCAACTTGACGATAGGAACAAAGGAAATTTATAACCTCCGTTGTCTATAGCGGCCAATGACACTTCCGAAGAGTCTGAGGAGGCCATCATGCCTTAGGACTGCCACAAGTGCGATATGAAATCAATATTTAAATCTGACTTCACAATCAAAGAAAAGTAATCTCTTGAACATGAGATCTAAGGCAAAGAAACCCTAGAAAACATCTCAAGAATCACAGAGATCCTGTAGATCAGGTTTTAGCGCATATTAGGACGTTAGGACGTGTCCTAACAGCACTTGGGCAGGCTCAATCGACCCCAAGAGCCACCACCGCGACCTGTAGGTGATGGGCGGTGGAGGTGGCGACGCTGCTACAGTCAAAGGCGACGCTCCGATGACGGGAGGCGCTGTCCGAGGTCGAGTCACTGAGACGATGCTTCGATGTGCTAAATCAACCTTCGGGCAACGCTACGACCTCAGGACGACGCCGCGACCTCCAGACAGGGCCTCAGCGCAAGGAGCGGCAATGCAGACAGGACCTCAGAGCGAGAAGCAGCGATGCAGGGCCTCGAGGCAACGCTGCAGAACTCACAGAGGGGCAGCAGTGCCTTGTAGGGCTCGAGGCAGATCCGCTAGGGCCTGCTGGCGACGCTAGTGCTCGAGGAAGGCGATCCACAACTCGAGGACGAGCAGCAGCAGGCCTTGCTGGGGCTCTCGAGGAGCAGCAGCACCCGCGACAAGCACCAACAGCCGTTGCGACCGCTGCAGCAACCTCCTAGGGCCGACGACGACTGGAGGCTAGTCGACAGCAGCTCCCGCTGGTGTGAAACGGAAGTTAGGGTTTTGGTGGAGGGGTACGAAGGCTCATGAGGGGTGGGATACCAGACTGTCGATCTAGGATCGCCGCTCTGATACCAAGTCGGAGAAAATGGCTTGCCTTATTCTCAAATGAAACCCTACACACACCTCTTTATATAGGCAAAAGTGTTGGAAAAATTACATCATAAGTCCAACAGGACAAGAAGCATGACAAATGACTCCAATAACGATATTAAGTGCCCTACCAACAATAATGATGCAACTCCAATGCCTATTCCCCCTGTTCCACTTGAGATGATTCCGGTCTCCACACCTCACCCGACTTCTTCAGGCTCCACTACCTCTTGAATGACTACCAGAAATTGCATGGTCCTCTGCACACATATAATAGACCTCATATGATACTACAGAGGTCACCTCTTGCGCTAGTAACTAATATTCCACAGGTAGTTGAGATGAGTTCTGATGACAGTGATAGTCTAGATAGACCTGATCCCCCTGACAGTGCAGATCACCATAGCAGTGAGGCTCCTTCTGCAGCGACTCAATCAAAGATACCAGATGATTCTGACCTTCCTATTGCCATTAGGAAGGTGCCCCACACATGTGAGTCCAGATATCATGTTGCAAGTAGTTTAGCTACAGATGGTATTGCTCCTCAGTTTAGCAGCTTCTGTCAAGCACTTACAGCCTCACATTCCGTCTACCTACCAGCAGGCCATGCTTAATCCAAAGTGGCATCAAGCCATGGAGGATGAGATAACAGCACTTCAGAGCAGACAAACTTGGGATCTCACCTCACTTCCTACAGGCACGCGACTAGTTGACTCCAGATGAGTCTTTGCCTTGAAATACAACCATGATAAGGTCTATTTCGAGGTATAAGACCAGGTTGGTGGCAAAGGAGTTCACCCAGACCTATGGGGTGGACTTCTTTGATATTTTCTCCCTCGTTGCGCGATTTACCACTGTTCAGGTACTCATCTCTGTTGCTGCTCACAGAGATTGGCAGTTACACCTGCTTGATGTAAAGAACACCTTTTTCTACAGCTATCTTCAGGAGAAGGTTTACATACAGCAGCCCCAGAGTTTTGAGGTTCAAGGGGAATGTGTGCGTAGACTCAGGAAGGCCATCTATGGCCTAAAGTAGAGCCCAAGAGCCTAATTTCAGAAGCTCTTAAATGTGTTGCAGAAGATGGGGACGTAGCGGTCTTATTCAAATCACTCTCTGTTTGTCAGGAAAATGTAGAATGGCATGGTAGCACTACTGGTTTATGTAGATGATTTGATTATCACTAGCAATAATGAAGATGGGATAAGGTAGGTCAAGGAGTCTCTTGCACAACAGTTTCTTATGAGGGATTTGGGCCCGCTTAGATATTTCTTAGGGATTGTGGTCGCTAGGAGCAAATATGAGATTGTTCTTTCTCAACACAAGTATGCATTGGATGTTTTTCAAGAGACAAGTATGCTAAGGTACAAGCCAGCCAATACTCCTATAGACCCCAAGGCACATCTTCATGATTAGGAGACAGAGACAGCTGATAGTAGAGCACACAAATAACTTGTAAGCAAGTTGTTATACTTGACTTGCACCAAACCTGATATTACCTTGGCAGTAGGCAAACTTAACCGGTTTATGGAGAGGCCAACAAAACTGCATTGGCAAGCAATTATGCAAGTGCTGAGATGCTTGAAGAAAGCACCAGGTCATGGTATTCTCTTTCAAAGAGGCTCTCCTATGAGAGTGGTAGAATATTCTAATGCTGATTATGCGGGATGTGCGCTTGACAGGAAATCCACCACTGGTTTCTATACCTTTGTGGTTGGCAATCTGGTTACCTGGACGAAAAAAAAAAAAACAGGGGGCAGTTTCTCGCTCCAGTGTATAGTCAGAGTATAAAGAGATAGCCCAGACTGCTACAAAGATGGTCTGGATACAATCTCTACTGCATGATTTCCATGTTCAGATTGACGAACCTATGGAGATAAGATGCGACAATCAGGCAACTACATATATAACCAACAACCCAATGTTCCGTGAGTGCACTAAACACGTTGAGATTGACTACCACTACACCAGAGATCACATACAATATAGTTCGTTGTGTACCACTTATGTTGCATCTGAGGATTAGACTGTCGATGTGTTCACGAAGCCTCTACTTCGATCAACATTTGACTATTACCATTCCAAGCTGAGCATGATTGACATCTATGCTCCAGCTTAAGAGGGAGTGTTGAGACTCCCATTTATTCTAGTTGTTTTACCACTTTTGTTATTTTTATTATTGATCTGGACATGCCATGTTATTTATCCAAACCTCTTTCTCTATAAAGAGGTATTGGGTTCATTTCTAAGAAATAAGATTAATCAAGAAATGAAAAGATGGTAGGCATCCTCTACCCATCCATCGCACAGAGAGCAATTAGTCTCATCAAGCGCTCGTCTGCTTCTGCGAGCTTCTGAAAAAGTCTACGATGAGTCTTCCCCACCTTAGTAGCCGAGAAAAAATTTTAACTTTTAACAGCGCCTTCAACTTCCAAATAACCACATTATCTAGCCCTATCCCCAAAGCACCCTCATTACTTCCCCAATTCAGCAACTCATAGGCTTCCCTCACTGAAAAACATCCTCTATTCCATCCCATGGCGTCTGACATATTCTCCGTAGGCCAAAATCCATCTACTACAGCAAGTAGATTTTGTAAGTCCATCCTTGCCTCTGAAAGAGCCTTGCCCTTCAGCACCACCCAAGCTCCTACATTTTCTCCTAAAAGGGCCTTCCCAAGAATCCACCAAAGTGGCCTCTTGATTAGTTGCAAGTGCAAAAATCCTAGGAACCAAATTAGATAACGTTCCATTGCCAATCCAATCATTGAACCAAAACCTGAAGGTCCTCCCGTCCTCTAGGACAAATTCAAAAAACCACTTCATTCTTTCCAACCACCACACATAAACCTCTCCAAAAAGTTGAAGCACTGCGAGTAGGCATGGAGAAGATGTCACAGCTCGAAAACCAACCATAAGATCTTTGCACTACGAGGTGCAACAAGCTTCTCTCATTCTGAAACAACTTTACAAACTACTTTGTCAAGAAGGCATCATTGAACTCAAGCAATTGTGGAACCCTTGTCCCTCTTGCTCCACCAGTCTATATACATCCTCCCAAGAAACCATATGTAGGAATCTTCCTTCGCACTTTAAGAAGGACTAATCTACCTCCCTAAGACAAAATTCTTCCACTCTACCCAGTCAACCTCCTCTCAAGCCCAACCAATCACCAATAATAATGTCCCAATCTTTTATTGGTAGACCTAAGTAGACAATAGCCAAGGCACCAGAGTCTATAATAAGAATCTATGAACAATCAAGTGCTTCATCATCTGTCACGCCAAAGAAAACAAAAATTGACTTCGAGCAATTCATCCCAACCCCGAAAAAGAGATGACTTTTTCGAATAACTGCCACCAAGTTTTTCAAATTCATAGATCCTTCTTATTAAAAAAGAAAAACGATGTTGTTTACATAGTTAGGATAGAGGTGATAGGTGTCTCATTCTTTGGAAGAGTGAAACCGAAGAAACCTTCATGACAACCTGGACAAGCCATGATATCCATGAATTTAATCAGTTTAGTATTTTTAAGTATTTAAAATTTTAAATATGATTATATATACTATTATATATATTATATACACATATATAAATTAAAAATATGCACATATGTATTAATATTATTTTTTTGACATGCATATTCTCTCAATGAGACTCAACAAGCAACAGGAAGGGCTGCGATGATGGAGGACTGAGGAGAATAGGAGAAAGGGGTGTAGGTTTAGAATTTCATTAAGATTCAAATGTAGGGGAAGGAGAGTAAAGAAGTCAAGTGGGGTTCTTTTTCTCTTCAACATGCCAATCAAGACCAAAAAATGAACTCCCAATGTTCGATCAGTCGATTAATCAATCCACCCAATTATAGGTCCGAATATTAATATGTGATTCAATCCCTGACCACATACAATTAATCAGCTAATTAATAAGCCACATAGATCAATTTTTGCAGCATTGAGGACTCAGAGGAAAAAAGGCTCGAGTTATCAAGTCCAAACAAAACCCCATCCAAAAAAGATCCAAAATGGTACTCACCAACTCCAAAATCCTTTTCCAGATTCGGAGGCACCCTGTTTGATATTGTGGAGATTCAGTGCAGCGTGGAGGCCTTACGCATATGGTAGAGTCCACACATGGACTTAGAGGGCGATGAAAGAGAAATAGACAGGCCGATAGTAGAGAAGAGGAGGGAGAGAGACAGAGTTATTGGAAATAACATATCATTAACTAGAGAAAATTACATAGGATCTCTCTTTATATACAAAGCTAATCCTAACATCTAAATAAAGAAAACAATCTAATCATTTCTCCTAAAGGCGGAAAATATCAAATCATCTTAAGAACTTGACTAAAGATCGCATAACCATACTAAAAATAGGGCATACAAAAAATCAGCTAGTCACCACTTCATACGAGTGAAATCAGATTAGATTGTGGGAAATTGTGGTCCTAATGTTGCCATTGAAGATTAAGTTGTTTCTGTAGCTTTTTAGAAGGAAAAAGTTGGTCACAATGTGTTTTAGAAGAAGATGGATTGAGGATGGTGATGTGAGGTGTCCACTTTGCCATGATGCTGGTGAAGACATACAACATTTGTTCTTTTATTTGCCAAGGATGTTTGGCAGTAGTTTACTCTTCGCACTGTGGATTACTCTTCCTTTGATAACTTCTGGGCAACTTTTAGAAGAATGGTCCATGCAAACGTTGTTGTGATTGCAGTGGAACAACATGCTTTTCAAAAATGAGAGGTATTGGGTGGAAAATGTAGTGCGGGACATTCCTTTTTTGTCTGAGTTTTAGCCCTCAAATCCATAAGTTTGTTCCTTTTATATTAATATAACTTCTTGGATGATTAGCAACCTCTGGTAATCATCCTTTCCTCTTTTAAAAAATGAAAAAAATAATCACTTCCCAGATTAACGATGGAACACCTTATGATGTACTAATGTTAAACCACCAACATCCTCGTCACCCAATCCTTTAGCCTCCATAATGGCAAAGGCCATGATCCCATCAGCCAACACTTCGATAGTTTTGCAGCCCATCATGACCGGTTGCAATGGTGGCAAAGAATTATTTAATACGAAATTGCGATAAAAGATTTCTACGTTGTCGTTGTAGTTGCAAATCACATCGAAACAAATAAATTTATAAAATCAGTAAGTCTGAATCATTCACAGGAAAGCAAAATGAGATTCTTAAAACTTTTCGCACTAACTATGCTACTCCAACGAAAGCACATAAAGAGACAAGATTTCCATTGAATAATGCTCTTTGTTGCTAATTATGAAAAGTTTTACACATACTTCTAAAGAAAGCTTACAAATAACATAAAAATATAATAAGGAAAGAAAGAAAGAGGAAGAGAGAGAGAGAGATCGCGAAGCTGCTTGTAAGATGCTTGTAGAAACTCGGCAGAGCTTCAGATATAGGACGCTAGAAAGAAGACTGGAGAGAGAAAGAGGGCGTGGACTATGTGGTGGCTATTTTTTTTCTATCTCTCGATATCTAAGTTATGTTCCAAAGGATGGAGGTTAGGCCCTTTTATAGAAAAGTAGGTGGCTTCCTATAGGTTGATCTAGAGTGCCTAGGATCACTAATTTGGATGGTTTAGATTTAATCAAAAGTGATGCCTAGGATTGGTTGAATAGGCACCTTACGATCTAAGTTGTAGGCTTAGGATAAGATGAGGGTTTTCTAAAAATAGGCAACCTAGGTGGGTGGCTATCAAGGGAAAAAATTTTGCCAAGAGATAAGATCTTATCTCTTAGCCAGCCACTAAGGGATAAAATCTTCTTAAGTTGGCACCAACTTAAGAGTATTAGGCTAGGAATTCCGTGGGTCTTATGTGGGTATGGTAAAGATTAGGTTTTATAGACAGGTTGTGAGAATAGGTTCCTAATTAGGCTAGGTTAACCCTAAGTCTAGTAGGTTCAGTCCAAATAGGTTCCATAAACCCAATTGACTTATACTAAGTCAATTAAGTGAGCTCATGGATCTGAATAGGTTTTGGGATTAAGGATTGGTTCTAAGATAGGTTGGTTAGGTTCTTGGATAGTAGAACAACTCTATGGATACAGGATTAGGATCATGGATAATGCTTTCCACGATTTTGACTTTTGAGCTCACTTATCCAATTTGAGTTACCCTAAGGATGGGAGTTGGGATAAGGGTATCCTAAGGTTCTAAGGGTAGGGTTAGGTTATCCTAGTCCCTCTCTCTCTCTTCTTCTTTAATTAGATCTTCATTTCTTAATCAAGTCTTGATCTTCAACCAGCTCCTAACTTTGTAGCTTTATCTTCTATCCTGCTTTTATTCTGCATAGCTCCAAGTCATTCTACGTCCTATACCAACATTATTCACAAAAAACTAAAATTAGATAATTAGGCCTAAAATGAACACAATGCATAAGATATGCATGCATGCTCTAAATGTAATATTCACATTCTAAATGCATGATTTTACTAAAGAGTTAATCCTAGATTAAATCAATTAGGGTAATAAATCAAGCTGTTATCAAGAATCCCCTTCCTCCCCATCACACATCACATGGGCAATTTCATCACCCAATATCATCTCCCAATGCTCTAACATTGAATGACCATCACCCTCAACTTCTGGCCCTCCAACCTTCATAGTGGCAAAGGTCACAATCCCATCAACCCACATGTAAGGCAACTCCATTACCCACCACCTAGGAGATGTTTTGGATAGTTTAAAAGAGAGAAAATACATGGAGTAACATTTTCTGTTTAGTTCTCTTCGGGAAAAGGTATTTACGCTCTTTAGAGTATTACATCTCCTTTATTTCTTTTCTTAACTTGTTATATGTCTCGATAAATCTGACCGTAGAGAAAGGAGGAGAATTAGACTTCTATTTACTTCTTTTCAAATTTGAAGTGATCGCCTACTACTATTCTCATTCCAAAGGGGTGCTTTTCAATATTCGAGAAAGTCTTTATAGTTAGAAATTATGTACCCTGGGAAAGTCAAGTTGAATAGAAATCACTTAATCAGTTGAGTTGTGTTTATATTTGTAAGGAATATTATTTTATTTTATTTTATGTAGTGGGTCTATGATATACTTTTCCCACACCTATATAGAGGTACAAAGATTTCTTGACAACCTAAGAAAATTTGCTTTCTCCAATTTGGCATCAGAGCCAAGGTTGAGGATTTCACCAAAAACAAAACCTTAACCCTACGTTAAGCCTTCTCGACGAAGCTACCGCCGCAACCACTGGCGGCCACGCTAGTGCCGGACCACCACCGCAGCAACAACAGCACCAACTGCTAGGCTAGCTGCTGCAGCAGTAGGCCAGCAGCAGCACCGGGCCACCGACAATAGCAGCACCAGCAGCACCGAGCCATTGCCAGCAGCAGCACCGGACCATTGCCAACACCAGCAGCACCGAGCCACCGCCGCCGCCACCAACAGCAGCAACAGCACAAGGCCACCGCCGCCACCAACAACAGCAGGCCACCACTATTGGTGCTGGCAGTAGTAGGAGGTCACAGCGCCGAAAAGAGCTACTGCGACCACCACCCAGGCCACCTACCACCACCGCCCAGGCCTAGCCGCTAATCTTTTTTGCTCTCTCTCCTGCTGTTGGTGTTTGGCAGCAGAGAGAGGGCACATCTCTACCTTGTGTCTAATTCGAAGATCTTTGGATCGTAGTTGATGGAGTATTGAAGACAAGAATCTTCCAGAAAGATGATGTGACGGTATTTTAAAATCTTATCTATTAGATTTGGGATGTGTATTCCCCTTTGATGCATGTTTTTGGGGTATGTAGTCCCCTTGAGTATTGATCGCGTGTGAGCGGAGTTTTTTGGAGTGTGTATTCCTCGATTGGTATATTTGTTAGGGTGTATAGTCCCCATTTTCTGTCAATTTTCAGATCTGAAGTGTGAAGAAGTTCAGGGGTGTGTACCCTTCTCTGTGGCACATTAAACTTTGTTTCTGGCAATGTGATTCAATAAACATGGCAGTATCTCAGTCAGAGATTGCACTAGGAATTGTCGTGGGTGATACTCAAACCACTGGTGTGACGTAGTTGATTGATTCAGGAACTTCCAATCATTTATCCGGGAATCTGCAGTGCTTTGGACAGATTCAACCTATCTCTTGGGGTCGTACAATACAGGTGGCTGATGGGCGATTTGCTTCTATCAGTGGTCAAGGGGAAATTAATGTTACCCCTTCTATGCAGCTTAATTATGTTCAGTTTGTTCCAGATTTATCCATGAACTTGCTCTCTGTCAGTGAGATCATTAAGCAGATGAATTGTCGGATCATCTTTGATGAGCATGGATATATTTTCCAGGATAGAATGACAGGGAAGATTATTGGTAGTGGATATGAAGGAGTTTACCGACTTCAGCAGAGTCCTATGGCTGCTGCATGTCGGGTTAGTACCACATCTAGGAGTGTTCTACAGTGGCATAGACGATTGGGGCATC
Source organism: Thalassia testudinum (assembly GCA_037157565.1). Lineage (NCBI taxonomy): Eukaryota > Viridiplantae > Streptophyta > Magnoliopsida > Alismatales > Hydrocharitaceae > Thalassia > Thalassia testudinum. Next base: position 18,801,295 of record JAZHRO010000015.1, on the reverse strand, counting down.
CTTCTTTGGAAAAGTTATGCAGGCTTATTCCTCATGTGTCCCCAACTACACAGCTTTCCTACGATGCATGTCAACTTGGAAAGCACCAAACAGCTTCCTTTCCAGCTGCTACAGGACCACGTTCAACTTCATGTTTTCAGTTAGTGCCTCTTAATGTTTAGGGTCCCACAACTCCGTGATCTTGTGCCCAGTATCGTGTTACTGGGAGTGGTATTACTAATGATTCTCTAAATTTGGAGTTTCATGCATTCACAGTTGTTGTATGTAGTGCTGAGTTACCTACCTCGTACCAGGAGGCTCCACTACATCCACACTGGAAGCTAGCTATGGAGGAGATGTTTGCACTTACTATCAAAGGTACTTGGGAGCTGTCACCTTTACCGTCTGATGCACATCTTGTTGGAGCCAGATGAGTCTTTGCCTTCAAATACAACCCAGATTGGTCTATTTCAAGGTATAAGGCCTGCTTAGTGGCTAAAGGATTCACCCAGACATATGGGATGGATTTCTTTGACACATTCTCCTCTGTTGCATGATTATCTACCGTTCGAATTCTTATATCTGTTGCAGCTCATTATGGATGGCAATTACATCAGTTAAAAATGTATTTTTGTACGGAAACTTAGAGGAAGAGATATATATGCAGCAGCCACCTGGCTTTGAGATTGAGGTGAAGTGTGCATGCAAGCTTCGTAAGGCCATTTATGGTCTTAAGCAAAGCCCTCGAGCCTGGTTCCAACGCCTGTCTGAAGCATTGTCTATTATTGGGATGCAGAGATTTTCATCGGATCATTCACTATTTGTGAGGAAGACTAGTAGGGGTATAGTGGCTTTACTTGTATATGTGGATGATCTTATTCTTACAGGTGATGATGCAGAGGGTGTATCTCAGATGAAGAAATACTTGGCACACCAATTTGTCATAAAAGATTTCAGGAAGCTGAGATATTTTTTAGGCATTGAGTTTGTTGCAAGTAAGCAAGGGACAATTATATCGCAGAGAAAATATGTCCTTGATATTCTTCAGGAGACACGCATGCTAGAATCCAAAGATGCAAATATTCCTATGGATCCTAAAACTCATCTATTTGAGGATAATGTGAAGCTAAAAGACAAGAAGGCATATCAACAGCGGGTGGGGAAGCTGTTATATCTGACTATCACTAGACCAGATGTTAGTCCTGCAGTGGGGAAGCTGAGTCAGTTCTTAGATAAGCCCACTGAGGTTCATTGGCAGGCTATGATGCAGGTGTTGAGGTACATCAAGGGATGTCCAGGTAGAGGCATTCTTTTTCAGAGAAAGGCACCTGTGGCCGTTGTTGCATACTCAAATGCAGATTATGCAGGTGATGTCAGGGATAAGCGATCTACTACTGGTTTATGTACCTTTGTTGATGGGAACTTGGTAACCTGGAGGAGCAAGAAACAAAGTATTGTTTCACGCTCTCTAGTGCTAAGTCTGAGTACAGGGCCATGGCACATACTGCTATTGAGATGATATGGATCAGATCTCTGTCACGAGATCTTCATGTTGATGTTCAGGAACCTATGTAGATGCATTGTGACAACCGGGCTGCTACCTACATTGCAAACAATCCTATGTTCCATGAAAGAACAAAACATGTAGAAGTGGATTGTCATTACACTAGGAGTTTAATTCAACAGGGCCTGCTTCGTACTACTTGTCTTGCCTCAGACTAGACTGCTGACATGTTTACCAAGCCGTTGCCACATCCCCAGTTTAAGAAGTGTAGAAACAAGCTGAGCATAATAGATATATATGCTACAACATGAGGGGGAGTGTTGGGTTATGTTTATATTTGTAAAGGGTGCTGCGTTATTTTATTTTGTGTAGTGGATCTATGATGTACTTTTCCCACACCTATATAAAGCTGTGATTTGTTGGCAACCTAAGAAAGTTTGTTTTCTTCAACTTTAATGATTGAAATCTAAATGTCAAATAGCATGGATATACCAATATGGTTTGTTGGGTCCCTCAATACAATAATCAGAGTACTAAAACCAAGTTGGACATACCAATGACAAATATCAAAGATATAAACGGTTTAGAAAGAGGATTTTGATAAGTTATTAGAAACCATCATAATATCTAGTTAATTGTCTTAAGTCTAAAAAAAGATGAAAATCTTCTTGAGAGACTATTGTCCGCATCCTTTCCATCGAAATATAGATTCGAAGTTGTCACACAAGTCAAAGAATTGACTCAATGAAATAGAGTAGGAAGTCTTTCTTTTGTCATTGTCATGGAGAAGACATATCTTTGACCTAAGCTAGATATATATCTTTATGCTTGAACATGCACATTTGGTAAACTGACGATTGATGCACTTACCGTGTTGTTGAAATGAGTATATATAAAGGCATAGGAGACACATAATCTCTCAAAGGGATTACACAAATCTGATTTATTAGTGTACCTAGTGGATCGAAGATGGCGTATGTTGAGATGAAGAGTTGTAGTCGACCATATTTAGTCCCACATCTTATATTGTAGGCTTGTGTGTGTGAGTGGTGCCTAAAAATGGACTATTGTATCCCCTCATTTATCTTTGATAAGAATATAGAAACACGCCCATAGGGATATTTCTCTCACGGTTTCCTCCCTACTCTTCGTAAGTGGAGTTTCCACGTAAATCTAAGTGTTCCTTCCTGATTGCTTTAATATTTATGTTCGTTTCCGTATTATTTATTTCTTAACGCCTTTCTGAGCAAGTCAATTTTGGATTTTTTAAGTTCATCATTTTTTTTTTTTGTTATCCTTATGAAGATTTGGAGTTTTTAATCTTTCTATTCCACAACTATCTCATTGGGGTTCTCATCTATCATCGTAAAGAAAAAGGGCCCAAGGTGATCACAGCGATGGAGTCAATCCCATAGGTGTGATCGTAACGGCGACATTCTCCTTGACTGCAAGTACGAAGAAGTGGTAAGGTATCAATGGTAGCAACAAGGCGATGGAGAGCTTGGTGACAGTGATCTTGCACGAGATTGCAAATGCCACGCCTCAAAAACCCAGGCCCCCAATGAGGGTTGGACTTTCGAGGGTGGCAACAAGAAGATGTGCTAGTTTATTTACTTCAGGTTGTACCAAACTAAATTGAGCTACCAAAGAGTTCCATTTATTAACAAAATAAAAGAAAATATCTGAAGAATGACACGTAAATTATAATGGACAGGACAAATTAAATTGCACTAAGCTTGTTGCATTACGTTGTGTGGTGAGGGTCATGTCTTTTATTATTTTTTATTGGACACTTGTTATACTTTTTCCCTCACCTCTCTCAGAGGTGTACGACAGCTTAGTAATTATGAAGTTTCATTTTCTCCAACTTGATATTAGAGCCAAGTTGGGTATTCCACCAAGAAAACCCTAACCCTACCACACAACCTCGCCACCACCGCCATCACCGGCAGCAGCGTCGGCCAACAGCAGTGCCGCCGCCTGTAGTAGCACCGTTGCCGCCCAATCACCGCAGCGACAGGAGCGGCAGGAGGGTCTATCCAGCCCCCTCCTCTTCTCTAGCGCCTTCTCCTTGCTGCCAAGTCTGCTCCGACGATAGCAAGAGGGTAGTAGGCCCTGTTTTCCCTTGCAACAAGGTCTAAGAAGGTCCTTGGTACATTGGTGATGGAGTTCCAAGGCAAAGAACGTTAGGAAGGTGTTTGGAAATTCATCTTTGATAGTATGATCAAATCAATATCTTGATTTCTATTTTAGGGTGTGTATTCCTCTGTTGATGCATGTTTTGGGATATGTATTCCCCTTGGATTGTTGACAAATATTGGAACCGTGTGTAAGCGGAGTTTTTAGGGTGTGCATTCCCCAGTAGATGCATATTTTGGGGTATGTATTCCCCGTGTTTGTCTGAATTCAGATTTATGTTTGAAGACGTTTGTGGTACGATTTCACTACTGCCTCATCATCGTCAGAATCCGAAATGACGTCAGAACAAACTGGAGAAAGTGTAATCTACAAGAATCCATTTTTTGCTCCTATTGTGAAGCTTGATGAGACCAATTACCAACGTTGGTCTCAGACATTTCTTGTGACTGTAGGACATGAGAAGCAACATGTCCTCATAGAAGCATCACCAGAGCACAAGACAGGTAAATATGCAACCTAGAACAGAGATGATGCCATGGTAAAGGTCGGGATACTAAACAGTGTGATACCCCGCATTGGAGATGAAGTCATCTACTACAAAACTACCAAACAGATGTAGGATGGTCTAAAGGACGCATATTCTCATGAAGCTAACTCCACCCAGGTCATTCAGATTCACTATGACCTCTATCATTTAAAGCAAGAATCCATGAGTCTCTCGCAGTACTATTCCACAATGAAGGGACTCTTGGAGAAGTATAATGCCAACAGGCCCATGTGTACCTCAACCATGTGCAGGGATCAGAGGAAGGAGTTCTCCGCACATATGTTTTTAGCAGGGCATAATGATAGTTATTCTGTTGCACGCTCACATATTTTGACGTCTGATCTTCCTCCCATTGAAGAGATATGCAGGAGACTTAGCAGGTTGCAGGTCCAATCTACACCAGAGCTTGTTACTAGTCATACCTCCTCTGCTCATGCAGCTGTGAATACTCGTGGAGGACAGACTGGAGCCTTCCGAGGCAAAGGCAAGGGGTGTGCTGATGGTGGTCGTGCCAAGCCCACCTGCTCCTATTGTGGAAGAATTTGCACATTGAGTCTAAGTGCTGGAACAAACTTGGAGGACCTGCAGTTGCCAACCAAGTTTCTATGACTACACCTCCAACTGTGTCTACTGAGGCAGTGACCCTTGCAAAGACGAACTATGATGCAGTTGTACAGCGTCTAACTCAATTGACCCATAAGCAACCTCAGTCCTCAGGCACTGCTGCTTATGCCTCCGCATCAGGTATGAATAGTTCATAGTTGATTGATTTAGGTGCCTCAAATCATTTGTCAGAGAATTCCCCGTGTTTTGGGAATATACAAAAGGTATCACAAGATCACTTAGTACAGCTTACAAATGGTGGGCATGCCCCCATCTGTGGTAAGAGAGGAGTGTCAGTTACTCCCTCCATGCACCTCTCTAATGTTTATTATATGCTTGACATGACATTGCAATTACTGTCTATTAGTACTATTACTAAGCAGTTGAATTGTCATGCCATTTTTTATGCGATTGGATGTACGTTTCAGGACCACATGACGGGGAGTACGATTAGTGGTGGCCATGAGGAAGTGGGTGTATACTGGTTGGTTCAGAGTCCTATTACTGCAGCCTGTCAAGCGAGTACTACTACAGGGAGTGCCTTGCAATGGCACAGACGACTAGGCCATCCTTCACTAGACAAGCTACGTCGAATCATTCCTCATCTTTCGCCTGCCATGAAAATTCAGTGCATTGCCTGTCAGCTGGGGAAGTATCACCGTGCCAGTTTTCCAGCTTCTATCCCGTCTAATAGTTTTGTTTGTTTTGATTTATTACATTGTGATGTGTGGTGTCCTAGCTATGTGGCAGACCAACAAAGTTATCGATACTATCTGTTACTTATGGATGATTTCTCTCGTTTGTCATGGATACTTTTTATGCGGAATAAATCAAAGGTTAGATCTATAATTCAGCAATTTGTGGTATTTGTGAAAACTCAGTTTGGTGTGTGCATTAAGAAGATCAAAACTGATAATGCCTTAGAATTTTGTACTAAGAATTTAGCATCCTTATATGGATCACTTGGCATTATACATTAGACGTCCTGCCCTCACACGTCACAACAGAATAGGATTGCTAAATGCAAACACCGTCATATTCTGGATACAACTTGAGCCTTGCTCATCCAGTATAGTATTCCACATAGCTACTGAGGAGATGTTCTCACCGCTTGTTATCTCATTAACAAGCTTCCTTCTATGTACTTCATGAGCAGATCTCACGGAACATTCTTTATCCTGATTCAAATTTGTTTACTGTGCCACCAAATACTTTTGGTTGCATGGCATTTGTGTACCTCCTTGGGCCTGGTTGTGATAAATTGGCTTCGAAGGCGGTTAAGTGTGTGCTTCTTAGCTATTCATGCACTCATAAATGATATAGGTGTTTTGACCCAATACACCAGAGGCACTATGTTAGTGCGGATGTGATCTTCCATGAATCTATTCCGTACTTTTCTACTTCAGGTCATCAGTTGAAGGAGGTTGAGATGACTATACCGATGCTTGTACCTCCTATAGCCATAGAGGATTTCTCACGGAGCAGTAATGTACCTGCTTCAAAGCGGAATGTGGTCAAATTTAGAGTTGTACCACTAGATGATATACCTTTAAAGGTGCTACATATCAACTTCCTGTCAGCTATAGAGAGGACACATCCCTCCTCAGTTCCTACTAAGCCATCACCATCCTCTCCCACTCAGGTATATGTTGAGGATACCGACAATACTTCTCCTGATAATGTCTCCAGGTTCTACCTCTATACCCATAAATTACGATGTTTTCATTGCTATCAAAAAGGATCCTCGATCTTGCACCCAATATCATGTTGCTGGAAGTGTTGTTTCTACTGATTCTCTGGGTACGAAGTTTCATGAATTCACTGCTGCAATTTCCAGTGCTGAGATACCTACCTCTTACAAGCAGGCTCTACTACATCCACACTGAACGGCAAATATGGAGATGTCTGCTCTTACTGACAAAGGCACCTGAGAGCTTACTACTTTACCTCTTGGTGCACACCTTGTTAGAGCTAGATGGGTCTTTACCTTGAAATACAACCCAGATGGGTCTATTTCTCGGTATAAGGCTCGCCTTGTAGCCAAATAATTCACCCAAACTTATAAGGTGGATTTCTTTGACACATTCTCTCCAGTTGCTCGACTTTCCACAGTCTGTATACAGATTTCTATTGCATCTCATTATAGATAGCATTTACACCAACTGGATGTCAAAAATGCATTACTCTATAAAGATTTACAGGAGGAGATATATATGCAACAATCTCTTTGGTTTGAAGTTCAGGGGGAGTGCGTATGTAGGCTTCGTAAAGCTATTTATGGTCTTAAATAGAACCCCCGAGCCTGGTTTCAGCGCCTGTTTGAGGCGTTGTCTGTTATTGGGATGCAGAGGTCCTTATTTGATCATTCACTATTTGTGAGAAAGACCAGTGGTGGTACAGTGGCTCTACTTGTGTATGCGGATGACCTTATTCTCACAAGTGATGATGTAGCTGGTGTTTCTTAGGTGTAGGAGTATTTGGCACGACAATTTGTCATGAAGGACCTTGGGAAACTAAGATACTTACTAGGCATTGAGATTGCCACAAGCAAGGGATAGTTATGTCACAGAGAAAATATGCCCTTGACATTCTCTAGGAGACTGGGATGCTAGGATCCAAGGATGATAATATTCCTATGGATCCTAAAGTACACCTCTTTAATGATACTGCGAAATTAACGAACAAGAAGACCTACCGACAGTTGGTAATGAAACTGTTATATCTGACCATTACTATGCTAGATATTAGCCTTGCAATAAGAAAGCTAAGTCAATTCATAGAAAAACTAAATGATGATCATTGCCAGGCTGTGATGCAGGTGTTGAGGTACATCAAAGGATGTCCAGGTAGAGGCATCCTCTTCCAGAAGAAGGCTCCTATATCTATTATTGCCTACTCAGATGCTGATTATGTAGGAGATGTTGGAGACAGGAGGTCTACGACTAGCTTTTGTACTTTTGCAGCCAAAAATTTGGTGACCTAGAGGAGCAAGAAACAGACTGTTGTTTCACGCTCTAATGCTTAGTCCAAGTACCGTGATATGATACATACTACAGCTGAGATGATATCGATAAGATCTTTGTTGTGAGATCTTCATATTACTATTCAGGAGCCAATGGAAATGTATTGTGACAATTGAGTTGCAACATACATTGCCAACAATCTCATGTTCCACGAGAGAACAAAACATATGGAAGTGAATTGTCCCTATACCAGGAGTTTAATTCAGTAGGATCTACTTCGCACTACTTGTCTTACTTCTTCATACCAGACAGCTGACATGTTTACTAAGTAGTTATCTCACCCTCCATTTGAGAAGTGTAAAAACAAGCTGGGCATGATGGATCTATATGCTCCAGCTTAAGGGAGAGTGTTGCGTTACATTATGTGTTGAGGGTCATTATGTTTTTTTTATTTTTTATTGGACTCTTGTCATAATTTTTCCCTCACCTCTCTCTATATAAAGAGGTATAGGGATGGCTTAGTAATTATGAATTTTCATTTTCTCCAACTAATCTAGCTTATGAAACAGGAAATCCATCATAAACTAAAGCATCAAGGTTACCTGTGGAAGAACACCTGGCAACTCCTGCACTGCGACAAATTCCCGCCCATCGAAGACTCACGACAGCAACCTAAAAGGTCACGAATAAGGATGAGCCAATCGGCTCAGTGGAGAAAAACTAATGTATTTCAATAAAAACACAGGGTAGTGTCCAGTTTCACCAGCTGAGTAAAACCTTAGCCCAAACACAAAACCCCAGGTTTCAATTCCCAACCCGATTTCACCTTAGGAACCACCATGGTCCAAACCATTAATCATTCCCATTGATTAATGCTACACGTTTTAACGTAATTATCCTAATGATCCAAGATCCTAACACCTGCCACCCTGATCCCTGGAGTAAGTAAATCAACCCTTCCTATCGAAGATCTCGATGTACCCTCTCCAATGATACACTTGTACCATAACCCCTCTTTGGCCTTCAGAGAGATTAAAGCACTCATGTCCACCAGACAAGAATACCCATTCCGATCGTTAAAACGTTGACTACACCCGAGGTCCCTGGAAAACTATTCCACGCAAAACATCCCTGAGTACCCGGTCCAAATGATTCGACGATAGCGACTCCCCGCTGCCCGTGATCCCTAGAAAGTTATTCCAAGCAAGATCACATGCATTCTAATGCCTGGGATCCCTAAAAGCCTATTCCACACAGGATCACCCGCAATCCGATGTCTGGGATCCCTAGAAGACTATTCCATACAGAACTTCCCGCAATTCCCATTACTAGAGATCCCTAGAAAGCTATTCCACGCAGGATCAATCGAGTCATGACACCTGATATCGCTAGAAAGCTATTCCACCCAAGATCTCAACTTGCCTCGCGTCCAGTCAGATTCAGGTCATACCCAATGCTTCATCTCCATGACGACACCCTTCAAAACCCCAACCAGGAACCACACCAGTTATGAGATTGAACTCCGGTAGCCACCAGCTACACCATATTCCCAGGTCTCCAACCCACGACAGTAAACTCACGGTTCACAAAGTCCCAATGTCTCGCCTTACGAGCTCACCTATTCTACCTAATCACTCCATAACCCTTTTTTTTCCCTTAATCAGCACCAAATCAGGCAACTCTAAAGGCCTACTGGATCATCAGGGGCCTTATCCAAAACCTTAAGATCCAAGCATTTCGATTATTAAACTTTAGCCAAATCATCAACATGTTCAACATTTTGAATTCGGACCTTTACTTGGATTAAATCCCCTTTTAATCATATTCTTAGAGCTTAAGAGTTCCTTGCCTCTTAGCTCTACCAAAGTGAATCATGTATGCCAGTACCGATACTAGACTTTTTAATCATATTCTTAGCTCAAGAGTTCCTTGCCTCTTAGCTCCACAAGGTGAATCATATATGCCAGCACCGATGCTAGACTTAAGTACCAGTACTAACATGTAGTGACCCAACCAAGCTATAGTGTGCCAGTACTGATACTAAGCTCTAGCACCAATACCAGGCACCCATAACACAGCCTCAATCAGATCAGCCAGTACCGATACTAAACTTTAGTGCCGATATTGGGCACCCCCAGTCATGGCCGACTAAACTCATCCAGTACCAGTATTGGCCACTAGTAGCGGTACCAGTACCGGTTGCCTTCAGTCCCAAGCCTAAGGCCCTTTTATAGCAGGTGTGAAGTCAACTAGTACTGGTACTGGTCGCCAATATCAGTATTAGGTGCCTCCAACACTTAGTTCTGAACTTCAAAACATCCATTGGATAACCCATCCGTTTCCCACACTCAACACCAAATCCAACATGACCAAAACATGAATATACACATTTACAAGTACACAAGAGCCATGTGCAACAAGATAAATCAGTAAAACACTACCTCGTTTATCTCAAAACCTTGATGTCCAAGAACCACCCCTCCAACCCTTAAGATCATCACATAAAAAGGGCTTACCACTATACAACCCAAACCACACACACGGACCGATTCCCAACCCTAAAACCGTCCCTCCACTAATCCTAAACGTAGGGAATCAAGAGAAGATAAACAAGAGGACCCTACCTCGAGATGGAGCTCCTCATCCTTCATTCCCCTACGCAGCAACAGCCACAGCAACAACTACAGCAGCAACGTCAACAGCAACGTCAACAGTAGCAGCTGCAGCAACAACGGTAGTAGCAGCAACAGCAACAATGGCAGTAGCGGCTGCAACAATGGTAGCAACAACGGCAGCTCCTGCAGCAACAGCAACAGCGTAAAGGAGCTGGCTGACGATGAAGAGGGGAGGAGGTAAGCACTGGTGGGAAAGGGGAGGATGGCTTGAGGAAGCAAAGAAAATGAGGTTCTCTCTTTTATTTTAATTGGATTTACTTATATAAGGGGTAGAACAATTACACCCAAGGCCCCTCCACTTACTTTCTTAAGTTCCAAGAAAGCCCAGCAAGCACCATTTCTCGCGAACAACCCCTCATCTGTTTATTTCTTAAACTTTTGCTAATAAAGGGATTACTTTTTGAGATTACCATTGTCAAATTAAGGACCCCAAAACCCTTAATCGACCATTAACCAACCAAATTAAGATTTTAATTAACCCGTTGAGTATTTTACAAATCCAGACCCTTACAACAAGATATCTGCAACTTCCACGCGATGTCGATGCTGCGGTGAAGAAGGGCATGTGCCTAGCGGCAGCAACACTTCTGATGCTGCTAGCAACACTAGCGACACTGTTGCACTACTGCTAGAGTGGGGAGACTAAAGAGGTGCATTGCCACACATGGCCAACACACCGGCGAGGTCATAGCGGCATGCTTGACTACTGAAGGTGTGAGATTGTAGAGAAGAAGAGTGCATGAGATCTCAGGGAAGACGACGAAGGAGGCGACGACAATCAAGGTAAGATCGACGTGGTCATGACAGTAGCGACAATCTTGGCAGAGATCTCGATGTAAACGATTCATCTTAATTGCTCATCGAGGAGCGATCTCCGACAAAGATCACGACGCAGATCTCACGTGAGATCGCTTGCATGTCAGGAAGCACGAGCAGTAAAGAAGTCAAAGATGATAGGGATGAAGAAACGAAAAGAGCTTAATTTTTGGGTTCTTTTGAACCCTTAAAAGGAGGTATTTTTAGGTTTTTTATTTTGAGCATTTATCAACTTTACCTATTAGGTTTTCTTTTATATTTTTTCTGCTCCTTTTGTGTCACTTCCCACCAATGTAAAGGAAAGGGGCAAAGAAAAAAAGGTATGGGAGAAGAAGACAGGAGGACAGTAGAAAAAAAAAAGCGAAAAAGAAAAAAAAAAGTAAGATAAACAAGAAAATACATATATATAAGGGACAGAAAGGAGGAAGAAAGGAAAAAAAATAGAAAAAAATAAACATATATATTAAAAAAATATGATGATAATGAAGAGAAAAGGAGGAGAAGCCCTTCTTTATTATCTTTTCTTCTCTATAATATTTTTTTCCCCCATACGAGTATAGGAGAAAGAGGAAGTGTAAAAGCCCATTGTAACCCCATACAAACTCTTTATTTGAGGTCCCCATATGAGAGAAACTCACTTTATTTTTTGGTCCCTAAATGAAAGGACCACTATCTTGATCTCTAGAGAAGAGACCTCTTTCTTCAAGTTTCCATGTGGAAGAGGCTTAGTCTCTTGGTCTCCATGAGAGACCCTTTTTAGAGTCTTCAAAAACACCAGTACTAGAGTCAACTTTAGCAACACATCTTTGGACTTCGACCTACACCCGCCTACAAGCAAGAACGTGGATGCAAGGAAGCCGGCGACACATGATGCGAGGAAGCAGTGACCTAGCAGTATCAATTTGAGTTGTGTTTTGTTCTGCTTTGTAGAGTAAGGATTTATTTTGTACAAATTGAGCATTACATGCTCCAACTTGAGGGGGAGTGTTGAAGTGAAGAGTTGTAGTGGACCATGTTTAATCCCACATCTTGTATTGTGGGTTTGTGTGTGTAAGCACTGCCTATAAATAGGCTATTGTACCCCCCCCCATTTATTTTTGAGAAGAATATAGAGAAACACACCCAAAAGGACACTTCTCCTGTGATTTTCTCCCCACTCTTCGTGAGTGGGTTTCCATGTAACTTCAAGTGTTCCTTCTTGATTGCTTTGATATTTATGTTCGTTTCCATATTATTTATTTCTTAACAGCGTAGTTTATGTTCAGCCACCACATTCTATTGAGATGTGTGAGCACATGAAATCTGGTGAAGAGTGCCATTAGCAAATAAAAAATCAACATCCTTTTGCATAAATTCAAGAGCATTGTCACTGCAAAACATTTTTAACACACGTGGAATAAAACTTTTGAACTTCATTAAAAAACTTAGGAAAATTCGACACTCTCATATTGATCCCTCAACAAAAAAGTCCACGACAACCAATTATAATTATCAATGAAAATAACAAAATACCAATAAACACACGGTGACTTATTTGACAAGGACCCTATACATCACAATGAATCAAATCAAAGGGAGCTAGACTCCTCTTATTCTGATGAGAAGCAAAAGAAATACGAAGGTGTTTGCCAAGTTGGCAAGCTTCACAGTTTAGCTTATCAGGAACAGACTCAAGAAATATCTTCCAAAGTCTAGAGACAGATGAATGACCTAGATGACGGTGCTACAAAATAAGATCAGTCGAGATTGACGCAACGCCAACAAAAACGTAAGGAGTATCAATGTAATAGAAGCCATCACGCTCAAGCTCCCCACCAATTATCTTTCCCATCCAGATATCGTAGAAAAAGGACAAAATGCTCATCAAAAATCATCCGATAGTATAACTCTTTACACTGTTTACAAATAGATAGTAAACTCAAGGAAAACTCAGGAGCACAGTAAACATTGACCTTCAAGTATAGAGGCATCTTCCAAATTAAAGAATAATCTTTCCAAACCAACAGGATAGGACCGACCTCCAACGAAATCATCTTAAATGCCTTGGTTATCAAAAACCTACCATCCTTCCAGGCAAAACCATCCTCAAGGTCATCACCAATAGATAGCCCATGCAACATCCCAAATAAACACTTTTATTATATTAGAGAACTCAAGAAACAAAAGGGGTTATTGGTCTCTAAACGTGAAGATCACGTCAATCTCCAAACACTTATCTTTTGATTGTTGAGAGTTTTCTCCACTCTCTTCATGAGGTTTTCATAAAATAGCCTCGATCCATGGAGGTGGAGGTTTTTGCCCATCTCACTCAACCTGGGAGAAACTAAGACTTGATGTTGCTAACAACACTTAAATTGAGGAACCTCATGGAGGGCATTTTCAATAACAGATCTTTTCAAACTACCTATTTAAAGAACATCTGACTTATATTGGAGAATCTTCAATTCATTTGCCTGATTATACCATGGTCGACACTGCAGCCCATCTACCTGCTCCATCACCCTAAGACCTATAGAGTATATCGAGTAAGGGGCAGCATAATTATATTTTACAGTCCAGAGCTTGACAAGCAAACATTCGAGAGTGTTGAGAGTTAAAATTATTGGTAAGTTTGATCCAACGATTAAGATTAAGATCAGGAATTTAACCTTTAGATTCAAAAAAAGAATATGACCAATAAAAACACCATTGTATTACTATTTCTCTTGAGAAGAATCAATGAGTAATCTAGCTGTCTAGGCCACTTCTCCATGGTTTTTTCTCTAAGCAATTTTCGCATTATATTTCTTGCACATTTATTTTCATTTGTTGGTGTGTATTACCTCTTTTATTTCTATCTCCATGGTTTTTTCTCTAAGCAATTTTCGCATTATATTTCTTGCACATTTATTTTCATTTGTTGGTGTGTATTACCTCTTTTATTTCTATCTTATTGTAAGGTCTATGATAATTTTTGTCCCTCAGAGACATTTATATACTTTTAGCTCTACAGTCCCTCTCTATATAAAAAGGGCCTAGGGTTTCTAATAGAATTAACTCTTTTCATCCAATTTGGTATCAGAGCACCGGTCCTAGACCGTGGCTCTAAATATCCCACCCCCCAAGGCCTCCTAAACCGTAACACCGAATCCCATTCTCACCTCCTTCCTCGGTGGCAGCAACAGTCTCCGGCGGCCCTCCAGCCACACGCAGGAGCCCTAGCGGCCCCCGATGAGGCCCTTGAGGCTCAATTCAGCCTCTGAGGCTTGATTTAGCCCCACACATGAGCCCTAGTGGCTGGAGGCGGTGCCCCTAAGGCCCCGATTCAACCCTTGCAACGGGGCTACAGCGGCGCAGAAACCTCTGAACCACCGAGCGATGCTCCGGCGAGGGTCGATAGACCCAGCAACGGCGTTGCGACCTACAGCAACTAGCGGCGATGCTGCTGGTCCAAGGGTCGCTGGCAGCACTCTGTAGCAAGCGCTAACGCCACCGCCAAGCATCCAGTAGCATCGTGACGGCCGTCTAAGGTTGCGACCGGCGAGGAGCGGCGGCGCAACCACCTATTGTAGCCGTGAGTGTGATTTTTGACCCTTGTGCAGCATCCGTGAGGGGCATATTGCCCTGATCTAAGGACTGTAGTCCTATTTTTGTTGCAAGAAGGAGGCTAAACTTCTTCAAGATCTCCTTAGGTGTTCTCCTTGCACCAAGGTGAGGCTAACGCCTGTCTAAGGAAGCCTCTTAGCAACTATGCAGATCTGAATCGGTTGAATTTTTAGATTATTTGATGGTTTCTTGGTCCTAGACACTTGATTGAGTCTTCTGGATTGTGAAGATGGCTTCAGATGATCAATCCAAGGTGTCTTCGGGCTCTATTTCGGACACCGGGGTACTCAAGAACCCGTTCTTTGGTCCTGTTGTTAAGTTGGATGAGACCAACTACCCGCGGTGGTCCCAGGCCTTTCTTATGACCGTCAGGGGTCATAAAAAGAGCCATATACTTACATATCCAGAGCCTGAGAACAAAACTGGCACAAATGTCAACTGAGATAGTGATAATGCCATGATTTGTACATAGCTGATGCAGACAGTTATTCCTAGAATAGGAGATGAGATCATTTATTATACTACAGCGAAGGAGAAGTAGGAGTCTTTGCGTGATACTCATTCACATGCCAAGAACTCCACACGTATTTTCCAGGTCTTTTACGACCTCTTCTATCTACGTCAAGAGGGATGAACGCTGTCACGGTATTATTCACTTATGAAGGGAATGCTGGAGGGGCACTACCCCTACCTGTCATGGTGTGGCTGTGAGTCCTAGAGGAGTTTGAGGAGATAGTTGGCCGTCTCCCTTTTCTTGGCCGGCCTTGGACCTGAATATGCTGCAGCCAGATATCAGATTCTTACTACTCCCAAGCTTCATACCCTGGAGGAAGCATACAGTAGACTCAGCAGAGTCACAGTACGTTCTCCTACTGCTGACTCTACCGCTCAATCATCTGCGCTGGTTGCGATCCCTGGACATGGCAAGGGTACTTATCCTACATGTGGTCATGGACGTGGACATTCTTCTGGTACGCAGAATAGGACTCCGTGTACTTACTATGGTAGACTTGGTCACTTTGAGGCTACATGTTAACAGAAGCATGGTAGACCACCGGTGGCCAATCAGGCAGCTGAAATCCCAGATTCAGCCCTTCCTACCTCTGATGTTAGCTCCTTGAGAATTGAGATTGAAACTTTGCGGCAGCAGATTGTTCAGTTGACTCAGGCTTTCTCCTCTCAAACTCCTGACACTACAGCTATGGTTACTTCTTCAGAGACACCTGTGACTGGTATGTCATCCCTTTTGTCTTCTGGTGAGTGGCTGATTGACTCTGGTGCATTTAAGCACCTATGCGGCAATAGAGGCTTTCTCCCAGCTTGCACCTATTACACCTACCAGGACAGTACAGGTGGCTGATGGGAGACACTCGCCACTTGTTGGCAAGGGAGGCGTCTTTATCTCCTACATTGAGGCTTGCAGATGTGTATTATGTGCCTGATTTTCCATTGAGTTTATTATCTGTTAGCAATATCACCAGAGATCTGAACTGCTGAGCTAATTTTGATGCGTCATCTTGTGTCTTGCAAGACAAATTCACTGAGAAGATGATTGGTGGAGGACGTAAGGAACATGGGGTGTACCGTCTGAGCCATACCACTTTTGTTACTTCTACTACTCAGGGCATTGCTTCTACTGGATCTCCTCTCCAGTGGCACCACCGCCTTGGCCATCTACCCATCCATCACCTTAGACGTGTTCTACCGCATATCCCCTCTACTACTACTCTCAACTGTGATGCCTATCATCTTGGAAAGCACTACAGGGCTAGCTTCTCCAGTTCTTCCTCTGTTTCATCTGTTGCTGCATTTGATCTGGTTCATATGGATGTGTGGGATCCCAGTCGTACTCCTGATCGACTTGGGAACAAATATTATCTTATTTTAGTTGATGATTTTTCTCGTATTTCTTGGATGTTTCTCTTGAAAAATAAGTCTGATATAGGGTAATTATTGAGAACTTTGTCAAGGAAATAAAAACTCAGCATTTGTGTTTAGTGAAGTATTTTCGTTCTGATAATGTCTTGGAGTTATATACTATGCGTCTACGTAATTTCTTTTCTAGTTGTGGCATTATTCATGAAACTACATATCCTCATACCTCTCAACAAAATGGTGTTGCTAAGAAGAAACATCGTCATATTCTTGATGTTGCCCGCACCTTAATGATTCATCATTCGGTCCCATCTCTTTACTAGGGTGATGCTGGTTTGACTGCATGTTTTTTTATTAATCAGATGCCCAATGCTGCATTACATGAACGAATTCCTCTTTAGGTCATGTATCCTGATCGCCTCCTATTTCACGTCACCCCTCGGACTTTCGATTGCATTGCATTTGTCCATTTGTTGAGACCGAGTCGGGATAAACTTACATCAAGAGTAGTTAAGTGCATTTTTCTAGGGTATAGTCGGACACAAAAGGGGCATCACTGTTTTGATCTGCTTACTTCTCGGCATTATGTTTCTGCGGTGTCACCTTTCATGAGGCTATACCTTTCTTTTCTGCGACGGCTATTGAAATGCCTCCTGAGGGTGATATGGCACCTATGCCATATACACCCATTCACTTTGAGAGCTTTCCTAAGATTCCTGTCCCTACTACACCATCACTACCACCTGCTACGCATCCCTTTCCACGACTAACAAGGCCACTCCAAACATACGTTCGCCCTCATACTAACTATCAGGAACCCCCACCCTCGCCTTCATCGTGAGCTTCTCAGGTGAGTCCTTTAGACACTGACATATGTTTGCCATGTGATGGTCACAGGGAGAGGACATGTGATGCGCCATGCAATGATCTTGATATTCCAATAGTCATTCGGAAGCAACCACGGACCTGCACCACTTATCCTACGGCAGGGGCACTTGCTATTGACAGTCTATCTCCTGAATTTGCTGGATTTACACAAGCGTTAGCTACTACGCAGATTCTAGCTACTTACCGTGAGACCATGCTTGATCCAAAATAGCGGGCAACCATAGAGGATGAGATGGTCGCTCTTCAAGGCCGTGGGACTTGGGAGCTAACTCCACTTCCTGATGGTGCTGCACTTATTGGCTGCTTATAGGTATTTACTGTGAAGTTTAATCCTGATGGTGGTGTTTCTAGGTACAAAGCCCGCCTTGTGGCAAAGGGGTTCACTCAGACTTATGGGGTTGACTTCTTTGATACCTTGTCACTAGTTGCCAGGCTTCCCATGGTCCAAGTATTGATTGCAATGGCAGTTCAGTTGGATTGGCCCTTGCATCAACTAGATGTCAAGAATACATTTCTTTATGGTGATCTCTAAGACGAAGTCTATATGCAACAGCCACCTAGCTTTGAGAGACAGGGAGAGTGTGTATGCCAATTACGGAAAGCTATATATGGCCTCAAATAGAGTCCCAGAACCTGATTTCAGAGGTTGTCACAAGTTGTTGCAACTAGATTCATGAGATCGACAGTTGATTTTTCACTTTTTGTCAGGAGGACTACACGAAGTACTATGGTACTTGTTTATATTGATAATTTGATTATCACAGGGGACGATCAGCAAGGCATTGCTGAGGTCAAGCGCATCCTTGCAGAGCAGTTTGTTATGGACTTGGGGGCCCTACGGCATTTCCTTGGTATTGAGGTTGGTCGCAGTAAGAAGACTGTGGTCTTGCTCAGAGGAAGTATGCTTTACATATCCTGCAGGAGGTTGGTATGCTTGGGGCCAAGGAGGCCAATATTCATATGGACCCCAAGATGCTACTTTATGATGAAGATGCACAGGTGCTGGACAGTAGACAGTATAGACAGCTTGTGGGCAAGCTATTGTATCTCACTATCACAAGGCCAGATATCTCCTTTGCAGTTGGGAGACTAAGTCAATTCATGGCCAAGCCAACACGTCAACATTGAGATGCGGCATTAATGGTACTTAGATATGCCAATAAGGCTCTTGGAAATGGTCTTTTTTGCTCCAAGTGATCTTCTATAACATTGGTTGGATACTCAGATACAGATTATGCTGGATGTCATGTGGATCGCAAATCTACTACTGGGTTCTGCACCTTCTTAGCAGGGAATTTGATCACATGGAGGAGCAAGAAACATGGCACAGTTGCGAGATCCAGTGTCAAGTTTGAGTACAGAGCTACAGCTCAGACGACTGCTGAGATGATGTGGATCAAATCCTTGCTTATTGATCTATATGTGCAGTTTTCTAGCCCCATAGAGATGAGGTGTGATAATAGAGCAACCACCTTCATTGCTAACACCAGCTTTTCACGAGAGGATGAAGTATGTTAAGGTTGACTGTCACTATACCAGGGACATTATTCAGAAGAGACTGCTATACACCACTTCAATTGCATCTGAGGAGTAGACTGCAGATATTTTCACCAAATCTTTGGCCAGATCTTCATTTGATACTTGTATGTCCAAGCTGAGCATGATAGATATCTACGCTCCAGCTTGAGAGGGAATGTTGATGTATATTAGCCCTTTTATTTCTATCTTATTGTAAGGGCTATAATAGTCTTTGTCCATCAGGAATTTATGTACTTTTAGCGCTACGATCCCTCTCTATATAAAGAGGGTCTAGGATTTCTAATGGAATTGACTATTTTCATCCAATTTCATTACTCAAGAAATACTATTGTCCAACTTAACAGTTGGAACAAAGAAAAGGGAACTTTTGAATATGTGAATTTCCTGACTATCTCTAATATGAAAGACGAAGTAGACATGATGAACACAAGGTGAGAAGGCCTCAGCACAGGCAAAGACAAAAAAAATAGATATGTATTCTGCTGTACATGGATATTGCCATCAATTATGAATCGACACGACACCATATAATCAGCACTAGCAGAGGCTACAGAAAAATGGCTACAGGCACCCCAAGTAGATGCAACCCATAACCAGCAGCAGCAACAAATCTTCAGTAACAGCAGCAGAAACCAGAGAATCCACCATAACAAAATGGGAATAGTCATTGAAGTAACTACTAATGTGGCAGCAGCTGCCAAAGAAGCATCTGCCGAGTCAATGGCTAAATAGCTGCAGACGGAGAGCAGCATGTGGCCCGCATGGCTGCCTAGGGCAGCAACTTGCAGAACATAGCCACTGGCTATGAAGAAGAGACTGGGAGTGGTAACTCTTAGTGGAAACTTTTGGAGGAGCAAACAAGTAGCCAGGGCATCTACTCTGATAGTTTGTAGATTTCAATAAGTTGTTTATAGTGAAACCTTAACACCATTATAAAGAACAAAAACAAGAAAATTACAAAAAAGTCCTTGCAGAAAATGACATTATCCTACAAACAGACTCGCACACAATATATATTATGAATTCCTTGACTAAGAGTATTAAAGTACCAGTGATATCGAGCCATCATACTGTCCAGAGTCTTGCAAATTTCAGTATCCCTACTAAAAAATAGTCAATTTTTTGCACACACGAAAGAAATTACCTCCATCTTGTCCAGCTGGGACCGGTACAGATGAAATCCATCCATTGGGAGAACTATGCCAGCATCATCACAGCTTAGAAGGGAACCTGTTTTCATCAGTTGCTGATTCCACTGCATGTTCAGGCGACCAATAACTTCCAATGCTACAGTACTTTTGCCAGCACCAGCAGGGCCAGCTAAGCCAATGATATACCTATCAACAATAAGCTCATCAATGAATCTAAAACCATGTAACAAAAAACAAGCGGAATACATGAGCTTTGCACAATATTTTCAATTTTAGGAACAAGGATCTCATCAAAGTAGGAAAATAGGGCTGAATTTTCTACAGCAAATGGTATAGGCTTGGACACATTCTTAACATGCAGGAAGTCAAACCCACTTCTCTATAATATATAGAATGAAAATAAAACAGATCCAACAGATTTATAACCCTACATGAAACCAACCATAGACGTGCTAATTGGGCATAATGCAGAGATACAATCTATGAGAAAGAATGCTGGAACTCACTTGGAACCATGAACAGAAGCTGTATTTACAGTTTGGATAAGGCGTTCGGTAAGCATGTCATAGATATCCTCCATGGACCTTGCATTTAAGTCAAACTCAATTATTGGCATGAACTTGCATTGATCCTTCAGAAAATGCAGTAAAAGCTTTACAAAGCCTTAACAAAAGAACTTTAAAGGCTTCAGCAAAAGAAAGGCATTTAGCGCAAAAAATTCTGCCAAAAATCTTATCACATAGAGTATCAACATCATAAAATTTTGAGAAGATGTCATCTTCTAAATATTGTTAGAAGACATAATGCATACACCAGTAAAAGCGTAGATTCAAATGTCAATAAACCAAATTTTATCGTTCCTTGGCCACAGGAAAATAGAAGCTTCATCAGTTGGTTAAAGTTTCCTTGCTTTCTCTGCAAATGCAGCCCCTTCTCTTGGAAAGGCAAATATTTTCTTGTCTTCTTGGGCATCTTGTGGGTACCAACATGGCCTTTATGTGCAATATGTTCTTAGTGTAATGTGCAATATGTTCTTGTGCATGTGCATGATTAGGCCATGCCGCTTGTTTCACCAAAAGGGAGCCAAGTGTTTCCTTTTCATGTTGAGTTAGATTTATGTTTTATGTTTGTAAGGGATGCTATGTTATTTTATTTTATTTAGTGGGTCTATGATGTACTTTTCCCACACTAATATAGAGGTGTAGGGACTTCTTGACAACCAAAGGAAGTTTGTTTTTTTCAACTTCGTATCGGAGTTAAGGTTGAGGACTCCACCAAAAACAAAACCCTAACCCTACCTTAAGCCTTCTCACTAAAGCTATTGCCACCACCACCGGCGGCCACGCCAACGCTGGACCACCGCCGCAGCAGCAACAGCACCAACTGCTACTGCTAGCCGCTACAGCAGTAGGCCAGCAGTAGGCCACTGCTGCTACCAGCAGCAGTAGAATGCAGGGCCGCCACCACCACCAACAGCAACGTAGGGCAGCCACCACCGCAAACAACAGCAGGCCACCGCTGCTAGTGGTGGCAGCAGTAGGAGGTTACAACGTCGGGAAGAGCTGCTACGACCACCACCTAGGCCACCGACCACCATCGCCCAGGCCAAGCCGCTGATTTTTTGTGCTCTCTCTCCTGCTGTTGGTGTTTGGCAGCAGAGAGAGGGCACATCTCTACCTTGTGTCTAATTGGAAGATCTTTGGATCGTAGTTGATGGAGTATTGAAGCCAAGGATCTTTTGGAAAGATGATGTGATGGTATTTTCAAATCCTATCTACTAGATTTGGAGTGTGTATTCCCCTTTGATACATGTTTTTGGGGTGTGTAGTCCCCTTGTGTATTGGCCGCATGTGAGCAGAGTTTTTTGGGATGAGTATTCTCCGATTGGCATATTTGTTGGGGTGTGTAGTCCCCATTTTCCGTCAATTTTCAGATCTGAAGTGTGAAGAAGTTCAGGGGTGTGTACCCTTCTCTGTGACACGTCGAACTTTGTTTGAGGCAGTGTGGTTCAGTAAACATGGCAGTGTCTCAGTCAGAGATTGCACTAGGAATTGCCGTGGGTGATACTCAAACCACTGTTGTGACGTAGTTGATTGATTCAGGTGCTTCTAATCATTTATTCGGGAATCTGGAGTGCTTTAGATAGATTCAACCTATCTCTCGGGGTCATACGGTACAGGTGGCTGATGGGCAACTTGCTCCTATTAGTGGTCAAGGGGAAATTAAAGTTACCCCTTCTATGCAGTTTAATCATGTTCAGTTTATTCCAGATTTATCCATGAACTTGCTCTCTGTCAGTGAGATCATTAAGCAGATGAATTGCCTGGTCATCTTTGATGAGCGTGGATGCATTTTCTAGGATAGAATGACAGGGAAGATTATTGGTAGTGGATATGAAGGAGTTTACCGACTTCAGCAGGGTCCTATGGCTGCTGCACGTCGGGTTAGCACCACATCTGGGAGTGCTTTACAGTGGCATAAACTGTTAGGCTATCCTTCTTTGAAAAAGTTATGCAGGCTTATTCCTTATGTGTCCCCAACTACACAACCTTCCTACGATGCATGTCAACTTGGGAAGCACCATAGATCTTCCTTTCCAACTGCTACAGGACCACGTTAAACTTCATGTTTTTAGTTAGTGCATCTTGATGTTTGGGGTCCCAGTAGGACTCCTGATAAAGCAGGACATTGGTACTATTTGATTGTGGTTGATAATTTTTCCAGATTGTCTAGGCTATTTCTCGTGAAGAATAAGTCTAAAGTAGGTCCACTGAATGAGAAGTTTGTGTTGATGATAAAAAATCAGTTTGATATTTGCATCAAAACTCTTAAATCTGATAATGTACTAGAGTTTTGTACTCGTCGGTTGGCAGAATTCTATGGCATATATGGTATAATTCATCAGACCTCATGTTCTCACACTTCTCAGCAAAATGGAGTCGCAGAGAGGAAGCACAAACATATCCTTAATATGGCCAAAGCTCTTCTTATCCACAACAATGTGCCACAAAACTATTGGGGATATGCAGTTCTCACTTCTTGCTACCTTATTAATAAATTGCCCTCCTCAGTGATTCACGAGCAGATACCATGGCAGGTGCTTTATCCAAATGATGAGTTGTTTGATCTTCCACCCAAGACATTTGGGTGCGTGGCTTTTGTACATCTCCTTAGACCTGGGCGTGATAAATTAGAACCCAGAGCAGTCAAGTGTATGTTTCTTGGCTATTCTAGTACTCAGAAGAGATATCAGTGTTTTGATCCCCTACACCAGAGACATTATATCAGTGCAAATGTCACCTTTCATGAAGAAGTACCCTATTTTTCTGTTGCTGCCAGGCAAGTGCAGAGTGTGCCGGAGAATGTGCTTGTACTAGTTGCTCCTATACCATTTGGTATATTCACAGATACTAGTAGCCCTTCTTAAGCTGATGAGTCACCTACCAGCACATTTATACAAGCACCAATGGATAAAGGGACCTTCAAGGGCCACACCTATCAGTTGCCAGTTGTGTATAGGGCAAAGCCCCCTCCATCTATTCCACAGACTCCTCAAGTTAGTGTTGATAACCTAGAGGTGGTTCCTACTCAAGAAACTGTTTCAGGCACAGTGTCAGCAGATGTAGCAGGTGGGAGTTTGCCACCTGAGGATAGTTGTCCAGGTCCTGATTCCATGAGTACTGATGAAGATATTCCTATTGCTATTAGGAAGGCTCCGCGATCTTGCACCCAGTATCGTGTTGCTCAGAGCGGTCTTACTAATGATTGTCTAAATTCGAAGTTTCATGCATTCACAGCTATTTATCTAGTGCTGAGTTACCTACCTCGTACCAGCAAGCTCTACTACATCCACACTGGAAGATAGCTATGGAGAAGGAGATGTCTACACTTACTACCAGAGGTACTTGGGAGCTGTCACCTTTACCGTCTAGCGCGCATCTTGGAGCCAGATGAGTCTTTGCCTTGAAATACAACCCAGATGGGTCTATTTCAAGATATAAGGCCCGCTTATTGGCTAAAGGATTCACCCAGACATATGGGATGGATTTCTTTGACACATTCTCCTCTGTTGCACGATTATCTACCGTTCGAATTCTTATATCTGTTGCAGCTCATTATGGATGGCAATTACATCAGTTAAAAATGTATTTTTGTACGGAAACTTAGAGGAAGAGATATATATGCAGCAGCCACCTGGCTTTGAGATTGAGGTGAAGTGTGCATGCAAGCTTCGTAAGGCCATTTATGGTCTTAAGCAAAGCCCTCGAGCCTGGTTCCAATGCCTATCTGAAGCATTGTCTATTATTAGGATGCAGAGATTTTCATCGGATCATTCACTATTTGTGAGGAAGACTAGTAGGGGTACAGTGGCTTTACTTGTATATGTGGATGATCTTATTCTTACAGATGATGATGCAGAGGGTGTATCTCAGATGAAGAAATACTTGGCACACCAGTTTGTCATAAAAGATCTTAGGAAGCTGAGATATTTTTTAGGCATTGAGTTTGCTGCAAGTAAGCAAGGGACAATTATATCGCAAAGAAAATATGTCCTTGATATTCTTCAGGAGACACGCATGCTAGAATCCAAAGATGCAAATATTCCTATGGATCCTAAAACTCATCTGTTTGAGGATGATGTGAAGCTAAAAGACAAGAAGGCATATCAACAGCGGGTGGGGAAGCTGTTATATCTGACTATCACTAGACCAGATGTTAGTCCTGCAGTGGGGAAGCTGAGTCAGTTCTTAGATAAGCCCACTGAGGTTCATTGGCAGGCTATGATGCAGGTGTTGAGGTACATCAAGGGATGTCCAGGTAGAGGCATTCTTTTTCAGAGAAAGGCACCTATGGCCGTTGTTGCATACTCAAATGCAGATTATGCAGGTGATGTCGGGGATAAGCGATCTACTACTGATTTCTGTACCTTTGTTGCTGGAAATTTGGTAGCCTGGAGGAGTAAGAAATAAAGTGTTGTTTTACGCTCTAGTGTTGAGTCTGAGTACAAGGCCATGGCACATACTGCTGTTGAGATGATATGGATTAAATCTCTGTTACGAGATATTCATGTTGATGTTCAGGAACCTATGGAGATGCATTGTGACAACCGGGCTGCTACCTACATTGCAAACAATCCTATGTTCCATGAGAGAACAAAACATGTGGAAGTGGATTGTCATTACACCAGGAGTTTAATTCAACAGGGTCTGCTTCGTACTACTTGTATTGCCTCCTCAGACCAGACTGTTGACATGTTTACCAAGCCATTGCCAAGTCCCCAGTTTGAGAAGTGTAGAAACAAGCTGAGCATGATGGATATATATGCCCCAGCTTGAGGGGAAGTGTTGAGGTATATTTATGTTTTATGTTTGTAAGGGGTGCTATGTTGTCTTATTTTATTTAGTGGGTCTATGATGTACTTTTTCCACACCAATATAAAGGTGTAGGGACTTCTTGGCAACCTAAGGAAGTTTGTTTTCTTCAACTTTTCTTATCAGCTCCATTAATGCTTTTAGCTACCAAGGACCTACTAGGGAAAGCTGATCTTACTTTTTACCAGGGGTCTAGGCCTTACTGACCTGGCTAACTTCATCCGAGTTTGTTCAACTCAGGTTATCCTCATGTCAGGTTAATCCTTTCCTTCACCCTTGTTAAGTTTTGCTCAGATTTCCCTTAATTAGTTCTTTTCCTTGATCCAAGAAAATTTTACATAATCATTTTCCCCCACTCCTCTCAGTATTCTATTAGTGAGAAGAGCTACTTCTTGAAGGTGAAGTCATCCTTCCAAGTTATCTCTTTCTTGGTTCCTCTTCCAAAGTAGGGTCTTCTTGGGTTTTTTAGGAACATACTTGAGCTATCCGAGGCTTGAATCATGATTTTCTGAATTCATGTGAAGGTAAGTGCCTTTCAGTTAGTCTTGAGACTTTGCTCCTAGCGCATCTAAAAGTTTTCAAAAAATTCCAGGATTTCAAAATCCATTTTATCCGATATCATTCCCCTTTTGCTTTTTGAGCAAGCTCGGCATCTCTTTTGGCAAATCGGGGTATCCTCTAACCATCCAAGCTTGGCAAGTCGGGGTATCCTCTATATCCATCCAGTTTCACAAGTCAGGTGAGATGTCAGCATCATCTAACTTGTTAAGTCAGGTAATCTTTTTTTTTTTTTTTTTTCTCCAGGATTCTAGCGGGATAACTCATTTTTTAAGTCAAGCATGGACATCCAACTTCCCATGTTGGGTGGATTTGTCCCTTTTTCTCGTCCTTGCCATTATCTAGCAAGAATAGTAAGAAAAGAACTTATAACATGGATTAAATGTGCATGTGGCCATTTACTTAACATTATAGAGACATCAGCGATGGTTGTCAGGATTTGCAGAAATGTTTATCTCTGAGAACAATCATCATTTATGGCAAACCATGTGGCATAAAGGTCTCATTCAATGGGCGCATGCATCTTATCTATCCTCTTATTCGAAAAGTGATCCATTCTACTTATGGAGGCAGATATTTTCTGCCCATTTATAAGGGCAGGGAAGTACCAAGGATGTAAGCCTTGAGCACTCAAACTCAGGTGAAGGAAATGAACATCCTTAGTTTATCAAGAAGTCCCTACACCTTTATATAGGTGAGGGAAAAGTTACATCATAAATCCACTACTAAAATAAAAATAACAAAACATCCCTCACAGCAGAAACATAACTCAACACTCCCCCTCAAGCTGGAGCATATATATCCATCATACTCAACTTGTTTCTACACTTCTCAAACTGGGGGTGAGACAACGCTGGGTAAACATGTCAGTAGTCTGGTTTGAGAAGGCAAGACAAGTAGTACGAAGTAAACCTTGTTGAATCAAACTCCTGATGTAATGACAATCCACTTCTACATGTTTCGTTCTCTAATGGAGCATAGGATTGTTTGCAATGTAAGTGGCAGCCCAATTGTCACAATGCATCTCCATAGGATCCTGAACATTAACATGGAGATCTCGTAACAGAGATCTGATCCATATCATCTCAGTTGCAGTATGTGCCATGACTCTGTACTCAAACTCAGCACTAGAACGTGAAACAACACTTTGTTTCTTGCTCATCCAGGTTATCAAGTTCCCATCAACAAAGGTATAGAAATTAGTAGTAGACCGCTTATCCCCGACATCACCTACATAATCTGCATCTGAGTATGCAACAACGGCCAAAGGTGCCTTTCTCTGAAAAAGAATGCCCCTATCTGGACATCCCTTGATGTACCACAACACCTACATGACAGCCTCCAAATGAACCTCAGTGGGCTTATCTAAGAACTGACTCAGCTTCCACACGGCAAGGCTGCTATCTGGCCTAGTGATAGTCAGATATAACAGCTTCCCCACCAACTGTCGATATGCTTTCTTGTCTTTTAGCTTTACATTATCCTCAAAAGGATGAATTTTGGGATCCATAGGAATATTTGCATCTTTAGATCCTAGCATGCTTGTCTCCTGAAGAATTTTAAGGGCATATTTCCTCTGCGACATAATTTCCCTTGCTTACTTGTAGCAAACTCAATGCCTAAAAAATATCTCAGCTTCCCAAGATCTTCCATGACAAACTGGTGTGCTAAGTACTCCATCTGAGATATACCCTCTGCATCATCACCTGTAAAAATAAGATCGTCTAGATACACAAGTAAAGCCACTATACTCCTACAGGTTTTTCTCACAAATAGTGAATGATCCGATGAAGATCTCTGCATCCTAATAACAGATAATGCCTCAGACGGGCGCTGGAACCAGGCTCGGGAGCTCTGCTTAAGACCATAAATAGCCTTACGAAGCCTGCATACACACTCCCCCTAAACCTCAAAGCCAGGTGGCTGTTACATATATATCTCTTCCTCCAAGTCTCCATACAGAAATGCATTTTTGACATCCAACTGATGTAACTACCATCCATAATGAGCTGCAACAGAGATAAGGATGCGATCAGTCAAGAGTCATGCAACAAGGGAGAACGTGTCAAAGAAATCCGCCCCATAGGTCTAGGTGAATCCTTTGGCCACTAGGCGCGCCTTATACCTTGAAATAAATCCATCCGGGCTGTATTTCAAGGTAAAGACCCATCTGGCTCCAACAAGGTGCACGCCAGACGATAAAAGTGACAGCCCCCAGGTACCTTTGGTAGTAAGTGCAAACATCTCCTCCTCCATAGCTACCTTCCAGTGTTGATGTAGTAAAGCCTGCTGGCACGAGGTAGGTAACTCAACACTGGATACAGTAGTTGTGAATGCATGAAACTCTGAACTTAGAGAATCAACAGAAACAACACTTCCAACAACACGATACTGTGTACAAGATCGTGGAGCCTTCTTGATAGCAATGGGAATATCCTCATCAGTACTCATAAAATCAAGACCTAGAGAACCATCCACAGGTGACACACTCTCACCCTTTACATCTCCTGACACTGTATCTGAAGA
Source organism: Thalassia testudinum (assembly GCA_037157565.1). Classification (NCBI taxonomy): domain Eukaryota; kingdom Viridiplantae; phylum Streptophyta; class Magnoliopsida; order Alismatales; family Hydrocharitaceae; genus Thalassia; species Thalassia testudinum. The sequence goes on along the minus strand of JAZHRO010000015.1, from coordinate 18,772,575 downwards.
AGCCTCCTGAGTAGAAACCACCTCTAGGTTATTAACACTAACCTGAGGAGTCTGTGGAATAGATGGAAGAGGCTTTGCCTTATACACAACTGGCAACCGATAAGTGTGACCCTTGAAGGTCCCTTCATCCGCTGGTACTAGCCTGAATGTGCTAGTAGGTGACTCAGTAGTCTGAGAAGGATTGCTAGTATCTGTGAATATACCAAATCGTATAGGAGCAACTGGTATAAGCGCACACTCTGCACCTGCCTGGCAGCAACAGAAAAATAAGGCACAGCTTCATAAAAGGTGACATCTGCACTGATATAATATCTCTAGTGTAGGGGATCAAAACACCGATACCCCTTCTTAGCACAAGAGTAGCCAAGAAACACACACTTGACTGCTCTAGGTGTTAATTTATCGCGTCCAGGTCCAAGGAGATGTACAAAAGCCACGCACCCAAATGTCTTGGGTTGAAGATCAAATAGCTCATCATTTGGATGAAGCACCTGCCACGGTATCTACTCATGAATCACTGAGGAGGGCAATCTATTAATAAAGCAACAAGCTGTGAGAACTACATCTCCCCAGTAGTTCTGTGGCACACTGTTTTGAATAAGAAGCGCTCTAGCCATATCAAGGATATGTCTGTTCTTCCTTTCTGCGACTCCGTTTTGCTAAGAGGTGTGAGGACAATAGGTCCGATGAATTATGCCATGTAAGCCATAGAATTCTGCCAGCCGACGAGTATAAAACTCCAGTGCATTATCAGAACTGAGTTTTGATGTAAACATCAAACTGATTTTTTATCATCAACACAAACTTCTCAATCAGTGGACCCACTTCAGCCTTATTCTTCATGAGAAATAGCCAGGACAATCTGAAAAAATCATCAACCACAATCAAATAGTACCGATGTCCTACACTATCTGGAGTCCTACTGGGACCCCAAACATCAAGATGCAATAACTGAAAACACGAAGTCGAACGTGGTCCTAGCAACTGGAAAGGAAGATCTATGGTATTTCCCAAGCTGGCATGCATCGCAGAAAAGTTGTGTAGTTGGGGATACATGAAGAATAAGCCTGTGTAATTTTTCCAAAGAAGGATGGCCCAACCGTCTGTGCCACTGTAAAGCACTCCCAGATGTAGTACTAACCCGACATGCTGCAGCCATGGGACCCTGCTGAAGTCGGTAAACTCCTCCTTCATATCCACTACCAATAGTCTTCCCTGTCATTCTATCCTGGAAAATACATCCACGCTCATCAAAGATGACACAGCAATTCATCTGCTTAATGATCTCACTGACAGAGAGCAAGTTCATAGATAAATCTGAAACAAACTGGACATGATTAAGCTGCATAGAAGGGGTAACATTAATTTTCCCCTAACCACTAATAGGAGCAAGTCGCCCATCAGCCACCTGTACTGTACGACCCCGAGAGATAGGTTGAATCTATCTAAAACACTGCAGATTCCTGGATCAATGATTGGAAGCACCTAAATCAATCAACCACGTCACACCAGTGGTTGGAATATCACCCATGGCGGTTCCTAGCGCAATCTCTGATTGACACTGCCATGTTCTGAAACACACTGCCACAAACGAAGTTCAATGTGCTATAGAAAGGGTACACACCCCTTAATTTCTTCACACTTCAGATCTAAAAATTGACAGAAAATGAGAAATACACACCCCAACAGATATACCAACTGGGGAATACACACCCAAAAAAAAAAAATCTTCGCTCATCCGCGGTAAATACTCAAGGGGACTATACACCCCAAAAACATGCATCAAAGGAAAATACACATTCTAAATCTAATAGATAAGATTTGAAAATACCATCAAATCACCTTTCCGGAAGACCCTTAGCTTTAACACTCCAACTACGATCCAAACGTCTTCCAATCAGACAAAAAAGGTAGAGATGTGCCCTTTCTCTGCTGCCAAACACCGACAATAGGAGAGAAAGAACAAAAAACAGCAGCTGGGGCCTGAGCGACGATGGCGGGTGGAATGGCGACGGCCTGCAGCAACCGATGGTGGGCTGCCTGCTGCTGCTGCCAGCGGCGCAGCTACCTACTGCTACTATTGTTGGCGGTAGCAGGTGGCTTAGGCAACGGCCTGCAGCAGCAGGCGATGGGCTACCTACTGCAGCTGCCGGTGGCGAGCTACCTGCTGCTACTGTGGCTAGCAGCACTAGTGGTCGTTGCTATCGACGATGGCAGTGGTGGAGAGGGGGGCTGATGGTGGGGGTTAGGGTTCTTTTGGTGGAGCCCTTAACTTGGCTCTGATACCAAGTTGAAGGAAATGAGCATCCTTAGTTTACCAAGAAGTCCCTACACCTCTATATAGGTGAGGGAAAAGTTATATCATAAACCCACTACTAAAATAAAAATAAGAAAATATCCCTTACAGCAGAAACATAACTTAACAAACTCTCAAGCTCCTCTAATAACCATTATCTCATGTGCGCTCTGCTTCCTCTAATTTCCAACGACCTTCAATCTTCCAGCAATTTGGTTAGACTTAAGGTAAGAGATGACCAGGTATGACCATTATAAGTCTTTATTCTGCCCTTTTAGTTCACCTTTTTCAATTTTTGGTTTTTCTTTTAGGTTTGGAGATGGTTGGAGGCAATGGAACTAACCTTCTGCTAGGTCATAGATCATAGGTCATAATGGTGGAGAATTTCTCAATGGTGATGAAGCCAAAGGAACTACAAGAGAGCGGTGACATTACAAGGTGTAGCCTATTGATCCCAAAGGAACATCACTATTTATGCCACAAAATAAAAAGGGATAAGCCTATTTTCTCTCATTAAATAGAATTTGCATTTAGGTATCCCATTAACCAGTTTTGCCATTCTCTCTTGACCATTCTTTAAATTCCTTAAGCCTAAATCATGTCAAACTCATGGTTGCTAATTTTGGTATTTTGTTATCTTTCATTAAAGGAAGGCTTTATACGTTCCATCACCGCCATCTTTCGCCTTTTTGTATCCATTGATACTCAAGTGTGAGGCCTTGTAATTAATCTTGCTAGGTACTCTTGCTACTCATATAAGAAAAGAGAATTACATAAGTCTGAATCATTATTTTGAATGCCCACGGTGTGTCCACGACATGCCCATAAAATAACCTTTTTCTAACATGGGGTAGTATCAAAACACATGTAATGTCGAAATGGAGTGTCAGCAATATTTTGCCAAATATGGATAATATGTTAATAAGTTCGGAGAAATGAATGGCATTAGGTACAATTCTTAAATTGTTACCATATTTTAAGATCAATATAGGTGTCAATAACCAACTTCTACTCATTCCTATTTTTATAAGTGATTTAAATTAACAGCATGCTGTCGACATGTTGTCAAAATAGCTATTTTTGGGTTTAGGTCATATTGACATCAATATAATGTTGAAACACAAGACTTTGATAAAATGCCATTAAAATTTCGTTGAAATGTCACAATAATTATTTGATATTTAATTCTTAAGCATGAACATGGTATAATAGACTATCTGATGCATATGAATATTAGGATATAACATGATTATTCTTACATAAATATGTTTAAGCTTGTGATATTCTTGAAATTCTAATTATTTTGACTACTTCTATCATTTTTGTCGAAATACGTTGGCATGCCTCCGAAATGAACTATTTTCAAGGTATCGAAATTATCGAAATCTGATGTCGAAATACAAGCATTTTCACGACATGCCATTGGCATGCCTCCATAATGCACACTTAGACATTTATCGACATGACATCGAAATCGACAATTCAAACCTTACTGTGAATAATAAGCATAAAACCATGGATTAAGGCCTTGTGTATATTCTCTTTAGCAAGCTAAGTCACCTAAACCCTTAAGTATACCTAGTAGAACCTTTAGAACCGATGAGATGAGATTGGAAGGACCAAAAACTGAACAAAAAAGAAATTGGAGAGACCAGAAATAAACAAGAGATGGATGACATGGACCGGAAATAAAGGGTTTAAAACCAATGGTAAGGTGGAGTCCATGAATGATAAGTGGAAGGGCCTCCTATGAAAAATTTCCAACAAAGATAATGGTCCAAAGAGGACTCACCAAATCTCATATGGTCTCGTTTGCTGCAAACATTCCAGTAACCTGTCCTCTTCCACTTTGAGCTCTCCCTCCATTGTTGACAGAGGAGAAGCTCAGGGAAGCTTGAGGAGTGGAGGCCATCAACCTTCCCCATAAGAGGTGGGGAACCCAACCATCACCTCCAAATCAAGGTCTAAAATAACGTAAACTCCTAATCCTTCACTAACCTTATCAACCATGGGCTATGGGTTGCTGGTGGCCTTCATAGGCACGGGAAGAGGGAGGAGGGAAGAGAGATGAATCCCTCAAAAATGACAATTTTGTTGTATTTTTTTTGACAAAATTTTGTTGTATTGTGACCTAGAGACTTAGAGGAACTGGAATTAGAAGAAGAAGCATTTAGAGGATGGCTAGGTGCAGCTTTGAAAGGAGAAGGATTAGGACAAGAACTTCTCAAGGTAGGAAACTACCCCTCTTGTCACACCTCTTGATGAATTAATTTCAATTTATAGATGGGTTAGATGATTCAGGTGATGTTGCATGTGGTAATCCATGAAATAATATGTGTTGAAAAAGATCAACTTTGTTATTGTGTTGTTTAAAAAAAAAAAAAAAAAGCCTTAGCCCTCTTTAAGAGAGGGCTTAGGTATACGATAAAATACTACAAAACACAAGAACTCACTAAAAATGATGGCTAAAAATAGTAGGTCAGCTAATTCTAAATAATTTATCCTCAAAATATCTAACCAATATTTCCTAGTACTCCCTCTCAAGTTAGGACATAGATATCTATCTATTAGCACATATTTTATATTTCTATTTTTATGTTGGGTTTGGTTTGCTCCTCAGGGGCATTTGTGTATTTCCACCCTTTCGATCTCTCTCTATATAAGAGAGCTCTAAGGTTTCTAATTCAAGTTAAGTCATTTCAACCAATTTGGTATCAGAGCATAGGTCCTAAACCGTGGCTCTAGGTATCCCACCCCTCACAGCCTCCAAAACCCTAACAACCTCTCTCTCCCTTGTAAGCGGCAGCGGCTCTCAGTGGAGCTCCGACGACGCGCGCAACGGCGCAGGTAAGCCTACTGCATCGTCAGCAACGCTCAGGTGACGCTTAAGGCAGCGATGCGGCGAGCTTGGAGGCTCTCCTAGCCTCCGACGGCGGCGCTACAGCACCTTGGTTGATCGCAACGGCACCACAGTGGCTTTGGAGCCCTTCCTAGGCTCCGACAGCGGTGCTTCAACACCGAGGGTTGCACGCGGCGGCGCTACTGTGCCCTTGGAGGCCTATCTAGCCTCCTGCGGCAACACAGCAGCTGCTTAGTGGACCTGTAGAGGCCCTTAAGGCGGTCAAAGGCGATGCTGCAGCAAGGTTGGAGGTCGATTTAACCTCCGACGGTGGCGCAGCAACTCGTAGTAAGCCTACGGCAGTGCTGCAGGTGCACTACAGGCAACGACGGTGGCACAGCAATTCACGAGCCTGTGGCGGTGCTACAGGAGCATGGTGGTGGCACAGTAGCCCACGATTGATCTTGTGAGACAGGCTGCAAGGATAGCTCTCTATTTGAGAATGAAGGCAAGCTTAGGGAAGCGTTGAAGCTTTCAAATGCCTGAGGAGCCTTTGATGCACGACAAAGAAGCGTTGATGCAATCCATTTTATTGATTGATAAAGAGTTGTTTAGTTTCCTTTGGACATGTTGAACTCACCGAGAATTGTTGAGTTCATGATGGAGGCCACCACGGAAGCAGGACTAGTCAGTCTTGACAGAGACCATTGTGTCAGACAATGTCACCTGAATAAACGAGGAGGCCCTTCTACATGAGGTAGGGGACGCTGTCGTCGACAGGGTAATGGGCAGTGGGCCACTAGTATGTTCCCTGACAAGATAGGTCATGTTCAGACTGTGACTAAAGCTGTCAAGCAAACCGATGAGATTGTTACGAAAGAGGAAGAAGCTATGGTGTCTACCACATTAGATACTGTAGCTCATGCTTCTTCTGCAGATGATGGATGGTTAATTGATTCCGGGGCATCCAGGCATCTTAATGGAGACCGAGAGTGCTTCCGCATAGTGCGTGATGTTCCTCCTGGAAGAACTGTTCAGGTGGCTGATGGACACCTTTCTCAGGTCTAAGGCAAGGAGGAGGTTACTATATCCCCTACCTTAAAACTACCCAATGTTCTATTTGTTCCCGATTTTCCGATCAGTTTGTTGTCAGCAGGATTACCAAAGAGCTCAACTGCAGAGCAATCTTTGATGATGTGGGGTGTATTTTCCAGGACAAATTCACAAGAAAAGCTATTGGTGGTGGACATGAGGAAGGAGGCGTATACCGCTTAGCTCAGTCTCCATTGGCAGTTGTTGGATAGGCAGATGTGCTTACAAGGCAGGACAGCACTTCAGTGGCACCGTCAGCTAGGACATCCCTCACTGGATCGATTGAGATGGGTTATCCCTCATTTATCACCTGCTACCGATCTTCTTTGTGACGCTTGCCAACTAGACAAGCATCATCGTTCCAACTATTCTTCTAGCACTACAGTTGCGTCATCTACATGTTTTGACTTACTCCACATGGATATATGGGGCCCGAGTCGTACTCTAGATAGGCAAAGATTCCGCTTCTACTTGGTGGTTATTAATGATTTCTCTAGACAATCATGGACATTTTTGCTTCGTAGTAAGACAGATGCAGGAAATATGATTGAGATGTTAATTAATCAAATCAAGACTCAATTTTCTACAATTGTAAAGATTGTTAGAATCGACAATGCACTTGAGTTTTGCACCAGGAGATTGACCCAATTTTACAACTCCCCAGGCACCATACATCAAACCTCCTACCCCCATACGTCCCAGGAGAATAGTGTGGCAGAAAAGAAACACAGACATCTCTTAGATGTGGACCGGACATTGTTGATACATCACAATGTTCCATCTTCCTACTGGGGAGATGCCATTTGGACTGCTTGCTACATAATCAACAGGATGCCTACTTCGGTCCATGAGCAAATTCCGTATCAGATATTGTATCCAGATAGAGATTTATTTGTTATGCCTCCTCGAGTTTTCGGCTATGTTTCATTTGTTCACATTCTTGGTTCTGGCAGAGACAAGCTTGCTCCCCGTACGGTCAAGTGTGTATTTTTGGGTTACAGTGCCACTCAGAAAGGCTACAAATGTTTTAATCCCATTGGTAGGAGACACTATGTTAGCATGGATGTCACTTTTCGTAAGGAGATGCCTTATTTTTCTATGAGGGGCCACCGGATGTCTACTTCAGATGCACCTGCCCCGATGCCCTTTCCCCATGTCTAGCTTGACGATATTCCTATCTCGACTCCCCTGCCTTCCGCTTCAGACTCCAGGGAGTCCATGGATGATTTTGAGAAGCTACATGGCCCGATGCGCATGTACAATAGACCTCACTTGACTCTGCAGAGGCCATCTCCGTCTATGCCACCAGATTCTCCTGCACAGGTGCATGTTGACTCCACTGAGCTGCCTATTGATGATGGTCCCACAAGTCCCTCTACAATGCCGGATGGTACTGAGGATCTTCCTATTGATATTAGGAAGGCTCCACGCTCTTATGCTCATTACCGCATTGCAGGTGATCTTCCCAGTGCCCATCTTGGGAAGTCGTTTGTCCAGTTTACTTCTACCATGTCAGTTGTAGAGATTCCCACTACCTACCAGCAAGCCATGCTTCATCCAAAATGGCGGGCTGCCATGGAGGATGAGATGGCTGCACTTTGGGGTCGCAAGACCTGGGAGCTCACTCCACTTCCTGACGGAGCTACTGTTGTTGGTTGTAAATGGGTATTCATAGTGAAATTCAATGCAGATGGAGGCATTGCCAGGTACAAGGCACATCTAGTGGCAAAGGGGTTCACCCATACCTATGGGGTGGATTTCCTTGACACCTTTGCACCAGTTGCCAGACTTCCTACCATACAGGTACTGGTTGTAGTGCCAGTTCAGTTAGATTGGCCTTTACATCAGCTGAATGAATAGAATGCCTTTCTCTATGGGGATCTCCAAGAGAAAGTCTATATGCAACAGCCACCTGGTTTTGAGACTAAGGGGGAGTGTGTATGCCGACTACAGAAGGCCATCTATGGCCTTAAGTAGAGTCCCAGAGCCTGGTTCCAAAGACTATCACAGGCTGTAGAGGCAACTAAGTTCAGGAGGTTGACAACCGACTTTTCTCTTTTTGTCATGAGGACTGGACGAGATACGGTGATACTTATTTATGTTGATGACTTGATTGTCACAGGAGATGATGAGCAGGGTGTTGTTGAGATTAAGCGCATCCTAGCAGAGCAGTTTGTCATGAATGACATAGGAGCTCCACGATACTTTCTCGGTATTGAGGTTGCTCACAGCAAAAAAGGAGTAATCTTATCCCAGAGGAAATATGCTTTGGACATCTTACAAGACATTGGAATGCTTGGGGCCAAGGAGGCCAATATTCCTATGGATCCCAAGATGCCACTATATGATGATAATGCACAGTTGATGAATAGCAAGCAGTATAGGGAGCTTGTGAGTAAGTTGCTATATCTCAGTATTACGAGGTCAGACATCTCCTTTGCAATAGGGAAACTAAGTCAGTTCATAGCCAAACCAACACGCCAACACTGGGATGCAGCATTGATGGTGCTCAGATACATCAAGAAGGCTCCTGGGAAGGGTCTTCTCTTTACCAAGGGCTTTTCCATGACCTTGGTTGGATACTCCGATGCGGACTACGCTAGATGTCATATGGGTTGCAAATCCACTACTAGGTTCTGCACATTTCTAACAGGAAGTTTGATTACATGGAGGAGCAAGAAGCAGAGCACAGCCGCTAGATCTAGTGCCGAGTCTAAGTACAGGGCTATGGCTCAGACCACTGTAGAGATGATGTTATTCAGATCCTTGCTTACTAACTTGTAGATACAGTTTTCCAGCCCGATGGAGATAAGATGCGATAATAGAGCAGCCACCTTTATTACCAACACCCAGCATTTCATGAGAGGACGAAGGACGTTAAAGTTGATTGTCACTACACCAAAGACATCATTCAGAAGGGGTTACTTTTTACCATGCCAGTCACATCTGAGGAGCAGATTGCTGACATCTTTACCAAGCCCTTAGCCAGATCTTCATTTAATTCTTATATATCCAAGCTGAGCATGATAGATATCCATGCTCCAGCTTGAGGGGGAGTGTTAGCACATATTTTATATTTCTGCTTTTATGTTGGGTTCGGTTTGCTCCTTAGGGGCTTTTATGTACTTCCACCCTTTCGATCTCTCTCTATATAAGAGAGCCCTAGGATTTCTAATTCAAGTTAAATCATTTCATCCAATTCTATCAGGCCCAACTTGTTGCATAGAAACACATGACAGTTCTTCTTAAGGGCTTTGGTAAGAATATCAGCCAAGTACATCTCAAACGTGACATGTGGTGTGCTGATCTTGCCTTCCAAAACTGCATTACGAATGAAGTGACAATCCACCTCTATGTGTTTGATGCGCTCATGGAACACAAAGTTAGAAGCAATATAGGTAGTCGACTTATTGTCACAATATAATGGTACTAGGGCAAAAATTGTGTTGTGCCCCTTCAGTCTATCATGTTTTCCCATTATTTTTTTTGAAAAACAAAAGGGCGATTATCAAAGAGATAACCACACAAAGTCAATTCATTCCAAAAGTCGAATTACAATAGACTTTACAAAATGGATCCCCAAAATCCCACCTGGGAGGAAATGGAGGATACAAAATTCTCAACGTAAGGTCTCTCTCCCCTAAACAGTACCCAATTCCTCCCTAACCAAACCCCCCACAAAATAGCCAAAACCTTCGCCCTATCACTCTTGGAACGAAAAGTGAAGACTCCATCACCTGCATTTCCTCTGCGAAAAGAGGACCAAAAGCTAACCTCGTCCCTGTAAAAGATCCAACCAATCCCCATATTCTGCGAAACCTGTACCACAAAAGGGCATTGGAAAAGAAGGTGTTGTATATCCTCGACAACCCCCCCACAAAGGGGACACGCCAAGTCCTCAGTCTGGGCCTATCTTGCTGTCCACATCTTTGTCATAATCTTTCCTCTTTTCACCAACCAGGCAAAAATCTTCACCTTCAAAGGGCACTTCGCCATCCATAAAAGTCTACAATCCCGCAAAAAATCAACATCGAAGCTAGCCGCTCCACTTCCTAGTCTGTGATATATCTTTGCCACCGAGAAATCTCCTTCCTCCCAAGAGAAAGCATCAAGACCTTCATTCGGTGTCCAGCCTACCAGCTCCTGCATTAGCCGTTGGAGGTCCTCACATCTCTGATCGGAGAGCCCCCCCCCGAAAAATGGGGCACCAAGTTCCATCACAGCACTCCATAACCTTGGCCGAGGGATCCACCACACTTCCCAAGAGGTAAAGGAACCTTTCTCCTATGGTAGAACTAGTCCCCTGCCAATCATCCTACCAGAAACGAAAAGAGTCCCCCACACCGAGTACTGGATCAAAGAAACCCCGCACCTTTACTGCCACCGTCACCAAGCCCCTGAGGAAATGTGATGCTCCAGGAGGAGGAGAAAACAGCGGCCCCCACGACAGGAAATCACCATAACAATGCTGCATAACATCATCAAGAAACCCCTGCTCCTGTCCCACCAACCTGGCAATCCACTTCGAGAGGAGACTGATGTTCATTTTGTCCACATCTCTAACACCTAGGCCCCCCTCCTGAGTCAGTCTGGACACCTCCTCCCAGGCCCCCAACCTCGCCCCCCTTCCTGACGACCCTACATTAGACCAGAAGAAGCCCCTCATCAACCCCGAGATCTTCTTCTCAATCTGACGTGGTAACCTGAAGACCGAAAGAAAGTACGATGGCATGGAAGCCAAAATCACCTTCACCAGGGTCAATCGCCCACCTCTAGACAAAAGCTTGGAAGACCACCCTGCCAACCTTCCTTCCATCCTTTCCAACGGTAGAATCCAATCCTGTATTCTTAGACGACGGTTCAATAAAGGAAGGCCTAAGTACACCAATGGCAAAGAGCCCACCTCTATCTCCAACACAGCACCCACCCTCTCCGTCTCCGTGGCGGACAAATTGAAAGGGACAAAAATCAATTTCTGGTAGTTAATCTACAATCCCGACACCTCTCCAAAGAGCTCCAGAAGGATCCGCATCCTTTTTGCCTCCAACTCCGTTCCATCAACCAGGAAGAGCGTATCAACGGCATAATATAAGACCGCTGTCTCCCTGCCACCACCGAACCCAAAGCCCCTGAACAGGCCTCTACTACATGCCCTATGCGCCGCCCGAGGAAAAGCATCAGCCGCAAGAACCAACAACATAGGCGCAAGAGGGCATCCTTGTCTGACCCCTTTTCTAGGCTGGACCCAACCTTCCGCCAGGTTCCCATTGATTAGGACTGAGAAAGATGTTGTCGTCACACATCTCTTCATCCAATCAATCCAGATCACAGGAAAACCCATCCTCAGCAAGGACGCCCACAGGAAGTCCCACTGAACTGAGTCATATGCCTTACTAAAATTGACCTTCCACATAAATGCCCGCTTCTTCTCCCTCATCCATGTGGCCAGAGCTTCCAATGCAACAACAAACTCATCCAAGATTCCTTTCCCTGGAACAAATGTTGTCTAAACAGGGGAGACCAACTCTCCAAAAAGGTCCTTCAGCCTATTAGCCAAGACCCTTACCACAATATGATAAACTGTATTAGAAAGTGCAATCGATCTAAAATCCCGAATCGCCTCCGCCCCTTCCTTCTTAGGTAACAAAAACAAGTAATATCTATTCAGCTTATCAAACATCCATTTCCGCCCGTGAACTCCATCATCCGCATCGCATCCACCCCCACCAAGGGCCAGAACTCTAAAAAAAAAAAAAGGAGGAAGCTATCTGGGCCGGGGCACCCCTCTACATTCAGGCCCCAAACCGCCCGACTCACCTCATCCTCTAAAAAGCCAGCCATAAGACCCTCCGCCTGGGATTTCGTGATACGCTACACATTCTCCCCCCTCCATCTCCATCCTCCCCTGAAATGCCTTCTAGTAAACTCTCTAAAATAATCTAGCACTGCTTGTCCCACCTCCTCCCTGCCCAAGAAAGATTCCCCGCAAATCAACATATTTTCTATCCAATTCCTTCTTCTGGCAAAAGCCATTTGGTAGAAGAACCTGATATTGGAGTCACCTTCCTTCAACCATCTCTGTCTGGACTTTACCTTCCATTCCATCTCTGCCTTCTTATCCTCCTGCACCACCCTCGACATCCTCACCCTGACCACCCTATCCTCCGAGGAAATATGGGCTTGGTCCTCCTGTCTGTCAATCCTGTTGATCTCTGCCAGAGCCTCTTCCTTCCTGGCCTTCCTGGACGCCTTGATTTCCTTCCCAACAACCTTCAAGTGATCACACAATGTAGAAAGCTTCTTCGCCAAACAGAGTGTTGTCGAACCCTCCACCTCCATCAAATTCCACTTCTCCACCATACTCCTGAATCCCTCCTCCAATAGCCACGACCTGTCAAATTTGAAATATGTGCCAAACTATGTTGCCTCATTCGGTCGCCACATCAGGGGTGTATGGTCTGAAAACGGTCTCTCCAACGCACAAACATCCACCATAGGGAAAGCCTCTACCAACTCCACGTCAGAGAGAAATCTATCAATCCTAGACATCTGGCCACTTTTATTCCTCCAAGCATATGCACAAGATGCAGGGGTCCAGTCCACAAGGCCATGAGCCGCAACGAAATCCACAAAAAGATCTGACACGGGGTCTTGTCTCCCCTGTCCTCTTAGTCTGTCCACCTTTAGAGTGACATTGAAGTTCCCTCCAAGCAGCCAGGGACTCCCATTACACTCTACCACCACATATGCGAGCTCCTCCCACATGACCCCTCTCGCCTGGGCATCCAAAAGACCATATGCCCCCCTATGATCGTCATCCTGGTGCCGCCCACCTTCCTGACCAATCTCGCAGAAATGATATGTTCCCCACAATAGAAATCCTCCAGAGAGGACATCCTCCCTCCATCCAAGAATCTACCCACCTGATCGGCCAGTCGCACCAAGAGATCGAAACCCCTCCATCCAGGAACCTCCAACTCCTAATGTACCTCCCCAACGTCGCCCTCCTCGACGGGTCATTGAGACCCCGCACATTCCACGTAATCACCCCATTCATTTACACAATGTGGGGATCTCCATCGTAACCTTTCGGAATCTGCTAGCCTCTGCCATCCTACACACCTCTTCATCATCACAAACAAGCACTGTTTTCGGCTGCGAGATCTGAGGAGATTTTCCTCGACCATCCACCACCACCCTCGGTTCCCGGCTCCCACAGAATCCCCATTTCTATCTATACCGGAGATTACCACCGCATCCCCTGCGCACCATGCATGGTCTCCATCCAATCAAAAGTATCTCCGCCCGATCACCCCCTAACGAAGGGGCATCATCCGACTGCTGCGGCTGCAGGGACACCATCGGCCAAGCCTCAACCCTCTCCCGTTGATGTGCGCAATTGGACTCCTCTCCTGCCATCGTCCGGGCGACGCCTTCCCCATCGCCTCCACACGGTGGAGTTCCCTCGGCAATAGGGAAGCCTCGAAGAACCTCCCACCATCCTTGCGATGGAGAGCCGAGAAGCGATCACGTCCCCCATCCCTCTTGACAGCCGACTCCTCCTCCGCCATGGTTGAGGGCATCGTCGAGCAGGCGAATGGTCTTCTGCCCTCGAAGGAGGCCCCAGGGTTCAATTGTTATGAGCTTTGCAAGTCGGATCCCTCGATCGGGTCCGAATCCACACCAATCCCCCCACCAGGCCCCATGTCACGTGCCTCGCTCGTGGGGGGATTTAAAAAACCCCCACCTTCAGTCTCGAGGTGCCGTATCCCTGAAGATGCACCTCCTGCCTCTTCCGCTTTTGAGACTCTCGCCGGTGCGCAATCAATGGGCGTGGCCTCCCATTGCAAGATCCGCGCGAATCTCTTGGAGCCCGAGTTCACGTCAGCCGATCGTCTCCTCCACGCTGTCGTCAATCGTCACTTCGCATCCCCCTTCGTCGGACCCGCACCTCCAACCACCACAAAGGCTCCTCGTCACCCTCCATAAGGAGAGCACTCCACCACTAAGGAGGAACCCCCGAGCCTAAGCACGATCTTACCCATCAACAACGCTCCGACCCTCAACTCGACATGCGCCACCACCGGACCCTCCGCAAGCCCTAGCAATCTGCAGCTTCTAACCCGAGCGAACGGTGACACGATCGCCTCCACCACCTCGACCGACCACAGCCACCATGGAATCCCCGTAATGGCTACCTCCAGCACCAAGCACTCCGATGGACGCTCCGAGGAAGCCCCATCATGCGAGGAAGGGCGCCTCCACCGCCACCTCCCTCTCCCAGAGGCGCACACCGAGGAGAGCAGCTCTTCCCTCTTCGCAGCCGGAAGGCCTCTCACCACAAACAACCCCTCAGCCACCTGCAAAACCCTAACCCCCTTCTTCTCCAAACCCCTACCCAAAGCCTCCTCCACCACCACCTAAGTCACCTTCCCCTCCAACACCTCCCCCACCAGACTCTCAACCTCCATTCTCAAACTCCGAAGCCCCTCCGACCATAGGGCGTCAATCTCCGCCTCTGAAGCCCCCTTCAACGACAACGGCGGCAACCGTCCTCTATCAGCACTTCTCCTACGGCAACCACCGCTCCTGTGCCCAAGTCCACCACATCTCCAACAACGCCAAGGCCCACAGCACTCCCTAACCTAGTGGTCTTTGCCGAGGCATTTGAAGCATCTTCCACGCTCGCCCACGCCACCTCCACCCAGACCGGCCGCCCGTAGAGTAGCCAAGCTACATCCCGCCCAACCTCGACCTGCCACCATCGATAGCAGGAACCTTCGACAACATCTTCGCCCTCCTCACCCCTCTGAAGCACCTTCTCTCCACACACCCTCTCTCTCTCTCTCTCTCTCTCGCCCTCTCCACCACCTCCCCTCTCTCTCGCTCTCTCCATCCAGATTTCATCCAATACCCAACAACCTATTAACTGTGATGTCTCATGTTTTCCCATTATTGTCCTTATTTGTATTTTGTTATTTTTCCTTGAGAGATTGTTATGTAATTTTCCCACCTCTGAATATATGTAAGGCTCCAAAATAATGCAACTGATTCATTTCATTCCACTTGGTATCAGAATAGTGGTCCTAAGCCAATGCTCGAGTATTCCACCCAAAACCTAGCCTCCAAAACTTCCTCCTTAACCCATCCTCTCCTCTCCCTTGGGCACCGCCAACTCTTCCTCCTTGTCGTGGTGCCCTCTCCTCACTGTTGCAGGCCACTGGCAGCAGCCAGCACCACCGGTTAGCTTCTCCTCCCTCTCCAGCAGCAGGAGGGCGCCGTTGCGGGTGGTGGCGATCCGGCTAGTGACCATGCTGCCCTAGCTTGCATCTACTATCCACCACACAAGAGATCCTCTTTATCTTGGTCCTGTTTTGGGCTTCATATTGCCCTTTGTTCCCACATACATGGTCTAATTTTGTGTTCAGACCCAGTGCAGATTTGTTTCAACCTATGCAGATATGATTTTTAGGCATCATTTGGTGATATTATGGTGGCTGCAGTGCCATCCTAGTTGGTTGTAGTGCTGAGTGAAGGTTTCTCTCATCTAGTCCTTCCCTAGGTTAAGGGGGTTCTTCCCCTTCTTGTTCCTTCTATTTTGTATCCTTCCTTCTTTGGACTTGTCCCTTGTGCTTGTGATGCAAAAATATGTATAATAGAGACAAGTTAAATAGCAAGAAAAGTTTTATTCTTAGTATACATGTTTGGATGACTTTTCTTTTCAAACATAGTACTCTCTTAGATTGCCAGCATTCCAAGTGTTACGTATTCTCTAGCCGCCACAATATTTAGGGTATATGTCCCTCCATTGTATATCTCAACAACTAGGAAGGGCTCTTCTAACTTAGGGATCCTACCAAGTTGGATGGATCCAAATTACCCATCTAACTAATAAAATGATGCCCAACAATTACAATAACATAATTAGGTCAGCAAGAGTTAGTGGATACGAAGCAGGTTTCTTTTTCAGGTTTATAACCCAACTAGAAAATTGAAACAATCTACCCTAAGCATAAACTCTGAAGCTGTGAGAAAGAAAAATTCTGAATCACATCCCATCCTAAAGGATGCCATATGCCACATACCTGGCCTCGACAGTAAAAGCTTCATTCTTATTAGAAGTCAAAACCTGGAAGAAAGAACTGTTAGAAACTGTTATAAGTAATTCGCAAAGAAAAGTAATGATAAGACCTTATGTCCATCTTCTCTTGCTTCTGCATAGCAGATCCAAGGCAAGGAGCGTGGTTCAATCCTTTTTGGTAAAGGAAGGAATGCTGGAGAATATCTCAGTCGTGTATTCTCTGTAGGCAAGATAAATTCCCAAGCCATCAATCAGAAAAAAAAGTTTAAAAAATCAATAAAAAAAAGGATATGTTTTTCTAGACGTAATGTTCCAGGATCCATTACGTGCATTGTACTGACCTAGGACAAACTTGGAAATAGAAATGAATCATAAAAGGATAATCACAAAATTATTTCAGAAATTTATTAGGATCAGATAGATCGTGCATTCTGGTAAATTGAACCTTTTCTTAACCAACTTGGAAATAGAACCAAATCAAACGAGAATGCACCAGATAGCTCAAATTGAATCTAAAAGTTATTTATCAGGACTGATAAGCCCAGGTAATGAATTATTCTACCTTAAGCTTATAGCTTGTTACTTCAGTTATCAACTCCCTCCTAAAAGACAAAAGAAAAAGATGGCATAAAAGTTTGTTTCTACCGCCCTGGCCATTTTACATCCGCATCAAGTGACCATAATTCAGGCTTTGCCTTCAGTTACAAAGAAACTTCCTAAATGCGGCAATTACGGATTTTAATAAGTAAATAGCAACATTTCTTTTTTTTTGTCAATATTCGTATTGAACTCGCATCCATATAATGCAAGTTAGGTAGATTTGATATTGAGTCAAGAACTCACGTGACGTTTTTGATATGGACTGAACTTGCACAACGTTTTTGACGAGTTCCTTTACCAGAATAAATAAATAAAATCAAGCAACAACAAACCAAGAGTTGTTCCCTTCCCTCTCCCCCCCCAGCAAACAACGCCCTTTCTCGGCCACAGGAGCAGCAGCAGCAGTACCTGCCCTCGCGGCTCCCCTCTTGAGGATCTTGAGAGGGCAGAGGAAGTCAGCGTCGGAGGCAGTGAACCGAAGGGAAGAGTAGAACAGCGAGTCGATCATCGAGGTTTCCCCAACCATGGCCGGATCGACGGGTTAGGGAGATCGAAGAGCGGCGGGAACGGGAGGGGATTGGGTGTGTTGGATTGAGATCTTTGATGTGAGCGTCGATTGAGGTGGAATTGGGGGTTTGGAGCTGATCGTAAGGGGAGGAGAAGGAGGAGGCGATGAGGATGCGGACGACAGCGCGCGTGAGCGATCGGAGGAGGGGTGATACGGACCTACCCTCCCATGCCACGTGACCTGTGGTGGCAGGACGCGGAAGGACCTCTGGAAGACTCCACCGAGCAGCTGCAATATTGAGGAAGATTAGTCAAGGGCGTGGGTAGCTCGGGCTTGGACCGCCGAGCCATCGGTAGGGATTATTTTGGGATTCATGTCAGCGTCAGGCGGGACCTCCAGAGTCATATTTCAAATAGAGAAAGGATCGCGTAGGATTTTGTCTTCGATATTGGGTTGTGTTTTCACTTTCGTAAGTCTGCATGCAATGCCTATTTACGTATCGAATGATGGTAAACGTAAGTTCCTTCATGCACGGTAACATACACAGCAAACTTCTATAAATATCTATCTCATATAACCAAGCACCCTTTCCCCACCCCTTCCCCCTCCTCTCCCGCAAGAGTTGCACGTGTTCTTTTCAAACTAATGTAAACACGTTTGAAACTCCAAGCCACATCATTCCCTATGTATACCTGCATTGACTTTATATATGCATCATTTTCTCTCCCTTCCCATCCCCCAATAGCTGAACTTGCTCTTCTACTAGTCTAGAGTTTTTTTCCCCCAACGATCACGAGTATTCTCGATGATTGTGTAAATAATATATTTTACTGACTGCCTAATTAGGATGCAGATGATTTTTCCTCAAATGAAAGATACATTAATAGGAAGCTGTGAATAGCATATGGAAGAAGGGATCGAGTAAGGGTATCATATGGTGAAATATGATGAGTGAAATGGTAAAGTTACTCTCCCTGAAAAAGAATGTGATTTGTTGACGTGAAAGTGCGATTAGGGAAAAAATGACATACAATAAAAAAATAACGAATTAAGGAGGGGGAAAGTGTAGGTGCACGTAATCTATTTAAGAAATCATGTACCTGTGTTGCTAGTAACTTAAAGAACGAATTTAAGTAAGAAAAATGATGAAATGGATTAACAAATAAGTGATGATGTAATAAAAAAGGCACGTTGATGTAAATAAATGCAAGGGGGAAGTTAAGAGGAATGTGCTTAGAGGGAGGGAGGGACGTGGCAAACGTTAAAGAAATGAGGAAAATGGTCACATGATCCTTTGGCATTGTTTGATATGTGTGTCACGTTTACAACTTAATTAGAAATCTTAATTAAATTAATTGAAATTATTTTAAGGAAAAAACATGTAGAATATGAAAAATCAAGCGAGGCCATCTCACAAGTATTAAAAACTAATGAATGAGGTAATTTTTTGATATATGCTTTCATATGGAGGGATTATGCACATGCAAAGTTAAGTGTAAAACTATATATATAATGTGCTAAATAAATTAAAGAAATCATATTAGTACATTCAAAGCCAAATCATTTATAAGTACTTGATGTGGGAGAAAGGTGCATGTTGAATGGAGTTCTACTTAGTTCTTATGTGAAATACTTCAAATGGTCATGTGCATTACAAAAGGAGGTATCTAAAAAGGTTGGAGATGTTGAAATAAAGATTGTACACATAGTAAAGGAGGTGAATGGTGCAATTTCTTAGAGCAATACTTCTTGTGAAGCGACTATGCACATGAGAAGATAAGTGTGAAGCTATATAATGTGTTAAATAAAT
This sequence comes from Thalassia testudinum, assembly GCA_037157565.1. NCBI lineage: Eukaryota > Viridiplantae > Streptophyta > Magnoliopsida > Alismatales > Hydrocharitaceae > Thalassia > Thalassia testudinum. Next base: position 18,753,349 of record JAZHRO010000015.1, on the reverse strand, counting down.
TGAACAAATCATATTTAGTTAATCATGCCCATAAACAGATTGTAGCAAGAGAAATAATACATAGCAGCATAACTTGTGAAGGAATACCCATGCACTTAGTGGTGACACTAACAACATTTGGATTTTGTAAGATTGAATTCATAGGTATTCAAACAACCTTAGAAGATGCATCACTTGAGAATAAGAGGTGTTGGCGTTGATCATTTTTTGCCAGCAACTAACTCCATTACATTTTGGCGCCTATGATTTTCAAAGTTTATCAACATGTATTAATTCTTAGTGTCTTTCATGCAATAGATCATATATGAATATTAATCCCAAGGAGAGTAATTGTTGTAGTGTAATACCTATAAAAAAACAACGTAATACATATTTCCATGAGAACTTTATGCATGGCATTAGCGAATATTCCTTTATGTTTGCAATATACATGATTTGATTGAGATTATCACGTGGGAAAGATGAATTATTTGAGAATTTATCGTAAGCAAGTATTCATGAATTCCCAAACCTATACATAAAGCCCCTACTAAAACGGAAAATGTTCTTGATATCTTGAAATCAAAGAAACTAAAATTGCTTATACCATACATTTGATTTAGAAATTAAGCGAAGTTCACAAATTTAATCTATCTTATTAATGCATACGACAAAAAGATTCATAAAAATGTATGCCAACCTTTTAACAAACTTAGAAGAAAACTATACCCGTAAATAAGACCTTTTATCACAATACTTCCTGGAGAAGGTGAAAATTGCGAAAGTAGGTGCCTTCATTATTAACATATCCTGTAAAAGGTTGAAACTTGTTGAAAATAAAGTCAACACAGAAAAAGTAATACAATCAATTCAACACATATAAAAGTGAAAAGTAAAAGAATCAATTGAGTTCAATATACATATGCCTTCAACCTTCAGATTTTAATGTCCATCAATGCTTATACTTGGAAATTGCATCTTAACCTTAAAATTCTTATTTGGAGGCCTTCCAACACATTTTACATGCTTAGGATCATGGATAATGCCATTTGCATGACTAACATCCACCTTAACATCACCCTAACAAGTGACAAACACTTGAATTACCTCTTCCATTAAGCAAAAGTAAATAATCAGAACAATGCATAAACGCTTACATTGACATGAATACCTTATGAAATCAAAAAATCATTCTAAATCTTATGAAGAACTTATATGTTACACACGCGTAAGTTAACAACAAGAACAATGTACACCCTTACATTGATATGAACACCTTATGCAATCAAAATATCATTACAGGTCTTATCAAGAACTTGCACACTAGCTACATATGTGTAAAGAAATAAACGTGAAACCTCCCTTAAATAACAAATTGAATCATTTGCATCTAAGACGATACAATTAATAATTTAACAAATTAAAGTGCTAAAGGATGTGAGTACGAAAATGTACGTTGCAACGTGTTTTGCAATGCGCGGTCAACAATCAACTGATTGAAAATCAGAATCCACCGATTAAAAATCAAGCAGACCAAAGCACACAATTTGAAAATAATTTTTGACCAGTTAAAAATCAAAATATACCAGTTAAAAACTAAAACACACCGATTGAAAATAAAAATAAATCGGTAGAAAATAGTTTTTCACTTGGAACATGATTTTTCACCTATTAGAAGTGATTTTTCATTTGCGAAAAGTAGCTTTTATCAATAAAAACTCAAAATATACCAGTTGAAGCCACAATTCTCATACGTACGTTGCAAAACGCGTTGTAAAGTGTGTTTATTTACTTTTCCCCAATACTAAAAATATAAAATAAATCAATTGACAAACGCTTAAATAACAAATTTAATGAGTTACATTTAAGATGATACAATTAATAATGAGACAAATTAAAATGCTAATAATATAAAATAAACCCATTGACAACTAAATAAATCATGTGTAGTAAAACATACATCTCCCATAAATCTTATGTAAAATTCATTAGTACATCTATATATATACATCTTGCAAACACTTTAGCTAATCTCATTCTCAATAAAAAAAAAAAAGATAAGAGTACAAAAATACAAAAAGTGACACAAAATGTGACACCTTCAACAAAAACTAAATTGCATCGATGATGGTTAAACTGTATGCACCATTGTCAACATCATACTCATCATCGTAAAGATGGTTGGAGAGTTCCACCTTATCCTAATAATCAATTTTCACATTTGAATGGATAAAAAGTTCATTACAAACCGCCAAGAAATGAAAATGAAGTCTACAAATAAGCACGTGAAGACTACACGATCATGCATACCTTACATTTCTGTAGGCATTATGAAAATCAAGAAATAATATGCTTCAACCTATCCTATCTGTGTAAAGGTGCACAAAGAAATAAGTGCACCTATCCAAAATAAGAAAACAAATAAAAAAAGGGCACCATTAAAAATTTCATGTGACAAAATAACATTTACAAGAGCACACCCACTTCTAAATAAAATAGAACTCAAGAAAATAAGAGAGAGAAAAAAAATTAATGTCAAAGTAACCTCAAAAGTTTTCTGCATCTGGCTCAACATCCAACATCTGCATATGTCTCCACTTTTTCTTATGTATCCCCCAGCGTTGAATGGAAGGCAAGACATCAACTTATCCTTGGCTACTTAATTCCTGTGGTTGTTGGTTGAATTCCACCCACAACAGCTCCACGAAAGACCCTTTACCCTTCTTTATATCCCAAGCATTCCCCACGTCTGAACCCAGATCCCAACGACTATAACATGGGGGAAGGTTGACATTGTCTCTATGGTAGTGACCTCGCCTTTTCCTACACTTGTGGCCGAGGGAGACGAGTTTGGACAGAGACAATAGCTTCTCCGTCCTCCGTTACTTCTTCGAGGCCCAGATCACACCATCTTTACGCAATTGGGATGAGCACCTCACTTGCTCCAAAGGCGAGACTGGAAAGACTGGGTAGGGTAGAGGGGTGGAGAAATTGGGGCACACTGGAGGGTGGGCTCATAAGAGAAACTCACCTCCTCTAAAGGTGATTTCTTTTCCCAGGCACATCCTTCCCAAGCGACACTTCAAAAAAAAAGATCTTTAGATGGCCCTACCCCCAATCTCTTTGACCTATAATTCCACTATAATCAAAACAACATAAATAAAACAGAGAAGCAAATAGCATAAATAAATTAGATAGAGAAGCAAATAGCACTTATCTCCACATATATAATACTATGTTCAAAAATAAGAGTTTGACTACAATTGCTATTCAACAACATAAAACATTCACAGAAGGCTTCGTATATTAATCTCCAACTAAAATGATTACATAAAGAACCAAAAATCAAAATGATATAAAATGTTGAAAAATACAACTATGACACTATAACAAAAAAAAAACATAAGGTGACATTTAATTAAACATAACGTCACTATCATTGATGGCGTTAATGAATTAACGTGCCTAAAATAACAAGAGCAACATGAATTCTACTTATGCTGACAATTTCTTTATCAAACATCATTGAAAAAATCCAATATAGGCATTAAAAGAAAAAATGTCTCCAAATTTACTCTCATCTCATCATACCCCTTCCCTTAAAATGTCATGAAAACTAGAGAATTCACATACAAAAGCCCTTGCGCACGCTATCATACGAAAATTTAATCTCGCAGCATTCCCCTCTCCTTCCTTACCACCAAACACAAAACCACCCCTCCAGCCTCGTCATCCTCATCAACATCATGCTCCTTAATGCCTCATCCTGCTCCTCGCCTCGTTGACCTCCAAGACTATGTGGTCCTTGGCACGCTTGCCCTCCTCTGCCTCGCCCTATTTCCACCTTGGAAACTTGTGCCATGCTCCTCGAGGTGAGTTTTCTCAAGCCCCCTCTGACAATCCCCCATCAACCTCCTTCCCTCCCTCAGTCGCATTCCCACCAATGCCCCACCACCATCCTCCCCTCCCTCAAACGTGCACACCACCCCCCCTGGACAACCCCCACACCACCCTCCTCCTCAATTAGAGACACCCACCATTGGATGATGAGACCTCACCACTATCCCCCACCAAAGATGCCCCACCACCTTCCTCCTTAATCAACATCAACGAGAATATATTGGTGTCCAAATCAAGGGAGGAAGTGTCACAAGAAGTTGATACCCCAAACGTCAAAGATTTCAATAGGAAGAATCAGGTTTAGGTGCATAATGTCTTTCTTAACTGTGCACCTGAGTGGCAGGTAGCAAGAACACAACCTCAAGAATTTCTCAGCATCTTTGAACAAAGACGACCAATAAAACCCAAACTGCAGAATCTTCACGGCTGTCTTCTTCCACAAAAAATGTCCACCACGTGTAGATGCATGGAAAAACTCGAGTATACATAGAAACTCATTTTCCGAAACACATCAGCGAATAATCTGGTCAGCGCCAATGCGATACATCTCGGGATCATCCTAAAAGTAATACTTGGCCTCAAATAAAAGACTATCCCGTTGTTGCTTGGTTTAGTCTTGAGGGACTTGACCAACGGCCAAATAGTTGACGATGTCCACAAACACGAGGGTTCGAACGCCTGAGACCATAAGGATAGTCGCGTCCAGAAAAGTATTAGAAATCGGAATATCTCGACGAGGAGAATCAGTTAGGATTCTCGAAAGATGATCCGCCACTACATTCTGTGACCCAACTTTATCCTTAATCTCAAGACCAAATTCTTGAAGTAAATGAATCCATCTAATGAGCCGGGGCTTGACATCCCTTTTCGCTAAGAGATGTTTCAAGGGCGAGCAGTCGATGTATATAATGAAATGAGATCCTAACAGGTAAGCCATGAATTTCTTAAGAGTGAAGACTATATCTAGCAATTCTTTTTCAGTGACGGTATAATTCTTATGGGCCTCATCCAAAGTCTTGCTAGTGAAGTAAATAATAGAGGGCTTCCTATCAATTTTCTAACCCAAGACAGCCCCGACCGCATAATTAAAAGCATCGATTATAATATCAAACGGGGCTATCCAGAATGGTAGTTGCAACACCTGGGCACAGGTGACTACCATTTTTAATAAATCAAATGACTTGAAATACGATTCATCTAACCTAAACGGCTTATCTTTCGCCAGAAAATTGCTCAACGACCGAACAACCCTCAAGAAGTCCTTTATGAACCTTCGATAGAAACCCACATGTCCAACAAATGAATGAATTTGCTTAACAGATGTGAGCGAGGGAAGTTTAGAGATGGCATCAACCTTAGCCTTATCAACTTCAATCCCCCGACTAGAGACTACATGACTTAAGACAATGCCTTCTTGTATCATGAACTGACAATTTTCCCAACTAAGAACCAATAGCATTTTAATGCATCTCATAAGGATCAGCTCTAAGTTAGCTAGGAAGGAATCAAAAGTCTCCGAAGATGGAAAAATCATGCATGAACACCTCAAGACAATCTCCCACCATGTCAGAGAAGATGGCTAGCATGCACCTTTGAAAAGTCGCAGGCGCATTGCACAGCCCACAAGTTGTAACATTCTAAAATCTAGGTTTTGAGTCATTTCAGTGTGGTTCAGGTCATGTCAAACCTGTAGACACGATCGCAGTTCGGTGCAAGTATAAGCACCTCTTAAAAAATGCCAAAACTGTGTATTCTGGGTTAAATCCTAACCAACGCTCATCAAAAGGGTGTCATGTATGGTACTTTTGGATTGCTCTCATCAGAAGCTTTCCAACGACACTTGTTTCTCGCAAATCTGAGGTGTATAGGTCAAGTTATAACCAAAATAAGTAAAAAATGACCTAAATGTAAGGTGAACCAAACTTAGGGAGAAATTCATTAGTTTACCCAACTAAACCTAACCCTAAATAGAATTTAGGTCTATAATATACCCTCCAAGGATTTGGTTCGTCATTAGTCTCTAAAGCCTCCAAAACCCAAGAGAAAACGAGAGTTGGGAATTAGGATTTCAAATTTGAAATCCTAATTTCAAATTCCTAAGGACCTAACCATAATAGCAAAAAACGTGGGCTTCCCCTCTGCAAATTTCATAGAGGCAGCGACAGCGACGGCAGATGGGAGTTGTTCGATCTAGCAGCAAGCATAGATCCGTGCCATGTGTCGAACAGAGGAAGAATCGTAGGCACGCGCGCGTGGTCTCTCGTGCGTGAAGGCAGGGCGTGGTGCTTGGATTTGCAACACGCATCATGATCGAGCTGCTGTAAATGGGTGATGCACTATATGTGGGCTTGAGTGGCGACAAACTAGAGAGCGACAGGTGTCGCGAGAGGGCATGCGGCGACCCGGTTGTGGTTCAGGACCCTTCTCATTGTTTCGAGTGGATCGAGGCCTTCCAAACCTTGGATTTCGACAAGGTACCTTTGGAATCGTCTCAACATGTACTACGCATTGGTGCAGTTTATCTCTATTTTTTAACATTGTTTACTTAATGAAAAGTTAGGAACATGCCTTTTTTTTACGACTCGATTCCCGAATCCCTACAGGACACGAGAATCGGACCGACTAGACTGATCCCAAGACCCAGTTGTCCAACGAGAAAGTAACAAAAAAATAAGCAGTAAAATAAACCACATTCATCATGCATGTAACTAACAGTAACAAAAGTACAGCAGTAAAGAAAAGAACTACTACAGTACATACCACCACAACAGTAGAGAATTAAAACAGGTACAGAAATATGAAGATTTCAATAAAAGAGTACAAGTGAAACAAAAACACTCACTACTACAGAAAAATGATACAACAAAGTACAACTACTGGGCTCTACTAGGCCCAGCACCCTCCGCAGCCGCAGGCTCTGGCTGCTCAACACCTAGTCCTGAAAAGGTGACAAAAGTGACACGTCAGCGAAACGCTGAGTAGAGTGGCAATCAGCTAGCTAAGAAGACAGTAGAGGTAGACAAGTCGCTGTTATTTGTAATTTCTTTCCTTATTCCACTATTTACACTTTCTTGAATTATTTCTCAAATCTTTCTCTTGATCTCGACTGTTCCTCGTGGGAACGATCTTGATTGCAGTCTTTTCCGAAAAGTAGAAGTAGCACGTGGTGCTCTCCTGGCCAGGAGAGTCCCCCATGGTGGTCCTACCCTCAGTCAACCAACCCAAGGTCACTGACAAACATAACGGTGACAACGGCACACGCGATAAACACACGGGTAGCTACCCCGCACTGGTACGTTGTCAGTCGTTTCCGTTAATGAATGTGCCCCAAAGCACAGCACAGAACCAGTAGAGGGGAGATTCCTCTCAGTAACAGGGGTCCAGCCCCTCCACAGTCCGCGCACCCCTTGCTTGACTACCCTGGTTTGCCCAGTGAGCCTAACAAATTGGTGTAGGACGGTTAGCTGAACCTCAGGGCCCGTGGGGTGGCTAGTTCTCTCCCTACACTAGTAGCTCTTCTCGGTACTGTGTACGCGAGGGCTAGAAGTCGGTACAAAGTGGCCAGACCTAACCCCGAGTCCCTGGGGCAGCTACCTCCGATCTGCACTAAATAAGGGGATAATCGCTCTCCTTGGTACTCCGTACTCAAGGGTCAGCTCACTTCCCCATCCACTTTCCCAATTCCATTCTATTTATTTTCCAGAAGCTCTACTCCTAATTCCCCGTAGGGTTCATACTTATATTTCCCAGGCCAAGCCATACTAGCTTTCATCATTTCAGTTTCATTCTCATATAGCCCGTGTTTCCAACATTTAACATCACTTTATACACAAGCAGCTCAAATTTAGTTTCCAACAACATGAATTACACATAGCAGTTACTAGCAACAGTATTCTACATTTCACAAGCAGCTGTTATCCAATTACACGCAATTATCATTATTCTATCTACTTATCCAAGACTGCAATTCATGTATTCAAAACATTCGTTTCAGTGTTTCTGTTCCTAGGATTCATGCCACACCCTTGGATCTATCATTCAATCTAGTTTTCAAGCCCTAGGATTCATGCCATACCCTAGGATCTATCATTCAATCTAGTTTTCAAGTCATAGGATTCATGCTATACCCTAGGATCTATCATTCATCTAGTTTTCAGGTTCTAGGATTCATGCCATACCCTAGGATCTATCATTCAACTAGTTTTCAGGTCCTAGGATTCATGCCATACCCTAGGATCTATCATTCATCTCAGAGATGCATTAATATTGGTAAATAACTAAGGGGAGCCACTCTACCCGCAAAATCGGGAGTAATGGGGGCGTGATCGGCAGGTCTGCGTGCCTCCGCAACCCCTAGAGCCGCAACGGAACGAGGTCCTAACACAAGGATCAATCACAAGGAACCACTTAGAACAGGATACAAGTATTTTAAATAAGTAGAGGAACTAATTCTGAGAAGAACGGAATTTTAAACGTGGAAATCGGACCTTGAACGGACCCTAAACGGGTCAAAAACGACAACTCTGACACAAATCATACGTCCGAAACACCTTCCAGACGTCTTAAAAGGTGGTCCAGGTCATACCTCACTCTGAGCTATTCCTCAGACTACGATCCTGCTAAACCGTCTGGACCTAGTTCCAGACGTCCGACTATCACTCCGGACGTCTGGAGACTCTCTCCGTCGTCTGGTGCTTCGCCTAGACGTCTGAATCGCGTAGGAGGGCGTGGCCTGCGCCTTCCCGAAGAGAAACCTGCACGCGTACGCAAACACACTCTCAACACGGCATAAGACAGAACTTTCGACGGAACGGCCTGCATGGCCGTATCTGCAAAAGGAAGCAGAGGAAGAAATACGTACCTCTCAGACGTCTAGAGCTCCCTCCAGACGTCGCCCGCGTCGTCTGGACATATGTCCAGACGTCTGATTCTGGAAAAATTTTCCAGAATCAGAACCACCTCGCCTTCTTCCTGCTGCGCACGGCCGCGCCGTGCACGCCTGCCTGCCGCCTAAGCTGCAACAGCACCGAGGTAACCTCCCTAGCACCATGCTCCTGCTGCACGCCCATCGACCAGCCCGAGCTGCTCCGGCGAGCTTGCTCTCTCTTCCTTGCGTGCTCTCCCTCTTTTCCCTTCTCGCTGCACCTCTTCCTCTCCCATGCACCCGGCAGCAGCTGCTGCCCACGCTCCCTCTCTCTTATGCTCAAGCTGGAAGGAGGAGATGGTGGGGTGGTGGGTGAGGGAGAGCGAAGTCGCATTTGAAGGCGTGGGGAGGGAGAAAAAGCGCCTGCAGGTCAGCGGGATCAGTCTACGCGCGCACGCACGCAGACTCGCAATCATATGCACGCAAAAATTTATTTCCAAACGTCTCGGAAGGCGTCCAGACGTCTAGACCAACTCTCAGACGTCTTAAAAAGCGTTTGATGTCTTGGGCCTTAACACTTTTTTATTCCAGCCCTATTTTTGGTCCGTGTAAATCAAGATTTGTCCTTAGTGCATGCACGGATTACAAGGAGGGTGTAGCAACTGTCCCCAGGCCCCTTTATGCACGGTTCAAAGTCACCGTGACCCTCCGGTGATGCTAGGTAGTTTAGTCTCCTATTCTCTTATACCTGTGTTGTTTCCAATACTTTGCGTGGTTTTGTGCGTATACTACGTTGATTGATGTGAGATTCCTCTTTTGATGAGTTTGAAACCTTTTAAAGATTTAACTATGATTTTTGGGCACTTTATTGCTAAATAATTGGATGTTTTGCAAATGATTAAGAATTAATGACCTAATGTACCTTAATTGTCAGAAAATTCACAAGGAAAAAAGATATCGAGGTTTCAAAAAAACCCACACCATAGTACGTGAGAAAAATATGTGAATAGATAATATTTGTAATTGAGATGGTGAGTCTCGAGTTGAACACAAGGAGACAACATTTTATTTTGTAGGAAATCTGTGTTGGTTTATTTTTGGTATTCTCTGACTGTTGTAAGGATCAAGTCGAAATAATTTCTAGCTACTATTCTTTTTGCAGATAATTAGATAGAGAGAGTCTAAAATATTGGAGCAAAATGATGTTTATTACAACTTAGCAATAAAATTACAATATGCGAATAAATAGAATAAAAGAGAGGGGGAGAGAAGAATCTCCCGAAGCAGCTGTCCAGCGAGATAACGGTGCTTGGTGGCAGCTGGACGAAGGAGGTGAGGTGTGGGACAATGGGGATGTTGTGCAAGAGGAACCCAGGTAGGGGAAAGCTTTACCAAGATAATGGAGTGGTAGATGGTGTTGGTGCTAGAGCACCATGATCGTTTGTTTTGATGATAACAAAACACGTGTCATTTAACATTTGCACTTGGAGTCTTAGATTTCAGGTCAATTGCAACTGGAGACATAATTAGACGGAATTCGAGCTTGCATCCAGGATGGATTGGAGGAGCTTGATGAAGAACAGAGGAGATTCGCGAGAAGCGATAGATTGAAGATGAAAGGACAAGAAGAATAGGATAAAATTCTATTTATTTCTTTCATGTACTTTTGTCTTTATTTCCTTGTTCTTTTTCTTCTTTAGAACATCATGTTAAAGAGCATCAAAGTACCGTAATAGTAGTCCTAGGAACACCCGCACAACCCTAGGACACTTAGGTTTTCTGTGGAGAACTTAGAAAACCAATAAAGGGTTCAAACAGCTTTTTCAGACGTTTAATTCCAAAATCACAAGTCTGATAATGTGTTTTAAGACGTCTAACTGTTGATTCAGACGTCTGATAATATTTAAGCTGGACTTGTAAGCTCTGTCTAATGAAATCAGACGCCCAGACCTTAGTCCAAACGTCTTAGAAGACGTCTGATGACTTTGCCAGACGTCCAATTAGTGGACCGTTGGCTGGCTTACCAAACACTGGAGGATATGACCGTTAGAGCCTTATCAGACGTCCTTAAGCCTTTCTAGACTTCTGATAAATGACCGTTTCGCCTCGGCTGACCCGAAAATCTCTTCTCAGAGATTTTCTAGCCGTTGCACAATCTTGGAAATCTATTCCCGCAGAAAAGTATGTTTCCAGACGTCCAGACATAGTGCCAAACGTCCTGTATGTCGTCTGATGGACTTACACTAGAACCCTATTTAGATCTGATTCAAGTCAGGAAGAAACCCACCAAAAATCAGACCTTTGACTTTGTTCCCAGACGTCTTAAACTGATCCTCCAGACGTCAGATGCCAGGATCAGATGTCTGATAACCCTGTCAGTGCAATCATTGTTCCTGATTTCGGCCTGATTCTCTTGGGCTCTGCTCCCAATGGCTATGAAAGCTTTCCAAAGCCTTCCACAGCCTTCCTGAGGCCTCTATAAATAGAGGGGAGCCTTTGCCACTCATTACACACCAAGACACACCCAAGCAACATACTTTCTACTCTTTTGTATCCTAAAAAAGCTCTTGCTCTCCAAGCTCAAGTTCTTCATCTTGAGAGCATCAAGCCTTTGCGCACCCGCTCTCCCCCTGTAGTTCACGAGAGCGACGTTGCGCCGTCGTGTAGCTTATGCACCCGCGTCATCGATTCGACGCACTCCTTGTAAAGGGAAGCATCTCAATTCCTATAGAATCTTAGGTTAAATATTACTTTGTTGTCTCTATAGGATTGTTGTTATTTATCTTTGTTATTTGGTTCGCTTTGTGAATTCCCGTCTCCTTCGTGGGACAAAATCCTTGTTGTGAAGAGAAGGGGTTTGAGGAACGCTACCCTCGTATAAAATAGCGTAGTTGTAATTGAGGTTGAATCACCCTCATTTAAGTGATTCGTTTAGTGGACTTGATCAACTTAGTTGATCGAAAAATCCTAACTCGGGAGGGTTAGGTGGTGGTTTTCACCTGGTTTGGGTTTCCAGCTAAAAATAATTGTGTACATTGTGTGATTGAATTCTTTTGTGAGATTGTTTATATTCTATTCCGTAATTTATTACGTCACCCCATCCTAGTAGAGATTCTATAGATGGGAATACCTAGGCTATAGGGAAGGCGATGAGGTAATGGTGGTGATCTACTACCTGAATAGAGATAAGGGGATAGCTCTAGAATCTCCTATGAAGGTGGTGAGGATCAAGACGAATATTTGGTGGGAGAGAAAATTGCTACACTAATAGGAGGCTTTTTAGAGCTTGGGACTGGCTCTTGGGAGGTTGGAAAGCTTCTTAGAGCAAGAGGGATGAGGGATAGCTAGGTGGAGATGAGAAAGAATGGCATGTGTAGGGGGTTTTCAGGGGGCTTGTAAGGGTTAAGGTTTGGCCAAAATCACACCCAATGTAACGAACGCGCGCTTCAGACGACTTTTAAGACGTCTGGGAGGTGGCCTAGACTTCTGACCAGACGTCTGGAACCACTTCCAGACGTCTGGGAATCGGTTATTTTTGGCATGCGCGATTCGTCTGTGCACCTAAGCGCGCAAACCTGCGTACGCTCTCTCTCCCTCTCTTTTTCCCTCTCTCCTGCGGCCGCAGACCCACCTATCCCGCTCTATCTCTCCTCCTCGCACAGCCTTAAAAGGCCACGCCCTCCCCCTCACTCCCGTCACCTTCGCCCCCTTCCTCTTCTCCTTCCAGTCGGTGAGCGAGAGCGAGCGCGAGTGAGCGGCGGCGGCGACAGCCGCGGCGGGTGAGGGAGGAGGTGCTGCGCGGGGGAGGAGGCGTCGGCTGTGAGGGCTCGAGCCTGCCGGGGCAGCAGGGGCCGGCCGGCGGGGGCGCAACAGGCACGGGGCGGCGCGGGAGGCCTGCTGCAGCTCGAGCAGCAGGCGGAGCACTCGCAGCGCGGCCGTGCGTCACGAGCGGAGGGCGAGTGGTGCCTTGATTCTGGAAAATTTTCCAGAATCAGACGTCTGGGATTCCAACCAGACGACGGGGAAGACGTCTGGAGGACTATCCGGATGTCTGAAAGGTGAGTTATTTTCACACCTTCTTCCTTTCCTACGACCGTCCGTACAGAGAGAGAGAAATGGGTACGTGCAGGTTCGAGGATTCGCATCCAACGCGAATCAGACGTCTGTCTGCAGTGCCAGACGACGGGAACGACTTCCAGACGTCCTGGGTGACCATCGGATGTCTGGGAACTAGGCCAGACGCCCCCGTAGGCTTCTGGACGTCTGAGAGACCACGCAGAGCAAAGGTAATCCCTGATCCACTTTTTAAGACGTCTGGAATAAGTTCCAAACGTCAGATTTTGCACTGTTTCGTCGTTTTCGACCCGTTTAGGGCCCATTCGGGTTCCGTTTTCCTCGTTTCGAATTGCGTTCTTTTCGGACTTAAATCCTCTACCTGTCTACAGTAGTTGAATACTATTTTTAGAAATTCCTTGTGTTTGATCCTTGTGATAGGACCTCGTTCTGTTGCAGTCTCGGGGGTTGCGGAGGCACGCGGGATTCCCGACCACGCCCCCAGTTCGCCTATTGCAACCGGTAGAGTGGCATTTAAGTTTATTAGCATAATCTGTTAAATTATGGAACCATAAATAGAACCTAAAACATTGCATGAATCCTAGGAATGAGAAACGAGATTGAATGATAGATCCTAGGGTGTTGCATAAATCTTAGCACTGGAAAAATAGATTGTATGATAGATCTTAGGGTATGACATGAATCCTAGGATGGGAAAACTAGTGGAATATGTAAACACTGAAGTCTTGAAAATGTGGAAAAGAAGTAATAGCTGCCTGTAAATTTGTTTAAACAGCTGCCTGTTATGAATAAATGAACATGATTAAGAATATGGGATGTATGAACGTGAAACTGGAAAGGTGAAACCGGAATGCGCTGAGTTAAAGAGCTGGAACCCTACGGGGAATTAGGAGTAGAACTCCTGGAAAGTGAATGGAATAGAATTGGGAAAGTGAGCTGGCCCTTGAGTACGGAGTACCAAGGAGAGCGACAGTCCCCCTGTTTAGTGCAGAGCGGAGCCAGCCTCCCCAGGGACCCGGGGTTAGGACTGGCCACTCTGTACCGACTTGCTGGCCCTCGTGTACGTAGTACCGAGGAGAGCTACTAGTGTAGGGAGGTACTAGCTACCCCACGGGCCCCGAGGTTCTGCTAACCTCCTACACCGACTTGTTAGGCCCACTGGGGCAAACCAGGGTAGTCAGGCGAGGGTGCGAGGACTGTGGAGGGGCAAGGCCCCTGTTTAGTTACTGTGGAGGGGTTGGACCCCTGTTACTGAGAGGGCTCTGCCCTGTACTGGTTCCGTGCTGTGCTTTGGTTGCACCCATTAACGGAAACGACTGACTGCGTGCCAGTGCGGGTTATCTACCCGCGCGTGCCGTAGTCACCGTTACGTCTGTCGGTGACCTTGGGGTGGTTGACTGAGAGTAGGATCACCATGGGGGACTCTCCCAGTCAGGAGAGCACCACATGCTACTTCTACTATTCGAAAAAGACTGCAATCAAGATCGTTCCCACGAGGAACATTCGAGATCAAGTGAAGGATCTGAGAAATAGATAAATTGTGAAACAATAGAAAGACGTAAATAAAGGAAGAGAGAAAATTAAAACAGCTACTGTATACTTTACTGTTTCTTTTGTTTAGTTGCCACTCTACTCAGCGTTTTGCTGACGTGTTACACTCCTTACCTTTCAGGACCAGGTGTTGAGCAGCCAGGGTCAGCGGCTGCAGAGGACGCTGGGCCGAATAAGGTCCAGTAGAGTTACCACTGTTCTCTTGTACCACTTTCTTTTTGGTTCCACTGTAGTGAGTAGTTCTTGTTTCCGTTGTACTTTTCTTTACCTGCAGTTCATATTTTGTTTTAAATGTTGTTCTACTGTTGTGGTGGTACATCCTGTAGAGGTTTCTTTCCTTACTGTTGTATTTTCTTACTGTTAGTTATATTCATGTTGAATGTGGTTTATTTTACTGCTCTTTTGGTCACTTCCTTGTTGGACGATCAGGTCTTGGATTTAGTCGAGTCGATCCGGTTCTCGTGTCTCGTAGGGACTCGGGAATCGGGTCGTTACAAGATGGTATCAGAGCAAGGTTGTCCCGAGAAGTGAATCAACTGACTGGAAAATAACCAATTCACATGACTATAACTAGAGTATCCACCACAACATATCTTTTGACATAAGCTCTTAGACGTTTCCGTTCGGTATCGTTCCGTAGTGACGTGTTCCGTTTTGTTTTGCGTCCCCTTATTGGAGATGCCTCGTTGCGAGACTAGTGAGGCTGGCCGCGAGCGCGGCCGAGGTCGATGAGGTGGGCGTGCCATTGCCGACGCCCCAGTGGACCAGCCACTACTCCCGGACGTCCAAACCCAGGACCTCGCCCGGCTGATACGAGACATTGTACGAGAGGAGCTCCACCCACCGCCCCGAGCACCTCACCCTAGGGCTGTGGAGGGGGAGTCCTCTGTGGGACCACTCGACGGACGCAGTGCTGGACACGGGGGAGGGGATGGGCCGCCGTAAGCCCCACCTTCCTCCGATACTTCTGTGCACGAGGCACCGTTTCCTGGAGGTGCACCAGCATCCCCACTGCAGCGCCACTTCGAGCTTTTCAGGTAGTTCCGGAAGCTGAAGCCCCCCTC
This sequence comes from Thalassia testudinum, assembly GCA_037157565.1. Taxonomy (NCBI): domain Eukaryota; kingdom Viridiplantae; phylum Streptophyta; class Magnoliopsida; order Alismatales; family Hydrocharitaceae; genus Thalassia; species Thalassia testudinum. The sequence goes on along the minus strand of JAZHRO010000015.1, from coordinate 18,737,917 downwards.
CTTCAAGGGGGATGAGGACCCGACCGAGGCAGAGGACTGGCTCGAGCAGCTGGAGACGATTTTCGACACCCTTCTCCCCCCGGTGGAGTGCCGCGTGGCCTTTGCCACGTACCAGCTGGAGAGTGCGGCACACAGGTGGTGGAGGGCGGTCCGGGGACAGGAAAGGGACGAGCCGACCTGGGACCGGTTCGTCGCCCTCTTCTACGAGCAGTACTTTCCCCAGACATGGCAGGACCAGAGGAGGCGGGAGTTCCACACTCTCCGCCAAGGAACGATGACTGTGAGCGCGTACCGCACGCATTTCTTGGAGCTGTCTCGCTTTGCAGCGACAGCGGTGGCTACTGAGGAGGAGCGCCTTTGGAGGTTCACCGAGGGGTTCCGGCCTGCGATTCGGGGGTATGTCAAACCCTTGAAGCTGCCTACGTTTTCGAGGGTGGTGGAGGCAGCCATGACTTACGAGGAGACCAACCCGTCTGGCGAGACACTGACGGTAGGAGGAAGAGGCTCTTTCAGCTAGACTTTTCACAAGGCCGGCGAGAGAGGAGACACGTGGCGTCCGCAGGAGAGCCGTCACGTTTTACAGGGCCATCAGTGGCCTTTGGGGTCCCTCAACAGGGGCCAGTCGCCAGCACCGGACCCCCGCCCAGCCAATAGCAGGGACCCACTGAGGGCGGGAGCCGGGTTCCCCTCTGTTACCAGTGTAGCCAGCTGGGCCACATCAGGAGGGACTGCCCGTCTAGGGCAGGAGGTCAGCAGATACTTCCCGCGCAGAGCACTGGAGGGCGCGCAGGAGGCCGCGGTTCCCAGGCGCGAGGAGGAGGACAGCAGTCGCGAGGGTACCGGCTAGCACCTACCCGTCCGACGCAGAGTGTGGCTGCTTCGTCCGCACCTAGAGCTGAGGGGCGTATCAACGCCCTGACACACAGGGACGCCAGAGCTTCGGGATCGATGGTAGCAGGTATGGTTTCAGTTTCTGGCAGACTCGTTTACACACTTTTCGATTCCGGCGCTACGCACTCGTTTGTCGCAGCCAGTTTTGCAGTTAGTTTGTCGCAGCCAGTGTCGCAGCCATTCTTGGTCGTTTGATCTCCATCAGACTATTGAGAGGGCACAATGTTCGTACCTTACAATCGTAGTAATCACACGTTGGCGAGGTGAGGAAGGACAGCCATCAGATTTTGATCGTGTGGTTTGGAGTGCACAATGAGCACGCACACCACTGCAGGAATCGCACATAGCATGCGCTTGAGGAAAGAGGAACGAGTGCCAACCGTTGGATCTTCAACAGAGCGTGGAGATCACATTAGGATCATGCTTCAAATTACGCATAGTGCGCTGGAGGCACGTCAGATTCCGTGTGATCATGCATGAGTAGTGCTTCGTCATCTATTGCGCCATAAGGCTGCACACATGCCACTCATCGTTGATCGAGCAGCTCTATTTAGTGCATCCCTCGCGCTACTACAATACTAGGATGAATGCCTTTCGCGACGGTTGCAAACCATCGCCTAGTCAGTCAAAACCGTTGTACTCTGTCATCGCGAAAGTGTGTGTCACGTTAATACATACATGACGGGTTTATATTTAAATCGTCGTATTTTACACGACGGTCATAGAAACCGTCATATATATTTATAAAAGGCAGTTCTACTACAAACTGCCATTAAGTACCATTAAACGACAATTTTGATGACTGTCGTTTATGATACACCTAAACTATAGATAGTGGTTGCAAAAACCGTCGCATAATGCGACAAACGATCGTTTTCATATAACCGCTGTGTATATATGTGTATTTTTTTTTTCGCTATATAATGTTGGTTTAAGATTTAGGTTTATATATAAACGATTATAAATCTTACAAACCATAAATATATGCAACATAAAAAACATACATAATATAAAAGTTTTACCAACGTACAACATGCAACATAAAACATTCAACATACAACAAATATATATATAAATCTAATGAAAGGTGTATGTCATAATATCAAAATATGCATAAGGAAAATACAAAACGTAACTAACGAAAAGGTAAATAATCTAAACCTATGCCTCAATTCCTACACCGTCCTACTCCACCTCCTCCGAGATCGTCGTCGTCTCTACGAGGCGGGTAGTGCTGGGAAGTGTGATCCCAACCATTGCCCCGTAATAATGCTATCATCTCTCCTCCACTCTCTGCTGCTCCATTTGCTTCCTCTGCTCCTTGATGAATTTCCTGGCATCATGACAAACTTGAGTTTCTTGGTAGAACTGTGAGGTAACATCATGGAACTGTGTGGTGACAACATGGACCTGTATCTGTATTTGCTAGACAACAATTGTTGTCATTGACCCCTTCCGCCCATACTAACTAGAGATCGTCTGACTCCCCCTACTACGAACGAAACCTCCGTACCCTGGAGGCATGACAACGCTCTTAAAAGCCTCCTCAGATGTCATAGGAGGGTACTGCTGAGTGCCGGAAGCGGCATCTATAGGGGGTTGATTAAGTTAATTATCCCTACAAATTACAATAATTTAATGTCATATTAAAGTAAGTACAAAAATTAATATAGTTGATAAATAATTGTTACATGCTTTGTCTAATTTGACTCATGTATCCATGTTCGCCCGTCGTCAATAGTAGCTTTGCTATGAGTAACCTTATAAACACCAACCCGATAGAGCGTGGCACCATCGTGTGATTGTGCTCGTAAATATATTTCAGAGATTTGCAAGTAATATTCATAATTAAAACTTTAATTAAAAATATAAAAGTAACATAATTATAAGAAATTACTTACAAATTTAGCCTTAACTCTATCTATACTAGTTCGACCCAAAAAGTGGGCCTGTGGTGGAGCTTTGGCCCTATTGGCCTTGTTCATCTTCGTCTAATCCTGTACATATAACATATTATAATGAGAAAAAATTTAATCATTTATCTCCAAATGCTCTTAAAAGTATTTGTAATTACCTCCGTCTCAGACTTATTCCAATGCTTACAACATTCATTCCACACATCTGCTGGTATTATAGGAGTCACGTCCTTAAATGCCTCCTCATTAGACAACATTGTATTATAATACTAAATTATACAAATAAATTGCCAAAAGAAACTAATTAAGTAAATAATAAAAAATGAGAAATATTATAAATTTCACCTTTCACTTCGTTGTCATTCTCTAATCACGATGTCGTCTCACAACATGATTGACGATGTACTTGGTGACATTGAAATTGTCTCCACAATCAAAGATCGCCTGTAATATTATAAACCGTATAAATGAATTAAATACTATTAAAGTAAACATATAAATATGTACATTAATATATAATTATTTACCTTCATATTATGAATAAGTTGCCTCTTCATCACCTTGGAGACCCTCCTCCAGTTAAAATAACAAAGGGGGACGAGCTCCTTTACCATCCTAGATAGTCTGCTGGTGAAAGGAGCATAGTCTAAATCTTCTTTAGCTTCATCGATATGCACTTTGACTATCGTCTGATGAATGGGTTTTAGCGAAGAAAAGTCAGTGTTCAAGAACCCGTTATCGTAGCTTGCAAAACACATTATCAAATACAATTTATAATCGAAACTCCAAAGGAGTCCCAGGTCAAACACAGGGAGGCAACATTTACTTTTGTTGAAATCCACTCTTAGTTTTGTCTCCTTTTGGTGCTTTAGGGTTTTGCAACTTTTTTGTGTTTTTGAAATAAAAAGACAAGCGAGATAACATCACAAAGTGGAGAACAAATATGATATTTCACAATGGCATTCAAATGTCTATTACAATATGCTAAAGCATAAAAGAGATAGAGGTGAGAAGAAATCTCCCAAATTGGCTGTTTGGCGAAATGACAGCTCTTAGCGGCAGCTTGGATGAAGAGGGTGAGGTGCTGGACGACACAGGTGAGATGCAGGAGGATGCCAGGTAGAGGAATGCTTCACCAAGGCTTCGGAATGGGGATGGGGAGCTGGAGATGACCTTCTACTGGAATGGAGGTGGGAGGACGGCTCCAGGGCTTCTTATGAAGGTGGTGGGATGGAAGACGAATATTTGGTAGTGATATAGGAGCATTACACTAATATGAGGCCTTTGGAGCTTGGGAAAAAGCTCTAATGGAGCTTTAGTAGGCTATTAGAGCTTAGCAGTAGGTGGGAGAAGAGTAGGTAGAGATCGTGAAGAATGGAGGTGTAGGGGTCCTTTTATAGTGGAGGGAAGAGGAAGAAATTCATGTAAAGGGCTGTAGTGACAGCTGCAAGCGTCACTAAAGACCCCTGCAGCTGTCGCTGATGATCGGACCCCCACTATTCATGTCCACAGCTGTTGCGCATGTGGGCAATTAGTGACAGCTGTAATCGTCACTAAAGACTCGCCCATGCTATCGCTAAAGGTTGGCACCAACCATTCACACGCCTACACTCTCCTGTCGCTAAGGTTTGAAGCGTCGTGGCCGTTGGATCAGAAGTGGACAGCTGAGATGGTGCACGAAGATCACTCCCCTTGATCGAGCGTGAGATGGTGCATTTATAGGCATGTCGATGGCCGCGTGCTGCATCCACGCTCATCCGTGCGCCTACGTAGCCTCATCTCACCCGCTCATGCACGATCGGGTGGTCGAAATTGAGGTGCTCTTCTTCTGCGGCCAATTAGAGGAGCTTGGGAGAGTCGAACTCACGCCACGACTGTGCGAGCTCCACTCGAGGCCGCTGCACCATTCGTCAAAGATGTTGCGATTTTGAATTAACCGCAGCCGGTGGTTAAGTGATCCTAGCTGTTGGATTTTCATCCAACGGTTATGATCGTGCGATGGATGCTCTCATGAAGAAGGGCGGGCAACGTGCCTTCACAAGAGCCGTTGGATGGGCATCCAATGGCCCAGATCTCGCGAGGGTGGACGCTTTTGAGGAGCAGCTATTGCTGGCCGATGTTGGGCTGTCCAGATGGCCCCACATGGCGCCATCTGGGCCGTTCATCTTCCTACTGTTGCAGAGGGTGCCACGGTGCTTGGATTGAGATGATTTCCACGTTACCAGACCGCAATCGTCGCTCCGTATGGTCAAATTTTTCATCCAAAGCCGTAAGGATGTCGCATTGCCCCCTGGCCGTTGATCTTCCTTGAGTTGCATAAGGTTATACGGGATTCCGATTAGGACGATCTCGAAGGCGTTGGACTCCAATCATCATCCTGATCAGATCCGTACATTCAGATCGTCAATTCGAGACCCCGAAATAAATCTCCTTCACTCCTTGCCATAAAAAGGGCGTAATTAACACAAAATATACACTACTCTAAATGCAAGATTATGCATGCTATGCCATATTTATAACATAAAATGCAAATCTAAGCCTACGAACATGCATGAATAGGCATTTTATCCTCAATAGTTGTGTCTACATCATCGTCCCCTCTGGATATGCATCTTGATGTGTACTTCTTGTCAAACCCCTTCCTTTTTTTTATTACCCGATAAGAAACATATAATTAAAAATTAAAACAATAGAAGTAAATTTTAATAAGATATTACCGGCAATTCTTACTAGTAGAATTAGTCCCTGCCTCAACTTGAGGGTACTGTTGAGGTGGCCTCTATACCTCAGCATCGTCCTCACCCTCCTCATCCTCATCCTCGTCGTCGCTCTCACCCTCGTAGTTGTCAAGGTAGTGGGTAACACCCTTTGGTTATGGCTCTCGCACTACATTGGTAACCACCCTCTTGCCCTTGTTCTGGTACTGTCGAGCAAGATCACCAGGCCGGACATATTCGTGCTACCTCGTAAATGCGGGATTAGGTACCGTGACAACTACCTGTGCGTGGGGAGTACGTAGAGGGATGTACTTAAGAATGGATGAGGGAGTCTAGGTGCGAAGGGGCTGGGTAGGCTGCGTGCAGGGTCGCTGGGTGCGGGGGGGCTAGGTCACTGGGAGGAAGGAGGTGCGTCACATCCCTACCCGTTGAGGTACCCTGATCATCCTTACCCCTATTAGAAATTTTCTTAAATTTCATTTGCATATACATTTTAAAAAAATAGCATTTGTATAAATATTAAGAAATAAATGAACAAAAATAATAAAAAATAAAAAAATAAATTAGCAGAGTTTCCCTATATTACAGATATTTTCCAAAATCCTATAAAAAAGAAATGACACATTCTACAAAGTAAAAAATCATACATTCTACAGTAAAACATAAACATAACAAAATGGAACCTTAAAAACATAAACATAAAAAATGCGGGATATCTTCACATGAACAAAAAAGAAAAGTCTCCATTTTGAAGCCATTTATAAAAACAATGGCCTAAGCTATTTGGAAGGAGAAAAGAAGCTAACGAGTAATCAAATTTCTGGCTCTTACATATTAAAAAAATCATAGAGCAATCAATTTTTTTTATAACTCGTTATCTCTTTCTCATTCAACCATGTGAGAGTTTACACAAACTGAAAAACATAATGAACAACTTAACAACGTTTTTTACATGATACTCCTTGAACTATATGTGAGTTTACATTTATGCCTCTTAAGCTGAAAAAAAAAACTACTTCAAGGCTTCAACTTTGCTACTATTAGATATATGAGACAATTCATTACAAGCTGAAATAATAAAGCAAGGTAGATAAGAAATATGGTATAAAAGATAATTATACCTTACATATCAATATTCATTGCAAATAAACCAACTTCTTGTAAGTATTCTTGATAAGCATCTGCTTCTGCTTCATGTTCGACATCTTTTGACATGTCAAAATATTCACGTAGAATTGTCCGTACGAGTATAATCCATCCATTTCTACTGTTTTCCAGGACGTAGAAGACTTGAGATACTTAACATACTAATGTAAACAATTCTAAAAAATGAAGAATTCGACAATTATTATTCAAACTTAAAAAATCGTGCTTCTTGTCAAGCTTAAAGCCAATGCCTTCTTTAAACAAGTTAAACCAATTGCACTTGAAAAGGACAACTCTACGATCGTATCTGAAGTTCATCTCAATAATTTCTTCGATATGTCCGTAGTAGCAATCACAACTAGTGTTCAAATATTAACTGATAACAAACCAGCAAGGTGCGTGGCCTTCTATCATTTATGGATTTTGTCCTAAAATTGAATCCATTTATAATATAACCTAAATGGTAATGTCCATAACTTAATGGTTGATCCGATATTATGTCAAAGTCCTCCAACCATCGTGAACCATTCTCTTCTTTCATTTGAATACCTTGTTGTTTCAACTACTCGAGAAAGTTGACCTCACGTGTTTCTGGATGTAAACACTCCCTAAATTCATTATAAAATGCATCGACTTCTGAAATCTGCTTAAGAATGTACAAGTGAGCTAAACGACAATCGATTTCAAATATATATTTGTACTCTGTGTGGGGGATAAACCTTCCTAGAATATCAAATATAGAACGACAACCTTCATCGTTGTCATTATACCCTCCATCATAATTTCTCCATAATCGTTTAAATCGATCGTCTGTCTCATCCATATACATGGCACAAAAGTTAATGGACTCTTCTATTAGTTCAACTTCTCATATATAATATTTTGATGATTTTACAAAATAAAGAAAAAGAAATAAAATATAAGCTAGCAAATTTTTTCTCTCTATAATAACATAATTGCAGGTTTCATGGAGTTTTCCAAGACAGAAGATTAAAAATGTGAAAACTAAGTAGCATAAGTATTGTCATAGTTCATATGCTTCTCATGTACATTCAAAGGTTGTAATATTTATTTTATTTGAATCTAGAAATGTTATAAAGTGCCTCCAAATATAACATATAAATAGCTAACTTAGGCTCTCTACACTTAGAATAAATTAGAAACAAAAACCTAACACTAAGACTCAAATCAGACGTCCTTAACAATTATCAGACATTTGATTTTCAACCTTAAGACGTCTGACAAGTGTTTCAAATGTCTAATTACCAATAGTTCTACCTTTAGTTTCTGTCTTTATAAACATCAGTCGAAGCAATCTTCTATCAAACATCCATAGCCCCATCCATACGTCTGATACTTTACTTGGATGTCCTCAAAACAACCGTTAGACTAAACACCTATCTTCGTTCTATATATAACAGGCAAAATATCTTTTCAAACGTCTAGACATGCTTCCAGGCGTCTACCTCTGGCAAGTTGCTCATATATTACAGTGCGTATCTCATTACGAACCAAAGATCTTTTGTCAGATATCGCAACCAAGTCCTTTTAGGTTTCCAGACGTCTAGAGAGTCCCATAGGCATCCATACAAACGTCTGTTCCTTTAAATCTAGAACCCTGTTTGGATCTGGTCAAAGCAGGATCGAATCCACACATAATTAGACGTCCAATAACTTTATCAGACGTCTTATGTGAAAATATCAAACGTCCTTGTTTCGATCCAATGAAGTCAGTACAGGCTGGCTAATAGTATTAGACGACCATAATTGTAATCAGACGTCTTATAAGACGTCTGATATTATTGTCAGACTCATCATTACCATGATTTGTGGTGGATTTCGTCCCAATCTCTTGAGATTTGCCTCAACGGCTAGGAAATGTCTCCCAAGTGTTCTTAAAGGTTCCAAGCTTGCCTATAAATAGACTACAATCCCTCTTAGGCAAAACACACCTCTTGAGATTCAATTCCCTTAGAAAAATCATTCGCTCACTACTCTTAGCTTCCTCTTGCCTTTGTGTTGTGCCAACACTCTGATCAAAGGGCAAACTCACACTCCCGACTCACTCCGTTTGGCAAATTCTCAGGGAGTTCTCTTTATCTTAATAGATAAGAAAGTAATCAAATTATTGGGTTGCTCTGTAGGTGCGACTTTAATTCTTTCTTTTGTACTTCTGGTATCCGGCCTATCGGGTCCCCTTCTCTTCATTGTGAAGGGAGAAACATCCATTTAGGGATCGGAGGAGGGATTTGTAATTGAGGTACACTACCCTTGTTTAAGTAGTGTGGTTAGTGGATTAATCACCTTGTGATTGAAAATCTTAAGTCAAGGGATTGGCCTAGGTGGTGACTTTAACCCATCCTAAGTTTCCACTTAAAAATTGAAGGTTTCCCTTCGAAGAGGGGTGACGTAATAAATGCGGAAATAAAATATAAAGCAATCTCACCAAAGAAAACCAATCACACAAAAAGACAATCACACAAAGAACACAAGAATTTTTAGGTGGAAACCCAAACCGGGTGAAAACCACCACCTAACCCTCTCGAGTTAGGATTTTCCGATCAACCTAGTTGATCAAATCCACTAACCGAATCACTTTAAAACGGGGGTAATTCAACCTCAGTACAACTACGCTACAAGTACGAGGGTAGCATTCCTCAACCCCTTCTCTTCACGAGAAGGATTTTGTCCCACGAAGGAGACGGGAATTCGCAAAGCAAATACCCAACCAAAACGACAAAGATAAAATAAAACAAGTAATCTTATAGAGCCAACAAAGGAATTTAAACCTAGCTTCTATAGGAAATATGAAACTCCCCTTTGCAAGGAGTGCGTCGAGTTGATGACGCGGTGCGTGTGCCACGCGATGGTGAAATGTCCCTCTCGTAGACAACGGCGGGAGAGCGGGTGCGCGAAGCTTGATGCTCTCAAGAGAATGGAGCTTGAGCTGGGAGAGCAAAAGCTAGCTAGAACACAAGAGAGTGGAACTATGTTGCTTAAGTTTGTCTTGTGTTTCTCTTGGTGTGTATCTTGTATATCTAGGTGTGTAAAGGCTCCCCTCTATTTATAGATGCCTCAGGAAGGCTTTGGAAGGCTTAGGAAAGGTTCTATAGCCGTTGGGTGCAAAGCCCAAGAGAATCAGCCCGAAATCAGGAACAATCATTGTTCTGACAGGCTTATCAGACGTCTAATTCTATCAGCAGACGTCTGGAAGTTCACTTTAAGACGTCTGATTCCAAGGTCAGACGTCTGATTTTGGGCGGGTCTCTCCCTGACTTGGATCAGATCTAAACAGGGTTTTTGCGAAAGTCCATCAGACGACATACAGGACGTCTGGCACTATGCCCGGATGTCTGGAAACCAACTTTTACTGTGGGAATGGATTTTCCAAACGTTGCAACGGCTAGAAAATCTCTGAGAAGAGATTTTAGGTCAGCCGAGGCAAAACAGTCATTTATCAGACGTCTGGAAAGGCCTAAGGACGTCTGATAAGGCTCTAACGGTCATAATCTTGAGTGCCTGCTAAGCTAGCCAACGGTCCACTATCTGGACATCTGGCAAGTCCATCGGATGTCTCCTAAGACGTCTGGTATAAGGTCTGGACGTCTGATTTCATCAGACAGAACTAGCTATGTCCAGCCTAACAGATATCAGACGTCTGAAACAACAGTCAGACGTCTTAAAATACTTTATCAGACGTCTGATTTGGGAATTAGACGTCTGGAAGTGTTGTTTGAACCCTATATTGGTTTCCTAAGCATTCTACAGAAAACCCAAGTATCCTAGGGTTGTGCCGGTGTTCCTAGGACTACTGTTAGGGTACTTTGAGGCTCTTTAACATAATATTCTAAGAAAAATAAAAAGAGCAAGAAAATAAAGACAAGAGATACAAGAAATGATTAAAAAGAATCTATCCTATTCTTCTTGTCTTCTATCTTCAATCTGTCGCTCCACGCGAACCTCCTCTGTTTTTCGTCAAGCTCCTTCAATCCATCCTGGATGCGAGCTCGAACTCCGTTTAAGCACGTCTACATTTCAATTAACCAGAAATCTAGGACTCAAATTGCAAATGTTAAATAACACGTGTTTTGTTATCATCAAAATAAATGATCGTGGTGCTCTACCACCAAAAAAAATAAGGTGCTACTTTTTGTGATTGAATTTTTTGAATTACAATATTTAGTAAATTCACTATTCACCCCTCATCTAGTGCAATTTCATCTTCTACAAGATATCTTTTCACATTAGATCCTTCAGGCTTAGCTTTATTTAACACATAATCTTTAAGTTTCTTCCGAAACCGTTCAACTGGATACATCCATCTGTATTTCAAAAACCTAGCTGCTTTCGTTTCATTTGCAAGATGTAGAGTTAAATCAACCATGACAGCAAATAATGCCAGAGAAAATCTCTACTCCATTTTACATAACGTGATTACTATTTGGTTATCCTAATACTTTAATAAATCAGAATCTACAGTTTTCGAACAAATAACTTTAAAATATCGGCTCATGTCTGTAAATGAATCCACAACTGCATCAAGTCGCAGTCCAAGAATAGCTAGTAGGAACAAGACTTGACTGTAAATGTGACTATCATGATTCTTTAACCCATTAATTTTCTTTTGAGACTCATTTACACATCGAGAAAGTTGTAAAAAATAGCCATCTGGCACCCGTACTTCTTTTAAGAAGGTGAAAACTTTCCCTCGTTGATCATTATTTAGGCTATAAATGGCTACCGGAAAGACATAACTACCGCCTTCTTTTTAGTAACATGTAACTCTGGATGAATGCCTAAAGTTATCTTGTCATTTCTCATTTTCACTGTATCCTTTGCACTATCAGATAAGTTGAACACATCCAAAATGTTGTCCATAACATTCTTGTCAATATGCATCAAATCAACATTATGTCAAATAATTAGATCTTTCCAATACGGGAGTTCCACGAGGAAAATGCTCTTCTTTTTAAAATTCGTATGTTTCAAAGCTATTTGATCTTTCTTGAACAGATGACCTAATCGTATGTTGCCAAGTTGTTATAATTTCTCCATTATTTGAAAACCTGACAACCTTATTGAATTTGTACTTAGCTTATTCCTCAGATTCTTGGAAGAATACCAACAAGTTTTACCGTCAAACTTGTTCTTAAACACTGTCATTTGCCATTTATGCTCAAGTGGTAGGAATATATGGTGTCCCAAATAACAAAATTTGTTACATTCAGGATGTCGAAGATGATGAGTGTCATCCATACATACTGGACAAACAGACTTTCCGTTTGTATTCCATCCTGACAGATTTGCATATGCGAGGAAGTCATAAATGGTCCAGAATAATGCAACATGCATATCAAAGAATTCTTTTCTGTGTGCATCATATGAACAAATGCCGTTACACCGCAACAATTTTAGTTCATCTATCAATGGTTGAAGATAAACGTCAATTGCATTTCACAGCTCCTTTGGATTGGGGATGAGGGCCAAGATTATAAATGATGATCGTATACAAAGCCACGCAAGTAAGTTGTAAGTTTCCATTATAACTAACCAAATTGAATAGGATGGGTACATGTTCTTGAAAGGATTAAACCCATCGCTTCAAGACTCAATCTGACATTTCTTACATCTTCTGTGAATGCTAAATGAGTGTTGTTAAACATTTTCCACTTTTTCGAAGACATAGGATGACGAACGCAACCATCTCGTGACAAGCTATCCTTATGCCATGTCATCAAATTTGCAGTTCTAATTGAAATAAAAAGGCATTGAAGCCTACAAATCAATGGAAAGTAACATAGAACGTTCTCCGACTGTTTTTTGGTCCTTATATTTAGTGAATTTTCCACTTTAAATCTCTCAATACCACACTGTGGATAACTAGTCAATTCTGCATATTCATTTCTATATAACACAATCATTTGGACAAGCATCAATTTTCTCGCAATTTAAACCAAGTCCACGAATTTGTTTCTTTGTTTCATACCATGCCTTTGGATAACCTTTAAGATCATTTAAAAGCACTCCAATGAATTCAAGTACCTCAAATATTAATTTAGAGGTCGCTTTATTCGTAACCTTCATCTGAAATAACTTTAAAGAAATGTCAACTTAGAAATGGACGTGATACCGGGAACAATAGGTTCATCCGCTACCCTAATAGCATCATAAAACTGATTACAAGTTTCCCCACTAACCGAATCTTCAACTCCTGCTCTCATCTCATCAAGCATTTCATCGATGTCATCAGCTTCAATATCAACAGCTATCTCATTTAAATCTAACGGAGATCCTCTTAGTATAATGCTACCACCAACCGTTGCAAATCCTATGCTTGTATACAGTGTTCCTATCATGTGAATATCCATTCAAGCACCTCCTACATGGGCAAAATTTCCTGTCAAACTTATCTCCTCATCTGAATGACCTCCTATCGTCATGAAAAGCCTAATCAAGGAACTCTCTCACTCCATTCTTGTATTGAGAGTAATCCGACCTCAAACTAATCGAAGACTTATCCATGATAATTTACAAAAATGAAATTAAACCATAAAATAATTATAATATGATTTTATAACAATGTTTGTATTTTAAGTAGGATTTTCATTTAATAGTGCATCCTTGAAGATTTGATCACAACATTACTTATTACATGTAACCAGTGTCTGAAGAAATTTCGGCACCATCTTCTCACTCTTCTCTAATATACCCCCAAGACTAACCTTAAATACATTACCAATAACTTCCATTTAAGGGTGCATTAGGAACGTAGAAAAGATCAGTTGGTATACTGGAGAAAAGCGAAAAGATACAACCGAAATTCCCCCAGACATCAGTTCATTGTAACAAGTAACCCTTAGCTGTGATCAAATCTTAAAGGACCCTCTTTTCTTCAGAACTTCTCTAAACAAAGGACGAGGACTTTTGTGGCATACTATAAAGATAAAACCTCGTCAACGTAAGTGAGATATACAAACACTTTGCATTATCCGTATAATATGATCATAATTGTCGACGGGCCAGTATTTTGACACAATTATCCTCTCCCAAAACCTGTAACCTACGGGTTAGAATGGCTACTGTTTGGCTTCAAGTGCATCTAGATTTATACAGGTGTATGCATCCACAAATGTACTAAAATAATAAAATTTGCAATAAAAAAATAATTATATATACAAAATAAAAATAGATTATTCCTCCCTTTCCCTCCTCTCCCTTTTCTCCTACCTCCCTAGCTTACCACTTCTTATCTACTCTCTATCTCTCTTCTCCCTACCCTTTCCGTCATCGTTCCCTTCCCTTATATTCTTCTTTATGCATCTTCCTCTCTCTTCTTCCTCTCCTATCTAATTATTTATCCTCTCTTCTCCCTATCCTTCCTCTCCTCCTTCCCATCATTAATTCATATTCTTCTTTATTCATCTCTCTCCCTCTTCTTCCTCTCCTACTCCATCACCTTTCACATTCCCTCTCTTCTCTCATTACTTATTCCTAACTTCTTAAATTCATAAAAAATTTCATAGAATTTTCCCTACAATATAAGGTTATAACCATAATAAATGAACACAGAAATACAATCAAATAAGCATTCAGAAGAAAGTAGGTACACCTCACAATCAATCAAATAAACTCAATTTACTAAATCAAGTGGGCACATCCCACATTCATAAAACAATTCATTCACAAATCATAAATTAATCAAGTGGGTACACCCCCACATTCTAAACTTAAGTGGGTTCACCCCACATTCTAAACCTAATTAAGTGGGCACAACCCACATTCATTCACAAATTAATTAAGATAGCTTAATTTGATACCTCAACGAAGGGTGTGAATTAAAGAGAAGGTGTCCGACGACGTGAGATACCTAAGCCAAATTACAAAAATTTATAAGCAAAAAATCAAAAAAATTACATAAATTTAAACACATTTTACTGGTGGCAAGGGGAGGGGGGTCGGCTGAGAGGAGGGGGCAGATGCTGGTCACAGGGGGAGGGGGTCGGCTAGAGGAGGAGGGGGAGGGGGCGGTCGGCTGGAGGAGGTGGGAGGGGGCGAAGATGGCAGAGTGTAAAGAACTGTTCTGTTCTGAGCCCTTTAAGACGTCTGAACAGTCGATCAGACGTCTGGTCCCCTTCCAAGACGTTTGGAAATTGAAAATTTGGTATGTGATTTTGCGTCTGCGTGCGGGCTGCGCACAGACAGTACCGCTCTCCTCTCTCTTTCCCTCTTCTCTCCTCCATCCAAACTCTAACACACAGTTATAAAACCCCTCTCCCCCTCTTCCTTTCTTCCCCACTTCACCACAAACACCTTCTTTCCTAACTCTCCACTGTAGCGAGAGGGGCGAGCGCGAGAGAGAGCGTGAGAGCGAGTGACGAGGAGAGGCGACGTGAGAAGAGGAGGAAGAGCTTGAGCTCGCGAGCTCGTGGGAGCTCGCCGGAGGACGCACGGCCGGAGCAGCGCGTGCGGGAGGAGCACGTCGGGGGAGACGTCCCCAACACTTGCTGCAGCAGGAGCTGCAGGCGAGGAGGCGAGGCCGCAGCTGCGTGCGGCGAGGAGAAACTGGTCATTCTGATTCTGGGATTTTTCCAGAATTAGACGTCTGGCGTGACTAGATGACGGGGTGGACGTCTGGTGACTACACCGGACGTCTGAAAGCAGTATTCCGCGAAGGTACGCTCATCTTGCGGATACGGCCATGCAGGCTGCACCGCAGCTTCGATCTGCATGGCTAAAGGTGGTTGATTTTCCTGTCGCGTGTAGGGGTTTCTTCGGGAAGGCGCGGGGCATGCCCTCCCACGTTTTTCGGACATCTGCATAGCTTACCAGACGACCAGAAGTACTCCCAGACGTCCGGAGGAGAGGTCGAATGTCTGGAACTGGGTACAAACGGCCAAGAAGGGGTTCTGGATGTCTGAGGTCGACACAAAATCTGAGGTGAGACTCTGGTTACTTTTAAGACGTCTGGACCTTGTGCCAAACGTCTAATTTAGGTCTGCAGCCCTATTTTTGACCCGTTTAGGGTCCGTTTGAGGTTTGTTTTAAGCAAACAAAATATCGGTGTTTTCTTTGTGAGTTCCTCTACTTGTTAGAAGGCCTTTTGTACTGTTCTGAATATTCCTTTGTGGTATGTTCCTTGGTATAGGACTTCGATCGGTTGCGGGTTCGGTGCTTACTGAGGCTTGTGAGCCTGCCGTTCGAGCCCCCAATACTCCCGAATTGTCTAGTAGAGTGGTTTTCCCCTACTTTTAATTATAAACCCTGAATGCATATGTGAAATTGGATAACTAGGAACCTAGGATGTGGCATGAATCCTAGGATGAGAAGTACTTGCACTGTTTGTATGCATGTTTGAAATTACAGTCTTAAATGGATGAATAGAAATGTGAACAACTGCCTGTTAACAAACAAGAGCTGTCTGTGAAATATGGAATGCCTGTGCTAGTTAACAGTTACCTGTAACATTACTTATTGCATATGTTAAATGATGGAAATATGAGCTGCATGTGTATAATCTGAGAATGGAAATGTGAATGATGAAATCTGGTATGGAATGACATGGGGAATACGAGCATGAACCCTACAGGGAATTAGGAGTAGAGCTCCTATGAATAAATGGAATGGATATGGAAATGTGAGTGGCAAGTGTGTTGGCCCTTGAGTACATGGTACAAAGGAGAGCGACTGTCCCCTATGTAGTGTAGAGCGGAGCTAGCCGCCCTTGAGCTGGGACCCAGGGTTAGGA
Organism: Thalassia testudinum; assembly: GCA_037157565.1. Taxonomy (NCBI): domain Eukaryota; kingdom Viridiplantae; phylum Streptophyta; class Magnoliopsida; order Alismatales; family Hydrocharitaceae; genus Thalassia; species Thalassia testudinum. Next base: position 18,721,502 of record JAZHRO010000015.1, on the reverse strand, counting down.
TTGGCCACTCTACATCGACTTCTTTGGCCCTCGCTTACATTGTACCGGGGAGAGCTACTAGTGTAGAGAGAGAGCTAGCCACCCCACGGGACCCAGGGTTCAGCTAGCCACCCTACACCGACTTTCAGGCCTAGTGGGAAAATCGGGGCAGTCAAACGAGGGTGCACTAATTGTGGAGGGGCGAGACCCCTGTTTGGTTATGAGGGGCTAGACCCTTATTAATAAGAGAGCTAGGCCATATATTGTTCCTTGTTGTGCTTTGGGCGTACCCTCTAGCGGAAACGACTGATTGCGTTCCAATGCGGGGTAGCTACCCGTGCGCTTATCGCTCATGCCGTAGTCATCGCTACGTCTGTCCGTGACCTCGGGGTGGTTGACTGGGTGTAGGATCACCACGGGGGACTCTCCCGGCCAGGAGAGCACCACGTGTGCCTTCTACTCTTTGGAAAGGACTGCAATCAAGATCGTTCCCAAGAAGAACTTTCGAGATCAAGAAAGAGATCTGAGAAATAAACCAATGGGTGAAAAGGAATAACTTGTAAAATAAAGTAATTGGAAAAGATAAATTACCTGTTAGCTTTTACTGCTTTAGTTAGTTGGTTACCACTCTACCCAACATTCTCTGACTCTGTTTACTCGTAACCCTTTTCAGGTCCAAGTGTTGAGCAGCCTGAATCACCGGCTGCAGAGGGTGCTAGGCCTAGTCGAGCCCAGCAGTAGTCTTCCTGTTGTTGTACTCTCTTTTGTTAGTGAGTTCAGACTCTTGTTACTGTTTACGTTTCTGTACTTTGTTTCCGCTTTACTGTTGTGATGGTGATATGTACTGTTAGCAGCTTTTATTTCCTTTACTGCTTGTACTCTTTTACTGTTAGTTACTTAGCATAGTGAATGTGGTTTACTTTCCTGCTTTTTGGTTATTTCTTGTTGGACGATTCGGTCATGGGATTAATTGAGTCGAGCTGGTCTCGGATTCTTTACAAATTCGGAAATTGGGTCGTAACACAGGGGGAAGAGGAGATGGCAAGGCAGAGGAGGAGGATGGAGGGGGTAGCTGGAGGAGGAGGAGATGGTGTAGGAGGGGGCATATGGGGCCGGGGGCGACAGTTGTGCGCATGAAGGAGGGCGGCAACTACGCACATTGAGGAGGAGGACGACGAGGGGAGGGGGCTGGAGGCGGAGGAGATGGCGTGGGATGGGGCCGAGGACAGTGGCTGCGCATGTGGAGGAGGTGGACGACAAGGGGAGGGGGCTGGAGGAGGAGGAGGACAGCCATGGGAGGAGGAGGGGTGCTTACTGAAGAGGAGGGGGCGATGCGGCCGTAGGAGGATCGGCTGGCCTCGAGGAAGAAGAGAGGGAAAGGAAGGGGAGGGTTTGGGGGATCGGGTGTCGTGGGTTAATGTCGCGCTAGGGCGCCACTTCTCGCGCCCAAAAAAAAAATCGTGAAATATATATACGACGGTTTGTGTGAAACCGTCGTTTTGTTGATTTATACAACGGTTTAAAAATCGTCTCTTATGACATGTTGTGAGATACGACGGGTTTAATGAAAACTTTCGTCTATATCATCAATAAGACGGTTTAAAAAATGTCGCTTATATATTCAACTATAGAAGACGATTTTAACAAAAATTGTTGCTATAAAAGCGTCGCGAAAGCCCATTTTTCTTGTAGTACTAACTGAAGGGAGCTCGCGGCGAATCGAACTCACACCCTCGCCTTTGGAATCCCTCACACAACCGCTATGCTAAGGGCACTCTTGTGGCCAGAAGTTGGTCATGCGAGCATGTGGTGTTGACCATTGGTTTGACCGAACTGTAACAACGTGGGCTAATGTACATGAACAAAATTTAATAAGGAATAATTAATAAATGAAATCATTGATGATATAGTGCCAACTTTCTTTACTCTTGTCGTTGTTGCTACTTTGTTGTAGTTGTTCTACTCTAGCTAATTGTTATTGACGTGTTTCTCGGGTTCCATACTCAAGTGTTATTGAGCAGTCGAGTGTAGTGGCTGTTGTTGGTACGTCTACCGTGGAACCGAATCCTACTGTAGGAGACAATTCGTTCTAAGCATTAAGGCTCTTTAGTTCTATTCTTTCTACTATTGGCCTTCTCTTTCCTTTCTTTTAGTGATTGTACTTGAGCACTTGTTATTTCCTGCTTTTGTGGTGGATTCTTCTTTATATTTTGTCAGCACTTTATTCCTTTTATTTAATGCATTATGAATGAATGTTTGGCTATTGATGTTCTATGATTATGTACTTAGTTACTGTGATCTTGTGGTTGATTATGCTTGTGGTTGAACATGGCGACTCAGATTTTGTTGGCTGGCGGGACTCGGGTGTCCATCCATTATTTGATGGAAAACCCAATTTACATGATTTTCCACATATGTTGGTTTTGTTGCAGACTTGTGATTCTGACATTGAAATTTCAACCATGAAGGTGGAGATGGCTCCATGTAGGACCAGGCGAGCTAGTGGCATTAGTCAGACTGATGGTGATAGACAGGCTGATCCCCCTCAACAGGCTATGGACCTAGCTGTCCAGTTCCAAGCCTTTACAGAGACCTTCTTCAAGATGTTCAAGTAGAGGCTACCTCCCGCGTTGCAAGCGAGAGGAGGAGGTGGTGATCAAGAGCAGTACTCGGATCCAGGTGTATATATACCTCATCACAAGGAAAGCGAGGAGAACCATGAGCCTCGCCCACAAAAGGATGAACCAGTGAACCCTTTGCATCAATACCAATAGATTTCCACCAAGTCCAGGAAGCTGAAGCCCACAACCTTCAAGTGGGATGAGGATCCTGCGAGGGCGAAGGACTGGATACAGCAGATTAAGAAAACCTATGACACGATCTGCCTACCGGAGGACTGTAGGGTGCCCTTCATGACTTTTCAGTTGACTAATGTCGCACATCGCCGGTGGCTGTCCGTATGCAAGCAGGACACTCAGGTGGTGTCATGGGGTCTCTTCCTCAAGCTTTTCAGTGACCTATACTACCCTAGAACATGGTAAGATCAGAGGAGGCTTGAGTTCTACAATCTGAGGTAGGGTTTGATGACTGTTAGCAAGTATCAGACGCATTTCATCGAGCTCTCATGCTTCAAGTCGATTGCAGTAGCCTTTGAAGCTGACAAGCGCTAGAAGTTTGCTCAGGGACTTTGACTGAAGATATGGAAGTATGTAAACATGCTTTCGTTGGACACTTTCACCCATGGTGGTTGATACAGCCATGAAGTATGAGTAGGGCGATGCTGTGACTCGCAAGAGCTTTAGTGGAGGATTGGGGTAGAGGTCGAATTTCCGGAATTGTTTCCAGAAGAGGGGGGACCAGAGGTACTAGTCATACAGAGTCCCACCACCTATACCTTAGGCCCCTCAGTAGCAGGCATTGACCTCGGCCTCAGGATACACTCAGACCCAATTTGTTGCGCTGACACAGACTTAGGGGACCGCAGAACGGGCACAGTATGAACCAGAGCAGCGATCTTGCTATAATTGTGGCCAGCAGGTCCCCATTAGGAAGGACTACCCAACCAAGATAGGGACCCAGGGTGAGATGTCCTTCTGCCAAAGTGGAGGAGCGGCTCAGACTTATCAGACCCATGGTGGAGGCTCCCAGCGGTTCTGAGGAGGTGTGGCCTCCCCGAGACAAAGGCCTACTCAGAGTGTGGTTGGTTCTTCTGCACCTTCACTGGCAGGATGAGTATATTCCCTATCTCTGAGGGATGCGTAGGCCTCACCATCAGTGGTGGCAGGTATAGTGATGACTGACCATTGGTTGGTTTTTACTCTATTTGATTTTGGCACATCCCATTCATTTATGTCACCTGAGTTTTCTACGAAACTAAAGAAACAACCAGTGCTACTAGATGTACCGTTGGTCATCAAGGGCCCAGTAAGGCAATTGTGGGTAGCCGAGACAATATTTAGAGATTGAGGTGGGCATCAAGGGCTAGGCTTTGCTAGCTAACCCGCTAGAAATTGAGATGGAGGATTTTGACGCTATCCTCGATATGAACTGGTTGTCAGGGCACCATGCATCGATCGACTGTCTCAAGAAGAGGGTTGCCTTCTCAATTCCAGGAGTACAACAATTTGAGTTTCACGATAGATTTGAGAGTAGACCTGTTAGGTATATCTCAGCCTTGCAGACAACCAAATTACGAGGGGGTGCAATGAATACCTCGCCTACATATCTGCGGCCCCAGGAGAGAAGCCGAAGTTGGGGGGTGTGCCTATTTTATGGGAATATGCTATTGTGTTCTCAGATGACCTCCTAAGACTTCCACCTAAGCAAGATATCGAGTTCGAGATCTCTCTCATTCCTGTGACAAACCTTATATTGATTACCCCATACCGGATAGCACCGGCAAAGTTGAAGGAGCTAAAGATGCAGCTTCAGAAATTCCTTAAGAAGGGGTTCATACGGCCTAGTGCCTCACCCTGGGGGTCCAGTATTGTTTGTAAAGAAGGATGTCACCTTACGCCTTTGCATTGACTACTGATAGTTGAATAAGGTGACCATCAAGAACATATATCCTCTTTCACAGATCGACGATTGGTTTGATCAGCCTTGTGGGGCCATGGTATTTTTCAAGATTAATTTGTAATCAGGCTACCACCAGCTCAGGAGTAAAGAGGGGGATGTACCGAAGGCTGCCTTCAGAACACTCTATGGCCACTATGAGTTCTTACTAATGCCGTTCGGACTAATGAATGGCCCCGCTGCATTCATGGACTTGATGAATTGGATTTTCATACCATACCTAGATCACTTTGTCGTGAATTTTATTGACAATGCCCTCATCTATTCCTGTGATGAGGTACAACTTGAGTAGCATCTCAGTTAGTTCTAGAAACTTTGAGGAGGGATAGGTTGTATGTCAAATTCAATAAGTGCGAGTTTTGGTTGTGCCAAGTGGAGTTTCTGGGACACATGGTGTCAAGTGCAACGATTTCAGTGGACCCTGCCAAGGTTGAGACAATGTTAAATCTTCGTTAGAAATCATTTTTGCCTCCACATGCAACGATTTTATTTTTGTTTAACGAATCGAATTGATCAATATAATCCTTAGAAATCATTTAAAATTTGAATTAGGGTCCCTAAAATTCAAATCCAAAGGATGCATTGATGAAAAGATACGATAGTTAACAAAAATATGAAATTAATCTCTCTATTGATCAATCAATACACTCTAGAAAAGGAAAAATTTTAAAATTAATCAATTATGAAAGATGGGCTAATCGATTAATTTCTCCATCTTAATGAATTGCACAAGTCAAAACAATAAAAAATTAATCAATTAGGTGATTAATCGAATATCAAAAACTTTCCATTCATTGAATTAACCAATTAATTGACAATTCTAATCAATTAATTTTCAATCCAAAACTAAAATTAATCGACTTACTTAATCATTTAACCAACTATTAGGACTTGTGAATGTATTAATCCCATTCATAAATAAAATTAAATGATTAATTTATAGTTTTGAACGTTGAAATTTTTTAGACTCGAATCTTTTGACCAACAAGTATCTCTACAACGATAACTATCCTCCTAGAGTCTCCCAAAATGACTCTAATCAATTAATTTTTATTATAAATGAATATTGAAATTTTTTCTAACCTTTTTTTTAGGGATAAAAGATTACTACCGTCGATAATAGTAATCCCACATTTTCTTAACTATTTTTAGGGAGTAAATCCTAAATGATGTAATAAGTGTGTGAAGTGCTAGAGGTTCTTTACATATGTTCTTCAAAAATAAAAATAACTTGTTTGCTTCTTCTAAAAACTCCTTGTAGCTCGTTGAAGCCTGATTTGAGTAGCCACCTACCATCATGATCATCTCTTTCATTTCTTTGTATTATCATCATTTCTAAAACTCTGCATCTTATTAAATAAACTTGTCAAACATTAATAGCTTATTTTGTTAACATCAAAATTGAGTTAATTAGTGTCTAGCACTAACAATCTCCTCTTTTTTTATGTTGGATAAAATAAGTATTCATAAAAATATAAAATAGACATAGAATGAAGATCATAAAATGAACATAGAATGATGATCATATCATACACTTTTCTCCCCCTATCAAAAAGAGTTCAAGCATGTTAAAACATATCTTTAAACATAACTCTATGCAAATCTTTCTCCCCCATTTTGTCAACATTAAAAATAGATATAAAGTTAAAGCATAATAGAAGGAGGAGAAATAAGTATGGAAAAAGAACATTTCATAAGCATTAAGTTCAACCAAACTTTCAAACATACTAGCTAGAAGTTTACTATGATAAGCCATAAGAAGTTCAAAGCCAAATTAAAAGCATAACTAAATAGTTCATGATCATTACAAAGCATACTGAATTTAAACAACTATAAACACCAAAGCAAATAACTAGACTAAGTACGAATCAAATCTAGGAAGTAAAGTTGAAGTATGGCCTCCTCTTTTCATATCTTTGATTTCTTTCTTAATGGTGGTGAGTTCTTCCTTGACATTCATTTTGAAGTAAGAAGGTCTATCTTGCATACTATCAAGGACCTTCACCATTTGTTTTTGAACATCTTCTTGACGACACAAAAGAAGACCAAGACCTTCCATGCAAATTGGGTGGCTATCCACAGCCATATAATCCCAATCCATAGTATAAGGATTCTCGGTATCATCCGTGGGAACATGGTATGAAGAAAATGGAGGTGCAACTAAAGAAGAACTAGCTTCTAGTGTTTCTTAACCTAGTGCATTATCATCGTCACTTTCTTCATCTTCATCTCCTGTTCTAACAAGGTAACACCATCATTGGCCCTAACTAGCCACATTTAGTCAGGTTTGAATAATACAAGCTTCTACCTAAGCATTTGAGGGACACCACTCCACATCATTCTGATTTGAGAAGAAAATAGGGAAACATGGTTAATTCTCCAATTTTAACAGCATATCGCAAATACAAATTAACCACGGGATCACTCATGGGTTAATTGAAGGTCAATTGAGTACAAAAGTCTAAAAAGTGAGTCAACACAGACTGAAATAAGGTTTTCACATATTCCAAGGGCGAAAATAGTACCAAAACCCTAATTATCAAATCCACTTAAATTAAAAAGGTTCTGGTTAGGATAAAATCAATCTAAACCTCCTAAAATTCATAAGAAAATATTCTAAGAGGTTTGGCACCCTTGGTTTGACCATTTGAACTTATTTTGACATAGAATAAAGTTTCAGACGAGAATTTGCCATGATTTTGGTCACTCTACAATTTACCCAATCAAACATGATAAAAACTCAAATCAAAGTTCACCATCAAATTCTTTGGGTTCAAATTAGGTTAGCATCAAAATTTGGGCCCAATCATAATCCATCTTGACCTAGTTTGCTTTTTAGCCCTTAAAAACTATTTATTACATTTAGCCCCCCAGGTTTCACGTTTATTACAAATAGCCCCATAACTTTTCCTTCTTCCTTGCATTCAGGTCCCTATTGCCATTGACGTTGTGAAAGATCCGTAACAAGATTTCCTCTTCTTTCACCTTCTCCAACCTTTGCGACTTCGGTGAGGCTTTTCCAACAACCTCATCGAATCGGCCAACGGTCAAATTGACCGACTCATCTTCCTCATCTCTTCTTCGCAATCGAGTCTAGCCAAAGTCCGGTCGTCTCTGACCTCTCCTTCCTCGTTGCTCCCTCGCCGTCGACCTCATCTTCTCCAACTCCAGGCAATCAACGTCGGAGCGACTCTCACACCCTCTCGTCTAACCAAGCACCTCCTTCTCTTCTTCTTGCTCTGATGCTTCCTTCTACACCATCAGTTTCTCGGATAAATCATCACACGCATCCTTCTACCACCATCGTCTCCACGGCCGGCGAAGCTCTGGCGAGCTTACACGGCCACCACACTCCATCAATCTACCCGTCACAACTGCCATAACCTCCGTTGTGGCTCACTGATCAAAAGCCTCAAAGAAATTTGGGGCTTTGACCATCCGCCCACCTCGGCGATCACACCCACCATCACTGACCATCTCTGTCACAGACAGGTCCCTCTGACCACCACACGCCCTCAAACCACCACCACTACACTCGCCTTCCCACAACAAAGCTTCTGAGCTTATTTAATAAAGCCGCGAGGCTTTTTTCGTGTGTGCAGGTCTTCACCGAAGCTCTGCCTTTGCCCATCGCCTTCTTCGACTCCGTTCACCCGACTCTAGCCATCATTCACCCTACTACTGTTCTCCATCGACGCGGACAAAAGTCCTGAAGTCTACTAGGCCCTCAATCAAAGCAGCATGTAGCATACACTACCTCAATTCATCACCACTCACCCTGCTGCAACACGCGAACGAAGGAAGTGGGATTAGTCCCACATCATGGATTTCAAACTCTGAAGCAGCACATAAGAGGAATTCATGTCCTCTGTTGGTCACCTCTAAACGCACGAGGGTGAGGTCCTCCCATACAGGCACCAGCGCACATGCCCTCATCGACGGTTCATGCCACACGGGTTTGGGCTTGGGATCCAAATACTTGGTACTATTCATCTGGTCCGAGAGAGAGAAATCCGAGGAGGGAGGGGGTTTCTACACTGTAGCCTTGAGATTTGTGCCCCCTTCTCCTCGTTCCACACTTAGCGTGACTGAGCCTTGCCTTTGCAACGTACCTCTCTACTGGTGCCTTAGTCCTTTTGAGGCCTTGAAGATATGGCGTCTAAGGCTTAGTCTAACATCTGAGGCCTTGACTTGGTTTTATTCCTTGGTTACTGTGGACACATCTGCTGACGTGGATATTTGGTTGCGGTTACTGTTTAAACATTTTGGTTTAATTAGAGCTTGAATTCTAGGGTAAAATTGGTGGTTTCAACCACCATTTTTACCCTAATCTTTTTACATTTTCAATCTGACAACTGAGATACATTTTGCTATACATTGAATACCATATTGATTTCATTTGTATTATTATTCTTGATAATTGTGATTAGTGGATTGATCTACTTAACTTACTCTCTACGAACGACCTTGGACTCACTTTTGTTTTCGAGCTTACAAATTTAAATGCTGTATAGATTTTCGTCACTATACTACGACGTGTTTTCCTAAATACGACGATTTTCGACTTAACATTTTGGCATCATTGCTGTGAAGCAATGAGCATTTCATTCACCGATTACAATTCTAATTTGATACTAACTTGCTTTATCTGATTTGCTGTGATTTTGTAAGGTGAACCAAGAAGATCGACCGCACAAGCAACCACTCCTGGGGCAAGTATTCTCATTCCCTTTTTCCTTAAGCCCCTCATCTCTGGAAAATTTGAAAAGGAAATCAATTAGGTCAACTCACTTTATTTCCTAGTAATCAATCGTCTAAGTTGCCTGATTTGATCTAATTTGCTTAGAGATCCTCCTGATACTTGCATCTGTTAGGGACTTAAGGTGCCTTGGGCTATTTGCCTTCTTAATTAAGCCCTAGGTATCAACTTTGGAATGAATTAGATTTGGAAAATAGAGCCAAATTAAGGTTTCCATATTAGGGTTTCAAGAAGACAAACTTGCGTGATTTAAAGAAAATAGATTTCTCACATTGTGTGTTACCCAAGCCATAGTTGAATTGATATAATTAAGTGAACTCTAAAATCTGGCTCTAACAATCACTTGAATTACTAAAACTTGGGACCTGATAACCTGTTTGCAAACCACTTCGGGGTGATTTTGGGTTCTTTACCCAACTCATCCTCAATTTTAGGGCAGGTTAGGTGAAATCGATCAACTTTGTTGGTTAACCAACCTCCACATTACGTCACAAATTAAAATCAACTCTAAAGTTCAAGTGAAATTCAAGGCACATACTCAGGATTAAAATTGGTAGACTTACGAGTCAAGCTTGCTCATTCCGGTCTACTTGGATTCTCAGTGACAAGGAGGAAACCCTGCAACCCATGTCGACGCTTTGCCATGTAGGGGTCTTTGCGGGACTCTCCCTTCTTGGCTGCCCAAGTAATTCTCTGATGAGTGAGTTCTGATCCAGAGGTATCATTTTCCTTGAACCTCCTTAGTCATCCAAACTTTTTGGGTGCCTCGATTGGGTCAATTACACATTCTGTCCCTCATCTGATTCTTTAGTGTATGTTCGGGAGGAGGTCCTTATGACCAAGCTTGAGGCCTCCATTAGCAGTTCATTTTGATCGAGGCCAAGCCTCGACCCACTTATTTGTTCTACCACCCGGATTGAGATCTCTTTAGAATCTTCCACATCTGAGCCCAGCTCTCCATCATTTGTATCCATGGTGAACCAAGAAGAAGAACCCACTGTCCATAATCAATTACAATGCCTCAACGATCTATTCCACGCATTCATGAATCTACCATAGCATCCTCAAATGCAAGATCACTACAATCCTGCTGCAGTGGCGATCGAACCCATGGTGCAAATCCCAGATGGAGGACCTGAAACAGAGTTAAAACCCAATCTTATTAATGCAATCCTCAAATTCTGTGGAACAAATGCCGAAGATCCTTTCCAACCCATCAAACAACTGAAACATCTGGCCCAGACCGTTGGATCACCTATTCAAAATTAGAACATCCTGCTCATGAAGATGTTCTCCTTCTCTCTTGAGGACAAGGCTGGCCATTGGTATCAATCTTTGACTTGACCGATCAACACTTGGGAGGAACTGCAAATTGAGTTCCTGAGAAAATTCTTCTCGGTAGGTCGCACTAATGCTTTGAGGTACCAGGTCACACGTTTCATACAGAATGCGGGAGAACTACTTCATGAGACATGGGACCGCTTCTTGAATCTCATGTGGAGATGCAACCATCACAAAGTCCACATACATTGAATCAATTTGAAACTTGGAACTTGGACTCTTTTGCTACGGATTTTTAATCTCACGATTTTGACCTAGATTGGTCGATCAAAATGTAAAATTGGTTAACCAATTGTTTTGGGCAATCAATAAGTTAAGTTTGGTTGATCAATTGGTTTGGTCGATCAAAAAGTTAAGTTTGATTGATCAATCAATTGATTGATAAATGGACTTCATTAGTCGATCAATTACCGTATTTATATAAAACAGGAATTTTCATAAACGTCTGGTCGTAGGTTCTATATAAGGGCCACGATGAGCTCTCATTTGACACACAACAAAAGCAGAAAAACTCTCTCCACTCTCCGCCCCTCTCTCGTTCTTGTCTCTCTTTCTTGGTGCGTTCGTTAGATGTGAGATTGGTAGAAAAATCTTTAATCACTTTTATCGATCTTGCACAAGGAGATTGAGAGGTTCATGAGTAGTTTTTTTTTAATCAAACCATTAAATTGGTAGATCAATCGGGAATTTGGTTGAAAACCAAATCGTCTTGGCTTCGTTCTCCTGAGGTGGTTTTTAAGGACGTCGAAGATCAAAGTGTACAGAATCTTGGAGGTAGATCGTCATATCTTAGGAGGAGTTCGTCAGGCCCCGACGCATCGGTATTGTAAGGGGTGATACATTCTCTAAGGGAAGTCCTTAATGAGTGCTTCGATCAGAGTAATCTCTAACATTTCTTCGTTTTGTTTATTTATGATATTACATGTTATTTGTTCTTTATTTTATTATTGATTTTTTCAAATCATGTTTAATTTGTTTGGTTTAATATTTTTTATTTATGTGAAAATGTTAGAAATACATATATTTTTATTTATTTATTTTCTTTATGCGTTCATTTCAGCAAAAAATATGCACAAGAGATGGGTAGATCCCTTTTATGGCATTTCCCGTGTTGAATCAACAATGAAAATAGGGCTTAATGTCTTGAAAATCAAAGGGATCACTAATTTTATTCCATCAACATCCTTCAACTCATTAAACAAAAGAGGTCTACCAGCAAGGCATTTAGCATATCCATAACAGGGATAATATTGTTGCTCAGCCATGGGGGAAAGGAGGAAAGGTGAGACCATATTAGCTGAGGGAGAACAAGTTTTTGAAGAGGAACCAACAGCGAATTTCCCCCTTTTTGGTTTTGGAGCCATTTCTGAAATTTTCATAAGAGAGAAAAACAGAGAAAATCATGAAGTAATCAAGGTGGGTTCCAATGAAATTAGTGAGTATAAGATATTAGGTTCAAGATTATAGTATAGCAGCATCATTGGAACGAAAAGGAACACAGGCACATAATCATGACATTGAAAGGTCAAGCAAGAAACCCAAATAAGGTGAACCCAACACTTGAGGCAAGAGGAAAATATACCTCAACCGGAGAAGATCAACGAAAAGGAGAGGAAGATCCTTCACAGGGTGGCCGTCCAAGAGGGGCTCTCCTTCTTGGTTGTGAAGATGCTCTTGAGTGGGTAGTTGCTAGGGTTTCAGAAGGGGTAAAATGAAATGAAAGAAGGTGGTTGCTTTTTGAGGCAAAAGGGAAAAAGTGAAGGGAGGTAACCACCTCCTGATCGATTTAAAGAGTGAGTTATGTCATGTGAACGGTTCCTAAGAGTCACAAGAACAAAAAAAAACGCCAAACAACAAGGCACCCATTGGTAACCTTTGAAAAACTCCGAAATTGATGGATTAATGGATTAATTTTGACTTTTTCAACCTTACAAAATTGATTTTCAAAGTATTGAGCAAAGATATTTAAATCAAGGATTTCTGGGAAATGTAAGACATAAAAAATGACTAAGAGGAATTAGTAAAAGGTTTGTTAGTAATTCCAAGAGGAAAATTATCGACTATCCCCATTAAAAATGAGAAATGCTTGATAAAGCAACAAACAGTCTTGAATTAATCGATTAAATTTATAAATAGAGCACTATAAACAAAATCAAGCAAGGTCATTCAAAGTACAAATCCCAAGGTTCCTTATCTACTTTTGATATCAAGGCAATTCAAGAGTGAGGTTAATCTGGGCACACCCCAAAGGAACGTGTCTATGGGACAAGGAACACAATTGGCCCTTTTAATTCACCCCCATCTACTCCTCATACACCAGGTGATCCACTGGTCATGGATGGAAATCTTCCACATGTTAATAGCATGTCTAAAAGCTTAAGGATGTATGGTTTAGATGGACTAGTTCAACTTGCTTCATTGCCTATTCAACTGGCATGTTTTTCATTTATTTCCTAGTTAATTGATGTATCTAGCATGAACTCCATTTCCCTGTAACTTTATTCCTCTGTCTGTTAAAGGATGATATTGGACATTTTCCTGATGTTGGATCCTTGTATGATAATGCAGATTCTTTCCTATCAAATGATGATGGGAATGGTAGGGACATTTTTGCTACATTGAAAATAGTAGAACATAATAGGCTTTACCAAAAGTTAGATCTTTTCCTTTATTGTCCAGAGTAATAATGGCAAGTGTACATGTTTGTTTTGTTAATTATGTTGGTGATTTAGGTTTTATCCTTAGTGAGGTTATTTGTATTTGTACTAGCAATCTCAAAGTTATCTATTGCAATAGTTATTGTCCATTTACCTTTCATCTCAACAAAAATTTCTTGGATGGATGGTTTATCTTAGCTTTTTAATTTTGTACCTTTTTTGCGATACCTTTCCATCAGACTCGATGGAAGCAGTCAAGATTATTTGACATGGCAACTAAATAAGAAAGGCATTTTCAGTGCTAAATCTACTTATCATTATTTTTTAGATACATTTGGCCTCTCCTCTCGTTATGATGAACTTATTATTAAAATTTTAAAGAGGATATGGGTCTTTAAAATACCTCCAAGAAAAAAAAATTTCTTTTGGAAACTTGTTCTTAATGCTCTTTCAATTGATGAGCTAATTGCTGGATATGTGCATGTTGACTCTTCATGTCCTAAGTGTGGATCTTTTGAAGAAACATTTCATCATTTAGTTTATGATTGTAATCTAACTAGAGTTGTTTGGCTCCAACTAAGATGGAATTTAGACTCTTTTTTTCACTTTTTTATACCATGTCATAAGGGATTATGACACAAATAATTTGTGCAAGGTGGCTAACTTCATCCTTGATGATATTTGGTTTACCAAATAAAATCTATAAGCATGCATTATCTACTGTTGAATTTCACTCTTATAATCATAGTCATGTGACTACTAATGAAGGACCTTCCTCCCTTAATCAAATTGAAGAAGCTCTTGAGTTTTTATTGCATATACTCACTGTTCACAACTATGTAATCTTTATGGATGTTGTATGTGAATTCACTTATTCTTATGGTGTAGCTACCTGTCGAATGGATGGAATATTGTTTTGGCTACTTGTATGTAAATATTGGTAACCCCCCGAAATAGTTATTTTACTAAAGCTTGAATGGTTACTTTGGCTACACTCTTCTACAGGGACATACAACGGAAGCACAATCTGTGTTGTGATGCCACTGGAGAATATTTGGCACTTGACTACCAAGTTGTTGTTAGAGTTTGGTCTATAACATCTGGGGAGTGTATACAGGAGTTGAAGTCTACTAGGAACAAATTCCATTCATGTGTCTTTCATCCAAGTTCATCTTCGCTATTGGTAATTAAGGGTTACTAAGTGATTCTCTATGTTTTTATTGTTCATTCACTAGCTGCAATATTTTTTGAAAGGGAGAAGGTACTGCTAACTAAAGTAAACTCTTTGAAATGAACTCGCATGTGCCTTAAGTTTACCCATTCTATGTGAGTTCTCTTTGGGTTTTAAATCATTTCAACAATGAACTTTGAGTTCTTTTCAATTGAACTCTCAAGCATGTGAGTTTAGTCTGCAAGTAACTACTTTCGATTTAAAACCTCAACTATGCTTAGATATTGCTTGGTGTTTGTGATTATTCTTTTGCAATTTAGCTTGAATTATTGTCTGTATTGCTTTTGAAAACCATATAATGGTATATATGTTTCTTTGACTTTTTTTTTTGAAAGATTAAAGGGATGGTTAGTAGAGGTAGTAGCCATCCGCTACATTCAACCACAATCCAGCGGATTAGCTACAGGTGTTGCGTCCATAAATTACAAAGGGAAGAGCCTCCTTCACAACAATCTCCACATACATCATATTCCTTCTGAAAAAAGACATGTTCATCCTAAGCCAAAGCACCCACAACCAAGAAAAAAGCCTTCTCCATGGAGCAAAACTCAAACATATTCCACCTCTTTGACTTTATTTTGAAATATCGTTAATGACAATAAAAAATTAAACCATTAAACCTGGAAGTAAGAGTACAAGAGAAATAATAGCAGTAGGAACACTGTGGTATCATGCAAATTAGCAGGATAATGAATCTCTAACAATTGATCTTGCTTATGTAGTTATCTGACTAAATGGGACTTTCACCTCATCTTTTGCCAATGTATTAATTATTGGGTATGCACGTTCTCCAAGTTCATCGTCGATCCCTTCCCCATTCTATCCCGAAATTTGTTCCATACGTAATGTCATTTGGGTATTGGTTTAAGTGAAAAAGGCATGTTGTAGTCTTTTATCATACAATGTTCTAGTGGCTCACAAGTCAAGATCCAGGGGAGGTATGGTGCATTGGTAACTTCTATAGGTGATTCTCTACTGCTCTTCTAGTAAGTGCTAGAATTATAGAATGTTCTAGTGGCTCACAAGTCAAGATCAAGGGGACGTATGGTGCACTAGTAACTTTTATAGGTGATTCTCTACTGCTCTTCTAGTAAGTGCTAGAAAGTAAGATTCAGTTTAGGATGGACGTGTATACATTAGAAACAATCCTAACGAGTTATAGGTCAATATTTGTATCATGTGTTCACACACCATTAATTATCTCTGCATCAATTATGAGTCTACACACACCTTCTAAATCCAATAAATCATTGGTCTACTACCAGAGGTTTTTGGGCCTAGATCATTTTAGATTGTAGTTGGAAATAAATTTTTTGTGGAAATTGTTCTATTCAATTCCATTTCTAGAAAAAAAGTAATATTCAATCTTCTGAAATTATGGCATTTGTAGTGAGCAAATTACATTTAATATTAAAATTGAAAGAAATTAAAAAATGGTTTCAAATCATGTTTATCAAATAATACATGTATGATGACTAATTACACATAACATGCACACAAAGGAGAATAGGTATAAATAGAACTTATAATGCTTGGTCCAAGGTCAAAGTTACTATTATATAAGAGTGTTTGATCTTTATTTCCTTTTTTACTCTAGAAATTTATGTTGCTTCTTTACTTCTTTTTTTCATTACAAAATATCATTGGAAGTAACATGGGGTTTAATGCTTTAGGACAATTGCTAAAAGGGCTAATTGACATTAAGATGGCAAGGATCTACTAATAAAATATATATGGGCTTTAGAAGTTGAAATAGTGAATCATTTGACTTATGCTAAAAGCTTATTTCATTAGATAGAAGATGATGGACAAGAAAGCATGGAAGTATGAGGACGAAGGAGCTTGTTCATGGTTAGATTAAAGTCCTAGTAGATCATAATGTAATGACAACTATCATCAGTAACGATGGTTTTCAGGAGATTCAGATGGACATAATAGACATGTTTTTTTAATCATATTATCATTCTTATGTATTTTTCTTTTCTTTTTTTGCATCACCTTGGAGAAAAGATTATTTCAATGGTCGAGGTTATTATATTTTTTCTATTTTCTGATGTATCCCTTGAAGGGCTTTCATTATTTTTTATTATTTGAGGATTTATAAAATTGTCGTTGCGTGAGCCCTTATGTTTCATTTTTATTAAAAAAATTATCACTAAAGAATGTCAATAGTGGTAAGTGGTATGATAGTATATCATTAATGCGAATGAATGGTGATAATCAGATGACAAAAGTACAAACAAAGTCAATCAATAATGACGATTTGGTGGTATAAGAAAGTATTATCAAAGCAAATCAACAACGACGATTTAGAAACACAAATAATTGATGCTAAATAATATTAATAGTGGCATTAAATAACAAAATAAGGTGATTTAGTGGCCTAAATAAAAGTCATTAAATTAAGTTATAGTGCCACTAATAGTGTCAATTAAATTATCACTAATATAAATCAATAGTAGCGAAAGAGATAGTAGTTAAGGTGTTACGAACGCGTGTCCCAGACGTCTTTTAAGACGTCTAGGAGGTTGCCCAGATGTCGGACAAGACGTCTGGGATCACATCCAGACGTCGGACCAGACGTCTGGGATCGTTTCCAGACGTCTGGAAATCAGTTATTTTCGACACGCACGGGTCGTCTGCGCGCCTGAGCGCGCAGACCGCATATTCGCTCTTGCGGCTGCAGATTCTCGCCGCTGCCATCTCTCTCTCCTCCTCGCGCTGCCTTAAAAGGCCACGTGCTCTCTCCCATCGCCTCCACCCCTTTCCTCTTCTCCTTCCAGTGCCGAGAGCAGCGCGAGAGCGGGCGTAGGGTTGCTGCGGCGGCGACGGCCGCAGTGAGCGCGGAGGGGGTGCTGCGTGCGAAAGCGGCGCTCAACCGTGAGGGCGAGCTCGCCGGGGCTGCCAGGGCCGGCCGGCGGGGAGCGCAGCGGGCGCGGAACGACGTGGGAGGCCTGCTGCGGCTCGAGCAGCAGGCGCACGAGGTGCGACGCGGGCGGCGTCGCGAGCGGAGGGCGAGTTGCGCCTTGGTTCTGGAAAAATTTCCAGAATTAGATGTCTGTGCTGATAGCCAGACGGCGAGGTCGACGTCTGGAAGACTGTCCAGACGTCTGAAAGGTGAGTTTTCCGTCTTCTTCTTCCTTCTTGTCGACTGGCCGTACTGAGGGAGGGAGATGGGTGTGCGCAGGCTCGGTGATTCGCCATACAACGCGAATCAGACGTCTGGCTGTAGTACCAGACGGCGGGAGCGACCTCCAGACGTCCGGGGTGACCATCGGACATCTGGGAACTAGGCCAGACGTCCCCGCAGACTTCTGGATGTCTGGGAAACCACGTAGAACAAGGTAATCCTCTGATCCACTTTTTAAGACGTCTAAAAGAAGTTCCAGACGTCTGATTTTACACAGTTTCGTCGTTTTCGACCCGTTTAGGGCCCGTTCGGGTTCCGTTTTCCGCGATTCGAGTTGCGTTCTTTCGGAATTAATTCCTCTACCCGTCTACAGTAGCTATGCACTGTCTTGAGATACTCCTTGTGTTTGATCCTTGTGATAGGACCTCGTTCTGTTGCAGTCTCGGGGGTCACGGAGGCACGCGGGATTCCCGATCACGCCCCCATTACTCCCGTTGTACCTGGTAGAGTGGCTTTAAGTTATTAATAAAATCTGTTAAATTATGGAACCATAAATAGAACCTAGGACATTGCATGAATCCTAGGAATGAGAAATAGATGGAATGATAGCTCCTAGGTGTTGCATGAATCCTAGGGCTGGAAAACTAGATTGTATGATAGATCCTAGGATATGGCATGAATCCTAGGATGGGAAAACTAGTGGAATGTATAATACTGCAGTCTTGGAAAATGGAAAGAGATATAAAGCTGCCTATAATTTGAATTAACAGCTGTCTGTTGTGAATAAATAACGTGATTGAGAACATGGATTGTAAGAATGTGAAACTGGAAAGTGAAACCTGGATGTTTGAGTAAAAAGGATGGAACCCTACGGGGGAATTAGGAGTGGAACTCCTGGAAAGAGAAAGGAATGGAACTGAGATGTAGTCGTGTACTGTCTCTTGGGTACGTAGTACCAAGGGAAGTACCTGTATCTGTTTAGTGCAGAGTGGGGCCAGCCACCCCAGGGACCCGGGGTTAGGACCGGCCGCTCTGTACCGACTTGCTGGCCCTCGTGTACGTAGTACCGAGGAGAGCTACTAGTGTTAGGAGGGCACTAGCTACCCCACGGGCCCCGGGGTTCTGCTAGCCTCCTACACCGACTTGTTTAGGCCCACTGGGGCAAACCATGGTAGTCAGGCGAGGGTGCGGGGACTATGGAGGGGCAAGGCCCCGGTTTGGTTACTGTGGAGGGGTTGGACCCCTGTTACTGAGAGGGCTCTGCCCTGGACTGGTTCCGTGCTGTGCTTTGGGCGCACCCGTTAACGGAAACGACTGACCGCGTGCCAGTACGGGTTAGCTACCTGTGTGTTTATCGCACATGCCGTAGTCACCGTTACGTCTGTCAGTGACCTTGAGGTGGTTGACTGAGGGTAGGATCACCACGGGGGACTCTCCCAGCCAGGAGAGCACCACGTGCTACTTCTACTTTTTGGAAAAGACTGCAATCAAGATCGTTCCCACGAGGAACATTCGAGATCAAGAAAAAGATCTGAGGAATAAATGAAATAGTGAGACAATTGAAAGATGTGAATAAAGAAAGGAATGGAACATAACAGCTACTGTACACTCTACTGTTGTCTTTAGTTTTAGTTGCCACTCTACTCAGCGTTTGCTGACGTGTTACACTCGTTACCTTTTTCAGGACCAGGTGTTGAGCAGCCAGGGTCAGCGGCTGCAGAGGACGCTGGGCCGAGTAGGGTCCAGTAGAGCTACCACTGTCTCTTGTACCTCTTTTGTTACGTTATGGTGAGTAGTTCTTGTTTCCGCTGTACTTTTCTTTACCTGCAGTTCAAATTATATGATGAATATTGTTCTACTGTTGTGGTGGTATATACTGTGGTAGTTTCCTTCCTTACTGCTGTACTTTCTTACTGTTAGTTATATTCATGATGAATGTGGTTTATTTTACTGCTCTTTTGGTTACTTCCTCGTTGGACGACTAGGTCTTGGGATTAGTTGAATCGGTCCGGTTCTCGTGTCTCGTAGGGACTCGGGAACCGGGTTGTTACATAAGGTGAGTAGAGTTGAGCTGGCAGAAGCTGAGATGAGTTGCATTAGAGCTGAATGAGCTGGGAATGGAGTTGAGGGATCCCCTAACGCATGCCTAATACTGTAGTGCGGGTGTGAAATACCTAGAAACTAGTGAAATGTGCTTAAGAATTATGGTAAACAAGAGTTTATCATACCCTCGTGCTTAACTTTTACCAGTCTCTAGCAAATCGTAGTTCGCAAAACAATATTTATGAAAACTATAAAAACTTTTTTTTTGTTTTGAGAACAAATTTTTCACATGACTTTGGTTGATTTTGAAAAGGAAATGTATGAGATTGTTTGAAATCTTCAAGATTCTCTCTTGGATCCTAAGGCTGGAAAAACAAGATTTGTGTACCAACCAAGAACCTAATTGCTTCACCCCTTTGGTTTAATGATCTTGAAATCCTGTCTCACAATTTGAACCTCGTTGACTTAAGAATTCGACATTCAGTTTGTGTCATTGAAATGCCAAGTGTCAGTGTGTTGTGATAATTAGCCCACAGGTATTTTTGTTTTTATTATTTTTATCTTTTTGTTGTTTTTGCTCCGCTATGTCTAGTCTCGAATTATCCCTAGTACAATATTGTGTTGGAATCACTGTCTCTATCGCCAATCTTCAAAAAGGCCCTTGCTTTGATGTATGAAAGTACCATCTAAAGCATCTCCTAAGAGCTCTACACCCCGACACCTCATGTGTACCGTGAAAGGAACTCCTAATGAATCTAGGCTCTCGCTTCGATCCTTCGGGATAATACCGTCCAAGATACCTGAACTGCAAAATGTCCTTATAAGCTTCATGTATAGATATGAATATTACTATGGAGCAAGCACCAAGGTAGTGACATGTTATCATTACTTCTTAGAAGGAAAGTTTTTCTCCATCTTAGTGGTGGGATCTCATCCAATCAAAATTGTTTTACGTTTCCTCCTAAGTTAAACAATGGGGTTTGTTTTTTAGATTTATTTTCTTTTGATAGCCATAGTGCCATAAGTGAGAGTTTTGACACTTGGGTTTCAAAAAGTATCCAAACTTCCGATTCAAATGTATAGTCAAGTACTATTCTTACTGCTAATCGATATCCAAGGGTACTTATTTTCAGGGGTTCAAAACAAATTAAGTTCTTTTGGGATATGCTAATCATTTAAGTATGGTTTAGATTGGGAAAGTCTAACTTAGGGATCCTTGAATCTATCCCTTAGTTTGATAAAGATTAAATCCCATGCGATACCGTTATTAAAATAAGTACAACCACATCCCGAGTTTTTCAAAATCGTCAAAATTTATATATATATTTTTTATATTTTTTGGAAAATGTATGCAAAATGGCAAAATTTAGGTTATGAAAAATGTAAAATTTCCATCTTGAATTAAAGTATCCCCTCATGCTTTAGATATACAATGTCCTCATGCATAAGAAAGGGTAAAGATATCACCTCGAAAGGAGAAAGTCGAGATTGGGATAAGGGTTTGCAAAACTTGAAATGTATGCAAAATAAAGGAAAAACAACAAAATTGGTGTTAGGGAACGTCCCAGCAAGGGTTGTCTTTTACGCCTTGTCAGCTAAGTGTAGTGTGCAACAGGGCTTGGTAAGGTCATGGAGGTAGTTGGAAACTTGGATACCCCTCTTCAAGTAGTTTTTACTCTTGTTCCCCAGAAGGATGAGAATTGATAATTAGGTGTATAATATGATTTGGTTCAATGAAAACATAATTTAGGGAGTCTAGCAAGGGTTTTAATTCTAACTACGGACTAGGATTAGGAGGCTGAGATGTTAGGTCCAAAGTGGAGGTTGGGTTAGGATGGTCGAGGGTTAGTGGATGTGGTGAAGTTAGAGTGGGAGGGTGTACTGACTCAGGAATAGTGGTTAAGGCACAACAGGTCCCCATATGTGAAATGTTCATTATTTCTTCGACTAATTGTTTCATTTCGGAATCTAACTCATCAAAATCCGATGCATGAATAGTAGTCAACGCAAAAAAAGTCCCAATTTACATTGATTCTTCCACCAATTGCTCTATTTCAATGTCTAGGTCATCAAAGAAATCGGGCTCATGGAATCTCTTGGAAGCTTGAAAAATATCAAAAGTAATTGTCTAACCATTGTAAGTAATATCTATTTTTCCAAAGTTGCAATCGATATTAGCTTTAATGGTGACCAAGAAGGGTCTTCTAAGGATGATGGGGGCATTCTTAAGGATTTTGAGTACCTCAATATATAGAACTTAGTAAATCTACAAGGAATAAACAGTTTTAGACCTGAACGATCACATCCTCCAAAATTCCTTTAAGTTTAATCACAAATCGATCTGCCAATTGTAGTGTCACTTCAACTAACTTTTTAGCTCACCGAATTGGAATTCTTCAAATAGAACGGTAGAGATAAGGTTAATGGATGCACCTAAATCAAGCAAGGTGCGATCAAATGTCGTGTGATTAATGATAATGAAAATCAACGGGGCACCCGAGTCTTTTTTCTTGGGAGGCAACTTGCTCTGGACCATAGAGCTTACATCTCATAAAGGATCACCCTTTGTAAGTTTTTGGTCTATCGTTTGGGAGCACAAAGATCCTTCAAAAATTTTGCATAAGCATGGATGTATTTGATTGCATAATGGAGGAGAATATTTATTTCTACTTGCCCAAATAAATCTATGAGTTCCTTATTTGTGGACTCAGTCTTCTTTCTTTTGTTATTGGTGGTGTTTAAGCTTGAGGGAAAGGGATGGGGTCTTTGCCTTTCAAATCTTTTGTCTCTTCCTGAGGTTGGGTGGGTGTAGAGTCAACTTGTGTAAGGGCCCGTTACTTTTTAGCCTTTTAAGACATTTGGAGTTTCAGTCAGACGTCTGGACACGTTCTCGAACGTCTGAAAGTGGAATTTTTCGTACTGCGACTTGCGCTCTACGCACGGGCAGCGCATAGAGACCCGCTCTCACCTTCGCCCTCACCCTGTAAAACCCTAAACCCTCTTATATATACCCCCTCCTTTCTCCTCTACACTCCACACACCACAACCACCACCACCTTCAGTTTCTTGTGTGGGAGCGGCGAGGGGGCGAGTGAGGGAGAATGAGAGAGAGGAAGGTCGGAGGACCTTCGAGAGCTCGGTGGAGCTCGCACGGCCGACGGCGGGTGCATGCGCGAGGAGGAGAGGGCTCGGGGAGGCGGCCTCCCGGCCCTCTACAGCAGTTGAAGCTGTTGTGGCACGTGGCGAGCGAGCGGAGCGAGCTGCGAGGAGTTTCTGATACTGTGATTTTTCCAGTATCAGACGTCTGGAGAGTCGACCAGACGACCGTGGTGGCAGCTGGACGTCCGGGTCTGAGACCATACGTCTGAAAGCACTTATATCTCAAGGTACGTTCTTTTTCGTGGTTACGGCCATGCAGGCCTCACCGCAGAAGCTTGTCTGGCCTGATTTGGACCTGTGGTTTCGTACGCAGGTAAAGGCCCTTGGGAAGGCGCGCAGAACTCTTTTCCATGAGCTTTTGACATCTGAACATATCACCAAACGTCCAGAGGTGCGTTCAGACGACCGGAGACATTATCCGACGTCTGGAACTGTCTTCAGACGGTCGCAGTAAAGGTCTGGACGTCTGATTAGCCACAGCAGACACAAGGTAAGATCTGACGCCTTTTAAGACGTCTGAGATTATTCCCAGACGTCTGATTTTGAACAGTAGGCACGTTTTTGACTTGTTCAGGGTCCGTTTTATGCAAACGAAATACCTGTACTTTCCTTTCGAGTTCCTTTACGTACCAGAGTCTGTTTTACACTGTTCTGAACTCTCATTTTGTGATGTATTCCCTGGTATGAGGTTTTAGTCTACTGCGCGTTTGGGGCTCGCAGAGACATCTGGGTCTACGGTTCAAGCCCCCATTACTCCCACGTTTCCTGGTAGAGTGGTTTAATCCAATATTAATATTTGAATAAAAATGTGCTTGGTTGAATTAGCCAAATGGAACTCTAGGATGTGGAATGAACCCTAGGGTAGACAAATGAATGAACCATTTGTATTGTATGGTTTACTTGCATGCGTGATTGAGATAAACTGCTAGAAATTGCCTGTAATATAATTGTGAGTTACTTGTTAGAATATGAGCTGCCTGTATTTAATGAGCATTACCTGTGAAATCACCAGTTGCATGTATTGAGAATTGAATTATGAAAACATGAGCTGCCTGTATATGAATGAGAAATGAATTATGAAAGATGAGATTTGGATTGGGATAAATGACGTGAACATGAGAATGAACCTTACAGGGAATTAGGAGTAGAACTCTTGTGGATAGACGGAAACCTGGAATGTAGACGGGAAGTGTGCTGGCCCTTGAGTACGTGGTACCAAGGAGAGCAACTATCACCTTTTGTGTAGAGCGGAGCTAGCCTCCCTTGGGTTGAGATCCGGGGTTAGGATTGGCTACTCTACGTCGACTCCTGTTGGCCCTCGTGTACGTGGTACCGAGGTGAGCTACTAGTGTAAGGAGAGAGCTAGCCACCCCACGGGGCCCAGGGTTCAGCTAGCTACCATACACCAACTTGTTAGGCCCTCTAGGCAAACTGGAGTAGTCAAATGAGGGTGCGCAGACTGCAGTGGGGTGAGACCCCTGTTCTGAGAGGGCAAGGCTCTATACTGTTCCATGTTGTACTTTGGGCATACCCGCTAGCGGAAACGACTGACTGCATGTCAATGCAAGATAGCTACCTGTGGGCTTATCACGCGTGCCGTAGTCACCGCTACGTCTTGACAGTGACCTCGGAGTGGTTGACTGGGTGTAGGACTACCACGGGGGACTCTTCCGGCCAGGAGAGGACCACGTGTACCTTCTACTCTACGGAAAAGATTGCAATCAAGATCGTTCCCACGAGGAACATGCAAGATCAAGAAATATCTGGATACTTTGAGAAATGGGTGAAACTGAAACATATAAAACAGATAGATGGAAATGAGATTTAAACCTATTATTTTTACTATTTTGTACTTAGATAATATAGATACCATTCTACTCAGCGTTTACTGACTCTGTCTTTTCATAACAATGTTCAGGACTAGGAGTTGAGCAGCCCAAGTTTTCGGCTGCGGAGGGTTCTGGGCCCAGTTGAGTCCAGCCGTAGTTTTCTTCAGCACTTCCTTTCTTTTTCTCTACTGTTGTAGTAATTAATGGACTTTTAATTACTGTTCTGCTACAACTGTTTACTTTTCACTTTCCGTTGTAATTGTTGTGGTGGTATGTACTGAGACAGCTGTTGTATTTCCTTTACTGCTTTGTACTTTTCTTCTGCTTAGTTATATTTCATGTGTAAATATAGTTTACTTTCCTGCTTTTGGTTATTTCTTGTTGGACAACTATGTCTTGGGATTAGTCGAGACGAGCAAATCTCGGGTTCTGTAGGGATCCGAGAACCGGGTCGTAACAACTTGCATTTGATTTGGGTGGGTTGCATGAGTAGAGGAAGTCCCAAGGTCTTTAATATTTTTACCGCTCCTCAATGTTACAGAATTTACAGAATTTACAGGGTGATTATTTATATAAGGGGGTCGGGGGGCCTGATTTAGGTGAAAACCAAGGGAATATTGAGGTGTAGGGTGAATGGGAGGTTGTCCATGATTATTCTAGTCCTGATATTGGTTCCTTTGCTTGTTGGGATTTGGTATGTGTTGTGAGGGCAAGTTCCCTGTAGGTCTTTGGTCTGGAGTGAACCTGATCTAATTTCACAGATTGGTAACAATGCAGGTCACTTTAGACATTTGATTTTTCATACCATGTAGGGTCTTCATAACGTAGGTATTGATATCCTCTTGAGATGGTCTAGGTTGGTATGGGTTTAAGTTTTTCCCATAAATCGCATATTGATTTTCTCTTGGATGAGGAACTTGATTGGTATTTTTCTAGGAGAAATTCAGGTGGTTCCTCCAATTTGAATTGGAGGGATTGTTTTTAACATACTTCTGGAGGGCGAAAATATTTTCAATAGATGGGTTGAAAGAATTTGGATTTATATAATCAAAAGTTCCAGTTAAATTCGAAACAACCTTGGGGATAACATTATTTTCCATAGGAATTGCCTCGATTTGATGCAAGTTTTCTCTCTTTAGGAGATTCGGTGTGGTTGGGGGTGGAGTTTGTTTTTGGGAGTTAAGTCTTTCCTCAATTTTCTTTTGGTGAATTTGCATCTAGTCAAATCTTTGAGCTATCATTTGGATATTGTCTTGAGTGACGAAGTTAGATTGAGTGTGAGTGCCTATCTCATAAACACCAATTTGCGGGTTAGTGTTTCTACCAAAGATGCTCATGGAAGCATGATTAAATGAGTTTTCACTCATTTCCTCAAATAATTAGTAAGCATTGTCGGTATCCTTGTTCAAGAAGTTTCCACTGCATGAAGCATCAATAAATCTTCTTAATTGATCTTCAAGTCCATGATAGAATATTTGCATGAGTTCTAGAGTGGCACCTCGTGATGTGGGTAGCTTCTTAAAAGCTCTTGAAACCTTTCCCAGGCTTTATGTAGAGATTCACCATGTTTTTGTTCGAAAATTGTAATAGATCGGCAAACGGCATTATTACGACCCATACGAAAGAACTTTTTAAGAAATGCACTTTTCAGCTAAGGCTAAGTAGAAATGGGTCTCCCAACCATTCTGAACCAATAGGCGGCCTTGTCTTTAAGAGTAAGAGGGAAGAGTCTCATAAGCCAAACTTCTTCTTGGATATTCCGGGAACGAGTTTTTTAAGCAGGGACAATTAGCTCCTCGAGATGGCTAAAAAGATCTTTCTTAGGCAGACCATGAAAATACTTGATCAGATTCAGGACAACAAGTTTGATTTCGAAATCCCATTTAGGTATCACCACCCCAGGTCATTCTTGATAGTTGGAAGGATAATAAAAATGATTCAAAGTTATAATAGGTTCCTCAAGGGGTGGGTTTTGTCTATGATTGTCTAAGTTAGTCACAGTCCTAGCCAATTGTTGTTGATTCGTTTGAAGTTGAGCAGGTTGCTCAACCATCATCAACAGGGGATTCACATTTTTCAGGATTTGGTACCTTAGCATTAGTTGTCATCTCAAAATGTCAGGGATGAGGATGTCAGGTTGTGGGTTTTGATTGTGGGTGTGAGATTCAGGTTGTTGTTAGTGAGAGGCAAAGGCAAAAATGTTTTTGGTCATATTTTGATTATTTTCCATTAATTTTCTTGAGAAAGAAGAGGAAGAATGCAAGAAAGATGAAGATATTTTTGTGTGGTGAGCGGAATCAATTGGTCCCACCAAGTGTAGCCTTTGGGGACTGATGCCCATGCATGCACTTATAAAGAACGAGGGAGGAGAGAAGGGAAGGAGGTGAGAGAATTTTGTGTGCACACAAGCAATCAAAATCTAAGCCTTAAGGGTGACTCCTTAATGACCTAAGACTTGGTTACACGAATATCAAAAGACATACAATAAACCACCCTTCCTTTAGTTAACCTGGTCAAGTTGCTTAAGAGGGGGATTGGACCCAAGCATATCCTAAGAGTGTCAATGGGGGCATGTATAAACTCGCAATCGACCATTTGGCGTGGTCGCTCAACTTAGATACCAGCTTAATTTAAGGAATTGCATCATAATGCAAGTAATTTAATACACCTGTATTAAGCCTAAAATTGGATGAAATTTTTAAATGGTTAAGTTGCTACCGATTTTAATTAAGCTTAGTATTCATGTATGCACAAGTTTTGTGATGGGCGTTATTAGGGTAGCTGTCCTGATTTTTTTTTTGTGCAAAATGGGGAGGAGTTATCTCAATGCCAAAACAGGTGGTTTTTCACAAAGAAAGTATTTTTGTGAGTCTTTTAGGGTTTTTATATTTTTATGTTTGTTTTAGGATTTTCTCCTTTTTAAATTTCAAACAAGTTTCGATGTCCCACAAGCAATTGCAAACAAGTTTTGGAGTTGGTGAAATCAAATTCCTTTAAGTTTATATATAACTAAGATAAGATAAAATAATCTTAAAGTTGTAATCCTAAGTATGTACTCCTAAGAAAATAAGTAGATTCTTGCCTATCTTTTTAAGTGTTGATCTAAACAAGATAAACAACACCACTGATGGAAAGGAAATCAAATAAGGATTTTGAAAATAATTTTTTTAGGAAATTTTAAAATCGTTTGATTTTTTTTTTAGGTTTTTTTCTACACTGGTATCAACATCCAAAAATGATAGTTTTGAAAAATCAATTCTGCAAAATCTCTAAATGATCTCAAATTTTTTTGTAAATTTTATATGTTGTAAAGAATTTTTCAAGGATTCCAGCAATATAAATTTTGTCGAAATCTGATGAGTAAAAAAATTTATAAATTTTGATAATGGTAGGAAAATAGTAAGGAATTATGGTTTGAACACTAGTAAGTTCTTAAATATTTAAAAATCGTCTACTTATCGATTTTCTTTTGAAATCTAAAACCTAAGTTTTAAACTGAAAGGGTCTTCAAATGGCACGATTTGAGAGTTTTTAGAAGCTCTTTTGTGCCTGAACTCGATTTTTGAAAGTTGAGAAAGAAGTTTGAATTTTTCAAAAGTAAACACCAATGAAGAGAAGGTGGGGAAATATTGATTCAAACAATCAAACAAATATATTTTAGGGTTCCACCACCCTTAATTTACTTGTTTTTATAAATTTTGATTTTTTTTTTTGATATTTTGTAACGATTTGAAGAGGGTTTTGGCAAGGTACTTACCTGAAATCGCAGGAAGACAAACTTGAAGCTTTCACTCCAAATCAATCCCGCTTACGTTTCCGTTTTCGATTCGCACCAGCGCAAAACACAAAAATAACAAAAGTGAAGATCCAAGTAAGTAAGAGAATATTCAAATAATAACTAAATCGTGCCTCCCCAACAATGACGCCTAAAAGTGTTGCGAAAAATTACATGATTTGTAAGCACAGAATTTTAATATCGTTGTAACATGTAATTTTGAACACTTTTAAAGTTTGTAAAACGTAGTACTTAGATGAGTATTCAAGTCATCCAAAGAGGCAGATAGTAATCAAATATAAATCTCTCACTTGCTCTTTTGAAACTTTGAAAAAATTTTTATGGCTTTTCAGATTTTGCAATTTCAGGGTTTGAAATATCAGGTAATAAGGAATTAGGATTTTTGAAATCACACGAATGAAATGTGGAAATAAAACCTAACCTTCCTAAACTCACCCTAGGCAAGTATGGCCTAGGGTAATTAGGACAATAGTGTAAACAACAACAAAACTTGAGAAGCAAAAAATTATAAAAACTCGAATTGAAAGGTAATTGAATATCTATAACTATATGAAGAAGAATTTGCAAAATAATGCACTTGAGAAGTTCACCTATGTGGAAGGGTTCCACATAAGTAATTCTTAAGTGTAGAGGAGAGATTAACTACTACAAAAAATAGAAATACAAAGGTGAAGATAAGGTAGTAGTAGTAGGCTCCAAAATGATGCTCGAGGTGATCTTCGCTCCAAACATGAAAGCTCCCGGGCTTGAAGAAGAACTCCTTGCTCCTTTGATGATGATGTTCTCCCAGCAACCAAGTCAAGGATGGACGTCCACCCTTTCTCCTCTCCTAGTCGTCCACCTTGGTGTGCTTCTTGGCATGGATCCATGAAAGAGAGCATGAAGTGTTGGAGACTTGAGGGGGTGGTAGTCTTCCCTCTAATTCAGTGTCCAACCTCCTTCCAATGGTGATTGTAGGTGGAAATTAAGGTAGAAAATGGAGTAGCCAATGATTTGAATAATTGGTGGTTATATATGGATAAGTTTTATAGACATGGAAAGGGATGGTGGTTATGGAAGAAGGGATGGCTTAATGTGGCGCCAACCATGAAAGAGGTGTCACAAAAGTTAGCCCAACATGTAAGTATTCTAGAAGGTTGACGATTGTGGATTTTTGGCACCAAAATCAAGGGCTAGGAGGGTGGTGGTTATAAGATGAAGGGTGGATGTGGTTGGCATGGAATGCTGGTTGTAGGAGGAAACTCTAAAAGGTGTATGGAGGTGGTTGTGGGTGGTGGTTATGAGAGGAGTTGGCACCAAAATGAAGAGGTGCCATGGGGAGGTTTTGGCGCCAAGGTGAAGGGTGTCTAGGTTGATTTTGGCGCCACCTATGTGGGGGTTACTTGGTGGTTTTTGGTGCCAATTTAAGTGGGGGTTGGGGAGTTAGGTTAGGAGAGTAGGGCGATAGCTAAGTAGCGAGCTAAAAGCTAGTAGTTGAGTTAAGCTAGCTTGAATTTGCTTGAGTTGGGATGGAGCTAGAAGTAGATGGGAGGAGTTGAGGTGGAGCTGCACTGGATGTAGTAGTTAGCTTAGCTAACTAGCTAAGAGCTAATAGCTAAGTTGAGTAGAGTTGAGCTGGCAGGAGCTGAGATGAGGTATGTTGGAACTGAATGAGCTGGGAATGGAGCTGAGGGAGCTTCTATTTTCTTTTTTTGAGTAGAGTTTCTCCCTTTCTTTTTTCAGTCTGTCAAAGTTTAGATAATCTGCAAATATCTCGCACTCCCTGACAAATATGTAATTCACCAAGTCAAATAAAATAACAACAAATACTAACTAAACATGCATGCTCCAAAAAATGTAGAAATGCTTAATTCATGCCTAAAACTACAGTGCAAGTGTAAATTACCTCAAAACTAGTTGTGAAATGTGTTTACGAATTATGATAAATAAGAGTTTATCAGCCCTCAACCAAGACATTTCCAAACTCTAGGATCCCTATGAAAGGTCATCACCTCTGAGTAATGGCAATGCACATAGGCCTAAAATCGAAGTATTGAGCAATTTCATCCAATCATTAAGTGCTACCTTTAGGTTGTGGCTTAGCTAAGGAATTAGAGACTTTAGCTCCACCAGATCCTTGACCTTTCCTATGCTAATTATACTTTATTATTCACAAGTTGAAGAGTCTTTTTTTAGTTGTACCAAGGTATTGTATCTGTTATTACATTAATAATTGTCATCTACTTGGTTGCCTTGTTACCCTTCAATGTGTAACAAATGATGTCATGGATCATTATTCCTGATGCTATTTTAATTAGTTTTACCTAACTTCTTTGTTTTTAAATTTGTTTCATTAATTTATTTCAAGTTTCCTTATTACTTAATTATCCATTTATCTCAGTAGTTGGTTACAATAAAAATAGTCCTTAATTCCATATGGGTCTTTTGTAATTGGCCAAGGCTACCTTGTAGATGTCTACAACCATGTCTGAGTTAAGTTTGATGAGCATTTTGACCCTACAATCTAGATCCAATTTTGATCAACTCCTAATCCTTAATTAACTCGATCGACACTTTAATACTAATTTTATCATAAATAAAATTTTGAAAACTTGTCATATGCATGGGAAATTCACATTTGTTCAATCAATGATAACCTTAATGTGGGAAAATTAGGAAATGTTTGAAGTTCTACTTTACAAGAGAAGGTTTAAGGAAAATCTATGGGTGTGGCAACCTTGCTCCAACATTTAAGATCTCGACAAAATGGTTGAATTAATTGTTAATCAAATGAATAACAATTCCCATTCCATTTGAATATAAAAACCTTAAGAAGGTATAATTTCTTATCTTGTGTGCTATCTCTTGAGACTAGACTCTCCTAAATGTGACTCTCATTTTTTCTTCCTTTCTCTTATTGTTTACCCTTGTAGAAACTACGAATTTGCATTGGAAGATAATCATAGTAGTTAATGTATGGCTTTGAGAGCTTCGAGGGTCTTTTTTACATAGAAATAATGCATCTGAAGGTGCATAAAGGGTTATTTGTATTTTGATTCATAATATCTTGGCTCTTGATTGACCACGAATCACGTTACAAACAATGTTAAATTCTACTCAATTTCTTATTAGGTCATTGAATTATAATATTTAGCCATAGATGATGAAATGATTATCTTGGCTAGTTATTTGAGTTAGGTTAAGATAATTAAGTGTTGCCATAAACTTAGCCATTAATATTTTATTGAAAATATCTATTGTCTTAGGATGGTTAGCCACACCACCCTCTTGTTCAATCACAACAATAGATCTATTAGAAATGAAATTCTGACTTCTTATTCATATTTTTAACTTATTTTATTACTTGTTTCTTTTTCATTATCATATTATCCGTTTATCTTTGAATGAGGGAATTGAGAGTATTATACTTAGAAGGGTAACTAGTGAATTGTCATAAGATATGAATACACAATCATTACCTCCTTGATTGACATATTATGCCATTGACAAGAGTTGGATTCTTCCCATCATAGAAGTTGTTTATCATCAAAGTTTACATTAATAGAAAAACTTAAAGCATGTTTAAAATGGACTAACTAGAACTAACTTTTAAATAAAGTGGATGGTGAAAGAAGTTGTCATGAGTAAAGATTCATAATTAAATTTGAGAATAGATGTAATACATTTAAGATTAATAAATTTTTTATAACTTAAGATCAATATTATATAATTATAGGTGTTAATTAAAAAATTATTTTTCAGAATAAATTTTTAGATATTCATGAAAAAAATTAAAATTATAAAAAAGATATGTAAATAAGAATATCGTATCTTTCAGAATAATTAGGCAGTAAATAGGACGATGTGTCGTTAAAAAGATAAATAAACAGTAAATGGGAGGGCGTGAACTTTACTCCGCCTGAAACTGTAAGAAATCTCTCTCTCTCTCTCTCCCTCTCTGCCTGCCCCAGTTTCGCTCGTCCAAGGTAATCACCTGCAGAAGGAGCACCGCGTCCAAAAGTGGCGATCCGGAATCCGGAAACCCACGTAACCCCCCGCATAGAAGTAGGAGGAGATCTCCTGATAAAATAATGGCCACCACCTCACGCCTGATGCCCTCCCGCTCGGATCCGTCGCCATCGATCAACATCCACGATGCCCTCCGAATCAGCGGGAGCGGGAGCGGGAGCGGCAGCAGCAGCAGCAGCGTCCACGCCTCCGCCGATGCGGGGGTGGTGGTCTCGAAGACGGCCCAGGAGATGTGGAAGGAGATCACCTCCTCTTCCGATCACAAAAAAATAGTAGGAGGAGGAGGAGGAGGAAGGGGAGGAGGAGGAGGCGAGGGTTCCTGCGCTTACCACCATCATACCATGACGCTTGAGGACTACCTCGCCAAGGAGGGCATTGTGCGAGAGGACGACGGCAGAACCGTCACGTTGGACCATCAGCATCAACAGAATCAGCAGCAGGTGGGGATGGAGAGTGGTCCCATGATGGGGCTGGTGATGGAATCCGTTTACGCACAGCAGCCTCCTCCTCCTCCTCCCCGCCTTCTACGGTACGGGAGTGGGGTGGAGGGGGTAGGTGGGAGGGCCGGGAAGAGGCGGGCCGCACCAGAGGACCCCGTTGTCGATAAGGTCACCCAACAGAAGCAGAGGAGGATGATCAAGAATAGGGAGTCCGCCGCCAGATCGAGGGAGAGGAAGCAGGTCAAACAAATGGCTCACCGTAACAAATGCATATCGTCTCTTTGAATGTGCTCTCTCGCGACTTTTCATTTTCTTTCCCCTTGCAGTGGCTAAAAAGATTGTGTCTCTCTTTATTGTTGGTGCCTGCAGGCTTATACCATGGAATTGGAAGCAATGGTGGCGACTCTGGAGGAGGAACAGGCAAGACTGCTACGAGAGCAGGTAATGAATTACCTATTAGCTGAGCAAATCTTGAATACCTCATCGCTCTATTGAATGGGAAACTACATCGACTAAAACTGTTTGATCCATGTAATGACGCCTGCCTTGGAAAGTCTGTAAACAAGACTGAAGCATAACCTCATGGGGGAGATTAGTCCTTCTCTGTTCCATTTGTACATGGGTTAAAGGATCATACCTTCTTAGTGGGTGTGTTGGAGCAACTCCAGTGTCGTGCTTCTTGCAATCTTCGAGCAATCCTTAAGCTCCACAAGTCGATGAGGCTTGACCCTTTGGGGGAGAATTCCAAACTCCACTAGAATGTAAACTTCTTCATGATCTCCTCTCTGCAACTGCAACCGATGTGCTTCTTCTCCTTAAGGGTATGTGTGTATGCTAAGACTAATGGGGAGCCCAGCCACTAAAAGAAGAGGGAGGTGGTGGGTAGCACCTTTTGGTAATCTGGAGGTAGGGGTGGAACTAGGGAGGGGCAGGCTGGGGCGGTTGTTCCCCTGATTTTTTAATTTCTTTAGAAATCATATACCAAAACCTTTAAATTTAGTAGATTTTCTCATGTTCCCAAACAGTAGGCGTGCATTGATAAGTATAATTCTTTTGACTTTCTCCCCTAAACTTAATTCCTGCAGTTGGAGGATGTGAGGTACTAAGAGGATGTGGGACTAGGATTCTCCTACTTCTTTCTTTAAGGAGAACTTAAAGATATTATTTATAAGGGATCCGTTAAACCATTAGGTTTATATCTGAAGGTTTAATCTCAGCATGCTAATATCAAGGCATCTAGAAATCATGATCTTTATGAACACTTTTTTCTTTTTTTTTGGAAAAGAAGAAAGGAACATTACCATCATTTAGATACTTCCATTCGAAAAGGAACGGACTTACAGATTATGCAGCCACAAATAAGAAAGAGCATTAACTTCCCTCACAATATTTTCAACCCACGCCTGTTTCTCTTTAAAAACCACACCATTTCGTTGCAATCAAATACACCACATGGTAGAGATACCCTTGACCCAACCGGCCATATTGGTGTGCACCATCCTCTGAATGGAAGCCCACAAACCATCAATTGAAGAGCAATCAATCCCTTGCAGCTGGATCTCCCTCCAAACTGTATGAGAAAAATGTCACGGATAGAACAAATGAGACATGCCCTTGTCAGCAGCATTGCAAAGAGAGCACAAAACATTTGCTTCTTCTGACCATTTTCTTCTAAAGGATTTAGTGACCAGCTTTCCCTACGTCAACAACCACAGAAAAATTTTCATCTTATGAGGAAATTGTAATTTCCAGATGATAAAACAGTCTGTCCAAAAATCAGACTGGGGTCCATGTTCCAGAGTCATCAACTTACAGGCCTTTCCCACCGAACTTCCCTTCCCTCCACACGAATCTGCCTGGATTATTGAAATCAGGCCTAATACCATCCGACAGCTCCAGCAGGTTCTGAAAATCAAGTAATCTAGCCTCCGACAGTCCCAGTTGTAGCATAGGACACCAGGAGTTGGAGAGGTTATCCTGATTTTGCACACCAAAGCATCCTTATTGACCACCAAACCAAACAGGTGTGGGAATAGGGTGGAAAAAGCACTATTTCTGAACCAATCATCCTTCCAAAACTAAAAGGAGTCACCTAATCCCAACTCGGGGTAGAAAAAGGATGCCTGAAACCCCACATTGGATGGATTGAAAAACAGACCTCCAGAAAGCAGATGGGTCTTCACAGCCATTACAGCCTTTACCCAAAGCAACCAAAGAGCCATAAGAATCTCATAGAAGTTTCTCACTTAAACCATCCTCGTTGTTTAGAAACTTTACCGGCCACTTAAGAAGCAACGCCTCATTGAAATCCTCAAGAAGGCGGATTCCAAGTTCTCCCCTTTTTTTGGGGCTACAAATCTCCTTCCACGGCACAAGCTTTAGAAACCTTTCATAATGGTCTGACCCCTCCTAGAAAAATCTCTCAATATGACTTTCTTGGGCGGACTAAACATTGATAAATAAAAAACCGACACTTTCAATCGGACAACCTTCACCAAAATAACCCTCCCACTCCTGGATAAAGGCCTTCCACTCCACCCACTTAGCCTCCCATTAATTCCCTCCACAATCAGATTACAATCAACGGCCACCATATACTTTCCTTTCAAAGGTAGACCCAAATACACGATCGGTAGGCGCACCACCGGGGTGCTAAGACTAGTAGAGATGCCCCCCCT
Source organism: Thalassia testudinum (assembly GCA_037157565.1). Taxonomy (NCBI): domain Eukaryota; kingdom Viridiplantae; phylum Streptophyta; class Magnoliopsida; order Alismatales; family Hydrocharitaceae; genus Thalassia; species Thalassia testudinum. The sequence continues at coordinate 18,685,877 of JAZHRO010000015.1, read as the reverse complement.
CCTTGGACCCCTCCAAGCTAAAGGGTACAAACACATACTTCCATTAATAGACAAACCAGAGATGTCCTAAAAAATTTTCACCATAGATCCTTGTGCATTAAAACAATTCTCTGGATGATTACTGACCTGCAATAATCATCCTTTTTCTTTCAAAAAAAAAAATTTCACCATAGATGCCAAGTGCGAAGCTTGACCAATCCCCCCTTGAACGAAAAAAATACTATCATCAACATACTATAACACCAATGTATGTTGTAGAAAAATCAGAGGAGAGATTCATTTGAGTGCAAGGTAAAACCAGAAAAGAGGCCTTCCCTACAGGTCGTGAATGCTAATGCCACTGCTATATTGAAAAGTAGAGGCACCAAGGGGCAACCTTGCCTCACACCCTGATGTGGCTGAGTCCATGACCCAATTGGCCTACTGTTTACCAGAATGAAGAAAGATGTCATCGTAACACATCGTTTCATAAGTTGCACCCACTCTTCTAGAAAAGCCCCCCTCAAAATCTCCCATAGGTACACCCATGCGATGGAGTCGTAAGCCTTGAAGAAATCCACCTTCTATAAGAAAGCAGGCACCTTAGCTCTCTTCTAAGCCATCATTATCTCCCTTGCCAAAAAAAAAGTCTTGCAAGGACCTTCCAGTAATAAAGGCCAACTGAAAATGGGAAATCAGCTTTGGTAGAACCACACGTAATCTATTTGCAAGTACCTTTGCAACAATAAGATACATGGCATTTGATAGGGCTATAGGTCCATAGTCATCAATAGTCTCTGCACTATCGTTCTTAGGGAGGGGGAAACAATAAAATTTATTCAGTCTTTCAAAACCATTGTTACCAGCAAAGAACTTGTGGATCATGTCCATAAAATCCTTCCCAACAATGTCCCAAAACTCCTTATAGAAGAGGACTTGGAGACCCTTCTGCCTTCAAGCCACGCAGAGTAGCTAGCACCTCCTTTTTAAATATTGTCCTAACCAACTTTGACCTTACCTGATCATCTAGAATTGTCATATCAGATGAGCCTAGCCTCCTCCACCCCCCACGGGCCTTCTCCTGGTGAGCTCCAAGAAGTGTGATTGAATAACATCGAATATCTAAGATCTCTAGTTCAACATGGAGTCACCCCCTTGTAATGAAGTGATCAAATTTATCCTCCTCTTGATGCTCGTCGACATGTGAAAAAATCTGGCGTTGGAATCACCTTCTTTGAGCCAAAGCTACCTCGACTTTTGTCGCCAATTGATCTCTCTCTTCAAATCCTCTTGTACCATGGCTTGCAACCTTTGCCTCTCTTGAAGGTCAGCAGGATCCAAATGGCCAACATCTTCCTTGTTAAGCTTTGCTATATAGCCTCCACGGTGTCCTTCCTCACCTGCTTACGCCTCAGTATTATGCCCCTCTTATAACTAATCAACGTCGTCTTGATGGCCTTAATCTTCTCTGCAAGGGTGTGCATTGTAGATGTGGAACATGGAACCTTCGACCACTTGGCCCGCACGAAATTTGGAAAGCTTGGGTTCGATAACCAAGACTTCTGGAAGTTGAAGTATGAGGAAAAAGATTCTCCCTCATTACTATCCCACATAAATGGGGTATGGTCAGAAAATGACCTTACCTTGGCCGAAACACTTGCCCCTTCAAAATCTTTTGCCATTGTCACATCACACAAGAATCTAGCAATTTTGGATGATGAGCTTTTTCCATTCCTCTAGGTGTAAACTGCCCTAGAGACCAAAAGCTTAAGATTGTCCACCACATAGTGAAAATTACTAGTTGGTCCATTCATTTTGCCATTGGGCAAGGTGACATTGCAATCCTTGCCTATTAACCATGGCCTACCATTTGTAAGATTTGACGCTTGCTGCAATTCCTCCCATAACATCAATTTGCTCTCTGTGTCACATGGGCCATAAACACACGCAAGGATCCATGTCGAACCATCTGAGGTCCTAGTAAAGGACTTGGTAGCCACTCTCGAAGCAATCGAGGACAATAGTTGAAAATTATCACCATTCCACATCATCAACAACCCACCAGACCTCCCTATCGAGTTGATCTCTAACACCTCAGAGAAATGGTCCCTGATATATACTCCTCTTGATTGATGGGTCTAAAGCCTTCAAGTGTGTCTCCTGCAACAAAGCAACATCTGTTCGTCATTCCTCCAAGTACCTCCTCAAACTAGACCTATGTGTTCCATCCCTTGGGCCCCCAAAATTCTAAGTCAGGACCCTAACCATTTAAGGTGGCATTCTCGCTAGATCGACCCCTACGGACAACCTCCTTGACATTTAGAACCTGCGCTACCCTCAGATTCACATCAAAAGCATCATGATTCCCATACGGAGCATGAGCAACGCTTAACTTCCTTTTGAACATCTTCCTCTTGTTACATTAGCGAAAAAACAAATCTTGCTTCACTTGGACTGGCTTAGTAGAGCGTGACCTGCTACTTGATGAAGAGGATTACTTGGGAATTTGGTGATGAACTGTCCCATTGGTAGTGTGCCACACACAATTGAAGCCATCGATTGAAAGGTCTGCCTCGATATGTGCTTCAGACATGGAGTTCCCGCGATCTTGATCTAGTAGATTTCCACATTGAGAACCCTACCATTGCCATCTAGCTCTAGTAGCAATGGAAGCACTTGATTTGCATCTCCTTGATGCACCATGACAAGCTTTGAAAATGGAGCCAAAGAAAGGTGGCCCCAATGAGGTGTTCTGAAAATCAAGTGTAAAGAAAGGGCTAGGAGGGTAGGTTGCAAAATGCAAAAATTGGTAATTGGGTTTGAATTGGATTTGATCAGGAATGGTAAAAGATGGAAACTCACCAATTCTAGATCTATTTCTGGATCTGGAGGCACCCTGTGCATCACAACAATCAAGAATCACATTTGCCACATCATTGGCGGGATTAAGCATCTCCATATCTTCCTCAGGACTAGTATTGCAGCACACGCATTCCCAAAATGGGTCACCTCATTCGGAAAAGATTCTCTTGCCAGCCGACGATCTCCATGGAGATCAACAACAGAGTTGGGAAGATCAACCAGCTCATTTGGTTTGAAATTTGAATTGCTGGTCCACATGCAATCAATGCCCTTATTCACTGGTTTCAAAATTTGGTGAATGAACCTTTTCTCTAATGAAGTGGCCGCTCCGGTTGCTAGAAGACTATTAGTCACCACCTCAACGAAGCAGTGACGTCATGAAGTCTCTCCACTGATCATTTCGAAAGAAATGGCCCATGAGGGCCCTTAAACTTTGAGAACCCTATTGTGATGCGCGTATGAGGTTTTGTTATTTTTCCCACATCTCCTTTCTTATAAAGGAACGTAGGGTTTCTCATGGAGAATAGATTGGACAATTATCTCCTACTTGGTATCAGAGCTAAGGCTTTGGTATCCCACCCTAAACCCTAGCTGCCATCACCCTCACCTCAATCATGCCCCTGGCAACTCTGCTCCTGAGGGTCTGCCGCCGACCTGCCCACCGCTGCCACCTCCTGCACGTCTCCGGCTCATTGTTGATGGCTTGTAGCACCGATGTCGAGCGGCGCACGCATCACCATTGCCCTCCGCCTGCATGCAGCACCTTGCTGCTAGGCGGTGACGCTCCTCAAGGCAGCGCACGCTCCTCAGTCGGCCTCCTCTCGCTTCGTAGCACGCTGTTGTACGGCGGGAGTGGCCAACTGGGGGCTGATCTCCCTCGCCACCCTCTCCTGCCGTGGAGGCGTACGTCGCAGGGCCGGATCTGGCGTCCTAGCGGCGGTGGTGCTGTAGGGGTCGTCGGCGATGGTGAGGAGGCCCATCTGCATGAGCGGTGACAGGAACTAGCTTCCTGTTGCTGCTCCTGCTCTTTTAGTGGCAGAGGTTGCAAGGGGGACTTGAGGGGGTTTGCTTAGGGATCATTCGTGTGCCTTACATGTTGATTCTTGCGCGTGAACCCTCTCAGCAGCAATTGGCGTGTGATTTAGCATGTCTTCGGTCTAGATCTTACGCCGATCATTCCCTTTCCTTCAGACATTTCATGATTTCAGATTTGATTTTCTGAAATCCGGTACGTCTTACGGGCTTTTGTGGTACTTGCAAGGCACGATGAGTTCATCAGGTAGCTCAGAGGTGACATCGGTCACCACTACAGATGCAGGCAATTGCAAAAACCTGTTCTTCACTCCGATAGTTAAGTTGGATGAAGCCAACTACATGAGGTGGTATCACACTTTCCTGATGACAATTGAGGGCTATGACAAGGAGCATGTTCTCCTTGAAAAAGAGCCCGAGCAGAAAATTGGCAAGTATGCCAGTTGGAAGAAGGATGATGCCATGGTTCGTGCGTGGATCATGAGCTTTGTTGCTCCGTTGATTGAAGATGGCATCATGTACTTTGCCACCACCAAGATGTGGGACAATCTCTGCGACACGTTCTCCAATGAGAAGAATTACAGCTGAGTTTTCCAAATTCACCATGACCTGGTCAGTTTGAAGCAAGAAGGGAAGACTCTCGCTCAGTACTACACTGTATTTAGGGGGATGGTTGCCAACTACGATGCTTGTTGCCCAGTCTATACTTGTGCTACCCAGAGGGAGTACAGGAAGGAGTTTGCCGTGTTACAGTTCTTACAGGGGCTCAGTGTGGAGTATGAAGGTGGCCGTTCTTAGATGCTGATTCAGGCCCCTCCATCTCTGGAAGAGGCCTATAGCATGTTGAGTCGTGTCTCAGTGAGATCTACTCCAGAGGTCCCAGGATAGAGTACTGCTTTGGCTGCTTTCGGCAGTCGTGGAGGATCCTCTACACGAGGTAGGGGGCGTGGTCGTGGATAGAGCAGCCGTTAGCACACCACTTATACCTTTGGTGGAAAGGTAGGTCACGTGGAGGCCTCATGTTTAGCCAACCATGGAAAGCCCGTAGTGGCAAATCAGGTTGTTCAAGGAGCTACTGATCAGATCGAGATGATAACCAAGGTAGAATATGATGCACTTGCACATAGGTTGGTACAGTTGACACATGAGACGTCGACTTTCTCCGAGAATGCAACCTTTGCCACATCCTCAGGTAATGGTTGGTCGGTTGACTCAGGAGCATCTAGGCACTTGACTGGTGACAGGGATTGTTTCCAGAGTATCTGTGATCTTCCTCCAGGGAGGATGGTTCAAGTGGCTGATGGCCACCATTCGTAGGTTCAAGGTGAGGGGAGGTCACTTTGTCTCCTAACCTGCAGCTCCCTGATGTTCTTTTTGTGCCTGATTTACTTATCAGTTTACTATCTGTTAGTCGTATCACTCTGTGATTTAAATGCTGACGGCATGTCGTCGGTAAGGGGATTTTTGGAGGGAGGGCATATCGACACAAATATAGTGTCGGTTTGCAGGGAAATCGTCGGCATGCCGAGGATTTCGCCGGCATGCCAACAGTTACCGACGAAACGTCAGCATGCCGATGGTGGCTGAGCGGCGCTGGGAATGGGAGCGGCGGGAAATTTGAAAAGGTTGGGCGGGAAGCTTTTTGGAAATCGCCGGGCGGGAATGGGGGGAAGCAAGGGAAAGGGCGCGGGGGGTGGTCTCGGAGGGAGGGAAGGGACACACACACAGATTCAGGCTAAAATAATCTGTTTTTATTATAAAAAAACATGTAAAACGTTTTTAATATCTTGATTTAGTTGTCTTTCAAATCTTAATCATTTCTGTCGGCATGCACCGGCATGCCCTCGGCGTGCCTCGAAATGTCATTTTTTCGGGCCGTCGAAATCATCGAAATCTGCCATCGAAAAACGGGCATTTCCACAGCATGCCTTCGGCATGCCCACGAAATGCATACATACAATTTTATCGGCACGGCGTCGAAATCGGCATTTCGAACCTTGGTATCAGTAGAGATCTAAATTGCAGGGTTATATTCAATGATGTAGGTTGTGTCTTTTAGGATAAACTCACCGACAAGACGATTGGTGGCGGACATGAGGAAGGGGGTTCTATCGACTGGTCAAGACTCTTTTTACAGCCAGATGTTAGGCAGGGATAACTCATAGTGCTGGGACAGCTTTACAGTGGCATCGTCGGCTTGGACATCCTTCCTTGAACCGGTTGAGACGGATCGTCCCTCATTTGTCACTCACCACAGAGATTAGATACAATGCTTGTCAGTTGGGCAAGCATCACCGCTCTTCCTACTCGCCTAGTATCATGACTGCATCTGCTGAATGTTTTGATTTAGTGCATATGGATGTTTAGGGTCAAAGTCGGATTCCAGATAGACATGGCTACATATTTTATTTGATTGTTGTTAATGACTTCTCTAGATTGTCATGGATGTTCTTGCTTAGAAATAAATAAGAAGTTGGTGATATTATTCAAATGTTTATTAATCAAATAAAGACAGTTTTCCAAAATTGTTAAAGTTGTACAGTCTGATAATACATTGGAATTTTGTACCAAGCAACTGGCCCTCTTCAACAGCTCTCTTGGCATTATTCACCAGACCTCCTGCCCTAATACATCTCAGTAGAATGGGGTGACAGAGAGGAAATACAAACATGTTTTGGATATTGCTAGGACATTGTTGATACATTACAATGCCCCTTCTAGTTACTGGGGAGATGCAGTTTTGACTGCATGTTATTTAATTAACCGGATGCCAAGTTCAGTTATACAGGAGTAGATTCCTTAGCAGGTGCTGTTTCCTGGTAGAGATTTATTTACTGTGCCACCCAAGATTTTTGGATGCATTTCATTTGTTCATATTCTTGGTCCTAGTCGGGACAAGCTCACACCTTGTGCTGTGAAGTGTATTTTTCTAAGATATAGCAACGCCTAGAAAGGATATAGATGTTATGATTCGATTGCCTGACGACACTATGTGAGTAGTGATTTACCTTTCACGAGGAGATACCTTACTTCTCTATGAGGGGCCATAACATGACATATTCCTTAGCCGCTGCTCCGATGCCTATTCCTCCACTACAGTTAGAGGATATCCTAGTTACAGAGCCAGAGGTTAGAGGTGGGGCAGACGGGCACATTGCTAGTACTAGTGGGTCACATGATAGATCGGATAGTACAAATCCCCCCCCTCCCCCCCCACACACGTTACCAATCCCTCCCCCCAGGTACGGTCTGACCCTACTAATGTTGCTTCTAGTGACTCTTCTGCAGGTCAGGATGTCAATTTTGATGATGTTGATACCTTCCGATTGCCATGAGGAAAGCTCCTTGATCCTGTGCCCACTACCGAGTCACTAGTGCTCTTTGTACTGAGAATCTAGGGAGGAGCTTTGGCCAGTTCACCTCTGCCCTATTTAGCACTGATATTCCCACTACATATCAGCAGGCCATGCTTCATTCAAAATGCCGACATGCCATGGAGGAGGAGATGGCTGCCTTCTAGTCACGACAGACGTGGGATGTTGTTCCCTTGCCACAGGGACCAACATTGGTTGGATGTCGTTGGTTTTCACCATGAAGTATCACCTTGATGGAAGCATTGCGAGACACAAAGCTCGGTTGGTTGCAAAGGGGTTCACCCAAACGTATGTGGTGGACTTCTTTGATATCTTCTCTCCTTTCGCTAGGCTCCCGACTGTTCGGATCCTACTTTTTGTTGCTGCTCACTATGATTGGCCACTACATCAAATGGATGTGAAGAATGCTTTTCTATATGGAGACCTTGGGGAGGAGGTCTATATGTAGCAACCCCTGGGGTACGAGATTCAGGGGGAGTGTGTGTCGCCTAAGGAAGGCCATATATGGTCTTAAGCAGAGTCCGAGAGCTTGGTTTCATAAGCTCTCGGAAGTTCTTCACACGATTGGAGTTTAGAGGTCTACGGCTGATCATTCCTTATTTGTTCGGAAGACCAAAGGTGGGACAGTGGCATTACTTATATACGTTGATCTGATTTTGACAGGGAGCAATGAGGTAGGAATAATAGAGGTAAAACATACATTGTAGGATAGATTTGTTATGAAGGATCTAGTAAGCTCATATATTTTCTTGGGATTGAGGTGTCACGAGGCAAATGTGGCATCGTCATCTCACAGAGGAAGTATGCTTACGATATTCTACGAGAGACTGGGATGCTAGGGGCGAAGCCCACAAGCATGCCCATGACTCCCAAGGTGCACCTGTATGATGGAGAGTCTGCCATGGTGGATAGTCGGTCTTATAGACAGCTAGTGGGCAAGTTGCTATATTTTACCATCACGAGGCCGGACATTTTCCTTGCTGTTGGGAAACTTAGCCAATTTATGGATTGACCCACGAGGCAGCACTAGGATGTTGCCATGCAGGTACTGAGGTATTTGAGGAAGGCTCCGAGGCGAGGCCTAGTGCTTACTAGAGGAGCAACCATGGATGTGGTGGGATACTCCAATGCTGACTATGGAGGGTGTCTTCTGGATAGAAAGTTTACCACTGGGTTTTGTAGTTATGTTGCTAGGAATCTGGTTACATGGCGAAGCAAGAAACAAACCGTGGTATCCAGATCAAGCACAGAATCTAAGTACCGCGCTATGGTGCAAACTGCTGTAGAAATGGTCTGGGTAAGGTCTGTACTTCATGATTTTTAGGTGCAAATGACTGGTCCTATGGAGATGAGATGCGAAAATCAGGCAGCTACATTCATTGCAAACAATCCGATGTTTCATCAGCGGACTAAGCATGTGGAGATAGATTGCCACTACACCAAAGATTTCATTTAAAAGGGGATTATTTATACCTCATCGGTTTCCTCTGAGGACCAAACGATTGATGTGTTCACCAAACCCCTTAGTAGAAGTGCTTTTGATACGTGTTGTAACAAGCTGAGTTTGATTGACATCTACACTCCAGCTTAAGGGGGAGTGTTGTGATGCGTGTATGATGGGGTATTCTTGTTATTTTGTGTTTATGTCTGGTCTAGTTTCATTATTTTCCCCACGTATCCTTTATTATAAAGGAACGTAGGGTTTCTTGTGGAGAATAGATTGGACAATTATCTGCTACTAACCCCTTTGGAATGCAACTCTTGACCTATGACAAACTCCCCTTCAACCACAATAGAGGAGATCACCCTCCATCAGACCCTGCCCGGAGCACCTCTTTACCCTTGCGAAAGAGGCACAAACACCTTCAACGACCCCCACAGTGTGCAGGTGTAAAGGAATTCCCCGTACATGATAAACAAACAATGGCTTTGTAGGGGGTCTATCATCTAATGCTCCATCATGATCTGGCAGAGACCTCCATCTAACCGTAGCCCCTCCCTTGATCCCCATCTTCGTGAACCTCACCCGATCAAGATCATTTGCATGCAAATCGAAAACCAAAATCCTAGGAGGAGAGAAAGAGACTACCTTCTACTCCTTCGACGTGAGACTCATACCTAATAGTCTCCTTTTAGCCTTCACCACAAAGGCCACTCCTTTAAGAAGATCCTCCATCAGTGAAAATCGAAGCATGGAATCTATATGCCCCACCATCAGCAATCAAGGAGTTTCCATCTCCATAGTAGGTGGGTCCTCTGGCGGTGGAGATAAAGCTGAGGATGGCACCATCCTCTTTAGACAAGAAGTCCTTTGATGCCTAACACCCTTACAAACCAAGCAAACAATGGGATCGCGACACACCTTAGCCACTTGACCTTTTATCCTACATTTGTAGCCGACAACAACACGAGGAACTCTTGTGGAGCCCCTTGCCCCACCTCCACCGCCCTCACCTCTCACCCTTATCTCCCCACTCATACTCCTGCTAGGAAAATTACTCCTTCATGGATGCACCCAGGGCCAAAAAACTTAAGAACACATTTCTTCTAGGTATTCCTAATACATGAATCCCCTTTGCACTACAAAGGCAATCTCAGGACTAAATCCTTCATTTCATTACCTTTGGTTCTAGGGATTGCATGCACTTACCATATTTTCGTATCACTATAAGGAGAACCAAGAGTTTCTGCCTTTTTAGAAGGTCCATCATCTGAGTTTTGACAGAATTACACTGCCATATACTTAACATGAGCTCTAGCTTGTCTCGAGGGGGCTGGTTGGTTATGGTGAAGGCGATCCTCTCCATTATTCCAATGTTTTTCATGTCCAATTTTAAACTTCCGAAGAAGGTGGGGAGAAGACTGACTGGCCTAATGAGGGACTTCTCTTGGTCCAACTTTTAGGAGTCAGGAAGAGGCAAGGTTGGTGGCATGGGAAGATGTCTGTAGGTCAATGAGGGAGGGTGGCCTAGAGTGCGAGACTTGGAGTCCATGAATGACTGTTTGTTGATCAAGTGGATAGAAGGTACGATGGGTTGCATACCAGGTCTACTGGGTGATGTGTTGAAGGCATGCTATGGAGGGTCGTTGGACTTGGAGAGGTTGGTGGAGCCAGGATGAGGTGCCTCCTTCTTTTATAGGGGGTTGGCGTCGGTGGACACCAAAGGTGTAAGGCTTCTTCTCATAGTTGGTTGCATGGGAGTCAGATTCAGGTTTTGGACGGATGACTGGATAGGGGATGGCCTCATCGCCTCCGGATTTTCGAAATTTTTTATGTTGGCACTGGATTAGAAGGTCACGGTTGGGGCCTGCTGGAAGGGGACGTGGTGCCTCTCATTGACAGGAAATATGTTGGATCGTAGAATGGAGGAGCTTGTGACTTTACTGCGGGAGCTAGAGCATTTTGGGATGGAAGGGGGACATGACTATTGGGTCTGGGATGACAGTCACATCTCAGGAAGGCATATGATAGATTGCGTAATAAGGTCTTGGTGTTGGATGCGGATTTCCTCTGCAACTGTAGGGTTATATAAAGGGCGGATTGTCCATTTCCATTGAAGATCATAATCTTTGTGTGGCTGGTAAGAAAAGGAAGGATAGTGACTAGAGTTTGGAGGGCTAGATGGGCATAGGATGCGGACATCACATGCTCCTTGGGTCGAGGGGGGGGAGGACTTGAACCACCTTTTCTTCTCTTGTCCCTTCTTAGCTTAGGTGTGGAGATGCCTAAACCTTGGTTGGGTGGACTGCACCAGCCATGAGCTTTTTTGGGTGTCACTTTGGAGGGGTAACCCAACCTTAGAGCGGTGCGTGTTTAGATCGAAAAAGGAGATCGCAAAGGTGCTTGCAGCATTGTGGGATATTTAGTTAAGGAGAAATGTGGCGATGTTCAGGGGCTAAATCCCCTATGTTGAAAACTTTGTCCTATCTATTTTGGTGTTGGTGCATTTTTGCGAGACTAATTTGTAAAATGTAGCCTTTTGTAATCCTTTGCACTCTCCAGGCGCCTTTTAATAGATGTGGGGTTATTGCAAGTATAACCACCCCTTTTCCATTTCAAAAAAAAAAGAGAGCTCTAGCTTCTAATTTAAAATTGGGTTCGTGTGATTCTTTGAGAAATCAAGTGTCATCTGAATTTTTACAAATCAACCAGCTTCCACGTTTATAGTCCTATTCTGAAGATATCTATTATTGGTCACTATATGTGTATGTTTATGACTCAAACATTTGTCTTGAGTAAAAGAAAAGGCCTTCTCAATGACAATGACCAAAGAAGGAATTTCTTGCATCTTCGTCTCATCAAGTCAACCTTTGAGCTGATTTGCAAAATGATTTTCAGACTTCATTCACGTTGAATCTTCCGTTTAAAGCATCAATTAGATAATCATCTATCGAGAAGATTGTTATTTTTTCTCACCTTGAATATATTGGTCGAATATTTAGGTGGTCTTATTGACATTGGTGTTTCACCTAATATGGTCAAATTAGGAACCCCCACCCCAAACTCCCTCTCTCGCCGTCTACCGCTTGCTGCCTCGTTTGCCTTCACCACCATCTTCATCAATAGCTTTGTCCTTGTTGTTGTCGAGGATATAGATGTGCATGACTCTAGTTTAGGATGAGAGGGCATTTGGAGGTGAGGAGGAGGCAGGGGAGATGTGGTTTGCTACAAGTGTCGGGAACATGGTCATTGGGCGATTGAGTGTAGAAATCTTATTGTTTGCGTGATTTGTAGAGGCATCAGCCATCGGAGGTGGGATTGTCCGAGTATGAAGATACCTCCACCTTCTCCTCGACCTCTTCCTTTTCTGCTCGTGCCACCGGTAATGGAGATCTCTTCGAGGGGTGCCCTCTCAATGTAGGGTCGATGAAGTCTTGAGGAATTCCTTGGTGGGCACCTTCGGTGGGGGTTCTACATCTGTTCTTGTTAAGGATCATCTTTAAAGGTGTGGTTTGGGCTTGTCCTGGAGGTTGGCTTCTCTCTTTCTATTTCAATTTCTTCTTTTTGATTTGGAGGGGAATGATTTGGAGTGTTTAAAGTTTACGGATATGGGGGTTGGAAATGGCACACTCTATTGGAGATTACCTTTTCTATATGAAGGTGCCATTGATGCTTGTCCTCCGATGAGGTCAATGGTAGAATTCTTTATGATCAGTCTTACTTTGCGGCTGTGGAGTAGGGAGGTGGTTCAAGAGTTGTGCTCCAATTTTTTGAATGTGATTTCGTGTTGGCGATTGGGCATTTGTGAAGGAGATTTGTTGCGTGTTTTTGTTCAAGGGGAGCTTTTGGAGGGGAAATCCTTGCCGAATGAAGCTGTGGAGAGGTTCCAAGGTTGTTTTTTGTTGATGCGATTTCAGAGGTCCAGTGTGCCATGTGGGAGGGCCTTTGGTGAGGCCCTTCTCACCAGTCATCGAAGGGAGGTGATGGGTGGTGCTTCGGCGAGGAAGGTGAGACAAATTTGGAAGGTGAAGGACTCCTTAATCAATTCAAAATTTGAATTGGGTACCTTGGAAGTTTCCAATTCGGGTCTTGCAGTTATGGCGCACAAGGAGGTACAGGCTGGAATATCTTATGCTGGCAATGTGGATTTTAATTCGTGAGATGCTTTTGGGATCGGGAAAATGCATGCTGCTGATGTGACAGCTCAGCTGTATGGTGCTGCGATGGAATCTTTAAGGCCCGACGATTGCCTTGGAGAATAAATGGCATATTGAGGTGGCACGATCCAGATTTATGGGCCCCATGGGCAATTTTCTTGGCACTAAACAGGGTGCCTTCAGATCTGAAAAAGGATCCGGAGTTGGTAAGTTCCATTTCGGATCTTTTTCCGATTGTAGTATGTTTGGACCTGATAACCCGGGCCTTTTGTCCTCTCCGATTCCTGCTGGTCCTTTTTTCTCCAATGCTATGTGAAGGAATGATGGTGTCTCAGCTTCTAGGAGTGCTGCTGGCGATGGTACTGCTGGAGTTCAGCAACTCATGGAGCAGTGTGCGAGTGATGCTGCATCCAAGAGCGATGAGGGCAAGATGAGCCTGATGCTGGTCAGATCTGCTGGAGGCGATGCTGCATCCACTGTCCCTGTCGCCTGCAGATCAGATGTGGCTGTGAAGTAGATGGCTGTAGATGTCCTGGCGAGCAGCGATTGTGCAAAGGGTTTTGTAGGAGCTGGGCTTCTTTGTGTTGATTCTACCTCCAGGAACAGTGGACCTGAAGGCTATGCGCAACCCCCTATAGTTGCTCGCACCTTGTCCAAGTTGCCTACAAATAGAAGGGGAGGTGGTACTGTTTCGTTTGATTCGAGGAGTTAATGTGCTAGTAGATCTCTTTGTGTTAAGAGTGGCCTCTTGTACTGTTTCTGTTATAAGAGGAAATTTGTAAAGAACAAAGAGGATTGGCTGGGTGGGTGGGGGGGGGGGGGGGGGGGGTGGGGGTGTTGTGTGGGGAGAGTGAGAATGATGTGGAAATTAGAGTGGCCAAAGCTTTGAATCTGAAAAAGATCCATGCTATTTGTGGTAATGGGGGAAGGACAGTCTCTCGTGGTAAGTCCTTTCCTAGAACGTGAAGGGCCTTTGTGATAGGGAGCGAAGATCTTTTTTGAGAAGATATTTGACTGGGTGGAGGGTGGACATGGCGTTGTTATAGGAAACACATTCAAAATTCAGATCGACAAATTACATATAGTGTTGTCTATGGATCTTTATTTGTTTTTTTGTCAATTGATGCAATAGGAAGTTGGAATGACATGTTTCGACTTGTTGACTCCTTGGTGGGCTCCCATGTGGTTACTGGTTTCTTCTCTTGCAAGATTGTTGGCTTCAGTTTTGTCATCTTTGCAGTCTATGGACCCTCCAATGCTTCTCTGCGTGCATCTTTTTAGGAAGAATTGAGGTAGGTGGCTTCTGGAGTTGATGGTGGTTCGTGGCTGGTTGGAGGGGATTTCAATGTTACTTTATTGATGGAAGATCGATTGAATGGGAGGTTAGATACTTCTGTGCATTTTCGTGAGGTGGTTAATGATTTGGGACTTATGAATCTTTCAGTATCGGGGTCACAATTTACCTAGAGGAATGGGGTTGGGCAAATGTTGCGTACTGATAGGTTCTTCTGCAGTGTTTCTCTTGCTGAGTCTCTTCATGGTGCCTATGTTTCTGCTCTAGTAAGACCTTTCTCTGACTATACTCCGTTGTGAGATAGTGGTGAGGAGGCTTTTTCTTCAACATATTTCAAGTTCCAAAAGTCTTGGCTCCTGGAATTCAACTTCTAGGACTTGATAAAAGAGAAGTGGCAGGGGGTTTTTGCTTGTAGCTTTGCTGTTCGTACGATGGCTGAGCGTATCAAGGTTGTTGGGCAAGCGATGATGGAGTTCAAGAGGGGGTAAGGACATGAGATAGTGTGAGAGGGGAGGCCCTACTTGAGTTGGACAGGAAGGTGGAGATAGGGGAGCTTGTGCCTTAGGACAATGGGTGAGGGTGGATTTGCAAAACAAGATTAGGGAAGAGGATTGCGAGAGAGATTGATTGAAGACAAAAGTCTAGGTAGTTATGGCTTCGAGAAGGTGATTCCAACACAAAGTTTGTTGTATTTGTTTGCTAGTGCTAGGAGGAGGATGAACTTGATCACTTCGATTCGTGTTGTAGATGAGGTCTTCTCCTAGAGGCAACATATTTGTAGGATCTTTGCAGATCATTTTCATAACTTTACCAGAAGACAACCACTTGGTAGATGGAGACTGGGTTCTTCTGAGTTGGGAAGGTTGGATGAGGTGGCGAAGTTGGATCTCCTCAGGCCTATTTCTGATGAGAAGGTGCTGGAGGCAGTCCGCGGTTTGAGGGCAGAGGGTTCATCAGGTCTAGATGGGTTGCCAGTCTTGTTCTTTTGGGAGTTTTAGGACGTGGTGGGAGTGGATGTCATAGCAGTAGTGAGAGAAGTCTTTTAGGAGAATCATGCATTCGAGAGGATAAATTGGATCTTTTTATTTTTGCTTCCAAAGAAGTCTGATTTTGTTGGGGATTTCCAGCCTATTGCCCTTTCCAATGCTATTTATTTGATTGTAGCCAAGACTTTTGCAAATCGACTGCCTTTATTGATTTCCCCTATCCAATCTGTTTTTATCCCAGGAAGATCTATTATGGATTCTTATGTCTTGGTTGAGGAGATGATCACATCCTAGGGTTAATTGGTGGTGTCTAGTTTTACGTGGAAGGTGTACTTTTCGAAGGCCTACGACTTTATCTTTTGGGCCTATTTATGGGAGATTTTGAGGAGGGGTTTCCCAGAGGATTAGGCTAGACTCATGAGGCGATGTGTCGCAACAACCTCCTTTTCTGTACTTGTCAATGGAAGGTCCTCTTGGTCTTGGCACAACCACATAGGGGGGTCATACAAGGATGTCCTTTGGTGCCTTTGCTTTTCAACATTGCAGTTGACACCCTTGCCTTCTTGGCTTTTAGGGGATGTAGGGAGGGGCTTTTTTTAGGCTTTACATTGACTGGTGATGGTTTTTTGCTTACTCCGCTCCTTCAATATGCTGATGACACGGTATTTTTTATTCAAGGTGGTGTGCACTAGGCTTATAGTGTTAGACAACTGGTTAGTTTGTTTGGTGATATCTTAGGATTTTTGGTTAATGGGTTGAAGTCAACTTTCATTCCTTTTTATTTGAATAGGAGTGATGAAGACAACATTCCTAACATCCTTTATACGTTGATTATTAGGCTCCTAGTTACGTATTTGGAGCCACCTTTAAAGGGGAAGTGTTTGGTGATGTCGGATTGGAGGCCTGTGGAAGAAAGATTGGCTAGGAGATTGAATGGTTGGAGCGGGAAACTCCTATCTAGAGGAGGAGGTCTTGCTTTGATTAAGGCGGTGTTGTTGGCAATTTTGATTTTCTCTCTCCCTATTTATACCTCCGAAGAAAATTTTTACGAAATTGGAGGTGGCCTGGAAAAGATTTTTTTGGAAGGGGCCCAACCATCAAGGTTGATTCTTGCAACTTGTTCCTTGGAGGGAGGTTTGTAGGATGAGGAAGAAAGGGGGTTTGGGTGTAAGACATCTTTATGAGTTCAATATTGCGCTTCTTATGAAGTGGGTGACGAGATTTCTGGAGGGAGGGGATGGCTTTCTGGATAAGTTGTGGAGAGATTCTTATGGGCCCCCTATCGACGTTGCCTATAAACGTTCACAATCAGTTCGTCCTGCTTTTTGGGCCTCTATTTAGCCATTCATTGCATATGGTTTGTCTTTTGGTTTCTTTGGTTCGAGACTTGGTAATGGGAGTTCCTTTCATTTTTGGAAAGATGGTTGGATGGGAAGCGACATCTTACAGTCGTTTTCGCATCTCTTTGGTCTCACTTGTGATAAAGATGCGCTAATTTCAGACGTGTGGGATGGTACCTCAAGATCTTGGTCTCTAGTTCTCCAGCCTGGTCTTTTTGATGCTTCCTTGGAGGAGGTTCAGGGTTTGCTTGAGTTGGTTCATGGAATCTCCATTGGGGAGGACACTTTGGATGGCTTTATATGGAAGGGCGGTGTTTTCTCGGTGGCTAAGGCATACGAGCGTTCGACGGAAGAGATGAGGCCAGCATCTCTGGTATGGGAGGACCATGGTCTCTATTTCTTTGAGTTGAGCTGGAACGAAAAGTCCCTGGTTCCAAAGTCTTGCATGTAGGTTTTCTACTAGCCATTTATTCACCTCATAGCTTACTAAATGCCTTTCCTTCCAACAAAAAGACGGAGACGGTGACGGACATGGGATGACTGAGCCTCATTTGATATGGCGATACTTCCCCTAGCAACTGGAGTAACTTAGCTAAGGTGATAGCAGTGAGTGCTTTGTTTTTTTTCAACTAATCTTTTTCGCTGACTGGGGCAAGTGAGGTTGTGGTTGAGGTCTTGGTCATGCATTGATTCCTGCTTTAACACTTCTTTGGAGGTTGATGGGTGTCAGGCCTGGAACTTCCTAATAGGAGAAATGGGGTAGATGTCTACTTATTGATGGCGGAGGACAGAAGCGAAGTTGATGTGTTGTAGAAGTGAGTAGGAAGAGTTCGATAAGAAGGGGGACTACGACAGCCTTTGTTCTGCTTCACTTTGTACAATGTTGAGTTACGTTTTATTGTGAGGGGCAAAATGTCTTTTTATTACTTTGGGTTTATGATGCAACTTTTCCCTTACCTCTCTATATAAAGAGGTGTAGGGATGGCTTGGTAATTAAGAAATATCACTCTTCAACTTGGTATTAGAGCCAAATTGAGGACTCCACCTCTAAAAACCTTAACCCTACCTTAAAGCCCACCATCGGCAGCAACGCCGGCCAGCAGTAGCAGCATCGTTGCTGCCAGCCAACGCCGCAACCAGCAGCAACGTCGGTAACGTCATTGCCCAGGCGCAGCTAGCGCTACCGCTGATTGCAATGGTAGGAGTGGCAACGGGGGGTGTTCCTCGACCCTTTTGCTCCTCTCCGACGCCCTCTTCTTGCTGTTGGGTCTCCTCCGGTAGTAAGGAGAGGGTTGTAGGCCCTGATCTCCCTTATTTTGGGGTCTAGGAAGATCCTCTGCATGTTGGTGGAGTTATGAAGGGTCTTCCATAAAGAAATTTGGAAATTCTTCTTTGATAGTATAATCAAATCAGAATTTTCTGTTCTATTTGGGGTGTGTATTCCCTTTATTGATGCATGTTTTGGGGTGTGTATTCCCTTTTGATTGTTGATTGCTTGTGAGCGGAGATTTTTTGGGTGTATATTCTCTGTTTGGTGCATATTTTGGGGTGTGTATTTGCCATTTTGTGTCAGATTTCAGATTTGCGTTTGGAGAAGTTTGTGGGTCATTGTTGCTATAGCTTCCTCATCATCAGAATCCTGGGTTACATCAGAACAAACTGGATTAAGTGTAGTTTACAAGAACCCATTCTTTGCTCTTATTGTGAAGCTTGATGAGACCAACTACCCCCGGTGGTCTTAGACATTTCTTGTGACTGTAGAAGGACATGAGAAGCAACATCTTCTTATAGAAGCACCACCAGAGTAGAAAACAGGCAAATATGCAACCTGGAATAGAGATGATGCTATGGTGAGGGCCTGGATACTCAACAGTGTTATATCTCGCATTGGAGATGAAGTCATGTATTATAAGACGATCAAGGAGATGTGGGACGGCCTGAATGTCGTATTCTCATGAATTCAATTTCACTCAAGTCTTCTGTGTCACTTGAAGCAGGAATTCATGAGTCTCTCGCAGTACTGTTCAACCACATGTAGGGATCAGAGGAAGGAGTTTTCTGCTCATGTTTCTAGCAGGGCTCAATGACAGTTATTCCGCTGCATGCTCATAGATCTTGACACTATCTAATCTCCCTCTATTGAGGAGATATACAGGAGGCTTAGCAGGTTGTAGATCCAGTCTATGCCAGAAGTTGTTACTAGTAACACCTCTTCTGCTAATGTAATTGAGAGTACTCGTGGAGGACGGACAGGAGCCTTTGGAGGCAAAGGCAGGGGGCATGCTAATGGTTGTCGAGGCAAGCCTACTTGTACTTAGTGTGGGAGACTTGGTCACATTGAGGCCAAGTGCTGGTACAAACTTGGAACCAAGTTTTTGTGACCACACATCCAGCCATGTCTACTGAGGCAGTGACCCTTGTAGAGGCGAACTATGATGCCGTTGTACAACGCTTACCCAGTTGACTCATGAGCAGTCTCAGTCTTCAGGCATGATAGCTTATGCATTTGCATCAAGTATGAATAGCTCATGGTTGATTGATTCAAGCGCCTCAGATCATTTGATAGGGAATTTTCAGTGTTTTGGGAATTTGCAGCAGACACCACAGGATTGCTCAGTGCAGCTTGTAGAGAGTAGGCATGGTCCCATCTGTCGTAAGGGAGGGGTATCGGTTACTCCCTCCATGCATCTCTTTGATGTTTACTATGTGCCTGACATGGCAATGCAGTTGTTATCTGTTAGTTTCATTACTAAGTAGCTGAATTGTTGTGCCATTTTTGATGCGGTTGGATGTACATTTCAGGATCGCATAACGGGGAGGACGATTGGTGGTGGCCATGAGGATGAGGTGTATACCGGCTGGTTCAGAGTCCTGTTGTTGTAGCTTGTCAGACGAGTATTATGCGAGGAGTGCCTTGCAATGGCACGGACGATTAGGCCATCCTTCGCTGGACAAGCTACGTCGGATCATCACTCACCTTTCTCCTGTCATGAAGATTCAGTGTGATGCCTGTCAGTTGGGGAAGCATCATCATGCCAATTTTCTAGCCTCTATCCACCAGTAGTTTTGCTTGCTTTGATTTATTGCATTGTGATGTCTAGGATCCTAGCCATGTGGCAGACTAACAGAGTTATCGATATTATTTGTTATTTGTAGATGATTTCTCTCATTTGTCGTTGACATTTTGGATACAGAATAAATCAGAAGTTGGCTCTCGTATTTAGTCGTTTGTGATGCTTGTGAAAACATAGTTTGGGGTGTACATTAAGAATATCGTTGATAATACTTTAGAATTCTGTACTAAGAATTTGGCTGACTTGTATAGGTTACTTGGCATTGTGCATCAGACATCGTGCCCTCACACGTCATAGTAGAATGGGATTGCTGAAAGAAAACAGCGTCATATTTTGGATACAGTTAGAGCCTTACTTATCCATAATAATGTTCCGCATAGTTACTGGGGAGATGCAGTTCTTACTGCCTATTATCTCATTAACAGACTTTCTTCTTCTGTGCTTCATGAGTAGATTGCATGGAACATCCTATATCCCCATTTAGATTTGTTTTTTGTGTCGTTAAAGAATTTTGCCTGTGTGGTGTTTGTACACCTCTTTGGACCTGGTCATGACAAATTGGCTCCAAGGGCAGTTGAGTGCATATTTCTTGGTTATTCATGCACTCAGAAAGGATTTAGGTGTTTTTACTTTATACACCAGAGGCACTATGTTATTGTGGATGTGACTTTCCATGAGTCTATTTTATATTTTTCCACCTCAGGTCATCAGTTGAAAGAGGTGAAGATGGCTGTGCCAATGCCTGTACCTCCTGTAGCCATGGATGATTTCTCTCATAGCAGTGGTGTACCTACTACAAACCAGAGTGTTGGCACATTCAGAATAGTACCACCTGATGAGAAGACCTTTAAAGGTACTACATATCAGTTTCCTGTCAGTTACAAAGAGAAGACACCCTTCTCTCCTCAGTCCCCACTGAGCCACCATCGTCGTCTTTCGCTCAGGCATGTGTTGAGGGTATTGACGATCCTTCTCTTGATGTTGTGTCTTTAGGTTCTCTTTCTATACCTACAGATGATGATATACCCGTTGCTCTCAGGAAGGTTTCATGATCTTGTGCATAGTATCGTGTTGCTGGGAGTGTTGTTTCTACTGATTCTTTGGGTTCGGTGTTTCATGCCTTCACTGCTGTAGTTTCCAATGCTGAGATTCCTACCTCGTACCAGCAGGCTCTGCTACATCCACACTGGAAGGCAGCTATGGAGGAGATGTTTGCTTTTATTGATAGAGGCACTTGGGAGCTGTCTCCTCTACTGTTTAGCATGCACCTTGTTGCCGTCAGATGGATTTTTGTTTTGAAATATAATCCAGATGGATCTATTTCAAGGTATAAGGCTCGCTTTGTGGCCAAATGATTCACTCAAATCTATGGAGTGGATTTCTTTGACACGTTCTTCTTAGTTGCACGGCTCTCCACTGTTCGTATATTGGTTTTGGTTGCAACTCATTATGGATGCCATCTCATATATAGAGGTATAGGGTGGCTTGGTAATTAAGAAATATCATTTTCTTCAACTTACAATTTGTACATCTTTGATGGTCTCATCCTTCATTTCTTAGGAGATGGGTCCTTTCTGCTCTAGGGTCTTATTTGTTGGGGAGGGGGGTCCTTTGCCTGTTGATCTCTTCTCAACTCTTGTGAGCTTGCATATGAGGTGAAGTGCTAGGCCCTTCAGTTAAGTCTTCTTTCTACTTATTTCATTCATCAAGAAGAGCAATGCTCCACCTTGGTGGAATGCCTTTAGCTAGGTTCACCCACATCTCCCAGACAAAAGGATTATCCTTAATGACCTCTCTAACGAAAAGCCAAGTAAGGTCTACAATGCTTCTATAGAAGGTGACTAGGGCTCCTCGATTGGCTTTAACACTTTTCGCCTATGCATGGAATGCTGAGGCACCTCTCTCCTTGCCAAACAAGAGGGTTGATGATGAACTATATCGCTACATTCCAAACATCTCATTGGGTCTTGGTAAACTTTTGTGAGATGCACTTAACCCTTGTATTGGAAGTGTTGAACCCTGTTTACCCTTATATTACCCCCCATAGATGCCTCCTCATGCACATGTAATGATCGTCGCCCCCTACACTGATATGTTATGTTGAGGGTTAGTTTGTTATTTATTTCTTTTGGGTGGACTCTTGTCATAATTTTTCCCTCACCTCTCTATATAAAGAGGTGTAGGGCCAACTTAATAAATTAAGAAGATTCATTTTCTTCAACTTGGTATTAGAGCCAAGTTGAGGACACCACTGAGAAAATCCTAACCCTACCACCCAGCAGCATCAGCGTTATCGTCGCCGGTAGCAACAGTGGGTTATTGCCGCTCTTCCTCTCTTCCCACCGCTCTTTCTAGCTGCCGGTCCTTGCCCGGCGGTAGGGAGAGGGAAATATTGCCCGGTATCACCTGCTGCAGGGTCTAGGGAGGTCCTTGGCTTGTTGTTGATGGAGTTCTAATGCTAAGGGCCTTTCAGGAGATGTGTTGATGCATCATTAGTGCTGTGGTATGACTTTTTCTGACCTTTGGAGTGTTTGTGGGGTGTGTATTCCCTTGTTTTGATGATATTGAGGTGTATATTCTCCTTTGAAGCGTTGACGGAGTTTTGAACCATGTGTGTGTAGATTACGGGGTGTGTATTTCCCGGATATTGTGTTAAAAATTCAGATATGTGGTTTGTGATATCTTAAGAAGTTACTTGTGTTGTGAGTGTATTATGGCATCCTCATTAGAGTTAGAAGTTTCCTCAGGGCAAGGTATAGAAAGTGGTGTGTACAAAAGCTCGTTTTTTGCTCCGATTGTGAAGCTGGATGAGAGCAATTACCCCCGTTGGTCTCAACTTTTCTTGTTACTGTTGATGGTCATGAGAAGCAACATCTTCTCATAAAAGCACCACTAGAGCAGAAAATGGGAAAATATGTAATCTGGAACAGAGATGATGCTATGGTGAGAGCGTGGATTTTGAATAGTGTGATTCCTTGTATTGGAGATGAGATTATGTATTACAAGTCAACCAAACAGATGTGGGATGACTTGAAAGTCGCTTATACTCATGAGTTGAATTCAACTCAAGTTTTCCAGATACACTATGATTTATGTCACCTTAATCAGGAGTCCATGAGCTTGCCACAATACTACTCTACTATGAAAGGCCTCTTGGAGAAATATAATGCTTGTAGACCCATGTGCACACCTATCACATGTAGAGATCACATGAAGGAGTTTTCTGCTCGCATGTTCCTTGCAGGTCTAAGTGATGTTTATGCTGCTGGTTGGTCTCAGATCCTTACTTTATTTGAGCTTCCACCTATTGAAGAGATTCACAGGAGGCTTAGTAGGCTACAGGTTCAATCTACTCATGATGTGCCTCCTCTAATACCTCCTCTGCCCTTGCTGCTGTTAGCACCTGTGGTGGACGAGGTGGATCTTTTTGTAGTAGAGGTAGAGGATGTGGTGATGTTACACGTAGTAAGCCTACGTGCACCTACTGTGGGAGGACTGGTCATGTAGAGGACAAGTGCTAGAATAAATTTGGAAGGCCTACCACGGCCAATTAAGTTACCGTGATTTTTGCCCTGGCGACTTCTACTGAGCCAATTACACTTGCAGAGGCAAACTATGATGCAGTGGTACAACATCTAGCATAGTTGACTCATGATTAACTTCAGTTTTCATGCACAACAGCCTATGCCTTGGCATTAGGTATGAGTAGTACATGGTTGATAGATTCTGGTGCTTCAGATCATCTGTCTGGGAATCCCTAGTGTTTTGGAGGTATACAGGATGTTCCACAGGGACCTTTGGTCCAGCTTGCAGATGGTGGGCATGCCCTTATTTGTGGGAAAGGGGGGTATCTGTTACTCCTACTTTTCATCTTTCAGATGTTTACTATGTATCTGATATGACCATGCAATTGTTTTCTATTAGTATTATTTCAAAGCAATTGAATTGCCATGCTATTTTTGATATTGTTGTATGTACCTTTTAGGACGGCATGATGGGGAGGATGATTGGTGGTGGACATGAGGAAGGGGTTTGTGTAGAGTTCAGTTGTTATAGCTTGTCGATGAGTCTTGCTGGGAGTGTTTTGCAGTGGCACAGACGATTAGGCCATCTATCTTTGGACAAACTACATCGGATCATCCCATATCTTTTGCTAGCTACGAAGATTCAGTGTGATGTCTGCCAATTGGGGAAGCACCACAGATCTAGTTTTTGTTTTGCAATGTCTAGGCAGTCCAGTAGTTCGACATGTTTTGATTTAGTTTATTGTGATGTTTGGGGTCTTAGCCGTGCGGTAGATAGACAAGCTATCGTTATTACTTCTAGTTGATGATTTTTCTCGCCATGGCTATTTTTGATGCGTAACAAATCAGATATTGGTACTATTATTCAGCAATTTGTGGCTTTTGTGAAAAATCAATTTGATGGTTGTATTAAAACTATTAGGACAGATAATGGATTAGAGTTTTGCACCAAACAACTGGCGATGTTTTATGGCCCCCTTGGTATTGTGCACCAAACCTTCTGCCCCACATGTCACAGCAAAATGGGGTTGCAGAACGGAAACATTAGATACATTCTAGATACAACTCGTGCCTTGCTTATTCAGAATAGTGTACCTCATATCTACTGGGGAGATGTAGTGCTTGTAGCCTATTATCTTATTAATAGGCTTCCCTCATCTGTGATTCATGAGCAGGTACCATGGACAATGTTGTATCCTGATGTAGATCTATTTTTAGTACCTCGTAGGACGTTTGGTTGTGTTGCCTTTGTGCATTTGCTTGGACCTGGTCGTGATAAATTTGCCCCCCAGAGCAATTAATTATGTATTCCTTGGCTACTGTCGCACTCAAAAGGGATATGGGTGCTTTGATCCCATACATCGTAAGCACTGTCAGTGTGGATGTCACTTTCCACTAGTCTATTTCATATTTCTGTACGTCCACTCATCAGTTACGTGATGTGGAGACTGCTGTGCCTATGCCTGTGCCTCCAGTATCCATGGATGAAGCCCGTTACTTCTTCAGAGCAGCCTATGAGCACATTCAGAGTAATACCACTAGATAAGAAGACATTCAAGGGTGTTATGCATCAGCCACAGAGAGAAGCCTACACCCACCCCCTCCCTTCTAGCTCTCTGTTAATCATAAAAAAGGAACAGATTTATATATTTTGTAGCCAAAATTCAAATAAAAAATGTATTTCGCTTAGTACATTATCCACCCAACAATGCTCAGCTCTAAAGATAGTTCCGTTCCTTTGTAGTCAAATACACCAAACTGATGCAAAAGCCTTGATCCATCTCGACACATCAAGACTGTAGTGATCTCGAAAAGTGTTCCAGAAATGTTGTTGACCATCACAATTCGAAGTGCGGAGTTGCAGATGATCCCAAACATCTTTGGAGAAGTTACACCCAAAAAAAAGATGCTCAACATCAACCCCATCATTTCATCTCTCCAAATTAGAGTACAATCGGATTGGACTACATCTGAATTTTCAGCCTTTAGCTTACTTTTATCATAAGCTCTTTTCACATAAAATTTGCCCTCCTTCCAAATAAAACTATCCTGCTGACCCAGCTTGGGTCGCACATCTGAAAGTAAACCCAATAACTGCTGGAAATCAGAAAACGTCTGTTCTGAGAGGCTTGCAGGGAGTTGAAAATCCCATGTATGTCTCAAGGTATCCCACATCTCAACTGTCACATCTCCATGTACCGCTAGGTGAAAAACTCTTGGGAACATCTCCGAAGAGGGGCTGCATCCCCCTATTTGTTTGTCCAAAATCTGAATAATTTACTATACCCTAAAACAGGCTTGAAAGCATCAACATTTTTTTACAAAATCTGTCGGGCTGAATGCCAAAAAGCTGACATTCCACTTCTAGCGCAAGCCATGTCATTAAGATTCCTATTGAAGCCATAGGAATCATTAGTAACAGGGGACACCATTGATTGTTCACCAAAAAGTATTCTTACAACTCACTTCATGAGTAAATCTTCGTTAAAAGCCTCCAATCCACGCACACCCAACCCCCCGTCTTTTTTGGGAGTGCAGACATCCTTCCAAGGGGTTACTTGTGCAAATCTACCCTCATGATCCGCTCCCTTCCAGAAGAACCTCTTCCTAATCAACTCCAACTGCGTGACTATCTTCTTTGGCGACTTAAAATTGGACAAGTAAAACATCGAGATGGAAGACAAGACAGATTTTAGCAAAACCAGCTATCCACCTTTTGAAAGTAATCTGCCCTCCAAGTTGAAAGTCTTTTTAAGATCCTTTCCACAACACAACTTTCTTCCTTTGAGGGGAAGGCTAAGATATCTAATTGGTAAATGATCAAACATGGAGACAATACCGTCAACCTCCTAAGAAGGAAAAGAAAATGGAACAAGGATTGATTTTGCAATTTTGAAGCCAGAAATGGAAAATTCTTAACAATGAAGAAATGTGCTAGGTCGCAGCTACTCCTCCCGTAATGAAGAAGGTTGTGTCATCTGCATACTGCAAAAGCGACGTGAGGAGGGATCCATCCTCTTAATACGTAAATCCTTGACAAAGATTACCACCACAGTACTTAAAAGTCAAGGTAGCAAGAGTATCAACTGCTATATCGAAAAGGAGTGAGGCCAACAGACATTGTTGATGAACAGTCTGTTGTGGTTGAATCCAAGATCCATTTGATCTATCATCCACCAATATTGAACAAGACGACGTAGTGACACATCGTTTCATAAGCTGCACCCATCTCTTAGGGAATCCCTTCCTTGCAAGAACATTCCACAAATAACTCTAAGAGATAGAGTCGTAAGCTTTGGACAAGTCAACTTTCCAAAGAAACGTGAGAGTACCCCTTCTTTTCCAAGCATCCACCATCTCTTCCGCCCCTTAATGATAGTAGATTGGACTAGAGATATAATATCAGGCATTATCAAGCATAATCTATTTGCAAGCACCTTAGCCACTAATAAATATATGGCATTTGTCAAGGTAATGGGTCTAAAATCATCACTGTTTTGGGCAAGTGGAACAAATAAAAATGATTTAATCTGTCAAAACCCCTATTGCCCTCCATGAACTCCTTCACTAGAGCCACCGGATTTGACCGTACTACATCCCACATTTCTCGGAAAAAGAGAACTTGTAACTTATCAGGTCATGGAGATTCCTCTGCTTTTAAGCTCCTAAGTACCACTAAGACCTCTTTTTCACCTACCTCCTTCAGAAGCTCCACCTTGGCCTCTTCCTTTACATAATCTAGCTCCAGTGACCCCAAGTGCTAATCATCACTCAACTGCCTTCGAGTAAAGGCATGATAATGCATCCTGATGGCATCACAAATATGGTCCCTTTGCTGTAATGTTGTGCCACCCACTTCTAAAGCATTGATCATGTTTTGTCCTTTTCTATTACTAGTTGCTAAATGGAAAAATTTTGTATTAACATCACCTTCTTTCAGCCATAGTTGTCGTGATTTTTGCCTCTAGTCCATTTCCTTGTGATCTTCCTCCATGACAACTGTTTGCATCTTCTTGCTTTCATTGAACTCCTGAGTAGACAAGGTAGATAATTCTTCACGTTTGTCCAGATTAGAGATCATCTTCAAAGTTTCATCTCCTCTTATCTCTATGCCTATGTAGATCACGTTTGAACCCAATCATCGCCTGTCGTATTGCTCGAATTCTGGAGGTAGATACAGGCGTAGAGGTCTGTGTCTCTTGAATCAGCTCCTTGAAGCCAGGCTCCTTCAGCTAAGATTTATAGAACTTAAAATATGTGAAAAAATTTGCCGCCTCGTTACTAAACCACAAGATTGGTGTATGATTAGAGAAAGGCCTGTCACAGATGGTTACTTTAGCCCCATGAAAAGATTCTGCTAAGGAGATGTTGCACAAGAATCTATCTATGCATGATGTCGCCCCATTTCCATTCCTCCAAGTAAATCTCACAACATTGATAGGAAGATCCATCAACTTTAGGTGTTGAACCAAACGTTGGAAATCAACAGATGCCCTATCCCTCCCATCATTTGGCCTGTCTTCCACATGTAGCGTTGCATTAAAATCCCTTGAGCAACCAAGGTCTACCATCCTCAAAACATGATGCCTGCTCCACCTCCTCCCAAAAGTGCTCTTTAGCCAAATCTTTGCATGGTCCATGCACACTAGACACGACAAAATTAAATGCATCCATCTTTCTACTGAAATCCACTATAGCCATTCTTCCTGCAACTAAGGAAGACTCCATAACAAAAACATCACCGTGCCACAAGATGAGAATACCTCCAGATCTCCCCTCGGCCTTCACTTCTAGGAATTTGGTGTATCTATCACCATAAATGCTATTTTTAACTTGAGCATTTAGCCCTTCAAGATGTGTTTCTTGTAAGACCACGATGTCCACCTTCCACTCCGCCAAGTACCTCCTCAAAGTCACCCTCCGACCCTCATCGCGAAGGCCTCTCACGTTCCAAGACAAGACCTTAATCACAATCGAACACGAGTAACCTCCCATTTATGAATCTTCTTTACTCCAATCACTTTGGCCACATGATCGTCTACATCCCTCACTTCCTCGTGATTAATAGCTGCACTCCCCTTGTTAGATGATTTCTCTGCAAATCTCTCTCTTGTAGCAAGCACTGAGGACCAGTCGATGTTTCTGTGACAACACTTTTGGTTGTGAGGATGATTTACTTGAGGAGGATTGCCTCAACATGGATTGCTCTCGAGCATCATCTCTTCCATGTCGCCCCTTTGTTCCCACATTAGATGCTGCATCTTCAGGCATTGTACGCATGTTTGTTTCCTAGCTTGCGAGCTAGGAGGGAGACCAATCTCCTAACCTTAAGGATGGTTAGTAGATTGGGAGGAGCCTAGTGAGCATTCCATGGAGGGTTTTCTCCGGGGTCGGATGGAGAATAACCCGACCCATAGAATGCAGCAGGCGGCGAGTCCCGTTCTTGGGCCAAAAGGGGCTTGTCCTCAAGCCCCGTACGCCGTTGGTGCATTCGTCTTTCCATGAGTTAGTTATTCGAATTCATTCGAAATATGAGTGAAGCGAATATGAAGTGGAAGTCGAATTCGAATAACTAAGCATAATTCTTTGGATTTTCCTCCAAGTCAACCTCTCCCAACCTTCGTGTGCCATAAAGGTATCCATCATCCACATGTCGAACATCAAAGATTGAGCCAAAAAACGTTGGCAACCCAGGTTCTTGTTCAGGAAAAAAAGCAGTAGCAGGCAACACTTGTTCTTGCGGAATATGATAGCAAACAATCTCTGCAAAGAGTGTGTCAGGAGTGAACTCACTACATCCGGACCCATCCATGGGCTTGGAGTCCACCTGTGGTTGGTAGAACACACCCTTCGCTTTGCCCAAACTAGCAATAGACTCTTCCAGCACCTCCAACGTGGGATCATCATCCTTCAATGACGCTATTGCCCATGTAGCCGTGCGTTCAACCTATAACGTATCAAACCCAGTAGACAAAGGGTCATCAATTTCCAAAGTTGGAAGGTGAGGATTGGTCTTATCAGATTCAGTAGACTTACCATGCCCATATCCGTTTGAGGATCTGGATCCACCTTGCACTAGTTAAATGAATTTGGCATCCTCGTCATTTCCCAAAATAGGATGGTTGTCCAAATTTGGAAAAGATCCACTATGATCACATTCAGCAGCTGTCATTGCAATTTTCGAATTTTGAAATTGGATGACGTTAGATCCAGCTGGTGCTTCGGTTTCCATACCGATGGAAAGAACATTGATTGCCCTTGCCTGCTAAGGCTTCCTGTTGCCCGTTTTGAACGCCGCCAACAGCTTTGTTGCCGCCACACCTCCTCCCTTGTCCGTGGCCACGACATCCGTCAATACTTGTGCAAATGATAAGCGACCATCTACCGTCTCAGGGGTGGCTCTCCTTTTGATGAACCTAAGTGAAGGACATGACACATGGGTGACCCCCAAAATGCAAGACCTCCTTAGAAGACAGACTCCTCCCTATCAGAAGCTCTCCTTCAACTAGCACGCTGGAGAGATCGCTTTCAGTAAGATGAAGGCCATGACATCTTCGAATCCTTGCAAAAGGAGAACAAAGAGAGGTGACTATGTCCACCGTCCTCCACCTCAGGGGGATTCCAATAAGGAAAGTGATAGATGGATGCAAAGGCACCCTCTCATCGGAAGCACCCTCATAAATGCTCGGGGAAGACCAATGGATACTAACCTGATCGGTGGACATCACCTCATACTTCAATCGTTCAATATCCGAGGCCTCCAATGCAAACACTAAAACCTTCGTTGCTGCAAAAATTACCACCTTCCAATCAGAAGCAACCAATCCCACGTTGCATAACATCTTTTTGACCTTCTCCAATGATGGGGAACCCTCAAGGAACGTCCCTACTACCGACTATTCCAACATTGCGCCAATGGAATCCGCCTTGGTCGACCAAGGAGACTCAACCTCCAAAGGAGGAGGTTCATGAGGTGGTGGTGGTAGAAACCTCACCTTTGACATAGGAGCCCCCTTGATAATCGCCTTGCATGAAACCTGACGGTGACCAATCCCCTTGCACCTGAGGCAAACCACACCATTCCTGCAGTCTCTCACTTAATGACCCTTTCCCCTACACTTGAAACAAACCTCCTGACAGAGACAACGAGAGAACCCCTACCATCACCCAGCCCCCTCCTCGGCCTTCCTCTCATCGTTCAAAAAAAACATCTAAATATTCTCTAAATGAAACATCTAAATACATAATAACCCATCATTTATAATCCATTTATCTTAATAACTACTTATTTCTTAGTTATGCTAAATGGAAACCTGTTGGGTGGATGGTTCCAACCAAGGAGAGGAGTGAGGCATGGGTATCTATTGGCTCTGTTATTATTTGTCTTTGTTGTTGACTCCTTAGCCATTGATGCCATTGTGTGATGCCCTAGGTTCCAATTTGAGCATGCTATTAGGCTACTAGCTAGTTAACAACGTTGAGCTACAAGCTCGAGGGATCTACCATCAACTAGTTTAAAATGCTTAATCTCATGTTAACTATTAGTAGCATGCCTCCACCCTTATATATAACTCCTAACATTCATGAATTGACGAGGTGGTATATCATTGTAGGGATCTGGGATGATGTCACATTTTGCAGCCTCCTTAGTTGGCCTTTTCTCAGCCTTCTCTTCAATGTAGGGGTTGGATTTGGTGATTCCGTTGTTAGATGGTACGATATTTTTTGTGGAAAGCTTGGTGAGTAAGGCTGAAAACTTGGTAGCTCTTCTTTAGATTTCTGGGGAGACGTTAGGACTTTTTAGTAGTTAGCAGACGTTGAAATGTATCAATTTTGGCATGGATGATTCAAAAGCGACGAAGTGGAAACTATGCTCATTACACGATTAGTAGAATTGACTATGACCCTTCTTGGCATGCTTCTCCCTGCGATCCCTTTGAGGTTTAATGACTTTACCTCCTTTCTAAGAAGCTAGCAAGGAAGTTGGCTGGTTGGAAGGCAAGGTTGCTATCGAAGGGTGGTTGCTTGGTTTTCTTAAGGGTAGTTCTTTCATCTATCCTAGTTTTCTTTGTGTTTGTGCCTGGCTACCTGTGGAGGTGATATCTAGGATAGAAGGCCTAAGTAGGATGCTCCTTTGGAAGGATTAGGGTCCTGGCAATGCAGGGAGAGGTGGCTATCTCATTCCTTGGAAGTGTGTGTCGGCCTTTTAGGGAGGAGGGACTTAGAATTTAGAAGGTGAGAATGATGAATGAAGCTCAGTTGGCCAAAGTGGTGTATTGCAATCATGGTGAGGAGAGCTTATTGACTTGGTTATTTGTTGAGACATATGGTATGGTGCTTAACTGGGGGGACAAAGCATTGATTGTAGGTAGATGCTTTGTTGAGTTGTCTTTGAGGGACTCTTTTTTATTTACTTCTCTATGTAAGGGTATAGTATGTAATTTCTCCCTTTGTACCTCTCTATATAAAGGTACCGAGAGTCTCTGAATGAGACTTGATCAAACATTTTTCCTATCATGGTATCAGAGCAGCGATCCTATACTGGTGGTCTGGTATCCCACCAAAACCCTAGATCCCTCCTCTGCATTGCCACCCATCATCGGCGCTCCTACACTGTTATGCCACCTCTAGCGGCCTCTTCCTCCTACTAGCGCCCCCCATCGGTGCCTCCTTTCCCTTCCGCGGCGTCGTCAGCGGCCAGTGTTCGTCTTTGGGCGTTGCCGCAGGCACCTCTTCCTCCTAGTGCGCTGCTGCTAGGGCTTGAGGAGTCCCTATGTCTCCTCCTCAAGCACTGTCTCGACCTGGTGAGGCATCTCAAGGTCGCTGCTAGCGTTCTCTCCTCTTGCAGCGTCACCACAAGGCCTTGAGGGGCGACGTACGTCGCCCCTTAGGTGCCACCTTGGTTGGTAGGTGCCTCTAGGGGTTGCCGTTGGTGCCCCCTTGTGGTGTTGCACCCCTCAGGCACCGTCTCGGCTTGGTGGTGCTGCTAGGGTCCGCTCTTGGTCGTTAGTTGCGTTGTTGCTGCTCCTATAGGGCCTGTAGGCCCTTTCTCCTGATCGGTAGGGGTGTAGAACACCCTCGTTTCTCCATCTACCTCATTAGTGATCATCTAGGAGGGAAAGGTTGCCCTATTTGGGGCACCATTATGCTCCGATAAGTGTAGCTATGCTGTACAAGCTCTGAAAATTGAATTTTCAGACTTATTTGGTGCTTCGATAGGAAGCACATGATCTGATTTCTATCTTTCAGGAGCGTAGTTCGACGAATCGGGTTCAAATGGCAAAGACGGAGGCCGTAGGCGATTCGATGGGGAAGCAATTTACCACGAGCTCATCCCTACGCATTTAGGGGACATCTATCAAGTTGGATGGATCCAACTTTTTACTATGGTCTACTTTTTCTTGGTTCATCGGAAGAAATATATTCTGACTCAAGATGAGCCTACTGTGAAGGCTGCAGATTGGGAGGCAGACAATGATTGGGTTGCAACGTGCCTTCTAAATAGCATGACCTAGACGATCGCAAAACATGTCATGGCATACGCTTCTGCTAAGAAGATGTGGAAGGTTTTACATGAGATACATTCCCACAAAAGTAACATCACCAGGCTGTACTGTGTTCAAGGACTCTCGCTGAGGTTCCAGATACTATTCGTAAGCACTTTTAGTGCAAGTTTGTCGATACACTGCAGGTGGATGAACCTTTGTCTACTATTCTTGCTCAGTCTTCACAAGGTGCTGCTGATTCGTCTGAGGACCAGGTACTTTTTGCTCTTGAGAGCACTACCTTGGACCTTCCTATAGCACAATGGAAGGCTCAGCGGTCTTGTGCTAAGTATTTTGTATCACAATTTGTCCTTTGATAGTTTGTCTACAGCAGGATGAAAACTTTCTTTGGCTATTGATAGTCATCAAGTACCATGGGACCATTGGGAGGCATTCCAAGATCCATCTTGGACTTTGGCTGTGGAAGAAGAAATGGTAGTTTTGTAGTCCCGTAGCACATGGGAGTTGGTTGACCTACCCTCAGGAGTTGCAGTTGTGGGGTGTAGGTAGGTGTTCACTCTAAAATGTCATCCTGATGGTAATGTGGAAAGGCATAAAGCACACCTTGTTGCTAGAGGTTATACTCAGATATTTGGAGTTGACTACTTTGAGATGTTTTTCCCAATGGCTTGGCTTAATTGTCAGAATCTTACTTTCAGTGGTCGTTAACAAATGCTGAACCGTCCACCAGCTAGATATAAAAAATGCTATTATTTATGGAGATTTGGAGGAGGAAATATATATGCAACAACCACTAGGATTTCCAAGTAAGGGGGAGTGTTAGAAGGTTTACAGGCTAAAGAAGGTCATTTATGACCTGAAATAGAGTCTGAGAGCGTGGTTTGAAAGATTTAATAGGGTAGCACAGGAGCATGGCTTTGCTAGGTCCTCTGCAGATCACTCTGTCTTTACACTACATGGGGAGTCATTATGTTATATTTATTGTTTATGTTGATATACTTTTGACTGGCAGTGATAGGAAAGGCATAGAAGATACGAAGGTGTTGCTACAGTCGTAGTTTGTGACCAAGGATCTAGATCCTATCAACTATTTCCTTGGTATTGAAGTACAACAAACATGAGTACTTGTGCTAGCTTAACACAAGTATGTTCTTGATATGTTGAAAGAGACTAGTATGGTGCGCTGCAAACTAGCGTATGTGCCTATGGATGCTTTCTTGCCCCTTGCAGATGATGATAGTCCCTTATTATAGGATGTAACTAGATACCATGCCATTGTTGGCAAACTATTATATCTGATCGTCACTCGGCCTGACATTGCCTTTGCAGTAGGGAGGTTGAGTCAGTTTATGCAGGCACCTAGAGAAGTCCACTGGGATGGAGTTTGTTAGGTCCTTAAATACTTTAAGAGTGCCCCTGGGAAGGGACTTCATTTTCAGAATAATGAACACTTGTATGTGTGTGGCTATTCAGATGCTGATTATATGAGGATAGGAGGTCCACTACAGGATATTGTATCTTTGTGGGAGGTAATCTAGTTATATGGATGAGCAAAAAACAAGCAACGATTTCAAGGTCAAGTGTTGAATCAGAGTATAGAGCTATGGCTCAAACCACTTGTAAACTACTATGTATTCGATCCATATTACAGGATTTTGGTATCCAGGTCTCAGGCCCTATTTTTATGCACTGTGACAATAAGGCTGCCACGTTTATCACCAATAATCTTGCTTTTGATGAGTGAACTAAGTATATTGAGGTTGATTGTTATTTCATTAGAGAGGCCATTGTAGAGAAGAAGATCTATACACCCTACACTTGTACTGAAGATAAGGTTGCGGACAATTTTACTAAAGCACTCTCTAGGAAACGACTTCAGAGTCTTTGTTTCAAGTTGAGTATGTTTGATGTTTATGCTCCAACTTGAGAGAGAGTGTTGAGTTGTCTTTGAGGGATCTTTTTTTATTTATTTCTTTATGTAGTACTAAGAGTCTCTACATAAGACTTGATCAATCATTTTTCTTATCATGCTCCTTTTTTGGGAAAGGCTTGTTGACGCTTTTCCCCCGTTGGAGTTCTTTTGCCTTTGGATTAGTGATCGAACACTTTTTTACTCTTGCAAAGATGCATTGTTCTACTTGGGTCCCTTGAAGGAGGTGTTTCCTAGATTAGTCACCTCAGTTCAGAATCAGGAAGCAACACCTGTGGATTGTTACAGTGGCCTTTGATGAGGGGGTTGGGTTGCTAGATGCCTAGCTTCTTATCAACCTTTATTGAAGGCTTGTCTTGCTTAAATTTTGCAATTGCAAAGTTCCATTGGACAGCTCTCCTTACGCCTCCATGCAATAGATGGATGGGACTGGGAGAATGTTCTCAGTGAATAAAGTCTATGATGTGCTGCAGCCTGTAGCCATTTTTGCTTGATCAAGATGAAGATTGCCTTTGAGATTGTAGACTCTTTTGGCAAGGCAAGGCACCGTTGAAGGGTTGCTTCTTTGCTTGGGAGATGCATCGAGGCCGGATAATTATAAAAATGTGGCTCCAAGGATGGGATCTGCAGATGCCCAACAACATGCTCTTTTCTTGCTAAAGGTGATGAATCCAGTACACTTCAAATGAGGTGCCAAAGATGGGATCTGCAGATGCCCAATGGCATGCTCTTTTCTTGCTAAAGGTGAAGAAGACATCGAATACCTTTTCTTTTGTTGTGAGCCTACTCAGAGATTGTCATTGAACGAATTAAACTTTCCTCATTTGAAGAGTATTGGAGATCTTTTAGAAGAGGTCGACAAACCATGGGACCGGCACAGTACACGCCAAAGCA
This sequence comes from Thalassia testudinum, assembly GCA_037157565.1. Lineage (NCBI taxonomy): Eukaryota > Viridiplantae > Streptophyta > Magnoliopsida > Alismatales > Hydrocharitaceae > Thalassia > Thalassia testudinum. The sequence continues at coordinate 18,650,484 of JAZHRO010000015.1, read as the reverse complement.
TGAGTAGGCAATTCCTTTCGTTATTCTTTAGTCTATTTGGCTAAAGAGAAACTGGGTGATGTTTGGCTCCTATAGGTCTTATGCTGAGAATGTCGAGTTTCATGTTAAAGCCTGGAAGTAGTGGAGTCGTGTTTTTCCTTCATGGTGTAACCATGTTTTTGAAGCTTTATCAATGAAGATGGCGTGCTATTGACTTTGACTAGCCATCCTTTTACTTTAAAAAAAAAAAAAGCAACAAATTTCTAAATTATACTTAAATCCCATCAAACCTACCATGTATTTCACCACCCAACCAAACACCCTTTTTTAACTTCAACACTTAAATGCAATCTGATTTCAAACCTTAACCAACAATGAAATGTAACCCGAGTGTCTAGCACCTCTTGATTACACATAAGTGTGGTAGGGGTCGTGTATGATATTCACATGATGTTGTGGCTATGGGCTCACTTTTGTAATGTGGCGTTATTTTCCTTGATTAATATTGTTGAGACTAGGGACATATTTGTCATTTTTATGTCTTTTTTGGGTGACTATGTAAGTTACCCAAACCTCTCTAACATAAAAGAGAGGCTGGGGTTTCTTTGGTGAATAGGAAATCTATTTTTCATCTCACATGGTATCAGAGCAGCGATCCTAGGTCGGTGCTCCGATATCTCACCAAATACTAACCCTAAAACATGATTGAATCACTAACTAGATGGTTATTCAATGGAAAAATTAAGGATGGATCGAAGAGGCAGCCGCAAAACATGGGAGAGATTTTTCCCAGTGTCGCTACCGCCCAAGGTCCTATTGTTGCTGCTCTTGGTCTCTCGGCTGCCGTCGCCTCTGTCGCACCTAATTTCCCGACTGGCACCACTGGCAACGCCGTCGGCGAGGTCGTTGTCGCTACTCCAAATCCCTCTGTCATCGCTGCTAGTGGTGCAGTCGACGGGGCCACCGTCGCCGCCCCTGCCCCTGGCCCATTACCCCTCTCCTTGTTGATTTACCGATCTGGTGCATATGCAGTCATCCGTTGGTCTCCTTCTGGGAAACGTAATGAGTCTTGTCTCACCATGGTTGGTGGAGGATCTTGCCTCAAGTACAATGAGTCTCCTCTTGTGTAAGATGTATGTTTTTGGATTGATTGGAGGCCCTATTTCAGTCCAATAGGGGCGTGCATGTGCAGCACAAATAGGATCAAGGAAGATCGGGGCTAAAGGAGTTTGGGTTGTACACTCCAGTGCCTTCGTACATCTCACAGGAGATACGAAGAGATTGGAGAATCTCGTTAGTCCACGTGGCATCTGTGATGTTAGAGTGGCCAATGGAGCCACATCTCCAATTACAGCAGTTGGAAGTGTGAGCACTTCTCAGAAGATGGTGATCAGAGAGGTTCATTGTGCACTAGAGTTTCCAATGAACCTCCTATCTGAGTCGTATTTGTAAGGACCACAGATGCCGGGTGGTGTTTAATGGAAATCACTGCTAGTTTCAGGATTGACAGACGGGTGAGATCATTGGTAGGGGTATAAAGTGAGATGGTCTCTATTACCTAGACATACCTACTCTGTTTGCTGGGGTTGTGTCCATAGCCTCTAGTCCTTGACTGTGGTACAAGAGACTTGGACATTTATCACCGAAGAAGATGCGATAGATGTATCCTTAGTTGCCAGATTCCTTGATCCTGCAGTGTGGGGACTGCTAGCTTGGGAAGCACAACAGGAGTACGTACTTATGGAGAGTTGATGGGGTGAGTGCTGTACGTTTCTCCTTAGTGCATTACGATGTTTGGGGATCATCTAGAGTTCTTACTTCTGGAGGACATCGGTACCACACTGTTCTTGTGGATGATCATAGTCGCCTGACTTGGGTCTTCTTGATGAGGATACTCTCGGAGATACCACAGGTTACTTAGCAGCTCCTGTTTGAGGTTTAGACCAAGTATTCCAGCACAGTTAGAGTTTTTCGCAGTGATAATGCTCTAGAGTTTATGTAGCGAGACGTTCAGAGTCTTTTTTCCTCTAGGGGCATTATTCATTAGACTTTGTGCACCCACATGTCTCAGCAAAATGGAGTGACTGAGTACAAGCTTCGACATCTTTTGGATATTGCTAGGACTTTGATGATCCATGTGAAGGTTCCTAAGCATTCTGAGGGGATGCCATACTTACTGCAACCTACTTGATCAATAGAGTGTCTTCTTCAGTTCTTGGAGGATAGATTCCCCTCCAGGTCATACATCCAGACCGTGACAAGCTGTTCTCTCTTCCATTGAGAGTTTTTGGATGCACTTGTTTTGTTCAGGCATATGGTAATCAAGATAAGTTTCCTCCCCAGGCATTTAAATGTTTCTTCCTTGGATACTCAAGGACATAGAAGGGTTATAGGCGCTATGATCTAGTTCATAGGAGGTATGTAGTTATTGCAGATGTCACCTTCTTTGAGAAAGCTCCTTATTTTTCAGAAGAAGGAACTACCATTTAGCTTGTCTTGGAGGAGATAGGTTTATCACCAGCAGTCACGGACTTCACCTGATGCAGTGCTGTGCCCTATTCTGACAGATGACTGAGATGAGAGCAATTTAGATATAAAGGAGCAGCCAGTTTCGAGGAGACCTAGTAGAGCATGCATTCTTTATCTTATTACACGGTATACCGAGGTTGTACATCTTGAGGATGGTGTTCATAATTTGCCTCCACTATCACTATTACTGTTATCCCTAGAGATTTTACTCAGGCTTTTGAGGATTTCAGGTGGCATGCAGCGATGGATGAGGAAAGGCAGGCCCTGCAGTCATGGGGAACATAGGATCTTATACCATGTCCGGATACTACAATGGTTGATTGCAAATGGGTTTATACCATCAAGTATAGAGCTGATGGGACTGTGGACAGATATAAGGTTAGGTTAGTGGCCAAAGGCTTCACCTGGACTTATGGGATAGATTATCTTGAGACTTTTTCTCTTGTTGCCTGTATCACCTCTCTCAGGATTCTTCTGTCTGTAGCTGTTGTCAGAGGATGGACCTTGTCTCAACTTGACATAAAAAATGCTTTTTTATATAGTGACTTATCTAAGAAGGTGTACATGAGACAGTCTCCGGGTTACAGTAGTTAGGGGGAGCTTGCCTGTTGATTGAGGAAGGCCATATATGGCCTGAAGTAGAGTCCTTGTGTCGGTTTGATCGGCTTAGCTCTGAGGTTGAGAAAATTGGGTTCCAACACTGAACTTCCGACCACTCGGAAGACTAGGTATGATGATTATTTTTGTGTGGTTATCTTGGCTATTTATGTAGATGATATAATTCTCACAGGTGATGATGAGTAAGGGATTGCTCAGACCAAGTCCTTACATTGTACCTTTGTCACTAAGGACTTGGGTGATCTTAGATATTTTATGGGGAGTGAAGCCGTTAGATAAGGATCATATCTTTTATGGTCATAGAGACAGTACACTCTACAAATTCTTGAGGAGGCTGGTTTGCTTGGGACCAAGCCATCTGCTAACCCTGTTGAGCATGTGTCTAGAGGTCCTTCTGATGTAGATGATCCACCATTTGAGGACATTACCCAGTACCGTAGCATAGTGGGATGTCTTCTATATCTTACTATCATGAGGCCTGATATTAGCTTCGCAGGGAGCAGAGCCAGCCAGTATATGCAGGCACCATGATACAGTTGCTGGCATGAGGTCTGTCTTATTCTTAAGTGCCTCAAAAGGTCACCAGGCAGAGGGCTATATTACAGAGACAGTGGTAGTCTAGATATTCTAGCCTACTTTGATGCTGACTATGCTTGGTCTGTAGATGATAGACGCTTTACTTCATATTTTGCAGTCTATATTGGTGGGAATCTTGTCTCTTGGAGGAGTAAGTAGTAGAGTGTGGTTGCTCGTTATAGTGTAGAGGTTGGGTATCGGGTAATGTCCTAAGCTACTTGTGAGATTATGTGGATTGTTGGGTTCCTACATGATTTAGGCATTCAGGCAATTATGCCAGTTCCACTACTATGTGACAACAAGTCAGCCACATATGTTACCTCGAACCTAGTTTTTCATGAGAGAACCAAGCATATCGAGGTAGAATGTTACTTTATTCGTGATGCAGTTCTTACAGGGAAGATCAATACTCCCTATGTTTCCTTCGAGCTCTAGTTGGCAGATCTCTACACCAAAGCCCTGAAGAAGAAGCGGTTTGATTTTTTATGTTACAAGTTGGGTCTTGTTGATATCTACGCCCCAACTTGAGAGGGAGTGTTGAGACTAGGGACATACTTATCATTTTTATGTCTTTTTTGGATGACTATGTAATTTACTTAAACATCTCTAATATAAAAGAGAGGCTAGAATTTCTTCGGTGAATAGGAAATCTGTTTTTCATCTCACAAAAATAATTCAAGTGTAGTCACTATTCTCATATGAATATCCTCTTACATTTCCAAAAAAAACAAACCAATAATGGGTGGAAGATTTAAATGACCCATTGTCCTTCTTGGTATGAGATGTCTTGCTGTGTTCTTTTTGAGAGGAATTTCATTCGGTTTTAAGCTTGCCACTGGTTCTCCTTGAGGTCTCTAAGGATCACGTCCCCTTGCTCGTAGTTTCTTGGCTACCTTTTGTGACCTCACCATCCCCTGAATGGAGGGCCCTCAATCTTAATGAGGGCCTCCTGTAAGATTGCCTCCAAGGGTGTCATGCTTGTTGCTCAATTAGTGTTGAAAGATATTCTGTCCATGATAATCATTGCTCCCACATGTGGAGGTGACTGAATTGGCCCTCCGATTGAGGGTGAAACACTTGTTAGTAGTTAAGTTTGGTGCCCTGCATGCAGAAAAAATTTGTGCCGAAAATGCTGGGTGAGTATGATGCTACGATTGTTGATAATGCTGCTAGGCATTTCGTGGATTTGTACCATGGTTTGCGTGAAAATGTTGGCAACATCCTTTCCTGAATATGGGTGCTTGAAGGAAGCGAAAGGCACATACTTGGACAACCAATATACAACCACTGGGACCATGTGTACTGATTATTTCATGGAAGTGCCTATCTGATTATCCTCTTACCTTTGACAAAAAAAAAAAAAAAAAGGATTTCATGGAAGTTCATTGAAAAAGTCTGTTGACATGTCCTCCCATAAGGAGGTATCTACGGCTGTTGGAAAAGGCCTGTTGGAACCATTTAACTTGCCTTGTATCTTTGACATACATCACATTCTTGGATGAGGCTGTGGTCGTCATTGTGCATCCCCTTTAAATCGAAATCATCCTTGAGATGTGGTTTTTTTTTGGGAATTAAAAGGGATAGTTACTGGAGGTCGGTGATTATCCACTTCATTTAGACCTGCAAAAAAGTATTACCTAAGATCAGTCCAAGAGGAAAAATTAAACAAAGCTTCCCTTATAACATTATCAAGCCAGACCCTTTCCCCTCTAAAAAGAATGCCATTCCTTTGTAGCCACAACAGCCACAGGGCTGCAAAAGCTTTGATTGGCGGTAAGGAATCCGTCTGCATCCCTACTCTGAAAGCCGACCAAAAGTCCTCCCAAGAATCTGTCTAAGTCAGAATATGAAGTTGTTCCTACACCTGTCGGAAGAAGTCACAAGGAAAAGATTGGTGTTATCCTCATCAAGTAGGTTACAAAAACCACAAATTGTATCCACCTCTAGAGCCCAAATATGTCTTCTAACTTTCGTAACCAATCTCCTACACCGAAGAAGCCACAACAAAAATCTTTAAGGGGTGTAGGTCATGCAGATCTAGAACTACACTAAAGGGGAGGGGTGAATAGTGTAGATGGTAGTGTAAAAGATAAAATATAAATGCAAACCACAAGAAAACAATTACACGAGTGGACTTAAATTTATAGTGGAAATCCTTTCGAGTAAAAGCCACTACCTAAGCCTCTCAACTTAGGATTTTTCCGATTAGGTGGGGTTGGTCAATCCACTAAACTTCGTACCACTTAAAACAAGGGTGGCACAACCTTTTATAATTTCCCTTCTCTCAAATACTTGAAGAGAAGCACAATAATAATGGGTCTCCCAAATAACTTGGGACATAAATCAAACTGGCAGAAAATGAAATAGTACAAATTGAATTCTAAGGTACCTCAAATATGAAAAAGAATTCAAATTGGGATTTTCCGCAGAGGCTTTTGAACATAGTGCTTAGAAATGCATAGAAGAAAGTACGCAGAAGCACTTTAGAGTAAGAACGTAACAACAGTTTTTCTTTCTAGGATTTGCTTCGAATTATGTGTAGAAAAAGGCTGTCATGGAGCCCTATTTATACTAGGAATTTAGGCTAATTTGGAAACTATTTGAACGTAGTTAGTCGATCAAAATAGTTGGTTTGGTCGATTAATCAAACTATTCCGTCGATTACGATCGATTAAACTTTGATTTTGATCGATTAATCTTTGAACTTTCTAATTTGATTATTTTTATCGATCTATTAAAGTAATTGGTCAAATCTTGGCTGATCAAAAGGTTAGTGTACAATAAGTCTAGACTTAAGAAAATAAAAGATACAATAACAGACTCTAGTGATAACACTTTTCCGTTCTAAGAGTCAAGATAGAGTCTTGAAAGATTAGTTGACATATTACATAATTTTGGTGCATTAAAGCTAAGGTGTCAACAAGGGGATCTTCAACTTCCATATGGTTGCACAATCAACTCCGAGGCACTTTCACAAGAGTCACCAAGCAGAAGTTTGTAGGCCTTCTTTGCCAATAATGGACCCCTATCCCATGCCATGGAGTTAGGAGATGCATTAGTTGGATGGAAATGCTGCACCATGCCAAATAAGGATTGAAGATTAAGCAAATCTTGCTTTAAAAAGGTTATCACCCACATGAGGAGCCCATGAGCCAGTTTCCAAATAACCATCCTAGACATTTCTAATAGATTGGCCCTTGTTAAGTGCTAGAACATACGACCTAGGTACTAGGTCTGCAAGTACCCCTTCTCCCGTTTGGTTGTCCTCCCAAAACCTAAATGTCCTACCATCGCCAAAAACAAGAGCAAAAAACTGTGCCACTAGCTGAAAAATAGAGGATAGACAATGTCAGAACGCAGAAGCACTAGTAACAAGGCATGTAGGCGGGAATCATATCCTTCCATTAAGAGTTTATGCCAAATAGAATCTTGATTCATAAGGAGCTTCCCCACGCACCTTCTCAACAATGCATTATTAAAAGCCTCAAGCTTAATCACACCCAAACGTTCTTGTTTAATATGTCTACAAATCTCATCCCAGGCTACAAGATGAAGAAACCTGTCAATCGGCTCGGCCCCTTATAGAAAAACATTTTCCTGACCTTATCAAGCATCTTCATAATCTTTTTAGGAGTCTTAAAAGTCAAAAAGTGGAAAATTGGAATAGAAGAAAGTACTGACTTTAGTAGCACCAAGCGACCTCCTCAAGATAGTGTAGCTTGCTTCTCCACCTCATAAGTTGCCTTTCCAACTTCACCAACGACAACCAATCAACCAACTGTTAGTTGCTTCCTCTTTAAAGGGAGACCAAGATGCATTAGGGGAAGATGAGTAGGAGCAGTGCTAAGAGCTTCAGAGCAAGACCCAATCTCCTCATCAGTCATCCCAAGGTACAAAAGCGAACTTCTAATGATTAACCACGAGTCTAGAAACTAAACCAAAAATTTTAATTGTTGCTAGCTTCTCTGTCTCTTGCATACCCCTTTAATAAAGAACATTGTGTCATTAACATATTAAAGAATAAGTGTAAATAGGAAGCCATCTACAGTAGAAGAGAAGCCCGAGAAAAGTCCTCCCTTACATGCCTTAAAGGTCATCCCCACCAAAGTGTCTGCAACAATAATAAAAAGTAAAGGGGCTACAAGACACCCCTACCTAGCTCTCCTTTGCTGTTGAAACAAGCCACCAACTGCTTTTCCATTCACTAATATTAAGAAAGAAGTAGTAGTTACATAGTGCTTCATCCAGGCAATCCACTAATCCAGGAATCCATGCCTCCATAACACCTATCACTAATACATGCTTGAGATGTTGAAGCGTTACCTTTCAAAATAGGGACATTGAAGTTGTTGAGGAAAAGATAAGTCTTATTCTTGAAAGAAAACCCTAGCCTCTCTTTTATATTGAATAGGTTTGGGAGATTTACAAAGACACCCCAAAAAGAACAAAAATAATATGCCCCTCGGCTTAACACTCTCCTTCAAGTTGGGACATAGATATCTACAAAACCTAACTTGTCGAATAAGAAATACAAATGCTTTTCTTTAGAGCCTTATTGAGTATGTTAGCCAGCTAGAGCTCTGAGGAGACATATGGGGTGCTAATCTTGCCAGTGAGAGCAACACCACAAACAAATTGGCAGTCAACCTCAATATGCTTAGTCCTCTCATGAAAGACCGAATTTGAGGCAATGTAAGTGGCTAACTTGTTGCCATAGAGAAGTGAGATAGATGTAGTAGCCTGGATGCCAAGATCCCGTAAGAAGGAAACAACCCACATAATCTTACAAGCAGCCTGTGCCATGGCTCTATACTTTGCCTCTGCACTTGATCGTGCAACCATACTCTGCTTCTTACTTTCCAGGAGATTAGATTACCCCCCAAGATAAATTGCAAAGCTCAAAGTAGAGTGTTGATCATCTACACACTCAGCGTAATCTGCATCAGAATAAGCAATAATATCTAAGTTGCCACCATCTCTGTAATGTAGCCCTCTGCCTAATGTCCTATTGAGGTACTTCAGAATAAGGCAAACCTTATGCCAGCGACTGTAACGAGGAGTCTGCATGTGCTGGTTAGCCCTGTTTACTGCAAAACTGATATCGGACCTCGTGATAGTAAGATAGAGTAGGCAACCCATTATACTATGGTAACAAGCCACATCCTCATAAATTGGATCTTCTTCATTTGAAGAATATGCTAGCAAAGATTCGACAGGTATACCAGAAGGCTTGGTCCCAAGCAGACTTGTCTCTTAAAAAATCTGAAGTGTATACTGCCTCTGTGACAAAGACAAACCTGACTTAATCTGAAGTGAATACTACCTCTGTGACAAAGACAAACCTGACTATCGTCTCACCCACTCAATTCTCAGTATCTCAACTCTCTCAAGTCCTTGGTGACAAATGTCGAATGCAAGAAGGACTTGGTCTGGGCAATCTCATCCTCATCATCACTAGTAAGAATCATACATTCGCATATATGTCAAGAATAACTACTTGGGTATGACCTCCATACTTCATCTTCTTGATGAAGACAGAGTGATTAGAAGTAGAACGGTGAAATCCAATTATTGCAATCTCTGTGCTAAGTCTCTCAAACCAGGCACGAGGACTCTGTTTCAACCCATATATTGCCTTCCTCAGGTGACAATCATGCTCCCCCAGATAGCTGTAACCTGGAGGTTGTCTCATGTACACCTTCTTAGATAAGTCACCATATAAGAAGGCATATTTAATTTCAGATTGATGCAATGGCCACCTCCTAATTGTAACAACTGAAATAATAATCCTGATAGAAGTAATACAAGCGACAGGAGATAATGTCTCAAAATAATCTACCCATAGTCTGAGTAAAGCCTTTGGCAACAAGCCTAGCTTTATATCTGTCCATTGTCCCATCAGGTCTATGCTTAATAGTATAGACTCATCTGCAATCAAGCATAGTAGCACCAGCAGGACACGACACTAAGTCTCATGTCTGTCATGACTATAAGGCCTGTATCTCCTCATCCATGGCAACACACCATCTGGGTTCCTGGGAAGCCTAGGCAAAATCCCTCGTAATCATAGTAGTAGTAATAGTAGAAGCAAACTGACGGACCCCATCCTCCAGATGCACAACTCCAGTATACTGAGAAAGAGGATGGAGTGTGCAAGCTCTAGTGGATCTCCTTGGAACTGATTGCTCCTCTGCGTCTAAACTGCTCTCATCTGTCATGTTAGGACCAAGCCCAGTGTCAGGTGAAGTATGTGGCCTCCGATGATACACCTGAGTCTCCTCCAAGGTAGCCTGTATCGATGTTCCTTTCTCTGAGAAGTATGGGACTTTCTCAAAGAAAGTAACATTAGCAATGGTAATATATCTCTTGCAGCTTGGGTCATAACACCTGTAGCCTTTCTGTGTCCTGGAATACAAAAGGAAGACGCATTTGACTGCCCTAGGAGAAAACTTGTCCTGATTACCATATGCATGGACAAAACAAGTGTACCCAAACACCCTTAGGGTTAGAGCAAATGGCTTGCCGCAATTTGGATGGATCACCTGAAAAGGAACCTGCCCATGAAGAACTAACGAAGGTACTCGTTTAATCAGGCTGTAGTGAGTATGGCATCCCACCAGAATTGCTTAGGAACCCTTATATGGATCATTAGGGTTCTAGCAATATCCAGGAGATGTCGAAGCTTGCGCTTAGCCACACTATTCTGCTGAGATGTGTGAGCGCAAGATGTTTGGTGAATAATGCCTCGAGAAGAGAAGAGGCTCTGAACATCTCGCTGCACAAACTTTAAGGCATTATCATTGCAGAAGATTCGAACTGTGCCATCATATTGAATTTGAACCTCTGCCAAGCTGAATAACCTGGGGAATCTCTGAGCGAGTCTTCATCAGGAAGACCTAAGAAAGGCGGCTATGATTGTCAATAATAGCCGTATAATATCTGTGTCCTCCTGGGGTAGGAGCCTTGGATGGCCCCCACACATCACAATGTACTAAAGCAAAGGGAACAAAACCCACTCTAGCATACCTCTGTGGGTAAGTGCTCCTATGATACTTCCCAAGCTGACAATCCTCATACTGCAGGGTCAAGGAATCTGGCAGACTGGGATACATCTGTCGCATCTTCTCGAGTGATGGGTGCCCAAGCCTCCTGTGCCATAGCTAGTAGCTATAGAAACCGCTTCAGCAAACAACGTACGTGTGTTGAGATAGAAAAGACCATCACGCTCTATGCCTCCACCAATAATACCTCTTGTCTGTCGATCTTGGAAATAATAGTGGCCTTCATTAAATACAACACGACATCCAAGATATTTACAAATGTGATTCACTGACAAGTTCATTGTAAACTTTGGAGCACAATGAACCTCTTCAATCAACATCTCCGGAGAGGCATGTACACGCCCAATTGTTGTGATTGGTGATGTGGCTCCATTGGCCACTCTGACATCCTTGATCCCACGTGGACTAGTGGAGTCTATAAGTCTCTCCCTGTCTCCTGTGAGATGAACAGAGGCACTAAAGTCGATTATTCATGCTCCTCTGGTCCTCTTTTGCTTCCTTGAATCTTCTTGGACTGCACATGCTAGTCCCTTCCAGTTTGAAACTGATCCTTTCTGTGGATCTATCACATCTTCCTTACATGAGAGAAGGCTCATCATGCTTTGGGAGGAAAACTTGACTTTTAATGCTGAGAGGACTCATCACCACATAGGCAACGTGTAGAACAACCTGTGTCACATGCAAAACACCATAAAAAATTGCAAACTAGGAGAGACCGATCTGCTAGGCCACCAATAGAGCCACTGTGGGCCTGTCGGTGACGATCTGTGCCTTGCGGGACTGTTGCCACACGACGGTAGTCTGACCGGCGATGTTAGGGTGGCCAGATGCTTGACGGCTGCGTGAGGGACCAGCGGCGGCGGTGGAGAACTCTCCATCGTCGTTGCCCCTGTTGTGGTGGTCCATCGAGGTTTTGGATGATCAAATCACCTCTGTTGGTGATTTGATCATTGTTTCGGGTGGATATTTGGTGGGATATCAGAGCACCAGCGTAGGATCATTGCTTTGATATCATGTTGAGGAAAATAGAAGTCTTATTCTTCAAAGAAAATCCTTGCCTCTCTTTTATATTGGAGAGGTTGGGGAGATTTACAAAGACACCCCAAAAAGAATAAAAATAATAAATATGTCCCTAAGCTCAGCAGAAGTATTTTGCCATACCCTTGTAACCTCTGGTGGGGGTGCAATAATATTCATAAAGCAATTTAGTGCAAAGGATGAAGTCAATTGTGATGTAGAGTTTCCCTTTGCTGGATAGCAATCCATGTTAAACTTTTTTTTTGAAGGGAGAAAGGACAATCACTTGGGTACAAGTTTTAGAAATACATTACAATGCACTCCATGAGGACCACAGGTAAGAGACTTCCCTACACATCTTTTCCACAAACGGTCTCTTCTTTTTGAAGATCACCCTGTTTCTCTGAAGCCAAAACCCCCATAAAATGACAAAAGGTGTAGCCCACTCCCTCCTTGATCTGTAAGAACCCTGCCGCATGGATTCCCAGAATCTCTGCCAAGAGTCTGCAGCCACCCAGCTTGGTCTAAGCTTCCAGATTTGTGCAGCAAATTGACACCCAAAGAAAAGATGGTCAACGGTCTCTGGTTCGGACCTACATGAAGGATAGATGTCATCCTCCCTAGGGGCGAATTTCTTTCAATAGGACTTGGTCATTATTCTCTCCTTTCTCACCAGCTAGCCAAAAACTTTTATCTTCAGAAGCATTTTAGCTCCCCACAGTAGTCTGCAGTCTGTAAACACGTGGTGATCACTCTCTACAGCCAGGGTGCATAGGGATTTCTAAGCAGAATGAATTGAGGAGGTGCCATGTGCCCAAGTCCAACTATATTGTGAATGAATCGTAGGCTTTTGATTGGTGAGGATGCACCATACATCCAAAAAATCTTGTAGTTTCTGATCTGAAAGCAGGCTCCCAGAGATAGGTGTCCAGCAACCTCTGTCATTATGCCAGTAATCTGCCACCGTTGCTTCCATATTTGATGACAGATGGAACAAGCATGGATATCTATCTGCCAAATGACCGAAAGGTGTCCAAATATCAAACCAAAACTTGAAGGTTCTTCCATCCTCCATCGTAACTTTTGAGGTGGATATGGTGATTGTTAGTGGGATTCAAAGGTGCAGATTCTGAACTTCTTTTAACCATATGCAATTCATGAGTGAGAGGGCCCTTGGCTACCTGTGAAAGGGGCATCGACAATTAAGCATTCCTGCTTTATGCTCAACCACGAAGTCGTAAGGCGTGAGTTTTGCTGCCCATTTCTGTTGTTGGGGAGCAGAAATGTTCCAGGATGTACCTTAAACTCTGATGGTCAATTCATATCATGAAATGTTTGGGAGGTAGTGCTGCCATTTAGCCATGGCTTGGGCAAGGGCTAGAATCTCCTTATAGATGAAAAATCCTTGTGTATGTTTGCAGGGGAAGGTGGGGGTGAACTTCTTACATTCACTTTATTTACTTTGGAGTTTCCAACAAATGGATTTTATGTCAGTGGTGTTGTTTACTTTTTGTAGTATCTCCCCCAAACCAACAACCCCAAAAAAAATTCATTGGCTCTTCTTTAGCTTCCCATCAATTTCTTGCATGGCTGGTCTATGGCAAGATATTGAGGGGTTAGATTTTGAAGGTTCATTGTGTTTATGTAGTTAGGAGAGGATAGCATTCTACTGAAAAATGGTAGCAGGTCTGACATGCATTTTATCTCAAAGTGGCATGTTATCACTGTTCTTTTCAGTCTGGTAGAGGAATTAGTTATAATTATCATTTCTTGAAGGTTACAGAAGTGAAATTTATCAAAAGTAAGCATTGATATGTTGACAATCTTTACCATTATCAACAGAGGTGTTAGGAGGGAAAATTACTGAAGTCTCTAACAAAAACCCTGACTATACCTCTTAAAAAAAAAGAAGTCTGACTGCTTAATTATTTTAATCTCGCAAAACTTACATTTTTTGCTGGCTTGCAAATACAATACTCTCTAGTTTACTAAGCTAGTCATTTATGTATATTGACCTTGCAAGTTTTTATCGGCATATCACATATCTCTAGCTTTTTAACTTTTTACATGCAGATGGGATCATTTGGCTAATCATCATAATTCATTTATTACATTGTCACAGAAAATTTCATGATCTACTAAATTGAGATCCTAAGCTCTGATAAATAGACATTAGGTGGAAGATTGCAAACTAAGTCTTGTAAAATAACCAATTACAGAAAAAGTTTATTCTAAAAGAAATATTCTTGTAGGTTGTTGGCATCTGTAGAAGGGAAGTATACTTAAAATAATTTCTATATGTTACATTTAGTATCTTGACAACACGTTGCCATGAGGTTATAGTTGATAGGAATGAGCAAAATTAACTATTCTCTAACCATGCATCTCAATAAATAGAGATGTAGGAAAAATACAAAGTAGCTCATACAAATAAAGACAAAATACAAAATAAACACCCTCAAGACACAACTCTCAACACTCTCCCTCAAGCTAGAGAATAAATATCAATTATATTTAACTTGGAGCAACATCTGTCGAAGAGAGCCCATGGAAGTGCCTTGGTGAATATGTCAACAGTCTGATCCTTAGATGCCACATGAGTTGTATGAATGAGTCCTTGTTGGATCAAGTTACGAGTACAATGGTAGTTGACCTCTACGTGCTTGGTCCTCTCATGGAACAAAGGATTGTTAGATAAGTGGCAACTCGATTGTCACATCTTATCTCCATTGAAGGCTCAATTGGGATATGCAGATCTGATGAAAGTGATCGTATCCACATTAACTTAATAGTAGTTTGGGCATGGTTCGATATTTTGACTCTGCACTGGACCTGGAGACAACGATTTGTTTCTTACTTCCCCATGTGACTAAGTTCGCATCCATATAAGTTTTGAAGCTAGTGGTAGACTTCCTGTTAGCAAGGCTACTTACCTAGTTTGCATCTGTATATGTCACGATATTCAGAGAAATGCCTTTTGTCAATAGAATCCCAGTCCCCAGGGAATTCTTTAGGTATCTTAGTACCATGATAGCAGTGTCCCAATGTTGCTTGGTGGGCTTATTCATAAATTGACTTAACTTTCCAACTGCTAGGGAAATATCAGGTCGGGTAATCATCAGATAGAGAAACTTCCTAACCAATCCTCTATACTAATGTGCGTCCACTGGCTTAGATTGTTCATTATACAGATGTGCCTTCGTATCCATAAGAATATTTGCTGGTTTACCCCTAGCATACCTATCTTCTGTAACAGATCAGTGGCATACTTTCTATGAGAAAGAATGATTCCTCGCTTGCTCCTGGTAACCTCTATCCTGAGGAAGTACTGAAGGGGTCCCAAGTCTTTGACAACAAAATTCTTTGTAAGGCACTTATTCAGATCCGTACGTATACAAGCATGGCCACCAGTCCTCGTTAGTCTTATGTATAAATAGAGAATGATCGCTTGAGGATCTGTGAAACTCCAGTGTCTCAACTACCTTTGACAACTTCTGGAACTAGGCCTTAGGGCTTTGCTTCAAGCCATAGATTGCCTTGAGTTGATGACATACGATGGAGTATTCCCCCTAGGACTCATACCTAATGGTTGCTGCATATAGACTTCTTCTTGTAGATTATCATACGAGAAGGCATTTTTGACATCCAACTGGTGGAGTAGCTAGTTCCTTTGAACAACAATAGAGATAAGGATTCAAACAGTAGGTAAACGAGCCACGTGGGATAAGGTATCAAAGAAGTCAACTCTATACGTCTTGCGTAAACCCTTTTACAACTAGTCAGGCCTTGTATTTGGCAACAATATCATATGGATTGTATTTAACATTAAATGCCCATTTGCAACCAACCACAGTGGCTCCTGGAGGGAACTTTGTAAGCTCCCAAGCACGCTGAGAGAGGAGGGTTGACATCTCATCCTCTATGAGTTGGTGTCGCTCTAGATTACGAAAAGCCTCCTGATTTGAACTAGGGACCCGTACACTGGAGAGAGCAAGGGTAAATTTCCTGTAATTAGGGGAAAGACTGGTCATAGAAAGATACTTGAAAATGAGGTGAACCGTACATGTCTTGGTTACCTTCCTTAAAGTAATTGGTAAATTGTGATCAACATCACCCTGGGCACCAGTGTCGGCTAGGGGAGTTGGAATGTCATGGGCACTATCCAGCATACCATGGTGAGATGGAGTATTAGGAGAGGATGATGGCCCTCGCACTGAAGGTTGAGGATCCTGTCTAGGACGGTGAGAATAAACTTGCTCGAACATGTTGTTAGGGCGACCATTGGGGGAAGAGGTCCCCTTGGGTGTCTTGCTCTATGAAGCATCTGAGGGGATTGGAAGTAGTGATTTAAATGCCGACAACAAGGGGGGTTTTCAGGAGGAGGGCGTGCCGATACGGTTAAGGCATCGATTTTCGGTGGCATGCCTATCTGGTATGCCGGTGCCGCTGGAGGGAAGCTGGTTTGCTGGGAGGGAGTTTGAAATTTGAAATTCGAAGAAGTAAGGGAGGGAAAGCTGGTCACACACACACACAGGTACGGATTCATGGAAGGTGACATTGACACTAACATAGTGATATCCAATTGGATCATAACATCGGTATCCTTTTGGTGTTTTTTAATATCCAAGAAAGATACACCTGAAAACATGAGGAGCAAGCTTATCCTTGTTAGGCCCGTGGATATGTACAAGTGTTACACAACCAAAGACTCTGGGTGATACTTCAAGTAGTTCACTATTAGGAAATAGGATGCAATAAGGAACTTGCTTGTTAAGGACCGTAGAGGGAATTTGATTAGTGAGATAACATGTAGTCAACACAGCATCACCCCATTATCTATCTGGTACACTTTTTTGTATCAAGAGTGTCCTTGCAACATTTAAGATTTGTCGATGCTTTCTTTCTATCACTCCATTTTTCTGTGACGTGTGGGGTCAACTCGTTTGATGGATGATTCCACGCTTTCGATAGAAAGCATGTAGGGATGTGGCGCAAAACTCTGGGGCATTATCCAATCAAATGATTTTCACCTTCGCCTCAAACTGATTCGTGATAGAAAAGTGCAAATCTTATCGCCGGGTTCAAACTTGGCTTTCAATAGGAGTATCCAAGTGCAATGGGAGAAATTGTTGACAATTTCCAAATAAAACCTATGCCCCAAATGATCCGAGATCTGATTGGGGCTCCAGATGTCTAGATGGAGTAACTGAAACAAGGCTTGAGATCGTCAGTGTTAGCTCCTTGGAAATGCACTCCTGTGATGCATTCCGAGTTGACATGTCTCACATTAGAAGGTGGCATTTGGAGGAATTTGTGGCAGCATCCTTTGGAGTTTAGCAAAGGGAGATGATCAAACCGAATGTGCCACAAGTAGTTGGAAGTACACCCTGAAGGGAGAGAGACATGGCATGCATAGGGTCATTGCAGAAGGCAATAGACTTTGCTTTCTTCACGATCGCACCCAATGGCGGGTCCTGTGATAACATCTTTAAACGTGAGATTGCATTAAAAATTACCCTGCAATTCAATTCCTTTGTGATCCAATTGACCGGCAAAGGAAAATCTGGAGTGAATGACATTCTCCTATTTCATGTGTGGGACCACACGAACCCCCCTTGACCAATTATGGGAGAATGCCGCTCATCAGCAATTTATGCAGTTTTGCCTGATGGGATTAGACTAAGTGGGGAACTATCTCATTGTTGGATTTTGTATGCTTTGAGTGAGTCATCCAAGTTATGTAATAATATTATATTTGCATCTGAATAAAGAATTTGACTATTTTCCGTTAAATGAGTTGGTCCCTTAGTACAATTGGGGTTACGTACTTAGATTGATCGAATAAATCCAATGTGTGTCGATTCGGAGATCTAAACGGTTTAGAGGATTCGATAGCACATCAAGAAGTCATCTAATTCGATTAATTGTTTCTAGTCTGAGTTATGATGACAATCTTCTAGAGAGGTCGTTGCCTAATTGATATTCTTGAATGGAGATTCAAGAATTGTTACTTGAGTCCGGTTAAGGAGTTAGCTTGATGAAACAAGAGATATAGGTAGTCTTCCAATGCTTTCATGGAGGTGTAGCCTTTGGCCTGAGACAGATAGGTGTCTCTGTTCACAAACACATACATTTAGCAGACCAATAGTTTATACACCTAACTTTGGTGCTGACATTGGAAAGTTGATGAATGTGGGAAGGGACAAGAGGTGCATGATCTCTCAAAAGGATCACACAAATCTATTACATAGGTGCATGTAATAGATTGAAGGCATGAGCTCACTCTGTGTATATCGAGAATAATAATTTTGTATGTGGTCGTAGAGTCTTGATCAGACTTAATGCAAAAAGAGAAGATAAACCTTTGGGAAATGTTATGATTTTTGTTCTTGTCCCAGTGATACAAAGAGATATCAAGAATATTCTTATCCAAGGAGAAATGATGCTAGACTAATGGGATTAAACCTTAGGATAATATTTTCCTTGAAGTATGAAGGATTCACGAGTATTCGGAATACTTGACGGGGCAAAGTGTCAGAATTCCAACTATCCTATAGCTTCATTATTGGAGTGATGAAATCAATAATGATTTTGAAGGCTTCCTAATTAAAGAATAAAGCAATTGTAATTTAAAGAGTTTAATTACATTTAATTAGCTAATTAATTGTACATAATTTGATTAAGTACAAAATTCAAGTGTTGGAATGTAATTAATTTAAGTTTGGGTACTACATCCAAACACCTCATAAATTGTTATGGACTAATGATGCAAAAGTCAATTAGGGATTTGATCCTCACCATTGGATGGAGATCAAATGGATTCCATCAAATTAGGATTGGGATTTGAAATCTCTATAAATATATTCATTGGAGAAATCCTAATTGCCATTCAATCACTTTAATTGATTAGAAATCAATCCCACCAAAAGTCCACCAAAACCCTTGCTGCCGTAGCCGCCAGGAGGAAGGCAGGCAGTGCTCCCCTCGTCACCTTCAGTAGCCAACCGACCAACAACATAGTCAGATGACGCTTGCCATATTGATCGGTTGACCGGCTAGTGAACTAGCTAATCGACTATTAAGGGCTAAAGTTGCAGCCCTCTCAGCTTTATGCACTTCTCCTTCCCTTCAGTAGCAAGTTGGCTAGCACTTCTCTTGGCCGATCGGTTACTCTTAGCCCTCTTGAAGGTGTTCTCGAGGTGCAACTTTTATTTTGAAGTGATCGTCACTTTGGACTCGTGAAGGAGTTCACGAATCACTCTTGGGATTAATCCCCTGCGACATGAATGGTCTCATCCACCCATTGGGGAGGAGTTTGGGTTTCTATCAAGACTTATTTGAGGAGGCACCTCATCTTGGGTGGCGCGAAGTGTATAATTTATGTACTTGTGGGATCCCGGAATGGGAGGAAACTAGTTCCTCCCTTGTGCTTACGGATTTAGGTGTTTTTGTTTTTGTTTGCTTGATCGTATTTAGCATTGATTTGATTTCATATTTGAAAAATTTTGAAAACACCTTCATCTTGTTTTTCACACTTCCATGATGCCACGGGGTTGATGTGATTGATCCCTTCACTCGCATCACCACAAATGTGTCGAGATGCACCAAAATGAAGAAGCCAATTTGCTTTCTCTACTTGAAGCTGACACAGTTCTTGCTTAAGATGTACTATGTTGACTAAGTCTTCGAAGCGGTATCTCATACTCATTCCTGGGAACAATTATAGTATCATGTGTTACTCTTGATGCAGCAAAGGCTTGATGCTCCATGGTAAGAACTCTCTTCTTCCCATATGTAGTTTTTAGACTTTCCCACATTTCTTTGGCAGTTTTGTAGTGCATTATCTCATCCCCAATCCTCGGGG
This sequence comes from Thalassia testudinum, assembly GCA_037157565.1. Lineage (NCBI taxonomy): Eukaryota > Viridiplantae > Streptophyta > Magnoliopsida > Alismatales > Hydrocharitaceae > Thalassia > Thalassia testudinum. The sequence continues at coordinate 18,630,840 of JAZHRO010000015.1, read as the reverse complement.
TGACAGAGTTCATGATTCAGACATGGACCATTTCATTTCCCTTCATCCATGTGGCATTCTTGCCTCCCTTGATATTGGGCTAAGGTTCTATGAGAATACACTCTTTGTCATGACTCTCCATGGTCATGAGAAACATTTGAGATCACTGCGAATAGTTGGTCTCATTCAATATGGTCATTGGACTAAAGAACGAGCTCTTGCAACGTCCCACTTCTAGCCCTCTCAATGAGTACTCCAAAGAAGTCATCTCCCACGTGAATAAGAGTCCCAAAAAGTAAGAAAATGTCCCCTAAATCAACCTAGGTCATGAATTCAAACTAAAAGGGCCCGATTTCAACCCAAAACCTGACCTACATCAACTTCACCGGCTTACTGACGATGCTTTGGTGAGCTGCAGGGGTCTAGTGACTGTCGTTGTAGGCCAACTTCGGGTGACCCCTCTGGTGAGGAGGTGGACCAGTCACGCACCCAACAACGACCTCTAGGCACTGCAGGGTACCTTGCTACCGGTGGTGGCTCTCAGTCGGGCTGCTGTTGCTATCGATGGTGAGGGAGACTGTCGATGGTGGGGTTGTCAGATGATGCATGGCGGTTCAACGACCACGCTGGAGGCTGATGGTGATGGTGGTTGATCAAAGATTGCCCTCTGATAGAAGGCTCTCTTCCCTTAAATGGTGGTGTTCAAGGAGAAACTTAGGGTTTTCTTATTTTGTGAGAAAACGTGGGTTTAGGATTGTTGCTTTGATACCAACTTGATAGGAATGAGCAAAATCAGATATTCTCTAACTCTACATCTCAATATATAGAAATGTGAGAAAAATGCAAAGTAACCCACACAAATAAAGATAAGGCACAAGAAAAACACCATCATGACACAACTCTCAACAATTATCTTTACTCTCTACTACTTTTGTGCTCCTCTACTGTGATCAGGAAGTCAGAAATAAGTTACAGCTGAACTTTTGTATTTTGATAATTTTATCCTCCAGCATATATTCTGATGGCACAATCTCTTGCAGGAGGAGCGACAGAAGAAGAGACTTGAGGAGGTATGTGAAACTGTCTCCATTGCAACCTCCATGATTTTTATTTAACCTCCTTGATTCCGTTTGCTCCTTGAAAGATGACATGAAGATGACTTAAAAGCAGAAAATTCTTTCATAATATTTTTGTTCACTCTCACTTGACAATGCTTTTACTCCTCCAAAATAATTCCTTAATTTGTGGATATATTTAATGCCTATGTATCATGATTCAGATTCTATATCTTCTCGGTGCCTTTTCTTTTGGCACTGTTTTTACTTAATTATAGATTATATGCTTTTATTGTATGAAGGTAAAGATTCTTTTCAACCATAACTTCCCTGTGAAATATGATCAATCATCACATAATAAAATACTATGTCAGCCCATATAAAGCAATACAAACCTCTCAAAATCTATGAAGTGGATTGGAGTATTTTTCAAACCTGTTCTGGGGAATGGAAGAACAGTTGGTGTCTGGTTGGTTGGTTGGATCAGCTGAGATGCTTTGGCACCTAGACTGTACAAGATTGGTGATGGCTGCTTCTCATAGGGGGAGTTTATCTTGGTGCCTTTGGATCTGGCTTCAACACGTACACTTCGCAGATTCCCCAACCTTGCTTTTCCCCCACACTGGAGTTTCTGGTTGGTCCAAGGCTGCTGCCTGATCGTTCTTTTTTCTTCTTGTGACTGTTGGCCTCGATCCAAAGTCCAGCCCTTCGCAGTCACCTGACGATGGAGCGCAGACAAGGTGCGGAAGGTTTCTTGCTGCTTCAGGACTTGATGGGATCATTCCCAATGCCTTTCTCCAAGACAGATCTGGCTCCTTCACCACATCTTGGATCCGGCTCCCGTGGGCATGATCCTTCCTTCCTGCTGATCCCCTTCTTGCACATTTTTACACTTCTTTGGCAGATGGTGCTTGCACTGATGTTAGTGTCTCATCTCATTTTCTGGTGAGCGATGAGGCTACTTTGTGTGGCAGAGCTCCTCAACAGGATGATATCTCTTCTTTCAAAAAAAAAAAAGAAAAAACAGGATGATATCTCTTTGGCATGAAGTAGTACCAGAGAACAAAATGTACTCTTCCTGTGTTGTCGGGGGGGTGGGTGTGATTGGGTGGTGCAGGTGGACAACCCAGGAAGGGGCAGCAAGGAAGAGGAAACTTGTCGTTATGACCAGGCTATGCATGTTGGAGAGGAGTGTGGTTCGTGATAGATTGTGTAGGATGAATGCGACAAGAGGGGCTTCCACCAGCCCAAAATGAAGATCACTACTTGGAACATGCGTGCTCTCAGGGATGAGGGACATCCTTGGCCGATACCTTATGGAGTGGAAGGATTACATTGTTCTTCTGTAGGAAACCAAGCTGGAAAATTGTGACTGAAGTACTTTCAGGGCAGTTGGATGAGTGTGCTGCCCTTAACGTAGTTGGAAGATCTGGAGGCCTGTTGGTGTGATGCAGTGGGGAGAACTTTGCGTTGGCGAATGTCAACAGAGGTGCCTTTTCCATTTCTGTTGACCTGGCGAGGAAGGGTGATGGCTTCTACTTCAGGGTGATAAATGTTTATGGCCCTTTTGTTGTGGAAGATAAGCCCACTTTTTGGGCTGAGTTGCGAGATCAGGTGGCGAGTGAAGCATGGTTCTGTGCTAGGGATTTTAATGCTACATTTTCATCTGAAGACTGGCCAGATAATTTGTGGGGAAGGGATAGGATTGCAGATGATTTTTTTGTTTGGGTGGCTACCGTGGAGGCCATAGAGTTCAAGGTGCCAAATTGTTGATTCACTTGGAGGAGCTCTGAGGAGGGTCCTGCTCGTATGTTGATAAGATGTTTGGCTTAATTGCCTTAGGTGAATGTTTCCCCCTGTGCGTAGGGTAAGTGCTGCCCTGCCCCTTTTTGGATCACACTCCTTTGACATGGGATTTTGGGGAGGATGTGAAGATCACTTATTTCAAATTCGAGAAGGCTTCGTTGCTACATTGGGCCACCCTGCGCATGTCTACCATAAGAAAATTCTCTAGGAAAAGCTGAAGGACTTCAAGGAGGAATTAAAGGAGACCTGTTCATAGTGCGAGAGGACGCTCTTGTTGGGATATCACGGTTTGACAGACTCGAGGACTCTTGGGATCTTACTTCTGACGAGTCTAGGTAGCGGGTCTACTTGTGGACAAGGCTCCAGCTTGAGGACAAGAAAGATGAGATCTTCTGGAGGCAACAACCAAGACAACTCTGTCTTAAAGGAGACTCTAATACTAAATTCTTCCACTTGTGTGCTAATGGGAGAAGGAAAAGGAACTGGATCGACTTTATCTCTGATGGGTCGGGTGATAGGCTGGAGAACCAACATGTGGTGATGACCTTTGTTGATTACTATTGTCACCTTTTTAGTCAGAGTCAGGATAGGTTGTGGCAGTTGGGTAGATATGGGACACGTAGACTTATTGCAGATGATGTTGTAGAGCTAATTAGGTCACTTATAGAGGATGAGGTCCTTGACATGAGTAGATCACTTAAGTAGGAGGGCTCCCTTGGTCTAGATGGATTCCCTATGTTGTTCTTGCGGGAGTTTTGGTCCTTGGTTAAGGGGGAGGTCATGGCCATATTTGAGTCACTCACATTAAGGGACAACTTTGCCAAGACAAACCACTTTTCGTTTTCCTTCTCCTGAAGGGCATCTGCTAATTGTGTCGAGGATTACAGGCCTATTGCTCTCTCTAACTCCTACTTTGTGGTCGCTAAGACTTTGGCACACAAACTATTTGATGCGTTTGATTCATTGATCAGACCGATCCAATCTGCTTGTATCAAAAGGAGATCTATTATGGAAAACTACATTGTTGCCTTAGAAATCTTGGCTACGTGGAAGAGAGATGGGACTGAGGCCTTCTACTAGAAGGTTGACTTCTCCAAGGCATATGACTGCTTGGATTGGAAGTTCCTTTGGCCATCTCTTAGGGTTAGAGGATTCCCTCCTATTTGGATATCTTGGATGAAGACTTATATTAGCTTGGTGTTACCTGCAATTCTCATTAATGGCAAGCTTAAGGGTGGTTGGTGAAAGAACGATCTTCGTTTTCGATAAAAACTTTAACATAAAATAACGTGTCGTATTTAATCACGTGGTAGAAAATTGCTTTTCAAAACCTTTTAATTCTTAAAATCTAACCACGAAGAATTAGGTCGTCTCCACAGGGAGGAAATAACTTATTGGACTAGTAAGTAGTGCTTTGTTTATTTGGGAATCTCAATGGGTGTGCATACTAGTTATTACAATTCATTTTCAACATAAGTTAACATTTATGTAATTACTCAAGAATATAGGGAGGTTAGATGCAAAATCACCATTATGTAATATGTGAATCGTAATCTTACTACTGACAAATATCATTAATATAAATTCAAACCAAACCCGTTCCCTATAACCAATATCCCATACTCTATTATTTAAGAGATAAATGCAACTATTCATAATTTAAATAAATATGAGGGATATTCATGCAAAATATAATAATTAGATAAATAAATGAATAGTGGTTTTCGCAATTGCATTTAGCGTAAATTTTAATTGGGATGTTATTGAAGCGAAATAGGGGAAATCACGGTGGCGGCTCGCACGCGAGGGAGAGGTGGTGTCTGGCGTCGTGGTTGCTAGCGGAGATGCGTCGGAGGACGGCCTTTATGATGGCGTAGGAAGCACGGCCAGCAGCGGCCAGACGTGGCTGGATGGAGGAGAGCTTGCCGGCGGTGGGTGTCTCCATGCTCGCGCGTGGGTAGCGGGAGCTGCTAGAGGTGTGGCCGGCCTCGTAAGGGTGAGGCGAGTCTACTGATGTTGTCGACGTGCTGAACGGTGGCCTGGAGTGGCGGTTGCTGTGAAGGGGGCGACGCCGGTGATGGGTTCTTCACTCCCTGCTGACGGAGGAGAGGGGTGATTGACTTCTGCAGCTTGCGCACACGCATGCAAGGTGTGCGTGCGAGGCTGTGGTGGCGTGCGCGCAGTGAGCATGCGACTGTGGCGTAAGTGTGGCGCGCGTGGTTGGTGGCTGAGGTCTGAAGGTGCGGTGGTCGTGGTCGTGGTCGTGGTTGAGAGGGTGTTGGGTTCCCTCCTTGGTTGCAGTAGGTGGAGGAAGAGGATGCACTGGTGGCATGTCAGGCAAAGTGCGCGATGAGGGAACGGCTGCGTTTGAGCCGAGGAGAGGGGCGGTGGCATGCACGTACTGTCACTGCATGCATGGGCGGAGATGAGGGTGAGGTCGGAGCACACGGTGGTCTATGGTGTTTGCTGGATTCATAGTGCACACTTGAAGTTCACGGGTACGCTTCGGCCACAGGGTGTGCGCCTCCTTCACAATGGAGTGGATGAAGAAGTCCCTGCAAGGGGGAGAAGGTAGATATCTCCTCTTTAGATGGCCCACTCTCTTTTTAAAATCTCTGCGATCGAATTCTGCAAGCATTTGCGACGATTGTGAGTGGTTGGAGCAGAAGGATAAGTTCTGTCCGTTAATTATCAAACATCCGATAAAAATATCAGACGTCTTAAAAAATGTAGACTTTAGGGGGTCTACGATGGTAGTTTTTAGATGTCTGATCCGAGCTCCAGATGTCTTATATAAGCAACATGGACGTCTAACCCTTGCACCTAGCCTACATTCAACAAATAGATCATATCATATGTTATTAAATGTAAAATTAACGCATCAAATTATACGTAGACTAAGGTGAATTGCCATTTAACTCCTACTTACTGAACAATTAAGATCAACTAATTAAAGAATACTCAGGCGAAATAATGTTCCACGAAAGTGGACTTATCAAATGCTCCCATGCCTAAGTTTTGCTAGTCCTGAGCAAAAGTGAAAAACAATGGAAGTAACAAAGAGATTTCTCCTTATTCCAAAAATTTAAAGATCTAGACAAATGTGAAGTGATAGTAGCCTACATAACGGATCCAAGTGAAAAGTCAACCTATATTTAAAGTTCGTACTTAACCCTTGGTAAATATTTTATTAGGATAGGAAACTATTTCCCTCGGGGATAAATTAGAAAATAATATGCAATTTGACCCTGGCTTTTTGGCTTAGGTAGGAGATACAGAGTCAAATTGATTTATATTTGATAGCTCACACTCATCTGGTGCTACATATAGTCTAGTATTGTAGACTCTAGATCTCTAGATTATTAAACAAGTTAACCTAGAGAGGCTAAAAACTGTGCTCTCTTTGCGTTCCTTTGCGCTCACTTCACTCTTTTCTTTTTCTTTCTTTTCTGAGATCACATATCTTACTAGATTTTGTAAATGTACTCAATATTTGGTGGCCTTACATGGTATTCACACTTCAATAAATGGCTTAATAACCCTACAACTAAGTTAGAAGACCTGAGCCAGTATTTGGGCGATCAGAAATACTAAAAAGTAGGTATTTGTCATATTTAGTGGATCGCAATAGGTGTTTTTGTTGTTGCCTCAAAAACATTGATACAAAAAAATGACATGATAAAACTCCAAACTTGGACTTTTTTTTCTTTTTCTCTTTTTTTAAAATATAAATATTTGTCTTTTTCTCTTTTTTTCTTTCTTTTTTTTAACTCGAACATAGCATGATGCAGATTTTTATTTGAGGCATTATTAGGGATGATGATGGTCAAGAGGATATTGTGTGGCTTATTTGGTGCAAGTGCCTACTCTCGGCACCGGGAAGGAATGGATAAGACAAGCGTATTTCTGACCTTTAACACTATTACCCTCCTTCAGTTGAGGATTCTATGAAGGACGGTCGTAACCATCCACCATAGTTATAGTTTTATTTGGACTCAATCTCTGTGTATCTGCCTTATTAGGTGACTTTCAGGAATTCACACAATGTTTGCACACAGGAACAGAGAGCGAAAACTATGCCTAACTCTGAGGTATCATCCTCTAGTCATCTAGAACTTAAGAGTCCTTGCACTGGACTTAGTGCACTAGTAATCTCTCTACTTCTCACAGATGTTAGGTGGATCTTAATAGAAGATAGCATGCCTAACTTCCTATTAATTGTCCAAGGGATCAACAGACTCAAAATGCTATTGGTTTACTTCAAAGATCCATTACCCAGTCTACATGTAAGTGAAGTAACTGTACTGGATTCTAAATTTAAGAAACAATTTAAGAAAATTTTCAATGATACCTCCTTATAAAGATGTTTTGTTAGGGCTAACCAATTCAGCTTAAGAAAAGAGAAGATTTTTTTTTAACCTAAATTCATGAATATTGCCTAAAAATGCGAAATGCACTCCTCATGCCTAAATCCTACAATGTCCTCATTGTAAAATTAAAACAGGGGGAGAAAGGAAGGAAATCACCTGATGATGGTGTTATTCTGAACGCTGGGTTACCTCCCAACAAGCGTTGCATTTTCTGTCGGCAGCCAGACTTATAGGGAACTGTAAGTCTGGTTCCGAACAGAAAGATCTACGCCCTAAAAATATGCGTAACAACGTGGGCCTAGAAAGCAGGTAGCCACGGATGTTGGCGAGTTGATAATGCAATGTTATCCCAATTGCTTGCCAGAAGTCATGAAAGCAGAGAACCTCGTAGGCTACCTGGGGAGGTCTAGGAATAACAAAAGGAACATGAGAAGGGACCTCCCGAAATGGAATATGAGGATAACAAGGATCCTCTAAAGCAGGAAGGGTTTTAAAAGATATACAACAACAACCAAGCCTTTTCCCACACTAAGTGGGGTCGGCTATATGGATTCTTTGCCTGCACACAGATCGATTTTCAGCTATTTCAGGACTTAAATTAAAGTAATTGAGGTCATACTTAATAGTTTTCTTCCAACACTTGTTTGGTCTTCCTCGCCCCCTCTTAGCAGGTTCAGCTTCCAACTTCTCGCATCTCCTAACTGGAGCATCTAGTGGCCTTCTTTGTAAATGTCCAAACTACCTTAGACGTGTCTCGCATTTTATCCTCTATCGGTGTCACCCTAACCTTTTTTTTAATAATCTCATTTGAAATACGGACCTTTCTTATATAACCACACATGCATCTTAACATCTTCATTTCTGCCACAGACATCTTCTGTACATGCCTATAGTTTATAGCTCAGCATTCAGAATCATATAACATGGTTGGTTTTACCACAGCTCGATAATATTTTCCTTTGACTTTTAAAGAAACCCTCTTATAACAGAGAACAACAGATGAACCCCTCCATTTCAACCACCCTGTATTACTTCTATGTGTAACATCTCCATTAATTCTACCATCTTGTTGGAAAATGGATCCCAAGTACTTAAAAACATCTTTCATTGGAATGCACTCTTCAATTTTTACATCAATCCCTTTATTGTTCCCTCTACTACTAAACTTGCATTCCATATATTCAGTCTTTGTCCTACTTATGCGTAATCCTTTATCTTCCAGGGCTTCTCTCTAAAGCTCAAGTTTTTTGTTCACTCCATTTCTTTTCTCATCAACCAACACAATGTCATCAGCAAAAAGTATACACCAAGGCCATTCTACTTGGGGATGTACTGGCCTGATATTCTCCCTAGAAAGAATGTATATGAGCAGAGACCTGAGCCAAGGATTAGGTAAGGAATCTATAGGTTGCTTGAGGGATTGGGTGGTAATTATTAAGTCCAAAGAGGGCTTAGTCTGTTTAGGTTCCATTCCAAATAAGAATTCGTCTTCCACATCCTTACCTAACTTCTTTATTTTATGAACCTCCAACTGGTCCTCTACAATAGATGAGTCATGAATAGAATCAATGTCTCATTAGTAGACTCATGATCAACATGCTTTGACGACAGTTGGGTTTCCTGGGAAGTAGCGAGATCAGAATTATCATCAAATCCATCCCTGGGTTATTTCTTGTCAATTACATTCCTTTCCGGGGACTTTGTGTACTACTTCATTATCCTTAATATTTTTAGGAGGATTATCATGTTTAATGTTATAGAGAAAGCTCGTAGGCTTCTCACTATTGTGTTCGTCTTCCTCCAATATCAACTTCTGATTTTGCGGAGGATGATTTTCAAAATCAAAAGTAGGAAGGAATCTGGATTTTACCAAATCATTAAAGTCTTCAAATAACACAATCCCATCGAGATTCACTTCAAACTCAGTCTGGGTTCCTTCATTGGGTCATCATCCTCCTCTAAAATAGTCTTTGTATCTCTGAGACCAAAATTGATCCAATTCATCTTCCATTCCCTTAGGGTCACATTCATTGGGCGCATTTAAATCTTCAGAATGTTGAATGATAGGTGTTGATTCCCTAAGTGGAGGGTCAGGATTAGGCTTACTAAGGATAAAATGGGGTTCCACTAGATGATTAATAAGGGAAGTGATATGAACAATAAGACCTTGACTCGAGTTATCAGGGGTAAGAAAAATACTGTCAGCGGGGTCAAGGTCCTCAAGTGGTACCATCTTCCCTTTCTTTTGACTCCAATATAGCTCGGGTGGATAATCACTAGGATTGTTTTCCTTTAGTGGCCGTGTCTCTTGGAAAGAGTCTTGGTGATAGCTACTCAAAATGGGATCTCAATTGTCATTGGTTCCTCAGAATTATTTTGATGATCACGGTTGTACGGGTAAAGATCAGAATTAATAGTAGGAAGGTGGTTAAGTTGACTAATTTCCTCATTTAGTCGTTGACTATTCCTCAACATCTCTCCCATAGACTTCATCATTTCTTTTTGTTGGTTTTGCATTTCTATCATAAAAGAGGAGAGGCTACTACTATCAGATTGGGGAGGATAGTCAATCTCAGGCTCTGGTTGCCTAGGGGTATCAGTCCAACCTCAATAAGGAAAATCATGAAGGGTGGGAGAGTTGTGTGTTTGCAAACTGGAAAATTCCACTCCTAGGCTCCGCTTAAAAGTGGGAGTTATCGGGTTAGTATTCCCAGGATAGGAATATGATTGATCCCATGAATTGTCATTGTACCTATCAAAGGATGGATACTCTCGAGGCATGGGATCCTGGTAAAAATGATAGGAGTAAGGATAGTTCATTTCTTTAAGTTAAACAGGTTAAACTCTCTTGGAACTAAGAAGAAATCAGAACAAAAGCAGAAACTTTCTAGAGAGTTCTACCACTACCAAAACAAACGCAAATACAGTGGATCTGTTTTTTATTGATTCTAGGTCTTAGAATTAGTTGTTCAGTTGGTGGCTAAACAAGTTTTACAAGAATTACGCTTCCTAGGCCGACTGTCATTGGTGCCTACAACCTACTCGCAAGGGATGGAAGTCTCGAATCGAGCCCACACACGAGGAACCGAAGTAACTTGGTGGATAGACTTGTTGATTTCTGACTAACTTCCCTTGTGGTGCAAAAGAGGAGAGGTAGAAATTTATCTAGTGACCTCATGTGTGATGTGCACAGTATCTCGTGTGCAACACACGTTCGTGTTTTGTATTTTAAAATCTCGCAATCAAATCATTTTGCACGCAATTTAAAGTTACTGATTTTAAGGTCCAACCTCTTAGCAGTCCCAATTTTTAAAGTGACCACTGAATTAATTCGATAGTTCACCTAAGAGAGGGGTGTGGTAGGGGTGTGTGTTTGTGCTGATGTTCGTTCTCGCAGTTGACTTCTTAGCGGATGCTTGCTACTCCCTTTGTGAGGTTTTGGACTGAACAGAGGCGGTACGATGGTCTCACTGTTCCAATATGTAGATGACACATTATTTTCGTGGAGGGGTCCGTTGAAGAGCAACATACCATTTGACTTCTCATGGAGGTGCTTGGGGAGGCGTTCGGTTTGAAGATGAACCTGCAGAAGTCCAGGTTCTTTGCCTTTAGCATGTCCAACGATTTGGTGATGCAATGTGGAGAGATCCTAAGGATCCAAGCCTTGGCCGTTCAAATACTTGGGCTTCTCATTGTTCGTGGGATGCCTTACCTTTAGAGACAGGGTAATTGTTGTTTAGAGACCGGAAAAGTGAATACAACACTAGATGACTATGTTGCTTTCAAAGGGAGGTAGATTAGTTTTACAATCGTGGATGCTATTGGCCATCTTGATTTATTTCCTTTCGACGATGAAGATCTCGACAAAGGTGGTGTAAGGAAGTGATCTGATCGTTCCATGGCATTGCGGAAGCTTGAAAATGGATGCTTTTAAAATTTTTAATCACGATTGATTCGATGTCCAAAACTAATCAACGATTAAATACAAAACACCCTAGAATTGGAATTACATGGGAAAAACTAATTTTCTCCTATTTTGAGGTCCTATGGGATAGAAGTATACCCTTTAGGTGGCATAGTTCAGCACCCTAAGTGTGGTGTCTCTTACAATAAGTCCTGGTAAGGAGGGGACCCTTCTCGGTAGGTTGATGTCGAGAACACCAAATCCGTGCCTCTCGCAAACTCCTTTGCAAAAAATTGAGGGCAACATTTGCCTTCCATCTTGATCCGGACGTCCTCTTGACGATTAGGAGACCTTCAGCAAAGTGGTCTAGAGATTAGACTTTTAATACGTAAGATGGAAGTTTGATATGTGCCTTTCTGGATGTCTAGAGAGAGTCTTAGACGTCCAGCGAAACACTCTTAGACCTATTTTGAAAGATTTAGACATCCAATTTGGAAGGAATTGAAGTGGCAACACATGGTAGGTGGACGTATAATTAAGGCTTTTTAATTGGATTTTTTAAGATCCTTTCTCCCCTTTTGGGAGATATTTATAGGGATCCTTGAGTTCCTATGTGCAACCATTGGATTTCAATCCAATGGTTGGAGTGCAATCCTAGATTTTGCATGATTGGCCCATAACTAATTATGTCTAATTTGGATTTGGTATCTAAATTCAATTGCCATCCAAATCTTTTTGGATTATGCCCAATTAAATTAGGTCCAATTAAATGTTAAATTAAATGTTATTTAACTCTTTAAATAATATTTTATTTCTCTACAAGTAGGAACCCATTAAAATCATTATTGGTTTCATTACGGCAGCAATGAAGTGTTCAAGATTCATGGATTATGGCACTATCTTTCCCTTGGGTATTCTAAATACCTATGGATCCTTCACACTTGGAGGATAATATTAACCTTGAGGTCTAATCCTATTAGATAGCTGCCATTCCTCCATAGGCTATATTATTTCTGACATCTCTTTGTATCATTGGGATGAGAAAGACGACTAGTTCATTTCCTAAAGGATTGCCTTCTCTTTTATTCGAGTTAGATAAGGACTCCATAACCATTTGTGGAATTTATCTTTCGCAATACACTTAGAGCGAGCTTTCTCTCCAATCCGCTATGTACATCTATGAAGCAGATTTGTGTGATCCTTTTGAGAGATCATGTGCCTCCTATTCCCTTCCACATGCACTAGCTTTCTAGTAGCAACATCAGGGTGGGTGCATCTACCATTGGTTTGTCAAATGCATGTGATCGTGAATAGAGATATGTCTTAGGTCAAAGGATACTCCTCCATGACAGTGTTGGAGATAGACTTCTGGTTATCTTCCATTTCATCAAGTCAACTTGACCCAATTTGCATGAAGTTCTAAATCTCCATTAAGGAACATCCATTAGGCGACGACCTTTAGAGAAGCCTTTCTAACTTAAAATCTGAAATAAATGATCAAATCATATAAGATAGTTTCTTGATGTGTTATTGAATTCTCTAAACTGTTTAGATCTCTGAGTCAACACACATCAGGTTTATTTGATCTGGCTAAGTACGTAACCCTATTTACACCAAGGGATCCAATTCATGTACTAGAAATACTCAAATACTTTTATTCAGATGAAATGTAACCCATTACATTTTTCAGGTGGTTCGCTAATGTTACATAAAATCCAACAAGTGGTGAAGAGGATTGTTGCTCTTAGGCGAAGGTTTTATGGTTCTTGGGTGCAAGTGATGGGTTTTTACTGCTTGTCTTTTGGGATGAGGTGTGTGCACCTCAGGAGCATGATGAACTTGACATCTTGAACCTACAAATGATGAATGATGCTTTACTTTGCAAGTGGATAATGAAACTCATGGGACTAGAGGAGTTGTTTTGGAAGAGAGCTCTCTATCCATCCTATGCCTTTACCATTGATTGGGAGGAGAGGAGAGTTTTGTTCCACAGCTCCTTTCATTTCTTTGCTACCCTTTAGAAACTTTTGCAGAAGGTTAGACCAATGTTTTAAAAATCGGATCAGAGCAACCAGTTCAACTGGAAATCGGTGCCTTATTTGCCAGACCAATCGGTTTTAGCAATAAAAGTCAAAATTGGGTCGGACTGGCCAATTTGGTTAAATTGGTCGTTCGGTTTGACCTCTCTTAAGAGTAAAAAAAAAAAGAATGAAAATGCATGTGTCAGATGATGTGTTCAAAGATCTATGTGTTCTTCAAGGTTACACTCTCAATTTCAATTATATCTTTTATTTTTATTTAGTATTTGCTAAAAAGGATACCGATTTTAGTGTAATTAGACTGCATTGTAGGGCCCATTTAGGAGACGATGCTAGGTTCCAATTTTGGTCACAAGAAAGTCCTCTTGTAGGAATGTTTACAGAGATCTATCCGAGATTGGCAGCCTTAGCTTTTGACCTGAAGATTCCTCTTTCTAATTGCTATACAGACGGCCAATTGGCCCTACCTTTGCCGCAGTCGCCTTTTGACGCCATAGTTGGGGAGTTGCTCCTTCAGCTTGAGACTATCAGGGAGATTGTGCCTTCCTTCACCACCAACGGATGGCCCTGGCGCCATGGGGTGCTCTCTGTTAGGAAAGCCTACATGGCTTTTAGGAGGGATGCTTTGATTGATGTGTAGCTTGAAATTGTGGATGATTACAAGAAGATTTAGAGGATCAGGCTCCTGCTGAAGGTTATATTCTTTCTGTAGCCCTTAGGAGGAGGGTCATCACTCGGAACTATAGATGTTGGGCACCTCAGGATGACGCGACTTGTGTTCTTTGCGGCAACGAGCTTAAAGACATCATTTATTCCTTGCTCCTTTGTTTAGGTTTGCTGGAATGCTACCATGGATTGGCCTTTAGATTGTCATTTTGAATCGGGCATTTGGATCGGCATACATGGCGTGCTCCTTAATGCTGGCACGCTAAGGAAGGCTTTCATCTTGCTTTGGTGTATGTGTCTAGAATGCAATGGGTGATCTTCCGTAGGGAGATTTTCCATTGACGGAGTTGTCCATCACTTTAACTTTCTTTGTACATGTTTGTGTTATTAGCCCTGATCTCTGAAAATGAAGTGGGGGGTTAACATCTCATGTTAACCCTCCTTTTCCTTTTAAAAAGAAAAGATGTAGAGAGAAAATAAGTTTCCTATTCTTCTTCAAACCCTAGGACTCTATTTATAAAGAAGAGGCCTTAAGGAAATTTACAAGTGTACCCTTATCATTTGAAATAGTTCAGAACACATAAAAGACTAACACTTCCCTTTAAGTTGGAGCGTAGATGTCAATCATATTCAACTTGAAAACACATCTGTAGAAAGTAGATCAGGAAAGAGCCTTAGTGAACATATCAGTTGCTTGGTCTTCTGAAGGCACATGAATGATGTGGATGTAACCTTTTTGAATAATGTCTCTAGTGTAGTGGCAATCAACCTCCACATGTTTTGTCTGCTCATGAAATGCAGGATGGCTTGTAATGAACGTAGCAGCCTTATTGTTACACCTGAACTCCATAGGATTCGTGATCGGAACCTGAAGGTCCATGAGGACTAATCAGATCCACATAAACTCGGTTGAAGTTTGCGCCATGGTGTGGTACTTTGACTTTGCATTAGACCTGGTTGCAACGGTTTGCTTCTTCACCAAGTAATTAAGCTTCGCACACAAAGGTATGGAATCCAGAGGTGAACTTTCTATCCTTCGGGCATCCAACATAATCAATGTTAGTATACGCCATGACTCCAAGAGTGTCCCCTCGGGAGAAGAAAAGCCCCATTCCTGGGGTGGATTTGAGGTGTCTCAGTACTATAACTGCTGCTTCCCAATATACCCTTCGAGGTTTGCCCATGGACTGACTCACCTTGCTAATAGTGAGTGCAATGTCAGGTCTTGCCATTGTCACATATAGTAGCTTTCCTACTAATGCTTTGAACTGTCTCGCATCTACCAAGCTAGAGTTGTCATCATAGAGATGCAGATTGGGATCCATGGGAATTGAGGTTGGCTTAGCCCTTGAGGGCTAGTTTATGGTATTTCACAGCATATGTCGTTTGATAGATTACCTACCTTTGCTCGATTATTTTCTCTTCCTGTGGATAGTCACCAGATTCCTCAAAGTTATAGTGATGCATTGCAAGAATCTGCCTAAGAAGTAGTTATGATGGATGAGATGGCAACACTTAAGTCTTGTGGTACTTGGGATCTCATTGATCCACCCCTTGGTGTTACAGTTGTGGGGTGTAGGTGGGTGTTCACTTTGAAATATCTCTTGGATGGCTCAATGGAAAGGTACAAAGCACAATTGGTGGCCAAAGGGTATACATAGACCTTTAGCATTGACTATTTTGAAAATTTTCTCCATTTGCTAAGTTGAATTCGGTTCAGGTTCTCCTATCTCTTGATGTGAATTTTGATTGGCCAATATATTAGCTTGATATTAAAAATGCCTTCCTTTAGGGCGATCTACACGAAGAAGTATATATAGAGTAACCACCTGGTTTTGCCCGTCAGGGGGAGTGTCAGAAAGTATGCAAGTTGAAGAGGCTAGCTATGGGTTGAAGCAAAGTCCGCGGTCGTGGTTTAAGAGGTTTAGTAAAGCAGTTCAACAGTTTGGCTTTACTAGATCATCTTCACATCACTTTAGTTTGTACGACACGAAGAAGTAAGCTTTGTGATACTAATTATTTATGTTGATGATGTTCTGCTTATAGAAAGTGATAAAGAGAGTTTGGAGTCTACTAAAACCTTCTTGCACACATAGTTTGTACTAAGGATTTGGGTGAAATCAGTTATTTCCTAGGTATTGAGATGCATCATACGGGTGGAGGCATGATGCTTTCATGAGGGAAGTATGTTTTGGACATGCTTCTGGCGGTAGGGATGCTGGGTTGTAAACCAACAAATATTCCCTAGGACTCGACTGCCTATCTAGCCGATTCAGATAGTCCTATTCTCGAGGATATGATGAGATTTTGGGTCGTGATTGGCAAGCTCTTGTATTTGATCGTAATGATACCTGACATTCCCTATGCTGTGGAGAGATTAAGTCAGCTTATGCATAAACCTAGAGAATTGCATCAGGTTGGTGCTTGCTAAGTCTTAAGGTACTTGAAGAATTCATTTAGCAAAGGTTTACACTTCCAAAGACATGGGCATTTAAAGGTGTGTGGATACTCAGGTATGGATTATGCAAGGGCACATTATGACAGGAAATCCACCATTGGCTATTGCACATATGTAGGAGGAAATCTTGTAATATGGAGAATTAAGAAGCAAAATTTGGTATTTAGATCCCGTGTAGAATCGGAATATAGAGCTATGACACATACTACATGTGAGCTCTTCTGGATACAGTCCATTATGCGTGACTTTGGAGTGTCAGATCTCTCAACCTATTCCAATATATTGTGACAATAAAGCTGTTGCATTTCTTGCCAACAACCTTGCCTTCCATGAGAGGACAAAACACATAGAGGTTGACTGTCACTTCATTCGAGATGCAGTAATGGCTGGGAAGATTTCTACCCGGTACATCTCCACTGATGGTCAGGTTGTAGATATCTTTACTAGGCGCTCCCCAAGAAGCGGCTAGATTTTTTGTGTTCCAAACTGAGCATGTCTGACATCTATGCTTCAGCTTGAGTGGGAGTGTTAGGAGCAAGGATTGATATATCGACGATATATTGATATCGTCGGGTCAACACATATCGATATCAGCCTTAATATCTTTTTTCCATGATATCATCGATATATTGGAGATATATTGCCGATATCATGGACTTTTGTTGAACTTTAGAGTTATATATGTTAGGATTCTTGCTTCCTTGTAGTCCATCAAATATGTCAACTTTAGAGTTGTACATTCATTGTCGACAATTCAGTCATTTCACTTGGTTTTACTTATTGAAAAATAGGAAGAAGATTCTAAACCATCGGTGAGAAATACATTAGCATTTTCAAACCTCTATAAAAAGATGCATAAAACTAAGCACTTTGATAATTCATAGGGGTGTTGAAAGGGCTATCTTGTCATCTTTCTTTAATTAAAAAATGTCATCCCTGATGGTTCTTTCTTTCCCGCACAACCACCTAGGGTTGACAAGCTCACTTGTTTCAGCATGGCTTATCAAGTACTTGCCAAGGTTTGACATATCGTGATATATCGCTGATATATCGCATATCGACGGGTTGAGTGGTATTGATACCACTCAAAGTGTATTTTTCCTGGATATTGGCGACATATCACTGATATGGGGAAATATCACCGATATATCGTCGGTTGGGTGGGAAAAATGGTGTTGTGGTGCTATTGAAATGGGATGGCTAGGCGGGAGGTTGAAAACAGTAGGGCAGGACTCAATGGGAGGCGTGAGATTGAAAATGGGTAGACATAGACACAGACACATAAGTAGGACTGGACTGGCGCTGTTCGGAACCCACATGCACGTGCATGCATGCACATGCACACATAAGTTTTTTAGCCATTCCTTTATGATATATTAGTCATAAAAATGTTAATTTGACATTTTTTATATTTTATAGCTTTCTGAGTAATTTCCCAAAAATTCATCGATATCTGTGATATATCCCTGATATATCCCCTTTTTGACTTGTTGATACGATATCGATATCGATATTTAAAACCTTGGTTAGGAGGTGTTACTCGTGTGGAATCTTTTTGTTATTTTTATATTGTATGGGGTATTCATTGTAATTGTCCCAAGAGGTCTCTCTATATAAAGACCTTTTGGGCTTCCTTTGCTAATTGAATCATTGCTTCCCACCAACAAGAACCTTGAGGGATAGACAGAGGATCCAAAGACTTTCGAAATCTCCACTCAGAATAGGATCAAAGTGGATAAGGGCCTCCGTACAGTAGAGATAAGCCTTCCTTATTGAGAAGGGATCATCCTTCCAAATGCATCTATCCCTCCCCTGCCTAAAGTAAGTCTAAGCTCCTCTTCTGTTACATTTGACATCAAAAGAGACAAAGCAGGCATCTGTTGCCCATTTTGGAAGCAATCTACCAATGATTCCAAAGGTCCAAAGGTTTCAGCGCCAAGGTAGCCAAATGAGGGTACACCCACGATGATCCCAAAAAGAACTCCAATAAAGAGACTAAAAATGCAATATTTGTCCATCACCAAGAGTCTATGTAATGGGTTGGAGCTTACTTGTCAGCTTCATTGGGCCCTTCAAAAGTAGGACGAACCCTTGACAACAACCCTTCTATCCTAATCAACTGGGTCTACACGAGAATCGCATAGAAATTTCTTCCAAATGGGCAAAGAGGGGCCATAGTGTAAAGTATCCATAGACTGAGAAGTGCACCATCCATCACCCTCAAATTTAGGACCCCCAAGTCACCAACCTTTGGTTTGCACACCTCATCGCAGGCCACCAAAGGTATAAAGCTATCATCCAAGGAAGAAGCCTAGAAAAACCTCTAGATGGAGTCAATCCCATCTAGCACACACCTCGGCATCTGAAAGACCGAGAGAAAGTAGATTGGCAGTGTGAAAAGAATAGAAAATAAGAGGACCTGCCTTCTTCGGATAGAGTTGCCGACCCTTGCAAGTGCCCCTCCATCCTTTCTACTACCAGCATCCAGCCTTTAAAGGTAATGCAGCTTGAAGTAAGGGGAAGACAGAGATATTTGAATGGCAATTGGTGAATCTGAACCCCCAATCTCTGATTCTCTTCAAGGGACATGCCAGAAGAAAGGAATCTGGATTTCTATAAATTTTCCCACAAGCTACCTCCATGATTTCTCTAACCCTTTGTGCTGAGATACACTACCCCTCCACAAAAGTACAATGTCATCTGCATGCTGGAGAATAAGCACGACTCTATTCTTTGACTCAAGAATGAAACCTCTGACCTCCCTAACTGAACAAAGTGTGAAGTAGACATTTGCCTGTTGATGGAGAAAGTAGTGGGACTAGAGGACAACCTTGTCTGGCTCTTACCTTGGTTGCAATCAACTAGCCTTAGGATGAAAATTGACTGGAATAAAGGAGGCAGATGTTACGCAAGCTTTCGTGCTATGGATCCATTGGGGAGGGGGGGGGGGGGGGGGGGGGTGGGAAGCCTCCAATCTATGCTGTAACAGGCCTTAGAGAAGTTGACTTTCCAACAGAAGGTCCTCCCATCCCTCTTCTATGCAGACAAGAGAATGGATCTTTCTCTCATGAATGTGGATTGCATCAAGTTGATCAAATCATCCAAGATCATCACCAAGCGCAAAGCTAATGTCTTGGCCACCACCAAGTGTGTTGTTAATGCAATAGGCTGCAAGTCTTCTATAGTTTCAGCATCAAAGATGGACAAGATATCTTCTTTTAAGCAATACCCAGCACTCCTTTATGCAGAAAATCGGGAAGCCATTTGGACATGGAGAGCCCTCCTACTTCAGTGAGCATAGATCTCACTAAACCTCATCCTCAGTAAATGACAAGACTGGATGCACTGCCTCCTCATTGCTGACATGCTTGGGGTGGTAGCCCCCCAAGTGCTAGACTCTGTCTTGATCCTCACAGAAGAGGCAGCGACAAAAGTTGACAACCCATCACACCTGTCTTCCATTTTTGTCTTCCTACCATTCTTTGATGGACTCCATCCAATTCCATCTTGTCTTGGTGTGGAAGAATCTGGTGTTAATATCATTGTCTGTAAGGCAGAGTTGTCATGATCCTTGCCTCTAAGCCACTTCATCTTTCTAATTGTTGAGTTGTACGAGGGTCTTATTATAATTGTTATTTATGTGAGGGTGTGTTATGTTATTTCTTTCTTGTACCTCTCTATATAAAGGTGTTGGGGCTTTAGAAAATAAACAATTCATTCATTTTTCCTAACATGATATTAGAGTAGTGGTCTTAAATCGGTGGCCTGATATCCCACCAACCTTAGCCCTCCAACACATCCACCGAAACCCTTCCTCTTTCTCTCTCTCTTGCATCGCTAGCCTTTCACCAACGGTCCTCCTGATCGCAATTGCCAGCGGCTTTCTTCCTCTCCAGCGTTGCCTCTCGTTGCTTGGACTCTCCTTGCGTCGCCTCATGTGGCATCGCCTCTCCCCCTTGTTGTTGCGAGCCATTGTAGGCTCCTAGTGGCATTGCTTTCACCACTATAGCTGCTGTAGCGCCTGCTACAAGGCTGTAGCTCCCTGTGTGTGCGTGTGGGGGGATGGGGGAGGGGGTGTGATCTACTTGGCAAGGGTGCTGCACACCCTCCTTTCTCCTTCACCGACAACTTAGGAGGGAGAGGTTGCCTTGTTTGGGGCTTCATCACGCCTTAACAGGTGTAGCGATGCCTTGTATGGTTTGAAAAAAATGATTTTTCAGACTATTGTGCTTCTTTGAGGAGCAAATGATTTGATTTTGTGGTTGCAGTATATCTAGAGGGTGATTCCACGAATCGGACACATGGCAGATTCAAAGGATTCTATAAGAGACTTGATGGGGAGATTATCCACCATGAGTGCTTCCCCACACATGCAGATGACTTTTATCAAGTTAGACAGATCCAACACCCTACTTTGGTCTACATCTTTTTCTTGATTTGTCGGCTTTCATCGCAAGAAATATATTCTAACTTAAGATGAGCCCGCTGTGAAGCTTGTAGATTGGGAGGCTGACAACGATTGGGTAGCCACGTGTCTATTAAATAGCATGACCTGGACGATTGCAAAGCAGGTCATGGCATATGCTTCAGCTAAGAAGATTTAGGAAGTGTTACATGAGATACTCCCACAAGAGCAACATCACTTGGCTCTGTCATGTTGTGGAGGACATACATACACTTAGGGTTTCATGCCCCTAGCTGAGTGTTATGGCACGATGAAAAATTTATGGGATGAACACGACATACATCAACCCATATTTGTTGATGCTGTGGTCATAGCAAAACAGTAGGAGGCAATCCAATCTATTCAGCTATTATCTAGTCTTGGTCCTGAGTATAAGGGGGTCAAGGACCAGTTTATGATAATGAATGAGATCCCTACCTTGATCTAGATCTATGCTCACTTGTCGAGATTAGAGGCCTTTGACCCTATATCTATGTCAGATTTCTTTGCCATGGCCTTTGTAGGCCATGGTCATGGGGGTCCTGCTTTTGGAGGTTGAGGTGGTCGCGGCTGTGGTGGTGCTCATGTTGGCCATGGTCGTGGACGAAGCACCCTTTTTTGTGAGCATTGTCACAAGAATGGCCATTATGCTGATTATTGTTGGGTGAAGCACCTCTATCCTCTAGGAATGGACCTATGTGCTCACCAGGTTTCTACAGAGGACACTACTTAGGCACATGAGGATGATGGTCAAATTACTATTTTAAAGGCAGAGCACAAGACGTTTATTGTGTCCTAGGCCTTCACCTCAGTTGGGGCATCAGTTTAGTTCATAGGTACCTTTTCCATGTCTGTTAGGTCTCATGTATTAGCCTGGATTGCTGATTCAAGTACTTCTCATATTACTGATGATCTGATGATGCTGGTTTATTTTCTTCCCTTCTAGGTTAAGGTAGGATATGGGAGTTTGTCACTAGTTATAGGAGTTGGGAATATTTTCTTGTCTCCTACTCTGCATCTGTCTAATGTTATGCATACTCCAAAATTTGTACTTAATTTGATGTTTATTAGTTAGATTATTAAAGATCTTTGACGTTGAGCTACTTTTCATGACCAATACTTTTTACAGGACCTTTAGACGGTGAGGCAGATTGGTAGACTTAAGTAGAATAACCTATACTACCCCCACATTCCACCACTTTTATCTGCTACTACTGCTATTTGTGCCATTACAGCTTTTCAGTGGCACCTTCGTGTTGGCCACCTTATGTCACGCCCCAAAAATCCAGGCCTCCAAATGAGGGTCGGAGTTCCAAGGAATGGCAAAGAAAGAGGTACTGGTTTATTTAATTCAAGTTGTACCTAACTAAGTCAAGCTATCAAAGAGTTTCATTCATCAAGAAAATGGAAGAAAATATCTGGAGAATGACATAATAGACATTGTAAAGTAGTAACTAAACATAAATCTACTTTAAACCAAAGCATGCATCCGACAGGGATATAACAAACAAAAGATTCATTGCAAACTCAGAACATACAAGTTACCTGTCAACAGTATCAGCAAAACTTGCGCAACGACGATGACTTGAAAGTATGTCACAATGTAGGGATGAGCCAATAAGCTTAGTAGGGAACAAACAACTACTGTATCACAACAAAACTCATGGTAGTGTATAATTTCACTAATCGGCTTGATCCCTAGCCCGACACAACACCTTAGGTTTTGACTCCTAAACTCGATTTAACCTGACCAACCATCGTAGTTCAAACCCACTAATCATCTTGCCCCAATTCTTATGATTTGACAATATTTATTCTTTCACTTGTCTTAGTGATCATATTATGGGAATCATCCCTCTTTACCAGAGTAGATTGAGATGCATCATTTCCTTGGATTTCCAGCCTAATAGTCTCACCCTAGTAAGGGGAGAGGCTAGCAAATTTGTTGATCCTCAAAAAGGCTTGCCTGTCCTCGATGTATTGAAAACGTTACTGACCTCAGTCAGAAGAGTCGGGCCTCTTAGGAGTTACCTAGGCCTATACCTTGCGACCACGAAGCGCAAACTTGGTTTGTGTCTAACAAGGACCTGTCATAGCTAAAAGCAGATCATCGTAGGATTGACTAGAACCGTCGAGCCACACCAATGCTCCCACCAGGAGTGGCTCCTCATAGGAGCATAGTCTGCGGGTGTACCCTCTCAATTCGTTACCGGACGAGGTCTCAATCAATCCATCACAGTACCTTGGCACTTCCATACGTACGGGTGCCTAGTGATCCTTTAGTTACTAGCACTATGTACCCCGGCATCCCCCGTTGCGCATGCGGGTGCTGATAGAGCCTAGAGCCTTGAGTACCTCCACATCGAGTTAGATTCGGGTACATCCAGTACCAAACACTAATGACAGCTTAAGGCTTGTCACCGAACTTGGGAACCTTCCAAGTTACAAGGCAAAAATTCCTTGGTAGCCTCCAGCTACCGCAACTAGGGTCTTCTACCCGAATAGTGAACTCATGGTTCACCAAGTCTAAGGGTGTAGCCTTATGATCTCACCTAGTTGACTTACCATCGTTTAATTCCATTGGGTTCTGTGTTCGGAACGAAGCCCTAGAGACCTAGTTGACCGCCTGGGGTCTTATCCAAAGACCTTAGGATCCAAGCATTCTATTTATTAGATTTTAGCCGAGTCAAGACAGGTTCAACATTTTATATTTGATCATTTGCTTAGCTGGATTTCTTCAACTTTTAATCCTCCTTTTAAAGTTCAGGGTGGAACAAGTACACTAGTACCGATCTTAGTCCTAGGAACTGGTGTTGGGCACCCATTGTCCCCACTAAGGCCATAATGTGCTAGTACCGGCACTAAGCTCTAGCATCGGTATTGGACACCCCTCGCACAACCTCAACTCAGCTAGCCAATGCCGATATTGGACTTTTGTATTGATATTGGGCAACCTCAGTACGATCACCACATTTTCAGCCCGTACCAGTACTTAATATTAGTACCCACCCTAAACACCATATCATAATACCACACCAAGGTCCCAGTTACCGGGTGGCTCGGGTTAGAATTCGGAATCCCGTCAATTGGGTACGCCATAAGAAAAAAAAAAAAATCGAATTTTAAATAAATTGCAAGGTTGAGACTTATCGAATTTTCGGTAGAGTTTCTCCTTTTTATCGGATATTTTCCTAAAATCAGTATCTATAACCTGTACCTGTGCATGCATATCACAAATTATATAGGTGGGTACTCCCTACCATCACATCACATTGGCAGAGAACAACGATAAACACAAGCGGGCACACCCTACATCTAAAAGCGATAAAAACATGAGAAAAACGAGAAACAAGACCATGTTACCTAACATATTCTTTTCTAGAAAATCTAGCCATTTCATAGAAGTGCAACCACTCAAATTTGGTGGGTAAGAATGATTCGACATGAGTATTCAAATGAAAACTCTAGATAGAAATTAATGTTTACAATTATGAGAAGTATATTTTAATATCCTGAAGAAATAAGCCAACAAATGAAGATGATGCCATCCAAAAAAAACAATGATATACTAAGCTCTCCAAAATAGGTTTTGATGGCTTCCGTTATTCTCATAAGCTAGTCTTACAATCACATGACGCAAAATCATAAGGAGAATGATTCAATCCAAAGCTCATGAGAATTCATCTAAATAGTCTAATAATATACCTTTCAAAGAAAGACAAAAAAGATGCAATAATTATAAGTAATGGCATGCATATATGTGGTACTCATGGAGTCTTCAGAGTCCATAATAAATGTAAAACATGTAGATTCCCTTTTCTTAGCAATGATCATCCAATGATCCAAGCAAGATAGATAACTCTAAGCATTGATGTGAACTAAACAAAATTGATCCCCTTAAATCCATATAAGGATGGAAGAGGAGATTAAGAATTGACTTTGTATTGCTAGCTTCACATTGTCTTTTGATACTTTTAGGGCTGTCAAATGAGTCAGGTTGGGTCCAACCCGTTTATTAAACGGATTTGTACTCTAATCTGAACTTGACTTGTTTACACTTGTCAAACCCGATTCGACCCGTTTAACCCATTTAATAACGAGTTAAACAGGTTAAATGGTAAACATGGGGGTTAAATGGGAGAATTTTTTTTCATTAATCAGGTTTATCGGATTGAGCGGGTTTGTAAGGTGACAAGAGGGGGTGAGATTTGCGGAATATAAAATCGATGCGAAAATAAATCACAATCTTACAAAAAGAACTATCGCACAAAATGTACAAGAGATTTTTAGGTGGAAACTCAAACCGGGTAAAAACTACCACTTAACCCTCTCGAGTTAGGATTTTTCGATCGACAAAATCGATCAAATCCACTATACGAGTCACTTAAAACGAGAGTGACTCAGCTTTAAGACCACACTACAAGTACGAGGGTAGTGTTCCTCAAACCCCTCTTCACGAGGAGTATTTTGTCTTTTGATGGAGACGGAAATTTGCAACGTGAATATCCAACTAATAAATAAAGTAAAATACAAATCAAACTTATAGAGCCACAAAGTATATAAATGAAACTAGCTATTACAGGTAAAAGATCTTCGCTTAGGTGGAAGTGCGTTGGCTTGACAATGATGCGTAAATCATGCGATAGCACTTCATCCCTCTCGTAACTGTGGAGGGAGAGCGGGTGCGCAACAACGATGAAGCTCTCTTGAAGTAGAACTAAAGTTTGGAAACCTAGGGCTTCTCAAGATCAAATGGACACAATATGATGTGGAAATTGTTGCTTTGGTGTATCTACACAAGGCAAGAGTCCTCTATTTATAGGTGGTCAAGAAGGCTTTGGAAGGCTTTAGAAGCCTTAGGTAGCTGTTGGGGATCATCTCAAGGCAAGGCAAGTTAAGCTGCAATCAGAATCATTAATGATTTTGACAGGGTCATCAGACGTTTGGGAAAAAGATCAGACGTCTGGAAGTCACTTTTAAGACGTCTGGGAACTAAGTCAGATGTCTAATTCTAAGTGGGTTTCCTTCCTAACTTGGTTTAGACCTAAACAGGGTTCTAGTGTAAAACTATCAGACGACATAAAGGACGTTTGCCACTAGGTCTAGACGTCTGGAAACCTAATTAAGTGTAGGAATGGATTCCCAAGAGCCTAAACATCAATAATCCTCAAGACAAGTGATTTCGGCTCAATCGAGGCTCAACGGTCACATATCAGACGTCTGGGGTCTTCTACGGATGTCTGATAGAAGCCTAAAGGTCATTTTCCTCAACTTTTACTTTGTTAGCCAACGTTCCACTAATTGGATGTTTGGCACAATCATCAGATGTCTTCTAAGATGGCTGGACTAAGGTTTGGACGTCTGATTTTAACAGACAGATCCTACTAAGTCCAGCCTAAGTTATTGGACGTTTGAGTCAACAATCAGGTGTTTCAAAAGTCAAGATCAGACGCTTGATTTCCAGATTGGACGTCTGATCATGCTGTTTGATGTCTAGTTAGGTTTTCTAAGTTCTCTACGGAAAACTTAAGTATCCTAGGGTTGTGTAGGTGTTTCAAGGACTATTTTGAGGGTACTTTGAGGCTCTTTAACATGCTACTAAGAAATAAAAGAGCAAATAACAAAGAGATACAAAGTACAAGATAGAAAAGACATCTATTCTATTTTTCTGACTTCACGCTTTCGCTCATCGCGAAGCTCCTCCGTCAAGTTCTTCCAATCCGCTATAGATGCGAGCTCGAACTCCGTCTCTACACTTGTCTCCATTTGCAATTTGACCTGATAACTAGGATTCAAAAGTAAATGTTAAATAATAAGTATTTTGTTATCATTAAAATAAACGATCGTGGTGCTTTAGCACTAACAATGAAGGGCAAAAAGCACCTTCGGACTTAAAACTTCGCGAGAAGCCCAACAAGAGGTCTGGCTACCCAAAAGTGAAATAGGCAGGCAAATCCGACTCGCCTCCACTTGGGAAGATCCGAATATGGGTGGGTCCAGATAAACCCGACTCACTAGAAATTCCGATGCCAACCAGTGACACGGAGATGACGAAAAAGTCCAACATGGCCATGTCGACAATAAATGATGGCATGTCCGCTGCAATTAATAACCTGACAACATACATGCCGTGACAGCGGACATATCCAGTCAGAAGATCTTACGGTAGGACCAACCCCAGCACTATAAATTGCTAAGAGAGGCCCTCAAGGCCCTTTTTCAGGCAATCAAAGAGAGATTGTATTATCATTTCTTACTAGTAAATAGTTAAGAGCATCGCCCTTCCCCATACTTACACCTTTTGTGGTGGAATTGAGTTACTAACCCTCTTCCCTCATTGTGATTGCTTGTCTTTGAATCGTTGAGTTGGACCTTCCGATCACTTAGAAGGTTTGATCAATTGGCATTGCTTGTGGGAAGCGATTATCAGCTGATAACGTTTCCTAGCCCTTGAATCCTTTTGATGGCCCATACGACTCGCAACTCATCCCATGCCGGCCCCGAGAAAGTGCTGGCCCATGCAGAATCAAGTGTCTTGGTGTCCAAGAAACACCCTTAGCCGGCCGGGCCAAGTAAGGAGAAGTAGGGAGTCCCCAGCTGACTACTGGAGGTCCTCGGGCAGGACCCTCTCCTGGAGATCTAGGCGAGGGAGGAACAGTATCAGTCTAGGCTTGTGGCTCTTAGGGTTGAAGAACGTTCAGTCATTGAGAAACTCTAGGAGATTAGATAGATCCGGGAGTTTAGCAAAATCCCGTCGGAGGAGCCCCACCAATTGGGCCTTGAAGATGAACAGCAAAGGTGGCATCGTACGGTGGAGGACGAGAATGCCTGCCTGCGCGAACTCGAAAACTTAAAATGAGTGCTTAGTTGCTAGAGAGGGGAAGCTCCTCCCGATCCTCCTAAAGTTCTCTACCTGCCTTTGTCGGGAGAGCATTCAGGAGCTCAACCTTTGGCGACCAGTAGCGGAGGTTTGATCCTTGAGATTGTTCGCTAGGTCACCTGGGCAATGTGGGGTATACGCCTACGGGCTTACGTCACCACCTATCCTTTCACTGAGGAGGTGAGGATGGCCCTCCTGCCGGAAAAATTCAAACATCCTGTCATGGCCTAATACGATGGGACGATGTACCCTAATAGCTTCGTTGGAAGTTACCATCAAATAATGCTAGTTCATGGTTGCCCTGACGAAGTACTTTGATGGGTATTCCCATCCTATTTATCCAGCATGGCCCATAAATGGTTAAATGAACTGCCGGCCGTATAGATTACCTGCTTCCAAGAACTGGCGGACAAGTTCTGCCAGTACTTTGCCGGGCAACAAAAGATTAGAGACAACCCTAAGAGGCAGTCGGAGATTTAATAGCGGAAGAATGAATCTTTCCAGTCTTACCTGGATCGATTTAAGGCCTAATACTTCAAATGTAAGTAGCCTCACGATGCCATTGCCATCCAATACTTCAAGTTAGGACTCTTGACTCAGGTTTTGGTATGACATCGACGATTTTCCGCCCAGAGATATGGCGGCTCTGGGATAGAGCCACAAGGTTCGCGGAGCAGGATGATTCTTTACGCTCTTGCGGCTAGGTGGTGGAGGGATATGGAGATGATGTCGGTCTGGTCGAAGAGAAGCGAGCCTTGGGGGAGTTTGGCCCCATCTCCATCTGCGGAGGCAACCGCTTCAACAAGTGGAAGGCTAGCTTTCCAGAATGGAGAAGTGATTGGTCAACCAAGGGTCGAAACAATGGACCCTGCCATCCTAGGCGGGATTATTTTGAAGAATACATTCCCCTGACCGTAAACCAAGCAGACTTGTTGGCGGAAGTATGGTCTACAGACATACACCTATTATCCCTACCTAAGATGTTGGAAAAGAAGGTTGACTTAAGGCCCTACTGCAAATACCATAAGGCTCGGGGCCATGCCACCGAAGATTGTCGAGATCTGCAGGACTAGATCGAGTCTCAGATCTGGCACGGAAATCTGGCCCACTTCATCACGAGTGAGGGCCAGGATAAGGAGAAAAGGCTAATGGAGGGCCCAGAAGACTACCATAAGGAAAATCTTCAGCAGTTCCATGGAGTCAATGTGGTCCTTGCCGAGGGCCACAGGCTTGGCGACACCTCAACCCTCTAGATTGAGCAGGCAATGTTGCCCCTGCTTCCTTCGGCTGAGTACCATCGTCGGGTTCTGGTGGCTGTTCTTGGGTTACCCCAAAACGTTCGTCCCCCACCATCTACGAGCGCGAAGGTTGAAGTGATTTTCGGGGTCAATGTCGCCTTGGGATAGCAACTTACCCCCTCCAGGCAGGCCACTCGTAGTGCGTTCCTTACTCTTCAGTGGGGCAAAAGAGGCTTCGTTACGTAGGTGGCCTTCAGGTTGTTTGCCTCTTTGTTGAACCCGGCAGAGCACACTGACCCACTGCTGGTAGCACTCCTACTAGCGGGACAATAACCGCAGCTCCTTATGGATGAAGGCAGTGCTGTTGATGTTCTCTTCTCCAGAATGCTACTCTGATTAGGCTTCAAAGAAGAGAATCTCTCCCCATCAACTCACTCGGTTGTTGGGTTTGGCAACCACAAGGTGATGCCAAAGGGAGATATCAGCCTCCTCTTGTTCGTCTGTGACGGGGACATGGACCTCAACTGGACGGCTACGTTCATAGTGGCTGGGTTGACGACGGCGCTCGACGACATCCTCGGTCGGCTGACTACCCACGCCTTTTGCTTAATCCCCTCGTCATACTTCCAATTTGTGCTCTTCCAATTCTCTTGCAGGGTAGGAATAGTACACGGGGATCAATCGACTGGGTGCGAGCTCCTAAGGATTGAGCTAGAACAATCCATGGAGCCGAGACCCTCCAGATGTAGAAATGGGGGAAGAAGAGAAACCAAGTCCAGGCAATCCAGCAGGAAGTCCAGCTGATTCGTCAGTGACTTCAGGGCTGCAGCGAGGCTCTTCAATCATGGCTTATACAGATGTATCCTGACAACGCTATCAAGGTCGTCTAGGTTGGAGTGAGCCTTGATCCCTTCGAAGTACAGGAGTTGCTGCTCCTCCGAACCAATGCGAACATCTTCGCTTGATCCGCCAATGACCTACTAGGAGTAGACTCGTCCATGATCCAGCACCACCTGAACATCTAGGCGGGCACCTGCACGGTCAAACAAGCGCGTCGACACAAGTCAGTTTAGTAATGGCAAGCGGTAGAGGCCAAAGTCCAAAGTTACTTGAAGCTGGATTCATTGAGAAGTCCTTGTATTCGACATGGCTCTCAAATGTGGTCATGGTGAAGAAAGCCAATGGCAAATGGTGCATCTCGTGGACTTCACCAACCTCAATGAAGCCTGCCCAAAGGACGAGTTCCCTTTACCAAGGGTGGACGCTCTGGTGGACTCTTGCAGGGGATAATTGCAGATGTCCATCTTGGATGCTTATAGCGGGTATCACCTGATTAGCCTTGCTTTAGTCGATAGACCTCACATCTCCTTTATTACCGATAGGGGTCTGTTTCAGTATAGAGTCATGCTCTTTGGCTTGAAAAATGCTGGAGTAACTTACCAGCACCTTGTAAACATGATTTTCTCTAAAATAATAGGAAAGTCGTTTGAAGTGTATATAGATGATATGCTTGTGAATGGATCCAACTTCCCTTAGCACTTAGAATACTTTGCAGAGGTGTTTCAAATATTAAGGGACACCTGCCTTTGGCTGAACCCTGAGAAATGTATCTTCGGGGTCTCAGCCGGTAAATTTCTAGGGTTCTTGGTTTCCAATAGAGGAATTGAAGCTAACTCCGACAAAATTTAGGCGATCGTGGATTTTCAACCACCAAGACACTGAAAGGGATGCAATCACTGGTTGCAAGATCTCTTTAGGTCGATTCTTGTCTCGATCCTCTGACAACTACCCCCCCTTCTTTGATTGTATCAAGGGAAAGGTTATACTACTGCTCACTAGACTTCCCACTGCCAAAAGGCCCTACAGGATGTCAATGAGGTACTCCGGAGCCTCTCCAAAATGTTGAGATGCATGAATCGAATCGCTAACGTGTTCGATTTTGGAAAACCTGTCGTTGTAGTTTGAAAGCGAAGAATTCATGTTCAACAAATAAAATTGATACTGAAATGAAAATTTCGGGTCGAACACAGGGATGCGGACGTTTGATTTAAAAATTAGGTGTTTCTTTTTATTTGTCACGGAATAATTCAATTTAAAACTATCTAATTATTTACAATAAATAGAAGAGAGAGAGAGAGTAAGAGAGAAAGAGAATATTACACAGAGAAATCAAAATGAGATGTAGAATAAATATGGAATTTATCATTAAGGAGATTGTTCATTTAACTCTTACAGCTACAAAGCATAAAATAATTACTCTAGAAAGCGATAACTTTACTCTAGAAAGCATTAAAAGAATGGAGGGAGAAATGTCCTCGACGATTGCTTGGAGGACGAGCAAAACTACACTAGAAAGCAGTAAATCTATACTAGAAAGCAATAAAAAGAATAAGGAGAGAATTCCTCCTCGACGGTTGCTTGGAGGACGAGTCGGACGGGACGACGCCTAGACGAAGGGGAACGAAGCAGGACGAAGCAGAAGAACGGGAACGAAGCAGCACGCCGTCGTCGCAGGATCCACTTCCGAAGGGGGACGAAAATTTGGACTTTATCTCGCGAGAAGCATCCCTTCCTTCTCTTCTCTACCCCTCCAAAGCTCAAGAGAAGCTTGTCTCACACCCGGGTGTCAATGAGGTACTCCGGAGCCTCTCTATTATGATGACTCCTGAGCTCGGGGAAGCTCTTTGTACCTGGCGACGTCTCTAACTGCCGTCAATGCCGTCTTAGTCGGCGAGCAAGAAGGGGCACAACAACTGGTTTACTTCATTAGTAAAACCTATTAAGGTGCAGAAACTAAGTATAGGGTGATTGAGAGGCTCGGGCTAGCCCTGGTGATTGCTGCCAGAAAACTACGCCCATATTTCCAAGTCCACACTATAATTGTTCTGTTCGACTACCCTTTGCGGTGAATGTCACATAAGCCCACAGGGTTAGCACAACCGATAAAATGGGCTATGGAATTGGTCGAATTCGATATTCAGTACTGGCCGAGGAAGGCAACCAAGGGACAAGTCTTGGTGGACTTCGTTGCGGAATTCATAGACCCGGATGCCTCTCTCACTTTGCCCTAGAAGTTACACCTGGACGGCTCATCGATAACAGTTGGGTCTGGGGCTGGCATAGCCTTGACCGCCCCAGATGACGCTACTCATGATTACGTCATCAAACTGGTTTTTCCAGCTTCCAATAACCAGGCAGAGTATGAGGCCATGCTAGCCGACATCCAGGTGGTCGAATCAAAAGGTGTCTCCTCGAAGTCTACACAGATTCCCAGCTGGTCGCCAATCAAGTCAATGGCGAGTACCAATCTAGGGACCCAAACATTATCTTGTACGCCGACAAGGTCAGGGAGGAGTTGTCTGACTTCAGAACCGTCTTAATTGAGTGAATACCTCAGTCTGACAACCCCTTGGCAGACGCCTTGGCCCGCTTAGCTTTGGCGATCCCTCTTGACCAAGAGGAGGATATTTGTCTCCAAACTTTGAAGGACCCGATAGTACTTGCTCTCAAGCTGTTCACAGTAGAGCAATCCTCATCATGGATGGCACCCATTGTCACCTACTTGAACACTGGCAAGCTGTCGCCAAGGGAACCTTGCTCCAGGGCATTTCGTCTAAAGGTCTCTAGGTACACCTTGGTAGACGGGCGATTATACAAGCGGGGTTTCTCCACCTCCTTGTGTTGCCTTACAGAGGAAGAAGCATCTCAAGCCCTCCAAGAAGCTTATGGTGGTACTTGCGGGAACCACGAAGGGCATAAAGCCCTCTTGGCCTGACTATTTCAGGAAGGATATTTTCGACCTTAGATGAAACAACAGTGTAAAGACTTTGTGCGCATGTGCGATAAGTGCTAGCGGTTTGCTACCCTGCACCACTTGTTACTTAGAATGTTGGTGCCTATAATGTCACCTATCCCCTTCGCAAAATGGGGGATGGACTTCATTGGACCTTTTCCACCAGCCTCTGCTCAGAAGCGGTTTATACTGGTGTTTGTTGACTATTTCTCCAAGTGGGTCGAAGTCGAGGCTTTAGCTAGCCCAATAGCTGAAAGAGTTCTCCTTCGTCCGCAAAAACATTATAGCTACCTCAATACATTGTCACGGATGATAGCACCCAGTTTGCATGTAGAAAATTTGAGAAATTTTGCACCAGCTGGGATGTCTGCCTACGCTTCACATTAGTGGGACATCCCTAGGAAAACAGACAGGCGGAGGTAACCAACCGCACCATCATCTCGACGCTTAAACGCTGGCTACATTAAGCTAGAAGGAAGATGGACAGACAAGTTGCCGGACGTACTGTGAGGCTATAGGACATGCCAGAGGACTTCCATGGGTCACACACCATTTAGCCTAGTGTACGGCATGGAAGCCTGGCTGCCGATTGAGACTGTCCTCCTCACCTATTGGACACAACTCTACAACCCTACCACCAATGACGATAAGATCCGCCTAGCCCTAGATTTTGTGGACAAGCTATGGGATGAAGCTTTAGAAGCATCACTTAAGTACTAGGAAGCGATTGCGGTTGCTTATAACATGTGGGTCTGCAAAAGGGCGTTCTCGGAAGGAGTCTTAGTCCTGTGGAAGTGCGAAGTCTCCATACCAAGCAAATTGGGCGGAAAACTAGACGCTCCTTAGGAAGGGCCTTACAAAGTTTGTGAGAACAGTCCATGCTACTTTTACAAGTTATAGACCCTAGGTGGTGAGGCAATCCCTCGTACTTGGTATGCGAGTAACCTACACTTGTATCATGTATGAAAAGAAACCACAATAGAAATAAAAGCTTTTCTTTCATTGAAAGTACTGCCCCATTACATCACCTGGAACCATTGTTCCTGGCAAAAAAAAAGAAAAGAAAAGAAAAAGAAAAAAGAGATAACAGGACCACTTTGAAGACTAAGTGATTTCACTCCCAATCTTCAAAGATGTCTGCTCTAAGTGTCTTGGGTGGCGACGAGACGGCACAAGGAGAACTACTTGGTCGGACCAGCGATTTTACAGCTTTTGACTGACTCGGTTTGGGCGCCTCCTCCTCAGGGGCTGGGCTTCCCAGTTGACTCGTGGGCCCCGGCTGCTCCTTAGGCGGTCCTATAAGATCCTTGTCCACAATAGGACCGTCAGCTTTTTGACGGTCATACTCGGACAAAAACTGATCCATAGACCAGCTCCACATCTCCTCCACCAAGGTGCGTTTGCCCTCAAGAAGGGCTTGTACTGCCGCGAGGGTGTGCTTCCCCATCTCCCTCGACAGAGCCTCTCGGTTCTCTTCCCTCGACAGGTCAGTAGCAAAGAACCCCATCACTGTGTTGGGATCGAGCTTTGGCTGGGCAACATTCTCCAACTCAAGCATCGCCTTGCCTTGGTCCTTTGCGAGTTGCTGAGCCTTGCTGAAGTTAGCTCTTAGCGCCTCCTCACTTGTCAACACCGTGGCAAGTTTGTCAATAGTTGCACCTAGGTGAAGGCGCTCTTCACGGAGGGCCGCTTCGTATCCCACCACGTCTGAAGAATGCTTGGCCCTTAGCACTTGCACCTCATTCAGGGAAAGGATGTTGGCACAGGAAGTTTGCAGGCGCTTAAACAAGTCTCGTAGAACCATGGCGTCAGTCTTGCACGCATTGATGAGACTCTCCATGTTCCCGCCAAGGGCGGCAATCCACCTCAAACCTTGGTGGGCCTGCCTCAGCTCCTCTAGCTGGGAGACTTGACGGGCTACTTGTTGCTGCGAGTGGAGCTTGCGAAGGGCATCCTCCGCTATCTTCTTCGCCTTCTCTCGGACGGTAGTCGCCTCCTCTTGACGACAAGCAAAATTGTGTTGCTCCGCCTTGGTCGTCACGACCCACTTGGTGGCCATGTCAACCACCCTGGAAGAGCCACCAGGCCCAGCAACATCTGTAGGAGCACCGCCACGTGGGACAAAGGTACTCCCGAGAAGCTCTACTCGTTCAGAACCATGGGCAGGTGTAAGGAGAAAATTCCTCTGCAAAGTATAAGGGCAAGCAAGAGAAGGCTTATTGCTTGGAGGCAGTAGTAGAACACATGGTTTAGGTTCATGCCTCCCGGTCGGGGGGTAGCCCAAAATACGGCATCCTCTAAATGTCGGATCACCTGCCTCTCTACGTTGAGGCCCCTGTCGGAACCGCTCGATTCGCTCGAACTGGCCACCTGAATCGAAACCACCTGGCCGGGTATAGGGCCTCCACTAGCAGCCTCTAGAACGGATTCCTTAGTAGATCTGATCGTCTGCCTGATTAGCCCAAGCTCCCTTGGCTGGAAGGATCCACCAGCATCCTTGCCCCCGTCGAGCTTTGCCTATAGTGCGGTTGCGCAAAAATGCTCCCACTAAGGAAGCCATCGATGGCGACCACCTCCTACGCTAGTTAGGAGAAGGCACTAGCTGATCCGGACGGGGTGCTGGAGGCACTGGCTCCGCCTACCTGCGCCATCTCGATTGAAGCAGCGGGCAGAGAGTCAAGGACTATGCATCCTTCTGGCGGTCCTGGTGGGCTTGAGGGGACAAGTGAGGTCACTGGGGCTTCCCCCACCTCAGCCCCGCTTGAACTCTCACGAGCAGATGGCATCAGCTGAACACTACTTGAACCCCTCTTCAAGAGCTTGTGAGGAGTCTCCGCCTTCTCCTTGGTCCCCTCCCCCTCCTTCCTCTTGGGCTCCTTGGAGAGGAAGGACTGACTCCCTTCGCTTCGCTCCACAGGCCTTTCCTATCCGCGGTGCGACCGATGGTGGGAGGAACCACTGCCTCGACCCTGGAAGTGTCTGACCGAGCAAACCGACCAAAGGTTGTAGGGAAAGAGCAGACATGTCAAGCCATTAAGAAACGAGCGAGGAGGATACGCGTTCTAAAGCTATCACCTCTCCCCTACTTACATGGTGTGGGATATGAATTTGCAACCCATGACAAAAGCTGTTTGGACGTCTTCTCGCTTGAGCTCTGAGCGGGCAATCAACCCAAAGTCAATAATCTTATCGGTGTTTGCCTGAGCAACCGAATCAAGCTCCTCATGCCTTGGTGGCAGGTCCTTATCAAATGGACCTTGCCAGGTATAAGGGACGCCATGACCCTTGTCATGGAAGACAGAGAAAAAATGGCAATCTTGCCCCTTCAAACTGTCAAGTAGACTAACTATTAGGTACTTTGTATGTCGGCTATACAACGTACAAGTACCTGATAGAGGTTTGCCCTTCCTAACCTTAAGGGGCATAAGCCCAAAAAGCAGGTGGAACAAACCCAGGAAAGGGACAATCAGCAAATGGAAGTAGATAATAGTAAAGGCATTCAAAATCGGCTAGCAATTGAAGTTAAGTTGTGAGGGGCCAAGCAGTAGTAAAAAATAAATGAATACAAGAATGGGTTCAAAGGTATCCGAAGGCCATATTCGATGGCATATTTATAAATGATGAATGAGTCCTTAAACCCGTCCGAGCATAGGCAGGCTTGCGACCCACAAGGGTGAAACGGAACTCCATTGAGTCTGTACTCAGAAACGCCCTAATGGTGGAATGACTACGGAAGTCAGAAGCCAAGGTGTAAAGGTCCCTCGTCTCAGGCGAGATGTTGGACGAGAACGGGGCAGACTTATCCTTTCTCGCGAGCCTAGACATGACAGATAGCATCTTTGACACTTGTCGGGAAAAAAAGCTTCGAGAACACCTCCTTACACCTCGCTTGAGAAGAGACCGCACCAGTGACAGAGTGCTAAAAAAAGGGTAGGTGGGGCATTAACTATGCCCCACACCCCTTATTTATAATTCCCATAGTGGGCGGTTGCCCTCTTGCGGGGCGTAAATTAAAAAAAAAAAGAAATCCCGCGGATACGATGCGGGTTTCAAAACATACCCCTTTAAGGTAGGGATTCCTCGGTAATTATTACCAACATTAAATGCTCATGCGCGCATACCTTGCACAGCATTAATGTTGGTCATATCGCTGGCAAGCGTGGTATTTTAGGCCCTTACGCTTTATCATGATGACAATTAATGCCGGTCTTGTCATACAAGACAAATTAAATCCCACAGTAATTGGCCATTACTTGCGGAAGATGACACATACGTCACATTCACTCCTAGGAAAGCTACCTCTTAAAGCCAGCAGTAAAATAGGCGGACTCGCCTGAAGCCTCCTTTTAAGGCCAATAGTAAAACAGGCGGACATGCCTGAAGCTACCTCTTAAGGTTGGCAGCAAAACAGGCGGACGTGCCTAAAGCTGCCTCTTAAGGTTGGCAGAAAAAATAGGTGCTTGCATTCACTTTACTAGCAAGCCACCTCCCATTGGCTGGTGAAAACTAAGGTGCATTTCACCTCTGATCTCTTTACTATAGAATTGCCTTTCTAAAGACGGCAACACTAAGCGTGCCTTGGCCGCTTACAATTGCAACTCCCGCTCCATAACAAATGGTCCCCCGCTTTAACAAAGAAGCTGGGGCACCATTTGGGGGCATTACCTACTGTGAAGTTTTAAATACTTTAATTACTCTTTCAGTAGCATCCACTAACTAGAGAGTAAGGGGCATATGATGAGGGGTAAAAAGCGCCCTCGGACTTAAAATTCCGCGAGAAGTCCAACAAGAGGTCCAGTTACCCGAAAGTGAAATAGGCAGGCAGATCCAACCCGCCTTCACCCAGGAAGACCCGAATATAGGCGGGTCCGGATAAACCTGACTCGCCAGACAATTCGGTGCCAACCGGTTATAGGGAGACTGCGGAAAAGTTCAATACGGCCATATCAACAATAAATGATGACATGGTCATTGTAATTAATAACCTGACAACATACATGCCCTGACAACGGATGTATTCGATTAGAAGATCTTGCGGTAGGACCAACCTCAACACTATAAATAGCTAAGAGAGGCTCTCGAGGCCCTCTCTGAAGCAATTAAAGAGAAAGAGATTGTATTATCACTTCTTACTAGTGAATAGTTGGGAGCATCGCACTCCCCCCAGAAGTACACCCTTCGTGGTGGAATTGGGTTGTCAACCCTCTTGCCTCGTTATGATTGCTTATTTTTGAATTGTTGAGTCGGACCCTCCGATTACTTAGGAGGTTCGATCATGGGAGTAAACCCGAACCCGACCCATTTAATAAACGAGTTTAAACCCGTTAAATGTAAGTAGGTTCGGGTCAGGTTTGAGTCAGGTTAGACGAGTTCGATTTTTTTTGACGGCCTTAGATACTTTATATTTTTCTTCTAGAGGAAAAGAAAGATAATTCAAATTAATATCATCAAACATACAATCAGAGACACCACAAACAATTCATCATCAAATAATGCCATTACAACATCTATGTTCATGTAATCTTAAATACACCCGTCTTAGACTATAGAAACAATACCTGCAGTCACAGCCAAATAACTAAACAAACAATGTTAAATCTAGCATGCATCAAATGGATCCATTATTTGATTGAAATTCATGATCCATGACTCCCATGTTTTAGGATGAATGTGCACTCTAATAAATACCAGTCGGGCATTCAAAGGCTTAAATTGTAGTTATTTCATACGTAAAGGAGGAGGTGAAACGTGGACCATGGGATATTTTCCCCTGGGTGACCTCATCCAGCAAATAATCAAATTTGACTTCTTGGGATGTCTATTTTATCCCGAAACTCTTATCATTAAGCGTTCTATGTTTAAGAACCAACAAAGAATCTTGCATTCATTGCCACTCTTGCTGCGTAAAGAAGGCAATTATCAGTAGTGAAGGCCTTGAACAAAGAAGGATAAGGCCCTTCCGAAGATTTTAGAAGTCTAGAATTCAGTGGAACTCTTTTGCATCAATCCACGTGACTCTCATCCGGGCAATTACTAATGATTAATTTTCTGTTAGTTTCGACAAAATCAAGTGCATTTATCTCATTAGTCATGGGTTTGGCAATTGATGATTGATCGCTTGTGCCATAGCAAATATGGCCTTTCCCCCTAAGAATTAACAGAACCAATCACCATAAAAAAAAGGGCCTACTCCACAACCTAATCAAGGAAGAAAAAGAAGAATCACGAAAAAGGCTCGACGAAGTGGGGATCCCTACCTCAGATTGGGCATGCTCCTTACTCGACTCCCATCTCCACCTGCCCAGCTATGCAAACAACAGAGCACCCGC
The DNA here is from genome assembly GCA_037157565.1 of Thalassia testudinum. Taxonomy (NCBI): domain Eukaryota; kingdom Viridiplantae; phylum Streptophyta; class Magnoliopsida; order Alismatales; family Hydrocharitaceae; genus Thalassia; species Thalassia testudinum. Next base: position 18,591,879 of record JAZHRO010000015.1, on the reverse strand, counting down.
ACTCCACCTCTCCATCGTTGCTGCTGTCCCCATCTCCAACACTCACACACACTGCAGGCCCATCCCCATTGCAGCAACAACGGCAACCACCCTGGCAGTAGCAGCTGCAACCACAACGACAGCAGCACCAACAGCAGCTGCTACGACCGCATTAACAGCTGTAGTAGTGGCAGTGATGACGACAACAACGGCAAGAGTAGCAGCAGCAGTGGTAATAGCAGCAGCAACAGCACACAACAGCAGCAGCAACAAGGGAAGCAAGAGGGGCAACAGCTGCAACAGTATGAGAAGCAAGAGGAGGGGGAGCAGCGATAGTTGCTGCAGTTGTGGCAGCAGCAAGCAGGACCACTGTGGCGAGGCCAATGAGGAGGAAGAATAGGCAGATCGACGATGAGGAAGGAGAAGAGAAGTCGATGATGGTGGTAGCGTTCCCAAAGGTTCCTAAAATGGGGACCGACGGCTTCCCTCGCAAGCCAAGTTGGTCTTGTCATATGGGATAGGCAATTAAGGGCTAAAGGAAGCAAACGAACAAGAGGATAACTTAGGATAATTAAATCATCAAAAAAAAACCCATTAAGAAAGTTTCCCATCCAAGGGCCACTCATCCAGACCTGTTAAAGCCACGAGTAGGATTAAATGCAAGAAAAATTTCCTATTGCTCGTTTATGGGAATTAAGTAGGCTTGTCTGGCTATCAGAAATAAATAAAAAAAATCTAGGCCCTTACAAATCCACCATTAAGTAACTAATTAAGGCTTTAATTATCTCATTAAGTGTATCTTAAATATTCAGATCCTTACACCTTAGTTCGCCCGTGCTACGTTGTCAATTAGGGATTAAAATGCCATCGGCATGCTCCCGACATGCCAGTGAAACGAGGGTTTTTGACGAGATGTCTTATCGATACGACATACTTATTGAAATGCAGAGATGTCTCCAGCATGCTGGTGGCATGTCACCGAAATTGTTGGCATGTTGACAGTATGTCGATTTGCATTATTGCCTGCTGCTAGGTCGCACGTGCGTAATGCATGTAGCACGCCATTGCTACTGGCTGGCTGCTGTTGTGCTGCATTGCTGCTACTGTTGAACGAGTTATGTATAGCATATCGCAAACTTGAAAGATATTGATGATTCACACCAGGGAGGGGCTCCTCAAAACATGATTATGGTCTTCTAGAGCCTATGCATTTTTTCATATTATAACATTTTTACACATTTTATGTCATTTTTAGTAATTTCCTCAAAATTCTCAAATATCAACAATATATCACCAATATATTTCCTTTTGAATTAGCATTAGCACTTTTCTTCTTGTAGTCCTTAATTTTAAAAATAGTTATCCATTTAAATAAGAAGTATAAGACAAGGTTTATGGTTAAAATGGAAATATTTATCCATTTAAAGTCATTCTTAAAATTTCGATCATTTTGATTAGTTTTGTCATTTTTGTTAGCATGCGTTGGTGTCCCTTCGGCATGCTTTTGGCATGCTTCCGAAATGGACTATTTTTGGGGTATCGAAATCATCGAAATCTAACGTCGAAACACAGACATTTCCACAACATGCCCTCGATGTGTTGGCAAAATGCGCACTTGAAAATTTATGCGTTCATACCTCCCAATAGAATGAGGTGGTTGAAGGTAAACTTCGTTGTCTTCTGGATGTTACTCGTACCATTATGTTCTAGATGAATGTTCCCTCATCTTTTTGGGCCGATGTGGTTTCACTTGTCACTTTTTTGGTGAATCAAGTGTCCTCTTCGATTTGGGTGGTAAAATACCCTACTTTGTGGCATTTGTTCAAGGTGGACAAAATTTCTCCTTGGTCGGTTGAATGTATCTTTTTGGGTTATTCTAGGACACAGAAAGGATACCATTGTTACGACCCCTATAGCATGACGTTTTTATGTATTTGCGGATGTCACCTTTTTTGAGGAGATTTCCTATTACTCCAAAAAGGGGGAGCCTTGCGCACAGGTTATACCTCAAGAGGTGTCTCTTTCTATGCCTTCTGAGCCACCAGAGTCCTTTGAGTCTCCTATACCGAAGGAAGATCTGCCTGATCCTGGTGTCTTTCCTAGACATCCAGATGTTATAGATACCTTATCTAGACATTTTCAACATAGGTCTGTGGATACTCCTTAGGTGGATGAGCCTTTGTCTACCATTCCTGCTTAGTACTCTCCAACTATTAGTAGCTCGTCTAAGGACCAGGTACCTTCTACCATTGACAACATAGATCTGGACCATCTTATAGCCCAACGGAAGGCTCAACAATCTTGTGCCAAATATTTGGTTTCGTAGTTTATTTTTCTTGACCATTTGTGCAGTAGGACGTCTTTCTTTAGCTGTTGACGGTCACTAGGTACTACTAGATCATTAAGATGCATTCTAGGATCCATCCTGGACACTTGCTATGGAAGAAGAAATGGCTACCTTGTAGTCTCGTGGAACATGGGTCCTAGTTGACCTACCCATAAGGGCCTACAGTCAGGGATGTAGGTGGGTGTTTACCTTAAAATGTCGTCCTGATGGCATTGTGGAGTGCTACAAAGCCCGCCTTGTCGCCAAAGGCTATACATAGACCTTTGGGGTAGATTATTTTTAGACCTCTCTTGTGGTGTGGCTTAATTCTATCAGAATCCTGCTGTTTATGGCCGTCAACAAAAAGTGGACTGTTCATCAATTAGACATAAAGAATGCCTCTCTATATAGAGATTTGGAGGAGGAGGTCTACATGCAACAACCTCCAGGCTTCGTTAGTTAGGGGGTGTGTCAAAAGGTTTGCTGGCTAAAGAAGGCCATTTATGGCCTGAAACAAGTTCGAGGGCGTGGTTTAAAAGGTTTAGTAAAGTTGTGTAGGAGCATGGCTTTGCTAGGTCTTCTACAGATCACTCAGTATTCACACTACACAGGGAGAGGTTCTATGATTCTTATTGTTTATGTTGACATTCTTTTGACTAGCAGTAACAAGAAATGCATAAAGGATACTAAAGGTCTACTACATTCGCAGTTTGTTATTGAGGATCTGGATTCCATTCATTATTTTCTTGGTATTAAGGTACAACAAATAAGACTTGTCTCATCGTAAGTATGTACTAGACATGTTGAAGGAGACTGGTATGCTTGGGTACAAACCAACGTGTGTGTCTATGGACTCGTCATTACCTTTTGCAGATGCAGACAGTTCGTTGTTGCAGGATTTGACTAGATATCGTGCCATGGTTGGGAAGCTGTTATACCTAACGATTAGTAGGCCTGACATTGCCTTTGCTGTTGGTAGCCACCTAGGGAGGTCCACTGGGAAGGAGTCTATTTGGTATTAAGATACTTGAAGCGTGCTGCTCGAAAGGTACTTCACTTTCAGAACCATGGTTATATTGATGTGTGGCTATTTTGACGTCGATTATGCTGAGGCACATGAGGACAGGAGGTCTATCACTGGCTATTGCACCTATGTGGGAGGCAATCTTGTTACTTGAAGTAAGAAGTAAGCAATAGTTTCTAGATTAAATGTTGAGTTCAAATATAGATCCATGGCACACACTACTTACGAGTTATTATATGTCCGGTCTATTATGTAGGATTTTAGCATCTACATTTCAGAGCTTATTCCTATGTACTATGACAATAAGGTCATCACATTCATTGCAAATGCTTCTGCATTCTATTAGTGGACAACGCACATTGAAGTGGATTGTCACTTTATTAGAGAGGCCATTGCAAGTGAAAAGACTTACACACCTTACATTAGCACCGAAGAATAGATAGTATATATCTTCACAAAAGCACTCTCTGGGAAGCGGCTTGTGGTCTTATGATCTAAGTTGAGCATATTTGATGTTTATGCTCCAATTTGAGGGTGAGTGTTGAGTTGTACGGAGGTCTTACTATAATTATTTATTTGTGTGGGGGTGTATTATGTTATTTTTTTCCCTGTATCCCTCTGTATGAAGGTACTAGGACTCCAAAGAATAAACAATTCATTTCTTTTTTCCAACACTAATCTTTCACTTGGACCCGCAACCCCAATCTGCCGTTTCCCTCCCCACCCTGAGGAGTGAGATCTTATGTTTTTCATGATGGTGATCTAACCTAGATATCCCTGTAAGAGCATCCTATCTGGCCTTGCTATGTGTGGCCTTCAGCTCCTTTGACTCGCTCAGCTTGTTTCTAAGATAGAGGATCTTCCTTTGATAACCACAGCAGGATGGAGGCAAAATTGCACTCCTGACACCACTCCACCTTTGCGTTGCAACTATCCCGAAGTGCTCAAATTTGCCTTCCACCGAATCCTAGGCTATAGGTCTATGGTTTGAGAAAGTCCTAGGCAAGTCCATCATCACACTGAAGGGGAACTGCTCATTGAAGGAGATCAAGCAGCAGATGTCTAGAAGAACTTGTAAAATTCTTTTGGCAACCTATTCTAGTAGTTAGGTGTGAATAATTGTAGGAAATTCGTTGCTGGGTAAGGTGAGGATGGATGGTGCATTCTTGTCCCTACAAGCAAACCCACGGGCAGTGGTTTTTCCTGCACTGCTGGTTGGATTGGGATCTTCTCCAAACTACTTGATGTTAATAATTTTGATTATATAACTTGAACACTTCAATCAAATAGACCTAGTCTTTGATATGAACAAGGATGGCTATTCAAATCTGTTGAGGTAATGAAGCTTGGACAAAAGGAAGGTCAATTCCTATGGTATCAAACATGGCCTCTGAAAGTGCTTAGATTGTGATAAGTGGTTCACTAATGACCACTCTTCTCTCAGCTCCAAGGATGAATCTTGAGGGGGCAGTGGATCCCTATGGGCATGGAGGTCTGACATTGGGTCAAACTTTGGTGAAGCAACAGGTCACTCTTGTAGGTCAAGGATTAAGCCCCTCTTTTGTTGCGTAAGTTGCACCTTTGGAACAATGGATTTGGTTCCTACTCCACCAATCTGAAGTCATGTAAACTTATCCATCAAGAAGTTAGATTTCGCTAGGTAAGTGGTCATTTCATACCACATAGCATCTTTACTTTTCTTAGACGTGAACCATGCAATATCAAGTTGGAGATCCCTTTCAAAAAAGAAGAAAAAAGGTTGGAGCTCTTCAGCTTCTATTGTTAGAAGATGAGAGATCTGATTTACTATATAAAACTATTGATAACATTTCTTTTCACAACTGAAAACGTCCAGTCTTAACTTCTATTGGCATGATTTAATGTCTGGGGCATCTTTTTCCATTTTTCTTGTTCATCTATCTTCATGTTTCTCTCCCCTCCCAAAGGCTGCAAGTTGAAGCATCGGGAGTTGTCCCTTTTATATTGTTCATAAAAAAAAAAGGCCATAGAGTGAGATGGTAAACGCTGTTAGTTGCCCCTTTATCTTTTCAATAATGCTAATATTGCTGTAGTTTATGTTGATATATAACAGATGAATGTGACTTTAGGCATCATAGTTAGCCAACTGGTGTTATCAAGGGAAATGATGCCTCCAATCTATTTTCATTTCATGTGATTTTTGTCATCAGGGCTCTGATTATCTGTTTTTCATGCAGCTTATGGGGACTGAGGTGCCGGTTATAGAAAGAAGAGGACCGCTGCTGAGGCGAACGCTCTCCTTCTAGTCGTGGGATTGATATTGGATTCCCACAACTACCGCTTGATGCATCGAATGATTTAGAGTCCTCTGATTTATTTGTTTAGAAAATTGGAAAAAGAAAATCATAGGAGTTTGACCAAAATCATGTTAAGTAGAGCAATCTAGGAGTCCTCTCATAATCATTTTCTATTGTAAATAATTCAACTTTATTTGTTATACAAGACTAAAGGAGGAGGATATTAATCTAGGCAGCTCTTTTGTGATGGTTAAGATGACAGATTTTGGATCTTTTTGGCGTTTACATCTCAGTGGGTGTGCTAGTATACTCCACAAGGACCATAATACGGGAATTTTGTGATTACAGTAAGATCGTCCAATAATAAAGTCAACTAGTTTTGAGAAAAAAAATTCAAGAGTCTAGGCGAGGCAGGATTTCATGCTTAACTCGAAAAAGATTCCATGCTGTAGGCGGTCTGGATTTTTCTCATGACCTTTCTAAACCACCATACGTCAATGGAAGGACTCATAAAAGGACCTTTTAAGCAGCTAGTGTTTGTTTATTTATTTATTTTTGTTTTGTGATAATATAGTGTTTGTTTATTTACAGGGATTAGGATTGTCGATTTGTCGCGATAATTAAATAAGGAATGGAACATTAGCTTTTGGTGCTTGAATGTTCCAAATGTTACTTCAAGTAATTAGATAAATTTTTTGAGATATGGATTAATTTTCTCCCTAAGGTGGAACAATTCATTCTAAAATTAAGAGCCTAATTCTGGAAGTAATATTCTTCCGAAATATGGCTTGCCAAACAACGAATCGTTCCGTCAATCTTGATAAAAAATTGGTTGGTTAAAGAGATACGAGCCAGGAAATATACCATATCATTTTCTTTAAGAATTAAACTATTACTTCAAGTAATGTTCCAAAAGGAATTTGTTTTTTTAATAAGTTTCATTTATATGCTTTGTTACCTTTGTAGCATATTTTTCAGACAAATTTCCAATAATTCAAATTAAAGTGATAAAATTCACACGAAAATAGGGGTGAAAAAAAGAAATAAGATAAAGCACTAAACAATTGCTGTGTAATAGGTAAAAGTTGACTTCCGAATTTGAACGTCCACTTTGTGATTGTCTACTTGTTAAAAGCAGCCTTAGCAGACTATAAACGTGGTTACGTTCTTTGGTAGATTTCAACATGCCACATACAATATGGATGCTTTGCTTTCGAGCGTTTTTAGGAGCCTATCTAATTGTCACGTCCTGAGACTCCTTATGAACAGCAGAGTTAGATTCAAGAGTGTAAATTCAAGACTTATAGCGTGGTTTGTATGAACGTGTTCACCACTAATGATCGGAAAATGTCAACGATTAACTAATTTCCCAGACACACCATAAACGGAGTATGTCATCCACGATTCCACGTTATCATCCATTACAACTTTCACAAATGAAACTAAGTTGGGTCAATGTAAATCAGCAGGTTACATTTACAAAACATATAATTTTCTTTCATAGAATTCCTTGGAAATGTTTGTGTTTACAAGAAGGTCCTATTATGTTCTTACATGCGCTCCTTCCATAAATGTCACCCTATTTACATCATAAGCCGCTTCCTCCATCTCCACTAATGTTGCCCATTAGCACCACTATTTTGGTAGTAAATGAAACCAAATTTTACATTTATGCAATTCTCTCATTGTCCTCTTCCCTTGTCTCTTCTTTGCATCCATCTTCCGTCCACCTTTGGACAGGAGGATAATGGTAGTGTCGAGGGGTAATCTTCGTTATTAACGGTGCAATGAATTGAGATACATTTATGAAATCCTAAAGTTTATGGTCAAGCTACCATCACACTTTGATTTCAAATTCTAGGGGTAACCTTTGTTATTAAAGATACAATGAATTGAGAGATCTTTGAAATCCTTAAATTATGGGAGTGCTTAATATCAAATTTTGATTCTCATCAAAGCTCAAAGAAAGCTCTACTGGGTTTAGGGTAGAGAATGAGTCCGACTAAATAATTGCAAACACAAAAGGATATAGGCAATTGGTAATGCAATTCCACCACTAAGGGTGTAGGTTTGAGGATCCTTTTCTGGTTCTTGCAGCGCCCCTTTAATACTGGGGTTCCTCCACACATGTTCAACCTATTGAACATGAATTCAAATCCCGCAATTACACATTGTGGCTTTTAGCTAATAGTCCTTCCACACGTTACTCCATACATAGGTTGCATGTCCTACTAACTTTGTTACGTTTGAGTAGATTGTGGCGCAAATGTTGTATTACTTCATCATGTTCCCCTTGTCATGTAATTGTCCGTCTTCTTGATTACCTCTCGCTAGGCCACATTCTTGGAAAGGCTCAAGTTGGCAAGATCCTTTGATGGGATTTGTTTGGGTGTTTCTTCGTCATTCCATTAGGGTATATGGATTGTGAGTCTTGCCTGAGATAGGCAATTTAGAAGATTTTCCTAGGTAAGCAATCTAGAGGATTTGCCTGGATAGGTGGCCCATAAGATTTGCTTGAATAGTTGGAAGAGGCGGATCTCTACATATGGATCTATCACATTGGGGGTTGGAACAGTCTTAGTAGACCTTTTTGGGTTGGGTCCATGCTTGGGATAGTTTTCTTCTCATCAGTAGCCCACACTCTTATTTTGGTTTAACCGAATAAAAGAGTAAGGAAATGTTGTCTCTTACTCTCTCCCACTCTCTTTCCTTTTTTTTTTGTTGTCGCTTTTGAGCTATCTCCCCTATCCCTAGTAGTTGGCCTTTGCACATTGTCAAGAGGGTGGTTGCTTTATTAAGGGATAGAACATCGGGGCTATCTTCTAGCTCTTCATGTGCATGAACATGGGTGCCTTTTGTGTTGCAATCTAAATTAGCAAGTAATTTTGTTGCATTTATGAGTCATGACATCGCGCTCTAAGGGTGGTGATGTGACTACTTAGTTTGGGTAGGTGGTGACTAACCACCTTGTGTGGTCATCTCATCGTGGCATCATGTGTGTGACATTTTGTGCTATCCTTACAATCAGTATGTCATCATTAGATATGATGTCTTGCATCCTCATTTGTCAGGAGTAGATAGGTATGATGCCAGCATTAAATGGTGATGGGATCTTTTTGGAGATGAAAATTGTGCCATTTAACTTGCCAATTTTGTGGCTATAAATAGTGGTAGGTGGAAAGTAAATGTCCTTTTTATGCACGGTGAAATTGTGAGTTTATCGATCTCGAGTTGCGCTCAAGGCCAAGGTAAACCTCATCTAGGTCCACCTAAACCTATTGGGGGCCTTCGATTTCCTTTTGTTGGATAACCACCTAAATTGAAGAGAGATGGAGGGTCTTGCAAGGAAAGGTGAGGGCCCTTCAACCTCTAGTAGGTTAACAAATGATACTCTTGCGTTGTATACATCCCCTTCCCTTATGAGAGATAGGAATGAAATCAAGCAGTTACTTGAGAAACATAACTTGCCTAATGTAGTCTATCGTGTTGGGTGATGGTCTGCGATTAGGCTCACTTGGGAAGTTGGATTCCTCTATTATTTGTAGATATGAGATAGAACATGGGTTGAGGATTCTACTCAATCTATTTGTAGTGTCTTTTCTATGTTATTATAACTTAGTGTTGTCTCAGCTAAGTGGTTGGCGAGATTTCGTATGCGAAAAGATTTGAGTTAGAGAACCCATCATTGCAGTGCGTAGAAATCCGCTAACTAGATAATATTTATACTGAAGCTCGAAGTGAGTTCCGAGTCGAATATGGGGAGGCGAACATTTGGTTTGCGAAATCCGCGCTTTCGATTTTATTTGTTTTTGTGTTTTTATCTTTTGCGATTTTTTTTTGGTATTTTTATAAGACAAGATTTCAGATCGACAAAAACTTTATCTAGCTAATCTACTTGCAATATGAGAGAGAGAGAATATTTCATAGATCAAGCAATGTCTATTACAAATAATTAAAACTACACCAGAAAAGTGATAAAAGATAGATAGACGTGAGAAGAATCCCCCTCGATGGTTGCTTAGAGGATGACTTGCTTTGACGACTCCTGAATGAAGGTGGTGGGAAGTTGGACAAAGAAGAATGGAGCTGGAAGGCAGAGGGCGAGACAAGATGGCGTCGCAGAGAGAATCTACTTCCCGAATGTGATGAGAGGATGGCTATGGGGTGCTCCATGAAAGGGGGTGAAAAGTGGAAAAATATTTTAATTTCTACTCTAGAGGAGTATCCTGGGCTTGGGAAAATCTCTCTCTAGAGCCTTGGACGTGGTGAGGGAGAAAAAGGAAGAAATGAAGAAGAATGTGAGGGGTAGTGGTCCTTTTATAGTGGAGGAGAGGAGTACATTTCGTGCAAGGGTCAATTATCGAAATTAAAAACGTCTCTAAAGCTCCACCTCAAATGTCCTTGAAGGTCCAGCTCATGTGCCCGCGCTGGCACTCATACACCCACAGCTGCCACTAAGGTCGGAGGAATCGCGGCCACTGGATCTAAGGTGAGAGGCTCTGATTGTGTTGAGGACAACGCTTTGGATCGCGCTCACACCGCACTTACGATTGCACGTCATATTTCATGTCGGATCTCGCATGCGCGAATCGTGCACATTGGATGGCACCACGTAGTCGACCTCTTCACTGCTCGATGAAGATCCAACAGTCGAATTTGTCTCCAGCGTGCGCTTGTGAATCGAGAGAGCTCGGCGGGTTTCGAACTCGCGTTGGTGGCTTTGGTGCAACACCTTTAACCATTGTGCCAAGGGAGCAAGAGTGTCGAGTTGAAGAGTTTTTAGTAGCTGGTGGTCGTGCGATCGTGGTCGTATCGTTGGATTTTCATCCAACGGTCACGATATAATCTTGAGCTCTCCTCTCATTTTGTGAAGGCAATGCACGATCCAATGGTTGGGATTGCATGATGGAGCTGCTTGCAAGATTGAGCAGGGGGGCTTGAACGGATTTGGGTGGCTGTGATGGTGCCACGTGGCGCCATCATGGCTGTCCATCTTCTTTGTTTCGTAGGTGGTACCACGGACGTCTGATTGGATTGATGTATGTGCCGTAGGGTTGTGATCGTTGATCTGGATCCATCCGTGTGGTTGAATTTGGCATCTGAGGTTCGGATTGACACCACTTTGCCCCTTGGTCTTTGATCTTTCTTAGAATGCAAAATGTGCTACGAGACTCCTATTATGACAATTTTGGAGGCGTTGGACTTCGATCGTGTCCTGATCAGATTTGTACGATTGAATCGTCAATCCGAGACTCCGAAATAAATCTTCTTCTCTCCTGACCACAAAAAGGACGTGAATTAACTTATAATCTATACAAACTATTCTAAATGCAGAATGATGCATGCTATGCAATATTTATAATATGGAATGCATCTATAAGCTTAGGAACATGCATAAATAGAAGTTTTAACCTAAATGGATGTGTATATATCACCAAGTCTCAATTGTTGGCTGGCGATAAATGCATTTTTAGTTTTATGTTTTCACCTAGGTGTCCAGCCATGAACGAGGGCCTTTCGCCTTATCTTTGGGTTTATGCCCTTAAAAGTGAAGAAGAGGAAACCGACATTTGGCACGTGCATCCTCTGGTGTAGGTGGAATAAGTATAGGATTGTAGACTTGCTGGATTATTTGAAAGGGGACTGTTACTTCTTTATGGTCCATAATGGGGAGCCATTAGAAGTCCTCAACTCGTGGCAAGGACTACCTACTAAAGATTTGTTTCCTAAGCCTAAGGAGCTGGATTTGTCAGCTTGGCAAGATGCTAAAACTATAGCTGGGTATAGGGGCATTGCTCAGTTTGACTTAAGGCGCAGTGAGGTGTGGAATGCATTCTCATTTGCGGTAGATTCCTATCCTATGATAAGTAAGTTGGCATGGATGTCCCTTTGTCAATGAGATGGGCTAATTTTTGACTATATTTGCCTTTACAACTTTTCGAGCCTTAGCCAAGCCTGATCCTCCTAAGAAGAGAAAGGGGAAGGAAGAGGAAGGGTCATCTGATGTGAATAGCCACTTAGAGAAGAGGAGGAAAGTGGGAGCCTCTTGCCTGTGAAAAATTGCAGCAACTCCACCTGAGTCGACTGATTTGGCACTCTAGTTGAAAGAGACATTACCAGCTCACCAAGAGAAGGTGAGTGAGGTCTCACTGATGCTGGAAAAGGAGGATTTCTTAGAAGAGGGAGCGGAGAAAAAAGTAGAGTTGAAAGATGTTACTGATCCCCAAGAAAAGGCAAAGTCATTGGGTAGTTGTTCTGCCAGTTGAGGGAGTGAATAGGTCCCCCTAGAGTACTATGTGAAAACCTTGGCACCCTCGACAAGTTGTTGCGGAGCAGGTAGTGGTCGAGGTGGGTTCAGCCTTGTTGTGACTATCATAGGCTTCGTGAAGGGCTCAATATTGGAGAAATCCTTGGAGTAACTAGCTTTGGAGGAGACTCATTGCCGCTCATCCGCTAGAAGAGTAGAGGAACCTTGAGTGGAACATTTTACACTTGTGAGTAAGGTGATCAAAGGAGGTGAGAGGAGGCATTATTTTTTAAATCTTTGATCCCGCTAGAGACCACCTCCTCGAAGAAGTAGAGCTATTGGAGAAAGCTTCATCCTACCAGCCAAGAGTCTTCACTGATCTTGAGTTGGATGAGGTGCCAACTCAGTGAGTTACTAAGGTCTCAGCAGATGCGTTCCAACACGTTATGCTAACTGTGGAGCAGATGGTGTTGACGCTGCTAAGATCCTCGATGGAGTAGGCATTCTTGTTGCACGCTCCATCAAATATGTGGAGCATTTATCGCAATTGTTTATGGGTGGTAAGTTGTCCACTTGTTTGATTTATAGTTTTATTTTTAGTATGTAGTCCATAGGTGTTAACTTAGGATAATGTTAGATTTGCAGTTAAAGACTATGTGCCAAGGTGTGCTCTTTAGGAGTCACGTGTTGCACTACATTATGTTGCTAGCATTTAAAAGGTCCTATTCTTATGTCTTGGGAGGACGTAATAAATGCCAGTTTATCATCATTTTTATGCATTAAAACAAACCTAGCTCTTAGGAATTTAACCCTGCAAATGGGTTTTTGGGTTGCATTAAGCATAAACTAGGTTAGGCATGCATCACTCATTTTTGTTGTCTTTTTGATGTGTTTTTGTGAATGTTAGGGATATACATCTAATCAGATCTCAAGAACCCTAGCACTTGGGAAGGCAATTGGTGAAGAAGAAGCTCAGACCAGCTGGAACTCAGCTTGATATACCTCACCATAGCTGGATTCCAGCTCACTTGAACTAGGGTTAGCTCGTCCTAGCTCCATTTAGCTCATTTCAGCTGAATGGTAGCTCAAGAGAGTTTATCTTAGCTCACCTTAGCTCAAGTCAGCTCAAATCCAGCTCAACTTAGTTGAGTCTAGCTCATCTCAGCTCCCATCAGTTCATTGGGAGCTCTAGCTAGCTCAGCTAAGTTGACTAGAGTTCACCTCCGCTCAGGTCCAGCAACATTTAGCTCCACTTAACTCTAGCCAGCTGAAGATGACTTCATCTTAGCTCAGGAAGCTCAAATCTAGCTCTCGGGGACTTAACTTAGCTCAACCTAGTTGAGCTAAGCTACTTTAGCTACTTCAACTAGCTAAGTCCTCCCCGGGAATATAAGACCCAGCTCACCTCAGCATATTTCAGCAAAAGCCATCTTGCTTTAGCTTGGCTTAGTAGTTAGCAAAGAACTAGTAAGCTAAGCCAGCTAAAGCAGCTCCATGCCATCTTCTTTAGCAGTTACCAGCTCCAGTTCAACTCCAAGCATCTCTTCATCAGCTCCTCTCCTCAAACCTTAGCTCCAGATACCTCCTCGCCTGCTATACTACCAGCTAAGTTAGCTTAGCTTAGCTACACCTTAGCTCCCTTTGCCATCCACCACCCTAAAATCCTACCTAACTAGCTCCATCAAGTAACCTAACCTAAGTCGACCTAAGCTACCTCCAGCTCTACTCCATGTTGGTGCCCACCCTAGCCACCTCTTCACCCCACCATCTCCAAAAGCCACCTTCAAAGGTGGTGCCAATTTTCCCTCCAAAACCCCCACTAATCACCACCATCCATCTCCTTTAGAACCCATCTCCACCATCCACATACCCACCTTCTAGAAACCCCATAGTTGGTGCTAGCTCGAGGTGTCCCTTCATGGCCATAACCACCCCCATGGCACCCCCTTGGTTGGCGCCAACTAGTCCTAACCCTAGGATCAACATAATCACCCATAACCACCAACTAAATGCATCCTAGCCATCCACCTAACCCACACCAACTACCCCCCTCTCCACCTCTATATACCCTCCATATACCACCAAAAAAATCATCCTCCATTTAGTTAATTTCTACCCTACACCCACCATTACCCACGGCCGAGGAAGGAGAAGAAGAAAAGAAGATTAAGGGGGCATCCTACCTGCCCCCTTGGTGCCTTCTTTCTCTTCTCTCTTCTTCCTTGTGCCACGCCAAGGAGGAGACTCTCTACATTAAAAGGACAGCCAGGCATTGGAGGAGAGATTCGGGTGGTGCACGCCCACCCTTTGAGGAGCAACAAAGGTGGAAACTTCCACCTTGGAGGAGCATAGGGCATACCCCCTCCTTTTTGGGCTTGCCTGGGAAGACAACACCACCTTGGAGGAGCTGTTGAAGGAGTTGGAGAGGCCCTTTTCAAACCCAGGAGCCACTAGGTTAGGAGCAAGGATCCTCTCCTCTTCACCATCATTACAGGAGGATTAGTGCTTTTGTTATTTGTTGTATTTTTTTTTCTAGTGGTAGAAGCATTCCTCTACTAGGGTTTCTTATGTAAAACAATCTTTCTTTTTAAATCAAGTTGCCTTCTTTTCAAATTTTTGTCGCAATTACTTTCCTTATTTGTAGCACTTTTTCACTCCCTCCCCCTAATTACTCTAGGTTTCCACGTGACTAGAGTGAGCTTAGGGAGAGGTAATTCTTGTTACTCTAGGGTTAGCTTGTAAGTGTTAGTCTCTTTACCACCAACAATTTGCAAGTGCTTGTTATTTCAAAACATAAAAATTATATAATCAAAAGCAAAAAAAGAAAGGTGATTTCCCATGTTCAAGTAAGAGAATTGATTTTGCAAAAGTTACCTCCTTAGGCAACCTTAGATACCTCACTATCAAGGTTTAAAAATTTAAAGCGAATAGATTTTTGTACGTTACAACGATTTTAAAAATCCTAATTACAAATCGCATAAAAAACCCAATCAAGACGCTTCACTCCATGACATTCGCACTCTCTCTTGCTAGCTTGAAGATGCTTTAGCTACCTTATAGTTTTATTTTTAGTATAGATCCCATGGGTGTTAACTTAGGAGAATGTTGGATTTGCAGATAGAGACTACGTGCTAAGATGGGCTCTTTGGGAGTCACGTTGATCGATGAAAATTTGGCGAGAAAGAAATTAGGGTTTGCAAAACTCGCATCCTAGTATGTGCAAATTTTTGCAATCAAATAAAGAATAACTAAGACTGGTGAATCTTGGGTCAAACAGGGAGATGTTAACATTTGATTCTAAATTCATGTTAGGTTTATTTATTTTTGGTGTTTTTCAGATTTTATAATTTTTAAGTGTTTTTGACATGGAGAGAATAACAATTGATAAATAAGACTAAAGTAAGTAGTAGAATGTAGAGAGAAAGAGAGTGAACATGCTATATATTGAAATAAAGAATTTTATTGCAATCTAAGTGACAAAATACAATAAAAATGAAGACAAATAAATTGAAAGAGTCGGTGAGAGAAATCTCTCGAGATGGATGCCTAAAGAGATGACAGCACTTGGCGGTGGCTAGATGAAGGAGGTGCGAAGATCGGATGACGAGGTGAGGTGTAGGAAGAATATAGGAGTAAGCTAGGTGGAGCTTGGAGTAAGGGAAGCAAGGTTCTAAATTATAGGAATGGGAGTGAGGAGGTGGATGTGATCACTTCGTGGAATGGGTGAATGGGAGATTTCGATTTTCAGAAAAATATGTTGTCGTAGTAATGTAAATCGTAATGGAAAAATTCTGAACAAAAATATTTATCAGTGAAAATCAACCACAAAAAGTTAGCTTAAGAAAACTGTGTATAAAAATTATTCTTAAGCTAAACGGTATTGATGCACTCAGCACCTAAAAGGGTAACATAAAAATATTAATTGGTGCTCTTCAATGATGTTTCACCAAGATGAAGATTGTCTCATGCAATAATTGTGAGAGATAGAGAGAGAGAGAGAGACCCCGGCATGACAGAAGGGGGAAGGGGGAGGTTCGTAAAACAACCAAATGCAGGGGATTGGAAATCAAATCACACACAATATAACAGAATATTAAAAAAAAATAAAGTGCTCGACCGTGTGTCATTGCAACTAATACCATGCCTCCTGTAGCAAAACAGGGGATTCTTCCCTTGCTCGGTCGCACGCACGTGGAGGGACGGCTGGAGGCGTGGCTCGTCGGAGGAGTAGGGCCGAAGGAGAGGAGCACTCCGGTGGTGGTGCGGCAGCGCGCGGTGGCCGGAGCTGCCGCCGGCGACAAGGAGGAGGTGCGGCGGCGATGGGCTGTTGCTGCCGTTGAGAGCCGCTGCAGGCGGCGTGGGTCGCGCGGAAACGTCGGCTGCTGTGCGCGGGAGGGCGCGCGCGATTGTGGTGGCGTCGGAGAGGCGTTGACACCGAGGAGGAGGTGGCTGCACGCGGTGGTGGCTATGGGTTCCTACGGTGTGCACAGGTCGAAGATGAAGAGGAAGAAGACGATGCAGACGAGCCGGCGCACGCGATCGGAGAGGGTGGAGGGCGCGCGAACTGCTGCGCGCGAGGGCCACGCGCGACGAAGGCGGGTGGCGCGATGGAGCACGGTGGCGAGGCGCGGTGGGAGATCGGTCACGGTGAGTTGTTGCTGGTCGCTCCTGTTGCGAGAAGGAGTCTTCGGTCGTGCGTGAGAGAGAAGTTGCAGAGGAGAGAGAGAGCGCTGAGAACGGTGGAGTGGAGGCTTGCGTGGCCGACTGGGAGAGGGCGCGGTGAGGGGTTGTCGAGGTTGTGAACGTCGGAGGCCGAGTTTGCGAGGGCGTGCACGGTCAAGGGGGAAGGCCGGAGGCGGTCCGTGTCGCGGTCGTGGTAGTTGAAGAGGTACGCGGTGGCAGGGGAGGTCGCGGACGTCGCGGTGGTGCGGTGGGCGCCACACGCAGTCACGGTGTGGCTATCGCGGTGGCTTCGCGGTGGTGGTTCTGGTGATGGCCCCCGGTGGTGAAGGAGGGTGTCCGACCAAGAGGGAGTCCTCCCCTCTGTTTGGAAGGAGAAGACGATGCTGGATGGCCCGTGGGGGGTGGGGGGGGGGGGGGGGTTGTGCAGAGGGGGATGGTCCCCGATAAACAAGGAGAGAGAGTAAATCAGAGACAATAATCGTGATTACATGTTGCGAGAGGTTCGAGGAAAAAGAAAAAAAAGCCTTTGATTAGCTTGAGAGAAATGATTTTCTTTCTGAATTTTGCTGTAACAAAATCACAGTATTATGATGTCTTAAATTGAAATTTGATTTGATATCTTTACTTTTAAATTAAATAATTAATTTTTTCATATAAAAATTAATGTAATTAATATATGATACGATAAATCTAAAGTTTACATAATTTTGATAATATCATGTATGTTTTAAATTAATTTCTTCTTTCAATAACAATATTCTTAAGTTCTAATTTAGTCAACTAAAGTTGACCTATCAATGGGGGTGAGAGGATGGTCCTAGGGTTCGTTATGAAGGTGGTGAGGAGTAGAATGAATGTAGGTAGAGGTGGGGGACTCTTTAGGCTAATAGGGAACCTAGTGGCTTGGGAATAGAGCTATGGAGGCTTTGGAAGGCTTCCTAAGCTCTAGAGTAGGTGAGTGGATTGCTGGTAGAGATGGTGGACAAAGGGAGGGATGCTAGGCTATTTATAGTGGGAAAAATAGGGCTTGACTGGCCATACGTTGCGCATGGCACACATAGCCAATGCCAACATGCAAGAGGCACAGTGCGCACACGCAACACATATTGCGCACAGCACGTGTAGCGTCTACATGTACAGTGCACACACACCACGCACACCGCTGGCGAGGCGAGGACCGTTCATCATTGATTGCACGACTGAGATTTGCACACTCTTCGCACATTTAGATCGTGGCTAATCACGCGCACACATTCGTGGAGACATGTGGCAAGATCCTTGCCACGCATCACTCCTCATCTGTGCCTTGTTGATGCGGTTGCATCTCCACTGTTCATCTTGCATCAAATGGTCCTGATCGTGCTCCATAGCACGTAGTCGCTAACATGACCTCTCAGCCACTCGATCCTCATCGAGTAGTTGAATTTAATTGCGCTTGCGCTATTAAATTGTGAATCAAACTCGCGTAGCGTGTTTACGAGCGCTCAACCGCAACCGCTGCGCTGAGACTTGTGAGATGCGATATATGTTGTTAGATTTTGATCTGACGATGATGGATATACATTATTTTATGAGAAAAGGCCTCTTATGTGGGTTCCTAAGCGAATTAACTGCATCAAGCATTATAAGTAACACAAAATAGTTGTCATCATGCATTTAGAATATTTTGTGTAATTTGTATACTAATTTATCTCTTCTAATGGTCAGGGCATAGAGCGACACACAAATGGGATTCAAAAGATAAATCCAACCGTACAGATGGAATCAGGGTGACGATCGAACAGCACCATCGTAAAAATTATCTCGATCAGACCTTTGTAGCACCTGCTAAGAAGAAAAGAAGGTGGACGACCATGGTGGCACCATGTGGTGTCATTACAGCTGCCCACAACCGCACGTGCCACCCTCCCCTCGCTCGCACCCTTTGATCTAGGCTGTTGGATTCTCATGCAATGGCCATGAGCATGCCACTTCTCCCCACTGCTCGCATGCCTTCACAAACTCAAAGGCGTGCCTCATCACATGTCTTAGTCGTTGGATCAAGATCCAACGGTCAAGATCAGGCCACGTTGCTCCTCCCATCACACGCTTCATACATCTAAAGGGGGGATTGTAGGATCTAATATAGACGGCTACACGCACACAAACACTCAAGCGGATATTAGTAATAACAAAAATATTTGTACAATCAATTCAATCAACAGAAATTAACACAATATGTATAGTGGTTCTCCACTCACTTGGGTACTCCATTACCTAAGCCTCCCAGTATAGGATTTTTAACCTGATTCCCTTAACCTCGAGGGAATTACTTTACTAACCGAGGTATTTAACAGGTTACCTCAACCTAAGTACAAGAAACGGGTTTGTTACAACCCAAACAATCAGCAAAGCTCAATACAAAGATAACACTCTTGTAAGACAAAAATAAATCTTACAACAAAGATTCCTAAGCCTCTCAACAATAATTAAAATGATATTCCCGAATATAGAGCCTAGAAAAGACATGAATTGCTTTGCAAATGCATAAAAAAACACGTCGATGAGTTTGCAAATGCATAGAGAGATTGAGAACAACAAACTACTTTCTTCTCTTCAAAATATGGTGGAAGTATGAAAAGTTAGTTCTAGAATTTTTCCTTTTCTTTCTTGTGTGCAAACTAAGAGTCCTAGGGTCTTTTTATAGAGTTAGGACCTTAGTTACTCGTCTACTAGACGTTGGGGTTTAAATCCCAACGTTCATTTTCTCAAAATTAATTTTACAGCCGTTTAGTTTTGAACTAACGGCTAACTGGTACTAGTAGTGAAGTACGAGTACCTGTACTAGCTGCTCACAGTTTTTCTGCAGCTAGCACATAAGAGTCTTGGTACCGGTACACATCATAGGTATCGGTACTTGTGACTCCCACATTTGAGACTCACTAGGCACTGTGACTTACCCGTATCGTTACTCATTATGGGTACCAGTACTCGTAAGGTCCAGACCCAAACTGAGTCTTCAAATTGTGACCATTAGATACCGGTACTTTTGATTAGTACTGGTATTTGTTGTTCACAGTTTGAGACAAAGGCTCAAACATGTGCCTTACATGTACCGGTACTCATGAACAGTACCAGTACTTACAAGTACCTTGTTTTACAAAGATTAACAATTAAGTACATTCTTTGAAAATGATCGTAATGTTAATCATAATTTATCTCTAATTAATTTTACGATCTAACTTATGCTCCTTTGTTAAGAGGCATACATTCTAATAAATAAAAATCTAATCTAAAAAATTAAAGATCGGAGATGATCTTCTTCCTTCTCATCATCTTTCCTCTTTGTTATCATGCCTCCTTGCCATAATCAAATGTTTGCCTTGATTTTCACCTAAATATGAAAAACACTCAATTGCAAACATTAATTTACAATAATTTTGTTAACACCAAAACAAGATGTGGAACAAGATTCCAACAGGGATCTCATCACACATCACAGCTGTTGGATCGAAGATAGATGGCACGGATTGTGCCACACTGCCCGCTCTTCCTCACCTTTACAACTCCAAAGTAAGATCAACGCACAATCTCAGCCATTGGATTGAGATCCAACGGCCGAGAATGCACCTCTCTGACCTCATCGCAGTGGTGTGGGTGCGTGTCTCGCAAGCGCGAGATGCAGGTTCGATTTGCAATTCACGAGTGTGAGCGTGGATTAATTCAGCCATTTGATTGCGAGCGTGCAGTGCAGATCAAGCCACGTCATCGTATTAGCTGGGTAAAGTGCGTGCTCGCACGATCTCAGCTGCACGACTGTGGTCAAGTGGCGACGATTGCGCTACATGGCACATTGGATAAGGAGGAATGCATGATGCGCGATTGCACGGACTATGGACGATTTGAAGGCACGATCTTAGCCCTTCGTTAACGATTAGATGGCCGTGTGTAGGCCTTGCCTCGCTAGTGCTGTGGACGCGCGAGGTGGACGTGTGCTGCGTGCCCTTGCACCAATATTGTGCGTGGTGGCCATGTCTTGTGCATGCGTTGATGTTCCATGCGCGGCCATTGGCCAGATTTGACCTTTGCCTTCGACTATGAATACCCTACCACCCCTCCCTTTGTCTAGCATCCCTTCCTACTCCATTCCTCTCCTCCCTAGAGCTTAGAGAACTCTTCTAATCTCAAATTCTAGTGTCCCAAGCCCTTGGGAAGTTCTAGTAGAAATAAAAATAATTTTTGGTCCTTCCTCTCACCCTCCTTCGTGGAGCTCCTGTCGGTCGTCCTCTCATCCCTGTTGTAGGAAGCGGATCACCACAACGTTGCCTTGTGTCACATCTTCCTCTAGCGCTGATCCCTATCCTCCATCTTCTCTCTTGGTCGTATGGATGCCATTCAACCATTCCTCTCCCAAGCAGTCATCTAGGGAGACCCTCTCTCTCTTCTCTATCTTTTTATTTATGCTTTTTAGTGTAGTTTTGTTTCTAGCAATAGTCATTATTTATTTTGATGGTAACAAAACTATCTTACTTTCAAAATATCATAATTCTCTCTCTCTCCCTCTATTATGTTGCTTAGCTTAGTCTTAAACTGTTATTCTGTCTATATAAAATTACATAAAAATTAGAAAAGGAGAAAATTCCAAAAATAAATAAAACCCTAACGTGGATTCATAATTAAATGTTGACCCAGGACTTACCAGCCTTGGTTATATTTATTTGATCTAAGATTTTCTTGCATACAACGACGTGGTTTTGGAAGCCCTAATCTTTTCACGAATTTCCGACAACCATTTTGGTGCCGTTGTTGGGGAGGTAACGGATTGTGATTTTTCGTGTTCTTCATACACCTACTCATCTATTAACTCTCTCTTTTCTTCAAATTGCTATGTTACAGGTACCCAATCATGGCAGGCCAAGGGTAGTAGATTGGAGAAATGTGTTGAGTCAAGGTTCTGTAAGTGCTACATCCCCTGCACCCACTAGATTTCACTTCATCCACCTAAAAAACTAGGTCCCAAATCTACTTAGGTGTTTGCATAAATCCTAAGGTAGAATTTATTGTCTTGTTTGTGACCTTCACCTACCTCATCCACCTCATAAAGAAATACAAAAAAAAAAAAAATTCTCTTCTTTAATTGTGGGATCAAACTAAAATCTATGCACCTTAAACACCCACATTCTTCAACTTAAGGTATGCCACTCTTGTCTGATTCTATCACTCTTGGGAATTCGACCTGTGGACCTAGTACACTCAAATTGAATACACATATATGTGATTGGACATCTGAATAGGCTAAAGCATTCTGTGTGCCTTAATTTAGTGGTGCCAATAGCCAATTGCTTGATCTGCTTGAGCTACACCACTTAACATAAAATTGAGGAATCAAGTAGCTATTGGCTCAAAAATCATCATAGTTTAGGAGTATTGCATCGTAGTATAGCGACGAAAATTGAATCGAGATTTAAATGTGTAATGGCTAAAACATCGTGAGTTTCGAGGTCATTCGCAGGGAGGAAACATAGCAATTCAATCCACTAATCAAATATAAATGATGAGCATAATAATCAATCACAAATAATGAATCAAACCAACTAAAAAGATATTCAATTAGAATCAAGAATGTATCTTAAGAGTCAACGACAAAAAATATAAGGAGAAGCCTAGAAATGGTGGTTGAAAGCATCTATAAAGGCCAACACTTAGCTCAAATCCCAATTCAATCTCAAGTATTATTAGTAATCTCAATCCAAAGTCACAATTAGACATCCTGAGAAGGCCTCAGATGCCTTAAGTGTCAAGCCCCAAAGCCTTTGGATTTGCCTAAGTGTAAGCACGAATCCCGAGGTAGCACAGTGCAAAAACTCCCTCCTTCCCTTAGAAATTCCCTCTCTCCTCTCTCTTCAATCCAAGGTTAGTCTAGTTTAGAGCATGGGGCTGGTCTGGCTTGCATGGGAGTGGGTGAGTCGAGCCAGCATACGTAGGATTGTGCGTTAATGGGACCTAACCCCGTGTACTAATGCGAACAAGCTGTGCACGAAAAACATTATATGCGCGTTTCAATTTCAAAAAGCCACGATGTGGCACTAAAATAGTTGCTTGCTTCTTCATTCAGCTGCAGATGGTGTTCCACTTGATTGCTGTTGCTGATAGAGCTCTCTCAGTTAATTGGGGCTGCAACTGAGTTCTTGATGTCAATCTGCATTTGCTGGAGGTGGTATTGGTGGTGATGATGGCTGGAGCATGGCTGACGTAGGTGGTGGTCTGAGGAAGTAATTGCACAATAAATACGGGCTTAATGCCCCGATTAGAAGGCTTAGGTGAATTGCCGTGGCTCAAGGAAAGTAATGGCGGTGGTCCTGAGGAGTTTGGAGCACTGTGGAGGTCGGTTGGTGACGGAGACGAAGGCGATGTGGTGGGTCATTCGACGGGGTGAAGGAATGGTCAAGGCCCCAAATTCGTTTGGGGCTTTTGATCAGTGGGTCAGGGCAAAGGTAATGGCAGCGACGGCGGAATGTATCATGATGTGTGGTGATCGGACGAAGCTCGCTGGAGCTTCACTGGATGTGAAGAAGACGAGGGGGAGTCGGAGTGAATAGGGTGCTAAACTAGGTTTTAGGGGTCTACTACTCTAGAAGAGGAGGGGAAGATAAGGAGCTAGCTATTTGGACAAAGGGGAGAGGATTCCTAGCCAGCATGGGTTACCGGAGTTGAGGAGGATGAATTCTTCGGTGAGTGTAGGCGACGATGACGAAGGGGTTGAAGGCTCCTGTTGTGGCTGACGAGGAGTGGAGGAAGGAGAGGAAGAAGGAGGACTGGCCAATTTGGCGGTTGGCCGGCCTGAGGAAGAAGTCAAGGGGGATCGGTAGAGCTGCGGTCAAAGATGGCTAGAGAAGGAGAGGAAGAAGTTTCTTGGCCTAAACCGGGCTCTCGAACATGCTGGGAGATGAGGGAGTTTAAATAGATGTTGAATTGGACCTCAATTTCAAGGATTACATGAGATTTTCTTGCAATTTTTGGCAACAAAAACCTCTAAAAATCGTGAGGTCGCTAGAGGTCTTAGGTCAATCTCAGCTTTCATGAGATAGCTCAATTGGTAGGGGGTCTTCTTGGGAGTAATCTCTCCAAGTTTGGAGAGATTTCACCTTAGATTGGAGGAGAAATCTTTGGCGGCTTTGGTTTGAAGATGCTGTTCATACTTTAATGGCAGAAGGGATCTTTCTGCAAAAATGACGACAAATTAGGGGTGTAAATGTAAGAAACTTGAAACACAGGGGTGTAGATGTGAGAAATAAAGATTTTGAGGGTAGAAATGCAAACTAGGTCAAAATGAACTCTGATTGGGCAAAATTTTTTGTGTTAACCTAATTTAGACTCAAGGAATCTAATGGTGAACTTGGATTGAAGTTTTGATCATGCTTGATTGTGTAAATTGCATAGGAGTTCAAATTAGGATAAATTCCTATTTGAATCTCTATTTTTGGTCAACATGGGTTTAGATGGTTCAAGTGAAGTTATCAAACCTCTTAAAATATTTTTCAATGATTTTTAGGAGGTTTAGATTGAATTTATCTTGACCAAAACTCTTTCAATTTTAGTGCAGCTGATAATTAAGTGAAATGATCCTTTCCGAGGACCATTCGAAGTTTTTTCGGAAAGTTAGGAGAGTGAGCGAAATTCTAAGCCCCTTAGGTTTAGGCTTGTGGGGTTTACAGGGAAAGAGGGAATTTCGAGGGGGTATCACACAATTTTTCCCTCCCTCTCTCTCTTCCCACTCACACACCCACGCACACACTCACGCACGCATACCTCCCCTTCCTTTCCAAAATCCTAAACCCACTTCTATTTAAACCCAACCCCCCTCCTCCCTCTCCATCACCACGGCCTCCACCTTCATCCCTTAGCATTCGCTCTTCCCTGTCCCTTGCATCCACGAGTGGAGGATAGGAGCTCGTGAGTGGAGGAGAGGGAGAGAGTGTGAGCGAGGAAGGGGAGAGCGTGGGAAAGAGGAGAGAGCTCGGGGGAGCTTGAGTGTGTGCAGCTGAAGGAGCTCGAGCAGGAGAGTTCACGCGAGGGAGCTGCCCTTGTTACAGTTGCAGCAGCAAGCGCTTGAAGGTGCGAGGGGAGGAGTCGCGGCCAGAGTTCCTGTCGTGGGAGTCAAGAGAGCTCGTGCGAGAGGTGAGGAAACCGCAGGAGGATCCGCAACCTCCTACAGCTGCTGGAGCAGCTGTTGCTGGGTCTGCGGGCGAAGCTTGCGAGAAGATGAACGCTGCGAGGGAGGTCTGCGTACTAGATTTTCGAGTATTGGACGTCTGGAGTAGCAGTAGGATGTTCGGAGCTGAAGTCGGACGTTTGAAAACACGCGGAGTGCCGAGGTATGTGTTCTGTATGCTTTTGCGTGCGCGTACGTGGAGTATGTTAACATTGCGTTGTCGTCATTTTAAACCTGTGAACACATGCTTAGGTACAGGCCTTGGAAAGGCGCGTAAGCATGCTCTTCGAGGTGCTTTAGGACGTCTGGACAACTCTACAGGCATCTGGTCAGACGTCCGGACGCACTCACAAACGTCTGGAAAGACCCCACGACGACAATGAGGGGTTCCAGACGTCCGCCAGCAACACAGGAACACAAGGTGAGTTTCTGACGTCGTTTAAGACATTTGGGCCTCATCCCAGACGTCTGATTTTAGTCAGTATGCATGTTTTTGGCCCGTTCGGGGCCCAGATGGAGTCGAATTACTCAAACGGAATATTGTTGTTTTCCGCTTGAGTTTCACTACGTGTTATTGACACTTGTACACTATTTTGAACTTGTTTGATGTGATTTATTCATTGGTATAGGTTTCTAGCCTGTAGTGTGTTCGAGGCCTGCGGAGATGACCAGATTTGCGATTCAAGCCCCATTCCGGTAGAGTGGTTTACTTTCATACTAAGATTTAATTAAATAAAATGCATGCTTAGAATAACTTGATTGAACCCTAGGATGTTAAATGAACCTTAGGGCAGAAACAAATGAACATCACTTGAGCTACATTGTTTACTTTGAGGTGCATGTTAAAATCGTAATTGCTAGCAAGTGTATGGATATATGATGTGATGCTTCTTTAGTTATTAAAACACGAACTGCCTATTATATGAATGAGAATCAGAATGTGAATAACGAGATATGTGTGTTGAGAATTGAAATGAAATGAATACAAGCATGAACCCTACGGGGAACTAGGAGAAGAACTCCTGTACACGAAAAGAATCTTGTATATAGATGGGAAGTGAGCTGGTCCTTGTGTACACGGTACCAAGAAGAGTAGCTGTCCCTTTAGTGTAGAGGGGAGCTAGCCGCCCCTTGTGTTGAGACTCGGGGTTAGGACTAGTCACTCTACACCGACTCCTGTTGGCCCTCGTGTATGTGCTATCGGGGTGAGCTATTTAGTATAGGGAGGGAGCTAGCCGCCCCACAGGACTCGGGGTTAGGATTAGCCACCCTACATCGACTCCTGTTAGGTCCACTGGGTAAACTGGGATAGTCGGACGAGGGTACGCAGACTGTGGAGGGGCGAGACCCTGTTTTGTTCTGAGGGGCAAGACCCCTATTCTGTGAAGGCAAGGCCTTGTGTTTTTCCGTGCTGTACTTTTGGGCGTACTTGCTAGCAGAAATGACTGACCGTGTGCTAGTGCGAGGTAGCTACCCGTGCGCTTATCACGCGTGCTGTAGTCACCGCTACTTTGCAACCGTGACCTCAGGGTGGTAGACCAGGTGTAGGACTACCACGGGGGACTCTCTCGGCCAGGAGAGCACCATGTGTACATCTTACATCATGGGAAAGATTGCAATCAAGATCGTTCCCTTAGAGGGATAGGCAAGATCAAGAAATGAATGGATCCTTAATAGAATAAAGAAATCGGAACCACTTAGTTGAGATAAATGGAAATGGATAGTTAATTAGTTGCTTGTATTATGTAAAAAGCTTAACCACCACTCTACTCAGTGTTCGCTGACCACGAATTGTATAACCTTGTTCAGGTTAGGGTGTTGAGAAGCCAGCACTACCAGCTGTAGAGGGAGCTGGACCCAGTCGAGCCTAGCCATAGCTGTTGTTACTTTTTTGTTCCAGAGCGTTCTTTCTGTTGTAGTAGTGAGTACTTTGATATATGTATTACTGCTCTGTTATGTTTCTGTTCTATTTTCCATTGTTGTAGTTGTGATGGCATGTAATATTCTGAGACATTTCGTTCTACATCCTTTACTGTCTTTTGGTTATTTCTACTTAGTTACATTGCATGTGTGGTTGTGGAATATTTTGGTTATTTTTTGTTGGACGATTGGGTCTTGGGATCTAGTCAAGGTGAGCCAATCTCGAGTCCTGTAGGGAGCTGGAATCGAGTCGTAACATTAAGGTTTTTGGTGCTGTTTTTGTCCTCGAAATGTGTGAAACCCTGATTTAGTCAATGTGAGCCTACTTTTTAGTCTTTCAAGTTAATTTGACCTTAAATTCACCACTTGATTAATTTGCATTAGTGATGGAATGGTAAACAACAGAATTAACCCCATTTTTCTAACTTCTCAGAACAGTTCAGTGTGGAATTATGTCCCTCAGATCATTTTGGAGCATTTATCATTTGAATCTGACTAATTTTGGCTAGTTAAGACTCATGATGGTGTTACCATTAGTAGCTTACTTCATAGGACTCAATTCTTAGGACTGAACCATGCACTCCACATTCTTTTTGAATTTTGAAGGATTATACCTACTCCTGTGATATCAAAACTTGGTGTGCCTCACAGAACTTTGATTGAATACACCTAAATTGAATCCTAAAAGCTACTAAAGAAGGTTGAACCCTAAAAGATACCTCATCTTTAATAACCTTGTTTGAAAACCCTGGTTGTACACGTACACACTTATTAATTGATTTTTAAGTGCACATCCCATTTAAGAGCCCATTACATCCCAAGAGTACACTTAGTCCTAAACCTAATTAAAACTAAGTTAACGTTGGCTCTAAGGATTGAACTCACTCATCAGAGCTCATATTGAGATTATTTACGATTAATTTGCTTCTACCGATCCATCTGATGTCTAGTTAGGGTAGTACCGTCAAATGACAGTAGTTGGGGGGTATCAAAGGAACCAGAGGTGAAAGAGAAAGGAAGAACCTTCTCCCTAATTCCTCCTTCTAACTGGTTGGATTGGCCAAATGGAAGTAAACCAAATCGTTCTTAATCTTAAGCCACTTTCTGGGAGTTTGTAGGTCTTTAGGCTACCCTACCTATGGACGGGATTGTTTTCTTATGCTGCAGGGCTTATCTTTTGTCCTTCCAACTTCCTTCTAGAGCATGCTTGGAAGGAGGTCATTGAATCCTCGACTGGAAGGACCTTTAGACCATTCTAGGAGGTGAGGGTTAAGTTGCAACCAAGCGGATCCCATGGCTAATAACCAACCACCACCACCTCCGCCTCTGAACCAGTAGGAGCTGATTTAGAGGCAATTGGAACAGTTGCAGTAGATGCAAGAATGGTTCCAGCGAATGAATGGTCAAAGAGCTCGACCCTTGAAGGATTTCAATGATCCTTCAAATTACGAGGATCGTCCCAGAGTAATGATCCCCATTGGAGACGTAGAAATCATGCCTTAGGTTTTAAACCCGATTAAATATTTTCACAGGCTTGGCTCTGAGGATCTATTACAGGATTTGGAGGATCCAACCACCTTGGTTAAGACCATGAAAGTGAGGAATGTTTACGAGGAGTAGATAATCATGAGACTTTTCTCACACTCACTCATGGATAAGGTTGCACATTGGTACCACACGATAGGAAGACCGATGGCCACCTGACTGATTTGAAATCGACCTTCTTAAAGAAATTCTTTCCAGTTGGGTGGACCAATGCTCTACAATAGGCGATTACTACTTTTGGCTAGCGGTCGGGGTAACTACTTTATGGTGCATGGGAGTAATTCTAGGATTTATTGCAGAAGTGTCCATACCACGAGGTGCTTAAGTGGCAGCCCGTGTAGATCTTCTATCAGGGGTTGACTGATCAACTCCGTAATCATGTGGATGCTTCTTGTGGAGGCAATTTTCTTAACAAAAACACATATAACGCATACGAATTGTTTGAGGAAATGAGTGAATTCTATCAATCATGCCTCCATGGACAGTTTAAACAGATCCCAACAATCACGATCAAATGACAATGAGGTTCAAATTGATTCTTATAAATTTGATATAGAATTGATATGTAATAAATTAGATAAGGTAGATATGGTTGCTAAGAGAATGTAGGAGTGGATGGCTAGCAATTTTTGAAACACTTCTAGGACCACTCAATCCTAGAATTTGGGATTCCATTCTTTGCAAACTCCCATGGGACGGGAGTTTGTGAACCAACTCCAACTGGCTTAACCTTTGAGCCAACACTTCTCAGAACCCTATGGGTTCCAAACTGGGGCCTTTGATCTTGGTTTGTCTGATCCTTATTGCTCACCATCCTTATCTTATGAGGTTGAAAATGCAATACAGGAACACTTCTCAGAACCCTACGGGAATGGGACCTTTGATCTCGGTTTATTTAATCCTTAGTGCTCACCATCCTCACCTTATGAGGATGTACATGCAATAAAGAGAATGTTAATGTTAGTCACTCTGAAATGGGTTTTAAAATCATCGCATTGCAGTATAGATTGAATCAGTGAGAAAAATAGATAATATTTATACTCGAAAGAAATCCGAGGTAGTTCGCTGGGAGCAAGTGGCAATTCAATCTCAAAATCACAATTCTAAGTAAAAGGTATGAGCAATTGCAATCAGAACTGATTCAAAATGATATAGTGTTAAGACCTGTGTCATTAAGTCTTTTTAAGACGTCCATACTTTAGGTTAGACGTTTGGTAAGACGCCTGGACTGAGGGTCAGATGTCGTGCAAGACGTCTGGACTCATTCTCAGACGTCTAAAAATCAAAATTTTCGTGTATGTCCTCGTGTCTGTGTGCGTGCTGCGTGCGGACAGTACACGACCCTCGTTTTCTTCTCCTTCTCTCTCCTCTTGTCCGACGCAAACCCTAACCCATACCTTATATAAACCCCCCTCCTCTCCCTCACACAACCCCACTTCCAGCCACCCTTCTCCTTCCTCCAGCGAGAGTAGCGAGCAGTGAGAGGAGCGGCGTGAGAGGAGAGGAGGAGAGCGTGAGAAGGAGAGGAGAGAAGGCTAGCGAGCTCGCGTGGGAGCTTGCTGGAGAGCTCATAGCCGGTAGAAGCGTGTGAGAGGCAGAGAGGTGCATTGGGGAGGTCCTCCCCGACACTGCTGCAGCCGGAGCAGCGGGCGAGCGTGCGCGGCACGGCCATGCGTGGTGCGAGGAGGCGAAGGCGGGTTCTGGTTCTGGGTTTTTCTAAAATTAGACGTCTGGAGTGACGTCCAAACGACGCAGCCGACGTCTGGAGGAGGTTCCAGACGACTGAGGGGTAAGCTTCGCGACGTACATCTTCTTTGCGAATACGACCATGCAGGTCGTTCCACCGAGGCGCTGTTTCGAGCCTTATTGAGAAGATTTTCGTTGACGCGTGTAGGATTCACTTCGGGAAGGCACGGGACATGTCTTCCCACGCATTTCAGACGTCTGGGCAAGGCACCAGACGACGGGAAGCGCTTCTAGACATCTGAAGAGGTGGTTGGACGTCTGAAACTGGGTCCAGACGGTCCAGCGGAGTTCCTGGATGTCTGAGGATTGGCGCAGAGGCTTAGGTACATTACTGGACTCTTTTAAGACGTCTGGGAGGTGTTCCAGACGTCTGATTTAAGCCAGAATCCCTGTTTTTGACCCATTTAGGGTCCGTTTGAGGTTCGATTTCCATAAGTAAGATACCGTTGTTTCCCAAATTAATTCCTCTACTTGTTGGAATACTTTCTATACTGTTCTGAGTAGTCTCTTGTGATTGATCCTTGTGATAGGACCTAGTTTCAATGCCGGTTTGGGGTTTGCTGAGGCACGTGGACTTGCCGATCATGCCTCCACTACTCCTGGGTTTACTGGTAGAGTAGCTTCCCCTTAATTTAATTACAACCTAATTGCATGTGTGGAATGAATGATTAGAACCTTGGAGATGTCATGAATCCTAGGACTAGAAATACTGGATTGTCTGTATTGAATGAATGAATTGCAGTCTTGAATGAGTAGATAGAATGATAACTATTGCTTGTAAATGAATAACAGTTGCCTGCAAAATATATAGTAGTTGTGTTAGTTAACTGTTGAATGTAACCTTTCTGTCATACCCGTGAAATGACGTAATATGAGCTGCATGTATATAATTTGGAAATGGAAAGGTGAATGTTGGAAATATGAACTATCTGTGAATAAACTGAATAGGAAATAGAGTACAATTGCATGTGTATAACCTGAGAATGGAAATAGAAATGATGAAACCTGGTATGACTTGGCTTGAGAAATATGAGCATGAACCCTACGGGGAATTAGGAGTAGAGCTCCTGGAAATAAATGGAATGGAACTGGGAATGTGAGTGGGGAAGTGAGCTGGCCCTTGAGTGCGGAGTACGAAGGAGAGTGACTGTCCCCCTATTTAGTGCAGAGCGGAGCTAGCCGCCCTTGGGTTGGGACCCGGGGTTAGGATTGGCCACTCTGTATCGACTTCTTGGACCTCGCGTACATAGTACCGGGGAGAGCTATTAGTGTAGGGAGAGAGCTAGCCACCCCACGGGGCCCGGGGTTCAACTAGCTGCCTTACATCGACTTGTTAGGCCCATTGGGCAAACCAGGGTAGTTAGGCGAGGATGCATGGATTGTGGAGGGGTGAGACCCTTGTTTGGTTCTTAGGGGCTAGACCCTTGTTACTGAGAGGGCTATGTGCTATATTGGTTCTGTGCTGTACTTTGGGCGCACCCCCTAACAGAAATGACTGACCGTGTGCCAGTGTAGGGTAGCTACCTGTGCGTTTATCGTGCGTGTCGTAGTCACCGTTATGTCTGTCTGTGACCTTGGGGTGGTTGACTGGGTGTAGGACCACCACGGGGGACTCTCCCCACTAGAAGAGCACCACGTGCGACTTCTACTCTTTGGAAAAGATTGCAATCAAGATCTTTCCCACGAGGAACATTCGAGATAAAGAAAGAGACCTGATAAATAAACCAAGTGGTGAAAGAAATAATAATTAGTTAAAGAAAGAAAGAAATTGAAAAACAACAGCTACTTGTCTACCTTTACTGTTTTAGTTAATTGGTTGCCACTCTACTCAGCGTTTGCTGATGTTTTGTACTCATAATCTTTTCAGGTCTAGGTGTTGAGTAGCCAGAGCACACGCCTACAGAGGGTGTTGGGCCCAGTAGAGCCCAGTAGTCGTAGTTCTTTTGTGCTCATTTGTAGTAGTGAGTAGCTTCTTGTACCTTTATATTCTATACTCTTTTGTTCTGCACTTTATATTCCTGTACCTGTTTAATTTTCTATTATTGTGGTGGTGTGTACTGTAGTAGTTTACTTCTTTACTACTGTACTTTTGTTACTGTTGCTAGCATGGTGAATGTGGTTTATTTTACTGCTTTTTGGTTACTTTCTCGTTGGATGATTGGGTCGTGGGATCAGTCGAGTCGGTTCGGTCTCGTGTCTTGTAGGGATTCGAGAACCGGGTCGTAACATGTAGCAATAATTTCAAGTAGTAATGTGCAAAAAGAAGAGGGTAAAATGGTGATTTGAATTACCGAATTACCCTACAATGTTAAGCTTTGCAAGTTACTCAAGTAACAGAATCGTGTAAGCCAAGCAAATCTCAATTTAACCAACAGAACCAAGGTATCGGCATATATCAGACGACAGAATAGGCGCTCAGATGAGTTAATCGATGCTCAGTAGACAGAGGCAAAGGCCTCTTCCTTCTCTTCAAGCCTCAGGGAGAGGCATAGGCACAGCAGCTTCAGAGGCGAAGGCCTCTTAATCGGCTAAGTTTAGAGAGGGCGTGAGGCAAAACCCCCCCTTTCTCTCTCTATTCTTCTCTTCCCTCTCAGAACCCCGCTCTAATCGGGGAAACAGGCGAGTAACCGGATCTGGCTAGACCCGCATGGCGTGACCGCGAGAGAGGCATGCATGTTTTGGATGAGGGACCTGCCCCTCGTGACTGGGCAAGGGGACTGATACACAAATCCACTATATCTTTTGCGGAGACCCTGCTGTAGCCGATGTGGGACTAAAGTCCCTTCGTTCTTCGTGGTGCAGCAGTAGGTGTTGACGGCGTTGATTGAAGCAGCAGCTGTGGATGAAAGCTTCGATTGCGGACTTGGATATTTACCTGGAGGAAGTCCGCAGCATCTAGAGTGGGTATCACGGAAGAACACGGCCTGATGGCTGCTGATGGTCTCGGAGATGGAAGTTGCGGCGACTAAGCTCTGATGTGCACCTAAAAACCAAATTACAATCTTTGACCTTGTCAAAATAGCTCGAGAGAATCGTTGGATTACGGTGAAGGTGTTGGGGGTGGTGATGTGTTTGTGAGTGTGTGAATGTGCGTGGCAAGGTTGAAGAGGGTGCGTGGAGGTGGGTGTGCTCGGGGAGACGAATGCATGGGCAATAGTCCTAATTAGGTTAGGGCTTTTGCTTCTAGAATCGCAGCAGAGGTTTTGAAGGTGGTGGTGTGATGTTTGTTGCGGTGTGGCGATGGCTCAGGTTCACCGGATTTTCGCTGGCCGTGAAGAAGATGAAGTGCGAGGGGAGTGGTTGGCGATCGTGCGTGTGTCGTAAGTGCGGGAAAAAGAAATAGAGGAAGAGAGAAAGCGATAGGCCTTAGCTAGGTGGGAGAGAGGCAGAGACAATCGGTTGTGATCGATCAACGTCAGAGAAGATAGAGAGAGCGGTGGAGAGGCGACGGTGATGTAGGCAGAGGCACGTCCTCCATTTGGTCGGGGAGGATTGTGATGAGGAGAAGAGTCGAGAGGGCCGACCAATTTGGTCGTTGGACGGCTAGAGGAAGGGGATCGAAGGAGGTCATCGGAGCAGCGGTCGTTGGTGGCTGGATGAGGTGATTTAGGGGTTGTTGACTTGCCAAGACTTGTTGAGAAGCACGGTGAGGCATTGGTCGTACTTATATAGGCCATAGGAGGCCTTTCCAAGCTTGGAAAGAGGCTTCCAAGCTCGGAAGGTCCTTGTGAATTAGGATACCCAAATCTTCAAACGGTTCGTATGACCTTTTGGGAAAGGATTGGAGCCCAAAACTGGTCCCATGTGGAAGGGAATTTCACAAAGAATCTCTGGTTCAATTTTGGGAAGGTTTGATTGAGAATTGAGCGAGAAATCTCCACTTGAATCTTGCCAGAGTAAGGTGCATTCACACCAATGGAGGCAGGGACCAGCTTGTAAAGAAGATGACAAAAGTTAGGGACGCAAATGTATATTTTTCGAAAGTTAGGGGCACAGGTGTGAGAAAATAGTAGATAGGACCAAAATGCAAACTTGGTCAATATGACCTCAGATTAGGCCCTAGTTTGGGTCCAAGGAATCCAATGAAGAAGTTAGATTTAGGTTTTGACCACGTTTGTCTGGAGAAAGTGTACAATTACCCAAATTAGGGCAAAAGTCTATGGCTCTGTTTTAGGTCAAGATAGGTTTTGATGGTCAAATTGAAGGTACTAAACCATAGAGAATATTTTTGTATGAATCTTAGAGGGTTTAGGTGAATTTTATCATGACCAGAACCTTAGTTAATTAAGCGGGTTTGTTTTTAGGGTTTCATATGTCATTTAATTCTCAAAATACGTGAAAATGCTTTTCTGTCTATACTAAGTACTTGTTAGACTCTTAAGATCATTTGACCCTTAATTAACCCCTAAGAAAACCTGTGATTGTTCTGCATTCATGATATGATGGTAAAAATACAGTTTTAACCCTGGTTTCTTGTATTTCTCTCTGAAAGGATTTGCAATGAATTATGGCCTTTTGATGGTTATGTAGGAGCATTTAATGACTTAATCAGATCAAATTGAGCTAGTTATGGCTCATGATGGTGTTCCCATCAGTTAAGTCCGACCTGTACTCGAATTCCTATAATCATGGTTGGAGAAATCACCCTAACTTCTCCTAGAAAAACTAGGGCTCGCAGACCCAATCTCTACCCAACAACTATGTATTGTAGAAACCCATGGGTCAGGGTCACGTATATAGTCAGCTATCCCCAAGTCAGGTCAATCAGCCCACGTAGATTGCCCCACAACCTGTGAGGCTGGTTGATTTGAACCTGAAGATGGAAGGAATGCAGAGTTCAATGCTCCATTTCATGTAGCAAATAAAAACTTTTCTAGACACCTTGCAATCTGGACTCATTACAAACAACTGACAACCCAAATATCTACCGTTCCAATCCATACCGAACCCAAGAAATGTGCATTATTGAGGCACTGGGCCTCAAGGGTTTGGTAATGGTGGGGAGCCACAAGCTCAAGCTCATGCAATTTATCAAGCTACCCTAACCCTTCTCGAAGTTAACCAAATACCTACCATGATTAATTGGGAGTCACCTGTTTTTCCCAACCCTCCTTAAGGAACAAACCAGTAAGACTATACCACAACAAACACTATTACCTTAAGGAGCAGTAGTAAACTCAAGGGTCCCACCCAATCCCAAGTTAATAACCTTAGGACCCATAATAAGCAATCCAAACTCTCGACTAAGAAAGTGATTGATAGAAAACTTGAGTTTGAATCTATTTCAGGAGTAAGATGTTGTATGGGCAAATAGAAAAAGTCGGAGGAGAAATTTGAGGAAGGAATATCCATGATACAAGGATTTAAACTAATAATTACCCTACTCCTCATAGCTATCAGATCCATTCCCACCTACACTAAATCTTTATTGAGTTCATGTACGGAAAAACATAAGGTAGAATCGGAAAATATTAGGAAGGTACTTTTGTCAGACAAAACTACCTCATTGATCTTAAACAAGCTACCTTCTAAGAAGCAGGACTCAGGAGCTCCATTTATTTCTTGTACAATAGGTAACATTACTTCTAACCGAGCCCTCCTTGACTTGGGTGCTTCCATTAATGTGATCCCTATTACACTCTATAGGAAACTTAGTCTACACCACCTGAAACCCACTGACATAACCCTACAGTTGGTAGACCAATGAATTACAATACCTAGGGGTCTTTTGGAAGATGTTTTGGTCAAGGTTAATTATTTTCATTACTTTGTGGACTTTATGGTCCTTGACCTAGAAGAACTGAGACAGTTCAACTACACCCTGATCATTTTTAGGAAGACCTTTCCTGGCCATCACCAAGGAAAATATTAATTGTGAATTGGGAGATATAGAGATTGCCTTTGGGAATCGGACATATCATTTTAATATTTTTGAGGCATCAAAGAAGAACAAAATTAAATGTGGTTCGGTTGAGGAGCTAGGCAGAATAAGGGAGGTTGTGGCCATGCACAACCTAGAAAACCCCATAATGGCCAATTCAACCCAAACTTAGGGAGACACTCACGAGGTTGCAAGCATGATTGAGGATAGCAACAATTTGCAACCTACTTTGAAAAATCGAGATGAGGATTCTACTTACAAGAAAGATATTCATGAACTTGAAAGCCTGTTAGAGGATTTACTGATTGCGCAACAATCATAGGTCCTAATCTACCTGAGTTAAGTTAAGTCCTAGCTTAGCCTAGGAATAGTGCATGCATAAGCATCTTATTTTGCATCATAGTCGATTTGTTAGCTTTGTAAATAATAAGGCTATATTATGTTCTAATTTAGAGGTAATAATAATTGCAGGTAATTCAAGGCTGCGGATGATGAATCTTACTATACGAATCTATTTAGAATGACGATAGGAGTCCAATACTTTTGAGATTGTCTTGATCGGACTTCCGTAGCATCCTATGCAGTCTGCAGAAGAGCAAAGGCCAAGAAGCAAGGTGATGAAAATCCAAACCTTAGATGCTAAATCCAACCATACGGATGGATCCAGATTAACGATCGCAGTCCAACGGCGCAAAAATCAACTCGATCGGAGGCCTATGTTGGTGTTAGAGCACCGCGATCGTTTGTTTTGATGATAACAAAACATGTGTCATTTAACATTTGCACTTGGAGTCTTAGATTTCAAGCAAATTGCAAATGGAGACGTGACTAGACGGAGTTCGAGCTCGCATCTAGGAAGGATTGGAGGAGCTTGATGGAAAATAGGAGATTCGCGAGGAGCGATAGATTGAAGATGGAAGGACAAGAAGAATAAGATAGAAATCTGTTTATTTCTTTCATGTACTTTTGTCTTTATTTCCTTGCTCTTTTTGTTCCTTAGAACATCATGTTAAAGAGCCTCAAAGTACCCTAACAGTAGTTCTAGGAACACCGGCACAACCCTAGGATACTTAGGTTTTCTGTAGAAAACTTAGAAACCAATATAGGGTTCAAACAACTTTTTCGGACGTCTAATTCCAAAATCAGACGTCTGATAATGTGTTTTAAGACGTCTGACTGTTGATTCAGACGTTTGATAACATTTAGGCTGGACTTGTTAGCTCTGTCTGATAAAATCAGACGTCCAGACCTCTGTCCAGATGTCTTAGAGGACGTCTGATGACTTTGCCAGACATCCAATTAGTGGACCGTTGGCTCGCTTAGAAAACACTGAAGGATATGACCGTTAGAGCCTTATCAGACGTCCTTAAGCCTTTCCAGACGTCTGATAGATGACCGTTTTGCCTCGGCTGGCCCAAAATCTCTTCTCAAAGATTTTCTAGCTGTTGCCCTCTCTTGGAAATCCATTCCCATGAAAAAGTAGGTTTCCAGACGTCCAGACATAGTGCCAGACGTCCTGTATGTCGTCTGATGGACTTGCACTAGAACCCTGTTTAGATCTGATTCAAGTCAGGAAGAAACCCGCATAAAATCAGACGTCTGACCTTATTTTCAGACGTCTTAAACTGGTTTCCCAGACGTCTGATGCTAGGATCAGACGTCTGATAACCCTGTCAGAGCAATCATTGTTCCTGATTTCGGCCTGATTCTCTTGTGCTTTGCACCCAACGTCTATGGAAGCTTTCCAAAGCCTTCCAAAGCCTTCCTAAGGCCTTTATAAATAGAGAGGAACCTCTTGCACACAAACACACCCCTAGATACACAAGGCACACCCAAGCAACATACTTTCTACTCTTTTGTGTCCTAGAGAAGCTCTTGCTCTCCAAGCTCAAGTTCTACATTTTGAGAGCATCAAGCCTTTGCGCACCCGCTCTCCCATCGTAGTTCACGAGAGCAACGTTGCGCCGTCGCGTGGCTCATGCACCTGCGTCATCGATTCGATGCACTCCTTGCAAAGGGGAGTTTCCTAATTCCTATAGAAGCTAGGTTTAAATCTTTGTTGGCTTTATAGGACTATATTTGTTATTTTACTTTGTTATTTGGTTGGGTATTCGCTTTGCGAATTCCCATCTCTTTCGTGGGACAAAATCCTTCTCGTGAAGAGAAGGGGTTTGAGGTACGCTACCCTCGTATAAAGTACCGTGGTTGTAATTGAGGTTGAATCACCCTCGTTTAAGTGATTCGTTTAGTGGATTTGATCAACTTGGTTGATCGGAAAATCCTAACTCGAGAGGGTTAGGTGGTGGTTTTCACCCGGTTTGGGTTTCCACCTAAAAATCTTTGTGCCTTTTGTGTGATTGAATTTTGTGAGATTGTTTTACACTATATTTCCACAATTTATTATGTCACTCCCTCCTAGTAGGGGATTCTACAGCCTACAGCACCATCTACAAAGCAAAGAAGATGGACGGCCATGATGGCACCATGTGGCACCAACATAACTGCCCAAGACAGCCGCCCCATCCACTGAAGGAATTCTACTCACCTTATGGGCAATTGGATGATCACCCATTGGTCACAAGAGCACCACGTTGCTCTCCTCACCGTGCCTTCATCAATGAGAAGATCATCTTAGCTGTTGGGTCTCCATCTAATGACTTAGGGCAACCGAGCGAAAAAGAAGAAATGAGACCATCCACTTGTGTAGCGCGTTGATTAGTGCTCTTGAAGACGAGCACGAGATGCAAGGTCAAGACGTGCGTAGGGGAAAATAAGAGAGGCGGCGAGCATAAGCAAAATGGAGTCACACGATTTCAATCGAGCGGTACGGAAGGGAACGGGTGGTGTGTGGAGAGGTGCTGGATTAGGCGATGCCGATGAACGTGTGAGGTGACATGCAACCTAATTCCCCAACGCACGCACACTCTTAAGGTGGTGTGGCCTGGTTCGTGGACCATTTGATCATCAGATTGAACGATCGAAATTGAAAGTGAGCATGCATGCACGTGAAATCAGAAGAAGTGACATGGATCAGGATTGGGCGGTTGAAGGCTGCCACGTGTCGCCATCTTGTGCGATGCACGTGTTGAAGGTGTTATGGAGGCTATTTTGAGGCGAAGTCAGAGCCGTTGATCAGGAGATCAACGGATTTGATTAATCCAAGGCCATTGCACGAATTGGAGGACCAAATACCTGCTTTTCTCCTCACTTTGGTTACAAAAAGGACCCTAGAGCCCCCATTTGAAGGCATATCTCCTCCATCTCTCCCTCCAGACACCTCCAAGCTTCTTCAGCTCTCTCTTTCTCAGAAGCATCCATCAAGACCACCTTGGTGCACCGCTGCTGCTCTTCCCAACCTCTCCAAAGGCCACCAGGGACCACCCTTGGTGCCCTTGTTCTAGTAGCTTAGATAGTTATTTTTAATTCTAGTTTTATAGTAATGCATGTTCTAGTTCTAGTTCTATTTGCAACTCATGATAAAATAATTGCCTGAATTACGTTATATCTATTGTAATTAGTGTTTAGTTATATTTAGCTCTAAATCAGTGTTGAAATCTAGTCATTTACTGCCCCCTGAGTTCGATCGAGACTCACCATCTCGTTATATTTATTTGTTTCGACATATTTTCACACTATACTACGACTTAATCACCTTGAAACGCGATTTCACATCGAACATTTACCTGATGAATAAAAAGCCCAACAAAACCCTTATCTTGAATTACTAGAGTTTGAGGTTCAATCAACGGGTGAAAAACACGATGATAAAGATGGTTGGATTTGGTACCCACAACCTGCGACTGAGAAAGAATTATTGATTTAGGGAGAAACTCTAAGGAACCCTGACCTAATTTCTAAAATCAGCTTAAGCATCCTAGAGTCTAAACCTATAATACCTTTGAGAACCCCCGATACCTTCTAGAAGCTTTACAATCCTCTCCCTCCCAACCATTACACAATTCCCGCACCCACCCAAACCTCCTATATGTATACTCAAGAAAACACCCATTGGAGACCATTTGGGCTCTCTCTTCATCATCAACTTGCCACTTTTCTTGACTATTTCTTTGGCAAGCCCCCTCTCATCCATCAGGACCAATATGCTGGGGCCTAGAAACTCGACTTTAGTAGCCACACTTTCTAGAGTGCATATCTGTAGACTAGGCTTAGCTGAAGGTACTAAACTCAGCACTTTGTAAAGCTTCTATATTCTCGGAGCTGATCAGATTCGTCACTAAATTTAGGTGTTATATTGTTTACTCTACTCTATCATGCTTATATTGTACAATAAGGACATTGCATTAGCTAGGCATGAGAGGGTGGATATAATTATTTTTGAATTATTTTGTTAGCTCCTTAGAATCTTTCCATTTATTTTCCATTTTTTTAATATAAAAAAATTTAGAGAATTAGGAAGTACGCACTTAGGCATTAGAAGTTTTCAACCTTAGGAAATAATATAATAGGATCTGAACACTTGGAATCTTTTGTTCTATGGGCTTAATTGACCCAGGTGTCCACTAAAATGTGAACCTATTTCTTGAGTCCTTGTCAATTTAGAATGTACTCTAAGTGGTTAAATAAGATGGGGTGAAAAGTATGCAACTTATTAGCCCGCCTTATGATTTGAGGGATTCTTAAAGTCTAAGCATCTACACACCATTTGCATTGACTCACTTTATGGGCGACCTTAGTGGAAATTAGGTAGCCAATAAACATACCAAGGTTGTATTTTTGGCATGTTGCTGTGAGTAATCCCTTATAGTTGGGTGTCCAGAACCTAACCACGCAACCTAATCTCTTTGACTATTGCCTTTAGGTACGTCTTAGATCAGGGAAGCTGCCTGCTTAGGAAAAAAAATAGAAAACACCTAAAAAAAAAGAAAAAGAAAAAATATAGAAAAGGAGAAAAAAATAATATGCCACACTTCACTGCATGTGTTTGGTTGACAAGTTGCCATGGGTAACCCTCCATTGCCGTTTGTCCAAAGTCCAGCCCACAAAAATGCATGAATGAATCCCTAAAATTAGGAGAAGCAGGGAAGTAGAATGAACTTGGAGAGATATACACTGGGTTCGTCCTTGTGTTGGCCCCACCAAAATAAGAGTAGGGAGAAAGCTAATGGTCAGAGAGATAGACCTTTAGGTAAATACTTTCACTTAGGGTCACCTAGGGTTTGTAGATGCCTAAGGTCCCTCTTGGTTGCCCATTTAATGACTCAACCACTTTTGCACACCCAAATGCTTAACACTTTTAGTTTTGTCGAGTCTTGGGTGGGTTGGGTAGCTGTAGAAGCTGTCCCAAAACCTTAAATAGAAAGTTAAAAAAAAATTAGAAAAGATGAAAAATAAAGAAAGAAAAAAATTCTTATATGTATGAAATAAAAGGGTAAGAACTTGGGCGGCCTGCATTTTGGTAGGCACCTTGGGTATTGTTGAGTCTTCGGAGTATAGATCCTAAGTATAAATTTCCTACTGTTGACAAACAGCTAATGTAGAGGCAGTTAGTTCCTAACTCTATTTTTATAAATAGCATTTCAATTAGTTTTGCTAAGGACTATCAAAAGAGAGGTATGGGGGTGTGGTAGATATACATTATTTTTTGAGAAAATACCTCTTATGCGGGTTCCTAAGCGAATTAATTGCATCTAGCATTGTAAATAATGCATAATAATCGTCATCATGCATTTAGAATAATTTGTGTAATTTGTATTTGAATTTATCTCTTCTCATGGTCAGGGCACAGGGCAACACAAATGGGCTTCAAATGACAAATCCAACCATATGGGTGGAATTAGGGCGACGATCGGAGACCAACGTCATCAAAATTATCGTAATCTGACCTTCGTAGCACCTACTACGAAGAAAAGAAGGTGGATGGGCATGGTGGCGCCATGTGGTGCCATCACAGTTGCCCACAACCATCCACACCACCCTTCCCTTGCCTACCCCTCTATTTTGGGCTGTTGGATTCTCATCCAACGGCCATGAGCACACCACGTAGCCCCATCGCCTGTGTGCCTTCACAAACTTAGGGGCCGCCTCATCACGCATCTTCGCCATTGGATCGAGTTCCAATGGCCAAGATCAGGTTGCGTCTCTCCTCCCATCATGTACTTCATACATCCAAAGGGGGGATCTCATCATGCATCATAGTTGTTGGATCGAAGATGGATGACACAGATTACGCCACGCTGACCGCTCTTCCTTGCCTTTACAACTCTAAAGCGAGATCAATGTAGGATCTCAGCCGTTGGATCAAGATCCAACAATCGACAACACGCCTCTTTGACCTTAGCACAACGGTGT
Source organism: Thalassia testudinum (assembly GCA_037157565.1). Lineage (NCBI taxonomy): Eukaryota > Viridiplantae > Streptophyta > Magnoliopsida > Alismatales > Hydrocharitaceae > Thalassia > Thalassia testudinum. The sequence goes on along the minus strand of JAZHRO010000015.1, from coordinate 18,549,752 downwards.
GCATACATGTCTCGCAAGCGTGAGATGCGGGTTCGATCTGTAATTTGCGAGTGTGGGTGCGGATTAATTCAATCGTGCGATCACAGGCATACGACATAGATTAAGCCATGTCTTTGCGTTAGCTAGGTGAAGCACGTGCTTGACCACGCAATCATGATCACGAGGGGACTATCATGCCATGTGGCACCAAAGATGAGGAGGAACTCGCGACATGCGATTGCACACATGCTATGCGTGATATGAAGGCGCAATCTTAGCCACTCATTGATGATTGGATGGCCGTGCGTGCCTTGCCTCGTCGGCCTGCAGACGCATGATGCACGCGATGTGTACCCTTGTGTGGGCGCTGCGTGCGATGGTCGTGTCTTGTGTGCGCATTGATGTGCCATGCATGACCAATGGTCGGATTTTACCTCTTCCTTCCATTATAAATACCCTACCAGGCCTCCCTTTGTCTAGCATCCTTTCCTACTCCATTCCTTTCCTCCTCAGAGCTTAGAGAACCCTTCTAAGCTCAAATTCTAGTGTCCCAAGCCCTTGGGAAGCTCCACTCAAAACAAAAAAATTTTTGGTCCTTCCTCTCACCCCCTTTCGTGGACCTCCTGTTGGATGTCCTCTCATCTCCATTGTAGGAAGTGGATCAGCACGATGTCGCCCCACCTCACATCTTCCTCTCGCTCTGATCCCCATCATCTACCTCCTCTCTTTGTCGTTTGGGCGCTGTTCAACCATTCCTCTTCCAAGCAGCCGTTTAGGGAGACCCTCTCCCTCTTCTCTATCTTTTTACTTCTGCTTTTTAGTGTAGTTTTGTTTCTAGCAATAGTCATTATTTATTTTGATTATGACAAAATTATCATACTTTCAAAATATCAAATTTCTCTTTCTCTTTCTCTCTCTGTCTCTCTTCATTTCTCTCTCTTTTTATTCTATTTTTTAGCTTAGCCTGAATATGTTATTCTGTCTATATAAAATTACATAAAAATTACAAAAGGTGAAAATAGAAAAAATAAATAAAACCCTAACGTATATTCATAATCAAACATCGCCTTCCCATGTTCGACCTGAGACTTAGCAGTCTCGGTTATATTTATTTGATCTTTGATTTTTGTGCATACTATGAAGTGATTTTCGAAACCCTAATCTTCTCACGAATTTTTCGAGCATTAGACTGCTGATATCATGCATTGACCTTACGTTGAAGATGTAAAGGTGTGGAGTGAATGCCTTAAGCCATTGGATCTTGATCTAATGGCTTTGCTCATTGAGGAGAAGGTGAGGCGACATGGAGTGGGCATGGTCGTTAGATTGAGATCTAATAGTTGAGAACATGCGAGGCAACTCACTTTAAGGATGTGAGGGTGTGGCTTGAGGAGGCGATGGGCCACTTCTCAACTGTTGGATGAGAACCTAATGGTCAAGATTGATCATGTTGAGAAGGGTGTTGTTCGAGCGGTTGTGGTGGTGCCACATGGTGCCACCTGGGCCATCCATCCTCTTTAGCTCGTAGTAGGTGCTACAGGGATCCGATTGAGATGCTTTTCGGGGTGTTGGTTGAAAGAGCGATCTTTGTTTTCGATAAAAACTTTAACATAAAATGATGTGTCGTTGTATTTAATCACGTGATAGAAAATCACTTTTCAAAATATTTAATTCTCAAAATCTAATCACAAAAATAGTTAGGTCATCTCCATAGGGAGGAATTAGCCTATTAAACTCGTAAGTGGTACCTCTTTTATTCGGGAATCTCAATAGATTTGTATGCAACTTATTTCCAGCATAAGTTCTCAGTTTAAACAATTAATCACTAATGTAGATGTTCACATGCAAAATCACCATAATATAATATTCTATTAAAAAATGATCTTGGTAATGGTAATGAACGTAAATACTAATTTCCAGTAAAAGCTTCCTTGTTCGTTGTAATCAATGTGATATAGTCAATATAATTTATAAGATACTCAGCCATAAGTAATTTATCAAGAATTGGGGGATGTTTATGCAAATTTGATGTAATATATTAAATCAAAAAATAAATGAATAGTAATCTGCCAATGGCATTCACCGTAATTTTTAATACGGAGAAAAACAGGGGATTTCATCTCTCTCCTTCGTGTGCGTGGAGAGGCTTTGTCGGAGTAGTTGCTGCTGATGAAGGTGCATCGGAGAGTGGCCTTCTCAATGGCATAGGAAGCACGACCGGAGGCAGAGGAGAACATCGGCGATGAGGAGCTTGAGCAGCAGCCATGGTCCTTTGTGCGCGGTGCTTGAAGTCGGCGAGGGCTCGGGGTCACGCTTGAAGTTGACGGGAGTGCTTGGTTTGAAGTTTGGAGGCTGAAGGGGGACCTAATGGAGAAGTTGCTTGCTGTGGCTTTAGGTTCGTTTGTTGGCGTGGATAGAGGACGGTGGTGAAGAAGAAGGATGAAGGGGAAGGCTTAGGCGGTGATGTGGTGTTGGCTGTTGTAGTGGTGTAGTGGTGTTTTTGGGTAGCGGGTGTTGGTAGCCGTGAAGGGGGGGTTGGCAGTGATGGTGGTCATGGTCGGCAAGGGGGAGAAGGTTTGTTGGAGTTGGAAGGTGATGGGTGTGGGTTATGTTGGCAAGGGAGATTTTTGGTGAAGGAGACAGAAGAAGAGAAGGAAAGGGAAGGGTGGTTGTGATGGCTGATGGTGAAGGTGTTGGTAGCGAGTGGGTGAGGGCGACGTGCATGCTATCACCATGCACACCTGGAGTTGATGAAAGGTGAAGATCGCCTGAGCCACAGTGCAAGCCTCTGACCATGGTGTACGCTTCGGCCACGATGCTGGTGGAGGGTGGAGATCCCCGCAGGAGGATGGATTAGAAGGTGATTAACTCCTTGGGGGAAGGTCGAGGGTGGCTTTTTATCCCAATCTTCCTCAGCGCTTCTAACCAATCCCATTACTAAATTATCCATGACCTAATATGGAAGTTGGGTTGGCAATGCGTGAAGAGGGTGGGTGGTTTTGGCGGAGGAGATAAGGTTGGTGAGAGGAGTGCAATGAGGAGAGGGTGGGCTGTGAAGATGGTTTATTCCTGAAATAATGGAACATAAAATAGTTATTTATATATATGATAAGTTATAAAATGTAATATAACATATGCAAATCTAAATAATGATGTATGTAATTATTCTATGATCTGATGTAATTATTAATGACATAAAATGTAAGAATAAAGTTAATTTAGGCATAAAAATAGTCCATTGAGATGGACTCATCATTGGTCTCCGCTCGTCGCCTTGATTCCATCTGTACAGTTGGATTTGTTGTTTGAGGCCCAATTGAGTGTTATGATGTATCTTGACTAATAAAAGAGGTAAATTAACCCGCAAGTTACAATAATTGCTCTTAATACATGATGATGACTATTACACATTATATATAGTTCTAGTTGCAATTAACAAGCTTAAGAACATGTGCGGACATGCATTTTTTCATAGAAAAATGTATTTCTATCACACCCCCATTCTTATCTTTTGTTAGTCCCTAGGAAAACGAAACAAAATGTTATATACAAAAACATAGTTAGGATTTGATTACTAAGGTATTGGTCATTTATCATTAATAGGATATTTATACTTAGGACCTAAGCTACAAAGACTCAACAGTACGCAGGGTGTCTACTAGAATGCAGACTGCCTAAGTCCTTACCCTTTTATTAAATACGTAAGAATCTTTTTTCTTTTTCTTCTTTTCTAATTTTTTTTGAACTTTTTGTTTAAGGTTTCAGGGCAGCTTTCTACGGCTACCCAACCCAACCAAGATTCAAGAGAACTAAAAGTGCTAAGCATCTGGTTGTGTGAGGGTGGTTGACTCATTAAATTGGCAACCCAAACGGACCTTTGGCATCTATAAACCTTAGGTGACCCTAGGTGAAAATATTTCTGCCTAATGGTCTATCTCTTCTACCAGTAGCTTTCTTCCTCCTCTTATTTTTTGTGGGGTCAATACAGGGGCGAGCCTAGTGTATATCTCTCTGGGTTTATTCTACTTCCCCGCTTCTCCTAATTTTGGTGATTTATTCATGCATTTTTGTGGGTTGGGCTTTGAATAGATAGCAATGGGGGTTTACCTATGGTAACTTGCTAGCCAAACCTGTGTCGTGAAGTGTGGCTTATTATTATTATTATTTTTTCCTTTTCTATATTTTTCTCTTCTTTTTTTTCTTTTCTTTTTAAGTGTTTTCTATTTTCTATTTTTTTTAAAAGCAAGTGGCTTCCTTGATCTACAACGTACCTAAAGGCAGTAGCCAAAGGGATTAGGTCAAGTGGCTAGGCTTTGGACACCTGGCTATGAGGGTTACTCATAGCAACATGACAACCATACCATCCTATTTTGTTTATTAGTTATGTAATTTTTGCTAAGGTCACCAATAAAATAAGTCAGTGCAAACAGTGTAGATGCCTAGACTTTTAGGACCCCTCAAATCATAGTGCTGGTTTATAAGTCGTATACTTATCACCCTAACTTATTTATCAACTTAGCGTAAATTCTAGAATGGCAAGGACTTGAGAAATAGGTCCACATTTTAGTGGACACCCAAGCTAATTAAGCCCATAGACCTAAAGAGTCTAGGTGTTTAGATCCTACTGTACTATTTCCTAAGGTTGAAAACTTCTAATACCTAAGTTCTCATTTCTTGACTCTTTTTATTTAACTTTTTTTATAAAAATAAATAGAAAATAAATGGCGAGATTCTAAGGAACTGACAAAATAATTCAGGAATAAATATATCTACCCCCCATGCCTATCTAATGAAATGTCCACATTGTAGGATAAAGGGATGAGTAGAGTAAAAATGATATCACCTGACTTTCGTAACAAATCTAGTCAACTCCTGAGTATATACAACCTATACAAAGTGCTGAGCTTAGTGCCTTTAGTTAGGCATAGCCTGGCCACAGAATCAACTCAAGGTTAATGCAACCTTCTTTAAGTCGAGTTCAGGTAAAATCTGGTCAACATAAGATTTAAGGCGTTGTCTGTTTACCTTAAAGATATTACCCATCTTCGGGTTAGAGATCTCTGTGGCTCCGTTTTGGAATATCCAACTTATAATAAATGAGCATTCCACTTAGACCTAAGCTTTCCGAGAGAGAGCTTAAGTCTGGCATCGAAAAGCTAGACCTTTTTGGTTTGGCTCAAAGCTCTTGCAGGAAATCATTTGATCATGAAGAGCTTTGGTCCAAGCCTTATGGATCTTAGCATTTTCATAAGCATCATTTCTGAGCTCCTCCAACTCAGATAACTAGAGTTTCTTGGTCTTCTCAGCTTGGTCTAAGTTCATATTACATTGCTTGATTGCTCAAAATGCCTGATATTCGATCTCTACAGGTAAATGTCACACTTTACCGAACACCAAATGATTTGGGGACATGCTGATAGGCATCTTGTATGCGGTATCGTAGGCCTAAAGTGTGTCATCTAGTTTCTGGGTTTAATACTTTCTGTTAACTATTTTTTGAAGTATGTTCTTGATCTCCTTGTTGGACACCTCAACTTGTCCATTCATCTGGGGGTGGTAAGGTGTGGAAATCCTATGATTCATCCTGTAGTTAGCCATTAAGCTCCTAAACTGGGCATTAGTAAAATGCGTACCACCATTGCTAATGATGGCCTTTGGTATCCCAAACCAATTGAAAATATTCTTGCAAACAAAATCGATAATCACCTTATGGTCATTGGTTTGGGTGGGCATTGCCTTGATCCATTTGGTAAAAAAATCAACAGCAATCAGTATATACTGGTGTCTAAATGAAAGGGAGGAAGGGTCTCATGAAGTCGATACCTCAAATGTCAAATATTTCGACAGAAAAAATCGACTTTAGGGTCATCATATCTCTCTTGGTTATGCTCCTGAGAGCTTGGCATCAGGAACATGACCTTGAGAAGTTTTGGGCAACTTTAAATAGAAACGACTAATAAAACCAGACTGAAGAATTTTCACGATCATCTTATCAGAAAAATGCCCACCACACGCAGAGGCATGGCAGAACTCACGTATACTCTGGAACTTATTTTTCAATACGCATTGGTAAATAATTTGATCAACAATGATGCGATATAGCTCGGGGTCATCCTAGAAATTATATTTGGCCTCAAATATAAGTCTATCTTGTGGTTTCTTGGTCCAGTCCTGGGGGGCTTGACCAACAACCAAATAATTAATGATGTTCGCAAATAAGGGGGTTTGGACACCTGAGACTGTAAGGATAGTCTCGTTTTGGATGGTATCAGAAATTAGGATTTCTGGATGAGAAGAATCAGTTAAGATTCTCGAAAGATGGTCAACAACTACATTTTGTGCCCTGGCTTTGACTTTGATTTCTACATCAAATTCTTCTAACAATAGAATCCATCTAATGAGATGGGGATTGGAATCCTTTTTGGCTAAGAGATGTTTCAAGGTCGAGTGGTCTATATAGATAATGACATGAGAACCTAACAGATAAGCCCTAAATTTCTCAAGAGCAAAAACTATGGCTAGCAATTCTCTTTTAGTAACCGTGTAATTTCTCTGGGCCTTGTTTAGAGTTTAGCTAGTATAGTAGATTATAGAGGGCCTCTTATCAATTTTTTGACCCATGACAGTCCCGGTCGCAAAATTCGAAGCATCGATCATGATCTCAAAGGGGACTGTCTAGACTAGTGGTTGCAACATCGGGGCACAGGTCACTATCATTTTTAATAAATTGAATGCCTTTTGGCATGGGTCATTGAGCTTGAATGACTAGTCTTTGGCGAAAAGATTGCTTAAGGGTTGAGCAATTTTAGAGAAGTCCCCAATGAATATTCTATAGAAGCCCACATGGCCAAGGAATGATCTGATCTGCTTAACCAATGTGGGTGGGGGAAGTTTAGCTATAGCATCAACTTTGATTTTATCGACCTCGATTCCCCTACTCGAAACTACATGACCCAAGTCAATTCCTTCTTGGGTCATGAAGTGGTTCTTTTCCTAGTTAAGGACCAATCTAGTTTTAATACATCTTTTAAGGATCAATTCTAGGTTAGCTAGGTAAGAGTCAAAGGAATCTCCAAATATAGAAAAATCAATCATGAAGACTTCTAAACAATCCCCCACCATGTTTGAGAAGATGTCCAGCATGCACTTTGAAAAGTTGCAGGTGCATTGTAGAGCCTAAATGACATTCTACGGAATGTGAAGGTTCCGTAGGGACAGGTGAAGGTTGCCTTTTCCTAATCGTCGGGATGGATAGTAATCTGGTTGTATCTTGAATAATCGTTTAGGAAAAAGAAGTATTTCTGCTTGACTAACTTTTCAAGGATTTAGTCAATGAAGGGCAAAGGGAAATGATTCTTTTTGGTGGCTGTGTTTAGCTTCCTGTAGTAAATGCAAACTCTACAGGAGGAACTTGAATGGATAGTCATTGATTCTCCTTTCTCGTTAGTAACAAGAGTTATCCTGACTTAGGAACAATCTACATAGGGCTAACCCAAGGACTATCTAAGATCAAATAAATTATCCAGCATCCAGCCACTTAATTATCTCTTTGTTAACCACTTCTCGCATATTGGGGTTGTCTTCGTTGCATTTTGCAAGAAGGGCAAGATCCTTCTTCTAAATATATTCTATGATTATAGTAAGAAGGCTCGATCCCTCTCAAATCATGAATGGTCCAACTGATTTCCTCTTTATTAGCCTTAAGGACCTTAACCAATTTCATTTCCTGCTCTATTGTCAATTTAACACTTATAATTACTGGAAGCATCTTTTTAGGTCTTAACAATTCATATTTTAAATCTCAGCAGTGGTTTCAATTTTAGCTGGGGAGGGTTCCGCATGGAAGGTAAAAATGATGCAGGTGAAGACTCACTAGGTAGATCTAAGGGAAGAGGGTGGAAATGAAGAAAATCAACAACCTTTTCGGGGGGTGGCGAGTCCGCCATCGAGGGTTGTGGGTTAGGCTTGCATGTTTCACTAGATTCCTCATGTACATTGATTGACATGTAAGTCTCGACATTTTGATCAAGTTCCTTAAATTCATCAAGGATCCACAATCCTCAAACTTGTTTTTCGCCTTGGAAATATCGAGCTGCAACTTCTTATCCCCGAAGGCGATTTCCATGCTACCGTTTTCACAATTTATGTTAACCTTGGTCTTAGTTAGGAATGGATGCCCCAGAATAATGGGCATGTACAGCTTCGTTAAATCTACGCGATTAAAAATACCAAATCGTTGTAGCTCGTAAATAAAGAGATCAATTAATATAATATCGAACTGTAAGGCAGGGAGGTAGTTGTTATTTTAATACCTTTCATAGTTATTATATAGTAGAGTAGAATATATATATAGATATCAAATAGATGCACATATAATAGTATTAGAGACACAAATAAATGAATACTGCAATTTATTTCTAATATTAGGAATGTCTCATAAATATGAATCTAATCAATGATTATAATAGTAGAACTATAAAAGAATAGAGAGAGAGAGAAGATTGGAGATTCTTGAGGGATGCTTGAGGAAGCTTTTGATGGAGCTTTAGATCCAAGGCATCAGGAGGAAGAAGATGAAGTCCAGAGAGGAACATTATGAGTGGACGTGCACTATGGTAGAGGAGGGCTAGGTAGGCTAATTATCTGAGAGACAAAGTGCTTAGCGTAAGCCGAAATGTGCTTTATATCATCGAGGAGCTGTATATTGATCTCATCCTGTTTAAATATATTCTGAAGCTCCTCGTTGTTATCTATTTGCTTATTCCTCTTGGGTTTAAGTAGGGCTTTAGGGAACGGAACATGATTTGGATTTTTCGAGTTCCTAAGCCTCTATCTCTTCTTCATTAATCTCCAAGTTATCCTTGGGCTCACCCAGGTTTTGTTTGTTAGGAGAGGGTCTTTTTGGGTCCTGGGTTTGCTTTCCACTTCTCAAGGTGACAAAATTAGATGAAGCATATGGGTCTGAGTCTTGGGGTGGGTTGGGAAAGATTGGTGGAGCTTGGTTCGCTAGATATCCAGGATTAGAAGATAAGGGACCCTAGTCAACCACTTGAGCATGCACATGTGGTTCCCTTGGATTACCATACCTTAGGCTCTATTCCCTTGGTTTTGGACATTCTTCAGGTTGGGTACGGGTTGGGATTGTAGAGATTCCGACTGTCGGTTATTAGCAATGAGCTTGGATTGCAGGTTGTCCAGCGAGGTTTTCATTTGTTGCATGGTTGGAGCATAGAACCTTGTGTCTCTACCATCTTCCAGTTCTAATCAGTCTGCCTTGCGGGTTGCTGGCCAATGCACGTGGGTTGATTGACCTGATTTAGGGACAACTGAGTATATACATGACCTAGACCCATAGGTTTTTGTGGTACATAGTTGTTGGGTCAAGATTGGGTTTGCTACCATTGATTTTTCTAGGAGAAGTTAGGATGGTTCCGCCAACCTGGATTATACGTGTTTGAGTACAGATTGGACCTAACATTCTCCTGAGTAGCCTGTACATCCTCGTAAGGTGAGGATGAAGAGTAAGGAAAATCAGGAAAACTGGGATCAAAGGCCCCAACTTGGCACCCATAGGGTTCTGCAAATTAATGCCTCGAAGGTTGAGCTGACTCAAGTTGGTTCACAAACTCCCGTCTTGTGGGAGTTTGTGAAGAATGGAATCTTGAACTCTGGGATTGAGTGGATCTAGAAGTGTTCCTAGAGTTGCTAGCCATCCACTCTTTCATTCTCTTAGCAACCAGATCCACCTTATCTAGTTTATTACAGATTAACTCCATATCAAATTTATAAGAATCAATTTGAACGACGTTGGCATTTGATCTAGTTTGCTGGGATCTGTTGAAAGTGTCCATGGAGGCATGATTAATAGAATTCTCTCTCATTTCTTTGAACAATTCATACATGCTATTTGCATCTTTGTTAAGGAAATTGCTTCCGCAAGAAGCATCCTCGTGATTACAGAGTTGATCTGTTAACCCATGATAGAAAATTTGCATGAGTTGCCACTTGGGCATTTCGTGGTTTGGACACTTTCGCAATAAATCCTGGAATCACTCCTAGGCACCATGAAGTGGTTCCCTCGACCTTTGGTCGAAAGTGGTTATTTCTTGTTACAGGGCATTGGTTTGCTCGATTAGAAAGAATTTCATTAAGAAGGCTGATTTCAACTTAGTTCAGGTAGCGATCGATCTTCCTATGGTGTAGTGCCATCGTGCGGTCTTATCTCTAAGTGAGTGGGGAAAAAGCCTCATGATCATTTGCTCTTTGTCTACATTCCTCTCTTTGGTGGTTTGGACCAAAGTTGTTAGATCCTCCAAATGCTGGAATGGATCCTCAGAGCCAAGCCTGCAAAAATGTTTGATCAGGCTTAAAACCTAAGGCTTGTTTTCCACATCTCTCATAGGGATCATTATTTTGGGATGATCTTTGTAATGTGAAGGATCCTAGAAATCCTTCAAGGGCTGAGCACCTTGACTATTCATTCGTTGGAATCATGCTTGCATCTACTGCAACTGGTCTAGCTGCCTTTGAAGCAGCTCTTGTTGGTTCGGAGGTGGAGGAGGTGGTGGTGGTTGGTTATCAGCCATGGGATCTGCTTGGCTGTGACTTAGTCCTCTCCTATAATGTTCTAAAGGTTCTTCCAGACAAGGATTTAAGGACCTCCTTCCAAGCATACACTGAGAGGAAGTTGAAAGGACAAGAGAAAACCCTGTAGCATAAGAAAACAATCCTATCCTTAGGTTGGGTAGCCTAAAGACCTATAGGCTCTCAGAGGCCTACTTGAGATTAAAAATGATTTGGTTTACTTTTATTCGGTCAATCCAACTAGTTAGAGGGAGGAATTGGGGAGAAGGATCTTCCTCTGGCTTTCACATTTGGTTCATTTGATACCCCCCAACTGCTGTCATTTGACGGTACTCCCCTAGTTAAACATCAGATGGATTGGTAGAAGCAAATCAATTACAAATAATCTTAATTTGAGCTCCCGAAGAGCGAGTCCAATCCTTAGGGCTAATGTCTACTCAGTTTTAATTAGGCTTAGGATTGAGTGTGCTCTTTGATTGTGATGGGCTCTTCAAATGGGTTGTGCCCTTAAAAATCAGTTAATACTTAATCTGACTATTTTGCTTAAGCATCGGTAGATTCTAGGCTAGAAGAGCCTAATGGATATCAAGAGGAGGCATCTCCTCTTAACCTAGAGGAGGTTTTGGCAGCAACTGATCTTCCATCGGATCAGTCGAAGAAGATGTAGAAGTAGTAGAAATTGAAAACATAACTGAAGTAGTAGGTCTATGAGCACATGTCGAAGGAGGGATGAGAGATGGTCTCAAAGGTCGCTTCCCATGCATAAATATAAAAAATGATCAAAGGCACACTCAACACCATAGTGAGAAATTGTGGCAAACAAAACTCGACAGTAGCTAGAAAAGCAGGTTTTCTTCTTTTCTAATGAAAAGAAGACCTAAGGTACGCATAAAATATAAGATGCAAACAAATACTGTATTAGTACAAATACGCGTCTTGTGTGTCTACGTAGTGCTTCACCCTATAATCTCGAAAGTCGAAAGTCTAGGATCGAGAATGCTCACTACTGGCTCCTCGGGGCTTAGGTAGTGAGACAAACTTGTTGATTTTCAACTAAGGCCCTAAGAAGTGAAAAGAGGAGAAATAGAAGCAATGACTCGTGTCTCCTGTGTGATTGTGTTGTGTGCGAAATAGCAAGCAACAAATTGTGATGAAAAACCCGTACACAAGTTCGTAAATAGAAATTATGTCATGAGTTCTTAAGGAATTTCCTCTTTTAATATAAGTTTTCTTAAGAAAAGAAAGATAAAATGTCTCACTTTCTAGTCTTTTTCAAATCAAATAATGGTCTTGCTTAAGTGTGATATGCAAAAATGACAGGAACTAAAATAGTAAACACATACCTGTCTCCAACAATCTCCAAGATGCAAAACATAGTATAAAATCTAGTAGAAAAGATGCAACCTAAAATGGATGCCTATGACATACAAATGCTAGTAAAAAAAGATGTGTTTTTGTATTTTTTATATTTCTATCTAAATGCAACAAACAGAAAAGAGGGAAATTTAACTACTTATTACAAGCCAAAGTAAAAAGAGTCTCTCTCTCACTAAAAAGAAATGCAAAAGAAAGTAGAAAATAGGTCTTCTTTCCACCTAGGAGTCTCTCAAATGGATCTCTTGAAAGAAAACAAAAACCTTAAGTTAGAATAAAGAATGCAAAATAAATGCAAAAATAATAAAAAATAATTTAAATTGATAATGATGAATAATTATGCAAGTTGCCTCCCCAATAACGATGCCAAAAAATGATGTTAAGTTTTCTCACTTTGATAAGAAATGTCATTTTGTTGTAGTATAGAGAATAAGAGTACTAACATATTTTATAATTAATACTGGTTAAGTCCAGGTCATTCGATGGTAGGCTTGTTTTAGCTTAAATTCACCAATTATTCTTAATTATTCTTTATTCACGTAATTAATTATCTATACTTAGTAATTCTTAAAACCTAATATGTTATACTTATTACTTAACTTACATTATATACATAAACTTATGAACTTAAGTTATAATATACAATACATAATATAAGTAACTTAGATTTAATTACTTAACGAATATACATATAATTTACTCTACATAATTATTTATTAATAATTTAGTTAATTAATACTTACTATGAATTAACTATACTTAAGTTATTAACTCAACTGATTATAAATTAACCTATAACTTATGAATAGTAATAACTTAGCTTAATTAGACTTATAACTTACTACAATACTTAACATACTTAACTTAATAAGTACTTAACTTAGTTTACTTAATGTTATTAACTTAAGTACTTAGTTAGCCAAAAACATATAACTTAATAAGATATAACTTAATTAAAACTAACTATACTTAACTAAAGTACTTAAATTACATTGACCTAATTACATAAATAACTTAATTAGATTATTTAAGTTATCAATAAGCTAACTACTTAATTACATAATTACAATACATTAGGGACATGAATTAATTGCAATATAAAACACGTGATACATATGGCAACTAATTCCAAATGAATTATAGACATGCATTACAAGAAATTGAAATGATTAGGCATTAATTGCATAAAAAAATGATCAACAAAAATGTTGTTTTGAAACAACAATGAAATTAGTAATATCTCAATTAAACACAAGCTACACTCAGAACAAATCAATCTCAGTAAAGGTAAGTATTAAGTAACACTTAGACTCTTCATAACATAGATAGAGCATAGGCACGACCTTAACAAAAATTAACACAGGCACTTCGAACTGAATCAACGACTTAGATGAGCTGGACCACAGTTACATCAGTGCCATGTGTCATCATCACAACGCATCATGCCTGTGGGTAGCTATCTTAGAGCCGTAAGATTAGATCATGGTTAGATAGGAATCAAGTAATAGGCACACTCACCTACGTTGGCCTGAAGGTTCATGGGAAGGCTACGGGTGCATTTCAAGTTATATTACTTTAGGCGCTTTGTTCCCACCGGTGTGGGACTAATGTGTTCCCCTTTTCTTCATGCATCTGCTGAGACCCTTGGCTCTTCATAGCAGTAACATTGCTTCTTCAAATCAGATGTAGTCTTCACCAATTGAACCTCAAGTTGACTTTAGTAGCTCCAGCATGAGTTGAATCCTCAATTGAATCCATTAATTGATCAATTGGACTCCATAAATCTACTTGAATCAACTGCTCAACAAAGCTTATAGCAGCAGCTCCTTAAACACCTGCAGTATGTGCCTAATTCCTAAGCTCTCTCTCTCACACTCACCTAATGAGTTTATTCAGTGCCTAAAGCATTTCACTACACTCTCTAAGCATATATGAATGCTTGATGATTCACGAAGATTAATAGTAGTTCGCTTATGCAACAGAGGAAGATATGAGAGAATTCAAATCAAGAAAAATCCTAGTCCTTAACTTCCAAACAAATTCCTATTACCTTTAGGAGGTTTAAATGCCATCTTTTGTGCTAGAAGATGCTTGGAAACTTGTCTAGAATTCAAAGACTCCCTTATGCAACTATTTTGAACCCATCAACCTTAGAGATCACAATAGATTCAAATCAACCTAAGAGCTTCATAAAAATCATTATAACAAATTCCTAACAACCTCTAGAACACAAAACACCCCTCAGAAATGAGCTTAGGAGTTCTGAGCTCCAATGGCGACTGGAGTTGACCAAAACTCAGCTGAAATTTATCTTTAAATTCTAGAGCTTCTCAGATCAAGCTATCAATCCAAATAAGCTATATATGATCTATAGAAACTATTAAGACCAAACAGAAGGAGATTTGATCAACCTAAAAGTTTTCTCAGATCTGTTGCCTGAGCATGAAAGTAGGATTGTTCATCAAAGGAATATGAAGTTTTAACAACCTAAAGAATAGGTGTTACATGTTCAGTTCAAGCTATTGAAGCTTAATGATCTATTCCTAAGCTCGAAGGATGAGGGATCATCTTCAACCACTTCTGTCAGATCCGGAGAAGATGAAGTTGACCAGAGATGACTATTTAATAAAAATTAGATGTGAGTGATGGAATTTACTCCTTAGAAGCTGACTGAATGATTTAAGGACCTGAAGAATTAATTCAAATGTGTTAGCTCGAAGTCAGTGAGCTCTGGTGACTTACGGTGATGGTCGACAAAGCTTAAAACTCTATGAAATAGCTCACAAAAGACTCAAAAGCTTCCTTCTCTTATTGCGAAGCTCAAGAAATCAACAATTTGACAAAAGTAAGCTTATAAAGTCTCTATGAACTCGAATTGATTCAATATTAAACTTGAGTCCTCTAGAACATGCGTGTGATTGGATGATTAAATAGATTGAGGCAAAATGTTGTATAAGATGAAGCAGTGGTGATTAGGTGATTAATTAGGCGATTTGACTCCTTTAGAGTTCTGCTAAGGACAATAGAGCTCGAAGGTTGAAGCGAATTAGGCATATGGTGATTTTAGGCTAATAGCGTGGGAAAAGAAGTGATTTGTGGTCGTGAAGAGAGGAGAAGAGTAGAGGAAGGTTTGATTTGGTGAATTGAAGGCCAAGCAAGGTTGGATTGACCTTGCCGGCGTTAGAGGAGGAAGAGGAAGCTGAGATTACATTACCCTAATCTACCTAATTAACTATGCTAAAATAATCTAGAGAACTACACTAAGCTAATGCTACTATTACCTGGACGAATGGAGGTAGAGGATGCCGACGATGCCTCGTCGGAGCTACAAGGAAATCATACGAGATTGGGAAGAAGTCCGGTGAGGAATTGAAGCGAGATTAGAGAGAGAGATGGATGTGTTGCTCCATCGCTGTGGTAGAATTGTGGACAAGATGTTGAGAGAGGTGATTAGCTCTGCCGGAGCTGATTCGAGGAAGAAGGTTGCTGGAGTGAGAAGAATAGCCTATTGACAGCTCAGTTCAGGGAAGAGGGATAGGGAGTTGTTAGTGAGAATTGGAGGGAAGCGCTATTTGTAGGTACCGGAGGTGGAGAAGGAGTTATCTGGATAGAAAATAGGGTAGATTCATCAGACTATTTTTTTTTAAAAGAGATTCATCGGACTGTTAATCGTCGTCTTTGACGACGGCAAGCTGTTCCATGTTGGAGAAGGTAGTTAATGACGAATCTACACTGTTGGATGCACGTGGTTAGTTAGGATGTTGCTTGGTGTCCACAGAAATGAAGATTCTCTGTCTGATCTCCGGTCATTAGAGAGAAGAGTCATCGACCATCATCGGCCGTCGATGAGAGAGAAGAGAGAAAGAAGAGAATGTGAAGGCTGAGTTCAAAGGATCGAAATGCAAATAAAAAGGACCTAATAGAAAATGATGGACCAAGATGTAATAAAAAAGACTTATTTGAAATGAATCCTAGGGACTACAATGAAAATTATTAATTAAAAATGTAAATTAATTTGTTTCTTTTCCAACTTTTTATTATAAGCTAAATATATGTTAAATAATATATTTATGGATTGGAATTACATTTTTGCCCCTTTATGCATTATTTAATTTAATGTTAATATTATTAACTTATATTATATAATACATATAAGCTTAATCTAAGTTATAAATAGCTAAATACATAGATTTAAGTCCTTATTATTAATTAAATATAGAGGAAAGCTTATTATATAATAATTAATCTATTTTACAATATAATTAAGGTTATTATACAATATTAACTTATTTACTAATTAACCTTGTTTTAATGATATTACTAATTAATTAACTCGGTAAACTAGCTTATTTAGGTAAATTAGGAGCCATGATGAATCCCTCATCGCCCACCTAAAAACTTTAACTCCAACACCGATCCTCTATATTTTGACCCTCGGCAGATTGTCCCTTGCCAATTTGACTCATCTAGTCTTGGGTTCAATCAAGGGCAATCTTTAGATCAACCTATGGCCTCTTAATTAGCACCCACAAGTAATCAATATAAGCAATGGGTGGAAAGGTTATGCGAGCTGGATAACATGAGGGACAAACTTTTGCAAGAGATGAAACACATAGATAATTGGGCTCAAAAGAACCAAGCTAAGATGATGCATCAAGAGATTATTAGAATGAAATCTTAGATGGTAAATGTAATGTTATAGATACACAGTTTTTTTGCTTGGATAAAGGATAAACCACTTGAAACAGAAGTCGAGGATCTCGGTAAAGACCCCCTATCATAAATCCAACTTATGACTCTTCCTATGAACTAATAAAGAATGATTTGATTCTATTTGAAAGTATGGTTGATGGGACTTTGGATGATGAGCCAAATTATGAGGAATCAGAGAATGGGGACTTTGAGGTAGATGCCTTCACTGATATTAAAAAAGAATATGATTTTGAGACATCCAATTTTGAATAAGGGCTAATTGAGGAAACCGATTCTGAGGATGTTCATTTTGATGGCCCTTATCTTAATTTAGGTGAGGTGGCACAGGAAGAGTTGATTTTTGAATCTGAAGAGAACTGATCAATAATCCCGCCCCCAATCAACCCCTGAAGAGACTAATTGTGAATCAGTGGGAATTGAATTTGATGAACTTGAGTCTGAATTAATTGTAGAATATTTTATAGACTTTAATCGCGTAGAAGGGGTTGATGAAAGTCAAAATATCCTGGGTAAAGATTTGAATGATTTGACGAATATGAATTAAGGAATCATCATTTCAGAGGAAAATGTAGAGAAAGAATTATACCAGAGTATAAGGGTTCCTTATGATTTTAAATTCCCGACCTTCTATAGGGACGCCTATGATCCTCCTAATTTACCTAGGGCCTATGTATTTGAGTACAGTTATTCCTTGAATCATCTTTTCAATTTTTGTTGCTAAGGGACACAAGCTTCTTATTCTGATATTTCTTGTGTGCTCGGATCTTGAGACTCAGATTACATGGGCTCAAAATGAAGACCGCACCCCATTACCGACTGCTAGGAAATAGATGGATGCGGTCATTTCTGATTTTGCATTTGTCGAGCACTCGACCTAAGGTGTGGGGCTACATTACCAACTAGTCTGCATTTGCGGACAACTAATTTTGGACTATCATGATCATTTAGTAACTCTATTTTTGACCCTCTCTTCTATTCTAATTGATTCATCTTTTTAAGGGTCTGCATCTAGTTGTACACTACAACAAAATTGGTCATTAGCAACAATATGCATGGTGACAAATAATGATTTTGTCACTGTAATTTTACATTTACTGACATAAGCATAATATTTTTCATAATATTAATTTTTCAAGTGACAATTTCCTTTACTAACAGAAATAATTGTTGCTGTTGAGAATAATTTGGTGACAAATAAAAATAATTGTCACTATCATAATTTTTCAAGTGATATTTACTTTTAATGATAAATATATATGTCGTTATTAGTACAAGATTAAAATTAGAGATAAAATTTCCATATCAGTGACCTACAACATTCATAGGTGACGATTCCATATTAGTGGATTATTATTGACCCTATGTTTGTTAGTATATACATTTTAGATGTATCAATATTTACGTTTGGTTACAAAATAATTGCATGTATTAATACTTAAATTTACATGATTTCTTTTTATTTTATATTTGATTGTGTACATATATAATCTTATGCTTTTATATTATTTGCAGATAACAAAGTGGAGTCTACATAAATTCATCCCTCCAATAATTAATTGCATTCTCTCTCTCTTTTGCATGGCTTTCTCATTCTTGCATGAGCTTACTTTACTCCCGAAATAAACTAATCAGTCTCTCTCCTCACCTCTCCCCCTCCCAAGCGCCAAAGCCAAAATCCCAACTCCCCTTAATTTCTTTTCATTGTAGGCACACAACTTTTCTAGCCCATCTAGAAAGTCCCATGTTAGACCACCTTAACTCCACTTCTCTTACGGTATATCACACCACCCCAACCCTTTGCCCATTGTGGAAGCCACAAGAAGAGGGGGACAATCGTGTGCAGGCCTTAGGGGTCGATACCTCCTCGTTCCTATTAGCACCGTGCTCCACTCCTCACAACCTCCACCATCGGCCCGCCACCATCAGCAACTCCTCTCCACCTTCTTCATCTTCTTCATCTCCTCCTCATTGTATCCAACGAAGGGGCACGGACACCAGGCTGACCTCTTCAATGACTTCCAAGAGCAGGCCCTAGCGTTGACCATCGCCAACACCACGACCACCATTGCACACACTGGTGGTTCTCATCATTCTCGTGCCACAACCTAGGGACTTGTGTTGGTATTAATTCCTTAAACCCTTAGGGGATTAACTAAAATTAACCCACCTCTGACTTAGGATGGACTTGTACAACATCTTATCTCAACTGGACTTCATACAAGCTGGGTACCAGTGTTGGTGGACCAATATCGGCATCTATGACCTACAGTTATGGGTTCCATATTCAATGGGTACCGGCATTGATGCCAAGTACTGGTACCTATGAGTTACTGTTTGGAACTCAAGTCTAGATGAGTACTCATCCAGTACTCATCATGTACCAATACATAAAACCAGTACCGGTACTCAATGATCTCAATGAGTACCGGTACTCATAAGGAGTACCAATACTTGTTGAGTACTGGCAATACCAACTATAGCCTATAGTACCGATACTCATGATGAGTATCGGTACTTGTAAGCTGATGGGAACACTATCATGAGCCATAACTAGCTCAATTTTATCTGATTAAGTTAATAAAAGCTCCTATATATCCATCGGAAGGTCTTAAAGGCATAAAACATTGATTTGAGAAGAAAACAAGAATACAGGGTTATTTCTGTAAATTTAACATTCTATCACAAAAATAGAATAATTACAGGTTTCCTCAAGGGTTGGTTAAGGGTCAAATGACCTTAAATGTCCAATAAGTGGGTTAATACAGACGAAAAAAGGTTTTCACGTGTTTTGAGAATTAAATGACTTCTGAAACCCTAAAAACAGACCCGCTTAAGTAACTGAGGTTCTAGTTAGGATAAAATTCACCTAAACCCTATAAATTTCATAGAAAAATATTCTCTAGTGTTTGGTACCTTCAATTTGACCATCAGAACTCATCTTGACCCAAAATAGAGTCTCATACTGATATTTACCCTAATTTGGGTAATTATGCAAATTACCCAGTCAAACTAGGTCACAACCAAAATCCAACTTCACCATTGGATGCCTTAGATCCAAATTAGGTTTATATCAAAATTTGGGCCCAATATGAGATAGTTTCAACCTAGTTTGCACTTTGATCCAAGTCTGACTTCCTTTATTCCACATGGGTCCCTAGCTTTTGAATATTACAAAAAGGCCCCTATGTTTTTAAATATTTTATTCAAATAGGTCCCTGCCACCATGAATCCTATTCCTACAAATTCCAGTGACCTCAATATGGCATGTTCTCCTTGATTTCTTGACGAATCCCTCTCAGATTTGAAAGGGAAGTTCGTGAAGAAATTACCTTCCTTTTGAGCCAAATCCTAAGCTCTCAAACCTTCTCAATCTCTCATGCGAATGCATGAGAGATTAGGGTACCTTGGAATTCCTATCTCCGGCAAGCTTCCCAAGCCCAAAACTCCATCCATAGGACTATAAAAGGACCCCCAGATCAGACCGAAGATTCCACGCTCGAATTCAACTGGATTCCCCCTTAATTTCGTCTCTTCTCATCCCACCGAAGCTCCTTGATGTTCGGCGAGCTCCTCTGACTCCATCCTTCGTCCGCGCGCAATACCGGTGGCAGATTTATCTCCTTTACTCTCTTCCACGTGTTGTACTCGCCGACGCCTTGTCCTCCATCTTCCTCACCGATTCCTACTCACCGGAGCACTTTCTTGCCCGAC
Organism: Thalassia testudinum; assembly: GCA_037157565.1. Lineage (NCBI taxonomy): Eukaryota > Viridiplantae > Streptophyta > Magnoliopsida > Alismatales > Hydrocharitaceae > Thalassia > Thalassia testudinum. Next base: position 18,529,391 of record JAZHRO010000015.1, on the reverse strand, counting down.
GCCGACCATACCGCAATCGGCGCCGCCTCGACTCCCCGTCGTCTGCCAACTACCTAAATAAGTCCCTTAACTCCTTTACTTCATTTTCATCCCAACTACACTTAATTTCCACCACGCTTTCGCCCGTTCACCGTCATCCCTTCCATGTCCAGCCACTCCTTCGGCGAGGCACATCTCACTCCACACACCACCAAACCCCTTGCCGTTCACCTCTACACCTCCGCCTCGACCTCAAGAGCAAAAGCCCTAACTTAGTTAGGTTGATTGCTCCCCCAAACCCTTTGCGAACACACCCACCTCTGCTTACCAACTCCGACACCATCTGGCCACCACAGCCACCTTCACGACACGCTGCACCCACCACCATACTCGCCACCCTACAGCGAAGCTCTTGAACTTATTTAACAAGGCCAAGAGGCCGTATTCTGATTTTCAGGTCTTCTCTCCCTTGACCGCTATGACTGTAGATTCCAATGAAGCTTGAAGCCTTCTCCAGCCATGCAAGTCCCAGGTGTTACGCTTAGGTTGTGCGGAGAGGCTCCAGGGAGATCTCTAGACCTTCAATTGGCACTAACATCTGCTGCTGCTGTTCCAATTCAGCGAAGGAACCCATTGCAACTGCACGCAGAAGGAAGGAGGTGAGATTAGTCCCACCTCGGAAGCTGACAAGCGTTCGCAGCCGAATAAATTGATTTTGTGCTTACGGCTTATCGCCTCAGCATGCATAGGGGGTGAGATCGTCGCACCCCTCATGTGCCTCGCTTGTGACACCTACACGTGGGTTTGGCCGATCCGATAACCCGCCTAACCTAAGCACTCCTCGCTCACCACCCACGCTAGTGAGCCTGGTCTCGGGTGCGCTCTACCCGAATACCTGATAAACCAAGGCCTTGGGAGGGTGGATCCTAGAGAGAGAAGGAGAGAAAGTGTGCGGGGGCAGGGGGTTTTGCTCTCAGGACCAACGGCCGACACTCAGCCCTTTAAGGAACCTCCCCCTTGCGCGTGAAGAAGGAAAGGAAGCCTAAGCAGAAGAGAGAAGAAGAAGGCACAGAAGAGAAGAGGAGCTGTAGAAGAGAAGGAGAAGAAGAAAGAAGCCATGAAAGAAGAAGCAGCCGGGCACTGTAGCAATGAGCAGGATAACCCTCTGTGAGCTTCATTTGAAGTGCATTGTGCACTTTTCCTACATGGCATTTAATTGATTAGTACTATTGAAATATTTGATATAATTGTGAGGGGTAATTGATGATTCAAATCACCATTTTATCCCATTCTTTTTGCATTATCTGACATTCACTTTCATTCATATTTGCTTGGAATTCTATTGCTTATATATTTGTGTTGAATTGCAATCTTGAGAATCATTTTTGTCAATTGCTCCCTTTGTTCGACCTTGGACTTTCATTCCAGTAATAAATATTATTTATTTTTCGCGCTGATTGAACCTATACTACATGCATTGATTTTAAAACCCAATTCAGAGCGAATAACATTTTGGTGCTGTTACTAGGGAGCAACGCGCAATTTGACCTCTTGATTGCAATATCTGATCTGGTACTAACTTGCTATATATCTTTTGATAGTGATCTATTTCAGGGACTCATTGAAAGAAGATTAGCCGCACATCAGCCACTCCAGGGGCAGGTAAACTCCATCCACCCTCTTCTAAGCCCCTGATTCTGAAAAGCTAAAAAGGGAAAAAAATCAATTAGGGCTACTTGCATTCTATTCTTAGACAAATCATCAAGTTGCCTGATTTGGTACATTCTAGAGAAACATCCAAACCCAGATTTGTGCACCTACTTAGGATCTTAAGGTATCTAGGGCTATCTTGAATTGGACCAATCAGAGCCAATAGGGTTTCCAGTTTAGGGATTTAGAGACACACTTGCTTAATCAAGAATTAATCTTCCCAAACAGTGTGTGCCTAATCCTTGATTGAATTGATATATTCAAGCAAACCCTAAAATCTGGCTCTAATTTCATTTGAACACTAAAAGAGGGACCTAAAATTTTTAAAAGGATAAAATAGGTGAAGTTGACCCACCTTGTTGGGTTAGCTAATCTTCAAATTAGGTCACTTTGTACAAAAACATCTTAAAGTTCAAGTGAAATCATAAGCACCTTTTCTCTTAACTTAAAACTGGTAGACTTAAGAGGACAAGTCCCCATTCTGGTCTACCTGGATCCCCAGTGAAAAGAGAGGTCGGGTGGGAGAAACCCTGTAACGCGTGGGGGTGCTCTATTGTGTAGGGTTCTTCGCGGAACTCTCCCTCTCTGGCTGCCTAGGTAATTCTTAGGTGGACGGCTTTCTGTCTAAGGGGTATCATCCGCCCCGAACCACTATAGTCATCCAAAAAATTTTTGGGTGTCTTGATTAGGTCCATCACCTGCTATCCCTCATCTATTCCATTAGTGCATGTTTGGGAGGAGGTCCTTAAGACCATCCTTGAGGCCTCCATTAGCTATTCACTCTTGTCGAGGTTGAGCCTCGACTTCCGTGTTGTGTAACAACCTGATCACATTGACATATCCTCTGATTCAGAACCTACTTCCCCCTTATCAGATATGGATCACCAAAGAGAGAAACCTAATCTTGAGCAACAATTCCATGATTTCCAAAATTGAATCAATGCCTTCATCAACCCACCACCGCGTCCCCACATGTGAGATCACTATAATCTCGCAGCGGTGGAGATTGAACCTCGAATCAACATTCCCATGGGAGGACCCAAGGTAGATCTCAAGCCTAGCATGCTTCATATGACCCCAAAATATCATGTCTTGAACTTCAAGGATCCTTTCTAGCACATCAAAAACCTAAAACATCTGGCCCACACTTTTGGGGCAGATGTACAGAATCGGGACGGATTACTCTTAAAGCTCTTCTCATTCTCTCTGGCTGACAAAGCCGCTCACTGGTTTCAAACTCAACCACACACGATCAACACATGGGGAGAACTTCAAACCGCCTTCCTACAAAAATTCTACCCCCTTGGTCGTACAAACACAATGCGGCACCAAATCACGCACTTCTCCCAAGGAGCAGGAGAATCTCTACATGAAGCATGGGATCGTTTTCTGGATCTCATGCGTAAGTGTCCTCATCACGGAGTTCCAAAGTGGGAACAAGTCAAATCCTTTTACCACGGACTCCATGAAGACATCAAGCTCTTTGTTAATGCAACCTGTGGTGGTAGCATCATGGGTCAACATGAGGACACGATTTGGGAAATTCTCGAGAACATGTGCGAGTACTCCCTGAATAATGAGTCATTGGGTGCGTACGACCGGACGTCCACCTGCGCATTGACAAATAATCGGGGGGCACATGAATCCTTAGGCCTTTCCGCTTCTGTTGATCTGGAGTTGATAGCCAATCAATTGGACAAGGTCTCCATTATTGAGAAAAAGGTAGACGACATCACTCGTCATCTAAAAAAATCCACCTTCGCACCTCAAAGCACATGCGCACACCCGCCCACGGGAAGGGAGGCTGCACACAACATCTACCACTCCCCGGGGATGGATGCATATCCACCCCTATCTGATTATGGCTTCGGAGGCAACTCCGGATCGACCCACCTCAGTTGGGGGAACTCTGAACCCTCATACCCTGATTATCTCGGAGCTCCTCAGACCTGCAAGGATCTTCACGCCATCCAGAATAATCCTTTCTTCACCACTTACAACTCTGGATGGCATAATCATCCTAACTTTTCATGGTCGAGAAATAACCCAAATCCAACACCTCAATTTCAACCTCGACCATAGGCTCTGCATCCTTATCAGCCTAGCCAACCAAGGCCCACTCAAAATTTCCAATCTGGACCACCTAAAGAAGATCGGACATCTTTGATTCTTCAAACCTTGGTTGACATGCAGAGACAGCACAAAGAAGACATCATTGAACTTCGCAATCAAGTAACCCAGCTGGCAAGCTCTCGCCAGCTTGGTACACTTCCTTCCCAACCTCTACCAAATCCTAACAACATGTTGACCTAAAAACACATTGTAAACCAAATCCAAGGTCAAACATGTTATACCCAACTTGGTCCAACGACTCATACCTGCGTATTCTCTCCATCCACCTTAGCTGAGCCAAAACACACCATGACTTACCCAACACCACCCACACAGCAACAGCAAGGTTCGACTTTTCCCCATCCACCTCCCCACCATGATTGTGCTATGATCAATGTTATGAAACCTATCCTTAAAGATAGCCAATCTATTACCTTATCCCAGGTCATATCTCACCTACACACTAAAGGATTGTCAGAAATTGATATAACGGAAACTTTGAGGAATGCACAAGTCACTATTCCACTACTTGATATCCTCACTCTCAACCCAAACCCATCTGACTTACCCAGAAAGGAGATGAAAGAACAAACACTAGGAAAGGTAGTACTATCTGAAAATATAAGTGCCATAATCCAAAACAGTCTACCACCTAAGAAATCTAATCCAGGCACCTCGCTAATCCTTTGCAATATTGGTGATACAAACTTCAAGCGGGCTGTACTGGACTTGGGTGCTTCAGTCAACCTCATCCCTACCAACCTATTTGAAAAGTTACAGATTGGACGGCTAAAACCCGCTGATATCACTTTGCAATTAGCTGACAGAACCTTGTTCACACCAATTGGGATGATAGAGGATGTGGTAATTAAAGTTAAGGATTTCAGCTACCTAGTAGATTTCTTAATTCTTGACATGAAGACACCGCAACAAATGTAGGATATGCCTATGATTTTGGGAAGACCATTCTTAGCCACTGCGAGAGCCATAATCAATTGTGAATCAGGGCATATGACAATTGACTCAGGAGATCAACATACTAAGATTAATATTTTTGAGGCGACAAAGGAAAAATACTTGACAGAACAACTAGGTTTTATATAGGACCTCATTACCATATCCTTAATAGAAAACCTAGAACCTGAATTAGAAACCTTTCACATCCTAGAGGATGGTCTAGTCGAGCATAATGACATGAGTATAGTGGAGGCTTTCACCTTTGAACTTGAGGATATACCCAGAAATGTTGGGAAACATGGTGATAGACCAGATTTAGAGTCCGTGGATATGGAGACTTTTTGTTTTGAGGACAACCAGGAATCAGGATTGGACGATATTGAGAGTGACCTTCACCCAGAATATGAATCCTTTATAGATTTCAAGTTTTATGATTCAAAAGGCACTCTCTAAGCATTCACTTTTAATTGGGATGACGATTATAGGGAAAATTCATTTGAAGACCCAATCTATGAGTCATTTCTCGAAGAGATAATCTCAAACCCAAAAGAAAAGAATCAAAATGATTCATCAGGTATCGATGTGATAGGTCACAGAGCATGAGAGGAACCATACATCTGGGATACACTAACTAGACCCATTTCTATTGAGCCTTGGAATCACCACAATCCTACTATAGAATCCCATGATTACTATACCTTCCAACTATTTCCTCCACAGAAACTTAAGAAAGATCATCCAGAAAAAAATCAACCTGACTTATATCTGAGACATTCTGGAATGACTATCCACCATTCTTTAATACTTATCTGTGGCCATCCAATTCTCATCCATCACGATCATATCATTCATGAAGATAATCACATCTCTTTGAGACTATTGCGCCCGGCTGATGGCGTTAAATTTAGCGCTTAATGGGAGGCAACCCGTCATTCCAAAAAAAAAAAAAACCTGAGATCCTTCTAATTATCCTTCTATACTTTACGTCTATTGCACTTTGAGTTCAATTTTAGAATAGTTGATCCCACCTCTGGTACTCGTATCAGAGCTTGAAATCATTCGCAACAGTCATCTCGACCTGTTCACCCACCCGATAATCCTGTTCTAATCTTGAACCCAAAACTATTTCATACCCTATGTTTACAATGAGGACATTGCAAAACTTAGGCACGGGGGGTGGTAAAGTGCAAACATACAAAAATTCATAGTTTGGAAAGGTTCTCACAAAAAATACATATTCCAAAAAACCAAAAAAATAAAAAATTTAAAAAGAACAAAAAAATGGAGAAGGGAGGAAATTTTGAAAGAATTAATTGCATATCATTCTTGAGGAAGAAAAATGGGAGGTGATATAAATGTCAAAAAGGAGCACATTTGAAAATAAAAGTGAGTCATTAGTTAAAGATTAAGGAATCTACTTAGTTCTATACCAAATCAAAAGAAAGAAATAAAAGAAATAAAAGTGCTAAGAGACAAAAGAAGATTAGTATGGATGCTGATCTTAGGCCTCTTGGGCTTGTGTTTAGGCTTAAAAATTCAAGTCTCCATTAAGATATGGATAGTCCTCAAGAGGTTAAAGAAAATGCGAAACTTAAATACTAGGTCTAAGGCTTAAGGATTATTCGACCTCGTTAACTGACCTCTGGTTAGTGGGACTCGGTAACCTAAGCACCCTAATCCACACACAGTTTGGTTCAGTGGGCTTAATTATCAAAATCACGCAAATGTGTTAAATTTGTTCTGAAAAAGCTACCTAGATTAGGAGTGGCTGATCAACAGAAGTTGATTTGGAAGAGTTCCCAGTGTGAAGAGGCGAGAAATTTCCCTTGAAGATGCGTAATAACATACCGTCTCCTCGATGCTTGTCTCCTAAGATATCTAAATATCCTACTGGGGGCATGTAAGCACCTTGTGCTGGTTCAGATGCCATGGGCTGCATTATCACGAAATATCGATTGCCAGGGTTTGGATTTAGCTACAGAACGCCGTGGGTGGGATTATCCCGAAAACTCGAAAGCCAGGGTTCTGGAGGTTACCATGGGCGGTGCTATCTTGAAGTATCGATTGCCAATGACCCTGCGAGGATTGATGGTGGGAGCTAGGAATCTGATACAGACCTTTCTGTAAAGCCAATTCGAAGCTAGAAATAAAGAAAAGAGAGAGAAAACTCTCCAAAAATAAAAAAATCTTCTGTCTTTCTCTTATAAAAATGCACTGCAAACTGAACATGGGCGAAACATGTTACAAGCATGGGTGCTTTAACCACGGAGTTCAACGAACCTTAGGTTAGTTCCTGTGGGCCTTAGAAGCCTTTGCGGCGGACTGAGGCTAGAGCTGGTTAGGTCCGGATTTTGGTTGGTACTTGAGTACCTCTAGGCCTACTATTGGCATTCTGACCTAATCTACAAAAGAAAGCATACAGTAGAAATCTGAGCATAAAAAGGCATGATCTAGAATTTAAGTTAATTCCTTGAGATTTTGCTAAGGGACTAGCAAAAGCTAGGTATGGGGGTATGATGGGAACACCATCATGAGCCATAACTATCTCAGTTTAATCTGATTAAGTCAATAAAAGCTCCTATATATCTATCAGAAGGTCTTAAAGGCATAAAACATTGATTTGAGAAGAAAATAAGAATATAGGGTTATTTCTGCATATTAACCATTCTATCAAAAAAATATAATAGCTGTAGGTTTCCTCAAGGGCTGATGAAGGGTCAAATGACCTTAAACGTCCAATAAGTGGGTTAATAAAGACAAAAGGGTTTTCACGTGTTTTGAAAATTAAATGGCTTCTGAAACCCTAAAAATAGACCCACTTAAGTAACTGAGTTTTTGGTCAGGATAAAATTTACCTAAACCATCTAAAATTCATAGAAAAATATTCTTTAGGGTTTGATATATTCAATTTGACCATTAGAACCCATCTTGACCCAAAATAGAGTCTCACACTATATTTACCCTAATTTGGGTAATTATGTAAATTACTAAGTCAAACTAGGTCACAACCAAAATCCAACTTCACTATTGGATTCCTTAGGTCCAAATTAGCTTTATACCAAAATTTAGGCCCAATCTGAGATAGTTTCAACATAGTTTGCACTTTGGTCCAAGTCTGACTTCCTTTATTCCACATGGGTCCCTAGCTTTTGAATTTCTTGGAAAAAGGCCCCTATGTTTATCAACATTTTCTTCAAATAGGTCCCTTCCACCATGAATCCTATTCCTACAAATTTCAGCGACCTCAATATGGCATGTTCTCCTTGATTTCTTGACGAATCCCTCTCAGACTTGAAAGGAAAGTTCATCAAGAAATTACCTTCATTTTGAGCCAAATCCCAAGCTCTCAAACCTTCCTAATCTCTCATGCGAACGCATGAGAGATTAGGGTACCTTGGAATTCCTATCTTTGGCGAGCTTTACAAGCTTCCCAAGTCCAAAACACCATCCAGAGGCCTATGAAAGGACCCCCGGATCAGACCGAAGATTCCACTCTCGAATTCGACTGGATTCCCCCTTAATTTCGTCTCTTCTCATCCGACTGAAGCTCCTCGACGTTCGGAGAGCTCCTTCGACTCCATCCTTCATCCGTGCGCAATACTGGCGGTGGATTTATCTTCCTTGCTCTCTTCCGCATCGTGCTGTACCCGCCAATGCCCAGTCGTCCATATTTTTCGCTGATTCCTACTCATCGGAGCACTTTCTTCCCCGACGCTGACCATACTGCAATTGGCATCGCCTCAACTCCCCGTTGTCTGCCAACTACCTAAATAAGTCCCCTAACTCCTTTACTTCATTTTCATCCCAACTACACTTAATTTCCACCATGCTTCCGCCCGTTCACCGTCATCCCTTCCACGTCCAGCCACTCCTTCGGCGAGGCACATCTCACTCCACACACCACCAAACCCCTTGCCGTTCACCTCTACACCTCCGCCTCGACCTCAAGAGCAAAAGCCCTAACTTAGTTAGGTTTATTGCTCCCCCAAACCCTTTGCGAACACACCCACCTCTGCTTACCAACTTCGACACCATCCGGCCACCACAGCCACCTTCACGACATGCTGCACCCACCACCATACTCACCATCCTACGACGAAGCTCTTGAACTTATTTAACAAGGCCAAGAGGCCGTATTCTAATTTTTGGGTCTTCTCTCCCTCAACCGCCATGACTGTAGCTTCAAGCGAAGCTTGAAGCCTTCTCCAGCCACGCAAGTCCCAGGTGTTACGCTCAGGTTGTGCGGAGAGGCTCCAGGCAGATCTCCAGACCTTCAATTGGCACCAACATCTACTGTTGCTACTCCAATTCAGCAAAGGAACCCACTATAGCTGCACGCGGAAGAAAGGCGGTGGGATTAGTCCCACCTCGGAAGCTGACAAGCGCCTGTTGCCGAATAAATTGATTTTGTGCTTATGGCTTATCGCCTCAGCATGCACAGGGGGTAAGGTCCCTGCGCCCCTCACGTGCCTCGCCCGCAACACCTACACGTGGGTCTAGCCAATTCGATAACCCGCCTAACCTAAGCACTCCTTGCTTACCACCCACGCCGGTGAGCCTGGTCCCGGGTGCACTCTACCCGAATACCCGATAACCCGAGGCCCTGGGAGGGTGGATCCCAGAGAGAGAAGGAGAGAAAGCACGTGGGGGCAGGGAGGTTTTGCTCTCAGGACCAACGGTCGACACTCAGCCCTTTAAGGAACCTCCCCTTTGAACGTGAAGAAGGAAGGAGGGGAAGCCTGAGCAGAAGAGAAAGAAGAAGTTACAAAAGAGAAGTGGAGCTGTAGAAGAGAAGCCCAAGAGAAGGAGAAGAAGAAAGAAGCCACAGAAAGAAGAAGCAGTCGGGCACTGTACTAGTGAGCAAGATAAGCCATTTGACCGGCTGAGTAGACATTTGAGCCTCATTTGAAGTGCACTGTGCACTTATCCTACGTGGCATTTAATTGATTAGTACTGTTGAATATTTAATATAATTGTGAGGGGTAATTGGTGATTCAAATCACTATTTTACCCCATTCTTTTTGCATTATCTGACATTCACTTTCATTCATATTTGCTTGGAATTCTATTGCTTATATGTTTGTGTTGAATTGCAATCTTGAGAATTATTTTTGCTAATTGCTCCTTGTGTTCGACCTCGAACTTTCATTTGAGTAATAAATATTATTTGATTTTTGCGTTGATTCAACCTATACTACATGCATTGATTTTAAACCTGATTCAGAGCGAATAACATAAGCTATAGGTCCTGGTGACTTCAAGTCCAGAACCTTACCTGGAACTCACTTGTACTGGTACTTATGATGAGTACCGGTACATGTAAGTACCAGTTTTGGACTTAAGATATCCTGGAGTTGATCTGGAGCTAGCAGTATTAGTACTCATGAAGAGTATTGGTACAAGCTAGCTACAGTATGCTGAGTACTGATACTAGCTACAGTATTAGTTCACTTTATTGTGTATAAACAGTATGCTGCTTGTACCGGTACTCATCCTGAGTACCGGTACTAGCGACAATTACAGATTGTATTTTGAATTTTCTGGGAATTCCAAAAGCTAGATCTAAACATGTAGATTACGGAATAACAAAATAAGCTATTTAAACAGTACTATCTATACAAAAGAGACATTCATTGATAATAAGACAATATATATGTATTTCAATATGCAAGCAAGATATATGATTATGTTCCTTGATCAGAATATCAAAGAGAACTTGTGGAGAAAAGGTTATCTGGATTCATTTTCAACAGAGAAGATAGAGGCTGCGGTATGGATCTTCCAAGAGTTCCTAATGACTTTTAGGAGAGGTCTAACCTTTGCTCTGAAAAGAAGAACCTCTTCTTCTCCAAGTCGTCTCCCTTCTTCTATCCCTCTCACAGCTCATGATGGGGGCTTACTAGAGAGAAAATCACACTTAGGGCTCCTGGGGACCATGACTACCCTAATAGTCAACAATTAGTGTAACTAATTATTTGGGTGAATTGCAACTTCACCCATTGAGAAGTCACTATTCACAACTTTAAGTCTCTGCACATATGTTTTAAACACCACACTAAACCATTTTCATTTACGCCCATGCACTCAAAACAACTTAATTTGATCACTCTAAAAAAGGGCTTTAGATGATAGTTACTTATTATTATTTGATTATATCAATATGTATGTTTACATATACAAGTCCATATGTTAGATTTTAATCCAACAACTTGGACACACGCTTTCCCTCCTTGCCTTCCTCCTTTGTACGAGCACTCGGCCGGTAGGCCCACACTGCCAAGCCCGCACTGTCGAACTCCACGCATGCGCTCACGTCAGCTCCTCACGGTGACAACGCGAGGGGAGTGAGTGTGTGTGTGAACCATTGAAAATCGACTCCCGCGGCCACGAGCAAGCATGGGAATCTCCATCATCAGCCACCGTGCACCTCTGCCCTGCCCGTGTGTGCAGGCGTTCTCCACGGCCATCGACTAGCTGATCCCCTGCCCACGCATATGATCATTTGATTTCTTTGTTTACATTTCAGTTCTTGGTAGATTGGTTAGCATATGTGATTTTGTGGATATTCCTCAAGTTTTTGATTCAATCAAAAGTGTTATGCGTGTTTGATTTCAGTGATTGCAACTTGCTTATTTTGATAGTTTAATTGGAATAACTCATGTGAGTTTTATATTTTTCCGTCATAGCTTCCTGCTAGTAATAATTAGTTTAGCCATAATAATCTCTTAATTTAATTTTGTTTAGCTTTCTTTCCTACCTATTTGTAATTAGAAATAATTTCGTTGCAAATATCAACACAAGAAAACAATTGTTGCTTGTAAATAGTTCATTTCCTTTGTACCTTTTAATGGATAAGATGTGAATCTATTGCCTCCCTGTGATTCAACCCGGTGTCCCACTTCACGTGGGGAGCCGATTATAAATGTTTATTGATGTTTTGCTAGCGATTGGCTTAAACTAAATCTGAATTTAATTCCTAATCTATTTGATACAATTATTAATTCGCTTAGGACACGATCAATAGGATGCAGGGGGATAACAACGGCGGATCCGGTGGAGGCCATGGCAGACTCCTCCTTCTTGGAGGCATGGAAGAAGGTGGACCCCAATCTGGAACCCCCATGGCTGCTCTCTCCTTCATGAAGCCCCGAGCCCCTACCCCTTCCACCATTCCCTCCAATGTCCCTCTGAACTTTGTACATTCCATAGCAATCATTTGATAACTTTTAGGTATATAAACTTGTATTCAATGATTTTTGCATGATCTCCTCATAATCCTAAAAGTGAATTCTATCAGTTCCCTTGGTACAATTTGTTTATTTCACTGAGATCATGGAGAAGAATGTCTCTCCAACTAAGAAAGAAATCGAATTCGCTCTTGCTGTAAAGATGGAAATTCCTTGTCAGTACAAAGCAACTTTAGAATTGGAGATATTACGGTACATGCCTTCTACAATTTTGGCCATTCATTTTTCTATATGTAGATGAGTAAGGTGAGATTTGATGACTCCCTCCAACTTTCATTGAACAGTTGACCAACAAGAAGGTCCCCACAAAGGGTTGTACTTGTTCTCATTGGTGTTGTGGATTATTCTTTTCCCATATAAATTCATCTTCATATATATTCTTAAGTGAATAATAGGTTGATCTTCCATCCTTTTCTATGAGTTTTATCTTTGAAGTGTTTTACCATTTTTTATTGTTAATTGGATTTTAGATAAAAATTTCGGAACTCTAATTAAACATTCTTTTCTCCATGACGATTCATGCTACTCATCACAAAGGACAAGGAATTCAATAGGAAGTAGTAATACGCAACAAATGCTCGTAATATGATGTTTGATGTGCTCTAGGACCATTTATTCTTCGGAGAAAAGAACTTCAAATTACCCTTGACGTGAACGATGGTGGGCAAAATGCTATTGATTGGATTTGTGCATTAATTAAAGTTTCAATGGGAGAGTAGATTTGTTTATGACTACATGCGGATTCATGAGTGCTTAAAGTCAACTTCTAGATCCATAGTGGAGCAAAGCATGAATCCAGCAATGGCATTTTGATATGTTCAAGTGGGCCTCATGAATGATTAAAGACCTTTATAGATTTAATAGTGGTTAGATGAAGCTTCTAGTGAGCCAATGGAGAAGTGTTCAATGGTTGGACTTTTAGCTATTATTGTAGATTTCTTATATATTTTTTTAGATTTCTCTATACTTTTATAATTCTTGTAAATCCCTTGGAAGGGTACTAGATGTAACAACTTTTCAGTCTTAATGAAAGTGGGAAATGGAACTTTTTCAAATTATAATGAGAATAATATTTAATGAAATTATGTTATATTAACCACTTGCGACATATATGGTAATGATTTGAGTAATATAGTACGGATAAATCGGTAACATTTTCAATTATTGCTATATGTGATTATAGAGCAATTATTTAGCAATAATTTTTTGATATTTTTATATTATTCAATAGTGATTGTGCCATTCCATATTGTCTCCGTGGTTCTTTTATTAGTGACAATTATATTTAACACTATTATTATCAGATAGCGATATTTTGGTGACATTTTTTTGTAGCTATAAGTAAATTTTAGGGATAAATTGCAACGATTGTAGTTGACTTACAAGCTTCTACAGTGACAATTTATTGATAATTATATTTGATACCACAATTGTTAATATAGTGATGATAAAATTTGTCATAAACTTTTAGCGACAGCATTCTTAGCGACAGTAGAGTAACAAAATTTTTAATAGTTATTAAAGTATTTGAGTAAAAATAATTACTTTTAGTGACAAATGTTCTTTGTCACTAAAGTCTATTTTGTTGTAGTGCTGGACGTAAAATTAAACACTTGTTGGGAGGCAACCCAATGAATTTAGGTCACCTTGTTATTTGATTTGAATTTTTCATTCTACCATGGAAGTGATCGAGTCTTGATTCTTCAGAACTCTTGATTTTTAGGTAATATCTATTTTTTGCTTATATTTATTGCATGCATTGAGGACTCTGTATGAAATAGGCATGGGGGGTAGATAATATTTTTATAGTCTTTTTTATTTATCTCCAAATTCCTAGGTTAGTTTTTTTCTCAAAAAGTTTTGAAAAAAGAATTGGTGTTTTTAGAGTTTGAGCTACGAGAAAATTGAAAATTTTCGATTTTGAGGATTTACCGATCTTAGGAAAAATATAAACAAAGTCTTTTCTCTTAGACTTTTCATGTCATTTTTTTGACTTAATTATCTCAAATATTTACTAAAATACAAATTTGTTTCCTGAGTCTTTAATGAGATTTGAAAAAGTTGAAGTATTAATTCGATAGGATGATAAGTATGTGACTTGTCTTCCTACCCTTTAGTTTGAAGAGTTTGAGAAGATTAAGCCCTCTACATTGGCACGTACGCATTGACTCATCTTTTGGTTGACCCACCATTGAAATCTAACTAGTCAATAAGACCTAGATTGAGGTATGGCTGGCATGTTGTAGTGGGAGAGCCTCCCCATCGCCGAATGTCTAGATCCTAGCCTTACATTCATAGCTTTTTGTGCCTTTGTTCAGGAGATGTTCTTGAATGGATGGAGAGCCACTCATTGAAAAAAATGAGTTCGAGTAAAAGAAAAAAAGAAGGAAAAAATAGTAGTGGGTCTAGTACAAATAAACTCATACCTCGCTACATGTGGGTGTCGTATCCAAATAAAAAAACCTTTTTACATATGGGTGTTCCCTATTAGAAAAAAAAATCAGAGAAAAGAATTTTAAGGAAAGAGACCTAGGGTTCAATCGAGGAAATACATGCTGTTTAGCACGCGAAATCGGTGTTTAAGATTGATACATTATAGTACAGACCAAAATCGCTTGTCAACAAATATAATTTATTACTTGAATATAAGTCCAAGGTTGAACACTGTTACGACCCGGTTCCCGAATCCCTATAGGACACGAGACCGAACCGACTTGACTGATCCCAAGACTCAGTCGTCCAACGAGAAGTAACAAAAAATCAGGAAAGTAAACCACATTCACTATGCTAAGCAATTAATAGTAAAAAGGTACAACAGTAAAGAAGTAAAAACTGCTACAGTACGTATCACCACCAAAACAGTAGAAAGTAACAAGGTACAGGAATATAAGGTACAGAACGTAAAAGTACAGAACATAAGGGTACAAGAGTCTCACTACAACAGAAAGAAGTACAACAAGGAAGCTACAACACTGGGCTCTACTAGGCCCAGCACCCTCTGCAGCCGTAGGCTCTAGCTACTCAACACCTGGACGTGAAAAGGGGTTATGATTACACAACGTCAGCGAACGCTAAGTAGAGTGGCAACCAACTAACTAAAGCAGTAAAAGTGGACAGGTATCTGTTGTTTTTCAATTACTTTCTTTAACTATTTATTCTTTTTCACCACTTGGTTTATTTATCTGGTCTCTTTCTTTATCTCGAATGTTCCTCGTAGGAACAATCTTGATTGCAGTCTATTCTGAGGAGAAGGCACACATGGTGCTCTTCTGGCCGGGAGAGTCCCCCGTGATGATCCTACACCCATTCAACCACCCCAAGGTCACGGATAGACGTAACGGTGACTACAGCACGTGCGATAAGCGCATGGGTAGCTACCTCGCACTGGCACGCGGTTAGTCGTTTCCGCTAGTGGGTGCGCCCAAAGTACAACACGGAACCAGTATAGGGCCTAGCCCTCTCAGTAACAGGGGTCTAGCCCCTAAGAACCAAATAGGGGTCTTGCCCCTCTACAGTCTGCGCACCCTCGCCTGACTACCTTGGTTTACCCAGTGGGCCTAATAAGTCGGTGTAGGGCAGCTCGCTGAACCCTGGGCCCTGTGGGGTGACTAGCTCTCTCCCTACACTAGTAGCTCTCCCCGGTATAGTGTACACGAGGGCCACAGAGTCGGTGCAAAGTGGCCAAACCCACCCCAGGTCTCAACCTGAAGGTGGTAAGCACCCCTTTACACTAAGAGGTAACATGCGCTCCCCTTGGTACCACGTACTCAAGGGCCAGCAGACTTCCCAACGCATTTCCAGATCCATTCCATTTATTTCCAGGAGCTCTACTCCTAATTCCTGTAGGGTTCATGCTCATATTCCTCATGTTAAGCTATACCAGGTTTCATCAATGCTATTTCCATTCTCAGGTTATACATATGCAGCTCGTATTGCTTTCGTTCACATTTCCATTTACAGGTTATACACAGGTGGCTTATATTTCCATCATTCACATTTGCATTCTCAATTTATGTACATGCAGCTTGTATTATGTCATTTAACGTGTACAACAGGAAATTTACATGCGACAGTTAACTAGCACAAGTACTTCATATTTCACAGGCAACTGTTATTTAATTACAGGCAATTGTTATCATTCTATCTATTCATTCAAGACTGCAATTCAAATCATCCAATACAGACTTTTCAAGTGTTTCTCGTCCAAGGATTCATGCCATATCCTAGGTTCTAAGCATTCATTCCACACATGCATTTAGGTTATAATTAAATTAGGGGGAAGCCGCTCTACTAGTAAACCCAGGAGTATTGGGGGCTGAAACGGCAGGCTTACGTGCCTCAGCAAGCCCTGAACCTGCAACGGAATGAAATACTATCATAAGGAACAATCACAAGGGAACTATCAGAACAGTATGGAAAACCTTCTAACAAGTAGAAGAACTCACAAGGAACACATCAGTATCTTATTTGCGTAAAACGGAACTCAAACGGACCCTAAACGGGTCAAAAATAGGGTTTCTGTCTCAAATCAGACGTCTGGAACATCTTCCAAACGTCTTAAAAGGGTCCAGTAACGTACCTAAGTCCTGCGCCAATCCTCAGACGTCCAGGAACTCTTCTGGATCGTCTGGACCCAGCTCCAAGCGTCCGACCACCTCTCTGGACGTCTGGAAGTGCCTACAGTCGTTTGGTAAGCTCCTCAGACATTTGAAAAGCGTGGGAGGGCATGTCTCGTGCCTTCCCAAAGCGAATCCTGCACGCAGACACCCGATCTTCTTAAAATGGGCATGCAAAAAGGGATCGGCGGTCATGGAAATCACCTTTTAGATCCCACATTTAAGCATGAATCTTAACCACAATACTTAAATTATTGAATAGTTATTCAAATAATGCCATGGTGTCCAGACTGAACCAAATTGCAAACTAGGTCAAGATAATCTCTAATTGTGCCTAAATTTTGATACAAACCTAATTTGGGCCTAAGGAATGCAATGGTGAAGTTGGATTTTGGTTTTGACCTAGTTTTACTAGGTAATTTATGCAAAAACCCAAATTAGGGCAAAAGTCTGTCTGAGACTTTGTTTTAGGTCAAAATGGGTTCAGGTGGTCAAATCAAAGATGCCAAACCCTATAGAATATTTTTATATGATTTTTAAAGGGTTTAGGTGAAATTTATCATGACAAAAAATTTATTTAATTAAGCAAATCTATTTTTAGGGTTTCAAATGTCAATTAATTCTTGAAATGCGTGAAAACCCGTTTCTGTCTGCATAAACCTATTTATTAGACACTTATGACTATTTGACCTTTAATTAACCCTTGAGAAATCTGTGGTTGTTCTGCATTCATGATAGGATGGTAAAATTGTAGTTTTAATCCTGATTTCTTGTTATTCTCTTAGAAAGGATGTGCAATAAATTACCGCCTTCTGGCTGCTATGTAAGAGCATTTAATGATGGAATATGACTAAATAAAGCTAGATATGACTGATGATAATGTTATCATCATATCCCCATGCCTAACTTTTGCTAGTCCCTTAGCAAAATCTCATGGAATTAACTCAAATTCTAGACAATGCCTTGATGTTCAAAGTCCTGATTCTTCTTTTTAGAAATTAGATCAGAATGCTAATAGTAGACCTAGAGGTACTCAAGCACCAATCAAGATCCAGACCTGACCAGCTTTGCCTCAATCTGCTGCGAAGGTTTCTAAGGCCCTTAGAAACTAACCTAAGGTTTGTTGGATCCAGCGATTCAAGCACCTTTACTGGTAACATGGTTAGTCCAAGTTCAGTTTATAGTGTATTTTTGTCAGAGAGAGGGATAAAAGAATTCCTATATTTTTGGAGAGTTTTCTCTCTCTTTTTCTTTATTTCTAGCTTCGGATTTGGCTCAAAAACACGTTCTGTATCGGATTCCTTTTCCCCACCATCAATCCTCGCAGGGTCCCTGGCCATCGATGCTTTGAGATAGCACCACCCATGGCAACCCCTAGAACCTTGGCTTTCGACATTTTTTGATAATGCCGCTCATGATGTTTTGTAGCTAAATTCATGCCCTGGCAATTGACATTTTAGGATAATCCTGCCCATGGTACCTGAATCAGCACAAGGTGCTTACATGCCCCTGGTAGGGTATTTAGATATCCTAGGAGACAATCATCGAGGATATGGTATATTATTACGCATCTTCGAGGGGAATTTCTCGCCTCTCCGCGTCGGGAATGTCCAAATCAACTTGTGTTGATAAGCCTGTCCTAATCTAGGTAGCTTTTTCAAAACAGAATTAACACATTTGTGTGATTTTGATATTAAGCGCACTGAACTAGACTGTGTGTGGATTAGGGTGCTTAGGTTACTGAATCCTGCAAACTAGAGGTCAGTTAATGAGGTCGAATAATTCCTAAGCCTTAGACCTAATACTTAAGCTTCGCATATTCCTTAACCTCTTGAGAATTATCCAAATCTTAACGAATACGTGAATTTTTAAGCCCTAAAACAAGCCCAAGAGGCCTAAGATTAGCACTCATACTAATCTCTTTGTCTCTCTGTTATTCTAAGACTTAATTTTTTCTTTTTATTTGGTCTAGAACTTAAGTATATTCCATAATCTTTTACTAATGACTATCACCTTTTTGTTTCAAATCGTTGCTCCTTTGTAGCATTTAAAATCACCTCCTCTATTCCTCCTTAAGAATGATATGCCATTAATCCACTCAAAATTTCCTCTCCTTTCTTCATTTTTTTGTTTTTTCAATTTTTTTAGTTTTTTGGAATATGTCATTTTTTTGTGAGAACCCTTCAGAAATTTGAGTTTTTATGTGTTTGCACTTTAACACCCCCCCATGACTAAGTTTTGCAATGTCCTCATTGTAAACTAGAGGGTATGAAATCAGTTTGGTTCAAGGATTAGAACAGGATACACGGGTGGACGAATGGGTTGGGATGACTGTTGCGGACAATTTCAAGCTCTGGTACAAGTATCAGAGGTGGAGTCGGCTGTTCTGAAACTGAACTCAGAGTGTAGTAGACGTGAAGTACAAAAAGATAATCAGAAGGATATCGAGTTTTTTGGAAAGATGGGTTGCCTCCCGTTAAATGCTAAATTCAATGCCTTCAGCCGAGCAGAAAATGATCATAGAGGAGAAGTGGTCAAATTAGATGAATTTTATAGAACAAGCACCTTGGTCAATAGCTTGGTTGGTCCAAATAGATGCTTGTTTAGATCAACAGGTTGATGATGCAGCCCAAACCCAATCAGTTCGGTGGGTTGATAGATGTGAATCAGTAGATTTGGTGCCCACCAGATAATTTGAAACTTGAAAAGATGTGGAAGTGTAAATTCAAGGTTTGGCTGATCCAATTAGCCTGGTAAGAGTAGGGATCTTCACAAGCAAATGGACCTATGGTGGATGTGAGATCCCTACGAGGGTGATTAGAGAAGGATGAGGCATGATTTGTAGTTCTATCAATATCTGAAACCTGATTAAAAGATGAAGAATCATATGTGATCGGATCATTGAGAGGAGAATCAGAGTAAAAATTGAGTCCGATGGTGGGTCGGGGTTGAAAGCGAGTTTTGGAAGGTTTTGTATATGGAGTAGAAGAGGTGTTCTTTTAAATCATTAACCTCAGCATCTGAATCAAAAGATGAGTTGTGGTCGTTGCAGTTGAAAACTGGTTTGAATTCATTAGGAAACAACAGTTCTCCGATGTCAGAGTAAGATTCAAAATCGTCGGAGAACTTGTGAAGATCATCTTTTGAATCTAATTCGGGGTCAGAGGTTCCACCATGGAATAAATCAAGGGGTGTAGAATCAGCAACCTGACTTGGATCTGACCTAATTTTAAATTTCGAGCTTGAAAAGGTGTCCCTAGTAGGTATAGGCTCAAGTTCTTGTCTTGTAGGGAAGATCCAATCAAAACCCTACTCTTCCAGCTCCTCAGTTTCTGAATTGTAGATCGATGTGACTTTCAAAAAATTGATTTGTATCTCTGAGGAGTTTGAAGAGGTGTACTCATCAAATACGATCCTTTAATCATATTCTGGATTCAAAATCTGACTTGTATCACACGGGGCCTTGTAATAATTCTGATAAGGCTCAAATCCAGATTCTAGGTTAAAGGTGTGGGTTGAATCACTAGAATCTAGGTTGGGCTCTACATGGATGTCAGAATTGTTCTCGAGAGTCACCTTATCAGAATATGGGACAGAATTTACACCCTCGAGAGGTTTTGATTCAATCTCATTATCACAGGTGTCTAGGAAATCTAGGTTTTATGGACCAGCTTCCTGGTTTCCTAGGACTGGTTCAAAATCATGATCACCTGCAATCGGATCCTCCCAACCTGTCTTAAGATCAGGCATGTCAATCTGTATGTAATTTGAATCAAATTCCATTTAAATGGGGGGTCCATAATAACCCTGGATTTAGGAAATTATGTTGATTACCCGAAGATGTTTCAGGGATGTATTGATGTCTTTGATCGATAACACGTTTTAACATCTGCATCATCTTGTCTCTTCTTTCAAGGTCATCTTGGTGTATTTTCTACAGTGATGGCTCAAATCTACATAAGATATACTCACCATTATGCCATCTCTTAATTTCCCGGTATCTTGGCGTGAGAACATTCCAAGTTGAACCATTTTCTAGTTCTGTCAAAATCTGTTGTGCCTGTTTTGCAATGAAAGTTGTTGTGTTTGACACATTAACCTGCATATCCTCAAATGGGTCAGGTAACATGTTAGGTTGCATTTTCGAATTAGGTGGTGGATCCGAATGAAGAATCAAACTCAAGTTAGATTGAAGTTGATTAGATCTGAAAGAGATTCCCAAGAAGATCTAGTGAGATCTCTTAGGTTAAAAACCTACGGACCTTTCTGTGTGTGTTCTAGTGAAAAGATAAGGGACTGGATGTTATTTGGACCCAATCGAGGCTCCCAAATATTTTTGGATAACTAAGGTAATTTTGAGGAAAATGATACCTCTAAATCAGAAATCCGCACACCTGAGAAATACTTGGGCAACCAGGAAGGGAGAGCCCCGCAAAGACCCCTACACGGTAGAGCGTCCCCACAGGTTATAGGGTTTCCCCCACTTGACCTTCCTTGTCACTGCGGTTCCAAGTAGACCGGAATGTACAGACTTAAGACCTTAATCTACCAATTTTAGCCTAATTTGTGCCTTGAATTTCACTTGATTAGAAGTTAAATTGACTTGTGACCTAATTTGGAGGTTGGTTGGCCCACAATGTAGCCCAACTTCACCTGACCTAGCCTAAAGATGACAGAATGAAATCTAAGTCAAGACCCAGAAATCACCCAGAATGACTTAGTTTATTAAGTCCAAGATTTTAAGGTTCAAGTGATTTTAGAGCCTGATTTTTAGGGTTCTTTTTGATTAGATCTCTTCAAACAAGAGTATGGGTAGCACACAAATGCAGGAGGGTTAATTTCCTTTATGCAGGTAAATGTGTTCTAACACTTCAAAACCTTAATGTTAAAAACCTTAATTGGCTCTATTTCAAGTCCATTTTGACCTCAAAATGTACACTTTGGACTTCAAACAAGAAGGTGAGTAATCCAAGGTGATTCTAGAAATTATGCATAATCCTTAATAGGTATAGGCAATTTGGGGAGGGAATTCTAAATAGAATCGCTTCAAGCTTTAATCAGATATGAAAAATTTTTCGCAAATCAGGAAATTGCTAGTTTAAATGATGATTTACTATGAAAATAGGGCAAATGACTCCTAATTGATTGTTTCCTTTTTTTATCTTCCCAAGATTAGGAGGTTGATTATGGAAGAACAGAGATTACCTGCCTTGGGAGTGGTTGATTGCATGGAAGATCGCCTCGTGAAGTACCTTGCAAAATCATAAGAAATTAAATAGGACAAGTTAGTGCTCAAATATAATCAAATAAAGCAAGGAATAGCGGTGAATTGCGCGTTGCTCCCTGGCAACGGTGCAAAAATGTTTAGCACACGAAATAGGTGTTTAAGATTGATATGTTGTAGTACAGACCAAAATCGCTTGTCGACAAATACAATTTATTACTTGAATATAAGTTCGAGGTCGAACAAGGGAGCAAGTGTTGCATTCACGCACTAATCTCAATCACAATATAAATGAGCACAATAATTAAGCCAATAATGATTTGCAATGAACACTAATTACTCAAAATTGATCATCAATATATAATATAAGTATATGAAGAGTCTGTCTTGGCAAAAAGAATGGAAATATCCCAAAAAGTGGTGTTTTAAATCACCTTTTAGATCCACATTTAAGTATGCATCTTAACCATAGTACTTAAATTATTGAATAGTTATTCAAATAATGTCACAATGTCCAGATGCTACAGTGCCAAGAGCATTGTTCATCTTCTTCATCTCTTCTTCTTCTTCCTTCTTCTTCTCTGTTTTTTCCTTTGGCCTTCTCTTCTTCTTTCTTTTCTTAGCTTTCGCTGCTCTTCCTCTCTTCCTTAGGTTTCCCTCCTTCCTTCCCCACGGCTAAGTGTTCAGCCAACACACAAAGGAGAAAAACCCACCTTCCTTGCTCTCTCTCACTTTTCTCTCTTCCTCCTCTTCTCTTTCACTGAAACCAGGTAATCGGATCGGGTATTCGGGTTAAGCGCGTACCCGGGTCCAGGGCTGCGGGCATGGGTCGCAGCCGAGGAATGGAGGTTGGCATACGGGTCAGGTGAGAAAGGGTAAAGAGGACCTCACCCTCGTGTTCTGAGGCAGTAAGCCCAGAACACAAATTCAACTTTTTCGGCCTCAGCACTTCACCCACTTACGATGTGGGACTAATCCCACAGCTCTTCTCCTTGCACACGGTCGTGAGTTACTTGAGGTGTCTTCGTCCAATTCGCATAGGAGCTGTGGTCAATCACTCCAATTGACCGGACGAGGGTGTTTGTGCTTCGATTCCGCATCACCTGGGACTCGCACCTGGAGCTGGGATCTCAAGAACAAGGCTGGAGCTTGCTTGGAGCTACTTTGGTAATGGCGGCAATGGTCGGCAACCTAAAACACAAAGTATGGTCTTGTGGTCTTGCCAGAGAGGCTTAGTAGGATCGCGAAGATGCGACAAAGGCATTGGTGGCAGTGGCGTGCTGCGAGGGGCGTTGGAGATGGTTGGCGAAGGTGGAGGAGGTCAGAAATTGATGGGTTGTTCAGTGGTGCTTTTGTGTGGGTGGAAGGGCTAATAGGTAAAGGGGTTTGGTTTGTGGAGTCAAGGCGGAGGTGTAGGGAGTTTCGGCGTGGCTTGTGATGTATTGGAATGATGGGAAGGACTCGTCGGAGATGTGGCCGGAGCAGAGGATGAAGGTGGCTTGCATAAGTGTTGAGGGATGTTTTTGGGTTTTTGGAGATGGGATTTAACCTAGAAAACTAAGGAGACCTAGCTAACCTATTCTAATTGGATGAAAGGGAGGAATATGCGTCGATTTTGGCATGCCGGCGACGGAGAAGATGAAATCTCTGTTGAGGTGGACGGCGAGGAAGAGGGGTTCTGAGGGGTGCTCGCCGGTGTTTTGAGACGCAGACGAATGAGACATAGAAGAATCCACCAGCTATTGTCCGTGATGGCAGATGAGGAAGGAGGTCGGAGAGGCTTGCTGGAGCTTGCTGAGGATCTCGGCCGGAGAGGAGGGAAGAAGGTGAGATACTGGTCAAGAACAAGCTAAGGAAGTAAGGCATGTCCTGGGTGTGCTTTTATAGGCTATAGGTCCTTTCAAGCTTGGAAACCAAACTTGGGAGCTTGGAAGCTTCATGATTTTAGGAGACTCGAACCTTCAAAAGATTCGCACGAGCTTTGGAGTAGGAATTGGAGCCTCGTGCATGGCACAAATGGAAGGCAACTTTCTCAGGAATTCCCCTTTCTATTTTGGGAGAGATTCGTCAATCAATCAGGGATAATTCTTTAATCAAAGTTCACCGATGAAGTAGGTTTAGGAGTTGAAGGTGGAGGGGGCCTGTTGGTGAAGAAGATGACAAAGTTAGGGGGTATTTGCAAGGAATTTCAAAAGTTGAGGGGTTGTACGAGAGAAAAAGAGTCAGATTGGACCAAATTGCAAATTAGGTCAAGACAATCTTTGATTGGGCCTAAATTTTGATAAAAACCTAATTTGGATATAAGAAATCCAATGGTGAAGTTGGATTTTGATTTTGACCTAGTTTTACCAGGTAATTTATGCAAAAACCCAAATTAGGGCAAAAGTCTATCTAAGACTCTATTTTAGGTCAAAATGGGTTCAGGTGGTCAAATTAAAGATGCCAAACCCTAGAGAATATTTTTATATGATTTTTAGAGGGTTTAGGTGAATTTTATCTTGACCATAAGCTTAGTTAATTAAGCGGGTCTATTTTTAGGATTTCAGATGTCCATTAATTCTTGAAATACGTGAAAACTCGTTTCTATCTGCATGAACCTACTTATTAGACATTTATGACTATTTGACCTTTAATTAACCCCTAATAAATCCATGGTTGTTCTGCATTCATGATAGGATGGTAAAATTGCAGTTTTAACCCTTATTTCTTGTTATTCTCTTAGAAAAGATATGCAATGAATTACTGTCTTCTGGCGGTTATGTAGGAGCATTTAATGATGAAATATGACTAAATAAAGCTAGATATGGCTGATCATGACGTTATCATCACATGCCTAGAGCATTAACCTCGAGATAGAAACTGGTGAGGAGAAAGATGCTAATTCTTAGTAAGGCAAATCCGAAGACTTAGGTCAATAGAGCTGAGAGGTGGTCTTAGTCTAGTTGAAAACTAAGAGTTAATAAGGTTCACCATTTGGCAAGTAAATTATTTGTTTGCACACACAGAGGCTTAAGATTTGAGTTCAATTTAGACCTTGGGTGGGTTGATAGAGCCACAAAATGTTGCTCTTGAGACCCAAGACGTAGTAGGCTAATAGAGTCTTTGATTTGACTTAGGTGATCTATATTTGAGTTGGTACTCTAGAATTGTTCAGTCTTTGATGTTAAGATTTTGTGTATGATTCCTTTGTTTTGGTGAAAAATCAAGATTGATGATTTTAATTTAACCTATCTCAAAACTCACAATTCTATTTTTCATGTAAATACTATTTTCCGATCAGTTTTTCGCTTAGTGTTTTGCTTGAGGACTAGCAAAGATAGGCAAGGGGGTGTGATAATTTCATATATATTTACATTAATTAATGCTTAACCAATGTTAGTCTGAGGGTAATTTGAGTTAGATTGAATTTGCATAGGTTAGATTAGTCATTTTAGGGCATTTTGTAAATAATGCTTAATTTTGGGTGTTTATGCAATATTTACCTTAGATATCTCCGGTGCCTTGATGTGTTTGTTCATATGTGTGTAGGTGCCATATTTCAGACTAATTGGACCATGGCTAGAGGGAGTTCTAGACTTGAGCTCATTTAGGAAGAGACTAGGTCAAGTTGGTAGACCTATTTGGAAACCCAATTGAACCTTACACTAGCCTATTTAGGAACCTAATTAGCCTAGACCTACTCTCTATCATCTAGCCTAATTAGCCAACCCAATTTGCCAGCCATGAGCCTTGATTTTAGACCTATTAGGGCTGACCAAATTAGGAGCTACCTTCATTAGAAAACCCTAGAGCCTATACCTAACCTAATCCTTTCCTAACTACCCTTTAAGCTACCACCTAGCCACCAAGTAGCTGGCCCTACATTGCATCCCTTATCCTTGCATGGCCAGCTACAACCTATCCTATGATCTACCAACAAAACCAAACCCTAGGACCTCGAATTCCCTCCAAGTGCATTTTCCCAATCCTACCCTAACAACCTTTCTTTGGCCGGCCAAAACATCATATCCCTTTACATCAACGGCTAACCATCTAAGTCCTCCAATCCTCATCATCAACACCCTATCCTACGACCCCTAAGCCTCCTAGAAAACCTAACCCTATCCCCTCCAACAAAAATGCTATGGTCAGCCATAAGGTATCCTAAAATCCCAACCCCCATACACATCTAAAGGCCCTCCTTTAACCTATACCAATCAGCCCCCTTAGATGGAATCCTAGCCATCCACTTCATTGATCCTAGCCCTCTCAAATTAATGAATAGGAAGTCTGCATCTCCTCTATAAAAAGCCTAGGCCGTCCTCCCTTAGGATCATTCTTTAGTACTTCCAAAAAGTGCCACCAACTAGAACTAGTTCCCTTCTTCTTCATCCTCTCCTTAGAGTTCTTGGGTGTGCCTTCACACCTGGTGCTGCAACTTTGCCTTGGACTTCACCTTTGAAGCCCTTAGTCTCTAGTGTTTTTATTCTAGTTCTAGTTGTATTTAGAATTACTTTCTATTCGTTGTTCTAGTTGTAATCTTCTCTACTTGTTCAAACTTTAAGTTGCAAGAAAGTTTCAATTATTTTTCGTAAACTTGCCTTCAAGTTATTTGTTTACTTCCAATTCTTGTTCTAGTTCTAGGGCTATATTTAGTACTTGCATGCTATTAGTTCTAGTTAATCTTACTTTCATTCTAGGTGCTCTAGTTAGTCTTAATTTTGCATCTAGATTGTTTAATTTATTTCTTAGATTTTAGGAAGCGAATTAGTCTCACTGCCTCCCTGTGAATTACTTGGACTCTGTTTTGAAAATTTCGATTTCCTTATTCTCGAGTTTGATTTAAAATAAATTTTAAGAGTCTCTACGCGCAATCACTACAACGAACATGTATTTTCACAATCATATTCATGCTTAGAACAACGAACATGATGTTTTTATCGAACAACCAACTCCATGGCCAGTCGTGGATCTCCTTCTAGAATCCTCTTTGGTTAGCTAACTTAGTCCTAATCGTCACCCTTCATGCTTCAACCAATGGCTCATCTTAAACTTAGCCTACCAACAAAGTGGCACCACCTTTACACCCACATCCAAGCCCTCTATTTTGAATCAAAGCAATCCTAACTCTTCATCACATAAGCTCTATTTAAAACCCTATGGCTGGCCACCCTGGATGCAATCCTCACCTGCCAAACACCATCCTAAGGCAAACTTTAAACTTTAATTAACGACTATAATGGTGTCACCTAGGACTAGATCTTGGCCCTTGATTCAACCCAACCAACGTCTCAACCATCCAACACAGTACCAATCCAAGAGACTTCCTATTATCCAATCATATAGTGACACTTGTCTTCATCTAACTAGCCCTCCATTACTGTAAATACACTACCCATGCTCTACCATAAGACCATGTCTCCTCTTCATCTTCTCCACTACTTTCAAAAGCTTTCCTAAGTAGAAAACATAACTCCATTATGGCCGTCCACATTCTTCCATTAGCTCTCCTCAGGTACTACCTCTCCTCATCTTAGGTTTCCTTAACTTAGGATTAACCCTAGTCGTCACCTTAGGTTCCATTTCTTATCTCCTTCCCACTATTCAGGGGCAAGAAGATTGGGTGGAAACCTCCACCCCACTCCAGAGCTTCTGCACCTGCTCTAGCAGTTTGGCGATTTCTTCTACTCTTTATCTCTCCCTCATTCATTATTGTTCTCATTATTTACTGTTCCAGTTCTTAGTTGTAATAATTTCTTTTGATTTTTTTCCTTATTAGTTGTAATCCAAACTTTGCATTAATGAAAGATTTCTATTTCTATTCAGCATATGTTTTTATGACTTGCTATGTTTTCTTAGTACTTGTAATTTCCTCTTTGTAGTTAAATTTAGTAGTTAGTTTTTTCCATCTTTGATCCTTATTAAAAAAAAAAAATACAAAAACAATCAGAAATAAAAATATACCAAAAATAAAATAGAAAGACTCCTTTGAAAAAAATAGGAAACAACAATTGCCTCCTTGGGAATGATCCAGATTCCCAGGTGATGAGAACCTCATCATGAGCCATAACTAGCTCATTTTGACCTAATACAAAGGATAAAAGCTCCTACATAACTCAAGGGAAGGCTTAACTCAGAGAATTCTGAGTTTGAGAAAAAAATAAGTCATAAGGGGTAAAAATGCAATTTTACCAGTATAATCTGCATACAGGTCCAAACATAGGTCAAACAAACCAAATAAGAAGGAAAGTGGGATGATCTGATAAGGGCTACAGCAATTCCAAGGAACTAAATGATAATCTGTAACCTTAAAACAAACCCACTTCAATTCGTGAGGTTCGAGGCAAAGTAAAAATAGAATAAACCCTCTAAAATTCATATAAAAATAATCTCTAGGGTTTAGAAGCTTCAATTTGGCCTTCGGAACCCTTTTTGACCTACATTGAGAACCATGCCCAATTAATAACTTAATTTGGGTTTTTGCGTAAATTGACCGGTCAAACAAGGTTTAATATAGAAATAAAATTCACCATCATAATCCTTAGGTCCCAATTAGTCATGTATAAAAACTTGAGCCTAAGAGGAAACCTTCTTGACCAACTTTACACTTTGGTCCTCATTTATTTACTTTTTGGCCCTCAACTTTTGAACCCTCACATTTATGCCCCTAACTCTCCTTCGTTCATTGCATTCAGGTCCCTCCTGCCAAAACCTGACCAGCACCATGCTCCGGCGACCTTGCGCGGAGCATGGCGCCGCGCAGGGTAAGGGGGAGGGTCTGGTAAGACAACCGGGGGTGCCCTGCGTCGTCAGCCGTCGCAGGAACACCCCCCTGGTCGCTGCAACCCACCATACCGGCCGTGCGAACGCACGGACGGTATGGGTCTCCATATCCGGCATCCTCCGGCGAGGGAGACACGTCGTCTCCCTCCGCCCTCTTATCTGATTTCGCCTCTATAAATACCCCCGTCGCTCCGCTGTTCTGAGCAGCTCGATCCTGACGGAGAAAGACCCCCACTTCCTCTCTTCCCACTCCGACAGGGAGCCCTCCAGCTCCGGCGGCCTCTCCCCTTCCTCCTCGTCGCTCTGCCGCACTACCAGCTGCAGGGTTGCCCTCCCTCGCTCTTCCCGCGCCTCGCCGTACCCAGCTGGCGCCTCTCCGGCCCTCTCCTCGCCGCCGCCCCTTCCCCCGGGCATCTTCTTCTCCGGCGACAGTCGATACGACTGCCGCCTTGCTCCAGCCCCTTTCGTCTCCGTAGCTATGTCAGAACTTCTCCCCATCTCCCCCTCTTTCTTTTCCTCACTGTCTTTTATTTGATTAAACCCTCGACCGCTCCTGTCCACCGTCACCCCCTTCGTCTCTGGCCAAACTCCGGCGAGATTTCCCGGCCGCTCCACATCCCCATACGCCTCGCCGACCCTCACAGAACCTCCGCCTCCTCACCCTGATCAACCTCCGCCCTTCCATTTCCCACCACTCGCCCTCTGCAGACCCCCCGAACAAACCCACTTCTTCGCCTGCAGTTTGACCTAGGGCGACCCTCACGCTCCGCCCCGCTGCCTGCTAGACCCCCCACCACCTTCGCCGTGCCACGGCGAAGGTTCTTCGCGTATCTGATTAGGCCGAGAGGCCGTTCCTCTGTGGACAGGTACCTCGACCGTCGTCGCCATTGCTGCGTGGAAGGAGCACCTTCAACCTGCAGCTCCAGGTGCGATTCGCCCAGGTGCGATCCCCAGGCTGCGCGGGGCATCTCCGCGAAGCGTCCCAGACTTGCAGCTGGGGCAAAGGCCTCGCGTGCAACCGCGAACTCCTGCAGCTTCCTCAGCTGCGGGCGCCCAATTGGGGTGGGACATTTAGTCCCACCTCGTAACTTTTCAGAGGAGCGCGCCCGCATAAAGGCAAAAAGTGCCTTATGTTCGTTGCCTCCTGAGCACGGGGTGAGTCCCTCTCACTTACCCGCTCGACCCAGCCTCGTCAGCGACCACGCCCCGTGGACCTGGCCCGACCCGACTAAGCCCGACCTGCACTCCTCGCCCACCACGCACGTCGGTGGGCCTGGACCCGGGGACGACTCGTACCCGAATACCCGACAGCTCTGGGAGAGCTTTCCTAAGAGCGGCTTCCGTGAGAGAGAAACGCGGGGGAGAGGGTAGAATTAGGTTTTGCCCCCCTCTGATCAAGCTGTGCAAGTGTGCAGGCAGAGAAGAAGAAGAAAGACGCCCGTTGAACAGAGAAGAAGGCCGACGAAAGCTGAAGGAAGGAGGAGCACCGAGCGGCACTGTAGCAGCGGCGGTTTAAGTCGTCTGATTGGAAAATCAGACGACGTCCTGAAGGCAAAGAAGGAGAAGGAAGGCGAGGCAGAGGAGAACACAGAGAGGCCAAGGGAAGACTCTGCAGAAGAAGAAGAGCACGAGAAGAAGATCTGAAGAAAGGAAAAGAAGAAAGAAAGAAGAAGAAGAAGAACAGGACCGCAAGGGAGAAGAAAAAGAAAGAGACGAGCAGAAACAAGAACTGAAAGAAGAAGAAGAGCATCACTACTGCTGCAGATAAAGAAGAAGAGCAAAGGAAGAAAGTAGAAGAGCCAAGCAGAAGAAGATAAGCAAAGAGAAAAGAAGAAGAAAGAAGCCAACAAATTCTCTCTCTCTCTTTCTTTATTTTTGTAAAAGAAACTTGTACCCCTAGAATACAACTTGCTCCCTGAGTTCGACCTCGGGAACTCTTTATTTTCCGAGTAAAAAATTTATTAGCAAATGATGGCAATAACTATTTGTACTACAACGACTTAAGAAAAGCTAGTTGCTGCCACCGTTTCGCCAGTTGGCGCCGTTGCCGGGGAGCAACGGCTATTCTAGAGATAATCAAATTCCTGTTTTTACATTGCTAACAATCTCTCCTTTGTTGTGCAGAAAAATACAAGAAAATCGAGAAGACAAGCAACCGCACGACAACCACTCCAAGGACAGGTAAAATTCTATCGTCTCAATCCCTAAACTCTAAAGAGGAAGAAAAGAAAAGAACAAGCAATATAGGTCTAACCTGTCTTCTATACTCAGTAAACCATCAAAAGTTGCATGTTTTCAACCCATTATTACTGCACACTATTAAGGGTATTTAAGGGCTAACACATTCTTGCTTGAGCCCTAATTACCCAACAAAGAGCTAACTGGACCAAGTAGAGCCAACCTAGGATCCAACACTAGGGATTTAGAGACACACTCCTTAAGCAAGAATTGAGAAAACCAAATGAAGTGTGCCCAAGCCCTTGTCTGAAAATACCTATTCAAAGAAAACCTAAAACAATTGGCTCTCTAAAACACTTGAACCCTAAAAGACAAGACCCAAAAACTCTCAAAGGAAACAAGAGGTAAAGTTGCCCCCTTGGGTCAACCAACCTTAAATTAGGTCACTCTTTGCACTCAAAGAACTAAAGTTCAAGTGTAACTTTGAGCACCCTAATCTTAACCTAAAATTGGTAGACTTAAGAGGTCAAGATCCCCATTCTGGTCTACCTGGAACCGCAGTGACAAGAGAGGTCGGGTGGGGGAAACCCTGTAACCCGTGGGGACGCTCTACCGTGTAGGGGTCTTTGCGGGACTCTCCCTCTCTGGCTGCCCAGGTAATTCTCAGGTGGACGATCTTTCTGATCAAGGGGTCCATCTGCCCCGCACCTCTATAGTCACCCAACACATTTTTGGGTGTCTTGATTGGGTCCAGCACCTTCTAAACTCATCTCTTCCAACAGTGCATGTACGGTTTTAGAAATTCACTCTTGTCAAGGACAAGCCTCGACGCCCGTGTTTGTGCAGCAACCCCCTCACATTATTCTCTCTTCTGATTCAGAACCAAGTTCTTCTTCTTCCCCCATCATGGCTCAGCCAGTTGAGGAAGAAAACAATCTGGAGCACCAGCTCCAGCGACTCAATGACCTCTTCCAAAACTTCGTGCACCCACCACAGCGTCCTATGATGCGGGACCACTACAATCCTGCTGCAGTGGCTATTGAGCCTCGAGTCAGAATCCCGATTGGAGGACCTGATTCCGAATTGAAACCCAACATGATTCATGCTATACCTAAATTCCATTTGCTTAATTCCGAAGATCCCTTCCAGCACATCAAACAGCTAAAGCATCTGGCCCAAACTTTTGGGTCAGATGCGCAAAATCGGGATATTCTTCTCATGAAGATGTTCTCCTTTTCTCTTATGGACAAGGCCGCCCATTGGTATCAAACTCAGACTCGGCCGATCAACACTTGGGAAGAACTTCAATCCGAGTTTTTGAAGAAGTTTTTTCCCGTTGGTCGGACCAACGCCTTGCGCCATCAGATTACGCACTTCACTCAACAATCAGGAGAACCTCTCCATGAGGCATGGGATCGTTTCCAGGATCTCATGAGAAAGTGCCCCCATCACGGAGTTCCTAAATGGGAACAAGTCCAGTCTTTTTACCAGGGACTCCGTGAGGACATCCGTCTTTTCGTCAATGCAACCTACGGAGGAAATATCATGGGTCAGCATGAAGACACCGTGTGGGAGATTCTCGAAAACATGTGCGAGAACTCCATCAACAATGACTCCATGGGATTATTCGACAGGACGAATACCCGTGCATCGATGAATCTTAGGGGAGCACATGAGACGTAGGGCCTGTCCGCATCAGTCGACCTGGAAGTAATGGCCATTCGATTGGACAAGGTCTCAATTATTGAAAAGAAGGTGGACGAGCTGACTCAGCATTTGCAGCGAGCCACCTCTGCGTATAACCCTTTTGCACAGCCTCCTTCCACAAGGGAAACTGTGCAAAACATTCTCCATCGACCTTCTCCTAGGATGGACCCATCATCCGAATCTTTGCCCGGTGGTCCTTCCGATTCCTTCTACACCTACCAGGGGAATTCCATTCCCTCTTTCTCTGACTCTCTGGAGGTTCCTCAGACCTGCGAGGACCTCCACGCTATCCAGAACGACCCATTCTCCAACACCTATAACCTTGGATGGCGAAACCATCCTAACTTTCAATGGGCGGGAAATTCCCAAACCCAAAGATCATCCTTCCAACCCCGCCCACAACCTCCTCGTCCTTACCAGCCGCCTCAACCTCGACCCAACCCTACTTACCCATCTGGGCCGAATCAGGATCAAATGTCCCTTATCCTTCAGACCCTGGCTGACATTCAAAGAACGAATGCGGCTATCCAAAAACAACACAAGGATGAACTTACAGAGGTCCGTAACCAATTGACCCAGTTGGCCAACTCTCACCAGCTGGGTACTCTTCCCTCCCAACCTCTGCCTAATCCTAATAACGTACCAACCCAGTGGCGCGTTATGAACCCAAACCCGGGCCATGCCCATATGATTTATCAGGCCCCCTCTGTTCCTTCACCTGACAGGATAGAGGCCTCCACTTCTTTTGCAGGTTACCAGCAGCAAGCTATCTTACCCAATCCCAACCAAAACCAGGCAGGACTTAATTCCGTAACAACCCGTAGTGGTAAGGAAACCCAAGACCCACCTCATCCGAACCACTCCAAGCCGGGTATTGATCCCAAGCCTAGGACAGTAATCCAGGACGTCCCCACCCCTGTCCCGGATCCACAACCTGGACCTATCCTAGAAGAACCACCTAAGGTCCCGTTTCCCGAGGCCTTGACCAAGGGAAAGAAGACTACCAAACCCGTGGCCCCTGAGGAGGACCTGGTCAAGCTCTTTGAGCAGGTCCACATAAACATCCCCTTGATGGATGCAATCCGCCACGTACTAGCTTACGCACGATTTCTAAAGAATATATGTACACCCCAGCGTAAACCGCGAACCAAGGGAGGGAGCCCAATTGTTCTGTCAGAGCAAGCCAGCTCTGTAATCCTCAGTAGACTCCCACCCAAGGCAAAAGATCCTGGTACTCCCCTGATTTCCTGCAAGATAGGTGGTACCCAATTTGATAGAGCATTGCTAGACTTGGGTGCATCTATAAACCTGATACCCACATCCTTACTTGACCATCTAGAAGAATCTGAGCTAAAACCAACTGAGGTGACATTACAATTAGCAGATCGATCTATAAAGTCACCAAAAGGGATTCTCGAGGATGTTATCGTAAGAGTGAGGGATTTCTATTTCCCAGTGGACTTTATAGTCTTAGATATGGACGCACTTGAGAACCCTAGGGATACACCAATCATTCTAGGGAGACCTTTCTTGGTTACTGCTAGAGCCAACATCAGCTGTGAGGAGGGCCAAATAGAGCTTAAGTTTGGAGATCAAACCCTAAAAATTGATATATTTAAGGCCCAACAAGGAATTAATTGCGGTGTCATCGAACAAATTTGTGACGTCAGGACTTTGGTTGATGAACCACACTTCCAGAATGACTCGATTATGCCTCATCAACCACAGAAGGATCTTGACCCGCAAACAGTGGAGTCGAATCCAGACATACACAACCCAGTAACTCCCACCCTTGAACCTCACATCTACATTGAACCACCCGCTGCTGCTGAAAACCCTGTCCTCGAGTTAAAGCCTCTTCCTGCTCACTTGAAATACATCTTTTTGGGTTCTGATCAGACCCTTCCTGTGATTATCAATTCCAACCTAAATCCCGAACAGGAATCCTGTCTGATTACTGTTCTCCAGCAACATCGCAGAGCCATCGGGTGGACTCTCGATGATTTGACTGGAATAAGTCCCTCCTATTGTACTCATCATATCTATTCAGAAGAGGGCACACGACCTTCTCGTGAAATGCAGAGACGCTTAAACCCCAATCTGCAGGAGGTCGTGAAAAAGGAGATCATCAAGTGGTTAGATGCCGGAATTATCTACCCGATCTCCGATAGTCGTTGGGTGAGCCCAATTCAGGTCGTGCCCAAGAAGGCAGGACTCACCACTATAACGACTGAGACCAGAGAAATCATTCCTACCCGACTAGCCAACTCGTGGAGAGTCTGTATAGATTACCGCCGACTCAATTCCTCCACGAAGAAGGATCATTTCCCACTACCCTTCATTGATCAAATTCTGAAAAAACTTGCAGGAAATAGGTTCTTCTGCTTTCTTGACGGGTACTCCGGTTATAACCAGGTGGCAATCCATCCTGAGGACCAAGAAAAGACCACGTTCACCTGCCCCTTCGGAACATACGCTTTCCGAAGGATGCCTTTCGGTCTTTGCAATGCACCCGCTACTTTTCAGCGATGCATGCTTGCCATATTCTCAGATATGGTAGGTGATTATCTGGAAGTCTTCATGGATGACTTTTCAGTTTTCAGAGCATCATTCGACGATTGCCTCCAACACTTGGTCCAGATACTCAGGCGGTGCATCGATGTGAATTTGGTTCTTTCCTGGGAAAAGAGCCATTTCATGGTGCCTGAGGGAATTGTCCTGGGACACTCAATTTCGGAAAAAGGCATCCAGGTGGATCGAGCTAAGGTTGATCTGATTTCTCACCTTCCTATGCCTAGCTCGATCAAGGACATCCGATCTTTTTTGGGGCATGTCGATTTTTATCGACGATTTATCCCTGATTTTTCAAAAATCGCGCGCCCCCTGACCACTCTTCTCTCCAAGGATGTACCTTTCGAAATTTCCAAGGAATGCACTCAAGCATTTGAAATCCTGCATGACCGAGTCACCCAAGCCCCGATCCTACAGTCCCCTGATTGGTCTCAACCCTTTAAGATCATGTGCGATGCATCCGACTTCGCTGTAGGAGCGATTTTGGGGCAGAAAATTGACGGGAAACCTGTGGTTATTTACTACGCCAGCAAAACACTCGATGAGGCTCAGTGTAACTATACGGTTACTGAGAAAGAGCTGCTAGCTGTAGTATTTTCCCTAGAAAAATTCAGATCGTACCTTCTGGGTTCCCGTGTCATCATATACTCGGATCACATAGCTGTGAGGCATCTCCTTGCAAAGAAGGATGCGAAACCTCGATTAATCCGATGGATCTTTCTGTTGCAAGAATTTGACCTTGAGATTCGCGACAAAGTGGGAAAGCAAAATGTGGTAGCTGATCACTTGTCCCGTCTTCCTTCTGAATTAATTGACCCTTCTGGACCCATCACTGAGCATTTTCCCGATGAGCACTTG
Organism: Thalassia testudinum; assembly: GCA_037157565.1. Lineage (NCBI taxonomy): Eukaryota > Viridiplantae > Streptophyta > Magnoliopsida > Alismatales > Hydrocharitaceae > Thalassia > Thalassia testudinum. The sequence continues at coordinate 18,493,470 of JAZHRO010000015.1, read as the reverse complement.
CTGACTATCAGTACTAGCCTTCCATGGTTTGCTAATGTAGTAAATTACTTGGCATCTCATCAGATCCCGTCCGATTGGCCGAAGGCCAAGAAGGACAAATTACGCTCCGATGCCAAGTATTACATTTGGGAAGACCCGTACCTCTTCCGCATAGGTGCTGATCAGATCATTCGGAGATGTGTCCCGGAAGAGGAAATCAGTAATGTCCTCTCTTTCTGCCATGACTAGGCATGCGGTGGCCATTTCGCCGGGAATAAAACCGCATCAAAAGTCCTCCAGTGCGGCTTTTACTGGCCCACACTGTTCAAAGACGCGCACAATCACTGCAAGGCATGCAGTCGTTGCCAGACTTTGGGCAACATGAACCATCGCGACATGATGCCTATGCAACCGATTCTAGTATGCGAAATCTTTGATGTTTGGGGGATTGATTTTATGGGCCCCTTTCCTGTTTCGGATGGTTTTGAATACATTCTGTTGGCTGTGGACTACGTGTCCAAATGGATCGAAGCCATACCGACCCGAACCTGTGATTACAAAGTCATTCTCAAATTCATTCATCAAAACATTTTCTCAAGATTCGGGATTCCTCGTGCAATAATCTCTGATAGGGGGACCCATTTCACAAATGCTCAGTTTAGGTCACTGATGACCAAATACGGGGTGTCTCACCGAATCTCTACTCCTTATCACCCCCAAACTAATGGTCTAGCTGAGCTGTCTAATCGGGAGATCAAGAAAATCCTACAAGTCACTGTTCGGCCTGACAGGAAGGACTGGTCGTCCCGACTTCCGGAAGCATTGTGGGCCTATAGGACTGCCCACAAAACCCAATTAGGCATGTCTCCCTTTAGACTGGTGTACGGAAAGGCGTGTCACCTTCCCGTCGAACTAGAACATAAAGCCTATTGGGCAGTACAGAACTGTAATCTAGATCTTTCCAAGGCTGGAACCCACAGAAAACTCCAAATCAGCGAGATCGATGAATTACGCTTAGACGCGTATGAGAACTCGCGAATCTACAAGGAGCGGGTTAAATCCTTCCATGACAAGCATATCTCAAGAAAGATCTTTCATCCTGGTCAAAAGGTCCTACTCTTTGATGCCCGACTAAAACTCTTCCCAGGAAAACTGAGATCCAAGTGGGTCGGACCATATTTGGTCCGACAGGTTTTTGGAAATGGGGCAATCGAAATCAGTCCACTCAGCCACGATTCTGAACCTTTCATCGTGAACGGTCAGAGACTCAAGCCGTTCATTGATGTGACTTCTACTGATTTGGCTGAAGCATCTTATATCCTCCATTCCCCTTGAGCTTATTGCGCCCAGCCGATGGCGTAAAACTCAGTGCTTAACGGGAGGCAACCCGTCATTTTCCTAAAAATCCAAAACCTTTTTCTGACACCTTTTTGCACTTAAGGTTCACCCTTGTAGACAGCCGACCCCACCTCAGATGCTTGCATCTAGGATTAGAAATCGTCTGCAAAATTCAACCTGACCCATTCACTCATCCAAATTTCTGTCTTAAGGAATGAACTAAGTTAAATAAAAATCCCCTAGGTTACAATGAGGACATTGCAAATCTTAGGCATGGGGGGTATGAAAGTGCAAAATTTGTAAGAAAAGGTTTAAAATATATATATATATATATAAAATAATAATAAAATTTTTCACATATGCCAAAAACACCATAAAAATTAAAAATTTTCGAAAAAGAATAAGAGGAAAAAAGGAGAAGGAAATTTTGTGAAGGAGAAGAGAAAAGAAACAAAATGAAAAAGGAGCACAAAATTATGAGAAAAGGTGATAGTCATTAGTAAGGAACTAAGGAATTAACCTAAGTTCTAGACCTCATTCAAGAAAATAACTGAAAAGTGCATGATGAGATTAGTAAGAACGCAAACCTTAGGCATTCTTGAATAAACTCTTAGTACCCATTAAGATCTGAACACTCCTCAAGAGGTTGAGGAAAATGAAAAGCTGAAGTATTAGGTCTAAGGCTTAGGGAGTATTTGGCCTCATTAACTAATTTTTGGTTTACAGGACTCAGTAACCTAAGCACCCTAACCTCACACACAGCCTGGTTCAATAAGCGTAAAAATCAAAATCACGCAGAAGCGTCGCAAAATTCTGAAAAGTACACCTAGAGTAGGAGCGGCCGACCAACACAAGTTGATTTGGACGAGTTCCCAGCGCGGAGAGGCGGGAAATCCCCTTGAAGATGCGTAACAAAATATCATCTCCTCGGTGCTTGTCTCTTAGGATATTCACATATCCTACTGGGGGCATGTAAGCACTCTGCTGATTCAGATTCCATGGATGGCATTATCTCGAAGTGTCAATTGCCAGGGTCTGGATTCGGCCACGGAACACCATGGATGGGATTAGCTCGAAATCTCAATAGCCAGGGTTCCGGGGGTTGCCATGGGCGGTGCTATCTAGAAGCATCGACTGCCAGGAACCCTTGAGGATTGATGATGGGAGCAAGGAATCTGATATAGACCGTGTTGAAAAGCTAATCCTAAGCTAGAATTAAAAAGAAAAAGAGAGAAAACTCTCCAAACAGAAAAATTTTCTATCTCTCTCTCTTACAAAACGCACTGCGAACTGAGCCAGGGCTAAAATCATTTCAAGCACGGGTGCTTTAACCACAAAGTCCAATAAACCTTAGGTTAGTTCTTGTGGGCCTTAAAAATCTTTGCTAAGGACTAAGGCCAAGGCTAGGCAGATTTGGATCTTGATTGGTACTAGAGTACCTTTTAGGCCTATGGTCAGCATTCTAACCTAATCTAAGCTCAAATGAAAAAGCACTTATCTGAAGCTATTAAGAACATGGTCTAGAACAAGGGTTGAAACCTTAAGTTTTTGCTAAGGGACTAGCAAAAGCTAGGCATGGGGGTATGATGAGAACCTCATCATGAGCCATAACTAGCTCATTTTGGCCTAATACAAAGGATAAAAGCTCCTACATAACTCAAGGGAAGGCTTAACTCAGAGAATTCTGAGTTTGAGAAGAAAACAAGTCATAAGGGGTAAAAATGCAATTTTACCAGTATAATCTGCATACAGGTCCAAACATAGGTCAAACAAACCAAATAAGAAGGAAAGTGGGATGATCTGATAAGGGCTACAGCAATTCCAAGGAACTAAATGATAATCTGTAACCTTAAAACAAACCCACTTCAATTCGCGAGGTTCGAGGAAAACTAAAAATAGAATAAACCCTCTAAAATTCATAGAAAAATAATCTCTAGGGTTTAGAACGTTCAATTTGGCCTTCGAAACCCTTTTTGACCTACATTGAGAACCATGCCCAATTAATAACTTAATTTGGGTTTTTGCGTAAATTGACCGGTCAAAAAAGGTTTAATCTAGAAATAAAATTCACCATCATAATCCTTAGGTCCCAATTAGTCATGTATAAAAACTTGAGCCTAAGAGGAAACCTTCTTGACCAACTTTACACTTTGGTCCTCATTTATTTACTTTTTGGCCCTCAACTTTTGAACCCTCACATTTATACCCCTAACTCTCCTTCGTTCTTTGCATTCAGGTCCCTCCTGCCAAAACCTGACCAGCACCATGCTCCGGCGACCTTGCGCGGAGCATGGCGCCGCGCAGGGTAAGGGGGAGGGTCTGGTAAGACAACCGGGGGTGCCCTGCGTCGTCAGCCGTCGCAGGAACACCCCCCTGGTCGCTGCAACCCACCATACCGGCCGTGCGAACGCACGGACGGTATGGGTCTCCATCTCCGGCGTCCTCCGGCGAGGGAGACACGTCGTCTCCCTCCGCCCTCCTCTCTGATTCTGCCTCTATAAATACCCCCGTCGCTCCGCCGTTCTGAGCAGCTCGGTCCTGACAGAGAAAGACCCCACTTCCTCTCTTCCCACTCCGACAAGGAGCCCTCCAGCTCCGGCGGCCTCTCCCCTTCCTCCTCGTCGCTCTGCCGCACTACCAGCTGCAGGGTTGCCCTCCCTCGCTCTTCCCGCGCCACGCCGTACCCAGCTGGCGCCTCTCCGGCCCTCTCCTCGCCGCCGCCCCTTCCCCCGGGCATCTTCTTCTCCGGCGACAGTCGATACGACTGCCGCCTTGCTCCAGCCCCTTTCGTCTCCGTAGCTAGGTCAGAACTTCTCCCCATCTCCCCCTCTTTCTTTTCCTCACTGTCTTTTATTTGATTAAACCCTCGACCGCTCCTGTCCACCGTCACCCCCTTCGTCTCCGGCCAAACTCCGGCAAGACGCCCCCGCCGCTCCACAGCCCCATACGCCTCGCCGACCCTCACAGAACCTCCGCCTCCTCACCCTGATCAACCTCCGGCCTTCCATTTCCCACCACTCGCCCTCTGCAGACCCCCCGAACAAACCCACTTCTTCGCCCGCAGTTTGACCTAGGGCGACCCTCACGCTCTGCCCCGCCGCCTGCCAGACCCCCCACCACCTTCGCCGTGCCACGGCGAAGGTTCTCCGCGTATCTGATTAGGCCGAGAGGCCGTTCCTCTGTGGACAGGTATCTCGACCGCCGTCGCCATTGCTGCGTGGAAGGAGCACCTTCAACCTGCAGCTCCAGGTGCGATTCGCCCAGGTGCGACTCCCAGGCTGCGTGGGGCATCTCCGCGAAGCGTCCCAGACTTGCAGCTGGGGCAAAGGCCTCGCGTGCAACCGCGAACTCCTGCAGCTTCCTCAGCTGCGGGCACCCAATTGGGGTGGGACATTTAGTCCCACCTCGTAACTTTTCAGAGGAGCGTGCCCGCATAAAGGCAAAAAGTGCCTTATGTTCGTTGCCTCCTGAGCACGGGGTGAGGTCCCTCTCACTTACCCGCTCGACCCGGCCTCGTCAGCGACCACGCCCCGCGGACCTGGCTCGACCCGACTAAGCCCGACCTGCACTCCTCGCCCACCACGCACGTCGGTGGGCCTGGACCCGGGGACGACCCGTACCCGAATACCCGGCAGCTCTGGGAGAGCTTTCCTAAGAGCGGCTTCCGTGAGAGAGAAATGCGGGGGAGAGGGTAGAATTAGGTTTTGCCCCCCTCTGATCAAGCTGTGCAAGTGTGCAGGCAGAGAAGAAGAAGAAAGACGCCCGCTGAACAGAGAAGAAGGCCGACGAAAGCTGAAGGAAGGAGGAGCACCGAGCGGCACTGTAGCAGCGGCGGTTTAAGTCGTCTGATTGGAAAATCAGACGACGTCCTGAAGGCAAAGAAGGAGAAGGAAGGCGAGGCAGAGGAGAACACAGAGAGGCCAAGGGAAGACTCTGCAGAAGAAGAAGAGCACGAGAAGAAGATCTGAAGAAAGGAAAAGAAGAAAGAAAGAAGAAGAAGAAGAACAGGACCGCAAGGGAGAAGAAAAAGAAAGAGACGAGCAGAAACAAGAACTGAAAGAAGAAGAAGAGCATCACTACTGCTGCAGATAAAGAAGAAGAGCAAAGGAAGAAAGTAGAAGAGCCAAGCAGAAGAAGATAAGCAAAGAGAAAAGAAGAGAAGAAGAAAGAAGCCAACAAATTCTCTCTCTCTCTTTCTTTATTTTTGTAAAAGAAACTTGTACCCCTAGAATACAACTTGCTCCCTGAGTTCGACCTCGGGAACTCTTTATTTTCCGAGTAAAAAATTTATTAGCAAATGATGGCAATAACTATTTGTACTACAACGACTTAAGAAAAGCTAGTTGCTGCCACCGTTTCGCCACCAGGTCTATTTCAAAATATTGCGAGTTTGGTATTTTACAAATTTAAAATGTTCACGGATTTCGCACTATAACGGCAAGTTTTTATCAAACACAATTTTCACCGAATATTTTTTGGCATCGTTGCTGGGGGGCATGATTGTGTAGCAATCATGGGTCCTAAAATGACTACATTAGGCTAATTACCTAGCTTACACTGTAAATAGAGCACACATCTCGTGCATATCACTCATTTGCATTCGTGTACATTGTTGTCTATTGTTCTTTATTTTATGGGGCTGTTATTGATACTGTTAATTCTTGTATATAGATCCATAGGAGAGGAGAAATATTTATGCTGAATTGGAAATGCTAGGAGACATGCGACAGAGTCATCATCAATTGCTTCCCGCTACAAATGAGGTAGAGATGGGAGCATGCACGTAGATCTGATTAAGAAAGAGAGGAACACAGCCAAGACTAGCCTAAGACAAGCCCGAGTAGATTTAGACATCACCATACAAGTCATGCACCTAACCTGATTCAACCCCAAGCCAAAACTCAGTTAACCCCACTAAACCCAACACCCTATAAGTACACAAACACACCCATGTGCACAAACATTGATTTCAAACACATGTATCCACTTTGCAATGTATATACATACACACACATGTACACGTGGAATGCACATTTCTCCCACCTAATTTATTCCACACACATCCACTAAACACCTACCTAATGCACCAATTAACCCACCGTTAAATCCGCCACACACTAGGCCCAACACCACATCTTTCTATTTTATTACCCAATAGCACACCCAATTTAGCCCAACACCTACCCATTTTAGAGGCCTAATACCACCACCTAAACTCCCACCTAAACATCCAACCTAATCCTTATTAACCCTTAACCGACAACCCTTAATCCAACAATTAGGAGAGAAACCTTTAGGGTCTTCTAGACTCTTCCCCCCTCCTTAAGGTGCACCTCCTCTCTCCATAGCTGACCCCCCCTTTTTTCTTGGGGTTGGAAACACTTCTCATCCTCTCTATTTTCTCCCTCTCTACTCCATCCACTCTCGTCTCCTCCCCCTTGCTAGTGGCTGGCGGCCTTATGGCCCTCACCGGTCATCCTCTTATCATGGTGGTGTAGGCCTTCAAGGTCGAGGATCACCAGCCTAGTCCCACAGCCAACGGCTCACAAAGCCCTCATTGGCGTGGACATCCTATCTCTTCTTCTTCTTCTTTTTAGCTAGATTTTCTTAGTTGCAAGTAGATTCGTTAGTTTTATTTCCATTGTCATTTTTATTTTCTCTGATCCTTCTCATTGTTAATTTGCTATCATTGCACTCTACACACACCACACACCCTTCACTGACCACTACTTGCCGCTAGCCACCACTTCAGCCACCACCACTGGCCACCACTTCAACCACCATCACACCACACATCCAGTACCACCATCACCTCCACCATAAACCCACGGCCACACCACCAACCCAGCTACCACCTTTAACACCATTGTCGATCACCATCTTCACCCCTTAGCCACTGATCAGCCACTCTTCCACCATTAGCTACTAAGCCCATCACAGCCACCACGCATAGCCAGCCACACCACCTCCCTCACACTCTCCCTCCCCTTCTTTTCTTCACCATAATTGGTCACCACCCCCTGTTCCTCTATTTTTATTTTTTTTTCTTCTATTCCCATGCTGTAGCAGGCCGTCGATCACCCTCTTCCACCACCTTACTTCCACCGACCATCTCCCACTCCAGAAACACTAATACACACAAGGATAGATCTCCATCTCAACCTCCTCCACATGTTTACAACCACCATACACTCCCACAGACTCGTGATCACTCACCCCCAGTAACACACACACAAACACATGCAACACCACACCATCACCATCACCATCAACACTACCATCCCCAATACCCACGGCACCATCCTAATCCTAATCACCATGACCACCACCACACCCATTACGATCCAATAGGCCATCATCATAACCCAATCCCTTCAATCTTCACTTAAAACCCTTTAGGATAGGAACCCAACTCCAAAACACACGCCATCCCCCTTCATTTTATGTTTTATCTCCTTTTATGCTTTGTATAAGTGGCTTAGTCTACATTTGTTGTAATAAACATTTCAAGTGCTAATGTATCTACTTTTTATTCAAGTAGTGTAGTTTCATGTTCCCATGCAATAAAAGATTACATGTTTTGTTTCATTGTCCTTATTGTGTTTCCATTTCCTTATTCAAAAGAGTAAAAAAGTATTAAAGTGAGAAAAGACAAAAAAAAAAGAGGGGTAGTGTACATCTTTAGTCTTAGTTTTATTTTCGTCACTTTCACATAATTAAGCAAAAGATCACAAAAATATCAAAAGTCAAAAATACCAAAAAGAAAATAATCGTTAAGTGGATTTCAAGCGATAAGAGCCAAAATTTGCCTCCCTGATGATCGGGACTCACCGAACCAAAATTAAATTCAAAATCTGATTTGTGGTCTCGTTATAAATTTATTTATATTTGTGAATTAAATGCAAGTTTTGAACTACATCAATTAACAAATTAAATTCACGCATTGATTTGCAATTATCAAGGCATTGCTCAGTTTTTGATTTCTTTTGTTGCGCTCATTTTGATTTAGTAGTAACTTTCACTTCTTTGATTGGTTTTTGGTGTGTACAACTTGAAGAAAAAGACACGAGAAGAAGTGCATCATGACCACATGCAGGTGAAGACCCGAGGTTAGTACCTAGATACTCTCATTCTTTTCTCTAGTTTATAAAAAAAACATCTACAAAAATTTTTCTTTTGAAAAAAAAGGGGTTTTGATTTGCAATAGGATCAAATTTCACAATTTGTCCTATTTGTTGCGTTGAATTGAAAATTTATTTTTGACATTCTACACGTCCAAAAATCATAAAATTTAATTTGCTATAGAAAGTTCAATCAGGAATACAACCACGAAAATTTTCTTAAAAATACAACCACGAAAATTTTCTTTAAAATTAATTATTTACAAGTTTTAAAAATTTTTGGACTAATGAGGGGTTGCATTAAAAGTAGAATAGAAAAAATTGACTTCCCAAAGTTTTCCTGATTTTTGTACTGAGCCAAATATTTTGAAGTCGGTGGCATTAGATTTTTGATCAAACTAGTTCTTATAAATCTTTGAAACTTTTATGAAATTTGAAAATTTATTGATCGAACGTTTTTCTGACTAGGAGTCTATTCTGCCTACTTGACCTGATTGTGATTTAAATTTTATTTAAATTATTAAGATCCCCTAAAAAAATTTTGAAAAATATTTTTTTGTTCTTGGTTGAATGGTGCATTGAAGCCATAGTTGCTTTGTGTTGGGTTGCACTACTTTGAAAATAAAATTGATTCATCTTGGTAGGAGTTGCTTGGTTAGGGATACCATCTTAGGGTTCAATCTTGTATCTAGAACACACCAATGTTTTTGCTTTAAAAAGAAAATGTATTTTCACACGTGACTATATAACTTGGTGTGTTCCCCAAAAATCCTGTTTGAATTGATCCTTAAATTGGAATCCTAAAATTGGATAAAGAAGGCTTAAACCTTAAAAGACTTCGAACAAATTTAAAGGCCTTACTTGCTTGGTTTGCCATTGCACTCAAACTATTAAATTAGTAATTAAGGACAACCACACCTCTAATGCCCACCATGTTCCCTTAGCACACAATCCGAACCCTTAGAATAGAGTAGACATGCCTTAGATAGATTGAGTCAAGTCTTAAGGGTTTGGAAAAGTTTGTTAAATAATTGTCCTTGATTGCTTGTACAAAAGCTAGTGTCTAGGCTGTGGGTCCAAAGTTAAATGAATCAAGCGAGTTAGAGGATACTTAATTAGCATCTTGGTGAGAGACTTGGAAATGCTCCCTCTAGTCTCACCCGTACCCAACTTGGCCAGATTGGTTTAAGGAAAAGAGGTGGAATTATTTGTAGGTTGATTTAGGCCTTTAAGACCTCTTGGTCCAATTAGGGTTACACTTTAGGGTTAGATTGTATTGCTCATGTTCTTCTTTCTATGTATGCATGGGACGAGATTGCCGAATCTTGATTTGTGGGGACCTTATAAGGAGATTCCTAAAAGAAGGTTGGTCTTTGATTCTAAATTTGAACCTATGGCTAGCCCTTCTGGTGCGAACCCACCCCCATCACCACTTGAGAAAGAACTAAACCCACTTGAATTAATGCAACTGCAAATGGATAAGTAGAATCAACACTTCCAAAGTCAAATCCAAGGTTTAATGCAAATGATTTTGGCACAAGACCCTCCTCAGCCTAGGCCCCTTAGGGACTTTTATAATCCCTTAGGACATGCACTCGAATCATATGTCCATATCCCTGAGAAAGGGATTGATTATGAACTGAAACCCTCCATCATAAACCTCATTCCACACTTCAAAGGGGACAATTCCAAGGACCTATTTCAGCACCTAGAGGAATTAGCCAATATTAATTGGTAAGACCTTTGGCCCACAGGATCTTAATTTTGAGGTTATCATGATGAAAATGTTCCCTTCCTCAACGAAAAAGTTGCCCATTGGCATAGAACCATAGGAAGACCTATTTCTTCCTAGGATGAGCTAAAGAGTGCCTTTTTTAGGGAATTCTTTCCTATTGGTAGGATCAATTACTTGAGGAGGGATGTTACCACTTCTACCCAATGCCCGAAGGAACAAATTCATGACGCATGGGAAAGATTTATTGAGTTGACTAGGAGATGCCTGCACCACGAAATACCTAAATGGAACCTTGCTCAGATTTTCTACCACGGATTGAACGAAAATTAGAGAAATTTTGTGGATGCATCTTATGGAGGCAATTTTATAAACAAGGATGAAGATAGCATCTTCGAGCTATTCAAGAATATGAGTGAGAATTTAGTGAATAATGCCTCCATGTGCACTTATGATAGATCTAGTCAACCTCAAGCAAAGTTGATATGGACTTGATTGTGCACAAACTTGACCAAGTGGAGTTGGTGAATAAAAAGCTTGATGAATTAGGGTCAAGTGTTCGAGCACTCATTCCAAATCAAGCCAACCCTAGATTGATTTCATCTGTAGCACAAGCCCTTTTAGGTAGAGAGTTTGTGCACCAGCTTGATCTGGCTCAATCTATAAGTAAGCCAAGTGCATGTTGGAACCTTTGATCCCAACTATTTAGATTTTACCTCTACCCCATCATACACGTATGAGGATGTTTAGCTCATCTAGGGATATCTTAAGGATGATCCTTATTCTAACACTTATAACCCTACATGGAGTAATCATCCCAATTTCTCGTGGTTGACCCAAAAACTAGGATAATCACTTAACCATAATCTGAACCAGGGCCATGTTAGACCTCCACTCAAACCTTCTTATCTTGGCCTGAGCACCTTCAATAAAGGTCAACAATTTCGTTAACTTGATATTTAAACCCAACCTAACCAATTGGAGACCTTTTTGAAGCATTTTATGGAAAGGGATTAAAATCACTAAGATGGTTTGAACCAAATAAAGAATCAATTGAGCCAGTTGGTAGACTCAACACAACATGGTGCTTTGCCCTCCCAGCCCAACTTGAACTCGAGGAATTTTCCCTCCTAGGGATATAATCCTCAAGGGTTCAACCAAACCAGGGAGCTACCACCTCAAGCACATTTGATTCAGCCAGCTCCCTTAACTCCCCTCGATTTTCACATAGCTCAAGTTCTACACTCAATTGCACCTGTTCTTCCCAACCCACCTCAGGGTATGAACCCTAATGCCTCTACCAATTCCATTACCTTGAGATGTGGTACAACTACACGCGACCTTGTGGGCCCAAATGCTTCAAACCACTAGGATCTTGCTACGTGATAAACACTAGTTTATCATCACTCTTAAGCCTAAAATCACATCTGGTTCCTAGGTTATCCACATTGCATTATGGTATTGGGATACATTTAGTCATTTAGGATTTAGGCATGCATTGCATTCTTTTCTTCCTATTTGATGTTTTAATACTCTTCATTTCATTGTCAGGGATGATTGCATTTTGAAAACCAATTAAACCCTGGCAACGTGAAAGGTAGAAACATAGGACAAGAAGATAGAGCTCCATTCCAGTTGGATCTTAGCTCAATCCAGTTCACCTCAACTGGATTCCACCTCAACCCAACTCAATTCAGCTGGATCTAGCTCATTCCAACTCCACATAGCTCATGGCAGCTCCACTCAACTTAGCTTAGCTACTACTCCTCAACTAGCTAAGCTAAGTCAGCTAAAGAGTCCATAGTCAACTCCGAGAAGCTCAATACCAGCTCATGAAGACTCATCCTAGATCAACCTAGTTGATTTTGTCTACTAAACCTAAGTTAGCTAGCTTAGCTACCCCTCAACTCTAGAATAGTTGAGACCGGCTCAACTCAGTCAACCTACTCAGCTTAGCTACTAGCAAAGAACTAGTTAGCTAAGCTAGTGGATGAGCTCACTGAAGGTCCACCTCAACTATAGAACAGCTACATGCAGACTCAAAGCAGCTCCTCCTATTAAACCCTAACTCTTCCCCTACTCCTCTACTAGCTAAGCTAGCTAAGATAAGCTCCTCCCAATCCTATTCTCCATGGCCAGCCAACTACCAACCTTAACCACCAACTTCTCTGTTTTGGCGCCAAAAAAAGAGATAACCACCAACCCCTCACAACCCTTTCATTGTTGGCGCCAAAACTAGCACCCTTCCACCACCATAGCCACCCATAACTGCCACCCTAGTTGGCGCCAAAGCACCCTCCCACATCCCTTCAAGTTGGTGCCAACACATAGCCTCATTTCCACCCTACACCTACCTTCCTAAACCTATCTCTACCATCCAATAAATGGTGTTGAAAACTACCTAACCTAACCACACTAAGTTGGCACCACACCTACCCTAACTCCACCTGAATGCATCCCTTCCTTTGGCGTCAATTAACCTCCACCATAGATCCAACAGCCACCATAATAAGACTTCATCCTATCCCTCCACAAGAGCCCACACCACCTTAACCTTACACCCCTCCTTGGTTGGCGCCATTACTACTTAAATACACTCCCATATGTCTATATAACACACACGTAACCACCAAAAAAAGATTCATCCTTGGATTTTTTTATTCTCTACCTATAATCTACCATAGACATCCAAGGAAGGAGGAGAGTTGGAAGGTGATTATGAAGACTTCCTTGTCTTCCTAGTGCCATCTTCTTCCTCTCCTCTTCCTTGGTCCAAAGCCAACGAGCAACCCTAGAGGAGGAGGCTAGGCAAAGAAGAAGAAGGGTGGTGGACGTCCACCCTTGGAGAGGAGTTCCATCATCAAGCAAGCTAGGAGGAGGTTCTCTTCAAGTCAGGAGCATCAGGGCTTGGAGTAGGAATCAACTCCAACTTCACTTTTACAGGAGTTTTCTATTTTCTTGCAATTTTAATTTTTGTAGTTGCAAGCATTCCTCTACTTGAGGATTACTTGTGTGGTAACATTTACACAAGTGAGCTCTTCAAGTAGCTTTTGTAAACCTTACTTCTAAATCTATAGAAAATTCTTGCCTTTCAATTTGTGTGCTTTTACTTTCAAGTATTTATTTAATTACTTAGTGCACTTCACTACATTTTTCTAATTACCCTAGGTATACTTGCCTAGAGTGAGCTTAGAAAGAAGGATTACATTTTGTCACTTAGGCGTAGTTCCTATTGCATATCTTATTGTCCTGATTACTTCTTCAAAACCCTAAATATTTCAAAAACATAAAACACAAAAAGGAGATTTAAGAAAGCTAGAGAGAGAACCAATTATTGACTAGCAATTTGGCCTCCTTGGACAACCCTATATACTACCACTATCTAGGTTACAAATTTAAAAGTTAATCAGATTTACGTATTACAATGATTAAAGTCTACATATTACAAATAATGTATTTTTTGCATCACTACGCAACATTGATTAATGTACCTGAGGAACAAGAAGAGGCTCAGGAACCTGTGATTAAAACTCCTATTCATATCCCATTTCTTGAAGTCTTGCAGAGAGGAAAGAAGAAAAAGAATTAGACAAACGAGGAGCTTCTGGGTAGCTTTAGACAAGTCTAAGTTAACATTTTGCTTATCAATGTTGTGGATCAAATCCCTACTTACGTAAAATTCATGAAAGAATATTGTACTCCAAAGCTTAAAGCCAAGGCCACTACAAAGGTAGTCCTCTCTAAATAAGCTATCTCTATACTTTTGAAGGACTTACCTCTGAAGAGAGAAGAGCCAGGAACCCCCTTGATTTCCTGTACCATTAATGACCTGGTCTTTGATAGGGCCTTAATTGATTTGAGGGCTTTCATCAACCCATCACCTACACAAATTTATGAGAAGATTGGACTCGGGGATCTTGAACCAACTTTGGTTTAAATCCAACTAGTTGACCAGTCTATAAGAAGTTCTCGAGGACTTTTACGAGATGTATTTTCGAATTAGTGATTTTTGTTATCCTATGTGATGGAGGTGTGTTTCGCGAATTAAAATCAGGGTTTGGAGGGCCTATCGTCATAGCTCGCAAAATGCATCTATCAAATAAAATTTATAACTGAAACTCAAAAAGTGAGTCCCGGGTCAAACATTGGGAGGCGAATGTTTGGTTTTATGAAATTAATGTTTCGCTTTATTTCTTTTTATTATTTTTATCTTTTCTAATTTTTTTGGTATTTTTATCGGGCAAGAGATTAGGTTGATGAAAACTTTATCTAGTTGCAAAAATATAAGATAGAGAGAGAGAGAGACAATCATCTATTTATCAAGAATTGTTTGTTACAACTACGAAAGCGGAAAAGCTACACTATGAAACCGTAAAAAGATAGAAAGAGGTGAGAGAAGTCCCCCTCGATGGTCGCTTGGAGGATGACTCGCTCTAACGACACCTGGAGGAAGGTGGTGAGGAGCGGGACGAAGGAGGATGGAGCTGGAGGACGAAGGGCAGGGTAGGACGGCATCGCGGTGAGGATCTTCTTCCCGAAGGGTGGTGAGAGGATGGCCACGAGATGCTCCACGAATGGGGATGAGGGGAGGGAAAACTATTTGATTTTCTACTCTAGAGGAGCATCCTAGGCTTGGGACAAGCTCTCTCTAGAGCCTTGGAGGTGGTGAGAGGAAGAAAGGAAGAGATGAAGAAAAATAAGAGGGGTAGGGTCCTTTTATAGTGGAGGAAAGAATCAAATTCGTATATAGGACATTTAGTGACGGTTATAAACATCGCTAAAGATCCCCCGCAAATGTCATTGAAGATCCCGCTTACATGCCCCTACTGCCTCACTGCTGCTGTGCGCTGAACGCGTCCTTGTCGGGTGCGCATGTGTGATACGCGCCACTGCTACTGCCTTCATGCGTGGGCTACGCTGTTGTGTGTGCCGCTGCGCTTGCGAGTGCGTGCCTCCGTGCGTACGTGCGCCCGCGCTGTTGTGCGCGCGTGGCCTGGGTTGTGCCACGTGGCACAATCTGGGTCGTCCATCTTCTTTCCTTTGTAGGGGATGCTACAGAGGTTGGATTGAGTCGATTTTCGCGTCGTTGGGCTACGATTGTTGACCCGAATCCATTCAGGCGGTCAGATTCATCGTTTGATGCTTTAAATTGCGCACTTAGTTTCTCAGCTATTGATCTTCCTTGGATTGCATATGGTGCTATGGGACTCTAATTGAGGTGATTTCGGAGGTGTTGGACTCCGATCGTTGTCTTGATCAGATCCGTACGGTCGGATCGTCAATCCGAGGCTCCGAAATAAATATCCTTCTCTCCTGATCACAAAAAGGATGCAACTAACCTAAATTATATACAACTACTCTAAATGAAGAATGATGCATGCTATGCAATATTTATAACATGAAATGCAAATCTAAGCCTAGGAACATGCATGAATAGGCATTTTACCCTCAATAATTATGTCTACATCATACCCCATGCCTATCTTTTGCCAGTCCCTAGCAAAATTAAACTACATGCTATGTATAAAAATAGAATTAGGATTCGATCGCTTAGGCCTAAGTCATTTATTAACAATAGAAAATTTCAACTAAGGTCCTAAACAAAGAAAACTCAACAATACTCGGGTGTCTGCTAGAATGCAGACCGCCCAAGTCCTCGCCTTATTTGAAAAGGGGAGATACATTTTTTTTTATTTTTCTTCTTTTCTAATTTTTTTGTACTTTTGGAGTTTTAGAGTTCCAAGATAACTTTTTACGGCTACCCGACCCGCCCAAGACTTGAAAAGGACTCTAAGTGCTAATCATCTAGTGAAAAGAGTGAAAGACTCACTAGGAGGCCATTAAAACAGACTTCAGGTTTCTACAACCCTAGGTGACCTTGCTTAGAGATTTATTATTTTTAACAGTAGCTTTCTCCCTACTTTTATTTATGGGGTCAACATAAGGGCGAACCTAGTGTATATTTCCTCGATTTATTCTACTTCCCCGCTTCTTCCCTAAGTGTTTTGGCAATTATTGTGCATTTTTGTGAGCTGGGCTTTGGGTAACTGGCCAATGGGCTGTTACCCATGGCAAATTGCCAGCCATACTCATGTGGTAAAGTGTGGTTTTATTTGTTTATTTTTTTTCTATTTTTTTCTTTTTCTTCTTTTTTTTTTTCAAGCAGGTGGTTTCCCTGATCTAAGATTTACCTAAAGGCAGTATGACGAAATGGTCTTGTGGTGGGCTCTGGACAATCGACCGATAAGCTGTTACCACCGATAACTTGCCAACCATACCAACCTAGATAGTTCATTAGCTACCCAATTTTTGAGAAAATCATCAAAAAGTGAGTCAGTGAAAAAAGTGTGTAGATACTTAGGCTTAAAGTCCCCTAAAATCAGAGGGCAGGTTGATAAGTTGTATACTTATCACCCCAATTTATTGACCAATTTTACTTGGCGAGGACTCGAGACTAAGTCCACATTCGAGTGGACACCCGGGCTAATTAAGCCCGAAGACTTGAAGAGTCTAAGTGTTTAGGTCCTCTCGTATCATTTCTTAAAGTTAATAACTTCCAAATGCCTAAGTTCTCTTCTCCTAATTCATTATTTTTCTTTTTATTTTGAATGTTCAATTTTTTTATAGAAAAACTAAAAGATATTCTACAGAGTTAACAAAATGATTTTAGGATAAAGTATCCACCCCCCATGTCCTCATTGTAAAAATAAAGACATGAAAAGGGCGGAGTAAGCAGACTATCACCTGAGTATCATGAAAATCCAATCAGCTCCACAGAGAGAAGAGAGTATACACACACGTTAAGTTTAATGCTTTTAGCTAGGCATAATATACATATAAAGAAGAAATTGAGAATTCACAAGTGAGTGTCAGAATCAAAATAAAAATATTAATCCTCTAACCCACCAGCAGAAGATGCCCACAGACGTGGACCAAATTATGATGTCCACAGATGTCCCAGGGTTAAGTGGTTCTAAGGTTCTAGATGAAAATCACCTAGAATCGAAGGTTGTTAAGCTTGCAGGGCTGGGCCTACGATTTTGTGGTGTGCAACCAAGACCAAAGTGTCGGACAACGGGTAAAGATGGTTCAATAGGTGCGGATGTCCACTTAATGTTCAGCTCAGAAAAATAATCAATTATTTCGAGCTTGGGTTTCACGTGAAAGATATCATACGGGTCCTGGTAGAAAGTAGGTGGTTTCAGGTCAATAAGAACCCTTAGATCCAAAATCAAAGTTCCCTCAGAATTAGCCTCCAAAATTTTTATTTCAACAATTCTATCCTCCAACATCAAGAGCTCAGGCTCTAGGACCTCTAGCATATCATTCACTCCATATGATTCTCCCAAGTCCAGAAATCATGGTTGAATCAAGATTGACTTGGGCACAATGATCTCAGAAGTCAGCTCTTCAGGGTACGGATGAGGAATGGGGCTATTGATTGAATCTTCTAGTAAATGAGGATTCGAATCCTCCAAGTTAGCCCCAACCGAATCCAAATCTTCAATAGTTGGGCTATCAACTAGTTCGTTAGATTCCTCAAGCCCATTTGTCTCACTAAAATCCTTTTCCTTAAGTTCAAGTGAGACTTCACCAAAAGATTCTTCACCCTCAGAGTCAAAGAATTCATGATCCTCATTTATATGTCTCAAGATTGATTATCATTTCCTGGTTCAAAGAGACATATTTTTCCTTGTTCCCTGGCTCGAGGATCTTGGGTGAATCAATCAGTTCATCCTCAATGGGTTGTTCTAGCCCAACCTGGTCATCCCCGGTCTCAAAAAATGTATCCCCCCTGACAGGCGCTTGAGTGGGTTTAGACATTGGCTCTCCTGAAGGGGGTTCATCTTGAGAATCATCCCAAGATTTGACTAGGGCAACCACAAATTTCATCCTCAACCTCGACAATTTCCCAAGAAGAAACTCACCTAGGTCCCTATCCCTAACATTTTGGAGCAAATCCAATAGAGACCTATTAAGTTCATCAATCACTTTGATCATAGGCTCCAATGCTTTAGTGTATGGTGTTGGCTGAGCTTCTAAAGATTGTATAGTGTTCCTCAAATTAGCCAACACCCTATCCTAGATCTGGTTCACTTGAATCGATTGGTTTGGTTCAGGGTTAGGTGGGTTTGGGTTCAATCTAGGGGAGTCAAGATATCGAGGTTCTCGGGTCCCTCCCTGATAGTAAGTCATTTCAGGTTGTTCGAAGAATGGTGATGACCTATTTTCAATGGAATACTGGGGAGGGTAGGTGTTATAATTAGCATATCCTTCCTGATTGTAGATCGAGTTGGTTTTGTCATCAAAGGATGGAGATCTATAATTATTGTAGCTCTGGGAAAGATAGTAATCATAGTCTTGTTGTCCAGGGTTAGGCCCTGGACACTGAGGTCCGTATTCATATCCCCAATCAAAGTTATCCCGACTAGTAGATGGGTAGTTACAAGTCAAGTCGGAATAGTAATCATCTTAGGGATAAGTGGTGGTAGGAGGATAGGATGGAAAATGAGTGTAGGATGTGTAAGGATACATGGTAGAATAGGAGAGAAATCAGAAGAGAGAAAGGAGCCATGCAATACAAGCAATCAATCCTGTCCTTAGGTGGGTTAGCTTAAAGACCTACAGACTCCCAGGACCCATCTTGAGATTATAAATGATGTGGTCTACTTTTATCCAGTCAATCCAACCAGTTAGAGGAGGGATTGGGGAGAAGGTTCTTCCTTTGGCTTACGTCTCTGGTTCCTAGTGTACCCCCCAGTCGTGGTCATTTGACGCTACTCCCCTAGCTAGACATCAGATGGACCAGTAGAAGTAGATTAATCGAAAAAAATCTTAGTCTGAGCCCCGAAGAGCGAATCAATCCTTAAGGCCAACATCTACTCAATTTTAATTAGGCTTGGGATGATTGTGCTCTTGGAATGTGATGGGACCTTTAAATGGGTTGTGCCCTTAATGATTGATTCAAATGTGTGTGCGTGCACAACCAGGGTTTACAAACAAGGTATTTGATGATGTATCTTTTAGGGTTTAACCTTGTTTAGTAGCTTTTAGGGTTTAATTCTTAGGTTGGTTCAATCGAGGTTTAGTAGAACACTCCATGTTTTGAAAACACGGGTGATGATATGTTCCTTTAAAAATAAAAAATAATGTGGAGTGCCTGGTTAAGCCCCAAGAATCAACCCTAAGTGGCAACTACTTGATGGATCAGTTTTAGATTGAATGGTGTGGCCCAAACAGTTCAAGCAATTGGCCTATTGCACCACTTGATTAAGGCACACAAAAAGTCTTAACCTAATCAGATTTCTACTCACTTATGTGTGTGTTGAGTTAAGGTGTACCGAATCCATAGGTTAGATCTCGGTTAAGTGGTAGAATCAAAGTGGAGTGGAGCACCTTAAGTTGAGAGTTGTGGGTGTTAATGTGTGTATTTTTTAGAAAATCCTACATGAAAAGAGTTTTTTTTTCTTTTTAATATATGCGGGGGTGCGATGAGTGGAGCTGACAAACAAACAACCAGACCTATCCTAGGGTTTATAAAAAATACCTAAGTTGATTTGGGTTTGAGTTATTAGTGTGGTGAAATGAACTAGTGGGTGGGGAAGTGGGGATAAACTTACAAAACCTTCATCTGCACTTTTCTCCGATCTAACCGCTTTGGCCTGCCTTGGAAGAGTACCTGCAATCACAGTAAGATCGGAGAAAAAGTGAGATAAAAGTTAGGTAAGGCGGAAAAAACATAGAAACAAAACCAAAGAGCGTTTCCTCGGTAATGACGCCAAAATGAAGGAGGCGTGTTTTGCGAATTAAAATCGGGGTTTGGAGGGCCCGTCGTCGTAGCTTGCAAAATACGTCTAAATAAAATCTTAAGAAATGTATAATTAAGATCTTTTCACTTAGACTCTTTAGGTCATTTTTTGACTTAATTACCTTGGGTACAGACTTGTTTCTCAAGTCTTTGAACAAGCCAAAATATTAAGTCAAGGGAGTGAAAAGTATGTGACTTATCTTCCTACCCTCTAGTTTGAAAAGATTGAGAAAATTAAGCAATCTACCTTTGCAGTTATGCATTGACTCGTCTTTTAGGTGATCACCTGTTGAAAGCTAAGTAGTCAATACGACTTACATTGAGGGTTTTGCGACCCATGCGGGTATGGCTGACATCTTGTGCTGGGTTTACTCCCAAGCTATAGGATGTTCAAATCCCAACTTCGTGTCTTTAGCTTTTCAAGTCTTTATTTAGGAGATGTTCTTGAATAGGATTCGAAAGAGCCACTAGTGTAGAAAAATGAGTGTAGAAGAATGGGAAACAAAAAGTAGTAGGAGGAAGAAAAAGAAAAAAATTTAATGTGTATGTCTAAATAATCCAAAAATACAAAAAGAGTGAGCTATAGTAATTAGAGGCCAAATTCATGTTTCAACTGGGGAGATATACACGGATCTTGCCCTTGTGTTGATCTCGACATAAAAAAGGGTATGGATAAAGATACTAGTACTTAGTAAGGCAGATTTGAAAATGAGGCTCAAATGATTGCTCTAGTGAAAACTTAGAGTTCAATTTGGTTGCCCAATTGAACAGTCACCACTTTACAAACACTTGATGCTTAAACTTCAAATTCAATTTTAACCTTGGGTGGGTCAAAGAGCCATAAAAAGTTGCTCTTGAGACCCAAGTTTAAGGATAATAAAATCTCTAATTTAATTTAGGCGATTTGTATTTAAGTCGATACTTTAGAACTGTTGAGTCTTTGTCGTTTAGATTTTGAATACAACTTCTTTTCATTTGGTGAAAAATAGATGTTAGAATTTCTAATCTACCTTAGCTTAAACTCAATTTTTGGGTTTCTGCATGATTTGTCTTTTTTTCGTACTAAGAGACTAGCAAAAGATAGTCATGGGGGTGTGATAAATGCATAATCTAGTTTAGTCTTATCATATTAATATGTATATATATCTCTACATTTCATGCATTTAGGACATACATGCATACTTGATTTAATAAGTGATTTACAACAACTAATTCATGTGTTTATGACATGCAGGAATAATGGAGCCCAAAGACAATACAAGACAAGGGATACTTGGCACCTCCCCACTTGCCGTCCACCTTAGACCTAAGACAAGCTATTCTACATCTAGCCTTGTCCTAAACCTCATAATAGCCCTTATTTAGTTAACTTCACATCACCATTCATTCCCCATTTAAGGGCAATCAAACACTAACCTAATTTTAGCAAAAGTCACCTACACCATCTCTACCCTACATTCACCATTTAAGGGCCTAGACCAACATGATATTTTTATCCAACAACCAACTCCATGGTCGGCCATGGATCTCCTTCTAGAATCCTCTATGGCTGGCTACCTTGGTCTTAATCCTCACCCTCCATGCTTCATCCAATGGCTCTTCTTAAACCTACCCTACCAACAAAGTGGCACCACCTTTACGCCCCACATCCAAGCCCCTCATTTTGAATAAAAGCAATCCTAACCCTCCATCACATAAGCCCTATCTAAAACCCTTTGGCCAGCTACCCTAGATACAATCCACACACTCCAAACACCATCCTAAGGTAAACTTTAAACTTTAATTAACTACTATAATGGTGCCACCTAGGACTAGATCTTGGCCCTTGATTCAACCTAACCCACATCTCAACCATCCAACACAATACCAATCCAAGAGCCTTCCTAATATCCAATCATATAGTGACACTTGTCTTCATTTAACTAGCCTTCCATTCCTATAAATACACTACCCATTCTCTACCATAAGGCCATCTCTCCCCTCCACTTTCTCCACCACTTTCTTCCACCACTTTCAAAAGATTTCCTAAGTAGAAAACAAAGCTCCATTATGGTCGTCCACCTTCTACCATTAGCTCTCCTTAGGTACTACCTTTCCCTATCTTAGGTTCCCTTAGCTTAGGATTAACCCTAACCATCCCCTTAAGTTCCATTTTCTATCTACTTCCTACTATTTAAGGGCAGGACGATTGATTGGAAAGCTCCACCCCACTCACAGCACTCCACCTATTTCTTCTACTCTCTATCTCTTCCTCTTTCATTATTGTTCTCATTATTTAATATTCTAGTTCTTAGTTGAAATAATTTCGTTTGATTTTGTTCTTATTAGTTGAAATCCAGACTTTGACATTAATGAAAGATTTCCATTTCTATTTAGCATATGTTTCTATGTCTTGCTATGTTTTCTTAGTACTTGCAATTTCCTCTTCATAGTCAAATTTAGTATTTAGATTTCTGCATCTTTGACCTTCTTTATTTTTAAAAAAAAAAGGAATAGAAAAAATACAAAAAATAAAATAAAAAGAGCACTTTAAAAAAAATGAAAATTGTAAATGCCTGCTTGTGAACGACCCAGACTCCTGAGTCTATTTCAAAATATTGTAAGTGCAGTAATTTGCATATTTAAAATGTTCACAGATTTTCACATTATGATAAGTTTTTATCAAATGCGACTTCTGCTAAACAAATAGTTATTTGAATGTCAAGGTTTTGATGAGTTTTTCTTTGTTATTTTCACTATTTATGACTTAAGTTTAGTTCATTGGTTGCTGCTCTATCATAATCTATTTGTCCATTGATTATTTGATCACTATTTCTCATGCATTTTCTTGATTTCCAAAATTTTACAATCGTTAATTGATTAATCTTAGTCATTTTCAATTTTGTGTTTGTGATTATGGCACCTAAATCCAAGAAAGGGAAGACCATTGAGGGTTCCTGTTCCACACCCCCTACTAAGTCTAATCCAGTCTCTCCCTACCTATTTTCTCCCAAAGTTGGAAATAGATACTATTCTAAGCTTGGGAATGCCATTTGGACTACCCTTTGTCCACTTCTTTTTGGTGAATTCAAAGATGTTCATGGAGTCAATATTGATGAACTTTTCACCTTTCAAAAGATGAAAATTTTCTTTCACCCTTCCTTTAATGTTGGATCACTACTGTCGTTGCAGGTCCCAAATATCGTCGATATAGTTGTAAAGGCCTATTCCAACAGTCAACTTTGGAATCCTCTTAAGAGGTCACTGTAGGCTATCCTAACGATAAAAATCATCGGTGTTGCACCTAATTCTACAGCAACGGTGAACTTTCTAAAGGTTGCCCACTTTTGCTTTCATGCTAGCAGTGACAATTTTATCCGTCGGTATAGATCCAGACTATTAGCTCTAACAGTGTAAAACATTAGCAATACCATTGCTATAGGTAAATACTCCATGTTTAAATTAGTATTTAGTAACAAGAAAAAATGTTAGTATTTCTATCAATGTTGGAAGATGAAGCTTTGATGAATAGAAACAATAACATTTTTTCATTTATTGTTATCATAATTTCTTGATATGCTAATATACAAATGAATTGTTAGGTATCATCGGCTTTGTTTTTCTTTGTATTATATAAGATACATAAATGTGACTTTTTCATATACTACAACGAAAATAAGGGAATTGATAGAGTTAATAACAATCAAATTTGTTCTATTAAGCCAAAAGTATATATGGTCTCCTTACAAGGGAAAAAATTAAAAGTGAATAAATATTGAAACAAAATTTTCAGTATCTATCTTTACAAAATATTAAAAAATAAGAAATAAAAGCCAATAAAAAATAACTAAACTTCCTAGGATGAACATAACATTTCCCCAAAATCCAAATTACAAGTTGCATCACTGTAATGAAATGGACAAGAAGTTAATGTCATATAATTATTTATAATTCTATTATCTTTAAACAACCTCTCATTTTTGTATTTAAAGTAGAGATATTCAAGAAGCATAAAGATTAACAAATTAATACTCCAGCTTGGAACTAAAAAAGGATGCACCAACTAGGAATCAAACTTTGGTTTGTACCGTGTAAGGGTACCATTCTACCCACTACAAGAAGGTGGACCTTTGTTGTCAATTTTGAACCGATGGCAAAGGTGTTTTAACTGATGCTAAAAAGCGATGGCATTACTAGCGTCATCGTTTTGTTTTGTTGTCGGTTATAAACAAAATGCGACGTCGAATTACCGTTACCCCAACAGACGGATTGGAGCTTTTACCGTTGTTTTATAACTGACGGCATTTTTATTTGCCGTCATTTACAAAATAGGAGACGGGGATTGTACATCACATTTTCCCACGTTAACGCACCACTTGTGGATCTTCATAGAATAGCCATTTTTTTAAAAAAATAAATATTAAACACTATGTTATTATCATTGACGTCGCTTATGAAGCGATAGTGTAAATATTTACGCTGTCACTTATTGTATAAGTGACGATAAAGAGCCAAATGTTATAAAAAAATTACCGTTTAAGGCTGACGGCAAAGGTTTGGGAATTTTTTAAAAAATTTGAAAATTATAGGAAACACTTGCTATTCCAAATGTGAATTATTTAAAAACTAAAAAGTTTTGTAATGTTATTACACTTAGAGAAACACCTAGTTTTATACAAATTGTCGAGAATGAAAACAAGTTTCATATTCCACAAAAATAAAGTATGATACAAAAGAAGTTCCATAATGAAATATTTACATATAAAAGAAAACATGTAATAATAAGAAAAGAAAAGAAAATATCAAAACATTGTTGCACCAATGCCACTAGCTCCACCATCCTGCCCATATAGTCGTTGTCTTGTTTGTGGGTGGTGTGATTAGATGGAGATAGATGCTTTGACTGTCCCTTCTTCATAAGGAGTAGTAAGTTGCTGAATCTTATCATCCGTCTTACTCATCTAAGACTACATGACATCCATCTGGTTCATCTCTACCTCTCTCTTCTCCCTCTCCTCCTCTCGTCTCTACAGTATGTCTATCTTTTGGTTTAGCTGATCGACGACACTAGATGAGACGACCCCTTTCCTCGTATACCAGCTAGACAAGGTGTGCGCTCTCCCCTCGCTACAAACGAAACCACTGTGGTCTGGTGGCATCACAGTCCTAAATGCTTCCTCTGGATCCAGAGGTTGCTGGATGCTATTGAAGGTCTCATCGGAGGGTGGATGCACCAAGTGAACCATTCTCTCTTAAACGTATTAAAAATTATTACTATAATATATATATACAAAGTTATAAAATTTTTGAATTTAGGTGTCTTACATGTCTTTGCTGGTATGATTCACGAATCCACCTACGAGCACCCTCAGCTGCAACCTTACTATGGGTGATCTCGTAAATGTCCATCCTACTCATCTCTCCCCTATCATGCAAAGCAGACTGAAAATATGAAAATGATACAATTTTATAAAGATCACCTTTAAAGTAAATAACTTTCAAATGCAAAGTTGTTATAATA
Organism: Thalassia testudinum; assembly: GCA_037157565.1. Taxonomy (NCBI): domain Eukaryota; kingdom Viridiplantae; phylum Streptophyta; class Magnoliopsida; order Alismatales; family Hydrocharitaceae; genus Thalassia; species Thalassia testudinum. The sequence goes on along the minus strand of JAZHRO010000015.1, from coordinate 18,467,992 downwards.
AACTTACGTAATGGCTCTTGACTGTCTTAATGCTTCTTCAACCCAGACAGTAGGTCTGTGCTGGAGCTTTGGCCCTATTGGCCTTATTTTTCCTTGATTTCTCTTGTAATAAAAGCATATATAAATAAATTACTAAAAAATTAATGTTTCATTATGAATTTAAGACATATGAATTTAATATAAACATTTAGAATCAATTACTAACCTCTGCTTTGGGATCCATCCAATGATTGCATACCTTCTTCCGGTGTTTAGGCATAACATTAGGAGGGCAATTCTCCATTGCCTCCTTAGGCGACCTATTTGAGAAAAAATGAATAACAAATATAAAATGTTAGAAATAATATATGAAATCATGTACATAATAAACATGTAAATGTTTAAAAATTTTACTTTTCTCTTGATCTCCGTCCTTCAATCTCTGTGGAGCTTGGCGGCGTGCTCAAGGATATACCTAGGGGTATTAGGGTCGTCACCCCAATCGTAACTCACCTACATTTATTTTGAGAAAATATATCAAACTTAGATAAAAATAATTTTAAAATAAAGTTGTAGAAGTAATATTTAAGATATATTGCATTACCTCCAACTGTAGTTAGAGTTGCCTCTTTAGCTTTGCGGATACCCTCCTCTAGTTGAAGTAGCAAATTGGCACGATTGACTTCACCTTTGTGCCCACTCTACTGATGAAGCCTGAGAGATTCTCCACCTCCCCCATGGATCTAAGCCTGATCGTTATTCTCAGGTCCTCGGGGATACATTAGAGATCTAGATTCTTTGTCTTCCCTCATCCTTTTCTTACTCTACCTGCATAGACATTAATCATATTAATTATATATATCAAATATATAATAAGTTTTAAAATATAGAAGTAAAATACTTTTTAAAAGTATAGGCGTTCTTACTAGTACTTGTACCCATCATCTTGGGTTCACATGTACTAGGGACATACTCTCAACCTGCTCCTCCTCCCCCTCCTACTCATCGTTCTCATCCTCGTCGACCTCCTCTGATGCCTACAACTTCGATTGATAATCTGGATCAATTGATACTCGTTCTGGCTCAGTAGGAGGAATCTCCTTCCCCTTTTCCTTCCCCCTGGCATATATTACATCACAAGATCATGCCAGGTCCACAAGTTGTAGAAAATGTGACTGAGAGGGAGCCTAGTGCTGGGGGGTGGCTAAGCCTGGGAAGATGGCTCGGGTTGGGTGGATGGCTATGTCTGAGAGGGAGCCCTTTTATTGGCTTTTTTCTTAAACCCCTACATCTCCAACAACAAATAAATATAAAAATTAATACTGCTGAAAATAATATATAAAGCATTAACGAAAAAAAAATAATTACATAAAGGAAACCTATAATGATCAAATACACAAAGGAAGTACAGAAACGTGAAAATATGAAATGTATAAGTAAAACATAAATGAAACAAAGTAAAGAAATTGTTACTAACCTCAGATATCCACATTTAAAGCATTTGAATCTAGATGACATTCTTCCGTTAATTCTTGATATACTTTCAGATTGTGCATCAAAATGATTATGCAGGACTGTTCTTATTAGTATAACCCAGCCTCTTTGGCAATTATTGGAGATGTAGACTGAAGAATTTGACGGTTTCAATTTAAACTCAAGAATTTGTGCTTCTTGTCCATTTTGAAACCAATGCCCTCTTTAAAAACATCAAACCAATGACATTTAAATGACAACTCTGCGATCATCTCTGAAGCTGATTTCCATAATTTCTTGGATTTCATCATAGTATTCATTTGGACTGGTGGTAAGATCAGAATCAACAATAACTCAGGCCTATTGTGTAACCTTTTTATCATAAATTTCTTTTATTCTGAATCTAAACCCACTTATTATATACCCAGAGTGGTAATGTTCATAATTTAATAGTGTATCGGCAATTACATCAAAATTTGGTATCCATCATGGGTCCTTATCCTCTTTCAATTGATGAACACATTGTTTGAACCAATCCAGGAAGTTAAATTCATATGTACTTGAATGAGATAATCATTCGAATTCCTCGTAGAATGGATCAATCTCTGGAATTTGCTTTAAAATATATAGATGTGTCCAACATCTGTCAATTTTGAAAAATTGGCTTGTATTCTATATGAAAAATCGACCTTCCTCTAATATAAAAAATCAACAGAAATTCTTCATCATTTTCATTATATTTTCCCTCATAGTTCATTTGAAGTTTATTAAAGCAATTGTCTATTTCATTCATGTACATGGATATAAAGTTTATACACTCCTCCACGAGATAACCTCATCAATAGTCTTTTTATTATTTTTGACTTCCTTGGTAAAATCCTCTCCATGAGCAACCCAATTAGTGTAATGCTGTCTCCAACCATTACAAATCAAGTGCTCAAGCATAGTGTTATGCTCATACAAGGAACCGTTCAAACATCTTCTGCATGGGCAGAAGATCTTATTGAGCAGTTCTCCTCACCTAAATATCTTCTTATCATCATGAAAAGCTGGTCGTCGGAAAATTTGTGTGAAAATAGTTATTGTTTCCAAAAAGAAAAACCCAAGTTGTTGTAGTCGCAGAAAAACCTGAGATCAAATAATTCTACTGAAACTCAGGTGAGTCCCAAGTCGAACACGGGAAGGTGACGTTTGATTTTGTGGGAAATCTGCGTTAGTTTTCTTTCTTTTTGGTGTTTTGTGGCTATATAAATTTTTTTTGGTATTTTTATAGAGCAAAATAGCAGATGGAATAATCTTAGACAAGGAAATTAGGTGGAATATTATCTCGCTAGCTAATCTACTTTACTAAGCAAGCATTAAGGCAATAAAAACTATTCTACTTTGCAGAAAAATAAATAGAGAGAGAGAGAGAGGAAAATCACTTCTATAAATCTTCACAAATTTGTTCACAAAGTAATTGCTACAGAGCTACTGTAAGAAATTGAAATCTAAACTAGAAAGCAGTAAAAAGCGAGGGGAAGAGAAATAATCCTCCTCGATAGTTGCTCGGAGGACGAGTTGCATAGACGGCACCTGGAAGACAGAGTTCGGAGTTGGAGAAGAAGCAGGGAGTCATTGCAGTGTGATCCATTTCCTAAAATAGGGGGATGAGATGGTCAGCAGGAGCTCCATGAATGAGGGATGAGAAGGTGGAAAAATTATTATTGTTGCTAGTGGATCATCCCAAGGACTTGGGAACACTAGAACAGAGCTTAGAATTGCTTCTTGAGCTCTAGAGAGGTGAGGAGTGGAGTAGGAAGGGATGAGGAAGAAGGGGGCTATGGTCTCTTTTATAGTAGGAAAAAGGGGGAAAAATGGCCATTTAAGGCCCTCCAACAGCACACCACAGCGTGGAGTAACGAGGGCTGTTGATCTTTGATCTCACGGCTCAGATCACTCTGGATCACACCTTAATCATGTGCTCAGCATGCATTCAACGCACTTAGAATAGGTCTTGGTTGTGCGTTGTGCACGCTGAGAAGTTGTAGGAGATAGTGATGAGGAGCTGCTGAGGGCCATCTGATCTTGACTGGACGGTCGAGATTGCATGTTGTGTGCACTCTGATCACAAGAGATTTGTGTATGACCGCACGTCATCACGCACATGTGTAATGTTGGAGATCGAGTGGCCACAGAGCCACCCTAGTGTCGGTTGATCATCATCTGACGGTGCAAATTCACCCGTGCCTCTTCCAGCAGATGATATTTGCTCAGCACATTTTGAACATGTAGCCCTTGCCCTGTGTAGAGCTCTTGCTCAATGCACTATGAGTGCGGATGGTCAAGAAGATGATCCAAGGGCCGAGTGCTTGCAGTCGTTGGATGAAGATCCAGTGGCTTGGATTGAGGGCTGCTTGTGAGAAGAGGAGAGGCAGGCAGCGTTGGGTGGCTATGATGGCACCAGGTGGTGCCATTGTGGCTGCCCATCTTCTTCTCTTTGTATCGGGTTCTACAGAGCTCCAATCGAGTTGATTCTCAGATTGTTGGACTACAATTGTCACTCTGAGTCCATTTGTACAGTCGGATTTGTCATCCGAGGCTCTGATTTATACCACCTTGTTCCCTAGACATTAAAATAGGGAAATTAATATACAAATTTTATAATCTACTCTAAATACATGATGATGCTATTATGCAATATTTATAGTGCTATGTACATCTAACTAACCTAGGGATAGGCATTTTTCCTAAATAAATGTGTTCACATCACACCCCCCATGCCTATCGTTTGCTAGTCCCTACCAAAACTAAAATGCGAAAAGCCTACGGAAAATGCGAAATGCAAGAGTGTGGGCTTTTGTTTATTTTCTTGAAAGCAAAACATTCTACGCAATACCTTATTCTTATGAAACAGTTAGAGAATTAAGCTAACTTCAGATCAAAGACCTCAATTCAGATTTATCACCAACGAGGGGAATTGTAGACAAATCCTTAACGACGAAGACTTAATAGTTCTCGAGTTTCGACTCAAATTCGGATAGCCGAAATCGGATCCCGAACCCTATTAGCCATTAGACTTGAGTCACGAAGGTAACTTTCTTCGACTCGGTCAACCCACCCAAGATTTGAAGCGAATGCGAGACCTAAGTATCTTGTGTGTGAAATCGTTTGACTCGCCATGAGGGGCAACTAAATTGACTCCTAGTTTTAAATAAAACTTTGAATATTTCTAGGTTCTCTCTGAGACAATCCTGTCTTTGGTTAAGCCATACTAGGATTTGGTAGTTTTCTCCTCACCACTCTTCTACCGTGAGGTCAACACTCTAGGTGTATACCTCCCCAGCGGGTTTCCTAGTATCTCCGTATTTTTTCAGATCTATAGGTGAACACCCATTTGTAGTGAGGTGTTTTTATTGTCATATGTGGTGGAAAAAGGGTAGCAGCTATATGTAGTGAGATGCTTTATTTATTTGATGGAAGAATTTGCACCCATTTGTAACGAGGTGCATCTTATTTGGTAGGGTTCATAAGATAAGGCTAATATTTTTTCCTTCTTCTCATTTTCAATTTTCTCATTTCTTATTTTCTCCAAATCTTTTTTCTAGGTGAGTGGCTCTCCATCCATTCTAAATGCGTCCCCTACTGTAACGAGCGTGTGGTGCAGACGTCTTTTAAGACGTCTGGAGGGTTGTCCAAACGTCGGACTAGACGTCTGGGATAGTTTCCAGACGTCTGGAAATCCGTTATTTTCGACACACGCGAGTCGTCTGCGCGCCTGAGCGCACAGACCGCATATTCGCCTTCTTCCCTCCTGCGGCTGCAGGATTCCCCTGCCGCAAATCCTTCTCCCTCCTCCTCGCGTGGCCTTAAAAGGGCACGCCTCCCCTCACTCCGTCACCACCGTCTCCTTTCCCTTCTCCTTCAGCCAGAGCGTGAGCGCGAGCGTGTGGGCGGCAGCGGCGGCCGCAGTGAGCGCGGAGGAGGTGCGGCGTGCGAGAGCGGAGCTCTGCCGTGAGGGCGAGCTCGCCGGAGTGGCTTGGCCGGTCGGCGGAGGGCGCAGGGGGCGCGGAACGACGCGGGGAGGGACCTGCTGCAGTCTGAGCAGCAGGCGTGCGAGGTGCGACGCGGGCGGCGTCGCGAGCGGAGGCCGAGTAGCGCCCTGATTCTGGAAAAATTTCCAGAATCAGACGTCTGGGTTGATAGGCGGACGGCGAGGACGACGTCTGGTAGCTCATACCGACGTCTGAAAGGTGTGTATTCCGCTTTCTTCTTCCTTCCTGTCGACCGACCGTACTAAGGGAGGGAGTTGGCTGTGCGCAGGTTCGCTGATTCGCCATCCTTTGCGAATCAGACGTCTGGAAGTTGTACCAGACGGCGGGAGTGACCTCCAGACGTCCGGGGTGACCATCGGATGTCTGGGAGCTAGGACAGACGTCCCCGCAGACTTCTGGACGTCTGGGAAACCACACTGAACAGGAAATTCTCTGATCCACTGTTTAAGACGTCTGGAAGAAGTTCCAGACGTCTGATTTTGCACAGTATCGTCTTTTTCGACCCGTTTAGGGCCCGTTCGGGCTCCGTTTTCCGCGATTCGAGTTGCGCTCTTTTCAGAATTAATTCCTCTACTCGTCTACAGTAGTTATACACTGTTTTGAGACACTCCTTGTGTTTGATCCTTGTGATAGGACCTCGTTCAGTTGCAGTCTTGAGAGTCGCGGAGGCACGCGGGATTCCCGATCACGCCCCCATTACTCCCGTTGTACCTGGTAGAGTGGCTTTAAGTTACTAAAATCTGTTAAATTATGAAACCATAAATAGAACCTAGGACATTGCATGAACCCTAGGAATGAGAAATAGATGGAATGATAGCTCCTAGGTGTTGCATGAATCCTAGGACTGGAAAACTAGATTGTATGATAGATCCTAGGATATGGCATGAATCCTAGGATGGGAAAACTAGTTGAATGTATAATACTGCAGTCTTGGAAAATGGAAAGAGATATAAAGCTGCCTGTAATTTGAATTAACAGCTGCTTGTTGTGAATAGATAACGTGGTTGAGAACATGAATTGTAAGAATGTGAAACTGGAAAGTGAAACCTGGATCTTTGAGTAAAAAGGATGGAACCCTATGGGGAAGTAGGAGTAGAACTCCTGGAAAGTGAATGGAATAGTTTTGGGGAAGTGAGCTGGCCCTTGAGTACGGAGTACCAAGGAGAGCGACTGTCCCCCTGCTTAGTGCAGAGCGGAGCTAGCCGCCCCAAGGACCCAGGGTTAGGACTGGCCACTCTGTACCGACTTGCTGGCCCTCGCGTACGTAGTACCGAGGAGAGCTACTAGTGTAGGGAGGTACTAGCTACCCCACGGGCCCCGGGGTTCTGCTAGCCTCCCACACCGACTTGTTAGGCCCGTTGGGGCAAACCAGGGTAGTCAGGAGAGGGTGCGCGGACTGTGGAGGGGCAAGGCCCCGGTTTGGTTACTGTAGAGGGGTTGGACCCCTGTTACTGAGAGGGCTCTGCCTTGGTTCCGTGCTGTGCTTTGGGTGCACCCGTTAACGGAAACGACTGACCGCGTGCCAGTGCGGGCTAGCTACCTGTGCGTTTATCGCGCGTGCCGTAGTCACCGTTACGTCTGTTAGTGACCTTGGGGAGGTTGACTGAGGGTAGGATCACCACGGGGGACTCTCCCGGCCAGGAGAGCACCACGTGCTACTTCTACTTTTGGAAAAGACTGAAATCAAGATCGTTCTCACAAGGACTTTCGAGATCAAGTAAAGGATCTGAGAAATAAATGAAATAGTGAGAAAATTGAAAGATGTGAATAAAGGAAGTAAAAAACATAACAGCTACTGTACACTCTACTGTTGCCTTTAGTTAGTTTGCCACTCTACTCAGCGTTTTGCTGACGTGTTACACTCGTTACCTTTTTCAGGACCAGGTGTTGAGCAGCCAGGGTCGGCGGCTGCAGAGGACGCTAGGCCGAGTAGGGTCCAGTAGAGTTTACCACAGTCTTTTGTACCTCTTTTGTTTCTGTTCTAGTGAGTAGTTCTTGTTTCTGCTGTACTTTCTTTACCTGCAGTTCTTGTTATATGATAAATGTTGTTCTACTGTTGTGGTGGTGCCTACTGTAGTAGTTTCTTTCCTTACTGCTGTACTTTCTTACTGTTAGTTATATTCATGCTGAATGTGGTTTATTTTACTGTCTTTTGGTTACTTCCTCGTTGGACGACTAGGTCTTGGGATTAGTCGAGTCGGTCCGGTTCTCGTGTCTCGTAGGGACTCGGGAACCGGGTCGTTACAAGATGGTATCAGAGCAAGGTCGTCCCGAGAAGTGAATCAACTGACTGGAAAATAACCAATTCACATGTTTATAGCTAGAGTAGCCACCACAACATATCTCTTGACATGAGCTCTTAGAAGTTTTGTTAGGTACTGTCTGTTTTGACGTTTCCGTTTTGTTTCGCGTCTCCTTGTAGGAGATGCCTCATCACGGGATTGGCGAGACTGGCCGCGGGCGCGGCCGAGGGCGAGGTCGGCGAGGTGGACGTGCTGTCGTTGACGTCTCGGTGGACCAGCCACCACTCCCTGGCATCCAGGCCCAGGACCTCGCCAGACTGATACGGGATATTGTACGAGAGGAGCTCCACCCACCGCCCCGAGCACCTCCCCCTGGGGCTGCAGAGGGGGAGTCCTCTGTGGGACCACGCGATGGACGCGGCGCTGGACACGAGGGAGGGGATGGGCCCCTGCCGCCCCCACCTTCCTCCGACACTTCTGTACACGAGGCACCTTCGCCTGGAGGTGCACCAGCACCTCCCCTACAGCGCCACTTCGAGCTTTTCGGAGAGTTCCGGAAGCTGAAGCCCCCCTCCTTCAAGGGGGATGAGGACCCGACCGAGGCAGAGGACTGGCTTGAGCAGCTGGAGAAGATCTTCGACACCCTTCGCCCCCCGGTGGAGTGCCGCGTGGCCTTTGCCACGTACCAGCTGGAGAGTGCGGCACACCGGTGGTGGAGGGCGGTCCGGGGACAGGAGAGGGACGAGCCGACGTGGGACCAGTTCGTCACCCTCTTCTGCGAGCAGTACTTTCCCCAGACGTGGCAGGACCAGAGGAGGCGGGAGTTCCACACTCTCCGCCAAGGGACGATGACTGTGAGCACGTACCGCACGCGTTTCTTGGAGCTGTCTCGCTTTGCAGCGACAGCGGTAGCCACTGAGGAGGAGCGCCTTTGGAGGTTCACCGAGGGGCTCTGGCCTGCGATCCGGGGGTATGTCAAACCCCTGAAGCTGCCTACGTTTTTGAGGGTGGTAGAGGCAGCTATGACTTACGAGGAGACCAACCCGTCCGCGCGAGAGACCGACGCCGGGCGGAAGAGGCCCTTTCAGCCAGACTTCTCACAGGGCCGGCGAGAACGGAGACACGTGGCGTCCGCAGGAGAGCCGTCACATTGTGCAGGGCCATCAGTGGCCTTTGGGGGCCCTCGACAGGGGCCAGTCGCCAGCACCGGACCCCCGCCTAGCCGACAGCAGGGACTCACTGAGGGCGGGAGTCGAGTTCCCCTCTGCTACCAGTGTGGCCAGCCGGGCCACGTCAGGAGGGACTGCCCATTTAGGGCAGGAGGGCAGCAGATACTTCCCGTGCAGAGCACTGGAGGGCACGCAGGAGGCCGCGGTTCCCAGGCACGAGGAGGAGGACAACAGTCGCGAGGAGGGTACCGGCCAGCACCTACCCGTCCGACGCAGAGTGTGGCTGCTTCGTCCGCACCTAGAGCTGAGGGGCGTATCAACGCCCTAACACACAGGGACGCCAGAGCATCGGGATCCGTGGTAGCAGGTATGGTTTCAGTTTTTGGCAGACTCGTTTACACGCTTTTTGATTCCGGCGCTACGCACTCGTTTGTCGCAGCCAGTTTTGCAGTTAGTTTGGACCAGGATTATACACTGTTAGAGAATCCGTTCGTAATCAGAGGTCCGAGTGGTCAGCTGTTTGTAGCTGAGGAGGTGTACACGGGTTGCGAGGTCAGCATCGGGGGACATAGCCTGCCAGCTGACCTGATTATGATACAGATGGAGGACTTTGGAGTGATTCTGGGGATGGATTGGCTGTCCGCTTACCATGCCTTGGTAGACTGTTTTGAGAGGAAGATTGTCTTCTCCATTCCGGAGTTGCCTTCTTTCGAGTTTCACGGGCAGCTAGTGGACGGAGGTTTCAGGTGCATTTCGGCACTTCGGGCGGCGAGACTTTTGAGCCAGGGGTGTGAGGGCTTCCTAGCCTGTGTGGTGGCAGAGCCCAGCCCTGTGGCAGACTTCCAGAGCATCGCGGTGGTCAGAGAGTACCCCGACGTGTTTCCAGACGAGTTACCAGGACTACCGCCCGAGCGTGAGATCGAGTTTGAGATCTCACTAGTACCAGGGACCAGCCCCATCTCCACCGCGCCATACAGGATGGCACCGCTTGAGCTGCGAGAGCTCAAGTCCCAGTTGTAGGACCTTTTGGAGAAAGGTTTCGTGAGGCCCAGTGCGTCTCCCTGGGGAGCCCCGGTACTGTTTGTGAAGAAGAAGGATGTGACCCTACGCCTTTGTGTGGACTACCGACAGCTGAATAGGGTCACCATCAAGAACAGATATCCGCTGCTGAGGATCGACGATTTGTTTGACCAGATGTGGGGTGCCACGGTGTTTTCCAAGATAGACTTGAGGTCTGGATACCATCAGTTGAGGATCAGGGAGACTGACGTCTCCAAGACAGCTTTCCGCATCCGGTACGGACACTACGAGTTTTTGGTCATGCCGTTTGGGCTGACCAATGCCCCCGCTGCTTTCATGGACCTGATGAACAGGGTGTTTAGACCGTACCTGGATCAGTTCGTGGTGGTTTTCATAGATGATGCGCTCATCTATTCTAGAGATCGGACGCAGCACGGACAACACTTGCGGATGGTTCTGGACACTCTGAGACGACGCAGGCTGTACGCCAAATACAGCAAGTGCGAGTTCTGGTTGAGGGAGGTGACCTTCTTGGGTCATGTGATCTCTGGTGACGGCCTGGCGGTGGACCCCGCCAAGGTCGAGGCAGTGCTCAGGTGGGAGAGACCGCGTTCAGTCACTGAGATTCGCAGTTTCCTGGGACTGGCAGGTTACTACAGACGGTTCATCAGGGGATTTTCACAGATTGCGCGTCCTATGACACAGTTGACCCGGAAGGACGTGCCTTTCGCTTGGACAGACGCCTGTGAGGCATGTTTTCTGGAGTTGAAGGAGAGGTTGACCTCGGCTCCCGTGCTCACCATCCCTGACAGTAGTGGCGGGTTCGTTGTGTACATGGACGCTTCCTTGCAGGGGTTAGGAGGTGTGCTCATGCAGAGGGGTCATGTTGTCGCTTACGCTTCACGGCAACTGAAGCCCCATTAGCATACCTACCCTACCCACGACCTAGAGTTGGCAGCTGTTGTCTTCGCGCTGAAGACCTAGAGGCACTACTTGTACGGTGAGACCTTCGAGATTTTTACAGATCACAAGAGCCTCAGATATCTTTTTGACCAGAAGGAGCTCAACATGAGACAGAGACGTTGGTTGGAGCTTCTGAAGGACTACAATTGCAGCATCTCCTACCACCCGGGAAAGGCCAATGTGGTGGCTGACGCCTTGAGCCGTAAGGCGCCCGCACGCTTGGCCAGTCTACAGTTATAGAGTTGGAGCCTTTTGGAGGAGGTGGGCAGTTGGCAACCTCTAGAGTTACGAGGATACTGTGGGGCAGTGACGGTGACACGGCAGACCAGGCCAGAGCTGATAGACCGTATCATCACAGGACAGATGGCTGATCCGTACTTGCAGTCTTTGCGCGACAGAGTACTATCAGGGGACCCAGGGGACTTCTCTTTCATAGACCAGGTGTTACGCTTGAGGGGATGGTTGTGCGTTCCCAGAGATGAGGAGCTGTCGAGAGCGCTCCTGACTGAGGCACACGGTTCCAGATTCACCATACATCCCGGAAACACGAAAATGTACCATGACTTGAGACGCGAGTTTTGGTGGAGAGGGATGAAGCGGGATGTGGGTGAGTTCGTGCAGCAGTGCTTAGTGTGCCAGCAGGTGAAAGCCGAGCATCAGAGGCCTGCAGGGCCGCTTCAGCTGCTTCCAGTGCCAGAGTGGAAGTGGGAGAGCATCACCATGGACTTGGTGGTGGGCTTACCTGTTACCCAGCGGGGACACGACGCAGTCTGGGTAATAGTGGATAGATTGACGAAGACGGCGTGATTCTTGCCGATCCGAGTCACTTTGGGACCAGCACAGTTGGCAGAGAGGTATATCCGTGATGTGGTGCGACTACACGGAGTTCCACGGGAGATCGTATCCGACCGGGATACCCACTTTACGTCCCAGTTTTGGGCTGAGTTTCAGCAGGCCTTGGGGACGAGGTTGAGGTTTAGCACGGCTTACCACCCCCAGACGGACGGACAGTCTGAGCGCACGATACAGACACTTGAGGACCTTTTGCATGCCTGTGTACTGGACTGGAGGGGCTCTTGGGAGGAGCACCTGCCCCTGGCGGAGTTTGCATACAACAACAGTTATCACTCGAGCATCGGCATGGCTCCCTACGAGGCTCTGTACGGACGGAAGTGTACGGCACCCTTGAGTTGGGTTGAGGTGGGGACCAAGTGGGAGGTTGGCCCCAGGTTGATCCGGTAGAGTCAGGAGGTAGTTGAGCAGATCCACAGACGACTCCGCACTGTCAGGAGCAGACAGAAGAGCTACGCGGATCGCAGACGCAGAGAGGTGCAGTTCGAGGTGGGGACCACGTCTTCCTTCGTGTTTCGCCCATGAAGGGCTTACAGCGGTTTGGGGTGAGAGGGAAGCTCGCGTCGAGGTTCGTGGGGCCCTTTGAGGTCCTGGAGCGGGTTGGACCCGTTGCTTACAGACTTGCCCTTCCCCCGCAGCTTTCTGGTGTGCACGACGTGTTCCACGTGTCCAACCTCAGGAGGTACGTAGCCGATTCCAGTCACGTACTGAGTCACGAGAGCGTCGAGGTGAGCGACGACCTGACCTACCCCGAGCGGCCAGTGCAGATCCTAGACCGAGCCGTCCGCCGGTTGAGACGAAAGCAAGTACCCCTGGTAAAGGTTTTGTGGAGGAGCCAGCGGTACGAGGAGGCTACCTGGGAGCCTGAGGCAGCAATGCGGGGGCAGTACCTGGAGCTTTTCGCGGGTACGTCTTTTCGGATCGGCTTCGGTCCTCTTTGAGTTTGTTATGGTTATTCGGACGTCTTTTCCCGCACCCTAGTTGGCGCAAGTTTCGGGGACGAAACTTCCTTTGATTTTGTTATATTGTAACGAGCGTGTGGCGCAGACGTCTTTTAAGACGTATGGAGGGTTGTCCAGACGTCGGACCAGACGTCTAGGATAGTTTCTAGACGTCTGGAAATCCGTTATTTTCGACACACGCGAGTCGTCTGCGCGTTTGAGCGCGCAGACCGCATATTCGCCTTCTTCCCTCCTGTAGCTGCAGGATTCCCCTGCCGCAAATCCTTCTCCCTCCTCCTCGCATGGCCTTAAAAGGGCACGCCTCCCCTCACTCCGTCACCACCGTCTCCTTTCCCTTCTCCTTCAGCCAGAGCGTGAGCGCAAGCGCGAGGGCGGCAGCGGCGGCCGCAGTGAGGGCGAGCTCGCCGTGAGGGGTGCGGCGTGCGAGAGCGGCAGCGGCGGCCGCAGTGAGGGCGACCGCGCCGTGAGGAGGTGCGGCGTGCGAGAGCAGAGCTCTGCCGTGAGGGCGAGCTCGCCGGAGCGGCTTGGCCGATCGGCGGAGGGCGCAGGGGGCGCAGAACGACGCGGAGAGGGACCTGCTGCAGTCTGAGCAACAGGCGCGCGAGGTGCGATGCGGGCGGCGTCGCGGGCGAAGGCCGAGTAGCGCCCTGATTCTGGAAAAATTTCCAGAATCAGACGTCTGGGTTGATAGGCAGACGGCGAGGACGACGTCTGGTAGCTCATACCGACGTCTGAAAGGTGTGTATTCCACTTTCTTCTTCCTTCCTGTCGACCGAACGTACTAAGGGAGGGAGTTGGCTGTGCGCAGGTTCGCTGATTCGCCATCCTTTGCGAATCAGACGTCTGGAAGTTGTACCAGACGGCGGGAGTGACCTCCAGACGTCCGGGGTGACCATCGGACGTCTGGGAGCTAGGACAGACGTCCCCGCAGACTTTTGGACGTCTGGGAAACCACACTGAATAGGAAATTCTCTGATCCACTGTTTAAGACGTCTGGAAGAAGTTCCAGACGTCTGATTTTGCACAGTATCGTCTTTTTCGACCCGTTTAGGGCCCGTTTGGGCTCCGTTTTCCGCGATTCGAGTTGCGCTCTTTTCAGAATTAATTCCTCTACCCATCTACAGTAGCTATACACTGTTTTGAGACACTCCTTGTGTTTGATCCTTGTGATAGGACCTCGTTCAGTTGCACTCTTGAGAGTCGCGGAGGCACGCGGGATTCCCGATCACGCCCCCATTACTCCCGTTGTACCTGGTAGAGTGGCTTTAAGTTATTAAAATCTGTTAAATTATGAAACCATAAATAGAACCTAGGACATTGCATGAACCCTAGGAATGAGAAATAGATGGAATGATAGCTCCTAGGTGTTGCATGAATCCTAGGACTGGAAAACTAGATTGTATGATAGATCCTAGGATATGGCATGAATCCTAGGATGGGAAAACTAGTTGAATGTATAATACTGCAGTCTTGGAAAATGGAAAGAGATATAAAGCTGCCTGTAATTTGAAATAACAGCTGCCTGTTGTGAATAGATAACGTGGTTTAGAACATGAATTGTAAGAATGTGAAACTGGAAAGTGAAACCTGGATCTTTGAGTAAAAAGGATGGAACCCTACGGGGAAGTAGGAGTAGAACTCCTGGAAAGTGAATGGAATAGTTTTGGGGAAGTGAGCTGGCCCTTGAGTATGGAGTACCAAGGAGAGCGACTGTCCCCCTGCTTAGTGCAGAGCGGAGCTAGCCGCCCCAGGGACCCGGGGTTAGGACTGGCCACTCTGTACCGACTTGCTGGCCCTCGCGTACGTAGTACAGAGGAGAGCTACTAGTGTAGGGAGGTACTAGCTACCCCACGGGCCCCGGGGTTCTGCTAGCCTCCCACACCGACTTGTTAGGCCCGCTGGGGCAAACCAGGGTAGTCAGGCAAGGGTGCGCGGACTGTGGAGGGGCAAGGCCCCGGTTTGGTTACTGTAGAGGGGTTGGACCCCTGTTACTGAGAGGGCTCTGCCCTGGTTCCGTGCTGTGCTTTGGGCGCACCCGTTAACGGAAACGACTGACCGCGTGCCAGTGCGGGCTAGCTACCTGTGCGTTTATCGCGCGTGCCGTAGTCACCGTTACGTCTGTCAGTGACCTTGGGGTGGTTGACTGAGGGTAGGATCACCATGGGGGACTCTCCCGGCCAGGAGAGCACCACGTGCTACTTCTACTTTTGGAAAAGACTGCAATCAAGATCGTTCCCACGAGGACTTTCGAGATCAAGTAAAGGATCTGAGAAATAAATGAAATAGTGAGAAAATTGAAAGATGTGAATAAAGGAAGTAATAAAACATAACAGCTACTGTACACTCTACTGTTGCCTTTAGTTAGTTTGCCACTCTACTTAGTGTTTTGCTGACGTGTTACACTCGTTACCTTTTTCAGGACCAGGTGTTGAGCAGCTAGGGTCGGCGGCTGCAGAGGACGCTAGGCCGAGTAGGGTCCAGTAGAGTTTACCACAGTCTTTTGTACCTCTTTTGTTTCTGTTCTAGTGAGTAGTTCTTGTTTCCGCTATACTTTCTTTACCTGCAGTTCTTGTTATATGATAAATGTTGTTCTACTGTTGTGGTGGTACCTACTGTAGTAGTTTCTTTTCTTACTGCTGTACTTTCTTACTGTTAGTTATATTCATGCTGAATGTGGTTTATTTTACTGTCTTTTGGTTACTTCCTCGTTGGACGACTAGGTCTTGGGATTAGTCGAGTCGGTCCGATTCTCGTGTCTCGTAGGGACTCGGGAACCGGGTCGTTACACCTACAAACAAGAATAGTCTAAGAACTAGAAACACAACAAAAGTCCTTTGGATTTTTTGCCCTAAGACTAAATTTTATTGACCACTTAAGGACTCAATAAGATTGTCCAATAGATGAGTCAATGTAAAGCGTAATTTACGATGCTTGAGACTTAAAGACTATTCAAATCACAAGGTGGGAAGATAAGTCGTTCACTTATTATCCTTTTTACTCAATACTTTTAGCTTTTTCGGATCCCTTCAAAGACTCAGGAAACAAATCCAAATTTAGGTAAATATTCAAGATAGTTAAGTCTATTAAGACTTGAAGAGTCTAGGCAGAAAGACTTTATTTTACATTTCCTAAGGTCAGTGGATCCTCAAAATTGAGAATAATTGATCTTTTCTATCTTAAATTCTCCAAACCACACTTTTTTTTTTATTTCCTTCTTTTTTACAGAAATGACAAAAAATAATTTAGAAATGAAATGGATCCACCACCCTGTGCGTAGCTTATGCAATGCCCTCATTATCAATAAAGGCATAAAAAGGATGGAATAGAGAAGATAATACCTGAATTCAATCAAAATCTGATCAGCTCAAAATATATACAGACTGTACAAGATGTTGAGTTTAGTGTCGCCAGCTAGGCACACTTCGGCCAAAGAAGTCAGGCCAAGGTAAGGTCAACCTCATCTGAGATGGGTTCAAGTATAACATGGTCAATATAAGGTTTGAGATGTTGTCCGTTGACCTTAAAAGAGTTACCTATCTTCATGTCAGAAATCTCAATGGCTCTGTTCGGAAAAATTCGATTAATGTCAAATGGGCCATTCCATTTAGACCTAAGCTTACCGGGAAAGAGCTTAAGTCGGGAATCAAAAAGCCAGACCTTTTGGTTTAGCTCAAAGTTATTACGGGAAATCATATGGTCATGAAGGGCTTTGTCCTTGCCTTGTAGATCTTAGCATTTTTGTATGCGTCATTTCTAAGCTCGTCCAACTCAGATAGTTTGAGTTTCCTGGTTTTTCCGGTCAAATCTAGGTTGAAATTATAGTTTTTAATTGCCTAGAATACCCTATGTTCAATTTCGATGGGCAAATGACATGGCTTGCCAAACACCAGACGAAACGGAGACATGCCTATAGGTGTCCTATACGCAGTATGATAGGCCCAAAGTGCATCATCATGCTTTTGAGTCCAGTATTTTCTATCAGGCCCAACCATTTTCTGAAGGATATTCTTGATCTCCCAATTAGAGACCTTGGCCTATCCATTCGTTGGGGGGGTGGTAAGGTGTGGAATCTGATTACCCTGTACTTAGCCAATAAGTTTTTGAATTGGGCATTGGTGAAGTGGGTGCTAGCATCACTGATGATGGCCTGAGGAATCCCAAACGGACTATAGATATTCTTCTTTACAAAGTCGATGGCGACCTTGTGGTCGTTGGTTCAGGTGGGAATAGCCTCGATCCACTTGGACATGTAGCCGACAACAACCAGAATATACTGTTGTCCAAATGAAGGGAGGAAAGGTCCTAGTCCATGCCCCAAACATCGAAGATTTTGATGGGAAGGATTGAGTTTAGGGGCATCATATCCCTTTTAGCTATGCTTCCAAGTGCTTGGCGTCAGGAACATGACCTCGAGAACTGCCGGGCATTTTTAAACAAAGATGGTCAATAAAACCTAGATTACAGAATTTTCGCGACCGTCTTCTTTATAGAAAAATGTCCACTACACCCAGATGCATGGCGAAATTCAAGTATGCTCTGGAATTCATTTTCCGAATCACATCAACGAATAATCTGGTGAACACCGATGCGGTACAGCTCGGGATCATCCTAAAAATAACATTTGGCCTCAGATATAAGTCTATCTCATTGTTTCTTGGTCTAGTCATGGGGGATTGATCATTCAATTCTCAACATAGTTAATTAAGGTTATTAAGATTAATTAGTTGCATAAAGAAAAGACTTAGGTTAACTTGATTTATTAAATTGTTGTCTTTAATTGTAGTATAAGGTCAAGCTAACCTAACATTTTAGTTTTAATTCATTTAGCTGGTTGAGTCCAGGTCGTTCACTGGGAGGTATTTAAACTTAATTAATTCACCATTTTTATCCAAAGTTAACAATTAACTAATTACTATGTTAATTAGATCTATAATTATAATATATGTTAAGCTCATGAATAATTACATATAAAATTAAATTTGAAATTTGGTAATTTTTCTATTATAAGAAAATTGTACATGAATGATTTCAACATTGGATAACAAAAAGAACATTTACATCAAGTGTTATGCAAATTAAGGCATAAAAGAATGTTTAACTATACAACATGACTTTACATCATTAGGTCCTTATTACAACACTTAACCATTCTTTTCCTTAACCTTCATTTCCTCTTCTAGCCTTCAGCTCTTTAGACTCTCATCTCATCTCTCTTTAACTCTCAATACTTAGTTGATTTTGGCTTCAGATCCTCTTTTCTTCTCTTTACTTAGGCAAAAAGTTGGTTTAATGGATGGGCCCACCTTTTGAGGATCAACGGTCCACAAGGGACCGGATCAACCCTACTAGGTGGACCCTAGTTATTTTAATTGTGAATGTTTGTATATTTTGGGCCTAAATAGGCCCACATGCTTACGCCCACCACTAGGCCCACACACGCGCCCATGCCTGTGTACACATGCACACACCCAAATGCTCATAAGATGTGTCAAGCACTAACGACCGCTTCGGCTTGGGGCGTGTTTACTTAAGAGGTGTACGTGGCTTCACCAGCTCACGAGGTCGAACTAACATAGCCATATCTCCTTCACAAACATGTCACTAGTCAGCCAATTTTGAACAAAGATCCCTGCCGGCTTAGTTTACCGTTCATGGTGTATAATAGCTCATTGGAAAGCTCTGAGACTCCTCTATCCAATTTTACCATTAATTTGAAGATTGGGTCAAAAGTGATCCACAATTCAGATGATGAACTTGTACTATTCAATAAATGTTATATGTGCTTCAGGAGTTGAATTTCAAGTATAAAGACCTGCGAAAGACATTAGATCCCTCAATTAAGAGTCTTAGAATGCTTAGAATAGCATTCTGTGTGGAATGGAAGAGGAGATGAGGTTGGAAGTAAGCTTTAGAAGCTTCATAGCTTTGGAGCTTCAGGTTCATTGCATAAGACATGGATCATGATTTAATCTATCCGATCTATAGATTAAAGTGTGTAAAACTCATATGAATCATGTCTTAGGGTGATTTATGATTGATCTAGGCAAAGATTGAGTGCAAAAATCAACAAAGACTTGAAGAGCAATGTCGGGTTCCATTTAGAACCCAAAATGCACAGACATTGAAATTCGAAACATACCTCAACAAAATTCATTCTAAACTATCTCAAATGATTCGCCATTATAAGACAAACTCAAATCCACTTTCAAATCAGAGATTCTAACCCTAAATCATCAAGAACAACTCAGAGTTGACTAACGGAGGTTGAAAGTTGACTTTGAAGATTTAAGTTTCTCAGATCAAATTAACAACCCAAAAAGATTAAAATCAACCTTAGGAAGTTATTCCAATCGTCAAAATCGACTTTTGATCACTTGAGAAGTAGTTCCGAGCTTATCGCCGGAGATCTAATCGGCGTTTGTTCAAATTAGAGTCTCAGACATAAAATTATCACCTAGAATGGGATCTAGATAGCCAACTCTAGCTTTTGGACCTAAAATAAGAGTCTTAAACATAAGGAGTTCGTCTATCAAATTTCGTTGGAGTTGGAGAAGAAAATAATCAATCTAAGCATCTAATCATCAAAAATGAAATCCAATGAGTAGATTCGAATCCTCTAATCAAAATAAGTAAATCTAGAGCTATATAGGAAGTTTTGAAGGCTGAAGCTCAAGTTTTAACTTGCCGGAGCTCGTCGGAGCTCCGGTGAGTACTGATTCTAAACATTGGAGATCAAATCTCATAAAAAACTCCACCAGAAAGACATTAAGATGATTATAAGATTACAAGGAACCTTAAGAACTCTACAATTAAAGGAATTAATGATTGGGCATATGAATTATTCAAGAAGCCATTTAAAAAGCATCTTGAGTTCAAGAGAACTCAAGATATGCCTTCTCACTCAATTAAGTGAGGGAAAATGTTCAGAATGAATAGGCGATGTTGAATATGTATGTAATTAGGTGATAAAACTCCTTTGAGTTCGCCATTGATAGTGAACTCAAAGGTTGAAGGTGAATTTAGGCGTTTCTTATATAGATGATATTAGATCGAATTGAATATAAGAACGGGGCCCTTGTATGATGATAAGGTGGTGGAGGATCCCTATTGAGTGTGAAATTAGCCTCTAAGGTGCTCGCCATAGACAGTGAAATACCTTAGGTGAAGGTGAAATGGATTAGGCGATTAGATGATCCAAATATGCAATTGAATGTGTAGAAATGATTGTGAACAGATTTAGAAGATGATCAATGAGTTTAAAAGAAAGGGACTCCGATCAAGCCAAACGAGGCTTGTTGGAGTTGGGGAAGACGATGAAAATAACGGCATTTACACTAGCTATCTGAGCTATCTAACTACTCTAATCTACTCTAAACTAAGCTATGAATCTAATTCTACTGTTACCTGGAAGAATCGAGGTTAGAAGACTTCGTCGAAGTTCATAACGAAGGAAGAAATCAGAGGGGAAGAGCAGAGCTTTGGCGGAGGAGGAATGTGGTATGTAGATGAAGAGAATGATGGCGTAGCCCCGTCCAGAGACGCGGTAGAGGATGATGGAGAAGAAGGGAAGGTCGTTCTCCTCGGAGAATACCAGAGGAAGGAGGTAGAAGTCATCAGAGGTAGAAGAAGAATAGCCTATGAACAACCGCAGTGGAAGAAGTGGGAAGAGGGGTGTTAACCGAGATTGGAGGTACGGGGAGCTATTTATAGGTGGTGGTGGAGAAGGGGAGTGTATCTGGATAGGAATAGTTCTAGGTTCATGGTAACCACCAATGTCGGAGCTTAGTCACCTAGGTTAATTAGGTTTAAACAACCATCCAAAACGATGGATGAAAAGGTGGAGGTGAGTGGAGCTTGTATGCAAGCTCCGAAAGGGGGATGACGTCGAAAAGGCAGTGATTGGAGGGTGTGGTGACCGAACGTTGTTGACCATCCAAAAGGAAGAAGAGGAAGAGGCTGTGTACATAGGGACCGATTCAGAAATAAAGGACCTATATGTAAAAAAAAGGACTCGATTGAAATGGAAATTAAGGACTTAAATGCAAACAATGGATTTAAAAGCTTATTTTAATTTATTTCTTTTTCAACTTTTTTTATGTGATTATAAATAATGTAGATAATATATTTATGCCTTTACATTACACTTTTGTCCTTTTTACCTATATTTATTTAAATGATTAAATTAATTAGGATAATTAAGTACTTAGTCCATTAATTCATTTAAGTTATATTAAATACTTATTATATAGCTAATTGGTATTATTTTGAATCTAAATTAATAATTAAACTTATATTAATATTAATTGAGCCTTAATTATGTTAATTTAGCTTATTTTGCTGGTCCTTACTATTTTACCCTTATGTTATAATTAACCCTGTATTTATGATATTCTTAGGTAATTAGCTAATTAGTGTTAATTAGGAGCCATGATGAGTCTCTCATTAGAGACTTGACCAATGGTCAAATAGTTGATGATGTCCGCAAACTAGGGGGTTCGGATACTCGAGACTGCAAGGATAGTCTTGTCTTGAAAAGTATCAGAAATTGGATTATATGGACGAGGAGAGTCAATTAGGATTCTCGAGAGATGATTCGCCACTACATTCTGTGGTCTGGATTTATCTTTAATCTCAAGATTAAATTCTTGAAGTAAAAGAATCCATCTAATGAGTCAACTGAAAATGCACTAGAGGGGGGGTGAATAGTGAATTTATAAAATATTGTAAGACAAAAATATAATCACAAAAAGAGGCACAAGATTTTTAGGTGGAAACCCAAAATGGGTGAAAACCACCACCTAAGCCACAATCCCTTGACTTAGGATTTTCGATCACAGAGTAATCAATCCATTAACCACACTACTTAAATGAGGGTAGTGTATCTCAATTACAAATCCCACCTCCGATCCCTAAACGGAGGTTTCTTCCTTTACAATGAAGAGACGGGAACCCGACAGGCCGAATACCCAAACTACACTAATAAGAATGAAACAACACCTATAGAACACCCCAAAATATTATTGACTTCATTATCTATTAAGCATAAAAACCCCCTGAGAATTAGCAGAATGAAGTGCACCGGGAGTGTGGGTTTGCCCTTTAATCAGAGTGTTGGCACAACACAAGGGCAAAAGGAAGTAAAGAGTAGTGAGCAAGTGATTTTCTAAGGAAGTTGAATCTCAAGCGGTGTATTTTGCCTAAGAGGGATTGTATTCTATTTATAGGCAAGTTTGGAACCTTCAAGAATGCTTGGGAGAGGTCTCCTAGCCGTTGGAGGCAAGTCCCAAGAGATTAGGACGAAATCCAACACAAATCAAAGCAATCATGAATTTGACAGCAATATCAGACATCTGATTTTAGGTTCAGACGTCTTGTAAGATGTCTGATTATAATTATGGGCGTTTGATACTATTTGCCAAGCTTACTGTTTTCATTGGATCTAAACAGGGACGTCTGATATATTCATATAAGATGTCTGATAAAAATATTGGATGTCTAATTATAAGTGGATTTATTCCTATTTTGACCAGTTCCAAACAAGGTTCTAGATTTTAAGGAACAGATGTCAGTATGGACGTCTGTAGGATTTCCTAAACGTATGGAAAAATAAAAAGGACTTGCCTTGGAAATCTAAGAGTAGATCTTTGGTTTCTAACATGATTTACACAGAAATAAATGGGCAACAGTCCATTGATAGACGTTTGGAGACATGTCCAGACGTCTAAAAATGTATTTGCCCATTATTAACATAAAGAAAATGAGTACTTGAGTCTAACGGTTGGTTTAAGAACGTCCAGGCAAACTATTAGACGTTTAGATGAGGCTATGAATGTCTGATAGAAGGTTGCTTCGACTGATGCCTAAGAAGTCAGAATGCAAAGGCAATGCTAGGTAATTAGACGTCTGAAACAATGATCAGACGTCTTAAAGTTGAATATCAGACGTCTGACAGTTGTTATGTACGTCTGATTTGTGTCTTAGTGTTAGGATTTTGTTTCTAATTTATCCTAAGTGTAGAGAGCCTAAGTTAACTATTTATAAGTTATGTTTGGGGGCTCTTTACAACATCTCTAGACTCAAATAAAATAAAGATTATAACCTTTGAAAGTTTACATAAAAGCCTATGACCTATGACAACACATATGCTAATCTAGTCTTCACACCTTTAATCCTCTGACTTGGAAAACTCCATGAAACCTGCAATTATGTTATTACAGAAAAAAATATGCTACGCTTATATTTTATCTCTTTTTCCTTACTTTGTAAAATCATCAAAATATTATTTATGAGGGGGTTGAACTAACAAGAACGACCTTGGAACTCATATTTGATTTTTGAGCTTATAAATTTAAATGTTGACAATTCGCTTTTGTTGACTATACTACGACGCATATTTTAAATTCGACGAAAGTCAGTTCAATAAGAGTGGTCCTTGAAGGCTTTCAAATAGACCCTTGCGACTTCTGTATGCAAACAAATGTGATGAATGAAGCACCTAAATGTAAAGCTCTACATACAAGGTCCTAATGATGTCCAAATACCTTGATATTTTTATGAAAGCTTAATTGAACATATTAGAACATGATTTAACCCTTGATTTGTAGTTTAAAGCTCAAATATGTATTCAATTGACATTTGAATCATCAAATTGTATTTTTTGAATAGAATATCTAAAATGTGACCTAATTATACATTTTTAACACAAATTGAGTGTTTTTGGTCATTTTCATTAATTATCACACTTAACCCATTTATTATGTTAATTAGATAGTGTTTAATCTAGTTTCTAGCTTAACTTGGGCATTTTAGCTATGATGAGCCACACCTCATCATACATCCATGTTAAGGACTAAGAAATCTACAGGAAAATAGAAATTCTTGACCTTGACAATAATATCCTCAATAACGCCTTTCGGGGTGGTGACCAAACGGTTTGCTAACTGTAGCGTAATTGAGGTTGGCCTGAGTTCTCTTAACTCAAAATTTTCATACAGGGAAGTTGGTATTAGGTTAATAAATGCACCTAAATCCAATAGTGTTCGATTAAAAGTGTAATCCCCGATAACACATGAAATCATGGGGGCAGGATCTCTCCTTTTCTGAGGAAAGCGATACAGGATAACAGAACAAGCCTGCTCGGAGAGTATCGCCACTCTTAGGGTAGGTTCTTTCGACTTACGCTTTTAAGTACATAAATCTTTCAAAAACTTCGCGTATGCTGGGATATGCTTAATGGCATCGAGGAACAAGATATCGATTTCTACACTTATAAAAATACTTAGAAGCTCCTCGTTGTTGTCTATAATTTTCTTCTAACTGGATTTTAGTAAGGCATCAAGAAATAGGATATGGGTAGTGTCATTTGTGTTAGGGTTCCTGAGACTTATTATTTTCTTTGATTTTCTCCATTTTTTCCTCAGGCTCACCAGGATTTTGTTTACTGGAAGAGGGTAGTTCAAGGTCCCAAGTTTGCTTTCCACTCCTCAAGGTGATAGAATTTGCAGATGCATATGAGTTTGGGTCTTGGGGAGGGTTGGGAAAGATAGGAGGGGGTTGGTTACTCAAATAACTAGGAGTAGAAGAAGGACCCTGCTGTTGCATGGAAAATTGTCATTTTTAGGAAAGATCGCGTTGTAGTATGGCAATGAAAATCAATGTGACATTTAAATTTATAAGCTTGAAAAACTATGAGTTCCGAGGTCGTTTGCAGGGAGCAAATGTAACAAATCAATCACCAATCACAATCTTTAGAAATAATAATACAGGTGAATCAGATAATTAAAATGATATTCAACAGAGAGCAAAAAATATATTTCAAATGTTAGGGATAAAAAAAAAGAGGACTAAAAACGGTGGTTGAAACCACCAATTAATCCCTCCAATTTGAGCATAAATCCCAAGATTCCTGTTGAGAGAGAAAAACTACACGTTCCCAGTTGGATTCGAAAACCCGTCGTCATAGTTCGAGTCGCAAAGAAATCCGTTCAACAGATAAAATTTATACCGAAAATCCATAAAGAAGTTCCGGGTCGAACATAGGGAGGCTACGTCAATTTCAAAATCTACAATTATATATTTTTTTGTGTTTTTGCTTAAAAAGAAAAATAATCAGAATGTGAATCAATATAAACAATAAGAGAGAGAGGGAGAGAACAATCACTTGGTATTTGAATAATGCTTTTACAACTAAGAAAGCAAGAAATGATTACACTAGAAAGCGAGAAATTGTTACAACTAGTAAGCGGGAAATTCTACTCTAGAAAGCGATAAGAGAAGGGAGAGAGATGTTATCCTCCTCAACGAATGCTTGGAGGATGAGTCGGAAGGAGGCGATGCCTGAAAGATGGAGGACGAGGCAGGAAGGAGGACGAAGTTGGGAGAATGGGAACGAGGTAGCACGTCGTCGTCGTCACGGGATCCACTTCCGAAACGGGGGCGAAAGCTTGGATTTAGCTCTTGAGGAGCATCCCAGGTGTGGGACAAGCTTCTCTTAAGCTTTGGAGAGGAAGAGAGGAGAAGGAAGGGATGAATAAGTGGAGGTCGGAGGGCTATATATAGGTGTAGATTGGAGGGGGAAAATGGGTTATTTCATCTCAAATCATTAATTCAGGGCCTTTAGTGATGGATTTATCCATCACTAAAGGTCTGATTGTGGCCGATGTGTGCGCGCCGTGCGTGCCTCCCCGCCTTCCACGCCCAAAATGCCCGCGCATGTCTTTCAAATCTTAGCCGTCTGATCGCGAGATCGGACGGCTTAGATTTCTCCTCGTGCGCCTTCGTCTGCACCTTCACTGCGTGCCTGCCTGCGATCGGGCGTGCATGTTGTGCGTGCCTGCACCCGATCGCACGGTTGCGATTATTCGCTCACGCGCTGCAATTGCGAAGTCGAACGCGCGTCGCGCGCTCGCGCAATGTGCTTGACCATTGTGCTACGACGGTGACTTTGTCGCGGTTATGATTTCAGAAGCGCATGCTTGCGGCCGTTGGATCAAGATCCAGCAACCCAGATTGCACATTGGAAGCCCTTTAGAGATGCAGCGGCGGTCCTGAGGACCAATTGGGCGGCTGGGATGGCACCACGTGGCGCCATCTTGGCCGTCCATCTTCTGCATGTTGTAGATGGTGCCACGGATGTCGGATTGAGCTGATTTTCGTGCCATTGGGCTACGATCATCGATTCGAACCCATCCATGCAATTGGATTTGTTGTTTGAAGTGTGGATTGGCACCATCTTGTCCCTTGATATTTAGGGTTCCTCGATCTCTATCTGGTGCTACGGATGTCCAATCAGGGCGATCTTGGAGTCGTTGAACTCCAATCGTCTCTCTGATCAGATCCATACAGTTGGATCTTTGATCCGAGGTGCTGATTAAGAATTTCCCTTTCCCTGACCATAAAAGGAGACAATTACTATACAATTTATACAACTTGACCTAAATGCATGATTATGCTTGTTATGCAATATTTACAATGTATGATGCTAATGTGACACTAAGATCTTGCATTAATAGACATTTTTGGCTATTTAGATGTATGCACATCACACCCCCATACATATCTTTTGCTAGTCCTTAGCAAAAACTACATGCTATTTATAAAAGAATTAGGTTGGATTACTCGGGCACAAATCATTTTCAACATTAAGAAATTTTTACTTAGGACCTGAACTTTCAAAGACACAACAGTGCCCAGGTATCTGCCAAAATGCAGACCGCCTCAAGCTCTCACCTTATTCAAAGAAAGATCTCCTTTTCTCTTTTTTTCTTCTTTTCTAATTTTTTTAGATTTTTGAGTTTAGGGTTACAGAGTGGCTTTCTACGGCCACTCAACCCACCCAAGACTTGATGAGAATCCTAAGTTCTAAGCATCTTTTTGTGAATGTGATAGACTCGTTGATCGGCAATCAGAATAGACTTCGAGTTTCTACGCCCCTAGGTGACCTTAAAAAGAGTTCTGCCTAAAGGTGTATCTATACGACCGTTAACTTTCTCGCTACTTTTATTTTTTTATGGGGTCAATACAAAGGTGAATCCAATGTATATCTCCCTAGCTTATTCTACTTCTCTACTTCTTCCTAAGTGTTTTAGGAAATTTTACGTGCATTTCTTGAGCTGGGATCTGGACAACCTACCAATGAGCTGTTACCCACGATAACTTACCAGCCATACTCATGCGGTGAAGCGTGGCTTATTTCTTTTTGTTTCTTTTTCTTTTTCTTTTCTTTTTGAACTTTCTTTTTCTTTTTAAGTAGGTGGCTTCCCTGGTCTAAGATTTATTACCTAAAGGTAGTAGAAAAAGAATGGTCCAGTGGCTGGGCTTTGGACAACCTACCTATGGGCTGTTACCCACAATAACTTGCCAACTATACCACCCTAGAAGGTTCATTAGCTACCCAATTTCCGTTAAAATCGTCGAACAACGAGTCAGTGATGAATAGTGTGTAGATGCTTAGACTTAAAGTTCCCTCAAATTAGAGGGTGGGTTAATAAGTCGTATACTTATCGCCTAAACTTATTTAATAAAATTAAAATAAAATTCAGGATGACGAGGACTCGATAAACAAATCCACATTTTAGTGGATACCCAGGCTCATTAAGCCCAAAGACTTGAAGGTTCTTAGTGTTCAGATCCTACTGTAATATTTCCTAAGATTGAAAAGTCCTAATGCCTAAGTATTTTCTCCTAATTCAATTTTTTTTAATATGTATATAAAAGAAAACAAGTAGAATTTACAAGAATTCCATAGAGTTGACAAATTAATTCAGAAATGAATCCACCCCCCATGCTTAGCTGATGCAATGTCCTCATTGAGAATAAAAGACATAAAAGGAAGGTAGAATGTAGAAGATATCACCTGAATATGATGCTCGGGTCAACTCTGAGTCAGATTGTACAACTGCCGAGTTTAATGCCGTTAGCTAGGCGAAGTCCAGCCAGTGAGATCACAACATGATGAGGGCAACCATGTCTGAGACAGGTTCTGGAACAATACTGTCAATAAAAGGCTTTAAACGTTGACCGTTGACTCTGAATGAATTACCCATCTTTGGGTAAGAAATCTGAACAGCCCCGTTTGGAAAAATTTGATCGATGATGAACGGGCCATTCCATTTTGACTTAAGTTTACTGGGAAAGAGCTTAAGTCGAGAATCGAAGAGCCAGACCTTCTCATTCGACTCAAAGCTCTTGCGGGATATCAATTGGTCATGAAGAACTTTGGTCCGAGACTTGTAGATCTTGGCATTCTCGTACGCGTCATTTCTAAGCTCCTCCAACTTAGATAGTTGGAGTTTCCTGGTCTTTCCGGCTAAACTTAAATCCATATTGCACTGCTTGATTGCCCGGAATGCCCTATGTTCAATTCCTACAGGTAAATGGCAAGCATTTCCGTACACCAGATGAAATGGTGACGCCGATAGGAATTTTGTATGCCGTACAGTAGGCCCAAAGAGCATCCTCAAGCTTTTGAGTCCAGCCTTTATGATCAGGCTTAACCATCTTCTGAAGAATATTCTTGATCTCCCGATTGGAGATCTCAGCCTGTCCATTCGTCTGGGGATGGTAAGGTGTGGAGATTCTGTGGTTTACCCCGTATTTTACCAATAAATTATGAAATTGGGCATTAATGAAGTGAGAACCACCATCGTTGATGATTGCCCTCGGAATCTCGAACTGACTGAAGATAGATGAAATCGATGACCACCTTGTGGTCATTAGTTTGGTAGGGAATAGCCTCGATCCACTTGGACACGTAATAAACAGCAATGAGAATGTACTGGTGTCCAAATGAAGGGAGGAATGGTCTCATGAAATCGATGCCCCAAACGTCGAAGATTTTGACGGGAAGAATCAGGTTTAGAGGCATCATATCTCTCTTAGTTATGCTCCCAAGTGCCTGGCATCGGGTACACAACCTCGAGAAATCCTGAGCATCCTTGAATAAAGACAGCCAATAGAATCCAGATTGCAAAATTTTTGCAGCCTTCCCGGAGAAGTGTCCACCACACGCAGATGCATGGTAGAACTCGAGTATACTCTTGAATTCGTTCTCTGGAACACATCGGCGAATAATCTGATCAGAGCAGATGCGGTACAGTTCAGGGTCCTCCCAGAAGTAATATTTGGCCTCAGATTTGAGTTTATCCTGTTGTTGCTTGGTCCAATCCTAGGGGATTTGACCAACGGCCAAATAATTAACGATGTCAGCAAATCACGGGGTTTGGACACCTGAAACTGTAAGGATAGTCTCGTCCGGAAAAGTATCAGCAATCAGAATGTCTGAACGAGAAGAATTACTCAGAAGTCTCGACAGATGATCCGCCACCACATTCTGTACCCCGGATTTATCCTTGATTTTAAGATCAAATTCTTGAAGCATAAGAATCCATCGAATAATCCGGGGTTTGGCATCCTTTTTGGCCAAGAGATGTCTCAAGGCCGAGTGGTTGGTATAAATTATGACATGAGACCCTAACAGATAAGCCCTGAATTTCTCCAAAGCAAATACTACAGCTAGCAATTCCTTTTCAGTAACAGTGTAGTTTCTCTAGGCCTCGTCCAGAGTTTTACTAGCGTAGTAGACAACAGAGGGCTTCCAGTCAATCTTCTGACCCAAAATAGCCTCGGCTGCATAATCAGAAGCGTCGGTCATGATCTCAAATGGGGTTGTCCAAACTGGTGGTTGCAACACTGGAGTACAAGTGACTGACATTTTAAGAAAATCAAATGCCTTACGGCATGATTCGTTGAAATCAAATGGCGTATCTTTGGCGATAAGGTTGTTCAAAGGACGAGCAACCTTAGAAAAGTCCTTGATGAACCTCCTATAGAATCCCACATGACCAAGAAATGATCGAATTTGTTTGACAGATTGGGAGGAGGAAGTTTAGAGATAGCATCAACCTTAGCTTTGTCAACTTTGATACCCCGTTGAGAGATTACATGACCTAAGATGATGCCTTATTGTGTCATGAAATGACTCTTTTCCCACCTAAGGACCAGTCTTGTTTTGATGCATCTTTTAAGAATCATTTCAAGATTATCCAAACAAGAATCAAATGATTCTTCGAAAATAGAGAAATCATCTATGAAGACTTCCATAAACTCTCCCACCATGTCAGAGAATATGGCCAGCATACGCCTTTGAAAAGTCGCAGGTGCATTGCATAAGCTGAATGTCATCCTACGGAAAGTAAAGGTTTCGTAGGGACAGGTGAAAGTCATTTTTTCCTGATCCTCGGGATAGATAGGGACTTGATTGTATCCCGAGTAACCGTCAAGGAAACAGAAGTACTTCTGCTCGACTAGTCTTTCAAGGATTTGATCAATAAAGGGCAAAGGGAAATGATCCTTTTTCGTGGCTGTGTTTAGCTTCCTGTAATCAATACAATCTCTCCAAGAGGAAGCTGAACAAGTTGTGACAGATTCTCCTTTGTCGTTAGTCACAACGGTAATCTCGGCTTTCTTGGGAACAATTTGCACGTGACTTACCCAAGGACTATCAGAGATCAGATAAATGATTCCTGCATCGAGCCACTTGATAATTTCCTTCTTGACCACTTCTCGCATATTTGGGTTTAATCTCCTCTGCATTTGGCGAGAAGGGCGGGATCCATCTTCCAAAAATATTTTGTGATTGCAATAAGATGGCTTGATCCCCCTAAGGTCATGAATGGTCCAACCAATTGCCTCCTTGTGTTCCTTTAGGACCTTAATCAGTTTAATCTCCTGCTCCTTTGTTAATTTAGCACTGATAATCACAGGGAGAGTCTTATGTGGTCCTAAAAACTGATATTTCAGATTCTCAGGTAATGGTTTCAGTTCAAGGTAGGGCAGGTTGAGGATTGAAGGTAAGGAAGATGCTGATGAAGACTCATCAAGAGGAAGAGGTTGAGAGTGAACAAAATCAATAACCTCTTCAGAAGGTGGTGGGTTTGCCATAGAGGGTTGCGGGTCCAAATCATCATTAGAGGAGGAACTTTCAAATGTAGAAACCACCATACAAGTTTCAATATTCACATTATCGTCCTCAAGTTCCTCAATAATCCACAATCCTCGAATTTGTTAATCGCCTTAAAAATATCCAATTTCATTCTTTGATCCCCAAAGGCGATTTCCATGCTACCGCTCTCACAGTTAATGTTGGCCTTGGCGGTAGCCAGGAATGGACACCCCAGAATGATGGGCGTGTTCCTTAAATTCTCAGGTACATCCATATCAAGGACAAGGAAATCTAAAGGAAAATAGAAATCCTTAACCTTGACAATAACATCTTCAATAATGCCTCGCAGATTTGTGACCGAATGGTCCACTAATTGCAGCATTACTGAAGTTGGCTGAAGTTCACCTAATCCGAACTTCTCGTAAAGAGAAGTCGGAATTAGGTTAATGGATGCACCCAGATCTAGCAGTGCTCTATCAAAGGTGTAATCTCCGATCAAACAAGAAATCAAAGGAGCACCTGGATCTCTCTTTTTCTGAGGGAGGTGGTGCAGGATAAAAGAACTAGCCTGCTCGGAGAGTACCACCTTCCTCGGAATAGATTCTCTCGACTTACGCTTCTGTGTACATAAATCCTTTAAAAGTTTCACGTAAGCCGGTATATGTTTGATAGCGTCGAGAAGTGGGATATTGATCTCGACATTCTTGAAAATATTCAGAAGCTCCTCATTACTATCAACAAACTTCTTCTTCCTTGATCTAATCAAGGCCTCAGGAAAAGGAACATGAGTCGGATCTTCGGAATCAGGTTCCTGAGCCTTGATTTCTTCTTCGAAGTTCTCCTTTCTCTCCTCAGACTTTACAGGATTTGGTAGATCAGAAAAGTGCGGTTGTGGATCTTGAGTTTGTTTTCCACTCCTCAAGGTAACTGAATTAGCAGATGCATACGGGTTTGGGTCTTGGGGAGGGGTAGGAAAGATTGGAGGGGCTTTATTAGCCAAAAACCTTTGATTTGAGGAAGAAGCAGAAGAGGAAGGACCTTGCTCAACCACCTGAGCTTGTGCATGCGGGTCCCTCTGATTCCCATACCCATGGGCTTGATTGCCCGGATTCTAGATATTATGCGAGTTGGGTACGGGTTGAGATGGCAGAGATCCGGGTTGACGAGAATTGGCAATGAACCCGTTTTGCAAGTTGTCCAGCGAGGTTTTCATTTGCTGCATGAGCTAGAGCATAGATCCTTGCATTTCTACCATCAGTCGGTTCAAATCAGCCTGCCCTATGGGTTGACGGCCATTCCAAGATGGCTGATTGACCTGATTCGGGGGCAGCTGAGTGTAAACATGACCCTGACCCATTGGTCTTTGCAGAGCATAATTGCTGGGTCAGAATTGGGTTTGCTGCCCTGGGTTTTTCCAAGAGAAGTTAGGGTGGTTCCTATAACCTGAATTATAAGCATTGAGTAAGGGTTGGACCAAACATTCTCCTGTACAGCATAGACATCCTCATAGGGTGAGGATGGAGAGAAAGAAATAAAGGGATCAGAGAAACTGGGATCAAAGGCCCCAGTTTGGAACCCGTGGGGTTTCGAATAATGCTGACTCACAGGTTGAGCCGCATCAAGTTGATTCACGAACTCCCGTCCAGAAGGAGCTCGCGATGAATGGAATCCCAAATTCTGGGATTGAGTGAATCGAGAGTTATTCATTGAATTTCCAGCCATCCACGCCTCCATCCTTTTAGTAACCAAGTCCACCTTATCTAGTTTATTGCAAATCAATTCCATATCAAATGAATGAGAGTCGTGAACTTCATTAACATTCAATCTGGGTTGTTGGGACCGGTTAAAAGTATCCATGGAGGCATGATTAATTGAATTCTCGCTTATTTCCTCAAACAAATCGTGTGTGCTATCTGCGTATTTGTTGAGGAAATTACCTCTGCAAGAAGCATCCACATGATTTCTGAGTTGCTCAATCAACCTGTGGAAGAAGATCTACACGAGTTGCCATTTCGGCACCTTGTGGTGTGGACACCTCTGCAATAAGTCCTGGAATCGCTCCCAGGCAACATGAAACTGCTCCCTCGGCCGTTGGGTGAAGGTAGTAATTGCCGCCTCAAAGCATTGGTACGTTCGACAGGGAAGAATTTCTTCAGGAAGGCCGATTTCAAATCATTCCAAGTTGCAATTGGCCTTCTTATAGTCCTGTACCAATGAGCGGCTTTATCCCTAAGAGAGTGGGGGAAGAGCCTCATGATCATCTGCTCCTCATTCACGTTTCGTGCCTTGGTGGTCTAAACAAAGGTTGTCAAGTCCTCTAAGTGCTGAAACGGGTCTTCAGAGCTAATCCCGTGGAAATGTTTGATCAGGCTTAACACCTGGGGCTTGATTTCTACGTCTCCGACTGGAATCTGGACGTTGGGACATTCCCCGTAATTTGAAGGATCATAAAAATCCTTCAAGGGTTGAGCACCCTGCATTCTCTGGAACCATTCTTGCATTCTCTGCATTTGTTCCAGCTGCCTTTGAAATACCACTTGTGGATCATGAGGTAGAGGAGGCTGTTGATCGGCCATGGGAACAATTTGGCCAAAATCCAATCCACGCCTCCTAGAATACTCTAGTGGTTCTTCCAATCGGGGATTCAATGACTGATGAGTCCATTTTAATGGACTAATATTACACCTACATAACTTTAATCGTACCGTTTAGGTGTGTTAATAACTGCAATTAAGTTGTAGAATATTTGTATGCATCATGATTTAAGTTTATAACATTTTATAACTTAATATGTAATGATTTTGTTGTTTTTATGTGCAGGAATTATATTTAGAAAGAGCAAGGGTTGGGGAGTAAATTTCCCCAACAACCGGCGGCATCTTTTCCCTGATCTCCGGCCAGCCGCAACTCCTCCCAACATTTATCCGATCTCTCGCTGCCCTCCCTCAACAAACGATGCCAAAAATAGTTAAGGGATTTGAAAATCCCTTGATTGGCGCACGCGGGGAGAGAGGAGTTAAAAAGCACGCGGAGAAAGGAGAGGAGGCATCTTCCCCCCCAGCGGGAAACGACATCAAGCGTGCTCTGTGAAGAACTTTCACCATCTTCTCTAGCATGCACTGTGGATCTACAACTTTCCCGCACACCCAAAGCTGCAGGCTCCCTACCGCATGCCTGCCGCCGCACCTGCTTCAGCTCCTAGCACTCTCTGCAAACCACTTGGCCACCTGCACCCGCAAGCACGCCTGCCTTCATCCTCTAGTCGCGCCTACAGGCACACCCTCCAGCGCCTCCCCGCAGGCGCGCGCGCCTGCAAGAGCTTGCAAGCGTCCGCCCGCCTTCACCGCAGGCTTGCACAGTCACCTGCTTCGCTTCCCCCACCAGTGCCTAGCGCTCCTCGCAAGCTCCCGCACAGCACCTTCCTTCAGCCGGCACCCACTCCTTCACCACCTCTCTGCCTCACGCCCAACCCCTCTGCAGGCGCTGCACGCCTACACCCGCACCAAGTGCCCTGCAGGAGCCCTTCTCCAGCGCCTGCAGGCACTTGCTGCCACCTTGCACGCTTCTGCACCGCCTGCCTCTCCAATCACCGCCCTGCCTGGACAGCGCCCTCTAACCAACCCGCAGGTGCGCAACGCTCCCTCCAGTCGCGCCTAAAGGCACTGCGCGCCTTCACCATCGCCGGCAGCCACCAGCAGGCATTGCTCACACTCCTCGTAGCCAGGCACGCAGCTACAGCAGACTGCCTCCTCCGACGTCTTCTCCTTCGCCGGCCGGCCACCTCCGGCCATCTCCGTTGACGCCGCGGCCTCCATCGGATAGCCCTTATCCTCGTCGACCTCCCTAGCGCGTCCACCGCTCGCCGGTGCTCTCTCTCTCTCGCGAGGAGAGAGAGAAAATGCTCTGTTTTGAATTCAATTAAAATTTACATTCACTGCCATTTCCACCAAAATTTGATTTTTATTTGTTATTATTATATTGTGGCAAAATTGCTCATGCACACTCATATTCTCTGATAATTGCACATTAATGATATTCACCTATTTCAAGATTGGTTTTGGGCTTAACCTGTGCACTAATTTTTCTCTAGTATACATAACGTGAAAATTACATAAAATCATCATAGATTTATTGAATATTTCAGTGAGGGTAAACTGCACATATACCCTTATCTTTTTAAATTATTGTGAATCTACTTTCCATCGCATTTTATGTCAGATTTGAATAGGGATTTCACAATTTACCGAAAGAATATAAAATAATCGAGAGTTTATTACATAATTGCCTCCCTGTGGACACGACTCGCTCTTCTATGAGTGGTTATTTTTATTTTTGATTAGTTGATTTTTCCACCACTTAAATACTACAACGCAAAGCGGAAAGTCAACTTATCAAATTGGCGCCGTTGCTGGGGAGGCAACAAACGCAATAGATTTACTTCATTGTTTTTGAATATTCTGAGTTGCGAAATTATCTGATCGATTTTTTTTACTGTGTGAGAAATCCGTCGAGGCGACAAGGTGCAATAGATCGGCAACAGCAACCACGAGTTAAGCCACATGAGGAAAAGACGAAGGAGACCAAGATCCAGTTTTCGCAGAGGATTCTTCATCATCACAAATTTATTTCTGTCTTTTCTCCCTTGTAGTGACTGGGGTTGAATTTTTAGGGGTTTGTTCCCTCATTCTTTAGCTACTAGGGCTTACAATATTTTTGGTGTGTGAGTGATTCTATTTTCTACTTGCCTGATTTTAAAATCAACAAAGAAAATATCGAGTTGCCTATTTAGAAGTTGCATGCCCTTAGGTGCATGCATTTAGGGGTGATTGAGCAGCACATTAGATCTTATTATTACATTACAAGCATATTAGCACGAAGATTGCTAGAGACAGGTACATCTCTCTAACTTTTGCATCCAGCTCCTGTTCACGCATTTGCATTCAAATTTAAATTCAAGACCACCAAGTTGTTTGAATTTACTAATTCAGTGGTCACATAACTAAAAGTGGAAATAATAATCAGATTCAACCCTAAAAGCAATTCACATTTGATCTGATTCTAAGGGACTTGTCTGCGATTTCAAAAGAAATTACAAAGATTTGCGGTGTGTTGCACACTTCTGACACTGAGCACGCACATTAGGCACCGCACTAAGGCTCGATCCCTTAAGGCTATAGGCATCGATCTCTTTATCGGTGCAGACCCTCCTATTGTGCTTTGTGGTGGTGGTGATACTATCTTTCGACCAAGTGTTTTGATACTCCACGGAGGGAGACACCCCTTAAAGGAACAAAAGGGTAGTTAAAGGACACCGTATACGCATCACCTCAAAGGAAGGGTTCACCCTACTTGCATCCCTTTGTTCATCCTTGGAGTAACTTCTCACTTGATCACCTGAGAGTATCATCCAAGCAAAGTATAGGTCCTAGGGCACTCGAAGGTTGAATTAAGGCACGTAATTGCAGTGAAAAACTTGTTTGGCCATTTATATTAACTAATTCGACCTCCGCAATAAAGAAGGTTAAGATTTCAAGTCCACACCCCTCTTATACCACTTACATGGGAACGGAGGGACAAGTCTTGATCTTTTGACTTATCTTTGGAGTGGAGGTTCAACTTAATAAAAACCTGAACTGTGTTTTGTATGCTTGGTAGACGCTCTCTTGAGAGTAATTTAGTGTTTGATCCTGAGCCTGGGAGAATTCTTAGCAGAGCTCACCTAGGAGAGGAAAAACAAGGAATGGCTGAGCAAGGTGCAAATCAACAAAGAACCCTAAGGGACTATTTTATTCCAACTAACCAACCTGCACAAGCACTAAGACGACCAGCAGGGGATAATCCATATGAGATCAAGAGCAGTACCATATCTTTATTACCCTCTTTTTATGGTACTACTAGGGAGGACCCCTACCGGCATTTGGAGGAATTCACCGAGGTCTGTTCCACGGTGAAGCTCCAGGGCTTTACTAATGAAGCCCTGATGAGGACTCTATTTCCTTTCTCCCTAAAGGATAAGGCCAAGCACTGGTATCATACCCTTGATGCAAGGGTAAATGATTGGGCCACCCTTAAGGGAGAATTCTTAAAAAAGTATTTTCCTATGAGTAAAACCAACCATTACAGAAGAGAGATTATGGGTTTTACTCAATAAGAAGGGGAGCAATTTCATGAGACTTGGGAGCGCTTTAATGACCTTCTTAGGTTATGCCCCCACCATCAAGTGCCAAGATGGCAGTTGGTCGAAAGGTTCTATAACGGATTATCTGAATGGCATAGGCAAACCATTGATGCAACCTGTGCAGGAACCTTCATGACTAGAACTGAGGATGAAGCCTGGGCATTATTTGAAACATTAAGCAACAACTCCATACATTTGTCCTCTGCCTATCAAGAAAGAAAACCATCAATCTTGCAGAGGAAGATAGAGGCCCATGAAGCTGGGGCTTCTCAGGATTTGGCTTATCAGATTCAACTATTGAATAAAAACTTTGATAGACTTTTAGCAAACCCCGGCATGAACCCGCAAGCAGCCTCTATTTTTCAGGCTTCAAGAGAATGCTCCATTTGCCAAAGCACAACGCATGCCACTGCGGGGTGCCATCAGGCAAACCAATTCCCTGAGTTGATTCAGGCCGACTTGAACGCGGCCGAAGGTTTCCACCCCCCTCGCAATAACCCTTACTCCAACACTTATAATCCAGGGTGGCAGAACCATCCAAACTTCTCTTGGAAGCAAGGTGATGCTTCTAACTCAAGGAATACTAGACCCTTACCTCCCCAGCCTACATACCAACCTTCGTATGAAAATCCTCCTCCGAATAAGTCCTCTGAAATGGATGAACTGAAGGCCATGATGAAAGCAATGCAAGAGCATCAGAATATGGTTATCCAATCTCAGAATAAGATGATTACTGATATGCAATCCCAAATTGGTCATCTTACTGAGGCAGTTAGGCAACGTGATCCGGGGAAGCTGCCTAGCTCTTCTGAGAACCCTAAGGGCAAGGGGGTTGTATTCAGGGAGCACGCCCAAGCAGTGACAGTGTTGTGGAGTGGAAAAAAGATTGACAAGCCTGATAACACTCCTATGGTTTCATCTCAGAATTCCCCTTCCACACCTGACCCAACTTCCATCTCACTTGAGGAAGAGCCACACCACTCTCCCTCACACAAAATCACCTACAATGAGGATGTCGTCCTTCCACCACCCCTTTCCCTCCATGACGACCCCTCTACCCAGAAGCCGAGGGTGCCCTATCCAGAGCACCTATCTGCTCCTGGGGAATCGTTTGCTGGCTCGTCTGGAGCCAAGGATAGGACGGAAGAGATTATGGATACTTTTAGGCAAGTCCAGATTACCTTGCCTCTGTTGGAAGCGATTAAACAGATTCCGTCCTATGCCAAGTTTCTGAAGGACCTGTGCATCCAGAAGCACCAATCTAGGAAACTGGTCCAAACCAAGGTCATCCTACCTGACCATGTTAGCTCGGTTCTTCAGCATGGAACACCCCTCAAAATGAAAGACCCAGGGGCCCTGTATATTTTAGTGGTTATAGGTAACCAACACATTGATGAGGCTCTGCTCAATCTGGGTGCAGGGGTAAACATTCTACCGAGCTCTGTCTATGACCTTTTGGGAGGAGGAAAGCTGAAGCCTAGTCCAGTAATCCTCCAGGTTGCAGACAGATCACTAAAGACACCGCGGAGATTGTTGGAAGATGTCCTTGTGAGAGTGGAGGATTTCTTCTTCCCCGTTGACTTTCTGGTACTTGATACTGACCTATCTAATAAGCCCACAAAGCTGTCCATTATTCTGGGATGCCCCTTCTTGGCATAGCCAATGCCTCTATAAATTGTAGATCTGGGGCACTTAAAATGGGCTTTGGGAACAAGAAGATCCGGTTGAATGTTTTTGATACTTACAAGCAACTTGGATTTGAAGATTATTCTCAGATTGAGGTCTTTGATGAAATAATTGAAGAGACTACTCCAGCACTCTTATGTAGAGATCCCCTTCAGAAGGTCATATCTCAAGACCATTTCTCGATTATTAAAGAAACTGAAAGGAAAATGCCCGAACTAGAAGAGTTACTGGGGGTACACACTGAGTCTCTGTCCCCACCTTGTTGATATGATCGACGAGTTCGTTGAAATTTTCATGGATGACTTCTCCATTTATGGCTTGTCGTTTGACCTATGCCTTTCACACCTTGATAAAGTCTTAACCTGTTGTGAAGAGACAAAGCTGGTGCTTAGCTAGGAGAAAAGCCACTTCCAGCAGGGCATTGTGTTAGGGCATATAGTTTCCGAGAGAGGATTAGAGGTGGACATCTTAAAAATAGATTCCATCTCTAAGCTTCCATTGCTCGCCAATGTTCGTCAGGTTAAATCTTTCCTTGGCCATGCTGGATTTTATAGGCGCTTCATTAGAGATTTCAGTAAAATCTCTAAGCCACTCTGCGACCTGTTAACGAAGGATGTCTCCTTCGATTTTGATGATAGATGTGGCGAGGCTTTCCAAGTTTTGAAGAAAGCCCTCATTATCATGCCGATTCTCCAAGCACTAGATTGGACCCTCCCATTTGAGCCTATGTGCGATGCTTCTGATTTTGCAGTGGGAGTGGTCTTAGGTCAAAGGGTTGATGGCAAACCTCATGTGCTGCATTATGCCAGCAAGACCCTTATGGATCCTCAACAAAACTACACGGTCACTGAAAAGGATTTACTTGCTTAGTATTTGCTTTGGAAAAGTTTCGGTCTTATCTTTTGGGATCCAAGGTTGTGGTGTTCACTGATCATTCAGCCCTTAAGCATCTTCTGGCTAAAAAGGACACCAAACCTCGCCTAATTCGTTGGATTCTGCTACTCCAAGAATTTGACCTGGAAATTAACGACCAGGAAGGAGTTGAGAATGTGGTAGCAGACCATTTGTCTAGGATCCCTATTGAGGCATCAAACCCTGCTGGCGGTATTCAAGAGACTTTCCTTGATGAGTCTCTAATGGCCGTGGAAGCTAAAACTCCTTGGTTCGCTAACATAGTGAACTATCTGTTCACGGGCATTACCCCCAGTACTTGGGACAAGCAGAAGCGAGACAGGTTTCTCGCCAACGGTAAATTTTATTACTGGGGGGAACCCGAGCTTTTTAGAATAGGCCTTGACTAGCTGTTTTGCTGTTGCGTCCCTGATGAATAACAAAGAAGTGTTCTGAGTTTCTGCCATGACCTCCACTGTGGGGGACATTTTAGTGGGAAGAAGACTGCCCATAAGGTTCTTTAGTCTGGTTTTTGGTGGCCCACATTATTCTGAGATGCACATACGTATGTGGGCGCATGTCTATGTTGCCAACAGACAGGAACCATTGGAAAAATGGATGAGATGCCCCAACAACCTATCCTCCCTGTTGAAATCTTTGATATTTGGGGCATTGACTTCATGGGTCCCTTTCCTGTGTCTTTCGGATATGAATACATCCTTGTGTCCGTTGACTATGTATCAAAGTGGATAGAAGCCATACCCACGCAAACCAATGACCATTCCGTGGTCTTGGGCTTTGTTAAGGCTAATATCATTTCTCGGTATGGGTGCCCAAGGACGATCATAAGTGATGGAGGACCTCACTTTAAGAATGTACACTTCACAAGACTACTCCAAAATTTGGGAGCCAACCACATAATAGCCACACCTTATCATCCCCAGACGAGTGGACAAGTTGAAGTGTCTAATAGGGAGATTAAGCGAATTTTAGAAAAAACTGTCAGGCCTGATCGGAAGGATTGGTCTAAAAAACTAAATGATGCTCTTTGGGCCTACAGAACTGTGTATAAGACTCCCTTGGGCATGCCTCCTTTCTGTCCTGTCTACGGAAAAGCGTGCCACCTTCCCGTTGAAATCCAACATAAAGCTTATTGGGCTATTAAAAACGTTAACTTGAATCTAGATAAAGCGGGAAAAGCACATATGTTAGAATTAAGTGAGCTTGAGGAGCTTCGTAATGAAGCTTATGAAACTTCTCAAGGTTACAAGCAACGTACAAAAGTCTTTCATGACAAGCACATCATTAGAAAGACTTTTGAGCCCAACCAGTGGGTCTAGCTTTTCAATTCTAGACTTAAATTATTTCCTGGAAAGCTCAAGTCCCGCTCGGATGGGCCATACGTTGTTATCAATACTTTCCCTCATAGAGCTGTAGAGATTAGGAACCCTATTTCAGGTGCGAGCTTTAAAGTAAATGGCCAGCGACTTAAACTGTATATTACTCTTTCAGATGGCCAGGTTTTGGATGCACTTCGGCTTGAGGAGCCTTAGCTCCTCTCACTCTCCTCCTCAGGTGATATTATTCTATGTCTGTATTTTTCCAATGAGGACATTGTCAGTCTTAGGCATGGGGGGTATAACCTGAGAATGTTTATAGCATTTATAAATATTTGCATACAAATTTATCTATATATATATAAATAAAAAAAAAAAGTTCTCTTTTCTTGAGCTAAATGGGTTAGTCCCTAGAAGAATACCTGTCATTGGAGGTTTTTCTTCTTAAAATTATTTCTTAAGTTTAGAATCCAGTACATTTATTTCACGTGCACGTAGACTTGGTAATAGATCCTTGAGAAAAACCAATAAGCATTTGTAGTCCACTGAACCCTTGGATATTTCATAGGGAGTAGGGTATACTATCTTCTAATAGATCCACCTCATATTTGTGAGAAGAAAGTAGAGAGATTACTGGTGAAGTCTAGTGCAAGGACTCTTAAGTTTGGACAATTAGATGATGATACTTTAGAGTTAGGCGTAGTTTTCACTCTTTGTTCCTGTGTGTGTATTTTGTGTGAATTCCTGAGAGTGACCAAATAAGGAAGATACACAGAGATCGAGTCTTAATAAAGCTATAACTATGGTGGATGGTTATGACCGTCCTTCATAGAGTCCTCGGTTGAAGGAGGGTAATAGTGTCAAAGGTCAGAAATACGCCTGTTCTATCCATTCCTTCCCGGTGCCGAGAATATGCACTTCCACCAAATAAGCCACACAACATCCTCTTGACCATCATCATCCCTAATAATGCCTCGTAAATAAAATTCCGTATCGTGTTGTGTTGATTGAAAAAGAAAGAAAAACAAGAAGAAATAAAAAAAAAGAAAAAAAAGGGGAAGAGAGAAAATAAGAAGAAAAAGAAGAAATAGAAAGAACAAAAAGAAGAAATAGTTATATTAAAAAAAAAGTCCAAGTTTATGATGTAACATTGTTTCTGAGGCAACAAAACACCTATCACGTTCCACCAAATATGACCCATACCTACCTTTTAGTATTTCTGATCGCCCGAATACTGGTTGAGGACTCTAACTTAGTTGTAGAGTTATTAGGACTTTAATTGAAGTGTGGATGCCATGTGAGGCCACCAAATAGTGAGTACAATTTCTAAATCTGGCGAGATTCGTGATCTCAGAAAGAAAGAAAAGAGGGAGTGCCCAGGAACATCAAGAGAGCACAATTGTGTAGCCTCTCTCAGAGTTGACTTGTCTAATAGTCTAGAGATCTAGAGTTTGCAGTACTAGACTATATGTAGTACCAGAAGAGTATGTGCCACCAAATACAAATCCATTCAACTCAATATCTCCTACCTTAGCCAAACGCCGGGGTCAAATTACAGATTATCCTCTGCTTTATCCCCGAGGGAAGTAGTTGCCTATCCCAACGCAATATTTACCAAGGGTGAAGTACGAACTTCCAATGTGAATTGGCACTTTCACTTGCATCTATTACCTAGGCTATCAACACTTCACATTTGTCTGGATTTCTAAGGTTTTGAAGTAAGAAAAGAAGAAATCTTCTGATTACTTCTATTATTTTTCATTTTTGCTAGGGACTAGCAAATCTTAGGCATGGGGATATTTGATGAGTTCATTTTAATGGACTAATATTATGCCTAAGTAACTTTAATCGTACCATTTAGGTGTGTTAATAACTGCAATTAAGTTGTAGAATATTTGTATGCATCATGATTTAAGTTTATAACATTCTATAACTTAATATGTAATGATTTGCTTGTTTTTATGTGCAGGAATTATATTTAGAAAGAGCAAGGGCTGGGGAGTAAATTTCCCCAACAACCGACGGCATCTTTTCCCTGATCTCCGTCCAGCCGCAACTCCTCCCAACATTTATCTGATCTCTTGCCGCCTTCCCTCAACAAACGATGCCAAAAATAGCTAAGGGATTTGAAAATCCCTTGATTGGTGCACGAGGGGAGAGAGAGGAGTTAAAAAGCACGCAGAGAAAGGAGAGGAGGCATCTTCCCCCTGCGAGAAACAACATCAAGCGTGCTCTATGAAGAACTTTCACCATCTTCTCCAGCGTGCACTGTGGATCTACAACTTCCCCGCTCACCCAAAGCTGCAGGCTCCCCACCGCGCGCCTGCCGCTGCACTCGCTTCAGCGCCTAGCACTCTCTGCAGACCGCCTCGGCACCTGTACTCGCAAGCAAGCCCGCCTTCATCCTCCAGCCACGCCTGCAGGCACACCCTCTACTGCCTCTTCGTAGGTGCGCGTGCCTACAAGCGCTTGCAAGCAGCAGCCCTCCTTCACCACAGGCCTGCACAGTCGCCCGCTTCGCTTCCCCCGCCAGCGCCTAGCACTCCCCGCAGGTTCCCGCACAGCGCCTTCCTTCAGCCAGCACCCACTCCTTCACCACCGCTCTGCCTCAAGCCCAACCCCTCCGCAGGTGCTGCACGCCTACACCCGCACCAAGTGCCTTGCAGGCGCCCTTCTCCAGCGCCTGCAGGCGCTTGCTGCCACCTTGGGCGCTTCTGCACCGCCCGCCTCTCCAATCACCGCCCTGCCTGCATAGTTCCCTCTAACCAACCCACAGGTGCGTAGTGCTCCCTCTAGTCGCGCCTAAAGGCGCTGTGCACCTTCACCACCGCCAGCAGCCACCGGCAGGCATCGCTCACTCTCCCTGCAGGCAAGCGCACGGCTACAGTAGGCAGCCTCCTCCGACGTCTTCTCCTCCACCGGTCGGACACCGTTGGCCATCTCCGTCGATGCCGCGGCCTCCATCGGATAGCCCTCATCCTCGCCGACCTCCCTAGTGTGTCCACTGCCCACCGGTGCTCTCTCTCTCTCGCGAGGAGCAAATGCTATGTTTTGAATTCAATTAAAATTTACATTCACTACCATTGCCACCAGAATTTGATTTTTATTTATTATTATTATATTATGGCAAAATTACGCATGCAGGCTCATATTCTCTGATAATTGCACATTAATGATTTTCACCTATTTCAAGATTGGTTTTGGGCTTAACCTGTGCACTAATTTTTCTCTAGTATACGTAACGTGAAAATTACATAAAATCATCATAGATTTATTGAAGATTTCAGTGAGGGTAAACTGCACATATACCCTTATCTTTTTAAATTATTGTGAATCTACTTTTCATCACATTTTATGTCAGATTTGAATAGGGATTTCACAATTTACCAAAAGAATATAAAATAATTGAGAGTTTATTGCATAATTGCCTCCCTGTGGACACGACCCGCTCTTCTATGAGTGGTTATTTTTATTTTTGATTAGTCGATTTTTCCACCACTTAAATACTACAACGCAAAGCAAAAAGTTGACTCGTCAATGACCTCCTTCCCAGCATAAACTA
The DNA here is from genome assembly GCA_037157565.1 of Thalassia testudinum. Taxonomy (NCBI): domain Eukaryota; kingdom Viridiplantae; phylum Streptophyta; class Magnoliopsida; order Alismatales; family Hydrocharitaceae; genus Thalassia; species Thalassia testudinum. The sequence continues at coordinate 18,423,702 of JAZHRO010000015.1, read as the reverse complement.
GGAAATGGTCGGAAGGACTGGGGATAAGAACCCTGTAGCACAACAAAATAAGCCTGTCCTTAAGTGGGGTAGCCTAAGGATCAATAGACTCTTAGAATCCATCGTAAGATTATAAACGATTTACTCTACTTGCGTCTACTCAATCCAACCAGTTGGAAGGAGGGATTAGGGAGAAGGTTCTTCCTTTGAGTTGCACCTCCAGTTCCTAGTGTACCCCCCAGCTGCGGTTGTTTGATGCTACTCTCCTAGCTAGACATTAGATTGATTAGTACAAGTAGGTTAATCATAAACAATCTTAGACTGGATCCCGAAGAGTGAATCAGTTCTTAAGGCTAACGTCTACTTGATTTTATTTAGGCCTGGGATTGTAGTGCTTATGGAATGTGGTGGGCCCTTAAAATTGGTTGTGCCCTTAATGATCAATTGAGTATGTGTGAGTGTGTGCACAACCAGGATTTTCAAGCAAGATTATTTGTGATGAGTAGATTTTAAGGTTCAAATCTTGCTTAAGTAGCTTTTAGGGTTTAGAATTAGGTTTAATTCAATCAAGTTTGAGGCAAACCTGGTTTTCAAACATGGGTGAAGATCACTTTTTGAAATTAAAAATAAAGTGGAGTGCCTGGTATTGACCTAAATTGAAAACCCTACAGGAAAGCTACCTGGTGAGTTGATTTTAGGTTGAGTGGTGCGGCCCAAACAACTCAAACAATTGGCCACAATTGCACCACTGAGTTAGGCACACAAAATGATTAACTTAGACTGATTTCTACTCTTGTATATGTTGATTTATGTGTACCGGTTCCATAGATCAGAATCTGGTTGAGTAGAAGAAAATCAATTAGGTTAAGTGCCTTGAATGTGGGTGTATGTAGTGTGTATGTTGAATTACCTCACAACAAATATCTTTTTGTTGATTTTTTATATGCGGATGAGATGAATGTGACTGGAAATCCAAGTAACCAAACTAACCCTAGTATTTATGCAAACACTTAGGTTAATTGGAGTTTGAATTATTGTGGTGAAATGGAATCTATGGAGGGGGAAGAATGGGGAGCACTTACAGTTGTCGCACTTTACTCCAATCTACTACTTGAAGATTTCGTGTCAAGGTACTTGCAAAACAATAGATAAGAAATAAAGCAAGTTAGAAAATAATAAAGTGCGCGAAATGTGGAAAGAAAATCGAAAATTGTTGCCTCCCTGGCAACGATGTCAAAATGTTGAGAACGGAAAACTACGTGTTTGCAGTTGGATTCGAAAACCCATCATCGTAGTTCGAGTCGCGAAGAAATCCATTCAACAGATAAAATTTATACCGAAAATCTGTAAAGAAGTTCCACGTCGAACACAGGAAGGCTACGTAGATCTCAAAATCCGTAATTATATATATATTTTTTTGTGTTTTTGTTTGAAAATGAAATAATCACAATGGAATTGATATAAACAATAAGAGAGAGAGAGGGAGAGAACAATCACTTGGTATTTGAATAATGTTTTTACAACTAAGAAAGCGGGAAATGATTACACTAGAAAGTGGGAAATTGTTACAACTAGTAAGCGGGAAATTCTACTCTAGAAAGCGATAAGAGAAGGGAGAGAGATGTTATCCTCCTCGACGAATGCTTCGAGAACGAGCCGGACGGAGGCGACACTTGGAAGACGGAGGGCGAGGCAGGAAGAAGGAGGACAAAGTCAGAAGAACGGGAACGAGGCAGCACGTCGTCGTCGTCGCGGGATCCACTTCTGGAACGGGGGTGAAAGCTTGGATTTATCTCTTGAGGAGCATCCCGGGTGTGGGACAAGCTTCTCTTAAGCTTTAGAGAGGAAGAGAGGAGAAGGAAGGGATGAAGAAGTGGAGGTCGGAGGGCTATATAGGTGTAGATTGGAGGGGGCAAATGGGTCATTTCAACTCAAATCATTAATTCAGGGCCTTTAGTGATGAATTTATTCGTCACTAAAGGTCTGATCGTGGCCGACGTGCACGCGCTGCACGTGCCTCCTCGCCTTTCGTGCCCAAAACACCTGTGCACATCTTTCAAATCTTAGCCATCCGATCGCGAGATTAGACGGCTTGGATTTCTCCTTGTGTGCCTTTGTTTGCGCCTTCATCGCATGCTTGCGTGCGATCGAGCGTGCGCACTGAGTCTGATCACACATACGCGCTATTGGCTGATCCGCGTTGCCTGCAGCCGATCGCACGGTTGTGATTATTCACCCGCTTGCTGCGGATGCAAAGTTGAATGCGTGTCGCGCGCTCGCACAACGCGCTCGACCGCTGTGCTACGGTGGTGACTTTGTCACGGTTGTGATTTCAGGCGCGCGTGCTTGTGGGCGTTGGATCAAGATCCAACAACACAGATCGCGCGTTGGAAGCCCTTTGGAGACGCAGCGGCGGTCCTGAGGGCCGATTGGGTGGCTAGAATGGTGCCACGTGGCGCCATCTTGACCGTCCATCTTCTACGTGTTGTAGATGGTGCCACGGATGTCGGATTGAGCTGATTTTCACGCCGTTAGGTTGCGATCATCGATCCGAACCCATCCGTGTGGTTGGATTTGTCATCTGAAGTGTGGATTGGCACCATCTTGGCCCTTGATCTTTAGGATTCCTCGATCTCTATCTGGTGCTACGGATGTCCGATCAAGGCGATCTTGGAGTCGTTGAATTCCAATCGTTGCCCTGATCAGATCTGTACAGTTGGATCTTTGATCCAAGGCCCCAATTAAGAATCGCTCTTTCCCTGACCATAAAAGGAGACAATTACTATACAATTTATACAGCTTGACCTAAATGCATGATTATGCATGTTATGCAATATTTACAATGTATGATGCTAATGTGATTCTAAGAACATGCATTAATAGACATTTTTGGCTATTTAGATGTATGCACATCAATTCCCAACAATACTCAATGTCTCAACAGTAACCACTTAGCCATGTCAGACCAAGCTCAAATAAATCCACAGTGCCTCAAATTAGATGTTTGCAAGGTGAGATAGATGCCTTAACCTTAACGCTCAGATCACCTTAGAAGTGCCTAAGTGTTGGCATGCACCTTGATATGATACAGTGCAAAAACTCCCCCCTTCCCCCTCAGATTTCGTTCTTTCTCTTTTCAAATCTAGAACCGGGTTAATAATCATGTATTCGGGTCGGGTATAGGATCTAGGTATAGGGACTAGTCCCGCGTGCACGTGACCGTGGGCAAGGTGTAAGGCAGAAATGAGGAGGGACCTCACCCTTCAGTGTCGAGGCAACATAGAATGACACAAAAACCACATAAAGCCAAATGTCTTTTAGGCGTGCCTGATGTAGGACTATCGGGCACTTTCCCCTTTGCATGTGCCAGCAGCTGAAGTTGCTTTGAATTGCTGTTGGTGCTTTGTTGCATTCACTCAATTGCAGGTGGAGATGGCTTCGATAGATGATTCCGCTTCAATTAGGAGTGGTAACAGGTCGTGTGATGGCCAGAGAGAGGCGTATGGATTCGAGGAAGACGATGGTGGTGGTGGTGGTCCGGCCGAGTACTTGAAAACACGAACACGGGCTTATCGCCCTAATTATAAAGCTCAGTAGGATTGCTGGAGGATGGCGAGTATTGTGGAGGTGGTTTCGTGGAGTTTGGTGCACAGAGGTGGTCTGTCGAGGTCGGAGAAGGTGTGCGGAGGGCGTATTGTTCTACAGGGAGAGGGAAAGTCTAAAGCCCTAAATTTCTTTGAGGCTTTTCCTCCTTGAGGTGAGGTGAAGGTGTAGGAGGTGGTGGCGGTGTGTTTGGTGTACTGTGGTGCCGACACGACCTTGCCGGAGCTTGTGCCAGTCATGGAGAAGATGAAGTGGGAGAGGCACGTAATGTCGTTAAAACTAGGAACTAAGGGTGTAGAAGTGACCTAGAGAGGGAGAGGAGTTCAAGGGGACTTAGGGGGTCAGAGAAGGAAGGATGTGTTCGGCATTGGCCTACCGGATGCCGAGAAGACGAGAGTTATGAAGAGGGAGAACGACAACGATGAAGGCGTGGAGAACCTATGCTTTGATTGGCTAGAGGCAAAAGAGAGAGAGGAAGGCAAAGGGCCGGTCAATTTGATCGTTGGCTAGCTGTAGGAGGAGGTTGGAGAAGGTCGCCAGAGCCAAAGTCGTTGTGACCAGAGGAAGAAGAGAGAAGGTGATTTCGGTCAAAACTTGGCTGAGGATCATGCTGGAGGATCCTTGGACTTATATAGGTGCTAAATTGGACTTTAAATGCAAGGAAATCATGAAATTTCCTCATGATTTCTTCAATCAAAACCTATTGAAATTGAGGAGGTCGCTGGAGGTCTTGGGTCCAAATTAGGTCCTGTGGGATGTCAAATCGATAGAGGATCTTCTTGGGAGTAATCTCTCCAAGTTTGAAGAGATTTCACTTTAGATTGGAGGAGAAATCGTAAATCAAAGGTCAACGGTTTGGGTTGAAGGTCCTGTTCACACAATAATGGCAGTAGGGGCATATTTATGAGAATGACGAGAAGCTAGGGTCATGGATGTAAGGAAAATTGAAAGTTAGGGTCTGAGTGTGAAAATAAAGTTCTTAGGGGCTAAAATGCAAAGTAGGTTAAGATAAACTCTGATTGAGCCCAAAATTTGGTGTTAACCTAATTTGGACCCAAGGAATCTAATGGTGAACTTGAATTTGAGTTTTGACCACGTTTTACAGGGTAAATTTCACATAAATCCAAATTAGGGTAAATTCTCGTCTGAAACTCTATTCTAAGTCAAAATGGGTTTAGATGGTCAAACTAAAGGTACCAAACCTCTTAGAATATTTTTATATGAATTCTAGGATGTTTATACTAATTTTATCCTGAAATAAACTTTTCAATTTAAGTGGGGTTGATAATTAGAGTTTTTAGTACTGTTTTCGTTATCGAAATACGTGAGACCTTGATTTAGTTAGAGTGAACCCACTTTTTAGACTTTTGTGCTCAATTGAGATTTAATTAACCCCTGAGTAACCCCTTTTATGCTCAATTGGTTAATTTTCATTTGTGATGTGTTGTTAAAATAATATAATTAACCCTGTTTCCTTGTGTCTTCTCACATTAGATTATTGCGGAGTTGTGACCTCAGATGATTAAGTAGGAGAATTTACCATTTGAACATGACTAATTGTGGCTAGCTATGGCCCATGATGGTGTTACCATCATACCTCTATGCTTAGCTTTTGCTAGTCCCTAGCAAAATCCTATGGACCAAACCAGGTCTCTAAGCTGGATTTTAACCGTCAGGATGCCTTACTAAGTCATATCTCTAGAAATCAGATCAAAATAACAATAATAGTACCAACCAAGATCCAGACTTGACCAGCCTCAGCCTTGGGTTTGCTGCGAAGATTTCTAAGGCCTGCAAAAACTACCCAGAGGTTTATTGACCCCAGCAGTTAAAGCACCCGTGCATATTTGTAGCAAGTCCAGGTTCAGTTTGCCATTGCATTTTTGATAAGAGAGATAGAGAGGGATTTTGATTCTAAGAGTTTTCTCTCTTTTCTTTTTACATTTCCTTAAAACTAACATCAGATTGACCCTAAACATGGTCTCTATCGGATTCCTTATCCCCACCATCAATCCTCGAAGGGTCCATGGTTTTCGATGCTTTGAGATAGCACCGCCCATGGCAACCCCCAGAACCCTAGCTTTCGACACTTCAGGATAGTGCCGCCCATGGTGTTCTATAGCTAAATTCAGGCCTTGGCAATCGACATTTCGGAGTAATCCCACCCATGGCACTTGAACTACCATAAGGTGCTTACATGCCCCAGGTAGGATATTTAGATATCCTAGGAGACAAGTACTGAGGAGACAATTTGTTATTACGCACCTTCGAGGGGAGTATTTTTTATTCCACCTCTCTGCGCCGAAAACTCGTCCAATTAACTTGTGTCTTCGAGCCTCTCTTGAGCCAGATCTTTAGAAAAACCTTTTTCAGAACAGAACACTTTTAGCATTTTTCTTCATTAAGCACACTAAACCAGACTGGTGTGTAATTTTTGGGTGCTTAGGTTACGAAGTTCTGCAAATAAAAGGGCAGGCAACGGAGCCGAATAGTCCCTAAGCCTTAGACTTAATACATCAACCTCACACTTTCCTTAATCTCTTGAGGATTAATCCAGATCTTAACAAATATGTGAGTGTTTAAGCCCTAGAATAAGCCTAAGAGGCCAAAGGTCAGTATCTGTCACTAATCTCCTAAATTTTAGTCTTCCAGGTCATAATTTATCATCTGCTCCAGCTTAGAACTTTGGTAAATTCCATACTCAATTACAGGGACTATCACCTTTTCTTTTTGTTTGCTACTTTTTTCTCTTTTTTTCCTCTTCCTCCAAAATTTTTCAATTCAACTCTCAACATTATCCTCTCCTTTTCAATTCATTCATTAAAATGATCGTTCAATTCTCAACACAGTTAATTAAGGTTATTAGTCTTAATTAATCACATAAAGAATGGACTTAGGTTAACTTGAATCATTAAGTTGTTGTTGATTGTAGTATAGGGTTAAGCTAACCTAACATTTTAGATTTTATTCTTTTAACTGGTTGAGTCTAAGTCATTCACTGGGAGGTATAAACTTAATTAATTTACCATTTTTATTTTAAAGTTTAATTAACTAATAAATTTATTAATTAAGACTATAATTAAATAATATGTTAAGCGCATGAATAATTGCACAAGAAATTAAAACTCTAAAGCATGACAATTATTCCATTAATGAAAGACTTGATATGAAAGATTTACACTGAATAACAAGAAGAAATCATAATTATTACATCAAGTGTCTACCAAATAAGGCATAAAATAATTCTAACACAACATGAATGCCTTTTATACATGAAAAGCTTAAACACTTAATGTATAGGTCAACCTTCAGTCTTCTCTCTTTCCTTTTTCTCTCTCATCAGATGTCTCTTTATCTTCTTTAATTACTCTTCTTTCTCTTTAATCCAAGTAACATTTAAGCTCTCAGCTCGTACATCTCTCTCTTTCTTCACTCTTTAATTTACTGTGCACACATCTCCACACTTAGCCATTTTAAGTCCTTAACCCACGCCTCTTTTACTTAACCAATAATTATTTAATGGACGACCCAAGCCCATTTCGTAGGATCAATGGTCCATGTGGACCAAATCAACTGCTACTACAGACCCAGGCCTAGTTTAATTAATAGTGGATTTTAGCCATTTAAGGTTGCACAGTGTCGGGCCCAATCAGGCCCACGAAATGCTCACGCCTACCTAGGCCCACTCGTACACAGGCGCACACACACATGCATATGCACATGCACAAACGCGCTCAAGGAATGCTCAGAGAGATATGGGTATTTTGTGCACCCAGCATTGATGACTGAAGCGCTGGGTGCACAAATCCCTTAAATACATGTGTGATGCTTCATTCATTCTCGATGTGGGACAAATCTCAGCCAGGCCTTCTTCGCTACTTCGTCGCCGACCGTTGACTTCGGATGATGATTCCATCCAACTCCAGTCACCAAATCAAGCATCCAAGAGCTAGATAAAAAGCTCTAAGTCTCAGCTTTCCAATTTTATACTAAATTTGGTGTTTGGATCAGATTTGATCCATGAAATCAAATAAAAAATGAAGCACTGTTCATGTGCTCTTTTATGTGCTTCAGAGATGTATTCTAAAGTCAAATGACTTCTAGATGATGAAATGCCCTCAATTGAGGGTCTTGGAATGCTTTAGAGATGCATTCTACAAGGATTGGGAAAGGGATTAGAGTCAAAGGAATCTTCAGAAGCTCCAAAAGCTTCAAAGATCTGAGACAAGCTGCACAGAACACTAATTTAGACTTGAATTATAAGAGAAGATTGATAAAATCCTCAAGAATTGATTTAGATCAATTCACAAGATTGAAAAGAGCTGATCTGAGCAGAGATTGGCTTTAAAACTCAACAAAAAGACTAAGAATAGCTTTGGGTTCCAGTTGGAACCCAAACTGGACTATAGTTAAAATTAACAGTAAATCTTAATGAAACTTACTCAAATTTATTCTAAATGATTCACAATCACAACAGGAACTCAAATCATCCTCTGATTAAGAGATTCAACTCCTGAAGCACTAAAATTGAATCAGAAATGGCCAATGAAGCTTAAAAGTTGACTTTCAAATTCATAGTTTCTTAGATCATATTATCAACCCAAATAGACTATTTTTAACTTAAGGAATCAATTTCACACTTCAAATTCAAGTTTTGAGTACTCTTTGAGTGCTCTTAGGCATTATCACCTGAGCTCGAACGGTGGGTTGTTTGTCAGAACAACTTAGTGACTCTCAGACCTGAGTGATAGCTTAGGTAGAATCCTTAAAGTCTATTCAAGCTTCAGAACCTAATTTTAAACTCTAAACCTCAATATACACGACTCTCCAACTCCGTTGGAGTTAGGGAAGATAATCATCGACCTAGAGAAATCAAGATCAAAATATCATTCTAACTGTCTAAATCTATCCTTTTGAAACAAAAAGGAAAGCTATCATCTTACGAAAGCAATCTGGGAGGATAATTTATTATATAAAGTTAAGAGGAGTTACAGTTCAAACCCCCAAGTATGTATGTGAGACCAGCACTCTTTTACAATATGCTCACAGCAAACCGGTCTCTCCTGAAAAAGCCTCTCATTTCTTGCCCTCCACACACACCAGAGAGTTGCCGCCATTCGCTATCTAAATCTATCCTAACAAGTAAAAACAAGGATCTGGAGCTTCATACGTTGACTCGAAGGCTAAGGCTCTTGATTTGATTCGCCAGAGCTCATCGAAGCTCTGGTGAACACCAATTATGATCCTTGGAGATAAAATCTCCAAGAAATAGTCTTAAAATCTTCTTGAGGTTTCAAAGAACCTTAGGAACACAACAATTATATCAATTATAGATCAGAAGTATGGATTGGTCAAGACATAGAGTAGAATCACATCTTGAGTTCGTTTGAACTCAAGAATTTCCCTCTCACTCAATTGAGTGAGGGGAACATCTTAGTAAGGTAGGGAAATGGTGTGTGTGTGAGGAATTAAGTGGACAAACTCCTCTGAGCTCGCCATTGACAGCAAGCTTAGAGGTTGATGTAAATTGGGCATTATGTGTGTAGGTGTTAATAGGTTGAATTAAGAACAAGAATGGGGCCTGAAGTGATGTGTAGGTGGTGGAGGACCCCAAATGTGTGTGAAGATAGCTCAGATCCTTCCTCCGTCGACAGCAGAGGGGATCTAATGAAGGTGTTGTGTTTTAGGCGTGTAAGTGACTAATTAAATAGGGAAGAAGGTGAATCATGATTGTGGAAGATTGAAGAAGGTGATTAGGTAGTTGCAAACACGAATTGAATTCTTGTGAGGCAGGATTTGGCCTCACCAGAGATGGGGAAGATAGAGTTGTAGCTAAGTTTACACTACACTAATTAACTACCTAACTAGCTAAATCTAATCTAGACTAAAAACTAAGCTATCTATGAGTTACTTGGACGAAAGAGATGGGAACTCTGTCGATGGTGCATAACGGAGGAAGAATTTCAATGTAGTCTGAGCAGACTTCTCGCGAGAAAGGAAGACAACGAGATCAAGAAGATGTTGCTTCTAAGCCCTGTCATGACCGTTGGAGAGGGAAAAGGAGGTGAGGGAGGCAAACGCCTCTGTCGGAGGCGCTCTGGAGGAGAGGTAAGAGGTCGTCGGAGTCGGAGGAATAGCCTATGGTCGTACTTAGTTTGGGGAAGAGGGAAAGGGAGTCGACAGTTGAAATCGGAGGTGGGAGGGTCTATATATAGGTGGAGCTGGAGGTTAGGGAGTCTGTACCTGGACGGCTTTAGGTCTAGGTTTGTTGTACTCATTGGCATCGTCTCCGACGCTGATGAAGTTAATCTTCTAGGTCAAATAGGATTTCGAGGATATCTAGGCTGTTGGATGAGGAGATGGTGAACGGAGGCTGGGCGACAGCTGTGGCGAAGTTCTGACGTCAAATGAGCGGTGATCAATAGGTACGGAAACCAGACACTCGGCTATTCGTAACTAAAGAAGAAGATGAAGAAGGATTTTGCTCACAGGGGTATAAATATAATAAAAGGACCTATTTGTAAATAAAAAGGACTCACTTGAAATGAAAGCGAGGGACTGAAATGTAAATAGTGAATTTTAAGGCTTATTTTAATTTATTTCTTTTTCAAATTTTTATATATTATTATAAATTAGGTAAATATTATATTTACGCCTTGAAATTATGTTTTTATCCTTTTTAGCTATATTTATTTAAATGATATAATTAAATAGGTTAATTAAGTACTTTAGTTCTTTAAATTAATTAAGTTAGTTTAAATACTAAATATATAACTAAATGATTATTAATTGAGTCCAAATGATTAATTAAATTATTATGTATATTAATTGATCTTTAATTTTGTATTTTAAACTTATTTTGCAGGTCCTCGGTATTTTTACCCCTATAGTATAATTAACCCTGAATTTAATGTATTCTTAGTTAATTAGCTAGAGAAAATAGATAATTAATGATAATTAGGAGCCATGATGAGTCTCTCATCAACTGCCCAGTAGGCATTGTGCTCCATTTCTACAGGGAGGTGACATGCCTTCCTGTACATGAGTTTGAAGGGAGACATTCCTAGCCAAGTCTTATGGGCGGTCCTATAGGCCCACAAGGCTTCTGGAGTCAAGTGGACCAATCTTTCCTGTCAGGCCGAACAGTGACCTGAAGGATTTTCTTGATCTCCTGATTGGATAGCTCAGCCAATTCATTGGTCTGGGGGTGATAAGGAGTCAAGATACGATGAGACACCTTGTACTTGTTCATCAGGGACTAAAAGTGCACATTCGTGAAATGAGATCCGCCATCGCTAATAATGGCCTTAGGAATCCCAAATCTGGAAAAGATGTTCTCCTAAATGAACCAGAGAACAACTTTATGATCATTTGTTCTGGTGTGGATGTCTTCGATCCATTTCGAGACATAGTCAACAGCAAGTAAGATGTACTCGAAGCCGTTAGATCCTGGAAAGGGTCCTCAAATGTCAAAGAGAGGGCCACAAATTAGATAAGTGGTATGATGCACCACTAATTAAGGCACACAGGAGTGGTTAACCTAATCTAATTTCTACTCACTTATTTATGTAGTCAGTGTAGGTGTACTGGGTTCATAGATCGAAATTCCAATTAAGTGATTGAATTAGAACAGACAAGTGGCCTGATGCACCACTAATCAAGGCACACATGAGTGGTTAACCTAATCTAATTTCTACTCACTTATTTATTTTGTCAGTGTAGGTGTACCGGGTCCATAGATCAAAATTCTAGTTAAGTGATTGAATTATAAAAATGATGTGCCTTGAGTTGTAGGTGTTTAAAGTGTGTAAATTTTAGCTTAATCCCACAATCAGCTTTTTTTTTTTATAAGCGGGTGGGTGAGGTAAGTGAAGTGACGAACAACATAAAATCTGACCTAGGGTTTATGCAAACACCTAAGTCGAGTTAGCACTGAATTATTTAGTGGTGAAATGGATCTAATGGGTGGGGCAGTGGGGGTGAACTTATAGATTTTGCAAACCTGCACTTTACTCGGATCTACCGCCCTTTAGTTTCCTGGATCAGGTTCCTGCAAGACAGTAAATCACATAAAAGAGAGGTTAGAAAATGCGTAAGGCAAGGAGTGCGGAAGAATCAAAATCCATTGCTAGTCCATTGCCTCCCCGGCAATGACACCAAAATGATCATCAAAAAATTCATGCAAATATATTAAGGGTTTCAATAAGAGAAACCAAAGTCGTCTCAGTTGTAGAAAAACTTGAGATCAAATAATTTTACTGCAACTTAGGTGAGTTCTAGGTCAAACACAGGGAGGTGACGTTAGATTTCGTGGGAAATCCATGTTAGTTTTATTTCTTTTTGTTGTTTTGTGGCTATATAATTTTTTTTGGTATTTTTATAGGGCAGAATAGTAGATAGAATAATCATAGAGAAGGAAATCAAGTGCAATATTATCTACGCTAGCTGATCTACTTTACTCTACTAAGCAAGAATTAAGGCAATAAAAACTATTCTACTTTGCATAAAAATAAACAAAGAGAGTGAGAAAGAGAGGAATGTCACTTATATAAATCTTCACAAATGTTTATTACAAAGTAATTGCTGCAGAGCTACTGTGGGAAATTGAAATCTAAACTAGAGAGCAGTAAAAAGAGAGGGGAAGAGAAGTTATCCTTCTCGACGGATGCTTGGAGGATGAGTTGTGCAGACGGTGCCTGAAAGACGGAGGATGGAGTCGGAGGAGAGGCAGAGCGTCATTACGGCGTGATCTGCTTCCTAGAATGTGGGATGAGGAGATGGCTAATGGGAGCTCCACGAATGGGGGATGAGAAGGTGGAAAAATTATTATTGTTGCTAGTGGATCATCCCAAGGGCTTAGGAACACTAGAACAAAGCTTAGAATTGGTTCTTGAGCTTTAGAGAGGTGAGGAGTGGAGTAGGAAGGGATGAGGAAGAAGGAGGGGGCTACAACCTCTTCTATAGTGGGAAAATGGGGGCAAAATAGCCATTTGAGGCCCTCCAACTGACACCATAGCATGGAGCAACGAGGGGCATTGATATTTGATCTCATGGTTCAGATCACCATGGATCGCACCTCAATCACACATCTGCGTGCCTTCAATGCGATAAACGTCGGGTGTCGATCGTCGATCCGACAGCTCAGAATAGGTCTTGGTTGCATGTTGTGTGCACTGAGGAGTTGTTGGAGATCGTGATGAGCTGCTGAGGGTCATCCGATCTTGATTGAACGGTCAAGATTGCGGGTTGTGCGTGCTTTGATCGCATGAGATTCGCGTACGACTTCATGTCATCACGTGTGTGTAATGCTGGACATCCGAGCGGCCACATGGACACCACCGGTGCCACTTGATCGTCATCTGATGATGCAATTTCACCTATGCCTCTTCCAACGGATTACATCTGCTCAGCGCATTTCAAATGCACGGCCCTTGTTCTGCGTAGAGCTATTGCCCAATGCGCTACGAGCGCGGATGGTCGAGAAGATGATCCAAGGGTCGAGCACTTGCAGTTGTTGGATGAATATCCAAAGGCCTAGATTGAGGGTTGCTTGAGAGAAGAGTATAGGCAGGCGGCATTGGGCAGCTATGATGGCGCCACATGGTGCCATCGTGGTCATCCATCTTCTTTACTTTGTATTGGTGCTACAGAGCTCCAATCGAGTTGATTTTCGCGTTGTTAGACTGTGATCGTCGCTTTGAGTCTTTCTGTTCAGTTGGATTCATCATTTGATGCTTCGATTTATGTCACCCTATTCCCTAGACATTAAAATAAGGAAATTAATATATAAATTATATAATATACTCTAAATGCATGATGATGCTATTATGCAATATTTATAGTGTACATCTAACTAACCTAGGAATAAGAATTTCCCATCAAAGGCTCAATCCAGAAATGAAATTACTTCATCCTTATATCTGGTGTAATATGAACTCCTCAATCCAATCTAAGACTTGTCCATGATAACCTAAAATTTAATGTAAACAAACCACTAATTAGGAAGGGAAAGGAGTGAATGATTTGTATCTTGATTAAGATTTTCACTTTATATCCCATCCTTGAAGATTTGATCACAACTTAGGCTTACTTGTTACATGTAGCCTTTATGTAGTGAAATTTTGATAGCATCTCCCTGCACTTCTCCAATATACCCTCTAATACTAACCTTAACTAGATTTCCTTTAGCACCCAGTGATGACTCTACAATTATTAGTGTTAATATTATCAATTAGAGTCAATTTTAAGGGCACATGTGCATTAATGTCATATTATAGTGGGTCTGGGGGCATTGCATGCATTCTACATTACTTTACGTTAAGATTGCTTAGAATCAATGTTTAATGACCTTGTGTACAAGTTCATATTAAAACAGGTCTTAGATGAACAATCGGACCGTATGGATGGATCCAGATCAACGAACGGAGTCCAACAAACTCAAAAATCACCTCTATCCAACCTCCGTAGCTCCCACAACAAGTCCGAGGAAGATCAATGGCCAGGGGGCAATGTGACATCCTTACGGGCTTCAGATGAAAAATCTGACCATACTAATGGATTCGGAGTGACAATCGCAGTCCGGCAACGTAGAAATCATCTCGATCTGAGCACCGTGGCATCCTTTACAACAGAAAGAAGATGGATGGCCCATATGGCACCATGTGGCACCATCTAGGCCGCCCAACACCGGCAGCAGCCCCACCACAAGCTCCTCTTCATCTGCATCATCGATTCTCAGTCGTTAGATCTTGATCCAATCGCTCAGAAGCCATTTGCACCATGCTTCAGAAGATCCTCGTTGAGACAACTTCGTGGGTGTAGCACGGCGGTCGACAAGGGCATTCTTAAAGAGAGGACGCAAGTTCGAAGCCCGCGACCTCCTCAATTAACCCATTGCATGACACAAGGCACAGAGCAGTAGAGCGTGTGAGCGTGCATGCAGTAGCGGCAACAACGCATGTGCACGGAGCAGTTTGAGCCAACCCAACACCAGCGCATGTGCGCGGCACAGAGTGTGAGACACGGCGCGAGGCACGTGGACTAGCGAGCACGTGAGCTGGGCTTCAGCGACGTTTTAGGCGGACTTTTAGCGACGTCTTTTATGTCGCTATTGACCCGAAGATGATTTTTGGCCTTTTTCCTCCATTATAAAAGGACCCATCCTCCTCCACTTTGGGGCATCTTCTACCTAAGAGTTCTCACCATCTTCTAGAGTTGAGAGCAAGTCCTTGGAGTTGTCAAGCCACCGACAAAAGCCCCTCCACTGCCGTGGTTGCCTCGCCTCCTCCTTTAATTGCTAATTTCTTTAGTGTTTATGTTTGATTAAGCATTCCTCTAGTTTCTATTGTTAGACATTTGTGCTTATAAAATAGAATTTTTTATCTTGTCTTAGATTCTAATATTCTATGTTTTAAGCAACAATAGTAGTCTACCTTTGTTTAGCAATCAATGGATTTCGAACTCTCTCTCCCTCTCTCTATTCTTCTCTCAAGCAAACCAAAACGAATATCTTATGACATTAAAGCGATTAAACGATTCGATTTCTTGCCTCCCTGTATTCGACACTCATACTCACGTACGATTATTTTTATTAAAATTGAGGTCGTAAGCACAAGCTACAATGAACAAATTAAACTAACGCGTTTGCGACGTCACCCAGTTAAGGGTACTGTAAGACAGTAAATAAGATTAGTTGGTATACTAGAGAAGAGCAAGAAGAAGCAACCGAAATTTCACTGAATAAAGGTTACATGTAATAAGTAAACCTAAGTTGTGATCAAATCTTTAAGGACCTTCTTTAGCCCGGTACTTGATCAAACTAAAGTTGATTGAGACTAATAGCATGCTACAAAGACAACGCATCATTTATATAAGTGAGGTATACATACACAACTGCATTATCTGTATAACATGATCATAAGTCTCGACAGACAAGTAATTTGACACAATTTGACTCGGAGCACTTTTACATATTTTGAACATGTGTGCATGATTAGTTTAAGGTTTTAGTGTTTCTAGTATATACAAAATGCTAGTAGAAGTTTAGTTTTTTTATTTAGTTATAAATAAAATTCTAAACTAAGAACCCAAAAAGAATGTCGCCCAACTTAAACTTTCCTAGTTTCATCTTCTTTCTTTCTTCACTTTCCTAATATTTAGATCTATATTTTCAACATTTTTGAATAATTTCTATCGCTTACTCTCAATTTCTAATCATTTATGAGCCTTTTTCTAGCATTTATTCTAAAACTATGGTGAAAATTATAAAAATATTGTAAATAAATAAATAGAAAGTGTAGTAAGAATAACATATTTTGAACATGTGTGCATGATTATTTTTAGGTTTTAGTGTTTCTAGTATATATAAAATGCCAGTGGAAGTTTAGTTTTCTTATTTAGTTATAAATAAAATTCTAGACTAAAAACTCAAAAAGAACCCAATCCAATTTAAACTTTCCTAGTTTCATCTTCTTTCTTTCTTCATTTTCCTAATGTTTAGGTCTATGTTTCCAACATTTTTGTATGCCTTTCTTTCTTTCTTTACTAAACTAATATTTTCTTTCTTTCTTTCCAACATTAGATCTAAACTACTGTTTTCTTTCTTTACTTTCTATGGCTTACTCTCAATTTACTAAATATTGTACTTAGTCAAAGATGTAAGATCCATGTAACCAATTTACTTATAAATGATCAACGATTGAAAGAAAGTTTACTAGAAAAGGAGTTTACTTTACAAGAAAGGGTTAGGTGTAAAATTTCAATTTGCATATTTGTTTCAATGAATCTCTTCTTACATTCAAAGGTAGTAAACTTAACTCATTCATTGTTTTAACAAAAATAACCAACAGGAGAAGGCAAGCAATCAATTCAGAAAGCCACCAAAGAGGAAACAATCTCAGTTGCTCTTAATCCTATTTAGTATTTACGATCTGCAAGAGTTGCATATTTGAGTAGGACTGGTCTTTCACTTGACATGTTGCTAGTACAACATGTCTCTATTTCATTAAACATATTATCCTCAAGTTAACTTACGAAATTAAATGCACTTTCATACATTTCATATTTCAAACATTTCATTTACAATGTTCTACAGGTTAAATAACATATACCACCCAATAATGGTTATTTTGATGACCTTTTGTTTTCCGAACTCTACCCAATAGATGGCAAGATGAAGCTTGAGCCAGATAAAATCTACTTGAATAAATCATACAAAATCATAATTAAAATCTACTTGATACACATTTCATCAAAAGATTCTCAAAACCATAATTAAAATCATACACAAATGCAAAAGATAATTAATGATGATTCTCGTCACATCTAGTTCATGAGAAGAGAGGGGAGGGTGTGGTGGTGGCTGCTAGGGAGGAGGAGGGTGTTGGAGGGGAGTGATGGTCAGTGAGAAGTAGGAGTTGGTGGTGGTTTGGTGGGGGTTGGAGTAGTGGTGGAGGTTGTCAGGAGGAGGGTGGGGACGGGGGTAGGGCGGCAGGAGAGGAGTAGAGACGGAGGGGGGGCGGGGAGGAGGAGGGTAGGAAAGGGGGTGGAGTGGAAGGAGAGGAGTAGAGGTAGAGGGGGCAAGGAGGATGAGGAGGGCAGCGGGGAGGAGGAGGGGGCGGGAGGAGAAGGAGGGTGGCTGGGAGGAGGAGGGGGCAAGGAGGAAGACAAGGAGGAGAGGACGAGTGATGATCAACGGTGATGACTGGCGATTGAGGAGGGGTGACGACGAGGATGGCTGGCGATCGAGGAGGACAAGAGGAGGGAGGCAAGGGTTTGTGTGAAGTGTAAGGGAGGAGGGGCTCTGCACGCGTATAGATCAACCGACAGTTATCGTTGGTTCTATTTGTAAGCGTCAGCAAACGTCTAAATGAATTCCCCCCCCCCCCCCCCCCCCCGGACCCAAATTTTGGTGACGTCAGCGATCTAATTTTATCCCGCGATTTGCAGTATCTTTTTCGAATAATTGACGACAAATAAATATTTGTCGTCGCTTTCCTAACTGACAGTACATATAAATATCACCCTTACACACCCGTTGCTACTTTTTGCTAGTGATGGAAGCGGGTTAATTTTAATCACAAATTCGTCGTCTCTTATATAAATAATTGACGGCAAAAATATTTTTACCGTCGCTTTTATAACCGACGTTATATCCCATTTTTCTAGTAGTGGCGACTAAACCATTGGTACTATTTATGTTTCATGAACCAAAATAACACAAACTAAGGGTGGTCAGAACATGAATAATCTCGAAATAGTTTGGATGGAACCTCACTCTACCCTCATTGAGCACCACAAGAAATTAAGGAAAAGAGAACCACAAGATCTCTCTAAAAGCCACATTAAATATTGCTACCTTTGCCAACATTTCAAGCTAGTCATTTTTTCTTACCTATAAGAATATCACCAATATCCAAAGATACCCTCCCATTAGATCTATACACCTTAACCATCTATGTCAAAGAATTCAATCCAGGAAAAAAAAGAGTAGATTAAGTGAAGTGCTTGGTAAATGAACCTTGATAAACAAGCTACTTAAAAAGAACAATACATTGATAGAGTGAGGAATTCTTTTTCCCAACAGGGATATCAAAAGTAAATAGGGACCAAGATAGTATAAATTTGTGGTAATTGATTGCAAAAAAACACAAGGATTTTGATACATACTATTCATCAACGATTTTGCATATGGCGGCCAATGCATTTTGAAGGAAACCTTGTTAATGAGAAGAATGCATCAAACTTGGAAGCGAAGAAGAGATCAATAAGTTTTGTTGGTGAATTAAATTATTTCAAGCACCTAAATGGAAGTGTCAGTCCCATAGACAAAATATAACCTACATATTCTAGTTTCATTAAAGAATGATCACAAGTCTTAGAATTGATCAATTACCACAACTCATGAAATGTTACCATTAGTATGTTATTTAACTATAATGGTTGCTTTGATTAATCATAAAGAACATTGAAATAACTTATTCACTATCTAACATGCTATTTCATGCTTTTTATTGGCAATTACATGAAGTCCTTAGACATCTCCAAGAATACCATACTCATCTAGAGTTATTCTTGCACCTAATTCTAATTACCGATAACATATTCCAAAAAAATTCTAACTATCCATTACTAAGTTTCTTTTCAGAATTGTATGCATCTATCTCTATCTGCACAAGTATCACTATGGATGGTCCATATCGCAATGTTTTGGTAGCCACAACCAAAGAAGCAGGAGCAGATTCTCAGCTTCAGAAAAAAGGCAAAGAAAAATCCAATCTTCAAGGAAAAACAATCTTTTCTTTTCCAGAAAATCCCAAACAAGTGTCTGCCATTCAAAAGCAAAAGCAAAAATAATAACATTCAAGAAAGATGGAACTTATAGAGGACATCAAAGGTAACATAAAATGGGCATGGTCAATATAGCTGAAAGTGGTGACCCTACGAGCATAGATGCCAACATAAACTGCAAACTTAGGATGGGATCTCATGGTCGTGAATATCAATATGTTTATTTTCAAACTACAGTTCAAATGCATTTTATATGAACTAGGCCATCATCAATATGTTATTACAAATAAGATGTGATAGGTAAGAGTAAGTTAATCGATGTATATGTGATAGATGAGAGTGAATTATAGCAACGGGTAAACATGATTGAAGAAGTGGTAAATCTTATGAGTAGAAGTAAGTTACAATGAGTTAGATGATGATGGATGTGATGGGTGGCAGATGTTAAATATAATATCTCTTTATTATTCACTTATTGTAACATTTAAGAAGTTTATGTAAGATAAAATTCCACTCTAAACTGCCACCAAATGGGACCTCAAGGAGGCTAACATTCATGGTATAAAGCAAGCAAACAAAAGAAGGGAGATTAATTCTGCATCTCGCCCATCAAGAAAGCTTGAACTTTGTAATTTCTAGTGCAAGCCGTCAGGAATATCTCGTCATTTTCTGAGTTTTGTTTATACCCGTTGGAGTAAATCAAGATTTCTCAAGAGCATGGACAAAAGCAAACAAGTACATAAAATGGTATTTCTACCCAATGACGCACTAAGCAACTATGGAACAAAGATGATAACACCCAAATGTGCATAGCACTTGAAGGTGGAATATGATTTTACTCATCAAGGACTTGAGGTTGACCGTGGTCATTTTTTTAACCTATTATCAATTGCATTTTCATACCTTAATCAAGGAATTGAGGAAAAGAAAAAAAGGACGGGGGTTTAAAAACAATAACTCAAAAAGCATCTAGCTTTACATAGATTATCAAACTCAACAGGACAAAATTGATATTATGCCTTTTGCTGGTTAACTTTTACAATCAGAATGCATTTGATAGATCAGTTACAGCAGTCTCAATTTGTTCTTCCGTGTCCATGATATAATAGCTAACTCCAGAATGATTCGAATTTTGACGTAAATGGAAAATGTTGACATAATCACACAAGTGGATGAACTCATGGAAATGATTCAATAAAGTAAATGCACAAGGAAATCAGATAGTTTTTCTTTATCCCATAAGAACTGCCTTTTGGACTGTTAATAGATATGATAACAAGAGATAGAAATTATGTTTGCAACGAAGTTAAAGATGATTTCTATCAAAAGTAAAGGTGAAATTGCCATGAACGATTCAATGGGACTGGAAAACTGCATTTAAATATTTGCAAGCTATTAACATGTTATTATCCTAAGCAATTTCCTCTACCGAAATCCAAGAAACATACATGTACAATCAACAGAAGGTACAACAAAGCAATTGTGTATAGAATACAAGTCTCCGAATTTTTGAGCTAATTTTGGGCTTTTAATGAAAGAAATAAGGTGAAGAAGTAAAAGGTTTGAAAACTCATTACCTGACACATTTTATACTAGATGAAAGTTTTTTTAAAAAGAAAACTAGATGAACTGCATGAAAATTGAAGCATAGTTCATTGGATTAGGGGGGTGCTTAGCATTCGATGTGGCTACTAGAGTTTGTTGGAGCAAGAACGGAACTTGAAATTAATTTGGCAAAGTCCACTTTAATCCCTTTTTGAATATTTGCAGTGGAGGCACCAGAAGCCGGGCACCTTTTAAAAATGGGTCATCCCTACACGTAATCATGGAGACATCAACTAGGAAGAAAAATACTACAGGCATAGGCTTATGAACTTGGAAAAGGGTCAATATGTCATAGGTCAGCAAAAAAATCAAAAAGACATACAACAACAAGGAAAAGCAAAATGAAATGCCAAATCATCAAAATCACAAAGCAAAATCAAGATTAAGGAAAACAAGGATAAAGATGAAATTATACTCATAAATACAAGTAAATAAATATATCTCTAATCCAAGCTCAACAATCTGCAGTGTTCAAAGCTTAAGAACATGTCAAGAAATAGCTTTTAGATAGCAGGCACCAACAGAATGCACCTAGTGACTCAGCTTAGCACTCAAATAACCAGCAGGATGCCTACTAGTTGCCTAGTGCCTAGCTGAACCACTACGCTTCAGCATTTGCACAAACCGTGTTTCCAAAAATGCCAATATGCTTGTTATAATATTTGGAAGTAACAAAATTATTTTCCTATAAAAGCCAAACGGAAGAAAGAAAGAGAAAAAAATAGAAATCTACACATTATTAAACCAAAAGAAAAGAAAGAAATAGAAAAAAATAGAAATATACACATTATTTTCAGTGACAAGTATATTTCCCATTTATTCCTCTGGCAACAAATTCAACCATTCCTCTAAGCAATTTAGGCCTTTCATCAGCGTCACGTCACCTGCCATTTGGCCCCAGATTACATTAATTCTGTCTTGGAGTTTCATCGGTAAATCCTACAAATAGACGCACATCAAAAGAGACGATGAGAAATAACACAAGCCCACAGGAAAAGTTCATGGAGAACACCATACAAGAAAAGGCCAACATAATGACACCTACGTTGATATCTGTTTAGCATCAAACCCATAAATGCATAAAAATCCCAAAGAAATGCTGACCATGCAACTAGTTTATCTAAAAATCACCTTTCATTTAAAAACTGCTTCTATATGTAACACATTAAATTACACTATCAAGAATGAAATGACAAAAAACACATAGAAACAAAACTTGCATCAGCACAACTAATCTAGTAATTGCCACTTTGTTAATGATATTCAAAAATGTCTCCTCAACTCCTAGCAAAGTAGTTCTTGATCGGAAGAGGTGGGAGAAACAATGTCCCTATATATGATTTTCTAAACTTATTGCAGCATCAAAGAAAGTCTATATTCTAAAATAGAAAGGAAATGCTTACATGAGGAGGGAACTGTCTTGTGTTTTTATTTTCAGGCATAGCTAGATTGCACCCTGAAAAAGGTCTGTGACTGCAATATGAGGAAAATTTTGAACTATGCTAGCACAATAAAGGAAGAATTTGCTAAGTAGCTTCATAATTGTCATATTGGCAAGGGATGATTAATTCATTCCGGTTGTAATAAATAAAACCTTTCCACTTGGTTTATAGAGTGGAGACCAAAACTATTAGCAAAGTGTTAACAAACTAAAATCCACCTTTCTAACTAGAATGCTATGTATTGACAAGTGAAGTGGGATGCAAAAAGGCTCTGCATCTAAACTTCCATTCTGAAATTCTTCCCATTGAATTCAGTAAAAATTTGTAACTCAAGCAATAACTGTATACAACTTTTTTCATAGACAGTTAGAAAGCATGCCAATTAACATCCTAAACATGCAGATTTATCCACCAAAAGCTTAGGATAATAACAAAAATGAACTAAATGGCAAGACAAGCAACGAACATCTTAACTTTAAAACAGTAAGCCATGCATCATACCTCATCCTTCCTGACCTTGCATGAGATTCTACATGCACAAAGAATTTGAATATCATTAGAATACAAAATCTTCATGTTCACCATGATCTTATTCAACATAAGGACCAATCTAACCCATTCCAACCTATAGAATGCTGAATTGGGTTGGGCTTTTTCTTGTCTACTGAAAATGATAAGATTCTTTGTTGCACTTCTTCATTAAATCCATCAAATAAGGAAATCTGAATGTTTCTCTTGAACATGTAACAAAATAAAAGAATTAAGTTAGCAATTTACAAGGAAGCAATAAATTTACATGTAAAAGAGATTATAATACTAAGATGCTAGAGTTGAGCTTAAGGACTAAAAAGTGCGGTGTCAAGCCCAAACATTTGATGCAACACACCTAAATAACTAACTTTATGTTTATGGATTGATCAAATACGTTTGGTGTTTCTTAATAAATTGAAATATATCCACTCTTATTTGTTCATTTTTCTCTTTCCAAAA
The DNA here is from genome assembly GCA_037157565.1 of Thalassia testudinum. NCBI lineage: Eukaryota > Viridiplantae > Streptophyta > Magnoliopsida > Alismatales > Hydrocharitaceae > Thalassia > Thalassia testudinum. Next base: position 18,400,795 of record JAZHRO010000015.1, on the reverse strand, counting down.
AAATTGAAATATATCCAACACATCCTGTTATGCATAGCCTTCTCGTCAGTGTACATAAACTTTTTTGTAGTGATGGGTGGGGCTTACAGATAGGAATTAAGTATAGGAATAATTAATCGAGACTTTGTGCAATTGGGACGAAAGGAGAAGTTGGTCTCAACCTTCTATCATCTGCACCCTCACAGGAGGTGCCTTCCTGTTACGCATCCAGTTGGTCTCATGACCATTTCCTTCCATCCTCATGTAAATTCCATGTATAAGTAGATTTCATTCCCTACCTACCCCCCTCCCCCCACAGACACCATTAACATGTCTGCATTTTCTTTTTCCTTGTTAGTGTAATAAATTAAATGAGAAAATGAGAGTATTAAAGTGAAAGATATTTTTCCGTAGAAATGAAAGATAATTTTCTACTATTATCAAGATAACAGGAAGATGATAGAGTTGGACCATACATAAGGATATTACGTTCCAAAATTAAAGTCAACAGTACTGGCCTATAAGAGAATGGCCAAACAACTGACAAAAAGTTTTTTTTTTTGAAAAAGGAAATGGTAGTTATCGAAGGTGATAACTACCCAAATATATTAAAGAGAGAATCAATGGCCGACGCCAATACAAGGGACAAACATCAAGACCCCTCACTCACAAGGACTCACTCCAGAGTTTAAACAAAACAGTAACAGACTCCACAAAATTCTCCACATAAGGCCTCTGTCCTCTGAAGACCATAGCATTCTTACCCAACCAGATGCCCCATAGGACCACCAATGGTCTGGCCCTCTCCTTCGTATGGAAGACATTCTGCCCATTATTACCCCCTCCACCTCTGAAGCTGCATCAAAACTCATCAAATGACCGGCAATTCCACCACCCCGCTCCCATACGACTCCAAATCTGCACGACAAACGGGCAGGTGAAGAAAAGGTGGTCAACCTCTTCATCCTCACCTCCGCACAACGGGTAAACCTTACTCTCCCCAAGAGCCCATCTCGCCCTCCAAACCTTAGTCATAAGTCTCTTCCTAAGCAGCCAAACAAAAATCTTGACCTTCAACGGACATGCGGCATTCCAAACCTGTCTGCAATCTCTCACTAGATCTAAGTCACCCGTGGGATCCCCGCCGGACAATCTCTTGTATGCAGCCCCCACAGAGAACCCACCTTCATCCCAACCAAACATATCATTTCCAGAAGCCAGCTGCAGACCTTCTAATTCTTCAAGCAATTTCTGGAAATCGTGAGTTCTCGCATCTGAAAGATTCCCTGCAAAAGACGGGCACCACCCACCTTCCCAAACTTCGGCCACAGACACCTCTTTGCTCTGGGACATAGCAAAAAGTCTCAGAAATCTTCTGGTGAGCGCACCTTGCCCTGTCCAATCATCCTGGCAGAACCTGAAGATCTCTCCTGTCCCCACCACCGGTATAAAACAATTCTGCACCTTAGGAGCCACCATCGACAAACCTTTCAAGAAATGAGAAGCATCCCTCGGCGGAGATATTAGAAGATCCCAACGCAGCGAGCCACTATAAGCCGTCCTGAAAACCCTACCTACCAAATCCTCCCTACACTCCAAGAGGCTCCCAACCCACTTCACCAACAGGCTATCATTAGACCTCCCCAGATCCCTCACCCCAAGCCCCCCCTCTTCCACCGGTTTGCAAATCTCCTCCCACGCCACCAACTTGGCACCGAGTCCATTCGACCCCTAGACCAGAAGAAATTCCTTATAAGCCTCCCATCCTCAAGACGATCTGCCGGGGCAACTTCAGGACAGAGGTGAAATGCGACGGCATCGCTGCCAGAACCGCCTTGAGCAAGACCAACCTTCCACCCATCGACAAAAGCCTGGACGCCCACCCCGCCAACCTCCCCTCCAGCCTTTCCATCAAGGGAGCCCAGTCCTTCACCAGAATCATACCATTCGTCAAAGGCAAACCCAAGTATCTAATCGGCAGCTTCACCTGTTCTGTGCCAAGACCCAAGCTACACTCCCTCGCCTCCGCCTCTGTCAAATTAAAAGGGACAAAACTTGGTTTAGATAGGTTAGTCTGTAGACCTGAAGCTTCGCCAAACAAGAAAAGTAAGAGCCACATCCTCCTGGCTTCTGCTTCCTTGCCTTCTATAAAAAAGATTGTATTATCCGCATGCTGCAGTAACGAGATGCTCGTCTCATCTCCCAAAGAGAAACCCCTCACCAAGTTCCTCTCACACGATTTCTTAGCCGCCCGCGCAAGTGCATCTATTGCAATAACAAAAAGCATCAGAGCCAATGGACACCCCTGTCTCACCCCTGTCCAACCCCTTGCCAGATTTCCATTGATAAGGACTGAGAACGACGTCGTGGTGACACACCTCTTCATCCACTCGATCCACACAGGTGAAAAGCCCCTCTTCATCAAGGATGCCCAAAGAAAAGACCACTGCACTGAGTCATATGCCTTACTAAAATCGACTTTCCACATGAAAGCCTTCCTCCTACTTCTCTTCCAAAACGACAGGATCTTCGAGGCCATCACGTACCCCTCCGAAATATTTCTGCCGAGGACAAAAGCCGTTTGTACCGGATCCACAATCCTAGCCAAGGTCCTCCTCAGCCTATTCACCAAGATCTTAACCACAATCAGGTAGATAGCATTTGAGAGAACAATCGATCTGTACTCCTGGATCTCCTCAGCACCCTCCTTCGGCAACAGGAACATGTAAAACTTGTTCAATCTATTGAAGCTTGAATTTCCATCTTTGAACTCCTGCAAGAACTGCACCACATCCTCTTTCACCACCGGCCAAAACTCCTTATAAAAGGCAACTGGAAAACCATCCGGGCTTGGACACCCATCAGCATTCAACCCCCAGATTGCCTTGTGAATCTCATCTTCCTCAAACGGACCCGTCAAGAAATCGACATCCGCATCCTCGATCCGTGGCACCTCGGATCTCAACCACCTCCATCTTCCCCCTTGCCTCCTCCCGGTAAACTCTCTGAAGTACCTCGCAGCTACCCCACCTACCGCCTCTCTTCCCACAAACTCCCCTTCCACCACCAACCTATCGATTCAGTTCCTCCTCCTTCTCCCTGATGCAACCATATGAAAAAATCGAGTGTTGGAATCACCCTCCTTGAGCCACCTCTGCCTGGATCTCACCTTCCACTCCATATCCACCTTCCGATCTTCCTCTTGCATCACCTGTAAGTGCTTCGCTCTGTTCATCCTGTCAACATCAGAAAGGAGACCAACATCCTCAGCCAAGTCCAGCCGTGCAATCTCACTTCATCTTTCCTCTTCCCACACTCATTAATTTGCTTCTTATAGACCTTGAGAAAAGACCTTAAGTCTCGCAATTTAGCTTCTAATCTGGCAGCTGTCGAGCCATCCGCGTGAACAGAACTCCATCTCTCCTCCACCAGCCCCCTTAATCCTTCTTCAAGGAGCCAGGCTCTGTCGAACTTAAAATATGTTCCATGCCTCCAACCCTCATTTGTCACCCACAAGGGAGTGTGGTTCGAGAACGGCCACTCCAGGGGTCTAACCTCTGCCACAAGGAACGTCTTTGCCATCGTCGTCGAGACGAAAAATCTATCAATCCGAAACCGCTGTCTGCCAGAACTCCTCCAGGTGAAGTGGCAGGAGAAGGGTGGCATGTCAACCAACCCATGCGCCGCAACAAATCTCGCAAAGGCCTCAGAACCTTGGTCCACCCCCCCACAGCCATCTGGTCTATCCTCCACCAGCAAAGTGACATTAAAATCACCTCCAATCAACCACGGTACCCCCTGATGTGCTTCCACGACCTAGCCCAAATCCTCCCACAGAGTGTGCCTCCTCCCACTATCTGTCGGATCGTAAACTGAGAAGAGCATGCAGAGATTGTCCCGACGCCTCTGCAGCCTGACAGTAACCACATGGGACCCGGCCATTGAGTCCAGCAAGGAAAACACATTATCCTTCCACCCAACAACAATTCCACCCACACTTCCAACCGCATCAAGGGCCAAGAACTCCCCAAAACCGCTCCCCCTACCTCCTTCCACAATCTCCTATCACAGCTCCCCCACTTAGTCTCCTGGAGAAACACCACCTCAGGACCCCACCTTTGGATATACCCATACAAAGCTGCCTACCTGGAGGGATCGTTTAATCCCCTCACATTCCACGAAAGGACCTTAGTCATGGAGAAACTCGAGAGACTCCCCTTTGCATTGTACGCCTGAACCCCCCCTCCGCAGCCACCCTGTCCACCTCCCCCTCCTTCATTTCCTCAACCCTACCAGGCAGGTCTTGCAGCATCAGCCACCCCCCCCAAGCGAGGCAACCCCCTCTACAGCCTGCACCTCCGCCTTACCAGCCCCTCCCACCTCTGCCGCACCCTCCACAACCCCAGCATCTCCTCCAACTCTAGCCACCCACTGCTTGTCCTCTCCAGCAGCAGCCATCGCCTTAACCCTCGCATCATCTCCGCCACCTACCAAGCCCACCGTCAACTCCTCCCCCTGCCTACCGGCTGGCGCATCGACGCCAATCACCACCATCCTCTGATGTTGGGCATCCCCTACCTCGCTCCTAGCTGGAGCGGTCACGACCCTCCCCCTTCGATAGGACCACCTCGACCTGTACGTGAGCCACTGCAGTAGAGGCTTCCTCGGCCTCCACCTCTGCACACGCAACACCTCCCCATCCGGATCTCTCATCGCCGCCCAGTTGGTCCGATCGAGGTCGCGACGAGGGCTCGCCTCCAAAACCCCCCGACCGCGGCCATCGCAGGAGGCCTGTCCCGGACCTTCACACGAAGCGGAGCCCAACTCAATTACCCCTCCGAAGCCACCACTCCCCACCTCCGGATCCAGACCGCCCGACCCAGATCCGCCACGAAAGCACTCCTTAAAACCCTAATCCACCTCAGTAGGGCTCCCCGCCCTCAGCACCGCAGACTCCTCCACTGCCTCCTCCGCACATCCCGCAACTCCCTCCGAAACCCTTACCCTCTTGTCTGCCTCAGATCGCGCTGCGGGGATTGCAACAGTCGTGCCATTATCGCTGCGATCTTCCACCTTCCTAAAACAGCCCGCCCCCTGTCTGCCCGCACGCCACCTCCACCACCAAGCTCCGCCATCGCACCGCCAACCACCGCCTCAGCGAAAGACTGAGGTCTTCCCGGTCCCTGCGAGACCTGAACCAACCAAGAGGAGCTCCCCCATCTGAGGACCACCTTCTCCACAAGCTGCATCCCCAGCTTCAGCTCCACCCACGCCCCGAACCTCGACAAGTCCACCGATCTCAGACCCAAACCTTCGCAGCTTCGAAGCCTCATAAACGGAGCGACCACTGCTGCCACCACCTCTACCGTACAGAGAAAGAGAGGGACCCCCTCAATCAACACCCTCTGCTTCGCGCCAACCGACGGCCAATCCTCCATGGCGCCATCCGACCTCACCGGCCACCGCCACCTCACTACACCCCGGCCACACGGCAACTCCTTGAAGGCCAGGCGTCGTAGCATCTCCTGTCCAAGCCCCAACAGCAACAGGCAATCGCTCCTGAGGGATGCCACCCCAAAGGTCCCCCTTCCGATCCCCAACAACGACGCGACCACCCTTCTCAAGTCCCCCACATCCACCTCCCCATTCAGCACCACCGCCACCAGAGCCGTCGCCAACCTCCCCTCCAAGGTCCCGATCTCCTTCGACCACGGCACCTCAACCTCCACGAGAGGCACCCCCTCTGGAGGAGGTGGCAGCATCCTCGCCTTCCCTAGAGAAGCCTCGCCAACTGGCCCACAGAGCTTACAGCCTGCCTGCCTATGTCTGAGACCACCACACCGCAGACACCTCACTGGTTCCCTACAGTTCGCTGCAAAATGTTCCCTCCCGAGGCACTTGAAACACCGCACCGGCTTTGCTCCCCTTTGCGACCTCCTCTTCACCACCGTCCAACCAGAACCATCTCTCCCCCACCCACTCATATCCTTCCTCACGCTCCTCTCACTCTCCCTCTCACTCATTTTTCCCATTTCTATCCCCTCACATCTGAAAAAAGTTAGGCTTGAAATAAAGGTTAAAATAGCAAAGAACAGTGGGATGTTGGTCCTGTTGATTTAGGACTGAATACAAAGGTTAGAACAACTTCAAAAGATGGTTTGCCTTATGTTGAACTTTTAGAGGAAGAGGTTGATCTAATGAAAGAGCCCTATGCAAATTACTTGGTGATATAATTCCCTTCAGTTAGGCTTGAAATGGACAGGATTCGAAATGATATTAAGGCAAACTGGGGCTTAAAGAATACTTTTTTTTTGGGTTCAATTGATTTAATTAAGGAACTTATTCCTTGTATTCAATTTGGATTGGATGGCAATTAAACGATCACCATTGTATTCAATTTGGATTGGATTACGTTACTTAAATTTACATCTTTGCAATAAAAGGAGCTACCATGTCCATTCCTAATGCAATTGCAAATTTTGTTGGCCTAGGTATGGAGATTTTTTATCTTGTACGGCTTGGTTTTCCACAAATGATGGTTGAGATTGACCTATCAAAGCCACTTCCTGATTCTTTGTGGATTAGGAATGGTGGGGATCAAGTACTCAAACAATAAATTGTTTATGGGAGACTCCCCAGGTTTTGTTCTCATTGTTCCATGATTAGGCATACTTATGAAGATTATAGGTAGAAGGAGCACCAATAGCATGTTGATTGGGAGCAACAAGGGAGGAGTGGGCAGCAATATTGGAAACAAGAGATTGTCGTTGAATAGTTCAAGTGATAAGAATCTACACCCACTAAGGTGGAGCTCTTTCTTTGGTACTCCAAATAGTGGATTTAGCTTCTTTCATCTATGAGGGTGTAAGGTCAAACTAATTGATTTTGATGCATTTCTCATGCTCCTCCTATATATATAGTTTTGTCCGAACACATCAATTCACACTTGCCAAAATTTTCAATAGGGAAGCGCAAATCTTGCAGGAATTGCCAAATTTTCAATCCCATGTGCCTATCCCAGAGGCATATGAAATGTCAAATATAGTAGAAATACAGTTAATTCAATAACTTTTGGCATTAACGAAGACAGATAACCAGTATCAACAAGTGTGTTATGATGATAAATGTTTAAACTTAATCGGTATGTGATCTATATGCCTATCTCTTTGTGTGTGCACGCAAATACATCTCGATACACACGTACATATATACTTACATACACACAACATACATACATACATAAATACTTACATGCATACATATATACATATATACATTTCTATATGTAGATTTGAGAGGGTTCCGTGGAGAATATTGACAAGTTGAAAATTCATGCGAGGAAAAATTGTTTAGGGTTTCGCAAACCCGAGTCGTCGTAATTGCAGGAAAATCCGATTGTCAAGTAAAAATTTATAACCGAGATTTAGTGAGTCTCGGGTCGAACACAGGAAGGCTATGTTTGATTTGAGGAAATCCGTGTTTGTTTTATTTGTTTTTGGTGTTTTTGGGGTTTTCTAATTTTTCTGGGTATTTTTAGATAGGTGGAAGATCCAATGGAATATTATCTAAGCTAATCTACTTGCCAATAAAATAAATAGAGAGAGAAGGACAGACGGATAGATAGATAGATACAGAGAGAGAAAGAGAGAAACAAATTTCAATATATGCTTAAACAAATGTTTACTGTAGAAAATAGTGCGGGAAATAAAATCTACATTAAAAAGAGATAAAAAGGAGAAGAGATAGAATCCCCCTCGACGGCTGCTTAGGGGAAGATTCACTCTAACGATGCTTAGACGAAGGTGGTGAGAAGCTAAAGGAAGGAGAACAAAGTCAAAGGAAGGGAGGACGAGATAGGACGGCGTCACAAGGAGGATTCACTTCTAGAATGGAGGTGAGAGGATGGCTATGGGTGCTCCACGAATGGGGATGAGAGAGAGGGATAAAAATTATTTTTGGTACTCTAATGTAGCATCCCGGGCTTGGGTCTAACTCAAGAGTGGTTCTAGAGATTTGGAGAGGGAGAAGAAGGTGAAGGAAGGGATCAATTGCAATGGGAGGGGTGTAGGCTATTTATAGAGTTTATGGGCAATCATTTGGCATGCAACGCACCAAATGCCGCACAACACACGTGTTGTATGTGGCGCTCGCGTGCACAGTTGCGCTCTTCACCTGGCCACCATGCATGTAGCGTGCGTGCTCGCGCAGCAGTAGCTGGCAGGGCATGGGTGGATGTCAGCCGTCCGATCTGAGATGAAGGGTTGAGAGAGCGCCTTACGTGCGTATGATCGCATGTGATCATGCGCGTATCGCGCGCTCATCATGCGTTGCCACATGGCTTAATCTCCTTCGCACATCACGCATTGAACAGTCTCCATTTCTCACGCCTATCATGTGTATATAGTTGTGGGGTGACGTGACACTATTTTGTGCGTCCATCCTTGATCTGAAGGTTGAATTTCTCCCTCGCGTGCACCAAGGGGCATCTCAAATCATGGCTCAAACCTACGATAGTGGCTTGAGAAGGGCAAGGCTACCATTGCACTACATTGAGGAGCGGATTTGGGCCATTGGATCATGGATCCAACTCGTTGAAGCTGAGAAGGCCATGAGGTTGCTGATGCAGCGCGATCTGCACCGTCCATTTGGGATCAAATGGTCACGATTTCCTGAAGCGCGTGGCACATGCGCCATCGTTGGATCTTCATCCAATGGTGGAAGATTGCAGGGTGTTGGGCCTTCAGAGTGTGAGGGAGTGGTGAGGGGCAGCGGTGGGTGGCTCAAATGATGCCACGTGGTATCATCACAGTCGTCCATCTTCCTCTCCTTGTAGGTGATGCTACTGATATCGGATCAGGTTGATTTTCACACGATTGGGTTGTGATCATTGACCCAAATCCATTCGTATAGTTGGATTTTTCCTTTAAAGCTCATATTTGCGTCACCCTATCCCTTGGCTATTGATCTTCTTTGGATTGTAGATGATGCTATAAAGGTCCAATTAAGGCAATTTCGGAGTTGTTGGACTTCGATCGTCGTCCTGATCAGATTCATACGGTTAGATTTTTAATCCGAGGCTCAGAAATGTATCACCTTGTCCCCTAGCCTTTAAAATAAAAAATTAATATACAAATTATATAATCTACTTTAAATTCTTGATGATGCACGTTATGTAATATTTATAATGCTGAATGCATCTATGAGCCTAGGAACACGCATAAATAGTCATTTTATGCTAAATAAATGTGCCTACATCAAATATCTATCCCAACATAGTGAAACCCAAGACTTGACAAAACATGCTTAGCAAGTAGGATACTTAAAAATTTCCTAATATCATACTGTAAATTACATGAATAATTATGGGCAAATTCGTAAGGCAAATCAAATGTGTCTGCAATATTGGACCAAACAAGACAAAGGTCTTATCTTAATAGAAATGGAAAAAATGGTGCACAGCTTTCTTGGTTGACCTGGTTATATTTTTAGCCATCACAAATTTTTTTGAAAAGATTTTGCCATTACAAATTGTATCAATGTTGCTGCAAAATCTTGAGTTAGCATAATGTATCAGTTTTAAAGAAAAGATCCGTGTCATGCTAGATTACTTACCTAAGCTTATAAATAACTCATTTATTAGTCTTGAAACTGATTAGCTTCAACTGCCAATTTTTTGTCTTCAATGGTGGCACTAGCTTCCATAAAATACTGTGACAACAATCAAGTAGTGAATACTACAAGTCATTACCATTAGAAAAATAAGTAGGTAGTTTCAATTGCTAAAACCAAAAAGATCTTTTGACCATAAAATATGGAGCATGGTCTTGAATGCAAACTTGAGAAGCTCAGAAGTTCAAGATAACTTTATGTGCTTAGATATCATGTTTACATGAGGATTCAGCAAGGAACATTAAAGTGATTTTTTTTTTGGAAAAAAATAACTGAAGAACAATGTTCTTTGTTGTCCATTTTCAAAGAGTAACATTCAAGTAGTCACAATTTCACTATATTCAAGACAACCAAAGTTCCTGATAATCAAATGCTGGCAAAGCATAGAAATAAATCCATAAAGCAAACTCGATTAAGTCCTTGATAACTTGCCTTCAAAGCATGTCATCAATTCCTTTGGTTGTTAATATAACATTTGATCCTGCCTTCTGAAGCTTCTCTATTCTTTCTTTTGTTATATCCACTTCCTTGCATTAGAAGGTAGAAACATTATCAGTCCAAAGCAATAGACACAATGGATGGATGGCCATCCATCTAGAATAAGGAAATAATGGGATTTAGAAGAAAGGAAAGTGAAAAATCATGCATAAGTCTTTGATTCACCCAAAAAACACGTGATTTTTTAGGCGAACTCTGATTTGGGTAAATTTACATCTTACAAATTCTATTTTGTATAAGGATAATAGAATTCGAATTAAATTTGTCGTTCTGGACAATTAAATGATGCGGACCCATATTAGTTCTCATATCACCTCATACTTACACCACTACCTTACACCTTTCCCCCGCTGTTGCATTTCACCAAACACCTAGCCTGCACCATCTCGACCCTCCCTCCCAGTATAGCATTTCATTAAACATCTTGCGAGAAACATCAAAACATATACTGAGAGAGAGATCAAGCAGGAGATATTGAGTGCATATCTGACCACAGGTTTGATCTCAAACCCTAACCACGCAAAAGATTTGAAAGAGATCCCCTCTTTAAGATCCAAGTGAGTTTGATCAGATTTGAGAGATCTTACTTGTAAGAGTGAGAGATAAAGAGATCAGAGAGAGAGACAGAAGAGAGATCTACACAAACTTGAGAAAAATCTAGAGAATCATGTAAGGAAGATTGAGAGAGACCTACCATTATAATTAAGACATTGGCAGAGACGTTGGAGGTGTTGCGGAGAGGCGTCGACTGTGTGTGTGTGTGTCTGGTGGTGGGTAGGCATTGGGTTGAAGAGCGTCAGAGGTCCTTGTGTGTTGGGGGGGTTGGGGGGCAAAGGGGGTTCAAGAGAGTCTGAGGTCCTCGTGTGTTGTGAGGGTGGCAGGGATTGAAGAGCCCTGTGTGTTGGGGGGAGCAGCAAGGACTTAGAAAGGAGGGTTGTATGGGTTTAGGTTTAGGATGGAAAAGAAAAACCAACGGAGGGAGGGAAAAAAGAAAAAAAAAGGAAATTAGTGACATTTAATGGAGACAAATAACAATGGATTTGGAACGTTGTTGTAATCTGCCCGTCACTGTATGTCATGCTTTTGTAGTGGATATCCAGTCAAAGGAATGCATTCCTCTCTTGTGAGGTTATTTTACTTCAACCTCCAAGAAGTTGGTGGGGAGGTAGGATTGTTTTAGAGTCACAAGTCGTCCATGTTAAAATCCATGTTAATGCAAGGGAATTATGGAAGCTTGCAAAACTAATTGTTTTGAGAAAACTTAGGAACAAGTGGCCCAAGAGATTCCTTTTCATGTCGTTTGTAAAGCTCTTTTGTCACTTAATGAAAATGATCATTCTAAGCAACTCTTGTCCACTAAAAAGCTTCATTTTGTTCCTCATTTCCTTGCTTGTGTTATTGATTGAAGTTTCTTTAATCATTGTCCACGCCATACAGCTTACATTGTCTATTGTCTTATGAACAAGATCAAACTCAATTGGCCACTTATGACTCTCACCTACATGAATGAAATTCATTTTGAAACTCTACTTTTGGGATACTTTGTCTTATCTCTTCCTCAAGACATCTATCGATCTTTCTCAGCAACTATTGGACTCAAAATTTGAGTTCTTTGACAATGTCATTATTAAACGAATGAACAAGTTCATTATCCGTGCTAGAGAAGTAGAGGAAGATGATGATGTTCTTACTACCTTAAGAACACCTAGAGTTGGTGCTGGATCTTCCACCACCTTTCTTTTTATGTCATGTTCCTCCAGATGATAAGGATCATGCTTACAATGTTGATTGGGATTACATGGTAGCTGATTGTAATCCTATTTACATGTCTAGTCTTGGCTTAAGTATAAGAAAACAAGATGAAGACTGCGAGCAGATGGCCAAGGTCCTTTACAGTATTGGGAGCCACTTCTCTCATTTTGAAATGAGTGTGAAGGATGATTTGGCCACAATCAAGAAGGACCTTAAAGAACTAAAGAAAGGAAAAGGGCACGGTTGAAGTTCTTATTTTTCTTATGTTTATTCTTATTGCTTTTCATGCTTATGGTCTATAATAGTAATGGACTTAGGTTTTATTTTCAATGTGAACATTGTTATGTCTTGTAATAGTTTAACTAGGTTTGCACTTTCTATGTTTTGAACTTCATTTCTATTAATGTATGAATGCTTACTGTTATATTTTGCTTATCTTTATGTTTTATTTCTCGAATTACTTTTTAATGTTGATAAAATGGGAGAGAACATATGAGAGTAAATATGATTGATTATTGTTGAATATGTAGAAATCATATACTCTTTTTAATAGGGGGAGAAGATTTTGCTTATGATGTTTATGACATTTTTTTATCCTCTTGCATTATAATTTTCTATTTCATAGCTATCTTTATTAACTTATCAAACATCAAAAAGGATAATTATTAATGCAAAGTATTGATTAATGATGTTAACAAAATAAGAATTATACTTGGAATATCCTAACTTTATATTACATAGCTATATTTAATATAAAAGGCTAAAATCATGATGATGATGCATGGACATGTGACGATATGTTGATGGCTAACTCAACAGAGCTTAAGATTAAAGTTAGAACTTTAAGGAGCTTCAACAACTTTAAGTAGCTTTAAGGACTTCAATAATATTTTTATGTTCCTAGAAGTTTGTTAAGGATCCAATTGCATTTCATTCACATACATGACATCTCTTAGGAAAACTATTTAGAAATTCATTTTATATGTAAGGTTAGTTATAGCTTTGAAAACACCCTTTGATGAAAACACACAAGTTCAAAAATTTTCAATGTTTAAAATGAATAATTAATCTACTAAGAAAAATAGTAAATCCATTAATTTCATTTTTAGGAAAAACATTAAATGATTTAAGTTGTAAATTTAGCCCATTAGGAAGTTTTATGCAATAGGGTCAATCAATTAACAGAGTCAATTAATCAATTAATTTTGAGCTTTTGTGTTTTAGGCTGAAGTGTGATGTTAAAAAATTAAGCAGTAAATTTTCTCTTTATTAATTAATTAACTTCAGTAACTTAATCAGCTAATATGAGCATTAATTGATTAATTTTAGGAATTTTTGAACTAGTTCATAACTTTTCAAAATCATTCCTTTTTATTTCAAATTCAAATGTTTTAGTTTGAAATTTAGGTGGTTACTACACCTCGGATCAAACTCTATAAATATTCTATGATGGTTTAGAACCTAAATACATAACATATTATCACTTACTCCACAACTACAATATGCACCTACATCGGTGGTTAGTAATTATCGGTATAGGTCAAAATAATCGTCGTTGTAGGTCTAGTGAGCTATTTCGACTGTCATTCAGCTGCTCTCTTAGAAGGCATCCCTGTAGGGTATACAAATGGTAAAAATCGTCAGTGTTGTACTTAGAGCTACAACGACCATCATGTTTTCAAGAGCTGCTGAATTTATGATGATGCCAAAAGCAACGCTTATGATCATTGGTATAGACCTTTAGTGCTAGTGAAAGCTTTTGTCAATGTAATGCAAAAGTTTTTTCCAATGGAAAAATCATTGGTAAAATTGTTACTATAAATAAACAAGTTATTACTCTTCATGACACACACATTAAGCTTATTTTCATTAATGTTATCGTCAGTATAACCCTTTGATGAATATAAAAAATATATCCCTAGTGTATCATCATTGAGATTCCTTGTATTTAATATCTAACTTTTTATTATAACTTCTTAGCTCCTCTTATGAGATCAATTAAGCATACAAACAAACAATTAAAGTTGCGAATGATTCAATCTAAATTAGACATATTTTAGAAACATCAAGCATTAATAACAAAAAAACGGATTTTAATCATCAACAAATATTTCCTTTAACTTGAAGTACATAAGTTTCATGAGTCCTATCTATGCAAAATTTTTTGAAACACAAACTACTGTTCGAAATGATACATACAAAAAAATATAAAAAAATAATTCTTCACTTGAAGCAATCCTTAAATCCCTAACCCCCATCAATGCCACTAATTGTCGCATTTCCTAAGAAAAAAAATCAACATTAAATATCATTATTAAATGTACGTGGAAAAAGGATAAAGACGAATAATTACCAAATAAAATAGAAGCCAAGTGTAAGGGCTCAAAAATTTTTGTGAGTATTTTTGAACTCCAACCAAACCTAATGACCTTCCATGGTTGAAGGCTTTGTGGTCCCTTCGATTCTCGGATTCCATTTAGCCTTAACAAGACTTGGTGAGGAGCTCTTGGAGTGAAAAACTTTGTTGATAAATTCATTAATAATAGTTATTCTGGGTGGAGAGGCGCATTAAACAATTTTCCACCCCTTAGGCCCCATTTGTCAGTGGGGTTACTTAGGTTAAGGGTTATTCCAAGTTTTCCCATCTTTTCAACACAAACATCACATCAATACACCAATCATTCTCCACTCCCACTTTTACTATTAAAAAAATACCCACCATATCCTCCACTCTCACTTTTAATAATAAACAAATACCTACTAACATTCTCCACTCCTACTTATATTATTAAATAAATATCTATTAACATCACATCAATACACTAAACATTTCAACCCTATATTTAACCATATCCTTATTCCACCACTTACACAAACATTATTTTCACTTATTCTATTTTAACCTCCCTTAATCCCACCGCCAAACACACCCTTAGGACTAGTTTATGGCACAGATTAGATAACCTAGGTTAACAAAGTTGCAACAGGGGTTAATCCTTGTTTGTGTTTACTTACAAATGGGGGTTAACCCCTTTTTGTGTTTATTGAACAGGTATTAGGAATGAGGGTTATCCTGTGATATGAAAAGGGGTTATTTACTTGAAAATGAGGGTTAGAATGAGGGATAAGATGGCAAAAAACATCTTTACCCTTGGATTGGTAGGTAAGTTAGTTGGTGTTTTATTTTTTACAAAAATAAATTAAATATGTGAAATGTTGAATGGGAAGAAGAATAATGTGCAAAGAACTAGATTAATGCATAACTAGAAAATGTCCATAATTCAAGTTAAGCAAGAAATCCCGCGAAAAAATATCTACTAATATTAAATTATCATATCAATTATTTTATCTTATTATTTATTTCATAACTCAAATAAATATCTTATTATAGTTATTTTTACGATGCTATACTTATCGCAAATAAAATTTTTATTTTATTGTCAAAGTCGTGATCCAAGGTGACAAAGCCACGATACAATGACCGGTGGAAGCAGTGCAGCCCTTGGGTTGAGTTTAGCCTTCACCAAGCGAGAGATAAAAAGGATGAATAAATACTTCTTTCTATCCGCTACAGCTATTGCCTACATGTCATACCCTCTGAAGTCTAATCTCTTTCTATTGTAATACATAACTTCATAAGATCCTGTTGTGCCTATCTATTGTGTCCCTTCTCTTAATTCGATGACCCATGATAATAATCCCATTCAATAGCAAACCTAAGAAGGTTAACAAATCCAATGGCTTCAGTTCTAGGGTCGTAAGAGTCCCAATGGACCTTAAGGGGGGAAAAAAATGCAAGGAAATAGAAGCCAACAAAACAAATCTCACCCATGTTCTGCCCTAGATTCATACATTAGTGTCGATATTAAATTTAGTTGAAGCAACTGCATAAATGACTGGAATCAACTTCACCTTTCAAATTTTATTTGCAAGTTTATAATAACAGAAAAAGAGTACTGATAATCTGCTTCTAATGAAGTGTGCACTTTCTAGTACATGATTATGCATGAGAATAATACAAGATTAAATCATTGAATACACCAACTCGTAAGTTGAAACATATGCTAATTAGAAGAATTCAACTGATTCATTATTAAAAATATTTTTTTATTTTGAGGTGGATATATAGGTAGGTGAATGTACAATCCAAATTCCATGTGCCAGAACCTAAATAAGAAATGTCTTCTCGTGTGCTTATGAAGGTCAGATGAATCATTTACTGAGATCAACATTTGACTTTTTGAGTCTCACCTATTTAAATATATTAACATCTATCTTGTTGATGGTTTGAACATCATGCTCATATTCAGTGGAGTAATTTCAACCATCGAGCTACTACTTATGGTTCTGTTCGTAGGGTTTGAGGAATTATTTCTTGCATTAGTTGCCTCCATTTCCAAGCAGTCTCTTAGGAGAATCAAGACATCACTCATTGTTGGCCTTTGAACAGATACTTGCGAGACGCATGCCATTGTTGTTTCTACTGCTTTCCACACTGCATTGATGTCACAATTTCCATAAATCCTTCTATCAATTATCTCATTTATTTGTCCTCTTTCGAACCTCTCTTGCACCCATTGAGCTAGACTAATGCTCTCAACACCCTTCAGTATTACCGGATGACCTATTATTAGTTCAAGGAGAACAACTCCAAAGCTGTATGCATCGCTCTTCTCATTCAACTTGTTTGTTTGGTAGTACTTCTGAAGTGGAAAACTATAATCAAAGTATTGGTGATAGCGATTACACATTTTGAACTGGAATGTTCTAACTCTTGCCTTCAGCTAACTATAGAATAATATATAGTTTGCAACTTTTCTGGAGGATGTGAACTTATTCTGGCTCGAGGTAGCATAGAGTTCCCACAACCTTGCTGGAAATATAAGGGTAGTCATTGTTTTGGAAAATCCTAGACAAACCGAAGTATAAAATTTTAGCGTCCAGGTTTCTATTTAGTAAGACATTGTTTGTCTTCACATATCTGTGAATTATGGCTGGTTTGCAGCCAACGTGCAAATAGTCCAATCCTATATAGCACATAACAAATCCTCAAATTAATCTTAACTGGAGAAATGGAAAGGATTACATGACTTTCCCGATCCAACCAAACCTTGTGCGAGCTTAACATCAAATATATATATTTGGGTCGAGTTTAGCCTTCACCAAGCGAGAGATAAAAGGGATGAATAAATAATTATAAAAAATAAATTAATAGTACTGGCAATAAAAAAACAGAGAGAAAAATTAATCGAAACTTACTGTAGAAGAACAGGGGATGGGCTTCCCTGCTTAGTGCGTGCAAGGGGGGGATCTCCAGTGGCACTATGGGTGGCGTTGGATCCGATGGAGGATAGGGAGTTCGAGGGTGGTGGCGGCACAGCGTGAGAGGGCCAGAACGGACGTCGAGGAGAATGGCAGCGGGGTGGGTGCCCGTTGTGGAAGGAGCTGTCGAGGGGCTACGTGGCTGAAGGGAGCTTGATGGTGAGCCCACGATGAGCTTGCTAGTGGTGTTGACAACGAGGATGGAGGTCGGATGGCGAGCGAGTAACCGGCTGTGAGGTAGCCGCGATGGGTTGCGGGGGAAGACGATGAACAGGGGATGGAGTGGTGCTTTCATTTCAGAGAATAAAAAAAAATGAAGAATATGAGGACTTCTAGATTGAGCTCCGCGAGGGTTTCCCCAGACTTGAGCTCCGTTGCTCGCCTCGTGAATTGCTTTATCAGCGTTGATTGCCGTCGCACCATGTCCATCGCGAGAGCGAGGGCGAGAAGGGTAGCTCCGGAATTAGGTTACAAGAGACGCATTGCTTGGAGGAGAGAGAAAATGAGGGATAATTGGAGGGTTAGCTCAACTCGTGTGCAATCCTGGGTTGAGATAACCCGAGTTACGAACCCAAAAGAGGGTTGGGTTATCCCCTCCCGCAAACAGGGGGTTAACCTCCTCCATAAACTTGGCCTTAGAGAAAAAAAAGAGTGGAGATTGGCATGCGATGGAAGCCAAAGATGCCTTTTTCCCCTCCATCGTGAAAACAGAGATCACCACCGCCTCTCCCTCTCCTCCGCTTCTCCTCCTCAGCCGAACTCCTTCTTGCTCTCTCTCCCTTTCCGGCCGACCACCATCGGCATGAGCGTCTCCGATCGCCCGCGCGCCTACTGCTGCTGCTGTTGCCGCGGCTCTGATCGCGTGGAGTGGAGCCATGTCTTGCGGCTGCCAAGGCTTGCGAGAGTAGCGGGAACAACTACAGCCACTGCTGTTGCTGTGGCGTGCGCCTTACCAGCTGCCCCCGCCAGTCGCCGTCTCAGCTCCCTCCCGCCACCGCTTGCTGCTGCAGCTGTCTGCTGCCCTTGCGTGCGCGCGGCTCCTTGTACCGCAGCCGCTGGTGCGCCGAGGGGGGGGATTGCTGCTAATGCTTGTTGCCGCTACTGTTGTTGAAGCAATGAGATCGGGGATGGACGGGGAGCCGCGCTGTCGAGGTCATAATGGCCCGTAGTGCATCCCCTTCCTCTCCTCTATTTTATCTAAATCCCTTGCCTTGGGTACTTACAATTTTAGGGATTTAGGAATTTTTAATTGCGTTGGGAACTGATTTTGGGGAAACAAATGGAATACTGATGTGACTGTTATGTTTCTTGATTGCGAGGTGACTCGGAGGGGCAGCTGCTTAGCGACGAGGAGGATGGGAAACGAGGTAAGGTAGGGATAATTCTTAACCCTACTATTCATATCCTCTTGGGCTCATACTTGCATGTATGGGATAGAGAAATAATATAGGAATGAGTGCCTTGTGGTTGCATGTGAAACCTGAGTCGACCTGGGGCTTCTTCCGTTGTGATATATCTTTTGTATATCTTGGTAATTGCTTGTATTAAGTCTGAAGCATAAGGATCCGACGTGGATGTTGTGATTATAAAACAGTCCCTTGGGTGGATGGAAACTAGTTGCAAAGGTTGGTGAAAAGTAGGAATGGACTTTTTTGGAAGACGTTAAGAATAATATCAAGCTTGGTAACTTGAGCTTATATCCCCAGTGGAGACTATATTGTAGGTTGAAATTTGGATTTGTGAAGATTTGACGGGTGTTATAGGAAATTTTGAACTCCCATGCACTTTGTTATAATGCTTCTCAGCCTAACAGATTTGGAAATTGAAGAAAGGATGAGTCTCTTCTCATTGCAAATGTCATAAATGATTTAATGCTTTAGACATTTTGGCCATCCATTAAAAAGTCTGTTGTTGTTTGGTTATTCCTAAAACATCCAATTTTTACTTCTTCTTTGTTGTGTTTAAACACCTTCATAAGCCTCAATGTCTTATGAATTTAGAAAATTAGGTCTATGTGGGATATGAGTTGATGATGGTCAATTCAATAGTTGGATTATTGCATTAAGACTTGAGGCTTATAAGAGTTTGCATAAATGGAAGCATAACCTGTAAGTATTTGCATTTGGGCAAATAGCATATAGTTTATTTGCATTGGTCTATCCTCATAAATAATACAATCATGCAATTATTAAAACACATGCAAAGGCATTTTAAGTAGGGCAAGGACTTTTACGTTTGGAGTTAATGCTTAGGTTGAACCGTTTTGTAACGTGAAGAAACTTGAAGTGGAATGGAATGCAGGTGGGAGACGAGAGGTGCCTAGTGCCAATACTAAGTCATTATCGATACTAGTTCCTTCTAGGGACTAGTGGCTGTGGCACCTAGGATCGGTACTGAACACTAGTATCGGTATTGGTGCCTTAGAAACCATGATACCATTATTGAATCATACCTTAATCTATCAAGAGAAAAGGGAATAAAAAGGAGGAAAATCTAATATACTAAGAATTATTAATAGCTTGAAGACATTTTTGTCACCCGTGTTAATGGTGGAATAGTGTGTTATGAGTGTCACCCTTAAGGAGGCGAATTAAAACCCAAAGTATAATTAGTTAAATCTCAAGTTCCTGGAATATCGAATCTTGGCAACTTTGTTATGAATCCAAAAAGAAAGCTTCGATCGTAAGGTCTGAGGCTAGACCTTAGGTAATCTAATAGGTCCCTAGGATTTCGTTCTTAGTACAAAATTCCAAATGGATTAAAAGATGAGTAAGTTTACTAGGTGAGCTCGTAGGGCTACACCCACTGACTTCATGAACCATTGGATCACTGTTCGGGTTAGAGACCCGAGAATTAGTGGTCGCCAAAGGCTACCTAAGTTCTACCTCAGAACACCGATGGTTCCTAGGTACGGCGACGAGCTACGTGTTGTCATCGAGTGAAGGTACTTGGAAGTACTTGAAGCCCTCGTAGCTCTAGGCTGAGCAGGCACCTGCATGCACAGTGGAAGATGTCGGGGTACTTGGTACTCGCAATTAGAGGTTCATTTGGCACTCGCGTAAGCAGAAAATGCCAGGGTAGCGTGAGGGGTTTGGTTGAGATCTCATTTGTAGGCGGATTGAGAGGGTATGTTGGGAGACCATGCTCCTAGCGGGAGCATTGGTGTGACCCGACAATTCTAACCAACCCTGCAACTTTTGATCTGGAATGATCTGTGATTGGACCTTGCGGGACATGAATTGGGCTTGCTCTTTGTGAATGCAAGGCATTGGCCTGAGTAGCTCCTAAGAGGCTCGACTCTTCTGATCGAGGTCAGCAACGTTCTCGATATGTCGAGAACGGGTACACCTTTCGCAAGGGTTACTAGCTATGCTAGCCTCTCTGCTGGCCAGAGGGAGACTATTAGGCTTGGATATGAGGGAAGGATACATCTCAATCTCCTTTAGTAGAGAGGAATGATTTTTCCAGAATCTGACTTCTGAGGCGAGTGAGAGAATAAGTGATGCAATAAATAAGCTGAAAATTATGTGGATAAATCCTCGTAAATTAGGAAAAAGGCTCGTAGCTAACCTGTAGTGTTAATGAAACTTGGGCTAATAATGGGAAATGGGAAAAGACTTGTAGTTAACTTGTGACATTACCAAGGCTTAAGTATTAAGGGAAATGGCTTGTGATTGGCTTATAGGGTAGAAATTCGCACGCCACCATTCTTTGTTTCGATGGTTACATGTATTTTGTTCCTACTGAGCCACTTGGTTCATCCGTGCTCTTGTGACCCATTTTTAGGTAACAATGGTTGTGAAGCAAGCAACTTTTCACTCAGGATTTGAACCCAAGAGAACCTAGGTAATTAAACAAGCATTTATTTTTGTCTCTTCTTAGGTAGATTGTTGGTAAAGAATGTAACTTTTTGTTAGTGCCCTCAATTAGATTGTAGTAAGTCGATTTCTATTGTTTATGGAATGTATATTTATCTATGGACTTTATGTTTATAAGTTGATAGTCGATAGACGGTCTGGTTGTGTAGATGCTTGTGACGATATGTTAGTTGTAACTAGGCTTTGTTTTCATGCTGTTTTTTTTCTATGTTTTTATTGCCTTTGGATGCGGGGTGTGCTTGCTCATGTTTTGCCGCTTTTACTTGTTTTGTGGTGTGGTTGTGAGGTGGACCCACCTATTAAACTTTATAGTATGCATGCATGGTATAGGTTGCAGGTACCGGTTTTGGGAAAATATTGAATAAATAGGGAAAATTATATCGGATTTTCGGTAGGTTTCGACCTTACGATTTAATTAAAAATCGACTTCCCTGAAGCGTATCTAGTTGATAAGACTGTAAATTATAATCCAAACTACCTGGTAACTGGGACCCTAGCACTCGTACACCCGGTGATCCATTCCCGATCTGTCAAGAAGATTATCGAGGTGTGACAACCTTCGATGGTATCAGAGCGATGCGCTTCTTTGGAAGTGTGCTTACTGGGTTGGTTTTGGGGTTATAATCCAAAAATTGGTTGTAGTCCGTGTGCATGGCATACCATGTTGCGGACCCTTTACATTGTTAGTTAATGGAGGCTTGTATCTAGTCTTAGATGCCTCCTAAGATCCTCAAACAACAAAGAGGTAGCAAGTGTTAGCCCAATCCCCTTGTGGCCATATTACTTAGTTCTAGGGTACGATGCAGACAATCCTGTAGACCCTAGTCGACACCACGAGCAGAATTTGGGCCAGATTGGGGAACCTCGACAATAACAGAGTTGATGGCAGTGGAGAAGGATGGATGGATCCATTGTCGGGGTAATAGTCTGAATATGCCTCCACTTAAGAATAGACCTAATTAGCCATCGCTTGTGGCACTCACTAAGAGTGCAGAACTCGGGCAATTCAGGAGGATGAAATCGTCAACCTTCTCGAGATACGATGATTTGTTGATTGCAGAAGATTGGATGTTGTAGATCAGGAGGATCTTAGGTGCTCTCCAGGTAGGAGAGGAGTAGGGGATGTATTCGGCTGTCCTCTAGTTTGGAGGCACAATGAAGTGATGGTGGGCCATGGTCAAAGTTGTTGAATTTGTCCTTATTGCGTGGCCAAGCCCTGAAACTTTCTGATGACCGTTTTGTTGTAGGTGGGGGAGTATTGAAGAGATACAAGTTTGCCCGCCTCCTGTAGGGTCAGATGGTAGCTAATGAATTCAAGGTGAAGCTTCTGAAGCTCTTTCGCTTCACGAGAGAAGGGGTAGTTGGGGAAGACGTTCTAGCCTGGTCTGGCCTGGTAGTCGATGTCAACCAGACGGGTAATTGCTTGTGTCCAAGTGATGGATATCGAATTAGTCTGTTCGGAGAACAAATTATGAGCTATTGGTGGACTTGTTAGATCTTGATTTAATCGGTGTTGGCACAATCTTAGGGATGGATTGGTTGGCTAGGCGCTACATCATTTTCGACTGTTTTGGGGTGAAAGTGACTTTCTCACCAGTAGCCGTTCTAGTTTATGATCCAGGGCCAATGGGTTGGTGCTTAAGGGGATCTTAGTGATTAGAACTTGTGGGCATTATGAGTTTTGATTAGGTTGCTTTAGGCTAACCAATGCCCCTACCGCAATTGTAGGCTTGAGGAACTAGGTGCTTAGACCTTTTTTTTTTTGGCTTGATTTGTCGGGTTGTACTTCGCCGACATTCTGGTTTATTCTTGAAGTATGGAATAACATGCAGAACATTGAGGGCCATGTTGGATGCATGACGGTGTAATCCACTTTTCACCTGATTGAGTAGGTGAGTCTTGTCTTGGCAAGGTCATTATCTTGGGTCACGTGCTTCATGATAGAGGGTTGTCAGTGGTCCCAGCCATAGTTTAAGCATGACTTGGCAGCAACATTGGTCTTGGCTCTCCCGTTGAGAGGCTGTAGATTCGTAGTGTATGGTGCTGCTTCGCACCTCAGACTTAGCTACGTCTTGATGTGAGTGGTCGAGTAATTTCCTATGCTTCTTGACTACTATGAGATCGTGAGAAGAATTACTTGACACAACCTGGAATCGGCAGCCATTGTGGTTGCCTCGAGGTTGGGAAGCATTGTTTGTACGATGAACCCCTTGATATCTTCATTTGGAAGGAATTCGGAATGAGGCGATGCTGCAGGGTGGATCTATAGAGGGAATAGTATGGTCGTATCCAATACCATCCAGGCAAAGGCATCATGGTAGCTAATGCTTTGAGCTAGTACCCGGTAGTGATGGTGGCTTAACTCCAAGTGTGGAACTTAGACTGAATCACTGAGACTAGTGATTGGAAGCTAATTATTCATCGAATTTCTGGAGTGCCCTTATGATGTAGTGTAGATTGTAGCGAGAGCTAATCATGGTGGTCAAAGGATGAAGTTTACTGATCTGAAGTTGACTCAAATTCGAGAAAGGTCAAGATGGGGCAGTCATCAGGCTTTTTGCTTGGCAGAGCATTTTACTTTTAGAATTGACTCTGTGTGCTTAGGGACAAGACTTTGAGGCGGTGGCTGAGGCACATGGAGCACTGATCGAGATTGGCAATACACATGGGGAGTATCCTTATGTATAGAGATTTTGGATGGACTTCTGGTGGATAAGCGTGAAATGTTATAAGGCACAATATGTCGATAGGTGCCAGACTTGCCAGGTAGGTTGAGGCCAACCCAAAGGCCTTGCCTGTCCACCATAGGCTCTCCTAGTGCCATGGGGAAGTGGGAGAATATCTCTAGGGACTTCGTGGAAGAGTTCTCCACGCATCGGTGACTAAGGCCATTCGTTGCTGTGAAATTGGATGAAAGCTATGACCTCATTATTATGGCCCACTTGGAGTCGTGGGGCGGGATAGTCGATAGCATATTGCCTAGCTTGCTTCTGCGCTTGTCGACTATGAATGACAATTGATGCATCCTAGACAGGGTGGCTATGGTGTTGCGTAGTAAAGTCACACTTCTAGCGAGAGTGCTGTGACACAACTAGGAAGTTCGAGGTAGCCCAAGGTTGGAACCCCACCTCTTTTAACTTAGAGGTATGTATGATTTCATGGACGAAATCTCTTTAGGGGGGTTAGGGTGTAAGGGCTTGAAAATTTTTGCAGGTATTTTTGAACTCCAACGAAACCTAATGACCTTCCATGGTTGAAGGCTTTGTGGTCCCTTTGATTCTCGTATCCCATTTGGCCTTAACAAGACTTGGTGAGGGGCTCTTGGAGTGAAAAGCTTTGTTGATAAACTCATTAATAATTAGTTGCTTTGGGTGGAGGGGCATACTAAACAATTTTCCACCCCTTAGGGAAAAAAAAAAGAGAGGAGATTGGCTTGTGAAGGAAGCCAAGATGGCTTTTTCCCCCTCTTCCATCGTGAAAACAGAGATAACCACCGCCTTACTCTTTCCTCCCCTTCCCTCAGCCAAACTCCTTCCTGCTCTCTAATAAGGTGATTTCCGCACGAGTTTAAGTTTAGAAAAATACGTCGTGGCTAATGCGTAGTATAGTTGCACGAAAACCCTAATAAAAGATATTTGTATGTTTACGAAACTCACATAGATTTTTCCTTTTGTTTTGTATGTGAGTCCCAATCGTCTCTGGGAGGCATACCTTGAAAAGCATGACGTTGTTTAGATTATGGATCTGTTTCACCAACTAATCTATATCTAATCTTTTTGGGTCTTTTTCTCTTTTGTAATTTTTTTACGATTTTGATTTTTGAAAAGTGAACGAATACGAGAACTAAGCGAAACCCTAAAGCCTACATGCTTCTAAGTGAGGCCATGGTGGCTGTGCATGCTGTGTGCACCTAAGGGTAGATGGCCTAATTGATGCTAAGGGAGAGGCATGTATTCAAAATGACAAAATGAAGCGAAACAACGAAATATTCACATCAAAAATCATCACAATGAAGATAAACATAACTATCATTAATCATCTAAACATTATACTAATGAAAACATAAATAGAGAAGATCCCTCATGTCGGAAATGCCACTAAGGTCGTTGGCTAGGCCATGGGTGCGAACACTTGTCTACATGCCTACCAACAAGAGAGGATGGCCAAGCAAGGTATTGAGAAACTTATGGCCAACCAAGATGAAGAAGAAAGAGATGGGGGGTCCTCTCTATGGAGAAGAGAGGACACACCCAAGTGGAGAGGAGAAGAGGGTGTTGCACCCTTTGTGCTCTCTTTCTTGCTGCCTGCATGAACATGTTTGAAGGAGAGCTTCTTCTTCAACCATCCATGGAGGAGCACCTAGGAGAAAGGAGGTGTCTTGGAGGAGGAAGGACGACGACTTGGAGGGGAGATGGGAATAAGATATCTCAAGTTGAGAAGTAGGAATTGGAGAGATAGAATAATTTGTGCGACTCCTAGGTTTAGGCTTTTATGGGAAGGTGGTTTTCTTGGAAGGTGGGTGTCGCCACTTTTGGTGGCTCCAAATTAAGTAGGTGCCACCTATGTAGGATCTAGATTGAAGACCAAGTAATGAGGGCTAAAGTAGGAAAGTGTGTTTGTGTTGGTTTAATTTTCGTAGTGTAAGGTTGTGTAGGATTAGATTGGGTCAACCTAGCCTACGTGGGTGCGAATCTGAATGTGAACCTAATTAGACTAGGTAGGTTAAGTGGGTCCTACTAAGTTCTAGGTGAGTCTAGATGTGAACCTAATTAGGTCTAAGGGAGTCTAATAGAACCTAGTTTAACCTAATCAGGTAATTGTGAACCCAATTAGGTGTGGGCTAGTCCAATTAGGTTTGGGTTGAATCTAATTAGGCTTAAGTGAGCCTAATCAAGAACAGGTTAGCCCAATCAAGTCTCAGTGGACCCAATTGAGGTGTGGTTGACCCAATTGAGTCCAATTGAGTCAAATTGGATAATGGTAAGCCTACTTTGGAACCTCAGGGGAAATTGGGATAGGAAAAGTGAAATTAGGATAGTGGATACTAAGGATAGGTCATGGATAGTAAGATAACATTGCGAATAGTGTCATCTAGGTTTTGGGTACTAAGTTTAGGTTATCCTAAGTGGAAGCTAGGGCTAGGGAAAATGTGGATAAGAACATGGATGGTACTATCCATGTTTTAGTCTCTAAGGCTAATATATCCTAATGGGTGTGGTCTTAGGCTTGGGAAGGTTGTCCTAGGGTTTCTAAGGGTAGGGATAAGGATATCCTCCTCTTTCCTCTTATTTGGATCAGGCTTCTCTCATCTTCTTCTCTTCCTTACTTTATTCTGCTTTATCTAGCTTTATTTGCTTCTTGACTCTATCTGGATCATCTTATTACCTATACACAACAATAAAAGCATTAAATAGAAGATAATATTGTATTATTCTATGTACAACAGTATAAAATGATGGAATGCACGATATGTATGATATGAATGCAATATTTACAGATTAACCAGGATTCTAATATTATTTAGGTTTATTAAGACTTATGATTGCTGCGCAATCAATCTCTCTCCCTCTCCAACTGATCACCACTAGCATGTGCGTCGCCGATCGCCCGTGTGCCCATTGCTGTTGCTGTTGCCGCGGCTCTGATCACATGGAGTGCAGCCATGGCTTGCGGTTGCGAAGGCTTGCAGTAGTAGTGGGAGCAATAACAACCACTGTTGTTGCTGTGGCGTGCACCTTGCTAGCTACCATTGCTACTCTTGGTCTCAACTCCCTGTCACCACCGCTTGCTGCTACTGTAGCCTACTACCTTGCATGCGTGAGGTTCCTTGCTATCACTGCTGTTGGTGCACCCAGGGGGGATTGCTGCTATTGCTTGTTGCTGTTGTTGAGGCAATGAGATCGGGGATCGACGAGCCTTCCCGTCGAGGCCATAATGGTCTATGGTTCATCCCCTTCCTCTCCTCTATTTTATCAAATCCCTAGCCTTGGGTACTTTTGATTTTAGGGATTTGGGAATTTTTAATTGTGTTGGAAACTGATTTGGGGAAAAAATATGGAATACTGATGCGATTGTTATGTTTTCTTGATTGCGATGTGACCTAGAGGGGCAGCCGCTTAGCGACAAGGAGGATGGGAAATGAGGCAAGGTAGGGATAATTCTTAACCCTCCTATTCATGTCTTGAATTTCTAGCATGGTGGCTAATACTTGCATGTGTAGGATAGAGAAATAATATAGGGATGAGTGCCTTGTGGTTGCATGTGAAACTTCAGTCGAACTGGGGTTTCTTCCATTGTGATAGATCTTTTGTATATCTTCGTAATTGCTTGTATTAGGTTTGAAGCATATAAACCCAATGTGGATTTTGTGGTTACAAAGCTGTCCCTTGGGTGGATGGAAACTAGTCGTAAAGGTTGGTGAAAACTAAGAATGGATTTTTTTGGAAGATGTTAAGAATAGTGTCGAGCTCAGTAACTTGAGCTTATATCCCCAGTGGTGACTATATTGTAGGTTGAAATTTGGATTTGTGAAGATTTGGTGGGCGTTACATGAAATTTTGAACTCCCATGCACTTTGTTGTAATGCTTCTCAACCTTCGAAGAACATTTGGGTTATGTTTATTAACTGATTTGGAAATTGAAGAAAAGATGAGTTTCCTCTCATTGCAGATGTCATAAATGAATCAATGCTTTAGACATTTTGGCCATCCATTAAAAAGTCTATTGATGTTTGGTTATTCCTGAAACATCCCAGTTATTACTACATTCTTGTGGTGTTTAAACACCTTCACAAGCCTCAATGTCTTGTGAATTTGGAAAATTAGGTGTATGTGGGATATGAGTTGATGATGGTCAATTCAATGGATGGATTATTGCATTAAGACTTGTGGCATATAAGAGCTTGCATAAATGGAAGCATAACCTGTAAGTATTTGCATTTGGGCAAATAACACGTAGTCTATTTGCATTGGTCTATCTTCATAAGCAGTACAATCATACAATTATCAAAACACATGCAAAGGCATTTTAAGTAGGACCATGACTTTTATGTTTGGAGTTAATGCTTAGGCTAAACCGTTTTGTAAAGTGAAGAAACATGAAGTCGAATGGAATGCAGGTGTGAGACGAGAAGTGCCCAGTGCTAGTACTGAGAGTCATTACCGGTACTAGTTCCTTCTCGAGACTAGTGGGTTGTGTCACCCAGGATTGGTATTGAACACTAGTACCAGTACTGGTGCCTTAGAAACCATGATACCATTATTGAATCATGCCCTAATCTATGAAGAGAAAAGGGAATAAAAAGGAGGAAAAGCTAATATATTAAGAATTATTAATTGCTTGAAGACATGTTTGTCACCCGTGTTAATGGTGGCCTGGCATGTTATGAGTGTGGAAACCCTTAAGGAGGTGAATTAAAACCCAAAGTATAATTAGTTAAATCTCAAATGAGACTTGAAGTATCGAATCTTAGCAACTCTATTATGAATTCAAAAGAAAGCTTGGGATCCTAAGGTTTGAGGCTAGACCTTAGGTGATCCAAAGGTCCCTAGGGTTTCGTTCTTAGTACAAAATTCCAAATGGATTAAAATACGAGTAAGTTTACTAGGTGAGCTCGTAGGGCTGCACCTACTAACTTCGTCAACCACGGGTTCACTGTTCGGGTTAGAGACCCAAGAATTAATGGTGGCCAAAGGCTACCTAAGATCTACCTTGAAACATAGATGGTTGCTAGGTATGGCGACAAGCTACATGCTGTCGTCAAGTGAAGGTACTTGGAAGTACTCGAATCTGACTTGATGTAGAGGTACTCGTAGCTCTAGGTTGAGCAGGCGCCCGCATGCGCAACGGAAGACCTCGAGGTACTTGGTACTCGCAGCTAGAGGCTCATTTGGCACCTACGTGAGTGGAAAACGCCAGGGTATCGTGAGGGGTTTGGTTGAGAAGATCTCATTCGACGATGGATTGAGAGGGTACATTGGGAGGCCACGCTCCTAACGGGAGCATTGGTGTGACTTGACGATTCTGACCAACCCTACGACTTCTGATCTGGATTGATCTGTGACTGGACCTTGCAGGACACAAATTGAGTTTGCTCTTTGCAGAGGCAAGGCATTGACTTGAATAGCTCTCAAGAAGCTCGACTCTTTTGATTGAGGTCAGCAATGTTCTCGATACGTTGAGAATGGGTACGCCTTTCGCAAGGGTTACCAGCTGTGCTAACCTCTCCCCTAGCTAGGGGAGAGACTATTAGGCTAGGATCTGAGGGAAGGATATGCCTTAGTCTCCTCTAGTAGAGAGAGATGATTTTTCAGAATCTGACTTCTAAGGCGAGTGAGAGAATAAGCCATGCAATAAATAAGCCGAATAATTATTTTGATAAATCCTCATACATTGGGAAAAAGGATAAATCCTTGTATCTAGCCTATAATGAAACTTAGGCTAATAATGGGAAATGGGAAAAGACTTGTGGTTAACTTGTGACATTGCCAAGGCTTAAGTATTAAGGGAAATGGCTTGTGATTGGCCTATAGGGTAGAAATTCGCACACCACCCTTCTCTGTTTTGATGGTTACATGTATCTATCCCTACTGAGTCACTTGGCTCATCTCTGCTCTTATAACCCATTCTTAGGTATCAGTGACCATGAAGCAAGGAACTTTTCACTCGGGATTTGAACTTGGGAGAACCTAGGTAATTAAATAAACATTTATTTTTGTCTCTTCGTTATTGCCCTCAGGTAAATTATAGCAAGTCAATTTCTGTTGTTTATGGAATGTATATTTATCTATGGACTTTATGCTTGCAAGTTGATAGTCGATAGACGATCTAGTTGTGTGGATGCTTGTGACGATGTGTTAGCGGTAACTGGGCTTTGTTTCCACGTTGTTTTGTTCTATGTTTTTATTGCTTTTGGATGCGGGGTGTGCTTGTTTGTGTTTTACCGCTTTTACTTGTTTTGTGGTGTGGTTGTGGGGTGTACCCACCTATTAAACTTTGTGGTATGCATGAATAGGTACAGGTTGCAGGTATCAGCTTTATGAAAATATTGAATAAAGAGTGGAAATTCTGTCGGATTTTCAGTAGGTTTCAACCCTATGATTTAATTAAAAATCGAATTCCCTAAAGTGTACCTAGTTGATAGGATAGGAAATTATAACCTAAACTACTTGGTAACTGGGACCCTAGCACTCGTACACTCGGTGATCCATTCCTGATCCGTCAGGAATATTATTGGGGCATGACACCAAGTAAGAAACAAATACCTGATCAACATGAAACTAAATTGGTATACACAGAACAAAATCATAGACCATCTAGATTTATATTCATAAATCAAATTTATATCATTGGTATGCCCATAATGTATATCAATAGGCCAAATTTATAGGTGTGCACAAAATCATTGGGTGTTATATACATAGACCAAATTTATCGACTCATCTATATTTATATTTCTATACAAAAAGAGAGTTCTTTCTAACATATGTCATTTTTAAAGTGTTTACATGCTCAATAATCATCTAGAAAGCATAAAATCGAATTTACGTAGGGAGAAAGAAAATAACTCCATATCATTGCAATGGAAGCTAATGCTTACTTTATGAAAAAATTTATGCTAGAAAATAACATGGCCAACTATAGTTCATTAAAAGGAAGTGTAACTAGTGAGATCTGTTGGAGAACCTTTATCGAAAAGGAAGCAACTAGTGTATCTAGCCTCTTGTTGAAATCTAGCATGGAAGCACTTGATCCTAAAAGTTACATTAGTGATTAGGTATGACTCAAAATTATGAACATGGCACTCCATTAGAAGCCTAGGAAAAACGAACCTAGCTAGTTTCAAAACATTGGAGGCAAACAGGGCTCTCTTCTGATACTTACACTAAAGTGTACCATATGGGAGAGAGGCATCTCTATTAATAGGAAATGTGCAATTGTATATTGGTGCACAAGATGTTTGGGTTACTATACCTTATAGAACACAACCATCTTTGCCAAAAACATGGCAACAATCAAAGCAGTTTCTTAGACAAAAAATAACCATCTTTGCCAAAAACATGGCAACAGTCAAAGCATTTTCACAGGCAAAAAATAAAATATCATATTTAAAGTAAAGACAACTAGAATATTTAAAATGATTGAGATACTAACCTTCCAAGTTGATAAGATGCCAACAATGGTATTCATTCCAAATCAAAAATTTTGCTTCTTAGCTTCATATTTCTATATTCCCGCAAGCGATGAACAACAAAATAATTAAGTAGCAATAATAGACTTAGTAATAAAATGGTGAGGTTGTTCATATGAGGTTTCTAAAAGAGCTCTATTATCACTTTTTTTGTTGATCATAGGGAATGATATCGGCAAAGGTATGCAGAATATCAAGGTGTAGGAATCATGATCATACTACCAGTAAAAATACCCTTAGATATTCTTGAAGCATCAAGGCTCATAACAAACTTATTCATTCAAGACCTATTTCTTCTCATGCTCTGAATTTGAAGGATTGAACTTGACACTAGCTAAGGGTACAGTAGCTTTAAGCATCTTCCCATGTTTGGAAGGTCCCTTCAACTCTCTCTAGCTTTTGGCTAGATATTTTTTGTAGCTGTTTCAACTAGATGCATAGTTTACAAGCACAAGCACCTTAGCATACAGTGGTTTGTGGATAATTGCTCAGGAAAATTCGGTTAAGGGCTCTTATGAATCTATAATAATATGGACATCACATGCAACCTGGCAATAGTGTCCCAAAAATAATCTTTAGTGGAGGAGGGCATAAGCATTGTATTTTGGTGCTCAACATGTTCCTAAGGTGCTTAGATGAGCTGAACAATGATCATGGCATGAAAGTCAAAATGTCCAAGTACAAAACGAAGATTAGATGTTGGGCGTCATTGTCTTATCACATCTTGTTCTAAAGATTAGATGTTCAGCATTTCCACCGGAGCCATTTAAAAATAACAAGGATCATGTTCATATGCAATAGGTTAAAGTCAAAATGTGATATGCCCACTCTTCCAACTTATCCCTTTTCATTCTAAAGGGAGACTCCTACCTCTTTCTAGAAGAACCACTAGGATTTTTTTCACAAAACTTCAAGCCATTGCTAGTTGGACAAGCTCCTCAGGTCCTTGATTATAGCTATGATTGGGATCACTACCTTTCCCTCAAAGTTCGTCGTTCCCTGCTTACCTTGTTAAAAAAAAAACACAATGCCCATACATCAAACATTGCCATGGTCCCCACCTCTCCCTTGTAATGGAGTTTCAATCAACACTCCAACCTCTCTAGCTCTTTGATGGCAATGGTGCTACATTGGTATGCTTCTTATTCATTCCCAACCTCCCCTTCTTGTTCTCTACCTTTTTGGATCTCTTGAATGGGTCCTCTACCCACAAACAACCCAAAAAGAGAAGGGCGATGTATTCCATCCCTTAGTTCAAGCCTTAATCAAAGCTCAATCCTTTATTACTGCTACTGGCACTAAGACTACTAACCTTCTAGTAAGCAAAAAGCGAAGTATTAAGCTGCTTGACACACTTTACCTCCCAATCAATGGAGTGTGGCACACTTATTTTTTAAAAAATCCAATACCTACCGATCCTCACCTCTGTTAAGGGGGTCTGCGAAGCTTCTAAAAGCATCCTTAGGAGCATATATTTCATATTCAAATCTAAAAACATCCTTAAGAGAGGAACTCCAAGCCAACATTAAAACAAAAATAGCCTTTGTGTATAACCAAAGCTAGGAGGCTAGAAACAAGTCCATAAAACTAGAACAAAAAAATGCATAGGAAATTTCATATTGATAGTTTTCAAGCATCCTTGAATATATAAATGGAAATCTTTAAATCCATGATATGCCCTCAAATCTAATGATACATTAACGATAGTCTATAATGTCATTGTGACTCTATATATTCCTTTTCATGGAAGTGGATTCTAATGTATGATTTTGACAAAATTTATACTTTAGTCCTCTAATCGTGGAAGATTTTTATGGTGGCATTGTTTGAAAGCCACATTCCAAAACAAGACTCTGCATATACTGGGGGAAGTGGGTGGAGAGGATGCTAGGCAAGAGTCTAATCTCCTTATAACTCCACAATCTTTGAAGAAAAGGCTAACATAATGACACCTATATGTACGACATGTAAAGGAAGATATTCTAAACATCTACATAAAACAAAAATACAAGAATTAGTTTTGAACATAAAGCTAAGCCCAAGACCATGTTACATGAAATGCCTTTAATGGAATAGCTTAAGTGGTGAGTTTACTTATATCCTATCTAAAATGGTGGAATACAAAAGGATGATAAAGAAAAGGAATACAAGTTGGATCATGAATGCTAGATTTAGGAATTATCCTAACCCTAAACTATATCCTACTTACATATGCATAATGGTGGACATATGACTCAAACATAACATATATGCTCCTTATATATTTGTTATCTAAGGGTTTCCATCACCAATATCAAGAGAACTACAAAATTTTTTTAACTCAAATTAAACAAGTAAAAACATGCAATAACTTATATCTGAATGGCACCATAATCTATATTCGATAGAAATGCTCGCATTTCTTATAGTAATTTTAAAATGGGTAATGGATACTTGAAAATTCAACTACCATATAAATTAGTTTGTCTCGCAACTAATTTGTATTTAGCTCAAGCATGGACTTTTTTTTACAAATATAATATGTTCCTCAAAATTACTAAAACACAAACCCCTTAATCAGTTGATAACACTTGCATTTGGCATGTAAGGATAGATGAGCAATCTCTCACTTGCTATCATGTGATAACCATACAACTGCAAAAGATTTTGATGCAGAGCTAACTTGATCTTTGCTTCTATTTATAATTGAACTTCTCCAATAAAATTGGGATCTTTTAGTCTTTTCACGGCCACTACAGTTCCATTATGAAGAACACCTTTATAAACACTCCATATCCACCTTGTCTGGTGATATTTTTGGGATTGAAGTGATTGGTCGCAACTTGCAGCTCCTAAAATAAAAATCTCTTTAGGTAACCTATACCAAATTAACAATCTTGTTGGTTTGCAAACATGGCATGCTTTAGGTGAATAGATTTTTTCTTGAAGAAAAAAATATGAGACAAGTACCCTTATCATTAAGGAGGCAACACCTTCTGCTCAAATTTAACCATAAAATAAAATAGAACATCTACAATGAGTACCAAGCAAATGCTTAAAATTATGTTAATCACGAGGCAATTACCATTGGTCTTTATGGTGCATTTGTTTCTACATGTTAATGAAAAATAGATTACTAAATAGTAAGTGTTACTTTAGCATTCTTAATAACATGATCATTGATGATAACATCATTATGAGCCATAAATATCTTTAATTAATCAGAATTAAGCGACAAATGCTCCTACATAATTGCCAAAGAGTCGTAATTCACTGTATATCCTTTTTGAGAAAAATACATTAAATCAGGGTTAATTCTGCAGTTTTAACAGCATATCAGGAATGCAGAATAATCACAGAATTTCTCAGGGGTTAAATAAAGGTATAATGAGCATTAAAGTCTAATAAGAGGGTCCATGCAGATAAAAACATATTTTCACACATTTCGAGAATCAATTCATAACCTAAAACCTTAATTTCAGACCCACTTGAATTACAGAAGTTCTAGTCAAGATAAAATTTATCTAAATTTTCTAAAAATCATATAAAAATATTCCATAAGGTTCGATATCCTTGATTTGACCTTTGAAACCCATTTTGACCTTAAATAGATTCTTAGATGAAAAGTTACCCTAATTTGGGTTTCTGCGCAAATTATCCACTCAAACTTGGTCAAAATTGAAATCCAACTTCACTATCAGATTCCTTGGGTTCAAATTAGGTTTATACCAAAAGTTGGACCTAATCAAAGTCCATCTTGACCTAGTTTGCATTTTAGTCCAATCAGACTCTTTCTCTCATATACGCCCCTAGCTTTTGAAATCCTTGCAATCAGGTCCCTAGGTTTCTCATCATTCTTTGTAAATGGGTCCCTTCCGCCATTAGTGTGAACAGAAGCTTCACCGTTGAGATTCGAGCGAGGATTTTTCGCTTGATTCTCAATCAAACACTCTCCAAATTAAAAGGGAGATTCCTTGACTCCTTCCTAATCTCCCATGCAAACGCACGGAAGATTTGGGTATCCTATGTGCACAAAATTGTCGGAGTTCGCAAGCTTGTTTCCAAGCTTGGAACTCCTCTCTTAGGCCTATAAAAGGACCCAGGACGCAATTCCACTCTTCCTTAGCTAGGTTTAAGGCCAATAATCCTCTTCTTTCCCTACCTCTGGCTTCCTCCGACCTAAGCTCCGACGACCTCCTCCCTCCCCATCGTCCTGCAGATGACCAACGGCCAAATTGGCCTGTCCCTCTTCTTCTTTACGCTCATCCGCGCCTCGCTAGCCATAGCGAGGGCAACCTTCCCCTTTCCTCGCCGCTGTCTCCCTCAACGAAGGCATTCTCTTCCATGGCACTGGCCAATCACAACTAGCGCCCTCCTGCCCCTTTCGACTGTTAGCACTAGGCCCCCTTCCCTCCTCTTCATCTCTACTTCAGTTATCCCTCTTTAGATTTTAGTTTCGACCCACGACACGCTCGTGCCATATCCGTTGTTCGCACGTTCAGCGTACCTCCAGTGTGACCAACCACCATCCACACAGCACCAAACGCGCCCGCTCCACCTCCAGAAGCTCCGCCTCGTCCATCTGCACAAAGCCCCTCACTCAATTCCACCAAAAACCCACTCCATCACCCCACCGAACTCGACCTCCCTCGCTCACTGTCTCTGTCACCGTTCAGCCACCGCACGCTTCCACTCGCCACACAGACACCACCACCGAACTCCACATCCTTCGGCGACACTAGTGAACCATCTAACTGGGGCTTTTGAGCCCATATATGTGTTTCAGGTCTTCGCTGGCTGCCCGTCACCACCACCGTCTTCTTCTGTCATGGTCGCCCGCCTCTGGCCACTTTAGGCTCTACTATCACTT
This sequence comes from Thalassia testudinum, assembly GCA_037157565.1. Classification (NCBI taxonomy): domain Eukaryota; kingdom Viridiplantae; phylum Streptophyta; class Magnoliopsida; order Alismatales; family Hydrocharitaceae; genus Thalassia; species Thalassia testudinum. The sequence continues at coordinate 18,364,659 of JAZHRO010000015.1, read as the reverse complement.
CCCAGAGCTGCAAACTCACACCACGTATCAACTTGCAACAACAATTGAGTGAAAGCCACTGACACCAGTTGCAATTCGAAGAAGCCTCTGCTGCAGCTTTGGGCGAAAAAAGTAGTGGCGCTATAGTGCCACATCATGGGATTCCAAAGTGGTAGCAGCAAATAAGTTGCTTTTGTGATCTCAGCTGTTCACCCAGTAACACGAGGGGTTGGGTCCCTCCACACACACACCCACCTACCTGATTACCTAACTATTTACTCCACGGCTACGACCATGCCCGCAGGCCTGGACACTGCTCTAGACCCAAATACTCAACTAGTTACCCGATTACACCAAGGTTTGAGAGAGAAGAGGGGAAGGTTTGTGAGAGAGAAGGGGAGGGTTTTGCTGTTTGTTCCCCTGGCTTGTGCTGAAGAAGAGATCCCTGTGCGACACTTAGCTGCTAAAGGATATTGGTTTCCTTGTGTTGTGAAGAAGAAGGAAGGAGAGTCTTGTGAAGAAGATGGAAGGAAGATGAAGAAGAAAGAAGAGAAAAGCTTTCTTAGAAGGCCTTGTGCCTATGCTCACATAAGTCGTTTGATCTGATTTGACATTGTTGAATGATTTAAGTAATAAGTTTACATTGAAGATCACTGTTGAATAATTTGAATAATTAAATGCATGCTTAATTAAGAGAATAATTGGTGATTCAAATAACCATTATTTTGTCTTTTCTATTCTTTTTTTGTCATCAACATTTGAATTATGATATAATCTATTTTATTCATGGAATATCTATTTTATGATTAATTGCTTGTGCTCATTTGTTTTAAATAAAGATTAATGTTGTGAATTCCATTATTTGCTTACTGTGTTCGACTTCGGATTCTTTGGTGATTCTGAGTTATAAATTTAAATGATTTGAGCAATTTTATCCTATACTACAACGCATCTCTTAAATAACGACGAATTCGCTTAAACATTTTGGCACCATTGCCGAGAAGCAACGTGCAATTCATGTATTAATCTTATCTTTCTTGATATTTATCTGAGCACTAACTTACCCTATCTGCTTTATTTGTGATTGTATGAGGTACATCATGAAGAGATCTTCCATGCAATCAGCCACTCCTAGGGCAGGTAAACTTTCTCTTCTTCCCTAATCAATCTCCTAATCTTCTAGAAGAGAGAAAAGGAAACAAATCAATTTTGATTCATCTGCCTTATTTTCTCAGTAAACATCATTTCTAAGGCAAGTTTCTTGATTTGCGAATTCAAAATCAATATTGATTGAAGATTGAGACGATTCTGTTTAGAGATCTCTACCCACATTACCTATACCTACTAGGGATTTACACATAATTTCTGATTAGCTTGGACTATGCACTTCTTGTTTGAGTCCAAGGTGTACATTTTGAGATTAAATTGGACTTGAAATAGAACCAATTAAGGTTTCTACTATAGGGTTTTGAAGTGTTAGTTCACACCTGCCTGAATTAAAAGACATTAACTCTCTTGCATTTGTGTGCTACCAAAACCCTTGCTTGAAAAGATTTAATCAGAAGAACCCTAAAATCAGGCTCTAACTTCACTTAAACCTTAAAACTTTGGACCTAATAACCTTTGAATCAATTCAGGGTGATCTTTAGGTCTTGACCCAGATTTCATTCTTTATCTTTTAGGGCAGGTCAGGTGTAACGACCCGATTCCCGAGTCCCTACGGGACACGAGAACCGGACCGACTCGACTAACCCCAAGACCCAGTCGTCCAACGAGGAAGTAACCAAAAGACAGTAAAATAAACCACATTCAGCATGAATATAACTAACAGTAAGAAAGTACAGCAGTAAGGAATGAAACTACTACAGTAGGCACCACCACAACAGTAAAACAACATTTATCATATAACAAAAACTGCAGGTAAAGAAGGTACAGCGGAAACAAAACTACTCACTAGAACAGAAACAAAAGAAGGTACAAAGCTGTGGTAACTCTACTGGATCCTACTTGGCCCAGCGTCCTCTGCAGCCGCCGACCCTGGCTGCTCAACACCTGGTCCTGAAAAAGGTAACGAGTGTAACACGTCAGCAAAACGCTGAGTAGAGTGGCAAACTAACTAAAGGCAACAGTAGAGTGTACAGTAGCTGTTATGTTCTATTACTTCCTTTTATTTACATCTTTCAATTTTTCTCACTATTTCATTTACTTCTCAGATCCTTTACTTGATCTCGGATGTCCTCGTGGGACGATCTTGATTGCAGTCTTTTCCAAAAGTAGAAGTAGCACGTGGTGCTCTCCTGGCCGGGAGAGTCCCCCGTGGTGATCCTACCCTCAGTCAACCACCCCAAGATCACTGACAGACGTAACGGTGACTACGGCACGCGCGATAAACGCACAGGTAGCTAGCCCGTACTGGCACGCGGTCAGTCGTTTCCGTTAACGGGTGCGCCCAAAGCACAGCACGGAACCAGGGCAGAGCCCTCTCAGTAACAGGGGTCCAACCCCTCCACAGTAACCAAACCGGGGCCTTGTCCCTCCACAGTCCGCGCACCCTCGCCTGACTACCCTGGTTTGCCCTAGTGGGCCTAACAAGTCGGTGAAGGAGGCTAGCAGAACCCCGGGGCCCGTGGGGTAGCTAGTACTCTCCTAACACTACTAGCTCTCCTCGGTACTACGTACACGAGGGCCAACAAGTCGGTACAGAGCGGCCAAGCCTAACCCCGGGTCCCTGGGGCGGCTGGCCCCACTCTGCACTAAAATAGGTACAGGTACTTCCCTTGGTACTGCGTACCCAAGAGACAGTACAAACTACATCTCAGTTCCATTCCTTTTCTTTCCAGGAGTTCCACTCCTAATTCCCCGTAGGGTTCCAGCCCTTTATCTCAGAACATCATATGTTTCACTTTCCAGATTCACGTTCTCAATTTCCATGATCTCAAACATGTTTCTTTGTTCATAACAGGCAGCTGTTAATTAATTTCACAGGCAGCTTATATGTTCCTTTCCATTTTTCCAAGACTGCAGTAATATACATTCCACTAGTTTTTCCATCCTAGGATTCATGCCATATCCTAGGATCTATCATACAATCTAGTTTTCCGGCCCTAGGATTCATGCAACACCTAGGAGCTATCATTCCATACATTTCTCATTCCTAGGATTCATGCAATGCCCTAGGTTCTAGTTATGGTTCCATACTTTAACAGATTTTATTAATACTTAAAACCACTCTACCAGGTACAACGGAAGTAATGGGAGCATGGTCGGGAATCCCGCACGCCTCCGCGACTCTCAAGACTGCAACCGAACAAGGTCCTATCACAAGGATCAAACACAAGGAGAGTCTCAAAACAGTGTATAGCTACTGTAGGCGGGTAGAGGAATAAATTCTGAAACGAACGCAACTCGAATCGCGGAAAACGGAGCCCAAACGGGCCTTAAACGGGTCGAGAAAGACAATACTGTGCAAAATCAGACGTCTGGAACTCCTTCCAGACGTCTTAAACGGTGGATCAGAGAATTACCTGTTCGGCTTGGTTCCCCGGACGTCCAGAAGTCTGTGGGGACGTCTCTCCTAGATCCCAGACGTCCGATGGTCTATCCGGACGTCTGGAGGTCACTCCCGCCGTCTGGTACAACTTCCAGACGTCTGATTCGCAAAGGATGACGAATCCGAACACCTGCGCACAGCCAACCCTCCTCCCTCAGTACGGTCAGTCGACAAAAAGGAGGAGAAAGCGGAACTCACCTTTCAGACGTCTGTATGATCTCACAGACGTCGACCTTGCCGTCTGGATATCAATCCAGACGTCTGATTCTGGAAATTTTTCCAGAACCAGAACCCTGCTCGGCCTCCGCTCGCGACGCCGCCCGCGTCGCACCTCGCGCGTCCGCTGCTCCGCCCGCAGCAGGTCCCTCTCCGCGACGCTCTGCGCCCCCTGCGCCCTCCGCCGGCCGGCCAAGCCGCTCCCGGCGAGCTCGCCCTCACGGCAGAGCCCCGCCCTCGCACGCCGCAGCTCCTCCGCGCCTACTGCGACCGCCGCTGCCGCTGCGCCCTCGCGTCTGCTCGCTCTCGCGCACAGGTAGGAGAGAAGGAGGAGGATGGTGGAGACGGGAGGGGAGGCGCGCCCCCCCTTTTAACGCCGCGCGGAGAGGAGAGAGAGACGGTCGCAGTCGCCTGCAGCCGCAGAGGAGATGCAGGATCGCAGGTCTGCGCGCACAGGCGCGCAGACGAATATCCCGTGCGAGCATAACTGTTCGCCAGACGTCTGTAAACTATCCCGGACGTCTGGTCAGACGTCCGGATGTGATCCCAGACGTCTTTACAGACGTCTGGGCCACCTCCCAGACGTCTTAAAAGATGTCTGGGGCACGCGCTCGTTACAATATAACAAACTCAAAGGAAGTTTCGTCCCCGAAACTTGCGCCAACTAGGGTGCGGAAAAAGGATGTCCAAATAACCATAACAAACTCAAAGAGGACCGAAGCCGGTCCGAAAAGACGTACCCGCGAAAAGCTCTGGGTACCGCTCCCGCATTGCCGCCTCAGGCTCCCAGGTAGCCTCCTCGTACCGCTGGCTCCTCCACAAAACCTTTACCAGGGGTACTTGCTTTCGTCTCAACCTGCGGACGGCTCGGTCTAGGATCTGCACTGGCCGCTCGGGGTAGGTCAGGTCGTCGCTCACCTCGACGCTCTCGTGACTCAGTACGTGGCTGGGATCGGCTACGTACTTCCTGAGGTTGGACACGTGGAACACGTCGTGCACACCAGAAAGCTGCGGGGGAAGGGCAAGTCTGTAAGCAACGGGTCCAACCCGCTCCAGGACCTCGAAGGGCCCCACGAACGTCGGCGCGAGCTTCCCTCTCACCCCAAACCGCTGTAAGCCCTTCATGGGCGAAACACGAAGAAAGACGTGGTCCCCAACCTCGAACTGCACCTCTCTGCGTCTGCGATCTGCGTAGCTCTTCTGTCTGCTCCTGACAGTGCGGAGTCGTCTGTGGATCTGCTCAACTACCTCCTGACTCTGCCGGATCAACCTGGGGCCAACCTCCCACTTGGTCCCCACCTCAACCCAACTCAAGGGTGCCGTGCATTTCCGTCCGTACAGAGCCTCGTAGGGAGCCATGCCGATGCTCGAGTGATAACTGTTGTATGCAAACTCTGCCAGGGGCAGGTGCTCCTCCCAAGAGCCCCTCCAGTCTAGTACACAGGCACGCAAAAGATCCTCAAGTGTCTGTATCGTGCGTTCCGACTGTCCGTCCGTCTGGGGGTGGTAAGCCGTGCTAAACCTCAACCTCATCCCCAAAGCCTGCTGAAACTCAGCCCAAAACTGGGACGTAAAGCGGGTATCCCGGTCGGATACGATCTCCCGCGGAACTCCGTGTAGTCGCACCACATCACGGATATACCTCTCTGCCAACTGTGCTGGTCCCAAAGTGACTCGGATCGGCAAGAATCGTGCCGTCTTCGTCAACCTATCCACTATTACCCAGACCGCGTCGTGTCCTCGCTGGGTAACAGGTAAGCCCACCACCAAGTCCATGGTGATGCTCTCCCACTTCCACTCTGGCACTGGAAGCGGCTGAAGCGGCCCTGCAGGCCTCTGATGCTCGGCTTTCACCTGCTGGCACACTAAGCACTGCTGCACGAACTCACCCACATCCCGCTTCATCCCTCTCCACCAGAACTCGCGTCTCAAGTCATGGTACATTTTCGTGTTTCCGGGATGTATGGTGAATCTGGAACCGTGTGCCTCAGTCAGGAGCTCTCTCAACAGCTCCTCGTCTCTGGGGACGCACAGCCGTCCCCTCAAGCGTAACACCTGGTCTGTGAAAGAGAAGTCCCCTGGGTCCCCTGACAGTACTCTGTCGCGCAAAGACTGCAAGTACGGATCGGCCATCTGTCCCGTAATGATGCGGTCTATCAACTCTGGTCTGGTTTGCCGTGTCACCGTCACTGCCCCACAGTACCCTCGTAACTCTAGAGGTCGCCAACTGCCCACCTCCTCCAAAAGGCTCCAACTCTGTAACTGTAGACTGGCCAAGCGTGTGGGCGCCTTACGGCTCAAGGCGTCAGCCACCACATTGGCCTTTCCCGGGTGGTAGGAGATGCTGCAGTCGTAGTCTTTCAGGAGCTCCAACCAACGTCTCTGTCTCATGTTGAGCTCCTTCTGGTCAAAAAGATATCTGAGGCTCTTGTGATCTGTAAAAATCTCGAAGGTCTCACCGTACAAGTAGTGCCTCCATGTCTTCAGCGCGAAGACAACAGCTGCCAACTCTAGGTCGTGGGTAGGGTAGGTATGCTCATGGGGCTTCAGTTGCCGCGAAGCGTAAGCGACCACGTGACCCCTCTGCATGAGCACACCTCCTAACCCCTGCAAGGAAGCGTCCGTGTACACAACGAACCCGCCACTACTGTCAGGAATGGTGAGCACGGGAGCCGAGGTCAACCTCTCCTTCAGCTCCAGAAAACACGCCTCACAGGCGTCTGTCCAAGTGAAAGGCACATCCTTCCGAGTCAACTGTGTCATGGGACGTGCAATCTGCGAAAACCCTCTGATGAACCGTCTGTAGTAGCCTGCCAGTCCCAGGAAACTGCGAATCTCAGTGACTGAACGCGGTCTCTCCCACCTGAGCACTGCCTCGACCTTGGCGGGATCCACCGCCAGGCCGTCTCCAGAGATCACATGACCCAAAAAGGTCACCTCCCTCAACCAGAACTTGCACTTGCTGTATTTGGCGTACAGCCTGCGTCGTCTCAGAGTGTCCAGAACCATCCGCAAGTGCTGTCCGTGCTGCGTCCGATCTCTAGAATAGATGAGTACATCATCTATGAAAACCACCACAAACTGGTCCAAGTACGGTCTGAACACCCGGTTCATCAGGTCCATGAAAGCAGCGGGGGCATTGGTCAGCCCAAACGGCATGACCAAAAACTCGTAGTGTCCGTACCGGGTGCGGAAAGCTGTCTTGGAGACGTCGGTCTCCCTGATCCTCAACTGGTGGTATCCAGACCTCAAGTCGATCTTGGAAAACACCGTGGCACCCCGCAACTGGTCAAACAAATCGTCAATCCTCGGCAGCGGATATCTGTTCTTGATGGTGACCCTATTCAGCTGTCGGTAGTCCACACAAAGGCGTAGGGTCCCATCCTTCTTCTTCACAAACAGTACCGGGGCTCCCCAGGGAGACGCACTGGGCCTCACGAAACCCTTCTCCAAAAGGTCCTGCAACTGAGACTTGAGCTCTCGCAGCTCAAGCGGTGCCATCCTGTATGGCGCGGTGGAGATGGGGCTGGTCCCTGGTACTAGTGAGATCTCAAACTCGATCTCACGCTCGGGCGGTAGTCCTGGTAACTCGTCTGGAAACACGTCGGGGTACTCTCTGACCACCGGGATGCTCTGGAAGTCTGCCACGGGGCTGTGCTCTGCCACCACACAAGCTAAGAAGCCCTCACACCCCTGGCTCAAAAGTCTCGCCGCCCGAAGTGCCGAAATGCACCTGAAACCTCCGTCCACTGGTTGCCCCTACCACCCTCGAAAACGTCGGCAGCTTCAGGGGTTTGACATACCCCCGGATCGCAGGCCGGAGCCCCTTGGTGAACCTCCAAAGGCGCTCCTCAGTGGCTACCGCTGTCACTGCAAAGCGGGACAGCTCCAAGAAACGCGTGCGGTACGCGCTCACGGTCATCGTCCCTTGGCGGAGAGTGTGGAACTCCCGCCTCCTCTGGTCCTGCCACGTCTGGGGAAAGTACTGCTCGCAGAAGAGGGTGACGAACTGGTCCCACGTCGGCTCGTCCCTCTCCTGTCCCCGGACCGCCCTCCACCACCGGTGTGCCGCACTCTCCAGCTGGTACGTGGCAAAGGCCACGCGGCACTCCACCGGGGGGCGAAGGGTGTCGAAGATCTTCTCCAGCTGCTCAAGCCAGTCCTCTGCCTCGGTCGGGTCCTCATCCCCCTTGAAGGAGGGGGGCTTCAACTTCCGGAACTGTCCGAAAAGCTCGAAGTGGTGCTGTAGGGGAGGTGCTGGTGCACCTCCAGGCGAAGGTGTCTCGTGTACAGAAGTGTCGGAGGAAGGTGGGGGCGGCAGGGGCCCATCCCCTCCCTCGTGTCCAGCGCCGCGTCCGTCGCGTGGCCCCACAGAGGACTCCCCCTCTGCAACCCCAGGAGGAGGTGCTCGGGGCGGTGGGTGGAGCTCCTCTCGTACAATATCCCGTATCAGTCTGGCGAGGTCCTGGGCCTGGATGCCAGGGAGTGGTGGCTGGTCCACCGAGACGTCAACGACAGCACGTCCACCTCGCCGACCTCGCCCACGGCCGCGCCCGCGGCCAGTCTCGCCAGTCCCACGACGAGGCATCTCCTGCAAGGAGACGCGAAACAAAACGGAAACGTCAAAACAGACGGTACCTAACAACACTTCTAAGAGCTCAAGTCAAGAGATATGTTGTGGTGGCTACTCTAGCTATAAACATGTGAATTGGTTATTTTCCAGTCAGTTGATTCACTTCTCGGGACGACCTTGCTCTGATACCATCTTGTTACGACCCGATTCCCGAGTCCCTACGGGACACGAGAACCGGACCGACTCGACTAACCCCAAGACCCAGTCGTCCAACGAGGAAGTAACCAAAAGACAGTAAAATAAACCACATTCAGCATGAATATAACTAACAGTAAGAAAGTACAGCAGTAAGGAATGAAACTACTACAGTAGGCACCACCACAACAATAAAACAACATTTATCATATAACAAAAACTGCAGGTAAAGAAGGTACAGCGGAAACAAAACTACTCACTAGAACAGAAACAAAAGAAGGTACAAAGCAGTGGTAACTCTACTGGACCCTACTTGGCCCAGCGTCCTCTGCAGCCGCCGACCCTGGCTGCTCAACACCTGGTCCTGAAAAAGGTAACGAGTGTAACACGTCAGCAAAACGCTGAGTAGAGTGGCAAACTAACTAAAGGCAACAGTAGAGTGTACAGTAGCTGTTATGTTCTATTACTTCCTTTTATTTACATCTTTCAATTTTTCTCACTATTTCATTTACTTCTCAGATCCTTTACTTGATCTCGGATGTCCTCGTGGGACGATCTTGATTGCAGTCTTTTCCAAAAGTAGAAGTAGCACGTGGTGCTCTCCTGGCCGGGAGAGTCCCCTGTGGTGATCCTACCCTCAGTCAACCACCCCAAGATCACTGACAGACGTAACGGTGACTACGGCACGCGCGATAAACGCACAGGTAGCTAGCCCGTACTGGCACGCGGTCAGTCGTTTCCGTTAACGGGTGCGCCCAAAGCACAGCACGGAACCAGGGCAGAGCCCTCTCAGTAACAGGGGTCCAACCCCTCCACAGTAACCAAACCGGGGCCTTGCCCCTCCACAGTCCGCGCACCCTCGCCTGACTACCCTGGTTTGCCCTAGTGGGCCTAACAAGTCGGTGAAGGAGGCTAGCAGAACCCCGGGGCCCTTGGGGTAGCTAGTACTCTCCTAACACTACTAGCTCTCCTCGGTACTACGTACACGAGGGCCAACAAGTCGGTACAGAGCGGCCAAGCCTAACCCCGGGTCCCTGGGGCGGCTGGCCCCACTCTGCACTAAAACAGGTACAGGTACTTCCCTTGGTACTGCGTACCCAAGAGACAGTACAAACTACATCTCAGTTCCATTCCTTTTCTTTCCAGGAGTTCCACTCCTAATTCCCCGTAGGGTTCCAGCCCTTTATCTCAGAACATCATATGTTTCACTTTCCAGATTCACGTTCTCAATTTCCATGATCTCAAACATGTTTCTTTGTTCATAACAGGTAGCTGTTAATTAATTTCACAGGCAGCTTATATATTCCTTTCCATTTTTCCAAGACTGCAGTAATATACATTCCACTAGTTTTTCCATCCTAAGATTCATGCCATATCCTAGGATCTATCATACAATCTAGTTTTCCGGCCCTAGGATTCATGCAACACCTAGGAGCTATCATTCCATACATTTCTCATTCCTAGGATTCATGCAATGCCCTAGGTTCTAGTTATGGTTCCATACTTTAACAGATTTTATTAATACTTAAAACCACTCTACCAGGTACAACGGAAGTAATGGGGGCGTGGTCGGGAATCCCGCGCGCCTCCGCGACTCTCAAGACTGCAACCGAACAAGGTCCTATCACAAGGATCAAACACAAGGAGAGTCTCAAAACAGTGTATAGCTACTGTAGGCGGGTAGAGGAATAAATTCTGAAACGAACGCAACTCGAATCGCGGAAAACGGAGCCCAAACGGGCCTTAAACGGGTCGAGAAAGACAATACTGTGCAAAATCAGACGTCTGGAACTCCTTCCAGACGTCTTAAACGGTGGATCAGAGAATTACCTGTTCGGCTTGGTTCCCCGGACGTCCAGAAGTCTGTGGGGACGTCTCTCCTAGATCCCAGACGTCCGATGGTCTATCCGGACGTCTGGAGGTCACTCCCGCCGTCTGGTACAACTTCCAGACGTCTGATTCGCAAAGGATGACGAATCCGAACACCTGCGCACAGCCAACCCTCCTCCCTCAGTACGGTCAGTCGACAAAAAGGAGGAGAAAGCGGAACTCACCTTTCAGACGTCTGTATGATCTCACAGACGTCGACCTTGCCGTCTGGATATCAATCCAGACGTCTGATTCTGGAAATTTTTCCAGAACCAGAACCCTGCTCGGCCTCCGCTCGCGACGCCGCCCGCGTCGCACCTCGCGCGTCCGCTGCTCCGCCCGCAGCAGGTCCCTCTCCGCGACGCTCTGCGCCCCCTGCGCCCTCCGCCGGCCGGCCAAGCCGCTCCCGGCGAGCTCGCCCTCACGGCAGAGCCCCGCCCTCGCACGCCGCAGCTCCTCCGCGCCTACTGCGACCGCCGCTGCCGCTGCGCCCTCGCGTCTGCTCGCTCTCGCGCACAGGTAGGAGAGAAGGAGGAGGATGGTGGAGACGGGAGGGGAGGCGCGCCCCCCCCCCCCCTTTTAACGCCGCGCGGAGAGGAGAGAGAGACGGTCGCAGTCGCCTGCAGCCGCAGAGGAGATGCAGGATCGCAGGTCTGCGCGCACAGGCGCGCAGACGAATATCCCGTGCGAGCATAACTGTTCGCCAGACGTCTGTAAACTATCCCGGACGTCTGGTCAGACGTCCGGATGTGATCCCAGACGTCTTTACAGACGTCTGGGCCACCTCCCAGACGTCTTAAAAGACGTCTGGGGCACGCGCTCGTTACATCAGGTGAAGTTGGTCTACTTTGTGGGCCAACCACCCTCCAAATTAGGTCACAAATTAAATTAAATCAAGTGAAATCTAAGGTACAAATTAGGCTAAATTGGTAGACTTAAGGTCTCAATTCATGCATTCCGATCTACTTGGAAGCGTAGTGACAAGAAAGGTTAGGTGGGGAAAACCCTGTAATCCATGGGGACACTCTACTGTGTAAGGGTCATTACGGGGCTCTCCCTTCCTGACTTCTCAGGTATTTCTCGGGTGTGTGAATTTTTTATTCAGAGGTATCATCTGCCTCGAAACAAGCCTTAGTTATCAAAAAATCTTTGGGTGCCATGATTGGATCCAATTCACATCCAGTCCCTCATCTCTTCTCTAGAGCACATGCACAGGAAAGGTCCCTAGGTTTTTGACCTAGAGGCCTCATTAGAATCGATCTTCTTGGGGATTTCTAATATGATCCAATCACTTCAATCTAAACCTAAATTTGATTTTACATCTTCATCCACCACCTGATTTGAAAATGCAACCTGACAAATTAGGAGAGCCTTTTAAGAAACCTAAATCCCAAATGAGTATGAAAGAAAAGATGATTGAGGATGCTCAGAGACATCATGATGAATATTACAAAAACTTAGATCCATCTAGACACATTCAGATTAATATATCAGAAACAATAACCCATATTATGAACTATGTTGGAATGCTATTTACACAAATGTTACATGGTTCAACCTAGGATGATCTTTTAACTAAATACAGTGAATTGTGGAGATTGCATAATACTGAGTATATACAATATTTGTCGAATCCACACTGATGTACCAAGGTCTCATGGAGAAACGTGGGTACATGCTAAATACATTACAGCAAGCCATTGATCAAAAATACCCATACATCCGTTTAGAAGATGATGAGACATCTTGGAGTAACATTAAGGATCAATATGATTTCCCAGAGCCTGGGTTAGAAATCAAGGTTGTTGTGGGCCCCTAACCCAAATGGAACCTAATTCAAATAGTGTGCAGATTGACATACCTAATCTTGACATGGGTGGGAGGATCCAATTGCAGGTGTTCCTGATTCCGAACCAGCTTTAGAAAACCATGAACTTGATCCATCAAGCTTAAATCCCCCAGACACTTGTGATGATAAGCCTGAATAAGAACTTCTTAAGAATGTAATTCCCGAGCCTTATCCTGTTAAGGTAATTCTCGAGAATGATTCTGACATCCTAATAGAGCCTACACTAGATTCTAGTGATCCAATTCCTACCTTTAACCTAGAATCTAGATTAGAGCCTATTTAGGATGATCATAAGGCCCAATATGAAGAGAATCAAATTTTGAATCTGGACTATGATTATGGGCCTATGTTTGATGATTACACCTCTCCAACCCTCTCAGAGATACAAATTGATTTCTCGGAAGTCAAACCGATATATGATACAGAAATCGAGGAGTTGGAAGAGCTGGGATTCGGTTGGGTCTATCCTAAGAGCCATGAACCTAAGCCTATGCCTAATAAGGATACCTTTTTGAGCTCAGAAGTTGAGAGTAGGTTAGATCCAAGTTAGGTTATTGATTCTACACATCTTGATTCATTTTATAGTGAAAATCCTGATCTGGAATCATGTTCAGAAATTGATCTTCACAAATTCTCCGATAATTTTGAATCATACCCTAATTTTGGAGAACCTTTGTTTCCTGATGATTATGAATCAGTTTACGACCTCAGCATCTATGATTTGTTCTTTGATTCTGATGTTGAGGCCAATGATTTGGACCTCAAAGAAGCCACACCTTCTGATCCACATACAGAGCCTTCCAAAATATGAACCCAACCTCGAATCGCCACCAGAATTAACTTCTACTCTGATTCACCTATCTCTGATCCGGTTGCATATGATTCTCCGTAATCCTTCGATCGGGTTTCAGATATTGATTAAACTAATAATCACTTCCTACCCTTTTCTGATCTTACCTATAGGGTTCCTACATCCTCCATAGAGCCATTTTCCTTTGAGGATCCCTACTCTAATCAGGTTGAACCGACTCAGCTAAACCTCAGATTCTTATTTCCATATATGTTTGAGCTTCAAAGCATCTGGTGGGCTTCACATCTATTGATTCATATCCATCAACCCACCAGACTGATTGGGTTTGGGCTACATCATCAGCCTGTTGATCTGAACAAGCACCTGGTTGGACCAATCAGGCTATTGATCAAGGTGCTTGTTTTACAAAACTCATCTGATTTGACCATCCATTCTCCTTAACCACCTTCTGCTCGGCTGAAGGCATTGAATTTGACACTTAACGGGAGGCAACCTGTCATTCCAAAAAATTGACTCTTCTGATTATCCTTTTGAGTTATACTCCTACTACAATTTTGAGTTCAGTTTTAGAATAGCCGACTCCACCTTTGATACTTGTATCAAAGCTTGAAATCGTCCGCAATAGTCATCTCGACCCATTCACCCATCCTTTGATCCTGTTCTGATCCTTGAACCAAACTGAATTTATACCATCCTGGTTTATAGTAAAGACATTGCAAAACTTGAGCATGGGAGGGTGTTACAGTGCAAATATATGGAAATTCAATTCTCTGAAGGGTTCTCACAAAAAACATATATTCAAAAAATGATAAAAAATAAAAAAAATGAGAGAAAAAAGAATTGAAGGAAGGGAGGAAATTTTGTGAACTCAAATGAAAATAATCTTAAGGAAAAGAGGAGAAATGTTCAAATGACAAAAATGAGCAAAATCAAGAACAAAAATGATAGTCATTAGCACTAGATTATGGAATCTACTTAAGTTCTAAACCTAATCAAAAAGAAAAGAAAAATTAAGTCCTGAAATGACAAAGAGACTAGGAGATTAGTATGAGCGCCTATCTTAGGCCTCTTGCGCCTGTTTTAGGGCTTAAACATTCATGTATTTGTTAAGATCTGGATTAATCCTCAAGAGGTTGAGGAAAGTGCGAGGCTGGTGTAGTAGGTCTAAGGCTTAGGGAATATTCAGGCCCTATTGCCTACCCTTTGGTTTGCGGAACTTGGTAACCTAAGCACCTAAAATCACACACATAATCTGGTTCAGTGCACTTAATAAAGAAAAATCATGCCAAAAGTGTTATACTCTGAGAAGTCATCTCGAAGATCTAGCATAGGAGCGGCTCAGCAAAACAAGTTGATTGGTCAAGTTTTCAGTGTCGAGAGGTGGGAAATTCCCTTCGAAGATGCGTAATAACATACCATCTCCTCAGTGCTTGTCTCTTAGGATATCTAAATATCCTACCGAGGCATATAAGCACCTTGTGCTGGTTCAGGTGCCATGAGTGGGATTATCCTGAAATGTCAATTGCCAGGGCTTGAATTTAGCTACAGAACGTCATAGGCAGCACTATGTCAAAGTGTCGAAAGTCACGGTTCCGGGAGTTGTCATGGGTGGTGCTATCCGGAAGCATCGAAAGCCAAGGACCCTTCGAGGATTGATGGTGGGGACAAGGAATCAGATACAGACCATGTTTAGGCCCAATTCGAGGGTGGATGACGTGCGCTTGTGCGTGTGTTTTAAGAAGTGTCGTTATAGTCGCACTTGCAACGTCGATTTTAAAGTAAATAAACAGAGGTGACTTCGAGTGTCGATCTCAGGGAGGCGTGAAAATCAAATTTTTCTTATCACTTGTTGTCACGGAAAGTGCGGAGTTTTGCTTACGGAGGTGCGGTTTGAAAAGCGAGAGAGAGATAGAGAGAGAGATTAGGGTTAGAGTGTTTCTTGCTTGATCATGTAACTAAAACAAAAATTAAAGTAAACTGAACAGAAAATAAATTCATTAATCATACACTTTTAGTTCATAGCTTACAACATTAAATACATGCTCAAATAAAAGTAATGGAAAGCTTAAAAGATAGGGAGAGAGAGAGAGGAGGGAGAGCGACGAGGCAGCCACGGCGGTGAAGGAGGCTCTATCGGTGGCTCGTCGTCTCCGGCGATTACAAGAGAGCCTAAAGGTAGCTAAGAGAGGGGTGGAGTAGTTCAAGGGAAGTGAATGCCTTGAATGAGTGGTTGGAGGGGGTTTAAATAGGGTTAAGGGCTTTCTAAAAGAAGAAGGGGCTTTAGCGACATCGCTAAAACCACTCCAAAAGCGTCAGTGAAGCCCTCCAACCTACTGGTCAACCGCCCGTGCCGTTCTTCTTCGCGCTCGATTCGCGGCTGCTGCGTGAGAGTCGTTCGATCGAAGATCGGACGACTGAGATCTCCCCTTGGATGTGCTCGGATAGCGCCTCGGGCGTGCGACGCGTGGACGCTCGCAATCTGTGGGCACGCCGCATGGCGCGATCTCGGCCGCCCACTGCTGATCGGGCGGCCTAATTTCGCCGCGCACTCCCTTCGCCTTCAATTTCACGCACCGCGCGGCTCGAACCCGCATCGCATGCGTGCGGGCATGCGCGCTAACGTTGCACCACGCCCGCGCTTTGTCGTGGCAATTGCGGGCAGGCGCGCAGTTCTCGGCTGAATGAAGAGGTGGCGTGCGGTGGAGTGGGGGTAACGTGGCGCAACGAGGGTCGTTGATCACCAAATCAATGGTCAGAACTTCTTGGGCCCATTCAGCTCCGGATGTCGGATTTGGCCGATCTTGAGTCCGTTGGACTCCGTTCATCGTTCTGAATCCGTCCGTGTGATCCGATTGCTCATCTAAGGCCTACTTTGACAAGTGCTTACACAAATGGCCATTAATACAGTTTTATAAGCAATCTTGGTACATGATGCATGCAATGCTCCCATTCTACTTATGTTGTGCCTTTTATTCTTAAGATGTGTCCTATTTAACATAATTATCACCCCCTTGTGCAGTGTTATCATACCCCCATGCTTACTCCTTGCTAGTCCCTAGCAAGGTTTATTCTAGCATTTATCTTCTTTCAGAATTTAAGAAATAATTGCTTAGACACTTCGTCACTTGTGAATAGGAGGAAATATACGAAGATCTTAATCTACAAAGACTAAGCAGCGCCCGGGTGTCTACCAAAATACGAATCGCCCGAATCCTTGCTTTAATGTATATAACTATACATATGTATATGTGTGTGTGTGTGTGTGTGTATATATATATATATATTAGAATTTTTTCGGAATTCAGTGTGGGTTGGTAACTTTTTACGGCTACCTAATCCACCCAAAACTCGGTCAAAACCCTAAGTGCTAAGCATCTTGGTGTGAAGATTGTGATAGACTCACTTAACGGTAATTCAGACAGACTTCGGATTTTTACGCCCCTAGGTGACAGGAGAAGAAAATATATTTGCCTGAAGGTGTATTTGTTCGATTGGTAGCTTTCTCCCTACATTTGTTTTAAGTGGGGTCAACACAAGGATTTTTCCAGTGTATATCTCCCCGGCTTGTACTACTTCCCCGCTTCTTCCTTAAGTGTTTTGGTTCTTTTTGTGCAGTTATTGAGCTGAGCTCTGGATAACCGACCAATGAGCTGTTACTCACGATCACTTGCCAGCCAAACTTGTGCGGTGAAGTGTGGTTTATTTTCTTTTCTTCTCTTTTTTTTTCTTTTTTCGTAGGTGGCTTCCCTGATCTCAAATGTACCTAGAGGCAATGAAGAAGAAATGGTCTGTGGCTGGGTTCTGGACAACCTGCCAATGGGTTGTTGCCACGAGAACTTGCCAGCCATACCACCCTAGAGAGTTCATTAGCTACCTAATTTCTGTCAAAATCTCCGATGAGTGGGTCTGTGCAAAAATGTGTGCAGATGCTTGGACTCAAAGTTTTTCTGAGTTAGAGGGTGAGTTGATAAGTCGTATACTTATCACCTTATTTAGTAGGTGGATTAGAATAGCTTAAGGTTACAAAGATTCGAAGCTAAATCCATATTTTAACAGACACTAGGGCTGATTAAGCCTGAAGGCCTGAAAAGTCTAAGTGTTTAAGTTCTTTTTGTATTATTTTCCACTATTGACAAGTTTCTAATGCCTAAGTTTTCTTCCTAAATTTTATTATTATTATTATTATTATTATTATTATTCAGACTGATTAAATGAGCTCAGGATTACGCAATTTACACTCCCCCATACTTAAGTTGGACAATGTCCTCATTGGCAAGTACATGGATGCATAAGCGTTCAAAAAGATAGTACTTGAGTGATGTAAAATACCGGATCAGTTTGAATCCTCTGGGTTGCCTCCCAGGAAGCGCTGAGTTTAACGCCTCCAGCTGGGCGGTGCTCCGTGTCAGCCCTCAACGAGGGTGACACTCCTTTGGGGGAACCTGGATCAGGAAATGCTTCAATCTTTGACCATTAACTGTAAAAGTGTGCCCAGTGTTAGGATCAACGATTTCAACTGCCCCATTAGAGTAGGGCTTAACCACCCGAAGTGGCCCTGTCCATTTGGACCTGAGTTTCCCCGAGAAGAGTTTTAGGCGGGTGTCAAACAGCCAGACTTGCTGGTTGGGCTCAAAGGTTTTTCTATGAATGAGTCAATCGTGGACGGCTTTCATTTTCTCCTTATACAGTCGACTATTTCCAAAAGCGTCCTGATGAATTTCTTTGAGCTCAAATAATTGGAGCGTCCTCTGCGCACAGGCTAACTGGGGATCCATGTTACATTGCTTAACAGCCCAGTAAGCCCGGTGTTCCAGTTCGATAGGAAGATGGCAGGCTTTGCCAAAGACCAGGCGATAAGGCGACATGCCTATCGGAGTCTTGAAAGCGGTCCTGTATGCCCACAGGACATCATCAAGTCGTGTGGACCAGTCTTTCCTGTCAGGTCTCACAATCTTCTGTAAAATGTTGATTTGTCTATTTGAGACCTCGGTCTGCCCGTTTGTTTGCGGATGATACGAGGTAGTAATGCGGTGGTTCACCCCGTATTTTCTAAGTAGGGCACGGAATTGGGAATGAATAAAATGGCTTCCACCATCACTGATCATGGCCTTGGGTATTCCAAACTGGGAAAAGATGTTCTTCTTAACAAAGTCCATGACAGTCCTATGATCGCATCGGCGGGTGGCGACGGCTTCAATCCATTTGGAAACATAGCCTACCGAGGCCAGGATGTATTCGAAACCGTTGGATGGTGGAAAGGGGCCCATAAAATCGATACCCTAATGATAAACGCCAGTTTATCATCATTCTTATGCATTAAAATAAACCTAGCTCTTAGGATTTTACTCCGCAAATGGATTTTTGGGCTGCATTTAGGCATAAAATAGGTTAGACATGCATTGCATTTTTTATTGTCTTTTTAATATGTTTTTGTGTGTTAGGGATGTACAGATATATAGATCCCTAAAACCCTAGCACTCAAGAAGGCAAATGGTGAAGGAGAAGCCCAGACTAGCTGGAACTCAGCCTAATCCAGCTCACCTCAGCTTGATCCAGCTCACCTCAGCTTGATCCAGCTCACCGCAGCTGGAACCTAGCTTACTTGAACTAGGGTTAGCTCATCCCAGCTCCATTAAGCTAATCTCAGCTGGATGGTAGCTCAAGAGAGCTCACCTTAGCTCACCCTAGCTCAAGTCAGCTCAGATCCAGCTCAACTTAGCTGAGTCTAGCTCATCTCAGCTCCCACTAGTCCACAGGGAGCTCTAGCTAGCTCAGCTAAGTTGACAGGAGTTCACCCCAGCTCAGATCCAGCTACATCCAGCTCCACTCAGCTCCAGCCAGCTGAAGAAGAATTCATCCCAGCTCAGGAAGCTCAAGTCCAGCTCCCAGGGACTCAGCTTAGCTCAACTCAGTTGAGCTAAGCTACCTTAGCTCAACTCAGTTGAGCTAAGCTACCTTAGCTGCCTCAACCAGCTTGATTCTCCCTGAGAGCACCAGACCTAGCTCACCTCAGCTTACATTGGTAGAAGCTAGCTCATTTTAGCTTGGCTTAGCAACTAAAAAAGAACTAGCAAGCTAAGCCAGCTAAAGTAGCCCCATGCCAGCCTCTTCAGCAGCTGCCAGCTCCAGCTCCAGACTTCTCCTCAGCTCCTCCCTCCAAACCCTAGCTCCAACACCTTCTCCTCTACTCCTCCATTAGCTAAGCTAGCTTAGCTTAGCTTAGCTTAGCTAACAACCAGCTCCTTGGCCATCCACCACCTTCAAAGTCAACCCTAGCTAGCTTCACCAACTTAAGCCTACTTAAACTAGCTACTCTACTCAAGTTGGCGCCACCTCCTAGCCATCCCATCACCCCATTATCTCCACCAAAAGACACCTTAAGTTGGCGCCAAAAACTACCCCTAACCACCTCTATATTGGCGCCAACTTTCAGCCCTTAATCCACCCTACACCTACCCACATAAGCCATCCTAGCCATCCACCCAACCCCCCTTCTAGAATCCTTCTTGGCGCCAACTTAGACCCTCTTCTAGAAGCCATTTTGGCGCCAATATCAAGGGGTGTCAACCCCCATAACTACCCCCTTGGTGCCTCTTAAGGTGGCGCCAAACACCCTTGGCCATTGGATCCTTAACCACCTCCATCATTCCATCTTGGCCCTCCATTTCAAGGGACACCTTAGCTCCCTTCCTATTCTATAAAAACCCACCACCTACCACCATTTGGGGGCATCCTCCCTTAGTGTATTTTTCTACCTACATCCACCTATACCTACACCCAAGGAGAAGGAGTAGAGAAGGAGATTAAAGGGGCACACCACCAGCCCTTTTGGTGCCTTCTTCTCCCCACTCTCTTCAACTTGGGCCACGCCAAGGAGGAGGACTCTTCCACTTCAAGGACGGCCAGGCAAGGGAGAAGGACCTAGGGTGGACGTCCACCCTTGGAGAGAAGCTTAGGGCACGCCCCCTTAGGGCTTGCCTTGGAGGACATCACCTTGGCGGAGCACTGCAAGGAAGGAGTTGAAGGACTCTTTTCAAGATTGGGAGCCACCAACCTTGGAGCAAGAAGCCCTCTTCTTCACCATCTATCTAGAGGATTTGTGTTTTCTTTTCTTATTTGCATTTTTCTAGTAGTACAAGCTTTCCTCTACTAGGCCTTTTGTAAAACACTTTATCAATTATCTAGTTGCCTTCTTTGCATTTCTTATTTGCATTTCTATTAACTTATTTTCAGTATTCTTCACTCCCTCTCCCTAATTATTCTAAGCCTCCACTTGCCTAGAGTGAGCTTAGGGAGAGGCTCTACTTGCCACATAGAAGTAGTATTTAAATTGAAGTGTAAATCACGTTTTCCGCCATCAGTTCGCATGTTGCCTTAGCTTAAAAAAAAAAAATGATATATTGAAAAAAATACTAAAAAGAAAGTTGAGATTTATTCCGAGCAAGAGAATCAATTTTGCAACCATATTGCCTCCTTAGACGACCCCAGATACTCCCATATCTAGGAATATAAATTTAAGAGCGAAAGCGGATTTACGCGTTACAACGACATATTTTAACAAACCACGTATTTTCGTTATCACTTTTTGGTGCCGTTGCCGGGGAGGCACGGCTTTGCATTAATTAATTTGCTCTTGCTTGAAGTGGATCTCATCCCCTTCTCTTTCTTTCTTTTGTGTGTGCAGGAACTACAACGGGAAGGCGGGAATCTGGAAGCGAGAGCTCAAAGATCCTTTTCTTCCCATGAAATTCAGGTTGGTTCCCCTTTCTTGTCACATTTAGGCTAAAAAACTACCAAAATACACTAAACTTGGCTTTCAGGACCCAAAACACTTTAATTAAGTGGAGTGGTGCATTATAAAATCCATTGTTTGCTTGTATGCTTCTTTAGCACCATTCCATTGCAAGTATTGGTGTTCTGTTTTTCGGGTCCAGATTTCTGTCTGGACTTGAAAAATCGATTCCTAAAACCTCAGGCCTCCTAAAATCATAAAATTTCGTAGAGTGATTCCCAATTAAGTCAGGAACATCTGTTCCAAATTTCAAAACAATTGGATTTGTATTTAATTTTTAAAAATTCGTGGATAGCAGAGGAGTCACACCCTCTAATCTTCTTGTTTTGCTACTGTCCGCGAATTTTCAGAATTTTTATATTCATCCAATTTTTGAGAAATTTAGCTTACTGGAATCCTTGTGAAATTTTACACATCATATAAAATTATAAAAATTTTCTGAGGTCGGTGGTAATACTGAAAAGTCCATAATACCCACGGGTATTATTTCTAGACTTTGACACCAGTACAATTAAAAATTCAAAAAAATTATCAAACAAATTCCTAAAATCTTACAAAAATCTTTTCTGAAATCCTTGTTTGATTTTATTCAAAGTAGTGGTGTTGTTTGACTTATTTGGACCACTACTTAATTCAGAGAGCTAAAAATAATTCGTTGATAGTTAAATTTCTGTCTTAAGGATAATTGGCTTAGGGTTTCTTCTTTCACTTTAGAGCCTTAATTAAAAGGAAATATACAATCACACATACAACTTGTCTTTCCTTTGATTGTGAACTTTCAAACTTGTTTGAAAGCTTAAAGAGAAAAACCCTAAAACTCATTTAATTAAATTGAATCCTAAAAGACATAAATACAAAAAAAATTGTGTAACTTGATTTTCATTGAAACCACTCTCCAATTCCTGCACACAAAAAAAAAAAAATCAAATAACAGGGCAACAACCTAATAAATGCCCTCCACATTCCGTGTGCACTATAGCATCCTAGACCTAATTAAAACTTGTAGCAACTTGACCCCTAAGGCTTTATCAACTTAGGCTTGCTATTTAGGTCTTAAGTTCTCTTTAGTTAATACCAATTCTGTCATCTGCATCTGGTGTTCAGGCTGAGGGGCTATGTCAAACGACCAGGCGCGGGTTTGTACAAGCACCTGGGGTCTTCCCTGGGAAATGTTTGGGCCCAAACCTCCCCTTAAGCAACTTAGCTAGATTTGTTGATAGAACGGGTATTTACTATTGACTACTTATTTCCTATATAGTCCAAGTCTTAGGTTATTATTAGGGAGTCACATTTAAGTTAGGTCTAGTTTTATTTGTTTGAATTGCACACTTTCTCTCATCTCTTTCTCTTCTCCTCCCCTCCCGTTCTTCCATTTTATGCATGGGCGACGGTCTCAAAATCCGCACTTGGAAGGACCATTTGATTTCGCCCCTCACGCAAAAAGACCACTTTTTCTGTCTTCTTCTCCTGAAAAAATGGAAACACAACAAAATAGGTCCACTGACCCTTCCACGTCTACCTCTAACCCCACCATTAACCCTAATTCTAACCCTTCCACCCAAAACCCAACCACCAGTAACTTCCCACACTTGGAGCTCCCTAATCTTAAGTTGCCCCACACACAACATCAAGACCCCCTACCTGATCTCTTAAAATTGATGGCCGATCAGATTAATAAATTAAATTCCAATCAACAAACATTGATTAGGAACATCCAAAACCTAGCCAATCCAAGGCCAAACCCACCACCCCGTCAGCAGCCTGTTGTTCCTCTAAAAGATTTCTATGATCCGTCTGATTATGAGGAACGACCAGGGGTGGTCATACCGAAGGGGGACTTTGAGATCAAGCCTGCGGTCCTGAACCTAATTAAACACTTTCATGGCCTTCCTAGGGAAGACCCTTTCAGCCACCTTGAAGAGCTAACTCTTCTTGCACAGACAACCCGTTCCCGAAATGTGCAAGAAGACATATGGCTGATGCAGCTTTTTCCATTATCTCTTAAAGATAAGGCCGCTTATTAGTTCAGGACCATTGGCCGACTCATCACAACATGGCCTCAACTCAAGAGCGCCTTCCTCAAGAAATTCTTTCCCATAGGTCGTACCAATTCCTTACGAAGATCTATTACGACCTTTCACCAAAAATCTGGTGAAACTTTCCACGATTCTTGGGAAAGATTTCAAGACCTTTTAAGAAGTTGTCCGCACCACGAGATTCCTTTATGGCAGCTCGTGCAAATCTTCTATCATGGATTAGAAGATCAAATCCGACATTTTGTCGATGCCTCGTGTGGCGGCAACTTTTTAAATAAAGATGCAGAAACTGCCTATGACCTGTTCGAAGAAATGAGTGAAAACTCATTTAATCAAGCTTCCATGAACACATTTTGCAGAACCCAAAACCCGCAGTTCGGTGTTCATGAAATAGGCACTCAATCTATCCCTGTCACCCAAGACGATCTTCAATTGATTGCTCAAAAACTCGACCAGATGCATATTAATCAAAAGAAAATTGAGGAAAGACTGGCCACATCAACTCAAGCTCCACACCCACATCTAACCCAACCTAACTTTCCACAAAGAGAAAATTTCCATAATCTCAACACTACCCTTGCTGATTATTCTGAGGTTGCCCATGATTCACTAGGGAACTACAACTATCCAGATCTTAACCCCACTCAAAATATTTCTGCCATCCAGGAGCCCTTTAAAAATTCTTCCAATTGGAAAAATTACCCGAACTACTCCTGGAATAATCAAGTTTCCTCCCAACCATATCATTTTAATGGGTATGGGTCGAATCCAAACTTCCATCCTGGGCCATCCCAACAAGATATCAATGCCTAGATGCTGCGAACCCTGCAGGATATGCAAACAAAAATGACGGAAGTAACCCGCAACATCACAAATCTGAACAATCAGATTGGGGTTACTCCCACGCAAAGACCTGTAGAACATCTTCCGTCCCAACCCATACCAAACCCTAATCACCAAGGAAACCATTATATGGGCAGAAATCCACATTATCCACATCAGCCTCCTAATCCACCACCTCAGCAGCCGCCCAGGTTTCTGCAATCATAGGCCCCCCCACCTCCTCTAAATAATAATCCGACTGCACATGCAGTTACTTTGAGGAGTGGGAAAACCACCACTGACCCCGGGCCTTCACACGAACCTGGTAAGATACCTGTGCAAATTGACTCCCCACCTCCCCATCAGGAAGAAAAAGAAAAACAAAAATCTCAAGACAAGATTCCTGTCCCTTTCCCACAAGCTCTCTACCCCACCACCAACAAAAAAAAGAAATCTGAGCCCACTACAGAAGAACTCATGGAGCTATTTGGGCAAGTTCATATCAATTTTCCTCTCCTAGATGCCATCAAATATATACTTGCCTATGCTAAATTTTTGAAGGATATTTGTACTCCTAAAAGGCAGGCTAAAAATCTAGGACAGGTGCATCTTTCAGAGACAGTAAGCTCTGTCATACAGAGTAAGCTGCCTCCTAAGATGAAAGATCCGGGGGCGCCTTTAATTTCTGTAATTATTGATGACACTACATTTAATCGCGCCCTCCTTGATCTTGGTGCCTCAGTTAATATTATTCCCACGAGTTTATTCGAAGAATTTCAGATCGGTGAATTAAAACCCGTCGAGGTTACCCTGCAATTAGCCGACCGATCTACAATCAAACCTCGTGGGATTATCGAGGATGTTTTAGTCAAGGTCCAGAATTGTGTCTTCCCTGCAGACTTTCTGGTTCTTGACATTGAGGCACCTGAATCATTACGGGACTCCCCAATAACCCTTGGACGCCCCTTTTTGGCCACTGCAAAGGCAAATACCAATTGCCACACAGGCAAAATGGATATCAACTGTGCAGGCCAAACTATCACTTTAGATATTTTTAAATCCTCCAGGAGATTCCATGATGATAACTTCTTTGAGGACTCAGATACTGAAATTTCCAATATGGTGGAGACAATGTTAATAGATACCCTTACCGACCACAATTTTTTTGAGGACTCTGATTCAGAATCAGTGGTCGGCGAAATCTGTGATCCGAAAACTTGTCTTGACCCCAAATTTATTCCTGATACCCCCCCTAACCCACCCACTATTCACGCACCTAACTTTTCCACACTAACTTCACCCAATCCTCACCATTCCTTTCTCGACCCCTTTCTTACGGACCTGCCACCAACCTCGCCTGAGTTTGGCACCCAACCTAATTTAAACCCATGGCCAGACTCGGGCTACACTTATCATTTTCCATCCAACTTTGATCCCAATATTATTTCTAATCAATTTTCTAGGGATCTAGAAGAAGACACCTTTTTTGCGGGCATCCAAGTGTCCAATTATTTACATGATCTTACGTCTTCCGTGCATACCTTCACGCCCGGTTGAATGGTGTAAAAGATAGCACTGGATGGGAGGTAACCCATCATTTTTTCTTGCTTTCCCTTTTTTTTCTTCTTTTTCCAGGTTTTGTTTCTCCTAAACCCGACCGTTCTTCACTAAGGTGATCCCTTTTCCCTCCTAATGCATGAGGACATGGCATATCTTAAGCATGGGGAGGTGTTTTTAAATTTTACGATCGATTTAGGATTTTCAAAACCTAAAAACATGCATTTTTGTTTAATTTATTTCCTGCTTGCATACCCAAAAAAAATAAAAATGTTCAAAACTTTTTGAGGAAAAATTTTGAAATCGGGACTAAGGTCGAAAATTTCACTTTTGGTACAATGGGATTTAATCTTTAACAAACTAAGGATGAGGATATAGATCTGATCATTAGAATTCCATGGTCTATTTTAGACAAGATCAGATATCTTTCTATAAAATTCCACCTGAACTCATGATAGTTCAGGTTACTTGATTCTATTTTGCAATATGGAAATTATTTGACTTAGCTTCTGATTCAAAAACTTGCATGTTTTGAGAAACTTCTTGTGTCACTCTTCACACACAAGCCAACACTTAAAAATAACTAAAAATTTGAAAAACTCCCTTGTTTGGACTTAGTGAAAGTCTGAAGCAGATCATTGGTTTGAGTTCCCACCACCGAGGAGGAAAATGCCTCCTTTAAGGACGCGATGTCAACATGTTACCGCCTCGGCGTTGCTCCATATCTATATTTCATATCTTTAGACGAAGCATTAAAGCGCATTTTAGCAGCTCAAGTGTCTTGGACGGTGCTCTACCTATAGTGTCGGAGCAAGAGCTTGAGTTTGTTTGGAGCGCCCCTTTTCACCGCATCGTGTTCTGGGGTTGTGAGCTCCTGGGTGGTGTCATGGACAGTGCTATCTCGAAATACTGGCGCCAGAACCCCCTCGAGGAATGGTAACGGGAATGATGATCCCGACACATCTGTTGTAAGACTAAGCTAAAAATAAGCATGGGGGAGAAAAAAAAAAATATATATATATATATATAAATTAACACGCCCTTATAAATGTTGGCTTTTCACAAGCACAGCCACAAGGTTTTAAAGGATTTTGCAAGTTGAGAATCAGATTCATAAGCCAAAAAATTCCTAAAAACAAACATTTCAAGTCATCTGAATTAACAAGGAGTTAATTTGAGAATTTTTTGGAAGATATATTGATCCCGTTCTATCTAATGGTTGAATCCAAAAACAAATCCCGATGTTTATCTTTAACAAATCCCGTACCTCCAGTGTTTTTAATCTACCAAGGTCCATTGATCTCTTTTTCTCATCCAAAGTCGAAAAAATTAGATTTCCCAAAAATTCCATTTTAAGTTTTGCTAAGAGACTAGCAAAAGATAAGCATGGGGGTGTGATAAATGCCAATTTATCATCATTCTTATGCATTAAAATAAACCTAGCTCTTAGGATTTTACTCCGCAAACGGGTTTTTGGGCTGCATTTAGGCATAAAATAGGTTAGACATGCATTGCATTTTTTATTGTCTTTTTAATATGTTTTTGTGAGTGTTAGGGATGTACAGATATATAGATCCCTAAAACCCTAGCACTCAAGAAGGCAAATGGTGAAGGAGAAGCCCAGACTAGCTGGAACTCACCCTAATCCAGCTCACCTCAGCTTGATCCAGCTCACCGCAGCTGGAACCTAGCTTACTTGAACTAGGGTTAGCTCATCCCAGCTCCATTCAGCTAATCTCAGCTGGATGGCAGCTCAAGAGAGTTCACCTTAGCTCACTCTAGCTCAAGTCAGCTCAGATCCAGCTCAACTTAGCTGAGTCTAGCTCATCTCAGCTCCCACTAGTCCACAGGGAGCTCTAGCTAGCTCAGCTAAGTTGACAGGAGTTCACCCCAGCTCAGATCCAGCTACATCCAGCTCCACTCAGCTCCAGCCAGCTGAAGAAGAATTAATCCCAGCTCAGGAAGCTCAAGTCCAGCTCCCAGGGACTCAGCTTAGCTCAACTCAGTTGAGCTAAGCTACCTTAGCTGCCTCAACCAGCTTGATTCTCCCCGAGAGCACCAGACCTAGCTCACCTCAGCTTACTTTGGTAGAAGCTAGCTCATTTTAGCTTGGCTTAACAACTAGCAAAGAACAAGCAAGCTAAGTCAGCTAGAGTAGCCCCATGCCAGCCTCTTCAGCAGCTGCCAGCTCCAGCTCCAGACTTCTCCTCAGCTCCTCCCTCCAAACCCTAGCTCCAACACCTTCTCCTCTACTCCATTAGCTAAGCTAGCTTAGCTTAGCTTAGCTTAGCTAACAACCAGCTCCTTGGCCATCCACCACCTTCAAAGTCAACCCTAGCTAGCTTCACCAACTTAAGCTTACTTAAACTAGCTACTCTACTCAAGTTGGCGCCACCTCGTAGCCATCACTTCACCCCATTATCTCCACCAAAAGACACCTTAAGTTGGCGCCAAAAACTACCCCTAACCACCTCTATATTGGCGCCAACTTTCAGCCCTTAATCCACCCTACACCTACCCACATAAGCCATCCTAGACATCCAACCAACCCCCCTTCTAGAATCCTTCTTGGCGCCAACTTAGACCCTCTTCTAGAAGCCATTTTGGCGCCAATATCAAGGGGTGTCAACCCCCATAACTACCCCCTTGGTGCCTCTTAAGGTGGCGCCAAACACCCTTGGCCATTGGATCCTTAACCACCTCCATCATTCCATCTTGGCCCTCCATTTCAAGGGACACCTTAGCCCCCTTCCTATTCTATAAAAACCCACCACCTACCACCATTTGGGGGCATCCTCCCTTAGTGTATTTTTCTACCTACATCCACCTATACCTACGCCCAAGGAGGAGTAGAGAAGGAGATTAAACGGGCACACCACCAGCCCTTTTGGTGCCTTCTTCTCCCCACTCTCTTCAACTTGGGCCACGCCAAGGAGGAGGACTCTTCCACTTCAAGGAGGACGGCCAAGCAAGGGAGAAGGACCTAGGGTGGACGTCCACCCTTGGAGAGAAGCTTAGGGCACGCCCCCTTAGGGCTTGCCTTGGAGGACATCACCTTGGCGGAGCACTGCAAGGAAGGAGTTGAAGGACTCTTTTCAAGATTGGGAGCCACCAACCTTAGAGCAAGAAGCCCTCTTCTTCACCATCTATCTAGAGGATTTGTGTTTTCTTTTCTTATTTGCATTTTTCTAGTAGTACAAGCTTTCCTCTACTAGGCCTTTTGTAAAACACTTTATCAATTATCTAATTGCCTTCTTTGCATTTCTTGTTTGCATTTCTATTAGCTTATTTTCAGTATTCTTTACTCCCTCTCCCTAATTATTCTAGGCCTCCACTTGCCTAGAGTGAGCTTAGGGAGAGACTCTACTTGCCACATAGAAGTAGTATTTAAATTGAAGTGTAAATCACGTTTTCCGCCATCAGTTCGCATGTTGCCTTAGCTTAAAAAAAAAAAATGATATATTGAAAAAAATACCAAAAAGAAAGTTGAGATTTATTCCGAGCAAGAGAATCAATTTTGCAACCATATTGCCTCCTTAGACGACCCTAGATACTCCCCTATCTAGGAATATAAATTTAAGAGCGAAAGCGGATTTACGCGTTACAACGACGTATTTTAACAAACCGCGTATTTTCGCTATCACCTAAACGTTGAAGATTTCGATAATCAAAATGGGCTGGAGGGACATCATATCTTTCTTGGTCATGGTCCCCAGCGTTTGGCAGCGTGAGCAAGTCTTGGCAAAGTTGTATGCATCCTTAAATAGGGACGGCCAGTAAAATCCAGACTGCAGAACCTTTGCAGCCGTTTTCTTTCCAAAGAAGTGGCCGCCATAAGACTAGTCATGACAGAAGGAAAGAACACTCTGAACTTCGTCTTCGGGGATACACCTCCTGATGATCTGGTCAGCACAGAGGCAAAACAGCATGGGATCATCCCAGAAATAGTGTTTGGCCTCAGCCAAGAACCTGTCCCGTTGCTGTCGGGACTAGCTGTGCGGGGTTTATCCTACAACTAGGTAGTTGACGTAGTCAGCATACCATGGCATTTTCTTGTCGTGCATAGCCAGGATGCGTTCACCAAGGAAGGCGTCAGATAATGGTAGGGAGGGTCCAATGTGGTTTGGATGAAGTCTAGACAAGTGGTCAGCCACCACATTTTTCGATCCAGCCTTCTCTCGGATTTCCAGGTCAGATTCCTGCAAAAGCAGGATCCATCTGATGAGCCTGGGCTTTGCGTGCTTCTAGGCCAACAGGTGCCGGATGGCTAAATGGTCAGTGTAAATCGTCACGTGGGATCTCAACAAGTATGATCGAAACTTTTCAAGTCCAAAGACTACAGCGAGCAGCTCTTTCTCTGTGATCGTATAATTTCGTTGGGCCTCGTCCAACGTTTTGCTCGCGTAGTAGATCACCACGGGCTTCTTATCTTGCCTTTGTCCCAGGACAGCGCCTATGGCAAAATCTGATGCATCACACATAATCTCAAAGTCCTGGGACCAGTCTGGAGGTTGAAGTACAGGTGCAGTGGAGACTAAGTCCCGGAGTGTGTGATAAGCCTGGATGCAATCAGAAGACATGTGGAATATGGCGTCGTTGGCTAGAAGGTCGGTCAAGGGTTTAGAAAGCTTGGAAAAGTCTTTAATGAACCTTCGGTAGAAGCCAACATGTCCTAGGAATGAGCGAATCTGTCGGACCGAGCTAGTTGGAGGAAGTTTGGAAATCAAATCAACCTTAGCCCGATCTACCTCGATGCCCCTATGTGATACGATGTGACCGAGGACAATTCCTTCTTGAACCATAAAATGGCTCTTTTCCCAACTTAACACCAGGTTAACCTCGATACATAGTTTCAAGATTTTCTCCAAGTTGCTCAGACAATGGTCGAATGAATTCCTAAATACAGAGAAATCATCCATAAAGACCTCTAAGTATTCACCCACCATTTTTGAAAAAATGGCTAGCATGCAATGCTGGAAGGTCGTAGGTGCGTTGCATAACCCGAACGACATTCGACGGAATGCAAACGTGCCATACGGGCAAGTGAATGTGGTCTTTTCCTGATCTTCCAGAGCAATTGCGACTTAGTTATATCCTGAATATCCATCCAGAAAGCAAAAATACTTCTACCCTATCAATCTTTCAAGGATTTGGTCAATGAATGGCAAGGGGAAGTGATCCTTCTTAGTGGCTTCATTGAGCTTCCTATAATCAATACACACCCGCCATGTGGTGGTGGTGCAGGTGGGGATGGATTCGCCATGATCATTGGTGACAACGGTGAGCCCAGCTTTCTTGAGAACCACTTGAGTGGGGCTCACCCAAGGGCTATCGGAGATAGGGTAGATGATGTCGGTGTCAAGCCACTTGATAATTTCTTTCTTAACGACCTCCTGCATGTTTGGGTTTAAACGTCTCTGCATCTGGCGGAAAGGTCGTGCCCCGTCTTCCAGGTAAATCTTATGGGTGCAATAGGTGGGGCTAATTCCTCTTAAGTCCAAAATGGTCCAACCAATGGCGGCCCGATGTTCTGAAAGGGTCGCAATCAACCTGAGTTCCTGATCCTTGGTTAAATAAGAATTAATAATCACTGGGAAAGCCTGGTCAGGCCCCAAGAAGACATACTTGAGATTCTCGGGCAATGGTTTAAGTTCAAGTACGGGTGGAACCACAGTCGATGGGAAGGGAAAGGGCAGGAGTTGATCAACATCGATCTCCTCAAATGGTGTCGTGTGATGGTACTCAGCCTTACAGAGGTCCACGGGTAATGATGGTGACGGGTCAGAACAGTCACTACGGGTTTGGTGGTCTGATACAGAACTGAGGGTGAGGCATTCCTCGATTAGAGTTTCCATGGGATCATGTTCCTCAACGCAATCGCAATCAAAAGACTTTGTCGCCCGAAAGATATCCAATTGCATTTTCCTGTCCCCGAAGGCCATTTCCATACATCCCGTGTTGCAATCAATGTTTGCCTTAGCCTTAGCTAAGAAAGGTCTGCCTAGGACTTCCATGTCGAGCACCAAAAAGTCGACCGGGAAATAGAAGTCCTTGACCCGTACAATCACGTCCTCGACAACCCCCTTCGGGGTTTTCACTGATCTATTAGCTAGCTGGATGGTGATAGGGGTTAGTGTCAACTCTCCAAAACCAAATTGGTGGTACAGGGTTGTTGGAATCAGATTGATAGAAGCACCTAAGTCCAGAAGCGCTCTATCAAATGTCATGTCCCCGATATTGCAAGAAATCAGGGGCGCTCCTGGGTCAGTTCGCTTGAGTGGAAGTTGCTTGATATTACGGAACTTGCTTGTTCAGAGAGCACAACCTTCCTAGGTGCTTGAGGTCTCGGCTTACGCTTGGGTGTACAGGCATCCTTTAAAAACTTGGCGTAAGCAGGGATGTGTTTGACGGCTTCAAGGAGCGGAATATTAATCAGTACTTAAAGATTTCCAACAGCTCCTCAGTTTCCACAACATTCTTTTTCTTGATTGTTTCCAAGGCCTCAAGGTAAGGTGTCTGAATGTGGATTGGTTCTATTTCTGGGTCCTTGGTTGGTGCCTCTTCTAAGTCGGGTATTTCAGCGGGTGAAGTCTCGGGGAGAGTCGGTCATTTGGGATCCTGGGTTTTGGTGCCGCTTCTCAAGGTCACCGCATTCGCAGAGGCATTGGGGCCATGGGTTGATCCTTGAGAAGACGAGGATGAAGAAGCACCAAACCCAGGAGGTGTTTGCGGGGCTAGCTGGACCATGTGAGCCTGCCTGGGGTTGCTTTGGAACCCTTGTGAATTGGGGCCTCTGTTAATTATGTTTCGCGGGTTCGGTTGTGGTTAGGAAGATAGGGATCCTTGTTGTTTACAGTCCAAGAGTTGGCTTAACTGTCCCTTTACCAAGGCCATTTCCTCATGATGTTTCTAGTTCATGTCAGCCATCATCTTTATTAGGGTATCCATTTGGTTTTGTGGGGGAGGGGCCGCCCTATTCTGATTATATTAGGGTCTAACTGGTGGTCCTTACTGATAGGAGGCAAGTGTGGCTGCTGGTTTGGCCTGGGTTGGTTCTGGAATTGCGGTGGTTTTTGGTTTGTCCAACCAAAGTTGGGGTGGTTATGCCAGCCAGTGTTGTAAGTTTGGAGAAAGGGTCAAGTTTCGCATAACCTTGGACAGCTTGCATATCTTCTAGGGTAGCCGATGTTGATGAAGAGGGAAGGGAGTAATCAAGGGTTGAGGGAGCAAAGGTCCCTCTTTAGAACGTGGTTAGGGGTTGTTCCAGGTTCAGTTGGGTAAAGGGCTGGACCAAGTCAACATTATGCGCTCGCTTTGCTAGGGAGAAAGTCTGTAAGGGGTTCCTAGTCTGGTTCAGTAGCTCATCAATCTTTTTGTCCACCAATTCCACTCGATCCAATTTCTTAGCAATGATGTCCATGTCAACCATTCCAGAATTTGCTTGTACCTCATAAATCCCACCACGGGGTTGACTGGACCTGTTGAACTGGGTCATAGAGGCATTGTTGAGCGAATTCTCGCTCATAGGCTCAAAGAGCTCAAACGCGCTCTCCTCGTCTTTGCTCAGGAAGTTCCCCCCGCATGAGGCATCGACAAAGTTCCGTAGGTTGCTGTCTAGACCGTGGTAGAAAATCTAGGCCAATTGCCACCTTGGCACATCATAGTGTGGGCATTTCCTCAAGAGTTCATTAAATTTTTCCCACGCCTCATGAAATTGTTCTCCACCCTAGAGTGTAAAGGTAGTGATAGCTCTTCTGAGGGCATTGGTCTTTCCTATGGGGAAGAATTTCTTTAAAAATGCATGCCTCAGTTCTTCCCAGGTGGTGATGGGTCTACCTAGGGTTCTAAGCCAATGAGAAGCCTTATCTCTTAATGAAAAGAGAAACATCTTGATTAGAACAATGTCAAGGCTAATGCTCCTAGGTTTCACAGTTCGTGCTATGCGGTTGAGATCCTCTAGATGCTGGAAGGGTCCTCATTTGAGCTTCCATGAAAGTGGTTCTGGATCAGACTTAAGACATTCGATTTTAGCTCAAAATCATCTCCCTCTTCGGGGATCCTAAGGTGCGGCTTGACTCTAATAGCAGAGGGATTATAGAAATCGCGGAGGGGCCTCGGCTGATCCTAAAATGGTGGTATATCAAGTGGTGGTTGCCCTGGTATGTCTTGGAAAGGTGGTGGTGGTTGTTCTTGTGGATTCTGTAACCGTTGTATGGCTTGCATGATGGTGTGGATTTGTTGTTGCTGAAGCCGGTGGTTAGCATTAATTTGGGCGTGGATGATGGCCATAGTGTCTGGTGGGGGTTGATCCTCAGCCTCGTCTACCCTAGGTTCAGCCATGTTTCCAACAGAATTACGTCGCCTAGATTCCTGCCCCAAAACACACAACTCGGGATGCAGTGAGCGTCTCCCGTGCATACACTAGAGAAGAACAGGAGGGGATGCGGAGGGCGACAGATGCGAGAAATGTGTTTCAATCAAGCACACAAGCCTAGTCCTTATAGTGTATTCCTTAGGAGACCTAGAAATCTCACAAAGGGTGATTAAGTCCGTAAGTACTGGACTCCCCTTCCTAAGGCTAATCTGGCCAGGTTGATTACGAGGGGATTGCAGGGAAGGTTCTTCCTTTGGCTTGCGCCTCCGGTTCCGTAGACCCCACAACCGCAGTCGTTTGACACTGCCCTGCAGCCTAGTCACCAGATTCTACCAAGAAAATGAAAGCCAAGTGCCTAGCAAAAAAAACCTCGCCTTTCAAGACTTAACTCAATCCTGCTTAGGGCACATCTACTCAGTTTTAAAGGATTAGGATAGTGCTTGTGCTAGGGTTATGTGATGAGGCGTTGATTGGGGTGGCGCCTCCTAATTTTCCACTTTCAAGGTGTGTGCTTCTGTCAAAACATGGTTTTCAAGCAAGGATTTTTAAGATGTGGTGTCTTTTAGTGTTTTATCCTTACTTTAGTACTTTTTAGGATTGACGTGTCTTAATGTTTTCAAACAAGTTTCAGTGGGCATGTCAAGTTCTACACACAATTCGGTGAAAGTAGATTTCCTTTTATTCTATAGAGGCTCTAAAACCCTAATGTACTCATCCTAATGATCATGCAGCTTCTATTAGATGAGTCGATTTTAGGGTTGAGTGGTGCGGCCCAGGTCAACTCACGGTGGCTTCGCAAACACCACTCAAAAGAAAAAGAAAAGAACACTCCAAGAATTTATTCCGGATGTTAGAGTGTACATTTTTTTGTGGGGTGATGTGTTAAGGATGTGGGTCAAACAATCATACACCACGCCAATTTTTTTCAATTTTTACAATTTTTTTAGTTTTTTCACACAAGCAAACAATCATGAGAGAAGAATTACACACTATCGATCCTTATTGCACCTACTCCCTTGTTACTGTCGTAGGATGCGTCGCTTCGCCGTCCATGCGCCGAATTGCTGCAACCATCAAGTAAAAAGGAAAATAAGGCATTAGACAATGTGAGAATGAATGTGGAATGGAGGTGACAAAATAAATCCGTTGCCTCCCAAGCTACGGTGCCAAAAACTGATGTGCGCTTGTGCGTGTGTGTTAAGAAGTGTCATTATAGTTGCACTTGCAACGCCGATTTTAACGTAAATAAACGAAGGTGAGTCCGAGTGTCGGTCTCAGAGAGGCGTGAAAATCGAATTTTCTTATCACTTGTCATGGAAAGCACGGAGTTTTGCTTGCGAAGGTGCGGTTTGAAAAGCGAGAGAGAGATTAGGGTTAGAGTATTTCTTGCTTGATCATGTAACTTAAATAGAAATTAAAGTAAACAACTGAATAGAAAATAACTTCATTAATCATACATTTTTAGTTCATAGCTTATAACATTAAATACATGCTCAAACAAAAGTAATGGAAAGCTTAAAAGAGAGGGAGAGAGAGAGGAGGAGGCTCCGTCGGCAGCTCGTCTCCGACGATTACAAAAGAGTCTAAAGCTAGCTAAGAGAGGGGTGGAGTAGTTGCAAGGGAAGTGAATGCCTTGAATGAGTGGTTAGAGGGGCTTTAAATAGGGTTAAGGGCTTTCAAAAAGAAGAAGGGGCTTTAGCGACGTCCGGTACGTCGCTAAAACCACTCAAAAAGCGTCGGTGAAGCCCTCCAACCTGCCGGTCAACCGCCCGCGCCGTTCTTCTTCGCGCTCAATCTGTGGCTGCTGCGTGAGAGTCGTCCGATCGAAGATCGGACGGTTGAGATCTCCCCTTGGATGTGCTCGGATCGTGCCTCAGGCACGCGTGTGCGCGGGTGTCATCGCCTGGCGTGCACGCGCGCGTGGGCGCTCGCGATCTGTGGGCGCGATCTCAGCAGCGAGAGGCCCAATTTCACCACGTACTCCCTTCGCCTTCAATTTCACGCACCACGCGACTCGAACCCGCGTTGCGTGCGTGCGAGCGTGCGTGCTAACCGTTGCGCCACGCCCATGCTTTGTCGTGGCGACTGCGGCCGAGAACCGTGGTGGAGCGGGGGTGACGTGGTGCAACGAGGGCCGTTGATCACCAGATCAACAGTCAGAACTTCTTGGGCCCATTGTAGGAGCTCCGGATGTCGGATTTGGCCGATCTTCAGTCCGTTGGACTCCATTTGTCGTTCTGAATCCATCTGTGCAGTTCGATTGCTCATCTGAGGGCTGCTTTGACAAGTGCTTACACAAATGGCCATTAATACAGTTTTATAAGCAATCTTGGTACATGATGCATGCAATGCTCCCATTCTACTTATGTTGTGCCTTTTATTCTTAAGATGGGTCCTATTTAACATAATTATCACCCCCTTGTGCAGTGTTATCAGTGGATTTAGGGAAAAATAAAAAGAAAAGGGAGAAAACTCTCCAAATCAAAACTCCTCTATCTCTTTCTTACAAAAATGCACTAGCAAACTGAACCTAGACAGTTACTGTAATTTCCCTACGAGAGGGGGTGAGATTTGAGTGATATGAAAAATAAAGTGGAAATTATATAGACATTCTCACAAAAAGCAACAATCACAAGTATACAAGAATTTTTAGGTGGAAACCCAAACTCTGGTAAAAACTACCACCTAAGCCTTTCGACTTAGGATTTCCCAATCGACTGAGTCGATCAAATCCATTAACGAGTGAGTTAAATGAGTCTAACTCAACCTCTTACAACCACGCTATTTTGAACGAGGGTAGTGTACCTCAAAACCCTTTCTCTTCACGAGGAGTATTTAGTCTCTCGATAGAGACGGGAATTCGCAATGCGAATACCCAAACCAAAACAAATACAAATATCTTATAGAGCTGCAAAGTATGTAAATAAAACTAGCTACTATAGGCAAGGAAGACTTCCCTTTGATGGAAGTGCATCGGCTAGTGACGCGAGTGCATGATCCACGCGACGGCACAATGACACTCGCAATCGTAGGCAGGAGAGGGAGTGCATGGCGAGAAAGGAGCTCTCAAGATGAAGACGGCTTTTGAGAGCTAGAACTTCTCAAGATGATTTTGACACAAAATGATGTGGAAATGCTAATGCTTGGTGTATCTAGCAAAGGAGGGCTCCCCCTCTATTTATATATGGCCTAGGAAGGCTTTGGAAGCTTTAGGTAGCTATTGGGAATAAACTTAAGGCAGATTGGGCTGGAATTAGTCATTGATGATTCTGATAGTGTTATCAGACGTCTGGGTCAAGAATTAGACATCTGGAAATCACTCTTAAGATGTCTAGAATCTAAATCAGACGGCTAATCCTAAACGAGTTTCCTTATTGACTTGGTTCAGACCTAAACAGGGTTCTTGTGTAAGTTAGTCAGATGACATCTTGCACGTCTGGCACATGGTTTGGATGTCTGGAAACCTAAATAACTGCGTGAATGGATTTCCCGAAGCACAAACAGTTATATCTCTGATGAGAAGTGATTTTGGCTTGATCGAGGGCTAACGTCTATATATTAGACGTCTAAGGTCCTCTACGGATGTCTGATAGAAGATTAAGGATCAATCCTCAACGATTACATTTCTAAGCTAATGTTCCATTAATTGGACGTCTGGCAATGTCATCAGACGTTTGGACTAAAGGCTGGACGTCTACATACGGCAGATAGATAGTGATTTCCAACCTAAGTGTTTTTGGATGTCTGATCAAACAGTCAGGCACCTTAAAAGTCAATATCAGACGTCTGATATCCAGATTGGACGTTTGATTAAGTTGTCTAATGCCTACTTTGGTTTTCTAAGCTCTCTACGAAATGTCTAAGTGTCCTAAGGTTTAGTAGGCGATCCTAGGACTTAAGGTAGGCTAGTTTGAGGCTCTTTAACAAATGATCTAAATACAAATAAAGAGCAAATAACAAAAGATAAAACGTACATGAATAGAATAAACGTTTATTCTATTCTTCATGTCTTCTAGCTCTTGCTCCAAGCGAAGCTCTTCCTCCAACAAGCTCCTCCAATTCACCATGGACGCGACCTTGAGGTCCTTCACACTTGTATCCATTTGCAATTGACCTGAAATCTGGGACTCAAATGCAAATGTCAAATATCAAGTGTTTTGTTATAATCAAAATTAACGATCGTGGTACACTTGCACCAACAATCTTTTCCTTTTTTATGATGACAAAATAATAAATAATAATCCAAACAGTTCTCCCCATTTTTGACATTATCAAAAAGGTTTCATCAATTTTAATTCTCCTATACTCCCCCTTAAAACATGCTCTTCTAATTTTAGGTTAATTTCCTCTTTTTAGCAAGAGTAACAGTCTCCCCATTTTTATAATAATAAGATAGCTATATGATTAACTCCCCCTATCTAAAGGAAATATAGTTAATTTTTAAGTCCTCTCCCTTAATGATGGACAATTAGCTTATCAGTTTTTAACTCCCCCTATTTGAGTGCTATTGATTAAAAAGATAGGATTCAGAGTGTACCTCACTTACAAGGCCAATAGCATGGCCCAAATGGAGGTTGCCAAAATGGATGGGGATCCCATCTGAAGCTTGGAGGTCCGGGCATCGACACCGGTCTCCAATCTAGTGGAGTAATGGTTTGATCACCCGTCGATCATCTTGTCGATCTTCTTGTCTTTCTCTTTAGTCTACTCCTTGATCTTCCCAATTCGAGTTGATCACCCTTCAGCTTGTAGGTCCAATCATTCAAATTGTAATCTCCCTTGAAACCTACAAAAAAACAGTCTAATTGACTTTTCGGTATCGAAGTTAGCTTGGATCGGGATTTGTTAATTGGTCTCTTTGAAGGAGATCCTTTCTCAACTTTATGACTAAAGCTAACTCTATTTAATAATTTTTCAGAGTTGTTAAAACATGCAAGCTCATCTTCTATAACATGCATTTTGATTTTTAAGCTGGAGATTTCCATTTTTAAACTAGTGTTCTGCTCAATCAATCTACTATTTTCATTTATTAGGTTATTATTTTCTAACAACAAATCATCTTTTTTAGAAATGCTAGGACTAATTTCTATATCCCTAACTTTAATATCTAATCTTTCATTTTCAGATTTAAGAAAACTAAGATTCTTTTTCAAGCTCTTGTTTTCTATTTTTAGTGACTTACTAACATTATACAATTCCTCAAATGCTTCTTGTAATTCATTAAAAGAGTTTACCTATTTGTTGTTGTCCTCATCCTCGCTATCACATGCGATGGCCATGAATCACATGCAATCGATTTTGTTCTTTTCTTCGAGATCTTCCTCTTCTTCCCCTGAGCTCGTCTCTTCATGTGCTACTTCGAGGGCATGACAAATCTCGAATGTTGTTGTGTATTGCAAAAACTGGTCGAACTCTACTAGGCTTAACGCACAATACAAGGCATTCATTGCTTTGGCATTTTATGACAGAAGTCACGTTTGTTTCTCCGAGTAACCTCCTGCGGGTTTCTTGGGAATCACAAATGTGGACTCACATTTTTCCCAAACCCGGAAGTCGTAGGACTGCAACCACATAGACATACGGGTTTTCCAATATGTAAAATTTGTACCTTCAAAATATAGTGGTCGCAAGGTGTCGTGTCCTTCAATGTGTACGAATGTCTTTCCCTCCATCTAATCCTCGCCAGTGTGTAATGCTGATGATGCCAGACCCACTCTGATACCAAATGTAATTTCCCTATGGGAGGGGGTGAGATTTACGTGATATGAAAAATAAAGCGAAAATTATATAGACAATTTCACAAAAAGCAACAATCACAAGTACATAAGAATTTTTAGGT
Organism: Thalassia testudinum; assembly: GCA_037157565.1. Lineage (NCBI taxonomy): Eukaryota > Viridiplantae > Streptophyta > Magnoliopsida > Alismatales > Hydrocharitaceae > Thalassia > Thalassia testudinum. Next base: position 18,325,197 of record JAZHRO010000015.1, on the reverse strand, counting down.
GGAAACCCAAACCCAGATAAAAACCATCTAAGCCTTTCGACTTAGGATTTCCCGATCGACCGAGTCGATCAAATCCACTAACGAGTCACTTAAACGAGGGTGACTCAACCTCTTACAACCACGCTACTTTGAACAAGGGTAGCGTACCTCAAAAGCCCTCTTCACGAGGAGTATTTAGTCTCTCGATGGAGACGAAAATTCGCAATGTGAATACCCAAGCAAAAACAAATACAAATATCCTATACAGCCGCAAAGTATGTAAATAAAACTGGCTACTATAGGCAAGGAAGACTTCCCTTTGATGGAAGTGCATCGGCAAGTGGCACAGGTGTGTGATCCATGCAGCGGCACAACGATGCTCTCGTAATTGTAGGCGGGAGAGCGAGTGCACGGCGATAAATGAGCTCTCAAGATGAAGACAACGGCTTTTGAGAGCTAGAACTTCTTCTCCAGATGATTTTGACACAAAATGATGTGGAAATGCTATTGCTTAGTGTACCTAGCAAAGGAGGGCTCCCCCTCTATTTATAAATGGCCTAAAAAGGCTCAGGAAGGCTGTGGAAGCCTTAGGTAGCCATTTGGAACAAACCCAAGGCAGATTGGGTCGAAATCAGGGTCATTAATGATTCTGACAGTGTTATCTGACATCTAGGTCAAGAATCAGATGTCTGGAAATCACTCTTAAGACGTCTGGAATCTAAATCAGATGTCATATCCTAGACGGGTTTCCTTACTAACTTGGTTCAGACCTAAATGGGGTTCTTGTGTAAGATGACATCTTGGACGATTAGCACTAGGTCTGGACGTCTAGAAACCTAAATAATCGCGGGAACGGATTTCCAAGACACAAACGGCTATATCTCTGATGAGAAGTGATTTTGGCTTGATCGAGGGCTAATGTCTATATATTAGACATCTAAGGTTCTCTATGGACGTCTGATAGAAGATTAAGGGTCAATCATTAACGAATATATTTCTAAGCTAACGTTCCACTAGTTGAACATCTGGCAATGTCATCAGACGTTTGCTAAGACGTTTGAACTAAAGGCTGGACGTCTAAATATGACAGACAGAGAGTGATTTTCAACCTAAGTGTTTTTGGATGTTTGATCAAACAGTTAGACGTCTTAAAAGTCAAGATCAGACATCTGAAGTTCAAATTGGACGTCTGATTAGGTTTTCTAATGCCTACATTGGTTTTCTAAGCTCTCTACGAAATGTCTAAGTGTCCTAGGGTTTAGTAGGCGATCCTAGGACTTAAGGTAGGCTACTTTGAGGCTCTTTAACAAATGATCTAAATACAAATAAAGAACAAATAACAAAAGATACAAAGTACATGAATAAAATAAATGTCTATCATATTCTTCATGTCTTCTAGCTTTCGCTCCAAACGAAGCTCCTCCAATAAACCATGGATGCGAGCTTGAGGTCCTTCACACTTGTATCCATTTGCAATTAACCTGAAATCTGGGACTCAAATGCAAATGTCAAATATCAAGTGTTTTGTTATCATCAAAATTAACGATCGTGGTGTGCTTGCACCAACAATCTTTTCCTTTTTTATGATGACAAAATTATAAATAATAATCCAAACAGTTCTCCCCATTTTTGACATTATCAAAAAGGTTTCATCAATTTTAATTCTCCGATACTCCCCCTTAAAACATGTTCTTCTAATTTTAGGTTAATTTCCTCCTTTTAGCAAGAGTAACAATCTCCCCCTTTTTATAATAACAAGATAGCTATATGATTAACTCCACCTATCTAAAGGAAATATAGCTAATTTTTAAGTCTTCACCCTTAATGATGGACAATTAGTTTATCAGTTTTTAACTCCCCCTATCTGAGTGCTATTGATTAAAAAGATAGGGTTGAGAGTGTACCTCACTTACCAAGGCCAATAGCATGGCCCAAATGGAGGTTGCCAAAATGGATGGGGATCCCATTTGAAGCTTGGAGGTCCGAGCATCGACACCGCTCTCCAATCTAGCGGACTGGTGGTTTGATCACCCGCCGGTCATCTTGTCGATCTTCTTGTCTTTCTCTTTAGTCTACTCCTTGATCTTCCCAATTCGAGTTGATCACCCTTCAACTTGTAGGTCCAATCATTCAAATTGTAATCTCCCTTGAAACCTACAAAACAAGAGTCTAATTGACTTTTCGGTATCGAAGTTAGCTTAGATCCGGATTTGTTAATTGGTCTCTTTGAAGGAGATCCTTTCTCAAATTTATGACTAGAGCTAACTTTATTTAATAATTTTTCAAAGTTCTTCTTAAAACATGCAAGCTCATCTTCTATAACATGCATTTTGATTTTTAAGCTGGAGATTTCCATTTTTAAACTAGTGTTCTGCTCAATCAACTTACTATTTTCATTTATTAGGTTATTGTTTTCTAACAACAAATCATCCTTTTTAGAAATGCTAGGACTAATTTCTAGATTCCAAACTTTAATATCTAATCTTTCATTTTCAGATTTAAGAAAACTAAGATTATTTTTCAAGCTCTTATTTTCTATTTTTAATGACTTACTAACATTATACAATTCCTCAAATGCTTCTTGTAATTCATCAAAAGAGTTTACCTCTTTGTTGTTGTCCTCATCCTTGCTTTCACACGCGATGGCCATGAATCCCATGCAACCAATTTTGTTCTTTTCTTCGAGATCTTCCTCTTCTTCCTTTGAGCTCGTCTCTTTATGTGCTACTTCGAGCGCATGACAAATCTCGAATGTCGTGTATTACAAAATTTGGTCGAACTCCACTAGGCTTAACGCATAATACAAGGCATTCATTGCTTTGGCATTTTGTGACAGAAGTCACGTTTGTTCCTCCGAGTAACCTCCTACGGGTTTCTTGGGAATCACAAATGTGGACTCACATTTTTCCCAAACCCGGAAGTTGTAGGACTGCAACCACATAGACATACGGGTTTCCCAATATGTAAAATTTGTACCTTCAAAATATAATGGTCGCAAGGTGTCATGTCCTTCAATGTATACGAATGTCTTTCCCTCCATCTGATCCTCACTGGTGTGTAACGCCGATGATGCTAGACCTACTCTAATACCAAATGTAATTTCCCTACGGGAGGGGGTGAGATTTGCGTGATACGAAAAATAAAGCGGAAATTATATAGATAATTTCACATAAATCAACAATCATAAGTACATAAGAATTTCTAGGTGGAAACCAAACCCAGGTAAAACCCATCACCTAAGCCTTTCGACTTAGGATTTTCCGATTGACCGAGTCGATCAAATCCACTAACGAGTCACTTAAATGAGGGTGACTCAACCTCTTACAACCACGCTACTTTGAATGAGGGTAGCGTACCTCGAAACCCCTCTTCACAAGAAGTATTTAGTCTCTCGATGGAGACGAAAATTTGCAATACGAATACCCAAGCAAAAACAAATACAAAATCCTATACAGCCGCAAAGTATGTAAATAAAACTGGCTACTATAGGCAAGGAAGACTTCCCTTTGATAGAAGTGCATCGACAAGTGGCGCAGGTGCGTGATCAATGCAGCAGCACAACGACGCTCTCGTAATTGTAGGCGAAAGAGCGGGTGCACGGCGAGAAAGGAGCTCTCAAGATGAAGACGACTTTTGAGAGCTAGAACTTCTCCAGATGATTTTGACACAAAATGATGTGGAAATGCTAATGCTTGGTGTATCTAGCAAAGGAGGGCTCCCCCTCTATTTATAAATGGCCTAGGAAGGCTCGTGAAGACTGTGAAAGCCTTAAGTAGCCATTTGGAACAAACCCAAGGCAGGTTGGGTCGAAATCAGGGTCATTAATGATTCTGATAGTGTTATTTAACATCTGGGTCAAGAATTAGACGTCTGGAAATCACTCTTAAGACGTCTGGAATCTAAATCAAACGTCATATCCTAGATGGGTTTCCTTACTGACTTGGTTCAGACCTAAACGGGGTTCTTGTGTAAGATGACATCTTGGACATCTAGTACTAGGTCTGGACGTCTGGAAACCTAAATAACCGCGGGAATGGATTTCCCAAGACACAAACGGCCATATCTCTGATGAGAAGTGATTTTGGCTTGATCGAGGGCTAATGTCTATATATCAGAAGTCTAAGGTCCTCTACGGGCATCTGATAGAAGATTAAGGGTCAATCCTCAATGATTACATTTCTAAGCCAACGTTCCACAAATTGGACATCTGACAATATCATCAGACGTCTGGACTAATGGCTGGATGTCTAAATATGGCAGATAGAGTGGTTTCTAACCTAAATGTTTTTGGACATCTAATCAAACAATTAGACGTCTTAAAAATCATGATCAGACGTCTGAAGTCCAGATTGGACGTCTGATTAGGCTGTCTGATGCCTACTTTGATTTTCTAAGTTCTCTACAAAATGTCGAAGTATCCTAGGGTTTAGTAGGCAATCTTAGGACTTAAGGTAGGCTTCTTTGAGGTTCTTTAACAAATGATCTAAATACAAATAAAAAGCAAATAACAAAAGATACAAAGTACATGAATATAATAAATATCTATCCTATTCTTCATGTCTTCTAGCTCTCGCTCCAAGTGAATCTCCTCCTCCAACGAGCTCCTCCAATCCACCATGGACGCGAGCTTGAGGTCCTTCACACTTTATCCATTTGCAATTGACCTAAAATCTGGGACTCAAATGCAAATGTCAAATATCAAGTATTTTATTATCATCAAAATTAACGATCGTGGTGTCATTGCACTAACAGTTACGTTTATGCACGGGTGCTTTAACCGTTGGGTTCAACGAACCTTTGGGTAGTTTTTGGGGGCCTTAGAAACCTTCACAGCAGACTAAGGGTGAAGCTGGTCAGGTCTCGACCTTGATTGAGACTTGAGTACCTCTATGCCTATTGTTGGCATTCTGACCTAATTTCTAGAGAGTGGAACAAATCAGGCATCTGAAATCAATGCATGGTCTAGAACTCTAATTCTTTCCATAAGATTTTGCTAAGGGATTAGCAAAAGTTAGGTATGGGGGTATGACGATAACATCATCATGAGCCATAACTGGCTTTAATTAATTAGAATTAAGTGATAAATGCTCCTACATAATCGCCAAAGAGTCGTAATTCACTACATATCATTTCTGAGAAGAATATATTAAATTAAAGTTAATTTTCAATTTTAAAGCATATCATTAATGCAGAATAATCACAAGTTTCCCAGGGGTCAAGTGAAGGTCTAATGAGCATTAAAGTCTAATAAGATGGTCAATGCAGAAAGAAATGGATTTTCACACACTTCGAGAATCAATTCAAAATCTAAAACCCTAATTTCAAACCCACTTGAACTACAGAGGTTCTGGTCAGGATAAAATTCATCTAAATATTTTAAAAATCATAGAAAAATATTCCATAATGTTTGATTTCCTTGATTACCTTTGCAACCCATTTTGACTTTAAATAGAGTCTCAGACGGAAAGTTACCTTAATTTGGGTTTATGCGCAAATTACCTAGTCAAACTTGGTCAAAAATGAAATCCATCTTCACCATCAGATTTCTTAGGCCCAAATTAGGTTTGTACCAAAATTTTGACCCAATCAGAGTTCATCCTTACCTAATTTGCATTTTAGTCCAGTCAGACTCTTTCTCTCTCATATATGTCCCTAGCTTTTGAAATCCTTGCAATCAAGTCCCTAAGTTTCTCATCATTCTTTATAAATGTGTCCCTGCCACCATTAGTGTGAACAGAAGCTTCACTGTTGAGATTTGAGCGAGGATTTCTCGCTCGATTCTCAATTAAACACTCCCAAAATTGAAAGAGAGATTCCTTAAGGAATTCCCTTCCAAATGAACCTAGCCATAGACCTTAATTCCTTCCCAATCTTCCATGCGAATGCATGGAAGATGTGGGTATCCTATGTGTGCGAAATAGTCAGAGTTTGCAAGCTTGTTTCCGAGCTTGGAACTCCTTTCTTAGGCCTATAAAAGGACCTGGGACGTAATTCCACTCTTAGCTAGGTTTAAGGCCAATAACCCTCTTGTTTCCCTACCTCTGGCCTCCTTCGACCTAAGCTTCGGCGGCCTCCCTCCCCATCGTCCTATGGATGGCCAATGGCCAAATTGGCCCGTCCCTATTCTTCCTCACGCTCGTCTGCGTCTTGCCAGCCACAGCGAGGGCAACCTTCCCCTTTCCTCGCCGCCATCTCTCTCAACGAAGGCATTCTCTTTCATGGCGTCGGCCAATCACAGCTGGCACCCTCCTACCCCTATCGACTGTTAGCACTAGGCCACCTTCCCTCCTCTCCATCTCTACTTCACTTATCCCTCTTTAGATTTCAGTTTCGACCCACGACATGCTCGTGCCACCTCTGTCATCTGCACATTTGGCGTACCTTCGACGTAACCAACCACTGTCCACACTACACCAAATGTGCTCGCTCCACCTCCAGAAGCTCCGCCTCATCCATCCACACAAAACCACTCACTCAATTCCACCAAAAACCCACTCCATCGCCCCACCAAACTCGATCTCCCTCGCTCGCCGTCTTTGTCACCATCTAGCCACCACATGCTTCCACTAGCCACACAGACACCACCATCGGACTCCACGTCCTCCGGCAACGCTAGTGAACCATCTAATTGGGGCTTTTGAGCTTGTATGTGTGTTTCAAGTCTTCGCCGGCCGCCCGTTGCCACCGCCGTTTTCTTCGGTCACGGTCGCCTGCCTTCGGCCACTTCAGGCTCTGTTATCACTTCCCAGAGCTGCAAACTCAAACTGCGTTTCAACCTGCAGTAGCAATTGAGTGAAAGCCACCGACACTAGTTACAATTCGAAGAAGCCTCTGCTGTAGCTTTGTGCAACGAAAGCAGTGGCGCTATAGTGCCACATCATGGGATTCCAAAGCGACAGCAACAAATAAGTTGCTTTTGTGATCTCAATTGTTCGCCCAATAACACGAGGGCTTGGGTCCCTCCACACACACACCTGCCTACCCGATTACCCGCCTATCCACTCCTCACTTGCGACCACACTCGCAAGCCTGGACACTACTCTAGACCCAAATACCTGACTGGTTACCCGATTACACCCAGGTTTGAGAGAGAAGAGAGGAAGGTTTGTGAGAGAGAGGGGGAGAATTTTGCTGCGTGCTCCTCTACATTGTGTTGAAGAAGAGATCCCTGTGCGACACTTAGCCGCTGAAGGATATTAGTTTCCTTGTGTTGTGAAGAAGGAAGGAGAGGCTTGTGAAGGAATGAAGCTGAAGAAGAAGAAGAAAGAAGAGAAAAGCTTTCTTAGAAGGCTTTGTGTTTATGCTCACATAAGTCGTCTGATCTGGTTTGGCACTGTTGAATGATTTAAATAATAAGTTAACATTGAAGATCACTGTTAAATAATTTAAGTAATTGAATGCATGCTTAATTAAAAGAATAATTGGTGATTCAAATCACCATTAGTTTATCTTTTCTATTCTTTTTTCTCATCAACATTTGAATTATAATTTGATCTACTTTATTCATTGAATATCTATTTTGTGATTAATTGCTTATGCACATTTATTTTAAATAAAGATTAATGTTGTGAATTCTATTATTTGTTCATTGTATTCGACATCGGACTCTTTTGTGATTCTAAGTTATAAATTTAAATGATTTGAGCGATTTTATCTTATACTATGACACATCTCTTAAACGATGACGAATTTGCTTAAAAAATCATCAGTGCAAACTTGTGATCTTGAAGAAGTGCCAAGAAACCTATTCCCTGCAATAGTGTAGAAACAAATACCCCACACCAATCACTTACTAAAAGCAACCTGACAAGATTCACAATGAGCTAGTTACTCCTTGTGTATTGTTTTCATTGTAGTTTGACCATGTCAAACACATGCCATGAATAAATGCTTGTTACTTGTATGTCAACAACATAACTCATTTTCCGCTGCTATAATGAGATTTAAGCAAAATTAGATGCATAATTTAGATAATGATTCAGGTTGATAGGAATCAACAATCTTTTTTCTTTTTCTCTTGTTTTCTTTTGGAAAGGAAAAATGGGGATTAACAAAGGATGTTGATCCCAAAAAATTCATAAGAGAGTTGATTACACTAGGCATTACGTAAAAGAGAATCAGCCATCATGTATTGAGAAAGTCCTCATTAAGCATCAACACTCCATTCATTCTCTTGATTCCACCTGTCATTATAGGTTTCCATTTTAATTAGCTGTTAGAAGTTGCTACAATCGCAAACACAAACCTACCTGAAGAGAACTCCATGGTAGCAAGGAGGAAATGAATCTGAGCACTCAACAGAACCTTATGGTGAAACAATTCGAGGTCATAATTTTATGTCACATCTTTTTCCAAATGAGCCCTTAATTTATCAACTTGCTCTAGTGCCTCCTTTGGATTCATTGAATCCAGTGGCAATCTGGAAAAATCTTCCAGGAAACTATGAGCACAGTTAGAACCATGTGCAACATCATCCACGTTGTAGATGTGCTTGCGCTTGGATCTGCCTGCAAAAAAATACATATCCAAAAGAATTACAATTTTTGAAGAACAAATTATCCTATTTAATTAGATGACTTAACAGATGTAAACATGACTAGGTTAAGAACTAATATATAGTAAGAGATATACTAGAAATAGTCTACCAGGGGAATATCTAATAGCTCAACAATTTCCCTTTAACAACAAACTTATTGGCTGAAGTCTCCATAACATTAAGGAGAGCTATGCCCTCAAAAAAGAGAAGCAACAAAATCTTAGTAACTAATTTCTATAGCACATAATGATCGGAGAGATTGAATCTCCTTTTGTGAAACACATTACCATTAATAAAATTGGCAAGCTCATAAACATCTCTGAAAAGTCCACCAATGCATCTTTAATAATATATATTCTAAGTTGGAAGACTTCATGTTTCAAGTTTTCTCCTAAATTATTTTTTTTTCCCTGAAATTTTTGATGATAGATCCCACATTGTAGAAGTCAGTCTCTCATTAGCTGAAAAAACTAGCTACCACTGTCTAAAGCCGGACAAAATGCATCTAGGATTTACCATTGCTATGAAAATGAAGAGGTGTAAGCATAAATTTTTCTGTACCCTTTCCCTCTATCAAATCTGATGGCTTAGGCAAGTAATGACAACTCTGCGCTCTTGCTTTTAAGGACTCGTTCCTAGTTCTCATAGGCCTACCTAAGACATGGGGTAGGATAATCGGAGGAGAAAAAACAAAAATCGGGTCAAGCAAAAGCCTACATGCATTGACTCCAGGTAAATGCAAAGGTAGGACTTGACTAGGAAGCACACTCATGATTCCAATAATTGCACAGATGGGTTTTCTAAATTTCCTCAGTATACCTGTGTTGTATATCATCCACACATAAGAAAAAAGCTTGGTACTACCATATGTTACGACCTAATTCCCCAACTTAAGGAAATAGAGCCATTCACATGATCGTAAAATTTCAACCCAAGTTTACCCATCACATAGATATCAGAAATTCAACCATGCAAAATAAATAAATGACAACACTATTCATAAGTAAAGAAGAAAAAGATTGCTGAGTTCTAATAAAAGGAGAACAGGAAGCTACAGAAAAAAAGGGTCAAACAAGCTTAGTGCTTATTGTTTCCACGGCTGCACGTTACCTCAATTCTCACTACTACCTCTATTATACAATGCTTGCACCACCATGCTTCCTCTGCATTCCCATCTTGATCTTCCCCTCTCGTTTCTACTCTCTCGTTCTCTCATGCCATGAAGAAGGATGTGGGAGGGAAGGGGTGGTGTTGATAGTAGACTCTTCCTTGCAACACTATAGAAACATCGAGCATCATAAAATTGTGGAATAACAAATAATAATTGTAGAAACATCGAACATCGTAATTTGATTAAGATTGACAACTTCAAGTGCTTACATCCTTTGCAATAAATTGTGGAAGCAAATAAGATGGATGAAGATCCCACTGTAGCATTTCGTCGAACATTTCACATGCAGCATGCCCCTCACCTTCCCACCGTGCCATTTTGTCCAACACCTTGTCATCCGATCCCTTGTAGGAGGATGAGGGGCAATGCTTAGATTGTCAAAGTGCACACACGGTGAGAGAAACCCAATGAGATTGAACAAAAACAACCCTGAAGGATTGCAAGATCGATCGAGAGAATGCTAATCAAATGAGAGCATCCGAAAGAGATTGGGAGATCGATCAAGAATACTCTAGTGAAATTGATTGGGAGCGAGGTTGATTGAGAGCACCTAGGAGAGATTGATTAAGAATAGGAATGATTGAGATCGTGAGATCAATAAAGAGTACCTTAAGACTTATTTGCGCACCAATATGGAGATCTCGATTGATGGAGCTCCCACAAGATCGAAGAAGCACAGCCATTGATGATCACTCCACTAGGCACCAACGTCCTCCCAACACCATCCATGTTGCTACGAGCCATGGGAACAAGAGATGCCTAAGGGGATCTCATGAGTTGCCATTGAGGTGGACGGTGGGGCTGAAGGCATCGAGGGGGACATCGTTGTGGGGGAGGGAAACATGATGGTGGTGGAGGGGAAGGGAAGGGGGGAAAAGGGAGCGAGAAGAGGATGATCTCAGTAGAGAAGGAGGGCGAGTTAGAAAGGGAGAGGTGTCGACGAGGGAGGTGAGTTGGGAGAGACGTAGGTGGCAATGAGTGTCAAGATGGAGAGCTTACACATTTGGTCTTTTTTAGAAAAAACCAAAATGGTGCTCACTGATGTACAAACATTAGCGACATATAAAATGGCCTATTAGTGACAAATTTATTATCAGTATATATAGGTAAACCGTCGGTATAGGACATTTATTTTGTAGTGCTCATAAGTTTCAACTCTCTTGAGATTTACAAGTGTTCTTAAAGAGCTTAATTACTCATTTTTGCTTACAAAAGATTCGCTACTTTGCTTCCATTGTGGTTCACTTCAATATCTCGAAAAAGGGAAGTTTAAGGGAGTATATACTAAAGTTATATTTGCATTTACATTCGTTTCACAAGATATTGGCTCTATAGGACTTGTTATATTTATTTCAGATTTTTTGTAAAGTTCGGTAGCTAAGTTGTAGGGTTTTCGTTCTTCTCTGATGAAGAGGAACAAAATGTTTCTTGGGGTTGTCCAAGAAGTGGAGTTATACTAGAGCTACACCATTCTCGGATTTGTGGTGTTGATTAGTGATTCTTACTTTAGCAAGGGAAAAATCCTAGATAGAGGATATCTAGTTAGAGATTTTTCCCGATTTGGATTTCTTCTCTAAATACTTGTTTCTACTGTGGTTTGAATTAATGGTGTGATTTTTAATTTGGTTATATTATTTTTAAGCACAAATCACCTCCTCTCTTATGCTGATTTCAACATAATGTAGTTTATTAAGCACTAATCCTTGCACATCTTTGACTTAACGACCCTAAATTTGTTTTAGAGTGGTTAAGACCCTAAAAATGCTTAATCAGATTAAGTAATGTTAGTGACTGAAGGCTACTAATGATAAATAAGTCACCTTGGTCTTGCGACCTCTTTACATTGGCAAAAATTTAATTTATAGATCTAACTATAGTGAACAATTCATTGTAGCACCACAAAAGTGTGATAAGCTAGTCGTGTAAAACTTCAATTCAATCCAATTTGATGCCTGATGATGCCATCAGGCTTGAGAAAATTAAATGCACCAATAAAAAAATAATTTTGACTAACAAAATAATACGTAATATAGCATAAGTCAGGTCGAATCCACAGGAAGAGAGTGTGATGTGACTAATTACGAGTGCTTGTAAATTTATTATTCTTTTTTTCAAATGATTTCTATTTTTTTTTTGGATTTTTAATAGCACAAGAGGTAAATGGTGTTTTTTAGAAAACTAAAATCTACTCAAATGAATTTCTAACGCTAATTTCTCGACAAAATAGGAAAATGAGAAAACCACGGAAAATTATAGAGAATGGTATTCCACCTCACTACCCAACTAAGGTAGGTACATTTCAATAATTATTAGATGAAATCAGTGACTTGGAGTGGTTACCGCTAGGCTTGGTCCATCCCAAAAAAATGATTGCTTAGTTATCTCGCAATTGTAATTAGGGTTTTATATCGTAATATAGTATGCAAGACAACTAACATATTTTATAAATTTATACTGATTTTGAGTCCAAGTCGTTCGTTGAGAAGCTTATTATAATTTAATTCACCAATTATTATCTTAAATTATCTTCCACTAATCTTAATTATGTTAACTAAGCTTATTATAATTGAGGATTCAATAATTAATATGTTAACTTAATAGTTCATAATATATACTTAGGTAGATATACTTAGCTTAGGTTAATAAATAGGATGTATCTAATGTACAATGTATATATATATAATTAATTAGAATCTTAGTTTGCCAATTCATATTAACATTAGTTAAGTTATAAGTTCTTAATAGAGTATAATTTACTTTTTTTGAGAAAGTTATTTTTAAACCTCCCTAAGGGAGGTGTGGATACCCCAAATAGAGTATAATTTACTTAATAATATAGATTACTATATTAAGCTTAGATTTAATTACATAAGTTAATAATATAACTAATTCCTATATAGATTACAATTATAACTTATAGCTATAATAACCTTATATAGATTATAATTATCTTAAATATACTACAAACACATAATTTATTTAGAGTTATAAAACTTAGATTAATTTATACTTAATTAGATTAGCTTAAATTAACCTATTTAGTTTAAGTGTATACATAATAATTACTTCTTAACTTATTAATACTTAGTTTATATTAAGTTAATTAGATTCATATAATTACACATTCATATAGTCTACAAAGCTTAACTTAATGGACCATTAGCTTTTCTAGTTAATTAATAGCTTAAGTATATATTAAGCACATAGAATTAATTGCAAAAAGAAATAGACAAAAACATGGTAATTAATTCTACAAATGACGATTAAAACATTAAGGATGTCAACATTAAGAACATGCTCTCTATTACATAAAAGAAAGAGAAATTAATGCTAAACGAATGTTCTTTTACACATTTGAACCCAATTCAAAGCTAGGTATAACTGCTCTTTACTCTGAAAAATTTGTAGCCTTAATTGTCCGGGATTGATCCAAGTGTCAAGATCTGAAACGTCTGTAGGCCACTCCTCATGGACAATGAACAATATGCTCATAAATATGCTCATTAGTTGGCGCCGAGCCTGTTACACGGTGGTATAAGGGGCACATTTCCGGAAATACTGCATCAAGTTTTCCATCTTCCTACGATGTGGGACTATCTTCAGCTACTCTTCTTCAGTGCGTGGCTGCGCACAGCAACAACTCCTCAACAGCTTCAATCCTTCTCATTCAGAGCGGGATCTTCTTCCAATCAATACCATTACAACCTCAGAAGTTAATCAAATGCTTAAATCATCTCCTGAATGCTTAGTAAGCAATTAAACTCCTTAGAAGAATTGGATTTGGCTCACAGCTTCTAAGCTACTAAAGGCAGAAAGTACACTTGCAGATCTTGTTAACCACCTAAGAATACACTCTCTCGTGACTCTTCATAGCCTCTCAGTGCCTCCTAATGTTTCTAACTAAATGCAGACTTTCAGAAGTAAACCTAAAGCTCATCACTGACATCAAGAACTCAATTCAAAGCTCAAACAACCCAACATATAGGTCCCATACAACAAAATTGGATCGAACGTGCAACAGCTAATAATGGGTCACAATTATTCCTAAAGGATTCTAAAATGTATTACAAACCTTTAGACCCAACTTTGGTTTGCTAATAATGGGTCACAATTATTCCTAAAGGATTCTGAAATGTATTACAAACCTTAAGACCCAACTTTGGAGCTTTGGAAGCTCAAATTGCTGCTAATTTTGACCCAACACAGGTCAGGAGCTGACTCTGTTCTTGAGAGACTTTTGGATCAAATGGACGATGCTAACAAACTTGCAGTAATCACTTGAAGCTTTAGAACATGAAAACTTAGAGAATTAGGCCTTCCTAGTGGGAGCTCAGAGCTGCCACCTTCGCTCAATTATGGATTTGACCATCAGACAAAACTAGTGTTTAAGCAACCCTACACGAAGTTATTTTGAACTCAAAGGATCATGCTGAAGCTTCTCAACCTGTCGCTGGACTCTGACATTGAAGGATCCGTACTGTTCTTCCCTGCCGGAGCTAACGAAGAAGGAGAAGCTCAGGATAATGAAATCACTGAAATGCAAAAGTAAGGGTGAGAATTAAGTGCTTGGGTGTGAGAAAGTCAATTAGAGGTTGTTTGGAGTTGTTAGGCTCGAAATTGTGATGGTTTAAAGTCGTCGGAGATATAGAAGACATTGGAGCACGACAATGAGTAGCCGGAGGTCATCAAAACGGATTTCTCAATGAAACAACTTAAAATTTAGCTCAAAAGATTCCCAAAGAATTCCGTAAGCTCAAAAGCTTATCAGTTGGACCGAGGAAAGCTTGTGAAAGCTATGCGAACTTAAATCAATTAAATGAAAAGCTTGAGTTCGACAGAACACTTGAGTGAAGGAATCAATCGATTGATTGAGGCGAATTGATCCATGAGGTGAGGCGAAGGTGAGTGAGTGATTGATTAGATGTGAGAGCCCACTGGAGCTCCGCCATAGACAACAGTGGTCCGACGGGTATGGAAATGTAGGCGTTTGAAGTGAGAAGGCTAATTGGGAAAAGAAGGTGGATTCCGATCGTGGAAAGGTGAGGAGGGCGATTTGGTGTTCAATTGAGTGAAAGGAAGTCGTGCGACGTCGGATAGAAGTCGCTGGAGTTGGAGGACATGAGAAGATTTCGATTTAATCTAAACCTAAACTACAAATTAACTACCTAGATCTACTCTAAAGAACTAGATACAAAGTTAAAAATTCTAACCTGGATGAAATGGTGAGGGTGGCACCGGTGATTGCTGGTCGGTGATAAGAAAGAAAGAGTTGGGATGTGACAAGAGTTGGCACGAACGAACGGCGAAGAGAGGAAGAAGGTGAGCGCAGCTCCGCTGTTGGCAGGGTGGAGCGGAGGAAGAGGAGGTGAAGGAGGCAATGCTTGCCATCGGAGAGTGTTCGAGGAAGAAGAGAGGTCACACCGGAGTTCAAAAGAAACCTACTGACCAGGCACAGTGCAGGGGAGAGGGCTAGGGACGCGATGCCTTGAATAGTGGGTGCTCAGGCTTATTTATAGGCCGCGACGGAGGTTTGGTGCATTGTATGTGGCCAAAGTTTGTGTCTAGATGCACTAGAACGATAGAGTTCGTCTCTTTGAACGACGACGGTGACGCATGTCAATAGGTTGTCAATGACAAATCCGACGGTGACGGCGGCCACAGTAATGGTAGTTGGCCATCCGATGAGCCTTCATCGGAGGAGGAAGATATCGACGAACGTCGGTCATCGAAATGGAAGAAGAGAAGATGAATGGGGGACCTGATTGTAAATAAAAAGGACTAGATCGTAATGAAAAGGACTTAGATGAAATGGCTTCTAGGGACTCAAATGCAATTTTATGATTTAAATGTGCAAATTAATTTATTTTCTTCTCAACTTTTTATGGTAAACTATATGCACACTGAGAAATAATATTACGGGGTTAAATTACATTTTTTGTGTTATATAACTTAGAGTTTAATATAATGCATTAATTATTAACTTAAGTTATATTTAACTTATTAACTTCATTATAAGAAACTTATCTAATGGTATTAAGTACTTAATCTTAACCTAAGATAATGAAATGCTTAATTGATAATATTAAGGTTTAATTAAGTTATATTTTAGGACCAACCCTATTATTTGCTTAAGTAATAATTAACCCTATTTATATGATATTACTAACTAATTAATCGAGTAAATGACGTTGTGAATCAATGCACGAATTCAATTTGTTAATCGGACATCGTTGTTCAAACCTTGCATTTAATTTACAAATTAAAGTAAATAAATAACGAGAGCACAAATCCGATTTTGAATTTGATTTTGGTTCGATGAGTCTTTGTTGAATCTTTAGGGAGGCGAAATTTAGTTCTTAATCACTTTGAAATCTGCTTAATGATTATTTTCTTTTTGATGTTTTTGGCTTTTGATATTTTTGTGTTCTTTTGATTAATTATGTGAAAGTGACGAAAATAAAACTAAGACTAATGATCACTACTTTTTTTTTTGGTATTTTCTTAATTTGCTCTTTTTTTTAGTCTTTTGATAAGGATATGGAGACAACACAATAAGAATAATGAAATGGAACACGTAATCTTTCATTGCTTAGAAACATAAAACTACGCTATATATGGCAACAACATTGGAATTGAATTGTTCATTACAAAAACATGTGGACTAAGCCACTTATACAAAGCTTGAAAGGAAAGAAACATAAAGTGGTAAGGGATGTTGTCAGTGTAGTCGGATTAGGACAAGGTTCAAAGGTGTGGATTATGGATAGGTGGTGGTCAAGTGTAGACAAGGAAGCAAAGGGTTTGACTGTGTATTGTATGGTGGTTAAGAGGTGTAGGAGATGGTACTAATGGGTGGTGGGCACGACCATGTGGTGGTGGCTGAAGTGGTGATCGGTGGTGAAGTGAGTGGTGTTGGATGAGTGTTGTTGCAGCATGTAAAAAGAAGAAAAAGAAGTAAAACAAAGGAAGAACAGGGGACATTGGGGGGATATATGGTGGTCGGTTGAGGTGAAGAGAAGGAAGAGAGGGAGAGCATGCGAAAGTGGTGGTGGCTGGGTTGTGGTCGATAGTTAAGGGGAAGAGAAGGTGGCAGAGGAGAGGAAAAGTGGAACGGAGGTGGTCAACGGTGGAGTCATGGATGGCCGGTGGGCTACTGCAATGTGTAAAAAGGAATAAAAAAAAATCATAATAGAGGAAGAACAAGGGAGGGGAGGTGGCTGTGTTCGGTGAAAAAGAAGGGAGGAAGAAGAAAAGGAGAAGGGAGTAGTGATTGGCAACTGTGAGGTGGTGCAGCTGATGGTAACACCATCATTCATTATAACTAACTTGATTTAGTCAGATTCAAATGATAAATGCTCCTAAATGATCGTCTGAGGATTATAATTTTGTATTGAACTGATTTGAAAAAAAGACAGGAAAATAGGGTTAACTCTGCCATTTTAACATCCAATCACAAATTTTGATTAACCAAAGGGTTGATCAAGGGTTATTTAAAGGTTAAATGAACTTAAAAGACCAAGTAGTGGGCTCATACTCACTGAATCAGGGTTTCACGCATTTCAAGGAGTAAAACATTACTAAAAACCCTAATTATCAGCCTCATTTAAATTGAAAGGGTTATGGTAGATAAAAATTCAATTTAAACCTCATAAAAATCATTGAAAAATATTATAAGAGGTTTGATACTTTTACTTTGATCGTCTGAACCCATTTTGACCAAGAATAGAGATTCAGACGAAAATTACGCTTATTTGGGTTTCTTTGCAATTAACCCAATCAAATGTAGTCAAAACCTAATTCTAAGTTCACCATTAGATTTCTTAGGTTAAAATTAGGTTAACGCCAAAATTTGGGACCAATCAGAGTCTATCTTGACCTAGTTTGCATTTTGGCTCTTAAAATCTCTATTTCTCACATCTAGACCCCTAGGTTTCAAGTTTTTGTTACATAGACACCCCCAACTTCTCATCGTTCTTACAAAAAGTCCTCCATGCATCATCTCCTTCCTTGCCACATCAAGAAACTTGCAAAAGTCCTAAATCGAACTTCACCGACTTTGATTTAAGAAGATCTCCATCAGATCTTCACCAATCCCACAAAAATTAGTGGGAGTGGTGTTCAGACTATGGGAAAGCATTTGAACATGTTTTTAAATCTTGATATAAAGAGGAACGATCAGGCGAGCTCAGAAAATTCCTAATCGAGAGTTTCCAAAATCTTTATTCCAACGCACAAATTCTTCTTAATTGAGCTCGAAATTGGGCTCTATTTAAGCTCTAGCATGTTTTCATGTATAGGGCAGTCGATTTTTGACTGGATTTCCCTCTTCTCTAGCCAAATCCACCATCGGCTCTGGCAAGCACATCTGCTCATCCTCTTCTGGCCAACCAACCACCAACTTGGAAGGCCCAACCTCTTCCTCTCTTCTTCGTGCTCCTTGATAGTCAAAGCAAGGACATTTCCTACTTCTTCCTCGCCGTTTCCATCATCAGACTTCGTCATCTTCCGTTCGTCTGGTAGGTCAACATTGGATGCTCCTCACCATTGCCCGTCCGTATTTGTAGCCAACTCTCTTCCTCCCCCTCTCCCTCTCTAGCATCTTTCTAGGTCCTTAGTCTCTAGGTTTGTCCACAACACACACCAATCTACCATCGTCTTCCCCAACTTTGGCAAGAGCTTCGACAAGCTCGCACCAGCAACCTTGTCCACCAAACAACACACCGCCACCACTAGAATGTTCCTCATCCTCCATAGATCAAAAGCCCCAAGTTAATTAGGATCTTTGATCACTTTAACCATTGGCCAAATGACTCACACCTCTGTCGTCATCTCCAACGTCGTCCAATGACCCTACACACCTATTCACCAAACCAACACCGCCACTTCACTCCACTCTTCACAGCAATACTTGTGAGCATTTTAATTTGGGCCTAAAGCCCGTATTTCTAATGCTAGGTTCTCACCGGCCATGCCCTCATCGTCACCACACCTTTGCCGTCGCTCCACCATCAACCGTTGATTATTGACTTCGATACAACCTCTAGGAGCTGCGGAACATTTTCACGAAGTCTTCCAGGCTTTGAATTAGAAGGGAGACAACAGCAGCAGCTCGAATTGGAGGCAAAACTCAACAGCTCCTCTATGCAAGGAGAATGAAGAAGTCCTGGGATTATAGTCCCACCTTGGATGTTTTTTATTTTAATTTCAGTATATATTGAATAACCCCCATTGGCTACTTGCCTTCGAGATAGGGGGTCAGGTCCCCATTAAACCATGAGCATGCGCACGCCCTCGCCTGTGCCCACACGCACACGGGCCTAGGACGGTCTGGGCCGGTCTGAATTGGGTCTAATCTGGTCTATTTTGGTCTGATTCTGAGAGAGAAAGGGGGGGTTTTGTTCTTGGGATCCGTGCCTAAGTACTTAGGCAAATTTGTGAAGGCTTTAGATGATTGAGACGTGTGAAGGCTTTGGAATTAAACTTTAAGACAATCTAGTGGTTTGAATTGATCATTTAATTGAGGTATCTAATGCCCTTTAAGCTTGAGTTGAGAGGATAGCTTGATTATTAAGTGAAACATTGGTGGTTTCAACCAGCATTCTTTTTGCTTTCTCTCTCTTTATATATATTATTTTTGTTCTATAACTTCTGGCATACATTGAATATATTTCATATTGAGTTTTGATTGATTATTGTGCTCATTAGTGGATTGAATTGCAATACTTGCTTCTTGTGAATGACCTCGGAACTCACAATTTTTCGAGCTTTACAAATTTAATTGTCGATTCGATTTTCGTCACTATACTACGACACGATTCTCTCCTAAACTAAGATGATTTTCATTCAACATTTAGCGACGTTGCCTACCATTTGGTTTGTGGGACTTGGTAACCTAAGAACCCAAAAATCACACATCGATCTGGTTCAGTGTGCTTAATGAATTATAATGCCAAAAGTGTTCTGTTCTGAAAATGTTTTCTCGAAGATTCGACTTAGGAATGGCTCGAAGACACAAGTTGATTGGACGAGTTCCCAGTGTCGAGAGGCAGAATGAAAAATACTCCCCTCGAAGATGTGTTATAAAATATCTTATCAGGGGCATGTAAGCACCTTGTGTTGGTTCAGGTGCCATGGGCAGGATTATACCAAAATGTTGATTGCCAGGGCTTAAATTTAGCTGCAGAATGCCATGGGCGGCACTATCATGAAGTGTCGAAATCCAAGGTTCTGGGGGTTGCCATGGGTGGTGTTATCCTGAAGCATCGAAAGCCAGGGGCCTTGCGAGGATTGATGGTAGGGACAAGGAATCCAATACATACCATGTTTAGGGCCAATCCATTGTTGAATTTAGGGTAAGTTAGAAAGAAAAGAGAGAAAACTCTCAAAATAAACATCCATCTCTATCTCTCATAAAAAATGCACCAGCAAACTAAACCTGGACTTGCTACGAATACGCATGGGTGTTTTAACTGCTAGGGTCAATGAACCTCTAGGCAGTTTTTGCGCCTCTTAGAAACCTTCGCGACAGACCCAAGGTTGAGGCTGGTCAAGTCTGGATCTTGGCTAGTACTTGAGTACCTCAATGCCTATTATTGGTATTTTGATCTTATTTTTAGAGATACAACTCAATAAGGCATCCTAACGATTAAAATTTGTCTTAGAGATTTGCTTTGGTCCATAGGATTTTGCTAGGGACTAGCATGAGTTAGGCATGCGGGTTTGATGGTAACACCATCATTCGTCATAACTAAGTTGATTTAGTCAGATTCAAATGATAAATGATCCTAAATGATCGTCTGAGGATCGTAATTCTGTAGTGAACTGATTTTAGTGGAAGACAGGAAAACAGGGTTAATTTTGCCATTTTAACATCCAATGACAAATGCAGATTAACCAACGGGTTGATCAGGGGTTAATTAAAGGTCAAATGAACTTAAAAGACCAAGTAGTGGGCTCATACTGATTGAATTAAGGTTTTATGCATTTCGGGGAGTAAAACATTACGAAAAACCCTAATTATCAGCCTAACTTAAATTGAAAGGGCCATAGTAGAGATAAATTCAATCCAAACCTCCTAAAAATCATTGAAAATATTCTAAGAGATTTGGTACCTTCACTTTTAACATTTGAACCAATTTTGACCAAGAATAGAGTTTCAGACAAAAATTTACCCTTATAGGATTCTGTGCAATTCACCAGTGAAACTTAGTCAATACCCAAATCTAAGTTCACCATTGAATTCCTTGGATCCAAATTAGGTTAACACCAAAATTTAGGCCCAAATAGAGTCCATGTTGACCTAGTTTGCATTTTGACCCTTAAAATCTCTATTTCTGACATCTAGACTCCTTGGTTTCAAGTTTTTGTTACATAGACACCCCCAACTTCTCATCATTCTTACAAAATGGTCCTTCATGCATCATCTTCTTCCTCGCCACATCAGGAAACTTGCAGAAGTCCTAACCCCAACTTCACCGACTTTGATTCGAGAAGATCTCCATTAAATCTTCATTAAATCCCACCAAAATTGGTGGGATTGGTGTTCAGACTATGGAAAAGCATTTGAACACATTTCTGAATCCTGATATAAAGAGGAATGATCAGGAGAGATCGTAAAATTCCTAATCGAGAGTTTTCAAAATCTTGATTCCAACGCATGAATTCTTCATAATTGAGCTTGAAATTGAGCTCTATTTAAGCTCTAACATGTTTTCATGTACAGGGCAGTCAATTTTTGACTGGATTTCCCTCTAATTCTTCTTCTCTGGCCAACTCCACCATTGGCTCTGGCGAGCACATCAGCCCATCCTCTTCTAGCCAACCAACCAGCAACTTGGGAGGCCGAACCTCTTCCTCTCTTCTTTGCACTCCTTGCCGGCCAAAGTAAGAACGTTTCGTGCCTCTTCTTCCTTGTCGTTTCCATCACCGAACTTCGTCGTCTTCCTTCCGTTTGGTCGGTCAGTGCCGAACGCTCCTCACCTCTGCTTACCCATATTTGTAGCCGACTCTGACCTTCTCCCTCTCTAGCATCTTTCTAGGTCCTTAGTCTCTAGGTTCGTCCACAACACACACCGATCCGTCACCGTCTTCCCTGACTTTGATAAGAGCTCCAGCATGCCAGAAACCTCATCCACCAAACAACACACTACCACCACCTGAACATTCCTCATCCTTCATAGATCAAAAGCCCTAACATAATTAGGACCTATGATCACTTCAACCCTTGGCTAAACATCCCACACCTCTGTCGTCATCTTCGACGTCGTCTAGCCACCCTACACACCTATTCACCAAACCAAGACTGCCACTTCACTCCACTCTTCACGGTAATACTTGTGAGCATTTTAATTTGGGCCTAAAGCTTGTATTTCTAGTGCTAGTTTCTCACTGGCAATGCCCTCGTTGTCACCACACCTCCGCCGTTGCTCCGCCATCAACCACCGACTACTGACTTCGATACAACCTCTAGGAGTTGCACATCATTTTCACGAAGTCTTCCAGGCGTTAAATTAGAAGGGAGACAACAGTAGCAGCTCGAATTGGAGGCAAAACTCAGCAGCTCCTCTACGTGGGGAGAAGAAAGAAGTCCTGGGATTATAGTCCCACCTCGGACGTTTTTTATTTTAATTTCAGTATATATTGAATAACCCCTGTTGGCTACTTGCCTTCTAGATAGGGGGTCAGGTCCCCATTATACCACGAGCATGCGCATGCCCTCACCCGTGCCCACATGCACGTCAGCCTGGGACGGTCTGGGTCAGTCTGAATCGAGTCTAATATGATCTATTCTGGTATGATTCTGAGAGAGAAAGGGGGAGTTTTGCTCTTGGAATTTGTGCCTAAGTATTTAGGCAAATTTGTGAAGGCTTTAGATGATTGAGACGTATGAAGGCTTTGGAATTAAACGTTTAAGACCATCTAGTGGTTTGAATTGACCATTTAATTGAGGTATCTGATGCCCTTTGAGCTTGAGTTGAGAGGATAGCTTGATTATTAAGTGAAACATTGGTGGCTTCAACCACCATTGTTATTGCTTTCTCTCTCTCTCTATATATATATATATTATTTTTGTTCTATAACTTCCGGCATACATTGAATATATTTCATATTGAGTTTTGATTGATTATTGTGCTCATTAGTGGATTGAATTGCAATACTTGCTTCTTGTGAATGACCTCGGAACTCACAATTTTTCGAGCTTTACAAATTTAATTGTCGATTCGATTTTCGTCACTATACTACGACACGATTCTCTCCTAAACTAAGATGATTTTCATTCAACATTTAGCGACGTTGCCTACCATTTGGTTTGTGGTACTTGGTAACCTAAGCACCCAAAAATCACACACCAGTCTGGTTCAGTGCGCTTAATGAAGTATAATGCCGAAAGTGTTTTGTTCTGAAAATGTTTTCTCGAAGATTCGACTTAGGAGTGACTCAAAGACCCAAGTTGATTGGACGAGTTCTCGATGTCGAGAAGTGGAATGAAAAATACTCCCCTCGAAGATGCGTTATAAAATATCTTACCGGGGGCATGTAAGCACCTTATGCTGGTTCAGGTGCCATGGGTTGGATTATCCCGAAATGTTGATTGTCTGGGCTTGAATTTAGCTACAGAATGCCATGGGAAACACTATCATGAAGTGTTGAAAGCCAGGTGATGGGAACATCATCATGAACCCTAACTAGCACAATTTAATTTAAATAAGTGTGAAGAAGCTCCTACAAAACCTAAAGTGAGGCTTAACTCAGAGAATTCTGAGTTAAAGAATAAAATAAATCATAAGGGGTAAAACTGTAATTTTACTAATGCAGTGCGCAAACAGGGTAATTAAGGGTCTAAACGAAGGTCAAATGAGCTTAATAAGGAGGGAAGTGGGATGATCTAATCTGAAAAGGGATTATAGCAACTTCTATGAATTAAATGACATTCTGTAACCCTAAAATAAATCCACTTTAATTCACGAGGTTCGAGGCAGGATAAAAATCAACTAGACCCTCTAAAATTCATGAAAAAATATTTCCTAGGGTTTAGAACCTTCAATTTGGCCTTTGCAACCTATTTTGACCTAAAATGAGAACCATGCCCAATTTATGACCTAATTTGGGTTTTTGTGCAAATTGACCGGTCAAACATAGTCCAACCTAAAATCAAATTTCACCATTAAAATCCTTAGGTTCAAATTAGGCTAGTATAAAAATTTTGGCCTAAGAGAAGATCATCTTGACCGACTTTACAAATTAGTCCTCTTAAATTACTTTTTGACCCTTATCTTTTGAAACCCTTGCAAATGGCCCCCTATCTTTCTCGTCGTTCTTTGCAGAACGATCCTCCCTTCCATTTCTAAGTAGTGCCATACCTCCGGTGACCTTGCGCGGAGGTTGGAGCCGCGCAGGGCATGGCGCCCGCTCTCAAGAACGAACGGGAGGTTCCCTGCGTCGTCCTCTATCGCAGGGACCCTCCCATGACCTCTGCAACCGGCCATGCCTCTCGTGCGAATGCACGAAAGGCATGGGTTTCCGTTTCTGGCCATCTCCGGCAAGCACGGCACGTCTCTCCCTCGGTCCCCTCTCCTCGCAAGTGCCTTTATAAGGAGCGACGGGGTCTGCCATCTCCTTCAGCCTACTTCAGGCGGAGAAAAACCCTCAATTTCGTCTCTCCCCTCTCCGGTCAGAGTGCCCTAGCTTCCGGCGATCCTTCTTCCTCCTCCTCATTGCTCTGCTGCCGTACCTGCAGCAGAGCCTACTCTGCCCCGTCTTCCCACGCCAGGCCGCACTAGCTGGTGCCCTCAGATCTCCTCCTCATCGCCGATAACCCCCTCCTGGGCACCTTCATCCCCAGCTCCGGCAGGCACGAGCCGGACGTCTTCCTCTCCCTCTTCGTCGATTAAGTAGGTAGGAATCTTCCCCTTACTCTCCTTTCACTTTTCCCTCATTCAATTAGCATTTCAGACCCCTCAACTGCCACTACCACCCCCATCTGCTCCACCTCCGGCCGCCATCTCCGGCGAGGTCGCTCCACCTTCACAGGCCATTTCACCCCTCGCCGACAAGCCCAAAAGCTCCCCCTCACTCCACTCAAGCGTTTCCCCCACTCCATTCACCGCCCTTCACCTCCCGACCACCCCCCGAACACACCTACTTCCGCACACAGTCTGCCCTAGGCACACGGACACAGGCGCTCTCGCGCCTCACCGACCCTCGCACTGCCTTCGCCACACTCCGGCGAGGCTCCCTGCGTTGTCTGATGTGGTCGTGAGGCTGTCTTTGTGATTTCAGGTCTCCGCCTCCTCGTCGCCATTGACGAGCTGCTGAAGCTTCTTCGCAGGCAGCTCCAGGACTCCTCCAGCCCAGGCATGAGCTCCAAGCAACGCAAGGTGCTTCCGCGAATGCACCCAGGTTCACAATTGGGGTCACGAGCCTTCGCTGCTGCCCTAATTTCCAGTGCCTTCTCGCCTACGAGCGCGGAGCAGAGGTGGGACTTTAGTCCCACCTCGTAAGTGTGTGGCCCCGTGACCACACTTTAATTGATTTTGTGATATTAGCTGTTCACCTTCGATACACAGGGGTCAGGTCCTTCACCCACGCACGCAGCGCGCCACATGCTCGCACCCGCCCTCGCCCGCGCTCACGCCCCGCGGGCCTGGGTTGAACACGACTACCCGACCAAGCACTCCTCGCCCACCACCGCACGCCGGTGGGCCTGGTCCCGGGCGCGCAACCCGAACCCGATTACCCAACTCTGGGAGAGCTTTCCCAAAGAGAGATTCAGAGATAGAGAGACGCAGGGAAGGGGTAGGGGTAGGTTTTGCACTGATAGTTGTGTGTGCACGCGTAGGGAAGAAGAAAAAGAAAAAGAAGAAGAAAAGAAGGAAGAAGAATGGAAGGAAAGGAGCTGAAGGAGAAGAAAAGGAGCTGCACTGTAGCAAGCGCACAGTTAAGCCGTCTGAGCACCGAGTCAGATGTCGGAAGGTCAGCAGCCAGAGCAAAGGAAAACTACAGCTGTTGAAGAAGAAGAAAGAAGACGCAGAGAAGAAAAAGAAGAAGACAGGAGAGAAAGAAAGAAAGAAAGAAGAGGAACGGCCAGAGCAGAAGAAAAAGAAAAAGAAAAAGAAGAAAACCAGAGATGAAGAAAGGAGGAAGACTTAGCAGCTGAAGGAAATCAGAAAGAAGGCAGAAGCCTCTGCCGCCGCAAGGAAGACGAAGAGAAGAAAATCTGAAAGGAAGAAAGGAGAGAGAGAAAGAGGAACCACAGAAGCAAAGAAGAAGAAGAAAGAAGAGAGTCGAAGCCAATCACCCATTCTTTCTCTCTCTCTCTCTCTCTTAATTTTTGTAAAACCTTATATATTGAGAATTCATAGGCTTCTAGAATTATGGTTGCTCCCTGAGTTCGACCTCGGGAAACTTGTCATTCCGAGTAATAAATTATATTAAACTGGTAACTGTTTTGTCATATACCATAACGACTATAATAACTATAAAGACGAAATGCAGACACCACCAGGGTTCTGGGGGTTGCCATGGGCGGAGCTATCCCGAAGCATCGAAAGCTAGATACCTTGTTAGGATTGATGGTGAGGATAAGGAATCCGATACATACCATGTTTAGGGCCAATCCGTTGTTGGATTTAGGGAAAGTTAAGAAAAAAGAGAGAAAACTTTCAAAATAAACATCCATCTCTATCTCTCATAAAAAATGCATTAGTAAACTAAACCTGGACTTGCTATGAATACGCATGGGTGTTCTAACTGCTAGGTGATGAGTGGCTACTCATCATAGCTAAAAGGCCGAAATTAAGCTAGATACTAAGCAAAACAATATCAAATTAACACATAAAAAGGGTTAAGTGTGGGAATTAAAGAAAAGACCTAAAACTTTTAATGTGTGTTAAAATCTCCTAATTAGGTCACAAAAATGAGATATTCTGAAAACTAAAGAACAAATGATGATCCATGCATCAATTGAACACATAAACAAGTTTGAAAAGACAAATCAGAAGTAAAATCAATGTCTTAAATGTTCAATTAAGCACATGTAAAAATTTGAAAGCAATTGGACATCATTTAGGCTTAGAAATAAATAGATTACAATTAGGTCCTTCATGCATTACATTTCTACCCTTCAAAACTCCTTCCTGGACCTTTTTGCAAGCCGCAGGGACCCTTCTGTATGACTGCAGGGCCCTTCCGGTTATAGTTCTTCTCACTTTTGGACCTGCACGCTATTCTTCTACCCCTTCGTTTAAGGGTCTTCCTGCAAGTTTTCCCTCATTTCAGAGAGAAGCCTGTGTTCTTCACGCGCACTGTAGCGCGCGAAGAACACAGCCATTCTCGACCGTCCATCGTACTTTTGATCTCGATCTGCGGCTGGAATCAAATGGAACCTTCGCGCGATTCGGTGCGTGCGTTCACCTCTCTTCCCAGATCTCATCTGACGGTCAGATCTCTCTCTTGACTCGCCGCGCGCTCTACCCATCTCATCCTCATCGCCGGCCTGATTCTGATTAACCTCACCCTTGCGGTGATCTCAGTCACTGAGCTGCTATTTAAGCACCTCAGTGGTGTCGCGCGCAGGGGATCGCTCCCTCCTACATCTCTTAGCGATCAATTCTTCCACTCCAGTCTCTCCTCCTCATCTAGACCCTGATTTCACAGCCACCGGCTGTGGAATCATCGCCTGCTCTCGACCCTCCTCGTCGCTAAGGACCTCGTAGCACCTGAGGACGACCCTGGAGTCTCACTAGTAGACTCTTCCCTTCGCTGGAGTCACCCTCCTCCTTTCTTCCTCCTTAGCCGCCGGCTAAGGACCCATAGGTCCCATTCTTCCTTTTAGTTTAGTTTTTAATTCTGCACAAGTAGTTTTAGATTTAGTTTGCAGTAGTTTAGAATAGATTTAGTTTTAATTGTTAGTGTTTAATGTTAGCTGTAGTTAGATTAGTCTTAGGAGTAGAATTAGTATTAGATCCCCTCCCTCACCTCCTCTGATCAGTCCAGATCAGAGGGGAAGAATCATCTGTTCACTGTTCAATTTATCTTCCTCTTCATGTTTTGTTTTTCCATCATCCAGATTCTGATTCTTGTTTTTTTTTTCCTTTTAACGACGAATTTTTCATCAATCACCCACACATCCTGACCCAATTTCAGATCTGATGGCACACTGCCTCAGATCTGAAAGTGGCGTCACAAGCACCATTTGGGGCTTCTCACTCACTCCATTTGTTTCACAAAAGCCCCTCTGTTTTAAATGGATTGCCTCAGTTTGTCAGAGCACTTTTGATCTGGATTTTAAAGGATTTTTACTCTCTGAAATGTTTTGACAGATCGGACAAATTGAAGGGATTTTTGGTTTTCATTGTAGGCAAGGATTCTGAGAAGTTCTCTGGTGACAGAGAACCAATCAGAAGAGCCTTTCATGATTCTGTTTATACTTTGTTTTGAATGCATTCGCCAGCTTCCATTAAATTTCCTTAATGCATTCTTAGTCTCTTTTTGCTATTTCAGAACTGCCATGCACTATTTGTGTTGATGATCATTTCTGTATGGTGATTCTCTAACCTAAGGAGTTTTCCATACTCCTTAAGGTTGCAAGAAACTGGGATTGTGTTTCTTTGGTTTTAATTGATTGAGCTAAGTCTTCCTTCATGCTGTCTATGGCATTAGGAAGACTAACTCAATGCCATTTGCTGTTTTGATCTGAAAGGATGCTTCTGATAAGGTTTTTTTCTAATGAGTGTTTGAGCTGAATTTACATGAGATTTTCGTGAGATTTAAACCCCTTTCAGATTTGGATTTCAACTCTGTAAATTGTAGTTTGTTTTGAATTTTATCTTACTCCCAGTTACACAGCAATATGCTGCATCTAGCAGCTACATTCCCCTCTTCTCTAAACTCCCTTCTTCTCTAAATTTCCCTCTTCTCTGTAGAATACTTCCTCCCTCTTCAAGTGGACTAACTGCAGCAGCAGTTAGCCATTTGACAGTGGCTTAAGCCACTGCCACTGTAAACAACACATGCAGCACATTCTTCTTTTCTCCATCTCCTCTGACAGTAGCTGCAGCTGCTGCCCAAACTCAAATAAAAAAAAATCAATCAACTCTAATTCCCTAACTTTATACAAAAGCCTAATGGCATAGACTTATTTTAAAACTGTAAATACACCCATTCATAGTATTATAACTATAACTATAGCATATTAGTTAGATACATAGTTATACTGTAAATATGTATAAAACCTGTACAGAAATTCGTATACATATGTAATCTATGTAAAAATATGTATATATATTAATCTAGTATGTATGTATCTACTGATTTATGTATACATATATGTACAGACTTATATTTACTGATTTAGTAGCTAAGTTAATAGGTTAGAGTAATAATCAAGTAAATAAATCTATAAACGTGGGAATATATATATATATGTATATATTAAGTAATTTAAGTTAGTCAAAGTATAATTATACCTAGTATAACTTACTATAACTTAGTTTTAATTATAAACTACACAGAATTGCTATTTTAGCCTCAATAAAACATAAATAAATTCGTAAAAATACAATAAAAATATGTATTAAATACTTAAGTATGTAAGTTAAAACTGTTTAAGGTCAATTAGACCATTTACTAATTATTTTATAAGTAATTAACTCTTTAATCACCTAAATCAACCTGTATAATCAGCCTAGTTTAGCGAATTTATTTGTATAGTAAATATATTTAAAATTAAAAATTAATTAATCAATTATGTAGTATTATGTAAATATTTTATTTACCATATTTTATTTTTTTTAATAATTTATGGCCCCAAATCGAGGGCCAAAAACGCGCACAGACGCAGCTGCGTCTGATTTCCAGCGCACGATGTGGCGCTGGAATAGCGCCACATCGTGTGCTGCAAACCAAACGCAGCTATATAAATAGAATTTATGCTATAGCTTAGTTAGTCGTCATGGCGCCGGGCGCCCGAAACGTCACCTGTTCCGTCTGATCCGATAACCCGATTCTGATATGTGTTGAATACTGAATGCGTGATTCCTATGTGGGGCTGGGAGCCCGAGTGTGTGCGAACTTATTGAAGGCGTTGGGCTGAGGCCCTGCGCTGATACGAAAACGTAATTAAGCACCTAATCTGAGATTAGGGCGCGCTTAGTAGAGGTCTGGTCCCACCCTAAGGGTGCTGTGTATCCCTCGAAAAGCGCGCCCGCTAATTAAATACATTTTACACTAAGGACTCTCCACCGCAGCCTCTGAAAGACTACACAGAACAAAATGAAAGGACAGACGACTTAAAAAAAAAAAAAAAGAGATAACACGAGATAACAACAGAAAAGACTGTACATATGTAAAATTAAACCCACATAATTACTAACAGAATAAAACGACACTATAAATGTCGCTAAAGATCTCAGTTTGCTTCTTTAGGTTGTATATAGTGTTTTCTGAGATTTAGCGACGTTTATATCTGTCACTAAAACTGATATATATGTCACTATAAATAAATGACTAGTAAGTTAAGTTTTTACACCATGGTATCCTAATGTAGTATGAACTAACATATTAGTGTTAATAGTATAACTTGTAAATACATAGTTTAGAGTATAATAATAGATTGTTTGATGCTTGTTCATAGTTAGCATTTTTGCAAGCACTTCTTAGCAACTAGGTAAATAAAACATTCATTCATTCTTTAAATGTAAAGTTTCTTTTTGAATAAGAAGACAATTTTGGAGATAATCAAAGAGTGACCGAATTAAACACAATAAATTGCCTCCCAGAGAACGACCTGGAACAAAACCAGTAAAAATTAGATAAATAAGCAAATGATAATAATGGTTGTAATGACTGGAACTCACCCATACTCACCACTATACGACATCCTTAATGTTATATTATACACCCTATACTACAACGACATGATCAACAATTATTACCAATAAACATTTACAATCACTACACCATTACATATTTTTGGCGCCGCTGCCGGGGAGGCAACGCTCTTTGCATCAAAATTTTCTTTTCATTCTTTTGTATATAGAAATCATCCATTCATTCATTGTAATTGCTTTTATTTTCCATTGAATTAATTGTGTATACATTCCTCTATTCTTTTACTAATCATTTATTTTTTCCACAGCACTTGAGGGGAAGTGTCGTCTTCCTGGTGGAGTCGCTGCGCTCCAGATCCGTCTTCCTGGTGGAGTTTTGCCTCGAAGTAGCTGTAGGATTTTAGTATTAGTTTTAGTATAGATAGTTTTAGGTTTATTGATTAGGAGCAATTGTTAGTCATAAGTTGTGAGAGCTTGTTCTCACACAATTTTTGTAATAATTCTGGACTGTCTGGACTTTATTTCTTTATCTTCTTAATTTCTTTCCTTACTTTTGAATTGCATATAAAATTTTTCAGAAAAATCAAAAAATAAAAAAAAAATCAAAAAAACCTCATACTTATCTAGCAGCAGCATAACCCTAGGCATCCATTTTTAGGATTGCATTTCATTCCTGCTAGATTTTAATTCAAGTCAAATCTGCATTAGAAGATTGCTGGAGTCAGGTACGCATTTCTTACCTAACTCTAACTCCTGCCATATTTGCATTTGACTTAAAGTTAAGAAGACCACTACTTGTTCTGAACTGAATTAAAAAGTGAAACGAGTAGCATAGAAAACACATTTTAATCACTTCAATTAAATCAAAAAGGAGATAGCAAAATTGGGTGAAACCATGTTTGAGATTTTAATCGCCTTGTGTTGAATGTTATCGTGCACACAGCACGATCACTTAAGGCCACAATACACGGGTTTCTACCTCATCTTTCTGCAACCACAGGATCTGGATTCGCACGCTCAGTCTAATCCAGATTCCCAGTGGATTTTAGAGGTCTGCACTTCGCTAGGTTTATCTTAGGATACGTACAATTGCTTGAAACAATTGTTTGCGTATAACATACTTTGCGTAGCAGCCTCTAGGAAAAATTTTCTCCGATTCATTTCGATTGATTGGTCTTCTTGAATTGAGATTTTATTGGGATTCTTCTGTTTTATTGTGAACGTTAAAAATCTTTCCCATTGAGTTGGATCGAATTAGAGTAAACGGGATTTCAAAAAAAAAAAAAAAAAAAAAAACCAACTCAATGGAAGGTAGGAGATCCCAAAACCCAGAACTTGTACTCCCCTTGGGTACTGCTACCCAAGCTACTGCATCATCTTCTTTGCCTTCCACTTCTAATCCCTTACCTCCTGAGTCTCAAAATACTTTCCACAATCCCCCTCGCCAAGAGGATGATCTTGATTCTTCACACTTTGAGGATTTTGAAGAACTTCCTCCAGACTTAGTTGCACATCCTCTACCACAGCAACCACCTATCCCTAGGTTCCAACCTCCACCTTATCCTAATCATCCTAATCCACCCCCGGAGAGAGGACCTATGCCTCATCTTCAGCACCTTTTCGATACACAACTACAAATGAATACCTTAACCCAACAGGTGCAACAGCTTGCTCAAGCTGTAAATCTATTAGCTAACCCCCAACCACAACCACTTCAACCTAGAAATCCTCAGGCACCACCCCAACCCCGTAGACCTCAACTACGAGATTATTATAATCCCGCAGTTGCCCAACCAATGCCTGTGGTACGTTATCCCAATGGGGGTCGTGCTGCTGAACTGAAGCCGAACATTATAGCACTCATTCCTCACTTCCATGGACTTGCTTCTGAGGACCCTTTTCAGCATTTAGAGGAGCTGAAGAATCTTGCCCAAACTTTGGGTCCGCAAGGACATGATCAGCACACGCTTTTGATGAAAATGTTCTCCTTTTCATTAAAAGATAAGGCAGCCTTTTGGTTTAGAACACTTGCACGGACTACACCTATAGATTCCTGGGCTTCTTTAGAACATGAGTTCTTAAAGAAGTACTTTCCTGTAGGCCGCACTAATGCCTTAAGGCGTGCCATCACCACCTTCACCCAGAATTCAGGAGAACCTATGCACGAGGCTTGGGAGAGATTCCATGAGCTTTTGAGAAAATGTCCCCACCATGGTGTCCCACGCTGGCAACAGGTTCAGATCTTCTACCATGGGCTCCATGATGACAAACGGAATTTTGTAGATGCCGCTTGTGGAGGCAATTTCCTGTGTCGGGACGAGGACTCAGCCTTTGAGCTCTTTGAAGGCATGGCCGAAAACTCTATTAATAATGCTTCAATGAGCGTGTTTAATAGAAAGTCCTCACATTCCCACTCACACACGGGGGTACATGAAGCCCAATCCAGTAGCAAAGACTTAGAGATAGTGGCTAGTCAACTGGATAAAGTGGGCTTAATCGAGAAGAAAGTAGATGAAGTATGGAAATTTCTCTCAAAACACCCATCTTCTTCTTCTCAGTCACCAGCACAAAACACTTCTTCTCAGTTTCCCACAGGGAGGGAAACTGTGAATAACCTTTCTGTGACACAAACTGCATTACCGGATTTTCCATTTCCATATCCTTCACCGGTTGGAGGAACCTTTGTTCCTCCCTTCACTGACTTCCCTGCACCTTCTGGAGCTTCGGAGGAGCTTCATGCCATTCACAATGATCCTTTCACACAAACCTATAACCCTGGATGGCGTAATCATCCAAATTTCTCGTGGTCGGGAAATTCACAAAGACCTCCTTTTCAACAACCTTCTGCACCACCATTGCACAACCCGATCCGAGCACCACCTCCACAATCACACGGATATCCACCGCGTACCTACCAGCAACCCCAACCCAGGCCCACCCAATACTCTCAATCTGGGCCTACACGAGATGACCAGTTGGGGTCTATCATGAAAGCTCTTGCTGATATGCAACAACAGAATATTGCTATGCAGCAGAGACAGGACGCGGCCTTAGCTGAGATGAGAGCCCAGCTATCACACTTGACGGAGTCCCGTCAACCACATTCACTCCCATCCCAAGCACAACCCAACCCTAGGAACATACCTGCTCAAAGGTATGTCCAACCTAGACCAGCACTGCAAAACCAAACACATGACATTTCACAAGCAGTGCACAACACTGAATTCTTCACTGACTCAAATTCTTCTCTTGCACAAACGCAACCACCTCTGCTACCTAACAATGATTTACCATCTACCTCTAGAGCTGAACTAAATGCCATAGTCACTAGGAGTGGTAAATGCACACTAGATCCACCTCTTCCAACACCTACCACTTCTAGTTCTGCTCCTCCACTTCCTACTTCTCCTCTACCTATAACTGAACCTCTCATAACTCCAGTACCTTTTCCTGAAGCTTTAAAGAAGAAGGAGAAAGGAAAGAAAAAGACCTGTTTGCTTAAGCTCTTTGAGCAAGTCCACATAAACATCCCCTTGTTGGATGCAATCCGCCACATCCCTCTTTACGCTAAGTTTTTAAAAGACCTATGTACACCTAAGCGTAAAGCAAGAATTCAAAAAGGGAGTAGTCCAATCATTCTCTCGGAACAAGCTAGTTCCATCATCTCTAGTACCCTCCCAACTAAGATGAAAGACCCAGGCACCCCTCTCTTATCCTGCATGATAGGTAACACCACATTCAATAGAGCACTACTTGACCTAGGTGCTTCCATCAATCTTATCCCAACCTCTCTACTGACACATTTTGAGGTTGGCAATTTGAAGCCAACCAAGGTGTCCCTGCAATTAGCTGACAGATCAGTTAAGACACCTCAGGGAGTGTTGGAAGATGTCATAGTGCGGGTCAAGGATTTTTACTTCCCTGTAGACTTTATAGTCCTTGACATGGAAGTACCTGAAGATATCCAGAATACACCTATCATTTTAGGAAGACCTTTCTTGGCTACGGCCAATGCAAACATCAATTGTGAGGAGGGCCTTATAGAATTAAAATTTGGAGATCAGAAAATAAAAATTGATATTTTTCAGGCCCAAAGAGGACCAACCTGTAGTTTAATTGAAGAAATCTTCTCCCTGGATTCATTGGATCAATTGGTTGAGGACACCTTGATCAATTCATTAAATTTAGAACCTCAACACTCTTTGGACTCTGACTTGACTTCCACTGAGATACCAAATTTAGAGACTGAGGACCTTCCTCCCATTCCATTAGTATCTCTAGGATCTCCTGAAACTTTCACACCTGCTCCTTCTGATCCTGTGCCTGTTGAACTCAAACCTCTTCCTGACTCTCTCAAATATGTTTTCTTAGGACCTGATCAGACCTACCCGGTGATTGTTAACTCTTCCCTTTCTTCTGATCAAGAGTCACGACTCTTATCTGTCCTAAGAGCACATAGGCAGGCTATAGGATGGAGCCTTTCTGACCTTACTGGCATCAGTCCTTCTTATTGCACACATAGGATTTTCACTGAAGAAGGATCTAGACCTACTAGACAGCCCCAGCGTAGATTAAACCTTACATTACAAGAGGTGATAAAAAGTGAAATGATTAAATGGCTGGACAATGGAATTATCTACCCAATTTCTGACAGTAGATGGGTAAGTCCTGTTCAGGTTGTGCCAAAGAAGGCCGGACTTACCATCATCACCACTGATTCTGGAGAAGTCATCCCTACACGCATTGCTAGTTCGTGGCGAGTATGTATAGATTACCGAAAACTCAACCAAGCCACGAAGAAAGATCATTTCCCTTTGCCCTTCATTGATCAAATACTGGAAAGAGTGGCAGGGAATAGATTTTTCTGCTTTTTGGATGGCTATTCAGGATATAATCAGGTGGCAATTCACCCCGATGATCAGGAGAAAACGACATTCACCTGCACCTACGGAACCTTTGCATTCCGTAGGATGCCTTTTGGATTGTGCAACGCACCTGCTACATTCCAGCGGTGTATGTTTGCAATCTTTTCTAACTTAGTAGGCGATTGTTTAGAAGTCTTCATGGATGACTTCTCGGTCTTCGGGAGAACATTTGATGCATGTCTAGACCACCTGACCAAGGTCCTGCAAAGATGCATTAATGTGAATCTGGTACTTTCCTGGGAGAAATCTCATTTCATGGTAACTGAAGGACTTGTATTAGGTCACCTTATTTCTGAGAGAGGAATTGAGGTTGACCGCGCGAAGGTAAAGTTGATTTCTGATTTACCACTACCTTCGTCGGTTAAGCAAATTCGATCTTTCCTCGGGCATGTTGGTTTTTATCGCCGCTTTATAGCGGATTTCTCGAAAATAGCCCGACCTCTCACTACTCTCCTCTCTAAAGACGTAGACTTCCAGATCTCTGACGATTGTGTTCGTGCCTATACGACACTTCGTGATCTGATTACCAAGGCACCCATACTGCAACCCCCGAATTGGTCTCACCCTTTTGAGATCATGTGTGATGCCTCTAATTATGCAGTAGGAGCTGTCCTTGGTCAAAAATTGGACGGGAAACCCACAGTCATCTATTACGCTAGCAAGACCTTAGATGAAGCTCAGAGGAATTACACCGTCACGGAAAAGGAATTGCTAGCTGTAGTATATGCACTGGAAAAATTCAGACCTTATCTTTTAGGTTCCCACATTATAGTCTACACTGACCACACGGCAGTTCGATATCTTCTCGCCAAGAAGGACGTGAAATCTCGTATGATTAGATGGATCCTACTTTTACAGGAATTTGATTTAGAGATTCGTGATAAGGTTGGAAAGCAGAATGTGGTAGCTGACCACTTATCCCGCCTTCCTTCTGAAGCGATTTCTCCTTCTTTACCTATCTCTGACCACTTCCCTGACGAGCAATTGCTGGTCATTCATTCTGATCTTCCCTGGTATGCTGACATTGTCAACTACCTGGCTTCTGGACTCATCCCCACTAATTGGGTCCGACATCAAAAAGACAGACTTAGATCCGAGGCCAAGCACTATTACTGGGAAGAACCTTGGCTTTTCAAGCATTGTAAAGACCAGATCTTTAGGAAGTGCGTCCCTGATAAGGAGATTAGAAGCATCTTATCATTCTGCCACGACCAGGCGTGCGGCGGTCACTTCTCTGGCAAAAAGACCGCTGCAAAGATTTTGCAGAGTGGTTTCTATTGGCCCACAATCTTCAAGGATGCACACGAATATAGCAGGGCATGTTCACGCTGTCAGTCTCTTGGTAGTATTGGCCGCCGAGACATGATGCCCTTGAATCCGATCATGGTGTGCGAAATCTTTGACATTTGGGGCATTGACTTCATGGGACCTTTTCCTAAATCTTATGGCTTCGAGTACATATTGTTGGCAGTTGAGTATGTTTCAAAATGGATTGAAGCCATCCCCTCAAGGACTAATGATCATAGAGTTGTGACACAATTTGTTCAAGATTTCATCTTCTCTAGATTCGGGGTACCTAAAGCCATCATTAGTGATGGAGGGTCTCATTTTAGAAACACACATTTTCAGTCCCTACTGCAAAAGTATGGGGTGTCACATAGGATTGCTACATCTTATCACCCTCAAACCAATGGACTTGCTGAATTATCTAATCGGGAGATCAAAAAGATTTTACAGACTACCATCCGACCTGATAGAAAGGATTGGTCTTCCCGCCTTTCTGATGCGTTGTGGGCATATAGGACAGCCCATAAAACCCCTTTAGGCATGTCTCCTTTTAGACTTGTGTACGGGAAACACTGTCATCTTCCTGTCGAATTAGAGCACAAAGCCTATTGGGCCATCAGAAAGTGTAACTTAGACTTAGAGAAGGCCGATGATCTTAGGAAATTACAAATGTCTGAGCTCGATGAATTAAGGAATGAATCTTATGAAAGCTCAAGGATGTATAAGGACAAACTTAAGGCCTTCCATGACCGTCACATTCTTAGGAAATCTTTTCACCCTGGAAAAAAAGTCCTTCTCTTCGACTCTAGACTGAAACTCTTTCCTGGGAAGTTAAGATCAAAATGGATTGGACCTTTCAAAATCTTGAGATTATTTGATAATGGAGCCGTTGAGATCACTGAGCTTGACAAATCTGAACCCTTTATTGTTAATGGACAAAGACTGAAACCTTTCATTGAGCCGCATGATCTCAGACTTGTCAATTCCACCATTTCGCTCCTACATTTTGAGCTACCAAACTAAGTTTTCGCCTAGCTGACGGCGTTAAACTTAGCAAACACCTACCCTTGTATATAGCTGTTTTACACCTTTCTTACTCTTGCCTTTATTTGCATATAGTGTCTACCCTTGCATTCTGAGCATACATTCATTGACACACATGTCATGCATTTCACTTCCTAGCCCGACTGTTCACTCTGATCCTAGATCAGACTTAAAATCGTCCGCACAGAGATTGTATCTCCTCATTCCGACTTCCTTTCATCACCCAGTCTAGGATAGTGAAAAGCAGAGCATGCATTTACATCCACCCTTTCATTCAATGAGGACATTGAAACATTTAAGCATGGGGGGGTGTAAATGGTAAACCATTTAAACCAAAATGCAATTGTAGACACAACTATAGTACATATAGTATTATCAAAAAATTATATACTTCAAAAAATTGAAAAATTTTGAAAAAATTTTTGAAAAAAAAAAAATTAAAAATTACAAAGCTAAAAATACAAAAAAAATAACAAATCAGAAAAATTCCAAAAATACAATAAGGGACATGTACTTCATTATCAAAGGAGGACATTCATTTCAAGAGGGGAGGGAGAGAAAGAAAAAGAAAAAGAAAGAAAAGATAAGTGATCTTATAGTTGAAATAAAAAAATAAAAAAATAATAAAAATAATAATAGAATAAGTGTCTATGGACATTCAACCGTTACTGGTTTGACCTGCCAGGCCATAGAAGCTTGGTACAAGCTTAGGCTTAATACACTTCGAGCCTTGACAAGATAGACCACAGTCTCTCCTAACTTTAGGATAATTCTTGTACCTGAGTCACCATTACAGGATTCGTTGGTTTGCTTTGACTTAGGAGTCTAAGTAACCTTGGCTTACACTACACAGTGTCAGGAAAGACCACTTGAACCTAAGCCTCAACCCTTGTGTTCATTAGGGAAGGTGGAGTCCTTACCTGTGCGTGCAGGTAGACTCTTTGTCCTAATCTTTAGTTTTGTGTCTAGGAGAAGCTCTTTCCACAAAAGAAATCCACCCACCAAATACAGTGTGCTCTACCAAATAAGTTTCGGAGACATACTGTTCAAAAAAAAAAAAAAATCTTCTCTGAGCCACAAATACAATAAGGGTTGTGATTGAATACCATCAATTTTTGAGAGTCATCCGAAAACATGAGCTGAAGTTAGGACCAACCTGGACTTAAAAAGAAGTGAAACCCCGGGAATGAGCCTTAGAATTCACCTGGTTAGTCCTGACTTATCACAAAGCACACCATAACTTCATAGCATTCTGAGTCTCTGTAAAAACCCCCTGAGTCCTGGAATTCGACTTAAGGTTTAAATATCAAGAATCCTTGTTGGTTGAGAGATGGTCTATGTCATTTAAGTCTCGAGTTCTGGTAGGTTATCCTCAGTAACCAGGTTCTCACAATGTCCAAAAACACAGTTGGTTTATTGAAAAAATTTTTCAGCTTAAAGATCATCATAAAACACTTAAAAATTTTTTGAAAAAGAAAAAAAAAGATATCTTTGCACACTTACCTTGCTGATACTTAAATTGCCTTACACTTCAACAGATTGTTTGCTAAGGGACTAGCAAAACGTAAGCATGGGGGTATGATGAGTGGCTACTCATCATAGCTAAAAGGCCGAAATTAAGCTAGATACTAAGCAAAACAATATCAAATTAACACATAAAAAGGGTTAAGTGTGGGAATTAAAGAAAAGACCTAAAACTTTTAATGTGTGTTAAAATCTCCTAATTAGGTCACAAAAATGAGATATTCTGAAAACTAAAGAACAAATGATGATCCATGCATCAATTGAACACATAAACAAGTTTGAAAAGACAAATCAGAAGTAAAATCAATGTCTTAAATGTTCAATTAAGCACATGTAAAAATTTGAAAGCAATTGGACATCATTTAGGCTTAGAAATAAATAGATTACAATTAGGTCCTTCATGCATTACATTTCTACCCTTCAAAACTCCT
The DNA here is from genome assembly GCA_037157565.1 of Thalassia testudinum. Taxonomy (NCBI): domain Eukaryota; kingdom Viridiplantae; phylum Streptophyta; class Magnoliopsida; order Alismatales; family Hydrocharitaceae; genus Thalassia; species Thalassia testudinum. Next base: position 18,285,472 of record JAZHRO010000015.1, on the reverse strand, counting down.
TCCTAGACCTTTTTGCAAGCCGCAGGGACCCTTCTGTATGACTGCAGGGCCCTTCCGGTTATAGTTCTTCTCACTTTTGGACCTGCACGCTATTCTTCTACCCCTTCGTTTAAGGGTCTTCCTGCAAGTTTTCCCTCATTTCAGAGAGAAGCCTGTGTTCTTCACGCGCACTGTAGCGCGCGAAGAACACAGCCATTCTCGACCGTCCATCGTACTTTTGATCTCGATCTGCGGCTGGAATCAAATGGAACCTTCGCGCGATTCGGTGCGTGCGTTCACCTCTCTTCCCAGATCTCATCTGACGGTCAGATCTCTCTCTTGACTCGCCGCGCGCTCTACCCATCTCATCCTCATCGCCGGCCTGATTCTGATTAACCTCACCCTTGCGGTGATCTCAGTCACTGAGCTGCTATTTAAGCACCTCAGTGGTGTCGCGCGCAGGGGATCGCTCCCTCCTACATCTCTTAGCGATCAATTCTTCCACTCCAGTCTCTCCTCCTCATCTAGACCCTGATTTCACAGCCACCGGCTGTGGAATCATCGCCTGCTCTCGACCCTCCTCGTCGCTAAGGACCTCGTAGCACCTGAGGACGACCCTGGAGTCTCACTAGTAGACTCTTCCCTCCGCTGGAGTCACCCTCCTCCTTTCTTCCTCCTTAGCCGCCGGCTAAGGACCCATAGGTCCCATTCTTCCTTTTAGTTTAGTTTTTAATTCTGCACAAGTAGTTTTAGATTTAGTTTGCAGTAGTTTAGAATAGATTTAGTTTTAATTGTTAGTGTTTAATGTTAGCTGTAGTTAGATTAGTCTTAGGAGTAGAATTAGTATTAGATCCCCTCCCTCACCTCCTCTGATCAGTCCAGATCAGAGGGGAAGAATCATCTGTTCACTGTTCAATTTATCTTCCTCTTCATGTTTTGTTTTTCCATCATCCAGATTCTGATTCTTGTTTTTTTTTTCCTTTTAACGACGAATTTTTCATCAATCACCCACACATCCTGACCCAATTTCAGATCTGATGGCACACTGCCTCAGATCTGAAAGTGGCGTCACAAGCACCATTTGGGGCTTCTCACTCACTCCATTTGTTTCACAAAAGCCCCTCTGTTTTAAATGGATTGCCTCAGTTTGTCAGAGCACTTTTGATCTGGATTTTAAAGGATTTTTACTCTCTGAAATGTTTTGACAGATCGGACAAATTGAAGGGATTTTTGGTTTTCATTGTAGGCAAGGATTCTGAGAAGTTCTCTGGTGACAGAGAACCAATCAGAAGAGCCTTTCATGATTCTGTTTATACTTTGTTTTGAATGCATTCGCCAGCTTCCATTAAATTTCCTTAATGCATTCTTAGTCTCTTTTTGCTATTTCAGAACTGCCATGCACTATTTGTGTTGATGATCATTTCTGTATGGTGATTCTCTAACCTAAGGAGTTTTCCATACTCCTTAAGGTTGCAAGAAACTGGGATTGTGTTTCTTTGGTTTTAATTGATTGAGCTAAGTCTTCCTTCATGCTGTCTATGGCATTAGGAAGACTAACTCAATGCCATTTGCTGTTTTGATCTGAAAGGATGCTTCTGATAAGGTTTTTTTCTAATGAGTGTTTGAGCTGAATTTACATGAGATTTTCGTGAGATTTAAACCCCTTTCAGATTTGGATTTCAACTCTGTAAATTGTAGTTTGTTTTGAATTTTATCTTACTCCCAGTTACACAGCAATATGCTGCATCTAGCAGCTACATTCCCCTCTTCTCTAAACTCCCTTCTTCTCTAAATTTCCCTCTTCTCTGTAGAATACTTCCTCCCTCTTCAAGTGGACTAACTGCAGCAGCAGTTAGCCATTTGACAGTGGCTTAAGCCACTGCCACTGTAAACAACACATGCAGCACATTCTTCTTTTCTCCATCTCCTCTGACAGTAGCTGCAGCTGCTGCCCAAACTCAAATAAAAAAAAATCAATCAATTCTAATTCCCTAACTTTATACAAAAGCCTAATGGCATAGACTTATTTTAAAACTGTAAATACACCCATTCATAGTATTATAACTATAACTATAGCATATTAGTTAGATACATAGTTATACTGTAAATATGTATAAAACCTGTACAGAAATTCGTATACATATGTAATCTATGTAAAAATATGTATATATATTAATCTAGTATGTATGTATCTACTGATTTATGTATACATATATGTACAGACTTATATTTACTGATTTAGTAGCTAAGTTAATAGGTTAGAGCAATAATCAAGTAAATAAATCTATAAACTTGGGAATATATATATATATATATGTATATATTAAGTAATTTAAGTTAGTCAAAGTATAATTATACCTAGTATAACTTACTGTAACTTAGTTTTAATTATAAACTACACAGAATTGCTATTTTAGCCTCAATAAAACATAAATAAATTCGTAAAAATACAATAAAAATATGTATTAAATACTTAAGTATGTAAGTTAAAACTGTTTAAGGTCAATTAGACCATTTACTAATTATTTTATAAGTAATTAACTCTTTAATCACCTAAATCAACCTGTATAATCAGCCTAGTTTAGCGAATTTATTTGTATAGTAAATATATTTAAAATTAAAAATTAATTAATCAATTATGTAGTATTATGTAAATATTTTATTTACCATATTTTATTTTATTTTTTTTAATAATTTATGGCCCCCAAATCGAGGGCCAAAAACGCGCACAGACGCAGCTGCGTCTGATTTCCAGCGCACGATGTGGCGCTGGAATAGCGCCACATCGTGTGCTGCAAACCAAACGCAGCTATATAAATAGAATTTATGCTATAGCTTAGTTAGTCGTCATGGCGCCGGGCGCCCGAAACGTCACCTGTTCCGTCTGATCCGATAACCCGATTCTGATATGTGCTGAATACTGAATGCGTGATTCCTATGTGGGGCTGGGAGCCCGAGTGTGTGCGAACTTATTGAAGGCGTTGGGCTGAGGCCCTACGCTGATACGAAAACGTAATTAAGCACCTAATCTGAGATTAGGGCGCGCTTAGTAGAGGTCTGGTCCCACCCTAAGGGTGTTGTGTATCCCTCGAAAAGCGCGCCCGCTAATTAAATACATTTTACACTAAGGACTCTCCACCGCAGCCTCTGAAAGACTACACAGAACAAAATGAAAGGACAGACGACTTAAAAAAAAAAAAAAAGAGATAACACGAGATAACAACAGAAAAGACTGTACATATGTAAAATTAAACCCACATAATTACTAACAGAATAAAACGACACTATAAATGTCGCTAAAGATCTCAGTTTGCTTCTTTAGGTTGTATATAGTGTTTTCTGAGATTTAGCGACGTTTATATCTGTCACTAAAACTGATATATATGTCACTATAAATAAATGACTAGTAAGTTAAGTTTTTACACCATGGTATCCTAATGTAGTATGAACTAACATATTAGTGTTAATAGTATAACTTGTAAATACATAGTTTAGAGTATAATAATAGATTGTTTGATGCTTGTTCATAGTTAGCATTTTTGCAAGCACTTCTTAGCAACTAGGTAAATAAAACATTCATTCATTCTTTAAATGTAAAGTTTCTTTTTGAATAAGAAGACAATTTTGGAGATAATCAAAGAGTGACCGAATTAAACACAATAAATTGCCTCCCAGAGAACGACCTGGAACAAAACCAGTAAAAATTAGATAAATAAGCAAATGATAATAATGGTTGTAATGACTGGAACTCACCCATACTCACCACTATACGACATCCTTAATGTTATATTATACACCCTATACTACAACGACATGATCAACAATTATTACCAACAAACATTTACAATCATTACACCATCACTAGGGTCAACGAACCTCTAGGCAGTTTTTGCAGGCCTTAGAAACCTTCGCGGTGGACCCAAGGCTGAGGCTGGTCAGGTCTAGATCTTGGCTAGTATTTGAGTACCTTTGTGCCTATTATTGGTATTTTGATCTAACTTTTAAGGATACAGCTCAGTAAGGCATCCTGACGATTAAAATTTGGCTTAGAGATTTGCTTTGGTCCATAGGATTTTGCTAGGGACTAGCAAGAGTTAGGTAAGGGAGTTTGATGGTAACACCATCATTCGTCATAACTAACTTGATTTAGTTAGATTCAAATGAGAAATGGTCCTAAACGATCGCCTGAGGATCGTAATTCTGTAGTGAACTGATTTGAGTAGAAGACATGAAAATAGGGTTAATTCTGCCATTTTAACATCTAATCACAAATGCAGATTAACCAAGGCCTTAATCAAGGGCTAATTAAAGGTCAGATGAACTTAAAAGACCAAGTAGTGGGTTCATACTGATTGAATCATGGTTTTGTGCATTTCGAGTAAAACATTACTAAAAACCCTAAGTATCAGCCTAACTTAAATTGAAAGGGCCCTGGTAGAGATAAATTCAATCCAAACCTCTTAAAAATCATTGAAAATATTCTAAGAGATTTGGTACCATCACTTTGAACGTTTGAACCCATTTTGACCAAGAATAGAGTTTCAGACAAAAATTTACGCTGATAGGATTCTGTGCAATTCACCAGTGAAACCTAGTTAATACCCAAATCTAAGTTCACCATTGGATTCCTTAGGTCCAAATTAGGTTAATACCAAAATTTGGGCCCAAATAGAGTCCATGTTGACCTAGTTTGTATTTTGACCCTTAAAATCTCTGTTTCTGACATCTAGACTCCTTGGTTTCAAGTTTCTGTTACATAGACACCCCCAACTTCTCATCGTTATTACAAAATGGTCCTCCATGCATCATCTCCTTCCTCGCCACATCAGGAAACTTGCAGAAGTCCTAACCCCAGCTTCACCGACTTTGATTCGAGAAGATCTCCATCAGATCTTCATTAAATCCCACCAAAATTGGTGGGATTGGTGTTCAGACTATGGGAAAGCATTTGAACACATTTGTAAATCCTAATATCAAGAGGAATGATCAGGAGAGATCGTAAAATTCCTAATCGAGAGTTTCCAAAATCTTGATTCCAACGCATGAATTCTTCCTAATTGAGCTCGAAATTGAGCTCTATTTAAGCTCTAACATGTTTTCATGTACAGGGCAGTCGATTTTTGACTGGATTTCCCTCTAATTCTTCTTATCTGGCCAGCTCCACCATCGGCTCTGGCGAGAACAACGACCCATCCTCTTCCGGCCAACCAACCAACAACTTGGGAGGCCCAACCGCTTCCTTTCTTCTTTGCGCTCCTTGCCAGCCAAAGTAAGGACGTTTCCTACCTCTTCTTCCTTGTCGTTTCCATCACCGAACTTCATCGTCTTCCTTGCATTTGGCCGGTCAATGCCGGACGCTCCTCACCTCTGCTCACCCATATTTGTAGCCGACTCTCACCTTCTACCTCTCTAGCATCTTTCTAGGTCCTTAGTCTCTAGGTTCGTCCGCAACACACACCAATCCGTCACCATCTTCCCTGACTTCGACAAGAGCTTTGGCAAGCTCCTGCCAGCAACCTCGTCCAGCAAACAACACACCGCCACCACCAAAATGTTCCTCATCCTTCATAGATCAAAAGCTTTAACATAATTATGAGCTTTGATCACTTCAACGCTCAACTGAATGTCCCACACCTCTGTTGTCATCTACAACGTCGTCCGGCCACCTTACAAACCTATTCACCAAACCAACACAGCCACTTCACTCCACTCTTCATGAAAATACTTGTGAGCATTTTAATTTGGGCCTAAAGCTCGTATTTCTAGTGCTAGGTTCTCACCGACCGTGCCCTCGTCGTCACCACACCTCCGCCATTACTCCACCATCAACCACCGACTACTGACTTCGATACAACCTCTAGGAGTTGCAAATCATTTTCACGAAGTCTTCCAGGCTTTGAATTAGAAGGGAGAAAACAGTAGCAGCTCGAATTGGAGGCAAAACTCAGCAGCTCCTCTACGTGGGGAGAAGAAAGAAGTCCTGGGATTATAGTCCCACCTCGGACGTTTTTTATTTTAATTTTAGTATATATTGAATAACCCCCATTGGCTACTTGCCTTCCAAATAGGGGGTCAGGTCCCTTTTATACCACGAGCATGAGCATGCCCTTGCTCGTGTTCACACTCACGCAAGCCTGGGACGGTCTGGGTTGATCTAAACTGAGTCTAATTTGGTCTATTCTAGTCTAATTCTGAGAGAGAAAGGGGGGGTTTTGCTCTTGGGATCTGTGCCTAAGTACTTAGGCAAATTTGTGAAGGCTTTAGATGATTGAGACATATGAAGGCTTTGGAATTAAATGTTTAAGACAATCTAGTGGGTTGAATTGACCGTTTAATTGAGGTATCTGATGCCCTTTAAGCTTGAGTTGAGAGGGTAGTTTGATTATTAAGTGAAACATTGGTGGTTTCAACCACCATTCTTTTTGCTTTCTCTCTCTTTGTATATATTATTTTTATTCTATAACTCCTGGTATACATTGAATATATTTCATATTGAGTTTTGATTGATTATTGTGCTCATTAGTGGATTGAATTGCAATACTTATCTCTTGCGAACGATTTCGGATCTCACGATTTTTTGAGCTTTACAAATTTAATTGTTGATTTGATTTTCGTCACTATACTACGACGCAATTCTCTCCTAAACTACGATGATTTTCATTCAGCATTTGGCGTCGCCTACCGTTTGGTTTGCGAGACTTGGTAATCTAAGCACCCAAAAATCACACACCGATCTAGTTCAGTGCGCCTAATAAAGTATAATGCCAAAAGTGTTTTGTTCTGAAAATATTTTCTTGAAGATTCGACTTAGGAGCAGCTTGAAGACACAAGTTGATTGGACAAGTTCCCAGGGTAGAGAGTGATGAGAAGCTCATCATGATCTCTAACCAACCCTAATTAACTAGTCTTCCTAGTTACTTAGCTAAGAATATGTGAATATATGGGTTAATTATTAAATAAGGGATATATAGTAAAGGACCTTAAAATAAGTTTAAAATGTTATTTTATCATCCAATTCATATTATTAATAATCAATTAATAATTGGACTCGAAATATTGCTAATTATTCATTTAATTAATACATTAACTAACCTGAGCATAATATATATACCTAAGTATGTAATAACTTAAGTAACATTACTTAATTAAATAAATTAATCTAAAAAGGACAATAATGTAAATCAAGGTCTAAATATAATAATTACCTTATTTATAGTCATATATAAAAAGTTGAAAAAGATCTAAATTAAAATAAGCCTTGAAAACCTGAGTTTACATTTTGGTCCTTACATTTCATTCCAATCGGGTCCTTATTTTCTATTTAGATCCTTAAGTTTTATCACAACCACGTCCCTGAATTCTTCTTTTTCTCTTTAACCAATTGAACGGCTGATGACTGAAGGTGCAGCCACCGCACGATCACTGCCCATCCGACGTCATTTCTTCTCCAAGCTCCTGGAGCTTGCGCTCACCATCTCATCTTCATCCATCGGTCTGGATGACTCTTTTATCCTAATTTAGGGTTGGAGATAACTTCACCATCGTCGGAGAAGACGTCGGTGGTTATCCTCCTCCTAGCCTCAATCGTGTCCAGATTCCACCTCCTTCTTCGTCGCCGTTGACTATAAATACCCCTTAACCCCCCTGATTTCTTCCAAGTTGGCTCCCTTCCCTCTTCTTCACTGCAGCCAACCCGATAGGCTATTCCCTTTACAACTCCGACAACTTTCCACCACATAATATGACTTCCTCCATCCACCTTAATCAGCTCTGGAACTTCGCCGAGGTCAGCCGCGTCTCTGGACACACGCACCGACCAAGGAGCTCCTCTGCTTCACCTCACAACCGCCACTGGAGATCTTCCAACTACCCTCTGATTTCACTCCTCTGTCATGAGCCGTCGACGGAGTTCGTCTAATCCCTTCGTGCAGGTAATAGTAAGATATGAGTAGGAGTAGGAGTAGGATAGTTTAGATAGTTAGTTAGGTAGGTAATTAACCGTAATTTTGTGTTTTGAAACCGCTGATCATCTTCATCTATCTTCCACGATCACTTCTACCACATTTAATTCCTAATTTGATCACTAATTTGCCTAATCTACATCCACCTTCATCAACTACTTCTGCAGTCCATGGCAGTAGTAGTTGACCTAATTCCACCTCCATTAGATCCTCTATCATCTATTCATCACTAAAGGATCCTAATTATCACCATAATTTGATTAAATACCACATATAATTTAAACGCCTAATTCTATTTAAGCTCCTGAGCTCGCTATCAATGGCGGCTCAGGAGTAGTTAAAACCTTAAATTAACTATATATTTATGATTGCAATCACTCTTTGACTTGTCTTGACCACTCAATTGAGTGGGAGATCAAATCCCAAGCTTCAACAAACTCAAATTCTCTGAGAAATGAATTCACTGATAAATCTTAATTCTAATGAGCAAATGGAGAATTTAATGTGATCCTGAGGTTCCTTGTGACCTCAGGAATCTTTGTAAGTCATTAATGGCATAAATTTTCACTCTGTGCATAAAAATTCTCTTTTTCTGGACTCATCGAAGCTCCGGCGAGCTCCGGTGTGTCAAAACTGTTCTTCATCCTATAGAATTTGATGAGAAGCTCCAGAATGATGAATTAATGATTACTGATTATTCTGAGGTCAATTATTTGAAGTTTTAACAACTGGAGCTAGGATTACTAATTCATCTTCTCCAACTCAGGCGGAGTTGGAGAAGTCTGTTAGAAAGCTTAAAGACACATTTAATGGATCTAGAAGCTTCAGTGCAATGCACTAAAGTCATTCCTACCCTTAGAGCATTGTAACAACCTCCTGATTGCTCTGACGAACAAACTTCATTTAGAGTTCAGGCGACGAGCCTGAAACCCTAGATTCCTAAGTCCAAACATCTGTCTAAGGGTCTGAGTAAGTTTCTGAAGTTGAGAAGATGCTATTTTAGGTGTTATTTTCTTGAGAAAAGACTTAAAATAGAAAGTCAAATTTGAAGGCTTTCCAGTCAAACCTGAGCTTGATACCTTAATTTTGAGTTCAATCCGTTGAATTGAGGAGTTTGAATTGTCTCTGAGATTTATTTGAATGATTCTTAAGTGAATTGGATGAGCTCTATGGGTTAATTCATTTGGATTTCAATCACTGCCAGTTTGGGTTGTTTTTCAACCCAAACTGTTAGCAGTGGATTGTTGTTGAGTTTTGATTATGAATTCTGCCTAAAAGAGTTGATAACAACCTCCAAAATTTGTTTCAATCGATTAAACATGACTGCAGCTATCTGTTAGGCCTTTTTCATGTTTGATTTCACTCTCTGAAGCTTTCAGAGAAGTTTCGACTTTCTTTGCATTTCCTGAAGTCTTTAAGAGCTTGAAGACCACACTTAAAGCTACGGAATTATCTACAGAACCTATTTAGACCCTTAGCTAAGAGCTTAAGTCCAACCTGTGGACTCTGCAGCATTGAAATCATTTCCAGGCTAAAAATATCCGTAGAAAACCTATAACTTCGCTCTTCAAATCGAAGGAGAAATCTTCCCCTTAACATTAAATTGACACTGTAATCCTATAGAGCAACTCAAGAGCTTTCCAACAAGCTTTTGTTTGCTTGAATTGGAGCTCTGAGCTAGGAGTTATTGCCATTCAAAGTTCGCTCTGGGAGGGGGAACTATAGTCCCACATCGGCAAGTGACGAGCGGCCGCCTTGGTACAAAAGGAATTCGTTGCATGGGCTTCTCAGTCGTCAACGCTTGGTGCATGGATATGAACGGACATTTGACCTGAGCATGTGTGTGTGTGTGGATGCGTGTGTGCCTGCAAGGGTGCTCCTATGTGGGCATGCAGATGTGTGGCCCTGGAAGGGCGAGGCTTGGAAGGTGTTGAGCAGGTTTGGCTCGAGAAACTTGAATCGGAAATAAATTGAACTAAAATGAACCAAGTGAGAACCTAGTAGGGTCTGGTCCCACCCTGTGAAAGGTGCTGCGTATCCCTGAAAAGTCTGAATCGCAAATAATAAACCTAATTTTTGGTTGAAGAGAAAAATTCGGTTCAGTTCAGCTGAAGGTTAAGGAAGGAAGGTTCAGAAGCTTAAGGCTAAGTGTTGAAGGATAAGGCTCAGAAGGTTAAGAGAAAGGCTTACAAAGAGAAAGAAAGGGAAGAAGGAAAGAAAGAAGGCTGAGGAAGAAGAAGAAGAAGAAATCGTAAAGGCAAAGAAGGAAGAGGCTGAGCAGACATTAAGAAGCTAAGGAAGGCAGAACAAGAGAGGAAAAAGAAAAGAGCTCGAAAATATAAGCAAAAAATAAAAGAGAAAGAGAAGATAAAGAGAAATAAAAGAAAGAGAGAAAGAAAGAAAGAAGAAAAGAGTGAAAGATAGGCCGAAGAAATAAAGAAAAGAAATTATTTTTCTTGTATTATTTTCAATTTCTTTTTGCTTTTAAATGTTATAATAAGGCATGTTTTAATTAGAAGAACTCTTTATTGCCTTAATTCATTTGAAATAACTTGGAAATTAACATGTTTACTTGCTAATAAAGTAGATCATTTGAGTAAATATATTTTCATATGGAATTTTGCATATTTCTTAAATTTAAATCATTTTGCAAAATTCATGTTATTAAAATTAACTTAATTATACCTCCTATGAATTGTTTTGAATTGATTGGTGAATTTGAAATGATATATACCTCCCAGCGAACTACCTGGACTCAATCAGTTAAAAGTAATAAAATTTTAAATGTTAGGTTAACTTGACCCTATACTACTTAACCGACACAAATTCGAGTTAACCTAAGTTACTTTCTTCTACACTTAATTAAGAAAAATTAACTTACTTAACTGTGTTGAGAGAGAACGTATCAGAGAGGTGGAATGAAAAATACTCCCTTCGAAGATGCGTTATAAAATATCTTACTGGGGGCATGTAAGCACCTTGTGTTGATTCAAGTGCTATGGGCGGGAATATTTTGAAATGTTGATTGCCAGGGCTTGAATTTAGCTGTAGAATGCCATGGGTGGTACTATCATGAAGTGTCGAAAGCTAGGGTTCTGGGGGTTGTCATGGGCGGTGTTATCCCGAAGCATCGAAAGCCAGGGACCTTGCGAGGATTGATGGTGGGGACAAGGAATCTGATACATACCATATTTAGGGCCAATTTGTTGTTGGATTTAGCAGAAGTTAAAAAGAAAAGAGAGAAAACTTTCAAAACAAACATCCATCTCTATCTCTCATAAAAAATGCACTAGCAAACTAAACCTGGACTTGCTACGAATACGCACGGGTGCTTTAACTACTGGGGTCAATGAACCTCTAGGTAGTTTTTGCAGGCCTTAAAAACCTTCGCGGCGGACCCAAGGTTGAGGCTGGTCAGGTCTGGATCTTGGATAGTACTTAAGTACCTCTATGCCTATTATTGGTATTTTGATCTAATTTTTAGAGATACGACTCAGTAAGGCGTCCTGACGATTAAAATTTGTCTTAGAGATTTGCTTTAGTTCAAAGGATTTTGCTAGGGACTAGCAAGAGTTAGGCATGGGGGTTTGATGGTAACACCGTCATTCGTCATAAATAAGTTGATTTAGTCAGATTCAAATGATAAATGGTCCTAAATGATCGTCTGAGGATCGTAATTCTATAGTGAACTAATTTAAGTAGAAGACAGAAAAATAAGGTTAATTCTACCATTTTAACATCCAATCACAAATGTAGATTAAATAAGGGGTTGATCAGGAGTTAATTAAAGGTTAAATGAACTTAAAAGACCAAGTAGTGGGCTCATACTGATTGAATCATGGTTTTATGCATTTTGAGTAAAACATTACTAAAAACCCTAATTATCAGACTAACTTAAATTGAAAGGGCCATAGTAGAGATAAATTCAATCCAAACCTCCTAAAAATCATTGAAAATATTCTAAGAGATTTGGTACCTTCACATTGAACATTTGAACCAATTTTGACCAAGAATAGAGTTTCAGACAAAAATTTACCCTGATAGGATTCTGTACAATTCACCAGTGAAACCTAGTCAATACCTAAATCTAAGTTCACCATTGAATTCCTTGGATCCAAATTAGGTTAATACCAAAATTTGGGCCCAAATGGAGTCCATGTTGACCTAGTTTGCATTTTGACCCTTAAAATCTCTATTTCTGACATCTAGACTCCTTGGTTTCAAGTTTTTGTTACATAGACACCGCCAACTTCTCATCATTCTTACAAAATGGTCCTTCATGCATCATCTTCTTCCTCGCCACATCAGGAAACTTGCAGAAGTCCTAACCCCAGCTTCACCGACTTTGATTCGAGAAGATCTCCATCAGATCTTCATTAAATCCCACCAAAATTGGTGGGATTGGTGTTCAGACTATGGAAATCATTTGAACACATTTCTAAATCCTAATATCAAGAGAAATGATCAGGAGAGATCGTAAAATTCCTAATCGAGAGTTTCCAAAATCTTGATTCCAACGCATGAATTCTTCCTAATTGAGCTTGAAATTGAGCTCTATTTAAGCTCTAACATGTTTTCATGTACAGGGCAGTCGATTTTTGACTGGATTTCCCTCTAATTCTTCTTCTATGGCCAACTCCACCATCGGCTCTAGCGAGCACAGCCGCCCATCCTCTTCGGACCAACCAATCACCAACTTGGGAGGTCCAACCTCTTCCTCTCTTCTTTGCGCTCCTTGCCGGCCAAAGTAAGGATGTTTCCTATCTCTTCTTCCTTGCCGTTTCCATCACCGAACTTCATCATCTTCCTTGCATTTGGCCGGTCAATGTCGGACACTCCTCACCTCTGCTCACCCATATTTGTAGCCGACTCTCACCTTCTACCTCTCTAGCATCTTTCTAGGTACTTAGTCTCTAGGTTCATCCGCAACACACACCGATCCATCACCATCTTCCCTGACTTCGACAAGAGCTTCGGCAAGCTCCTGCCAGCAACCTCGTCCAGCAAACAACACACCGCCACCACCAGAATGTTCCTCATCCTTCATAGATCAAAAGCCCTAACATAATTAGGAGCTTTGATCACTTCAACCCTCGGCCAAACGTCCCACACCTCTGTCGTCATCTCCGACGTCCTCCAGCCACCCTACACACCTATTCACCAAACCAACACCGCCACTTCACTCCACTCTTCATGGCAATACTTGTGAGAATTTTAATTTGGGCCTAAAGCCCATATTTCTAGTGCTAGGTTCTCGCCGGCTGTGCCCTCATTGCCGCCACACCTCCATCGTTGCTCTACCATCAACTATCGACTACTCACCTTGATACAACCTCCAGGAGCTGCGGAACATTTTCACGAAGTCTTCCAGGCTTTGAAATAAAAGCGAGTCAACAGAACCAACTCAAATTGGAGGCAAACACCCAGTAGCTCCTTTATGCAAGGAGAATGAAGTCCTAGGATTATAGTCCCACCTTGGGCGTCTTTTATTTTAATTTCAATATATTTTGAATAATGTCCGTTGGCTACTAGCCTTCGAGACAAGGGGTTAGGTTCCTATTATACCACGAGCATGCGCATGCCCTTACCTGTGCCCATATGCACGCAGACCTTCATCGGTCTGGGCTGGTCTGAACCAGATATAATCTGGTCTATTCTGGTCTGATTCTGAGAGAGAAAGGGGGGTTTGCTCTTGGGATCTGTGCCTAAGTACTTAGGCAGATTTGTGAAGGGTTTGCTTGAGAGAGACATTTGAAGGCTTTAGACTTAAATGTTTAAGACAATCTAGAGGTTTGAATTGACTATTTAATTGAGGTATCTGATGCCCTTTGAGCTTGAGTTGAGTGGATAGCTTGATTATTAAGTGAAACATTGGTGGTTTCAACCACCATTCTTTTTTCTTTCTCTCTCTCTATATATATTATTTTTCTTCTATAACTCCTGGTATAAATTGAATATATTTCATATTGAGTTTTGATTGATTACTGTGCTCATTAGTGGATTGAATTGCAATACTTGCTCCCTGCGAATGACCTCGGAACTCACAGTTTTTCGAGCTTTACAACTTTAATTGTCGGTTCGATTTTTGTCACTATACTACAACGTGATTCTCTCCTAAATTATGATGATTTCCATTCAGCAATAGCTGGTGGTAGAGTAATGTGTGCTTGTGTGTGTAGATGAGTGTGGTCAAGTGGAGAAGATGGTGAAGGATGGTGTGGTGCTGCAATCAGTGGAGGGTGTGTGTGGCTATGCAAAGGTAGTTGTGTGGTGCTAAGTGTAGGTGGTGGTAGTGAGTTTGGTGGTGTTGTGTGTATGTGAGTGGTGACTGTGAAGGTGGTGGTGCATTTGATGGAGTGGTGGTTGCTGCACATGTTGTTCGTGGATGTCAGTGTGGTGGTGTTGAGCAAGCAACAAAAATAAGTAAGTAAATATAAGAACATGAACAACAAAATAAGAACAAATGGAGGAAATTAAACTACTTGTAATGAAAAAAGAAATCTACTATAAGAAGAAAAGGAAAAGGCTTCCATGATAATGGGGCTCCTTGAAGCCTTGGCTATGATGGTGGTGATCCTCGACTTGATGCCTATAGCACCTAGGCCTCAAGAGTGGGCGACATGGTGGTGGAGAGCCTTGGGTAGCCAACTAGCATGGCCGTGGGGAGGAGAAGAGAAGGTGAAGAGAGTGGTGGAGGGTGGAAAAAATGGGAGAGGACGAGGCTACACCTATGGGATGAGGGGGTTTTTGTAGGGATGGGTATAGAAGGTTCTAGAGGGGGCTAGTGGGTTCTTTCCCTAAGGTGGCTTAAAAGGGTTAAGTGGGTCACTAGTTGGGTGTTAATGAGGGTTAGGGTGGGTGATTAGGTAGGAGTTTAGTAATTATGTTGGGCTGAAAATTAGTATACTAAATAGGTACAAAAATAGGTGGGAGAGTAGGGTGTTGGCCTAATTATGCATGGTATTTAATGATGGGATAATTAGTCTTAGAGTAGGCTCTAATTAGGTGACAAATTAGAGGGTGTGTATAGAACTAATTAGGTGTAGGGATGTGCATTTTATGTACACATGTATGTGTTTGTGTAATCAGAGGGTGTTGGTTTGAGTGGGTTAGGCTTAGGTTTTACACTTGTTTGGTGCATGTGCATGGTTTTGCATGGTGATGTCTAGCTCTCGCATGCTGTTGTTTGAACCTATTCGGGATTGTCCTGTCTTCCTCTCTTTCTCGATCTGATTTGTGTGCATGCTCGCATCTCCACCTCATTTGTTGAGAGAAGCAATTGATGATGACTTTTCGTGTGTCTCCTCACATTTTTAGATCGGGCACCTACAAGTTCAAGAGTTATCTTTTCTGTTTTATAATTTTTTTTGATCTTTTCTTAATCAACAAATAAAGAGAATAAGAAAAAAGAAATGTGGAAAGGAAATGCAGAATGGAAAGGAAAAAAGTACTTAGCTTATTTATAGATGTGTATATATATAAGATATATATATGTGTGTGTATAACTATATAATATATAGTGGGGTAGATTGAATTAGAGATTCAATGGAATGTAGCATGGATTAGTGTGACCAATGTCTAAAATGACGAGATCGACACTAATAAAGCACCACGTGCAGGTGTGGAGTGGATGTGTGGGAGTGTGTGTGGAGATGCTTGATGTGCGTGGATATCGCTAACGTATGCGCAACTGGTGCATATACACTCACGATGTAATGCACGGTAATGGGTTAAGTGCGTGGTATGGTGAATTGAACTATGTGTATGTGCATGAGGAATATATATATATATATGTATATATGTATGTATGTATGTATTTATGCATGTATGTATGTATATATGTATGTTTATATATATGTGGGGGTATGTTCGAATAAGAGAATGAGTGTGAGGAATACCTATATATATATATATATGTATGTATGTATGTATATGTGAATACGTATGTGTGTGTATAGGTATATATGAGTATCTGTATGTATATATATGTGTGTATGTCTGTGTATGTGTGCGTTTGTGCTTAGAGATGTGTGGTGAGTGCGTGAGGGAGTGAGATGCGCATGAGGGTGTGTGTGTGGGCAGCGACTGGTTGGAAGGGGTTGTGGCAAGGAGAGAAAGAGTGTGGGCAATCGAAAAAATGAGGAACGATCAGTTGCGTGGGTGCACGTGCGCAGGGGCGAAATGCACATGCTGGTGAGAGAATCCACCAGCTAAGTTTCTTACTTAGCCAATGGATTGAAGAAAGAGAGGGAATGTGTTGAGGGTGTGAACCAGCTGGAGGCGTAGGAGTGGGGTCGAGCCACTGTATAAGTGATAAGTGGCCATTGAGCGAGCGTACAAAATGAGTAGCGATTGGGTAGCTACAGTACAAAACAGAGGAGCTTCAGGAGCTCTCAACTACACTAATGGTGAAACAAAATATGATAAACAAAAGGAAAAATCCAAGAGAACCCACCATGCCCACCTGCTTGCGAGAGAGTTGGGCGGTGGTGGAACTCACTGTGGTGTTTGGAACTATGGTGAGCCTATTCTTACGCACAGCATGCCTTGTCAACTAGTGAGAGAGAGTTGCGTATGGAGAGGAAGAGAGGGAGAGAGGAGTGGGGGAAGAAGTATTGGCCAGTTGGAGTGGATGTGAGTGCCTGTAAGTGAGATGGTGTGTGCGTCTATGGGAGTGTGTTGCTTGTGGTGGAGGTGGATGTCGACCTCCTCGCATGGAGGGGGAAAGGGGGGTTAAATTGTTGAGTATGGGGTGGGGAGCAAGTAAGTAGTGCCGTTAGGGAATAGAATCAGATATTTTTGGATTTTTGTGGTTAGGCACTGATAAACGCTAGTTTATAAGCATTCATATGCCCTAAAACAGATCTAGATCTTAGGGTTTTACCTCCATAAATGGGTTTTTGGGTTGCAATTAGGCATTCACTTAGGATAGGCATACATTACATTTTATTGTATTTTTGATACATTTACTTGAGTGTCAGGGATAGGCAGATAGTCAGATCCCACAAACCTTGGCACTCTGGAAGGCAGAAGATGAAGGAGAAGCCCACATCAGTTGGATCTCAGCTAGATCCAGCTCATCCCAACCTGATCCTAGCTTCTTCTAACTGGATCAACTTATCCTTAGCTCCATTTAGCTCATCTCAGTTGAATGGTAGCTCAAGCTAGTTCACCTTAGCTCCATTCAACTCACCTCAGCTGGATGGCAGCTCAAACTACCTCAACTAATCCCTTCTCTATGATGGTTGTGTATCTGGCTCAACTACAAGCAAACCAACAACAGTTGCCTAAGACTATAACAAACCTTGCCAACTAAGGGCAAAACCCACTACACCGTTGGTAGACTGTCATTCCTCTTAAGGATTTTTATGATCCTTCCAATTATGAGAACAGACCAGGGGTGGTCATTCTAGGAGACTTCAAAATCAAACCGACCATTTTAAACCTAATTAAGCACTTCCATGGCCTTCCTAGGGAAGACCCGTTCAGCCACCTGGAGGAGCTCACTTTCCTTGCACAAACAACCCGTTCCCGCAATATGCGAGAAGACCTATGGCTGATGCGGCTATTCCCATTATCTCTCAAGGATAAGGCTGCTTATTGGTTTAGAACCATCGGCAGACCTATTACAACCTAGCCTTAGCTTAAAAGTGCTTTCCTAAAAAAATTCTTCCCCATAGGTTGTACTAATTCCCTGAGAAGATCAATTACAACCTTCCAACAAAAATCTGGCGAGACTCTACATGATGCTTGGAAACGATTCCAAGATCTTTTAAGTTGCCCACACCACGAGGTTCCCTTATGGTAGCTCGTGTAGATCTTCTACCGTGAATTAGAAGATCAACTTCAGCGTTTCGTCGACGCCTTGTGTGGTAGAACCTTCCTAAGCAAGGATGCTGAAAGTGCCGATGAATTATTTGAAGAAATGAGTGAAAACACATTTAATCATGTGTCCATGAACACCTTTGGTAGAACTACAAACTTGCAGTTCGGTGTTCATGAGATAGGCACTCAATCTATTCCCGTTACCCAAGATGATATCCAATTGATTGCTCACCGACTCGACCAGATGCAATTAAACCAGGAGGAGGAAAGACTTACCACAGCCAACCAAGCTCCACATCTAACCCCGCCTAACTTGCTTTAAATGGAAAACTTGCATAATCTCAATACTGTCCCTGCTAAGAATAATCAATTTCTCGAGACTTTCTATGGTTCACCGGGGACCTACAAAGATCCAAACCCTAGCCCCACTGAAAATATCTCTGCCCTCCAGGTGCAATTTAGAAATTCCTTTAACTGGAGGAACTACCTAAACCACTCTTGGACCAATCCGGTTCCCTCTCAGAAACAAAACCTATTTAGAGGGTATGGGTCAAATCAGACTTTTTATCAACCTGAGACATCTCAAGAAGACATCAATGCCCATGTTATGAAAACCCTGCAAGAAATGCAAAGCCAAATGTTGGAAGTAACCCATGTTGTTACAAATCTGCATATTCGGATTGGGGTTACTCTGACCTAGTGACCTGTAGGACATTTACCATCCCAGCCCATACCTAACCCTATCAATCAAAGGAACCATTATCAAGGTAGACATCTAAATCAAACCAACAAAAACCAACCTCCCTTTAACTCAACACCACAGCACCCACTCGATTTCCATCAACAACAGGCCCCTCAACCTCCTCCCAGGAATAACCAAACTGCAAATGCAATTACATTGAGGAGTGGGAAAAGAACCACTGATCCTGAGCCTTCCCATCAAAATGATGAAATCCACCCTCAACCTATGCAAGTTAACTCTCCTAACACCACTTAGGAAGAAAAAGAAAATCAAACATCACAAGACATGACTCCTGTTCCTTTTCCCCAAGCTCTCCACTCCATCACCAACAGAAAGAAGAAATCTGAGCTCACGACTATAGAACTCATGGATTTATTCAGGCAAGTTCAGATCTACATCCCTCTCCTAGATGCAATCAAATACATACTTGCCTATGCTAAGTTCTTGAAAGATATTTGTCCTCCCAAAAGGCAGACTACAAACTTAGGAAAGGTGCATCTTTCGGAGGCAGTAAGCTCTGTCAAACAGAGCAAGCTACCTCCTAAGATGAAAGACCCAGGCATGCCTTTGATTTCAGTAGTTATTGATGATACCACTTTCAACCATGCCCTTCTCGATCTCTGTGCCTCAGTCAATATCATCTTCACGGTATTTGAAGAATTTAAGATCGGTGATCTCAAACCTGTCGAGGTTACCTTACAATTTGCCAACTGATCTGCAGTCACACCCTGGGGGATTGTCGAGGATGTCCTTGTCAAAGTCTTGAACTGTGTCTTCCCTGTAGGCTTTATGGTCCTTGACATTGAGGTACCTAAATCTTTGATTAACATCCCTATAATTCTTGGACGACCCTTTTGGGCCACCGTGAAAGCAAATATAAATTGTCATACAAAAAAAATGGATATCACATGTGCGGGCCAAACTATCACTTTAGATATTTTCAAATAATCCAGGAGACTCCATGATAATTTTTTTGAGGACTCAAGATACAGAAATATCTAATTTGGTGGAGGAAACAATGCTAATGGATGCTCTTCTCAACCACAATTTTTTCAAGGATTCTGACTCTGAATCAGTGGTCGGCAACATCAATGACTTGGAGCCTTGTCTTCAATCTTACTCTCTTCTTGATTTCTCACCAAAACCACCCACACTAACTTCACCCACCCTTCATCACACTAATTTTTCTCCGCCTCCCTTTCCCTTGGACCTATTACCTGACCCACCCGAGTTTGGCTTTCATCATGAACTCAAACCATGGCTAGACTTGAGCCATCCTTCCATTTTTCCATCTCATTTTAATCCCCATATTTCTACCACTCATCTTTTAAGGGATCTGAAGGAAGACATTTTTCATGAGGGCATTTATGTGTCCAATTTTCTACATGATTGTCCATCTTCTGTGCGTTGCTTCACGCCCAGCTGAATGGCGTAAAAGATAGCACTGGATGGGAGGTAACCCATCATTTTTCCTACTTTTCTTTTTTTCTTTTTCCAGGTTTTAACCACCCTGAACCCGACTGTCTTTCACTAAGGTGATCTCTTCTCTCTTCTAATGCATGAGGACATTGCGTATCATAAGCATGGGAGGTGTTTTTAAATTTTGATGATCGATTCAAGATTTTCAAAACCTAAAAATATTCAAATTTTCTTTTACATGCACCTTCATTATAGAAAAATCATAAAACTTTTTGAGGAAAATTTTGAAAAATGGGGCTAAGGTTGAAATTTTCATTTTAAGGTACAATGTGATTTAATCTTTAACAACCTAGGGACTATAATGAGAATCCAATTTTTAGAACTTCTAGGTCTATTTTTAGACTAGATCAAGTATCTTTCTCTAAATTCCACCTGAACTCGTGATAATTTCTGTGACTTGATCTCTTGTTATGACCTGAAAATTACTTGGCTTAGTTTTCGACCCAAAAACTTGCATTTCTTGCAAAATTCTTGTGTCAAAATTCACACACAAAGCCAACACAAAAAAGAAACATTTAGAAAATTAGAAAAGCTCCTTGTTTAGTCTTAGTGAAATCCGAAGCAGATGATTGGTTTGAGTTCTCACTGCCGAGAAGGAGGAAAATGCTTCCTTTGAGGATGGATGTCAACATGTTACCGCCTCGGCTTTGCTCTATATCTATATTTCATATCTTTAGACGGAGCATTAAGGTGCATTTTGTGGCTCAAGTGTCTTGGACGG
This sequence comes from Thalassia testudinum, assembly GCA_037157565.1. Lineage (NCBI taxonomy): Eukaryota > Viridiplantae > Streptophyta > Magnoliopsida > Alismatales > Hydrocharitaceae > Thalassia > Thalassia testudinum. The sequence continues at coordinate 18,264,765 of JAZHRO010000015.1, read as the reverse complement.
TGCTCTACCCATAGCATCAGAGCAAGAGTTTGAGTTCGCTTGGAGCACCCGTTTACATTACATTGTGTTTTAGGGTTGTGAGCTCCTGGGTAGTGTCTTGGACAATACTATCTCAAAATGCTACTGTCAGAGCCCCCTAGTGGATTGGTAATGGGAATGATGATCCCGACACATCTGTTGTAGGATTAAGCTGGGAAAAAGCATGGAGGAGAAAAAAAAAGTTTCAAAAATATGACCTTATAAATGTTGGCATTCACAAGGCACCGACACAAGGTTTTAAAATTTATGCAAGTTGCGAGTTGGATTAAAGAGCCAAGGAAATCCTAAGTAAAAAATAATTTTGGGTCATTTGAATTAAGGAGTTAACTTGTGAATTTTTGAAGGATACATTATTCCCGATTCATCTAATTTTTGGATCTAAAGATGAATCCTGATGTTTTATCCTTAACAAATACCATGCCATTCATGTTTTCAATCAACCAAAGTCCCATTATCTCATTCTCCTTAAAAGTAAAAAAAAAAATAGTCTTTCCCAAAAATTCATTTTGTGAAAATAATTTTGCTAAGCGACTAGAAAAAGATAAGCATGGGGGTGTGATAAATGTCAATTTATCATCATTCTTATGTCCTAAAACAGATCTAGCTCTTAGAATTTTACCTCCAAAAATAGGTTTTTGGGCTGCAATTAGGCATTCACTTAGAATAGGCATGCATTACATGTTATTGTATTTTTGATGCATTTACTTGAGTGTCAAGGATAGGCAAAGAATCAGATCCCACAAACGTTGGCACTCTGGAAGGCAAAAGATGAAGGAGAAGCCCACATCAGCTGGATCTCAACTAGATCTAGCTCATCCCAGCTAGATCCCAGCTCTTTCTAGCTGGATCAACTTATCCTTAGCTCCATTCAGCTCATCTCAGTTGAATGGTACCTCAAGCTAGTTCACTTCAGCTCCATTCAACTCACCTCAGTTGGATGGCAGCTCAAACTAGCTCAAGACAGTTAATCCTAGCTCTATTCCAGCTCCTCCAGCTCAAAATAGTTTCATTGAAAGCTCTACCTGACTATGACTAGCTATTGCCATCAACTAGCTAAGCCTAGTCAGCTGAAGAAGACCTCAACCAGCTCAGTCCAGCTCAAGTCTAGCTCCCGGAGACTCAACTCAGCTCAACTTGGTTGAGCTGAGCTGCTAAATCTAAGCTAACTACTTCAGCTAGCTAGGTAATCTCCGGGAAGACTAAACCCAACTTATCTCAGCTCACATCAACAGAAGCTAGCTCATCTTAGCTTGGCTTAGCAGCTAGCAAAGAACTAGTTAGTTAAGCTAGCTAAGGTAGCTCCTTGCAACTCTCTTCAGCAGCCATCAGCTCCAGTATAGCTTAGATGCAACTCTTCCTCAGCTCTTCCTCCAAAACCCTAGCCCCCTCTACCTCCTACTCCATTCATCTTAGCTAGTCCACCTCCATGGCATCCCAACCTAACCCTAAACCCCACCTAACTAGCTCCACCAAATAAGCCACCTATGTCCACCTAAGCTCCCCTACTCCCACTCCACTTTGGCACCAACACACACACCACCTTTCAACCCACCACCACCACCAAGAGGCACCTTATTCTTGGAGCCAGAAACACCTAACCACCCCCCCCCCCCCCCCCCCCCCCCCCATATTGGAGCCAAAATATCCCCTCATCCTGTCCCTACACCTCACCGCATATGGCATCTCCACCCTCCAATTTTGGTGCCACCTAAAACCTCCTTCTAGAAGCTATCTTAGCGCCAACTCAAGAGGCACCAAGAGAGGTAACCACCACCCATAATGCCCCTTCCTTTGGCACCAACTTTTGGTGACCTTAGGATCTACCAACTACCCCCATCTAGCCATCCTAACCATCCAATCAAAGGGTACGCCACCCCCTCTCCATTCTTATATGTACCTCATCTAACCACCACCATAAAGATATCCTCCCTTAGTGTAAATTCTACCTATAACACCTAGTACATACGACCAAGGAAGAAGAAGAAGAGAAGAAGATCAAGGGGGCATCCTACCTACCCCCTTGGTGCCTTCTTCAACTTTCTTCCTTTCCCTTATGCCACGCCAAGGAGGAGAAGCTTTCATCCAAGGAGGAAGGACAGGAATTGAGGAGCAATCTAGGGTGGGCGTCCACCCTTGGAGGAGCACTTTGGAGGAGAACCAATTGAAGGAAGGAGAAAGGAGTTATCTCCTTCAAGCCCGAGAGCTACAGAGCTTGGAGCGAAGATTATTTAGAACTTCAACCAAAGGATTATCTTCTCTTCTTCATCTTTTACTTTATCTTTTGCATTAGCTAGGTGTTTGCTATTTGATGTAAACACATTTATTGAGGGTAAAATGCCTATTCATGCATGTTCCTAGGCTTATATTTGCATTTCATGTTATAAATATTGCATAGCATGCATCATTCTGCATTTAGAGTAGTTGTATATAATTTAGGTTAATTGTGTCCTTTTTGTGATTAGGAGAGAAGAATATTTATTTCAGAGCCTCGGATTGATGATCTGATCGTACGGATCTGATCAAGACGACGATCGGAGTCCAACACCTCTGAAATTGCCTCAATCGGAGTTCCGTAGCACCATATGCAGTCCGAGGAAAATCAACGGCCAAGGGACTAGGAGACATAATTTGGAGCTTCAAATGATAAATCCGACCACGCTGATGGATTCGGGTTGATGATCGCAGCCTAACGACACGAAAATAGACTTAATCCGACCTCTGTAGCAGCCCCTACAACAAGAAGATGGATGGCCCAGGCTGCACCATGTGGCGCAACCCAGGCCGTTAGCGTACGCACACAGCACCAAATGTGCGTAGTAGCGCGCTAGCGCAGCGCCAGCGTGTGGGCGTGCGCACGCGCGGCAAGGCAGGAGCGGCGCCAGCGCAGCGTGAGGTGGACTACAGTGACGCATGAGCTGGACTTACAGCGATGCTTACAGCCGTTGATAATTCATCGCATGCCAGTAGAGCCAGCTGTGGGCGCCAGCGGGCATGAGCTACCTACAGCGATGTTTCCAGCGATGACCTAGATGTCACTAATGGTCCCATACCAATTTTTGCCTCTTCTCCACCACTATAAAAGGACCTAAACCCCCTCCCTTCCAAGCCATCTCTACTTACTCTACTCCCACCTACTCCCAAGCTCTAGCAAGCCTACTAATGCTCCATTAGAGCTTGTTCTCAAGCTCCCAAGGTGCCTATTAGTGTAACGAACCTCTGCCCGACCAAATACTCCTCCAACTTCCCATCTCCCTTCATAGGTCACCTTGGAGTTGTCCTCCCACCTCCATTCCGGAAGCAAATCACCTTCGTCTTCTCACCTCCATCCTGGAGCCACGCCGAAGCTTTCCTCAACACGACTCCTCCAGCATCTCACCTCTGTCGTCCCGCTCCTCACCTCCTTCGTCCGAGCTTCCTCCAGGCACCATCGTCTCGCCGAACAGCCGATTGGGGAGATTTCCTCTCACCTCCCTCTCTTTATATGCTTTCATAGTTTCTTGTAATTGACATTAGAAGTAATATATATCAGATTTGTTCCAGATCTCTATCATGTGATACGTTTGCTTGATTTCTTTTATTCCAAAAATACAAAAAAAATCAAAACCCTAAAATACCAAAAAGAAACGAAACGAAGCACGATTTTCAAGTAAAGTAAACGTCGCCTCCCTGTGTTTAACATGGGACTCCCTTGGAGTTTCAGTATAAATTTTATTTGATTGATGTGTTTTGCAACTATGACGACATGTTACTTGTAACCTCGATTTCTAACACGCGAAACATGTGCGACCATTTTGGCGCCGTTGCCGGGGAGGCAACGGAATTTACTTTATTGTTTATTGCGTTTCTTTGCATTTACATAGCACTAACCCTACTTGTCTTTGATCTACTGTCTTGCAGGTACCCTAGCATGGAGATCTAAGTGCGGTAGACTGGAGTAAAGTGCGGGTAGTGTTTTGTAAGTGTCCCCCACACTACCCCCACCTTAGTTTTCATTCCATAACCGAATAACTCAAACCCAAATCAACTTAGGTGCTTTTTATAGACCCTAGGACAGATTTGGTTGTTTGTTTGCCACCTCCACTCACCTCGCCATCCACATAAATAAATAAAAAAAAAAAAAAAGTGTTATGTGATTGTGGGATTTTTTGAAGGCTACACACTTAACACCCACAACTTCTTTTCCTAAGGCCGCACAATCACTTTGATTCTACCACTTAACCGGGATCTGACCTGTGGACCTGGTACACTTCAACTAAATACACATAAGTGAGTAGAAATCTAAATAGGCTAAGCATTCTTGTGTGCCTAAACTAAGTGGTGTAATAAGCCAATTGATTGAGCTATTTGGGCCGCACCACTCAATCTAAAACTAATTCATCAAGCAGCTTGTCACTTAGGGTTGATTCTTAGGGTTGAACCAGGCACTCCACATTATTTTTTATTTTTAAAGGAACATATCATCACCTGTGCTTTTAAAACTTGGAGTGTTCTACTAAACCTTGATTGAACCAACCTAAGAATTAAACCCTAAAAGCTACTAAACAAGGTTGAACCCTAAAAGACACATCATCAAATAACCTTGTTTGAGAACCCTGGTTGTGCATGCACACACATTTTAATTGATCATTAAGGGCACAACCCATCTAAAGGGCCCATCACATTCCTGAAGCACCATTGTCCCAAGCCTAACTAAAATTAATTAGACGTTGGCCCTAAGGAATGGTTCGCTCTTCGGGATCCAGATTGAGATTGTTCACAATTAACCTACTTATACTAGTCAATCTGATGTCTAGCTAGGGGAGTAGCGTCAAACGACAACGGCTGGGGGGTACACTAGGAACTGAAGGCACAAGCCAAAGGAAGAACCTTCTCCCTAGTCCCTCCTAACTGGTTGGATTGCTTGGACATAAGTAGAGTAAATCGTCTATAATCTTAGGACGGATTCTGAGAGTCTGTAGACCTTTAGGCTACCCAAACTAAGGACAGGCTTGTATTTTTGTATTGCAGGGCTCCTTTCTCTTCTGATTTCCCTCCTTACTTCACCATGTACCCTTCCACATCCTACACACATTTCACATCCTATCCTCCTACCACCACTGATCCCCAAGATGATTACTATCCCGACTTGACGTGTAATTACCCATCTACTAGCTGGGATGACTTTGATTAGGGATATGAATCCGAACCTCAGGGTCCAGGGCCTAGCCCTGGACGACAAGACTATGATTATTATCCTTCTCAGAGCTATAATGATTATGGATCTCCATCCTTTGATGCCTAAACCAACCCGATCTACAATCAGGAAGGATATCATGATTATAACACCTACCCTCCTCAGTATTCCACTGAATATAGGTTGCCACCATCCTTTGAACAACCTAGAATGACCTACTTTCAAGGAGGGACCCGAGAACCTCGACATCTTGACTCCCCTAAATTTAACCTGAACCCACCCAAACCTGAATCAAACCAGTCGGTTCAGGTGAACCTGATCCAGGATAGGGTGTTGGCTAATTTGAGGAATACTATACAATCTTTAGAAGCTCAGCCAACACCATGCACTAAAGCACTGGAGCCTATGATCAAAATGATTGATGAATTTAATAGTTCTCTATTGGATTTGCTCCAAAGTGTTAGGGATAGGGACTTGGGCGAGTTCCTTCTTAAGAAATTGTCGAGGTTGATGATGAAATTTGTGGTTGCACTAGTCAAATCTTGGGATGATTCTCAAGATGAACCCTCTTCAGGAGAGCCAAAGTCTGAATCCGCTCAGGCGCCTGTCAGGGGGGACACATATTCGGAGATTGGAGATGACCAGATTGGTCTAGAGCAACGCTTTAAGGATGAACTGATTGATTCACCCGAGATTCCCAAGTTAGGAAACGAAAAAAATTGTCTCCTTGGATGATGGAATGACTAGTGATGTTGAGACATATACAAATGAGGATCATGAATTCTTTGATTTTGAGGGTGAGGAATCTCTTAGTGAAGTCTCACTTAAGCTTGAGGGGAATGATTTTAGTGAGACATACGGGCTCGAGGAGTATGATGCCCAATTTGGTAGCCCGACTACTGAAGACACTAATTCGGTTGGGGCTAACTTGGAGGATCCGATACCCGACGACTCAATTAGTAGCCCCATTCCTCAACCACACCTTGAAGAGCTGAATGAACATACTTTTGAGATCATTGTGCCCAAGTCAATCCTGATTCAGCCACAATCGTTGGACTTGGGTACTTTAGATGGGGTGTACAATGATCTGGAGGTCCCAAAAACCTTGATTTCAGAGGATGGGAAGTTGGAAATGAAAATTTGGAAGGTTAATTTTGAGGGAAAAACAAGTTTGGATATAAAGGTACCTATTGACCTGAAACCACCTATCTTCTATACAGACCCTTATGATATCTTTCACGTGAGACCCATGACTGGAATAACTGATTATTTTTCTGAGCTAAATGTTAAGTGGACAATTGCACCTATTGAACCATCTTTACCCATTGTCCGACACTTTGATCTTGGGTTGCACACCACTAAACTGCAGGCTCGCCCTCGCAAACACAACAACCTTCGGTTCTAGGTGATTTTCATCCAAAACCTGAGAACCACTCGACCCTGGGGCATGGGTCTGCATCATAATCTCATCCACGTCTGTGGACATCTTCTACAGATGGGTTTTAGGATCAATATTTTTATTTTGATTCTGATCCGCACATGTGAATTCTCAATTTCTTCTTTGTATGTATGTTATGCCTAGCTGAAGGCATTAAACTTAGCACGTGTGTATACACTCTTCTCTCTGTGGAGCTGACCGGATTTTCACGACACTCAAGTGATGTTCTGTTTACTCTACCCTTTTCATGTCTTTATTTTTACAATGAGGACATTACATCATTTAGGCATGGGGGGGTGGATAATCAATTCCTGAAATTATTATGTTAACTTCGTAGAATTTCTTTTAGTTTCTTAGAAAATTAAAAAAAAATTGAAAATTTGAAAAAAAGATAAAAAAAAGAAAGAAATTAGGAAAAGAGAACTTAGGTATTTGGAAGTTATTAACTTTAGGAAATGATACGAGAGGACCTAAACACTTAGACTCTTCAGGTCTTCGGGCTTAATTAGCCCGGGTGTCCACTCGAATGTGGATTTAGTCTCGAGTCCTCGACAATAAAAAATTATTTTAATTTGGTAAAAAATTTGGGATGATAAGTATGCGATTTATCAACCTGCCCTCTAATTTGGGGGGACAGTAAGCCTAAGCATCTACACACATTTTTTGCACTGACTCACTTTCCGATGATTTTTACGGAAATTGGGTAGCTAATGGACTGACTTGGGTGGTATGCCTGGCAAGTTGCCGATGGTAACAGCCCATCAACCGGTTGTCCAGAGCCCAGCCACAAGATCATTTTCGTTGTACTGCTCTTAGGTAAATCTTAGATCAGGGAAGCCACCTACTTATAAAAAAAAAAAGAAAAAAAAAGAAACACTCAAAAAGAAAAGAAAAAAAAAGAGAAAGAAAAGGAGAAAATAAGAAAACAAATAAAACCACACTTCATCGCACGAGTATGGCTGGCAAGTTGTTGGTGATAACAACTCATCGGTCGGTTGTCCAGAACCCAGCTCACAAAAAAATAAATGCACAATAATTCCCAAAACACTTAGGGAAGAAGCGGGGAAGTAGAATAAACCAGGGAGATATACACTGGGTTCGCCCTTGTGTTGACCCCATAAATAAAAGAAGTAGGGAGAAAGCTACCGATTGTAAAGATAAACCCTTAGGCAAGGTCACCTAAGGTCGTAGAAACCCGAAGTCCATCTTAACGGCCATTTTGCGAGTCTATCACTTTTTCACAAAGATGCTTAGTACGTAGAGTCCTTTTCGAGTCTTGGGTAGGTCGGGTAGCCGTAAAAAGTTATCCCGGAACTCTCAAACTCCAAAAGTACAAAAAAATTAGAAAATAAGAAAAATAAAAAATATATATTTCTTCCCTTCTCAAATAAGGCGAGAACTTGGGCGAACTGCTTTCTAGCAAACACCTAGGTACTGTTGAATTTTCGTAGTTTAGGACCTTAGTTGAGATTTCTATTGTTAATAAACAACTTAGGCTTAAGCGATCTAATCATAATTCTGCTTTTATACATAGCATATAGTTTAATTTTGCTAGGAACTAGCAAAACCCTAAAATACCAAAAAGAAACGAAACGAAGCATGATTTTCAAGTAAAGTAAACGTCGCCTCCCTGTGTTTGACCTGGGACTCCCTTGGAGTTTCAATATAAATTTTATTTGATCGACGTGTTTTGCAGCTACGACGACAGGTTACTTGTAACCTCGATTTCTAACACGCAAAACACGTGCGACCACTATTTTTGCAACAAGCATTCCTCTACATGTACTCCATTTGCTAATAATACAAAGCATTTATTTTGCCTTCGAATTTTCTGTTTCTAGCTAGTGTGGCTTCTTTTTATCTTTGTAGTGCACCACTACTCTTCTAAGTGCCCTAAGCACACTTGCCTAGGGTGAGCTCGGAAGAGAGGGTTTCATTCTTGTCACTTAGGTGTAGGTTTAGCGTAGTTTGTTTTCGCTTTCAAGTGCCTGTTATTTCTGAAAACCCTAAAAATGACAAAATCAAAATCACAAAAATACAAGTGCGGATTTGAGAGGCTAAAAAGAGAACCATTTCATGTGACTAACAAAATTAGCCTCCTTGGATGACCCTAGATACTCATCCTATCTTGGTATTATAAATTTAAGAGTTGATCGATTTTACTCATACAACAACACTATTTTGCATATTTAACAGAACGTGTAAAATTCGTATCAGGCACTTAGGTTGTTGGGGAATTATTGTAGGTGACTAGGTGGTGTGGTGTTAGGTGGTAGAAGTGTGGTGGAAATGAAGTAGAAATGGGGGCTGTATCTCTGTATCTCTCTCTCTATCTTCCTCTCCTAAAATGCATGAATGCATATATTTACAAAATGCATGCATATCTATCTAATACTAAATGTGTAAAGCTAGGAAATAGCATAAGATGAGTTATTTAATAGCATGAATTGCTACGCAATCACTTTGCCATGCCTATCATTTGCTAATCCCTAGTAAAATACTTATTTAGTACCTAATATAGTAGTGAGGTGTTTAGAAATGATCTCAAGCTGGGGAGTTTTCTTAAGCAACATTAATGTATTTATCTACTGGAAATTGTGAGAACCATTTGCAAGGAAGACTACCAGAACTCAAGACTTACATAACATAGATCATCTCTCGATCAACAAGGACTCTTGATATTTAAACCTTAAGTGCGATTTCCAAGACTCATAGGGTTTTACCAAGCTCAAAAGCTAAGAGGTTATGATTATGCTTAGTGCATAATCAAGACTAACCAGATGAACACTAAGACTCAAGCTCGAGGTTTCATGTCTTTTTAAGTTCAGGTTGGCCCTAGCTTTAGCTTATTTCTTCGAATCGACTCTAAAAAATGAGTGAAGACTCAACCCAACTCTTATTGTATTGTGGCTCAAAGAATATTTGGTGGAAACATGGTATTTGTATTGCACCCTAAAAAATATTTTTGGTGGAAGAATTTGCAAGAATTTGGAGAACATACTAATTTATTCAAAAGAATGCTTTTTTCTTTTTTCTCTTATTTTTTTCTTTTATTTTTTTCTTTTTTCTTTTTATTTTTCTTCTTTTTCTGAAAGCAAATGTCAGCATGTCTCCTACAACTTTATTTGATAGGTGAGTACTTTGGTGGAAAGAGTTTATCCTAAACACAAGACTAAATATTGGGATAAAAAGTCTACTTACATGCACAGGTAAAGACTCCACCTTCCTAATGAACATAGGGTTGAATCTTAAGTTCATCTGGTCTTTCTCGACTTTATGTAGCATAAACCAAGGTTACTTAGACTCCCAAGCAAAAGCAAACCAACTAATCCTGTACTGGTGACTCAGATATAAGAATACGTCCTAAGTTAGGAGAGATCCTAGTCTATCTTATCAATGCTTGAGTGTATTAAGCCAAAGCTTGAGCGAATCAAGCTTTTGTCACCCAGAAAGTCTAATCGGCAAAGGTTGAATATCCATAAACACTTCTTTTATTTTTGCTTTTACTTTCATATCATAGCTAAACACTTTTGAAACCTTTTTGGAGTTTTTTGAATTTTCAATTTTTATAGATTTTTCATGTTTTATAGTTTTTTTCTAAACTTTTCAAGATTTTTCAATTTTTATGAGTTTTTTCACGAAAGCTATCTATATATAGTATAGATGGATATGTATAATGGACAGGAGCCTGCATAATACCCAAATAATGTACTAGATCCTATGGATGCCTATCCACCCCCCATGCCAAATCATGCTATGTCCTCATATGCATGCAAAAAGGGTAGACAGGATTACAGGCTCTTGGTGCAAGGGTGAGTACAAGGTATAAGCAGGGTGGATGGGTGGGTGGTGAAGTGTGAAGTGAAGTGTAGTGAAATGAAATGGAATGTGGAGTGAAGGTGAAAGGGTGTTGGGGTGCCTCCTAATGAGGGCTGAATTTAACGTCCCTAGCTGGACTTAGAATGACGTAAAAGTTAGTTACCCTCCAACAAGGCAACTATCTCACCAACGGGGGTAGGCTCATGAGTTAGATATGATTTTAACTGCTGACCATTTACCGTAAATTTATGCTCAATTTTGGGATCTTCAACTTAGACGAGACTGTTGGGAAAAGGTCTCGAGACCAAAAAAGGACCAGTCCATTTGGACTTCAGTTTACCAAGAAAGAATTTGAGCTGGGCATTATAGAGACAAACTTACTGCAATGGCTAAACTCCTTCCGCTAATGCATCTATCATGAAAGGCCTTGGTTCATTGTTTAAAGGTCAAAGCAGAGTCATAGGCCTCACGATGTAGCTCTTCTAATTCTTGGAGTTGGAGTTTCCTTTCTCGACCACACGGTCTGGGTCGAGGTTACACCGGCGAACCACCCAATAAGCATGGTGCTCTAACTCAATGGGCAAGTGACAAGGCTTCCTAAAAATAGTCTTGTACGGTGACATACCAAGGGGAGCCTTGAAGGCAGTCCGATACACTCATAAAGCATCAATTAGCTTGTCAGACCAATCCTTACGGTCAAGCTAAACCATTTTCTAGAGGATTTGCTTGATCTACCGGTTCGACACCTCAGCATGGCTATTTGTTTGGGGATGATACGGAGAAGTGACACAGTGGTGAACTCCATATTTCCTCAAAAGTGTCTGGAAAGATGAGTGAGTGAAATGGCTTCCTCCATCCGAAATTATGGCTCGAGGGATACCAAAGCGTGCAAAGATATAGTCCTTGATGAATTTGGTGGTGACGACATGGTTAGCATGGCACGTAGGAATAGCCTCAATCCATTTTGAGACATAGTCAATGGCAACAATGATGTACTCGAAATCGTTAGTTGGAGAAAAGGGACACATAAAATCAATTCCCCAAATATCAAAAATTTCTACAGCTAGGATGGGTTGCAAGGGCATCATGTCACGATGTGACATTGACCTTAGCGACTAGCACCTAGTGCAATGCTTAGCATAATTGTGTGCATCTTGATGAAGGGAGGGACAAAAGAATCCGCACTGCAACAACTTGGTTGTAGTTTCCCTCCCAGAAAATGGCCTCCGCAGGCTTGATCATGGCAAAAGGATAGCACACTAGGGAACTTGTTATCAGGGACACAGCAATGGATAATCTGATTAGCACCTACTCTAAAAAGAAGTGGATTATCCAAGAAATAATACTTTGCTTTTGCAATGAGATGGTTGTGCTAAATTTTAGGCTGGCCTCAAGGAAGAGAGCTAGAAGCAAGGTAATTAGAGATATCGGCATACCGAGGTTCACTTGCTACATCTGTCGTTAGAAGGTGCTCATCAGGAAAAGATTCATTCATCAGCAGGGAAAGTCCAATATTGTCTGGGTAGAGTCTCGAGAGATGGTCTGCGACCACATTCTGGGCTTCGACCTTATCTTGTATCTTAAGACCAAACTCTTGTAGAAGAAGGATCCAACGAATCAATCAGGGTTTAGCATCCTTCTTATGCATGAGATGACGAATGACTGCGTGGTCTGTAAAAATAGTAATGTGAGAGCCCAAAAGATATGATCGAAATTTCTCCAACCCAAGGATGACTGCCAATAGCTCCTTTTCAGTAGTCGTGTAATTACGCTGGGCCTCTTCCAGTGTCTTATTGGTGTAATACACCACAAAGGAGTGTTTATTGCGTCTTTGTCCTAAGATGGCTCCAACAGTTATGTCAGAAGCATCACACATCAGCTCAAAGTTGAGGGACCAATTAGGTGGCTGGAGAACAGGGGCCTTAGTGACAGCATCACGCAATTGCGTAAATGCTCAAATACAGTCAGGGCCCATGTCAAAAGGCACATCAATTGGTAGGAGATACGTCAAAGGTCTGAAAATCTTGGAGAAATCCTTGATAAATCTCCTATAGAAACTGACATGACCCAGAAAGGAGAGGATTTGCTGGATAGAGCTAGGTATAGGTAAATCAGCTACCACATCAAGTTTAGTTCTGTCCACCTCAATACCCCTTTCGAAGATGATATGTCCCAAAATAATACATTTGTGCACCATAAAATGACTTTTCTCCCAGAAAAGCATGAGGTTTACATTAATACATCTCTGAAGAATATTGGTCAGGTTGGCTAGACATTCATCAAAGGCAGGTCTGAAGATCAAAAAGACATCCATAAAGACCTCAAGAAAATCACCCACTATATCATGGAATATCACCAACAAGCATCGTTGAAAGGTAGCTGGTGCATTAAAAAGTCCGAATGGCATCCTTTGGAAGGCGAAGGTGCTAAAAGGGCAGGTGAAGGTGGTCTTCTCTTGGTCATGGGGGTCAATAGCCACCTGATTATAGCCTAAGAATCCATTTAGGAAGCAAAAAAACTGATTTCTCACTAACCGCTCTAGGATTTGGTCGATAAAATATAGAGGGAAATGGTCTTTCTTAGTGGCAACATTATGTTTCTTATAATCTACACACACTCTCCAAGATGTAGGAGTGCGTGTAGGGATGGATTCGCCCCTATCATTACACGGATGGTGAGACCCTCGTTTTTGGGCATAATGTGAATTGGGTTCACCCAGGGGCTTTCATTAATTGAGTAAATGATACCTGCATCAAGCCACTTAATAATTTCAGCCTTAATGACCTCCCGCATATTAGGATTGAGATGTTATTGCATCTCACAGGAAGGTCGAGCCCCCTCTTCCATGTATATATGGTGAGTGCAATAGGAGGGGCTAATGCCAGTCTAATCAGAGAGTGACCATCCAATGGCTACCTTATGTCCAATTAGAACCTTCATTAGTTTACACTCTTGCTCCCTGGACAATTTTGAATTAATGATTACAGGGAACATTTCATTTGGTCCTAAGAAAGCATATTTTAGCGTGTCAAGCAACGATTTAAGCTCGGAAATGGATGGGGAAAAGTCTACCAAATCTTGAGACGAAAGTATCCCAAAGGATCAGAAGGAAGAATAAGGGGTGAAGGAACTTGGCCCTCATATTGGCTAATAATAGAGGGATCTTGGATTGATGGATCCAAGAAAGGAAAGCCCCAGGGATCAATATTTGGGAACAAGGTCTTAGTGTGGAATGTCGCTTTTGCTTGATTTGGTGGGAAAGAATGGGCACTCTGGTCTTCAAGGGGATAGATTGGAGGTGAGCAGCCTGGAAATGATAAAAACCACGAGGCGTAAGAAGTGGATTGGGCCTTGTCAGGGGTTTGGTCAGGAGGATAGAGATAAGGGGTGGGGTGGGGAAATGTCATAGTATAAGTCAGTCAGGCCTTGGTGATTTTCTAGGCATATGCCACAACAATTTGAATAAGTCCCTACCAACCCGATATACACACTGACGGCATGTCATTGTCAGACGTGTCATCCTTGATAAGATTGCAGTCAAAATTCTTGGCTGCCTTAAAAATGTTATGTTTGAGCTTTTCAGAGCCCACGACAATCTCAATGTAGCCTGATTCACAATCAATATGGGAGCGAGCTGTGGCCAAGAATGGTCTGCCGAGGATCATTGGGTAATCAAAAAGTGAATCAGGAGCTTTCATATCTAATACAAGAAAGTCAACAGGAAAACAGAGTGTTGACCTTAACCACCACATCTTCCACTACACCCCTCTAGATTTTGACAGAGTGATCTGCCAGCTGTAATGTAATGGGGGTGGGTTTCAGATTTCCCAATGCAAAGTTTTGAAACATGATGGTTGGTACGAGGTTAATGGAAGATCCTAAATCTAGCAAAACATGATCAAAATTGTAGCCTTTGATGCTGCAAGAAATGAGAGGGGTGCTTGGGTCTTTCTGCTTCGATGGTAATTTGATAATATAGCACAACTCGCATGAGGTGAGAGAATCACCGGGTTCTTGGTTTTCTTTTGCTTTCACCTTGGTGTAGTGCAGTCCTTAAAAAAATGGGCGACAGTCGGGATGTGGTTGATTGCCTCCAGCAAGGGAACTTTGATTTGAACGTCCTTGAATAAATCATGCAAATTATTAAAGCTCTACATATTATTTTTCTTGCCTTTTGGCTCCCTTAGTAAAGCTTCAGGGAATGAGACTGATTCTAGCACCAGTTTGGGTATGTCATCCTCACGAGAATGTGGTGCACAATTTGAATGAGAGGACGACGAAGAAGATGGGCCAACATCAGGTCAAGTCAGATCAATGATTTGTTTACCGCTCCTTGTAGTGATCACATTGGATGTTGCAGGTCCAGTCAGATCATAAGGCGGAGGAGGGTTCATAACAGGGATGTAGGGTTGATGTGCTGCTGCGGGATTAGCCTGAAATCCTAGTGGAGTACTTGAAGCATGTAGAATTTGATGAACCTACCCCTGAGAAGGTCGCACCTGTGGTTATGGACGATGGGATACGAAATTTCGCAGGTTTGGGACAGGTTGGACAGGAAGAGTGCCCTGAGATCGAGTTATCATGCGTAGTTGACTGATCTTAGCATTTTGTTGCACCAATTGGTGTGAAGAAAGATCATGTTCTCTTCATGGCAGTTATACATTTCCATCATCATTCGCATCAACTTATCAAGAGGGTTTGATGCGTGATCCTTTTAAGGTGCGCAAGGGCCTGGCGGCGGATTTGCCGGCAGACAATATTGGGCCCTTGGGATGACAAGAACAGACGGTAGCATTGGTCCATCACAGGGTTTTGTCACTGAGGGTTTCTGGACCATGTGAAGTTTGGATGGTTACGCCACCCTAGGTTATAAGAAGCAGAATACGGATTATTTCCCAGGGTACACACATCTTCTAATTCTCAAGACGAGTCTGCATAAGATAATGCGTCCAAGTATATGGAGGTTTGTTCATCCATGTCAAAATATTGGCTAGCAGAAGCCAGGTCCACATTACTTACCCAGTTGCTCAGCGCGATACTCGGTAAAGATGATGCAGGTCATGCAGGATTCCTGGAATTAAGCCTGACTTGGGAAGGATTAGGCTTGTGACGTGATGGAGGAGTCGAAGTGTGAGCCACAGATCGGGTGGGGTTGGCCATTAGTTCATCCAGCTTCTTGTGAACGAGGGAGACTTCGTCCAATTTTTGTGCAATTAAGTTCATATTAATGGACGTATGGGAGGGTCCCGTGTCAACCTCGTATGCTCCACTACGAGGTGCATTGGTCTGATTAAAGGCGATGATGGAAGCATTGTTCAGAGAATTTTCACTCATGCTCTCTAATAGTTCAAACATTCTATCATTGTCTTTATTCATGAAATTACCTCCACAGGAAGCATCTGCAATCTACCTCATAGTTTCATTTAGCCCATAGTAGAAAATCTGGGCTAATGCCACTTAGGTAACTATGGTGTGAACATTTCCTGAGAAGGTCATTATACCTCCTAGGCCTCATGAAACTATTTGCCCTATATTGCGTGAAAGAAGTTATAGCACGGCGAAGTGCATTGGTGCACTCAATTGGGAAGAATTTCTTGAGAAATGATGTACGCATCTGTTCCTAAGAATGAATGGGTCTTCCAATCGTGCACAACCATTGCATGGCTTTGTCCCGTAACGAAAACGGGAATATTTTAATGAGGACAATGTGTAACCCGATGTTTCTTCGTTTAATTGTTTTAGCTAAATGGGTTAAGTCCTCTAAGTGAATAAAAGGGTCTTCACTGGCAAGTCCATGATAATGGAAATTGATTAGGCCAACTACGTTTGGTTTTAATTCAAAATCTTTCCTGCCGACAGGGATGCGAACCTGCCTTTGGGTCTCTGTTGCAGCAGGATTCTGATAAGAGCTCAGAGTCCTAGGCTCCTCCTGATTAGGAGGGTTTTGCACTTCCTCCATGATTTCCCTAATGGTTTGAATCTATTCATTGTACCATGCCATCTAGGCTTGGAGGTGGGTTAACGGGTTGACTCCACCACCTGGTGGAGGGGGAGGGGGACAATTCCCCCCCTTAGGATTTGGAGGTGGGCGAGCAACCATGTTTACGAAGGAGGATGAAGATTCACCAGCTTTTTCCCTTCTAGAACTATTAGACAATTCAAAAAGTTTAGGGTTTTGTGACCTCCTCCCAAAGATGCACTACCAGAAGAAGAATTTGGGTGATGAGAAGATACAAGGGGATGAGAAAGAAGACGCCGAATAGATGCACTTAATAAAAAATCAACCAATCAAGGTCCTAACCTCTAAATGTGACCTAAGACCTAAAGATCTAATTTGCCAACTATCGTAATCTACGGAACCGAATACGACCACCGCGGACCACCGGCCAGATTGAAAGGTCATTTGCCCTAGTCTTAGACACCTGATAGCATGTGGGAATCTGTACCAGCATGTAGGCACTACACATAGGTAGTTAGACCTCTAAACCTTAATGGAGTCAAGTTGCTACCAATTTTAGTTAAGAGGCTTAGAATACAAGTGCTTTGGAATGTGAAGGCCATTGTTTACGGGTAATGCCTAAGTGTGTTGATTGATATGTATGTAAAATAAGCATGCAACGGGGAAATCTCCCCAAGTGAAGATTATATTGGTGGATGGATTTTAGAACTCCACTCTTAAGCAGTATGACTTTTAGGATTTCGATGAATTACCAATTCAACCAATCTCCAGGTTTTAGAAGTACAAGTTCTTTATGCCCACATAACCCTCCTTCCATTTGATTTAGTTAATGCATGCTACAATGCAGTGGACCCCTAAATGGATATTTCTACGTGTGGATGCATGAATCTCTTTTAATTCAAAGTGAATGGGAGACAAACACTGCAATTCAAGGGCTCCTAATGTAAATCCACATAAAGGCTCAACCACCAAGATATGAAAATGAAAATAAATATGCTGAGGTTTTAATTTGGGATCAAATCAAAGGCAATTGTAAGGTCGTGATGGGGTTTGAGTCAAATTTATTCCCAGACTCCCCAACAAAAGTAGTCGATCCTGAATGTGATGAATGTGGTGAATAAATGTAACAAACAATTAATTTTAATTTACCTCAAATAAAATCAAGCGTCGCAAAAAATCAAAGAATTGATATTCTTGGATTTTTTGCACGCGAATATGTGGGAAATCAAGGGAGCTTGTTGTGATGAAAAGAATCAAATAGTGGATTTTAATCCATTCGCCCCGAGAAATCCCAAGAAGGAACTCCCTTTTTTTTTAGGGTTTTTTATTTTTTTTATCTTTTTAATGAGAATTATGGTGACAGAAGAACCTAGCTAGGTTGCTAAGAGGCAAAGACACCTATCTCCTCAGCAACGTGTGAGAAACTCCAAGCGGTGCCAGTGACTTCATGCTCCCACTCCTGCCTTGGACTCATCCACGTCTCCAACCTCCTATAAGTGTCTCCTCCTCGCAACAGGTTCACCTACACAAAAACAAACAAGAACACCTATGAAAAGATGAGTGGAAGAAGAATTAAACTAAAGGAAAAGAGTAGAAAACGAATCCGAATGGTGCCTCCCCAGCAACGGTGACAGAAAACTTATGATCGAAACTCGAGTACAGTTATTTAATTAGGTGAAATTAATGTCGAAATGTATATAGTGGAAGCGGTTACCTATAGGCGATTCTACACAAGTTTATTAAATTTATTTACCTGGACTAAATCAAATTTTAAGATTATCTATTTTAGGCCCACGGTCGAAGTTAGGGAGGCGGGTTTGGATTAGTCGATTTCTACATGATTGCTAATGACAAATCAATTCCATTCGCTTATTATATTTTTGGTTTTTCTTTGTTTTAGATTTTTTTGTGAAATTCTTGTCATTGAGGTACACCCTTAAAAATAAGTCCTTGGTGAATCGCCAAAAATCAAGTCCAAAACGATCTCGCTACACGTGAGATCGGGTACCTGCAAGATCAAGAGTTATCTTTTCTGTTTTATAATTTTTTTTGGTCTTTTCTTAATCAACAAATAAAGAGAATAAGAAAAAAGAAATGCAAAAAGGAAATACAGAATGGAAAGGAAAGAAAGTACTTAGCTTGTTTATGGATATGTATATATATAAGATATATATATGTATATATACATATATGTGTGTGTGTATAACTATATAATATATAGTGGGGTGGATTGAATCAGAGATTCAATGGAATGTAGTGCGGATTAGTGTGACCAATGTCTAAAAAGACAAGATCGACACTAATAATGCGCCACATGCAAGTGTGGAGCGAACGTGTGTGAGTGTGTGTGGAGATGCTTGATGTGCGTGGATATCCTTAATGTATGCGCAATTGGTGTGTATACACTCACGATGTAATGCGCGGTAATGGGATAAGTGCACGGTATGGTGAATCGAACTATGTATATGTGTATGTGCATGAAGAATATATATATATACATATATATATATATATGTGGGGGGGGGGGGGGGGGGGGGGAGGGTATGTGTGAATAAGAGAATGAGTGTGTGGAATACTGATATAACACATTTATTTAGGTTAAAATGCCTATTTATGCATGTTCCTAGGCCTAGATTTTCATTCCATATTATAAATATTGCATAGCATGCATCATTTTGCATTTAGAGTAGTTGTGTATATTTCAAGTTAATTGCAACCTTTTTGTGGTTAGGAGAGAAGGAGATTTATTTCAGAGCCTCGGATTGACGATCCGACTATACGGATTTGATCAGGATGACGATCAGAGTCCAATGCTTCCGAAATTGCCTTTATCGGAGTCTCGTAGCACCATATGCAGTCCAAGGAAGATCAACAGCCAAGGGACTAGGTGACATAATTTGCAGCTTCAAATGACAAATTTAATCATGTGGATGGATTCAGGTCGACGATCGTAGCCCAAAGGGGCAAAAATTGACTCAATCCGACCTCTGTAGCAGCCCCAACAACAAAAAGAAGATGGACAACCCAGATCGCATCACATGGCGCAACCCAGGCCGCCCATGCGCACACACACGCCACCGCACGTGCATAGCATCGTGAGCACGTGTGTGCGCATAGCGGCAGCGTATGTGATGAGTCCATTTTAATGGATTATTGTTACGCCTAAGTTAACTTTATTCTTACCTTTTAGGTTTGTTAATAACTACATTAAGTTATAGAATATTTGCATGCATCATTACTTAAGTTTACATCTATTTTATCGCATTCTATAACTTAATATGTAATTATTTTATGTTTTGTTGTTGTAGGAATAAGGTTGGAAAAGAACAGGGGGGGTGAAAGAAATTTCCCCCAACAACCGCCTCAACTTCACCTCACGCAACCTCTGACCGGCCTCAACACCCCCCAACAGCCGTTGGCCAAAATTAGTAAGGGATTCGAAAATCCCTTTACTCACATGGGGAGAGCAGATAAAAAAAAGAGGCTTGGCAAAGGATTGGCATCTGGGCGGTTCTTCTTGCCCCCCTGAGGGGATATCCTTCTTCTCCACCTTCCCCACCGTGGAGAGGGCGGACACTGTGGAACCAAGCGTGCACTGTGCACACCTTCCACCGCCATCACCGCACTGCCACAGCGCCCTCACCAATCCCTTGTAAGCCACAGCCTCACTACACCATCCTCTCCACTGCAAGCACACACCACCCTACACCTACGCTACACAAGCCCCCACTGCAAGCGCACCTTGTAGGTTCTGCACCAATCCTCTCCAGCCCTGACCACGTGCCTGCAACTGCTTCGCATCCACTGCGCCTTGCAGCCCAAGTGCTCACAGGCGTTGCATCCACAGCGCCCTTGCGCGACCTGCGCCATCACCAGCGCTCGCAGGCGCTGCACCACATCCCCGTAGGCACCACGCCATCGCCATCCACCGCTACTGCCAAACGCTGCAGGCACTGCATCCACCGCGCCCTTGCGCACCTTATGCCATCGCCCTTCTCCGCCTGCTCGCACCCGCACTGCCTGCAGGTGCCCCACCCCAGATTGCCCTCGCCACACCATCGCCCTTGCGCGCCTCACGCTAATGCCAAGTGCCCGCAGGCACTCCCCTTGCGCGCCTTACACTACTGCCAAGCACCCGCAAGCACCTTACACCATCGCCAGCACCCACAAGCAGCCAAGCCTGCAGGCAACCCACGCCCACAGGCGCTACACCCAGCGGCCAGCTCTCCAGCTGCACCCTAGCACGCCTTGTGCGTGCGCGCCCAGCGCGCAGCCGTGCAGGCTGCAGTAGCAGCTCCACCCTCTCCAAGAGCGATGAGCCTCCTCCAACAGCGCCAACAAGTCAGCAGCCATTCTCCTCCGTCCGGCCGCCGCGTCACCATTATCGCGTAGCCCTCGTCGAGGTGCACCACCCCGTCGACTCTCGCCGCCAACCGTACATGGCCGTCTACAGAGGAAGAGAGAGGAGAAATTCTCTATTTTCTTCTCAATTAATATTTACATTCAATGCCATTGCCAAGTAGATATTAATATTTTATTCAGGCCACATTGTATGGATGCACTTATAGTTTCTTGAAATTACTTCACTTGTGTTATGTGCATCATTTAACTTTGAATTTCAAATTAGAATTTCATGCAAGTTAAATTTACATGATATGCCATTACACATGCATCATATACATACTTTTGGAGCTTAATTCCTAATGTGAAAATTGCATAAATACCCCTGAACTTTTAAGGAAATTGCAAGCTCCATTTAAAATAGCATGTTCCTCACATTAAAGTTGCGATAGTGTCTGCAAACAGTATATTCCTTGACTTGTGAATTTATTAGTCTATTCCTCCCTATGGATGTGACATCTTTATTGTGGTTAAATTTGATATTTAGTTTTGATTGAGAGATTTTCCACCACATAAAACACGACATATCATTCTATTGCTATTTTAATTAAGCGAGAATCTCTCCGTCAAAATGGCGCCATTGTTGGGGAGGCAACAGATGCAATAGATTCACTTCATTATTTTTGAATATTCTGAGTTGCGCAGTTATCTGATCATATTTTTTATTTACGAGGAATCTGACGAGGCGATAGGCGCAGCAGAGCGACGACATTGACCTTGAATGACACGCACGGTGGAGACAATATTTTTGGTGGACCTTGACGCCACCTGGAGGCCAGCAACAGGAACACGTGGGCCTTGATCCCGCACGCATAGGCTTACGGAGAAGCCTGTTTTTGATTTAGTTAGTAAATCTTAGTTAGATTTAGTTCAGGTAGACATTATAATTTAATTTCTATCTTTTGGACCCTTGTCGGGTATTTTTGGGAATGTGTTCCTAGTGCCTCTTGATTTCTTATCGCTCTTGTATGCGGGAGAGTATTTTCGGGAGCATGTTCCCATTTATTTAGATTATAGGATTATTTGAATTGTTTGAACTGCATGTCAGTTAGTTAGTTAGATTAGGTCTGTTTGCTTATTATTATTATTGAAAAAAAAATTTTCAAATTGCCTGCTAAAAGCTGCATATCTATAGGATGACCATCTAGGACTGAATGAGCAGCACCTAGTTTATTTTTCCTGCATTGCATACATTCTTGTACGAAGAAAGCTGGAGTAAGGTACGTCTTCTCTTGAGCATCAATTACTTGTCATGCATCTGCATTGAAACTAAATCTAAGATCACTAAAGTGCTTGAATCAAATTAATTCAGTGGTCACTTTAAAAATTGGGACTGCTAAGAGGTTGGACATTAAAATCTATGACTTAAAATTGTGTGCAAAAGGATCTTGTTTGTAAAATTTCAAAACTCAAAACATGATCGTATATTTGCACACCGGAGACACTGTGCACCTTACACATAAGGTCACTAGATAAATTTCTACCTCTCCTCTTTTGCACCACAAGGGAAGTTAGTTGGAAATCAACAAGTCTATCCACAAAGTTACTTCGGTTCCTCGTGAGTGGGCTCGATTTGAGACTTCCATCCCTTGCGAGTAGGTTATAGGCACCAGCGAAGGTTGGCCTAGGAAGTGTAATTTGTGCAAAACTTGTTTGGCCACCAATTGAACATTTAATTCTAAGACCTACAATCTACTAAAAACAGATCCCACCAAATTTGCGTTTGCTTTGACAGTAGAACTCTCTAGGATGTTTTTGCTTGTGTTCTGAATCCTTCTAAATCTTAAGAGAGTTAAAACTGTTTTGCTTAAAGAAATGGATCACCCTTACTCCTATCATTTAGATTATCAGAGTCAATACTTCCCACCTTTTAACCAGGATCCCATGCTCCGAGCGTATTCATCCTTTGATGGGTACATTGACAATTCATGGGATCATTCTTATTCTTATCCTGGGAGTACTAGCATGATAACTCCTACTTTTGAGCAGAGCCTAGGAGCAAGATTTTTCAACCCTGGAATCCCTACTATGCAAACACCCAACCCTCCCACCCTTCATGATTTTCCATATCGAGGTTGGATCGATACCCCTAGGCAACCAGTGCCTGAAATTGACTATCCTCTCCAACCTAATAATAGTAGCCTCTCCTCTTTTATGATAGAAATGCAAAAACAGTAGAAGGAAATGATGGAATCCATGGGAGAGATGTTGAGGAATAGTCAACAGTTAAATAAAGAAATAAGACAGCTTGCTACACGCTTCCTAGTAATTCTGATCCCTACCCATACGACCATGATCATGAAAATAATTTTGAGGAACCCAATGAACCCTGCGCTCTCTCTCTCCCTCTTCATTCTTCTCTTCCTCTCTCAGGGTTCTCCTCTTTCACGCCCTCCCAGAGCCATGCACAGTACCAGATATTCGAGTAATCGGATCAAAGCACACCTGGGACTAGGGCTACGGACGTGGATCGCAACCAAGGTGTGGGAGCGGGTTAGGCAGGTCGGGCAGCGCGGGTAAGGAGGATCTCACCTTCGTGTTAGGAGGCGAAGAGGCTGAGTGACTTATTCAATTTATACCACTACGTCTGCTCTTCCCTATCCGAGGTGGGACTAAATCCCACTGCCTTTTTTGCGCAGCCAGTGACAGATAGCAATTCTCGCACGTATTTTGAAAACAAAGATCTTGTTGTAGTATAATGCACAAAAACGCTCATCAAAAATAATTTATAAAATAATGAGATTTGAGTCCCGGTCGTTCGTCTCTGGGAGGCATTTAGAAAATGCATATTTGAATTCGATCTAGCTCACTCTACTTATTCAGAAATGCATGCCAGTTTACAATAATTTGTATTGATGCACGACATGCTTAGTTGCAAGAGAATACAAATTTCACGCATGCAACTTTAATCACAAGGAAATATGGCAATCTACTCATGGTGATTTTCACACATAGACATAGAGATATATAAAAGATGATTTCAATGATTGCATCATGGTGGCTACATAGTGAAGCTCGCGGAAAGCTTGAAAGAAATAAACTAGCTAACAGAAAACGACTGCATACATGAATCTATGGGGGGATTATGCATGTATGATGAGAAGCTCATCATAGTCTCTAATTACCCCTAATTAACTAGTCTTTCTAGTTAATTAGCTAAGAATATGTGAATATATGGGTTAATTATAAAATAAGGGATATAAAGTAAATGACCTTAAAATAAGTTAAAAATGCTATTTTATCATCCAATTAATATTATTAATAATCTAATTAATAATTGAACTCGAGATATTACAATAATTCCTTTAACTAATAAGTTAATTAACTTAAGCATAATGTATACATAAGTATGTAATAACTTAAGTAACCTTAGTTAATTAATTAAATAAATCTAAAAAGGCCAAAAATGTAAATTTAAGGTCTAAATATAATAATTACCTTATTTACAATCATATATAAAAAGTTGAAAAAGATCTAAATTAAAATAAACCTTGAAAACCTAAGTTTACATTTTGGTCCTTATATTTCACTTCAATCGAGTCCTTATTTTCTATTTAGGTCCTTAAGTTTTATCGCAACCACATCCTTGACTTCTTCTTCTTCTTATTCTCTTCAACCGGTTGAACGGTTGACAACTGAGGGTGCAGCCACCGCACGATCACCGCTCATCCGACGTCATCTATCCTTCTTCAAGCTCCTGGAGCTTGCGCTCACCATCCCATCTTCATCCATCGGTCTGGATGAAACTTTTATCCTAATTTAGGGTAGGAGATAACTTCACCATCGTCGGAGAAGACGCCGGTGGTTAACCTCCTCCTAGCCTCATATGCGTCCAGATTCCTCCTCCTTCGTCGCCGTCGACTATAAATACCCCCTAACCCCCTTGATTTTCTTCAAGTTGGCTCCCTTCCCTCTTCTTCACTGCAGCCAACCTAATAGGCTATTCCCTCCACAACTCCGGCAACTTTCCACCACATAATCCGACTTCCTCCATCCACCTTAATTGGCTTTGGAACTCCGCCGAGGTTAGCCGCGTCTTTGGACACAGGCGCAAACCAAGGAGCTCCTCTGCTTCACCTCACATCCATCGCTGGAGATCTTCCAAATACCCTCTGATTTCGCTCCTCCGTCATGAGCCTTCGACGGAGTTCCTCTGACCCCTTCGTCCAAGTAACAGTAGATAGGAGTACGAGTAGGAGTAGGCATAGGAGTAGAATAGTTTAGATAATTAGTTAGTTAGATAGTTTAGTCGTAATTTCAGACTTCATCTTCTTCGACTCCGGTGAGCTCCTTAAGCTTTCCAGAGCCTTAGTTTTGTCTTTTGAAACCACTGATCACCTTCCTTTATCTTTCACGATCATTTCTATCACACTTAATTCTTAATTTGATCACTTAATCGCCTAAATCACTTCCACCTCTACTGACTACTTCTGTTGTCCATGGCAGTAGTAGTCGAGCTAATTCCACCTTCACTGGGTCCTTCATCATCTATTCATCACCTAAGGACCCTATTCCACACTTTAATATGAGTAATTACCATCTATAATGTAAACACCCAATTTTAATTAAGCTCCTAAGCTCGCTGTCTATGGCGGCTCAGGAGTAGTTCAAATCATTAATTATACATATATATAGTATCGCAGATATCTGTTGACTTGTCTTGACCACTCATCTGAGTGGGAGATCAAGTCATGTGCCTCAACCAATTCAAATCTTATTCAAACTGAATTCACTGATTAATCTTACATCTAATGAGTTAATGAGGAATTTAATGTGATCCTAAGGTTCCTTGTAACCTTAGAAACCTTTTCAAATAAAAAATGGCATGAAATTTCTTTCTGTACACGAGTTTCATCTTTTTCTGAACTCACCAGAGCTTCGGTGAGCTCTGGCGAGTCAAATTTGATCTTCAGCCTATAGAAATTGATGAGAAGCTCCAGAATGATTAATTGATGATCACTGATTAGTTTGAAGTTGTTTATTTGGGGTTTTAACACCTGGAGCTAGGATTAAGGATTCATCTTCTCCAACTCCGGTGGAGTTGGAGAAGTCTGATAGAAGTTTAAAAGTCACATTTAATGGACCTAGAAGCTTCAGTGCAGTGCACTGAAGTCATTCATGCCCATAGAATACCGTAACAACCTTCTAACTCTTCTGACGAACAAACCACATTTTTAGTTTAGGCGATGAGCCTGGAACCCTAGATTTTAGGTTCAAAGATCTATTCAAGGGGTTGAGCAAGTTCCTGAGGATGAAAGGATGCTATTTTAGGTTTTAATTTCTTGTAAAGAGGCATAGAACAAAAAGTCAAATTTTGAGCCTTTTAGTCAAACCTGAGTTCGATATTTTGATTCTGAGCTCAATCTATTGAATTCAGGAGTTTAAATTGATTCTGAGATTCAGTTGAACAATTTTAGAGAGAATTGGACGAGCTCCGATAAGTAATTTGGTTGGAATTCATTAACTACCAGTTTGGGTTGTTCTTGAACCCAAACTGTTAGAAGTATATTTTTGTTGAGATTTGAATGTGATTTCTGCCTAGACAAGTTTGTAACAACCCTTAGAATCTGTTTTAATCGATTGAATATGAATTTATCTGTCTATTACAACCTTGTTCATGTTTGAATACAGTCTCTGAAGATTTCAAAGAAGCTTTGACCTTATTTTTGTTTCCTGAACCCTTTAAGAGTTCAAAACCCATTTCCAGCAGCTGTGGAATTACTTGTAGAATCTTTGTAGAGCCTTTACTGAGAGAGGAAAGTCCAACTTACGGACTCTATAAGCATTGAACCATTTCGAGCCATTAAATACCATAGAAAACCAATAATTTCGCCCTTAAAATCGAAGAAGAAATCTTCCCCTTCACCTTAAATTGATTATACAATCCTGTAGAGCACCTCAAGGGCTTTCCAACAAGCTTTTGTTTGCTTGAATTGGAGTTCTGAGCTAGGAGTTATCGCCATTCAAAGTTAGCTTTGGAAGGGGGAACTATAGCCCCACATCGGCAAGGGACGAGCGGCCGCCTTGGTATAAAAGCAATTTATTGCATGGGTTTCTCAGTTGTTAGCGCTCGACGCACGGTTACTGAATGAATGAGCATATGCGTGTGTGTGTGCGGGCGTGTGTGCCTGCGAGGGTGCACCTGTGTGGGCGTGCGATGCGTGGCCCTGGGAGGGCGAGGCTTGGGAGGTGGTTGGGCAGATTTGGCTCGAGAAAATAAACTAGAAATAAATCGAAATTAAATCGAATCAGGCAAGGACCTAGTAGGGTCTGATCCCACCCTGTAAAGGGTACTGTGTATCCCCGAAAAGTCTCAGCCGCAAACCAAAAACCAATTTTTAGTTGAGGAAGAAAAACCCAGTCCGGTTCAGCTGATGGTTCAAAGGAAGAGCTAAGGATCAGAAGGAGCTGAAGGATAAGTGTTGAACACTAAGGGAAGAAGGGAAGAATGGCTAAAGAAGGAAAGAAAGGTTAAGAGGAAGAGAGAAGGAATAGGCACTAAGGAAGCTTAAGAAAAAGACTAAGGGAGAAGAAAGAGGTAGAATAGAAGAGAAACTTAAGGAAAGAAAGGAAGCTCGAGAACAAGAAAGAAATAAAAGAGAAAAGATAAAGGATAAATAAAAGAAAAGGAAAATAGAGAGAGAAAGAAAGAAAAAAGAGAGGCTGGAGAATAAAAAGAAAAAGGAGTTCATTTTCCTTGTTATATTTTTAATTTCTCTTTTCTTTCAATTGTTGTAATAAGGCATACTTTGACTAGATAAACTTTTAATTGCCTTAATTCTTTTGAAATAAATAGAGAATTTACATGTTTTTAAATGTTGTAAATGTGTTTTCATATGGAATTTTGCATATTTCTTAAGTTTAAATCATTTTGCAAAATTCATGTTATTAAAATTAACTTAATTATACCTCCTATACCTATAAGACGTTTTGACTTAATTGGTGAATTTGAAATAATGTTTACCTCCCAGCGAACGACCTGAATTCAACCAGTTAAAAGTAAAAAAAAATATAAAATGTTTGGTTAACTTGACCCTATACTACACAACCGACACA
The DNA here is from genome assembly GCA_037157565.1 of Thalassia testudinum. NCBI lineage: Eukaryota > Viridiplantae > Streptophyta > Magnoliopsida > Alismatales > Hydrocharitaceae > Thalassia > Thalassia testudinum. The sequence continues at coordinate 18,236,880 of JAZHRO010000015.1, read as the reverse complement.
AATTCAAGTTAACCTAGGTTACTTTCTTTTACACTTAATTAAGCTCAATTAACTTAATTAACTGTGTTGAGGAGTAGCACGACCAATGGCTTGGGGGAGAATATGGAGCTACACTATTAAGCAGTAATAAAACATTAATTTACAAAGAACTGCGCTACTTATCTAGCTAACAGAATGAAGGGCATTCGGAGGTAGCTCCGATGGCTTTTGACTTGGTTGAGAGGAGGAGGGGCAGCCAATGGTGCTTAGGCCAACCCTTGGAGAGAGGTTGAATGTGATATAGACCTGGCATGGTGGTGATAGGGATGCCATGGTGTGCTCGTGGAGATGGAGGTGGAGTAATGGATGTGGAATGAAGCTAAAACTAGATGGAAGGCTAGATGGATGCAAATGGCCACCCAAAGGTCCTTTAAGTAGACCCAAGGGAGCCTCTCTAGAGAAGTGTGGAACTCTCTAGAGAGGCCTATGGTGGGACCCCGTGGGAGAGTGAGAGAGAGGATGGATGGGTGATTTTTAGATCCACATTTGGTGGATCTAAAAATTGAATGATCTTGGTTGCTATTTTTAGCAACCAAGGCAACAACACATGGTAGAGAGTTCTAGAGAACTCTAGGCTAGGTATTTTCGTGTGGATGGTGTGTATGGGTGTGTGTGGGTCGAAACCTATGTGGCTAGATAGATTAGGTTAGGTTCTAGTGGGTTTAAGTCAAGGTAGGTCTCAAATTAGGGTTGTAAACCCTAATTCATTAAGGTAAAATGCAATTAAACTTGATATAAGTTTAATTGGATGTGTGAAGCCCTAATTGAGAGTAAAACAACTCAATTAAGTTAGGTCTAGGTCAATTGGACTCTCACTAAGTCCAATTGGACTGTGTATGCTGAGATCAGGGCTCAATTAGACTCAATGAGTCCAATTGAATAGGTTGATGGACTTGACTAAGATCCAAGTCAATTAGGTTTAGTGAGGACCTAATTAGGTCTTTAGGAAGGTCTAGAGGTGATGTACTAGGGTTAGGGCACCTTAATTTAGGTTCCTATGGGTTGGAATTGGGTTTAGGGACCTAGGAATTCAAGATGCAAGCTTGAATTCAAAAACAGGAACTAGAGAGCAATTCCAAACGTCTGACAATAGTGTCAGATGTCTTAAAATGAAAAGTTAGACATCCAGACTTGTTGTCTGGACGTCCAAACAGAGGTAGGGAAGAATTAAGGTTCTATCTGCAAAAATTGGATGTCCAAACCAAGTGTCTGGACGTCTTAAAATGCTACAGAAGTGGGTTTTAGGTGCGCGGGTTGTGGCTAAGGGTTCTGGATGTTCTGTAACTCATCTGGACGTCCAGATAGAGGTTGGAAATAGGGTTTTAAGGCTTCCTAGGGAATAGTGGCCTAATTTAACTGTGGTTAAGGCTTGTGGAAGCTTCTAGGCTGTCCTAGGGCTAGGATGGACCTAAGTTCTTCGTAGTTTACTGCTTTATTCTTACTTAACAGAATAGCATACCTCAACCCCTTACATTATTATCTACTACATCTTATTCTTGGTCTTCTGCTCTAGCTCTGCTGCAACTCTGGCTTCAGGTCCAACTTTAGATTCAGTCTCAAGTTCAGCTCCTGAGCTTCTTATTTCCTGCAATTTATATAATGCACCTAATTAGTATATTATAGCATTATTCTATGCATAGCTATAGGAGGAACAGTAAAGATGCAAATAATACTTATGCATGCATGAACTACTCTAACTTATGCTAAGTCCTAGCCTAATTATGGACAAATAAGACCTATGATTACTGCGCAATCAGCCGGTAGCAGTAGTGATCCTCCAATTGAAGCTGAAGGAGTGCACACTGCTTCCAAATGGAGACCTGGGTCACTTCCTGGAAGGTATCCGCATCTCTTGGGATTCGCACCTGGAGCTTGCACCATAAGAACACGGTTCCGAGCTTGCTTGGAACTCCTTTAATGGCGACTAAGGGCGACTACATGAAAACATAAAAATGGCCTCGTGGCCCAATTAAACAAGCTCAGGAGCTTCGCTGTAGGGTGTGGAGTGTGTTGGTGGTGGTTGTGTGGTGGATGGACATGTGTGGTGGCCGAACGGTGAAGGAGTTGGGCAGAGAACAATGGGTTGGTCGACAGGTGACTGGGGTGGTCAAGCGGCCCAATAGAGTTAGGGTTTTTGGTTGTGGGCGCACGGTGGAAGTTGTGGGCTTGTCAGCAAGGGGATGGAGATGTGTAGAAGATGGAAATGCCTCGTTGGAGTGGTCGCCGGAGATGGAGGAGATGAGGGTGAACGGCAGTGTCGAGGGTTTGTTTTTTTATTTTTAGGGTGTAAAACTAACCTAAGAGAACTAGGGATCTAATCTAACTACCTATTATAAGTGAACAAAAGGAGGCAGAACGACGCCAGGGGTACATCGGAGTGGGGACGAAGGTACTCCGATAGGTGGTAATGGCGACGACGATGGAGATTGGGAAACGCCTGCTGGTATGGCACGACGCGGAGGAAGGTAAGGAAGAAGAATCCATCGCCAGTATTGCGGTCGAACGACGAGGAAGAGCAGGAGGAGTCGTCGGACGTCGAGGAGTCTCAACTAGAGAGGAGAGATGAAATAGAGGTGTTCTAGGTCGAAATCTAGCATGGAAAGCACAACCTTGCACTGGGATTCCTTTTGTAGGTCTCAAGGAGTAGTTAGAGCTTAAGAAGCAAGCTTCCCAAGCTTGGAAGACTCGCTGGAGTAGGAAACCTATGAGATACCCGAATCTCTCATGTGTTCTCATGAGACATTGGGAAGGTTGTGGGGCTCAAGACTAGATTCTTTGGAAAGGAAATTTCCTAAAGAGTCTCTGGTTTAATTTTGGGAAAGTTTCATTGATCAATCAAGGAGAACTCTCCAAATGAAGCTCGCCAGAGTAGGATTCTTGAGCGATAATGGCAGAAGGGCCCATTTGTAAAGAACGATGATAAAGTTAGGGACCTTTTTGTAATAAATTCGAAAGTTAGGGGCATGTGTGTGAGAGAAAAGACTCAGACTAGACCAAATTGCAAACTAGGTCAAGATGATCTAAGATTGGGTCCAAATTTTGGTACAAACCTAATTTAGACCTAAGGAATCCAATGGTGAAGTTGGATTTTGATATGACTTCGTTTGATTGGGTAATTTATGCAAAAATCTAAATTAGGGCATAGGTCTGTCTGAGACTCTGTTTTAGGTCAAATTAGGTTCCAATGGTCAAATCAAGTATACCAAACCCTAGAGAATATTTTTCTATGATTTTTAGAGAGTTTAGGTGAATTTTATCATGACCAGAACCTCAGTGAATCAAGTAGGTCTGTTTTTAGAATTTCAGATGTCATTTAATTCTCGAAACACGTGAAAACACATTTCTATCTACACGAACCTATTTATTAGACTTTTAAGATCATTTGACCTTTAATTAATCCCTTATAAATCCCGTGATTGGTCTGCAATTGAGATATACTTTAGAACTGCAGTTTGGGCCTTATTTTACTGTCTTTCCCTCAGAATGGATTTGCAATGAATTATGATCCTCTGGCTGTTATGTAGAAACTTTTATTCCCTGATTATGACTAAATAAAGCTAGATATGGCTAATGATGACGTTATCATCAAGGGCCTTCTCATTCTTTTTCTTCCTAGAATGAGAGTCAGAGTCTAATGCAGGTTTAACCTCAAGTTTTTTAAATGGGCCCGGATCAGATTTTTGAGATGGGCTTCTTACTTTGCTCTTTTTTTTATGGGTCAGGGAATTAGCACCTACACAGTAGTAAATGCGATAGACTGGAGGAGGGGTCACAAGTAGGGGTAGAGGATGTGAGTAAGGAGTCTGCATAAAGGGTAAGAAGATCCTTGAAGTCTCTTGATTTAGTCCTCTTGAGATTGAAGTTCTTTTGTCAAATACATCAACCTTTCTTCATGTTTCTTGTCCCAATCTAGCGGTAAATTCCTGATAGTCTTAAGTGTAATTGTAAGTTAGACTGGACTAGATGGTTGCTCTAAGATGGATTGAGTGGAATTTAGGGCAGGCCTAGATTGGTATTCAATTTGAGCTTGTCTTTGTGGTGGCCATAAAAGATTAGGATTGTTTCTCCATTCAGGGTTGTATGATTCTAGATATGAGTCAAAGTGTGTACTACTCTGAGTGGCGCTGACTGTGCAGTGAGTTCGAGAATTCGATGTTTGGTTTTGTACCTGTGATCCATTGATCCAGTCTTTAAGTGAAATATCATCAAGTATAGAAGTGTTAAAAATGGTACATTCCCCAAATGATTTACCCAAGTCATGAAGTAGGTCTAATGGTGCCGTCTGGGTTGGCTGAGTCCAGGATACCTCCCTGGGGTAGCAACAATCTATGGATTGACAGGGGAGGTGGGTTTGTTGGTTCACTTGAGCCAAACTCTATCTTTGTTGCCTCAAGATCTTGTCATGTAGATCTTCCCATTCCTTTTCGAACTCTTGGAGATGCTTTTCTAATTCAACTAAGTCATTTGATTGAGTCGTGGTGCTGGGACGTATAGGTTGACTTTGGTTCAGATATGGATTGGGTCATTAGGGGTTAGGTTTTGAGAAAATCGTGGACTAAAGAGTATGGGTAAAATAATCATATCCCGGATTTTAAGGAGTCTCCCACCCAAAAGAAGTCCAAATCACGGTTGGGTCTGGAGAGGGTGCAGTTTGTGGATATTGATAGTTGGGGTAGAGGGATGAAGGGAATGAGGCCACTAAAGTAGCAGGAGAATCATTTAACTCTAGGAATGAATTTCAAAGAGTAGTCAAGGTGCTCAGAGGGTAGTGGAGTGGTGAGGTGCTTTCCTAGAGTTGCTACAGAAGAAAGATGAGGATGCGAAGGGAGAGAGGAGAGAGCGAAATGTGGGTGGTGCGACGTGCAACTAGGTAGGGCTTAATTGGAATTAGTGAGTTTTGAGAGTTGGAGCCTTGATTAGTCACTTTTTAAGTTTAGTTGCACTTGTTAATTACTTTAGGAGCTTAAGTGTATACAAACATGGGTGTGTTGCGTTTTTCCTTCAGAAACAATGCCCTTCTAATGGCTAGGTGGCCCTATGTGTTGTTGCTAAGATTGGTTTTGATGAATCGATTTTAGATTAAATAGGAAAAGAAGCCCAATCACACAAGGGTGGCTTCGCAAACCTTGCTGATTAGATTAAGCTCAATACAAGGCTCACTCAAATTAGCGTGTGTCTCTACAATGAACCCTAAGGTTGAAACACCTAGATATCGTGCTGCTGCTAACCAAATCAAACAAAAATAATTGGTTCTTAAAGCCTATAGAGTTGAGACAGTATCAAAATAACTCCCAATTATGGGTATTGGTCTCCTACTTGTTAGGACTGTATGACTAATTTTTTCAAGAATTTAGAAGTTGTATCTGATTTTTTATTGATTTTTCAAGCATAACAAGTCAAACAGTCAGCAAAGATAGATCACTGAAAATCACTTCAAACAGAGATGATAAAATTGTACAAAAATTCTGAAAAAATTACTTGAGATAGTAGATGAACTCAGCTTCAAATGGAAGCTTCTTTCAAGAAATTTGCATGTGTGTGGAGGTGCCAGCAAAATTGCAAACCTAACTAAATTTCAGTTTTGGATAGAACTGATACACCCAGTGAATTTTAAAAATTTGCAAAGTGTGAATTTTTGAATGAAATTTGTGGCAGTTGAAAGCTAGTTTAAACACCTTACTCGACACTAAATTTGAGAATTTTTTGACATCTGTACAGTCCGTGGTGAATTTTTGAATTTGGTCTTTTAGTTCTGCTAGAACATTAAAAAGTTGAAATGTAAGTGATTTTTGGATATGGATCAAATAGTCAATCAAACCATGCCAATTTGGTTCAATTTTATTTTGAATTTTATGTTTTTCAATTTTTCCAGATTTTGTGGATATTTAATACATTTTTTTAGACTTTTATAAAATGGAAAGAAAAAGAAGATACACACCTTTGGTCTTCACGTGCACTCGTCGTGTGTGAAGTACCTCATTGTGATTCACTTGCACAAGATGTAAGATCGAATGAGACTAAGGTGATGTGTAAGCGGGTTTTTCTCGTGAAAAAGCACGTTGACTTCCTAGCAATGACGTCAAAAATAATAATTACGAATCAATGCACGCATTCTATTCATTAATCGGTCGTCGTAGTCCAAAACTCACATTTAATATGCAAATCAAAGTAAATTTATAACAAAACCACAAATCAAATTTTGAATTTGATTTTGATTGGGTGAATCTCGATCGAATCCTTAGGAGGTGAAATTTGGCTTTTAATTACTTTGAAATCCACTTAACGATTATTTTCTTTTTAGTGTTTTTGGCTTTTGATATTTTTGTGATCTTTTGATTAATTATGTGAAAATGACAAAACAAAACTAAGACTAATGATCTACGCTACTTTTTTTTTTTTGGTATTTTCTTAATTTGCTCTTTTTTTAATCTTTTGATTAAGGAGATGGAGACAACACAATAAGGATAATGAAATAGAACAAGTAATCTTTTATTGCTTAGAAACATAAAACTAAAGTATTTATGGAAACAACATTGGAATTGAAATGTTCATTACAAAAACATGTGGACTAAGCCACTTATACAAAGCTTGAAAGGAAAGAAACATGAAGTGATGAGGGATGTTGTGAGTGTAGTGGGATTAGGACAAGGTTCATAGGTGTGGATTATGGATACGTTGTGGTCAGGTGTAGACAAGGAAGCAAAGGGCTTGGCCATGTGTTGTATGGTGGTTAAGAGGTGTAGGAGGTGGTACTAATGGGTGGAGGGCACGACCATGTGGTGGTGGCTGAAGTGGTTGCCGGTGGTGAAGTGAGTGGGTGTTGGATGAGTGTTGCTGCAGCATGTAAAAAAAAGAAAAAGAAGTAAAACAAAGGAAAATCAGGGGATGTCGAGGGGTTGTATGGTGGTCGGTTTAGGTGAAGAGAAGGAAGAGAGGGAGAGTGTGCGAAAGTGGTGGTGGTTGGGTTTTGGTCGACAGCTAAGGGGAAGAGAAGGTGGAAGAGGAGACGAAGAGTGGAACGGAGGTGGTCGACGGTGGAGTCGTGGGTGGTTGGTGGGCTACTGCAGCGTGTAGAAAGTAACAAAAAAATTCAAAATAGAGGAAGAACAGGGGAGGGGAGGTTGCTGTTTTCGGTGAAAAATAAGGAGGGAGGAAGAAGAAAAGAAGGGAGTGGTGATTGGCGGCTGTAAGGTGGTGCAACCGACGGTGAGTAGCGTATGCGTGTGTGTGCGGATGAGTGTGGTCAAGTGGAGAAGACGGTGAAGGATGGTGTGGTGCTGCAGTCGGTGGAGGGTGTGTGTGGCTATGCAAAGGTAGTCATGTGGTGCTAGTGAAGGTGATGGCAGTGAGTGTGGTAGTGTTGTGCTTGTGTGAGTGGTGACTGTGAAGGTGGGGTAGCCGATGGTGTAAAGGTGGTGCTCCAGCTGATGGAGTGGTGCCTGCTGCGTGTGTGGTGCGTGGATGTGTTAGCGTGGTGGTGTTGAGCAAGCAACAAAAATAAGCAAGTAAATATCAGAACATGAAGAACAAAAGAAGAAGAAAAGAAGGAAATTAAACTACTTGCAATGAAGAAAGAAATCTACTACAAGAAGCAGAAAAAGGAGATGAGGGGAAAAGGCTCCCATGCCAATGGGGCTCCTTGAAGCCTTGGCTATGGTGGTGGTGATCCTCGACTTGATGCCTACACCACCTAGGTCTCAAGAGTGGGCTACATGGTGGAGGAGAGCCTTGGGTGGCCAGCCACCATGGCCATGGGGAGAAGAGAAGGTGAAGAGAGTGTCGGAGGGTAAAAAAGATGGGAAAGGAAGGGGGTGCACCTATGGGATGAGGGGGTTTTTGTAGGGATGGGTGTAAAAGGTTCTAGAGGGGGCCAGTGGGTTCTCTGCCTAATGTAGCTTAAAGGGGTTAAGTGGGTCATTAGTTAGGTGTTAATGAGGGTTAGGATGGGTGATTTGATGGGAGTTTAGTAATTGTGTTGGGCCTCTAGTGTGGAATAAGTTGGGCAGAAAATTAGTATATGTCACGACCTGGTTCCCGAATCCCTACAGGACACGAGACCGGACCGACTCGACTGATCCCAAGACCCAGTCATCCAATGAAAAAGTAACCAAAAAATAAGAAAGTAAACCACATTCACTATGCTAAGCAACTAACTATAGAAAGGTACAACAGTAAAGAAGTAAAAACTTCTACAGTACATATCACCACCACAACAGTAGAAAGTACAAGTACAGGAATATAAAAAATAGAATATAAAAGTACAAGAGTCTACTCACTTCAACAGAAAGACGTACAACAAGAAGCTACAACTACTGGGCCCAGCACCCTCTGCAGCCGTGGGCTTTGGCTGCTCAACACCTGGACCTGAAAAGGGTTATGAGTACACAAGGTCAGCGAACGCTGAGTAGAGTGGCAACCAACTAACTAAAGCAGTAAAAGTGGACAGGTAGCTATTGTTTTTCCATTTACTTTCTTTAATTAATTATTCTTTTCCACCACTTGGTTTATTTATAAGGTCTCTTTCTTGATCTCGAATGTTCCTCGTGGGAATGATCTTGATTGCAGTCTTTTCCGAGGAGTAGAAGGCACATGTAGTGCTCTCCTGGCCGGGAGAGTCTCCCGTGGTGATCCTACACTCAATCAACCACCCCAAGGTCACGAACAGACGTAACGGTGACTACGGCATGCGCAATAAGTATACGGGTAGCTACCCCGCACTGGCACGCGGTCAGTCGTTTCCGTTAGCGGGTGCACCCAAAGTACAGCACGAAACCAGTATAGGGCTTAGACCTCTCAGTAACAGGGGTCTAGCCCCTAAGAACCAAACAAGGGTCTCGCCCTTCCACAGTCCGCGCACCCTCGCCTGACTACCCTGGTTTGCCTAGTGAACCTAACAAGTCGGTGTAAGGCGACTAGCTGAATCCCGGGCCCCGTGGGGTGGTTAGCTCTCTCCCTACACTAGTAGCTCTCCCTGGTACTGTGTACGCGAGGGCCAAGAAGTTGGTACAAAATAGCTAATCCAAACCCCGGGTCCCAACCCAAGGGTGGCTAGCTCCGCTCTGCACTAAACAAGGGGACAGTCGCTCTCCTTGGTACTCCATACTCAAGAGCCAGCTCACTTCTCCACTCACATTTCCAGACCCATTCCAGTTATTTCCATGAGCTGTACTCCTAATTCCCCATAGGGTTCATGCTCATATTCCTCATGCCAACCCATACCAGGTTTCATCATTTCTATTTCCATTTTTAGGTTATACATATGTAGCTTGTATTGCTATCGTTTACATTTCCATATACAGGTTATACATAGGCAGCTCGCATTTCCATCATTTACATTTCCATTCTCAATTTATATACATGCAGCTCGTATTATGTCATTTAACGTATACAATAGGAAATTTACAAGTAACAGTTAGCTAGCACAAGTATTTCATCTTTCACATGCAGCTATTATTTATTTACAGGTAATTGTTATCATTCTATTTACTCATTCAAGACTGCAATTCAATCATCTATTACAGACATTTCAAGTGTTTCTCATCCTAGAATTTATGCCATATCCTAGGTTCTAATCATTCATTCCACACATGCATTTAGGTTATAATTAAATTAGGGGAAAGCCACTCTACCAGTAAACCCAGGAGTATTGGGGGCTTGAACGGCAGGCTCACGTACCTCAGCAAGCCCCAAACCCGCAACGGAACGAAGTTCTATCACAAGGAACAATCACAAAGGAACTATCAGAACAGTATGGAAAACCTTCTAACAAGTAGAGGAACTCACAAAGAATACATCGGTATCTTATTTGCGTAAAATGAAATTCAAACGGACCCTAAACGAGTCAAAAATAGGGTTTCTATCTCAAATCAGACATCTAGAACATCTTCCAGACGTCTTAAAAGGGTCCAGTAACGTACCTAAGTCTCTGCGCTAATCTTCAGACGTCCAAGAACTCTTCTGGACCATCTGGACCCAGCTCTAGACATCCGACCACCTCTCCCGACGTCTAGAAGCGCTTCCTGTCGTCTGGTACGTCTCCCAGACGTCTGAAATGCGTGGGAGGGTGTGTCTCGCGCCTTCCCGAAGCGAATTCTGCATGAAACCACACAATCTCTCAAAACGAGCATGCAACAGGGGATCGACAGAGCGACCTGCATGGCCGTATCCGCAAAGAGGACGTACCTTCGTGAAGCCCTCTCCTCAGACATCTGGAACCTCCTCCAAACGTCCGCACCGTCGTCTGGAGGTCACTCCAGACGTCTGATTCTGGGAAAAACCCAGAACCAGAACCTGCTTCCGCTGCTCCCACACCGCGCGTGGCCGCGCCGAGCCCCCTCGCCTGCAGCTCCGGCTGCAGCAATGTCGGGGAGGACCTCCCCTACGCACTCCGCCTCGCGCACGTGCCGCTCCGACCGTGCGCTCATTGGTGAGCTCCCACGCGAGCTCGCAAGCTCACCTCCTCCTCTCCTCACGCCGCTCCTCTACACCGCACTCACGCTCTCGCTCGCTCTGGGAAAAAGAGAGGAAGGTGGCTAGTGGCTAAGAAGTAAGGAGAACGAGGGTGGAGGAGGGGTTTTATAGATTGAGTTTAGGGTTTTCTTGGAGGCGGGGGAAGAGAGAGGAGGAAAAACGAGAAGGTACTGTCTGTGCGTAGCATGCGCGCAGACGCAAACTCGTACCCAAAGATTTTCGATTTCTAGACGTCTGGGAAGGTGTCTAGACGTCTGACTCACAGTCCAGACATCTTACAAGGCTCAAACAGCACGGGTCTTAATAGTATACTAAATAGGTAGAGAAATAAGTGGGAGAGTGGGTGTTGGGCTAATTATGCATGGTATTTCATGATGGGATAATTGGTCCTATAGTAGGCTCTAATTAGGTGGAAAATTAGTGTGTATAGAACTAATTAGGTGTAGGGGTGTGCATTTATGTGCACATGTGTGTTGGTTTGAGTGGGTTAGGCTCAGGTTTTGGGCTAGTTTGGTGCATGTGCATGGTGATGTCAGGCTCTCGCATGCTGTTGTCTAAATCTGTCTACCTCATCTATTGCAGGAAGCAATTGATGATGGCTTGTCATGTGTCTCCTCGCATTTTTAATTCAACATAAATCTCGCTCTTCTCCTATGGACCTATATACATGAATTGACACCATCAATAATAGGCCCATAAAATAGACAAAATTTGACTAAGAATATACAAGAATGCAAATGCATGATATGCATGAAATGCATGCTGTATTTACAATACAAACATGATAGTTAGCCTAATTTAGTTAGTTTAGGATTCATGATTGCTACGCAATCATTAAATTAGCTATTTTTTAGTGAATTATGAGTTATGATGAGTACCTTATCACTAAGCTAGGTGCATTTCAATAATTATTAGATGAAATCAATGACTTGGAGCACTTACCCCTAGGTTTGATCCATCTAAGAGGTAGATTCTAAGGGTATATCCCGACTCGGAGGTGGTCTCCTAGGCTTGGGCTATCTTATGAATTACCCTATGGCTATGACTGACTCAAGTTCTCATAACCCCAAGTAACACATATTTCATCTAAACACTAAACACTAAACCCTACCTAGCCTAAATCTCCCCCAAATCATCAACAAAGGTGAGATGGGAGTGGTGGTGAGGAAGCTCGTCGAGTCGAAGATGGCTTGACGGCGATTTTTTGGCAGCTTGACCTCCCCTCCAAACTCCTAGCTGCCACAACCTCTCCTCGGAAAGGTGGTGGCTGGACTACGTGAGGGTGGATTTGGTGGTGGCTGCGAGAGGTGGTGTTGTCGGTGTTGGTGTTCGTGGGATGGTGGTGGTGGTGCTGGTCGTGTACGGAAAGGAAGAAGAGGAGGTGTGGCCGGCTCCCTGTAGGTGTTTGTGGTGGAAAAAGTGGTTGGGCATGTGCAGCTTGGAGGAGTGAAAGAGGGCCAGTCGGAGGTGAAGGTGCTCGACCTAAGGTTGATGTGGGGAAGCTAAGAGGCGAGGGAAGGTGGTGCTGGTAGTGGAGGTCAGCGCGGTGGTGGTTCGAGGTGAAGGTGATGAAGGTGAGGCTTGAAGGTCGTGTCGGGGCGCTAGGAGAGGAGTGAGTGTTGATGGATGAGTATGCGAGTGGAGAGAGGAGGTGAAGGAGATGACAGTGAGGTGGTAGAGGCGAAAGGAGGAGAGCCGAGCAAGGTGAAGATTTCGGTGGGCTCCCCTCCCCCGTCGCGATGGAAAAGGTGGTCACGTGCTCCTGCCCTCACTCTCGCAATCGAGATAGGGCCTGCCGGGTGTCCTCATGTGAGAAGAGGGTGTGTCGCGAGTGGGATCTGCGAGGGAGTCACGTCACAGTGGAGAGAGGAATGGGATCCTTATGTCGCTCAGGTATGGGTATAAGGCAATGAGGAGATCCTTATGCTGCTGGGTGAAATCACTGGGGATGTGGGTGTGTGTTGTGTGATGGGAATCTGGGGGATCCGAAGGGGGTTGACGAGGTGAGTTAGCTATAGAGTGTCTGTGCTGAGGTTGTTAGTACATAAGGTGTTGGGCTCAAGTGAGATGGGCTGCAAGTGAAGACTAGGGGTATTCGTGGGTCAGCCAATCCATTTTCACTTAACCAGAAGCGATCCATTCAAATGTAAATCTAATAGATATGATATGTAATTATATTAAACTGAGTCATGGGTAGCCGGTAGGTATCCAATAAACTAATTTAGTTCAAATATAAAGATATGAAATATAATTTTTAAAAAATTATAAACAAATAAACCTATATATGACAATATTCATTAAAATAATAAAATACTTTATAAATATATAAATAAAATATTTAAAAATATATAAAAAATAATTTATATAAGTATAAATTTAACAAGAAAAATGTTATTAAATAAAAGTAAATTAAAAAATAAGAAATAAATAAAAACATAAAAAGTAAATAAATAAATAATAAAATAAATAAATAACTAAATAATAATAATAAATAATTAATTAAAATTAAAATTAAAATTAAACAAATAAAGAATTAAAAAATAAATACATAATAAAAATTTAAAAAATTAAAAAATAATAAAAAAGGATTAAAATAAAAATAAAAATAGATCTCATATCAATAAATTTTGACAACTGCTATTAATGGTATTAGTCAATTCTTTTTTTTAAAAAAAATGAAAACTTTAAGCATTTAATAATGTCTTCAAGATAGGGTCAAGGGGAATGCACATGACTATCAGGCTATGTATGCACTAGCGACAATGGGAAACGATACACGAGCATCACACGTTATCGGGAAAGCATGTGTAATTGAGGACGGCGATGAGGGGGTTTGTTACATTGAAGGATCGAGGGAGGGAAGAAAGCACAAAAGCACTGAAGCCATCGTGGCGAGACCCTCTCCGATGGTCATGTCACGTTCCAAATATTCGCCTACTCTCGGTCCAAGCTCTATGACCTCAAGCGTCTCCGAGTTCGACCACGTCCACGACCTTGCAAGCTGGATTGAGTCAAGATCCATCGGCTCAAGGAGCCTCGACGTCGACCCCGTCGATGTCGACTACGACACAACCTCCTCCTCCATCTCTGACGTAAACACATTTACACTACTTAAGATGTCTATTTATGCATGTTCTTAAGCATAGGATTGCATTTCATGATATAAATATTACATTACATGCATCATCTTGCATTTAGAATAGTTTGAATAAAATAGAGGTTAATTATCTCCTTTTATGTGCTTGGACAGGGCAAATATTTTATCAGGGCCTCGGATCAAAGATCCAACCGTATGGATGTGATCAGGGCGACAATTGGAGTTCAACGACCCAAGATCGCCCTAATCAGGCATCCGTAGCATCAGATAGTGACTCGGGAACCTTAGAAGATCAAGGGCCAGGATGGTGTAAATCCGCACTTCAGATGATAAATCCGACCGCACGGATGAATTCGGATCGACGATCGCAGCCCAACGACACAAAAATCAAGTCAATCCGACATCCGTGGCACCATTTACAACTTCCAGAAGATGGACGGCCAAGATAGCGCCACGTGGCGCCATCTCAGCCGCCCAAATGGCCGCCTGCATCTTGTGAAAGCCCCGCTCCCAATCACTCTCCGCCGTTGGATCTTAATCAACGACTGTGGGCGCTTGCATTTAAAAACACCCGCTCGACCATCCACGCCCCATAGCGCAGCGGTCGAGCGCGCTATCGCGAGCGCGGGGCGCGAGTTCGAGCTGTGGCGAGGAGCGGCGGGAGCGAGCAATTAGAGCGTCGGATGGAGATCGGACGGCCGCACGCGCCCGATAGCCGATGTGCGATTGGACGCGCAATCGGACGCGCAATCAGACGCGCGAGGGGCGCGCAGCGCGCGGACGCGGAAGCATCTTAAGCCGTCCGATCTCGCGATAGGACAGCTGAAAAGCGCTAGACGTGCGCGGGCGTTGAGGAGCGGGCAGCCGAGGAGGCGCACGTGGGCACAGAGGCAACGGCCACGTCGAGGCTTTAATGACGGATTTATCCGTCACTAAAGACCCTTCTTTTATTATTTTGAAGTTGTAATGTCCATTTTGCCCCCACTCCTTGCAACTATAAAAGGAGACCCCCTCCATACGAAATTCTCATCCCTTCTTTCTCCTCTCTACCCCTCCAAAGCTCAAAAGAAGCTTGTCCCACACCCGGGATGCTTCTTGCGAGATAAAGTCCAATTTTCGTTCCCCTTCGGAAGTGGATCCCGCGACGACGAAGCGTGCTGCTCCGTTCCCGTTCTTCTGCTTCGTCTTCCTTCGTCCTACTTCGTTCTCCTTCGTCCAGGCGTCGTCCCGTCCGACTCGTCCTCCAAGCAATTGTCGAGGAAGATAACTTCTCTCTCTCATTCTTATTTACAACTTTTCTAGTGTAGAATTTTTCCTACTTTATAGTGTAATTGATTTTCCGCTTTCTAGTGTAACTTTTATAAACAGTTGAAATATTGAATGAATGTTTTCTTTCTCTCTCTCTCTTTGTTTCTCTCTCTCTCTCTCTTTCTCTCTCTCTCTTTTTAGTCTGATAGCTCCATTGTAATTATATCACCTTGCTTAACAAAAATCCTAAAAAAATATAATTGCGAATATAGATCAACGTAGCCTCCCTGTGTTGGACCCAGAATTATTTTCGATATAAATTTTATTTGTTGAACACGAATTCTTCGCTTTTTGAACTACAACGACAGGTTTTCCAAAACCAATCTCGTAAGCGTAGCGATTCGCGAAAAATACCGTTCAACAACCTCCCAACCCTCATCCCCCGCTAGCAGCCCCCTCTCCCCGATTTACCTGAAGGGATAAGGGTTGTAATGGCCAATGAGTTGGGATTGAACTGTGAGCACAATAAGAACTAGGGAAACGGGGGTAGCAAGTTGGCTTAGTTGGGTTACAAAATTGGCAATATGAATGGATTATGGACGGGTTATATGATAGGTCAGTTAATGGGTACCCGTAGATGTCTTGACAGGTACCCAAATGGAGACCTGAGAAGTAACAGGTCATATTAATGGGTACCCGACCCAATAGGGTCAAAAATGATGGGTCAGGTTAAGTACCCAAGATTAGTGGATTTTTTAAACACGCCTGGTGAAGAATGGCTTGGGCCATAGAAAAGAGAGAAAAGCAAGAATGGTGGAGGGACTTTTAAGAGATGGAAAAAAAATTCTATGGGAATTGATGGGGGGAATTAATGAGGGAGAGAATGAAGAGAGATATCATGATATGGCCTCGTCAATGTTGTAATCACATAGTACTGCATCTAGCATCCTATCAAGAAAGATAAAATACAAAAATTATTTATATACATAACAAGTTATGAACTGCACAAAAATGCATGCAATATTCAATTATCATTTATGCAACTACTCTACCATTAAATGAGATTATTATTGCATCCTAAAATGTATATACTAACAAACTTAGGCTCGAATATAGTCACTAAAGTTGACTTATCATATGCTCTCATACCTAAGTTTTGATAATTCTGAGCAAAACATTATGATTATGAGAACACTCCCTTAAGTTGGAATGCAGAGGTCAAGTCACCTTCGTCTACCCAACCCTAAGAAAATAAGTGCAGAATCTCAAGATACAGACTTAGAGGTACTCCAGTTTTGACCAAGATGAAGACCTCTTCATCCTATCAGATTCCAGTCGGTCGCTGTTTTGAGTTGCCAACAAAGGTTTCTTCAACCTCTAAGTCCGCCCAAGGGTTTGTTGACGCCATAAGTTAAAGCATTCGTGCATGTGTGCAACTAGTCATTATTCAGCTTGCAAGTGTATTAAAGAGATAGAGAGAAGGATATTTTGGAGATTTTTCTTTTTATATTTTTTTTGTTATTCCCCTAAGTCTAACCTCAGATTGGTCCTCAATACAATTTATGTCAGATTCCTTGCTCCCATCACCACACCTCAAAGGGTTTCTTGGCATTCAATTCTTTGTGATACAACCACCCATGGCAATCCCAAGAACCATAGCAATCAACGCTTTGTGATTAAAGAGAATGGGGAGGAAGGGGTGCTACTCAAGGGAGAATGGATGGGGGTGGGTTTTTATAGATGTGGCTTAAGTTAAGGTGCACCTTAGGTGGGTTTTAGGCATAGGATAAGGGGTTACAACTTAAGGGGTAGAGAACATTCTAGAGGTGGTTAGAGAGTGTGTGCACCTAAGGTGGGATTAAGGAGGGGTTAAGGTGGCGTTGGGTGGCTAGGTGATTAGGCTAGGTGGTTAAGTGATGTGGTGGGCTTCAAGGTGGATGGGCTTGTGTGGTGTGTAGGTGTGGGTCTAAATAAAAGTAGAAAATAATACCATATAGTAGGTTACTACTAGGCCCACACAGGCTTAAATAAAAATAAGGGAAAAATATATATGACTATTATCATTGTGCACAAGTGTATACATGTGTGTAATTATGTAGTAAGTAGTGTATGCACATGTAACGACATTTTTATGTGAATGTGCACAAGTGTGTGTGTGTGTGTGTGTGTGTGTGTGGTGCATGGGTACATGAATGGGTTGTGAATAGGTGTTATTGGAATGAAGGATGGTTTTGCATATGGTTGTCTTGATTGAATTAGGCTTGTCCTGAGGCTGAATATGCTTGTCTCCTCTCTTTTATGCTTCTTCTCCCTATCTTCAAAATTGCAGAGATGGCTTCTCTTCATCAATTCAATCCCAAATGTTGCTCCTAATTTGTGGTCCTATATGCATAAAATCCCAATATTACCCAATGGACTATAAAATGATAGAATTAGAGTTAGGAATGTACATATGTTGGTATGCATGCAATGCATGTAATGGATGCACTATTTACAAAATGTAGACTAGGTTATTAGCTTAATTTAGCCAAATTAGGTCCTATGATTGTTATGCTATCATACCCCCATGCCTTAACCTTGTTAGTCCTTAGCAGTGAATGCATAATTGCTTAAATCCTAATTTTTCTTTTTCCATCCCTTCTAAATTTTTTTTTTGACTTTATTAGAAATGTATTGATTCAAGAGTTGGACTTCCAAATATTCAAATATCACCATCCTCAAGGAAGTAACACTTAGGACTTCATCCTCAGACTCAACAGTATTTAGGTTTCTGCCAAAATACAGACCCTCAAATCCTTGCCTTATTTATAATTTTTCTCTCTCTCTCTTTCTTCTCTCATAATAATAATTTTTTCTTTGATTTTTTTGTTTAGGGTTCCAAGGTAACTGTTACGACCCGGTTCCTAAATCCCTACAGGACCCGAGACCGACTCACCTCGACTAATCCCAAGATCCAGTTGTCCAACAAGAAATAACCAAAAAGAAGGAAAATAAACCACATTCACATATGCAATGTAACTAAGCAGTAAAAATGTACAAGCAGTAAAGGAAAGTAATAGCTGTTAATTCAGTACATACCACCACAACAACAGAAAAAAATAAATGAAAGCAATAGTGACAGGAACAGTAGCAAAAGTCTGAAACTCACTATAGTAGTAAAGAGAGTACAAAAAAAAGTATTGAAAACTAGGGCTGGGCTCGACTGGGCCCAGCACCCTCCACACCGGTAGCTCGGGCTGTTCAACTCCAAGACCTAAACAAGGTTATGAAAAAGACGGAGTTAGCGAACGCTGAGTAGAGTGATAACCATACTATCTAAAGCAGTAAAAGTAGCAGGTATATTTATCTTTTCAAGTTATTTTATTTTACAGGTAATTCCTTTTTCACCCCTTTTTGTCATCTTTTAGATTTTTCTTGATCTCGCATGTTCCTCGTGGGAACGATCTTGGTTAAGACCCGTACTGCTAAGCCTTTTTAAGACGTCTGGACTTTAGGTCAGACGTTTGGACTGAGGGTCAAACGTCTTATAAGACGTCTGGACTCATTCCCAGACGTCTGAAAATCGAAAATTTCGTGTACGAGCTCGCGTCTGTGGGCGTGTTGCGCGCAGACAGTACACTTCTCTCGTTTTCTTCTTCTTCTCTCTCCTTCTGCCCGACGAAAACCCTAAACCCACACCCTTATATAAGCTCCCCTCCTCTCCCTCATTCCACCCCTACTTCCCAGCCACTTTCCTCCTTCCTCCAGCGAGAGCAGCAGAGCGAGAACGACGGAGAGAAGGAGCGGCATGAGAGGAGAGGAGCAGCGTGAGGAGAGGAGAGCAAGCTTGCGAGCTCTCGTGGGAGCTCGCCGGTAAGCTCACGACCGGAGCAGCACATGCACAAGGCGGAGGAGTGCATCGGGGAGATCCTCCCCGACACTTCTGCAGCCAGAGCAGCAAGCAAGAGGGTGCGGCGTGGCCACACGTGGCGCGAGAGGGCGGAAGCAGGTTCTGGTTCTGGGTTTTTCCCAGAATCAGACGTCTGGAGCGACGTTCAGATAACATAGCCGACGTCTGGAGGAGGTTCCAGACGACTGAGAAGTAGGCTTCACGAAGGTACATCTTCTTTGCAAATACGACCAAGCAGGCTGCTCCACCGAGGCACTATTTCATGCCTTTTTGATGGAGATTTGGTTGATTCGCACAGGAGTTGCTTTGGGAAGGCACAGGACACACCCTCCCATGCACTTCGGACGTCTGGGCGAGGCACTAGACGACGGGAAGCATTTCCAGACATCCGGAGAGGTGGTCGGACGTCTGGAACTGGGTCCAGACGGTCCAGCGGAGTTCCTGGACATCTGAGTAGCGTAGGACTTGAGGTATGGCACTGGACACTTTTAAGACGTCTAGAACAACTTTTAGATGTCTGATTTGAGTCAGAATCACTATTTTTGACCCGTTTAGGGTCCATTTGAGGTCCGATTTCCGCAATTAAGATATCGATGTTTCCCGTATGAATTCCCCTACTTGTTGGAATACTTTCTATACTGTTCTGAATATTCTCTTGTGATTGATCTTTGTGATAGGACCTCGTTCCGTTGCGGGTTCGAGGCTTGCTAAGGCACGTGGACTTGCTGTTCAAGCCCCCACTACTTCTGGGTTTACTGGTAGACTGGCTTCCCCTCAATTTAATGATAACTTAAATGCATGTGTGTAATGAATGATTAGAACCTAGGATATGGCATGAATCCTAGGACTAGAAATACTGGAATGTCTGTATTGAATGAATGAATTGCAATCTTGAATGAGTAGATAGAACGATAACAATTGCCTGTAAATGAATAACAGTTGCCTGCGGAATATGTAGTGTTTGTGCTAGTTAACTGTTGCATATAACTTTCCTGTCGCACAATTGAAATGACATAATATGAGCTGCATGTATATAATTTGGAAATGGAAAGATGAATTTTGTAAACACGAGCTGCCTGTGAATAACGTGAATGTGGAAATGTGAACGACAAAATTACAATTTGCATGGGTATAACCTGAGAATGGAAATAGAAATGATGAAACCTGCTATGGAATAGCCTGAGAAATATGAGCATGAACCCTACGGGAAATTAGGAGTAGAGCAACTGGAAACAAATGGAATGAAACTGGGATTGTGAGTGGGGAAGTGAGCTGGCCCTTGAGTACGGAGTACCAAGGAGAGCGACTGTCCCCCTATTTAGTGCAGAGCGGAGCTAGCCACCCTTGGGTTGGGACCCGGGGTTAGGATTGGCCACTCTATGCCAAATTTTTGGCCCTCGTGTACACTGTACCGGGGAGAGCTACTAGTGTAGGGAGAGAGCTAGCCACCCTACGGGGCCCGGGGTTCAGCTAGCCGCCCTACACCGACTTGTTAGGCCCTGGTTCTGTGTTGTGTTTTGGGCGCACCTGCTAACGGAACCGACTGATCGCGTGCCAGTGCGGGGTAGCTACCCATGCGCTTATTGCGCGTGCCTTAGTCACCGTTACGTCTGTTCGTGACCTTGGGGTGGTTGACTGGGTGTACGACCACCACAGGGGACTCTCCCAACCAGGAGAGCACCACGTGCGACTTCTACTCTTCGGAAAAAACTGCAATCAAGATTGTTCCCATGAGGAATATTCGAGATCAAGAAGGAGACCTGATAAATAAACCAAGTGGTGAAAGAAAGAATAATTAGTTAAAGAAAGAAAGAAATTGAAAAACAACAGCTACCTGTCCACCTTTACTGCTTTAGTTAGTTGGTTGTCACTCTACTCAGCGTTCGCTGACTTTGTGTACTCATAACCCTTTTCAAGTCCAGGTGTTGAGCAGCCAGAGCCTACGGCTGCAGAGGGTGCTAGACACAGTAGAGCCCAGTAGTTGTAACTCTTTTTGTACTCATTTGTAGTAGTGAGTAGTTTCTTGTACCTTTATATTCAATACTCTTTCGTTCTGCACATTATATTCCTGTACCCGTTTACTTTTCTACTATTGTGGTGGTGTGTACTGTAGTAGTTTTACTTCTTTACTACTGTACTTTTGTTACTGTTAGTTACTTAGCATAGTGAACGAGGTTTACTTTCTTGCTTTTTGGTTACTTTCTCGTTGGACGACTGGGTCTTAGGATCAGTCGAGTTGGTCCGGTCTCGTGTCCTGTAGGGATTCGGGAACCGGGTTGTAATAATCTTGATTGCAGTCTTTTCCGAAGAGTAGAAGGTACATGTGGTGCTCTCCTGGCCGGGAGAGTCCCTCGTGGTAGTCCTACACCCATTCAACCACCCCGAGGTCACTATCAGACGTAACGGTGACTACGGCACGTGCGATAAGCGCACGGGTAGCTACCCCGCACTGACACACGGTCAGTCGTTTCCGCTAGCGGGTATGCTTAAAGTACAGCACGAAATACTATATGGCCTAGCCCTCTCAGAAACAGGGGTCTCACCTCTCCACACTCCGCGCACCCTCATCTGACTACCCCGGTTTGCTCAGAGGGCCTAACAAGTCTGTATAGGATGGCTAGCTCCCCGGTTTGCCCCGAGTCCCATGGGGTGGCTAGCTCCCTCCCTACACTAGTAGCTCACCTCGGTACCGTGTACACAAGAGCCAACAGAAGTTGGTGTCGAGTGGCCAATCCTAACCCTGGGTCCCAACACAAGGGCAGCTAGCTCCGCTCTACACTAAAAGGGGACAGTTGATCTCCTTGGTACCACGTACTCAAGGGCCAGCACACTTCCATTCACATTCCAGATTTTCCATCTAATCACAGGAGCTCTACTTCTAACTCCCCGTAAGGTTCATGCTTATGCTCACCACATTGTTTCAATCTAGATTTCCATCATTCACATTTCAGTTCTCGTTTATATATAGGAAGCTCGTATTACCACAATTTAATACATGCAACTAACGATTTCACAGGTAACTGTTTAGTTATCTTAGGCAGCTCATATTCTAATAAGCAACTCATACTTTATTTTAGGCAATGGCTAGTAGTTTAACTTATTCATGTATACAAATACAATCATGCAAAACAACTTGGTTTATTCATTTCTCTGTCCTAGGGTTCATGCCACATCCTAGGTTTCCAGTTGACTATCTTTCATAGAAACATTCTTGTTTAATAAGAATAGTAGGGGTGGACCACTCTACCAGACAATCCGGAAGTACTGAGGGCTCAAACCGCAGACCTAGGCATCTCTGCGAGCCCTAGACACGCAGTAGATCGAAGTCCTATACCAAGGAACACATCACAAGGGAAGATTCAGATCAGTGTATAAAGGTTTCTAATACATAGAGGAACTCACAAAGAAACCACAGCTACTTCGCTTGTGTAAAACGGATCCCGATCGAACCCTAAACTGGTCAAAAACGTGTCTGCATACCAAATCAAACGTCTGGAAACAAGTCCAGACATCTTAAAAGTCATAGAGACTACTCACCTTAAGCTCCTGCAGTGACCTCAGACATCCAGGACTCCCCCGCGACCGTTTGAAAATAGTTCTAGACGTCTGATCAGTCTTCCGGTCGTCTGGAAACGCCTCCGGTCATCTGATGAGCTGTCCAGACGTCCGAAAGTGTGTGGAAAGGCATTCCGCGCACCTTCCCAAGGTTGCTCCTGCGCACGACAGAACAGCACCCTATTTTAGCCCAAATAAGATCGTCTGTGGTGTGGCCTGCATGGCCGTAACTGCGAAGATAACGTACCTTCGCGATACAGATGCTTTCAGACGTCTAGTGTTGACGCTAGACGTCCAGCCGGTCGTCCGGAAGACACTTCGAACGTTTGATACTGGAAAAATTCCAGCATCAGACCGCACTCCCAACGCTTCTCGTCGCGCTCCGCCACGTCTCCTCTCGCTCCGCCGCAGCTCCAGCTGCTGCAGGTGGTCGAGGATGACACTCCAACTCCCTCCTCCCGCATGCGCCGCGGTGGCCGTGCGAGCTTTCGATGAGCTTCCACGAGGCTCTCGACCTCGACCTCCTTCTCACGCACCCTCCTCCTCGCTCGCACGCTCTCTCTCACTCACCCTTGCTTACGGCAGTGGAAGTGGGGTGGTGGAGTGGAGAGGAGAGGAAGGGGGCCTCTTATAGCTGAGGGATTAAGGTTCGATGGGGGGGGAAAAGAAGAGGGAAAGAGAGAGAAGGGAGGTTCTACATGCCGCCTGCGCGCAAAGCGCAGAAAGCATACAGATTTTTAATTTCCAGATGTCTGGTCAGACGTTTGACTGACACTCCAGACGTCTTAAAAGGCTAAAAACAGGACGGGTCTTTACAGTAACTTTCCTTTGGCTACCCAATCCACCTAAGATTCAAAAGACTTGAAAGTAATAAGCATCCAATTAGTGTAAGTGTGACTTATTAAAAGGTGGTTGTAATGGATTCTAAGTAGCCCTAAACTCCAGGCGACCTAGTGGAAAGGTGCTGCCTTTAGGTTTATCTTTTCGACCAAGTAGCTTCTCTCTCTCTCTACTGCTTTTGCATGGTTGTGCTTATTTCTAGTTCCCCACTTCGCCTTATTTAGTGTAAGAGAGTGAGGGCTGGGTTATGCACAAACAGTTAATGGGGCGTCAACTCATGACAACTTGCCAGCCATGCTTGTACGCTAGTGTGGCTATGTTTACCTTTTTCTCCTTAGTTTTTTTTTTTTTGCTACTTTTTCTTCTTTTCTCTTTTTTTCACAACTATCATTTTTTTCTTTCTATTTTTTTTCACATATATCATTTTTGTGGTGTTTCTAATTTTTCTCTTAGTAGGTGGCTCCTCTAGCCTGAGATGTACCTAAAGGCAACGGTCAAAGAGAGTAGATCTAGTAGTTGGGCTCTAGACATCCATCAATGGAGGGTTATCCACTGCTACATGCCAGGCATACTACTTCAGTATGCTTAATGGTTCTCTAGCTCCCGTTATAACTTACTAATAATGAGTTAGTGCAATTCGTGTGTAGACGGTTGGACTTTCAAGACCTTTTAAATCAGAGGGTGGGTTGATAAACCATGTATTTATCATCCCAATTTATTAGTATTTTCAAGTTTATTTTAATATGGCAAGGATTCAAGAATAAATCCTCATCGTAGTAGACACCAAGATTAATTAAGTCACTAGACCTAAAGAGTCTAGGTGACAAAATCCTAATTGTGTTATTTCCTAAGGTTGGTGACTTCTTAATAGCCATTGGTCTTATCTTGACTCAATTTATTTCTTTTTGTTATTTTTGTGTATATGCAATTTTTTTGTCTTTTTCAAAAATAAACCTTGTATAATGCAACAAAAAGTTTTCATTTTTCATCATTTTCCTTGTTTTCTTTTAAGGTAAACTCTATACAAAGCTTAGAAATAGGAAAATATATATTTTTTTCATTTTAACAATTTCCAATTGTTTTAATTTTTCAAGTATTTTGAAAGATATGACAAATTCAAGATATTGGTAGAATATTTGATCTTTTATTCTACCCATCCCTTCATGCCTAAATATGAGCATGTCCTCATTCAGAATTTAAACAGAGACATAGAGGAACCGATATCACTTGAATTTGTTCTACTCGTGATTGCTTCCAATACCTAGTGAAGAAAATGAAAATGGAATATTTATAAAGTTGTGTTGGTTACCTCCCAACAAGAGCTAAATTTAACACCTCTAGCTGGGCGAAGCTCAACTGAAGATGGATCGGTGATTATAGAAGAAAGGTTTGAGCTTGACAATAGCAAGTGATCATTTGGCCCTAAAATCATAGTTCCATAAATACAAACCAATTGGTGCTGTAAGCCAACACCAAATAGTCTTTTTGGGCCATAGTGTGGACCAGTAGAAGGTGTGTAAGGAATCCAATAACTGGGTTCGTGTTGTTGATTTTGGTCATGGATGTTATTGTAAATCCAATTCCATAGAAAAAGAGGATTAATGGGAGGAAGAAAATTAAAGTACAGATTCTAAATTATGGTCATATGGGTCTAGGTAAGGCTCGGGAAATTGTCATGTCATGTCAAAGATCATTATTTCTCCAACCTGCAGATCATATGAAGATAATGGTAGAGCCTGGCAGAATGGAAATTCAGTGCCAAAAGCCTCAAAGTCTTCATCAGAATGAATCAAGTAACTTGAGTCAGAATCATCATATGTGTCCTCCTCAGTTGAGATTGTTTCTTCTTCGGGTTCAAGCCATCCATTTGATGCTGTAGGTTGATAATTTCTTCCCCAATCTATTGTGTATGGGAATTCTACTTTCTATTCAATTAAGGGAGATTGGGGGTCAGGTTCAGATGTGGCAGGTGTAGGAGATTGTTTGCTCAATTGCAAACTGTCAAGTTCAGAATGTGATCTCTTAGGACCATGATGGAGTGGAAAAGAAGGGTGAGGATCAAGTGTGGCGGGAGTAGATGTGGATTCAATTCCCATTGTGGAGTAAGTGAAAACATAACGCCCTAGGTTATTAGAATTAGCCATTGATGAGAACATCATCATGAGCCCTAACTAGCTCATTTTGACCTAAGAAGGAGAAAAAAAGCTCCTACATAACCTAGAGAAGGGCCTAATTCAAGGAATAACTGTTCTGAGAAAAAAACATGAAACAAAGGATAAAATTACAATTTTATCATTGCAGTGCATCAACGGGATTTCTCAGGGGCTAAACATAGGTCAATTGGACTTAACAAGAGGAAAAGTGGGATGGTTCAACCAAAAAGGGTTATTGTGAGATCTAAGAATTAAATGATATTCTGTAACCCTGAAACAAACTTACTTAATTTCACAAGGTTCTGGTCAGGATAAAAATTAACTAAACCCTCTAAAATTCATGGAAAAATATCCCCTAGGGTTTAGAACTCTCAATTTGACCTTTGGAACCTATTTTGACCTAAGTAGGGGTCCTAGCTAATTATTTGACCTAATTTGATTTTTTGTGTAAAATATCCAGTAAAACGTGGTCAAACCTAAAATCCAACTTCACCATTGGATTCCTTAGGTCCAAATTAGATTTGTACCAAAATTTGGACGTAAGGGGATGTCACATTGACCTAGTTTGCAAAATAATCCACCCAATTATATTTTGACCCCTAGCTTTTGAAAACTATTGCGCAGACCCCCCTATCTTCCTCGCCATCCCTTGCAATTAGGTCCCTATGCCATTATAGCGGAGGAGTCCTACTCCAGCGAGGATTCAAGGGGGATTGCTCCCCGATTCCTTAGAGATCTCTTCTCAGATTTGAAAGGGAGTTTCTCTGAGGAATCCCTTTCATTTGAACACAATCAAATGACGTGATTCACACCCAATCTCTCGTGCGAACGCAATCTCTCGTGCGAACGCCCGAGAGATTTGGGTCTCTCACTGAATCCTTCTCCGGCGAGGATTCTTGCACTTGGAAGCTTGCCTTCCAAGCACAAGAGCCTCTGCCAACACCTATAAAGAGACCCCTTGAACCAGTCGCTCCTATTCAGCTTGGCTTGGCCGAAGAACCACCTCCAATTTCTTCCCTTCTCCGGCCAAGTGTCCAGCAGGTTCCGGCGACTCCTCCTCCTTCTCATCGCTCTGCCACAATACCAGTGACAGAACCGTCTTCACCTCCTTCCTCCACGTCGCGCAATACCCACTCGCGTGCCTCCAGCCCCTTCATCATCGTCGTTCTCCCTCCACTGGAATCTTCTTCTCCGGCGACGGTAGGTATGAGCCATCCGCCATCCTCCTTCCTTTCGTCCTCTTAGTTAGATCAAATCTCTTCCCCTCTCCTTTCTTTATTTCCCCTATCTTTATTGCTATTTTTATCCCCTCGACGTTGCAGACCACCACCATCGTTCCCATCTCCGGCCGACCACAGGAGAAGGTGCTTCCATTACTCCACGCTTCCACACACCTCGCCAGACTCCTCATAACCTCCGCCATCATCCACTGATCCTTATCCACATCTCCATCGACCGCCAACACCTCCACATTCGCCCCCCGATCAAACCCACTTTCACGGCCACAGAACGACCTAGGCACGCACGCCTAGGCCGCCCTGCGGCCAGCCACCCACTGCTTCACCTTCATCGTGACACGACGAAGCTCCCCAAGTGGTTTAATAGAGCTGCAAGGCCGTATTGCTAAGTTTCAATTCCGACCCCCTTTCCACCATTGAAGCACGAGCAAGGAGCTCGCAAGCTCGCTCTAGGCAGCTGCGCTCCAAGCGAACAGACCCAGGTGACGCAGATTGGTCTCGCGCACACATCTAGCCAAGTGAGTGGCTTTGCGAGGAGCCCAGCTGCAGCAATTGAGCGAAGTTCTCCCTATGGGTGAGCGAGCGAAGCGGGTGAGACTTTTAGTCCCACCTGGGAAAGTTAGGAGTGAGGTGAGTGCTTTAAATTGATTTTGTGTTTCCTGCTTATCGCCTCAAGAACACGGGGTGAGGTCCCCTTTCCCACTCACCCGCCTCGTCCACGACCCACACTCCGTGGACCTGGCTGCCCGACCCATTTACCCAGCACTCCTCGCGCACCACCCATGCCGGTGCGCCTGGACCTGGGTACGCATAACCTGACCCGAATGCTCGATTGGCTCTGGGAGAGCGAACCGAAGAGAGAAATAGAGAGAGAGTGTACGCGGGGAGGGTAGGGGTAGGTTTTGTACTCTCGTGTGTGTAGGGAAGCTAAAGGCAGGAGCGGCTAAGGAAGAAGGAGAGAAGGAAGGAACCCGCTAAGGAAAAGCTAAGGAAGGAAGAGCCAAAGCTTAAGGGCAGGAAACGGAAAAGGACTTGTGAAGGCAGAGGTTGAAGAAAGAAGAGGGACTTGAAGGCAGAGGCTAGAGAAAGAAGAGGGACTTGAAGGTAGAAGCTGAAGAAGGAAGTAGAAGGCGTTGCTGAAGAAGAAAAGAGAAGGAAGGAGAAATCAAGGAAGAAGACAAGGAAGGAAGAAGAATGCACTGTAGCTGAGGATCTGAAGGCAGAAGCTGAGGAAGCTAAGGAAGAGAGAAGCTAAAGGCCAAAGTTAGAGAAGGAAATCAAAGAAGAAGAAAGAAGGCCCAGCCGAAGAAGAAAGAGAAAGCTAAGGAAAGAAGAGAAGCCAAGAAGGAGAAGGCAGAAAGAAGAGAAAGAGAGCCAAAGAAAGAAAGAAGAACAAAGAAGAAAAGAAGAGAAAGAGAAGAAGTGTCAAACCTTTTCAAGACATCTGATTTTATAATCAAACGTCTAGTTTCTTCATTTGCTACATTTTTATTCATAACTTCATGCATTATACTCTGAATTAGATTTTGAGTAGATTTAAGTGTTCAAATTACATTGATTGAGATTAGTGAATAAATTTCATTTGCTCCCTGTGTTCGACATCGGACTCAACATTCGAGTAATAAAACTTCTTATTTATTTTCAATGCTTTTTTGACTACACTGCAACGAGACCTACTTAAAACCTGATCAAGCATTTTAACAGCGATAGTAGTGTGGGGTAGGTCCAAGTCAAGTGGGATCCCTTCATCAGAGACCGGGCTAATAAGCTCATCTGAAGATTGCTCATGATTGATTGAATTGCTGCAAATATGATCCTCATCCTCAGAGTCATCCTCGACCTCAATGGGGTTGCCGGACAATGTAAACTTAACTCCATGCACATAGGGTATTTCCTAAGAATCGAGTCTTAAATCCAAATCAATCTTAGAAGGGTCTCTCTGTTCAATCTCAAAAATGGAGTTCTCAATTGATTCAATCTTAATTGGGTTAGCAGTGTCTTCCCCATGAAAATCTATAATATGTTAAATTTCATCCCCCAAAATTGTCTTCTTTTTCTTCTTTTATTAAATTAATTGATTGTTCCTCAAAATCCCATGATTCTATCGAACTCCTTGATTCCTCATACAATTCCTCATATGTTATCCCCAAAAATTCTGCAATTTCTTGTACGTCTCTCTCATAGGGGGATTCTTGCTCTAATTCATCTGAATGAGGTTGGGAATCATATTCTAAAATGGTCAAGGAGGTAGAAGTATCAAAGTCATCTAATTCATCCTCGATTAGGACCATATACATGTTTTCTATTTCACTTTTTGAATCATTTTCATTAAATTTCTTGGCCCTAAATATATCTACTTTTATCTTTTGACCTCCAACCATCATAATTCCATGCATTCCGATTCATAGTGAATGTTAGCCTGAGTGGTAGCCAGGAACAGGTGACCTAAGATAATAGGTGCATTGCAAAGATTTGTGGGAACCTCCATATCAAAAATAATGAAATCCACCGGAAAACAAAATACATTGACTTTAACAATTATGTTTTCCACTATTCCTCAAGGTACTTTGATAGATCGATACGATAATTAGACTGTAACAACGGTTGGCTTCAGTTCCCCAAATCTAAGCTTACCATAAATCGTTGTGGGGGTCAAATTGATTGATGATCCTAGGACGAAAAGGGTCTTGTCAAATGAAGTGTCATGCAACTTGTAGGATATTAATGGGGCTCCTGGATCCTTCTGTTTAGGCGGTAAATCACTCAATATAACTGCACTTTACTATTGAGACAAGGCTGCCTCTTCAGTCTTCTCGTTTGTGTTTTGCCTAGGTGTGCAATAATCTTTGAAAATTTTGGTGATCGGGGGAATATGGTCTATGGCATTGACGAGGGGGGCCTTTATATCAACTTCCTTGAACATGGATTTGAGGTGCTCATGTTCTTTTTCTTCATTTCTCTTGTTAATGCCTTGGGAAAGGGTACAATAATCTTTGGGTCAATAATGATGAGTTGTTTGCCTTTGTCTTTCTCAGTCTCCTTGGGTGGCTCTTTGTCAGAATCAGAAGAAGAAGAACCATCTTGAGGAGGGGGTCTAGATGGACCAGGAAACTTTCTTCAGGGAGGATCCTTTGCGGTAGTTCCACTTCTTAAAGTAACAGCATTTGTAGTAGCATGTGGTCCATGTGGTGGGGGAGGAGAAAAAGAAATAGTTGTAGGAAACAGTGGGATAGGTTGTGCAGGAATACCAGGTGCTTGTACTATGGCATGTGCCTCTCCTTGAGAGATGTTGGGTCTGGGTTAGGCAATTGGGTTCTGAAAATTTCTAGGGTTTAGGATGAGCTAGGACGACAGAGTCCCATGGGCTCTGGTCTCTTGGAAGAGTTGATTGATCTGTAATTGCATGTTTTGGTTCTGAGTTGCTAAAGGTTTCCATCATTTGCATCAAAGCCTTGGTCATGTTTTCCATTTGGTTGGCCATTTGTGGTTTTTGTTGTTGTGATTGTTGCAGCAACTACCTTTGATATGTCGGTGCCTAAGTCATGTAAGGTCTGGGCTGTTGTTGAGTAGATGGATTTGGTTGTGGGTTGTTTCCGACCTAGGAAAAATTTGAATGCTAGCGCCATCTAGAGTTATAAGTCTCAGAGTATGGGTTTATGTGTCCATATCCTTGTATTACATTAACATCTTTGTGGGCCGAAGATATCATAGAAGTGGATCCACCAAAAGAGTTCAAATTAGGAGAATATGCATAACCGTGGCCAATGGGAACTAAATCCAAGTTGTTCATGGGCTCTTGAAGAGAATTGGCCCATGAAGAGGAAGAAGGTGAATCTCAAGAACATAAGATCTATCAGAAGGGGCTCGGGAGGAAGAAGGTGCAACAACGGAAGTGGTATGTTGGGTTTTGATGATAACGTCATCATCAGCCATAACTAGCTTTAATTAGTCATAATCAACAGACAAATGCTCTTACATAACCGCTGAAGAGCTATAATTCATTGCATATCCTTTCTGAGAGACATGCATTAAATCAGGGGGAAATCTGTAGTTTTAACATTATATCCTAAATGTAGAACAATCACAGGATTTCTCAGGGGTTTATTAAAGGTCAAATGTCTACTAAAGTTTAACAAGATGATCCGTGTAGACAGAAACGGGTTTTTGCGCATTTCAAGAATTAATAGACATCCAAAATCCTAATTTCAAATCTGCTTAATTAATAGAGGTTCTAGTCAGAATAAAATTCACCTAAACCTTCTAAAAATCATAGCAAAATATTCTATAAGGTTTGGTATCCTTGATTTAACCATTGGAACCCATTTTGACCTAAAATAGAGTCTTCAACAAGTTGCCCTAATTTGGATTTTTGATTAAATTACCTAATCAAACTTGGTCAAAACTAAAATATGAATTCACCATCAGATTCCTTGGGTCCATATTAGGTTTGTACCAAAATTTAGGCACAATCAGAGATCATCTGAACCTAGTTTTCAATTCAATCCATTCTGATTCTTTTTCTCACACATCCACCCCTAGCTTTTTAAAATCCTTGCAAAGAGGTCCTACATTTGTCATCATCTTCACAAATAGGTCCCTCTGCCATTATCGCAAAGGAACTCCTACACTAGCGACTTTCAATCAGAGATTTCTCTCTGATTTCTTAACGAATCCCTTCCAAAATTGGAACGGAGATTCTTGAGAAAATTCCCTTCAATCTGAACCACATCTTAGGCTTCGAATCCTACTCAAAACCTCATGCAAACCTTTCAAAGGTTTGGGTTTTCTTCTTCATTGAGTTGTCGCGGTTTCAAGCTTGGATTCCAAGCTTGGAACAACCATCTAGCACCTATAAAAGCACATCCATGACATTCCTCACCTCCATAGCTTGGTTTGGAGGCTGGATCCCCCTTCTTCCCTTCTCCCCGACCTCCATCTCTATCAACTTCGGCGAGCCCTCCGACCACCTTCCTTGTTAATAAGACACATGCTATTTGAGCCTCTTAAGACGTCTGGAAATCAAAAATTTTGAACACGAGCTCGCGTCTGCGTGCAGATAGTACTCTCTCCTTTTCCTCCTTCTCTCTCTTTTCCCCCTCCAACGAACCCTAACCCTCACCCTTATAAAACCCCCCTTCCTCCTCTCTCGTTCACCCCTCTCCAGCCACTTCTTCCCTTCCTCTTTACCCCAGCGCGAGCGAGTGAGCGTGAGAACGATGACAAGGAGGAGCGGCGTGAGGAGAGGAGGAGTTGTGCTCCCGAGCTCGTGTGGGAGCTCACCAGAGAGCGCACAGTCGGAGTGGCGCATGCGCGAAGAGGAGTGCGTCGGGGGAGTCCTCCCCGAGACTGCTGCAGCCGGAGCTGCAAGCAAGGAAGCGAGGCATGGCCATGCCCGGCGTAAGCAAGCGGGAGCAGGTTCTGATTCTGGGTTTTTCCCAGAATCAAACATCTGGAGTGATGTCCAGACGATGGAGCGGACGTCTGGAGGCGGTTCCAGACATCTGAGGAGAGGGCTTCACGAAGGTACGTCTCCTTTGCGGATACGGCCATGCAGGCCGCTCCGCAGGTACCCTTTTGCATGCCTTTTTTGAGAAGATTTGGTGGATGCGTGCAGGATTTGCTTCGGGAAGGCGCGAAACACGCCCTCCCACACATTTCAGACGTCTGGGAGGCTTACCAGACGACTGGAAGCACTTCCTGACGTTTAGAGAGGTGGTCAGACGTCAGGAGCTGGGTCCAGAAGAGTTCCTGGGCGTCTGAGGTTGACGCAGAGCTTGAGGTACGTTACTGGACACTTTTAAGACGTCTGGAAGTTGTTCCAGACGTCTGATTTGAGTCCGTAACCCTGTTTTGATTTGTTTAAGGTCCATTTGAGGTCCATTTTACGCAAACGAGATACCGGTGTTTTCCTTGCGTATTCCTCTACTTGATAGAAGGCTTTCTATACTATTCTGAATGTCTCATTATAATTGTTCCTTACTATAGGACTTCGTTCCGTTGCGGGTTCGGGGCTTGCTGAGGCGCGTGAGCCTGCCGTTCAAGCCCCCAATACTCCTGGGTTGACTGGTAGAGTGGCTTCCCCTAATTTTAATTATAAACCTGAATGCAGGTGTGGAATGAATGATTAGAACCTAGGATATGGCATGAATCCTAGGATGAGAAATACTTGAAATGTCTATATTGGATGATTGAATTGCAGTCTTGAATGAGTAGATAGAAATGTTAATAACTGCCTGTAAATGAACAAAAGCTGCCTATGAAATATGAAATACTTGTGCTAGTTAACTATTACATGTGACTTTCTTGTTGTATACGTTAAATGACATAATATAAGCTGCATGTATATAATTTGAGAATGGAAATGTTAATGGTAGAAATACGAGTCGCCTGTGTATAACTTAGGAATGGAAATAGAAATGATAAAACCTGGTATGGAATGGCATGAAGAATATGAGCATGAACCCTACAGGGAAATAGGAGTAGAGCTCCTGAAAATAACGGAATGGATCTGGAAATGTGAATAGGGAAGTGTGCTGGCCCTTGAGTATGGAGTACTAAGGAGAGTGACTGTCCCCTGTTTAGTGTAGAGTGGAGCTAGCTGCCCTTGGATTGGGACCCAGGGTTAGGATTAGCCACTCTGCACCGATTCTTGGCCCTCATGTACACTATACCGGGGAGAGCTACTAGTGTAGGGAGAGAGCTAGCCACCCCACGGGACCCGGGGTTCAGCTAGCCCCCCTACACTGACTTATTAGGCCCATTGGGCAAACCAGGATAGTCAGGTGAGGGTGCGCGGACTGTGGAGAGGTGAGACCCTTGTTTGGTTCTTAGGGGCTAGAGCCCTGTTACTGAGAGGGCTAGGTTCTATACTGTTCCGTGTTGTACTTAGGCGCACCCATTAACAGAAATGACTGATCGCGTGCCAGTGCAGGGTAGCTACCCGTGCATTTATCACGCATGCCGTAGTTACCGTTACGTTTGTTTGTGACATTGGGGTGGTTTACTGCGTGTAGGATCACCACGGGGGACTCTCCCGGCCAGGAGAGCACTACGTGTGTCTTCTACTCTTCGGAAAAGACTGCAATCAAAATCGTTCCCACGAGGAACATTCGAGATCAAGAAAGAGATTTGGAAACATATAAACCAATAGATGAAAAGGAATAAATTGTAAATTAAAGAAATTGGAATAGCTAGTTTACCTGTTAGCTTTACTGCTTTAGTTAGTTTATTGCCACTCTACTCAGCGTTCGCTGACGTTGTGTACTCATAACCCCTTTTCAAGTCCAGGTGATGAGCAGCCAGAGTCTACGGCTACAGAGAGTGCTGGGCCCAGTAGAACCCAATAGCAGTAGCTTCTTTTGCTGTACTCCTTTTATAGTAGTAAGTTAGACTCTTGTACCTTTATGTTCTGTACTTTTACGTTTTGTACTTTATGTTCATGTACCTTATTACTATTTTATTGTTGTGGGGTGACATGTACTGTAGTAGCTTTTACTTTCTTTACTGTTATATTCTTTTACTGTTAGTTGCTTAGTATAGAGAATGTGGTTTACTTTTCTGTTTTTTTGTCATTTCTTGTTGGACAACTGGGTCTTAGGATTAGTCGAGTCGAGTCGGTCTTAGGTCCTATAGGGATTCGGGAACCGAGTCGTAACATTCCTCGTCCACCCTCACAAACTATAACGGGTGGATTCTTTATCCTCAGCTTCTTCCGCACGTCGCAATACTCGTGAGCGCCACCTACCTCCCCTCGTCGTCACCACTTCTCCCACCGAAGGCTTCGTCTTCTCCGAGTCCGGTGTACCTCCGACAAGGAAATTCTCCCCTTTCATTTGTTAGATTTAGGTTAGTTAGGTTCCTTCATATCCTTAGGTTAATTCTCTCCCTTTTAAACCTTGTTTCGACCTACATTTCCGCCATCATTCCCATCTCCAGCCGCACCTTCGGTAAGGTCTTCCTATCACTCCACCGCATCGCACACCTCACCAAAACCCTCACAACCTCCGCCACTCATCCCCTCACAAAACCCCTCAACCAATTTCACCCTTCGCCCACCCAAACCACCCATCGAACACACCATCTTTGAACGATCCCCTCCGCCTTCGCCAGCCACCTACGACCACCTTCGCAACTCGCCACCACCATCAACACCTTTGCCGCATCATTTGCGATCCTCTTGAGCATTTTAACTAGGGCTTATAGCCCGTATTTCTGTTGTAGGCAACCTCATCGGAGCTCCATCGCCGTGCCATCTTCTCCGGCTCTGTCCAACACTGCCAAGTCGTGTTCATCCCCACTGAGCATCCCAGGTGACACGGAAGAGCTCCACAACCCTCTCCAGGTCCTCAATCAAGGACTTCAACTACAACTGCTACGATAATTGGGAGATCCACTACAGCTGCACTTACGCGAAGAGAGGTTGTGGGGTTTAGTCCCACATCGAGCGTGGAAGAGTGCTTGAGAGCGCTTAAGTTGTTTTTGTGATTGGAGCTGTTCGCCCAATCACTTGAGGGGTCGGGTCCCTCACTCCCACACATGCCCGTTAACCCGCCTACTCACTCTTCGGCTACTACCCACGTGATAGCCCTGGACTCGATACTGTTCGACCCGGATACCCAATTGTCTGACTGGTTGCCTGCGAGAGAAGAGGCTGGAAAGAGAGAGGGGGATGGGGGGGTTTGCTCTATGGTGCTTAACCATGTCCAAACACTTAGCCGTGAGAGCTCTTAGGTTCTTTGAAGAAAGGAAGGAGAAGTGTTTCTGTGGAAGAAAGGGGAGGCTCTCAGAATAAGAAGAGAAGAAGGAGAGGGGTTGAGAAGAAAGTAGAAGAAAAGAAGGAAAGGAAGAAGAGAAGAAACAGAGAAGACTTTGAGAGCCTTGATCATTTAAGCTGTCTGGTATTGGTGCCTATCGTCTAAGGCACTGTAGCATTGAGAATACTGTGCATTTATTGAGATCTGATATGCATGTTTAATTAGGACTTAGTTGGTGATTTAAATCACCACTTTTGGCTTCTCTTTTATTCTTTTTGTCTCGAGTACATTGAGCATCATTGAATATTTAATCTGACAGATTAGTATTAATTGAATATCATTGTTGGCTTGATTTCTTATGCTAATTTATATATTCATCTTGATTAACGTATGAATTACAATACTTGCTCACTATGTTTGACCTCAAACTCTTCTTTTAGGTTTCGAGTTATAAATTGTATCTATTATCGAGCAATTGAGGATTTGAACTACGACGACGATAATATAAACCCTCAATAAATCAATATAGCAGGTTTGAATCAACTCATTCGATTTCTTATCCAATAAATCCACCTTGTCCAATTTTGATGCAATGAGGTTCGTGTCAGCATGAACATACTCAAGTTGAACCTCATATACAGATGTTTTGGGATGACTGGACTTGTTAAATTGATTCATAGATGCAGCATTTATTGAGTTTTCTACCAAGGATTCAAATAATTTAAATGCACTATCTTCATCCTTGGCAAGGAAGTTACCTCCACTAGAAGCATCAGCTAAGTACCTATGTTTGTCATCTAATCCATGGTAGACTATTTGCGCGAGGTGCCAACGAGGTACCTCATGATGGG
The DNA here is from genome assembly GCA_037157565.1 of Thalassia testudinum. Taxonomy (NCBI): domain Eukaryota; kingdom Viridiplantae; phylum Streptophyta; class Magnoliopsida; order Alismatales; family Hydrocharitaceae; genus Thalassia; species Thalassia testudinum. The sequence goes on along the minus strand of JAZHRO010000015.1, from coordinate 18,200,747 downwards.
GGCACTTTCGGAGAAGGTCTTGGAACCTCTCCCATGCATCATGCAACTTCTCCCCAGGAGATTGGGAGAAAGTTGTGATAGCACACTTATATTTCCATATTTATTTATGTTAACTAATACCTAATTATTGTTAGTCTTATGGTAATTTGGGTTAGATTGCATTTAGTTAGATCAGATTAGGCATTATAGATCATTCTGTAAATAATGCATATCTATGGATTTTTGTGCAATTTTTCCTACTATTGTATCCAGTGCCTTGATGCTCTTGTCTACATGTGTGTAGGTGCCAAATTTTAAGCTGACTAGATCTTGAAAAAAGGGGAAATTAGTCTGAGCCCATTTATGTAAAAAGGAGCTGAACCTATTCCTAAACCCTACCTTAGGTTAATTAGACCTTAGTCCCAACCTATTTAGAAACCCAATTTCCTTTACTTGATTCCTAACCTAAACCTGCTTAACCTAATATCCCAACATTTTCCCTTCCTTATTTATTCCTTCAAACAACCCATATAATCCCAAAGCCTCCACTGAAACCCACCTACGTAAACTATCACATGCACATCCACATAAATCCCACGTCCAAACATCCCATGCAACAAATTTCATTACGCTCCACTTCCGATCTCTCTATCTCTCCCTTATTAATTTCCCCCATGCAAACCTATGTAAGCTTTCTTCCAGTCCCATCGAACTGACCAATCCATGCAAAACCCCACCGAAAACACCAACAACCCAATCCCAAACTACACCTTACGAATCCCGCCCGCGTCACCCCCTCACCACACACGCGCCCCCCCCCCCCCCCCCCCCCCCCCGCACAACAAAACTTATCCATGCAACCAAACCTATCCCATGCAATGTGCTCCAACAACTCCAGCCGAACTCTACCTTTCTCCTTTATTTATCTCAGCCGTTCTCTCCCTGCAGCCGAAAAAAAAAATAGATGTTCCTCGCTCACACAGCCACGTAGCATCTCCATTGTTTTCCAGCCGGCCCTTCTATTCTCTCTCTCTCGACTTGTCCTTGCGAGTGTGCCTTCGCACCCAATCTAGCCTCCACTTTCTCGCCGCCATCTACGCCTCACCTTCAAGGCTTTAGATAGATCTAGTTTAATTTATCTTCATTCTAGTTGTAGTAGAATTTCATTTATAGTTAAGTTCTAGTTGTATTCAAACTATGATTTGCAATAAAACACTCTAGTTATTTGGTTCTCTATTTCAAGTTGCCTATTATAGTTCTATCATTAGTTCTAGTTGCTTTTATCATAATTCTTGCTATTTCTGCTATTAGTTCTAGATATTTTAGTTTAATTTTATCTCATACCTTCCCTTATTTCATAGATTTTAGGAAAGCGAACTAATCCAACTACCCCCTGCAAATGACTCAGACTCTGTTTTTAAATTACGATTCCCATATTTACAAGTTCGATCTGATTATAGATTCAAGAGTTACTATATGCATTTATTACAATAAAAAGAAATTTTTCGCAATCACATTTGCGTTCAGAACACTCTTTGGTGTTGGTTTCAGGGAGGCAACAGGATTATTTCGCTTTCAATAGTTTCATCTAGATTTGCATTTGTGAGATCTAACTTATTCTTCTCTTTTTGTTATTTTGTGTGCAAGATCACGCAGTCACATAAGAACGAATCATGAAGCGACAAAAAGAAAATGTGCAGGTGAAGATCTTTAGGTAGGTCATCTACATCTTAAACTTAGGTAAATTCATAACTCTTAGGAGTAATTGCATTTAGTATTATTTCAAAAAAAAAAAAAAAAACTCTTATCGTACTCTACTTATGGTTTAAAGATCTTATCTTACCCTAACCAAGTTTGGATTGGTTTTTGTTGCTAAATTAAAAATTTAATTCCAAACTATTGGTGTGTCCAAAAATTTCCAAATGTTTTCTACGTGATTCCCTTGAAATCAGGAACAAACCCACCAAATTTCACTTGAAGATTCATTTTGTGCTATCCTAGAAAAATCTTTTACTATTGATGGGTCAATCTGAAAGTTTTCTGTTAGAGATTTGAGTTCACTGAATTTTCCTGAATTTTATACAACTCCAAATTCAATGAAATTTTTTTCATTAAATTTTTTATCAAATATAGTTTCTTGTAAAAAATTGGCAAAATTTTATGATAGATGTGTTATTACTATTTCTGGAAAATACTCATTAGGGGTCTGTTTTCGTGTTGAAAAATCTGAAAAAATATTTTTCAACCCCTAAAATTATGAAAAAAATTATTTAGTGTATGCTTGATAAGTGGTGTTTGGGAAGCCTTTGTTACGTTGTTTGAGCCACACCACTTGAAATAAAAGTGATTCACTTAGAAGTTGAATGCTAAGGTGCCACATTAAGGTTGCCAGATTCACAATCTAAAGGAAAATGATCAAGGTCCCATGACTGCAAAATGTTATCTGTTTCACTCAAAACTTGTTTGAAAAGAGCCTGAAATTTGAACCTTAAAATTGGTGAATTAATTATTTGAGCATTAGAAGATCACCTATTAAATCTGTTTGTGGGCTTTTGTTTGCCATGCACACACATCTGAATTAAATTAATTGGGCACCCACCCCTCTCATGCTAATCATATACTCCCATGCACTTTAAATCCTAAGCCCTAATTAATTTGAACCACCAACAAGGCTAGATTTTATTTTCCAAATTGGAGCTATACCTAGTTCATTGTATTTGAGGCCTTGTCTATTTGGACCAACTAGTGTCAAGAAAGGTCGGTGCAGTAACCGCACTAACCTTTAGTGGTATCCTGCCATGCGAGGTGTCCTAGGGGGTCCCACCCTTCTGGCCAACCAAGTAATTAAAGGGTTAGGTTATTTAACCAGGGTTAGCGAAATTTGGACTAGGTCCAATAGGTGCAACCTTCTAGGAATAGAATTGCTTGCTTGTATTGTGCATACACTTCTCTCTCTTATTCTCTCCGCATCTATACCATTCTTCCAAGTGTATGCACAAAACTAGATCAGAAAATCCACACTTTGTGACACCTCTGCAAAGAGAACTAAGGGGGAGACTGATTATTGGTGAATCCAATTCTACATCTAACTCAAACTTTGCTCTTGATTTGATGGCTAACCCAGCCAACCTGAATCCACAACTGAATCATATGGACCCTCAAGCTCAGATCCAAAACCTCCAACTCTAACTAAACCAGTCTCAACAGGATCATCAGACCCAAATGCAGGAGATGGTTGAGATTTTACAGATTAAACATCCACAAGCTAGACCCTTGAGGGATTTTTACAATCCTGCCTAGTATCAACACCAACCTTATTTAGGGTTCCACCTATAGAGGGTCAATTTGAAATTAAGCACTGCACTATACAGCTCCTACCTCACTTTACAGGCAACAATGATGAAGACACCTTCCAATTCTTAGAAGAGTTTGTAGCCATGAGTGAGACAATTAGAATTCCTAATCTACATGATGATCTGCTAAAAAAGAAACACTTCCCTTTTGCCTAGAAGGAGAAAGGTGAGATTGCCTGCGGAGATTACTTGGCCACAAACACAAGATCAAGCATGATATCAATTGCAAAAAATCTGGCACGATAAAAACAATCCCATAAAATATACAATGATTTATAGTGGAAACCCCTACAGGTAAAAACTACCTAAGCCTCCCAGCTTAAGATTTTCCTGACCAGGCAATGCTAGTCAATCCATTAACGTACCATTTAAATGAGGGTGACACAACATCTTACAAACCACTTCTCTTTTCAACCAGAAGAGAAGCACAACAACAAATCTTCCCAACACCTTGGGATCCATAATCAAAGCAACAAGTAAAATAAAATAATATAATCTTATGGAACCTCAAGGAATTGAAATATACAAACCAAGTTTTCTTTTTAAAAGTGTAGAGCAACGTGCTTTTGAAGAGCGTAGAAGAACGAGCATGAAAGCACGAAGAAGAATTAGAGTGGAAGCACTTTTTCTCTTTAATATGTTTTTCAATGTGTGTTTTGAAATGAAGGGTGTAGAGCCTTACTTATAGGTGAAAACGGTGCATATTTGGAATGTCAAGAAAAAATTATTCGAACCAAATTGGTTGATCACTTTACTTAATTGGTAGATGAATTGCTAATCGATCAAATATTTAATTGGTCGATCAATTGCGAGAAAATCAGATATGATCGTTAGGCTAATTTAGTCGATCAATATTCCTATTTGATGGATCAATTGATTTGATCGATCAATTCTAATATTTTGGTTGATCAACACTGTTTAAATGTTTATTTTATGATTTAGAAAGGTTTGTCTTTAATCCTGAGGTTCCTTACAAAAATTCTAGGCTCAAGAAATATAAAAGAATTACATTGACCAAAGATAATCTTCACTTTGATCCACACAGAGGGTAGTTGACTTGATTTATGCAAGCGTGATCCTGAAAGATCAGTTCACAATAAAATATAATTTTGTTTCATCAAAACAAAGGTCTCAACAAAAGGTAGTCATTGGTTTAGGTCTATAGGAAGGCCTGTTAACACATGGGGGGAGCTAAAAAGCACCTTCCTAAAAGTTTTTTCCCAATTGAAAAAACCAATGCACTTAGAAGAGATATCACCACCTGCTCCCAACACCCTAAAGAACCATTAAATGAAGCTTGAGAGAGATTCATGGATTTAATTAGAAAATGCCCACATCATGAGGTTCATAGATGGCAATTAGTATAGATTTTTATCATGGGCTTAATGATCATATAAGGAGCCTTGTGGATGTAGCCTGTAGAGGTAACTTTACGAGTAAGGATGAAAATAGTGCATTTGATTTATTTGAGAATATGAGTAAGAATTCCATGAACAATGCCTCCATGGAAACTTATGGAAGATCCATGCAACCTAGAGGTGGAATTTATGAGGTCCAAAAGAGCTCCAGCAATGTGGATATGAACTTGCTCTATGAAAAGCTGGACAAAGTTGAAGTTGTTTCAAAAAAATTGGATGAACTAATGAGCCAAAATAGGAAGGGAGCAACCCTTGCATCACCCACTATCCAAGCTCCCTCAGGGAGGGAGTTTGTGAACAAGCTGCACATGGCTCAAGATGCGAGTCAACTGACCCAAGGCCCTTTACATGGGACCCAAGTAGGACCTTTGATCCCTACTATCCTAACTCCACACTCCTATCCTCATCATCATCTGGATATGAGGATGTGTCGACTATTGAAGGGAATAGTAGAAACAATCCTTTCTCTAACACCTACAATCCTAGTTGGAGAAACCATCCAAATTTCTCTTGGAAAAGCCAGAGGCAAGTGAACCAACAAATTACACAACCTAAACCCTATCAGATGAACCCTAACTTACTTAACACTTATAACTAGGGTTGAAATTATCAACCCTTTCCCCTTAACCTACCTAGCCAAACTAAATTGGCTATATTGAATCAGAACCAGCAACTGATGGACACAAATACTTCTATGTTGTAAGCTATGCAACAGTTGACCCAGTCCATCAGGGATCTAAAGAACCAAATAAGGTCTAAGCCTAATGATAGACCTATTGGTGCCCTACCCTCACTACCCCTTCAAAACCCTAGAAGTGCATCAATTAGAGGAAATTTCCCTCAAGAGGTTAATCAAAATCAAGCTCATTTGATTCAACAAGCTCCTATGACTCCACCTGGTTTCAATTTTCCTCCTAATCCTGAATCTATTTATAATCAAGTTCCTCAATTGGTTCTGTACTCTATGCCTAGTTCTCCCCAAGATCTAAATCAGTATCCACCTACTTCAGCCAACTTGATCACTCTAAGAAGTGGAAAGACTACCTAGGATCCTGCTATGACTCCTACTCTACACTCTAGGGATCCTAGTACACCTAACTGGGGAAAGGAGCCTCTTGTGGAGGAGAATCAGGCTCATGATTTTAAGGATTCAGAAATCCAAATCCCTTTTCCTGGGGCCTTGAATAGGCCTAGGATGAAGCTGGAATCTACTACTGAGACTTGGTTGGATGCGTTCAAACAAGTACAGATTAATATATCGCTCTTGGAAGCCATTAAACACATCCTAGCCTACACTAAATTTTTGAAGGAATTGACTACTACAAAGCATAGGTCAAAATCCAACAATCCTAGGAAGATTATCTTCATTGAATAAGCTAGCTCAATCATCTTAAATAGCCTTTCCTCTAAGAAGAAGGATCCAGGAGCCCCTCTGATTTCTTGTTCGATTGGGGATATTAGTTTGGATAGGCTTTATTGGATCTGGGCACCTCCATTAATCTAATCCCAACTGTATTTTATGAGAAATTCGGTATAGGTGACCTGAAGCCCGCTAATGTAATACTTCAGCTAGCTGACCGAACTATCACCAAGCTATGCGAGATTCTGGAGGATGTGATTATTCATGTCAAGGACTTTTACTTCCTCGTTGATTTTCTAGTCCTTGACATGGTGGTGCCTGAATGACTCTGCAATACCTTGATCATCCTGGGCAGACCTTCCTTGTTACTTCCAAAGCCCACATTAATTGTGAATCTAGAAACATGAAAATTACCTTTGGAGATAGAAAGATGCAATTAAATGTTTTTAAGGCATGAAAAACTTTGATGATTGTTGAGCTATTGAGAACTTAGAGAATGATGATATTGAGGAAAACATGGCTATTAATCTTACTGAGGATCCTCTGCTAGCATGTTTGACTCAACCAAGAAAAGAAACTAATTTGGAACCTAAGTGCAAGGAGGTCTGCAAGTATCTAAATCCAGCACCTGACTCTAGACTCAAAATTGATCCTCTTGTGGAGAGGCTACCTGTGCCATCTTCACCTACTTAGCTACTCTCACTCATGGTCCCACCCGAATTAGAATTAAAGCGCCCCACAAGTAGTTTGAAATATTTCTTGGGACCTAATCAAACCATCCTTATGATTATTAACTCCCATCTGACTAGGGATCAAAGAGCTCAATTTGACTAAGGTCCTAAGTGCAAATTAGCAAGCTATTGGATGGACCATTTCTGATTTTAAGGGTATTAGTCCTGCTTATTGCACCCACAAGATATACTTGGAAGAAGATACAGGACCTTCTTGTGAATTACAAAGGAGACTTAACCAGAATATGTGAGAGGTCATCAAAAAGGAAATAATTAAGTGGCTTGATGAAGGCATTATTTACCCAATTTCTAATAGTCCTTGGGTAAGCCCAATTCATATTGTACCTAAGAAAGCAGGGCTAACTATAGTGACCAATGACAATGGCAAATTCATCTTGACCCACTTCGCGACTACATGGCAGGCCTACATTGATTATAGACTGTTACGACCTGATTCCCGGATCCCTACAGGATCCGAGACCAGCTCGCCTCGACTAATCCCAAGACCCAGTCATCCAACAAGAAATAACCAAAAAGTAGGAAACTAAATCACATTCACATATGCAATATAACTAAGCAGAAGAAACGTACAAAGCAGTAAAGTAAATTTGTTGTTTCATTACATGCCACTACAACAACAAAAACAACGGAAAGCGAAGTAAACAGTAGAGTCAAACAGTAACTAACAGTCCAACACTTACCACAACAGTAAAGGAACGAAAAAGAAGTGCTGGAAACTACGGCTGGGCTCGACTGGGCCCAGCACCCTCCGCAACCGGAAGCTCGGGCTGCTCAACTCCTGGTCCTGAACAGTATTATGAAAAGACAGAGTCAGCAAACGCTGAGTAGAGTGGCATCTATATTATCTAAAATAGTAAAAGCAACAGGTTTAATTCTCTTTTCTATTTATCTGTTTTATGTGTATTTCCTTTTCACCCATTTTTCTCAAACATGCAGATATTCTTGATCTTGTATGTTGCTCGTGGGGACGATCTTGATTGCAATCATTTCCGTAGAGTAGAAGGTACACGTGGTGCTCTCCTGGCCGGGAGAGTCCCCCGTGGTAGTCGTACACCCAGTCAACCACCCCAGGGGCACTGTCAAGATGTAGCAGTGACTACAGCATGCGTAATTAGTGCACGGGTAGCTACCCCACACTAACACACGGTCAGTCATTTCCGCTAGCGAGTACGCCCAAAATACAGCACGGAACAGTATAGGGTCTTTCCCTCTCAAAACAGGGGTCTCGCCCCTCATAACCAAACAGGGGTCTCGCCCCTCCACAGTCTGCACACCCTCGTTTGACTACCCCGATTTGCCTAGAGGGCCTAACAAGTCGGTGTAGGGTGGCTAGCTGAACCCTGGGTCCCATGGGGTGGCTAGCTCTCTCCCTACACTAGTATCTTGCCTTGGTACCACGTACACGAGGGCTAACAGGAGTCAGTGTAGAGTGGCAAATCCTAACCCCGGGTCTCAACGCAAGGGAGGCTAGCTCCGCTCTACACGAAAAGGGGACAGTTGCTCTTCTTGGTACCACGTACTCAAGGGCCAGCACACTTCCCATCTACATTCCAGGTTTTCATCTATCCACAGGAGTTCTACTACTAATTCCCCGAAGGGTTCATGCTCATGTTCACCTCATTTATGCCGATCCATTTTTCACCTTTCACAATTCATCTCTCATGCATACAGGCTGCTCATGTTTTCCATAATTCGATACATGCAACTGGTGATTTCACAGTAATTGTTCATAAATTATAGGTAGCTCATTATAATACAAGCAATTTCTAACAGTTTGTCTCAATTATGCATGCAAGTACATTATACAGCACAAACGGTTCATTCATTTCTCTATCCTAAGATTCATGCCACATCCTAGGATTCAATTTGGCTATTTCCACAAGTACATTCTTATTTAAATATTATTAACAGAATTAACCACTCTACCAGGCAACACGGGAGTAATGTGGGCTCGAACCGTAAACCGAGGAGCCTCTGCGAGCCCCAAATATGCAGCAGGCCGAAACCCTATACCAGGGAATACATCACAAAAGGAGAGTTCAGAATAGTGTACAAAGGACTCTAGTACGTAGAGGAACTCGCGAGGAAAATACAGGTATTTCGTTTGCGTAAAACGGACCCCGATCAGACCCCAAACGGGTCAAAAACATGACTACTATTCAAAATCAGATGTCTGGGGATACTCCTAGACATCCTAAAAGGTGCTAGATCCTTACCTTAAGCCCCTGCGATGTCCTCAGACGTCTAAGCCTTCTCTGCGATCATCTGAAGGCAGTTCCAGACATCGAACAATGCCTCCGGTCGTCTGGACATACCTCCAGATGTTTGGTGATCTGATCAGACGTCTAAAAGCGCGACGTCCACGCTCCTTCCCAAGGCTGCACCTGCATACGACAACGCAGATGCAGTCAACCGACAAAATATCCCTGTGCTATGATATGCATGACGTAGGGAGATATGTACCTTCACGAAAAATGAGCTTTCAGACATCTGGCCTTAGCTCCAGACATCCAAATACTTCGTCAGCCATCTAAACTCCACTCCAGATGTCTGATACTGGAAAACTTCCAGTATCAGGAACTCCTCCCAGTGCTCTCCGCTCACTCCGCCTCGCGCTACCGTAGCTCCAGCCACTATAGAGGATCGGGAGGCCACCTCCCTGAGCTCTCTCCTCCTCCCGCACGTGCCTACGGCAGCCATGCAAGCTTCGCTGAGCTTCCACCGAAGCTCCCCGACCTCGGCCTCCTCCTCCTCCCACGCTCTCCTCCGCTCGTCCCCTCTCGCTCTCCCTCACACAGCACTGAATGTGGTAGTGGTGGCTGGTGTGTGGAGTGCAGAGGAGATGGGAGGGGGTGGCTTATATAGAAGGCGTGGGGGGTTAGGGTTTTGGGAAGAGAAGGAAGGGAGAGAGGAGAAGAGGGTCCTGCGCGCCACCCGCGCGCAGGGTGCAGTGTGCACACAAAAATTTCATTTTCAGACATCCGGGAAAGGGTCTAGACGTCTGATTGAGACTCCAGACGTCTTAATAGGCTAAAAGTGTGATGGGTCATTACATAGATGACTCAATTCTACCACTAAAAAGGATCACTTGCCACTACCTTTTATTGATCAGATCTTAGAGAAATTGGCGGGAAGGAAAATTTTCTATTTCTTGGATGGATATTCTGGATATAATCAAGTTGCAGTCAATCCAGAAGATTAAGAAAAGACAACTTTACATGTCCCTATTGAACGTTTGCTTTTCGTAGAATAACCTTCGGATTATGCAATGCACCTACGAATTTTCAAAGGTGCATGATAGCGATCTTTTCGGACATGATTGGTGATTAGTCAGAAGTCTTCATGGATAATGTTTTGATTTTTGGAGATTCCTTTGATGAATGTCTAAGCAACTTGGAGAAGATTTTGAGGAGGTGTATAGAAGTGAACCTTGTCTTAAGTTGGGAAAAGAACCATTTTATGGTCCAAGAAGGGATTATGCTTGGACATAGTGTCTGGAAGAGGCTTGGAAGTCAACCGAGCTAAAGTTGATTTGATCTCCAATTTACCACCTCCTAGCTCGATTCGACAAGTTAGATCTTTCTTGGGGCATGTTGGTTTTTATAGAAGATTTATAAAGGATTTCTTGAAGATTTTTAGCCCCCTGAAAAATCTTTTGACTAAGGATAACACCTTTGATTTTACTTTTGATTGCACTAGATCGTGTCAAACTCTTAAGGACTCTGTGACCAATGCCCCGATCTTGCAACCACCTGATTGGTCCCATACTTTTGAGATAATGTGCAATGCATTGGATTTTGCTATCGGTGCCGTCTTGGACAAAAGATTGAGAAAAAACCCATGGTGATTTATTATGGAAGCAAAACCCTAGATGATGCTTAGAGGAATTACATAACTATATAAAAAGAATTGCTAGCTATTGTTTTTGGACTTGAGAAGTTTAGATCTTACATTATCAGATCCCACGTGATTGTTTATACTGATCATACAGCTCTACGGCACTTGGTGAAAAAAGATGCTAAACCATGGTTAATTAGATGGATTTTACTTTACAAGAATTTGACCTTGAAATCAGAAACAAGGTTGGTGGTTAAAATGTTGTGGTTGATCATCTTGCACGACTCAATCTAGATAATCTTGGCCCTACACCTCCAATCCAAGATTAATTCCAAGACAAACAAATCTTGATCATAGGCGACAAAGGACTTCCTTGGTATGCTGATTTGGCAAATTACTTAGCTACAGGAAAAATACCCAATGAATGGACTAAACAACAGAAGCTGAGGTTTATCTCTGAAGTTAAATATTATTTTTGAGAGGATTCTTTGTTATTCAAGTTTTGTGTAGATTAGATTATTAGGAGTGTGTGCCTGAATGTGAATTTTCAAGTATCTTAACCTTTCGTCAAAATATGGCCTATGGAGGACATTTCTCAGGAAAGAAAACAGCTGCAAAAGTGCTGTGTGGATTTTATTGGCCTACTTTGTTTAGAGATGCACATAATTTCTGCAAAGCTTGCATTCGATGTCAATCTTTAGGAAGTATGACGAAAAGAGATATGATGCCTCTCCAACCAATTCTAATTATTGAAATATTTGAAGTATGGGGTATAGATTTTATGGGTCCCTTTACAGCATCGCATAGATTTTAGTATATATTATTTGCTGTGGATTATGTTTCTAAATGGATTGAGGCAATTCTTACAAGATAAATGACTACAAGATTGTTATTAATTTTGTCAAGAAGAATATCTTCTCAAGATTTGGGATCCCTAGAGCTATAATTAGTGATGGTAGGACTCATTTTACTAATGCCCAATTTCAAGGATTATTGAGTAAATATGGGCTGCAACACAAGATTGCTACACCTTATCATCACCAGACTAATGGGCAAGTAGAAGTCTCAAATCAGAAGATTAACATACTCCACAAGATTGTCAGACCTGACAAAAAGGATTGATCCCTGAGATTAGATGATGCTTTGTGGGCTTACAAGACCACCTACAAGAACCTAATTGAGTTCTCTCTCTATAAATTAATTTATGGTAAATCATGTCATCTTCCTATTGAGTTGGAAAATAAAGCCTATTGAGCTATCATGAAGTGTAATCTTGATTTGGATAAGGCAGGACAACAAAGGAAACTCCAACTCAATGAGCTAGACGAAATAAAAAGAGAGGCCTGTGAGAATGTTAAGATCTATAAAGAAAAGATTAAAGCCTTTCATGATAAACACATTAGCAGGAATTCCTTTGAACCCAATTAGAAGGTATGACTCTTTGATGTAAGACTTAAACCCTTTCCTAGTAAGCTTAGATTCAAATGGATTGGACCATACACTCTGGTTCAACCATTTTCTAATGGAGCTATTGAAATTTGTGATCCCAAAATTGGGCAACAATTTGTAGTAAATGAACAGAGATTGAAGATTTATTATGAGAATGGTGCTTAGGAGTCATTGATTGAAAGTACAACACTTTTGGAATCTTTTTAAGCTAGATTTAACTGAGTCTAGCTGTAGATGTAAAATTCAACGCTAGTTGGGAGGCAACTTAATGTTTGTAGATAGTTTTGTTATTTGCTTTAAAATTTTCATTTAGGTCTGGAGATGATCAAGTCTTGACTTCTTTAGAACTCTCAAGTTTTAGGTAATATCTATTTTCTTTTGCTTATATTTATTACATGCATTGAGGACATTACATTAAATAGGCATGGGAGATGATAATATTTTTCATAGACATTCTTTTTTATCTCTAGAATTATAGGTATTAGTGGTTTTTCTGGAATTAGTTGTGTTATCAAAAAGTAGTATGTGTTTTTCAAAAAAAAGAAAAAAGAGAAAAAATCATGATTTTTAGAGTTTGAGCTATAAAAATATTGGAAAATTTGATCTTGAGGATTTACCAATCATAGGAAAAGTATGAACAAAGTCTTTTCACTCATACTTTTCAGGTTATATGTTGACTTAATCATCTCGAGCATTTACCTTAATCTAGATTTATTTTCTCGAGACTTTGAAAAAAGTTTAAAAAGCTAGAAGTATTAAATCAAAGAAGTGATGAGTGAATGACTTATCACTCTGCTTTTTGGTTTGGATAGTCTTGGAGGTCCAAGTATCTTCACTTACACAGTGCACTGAATCGTCTTTTGGGCGATTTTGTTGAGTTCTTAGTTGCCAATAAAATTTAGTCTTAGGGCATGTAGATCCAAAGGACCTTGTCGTATTTCTAGCACTTAGGATTGTTCCTGTTTATAAGAGAATGCATTTGAAAGGAATGAAGGAGAGCCATTGACCTAGAAAATTGATTTGGAGGAAAAAAAATATATATTCAGCCTTGAAAAAATGAGGAGAAAAATGTAAAGAAAGATTTTCCACTAAATAAAACACCTCGTTACAAATTGATGTAATTCTACCAAATAAAAGCATCTCACTACATATGGATGCTACCATTTCCATTTCCAAAATAAAAATACTTTGCTATAAATAGGTGTTTACTACAAAAAAAATACAGAGAAAAAATAAGGAATAAGAGACCAATGGGTCAATCTGGGGAGATATACACCTAGTGTGTTGACCTTAGGGAAGAAAAGTGGTGAAAAGAAAGCTGTCAAATCTTAGTATGACCTAACGGAAGACATGATTGTCTAAGAGAGGGTATAGAAATATTTTAAGTTTTATTGAATACTAGGAATCAACTTAGTTGCCTATCGGGCGAGTCACATTATTTTACACACAAGATGCTTATTTCTTATATTCAATTTGAACCTTGGGTGGGTCGACTTAATCAGAGAAAGTTACTCTAGCGACCCAAGTTCGATGGCTAAGAGGATTCTTGATTTGATGTGGAAAGTCCGAATTTGAGTTGATACTTTAGATCTATTGAGTCTTTGACGTTAAGGTTTTGTGTATGATTCCTTTGTTTTGGTAAGGAATCAAGATTGATGATTTTGATGTGGTTTAGTTCAAAACTCGCCAATTGGTTTCCCATGTAAATACTATTTTCTCGCAGTTTTTCACTTAGTGTTTTGCTTGAGTACAAGAAAAAGATAGGTATAGGAGTGTGATATTTTCATATTTATTTATGTTAACTAATACCTAGTTAATGTTAATCTAAGGGTAATTTGGGTTAGATTACATTTAGTTAGGTCAAATTAGACATTATCGATCATTTTGTAAATAATGTATACTTATGAGATTTTGTGTAATTTTTCTTACAATTGCATCTTGTGCCTTGATGTTCTTATCTACATGTGTGTAGGTGCCAGATTTTAAGTTGATTGGATCTTGAAAAAAAGGGAAATCGGTCTGAGCCCATTTATGTAAAAGGGAGCTAAACCTATTCCTAAACCTTACCTTAGCCTGATTAGACTTTAGCCCCAACTTATTTAGAAACCCAATTTCCTTTCCCTTATTGCTGACCTAAACCGATCTAACCTAATATCCCAACATTTTCCCTTCCTTATTTATCCCTTCAAACAACCCATATAATCCCAAAGCATCTCCACCGAAACCTACCTAATAAACCCACCTACGTAAGCTATCACATGCACATCCACATAAATCCCACGTCCAAACATCTCATGCAACAAATTCCATTATCCTCCACTTCCGATCTCTCTATCTCTTCCTCATCAATTTCCCCCATGCAAACCCACGTAAGCTTCCTTCCAATCCCACCGAACTCACCAATCCATGCAAAACCCCACTGAAAACACCAACAACCCAATCCCAAACTACACCTTACGTACCATTCCAACAAACCCATCCACGCGAAGCTTCCACCAACGTCCCATGCTGCCGAATCCCCCCCTTACCCATGCAACAAAACCTATCCCAGGACCCATGCAACGTGCCCCAACAACTCCAGCCGAACTCTACCTCTCTCCATTATTTATTTCAGCCGATCTCTCCCCGCAGTCGGACAAAAAAAAAGTTCCTCGCTCATACGGCCACGTAGCATCTCCATTGTTTTCCAGCCGGCCCTTCTATTGCTAGAGAATCTCTCTCTCTCTCTCTCGACTTGAAGTAGTCCTTGCAAGTGCGCCTTCGCACCCAATCTAGCCTCTATTCTCTCGCCGCCATCTACGCCTCGCCTTCAAGGCTTTAGATAGACCTAGTTAATTTATCTTTGTTCTAGTTGTTGTAGAATTTCATTTATAGTTAAGTTCTAGTTGTATTCAAACTCTAATTTGCAATAAAAAGCTCTAGTTATTTTGTTCTTTACTTCAAGTTGCCTATTCTAGTTCTATTATAAGTTCTAGTTGCTTCTATTATAATTCTTGTTATTTCTGCTATTAGTTCTAGTTATTCTAGTTTAGTTTTATCTCATATCTTCGCCTATTTCGTAGATTTTAGGAAAGTGAACCAGTCTAATTGCCTCATTACGAATGACTCGGACTTTACTTTTAAATTACTATTCCCATATTTACGAGTTCGATCTGATTATAAATTCAAAAGTTTTTATATGCATTTACTACAATGAAAAGTAATATTTTGCAATCACATTCATTTCAAAACACACGCCACATGGCATTAGTTCGACCAATTAGAAAGAACTTTTGGAGGAACTCAGATCAAAGCTCTACCCAAGTATGAATAGGCCTAGAAATTGTTTTGAACCAATGTGAAGCTTTATCCCTTAGAGAGAAAGGGAATAGCTTCATAAGGGCTAATCCAAGGTCAACATTTCTAGGTCGGATAGTTTCAGCAATCCAACCTAGGTCTTCAAGATGTTGAAAGGGATCTTCACGTGAGTTGCCATGAAAATAAGTTTGAATTAGACTTATAACATTGGGCTTTAGTTCAAATTCATCCCCATCTGTGGGTAATTGGACATATGGCTGCGTTTGGAGTACAGCTGGATCATAAAAATCTCGTAGCGACCTTGGTTGTGGTGGATGTTGCATATCGTGTAGTCTTCTTAATTAATTCTAGTTGCTGCTCAGATGCAGCCATTTGTCCCTGGAAGAAATCAATTGGGTCATCCTCGAGACGAGGGTTTTCTCGACCAATGTTGCTGAAGGGAAAGAGAGAATTGGGGGAGCAGAAGAGGTCCTCCTATGATGATGTTGTAGGGCCCAACAAGCTGAGGTCTTAGGGACCTCCTGCCTCGCATACAAGGACAAGGTACAAATGAGAAGTGTTGAAGTGCAACACTAATTGATTTAGGCTTTAATTAAGTGATCACGATTTGAGATTCAAAGTTACCAACACAAGAATCAATACTTAACTTGTGTTCCCTAAATCAATCGAGCTAGATTGCCTAAGGGGGGACAAGAGAGAAGGTTCTTCCCCACACTACTAGGGTTCTTTTGTAATCTCTTATTGCGGCCGCTTGGCATGACCCATTAGTCTAGAAAGCCAATTTAATTAAGTGAATTCAAGTCAAGAAATTCAATCCCTAGGAATGATACTCGGAATTCAATCCACAAATTTTAGGGTTGAGCCATAATTAGTCCTTGTTTTATTTGTGTTGCATTTGTTAATTGATTGAGAGGAGCTTGAAGGTATACAAACACGAATGTGTTGTATTTTCTTGAATTAAGCACTCCTATTGTCTATGTGAGCCTAAGGTATGTTGCTAGTTAGTATGTGGTATGAATCAATTTTAATTGGTATAGGCAAGATGGCCCAATCACACAAGGGTGGCTTCTCAAACCTTGCCTATCATAAATACATTCAACCAAGGCTCAAACGATGGTGTAGGGTCTAATGAATCGAAATCCTAAGCTTCAACACCATAAACTTATGCCGCTGCTACTGCGGAATCGAGACGTTCTTGATTCGCTTTGAGTGGAAGCAGTAATGAATGAGTCCCAAATGATGGATACTGCTTCCTATCTCTATTGGTATCATAGAAACAATTTTGTTTGATTTTCGGAGGGATTTTAGTATTTTAATTCTATTTTTCAGTTCAAGCAGGTCTAGAATAGCAAAATAGACCCCTTCAGACAAATGCAGCAGAACAGAATAGCTACACTTCTATAAAAATTTTGCAAAAATTCCTGAAGACAATAAGTTTAAAGAGCTTTATGATTCCACCAATTTCGAGGAAATTGGAGTTGTGTGCAGTCCGCAGCAAATTCGCAAAGACAGAACTGGTCTGTCTCTATTTCAATGCTTATAGACCCTCACTATAGGGATTTTTAAAAATTCCAGTGTGAGTTTTGGACCAAACTCAGTGGCAAATGAAATAAAATTTGTATGTCTATCCTCATGTAGAGTTTTAGAATTTTTGGAGGCTTGGACAGACCTGGAATGATTTTTAAAGTTGGACCTTCAGGTCTGTCCGAGCTCAAAACAGAGAAAATGATGTGTGGTGCTTGATGTGGGTCATGAGAACGCAAACCACGTGCATTTTAGCTTAGATTTTTTCGATTTTATATCTTTTAAATTTTTTTATGTTTTTAAAATATTTAATATTATTTTATATTTTTTTCCTTTAAAAAAAATAAAGGGTAGGATACTTACCTTAGGTCTTCACCATGGATTGATACATGCGTAGGTGCTCTAGTCGAAAACCTGCACACACGAAACAAACCAAGGCAAATTGATTAGACCTTAGGTAAGTATAAAGAGAGATGACTAAGATAAAGAACGAGCCCGTTGCCTCTGCGGCAACGACGTCAAAAATGACAATAATAGCGGAACCTATGCGCACGAGATGAAATCATTTAAGTAGTCGTTGTAGTTTATCTTTTGCACCTACATCTACTAATCATTTAATTTCATAATGAGACCACTAATCGAATTTTGACGTTAGATTTGGTGAGTCCCAATCGATTCCTCAAGGAGGTGATTTTAGTCTGTTCTCTCGGTTAGGTCAATTTCTCAATATTATTATCTTTTTCGACTTTTTCATTTTGTAATTTTTGTGGCCTTTTATATTAGGAGCAAAATCACAACATTACAAACTAAATCTTTTTGGTCTTTTACTTGTTTTACTTTCTTTTATCTTTTTGGAATAAAAACTCATGTAACAATATGAGAACACGAGATTAAACTCACAACTTTTATTGCATGAACATAAAGAGAAAGTATATAGGAAAGGAAAATGACAATCAACGAGACAACTAAGGTTGTCACAGACTTATGAAATTGAAAAGACAATAAGAAAGAAAAAGAAATAAAGCCTTGAGTAATGATTCCCAGGCTGATTTATACAAAGCAAAACGAGAATAAGGGCAGTGCATGTGTGTGTCTTGGTAGTGAGTGAGAGTGTGTGTAAGAGTGCATGTGAGAGTGTATAACACCAACTACTAAGTAAGATAAAAAGTCAAAAACTAACTAAAGGAATGCTTGAAAAGAAAGAGCTATTCTACTAAGCAAGTATTGAAACTAAGCTACTAAGAAAGTAAAAAGAGCATGGAGGTAGAAAGAATTAGGTGACCTCTCCAATGTGGGCACCAGGCTTGTTGGGAGGTAAGGAGAATCCTTGGCACTAGGCCTATCTCCTCTTCACCTAGAGACACCAAAGCTATGCGGGCACAAGTAGCTGTTAGCCATGGATGAAGGACTTCTTAGGAAGAAGCTCATGGAAAAGCTAATTAAGGTGGAGAGCATGGAGAGAATGGAGAGGAAGGGGTGACACCCAAGAGAGAGTGGAGAGGGGGGGGTTGTTTTGGCCACAGGGTTGGGTTTTTATAGATGTGGCTTAAGGTAAGGTGCACTTTAGGTGGGTTTTAGGCATAGGATAAGGGGGTACAACTTAACGGGTAGAGAACATTCTAGAGGGGGCTAGAGAGTGTGCATCTAAGGTGGGATTAAGGAGGGGTTAAGGTGGTGTTGGGTGGCTAGTGATGTGGTGGCCTTTAAGGTGGATGGGCTTGTGTGGTGTGCAGGTGTGGGCCCAAATAAAAATAGAAAATAATACCATATAGTAGGTTACTACTAGGCCCACATAGGCTTAAACAAAAATAAGGGAAAAATGTATATGGCTATTATAATTTTTCACAAGCGTATACATGTGTGTAATTGTGTAGCAAGTAATATATGCACATGTAATTACATTTTTTGTAAGCACCTTTGTTTTGATGCGTCAAAATTATGCTTATTGGTAGACTAACATTTCAGGACTATCTCGGATTAAAGCATTAAAGTATCTTTCAAGTCAAGTGTAGATAGTTGCTGATGTGTCTTTTCATCTTTATTTGAGTCTAGGACATTATTGTAAGGAACCTCAAATAAAACTCAAATACAGATTTTTCACATATCTTTTCAAAATCAAACTTTTAGGGTTATTGATCGACCAAATCATCCTTTTTTTTTGAAACAGAAAGGAAAGCTATCTTGCACCGATAGCAATTCAAGAGAGCATTTTATTAATCAACATCAAACATGATTACAGCGTAGAACCCCACATATGTATGAGAGACCAACAAGCATTTATAATTTGCTCCACACATATTGGTCTCTCCTGAAACAAAAAATCATTCCTTGCTCTCCATACACACCACATGACTGCCACCATGTGAATAGATAGGTTATCATGCAACAAAAATTTTTTCCACAGGTCATCCCAAGTGGGGAGAGGTTCCCTGCAAACTTTTCTCCATTTCGCATCAGTGATTATGCAGGAAGAAAAAATATGGATGGAACTATCAGTCGACAGACCACATAGTAGGAAAGACTGCAATACCGCACCCGTTCTTCTGTGTCTGAGATCACCTGTCACCAGTCCATCCCTCCTGCATAGCCATAGAAAAATCTGTATTTTAATTGGGATCTTTAGCAGCCATAATTTTTTTCCTATCACATCCGTTTCCGATGAGTGGGAATGCCTCATGAGTTTGTCGTATGCTTTTGCAAGAGTGAAGGTTCCATCCCAGCAATATCTATCTACACTACCAGAAGAAAGTCTAAAAGCCCTCAGATCTTGCTCCAGACATGTCTTTCCTCCCATGTTCTTGTGACTTCTCTGCTAGATTCACCTCCCTCAGTTCGCCACTCATCACTCCCATCAGACCAGAAACTGCAAACCAGAGCCCAACCAAATCATCTTGATCGACCAACCAACTTCATTAACCGATCAAATCAACCCATTTTAGGAAGTTAAGAAATATCCTTTTGATCGACCAATAAAGTTAATTGATCGATCAATTAGTGATCGACCAACCATCTTAATTGATTGACCGATCACTAATTGATCGATCAAATTGCCTTTTGATCAACTAATTTAATTTCCTATTCAGGCAAAACTTTTAGTATAAATAGAAGTTGTACACAGCCTATCTTTTTATAACTTTCAAATAGAAATACCATTCAAAAATAGAACTTCTCGTGCTTATTCCAAAGGCTTTCGTGCCCTGTTCTTCACGTTCTTCAAAAGCACGACACCTAGAACCTCTGCGAAAAATCGATTTTATCTTTTATTGAGGTTCCATGGAAGTTATTCCTGTTATTCTATTTTGTTATTTTGATTTACGGATCCCAAGTTTGTTGGGAAGATTCGTGGTTGTTGTTTATTGCTTCTCTTTAGGATAAAAAGGGAAGTAGTTGTAAGAAGTTGTGCCACCCTCATTTAAGTGGTACATTTAGTGGATTGACTAACTTGGACTAGTCGAAAAAATCTTAAGTTGGGAGGTTTAAGTAATGGTTTTCACACGGATTGGATTTCCACTATAAATCAGGTGTACTCTATGCATGAATCTCTGGTGCTTTATTTTTTTATCTGTACATATATTTTTAAAGCATACTACTCACCCCTCCTTTCTAGTATTTAGTTGCGATCTACAGGGTATTCTCCTACTCTCATATTTATGCGAATGTACACAAGTGTATGTGTGTGCATGGTGCATGTGTACGTAAATGGGTTGTGAATAGGTGTTATTAGGCATGAAGGATGGTTTTACATGAGGTTGTCTTGACTGAATTAGGCTTGTCCTAAGGCTGCATGTGCTTGTCTCCTACTCTCTTTTATGCTTCTTCTCCCTATCTTTAGAATCACAGAGATGACTTCTCTACATCAATTCAATCCTAAATGTTACTTTTAATTTATGGTCCTACATACATAAAATTTCAATATTACCAATGAACCATAAAATGATAGAATTACAATTAAGAATCTACAGATGATGTTATGCATACAATGCATGTAATGGATGCACTATTTACGTAATGTATACTAGGTTATTAGCTTAATTTAGTAAAATTAAGTCTTATAATTGCTATGCAATCAGAATTTTATCATGCTTCTATAAAGGTTCTAATCTACACACTTGTACTACAAAAAAAAATAACCTTTAACGATATTTAATATTTACCACTATAAACCTTCTATTTGTAGCTATAAGTAATTAGCAATACTTAAAATAATTGTCGCTTAATTACCACCTTCATTGGTGTCACTAAAAGATTAACAACAATTATATAATCACCGCTAAATCATTAGTATTAACAACACTTTAATTGCCACAATTACTATTACTAAAACTCTTCTTTAGTGGCAATTTATTTACCACTATATCAACTATTGAATTATATTAGTGATAATTTAATTGACACTATTAATGTCGTTATATACTTCATTTAGTATCATTTAAATTACCACAATTAATCTTTAATGACAATTTATTTACCACTATTTTGTTACTATTAAATTATATTAGTGACAATTTAATTGACGCTATTAATGTTACTATATATTTCATTTAACGACTTTTATTTCTGTTACTTAATTACCACTATTGATTTGCTTTAATGGCATATTATCTTTTCATTTAATTGTCAATATTGATATTATTTAACAACAATTATCTATCTCTAAATCACCACTATTAATTTACTTTAATGATACTTTCTTTTGTCATTTAACTATCAAAGTTAATTCATTTTAATGACACCTTATTATACCACTTAATTCACACTATTGATATTCCTTCGTAAAAGATATTTTTACTTGAACATGATCAAAACATAAAAGCAACATCAATTTTATTTATATCCCAATAATAAAGTACAATGAGGATAATACAAAAGTAACCACATCCTAAACATCAAAATATCCCCTCTCAAGGGTAATACAAAGAAAGAAATAAAAAAATTTAAAAGAAATTGAAAGTACAACGAATCATGAAGACTCAACCACCAAAAGCAACAACCTCTTAAAATTATTGCCATCCCAAGAAGCTTCAATCTTTCGAACTTCAATTAAAAGCTACAAAACAGCATCATGATTAACTGAATCCCCAACAACACCTCCATCAATACGAAGTCTAAGATGAATAAATGCAAATAGGATCATATGCTTATTAGCCATTTTCTGTAGACATCAACCATGAAAGTGAATACTATAATAAAAAACACCACAATCACTGAACAGGATGCATCCATGCATGAACAAAAGATAAAATGACTAGATATATAGACTGACAATGGATATTACATTTTACCTTCATAATGGTGACCATCACGACGAAAGCCAAATCGCAAGTGCATCCACTAGGATCATATATAGTTCTTTGATTAGCAAATAAAATAAAAATAGAAATTAAATATTTAGGAAGATCAATTTCAGTATCCGATTGTTCTTCATATTTACTTGTATAACAAAAATATAAATTAAATACTTACAAAGATCAATTTTAGTGTCTAATTATTTTTCATAAAGGACAATGTGCATTGAATAAAGTTCAAGCTCTTTCTCTGATATAGCAAAAAAATACATAATTGTTTCAAAGATAAATTAAGTTAATCAAGCCTATCTGAAGTTTAAATCCACTTTTGTTAGATATATAAATCTCCATAACTGTAAAACATGGATCGACTTCTAAATTGGTCTATTTGCTAATCCCTTTGCATACATATTTCACTATTGGTCAAAAATGAAACGATCATATTTCTCTATAGGTAATAAATCTGTAATATATTATTCTACTTTTTCTCACATGAACAATGGACTCTCAGAATAGGCCTTGTCAATAAGCTAGTGATTATGTCAGTTTATGATGCTGTACCTAAGAAACAAAGCTTATAAATTTTCCACTTATAACTGCAAATGTACACTTCTTTCAGTATTAAGATAAGAAAGCAAATTTTCCAATTCATAGGCATACTGATGCATACCTAACTTCTATCTGCACCAAAGAAGCCCTACAAAATATACCTAATAAGAGGCTAAACATCTGGGTGACCATATATGTGATGTTTCGCCAACTATGGCAAATGGGTATTCCAAGAATGCCTCATTAGCTCAATGCTTCCTGAGAAAATCATGAAATGTTCTTTGTTTTGAAAAATTAAAAGTTTGGTATATTGGAAATCTGAAATGGACTATTAATATGTAAAATAAGTACTCTCTAAAGTAAAAAATTAACAGTGTCCAGGGCCAAGAGAAGACCCTTTGCGTAATTATTTATTAGTACTGCATGCACATTCAAATGTCTAAATCTGATCCTATAGTGAGATAAAAAATCTCCATTCCCTACACTGAAATCCAGCTTGTCAATATTAACTTGGACATTAATTATTCTCAATTATATCCATTATTAGTAACAATACAGTTTTGATTTTATACTCTTGTCATGGTTGCTTTTCTTATAAACCGACACGTTTCCAATACATCCTTCAGTCTGGTCTTTAAATAAGTAGATGAAATGCGGTAATAAACCAATGTTGAGAAAAAGAAAGTAGGATGATGCGAGCAGACCACTTTCATTTTAACAACCATAGCGTACTTAACGGGTCTGCAAAACAAAAGGGATTCTATATTAGGGATGGTAAGGAATCCCAGTTAGTGATTGGATTAAGGAAATGAACTAAAGCCAAGAGGATCCAATTGAAATCAATCAAAACAAGTAAACCCCGTTACTCTAGATGGTAAAACTGATTTATGAGAAAATTGACAAACTACCTGAAAGTCCAGAAAACAACTACTCTGAAATAATAATCCGATCTCAATAAATAAAAGCAATAGATCAAGCAGGTGGAAGCTAGGCCATATCTACAAGGTGGCTTTCCTGATGCTGAATTTTGGTGCCATCATACATAACTTCTATGCAATTATGTAGCCACTGTAAGCATTCCCCCTTAAAATAAACAGAAAGTGTAATTAGGTAACGTGCATTAACATGCAAATATAATTTCTCTAAGGATCTCAAGTAAAAATAAAAGGTATACCCTAGTTTTTTATTGTTTGAAACTGCAATTCATAGTAATTATGTGATTTCCTGGAAATCATGTAATTGGAATATAATTCTATTATAGTAATGCAATCTCTATCTGGAATAGGTGATCTGCTCAAGAACTTTTTCTTTTTCGACACAATAGATGGAAAAGACATAAATGCTTCTGCAAGCTGAGGTGCCTAATTGATATAACGATACAAAGGAACTATCATTTGTACAAGGAAGGAAACCTCGGAAGCAGCGGTATGTTGAAGCTTCTTTTTCATTCACTGCACCAAGATGATGTCTGGCAGTGCTAGAGAGCACCTGACAGTATGGTTTGGGCCCTAAAATTGTATTTAGTGCCTAATTTTGATATGGATTGGCATTTATGTTATATTAACCCATCTGGAAAGCTAATTTAAAATGCCTAGCTTTTGCTATTAAAAAAAAAAACCTACTATATCACTATATTAGAAAGCTATTCACAGAAGAAGAATAATTTGACTTCTGGATTGTTAGCAAGCATATCATTAACACAACCTTTGGAACCCATCTTGCATGCAATACTCTTGTCAAAACCCTTCCCCTTCTGAAAAGCCAATGCAAATTAAGTTTTAACGAACAGGCTGCAACCAAAATTAATTTGCAATCCCTTAAAAAGTCCACATCAACCTGCAGTAGAGGCCCTTGCTGCCCTTTATATGCATCCTGCATGGAAAAATTACCAGAATCCCAGAACAAAGCATCAAGTTCCAGATCAAGTTGAAGATTGTCAATGGACTGCAACAACAGAAGCATATCATTTGTCCTCTAGTTCGATAAGGGACTGACAAAAGACGAGATCCGCACCCCATTCCAAAGAGAACTAACCATATCATCATTGTTGCTGGCCAGAGCAAATAAATGTAGGAAAAGCTCTCATAGCATACCATTCCTAGTCCAATTATATATCCTTCCAAAAGGAAAAGCACTCCCTGTTGCCAAGTTTTGGCGAACAACTTCAGGCAAACCCCTGCTACACCTTTCCAAAAGAGTGAGGATCCCCTTGTAAGGTTGAGCCTCTTCTTCCAAGTGAAGGTACAACCATAGCAAGCAAAGAATTGAGTGGTCCATAAATAACCATCCCCCATGATTTTAACAACCCATTTTTCTAAGAGAGCCTTGCAGGAGCAAAGAAACGAATGGGTTGGCAATCATTCTAAGAAACCTTGTAAAGTGCCAAGGGAACCCATTATAAGTTGGTGTACAACATATGATGACTATTGTCGACAAATCAACCATTCCTGCAGCCAATTCCATAGTTGAGATGGTGGATTTCTTGGTTGATATACGGCACAAGGAAGGATTCTATGACTAGTCTATTCAGCCTGGTAGGAAGGCAATTGCATATTTATATTTGCAAAGTTCTACTTTGATGATTTGACAACTTCCAGATGTCTGAACTGTAAAAATCAATTTTTACAAGCTAGTTTACTCTATCCTAGATTGCTTTGGTCTTCCTGACCAACCACTGCAAGCACCAAATGAAAAGTCAAGCATCTTAGGAACCACATAGCCTGAGTTTTTTAGTAGAGGAAAGGCAGCATCAAGGGTGTAAATCCAGGGTAGATCCTGATTGACTCTAACCCAAAACACAATAACTACCATAAAACAAGGGATGCCAAATTGCATATCTAAACCCCTGAATATTATGAAGACTCGTGATATTGGGGAGATTATTGCAATATTGATTGAACCAGAAAATTTAGGCCAAATCATATGTTGGCCAGGTATAGAACCACTAAGCCATACCAGGAAATCGACAAAATTGGCACAACAGTTTTGACCTACACTGACGGTCAAGAACCGTCGGTATAGTTGGAAAAGACCGTTGCTGTTTCTTTATGAACCTATTCTGACAGTCATTTTTGGAATTGTATTAAGAGGCGTCGCTCTAGGGTATGCCAATGGTAAAAACCATCAGTGTTGCACCAGGTACTACAAGGCTATACTAACGACATTTCTGACCGTTACCATCACTAACAATTATTTATGTTAGTGCAACACTATATGTTCACTAATAAGAAATATTGTGACGATTTTATGTCGCTAGAATCGTCTTCATTAATATCTCTACTAAAATATATACCTTCAATGACCTATTTCTTGTAAGCATCAATTATATATTATGCATAAATGAAAATTCCAATATAGATACTCTAAGTCATCTAAATTAATACAAATTAACCAAATAATCTCCTACAACAATTTAATATAAATATTGAAATCAAAAGAATTCAACATAACTAAACAATGCTCCATCATCACGCACTTGAAAGTATGACCATGTTTCAAATGCCAACAATAGCAAACACCCAACACCTTAATCACCCACAAAAAGTAGAAAAAAAAACTACATATATTTTTTAATCCCAAGGTTATGAGGAATTCATATTTGGATTGAGGTCTCATACATACTACTAAGGTTATGCTTGGTTCTCTTTTACATGGTCAAATGCAATTCATATATCTTTTCTGCACTTGATATACCTGTCATTTTCACCCAAAAATAGTTAACTAGACATCCTAAGATAAACAAAACATTTCCCCAAAATTCGAAATACAAGTTGCATGACTATTATAAAACACGAAAGAAATTAGCATCATGTAATTATTTATAATTCTCTTGGATCTCATGACTACATCCTTGAACCTCCCATTCATAAAACATAAAGATTAAAAAATGGATGCTTTAACTTGAAACCAAAAAAACGATGCACCAACCGGGAATCGAACCCAGGTCTATACCATGGAAAGATACTATTCTACCACTAGATCACTGGTGCTATTCATGTTTCATGAAGCAAACAACTAAATATTTACCACAAAAATGAAATTGAAGATCTTTTGAGAAAAAAAAAAAAGAAATTGAAGATTAAGAGATAAGGCAACAAACACAAATCCAACTACATGCAATACAATGAGATTCCAAGGCCACACACCATCAAGGTAGCATATCCATGAAAATAAAGGATATTCATGTAGGTTATCGAAGGAAACTAATATGAAAACAGTAGAAAAAACCTTGATCGCCTTATCCAATGTTGGTGAGCCGTAGCCACGACCTTCTTGTAGTTGTCAGATTTAGGGGCCCTAAGCACCTAAACAGTTTGTTTCTTAATGTGGCTCTTATAGAAGAAGTGGACCCTCATAAAGGCCTACAATTTTCATTTACATATGATAGGTTACTACATTCTTATCATGAGTTTCATGATATCACAAATCACCTTTCTAAAGTTGAAGAATGCCTTGGCCATATTCTAGGCATAGTGCTCATAGGCAAAAAGTTAAAAGGAAAGAAAATAAAATCAACGGTTACATTGAGATTTCTCGTTTCAATAAAATGCAGAATAATCTACATAAGTTCAGAAACACCTTCTAAACAATGATGGAAAGCAAAATATAAAATGAAGAGTGGAAATTTTGGCCTGAAATGTACCACCCTCATTGTAATGCTTCAACGCCACATGCTGCTGGATGTCCAAGTACGTCTCGAAGATGAACATGATCACAAATCCTACATCACAACAGTTTTGAATTAAATGTTCTGAAGAGGGGCCAGAGTATACGTACAGCAAAAAAAAGGGTGATCATAAAGATCTAAACCAACTGACCATTTTGGTTTGTTTAGACAACCAATAGCACCTCCATCATGTCAATAATATATTACAGAAGTGAAACTGGAAACTCTGAAATTTTTGTGATTAATTTAGAAAGTTTACACTTTAGAAAGTTCAGTTAAAGGATCATACATAAATGCTTTTAAAAATCCAAAATAGCTATCATAAAAAACTAAACAAGGAGATGCTGGTTAGTGAGTACCATTTTCAGAAAGGCACTTGTAGAATGTTGCAAAGCCACCAATTAGGATCCTAAGAATGGAAGTAATTCCAAGAACCCAAAAATCATGCTGGAACCAAAATCAAAGTCCAATTTAGACCTTTTCAGCCAATAGGTTAGTTACCAATTCGAATTCTGTGGGCAAAGCTAAAAGCAATTGAAATAAGAGGGTAAAATATATGCACAAATATGGACTCTGAAATAGTAAGTTCTGATTTTAATGAGTTTTCTCTGTGACTGGTGCTTGAACTTGATTATCAATACTTCTGAGGTGACTGAAGCTAACAATCTCACATAGATCTGCTTAACCCTATGCGGTAAATTAAAAATTTCCTTATTCCAACCAATGAGCATACTCACAGACCTTTCCACAGCATCCAGCAAGATGATTCCATTAAACAAAGAGCCACCAATTATAGCTCAAAGTGCACAATAATAAAGTGAGTTTCATGTCTTGAAAGAAGTCCATCTTTGTCACCCACGAACTGATGTCACAAAGCAAGTCTTTGCAACCTGTCATTTAAACCATATTAAATTCCTTTAATATAAGGCCTGACACCTAGCCTTATATTAAATCAGTTTCTTAATTTCTTACAGTTGGAGCTTGACACCTAGCCTGGACAGATACCCTTATCTTCTGATTGGCTGGGTTTATTGTCTGGCTTGTGATCGCAGCAGCAAACTTCGGTCCTTGCACTTCCTTGCTGGTCATGATTGGTGTCCAGTTGTTCACCATTTCTCTCCTCCTATCCCCACTTGCTGCCTCATCTTCATCTCTGTCTTCTTGTACCCTTGCATGGGACAGAGCCAACTCCTTTTCACTGCCAATCGCATTGTTCGGAGAAGGCGTTAGTCTATTGGGCTCCAAAACCCTACCAAGCCCACCACCTAGAGATAGAGAAATATGATCATCCTACATGTAATTAACACAAGTAATCAACAAACACTAAATCATGCATGTACAATATATAGTTCGAGTTTGAACAAATTTGATTAAGGAGGGGAACAGGTTTACCATATATACTTTCAATTGCTCTTGGCACTACAGAGCTGTCAATTTGATCTGTAGGTCATGGTAATCCTTCATGCAGCTCTCTATCACTCTTCTTAACAGCTCATTCTCATCCTTTATCCTCTTCAACTCTGTCTACAGCAACGATAGCTGCAACAACAAATAATTTTATGATACACATACCTGTGCACTTTTCCATGTATATGTACAAGATGCCATATATGATAATTGATATGTACATCTATGTTGAAAAAGTTACTACCTCATCTCAGACCACGTTTTGTTTGCATTTCTCTCCTCTCTCGTCACCCGCATCCCAATGATCTCGTGTCCCAGGTTTTCTTTATCCTCTGTATCAGCATCAAATAAAACCATTATGGAGCCAATCTTGCCACCATCAATACTGAAACAAAATTACCAAGGCAGTAAGAATGACCAATGTGAACCAGGAAGATGATAGATTTATCCCATTAAACAGTAAACTTGGATCAGTGCTTGTTGAGGGATAAAGGATTGATCTCTAAAGAAAGATTACAAGGTGCAGATTACTATTTTATCATAAATAGCATATGCCATTACACTGTAATAACTGTAATGTGTCCATGAAATTTTGAAAGATATTGTAGTTAATCAAGAACGAAGTTTCAATTATCAAAACCCATGTAAACAAAATCCGAGTGATAAGAGAAGGAAGACAAACCTTGGTTCTTTTCTCTTTTCCTCTAAAAAGGATCACTGCATAAGGATTGTAATGATGTTTTCCCTCAACATCCTCTGCTCTATCAATTGTTACAGAAAGAACCCCACCTTTAGATAATAATGCACTTTGGAATGATCTGATAGCCTCTGCAATCATGGCATCAATCACAACATCTGCCATAGCTGACCCTATATTGTGAATAGTTAAGAAAACCATTAAATATATCTGTGAAGACCTGAGAAGTGTTACTGAACCAAGTAGAATCCATGGAAGAAGGGAGAGTGTTGTTGAAATAACCAAGTATGGTATTCGTTTCTTTCCTTTGGTGGGGATGCAGTCTGATAGAATTCTGCAGAAACCACAATCAAGTTTCTAACTGCAGTCAAAATATAACACGAATGGCATTAAACCAAAAGAAAAAATGAAACTGCATGAAGAAAATGCTACAGAAGTCCTACAATATCCAAACTATTACATTCTCTTCCTTCTAGTGAAAACTTTGATAAAACTTGTGCAGTTAGGATTGGAATTGATAGGTATGTTATTCGTGTGAGTTATTCTACATAGCATCATGTATGCAATTGCAAAGCGGAAATGTTTCTTCATTTGTTTTTTTGAAAAAAAACCTCTGCTTGTAAGTTGGTCATGGGAATAATTAGAGATCCGTTTGTGCCCCAAAAAGTGCTCAACAGCAGGCTTCTTCACACATGTTCAGCATTATACGATTAAAGAGTGTCAAGAAATTAATTCCATGTCATTTTTTCTCAATATTCAGAAATTAGAACCCTCTTTTGGCAAAAAAAAAAGTGATACCTTCTATTTTAGCATTTGTAAGGTTTCTTCTGCATCAGTTTTAGGAGGACCTAATTTCTTGACTTCTTCAACATGTTTCTACCTCTTTTCCTGTTAGAGACCAAGAGACTGTTAAAATGAGACAATTCATACAAACCATTCTATAAGGAAAAACATCCATGTATCTAGAATTGAGGTCAAGTTAAAGGTTCTTTTTTTTTGAAAAGGAGGCCATGTTAAAGGATGTAAGCAATTTGGTATCTGCTAACATGGAAATATATATGTATATGTACATATTAAGGGTAATGGATAGGGGCCTTAGGAGGAGGTTGACACTATGTTTCACAACATCACATAACTCTCTGGCCTATTTTCGAACACCTTGAGGGCAACTTGGTGTCACCGGACCTGACCAACATAGTGAAGTCCACATTCCACATGGTTGCCCTCTAGTTCAAGTCTGTCTCCTACCATGTCCACGACCTCACCTACGAGCTCTCCAACCTCCTTAATATCCTCCTCCTCAAGCTCCATCTCCCTAATGACATTGACGAACCTTGCCCAGCTCTTGCATGCCCAGTGTTGAATGTCCTTCCTCGATGTCGATCCCTCCAAGGAAAGGTTCTAATTGGACATCCTTGACGTTGTTGGAAGATCGACCGGGAGAGAATTCCTAACAAAACCCTTCGACGAGAACTATCCTCACTAGGATTAGAACTTTGATTGAGAAAACTAGATTTGGAGATTGGATCAATGAGGGATAATGGATGGAGATGGAAGGGAAGGAGAAACCCTAGATGCGAAAAGGAAGTAGCGAACCTTTGTTCTAGATCGATGGTTGTTAGGGGTTCGTGGATCTGAGCATCGGGGAGAGATCTACTACATTTTCCGTGATCTGCGACTTGTGATCTGATCTTAGTGATTTGTTCAAGCAACAAATCTGAGAGAGACGGGAGGGAGACCAGAGATAGATAGAAAAGAGGGAGTTGTACGAGGAGATAGGAGATGACCTCTTCTTATTGGTGATGGAGGAGGCAAGGACGATGAAGGTGGCACAGGCGACGGGAGCTTCCTAAGGGCAACAGCGGCGACCTCGAGAGCTCCTTGGTCATTAGAGGTGAGGCGAGACAGCGAGGTTGAGGCGTTGGGAGCGGAGGGGGGAGTGGAGAAGGAGAGTGTCGGGGAGAGTGAGGAACGCCGCGTGTTGCGTCGTGTTTCGTTAGTGCGTGTGTTTGAGGTTTGGTTGGGGGTGCGTGTGTGTTGGGGGTTTGGGGTGGGGTTTGTGTTGGTGTTGTGTGTGTTTTTTTGTGGTCGGAGGTGGCGGTGGTGGTGGTAAGTAATTAAAAAATTTAAAAAAAAATTCTCTCAATATTGGAATATAAGTTGACATTAACGATATTTTTTATAAATTGCATCAACATATATTAAATGTCAGCATATACCCACTATTAGTATAGGTAACTTATTTTATAGTGTGGCCAACAAATAGAAATTCAGAATCTGTTCAGATCAAATTCTATCCTATTCAAATTTGATAAAATAGGATGGAAACTATTAATATCATTTACTTCAAGATTGCTCAAGTTCTTATAATTGAATTCAAAATTATTTTAAGTTACTAAAAATCCACAAGAGTCATCTCCTACAGCAATAAATCCTTAATAATATCCTAAAACTCCTTTGGAACATCTCTACCTCCTCCAAAATAAGTCCATTTTCCAAATTCAACATGAGGTTAACATCACCACCAGCCATCAACAAGATTTTAAAGTATCACTCTTGACAAGTTGGAGGTCTTCCAAAAACTTGTAGTATAGAATAGTAGAACAAGGCATAGAGATAGGTAATCAAGAATTGTAGACCATCCTGCCTCTTCTTCAAATGAACTAAAGCTAAATACCCTTTCCAAAAAAAAAGATGCCAAATGCCTTCCCCTTAGTTCCCCCTCCCTGTTGAACAAATCACTCTTTCAACCCATAAACAGTCTGCCACCCTAACGAGTCACAAGATATGAACTCATTCTTTCAATTTCTCCTAATAGGATCCATCACCGAACAAGACTCTTACTTTATCTCTAGAAACAAAACCACAAAAAATCCCCAAGGACAAGGACTCGAAGTATTTTCCCAATGCACCCTTATGACATGAGTCCCAAAGACCGCAAACACTCAAGGTAAGCATCATCATGGAAAATCCCACTAGCCCCTTAAATCTTCTCAAATCCAAACCTCATACGATCTCAAACACCCTTCAACTCCATACAACCAACTCCAATTTGAAACCCCCTCCACCATCTGCTGCTCGACTTGCTCTCGACTTGCTCTGATCGTATTTTTAAATTGTTACGTCGTAGTATAGTGATCAGATTGAATCAAGCATTTGAATTTATAATACTCGAATTAGAAAGAAATCCAAGGTCGTCTCTGGAAGCAATCAAATACGCGATTACCACTATTTTGTCCAGGTGACTTTAGTGAACTGACAATTTTAAGAGAATAAAACAAGTTTGCGATTGCATTCAAAACGTTAGCAGTTAGAGAATATATATACGAGTGCGATTAGTATTTGTTAAAAGCTCAATAAAAATTAATAATCAATGATAATAACCTATTCATCAATTTAAGCATAAATGAACTTTTAACAAAAATGTTTAACAGTTTACTGTAGTCAGAATTACTCAGAACAGATTTAAGATCAAGAATAAACACTGTTTTCGGTTCTGTCCTTGCATTGTCACAATTAGACCCTTACAGATTGCAATTAGCTCCCTCGGAATTCTTTCAAGTTGGTCCTTTTCTTTCAGAAGGTCCTCGCACCTTTGTTCTTCTTCAAGGCCGGCAAGGGTCCGCCAGAGGTCGACCGACCTTTAGATCTATCCGTTGGATGGGGTCAGCAAATGGAGGATGGTGAGGATGGGTGTCCGTCGACTTAGTGGCACCCTTTGATCTATGATCGTCGAAGTGGCAACGGCAGAGGGAGTTGTCGGAGATGGAGGAGATGACCTTCGACGAGCTCTCCGGCGTGTACCTACATGTCAAAATATAGGTCGAAAGACCCCGATTAAACGCTCAAAAGCTCTGGTGTGCCAAGTCGGAGCAAAGCCCTAAGCTAATTTGATGAGAGGAGGGGAGAAGAAGCCTACCAAACTCAAGGAGGAAGAAGACGACGGCAGTGGTTGGTTGAAGCGGAGGAGGGTAGAAGCTCTGAAGCTCCGGGTGAAGCTTCGTGCGAGGATGGAGAGTGAAAGCCCTCTCTAAATTTCGACGAGAGAGCGACGGATGAAATGGTTGAGATAGCTCCGAGGACCTTCAATGGCGGTGCACTTGGGAGAAGAAGAAGATGGTAGCGGGGGCGATTTCCAGACGAAAACATTCATAGGAGCTGCGCGTGTACTTATAGCCCTATGCTGGAGTAGATGGTGATCCTTGTTGTGAGATTTGCTCACAACGAACTCGCAACAAAGGTGCTATCTTTGACCGGTGATGGCAGGCGGCAGAGGTGGTGGTTGTTGACGAGATTACCGCCGTTGGGTGCACAGCTTCGAGGGGAAGAAATCCTCTTTAGTCACCAAGGTCAGTCGAGGCCTGAGGTGGCCAGAATCCGCGAGTAAAACTCGTCGTTCTCGCGCCATTATTGCTAAGAAGGTCGAGGGACCTTTTTGTGAAGAAGATAAAGAAGCTGGGGGGTAAATGTAAGGAAATCAAAAGTTAAGGGCTAATTTGTAGGGAAATAAGGAATTGAGGGTCAATTTGCAAATTTGACCAAGATGAAGTCAAAATAAGCCCAAATTTTTATGGTAAACTAATTTGAACATGAGAAATTTAATGGTGCCTTCAATTTTAGATTTTGATATCGTTTGCATGGTCAATTTACGATTAGACCTAGAATGTACCAAATTCTCGTATCCGATTCTGTTTTAGGTCAAAATGAGTTCCGATTGTCAAATTGACTATGCCAACCCTTATAAATATTTTTAATTGATTTTTAGAAGGTTTAGATTACATTTATTTTCATCAGAACTATTTTAATTGAAGTGGAATTTAAATTAGGGTTTTAATTAGAATTAAACATTCAATTTGAATGTAAATCCTAAATTACTCAATACCAACCCACTTTTAAGATGTTTAAGCTCAATTGACCTTTAGTTAATCATAAGTTCACCCTCCAGCCATTCTACATTCATAATTATTTGTGAAAACTGCATAATTAACCTCATTTTATAATAAGTCATTTCTCTTCAATCCTGATTGAG
This sequence comes from Thalassia testudinum, assembly GCA_037157565.1. Lineage (NCBI taxonomy): Eukaryota > Viridiplantae > Streptophyta > Magnoliopsida > Alismatales > Hydrocharitaceae > Thalassia > Thalassia testudinum. The sequence goes on along the minus strand of JAZHRO010000015.1, from coordinate 18,166,145 downwards.
TAATACCCTTTTAATATGCTAATTAAATGAATTTAACTTTAGAAATTAGCTAAATTAGGTTAGTTATAGAGGACAATGGTGATGCGATCATACCCCCACGCCTACCATTTGCTAGTTCCTTAGCAAATTCTAGAGTTCAGCACAGAGTTTTAGTGTAAGGGTATTTTTGTTATTTGGCTCCAAAGATTTTATTCTCCTCCTCCTCCTTGTCATATCTCAATATTCATTTAAAGTTTATTTTTAACCCTTAGTACAAATGTATCAGGATACGCAAAAACTTTCTTCCCTCTGGGCTAGCAGGTGATCTGTGGTTTAACCCCGACTTTTAGGTATAGGTAGAAGATGTCTGAGTTGAAATGATTTTATTTTTGGTGGCTCACACTCATTTAATACTATATATAATCTATTATTTCATACTCTAAATGTCTAGATTATTAAATAAGTTCATTCGGAGAAATGCTTAAAACTATGCTCTCTTTTTAGTTCCTTTGTGCTTACTCTCTATCTTTTCCTTTTCTCTTTTTCTTTTTTTTCTTTTTCTCTCCCCTTGTTTATATATGAATCAAGAGATCATAATTTTTCTGGATTGTCAATATGTTTGGTGGTCCCTCAAGGCATTGACGCTTTGATTATGTTCTGATAACCCAACAACTAAGTCGGAACTCCTCAACCCGTATTCAGGCGGTCAGAAATACAAAAAGGTAGGTAAAGGCTGTATTTGATGGATCGTAAGTGTGGTGGGGAATACTGCCTCAATGAAATTTATTTATAGCAAAAACAAACATGCACTATTCAAAACACGCTCTTTCTCTCTCTATTTTTTTTCTTTTTTTTAGATAAAAATGGTATATATATATTCTTTTTTTCTTTTTTTTTCTTCTCTTTTTTTTTAAGGATATCTTCTTTTTTTTCTCTCTTCTCTTTTTTATTGAGAATATAACTCAACATGATGTAATTTTTATTGACAAGGCATTATTGGAAAATGGTGGTGTTCAAGAGGATATTATGTGGCTTATTTGGTGGAAGTGCCTATTCTCAACACCGGGAAGGAACGGATAGGACAGTGTATTCTGACCTTTGACATTAGCACCCTCCTTCAGTTGAGTATTCCATAAAGAATGGGCGTAACCATCCACCTTAGTTATAGTTTTATTAGAACCCGCTCTTTGTATATTTACCTTATTTGGTAGCTCTCGAGGATTCACACAAAATATATGCACACAGGAGCTGAGAGCGAAAACTATGCCTAACTCCGAATTTCATTATCTAATTATCCAGAACTTAAGAGTCTTCATACTAGACTTAGAACACCAGTAAACACAGCACCAGTAAACACTCTTCTCTCACCTCACAATTGTTTGGTGGATCTTATGAAAGAAAATTCTTGCCTGACTACATAACTAGATGTCCAAAGGTTTTAACAGACTAAAAATGTTTATTGATTTTTCTTTTTCCTTCCTCTTTTTCTTTCTTTCCCTCTTCTTTTCTCTTCCCCCTTTCTCTTTCTTTTTTTTTGTGAGAACCTTTCAGAAATAGTTTTCAGATATTAGCACTTTAATCCCCCTCATGCCTAAGTGTTGCAATGCCGTCATTGCAAACAAGCTTGGTTCATATTAGTTTAGTTCATAATTTTAAAACTGATTAGTTCATAAATTAAGAACCCTAAAGTGCCATAAGAATGAATTTCAGATAGATTACGAAAGGTCTTGGGATTTTTCAAAGAATGGCAGGTTGCCTCCTATTAAGTACTAAGTTTACCACCATTAGCTGGGCGCAATGCAGCTCAAGTAGAATGGAGGTCAAGAGACTCCCCAACCAGACTCATATCATGAAGTTCAAGAAACGATTTGAGATGTTGGCCATTAACAATAAATGGTATAGAGTCACAATCGGGAGGTGAGATTTCTACAGCTCCATTACCAAAAATCCTTCTAACCAAAAATGGTCTGTTCCATTTAGATCGAAGCTTTCCCGGAAACAGTTTAAGACCGGCATCAAACAGAAGTACCTTCTGACCAGAACTGAATGATTTACGTGAAATGTGCTTATCATGCAAGGCTTTAATTCGATCCTTGTAAATTCGCGAGTTCTCGTATGCATCGAGCTCGCTTATTTGCAAGCGACGGTGAATACCAGCCTTTTCGAGGTCCAGATTGCATTTTTGCACTGCCCAATAAGCTTTATGCTCCATTTCCACAGGAAGGTGACATGTCTTCCCATAAACAGTTCTGAAGGGAGACATTCCTAATTGGGTTTTATAGGTGGTCCTATAAGCCCATAATGCTTCCGGAAGCCAGGTTGGCCAGTCTTTTCTATCAGGTCGAACAATGACTTGCAGAATCTTTTTGTTTTCCCAGTTTGACAGCTCGGCAAGTCCATTTGTTTACGGATGATACGGGGTAGAAATGCGGTGAGACACCTCGTATTTTCTAAGTACGGACTGGAAATGCACATTCACGAAATGGGTCCCACCATCAGAGATAATTACTTTAGGTACACCGAACTGGGAGAAGATGTTATCGTAAATAAATCGGATAACGACCTTATGATTATTGGTTCAGGTTGGAACAGCTTCAATCCATTTGGACACATAGTCCACAGCAAGAAGAATATATTCGAAGTCGTTCGTATTTGGAAATGGGCTCATAAAATCAATCTCCCAAATATTAAAATTTTCGCACACGATGATCAGATTTAAGGGCATCACATCACAATGGCCCGTGTTACCTAAGGTTTGACAACGAGCACATGTCCTACAATATTTGTGTGCATCTTTAAACAAAGTTGGCCAATAAAAGCCGCTTTAGAGGATTTTGGCTATAGTTTTATGTCAAGAAAAATGGCCACCGCAGGCCTGGTCATAACAAAATGAGAATATCATTGACCTCTATGTCAGGAATACATCTCCGGATGATCTAATATGCTCCGATGCAAAAGAGATATGGATCTTCCCAGAAATAGTACTTGGCATCTGATATCCGTTTTGGCTTTAGGCTAATCAGACGAAATTTGGTTTGATGCCAAGTAGTTAACAATATCTGCAAACCAGGGAAGCCCAGCATCTATGCCCAAAAGATGCTCATCCGAAAACACTCAGTAATAGGTACTGAGGGGTCAATGATAGATAAGGGAAGGCGGGATAGATGATCTGCAACTAGATTTTATTTTCTCGCTTTGTCACGAATCTTTAAATCAAATTCTTGTAGAAGCAAGATCCAACGAATCCGACGAGGCTTCGTGTCCCTTTTGGTGAGCAAGTGTCGTATCACCGTGTGGTCCGAGTATATAATTATGTGGGACCTGAGAAGGTACGACCAAAATTTCTCCAGGGCAGAGACAACAACCAAAAGTTCCTTCTCAGTGATCGTATAATTCCGTTGAGCGTCGTCCAATATTTTTCTTGCGTAATAGATCACTATGGGTTTCCCGTTAACTTTTTGACCAAGGACTACCCCCACAGCAAAATCTGTCGCGTCACACATGATCTCAAATGGACGAGACCAGCCAGGGGGTTGCAATACTGGTGCCTTGGTGACTCGATTCTTAAGGATTTTAAAGGCTTCAGTACATTCATCAGAGAAATCGAAGGGAATATCCTTCGATAATAAGTTAATCAGGAGCCTGACGATTTTTTAGAAGTCAGAAATAAAACGTCGATAGAATCCGACATGCCCCAAGAAGGATTTGATTTCTTTGATCGAGGAAGGGGGAGGGAGTTTGGATATCAGATTAATCTTTGCTCGGTCAACCACGATACCTTGTTCAGACACAAGGTGTCCCAGAATGATGCCCTAGGGAACCATGAAATGGCTCTTGTTACGACCCGGTTCCCAAATCCCTACAGGACACGAGACCAGACCGACTCGACTGATCCCAAGACCCAGTCATCCAACTAGACAGTAACCAAAAAGCAGGAAAGTAAACCACATTCACTATGCTAAGCAATTAACAGTACAAAAGTACAGCAGTAAAGAAATAAAACTACTACAGTACACACCACCACAACAGTAGAAAAGTAAGCGGGTACAGGAATATAATGTGCAGAACAAAAGAGTACTGAATATAAAGGTACAAGAAACTACTCACTACTACAAACGAGTACAAAAATAGCTACACCTACTGGGCTCTACTGAGCCCAGCACCCTCTGCAGTCGTAGGCTCTGGCTGCTCAACACCTGAACCTTAAAAGGGTTTGAGTACAAAACATCAGCGAACGCTAAGTAGAGTGGCAACCAACTACTAAAGCAGTAAAGGTGGACAGGTAGCTGTTGTTTTTCAATTTCTTTCTTTCTTTAACTAATTATTCTTTCTTTCACCACTTGGTTTATTTACCAGGTCTCTTTTCTGATCTCGAATGTTCCTCGTGGGAACGATCTTGATTGCAGTATTTTCCGAAGAGTAGAAGTCGCACGTGGTGCTCTCCTAGCCGGAAGAGTCCCCATGGTGGTCCTACACCCAATCAACCACCCCAAGGTCACGGATAGACGTAACAGTGACTACGACACATGAGATAAGCGCACAGGTAGCTACCCCGCACTAGCACGCGGTCAGTCGTTTCCATTAACGGATGCGCCCAAAACACAGCACGGAACCAGTATAAGGCATAGCCCTCTCAGTAACAGGGGTCTAGCCCCTAAGAACCAAACAGGAGTCTTGCCCCTCCACAGTCCGCGCACCCTCGCCTGACTACCCTGGTTTGCCCAATGGGCCTAACAAGTCGATGTAGGGTGGCTTGCTAAACCTCGGGTCCCGTGGGGTGGCTAGCTCTCTCCCTACACTAGTAGCTCTCCCTGGTACTGTGTACGCGAGGGTCAAGAAGTCAGTACAGAGTGGCCAGTCCTAACTCCAGATCCGAACCCAAGGGCGGCTAGCTCCGCTCTGCACTAAGAGGTAACATGCACTCCCCTTAGTACCACGTACTCAAGAGGTAGCACATTTCCCATCGCAATCCCATATCCATTCCATATATTTCCAGTAGCTCAACTACTAATTCCCCTTAAGGTTCATGCTCATATTCCTCATGTCATTCCATACCAGGTTTCATCATTTCTATTCCCATTCTCAGATTATACACATGCAATTTGTAATTTTATCGTTCACATTTCCATATCCAGTTTATTCACAGATAGCTCATGTTTCCAACATTCACCTTTCCATTTTCAAATTATATACATGCAGCTCATATTCTGTGTGAAACAGAAGAATTACATTCAACCATTAACTACACAAGTACTACATATTTTGCAGGCAACTGTTATTCATTTACAGGCATTTATTATCATTCTATCTACTCATTCAAGACTGCAATCCATTCTTTCAATACAAACATTCCAATATTTCTAGTCATAGGATTCATGTCACATCCTAGGTTCTAATCATTCATTCCACACATGCATTTAGGATTAATTAAGTTAAGGGGAAGACACTCTACCAGTAAACCTGGGAGTAATGGGGGCTTGAACGGCAGGCTCACGTGCCTCAGCAAGCCCCGAACCCGCAACGGAAACCAATCTTATCACAAGGATCAATCACAAGAGAATACTCAGAACAGTATAGATAATCTTCTAACAAGTAGAGGAAATCATACGGGAAACATCGGTATCTTAATTGCGGAAATCGAATCTCAAATGGATCCTAAACGGGTCAAAAACAGTATTCCTGACTCAAATCAGACGTCCGGAACAACTTCCAAACGTCTTAAAAGTGTCCAATGCCATACCTCAAGTCCTGCGCCACTCCTCAGACGTCCAGGAACTCCGCTGGACCGTCTAGACCCAATTCCAGACGTCCAACCACCTCTCCGAACGTCTGGAAGCGCTTCTCGTCGTCAGGTGCCTCACCCAGACGTCCGAAGTACGTGGGAGGGCGTGTCCCGTGCCTTCCCGAAGCAACTCCTGCGTGAATCAACCAAATCTTCTCAAATCGGCATGAAACAATGCATCAGCGGAGCGACCTGCATCAGCGGAGCGACCTGCATGGCCGTATCCGCAAAGGAGACGTACCTTCACGAAGCCTCCTCCTCAGACGTCTAGCACCACCTCCAGACATCCGCACCGTCGTCTGGCGATCACTCTAGACGTTTGATTCTAGGAAAATCCTAGAACCAGAACCTACTCCCGCCCTCTTGCGCCGCACGTGGCCGCGCCGCGCCCTCTCGCCTGCTACTCCGGCTGCAGCAGTGTCAGGGAGGACCTCCCCAACGCACTCCTCCGCCTTGCGCATGCATCGCTTCGACCGTGAGCTCACCGGCGAGCTCCCACGCAAGCTCGCAAGCTTACTCTCCTCTCCTCACGCTGCTCCTCTCCTCTCACGGCGCTCCTTCTCTTCGCTATTCTCGCTCTGCTACTCTCACTGGAGAAAGAAGTTGCTCGGAAGTGGGGGTGAAATGAGGGAGAGAAGGGGGCTTATATAAGGGTGTGGGTTTAGGGTTTTCGTCGGGTGGAAGGAAAGAGAAGAAGAAGAAAACAAGGGACGTGTACTGTCTGCGCGCAGCACGTGCGCAAACACGAGCTCGTACACGAAATTTTCTATTTTAAGACGTCTGGGAATGAGTCCAGACGTCTTACAAGACGTCTGACCCTCAGTCCAGACGTCTGACCTAAAGTCCAGACGTCTTAAAAAGGCTTAACAGCACGGGTCTTAACAGCTCTTTTCCTAGCTCAGGACCAAATTTACGTTGGTGCATCGTTGGAGGATTTTAGTCAAGTGGCTCGAGCACTCATCGAAGGTTTTTCCAAAGACAAAAATCATCCATGAAGACCTCTAAGGATTCACCCACAATGTTTGAGAATATCGCCAACATGCATCGTTGGAAGGTAGTAGGTGCATTATAGAGTCCGAAAGGCATTCTACGGAAAGCAAATGTCCCGTAGGGATAGGTGAATGTGGGTTTTTCCTAGTCTTCAAGATGAATGGCCACTTGATTATAGCCTGAGTATCCATCCAAGAAATAGAAGTACTGATTTCCTGCTAATCTTTCGAGAATTTGATCAATAAAAGGTAGCAGGAAATGGTCCTTCTTCGTGGAGGTATTCAATTTCCTATAGTTTATGCAGACTCTCCAAGAATTTGCAATTCTGGTGGGATGGATTTTCTAGACTTAGATTTGATAATGGTTAGCCCAACCTTTTTAAGCACCACATGAATTGGGCTAACCCAATGGCTATCAGAGATGGGATAGATAATTTCTGCATCAAGCCATTTAATTATCTCTTTCTTCACAACCTCTTGAAGATTTGGGTTGAGTCGACGTTGTCCTTTGCGCGTAGGTCGTGAGCCTTCTTCCATAAAATGTGGTGGGTACAGTAAGAACTTATCTAGTGAGATCATCCAAGGTCCAACCAATGGCCTTGCGATGCTCCCAGAGGACGAAAATCAAACGTGTTTCCTAAGATGTGGATAGAGAGGAGTTGATAATCACAGGAAACGTGTTATTTGAACCCAAAAAGACGTATTTGAGATTGTTAGGAAGCAATTTCAGTTCAAGTACCTAGTTCTCAGCAACAGCAAGAAGGTTGGAGTTAGCCTGAGGGGGAGCTAAAGGTGGCTAGGTTCCTCAAGGTGTAATTGGGATTGGGCTTCTAAAGGTTCTTGCTCAAGAATATTTATATCCAAATCAGTAATAGGATCCTCGAGAAGTGAATCGATTCTATTTATAACCTGAATTACACCACAATTGATTCCTCTATGGGCCTTAAAAATATCAATTTTCATTGTCTTATCCTCGAATTTTATTTCCATCTGGCCCTCCTTACAATTAATGTTTGCCCCAACTGTTGCTAGAAATGGTCTCCCCAACATTATAGGTGTCTCTTTAAGGTTTTCTAGTGTCTCCATATCTAATACAATAAAATCAACCGGAAAATAGAAATCCCAGACTCTTACAACTACATCCTCCAAAACTCCACAGGGTGACTTAATAGATTGATCAGCTAACTGTCAGGTCACTTCCGTGGGTTTGAGTTCAGAATCTTCAAAATATTTTAGGAGGAATGTGGGAATAAGGTTAATGGATGCACCTAAATCTAAAAGAGCTCGATTAAATTCTAAATCCTCGATCTTGCAGGAGATCAGAGGGGTGCTAGGGTCTTTCACTTTCTGTGGAAGCTTGCTCAAGATAATGGAGCTAACCTGCTCTGATAGCAAAATAGGACTTCCGTCAGAATTCTTCGACTTTCGCTAAGGTGTACATAAATTCTTCAAAAATCGTGCGTAAGCCGGTACATGACGTATAGCATCCATTAAGGGAATGCTAATCTGGACTTGCTCAAAGAGCTTGACTAAGTTCTCGTCAACTTGAGGTGGTTTCCTACCCTTATTTCCTTTGGTCAAGGCCTCAGGAAAAGGTGTGGACCTAGGCTCCTCTAGAGTGGGTTCTGTAGTTCTTGGGTTATCCTTAATAATCTCCCCAATTTAAGGCGTACTAGGCTTAGGTTTAATGTATCTCTGAGGCTCAGGATCCTTAATACACTTACCACTGCAGGTTGTGACAGAATGTAGACTAGCAGGATATGGAAGAGTGGGTAGGATAGGTGGTTGCTGCTGAGATGGATCAAGTACAGAAGTTGAAGCTTCTGACCCATCTTGATATATAGGTGCAGAAGGGTCTGGTTGCACATAATGGATTTGGCCCTGCTTTTGGGTTCACAACATACCTCTGATTCGGCACATTGTTAGGGTTTGGCAGAGGTTGCGAGGGTAATGCGCCTGGCTGGCGAGTCCCAGCCATTTGCGCAATTTGGTTGCACATATCTGCCATATCCGTGGTATGTTGCCTCTGCATAGCAGCATTAGTCTTCTGCATATCAACAAGGGTCAGAAGAATCATGCTCATTTGATCATCTTTACTAAGCCCATGTTGAAAATTCAAATTGGGCCTAGGTTGAGCAGGCTGATCTGAGTGTAGATTTTGTGGTCGGGGTGGATATTGAGGTCTAGGATTTTGGGGATAGGAATTCCCCAACTAGGAGAAGTTAGGATGATTACGCCATCAAGGATTATAAGAATTAGAATAGGGGTTGTTCTGGGTGGCGTGGAGTTCCTCACAAGGTTGAGGAGCTCGAGAAAAATTAGGATAATGGGGTTCAGAGGACCCCTAACTAGGATAAATAGGTTCAAAGTTTCCCTCGAACCTAAAGTCAAAAGGAGACGGATTCATATCCATCCCAGTGTGGTGAATATTATGCACGGCCTCCCTCCCTGTGGGCCGTCGTGCATACGTGTTTTACTGAGAAGAAGTGACCTTTTGCAGTTATCGAATTCTCAGACATGTTTTCAAGAGCTTCCCAAACGATATCCTCATGTTTGCCCATAAAGTTGCCTCCACAGGTTGCATCGACGAAAAGTTGGATATCCTCACGGAGTCCCCGATAAAAAGATTGGACCTATTCCCACTTAGGAATTCCATGATGCAGGTATTTCAACATAAGATCGAGAAATCAATCCCATGCCTCATGAAGTTGTTCCCCCGCATTTTGTTGAAAATGTGTGATTTGATGCCTCAGGGTGTTAGTACACCCTACTGGAAAGTATTTCCTCAAAAATTCAGCTTGTAATGCATCCCAGGTATTGATTGGTCTATTCAGAGACCGATACCAGTGGGCAACTTTATCTTTAAGCGAGAAAGGGAACATTTTCATAAGCAGAGTGTTTCGATTTTGAACAGTTGGCCTAAGGGTCTAGGCCAAATGTTTCAGTTTTTGAATGTGCTGGAATGGGTCTTCAAAACCCATCCCATGGAAATGGGGGATCAAGCTGATTATATTCGGCTTGAGCTCGGTCTCAAGTCCCCCAACCGGAACGCACACTCTGGGTTCGATAGCCACTCCTGCGGAATTATAATGATCCCACGTTTGTGGACCCGCTCTAGGGTTTGCCAACCCATTGATGAGATCTGTGAGAGTCTAAAGCTAGTTCTGCAGGTGCTGGATGTCTTCTCCTCCTTCATGAGCAAGGTTCTCCATTGAGTCAGAATCAGAATACGGAGATCTTGGGTTGGATGTAGATGGGTCAGAGGAGATAGGGATCGAATTAGAAGAGGACCCAAATAAGTTAGTCGGGTGCCGACCCCGACGTGAATGAACTACTAGAGGAGGTCCTTAAGACTAGTCTTAAGGACCTCCTACCATGCATGCACTGTAGAAAAGATGATGGACTAGATTTCAATCATACCTAATCAAGACACCCAAAAATATATTTGGATGGCTTGGGCTTATTAGAGACAAACGGCCTCTGGATCACAAATCCACCTGCCCAAGAATTACTTGGGTAGCCAGAAAGAAAGAGTCCTGCAAAGACCCCTACATGATAGAGCACCCCCAAGAGTTACAGGATTTCCCCCACCCGACCTTTCTTATCACTACGTTCCAAGTAAACTGGATACGTGTGGATTGAGGTCCTAGGTCTATCAAATTTTAAGCCTATTTGTGCCTCAAATTATCACTTGATTAAGAGTTTATTCCAGTTGTGACCTAATTTTTAGGTTGATTAGGTCACCAAGTGAACCAATTTCACCTGACCTATCCCAATATTTATAATGCAATCTGGGTTAACTCACCCAAATCACCCTATTTTGGTTTGGCAAGCAGGTTATTAAGTCACTTCTTTTAGGATTCAAGTGATCTTAGGGCCTATGTTTTAGGGTTTAAGTTGTAAATCGGTTCAACCAAGGCTTAGGTAACACAATGCAGATGATATTTTCCTTTATAATATGTAAATGTGTACTAGATAGCCCCTAAAATGTTAACCCTAATTTGGCTCTAAAATAGAGTCCAATTTGAAATTTAATGATCTCGTTGAACTCAATCAAGAATGTTCTAGTCCACAGGTTCAATTAACCAGTCAGTCCCTTTAGGCTCAAAAATTGTTGGGTTGTGTCTTCTAGGCCGATCCTTGCACAGAAATTATAATTTTCTTGCCACAAATGAAACTTCTAAGGAAATACGGCAAGGTTGAGTCCTATATTTTTTTTACCCCTTTTTATTTTATCGAAATTACGAAAGAGGGGATTAAGATAGGAGAGAGAGTTACCTGCCGTGGGGTGGTCTTCAGGTTCCAGAAGTCAAGTGCTCCAGTTCAGTTTTTGCAAAACAACCAAATAAGGTAGATATGTTAGAAGTCAGATATAATAGTGATAAATGCGTGTTGCTTTCCAGCAACAGCGCCAAAATGCTCACTCGCTCTGATCGTATTTTAAAATCGTTGCGTCGTAGTATAGTGATCAGATTGAATAAAACATTAGAATTTATAATACTCGAATTAGAAAGAAATCCGAGATCATCTCTGGAAGCAATCAAATACGCGATTACCACTATTTTGTCCAAGTGATTTTAGTGAACTGACAATTTTAAGAGAATAAAATAAGTTCACGATTGCATTCAAAACTTCAGTAGTTAGAGAATATATATGCGAGTGCGATTAGTATTTGTTAAAAGCTCAATAAAAATTAATAATCAATGATAATTAACTATTCATCAATTTAAGCATAAATGAACTTTTAACAAAAATGTTTAACAGTTTAATGTAGTCAAAATTACTCAAAACATACTTAAGATCAAGAATAAACACTGTTTTTAGTTCTGTCCTTGCATTGTCACAATTAGACCTCTGTAGATTGTAATTAGCTCCCTATTACAACCTAGGTTCCCGGATCCCTACAGGACCCAAGATTAGCTCGCCTCGACTAACCCCAAGACCTAGTCATCCAACGAGAAATAATCAAAAGCAGGGAAATAAACCGCATTCACACATGCAATATAACTAAGCAGAAGAAAAGAACGAAGCAGTAAACAAAAGTAGAACAGCTGTCTCAAAATAGTACATGCCACCACAACAACAACAGAAAATAGGAAATACAAGAACAGTAATTTAAAGTCTAGTACTCACAACTACAGCAGAAAGAAAGGACTGTAAAAGAAACCACTATGGCTGAGCTTGGCTGAGCCTAACTCCCTCTGCAGCCAGGAACTCGCGCTGCTCAACTCCTGGTCCTGAACAGTGTTACGAAAAGACAAGGTCAGCGAACGCTGAATAGAGTGGTATTTATATTATCTATGTACAAGTAAAGTAAAAACAACAAGCAGGTTTTATTCTCATTTCTATTTATCTCATTTATGTATTTCTGGTTTATTTATTTCCAAAAGTATCCAAGTATTTCTTGATCTTATTTTTTCCTTGTGGGAACGATCTTGATTACAGTCTTTTCCGTTGAGTAGAAGGTGCACGTGGTGCTCTCCTGGCCGAGAGAGTCCCCCGTGGTAGTCCTACACCCAGTCAACCACCCTGAGGTCACTGTCGAGACGTAGTGGTGACTACGGCACGCATGATAAACGCACGAGTAGCTACCCCACACTGACACGCGGTCAGTCCTTTCCGCTAGCTGGTACGCCCAAAGTATAGCACGGAACAGTATAGGGCCTTGCCCTCTCAGAACAGGGGTCTCGCCCCTCCACAGTCCGCATACCCTCGTCCGACTATCCCGATTTGCCCAAAGGACCTAAAAAGTCGATTTAGGGTGGCTAGCTGAACCCCAAGCCCTGTGGGGTAGCTAGCTCCCTCCCTACACTAGTGGCACACCTTGGTACCACGTACGCGAGAGCCAACAGGAGTCGGTGTAAAGTGGTCAATCCTAACCTTGGGTCTCAACCCAAGGGAGGCTAACTCCGCTCTACACTAAAAAGGGACAATTGCTCTCCTTGGTACTACGTACACAAGGGCCAGCACACTTCCCATCTACATTCCAGATTCCTTTCATACACAAGAGTTATACTCCTAATTCCCCGTAGGGTTCATGCTCATATTTATCTCATTTATCCATATTCAGATCTCATGTTTCCAAAAATCGTTCTTCATTCATATACAGGCAGCTCGTGTTTTCACAATTAAATTCTCAATCATAGACATGTAACTTATGATTTTATAGTTCAATTTCTCATTTACATACAGGCAACTCGCGTTTTAACATGCACCTCAAGTAAACCAGAGTAGTTCAACATCATGCTCATACATTTCTACCCTAGGGTTCATTCCACATCCTAGAGTTTCAATCGATTTAATCTAAGCAGGCATATTCTTTATTCATGTCATAATAAATGCATTAAACCACTCTACTGACTATCACGGGGGGAATGAGGGCCTGTGCCGCAGATCTCGTCGTCTCCGCGAGCCCCGAACACGCCACCGGCTAGTAACCTGTACCAGTGACTAATTTACATTAGACGAGGTCAAAACAGTAGATATTCAACACGAATACATAGAGGAACTTGAGTGGAAAACAGTGGTACTTCGTTTACAAAAATCCAATTTAGTTTGGGCCTTAAACGGGCCAAAAATGCGGTTACTGACCAAAATCAGACATCTTAAAAGACGTCAGAACTCACCTTACACTTCCTGTGGCTGCTTCAGACGTCCAGACTCCCTCTGCGACTATTTGGGGGCAACTCCAGACGTCGAACAAGGTCTCCGGTTGTCTGGAAATACGTCCAGATGTCTGGCGACGTGATCAGACATCCAAAAGTACTTGGGAAAGCGCACCGCGCACCTTCCCAAAGCCTTCACCTGCGTACGAACAACGCAGGCACAAAAATCAACCGACATCCCCTGCGCTACGATCTGCATGGCGGAAAGTAGTGCAGGAAGATATGTACCTCGCACGATATGTGTTTCCAGACGTCCGGCTTCAGCTCTGGACGTCCTGGTGCCTCGCCAGCTGGAGTCGGTAGGTTTGATGACCGGGTTTTAGTTTGTTATAACGTTGTAGTAAAGCCGGTTACTACCAACATTTCAAATAAATAAATTTTTTTACTCGGAAAATAAAAGAGTTCCCGAGGTCGAACTCAGGGAGCAAGTTGTATTCTAGAGATATACATGTTTCTTTTACAAAAAGAAAGAGAGAGGGAAAGAATTTGTTGTCTTCTTTTCTCTTTGTTCTGCAGAGGGGATGCTCTTCTTTCTTTCTTTCTTTAGATCTCCTTCTTTCTCTTTGTTCTGCAGAGGTGATGTTCTTCTTCTGCAATGGTGATGCTCTTCTTCTTCTTCCTGCTGTTCCTGCTTTGGAGGTTTCTTCTTGTTTCTCCTCCTTGCAGCTAAGTGTCAGCTTCTTCTTTTGTTTTTCAGCCAGGGACGTCACCCCTCCTTTCTTCTTTTCCCTTCAGGCCGTCGTCTGATTTCCAAATCAGACGACTTAACTACCTGTTGCTACAGTCAGCTTCCTTCTTCTTCCGCGGGTCTTCTTTTTCGCCTGTGCCTGCACACTTCAGAGTTTTTCGTCAGAGGCAAAACCTACTCTACCCCCCTCCCCCCGCGTCTCTCTCTCTTTCTGAAACCACTCTTGGGAAAGCTCTCCCAGAGCTGCCGGGTAATCGGGTTCGGGTCACGCCCGGGTCCAGGCCCACCGGCGTGCGTGGTGGGCGAGGAGTGCAGGTCAGTCTAAGTCGGGTCGGGTCAGGTCCGCGGGGCGTGAGCGCGGACGAGACCGGGTAACCGGGCGGGTGTAAGGGGACCTCACCCCGTGTACTGAGGCAGTAAGGCTACTGCACAAAATCAATTTAAACAGTGGAACGGGTGTGAGGCTTACCGATGTGGGACTAAACGCAGACCTTTCCTCGCGTGCGCCTGCTGGGAGACCGCGGCCTGGCTTCTGCAGCTGCGGCTTCGATTTGCATAGGTTGCTGGCTGGCCGCCTTCGCAAGACTCCCCGTACTCCGCAGCAGCTGGAGACCTGGAGTCCTCAAGCCTGGAGCGCGGGAGAAGCTGCTTCAATGTGCGTTAATGGCGGTCGAACCTCAAAACCTGTCGGACACGAATATGGCCTCTCGGCCTGATCAAACCACTGGGGAACCTTCGCCGTGGCACGGCGAAGGTGAGGAGCTGCGCGGCAGGCCGCAAGGTGGTGTCTGGCGGCAGCCCTGGGTCGGACTGCAACCGGAGGAATGGGTTTGTTCGGGGGAGTGTTACGGAGGTGTGGAGTGGCAGTGGAGGGGTGGGAGGTGCTCAATGTGATGAGGCGGAGGTTCGGTGAGGGTCGGCGAGCCGTGTGGGTTGCTGAGGTGATGGGAGCGGCTCGCCGGAGGGTGGTCGGAGGCGAAGGGGGTGAAGGTGGTCAGGGTCGGTAGAGGGCTTAATTGAATAAATTGAAAGCGGGGAAAGAAAGAGGAGGAGAAGGGGAGTAGCTCTAGCTTACTTGCAGGGACGAAGGGGGAGGAACAGGGCGACAGTCGTATCGACTGTCGCCGGAGAAGACGATGCTCAGGGAAAGGGGCGGCGGCGAGCAGAGAGCCAGAGAGGCGCCAGCTGGGTGCGGCGTGGCGCAGGAAGAGCAGGGGAGGAAGTCTCTGCTGCTGGTATTGCGGCAGAGCGAAGAGGTGGAGGGGGAGGAAACCGCCGGAGCTGGTGAGCGTCTGCCGGAGGAAGAAGAGAAGAAAGTTGGGGATTTTCTCCATCAGATCCAGGCTGCCCTGGTCGGTGGAGCAACGGGGGGTATTTATAGGGATCAAACAGGGAGGAAGGCGGAGGGAGACGACGTGTCTCCCTCGCCGGAGAATGGTCGGAAACAAGAACCCATACCGTCCGTGCGTTCGCACGGCCGGTATGGTGGGCTACAACGACCAGGGGGGTGTCCCTGCGACGGCTGACGACGCAGGGCACCCCCGGTTTACTTGCCAGGTCCCCCACCTCACCCTGCGCGGCGCCATGCTCCGCGCAAGGTCGCCGGAGCATGGTGCTGGCAGGTTTTGCAGGAGGGACCTGATTGCAAAGAACGAAGGAGAGTTAGGGGCCAAAATGCGAGGGTTCAGAAGTTGAGGGCCAAAGAGTAAATATATGAGGACCAAAGTGTAAAGTCGGTCAAGGAGGTTTCTTCTTAGGCTCAAGTTTTTATACATGACTAATTAGGACCTAAGGAATCTGATGGTGAATTTCATTTTCATATTAAACCTTGTTTGACCGGTCAATTTGCGCAAAAACCCAAATTAAGTTATTAATTGGGCATGGTTCTCAATGTAGGTCAAAATGGGTTCTAAAGGCCAAATTGAAGGTTCTAAACCCTAGAGATTATTTTTCTATGAATTTTAGAGGGTTTATTCTATTTTTACTTTGCCTCGAACCTTGTGAATTGAAGTGGGTTGTTTTAGGGTTACAGATTATCATTTGGTTTCTTGGAAGTGCTGTAGCCCTTGCTAGATCATCTCATCCCACTTTTATTCTTATTAAGCTGCTTTGACCTATGTTTGGGCCCTGAATTACCCTGTATGCAGATTATACTGGTAAAATTGCACTTTTACCCCTTATGACTTGTTTTCTTCTCAAACTCAGGATTCTCTGAGTTAAGCCTTTCCTTGAGATATGTAGGAGCTTTTATCCTTTGTATTAGGTCAAAATGAGCTAGTTATGGCTCATGATGAGGTTCTCATCACCAGCCGTCTGGACGTCACTTCAGACGTCTGATACTGGAAATTTCCGGTATCAGAACTCCTTCACACAGCTTGCCCCACTCGCCCTCCGCCTGCAACGGCAGCTGCAGGAGCTTGAGAAGCTCCTCACCGGTGTGTTAAGACCCGTGCTGTTGAGCCTTTTAACACGTCTGGACTGTCAGTCAGACGTCCGGACACCTTCCCAAACGTCTGGAAATCAAATATTTTGAGTACAAGCTTGCGTCTGCATGCAGGCAGCGCGCAGACAGTACTCTCTCTTTTCCTCCTCTCTCTTGTTCCCCCTCCAGCGAACCCTAACCCTCACCCTTATAAAACCCCCCTTCCTCCTCTCTCGTTCACCCCACTTCAACCACTTCTTCCCTTCCTCTTTACCCCAACGCGAACGAGTGAGCGCGAGAGCGGCGACGAGGAGCGGCGTAAGGAGAGGAGGAGTTGTGCTCTCGAGCTCATGTGGGAGCTCACCAGAGACCGCACGGCCAAAGCGACGTGTGCGCGAAGAGGAGTGCGTCGGGGGAGTGCTCCCCGACACTGCTGTAGCCATAGCTGCAGGCGAGGAGGCGAGCCGCAACCACGCGCGGCGAGAGCGAGGGGGAGCAGGTTCTGGTTCTGGGTTTTTCCAAGAATCAGACATCTAGAGTGACGTCCAGACGACGGAGCGGACATTTGGAGGCGATTCCAGACGTCTGAGGAGAGAGTTTCGCGAAGGTACGTTCTCTTTGCAGATACGGCCATGCAGGCCACTCCGCAGGTACCCTTTTGCGTGCTTATTTTGAGGAGATTGTGTGGTGGCGTTGCGATTTTCTTCGGGAAGGTGCGGGACACACTCTCCCACGCATTTCAAACGTCTGGGGAGCTTACCAGACGACTTGAAGCACTTCCAGACGTCCGGAGAGGTGGTCGAACATCTAGAGTTGGGTCCAGATGGTCCAGAAGAGTTCCTGGACATCTAAGGACGACGTAGAGACTGAGGTGCATTTCTGGACACTTTTAAGGCATCTGGAAGTTGTTCCAGACGTCTGATTTGAGTCAATAACCCTATTTTGACCCGTTTAGGGTCCGTTGAGGTCTGTTTTACGCAAATAAGATACCGATGTTTTCCTTGTGAGTTCCTCTACTTGTTAAAAGGCTTTCTATACTGTTCTGAATGTTTTATTGTGATTGTTCCTTGTTATGGGACTTCGTTCCGTTGCGGGTTCGAGGCTTGCTGAGGTACGTGAGCCTGCCGTTCAAGCCCCCAATACTCCTAGATTTACTGGTAGAGTGGCTTCTCCTAATTTAAACACAAACCTTAATGCATGTGTGGAATGAATGGTTAGAACCTAGGATGTGGCATGAATCCTAGGACGAGAAATACTTGACGTGCCTGTATGCGAGATTGAATTGCAGTCTTGAATGAATAGATAGAAATGTTAACAACTGCCTGTAAATGAATAAAAGTTGCCTGTGAAATAATGAATTACCTGTGCTAGTTAACAGTTGTATGTGACATTCTTGTTGTATACGTTAAATGATTTAATACGAGCTGCATGTGTATAAAGCTAAGAATGGTAATGTAAATGATAGAAATATGAATTACCTGTGTATAACCTGAGTATGGAAATGTAAACGATAGAAATACAAGTTGCATGTGTATAACTTGAGAATGGAAATGGAAATGCTGAAACCTGGTATGGAATGGCATGAGGCATATGAACATGAACCCTAAGTGGGGAATATGAGTAGAGCTCCTGGAAATAAATGGAATGGATCTGGAAATGCATTGGGAAGTGTGCTGGCCCTTGAGTACGTGGTACCAAGGGGAGCGCATGTTACCTCTTAATGTAGAGGGGAGCTTGCCGCCCTTCGGGTTGAGACCCGGGGTGGGTTTGGCCACTTTACGCCGACTCTGTGGCCCTTGTGTACAGTGTACCGGGGAGAGCTACTAGTGTAGGGAGAGAGCTAGTCACCCCACGGGGCCCGAGGTTCAACTAACCGCCTTACACCGACTTGTTACACCCACTAGGCAAACCAGGATAGTCAGGCGAGGGTGCGCAGACTGTAGAGGGGTGAAACCCCTGTTTGGTTCTTAGGGGTTAGACCCCTGTTACTGAGAGGGCTAGGCCCTATACTGTTCCGTGCTGTACTTTAGGCGCACCCGTTAATGGAAACGACTGACCGCATGCCAGTGCGAGGTAGCTACCCGTGCACCTATCGCGTGTGCCGTAGTCACCGTTACGTCTGTCCGTGACCTTGGGGCGGTTGACTGGGTGTAGGACCACCACGGGGGACTCTCTCGACCAGGAGAGCACCATGTGCGACTTCTACTCTTCGGAAAAGACTGCAATGAAGATCGTTCCCACAAGCAACATTCAAGATCAAGAAAAAGATCTGATAAATAAACGAGTGGTGAAAAAGAACAATTAGTTAAAGTAATTGAAAAACAACAAATACCTGTCCACTTTTACTGCTTTAATTAGTTGGTTGCCACTCTACTCAGTGTTCGCTGACGTTGTGGACTCATAATCCTTTTCAGGTCCAGGTATTGAGCAGCCTGAGTTTACGGCTGCGAAGGGTGCTGGGCCCAGTAGATACCAGCAGCAGTAGTTTCTTTTGTTGTACTCCTTTTATAGTAGTAAGTTAGACCCTTGTACCTTTATGTTCTGTACCTTTACGTTTCTGCACTTTTTTGTTCCTGTACCTTGTTACTTTTCTACTGTTGTAGTGGTGATTTGTACTGTAGCAGTTTTACTTCTTTACTACTGTACCTATTTACTATTAGTTGCTTAGCATAATGAATGTGGTTTACTTTCCCGCTTTTTGGTTATTTCTCATTAGACGACTGGGTTTTAGAATCAGTCGAGTCGGTCCGGTCTCGTGTCCTATAGGGATTTGGGAACCGGGTTGTAACAAGATGGTATCAGAGTAAGGTCATCTCAAGAAATGAACCAACTAGCTTTAAAATAACCAATTCACGTGCATGTAACTAGAGTAACCACCACAACGTACCTTTTGACATATGTTCTGAGGATTGTTTTGCTTAATGTCCATTAGAGTTGACGTCTTTTTGTTCTGTTTCGCGTCTCCATGCAGGAGATGCCTCGACGTAGAGTCCTTGAGGTGGGTCGCAGACGCGGCCAAGGACGAGGTCGGAGGGGTAGGCGTGCTAAGCCCGACGTTTTAGTGGACCAGCCACTTCTTCCGGGAGTTCAAGCCTAGGACCTTGCCCAGTTGATATGGGAGATTATTCAAGAGGAGCTCCACCTGCCTCCACGGGTGCCTCTCCCTGGGGACGTGGAGGGGGAGTCCTCCGTGGGACTACGAGACCGACACAGCGCTAGACGTGGGAAAGGGGGTGGTCCTCCACCGCCCCCACCGCACTCTGACACTTCCGAGCACGAGCCCTCCTTGCCTGGAGGCATGCCAATTTCCCCACTACAGCGACATTACGAACTTTTCGGACAGGTCTAGAAGCTGAAACCCCCCTCCTTAAAGGAGGATGAGGACCCGACTGAGGCGAAGGACTGACTTAAGCAGATTGAGAAAGTGTTCGACACCCTTCGCCCCCTGCGGAGTGCCGCGTGGCCTTTGCCACGTACCAGCTGGAGAGCGTGGCACACAGGTGGTGGAGGGTGGTCAGAGGTCAGGAGAGGGCAGAGCCGACGTGGGACCAATTTGTCACCCTCTTCTGCGAGCAGTACTTTCCGCAGACGTGCCAAGACCAGAGGAGGCGGGCGTTCCACACTCTCCACAGGGGACGATGACTGTGAGCGCGTATCGTACGCGTTTTCTGGAGCTGTCACGTTTCACCGCGACAGCTGTGGCTACTGAGGAGGAGCGCCTGTGGAGGTTCACTGAGGGGCTCCAACCTGTCATTCGGGTGTATGTCAAACCTCTGAAGCTGCCCACGTTCTCAAGAGTGGTGGAGGCAACTATGACATATGAGGAGACCAACCCGGCCGCACGTGACACTGATAACGAACGGAAGAGGCCCTACTAGCCAAAGTACTCACAGGGCCGATGAGAGAGGAAACACGTGGCACCCGCAGGAGAGCCGTCACGCTTTGCGGGGCCGTCAGTGGCCTTTGGGGGCCCCTAACAGGGGCCAACTGCCAGCACTAGACCCTCGCCCAGCCGTCAACAAGGACCCACCAAGGGCGAGAGTTGAGTTCCCCTCTACTACCAGTGTAGCCAGCTAGGCCACATCAGGAGGGACTGCCCGTCTAGGGTTGGAGGTCAGCAGATGCTTCTCGCACCGAGCGCTGGAGGACGAGCAGGTGGCCGTGGTTCCCAGGCACATGGGGGAGGACAGTAGTTGCGGGGAGGGTACCGGCCAGCGGCTACCCGTCCGACGCAGAGTGTGGTTGCTTCTTCTTCACCGAGAGCTGAGGGGCGTATCAATGCCCTGACACACAGAGACGCCAGAGCTTCAAATTCAGTGGTGGCAGGTATGGTTACAGTTTCCGGTAGATTAGTTTACACACTTTTTGATTCCGATGCCACGCACTCGTTTGTTACTGCTAGTTTTGCTGTCAGTTTGGGACAGGACTGTGTATTGTTAGAGGATTCTTTTGTGATTAAAGGTCCGGGTGGTCAGTTGTTTGTAGCTGAAGAGGTTTTCACAGACTGTGAGGTCAGTGTTGGGGACACAGCCTCCCCACTGACCTGATTGTGATACCGATGGAGGACTTTGGCCTGATTTTGGGGATGGATTGGCTGTCCACTTACCACGCTTTAGTGGACTGTTTTGAGAGGAAGATCATCTTCTCCATATCGGAGATGCCTTCTTTTGAGTTTCACGGACAGCCGGTGGACGGAGGCTTCAAGTGCATTTCTTCACTTCGGGCGGTGAGACTTTTGGGCCAGGGGTGTGAGGGCTTTTTGGCTTGTGTAGTGGCAGAGCCCAGCCCTATGACAAACTTTCGGAGCATCCCGATGGTCAGAGAGTACCCCGACGTGTTTCCAGAGGAGTTGCCAGGACTACTGCCCGAGCGTGAAATCGAGTTTGAGATCTCACTGGTACCAAGGACCAGCCCCATTTCTACAGCACCTTGCAGGATGGCACCACTTGAGCTACGAGAGCTCAAGTCCCAGTTGTAGGACCTATTGGAGAAGGGCTTTGTGAGGCCCAGTGCGTCTCCGTGGGGAGCCCTGGTGTTATTTGTGAAGAAGGATGGTACCCTACGCCTTTGTGTGGACAACAAACCGCTGAATAGGGTCACCATCAAGAACAGGTATCCGCTACTGAGGATCGATGATTTGTTTGATCAGTTGCGAGGTGTCACGGTTTTCTCCAAGATAGATTTGAGATTTGACTACCACCAATGAGGATCAGGGAGACCGACGTCTCTAAAACAGCTTTCTGCACCTGGTACGGACACTACGAGTTTTTGGTCATGCCGTTTGGGTTGACCAACACCCCCACTGCTTTCATGGATTTGATGAACCAGGTGTTCAGACCGTATCTGGATCAGTTTGTGGTGGTATTTATTGATGATGTGCTCATTTACTCGCGGAATCAAGCGCAGCACGGACAGTACTTACAGATGGTTCTGGACACATTGAGACGATGTAGGTTGTATGTCAAATACAACAAGTGCGAGTTTTGGTTGAGGCAGGTGACCTTCTTAGGTCATGTGATTTCAGGGGATGGCTTGGCTGTGAACCCAGCCAAGGTAGAGGCAGTGCTCAGGTGGGAGAAACCACGTACAGTGACAGAGATCCGCAGTTTCTTGGGACTGGTAGGTTACTACCGACGATTTATCAGGGGTTTCTCGCAGATTGCGCATCCTATGACTCAGTTGACCCGAAAGGACATGCCCTTTGCTTGGACAGACGCTTGTGAGACGTGTTTTCAGGAGTTGAAAGAGAGGCTGACTTCGGCTCCTGTGCTTACCATCCCAGACAACAGTGGCGATTTCGTTGTGTACACGGACGCTTCTTTACAGGGGTTAGGGGGTGTACTCATGCAGCAGGGTCACGTTGTCGCTTACGTTTCGCGGCAACTGAAACCCCATGAGCATAACTACCCTACCCACAACCAAAAGCTAGCAGCTGTCGTCTTCGCGCTGAAGACATGGAGGCACTACCTGTATGGTGAGACTTTTGAGATATTCATGAATTATAAGAGCCTCAGGTACCTGTTTGATCAGAAGGAGCTTAACATGAGACAAAGACATTGGTTAGAGCTCCTGAAGGACTATGACTGCAGCATCTCCTATCATCCGAGGAAGGCTAACATGGTGGCTGATGCCTTGAGCCGGAAGGCACCCGCCCACTTGGCTAGTTTACAGGCATAGAGTTGGAGACTCATGGAGGAGTTGAGCAGTTGGCGACCCCTAGAGTTACAGGGGCACTATGGGGCAGTGACAGTGACACAGCAGACGAGACCAGAGCTGATAGACCGCATCATCACAGAACAGATGGCAAACACGTACCTGCAGTCGTTGCGAGATAGAGTACTGTCAGGGGACCCAGGAGACTTCTCCTTTACAGATGAGGTGCTGCGTATGAGGGGACGTTTGTGTGTTCCCAGAGACAATGAGTTGTTGAGAGAGCTCTTAACTGAGGCACACGGGTCCAAGTTCACCATACATCCCAGGAACACAAAGATGTACCATGATCTGAGACGTGACTTTTGGTGGAGAGGGATGAAGCGAGATGTAGGTGAGTTCGTGCAGCAGCGTTTGGTGTGCCAGCAGGTGAAGGCCGAACATCAGAGGCCTACAGGACCGTTGCAGCCACTTCCTGTCCCAGAGTAGAAGTGGGAGAGCATCACCATGGACTTGGTGGTGGGCTTGCCAGTTACCCGGCGAAGACACAACGTAGTCTGGGTGATTGTAGACAGATTAACGAAGACAGCGCATTTCTTGCCGATCCGAGTCACTTTGGGACCCACACAGTTGGTAGAGGGGTATATTCGTAACGTGGTACGTCTGCACAGAGTTCCATGTGAGATTGTATCCGACCGGGATACCCGTTTTACGTCCCAATTTTGGGCTGAGTTTCAGCAGGCTTTGGGGACACGGTTGAGGTTCAATACAACGTACCACCCCTAGACGGACGGACAGTCAGAGCGCACGATACACACTTGAGGTCCTTTTACGCACCTGTGTACTGGACTAGAGGGGTTCTTGGGAGAGTTTGCATATAATAACAGTTATCACTTGAGCATCGACATGACACCCTATGAGGCTCTGTACGGACGGACGTGTACTGCGCCCTTGAGTTGGGTTGAGGTGGGGACCAAGTGGGAGGTTAGCCCTATGCTGATCCGGCAGAGTCAGGAGGTGGTTGAGCAGATTCACATATGACTTTACACTGTCAGGAGCAGATAGAAGAGATATGCTGATCGAAAGCGTAGAGAGGTGCAGTTTGAGGTTGGGGATCACGTCTTTCTTCGTGTTTCGCCCATGAAGAGCCTGCAGCGTTTTGGGGTGAAAGGGAAGCTCACGCTGAGGTTTGTGGGGCCCTTTGAGGTCCTAGAGTGGGTAGGATCCGTTGCTTACAGGCTTGCCCTTCCTCCCCAGCTTTCTGGTGTGCACAACATATTCCACATGTCCAACCTCAGGAAGTACGTCGTCGATCCCAGTCACGTTCTGAGCCACGAGAGTGTTGAGGTGGGTGACGACCTGACCTACCCCAAGCAACCAGTGCAGATACTAGACAGAGCCGTTAGGAGTTTGAGACGGAAGCGGGTACCCCTGGTGAAGGTCTTGTGGAGGAACCAGTGGTACAAGGAGGCTACCTAGGAGCCTAAGGCGGCAATGCGAGAGCGATACCCAGAGCTTTTTGAGGGTACATCTTTTTGGACCGGTTTCGATCCTATTTAAGTTTGTTATGAGTATATTTCTTTTCCGTACCCTAACTAGTTCAAGTTTTGGGGACGAAACTTCCTTTAAGTTTGTTATGATGTTAAGACCCGTGCTGTTGAGCCTTTTAAGACGTCTGGACTGTCGGTCAGACATTTAGTCAGACGTCTGGACACCTTCCCAGACGTCTGGAAATCAAATATTTTGAGTACGAGCTCGCATCTGCGCACGGGCTGCGCGCAGACAGCACTCTCTTTTCCTCCTCTCTCTTGTTCCCCCTCTAGCGAACCCTAACCCTCACCCTTATAAAACCCGCCCTTCCTCCTCTCTCGTTCACCCCACTCCAGCCACTTCTTCCCTTCCTCTTTACCCCAGCGCAAGCGAGTAAGCGCAAGAGCGGCGATGAGGAGGAGCGGCGTAAGGAGAGGAGTTGTGCTCTCGAGCTCATGTGGGAGCTCACCAGAGACCGCATGACCACAGCGACGCGTGCGCGAAGAGGAGTGCATCGGGGGAGTCCTCCCCGACACTGCTGCAGCCAGAGCTGCAGGCGAGGAGGCGAGCCGCAACCGCACGCGGTGAGAGCGAGCGGGAGCAGGTTCTGGTTCTGGGTTTTTCCCAGAATCAGACATCTGGAGTGACGTCCAGACAACGGAGCGGACATTTGGAGGCGATTCCAGACGTCTGAGGAGAGAGTTTCGTAAAGGTACGTTCTCTTTGCAGATACGGCCATGCAGGCCGCTCCGCAGGTACCCTTTTGCGTGCCTATTTTGAGGAGATTGTGTGGTGGCGTTGCAGGATTTTCTTCAGGAAGGTGCGGGACACGCTCTCCCACGCATTTCAAACGTCTTGGGAGCTTACCAGACGACTTAAAGCACTTCCAGACATCCGGAGAGGTGGTCGGACGTTTAAAGCTGGGTCCAGACGGTCCAGAAGAGTTCCTAGACGTCTGAGGACGACGCAAAGACTGAGGTGCATTTCTGGACACTTTTAAGATGTCTGGAAGTTGTTCCAGACGTCTGATTTGAGTCAGTAACCCTGTTTTGACCCGTTTAGGGTCCATTTGAGGTCTGTTTTACGCAAATAAGATATTAATGTTTTCCTTGTGAGTTCCTCTACTTATTAGAAGACTTTCTATACTGTTCTGAATGTTTCATTGTGATTGTTCCTTGTTATAAGACTTCGTTCCGTTGCAGGTTCGGGGCTTGTTGAGGCACGTGAGCCTGCCGTTCAAGCCCCCAATACTCCTGGGTTTACTGGTAAAGTGGCTTCCCCTAATTTAAATACAAACCTAAATGCATGTGTGGAATGAATGGTTAGAACCTAGGATGTGGCATGAATCCTAGGACGAGAAATACTTGACATGTCTGTATGCGAGATTGAATTGCAGTCTTGAATGAATAGATAGAAATATTAACAATTGCCTGTAAATGAATAAAAGTTTCCTGTGAAATAATGAATTACCTATGCTAGTTAACAGTCGTATGTGACCTTCCTGTTGTATACGTTAAATGATTTAATACGAGCTGCATGTGTATAAAGCTGAGAATGGTAGTGTGAATGATAGAAATATGAATTACCTGTGTATAATCTGAATATGGAAATGTGAACGATAGATATACAAGTTGCATGTATATAACTTGATAATGGAAATGGAAATGCCGAAACCTGGTATGGAATGGCATGAGGCATATGAGCATGAACCCTAAGGGGGAATAGGAGTAGAGCTCTTGGAAATAAATGGAATGGATCTGGAAATGCGTTGGGAAGTGTGCTGGCCCTTGAGTATGTGGTACCAAGGGAAGCGCATGTTACCTCTTAGTATAGAGGAGAGCTTGCTGCCCTTCGAGTTGAAACCTGAGGTGGGTTTAGCCACTTTGCACCAACTCTGTGGCCCTCATGTACACTGTACCGGGGAGAGCTACTAGTGTAGGGAGAGAGCTAGCCACCCCACGGGACCCAGGGTTCAGCTAGCCGCCTTACACCGACTTGTTAGGCCCACTGGGCAAACCAGAATAGTCAGGCGAGGGTGCGCAGACTGTGGAGGGGTGAGACCCCTGTTTGGTTCTTAGGGGCCCGACCCCTATTACTGAGAGGGCTAGGCCCTATACTGTTCCGTGCTGTACTTTGGGCACATCCGTTAACGGAAACGACTGATCGCGTGCCAGTGCGGGGTAGCTACCCGTGCGTCTATTACGCGTGCCGTAATCACCGTTACATCTGTCCGTGACCTTGGGGTGGTTAACTGGGTGTAGAACCACCACGGGGGACTCTCCCATTCAGGAGAACACCACGTGCAACTTCTACTCTTTGAAAAAGACTGCAATCAAGATCGTTCCCACGAGGAACATTCGAAATTAAGAAAGAGATCTGATAAATAAACCGAGTGGTGAAAAAAATAATTAGTTAAAAAAAGTAATTGAAAAACAACAGCTACCTGTACACTTTTACTGCTTTAGTTAGTTGGTTGTCACTCTACTCAGCGTTCGCTGACGTTGTGTACTCATAATCGTTTTCAAGTCCAGGTATTGAGCAGCCCGAGTCTACGGCTACGGAGGGTGCTGGGCCCAGTAGAGCCCAGCAGCAATAGTTTCTGTTGTTGTACTCCTTTTGTAGTAGTGAGTTAGACTCTTGTACCTTTATGTTCTGTACCTTTACGTGTCTACACTTTTATGTTCCTATACCTTGTTACTTTTCTACTGTTGTGATGGTGATATGTACTGTAGCAGTTTTTACTTCTTTACTACTGTACCTTTTTACTGTTAGTTGCTTAGCATAGTGAATGTGGTTTACTTTCCTACTTTTTGATTATTTATCGTTGGACGACTGGGTCTTGGGATCAATTAAGTCGATCCGGTCTCGTGTCCTGTAGGGATTTGGGAACCGAGTCATAACACAATGTCCTCCTCTCTCCCACAACTCCTCGAGCTCCACCGAGCTCCCACAGCCGTCGTCCTCCTCCCCCACTCTCACTCCCTTGCACTCTCTCTCTCTCGCTCCTCCCCGTTTTCCCCTCATCGGTTCCTCTCCTTCCTCGCCGCGGCTGCAACAGAGACGGGAGGGGGCGTAGCCGTCGCAGGAGAAGGTGGAGGTGGCGATGGCTTGAGTGGTGTGAGGAGGTGAGAAGAAAAGAAGGGGGGTTTATATAGAGTGGGTTTTGAAGGTTTCCCTACCAGGAGGGGTGACGTAATAAAATGCGGAAATAAAAATATAAAGCAATCTCACAAAAATCAATCGCACAATGTACACAGGTATTTTTAGGTGGAAACCCAAACCGGGTGAAAACCACCACCTAACCCTCTCGAGTTAGGATTTTCCGATCAACCAAGTTGATCAAAATCCACTAAACGAATCACTTTGAACGAGGGTGATTCAACCTCAGTACAACCACGCTACAAGTACGAGGGTAGCGTTCCTCAACCCCTTCTCTCCACGAGAAGGATTTTGTCCCACGAAGGAGACGGGAATTCGCAAAGCGAATACCCAACCAAAATACAAAGATAAAATAAAACAACAGTCCTATAGAGCCAACAAAATTAAACCTAGCTTCTATAGGAAATAGGAAACTCCCCTTTGCAAGGAGTGCGTCGACGATGACGCGGTGCGTGTGCCACGCGATGGCGCTACGTCGCTCTCGTTATCTACGGCGGGAGAGCGGGTGCGCAACGGTTGAATGCTCTCAAGATGATGGAGCTTGAGCTTGGAGAGCAAGAGAGTCTTTTCTTTGGACACAAAAGGTTTGAAAGTGTATTGCAAGGTGTGTGTCTTAGTGTGTATATGTCTCTCTTATGTTTCTCTTCTTGTGTTTTTGTGTTACAAAGGTTCCCCTCTATTTATAGAGGCCTTAGGAAGGCTTTGGAAGGCTTGGAAAAGCTTCCATAGCCGTTGGGTGCAAAGCCCAAGAGAATCAGGCCGAAATCAGGACAATGATTACATTTGACAGGGTTATCAGACGTCTAACTCTGGCATCAGACGTCTGGAAGGCCACTTTAAGACGTCTGATTTCAAGGTCAGACGTCTGATTCTATGCGGGTTTCTCCCTGACTTGAATCAGATCTAAACAGGGTTTTTGTGCAAGTCCATCAGACGACATACAGGACGTCTGGTACTATGTCTGGACGTCTGGAAACCTACTTTTACTGTGGGAATTGATTTCCAAACGTTGCAACGGCTAGAAAATCTCTGAGAAGAGATTTTGGGTCAGCCGAGGCAAAACGGTCATTTATCAGACGTCTGGAAAGGCCTAAGGACGTCTGATAAGGCTCTAACGGTCATATTCTTGACTGTTTGCTAAGCCAGCCAACGGTCCACTAATTGGACGTCTGGCAAAGTCATCAGACGTCTCCTAAGACGTCTGGTCTAAGGTCTGGACGTCTGATTTCATCAGACAGAACTAACTATGTCCAGCCTAACAATTATCAGACGTCTGAAACAACAGTCAGACGTCTTAAAATTCTTTATCAGACGTCTGATTTTGGGATTAGACGTCTTGAAATGCTGTTTGAGCCCTATATTGGTTTTCTAAGTATTCTATAGAAAACCTAAGTATCCTAGGGTTGTGCAGGTGTTCCTAGGACTACTTTTAGGGTTCTTTGAGGCTCTTTAACATGAAATATCTAAGGAAATAAAGAGCAACAAAAGAAATGAAAAAATACAACAAGTACAAAAGAAAGAATCTATCCTATTCTTCTTTTCCTTCCATCTTCAATCTTTCGCTCCACGCGAACCTCCTCTGTTTTCGGTCAAGCTCTTCCAATCCGTCCTGGATGCGAGCTCGAACTCCGTCTAAACACGTCCTCATTTGCAATTGACCTGAAATCTAGGACTCAAATTGCAAATGTTAAATAACACGTGTTTTGTTATCATCAAAACAAATGATCGTGGTGCTCTAGCACCAACAATCTCCCCCTTTTTGATGATGACAAAACCGTAAATAATGCATAAAAATCCTCCCCCTTTTTGACATTATCAAAAAGGTTTAATTGATTTTATATTTCCTATAACTCCCCCTTAAAACATGCTCTTCTATGAATTTATTTTAACA
This sequence comes from Thalassia testudinum, assembly GCA_037157565.1. Lineage (NCBI taxonomy): Eukaryota > Viridiplantae > Streptophyta > Magnoliopsida > Alismatales > Hydrocharitaceae > Thalassia > Thalassia testudinum. The sequence goes on along the minus strand of JAZHRO010000015.1, from coordinate 18,136,890 downwards.
AAGGTAATATCCTCTCCTTTTTTGTAACAATGCGATAGCTATTATTTTTCTCTCCCTTTCTAAAGGAAATTTAGCTAACTTACATCTCCCCCTTAAAAATTGACAATTAGCTCATCATTTTTTAACTCCCCCTATCTAAATGCTTATGATAATAAGATAGGGTTAAGAATTTTTACCTCACCTACCATGGCCAATAAAATGGCCCGAATGGTGGTGGTGGATGCCACATCGGATGGGGCTCCCATCCGTAGCTTGGAGGCCCGGGCATCGGTGCCGGTCTCCAATCTGGTGGTCGACGTGCGGCGGGTTCGTCGTTTGTTCGCCGTCTCGTCGGTCTTCTTGTTCTCCTCCTTGGTCTACTCCTTGGTTCTCCCAATTCGAGTTGACCAACCTTGAGTTTGTAGGTCCAGTCCTTTGTATTGTAGTTATCCCTGAATCCTACAAAACAAGATTCTAATTCCTTTTTTGGTATCCAAGTGAGCTTGGATCCGGATCTGTTAGTGGGTCTCCTTGATGGAGATCCTTTCTCAACCTTAGGGCTATAAAAATTATCTACTTTATTGATTAATTTGTTGGAGTTTTCCCTAAGACATGCAATTTCTTTTTCTATAATGTTCATTTTAGTCTTTAAATCTGAAATTTCTAATTTTAGACTAACATTTTCCTCAATCAATTTATTATTTTCATTGATGAGGTTATGATTATCTAATAATAGGTTATCATCCTTAGGACTAGTCTCTATATCCTTGAGTTGTTTTTCTAACCTATCATTTTCATTTCTAAGAAAACTAAGGTTCTTTTTAATGCTTTTATTTTCTACCCTAAGTGATTTACTAATCTCAAAAAGTTCATTAAAAGCATCTTGTAAATCCAGGTTTACCTCATTGTCGGAGTCGCTTTCGCTGTCGATGTCGCTTTCTCCGATTGCCATGAAACCAAGGCACGTGGTTTCCTTCTTTCCGAGATCTTCTTCCGAACTCGTCTCCTCATGAGTGCCTTCCAACCTCCTCCATATCTCGTGGGCGGTGGTGCACTCTTTGATTTTCTCGAATTCTTTCGGACTCAATGCGCAATACAGGGCATTCATTGCCTTTGCGTTGAGTGAAAGATCTTGAATCTGCAGCTGCGAGTAGCCTGCATCCGGTCGCTCCGGGATCTCGTATGAGGCTTCGCAACGTCCCCATAGAGCGAAGTCCGTGGCTTGAAGCCACGTCTTCATCCTCAACTTCCAATATCCGAAGTCCCTCCCGTCGAAATAGGGTGGTCGGACGGTGGATTGCCCTTCGGAGATTCTGACTGCGGCTATGCTTCCCTCCATTATCTAGATCCTCGCCGGTTTGTAACGCCGATTTCGCGAGACCTGCTCTGATACCAATTGAAGGTTTCCCTACCAGGAGGGGTGACGTAAAAAAAATGCGGAATTGAAAATATATAAAGCAATCTCACAAAATAAGCAATCACAAAATGTGCACAAAGATTTTTAGGTGGAAACCCAAACCGGGTGAAAACCACCACCTAACCCTCTCGAGTTAGGATTTTCCGATCAACCAAGTTGATCAAAATCCACTAAACGAATCACTTTGAACGAGGGTGATTCAACCTCAGTACAACCACGCTACAAGTACGAGGGTAGCGTTCCTCAACCCCTTCTCTCCACGAGAAGGATTTTGTCCCACGAAGGAGACGGGAATTCGCAAAGCGAATACCCAACCAAAATACAAAGATAAAATAAAACAACAGTCCTATAGAGCCAACAAAATTAAACCTAGCTTCTATAGGAAATAGGAAACTCCCCTTTGCAAGGAGTGCGTCGACGATGACGCGGTGCGTGTGCCACGCGATGGCGCTACGTCGCTCTCGTTATCTACGGCGGGAGAGCGGGTGCGCAACGGTTGAATGCTCTCAAGATGATGGAGCTTGAGCTTGGAGAGCAAGAGAGTCTTTTCTTTGGACACAAAAGGTTTGAAAGTGTATTGCAAGGTGTGTGTCTTAGTGTGTATATGTCTCTCTTATGTTTCTCTTCTTGTGTTTTTGTGTTACAAAGGTTCCCCTCTATTTATAGAGGCCTTAGGAAGGCTTTGGAAGGCTTGGAAAAGCTTCCATAGCCGTTGGGTGCAAAGCCTAAGAGAATCAGGCCGAAATCAGGACAATGATTACATTTGACAGGGTTATCAGACGTCTAACTCTGGCATCAGACGTCTGGAAGGCCACTTTAAGACGTCTGATTTCAAGGTCAGACGTCTGATTCTATGCGGGTTTCTCCCTGACTTGAATCAGATCTAAACAGGGTTTTTGTGCAAGTCCATCAGACGACATACAGGACGTCTGGTACTATGTCTGGACGTCTGGAAACCTACTTTTACTGTGGGAATTGATTTCCAAACGTTGCAACGGCTAGAAAATCTCTGAGAAGAGATTTTGGGTCAGCCGAGGCAAAACGGTCATTTATCAGACGTCTGGAAAGGCCTAAGGACGTCTGATAAGGCTCTAACGGTCATATTCTTGATTGTTTGCTAAGCCAGCCAACGGTCCACTAATTGGACGTCTGGCAAAGTCATCAGACGTCTCCTAAGACGTCTGGTCTAAGGTCTGGACGTCTGATTTCATCAGACAGAACTAACTATGTCCAGCCTAACAGTTATCAGACGTCTGAAACAACAGTCAGACGTCTTAAAATTCTTTATCAGACGTCTGATTTTGGGATTAGACATCTTGAAATGCTGTTTGAGCCCTATATTGGTTTTCTAAGTATTCTACAGAAAACCTAAGTATCCTAGGGTTGTGCAGGTGTTCCTAGGACTACTTTTAGGGTTCTTTGAGGCTCTTTAACATGAAATATCTAAGGAAATAAAGAGCAACAAAAGAAATGAAAAAATACAACAAGTACAAAAGAAAGAATCTATCCTATTCTTCTTTTCCTTCCATCTTCAATCTTTCGCTCCACGCGAACCTCCTCTGTTTTCGGTCAAGCTCTTCCAATCCGTCCTGGATGCGAGCTCGAACTCCGTCTAAACACGTCCTCATTTGCAATTGACCTGAAATCTAGGACTCAAATTGCAAATGTTAAATAACACGTGTTTTGTTATCATCAAAACAAATGATCGTGGTGCTCTAGCACCAACAATCTCCCCCTTTTTGATGATGACAAAACCGTAAATAATGCATAAAAATCCTCCCCCTTTTTGACATTATCAAAAAGGTTTAATTGATTTTATATTTCCTATAACTCCCCCTTAAAACATGCTCTTCTATGAATTTATTTTAACAAAGGTAATATCCTCCCCTTTTTTGTAACAATGCGATAGCTATTATTTTTCTCCCCCTTTCTAAAGGAAATTTAGCTACCTTACATCTCCCCCTTAAAAATTGACAATTAGCTCATCATTTTTTAACTCCCCCTATCTAAATGCTTATGATAATAAGATAGGGTTAAGAATTTTTACCTCACCTACCATGGCCAATAAAATGGCCCGAATGGTGGTGGTGGATGCCACATCGGATGGGGCTCCCATCCGTAGCTTGGAGGCCCGGGCATCGGTGCCGGTCTCCAATCTGGTGGTCGACGTGCGGCGGGTCCGTCGTTTGTTCGCCGTCTCGTCGGTCTTCTTGTTCTCCTCCTTGGTCTACTCCTTGGTTCTCCCAATTCGAGTTGACCAACCTTGAGTTTGTAGGTCCAGTCCTTTGTATTGTAGTTATCCCTGAATCCTACAAAACAAGATTCTAATTCCTTTTTTGGTATCCAAGTGAGCTTGGATCCAGATCTGTTAGTGGGTCTCCTTGATGGAGATCCTTTCTCAACCTTAGGGCTATAAAAATTATCTACTTTATTGATTAATTTGTTGGAGTTTTCCCTAAGACATGCAATTTCTTTTTCTATAATGTTCATTTTAGTCTTTAAATCTGAAATTTCTAATTTTAGACTAACATTTTCCTCAATCAATTTATTATTTTCATTGATGAGGTTATGATTATCTAATAATAGGTTATCATCCTTAGGACTAGTCTCTATATCCTTGAGTTGTTTTTCTAACCTATCATTTTCATTTCTAAGAAAACTAAGGTTCTTTTTAATGCTTTTATTTTCTACCCTAAGTGATTTACTAATCTCAAAAAGTTCATTAAAAGCATCTTGTAAATCCAGGTTTACCTCATTGTCGGAGTCGCTTTCGCTGTCGATGTCGCTTTCTCCGATTGCCATGAAACCAAGGCACGTGGTTTCCTTCTTTCCGAGATCTTCTTCCGAACTCGTCTCCTCATGAGTGCCTTCCAACCTCCTCCATATCTCGTGGGCGGTGGTGCACTCTTTGATTTTCTCGAATTCTTTCGGACTCAATGCGCAATACAGGGCATTCATTGCCTTTGCGTTGAGTGAAAGATCTTGAATCTGCAGCTGCGAGTAGCCTGCATCCGGTCGCTCCGGGATCTCGTATGAGGCTTCGCAACGTCCCCATAGAGCGAAGTCCGTGGCTTGAAGCCACGTCTTCATCCTCAACTTCCAATATCCGAAGTCCCTCCCGTCGAAATAGGGTGGTCGGACGGTGGATTGCCCTTCGGAGATTCTGACTGCGGCTATGCTTCCCTCCATTATCTAGATCCTCGCCGGTTTGTAACGCCGATTTCGCGAGACCTGCTCTGATACCAATTGAAGGTTTCCCTACCAGGAGGGGTGACGTAAAAAAAATGCGGAATTGAAAATATATAAAGCAATCTCACAAAATAAGCAATCACAAAATGTGCACAAAGATTTTTAGGTGGAAACCCAAACCGGGTGAAAACCACCACCTAACCCTCTCGAGTTAGGATTTTCCGATCAACCAAGTTGATCAAAATCCACTAAACGAATCACTTTGAACGAAGGTGATTCAACCTCAGTACAACCACGCTACAAGTACGAGGGTAGCGTTCCTCAACCCCTTCTCTCCACGAGAAGGATTTTGTCCCACGAAGGAGACGGGAATTCGCAAAGCGAATACCCAACCAAAATACAAAGATAAAATAAAACAACAGTCCTATAGAGCCAACAAAATTAAACCTAGCTTCTATAGGAAATAGGAAACTCCCCTTTGCAAGGAGTGCGTCGACGATGACGCGGTGCGTGTGCCACGCGATGGCGCTACGTCGCTCTCGTTATCTACGGCGGGAGAGCGGGTGCGCAACGGTTGAATGCTCTCAAGATGATGGAGCTTGAGCTTGGAGAGCAAGAGAGTCTTTTCTTTGGACACAAAAGGTTTGAAAGTGTATTGCAAGGTGTGTGTCTTAGTGTGTATATGTCTCTCTTATGTTTCTCTTCTTGTGTTTTTGTGTTACAAAGGTTCCCCTCTATTTATAGAGGCCTTAGGAAGGCTTTGGAAGGCTTGGAAAAGCTTCCATAGCCGTTGGGTGCAAAGCCCAAGAGAATCAGGCCGAAATCAGGACAATGATTACATTTGACAGGGTTATCAGACGTCTAACTCTGGCATCAGACGTCTGGAAGGCCACTTTAAGACGTCTGATTTCAAGGTCAGACGTCTGATTCTATGCGGGTTTCTCCCTGACTTGAATCAGATCTAAACATGGTTTTTGTGCAAGTCCATCAGACGACATACAGGACGTCTGGTACTATGTCTGGACGTCTGGAAACCTACTTTTACTGTGGGAATTGATTTCCAAACGTTGCAACGGCTAGAAAATCTCTGAGAAGAGATTTTGGGTCAGCCGAGGCAAAACGGTCATTTATCAGACGTCTGGAAAGGCCTAAGGACGTCTGATAAGGCTCTAACGGTCATATTCTTGACTGTTTGCTAAGCCAGCCAACGGTCCACTAATTGGACGTCTGGCAAAGTCATCAGACGTCTCCTAAGACGTCTGGTCTAAGGTCTGGACGTCTGATTTCATCAGACAGAACTAACTATGTCCAGCCTAACAGTTATCAGACGTCTGAAACAACAGTCAGACGTCTTAAAATTCTTTATCAGACGTCTGATTTTGGGATTAGACGTCTTGAAATGCTGTTTGAGCCCTATATTGGTTTTCTAAGTATTCTACAGAAAACCTAAGTATCCTAGGGTTGTGCAGGTGTTCCTAGGACTACTTTTAGGGTTCTTTGAGGCTCTTTAACATGAAATATCTAAGGAAATAAAGAGCAACAAAAGAAATGAAAAAATACAACAAGTACAAAAGAAAGAATCTATCCTATTCTTCTTTTCCTTCCATCTTCAATCTTTCGCTCCACGCGAACCTCCTCTGTTTTCCGTCAAGCTCTTCCAATCTGTCCTGGATGCGAGCTCGAACTCCGTCTAAACACGTCCTCATTTGCAATTGACCTGAAATCTAGGACTCAAATTGCAAATGTTAAATAACACGTGTTTTGTTATCATCAAAACAAATGATCGTGGTGCTCTAGCACCAACAGGTTTAGGGTTCAGGTGAGGGGGTGAAGGAGAGAAAGCGGGACTCTGCGCGCCACCCGCACACAGAGCAAAAAGAATATGCGATATTCTCCTACTTTCGGATGTCCGAACATATATCCAGACATCTAGACAAACGTCTAACTGACAGTCCAAACATCTTATCCAACTAAAAAGGCAATGGGTCATTTCACTCCCTGTGAATTCTTTCAAGTTGGTCCTTTTCTTTCAAAAAGGTTCTCGCATCTTTGTTCTTCAAGGCCGGTAAGGGTCCGCCGGAGGTCAGCCGGCATTTAGATCCGCCCGTTGGATGGGGTCAGCGAACGGAGGATGGTGAGGATGGGTGTTCGCCAACTTAGTGGCACCCTTTGTTCGATGATCATTAAAGCGGCGACAACGAAGGGAGTGGCCGGAGATGGAGGAGATGGCCTTCGGCGAGCTCTCCAACGTGTACCTACACATCAAAATACAGGTCGAAAGACCCCGATTAAATGCTCAAAAGCTCTAGCATGCTAAGCCGGAGCAAAGCCCTAAGCTAATTTGATGAGAGGAGGGGAGAAGAAACCTACTGGACTCAAGGAGGAAGAAGACGACAGCGGTGGTTGGTCGAAGCAAAGGAGAAGGGTAGAAGCTCTGAAGCTCCGTGTGAAGCTTCGTGCGAGGACGGAGAGTGAAAGCCCTCTCTCAATTTCGACGAGAGAGCGACGAATGAAGAGGTTGAGCTAGCTCCGAGGTCCTTCAATGGCGACGCACTTGGGAAGGAGAAGAAGATGGTAGCGCATGGGATTTCCAGACGAAAACATTCGTAGGAGCTGCGCATATACTTATAGCCCCATGCTAAAGTAGATGGCGGTCGTTGTTGCGAGATTTGCTCGCAACGAACTCATAACAAAGGTGCTACCTTTGACTGGCGATGGCGAGCGGCAGAGGCGGTGGTTGTTGACGAGATTACCGCCGTTGGGTGCGCAGCTTCGAGGGGAAGAAATCCTCTTTAGTCACCAAGGTCAATCGAGGCCTGAGGTGGCGAGAATTCGCGAGTGAAACTCGTCGTTCTCGCGCCATTATTGCTAAGAAGGTCGAGGGACCTTTTTGTGAAGAAGATAAAGAAGCTGGGGGGGTAAATGTAAGGAAATCAAAAGCTAAGGGCTAATTTGTAGGGAAATAAGGAATTGAGAATCAATTTGTAAACTTGACCAAGATGAAGTCAAAATAAGCCCAAATTTTTATGGTAACCTAATTTGAACATGAGAAATTTAATGGTATCTTTAATTTTATATTTTAATGTCATTTACATGATCAATTTATGATTAAACCCAGAATGTAATAAATTCCCATCTCTGATTCTGTTTTAGGTTAAAATAAGTTTCGATTGTAAAATTAACTATGTCAAACCTTGTAAAATATTTTTAATCGATTTTTAAAAAGTTTAGGTTACATTTATTTCTATCAGAACTATTTTAATTGAAGTGGAGTTAAAATTAAGATTTTAATTAGAATTAAACATTCAATTTGAATGTAAATCTTAAATTACTCAATAACAACCCACTTTTAAGATGTTTAAACTTAATTGACCTTTAATTAATCACAGGTTTACCCTCTAGTCATTATGCATTTATAATTATTTATGAAAACTGCAAAATTAATCCCATTTTATAATAATTCATTTCTCTTCAACTCTGATCGAATAATACCTTTTTAATATATTAATTAAATGAATTTAACTTTAAAACTTAACTAAATTAAGTTAGTTATAGAGAATAATGACGATGTCATCATCTACCTTAATAGCCACCTAATAAGGCTCATTGCAAAACTCTAAGCTACAAGCAAGAGACCTTCCAAGTTGCCATCTCCATAGTCCCTAAGTCACCTGAAAACCATCCTCACTCGAGGCCATAGACCATCAACATCCCCTTGAAGTAGCCCCCTTCTTGGTCATGATTCTTCCATCTTCTTCATTGCCATCAAAAAACTTATTCTTCGTTGGCATTTTCATCTTCCAAATCAGTCTGCAACCCCATGAAAGACAGGGATCGACATGAACGGGGAGATAACAAATCATAGGCCGATATAACAGAGCATTGTCTATTATTCTTCAACCAACAATCCTAACATCATTCTTGGGATACACAGCCACCAATCCCTCCTGCAACTCCATGAATTCATCCATAAGCTGATCTCTGATCAGAATGTTGTCCCATGAAAAGTAGTGTCCAAGATTTTCCCTCCAACATCGGTGCCTGTAGGTTTGAGTTGAAAGCAAAAAGTTACCAGTACCTCTATCCACCAAGAAACCATGCAATAGCCAGTCGTTGGAAAGTGGCTACAGAGGATGAAGGTAGTTGCGAAAAAGAATTGATTCCTCGATTGAACGAATACGCCGGTCAGAAAGGCAGCTGTGGGCGAGGGGTCATCGGAGATAAAGGTTGAGAGAACTCACATCGAGGAGTATCGTGGAAATCGCCGGAGATGGAATTGGATGAGGCGGAGGAGGTTGAGCGCGCCGATGACGACGCGAACGAGGAGGTCAACGAGGCGAGGAGTAGGACGAGGCGAAGGAAGAGGCGGGGGAGGAGGCAGACGATGTTGACGAGGACGCTGTCGCATGATTGCTGTGATTGCGTCGAGGTCGGGGAGGTTTTGTGTATAGAGCAAAGGGAAGGGTTCGGCGCGAGACGAAAATTTGGAAGGAGGGAAGGCGTGGGGTAACAGGGGATTTGCTTTGTTTTTTTGGGCAAAGGGATCGAAGGTGCGGGCAACTGAAGGAGGCGGTGAGATTTTTTGATTGATTTTGAAGATGTTTCAAGGGAGGGAAAGGGCGTGGTGGGATAAATATGATGACGTGTTTTTTTTATGTTTTTATTGAGTTTCTTTCAACGATGTTTAATAAATAAAATATTAATATAAATGAAATCCATGTTTATTTTGTTACTTTGACTGTGTTAATTTATTAATGCAGTTGAAGATAATGACATTAAGTTTAATTAAATGTCATTTTACGTTTTTTTGTTGCATTGTATTCATCTTTTTTTATCCTCACAAATAAATGTATTAATAATATGGTTGTAAAAAAATATTTTATTGTAGTATTCATTTTAAGGGATAAGTTCGAATTTAACTTTTCCCTCTCCAAGTTACTAAAATAGTATTGAAGATAAATTAGTGACCTTTTACTTCCACCAAAAGGTCTTAACTAATGCTTAACAAAAGGTCTTTAGTAGTATAAAAAAAATCACTAAATTATCCTTTACAAATTGGTAATATTAATTTATTACATACATATTGTAGCAACTATATTCTCTATTAATATTAATTTTCATCCAATAAAAATATTATAATACCATAAGTAACAATTGCCGCTAAATCAAAGGCTATAATAGCAATTATATTTACCACGAATGCTAATTGTTATTTAACAAAAATATTATAGTGGCATAAGTAACTAAAATGACCCTTTCGAGGGACCATTCGAAGTTTTTTCGAAAAGTTAGGGTTGCGAACGAGATTTTTGACCCCTTGAGTTTGGATGTGTGGGCCTTGCGAGAACAAGAAAGGTTAACGGGGAAATTTCCACAATTTTTTCCTCTCTCTCTCTTCCCACTCACACACCCACTCACGCACACACACACGCACACCTGTTACAACCCAAGTCCCGAATCCCTACAGGACACAAGACCGGACCAACTCGACTAATCCCAAGACCCAATCGTCCAACGAGAAAGTAATCAAAAAGCAGGAAAGTAAACAACATTCACTATGCTAAGCAACTAACAGTAAAAAGGTACAGCAGTAAAGAAGTAAAAACTGTTACAGTATATATCACCACCACAACAGTAGAAAGTAACAAGTACAGGAACATAAATAACAGAATATATAGGTTCAAGAGTCTACTCACTACAACAGAAAGAAGTACAACAAGAAGCTACAACTACTGGACTCTATTGGGCCCAGCACCCTCTGCAGCCGTGGGCTCTGGCTGCTCAACACCTGGACCTGAAAAAGGGTTATGAGTACACAAAGTCGGCAAACGCTGAGTAGAGTGGCAACCAACTAACTAAAGCAGTAAAAGTGGACAGGTAGCTGTTGTTTTTCAATTACTTTTTTTAACTAATTATTCTTTTTCACCACTTGGTTGATTTATCAAGTCTCTTTCTTGATCTCGAATGTTCCTCGTGGGAACGATCATGATTGCAGTCTTTTCCGAAGAGTAGAAGGCACACGTGGTGCTCTCCTGGCCGAGAGAGTCCCCCGTGGTGATCCTACACCCAATCAACCACCCCAAGGTCACAGATAGACATAACGGTGACTACGGCACGTGCGATAAGCGCACGGATAGCTACCCCGCACTGGCACGCGGTCAGTCGTTTCCGTTAGCGAGTGCGCCCAAAGCACATCACGGAACCAGTATAGGGCCTAGCCCTCTTAGTAACAGGGGTCTAGCCCCTAAGAACCAAACAGGGGTCTCGCCCCTCCACAGTCCGCGCACCTTGGCTTGACTACCCTAGTTTGCCCAGTGGGCTTAACAAGTCGGTGTAGGGTGGCTAGCTGAACCCCGTGCCCCGTGGGGTGGCTAACTCTCTCCCTACACTAGTAGCTCTCCTCGATACTATGTATGCGAGGGCCAAGAAGTCGATACAGAGTGGCTAATCCTAACCCTGGGTCCCAACCCAAAGGCGGCTAGCTCTACTCTGTACTAAACAGGGGAAGAGTCACTCTCCTTGGTACACCGTACTCAAGGGCCAGCTCACTTCCCCACTCACATTTCCAGATCCATTCCATTTATTTCCAGGAACTCTACTCCTAATTCCCCGTAAGATTCATGCTCATATTCCTCATGCCAAGCCATACTAGGTTTCATCATTTCTATTTCCATTCTTAGGTTATACATATGCAGCTCGTATTGCTATCGTTCTCATTTCCATATACAAGTTATACATAGGCAGCTCGCATTTCCATCATTCACATTTCCGTTCTCAATTTATATACATGCAGCTCATATTATGTCATTTAACGAATACAACAGGAAATTTACATGCAACAGTTAGCTAGCACGAGTACTTCATATTTCATAGGCAGCTGTTATTTATTTACAGGCAATTTTTATCATTCTATCTACTCATTCAAGACTGCAATTCAATCATCCATTACAGACATTTCAAGTGTTTCTCGTCCTAAGATTCATGCCATATCCTAGGTTCTAATCATTCATTCCACACATGCATTTAGGTTATAATTAAATTAGGGGGAAGCCACTCTACCAGTAAACCCAGGAGTATTGGGGGCTTGAACGGCAGGCTCACGTGCCTTAACAAGCCCCGAACCCGCAATGGAACGAAGTCCTATCACAAGGAACAATCACAAGGGAACTATCAGAACAGTATGGAAAACCTTCTAACAAGTAGAAGAACTCACAAGAAACACATCGGTATCTTATTTGTGTAAAACGGAACTCAAACAGACCCTAAACAGGTCAAAAATAGGGTTTCTGTCTCAAATCAGACGTCTGGAACAACTTCTAGATGTCTTAAAAGTGCCCAGTAGCATACCTAAGTCTCTACACCACTCCTCAGACATCCAAGAACTCTTCTGAACTATCTAGACCCAGCTCTAGTGTCCGACTACCTCTTCGGACATTTGGAAATACTTCTCGTCGTCTGGTACGTTGCACAGACGTCTGAAATGCATGTGAGGGCATGTCCCGCACCTTCCCGAAGCGAATCCTGCACGAAACCACGTATCTTCTCAAAAGGGCATGCAACAGGGTATCGGCGAAGAGGCCTGCATGGCCGTATCCGCAAAGAGGACGTACCTACGCGAAGCCCTCTCCTTAGACGTCTCGAACCACCTCCAGACGTCTACACCGTCGTCTGGAGGTCACTGCAAACGTCTGATTCTGGGAAAAACCCAGAACCAGAACCTGCTTCTGTGCTCTCGCGCCACGCGTGGCCGTGCCGTGCCCCCTCGCCTGCAGCTCCGGCTGCAGCATTGTCGAGGAGGACCTCCCCGACGCACTCCTCCTCCTCACGCACGCGTCGCTCCGACCGTGCGCTCACCGGTGAGCTCCCACACGAGCTCGCGAGCTCACTCTCCTCCTCTCCTCACACCACTCCTCCTCGACACCACCAGTGCACTCTCTCGCTCGCGTTGCCTCTCTCGCTGGAGTGGAGAAGAAGTGGGGAAGGGGGTGGTGGTTGAGAAGTGAGGAGAAATGAGAGAGGAGGAGGGGGTTTTATAGATTGGTGGGTTAGGGTTTTGCTAGAGGCGGGGAGAGAGAGAAGAAGGGGAGGAAAAACGAGAGTACTGTCTGCGTGCAGACGCGAGCTCGTACTCAAATTTTTCGATTTCCAGACGTCTGGGAAGGTGTCCAGGCATCTGCCCCACAGTCTAGACGTCTTACCAGACGTCTAACCCACAGTCCAGACGTCTTAAAAGGCTTAAACAACACAGGTCTTAACATCATAACAAACTTAAAAGAAGTTTCATCCCCGAAACTTGAGCTAGCTAGGGTGCGGAAAAAGAATAGCATACGCATAACAAACTTAAAGAGGATCGAAGCCGGTCTGAAAAGACGTACCCTCAAAAAGCTCCGGGTACCGCTCTCGCATCGCCGCCTCAGGCTCCCAGGTAGCCTCTTAGTACCTCTGGCTCCTCCACAAGACCTTCACCAAGGGTACCTGCTTCCGTCTCAAGCTCCGAACGACTTTGTCTAATATCTGTACTGGTCACTCGGGGTAGGTCAGGTCGTCACCCACCTCGACACTCTTGTGGCTCAGAACATGACTGGGATCAGCGACGTACTTCCTGAGGTTGGACACGTGGAACACATCGTGCACACCAGAAAGCTGGGGAGGAAAGGCAAACCTGTAAGCAATGGGTCCTACCTGCTCCAGGACCTCAAAGGGCCCCACAAACCTCGACGGGAGCTTCCCTTTCACCCCAAAATGCTGCAGGCCCTTCATGGGCGAAACGCGTAGAAAGACGTGATCCACAACCTCGAACTGCACCTCTCTGCGCTTCCGATCGGCATAGCTCTTCTGTCTACTCCTGATAGTGCGAAGTCATCTATGAATCTGCTCAACCACCTCCTGACTTTGCCGAATCAACCTGGGGCCAACTTCCCACTTGGTCCCCACCTCAACCCAACTCAAGGGTGCAGTACACCTCCATCCGTACAGAGCTTCGTAGGCTGCTATGCCGATACTCGAGTGATAATTGTTATTATATGCAAACTCTGCCAGGGGCAAGTGCTCCTCCCAAGAGCCCCTCCAGTCTAGTACACAGGCACGCAAAAGGTCCTTAAGAGTCTGTATCGTGCACTCTGACTGTCCATCCATCTGGGGGTGGTATGCCATGCTGAACCTCAACCGTGTCCCCAAAGTGTGCTGAAACTCAGCCTAAAACTGGGACGTAAAACGGGTATCCTGGTCGGATACAATCTCACGCAGAACTCCATGCAGACGTACCACGTCACGAATATACCTCTTTGCCAACTGTGCTGGTCCCAAGGTAACTCAGATCAGCAAGAAATGTGCCGTCTTTATCAATCTGTCTACAATCACCCAGACTGCGTCGTGTCCTCGCTGGGTAATGGGCAAGCCCACCACCAAGTCCATGGTGATGCTCTCCCACTTCCACTCTGGCACTGGAAGTGGCTGCAATGGCCTTGCAGGCCTCTGATGCTCGGCCTTCACCTGCTGGCACACCAAACACTGCTGCATGACATGCGCTTGTGCGTGTGTGTTAAGAAGTGTCAATATAGTCGCACTTGCAACGCTGGTTTTAAAATAAAGAAATGGAGGTGAGTCCGAGTGTCGGTCTCAGGGAGGCGTGAAAATATGATTTTTCTTATCACTTGTTGTCACGGAAAGTGCGGAGTTTTGCTTGCAAAAGGTGCAATTTTGAAAAGCGAGAGAGAGATAGAGAGAGAGAGATTAGGGTTAGAGTCGTTTCTTTGCTTGATCATGCAACTTAAACAGGAAATCAAGTAAACACTGAACGGAAAGTAACTTCATTAATCATGCAGCTTTAGTTCATAGTTTACAACATTAAATACATGCTCAAGCAAAAGTAAGGGAAAGCTTAAAAGAGAGGAAGAGAGAGAGAGGGGGGGAGAGTGACGAGGCAGCCACGGCGGTGGAAGAGGCTCCGTCGGTCGCTCGTCGTCTCCGACGATTACAAAAGTTCCTAAAGCTAGCTAGGAGAGGGGTAGAGTAGTTGCAAGGGAAGTAAATGCCTTGAATGAGTGGTTAGAGGGGGTTTAAATAGGGAGAAGGGCTTTCTAAAAGAAGAAGGGGCTTTAGCGACGTTCGGGACGTCGCTAATACCATTCCAAAAACGTCGGTGAAGCCCTCCAGCCCGTCGGTCAACCGCTCACACCATTCTTCTTCACGCCCGATCCGCGGCCACTGTGTGAGAGCTGTCCGATCGAAGATCGGACGGCTGATATCTTCCCTTGGATGAGCTCGGATCATGCCTCGGGCGCGCGTGTGCGCGGCCGTCATCGCTCGGCGTGCGCGCGTGCGTGAGTGCTTGCGATTTAAGGGCGCGCCACGTGGCTCGATCACGGCCACCTGCTACTGATCGGGCGGCCCAATTTTGCCGCGCGCTCCTTCATCTTTAATTCTCCGCACCGCGCGGCTCGAACCCGCGTCGCGTGCGTGCGGGCATGCACGCTAACCGTTGCGCCACGCCCGCACTTTGTCGCGGCGACTACGGGCGGGCACGCAGTTCTCGGCCGTCCGATCAAAGATCGACGGTCAAGATTTGATCTCAGCTGAAGGGAGAGTGGTGTGCAGTGGAGCGGGGGTGACGTGGTGCAACGAGGGTCGTTAATCACCAGATCAACGATCAGAACTTCTTGGGCCCATTGTAGGAGCTCCGGATGTAGGATTTGGCCGATCTTGAGTCCGTTGAACTCCATTCGTCATTCTAAATTCATCCATGCGGTCCGATTGCTCATCTAAGGCCTGCTTTTACAAGTGCTTACACAAATGGCCATTAATACAATTTTATAAGCAATCTTGGTACATGATGCATGCAATGCTCCCATTCTACTTATGTTGTGCCTTTTATTCTTAGGGGGGCCCTATTTAACAGAACCATCACCCCCATGTGCAGTGTTATCATACCCCCATGCTTGCTCCTTGCTAGTCCCTAGCAAGGTTTATTCTAGCCTTACTTTCTTTCAGAATTTAAGAAGTAATTGCTTAGACACTTCGTCACTTGTCAATAGGAGGAAATATACCAAGATCTTAATCTACAAAGACTAAGCAGCGCCCGGGTGTCTGCCAAAATACGAATCGCTCGAATCCTTGCTTTAATGTATATAACTATACATATTTATATGTATATATATATATATTATTTTTTTTTAGAATTTTTTTCGAAATTCAGTGTTGGTTGGTAACTTTTTACGGCTACCAAATCCACCCAAAACTCGGTCAAAACCCTAAGTGCTAAGCATCTTGGTGTGAAGATTGTGATAGACTCACTTAATGGTAATTCAGACAGACTTCAGGTTTCTTCGCCCTTAGGTGACCGGAAGAGGAAATATATTTGCCTGAAGGTGTATTTGTTCGATTGGTAGCTTTCTCCCTACGTTTGTTTTAATTAGGGTCAACACAAGGATTTTTCCAGTGTATATCTCCCCGGCTTGTACTACTTCCCCGCTTCTTCCTTAAGTGTTTTGGTTCTTTTTGTGCAGTTATTGAGCTAGGCTCTGGATAACCGACCAATGGGCTATTACCCACGATCACTTGCCAGCCATACTCGTGCGGTGAAGTGTGGTTTATTTTCTCTTTTTTTTTCGTAGGTGGCTTCCCTGATCTCAAATGTACCTAGAGGCAATGAAGAAAAAATGGTCTGTGGCTGGGTTCTGGACAACCTGCCAATGAGTTGTTATCCACGACAACTTGCCAACCATACCACCCTAGAGAGTTCATTAGCTACCCAATTTCTATCAAAATCTCCGAGGAGTGAGTCTGTGCAAAAATGTGTGCAGATGCTTAGACTCAAAGTTTTTCTAAGTTAGAGGATGAGTTGATAAGTCATATACTTATCACCTTATTTAGTAGGTGGATTAGAATAGCTTAAGGTTGCAAGGATTCAAAGCTAAATTCATATTTTAACGGACACCAGGGCTGATTAAGCCTGAAGGCCTGAAAATTCTAAGTGTTTAAGTTCTTTTTTGTATTATTTCCCACTATTGACAAGTTTCTAATGCCTAAGTTTTCTTCCTAAATTTTTTTTTTAATTATTCAGACTAATTAAATGAGCTCAGGATTATGCAATTTATTACCCCCCCATCCTTAAGTTGGACAATGTCTTCATTGGCAAGTACATGGATGCATAAGGGTTCAAAAAGATAGTACCTTGAGATCGGTTGGTGTGACGACCGGGTTTTAGTTTGTTATAACGTTGTAGTATAGCCGGTTATTACCAACATTTCAAATATATAAATTTTTTTTACTCGGAAAATAAAAGAGTTCCCGAGGTCGAACTCAGGGAGCAAGTTGTATTCTAGAGATATACATGTTTCTTTTACAAAATAAAGAAAGAGAGGGGGAAAGAATTTGTTGTTCTCTTTGTTTTCTCCTCGTGATGTTCTTCTTTCTTTCTTTCTTCAGATCTCCTTCTTCTTCTTCCTTGGTTTCTGTCTTGGCCTCTCTTCTTCTTTTTCTGCAGTCTCTTCTGTGAAGGTTTCTTCTTCCTTGGCTCTGCTGTACTTCTTCTCTGCAGCCTTTCCTCTTCTTCTGCCTTGCTCAGCCTCTTCTTTAGAGTTTCTTCTTGTTTTTCCTCCCTGCGGCTAAGTGTCAGCTTCTTCTTTTCTTTTTCAGCCAGGGACGTCACCCCTCCTTCCTTCTTTTCCCTTCAGGCCGTCGTCTGATTTCCAAATCAGACGACTTAACTACCTGTTGCTACAGTCAGCTTCCTTCTTCTTCCGCGGGTCTTCTTCTTCGCCTGTGCCTGCACACTTCAGAGCTTTTCGTCAGAGGCAAAACCTACTCTACCCAACCCCCCCCGCGTCTCTCTCTCTCTCTGAAACCACTCGTGGGAGAGCTCTCCCAGAGCTGCCGGGTAACCGGGTTCGAATCAGGCCCGGGTCCAGGCCCACCGGCGTGCGTGGTGGGCGAGGAGTGCAGGTCAGTCTTGATGATCACAGGAAGGGTCTGATTAGAACCCAAAAAGATGTATTTTAAGTGAGCAGGAAGGGGTTTCAGTTCGAGGATGGGGTTTTCAGCAGCAGCGGGTGGTTCAGTATAGATGTGAGGTTCAAGGGTGGGAGTTACTGGGTTGTTCATATCTGGATTCAACTCCTCTGTTTGCGGGTCAGGATCCTTCTGTGGTTGATGAGGCACAATCGAGTCATTCTGGAGGTGTGATTCATCAACCAAAGTCTTGATGTCACAAATTTGCTCGATGACGCCGCAATTAATTCCTTGTTGGGCCTTAAATATATCAATTTTCAGTGTTTGATCTCCAAACTTAAGCTCTATTTGGCCCTCTTCACAGCTGATGTTGGCTCTAGCAGTAGCCAAGAAAGGTCTCCCTAGAATGATTGGTGTATCCCTAGGGTTCTCAGGTGCATCCATATCTAAGACTATAAAGTCCACTGGAAAATAGAAATCCCGCACTCTCACGATAACATCCTCGAGAATCCCTTTTGGTGACTTTATAGATCGATCTGCTAATTGTAATGTCACCTCGGTTGGTTTCAGCTCAGATTCTTCTAGATGGTCAAGTAAGGATGTGGGTATCAGGTTTATGGATGCACCCAAGTCTAACAATGCTCTATCAAATTGGGTACCACCTATCTTACAGGAAATCAGGGGAGTTCCAGGATCTTTTGCCTTGGGTGGGAGTCTACTAAGGATTACAGAGCTGGCTTGCTCTGACAGAACAATTGGGCTCCCTCCCTTGGTTTGCGGCTTACGCTGGGGTGTACATATATTCTTTAGAAATCGTGCGTAAGCTGGTACGTGGCGGATTGCATCCATCAAGGGGATGTTTATGTGGACCTGCTCAAAGAGCTTGACCAGGTCCTCCTCAGGGGCCACGGGTTTGGTGGTCTTCTTTCCCTTGGTCAGGGCTTCGGGAAACGGGATCTTGGTTGGTTCTTCTAGGATAGGTCCAGGTTGTGGATCTGGAACAGCGGTACCTTGGATAACTATCCTAGGGTCATGGTTATCGGGCTGGGAGTGGTTTGGATAATGCGGGTCTTGAGTTGTCTTACCACTACGTGTTGTTACAGAATTTAATCCGGCCTGATTTTGGTTTAGGTTTGGTAGGAGGGGTGGCTGCTGCTGAAATCCCGCATAAGAAGTTGAGGCTTCCATCTCGTCTGGAGATGGAGCAGTAGGAGCCTGATAAATCCATTGGGCGTGGCCTAAATTTGGATTCATAACGCGCTTCTGGGTTGGCACGTTATTTGGGTTAGGAAGGGGTTGGGAAGGGAGTGTGCCTGGCTGGCGAGAATTTGCTAACTGGGCCAGTTGAGTTTTAACTTCAGTAAGCTCGTCCTTGTGCTGTTTTTGAATAGCCGCATTCGATTTTTGAATGTCAGCCAGAGTCTGAAGGATTAAGGACATTTGATCTTGATTTGGCCCTGATGGATAAGTAGGGTTGGGCCGAGGCTGAGGCGGCTGGTAGTGACGAGAGGGCTGTGGGCGGGACTGAAAAGGTGGTCTTTGGGTTTGGGAATTTCCCGCCCACTGAAAATTGGGATGGTTTCGCCATCCAGGGTTGTAAGTGTTGGAGAATGGGTCGTTCTGGATGGCGTTGAGGTCCTCGCAGGTCTGAGGAACCTCCTGAGAATCAGGGAAAGGAGGAATGGAGTTCCCCCAGCTGGTGTAGAAAGGATCGGATGATCTTCCAGTCCAAGAATCAGATGGGGATGGATATGGATCCATCCCAGGGGAAGATCGGTGGAGGATGTTTTGCACAGTCTCCTGTGTGGAAGGAGGTTGTGCAAAGGGGTTACGCGCAGAGGTGGCTCGCTGCAAGTGCTGAGTCAGCTCATCCACCTTCTTTTCAATGATTGAGACCTTGTCCAATCGACTGGCCATTAATTCCAGGTCGACTGTTGCGGACAGGCCCTGCGTCTCATGTGCTCCCTTAAGATTCGTCGCTACGCGGGTATTCGTCCTGTCGAATAATCCCATGGAGTCATTGTTGATGGAGTTCTCGCACATGTTTTCGAGAATCTCCCATACGGTGTCTTCATGTTGACCCATGATGTTTCCTCCGCAAGTTGCATTGACGAAAAGGCGGATGTCCTCACGGAGTCCCTGGTAAAAAGATTGGACTTGTTCCCATTTAGGAACTCCGTGATGGGGGCACTTCCTCATGAGATCCTGGAAACGATCCCATGCCTCATGAAGAGGTTCTCCTGATTGTTGAGTGAAGTGTGTAATCTGATGGCGCAAGGCGTTGGTCCGACCAACGGGAAAGAACTTTTTCAAAAACTCGGATTGAAGTTCTTCCCAAGTGTTGATCGGCCGGGTCTGAGTTTGATACCAATGGGCAGCCTTGTCCATAAGAGAAAAGGAGAACATCTTCATGAGAAGAATATCCCGATTTTGCGCATCTGATCCAAAAGTGTGGGCCAGATGCTTTAGCTGTTTGATGTGCTGGAAGGGATCTTCAGAATTAAGCCCATGGAATTTAGGTATAGCATGAATCATGTTGGGCTTTAGTTCGGAATCAGGTCCTCCAGTCGGGATTCTGACTCGAGGCTCAATGGCCACCGCAGCAGGATTGTAGTGGTCCCGCATCATAGGACGCTGTGGTGGGTGCACGAAGTTTTGGAAGAGGTCATTGAGTCGCTGGAGTTGGTGTTCCAGATTATTTTCTTCCTCAACTGGCTGAGCCATGATGGGGGAAGAAGAAGAACTTGGTTCTGAATCAGAAGAGAGAATAATGTGAGGGTGTTGCTGCACAAACACGGGCGTCGAGGCTTGGCCTTGACGAGAGCGAATTTCTAAAGGAGGTCTTAAGGGTGGTCTTAGAGACCTCCTTCCGTACATGCACAGTTGGAAGAGGTAAGTTTAGCAGGTGCTGGACCCAATCAAGGCACCCAAAAAAGGTGTTGGGTGACTATAGAGGTACGGGGCAGATGGACCCCTTGATCAGAAAGATCGTCCACCTGAGAATTACCTGGGCAGCCAGAGAGGGAGAGTCCCGCGAAGACCCCTACACGGTAGAGCGTCCCCACGGGTTACAGGGTTTCCCCCACCCGACCTCTCTTGTCACTGCGGTTCCAGGTAGACCAGAATGGGGATCTTGACCTCTTAAGTCTACCAATTTTAAGATCAGGGTGCTTAAGGTTTTCACTTGAACTTTAGTCTTTTAAGTGCAAAGAGTGACCTAATTTAAGGTTGGTTGACCCAAGGGGTCAACTTTACCTCTTGTTTTCTTTAAGAGCTTTTAGGTCCTGTCTTTTAGGGTTCAAGTGTTTAGAGAGAGCCAATTATTTAGGATTTTTCTTGTTAATTATTTTCAATCAATGGCTTGGGCACACCTCTTTTGGATTTCCTCAATTCTTGATTAAGGGGTGTGTCTCTACTGAAATCCTAATGTTTGACCTTATGTTGGCTCTACTTGGTCCATTTAACTCTTTGTTGGGCAATTAGGGCTCAAGCAAGAATGTGTTAGCCCTTAAATACCCTTAATAGTGTGCAGGTGTGATGAGTTGAAAACATGCAACTCTTTATGGTTACTAAGTATGGAAGACAGGTTAGCCCTATATTGCTTGTTCTTTTCTTTTCTTCCTCTTTAGAGTTTAGGGGTTAATAGTGAGAGGAAAAATTTACCTGTCTTCGGAGTGGTTGTCGTGTGGTTGCTTGTCTTCTTGAGTTCCTGTAGCTGCACAAAAGAGAGGAGATTATCAGAAATTAAAAGAAACAGGAATGTTTACCTCTAGAATAGCCGTTGCTCCCCGGCAACGGCGCCAAAATGAGATCGGTTGGTGTGACGACCGGGTTTTAGTTTGTTATAACGTTGTAGTATAGCCGGTTATTACCAACATTTCAAATATATAAATTTTTTTTACTCGGAAAATAAAAGAGTTCCCGAGGTCGAACTCAGGGAGCAAGTTGTATTCTAGAGATATACATGTTTCTTTTACAAAATAAAGAAAGAGAGAGGGAAAGAATTTGTTGTTCTCTTTGTTTTCTCCTCGTGATGTTCTTCTTTCTTTCTTTCTTCAGATCTCCTTCTTCTTCTTCCTTGGTTTCTGTCTTGGCCTCTCTTCTTCTTTTTCTGCAGTCTCTTCTGTGAAGGTTTCTTCTTCCTTGGCTCTGCTGTACTTCTTCTCTGCAGCCTTTCCTCTTCTTCTGCCTTGCTCAGCCTCTTCTTTAGAGTTTCTTCTTGTTTTTCCTCCCTGCGGCTAAGTGTCAGCTTCTTCTTTTCTTTTTCAGCCAGGGACGTCACCCCTCCTTCCTTCTTTTCCCTTCAGGCCGTCGTCTGATTTCCAAATCAGACGACTTAACTACCTGTTGCTACAGTCAGCTTCCTTCTTCTTCCGCGGGTCTTCTTCTTCGCCTGTGCCTGCACACTTCAGAGCTTTTCGTCAGAGGCAAAACCTACTCTACCCAACCCCCCCCGCGTCTCTCTCTCTCTCTGAAACCACTCGTGGGAGAGCTCTCCCAGAGCTGCCGGGTAACCGGGTTCGGATCAGGCCCGGGTCCAGGCCCACCGGCGTGCGTGGTGGGCGAGGAGTGCAGGTCAGTCTTAAGTCGGGTCGGGTCGGGTCAGGTCCGCGGGGCGTGAGCGCGGACGAGACCGGGTAACCGGGCGGGTGAAGGGGACCTCACCCCGTGTGCTGAGGCAGTAAGCCTCCAGCACTTTTGCATATTATATCGCTGCGCCTCTTCAGGTTGTTCCGAGGTGGGACTAAATGTCCCACCTCAATTGCGCGCCCGCAGCGGGGAAATCAGCGGGAGATTGCGGCGTCACGCGAAGCTTTCTTCCTTAGCTGCGAACCTGGTGTTTTGCCAGAACTCCTCGCAAGGCCTGGGAGTTGAATCTGGGCTTGGCGCTGAGCGTGGCGCGCCTGTAGCTGCAGGCGGAAGCAGTTCCTCCTGCGCGGCAATGGCGGCGGAGGTCGGGTGGCCTGTTCACAAGAAATCGGCCTCTCGGCCTAATCAGAGAGTGCCAGGAGCTTCGCCAGGGTGCGGCGAAGCTCGTGTGGGTGGTGGCGAGGCGCGGGGCAGCGTGGGAGGGCTGCCCTAGGTCGGACTGTGGGTCGGAGGATGGGTCTGTTCGGTGGGGTTGCAGAGGGTGATGTGGGGGAAGTGGCAGGGCGGAGGTTGATCAGGGTGAGGAGGCGGAGGTCCTGCGGTGGTCGGCGAGCCGTGTGGGTCGCTGAGGTGATGGGAGCGGCTCGCCGGAGGGTGGTCGGAGACGAAGGGGGTGAAGGTGGTCAGGGTCGGTCGAGGGCTTAAGTGAATAAATTGAAAGCGGGGAAAGAAAGAGGAGAAGAAGGGGAGTAGCTCTAGCTTACTTGCAGGGACGAAGGGGGAGGAACAGGGCGACAGTCGTATCGACTGTCGCCGGAGAAGACGATGCTCAGGGAAAGGGGCGGCGGCGAGCAGAGAGCCGGAGAGGCGCCAGCTGGGTGCGGCGTGGCGCGGGAAGAGCAGGGGAGGAAGTCTCTGCTGCTGGTATTGCGGCAGAGCGAAGAGGTGGAGGGGGAGGAAACCGCCGGAGCTGGTGAGCGTCTGCCGGAGGAAGAAGAGAGGAAAGTTGGGGATTTTCTCCGTCAGATCCAGGCTGCCCCGGTCGGTGGAGCAACGGGGGGTATTTATAGGGATCAAACAGGGAGGAAGGCGGAGGGAGACGACGTGTCTCCCTCGCCGGAGGATGGTCGGAAACAAGAACCCATACCGTCCGTGCGTTCGCACGGCCGATATGGTGGGTTACAACGACCAGGGGGGTGTCCCTGCGACGGCTGACGACGCAGGGCACCCCCGGTTTACTTGCCAGGTCCCCCACCTCACCCTGCGCGGCGCCATGCTCCGCGCAAGGTCGCCGGAGCATGGTGCTGGCAGGTTTTGCAGGAGGGACCTGATTGCAAAGAACGAAGGAGAGTTAGGGGCCAAAATGCGAGGGTTCAAAAGTTGAGGGCCAAAGTGTAAATATATGAGGACCAAAGTGTAAAGTCGGTCAAGGAGGTTTCTTCTTAGGCTCAAGTTTTTATACATGACTAATTAGGACCTAAGGAATCTGATGGTGAATTTCATTTCTATATTAAACCTTGTTTGACCGGTCAATTTACGTAAAAACCCAAATTAAGTTATTAATTGGGCATGGTTCTCAATGTAGGTCAAAATGGGTTCTAAAGGCCAAATTGAAGGTTCTAAACCCTAGAGATTATTTTTCTATGAATTTTAGAGGGTTTATTCTATTTTTACTTTGCCTCGAACCTTGTGAATTGAAGTGGGTTGTTTTAGGGTTACAGATTATCATTTAGTTTCTTGGAATTGCTGTAGCCCTCGCTAGATCATTTCATCCCACTTTTATTCTTATTAAGCTGCTTTGACCTACGTTTGGGCCCTGAATTACCCTGTATGCAGATTATACTAGTAAAATTGCATTTTTACCCCTTATGACTTGTTTTCTTCTTAAACTCAGAATTCTCTGAGTTAAGCCTTTCCTTGAGATATGTAGGAGCTTTTATCCTTTGTATTAGGTCAAAATGAGCTAGTTATGGCTCATGATGAGGTTCTCATCATACCTGAGTGACGTAAAATACCGGATCAGTCTGAATCCTCTAGGTTGCCTCCCAGGAAGTGCTGAGTTTAACGCCTCCAGCTGGGCGGTGCTTTGTGTCATCCCTCAACGAGGGTGACACTCTCCTTTGGGGGAACCTGGACCAGGAAGTGCTTCAATCTTTGACCATTTACTGTAAAAGTGTGCTCAGTGTTAGGATCAGCGATTTCAACCGCCCCATTAGAGTAGGGCTTAACCACCCAAGGATCAGCGATTTCAACCGCCCCATTAGAGTAGGGCTTAATCACCCAAAATGGTCCTGTCCATTTGGACCTGAGTTTCCCCGGGAAGAGTTTTAGGCGGGCATCAAACAGCCAGACTTACTGGTTAGGCTCAAAAGTTTTTCTATGAATGAGTCGATCGTGGACGGCTTTCATTTTCTCCTTATACAGTCAACTATTTTCAAAAGTGTCCCGACGAATTTCTTCGAGCTCAGAAAATTGGAGCGTCCTCTTCACACCGGCTAACTGGGGATCCATGTTATATTGCTTGACAGCCCAGTAAGCCTGGTGTTCCAATTCGACAGGAAGATGGCAGGCTTTGCCAAAGACCAGGCGATAAGGCGACATGCCTATCGGGGTCTGGAAAGCGATCTTGTATGCCCATAGGGCATCATCAAGTCGTCTGGACTAGTCTTTCCTGTCAAGTCTCACAGTCTTCTGTAAATGTTCTTGATTTGTTTATTTGAGACTTCGGTCTGCTCGTTTGTTTGCGGATGATACGAGGTAGCAATGCGGTGGTTCACCCCGTATTTTCTAAGTAGGGCACGGAATTGGGAATGGATAAAATGGCTTCCACCATCACTGATCATGGCCTTGGATATTCCAAACCGGGAAAAGATGTTCTTCTTAACAAAGTCCATGACAGTCCTGTGATCGCATCGGCGGGTGGCGACGGCTTCAATCCATTTGGAAACATAGTCTACCGAGACCAGGATGTACTCGAAGCCGTTGGATGGTGGAAAGGGGCCCATAAAATTGATACCCAAACGTTGAAGATTTCGACAATCAAAATGGGCTGGAGGGGCATCATATCTTTCTTGGTCATGGTTCCCAGCGTTTGGCAGCGTGAGTAAGTCTTGGCAAAGTTGTGTGCATCCTTAAATAGGTACGGTCAGTAATATCCAGACTGCAAAACTTTTTGCAGCTGTTTTCTTTCCAGAGAAGTAGCCACCACAAGCCTGGTCATGACAGAAGGAAAGCACACTCTGAACTTCATCTTCGGGGATACACCTCCTGATGATCTGGTCAGCACAGAGGCAAAACAGCATGGGATCATCCCAGAAATAGTGCTTGGCCTCAGCCAAGAACCTGTCCCGTTGCTGTCTGGACCAGCTGTGCGGGGTTTGTCCTACAACTAGGTAGTTGACATAGTTAGCATACCATGGCATTCTCTTGTCTTGCACAGCCAGAATGTGTTCATCAGGGAAGGCATCAGATAGAGGTAGGGAGGGTCCAATGTGGTCTAGATGAAGTCTAGACAAGTGGTCAGCCACCACATTCTTCGATCCGGCCTTGTCTCGGATTTCCAGGTCAAATTCCTGCAAAAGCAGGATCCATCTGATGAGCCTGGGCTTTGCGTCCTTCTTGGCCAACAGGTGCCAGATGGCTGAATGGTCAGTGTAAATCATCACGTGGGATCCCAGCAAGTACGATCGGAACTTTTCAAGTCCAAAGACTATAGCGAGCAGCTCTTTCTCTGTGACCGTATAATTTCGTTGGGCCTCGTCCAACGTTTTGGTCGCGTAGTAGATCACCACGAGCTTCTTATCTTGCCTTTGTCCCAGGACAGCGCCTATGGCAAAATCTGATGCATCACACATAATCTCAAAGTCCTGGGACCAGTCTGGGGGTTGAAGTACAGGTGCGGTGGAGACTAAGTCCCGGAGGGTGTGATAAGCCTGGATGCAATCAGTAGACATGTGGAATAGGGCGTCGTTGGCTAGAAGGTCGGTCAAGGGTTTGGAAAGCTTGGAAAAGTCTTTAATGAACCTTCGGTAGAAGCCAACATGTCCTAGGAATGAGCGAATCTGTTGAATAGAGCTAGGTGGAGGAAGTTTGGAAATCATATCAACCTTAGCTCGATCTACCTTGATGCCCCTATGCGATACGATGTGACCGAGGACAATTCCTTCTTGAACCATAAAATGGCTCTTTTCCCAACTTAACACCAGATTAACCTCGATACATCGTTTCGGGATTTTCTCCAAGTTGCTCAGATAATGGTCGAATGAATTCCCGAATATAGAGAAATCATCCATAAAGACCTCTAAGTATTCACCCACTATTTTTGAAAAAATGGCTAGCATGCAATGCTGGAAGGTCGCAGGTGCGTTGCATAACCTGAACGACATTCGACGGAATGCAAACGTGCCATACGGGCAAGTGAATGTGGTCTTTTCTTGATCCTCCGGAGCAATTGCAACTTGGTTATATCCTGAATATCCATCCAGGAAGCAAAAATACTTCTGCCCTGCCAATCTTTCAAGGATTTGGTCAATGAATGGCAAGGGGAAATGATCCTTCTTAGTGGCATCATTGAGCTTCCTATAATCAATACACACCCACCATGCGGTGGTGGTGCGGGTGGGGATGGATTCGCCATGATCATTGGTGACAACGGTGAGCCCAGCTTTCTTGGGAACCACTTGAGTGGGGCTCACCCAGGGGCTATCGGAGATAGGATAGATGATGTCGGCGTCAAGCCACTTGATAATTTCTTTCTTAACGACCTCCTGCATGTTTGGGTTTAAGCGTCTCTGCATCTGGCGGGAGGGTCGTGCCCCATCTTCCAGGTAAATCTTATGGGTGCAATAGGTGGGGCTAATTCCTCTTAAGTCAGAAATGGTCCAACCAATGGCTGCCAGATGTTCTGAAAGGGTCGCAGTCAATCTGAGTTCCTGATCCTTGGTTAGATGAGAATTAATAATCACTGGGAAGGTCTGGTCAGGTCCCAAGAAGACATACTTGAGATTCTCGGGCAATGGCTTAAGTTCAGGTGCGGGTGGAACCACAGTCGATGGGAAGGGAAAGGGCGGGAGTTGATCAACATCGATCTCCTCAAATGGTGTTGTGTGATGGTACTCAGCCTTACAGAGGTCCACGGGTAGTGACGGGTCGGAACAGTCATTACGGGTTTTGTGGTCTGATACAGAACTGAGGGTGAGGCATTCCTCAGTCAGAGTTTCCACAGGATCACGTTCCTCAACGCAATCTCAATCAAAAGACTTTGTCGCCCGGAAGATATCCAATTGCATTTTCCTGTCCCCGAAGGCGATTTCCATACATCCCGTGTCACAATCAATGTTTGCCTTAGCCGTAGCTAAGAAAGGTCTGCCTAAGATTATGGGTGCGTTCTGTAATTTTTCAGGGACTTCCATGTCGAGCACCCAAAAGTCGACCGGGAAATAGAAGTCCTTGACCCGTACAATCACGTCCTCGACAACCCCCTTCGGGGTTTTCACTGATCTATTAGCTAGCTGGATGGTGATAGGGGTTAGTGTCAACTCTCCAAAACCAAATTGGTGGTACAGGGTTGTTGGAATCAGATTGACAGAAGCACCTAAGTCCAGGAGCGCTCTATCAAATGTCATGTCCCCGATATTGCAGGAAATCAGGGGCACTCCTGGGTCAGTTCGCTTGAGCGGAAGGTTGCTTGATATTACGGAACTTGCTTGTTCAGAGAGCACAACCTTCCTAGGTGCTTGAGGTCTCGGCTTACGCTTGGGTGTACAGGCATCCTTTAAAAACTTGACGTAAGCAGGGATGTGTTTGACGGTTGCAAGGAGCGGAATATTAATATATACTTGCTTAAAGATTTCCAACAGCTCCTCAGTTCCCACAACATTCTTCTTTTTCTTGATTGTTTCCAAGGCCTCAGGGTAGGGTGTCTGAATGTGGATTGGTTCTATTTCTGGGTCCTTGGTTGGTCCCTCTTCTAAGTCAGGTATTTCAGAGGGTGAAGTCTCAGGGAGAGTCGACCATTTGGGATCTTGGGTTTTGGTGCCGCTTCTCAAGGTCACCGCATTCCCAAAGGCATTGGGGTCATGGGTTGATCCTTGAGAAGACGAGGACGAAGAAGAACCAAACCCAGGAGGTGTTTGCCGGCTGGCTGGACCATGTGAGCCTGCCCGGGGTTGCTTTGGAACCCTTGCGAATTGGGGCCTCTGTTAATTATGTTTTACGGGTTTGGTTGTGGTTGGGAAGGTAGGGATCCTTGTTGTTTACAGTCCAAGAGTTGGCTTAACTATCCCTTTACCAAGGCCATTTCCTCCTGATGTTTCTGGTTCATGTCAGCCATCATCCTTATTAGGGTATCCATTTGGTTTTGTGGGGGAGGGGCCGCCCTATTCTGATTATATTAGGGCATAACTGGTGGTCCTTGCTGATAGGGGGCAAGTGTGGCTGCTGGTTTGGCCTGGGCTGGTTCTGGAATTGCGGTGGTTTCTGGTTTGTCCAACCAAAGTTGGGGTGGTTACGTCAGCCAGTGTTGTAAGTGTTGGAGAAAGGGTCAGGTTTCGCATAACCTTGGACAACTTGCACATCTTCTAAGATAGCCGATGTTGATGAAGAGGGAAGGGAGTAATCAAGGGTTGAGGGAGCAAAGGTCCCTCTTTGGAATGTGGTTAGGGGTTGTTCCAGGTTCAGTTGGGTAAAGGGCTGGACCAGGTCAACATTATGCGCTCCCTTTGCTAAGGAGAAAGCCTGTAAGGGGTTCCTGGTCTGGTTCAGTAGCTCATCAATCTTTTTGTCCACCAATTCCACTCGATCCAATTTCTTGGCAATGATGTCCATGTCAATCATTCCAGAATTTGCTTGTACCTCATAAATCCCACCACGGGGTTGACTGGACCTGTTGAACTGAGTCATAGAAGCATTATTGAGCAAATTCTCGCTCATAGACTCAAAGAGCTCAAACGCGCTCTCCTCGTCTTTGTTCAGGAAGTTCCCCCCACATGAGGCATCGACGAAGTTCTGTAGGTTGCTGTCCATACCGTGGTAGAAAATCTAGGCCAATTGCCACCTTGGTACTTTGTGGTGTGGGCATTTCCTCAAGAGTTCATTAAATCTTTCCCACACCTCATGAAATTGTTCCCCACCCTGGAGTGTAAAGGTAGTGATAGCTCTTCTGAGGGCATTGGTCTTTCCTATGGGGAAGAATTTTTTTAAAAATGCATGCCTCAGTTCTTCCCAGGTGGTGATGGGTCTACCTAGGGTTCTAAGCCAATGAGAAGCCTTGTCTCTTAATGAGAAGGAAACATCTTGATTAGAACAATGTCAAGGCTAATGTTCCTAGGTTTCATAGTTCGCGCTATGCGGTCGAGATCCTCTAGATGCTGGAAGGGGTCCTCATTTGAGCTTCCATGAAAGTGGTTCTGGATCAGACTTAAGACATTATTCGGTTTCAGCTCAAAATCATCTCCCCCTTCGGGGATCCTAAGGTGCGGCTCGACTCTAATAGCGGAGGGATTATAGAAATCGTGGAGGGGCCTCGGCTGATCCTGAAATGGTGGTATATCGAGTGGTGGTTGCTCTTGTACGCCTTGGAAAGGTGGTGGTGGTTGTTCTTGTGGGTTCTGTAACCGTTGTATGGCCTGCATGATGGTGTGGATTTGTTGTTGCTAAAGCCAGTGGTTTGCATTAATTTGGGCTTGGATGATGGCCATTGCGTCTGGTGGGGGTTGATCCTCAGCCTCATCTACCCTAGGTTCCGCCATGTTCCTAACAGAACGCGTCGCCTAGATTCCTGCCCCAAAACACACAACTCGGGATGCAGTGAGCGTCTCCCGTGCATACACTAGAGAAGAACAGGAGGGGATGCGGAGAGCGACAGATGCGAGAAATGTGTTTTAATCAAGTACACAAGCCTAGTCCTTATAGTGTATTCCTTAGGAGACCTAGAAATCTCACAAAGGGTGATTAAGTCCGTAAGCACTGGACTCCCCTTCCTAAGGCTAATCTGGCCAGGTTGATTACGAGGGGATTGCAGGGAAGGTTCTTCCTTTAGCTTGCGCCTCCGGTTCCGTAGACCCCACAACCGTGGTCGTTTGACACTGCCCCGCAGCCTAGTCACTAGATTCTACCAAGGGAATGAAAGCCAAGTGCCCAGCGAACAAAACCTTGCCTTTCGAGACTTAACTCAATCCTGCCTAGGGCACGTCTACTCAGTTTTAAAGGGCTAGGATAGTGCTTGTGCTAGGGTTATGTGATGAGGCGTTGATTGGGGTGGTGCCTCTTAATTTTCCACTTTCAAGGTGTGTGCTTCTCTCAAAACATGGTTTTCAAACAAGGATTTTTAAGATGTGGTGTCTTTTAGTGTTTCATCCTTACTTTAGTGCTTTTTAGGGTTGGCGTGTCTTAATGTTTTCAGACAAGTTTCAGTGGGTACGTCAAGTTCTGCACACAATTCGGTGAAAGTAGATTTCTTTTTATTCTGTAGAGGCTCTAAAACCCTAATGTACTCATCCTAATGATCATGCAGCTTCTATTAGATGAGTCAATTTTAGGGTTGAGTGGTGCAGCCCAGGTCAACTCACGGTGGCTTCGCAAACACCACTCAAAAAAGAGAAAAGAGCACTCCAGGAATTTATTCAGAATGTTAGAGTGTACATTTTTTTGTGGGGTGATGTGTTAAGGATGTGGGTCAAGCAATCATACACCACGCCAATTTTTTTCAATTTTTTTAGTTTTTTCACGCAAGCAAACAATCATGAGTGAAGAATTACTCACTATCGGTCCTTGTTGTGCCTACTCCCTTGTTACTGTTGTGGGATGCGTTGCTTCGCCATCCAAGCGTCGAATTCCTGCAACCATCAAGTAAAAAGGAAACAAGGCATTAGACGATGTGAGAATGGATGTGGAATGGAGGTGACAAAACAAATCCGTTGCCTCCCTGGCAACGGTGCCAAAAACTGACGTGCGCTTGTGCATGTGTGTTAAGAAGTGTCGTTATAGTCGCACTTGCAACGCCGATTTTAAAATAAAGAAACGGAGGTGAGTTCGAGTGTCGGTCTCAGGGAGGCGTGAAAATTGGATTTTCTTATCACTTGTTGTCACAGAAAGCTTGGAGTTTTGCTTGCGAAAGGTGCGATTTTGAAAAGTGAGAGAGAGATAGAGAGAGAGATTAGGGTTAGAGTCGTTTCTTTGCTTGATCATGCAACTTAAACAGGAAATCAGTAAACACTTAACGAAAAGTAACTTCATTAATCATGCAGCTTTAGTTCATAGCCTACAACATTAAATACATGCTCAAACAAAAGTAAGGGAAAGCTTAAAAGAGAGGAAGAGAGAGAGGGGGGAGAGCGGCGAGGCAGCCACGGCGGTGGAGGAGGCTCCGTCGGCGGCTCGTCGTCTCCGGCGATTACAAGAGGGCCTAAGGCTAGCTCGGAGAGGGGTAGAGTAGTTGCAAGGGAAGTGAATGCCTTGAATGAGTGGTTGGAGGGGGTTTAAATAGGGAGAAGGGCTTTCTAAAAGAAGAAGGGGCTTTAGCAACGTCTGGGACGTCGCTAAAACCATTCCAAAAGCGTCGGTGAAGCCCTCCAGCCCGCCGGTCAACCGCCTGCGCCGTTCTTCTTCTCTCTCAATCTGTGGCCGCTGCGTGAGAGCCGTCCGATCGAAGATCGGATGACTGAGATCTTCCCTTGGATGCACTTGGATCGCACCTCGGGCACGCGTGTGTGCGGGCGTCGTCGCCCAACATGCGCGCGCGTGAGCGCTCGCGATCTGAGGGCGCGCCACGTGGCGCGATCACGGTTGCCCACTGTTGATCAGGCGGCCCAATTTCGCCACGCACTCCTTCGTCTTTAATTCTCCGCACCGCACGGCTCGAACCCGCGTCGCGTGCGTGCGGGCGTGCGCGCTAACCATTGTGCCATGCCCGTGCTTTGTCGTGGTGACTGCATGCGGGCGCACGGTTCTCGACCATCCGATCGAAGATCGACGGCCGAGATTTGATCTCAGTTTAAGGGAGAGTGGCGTGCGGTGGAGCGGGGGTGACGTGGCGCAACGAGGGCTGTTGATCACCAGATCAACAGTCAGAACTTCTTGGGCCCATTGTAGGAGCTCCGGATGTCGGATTTGGCCGATCTTGAGTCCGTTAGACTCTGTTCGTCATTCTAAATCCATTCATGCGGTCTGATTGCTCATCTGAGGCCTGCTTTGACAAGTGCTTACACAAATGGCCATTAATACAGTTTTATAAGCAATCTTGGTGCATGATGCATGCAATGCTCCCATTCTACTTATGTTGTGCCTTTTATTCTTAAGATGGGCCCTATTTAACAGAATTATCACCCCCATGTGTAGTGTTATCACTACACGAACTCACCTACATCCCGCTTCATCCCTCTCTACCAAAAATCACGTCTCAGATCATGATACATCTTCTTGTTGCCGGGATGTATGGTGAACCTGGAACTGTGTGCCTCAGTCAGGATCTCTCTCAACAACTCCTTGTCTCTGGGAATGCACAAATGTCCCCTCATCCACAGCACCTTGTCAGTAAAGGAGAAATCTCCTGGATCCCCTGACAGTACCCTGTCTCGCAACGACTGCAGGTACGGATCGGTCATCTATCCTGTAATGATGAGGTTTATCAGCTCTAGTCTCGTCTGTCGTGTCACAGTCACTGCCCCACAGTGCCCCTGTAACTTTAGGGGTTGCCAACTGCCCAACTCCTCCATGAGTCTCCAACTCTATGCCTATAAACTGGCCAAGTAGGTGGGCGCCTTCCGGCTCAAGGCGTCAACCACCACGTTGGCCTTCCCCGGATGGTAGGAGATGCTGCAGTCATAGTCCTTCAGGAGCTCTAACCAACGTCTCTGTCTCATGTTAAGCTCCTTTTGATCAAACAAATACCTGAGGCTCTTATGATTCGTGAATATCTCAAAAGTCTCACCGTACAGGTAGTGCCTCCATGTCTTCAACACGAAGACGACAGCTACCAGCTCTAAGTCGTGGGTAGGGTAGCTATGCTCATGGGGCTTCAGTTGCCGCGAAGCGTAAGCGACAACGTGACCTCGCTGCAAGAGCACACCCCCTAACCCCTGTAAGGAAGTGATGAGAGCCTTATCATGAGCCCTAACTAGCTCATTTTGACCTAAGAAAGAGAATAAGAGATCCTACATAACCTAGAGAAGGACCTAATTCAAGGAATAAGTGTTCTGAGAAGAAAACGTGAAATAAAGGTTAAAACTATAAATTTACCATTGCAATACATAAACGGGATTTCTCAGAGGCAAAACATAGGTAAAATGATCTGAATAAGATGAAAAGTGGGTTGGTTCAATCAGAAATGGGTTCATGTGCAATCCAGGAATTAAATGACATCTTATAACCCTAAAATAGACCCGCCTAATTCAACAAGGTTCTGGTCAGGATAAAAATCAAGTAAACCCTCTAAAATTCATGGAAAAATATCCCTTAGGGTTTAGAGCTTTCAAATTGGCCTTTGAAACCTATTTTGACCTAGATTGGGGTCCTAGCTCATTAATTGACCTAATTTGAGTTTTTGTGCAAAATGTCTAGTTAAATGTGGTCAAACCTAAAATCCAACTTCACCATTGGATTCTTAGGTCCAAATTAGGTTTGTACCAAAATTTGGACTTAAGGGGAGGTCATCTTGACCTACTTTGCAAAATAGTACACCCAATTACATTTTTGCCCCTATCTTTTGAAAACCATTGCACAGACCCTCCTAACTTCCTCACCACCCTTACAAATAGGTACCTCCGCCATTAATGGGGAGAAATCCTACTTTGACGAGGAATGGAGGGGGGTACTCCCTGATTCCTCAGAGATCTCCCAGATTTGGAAGGGAGATTCTCTAAGGAATTCCCTTCCATCTGAGCTCGATCCTAATCTCTGATTTGCACCCAATCTCTCGTGCGAACGCATGAGAGATTTGGGTCTCTAACTGATTCCATCTCCGGCGAGGATTTGCACGCTTGGATGCTTATCTTCCAAGCACAGGAACCCCTGCCAGCATCTATAAAAGGATCCTCAACCCTGGCCGCACCTCCTCAGCTTGACTTGGCCAGAGATTCACCCCACTTTCATCTCCTTCTCCTCCGGTCGAGTGGTCCAGCGAGCTCCAGCAAGCCTCCCTCCTCCTTCTAGTCGCTCTGCCACAATACCAGTGGTAGAGCTGTCCTCACCATCTTCCTCCGCATCATGCAACACCCGCGCGAGCATCTCAAGCCCCATCGTTGCCGCCGTCTCCCTCCACTCGACGCCGTCTTCTCCGGCGACAGCAGGTACTGCCAGTCGCCATCTCTCCCCCTTCATCCACTTAATTAGGTTAGACTTACTCCTCTCTATCCGCTCTTCAATTCCCCTCAATCTATTTCACGAATTACCCCTCGACTGCTACTGTCCACCACCATCTTCCCCATCTCCGGCGAGACACATCCGTCACTCCACACCTCCACACGTCTCGCCACCAACCTCTTCACCTCCACCATCGACCACTGAACATTTTCCACCCACTCACAGACAGCCTACACCTCCCTAAACATCCCCCGACCTAACCCATAAACCCGGCCACAGGGTGACCTAGGCACACACGCCTAGGCCGCCCCACGGCCCATGTATTTTAATGGGGCCACCAGGCCATATTCATGTGTGGCCGATTTGAGCACCAGACGCCATTAGCGACGACTCAAGAAGGTCGTAAGCTTGCTCCAGGCTGAAGTACTCCAGGGTCCCAGGTCTAGAAAGTGCGGGTTGGTCTCGCGCATTCATCTGTCTAGGCAATTAGCGCTGCGAGGCCTCCAGCTGCAGCATTTGGAAGAAGGAGCTCCTGCGGGCGTGCGTGCAAAAGCAGGTGGGACATTTAGTCCCACCTCGTGAACGCGGGAGTGAGGCGCATGGGATAAATTGATTTTGTGTTTTAGGTTATTCACCTCGAGACACACATGGGGTGAGGTCCCTCTCCCTTACCATGCCTCGTCCGTGAATTGACCCCGCGGACCTAGCACCCAACCCGACTAGCCTATCCGTGCACCCCTCACGCACCACACCCACGCTAGTGCGCCTGGACCTGGGCACGTGACCGACCCGATAACCCAGCTCTGGGAGAGTGTACCAAAGAGAGATACACTGAGAGAGAGACACACAGGAGGGTAGTGGAGTAGGTTTTTCTCTTCAGTGTGTGTAGGGAAGAAGGGGGAAGGAAGGCGCAGCTGGAGTTAAGGAAAGGTGAAGCTGACACATAGTCGCAAATAAGAGAAGTCAGAAGAAGGAAAGACAAAGCAAGAAGGAAGGCCACAGAGGAGAGCTAAGGCTGAAGAAGGAAGAAGCTAAGAAAGAAAGAAGATGACCTGCAAAGGAAGAAGAAGAAGAAAGGATGAAGCCAAGGGAAGCAGAGCTAGGGAAGAAGAAGAAGAAAAGCTGAAGCCAAGGGAAGCAGAGCTAGGGAAGAAGAAGAAGAAAGGCTGAAGCCAAGGGAAGGAGCAGCACTGTGCAAGAAGAGCAAAGAAAGGAAGCTGCAAAGAAAGGAAGAAGAAGCAAACAGCCAAAGTCAAGAAAAGAAAGGCACTGTGCAGAGGAAGAAGAGAAGGAAGGAAGCAAAAGTTAAGAAAGCAGAATTGAAGCATAGATAGAGAGAGAAGAATAAGAAGAAAGCTACAAGGAGAAGAATAGAAGGGCCATCATTTAAGATGTCTGATCCTATGATCAGACGTCCAACTCTTTTATTTTTGCTATAAATTTAATTCATAAACTCTTGCATTTATATTGAATTAAGTTTTGAGTAATTCTAAGTGGTCAATTACATTCTTGAGATTAGTGAATAAATTCTATTTGCTCCCTGTGTTCGACCTTGGATACTTAGGTTTTCGAGTAATAAATTTTTATTTGTTGTCAACGCTTGGTCACCTATACTACGACGCAACTGACTGTTAAAACATGATCAAGCGTTGCCAACATTTTCGCTCCGTTGCTGGGGAGCAACGTGCAATTTATCACTAATATCTGCATTCTTTTTTTGATCATATTGAACACTAACTTACCCTACTTTGCTTTATTTTGATCTTGCAAGGTATTTCATGAGAAGATCCCTCCCGCAAGTCAACTACTCCAGGGCAGGTAATCTCTTTCCTTCCTTAAACCATCCCCTAATCCTTGAAAGACAAAAGGAAGCAATTAATTTAGGAATCAATTTCCTTCTTTCTATAGTAATCACCATCTTTAAGGCAAACATTTCCTGATTTTGCGAAAATTTTTCAAATCTTCTTGAAGTTGGAGCGATTCTTTCTAGATCCTATCCCACAAATTCCTGTGCCTAATAGAAATCACACTTAATCTCCGCGGACAACACATTTCTTACTTTTAAGTGCAAAGAGAACCTTTTTCAAGAAGAAAAGAGGGTTGGAAATAGAACCAAATTAGGGTTTCTACAGTAGGGTTTTGGAGTGCTAGTTCACACATGCCTGTATAAAAGGAAATGAACCCTCCCACATCAGTGTGTGACCCAATCCCTTTTGAAGAAATCTAAACAAGATAAAACCCTAACAAAAAAAATTTGAGCTCTAAAAACACTTGAATCTTAAAAAGTCTTGGACCTAATAAACTAGGAGTCAAATCAGGGTGATCTCTAGGTCCCAAGCCTAGAATCATTCTGCCATCTTTAGGATAGGTCAGGTGAAGTTGACCCCTTGGGTCAACCATCCTCCAAATTAGGTCACAACATCAAAACATCTAAAGTTCAAGTGAAAACCCTAAAACACCTTTGAAATAAAAGTAGTAGACTTAAGAAGTCAAGGTCCCCATTCTGGTCTACTTGGAATCTCAGTGACAAGAGAGGTCGGGTGGGGAAACCCTATAACCCATGGGGACGCTCTACTGTGTAGGGGTCTTTGCGGGACTCTCCCTCTCTGGTTGCCCAGGTAATTCTCAGGTGGACGACCTTCTGATTCAGGGGTATCATCTGCCCCGAACCTCCATAGTCATCGAAATGTATTTGGGTGTCTTGATTGGGTCAAAAACATCTCTAGTCCCTCATCTTTTCTCTTTAGAGCACACACATACATTTTCAGTGGGACTCTTTATTCAGATAGAATCGCTTCATGACTTGATTCTACATCTTGATTCAAACTCCGATTCTACATCTTGAGTCCACCACCAGATTCAAATATGTAGCCAAACCACTTAGGACTACCATTCAAGAAACTTGAATATCGGAGATCCATGAGAGATAGGATGATTGAGGATGCCCTGAAAGTCTATGAAAAAGAAGCCAAAACCTTAACACCAATAGAAAACATTTAGGTTGATGTCCCAACAACCACAACCTTTATCATAACTTGTGCCCAAGTACTATTAGCAGAACCTACAAAAGGATCAACCAGAGACTTGCTCATCACAGGATACATTGAGATAGAAAAATTGCACAATCTTGAATACTTTCAATGCATGACAAATCCTATACCTTGGAAGCAACACCAAGATGATCTTGAAAAATAGGAAGAGATAATGAGATTATTAAAACAAATTATTGACCAGAAATACCCGTATATGCCACAAATAGAGGATGAACCATCTTGGGAAAACATCGAGGATCAATCTGATCTTGGGTTTGAGGCACAAAATGGTTGTGGATTCCCAACCCAGATGGAGTACAATGTGCCTGATATTGAAGAAGGTTGGGAAGCTCCAATTGCAGGAAAACACAATGTTGAGCCCACTCTAGACCATGAATCACCAAGCTTAGAATCCCAAAACTCCTGTAATAATGAGAGTAGAACTGAACCTCTCGAGGGTGTAAATTCGTCCCTTATTCAAATAAGGTGACTCTCGAAGGTTATTCGGACCTAGATTCTAGTGATTCAACCCACATGTTAAGCCTAGAATCTAAATCTGAAACCTATCGGGAAGATTTCGAGGTCCCATATGAGGAAGATCAATTTTTCAATGAAGAATATGATTTTGGGCCTCTATTTGATGAATATCCCTCGCCAACATCCTCAGAGGAACCAATCGATTTTTCGGAAGTCATGCCAATTTACGATACAGAAACTGAGGAGTTGGTCAAGTGGGGTTTCAATTAGGTTTGCCCTACCAACTTGGAACTTGAGCCTCTACCAGATAAGGACACCTTTTTAATCTCAGAATTGACATCTAGGCTAGACCCCAGTCAGGCTGCTGAATCTACAGCATATGATTTATTCTATAGTGGAACTCATGATCTTGAATCTCATTCAGATTTTAATTTTCGCAAACTCTCCGACGATTTCGAATCTGACCATAACATCGGAGAAAATTTGCTTCCTAATTATAACAAGCCAATCTACGATCTCAGCCCACATGACTCATTCTCTAACTCTGATTTTAAAAGTTACTATGAGGACTCTCTACATAAGACCACCTGTCATTCCTTTCTAGAAGAACCCTCATACACAATTCACATTGAAGCCACCTCTTCCACACATACAGAACTGATCAAAACCCGTTCTCTACCCCGACCCGCAACTGGACTAAATTTCTATTCTGATTCACCTTTCACTGAGCTGTTTGCAGATGATTCAACTCCACATCTATATCGGGTATCGGGTATCGATCAGACTAAAAAACATGATCCATCATTCTCTGATCACCCCTGTAGGGTTTCCACACCATTCACTGATTATTTTTCGAAACCCTACTCTGACAAGACTGATTTGACTCAGCCTAAACTCGAGTTTTCACTTCCATATCCATCCGAGCCACATTGCATATGGCGGGTTCCGCATCTGTTGATCTACATCTATCAACCCACCAGACTAATTGGGTTTGGGCTGCATCATCAGCCTGTTGATCTTAACACGCACCTAGTTAGACCAACCAGGCTCTTAATCAAGGTGCTTGTTTTACAAAATTCCGTTGATTTGACCACTCCCTCTCCACCCCATTTTCCGCTCGGCTAAAGGCGTCGAATTTAGCGCTTAACGGGAGGCAACCCGTCATTCCAAAAATAGAGACCCGTCTGATTATCCGTTTGTACTCCATATCCATTGCACCTTGAGTTCAGCCTTAGACAGTTTATCCCACATCTGGTACACGTACCAGAGCTTAAAATCGTTCGCATCAGTCACTTCCGACCTATTCACCCACCTGATGTATCCTGCTCTAGGTCCCTGACCTCAACACTATTTCACACCCTCTGTTTACAATGAGGACATTGCAAAACTTAGGCATGGGGGGGTGATAAAGTGAATACATACAGAACCAAGAAAAAGTCAGAAGGATTCTCACAAAAAAATTCACATATGTCAAAAATACAAAAAAAATGAAAAATTATGAAAAAGAACAAAAAATGGAGGAGGGAGGAAATTTTGTGAGCCACATAATTATAAGGAGGAGAAAAAGAGAAAAAATGATAAAAAGGAGCACAAAATGAAAAAGAAAAAGAGATAGTTATTAGTAAGAGATTAAGGAATTAACCGAAGTTCTAGACCACATCAAGAAAAGAGAAAAATGAGAGAAAAGTGCTAAGGAGACATGAAAAGAGATTAGCAGGAACGCTAATCTTAGGCCTTTTAGGCTAGACTCTTAGGCTTAAAAATTCACGTACCCACTAAGATCTGGATAATCCTCAAGAGGTTGGGGAAAATGCAAAGCTTAAGTATTAGGTCTAAGGCTTAAGAAGTATTCGGCCTCATTAACTGACCTTTGATTTGCAGGATTCGGTAACCTAAGCACCCCAATTCACACACAGT
Organism: Thalassia testudinum; assembly: GCA_037157565.1. Lineage (NCBI taxonomy): Eukaryota > Viridiplantae > Streptophyta > Magnoliopsida > Alismatales > Hydrocharitaceae > Thalassia > Thalassia testudinum. The sequence goes on along the minus strand of JAZHRO010000015.1, from coordinate 18,097,044 downwards.
CTGGTTCAGTGCGCATAAATATCAAAATCACGCAAAAAGTGTTTGAATGTTCTGAAAAAGTTGCCTAGATTAAGAGCAGCCGATCAACACAAGTTGATTTGGACAAGTTCCTGGTGCAGATCGGTGGGAAATTCCCCCCAAAGATGCGTAACAACATATCGTCTCCTCGGTGCTTGTCTCTTAGGATATTTAAATATCCTACCGGGGGCATGTAAGCACTTTGCTGGTTCGAATACCATGGGCGGCATTATCTCAAAATGTCGATTGCCAGGGTCTGGATTCGGCCACGAAACGCCATGGGCGGGATCATCTCGAAATCTCGAAAGCCAAGGTTCTGGGGGTTACCATGGGCGATGCTATCGCGAAGCATCGATTGCCAGGGACCCTTGAGGATTGATGATAGGGACGAGAAATCCGATACTAACCGTGTTGAGAAGCCAATCCAAAGCTAGAAATAAAAAAAAAGAGAGAGAAAGCTCTCCAAACAAATAAATCATCTGTCTCTCTCTTACAAAAACACATTACAAACTGAACCTATGCTAAAAATGTCTCAAGCACGAGTGCTTTAACCACGGAATCCAACAAACCCTAGGATAGTTTCTGCAGGCCTTAAAAACCTTCACAGAGGATTGAGGCTAGAGTGGGTCAGGTCTGGATTTTGGTTGGTACTTGAGTACCTCTAAGCCTGTTGTCGGCATTCTGACCAAATCACAAAAAAAAAAGAAAAGCACTTATCATAAATAGTAACAGACACTCAGGGTCTAAAACAGAAGTTAAAACCTTGAAATTTTGCTAAGGGACTAGCAAAAGCTAGGCATAGGGGTATGATGAGAGCCTCATCATGAGCCCTAACTAGCTCATTTTGACCTAAGAAAGAAAATAAGAGCTCCTACATAACTTAGAGAAGGACCTAATTCAAGGAATAAGTATTCTGAGAAGAAAACGTGAAATAAAGGTTAAAACTGTAATTTTATCATTACAGTACATAAATGGGATTTCTCAGAGGCAAAACATAGGTCAAATGATCTGAATAAGATGAAAAGTGAGTTGGTTCAATCAGAAATGGGTTCATGTGCAATCCAGGAATTAAATGACATTTTATAACCCTAAAACAGACCCGCTTAATTCAACAAGGTTATGGTCAGGATAAAAATCAAGTAAACCCTCTAAAATTCATGGAAAAATATCCCTTAGGGTTTACAACCTTCAAATTGGCCTTTGGAACCTATTTTGACCTATATTGGGGTCCTACCTCATTAATTGACCTAATTTGGGTTTTTACGTAAAATATCCAGTCAAACGTGGTCAAACAAAAAAATACAACTTCACCATTGGATTCCTTAGGTCCAAATTAGGTTTGTACCAAAATTTGGACCTAAGGGGAGGTCATCTTGACCTACTTTGCAAAATAGTACACCCAATTACATTTTGGCCCCTATCTTTTGAAAACCATTGCACAGACCTCCCCAAACTTCCTAGCCACTCTTACAAATAGACCCCTCCACCATTAATGGGGAGAAAACCTACTCCGGCGAGGAATGGAGGGGGAGTACTCCCAGATTGCTCAGAGATCTCCTCCCAGATTTGGAAGGGAGGTTCTCTAGGGAATTCCCTTTCATCTGAGCTCGATCCTAATCTCTGATTTGCACCCAATCTCTCATGCGAACGCATGAGAGATTTGGGTCTCTAACTAATTCCATCTCCGGTGAGGATTCGCGTGCTTGGAGGCTTGTCTTCCAAGCACAGGAACCCCTGCCAGCATCTATAAAAGGATCCTCAACCCTGGCCGCACCTCCTCAACTCGACTTGGCCAGAGATTCACCCCACTTTCATCTCCTTCTCCTCCGGTCGAGTGGTCCAGCGAGCTCCGGCGAGCCTCCCTCCTCTTTCTAGTCGCTCTGCCACAATACCAGTGGCAGAGCTATCCTCACCATCTTCCTCCGCATCGCACAACACCTGCGCGAGCATCTCTAGCCCCATTGTCTCCGCCGTCTCCCTCCATTGGACGCCGTCTTCTCCAGTGACAAAAGGTACTGCCAGTCGCCATCTCTCCCCCTTCGTCCACTTAATTAGGTTAGACTTACTCCTCTCTATCCCCTCTTCAATTGCCCTCAATCTATTTCACGAATTACCCCTTGACTGCCACTGTCCACCACCATCTTCCCCATCTCCAGCCAACCTCCGGCGAGACGCATCCGTCACTTCACACCTCCACACGTATCACCACCAACCTCTTCACCTCCGCCATCGACCACTGAACATTTTCCACCCACTCACAGACCGCCTACACCTCGCTAAACACCCCCTGACCTAACCCATAAACCGACCACAGGGTGACCTAGGCACGCATGCCTAGGCCACCCTGCGGCCTGGCACCTACCGTCCCACCTTCTCCTTCACACAGTGAAGCTTCCCGTGTATTTTAATGGGGCCAACAGGCCGTATTCATGTGTGGCAGATTTGAGCACCAACCGCCATTAGCGACGGCTCGAGAAGGTCACAAGCTTGCTCCAGGCTGAAGTACTCTAGGGTCCCAGGTCTAGAAAGAGCGGGTTGGTCTCGCACATTCATCTGTCCAGGCAATTAGCACTGCGAGGCCTCCAGCTGCAGCAATTGAAAGAAGGAGCTTGACGGAGAGATTATCGCTTTCTTATGATCTCAATAGAGGATATGTCATTGTAATTAATGTGGTGGAAATCTCTCATCAAAACTAAATATTAATTTTAACCACAGTAAAGATGTCATATCTACAGGGAGGAATAGACCAATAAATTCACAAGAAGAGGAATATAAAGTTCGTAGACTCTTCTGCAACTTTAATGCGAGGAATATGCTATTTTAAATGAAGCTTGCAATTTCCTTAAAGGTTCAAGGGTATTTATGCAGTTTTCACGTCAGGAATTAAGATCCAAAAATATGTGTATGATGCATGTGTAATGACTTATCATGTAAATTCAACTTTCATGCAATTCTGATTTGAAATTCAAGATAGAATCATGCACATAACACAAGTAAAGTAATTTCAGGAAAGTCTAAGTGCATCAACGCAATGTGGCCTAAATAAAATATTAATATAAAATTGGCAATGGAATTTAATGTAATTATTAATTGAAACAAAAATAGAGGATTTATCCTCTCTTTTGCTTGCGTGTGCGGCCGTGCACGGTTGGCCGGGAGAGTCGACAGGGAGGTGCGCCTTGACGAGGGCTACGCAATGGCGATGATGCGGCGACTGGAGGTGGCTGATGGCGGCCGGGTGGAGGAGGTTGGCCACCGACCTATTGGCTGCAGGAGGACAGTCGCGCGAGGATGCGCGGGCACCCTGTTGCAACGCGGCTGGCTATGCGCTGGACGTGCGCACAAGGCGTGGCCTGCGGAAGTGCGGCTGGTGTGGCCTGCAGGCGTGGCGTTTGCTGCCTGCAGTGCAGCGTCTACAGGTGAGGCTTGCAGGGTGCAGTGAGAGCGCAGGTCTGGTGGGGCGATGGCACTGGTGCGGGCGCAGGTGGGCAGAGCGCCTGAGCAAGGCTGCAGGTGATGGAGGGCACGCAAGGTGGAGGCCCTTGCATTTATATTGAATTAAGTTTTGAGTAATTCTAAGTGGTCAACTACATTCTTGAGATTAGTGAATAAATTCCATTTGCTCCCTGTGTTCGACCTCGGATACTTAGGTTTTTGAGTAATAAATTTTTATTTGTTGTCAACGCTTGGTCACCTATACTACGATGCAACTAACTGTTAAAACACGATCAAGCGCTGCCAACAGGAAGCGCCCGTGTACATGACGAAATCGCCGCTGCTGTCTGGGATGGTAAGCACAGGAGCCGAAGTTAGCCTTTCCTTCTACTCCTGAAAACACGCCTCACAAGCTTCTGTCCAAGAAAAGGGCACGTCCTTCCAGGTCAACTATGTCATAGGACGCGCAATCTGCGAGAAACCCATGATAAACCACCGGTAGTAATCTACTAATCCCAAGAAATTGTGGATCTCTGTCACTGTACGTGGTCACTCCCACTTGAGCACTGCCTCTACCTTGGCTGGGTCCATAGCCAAGCCATCCCCTGAAATCACATGACCTAAGGTCACCTGCCCCAATCCAAACTCGCACTTGCTGTATTTGGCATACAGCCTACGTCATCTCAATGTGTCCAAAACCATACGCAAGTGCTATCTGTGTTGCACCTGATCCTGCGAGTAAATGAGCACATCATCGATAAACACCACCACAAACTGATCCAGATACGGTCTGAACACCCGGTTCATCAAATCCATGAAAGTAACGGGGGTGTTGGTCAGCCCAAACGGCATGACCAAAAACTCGTAGTGTCCGTACCGGGTGCGGAAAGTTGTCTTAAAGACGTCGGTCTCTTTGATCCTCAACTGGTGATAGCCAGACCTCAAGTCTATCTTGGAGAAAACCGTGGCACCTTGCAACTGGTCAAACAAATCATCAATCCTCGGCAGCGAAAACCTGTTCTTGATGGTGACCCTATTCAGCTGTCTGTAGTCCACACAAAGGTGTAGGGTACCATCCTTCTTCTTCACAAATAATACCGAGGCTCCCCACGGAGATGCACTGGGCCTCACAAAGCCCTTCTCCAGAAGGTCCTGCAACTGGGACTTGAGCTCTCGCAGCTCAAGTGGTGCCATCCTGTAAGGTGCTGTAGAAATGGGGTTGGTCCCTGGTACCAGTGAGATCTCAAACTCAATCTCATGCTCAGGCGGTAGTCTTGGAAGCTCCTCTGGAAACACGTCAGGGTACTCTCTGACCACCGGGATGCTCTGAAAGTCTGCCACGGGGCTGGGCTCTGCCACTACACAAGCTAGGAAGCCCTCACACCCCTGGCCCAAAAGTCTCGCCGCTCAAAGTGCAGAAATGCACCTGAAGCCTCCGTCCACCGGCTGTCCGTGAAACTCAAAAGAAGGTATCCCCGATATGGAGAAGACTATCTTCCTCTCAAAACAGTCCACCAAAGCGTGGTAAGAGGATAGCCAATCCTTCCCCAGAATCACACCAAAGTCCTACATTAGTATCACAATCAGGTCAGCGGGGAGGCTGTGTCCCCCAACACTGACCTCACAATCTGTGTAAACCTCCTCAGCTACAAACAGCTGACCACCTGGACCTCTGATCACAAAAGGATCCTCTAACAACACACAGTCCTATCCTAAACTGACAGCAAAACTAGCAACAACAAACGAGTGCGTGGCACCGGAATCAAAAAGTGTGTAAACTAGTCTGGTGAAAACTGTAACCATACCTGCCACCATTGAACCTGAAGCTCTGGTGTCTCTATGTGACAGGGCGTTGATACGCCCCTCAACTCTCGGTACGGAAGAAGCAGCCACACGCTGCTTCGGATGGGTAACCATTGGCTGGTACCCTCCTCGCAACTGCTGACCTCCCCCACGTACCTGGGAACCACGGCCTCCTGCTTGTCCTCCAGCGCTCGGTGTGGGCAGCATCTGCTGACCTCCAGCCCTAGACGGGCAGTCCCTCCTGATGTCGCTCGGCTGGCCACATTGGTAGCAGAGGGGAACTCGACTCCCGCCCTTGGTAAGTCCCTGCTGACGGCTGGGCAGGGGTCTAGTGCTGGCAGCTGGCCCCTGTCGGGGGCCCCCAAAGGCCACTGACAGCCCCGCAAAGTGTGACAGCTCTCCTGCGGGTGCCGCGTGCCTCCTCTCTCACTGGCCTTGTGAGTAGTCTGACTGGTAGAGCCTCTTCCGTCCATTGTTAGTGTCACGTGCGGCCGGGTTGGTCTCCTCATAGGTCATAGCGGCCTCCACCACTCTCAAGAACGTGGGCAGCTTCAGGGGTTTGACATACCCCCGAATAGCAGGCCAGAGCCCTTCGGTGAACCTTCACAGGCGGTCCTCCTCAGTAGCCACAGCTATCGCAGAGAAACGGGACAGCTCCAGAAAACGCGTACGATACGCGCTCACAGTCATCGTCCCCTGGCGGAGAGTGTGGAACTCCCGCCTCCTCTGATCCTGCCACTTTTGCGGGAAGTATTGCTCGCAGAAGAGGGTGACAAACCGGTCCCACGTCGACTCTACCCCCTCCTGACCTCTGATCACCCTCCACCACCTGTGTGCCGCGCTCTCAAACTGGTACATGGTAAAGGCCACGCGGCACTCCGCAGCAGGGCAAAGGGTGCCAAACACCTTCTCGATCTGCTCTAACCAGTCCTCCACCTCAGTCGGATCCTCATCCCCCTTGAAGGAGGGGGCCTTCAGATTCCGGAACTGTCTGAAAAGCTCGTAATGTCGCTGAAGTGGGGAAACAGGCACGCCTCCAGGCAGGGAGGGCTCGTGCTCGGAAGTGTCAGAGTGCGGTGGGGGCAGTGGAGGACCACCCCCTCCCCCATGTCCAGCGCTGCATCTGTCTCGCGGTCCCACAGAGGACTCCCCCTCCACGTCCCTAGGGAGAGGCGGCCATGGAGGCAGGTGGAGCTCCTCTCGTACTATCTCGCGTATCAGTTGGGCGAGGTCCTGGGCCTGAACGCCCGAAAGAAGTGGCTGGTCCACTGAAACGTTAGGCTCAACACGTCCGTCCCTCCGACCTTGTCCACAGTCGCGTCCGCAGCCCACCTCAATGACTCCACGTCGAGGCATCTCCTGCAAGGAGATGCGAACAACATAACAGGAAGACGTCAATTTCTACGGACATTCAGCAAAAGAACCTCAGAACAGATGTCAAAAGGTACGTTGTGGTGGTTACTCTAGTTACAAGCACGTGAATTGGTTATTCTTAAGCTAGTTTGTTCACTTCTCAAGACGACTTTACTCTGATACCATCTTGTTATGACCTGGTTCCCGAATCCCTATAGGACACGAGATTGGACCAACTCGACTGATCCCAAGACTCAGTCGTCTAATGAGAAAGTAACCAAAAAGCAGAAAAGTAAACCACATTCACTATGCTAAGCAACTAACAGTCAAAGGTACAATAGTAAAGAAGTAAAAACTGCTATAGTATATATCACCACCATAACAGTAGAAAGTAATAACTACAGGAACATAAAGAATAGAATATATAGGTACAAGAGTCTACTCACTACAACAGAAAGAAGTACAACAAGAAGCTACAACTACTGGGCTCTACTGGGCCCAGCACCCTCTGCAGCCGTGGGCTCTGGCTGCTCAACACCTGGACCTGAAAAGGGTTATGAGTACACAAAGTCAGCGAATGCTGAGTAGAGTGGCAACCAACTTACTAAAGCAGTAAAAGTGGATAGGTAATTGTTGTTTTTCAATTACTTTATTTAACTAATTATTCTTTTTTACCACTTGGTTTATTTATCAGGTCTCTTTCCTGATCTCGAATGTTCCTCATGGGAATGATTTTGATTGCAGTCTTTTCCGAAGAGTAGAAGGCATACGTGGTGCTCTCCTGGCCGGGAGAGTCCCCCATGGTGATCGTACACCCAATCAACCACCCCAAGGTCACGGATAGATGTAACGGTGACTACAGCACGTGCGATAAGCGCACAGGTAGCTACCCTGCACTAGCACGCGGTCAGTTGTTTCCGTTAGTGGGTGCGCCCAAATCACAGTACGGAACCAGCATAGGGCCTAGCCCTCTCAGTAACAGGGGTCTAGCCCCTAAGAACCAAACAGGGGTCTCGCCCCTCTACAGTCCGTGCACCCTGGCCTGACTACCCTAGTTTGCCTAGTGGGCCTAACAAGTCGGTGTAGGGTGGCTAGCTGAACCCCGAGCCCTGTGGGGTGGCTAGCTCTCTCCCTACACTAGTAGCTCTCCCTAGTACTGTGTATGCGAGGGCTAAGGAGTCGGTACAGAGTGGCCAATCCAAACCTCGGGTCCCAACCCAAGGGTGGCTAGCTCTGCTCTGTACTAAACAGGGGGACAGTCGCTCTCCTTGGTACTCCGTACTCAAGGGCCAGCTCACTTCCCCACTCACATTTCTAGATCCATTCAATTTATTTCTAGGAGCTCTACTCCTAATTCCCCGTAGGGTTCGTGCTCATATTCCTCATGCCAAGCCATACCAAGTTTCATCATTTCTATTTCCATTCTAAGGTTATACATATGCAGCTCGTATTGCTATCGTTCTCATTTCCATATACAAGTTATATACAGGCAGCTCGCATTTCCATCATTCACATTTCCATTCTCAATTTATATACATGCAGCTCGTATTATGTCATTTAACGTATACAACAGGAAATTTACATGCAACAGTTAGCTAGCACAAGTACTTCATATTTCACAGGCAGCTGTTATTTATTTACAGGCAATTTTTATCATTCTATCTACTCATTCAAGACTGCAATTCAATCATCCATTACAGACATTTCAAGTGTTTCTCGTCCTAGGATTCATGCCATATCCTAGGTTCTAATCATTCATTCCACACATTCATTTAGGTTATAATTAAATTAGGGGGAAGCCACTCTACCAGTAAACCAAGGAGTATTCGGGGCTTGAACGGTAGGCTCACGTGCCTCAGCAAGCCCCGAACCTGCAATGGAACGAAGTCCTATCACGAGGAACAATCACAAGGGAACTATAATAACAGTATGGAAAACCTTCTGACAAGTAGAGGAACTCACAAGGAACACATCGGTATCTTATTTGCGTAAAACGGAACTCAAACGGACCCTAAACGGGTAAAAAATAGGGTTTCTGTCTCAAATCAGACGTCTGGAACAACTTCCAGATGCCTTAAAAGTGCCCAGTAGCATACCTAAGTCTTTGCGCCACTCCTCAAACATCCAAGAACTCTTCTGGACCATCTGGACCCAGCTCCAGACATCTGACCACCTCTTCGGACGTCTGGAAACGTCGCCCTGACGTCTGAAATGCGTGGGAGGGTGTGTCCTGCGCCTTCCCGAAGTGAATCCTGCACGAAACCACGCAATCTTCTCAAAATGGCATGCAACAGGGTATCGGCGGAGCGGCCTGCATGGCCGTATCCGCAAAGAGGATGTACCTATGTGAAGTCCTCTCCTCAGACGTCTGGAACCTCCTCCAGACGTTTGCACCATCGTATGGAGGTAACTCCAGACGTCTGATTCTGGGAAAAACCCAGAACCAGAACCTGCTTTCACTACTCTCATGCCTCGCGTGGCCGCGCCGCGCCCCCTCGCCTGCAACTCCGGCTACAGCAGTGTCGGGGAGGACCTCCCCGACGCACTCCTCCGCCTCGCGCACGCATCGCTCCGGCCGTGCGCTCACTGGTGAGCTCCCACATGAGCTCGCGAGCTCACTCTCCTCCTCTCCTCACACCGCTCCTCCTCAACACCGCTCACACACTCTCTCGCTCGTGCTGCCTCTCTCGCTGGAGTGGAGAAGAAGAGGGGAAGGGGCTGGTGGCTAAGAAGTGAGGAGAAATGAGAGAGGAGGGGGTTTTATAGATCGGTGGGTTAGGGTTTTGCTGGAGGCGGGGAGAGAGAGAAGAAGGGGAGGAAAAATGAGAGTACTGTCTACGCACAGCACGTGCGCAGACGTGAGCTCGTACTCAAATTTTTCGATTTCCAGACATCTGGGAAGGTGTTCAGACGTCTAACCAGATGTCTGTCCCACAGTCCAGACGTCTGACCCACAGTCCAGACATCTTAAAAGGCTCAAACAACACGGGTCTTAACAACACCTCTCCTTCCCCCTCTCCTCTAAACCCTAACCCCACTTCTATTTAAACCTACCACCCTCTCCATCTCCACACCACCACCACCACTTCCACCACCTCCACAACTGTCGGCGACCTTCCTTCCCTGTCTCCTTGCAAGCTGCAGGTAGGGAAGGGGGAGGAAGAAAATAAGGAGAAGCCCATAGGAGAGAGGAAGAGGGAGAGCGTGGGAGAGAAGGAGGGAGCTCAGGGAAGCTCGAGAGTGCGCAGCCAGGAGAGCTCGCACACATGGGAACTGCCCTTGCCACGGCCAGTGTTGCCGCCGTGGGAGAGGGAGAGTGAGAGTGTGAAAAAAGAGCTCGCTCGCTCGAGGGAGCTTGTGCGAGAGGGAGGAGCCGCGGCCGGAGTGCAGCCGCGAGAGCTCGAAAAGCATTCGTGGGAGAGAGGAGGACACCGGAGGAGGGTCCTCGACCTTCTGCAGCTGTTGGAGTCATTGCTGCAGGCGCTGCGGGCGAAGGCTCATGAGAAGATGAGCATCGCGAGGAGTTCTACGTACTATATTTTTCCAGTATCAGACATTTGGAGCATCTACCAGACGTCTGGAGCAGCAGCGGATGTCTAGAGCTGAAGCTGGATGTCTGAAAACTCGCGGAGTGCCGAGGTAAGCATCCTAAATGCTCATGCATGCACGTACGTGAAGTATGTGGCGTGCGCTGTCATGGTTTTGAACCTACAAATGTATGCGCTGGTACAGGCCTTGGAAAGGCACGCAAGCATGCTCTTCGAGGTGCTTTAGGACGTCTAAACGTCTCCACAGACATCTAATAGACCTATCGAACGTCTAAGTGCACCGACAGACATCTGGAAAGACTCGAGATGGTTGTAAAGGGGTTCCAGACGTCTGCCAGCAACGCAGGGAAGCAAGGTGAGGTTTTGAGATCATTTAAGACATCTAGGTATAGTCCTAGACATCTAATTTTAGACAGTATGCACGTTTTTGGCCCGTTTAGGGCCCAAACAAAGTTAGATTTATGCAAATTAAATACCATTATTTTCTGCTCGAATTTCTCTACGTGTTAGTGTCAATTATATACTATTTTGTACTCATCTGATGTGACTTAGTCACTAGTATAGGTCTCCAGCTTGTAGCGTGTTTGGGGCCCGCGGAGACGACAGGACCTGCCGTTCTAGCCCCCATTCCTCCCGTGTTTCCCAGTAGAGTGGTTTACTTTAATATTAAGATTTACATAAGTAAAGTGCCTGTTTAGAATAACTTGATTTAACCCTAGGATGTGAAATGAACCATAGGGCAGAAACAAATGAATATTGCTTGAGCTACACTGGTTACTTTGAGATGCATGTTAAACCCTAATTGCTAGCAAGTGTATTAATTACTTGATGTGATACTTTCTCAGTTATTAAAATACAAGCTTCCTGTTATAAAAATAAAAAATGAAACCCGGGATGTGAACAGTGAGATCTGAATGTTAAGAAATAGAATGAAAGGAATACAAGCATGAACCCTACGGGGAATTAGGAGAACTCCTATGTATGGAAAGAACCTTGTAAGTAGATGGGAAGTGAGCTGGCCCTTGTGTACACAGTACCAAGGAGAGCAACTGTCCCTTTAGAGTAGAGGGGAGCTTGTCGCCCCTTGGGCTGAGACCCGGGGTGGGTTTGGCCACTCTACGTCGACTCCTGTTCGGCCCTCGCGTACGTGGTACATAGGTGAGCTACTTAGTGTAGGGAGGGAGCTAGCTGCCTCACAGGGCCCAAGGTTAGGACTAGCCACCCTACACCGACTCTTGTTAGGCCCACTGGGCAAATCGGGATAGTCGGACGAGGGTACGTGGACTGTTGAGGGGCGAGATCCTTGTTCTGTTCTGAGGGGCGAGACCCTTGTTCTGAGAGGGCAAGGCCCTGTGCTGTTCCGTGCTGTACTTTTAGGCGTACCCGCTAGCGGAAATGACTGACCACGTGCTAGTGCGAGGTAGCTACCCATGCGCTTATCATGCGTGTCGTAGTCACCGCTACGTCGCGACCGTGACCTCAAGGTGGTTAACTGGATGTAGGACTACCACGAGGGGCTCTCCCAGCCAGGACAACACCACGTGTACATCCTACATCACAGGAAAGACTGCAATCAAGATCGTTCCCTTGAGAGATAGTCAAGATTAAGAAATGACTGGATTATTAAGAGAATAAACAAAGTAGAACTACTTAGTTGAGCTAAATGGAATTGAATAATAAATTAGTTGCTTGTCTTATGTTAAATGCATGTAAATGGCTTAATTATCACTCTACTCAGTGTTAGCTGACCATGGATTTTATAACCTTGTTCAGGTTAGGGAGCTGAGCAGCCAGTGCCATCGACTGCAGGGGGAGCTGGGCCCAGTCGAGCTCAGCCTTAGCAATTGTCACCTTTTGTTCTGAGTTTTCTGTTGTAGTAGTGAGTACTTAATATATGTATTACTATTTCCGTTACTTTTCCGCGTTACTTTCCATTGTTGTAGTTGTGATGACATGTAATATTGTAAGAATTTCATTTTGTTTCCTTTACTGTCTTTTGATTATTTCTGCATAGTTACATTGCATTGTGATTGTGGAATATTTTCTGCTTTTGGTTATTTCTCATTGGACGACTGGGTCTTGGGATTAGTTGAGGCGAGCTGCTATCAGGTCCTGTAGGGATCTGGGATCGGGTCGTAATAGTAACAATTGCCTCTAACTCAAAAGAAATAATGGCAAATATATTTGCCACTAATAGTAATTGTTATTTGACAAAATGTTATAGTGACATGTACACAAAATTCACCGCTAAATGAAAAGAATTAGTGGCAAATGCATTATATGCCACTATCTAATTCGCCGTTAAAGGCTATTTTTTTGTAGTGTTACCTGTTTCATCTTTTTTTAATTGAGTTGTTGTTGCCATTAGTCTTTCCTTTTGTAGTTTCCATGTTGAACTTCTTCAATATCTACTTCATGTTCTTTGTTTCCGAGATGAAAATTCCATCCGTCACTTGATCGATTTGTGACCCTAAGAAGAACTTCAATTCTCCCATTAGGCTCATCTCGAACAGATCTTGCATTAGTTTTGCAAAGTCTTAGCATAGAAGATTATTAGTAGCACCGAATACTATATCATCAATATAAATTTGAATTAAGATAAGTTCATTATCTTTTTTCTTAGTGAATAGGTTGGGATCAGCCGTCCAATTTTAAAGCCATTATCTAAGAGAAAGTTTCTTAATTGTTCACACCAAGCTCTAGGTTTGCTTTAGTCCATGAAGTGCTTTGTTTAGTTTAAAAACATAGTAAGGTTTTTTTGAATCTTCAAAACCAAGTGGTTGTTTCACATACACCTCTTCCTTAATAAATCCATTAAGAAATGCACTTTTGACATCCATATGGAATATTGGAATCCTATTTTGGGCAACAAAAGCTAGCATCATTCAAATGGATTCTAAACAAGCCACAAGTGCATGTCTCATCAAACTCAATCCCTTTGAGCCACAAGTTTAGCCTTGTTACTTACAACTTTTCCTGACTTATCAAGCTTATTCCTAAAGATCCATTTTTTCCCAATTATTGATTGAGATTCAGGACTATGAACTAATTCTCAAACATTGTTTCTTTCAAATTGATTCAATTCTTCTTGCATAGATACTATCCAGTAGTCATCCGTAAAAGCTTCTTTGAAAGATTTTTGCTATAATTGGGATACAAATAGACTTAGAGCAATATTGTCTACTAAAGATCTGGTGTGAACACCTTTAGTAACTTCACCAATTACAAGATCCTTAGGATGATCCTTCAAATAGGTTAGATCTTTAGATAAGTTTCTAACTGCGTTATCCCTGTGGACATTAGATGAATCTTCTAAGGTTAGATCATCATCTCTACTTGAATATCTTTCCTCGTGATTTGGTTCATCAAAAGAAACATGTAGAGTTTCCTCAACAGTAGAGTTTCTCTTATTGTAGACTCTATAAGCTTTGCTTCTAGATGAATATCCTAACAAGATTTCTTTATCACTTTTGGCATTAAATTTATTCAGATTCTCTCTTGTATTCAAGATAAAACATTTGCAGCCAAACACTTTAAGATAGGAAATCTTTGGAGATCTATCATAGTATAATCCAAATGGTGTTTTCTTTAGGATAGGTCTAATGGAGGCCCTATTTTGTACATAGCACATAGTAATACCTTAGCCCAAAAATATTAAGGTAGTTTTGATTCGCATAGAATTGTGCAGGCTCACTCTTGCATGGTTCTATTCTTTCTTTCCACTACACCATTCTGAGGAGTTGATGGGAATACCATCATAGGCCCTAAATGGCCACTTTTAGCCAGGTTTGATGGATAAATGCTCCCACATAATCATCTAAGGGTCATAATTCTATAATATTCTGATTTGAGAAGAAAACATGGAATCAGGGTTATTTATGCAATTAACAACATATCATAAACACAGAATAACCATAGGGTTTGTCAGGGGTAAATTGAAGGTCAAATGAACATTAAAGTGTAATAAGTGGGTCCATACAGACAGAAACGTGGTTTCACACATTTCAAGAATCGATTTATAATACAAAATCCTAATTTCAGACTCTCTTGAATTAAATAGGTTCCAAGTAGGATAAAATTCATCTAAACCTCCTAAAATTTATAAAAAAATATTCTAAGAGGTTTGGTACCCTTTGTTTGAACATCTGAACCTATTTTGACCTTGAACAGAGTCTTAGATGGAAGTTTGCTCTAATTTGGATTTTTATTCAAATTGCCCAGTTAAACTTGGTCAAAATTGAAACCTGAGTTCACCATTAGATTCTTTGGGTCTAAATTAGATTTGTACCAAAATTTGGACCCAATTAGAACCCTTACAATTTAGCCCTTCAAAATTCTATTTCTTACATTTAACCCCTTGGTTTTGAAATCTTTACATTTAGCCCCCTAACTTCTTATCATTTTCTTCAAAACGGTCCCTACCGCCATTATCAGTGTGAACCCAAGCTTGCAACCTTCAATCTAGGATTTCTCCTTGATTTCTCGACCAAATCCCTCCAAAATTGGAGGGATTGATCCTAAGAACCTTCCCAATCAATTAAACCACATTTTGGATTTGGATTTGGACCATAAAGCTCATGTGAACTCCACGAATTCAGGGATCCTTTTTCCCAAAATTCTGAGCTTCTTGAGCTTCTTCTCAAGCTTGGAAGCCACCCTTGGACCTTTAAAAGGAGCCCCCTTGCAAGGCCTTTTTCCTTAGCAAGTTTTTAGCTCAAAAGACACCTTCTTCCTCTACCTCCGGCCTGCTCCAAGCTCTCTCCGGCGACCTTGTCCCTCCGGCTTCCTCGCCCACTGCCACATACCATAGGCAGTGGGAAAAGCTTCATCTCTTCCTTCCACACCTCGCCATACCTACGAGGAGCTCTCCGACCCCTTCTTCCTCGCCGTCCTCATCTCTGGAGCATCTTCGTCTTCAGCACCAGCCAATCATAGCTAGTGTCGCCTCCGCCCTCTCTTCATCTGCAACTACCCCCCTTCAACTCCTCTCCTTCTCCTGACTCTATTCACACCCTTATGCTTTAGATTCGTACGCACATGCGCCCACCCCACCATCGTCTTCCCCAGCTTTGGCCGCACTCCGGCGAGCACGCATGCCCTCCACAAACCACCAATTGCTCCACCAACACTCCCAAAACCTCCACCACTCCACACTCACCAAAATCTCTCAAGAAATTGAGGGATTCATGCCCTCGACACCTCCATCGAACTCCACCTCCTTCGCACACCATCCCCGACTCCGTCAGACCTCCACACGCCTCCTCATTGCACGCAACACCCACTATCACGTTCGCCACACTCAGGCGAACCACCTGAGCTTTTCTGACAGGGCTGAGAGGCCGCATTCTCCTTCTCAGGTACATCATTGAAGCACTGCCACTGTGACCTCCGACCTCCACTACAGTTCTCTAGCCGAGTTCATCTTCACTGCTACCTCCAGGTGCTACAGAACATTCCCAGGTGCATCTCCAGGTTGTCAATTGAGGCAACCAAGCACTCCTTCGACCTCAATTACAACAGCCTCACTTTCAGCTACCATGCGAAGAAGAGGCTGAATAGATAGTCCCACATTGTTAGTGGGAGTGCTCAAGACCACACATAAAAGGATTTCGTGCTATAGCCTGTTTGCCCGAGACACTAGGGGGTTGGGTCCCCCACACACCCAGCCTCGCACCCTCGCTCACTCGCACACCTGGTGAGCCTAGACTCGATACTTCCTGGACCCGATTATTTGCATTCTAACCCGATTACGCTCGGTACTAAGAAAAGAAGAGAAAGAGGATCAGAGAGAGGGGGTGGGTTTTGCTCTGCCTTGGGATCCATGCCCTCTCCCTCTCTCAACACTTAGCCTATGCAGGCTTTGTGCGAGGCCCTTGTGCCTCTGTTGGGTGCTACTGCTGTGCCTCTTCTGTGAGGCTTTCTGAAAGGCTTTTGTGCCTTGTGAGCTAGTGTTGGTTGTCGTTTGATCTGGCATTTACTATGATAAGTGGTTGAGATTACTATTCATTTATTTGAATTAATTGTGAGCTTAAACTTTAGGGTTAATTTGGTAATTCAAATCACCATTTTAACCCAATCTTTTTGCACTCTCATACTTGATTTCATTGATATATTATTCTGAACAAAGTTTTGATTATATTTTCATATCTTTCTGAAGTAAATTATGATTAGTAAATTAAATTGCCATCATTACTCCCTGTGAACAACCTTGGACTCCAAATTAACCTCGAGCTTTATAAATTGAAGTGTTTTGTGTGATTTTATCAACTATACTATAATGCATTTTCTAAATAACAACGATTTTGCCTAAACAGGACTTCCTCTAAGAAAAGCAATTCTTGATTAATTCCATAATTTGACTAAAAATCTTGAAATTCTAATTTTCAAATTCTCTTCCATGATCACTTCTAATTCTAGTGATAGAATATCCTTTCCTAGTTTGAATTCCTTTTGTAATCTTATTGAATTTCTCAAACGTGAAATCTTTGGTTCTTAGAAATAATACCCAAGTAAACTGGGAAAAGTCATTAATAATGACTAAACAATATCTTCACCCACTGAGGCTCTCAAACTTTGTTGGTCAGAAGAGATTTAGATGAAGCAACTCAATTGGTTTTGTAGTGCTAGTTATAGTTTTAGGTTTAAACGAGGTTTTATGAAGTTTATTGAATTCACAAGATCCACAAATTTTTTTTTTTAAAAGAAATTTTGGGTAAACCTCGTATTAACTCATGTTTCATAATCTTGCTTATATTATGCATGTGAACATGTCCAAGTCGACGGTGTCACAATATTGACTTGTCATTCGATGTAACTAGGTGGTTTACGCTGTTGCAGTGGTTGAAGTCAACAGTGTAAATATCTTTGAATCTATTTCCAATTAAAAGAATTTCTTTGGTCTTTTTACCTTCAATTTTACAGATTTTTGAAGATAAGTTCACTTTATATCCTTTATCAAAATTTGACTCACACTAAGTTATGTGTTAGGCCTTGAACTAGATGTACATTATCAAAAGAGGTTTGAGAGTTACCAATTTGGCCAGTACCAATAATATGACCATTTTGGTTGTTGCCAAAGGTAATTGTGTCACCTTCCTTCCTATTAAGCTTGAGAATAATTCCTCTTCTCCAGTCATATGTTTGGAGCAGATGTTGTCCATAATCCATCTTCTGTTTGGGACCTATTATCAATTTAGTCTTATGAGGTCCAGATATCTTTTTAATGGCCAGAAGATTTTCATCTTTTTCTTTGTATAGCCAATCTTTGTACTTTATGAGTCCTTTGTTAGAGTGACCTACATAACAAGACTGTAGAGTTTTCATTGGTACCTATCTTTTCTTTTTGGGTCCATTCTTGTTAGTAGGTGCCTGTTTAGGCGTGAACCTTTTCTTGCCTTTTTGACTAGAGATCTTTTGTGTGTGGGTTTGTGAGCTAGAAGCTTCATTATCATTTTTAAGGGATAACCTAACCTAAATTTGGTTGTGGTTTGGGTGTGTGTCCTTAATAATTTTTCTTGATTATCTTTATCCTTAGTAAACTTGGCTACTTCATTTATAAGGATAATATATTTTTGCTTGAGTTTCTATATATCAACTTGAAGGGAATCTATGTGCTTCTTCAGAGAAGTAATTTCTTGTGAGGCTGAAGATTCTGAGAAGCAAATCCGTGTTTAAGATTGGTTTCTACATCTAAATCTTTTGATAATTTTTTATTTTCAATTTTTAGTGTTGTAGCTAAATCATACAATAAATAAAAAACTTCTAATAGTTCATCAAATGTAAATGAGGATACCTCATATTCGAGAGTCATGAGTTTGCAGAGAGTTTCCTCACTTGATGCATCTTCTTCTAGTTTTGATGAGTTGGAATCGGTGTCATCCTAGGTGGCTTGTAATGCTTTCTTCTTTCCTTCTCTTCTAGGTTGTCTTCTGGTTTTCATTTTGTCTAATTCCTTCTTTAGTAAAGGACATTCCTTCCTCACATGACCCTTCATTTTGCAGTTGTACCCGATGACTTGATCTTCCTTTAATTCATCTTTCTTCCTCCAATTCTTCTTATCCTTTTGAAAATTTCTGAACTTTCTTATGAGTAGAGCAATGTCATTGTTCTAAGCACAGAGATGATTGCCAAAAATATGCTTTTGTCATAGTATAAGCATGTAGAAACTCTTAAAATTTATATTCAGATTGAATTCGTAAGTAAAAAAATCGAAGTCAAAATTCATAGTCCGAGTCGTTTGCAGGGAGGCTACTAGACTAGTTTTGCTTTCCTAATGAACTGAGCAAGTCGAATAGCAAGTAGGAAGAATACTATTAGAGCTAGAGTACAGTAGAAATGTACTAGAACTACTATCATGCAATTACTAACTAGAGTACTAGAATAAAAAGTAAACATATAACTCGAAGGTGAGTTGAAAAAAAATTGCAAGAACTTTTATTACAATAATGAGAGTTTGGCACAAGTAGAAGAATAAGTAGTACAACTAAAAGAATGATTCTAACTCCAACTAGAACTAGAATAAAATCTATAGAAAGTAGGGGCTTTGAAGGTGAAGTATAGAGCAGCGGGCTAGTAGTAGATGCAAAGGCACACCCAAGATCTCCAAGGGGAGGAAGAAGAAAATGCAGAAGGCTAGTTCTAGGTGGTGGCACTACCCAAGTAGGAAAAATTGAATCCTTAAGGGGGGCATGCATAGGCCTTTTTGTAGAAGTAGGGAAGGCTTCCTATTAGTTGGTTCCTAGTGCCTAGAATAGGTGAGGTGTAGGGCTAGGATTTCATCCAGGGGGGATGGCTAGGATAGGTGTTTTAGGAGGGCCATTGGATGATATATGAAGGGTTAAGATGGAGGCTTAATTAATGGTGGGTTTATCTCCTAAGGTGGTCGGCCATAATAGGTTTGTTTCAATGGTTTGGTCGACCATTTGGTGGTTGTTTACAAGTGGCAGGTAAGGGTTTTAGGGTTAGGTTAAAGGGGTGTTGATATTTTCATATTTATTTATGTTAATTAATGCCTAACTATTGTTAGTCTGAGGGTAATTTGGGTTAGATTGCATCCATATTGGCTAGATTAGTCATTTTAGAGCATTATGTAAATAATGCATAAGTTTGGGTTTTCTGTCCAATATTTTCCTTACGTATATCTGGTACCTTGATGTTAATATTTATATGTGTGTAGGTTTTAGGTATATGTCTGACTGAAACTTGACAGAGAAGAGAAATTGGACTGAGCTCAAAGTATACAGAGAGGTTGAGCCACTTTCCAACCTACACCCTAACCCAATTAAACCTTAGCCCTAAACTATTAAAGAACCCAATTTTCTTCACCTACTTCCTAAACCTATTTACCCAATTTCCATGGCCCTATATTACCACATCCAATGTCCCAATCCCCTTAATTTTGATTTCCCTACCTCAATATTTTCCTAAAAACCCAACCTGTCCGTCCACGTAAACTTTCCACCGAAACATATCCCTTCTCCATGTAAATACACCCTCTTCCCTTATCTCCACCAAGCAAAGCCCAATCCCATTGAGCAAACCAATTCCAAAAGCCACGTACATGCACTTATATACACTTATCCCCTCACTAATTCTACATCCACCAATTAATTCCCACAGACTTTCCCATGGAGATATCTCCTACATGACCCCGTCCTCTTATCACCACCAACAAATCCCATGCACGAGCCATCCACGTAAGACCCTTATAAAAAATCCCATTAAACAAAACATCCGGCACCTCTCCTTATATATACGCAACCTTAACTCCAGCCACGGGGAGGGATTATTCTTGGATGGTCTCTACATGTACTTATTTAATTCTACTTCAAGAAGTCGCCACGGGTGCGCCTTTGCACCCGATCCCGCCTCCACTTCCACACCATGACCTACACCTCACCTTCAAGGCTTTAAATAACTTTTAGTTTCATTTTCCTTGTTCTAGTATAGTTGTATTTTATTTCTAGTTAAATTCTAGTTGTAAGCATTTGGTATTCAAACTTTGATTTTTCAATAAAAAGTTCAAGTTACTTATTCTCTACTTGTACTTATAGTATTTCTAGTACTTAGATTAGAGTTGCATGTTCTATTAATCAACTCGTTTAATCTATTTGCTACTTGGTTCTAGTCGGAAAGCAATTTTAAGCTATTTGGCTCCTTGAAAATGACTCGGACTCCCATATTTTTATTCTAAAAATCTTACGAGTTCAATCTGATTTACAAATTTCAAAAGCTTCTGTATGCATTTATTACAACGAAAAGCGATTTCTCACAATCATATTTGTGTTCATAACACTTTTTGGTGCCTTGTCGTGGAGGTGTGACGATTATTTCACTTTCAATAGCTTCATCTAAATTTGCATTTGTGTGATCTAACTTGTTCTCTTTTTGTCATTTTTTGTGTAGGATTACGCAGTTGCACGAGAACGAATTGCAAAGCGACGAGAAGAAAAAGTACAGGTGAAGATCTCGAGGTAGGTCATCTACATCTTAGACTTAGGTAGATTCATGACCTTTAGGAGTAATTGCATTTAGTTTTATTTTCAAAAGAAAAAAATATCTTATCTTACTCTACTTGTGCTTCAAAGATCTTATATCATCCTAACCAAGTTTGGATTGGTTTTTCTTGCTAAATTAAAAATTTAATTTCGAATTATTGGTACATCTAAAAATTCCCAAATATTTACTATGTTATCCCCTTGAAATTAGAAACAAACTCACTAAATTTTATGTGAAATTTCATTTTGTGCTATCATAGAAAAATTTTTTACTATCAGTGGGTCAATCTAAAGGTTTTTTGTTGGAGATCCAGGTTCACTGGATCTCGAAATTCAGTGAAATTTTTTTTATTAAATTTATAATAAAATATAATTTCTTGAAAGAAATTGGGAAAATTTTCTTACAGATGTATCATTAATGGTTCTGGAAAATACTCATTAGGGGTCTATTTGAATTGTTTTGGCATTTTGTGTTGAAAAATCTTAAAAAAACATTTTAGGCCCCTAGAAATTATGAAAAAAATTATTTTGTATGTGCTTGATCAAGTGGTGTTTGAGAAGCCTTTGTTGCATTGTTTGTACTACACCACTTGAAATAAAATGTATTCACTTAGAAGCTGCATGCTAAGGTGCCACATTAGGGTTGCAGATTCACAATCTAAAAGAAAAAGTCAAGGTCCTGTGATTGCAAAATGCTATCTGTTCTACTCAAAACTTGTTTGAAAAGACCTTGAAATTTGAACAATAAAATTGGTGAATTAATTATTTGAGCATTAAAACATACTTCACCAATTAAATCTGTTTGTGGACCTTTGTTTGGCACGCACACACATCTGAATTGAATTAATTGGGAAACCACCCCTCTCACGCCCATCATATAATCCTATGCACTTTAAATCCTAAGCCCTAACTAACTTGATAGATGCACCAACTAGGTTGGATTTTATTTTCCAAACTGAAGCTATACTTAGTTGATTGTATTTGAGGCCTTGTCTATTTGGACCAATTGGTGACAAGAAAGGTCAATGCAGAAACCATGTCAACCTCTAGTGGTGTCCCACTCTACGGGGTGGCCTAGAGGGTTCCACCCTTCTGGCCAGCCAAGTATTTCAAGGGTCAGGTCATTTAACTAGGGTTAGCAAAATTTGGACTAGGTCCAATGGGTGCAAACTTCTAGGGCTAGAATTGATTACTTGTATTGTACACAGACTTCGCTCTCCTATTCTCTCCACATCTATAACCTTCTTCCAAGTGTATGCACGGAACTAGATCACAAAATCCATACTTGGTGCCACCTCTACAAAGAGAACCAAGGAGGAGACTAATTATTGGTGAATCAAGTTCTACATCTGACTCAGACTTTGATCTTGATTTGATGGCTAACCCAGCCAATATCCACAACTAAATTAGATGGATCCTCAGGCTCAGATCCAAAACCTCCAACTCCAACTGAACCAGTTTCAGCGGAATCATCAAACCCAAATGCAGGAGATGCTTAAGATTTTACAGATCCAACATTCGCAGGCTAGACCCTTGAGGGATTTTTAGAACCGTGCCTAGTATCAACACCAACCTTATGTTAGGGTCCCACCTGTAAAGGTTCAGTTTGAGATTAAGCACTCCACTATACAGCTCCTACCTTATTTTAAGGGCAACGATGAAGAAAAGCCCTTCCAATTTTAGAAGAGTTCGTAGCCATTATTGAGATAATTAGAATTCCCAATCTACATGATGATATGCTTAAAATGAAACTCTTCCCTTTTTCCTTAAAATAGAAAGCTAGTAATTGGTTTAGGTCCATAGGAAGGCCTGTTAACACATGGGGGAGCTAAAAAGTGCCTTTCGAAAGAAAATTTTTCCAATTGGAAAAACCAATGCACATAGAAGAGCTATCACCACCTTCTAACACCCTAAAGAACCATTTCATGAAGCTTGGGAGAGATTCATGGATTTAATTAGAAAATGCCTGCATCATGAGGTTCCTAAATGGCAACTAGTGCAGATCTTTTATCATGGGTTTAATGATCATATGAGAAGCCTTGTGGATGCTGCCTGTGGAGGCAACTTTATGAGTAAAGATGAAAACAATACTTTTGATTTGTTTGAGAATATGAGTGAGAATTCCATAAATAATGCCTCCATGGAAACTTATGGAAGATCTATGCAACTTAGAGGTGAAATGTATGAGGTCTAGGAGAGCTCCAGTAATGTGGATATGAATTTGATCTGTGAAAAATTCGACAAAGTTGAGGTTGTATCTAAAACATGGATGAAGTAATGAGCCAAAATAAGAAGGGAGCAACCCTCCCATCACCCACTATCCAAGGTCCCTTAGGGAGGGAGTTTGTGAACAAGCTGCACATGGCTCAAGATGCGAGCCAACTGACCCAGGGCCCTTTCCATAGGACCCAAGTAGGGATGGTTGATCCTTGCTGTCTTAATTCCACACACTTATGATCATCATCTTATGGATATGAGGATGTGTCGGCTATCTAAGGAAACATTAGAAATCCTTTCTCCAACACTTATAATCCTTGTTGGAGAAACCACCCAAATTTTTCTTGGAAAAGCCAAGGGCAAAGAAACCAACAAATTGCACAACTTGAACCCTATCAGATGAACCCTAGCTTGCCTAATACCTATAACCAAGGTCGAACCTATCAAACCTTGCCTCCTAACCAGCCTAGCCAAACTGGATTGGCTATTCTGAATTAGAACTAGCAATTGATGGACATAAATACTTCCATATTGCAAGCTATGCAACAATTACCCAATCCATCAAGGATCTGAAGAACTAGATTGGGACTAAGCCTAATGATAGACCTATTGGTGCCCTCCCTTCCCAACCCATTCGGAACCCTAGAAACATGCCTAAGCAAGGGCACAATCCTCATTGGTTCAACCAAGCACACGTGATTCAACTAGCTCCTTTGACTCACCTTGGTTTTCATTCACCTCAAGTTCCACATCCTTCTGCACCTGTCCTTCCTACTCCTCTGGGGAATCAGTACCCAATTGCCATTGCCAATTCCATCACCTTGAGAAGTGGCAAGACCACTTAGAACCCTATGCACCGAAATCAGACAACCTAGGATCATGATAAACCAACTCTGATTAATACACCTGAGGTTGAGGATGAGATCCAGGCTCATGATTTTGAGGATCCAATGATTCAAATCCCTTTTCTTGAGGCCTTGAATAGGCCTAGGAAGAAGAAGCCTAAGAATAAGACCTGGTTGGATGTGTTCAAACAAGTACAGATTAATATCCCACTTTTGGAAGCTATTAAACACATCCCGGTTTGTGCCATGTGTTTGAAGAAATTGACTATTACAAAGCACAAGCCAGAATCAAGTAATCATGAGAAAGTAATCCTTTATGAACAAGCCAGCTTTATTCTCTTAAAGGATTTACCTACTAAGAAGAGAGACCATGGAATCCCCTTGATTTCTTGTAAAATTAATGATCTAGTCGTTGATAGGGCCTTAATCGATTTGGGAGCTTCTATCAACCTAATTCCCACCAAGATCTATGAGATGATTGGATTAGGGGACCTTGAACCTACTAAAATGCAAATCTAGTTGGCTAACCAATCCACAAGACATCCATGCCCCCATGCTTAGTTTTTGTTAGTCCCTAGCAAACTCAAGCAATAACCTAGCACTTCAAGTAGACTAGCTAACCCAATCAGTCTTCCCTTAGAAATATGTTAAGTTACAGACTTTAGACCTAAGGTACCCAAGTAGAAGCCTAGTTACAGACTAGGTCAGCTAAGGACAAGTTGCAAGCATAGGTTTCTTTGATTTCTAGCTCTACCCTAGGATTTATTGGTCCCAGAGATTAAAGCATTCATGCATGTGCATTGGTCAAGTTATTTGAGGTTGGTATGATTGCAAACCAAGAAAGAGAGTAAGAAGGATTTTTTTTTAATTTTCTTTTATTTTTTTTGTAATATATATATATATATATATATATTTATTCCTCTAAATCTAACCTTGGATCAGCTATCAACATGGTCTGTGTTGGATTCATTGTTCCCATCACCGAACCTCGAAGGGTCCTTGGCTTTCGATGCTTTGAGATAACACCGCCCATGGCGACCCCAAGAACTCTTGGCAAGCGACACTTCGAGATAGTATCACCCATGGATTTCTTAAGTGAATTCAGGCCTATGGCAATCGACACTTCGAGATAGAGCCGCCCATGGTACCTGAATCGCACAATGCGCTTACATGCTCCTAGTAGGATGGATATCCTAAGAGACAAGCACCGAGGAGGTGACGTGTTATCATCACATCATCAAGCTGAGTATATACTCCACCTCTCATGTGGCAGGAACTCGTCTAATCAAGTTGTCTTTTCAAGCTTCTCCAAAGTCAAAACTTAGAGAACCAAAATTTTTTTAAGAAAGGTGATACTATTTACACATGACCAAATGTGTGTGAAATGTGGATACTTAGGTTACGAGGACTCATAAATCAAAAGGTAGAAAAAGACACCTAGTACTACCTAGCCTTTAACTCAATCCCTAGCTTTCCTTCCTCAACCTCTTGAGGAATGGTTCGCAACTTAACTCCTACTTATGTTTTTAAGTCTACAAAGGACCCTAAGGGTCTAAAGCTAGTAGCTTAACTTAGCTTCTAAAGTCAGACACCTAGAGTCAACTTAATCTAACCTAAAGCCTTAGTCTTATGCTAAAGAATGCAGGGCCCAACCAGTTAAGCTCAATTCTATCTTGGACCTAAATGCAATTTTTATTTTTTTTTGTTTCTTTTTTGGTGCAAATGCATGCTATGCAACGTTATGTAGATGTATGCAATTAGGTATATATGCTATGTATATCCCCTAAGTACATCCCTCCATGCCTAAAATCTGCAATGTCCCCATTGCATAGAAGGGTATTACCTGGGTCAGAGTTGGGCTGCCATTATTTTGTTGGTAGCCGAGTAGCCAAACAAACCTACAAATCAAGTTCAAGGATCACAGAAATAGGCCCTAAAAATGAGCATAATAGTATAGGACTAGAAAATAGGTAAACGAAGATGTTGGCGAGTTGATGATGGATACCAATGGCAAATACTCGGCCAACGAAAATGGTAATGAAATCTTCCCAGGTCACTGGAGGAGGCTCTAAATGATTGTCAAGAATAACGACCTCCAGAGGGGTAGCGGGAGGATGACAAGGACCCTCCAAAAGAAATGGGGAAGTAATAGTACAGAGATAAACCCCCAGGGTAATGGTTTGATCATAGAAAGCATCAATCCATACCCGGTACCCCATTACAAGAGATATTGGTTCGCTAAGCCCCCTATCAAAATAGAAGTGAGAGATTTCTAGTCCAAGGATTGTCTAGGGTGTCCAAGTTTCGAGACTGTGGGATGGCCATAAGATCAAGATTTGGTCTAATCGGCTTAGTGTTCATTCCTAATAGCCTTTCTAGTTCCTCAATCACATCCCTAGCATCCCTTATAATATCACAAGTATCTACCTATTCTTCATTAGTGATCAGTTCAAGGTATGAAGTCAAAATTTCACCTTTAGACATAGGCAAATCAGAGGGTGACTCCAAATCAAATGAAGGCAAGTTGGAAGCAACAGATTTAGGGATTACCCTATCAATCTCATCCCTGAGTTCTTGTTCTTTACTCAAATCCACATCGGAGTCTATATGTGAATCCACATAAATCTCAGAAGTTGCTTCCACATTTTCAATTATTTCATCGTGAGGAGGGATATCATCAATGGGTGTGCTAAGGAAACCTAATTTGATCAAAGTTGTGACATCCTCGGGTCCTAATTCTTCAAAGATAACATATTTATCCTCAGTGTTACTTTAAATCCTAAGTGCAGGTTCCTCACATAATTCCTCCTCCTCCTCAACAAGTAATTCGTCATCTACCTGAGGTCTAGATTTGTTTAACATCTCCTCAGATCCCCTAGAGCATTCTATCTGGGGTAAAAGGTTCATACTTACATCATCAGACTCCTTAGATAGGTGAATTTCAGTGTCAGGGTCCCTAAGGGTAGGTTTGAATTCCATCTCATGATTCGAAGGGAGGGTAGGATTAACAACTTGACCTAGACCTTGTTCATCAAATTTGACAAAAATACTATCATTTGGGTCAAGGTCTTCCAAAGGTACCATTTGTCCCTTCTCTTGACTTCAATATAATTCAGGTGGATACTCAACCTGATCATCATCTTCCTTGAGTTGCCACCTTTCTAAATCCAAATGGTAGCTACTTTGATCTATATATCATCCTCCCACTTAATGCATGGACTTCTCAAGGAAGGATCATCCAGTGGGGAGGGTTTAAAATCAGTCCCACAGAAGTATCTATTCTTCCTTTCAGAATCCCCAAAATTCCCCTCCAACTTAGGGTGTGGCTCTCCCAAGGGAGATGCATCTAGAATAGAGGGGTGCAAGTCATCCTCAATGGGGTAAGTTAGGTGGCTAATGTCTTCTTGTTGGCTTACCCTCGAAGATTCTCCTAATAACTCTATCATTTCTATTTGCATTTTTTGTATTTCTATTTTCAAGGTGGAGAGGTCATCATTATTATCAGGAGAGAAGTTAGGCTCATGGTTATAGTACCTAGGAGTTTCTATCCAACCATTAACATCATTCAGGGAGGATGGGTTGGGTATGTTTACGGTATGTGGGATATCAGGCAAGGTGTATCCCGCTTCTAGGTTCTGCTCACAACAGTGGGGCTTAATCAAACCAATACTCCTATAATAAGAGTAAAAAGGATCCCACTGATTGTCATTCTGTCCATCAAAGGATGGACCATCTCAACGTATGGAATCGAAGATTGTAGAGTGGGGGTAAGGGTGTGGGAAAGAGGTGAAAGAGAGGTGGTCAAATTGGTACATTCTAACTCACACCCAAGTCAAATTCTTCCCCAAGCAAATACAATTCAAAAGAACTTTTTAGGTCTTTACAGATTTAGGCACTTGAGTTTAGTTTCAGTTTGTAGGTGACAAAACAAGTTATCCAAACAGTTACGTGCCTACTTGTTGACCTACGATGTGCCTAAGAAGACCTAGTTGGAACTTAGGTGCTCTTCCCTAAAGTTCAAATGGTAAAGTCCTCTAAGGATGAAAGATTGATGGATGCAAGTAGGCCTAAGCCTTCCTTTGAAGCTATGCTTTTGCAGTGCTTTTTAACTACCCTAAAAAATCCATGATAGGGTATCCCTCTCCTTAGAGTTACAAAACCTTTGATCTTAAGTTTCAAGCACTTTGGAATCCAACGGTAGGAGGGTTCTTTCCTAACAGCTCAAAAACCTAGGAGTCTAAGTGCATGCCTTGGTGCAAAGAACAAACAAGTGTGCATACAACATAAAAGGATTTTGAATTTTGAATCGCACACCAAGTTTGAAAATCAAGTCCTTAGTTTTTAAATGATCCTCCTTAACTCAAAGTCCTTTGTCAAGAAAAATATGTGACCACTTGTTAAGATCTTTTCAATT
Organism: Thalassia testudinum; assembly: GCA_037157565.1. Lineage (NCBI taxonomy): Eukaryota > Viridiplantae > Streptophyta > Magnoliopsida > Alismatales > Hydrocharitaceae > Thalassia > Thalassia testudinum. The sequence goes on along the minus strand of JAZHRO010000015.1, from coordinate 18,068,915 downwards.
GAATTAGGTGGTCTTGCAATTAAATCCAAATGCAAATGCATGATCAAGATATGGATGCAAAGAGGATACATACCTTGTGTCCAGCAATCAATAATGCAAGAATGCATGCAATGCAAAAAATAAAGTCTAGATGCTGTTTATACAATCCTAAATGGTCATCTCTAGGGGCAAGCAGCTTTTAGCAAGTAGCTCATTTTTTTTTTACCTACTTATGCACAATCAAGAAAAGGAATAAACTAACCACAAAATAAAACAAAAACCTAAAGCTAAAGAAATGGGAATAGCCTCCCAAAAAATTACCTATGTAGGGGCCTAAAACAATGGCCGGGAGAAACCCCTCGAATATACCCCAAAATAAGGGTCTTAAACCAAATGAATGTGCAAAAAAAAAATCAAGTCTAAAGTCTAAATCCTACACTCTTAGATCAGCGGAGAGGATAATCACTCTGGATGCCCTCCTCCGGTGATGGAAACAAGGTCCACCTCAATTGTAAGTGTAGTGACTGTGGTGCTCCTCCCAATGTGTAGCTCATTGGCGATGTAGGGGTCGCCTAATCTTTGAGGCTGGTGCGACAAGATGTAGTAGATATGAGTACCTCACACAAAAAAGATTGAAGTGAAATATGTCCCAAACAAAAATAATGTGTGAACAAATAAATAAGTGCGAGTTTAACAGGTTCGTTGCCTTCCCGACAACGGTGCCATTTGAAAAGACGATTTTCATTTCGATGTTGTTTTGTATATAAAATGCCGTGCCGTTGTATTTGTTTATGTGGTAGAAAATCATTTTTCAAAATTATTAAAATTACCACTCAAAAGAGCAGGTTCGTCTTCACAGGGAGGCACGTGCCTGTTAAACTCGCACATGTCAAAAACTATATGTTCACAAAAATGTTAAAGAAATTGAGCCAAAATCCCCTTTCATATTAAGAAATCAATGCGAGATAATGCCAAAATCTCATTTATACGAAAGAAGAGGGGTGATCATGAAATTCTACCACATTAATGAAGTCAAAAAAATAAAACATCACAATGGCATTCTTCATAAAAACTAATTCACCCCTTTCATTGTTGAAATAGGGGAGGTTGTTTCCCTTGGCCTTGTCTGAAGAGGAGGGGACAACTGGCTGCACGAAGCTTGAGGAAGGTGCTCTAGAGGGAGGCGCATGCAATGGCAGTGATGGTGTAGCTAACGGTGGCTGGAGCGGGGTGTGGTGAATAGAGGGAGGTGGTGGGTGTGTGTTGCTAGCAGTAGTTGCACACGCCCCTGTTTAGGCACAGGGAAAGGGGGTACAGTTGCTGCAGTCTTGAGGAGAGTCTTGGGCGAGGGCAGTGGTGCACAGTGGTCGCATGCAATAGAGAGGAGGCGTAGCAGCGGTTGGGTGCGGGTAGGAGTGGCTTGCGCGCAGGCGATGCGCTGGAGGTGGTGCGTGGAGGAGAAGGTGAGGTGGCCTGTTGGCTCCTACGCGTGCGTGATGAGGGGCAGCACAGTTGGGCGATACATGCACGGGCGGTGGCGACGCTGCTTGGGTTGGTTGATGCGATGGCGGTGAGGCGTGGAGCTGGAGGTGCGCTTGGTCTCACGGGTGAAGGGGAAGCGGTGGTGATGGTGTTGGGTTTCTTTGGGTGGATGAGAAACAGAGGAAGAAGAGCGAAGAAGGAGATGGAGATGGTGGTGTTGTTGAAGATGAAGTGGAGGGGAGGAAGATGAGCGGTAGTGGTCATCAATCTTCATGGATGGCAGCACGTACTGTCATTGCGCGTGCCTGCGGTAAGTGAAGGCCGTTGAGGTCGAAGTTGGTGGAGATCGCGGTAGAGTGCACACCTGTGTGTACTCACAGTATTGGAAGGAGCTTCGGTTGGTGGAGTAGCCTGTCACGCCACATGCCCATGGTGGTGGAGACTCGTTGCCACAATGGAGGCTTGCGGTGGTGGAATGGGTGAGCTCGAAGCTTTGCACAGTGATGAAGTGGGATGGTGGCCTTGCCGAGCATGGTAGCCACCCCTCTGTTTTGTAGCTGCAGCTGCTTGAATTTGGAGCATCGGAGAAAGGCCAACCAGATCTGCATCCTCTGCTCTCCTTCACTACCACCTTCATTCCATGCGTTGCGGAAGCTACAGCAGTCCTTGGAAAAAAAGAAAAGTGGATTAATAAAATAAGAAAAAGAAATGATGGCTTATTTATCTACAAACCCTCACATGCAATGCTAATTCAAATACATACATGTAATGCAACCTAAAAGACTAATTATTTCAATGCATGCTATCTAAATGAATTCTAAATGGTATTTCTATCTAAACCATGCATGTAGTGTGTGAGATGCATGCATTCAAGCTAATTACAAACTAGTCTACTCATGTACTAATGCATACTACCTAAATGAATGTGTTACCCTAATGTCTAGGCATTTACACATTTAATTAGCCCACAATTATGGGCTTATCGGTCCATGCGAGATTTTGATGGATAAAATTGTTCGAATTGCTAACTTTTAGTGTCCTGTGGATTTCATTATCTTGGATCTTAACATTCCTAAGGATTTGAGACGACCTTGATTATTCTGGGAAGACCATTTTTAGAACTACAGAGGCCTTGATTGACTGTAAAAATGAGAATATACAAACAGCCTTTGGGGATGAAAAGATGAATTTACAACATTTTAAGGCTATTGAGGATTCTAATGAAAGTTGCTGGCTCATTAAAGTACTCAAGCAGGGTGAAGGTCTGACTGAAAGTGCCTCTTTGAAAGTCTTAGAATTCGAGGAACATACAATGAATCTAAATACAAGGCATTTCCTTTTGAGGATCAAGCTTTTGATAACTCTGAAATGGAAAGCTTTATATTCGATCTTGAAATTGAATCTAAGGAAAGTGAGCATAAATCTGAACATGAGACTTTCTATTTGAGAAGATTTTTGATAAGTATGAAATAGAAGGATTCACATTTGATCTTGAGGAGAATTTCTCGCCTGAAGTAGGTTAAGCTCAAATATTTCAATTTGAACTTGATGAACCTTCAATGACTGGCTTCACCTTTAATCAGATCTCGATGAACCTGAATTTGAATCATTTCCTATGAAGTTTGATTGCATATCTAGTGTAACCAAGTTTGATTTTAGCATTGATGATTTTAAAGACCTGCACTTCAAGGAAGAAGAAAAGGAGGTGGTGGAACTAACGGAAAATTTTTGGGGAAATAATACCAAGGATCTAATGGTGCCTCTACTCTTAAAGCATCCAACTCTGTATAAGGACCCTTATGACTTAATCAAATTTGATTTCCGTAAACCCAAGATTGCCCAAAATTTGCACCCTCACTTCAAATCTCATTTTCATTGGGCTCAACACTTTATGAATTACACATTTTTTATACTTGGGCTACCTATCTTTAGTCCCAACGCACCTCATGTCCTTAGCACTAATTAATGCCACTGGATATAACTTCTTCTGATTTATCCATCTTGTACCCGACCTTCTAGCATGGGGTTGCATCATCAATTGGTCTGCATTTGCAGAATCTAATTGTGAGCTTCCTTGATTTATTTGCTATTCTATTCTTGGCCCTCTCCTCTTTATTAATTGATTCATCCTTTTAAGGGTTTAGGTCTAGTTGTAGATGTAGGATTCAACGCTTGTTGGGAGGCAACCGAGCGTTTGTAGATATTGCTTTGAAATTTTTATTCAGGTTTAGAGATGATTAAGTCTTGATTTCTTTAGAACTAACAAATTTGCAGGTAACATCTATTCTTCTTTTATGTTTATTACATGCATTGAGGACATTGCTTGAAATAGGCATGGGGGGGAGGGTAGATAATATTTTTTAGAATCATTCTTATTTATCTCCAAAATTATAAGTTTTTAGTGATTTTTCCTGAATTAGTTGTGTCATAAAAAGTAGTATGTGTTTTAAAAAAAAAATGAAAAAAATCTAGGTTTTTAGAGTTTGAGCTATAAAAATATTGGAAAATTTAATTTTGAGGATTTACTGATCTTAGGAAAAGTGTGAGAAAAGTCTTTTTGGTTAGAATCTTCAAGTCATATGTTGACTTAATTATCTCTAGTATTTACCTAAATCTAGATTTATTTTCTCGAGACTTTGAAAGGAGTTTGAAAGAGCTAGAAGTATTAAGTTGAAGGAGTGATCAGTGAATGACTTAGCACTCTACCCTTAGATTTGGATATCTTAGAGTTCTAAGCATCTTCACTTGCACAGTGCACTGACTCGTCTTTTAGGCAATTTCTTTGAGTCCTTAGTGGTCAATAAGATTTAGTCTTAGGACTTGCAGATCCAAAGGATGTTATCGTGTTTCTAGCTCTTAGGATTGGTCCTATTTGTAGGGGAATGCATTTAGAATAGATGAAGGAGAGCCACTCACCTAGAAAAAAAAAAAATTTAGTTGAAAGAATTAGAAGAAGAATATATATATATATATATATATATATATATATATATATATATATATATATATATATATATACTCCACCGAAAAAAGCATCTCACTACGTATGGATGCTATCCCTTTCCATTTTCAAATAAAAATACCTGCTATAAATGGGTGTTATCATGTAGGAAAAAGAAAAAAATATGAAGAAAAAAATTAGGAATAAGAGACCAATGGATCCAGCTTAGGAGATATACACCTAGTGTGTTGACCTCGGGATAGAAAAGTAGTGAGAAAAAAGCTGCCAAATCTTAGTATGGCTTTACTGAAGACAGGATTGTCTCAGAGAGAATAGAAATATTCTAAGTTTTATTGAATGCTAGGAATCAACCTAGTTACCCGTCTGATGAGTCACATTATTTCACGTACAAGATGCTTGTTTCTCACATTCGATTCGAACCTTAGGTGGATCAACTTAGTCAGAGAAAGTTACTTTAGCGACGTAAGTCCGATGGCTAATAGGATTTCTAATTTGATTTGGGAGGTTCGGATTTGAGTTGATACTTTAGAACTGCTGAGTCTTCGACATTAAAGTTTTGCGTATAATTCCTTTGCTTTGGTGAAGAATGGGATTGATGATTTTGATATGGTATAGCTCAAAACTTGCAAGTTTGTTTCTCGTGTAAATATTATTTTCTTGCAGTTTTTCGCTTAGTGTTTTGCTCAAGGACTAGCAAAAGATAGGCATGTGAGTATGATATTTTCATATTTATTTATGTTAATTAATGTGTAACTATTGTTAGTTTGAGGGTAATTTAGGTTAGATTGCATCCATATAGGTTAGATTAATCATTTGAGAGCATTTTGTAAATAATGCATAAGTTTGAATTTTCTATGTAATATTTTCCTTAGCTGTATCTGGTACCTTGATGTCATTGTTTATATATGTGCAGGTTTCAGGTGTACGTTTGATTGAAACTTGGCAAAGAAGAGAAATTTGACTAAGCTCAAAGTGTACAGAGAGGTTGAGCTACTTTCCTACCTACACCCTAACCCAATTAGACCTTAGCCTTAACATATTTAAGAATCTAATTTTCTGTACCTGCTTCCAAAACCTATTTAACCAATTTCCATGGCCCTATATTACTACACCCAACGTCCCAATCCCCTTAATTTTGATTTCCCTACTTAAATATTTTCCTAAAAACCCAACACATATCCCTCCACGTAAACTTTCCACCGAAACGTATCCCTTCTCCACGTAAATACACCCTCTTCCCTTATCTCCACCGAGCAAAACCCAAATCCCACCGAACAAATCAATTCCAAAACCCACGTACATGCACTCGCATACACTTATACCCTCACTAATCCTACGTCCACCAATTGATTCCCACCAACTTTCCCATGGAGATATTTCCTACGTGACCCCATCCTCTTGTCTCCACTAACAGATCCCATGCAAGAGCCATCCACGTAAGACCCTTATAAAAAATCCCATAAAACAAAACATCCGGCCCCTCTCCTTGCATATAGGCAACCTCAACTCCAGCCACTGGGGGGAATTATTCTTGGGCGGCCTATACATATACTTATTTAATCTCTACGTCAAGAAGTTCACCCGATCCCGCCTCCACTTCCACGCCACAATCTACGCCGTGCCTTCGAGGCTTTAAATAGCTTTTTGTTTCATTTTCCTTGTTCTAGTATAGTTGCACTTTATTTCTAGTTGAATTCTAATCGTAAGAATTTGATATTCAAAATTTTCTAATAAAAAATTCTAGTTACTTATTCTCTACTTGTGCTTATAGTATTTCTAGTACTTAGATTAGAAGTTGCATGTTCTATATTAATCAACTCGTTCAATCTATTTACTACTTGGTTATACTCAGAAAGTGATTTTAATTTATTTGCTTATTCTAAAAATCTTACAATTTTGATTCAATTTACAAATTTTAAAAACTACTGTGTGCATTTACTACAATGAAAATCGATTTCTTACAATTATATCTACGTTTATAACAGGTGCCTACTTAGGTTGTTAGGAAGGGATATGTTCTAAGTTTTTTTAAGGATAAGGGATATGTGTTTTTAAGAAAAGATAGGATCTAGTTTGGTTGACCAAATGGTTAAGAATTGAGATCGTCTTAATGTATGGAAAATTGGGTCAATAGGTTAGATCCTAGCACTACAAAATTAATTACCTACACTGACGGAGGGATTATAATAATATTTAAATATGTTATTCTAAATCTCTCTAAATGTCACTAACCTTCATCTACATCCACATTCATTTTTTTCCTTTACTTTCTCGTTTTGCTTGTTGATGTAACTTAACTCAAACTATCCCCCCAAACTTAAACAAACCATCCCATCCCATCTCTCCTTTGTCCATCTGATCGATCTCCCTGATGCTCTCAACTCTCCGAAGCTCGCCACGCCTTTCGTCATCTCCACCTTTGCATATGTCACCGCTTCCTCTCGATGATCTCTCCTCTTCCTCTCATCTCCTTGATGCGACTCATCAATGATTGCCTCCTCCATGCTCACTCACCGACGGTCTCCTCTCACAATAACCTCTCTCTTCCACAGGTTACATATCATAGATATCTCTTTCTCTCTCTCTCAATTGTCGACATTCATGTTCCATCTTCCCCTATCTTCTATCTATCACCTCTCTTGCTCACACCTCCAGATCTCTTCCTTTACTATCAAATCTCAGATATCTCCCTCAAATCACTTAATCACCTTGATCTCAATTGCTAGATCTCTCTCCCCCTCGATCTCATCTGCTGAATCTCTCTCTCCATTGTTCCTGTGATCAAATCCACGCTTGATCTGCCTCTACCATTTGGGTTGTGTGGAATTTGGGGTTCGACTCATTTGGTGGGATGATCAAGAGGGGATTGGCCTTGGATATGGTGCTTTGCATCACGTTGGTGGATGGGATTGGCTGGAGGTCAACGATGGTGTTCGATGGAATGCCTAAGATGGTTGTGCTCCTAATGATACAATGCTTGGATCTGCTTGGGCATTTCTTTCATTTTGTTGCCAAATATCATTTAGGTCAGAGCTAATTATCGACTTTGGAAAATGTGAAGTTCCTTTATTAGTAGTTCTTGTCTGCACTATTCATCTTTATAATTTGTTATTCATTGACTAATTTGTTTTGCGCCGTTTCCATTTCAAGTTATTGTTGTAGTTTTTTTTTTGAGGAAGTTATTGTTGTAGTTATCAATTTTGTTATTCCATGACATTTAGATTTTTGACAAGAAAGGAAATTATTGATTAGTAAATAATTATTGGTTTACTAATTATTGATTTTGCTACCAGCCTAATCTTCTGATGTCAATATTATTGATTTTCTAATTGGTAACTAGTATTTGACTAGTTGATGATTTTCTAATTACGGTTATGGATCAATGTAAGCTCATATTCGATATTAGCAAGGTGTTCCTCTGCTTAAGATCTCTCAATTGGTCTCTCATGACCACTCACAAAATCAATTTAGTGTTAGGGTTATAGAATCAGCTTTTTAAATTAGATTTAGGTTAGGTATAGGTTTGGATACATTATTTTTTGTGTTTTCTGGCTTGTGATTGGACTTGGATCTCTCATTGGGACATACACAGACCTGAAGAGAATCTCACATGGTGTAGATTGAGGTCAGAGTTATTTCAATATATATCATTTTCATTTCATTATTAACTGTACATAGTTGGGTTTGTTGGTCTAGATTGGGTTATGTTGGTTCTCATTATTGTTTGCAATTGATAGTATCTAATTTAAATGTTAAAAAAAATTCTAGTGAGTTGATACTTGATTACAGATTTTCCAATGACATGAAATCCTAATTTTTCTAATCCAAGGAAGATGTGAATTAGTGATTGTCAGTGGCATTTTATATTTTTTTGACTTTCTTTTGGCATTCATATTGGTTGGTGGCGTAGGGTGCAAGTTGGATTAATTAGGATCATTCATTTTATATGTTCAAACAAGTCAGACCCCATTGAAACTGCACATGAATGTGATTGTGCATGGGGTGAGGGAGTTTCATCCAATCAATATACTCAACACTCTAAATAGAACAACTTAATATTCTGATAATAGACAACAAATTACAATAAATAAATTATCCTAATACCAGTGCCAAATATTGCTAGATATGGAATTTGATGCTCAATGTTACAAAGAGCTACATGAAAGAATCTCATTTTAGGAGGTTCTTGCCAATGAGCTCTTAACTGAATTAGGGCACCACCATATATGCCTAGAATCTCATTTTAGGAGGGTTACTATGTTAATGCTGTTAGAGATCTTTGATGCATCTTACATATCATATGATCTAAAAAATCCACTCGAGAGCTAGCTGACAAGTCCACGTTTTCACGCATTTTGAAATTGTTGGAAATCGTAGTATAGCCATGCTAAACCCTTGATCAAAATATTTAATTGATTACGAAACTCACGTAAATTTCTTTTCTTTTTAGAATTTGAGTCCCGATTGTTCGCCTCTAAGAGACATGAAAACAAGTTGAGATTTGAACCGGCTTTTCTAACCTAAATCTAACCTAATATTTTTGGTCTTTTTGTCTTTTGCGCTTTTTTTTTTGTGTTTTGATCTTTATTTTGAAAAGAGAAATGAAACCTAGATCTAGATAAACTAGCAAAAACTTAAGTGACTATGTGCATCTAAATGAGGCCATGGTGGCCGTGCATGGTGTGAACAAACCTAAATATTATATAGGCAAGCAAACATGAGGACAATCAATAATAGAAACATCATGATATTATTTATGCATAAAATATTATCACATATCATCTACACTAGAAAGCAAATAAATAGAAGAAATCCCTCACGCCGGAAAGTTGCCACTAGGGCCATCGACCTTGTGTGAGGGTGTAGGCTAGACCTTGGGTATACAAACTCGTCTACATGCCTACCAACAAGAGATGGCCGGCCACAAGAGGCTATGGGTGAGCCTTCATGGCCGTCCAAGAAGAAGAAGAAAGAGAGGGGGCTAGTGCACCCAAGTGGAGAGAGGAGAGTGTTGCACCCTTTCTCTACCAATAGCTGTCCTTGAGAAGACCTTGAAGATGGTCTCCTCTATGGCCATTTAAGAGGAAAACAAATGGGGCGTGGACCCTCTATGGTGGAGGAAGAAGACACGCCCACATGGTGTTGCACCCTCATGCTCTTCTTCTTGCCACCCTTGAAGAAGCTTGGAGGAGGCTTCTTCCTAGCCATCCATGGAGGGAGCCTTGGAGGTGGAGGATGGCCTTGAGAGGGAGAGGAGGAGGTGTGGTCGCAAGTTTGGAGTGGAGGAGAGTATTGGAGTGAATGGATGTGGAATTTCGTGGCTCTTTCTTTGCCCTTATGGAAGGCTCCATTTGGTTGCCACTTTTGGTGGCTCCAAAAATAGCCAATGCCACCTTTTTAGGATCTAGGTTGTGGGTTTTGGTAGGATTAGGTGTTAAATAGGTTGGGTCAATCTAGATTAGGTGGGTATGGACCTAATTAGGCTTCGGAAAGTCTAGTTGGATAGGAATGAACCTAATTAGGTCTAGGTCAAGTCTAATTGGATGTGTGCATGTGATTAGGCTAGGGTAACCCTAATAGGTATGAGTCAATTAGATCCTGGGTGGATCTAATTGGGCTCGGGTGCACCCAATCGACTGTAGATGCACTCAATTAGGTATGGGATGGTTCAATTGGGTTAGGGATAGGATAAGTAGGGCTATGGATAGTGGACTAGGCTTAGGAGGTCTCTAATTAGGTTTCCTAGGGTGTCTAGTAGTGTTATGAACGTGTGCCCCAGACGTATTTTAAGACGTTTGGGAGGTGGGCCAGACGTCGGACCAGACATCTGGAATTACTTCCAGGCGTCGTATCAGACGTCTGGGATCGTTGCCAGACGTCTGGAAATCTGTTATCTTTGACACGCGCGGGTCGTTTGCGCGCCTGAGCGCGCAGACCCGCATATTCGCTTATTCCTTGTGCGGCTGCAGATTCCCCTGTCGCGCTCCTTTTCTCTCCTCCTCGTGCGGCCTTAAAAGGCCACGCGCTCTTCCGTCACCACCGCCTCCTTCCTCTTCTCCTTCAGCCAGTGAGCGCAAGAGCGAGCGCAAGGTTGCAGCGGCAGCGGCGGCTGCAGTGAGCGCGGAGGAGGTGTTGTGTGCGAGAGCAGCGCTCAGCCGTAAGGGCGAGCTCGCCGGGGCTGCCAGGGCCGGCCGGCGGGGAGCGCAGCGGGCACGGGGCGACGCGGGAGGGACTGCTGCGGTCCGAGCAGCAGGCGCACGAGGTGCGACGAGGCGCGGCATCGCGAGCAGAGGGCGAGTCGCGGCCTGATTCTGGAAACATTTCCAGAATCAGATGTCTGGGCTGATAGCCAAACGACGGGGGCGACGTCTGGAAGACCATCCAAACGTCTGAAAGGTGAGTTCTTCCGTCTTCTTCCTTCCTGTCGAATGACCGTACTGAGAGAGAGAGTTGGGTGCGCGCAGGCTCGGTGATTCGCCATCCAACGCGAATCAGACGTCTGGCTGTAGTACCAGACGGCGAGAGCGACCTCCAGACGTCCGGGGTGACCATCGGACGTCTGGGAACTAGGCCAACGTCCCCGCAGGCTTCTGGACGTCTGAGAAACCATGCAGAACAAGGTAATTCTCTGATCCACTTTTTAAGACGTCTGGAAGAAGTTCCAGACGTCTGATTTTGCACAGTGTCGTCATTTTCGACCCCTTGAGGGCCCGTTCGGGTTCCGTTTTCCGCGTTTCGAGTTGCGTTCTTTTCGGAATTAAATCCTCTACCTGTCTACAGTAGCTATACACTGTTTTGAGACACTCCTTGTGTTTGATCCTTGTGATAGGACCTCTTTCCGTTGCAGTCTTGGGGGTCGCGGAGGCATGCAGGATTCCCGATCACGCCCCCATTACTCCCGTCGTACCTGGTAGAGTGGCTTTAAGTATAATCTGTTAAATTATGAAACCATAAATAGAACCTAGGACATTGCATGAATCCTAGGAATGAGAAATAGATTGAATGGTAGATCCTAGGGTGTTGCATGAATCCTAGGGCTGGAAAACTAGATTGTATGATAGATCCTAGGATATGGCATGAATCCTAGGACGGGAAAACTAGTGGAATGTATGAATACTACAGTCTTGGAAAATGTGGAAAGGAAATAATAGCTGCCTGCAAATTCATTTAAACAGCTGCCTGTTATGAATAAATGAACATGATTAAGAATATGGGTTGTATGAACGTGAAACTGAAATGGTGAAACTGGAATGTTCTGAGTTAAAGAGCTGGAACCCTACGGGGAATTAGGAGTAGAACTCCTGGAAAGGGAATGGAAAAGAATTGGGGAAGTGAGCTGGCCCTTGAGTACGGAGTACCAAGGAGAGCGACTGTCCCCCTATTTAGTGCAGAGCTGAGCTAGCCACCCCAGGGATCCGGGGTTAGGACTGGCCACTCTGTACCGACTTGCTGGCCCTCGTGTACATAGTACCGAGGAGAGCTACTAGTGTAGGGAGGTACTAGCTACCCCACGGGCCCCGGGGTTCTGCTAGCCTCTTACACCGACTTATTAGGCCCATTGGGGCAAACCAGGGTAGTCAGGCGAGGGTGTGCGGACTGTGGAGGGGCAAGGCCCCGGTTTGGTTACTGTGGAGGGGTTGGACCCCTGTTACTGAGAGGGCTCTGTCCTGGACTGGTTCCGTGCTGTGCTTTGGGCGCACCCGTTAATGGAAACGACTGACTGCGTGCCAGTACGGGTTAGCTACCTGTGCGTTTATCACGCGTGCCGTAGTCACCGTTACGTCTGTTCAGTGACCTTGGGGTGGTTGACTGAGGGTAGGATCACCACGGGGGACTCTCCCAGCCAGGAGAGCACCACGTGCTACTTCTACCTTTTGGAAAAGACTGTAATCAAGATCGTTCCCACGAGGAACATTCGAGATCAAGTGAAGGATCTGAGAAATTAATGAAATCGTGAGATAATTGAAAGACTTAAATAAAGAAACTAACAGAACTTAACAGCTACTGTACACACTACTGTTTCTTTAGTTTTAGTTGCCACTCTACTCAGCGTTTTGCTGACGTGTTACACTCGTTACCTTTCAGGACCAGGTGTTGAGCAGCCAGGGTCAGCGGCTGCAGAGGACGCTGGGCCGAGTAGGGTCCAGTAGAGTTACCATTGTTTCTTGTACCTCTTTTTGTTCCGTTATAGTGAGTAGTTCTTGTTTCCGCTGTACTTTTCTTTACCTGCAGTTCATATTTAGTTATGAATGTTGTTCTACTGTTGTGGTGGTATATACTGTAGTAGTTTCTTTCCTTGCTGCTGTATTTTCTTACTGTTAGTTATATTCATGTTGAATGTGGTTTATTTTACCGCTCTTTTGGTTACTTCCTCGTTGGACGACTAGGTCTTGGGATTAGTTGAGTCGGTCCGGTTCTCGTGTCTCGTAGGGGCTCAGGAACCGGGTCGTTACAAGTAGGGTTCCTAGGTCAAAATAGGTAAGGTAGGGCTTCCAACACCAAAATTAGGAACTAGAGAGCAGTATCAGACGTCCAGGATAGTGGTCAGACGTCTTATGCTACAAAATTGGACGTCTGGACATTAAATTAGATGTCCAATTCTGTATCAGTATGAGTTCTGCCTTCTTGGATTGTTATTATGTAGAAATCAGATGTCTAGCCAGATGTCTAGACGTCTTAAAAGGTGTTGGAGAGTGGGTTTTAGGTTTTCTAAGGTGGGTTTTGGTTCCTAAGTGTTTGGGAGAGGGATAGGGTGGATAAGAACATGGATAGTGCTATCCATGTTTGGGTTTTGAGGCTAAGATGTCCTAAGAGAGGTTGTTTTGGGTTTGGGAAGGTTGTCCTAGGGTTTCTAAGGGTAGGGATAAGGCAATCATCCTCACTCCTCTTATCTGGATCGGTCTTCTTCTTCCTTTATTGCTTTATTCGACTATCTCCTTCATTCTGGATCACTTTATTACCTTTAAATAGTAATAAAAATCATTAAATAGCAGGATATCTCATCTTATTCTAAATAGACTGATGCAATGCATGATATGCAAGATATGAGTGCAATATCCACAAATTAAGCTAGATTCAAACATTATTTAGGTTGATTAGGACCCCTGATTGTTGTGCAATCACTAGCCAACAATTGAAAGTCTAATTGGAGTGATAGAGAGGGGGTAGGGGTGGGTGATTTGATTTCTTCCTAAAATATACCTATCTTAAAGATTTATGTGACTTTTCTTTATATACGTATAAAGAGAAGAGATGACCCTGGGTATAGATTTATATTCTAGTATGTTTTGTAGCTCTACAGCATGTCATCTATGCCAAATGGGTTTAGATAAACCAAGCATAGGAAATTTATGGTAAAGTAAATCCTGATATTACTGGGAAGTGGCTTATAACTCCATAGGATTGTGGATCTCTAAAGACTAATTCATTGGGACAATGACCATTAAATATCATCCATTTCCTACCACTTGCTAAAGCTAATTTTACAATTCCAAAGGCATGGTATACCTTAATCCCTTATTTCATTACTTTTGTTCTGGGGGCTGATGTAGGCCCTCAAGCCTTAATTCAATTTTTTAGTTATTTAAGTTAAGATCTACAAAGCAACTTCAACTAAAATTGTAAATCCTCTCTATGAATTGTAAAGAATGATGAAATAAGCAAATCAGTTAGTTATATATTTAATCTAGATAGCATACTTTTGGAAATCCTTTGTCATGTACATAACCACTTTCTCTAACTGCTCTAATGTTATATTTGTGTTTGATAAGTTGCGAATTCACCTTCCGTAAAGGATGTGCAAATTCAGCGGACACTATCAACAAAACCAATTGCTGAAGAGTTGGATGAGTGAGTCTCATTCAAATCCCAAGTCTACTCCTGACATATTTTTTTTCCCGTCAATTTATTTTGCACTTTGTTTCCTCTACAGTGGATGTCTTGAGGCAATGAGAGCTTTGATGGAACATGAACACCTGGGGGTACCCTTATTTCTTATATTTCTTATGACTATGATTACGAAACACATGCAATGATTATTTCTTAACAATGTTGCAAGTATTTCTATAATCTAAGAATTTCATGATTTAAATATGAATACATCACATCACATGTTGTGATCTATCATATTAAAAGGTAATGTTGATATTAGTATGCATCAATGGCTATAGCATTTTCATATGCCTAAAAAGTAATTCCCAAAATCAAACAACGAGGGTGAATCATTAAAAGCATTCCATAGAAGGTTACACAAGATAGATGGAATCATCGTGTATTTAATCTGAACTCTACATGTATGCAACATGATAGAATGAACCAAAGAATAAGAATGTTCTTGCATTGATATAGGAATGCAGAAATGATTTCTAATTCACCATTATTGGTATCAATATGTATTTTGTTCCCCAAAAACTTCAAGCTTAACTATCTATTGAATTTCCAACTAGGTTCAAAGACATCTACACCATTAAGTCAAGGTACAAGATAAGTACTTCCAAAGCATAATTGAGAGGGCTTGCAACTTTATTGCATTGCCGATCGCCACCATTACAAATGGAGCTATTGAGGCACACTACTAGAAAAATTAGTTTTGATCATAGGCATTTCATCATGATTTTTAAAATCAGGATAAAAAATAACTTATGGTCACATCCTGTGGAGGTAGATAAGAATTAGTTTACATTTTATCTCTTCGTCTCGATTTTAAAACCATGATGAAAAGGGTTTTACATAAAAAAAAATTTGTTTATCATTGCAGGCCACAGTAAAATAAAAAATGCTATCATCATTGCTGTTGTACTTATCAGAACTTTTTTCTTGTTTTGTGTTTTTCTTCCTTGGATGCCTATTATAAGGTAGAGAGGCAAAGTTCTAAATAAAACCATCTGTACAAATTCTCAATACAAACTGTTTCTGATACTGGAGGATTTTCAATTTTAGTATCAAAAGAGAGCAGCTATTCCAACATTTTTCTAAATGCACCAACCCTTATCCCTCGTACTCCTTGCGTGCCCGATGTGGATTCTAAACTCTTGCGCCACTGACCTTATCCTATTGCTTCTTTGAACTAGACAGTGCAATTAGAGGGCTACCTTGCAAGTTTTTTTTTCGGTCATACAAAAGCAAAATTACACTCTCTAGGATTTGAACCTAAGGCATTAGATTTTAGAGACCCACATTCTACTAAACAGAACTACACTTTCCTAAGGTTTCTTGTATATATATTTTGCAGGGTGAATGCTCTGCCTCATAAGCCATTGGGAATGCCCCTTTCCCTACTTTAGTACGGCTATTGATCAATGGCTTCAATCAATTAGTGATGATTCCCCAACTTACTGATCAAGAAATGTTTTGGATAATTGACCTCCTTTAAACACTACAGCCCCTTAATCATGATGACCACATTCTAAACAGCAAGCATATGCCTTTTTTTTCCCCACCTTGTTGCATGCTTCTAGTTAACTACAATCTATCCTTGGCTCTATCCATGCCAATACTATCATGGCATCAAGAGTGGATTCAAGAAGGGCAAACCCTACCTTATTTTCCTTTCTCCCTCAACTATAGCCCCTGTGATGGTAGCAATAGGAAAATAGAAGTCTCCGCTCTCTCAAGCAGTAGCAGCAGCATCTTTCCTTGGTACTCCTTTTTTTTCCATAACAGTTATAGATCCTTCCAGCTCCTTATCAGTTGCAGCAATAATAGCAGCTATAGCGTACCTATTCTTCTTGCAACAACACCACATCCGTCTTCTTTCTGAGCAATAGTAGCTACTATCCTTGGGAAGCAACAATAGCAATTGCAATGGTGAGAAGGGGGTGTTCAACGTAGGAATTGGAGTGAGAAGGGGGAAAAGGTGCTGAGCGGTGGTGGTGGCAGAATTTGGCAAAAGTAGGGGATTGGTAGAGGTAATCAAAGGGAAAAGAAAATTAATGTCAATGTCCACCTCTATATAGAATGGAAAATGTGAGTAACAGCCTTCATGTTTCAAGCATCTCATGAAAAAGTTGATTGGAAAGTCCAATCAACTTTCCAAAAGAGGAAGCAATCCCCTCTCCTAGTTATTGGCGTAAAGGGTAGGCTACTTATAAATACCTCTAAATTTTATCTATAGGACAAGATAATGTTCTGTGTGGCACTGCAAACACCAAATAGAAATCAATTTAATTAGTAACTCCAGGTGAGTGGTTTCGAGCTTGTAACCATGATATATGTATAATAAAGTTGACAAAACTTTCTCTTCAGAGATGGCAAATATGGTGAAAGACATTAGCATCCTAATAGAAATGGTTACTTAGTACCAAATCAACTTGTCCTTATCTATTGAACTTTTTTTAGCTTCTCTTGCAGTTATAATGATTCTATTACGGAAACCATCAGGAAAATCTGGAATTCCAAAATCTAAGATAGAATCAAAATGTTCTTTCGGAAACTCATTATCATTGCACAACTCGTTGATGAGCATATCATGAGGTATACGCAAGCTGTAATATGGCCAATATGGAGTTCCTGTGAACCCTCCAAAACTGTTTCAATCATTCAAATTGAATTCACGTCCTTTAGATTCAATTATTCCTTTATTGGTTGTTTTTACAGGTTTGTTATGACTAGAGCAAAGGTGCTGAAGACCATAATCCTACAACAGAAAACTCTTACATTTACTTGCATTCTCCTCAATTCATACACTTCTAGATTATCCCTATTCCATTTCTTCATTCATTTAATATAATCATGCAAAGCAACCATATTCAGATTTCTTGTTATTACCTGACAATCCAATTAACTTTCATGCCAGGTTTGCATGCTTGTTTACATGATTAATTAAATGTATGATGCTAAAATGACGTTTGCTCTTTCCTCACCATATAGGAGTCTGTAGTCAAAGGGAACCCCGTTTAATGGTACTATTCCCAATGCCTATATTAGCACCTTATGCTGATCACCTCATTTTTTATCCAATTTGGTATAATGTTGACAGCAAATGTTAAGACTTTTGTTTCTCATAGTTCAGAATTTTGCAAGAGTCGAATACTCTTTTCCCATATCATTTCCTTCAATATTGAAGCTCTATATCATTATTATTTTGAAATTGTTAGAAATGACTTCAAGATTATTCATTTTCTGACCACTCCTAGTTTGTGTTAATTTAGGTTCTTGAAACATGAATAGCACCAGTGGTCTACTAGTAGAATTGTATCCTTCCATGGTATAGACCTAGGTTCGATTCCCAGCTGGTGTATCCTTTTGTTTGGTCCTAAGTTAAAGCATCCATTTTTTAATCTTTGTGTTTGATAAATTTCTTTATTGCAAACAAAAAAATGGGACTTTTGATTCCATGGTACATATGTTAGTTCATGTTAATTTTTTTATAAAACATGAATAGTTTGTGTTAATCATTTTTTTGAGATAGAGAAACCTGAAGGCAGATGAAAGAGGTGTCTATGAGTTTTTCTCAAGGGCTTGAAAGGTTAGTTTACTTAAGTTACATGTTTCATTAAATTGGTTTTAAGTTTATTGTCATGCTCCTTATCTAGTTACTAGTTGACTAAATCTATTAAATAAAAGTTATTTTAGTTAGTTGATTAATTGGTATGCATTGAATGCTCCTCAATTCCTCCTCGATTTGCCCAAAAGGGTTCTAGGTCATCAAAAAAACAAATACCATGTTAACATGATCCTGAAATAACGAATCTGTCAGTGGATAACAGCATTCATAGATTATCTCATTTCTGTTTGTTGATGATTTATTTGTTCTCTATACCATGGTCACATAGACTTTTGATCAAAAATCATCTCCCTTTCATATAAGTTGTTTCCCATGAAGCAACAAAGTCTAGAGAAGGCTTGGAATTAGTGGTGGCCACCTTAATAGTGTTGCTAAGTTGGAACGGCAACATCATTGGAATTAATACACAGACCAAAAAAACACTAAGTCAACAAAAGTTATACCGTATATGTTGTTTTCTCAACTACAGGTGCACTTGAATTGCGAAGTCATTCCCTGCAGACCTAAAAACCAGAAAGAACTATTGTGTAAGTCACAACAATGGCAGAGTTGCTTGAGTTTCTTTAGTTCATGACACAAAACATATTCAACCTAATTGCAGATTAGTCTTGAATATGTTCGGGCATAGGAGGTCGCAAAATTAGAATTGTCCTGATATTCTCTGACAAAACCTTCCATTGGCATCTATCGGTCATGGGATCAAATTCCATGACCAGCATCTTTACTCATCTTAAAAAGAATCCAGTAGTTTTTTCTATCAGCTTGTTAAGAGAACTTTTGCATTTGGAAATCTGTAGTGTGATTCTTTTGACTACCCTTAGGATTGATTGATCTTTAGGACATAGAAATTTGAAATACTTGTCTTCTGAATAGGCTTTTGGTAGGTTCCAGTTTAACCTTTTGGATTGGATTTTTTAATGATATTTGTGTAATGAGAATTGCATATAGATAAACAAGCCATTACTCTTGTACAGGGATTGTAACCAATCGTAGATATTTGTTTGAACAGGATTCATGCTTGGGAGTCACCTACAAACCTTTGCCCATCTTCATAGATAAGAACAACGGAATCGTAGTAGAGTTCTACAGCCTTTTACCCCATGGTTATAGCCTCTCCAAGAAACCTGTCTTTGAACAACATAAATTATCTTGTCTCTTTATTACGTTTTTCTCCTATTTTGGATGGAATTTTCAATATCAGATGTGTAATGAGATTGAAGTTGCTATACTTCAACATCTTTTTCCTATAAGATTACCTTTGTACATGGCATCATTATCTCTAAGGCACTTCTAAACTTATTAGACCTTTCTAGGTCAGGATAGTATTCTCTATAGGAT
Organism: Thalassia testudinum; assembly: GCA_037157565.1. Taxonomy (NCBI): domain Eukaryota; kingdom Viridiplantae; phylum Streptophyta; class Magnoliopsida; order Alismatales; family Hydrocharitaceae; genus Thalassia; species Thalassia testudinum. Next base: position 18,049,650 of record JAZHRO010000015.1, on the reverse strand, counting down.
TGTCAATTCTCTACGCCAAGTTGGGGGTCTCCGCTTGTGGAATGCCAAATTTTTTTGTGATTTAAATTTTTTCAAAAAATAATTCTAATGTTTTTGAAGCTTCACAAAAGTCTTTTTAGTACATTTTGCCATAGTAACTATGAGCAAGCGTTCTTGTTTTATGAATTTCAAACTACCTTATATGTGTTCTTCAAAGGTTACTAGTCTGGTTAAGAAAGGAGCTAAAAAAATTACATTAAGCATTAGTGATGGTGCAAATGATGTCAGCATGATTCAAGCAACTCATGTTGGAATTGGCATAAGTGGACTTGAAGGAATGCAGGCTGTAATGGCCAGTGACTTTGCTATTGCTTAGCTTTGCTTCCCCAGTGGTTTGCTTCTTATGCATGGACGATGATCATACCTACGATTATGCAGGATAGACTTGCATGCTTTATTTCTAAGCTTCTTTCCTAATTTTTTGTTTCTTGTAGGGGGTGAGGAAGTCCTCAAGAGGCACCTTTAGGTTTTCCCCCTTTTTGTAGCCCATTGCCTCTGAGTCTATATGAAACAAATTGATGTAGAAGTCTCTTCAGGATAATCTAGGAGGTCATTTATTAAACCCATGATTTAGGATGATCTTTGGAAGTTTCTGTTCTCAAAATGATCATCTTTAAAAATTTTGAAGCAAAATACACATTGTAAAATATCAAAATTTTGTTCAAGAAATAAATCCAATTGAACGTTGTAAAAACAGATTTGATATCAAGATAGGATAAGTATTGGGAAGGTAGATATAAAAACATGAAACAAGGGAATTCTTGTCGGTGAGCAGAGGTTATATTTATTATCATCAAGTGCACTTGTGCCCTATTCAACTGTCCTTGAACGTTTGTGTTTCTAGCATTTTTGTCTATAGACTCATAAAGTTGAATTGGTATTTCTTTGTTCATAATTTTTTTTTTTTTTGGGTGACTGCCCCAAAAAAATATAAACATGCTTTCATCTGTTAGGCATGTTGATATCCTCTACTTTAGTCAACTTCTTATTTTGTTGGTTACATCTTTGAGACTATGCCAATATGTTCATCCTAGTGTAACATCTGAGAAGAATCTCCACCCCAAGTAAATACTTGCATTTTTAGGAGGACCTGGGTGAGGCATTTTTCATTCTCCATTTAAGAAACATGTTTCTATCTTTGTATGTTTCCTTGCCCATTTAATGAACAATGTGATGAATTTAATAGTGTAAGGTGACTGTAAAGTCATTCACTTTCATTTCTTAGCCTCAGCTACCATGCAATTAGCATATTGATGTTCTTTCTTTTCTTTTTGGTTGTCCTCCTCCGTGTACAATGTTATTTTTGTAGCTTTTCCAGTCATAAGAGTAATGGCTATAGATAAATAAGCCATTATTCTTCATGAGATTTTTGTTTATCTACAACAACGATTTTACCAACGAATTTTTTATTGGAAAAAGCTTCTGCATTACATTGACATAAGGTTTCATTGGTACAATGGTTTACACTGATGGTCATAAGTGTCGCTATTGGCATAATCGTGAAATTAAAACTTATGATAGCATGATCATCACTGTAGCTCCAAGTACAACACCGACAGTTTTTACCGTCGATATACCCTACAGCGACGCCTCCTAAGAGAACAGTCTAAATGACCATCGGAATAACTCTTTATACCAAGAGTGACAGTCATTTCAACCTATACCGATGGTTAAAAATCGTCAGTGTAGGTGCAGACTGTTGTGTAGGTTGGGAAATTTAGGTTCCTAATTAGGCTAGGGTTAGGTTTAATTGGGTTTCCAAATAGGTTCACCAACTTGATTTAGCCTTATTCTAAATGAGATCAAATCTAGAAGTCCCTTTAGCCATGCTCCAATCAACTTGAAATTTGGTACCTACACACATATGAACAAACACATAAGGTAATAGCTATAGCTAAGGGAAAATCGCATAAAAGCCCAAAATTATGCATAATTTATAGAATGCTCTAAAATGATTAAACTAACCTATATGGATGCAATCTAACCCAATTTACTCTCAGACTAACATTAGTTAGGCAATAATTAACATAAATAATCATGAAATTATTACACCCCCATGCCTATCTTTTGCTAGTCCTTGAGCAAAACACTAAACTAAAAACTGGAAAGAAAATAGTATTTACATGGGAAATCGATTGCTATGTTTTGAGCTAAGTCAAATCAAAATCATCCATCTCAATTCTTCACCTAAACAAAGGAATCATACAAAAATTCTTAATGTGAAAGACTTAGCAATTCTAAAGTATCGACTCAAATACAAATTACCTATAAGTCAAATCAGAGACTCTATTAACCTAGGACTTGAGTCTCAGGAGCAATGCTTTGTTACTTTGTTAACCCACCCAAGGTTTGAATTGAACTCGAATTTTAAGCCTCTATGTATGAAATCAGATATTTGACTCATCAAATGGTAAACCTCATTGAACTCTAACGAGTAGGAAATTCATGTCAGGAAAAATTGTTAAGGGTTTTGTGAACCCGAGTCGTTGTAATCGCAAGAAAACTTGACTGTCAAATAAAATTTATAACTAGGATGGTGAGTCCCAAGTCGAATTCAGGGAGACGAACGTTTGATTTATCAAATCCACATTTGTTTTATTTATTTTTGGGGCTTTCTAATTTTTTTGAGTATTTTTAGATAGGTGGAAGATCAAATGGAATATTATCTAAGATAATCTACTTTCTAATAAAATAAATAAAGAGAGAAGATAGATAAATAGATAGAGAGAGATAAAAATGATATATTGCAAATCAAAGTTCTATTAAACTAACAAAATATACAAATATGATAAGCAAAACAACAGAGAGAGGGAGGTGAGTCGAATCTTCCGAAGTGGCTGTCTGGCGAGACGATGGCTAATGGAGAGGTAGATGGGGTTACCTAGACTATAGGGAAGGCGGTGAGGTGATGGTGGTGATCTACTGCCTGAATGGCGAGGGGACAACTCTAGAATCTCCTATGAAGGTGGTGAGGATCAGGACGAATATTTGGTGGGATAGGGAATTGCTACACTAATAGGAGGCTTCTTAGTGTTTGGGAATGGCTCTTGGGAGCTTGGAGAGCTTTTTAGAGCTTTAGGAGGGATGAGGGATAGCTAGGTAGAGATGAGGAAGAATGGAAGGTGTAGGGGGGTTTTTATAGGTCTTGGAAGGGTCAAGGTTCTGCTATATGCACTTGTAGCTGGTGCAATGAGGAAGAAGAGGAACAATTAGATCTTGATCGTGTAGTCAGGAGTGCATGATGATTGTGCACACCACCGGAGGAATAGCGCATAGCACGTGCTTGAGAAAGGAGAAACAAGAGCCAGTCATTGGATCTTCAACGGAGGGTGCAAGTCACGCTAGGATCGCATTTCAGATTGCACGTAACACGCTGGAGGCTCGTCAGATCGTGCATGATCGTGCATGTGTAGTGCTTGCTTCATGCATTACGCCATGTGGCCACGTGCATGCCGCTTATCGTTGATCGAGTGGCTCTATTTAGCGCATCCATTGAAGGGTGCTCGCGAGGGATCGAACCTGCGCCCTTGCCTTTGGAATCGCTTATGCGACTATTGTGCCAAGGGCACTCTTATGTCCAGAAGTTCGTCGTGTGAGCTAATAGGTCTACATTAGTAGACTAAATTATAGCATAACTACATTAATTTTGGGGATTGTATTAAATTGGGACATGCATTTTATTGCATAATTAGTTTAATTCTGTGGTTTATTATTCCCACACATTTCCTTATTTTATGCACTTTACCATGCAAGTAATTAATTATGTGCATCTATTATTTTTTTGAAAGAAAAAAAGGACCACCACTAGTAATAATAGCCATCCAAATTTATTGATAGGAAATCAATTACATAGATGAAAGCCACAAATTGGCTGAAGAGATTACATCATTACAAATTTTATCCACCCATCCCCTCCCACCATTAAAAATAACATCATTTTTGGCTCTCCAAATCACCCATAAGACTACTGCCATTCGGACTCGAGGCCAAGGTGAATCCATAAATTGCATCCACAAATCATCCCATGTTGGCATGGTGGAGGAGAGCGTTCAGCTCTAAACCACATTTGAAACAAGATAGGAGTCAAATAGGTATCTGACACCATCTTCATCAAACCCACATAAAAGGCAAACCACAGATGGCATGCCCATAATACAATGTTTGAACACACTTCTGACCAGACCATCCCTTTTAGTCAACCACAAGAATATCTGCACCTTTAGGGGAATCCTCAGTTTCCACACCATCGAACACATATGCCGATGTTTGTCGCTCCTACTACCTACAATCAAGCAGCATAAGCCTTGGAAGGCATATAGATATCTTCCTTCCAAGTGAAACCATCCACCCCACCACAAGGGCAAAAAGCCTCCAACATCTCCATCATTCTCCTTGTCTCCTCCATAGATCTCCCTTATAATGATCCTTCTTCGTTGGAGCAGACCATATGTCGGCCTCCTCTCAGTACCTTGCTACCTTTGCATCGTCCGACCAAAGGATCGTGGATGTAAGTCCTCCAAACACCCTCTTCTAAATCAATCATCCTTCAAGAAGGTATATGACGGCTTGGTCAAGTGTATAATGTCCACCAGTGACTCTGTTTCACCATACGAGTCTTTAATCACATCCTGCCACATGCCACTTGCACCTTTGAGGATGATAATACCCCACTTGAGTAGAAGGGAGTCACCAAACTCCTTGAGAGATCGCACTCCCAACCCCTCCTCGTTCTTTGGATTGCAAATGGTGCTTCACTTAACAGGATGAATAAAACTCCCCTCATGGCCCGTACCCTTCTAGAAGAATCGCTTTCTCATCACATCCATCTTTTTAAGAACCATTCCTTGTGGCTTGAACATGGATAGAAGGAAAACAAGAATAGTAGATAGAACAGAATTCAAAAGTACCAGTTATCCCCCTTTAGAAAGTAGCTTGCCACACCACCCAGAAAAACGTATTGACATCTTTTTTAGAATATCCTTCCAATCATCACACTTCATTTTTTGTCCCGCAGTGGAAGGCTCAAATATTGAACAAGAAGGGTCATCACTGGCATCTGTAAAAGCTATGAGATGGACTCTTGCAAATTGGACACGCCTCCAAAGCATACTAGAGAAGACTTGGCCCCATTAATCTTTATCCCAGATAATTCCCCAAAGTTGTCCACAAGATACTTGAGGCACCTTGCCTCCCTGACTCCCCCTTCAATGAAGAACATTGTATTGTCTGCATACTGCAATATAGGTGTCAACGCTCGATTATTCTTCAAGGTGTACCCATGTAGAAGACCGCCAGCACATGCCTTAAAAGTGAGGCATGCTAATGTGTCCACAGCAAGAATAAATACAAGAGGTGCCCAATGATAGCCCTATTTTACCCTTTTCTGAGGCTGGATCCACTACCCTATAGGACAACCATTCACCAAGGGGGAGAAGGAGGACGTAGTAATGCAACGCTTCATTCACTGTACCCAATTTTCTGGGAAGCCCCTCCTCCTAAAGGTCTCCCAAAGGTATGACCAAGAAATGGAATCATATGCTTTGGAGAAATCAACCTTCCACATAAATGCAGCCTTTTTTTCTTCGCACCCACCCAGAGACCATCTCTTGTGTCAAACTAAAAGCCTCCTGCAATGACTGATGATTGCGCAACAATTCACACCAACAAATTGTCAATCTTATTCTATATTATAACTTTACATATCTAGGATTAGATAACTATACTTGCATTTTGTAAATACATGCATTCATCCATATTGAGAGAGGAAGAAAGAGAGAGAGAGAGAGATAGAGCCCTCACTACCACCTAAAATCACCCACCTATTCACCTATAATAAATAAACAAAACCTTAAGTGCCTACCCACAAAACACCCAAATATCCCAAAAAGAATATCCTAACAGCTTGCTTGCGCCACACCCTCTCCCATTACCTATATAAGACTATCCATCCCTCCCCTCCAAAGGGTCAGCACCCATCTCATACCCTCATGCACATAATAGCACACCTACTCAGCTGTTACGGTTGAAAATCGTTAGAAAAATATTGTGTTGTAGTATAGCGATGAAAATCGATACAACATTTAAATTTATAAGTGCTCGGAAAATTGAGTTCTGAGGTCGTTCGTAGGAAGCAAATATGGAATTCAAACCACTAATCAAAGTAATAAGAAATGAGCGCAATAACCAATTCACAAGAAAGATATGCAATGAATAGTCAAATATACTTAAAATGATATTCAATAATAGCAAATTGTGTCTCAGAAATCAATTGGATAAAAGGAATAATTAAAACCTGAAATGGTGATTTGAATCACCAATTAATTCCTCAATCAAGCACAGATCCCAATCAATTTCTCTGTCTTAAGCCAAATCAAATGTTTCAACATTGGTCACAACCAGTTAACCACGTCAGCACAAAGCCAATATCTCCATGGTAGTCTCAACAAATATCAGACGTTAAACACATGAGGGAGGCGATTTACAGTCGCCAAGCACAGCGGCACAAACCACCTCAGAAAATCCGCTAAGTGTTGAGCGCACTGGCACACACCCTGAGGCACTGATGCACGTTTCCCGAGGCAAAGCTTCCCCCCTCCCTCCTTAGAATCTCTCCTCTTTCTCAAATCTAGACCAGGTAATTGGGTTATTGGGTCATGAGCAGTCTAGAGACCCGCAGGTAGTGATCTCAGGTTAGAAGTGAAGGCTAAGGTGAGTGGGGACCTTACCCCCGTGTGAAAGGTGATGAGGCTACAATGCAAAGTCAATTTATTCAGCTTTGCAAATTTTATGCATACGATGTGGTACTAAGAGTGCTTTCTTCCTTCACTGCCTTCGTGTCAGGAGATTGAGGCGTCAAATTAGAGCTACTCTTGGGATGCCTTCGTACAATTGGAGTTGCAGCTGCCTTTGCAAGGTGAATCCGCCGCTGTAGGATACGAAGCTGTGGCTGGAGGTGGACGGGTTGCAGTGGGCGGAGGCGAAGAATCAACGGCGGCATTGGAGCTCTGATCTTAACCTGAAACACAATAGAATGGTCTTTTGGCCCAATTAAAAAGCTCAAAGGAGTTTTCGGAGCATGACAAATGCAACAGTGGTGTTTGTGAGGTGTAAGGAGATGTGTGGTGGTCGTATGATGTGGGAGAGTGCGTGCGTGAGGTGTGGTGTTCGACGAGGGTCTGGAGTGAGTGAAATGCCCAATAGGTTGAGGGCTTTTATTCATGGAGGTGAGACGAAGGTAGTGGTGGTGGTAGTGTAGTGATTGGTGGTGTGTAGCGATAGGACGAACCTTGCCGGAGCTTCACCAGTCGCGAAGAAGACGGAGGTGGAGGAGGTGATTGTGTGGTCGAATTAGGTTCCTAAAGAGTTAGACTAAAGCTAAAGAAGGAGAGGAAAAAAAGGACCTAGTTACTGGATGAAAGGGGGGTGGAGTCCTCGCCGGTGTGGCTGTTGAAGCTGAGGATGATGAAGGCCTCAGGTGAGTGAGACGACGATGAGGAAAGGGGAAGAGTGCCTCCGCTTTGGTCGGCGAGAAGCAGACGACGGTGAGGAAGAGGGGGGCACTCCCAATTTGGCCGTTGGAAGGTCGTAGGAAGGTGTAGGAAGAAGGTCGCCAGAGCCACGGTGGAGGTGGTCGGAGAAGAGAGGAATTGAGGAATTTAGGTCAAAACTGGGCTCAAAGTGGAGCTAGGAATGTGCACGAGCTTAAATAGAGCTTGATTGGACCTTGAATCACACAAAATTAGTGCGAATTCCTTACGAAAATTGTAAGGAACCCCCATTGATTTCGTGAGTTTCACTAGAGCTCTAGGATTGGTTTCAACTCTTGGAATCTTGTCCAATGTGTAAGGAATTATCTTAGGAATAATCTCTCCAAGTTTGGAGAGATTTGAGTGAGAATCTAGCGAGAAATAACACTTATAGTCAACAATAGAGGTTTGTTCACATTCATGGCAGTAGGAACCAAATTGCAAAAATGATGAGAAAGTTAAGGGGCTATTTGTAATAAAATTGAAAACTAAGGGTTTGAATGTGAAAATAGAGTTCTTAGGGACTAAACTACAAACTAGGTCAAGATGGACTCTGATTGGGTCCAAATTTTGCTCTAAACCTAATTTTAACCTAATTAATCTAATGGTGAACTTGGATTTAAGTTCTGACCATGTTTGACTGGGTAAATTACACAGAAACCCAAGTTAGGTTAGATTACCGTCTGAAACTCTATTCTAGGTTAACATGGGTTCAGATGGTCAAACCAAAGGTACTAAACTTCTTAAAATATCTTTATATGAAATTTAGGAGGCTTAGATTGATTTTATCCTGACCAAAACCTTTTCAATTTATGTGGGGTTGATAGCTAGGGTTTTAAGTCTTATTTTCATGCTCGAAATGCATGAAACCCTGATTCTATCAGTGTGAGCCCACTTCTTGGTTTTTAATGCTTAATTGACCTTTAATTAACCCTTGAGTAATCCCATGGTTAATCTAAATTTGTGATGTGCTATTGAAATAATATAATTAACCCTATTTTCTTATCTTCTTCTCAAATTAGATCAGAGTAGAATTATGGTCCTCAGGCGGTCATTTAGGAGAATTTATCTCTTGATTTCAACTAATTCAAATTAGTTATGATGAATGATGCGTTACCATCATCAACTGGCCACCTCTCCTCTCTCCCTTTCTTCCTCTCCCATTCACAGCACCTTCTCACCATTTGAGAGGGCATGCTGTGCCTTTAAGGAAGGCTCCCATGGTTGGAAACCACCATGACAAGGTCCACCACTGTCTAGATCATTTGTGAGCAGGTAGACATGGTGGATTCCTTTTTATTTTACTTCTTTTCATTGTGTTTTGATCACCATTGGAGCTACTCAAAAGCTCCCCTATGTCTCTTCCTCTGTTTTGGAACAGTACCCAATTGTAATCATTTATTTGGTGTGTCACCAACGAGCTTCTCACTTAGCTGGTGCACCCACTTACGCACACCTCCCTCTCTCCTCATTTGACTAGATTACTGACAAGTTAGTCAGTCAAAAATTGTGCTACTCGGTCACCAGCTCTCTACACGCCCCCTAGTCAGCAGTTGGCACGACGTGCAACTAGAAGGCTTCTCAGTTAGCAGGTTGCACGTCCACACCCCTCTTCCCACACCCTCCCTCCAGCCAATTGCACATGCTCCTATGCCCCACACCACACATCGTGCACGCGCACAACGCCTCTTGTGCGCTGCACACACACGCACGTAGATACACACACCTCTTACCCTCTCATACACACACAAACATAAATACACACTCACACACAGTCACATATTCACATACACATACACTTACACCCTTACATATATATATTCACATTTACATTTACATATTCCCATACACCTTACACATCCATATATATATTTGTACGCATACACATATATCTGTTCACCATCATGCACATGTTTCTGATTACCGCGCATTGTCTTACGAGTGTGCACACACCAGTTGCTGATGCATCTGTGATTCACACGCACACTAAGCCATACTAACACACATGCACACACATCCAATCCACACCTTCACGTGGCATATAGCTAGGCTTAATTGCATCGCTCTTGACGTCGGTTAAGCTAACGCAGTGCCACATTCCATTTGAATCATCGATTCATTTCCCACTACCATATTATATACTAATACATATATATATACATAGATTCATATCTTATACAGATATATATATATACATATATACATAGGCTAAGTATTTCATTTATTTCAATGCTGGCACTTCTTTCCTGCATTCTCGTATTCTCCTTTATTTGCTAATTAAGAAAATGCAAAAAAATATTATAAAAGAGAAGATAATTCTTGACTTTGCAGGAACCTAATCTCATGCATAGAGAGATTGTGTTGGATTGAATTTGGCGTGTAGCTAAGGGCATATTTTGAGGGTGTACCTCAAGGACAAGATTATCACAAAAAAATCTAAACCAAGAAAAAACTAGAAACAAAATAAAAGAATGGAAATCACTTGTCTTTAGGATTTGCGTAGAAATTGATTATCTAAACTCGCCTCCCTGAGTTCGACCCTAGGCCTAAAATTGACAAACTTAAAATTTGATTTAGTACAGGTTAAATATATTTGAAAAATCTGTGTAGGATCGCTTGTCGGTAACCACTTCTACTATATTCATTTTCACTCTAATATCACATAATTAAATAACCCTACTTGCGTTCCAACAACCGACCCTTCAAAAAAGCCGATTGAATAGGGCTTATCAATCTAGGCAACACCTCCCTCATACGGTTTGCAAGAATCTTCCCAATAATCAAATAGATGGAGTTAGATAAAGCAATAGACTGAAAATCCGAACATGCCACCACACCCTGCTTTTTAAGAAACAAGAAGAGAAGCGACTTGTTGATTTTTTTCAAGCACAAAATTTCCTCATTGAAATTCCTCAACTACCTTCATTACATCTCGTCCAACCGTAGACTAGAACTTCTTGTAAAATATAATAGAAAAACCAACTGACCCCGAAGACCCCTCGACCTGAAGGCCCTTCAATGCACTTATCACCTGCCCCTCCACAATCGGTCTGCATAACAGTCTGCCATTGATGAGAGCCTCATCATGAGCCACAAATAGCTCATTTTGACCTAATAAAGAGAATAAAAGCTCCTACATAACCTAAAGAAGGGCATAATTGAAGGAATAAGTGTTCTGAGAAGAAAACATGAAATAAATGTTAAAACTGCAATTCTACCATTGCAGTACATAAACGATATTTCTCAGAGACAAAACATAGGTCAAATGATCTGAATAAGATAAAAAGTGAGTTGGTTCAATCAGAAATGGGTTTATGTGAAAACTAGGAATTAAATGACATCTTGTAACCCTAAAACAGATCCGCTTAATTCAACAAGGGTCCGGTCAGGATAAAAATCAAGTAAACCCTCTAAAATTCATTGAAAAATATCCTCTAAGGTTTAGAACATTCAATTTGGCCTTTGGAACCTAGTTTGACCTAGATTAGGGTCCTAACTCATCAATTGACCTAATTTAGGTTTTTACGTAAAATATCCAGTCAAACATGGTCAAACCTAAAATCCAACTCCACCATTGGATTCCTTAGGTCAAAATTAGGTTTGTACCAAAATTTGGACCTAAGGGGAGGTCATCTTGACCTACTTTGTAAATTAGTACACCCAATTACATTTTGGTCCCTATCTTTTGGAAGCCATTGCATAAACCCCCCTAACTTCCTCGTCACTCTTACAAGCAGGTCCCTCCTCCATCATTGGGGAGAAATCCTACTCCGACGAGGAATAGAGAGGGAATACTCTCTGATTCCTGAGAGATCTCCTCCTAGATTTGGAAGGGAGATTCTTTGAAGAATTCCCTTCCATCTGAACTCAATCCTGATCCCTGATTTGCACCCAATCTCTCGTGCGAACACACGAGAGATTTGGGTCTCTTAATTGATTCCATCTCCGTCGACGATTCCCGCGCTTGGAAGCTTGGCTTCCAAGCATAGGAGTCCCTGCCTGTGCCTATAAATTAACCCCCAACTCTGGCCGTAGCTCCTCAGCTCGACTTGGCCGGGATTCCACCTCGATTTCCTCTTCTTCTCCTCCGGCCAAGGGGTCCAGTGAGCTCCGACGAGCCCCCCCTCCTCTTCCTCGTCGCTCTGCCACAAAACCAATGGCAAAGCTGTCCTCCTCATCCTCCTTCGCATCGCGCAGCACCCGTGCGTGCTTCCCTAGCTCCGTCGTCGCCGTCGTCTTCCTCCACTAGATGCCTTCTTCTCCGGTGACAGCAGGTATTGACAGCCACCCACTCGCCCCCTTCATCCACGTAGTTAGGTTAGAACTATTCGTCTCTATCCCCTCTTTCATTTCCCTCATTCTATTTCACCAAACGCTCCTCGATCGCTGCTGTCCACCACCATCTTCCTCATCTACGGCCACCCTCCGGCGAGACGCCTCTGTCACTCTGTAGCCCCATACGTCTCGCCAACCACCGCATAACCTCCGCCACACGCCACTGAACATCCCCTACTCATCCACAGACCCTCTACACCACCACAACTGCCCCCCGACCAAACCCATTCGTCCGACCATAGAGCGACCTAGGCACGCACGCCTAGGCCACCCCGCAGCCTTCCACCTACTACCTCACCTTCGCCGTGACACGGAGAAGGTGCTCCTGTGATCTGATTGAGACGCAAGGCCCTTTTTGTGTCAGGAAGGGTTCGAGCTCCAGCCGCCATTAGCGGTGACTCGAGGAGGTTGCAAGCTCGTCCCAGGCTGCAGTGCTCCAGGATTCCAGGTCCAGCAAACTCGGGGAGGTCTTGCGCATCCAGTGGTTCCAGCAAGTGGTGCCACGAGACCTGCAATGTTGCAATTGGAGAATGATCACCTGCGGGCACGCGAGAAAGAGCAGTGGAGCATTAGTCCCACCTCGGTAAGTCACAAAGCTCTTCAGTACTTTAAATTGAATTCGTGCCATCGTTTGGTTGCCTCTAATACACTGGGGTGAGGTCCCTCCTCACCTAAACATAGCACCTCGTCCGTAAGCTCATCACACAGATTTGGTGACCCAACCCGATACCCTCCTGAGCACTCCTCGTGCACCACACCCATGCCGGTGCGCCTGGACCCGGGTGCACGACCCGACCTGATTACCCGTCTCTGGGAGAGCATGCTGAAGAGTGATATACAGAGAGAGAGAGAGAGACGCGGGTGTGGGTAGAAGGGTAGGTTTTGCTCTTAATGGTTTGTGCAGGGAAGGAACTGAAGAAGGAAGCAGGGACTTAGCAGTTGCAAGCGAAGGAGAAGAAGAAGGAAGGAAGCTTTGCAGAGGAAAAAGAGAAGGAAAGGTAAGGCAAAGGGAAGGAGCGAAGCCAAAGAGAAGAGGAACTGAAGAAGGAAAAAGAAATAAAACAAGGGAAAGACAAGCAGAAGAAGAAGAGAAAGCAGAGCCAAGGAAGGAAGAAGAAGACCCGCAGAGAAAAGGAGAAAGAAACTGCAGAAGAGAGGCAAGGCAGAAGACAGAGGAAAATAAGAAGAAAGAAGCAAGGCAAGAGAACTGCAGTGAAGAAACAAGGAAGAAGAAGCACAAAGAAGAAAGGAAGAAAATCAGAAGTCAGAAGAAGAAGAACAAGAACAAGATAGGAGAAAACATCTGTTTAAGACGTTTAATCCCATGATCAGACGTCTGATTGCATAGCAAAAATACACCTACAATTATGCCATCTTGTGTTATTTCCTAGCATTGCCATTGCATATTAGGTAGCCATAGTTGCATTTGTAAAAAATTGACATATGCATGCATTTATTTAAGAGGGGAGGAAAGTGAATAATTGGCCAGGTAAATAACATCTTCTTCAAGTGTTGCCTCGCAATTTCACCATCCTCATTCTTTTAATTTTGCTTTGAACTTCTTCTTCGCACGACTCAGGGCATGGGGCTGGCCTTTCTTTGCGCCATTCTCTGCCAGTGCATGCCCTGCCAGCTGCATGGCTGGCCATGCACACTCAGGGCATGGCCGTGCATGCCTCCATCTCCTTTAAAAAAGCCCTGCCCTCTTCCTTGCGAGAGGGGAGCCTGGTCTAGAGACATACACAACAACCGCAGGCCCTTCCTCCAGGCCATCTTCCTCCCCTCTCCCCTCCATATGCAGCACCTCTTCCACTGAAGAGATACACTACGGGCAGGAGCAGGCTCACAGTGGTCCCACGACCACCACTGTGAGTTCCACCACTGCCTAGCTCATCCAAGAGCAGGTGGGCTTGGTGGTTTCACTTTCAGATTCCATTGCTCAGCACCTTCTCGCCATTGCCGAAGGTCCAAGCTTTGAAGCATAGCAGCAGCAGCAGCAGTCGCAGCCCCGCGCGCACGCCAGCAGCTGGTGCAAGCTCCTTCCGCGTGCGCAGGCGCCTTCCAGCGCACCCGCGCACGCAGAACCGGCCGCAACCGGTTGTCGAAGCCGCGCGGCACTGTAGCTACTATTCACGCGTTTCTGCATGACATTATAGCTACAGTGCGGTGACCGGAGAGTTTCTCACTTATCCGATCACCGCACGCTCTCTCTCCGTGCTGCTACCGCCTCTAGCCAGTCACCGCGTCAGCGCCTGCGCCCATGTCTGCACTTGCACCCACTCCAGCGCCCATGACTACACCTACTCCCGTTCCAGCGGGCAGCGCGGTGCGTTGCGCTACGCAGTACGCTGTGCTGCAGTCTCTCTCCCGCGTTCTCCCTCCAGCACGCACGCGTGCCTCCTTGCAGGCCTGCGCTTGCGCGCACCCGCACCATTAGACGACGCTTGTGGTTGCTGGATGTCTTAACTCACCACTCTCTCGCACACTCTCCAGCAGACTCCCTCACACACCACACTCGTACACACACACACACACTTGCACACTCACACTCACTTGTACACCCTTATATATACTTATACATATATATTTATATATATATACACATATTAATATCTATACAACTAAATATAAGTATATATACATATATATATTACTTATACATATATACATACATATACATACATACATATATATATATATATAACCATCTATATATACATAACTACATATACACCTATATAATTACAACCCTATCTATATATATATATACATATAAATATGTATTTACATATATACATATATATATATATTTACATTCATATCACCTACCTGTATCCCTATGCACTAGTAACTCCACCACGCGTTATATCGTAGGAATATCTGCAGCAGTTGCTGATATTCCTCGATACCCGTGTAGAGAAAAGGCCTCCGCACACACTTTCACACATCCATCCTACACTCCACGCAGCACTTCGTCCTGTTGCGTCTTCCTAGACGTCGACAAACTCGACACCGTGCTACAAGCCATTTCCACCTCCACCCCCACCCCTATATATATAATATATATATCTGTATATATAAAAACTATATTTATTTCTTTATAAGCAACCTATCTAGTTTCTATTTCTCTTTTGTTTCCTGCTATTAAAAAGATGAAAAAATTAGTAAAAGAGAAAAGATAATTCTTATCTTGTAGGTACTCGGTCTTGCGAATAGCAAGATCAATTTTTGGAACCCTAATTTGACTCAAAGCCGAGGACTTGATTTTGAGGGTGTACCTCAAGGATAAAATTATCAGCAAAAAAAAAAATCTTAAATAGAAAAAAACCAAAAACATAATAAACGCACGGAAGAGATTCGTTGTAGGAAAGGCATAGAAACTTATTCACCTTTAATCCCCGCCTCCCTGAGTTCGACCCTGGGCCTAAAAGTGACCAAGATAAAATTAAGTAGACCAGGTTAAAAATTTTTTGTAAAAAGATGGTTAGGCTCAATTTAGGTTAACCACTATACTTACTTCAACTATAATTTCACCATATTAACACTACCTGTTCGAGTCCCGACACACCTTTTTCTGGCGTCGTTGCCGGGGTGGTACGCATTGAGGTAAGTTTCTACTCCATTCCTTTGATTTTCTCTTCTCACACCCTTCTCTTCACAGGTGTTTTTGTTTGCTGGTGTGCAGGTGAACCAATTGCAAGGAGGAGGCAAGCATAGGAAGTCGGAGACGTGGGTAGATCCAAGGAGGGAACGAGAGTGTGAAGTCACCGGCTTCGCATTGGAGCTTCGCCCATGTTGCAGAAAAGGTAGGTCTCTCTCTTGGCAACTTAGGTCAACTTGTCACCTTAATAATAATAATAATAAAAAAACTTCTTGGGATCTCTTGGGGCAAGTGGATTAAAAATCACTTGCATGATTGTTTGCCATCACTCCCACCGCCCTGGGATTTCCCGCTAAACTTCGCATAGCGAAGATCCAAGAATCTTGATTCTTGAATCTTTCGCCGTGTGAAGTATTCTTTGAGGCAAGAATAAATAGATTGATTGTCATCCCTCCTTGCCTTATTTATCCGCAATTCGGGATCACATTTTTGGTGGGGAGGCTTGGAATTGAGTTGATTCAAACCCCACCACGACCTTTCACGTGCCTAAGAGTTGATCCCAAATACTTCAACCCCAACACTTTAATTTTCTTTACATTATCTCGTGGTTGAGCCTTGTGTGTGGAACATCATTTTGGTGATTGGGAGTACTTGAATTGAAGTGCTTTGGCTTCCTTTCATGCTAACTTAAAATTGACTCGTGCATCCACACATAGAAATTTCCACTTAGGGAATCCCATTGCATTTTTAGCATGCATTAACTAATTCACACTGAAGAAGGGTTTGTTGGGCATAGGAAAACTTGTATTTTCTCAAAACCCGGAGATTGGTTGAATTGGTAATTCAGTGAAATCTTAAAATCCATACTACTTAAGGCTGAAATTCTAAAAACCATTCACCAATTAAAACTTCAATTCAGGAAAATTTCCCTGTTGCATGCTTGGTTTACACACTCTCTAAAATCAACGCACTTAGGCATTACCCGTAAACAATGCCCTTCACATTCTAGAAGCACTTGATCCTAGGCTTCTAATTAAAACTAGTAGCAACTTGACCCTTATTAAGGATTGGAGGTCTAACTACTTGCGTGTAGCGCCTACGTGCTGGTGTGGGTTCCTGCGTGCTATCGGGTGTCTAAGACTAGGACAAACGGCCTTTCAATCTGGCCTAGTGGTTCCGCGGTGCTCGCATTTGGTTCCGTAGGTCGTGATAGTAGGTAACTTAGATCTTTAGGTCTAAGGGCACACTGTAGAGGTTAGGGCTTTGATGTCTTGATTTGTCATCAAGTGTACCTTTGCGGCGTCATTTCTCTCATCTCCTTTTCCCTTCTTATCCCCCCAATTCTTCCTACGGTAGTGTATGTTTGGGAGGAGGTCACAAAACCCTAAATTGTTTGAATTGTCTGATAATTTTAGAAGAACAGAAATCGAATCATCATCCTCCTCCACAAACATGGCTGCACGCCCACCCCCAAATCCCGAGGGAGGAAATCACCCTCAAAACCCACTATGTGGTGGAGCCATGGATCCCATAACCCGCCTCTAAGCCCAAATGGAAATGTATAATGAGCAAATTGAAGCCATTAGGGAAACCTTGGAGGAAATGCAGAACCCTCCCGAATGGGAGGAGCCTAGGTCTCTTAGCTCTTATCAAAATCCTGCTGCTACAGAGACCATAGGACAAATTTGGGTCCCCATGGGCTGGGATGATTTTGAACTAAAACCCAACCTAATTGGCCTAGTTAACTTCCACTTCCATGGTCTTGCAAGTGAAGATCCTTTTCTTCATTTGGAAGACCTAACCCGATTGGCTGAAACAGTTAAACCTAGAAACATCGGGTTATCAATTGTCCTCATGAAAATGTTCCCATTTTCATTACCGGATAAAGCGTCGCAATGGTTACGCACCCCTGGGAGAACCATCCATTCTTGGGAAGAGATGCGAACAGCATTTCTCAAGAAATTCTTCCCAATCGGGCGAACCAATGCGCTTCCCCGTGCTATAACTTCCTTTACGCAACAAAATGGTGAACAATTTCATGAGGCTTGGGAGAGGTATAATGACCTCCTCCGGAAGTGTCCGCACTAAGGTCTGCCTAAGTGGCATATAGCCTAGATTTTCTATTATGGGCTAAATGAGACTTTAAAGCAGATTGTAGACGCTTCCTGCGGAGGGAATTTCATGAATAAAGACGAGAATGGAGCATTCGAATTATTTGAAAACATGAGCGAAAACTCAATGAATAATGCCTCCATTGTCGCTTTTAATCGTACCAGCCTCCCCCGTAATGTTCACGAAGTTGACACGGGACCCTCCCATTCATCCACTGATCTTAGCCTTATCACACAAAAATTGGATGAAGTCTCCGGCGTGCACAAGTTGGATGAGCTTCTGGCCAATCCCACCCGTTCTATGGCAAACGCCCCCACCTCACCACTTTGTCACAATCCCAATCCTTCCAACGCCAGGCTTATCCCCAAGAACCCCGTAAGATCTTCCTTACCGAGTGTCGCGCTGAGAGATTCGGTAAGTCATGTGGATCTATCTTCTGCAAGCCAGTATTTTGACACGGAGGACCAAGCCTCCGTGTGCTCGAATGCATATGTACATCCGGACTCGTCTTCTAGCTTAGAAGACACTTGCGCCCTGGGGAACAACCCGTTCTCTGCTACTTATAACCCAGGGTGGTGAAATCATCCGAACCTCGCATGGTCCAGCAACCCGCAGTGCCAAAACCCCACGGGTGGGCCAATGCGACCGTCCGCACCCGTCATCTCAAGGGCCCAGTCTAACCCTGTGGCAAATCCGCCATCGGGTCCTTGCATACCGCAAACAAAACACGCATCAAGTCCTCTTGATAAATTGATGTGAATGATGACGGAAATGTCGAAGAGCCATGAAGAGAACATGACCTCTCTTCAGCACCAATTGGCGCAACAGAATGCTGAGATCAGTCAACTACGCATGGCGACTCGATCTTAGGGCACTCTTCCGGCCCAACCTGTTCCCAACCCACGAAATTTCGTACCTCGTGGTCCTCAACCACAGGTACGACCTTCTCAGGGGCAGGTTCATCAGATTCTGCAGGCTCCAAGCATTCCACCGGGATTTCAGGCTAATCCCGCTGCAGCACCTCACTCGTATATCCCTATTGTGAACCCTCCTCCGCCTTATGATCCCACTGGACCCGCATCGTCTAATGCGATTACTACGAGGAGCGGTAAGCAAACCGTCGATCCGCCTCGACCTGATCTTGGCCCATCTTCTTCATCGCCCTCTCATTCAGGATACGCACCGCATTTACGAGAGGATGATACACCCAGATTAGTACCAGAATTGGTCCCATTCCCTGAAGCTCTACTGAGGGAGCCAAAAGGCAAGAAAAAGGATATGCAGGCCTTTGATAACCTGCGTAATTTTTATTCGGGGATGTTGAAATCAAGGTACCCTTATTAGAGGTTATCAACCACATACCTACTGTCGCTCGATTTTTCAAAGACTACACTACACCCAGGCGACAGTCAAAGAAAATAAAGAATCCGGTGGTTCTCTCACCTCATGCGAGTTGTGCTATACTGTCAAATCTACCATCGAAGCAGAAAGATCTGGACACACCGCTTATTTCCTGTAGCATCCAAGGCTGCAATTTTAACCGTGCCCTGCTTGATCTAGGATCTTCCATCAATCTTATACCAACCATCATGGTCGAGAAATTTGCCTTAGGAAATCTAAAACCCACCCCTGTCATGTTACAGTTGGCAGATCGTTCTATCAAAATACCAAAGGGTGGGGTGGAAGACGTGGTGGTTAGGGTCAACAGTCTTTGTTTTCCTGTTGACTTTCTTGTTTTGGATATGGAAGTTCATAGCTCACTTTCTGATTGTCCGATCATCCTTGGTCGACCTTTCTTAGCCACAGCCCGCGCCCATATTGACTGCGAGTCGGGCAGTATTGAGATTGCCGTTGGATCTGAGAAGCTTAAGCTTAACATCTTCAAAGTAGCCAAGAACTTTGATTACGATTGCATCGAGGATGACACGTCTGGCGAGGACATGGCCGTCAATGCGTGTATCAGACTTATTGGGACCTATTCTGACTGCTGTGGATTGCCTTTAAACACAGACAATTGCCTGACCAACACCTATTGTGACGTTCCCCCATCCCTCCTTTTTCCCGTACCTTCTATTGACCAGACTTCTGATGAGGTTTTCTCCGCTTCCCATACCTCGTGGTCTAAGTCATATTCGGGCTACTCACCGCCGATCCACACTCTTGAAAACCGGATTGCCCTTTCGTTCCCGCCAAATCAGGCGGATTTGCAACTCCACATTGAGACCTTGAGCCCATATACTACTCACTGGGGCTATCCCTTTTTGGATCCATCTATCCGAGATGCCCCTCTTCTTGGCCAAACTGAGGGCCAACTTCTTCATCCTGACTTGTTTTCTTCTGATCCGCTTGGGACACTCTTGTCCCAAGGAATGCCAGATCTTTCACCATCCACTCTTGAGCTGAAAGAGTTGCCTAGTATGCTTAAGTATGTATTCTTGGGACCAAATAAAACTCTCCCTGTAATCATAAGTTCAAAATTGACCAGGGAGCAAGAGTGCAAACTAACAAAGGTCCTTATGGAACACAAGGCAGCCATTGGATGGTCTTTATCAGACTTAACTGGCATTAGCCCCTCCTACTGCACTCACCGTATATATACGGAGGAGGAGGCTCGACCTTCCTGCGAGATGCAGCGATGTTTCAACCCTAACATGCGGGAGGTCATTAAAAAGGAAATTATTAAGTGGCTGGATGCGGGTATAATCTACCCGATCAGCGATAGCCCTTGGGTGAGTCCAATTCACGTCGTGCCCAAAAAGGTGGGACTCACCATCTGTGTCAATGACAGGGGTGAATCCATCCCTACACGCACTCCTACATCTTGGAGAGTGTGTGTAGATTGTAGGAAACTCAATGCTGCAACTAAGAAAGATCACTTTCCGCTACCTTTCATTGACCAAATCTTGGAGCGGTTAGCGGGAAATAAATTTTTCTGTTTCCTGGATGGATTCTCAGGATATAACCAGGTGGCAATTGACCCCCGGGACCAAGAGAAAACCACCTTTACCTACCCCTTCGGCACCTCTGCATTTAGAAGGATGCCGTTTGGACTTTGTAACGCGCCAGCAACTTTCCAAAGATGTATGCTAGCGATATTCCATGACATGGTGGGTGACTTTCTCGAGGTTTTCATGGATGACTTTCCGATCTTTGGACCCTCTTTTGATGACTGTCTTGCCAACCTGACCCGTATCCTTAGGAGATGTATTGATGTGAACCTCGTGCTTTCCTGGGAAAAAAGTCATTTTATAGTACACGAGGGAATTGTTCTCGGGCATATCATCTTCGATAGGGGTATCGAGGTTGACAGAGCTAAGCTTGATGTAATTGCTGATTTACCTGTGCCTGGCTCTGTCAAACAAATCCGCTCCTTCCTGGGACACGTCGGTTTCTATAGGAAATTCATCAAAGACTTCTCCAAGATTTCTCGACCTTTAACTCATCTCCTATCGACCGACATACCCTTTGATATGGGTCCCGACTGCATACAAGCATTCGCACAGTTGCATGATGCTGTCACCAAGGCCCCTGTTCTCCAGTCACCTGATTGGTCCCTCGACTTTGAACTCATGTGTGATGCTTCCGACCTTGCAGTCGGAGCCATCCTGGGACAAAGATGCAATAGACACCCCTTTGTGGTATACTACGCCAGTAAGACGTTGGATGAGGCCTAGTGTAATTATACTACCACTGAGAAAGAACTACTGGCGGTCGTCTTTGGGTTGGAGAAATTTCGCTCTTACCTTCTGGGCTCGCATGTTATTGTTTTCACTGACAACGCGGCCATTCGCCATCTCATGCATAAGAAGGATGCCAAGCCCAGACTGATTCGTTGGATCCTTCTACTCCAAGAATTTGACATTGAGATTGCGATAAGGCTGGAGCCCAGAATGTTGTGGCTGATCATCTCTCTAGACTAGACCCTAACCACATTGGACTTACCTTGCCGATTAATAAGATTTTTCCCAATGAGCACCTATTGGCAATTAATGTGGCAAGTGGACCTTGGTATGCCGACATTGCCAATTACCTTGCTTCTGGTTCCCTCCCGCGTGGCTGGCCTAAAAACCAGCGCGAGCGTCTCATGGCAGAAGCAAAGTATTATTTCTAGGATAATCCACTTCCTTTTCGAATAGGTGCTGATCAGATCATCCGTCGCTGTATTCCTGACAGCGAAATCCCTTGTGTGCTATCCTTCTACCACGATCAGGACTGCGGAGGCCATTTCTCTGGGAGGAAAACTGCAGCCAAGGTGTTGCAGTGCGGTCTCTTTTGGCCCTCCCTTTACCAGGATGCACACAATTATGCCAAGCATTGCACTAGGTGCCAGTTGTTATGGTCAATGTCACGTTGTGACATGATGCCCTTGCAACCCATCCTAGCTGCTGAAATTTTCAACATTTGGGGAATTGATTTCATGGGTCTCTTTCCTCCTTCCAATGGCTTCGAATACATCCTCGTTGCTATTGATTATGTTTCGAAATGGATCGAGGCTATTCCCACGTGCCATGCTAACCATGTCATATCCACTCGATTTATCAAAGACCAAATTTTTGCACTCTTTGGGATCCCTCGAGCCATTAACTCAGATAGAGGAAGCCATTTTACCCATGCTTCTTTTCGGGCACTTCTGAGGAAATATGGAGTCCACCATCGTATCGTATCTCCGTATCACCCTCAGACGAACGGCCAGGATGAGGTGTCGAACTGGCAAATCAAGCAAATTCTCCAGAAAACGGTTCAGCTTGACCGTACGGATTGGTCCGACAAACTGATTGACGCACTTTGGGCATATCGGATCGCCTTCAAGGCTCCCCTTAGTATGTCTCCTTATAGAATCATTTATGGGAAGCCTTGTCATTTGCCCATGGAGCTGGAGCACCGCTCTTATTGTGTAATTCGCCAATGTAACCTCGACCCAGACCTGTGTGGTTGAGAAAGGAAACTCCAACTCCAAGAGTTGGAAGAGCTCCGTCATGAAGCCTATTATTCTGCCTTAACTTTCAAGCAACGCACTAAGGCTTTTCACGACAGCCGTATTTGGCGGAAGGAATTTGAGCCATCTCAGCAAGTTTGGCTTTACATGCCCGACTCAAATTCTTTCCAGGGAAATTGAAGTCTAAATGGACTGGTCCCTTCTTGGTCTCGAGACCATTTCCCAACGGGGTCGTTGAAATTGAAGATCCCAAATCTAGGCATAAATTTACGGTCAATGGGCAGCGTTTGAAACCTTATCTTACTCATGAACCTGCCCTCGTTGGAGAAACTGTTGCCCTGCCGGAGGGTAATTAATGTTGTGCCTCATTCTGAGTCCAGCTGGGGACGTTAAATTCAGTGCTCGTTGGGAGGCACCCCAGCAAGACTCCGCCACTGTCACATACACTTCACTTCACACCTTTTCACTTCACCACCCACCATCCACCCACCCTACCACCCTGCTAAATACCCTGCACCTCAGCTCTCGTTTCCCGATCTTTGGACCTTCCTCTACCCTACCCTGCATGCATATGAGGACATAGCATCGTTTGGCATGGGGGGGTGGATAGGCATCTATAGGATCTGGGAATTATATGGTATCATGCAGCGTCCATCCATCTATAAATATGTACATAGCAAAAAAAAAAAAAAATGGTGTTTAGTAATGATCTGAAGGTTGAAACAAAAATACAATAAGTGTTTATGGATATTCAACCACTGTTTTGAAGACTTTCCAGGCCACGGAAGCTTGATTCGCTCAGGCTCAACTTAATTCACTTGAGCATTGACAAGATAGATCAGAATCTCTCCTAACCAAAAACGTATTCTTGTACCTAAGATATCAGTACAGGATCCGTTGGTTTGCTTCTACTCGAAAGCCTAAGTAATCTTGGTTTACACTACACATATCAAGAAAGACCAGGTGAACATAAGATCCAACCCTAGTTCATTAGGGAAGGTGGAGTTCTTACCTGTGCACGTAGGTAGACTTTTTATCCCAGGCTTTAGTCTTGTGTTTAGGAGAAACTCTTTCCACCAAAAAGGAACTTTCCCACCAAAAGAAAAGTGTGCTCCTCCAAATAAAGTTGTAAGAGATATACTAACACTTGTTAAAAAGAAAAAAAACTGTGCAAATAAGTCAGTATATCTCGCAAATATCTGTAAATTCTTCTCCCTCAAAATGTTTCACGGCAAAGGTACAAATACCCTGTTTCTACTATATATTCTTTGAGCCACAAAAGAAGAAAATGAGGGTTGAGTTTTCCGTCATTTTTTTAGGGTCAATTCGAAGACATAAGCTGAAACTGGGACCAACCTGCACTTAAAGATTTGTGAAACCCTGGGCTTGAGTCTTAATGTTCATATGGTCAGTCTTGATCCTTCACTATGCACAAACCATAATCTCTTGAGCTCTCGAGTATGGCAAAAACCTCCTGAGTCCTGAAAATCATTATCAAGGTTTAAATATCAAGAGTCCAGGTTAGTTGAGAGATGGTTTATGTCACGTAAGACTTAAAGTACTGGTAGTCTTCTCTGCAATTGGTTCTCACAATATCCAACAAATAAACACACCTATGTCACCTCAGAAGAAAATCTTCAGCTTAAGATCATTTCTAAATACAATACAAAAATGTTTTGCTAGGGACTAGCAAAAGATAGGCATGGGGGTATGATTACACAGCAAAAATACACCTACAATTATGCCATCTTGTGTTATTTCCTAGCATTGCCATTGCATATTAGGTAGCCATAGTTGCATTTGTAAAAAATTGACACATGCATGCATTTATTTGGGAGGGGAGGAAAGTGAATAATTGGCCATGAAAATAACATCTTCTTCAAGTGCTGCCTCGCAATTTCACCATCCTCATTTTTTTTATTTTGCTTTGAACTTCTTCTTCTTCGTATGACTCAGGGCATGGGGCTGGCCTTTCTTTGCGCCATTCTCTGCCAGTGCATGCCCTGCCAGCTGCATGGCTGGTCATGCACACTTAAGGCATGGCCGTGCATGCCTTCATCTCCTTTAAAAAAGCCCTGCCCTCTTCCTTGCGAGAGGGGAGCCTGGTCCAGAGACACACACAACAACCGCAGACCCTTCCTCCAGGCCATCTTCCTCCCCTCTTCCTTACATACGCCACACCTCTTCCACTGAAGAGATACACTGCGGGCAGGAGCAGGCTCACAGTTGTCCCACGACCACCACTGTGAGTTCCACCACAGCCCAGCTCATCCAAGAACAGGTGGGCGTGGTGGTTTCACTCTCAGATTCCATTGCTCAGCACCTTCCCGCCATTGCCGAAGGTCCAAGCTCTGAAGCTCAGCAGCAGCAGCAGCACGGCACCAACAGTAGCTGCAGCCCCGTGCGCACGCCAGCAGCTGGTGCAAGCTCCTTCCGTGCGTGCAGGTGCCTTCTAGCGCGCTTGCGCACGCAGAACCGGCCGCAACCGATTGTCGAAGCTGTGCGGCACTATAGCTACTGTTCACGTGTTTCTGCGCGACACTGTAGCTATAGTGTGGTGACCGGAGAGTTTCTCACTTATCCGGTCACCGCGTGCTCTCTCTCCACGCCACTACCGCCTCCAGCCAGTCGTCGCGTCAGCGCTTGTGCCCTCTCCAGCGCCCTCGCCCGCGTCTGCACTCGCACCCGCTCCAGCGCCCACGCCCGTTCCGGCTTCCAGCGCGCAGCGCGGTGTGCTGCGCTGCAGTCTCTCGCCCGCGTGCTCCTTCTAGCGCGCGGGTGTGCCCCCTCACGCGCCTGCGCCTGCGCGCACCTGCGCCATCAGACGACGCCTGCGGTTGCCAGACGTCTTAACTCACCACTCTCTCGCACACTCTCCAGCAGACTCCCTCACACACCACACTCGTACACACACACACACACTTGTACACTCACACTCACTTGTACACCCTTATATATACTTATACATATATATTTATATATATATATACATATTAGTATCTATACAACTAAATATAAGTATATATACATATATATATATATACACACACATACATATATATATATATATTACTTATACATATATACATGCATATACATACATATATACATATGTATTTATAGATATAAATACATACATACATACATATATATATATATATATATATATATATATATAACCATCTATATATTTACATATCTATATATACATAACTACATGTACACCTATATAATTACAACCCTATCTATATATATATACATATAAATATATATTTACATATATACATACATATATATATATATTTACATTCATATCACCTACCTGTATCCCTATGCACTAGTAACTCCACCACGCGTTATATCGCAGGAATATCTGCAGCAGTTGCTGATATTCCCCGATACCCGTGTAGAGAAAAGGCCTCCGCACACACTTTCACACATCCATCCTACACTCCACGCAGCACTTCGTCCTGTTGCGTCTTCCTAGATGTCGACAAACTCGACACCGTGCTACAAGCCATTTCCACCTCCACCCCCACCCCTATATATATAATATATATATAAACTATATTTATTTCTTTATAAGCAACCTATCTAGTTTTTATTTCTCTTTTGTTTCATGCTATTAAAAAGATGAAAAAATTAGTAAAAGAGAAAAGATAATTCTTATCTTGTAGGTACTCGGTCTTGCGAATAGCAAGATCAATTTTTGGAACCCTAATTTGACTCAAAGCCAAGGACTTGATTTTGAGGGTGTACCTCAAGGACAAAATTATCAGCAAAAAAAAAAATCTTAAATAGAAAAAAACCAAAAACATAATAAACGCACGGAAGAGATTCGTTGTAGGAAAGGCGTAGAAACTTATTCACCTTTAATCCCCGCCTCCCTGAGTTCGACCCTTGGCCTAAAAGTGACCAAGATAAAATTAAGTAGGCCAGGTTAAAAAATTTTTGTAAAAAGATGGTTAGGCTTAATTTAGGTTAACCACTATATTCACGTCAACGATAATTTCACTATATTAACACTACCTGTTCAAGTCTCGACAACGTTCAAATTCCTTCTTTTTGCCACAATTGACTTTTAAACTCATGCATATATATTTTGAATTAAGTTTCGAGTAACTTTAAGTGTTCAATTACATTCTTGAGATTAGTAATAAATTCCAATTGGTCCCTGTGTTCGACCTCGGATACTTAGGTTTTCGAGTTATAAATTTTTATTTGTTAACAACGCTTGATCACCTATACTACGACGTAACTAACTGTTAAAACACGATCAAGCCGCGTTAACATTTTGGCGCCGTTGCCGGGGAGCAATGCGCAATTTCTCACTAGTCTCTGCATTCTTTTTGATCATATTGAACACTAACTTTCCCTACGTTGCTTTGTTGTGATCTTGCCGGTATTTCACAAGAAGATCCCGTCCGCAAGTCAACTACTCCAGGGCAGGTAATTTCTTTTCTTCCTTAAACCATCCCCTAATCCTTGAAAGACATTTTAGGAATCAATTGCCTTCTTTCTATAGTAATCACCATCTTTAAGGCAAACGTTTCCTGATTTTGCGAAAATTTTTTCAAATCTTCTTGAAGTTTGAGCGATTTTTTTTTAGATTCTAGCCCACAAAATTCATGTGCCTAATAGAAATCACGTGTAATCTCTGCAGACAACACACTTCTTGTTTTTAAGTCCAAAGAGAACCTTTTCAAGAAGAAAAAGAGGATTGGAAATAGAACCAAATTAGGGTTTCTACAGTAGGGCCTTGAAGTGCTAGTTCACACATGCCTGTATAAAAGGAAATGAACCCTCCCGCATTAGTGTGCTACCCAAGCCCTTGATTGAAGAGATCTAAACAAGACAAACCCTAAGAAAAATTGATCTCTAAAATCACTTGAATCTTAAAATCTGGGACCTAATAAACTGGGAGTCAAATCAGGGTGATCCCTAGGCCCCAAGCCTAGAATCATTCTACCATCTATAGGATAGGTCAGGTAAAGTTGACCCCTTGGGTCAACCAACCTCCAAATTAGGTCACAACATCAAAACATCTAAAGTTCAAGTGAGAACCCTAAAGCACCTTGGAAATAAAAGTGGTAGACTTAAGACGTCAGGGTCCCCATTCTGGTTTACCTGGAATCTCAGTGACAAGAGAGGTCTAGTGGGGGAAACCCTGTAACCTGTGGGGATGCTCTACCGTGTAGGGGTCTTTGCGGAACTCTCTCTCTCTGGCTGCCTAGGTAATTCTCAGGTGGATGACCTTCCGATTCAGGGGTATCATCCGCCCCGAACCTCCATAGTCATCCAAACGTCTTTGGGTGTCTTGATTGGGTCAAAAACATCTTAGTCCCTCACCTTTTCTCTTTAGATCACACACATACATTTTCAGTGGGACTCATTATTCAGATTTAATCACTTCATAACTTGATTCTACATCTTGATTCAAACTCTGATTCTACATCTTGATTCTACCACCTAATTCAAATATGCAGCCAAACCACTTAGGACTACCATTCAAGAAACCTGAATATCGGAGATTCATGAGAGATAGGATGATTGAGGATGCCCTGAAATTCTATGAAAAAGAAGACAAAACCTCAACACTAGTAGAAAATATTCAGGTTGATGTCCCAACAACCACAACCTTTATCATAACTTGTGCCCAAGTACTATTGGCAGAAGCCACAAAAGGATCAACCCGAGACTTGCTCATCATAGGGTACATTGAGATAGAAAAATTGCACAATCTTGAATACCTTCAATGTATGACAAATCCTTGACTTTGGAAGCAACACCAAGATGACCTTGAAAAACGAGAAGAGATAATGAGATAAGTAAAACAAATTATCGACCAGAAGTACCCGTATATACCACAAACAGAGGATGAACCATCTTGGGGCAACATCGAGGATCAATCGGATCTCAGGTTTGAGGTACAAAATGGTTGTGGATTCCCAACCCAGGTGGAGTACAATGTGCTTGATATTGAAGAAGGTTGGGAAGCTCCAAATGCAGGAAAACACAATGTTGAGCCCACTCTAGACCTTGAATCACCAGGCTTAGAATCCCAAAACTCCTGCAATAATGAGAGTAGAACTGAACCTCTCGAGGGTGTAAATTCCGTCCCTTGTTCTGATAAGGTGACCCTCGAAGGTTATTCGGACCTAGATTCTAGTGATTCAACCCACATCCTAAGCCCAGAATCTAGATCTGAAACCTATTTTGAAGATTTCAAGGCCCCATATGAGGAAGATCAATCTTTCAATGAAGAATATGATTTTGGCCTCTATTTGATGAATATCCCTCGCCAACATCCTCAGAGGAACTAATCAATTTTTCAGAAGTCATGCCAATTTACGATACAGAAACCGAGGAATTGGATGAGTGGGGTTTCAATTGGGCCTGCCCTACCAGCTTAGAACCTGAGCTTCTACCAGATAAGGACACCTTTTTAAGCTCAGAATTAACATATAGGCTAGACCCCAGTCAGGTTGCTGAATCTACAGCATATGATTTATTCTATGGTGGAACTCATGATCTTGAATCTCATTCAGGTTTTGATTTTCACAAACTCTCCGATGATTTCGAATCTGACCATAACATTGGAGAAAATCTGCTTCCTAATTATAACAAGCCAATTCTCATTGAAGCCACCTCCTCCACATATACAGAACCAATCAAAACCCGTTCTCTACCTCGACCCGCAACCGGAATCAATTTCTATTCTGATTCACCTCTCACTGAGCCATTTGTCGATGATTCAACTCCATATCTGTACCAGGTATCGGGTATTGATCAGACCGAAAAACAGGAGCCATCATTCTCTGATCACCCCTGTAGGGTTTCCACACCATGCACTGATTATTTTTCGGAACCCTACTCTGACCAGGCTGATTTGACTAGCCTAAACTTGAGTTTTCACTTCCATATTCATCCGAGCCACATTGCATATGGTGGGTTCCGCATTTATTGATCTACATCTGCCAACCCACCAGACTTATTGGGTTTGGGCTGCATCATCAGCCAACTGATCTTAACAAGCACCTGGTTGGACCAACCAGGCTCTTAATCAAGGTGCTTGTTTTACAAAATTCCGCTGATTTGACCACTCCCTCCCCACCCCATTCTTCGCTCAGCTGAAGGCATTGAATTTAGCGCTTAACGGGAGGCAACCCATCATCCCAAAAACAGAGACCCGTCTGATTATCCGTCTGTACTCCACGTCCATTGCACCGTGAGTTCAGCCTTAGATAGTTGATCCCACCTCTGGTACACGTACCAGAGCCTGAAATCGTCCGCATCAGTCACTTTCGACCCATTCACCCACCCGATGTATCTTGTTCTAAGTCCCTGACCTCAACACTATTTCACACCCTCCGTTTATAATGAGGACATTGCAAAACTTAGGTATGGGGGGGTAATAAAGTGCATACATATAGAACCAAGAAAAAGTTAGAAGGATTCTCACAAAAAAATTCACATATGTCAAAAACACAAAAAAATTATGAAAAAGAACAAAAAAATGGAGGGAGGAAATTTTGTGAGCCACATAATCATAAGGAGGAGAAAAGAGCAAAAATGAAAAGAAAAGAGAGATAGTCATTAGTAAGAGATTAAGGGATTAACTGAAGTTCTAGACTAGATCAAGAAAAGAAGAAAAGTGCTAAGGAGACATAACAAGAGATTAGCGGGAACGCTGGTCTTAGGCCTCTTGGGCTAGATTCTTTCACTTAAAAATTCACGTATCCGCTAAAATCTGAATAATCCTCAAGAGGTTGGGGAAAATGCAAAGCTTAAGTATTAGGTCTAAGGCTTAGGAAGTATTCGACCTCGTTAACTGGCCTTCGATTTGTGGGATTCGGTAACCTAAGCACCCCAATTCACGCACAGTATGGTTCAGTGCGCATAAATATCAAAATCACGCAAAAAGCGTTTCAATGTTCCGAAAAAGTCACCTAGATTAGGAGCGGCCGATCAACACAAGTTGATTTGGATGAGCTCTCAGTGCGGAGAGGTGGGAAATTCCCTTCGAAGATGCATAACAACATATCATCTCCTCGGTGCTTGTCTCTTAGGATATTTAAATATCCTACCGAGGGCATGTAAGCACTCTACTGGTTCAGATATCATGGGTGGCATTATCACGAAATGTCGATCGCTAGGGTCAGAATTTGGCCACGGAACGCCATGGGCGAGATGATCTCGAAATCTCGAATGCTAGGGTTCTGGGGGTTGCCATGGGCGGTGCTATCTCGAAGCATTGATAGCCAGGGACCCTTGAGGATTGATGATGGGGACGAGGAATCCGATACAGACCGTGTTGAGAAGCAAATCCGAAGCTAGAAATAAAAAAGAAAAGAGAGAGAAAATGCTCCAAACAAATAAATCTTCTGTTTCTCTCTTACAAAAAATGCACTGCAAACTGAACCTAGGCTAAAAATGTCTCAAGCATGGGTGCTTTAACCGCGGAGTTCAACAAACCCTAGGATAATTTCTGCAGGCCTTAAAAACCTTTGCGGAAGACTAAGGCTAAAGCGGGTCAGGTCCGGATTTTGGTTGGTACTTGAGTACCTCTAGGCCTATTGTCAGCATTCTGACCAAATCACAAAAGAAAAAGAAAAACACTTATCATAACTGATGACAGACACTCAGGGTCCAAAACATAAGTTAAAACCTTGAAATTTTGCTAAGGGACTAGCAAAAGCTAGGCATGGGGGTATGATGAGAGCCTCATCACGAGCCATAACTAGCTCATTTTGGCCTAATAAGGAGAATAAAAGCTCCTACATAACCTCGAGAAGGGCTTAATTGAAGGAATAAGTGTTCTGAGAAGAAAACATGAAATAAAGGTTAAAACTGTAATTTTACCATTGCAGTACATAAACGGTATTTCTCAGAGACAAAACATAGGTCAAATGATCTGAATAAGATAAAAAGTGAGTTGGTTCAATCAGAAATGGGTTTATGTGAAAACTAGGAATTAAATGACATCTTGTAACCCTAAAACAGATCCGCTTAATTCAACAAGGGTCCGGTCAGGATAAAAATCAAGTAAACCCTCTAAAATTCATTGAAAAATATCCTCTAAGGTTTAGAACATTCAATTTGGCCTTTGGAACCTAGTTTGACCTAGATTAGGGTCCTAACTCATCAATTGACCTAATTTAGGTTTTTACGTAAAATATCCAGTCAAACATGGTCAAACCTAAAATCCAACTCCACCATTGGATTCCTTAGGTCAAAATTAGGTTTGTACCAAAATTTGGACCTAAGGGGAGGTCATCTTGACCTACTTTGTAAATTAGTACACCCAATTACATTTTGGTCCCTATCTTTTGGAAGCCATTGCATAAACCCCCCTAACTTCCTCTCCACTCTTAAAAGCAAGTCCCTCCTCCATTATTGGGGAGAAATCCTACTCCGACGAGGAATAGAGAGGGAATACTCTCTGATTCCTCAGAGATCTCCTCCCAGATTTGGAAGGGAGATTCTCTGAAGAACTCCCTTCCATCTGAACTCAATCCTGATCCCTGATTTGCACCCAATCTCTTGTGCGAACACATGAGAGATTTGGGTCTCTTAACTGATTCCATCTCCGGCGAGGATTCCCGTGCTTGGAAGCTCGTAGTAGAAAATCTGGGCTATATGCCACTTAGGCAGACCATGGTGCGGACACTTCTTAAGGAGGTCATTTTACCTCTCCCATGCCTCATGAAATTGTTCGCCTTTTGTTGCGTAAATGAAGTGATAGCATGGCGAAGCGCATTGGTTCGCTCGATTGGGAAGAACTTCTTGAGAAACGCTGTTCGCATCTCTTCCCAAGAGTGGATGGTTCTCCCAAGGGTGCATAACCACTGCGACGCTTTATCTCGCAATGAAAACGGGAACATTTTCATGACTATAGGTAACCCAATATTTCTTAGTTTAACAGTTTCAGCTAATCGGGTTAAGTCTTCCAAGTGGAGAAAAGGATCTTCACTTGCAAGACCATGGAAGTGAAAATTAATTTGGCCAATTATGTTAGGTTTCAGTTCAAAGTTGTCCCTGCCCATGGGGACCCGAATTTGTCCTATGGTCTCTGTAGCAGTGGGATTCTGATAAGAGCTAAGAGACCTACGCTCCTCCTGTTCGAGAGGGTTCTGCATTTCCTCCAATGTTTCCCTAATGGCCTCAATTTGTTCATTATACATTTCCATTTGGGCTTGGAGGCGGGTTATGGGATCTAAGGCTCCACCACCTGGTGGGTTCTGAGGGCGGTTTCCTCCCTCGGGATTTGAGGGTGGGTGTGCAGCCATGTTTGTGGAGGAGGATGATTCGGCTTGTTTTCTAGATTTATCAAGCAATTCAAACAGTTCAGGGTTTCCTCCCAAACATTCACTACCGCAGGAAGATTGGGGGGGATAAGAAGGGAAAAGAGATGAGAGAAATGATGCCATAAAGGTACACTTGATGACAAATCAATTCAATCAAATTCCTAACGTCTACAGTGTGCCCTTAGACCTAAAGATCTAAGTTACCTACTATCACGAACTACGGAACCGAATGCGAGCACCGCGGAACCACCGGGCTAGATTGAAAGGCCGTTTGCCCCAGTCTTAGACACCCGATAGCACGTGGGAACCTTCACCAGCATGTAGATGCTACACGCAGGTAGTTAGACCTCCAATCCTTAATAAGGGTCAAGTTGCTACCAATTTTAGTTAGAGCTTAGGATCAAGTGCTTTTGGAATGTGAAGGGCATTGTTTACGGGTAATGCCTAAGTGATTAATTTTCTGAGTGTGTAAAACAAGCATGCAACGGGGAAATCTCCCCGAATTGAAGTTTTTAATTGGTGAATGGTTTTTAGAGTTCAGCCTTAAGTAGTATGGATTTTAGGATTTCGCTGAAATACCAATTCAACTAATCTCCGGGTTTTGCAAGAATACAAGTTTTCTTCTAAACCCAACAAACCCTTCTTCAATGTCAATTGGTTAATGCATGCTACAATGCAATGGGCTTCCCTAAATGGAGATTTCTATGTGTGGATGCATGAATCGATTTTATATTAGTGTGAAAGGGAGCCAAAGCACTTCAATTCAAGTGCTCCCAATCACCAAAAAGATGTCCACACACAAGGCTCAACCAAAAGATAAGGAAAATCAAATTGTTGGGGTTGAAGTATTCGGGATCGAATCTTAGGCAAGTTGAAAAGTCGTGGTGGGGTTGGAATCAACTCAATTCCAAGTCTCCCCACCAAAAAATGTGATCACGAATTTGCAGATAAGTGAGGCAAAGAGGGGTGCAATCAATCTTTTTATGCTTGCCTCAAAGAATACTTCACACGGTGAAAAATTCAAGAATCAAGATTCTTGGATTTTCGCTATGCAAAGTAAGGCGGGAAATCCCGGGACGGTGGGAGTAAAGGCAATCAATCAAACAAGTGAATTTTAATCCACTTGCCTGACGTGCCTTCGTGCGTGTGTTAAGAGGTGTCGTTATAGTTGCACTTGATACGTCGGTTTTAAAAGAAGTAAACGGAGGTGAGTCCGAGTGTCGATCTCAGGGAGGCGTGAAAATTGGATTTTGTTTACCACTTATTGTCATGAAAAAGGCGGAGTTTTGCTTGCGAAAGAGACGATTTTGAAAAGCGAGAGATAGAGAGAGAGTTTAGGGTTAGAAAGCTCTTGGTTTTGATCATGCACTTTAAACAGAAATTAAAATGGCAACTAAATGGAAAATAATTTCATTAAACATGCATTCATAGTTCATGGTTTACAATATTAAATACATGCTTCAACAAAAGTAAATGAAAGCTTAAAAGAGAGAGAGAGAGAGGTAGAGAGAGAGTGGAGAGCGACGAGGCAGCCACGGCGGTGGAGGAGGCTCCGTCGGCGGCTCGTCGTCTCTGGCGATTACAAGAGTGCCTAAGACTAGCTAGGAGAGGAGTGGAGTAGTTGCAAGTGGGAGAGGATGCCTTGAATGGTGGTAGAAGGGGGTTTAAATAGAGTTAAGGGCTTCCTAAAAGAAGAATGTGCTTTAGCGACATCCAGAACGTCGCTAAAATCGCTTCCAGATACGTCGGTGAAGGCCTTCTACCGTCGGTCAGCTGCCGGTCAGCCGCCCGCCCCCTCTCTCTCTCCAAGCGCGATCCGTGGATGATGAACGAGAGCCGTCCGATCGAAGATCGGACGGCTGAGATCCTCCCGCGCCCGTGCTGAGATTGCGCTTCGGGCACGCGTGCGCGCCCGCGTTTCCGCCCGGCTTGCACACGCGCGTGGGGTCTCGGGCGTTGTCGTCGCGCCGCGTGGCGCAATCCTGACCACCCGCTGCTGATCGGGAGGGTCAATTTCGCCGCGCCCTTCGCTCGCGCTTGATTTCCGCTCCGCGCGATTCGAACGCGCGTCGCTGCAACGCGGGCGTGCGCGCTAACCGTTGCGCCAAGCTCGCGCTTTGTCGCGGCGACCGCGGGCGAGCGCGCGGATCTCGGCCGTTCGATCGAAGATCAACGGCCGAGATTCGTTCTTGGCTGGCTTGAGGGCAAGAGAGCGGCGGGGGCGGGGCGACGTGGCGCGTTCTGGGCCGTTGATCTCCAGATCAACGGTCATGATTTCTTGGGCCCATTGTGGGAGCTCCGGATGTCAGATTTGGCTGATCTTGAGTCCGTTGGACTCCGTTCATCGTCCTGAATCCATCCGTGCGGTCCGATTGCTCATCTGAGGCCTGCTTTGACAAATACTTTACACAAATGGCCATTAATACGGTTTATAAGCAATCTTGGTACTTGATGCATGCAACGCTCCTATTCTACTTTATGTTGTGCCTTTTATTCTAAATATGGGCCATATTCAACCTAATTACTACCCCCGTGCGTGGTGTTATCATTGCCCCAAGAGATCCCAAGAAGTTTTTCTAGTTCTTTTTAGTTTTTAGTTTTTTTTTTATTAAGGTGACACGTTAACCTAGGTTGCTAAGAAAGAAAGACCTACTTGTGCAGCAACGGGTGCGAAGCTCCAGTGCGGTGTCAGCGTCTTCACGCTCTCGTTCCCGCCTTGGATCTGCCCACGTCTCTGACTTCGTCTGCTTGCCTTCTCCTTGAAACAGGTTTACCTGCACACCAAAAATATAGACACCCATGAAGAGAGAAGAGAAAAAAATGAAAGGAATGGAACAGAAACTTACTTGAAGGCGCACTTCCCCGACAACGGCACCAGAAAAGGATTGTGGTCGGACCCGGTTAGGTTGTTAATGTGGTGATTTTATTGTTGAAATGTGTATAGTGGTTAACCTAAATCGAGCCTAACCATCTCTTTACAAAAATTTTTTTAACCTGGCTTACTTGATTTTATCTTGGTCACTTTTAGGCCCAGGGTCGAACTTAGGGAAGTGGGGTTACAAGTCAAGTTTCTACGCCTTTATTACAATGAATCTCTTCCATTTGTTTATTATGTTTCTGGTGTTTTTCTATTTAGATTTTTTTCTGATAATTCTTGTCCTTGAGGCACACCCTCAAAATTAGGTTCTTGGCTTTGAGCCAAATCAGGATTCCAAAATGGGTCTTGCTATTCGTAAGACGGAGTACCTGCAAGTCAAGGATTATCTTTTCTCTTTTATATTTTTTTATCTTTTTATTGGCAGGAAAGAGAAGTAGAAGTAAAGCAACTATACTATATGTGTATACTATATATGTATAAAGGGGTGGGGGTGGAGGCGGAGATGGACTGTAGCACGGTGTCGAGTCGGTCGTCGTCTAGAAAGACGCAACCAACAGGACGAGGTACTGTGTGGAGTGTAAGGTGGATGGATGGAAGATGAGTGTGACCACACTTTTTGTACGCGTGTATCGGGGAATATCAGCAACTGGTGCAGATATTCCCACGATACAACGTATGGTAAGTAATGTGAATATATATATATATATGTATATATGAAAATATATCTATATGTATATATGGTTATAAATATATAGGTATATATGTAGTTATATGTATATATATATGTATATATGTAAATATATATAAGTATATATATATATATGTATGTATGTAACTATATGTATAGATAGACATATGTATAGATATATATATATATGTATATGTATGTATGTATATATATATATATATATATATATATATATATATATATATATATATATGTAAGTATATATGTGTATATATATATATATATAAGTATATATATATATATGTACACATATATACTTACATATATATATATATATATATATATATATATATATATATATATATAGACAAATACATAGTTATATAAGTACTAATATATGTATAGATATATGTGTGTGTGTGTATATATATATATATTTACATATATACATATACTTACATATATATATATATAACAGTGTATAGGTGTGTGTGTGTATGAAAGTGTGAGTGTAAGTGTGTAAGTGTCGGTAAAGAGAGTGAGAGAGTGTGCTGTGAGAGAGAGAGCGAGAGAGAGAGAGCTGCTGCACGCTTTCTGCTGGAGTGAAGACGCACGGGTTAAGTCGTCTGAGGCTTCCAAGCGTCGTATGGAGTCCACGCGCGCACGCACAGGCGAGTATGCGCGCAGAGAGGAGCGCGCTGGGAGTGAGTAAGCGTGCGGAGGAGAAGAGGCCGTAGTGCACCGCGCTGCGTGAAGAGTAGGCGCTGAAGAAGCGGGCTGGCGTACGTGGGCGACATGGGCGCACGCAGACGCGCAGGCGAGCGCTGGAGCAGGTGCGGGCAGTGGCAGGTAGCGACGTGCTGGGTGACCGGATAAGTGAGAAACTCACCTGTCACCCCAATGTAACCACAGTGTTCCGTAGAAATGCATGAACAGTGGCTACAGTGGCCGAGCGAGCTGCGCAACCGGATGCTGCAGGTGCTGTGAATGCGGATGGCTCAGCACGCGCGCGGAAGAGTGGCTCTGGCTGCTGGCTTGCGGGCGGGACTTCACGATAGAGCGCGCGGAGAGGGCAGCTGGCGTGCGCGGTGGAGGGCGAGGGTGACTAGCTGCTTGTGCGGGTGCTTGCGGGTGTTGACTGGCGAGTACGTTGAAGCTTGGCCGGCCGTAGCAGGGGCATGCAGTGGCCGGCTGCGGGCGGGAAGGCGAGTGCAATGCGAAGAATCGGGAGGTGAGGGCGCCTGCAGGCGCGTGCTGGAGGCGAGGGCGGTCTGCTGGCATGCACGGAAAGGGTTGGGCGGCTGCTGCTGCGTGCGGAGCTTTGAGCTTCAAAGCTTGAAGCTCCTGCTCCAATGGCTGGAATGGCTGGAAAGTGAAACAGGGAAGAAAGCCACCACGCCCACAGGCTCTTGATGAGCTGGGCGGTGGTGATTTCACGATGGTGGGTGTGCACCACAGTGAAGACTCTTGCCCGTAGAGTGGCTCCTCTGAGGAGGAGGTCCTGCGTATGGAGGGAGAGGGGAGGGTACTTTGGCCTGGAAGGAGAAGTGGAGCTGCTGTGTTTTTGGAGTTTTTTGTGCGGAAGGACCAGGCGCCCTTGCAAAGGAAGAAGCCGCCCTCTTTTTAAAGAAGAGGAAAGCTTGCACAGCCATGCCCTGGCTGTGCATGGCTCATGCATGGCTCATGGCAGGGAGAGGCTGGGCATGCGGCTGCAGGGCAAGGTGCGAAGAAGAAGTCAAGCTTTGCAGCCGCAGGGAAGATTTCAAAAATCAAATAGAAATAAAAATAAAGATGGAAATTTTGCGAAGCAGTACTTGGAGAAAATGTAAATTGCGAGGCCATTTTATTCACTCTCCTCCCCTCTCAATTAAATGCATGCATGCATGTATTTTCACAAATGCGACTATGGAACTCTAATATGCACTAGCAATGCTAGGAAATAGCACAAGACGGCACAATTGCAGGTGTATTTTTGCGGTGCAATCAGGCTCCCATCCATTATACATATCCATTTGTAGTATATATAGATAGCCTTATTGAAAGATCCATAAAAATTGAAAAATCTTGAAAAGTTTTGAGAAAACTATAAAACACAAAAAATCCATAAAAATTGAAAATTCAAAAATTCCAAAAAATGTTTTCAAAAGTGTTTAGCTATGATCTGAAAGCTGAAGCAAAAACAAAATAAAAGTTTATGGACATTCAACCTTTGCTTTTAGACTTTTTTGGCCACATGAGATTGATTCGCTTAAGCTTGGGCTTAATAGACTTGAGCTTTGGCAAGATAGAACCAAAATATTTCCTAACTTAGGACATATTCTTGTACTTGAATCAACCAGTACAGAATTTATCCATTTGCCTCTATTTAAGAGTTGAGTAACTTTGGTTCACACTACATGAATATAGGAAGAATTAGGCAAACTTATGTTCTCAACCCTAGTATTCATTATGGAAGGTGGAGTCCTTACCTGTGCATGGAGGCAGATTCTTTGTCTCTATCTTTGGTCTTGTGTCTACGAGAAACTCTTTCCACTAAATAAAGTTGACGGAGACATGCCAACATCTATTTAAAAAAAGAAAACAAGAAGAAAAATCAGAAAAAAAAGAAAAGTAGAAGAAAAAAGAAAAAGTCAAAAGAAAAAAATTTATTCTTTGTAATAAGTCGGTATGTTATATAACTCCTATTGTTCATATACACCAAAAATGGTTATTTCAATGTACACTACATATAACCTATGTTTTCCACCATATATTTTTGAGCCACTTATGCAATAAGAGTTGGGTTTAAGTATTCACTACTTTTAGAGTTGATCCAAAAATATGAGCTAAAGTTGAGACCAACTTGGACTTAAAAGGATGTGAAACCATAGATTTGAGTCTTAAGTTCGTCTGGTTAGTCCTGATTCGTACTAAGCATAACCATAACTTTCTTTCTTCTTAAACTTAATAAAACTCTCTGGATCCTAGAAGTCACACTTAAGGTTTAAATACAAAGAATCCTTATTAATAAAGAGATGGTCTATGTCATGTAAGTCTTAAGTACTGGTAGTCTTCTTTGCAATTGGTTCTCACAATGTCCAATAGATAAATAGATCAATATTGCTTCAGAAAAATCTTCAGCTAAAGATCATTTCTGAACATTTTACTACTATATTGAGTACTGAATATGTGTTTTGCTAGAGATTAGCAAAAGATAGGCATGGGGGTGTAATTGTGCAGCAATTTACGCCAAAAAATTGTCAATCTTATGATATTTTTTGGCTTTACACGTCTAGGATTAGATAACTATACATGCATTTTATAAATACATTCATTCATGCATAATGAGAGAGGAAGAAAGAGAGAGAGATAGAGCCCTCATGTTTACACTACCACCTAACCAAAACCTTAAGTGCCTCAAGGATATTTTCCCAAAAAAATTCCCTACAGCCCTTGCTTGCTCCCTACTCCCCACACCCCACCCCTCACCTATAAACTACCACCCCTACCTCCACTCTCAAGGTTGGCATCTACACTTCCACCCACACCACAACACACAACCAACCACTACACCCTCTCCTCTTTCCCACTCTTCCTCTCCCATTCCCAGCACCTTCTCATCAGTTTAGAGGGCACGCTGTGGCATTAGCAGATCCCTCTCGTGGTAACAACCACCACAGTGAGGATTCACCACCGTATAGCTCCTTCGTGAGTAGATAGACGTGGTGATTCTATGTTCATATCATAGGTTGTTTTTTTCTTTTCATGGTTTTTTTATCACCATTAGAACAACTCAAGGAGCTGCATTGTTTCAATATTGTAGCACCAATCGTGGTTCATTTTCGTGGCTCATCACCGGATAGTTTCTCACTTATCCTGTGATAGCCCACTTAGCTTACGTTCTTCATGTTCAGCCGATCACACCCCTCTTCCCGCACCCTTACTTAGCCAGTCACACCCTCACCACCATCACTTGGTCACCAAGTCATGCACTCCTCCCTTCTCCTCACATCATTGGCTAAGTGAGAAGCTTAGTCGATGATTAGTTGCCTGATGAGAGCCTCATCATGAGCCATAACTAGCTCATTTTGACCCAATAAAGAAGATAAAAGCTCCTACATAACCTAGTAGAAGGCCTAAATGAAGGAATAAGTGTTCTGAGAAGAAAACATGAAATAAAGGTTAAAACTGTAATTTTACCATTGCAGTACATAAACGGGATTTCTCAGAGGCAAAACATAGGTCAAATGGTCTAAATAAGATAAAAAGTGGGTTGAGTCAATCAGAAATGGGTTCATGTGCAATCTAGGAATTAAATGACATTTGGTAACCCTAAAACAGACCCGCTTAAATCAACAAGGTTCCGGTCAAGATAAAAATCAAGTAAATCCTCTAAAAATCATGGAAAAATATCCTCTAGGGTTTAGAACATTCAAATTGGCCTTTGGAACCCAGTTTGACCTAGATTAGGGTCCTAGTTCAT
The DNA here is from genome assembly GCA_037157565.1 of Thalassia testudinum. Lineage (NCBI taxonomy): Eukaryota > Viridiplantae > Streptophyta > Magnoliopsida > Alismatales > Hydrocharitaceae > Thalassia > Thalassia testudinum. Next base: position 18,008,766 of record JAZHRO010000015.1, on the reverse strand, counting down.
CAATTAACCTAATTTAGATTTTTATGCAAAATATCCAGTCAAACGTAGTCAAACCTAAAATCCAACTTCACCATTGGATTCCTTAGGTCAAAATTAGGTTTGTACCAAAATTTGGACCTAAGGGGAGGTCATCTTGACCTACTTTGCAATTTAGTACACCCAAATCATATTTTGGTCCCTAACTTTTGAAAATCATCACAGAGAGCCCCCTAACTTCCTCGCCACCTTTGCAATCAGGTCCTTCTACCATTATTGGGGAAGAATCCTTCTCCGGCGAGGATTAGAGAGGGAATACTCTCTGATTCCTCAGAGATCCCCTCCCAGAAATGGAAGGGAGATTCTCTGAGGAATTCCCTTCCATCTAAGGCCAATCACGATCTCTGGTGTGAACCCAATCTCTCATGCGAACGCATGAGGGATTTGGGTATCCACCCTCTTTCCTTCTCCGGCGAGCCGTCGGAGTCGGATACGTGCCCTCCAAGCTCTGAAAGCACGGCCTAGTGCCTATAAAAGAACCCCCAAACCCGGCCGCTCAATTTTAGCTCGACTTGGCCGGACTTCCACCTCAAATTCTTCTCTTTCTTCTCCGGCCAAGTACCCAGTGAGCTTCGGCGAGCCCCCTTCCCTTCCTCTTCGCTCTGCCACAAAACCAGTGGCAGAGACTTCTTCCTGATTCTCCTCCGCGTTGCGCAGTACCCGCGCACGCCGCCTCAGCCCCGTCGTCGCCGCCGTCTTCCTACACTGGGCAGCTTCTTCTCCGGCGACAGCAGGTACGGTTGTCCGCCTCTCCGTCCCCATTCGTCCCTTTAGTTAGGTTTAAACTATTCTCCTCTATCCCCTCTTTCATTCCCCCTGCCTTATTTCATCAATCGACCCTCGACTGTCGCTGACCACCGCCATCTTCCTCGCCTCTGACCAACCTCCGACGAGTCGACCCCATCATTCCGCCCCTCCACACACCTCGCCAACCGTCTCATAAGCTCCGCCTCACCACAAGGAACATTCTCCGCCCATCCACCATCCCTCTACGCCTCCACCACAGCCACCCGAACACCCCCACACTCCTGGTCACAAGACGACCTAGGCACGCACGCCTAGGCCATCCTGCGGCCTGCTGCACCGTGCACGACCTTCGCCGTGCCACGGCGAAGGTCCCCAGCTGGTCTTATTAAGCCGAGAGGCTTGTTTTGTGTTTGACATTATTTCAGCCCCTACCGCCATTGACGGTTGAAGCAGCTTCGGAGCAGCTCCAGGCTTCAGCAGCTCCAGGCTTCAGGTGCAGCAGACTCGGGCAAGCAGTGCGAGGTTATCTGGTCCAGCAAGGAGCGTAGCGAAGTCCGCAGCCTTGGCAATCGAAGAAGAGTCTTCTGTTGGTGCGCGCGAGAGCGGGGCAGGACTAATAGTCCCACATCGGCGAAATACAAAGCGCAGGTATACTTTAAATTGATTTTGTGTTACTTCCTATTCGCCTCCGAACGCACAGGGGTGAGGTCCCTCACCTAGCGCTCGCCTCATCCGCGGCTTCATCTCGCGGATCTGGTGGGCTTCGACCCGACCCGATCTGAGCACACCTCGCGCATCACCCTTACGCCGGTGCGCCTGGTCCCGGGTGCGAAATCCAACCCGATTACCCGCGGCTCTGGGAGAGCATCCTTTGAGTGAATTGCAGAGAGAGAGAGAGACGTGCGGGTAGAGGGACAGGGTAGGTTTTGCTTCCACCTCTCTGTGCAGGCAGGCTGAGCGTTGAGGAAAAGAGACTAAGTCGCAAGGAAGAAGAAGTGAAGAAGTAGAAGAGGCTGAGCGAGGCAGAGAAGAGAAGGAAGAAAGAAGGATTGCAGAGAGAAAGAAGAGGGACTGCAAGAAAAGAAGCAAAGGCAGGAAGAAGATCAAGGCAAGAAGAAGAATTGTAGACAAAAAGAGGAAGAAGAGAAGAGACTAAAGAAGAAGCCTTCGCAGAAGAGAGAAGAGAAGGAAGGAAGAGAGACTGCAGAGAAAGAAGAAGAAAGGCAAAGTGAAGACTGCAGAAGAAAGAAAGCAAAAGAAAAAGGGAAAACATTTTTAAGACGTCTGATCACAAGATCAGACGTCCAATTTTACTTTTTTGTCATAATTACTTTTTAACCGCATACATTCATATTTGAATTCAAGTTTTGAGTAAATTAGAGTGTTCAATTACATTTGAGATTAGTAGTAAATTCCGATTGCTCCCTGTGTTCGACCTCGGATACTCTGGTTTTCGAGTAATAAAAATCTTTATTTGTTGACGATGCTTGATCACCTATACTACGACGTAATTAACTGTTAAAATACGATCGAGTAAGTCGCTTCAACATTGCCCCAGCCGGTAGCCCATCCTGCACACTCCCCTTGGTGCAACTGCTTGGCACAATTTTGTGACTGACCAACTTCTCAGTTAGCCAGTCGCAATGCTCTCACGTGCCCTGATAGTGATAAGGCATGTTTTGTTAATTGATGTATTTAGTGTCATTGCGATGCGTAAATCGTAATCAACTTTTACAATTTATATTCCTAGATAGTGGAGTATCTAGGGTCATCCAAGGTGGCCAATTTTGTTAGTCAAATAGCTTGTTCTCTCTCTCTCGCCTCTGAAATCAACACTTTTCTTTTTGTATTTTGATTTTGCAAGCTTTGTTGTTTTGAAATAATGGGCACAAGAAATGCGAAGATAATTACGTTATGGAAAAAGGAAACTATGCCCTAAGTGGCAATAAGAAATCCTCTCTTCTAAGCTCACCCTTGGCAAGTGTGCCTAGGGTAATTAGAAGGGAAGAGTGTATGCACTACGAAAACTACTAGAAACATGAAACACGCAAAATTGAAAGAAAGTGAAGGCAACTAATTTCTTGTATTACTAGAAAAATGAATGATAGGTAGTGGAATGCTTGTTACAGGAAAACAAGAAAATCACTAGCTAATACAATAAAGAAAGATGAAGAAGAAGAATAAAATCCTCCAATTGAAGCTTTGAGAGGTCCTTGCTCCAACTACAGTTGCTCCCACAATTAAAAAGAGCTTCTCCTTGGTCCTTCCTTCAAGTGGTCCTCCTCCAAGATTCCTCCAAGGGTGGACGTCCACCACCCTTGCTCCTCCTCTTGTCTGTTCGTCCTCCCTAGATGAAAGCTTGCTCCTTAGTGTGGCGCAAGGAAGAAGAGGGAAGAGGAGAAGGCACCAAGGGGGCGAGTAGGTTGCCCCCTTAATCTTCTTCTCTTCTTCTCCTTCCTTGGTAGTAGGTTATGGTGGGTATGGATGGAGTTAAGGTGACCAAGGATGGGGTTTAAGTGGTGGTTAGAAGAATTATTAATAGGGTAGGAAGGTGGTGGTTGGCGTGGGGTATATGCGGAGGGCTAGGATTAGGTTTAATGGGTGGTTAAAGGATCCAATGGAGGGGATTATTGGTGCCAACCCAAAGGGTGTTGGAGGTGGTGGTTATGGGTTGTTGTGGTGCCTCTTGGTGGTATAGAGATGCCAAGAGTTGGCGCCAAAAATGGGGCTTCTAGAAGGGCTTAGGTGGGGCCACTAGTCAAGGGCTAGGATGGGATTAAAGGGTAGATGTAGGATAGAGATGAAATGGGTTTTGGAGGGAAATTCCTGGCACCAACTTGGGTGCTTATGGGGGTGGTTGGCACCACTTTGTAGGTGGCTTTTGGAGGTGGTGATGGGGTGAAAGGATGTGGGTATGTTGGTGCCAAAATGAGGTGGAGTAGGTGGTAGCTTAGGTGGACTATTTGGTGGAGCTAAGTAGGTGGGAATTAAGGTTAGGTTTCTATGGCCATGGAGGTGAAGTGGAGCTTAGGCTAGCTTAGCTAGTAGGGAGTAGGGGAGGAGGTAGGAAAGCTAGGGTTTTAGAGGAGGAGTTGAGAGGAGCTACATCAGAGCTAACTAGAGTAGATGCCTGCTGAAGATAACTGGAGTGAAGCTCTGTAGCTAGCTTAGCTAACTAGTTCTTTACTAGTAGCTAAACCATGCTAATCTGAGCTGGCTTCTTCTATTTTGAGCTGAGGTGAGCTGGAGCTAGTCTTCCCAAAGACAACACAGCTAGCTGGGGTAGCTAGCTTAAATCTAGTAGCTCAACTCAATGACGTCGTGAAACATGTTAGGTTAAATAGTTCGTTGTAGCATGCGCTTACGACCACAATTTTAATAAGAATAATCATATGTAAATATGAGTGTCGAACACAGGGAGGTAAGAAATCGAACCAATTAACCACTTTAATGTCAGAAAATACATCATTTGGTTTGCTTGCGAGAAGAATAGAGAGAGAGAGAAAAAAGAGTTAGAAATCTGTAGTAAAGCAAAGATATCTAACTATGCTTGAAAGGTAGACATGATGAGCATAATAGATTCTTGCACAAGATGATAAAACCATATAATGAATAGGTAAAATTGTTTTGCAACTACAATGCTAGAGGAGAGCTTAAAATAAACATTAAGCTAAGGGAGAACAAATGTGACAAAATGGAGAGGTGAGGTAGCCATTGCGTGGAGGGGCTTCTGTCAGTGGTTCGACAGCTCTGGGACCTTACTTGGACACTTTAAGGTGAAGGATGGGCTTGGTAGATGATATGAATAGATCCCCAAGAATGGAGGAGTGTAGGTCCTTTTATAATGGAGGAGAGGAGGCAAAATCCGTACTTGGGACAATAGCGAGATTCAATTTGTTGCTGAACTCCACCATAGGTGTTGCTAAAGGTCCCAACTCACACACCCACTCACAATCCGTGTGCTCGCAGTCACAACCATTCGATCAAGGATCAATGGCCGAGATCGCACATGACTGCGTGCTCAGAATCAGCCTTGGATGCACGTTAGATGGCATATGGAGTGTGGTGTTGGATCATGCATTGCTCATCTCGCGCATCCAGTGCATGAGAGCGTGCCATGTTAATGCTTCGGAACCGCTCGATGGAGATCCAACAGCCCAATTTTGCCGCCTCCTCGCGTGTCGTGCAATTTTGCCCTCATGAGCTTCAAATGCGCGCCCGCTGCATGTGGGTGAAGTTGCGGACCACTGCGCCATGCTTGCGAATAGACGCATGGATGCACTGTTGTCACTGCTTCCACAACTGTTGGATGCGATTGTGCGGTGGAAGGCGAGGCGTGACGTGGCACAACGAGGTGCGTCTGATTAGGATCGAACGGTGGTGATTATGTGATGGAGTGTTGGGTGGTGGAAGATGGCATGTGATGGAGAGAGGAGCGGATGCCACGTGGCTAGTTTTAGGTCGTTGATCCTTAAATCAATGGCCAAAACTTCTTTGGCTCATTGAGGGAGCTACGGAGGTCAAATTGAGGTGATTTTGAGTTTATTGGACTTCGTTCATTTATCCGGATCCATCCGTACGGTCTGATTGCTCATCTGAGAACTTTTTCAATAGGAACTTGTACAGTAGGCCATTAAACATTAATTCTAAGCAATCTTAACCTAACATAATGCAGAATGCATGCAATGCTCCCAATCTCACTGTAATATGACATTAATGCACATGTGCCCTTGAAATTGACTCTAATTGATAGAATTATTGTCATTATTGGTAGAGTCATCACTCAACTAAGTTGAGCTAATCTGAGTCTTCGGGAGGTGGAGTTGAGCTGACCTGCTCGAATGTAAAATTACATTTTAAGATAATTACGTCGTAGCATAGCACGAAAATACGTCGAAGAAAATAAAATGTAACGAGATGGTGAGTCCCAATCGAACTCAGGGAGACAGTAAAATGACTTGATTTTAACACTGATCTATAACTAACTAGAATAATAAGAGAGATAACGGAATTCTAATCAGAGAATGATCAAGAAATATTTAATTAGAACTAGAAATAACAACTACTAGAACTACTAGAAATAAAATTGCTATCTAGCTACTAGAACAAGGGAACCAAGGGTGGTCCTTGGTGGCCTTTGAAAAGGTTGGGGAGAGCAGCAGTGGTGCACCAAGGTGATCTTGATGGATTCCTCAGAGGAAGAGGCAATAGGAGAAGGTTGGAGATGTCTGGAGGGAGAGATGCCTTCAAATAGGAGCTCTGGGTCCATTTTATAGCTAAAATTAGGGGCAAAATAGGTATTTTAGCCCTCAAAATTGTGCAACACCTTTGAATTGGTCAGATCCAGCGATCAGAAGATCAACAGATCAGATCGCACCTCAAAAGAGACTTACTAGCACCTTCTTCGTGCGGATGCACGCGATCACGCCACGTGGTGCACGCATGGTCGTCCGCTCCACCACCTTTATGTCTAACCGCGTGTCCATCCACTCTTGCATTGTACTGCCTCACCTGACACATGACCGATGTCACACGTCTGCGTCCACCCCTTTGGTTGTCAATTCGTCGCTCTAATTTTGCCTTCGATTTCCCACTCCGTGCAGTTCGAGTGTGCATCTCATGCTATTGTGTGAGGTCAGTGAGGAACGTGCTAGGCACGCGTTCGTGTCTTGATCTGATTTCATCCATGGCCACCCTTAGCCGTTGGATGAAGATGCAACGGTTGGGATGGCCTTCCTCTGATGGAGTAGGGTAGGTGTCAATGTGGCTCTCTTATGGTCGTTGAATGATGATCCAACAGCCCATAAGGTACGTAGAACTCCTTCAATGGATGGGGTTAGCGACATTAGGCAGCTAGGATGGCACCATGTGGCTCCATCGTAGTCGTCTAATGCTGCCAGCCCCTTCCATGTGGCGTTATCGTAGCTGTCCATCTTCTTTGTTTTGTAGATGGTGCTGTAGGGCTCTGATCGAGTTGATTTTTGTGCCGTTCAACTACGATCATTGATCCGGATGCATCCATGTAGTCGGATTTGGCATCTGAGGTTTGAATTTACGCTACCTTTCTTCTTAGCCTTTGCTCTTCCACGGTCTTCATAAGATGCTACAAGAGTCCGATCAAGACGATCTCGGAAGCGTTGGACTCCCGTCGTCGTCCAGAATAGATCCGTATGATTGAATTTATCATTTGTGACCTCGAATTACCTGCAATTATTGTTGCCTCTTAATTAGAACATAAAGTAGCATTGTTATTTACATGGCTAAACAAATTGACTATGATGCAAAATATGCTGCTTGTGCATGCATTATTCCTATGTTAAGCTAAGATATAACTTAATTCAGGTAAATTATGTCCAATGATTGCTGTGCAATCATAACACCATGCCTAAATTTGCTAGTCCCTAGCAAATGCTAGATTAAATGCATTCTACCAAGAGTTTAACTAGAGATTCATTTCTCTTGTTTTCATCCAAAAATTTAGAAATTCAGATAATCATAAAAGTGTAGTATTGTGGCCTATGCAACGGATCCAAGAGAAAAGTTAATCCACATCTAAAGCTCATAATTGACCCTTAGTAAAACTCTATTGGGATATGCAAACTTCTTCCCTCGGGGATATAAAATAATCTCTAATTTAGCCCCAACCTTTGGTTTAGGTAGAAGATGACAGAGTCAAGTGGATTTGTATTTGGTAGCTCACACTCCTCTGGTGTTATAGATATACTAGTACTACAGAATCTAGAATTTCCAGACTATCAAATAAATCAACTCAAAGAGAAGTGGAGAAACTGTGCTCTTTTTAGTTTCTTTGTACTCATTCTTTCTCTCTCTTTTCTTCTCTTTCCCCCGTTTGTTTTCTTTTTCTTTTTGAGCTCACAACCTCACCAGATTTGTAAATATATTTCTTTCATGGCATTAACACTTTAATTAAGTTCTAATAATCCTATAACTAAGTTAGAAATCCTCAGCCAGTATTTGGGCGATCAGAAATACAAGAAAAGTAGGTTAAGGCTATATTTGGTAGATCGTAATGGTAGTAGATGTTGTTGCCTCAATGCACTTGAAATAAATACAACTCAATAACACTTTTTTTTTAGACCTTTTCTCTTTCTTGTTTTTTATTTTTTTTTCATATATATATCTACCAACACAACGTAGTGCAACATGACATACACACTTTTATTCATAAGGCATTATTTGGGATTGGTGATGTTCAAGAGGATATCAGGGCCTTATTTGGTGGGAGTGCCTATTCTCGGCATTAGGAAAGGAATGGATGGGACAACATATTTTTGACCTTGACAGCAATACCCTCCTTCAACCGAGGGTTCCGTAAAGGATAGTCGTAACCATCCACCTTAGTCCTAGTTTTATTAGAACCCTCTCTCTGTGTATTTGCCTTATTTGGTGGCTCTCAAAAATTCCCACAAAGAATTTGTACACAAGAACTGAGAGAGAAAACTATGCCTAACTCCAAGTATCATTATCCAATTATCCAGAAATTAGGATTCCTTGTACTAGACTTAGAGCACCAATAGACTCTCCGCTCTTACCTTAGAATTGTTTGGTGGATCTACTAGAAGATGGCTTGCCTAACTCCATATTTATTGTCCAAGGGTTCAGAAGAAGAAGTAATGGTTCTTCTCGACAAACTAAAGGTGTTTATTAGTCTTCATAGTGGATCCATTGCAAATTCTACATACAAGTGTGAAATTGTACTAGAGTCTAAATTTAGGAATCAACTAAAGAATAAATCCCTAATAAAACCTCTTGATAAAAATCTATTTAGGTGTTGGCTGATAAAGTTTTTTTTAGTTTATGTGTATTACCCCCCATGCCTAAGTTCTTGCATGTCCTCATGCATGAATAAGAGAAAAATAAAGTAAGATAGGGCATAGATGGATAGAAATCACCTGGAATTGCTCCTGATTCATCATTCAGCTTATGCCAACACAATCATGATATTCACAATATGCAGAATAATATGCCAAAATGAAATATGCTATGTATAAAGCAAATGTCTAAATGCTAAGTTTAACTTCTCCAACTAGGCGAAATTTCATCAGATGGATCAATGATTGCAGGAGAAAGAGTCAAGATGGTAAGAACTTGGAGTTCCATTGTCATCGAAAGGCCAAAAATGTAGAGCAGCTACCCGTGAATACCAAGCCCCCAAGGTTGGCAAACTAAAATATCAAGGCGTGGAATTGGTTGTAGCCAGGTGCTACAAGAGAAATAAATCTGGGTGCCATGGTGATAAGTAGCAAGTGGCAGCCCCGAAGAGTGGTGCATGATCAATGCAGATGAGGTGGATAAGGGGTTGAGAGTAGGAAACAAATCATACGGGTCTTGAAAGTGGTGGAAAATGAAAGGAGGGACCCAAGTGGTGTAATTTGAAATGGTATAAGGAACCATTTCATGAGTTGATCTGGGTGTGGGTGGTTGCAAAGTAGGTGTGTTGAATAAGATCCAGTGTTCCATCCCAACCACTCTAGATTCGCCCAATTCATTGTCATCCCTAGGTTGATCAAAAATCTCATACGAATCTCCCAAATTCTGTTCTTGGTGCAAATCCTCAAATATAATAGGTGACAATTCATTATCCCCAATGTGTGGAAAGTCATAATCTAGGTGCAATAAAGCCTTAAATTCTTTTATTTTTTGTTCTGTGTTTTCTATGAAATACTCGATATCAGAATCTAAGAGCGAAGATGTGAAAGAAGATGTAACAGATTCATCCGACCCAAATCCAAAAATGCCTCAAGATTTTTCAAGTTTTCCTCACAATCAGAAATGGGATTTTTATTAGATTCTTCCCCAACTTCGATTGGATTCTTTGACAATTCCAAATCAACCCCATAGATGTATGGAATCTCAGGTAACTCTATCTATTTATCATTTGAGCTTGTCATGAGGTTTTTAGGCAATTCCACTCCAAATCTATTGTAATCAAAATCATGTGCCACATCAATTTTCTTTGGCAGTTCAACGTTTACCATGGTGTGAGAATCATTATAACTCAAATCAAGAGCTCGACAGAAGCTGTGTGCAGAGTCAATTCACCAAGAAGTTCTGTGTTCCCACAGTGCTCAAGTTCATCATCATCTGAGTCATTGATAAAATTACAATGTGGGTCCTTGTTTGCCTTGAAAATATCTAATCTAAGTTTCTCATTTCCCAAGGTGATCTCCATACACCAGGATATACAGTTAATGTTAGCTTGGGCGGTCACCAAAAATGGGCAGCCTAAGATGATAGGTGCATCATGGAGACTAGGAGGAATGTCCATATCCAAGATGAAAAAATCCGCTGGGAAGAAAAGCCCATGGATTTTTACAATGACATTCTCTACCACACCTCGGGGTACTTTGACTGATCTGTCAACCAACTGGATAGTGACAGAATTGGATTTTAGCTCCCTAAATTGGAAGTGGTCAAATACAATAGTGGGGGTCAAATTAATGGTCGAACCCAAATCAAGCAAGGCCCGGTCAAAGGGAGCATCCTGTAGCTGACAGGAAATGAGTGGGGCTCCTGGGTCTTTCTTCTTAGGTGGCAGGTCAGATAAAATGACTCCACTAGCTTCCTTGGATAATACCACACCTTATTGGTCTTCCTCAGCTATCGCTTGGGTGTACAATATTCTTTAAAGAATTTAGCGACGATAGGAATGTAATCAATGGCATAAAAAAGAGGAACCTTAATGTGAACATCTTTGAAGATTTCCTTTAAGTCTTCATTGCTTTTGATTCCCTTTATCTTTCCTTTAAGTTCACGAGTTAAGGTTCCAGGGAAGGGTAAAGGAATGTCGGTGATCTCAGTGATTGATTTCATTTCCTTAGGCTACTCCTTTGAAGGGTTAGAATGGGAAGAGGAGCTAGCCTGAGAGGTATCATGACCCACTTCCACTCCTTAGTGTGACAGCATCTGCATCAACATACTGTCTATGAGGTGGGGGAGGAGCAGAAGGGGCAGATTGGATGGGATTCGACAATAAGGTTAGCTGACCTAAAACATAACCAAGAGGTACAAGAGGTGCTTGAGACATGCGCATGTCCCTGTAGTGCTTGGAACCTAGGTGGGGTGCCCTAGTTCTGTACATATCTTGGGTTAAGGACAGGTCGAGAGGGCAAGGCTCCTTGTGATCTATGCTCCTGTAGCAACTGGTTCTATGTACTCTGAATGTTCTGAATCTGATCTGTCATCGTTTTCATGAATTTCAAATTGTCATAATTCAATTGATGTATAGATTCCTTCAATTCTTCTTTCAGTGCCTCGAAAGAGTCAGCCTGCCTTGGAGGGTGATTGGTAGCTTGATGTAGCAGTTGATAAGTAGAATGGGATTGCTACTGAGATGGGAATGGCTGCTACCTTGGGTATGTGTTTTGCGCATTCCCATATTGTTTGGTTTGGTAGTGTGGATCTTGATTTGGTCGTTGTGAGTTACCAGACTAGGAAAAGTTAGGATGCTGGCGCCAAATAGGATTATACGTCTTTGAATATGGGTTATTACGCCCGTAAGCTTGGATAGCATTGACATCTTCGTGGGAAAAAGATGTCTAAGATGCATATTCATCAAAGGAATATGCACTAGAATCATCATGAGGTGCATAACCCTAATTGTATGTTGCCAAATCCAGATTATTCACGGGTTCTTGATATGCAAGATCCCATGAAGATGGAGAAGATACATCCTGAGTGAGTAGATGTACTCAAACAGGAGGGACTTGGGATGTGAAAGAAGAGTGGGATGCAGCTGAATTGCCAAGAAATCCAAGTCGAGCTCGAATCAATTCGTCGAGCTTCTTATCGAGCAGATCCACCTTATCCAACTTCTTGGTGAGAATGTCCATATCAGCTCAGGTAGATTCAGCGTGAGCTTCATGGACACTAACTCGTTGTTGTCTAATTAGCCCATAATTGTGGGCTATTTAGGTATTTGAATGCCTAGACATTAAGTTAATTTTAGCATGTATTTAGCATGCATTAGGATATCAATACATTAATTATAAATTTGTTTCATGCATCACATTTTTTATGTAAATTAGGTCTTAGCAAGCATTAGCTTAGTTTTTAATTTAGTTTGCATTTTAATCTAGTGAGCATTATACATAATACATGCATTACATAAAATATTTTATAAGGCTTTGTATATAAATAAGCCAATTTTTATTTATTTATCTATTCTTCTTCTGCAAAACTTTGTGTAAGCAAAGAACATAGCCACCGTGCAATAGCTGCAGCCTCGACAATCAGAAGCAATCCACTCATCCCCGAAGGAAAGAATGGAAAAAGTGGATTTGGCTCCCTCGCCACTCGATTCAAAATAGGCGAGCTACTATAAGAGGAAGGAGGCCACCACCCACTCCATCACTGTGCTTCACCTCCACCACCGCTGGCCTCAACTGTGGCGGCAAGCCTCCACCACCTTAGGCACCTGGTGTGACAGGCCACACCGCCATCCGGAGCTTGCTCTCATCACCATGAATGCACGCTGCTCCACCATAAGCACACGCAAGCGTGCATGCTTCCAACTGAATGCCACAGTTCATCTTCCCCATCTTCTTTCTCTGTTACCACCAAAGAACCCATAACCTTCGCCACCATTCCCGCTCACAATCGTCACCTCAAGCAACCACCCGCTCCTTCAATGCCAAGAGAACCTCGCACCCCTCCCCTTCCCATCTCCACACCTCATCACTCTCCATCTCCTTCTTCATTCTTCCTTTTCCACTGTTTCTCCTCCACCTCAATGAAACCCACCACCACCATCACCAATAGCTACCTCCTTCACACACATGTAGCGCACCACTGCCATCCTTCTCGCATGCGCGCGCCTCTCATGCATAGCCAGTAGCACACCCACGCCCCTATCTCCACGCCTGCAACTGTTGTGTGTTACCATCTCCTCAATTGCGCAACACTAGCTCCACGTTGCATCTCCAGCCCGCGTGTGACCAGCACCCCTCTGCCACGCCACCGCACACTCCTACATCTCCCCTTCCACGTGCAACCAGTAGTGCGCCCACGCATGCAGTTGCATGCACCACCAGCAACAACACCACCTCTCCCTTGCTTCCCACCAGCAGACGGAAGCACCATCGTCCTTTTCTCCGACCGCCCATCTTCGATCGTGCCGTGCCTCGCCACTGCTACCACAAGAAGCAGCCTGACAGCAGCTAACTCTGACAAGTTCCTCACCTCCAGCCTTCCCTCCATGCGTGCACACAAGCTTCACGAGAGAATCCCCAGTTTCCTTCTCCATTTCTTATTACATTCAATGCCATTGCCACCTTTTCATTTTACCTTTATTAATTAAATATTATGGTGGTTTTATGAGATTCCTCCTTATCTTTCATGCAAATGAGATTTCAACAAATTTAGCAATTGATAGCATAATCTAAAAGGGATTTTGGGTTGATTTTTGGGGCAAATCAATAGTAGACATCAGTTTTGACCAATGTGAGTTTGTAATAGATAGTGCCTCCCTGTGGACACGACCCACTCTTAATTGAGTGGTTATTTTAATTGTTTTGATTAGCAGTTTTCCACCACTTTGATACTACTTCGACGCATCATTTTATGTGCAAAAAAATGAGAGTGAAAACCATCTTATCAAATGGCATCGTTGCCGAGGAGGCAATGGGCATGTTAGACTCGCATTTATTTAATTATTTGTTCACACTTGATTTGTTGAGGCTATACATTCCTTGATATATTATTTTGATTTTGGTGAAGGCACATCATGAGGAAGGATCATTGCACCCGCCTCATCATCTATAGCACTGGAGACCTTTGGCTAGACATTGGGAGAAGAAGCATCATAGCCATCTCGCTCACGATTGAGGTGCACCTTGATTCCACCACCGGAGAACATTTCGAGGGAGCTACAATCATCAACTCCTCCATTCTGAATAGATAGAATAGATAGTATATTACATTAGCTTAGAATTAGTTTAGACTTCTTTTATTCTTTTCATTTCAATACGTTGATTGGAAGACCCTTGTTCTGGGGTGACGATTTTTTAGGGGTTTGTTCTCTGCCATTATTTTAGGGCCCTGCACTGGTAATTTTTTAGGAGTTTGTTCCCATTTCTTTAGCTTTAGGTCTTTGTTTTTCTTTAGTGGAGTTTATCCTTTCTTGTTCATGCATAAATAGGTAAAAATAAAAAATAAAAAAATACACGAGCTACCTACTAGAAGCTGCCTGCCCCTAGGTCAAATCATTTAGGATTAAATGAGCAGCATCTAGATCTAATTTCCTATCTTGCATATTGCTTGAAGAATGCTGCAATCAGGTATGCACTCATAACTTTGCATTTCTACCTATCATGCAAATGCATTTGGATTAATTTAAAGACCACATAATCTATCTTGAAGCAATCTAATAAAGTGATCATATTTTCTGCAGAGGGACTAATTAAAGAAGGAACATTTAAAAACCAAGGACTTGATTTTCAAACTTGGCGTGCGATTTAAAATTCAAAATCCTATTGCGTTGTATGCACACTTGTATGCTCTTGCACCACAACACTCATTTAGACATTCCTTAGGTTTGGAATCGTTAGGACTAGAGCCTCCTATTACTAGGGTCTGAGGTGATCCAAACTTTAGTTCAGAGGTGAAGTTGCCTCCAAACCTTGTGAATTGAGGGTAGTTAAGAAGCACCGCGAAAGCAATGCTTCAAAGGAAGGGCTTGACCCTACTTGCATCCCTCTTTGCCGTGTTTGGTGGTGAGTAAACTTTTTGGGCTTTCGGGAGGATCACCTAAGTCTCAGTTAGGTCTTCTTAGGCGTATTGTAGGTCGACAAGTAGGAACGTAGCTGTTTAGATAACTTGATTTGTCACCTACAACTGGACTTAAATCTCAAACGCCTTAACTGATTAAAGACCTAAAAAGTCCTTTGATTTGTGTTTGATTGGGGAAATCTGACTATGGTGTGAGTTAGAATAGACCATCTTGACTTCCATCCTTTCACATCTTGTCCACATCGTTACCCCTACTCTACGATTTTTGATCCCATATGTTGAGATGATACATCCTTTGATGGACATAATGACAGCCATTGGGATCCTTTTTACTCCTACTATAGGAGTATTGGCCTGGTTAAGCCCTAATTCAGTGAGCAGAACCTAGGAACAGGATTTGCCTTGTCCAATATCCCTCCCATGATTGATACACCCAACCCACCCACCCTTTATGACTTTGATTTCCATGGTTGGACAGAAACTCCTAGGTATTATATCCCTGAGCCTAATTTCTCTCCTGAAACTAGTAATGACTTCTCCACCTTGAAGATGGAAATACAAAAAATGCAAGACGAAATGATTGAATTATAGGAGAATCTTCGAGAGCATGCCAACAAGAGAAAGAGGACATTAGCCACCTAACTTACCCCATTAAGGATGACTTTCATCCCTCTCCACTAAATGCATCTTTCATGGGGGAGCCATACCCTAAGTTGGATGGGAATGTTGGGGACTATGTAAGGGATAATAGCTACTTTTCGAGGATTGATTTTGAACCTTCCCTCCTAGATGACACCTCCTTGAGAGGTCCATGACTTAAGTGGGAGGAGGATATGTATGAAAGTAGCTATTCATTGGATGAAGAAAGGTGGCAACCCAAGGACGACATTGAGGTTAAGTACCTAGTTGAGCTATATTGGAGTCAAAAGAAGGGAATGATGGTACCATTGGAAGACCTCGACCCAAACGGTAGTATTTTCGTGACATTTGATGAAGTGGGTCGAAGTCAAGTTGTTAACCCTGCTCTCCCTTCTAATGATGATCAACTAATGGAACTTAAACCCACCCTTAGGGAACCTGACCTTGAAGAACTTCACCTATCTGAGGAGTCTAATATTACCAATGTGAACCATTTACCGTAGATAGAGCGCCCTAGGTGATCTGCAAAGATTTTAGATGATTTTAGACCTTGGGTAGATGACGAATTACTTGTTGAGGAGGAGGATGAATTATGTGAGGAACCTACATTTAGGATTTGGAGTGACACTAAAGGTGATTATGTCTTATTTGAAGAATTAGCCCCTGAGGATGTCCCAAATTTGATTAACTTAGGTTTCCTCTATGCTCCTATGGATGATATCCCTTCTCGTGATGAAATAATGGAAAATGTCAAAGTAACTTCGAAGATTTATGTGGATTCACATATAGACTCCAGGGAGGACTTGAGTAAAGAACAAGAACCTGGAGATGAAATTGATAGGGTAATATTTAAATCTGTTGCTTCGAACTTGCCTTCATTTATCGAGGAGTCACCCTCTGATTCACCTAAAAATTTTGACTTCATACCTTGAACTGATCACTAATGAAAAGAAGGTAGATACTTGTGATATTACCAGAGATGCTAGGGATGTGGTTGAAGAACTGGAAAGGCTACTAGGAATGGACACTAAACCCATTAGACCCAATCTTGATCTTATGGACATTCACCAGCCACTCAACTTGGACACCATAAACAATCCTTGGCTTAAAGACATGCTCACTACTATTTTCACCACGGTGCTTAATAGAACAATATGTCCTCTATTGGGGTATTAGGTATGGATTGATTCTTCCTATGGTCATTCCATTACCCTGGGGGTTTATCTCTGCATTATTCCTTCCCCATCTCTTTTAGAGGGTCCCCTTTAGAGGTTGCTATTCCTGTATATCCACCGGTGACCTGGGAAGATTTCATTCCCATCTTGGTTGGTCAAGCATTTGCTATCGGGATTCATCATCAGCTTGCAAACATCCTAGGTTATCTATTTTCTAGGTCTATGTTACTTTGCCCATTTTTAGGGCCTATTTGCTTGGCTTTTGAACCTGATTTACAGATTCTTTGGTTACTCAGCTGCTAACAAAATAACGGCAACCCAACTCTGACCCAGGTAATATCCTTCTATGCAATGGGGACATTGCAAATTTTAGGCATGGGGGGTGTACTTGGGGATATACATAACATATATACATAGTGCATTCATGTATTTAGGTATACATAGTGAAACCCTTGTGGTGGTAACACCGACTTCACCTTGGTATGCTGATACCATCAATTACTTGGTCACTGGAGAGACTCCTGGCTCTTGGGATGAGCAGAAAAGGAAGAGATTCATTCCCAAGCTAGATATTTTCATTGGGAAGAGCTCAAATTATTTAGAATTGGACATGACCAAGTACTTAGATGATGCGTGCCTGAAGAGGAGCAATAAAATGTGCTGAGTTTTTGCCATGAACTTTATTGTGGAAGACACTTTGGTGCTAAGAAAACATCTTTTAAGGTTCTTCAATCCGATTTTTCATGGCCTACATTATGTAAGGATTCTCATAACTTTGTTAAGGCTTGTATTAGATGTCAACAGATTAGAACAATTGGGAAGAGGAATGAGATGCCTCAACACCCGATTCAACCTGTTGAAATATTTGATGTTTGGGGAATAGACTTTATGGGACCCTTCCCTTCGTCCCAAGGTTATGAGTATATCTTAGTGGCAGTTGACTATGTCTCTAAATGGATAGATGCCATTCCTATGTGAATAAATGACCACTCGGTGGTGTTGAAATTTGTGAAGGCCAATATCATATCTCGATTCAGCTACCCTAAGACTATTATTAGTGATGGGGGACCTCATTTCTGGAATCACCACTTCAACCGGTTACTCAAGAGTCTAGGGGCACTCACAAGATTGCTACCCCATACGACCCCTAGATGAGTGGCCAGGTTGAAGTGTCAAATAGGGAGATAATGAACATTTTAGAAAAGATCGTTAGGACTGATAGGAAGGACTGGTCCCAAAAGCTCAATGATGCTTTATGGGATTATCGAACGGCCTACAAAACCCCTTTGGGTACATCTCCCTTCCAGATAGTGTATAAGAAAGCGTGCCATTTACTCGTTGAGCTGGAACATAGGGCACTTTGGGCTATCCGAAGTGTCAACATGGATTTAGAAAAGGTGGGTAAAGCACGACTTCTAAATTAAGTGAGCTTAAGGAGCTGAGGAATGATGCTTATGACACCTCTCAAGCTTATAAATAGAAAATTAAGGTCTTGCATGATAAGTATATCCTTAAAAAGACCTTTGAGCCCAACCAACAACGTTAGTTTTCAATTCCAGCCTTAAACTTTCTCCATGGAAATTAAAATCTCATTAGGATGGGCCATACATAATTACTAAAGTGTTTCCTCATGAGGCTGTGCAGATCAAGAGCCCTTCCTCTTCAACAACACCCTTTATTGTCAACGGCCAACGATTAAAATCATATGTACTTTGGATGGCCATCTGGTTGATGAGGTCACTCTCGAGGACCTTAGCTCCTGTCATTCTCTTCCTCAGGTATCATCTTCCCTTAGCTATTTTACTTCCAGTGAGGACATTGTTTGAACCAGGCATGGGGGGAATAGGACCTGAGGCATCTATTTATAGCATGTCTACATTTTGCATTCATGCATGCATATTGCATTCAAAAAAAAAAAAGCCTTATTGGGATGATTGTATCCTTAAGACCAACGTCTACTCAATTTTAATTAGGCTTGAGATGACTCTGCTCTTAGAATGTGATGGGCCCTTTAGGTAGGTTGTGCCCTTAAAGATCAGTTGATATGTATGTGTGTGCACAACCAAGGTTTTCAAACAAGTTTGTTTTATGGTATATCTTTTAGGGTTTAACCTTATTTAGTAGCTTTTAGGGTTTAATCTTTAGGTTCGTTCAATCAAGTTTAGTAGAACACTCCAAGTTTTTACAAGCACCAGTGATGATATATTCCTTTAAAACTCAAAAAGAATGTGGAGTGCCTGGTTAGTTCCTAAAAATTGAAGCCTAAGTGGCAAGTACTTGAATTAGTTTTAAATTGAGTGGTGCGGCCCAAACAGTTCAAGCAATTAGACTGTTACACCACTTGATTAAGGCACACCAATGTTTAGCTTAGTCAGATTTCTACTTCACTTATGTGTATTGAGTTGAAGTGTACCGAGTCCACAGGTCAAATCCCGGTTAAGTGGTAAAATCAAAGAGATTGTGTGCCTTAGGATGAAAATTTGTGGATGTTAAGTGTGTCTCTTTTAATTTAATCCCACAAAAAGAGGAGTTTTGTTTTTTTATATGGATCGGTGAGTTGAGGTGGAGTGACAATCAAACAACCAAAACTAACCTAGGGTTTATGCAAGCTCCTAAGTTAATTAGGGTTTGAGTTATTAGGTGGTGAAATGAAATCTAGTGGGTGGAGGTGGGGGTACACTTCCAAAACCTTCTAACCGCACTTTACCCTTATCTATTCCGCTTTGGCTCGCATTGGAAGGGTACCTGTAATCACAGAAAGGAAGAAACAAAGTGAGGTAAAATCTTAAGTAAGGTGGAAAATGCAAAAAAACCAAAGAGTGTTGCCTCCTTAGCAACGACAATAAAATGGTGGGCGAGATTTCGCACGTGAAAAGATTTGAGTTAGAAAACTCGTCGTCGTAGTGCGTAGAAATCCACTACCAGATAATATTTATACCAAAGCTCGAGGTGAGTCCTGGGTCAAACACAGGGAGGCAAACGTTTGGTTTGTGAAAATCGTGCTTCGATTTTATTTATTTTTGTTATTTTTACCTTTTGAGATTTTTGTTGGTATTTTTATAAGACAGAATATCAAGCAAATTGTTATCTATTCTAATCTACTCTATAGAATGAGAGAGAGAGAGAGAAAGAGAGAGAGAGAAACAATAAGCATATATGTTCAATAAGAGTTTGTTGTAGATAGAAAAGTGGAAAACTACACTAGAAAGAAAATAAAAGAAAGAGAGAGATGAGAATCCCCCTCGACGGTCGCTTGGAGGACGACTCGCTCTGACGATGCCTAGATGAAGGTGGTGAGAAGTTGGATGAAAAACAGAGTCGGACGACGGACGGTGGGACAGGATGACGTTGTGGCGAGGATCTACTTCCTGAATGTGGTGAGAGGACGGCCTGATAAACGCCAGTTTATCATCATTCTTATGCATTAAAATAAATCTAGCTCTCAGGATTTTTACTCCGCAAACGGGTTTTTGGACTGCATTTAGGCATTAATTAAGTTAGGCATGCATTGCATTTTTTATTGTCTTTTTGATATGTTTTTGTGAGTGTTAGGGATGAACAGATATACAGATCCCTAAAACCCTAGCACTCAAGAAGGAAAATGGTGAAGGAGGAGCTCAGACTAACTGGAACTCACCTTGATCCAGCTCACCACAGTTGGAACCTAGCTCACTTGAACTAGGGTTTGCTCATCCCAGCTTCATTCAACTAATCTCAGCTGAATGGCAGCTCAAGAGAGTTCATCTTAGCTCACCCTAGCTCAGGTCAGCTTAGATCCAGCTCAACTTAGCTAAGTCTAGCTCATCTCAGCTCCCATTAGTCCATAGGGAGCTCTAGCTAGCTCAGTTGAGTTGACTGTAGTTCACTCTAGCTTAGGTCTAGCTACATCCAGCTCCACTCAACTCCAGCCAGTTGAAGATGACTTCATTCCAGCTCAGGAAGCTCAAGTCCAGCTCCCGGGGACTCAGCTTAGCTCAACTCAGTTGAGCTAAGCTACCTTAGCTGCCTCAACCAGCTTGATCCTCCCTGGGAGCACCAGATCCAGTACACCTTAGCTCATTATGGTAGAAGCCAGCTCACTTTAGTTTGGCTTAGCAGCTAGCAAAGAACTAGCAAGCTAAGCCAGCTAGAGTAGCTCCATGCCAGCCTCTTCAGTAGCTACCAGCTCCATTTCAAGCTCCAGACTTCTCCTCCTCAGCTCGTCTCTTCAAATCCTAGCTCCAATACCTCCTCCTCTACTCCATAGCTAGCTAAGCTAGCTTAGCTTAGCTAGCATCCAGCTCCTTGGCCATCCATCACCTTTAACTCAACCCTAGCTAGCTCCATCAACTAAGCTCACCTAAGCTGGCTATCCTACTCCAAGTTGGCGCCACCACCATCACACCCCTTCACCCCATCACCACTACCAAAAGCCACCTATTTTCCCTCCAAAATAACCTTCTAGAACCTTTCCCTTTTGGCGCCAACTTTCCCTCCAAAATTCCCTTCATCTCCACCATACACCTCTCCTTAAAATCATCTCCACCATCCACCTCACCTACTTTCTAGAAGCCCCATAGTTGGCGCCAAATATAGGTGCCCTTTCACCACCATAACCACCCCATGGCACCCCTTGGGTTGGCGCCAATTACCCTTAGCCATAGGATCCCCAACCACCTCCATCTTCCCATCTTAACCCTCCATTTCAAGAGTCACCTTAGCCCCCTTCCTACTCTATATAAACCCACCACCTACCACCATTTGAGATCATCCTCCATTAGTGTTTACTTCCACCTACATCCACCTATACCTACGGCCAAGAAGGAGTAGAGAAGAAGATTAAGGGGGCACATCACCAGCCCCTTTGGTGCCTTCTTCTCCCCACTCTCTTCAACTTGGGCCACGCCAAGAAGGAGGACTTTTCTACTTCAAGGAGGATGGCCAGGCAAAGGAGAAGGACCTAGGGTGGACGTCCACCCTTGGAGAAAAGCTTAGGGCATGCCCCCTTAGGACTTGCTTTGGAGGACATCACCTTGGCGGAGCATAGCAAGGAAGGAGTTGGAGGACTCTTTTCAAGCTCGGGAGCTACCAAGCTTGGAGCAAGAAGCCCTCTTCTTCACCATCTATCTAGAGGATTTGTATTTTATTTTATTTATTGCAATTCTCTAGTAGTAGAAGCATTCATCTACTAGGTTTTTCTATAAAACACTTTCTCATTAATCTAGTTGCCTTCTTTGCAATTTCTTTTAGTTGCATTTTGATTGCTGTGATTCTAGCACTCTTCACTCCCTCTCCCTAATTACTCTAGGCCTCCACGTGCCTAGAGTGAGCTTAGGAAGAGGAATTACTTGTCACTTAGGTGTTAGCTTAGTAATCGTAGTTGTTATTTACTTTTTCGCCAACAACTCGTGTTTTCTCTCGTTATTTCAAAACCCTAAAAAAATGATATAGTTGAAAAGACCAAAAAGAAAGGTGATTTCTATTTCCAAGCAAAAGACCTGAATTTTGCAAACATATTACCTCCTTGGATGACCCTAGATACCCTACTATCTAGGTCTTACAAATTTAAAAGCGAAAGCGGATTTACGCGTTGCAACGACATTAAATTGCCTAATTAACAAACCGTGTATTTTCGCGATCACGGCCACAGGATTCTTCACGAAGGGGGGTGAGAAGAGGGAAAAAAAAATATTTCTTTCATACTCTAGAGGAGCATCTCAGGCTTGGGACAAGCTCTCTCTAAAGCCTTGGACGTGGTGAGGGAGAGAAAGGAAGAGATGAAGAAGAATGGAGGGGTGTAGGTCCTTTTATAGTGCAGGAGAGGAGATAAAACATGATCACGGGTCAACAGCAACAATCGTCGCTAAAGCCTCGCCACAAATGTCGCTGAAGGCCCCAGCTCACGCTCGCTCACGTGCAGCTGGAGCGCATGCCCGTCATTGGATCGAGATCTGAGGGTCGAGGATCGCGCACGAGTCGATGCTCCAGATCGCGCCTCTAGCACGCATCAGATGGCACATGCGTCTGTGAGTGCGATTGCAGGTCTGCTGCCAGGGCATATCCACGATGCTATGTGGCCGTTCCATCGCCACTAGATCCAAATCAAGCGGCTCTATTTAGCCGCTCCCACCTACGTCGAGGATTTAAGGTGCGAGCGATTCAAACTCGTGTTTGCGTTTTGAGAGCATGACTAATGATCGGTGCGCTGTGGGCTCAACTTGGTCGAGATGATGAACTGGTGGATGCAGCTTCTCAACCATTGGATCTTGATCTAACAGCTGAGAATAGATGGTGCAGCTGAAGAGGAGGTCTTGCGGTCGGCTTGGATGGTCTGGATGGCACCACGTGGCGTTATTTGAATCTTCCAACTTCGGATGCTTGTAAGTGGCGCCACGATTGTTGGATTGGGTCGATTTTCATGTCGTTGGGCTGCAATCGTTAATCTGGATCCATTTATGCAGTTGGATGTGTCATTTGAAGCTCCAAATTATGTCAACTTGCCCCCTTGCTGTTTATCTTCCTCAAACTACATTCGATGTCGCGGAACTTCGATTATGGCGATTTCGGAGGCATTAGACTCCGATCATTGTCTTGATCAGATTCGTACGATTGGATTGTCAATTAGAGGCCCCAAAATAAATCTCCTTCTCCTTAGCCACAAAAGGAGCAAATTAACCTATAATTTATACAATCTATCCCAATTGCAGAATGATGCATGATATGCAATATTTATAATGTGGAATGCATTCATAAGCTCAGGAACATGCATAAATATGAATTTTATCCTAAATGGATGTGTATTCATCAATATCAAAGTATCCAAAATTACAGTTAAACTCTCCAAAGGGTTTCGAACTCAGCAAAGGTAGAAACTCACACCAACCAATGCAACATACGTAAAAAGCCATGTGAGATAGGTCCATAATTACTTGAAAAGGAACCAGAAAAGACAAGGGTAGACAACTCTACCTAACATCACCAAAGGGTCATGGTGACTATGGATCATGCGCAAAAGGCCCTGGGATGCGTGTCAAACCCTCCTCATAATCTGTGCACACACCAGGAAGTTTTCCTAAGCCAAAACACCAAGAACAGGTTGGAAAACACCTAGACATGTTTCTGATTTTTCACGTCAGTAATAGTGGTCACAAATTGAAATAAAGTGTACCAACGTGTAGTACGCGTCGATACGATTCCAACGGTACCTTATTTGTCGAATTTTGAGGTCAGAAAGGCCTTAAACCGCTCGAAAATGCATGAAGAGGTCACTGAACCAACCGGTTCAAGCGGACCGGTCAACGATCCACACGAGCTGCAAGCAAGCCACCTACTGTGCAATGATTGGCTCTTGGACCTGCCTGCTTCTTTGCGTAAATGCACGAGCACACATAATATGCACCCACCACACGTCGTCATCACAACGTCCGTTGCCACCATGTGTCGCCCGCCACCACTGCCACTGTGACAATTGTGGTGGGAAGCCTAGAGATCTCAAAACTACAACTAATTCCCTAACTTTCCTAATTAAGAATCCTAAATGAAATCCTAATTCTTTCCTCTCTCTTTCTCTTTGGTTTTGAAGGCTCTAAAAAAGGAATATGGCCCTCAACCCTCAGTGGCATATTTATAGGCCCAACAATAGGTTTAGGTTTAGGATTAGTGAGCAAATTATCGAAATTACCCTTAGGTTTGGTTCACCTTATATTTAGGTCCTTTTTGACTTGTTTTGGACGTAACTTGTGCTTCACACCTTGGATTCATGTGAAACAACCTTATTAAAAAGCTTGCGACAAGGGAAATCCAAAGATACCATACATGATATCCTTTTGATAAGGTTTGACTAGGGATTGATTGGAAATATACATTTTTACATGCTTTACGAGATATTTGTACTCATACCGAACCAAAAGCACACTAGTGGATCTAAAGTGACTCGAATCATTCCAAAATAACTCGGACTTGAATTTCAGGGTGTTATAGGCTAAACATCTTAAGTTGAAAAATTAGAAGTCTTGGAAGTATTCTGAACATCTAGATTAAAGATTGGGTCTGGTTTGGACGTCCAAAACACTTGCTGGATGATCCAATTTGAGGGATTTGGACGTCCAATTGTGGCTGGTTGGAGTGTTTTAGATTTTGGAGTTGGATTTTGAGTGGGTTGCCAGGTTTTGGACATCCAGAATGTGTGTTGAACATCCATTTTGTGTTGGGTGAATGTTGTTAATGTGTTTAAGAATTGGTTTTGGGTCCGAGGTTCTAAGGGGCTAATGGGGGATGGTTGAGGACTAGATAGGTGATCTAAATGGGGTTTTAGGTTGGGTTATGTGCAATTTGTATGCTCATGTGTGTATGCATAGTGTAAACACATGTGCTTGGAATTAAAGTGTGCACAAAGGTGAGGGTTGTGGTTTGTGAATGTGATGATAGAAATGCATGAGTTTGTCTTGTCTTCTTCTTTCTTCCTTTGTCTAGATTTCCTTACCACCGTCTCCCTCTTGTCTGTTGTGCGAAGCAACTGATGATTTCTCTATTGTGCATCTTCTCGCATTTACATTGAAGTGCAATTTCATCTCCTCTCTTATGAGCCTGATCCACATAAGATATATTATCACTAGCAGGCCTATAAAATGAAAAAATTAGACTCAGAATATACAAGAATGCAGATGCATGATATGCATGGAATGCATGCTCTATTTACAATGTAAGCTAGGTATTTAGCTTAATTCAATCAATTTAGGGCTCATGATTGCTATGCAATCACACCTAAGGGCCTTCCTCTCCAGGGAAGATCGTCCACCACTTTTATCCCTCCATCTTCCACCTCCCATTGGTGTGGAGCACTTAAACTCTACCACGACGTGAAGTGATAAGATCGGATTCGTACGCGTAATGGTTGGATTTTGGAAAATTCGTCGTTGTAGTTCGATTCGCAAGAAAATCCATCAATTAGATAAAATTTATAACCGAAACTCAAAAAGAGAGTCTCGGGTCAAACACGGGGAGGCGAACATTTGGTTTTGAAAGATATGTGTTTTGCTTTATTTCCTTTTTATTATTTTTATCTTTTGTTATTTTTTTGGTATTTTAATAAGGCAAGAGATCAGGTTGATGAATTCTAGCTAATCTACTTGCAAAATAAAAAGAGAGAGATAGAGATAGAGAGAGAAACAATCATGTATTTTTATAATCAAATGTTTATTACAACTAGGAAAGTGGGAAAACTATACTATGAAAGCAGTAAAGATAGAGATAGGTGAGAGAAATCCCCCTCGACAGTCGCTTGGAGGACGACTCACTTTGACGTCGCTTGGAGGAAAGCGGTGAGGAGCGGAACGAACGAGAATGGAGCCGAATGATGGAGAGCGGGGCAAGACAATGTCACGGTGAGGATCTTCTTCCTGAAGGGAGGTGAGAAGACGACCAAGGGATGCTCCACAAAGGGGGATGAGAGGTGAGAACAAATGTTTGTTTCCTACTTTAGAGGAGCATCTCGGGCTTGGGACAAGCAGTCTCTAAAGCCTTGGAGGTGGTGAGGAGAAGAAAGGAAGAGATGAAGAAAAAAGGAAGGGGTAGGGGTCCTTTTATAGTGGAGGAAAGGATCAATTTCATATACAAGACATTTAGTGACGGTCATAAATGTCGCTGAATATAGCCCATGCGCCCACCAATCGCTGTGCTGGCTCACGCTCTACATGCCCGTGTCACGTGCGCAAGCACGCTACGTTGCTCCCGCTGCCTCAGCGTGCACGTGTAGTGGTGCGTGCGTGAGCATGGGTGCCCTGGGTTGCGCCATGTGGCGCAATCTGGGCCGTCCATCTTCTTTCCTTTGTAGGGGTTGCTACAGAGGTCGGATTGAGTTAATTTTCACACCGTTGGGCTGCGATCGTCGACTTGATCCATCCGTATAGTCGGATTTGTCGTTTAAAGCTCCGGATTTCGTCACCTAGTCCCTCGACCATTGATCTTCCTCGAACTACATATGGTACTACGGGACTCCGATCAAGGCAATTTCAGATGCGTTGGACTCTGATCGTCGTCCTGATCAGATCTGTATGGTCGGATCATCAATCCGAGGCTTCGAATTAAATCTCCTCCCCTTACCATAAAAAGGACGTAATTTACCTAAAATATAATAACTACTCTAAATGCAGAATGATGCATGCTATGCAATATTTATAATATGAAATGCATATCTAAGCCTAGGAACATGCATGAATAGGCATTTTATCCTCAATAATTGTGTCTACATCATATACCCCCATGCCTATGTTTTGCTAGTTCCTAGCAAAATTAAATTATATGTTATGTATAAAAATAGAATTATGGCTCAATCACTTAAAGCATTTGTTGTTTATTAACAATAGAAAATTTCAACTAAGGTCCTAACTAGAAAAATTCAACAGTACCTAGGTGTCTACTAGAATGCAGACTGCCTAAGTCCTCGTTTTATTTGAAAAGGTAAGATACATTTTTTTGTTTTCCTTCTAATTTTTTTAGACTGTTGGAGTTTGAGATTTCAGGATAACTTTTTACGGCTACCCAACCTGCCTAAGACTCGAAAAGAACTCTAAGTGCTAAGCATCTTGTGAAAGGGTGATAGACTCACTAAGCGGCCGTTAAAACAGACTTCAGGTTTTTGCGACCCTAAGTGACCTTAAGAATTTCTGCCTAAAAGTTTATCTTTCCGATTGGTAGCTTTCTCCCTACTTCTTTTATTTATGGGGTTAACACAAGGGCGAATCCAATGTATATCTTCCTGGTTTATTCTACTCTCCCGCTCCTTCCCTATGTGTTTTGGAAATTATTGTGCATTTTTGTGAGCTGGGCTCTGGACAACTAGCCAATGGG
Organism: Thalassia testudinum; assembly: GCA_037157565.1. Taxonomy (NCBI): domain Eukaryota; kingdom Viridiplantae; phylum Streptophyta; class Magnoliopsida; order Alismatales; family Hydrocharitaceae; genus Thalassia; species Thalassia testudinum. The sequence goes on along the minus strand of JAZHRO010000015.1, from coordinate 17,981,593 downwards.
CTATTACCTATGGCAACTTGCTAGCCATACTCATGTGGTGAAGTGTGGTTTTATTTTTTTTATTTTCTCCTTTTTCTTTTTTTTTCTTTTTATTCTAAGTATTTCTTTCTTCTCTTTTTTTCTAAGTAGGTGGCTTCCCTGATTTAAAATTTACCTAAAGGCAGTATAAAGAGAATGGTCGTGTGATTGGACTCTAGACAACCGAGCAATGAGCAGTTACCACTGACCACTTACCAACCATACCACCCTAGACAGTTTATTTGCTACCCAATTTTCGTAAAATTCGTCGAAAAGTGAGTCAATGCAAATAGTGTGTAGATGCTTAGACTTAAAATCCCCTCAAATTAGAGGGTAAGTTAATAAGTCGTATACTTATTATCCCAATTTATTCACCAAATTAAAGTAAAACTACTCGGCAATGACTCAAGACTAAGTCCACATTCAAGTGGACACCTGAGCTAATTAAGTACGAAGACTTGAAGAGTCTAAGTATTCAGGTCCTATCGTATCGTTTCCTAAAGTTAATAGCTTCCAAATGCCTAAGTTCTCTTCTCTTAATTTTTTTTTTCTTTTTGAATTTTCATTTTTTTTGGGAAACTAAAAGAAATTCTACGAAGTTAACAAAATGATTTCAAGAATTAATTATCCACCCCCCATGCCTAAATGATGCAATGTCCTCATTGTAAAAATAAATACATAAAAAGGGCGGAGTAAACAGAATATCACTTAAATTTCATGAAAATCTGATCAGCTCCCTAGAGAGAAGAGAGTATACACATGCACTAAGTTTAACGCCTTTAGCTAGGCATAAAATACATACAAGGAAGAAATGGAGAATTCACAAGTGCAGGTCAGAATTAAAATCAAAAGATTAATCCTCAGACCCGCCAACAGAAGATGTCCACAGATGTGGACCAAGTTGTGGTGGCCACAGGGTCGAGTGGTTCTAAGGTTCTGGATGAAAATAACCCAGAATTGAAGATTATTGTACTTGCAGGGTCGGGCTTACAGTTTGGTGGTGTGTAACCTAAGACTAAAGTGTCGGATAAAAGGTAAATTTGGTTCACTAGGTTCAGATGACCACTTAACATTCAGCTCAGAAAAATAATCAGTTATTCCAAGCTTGGGTCACACATCAAAGATATTGTAAGGGTTCTGGTAAAAAGTAGGTAGTTTCAGGTCAATCGGAACTCTTAGATCTGAAATCGTAGTTCCCTCAGAAGTAGCTTCCCAGATTTTTATTTCCAACTTCCTATCTTCTAAAATCAATGTTTCCGAGACCTTCAAATCATTGTACACCCCATCTAAAGTACCCAAATCTAACAATTGTGGCTCAATCAGGATTGGCTTGGGTCTGGTGATCTCAAAAATATCTTAATTCAGGTTGGATTCGCACGCGTAAAGGTTGGATTTTGTAAAACCCGTCGTCATAGTTCGATCGCGAGAAAATCCATCGATCAAATAAAATTTATAACCGAAACTCGAAAAGTGAGCCCCGGGTCAAATACGGGGAGGCGAACGTTTGGTTTTGAAAGATACGCCTTTCACTTTATTTCCTTTTTGTCTTTTTTATTTTTTGTTATTTTTTTTGTATTTTAATAAGGCAAAAGATCAGGTTGATGAATTCTAGCTAATCTACTTGTAAAATAAAAAGAGAAAGACAGCGACAGAAAGAGAAACAATCATGTATTTTCTTAATCAAATGTTTATTACAATTAGAAAAGCAAGAAAACTATACTACAAAAGCAGTAAAGATAGAGAAGGTGAGAGAAATTCCCCTCGACGGTCGCTTGGAGGATGACTCGCTCTGACGTCGCCTAAAGGAAGGTGGTGAGGGGGACAAACGAGGATGGAGCTAGAGGATGGAGGGTGGGGCAGGACGACGTCGCGGCGAGGATCTTCTTCCCGAAGGGAGGTGAGAAGATAGATACGGGATGCTCCATGAAGGGGGATGAGAGGCGAGAACAAATGTTTGTTTTCTACTCTAAAGGAGCATCTCAGGCTGGTGAAGAGAATAAAGGAAGAGATGAAGAAAAATTAGAGGGGTAGGGGTCCTTTTATAGTGGAGGAAATGATCAATTTCGTATAAAAGACATTTAGTGACGGTCATAAACGTTGCTGAAGGTCCGCACAAACATCGTTGAAGATAGCCAACGTGCCCACCAATCACTACGCTAACGCACGCTCCACGTGCCCATGTTGTGTGCGCACACGTGCTATGCTTGTCTATCTTCCACACGCTTCCACACGCACCCGCTGCGCTACTACGCAGGCATGCCTCCACGCACACGCACCCACACTGCTATGCGTATACGGTGGCACGTGCGTGCGCATGGGTGGCTTGGGTTGCACCACGTGGCACGATCTGGGTCGTCCATCTTCTTTTCCTTGTAGGGGCTACTACAGAGATCGAATTGAGTCGATTTTTGCATCGTTGGGCTACACTTGTTGACCTGAATCCATCCGTGTGGTCGGATTTGTCGTTTGAAGCTCCAGATTTCGTCACCTAGTCCTTTGGCTGTTGATCTTCCTCAGACTGCATATGGTGCTACGGGACTCCGACCAAGGCGATTTCGGAGGCGTTGAACTCCGATCGTCGTCCTGATTAAATCCGTATGGTCGGATCGTTAATCCAAGGCTCTGAATTAAATCTCCTTCTCCCCTTACCATAAAAAGGATACAATTAACCTAAAATATACACAACTACTCTGAATGCAGAATGATGCATGCTATGCAATATTTATAATATGAAATGTATATTTAAGCTTAGGAACATGCATAAATAGGCATTTTATCATTAATAATTGTATCTACGTCATGAAGGATTCACCTTTAGGAGAGGGTCAATGTCCTCTCATCCTATGCACTCCTCTAGACGAGTGACATCATCGACTTGGGTGTATGGAGAGGCTCTACATCACCACCCCCTCCTCGCACACTCACTCTCCACCTCATCATCGTCGACACATCAAAGCAGTAGCAAGCTCCACACCCAAGAGATCACGTTGGACATTCTCCCTTCTGATGACAGCGTAAGGAGATGCCTAGGATCATCGACTACCACCCCACCGACATCTTGGGGGATGCCCCATCTAGGCTTCTTCCCTTTTTACTCTTTTAATTTTTGTTTGAGTTTATTTTTATTCTCTTGGATATGAGATTTAATGAAAATAAAATGATGTTTTGATGATCATCCCTATGAACAATAATAACTCATACTATGTGTGGTGCTTTTCTTTATTTTTTTTTGTTGATTTACAATTTTCGCTCACCATACAAAGATCTATTAATTTTATCTAGCAAAATCATGCAATCAAATGGTGTCATTACTGACACGCTCGAATCACTATAGTTAAAATTACGTCATTGTAGTAATAATAAGAGGGTCAAGTTTAAAATTTATATTGAACTATTAGTAATTTGGTGCGTCCAAGTCGTTTCTTTGGGAAGCTCTAAGTAATTCCTAATTAAATTATTTAGCATAATTTAGGCGATTAGAAATAGAAATAAAAAAAATAACTTACAACTTAAAACTTATTTAAAATATAATTTGTACTAACAAATCTTCAAAGACATCAAGTATCCAATAAACTTAAACTAACCTAACAACTACTTAGAAAGAAGGAAACTTAATATTGTAGGAAAAAATAAAAATAATTTTTATATTATTTTTATCACTACTTTATGAAAGCTCTAGCTTGAACTATTACCGAATTCCACAAAAACTAAATTATGCATTTATAAAAAATTTGATCCTAAATTTCTATTTAATGAAAATAAACATACATCTATACAATAAATTAAGAAATTACTAACAACAAACTAAGTGAGGTTTAAAATTCAAAAAATTTTGCAGAAAAGCCCACGTCAGCGATTAAAAGCAAAGTAATCACAGGTAATTTTTTTTAATAAATTTAATGTCACTAAATAAAATAATAAGACATCTGACTTAGACTAAACAATGTCACTTAGTACACATATGTAACATTCTCATTAACTAAACAATATCACTTGGCAATTAAAAACATCAAACCTAAACTATAGAAGAAAAAGAGAGATGGGCTCATGCAGCCAACGTAGATAAAGAGGAAGAGGTCAGGGAAGAGCTTTATGGAGGAGACGGTGGCAGTGACTGACGGTTGTTGTTGACATTGAGGAGGTGTGTGGCTGTTGATGGCAGCATAATGGCGTGGAGAAGAGAGGAGGAAAAAGGGGAAGGTGGCAGTGGACGTTGGTTGTATTTAGTGGCCGAAGATGTTGGGTTCAAAGTGGTCGTTAAAGGTAGGAGAAGAAGAAGGAGAAGAAGAGGGAGTTGAGGAGGGAGATCTGGCAATGGTGGCTCTGAAGGTGGCAGTTGCGTGGTCTGCAGTGGTAATGGGTGGCTAGCGGTGGGCTGCTGGTGGTTTTGGCATTGAGTGGCTGATAGAGGGAAAAGGAGGTTGAAGAAGAGAAGGAGAGGGACAGAGCGGGAGCGTGGGAGAGGGACTGGCGTTGGTGGTGCTGAAGGGCGTCGACGAGGCCGAAGAGGAGGAGGAGATCGGCGCTGGCGGTGGGTGTTTGTGCAAAGGAGGAGGAACTCGAGGAGATGGTGGCAAGGTCGAAGAGGAGGGCAAGGATGGTCTACGGTTGTTGTCAGGGTCGCTTGGGATGTTGCTGCTACTTTGGTCTTGGCAGAGGAAGGAGAAGGAAAAGAGGAAGTTGGGGAAAGATAAGGAGAGGAACAGAGAGGAAGGATGGTCGACGGTGGTGATGGCGCGGTGTGGCCTGACGGTTAGGGCAGACGGCGTCGACGAGGCCGAAGAGGAGGGAAGGAGAATGACGCTGGCGCTGGAGGTGATGAAGCTACTGTGGCTGGTGGTGGCTGTGGGCGTCGATGATGGAGAAGAAGAGGAGAAGAGGGGGCGGCGCTAATGATGGGTGAAGGTGGTGCGTGGCCTACGGTGGTGGTGGGTTGTTGTTGAGGTGGAGGAGGGTTAGCACAAGTAGGAGAAGGAGAAGGAGAAGAAGGATTTGGGGAAGGAGGAGAGGCGCAGGAGGGGACGGCGACGGCGGCGTTGGAGGTGTTGTGGCCAGCGTGGGGTTGGGTGGCCGTGGAGGGTGGTTGCTGTTGTGCGGTGGGAGAAGGGTGTGGGTGGCGTGGTGGTTCACACAGAGGGAAGGAGGAGGAAATAGGGAAAAGGAGATGAGGAAGGAGTTTGAGAGGGAGGGGGAGAGGGACAGGGAGTTAGGTACTGTGAGAGAGATAGAGGAGGTGGCGGAGAGGGTGGCTCCGCAGGTGGCTGCAGGTGAGGTTCTCGAAGAGGATGCGAACGAGGGAAGGAGAGGAGAGTTGAGGGAGATGGGTTGGTTGCCGCCTCCTTTTCTCCGTAGCAGAAGGAACGGCATGACGAGAGAGGAGAGGCTGCAGTTACGAAAGAAATTCCGGGGAAGTTGAGCATCTCCGAGGGAAAGTTGGAGGGGGTTACGAGATGGTAGCAGAAGTTATGGAGATGTGGGTATCTGCGTGGGTTTTTTATTTTTATTTTCTTTGAATGAAATGAGGGAATAAAAAAATAAGATAATGTTGTAAAAGTAAATGGGATAAAAATAAAATTGTGTTGGGTTAGTTGATTAAGAATAAATTTTGATCTAATCAAATACTAATTAAGCCAATGTTGGTCGTGTTTTTCGAGAGTTTAAATATGTTTCGTTGAAAAAAATCTTTCAAATAAATCAATCAACAAATAAAATTCATAATTCAAAACCTACAAGAAGAGTCCGAGGTCGAATACAGGATACAAATGTGGAATTCACATGCTAATATTAATAAAAATATAAATGAATGCAGGAAGTTAAGTACAATAATGATATTCATTACATAATGATTACTCAAATCTCATATTTAATGGAAAACATGAGTACTCCAAGAGTTTAAGAGGACAAAAGGAATTCTAAGACAAAATAATGGTGATTTAAATCACTAATTATTAGCCTAAACACATATATATTAATTACTCAAACATATGAAATAAATGAACAATGGCCTGAATCACTTAAGCTTTAATTCCATGTATCAAATATATCTATAGTGCTATGCTCAGAGGCTCATCAGACGTCAGGCTCTCAAGTCAGACATCTTAAATGTCGTCTGCTACAGTGCAAGCATAAGGCTCTTCAAAGCCTTCAGCTTCTTCTTTAGAGAGCCTTCTTTCTTTCTTCAAAGCTTCCCTTCCCTCACAGAACACAAGTGCTCCAAATCTCTACAGCGACTAAGTATCACACAATGCCTGCAGGAGCAAAACCCCCTGCCCTTCTCTCTCACAAATCCTCCTCTATTTCTCCTCTTTTCTCTCTCAAGCCTAGAGGTTAATCGAGTAATCGAGTAACCGGGTATATGTTCAAATATCCAGGTCTACGTGCATGTGGGCACGGACGAGGGTGTGAGGGTTGCGCATGCGAGGGACCCGACCCCCCTTGTGTCCGGGCGATAAGGCAAGGGCACAGTTGCATAAAATACTGCTGTGGCTGCTTGTACTCCCATGATGTGGGACTATGCATTCATGCTTTCTTCATGCAGCAGTGGCCAATGCTGCCTCTAATTGGATGGGAAGATGACCCCTGTAGCCATAGTAGAGCACCTGGGAAGGAGTCTGGAGCTGGGCCACGTCACCTAGGCATGGAAGCAAGGATGAATTCAACTGGAACTCAAGGAATGAGACCGGAGAAGGAGGTGGCTGCGGCAGTGCTTCGGTGTAGCTCTGAAATACGATGAACGGCCTTGTGGCCACATTAAAAGCGTTCAAGAGGATCGCCGAGGGACGACAATTGTAACGATGGCGGTGGTGTCGCGTGAGAGTGAGGAGGTCGAGAGAGCTTGGAGATGAAGGTGCGGAGGTGTGGTGTTCGCAGGGGTTCTAGAGTGGCCAATAGATGAAATTAGTTTAGGGCTTTTATTCTAGGAGCCACGGCGGAGGTTTTGGGGGTTGTGCCAGAGTGGATGGTGGCGTAGGGTCCCGGCACGAGCTCGCCGGAGCTCTTGCCGGACTTGGAGAAGACAGAGGGGGAGAGCATGAATGGCGGTCGAAAGTAGAGTTTAAAGAGAGGAGGAGGAAGTAGAGAGGAAGAGGGATCTAGGGGACCTAAAATTATGGACGAAATGAGGGAGATTCCCATGCCGGTGTGATTGTCGAACGTGGGGAAGACGAACCCTCCGTGAGGAAGACGACGGTGAGGAAAGGGTCTGAGGACCTTCGCTTTGGTCAGCGAGAGCCAGAGGAAGATGAGGAGTAAGAAGGATGGGCCAATTTGATCATTGGCCATTAGAAGGAAGATGGAGAAGGGGACCGCTAGTGCTTAGGTCAGAGGAAGTTGGAGTTGGAGAAAGAGGAAGATTTTTTGTCCCTAAACCTAGCTAAGGAGGTAAGGTAGGTGTTCTGGGTTCTTTATAGGGCTTAGGAGAGCATTCTAAGCTTGGAAACCAAGCTTGGAAGCTTGGAAGCTTCACGCATAAGGAAACCCTAGGTTTAAATTGATTCGCATTAGGATTTGGGCACAAATCAGAGCCTAATGCGTGGCTCAGATTGAAGAGGACTAGTTCAGGAATTCCCCTTCCAATTTTGGAAGGGTATTGTCGTGAAATCAGGGAGAAAACCCTGATTGAAGTTCGTCGGTGAAGAAGGTTCCTCCGCAATAATGGCAGAGGGACCTGATTACAAATAAGATGACAAACTTAGGGGGCTATTTGCAAACATTTCAAAAGCTTGGGGCATATGTGTGAGAGAAAAGAGTTAGACTGGGATGAAATGCAAACTAGGTCAAGGTGATCTCTGATTGGGCCTAAATTTTGGTACAAACCTAATTTGGACCCCAGAATTCAGATTTTGGTTTTGACCAAGGTTGATTGGGTAATTTAAGTAGAAACCCAAATTAGGACAACTTTCCGTCTAAGACTCAGTTTTAGGTTAAAATGGGTTCAAATGGTTAAATCAAAAGTACCAAACCTTAGAGAATATTTTTCTACAATTTTTATAAAGTTTAGGTAAACTTTATATTAACCAAAACCTCAGTTATTTGAGCAGATCTATTTTTAGGATTTCAGATGTCCATTAATTCTAGTAACACGTGAAAACCCGTTTCTGTCTGCATGAACCCTCTTGTTAGACACTTATGACCATTTGACCTTTAATTAGCCCCTAGAATACCCCGTGATTATTCTATATTTATGAAATGCTATTAAAATTGCATATTTAACCCTGATTTATATTAATCTTTCATCAGTGAATTACGGTCTTCTCGTAGTTATATAGGAGCATTTATCAATTGATTATGACTAAATAAAGTTAGATATGGCTGATAATGATGTTGTCATCACTCAATCGAGCTTAATTAGAGAATTAGGATCAACCTAAGTTAACTAATTGAACGAATATCTAATTGATGGTATATAAAATAAGACTAAGGAACCAGGTCACTACTCTCCACACATATTTAATAATAGTGCATACATAGAATAATCTTGTAATAATATACAAATATGTGAAATTTAACATTATTTAGATTTGTTGTATGCAGAGGTGTTAATTAAGCTATTAGCCCTATTACTATGCTAATTATTTGTATTAAGCTATGAAACTACATTAAAATTAACTAATTATCACATGCAAATGTAGTTTCATCAGTTACCAAGGAAAGCATTATGAACCATTTTGTTTTTATTTGATCTCTTGTTAATAGCATTTTACAGCATATAGGGCTGCATTAGATTTAGGTTGCATTTGGTTGCATTTAGATATCTTGGTTTTCAATTTTGAGGTTCAGGTTTATGTCTAGAACCCTCACGCAAATTTCAAAAATCCATGTAGAATTTTTTATTACTCCAAAAATCATGAAATTTCGTGTGGTGGTAGATCTTGAAAAGATCTTTCAAAAGATATATGTCAAGTTTTCTAATTCACAGAATTAAAAAAGATAAAAATCAAAAACTATGGGTGGGTCAGATCTGGATTTTGGTTCTATGTTCTTGACTTTAATGAATTTTTCAAAATTGTATACTGATCTAATTTGGATGAAATTTGTTGCAGTGTCTTCCTTATCAAATTTACTACCTTAAGGGAGTTCACAAAATTTTGAATGTGATTAGATCTAGTTTCCACGTGCACATTTATTTAGGTGCCCTTTTCGTTAGACTGACCTACCATATTGGGAAAATAGAAGAAAAATATTTTCTACTATTAGAAAAATCTTCAAAAATCCCAAGATGTTCCTTATTTAAAATTCTATTATCCTACCAAATTTCATTCACATTTGACTCTGCTTGAACCTTTAGTGACTAATCACTTTCTGATTTGGTATTTTGTTGCAGGAAGATGGGTGCAATCAAGCTATGCCATTAGCAACCACGCCCACAAGAAGACACAAGGAGACCTTGGCCCACGACCAAGGAGAGATGGATCCCATGCCAAGAAGGATTCTCCTCCTTTACTTATTCAATTAGTAGTAGATTAGATCTTAGGTTTTAGACTTTAGATTAATTTAGTTAATTTTATTTCCCTTTTTTCTCGTCTATGTAAAAAATAGTGGGCTAGTTTTCGGGGGTGTGTCCCCAAATTTCTTTTAGGACCTTGTGTTGGGTAATTTTTTAAGGGCTTGTTCTACTTGTTTAGAGCTAAGTTAGCCTTATGTAATGCATGTGGTAGACCTTAGTAGTGGTTAGTGTAGTTGTCTTGATTTGCTTGATTGTTTAAAAAAAAACGTGAGCTAATACTTTGTAGAAGTAGCATACACCTAGGTGCATGCATGCTAGGTTTGTATGACTAACCTCTAGACTTATACTTCTATACTATTGGCATATTGCATGAAGAGGGTAGAAGGTACGCACTTTTGTCTCAGCATATACTCCTGTCATGCATATGCATTTGTGAACTTAATTAAAAGACCACTAAGTGTTTGAATCCAATTAATCATGTGGTGACCAGAAATTGAAAAGGAATTTTTAAGAGGAGGAATTGATTAAAAAGGGGAATCATTTGATTGCGTAAAGGACTTGTATGCATATTTCAAAATTCAAAACTCACAATTTCATGGTGTGATGCACACAAATTCACAAGGCATGCATATAAGAACTAAATGACCCCTTCTACCTCACCTCCTCTGCATTGCAAGGGGACTTAGGCCCAGGTCATTAGGATAACCACTAGGAGCCTTGGGGTTTCAATGGATTAGTCTCAACTACACTTAATATCCCTTTGCGATTAGGTCTACGCATTTTGTAGGTCGACCTAGGACACGTAACTGTATGACAACTTGTCTAGTCACCAAAGTGGAACCAATTCAAAAACCTAAACCCACTAAAAACAACTATTTGGAATTGTGTTTGTTTGGGGTGTTGTGTTCTGGGGTGTAAATTAAGAATGGATCACTTTTACCACCACCTTCCTACTTCTTACCCACATCTATACCTCCAATATCTATCCATGATCCCATGACCCAAAATGATCCATCTTTCAATGGATATACTAACTACCAATGGGATCCATCTTATTCCCACTCTAGGAATCTTGGTCTGCTTAATCCCCAAAGTTATGAGTAGAACCTAGGAGTAGGATAACTTACCCTTATCCCACCTACACTACAAATACCCGGATCACTTTTACCACCACCTTCCTACTTCTTACCCACATCTATACCTCCAATATCTATCCATGATCCCATGACCCAAAATGATCCATCTTTCAATGGATATACTAACTACCAATGGGATCCATCTTATTCCCACTCTAGGAATCTTGGTCTGCTTAATCCCCAAAGTTATGAGTAGAACCTAGGAGTAGGATAACTTACCCTTATCCCACCTACACTACAAATACCCAACCCCACCTTCCTCTATTATTGTACTTTAATGGTTGGACAGAAACTCTTAGGAACTTAGAAATCGATTCTAACTATTGTCAAGGAACTAATAATAGCCTCTCCTCCTTTATGATGGAAATCCAGAAACAACAAACTAAGATGATGAAATCTAAAGGAGAGCTTAGGAGGAGAAATCAAGACTTGAACAAAGTGATTAGCCACCTACAATTCCCATTTGACAATAATCTAAATTCGTCCATGGTAGATGCACCTCCCTTGAGAGAGCCACGCCATAAGTTGGAGGGGGATATTGGGAATTCATTAATGGAGTATAGCTACTTTTGTAAGGTTGATCTATACCCCTCCACAGTAGACGATCCTTCATTGAGAGGTCTGATGAGAGCCTCATCATGAGCCCTAACTAGCTCATTTTGACCTACTAAAGAAAATAAAAGCTCCTGAATAACTTAGAAGATGGCTTAATTGAAGGAATAAGTGTTCTGAGAAAAAAACATGAAATAAAGGTTAAAACTGTAATTTTACCATTTCAGTACATAAACAGGATTTCTCAGAGATAAAACATAGTCAAATGGTCTAAAATAGATAAAAAGTGGGTTGATTCAATCAAAAATGGGTTCATGTGCAAACCAGGAATAAAATGACATCTTGTAACCCTAAAATAGACCCGCTTAATTCAACAAGGTTACGGTCAGGATAAAAATCAAGTAAACCCTATAAAAATCATGGAAAAATATTCCCTAGGATTTATAACATTCAATTTGACCTTTGGAACCTAGTTTGACCTAGATTAGGGTCCTAGCTCATCAATTGACCTAATTTAAGTTTTTACGCAAAATATCCAGTCAAACATGGTCAAACCTAAAATCCAACTTAACCATTGGATTCCTTAGGTCCAAATTAGGTTTTTACCAAAATTTGGACCTAAGGGGAGGTCATCTTGACCTACTTTGCAAATAAGTACACCCAATTACATTTTGGTCCCTATCTTTTGAAAGTCATTGCATAAACCCCCCTAACTTCCTCGCCACTCTTACAAGCAGGTCTCTCCGCCATTATTGGGGAGAGATCCTACTTCGGAGAGGAATAGAGAGGGAATACTCTCTGATTCCTCAGAGATCTCCTCCCAGATTTGCAAGGGAAATTCTCTGAGGAATTCCCTTCCATTTGAACTCGATCCTAATCTAAGATTTGCACCCAATCTCTCGTGCGAACGGACGAGAGATTTGGGTACTTAACTATTTCCATCTCCAACGAGGATTCCCGCACTTGGAAGCTTGGCTTCCAAGCATAGGTGTCCCTGCCTGTGCCTATAAATTAACCCCCAACTCTGGCCGCACCTCCTCAGCTCGACTTAGTCGGAATTCTACCTCAATTTCCTCTTCTTCTCCTCCAGCCAAGGGGTCCAGCGAGCTCCAGCGAGCCCCCTCCTCTTCCTCATCGCCCTGCCACAAAACCAGTGGTAGAGCTGTCCTCCTCATCCTCCTCCGCGTCACGCAATACTCGCACAAGCAGCCCTAGCTCCATTGCCGCCATCTTCCTCCACTGGACGCTTTCTTCTCCGACGACAGCAGGTACTACCAGCTGCCTTCTCGCCTCCTTCGTCCCCTTGGTTAGGTTAGAACTGCTCTTCTCTATCTCCTCTTTCATTTCCCTCATCTTATTTCACCAAACGCTTCTCGACAGTCGCTGTCCACCACCATCTTCTTCATCTCCGGCCACCTTTCGGCGAGACGCTCCCATCACTCCGTAGCCCCACACGTCTCGCCAACCACTGCATAACCTCCGCCATACTCCACTGAATATCCTCCACTCATCCACAGACCCTCTACACCGCCACAACTGTCCCCCGACCAAACCCATCCGGCAGGCCACAGAGCGACCTAGGCACACATGCCTAGGCCGCCCCATGGCCTGCCACCTAGCGCCTCACCTTCGCCGTGACACGGCGAAGGTGCTCCTGTGGTCTGATTAAGCCGCAAGGCTCTTTTTGTGTCAGGCAGGTTTCGAGCTCCAACCGCCATTAGCGGTGACTCGAGGAGGTCGCAAGCTCGTTCCAGCCTACAGTGCTCCAGGAGTCCAGGTCCAGCTAACTTGGAGAGGCCTCGCGGAGTCATCTGTTCCAGAGAGTGGTGCCGCGAAGCCTGTAGTGCTGCAATTGGAGAACGCTCTCCTGCGGGCATGTGCAATAGAGCGGTGGAACTTTAGTCCCACCTCGGTAAGCTGTGAGGCACTGGAGGACTTTAAATTGAATTCGTGCTATTGGTTCGTTGCCTCCGATAACAGTTGGGGTGAGGCCCCTCACCTAAACACCGCCTCGTCCGTGAGCTCATTACATAGATCTGGTGCGACCCGACCTGACACCCTCCTGAGCACTCCTCGCGCACCACACCCACATCGGTGCTCCTGGACCCTGGCGCGCGACCCGACCCATTTACCCGGCTTTGGGAGAGCATGCTGAAGAGTGATACAGAGAGAGAGATGTGGGTGTGGGTAGAGGGGTAGGTTTTGCTCCTCTTTGGTTTGTGTAGGGAAGGAACTGAAGAAGGCAGCAGGGACTTAGCTGCTGTAAGAGAAGGAAAAGAAGAAGGAAGGAAGCCATCGCAGAGGAAAAAGAGAAAGGCAAGGCAAAGGGAAGAGGCAAAGGAAAAAGAGAAGAGGAATTGAAGAAGAAAGAAGAAATAAAGAAAGGTAAAGACAAGCAGAAGAAGAAGAGAAGCTAAAGCCAAGGAAGGAAGAAGAAGACCCACAGAGAAAAGGAGAAAGAAACTGCAGAAGAGAGGCAAGGCAGAAGACAGAGGAAAATAAGAAGAAAGAAGCAAGGCAAGAAAACTGCAAAGAAGAAACAAGAAAGAAGAAGCACAAAGAAGAAAGGAAGAAAATCAGAAGAAGAATAAGAAAAAGAGAACATATTTTTAAGACGTCTGTTCTCATGATCAGACGTCCAAATTCTTTATTTTTGCCACAATTGACTTTTAAACTCATGCATTTCTATATTTTGAATTAAGTTTTGAGTAATTAAGTGTTCAATTACATTCTTGAGATTAGTAATAAATTCCAATTGCTCCCTATGTTCGACCTCGGATACTTAGGTTTTCGAGTAATAAATTTTTATTTGTTGACAATGCTTGATCACCTATACTACGACGTAACTAATTGTTAAAACACGATCAAGACCCGTCAACATTATGGCGCCGTTGCCGGGGAGCAACGCGCAATTTATCATTAGTCTCTACATTCTTTTTATCATATTGAACACTAACTTGCCCTACTTTGCTTTATTTTGAACTTGCAGTTATTTCACGAGAAAATCCCTCCCGCAAGTCAACCACTCCAGGGCAGGTAATTTCTTTTCTTCCTTAAACTTTCCCCTAAGCTTTGAAAGACAAAAGGAAGAAAATTAATTTAGGAATCAATTGCCTTCTTTCTATAGTAATCACCATCTTTAAGGCAAATGTTTCCTGATTTTGCGAAAAATTTTTCAAATCTTCTTAAAGTTAGAGCGATTTTTTAGATTCTATCCCACAAAATTCATGTGCCTAATAGAAATCACGCTTAATCTCTGCGGACAACACACTTCTTGCTTTTAAGTCCAAAGAGAATTTTTGTGAAAAAGAGGATTGGAAATAGAACCAAATTAGGGTTTCTGCAGTAGGGTCTTGAAGTGCTAGTTCACACATGCCTGCATAAAAGGAAATGAACCCTCCCGCATCAGTGTGCTACCCAAGCCCTTGATTGAAGAGATCTAAACAAGACAAACCCTAAGAAAAATTGAGCTCTAAGATCACTTGAATCTTAAAATCTTGGACCTAATAAACTGGGAGTCAAATCAGGGTGGTCTCTAGGTCCCAAGCCTAGAATCATTCTGCCATCTATATGACAAGCCAGGTGAAGTTGACCCCTTGGGTCAACCAACCTCTAAATTAGGTCACAACATCCAAACATCTAAAGTTCAAGTGAGAACCCTAAAGCACCTTTGAAATAAAAGTGATAGACTTAAGAGGTCAAGGTCCCCATTCTGGTCTACCTGGAATCTCAGTGATAAGAGAGGTCGGGTGGGGGAAACCCTGTAACCCGTGGAGACGCTCTACCGTGTAGGGGTCTTTGCGGGACTCTCCCTCTCTGGCTGCCCAGGTAATTCTCAGGTGGACGACCTTTTGATCCAGGGGTACCATCCACCCCAAACCTCCATAGTCATCCAAACGTCTTTGGGTGTCTTGATTGGGTCAAAAACATCTCCAGTCCCTCATTTTTTCTCTTTAGAGCACACACATACATTTTCAGTGGGACTCTTTATTCAGATTTAATCGCTTCATAACTTGATTCTACACCTTGATTGAAACTCTGATTCTACATCTTGATTCCACCACCTGATTCAAATATGCAGCCAAACCACTTAGGACTACCATTCAAGAAACCTGAATATCGGAGATCCATGAGAGATAGGATGATTGAGGATGTCCTGAAATTCTATGAAAAAGAAGACAAAACCTCAACACCAGTAGAAAACATTCAGGTTGATGTCTCAACAACCACAACCTTTATCATAACTTGTGCCCAAGTACTATTGGCAGAAGCCACAAAAGGATCAACCCGTGACTCGCTCATCACAGGGTACATTGAGATAGAAAAACTGCACAATCTTGAATACCTTCAATGTATGACAAATCCTCGACTTTGGAAGCAACACCAAGATAGTCTTGAAAAATGGGAAGAGATAATGAGATTAACAAAACAAATTATTGACCAGAAGTACCTGTATATACCATAAACAGAAGATGAACCATCTTGGGACAACATCGAGGATCAATCTGATCTCAGGTTTGAAGCAAAAAATGGTTGTGGATTCCCAACCCAGATGGAGTACAAGGTGCCTGATATTGAAGAAGGTTGGGATGCTCCAAATGCAGGAAAACACCATGTTGAGCCTACTCTAGACCATGAATCACCAGGCTTAGAATCCCAAAACTCCTGCAATAATGAGAGTAGAACTGAACCTCTCAAGGGTGTAAATTCCGTCCCTTATTCTGATAAGGTGACCCTCGAAGGTTATTCGGACCTAGATTCTAGTAATTCAACCCACATCCTAAGCCCAGAATCTAGATCTGAAACCTATTTTGAAGATTTCAAGGCTTCATATGAGGAAGATCAATCTTTCAATGAAGAATATGATTTTGGGCCTCTATTTGATGAATATCCCTTGCCAACTTCCTCAGAGGAACTAATTGAGTTTTCGGAAGTCATGCCAATCTACGATACAGAAACTGAGGAGTTGGACGAGTGGGGTTTCAATTGGGTCTATCCTACCAGCTTAGAACCTGAGCTTCTACCAGATAGGGAGACCTTTTTAAGCTCAGAATTAACATCTAGGCTAGACCTTAATCAGGCTGTTGAATCTACAGCATATGATGGTGGAACTCATGATCCTGAATCTCATTCAGATTTTGATTTTCGCAAACTCTCCAACGATTTCGAATCTGACCATAACATCGAAGAAAATCTGTTTCCTGATTATAACAAACCTATTCTCTTTGAAGCCACCTGCTCCACATATATAGAACCAATCAAAACCCGTTCTCTACCCCGACCAGCAACCGGACTCAATTTCTATTCTGATTCACCTTTCACTGAGCCGTTTACAGATGATTCAACTCCATATCTATACCAGGTATTGGGTATTGATCAGACCGAAAAACAGGAGCCATCATTCTTTGATCACCCCTGTAGGGTTTCCACACCATGCACTGATTATTTTTCGGAACACTACTCTGACCAGGTTGATCCAACTCAGCTTAAACCTGAGTTTTCGCTTACATATCCATCCGAGTCACATTGCATATGGTGGGTTCCGCATCTGTTGATCTACATCTATCAACCCACCAGACTTATTAGGTTTGGGTTGCATCATCAGCCCACTGATCTTAACATGCACCTAGTTGGACCAACCAGGCTTTTAATCAAGGTGCTTGTTTTATAAAATTCTACTGATTTGACCACTCCCTCTCCACACCATGTTCCGCTCGGTTGAAGGAATTAAATTTAGTGCTTAACGGGAGGCAACCTGTCATTCCAAAAAATAGAGACTTGTCTGATTATCCGTCTGTACTCCACGTCCATTGCACCTTGAGTTCAGCCTTAGACAGCTGATCCCACCTCTGGTACATGTACCGGAGCCTGAAATCGTCTGCATCAGTCATTTCTGACCCGTTCACCCACCCGATGTATCCTGTTCTAAGTTCCTGACCTCAACACTATTTCACACCCTCTGTTTACAATGAGAACATTATAAAACTTAGGCATGGGGGGTGATAAAGTGCATCATATAGAACCAAGAAAAAGTCAGAAGGATTCTCACAAAAAAATTCACATATGTCAAAAACACAAAAAAAAATTGAAAAATTATGAAAAAGAACAAAAAAATGGAGGGAGGAAATTTTGTGAGCCACATAATCATAAAGGGGAGAAAAAGAGCAAAAATGACAAAAAGGAGCACAAAATGAAAAAGAAAAAGAAATAGTCATTAGTAAAAGATCAAGGGATTAGCTGAAGTTCTAGACTATATCAGGAAAAGAGAAAAAGAAAAGTGCTAAGGAGAATAACAAGAGATTAGCGGGAACGCTGGTCTTAGGCCTCTTGGGCTAGATTCTTTAGCTTAAAAATTCACGTATCTGCTAAAATTTGGATAATCCTCAAGAGGTTGGGAAAAAATGTGAAGCTTAAGTATTCGGTCTAAGGCTTAGGAAGTATTCAGCCTCGTTGACTAACCTTCGATTTGCGGGATTCGGTAACCTAAGCATCCCAATTCACACACAGTCTAGTTCAGTGCGAATAAATATCAAAATCACGCAAAAAAAGTTTCAATGTTATGAAAAAGTCACCTAGACGACCGATCAACACAAGTTGATTTGGACGAGTTCCAGGGGCGGAGAGGGGGGAAATTCCCCTCGAAAATGCGTAACATATCATCTCCTCGGTGCTTGTCTCTTAGGATATTTAAATATCCTACCGGGGGCATGTAAGCACTCTGCTGGTTCAGTTATCACGAATTGTCGATCGCCAGGGTCTGAATTCGGCCACGAAACACCATGGGGGAGATTATCTCGAAATCTCGAAAGCCAGGGTTCTGGGGGTTGCCATGGGCGATGCTATCTCGAAGCATAGATAGCCAGGGACCCTTGAGGATTGATGATGGGGACGAGGAATCCGATACAGACCGTGTTGAGAAGCTAATCCGAAGCTAGAAATAAAAAGAAAAGAGAGAGAAAACTCTCCAAACAAATAAATCTTCTATCTCTCTCTTACAAAAACGCACTGCAAACTGAACCTAAGCTAAAATGTCTCAAGCACGGGTGCTTTAACCGCGGAGTCCAACAAACCCTAGGTTAGTTTTTACATGCCTTAAAAATCTTTGCAGAGGACTAAAGCTAAAGCGGGCCAGGTCCGGATTTTGGTTGGTACTTGAGTACCCCTAGGCCTATCATCGGCATTCTGACCTAATCACAAAAGAAAAAGAAAAGCACTTATCACAACTGACGACAAACACTCAGGGTCTAGAACAGAAGTTAAAACCTTGAAATTTTGCTGAGACTAGCAAAAGCTAGGCATGGGGGTATGATGAGAGCCTCATCATGAACCATAACTAGCTCATTTTGACCTACTAAAGAGAATAAAGCTCCTGCATAACTTAGAAGAGGGCTTAATTGAAAGAATAAGTGTTCTGAGAAGAAAACATGAAATAAAGGTTAAAATTATAATTTTACCATTGCAGTACATAAATGAGATTTCTCAGAGACAAAACATAAATCAAATGGTCTGAATAAGATAAAAAGTGGGTTGATTCAATCAGAAATGGGTTCATGTGCAAATCAGGAATAAAATGACATCTTGTAACCCTAAAACAGACCCGCTTAATTCAACAAGGTTCCGATCAGGATAAAAATCAAGTAAACCCTCTAAAAATCATGGAAAAATATTCCCTAGGATTTATAACATTCAATTTGGCCTTTGGAACCTAGTTTGACCTAGATTAGGGTCCTAGCTCATCAATTGACCTAATTTGGGTTTTTACGCAAAATGTCTAGTCAAACATGGTCAAATCTAAAATCCAACTTCACCATTGGATTCCTTAGGTCTAAATTAGGTTTGTACCAAAATTTGAACCTAAGGGGAGGTCATCTTGACCTACTTTGCAAATAAGTACACCCAATTACATTTTCGTCCTAATCTTTTGAAAGCCATTGCATAAACCCCCCTAACTTCCTCGCCACTCTTACAAGAAGGTCTCTCCACCATTATTGGGGAGAGATCCTACTCCGACGAGGAATAGAGAGGGTGTACTCTCTGATTCCTCAAAGATCTCCTCCCAGTTTTGGAAGGGAGATTCTCTGAGGAATTCCCTTCCATCTGAACTCGATCCTGATCAAAGATTTGCACCCAATCTCTCGTACGAACGCACAAGAGATTTGGGTACTTAACTGTACTATCTTTTTAACCATGCACAGTACTAGGCCCAATCAAGCCCACACATGTTCACGCCCACACTTGGGCCCAGGCACATAGGTGTGCACACACACACACACTCATGTGCGCTGCACGCACACTCAAGAGATCAAAATGGTAATATGGATTAGGTGCACCCAGCACTTGACGACTGAAGAGCTGGGTGCACTTTTTCATTTTATACCAAGGTAGTGCATCTTTCATTCCCGATGTGGGACTTTCCCAACCATTCCTCTCTCACCGCAGCTGTGTTTTGACTGGATCTTCAAGGATCGATTTCGAGCAACCCACAAGACCAAATCAAGAGAGCAAGGGCTCGATCGAAAGCTATTGACCTTAACTTTCCAATTTGATCACCAATTTAGTGATTGGATCACTTTTGATCTGGTGATTTAGAGGAAGAACATGGCTATCTCACTATGCCCTGGAATAAGCTTTAGAGGGTGAAATCTTAGGTCTTTTGACCTGCAGATTAGTTAATCCCCTCAACAAAGGGTCTGAGATGCTTCAATGAAGCATTCCACAAGTTTTGGGAGAGGGATGAGCTTAGGAAGAGCTGTAAAAGGCTCCAGAAGCTTAGAAGCTTCAAATCAGGTGTTCAGAGCTTAGATTTAAGCTCAAATTAGTCCAGTAGATAGTTAAAAGCCTCAAGAATTGATTTAGATCGATTCAGTGAATCAAGAGAAGCTAATCTGAGTAGGATTTGAGTTCAATTCTCAATGAAAAACCTCAAGATCAATGTTGGGTTCAAATGAACCCAAATAGGTCAGATCATAGAATCTTTAACAACTCTCAATGAAATACAATCAAATAAGTTCTAAATAATTCTAAATTATCACAGGAACTTATCCAATTCATTAAATCAAAGAATCAGGCCTAATTTCCTAGAATTGAACTCAAGTTTGACCAAACTTAGGTTAAGAGTTGACTTTTAAATCCACAGCTTCCCAGATCAAATTAAATACCTAATTTGACCTAATTCAATTCAAGGAAACGATTCCACACCTTAAAATCAGGTTTTGAGCACTTCAGTAGTGTTCTTAGGCTTTGTCCCCTGAAATGTGAAGGTGATGTATTCGTCAAACGAAGCTAGAAGTTTTCAGTCCTAACCATGACCTTGAATAGGTTCTCTAAAGTTATCTCATGCTTAATGACCTATTTGCGAGCTTAAAATCTCAAGTAATGAGTCTCTCCAACTCTGCCGGAGTTGGAGAAGATGACTATCGACAAAGAGAGATTGACACTTGCACACAAATTTAGTGAGTTCTTCTTGATCTTGAGATTACAAAAAAGTGACCTGGAGCTTCTCATGGAGTTTCAAAGGCCAGAACACAAGTTGAGGTCGCTGGAGCTTCGGTGATGGCAAAAATTTGCAATAAGAGATTAAATTCCCTTTAAACATATCAATAATGATCTTGAAAGACTCCTGAGGTCAAAAAGAACCTCAGGAACACCTTAATTGCTCCAATTAATGTTTTGATTCAAAGATTTATCACCAAATTTAGTAAGAATGCCTCTTGAGTCCGGCTGAACTCAAGAGTAGCCTTCTCACTCAATTGAGTGAAGGGAAATGTTCAGGAAGCAACGACGATGGTGTACGTGTGTTTAATTAGATAAAAGATGTAAAGACCCTTTAAGATGTCTGGACTGTCGGTCAGACATTTGGTAAGACGTTTGGACCCCTTCCCAGATGTCTGATAATTGAAAATTTGTACGTAGCTTTGCGCCTGCACGCTGGCTGCGTGCAGGTTGCCCCTTCTTTCTTTCTCTCTCTCTTCTCTCCCCCACCAGAACCATAGCGCACTCCCTATATAACCCCTCTTCCCCCCTTCCTCTTTTCCCCACTCCACCACAGCCACCTTCCTTCCTCTCCACTGTAGCGAGAGGGGCGAGCGCGAGAGAGGGTGCAAGAGCGAGCGATGGGGAGGAGAGGCGGCGTGAAGAGAGGAGGAAGAGCTTGAGCTCCCAAGCTCGTGGGAGCTCGCCGAAGGATGCACGGCCAGAGTGGCATGTGCAGGAGGAGGAGAGTGTCGGGAGAGATGACCCTGACACTTTGCTGCAGTCGGAGCTACAGGCGAGGAGGAGAGGCCACGGCTGCACGCGGCGAGGAGGAGCAGGAGGTCATTCTGGTTCTGGGATATTCCCAGAATCAGATGTTTGGCATGCCATCCAGACAATGGGTTGGACATCTGGTGATGACACCGGACATCTGATAGCAGAACTTTGCGAAGGTACGTTCCTCTTGCGGTTACGGCCATGCAGGTCGCACTGCAGCTACGATTTGTGTGGCTAAATGATAAGACCGAGACATCAAACACTTTTAAGACGTCTGGGAGTTAGTCCAGACATCTGGACGCCTTCCCAGACATCTGGAAATAAATTTTTGCGTGCGTACGATTGCGAGTCTGTGCGCGTGCGTGCACAGACTGAAACCCACCAACTTGCAGATGCTTTTTCTCCCTCGACGCCTTCAAATACCCCTTCCCTCTTCCTCACCCACCACCCCACCGTCTCCTCCTTCTTCCAGCGTGAGCACGAGAGAGAGAGAGAGAGAGAGGGTAGCAGCTGCTACAGGGTGTGTGCAGAGAGGAAGAGGTGCAGCGAGAGGGAAGAAGAGGAAGAGCGTGCGAGGAAGAGAGAGAGCCCGCCGGAGCAGCTCAAGGCCGGCCGGCGTGCGTGCGGAGGAGCATCCTGCTGGGGAGATCTCCCCTGGTGCTGCTGCAATTCAAGCAGCTGGCGAGCGGCTACGTGGCGAGCTCGAGAGAAGCGGGAAGAAGGTGAGGAGGTTCTAATTCTGGGAATTTTTCCCAGAATCAGACGTATGGACCTACGTCCAGACGATGCGGGCGACGTCTGGAGGGAGATCCAGACATCTGAAAGGTACGAAATTTCTCCTCTTCCTCCTTTTTGCGGATACGGCCATGCAGGCCAATCCGCCGAAGGCTGAGACGTGTTGTGATGAGGAGGCTTTCGTCGCGCGTGCAGGTTTCATTTCGGGAAGGCGAGAGGACACGCCCTCCCACGTAGATCAGATGTCTGGGCACAACACCAGATGACGGAGAGCATCTCAATATGTCTGGAATTGGGTCCAAACGATTCAGCAGGATCCCTGGAAGTCTAAGGAGCAGCGTGGAGTGAGGTATGACCTGGACCACTTTTTAAGACGTCTGGAAGGTGTTCTAGACGTCTGATTTGAGTCAGAGTTGTCATTTTTGACCCGTTTAGGGTCCGTTCGAAGTCTGATTTCCGCATTTAAAATTTCGTTCTTCTCAGAATTAGTTCGTCTACTTGTTTAAAACACTTGTATCCTGTTCTAAGTGGTTCCTTGTGATTAATCCTTGTGTTAGGACCTCGTTCCGTTGCGGCTCTGGGGGTTGCGGAGGCACGCGGACCTGCCGATCACGCCACCATTACTCCTGGTTTTGCAGGTAGAGTGGCTCCCCTTAGTTATTTACCAACATTAATGCATCTTTGAGAGGAATAATAGATCCTAGGGTATGGCATAAATCTTAGGACCTGAAAACTAGATTGAATGATAGATCCTAGGGTATGGCATGAATCCTAGGACCTGAAAACTAGATTGAATGATAGATCCTAGGGTATGGCATGAATTCTAGGAACATAAACACTGAAACGAATGTCGTGAGTACCTGAATTGCAGTCTTGGATAAGTAGACAGAATATTTGCCTGTTGATTGCACCGCAAAAATACACCTGCAATTGTGCCGTCTTATGCTATTTCCTAGCATTACCAGTGCATATTAGGTTTCCATAGTCTCATTTGTGAAAATACATGCATGCATGCATTTAATTGAGAGGGGAGGAGAGTGAATAAATCGGCCTCTCAATTCACATTTTCCTCAAGTGCTGCCTCGTAAAATTTCCATCTTCATTTTTTTATTTCTTTTTTATTTTTGTCTTTCACCCCATGGCTGCAATGCATGGCAACCTCTTCTTCTTCACGCCATGTCCTGCTCAGCCACTCCCTGCCAGCCCTGCAGCCGCATGCTCAAGATCTCCCCGCCGGCCATGCAAGCCATGCACAGCCAGGGCATGGCTGTGCATGCTTTCTCCTTCTATAAAAAGAGGGCGGCTTCTTCCTTTGCAAAGAGCCTGGTCCTCCACACAAAAAAATCCAAGAGCAGCTCTTCTTCTCCATGCCACCATCCCCTCCCCTCTCCCTCCATACGCAGGACCTCCTCCTCTGAGGAGACACTCTGCAGGCAGGAGTCCCTCACGGTGGTGCACAACCACCACCCTGAATCCACCACCGCCCAGCTCATCAAAGAGCCAGTGCGCGTGGTGGTATTCCCTGTTTCAACACTCAAGCCATTTCAGCCATTGGAGCAGGAGCTTCAAGCTTTGAAGCTCAAAGCTCCGCACGCATCAGCAGCAGCAAGGGGGCAGCAGCCGCAAAGCCCTTTCCGCGCACACCTGCAGGACGCCCTCGCCTCCAGCGCGCGCCTGCAGGCGCCCTCGCTTCCCGCTTCTTCGCACTGCACTTGCCTTTTCGCCTGCAACCGGCCACCGTGCGCCCCTGCAGCGGCCGACCAATCTTCATTGCGCCCACCAGCCAACACCTGTAGGCCACCGCGCACCCTATCACGCTCCCACGCCCGCAACCCAGCCCTCTCCACGCACCCTGTCGCGACATCCCGCCCGCAAGCCACAGCCGTGCCACTCTTCCGCGCGCGCACCGAGCCGTCCGCACTCACAGCACCTGCAGCATCTGGTTGTGCGGCTCGCTCGACCACTGTAGCCACTGTTCACATGTTTCTGCGGAACACTGTGGCTACAGTGGGGTGACCGGTGAGTTTCTCACTTATTCGGTCACCTGGCGCGCCACAACCGGCCTTCGCCCACGCACGCGTCCTGCCCCGCGTCCTGCTCCAGTGCCCGCTCGCGCGTCTGCGTGCGGTCCTCTGCCAGTGCCCGCTCCTGCCCGCGTCTTCGCCCGCGTGCCCTGCGTGTGCCTGCTCCAGCTCTCCATGTAGCGCTGTGTGCTGCGGTCCTCTCTCCCAGCCCACACCCTCCAGTGTGCGCCTCTCTGCGCGCATACGTGCCTACGCACGCGCTTGAAGCCTCCAGACGCCTTAAACCCTCCAAACTTCACTCTAGCAGCTCCCTCTCTCTCTCTTTCTCACACACACAACACTCTCTCACTCTCTTTACCGACACTTACACACACACACACTCACACTCTCACACACACACACTCTCACTTATATAGTATTATATACATATATATATATACGTATACATATATATATTGATATATATATACATATATTTATATACATATATATATATATATATACTTATATTTATACATATAGTAGTACCTATATACTTAAGTATTAGTATACATACATACACACACATATATATATCTATATACTTATATATATACATATATATTTACATATATACATATACTTATATACATATATATATATATATATATATATATATATATATCTGTGTGTATATATATATGTAGATATATATATATATATATACATATATCTATCTATACATATACTTATATATATATATATATATCTACATATATATATACACATATATATATACATATATAACTACATATATATATACCTATATATTTTTAACCATATATATATATATACATATAGATATATTTACATATATACATATATATATATTTTTTCACATTACTTACCATACCTGGTATCGCGGGAATATCTGCACCAGTTGCTGATATTCCCCGATACACGCGTACAAAAAGCGTGGTTACACTCATCTTCCATCAATCCATCTTACACTCCACGCAGCACCTCATCCTGTTGTTGCGTCTTTCTAGACGACAACCGACTCGACACCGTGCTACACTCCATCTCCGCCTCCACCCCCACCCCTTTATACATATATAGTATATACATATATATCTATACTATATTTACTTTATTTCTATTTCTCTTGCATGCCCATAAAAAGATAAAAATATATATATAAAAGAGAAAAGATAATCTTTGACTTGCAGGTACTCCGTCTTGCAAATAGCAAGACCCGTTTTGGAACCCTGATTTGGCTCAAAGCCAAGAACCTAATTTTGGGGGTGTGCCTCAAGGACAAGAATTATTAGAAAAAAAATCTAAATAGAAAAACATCAAAAACACAATAAACAAATGGAAGAGATTCGTTGTAGGAATGGCGTAGAAACTTGACTTGTAACCCCACTTCCCTGAGTTCGACCCTGGGCCTAAAAGTGATCAAGATAAAATCAAGCAGGCCAGGTTAAAAATTTTGTAAAGAGATGGTTAGGTCCAATTTAGGTTAACCACTATACACACTTCAACGATAAAATCACCATATTAACACACCTATCCGGGCTCGACCAACATCTTTTCTGGTGCCATTGCCGGGGAAGTGCGCCTTCAAGTAAGTTTCTATTCCATTCCTTTCATTTTTTCTCTTCTCTCTTCACGGGTGTCTCTGTTTTTGGTGTGCAGGTAAACCTGTTGCAAGGAGAAGGCAGGCAGACGAAGTCAGAGACGTGGGCAGATCCAAGATGGGAATGAGAGCGTGAAGACGCCGACACCGCACTGGAGCTCCGCACACGTTGCTGCACAAGTAGGTCTTTCTTTCTTAGCAACCTAGGTTAACTTGTCACCTTAATAAAAAAAAAAACTAAAAACTAGAGAAACTTCTTGGGATCTCTTAGGGCAAGTGGATTAAAATTCACTTGTTTGATTGATTGCCTCTACTCCCACCGCCCCGGGATTTCCCGCGTTACTTCGCAAAGCGAAAATCCAAGAATCTTGATTCTTGAATTTTTCGCCGTGTGAAGTATTCTTTGAGGTAAACATAAAAAGATTAATTGCACCCCTCTTTGCCTCACTTATCTGCAAATTCGGGATCACATTTTTTGGTGGGGAGACTTGGAATTGAGTTGATTCCAACCCCACCACGACTTTTCAACTTGCCTAAGATTCGATCTCGAATACTTTAACCCCAATAATTTGATTTTCCTTATCTTTTGGTTGAGCCTTGTGTGTGGAAATCATTTTTTGGTGATTGGGAGCACTTGAAATGAAGTGCTTTGGCTCCCTTTCACACTAATCTAAAACTGATTCGTGCATCCACACATAGAAATCTCCATTTAGCGAAGCCCATTGCATTTTAGCATGCATTAACCAATTGACATTGAAGAAGGGTTTGTTGGGCTTAGAAGAAAACCTGTATTCTCTTAAAAACCTGGAGATTGGTTGAATTGGTATTTCAACGAAATCCTAAAATCCATACTACTTAAGGCTGAACTCTAAAAATCATTCACCAATTAAAATTTCAATTCGGAGAGATTTCCCCATTGCATGCTTGTTTTACACACTTGAAAAATCAGTCACTTGGGCATTACCCATAAACAACACCCTTCACATTCCAAAAGCACTTGATCCTAGGCCTCTAACTAAAATTGGTA
The DNA here is from genome assembly GCA_037157565.1 of Thalassia testudinum. Classification (NCBI taxonomy): domain Eukaryota; kingdom Viridiplantae; phylum Streptophyta; class Magnoliopsida; order Alismatales; family Hydrocharitaceae; genus Thalassia; species Thalassia testudinum. The sequence goes on along the minus strand of JAZHRO010000015.1, from coordinate 17,954,790 downwards.
GTAACTTGACCCTTATTAAGGATTGGAGGTCTAACTACCTGCGTGTAGTGCCTACGTCCTGGTGAGGGTTCCCGCGTGCTATCGGGTGTCTAAGATTGGGGCAATCGGCCTTTCAATCTGGCCCGGTGGTTCCGCGGTGCTTGCATTCAGTTTCATAGTTCGTGATAGTAGGTAACTTAGATCTTTAGGTCTAAGGGCACACTGTAGAGGTTAGGAATTTGATTGTACTGATTTGTCATCAAGTGTACCTTTGCAGTGTCATTTCTCTCATCTCTTTTCCCTTCTTATCTCCCCAATTCTTCCTGTGGTAGTGCATGTTTGGGAGGAGGTCACAAAACCCTGAACTGTGTGAATTGCCTGATAAATCTAGAAAAGGAGCCGAATCGTCCTCCTCCTCCACAAACATGGCTGCATGCCCACCCCCAAATCCTGAGGGAGGAAACTGCCCTCAGAACCCACAAGGTGGTGGAGCCTTAGATCCCATAACCCGCCTCCAAGCCCAAATGGAAATGTATAATGAGCAAATTGAAGCCATTCAGGAAACATTGGAGGAAATGCAGAACCCTCCCGAATGGGAGGATCTAGGTCTCTTAGCTCTTATCAGAATCCCGCTGCTACAGAGACCATAGGACAAATTCGGGTCCCCATGGGCGGGGACGACTTTGAATTAAAACCTAACATTATTGGCCTAATAAATTTTCACTTCCATGGTCTTGCAAGTGAAGATCCTTTTCTCCACTTGGAAGACTTAACCCGATTGGTTGAAACTGTTAAACCAAGAAATATTGGGTTACCTATAGTCCTCATGAAAATGTTCCTATTTTCATTGCGGGATAAAGCATCCCAGTGGTAAGGCACCCTTGGGAGAACCATCCACTCTTGGGAAGAGATGCGAATAGCGTTTCTCAAGAAGTTCTTCCCAATCGGGTGAACCAATGCGCTTTGTCGTGCCATCACTTCATTTACGCAACAAAACGGCGAACAATTTCATGAGGCATGGGAGAGGTATAACGACCTCCTCAGGAAGTGTCCGCACCATGGTCTACCTAAGTGGCATATAGCTCAGATTTTCTACTATGGGCTAAATGAGACTTTGAAGCAGATTGCAGATGCTTCCTGCGGAGGAAATTTTATGAATAAAGATGAGAATGGAGCATTCGAATTATTTGAAAATATGAGCGAAAACTCAATAAACAATGCCTCCATTGTCGCCTTTAATTGTACCAGCCATCCCCGAAATGTCCACGAAGTTGACACAGGACCCTCCCATTCATCCACTGATCTCAGCCTTATCACACAAAAATTGGATGAAGTCTCCGTCGTGCACAAGAAGCTGGACGAGCTTCTAGCCAACCCCGCCCGTTCTATGGCAAACACCTCTACCTCACCACTTCGTCACAATCCCAATTCTTCTAACACCAGGCTTATCTCGAGAAACCTCGTAAGACCTTCCTTACCGAGTGTCATGCCGAGCGACTCGGTAAGTCATGTGGATCTAGCTTCTGCGAGCCAGTATTTCGACACGGAGGACCAAGCCTCCGTGTTCTCGGACGCATATTTACATGCGGACACGTCTTCTGGCATAGAAGACGCTTGTGCCCTAGGGAACAACCTATTTTCTTCCACGTATAACCCAGGGTGGCGAAATCATCCGAACTTCTCGTGGTCCAACAACCCGCAGTGCCAAAACCCTACTGGTGGACCAATGCGACCGTCAGTACCCGTCATCCCAAAGGCCCAGTCTAATCCTATGGCAAATCCGCCATCAGGCCCTTGCGTACTGCAAACCAAACAAGCATCAAGTCCTCTTGATAAATTGATGCGAATGATGACAGAAATGTCAAAGCGCCATGAAGAGAACATGACCTCTCTTCAACACCAATTGGCGCAGCAGAATGCTGAGATCAGTCAACTACGCATGGCGACTCGATCTCAGGGCTCTCTTCCCTCCCAACCTATTCCAAACCCGCGAAATTTCGTACCCCGTGGTCCTCAACCACAGGTACGACCTTCTCAGGGGCAGGTTAATCAGATTCTGCAAGCTCCGAGCATTCCACCGGGATTTCAGGCTAATCCTGCTGCAGCACCGCACTCTTATGTCCCTATTGCAAACCCTCCTCCACCGTATGATCTCACTGGACCCGCATCGTCCAATGCTATCACTACGAGGAGCGGTAAGCAAATCGTCGATCCACCTCGACCTGATCTTGGCCCATCTTCTTCATCGCCCTCTCATTCGGGATGCACACCGCATTCGCGAGAGGACGATACACCCAAATTAGTGCCAGAATCAGTCTCATTCCCTGAGGCTCTACTGAGGGAGCCAAAAGGCAAAAAGAAAGATACGCAGGCCTTTGATAACTTGCATAATTTGTTCAGGGATGTAGAAATCAAGGTACCCCTGCTCGAGGCTATCGACCACATACCTACTGTCGCTCGATTTTTCAAAGACAACACAACACCCAAGCAACAGTCAAGGAAAACTAAGAATCCGGTGGTTCTCTCGCCTCATGTGAGTTGTGCTATACTGTCAAACCTACCACCGAAGCTGAAAGACCAGGGCACACCGCTTATTTCCTGTAGCATCCAAGGTTGCAATTTTACCCGTGCCCTGCTTGATCTAGGATCTTCCATCAATCTAATACCGACCATCATGCTCGAAAAATTTTCCTTGGGAAATCTGAAACCCACCCCTGTCACGTTATAGCTGGGAGATCGCTCTGTCAAAATTCCGAAGGGTGTGGTGGAGGACGTGGTGGTTAGGGTCAACAGTCTCTGTTTTCCTGTTGAGTTTCTTGTTTTAGATATTGAAGTTCCCAGCTCACTTTCTGATTGTTCGATCATCCTCGGTCAACCTTTCTTGGCCACAGCCCGCGCCCATATCGACTGCGAGTCGGGCTGTATTGAGATTGCCGTTGGATCTGAAAAGCTCAAGCTTAACATCTTCAAGGCAGCCAAGAACTTTGATTGTGATTGTATCAAGGATGACATGTCTGACGAGGACATGGCCGTCAGCGCATGTATCGGACTATTTGGGACCTATTCGGACTGCTGCGGATTACCTATAAACATTGACGATTGCCTAACTAACACAAATTGTGACGTTCCCCCATCCCTCCCTATTCCCATACCTTCTCCTGACCAGACTTCTGACGAGGTTTTCTCCGCTTTCCATACCTCGTGGTCTGAGTCATATCCGGGCTACTCACCGCCGATCCACACTCTTGAAGACCAAATTGCCCTTTCTTTCCCGCCAAATCAGGCGGATTTGCAAATCCACACTAGGACCTTGAGCCCATATACTTCTCACTAGGGCTATTCCTTTTTGGATCCATCTATCGAAGAAGCCCCTCTTGGCCAATCTGAGGGCCAACTTCTTCTCCCTGACTTGTTTTCTAATTCGCCTAGGACACTCTCGTCCCATGAAATGCCAAACCTTTCACCATCCACTCCCGAGATGAAAGAGCTACCTAATACACTTAAGTATGTTTTCCTGGGACCAAATGAAACGCTCCCTGTAATCAATAGTTCAAAATTGACCAGGGAGCAAGAGTGCAAACTAACTGAGGTCCTCATAGAACACAAGGCAGCCATTGGATGGTCTTTATTAGACTTAGCCCCTCCTACTGCACTCACCGTATATATACGGAGGAGGAGGCTCGACCTTCCCGCGAGATGCAGCGACGTCTCAACCCTAACATGTGGGAGGTCGTTAAGAAGGAAATCATTAAGTGGCTGGATGCAGGTATAATCTACCCGATTAGCGATAGCCCCTAGGTGAGTCCGATTCACGTTGTGCCCAAGAAGGCAAGACTCACCATCCGTGTCAATGACTGGGGCAAATCCATCCCTACACGCACTCCTACATCTTGAAGAGTGTGTGTAGATTATAGGAAACTCAATGCTGCAACTAAGAAAGATCACTTTCTGCTACATTTCATCGACCAAATCCTGGAGCGGTTAGTGGGAAATAATTTTTTTTGTTTCCTGGATGGATTCTCAGGATATAACCAGGTGGCAATTGACCCCCGAGACCAAGAGAAAACCACTTTTACCTGCCCCTTCGGCACCTTTGCATTTAGAAGGATGCCGTTCGGACTTTGCAACGCACCAGCAGCTTTCCAGAGATGTATGTTGGCGATATTCCATGACATGGTGGGTGACTTTCTCGAGGTCTTCATGGATGACTTCTCGGTCTTTGGACCATCTTTCGATGACTGTCTTGCCAACCTGACTCGTATCCTTAGGAGATGTATTGATGTAAACCTCGTGCTTTCCTGGGAAAAAAGTCATTTTATGGTACACGAGGGAATTCTTCTCGGACATATCACCTCCGATAGGAGTATTGAGGTTGACAGAGCTAAGCTTGACGTAATTGCTGATTTACCTATGCCTGGCTTTGGCAAACAAATCCGCTCCTTCCTGGGACACGTCGATTTCTATAGAAGATTCATCAAAGACTTCTCCAAAATTTCTCGACCCTTAACTCACCTCCTATCAACCGACGTACCCTTCGATATGGGCCCCGACTGCATACGAGCATTCACGCAGCTGCGTAATGCTGTCACCAAGGCCCCTGTTCTCCAGCCACTTGATTGGTCCCTCGACTTTGAACTCATGTGTGACGCTTCCGACCTTGCAGTCGGAGCCATCCTAGGACAAAGACGTGATGGACACCTCTTCGTGGTGTACTACGCCAGTAAGACGGTGGACGAGGCCTAGCGTAATTATACTACCACTGAAAAAGAACTACTGGCGGTCATCTTTGGGCTGGAGAAATTTCACTCTTACCTTCTGGGCTCACACGTTATTGTTTTCACTGATCACGCGGCCATTCGCCATCTCATGCATAAGAAGGATGCCAAGCCTAGACTGATTTGTTGGATCCTTTTGCTCCAGGAATTTGACATTGAGATCCGCGATAAGGTCGGAGCCCAGAATGTTGTGGCTGATCATCTTTCCAGACTGGACCCTGACCATATTGGACTTACTCTGCCGATCAATGAAATTTTTCCGGATGAGCACCTATTGCCAATTAATGTGGCAAGTGGATCGTGGAATGCCGACATTGCCAATTACCTTGCTTCTGGATCCCTTCCACGTGGATGGCCTAAAAACCAGCACGAGCATCTCATGGCAGAAGCAAAGTATTATTTCTGGGATAATCCACTTCTTTTTCGGATAGGTGTTGATCAAATCATCCGTCACTGTATTCCTGACAGCGAGTTCCCCAATGTGCTATCCTTCTGCCACGATCAAGCCTGCGGAGGCCATTTCTCTAGGAGGAAAACTGCAGCCAAGGTGTTGCAGTGCGGTTTCTTTTGGCCCTCCCTTCACCAAGATGCACACAATTATGCTAAGCATTAAACTAGGTGCCAGTCGTTAGGGTCAATGTCACATCGTGACATGATGCCCTTGCAACCCATCTGACGTGCCTTTGTGCGTGTGTGTTAAGAGGTGTCGTTATAGTTGCACTTGATACGTCGATTTTAAAAGAAGTAAACGGAGGTGAGTCCGAGTGTCGATCTCAGGGAGGCGTGGAAATCGGATTTTGTTTACCACTTGTTGTCACGAAAAAGGCGGAGTTTTGCTTGCGAAAGAGATGGTTTTGAAAAGTGAGAGATAGAGAGAGTTTAGGGTTAGAAAGCTCTTGGTTTTGATCATGCACCTTAAACAGAAATTAAAAAGGCAACTAAATGGAAAATAATTTCATTAAACATGCATTCAAAGTTCATGGTTTACAATATTAAATACATGCTTCAACAAAAGTAAATGAAAGCTTAAAAGAGAGAGAGAGAGAGGTAGAGAGAGAGTGGAGAGCGACGAGGCAGCCACGGTGGTGGAGGAGGCTCCGTCGGCGGCTCGTCGTCTCCGGCGATTACAAGAGTGCCTAAGACTAGCTAGGAGAGGAGTGGAGTAGTTGCAAGTGGGAGAGGATGCCTTGAATGGTGGTAGAAGGGGGTTTAAATAGAGTTAAGGGCTTCCTAAAAGAAGAATGTGCTTTAGCGACATCCAGAATGTCGCTAAAACCGCTTCCATATACGTCGGTGAAGGCCTTCTGCAGCCGGTCAGCCGCCCGCCCCTCTCTCTCTTCAGGCGCGATCCGTGGACGTCGAACGAGAGCCGTCCGATTGATGATCGGACGGCTGAGATCCTCCCGCACCTGCGCTAGGATCGCGCTTCGGACGTGCGTGCGCGCGCGCGTTTCCGCCCGGAGTGCGCGCGCGCGTGGGAGGTGGGGCGCTGTCGTCGCGCCGCGTGGCGCGATCCTAGCCGCTCGCTTCTGATCGCGCGGCTCAATTTTGCCGCGCCCTTCGCCCGCAAGTGATTTCCGCTCCGCGCGATTCGAACGCGCGTCGCCGCGACGCGGGCGTGCGCGCTAACCGTTGCGCCACGCCCGCGCTTTGTCGCGGCGACCGCGGGCGAGCGCGCGGATCTCGGTCGTTCGATCGAAGATCAACGGCCGAGATTCGTTCTTGGCTGGCTTGAGGGCGAGAGAGCGGCGGGGGCGGGGCGACGTGGCGCGTTCTGGGCCGTTGATCTCCAGATCAACGGTCATGATTTCTTGGGCCCATTGTGGGAGCTCCGGATGTCAGATTTGGCTAATCTTGAGTCCGTTGGACTCCGTTCGTCGTCCTGAATCCATCCGTGCGGTCCGATTGCTCATCTGAGGCCTGCTTTGACAAATACTTTACACAAATGGCCATTAATACGGTTTATAAGCAATCTTGGTACTTGATGCATGCAACGCTCCTATTCTACTTTATGTTGTGCCTTTTATTCTAAAGATGGGCCATATTCAACCTAATTACTACCCCCTTGCGTGGTATTATCATACCCCCATGCTTACTCCTTGCTAGTCCCTAGCAAGGTTTATTCTAGCCTTTATTTCTTTGGCGAATTCAAGAAGTAATTGCTTAGGCGCTTCGTTACTTGTCAATAAGAGGAACTATACAAAGATCTTAATCTGCAAAGACTAAGCAGCGCCCGGGTGTCTGCCAAAATACGAATCGCCCGAATCCTTGCTTTGTATATATAACTATACTTATGTATACGTATATATCTATATATGTCTTTTTAGAATTTTTAGAATTCAGTGTGGGTTGGTAACTTTTTACGGCTACCCAACCCACCCAAAACTCGGTCAAAACCCTAAGTGCTAAGCATCTTGGTGTGAATGTTGTGATAGACTTACTTAACGGTAATTGAGACAGACTTCGAGTTTCTACGCCTCTAGGTGACCGGAAAAGAAAATAAATTTTTGCCTGAACGTGTATTTGTTCGATTGGTAGCTTTCTCCCTGCGTTCATTTTACTTGGGGTCAACACAAGGATTTTCCAGTGTATATCTCCCCGGCTTGTACTACTTCCCCGCTTCTTCCTTAGGTGTTTTTGGTCTTCTTTTTTTGTGCAATTATTGAGCTGGGCTCTGGACAACCGACCAATGGGCTGTTACCCACGATCACTTGCCAGCCATACTTGTGCGGTGAAGTGTGGTTTATTTTCTTTTCTTCTTTTCCCTTTTTTTTTTACTTATTATTTTTTTTACGTAGGTGGCTTCCCTAATCTCAAATGTACCTAGAGGCAGTGAAAAAGAAATGGCCTGTGGCTGGGTTCTGGACAACCTGCCAATGGGCTGTTACCCACGACAACTTGCCAGCCATACCACCCTAGAGAGTTCATTAGCTACCCAATTTCTGTCAAAATCTCCGAGAAGTGAGTCTGTGCAAAAGTGTGTGTAGATGCTTAGACTCAAAGTTTTCCTGAGTTAGAGGGTGAGTTGATAAGTCGTATACTTATTACCTTATTTATTAGGTGGATTAGAATAGCTTAAAGTTGCAAGGGTTCGCCGCTAAATCCATATTTTAATGGACACCAGGGCTAATTAAGCCTGAAGGCCTGAAAAGTCTAAGTGTTTAAGTTCTTTTTGTATTATTTCCCACTATTGACAAGTTTCTAATGCCTAAGTTTTTCTTCCTAAATTCTTTTTTTTTTTTTTTTCAATTAATTTATTCATTCAGACTGATTAATTAAGCTCAGGATTATACAGTTTACCATCCCCCCCATGCTTAAGTTGGGCAATGTCCTCATTGGCAGATGCATGGATGCAAAAGGGTTCAAAAAGATAGTACCTGAGTGACGTAAACTACCAGATCAGTCTGAATCCACTGGGTTGCCTCCCAGGAAGCGCTGAGTTTAACGCCTCCAGCTGGGTGGTGCCTGGTGTCAGCCCTCAACAAGGGTGACACTTTCCTTGGGGGGTACCTGGGCCAGGAAATGCTTCAATCTTTGACCATTGACTGTAAAGGTGTGCCCGGTATTAAGATCGGCGATTTCGACTGCCCCATTGGAATAGGGCTTGACCACCCGAAATGGTCCTGTCCATTTGAACCTAAGTTTCCCTGGAAAGAGTTTCAGGCGTGCATCAAATAGCCAGACTTGTTGGTTTGGCTCAAAGGTTTTCCTATGAATGAGTCAGTCGTGGACGGCTTTCATTTTCTCCTTATATAGCCGACTATTGTCAAAGGCGTCCCGACGAATTTCTTCAAGCTCAGATAATTGAAGAGTCCTTTGCGCACCAGCTAACTGGGGATCCATGTTACATTGCTTAACAGCCCAGTAAGCCCGGTGTTCCAATTCGACAGGGAGATGGCAAGCTTTGCCAAAGACCAAGCGGTAAGGTGACATGCCTATCGGGGTCTTAAAAGCGGTCCTGTATACCCACAGGGCATCATCAAGTCGTGTGGACCAGTCTTTCCTGTCAGGTCTCACAGTCTTCTGTAAAATGTTCTTGATTTGTCTGTTTGAGACCTCAGTCTGCCCATTTGTTTGTGGATGATACGGGGTGGCAATGCGGTGGTTTACCCCGTATTTTCTAAGGCACGGAACTGGGAATGGATAAAATGGCTTCCACCATCACTGATCATGGCCTTGGGTATTCCAAAATGGGAAAAGATGTTCTTCTTGACAAAGTCCATGACCGTCTTGTGATCGCATCGTCGGGTGGCGACGGCTTCAATCCATTTGGAAACATAGTCTACCGAGACCAAGATATACTCGAAGCCGTTGGATGGTGGAAAGGGGCCCATAAAGTCGATACCCCAAACGTCGAAAATTTCGACAATCAAAATGGGCTGAAGGGGCATCATATCTTTTTTGGTCATTGTCCCTAGTGTTTGGCATCGTGAGTAAGTCTTGGCAAAGATGTGTGCATCCTTGAATAGGGACGGCCAATAAAATCCAGACTGCAAAACTTTTGCAGCTGTTTTCTTGCCAGAGAAATGGCCGCCACATGCTTGGTCATGACAAAAGGAAAGCACACTCTGAACCTCGTCTTCGGGGAGGCACCTCCTGATGATCTGATCAGCACAGAGGCGAAACAGCATGGGATCATCCCAGAAATAGTGCTTGGCCTCAGCCAAGAACCTGTCCCGTTGCTGTCTGGACCAGCTGTGCGGGGTTTGTCCTATAACCAGGTAGTTGACATAGTCAGCATACCATGGCATTTTCTTGTCTTGCACGGCTAGGATGTGTTCATCAGGGAAGGTATCAGATAGAGGTAGGGAGGGTCCAATGTGGTCTGGATGAAGTCTTGACAGGTAGTCAGCCACCACATTTTTCGATCCGGCCTTGTCTTGGATTTCCAGGTCAAATTCCTGCAAAAGCAGGATCCATCTGATGAGCCTGGGTTTTGCGTCCTTTTTGGCCAACAGGTGCCGGATGGCTGAATGGTCGGTGTAGATAGTCACGTGGGATCCCAGCAAGTATGATCGGAATTTTTCCAGTCCAAAGACTACAGCAAGCAACTCTTTTTCTGTGACCGTATAATTACGCTGGGCCTCGTCTAACGTTTTGCTCGCGTAGTAGATCACCACGGGCTTCTTATCTTGCCTTTGTCCCAGGACAGCGCCTATGGCAAAATCTGATGCGTCACACATAATCTCAAAATCCTGGGACCAGTCTGAGGGTTGAAGTACAGGTGCGGTGGAGACTAAGTCCCGGAGGGTATGATAAGCCTGGGTGCAATCAGGAGACATGTGGAAAGTTGCGTCGTTGGCTAGAAGGTCGGTCAAGGGTTTGGAAAGTTTGGAAAAGTCTTTGATGAACCTTCGGTAGAAGCCAACATGTCCTAGGAAAGAACGAATCTGTCGGACCGAACTAGGTGGAGGAAGTTTGGAAATTAAATCAACCTTAGCTCGATCTACCTCGATGCCCTTATGCGAAACGATGTGTCCGAGGACAATTCCTTCTTGAACCATAAAATGGCTCATTTCCCAACTTAACACCAAGTTAACCTCGATACATCGTTTCAGGATTTTCTCCAAGTTGCTCAAACAATGGTCGAATGAATTCCCGAATACAGAGAAATCATCCATAAAGACCTCCAAGTATTCACCCACCATTTCTGAAAAAATGGCTAGCATGCAACGCTGGAAGGTCGCGGGTGCGTTGCATAACCCGAACGGCATTCGACGAAATGCAAATGTGCCATACGGGCAAGTGAATGTGGTCTTTTCCTGATCTTCCGGAGCAATTGCGACTTGGTTATATCCTGAATATCCATCCAGGAAGCAAAAATACTTCTGCCCTGCCAATCTTTCAAGGATTTGGTCAATGAATGGCAAGGGGAAGTGGTCCTTCTTAGTGGCTTCGTTAAGCTTCCTATAATCAATACACACCCGCCATGCGGTGGTGGTGCGGGTGGGAATGGATTCGCCATGATCATTAGTGACAACGGTGAGCCCAGCCTTCTTTGGAACCACTTGAGTGGGGCTCACCCAGGGGCTATCAGAGATAGGGTAGATGATGTCGGCGTCGAGCCACTTGATAATTTCTTTTTTAACGACCTCCCACATGTTAGGGTTTAACCGTCTCTGCATCTGGCGGGAAGGTCGGGCCCCGTCTTCCAGGTAAATCTTGTGGGTGCAATAGGTGGGGCTAATTCCTCTTAGATCTGAGATGGTCCAACCAATGGCGGCCCGATGTTCTGAAAGAGTTGCAGTCAACCTTAGTTCCTGATCCTTGGTTAGATGGGAATTAATAATCACTGGGAAGGTCTGGCCAGGTCCCAAGAAGACGTACTTGAGATTCTCGGGCAATGGTTTAAGTTCAGGTGCGGGTGGGACCACAGTCGATGGGAATGGAAAGGGCGGTAGTTGATCAACATTGATTTCTTCAAATGGTGTCATGTGATGATACTCAGCCTTACAGAGGTCCACAGGTAATGATGGTGGCAAGTCAGAACTACGGGTTTGGTGGTCTGAGACAGAATTGAGGGTAAGGCATTCCTCGATTAAAGTTTCCACGGGATCATGTTCCTCAATGTAATCACAATCAAAAGACTTTGTTGCCCGGAAGATATCTAATTGCATTTTCCTGTCTCCGAAGGCGATTTCCATACATCCCGTGTCGCAATCGATGTTTGCTTTAGCCGTGGCTAAGAAAGGTCTGCCTAAGATTATGGGTGCGTTCTGTAATTTTTCAGGGACTTCCATGTCGAGCACCAAAAAGTCGACTGGGAAATAGAAGTCCTTGACCCGTACAATCACGTCCTCGACAACCCCCTTCGGGGTTTTCACTGATCTATCCGCCAGCTGGATGGTGACAGGGGTTGGTGCCAGCTCCCCAAAACCAAATTGGTGGTACAAGGTTGTGGGAATTAGGTTGATAGAAGCACCTAGGTCCAGGAGCGCTCTATCAAATGTCATGTCCCCGATGTTACAGGAAATCAGGGGTGCTCCTGGGTCAGTTCGTTTGAGTGGAAGGTTGCTTGATATCACGGAACTGGCTTGCTCAGAGAGTACAACCTTCCTAGGTGCTTGAGGTCTCGGCTTACGCTTGGGTGTACAGGCATCCTTTAAGAACTTGGCGTAAGCGGGGATGTGTTTGACAGCTTCTAGAAGCGGAATATTAATCTGTACTTGTTTAAAAATTTCCATCAGCTCCTCAGTTTCCACAGTATTCTTTTTTCTCTTGATTGTTTCCAAGGCCTCAGGATAGGGTGTCTGGATTGGTTCCATGTTTGGGTCCTTGGTTGGTGCTTCTTCTAAGTCGGGTAAAGTCTCGGGGAGAGTCGGCCATTTGGGATCCTGGGTTTTGGTGCCGCTTCTCAAGGTCACCGCATTCGCAGAGGCATTGGGGCCATGGGGTGATCCTTGAGAAGATGAGGATGAAGAGGCGCCAAACCCAGGAGGTGTTTGTGGAGCCGGTTGGACCATATGAGCCAGCCCGAGGTTGCCTTGGAACCCTTGCGAATTGGGGCCTCTGTTAATTATGTTTCGCGGGTTTGGTTGTGGTTGGGAAGGTAGAGATCCTTGCTGTTTACAGTCCAAGAGTTGGCTTAACTGTCCCTTTACCAAGGCCATTTCTTCCTGATGTTTTTGGTTCATGTCAGCCATCATCTTTATTAGGGTGTCCATTTGGTTTTGTGGGGGAGGGGCCGCCCTATTTTGGTTATATTGGGGTCTAACTGGTGGTCCTTGCTGATAGGGGGGCAAGTGTGGCTGTTGGTTTGGCCTGGGCTGGTTTTGGAATTGCGGTAGTTTCTGGTTTGTCCAACCAAAGTTGGGGTGATTACGCCAGCCGATGTTGTAAGTGTTGGAGAAAGGGTCAGGTTTTGCATATCCTTGGACGGCTTGCACATCTTCTAGAATAGCCGATGTTGATGAAGAAGGAAGGGAGTAATCAAGGGTCGAGGGAGCAAAGGTCCCTCCTTGGAACATGGTTGGGGGTTGTTCCAGGTTTAGTTGGGTGAAGGGTTGGACCAGGTCAACATTATGTGCTCCTTTTGCTAGGGTGAAAGTCTGCAAGGGGTTCCTGGTCTGGTTTAGAAGCTCATCAATCTTCTTGTCCACCAATTCCACTCGATCCAACTTTTTGGCAATAATGTCCATGTCAACCATTCCAGAATTTGCTTGCACCTCATAAATCCCACCACGGGGTTGACTGGATCTGTTAAACTGGTTCATGGAGGCATTGTTGAGCGAATTCTCGCTCATAGACTCAAAGAGCTCAAACGCGCTCTCCTCGTCTTTGTTTAGGAACGTTCCCCCGCATGAGGCATCGACGAAGTTCCGTAGGTTGCTATCCAGACCGTGATAGAAGATCTGGGCCAATTGCCACCTTGGAACTTCGTGGTGTGGGCATTTCCTCAAAAGTTCATTGAATCTTTCCCATGCCTCATGAAATTGTTCCCCACCCTGGAGTGTGAAAGTAGTGATAGCTCTTCTGAGGGCATTGGTCTTTCCTATGGGGAAGAATTTCTTTAAAAATGCATGCCTTAGTTCCTCCCAGGTGGTGATGGGTCTACCTAGGGTTCTAAGCCAATGAGAAGCCTTGTCTCTTAATGAGAAAGGGAACATCTTGATTAGAACAATGTCAAGGCTAATGTTCCTAGGTTTTACTGTTCTTGCTATGCGGTCGAGATCTTCTAGGTGCTGAAAGGGGTCTTCATTTGAGCTTCCATGAAAGTGGCTCTGGATTAGACTTAATACATTAGGTTTTAGCTCAAAATCGTCTCCCCCTTCGGGGATCCTAAGGTGTGGCTCGACTCTAATGGCAGAAGGGTTATAGAAATCACGGAGGGGTCTTGGCTGGTTCTGAAATGGTGGTAAATCAAGTGGTGGTTATCCTGGTATGTCATTGAAAGGTGGTGGTTGTTCTTGCGGGTTCTGTAACCGTTGTATGGCTTGCATGATGGTGTGGATTTGTCGTTGCTGAAGCCGATGGTTAGCATTGATTTGAGCCTGGACGACAGCCATAGCATCTGGTGGGGGTTGATCTTCAGCCTCATCTACCCTAGGTTCAGCCATGTTTTCAACAGAATTACGTCGCCTAGATTCCTGCCCCAAAACACACAATTCGGGATGCAGTGAGCGCCTCCCGTGCATACACTAGAGAAGAACTGGAGGGGATGCGGAGGGCGACAGATGCGAGAAATGTGTTTCAATCAAGCACGCAAGCCTAATCCTTATGGTGTATTCCTTAGGAGACCTAGAAATCTCACAAAGGGTGATTAAGTCCGTAAGCACTGGACTTCCCTTCTCAAGGCTAATCTGGCTAGGTTGATTACGAGGGGATTGCAGGGAAGGTTCTTCCTTTGGCTTACGCCTCCGGTTCCATAGACCCCACAACCACGGTCGTTTGACACTGCCCCGCAGCCTAGTCACCAGATTCTACCAAGGGAATGAAAGCCAAGTGCCTAGCAGACAAAACCTCACCTTTTGAGACTTAACTCAGTCCTGCCTAGGGCACGTCTACTCAGTTTTAAAGGGCTAGGATAGTGCTTGTGCTTAGGGTGATGTGATGAGGCGTTGATTGGGGTGGTGCCTCTTAATGTTCTACTTTCAAAGTGTGTGCTTCTAGCAAAACATGATTTTCAAGCAAGGATTTGTTAAGATATAGTGTCTTTTTAGTGTTTCATCCTTACTTAAGTACTTTTTAGGGTTGACGTGTCTTAATTTTTTCAAACAAGTTTCAGTGGGCACGTCAAGTTCTGCACACAACTTAGTGAAAGTAGATTTCCTTTTATTTTGTAGAGGCTCTAAAACCCTAGTGTACTCATCCTGATAATCATGCAGCTTCTATTAGATGAGTCAGTTTTAGGGTTGAGTGGTGCGGCCCAGGTCAACTCACGGTGGCTTCGCAAACACCACTCAAGAGAGAAAGAAAAGAACACTCCAAGAATTTGTCCAGTATATTAGAGTGTACATTTTTTTGTAGGGTGGTGTGTTAAGAATGTGGGTCAAGCAATCATTCGCCACGCCAATTTTTTTCAATTTTTATGATTTTTTTTAGCTTTTTCACGCAAGCAAACAATGAGAGAGAGTACTCACTATCGGTCCTCGAGGCGTCTACTTCCTTGCTACCATAGTGGAATGCGTCGCTTCGCCGTCCATGCACCGAATTCCTGCATCCGTCAAGTAAAAAGGAAAATAGGGCATTAGACGATATGAGAATGAAGGTGGAATGGAGGTGATAAAACAAATCCGTTGCCTCCCTGGCAACGGCGCCAAAAACTGACGTGCCTTCGTGCGTGTGTGTTAAGAGGTGTCGTTATAGTTGCACTTGATACGTCGGTTTTAAAAGAAGTAAACGGAGGTGAGTCCGAGTGTCGATCTCAGGGAGGCGTGGAAATCGGATTTTGTTTACCACTTGTTGTCACGAAAAAGGCGGAGTTTTGCTTGCGAAAGAGATGGTTTTGAAAAGCGAGAGATAGAGAGAGTTTAGGGTTAGAAAGCTCTTGGTTTTGATCATGCACTTTAAACAGAAATTAAAAAGGCAACTAAATGGAAAATAATTTCATTAAACAAGCATTCAAAGTTCATGGTTTACAATATTAAATACATGCTTCAACAAAAGTAAATGAAAGCTTAAAAGAGAGAGAGAGAGAGGTAGAGAGAGAGTGGAGAGCGACGAGGCAGCCACGGTGGTGGAGGAGGCTCCGTCGGCGGCTTGTCGTCTCCGGCGATTACAAGAGTGCCTAAGACTAGCTAGGAGAGGAGTGGAGTAGTTGCAAGTGGGAGAGGATGCCTTGAATGGTGGTAGAAGGGGGTTTAAATAGAGTTAAGGGCTTCCTAAAAGAAGAATGTGCTTTAGCGACATCCAGAACGTCGCTAAAACCACTTCCATATACGTCGGTGAAGGCCTTCTGCCGCCGGTCAGCCGCCCGCCCCTCACTCTCTTCAGGCGCGATCCGTGGACGTCGAACGAGAGCCGTCCGATTGATGATCGGACGGCTGAGATCCTCCCGCGCCTGCGCTAGGATCGCGCTTCGGGCGTGCGTGCGCGCGCGCGTTTCCGCCCGGCGTGCGCGCGCGCGTGGGAGGTGGGGCTCTGTCGTCGCGCCGCGTGGCGCGATCCTAGCCGCTCGCTTCTGATCGCGCGGCTCAATTTTGCCGCGCCCTTCGCCCGCAAGTGATTTCCGCTCCGCGCGATTCGAACGCGCGTCGCCGCGACGCGGGCGTGCGCGCTAACCGTTGCGCCACGCCCGCGCTTTGTCGCGGCGACTGCGGGCGAGCGCGCTGATCTCGGCCGTTCGATCGAAGATCAACGGCCGAGATGCGTCCTTGGCTGGCTTGGGGGCGTGCGGGCGGCGGGGGCGGGGCGACGTGGCGCGTTCTAGGCCGTTGATCTCCAGATCAACGGTCAGGATTTCTTGGGCCCATTATGGGAGCTCCGGATGTCGGATTTGGCCGATTTTGAGTCCGTTAGACTCCGTTCGTCGTCCTGAATCCATCCGTGCGGTCCGATTGCTCATCTGAGGCCTGCTTTGACAAATGCTTTACACAAATGGCCATTAATACAGTTTATAAGCAATCTTGGTACTTGATGCATGCAATGCTCCTATTCTACTTTATGTTGTGCCTTTTATTCTAAAGATGGGCCATATTCAACCTAATTACTACCCCCTTGCGTGGTATTATCACCATCCTAGCTGCAGAAATCTTCGACATTTGGGGAATTGATTTCATGGGCCCCTCTCCTCCTTCCAACGTCTTCGAATTCATCCTCGCAGCCGTTGACTATGTTTCGAAATGGATCGAGGCTATTCCCGCGCGCCATGCTGACCATGTTATATCCACCCGATTTGTCAAAGACCACATCTTTGCGCGCTTTGGGATCCCTCGAGCCATTATCTCGGATGGAGGAAGCCACTTTACCCACGCTTCTTTTCGGGCACTTCTGAGGAAATACGGAGTCCACCATCGTATCGCATCCCCTTATCATCCTCAGACGAACGGCCAGGCAGAGGTGTCGAACCGGCAAATCAAGCAAATTCTCCAGAAAACGGTTCGGCCTGACCGTAAGGATTGGTCCGACAAGCTGATTGACGCACTTTGGGCGTATCAGACCGCCTTCAAGGCTCCCCTTGGTATGTCTCCGTATAGAATCGTTTACGGGAAGCCTTGTCATTTGCCCGTGGAGTTGGAGCACCGCGCTTATTGGGCGGTTCGCCAATGTAACCTCGACCCTGACCTGTGTGGTCGAGAAAGGAAACTCCAACTCCAGGTGCTAGAAGAGCTCCGTCGTGAAGCCTATGATTCTGCCTTAACCTTCAAACAACGCACTAAGGCTTTTCACGACAACCATATTCGGTGGAAAGAATTTGAGCCATCTCAGCAAGTTTGGCTCTATAATGCCCGACTCAAATTCTTTCCTGGGAAACTGATGTCCAAATGAACTGGTCCTTTCCTGGTCTCGAGACCATTTCCCAACAGGGCTGTTGAGATCGAAGATCCCAAATCTGGGCATAAATTTACGGTCAACAGGCAGCGTTTGAAACCCTATCTTACTCATGAACCTGCCCCCGTTGGTGAAACTGTTGCCCTGGTGGAGGGTAACTAATTCTTTGCCTCATTCTGAGTCCAGCTGGGGACGTTAAATTCAGCGCTCTTTGTGAGGCACCCCAACAACACTCACCATCCACCATCACTTTTCACTTCACTGTCACGATCACTTCACTTTTCACTTCACCGCCCACCATCCACCCACCCTACCACCTTGCTGTATACCCTGCACTTCAACTCTCGTTACCCGATCTTTCGTCCTTTCTCTACCCTTCCCTGCATGCATATGAGGACATAGCATCGTTTGGAATGGGGGGATGGATAGGCATCCTTAGGATCTGGGTATTTTAGGGTATCATGCAGTTTCTATATATATATATATAAATGGTGTTTAGTAATGATCTGAAGGCTGAAACAAAAATACAATAAGTGTTTATGGATATTCAACCACTGTTTTGAAGACTTTCCAGGCCACAGAAGCTTGATTAGCTCAGGCTCGGCTTAATTCACTTGAGCATTGACAAAATAGATCGAAATCTCTCCTAACTAAGGACATATTCTTGTACCTAAGACACCAGTACAGGATCCATTGGTTTGCTTCTACTTGAGGGCCTAAGTAATCTTGGTTCACACTACACATATCAGGAAAGACCAAGTGAACATAAGATCCAACCCTAGTGTTCATTAGGGAAGGTGGAGTCCTTACCTGTGCGCGTAGGTAGACTTTTTATCATAGGCTTTAGTCTTGTGTCTAGGAGAGACTCTTTCCACCAAAAAGGAACTCTCCCACCAAAAAGAAAAAAAGTGTGCTCCTCCAAATAATGTTGTATGAGATATACTGACACGTGTTTCAAAAAAAAAAAAAGAAGAGATGCAAATAAGTCAGTATATCTCACAAATGTCTGTAAAGTCTTCCTCCTACAAAAGTTCTTTAGGGCAAAGTACAAATACCCTGTTTTCTTTGAGCCACAAATGTCAGAAAATGGGAGTTGAATTTTTTGTCATCTTTTTAAGGGTCAATTCAAAGACACGAGATGAAACTGGGACCAACTTGTACTTAAAAATTCGTGAAACCCGGGGCTTGAGTCTTAATGTTCATCTGGTCAGTCTTGATTCTTCACTAAGCACAAGCCATAACCTCTTGAGCTCTCGAGTATGGCAAAAACCTCTTGGGTCCTGGAAATCGTACTTAAGGTTTAAATATCAAGAGTCATGGTTAGTCGAGAGATGATCTACATCATGTGAAACTTAAAGTACTAGTAGTCTTCTCTACAACTGGTTCTCACAATATCCAACAATAAACACACCTATGTTGCCTCAGGAGAAAATCTTCAGCTTAAAGATCATTTCTAAATACAACAAAAAAAAATGTTTTGCTAGGGACTAGCAAAAGATAGGCATGAGGGTATGATTGCACTGCAAAAATACACCTGCAATTGTGTCGTCTTATGCTATTTCCTAGCATTACCAGTGCATATTAGGTTTCCATAGTCTCATTTGTGAAAATACATGCATGCATGCATTTAATTGAGAGGGGAGGAGAGTGAATAAATCGGCCTCGCAATTCACGTTTTCCTCAAGTGCTTCCTCGTAAAAT
Source organism: Thalassia testudinum (assembly GCA_037157565.1). Taxonomy (NCBI): domain Eukaryota; kingdom Viridiplantae; phylum Streptophyta; class Magnoliopsida; order Alismatales; family Hydrocharitaceae; genus Thalassia; species Thalassia testudinum. The sequence continues at coordinate 17,935,906 of JAZHRO010000015.1, read as the reverse complement.
TTCCATCTTCATTTTTTATTTCTTTTTGATTTTTGACTTTCTCCCCACGGCTGCAATGCATGGCAACCTCTTCTTCTTCACGCCATGTCCAGCTCAGCCACCCCCTACCAGCCCTGCAGCTGCATGCTCAAGATCTCCCTACCAGCCATGCAAGCCATGCACAGCCAGGGCATGGCTGTGCATGCTTTCTCCTTCTATAAAAAGAGGGCGACTTCTTCCTTTGCAAAGAGCCTGGTCCTCCACACAAAAAAATCCAAGAGCAGCTCTTCTTCTCCAGGCCACCGTCCCCTCCCCTCTCCCTCCATACGCAGGACCTCCTCCTCTGAGGAGAAACTCTGCGGGCAGGAGTCCCTCACGGTGGTACACAACCACTACCGTGAGTCAACCACCGCCCAGCTCATCAAAGAGCCAGTGGGCGTGGTGGTATTCCCTGTTTCAAAGCTCAATCCATTTCAGCCATTGGAGCGGGAGCTTCAAGCATTGAAGCTCAAAGCTCTGCACGCAGCAGCAGCAGCAAGGCGGAAGCAGCCACAAAGCCCTTTCCGTGCACAATTGCAGGCCACCCTCGCCTCCAGCACGCGCCTGCAGGCACCCTCACCTCCTGCTTCTTCGCACTGCACTCGCCTTTCCGCCCGCAACCGGCCACCGCACGCCCCTGCAGCGGCTGGCCAAGCTTCACCGCGTCCGCCAGCCAACACCTGCAGGCCACCGTGCGCCCTGTCGCTCTCCTTCGCCCGCAACCCAGCCCTCTTCGCCCGCCCTGTCTTGATGTCTCGCCTGCAAGCCGCAGCCGGCGCCACTCTTCCGCACGTGCGCCGAGCCGTCCGCACTCACAGCACCTGCAGCATCCAGTTGCGTGGCTCGCCCGACCACTGTAGCCACTGTTCACGCGTTTCTGCGGAACACTGTGGCTACAGTGGGGTGACCGGTGAGTTTCTCACCTATTCGATCAGCCGACGCACCGCAATCGCCCTTCGCCCGCGCATGCATTCCGCCCCGCGTCCTGCTCCAGCGCCTACCTACGCGTCTGCGTGCGGTCCTCTGCCAGCGCCCGCTCCCGCCCGCATCTTCGCCCGCGTGCCCTGCGTGCGTCCGCTCCAGCTCTCCACGCAGCGCTGTGCGCTGCGGTCCTCTCTCCGCGCCCACGCCCTCCAGCGGCGCCTCTTTGCGCGCATACGCGCCTGCGCGCGCGCTTGAAGCCTCCAGACGTCAGGCCTGAAGCTGTAGACGCCTTAAACCCTCCAGACTTCACTACAGCAGTGCCCTTTCTCTCTCTCTCTCTCTCTCACACAGCACTCTCTCACTCTCTTTATCGACACTTACACACACACACTCACACTCTCGCACACACACACTCTCACTTATATAGTATTATATACATATATATATATATATATACATATACATATATTTATTGATATATATACATATATTTATATACATATATATATATATATACTTATATTTATACATATAGTAGTACCTATATACTTAAGTATTAGTATACATACATACATACATATATATATATATATATATATCTATATACTTATATATATACATATATATTTACATATATACATATACTTATATACATATATATACATACATACATACACACACACACACACACACACACACACATATATATATATATATATATATACACATCTATATACTTATATATATATAGACATATATATACACATCTACTTATACATACATACATACATACATACATATATATAAATATATATATATATATAGACACACACACACACATACATATATACATATCTATCTACATATATCTATTTACATATATAACTATATATATATATTTACATCTATATAGTTATATATACATACTTATACAAATATATATATATATATATATATATATATATACATATAGATATATTTACATATATACATATATATATATATTTTTTTTTTCACATTACTTACCATATGTGGTATCGCGGGAATATTTGCACCAGTTGCTGATATTCCCCGATACACGTGTATAAAAAGCGTATTTACACTCATCTTCCATCAATCCATCTTACACTCCACGCAGCACCTCGTCCTGTTGGTTGCGTCTTTCTAGACGACGACCGAATCGACACCGTGCTACACTCCATCTCCACCTCCACCCCCACCCCTTTATACATATATAGTATATACATATATATCTATACTATATTTACTTTATTTCAATTTCTCTTGCATGCCCATAAAAAGATAAGAAAATATATATAAAAGAGAAAAGATAATCTTTGACTTGCAGGTACTCCGTCTTGCGAATAGCAAGACCCGTTTTGGAACCCTGATTTGGCTCAAACCCAAGAACCTAATTTTGAGGGTGTGCCTCAAGGACAAGAATTATCAGAAAAAAAATCTAAATAGAAAAACACCAAAAACACAATAAACGAACGGAAGAGATTTGTTGTAGGAAAGGCGTAGAAACTTGACTTGTAACCCCACTTCCCTGAGTTCGACCCTGGGCCTAAAAGTGACCAAGATAAAATCAAGTAGGTCAGGTTAAAAATTTTGTAAAGAGATGGTTAGGTCCAATTTAGGTTAACCACTATACACACTTCAACGATAAAATCACCATATTAACACACCTATCTGGGCCCGACCAACACGTGTAATTGGATAATAGCTGCCTGTGAAATGTAGAGTACTGCTGCTAGTAACTGCTACATGTAATTCCTGTTGTTTGGAAATTCAATTGAGCTCCTTGTATATAAATTGGTATTAAATGTTGGAAACACGGGCTAAATGTGAACGGAACTAAAATGATGAAACCTAGTATGGCTTGGCCTGAGAAATATGAGCATGAACCCTTTGGGGAATTAGGAGTAGAACTCCTGGAAAATAAATAGAATGGAACTGGGAAAGTGGTTGGGGAAGTGAGCAGGCCCTTGAGTACGGAGTACCAAGGAGAGCGACTGTCCCCCTATTTAGTGTAGAGCGGAGCTAGCTGCCCCAGGGATCGAGAGTTAGGTTTGGCCACTTTGTACCAACTTTGGTCATCGCGTACACAGTACTGGGGAGAGATACTAGTGTAGGAAGAGATCTAGCCACCCCACGGGCCCCAGGGTTCAACTAGCCGTCCTACACCGACTCGTTAGGCCCATTGGGCAAACCAGGGTAGTCAGGCGAGGGTGCGCGGACTGTGGAGGGGCAAGACCCCTGTTTGGTTACAAAGGAGGGGCTGGACCCCTGTTACTGAGAGGGATCTACCCTATACTGGTTCCGTGCTGTGCTTTGGGTGCACCCGTTAACGGAAACAACTGACTGTGTGCTAGTGCGGGGTAGCTACTCGTGCGTTCATCACGCGTGCTGTAGTCACCGTTACGTCTGTCATTGACCTTGGGGTGGTTGACTGAGGGTAGGACCACCACGGGGGACCCTCCCGGCCAGGAGAGCACCACATGCTACTTCTACTTTTCGAAAAAGACTGCAATTAAGATCGTTCCCACGAGGAACATTCAATATCAAGAGAAAGATCTGAGAAATAATTCAAGAAAGAGTAAATAGAGGAATAAAGAAAGAAATAAAAAAAAATAACAGCTACTTGTCCACCTTTACTGTTGTCTTAGCTTGCTGGTTGCCACTCTACTCAGCGTTTCACTGACATGTCACATTTGTCACCTTTTCAGGACTAGGTGTTGAGCAGCCAGAGCCTGCGGCTGCGGAGGGTGCTGGGCCTAGTAGAGCCCAGTAGTTGTACTTTTGATGTACCGTTTCTCTGTAGTAGTGAGTATTTCTATTTAACCTTGTACTCTTTATTGTAAACTTCATATTCTGTACATGTTTTAAATTCTCTGTTGTTGTGGTGGTATGTACTGTAGTAGTTCTTTTCTTTATTGCTGTACTTTTGTTATTGTTAGTTCCTTGCATGGTGAATGTGATTTATTTTACTGCTTTTTTGTTACTTTCTCGTTGGACGACTGGGTCTTGGGATCAGTCGAGTCGGTCTGATTCTCGTATCCTGTAGGGATTCGGGAACCAGGTCATAATAAGATGGTATTAGAGCAAGGTCGTCCCGAGAAGTGAACCAACTGGCTGGAAAATAACCAATTCACGTGCCTGTAACTAGAGTAGCCACTACAACATACCTTTTGACATCTGTTTTTAGACTTCTGCATTGAATATCGATTAGTATTGATGTCTTTTCTATTCCGTGTTCGCGTCTCCTTGCAGGAGATGCCTCGACGCGGGACTTGCGAGGCGGGCCACGGACGCGGCTGAGGATGAGGTCGGAGGGGCAGGTGCGTTGAGCCCGATGCCTCAGTGGACCAGCCACTGCTTTCGGGCATTCAGGCCCAGGACCTCGCCTAGTTGATACGGGACTTCGTGCGAGAGGAGCTCCACCCGCTACCGTGAGTGCCTCTCCCTGGGGCTGTGGAGGGGGAGTCCTCTGTGGGACCATGAGACGGACACGGTGCTGGACGCGGGGGAGAGGGTGGGCCTCCACCATCCCCACCTTCCTCCGGCACTTCGGAGCACGAGGCTTCTTTACCTAGAGGCATACCAGCTTCTCCACTTCAGCAACACTTTGAGCTTTTCGGACAGTTCCAAAAGCTAAAGCCCCCCTCCTTCAAGGGGGATGAGGACCCGACCGAGGCGGAGGACTAGCTCGAGCAGATCGAGAAGGTTTTTGACACACTTCACCCCCTGTGGAGTGCCGCGTGGCCTTTGCCACGTATTAGCTGGAGAGCGCGGCACAGGTGGTGGAGGGCGGTCAGGGGTCAGGAGAGGGACGAGGCGACTTGGGACCAGTTCGTCACCCTCTTCTGCGAGTAGTACTTCCCCCAGACGTGGCAGGACCAGAGGAGGCGGGAATTCCACACTCTCCGCCAGGGGACGATGACCGTGAGCGTGTACCATACTTATTTCCTGGAGCTGTCTTGTTTCGTAGCGACAGCCGTGGCTACTGAGGAGGAGCGCCTTTGGAGGTTCACCGAGGGGCTCCGGCCTACTATTCAGGGGTATGTCAAACCCCTGAAGCTGCCGACGTTCTCGAGGGTGGTGGAGGCAGCTATGACGTATGAAGAGACCAACCTGTCCGCACGCGACACTGACAGCGGGCGAAAGCGGCCCTACCAGCCAAACTTCTCACAGGGCCGACGAGAGAGGAGGCACGTGGCACCCGCAGGAGAGCCGTCACACTTTGCGGGGCCATCAGTGGCCTTTGGGGGCCCCCGACAGGGGCCAACAACTAGCACCGGACCCCCGCCCAGCCGTCAGCGGGGACCCACTGAGGGCGGGAGCTGAGTTTCCCTTTGCTACCAGTGTGGCCAGCCAGGTCACATCAGGAGGGAATGCCCGTCTAGGGCTGGAGGTCAGCAGATGTTTCCCGTGCAGAGCTCTGGAGGGCGAGTAGGAGGCCGCAGTTTCCAGGCGCGAGGAAGAGGACAGCAGTCGCGGGGAGAGTGTGGCTGCTTCGTCCCAGCTATGACTGAGGGGCGTATCAACGTCCTGACACACAGGGATGCCAGAGCTTCGGGATCAGTGGTGGAAGGTATGGTTTCAGTTTTCGACAGACTTGTTTACACACTCTTCGATTCCGATGCTATGCACTCGTTTTTCGCTGCCAGTTCTGCAGTTAGTTTGGGGCAGGACTGTGTGTTGTTAAAGGATTCGTTTGTGATCAGAGATCCGAGTGGTCAGCTGTTTGTAGCTAAGGAGGTGTACCTAGGTAGTGAGGTCAGTTTTGTGGGACACAGCCTTCCCGCTGACCTGATTATGATACAGATAGAGGACTTTGGTATAATTCTGGGGATGGACTAGCTGTACGCTTACCACGCCTTGGTGGACTGCTTTGAGAGGAAGATCGTCTTCTCCATACCAGAGTTTCCTTCTTTCGAGTTCCACAGGCAGCCAGTGGGCGGAGGCTTCAGGTGCATTTTTGCACTTCGGGCGGCGAGACTTTTGAGCTAGGGGTGTGCGGGTGTCCTAGCTTGTGTGGTGGCGGAGCCCAGCCCTGTGTCCGACTTCTAGAGTATCCCAGTGGTCAAAGAGTACCCCGACGTGTTCCTAGATGAGTTGCCAGGACTACCGCCCGAGCGTGAGATCGAGTTTGAGATCTCACTGATACCGGGGACCAGCCCCATCTCCACAGCACTGTACAGGATGGCACCACTTGAGCTGCGAGAGCTCAAGTCTCAGTTGCAGGATCTTCTGGAGAAAGGCTTTGTGAGGCCCAGTGCGTCTCCATGGGGTGCCCCGGTATTGTTCGTAAAGAAAAAGGATGGTACCCTATGCCTTTGTGTGTACTACAGACAGCTGAATAGGGTCACCATCAAGAACAGGTATCCGCTGCCGAGGATTGATGACTTGTTTGACCAGCTACGAGGTGCCACAGTATTCTCCAAGATCGACTTGAGGTTTGGATACCACCAATTGAGGATCAAGGAGGCAGATGTCTCCAAGACAGCTTTTCGCACCCGGTACGGACACTACGAGTTTTTGGTCATGCCGTTTGGGCTAACCAATGCCCCCGCTGCCTTCATGGATTTGATGAACCGGGTGTTTAGACCGTACTTGGACCAATTCGTGGTGGTATTTATTAATGATGTGCTCATCTGTTCTCGAGATCAGACGCAGCATGGACAGCACTTGCGGATGGTTTTGGACACACTGAGACGACGTAGACTGTACACCAAATACAACAAGTGCGAGTTTTGGTTGAGGGAGGTGACCTTCTTGGGTCATGTGATCTCCGGGGATGGCTTGGCTGTGGACCCAACCAAGGTTGAGGCAGTACTTAGGTGGGAGAGACCGCGTATGGCTACTGATATCTGCAGTTTCTTAGGACTGGACGGCTACTACAGGCGGTTTATCAGGGGCTTCTCACAGATTGCATGTCCTATGACATAACTGACCCGGAAGGACATGCCCTTTACTTGGACAGACGCTTGTGAGACGTGTTTTCAGGAGCTGAAGGAGAGGCTGACTTCGGCTCCCGTGCTCACCATCCCAGACAGTAGTGGCGGGTTCACTGTGTACACGGACGCCTCTTTGCAGGGGTTAGGGGGTGTGCTCATGGAGAGGGGTCACGTTGTCACTTACACTTCGCAGCAACTGAAGCCCCATGAGCATACCTACCCTACCCACGACCTGGAGCTGGCAGCTGTCGTCTTCGCGCTGAAGACTTGGAGGCACTACTTGTACGATGAGACCTTTGAGATTTTCACAGATCATAAGAGCCTCAGATACTTGTTTGATCAGAATGAGCTCAACATGAGACAGAGATGTTGGTTGGAGCTCCTGCAGGACTATGACTGCAGCATTTCCTACCACCCGGGAAAGGCCAACGTGGTGGCTGATGCCTTGAGCCGGAAGGCGCCCGCCCACTTGGCCAGTTTACTGGCGTAGAGTTGGAGCCTCATGGAGGAGATGGGCAGTTGGCGGCCCCTAGAGTTATTGGGGCACTGTGGGTAGTGGCGGTGACACGACAGACGAGGCCAAATCTGATAGACCGCATCATCACTGGACAGATGGCCGACCCGTACTTACAGTCATTGCGTGACAGAGTGCTGTCAGGGGACCCTGGGGACTTCTCTTTTACAGACCAGGTACTACGCATGAGGGGACGTTTGTGCGTTCCTAGGGACTAGGAGCTGTTGAGAGAGCACCTGACTGAGGCACACGGTTCCAGGTTCACCATACATACCAGAAACACAAAGATGTACCATGATTTGAGACACGACTTTTGGTGGAGGGGGATGAAGCGGGATGTGGGTGAATTCGTACAGCAGTGTTTGGTGTGCCAGCAGGTGAAGGCCGAGCATCAGAGGACTGCAGGGCCGTTGCAGCCACTTCCAGTGCCAGAGTGGAAGTGGGAGAGCATCACCATGGATTTGGTGGTGGGCTTGCCCATTACCCAGCGAGGACACGACGCAGTCTGGGTGGTCGTTGACAGATTGACGAAGATTGCACGTTTCTTGTCGATCCGAGTCACCTTGGGACCAGCACAGTTGGCAGAGAGGTATATCCGCGACGTAGTACGTCTACACGGAGTTCCACGGGAGATCGTATCCAACCGGGAGACCCATTTTACGTCCCAGTTTTGGGCTGAGTTTCAGCAGCCTTTGGGGATGCGGTTGAGGTTCAATACAGCATACCACCCCCAGACGGACGGACAGTCTGAGCGCACGATACAGACACTTGAGGACCTTTTGCGTGCTTGTGTACTGGACTGAAGGGGCTCTTGGGAGGAGCACTTGCCCCTGGCGGAGTTTGCATATAATAACAGTTATCACTCGAGCATCGGCATGGCACCCTACGAGGCTCTGTACGGACGGAGGTGTATGGCACCCTTGAGTTGGGTTGAGGTGGGGACCAAGTGAGAGGTTGGCCCCAGGCTGATCCGGTAGAGTCAAGAGGTGATCGAGCAGATTCACAGGTGACTCCGCATTGTCAGGAGCAGACAAAAGAGCATGCAGATCGGAAATGCAGAGAGGTGCAATTTGAGGTTGGGGACCACGTCTTCCTTCGTGTTTCTCCCACGAAGATCCTGAAGCAGTTTGGGGTGAGAGGGAAGCTCGCGCCGAGGTTCGTGGGACCCTTTGAGGTCCTGGAGTGGGTTGGACCCGTTGCTTACAGGCTTGCCCTTCCTCCCCAGCTTTCTAGTGTGCACGACGTGTTCCACGTGTCCAACCTCAGGAAGTACGTCGCCGATCCCAGTCACGTCCTAAGCCAAGAGAGCATCGAGGTGGGTGACGACCTGACCTACCCTGAGCGGCCAGTGTAGATTCTCGACAGAGCCGTCCAGAGTCTGAGACGAAAGCAAGTACCCCTGGTGAAGGTTTTGTGGAGGAGCCAGTGATACGAGGAGGCTACCTGGGAGCCTAAGGCGGCGATGCAGGAGCGGTACCCGGAGCTCTTTGAGGGTACGTCTTTTCGGACCGGCTTCGGTCCTCTTTGAGTTTGTTATGTGTATATTGTTCTTTTTCCGCACCCTAGTTAGCACAAGTTTCTGGGACGAAACTTCCTTTGAGTTTGTTATGTTGTTAAGATCGAGACATCAAACACTTTTAAGACGTCTGGGAGTTGGTCTAGACGTCTGGTCAGACGTCTCGATGCCTTCCCAGACATCCAGAAATAAATTTTTGCATGCATACAATTGCGAGTTTACACACGTGCACGCGCAGACTTTAACCTGCCGACCTGCAGACGCTTTTTCTCCCCCGATGCCTTCAAATACCCCTTCCCACTTCCTCACCCACCACCCCACCGTCTCCTCCTTCTTCCAGCATGAGCACGAGAGAGAGAGAGAGCGAGGGTAGCAGCTGCTGCCAGGTGCGTGCGGAGAGGAAGAGGTGCAACGAGAGGGAAGAAGAGGGAGAGCACGCGAGGAAGAGAGAGAGCCCGCCGGAGCAGCTCGAGGCCGGCCGACATGCGCGCGGAGGAGCGTCCTGCTGAGGAGATCTCCCCTGGTGCTGCTGCAGTTCGAGCAGCGGGTGAGCGGCTGCGTGGCGAGCTCGCATGCAGCGGGAAGAAGGCAAGGAGGTTCTAATTCTGGGAATTTTTCCTAGAATCAGATGTCTGGACCTACGTCCAGATGACGTGGGCGTCGTTTGGAGGGAGTTCTAGACATCTGAAAGGTACGAAATTTCTCCTCTTCCTCCTTTTTGCGAATACGGCCATGCAGGCCGATCCGCCGAACGTTGAGACGTGTCGTGATGAGGAGGCATTCATCTCACGTGTAGGTTTCGTTTCGGGAAGGCGCGAGGACATGCCCTCCCAAGCAGATCAGACGTCTGGGCATAGCACCAGACGGCGGAGAGCGTCTCCAGATGTCTGGAGAGGTGGTCGGATGTCTGGAACTGGGTCCAGACGATTCAGCAGGATCCCTAGATGTCTGAGGAGTAGCGTGGAGTGAGGTATGACCTAGACCACTTTTTAAGATTCCTGGAAGGTGTTCCAGACATCTGATTTGAGACAGAGTTGTCGTTTTTGACCCGTTTAGGGTCCGTTCGAGGTCTGATTTCCACGTTTAAAATTCCGTTCTTCTCAGAATTAGTTCCTCTACTTGTTTAAAATACTTGTATCCTGTTCTAAGTGGTTCCTTGTGATTGATCCTTGTGTTAGGACCTCGTTCTATTGCGGCTCTGGGGGTTCCGGAGGCACGCGGACCTGCCGATCACGCCCCCATTACTCCCGATTTTGCGAGTAGAGTGGCTCCCCTTAGTTATTTACCAATATTAATGCATCTTTGAGATGAATAATAGATCTTAGGGTATGGCATGAATCCTATGACCTAAAAACTAGATTGAATGATAGATCCTAGGGTATGACAAGAATCCTAGGAACAGAAACACTGAAACGAATGTCGTGAATACCTGAATTGCAGTCTTGGATAAGTAGATAGAATAATTGCCTGTAACTGGATAACAACTGCCTGTGAAATGTAGAGTACTGCTACTAGTAACTACTACATGTAATTCCTGTTGTTTGGAAATTCAATTGAGCTGCTTGTATATAAATTGGTATTAAATGTTGGAAACACGAGCTAAATGTGAACGAAACTGAAATGATGAAACCTAGTATGGCTTGGCCTGAGAAATATAAGCATGAACCCTACGGGGAATTAGGAGTAGAACTCCTAGAAAATAAATAGAATGGAACTGGGAAAGTGGATGGGGAAGTGAGCTGTCCCTTGAGTACGGAGTACCAAGGAGAGAGACTATAACCCTGTTTAGTGCAGAGTGGAGCTAGCTGCCCCAGGGACCTGGGGTTAGGTCTGGCCACTTTGTACCGACTTTAGCCCTCGCGTACACAGTACCGGGGAGAGCAACTAGTGTAGGGAGAGAGCTAGCCACCCCACGGGCCCCGGGGTTCAGCTAGCCGTCCTACACCGACTCGTTAGGCCCACTGGACAAATCAGGGTAGTCAGGTGAGGGTGTGCGGACTGTGGAGGGGCAAGACCCCTGTTTGGTTGCTGAGGAGGGGCTGGACCCCCGTTACTGAGAGGGCTCTACCCTATACTAGTTTCGTGCTGTGCTTTGGGCGCACCCGTTAACGGAAACGACTGACCGCGTGCTAGTACGGGGTAGCCACCCGTGCATTTATCACGCATGCTGTAGTCACCGTTACATTTGTCAGTGACCTTGGGGTGGTTGACTAAGGGTAGGACCACCACGGGGGACTCTCCCAGTCAGGAGAGCACCACGTGCTACTTCTACTTTTCGCAAAAGACTGCAATCAAGATCGTTCCCACAAGGAACATTCGATATCAAGAGAAAGATCTGAGAAATAATTCAAGAAAGAGTAAATAGAGGAATAAAGAAAGAAATAAAAAAAAAATAGCAGCTACTTGTCCACCTTTACTGTTGTCTTAGCTTGCTGGTTGCCACTCTACTCAGCGTTTCGCTGACGTGTCACATTTATCACCTTTGTCAGGACCAGGTGTTGAGCAGCTAGAGCCTGCGACTGCGGAGGGTGCTGGGCCTAGTAGAGCCCAGTAGTTGTACTTTTGTTGTACCGTTTCTCTGTAGTAGTGAGTATTTCTGTTTAACCTTGTACTCTTTATTGTAAACTTCATATTCTGTACATGTTTTAAATTCTCAACTATTGTGGTGGTATGTACTGTAGTAGTTCTTTTCTTTACTGCTGTACTTTTGTTATTGTTAGTTACCTGCATGGTGAATGTGGTTTATTTTATTGCTTTTTGGTTACTTTCTCGTTGGACAACTGGGTCTTGGGATCAGTCGAGTCGGTCTGATTCTCGTGTCCTGTAGGGATTCGAGAATCGGGTCATAACACTAAATATAGGTGATTCGCCTGTCACGTGCAGGAATAGCTTCGGGAAGGCGCGAGGCATGCCCTCCCACACATTTCGGACGTTTGGACAGCTTACCAGACAATTGGAGGAGAGGTCGGACGTCTGGAGTTGGGTCCAGACGATCCAAAAAGGGTTCTGGACATCTGAAGTCGACGCAGGAACCTGAGGTGAGACTTTGGTTACTTTTAAGACGTTTGGACCTTGTGCCAGATGTCTGATTTAGGTTTGTAGTCCTGTTTTGACCCGTTTAGGGTCCGTTTGGGGTCCGTTTTACGCAAACAAGCTATCGGTGGATTCCTTGTGAGTTCCTCTACTTGTTAGAAGGCCTTTTATACTATTCTGAACATTCCGTTGTGTTATGTTCCTTGGTATAGGATTTTGATCTATTACGTGTTCGGGGCCTACAGGGGCACGTGAGCTTGCTGTTCGAGCTCCCAGTACTCTCGGATTGTCTGGTAGAGTGGTTTCCCCCTATTTTAATTATAAAACCTGAATGCATATGTGAAATTGGATAACTAGAAACCTAGGATGTGGCATGAATCATAGGACGAGAAGTACTTGCACTGTTTGTATGCGTGTTTGAGATTGCAATCTTAAATGAATGAATAGAAATGTGAACAACTGCCTGTTAATAAATAAGAGCTGCCTGTAAAATATGAAATGCCTGTGCCAGTTAGACAGATACCTGTGACATTTCTTGTGTATATGCAAATTGTGGAAATACGAGTTGCATGTGTAAAATCTGAGAATGGAAATGTGAATGATGGAACCTGGTATGGAATAACATGGGGAATACGAGCATGAACTCTACAGGGAATTAGGAGTAGAGCTTCTACGGCTAAATGGAATTGATCTGGAAATGTGAGTGGGAAGTGTGCTGGCCCTTGAGTATGTAGTACCAAGGAGAGCGACTGTCCCCTGTTTAGTGTAGAGCAGAGCTAGCCGCCCTTGGATTGGGACCCGGGGTTAGGATTGGCCACTCTACATCGACTTCTTTGGCCCTCATGTACACTGTATCGGAGAGAGCTACTAGTGTAGGGAGAGAGCTAGCCACCCCACAGGGCTCAGGGTTTAGCTAGCCACCCTATACCGACTTGTTAGGCCCATTGGGCAAACCGGGGTAGTCAGACGAGGGTGCGCGGACTGTGGAGGGGCGAGACCCCTGTTTGGTTCTGAGGGGCTAGACCCTTGTTATTGAGAGGGCTAGGCCCTATACTGTTCTGTGCTATACTTTGAGCGTACTCGCTAGCGGAAACGACTGATTGCGTGCCAGTGCGGGGTAGCTACCCATGTGCTTATCGCACGTGCCGTAGTCACTACTACATCTGTCCGTGGCCTTGGGGTGGTTGACTGGGTGTAGGATCACCACGGGGGACTCTCCCGGCCAGGAGAGCACCACGTGTGCCTTCTACTCTTCGGAAAAGGCTGCAATCAGGATCATTCTCACAAGGAACATTCGAGATCAAGAAAGGCATCTGAAAGTAAACCAATGGGTAAAAGGAAATGACTAGTAAAATAAAATAACTAGAAAAGATAAATTTACCTGTTAACCTTTACTGCTTTAGTTAGTCTGGTTACCACTCTACTTAGCGTTCGCTGACTCCATTTACTTGTAACCCATTTCAGGTCTAGGTGTTGAGTAGCCCGAGTCACCAGCTGCAGAGGGTGCTGGTCCCAGTCGAGCCCAGCAATAGTTCCTATTGTGGTTGTACTTTATTTTTGCTAGTGAGTTAGGTTGTTGTTACCATTCTGTTTCTGTACTTTGTTTCCGCTTTACTGTTGTGGTGGTGATATGTACTGCTAGCAGCTTTTACTTCCTTTACTGCTGTACTCTATTACTGTTAGTAACTTAGCATAGTGAATGTGGTTTACTTTCCTGCTTTTTGGTTATCTCTTGTTGAGCCAATCTCGTGTCCTGTAGGGATTCGGGAACCGGGTCGTAATAGAAGAACTCCTCTGAGCTCGCCATTGACAGCAGCTCAAAGGTTGAAGGTGAAAATTAGGCATTTTAAGTGGAGATGATTCCAGGACTAATTGGAAGTGAGATCGGGGCCCTGATATTATGGAGAAGTGGTGGAGGGCCCCTAGTGGCTGTGATCTAAGCTGTAGACCTCCGCCAAGATAGCGGAGGTCTCTGGTGAAAGTGGAGTGGATTGAGCATAAAAGCTGATAGATTTTAGAGGGAAGAAGGTGAAAACTGATCGTGGTGAGATGAGGAAGGTGATTGGGTGAATGAAAAAGTGAATTGAAGTCCGTTGAGGTCGGAATTGACCTCACCAGAGTCGGGGAAGAAGACTTGCATCTAAGCTTAAACTAATCTAACTAACTATCTAACTATCTAAATTTACTATAGACTAAAAACTACGCTAATCTACGATTACCTGGATGAAGGGGGAAGAAGATCTCCGTCGATGGCACGTAACAGAGGACGAAATCCGATGAAGTCAGATCAAACTTCGGTGAGAAAGGAAGCGGAGTAGAGAGGAAGATGGGCCTCTCCTAGGCTCTGTCACAGCCGTGGGAGAGGAAGAGGGGGTGAGAGAGGCGAACACCTTCGCTGGAAGTGCTCCGAAAGCGGGGTGAGAGGACGCCGAAGAGGAAGGGAATAGCCTATCATCGGTCTCAGTTGGGAGAAGAGGGTAGGGAGCTGATCCTTGTAATTGGAGAGGTAGGGGGTATTTATATGTGGAGCAGGTGGTCAAGGGGGAAGAACTTGGATAGAATTGAGTTTAGGTGCATCCTAACTCACCGATGTCGTCTCCGATGCTGGTGAAGTTAAACACCTAGTCTAAATAGGATTCAAGGATGATCCGGTCCGTTGGATGGAAAGCTGGAGGCGAGTGGAGTACTGGCAGCAACGGTGGTGAAGTTCAAACGTAAGATCGGCGATGAAACGACGGTACGAACACCAGCCATCCTCGGTCTTCCAATCAGAAGATGAAGATGAAGACGATGGAGAGCTGTGCTCATAGGGGCTTATTTATAATAAAAGGACCTAAATGAAATAAAAAGGACTCCATTGAAATGAAAGCTAAGGACCTAAACGTAAATAGTGATTTTCAAGCCGTATTTTAATTTATTTATTTCTCAACTTTTTATATAATTATAAATTAGGTAAATATTGTATTTATACCATATGTTTTTTTCATTTTTAGATATATTTATTTAAATTATTAATTTAATTAAGTTGATTACATACTTAGACCTTAAAATTAATTAAGTTAATTTAAATATTAAATATTTAGCTAAATGATTATTAATTGAGTCCAAATTATTAATTAAATTATTATTAAGATTAATTGATATTTAGTTTAGCATTTTTAACTTATTTTGAAGGTCCTTAGTATTTTATCCCCTAAAGTATAATTAACCCTGTATTAAGTTTATTCTTAGCTAATTAACTAGGGAAACTAGTTAATTAAGGATAGTTAGGAGTCATGATGAGTCTCTCATCAAGAACTCTATTCTTCTTCTTCTTCTTCTCAGACTTAAGGCACTTCTTCTCTCATTAGGCACTGGGCTTCTTAAGATTTTCCTCTTCAAATTTTACTTCTCTTCTTTTTCTTTTCCTAAAGCCTCTCTTCTTCTTTTCTTAGTCTTAACCCTTAGCATTCTTTTCTTCTCCACTGCACGAGCCTCCTCTTTTCTTCTCTTCACTCAACTCATCTTTAGCTTAGCCTCTTAATTACTCTTCTTAAGATCTCATTAAGTCCCCAAATAAGTTCTTAATCACTCTCTTAATTTTCTCATTAACTCCTTAAGCACAGCACAAAACCCTCTTCACTTGTCTTTCTTTTCTTCTCTAACCCAAAAATATGGTCCTAATGGACCTATAGGTTCTCACCCAGCAGGCCGCCCAATGGGCCACGCTCATTGTGCCCTCAAAGATCAGAAGTAACGTGCACACACTTGTAGGCGTCGTAGTCGCTTGGAGGGGTAAGGTCCACAAATCTTGAAATAATGCATCAGCATGGCAGTTGGCCATGATGTGGTGCTAAAAGAGTGTCCTTTCTATGCTATGATGTAAGTAGGACTTTAGGAATGTAATTAAGGGTTCATTAGTGGTGATAATTATAAATTAAAGTTACAATAGGTTAATTAACATTTAACTATTTATTTCATATTTTTAATTAATTTATTTACAAATCCTAATGTGCATTTAAATTAGGTGCTAAGTATGTACATAATAAGCTTATTTAACTTATATACACATACATATACTACTTTATTAAGTTATAAATAGGTTAATCTACAAACTAAATATCATAATTAAGGATTTTAAGTTAATTAATTAGATTTACTAATGTACATGTACGCTATACATATGTACATAAACTATATACATATTTTACATATAAATTAGCTATACAATATAGTACCATACGATACACATAACTTAAGTTATAAATAAGTCAAAATTAAGTTAGAATATAGGTTACAAATATACATTATAAATTATATTCCTAAATAGTTAACTTACTAATATAGGTTAGGTTAAATTAGCTAATGTACATTAATAACTTAGAGTTATATACACTATATACAATATATACATGTGTTTTTAGGATTTTTGAGAGTTTTTTCATTTTTGTCTTTTGTTCTGAGTTTTAACTTGGAAAATAAAGGAAAGAAAGCTAAGAAAGTGAAGAGAAAGGTTCTTTTTGGATTTTTGAATTTTCTTCTTTTATTTCTAAACTAAGGAGAAATCTAAACTACTAGTGGCATTTTCTCTAATATAAACACTTAAAACCCCAATCTAACAACTCACACAAGTCTAATATACTCTAATCTCACTCATTACACTTTTTGTTTATTTATTTACACTAATTATCTAATTATCACCCTAATTATAGTAATAAAGCCTAAAATGGGCCAAATAAAGGTTAGAAAATTAATCCAAGTCTGCAAAAATTCAACAAAGATGCTAGAAATTAAGATTTGAACACAAGAAACTTCCAGCAATTGATAAACACTAAAAACTAACACAAAAACATGATTTAAGCATTGAATTCACATCAAAATACAATTTATAATAGTTAACAAGTTTCCATACTATTGATAAAGAAATTCATGAAGGTTTTACAATGCTTACAGATCAAACTAAAGTAAAGTAAAATACATGAATGCTTATGAAGTGGATTTTTAACATCAAACCATCTTAGAAACCCATCTTGACTTCAAACAAGAGCATGAATTGATAAGGAACTTCAATTCAAAATCTTAGCAGGTCATGACAGGCAGTAATGTTGTTGCTACTATCTAATTTCCTTCAGATTGATCTAAGGTCTAACATTTGAGTTTTAAGGTTTGCTTACACATCTGGAATGCTGAACTATGAAAGATTAATTCTAGGAGATCCATTACACATAAAACATCATTCAAAAACCATTTAAAATTCACTATCAAAGTTCATTCAAAGTTCATCCAGAATACAACTCTGACTGCTGTTGAAAAGCTTCTCATACCAAAATTAAGGCTTAAAACAATCTTTAAAACACTCCAATATGTTGCATAAACATCTAATATCATCTCAAACTCATTCAAAACATCAAAAATCAGCTTGAAGCCTCAGGTCTTCTAGATCAACTCGGAACCTAAGGATTGAAACCAAAAATCTCAAATTGAACTCAAATTAATTAAAAACCAATCTCAAGTGTCGCAAATGCCCTTTAGAGGTTCTAGGACTCTTTACATACTAGATCAAAACTCCATGAACCAAGAAACCCTAGTTTGATCATCCTCTTACGTTAGTGACAACACGAAGAGGATGGATCGACTTAGGCATTCAAATCCATGGAAAACTACTTAAAAATTGTCATAAAAACTTCCCAACCATTATACAACCTTTGGATAGCAGAACAAAAATAAGTAAAATCAAAATGTTGCCCAGCGGGCTCTTGCATTTAGCTCGATGCAGTGATATGATCACCTGGGATCTCTGCACACCATTGATTGGTGTTCAGGGGTCCTAGGGGATGCTTACAAATCAATTAGGTCATTGCAAGGACCTAAAATCATGCAATAGATTTTCATAGGTCCTCTTTATCAGTATGAAGAACAAAATAGGTATGAAGACTAAAATTGGGTGCGAGACTAATAAGCAATAAAAATAGAAAATCAAATTATCTTAAACCCTTTGCAATCAATCCAATTGCTCAATTAAAAGCTCAATTGACTCGATTAGATCGGATTAAGCCCCATTGTTCATTAAATCCACCAACCACCCTTTAAGGCCAACTCATGCTCGATTAATCAACTTGAACAAAATACTGATAAGAGGAGGCCTCTTGTGATCTGATGACATTTATGAGAGAGCCCTCAGGTGGAATTAGCACACTAATGGATCTGAGAGCTAAAAAGCTTCAGAACTTGTGGCTGCTCTAATGGAGGGGATGGTTTGGCGATTAGAATGGTGAGGAAAATACTAAAGCGTGATCATGGAGTGAGGGGGAAGGTTTATGGATTGTGATGAAGGAATTGTTAATCACTTTGAATCGTATTTTAAAATCGATGCATTGAAGTATGGATTGAATCAGCACGAAAAACAAATAGAATTTATACTTAAATGGAAGTCCGAGGTCGTTCACTGGGAGCAAATAGGAATTCATATGCTAATCTCAAATAAAATGTAATTAGCATAAGATTCAAGCCAAATAGTTCCAAGAAATGAATAATAATTACTTAGAAATGATAATCAATGTAAAGCATGAGTTGAATAATAATTGTGCATGGAAAAGAATCTTAAAGCAAAAACAATGGTGATTTAGATCACCAATTATTCAATTTAAACATATATGCATTGAGTTCAAATAATGCAATAGTGTCATCAACCATTCAAACTTAGGTACTCAAATATATTAACAATATCAACCGCCTTTTCCCAAGTCAGATGTGTTAAGTTAGCCTTGCTACAGTGACAAGAGGGCACTATGCTTCTTCTTCGGCCTCCTTTTCTTTCTCTGTTCTTCTTCTCTTCTTCTTCTTTCTACTAACCTCTTCAAGCCTTAGATCTTCCCTTCAATTCTCCTTCCTTTCTCTTTTGTCAAGGCATTCTTCCTTCTCCTCTTGGCTTTCCTTCTTCACGCACAGAGGGAGACAATCCCTCTAGCGGCTAAGTGTCAGTCGATTCTCAAGAGAGCAAAGCCCCCTTCTGCCCCCGTGCTCTCTTTCCTTCCTCTCTTTGGGTTTTCCTCCTTCTCGCCTTCCCAAGGCCACATTACCGGGTAATCAGATATTCGGGTAGAGCACACCTGGGACTAGGCTGACCGGCAGTGGGTGGTGAGCGAGGAGTGTATGGGTTAGGCGGGTATACGGGTCGGAGCCAGGCCCGCGTGTAGGTGTCACAGGTGAGGCAGTGTTGGGTGAGAGGGGACCTCACCCCCATGTGTTGAGGCGATATGCCTACAACACAAAATCAACTTATGCATGCGCGTTAGGCTGCTGCTCTACGATGTGGGACTATGTTCCCACATCTCTTCCTCGCGTTCTGGAAGAAGGTCCTTCGTCAAATTGGAGGAGGTGCTGCTATTGGGATCCTTAATTGAGGACCTGGACACGTACGTGGGAAGAATCTGCGTAGCTTGGAACAAGCACCTAAAGCGAATGCGACCGGGGAACTCAAGATATGTCGGAGAACTTCAAGGGTGACAGCGGAGCTCCGGTCATACCTGAAATAAAGGAATATGGCCTCTTGACCCAATTAAACACGTTCACCAGTATCGCCGGAAGGTGTGGAGTAAGATGGCGGTGATTTTGTGGAGGATGGCTGCCTGTTGTGGTCGGTCGAAGGCGGAATGAACGTGCAATGAGGGGTTGCTCGAGGAGAGTGTTGGGTGCGTGAATGGAGAGATAATGAGAGGGCTTTTGTGTGGGAGGATGAGGCAAAGGTTATGAGGTGGTCGATGAGGCGGATGGAGGTGTGTAGCAGCGAGAATGCCTCGTCGGAGGTTAGGTCGGCGTCGGAGAAGACGGAGGTGAACGGCGGAGTCAAGGGGATATTTTTGGGTATAAAACTAACCTAAGAGAATTAAGGATCTAATCTAACCCTAATTTAATAGACGAAAAGGGGGAGAATGGCACCGGCATTGGTAGGTCGACACTGGGGAAGAAGACGCTCCAGTTAGGGTAGGACGGCAAGGATGAAGGAGATAGAGGTGCCTGCTAGTATGGCGTGACGGGAAGGAAGGTAGGGAAGGAGGATCTGTTGCTGGTATTCCGGTCAGATGAAGGAAGGAGTTGGATGAGCTCATCGGATGTCGAGGAGCTTCAACCAGATGAGGAGAGATGAAATCAAAGGGGAATCCGGTCGAATTCGAGCGTGAAGAGTAGAGTAGCCTAGATAGACTTTTATTTGATCTTATACTTATATGAAAATACCAAAAAAATAGAAATGCCAAAAATTCCTAAAAATAAATAAATCAACGTGATTTTCTACAAAATCAAATGTTCACCTCCCTATGTTTGACCTGAGACTCACTAAGTCTCGGTTATTTTTATTTGATCTCAAAATTTGCAACTATGATGACTAGAGTTTCAAAATCTTGATTCTTCCTGCGAATTTTCTAACGATTAGAATCTATCAATGTATCCTCAACCAACTTGTCCAAAGAATTCAAGGAACAGATTTCCTCGATAATGCTACCAGATGGTCCCTTTTGAACATTAAAAATATCAATTTTCATCTTATGATCTCCAAATTTCAATTCTAATAGTCCCTCCTCATAGTTTATGGTCTCCTTGGCAATATCCAAGAAAGGTCTTCTTATATGGTAGGTGTGTTGTGAATATCCTCAAGTACTTCTATGTCAAGGACAATGAAGTCTACTGGAAAGTAGAAATCCTTGACCTGCACTATAACATCTTCCAACACTTCCTGAGGTGTCTTAACTGATCGATTAGCTAATTGTAGAGACACCTCGATTGGCTTCAGATTGCTAACCTCAAAGTGAGTCAATAGGGAGGTCAGTATAAGATTGATGTAAGCACTTAAGTCAAGTAAGGCTTTATTAAATGTGATGTGATTGCACAACAATCATACGACCTAATTAACCTAAATTGAGTTAGATCTTAGCATAACTTAAGTAAAATTCATGCATTAGTTGCATACTATGCATCTTTACTACTTTACATAGATATTTCTGAAATAATGCCAAAATAATGTACTGATTAGTGTATTATTTGTAGGTAATAAGAAGCTTAGGAGATGGCCTGAAGCTGGATAGAAGCTAGAGCTATAGCAGAGCTGGAGCAGAAGCCATGGAATAAAGCTTCACTTAAGCTGAAGACTTAGTATAGGGGAGATGTATGCTACATTAGTTGTAGGATTTTAATGTTAGAATTGAAACATGAAGAACATAGGACATCCCTACACTTATCCCGAGCCTTAGGATAACCTTAGAAACCTTCCCATACCTTATCCACCCTTCCATTAGGTCAATATAGCCTAGAACACCCAAAAATCACTTTCCAGCACAGTTTGGACGTCCAGACATTAAGTCTAGATGTCCAATTTCTGCAGAAACCCAAGACAGAACCTGACGCCCATACTGTTTCAGTATTGGACATCCCGATTCAAGATACGACTTGTAATTATGAAGTATAAGTCATTTGATTAGTTTATTGGATGTCTGGAGGTCGTCTCCAATTACTAATTTTGGATTTAAATCTACATCTTGCTTCTTAAGACCTAGGAAACCTACCCTATACCCTAGGAAACGTAATTAAAGGTTCCCAAACTCTAGTACACTATCTTAAGACCTTCCTAAGAACTTAGGTTCTCACTAAATCTAAATGATTCAGGAAAACTCTAGTGCACTTTACCTATTTAATTGGACTCATGGAGCCCAATTAAGCCCTAATCTCAACCCATACAAGTCTAATTGGACTTAGTCAGAGTCCAATTGACTCACACACAACCTAATTGGGAGATTTCTCTCCCAATTACAGATACATTCACCCAATCAAATGTGTGATAAGTTTAATTACATTTATCACCTTAGTAATAGGTTTTATGAACCTATTTTTAGAAACCCATCTAGAGCAAATTACCTAGACCATCTAGCCACCACCTAAGTAGTCCATTTGACCACTTAAGTGGCATGCACACACACGCCCACACATAGTTGGAGTCCACACATAGGTGGCACCAACTTATGACCTAATTGCCCCTCCACTTAGTCCATTCTTAGATCCACAAATTGTGGTTCTAAGAAGACCCACTCTCGTCCATTTTCAGCTGCCACCTAAGCCTATTATAGAGTTTTCTATAATTCTCTAGAGAAAGCTACCTGAAGGCCCTTAAAGTCTATAAAAAGATTGCTATAGTGATCGCCCAAGGGCTCTCCATCTTGGACTCCACCATCTTACACTCTACCTCCATTCATGAGATCCCTTCTCCATAGCACCATCTTCCACATCCAAGAGCACCTCCAACTCCTCCTCAAGAGGCCGACCACATCACCTTGGCCATCCTTCTTTGTCTTCCTCTACCTCAATCATGACCACCAAAGACCACCTTTGGTGCCCCGCTGATGAGAGCCTCATCATGAGCCTTAACTAGCTTAGTTTGACCTATGAAAGAGAATAAGAGCTCCTACATAACTTGGAGAAGGACCTAATTCAAGGAATTAATGTTTTGAGAAGAAAACATAAAACAAACGTTAAAACCACAATTTTACCATTGTAGTACATAAACGGGATTTCTCAGAGTCAACGCTTAGGTCAAATAGTCTGAATAAGATAAAAAGTGGGTTAGTTCAGTCAGAAATGGGTTATTATGCAATCCAAGAATTAAATGACATTCTATAACCCTAAAACAGACCTGCTTAATTCAACAAGGTTCTGGTCAGGATAAAAATCAACTAACCCTCTAAAAATTATGGAAAAATATCCCCTAGGGTTTAGAACCTTCAATTCGACCTTTGGAACCTCTTTTGACCAAGATTGGGGTCTCAACTCATTATTTGACTTAATTTAGGTTTTTGTGTAAAATGTCTAGTCAAACGTGGTCAAACCTAAAATTCAACTTCACCATTGGATTCCTTAGGTCTAAATTATATTTTTACCAAAATTTGGACCTAAGGTGTAGTCATCTTGACCTACTTTGCAAAATAGTCCACCCAATTACATTCTGGCCTCTAACTTTTGAAAACTCTTGCGTAGACCCCCATAACTTCCTCGCCACTCTTACAATCAGGTCCCTCCACCATTAATGGGGAGAAATCCTACTTTGATGAGGAATGGAGGGGGCGTGATTCCTCAGTGATTTCCTCCCAGATTTGAAAGGGAGATTCTCTGAGGAATTCCCTTCCATCTGAGCGCAATCACAAGATCTGAATCGCACCCAATCTCTCGTGCAAATGCCTGACAGATTTGGGTATTCCACGGATTTCCTACTTCTACGAGGACTCTTGCACTTGGAAGCTTGTTTACTAAGCACAAGAGCCCCTGCCTGTACCTATAAAAGGATCCTCAACTCCGACCGCATCTCCTGAGCTCGACTTGGGCGGAGAATCACCCCAATTTCGTCTCTTTCTCCTCCGGTCAGGAGTCCAGCGAGCTCCGGCGAGCCTCCCTCCTCTTTCTCGTTGCTCTGCCACACTACTAGTGGCAGAGTTGCCCTCATCATCTTCCTCCGCATCGCGCAACACCCGCGGGAGCACCTCTAGCCCCGTCATCGTCGTCACCCTTCCCCTGGACACCGTCTTCTCCAGTGATAGCAGGTACAGCCAGCAGCCACCTCTCCCCCTTCATCCACTTAGCTAGGTTAGAATTACTCCTCTCTATCACCTCTTCAATTCCCCTCTTTCTATTTCCACTTTCGACCCTTCGCAGCCACTGTCCACCTCCATCTTCTCCATCTCCGACTGCCCACTGGCGAGGCCCTTCCACCGCTCCGCACCTCCACATGCCTCACTAGACACCTCACCACCTCCGCCATCATCCACTGATCACCTTCCGCCCATCCACTGACTGCCACGCTCGCCCCATACTTCCACCGACCTAACCCATAAGCACGGCTACAGGGTAACCTAGGCATGCATGCCTAGGCCGCCCCGCAGCCAACCAACCACCGTCTCACCTTCACCTTGATACGGCAAAGCTTCTCATGTGCTTTACTTTAATGAGGTCGCAAGGCCGTGTTAAATGTATTTCATATCTGAGCCCATTCCGCCATTGACACACGAAGCAAGCTTGCTTGAGAGCTTCATCCCAGGTTGCTGCACTCCAGGCAAACCAGCCCAGGTGATGCATGATGTGGGCGTGCACGTCTCTAGCCAAGTGAGTGGCTCTATAAGGAGCCTTGCTACCCCAATTAGGCGAGAACTTCCTGCAGGAGCGAGCAAAGAAACGGGTGGGACATTTAGTCCCACCTTGTAAACTCAGAGGTGAGTGGCAACACTTAAATATAATTTGTGTTTTTAGCTGTCTACCTCAAGTCACACAGGGGTGAGGTCCCTCGCCCTCACTCATGCCTCGTTCGTGACCTGCCCCCACGGACCTGGCACTCGACTCAATTACCTAAACCTAGCACTCCTCGCGCATCACACCCACGCCGGTGCGCCTGGACCCGGGCACGCGATACTCGACCTGATTACCCAGCTCTGGGAGAGCGTACCAAAGAGAGAAATAGAGAGAGAGAGACGCGGGGTAGGGTAGGGGATAGGTTTTGCTTCTATATGCATGCATAGGGAAGAAGAAGGAAGAGGAAGGCATAGTTGAGGCCAAGGAAAGGTGAAGCGAAAGAAAGAAGGAAGAAAGGTAGGAGAAGGCAGGAAGAAATAGAAGACCGTAGAGGAAGAAGAAGAAAGGTGGAAGCCAAGGGAAGGAGAAGCACTGTAGCAGAGGTGCGGCTGAAGAAGAGAGAAGAAAGAAAGAAATCAAAAAGAGGAGAGCTAAGGCTGAAGAAGAAAGAAGAAGAAGGAGAAGGGCATTATGCAAAAGAGAAGGAAGAAAGCCAAAGCTAAGAAGGAAGAAGAGAAGAGGCTGAAGAAGAAGACAAGTAGAGACAGAAAGAGAAAGAAGAAAGGAAAAAGCAGAAGATAGAGGAAAACAAGAAAGAGCAGAACTAAAGAGAAAGAAAGAAGAAGATAAGAAAGAAGAGAAAGTAGCAAGGAGAAGAAAATAAGAGGCTATCATTTAAGACATCTGATTATAGAATCAAACGTCCAATTTTTCTATTTTTGCTATAATTGACTCTTAAATTCTTGCATTTATATTCTGAATTAAGTTTTGAGTAACTTTAAGTGTTCAATTACATTATTGAGATTAATGAATAAATTCCATTTGCTCCCAGTGTTCGACCTCGGATACTTAGGTTTTTGAGTAATAAATTCTTATTTATTTTCACGGCGATTTCATCTATACTACAATGTGACATCTTTTAAAACATGATTTCGCCTCGGCAACATTTTTGTGCCGTTGCCGAGGAGCAATGCACAATTTATTACTAGTCTCTACATTCTTTTTTCACTATATTGAACACTAACGTGCCCTATTTATTTTATTGTGATCTTGCTAGGTGTTTCAAGAGAAGAAATCTCCTGTGCAAGTCAACCTCTCCAGGGTAGGTAACCTCTCTTCTTCTTTAAAATCCATCGCCTAACCCTTGAAAGACAAAAGGAAGAAACCAACTTAGGAATCAATTGCCTTCTTTTTATAATAATTACCATATTTAAGGCAAAGGTTTCCTGATTTTGCGAAAATTTTTTAAAACTTATTGAAGTGGAAGCGATTTCTTAGAGATCCTATCCCACAAAATTCCTATGCCTAATAAAAATCACACTTATACTCTGCAGACAACACACTTCTTATTTTTTTTTAGTCCAAAGAGAACTTTTGTGAAAAAGAGGATTGGAAATACAACCAAATTAGGGTTTCAACAGTAGGGTTTTTGGAGTGCTAGGCACACAGACCTAGTTAAAAGGAAATAAACCCTCCTGCATCAGTGTGCTACCCAAGTCCTTGATTGAAGAGATCTAAACAAGACAAACCCTAAAAATTGAGCTCTAAAATTACTTGAATCTTAAAATCTTGGACCTAATAAATGGGGAGTCAAATCAGGGTGGTCTCCAGGTCCCAAGCCTAGAATCATTCTGCCATCTTTAGGATAGGTCAGGTGAAGTTGACCCATTGGGTCAACCAACCTCCAAATTAGGTCACAACATCAAAACATCTAAAGTTCAGGTGAAAATCCTAAAGCACCTTTGAAATAAAAGTGGTAGACTTAAGAGGTCAAGGTCCCCATTCTGGTCTACCTGGAATCTCAGTGATAAGAGAGGTCGGGTGGGGGAAACACTGTAACCTGTGGGGATGCTCTACCGTGTAGGGGTCTTTGCGGGACTCTCCCTTTCTGGCTGCCCAGGTAATTCTCAGGTGGATGACCTTCTGATCAAGGGGTATCATCAGCCCCGAACCTCCATAGCCATCCAACATTTTTGGGTGCCTTGATTGGGTCAAAAACATCTCCAGTCCCTCATCATTTCTCTTTAGAGCACACACATACATTTTCAATGGGATTCTTTATTCATATTTAATCGCTTCATAACTTGATTCTACATCTTGATTCAAACTCCGATTCTACATCTTGATTCCACCACCTGATCCAAATATGTAGCCAAACCACTTAGGACTACCACTCAAGAAACCTGAATATCGGAGATCCATGAGAGATAGGATGATTGAGGATACCTTGAAATTCTATGAAAAAGAAGACAAAACCTCAACACCAATAGAAAACATTCAAGTCGTCTGGTGGTACGGTCAGACGTCTAGCGATGTGTCCAGACGTCCAAAAGCACCTCAAAGGGTAAACCCCACACCTTTCCAACGGCTGCTCCTTGAGTATGTACGTGTAGACCATCAGCAAAGGTCAGACAAGATCCTTCGGTGAGGCTTGCATGGCCGTAACTGCACAAACGCACGTACCTTAGCACAGAGTGTGCTTTCAGACGTCCGACTTCAGCTCCGAAAGTCCTCCTGCTATTCCAGACGTCTAGGATGTGCTCTCGACGTCTGATACTGGAAAATTTCCAGTACGCAGAACTTCCGTGAGCCTTCTTCTCTGCGCGGAACCCCTCCGCGCCACCCACAGCTGCTATGCCTGTAGCTTCAGGAGGCCGCAAGCGACCTCCGCGAGCTCATCCTCCTCAAGCACAAGCTCCTCCGAGCTCCTCCCACGCTCTTGCAGCTCCTCTTGCAAGCTCCTCCTCTCGAGCTCTCCTCTCCTCCTCCTCCACATGTCGTCTCTCTCTCTCTCATCTCCCTCTCCTCTCGCCGTGCTGGAAAGAAGGGAGGAAGGAAGGACAGAGGTGGATGAAGGTAGCGGTGGCTAATGGAGAGTGGCATGGGTGAGGGGGGGTTTAAATAGAGGAGGTTTAGGGTTTGGGGTGAGGAGAGAGAGGTGAGTGCATGTGTAGTGCGCGCACGGAAAAGAATTGTTACGAACGTGTGCCCCAGACGTCTTTTAAGACGTCCGGGAGGTGGCCCAGACGTCGGACCAGACGTCTGGGATCACATCCAGACGTCTGACCAGACGTCTGGGATCATTTTCAGACATCTGGAAATCAATTATTTTCGACATGCGCGGATCGTCTGCGCGCCTGAGCGCGCAGACCCGCATATTCGATATTCCCTCTGCGGCTGCAGACGCCCTGCCGCGTCCTCTCTCCTCCTCGCACAGCCTTAAAAGCCCACGCCTCCCCTCACTTCCGTCACCACCGTCTCCTCTCTCTTCTCCTTCAGCCAGTGAGCGTGAGCGCGAGCGCGAGGGCGGCAGCGGCGGCCGCAGTGAGCGCGGAGGAGGTGCTGCGTGCGAGAGCGGAGCTCTGCCGTGAGGGCGAGCTCGCCGGGGCTGCCAAGGCCGGCCGGTGGAGGGCGCAGGGGGCACGGAGCAACGCGGAGGGGGGACTGCTGCGGTCTGAGCAACAGGCGCGCGAGGTGCGATGCGGGCGGCGTCGCGAGCGGAGGTCGAGTGGCGCCCTGATTCTGGAAAAATTTCCAGAATCAGACGTCTCGGTTGATAGCCAGACGGCGAGGGCGACGTCTGTAAGACCATCCAGACGTCTGAAAGGTGAGTTTTCCGTCTAATTCTTCCTTCCTGTTGACTGACCGTACTGAGGGAGGGAGATGGGTGTGCACAGGCTCGGTGATTCGCCATCCATCGTGAATCAGACGTCTGGCAGTAGTACCAGACGGCGGAAGCGACCTCCAGACGTCCGGGGTGACCATCGGACGTCTGGGAGCTAGGCCAGACGTCCCCGCAGACTTCTGGACGTCTGGGAAACCACGCTGAACAAGGTAATTCTCTGATCCACTTTTTAATACGTCTGGAAGAAGTTCCAAACGTCTGATTTTGCACAGTGTCATCATTTTTGACCCATTTAGGGCCCGTTCGGGTTTCGTTTTCCGCGATTCGAGTTGCGTTCTTTTCAGAATTAATTCCTCTACCCATCTACAGTAGCTATACACTGTTTTGAGACACTCCTTGTGTTTGATCCTTGTGATAGGACCCCGTTCTGTTGCAGTCTCGGGGATCGCAGAGGCACGCGGGATTCCCGATCACGCCCCCATTTCTCCCGTTGTACCTGGTAGAGTGGCTTTAGGTTATTAATAAAATCTGTTAAATTATGGAACCATAAATAGAACCTAGGACATTGCATGAATCCTAGGAATGAGAAAAAAATGGAATGATAGCTCGTAGGTGTTGCATGAATCCTAGGGCTGGAAAACTAGATTGTATGATAGATCCTAGGATATGGCATGAATCCTAGGATGGGAAAACTAGTGGAATGTATAATACTGCAGTCTTGGAAAATGGAAAGAGATATAAAGCTGCCTGTAATTTGAATTAACAGCTACCTGTTGTGAATAAATAACGTGGTTGAGAACATGGATTGTAAGAATGTGAAACTAGAAAGTGAAACCTAGACGTTTGAGTAAAAAGGATGGAACCCTACGGGGAAGTAGGAGTAGAACTCCTGGAAAGTGAATGGAATAGTATTGGGGAAGTGAGCTGGCCCTTGAGTACGGAGTACCAAGGAGAGCGACTGTCCCCCTGTTTAGTGCAGAGCGGAGCCAGCCGCCCCAGGGACCCGGGGTTAGGACTGGCCACTCTGTACCGACTTGCTGGCCCTCGCGTACGTAGTACCGAGGAGAGCTACTAGTGTAGGGAGGTACTAGCTACCCCACGGGCACCGGGGTTCTGCTAGCCTCCCACACCGACTTGTTAGGCCCGCTGGGGTAAACCAGGGTAGTCAGGAGAGGGTGCGCGGACTGTGGAGGGGCAAGGCCCCCGTTTGGTTACTGTGGAGGGGTTGGACCCCTATTACTGAGAGGGCTCTGCCCTGGACTAGTTCCGTGCTGTGCTTTGGGCGCACCCGTTAACGGAAACAACTGACCGCGTGCCAGTACGGGTTAGCTACCTGTGCGTTTATCGCGCGTGCCGTAGTCACCGTTACGTCTGTCAATGACCTTGGGGTGGTTGACTGAGGGTAGGATCACCACGGGGGACTCTCCCGGCCAGGAGAGCACCACGTGCTACTTCTACTTTTTGGAAAAGACTGCAATCAAGATCGTTCCCACGAGGAACATTCGAGATCAAGAAAAAGATCTGAGGAATAAATGAAATAGTGAGACATTTGAAAGATGTGAATAAAGAAAGTAATCGAACATAACAGCTACTGTACACTCTACTGTTGTCTTTAGTTTAGTTGCCACTCTACTCAGCGTTTTGCTGACGTGTTACACTCGTTACCTTTTTCAGAACCAGGTGTTGAGCAGCCAGGGTCAGCGGCTGCAGAGGACGCTGGGCCGAGTAGGGTCCAGTAGAGTTACCACTGTCTCTTGTACCCCTTTTTGTTACGTTGTAGTGAGTAGTTCTTGTTTCCGCTGTACTTTCTTTACCTGCAGTTCAAATTATATTATGAATGTTGTTCTACTGTTGTGGTGGTACATACTGTGGTAGTTTCTTTCCTTACTGCTGTACTTTCTTACTGTTAGTTATATTCATGCTGAATGTGGTTTATTTTGCTGCTCTTTTGGTTACTTCCTCGTTGGACGACTAGGTCTTGGAATTAGTTGAGTCGGTCCGGTTCTCGTGTCTCGTAGGGACTCGGGAACCGGGTCGTTACAAGAATGGCAGATCTGGTTCTTCTACTTTCAGACGTTTGACCCTCCATCCAGACATCTGGATAGACATCTGATGGCTCATCTAGACGTCTTAAATGATCCAAAAGGGCCACGGGTCATTTCACCTAAGAAGCCTTGTGCCTAATGAGAGAAGTACCTTAAGTCTGAGAAGAAGAAGAATAGAGTGCTTAGGAAGAAGAGAATAAAAAGAGTGAAGAAGAGACTTAAGGAAAGAAAGACTAAAAGAGAATGAGAAGGGACTTAAGAAAAGAAGAGGAGTCTTGAGAAGAAGAGAGGAGTGCTTAGTAAGAAGAATAAAGAAGAATAAGTTATGTATATAATTAGAAGCATAAAACCTAAGTTATTTAATTTCTTTTTGCCTTGTGGTTGTACATATTTTTGAGGCATTAATTTTTATTCTTTTCATTCTATTCTTTGTGCATATCTTGTATATAGCTAGTTCAGTTTGTAAATAAGTGGATACTTATATATTTTTGTATGCATAATTGTTTAGATTCAATTGTATATAATCTTAAATAGTCATATTTTTGGAATGAAAGATTGATTTTGGATCTTAGAAAGTAATGTATATCAATAACTATCTCAAAGTGAATGACCTGGAACTAGACCAGTAAAAAATTGTATACAAATAAAATGTCATCTGACTGGATTGGGACACTATGCTACAAATACGATTGTGACATTAAAAACCCTAAAATTAACAGCATTCCAGATCGAACATTGTTTTTTGGCACTGTTGCCGGGGATGCAACTCTCTACTTGCCAAAAACATTCTTTCATTATTCTTTTTGTGAATATTGTTTCTTTGTATATATTCTTCTTGGATATAGTATTCATTGATTCGTTACTTGTATAATATTTGTCTTACTAATCATGTTTGTTGTCTAGGTTCTAAGGAGGAGTAGTTGGAGGTTGGCTCTGTAACTACAACTTTGTACTTCCGCGACTTTGGAGTCACATTTTTGTTTTCTTAGATTTTAGACTTAGATTTTAGTTTTCATGTGCAACTTTTTATAGGTACAAAGTTGTAAGAGCTCGTTCTCACGCATTGGGTTGTAATAATTAGGATAGTAGACTGTGGACACTCTTATTCTTTTATTCTTACTTTGCTTTTGATATCTTGATTTGCTTTTGTTTGTTGCATTAAAAAAAAAAATCTATAAAAATCAAAAACTAAAAAATCCATCCTTATTTGTCTACCAACAACATACTCTTAGGCATTCCATCTTAGGATTGCATTTCTTCATGCTAGATTTATTTTGTCTACTTACATTATTGTAGAGTGCTAGAGTCAGGTATGGATTTCTAAACTTTCTCATATTCCTGCCATCCTTGCATTTGGATCTAATTAAGAAGACTATCTCTTGATTGAAACTGATTAAAAAGTGAGACATGTCATTTTCTACGAATTCACGTCCAAAGGAAGAACATAATTCAAAAAGTTATGACATAATAATTGTTTGAAACCTTGTGTGTTGGTTTTCACTGTATTCATGTTGCTTGCCATTGTGTACAAAACATGATCACATAAGGTATACAAAACACACATTTCTATCTCATCTTCTATGCAACCACAAGGACTTGGATTCGCACACCAGTCTTATCCAAGTCCTAAGTGGATTTTAGAGGTCAGCACTGTGTAGGTTTTCTTTAGGTAAGCATACGATTGATTAAGAGAATTTCTTTTTGTGCGAAATTATTTGTCATAGTGGACCTTTAGGAAAAATCACAACTTTTGTCTCGTCTGTCTATTTGATTGGTCTTGATTGATTATGGGATTTGATTGATTGATTAAAAAGGATTCTATGAGTTGATACTGTTTCATAATGATTTTTTTCAAAAACTAACTCATAGATGGTAGGCATTCTCTTCAACAACACCTTGTACCTTCTTTAGGAGAAGAGCCTAGAGTTTCTATGTGTTCCACATCTAATCCCTTGACCATAATCAAGATTTGCCTCATCCACCTATTCATCAATTCATCCACCTTGAGGCAGATCATGCAGAGATGCCTGATGATCATCTTAAGGATCAATTCGATTTTCCAAATCTTAAGAATCCTCCTCCTCATCAGGAGAGACAGCTTGTAAAAAATCACATTGATACACAGGTTTAGATTAAAAAGTTATTCCAACAGGTGCAACAACTGACTATGGCTGTCCAACTTTTACCGAACCCCCACCACCACAAGCACGAAGGCCACAATTGCAAGATTACTACAATCTTGCAATTGCCCCTATCATGCCTGTAGTTAGATTTCCTGTTAGGGGTCGTGCTGTAGAATTGAAACCAAACATCATTTCTTGGATTCCACACTTCCATGGTCTTGTTTCTAAGGATCCCTTTCAGCATTTAGAAGAGCTAAAAAACTTAGCCTAGACTTTGGGAATGCAAGGCCACGATCAGTACACTCTTAATGAAAATGTTTTCCTTTTCATTAAAAGATAAAGCCACCTTTTGGTACCATACTCCATCACAGACTACACCAATAGAAAATTAGCCTTCTTTATAACGTGAGTTCTTAAAGAAGTATTTTCCTGTAGCCCTTAAAAATGCCTTGAGGTGTGCTATCACAATCTTCACCAAGAATTCAAGAGAATTGCTACATGAGGCATAGGAGAGATTTCACAAACTTCTAAGGAAATGTCCCCACCATGGTGTCCCACACTGGCAATAGGTATAGATCTTCTATCATGGGCTCCAAAATGACACGAGAAATTTTGTAGATGCCACATGTGAAGGCAAATTCTTGTGTTGAGATGAGGATTCTACCTTTGAACTCTTTGAAGACATGGCTAAAATCTCCATTAATAATTGACAGTGGATGTACGCGATAAGTTAATAGTGTTCGTTGTAGTGTGCAGAATCGCTATAAATTTTAATAATAACCAGATTGGGAGTCTAGCTCGAACACAGGGAGGCAATAATTGGAATTTGTGTATGCAAACAAAAGCAAATGTGAACTAATACTAACTAAGATAATAGTGAGAGAGAGTAAGGAATGGAGATAAAAAGACTTTTATTTATACTAGAAAAATGATTACAAAGAGAGTTTTGAAAAAAAACTAGATGCTAGTCTACTAGAACAACTATAACAGAGAGAGAATGCGAGAAGATCCAGAGCATAGTTACGATGGTAGAGAGATTTGTCGACAGAGCTGGAGAAGATGCAGAGGAGGACATCCAGTAGATGAATGCTTGGTGGAAGAGGGTGGACCTAAGGGGGAGGGATGACGATGGTGGAAAGTCTAGGTGTTCTACTTAGGAGGTGCTAGAAGGTAGAGGATTTTTAGTGGAGGAAGAGATGATTAAAGGGGCATGACCTATTGATTTTTATAAGACAGGTAGAGGCTACTCTCTGAGGTGGTCTAAAAACTGACCCTATTTTCTCAGGTAGGTGGAGACCTAAATACCATGCTCTATCATCATCTGGCTGGACTCTCTCTGGCGATGCATCATTAGAGAGATGTCATCTTTCATGTCCTAAACTCCTAGCATGTCATGTCTGGTGAACTGCTTGTCAAGGTAAGGCCACTCTATGTTGAAGAAAGAGGGAGTGGGCCTCACTAGAGGAGGGCAGTAAGCATCAAAATGCTACTTTGGAGTATATGTGGGTGGAGTAGTGGAAGGCCCATCTTGACAAGGAGAAGGCTAGGAAGAGGAGGAAGCTACTGCCTGAGGGGGATGATCCTAACAAGCCTGCTAATGCTCTTATTCCATTTCGAAGTATGTGAGCTCTCAAAAAACGGAAACACAGGAGATGAACTGCTTATGATTTATGTCCATAGGAATGATTTATGTCCATAGGAACACTGAAATGAAGAAAGATATGGGATAGGAGAGTGCCAGAAGGGAAGACACTCATGGGTTTTCTCTCCATGAAAGTGAAGATGAAGTGGTTCCAATTGAATGCCCTATTGGTCATTAAGGCGTAGAGAGCCATGAGCATTGGACCCAGACAATTCTTGAAGGAGGTGGATTTGGACACGAAATTCCAAAGAAATACATAGTTTAGGAATCGTAGGAGAGTTGGAAAGTAGGGTAACTTGGTGGGCTTACCTAAGTCAAAAGATTCAAGAGTCATCAAGGTCTCCCTAATCGCCTCAATGGAGGTGTCATGGTGAAGCTCATGGTAAGTGTGAACGGAGGAAGGATATCCATGAACCTGATTGACAACATCAGCATTGACCAAGACCTTAATGTCGTAGACATTAGATGTCAACTGAATGTCGAAACCCTCACCGATATTGTCAAGGTTGGAATAGAAAAGATGACATGCCATAGGGTCAATGCCCTTGATGCGACTACCTTTAGCACCCGCATAAAATGTCTTATCGAAGAGGTGATTTATCTTATGAATTATAAATCAGTCTCTAAGGCTATGAAATGAACGCTCGAAGTGGTTGAGTCGATTAGGCGGCCCATCTGAGGAGAGAGGCACAAATACAGAGAAACGTTATGCCGCATCTCATCATTGATCAAATAGCAGTCAAAGGTGTCATCTCTAGGTGCAAAAGTGGAGGCACGAGAACATTTAGGAGCCATATCACAATTTTGTACAGTTTTGGTCGATCAATAAGTGTAGGTTGATCGATCAAAATAGAGATCGGTCGATGAAGAAAGTTTAATTGATCGATCAAATGATAATTTTGGTTGATTGATAGTTAAAATTTGATCAATTAAAAAGTTGACAAGAAGGATGGAAGTTTCAGAGAAGTTTTGGTCGATCAGGCTTAAAATTTTGGTCAATCCCAATCATATTTTGGTCAATCAATACAAAAACATTTGGTCGATCAAAAAGAGTACAAAATGAATTTCAATGCGATAATTTTGGTTGATCAAAAATAGATAGTGGTGAAAAGAAATAAGATTGAGATGGATCGAATAACATGAACACGAAGAACATGTGATGAACAAGTGGCCAGAAATAAAAAACAATATCACACAAGCAAGCCACACCAAAACAAGATAGAAATATGAGAAATAAACAAGATGTGGATAGAGGAGAGGGATATACCGGGATCAGCAAGGAACAATTTGCTCATGATAGTGCGAGGAGGAGGTGGCAGCGATCGCTGGAGGAGGGAACCCGGCAGTGGATGGTGGAGCCGAGGTGAAGATCGTGATTGGTCGACAAAGGGATGGTCAATCTGGCAATGGCGGTTAATAGATGAGGGAAGGTGGGTCGTCGGTGGAGGTGGTTCGGAACCATGGTGGAAGAGGTGTGAAGCCTTGTGTGGGGCTTTGGTTGAAGTGGTGGTGTTGATGGTAATGCCATCATAAACCATAACTAGCTCTAATTAGTCAAAATCAAGTGACAAATGCTCCTACATAATCGCCTGGAAGACAATTTCATGCAAATCCATTCTGAGAAAGAAACATTAAAATAGGGTTAATTCTACAGTTTTAACATCACATCATGAATGCAGAGTAACCAGGAGGTTTCCCAGGGGTTAATCTAAGGTCAAATGAGCATTAAAGTCTAATAAGTGGGTCTACACAAACAGAAATAGGGTTTCACGCGTTTCGAGAACTAATCAGCACCCAAAACACTAATTTCAAACCCGCTTGAATTACAGAGGTTTTAATCAGGATAAAATTCATCTAAACCTCTTAAAATTCATAGAAAAATATTCCTTGAGGTTTGGTATCCTTAGTTTGACCATTTGAACATATTTTGACCTTAAACAGAGTCTCAAATAGAATTCTTCCCTAATTTGGGTTTCTATGCAAATTAGCCTATCAAACTTGGTCACAATTGAAATCCAACTTCGCCATTAGATTTCTTGGGTCCAAATTAGGTTGGTACCAAAATTTGGGCCCAATCAGATTCCATCTTGACCTACTTTGCATTTCAGTCCATTTAAACTCTATTTCTTAACTTTCGAAATATTTGCAAATCGGTCACTAACTTTGTCGTCCTTTTCACAGAAAGGTCCTTGCCGCCTTTGGAGGTCAAACTGACCTTCAGGACAACTTTGACCGCCTCAAATCCTATTCAAATCATCATCAAATCCCGCCAAATTTGGTAGGAGTGGTGTTCACACTGTAAGGAATCGATTGGGACCGGTCTTGGCTCCTAAATCACAAGGTTGCATTTGTGGGAACGCACAAAATTTGTGGGTGTCTTGTGCTTCAATCGCAAGCCAATTTGGGCTTGTTGCCTGATCTAGAGCTCGGCCAGGAGATCTATAAAAGCTCTTGAACCTCATGCCTCATTCCTTAGCTCGATTTAGCTGCATTTCTTCACAAAATCCCTATCTCCAGCCACCTCCACCGTAACTCTAGCGACTCATCTCTCTCTGGCTTCTTTACCTACAGCCATATACCATTGGCAACAAGATCATCTTCATCTCCTTCTTCCGCTCCTCAACGGACAAATTAGGAGCTCCCAGGACTCGTCTTCCTCGTCGTTCCCTCATTGGAGACTTCTCTTCTCCAGCACTGGCCAATCAAAGTCGGCACCTCCCTCACCCCCTTCACCCTTAATTAGGTTCTATCTCTCTCTTTATAGTTTAGATTAGGACCCTTAGCTCCCTACTTCAACCGCCGAATGATCGCCTCCCCCATCGTCTTCCTTCGCTCCGGCCAAGCCTCTAGCGAGGCCATCCACACTCCACAGACCATCAAACACCTCTGCATCACCTCCAAAACCATCCACTCAATCACCCCACCAAACTTACCCTTCACCGTACACCTTCTCCAACCTTACACGCTCTCCACACGCACGCACACGCCACAAGGACACCGCCACCACCTTCACCAACCTCCAGCGATGCTTATGGACTATGTGATTGGGGCCTAGAGCCTGTACTTGTGAATTGTAGGTCTCACCGTGGCTCATTGTTGCTGTTATCGTCTCCACCTCCGATCGCCTTGCTCTGACCTGCTCCGACCTTGCTACCACTCCCAGGTGATGCAGAACATCTCCAGGATTCATCCTAGCTCCTTAATTGAGGTTGTAGGCTACGTTCTCCACTCTAATCGGAAGCAGCATCAGCTATTGTTGTGCGAAAGAGGAGCACCTCACCTTAGTCCCACATCGTGGGCAGAGGTGCTCGCGACTTGATACAAAAGGAAAAAGTTACATTGGCTTTCCACCCAAGAACACGAGGGGTCAGGTCCCTCCCATGCATGCCCTCACACACTCCTTGCTCGTGATCACGCCCGTGGGTTTGGACCCTGTACGCGACTCGTTTGCCCTCCTGTATACTAGATTGGCCTCGCATCTGAGAGAGAAGAAGAGATGGATTTCTGAGAGGAGGGGGAGGGTTTTGATCTGAGATATGTGAGCGCATGCCTTGGGATGAGCTCTAAAGAGAAGGCTTTGATACTTAGCCTTTGAGGGAAGTTGGCTCTTGTGCTGTGTTTGAAGAAGCCTCAAGAAGCTTAGGCACCCTTGTGTGCTTGCTGTGGTGATATGCTGTGTGATACTTAAGCCGTCTGAGAAAGGAGGCTCGATGTCTAACTGAGCTTTGGTTCTAACACTACAGAAACATTTAAAGTGCTTGAGACTGATGTGGATTAATTGATTGAGAACACTATTGATTTGTTTGAATGATTTGAATAGTTGGCATATATACTTAATTAAGAAGAATAATTGGTGATTCCAATAACCATTGTTTTATCTTTCTAATTCTTTTTATCCCAAGGATCTTTTGAGATACATTGATTATCAATTTAACAAGTTTTATTCATTGCATATCTTTTATTGTGCTTAATTTACTATGCTCATTTATTCTGAATTGAGATTAGTGCGTGAATTCCATATTTGCTCCCTACGAATGATCTCGGACTCCAATTAGATTCTGAGTTTATAAATTTAAGTGTTTGTTGTGTGATTTAGGAGTGTACTATGATGACCATATCATAAATCTCATCATTTGCTCGTCAAACAGGTGTGTTGGTTGGTAGCAAAAGAATGTTGTGGTAAAAAGGTATGGAAAAAGATTAGAAGACAATTAGTAATCAAATCAAGTGATTTGACTCACTAAACACAAATTGCAGCGATGTGATTTTTGCCTAGATTTGGTCAATCAAAGTAAGTGTTTGGTCGACCAAATTCAAATTTGGTTTCAATAAATTTGAATTTTCACGCCCAATGATTGTTCGGTTAAAAATTTCGATTGGTTGATCAAAGGTTGAAAATTTTGGAGGGAATTTTCTCGCTCAAAACTTTCAAATATTGATCGATCAAAATATATATTTGATATCGATCAAACACAATATTTGATCGACCAACAACTTACAAGATAGATGGAACAAGAATCTGTCAAAGTTCAGTTAGACTTGTGAGAGTTGCAGTTCGTACTCTGGCTCCAGACACAGGTACTCAGACATCCACACTGGCAACGATCCCTAAACATGGCAGGGGTACCCCTTCCCCTGCTCGTGGTTGTGGACGTGGACACTCGTCTAGTACACATACCAAGACATCATGCACTTACTGTGACAGACTTAATCATCCAAAGGCTACATGCTAGCAGAAGCACGGTAGGCCACCCATGGCCAATCAGACAACTAAGGTTCTTGACGGAGTGCCTACTAGTCCTTATGTGAGCTCCTTGAGTATAGAGATTAAGACCCTGAGACAGCAAATTGCACAGTTGACACAGGCTTCATCCTCCTCTCAGATTTCGGATACTGCAGCCATGGCCTCCTCATCAGCGACACCTGTGATTGGTATGTTGTCACTTTTGTTTTCTGGTGAGTGGTTGATTGATTCTGGTGCATCCAAGCACCTATGTGGCAACCGTGGATCATTATCTCAATTGGCACCTATTATACCTGCTAGGACAGTGCAAGTGGCTGATGGGAGACACTCGCCACTTGTTGGCAAGGGAGATATGTCATTATCTCCTACTTTGAGACTTACAAATGTCTATTATGTGCCTGATTTTCCCTTAAGTTTATTGTCTATTAGTAGCATTACTAGGGATCTGAACTGCCAAGCTATCTTTGATGCGTCTTGTTGTGTTTTGCAGATCAAATTCACTAGGAAGACAATTGGTGGAGGGCGTGAGAAACATGGGGTATATCGTCTGAGCCGTACTATTTTTGCTACTTCTACTACCCAGGGCTTTGCTTCTACTGGATCTCCTCTCCAGTGGCACCACTGCCTTGGCCATCTACTTATTCATTTGCCTCAGACGCGTTATACCACATGTTCCTTCCACTACTGCTCTTACCTGTGATGCTTGTCAACTTGGCAATCACCATAGGGCTAGTTTTTCCAGTTCTACGTTTGTTTCGTCTGTTGTTTTTTATTTGATCCATATGGATGTATGGGGTCTCAATCGTATTCCTAATCGACTTGGGAGCAAGGATTATCTTATTTTAGTTGATGATTTTTCACGTGTGACTTGGATGTTTCTCTTGAAAAATAAGTCTAATGTAGGACAAATTATTGAAAACTTTGTCGAAGAAATAAAAACTCATCATTCTTGTTTGGTGAAGTGCTTTCTCTTAGATAATGCCTTGGAATTTTGTACTTTACGTTTGCACAATTTCATTTCTAGTTGTGCCATTATCCATAAGACAACATG
The DNA here is from genome assembly GCA_037157565.1 of Thalassia testudinum. Lineage (NCBI taxonomy): Eukaryota > Viridiplantae > Streptophyta > Magnoliopsida > Alismatales > Hydrocharitaceae > Thalassia > Thalassia testudinum. Next base: position 17,896,411 of record JAZHRO010000015.1, on the reverse strand, counting down.
TCCTCATACCTCTCAGCAAAATGATGTAGTTGAGAGGAAACATTGTCATATTCTTGATTTTGCTCGCACCTTATTGATTCACCACTCTGTCCCTTCTCTCTATTGAAGTGACACTGTTTTGACTGCTTATTTTTTTATTAATCAAATGCCTAATGCTACTTTGCATGAATGGATTCCTATTCAGGTCAAGTATCCTGATCGTCCCTTGTTTCACGTCACCCTTCGGATTTTTGGTTATGTTGCCTTTGTCCATTTGTTGGGACCAGGTCAGGATAAACTAACACCGAGAGCAATTAAGTATGTTTTTCTTGAGTATACCCGAACACAAAAGGGCATCGCTGTTTTGATCCGCTTACTTCTCAGCACTATATTTCAACGGATGTTATTTTTCATAAGGTTGTACCTTTCTTTTCTGTGACGGCTGCTGAGATGCTTCTTGAGGGCGATATGGCACCTATGCCATATTCTCCCATTCGTTTTGAGAGCTTTCCTGAGATTTCTGTCCTTACCACACCACCACCACCACCTGCTACGCATTCCTTTCCATGCCTGACTGGACCTCTGCAGACATATGTTCGCCCTCATGATACCTATAAGGGGCCCCCATCCTCGCCTTTACCATCGACTTCTCAGGTGAGTCCTTTAGACACTGACCTATGTTTGTCATGTGATGGTCATAGGGACAGGACAGGTGATGTGTCAGGCGATGATATTGACCTTCTGATGGCTATTCGGAAGCAGCCACAGACTTTCACTACTTATCCCACGGCGGGGGCACTTGCTACTAATACTCTTGCTCTTGTATTTGCTGGATTTACTCAGGCGTTAGCTACTACATAGATTCCAGCTACACACCATGAGGCCATGTTTAATCCAAAATGGCGAGAAACCATGGAAGATGAGATGGTTGCTCTTTGAGGATGTGGGACTTGGGAGTTTACTTCACTTCCTGATGGTACTGCACTCGTTGGCTGTCGATGGGTATTTACTGTGAAGTTCAATCCTGATGGTGGTGTTGCTAGGTACAAATCCCGCCTTGCGGCAAAGGGGTTCACTCAGACTTATGGGGTAGACTTCTTTGACACCTTCTCTCCAGTTGCCAGACTTCCTACAGTCTGGGTGTTGATTGCAGTGATAATTCAGTTAAATTGACCCTTGCACCAATTAGATGTGAATAATACCTTCCTTTATGGTGATCTCAAAGAGAAATCTATATGCAGCAACCGCCTGGATTTGAGAGACAGGAGGAGTGTGTATGCTGATTACGGAAGGCTATATATGGCCTCAAACAGAGTCCCCAAGCCTGGTTTCAGAGATTGTCACAAGTTGTAGAGGCAGCTAGATTCAGGAGATCAACAGCTGATTTTTCACTCTTTGTCAGGAGGACTAGACGAGGTATTGTGGTACTTTTGGTTTATGTAGATGATTTGATCATCACAGGGGATGATATGGAGGGTATTGCTAAGGTCAAGCACATCCTAGTAGAATAGTTTGTCCTGAAGGACCTGGGGGCTTTACAATATTTCCTTGATGTTGAGGTGGCTCGTAGCAAGGAAGGTGTGATCTTATCTTAGCAAAAATATGCTTTAGATATTTTGCAGGAGGTTGGTATGCTTGGGGCCAAGGAGGTCAATATTCCTATGGACCCTAAGATGCCACTCTATGATGAGGATGCACAGGTAGTGGACAACAAAAGGTACAGACAGCTTGTTGGCAAGCTATTGTATCTTACTATCACGAGACCAGATATCTCCTTTACAGTCGGGAGACTGAATCAGTTCATAGCCAAGCCAACATAGCAGCATTGGGATGCAGCATTGATGGTACTTAGATATGTCAAGAGGGCTCCTAGGAAGGGTCTTTTCTTCTCAAAGGGGTCCTCTATGACGTTAGTTGGCTACTCGGATGAAGACTATGCCAGATGCCATGTGGATCGTAAATCCACTACTGGGTTCTGCACCTTCTTAGTAAGAAATTTGATCACCTGGAGGAGCAAGAAACAATGCACAGTTCCGAGATCCAATTCTGAGTCTGAGTATGGAGTTATGACTCAGATGACTGCGGAGATGATGTGGATCAAATCCTTACTTATTGACCTACAGGTCAGTTTTCTAACCTTATGGAGATGCGATGTGACAATAGAGCAACCACCTTCATTGCCAACAACTTAGCATTTACCGAGAGAACAAAACATGTTAAAGTTGACTGTCACTATACTAGGGATATTATTCAGAAGGGGTTGCTATATACCACTTCTGTTGCATCTGAGGAGCAAACTACAGATATTTTCACCAAGCTCTTGACCAAATCTTCATTTGATTCGTGTATCTCCAAACTAAATATGATAGATATATATACTCCAACTTGAGGAAAAGTGTTAGCATATCATATGTGTGTTATTTTTTTTTTAACTTTTTCCATGTGTGCTCCTTAGGGGTAATGATGTATTTTTACTCTTTTGATCTCTCTCTATATAAAAGAGATGTAAGATTATAATAAACTTATCTCATTTCAACTAATTCTCTACATATGTGTCTCATGAACGTCAATGTATGTGAATATGAGAGCATGTATAATGGAATCTGATGTGAATATCCGATAGTTTGGATGCTTATGAAGGAAATGAATGCACCTGATTCATATTTTTATGAGGGGAACCCTGAACTATAAGCATGGCCAAGAGGGAAAAAGGGAACCAAAGTCTGCTGCCTAATTACAAATGATGAATTTCTTCGGAAACTTGCCTGTAAAGAAAAGTGAGTTGTTCTTACAAAAAATCAAGTATCCTGTGGAGGTAAATTCCTCAGGCAAGAATTTTGAAGTAAAACTCACTTTAAGGCAACTTTCTTAAACAACCAAAGAGATGTCTACATATGGCAAAATAAAGTCCGTCGCTGCTAAACATGAATTCCATATATGACATATGTAGGAATTCTCTTCCCAAGTATTTTCTTTTTTAGCCAAAATTAAATGGCACCCTTAGAATTCTCGCTTGCTGTGGCATGTACTAGTCTTGCACATACTTGTCCTTTGATGGAACAACATGAGGAGCTAGGATTGAGAAAGATCAAACACGGTGATAGGAATACGGAGAAACATGCCAAAATTGCATGGAATTTTGGTAGAAGATGTGAGATGCACAGGGAAGGAAGAACAGAATGAGAGGGAGATTTAACCAAAGTCCAAGCTTCTTTAACGGAGTTACTCCCCAGCAAACTATCATATGGCCTTTTAAAGGCCCAAACTTCTTGACAAAGGAAAATACAAAAATAAATAAATAAAATGAAGAACTCAAATAAGTCATGAATGAAGCATATAATGGACTAGATTAAAAGTGAAGAAATTATAAATTGCCCTCAAATCAGTCAAAGTTGGCCCAATTGGCCTGCATTATTCAGCCATCGTTAAAATTCATGGATCACATCTTTAATATGAGCAGAATGGATCCTCACTTCGGCCAGCTTAATACATTTTCTCTCACTGTATCCTTCTCATCTTCATCAACCGAAACAAAATTGTAGTTTTTAGTGGGTCTCACTTTAGAACTCGATGAAACTGAGGGCTTCAACTCTGCATGCTTCTTGTTAAACTTCCCAGAACAATCTACAAGACTATCAACAGACTGTTGCAGGGTTTCCTCTGTAGTTTCCTTGCCCCTGTGCCAGGATTCAAGAATTTGCAGCAGCAAGGTCTCCTCACCTTTTCTTTTGTTTCCTTCTGGTTCAAGTGCATCAGTGCCTGTTGCTGTAATGTACTCTACATCAGAGCAGTCTTCATCAGACATAGAGACCTCCTCAAATAGTAGCCTTTTCTCTGCTAGTTTGTTTTCATTGCATCTGTTTACTTCACAGTCTTGTGGAGGCCCCAATTCATCCCATGCAAGGTCTGCATCTTCAGTACGCTTATGTTGGTAAATGTCTACAAGAGAATTGATAGCTTGGTTGCTCAAATGTTTATCCCTAGAGGAATCAGAATTTGATGTGCAAGAAGGTAGAATCATTTCAGAATCAACCCTCATACCAGGAATTGCTTTTAAGATAGACATGAGTTTTGAAGGACCAAGCTTTTTGTAGTCCAAGAGATAACCATACTTCTCAAGAAACATTAGCTTGAAAGAATTCAATGAAATCCCATCAGGATTTTTTTCCAAAATCTCTGCAACTAAGCTTTTGCAATCTGAGATTACCTCTTCCTGTGACAACAAAGTTGGTCCCTTGGCCTGATTAGCACTGCAACTGGCAGAACACACTGCAAGTAAATCCTCCACCCTAGCATATCCATATGATAGACTATCTAGTCTTTTTCCAAAATCCTTCTCAAAATTCTGTTTAAAATCCTTGGCTCTGATAAGTTCACTTGTAGCAAAGATTTTATGATACCAAATTTTCAGCTCTTCCAAATTCTTAGGGGCTTTCGTTTCCACTTTCCTATAAGGGAAACTTGCAATCAGTTGGCAGTTCTTGCCAGGGAAATCCTGCCTCGCTACTGTCTGGTGACCCGTCTGAGGTTTTTTACTTTGAAAAATATGACTTGGTCCATTCTGTCTTTGAGCATTGGTTGGAATGCACATTCTTCGACATGGAAGTACAAGCTTAAAAGGATTAGCCTGAGAAGCACACTCATCAATCCACCTTCTCTCAGTAATTAACAAATCAACTAGAAGGAGAATATGGCATTCCTCGACTGAAATAAGGATTGAGGGCCCTTCCTTTTGCAGGCCTTGCACTAAATGGATCCTGCAGATTCACGGCAAAAGAAAAAAAAAAGCCTCCAAATAACTTCAAATGTCCAATGCAACTTTACTGCAAACCATTTTGTGGGATATGTTGTGAACCACAAACAAAATTTATTTATCGCCAAGTTAACTTCAGAAAGGGATGTCTATCACAGAACAAATCTGACACATGAAAATGAAACAATGCAAGTTGCAACTTTGCACCAGTGATCACTTCAGCAAACAATGCAGACATAGTATAAGATGGTGCAAAGATGCTAGCAAGTGGGGATGAACCCTGTGTTCCATAATCAGAAACCAGCAGCCATCAACAGATCAAGTCAAGATTTCAATGCACCTGAGAAGGAAACCTCTGGGAAGCCCCTAAAGAGTATTCAGAAACAGTTATAAAAATGACAGCTGTCACCTACCTGCATTGAATCAATGAAAAAAAAAGTGGAATTTTTTAAGTAGTCCCTTGTTGTAGAAATTTTTAAAAAAGCTTGCTTCAAAGTTTTATATCGAGATAAGACTGATGAAAATATGAAATGTTACAAAAGAGTAAAAAAAGAAGTAAAGAAAATAGTTAGTGAAGCAAAGGTAAAAACTTGGAAGCATTTTTATAAGAAACTTGATTCTAAAAAATGTGAAAAAGATATTTTTAAGCTAACTAAAGCAAGAGAGCGGAAAATAAAAGACCTTACACATGAAAGATACATTAAGGACGAAGAAGGGTACTTATAACTAGTGATGATATAAAGATAAGATGGAAAACTTTTTTTCACAAGTTTTTTAATGGAAAACAAAAGAATGATATTAGGGGAGTTAACCAATTTATAAGATTACGTGAATCAAGCAAGCTATCGGAGGATACAAAAAAAGTAGTGGATGCTTTAAAGAAGATGAAAATTGGGAAGGCTGTTGGGTCTAATCATATTCCTATAGACATTTGGAGAGTGATGGGAGAAGAGGCTATAACTTGACTCACAAAATTATTTAATATTATTTGGAAAGGTAAGAAGATGCCTGAGGAATGAAGGAAAAGTTTTGTGATACCTTTATAAAAGAACAAATGAGATGTACAAAATTATTCTTATTATAAAGGTAATAAATTGATAAGTCATATAATGAAGCTTTGAAAGAGAATAATTGAAAGAAGATTGAGGTAAGTCTCCGTAATAACTAAAAATTAATTTTGTTTTATGCCATGTCGATCTACTATTGAGACAATATATCTCCTAAGACATGATAGAAATCTACAAAGCCAAGAAGAATGATTTACATATAATTTTTATTGATTTGAAGAAAGCCTATGACTTTGTCCCAAGAGATATTTTGTAGAGAATTTTGAAGAAGAGGCATATGCCAGTTTTATATATCAACCTCATAAAGGATATGTATTATGAAGCTGCAACTTGTGTAAAGACTAATGATGTATTGACAAACTACTTTGATATCACCATTGGTCAGCATCAAGGATCAGCATTAAGTTCTTATCTCTTCACCTTAGTCATGGATGAGTAGACGAAGCATATCCAAGCTGAGGTGCTATGATGTATGCTTTTTACTGATGACATTGTGTTGGTTGATAAGACAAAAGATGGAATAAAAAGAAAACTTGAGCTTTGAAGAGATGCCCTAGAAGCTAAAGGCCTACGCCTAAGCAAGACAAAGATTGAGTATATAGAATGTAAGTTTAATAGTAAAGAGAATAATGAAGGGATAGATGTAAAAATTGGAAAAGAATGCAATGAAAGATGTTTTTAAATACTTAAACTTCATTTTGCAAGATAATGATGAATTGATGGAGATATTACACATAAAATTAATGTAGGGTGGTTGAAATTGAGAGAAGCATCGGGTGTTCTTTGTAATAAGAGGGTCCCTTTAAAAGTCAACGGATGTTGGGTGATCAACTATAAGCATATGCAAAAGATATTTGTAGTAGAAATGAAGATGTTAAGATGGATGTGTGGTCATACAAGGAATGATCGAATTTCAAATGAACTTATTCGAGAAAAGATTAGGATGGCACCAATAGAGGATAAAATGAGAAAGACATGTTTAAAGTGGTTTGGACATTTGCAAAAAAGGCCACTAAATGCCCCAGTCAGAAAATGCGAGGAGTTGTAGGTTAAACTAGCAAAAAGAGGGCGAGAAAAACTAAAGAAGTGCTGGATGGAAACTATAAAGTATGACCTTAATTACTTTAATTTAAGTCAAAAAATAATTCAAAATAGATCTGAGTAGAAGCAAAGAATCTATATATCTGACCCCACTTAATGTGGGAAAAAACTTGATTGTTGTATAATTGGTATTCTCAAACATAACCTTCAAAAAATAAAATTTTCCTCTTTCTAAAAGAAATTGACAATTGTTACTCAGATAGAACTTTATTTCTTGTATTATTCCATGCCCATGTTCTCTTGAACTAAGGCAATCTCACAAGAAAATGAGATTGCCATGCCACCTCCCCCCCCCCCCCCCCCCCCAACCCCCCAACAAAAAAATCAAAAAAAAAGAAAATTGAAAAAGATGGAGACTTTATTTGTAGAAGAGAATAACAAGCAACGAATCAAACAGGTATTCAAAAAGAGAGAAAACCGCAGCTTAGAACCCATGATACTTACCTACTTGTTGATTTGGAGACAAGTTCAGACCCCCGGTTGGTGTGTAGAAAATATTCCATTGACTGCCAAAAATGAGGCTTTGAAAACAAAACATGAGGCTTTGGCTGAAGTCCAAGTTTAGCATTCTTTTCTAGCAAGTCCTTTGATGTCTTGTCAGGAGTTGGAGTGTTCAAACCTTTTTCAGTATCTATAGATGCTCTCTCCATATTGTCTAAACCTGTTTTCCAGAAATTAAACCACATTTTGATCCTTTGAAGAAAACCAGAATTAGACATTGCGATAACATCATGCTCTTTCATGCATTCTGTTGCACTATCGTCTTGAGTTGAATAACATGCAACACTGGAACGTGAATCGGCACTTTCTGATTGAATATCTTTATCCACAGAACTCTTGGGTTTGCTAAAATTTGACGAGACAGATTCTCTCCGATCAAGACTCTCACATGATAAATCTGAATGAAGCATGTTTGAAGCATCCCTTCTGGAAATACTTTTTCCAGAATCCTTTGAATTGTCAGTGAAATCCTGGTAGTGGTGCTTGCCACTTGAACCTGCTATATGGCTTGACGAGATCCTGGTATTGTCATTCTTTGCTACTCTAGATCCACTGATTAGCCATATTGGCCAAAACCTTTTTAAGAATCGATCCTTGAATGAAGCAATGTTTTCTTGTGTAGAAATGGAGATGTTGGCACCATCCTCAATCTCACCAGTAGATGCTTCAACAGCATGGTTTTTAAATGCAATATTAGCAGTACCAGCACCTTTTAAGGAAGTTTCAGCTACGGTTACATTAGGTTCAGTGTCCAAATGAGATGGATTACCATCCTTGACAGGGATGCACTCCTCAACACAATGATTCTGCACCGAAGAAGAAAGTCCAGCAGATGATTTCCCATGCATTTCAGCAGGAGAAGGCAAATTCCCATCTACGTCTCCAATCTTTAGCCAATCTCCACTTATATGATTGCTTTCTTCTAGAATAGATCTGAAATCAGGTGGACCTGACTCACTGGATTTACCGAAGGCTCTGTAGACAATGTGTCGGCCCTCAATAGTAGGGTGTGGTTTGGTTTTTGCTATTTGAGGCATCGATGATATAAGGTTTAAAAACTTTTTGTGTCCAAAGTAATCTTTATCCAGAACAGTGTTACTTCTTTTAATCTCCATTAGGAGGTTATCCATGCCAATCCCTGCAGGGTTTGAGGATAATATATCACTAATCTTGCTCACTAAAGCCAAGGGAATGGGTCTGATCCTGGTGTCTCCTGCTGCTTTTACACAGTCCTCTGCCTGTAAAACGGTATCTTCCTCTGCAACAAGAAAAGGATTTTCAAGAGTGCCCTTATAATTCCCGTACCACGAAGAGTGTTGCCCATCTGGTGGATAATTAAAGTACCTTCCAATATGTTCATCACCCCTAACCAACCCATTCCAGTGCCACATAATTGTTGCAGCACTACAGAGGGCACCTGATGCACCATCACTGCTTGCAATCAATATGTTGTAGTTGTTCATCCGTAATCTATGCAAGATATCAGCAAAGTCTCTATCCCCTGAAATCAAGAAGAAGTGTGCAGGAGGTGGATTCTGAGCCACCCAAGACACGAGATCTGCTAGAATAGACCTGTTGGCACAGTTCATCCCACCTGCATCACACAAGAAAACAAGCACTGTGGTAAATACAACACCGAGATCCAGGATATCAACAGGTATTAAAATAAGTCATCCATTTTTGTGTAGTTTCCATTTGTGACGTCTTGAATAGATATATAAATCCATCTCTAGTTCTTGAATGTAATGATTCAATCTTCTTTCTGAAATATTTTCTCAGTTTGCTGATTTTGATATTGATTACTAAACTACATTAGCACTGATATATTAAAAAAAAAACTCTTGCTTTCTGATACAATTTCCTGGTTGCTCAGATTATACAAAATCAATGTCTACTTTTTGAATTCAGTAACACGGTGTCTTTCAAATTGTTTCAGCATTTTAAAAGATCGCAAACTAGGTAGATGCAGAGGATCCAAACGCCATGCTGACTTAAGCATTTTCCTAATCTGCCCTGTATGAATCCTTTTGCCACAAACGACCATCAGTCCTGCTGCATTTTCAATTATCTTAAGTGCATACACTGATCCAAAACGAATGCATCTCATTAACAATGACCCAAGAAAACTCAGATGCTTGTGTATACCTCAGATTCGCCAAATGCCTCAATTGGAAGATAATTCATCCAGAAGGCAAAGCTGAGCCGCCAGGATGAAGTGAAGCGACCATAAGGCAGATTTTCCAAGCTCATATCTGAGGATAATTATCTATCATCTGCTGTATTCAGTTATTTCACCACAATTCCTAGGTTTATTATTATTACAGGATTCTTATGCAGGCCAAAGTACCCCTCTGCCAAAACCCCCGTCTTATCATCCCATAGTTGAAGAAGATAGATAGATAGAGACTAGAGGCAATGCTGCTCATGAATAACTTGTATCCAAGAACAAGTTCTGAACAAAGTAGCCTCCACTATAATAAGCAATCAATAATCATACAATTCCATAAGTACCATCAAGAAGGAAGGAAGATAACAAAAATTGTAATGAACAACAGCTACTTAGCTTGGAACTAACACACACAGACACATAGAATGCAGGTAGAGAGATAGAGAGGAAGGTACAGACGGTTGGAGACATGGCAGAGGGAGATGCCGGTGGTGCAGAGGGCGTCACGGGTCTTGTTGGAGAGGTGGAGGATGTCACCGAAGGCGTTGATGCTGAGGGGTCCCCTGATGCCATGGGAGCGGAGGGCCCAAGTGATGCGGTGGGCCACCCGGTAGGGGTCGACGCCCTTTGGGATCTGGCAGTTCTCCAGGTCCCACCACACCCTCACCACCACGTTTCTGCCATCCTCCTCGCTGTTTCGATGATGATAATGCCACCGCCCCACACCCTTCCAGTTTGACGAAGAAGGAGAAGAAGAAGAACCACTGCCACTCCAAGAAGATGGAGGGCATGAGGATGTGGACATACTTTGGCTGCAGCAGCAGTTCGCCGCAGAGTGGGGTGGCCGGATCATGAAGGCAGAACGACGGGAGAAGGAGAAGACGAGTAGGAGCTTCCTGGGATATGTGTTCGTTCTCATTGTCTTCTTCGATTCTTCACTTCACCTTGTCCAGGAAGAAGGAAAGAGCAAGATGTGCATGGAGATAAGATGGATTCCCGGCGACCAACCGGTGACGCAGGCAGCGGCGCGGAAAGAGGGGGAAGGGTTTCTTAAACCCCTGTCGCTCAAACTCATGAGAACAAGGGTTTTTTCAAACAAACAAACAAACAAAAATCGGCTATGCCCTTCCATGACATTTGTTCCCTTAAAAAAATATCGTAAGGGTTAGTTTATGCGAAGAGATGTCCTCTTAATTAGTTCACTAACTGGGTTAATCCATGAATATAAGGGTTACCTTAGTTTGGTACAGAGGATATCTTAATCTAGGTTAAAGAGAGTTAATCCAGGATAACTTATCCTGAGGTTCGCATGAGATAACAGATTTCATAGGTTATCCTACCACTCCCCCTCAACCCACTTTCCACCTCTCCTCCACCACTAAGTCCCTGTAACGATCCGGTTCCCGAGTCCCTACGAGACACGAGAACCGGACCGACTCAACTAATCCCAAGATCTAGTCGTCCAACGAGGAAGTAACCAAAATAGCAGTAAAATAAACCACATTCAGTATGAATATAACTAACAGTAAGAAAGTACAGTAGTAAGGAAAGAAACTACCACAGTATGTACCACCACAACAGTAGAACAACATTCATAATATAATTTCAACTGCAAGTAAAGAAAGTACAGCGGAAACAAGAACTACTCACTACAACATAACAAAAAGAGGTACAAGAGACAGTGGTAACTCTACTGGACCCTACTCGACCTAGCGTCCTCTGCAGCCGCTGACCCTGGCTGCTCAACACCTTGTCCTGAAAAAGGTAACGAGTGTAACACGTCAGCAAAACGCTGAGTAGAGTGGCAACTAAACTAAAGACAACAGTAAAGTGTACAGTAGCTATTATGTTTGATTACTTTCTTTATTCACATCTTTCAATTGTCTCACTATTTCATTTATTCCTCAGATCTTTTTCTTGATCTCGAATGTTCCTCGTGGGAACGATCTTGATTGCAGTCTTTTCCAAAAAGTAGAAGTAGCACGTGGTGCTCTCCTGGCCGGGAGAGTCCCCCGTGGTGATCCTACCCTCAGTCAACCACCCCAAGGTCACTGACAGACGTAACGGTGACTACGGCACGCGCGATAAACGCACAGGTAGCTAACCCGTACTAGCACACGGTCAGTCGTTTCCGTTAACGGGTGCGCCCAAAGCACAGCACGGAACCAGTCCAGGGCAGAGCCCTCTCAGTAACAGGGGTCCAACCCCTCCACAGTAACCAAACCGGGGCCTTGCTCCTCCACAATCCGCGCACCCTCGCCTAACTACCCTGGTTTGCCCCAGTGGGCCTAAACAAGTCGGTGTAGGAGGCTAGCAGAACCCCGGGGCCCGTGGGGTAGCTAGTACCCTCCTAACACTAGTAGCTCTCCTCGGTACTACGTACACGAGGGCCAACAAGTCGGTACAGAGCTGCCGGTCCTAACCCCGGGTCCCTGGGGTGGCTGGCCCCACTCTGCACTAAATAGGTACAGGTACTTCCCTTGGTACTACGTACCCAAGAGACAGTACACAACTACATCTCAGTTCCATTCCTTTCTCTTTCCAGGAGTTCCACTCCTAATTCCCCCGTAGGGTTCCATCCTTTTTACTCAAACATCTAGGTTTCACTTTCCAGTTTCACATTCTTACAATCCATGTTCTCAACCACGTTATTTATTCACAACAGGCAGCTGTTAATTCAAATTACAAGCAGCTTTATATCTCTTTCCATTTTCCAAGACTGCAGTATTATACATTCCACTAGTTTTCCCATCCTAGGATTCATGCCATATCCTAGGATCTATCATACAATCTAGTTTTCCAGCCCTAGGATTCATGCAACACCTAGGAGCTATCATTCCATCTATTTCTCATTCCTAGGATTCATGCAATGTCCTAGGTTCTATTTATGGTTCCATAATTTAACAGATTTTATTAATAACTTAAAGCTACTCTACCAGTACAACGGGAGTAATGGGGACGTGGTCGGGAATCCCGCGTGCCTCCGCGACCCCCGAGACTGCAACGGAACAGGGTCCTATCACAAGGATCAAACACAAGGAGTGTCTCAAAACAGTATATAGCTACTGTAGACGGGTAGAAGAATTAATTCCGAAAAGAACGCAACTCGAATCGCGGAAAACGGAACCCGAACGGGCCCTAAACGGGTTGAAAACGACGAAACTATGTAAAATTAGACGTTTGGAAGAAGTTCCAGACGTCTTAAAAAGTGGATCAGAGAATTACCTTGTTCAGCGTGGTTTCCCAGACGTCCAGAAGTCTGCGGGGACGTCTGGCCTAGCTCCCAAACGTCCGATGGTCACCCCGGATGTCTGGAGGTCGCTCCCGCTGTCTGGTACTACAGTCAGATGTCTGATTCGCGTTGGATGGCGAATCACCGAGCCTGCGCACACCCATCTCTCTCCCTCAGTACGGTCAGTCGACAGGAAGGAAGAAGAAGACGGAAAACTCACCTTTCAGACGTCGACCCCGCCGTCTGTCTATCAGCACAGACGTCTGATTCTGGAAATTTTTCCAAAACCAGGGCGCAACTCGCCCTCCGCTCGCGACGCCGCCCGCGTCGCACCTCGTGCACCTACTGCTCGAGCCGCAGTAGGCCTCCCGTGTCGTTCCGCGCCCGCTGCGCTTCCCACCGGCCGGCCCTGGCAGCCCCGGCGAGAGCGCCCTCACGGCTGAGCGCCGCTCTCGCACGCAGCACCCCCTCCGCGCTCACTGCGGCCGTCGCCGCCGCAGCAACCCCGCGCTCGCTCTCGCGCACTGGAAGGAGAAGAGGAAAGGGGTGGAGACGACGGGAGGGAGCGCATGGCCTTTTAAGGCTGCGCGAGGAGGAGAGAGAATCGCGACAGGGCGTCTGCAGCAACAGAGGGAATAACGAATATGCGGGTCTGCGCGCTCAGGCGCGCAGACGACCCGTGCGTGTCGAAAATAACTGATTTCCAAACGTCTGGAAACGATCCCAGACGTCTGCTCAGACGTCTGAATGTGATCCCAGACGTCTGGTCCGACGTCTGGGCCACCTCCCAGACGTCTTAAAAGACGTCTGGGGCACGCGTTCGTAACAGTCCCTCCCCATCTTCATCAATGAGAAACCCATTGTAATCTGCAAGGCCTTCGACAGTCACCTCCCACCTCGTCGCCAACACCCTCATCTGCCTCCCTTGCTTGCCCTTGGGCGAGGTAGACAGAGATGTTGAGATGATCTCTAGTCTATGTACATGCCTCATAGCTTTCTTCGCCATCATGACATTGCTCGTCCTCGTCATCTACCATTTCTTCATCTAATCATTGGATCCCAATCCGGTGCAAAAAGGTGCGATCTTTGCTCCTTTTTTGGTACCTGCGACTAGATGATTGGTTCGGTCTCGATGGGTTTGGCATTTTTTGTCAGGTTTGGTGATATGGGTTTTTCCTCGAAATCATTGTGGCTATGTAGTAATTTAGCAAAGGAGTGATCCTTTTGTTCTTCTAGAGTGGATTGTTTCGACAAAAAGAGGTATTTTTCTTATCACCATTAATGGCATTTTGGTAGATTTGCAAAACATTAGTTTCTACAATTGTAATGGATTTGATGTTTGTGAGTTGGATTTTGTTTTATTTTATTATTATTATTTTCTTAACCCACAATGTTGTGAATGCATGATTGGTTGATTTACTATAGAATGCGTATTTGTCAAGATTAGGGAGGCTTGCAATGAATGTATGACTACTATTTTAGATAATTGATTCAATACAATGTTTCTCTTCTCTAAGTTGTTCTTCGATCCAATTTGTATGAAGTAGTCTTATTCAACATTTGAGTGGAAATTGTCATCGCCAATGCTTGTTGCAAATTACAATCCTATTTATCTTGTGAATTCTCTTGTATATATCTTTTGTCTCGATAGTGAAAGGTGCTATTTGTACATTAACCATGACACTGGATCAGTGGACAAATTTCTCCAGTATGGGAGTAAAATATTCACAATGGGAAGGATAGGGGGTCCAAAATAAAAAGATAAAGATGAGCACCAAGAAGACTAATGTATATGCACATTTGCTATTGTCTCCTAATTAAAATACATTTGTCTAAATAAAATGAAGTCTATTTAAATAATAAGAAAGAAACATTAATTACCTTCTAACTACAACTAATTGCTATTCAACATACAACTTTAGGGGTAAAACTATCATTTTGCAACTTATCACTACTTTTAATCGCCAATTTGCACAATTACAAACACAAGATAACCCTTTTGCTTATCCCTTTACATTCCAAGCAATAGCAAGTTAACCCAGCAGATAACCCTTTCGACTTCCAAATAGAAATGCAAGATAACCTATCTGCATAAAAGTTATCCCACCAAATCTATCCCTCCTAAACTAACCCTAAGTTATATATATTTACTTGTGGTATCCCCTCAATTTTTAACCCAAATTTAGCTCCTTATTCAGTATTAGCCTACATTAGGCTAACACCTCATTTCCCAACACTAGTTACTGATGCATGAAACCCACTATATAGTCATTGTAGTGTGAGAATACACAATGGCTCAAATCAAAATTCTGAACTCATAACGGAATAAAATCGTAATATATGGGACTCCAGGTCGTGTTTCAGGGAGGCTTTTGGCTAGGTTACTTCCTAATTAGCAGTGCAAAATAGTTGGAGTGAATTTCAAAAGGTGAGATCGTGAATCTGCAAAAATGCGAAAATTACGAATTACGGAAAACACATGTACACAATATTTTTTTGGATTTTTGATATAAGAAAATGATTAAATAACAAACCAGCAAGCAACTAGAGTAGAGAGCGATGAAAATATAAACATAAATATATTACTATCAATCAAAGAGTTCACAACAACCAAAGCAAACTAAAAAGGAGAAGAACAAGAATAAGAATAACAAGTAGATGTAGACAAAAGGGAGAGAGATAGAAATAGTCATGAATATTGAGATAAAAACAGAGGCTCACGACGACGGTGAAGAAGATGTCCCACGACCTCTGGGAAGTAGAGCGATGCTTGGAGAAGACCGAAGGAAAGTCGAAAAAGTAGTTAAAGTAGAAATCGAAGTAGAGCCTGGAGAAGGAGAAGTTGAAGTAGAAGGTGGAGGCAAGGGAGAACCTAAGTAGCTAAGTGATTACCTAATAATCTAAGGGACCTAAGGAAGTTGTTGAAAAGTGAAAGAAGGTGGAGGACCTAGGAAGAAGCTATGCAAGAGGAAGAGGCTGAGGTAGAGGAAGACCTAAGGAGAAAGAAGGAGCAAGGAGAAGAGATGTATGCAACTAGTGGAGGCCATGTGGAGTTTATATGGGCACAAGAAGAGGGGGTGGATGCCCATAGGTTTCTTGGTAGGCAAGGCTAGGGTTTAGGATTTGGAAATTATGTTTAGGTTTAGGATTTATCTAAATAGGAAAGTAGGAATCCCTAATTGTCTTCAATTTTCTCCCTTTGTACATTCCAAATTTGAAGTTTCACATGAACAAAAAGTTGCATGCCTTAAAAGTAGCTTTCAAATGCAACTTGAATCACTCAATTTAGATTTAAAATGAGAAAGTTATGACCAAAATACTTAAGATGTGTCAAGCTATCATGAATTTCGAGATTTGGATTAGGATTAGGATCTCAATTGGTTAAAATTATGGAATGGAATTAAAACCTAATTAAATTGATTGCCAAATTTTATCATTTAATTTTAGAGAATATTTTGGCAATTTAGTGTACAAAAATTATGTGGCACATGTAAATAAGGTGTGGGAACTTATAGTAGAGGGTTAAGACTAGCATTAGGAGAGTGTCACTAGTATTGGTGCTAGAGCACCACGATCATTTATTTTGATGATAACAAAACACGTGTTATTTAACATTTGCAATTTGAGTCCTAGATTTCAGGTCAATTGCAAATGAGGACGTGTTTAGACGGAGTTCGAGCTCGCATCCAGGACGGATTGGAGGAGCTTGACGGAAAACACAGGAGTGTCGCGTGGAGCGAAAGATTGGAGATGGAAGACAAGAAGAATAGGATAGATTCTTTTTTATCCTTTCATGTATCTCTTGTATTTATTTTCTTGCTCTTTTTGATTCCTTAGAACATTATGTTAAAGAGCCTCAAAGTACCCTAAAAGTAGTCCTACGAACACCTGCACAACCCTAGGATACTTAGGTTTTCTGTAGAATACTTAGAAAACCAATATAGGGTTCAAACAGCACTTCCAGACGTCTAATTCCCAAATCAGACGTCTGATAAAGAATTTTAAGACGTTTGACTGTTGTTTCAGACGTCTGATAACTGTTAGGCTGGACATAGTTAGTTCTGTCTGATGAAATCAGACGTCCAGACCTTATACCAGACGTCTTAGAAGACGTCTGATGACTTTGCCAGACGTCCAATTAGTGGACCGTTGGCTGGCTTAGAAAACACTCAAGATTATGACCGTTAGAGCCTTATCAGACGTCCATAGGACTTACCAGACGTCTGATAAATGACCGTTTTGCCTCGGCTGACTCAAAATCTCTTCTCAGAGATTTTCTAGCCGTTGCAACGTTTGGAAATCAATTCCCACAGTAAAAGTAGGTTTCCAGACGTCCAGACATAGTACCAGACGTCCTGTATGTCGTCTGATGGACTTGCACAAAAACCCTGTTTAGATCTGATTCAAGTCAGGGAGAAACCCGCATAGAATCAGACGTCTGACCTTGGAATCAGACGTCTTAAAGTGGCCTTCCAGACGTCTGATGCCAGAGTTAGACGTCTGATAACCCTGTCAAATGCAATCATTGTCCTGATTTCGGCCTGATTCTCTTGGGCTTTGCACCCAACGGCTATGGAAGCTTTTCCAAGCCTTCCAAAGCCTTCCTAAGGCCTCTATAAATAGAGGGGAGCCTTTGCAACACAAAAACACACTTGGATACACTTAGACACATAAGATATACACCTAGAGAGACCAAGATACACTAAGATGAAGTATTTCCACTCTCTTGTGTCCAAGAAGCACTTGCTCTCTAAGCTCAAGCTCCATCATCTTGAGAGCATCATTCCCGTTGCGCACCCGCTCTCCCGGCGTTGATAACGAGAGCGACGTAGCGCCATCGCGTGGCACACGCACCGCGTCATCGTCGACGCACTCCTTGCAAAGGGGAGTTTCCTATTTCCTATAGAAGCTAGGTTTAATTTTGTTGGCTCTATAGGACTGTTGTTTTATTTTATCTTTGTATTTTGGTTGGGTATTCGCTTTGCGAATTCCCGTCTCCTTCGTGGGACAAAATCCTTCTCGTGGAGAGAAGGGGTTGAGGAACGCTACCCTCGTACTTGTAGCGTGGTTGTATTGAGGTTGAATCACCCTCGTTCAAAGTGATTCGGTTAGTGGATTTTGATCAACTTGGTTGATCGGAAAATCCTAACTCGAGAGGGTTAGGTGGTGGTTTTCACCTGGTTTGGGTTTCCACCTAAAAATTACTTGTGTACATTGTGCGATTGATTTTTGTGAGATTGCTTTATATTTTTATTTCCGCATATTATTACGTCACCCCTCCTAGTAGGGAAACTTTCAACTAGGAGCGTGAGTTAAGTTTTTAGGACTAAGTTTAGAATGAAGGCTAGGGTTATTGCAAGAGCTTAGGGAGAAAAATGGAGCTAGTTTAGAGTTAGGATTAGGATCAAGATTGTCTTAGGATTAGAGTTTTTGGCGAGGCTAAAACAGGTAGGTTCTGAGTAGGGTTAGGCCAAGGGTTTTTATGGCCAAAAGTGATTTTTCTCTTCTCATGTTGAGCTCTAATGACTTGAATTCTTGCTTCTTCTCCTCATAAGCTTGAATAAAAGATTCATGCACATAGAATAGCTCATTTTAGCACAAAATAGGCTTAAAATGATAGTTTTACTCCTAGCATGCAAATATGCAATTACGTACATAATGACTTAAATCTAATGCAAGTAACACCCAAAGCCAACAAAATTAAGTATGTTATTATGTAAATTAACTCACTGATGTTTGATTTGGAATGCTATTAATTTTAGGGTTTTTAGTGTCACAATCATATCTGTAGAGTGTCGCAATCTAGTCAGATGTTATTTTATTTAGATACAATTTTTTATTGGTTTAGTTTCAAGTCGACCATTGAATTAGCTATATACAAGATTTGTACAAAGAATAGAATGAAACGAATAAAAATTAATGCCTCAAAAATATGTACAACCACAAGACAAAAAGAAATTAAATAACTTAGGTTTTATGCTTCTAATTCTATACATAAGTTATTCTTCTTTATTCTTCTTACTAAGCACGCTTCTCTTCTTCTCTTTCTTTCCTTAAGTCTCTTAAGGCTCTTCTTCACTCTTTTTATTCTCTTCTTACTAAGCACTAATCATACAATTCTAAACACAGTTAATTTAGGTTATTAGTATTAATTAATCACGTAAAGAAATGACTTAGGTTAACCTGATTTGTTAAGATGTTGTTGTTAATTATAGTGTAGGGTCAAGCTAACCTAACATTTTAGATTTTTAATTCATTTAACTGGTTGAGTCCAGGTCGTTCACTGAGAGGCATAATTGTAATTTTAATTCATCATTTCAATTATTAAGTTAATGAATAAGTAATTACTTTATTAATTATATATTATGTTAAGCACATGAATATTTGCACATAAGATTGAATGTAAAATCAAGCAACTATTCCATTAATAAAAAACAAGTGTACATGAAAGATTTTCAGTGAATGACAAAAGCAAAGAAGTGTTTATTACAATAGTTAAGGCATAAAACAAATTACAATGAATATAAAATGCCTTTTATAACAAAATAGAACTCAAACACTTTCTCTTCTCAATTCTTAGCCTTCTCTTTTCTTCATCAGACGTCTTTTAAGAAAATTAGATGACTTAATAAAAATTAGACTTCTAATGAAGGCAACAAACGTCTGCTTCTCTCTTTCATTTCTCTTTATTTAATTCTTCTCCTTTTCTTTCTTTGATTTTTCAATTCTCTCATTTCTCCTTCTTTAACTCTTTCTAATCTCTTCTCTCTTAACTTCACTCTTCTTTTAAGCTCTCTGTCTCTCACTTTTAACTTCTTCTCGTCCTTAGCTTCTCTTGACTATCTCTCTTTACTGTGCATTCTCGTGTTCCATACTTACCCAAATTTCAAACTCAAACCCATGCTAACTCTTCACTTAACAAAAATTTTATTAAGTGGGTGGCTTAGGCTTTCGGGGATACACAACACTTGCAAGGATGGGACTCGACCCTACTAAGCCCAAGCTTAGTTTTCATTAGATGGGTTTTTATCTTTTTAACCATGCACAGTACTAGGCCCAATCAGGCCCACACATGTTCACGCCCACACTTGGGCCCAGGCACATAGGTGTGCACACACACACACGCTCACGTGCACTGCACGCACACTCAAGAGATCAAAATGGTAATATGGATTAGGTGCACCCAGCACTTGACAACTGAAGAGCTGGGTGCACTTTTTCGTTTTATACCAAGGTAGTGCATCTTTCATTCTCGATGTGGGACTTTCCCAGCCATTCCTCTCTCACCGCAGCTGTGTTCTGACCGGATCTTCAAGGATCGATTTCGAGCAACCCACAAGACCAAATCAAGAGAGCAAGGGCTCGATCGAAAGCTCTTGACCTTAACTTTCCAATTTGATCACCAATTTAGTGATTGGATCACTTTTGATCTGGTGATTTAGAGGAAGAACATGGCTATCTCGCCATGCCTTGGAATAAGCTTTAGAGGGTGAAATTTCAGGTCTTTTGACCTGCAGATTAGTTAATCCCCTCAATAGAGGGCCTGAGATGCAACAATGAAGCATTCCACAAGTTTTGGGAGAGGGATGAGCTTAGGAAGAGCTGCAAAAGGCTCCAAAAGCTTAGAAGCTTCAAATCAGGTGTTCAGAGCTTAGATTTAAGCTCAAATTAGTCTAGTAGATAGTTAAAAGCCTCAAGAATTGACTTAGATCGATTCAATGAATCAAGAGAAGCTAATCTGAGTAGGATTTGAGTTCAATTCTCAATGAAAAACCTCATGATCAATGTTGGGTTCAAATGAACCCAAATAGGTCAGATCATAGAATCTTTAACAACTCTCAATGAAATCCAATCAAATAAGTTCTAAATAATTCCAGGAACTTATCCAATTCATTAAATCAAAGAATTAGGCCTAATTTCCTAGAATTGAACTCAAGTTTGACCAAACTTAGGTTAAGAGTTTACTTTTAAATCCACAGCTTCCCAGATCAAATTAAATACCTAATTTGACCTAATTCAATTCAAGGAAATGATTCCACACCTTAAAATCAGGTTTTGAGCACTTCAGTAGTGTTCCTAGGCTTTGTCCCCTGAAATGTGAAGGTGATGTATTCGTCAAACGAAGCTAGAAGTTTTCAGTCCTAACCATGACCTTGAATAGGTTCTCTAAAGTTATCTCATGCTTAATGACCTATTTGTGAGCTTAAAACCTCAAGTAATGAGTCTCTCCAACTCCGCCGGAGTTGGAGAAGATGACTATCGACAGAGAGAGATTGACACTTGCACACAAATTTAGTGAGTTCTTATTGATCTTGAGATTACAAAAAAGTGACCTGGAGCTTCTCATGGAGTTTCAAAGGCCGGAACACAAGTTGAGGTCGCTGGAGCTTCGGTGATGGCAAAAATTTGCAATAAGAGATTAAATTCCCTTTAAACATATCAATAATGATCTTGAAAGACTCCTGAGGTCACAAAGAACCTCAGGAACACCTTAATTGCTCCAATTAATGTTTTGATTCAAAGATTTATCACCAAATTTAGTAAGAATGCCTCTTGAGTCCGGCTGAACTCAAGAGTAGCCTTCTCACTCAATTGAGTGAAGGGAAATGTTCAGGAAGCAACGACGATGGTGTACGTGTGTTTAATTAGATAAAAGATGTAAAGACCCATTTTGTTCTGAGTCCTTTAAGACGTCTGGACTGTTGGTCAGACATTTGGTAAGACGTCTGGACCCCTTCCGAGATGTCTGATAATTGAAAATTTGTACGTAGCTTTGCATCTGCACGCTGGCTGCGTGCAGGTTGCCCCTTCTTTCTTTCTCTCTCTCTTCTCTCCCCCACCAGAACCCTAGCGCACTCCCTATATAACCCCTCTTCCCCCCTTCCTCTTTTCCCCACTCCACCACAGCCACCTTCCTTCCTCTCCACTGCAGCGAGAGGGGCGAGCGCGAGAGAGGGTGCAAGAGCGAGCGATGAGGAGGAGAGGCGGCGTGAAGAGAGGAGGAAGAGCTTGAGCTCCCGAGCTCGTGGGAGCTCGCCGAAGGATGCACGGCCAGAGTGGCACGTGTGGGAGGAGGAGAGTGTCGGGAGAGATGACCCCGACACTTTGCTGCAGTCGAAGCTGCAGGCGAGGAGGAGAGGCCACAGCTGCACGCGGCGAGGAGGAGCAGGAGGTCATTCTGGTTCTGGGATTTTCCCAGAATCAGATGTTTGGCGTGCCATCCAATGATGGGTTGGACGTCTGGTGATGACACCGGACGTTTGAAAGCAGAACTTCGCGAAGGTACGTTCCTCTTGCGGTTACGGCCATGCAGGTCGCACTGCAGCTACGATTTGCGTGGCTAAATGTTAAGACCGAGACATCAAACACTTTTAAGACGTCTGGGAGTTGGTCCAGATGTCTGGAAATAAATTTTTGCGTGCGTACGATTGCGAGTCTGTGCGCGTGCACGCGCAAACTGAAACCCGCTGACCTGCAGATGCTTTTTCTCCCTCGACGCCTTCAAATTCCCCTTCCCTCTTCCTCACCCACCACCCCACCATCTCCTCCTTCTTCCAGCGTGAGCACGAGAGAGAGAGAGAGAGGGTAGCAGCTGCTGCAGGGTGTGTGCGGAGAGGAAGAGGTGCAGCGAGAGGGAAGAAGAGGGAGAGCGTGCGAGGAAGAGAGAGAGCCTGCCGGAGCAACTCGAGGCTGCCGGCGTGCGCGCAGAGGAGCATCCTGCTGGGGAGATCTCCCCTGGTGTTGCTGCAATTCGAGCAGTGGGCAAGCGACTGCGTGGCGAGCTCCCGCGCAGTGGGAAGAAGGCGAGGAGGTTCTGATTCTGGGAATTTTTCGCAGAATCAGACGTCTGGACCTACGTCCAGACGATGCGGGCGACGTCTGGAGGGTGATCCAGACATTTGAAAGGTACGAAATTTCTCCTCTTCCTCCTTTTTGCAGATACGGCCATGCAGGCCGATCAGCCAAAGGCTGAGACGTATTGTGATGAGAAGGCTTTCGTCGCGCGTGCAGGTTTCATTTCGAGAAGGTGCGAGGACACGCCCTCCCACGCAAATCAAACGTCTGGGCACAGCACCAGATGACGGAGAGCGTCTCCAGACGTCTGGAATTGGGTCCAAACGATTCAGCAGGCTCCCTGGAAGTCTGAGGAGCAGCGTGGAGTGAGGTATGACCTGGACCACTTTTTAAGATGTCTGGAAGGTATTCCAGACGTCTGATTTGAGTCAGAGTTATTGTTTTGACCTGTTTAGGGTCCGTTCGAGGTCTGATTTCCGCGTTTAAAATTTCGTTCTTCTCAGAATTAGTTCGTCTACTTGTTTAAAACACTTGTATCCTGTTCTAAGTGGTTCCTTGTGATTAATCCTTGTGTTAGGACCTCGTTCCGTTGCGGCTCTGGGGGTTGCGAAGGCACGCGGACCTGCCGATCACGCCACCATTACTCCCGATTTTGTAGGTAGAGTGGCTCCCCTTAGTTATTTACCAACATTAATGCATCTTTGAGATGAATAATAGATCCTAGGGTATGGCATAAATCTTAGGACCTGAAAACAAGATTGAATGATAGATCCTAGGGTATGGCATGAATCCTAGGACCTGAAAACTAGATTGAATGATAGATCCTAGGGTATGGCATGAATCCTAGGAACAGAAACACTGAAACGAATGTCGTGAATACCTGAATTGCAGTCTTGGATAAGTAGACAGAATAATTGCCTGTTGATTGCACCGCAAAAATACACCTGCAATTGTGTCGTCTTATGCTATTTCCTAGCATTACCAGTGCACATTAGGTTTCCATAGTTTCATTTGTGAAAATACATGCATGCATGCATTTAATTGAGAGGGGAGGAGAGTGAATAAATCGGCCCCTCAATTCACGTTTTCCTCAAGTGCTGCCTCATAAAATTTCCATCTTCATTTTTTATTTCTTTTTTATTTTTGACTTTCTCCCCGCGGCTACAATGCATGGCAACCTCTTCTTCTTCACGCCATGTCCTGCTCAGCCACTCCCTACCAGCCCTGCAGTCGCATGCTCAAGATCTCCCTGCCGGCCATGCAAGCCATGCACAGCCAGGGCATGGCTGTGCATGCTTTCTCCTTCTATAAAAAGAGGGCGGCTTCTTCCTTTGCAAAGAGACTGATCCTCCACACAAAAAAATCCAAGAGCAGCTCTTCTTCTCCAGGCCACCATCCCCTCCCCTCTCCCACCATACGCAGGACCTCCTCCTCTGAGGAGACACTCTGCAGGCAGGAGTCCCTCACGGTGGTGCACAACCACCACCGTGAGTCCACCACCGCCCAGCTCATCAAAGAGCCGGTGGGCGTGGTGGTATTCCCTGTTTCAACGCTCAAGCCATTTCAGCCATTGGAGCGGGAGCTTCAAGCTTTGAAGCTCAAAGCTCCGCACGCATCAGCAGCAGCAAGGCGGCAGCAGCCGCAAAGCCCTTTCCGCGCACACCTACAGGTCACCCTCGCCTCCAGCGCACGCCTACAGGCGCCCTCGCCTCCCTCTTCTTCACACTGCACTCGCCTTTTCGCCCGCAACCGGCCACCGCGTGCCCCTGCAGCGGCCGGCCAAGCTTCACTGCGCCCGCCAGCCAACACCTGCAGGCCACCGCGTGCCCTGTCGCGCTCCTTCGCCCGCAACCCAGCCCTCTCCGCGCGCCCTGTCGTGACGTCCCGCCCGCAAGCCACAGCCGGTGCCACTCTTCCGCGCACGCACCGAGCCGTCCGCACTCACAGCACCTGCAGCATCCGGTTTTGAGGCTTGCTCGGCCACTATAGCCACTGTTCACGCGTTTCTGCGGAACACTGTGGCTACAGTGGGGTGACAGGTGAGTTTCTCACTTATTCGATCACCCGACACGCCGAAATCGGCCTTCGCCGGCGCACGCGTTCCGCTCCAGCACCCGCTCACGCGTCTGCGTGCGGTCCTCTGCCAGCGCCCGCTCCCGCCCGCATCTTCGCCCGCGTGCCCCGCGTGCGTCCGCTCCAGCTCTCCGTGCAGCGCTGTGCGCTGCGGTCCTCTCTCCGCACCCACGCCCTCCAGTGGCACCTCTTTGCGCGCATACGTGCCTGCGCGCACGCTTGAAGCCTCCAGACATCAGGCCTGAAGCTGCAGATGCCTTAAACCCTCCAGACTTCACTCCAGCAGCGCCCTTTCTCTCTCTCTCTCTCTCACACAGCACTCTCTCACTCTCTTTACCGACACTTACACACACACACTCACACTCTCACACACACACACTCTCACTTATATAGTATTATATACATATATATATACATATACATATATATATACATATACATATATATATTGATATATATACATATATTTATATACATATAGATATATACTTATATTTATACATATAGTAGTACCTATATACTTAAGTATTAGTATACATACATACATATATATATATTTATATACTTATATATATACATATATATTTACATATATACATATACTTATATACATATATATATAAATTTATATATACATATATCTATACATATATTAGTACTTATATAACTATGTATTAGTCTATATACATACATACATACATACATACATACATACATATATATATATATATATATATATATATATACACACACATATAAACATCTATATACTTATATATATATATATATACATATATATACACATATACTTATACACACATACATACATACATACATAGATATATATATATATATATACACATACATATATACATATCTATCTACATATATCTATATACATATATTACTATATATATATATTTACATCTATATAGTTATATATACATACTTATACAAATATATATATATATATCTATACATATAACTATCTAGACTTATATATATATATATATCTACATATATATATACACATATATATACATATATAACTACATATATATATACCTATATATTTTTAACCATATATATATATACACATAGATATATTTACATATATACATATATATATATTTTCACATTATTTACCATACTTGATATCGCTGGAATATCTGCACTAGTTGCTGATATTCCCCGATATACGCGTACAAAAAGCGTGGTTACACTTGTTGGTGCTAGAGCACCACGATCATTTGTTTTGATGATAACAAAACACGTGTTATTTAACATTTGCACTTTGAGTCCTAGATTTCAAGTCAATCGCAAATGGATACGTGATTAGACGGAGTTCGAGCTCGCATCCAGGACGGATTGGAGGAGCTTGATGGAGAACAGAAGAGATTCGCGAGGAGCGATATATTAAAGATGGAAGGAAATGAAGAATATGATAGATTTCCTTCTTTTGTACTTGTTGTATTTTTCGTTTCTTTTGTTGCTCTTTATTTCCTTAGATAATATATGTTAAAGAGCCTTAAAGTACCCTAACAGTAGTCCTAGGAACACCTGCACAACCCTAGGATACTTAGGTTTTCTGTAGAACATTTAGAAAATCAATATAGGGTTCAAACAGAGTTTCCAGACGTCTAATTCCCAAATCAGACGTCTGATAAAGTATTTTAAGACGTCTGACTGTTGTTTCAGACGTCTAATAACTATTAGGCTGGACATAGTTATTTCTGTCTGATGAAATCAGACGTCCAGACCTTAGACCAGAAGTCTTAGGAGACGTCTAATGGATTTGCCAGACGTCCAATTAGTGGACCGTTGGCTGGCTTAGCATACACTCAAGAATATGACCGTTAGAGCCTTATCAGACGTCCATAGGACTGTCCAGACATCTGATAATTGACCGTTTTGCCTCGGCTAACCCAAAATCTCTTCTCAGAGATTTTCTAGCCATTGCAACATTTGGAAATCCATTCCCACAGAAAAAGTAGGTTTCCAGGCGTCCAGACATAGTGCTAGACGTCCTATATGTCATCTGATGGACTTGCGCTAGAACCCTGTTTAGATCTGATTCAAGTCAGGAAGAGACCCGCCCAAAATCAGACATCTGACCTTGAAATCAGACGTCTTAAAGTAAACTTCCAAACGTCTGATGCTAGAATTAGACGTCTGATAAGCCTGTCAGAGCAATGATTGTTCCTGATTTCGGGCTGATTCTCTTGGGCTTTGTTCCCAACGGCTATAGAACATTTCCTAAGCCTTCCAAAGCCTTCCTAAGGCCTCTATAAATAGAGGGGAACCTTTGCAACACAAAAACACACTAAGACACACCTAGAGACACCTAAGTAACATAGTTCCACTCTCTTGTGTCCTAGATAGCTCTTGCTCTCCAAGCTCAAGCTCCATTCTCTTGAGAGCATCAAGCTGTTGCGCACCCGCTCTCCTGCCGTTGTTCACGAGAGCGAAGTTGCACCGTCGCGTGATACACGCATCCGCGTCATCGACGCACTCCTTTCAAAAGGAAGCATCCTATTTCCTATAGAAGCTAGGTTTAAAATTACTTTGTTGGCTCTATAGGACTTGTTGTTTATTTTATCTTTGTTATTTGGTTGGGTATTCGCTTTGCGAATTCCCGTCTCCTTCGCGAGACAAAATCCTTCTCGTGGAGAGAAGGGGTTGAGGTACGCTTGTGAGTCTGCGCGCGTGCACGCGCAGACTGAAACCCGCCGATCTACAAACGCTTTTTCTCCCCCGATGCCTTCAAATACCCCTTCCCTCTTCCTCACCCACCACCCCACCGTCTCCTCCTTCTTCCAGCGTGAGCACGAGAGAGAGAGAGCGAGGGTAGCAGCTGCTGCTGGGTGCGTGCGGAGAGGAAGAGGTGCAACGAGTGGGAAGAAGAGGGAGAGCGCACGAGGAAGAGAGAGAGCCCACCGGAGCAACTCGAGGCCGGCTGACGTGCACGCGGAGGAGCGTCCTGCTGGGGAGATCTCCCCTGGTGCTGCTGCAGTTCGAGCAGCGGGTGAGCGGCTGTGTGGCAAGCTCGCACGCAGCGGGAAGAAGGCGAGGAGGTTCTGATTCTGGGAATTTTTCCCATAATCAGATGTCTGGACCTATGTCCAGATGACGTGGGCGTCGTTTGGAGGGAGATCTAGATGTCTGAAAGGTACGAAATTTCTCCCCTTCCTCCTTTTTGCGAATACGGCCATGCAGGCCGATCCGCCGAAGGTTGAGACGTGTCGTGATGAGGAGGCTTTCATCGCACGTGCAGGTTTCGTTTCGGGAAGGCGCGAGGACATGCCCTCCCATGCAGATCAGACGTCTGGGCATAGCACCAGACGGCGGAGAGCATCTCCAGATGTCTGGAGAGGTGGTCGGACGTCTGGAACTGGGTCCAGACGATTCAGCAGGATCCCTAGATGTCTGCGGAGCAGCGTGGAGTGAGGTATGACCTGGACCACTTTTTAAGACGCCTGGAAAGTGTTCCAGACGTCTGATTTGAGTCAAAGTTGTCATTTTTGACCCGTTTAAGATCTGTTCGAGGTCTGATTTCCGCTTTTAAAATTTCGTTCTTCTCAGAATTAGTTCCTCTACTTGTTTAAAATACTTGTATCCTGTTCTAAGTGGTTCCTTATGATTGATCCTTGTGTTAGGACCTCATTCCGTTGCGGCTATGGGGGTTCTGGAGGCACGCGGACCTACCGATCACGCCCCCATTACTCCCGATTTTGCGAGTAGAGTGGCTCCCCTTAGTTATTTACCAATATTAATGCATCTTTGAGATGAATAATAGATCCTAGGGTATGGCATGAATCCTAGGACCTGAAAACTAGATTGAATGATAGATCCTAGGGTATGGCATGAATCCTAGGAACAGAAACACTGAAACGAATGTTGTGAATACCTAAATTGCACTCTTGGATAAGTAGATAGAATAATTTCCTGTAATTGGATAACAGCTGCCTGTGAAATGTAGAGTACTGCTACTAGTAACTACTACATGTAATTTCTGTTGTTTGGAAATTCAATTGAGCTGCTTGTATATAAATTGGTATTAAATGTTGGAAACACAGGCTAAATGTGAACGAAATTGAAATGATGAAACCTAGTATGGCTTGGTCTGAGAAATATGAGCATGAACCCTACGGGGAATTAGGAGTAGAACTCCTGGAAAATAAATAGAAAGGAATTGGGAAAGTGGATGGGGAAGTGAGCTGGCCCTTGAGTACGGAGTACCAAGGAGAGCAACTGTCCCCCTATTTAGTGTAGAGCGGAGCTAGCCGCCCCAGGGACCCGGGGTTAGGTCTGGCCACTTTGTACCAACTTTGGCCCTCACGTACACAGTACCAGGGAGAGCTACTAGTGTAGGGAGAGAGCTAGCCACCCCACGGGCCAAGGGGTTCAGCTAGCCGTCCTACACCGACTCGTTAGGCCCACTGGGCAAACCAGGGTAGTCAGGCGAGGGTGCGCGGACTGTGGAGGGGCAAGACCCCTGTTTGGTTACTAAGGAGGGGTTGGACCCCTGTTACTGAGAGGGCTCTACCCTATACTGGTTCCGTGCTGTGCTTTGGGCGCACCCGTTAACGGAAACAACTGACCGCGTGCTAGTGCAGGGTATCTACCCGTGCGTTCATCACGCGTGCTGTAGTCACCGTTACGTCTGTCAGTGACATTGGGGTGGTTGACTGAGGGTAGGACCACCATGGGGGACTCTCCCGGCCAGGAGAGCACCACATTCTACTTCTACTTTTCGCAAAAGACTGCAATCAAGATCGTTCCCACGAGGAACATTCGATATCAAGAGAAAGATCTGAGAAATAATTCAAGAAAGAGTAAATAGAGGAATAAAGAAAGAAATAAAAAAAAAATAACAGCTACTTGTCCACCTTTACTGTTGTCTTAGCTTGCTGGTTGCCACTCTGCTTAGCGTTTCGCTGACGTGTCACATTTGTCACCTTTGTCAGGATCAGGTGTTGAGCAGCCAGAGCCTGCGGCTTCAGAGGGTGCTGGGCCTAGTAGAGCCCAGTAGTTGTACTTTTGTTGTACCATTTCTCTGTAGTAGTGAGTATTTCTGTTTAACCTTGTACTCTTTATTGTAAACTTCATATTCTGTACATGTTTTAAATTCTCTACTGTTGTGGTGGTATGTACTATAGTAGTTCCTTTCTTTACTATTGTACTTTTGTTATTATTAGTTACTTGCATGGTGAATGTGGTTTATTTTATTGCTTTTTGGTTACTTTCTCGTTGGACGACTGGGTCTTGGGATCAGTCGAGTCGGTCTGATTCTCGTGTCCTGTAGGGATTCGGGAATCGGGTCGTAACACTAAATATAGGTGATTCGCCTGTCACGTACAGGGATAGCTTCGGGAAGGTGCGGGGCATGCCCTCCCACGCGTTTCGGACGTCTGGACAGCTTACCAGACGATTGGAGGAGAGGTCGGACGTCTGGAGTTGGGTCCAGACGATCCAAAAAGGGTTCTGGACATCTAAAGTCGACGCAAGAACCTGAGGCGAGACTCTGGTTACTTTTAAGACGTTTGGACCTTGTGTCAGACGTCTGATTTAGGTTTGCAGTCCTGTTTTAACTCGTTTAGGGTCCGTTTGGGGTCTGTTTTAATCAAACAAGCTATCGGTGGATTCCTTGCGAGTTCCTCTACTTGTTAGAAGGCCTTTTATACTGTTCTGAACATTCCGTTGTGTTATGTTCCTTAGTATAGGATTTTGATCCATTGCGTGTTTGGGGCCTACAAGGGCACGTGAGCTTGCCGTTCGAGCTCCCAGTACTCTCGGATTGTCTGATAGAGTAGTTTCCCCCTATTTTAATTATAAAACCTGAATGCATATGTGAAATTGGATAATTAGAAACCTAGGATGTGGCATGAATCATAGGACGAAAAGTACTTGCATTGTTTGTATGTGTGTTTGAGATTGCAGTCTTAAATGAATGAATAGAAATGTAAACAACTGTCTGTTAATAAATAAGAGCTGCCTGTGAAATATGAAATGCCTGTGCTAGTTAGACAGATACCTGTGACATTTCTTGTGTATATGCAAATTGTGGAAACACGAGTTGCATGTGTAAAATCTGAGAACGGAAATGTGAATGATGGAACATGGTATGGAATAACATGGGGAATACGAGCATGAACTCTACAGGGAATTAGGAGTAGAGCTTCTGTGGATAAATGGAATGGATCTAAAAATGTGAGTGGGAAGTGTGCTGGCCCTTGAATATGTAGTACGAAGGAGAGCGACTGTCCCCTGTTTAGTGTAGAGCGGAGCTAGCCGCATTGGGTTGGGACCCGGGGTTAGGATTGGCCACTCTACATCGACTTCTTTGGCCCTCATGTACACTGTATCGGAGAGAGATACTAGTGTAAGGAGAGAACTAGCCACCCCACGGGGCTCGGGGTTCAGCTAGCCACCCTATACCGACTTGTTAGGCCCATTGGGCAAACCGGGGTAGTCAGACGAGGGTGCGCGGACTGTGGAGGGACGAGACCCCTGTTTGGTTCTAAGGGGCTAGACCCTTGTTATTGGGAGGGCTAGGCCCTATACTGTTCCATGCTATACTTTGGGCGTACCCGCTAGCGGAAACGACTGATCGCGTGCCAGTGCGGGGTAGCTACCCATGTGCTTATCGCACGTGCCGTAGTCACCACTACGTCTGTCCATGGCCTTGGGGTGGTTGACTGGGTGTAGCTACCCCGGGGGACTCTCCCGGCCAGGAGAGCACCACGTGTGCCTTCTACTCTTCGGAAAAGGCTGCAATCAGGATCATTCTCACGAGGAACATTCGAGATCAAGAAAGACATCTGAAAGTAAACCAATGGGTAAAAGGAAATGACTAGTAAAATAAAACAATTGGAAAAGATAAATTTACCTGTTAGCCTTTACTGCTTTAGGTAGTCTGGTTACCACTCTACTCAGCGTTCGCTGACTCCATTTACTTGTAACCCTTTTCAGGTCTAGGTGTTGAGTAGCCCGAGTCACCAGTTGCAGAGGGTGCTGGGCCCAGTCGAGCCCAGCAGTAGTTCCTATTGTGGTTGTACTTTTTTTTTGCTAGTGAGTTAGACTGTTGTTACCATTCTGTTTCTATACTTTGTTTCCGCTTTACTGTTGTAGTGGTGATATGTACTGCTAGCAGCTTTTACTTCCTTTACTGTTGTACTCTTTTACTGTTAGTAACTTAGCATAGTGAATGTGGTTTACTTTCCTTCTTTTTGGTTATTTCTTGTTGAGCCGATCTCGTGTCCTGTAGGGATTCGGGAACCGGGTCGTAACAGAAGAACTCCTCTGAGCTAGCCATTGACAGCAGCTCAAAGGTTGAAGGTGAAAATTAGGCATTTTAAGTGGAGATGATTCTAGGACTAATTGGAAGTGAGATCGGGGCCCTGATATTGTAGAGAAGTGGTGGAGGGCCCCTAGTGGCTATGATCTAAGCTGTAGACCTCCACCATAGATAGCGGAGGTCTCTGGTGAAAGTGGAGTGGATTAAGCATAAAAGCTAATAGATTTTAGAGGGAAGAAGGTGAAAAGTGATCGTGGTGAGATGAGGAAGGTGATTGGGTGAATGAAAAAGTGAATTAAAGTCCGTTGAGGTCGGAATTGACCTCACCAAAGTCGGGGAAGAAGACTTGCATCTAAGCTTAAACTAATCTAACTAACTATCTAACTATCTAAATTTACTATAGAATAAAAACTATGCTAATCTACGATTACCTAGACGAAGGGGGAAGAAGATCTCCATCGATGGCACGTAACAGAGGACGAAATCCGATGAAGTCAGATCAAACTTCGGTGAGAAAGGAAGCAGAGTAGAGAGGAAGATGGGGCGCTCCTAGGCTCTGTCACAACCGTGGGAGAGGAAGAGGGGGTGAGAGAGGCAAACACCTTCGCTGGAAGTGCTCCGAAAGCGGGGTGAGAGGTCGCCGGAGAGGAAGGGAATAGCCTATCGTCGGTCTCAGTTGGGAGAAGAGGGTAGGGAGCTGACCCTTGTAATCGGAGAGGTAGGGGGTATTTATATGTGGAGCAGGTGGTCAAGGGGGAAGAACTTGGACAGAATTGAGTTTAGGTGCATCCTAACTCACCGATGTCGTCTTCGATGCTGGTGAAGTTAAACACCTAGTCTAAATAGGATTCAAGGATGATCCGGTCCGTTGGATGGAAAGCTAGAGGCAAGTGGAGTACTGGTAGCAGCGGTGGTGAAGTTCAAACGTAAGATCGGCGATGAAACGACGGTACGAACACCAGCCATCCTCGGTCTTCCAATCAGAAGATGAAGATGAAGACGATGGAGAGCTATGCTCATAGGGGCCTATTTATAATAAAAGGACCTAAATGAAATAAAAAGGACTCCACTGAAATGAAAGCTAAGGACCTAAACGTAAATAGTGAGTTTCAAGCCGTATTTTAATTTATTTATTTCTCAACTTTTTATATAATTATAAATTAGGTAAATATTGTATTTATACCTTGAAATTATGTTTTTTTCATTTTTAGATATATTTATTTAAATTATTAATTTAATTAAGTTGATTACATACTTAGGCCTTAAAATTAATTAAGTTAATTTAAATATTAAATATTTAGCTAAATGATTATTAATTGAGTCCAAATTATTAATTAAATTATTATTAAGATTAATTGATATTTAATTTAGCATTTTTAACTTATTTTGAAAGTCCTTAGTATTTTATCCCCTAAAGTATAATTAACCTTGTATTAAGTTTATTCTTAGCTAATTAACTAGGGAAACTAATTAATTAAGGATAGTTAGGACTCATGATAAGTCTCTCATCAAGAACTCTATTCTTCTTCTTCTTCTCAGACTTAAAGCACTTCTTCTCTCATTAGGCACTAGGCTTCTTAAGATTTTCCTCTTCAGATTTTACTTCTCTTCTTTTTCTTTTCCTAAAGCCTCTCTTCTTCTTTTCTTAGTCTTAACCCTTAGCATTCTTTTCTTCTCCACTGCACGAGCCTCTTCTTTTCTTCTCTTCACTCAACTCATCTTTAGCTTAGCCTCTTAATTACTCTTCTTAAGATCTCATTAAGTCCCCAAATAAGTTCTTAATCACTCTCTTAATTTTCTCATTAACTCCTTAAGCACAGCACAAAACCCTCTTCACTTGTCTT
This sequence comes from Thalassia testudinum, assembly GCA_037157565.1. NCBI lineage: Eukaryota > Viridiplantae > Streptophyta > Magnoliopsida > Alismatales > Hydrocharitaceae > Thalassia > Thalassia testudinum. Next base: position 17,862,602 of record JAZHRO010000015.1, on the reverse strand, counting down.
TCTTTTCTTCTCTAACCCAAAAATATGGTCCTAATGGACCTATAGGTTCTCGCCCAGCGGGCCGCCCAATGGGCCACGCTCATTGTGCCCTCAAAGATCAGAAGTAACGTGCACACACTTGTAGGCGTCGTAGTCGCTTGGAGGGGTAAGGTCCACAAAACTTGAAATACTACATCAGCATGGCAGTTGGCCATGATGTGGTGCTAAAAGAGTGTCCTTTCTATGCTATGATGTAAGTAGGACTTTAGGAATGTAATTAAGGGTTCATTAGTGGTGATAATTATAAATTAAAGTTACAATAGGTTAATTAACATTTAACTATTTATTTCATATTTTTAATTAATTTATTTACAAATCCTAATGTGCATTTAAATTAAGTGCTAAGTATGTACATAATAAGCTTATTTAACTTATATACACATACATATACTACTTAATTAAGTTATAAATAGGTTAATCTACAAACTAAATATCATAATTAAGGATTTTAAGTTAATTAATTAGATTTACTAATGTACATGTACACTATACATATGTACATAAACTATATACATATTATACATATAAATTAGCTATACAATATAGTACCATACGATACACATAACTTAAGTTATAAATAAGTCAAAATTAAGTTAGAATATAGGTTACAAATATACATTATAAATTAGATTCCTAAATAGTTAACTTACTAATATAGGTTAGGTTAAATTAGCTAATGTACATTAATAACTTAGAGTTAATACACTATATACAATATATACATGTGTTTTTAGGATTTTTGAGAGTTTTTTCATTTTTGTTTTTTGTTCTGAGTTTTAACTTGGAAAATAAAGGAAAGAAAGCTAAGAAAGTGAAGAGAAAGGTTCTTTTTGGATTTTTGAATTTTCTTCTTTTATTTCTAAACTAAGGAGAAATCTAAACTACTAGTGGCATTTTCTCTAATATAAACACTTAAAACCCTAATCTAACAACTCACACAAGTCTAATATACTCTAATCTCACTCATTACACTTTTTGTTTATTTATTTACACTAATTATCTAATTATCACCCTAATTATAGTAATAAAGCCTAAAATAGGCCAAATAAAGGTTAGAAAATTAATCCAAGTCTGCAAAAATTCAACAAAGATGCTGGAAATTAAGATTTGAACACAAGAAACTTCCAGCAATTGATAAACACTAAAAACTAACACAAAAACATGATTTAAGCATTGAATTCACATCAAAATACAATTTATAATAGTTAACAAGTTTCCATACTATTGATAAAGAAATTCATGAAGGTTTTACAATGCTTACAGATCAAACTAAAGCAAAGTAAAATACATGAATGCTTATGAAGTGGATTTTTAACATTAAACCATCTTAGAAACCCATCTTGATCAAACAAGAGCATGAATTGATAAGGAACTTCAATTCAAAATCTTAGCAGGTCATGACAGGTAGTAATATTGTTGCTACGATCTAATTTCCTTCAGATTGATCTAAGGTCTAACATTTGAGTTTTAAGGTTTGCTTACACATCTGGAATGCTGAACTATGAAAGATTAATTCTAGGAGATCCATTACACATAAAACATCATTCAAATACCATTTAAAATTCACTATCAAAGTTCATTCAAAGTTCATCCAGAATACAACTCTGACTACTGTTGAAAAGCTTCTCATATCAAAATTAAGGCTTAAAACAATCTTTAAAACACTCCAATATGTTGCATAAACATCTAATATCATCTCAAACTCATTCAAAACATCAAAAATCAGCTTGAAGCCTCAGGTCTTCTAGATCAACTCGGAACCTGAGGATTGAAACCAAAAATCTCAAATTGAACTCAAATTAATTAAAAACAAATCTCAAGTGTCGCAAATGCCCTTTAGAGGTTCTAGGACTCTTTACATACTAGATCAAAACTCCATGAACCAAGAAACCCTAGTTTGATCATCCTCTTACGTTAGTGACAACATGAAGAGGATGGATCGACTTAGGCATTCAAATCCATGGAAAAGTACTTAAAAATTGTCATAAAAACTTCCCAACCATTATACAACCTTTGGATAGCAGAACAACAATAAGTAAAATCAAAATGTTGCCCAGGGGGCTCTTGCTTTTAGCTCGATGCGGTGATATGATCACCTGGGATCTCTGCACACCATTGATTGGTGTTCAGGGGTCCTAGGCGATGCTTACGAATCAATTAGGTCATTGCAAGGACCTAAAATCATGCAATAGATTTTCATAGGTCCTCTTTATCAGTATAAAGAACAAAATAGGTATGAAGACTAAAATTGGGTGTGAGACTAATAAGCAATAAAAATAGAAAATCAAATTATCTTAAACCCTTTGCAATCAATCCAATTGCTCAATTAAAAGCTCAATTGACTTGATTCGATCGGATTAAGCTCCATTGTTCATTAAATCCACCAACCACCCGTTAAGGCCAACTCATGCTCGATCAATCAACTTGAACAAAATACTGATAAGAGGAGGCCTCTTGTGATCTGATGACATGTATGAGAGCACCCTCAAGTGGAATTAGCGCACTAATGGATCTGAGAGCTAAAAAGCTTCAGAACTTGTGGCTGCTCTAATGGAGGGGATGGTCTGGCGATTAGAATGGTGAGGAAAATACTAAAGTGTGATCATGAGTGAGGGGGAAGGTTTGTGGATTGTGATGAAGGAATTGTTAATCACTTTGAATCGTATTTTAAAATCGATGCGTTGAAGTATAGATTGAATCAGCATGAAAAACAAATAGAATTTATACTTAAATGGAAGTCCGAGGTCGTTCACTGGGAGCAAATAGGAATTCATATGCTAATCTCAAATAAAATGTAATTAAGCATAAGATTCAAGCCAAATAGTACCAAGAAATGAATAATAATTACTTAGAAATGATAATCAATGTAAAGCATGAGTTGAACAATAATTGTGCATGGAAAAGAATCTTAAAGCAAAAACAATGGTGATTTAGATCACCAATTATTAAATTTAAACATATATGCATTGAGTTCAAATAATGCAATAGTGCCATCAACCATTCAAACTTAGGTACTCAAATATATTAACAGTATCAACTGCCTTTTCCCAAGTCAAATGTGTTAAGTTAGCCTTGCTACAGTGACAAGAGGGCACTATGCTTCTTCTTCGGCCTCCTTTTCTTTCTCTGTTCTTCTTCTCTTCTTCTTCTTTCTACTAACCTCTTCAAGCCTTAGCTCTTCCCTTCAATTCTCCTTCCTTTCTCTTTTGTCAAGGCATTCTTCCTTCTCCTCTTGGCTTTCCTTCTTCACGCACAGAGGGAGGCAATCCCTCCAGCGGCTAAGTGTCAGCCGATTCTCAAGAGAGAAAAGCCCCCTTCTGCCCCCGTGCTCTCTTTCCTTCCTCTCTTTGGGTTTTCCTCCTTCTCGCCTTCCCAAGGCCACAGTACCGGGTAATCAGATATTCGGGTAGAGCGCACCTGAAACTAGGCTGACCGGCAGTGGGTGGTGAGCGAGGAGTGTATGGGTTAGGCGGGTATACGGGTCGGAGCCAGGCCCGTGTGTAGGTGTCACAGGTGAGGCAGTGTTGGGTGAGAGGGGACCTCACCCCTGTGTGTTGAGGGGATATGCCTACAACACAAAATCAACTTATGCATGCACGTTAGGCTACCGCTCTACGATGTGGGACTATGTTCCCACATCTCTTCCTCGCATTCTGGCAGAAGGTCCTTCGTCAAATTGGAGGAGGTGCTGCTATTGGGATCCTTAATTGAGGACCTGGACACGTACGTGGGAAGAATCTGCGTAGCTTGGAACAAGCACCTAAAGCGAATGCGACCTGGGAACTCAAGATATGTCGGAGAACTTCAAGGGTGACAACGGAGCTCCAGTCAGACCTGAAATAAAGGAATATGGCCTCTCGACCCAATTAAACACGTTCACCAGTATCGCCGGAAGGTGTGGAGTAAGATGGCGGTGATTTTGTGGAGGATGGCTGCCTGTTGTGGTTGGTCGAAGGCGGAAATGAACGTGCAATGAGGGGTTGTTCGAGGAGAGTGTTGGGTGCGTGAATGGAGAGATAATGAGAGGGCTTTTGTGTGGGAGGATGAGGCAAAGGTTATGAGGTGGTTGATGAGGCGGATGGAGGTGTGTAGCGGCGAGAATGCCTCGTCGGAGGAGGTGTGTAGCGGCGAGAATGCCTCGTCGGAGGTTAGGTCGACGTCGGAGAAGACGGAGGTGAACGGCGGAGTCAAGGGGATATTTTTGGGTATAAAACTAACCTAAGAGAATTAAGGATCTAATCTTACCCTAATTTAATAGACGAAAAGGGGGAGAATGGCACAAGCATTGGTAGGTCGACACTGGGGAAGAAGACGCTCCAATTAGGGTAGGACGGCAAGGATGAAGGAGATAGAGGTGCCTGCTAGTATGGCGTGACGGGGAGGAAGGCAGGGAAGGAGGATCTGTTGCTGGTATTCCGGTCAGATGAAGGAAGGAGTTGGAGGAGCTCATCGGATGTCGAGGAGCTTCAACCAGATGAGGAGAGATGAAATCAAAGGGGAATCCGGTCAAATTCGAGCGTGAAGAACTCGGTATGATTTGGGGATTCTTTTATAGGCCTCTGGAGGATGATTTGAGCTTAGGGAACAAGCTTCCCAAGCTAGGAAAGCTCGTCGGAGTTGGAAACCTAAAGATACCCGAATCCCTCATGCGTTCGCATGAGAGATTCGAAAGGTTTTGGGGCTCATGCACGGGTGCAATGGAGAGAGAACTCCTCAAGGACTCTCCCTTCCACTTTTGGAAGGGAATGATTGATTAGAGAAGTTCTCTTCAATCAAAGGTCGCCAGAGTTGTAGGATTAGGATTTCATGGAGGTAGGGACCTATTTGTGAAGAAGATGACAAAGCTGGGGGGCTATTTGTAAGAAATTCAAAAGCTAAGGGGCCATGTGAAATAAAGAAAGTCAGACTTGGACCAAAGTGCAAACTAGGTTGAAATAATGTCAAATTGGGCCCAAATTTTGGTACAAGCTTAATTTGGATCTAAGGAATTCAATGGTGAAGTTGGATTTTGGTTTTGACTTAGTTTGATAGGGTAATTTATGCAAAAACCTAAATTAGGGCAAAAGCCTGTCTATGGCTCTGTTTTGGGTCCAGTTGGGTTCTAATGGTCAAATCAAGCATATTAAACACTAGAGAATATTTTTATATGAATTTTAGGGGGTTTAGGTTGATAGGAGCTCTGATACCACTTGAACAAGCTCTGATACCATTTGATGGAGCTCTTAAATAGGATATATAGAATATGGCTATGCGCACAAATACTTAAACAAACAAATCAGTAATAACAAGAAAGATTTGCACAAATAATCAAACCACAAAAAAGTGGCACAATATGCATAGTGGTTCCCCTCCCTTGGGTACTCCACTACCTAAGCCTCCCAGCTTAGGGCTTTTAACCCGATTCCCTCAACCCCAAGGGAATCAATTTACTATACTGAGGTAATTAATGGGTTACCTCAACCCAAGTATAATAACGGGTTTATTACAACCCAACGAGCAACAAGCTCAAATATAAAAGAAGTACAGGTGTAAGACAAAAAAAATCTTACAACTAGAACCTAAGTCTCTCAACAATAACTAAAACATGATACCAATTTGAGAGCCTAGAATGAACGTGAATGCCTTGACAATGTGTGAAGAAATCACGTCGATGTGCTTGCAAGTCCGTAGAGAGATTGAGAGCAGCAAACTATTCCTTCTCTTGAATATGTGGTGGAAAAATGTGAAATATAGCTCTAGGAGTTTTCCTTGTATTTCTAATATTTCTTGTGTGCAAACAAAGAGTCCTAGGGTCATTTTATAGAGTTTAGGACCTCAGGGATTCGTCTACTAGACGTTGGGATTTAATTCTCAACGTTCACATAGCCTAAATTAATTTTCTGCCATTCTGTTTTGGGCTAACGGCTAGCTGATACCGGTACAAAAGTACCTGTACCGGTACTAGCAGCTCACTGCCACCAGTATATGAGTCCTGGTACCATTACTCATCATGGGTACCGATACTTGTGACTCCCAGGTTTGGAATTCCTTGGGCACAGTAACCTACCTGTACCGGTACTCATCATGGGTACCGATACTTGTAAGGTTCAGGCCAGAATTAAGCCTTCAACCTGTGGCCAACATGTACCGGTACTCATGATTAGTACCGGTACTTGTTGCTCACAGTTTGAGATGAATTCTCAAATTTGTGCCTTGCAAATACCACTGCTGATGAACAGTACCGGTACTTGCTTACAAGTACCTGTTTTAAGCATTTTAATCAATTATGTTCTTCAAAAACAAATGCCATATAAATCCTAATTTATCTCTAATTGATTTTTATGATCTAAGTTAAATTCTCTTGTTAAGAGGCATACAATCTATGAAAACCTAAACTAAAAAAAATAAAGGGTCGAAGATGATCTTCTTCTTGATCCATCCTTGTCATCATTTTCTCTTTCTCGTCATCATGCTTCCATCATTTCTTGTTTGCCTTGCTCCTTCACCTAAATCTGAAAAATACTTAATGACAAACATTAATCCATAATAATTTTGTTAACACCAAAACAAGATGTGGAACAAGGTTCCAACAATCTCCCCCTTTTTGGTATTGACAAAGCTATCTTGCAAATAGATAATTATAAGAAAAAAATAATTTTTAACAATGTTATATGAAGGAAAAGTTTTCATTTTAATCCTCCCCCTCAATATAAGCTCCCCCTAAAAATATTACTATTTGCCATCTATCTTTCTCCCCCTTTTTGTTAATCACAAAAAAATGAAGAAATATCATACCATAAAATTTACCAATAGTAAAATGGAGCTTGCGGATACCAAGCATCTCTCGTCCAACATTCTTGACCTTCATTCAACCTGTAGAAAGGTTGAAGTGTTCCGTTATGTGCCTTGAACACCCATTGATTACTTTGATCTACTCCTATAAAACAAATATCTTTTCTAGGTACCCATTTTCTTGTGGGTCCTTTAGAGTTAGCACCTTTCAAATCCTGAGATTTATAAGTCTTTTGATACATCCATGCATGTCTAGGTGCATGTGATTTATTTTGTATATTCTTTTTACTTGGAAATTTTGATTTTAATGAATCACAAAATTCAGTGTTTAGCCTAGTTGTTATTTTAAGATTATTTAAAGTACCTTCAAAGTGCTCATAAATATCTTCTAATTCTACTATCTTTGCATGCAACTGATTATTAGTTTCTTTTGACATTTCTAATTTTATTTCTAAACATGATTTTTCTAACTCTAATGTTTGAAAATTATTCTTTAAAACCTTATTTTCCTTTTTAAATGACCTAACTTTATGATATAGTTCTTCATAAGCTTCTAATGATTCTTCAAAAGAAAAATCAGGGTTTACCTCATTGTCTGTATCTTCCATAGTTGCTGCCAAACATAGATGAGAGATCTCGTCGTCATCTGATTCACTAGAGTTGGTGTCCATGTCGGAGTCGCTATCATCCCATGTTGCTTTTAAAGCTCTCCTCTTCTTCTTCTTGACTTCTTTTGTGTCTTTCCTTTTGTCTTCCTTCTTCTTGTTCGTAGGGCAATCCTTCCTCAAGTGCCCCTTTCTCTTGCACTCATAACAAATAACATTAGTTGAAATTTTATTGATATGCTTACCTTATTTTTGAAGAAGTCTTTGAAGCTTTCTTGTGTCTCCATCTCTTCATCTTCGGATTTTGAGGTTGTTGAGTCCGAGTCCTTCTTAATTGCTCTAAAAGCAATGTTCTTCCTTTTGCTAGACATCTTCTCCTCCTCGTTCCTCTTCATGTTTTCTAGTTGGACTTCGTAAGCCATAAGGCTACCAACTAGATCATCCAAGGGGAGAGTGGAGAGGTCCTTTGCCTCTTGGATGGCTGTGGTCTTTGGAGACCAATCACTTGTAAGAGATCTTAAGATCTTCCTTACAAGCTGCTCTTCCGTGAACTTCACTCCAAGGTTCTTTAGGGGGGTAACTATATCCCCAAACCTTGTGTACATGTTTTTGATCATTTCTCCTTTAGTCATCCTGAAACACTCATAGTTTTCAGTTAGAATTGAGATACGAGTTTCCTTTACCTTGTTTGTACCTTCGTAGGTGACCTCGAGAGTGTTCCAAATTTCGTATGCGAATTCGCATGTCGAAATTCAGTTGAACTCTTCCCTTAACAACGCACAATAAAGTGCTTCCGTCGCCTTTGCGTTGCCCACGATCCTTTTCTTCTGATCCGTTGTCCATGCTACTCCTTCTTGTGGCTCCGGATTAGAGTACTTCTCCCGAATGAGGGTTCAAGCCTCCTCATCCATTGCTCTAAGAAAGACTTGCATCCTCCTCTTCCAATATCCATAGTCCATCCCGTCAAAATAGGGAGGACGGGTAGAAGACTGTCCTTCGGTGCGCCTTGATGTAGATGCCATTGCGAGTTGATTTGTTACATCTTCTTGCAACCTCTCTCTGATACCACTTGATAGGAGCTCTGATACCACTTGATGGAGCTCTTAAATAGGATATATGGAATATGGTTATGTGGACAAATACTTAAACAAACAAATCAGTAATAACAAGAAAGATTTGCACAAATAATCAAACCACAGAAAATTGGCACAACATGTATAGTGGTTCCCCTCCCTTGGGTACTCCACTACTTAAGCCTCCCAGCTTAGAGCTTTCAACCCGATTCTCTCAACCCCGAGGGAATCAATTTACTAAACTGAGGTAATTAACGGGTTACCTCAACCCGAGTACAATAATGGGTTTGTTACAACCCAACGAGAAACAAGCTCAAATATAAAAGAAGTACAGGTGTAAGACAAAAAGAATATTACAACTAGAACCTAAGCCTCTCAACAATAATTAAAACATGATACCAATTTGAGAGCCTAGAATGAACATGAATGCCTTGACAATGTGTGAAGAAATCACGTCAATGTGCTTGCAAGTCCATAGAGAGATTGAGAGCAGCAAACTATTCCTTCTCTTTAATATGTGGTGGAAAAATGTGAAATATAGCTCTAGGAGTTTTCCTTGTATTTCTAATATTTCTTGTGCGTAAACAAAGAGTCCTAGGGTCATTCTATAAAGTTTAGGACCTCAGGGATTCGTCTACTAGACGTTGGGATTTAATTCTCAACGTTCACATAGCCTAAATTAATTTTCTGCCATTCTGTTTTGGGCTAACGGCTAGCTGGTACCAGTACTAAAGTACCTGTACCGGTACTAGCAGCTCACTGCCACCAGTACATGAGTTCTGGTACCGTTACTCATCATGGGTGTCGATACTTGTGACTCCCAAGTTTGGAATTCCTTGGGCACAGTAACCTACCTGTACCAGTACTCATCATGGGTACTGATACTTGTAAGGTTCAGGCCAGAATTAAGCCTTCAACCTGTGGTCAACATGTACTGGTACTCATGGTTAGTACCGGTACTTGTTGCTCACAGTTTGAGACGAATTCTCAAACCTATGCCTTGCAAATACCAGTACTGATGAACAGTACCGGTACTTGCTTACAAGTACCTATTTTAAGCATTTTAATCAATTACGTTCTTCGAAAACGAATGCCATATAAATCCTAATTTATCTCTAATTGATTTTTATGATCTAAGTTAAATTCTCTTGTTAAGAGGCATACAATCTATGAAAACCTAAACTAAAAAAAAAACCTAAACTAAAGAAAACAAAGGGTCGAAGATGATCTTCTTCTTCTCGATCCATCATTGTCATCTTGCCTCCTCCTTGTCATCATTTTCTCTTTCTCGTCATCATGCTTCCATCATTTCTTGTTTGCCTTGCTCCTTCACCTAAATATGAAAAATACTTAATGGCAAACATTAATCCATAATAATTTTGTTAACACTAAAACAAGATGTGGAACAAGGTTCAAACCTAGGTGAATTTTATCCTAACCAGAACCTCATTAATTAAGTGGGTCTATTTTTAGGGTTTCAAATGTCATTTAATTCTCAAAACACGTGAAAACCCTTTTCTGTCTTTACTAACCCATTGGTTAGACTCTTAAGATCATTTGACCTTTAATTAACCCCTGAGAAAACCCATGATTGTACTGTAATTGAGATATACTATTAAAACTGCAGTTTTACCCCTGTTTTACCGTATTTCCCTCAAAATGGATTTGTAGTGAATTACGTCTCTCTGGTAGTTATGTAGGAACATTTATTAATGGAAATTAGCTAAATAAAGCTAGATATGGTTGATGATGGCATTATCATCAGGAATGGATCATCCTCTCTGATCGGAATTGATCAGAAAGGGCGGATTAAAGAGTAAGATTAGAAATCAGAGAATTATTCTAATCTACTCTAAACTAATGAAATTAAAATGTGAATTCTACTCTAATCTCTCTATCTAATCTACAATAAACTAAGGAAGTAGTAAATCTAACTATGGGACGAAGGGGACCTCAAGATCCATAATGGGTTACTGTGGTGACGAAAAGGGAAGAGAAGCTTCCAGCGATGAAAGCTCTAGATCAAAGGGAGCTTAGGGACATCCTCGGGAGTCATGTGATCCATAGAGACATTGTTGAATTGGAGGAAGGGTTGCAGCCCTTGTCATAGACCACGGAAGAAGAGCTAGAAGGTTTAAACGAGTGACTGACTCAGGGAGAGGGAGCTGATGGGGTCCATTGGTCACTATGGAGCTCCTTTTATAGGCCAAGGGTGCTTAGGGCTACTGGGGATCGAGGGTAAAGGTCGTTGAGCATTAATGGTTCGTAGTGGATCTGGAAGGTGCGCAATCAATGAGATTAAATGCCAACTACTAGATAAGGACTAGGTGAAGGTGAGGGTCTGTGGGCACTAGCTCAAGTAGGTTGGATGAAGATCTACCATCGGATTAAACTTGATAGGAATGGACGGCTGTGGTAGTGCATGTTCTTCGCACTTCAGTTGTGACAATCTACAGGTCTTTTGGTGCTTTTGCACTAGAAACCCTCAGTGAAACGATGTTAAAATTGCGTGTTATACCCATAAGTGATAAGAATTTCATACAAAGGGGTTCCTGGTGACTGATGCAAGAGGAAAATGAATGTCTTTTGATATGCTTAGAGAGACCTAATTGTAAAACATGGCTTTTAAGGTCTAAATGAAGTCAAATCTCAATGTAATTTTTATGGCATGTATTTTGAACCTTTTAGAAATCAATTCAACCATTAATTTGTGAATTTGAGCTCATTACAGTGTTCAATCACCTTTTTGTCTAGCCATTTGTACAGAATCTCTTTAATTTAACCTAACTTTGCATTTTTAGTACAAATTGGATCTTTTAGGTCATTTTTCATTAATTCCACACTTAACCCTTTCATTGTATTAATATTAGTGTTCTAACTTAGTTTTTAACTTAACTTAGGCATATTAGCTATGATGAGGCACAACTCATCATACCCCCATGCTTAGGTTTTACTAGTTCCTTAGGAACAACTCTTTAAGCACAATTCAATTCAGCATCAGTAGAGTAAATGTGAAGAGAATTCTTGTACAAACATTTCCATGTTTTGTAAAGTGAATTATTTAAAATGATCTTAAACTGAGATTTTTCTGAAACATTTCAATGTGTTTATATGTTGGACATTGTGAGAACCAATACATAAGACTATTGGTTATTTGAGACCTCATGACATAGATGATGAGTTGCAACTCATCATAGCAAATCGCCTAAGTTAAGCTAGAAACTAGGTTAAACACTATGGAATTAATACATAAAAAGGGTTAAGTGTGGGAAATAGAGAAAAAGACCTAAAACATCAATTTTAGAAAAAAATGCAAAATTAGGTCAACTATTGAGATATTCCATTAAATAAGGTTAAATGGTGATCCAATTGCGAATTGAACACATAAATGAGTTTAAAAGTTCAAATCAAAAGTAAAATTAACTTCTAATATGTTCAATTCAGCTTTATTAAAAACTTGGGTGCAATTGGACATCATTAGGGCCTTGCAAGTAGAGATTCTCATTTAGGTCCTTAGGTCATAACATTTCATCCTTAGGTCATAACATTATTTTTCTACTTACATCCACCATAGCCGGCCAAGGAAGAAAGGAGGAGTGAAGGTGATCAAGGGGACTCTCTTGCCCCCTTGGTGTTCATCTCCATTCCTCTCCTTCCTTGTGCCTAAACCAAGGAGCAACAGTCATCAAGAAGGATGGCCAGCCAAGGTGGAGGCTAGGGTGGTGGAAGTCCACCCTTAGAAGACCTAGAGAGGAGGAGCACTTCAAGGAAGGAGCAAAGAGAAGCTTTTCTAAGTCCAAGAAAATCTAGACTTGGAGCAAAGACATTCTTCTTCTTCTTCATCATTCGGGAGATTTTCTAGTCTTTTATTTTTAGTCCTTTTATCGTAGAAGCATTCCTTTAGAAGAGTTTTATAAAGACAAGTTTTCTCCCATATCAATATAATTGCCCTTCACCATTGTTTTATGTTTTCATTCAAGTAGTATATTCTTCACTTAGTGCACTTCAAGCCATCTTTCTAATTACCCTAGGTGCACTTGCCTAGGGTGAGTTTAAAAAGAAGGATTTCAATTTGTCACTTAGGTGTAGTTCTTATTACATATCTTGTTGTCCGAATTACTTCTTCAAAACCCTAAAAATTGCAAAAACATAAAAACACAAAAAGGAGATTTAAAAAAGTGAGAGAGATAACCAATTATTGACTAATAATTTGGCCTCATTGGATGACCCTAGATACTCCACTATCTAGGTTTTTACAAATTCAAAAGTCGATCGAGATTCACGCGTACGACTTAAAAATCCACTTTTACAAATCGCGCATTTCTTGCATCAAGTAGCAATCCAAAAAGCAGAGAAATCTATTCCCAGCCAATCTTTCCAGTATTTGATCAATGAAGGGCAGTGGGAAATGATCTTTCTTTGTTGCTTGATTGAGTTTCCGGTAAGCTATACATACTTGCCACGACTCACAATACGTGTTGGAATGACTTCTCCAGATTCGGTGGTAATAACGGTAAGTCCAGCTTTCTTTGGCACAACCTAGATAGGACTTACCCACTAGCTATTTGATATGGGAAAAATTATGCCATTGTCTGGCCACTTAATCATCTCATTCTTCACAACCTCTTGTAAGTTGGGGTTTAGTCTACGCTATGGTTTTCGTGTAGGTCGTGATCCTTCATAGTGAATATCTTATGTGTACAATATGAAGGACTAATGCCAGTCAATTGAGAAATGCTTCATCCTATGGCCTGCCTATGTTGTTGGAGATAGAGATAAGTCATGATTCCTGATCAGAAGTCAAATGGGAATTAACAATGACAGTATAAGTTTGATTTGGTCCCAAGAAAACATATTTTAAAGAATCAGGCAAGGGCTCCAACTCAATAGGTGTAGGTTCAAGTGAAGGAGCAGGTGAGATCTCAAAAGATCCTAAGGTCACTAGAGGAATTGGAAGTGAATCAGAAATGTCTCTATCAAGTGTAGAAGGGAACTGAGGTTCATGTGTAAGAGAATTTGATGTATACACATTTATTTAGAATAAGATGCCTATTATGTGGGTTCCTAAGTTGGTTAAATGCATTCGGCACTGTAAATATCGCATAGCATGCATCATTGTGTACTTAGAGTAGATTATACAAATTGTATATTAATTTTCTTAGTTTAATGGCTAGGGGACAAGGTGACGTATTTCTGGGCTTCAGTTTGAAGACCTGACTGTACTGTGTAGATTTTACGTGGTTTTATAAATGCGGGTTTTTGTTGTTGAAATACTTAAAATCAATCAGCTCTTGAAATTTGTAATACCTACATAGTTGAGTATCTAGGGTCTTCCAAGGAGGCCAAATTGTTAGTTAAATAATTGATTCTCTCTCTTGCCTCTCAAACCTGCCCTTTGTATTTTTTATTTTTTATTTTATTATTTTTAGGGTTTTCAAAAATAATATGGAAGTACAAGAATGCGATAGCGAACTATGCAACTATGAAACTATGCCCTAAGTGATAAGAATAAATCCTCTCTTCTAAGCTCACCCTAGGAAAGTGCACCTAGGGTAATTAGAAGGGAAGAGTGTATGCATTAAAACTACTAGAACATGAAAACACACTAAGTAGAAAATAGAAATTTGGAAGGCAATAAAGATCTTTGTATTACTAGCAAGTTGATGACAAGTAGCTGAATGCTTCTATAAGAAATTGCAAAATAGTACTAGCTAATACAAAGAAAATAAAGGAGAAGAAAAGTGTCCTCCAAAGATGATGGAGGAGGTAGGTCTTGCTCCAAGCACAACAACTCCTATTCTTGAAAAGATCTCCTCCTTGCCTCCAAGTTGATACTCCTCCAAGCTTTCCTCCAAGGTGGACATCCACCACCTTGCTCCTCCTTAATGCCTTGCTGTCCTCCTCCTAGATGAATGCTTCTCCTTGGAGTGGCACAAGGAAGAAGAAGGGAGAGGAAGAAGGCACCACGGGGGCAGGTAGGTTGCCCCCTTGATCTTCTTCTCTTCCTCTTCTTCTTTGGCCATGGACTATGGTGGATATAGATAGAATAAAGACTAACCAAGGATATCATAATGAGGTGGTTAGATGGGATAGATATAAGGTAGGAAGGTGGTGGTTGGAGTGGCCTTAGGTAGAGGGTTAGGATGGCTTGATGAGAGGTTGTTAAGGATCCAATGGAGGGGGTTTAATGGTGCCAACCAAGGGAATGTGAAGGGGATTTGGAGGTGGCTTTTGGTGATCGAATATGGGGTGGAAGGACACCTATTTTTGGCTTCTAGAAGGAGGTGTTCTTGGCACCAAAGAGGAAGGGTTGAGATGGGTTGGTTGATGATGTGTAGGGTGTAGACAATAGGCTAGGTTGGTGCCAATTTTGAGGTGGTTGTGGGAAGGGTTTTTTCGCCAACTTTAGGTAACTCTTGATGGTGGTGTGAAAGGATGTGGGTGTGTTGGCGCCAAAAGGAGATGGGATTAGGAAGAGATTAGGTGGACTAAGTAGGTGGGTAGGTGCAGGTTTATGTAGGTAGTATTTAGGATTAGGATTGGATGGCCATGGAGGTGGAGTTAAGTGGAGTTGAGCTAGCTAGTAGATGGTTGGAGAAGAGAGCTAGGGTTTTAGAGGAGGAGCTGAGGAAGAGTTGTATCTGAGCTGCAATGGAGCTGCTGGCTGCTGAAGAGAGCTGCATGTGAGCTCCTTAGCTATCTAGTTCTTTACTAGATGCTAAGCCAAGCTAAGATGAGCTGGCTTCTGCTGATGTGAGCTGGGTCAGGTCTTCCCAGAGATTACCTAGCTAGCTAGAGTAGCTAGGTTAGGTCAGGTAGCTAAGGTCAACTAAGTTGAGCTAAGTTGAATCTTTAGGAGCTGGACTTGAGTTGGCCTGAGCTGGTTGAGGACTTCTTCAGCTGAATAGGCTTAGCTAGTTGATGGCAGTAGCTAGTCCTAGTTAGGTAGAGCTTCCAGTGAACTTTTTTGAGCTGGAGCACCTGGAATGGAGCTAGGATTAATTGTCTTGAGCTAGTTTGAGCTACCATCTAGCTGAGGTGAGCTGGATGGAGTTGAGGTGAACTAGCTTGAGCTACCATTCAGCTGAAATGAACTCAATGGAGCTAAGGATGAGTTGATCCAACTAGAAGGAGCTGGGATTCAGCTGGGATGAGCTGGATCTAGTTGTTGTGGGCTTCGCCTTCACTTTCTGCCTTCTTGAGTTCGAAGGTTTGTGGGATCTGACTCTCTGCCTATCCTTGACACTCAATTAAACACATCAAAAACAAAATAAAATGCAATGCATGCTTAACCTAGGTGAATAACTAAATGCCGCCTTAAAACCCATTTGCAAAGTTAAAACCCTAAGAGCTAGATTTTTTTAGGGAAAAAAATGATGATAAACTGGCATTTATCACGTACGGATGTGGTTCGGGTGATGATCAGAGTCCAACACCTCCAAACTCACCTCGATCGGACATCCATGGCATTCCCTACATGCCATAGAAGATTTACAGCCAGGGGATCAGATGATGCAAATTCAGGCTACAAACGAGAAATCCAACTGTAGGGATGGACTCAGAGTGACAATCACAGTCCATTGATGCGAAAATCCTCTCGATTAGGGCTCTGTAGCATATGCTATGGACAATAGAAGTTGGATGGCTCAGATGCCGCCACGTGGTGTTATCTTAGCTGCCCAACACTGGCTGTTAACCTCAACAGACATGCCCTTGTAAAATCCTGACCGTTGGATCACCATCCAACGACCATGAATCAACACCATCCATTTGTCATTTGTGCCTCATCATTCTCAACCATTGGATCACCATTCAACGGCTGAGATTAACCCTCATCCGCGCCTTCACTCCATCAACGTGAGATTAACATTCATTATCAACCATTAGATCAAGATCTAGCGGTTGATAACACACCCTCCCAACTATAGCGTAGCAGTAGATGAGGCACCTTCTCACCCACATGGCGTGCATTCGATCCCTGCGAAGTGCCTTAATCTCCCCTACTCTACGCCCAATTTCAGCCGTTTGATCATGATCAAGAGGCAAGGAGGTGGCCACGTCAACAATTGGCCCCACCTCACAGTAGCAGTAAGCGTGAGGAGAGCGATTAGTGCCCTTGGATTCCCATGAGACAACGGAGAGGAGGCCACATGGCACAGTGGATGAGGTCAGGCGCGAGACATGCAGATATACATGCGATGAGCATGATCCCTGAGCTTGCAATGCATGCAATATGGAGCGTGCATCTAAGATCTGACGGCTATGATTAAGCCTTGCCTCGCCAGCGTATGTGCAACACACAGCACAGTTGCATGCACAGGCACGTGTGCGGGCACTGCGCGCGATAAATGTTGTGCGTGAGAAAATGATTTGCTATGTATGGGCACTTGCCCTCTTGACCCCATTTCTTATCTTATAAATACCCTACACATCCTCTCCTTGTCAACCATCCCTTCCTAGCTTCTCCTCTCCCTCTCTAAAGCTTAAGACACCATCTTGAGTGAGTTCCAAGCTTGGGATGCTCCACAAGAGAGAATTAAAAATAATTTTTCCCTACCCTCATCCCCATTCGTGGAGCACCTATGACTATCCTCTCATCTCCATTCCTGAAGTGGATCCCAGGATGGCGACGCCTTGCCTCGTCCTCCCTTCATTCGAGCTTCGTCCTCCATCTCCGTCCTTGCTCTTCTAAGCATCGTCTGACCAGCTTGTCCCCCAAGTAGCTGTCAAGGGGGATTCTCTCTCTCTTTCTCTTTTATTGCTTTCAGAGTTTAGATTTATTTTTTGCAATTAGCTGTAATAAACATTGTTCTATCTATAAAATATTTATTCTCTCTCTCTCTCTCTTCTCGCTTTATTTGTTGAGTAGAGTAGCCTAGATAGACTTTTATTTGATCTTATACTTATATGAAAATACCAAAAAAATAGAAATACCAAAAAGTCCTAAAAATAAATAAATCAACGTGATTTTCTACAAAATCAAATGTTCACCTCCCTATGTTTGACCTGAGACTCACTAAGTCTCGGTTATTTTTATTTGATCTCAAAATTTGCAACTATGATGACTAGAGTTTCAAAATCTTGATTCTTCCTGCGAATTTTCTAACGATTAGAATCTATCAATGTATCCTCAACCAACTTGTCCAAAGAATTCAAGGAACAGATTTCCTCGATAATGCTACAAGATGGTCCCTTTTGAACATTAAAAATATCAATTTTCATCTTATGATCTCCAAATTTCAATTCTAATAGTCCCTCCTCATAGTTTATGGTCTCCTTGGCAATATCCAAGAAAGGTCTTCTTATATGGTAGGTGTGTCGTGAATATCCTCAAGTACTTCTATGTCAAGGACATTGAAGTCCACTGGAAAGTAGAAATCCTTGACCTGCACTATAACATCTTCCAACACTTCCTGAGGTGTCTTAACTGATCGATTAGCTAATTGTAGAGACACCTCGATTGGCTTCAGATTGCTAACCTCAAAGTGAGTCAATAGGGAGGTCAGCATAAGATTGATGTAAGCACTTAAGTCAAGTAAGGCTTTATTAAATGTGATGTGATTGCACAACAATCATACGACCTAATTAACCTAAATTGAGTTAGATCTTAGCATAACTTAAGTAAAATTCATGCATTAGTTGCATACTATGCATCTTTACTACTTTACATAGATATTTCTGAAATAATGCCAAAATAATGCACTGATTAGTGTATTATTTGTAGGTAATAAGAAGCTTAGGAGATGGCCTGAAGCTGGATAGAAGCTAGAGCTATAGCAGAGCTGGAGCAGAAGCCATGGAATAAAGCTTCACTTCAGCTGAAGACTTAGTATAGGGGAGATGTATGCTACATTAGTTGTAGGATTTTAATGTTAGAATTGAAACATGAAGAACATAGGACATCCCTACACTTATCCCGAGCCTTAGGATAACCTTAGAAACCTTCCCATACCTTATCCACCCTTCCATTAGGTCAATATAGCCTAGAACACCCAAAAACCACTTTCCAGCACAGTTTGGACGTCCAGACATTAAGTCTAGATGTCCAATTTCTGCAGAAACCCAAGACAGAACCTGACGCCCATACTGTTTCAGTATTGGACATCCCGATTCAAGATACGACTTGTAATTCTGAAGTATAAGTCATTTGATTAGTTTATTGGATGTCTGGAGGTCGTCTCCAATTACTAATTTTGGATTTGAATCTACATCTTGCTTCTTAAGACCTAGGAAACCTACCCTATACCCTAGGAAATGTAATTAAAGGTTCCCAAACTCTAGTACACTATCTTAAGACCTTCCTAAGAACTTAGGTTCTCACTAAATCTAATTGATTCAGGAAAACTCTAGTGCACTTTACCTACTTAATTGGACTCATGGAGACCAATTAAGCCCTAATCTCAACCCATACAAGTCTAATTGGACTTAGTCAGAGTCCAATTGACTCACATATAATCTAATTGGGAGCTTTCTCTCCCAATTGCAGATACATTCACCCAATCAAATGTGTGATAAGTTTAATTACATTTATCACCTTAGTAATAGGTTTTATGAACCTATTTTTAGAAACCCATCTAGAGCCAATTACCTAGACCATCTAGCCACCACCTAAGTAGTCCATTTGACCACTTAAGTGGCATGCACACACACGCCCACACATAGTTGGAGTCCACACATAGGTGGCACCAACTTATGACCTAATTGCCCCTCCACTTAGTCCATTCTTAGATCCACAAATTGTGGTTCTAAGAAGACCCACTCTCCTCCATTTTCAGCTGCCACTTAAGCCTATTATAGAGTTTTCTATAATTCTCTAGAGAAAGCTACCTGAAGGCCCTCCAAGTCTATAAAAAGATTGACATAATGATTTCCCAAGGGCTCTTCATCTTGGACTCCACCATCTTACACTCTACCTCCATTCATGAGCTCCCTTCTCCATAGAACCATCTTCCACATCCAAGAGCACCTCCAACTCCTCCTCAAGAGGCCGACCACATCACCTTGGCCATCCTTCTTTGTCTTCCTCTACCTCAATCCATGACCACCAAAGACCACCTTTGGTGCCCCGTTGATGAGAGCCTCATCATGAGCCTTAACTAGCTTAGTTTGACCTATGAAAGAGAATAAGAGCTCCTACATAACTTGGAGAAGGACCTAATTCAAGGAATTAATGTTTTGAGAAGAAAACATGAAACAAACGTTAAAACTACAATTTTACCATTGTAGTACATAAACGGAATTTCTCAGAGTCAAGGCATAGGTCAAATATTCTGAATAAGATAAAAAGTGGGTTAGTTCAGTCAGAAATGGGTTATTGTGCAATCCAAGAATTAAATGACATTCTATAACCCTAAAACAGACCCGCTTAATTCAACAAGGTTCTGGTCAGGATAAAAATCAACTAACTCTATAAAATTTATGGAAAAATATCCCCTAAGGTTTAGAACCTTCAATTCGACCTTTGGAACCTTTTTTGACCAAGATTGGGGTCTCAGCTCATTATTTGACCTAATTTAGGTTTTTAAGTAAAATGTCTAGTCAAACGTGGTCAAACCTAAAATTCAACTTCACCATTGGATTCCTTAGGTCTAAATTAGGTTTGTACCAAAATTTGGACCTAAGGTGTGGTCATCTTGACCTACTTTGCAAAATAGTCCACCTAATTAGATTCTAGCCTCTAACTTTTGAAAACTCTTGCGTAGACCCCCCTAACTTCCTCGCCACTCTTACAATCATGTCCCTCCACCATTAATGGGGAGAAATCCAACTTTGATGAGGAATGGAGGGGGAGTACTCCTTGATTCCTCAGTGATTTCCTCCCAGATTTGGAAGGGAGATTCTCTGAGGAATTCCCTTCCATCTGAGCGCAATCACAAGATCTGAATCGCACCCAATCTCTCGTGCAAACGCCTGAGAGATTTGGGTATCCCACGGATTTCCTACTTCGACGAGGACTCTTACGCTTGGAAGTTTGTTTACCAAGCACAAGAGCCCCTGCCAGTGCCTATAAAAGGATCCTCAACTCCGCCCGCATCTCTTGAGCTCGACTTGGCCAGAGAATCACCCCAATTTCATCTCTTTCTCCTCCGGTCAGGAGTCCAGTGAGCTCCTACGAGCCTCCCTCCTCTTTCTCGTTGCTCTGCCACACTACTAGTGGCAGAGCCACCCTCATCATCTTCCTCCGCATCGTGCAACACCCGCTCGAGCACCTCTAGCCCCGTCGTCGTCGTCGTCGCCGTCACCCTTCCCCTGGACACCGTCTTCTCCAGTGATAGCAGGTACAGCCAGCCGCCACCTCTCCCCCTTTGTCCACTTAGCTAGGTCATAATTACTCCTCTCTATCACCTCTTCAATTCCCCTCTTTCTATTTCCACTTTCGACCCTTCGCAGCCACTGTCCACCTCCATCTTCTCCATCTCCGGCCACCCACTGGCGAGGCGCTTCCACCACTCCGCACCTCCACATGCCTCGCCAGACACCTCACCACCTCCGCCATCATCCACTGATCACCTTCCGCCCATCCACTGACTGCCACACTCGCCCCATACTTCCACCGACCTAACCCATAAGCACGGCTACAGGGTAACCTAGGCATGCACGCCTAGGCCACCCCACAGCCAACCAACCACCGTCTCACCTTCACCTTGATACGGCAAAGCTTCTCATGTGCTTTAATGAGGTCGCAAGGCTGTGTTAAATGTATTTCAAATCTGAGCCAATTCCGCCATTGACACACAGAGCAAGCTTGCTTGCAAGCTTCATCCCAGGTTGCTGCACTCCAGGCAAACCAGCCCAGGTGATGCATGATGTGGGCGTGCACGTCTCCAGCCAAGTGAGTGGCTCTGTAAGGAGCCTTGCTACCCCAATTAGGCGAGAACTTCCTACAGGCGCGAGCAAAGAAACGGGTGGGACATTTAGTCCCACCTTGTAAACTCAGAGGTGAGTGGCAACACTTAAATAGAATTTGTGTTTTTAGCTGTCTACCTCAAGTCACATAAGAGTGAGGTCCCTCGCCCTCACTCATGCCTCGTTCGTGACCTGCCCCCGCAGACCTGGCACCCGACTCGATTACCTAAACCTAGCACTCCTCGCACATCACACCCACGCCGGTGCGCCTGGACCCAGGCACGCGATACTCGACCCGATTACCCAGCTCTGGGAGAGTGTACCAAAGAGAGAAATAGAGAGAGAGATACGCGGGGTAGGGTAGGGGATAGGTTTTGCTTATGTATGCATGCGTAGGGAAGAAGAAGAGAAGAAGGAAGAGGAAGGCATAGCTGAGGCCAAGGCAAGGTGAAGCTAAGACTTAGCCGTAGAAAGAAAGAAGGAAGAAAGGTAGGAGAAGGCAGGAAGAAATAGAAGACCGTAGAGGAAGAAGAAGAAGAAAGGTAGAAGCCAAGGGAAGGAGAAGCACTGTAGCAGAGGTGCGGCTGAAGAAGAGAGAAGAAAGAAAGAAATCAAAAAGAGGAGAGCTAAGGCTAAAGAAGAAAGAAGAAGAAGGAGAAGGGCATTGTGCAAAAGAGAAGGAAGAAAGCCAAAGCTAAGAAGGAAGAAGAGAAGAGGCTGAAGAAGAAGACAAGCAGAGACAGAAAGAGAAAGAAGAAAGGCAAAAGCAGAAGACAGAGGAAAACAAGAAAGAGCAGAACTAAAGAGAAAGAAAGAAGATAAGAAAGAAGAGAAAGTAGCAAGGAGAAGAAAATAAGAGGCTATCATTTAAGACGTCTGATTATAGAATCAGACGTCCAATTTTTCTATTTTTGCTATAATTGACTCTTAAATTCTTGCATTTATATTCTGAATTAAGTTTTGAGTAACTCTAAGTGTTCAATTACATTATTGAGATTAGTGAATAAATTTCATTTGCTCCCTGTGTTCGACCTCGGATACTTAGATTTTTTAGTAATAAATTCTTATTTATTTTCGCAGCGATTTCATCTATACTACAATGTGACATCTTTTAAAACATGATTTCGCCTCAGCAACATTTTTGTGCCGTTGCCGGGGAGCAATGCCCAATTTATTACTAGTCTCTACATTCTTTTTTCACTATATTGAACACTAACGTGCCCTATTTATTTTATTGTGATCTTGCTAGGTGTTTCAAGAGAAGAAATCTCCTGTGCAAGTCAACCTCTCCAGCGTAGGTAACCTCTCTTCTTCTTTAAAATCCATCGCCTAACCCTTGAAAGACAAAAGGAAGAAACCAACTTAGGAATCAATTGCCTTCTTTTTATAGTAATTACCATATTTAAGGCAAAGGTTTCCTAATTTTGAGAAAATTTTTTAAAACTTATTGAAGTGGAAGCGATTTCTTAGAGATCCTATCCCACAAAATTCCTATGCCTAATAGAAATCACACTTATACTTTGCAGACAACACACTTCTTGTTTTTTTTTAGTCCAAAGAGAACTTTTGTGAAGAAGAGGATTGGAAATACAACCAAATTAGGGTTTAAACAGTAGGATTTTTGGAGTGCTAGGCACACAGACCTGGTTAAAAGGAAATAAACCCTCCTACATCAGTGTGCTACCCAAGCCCTTGATTGAAGAGATCTAAACAAGACAAACTCTAAAAATTGAGCTCTAAAATTACTTGAATCTTAAAATCTTGGACCTAATAAATGGGGAGTCAAATCAGGGTGGTCTCTAGGTCCCAAGCCTAGAATCATTCTGCCATCTTTAGGATAGGTCAGGTGAAGTTGACCCCTTGGGTCAACCAACCTCCAAATTAGGTCACAACATCAAAACATCTAAAGTTCAAGTGAAAACCCTAAAGCACCTTTGAAATAAAAGTGGTAGACTTAAGAGGTCAAGGTCCCCATTCTAGTCTACCTGGAATCTCAGTGATAAGAGAGGTCGGGTGGGTGAAACACTGTAACCTGTGGGGATGCTCTACCGTGTAGGGGTCCTTGCAGGACTCTCCCTCTCTGGCTGCCCAGGTAATTCTCAGGTGGACGACCTTCTGATCAAAGGGAATCATCAGCCCCGAACCTCCATAGTCATCCAACATTTTTGGGTGCCTTGATTAGGTCAAAAACATCTCCAGTCCCTCATCTTTTCTCTTTAGAGCACACACATACATTTTCAGTGGGACTCTTTATTCAGATTTAATCGCTTCATAACTTGATTCTACATCTTGATTCAAACTCCGATTCTACATCTTGATTCCACCACCTGATCCAAATATGTAGCCAAACCACTTAGGACTACCATTCAAGAAACCTGAATATCGGAGATCCATGAGAGATAGGATGATTGAGGATACCCTGAAATTCTATGAAAAAGAAAACAAAACCTCAACACCAATAGAAAACATTCAGGTCATCTGGTGGTACGGTCAGACGTCTAGCGATGTGTCCAGACGTCCAAAAGCACCTCAAAGGGTAAACCCCACGCCTTTCCAACGGCTGCTCCTTGTGTACGTACGTGTAGACCATCAGCAAAGGTCCGACAAGATCCTACGGTGAGGCTTGCATGGCCGTAACCGCACAAACGCACGTACCTTAGCACAGAGTGTGCTTTCAGACGTCGGACTTTAGCTCCGAACATCCTCCTGCTATTCCAGACGTCTGGGATGTGCTCCCGACGTCTGATACTGGAAAATTTCCAGTACGCAGAACTTCTGCAAGCCTTCTTCTCTGCGCGGAACCCCTCCGCGCCACCCACAGCTACTATGCCTGTAGCTTCAGGAGGCCGCAAGCAACCTTCGCGAGCTCATCCTCCTCAAGCATGAGCTCCTCCGAACTCCTCCCACGCTCTTGCAGCTCCTCTTGCGAGCTCCTCCTCTCGAGCTCTCCTCTCCTCCTCCACATGTCATCTCTCTCTCTCTCAGCTCCCTCTCCTCTCGCCGTGCTGGAAAGAAGGGAGGAAGGAAGGACAGAGGTGGATGAAGGTGGCAGTGGCTGGTGGAGAGTGGCATGGGTGAGGGGGGGTTTAAATAGAGGAGGTTTAGGGTTTGGGGTGAGGAGAGAGAGATGAGTGCATGTGTAGTGCACGCACGGAAAAGAATGGCTAGTCTGGTTCTTCTACTTTCAGACATTTTACCCTCCATCCAGACATATGGATAGACATCTGATGGATCATCTAGACGTCTTAAATGATCCAAAAGGGCCACGGGTCATTTCACCTAAGAAGCCTTGTGCCTAATGAGAGAAGTACCTTAAGTCTGAGAAGAAGAAGAATAGAGTACTTAGGAAGAAGAGAATAAAAAGAGTGAAGAAGAGACTTAAGGAAAGAAATACTAAAAGAGAATGAGAAGGGACTTAAGAAAAGAAGAGGAGTCTTGAGAAGAAGAGAGGAGTGCTTAGTAAGAAGAATAAAGAAGAATAAGTTATGCATATAATTAGAAGCATAAAATCTAAGTTATTTAATTTCTTTTTGCCTTGTGGTTGTACATATTTTTGAGGCATTAATTTTTATTCTTTTCATTCTATTCTTTGTGCATATATTGTATATAGCTAGTTCAGTTTGTAAATAAGTGGATACTTATATATTTTTGTATGCATAATTATTTAGATTCAATTGTATATAATCTTAAATAGTCATATTTTTGGAATGAAAGATTGATTTTGGATCTTAGAAAGTAATGTATATTAATAACTATCTCAAAGTGAATGACCTGGAACTAGACCAGTAAAAAATTGTATACAAATAAAATGTCATCTGGCTGGATTGGGACACTATACTACAGATACGATTGTGACATTAAAAACCCTAAAATTAACAGCAATCCAGATCGAACATTGTTTTTTGGCACTGTTGCCGGGGATGCAACTCTCTACTTGCCAAAAACATTCTTTCATTATTCTTTTTGTGAATATTGTTTCTTTGTATATATTCTTCTTGGATATAGTATTCATTGATTCGTTACTTGTATAATATTTGTCTTACTAATCATGTTTGTTGTCTTGGTTCTAAGGAGGAGTAGTTGGAGGTTGGCTCTGTAACTGCAACTTTGTACTTCCTCGACTTTGGAGTCGCATTTTTGTTTTCTTAGATTTTAGCCTTAGATTTTAGTTTTCATATGCAACTTTTTATAGGTACAAAGTTGTGAGAGCTCGTTCTCACGCATTGGGTTGTAATAATTAGGATAGTGGACTGTGGACACTCTTATTCTTTTATTCTTACTTTGCTTTTGATATCTTGATTTGCTTTTGTTTGTTGCATTAAAAAAAAAAATCTATAAAAATCAAAAACTAAAAAACCCATCCTTACTTGTCTAGCAACAACATACTCTTAGGCATTCCATCTTAGGATTGCATTTCTTCATGCTAGATTTATTTTGTCTACTTACATTATTGTAGAGTGCTAGAGTCAAGTATGGATTTCTAAACTTTCTCATATTCTTGCCATCCTTGCATTTGGATCTAATTAAGAAGACTATCTCTTGATTGAAACTGACTAAAAAGTGAGACATGTCATTTTCTACGAATTCACGTCCAAAGGAAGAACATAATTCAAAAAGTTATGACATAATAATTGCTTGAAACCTTGTGTGTTGGTTTCACTGTATTCATGTTGCTTGCCATTGTGTACAAAACATGATCACATAAGGTATACAAAACACACATTTCTATCTCATCTTCTATGCAACCACAAGGACTTGGATTCGCACGCCAGTCTTATCCAAGTCCTAAGTGGATTTTAGAGGTCAGCACTGTGTAGGTTTTCTTTAGGTAAGCATACAATTGATTAAGAGAATTTCTTTTTGTGCGAAATTATTTGTCATAGTGGACCTTTAGGAAAAATCACAACTTTTGTCTCGTCTGTCTTGTTGATTGGTCTTGATTGATTATGGGATTTGATTGATTGATTAAAAAGGATTCTGTGAGTTGATACTGTTTCATAATGATTTTTTTCAAAAACTGACTCATAGATGGTAGGCATTCTCTTCAACAACACCTTGTACCTTCTTTAGGAGAAGAGCCTAGAGTTTCTATGTGTTCCACATCTAATCCCTTGACCATAATCAAGATTTTCCTCATCCACCTATTCATCAATTCATCCACCCTGAGGCAGATCATGCAGAGATGCCTGATGATCATCTTAAGGATCAATTCGATTTTCCAAATCTTAAGAATCCTCCTCCTCATCAGGAGAGACAGCTTGTAAAAAATCACATTGATACACAGGTTTAGATGAAAAAGTTATTCCAACAAGTGCAACAACTAACTATGGCTGTCCAACTTTTAGCGAACCCCCACCACCACAAGCACGAAGGCCACAATTGCAAGATTACTACAATCTTGCAATTGCCCCTATCATGCCTGTAGTTAGATTTCCTGTTAGGGGTCATGCTGCAGAATTGAAACCAAACATCATTTCCTTGATTCCACACTTCCATGGTCTTGTTTCTAAGGATCCCTTTCAGCATTTAGAAGAGCTAAAAAATTTAGCCTAGACTTTGGGAATGCAAGGCCACGATCAGCACACTCTTAATGAAAATGTTTTCCTTTTCATTAAAAGATAAAGCCACCTTTTGGTACCATACTCCATCACAGACTACACCAATAGAAAAATGGCCTTCTTTATAACGTGAGTTCCTAAAGAAGTATTTTCCTGTAGCCCTCACCAATGCCTTGAGGTGTGCTATCACAATCTTCACCAAGAATTCAAGAGAATTGCTACATGAGGCATAGGAGAGATTTCACAAACTTCTAAGGAAATGTCCCCACCATGGTGTCCCACACTGGCAATAGGTATAGATCTTCTATCATGGGCTCCAAGATGACACGAGAAATTTTGTAGATGCCACATGTGAAGGCAAATTCTTGTGTTGAGATGAGGATTCTGCCTTTGAGCCCTTTGAAGACATGGCTAAAATCTCCATTAATAATTGACAGTGGATCTACGCGATAAGTTAATAGTGTTCGTTGTAGTGTGCAGAATCGCTATAAATTTTAATAATAACCAGATTGGGAGTCTAGCTCGACCACAGGGAGGCAATAATTGGAATTTGTGTATGCAAACAAAAGCAAATGTGAACTAATACTAACTAAGATAATAGTGAGAGAGAGTAAGGAATGGAGATAAAAAGACTTTTATTTATACTAGAAAAATGATTACAAAGAGAGTTTTGAAAAAAAAACTAGATGCTAGTCTACTAGAACAACTAGAACAGAGAGAGAATGCGAGAAGATCTAGAGCATAGTTATCGTAGAGAGATTTGTCGACAGAGCTAGAGAAGATGCAGAGGAGGACATCCAGTAGATGAATGCTTGGTGGAAGAGGGTGGACCTAAGGGGGAGGGATGACGATGGTGGAAAGTCTAGGTGTTCTACTTAGGAGGTGCTAGAAGAAGGTAGAGGATTTTTAGTGGAGGAAGAGATGATTAAAGGGGCATGACCTATTGATTTTTATAAGACAGGTAGAGGCTACTCTCTGAGGTGGTCTAAAAACTGACCCTATTTGCTCAGGTAGGTGGAGACCTAAATACCATGCTCTATCATCATCTGGCTAGACTCTCTCTGGCGATGCATCATTAGAGAGATGTCATCTTTCATGTCCTAAACTCCTAGCATGTCATGTCTGGTGAACTACTTGTCAAGGTAAGGCCACTCTATGTTGAAGAAAGAGGGAGTGGGCCTCACTAGAGGAGGGCAGTAAGCATCAAAATGCTACTTTGGAGTATATGTGGGTGGAGTAGTGGAAGGCCCATCTTGACAAGGAGAAGGCTAGGAAGAGGAGGAAGCTACTGCCTGAGGGGGATGATCCTAACAAGCCTGCTAATGCTCTTATTCCATTTCGAAGTATGTGAGCTCTCAAAAAATAGAAACACAGGAGATGAACTGCTTATGATTTATGTCCATAGGAATGATTTATGTCCATAAGAACACTGAAATGAAGAAAGATATGGGATAGGAGAGTGCCAGAAGGGAAGACACTCGTGGGTTTTCTCTCCATGAAAGTGAAGATGAAGTGGTTCCAATTGAATGCCCTATTGGTCATTAAGGCGTAGAGAGCCATGAGCATTGGACCCGGACAATTCTCGAAGGAGGTGGATTTGGACACGAAATTCCAAAGAAATACATAGTTTAGGAATTGTAGGAGAGTTCGAAAGTAGGGTAACTTGGTGGGCTTACCTAAGTCAAAAGATTCAAGAGTCATCAAGGTCTCCCTAATCGTCTCAGCGGAGGTGTCATGGTGAAGCTCATGGTAAGTGTGAACGGAGGAAGGATATCCATGAACCTGATTGACAACATTAGCATTGACCAAGACCTTAATGTCGTAGACATTAGATGTAAACTGAATGTCGAAACCCTCCCCGATATTGT
This sequence comes from Thalassia testudinum, assembly GCA_037157565.1. Lineage (NCBI taxonomy): Eukaryota > Viridiplantae > Streptophyta > Magnoliopsida > Alismatales > Hydrocharitaceae > Thalassia > Thalassia testudinum. The sequence continues at coordinate 17,833,842 of JAZHRO010000015.1, read as the reverse complement.
CAAGGTTGGAATAGAAAAGATGACATGCCATAGGGTCAATGCCCTTGATGCGACTACCTTTAGCACCCACATAAAATGTCCTATCGAAGAGGCAATTTATCTTATGAATTATAAATCAGTCTCTAAGGCTATGAAATGCACGCTCGAAGTGGTTGAGTCGATTAGGCGACCCATCTGAGGAGAGAGGCACAAATACAGAGAAACGTTATGCCGCATCTCATCATTGATAAAATAGCAGTCAAAGGTGTCATCTCTAGGTGCAAAAATGGAGGCACGAGAACATTTAGGAGCCATAATCACAATTTTGTACAGTTTTGGTCGATCAATAAGTGTAGGTTGATCGATCAAAATAGAGATCGGTCGATGAAGAAAGTTTAATTGATCGATCAAATGATAATTTTGGTTGATTGATATTTAAAATTTGATCAATTAAAAAGTTGACAAGAAGGATGGAAGTTTCAGAGAAGTTTTGGTCGATCAGGCTTCAAATTTTGGTCAATCCCAACATATTTTGGTCAATCAATACAAAAACGTTTGGTCGATCAAAAAGAGGACAAAATGAATTTCAATGCGATAATTTTGGTTGATCAAAAATAGATAGTGGTGAAAGGAAATAAGATTGAGATGGATCGAATAACATGAACACGAAGAACATATGATGAACAAGTGGCCAAAAATAAAAAACAATATCACACAAGCAAGCCACACCAAAACAAGATAGAAATATAAGAAATAAACAAGATGTGGATAGAGGAGAGGGATATACCGGGATCAGCAAGGAACAATTTGCTCATGGTAGTGCGAGGAGGAGGTGGCAGCGATCACTGGAGGAGGGAACCCGGCAGTGGATGGTGGAGCCGAGGTGAAGATCATGATTGATCGACTAAGGGATGGTCAATCTGGCGGTGGCGGTTAATAGATGAGGGAAGGTGGGTGGTCAGTGGAGGTGGTTCGGAACCACGGTGGAAGAGGTGTGAAGCCTTGTGTGGGGCTTTGGTTGAAGTGGTGGTGTTGATGCCATCATAAACCATAACTAGCTCTAATTAGTCAAAATCAAGCGACAAATGCTCCTACATAATCGCCTGGAAGACAATTTCATGCAAATCCATTTTGAGAAAGAAACATTAAAATAGGGTTAATTCTACAATTTTAACATCACATCATGAATGTAGAGTAACCACGAGGTTTCCCAAGGGTTAATCTAAGGTCAAATGAGCATTAAAGTCTAATAAGTGGGTCTACACAAACAGAAATAGGGTTTCACGCGTTTAGAGAACTGATCAGCACCCAAAACACTAATTTCAGACCCGCTTGAATTACAGAGGTTTTGATCAGGATAAAATTCATCTAAACCTCTTAAAATTCATAGAAAAATATTCCTTGAGGTTTGGTATCCTTGGTTTGACCAGTTGAACCTATTTTGACCTTAAACAGAGTCTCAGATAGAATTTTTCCCTAATTTGGGTTTCTACGCAAATTAGCCTATAAAACTTGGTCACAATTGAAATCCAACTTCGCCATTAGATTTCTTGGTCCAAATTAGGTTGGTACCAAAATTTGGGCACAATCAGATTCCATCTTGACCTAGTTTGCATTTCAGTCCATTTAAACTCTATTTCTTAACTTTCGAAATATTTGCAAATCGGTCACTAACTTTGTCATCCTTTTCACAGAAAGGTCCTTGCCGCCTTTGGAGGTCAAACTGACCTTCAGGACAACTTTGACCGCCTCAAATCCTATTCAAATCATCACCAAATCCCACCAAATTTGGTGGGAGTGGTGTTCACATTGTAAGGAATCGATTTGGACCGGTCTTGGCTCCTAAATCACAAGGTTGCATTTGTGGGAATGCATGAAATTTGTGGGTGTCTTGTGCTTCAATCGCAAGCCAATTTGGGCTTGTTGCCTGATCTAGAGCTCGGCCAAGAGATCTATAAAAGCTCTTGAACCTCGTGCCTCATTCCTTAGCTCGATTTGGCCTCATTTCTTCACAAAATCCCTATCTCCAGCCACCTCCACCGCAACTCTAGAGACTCGTCTCTCTCTGGCTTCTTTACCTACAGCCATAAACCATTGGCAACAAGATCATCTTCATCTCCTTCTTCCGCTCCTCAACGGACAAATTAGGAGCTCCCAGGCACTCGTCTTCCTCATCGTTCCCTCATTGGAAACTTCTCTTCTCCAGCACTGGCCAATCAAAGTCGGTGCCTCCCTCACCCCCTTCACCCTTAATTAGGTTCTATCTCTCTCTATCTCTCTCTTTATAGTTTAGATTAGGACCCTTAACTTCCTACTTCAACCGCCGAATCATCGCCTCCCCCATCGTCTTCCTTCGCTCCAACCAAGCCTCTAGCGAGGCCATCCACACTCCACAGACCACCAAACACCTCTGCATCACCTCCAAAACCATCCACTCAATCACCCCACCAAACTTACCCTTCACCGTACACCTTCTCCAACCTTGCACGCTCTCCACACGCATGCACACGCCACAAGGACACCGCCACCACCTTCACCAACCTCCAGCGATGCTTATGGACTATGTGATTGGGGCCTGGAGCCTGTACTTGTGAATTGCAGGTCTCACCGTGGCTCATTGTTGCTGTTATCGTCTCCACCTCCGATCTCCTTACTCTGACCTGCTCCGACCTTGCTACCACTCCCAGGTGACGCAGAACATCTCCAGGATTCATCCTAGCTCCTTAATTGAGGCTGTAGGCTACGTTCTCCACTCTAATCGGAAGCAGCATCAGCTATTGTTGTGCGAAAGAGGAGCACCTCACCTTAGTCCCACATCGTGGGCAGAGGTGCTCGCGACTTGATACAAAAGGAAAAAGTTACATTGGCTTTCCACCCAAGAACACGAGGGGTCAGGTCCCTCCCATGCATGCCCGCACACACTCCTTGCTCGTGATCACGCCCGTGGGTTTGGACCCTGTACGCGACTCGTTTGCCCTCCTGTATACTAGATTGGCCTCGCATCTGAGAGAGAAGAAGAGATGGATTTCTGAGAGGAGGGGGAGGGTTTTGATCTGAGATATGTGAGCGCATGCCTTGGGATGAGCTCTAAAGAGAAGGCTTTGATACTTAGCCTTTGAGGGAAGTTGGCTCTTGTGCTGTGTTTGAAGAAGCCTCAAGAAGCTTAGGCACCCTTGTGTGCTTGCTGTGGTGATATGCTGTGTGATACTTAAGCCATCTGAGAAAGGAGGCTCGATGTCTAACTGAGCTTTGGTTCTAACACTACAGAAACATTTAAAGTGCTTGAGACTGATGTGGATTAATTGATTGAGAACACTATTGATTTGTTTGAATGATTTGAATAGTTGGCATATATACTTAATTAAGAAGAATAATTGGTGATTCCAATAACCATTGTTTTATCTTTCTAATTCTTTTTATCCCAAGGATCTTTTGAGATACATTGATTATCAATTTGACAAGTTTTATTCATTGCATATCTTTTATTGTGCTTAATTTACTATGCTCATTTATTCTGAATTGATATTAGTGCGTGAATTCCATATTTGCTCCCTACGAATGACCTCGGACTCCAATTAGATTCTGAGTTTGTAAATTTAAGTGTTTGTTGTGTGATTTAGGAGTGTACTATGATGACCATATCATAAATCTCGTCATTTTCTCGTCAAACAGGTGTGTTGGTTGGTAGCAAAAGAATGTTGTGGTAAAAAGGTATGGAAAAAGATTAGAAGACAATTAATAATCAAATCAAGTGATTTGATTCACTAAACACAAATTGCAGCGATGTGATTTTTGCCCAGATTTGGTCAATCAAAGTAAGTGTTTGGTCGACCAAATTCAAATTTGGTTTCAATAAATTTGAATTTTCACGCCCAATGATTGTTCGGTTAAAAATTTCGATTGGTTGATCAAAGGTTGAAAATTTTGGAGGGAATTTTCTCGCTCAAAACTTTCAAATCTTGATCAATCAAAATATGTATTTGATATCGATCAAACACAATATTTGATCGACCAACAACTTACAAGATAGATGGAACAAGCATCTGTCAAAGTTCAGTTAGACTTGTTAAGCCTAATTCTCTTCTAATTTTTATAAATCTATCTTTTTTTAGTGGCTTGGTAAAGATATCTGCTAGTTGATTTTCTATTTGGATTAATTCTAGGGTTATTTCCTTCATTAGGAGAAAATCGATGAGGTGTGACTCATTATTGCTAAAATACCAAAGTCAGGCTAGAATTTAAGTTAAACACTATCATATTAACATAATAAATGGGTTAAGTATGAGAATTAACAGAAAAGACCTAAAACATCAAAAGTGTGTTAAAAATGCATAATTAGGTCAATTTTTAGAGATTATCTATTAATTAAGTAAATGGATGATCCAAATGTCAATTGAAAATTAATTTGAGCTTAAAAGTACAAATCAATGGTTGAATTATGTTCCAATATGTTCAATTAACATAACATTAAAATCTCATTGCATTTGGACATCATTTGGACCATGGATTACATGCATTACACTTAGGTCCTCATATCTTCACATTTCTTCACATTTAAACTCGGTAAGCATTTAGGGATCTTCTGGTCACACTTCTTCACCACTTATGGGCTTTTGTGCAAATCTTCTACCATTTTGCCCATTTGGGTTCTTTATGCAATTTTTCCAAAACACCTGCAACAACATTTATGTGCACAAGTGTTCTTGAACGAAGAACTCAAGCACCCATAGTCGTCCATTCTCGACACATTTGATCAATGGTGGATCTTCCACCAGAGCTCCATTGCAGTGCGAGCACCTTCGCACCTTGACTCAGATATGATCCTATGACCAGATTTTGTCTCCAAAACTTCCCACACTCTCCTCCATCACATCCCCACCGTTGAAACCAAATGCGCCCTTCCCTCTAATCTGATGACTCGAGTCTCCCTCGCTCCTATTTAAGCACTTCCACAACGACTATGCGCGAGTATCGACTCCCTCCCCCATGAGCCAATCCCTTCGTCTATCCCTCCAGCTCTTTTTCCCCTTCATCGACCGCTAGTGACAGTGCTGGTTTTCCTCTACCTCACCTCATTGCCACAGCAACCCACTGTGAATCTAGGAACCTCACTCTCTCCGCTAGAGGTTCTCCTCCCCTTTCATCACTACAGTGACCAGCTGCAGCCCAGGAATCCCATTCCTCTGTTAGCTAGGCCTTTACTCGCTTTCATAGATTAGTTTACTATTTTCTAGTTAGATTTATGTGCTTTCTAGTATGATTAGATAGTTAATTCACGGATTGATTCTTAGATCTAGGAGTAGAATAGATATTCGCTAATCCACCTCCTTTGATTAATTTAGATAAGAGGATATAAATCCACTCACCCATTTTGTTCATTAATCTTTCCCCTTACCTCACAATTCACATTCACCGATTTCCTCGTTGTTTCAATCCATTGATCACATCAACCATCAAAGTAGCCAGGAGGTCTGAAGTTCACCAACTTCCAGATCTCGTGGCATGCTATATCATAAAGGATTTCTCTCATTCACTCCATCAGGTCACAAGGACCCTCTCTTTGATTTGAATTGAACCGATTTGATTGATTTATTCAGATTTGATTATATATGCTGATTGAAGAATTTTTAGATGAATTCGATTTAAATCTAATTTGAATGATCAATTGAGTTTGTATTTGTTGGGTTGGACTAATAATGATGGGCATGAGTTGTTTTAATGGGATTTCTATTTAGAATAGTACTTATGCCCAATTTTAATCGCTGCCTCTATTTTGTCCTCCCCTGGGTAGTTATGGCCAAGGAAAATCCAATACATGGATTGGAGGCCATGGCAATGACTAAGTGGTTTTTAACAATCGCCTAAACACCTTGACACTAATCAATACTATGCAGGCCATTTGGATGATCAGACCATTACGGCAACCACAAATCAAACGCCCACCTGGGTGACATTTGAATTTCAATCCAAAGTGTTTCAATGTGTTATTCCAGAATTGATTGATGTTTTGAAAGTTCTAAAGAACTTCTAGAAGTGATTTCTGAGTGAATTTAAATGCCTAAATTGATTTGTTTGTCCTATGTTGTATATGGCTATGGAGGAGAATCGATTAGGATTTTTAGGGTTCTTTAACCCTTCATTTGGTTAGACTTAATCACTTGAGTTGCCTAATTTGATTTATTCTAGACATCCCCATCTAGATTTCTGTACCTACTAAGGATTTAAGGTGCTTAGGGCTATTCACCTGCTTGATTAAGCCCTAAGGTGCCACATTTGGATAGAATTGGTCCTGGAAAAAGAGCCAAATTAGGGTTTCTATTTTTAGGATTTGAGGAAAATGCACTTGCCTGAATTAAAAGAGAATTGATTTCCTACATTGTGTGTCACTGAAGCCTTGTTTGAATTGACCTAATCAAGAAAACCCTAGAAGAAGGCTCTAACATTCACTTGAATCATTAAAACTTAGGACTTAATAACCTGCTTGCAAACAACTCAAGGTGATTTTGGGTTCATTACCCAACTCATCGTAAACTTTAGGACAGGTTAGGTGAAGTTGACCCACCTGGTGGATTAACCAACCTTCAAATTAGGTCACAAATCACAAATCAACTCTAAAGTTCAAGTGAAATGCAAATCACCATAATTCAGGATTAAAATTGGTAGACTTAAAGGGGTCAAGTTGCTCATTTCGGTGTACTTGGATTCTCGGTGACAAGGAAGGTCGGGTGGGGGAAACCCTGTAATCAGTGGGGACGCTCTACCATGTAGGGGTCTTTGCGGGGCTCTCCCTTCCTGGCTGCCCAAGTATTTCTTGGGTGAGTGATTTTCTGATCAAGAGGTATCATCTGCCTCGAACCTCCTTAGTCATCCAAAGATTTTTCGGTGCCTCGATTGGGTCTGTTACACATTCTATTCCTCATCTGGCTCATTAGTGCATGTTTGAGAGGAGGTCCTTAAGACCACCCTTGAGACCTCCATTAGCAGTTCATTCCTGTCAAGGCCAAGCCTCAAATCACTTGTTTGTGCTAGCTTCCGATCATATTGATATCTCTTCTAACTCTTCTGCTTCTGAGCCTAGATGTCCTTTAGCTATATCCATGGAAAATCAAGAAGAAGAACCCAATCTCCAGAATCATCTATAGCGCCTCAATGATCTATTTCAAGCATTCATGAATCAATCATAGCATCCTATTATGCAAGATCATTACAGTCCTGCTACGGTAGCAATTGAACCTAGAGTTCAAATTCCAGTTGCAGGACCTGATACTAAACTCAAGCCTAATATGCTTAATGCTATCCCCAAATTCCATGGGCTTAACTCCAAAGACCCTTTCCAATATATCTAGCAATTGAAACATCTAGCCCAGACCTTTGGGCCACTTGTTCATAATCGTGATATCTTACTCATGAAGATGTTCTCTTTCTCCCTCATGGATAAGGTTGCCCACTAGTACCAAACTCTAACCTGTCCGATCAACACTTGGGATAAACTCCAATCTGAACTACTAAATAAATTTTTCCCAGTTGGTTAGACAAATACTTTGAGGCACCAGATCACGCACTTCACTCAAAACCCGGGAAAACCACTTCATGAGGCATGGGATCGCTTCTTAGATCTCATGCGGAAATGCCCCCATCACAGAGTTTCTAAATGGGAACAAGTCCAGTCTTTTTACCAGGGACTCCGTGAGGATATCAGACTCTTTGTCAATGCAACCTGTGGTGGCAACATCATGGGTTAGCATGAAGATACCATTTGGGAGATTTTCTAGAATATGTGCAAGAACTCCATTAATAAGGAATCTGTGGGTATGTTTGACCTGATGACTACCAGTGCATTGGCAAACACACAGGGGGCACATGGGACTCAAAGCCTGTTTGCATCCGTCGATCTGGAACTAATGGCCAGTCGCCTGGACAAGGTCTCTATTATCAAAAAGAAGGTGGATGAATTGACTTGACATCTATAGAGAGACACCTCAGCAAAGCAGAGCACGTATGCACAACTGCCCTCCTGTACGGAGGCTATGCATAACATTTATCACCACTCTCACCAAAGGATGGACTCATATCCACCCTCGTTTGATCTTGGATTTGGAGGAAACTCCAGAACTACCTACTCTAGTTGGGGGAACTCTGAACCCTTGTACTCTGACTTCTCTAGAGTTCCTCAGACCTATGAGGATCTCCATGCCATCTAGAATGATCCATTCTCTAGCACTTATAACCTTGGATGGCGTAATCATCCCAACTTTGCTTGGTTAGGGAAAAATCAAAATCCGAAATCTTAATTCCAGCCCTAACCACAAGCTCCACACCCATACTTGCTCAGCCTAGGCCCAATCCAAATTACGAATCCGAGCCATCAAGGGATGATCAAATGACTCTTATCCTACAAACCCTAGTTGACATTCAAAAGACCAATGTGGATATGCAGAAACAACACAAAGATGAGATCACGGAAGTTCAAAATCTGCTTGCACAGATGACGACTTCTCACTAGCCTGGTGCACTTCCATCTTAGCCTCTGCCAAATCTGAATAACGTGCCTAACTAGAGGCTCGTTATGAATCCGAATCAGGGCCAAGCTTACTATTGTTGTTTAGGTTTTTCAAGAGTTTAAATATGTCTTGTAGCAAAATCTCCTAAATCGCTCAATCAACAAATACAATTTATAACTCGAAAGATCGTCAGGAATGTCCCAGATCGAACATAGGGAGCAAGTATTGCAGTTCACACACTAAGCTCAATTAGAATATAAATGAGTACAATAATGGAACCAAATACAAGATATTCAATGAATGATAACCTGTCACATTAGCTATTCAATAAAATCCAATGTACTTGAGACAAAAAGAATAAAAGATAAGCCAAAAGTGGTGATTTAAATCACCAACTAAGCATGCATCACAAATGTCTCAATTGTATCAAATAAACCAATAGTGGCTTGAACGCTACAGTAATCAGATGAAAAAATAGTCACTCAGACGCCTTAAATGCTCAGCATAGAGGCACAAAAGCCTCCTTTCTTCTTCTTTCTTCTTCCCTTCCTTCCTTTCTTCAGAGCTTCCCTTCCCTCATAGGACACAAGTGCTCCAAATCTCTACAGCGACTAAGTGTCGCGCAATGCCTGCAGAAGCAAAACCCCCTCCCTCCTCCTTACAGATTCCTCTCCTTTCTCTTAGAAATAGGGTAATCGAGCATTAATAGAGTAATCAGATCCGCGTAAGGCCCAGGTCCGCTGGCATGTGTGGTGGACTAGGGTGCATGCGTGAGCAGGGGACCTGACCCCCTAGTGTCTCGAGAAAAGGGGCTATGTGAGCCTTTCAATTTATCTGCCACTATTGCTTTGGTGATTCACGATGTGGGACTAATTTTGTCCCTATTCTTCGCTTGAGGCACAGGCGTGGTCATCGTCCTGATTGAAGCCGAAGGAGGGAGTGCTTCCTTCAATTAACAACCTAGGCATGGACCTGGGATCAAACCGCAGCACCTGGGAATCGCTTAGATGAAGAAAACCATCATGTTGTGAGGAACAACACTGGAGACGATGGTGGCGGTGCTCTAGTAACAAACCTGACATCCAAGAATATGGGCACTAAGCCCCAATTAGAAAGCTCAGGAGCTTCACCTAGACTTGGAGAAGGTGGTGGAGTCGGTCTCGTGGTCAGTGGAGGTGTGTGGTGAAGTAGCGAAGTCGGGAAGTGCATATGAAGATGGGTTTGTTTGGTGGAGAGTTTGGGTGGCCAATAGGGCTAGAAAGGTTAAGGCTTTTGCTCGTGGGTGCACGGCAGACGTTGTGGAGGTGGAGCGGAGGTGTTTGGTGGCATAGAGTGCCGGTGTGAGCATGCTAGAGCTCTTGCAGGACTTGGAGAAGATGAAGGGGGAGAGCGTGAATGAAGGTCGAAATTGGAGTTTAAAGAGAGGAGGAAGTAGAAGGGAAGAGGGACTTTGATTATCACACATTTGATTGGGTGAATGTATCTGTAATTGGGAGAGAAAGCTCCCAATTAGGTTGTGTGTGAGTCAATTGGACTCTGACTAAGTCCAATTAGACTTGTACGGGTTGAGATTAGGGCTTAATTGGTCTCCATGAGTCCAATTAAATAGGTAAAGTGCACTAGAGTTTTCCTGAATCAATTAGATTTAGTGAGAACCTAAGTTCTTAGGAAGGTCTTAAGATAGTGTACTAGAGTTTGGGAACCTTTAATTACGTTTCCTAGGGTATAGGGTAGGTTTCGTAGGTCTTAAGAAGCAAGATGTAGATTCAAATCCAAAATTAGTAATTGGAGACGACCTCCAGACATCCAATAAACTAATCAAATGACTTATACTTCAGAATTACAAGTCGTATCTTGAATCTGGATGTCCAATACTGAAACAGTATGGGCGTCAGGTTCTGTCTTGGGTTTCTGCAGAAATTGGACATCTAGACTTAATGTCTGGACGTCCAAACTGTGCTGGAAAGTGGTTTTTGGGTGTTCTAGGCTTTATTGACCTAATGGAAGGGTGGATAAGGTATGGGAAGGTTTCTAAGGTTATCCTAAGGCTCAGGATAAGTGTAGGGATGTCCTATGTTCTTCATGTTTCAATTCTAACATTAAAATCCTACAACTAATGTAGCATACATCTCCCCTATACTAAGTCTTCAGCTTAAGTGAAGCTTTATTCCATGGCTTCTGCTCCAGCTCTGCTATAGCTCTAGCTTCTATCCAGCTTCAGGCCATCTCCTAAGCTTCTTATTACCTACAAATAATACACTAATCAGTGCATTATTTTGGCATTATTTCAGAAATATCTATGTAAAGTAGTAAAGATGCATAGTATGCAACTAATGCATGAATTTTACTTAAGTTATGCTAAGATCTAACTCAATTTAGGTTAATTAGGTCGTATGATTGTTGTGCAATCACATCACATTTAATAAAGCCTTACTTGACTTAAGTGCTTACATCAATCTTATGCTGACCTCCCTATTGACTCACTTTGAGGTTAGCAATCTGAAGTCAATCGAGGTGTCTCTACAATTAGCTAATCGATCAGTTAAGACACCTCAGGAAGTGTTGGAAGATGTTATAGTGCAGGTCAAGGATTTCTACTTTCCAGTAGACTTCAATGTCCTTGACATAGAAGTACTTGAGGATATTCACGACACACCTACCATATAAGAAGACCTTTCTTGGATATTGCCAAGGAGACCATAAGCTATGAGGAGGGACTATTAGAATTGAAATTTGGAGATCATAAGATGAAAATTGATATTTTTAATGTTCAAAAGGGACCATCTTGTAGCATTATCGAGGAAATCTGTTCCTTGAGTTCTTTGGACAAGTTGGTTGAGGATACATTGATAGATTCTAATCGTTAGAAAATTCGCAGGAAGAATCAAGATTTTGAAACTCTAGTCATCATAGTTGCAAATTTTGAGATCAAATAAAAATAACCGAGACTTAGTGAGTCTCAGGTCAAACATAGGGAGGTAAACATTTGATTTTGTAGAAAATCACGTTAATTTATTTATTTTTAGGACTTTTTGGTATTTCTATTTTTTTGGTATTTTCATATAAGTATAAGATCAAATAAAAGTCTATCTAGGCTACTCTACTCAACAAATAAAGCGAGAAGAGAGAGAGAGAGAGAATAAATATTTTATAGATAGAACAATGTTTATTACAGCTAATTGCAAAAAATAAATCTAAACTCTGAAAGCAATAAAAGAGAAAGAGAGAGAGAATCCCCCTTGACAGCTACTTGGGGGACAAGCTGGTCAGACGATGCTTAGAAGAGCAAGGACGGAGATGGAGGACGAAGCTCGAATGAAGGGAGGACGAGGCAAGGCGTCGCCATCCTGGGATCCACTTCAGGAATGGAGATGAGAGGATAGTCATAGGTGCTCCACGAATGGGGATGAGGGTAGGGAAAAATTATTTTTAATTCTCTCTTGTGGAGCATCCCAAGCTTGGAACTCACTCAAGATGGTGTCTTAAGCTTTAGAGAGGGAGAGGAGAAGCTAGGAAGGGATGGTTGACAAGGAGAGGATGTGTAGGGTATTTATAAGATAAGAAATGGGGTCAAGAGGGCAAGTGCCCATACATAGCAAATCATTTTCTCACGCACAACATTTATCGCGCGCAGTGCCCGCACACGTGCCTGTGCATGCAACTGTGCTGTGTGTTGCACATACACTGGCGAGGCAAGGCTTAATCATAGCCGTCAGATCTTAGATGCACGCTCCATATTGCATGCATTGCAAGCTCAGGGATCATGCTCATCGCATGTATATCTGCATGTCTCGCGCCTGACCTCATCCACTGTGCCATGTGGCCTCCTCTCCGTTGTCTCATGGGAATCCAAGGGCACTCATCGCTCTCCTCACGCTTACTGCTACTGTGAGGTGGGGCCAATTGTTGACGTGGCCACCTCCTTGCCTCCTGATCATGATCGAATGGCTGAATTTGGGCGTAGAGTAGGGGAGATTAAGGCACTTCGCAGGGATCGAATGCATGCCATGTGCGTGAGAAGGTGCCTCATCTACTGCTACGCTATAGTTGGGAGGGTGCGTTATCAACCGCTAGGTCTTGATCTAATGGTTGATAACGAATGTTAATATCACATTGATGGAGTGAAGGCGCGGATGAGGGTTAATCTCATGTGGTGATGGTCCTTGCATTTCTTCGGCTCAGGTGCCTCATCAGGAGTCACATGACCCATCTGCTGCAAGACACACTCTTCTCTCATGACCTCCGCATAAGTCATCTTATCCTGATGTATTTTCCCATCTGTATCCCCCATTGCAAAGCTCAAATGCAACAGCCATGAACTACCCCCACACCGGAGGATAAGTCTCTCAGGTACAGATCCTCCCTTAAAAACATCCACCAATACATTCAATACATGACCGTCTCCCTCTCTCAGTCGAACCTCTGCATCTTCGGCCAGCAATTCAAAGCCTAGTATCATGGTCACCACCACTTCCTTTGATCTCAAATGTAATGGCAGACCTCTAATTCCCAACCTCCTCACCTAGATCTTGCCCTTTGAGGTGGCCGCTCAGGCAAGGACTTGTCAAAGGGGAGGCCAACCTCCATATTACCATCTGACCCTCAAAAGCGCTCGATCGGAATCGCAGGCATTCAACGTCGATCATCCCCAAACCAAAAAGCACAATTCGCGTAGGGGAGAGAGACGCAACCTTCCAACCTTTGGTCGATAGAGCTAGCGAACTTACCAGTTGGTGGACCTTCTCCATGGATGGATTGTCGGTCATCACCTCTCGTACCATAGCCCCTCTCAGCACAAGCTCTGCAGCCCTAATGTCTTCTGTCATAGGGACCTCTACATCAACTATGTGCTCCCCATATGTAGGCGGAGGTGGTGGTGGCGGCGGCGGCGGACCCTCAGTTTTTGCCTCTGGTGCGTAAGAAGGCTCTTCCTCTCAACTACCCTCTACTTGCCATACATGAGTCTCTTTTATGGACATGGCCACCACATGCGAGACAGACAAAGGGGAAGTGGCATACCACCGCCAAATGCCCTTGTCTTCGACACCGAAAACATACGATCTCCTTGTTGCCCCAAGGCTTGCCTTACTTCATGTGCCCCGTGCCCACCTTCCATCCTCTACTGGAAGAGACCTCCCTTCTCTCCCTCCACCTCCAAGCCCTAGACCTCCAAGTTGTCCAGCCCTCAGCCCCACGGCTTCTCCCTCCTATCGCCCTAGACCCTCCTTACATCCTTCCTAGTGCCTTGTTTTGTTGATTTTAACATATTTATTTGAGTGTTACGGTTAAAACAAATAAAAGGAACCCTAAATGCTTGACACTCATGAAGGAAAATGGTGAAGAAGAAGCTCAATTTAGCTCGGACTTAGCCAGATCCAGCTCCACATAGCTAGATACCAGCTTACCTGGGTTAGGATTAGCTCCCTTTAGCTCCATTAAACTCATCTTAGCTGGATGGCAGGTCAGGGCAACACATTCTAGCTAAACCTAGCTCAAGTTAGCTCAGATACAGCTCAACCTGGTTGAGTCTAGTTCATCCCAGCTCCATTCAATTCATTGGGAGCTCTGACTAGCTCAACTAAGTTGACATTCTCTAGTCAGCTTAGATCCAGCTCAACTTGTTTGAGTCTAGTTCATCCCAGCTCCATTCAGTTCACTGGGAGCCCTAGCTAGCTCAACCGAGTTGACATGAGTTCATTCTAGCTCCAGCTCAGCTCATTCTAGCTCCACCTAGCTACACCTAGCTCCTCTTAGCTCACAGAGCTCCAATCAACTTAGCTTAGCTACTAGCTTTTAGCTAGCTAAGCTAGGTCAACAGAGAAGTCCACAGCTAGCTTCACTTAGCTCCAGAATAGTTGATACCAGCTCAACCAGCTCAACCTACTCAATTTAGTAGCTAACAAAGAACTAGCTAGCTAAAGTAGAGTAATTGAGCTCCTACAAGGACTTCTTCAGTAGATGATAGCTCCCACAAGCTTCAGGGTTGCTCAAGGCTACTTCCTCATCTCCTCCTCCCTAAACCCTAATCCTTCCTACCTCTTCTTCAACTCAAGCATTAGTTAAGCTAGCTTAGCTAAGCTCAAAACTAGCTCCACCTCCATGTCCATCCATCTAAACCCTAACCTAACTTCACCTAGCTTAGCTTAGCTCAACCTAGCTTAGCTTAGCTAAGCCCTAAATTTTTCCAAAGCAAATACTACGGCTAGTAATACCTTTTTAGTAACAGTGTAATTCCACTGGGCTTCATCCAGAGTTTTACTAGCGTAGTAGATGACAGAGGGCTTCCTGTCAACTTTCTGACCCAAAACAGCCCCGACCGTGTAATAAGAAGCGTCGGTCATGATCTCAAAAGGGGTTGCCCAAACCGGCGGTTGCAACACCGAAGCACAAGTGACCGCCATTTTTAGGAAATCAAATGCCTTACGACATGATTCATCGAAAACAAACGGCGTTTCTTTGGTGAGAAGATTGCTCAGAGGATGAGCAACCTTCGAGAAATCCTTGATGAATCTTCTGTAGAATCCCACATGACCAAGAAATGATCGAATTTGTTTAACAGATGTGGGAGGAGGAATTTTAGCGATAGCATCAACTTTAGCTTTATCCACTTCAATTCCCCGTTCAAAGATTACATGACCTAAGACGATGCCTTCTTGTGTCATGAAATGACTCTTTTCCCAGCTAAGGACCAATCGTGTTTTGATGCATCGTTTAAGAATCATTTCTAGATTAGCCAGACAAGAGTCAAATGATTCTCCAAAAATAAAGAAATCATCCATGAAGACTTCCATAAACTCTCCCACCATGTCAGAGAATATGGCAAACATAGACCTTTGAAAAGTTGCAGGTGCATTGCATAAACCAAAAGGCATCCTATGGAAAGAAAAGGTTCCGTAGGGATAGATGAAAGTAGTTTTTTCCTGATCCTTAAGATGGATAGGAACTTGGTTGTATCCTAAGTAACCATCAAGAAAACAGAAGTACTTCTGCCTGGCTAATCTTTCCAAGATTTGATCAATGAAAGGCAGAGGGAAATGATCATTTTTTGTGGTCGTGTTCAGCTTCCTGTTATCTATACAAACAGTCCAAAAGGAAGCTCAACGAGTTGTGACAGATTCTCCTCTCTCGTTAGTCACAACGGTAATCCCAGCTTTCTTGGGAATAATCTGCATAGGACTTACCCAGGGACTATCAAAGATCAGATAAATAATTTCTGCATCGAGCCACTTAATGATTTCCTTTTTGACCACTTCTCGCATATTTGGATTTAATCTCCTCTGCATCTGGCAAAAAGGGCGGGATCCATCTTCCAAGAATATTCTATGATTGCAGTAAGATGGCTCGATCCCCCTAAGGCCATGAATGGTCCAACCAATTGCCTCCTTGTGTTCCTTCAGGACCTTGATCAATTTAATCTCCTGCTCCTTTGTTAATTTAGCACTAATAATCACAGGGAGTGTCTTCTGTGGTCCTAAAAATTGATATTTCAAATTCTCAGGCAATGATTTCAGTTCAAGCTAGGGCGGGTTGATGATTAAAGGTAGGGAAGATGCTAAAGACTCATCAAGAGGAAGGGGTTGAGAGTGAACAAAATCAATAACCTCTTCAAAAGATGGCAGGTCTGCCATAGAGGATTGCGGGTTCAATTCATCATCAAAGGAAGAACTTTTAATTGCCAAAACCATCAAACAAGTTTCAATGTTCACATTATCCTCCTCAAGTTCCTCAATAAATCCACAATTCTCAAATTTATTAATCACCTTAAAAATATCCAACTTCATTCGTTGATCCCCAAAGGTGATTTCCATGCTACTGCTTTCACAGTTAATGTTGGCCTTAACGGTAGCCAGGAATAGATGCCCCAGAATGATGGGCATGTTCCTCAGATTTTCTGGTACATCCATGTCAAGGACAAGAAAATCTACAGGAAAATAGAAATCCTTGACCTTAACTATAACATCTTCAATAACGCCTCACGGATTTGTGACCAAACGGTCCACTAACTGCAGCGTTACTGAAGTCGGCCGAAGTTCACCTAATCCAAACTTCTTGTAAAGAGAAGTCGGAATTAGGTTGATGGATGCACCCAAATCCAGAAGTTTTCTATCAAAAGTGTAATCTCCGATGACACAAGAAATCAATGGAGCACCAGAATCTCTCTTTTTCTGAGGAAGGTGGTGCAGGATAACAGAACTAGCCCACTTGGAGAGTACTACCTTCCTCGGAACAAATTCTCTTTACTTACGCTTTTGTGTACATAAATCCTTTAAAAATCTCACGTAAGCCGGTATATTCTTGATAGCGTCGAGGAGTAGGATATTGATCTCAACATTCTTAAAAATATTTAGAAGCTCCTCATTGCTATCAACAGACTTCTTTGATTTCATCAAGGCTTCAGGAAAAGGAACATGAGTCAGATCTTTGGAATCAGGTTCCTGAGCCTTGATTTCTTCTCTAGAATTCTCCTTTCTCTCCTCAGGTTCTTCAGGATTAGGTAAATCAGAACAGTGTGGTTGTGGATCCGAAGTTCGTTTACCACTCCTCAAGGTAACAAAATTTGCAGATGCATAAGAGTTTGGGTCTTGGGGAGGGTTAGGAAAGATTGGAGGGGCTTGATTACCCAAGAATTGTTGATGTGCAGAAGAAGAAGAGGAAGGATCCTGTTCAACCACCTGAGCATGTGTGTGTGGATCCCTCTGATTTCCGTACCCATGGGCTTGGTTGCCCAGATTCAGAATATTTCATGGGTTGGGTACGGGTTGGGATGGTAGAGATCCGGGTTGATGAGAGTTAGCTATGAGCCCGGTTTGCAAGTTATCCAACGAGGTTTTCATTTGCTGCATGAGCTGGAGCATGGATTCTTGCATCTCTACGGGTTGACAGGCATTCCAAGCTAGCTGATTGACCTGATTTAGGAGCAACTGAGTATACACATGACCTTGACCCATTGGTCGTTGCGAAGCATAGTTGCTGGGTCGGAATTCGGTCTGTTGCCCCAGGTTTTTCCAGGAGAAGTTAGGGTGGTTTCTCCAACCCGAATTATAAGCATTAGAGTAGGGGTTGGATCTAACATTCTCCTGTACATCACAGAAATCCTCATAGGGTGAGGATGGAGAGAAAGAAAGGGAAGGATCAGAAAAACTAGGATCAAAGGCCCCAGTTTGGAACCCGTGGGGTTCCGAATATTGTTGACTCACAGGTTGAGCCGCATCGAGTTGATTCACGAACTCCCGTCTAGAAGGAGCTTGCGATGAATGGAATCCTGAATTATGGGATTGAGTGGATCGAGAGTTCATAGAATTTCTAGCCATCCACTCTTCCATTCTCTTAGCAACCAAGTCCACCTTATCAAGTTTGTTACAAATCAATTCCATACTAAATGAATGAGAGTCATGGACTTCATTAACATTTGATCTAGGCTACCGGGACCGGTTAAAAGTATCCATAGAGGCATGATTGAATGAATTCTTGCTCATTTCCTCAAACAAATCGTGTGCACTATCTACATCTTTGTTGAGGAAATTGCTTCTGCAAGAAGCGTCCACGTGATTTCTAAGTTGCTCAGTCAACCCGTGGTAGAAGATCTACACGAGTTGCCATTTCGGTACCTCGTGGTGTGGACACCTCTGCAATAGGTCCTGGAATCGCTCCCAGGCCACATGAAACTACTCCTCCGGCTACTGGGCAAAAGTAGTGATTGCCTGTCTTAAAGCATTGGTACGCCTGACAGGGAAGAATTTCTTCAGAAAGGCCGATTTCAACTCATTCCAAGTTGCAATTGATCTTCCTATAGTCGTATATCAATGAGCGGCTTTATCCCTAAGAGAGTGGGAGAAGAGCCTCATGATCATTTGCTCCTCATTCACGTTTCGTGCCTTGGTGGTCTGGACCAAAGTGGTTAAGTCCTCCAAGTGCTGAAACGGGTCTTCGGAGCCATACCCATGGTAATTTTTAATTAGGCTTAACACATGGGGGTTGATTTCTATGTCTCCGGCCGGAATCTGGATACCGAGACGTTCCCCATAATTTGAAGGATCATAAAAATTCTTCAAGGGCTGAGCACCCTGCCTTCTCCGGAACCATTCCTGTATCCTCTGCATTTGTTCCAGCTGCCTTCAAAATTCCTCCTGTGGATTCCGAGGCAGAGGAGGCTGTTGATCGGCCATGGGATCAATTTGACCAAAATCCAATTTATGCCCCCTAGAATACTCTAGTGGTCCTTCCAATCGGGGATGCAATGACCGTCTTCCCATCATAAACTAGGAAAAGGTCGGAAGGTCTGGGGATAAGGACCCTGCAGCACAACAAAACAAGTCTATCCTTAAGTGGGGTAGCCTAAGGATCTACAGACTCCCAAAACCTGCCTTAAGATTATAAATGATTTACTCTACTTGTGTCTGCTCAATCCAACCAGTTAAAAGGAGGGACTGGGGAGAAGGTTATTCCTTCGGCTTGCGCCTCCGGTTCCTAGTGTGCCCCCCAGCCACGGTCGTTTAACACTACTCCCCTAACTAGATATCAAATTAATTAGTACAAGTAGGTTAATCATGAACAATCTCAAACTAGGCCTCGAAGAGAGAATCAGTCCTTAAGGCCAACATCTACTCGATTTTATTAAGGCCTGGGATTGTAGTGCTTATGGAATGCGATGGGCCCTTAAAATGTGTTGTGCCCTTAATGATTGATTGAGTATTGTTTAAATGCGTGCACAACCAAGGTTTTCAAGCAAGATTATCTGTGATGTGTAGATTTTAATATTCAAATCTTTCTTAAGTAGCTTTTAGGGTTTAGAATTAGGTTGATTTCAATCAGGTTTGAGGAAAACCAGGTTTTCAAGCACGGGTGAATATTGACTTCCTTTAAAATCAAAAAATAAAGTGGAGTGCCTAGTATGAACCTAGATTGAAAACCCTAAGAAGAAGCTACTTGATGAGTTGATTTTAGGTTGAGTGGTGTAGCCCAAACAACTCAAACAACTGACCACAACTGCATCACTAGGTTAGGCACACAGAAATGGTTAACCTAGAATGATTTCTACTCTTTTATGTGTTGATTTGTGTGTACCAGTTTCACATATCAGAACCTGGTTGAGTACAAGCAAATCAAGTAGGTTAAGTGCCTTTAATGTGGGTGTATGTTATGTGTTTGTTGAAAATTACCCCACAAAATTACCTTTTTGTATTTTATTTTATAAAAGCGAGGGTGAAATGAGTGTGAGTGAAAATCCAACAACCAAACTAATCTTAGGATTTATGCAAACACCTAGGTTAATTGGAATTTGAATTTAATGTGACAAATGAAATCTATAGAGGGGGAACAATGGGGAGCACTTACAGTCGTCCTCAACTGCACTTTAATCAGGTCTACTGCTTGACGATTCCCTAATGGAGGTCTTTGCAAAACAATAGGCACAACAGAAAGCAAGTTAGAAGACAATAAAGTGCGTGAAATGCGAAAAGAAGATCGGAAATCGTTGTCTCCCCGGCAATGACGCCAAAATGTTGATGCAACGGGTTACTATGCTTTCGAATTTGGTTTTGAAAACCTGTCGTTGTAGTTTGAAAAGCGAAGAACTCAAGTTCAACAAATAAAATTTATACTGGAATAGAAATCCTGGCTCAAACTCAAGGAGGCTACGTCGATCTAAATTCACAATTATATTTTTTTAGGGTTTTTGTTAAAAAGCGGAGTATTTAGAATGAAGCACTATAAACAATTAGCATAAGAGAGAGAGAGAGAACATTCACTTGATACTTCAAAATGTTTATACAATTAAGTAAGCGAGAAATTACACTAGAAAGCAGGAAAACTATTACACTAGAAAGCAGGAAAATTCTACTCTAGAAAGCGGGAAAAAGGAATGGAAGAGAGAAGTTATCCTCCTCGATGATAGCTTGGAGGACGAGCCGGACGGGATAATGCCTAGAAGAAGAAGAGTGGAGCAGGAAGAATAGGAATGAGGCAGCACAGCGTCATCATCGCAAGATCCACTTCCGAAATGGGGGAGAAAAATTGACTTTATCTATTGAGGAGCATCTTGAGTGTGGGACAAGATTCTCTTGAGCTTTGAAGAGGGAGAGAAGAGAAGGAAGGGATGACAATTTCATATGGAGGGGGTCTCCTTTTATATTTGCAAGGAGTGAGGGCAATTTGGTCATTACATGTTAAAAATCATTAACTCAGGACACTTAGTGACGGATAAATCCGTCACTAAAGGCCTGAACGTGGCCGTAGTGGGCGGCTCACACGAGCCTGCTCGCTTCCTCCTGCCTTAACATGCATCCACGTTCTTCCAATCTCGGTCGTTCGATCGTGAGATCGAACGGTTGAGAGCACTCCTCGCCCACCTCATCCGTGCGGCTCAACGCGTGAGATCCCGCATCACCTCGCTGCGTCAGATGGCGTGTTCAGCCGATTGGGCGCACACAGCTGCTCAATCTCCATCGTTGGGTCGATTGCGCCCACGCGCCTGCTCCAATTGAGATGCCCCATGGCTCGATCCCACGTCCCCTTTGCCTTGTTAAGGCGCTCGACCAACATGCTACGGGTGAGTTTATGTTGAGCGCTTAATTAAGCGTGCGCGCTTCACAGCTGTTGGATCTTGATCCAACGGCGGAGAAGTGTTGGCGATAAGGGATTTAGCAGTGCATGCAACCAGTTGGGCTATCGAGATGGTGCCATGTGGCGCCATCATGGCCATCCATCTTCTAAGTGATGTAGATGGTGCCACGGGTATCGGATTGAGTCAATTTTTGCGTCGTTAGGCTATGATCATCAATCCAAATCCATCCGTGCAGTCGAATTTGTCGTCTGAAGTGTGGATTAACACCATCTTGGCCCTTGATCTTCTAGGTTTCCTCAATCTTTATCTGATGCTACAGATATCTGATTAGGGCGATCTTGGAGTCATTGAACTCCAATTGTCGCCCTGATCAGATCCGTATGGTTGGATCTTCGATCTGAGGCCCCGATAAGAAGTCGCCCTATCCCTGACCATAAAAGGAGACAATTAACCTCCATTTATTCAGACTAATCTAAATGCAACATGATGCATGTTATGCAATATTTATAGTATGTAATGCAATTCTATGCTTAAGAACATGCATAAATAGACATTTTATATAATATAAACATGTTTACATCAGCTATGAATCCATGAATCTAATCTAGTAAAGCAGTAAATCCTAATCTAAATGGACGAATGGGAACTCTGAGAAGATCCATGGCTAGTGGTCATCGTAATGAAATAGGGAGAATCTCCAGCTAATGAAAGCTCCTAGGGGAACTCTGGGATGTCATCAGGTGTCATGAAATCCGTAGCGATGTGGATCGAAACGGAGACGAAGGCGAAGAAGCCACTATCACTAGCTTTTGATGAAGAGGAGGAAGAGCTAGAGAGGACAAATGGCTAACCCAAGGAAGTAGGAGGGGGACTGGTTACTTGCACAGGGGCCCTTGGAGGTGTTTAAATAGGTGGAAGGTGGATCAAGTAACCAGATTAGAGGATTAAGGCCATAGGGTATCAATGGTTTGGATGGAGTCTAAGGTGCACGAGAATGGTTTTGGATGAAGGAGGGCCATAGGATGAGATCTGGAACTTGGCGCAAAGGTGCTCGCATTGGGGATCAGAGGTTTGTGGGAGATCCATTGTTGGATGAATGGATCAAAGAATGGACGGTTCCTGGAGTGCGTGTTCATCGTGCATGAACAGTGCTGGAGAAGGCGCTCCAAAGTGTGTTGGGAAAATTGCAAGAAAGGCCCAAGAATCAAACTAGTATGACAATTGCATAGGAGCCCATAAGTGAAAAGGTCCCTAAGATCTGCAATAAGGTCCTTGGCGATTTTCTTTTTTTTCCTTGGAATGTTTTGAGTTAAGAAAATGTAAGATACAAAGGACCTATAAGTAATGCACTAATTTTAAGGCCCTATTGATGTCAAAACTACATGAAACTTTTATGGAAAGTTAATTGAACATATTAGAACATATTGCAAACCTCAATTTGTACTTTTAGGTTCACATTACATTCAATTGGCATTCAGAACATCCAAGTATATTTTATGTATAGAATATCTAAAAAATATGATCTAATTATGTATTTTAACACAGAATTGATGTTTTAGGCCATTTTCATTAATTCACACAATTAACCCATTTTTCATGTTAATAAGATAGTGTTTAACCTAGTTTCTAGCCTAACTTGGGCATTTTAGCTATGATGAGTCACACCTCATCATACCCCCATACTTAATGATGTAAACACATTTACACTACTTAAAATGTCTATTTATGTATGTTCTTAAGCATAGGATTGCATTTCATGATATAAATATTGCATTACATGCATCATCTTGCATTTAGAGTAGTTTGAATAAAATGGAGGTTAATTGTCTCCTTTTATGTGCTTGGACAGGGCAAAAATTTTATCGGGGCCTCGGATCAAAGATCCAACCGTATGGATAAGATCAGGGCGATGATTGGAGTTCAACGACTCCAAGATCGCCCTAATCAGGCATCCGTAGCATCAGATAGAGACCGGGGAACCCTAGAAGATCAAGGGCCAGGATGGTGTAAATCCGCACTTCAGATGGCAAATCCGACCACACGGATGAATTCGGATCGACGATCGCAACCCAACGACACAAAAATCGAGTCAATCCGACATCCGTGGCACCATCTACAACTTCCAGAAGATGGACGGCTAAGATGGCGCCACGTGCGCCATCTCAGCCGCCCGATCGACCGCATGCGTCTGGTGAAGACCGCGCACCGTCTCCTCTCCGCCGTTGGATCTCGATCCAACGGCTGCGGTCGCTCGCGTTTAAAAACGTCCGCGCGACCATTTCGCCCGCGTAGCGCAGCGGCGACGTAGCTGCGGGCGAAGCGGAGGCCGCGGGTTCGAGCCGCGATGAGCGGGTGGAAGGCGCGGGCGAGCGGGCGCTCATGAGCGTCAGATGAAGATCCAACAGCTGCACGCGCTCAATCAGGACGACGCGCGATTGCACGCCGGGCGTAACGCGCGATCGCATGCGAGCGGGCGCGCTACAGCGGGCGCGGACGCGATCTAAGCCGTCCGATCTCGCGATCGGACGGCTGAAAATCAAGCGACGTGCGTATGCATTACGCGCGCGACCAGCCGAGCGGGCGCGCGTGGGCGCGGCGGCGACGGCGACGGCGGGGCTTTAGCGACGGTTTTATCCGTCACTAAAGACCCCTTATTTATTATTTTGAAGATGTAATGTCCATTTTGCCCCCACTCCTTGCAACTATAAAAGGAGATCCCCTCCATACGAAATTTTCATCCCTTCCTTCTCCTCTCTACCTCTCCAAAGCTCAAGAGAAGCTTGTCCCACACCCGGGATGCTTCTCGCGAGATAAAGTCCAAATTTTCGTCCCCCTTCGGAAGTGGATCCCGCGACGACGACGGCGTGCTGCTTCGTTCCCGTTCTTCTGCTTCGTCCTCCTTCGTCCCGCTTCGTTCTCCTTCGTCCAGGCGTCGTCCCGTCCGGCTCGTCCTCCAAGCGACCGTCGAGGAGGATTCTCTCTCCCTATTCTTTTTACTGCTTTCTAGTATAGATTTACTGCTTTCTAGAGTAGTCTATTCGTCCTCCGAGCGATCGTCGAGGAGGACATTTCTCCCTCCATTCTTTTAATGCTTTCTAGAGTAATTGTTTTATGTTTTCTAGTTGTAACGAAAGAACTCTTTTATGATAAATTCCTTGTCTATTCTACATCTCATTTTGATTTCCATGTACAGTATTCTTTCTCTCTCTCTTACTCCCTCTCTCTCTTTTATTTGTTGTAGATACTTAGATAGTTTAAATTGAATTTCTTCATGAGAAAATAAAAAGAAACGCGAAGTTTTTAAATCAAACGTTCGCCTCCCTGTGTTCGACCCAGAATTTTGATTTCGGTATAAATTTTATTTGTTGAACACGAATCCTTCGCTTTCGAACTACAATGACGGGTTTTCCAAAACCAAACACGTTAGTGTAGCTTCGTAAAAAAAAAGTTCAACATTTTGGCGCCGTTGCCGGGGAGGCAACGCTCTTTGATTTCTCTTCGCGTTTTGTAACTTACAAATCATTTACCTCATTTTTTTTCCTTTCTTATTGTAATTGCAAGTACTCTTTCGAGACAGGCAAAATCGGTAGATCGGAGTAAAGTGCTGTGGAAGGTTTTGTAAGTTATCCCCCACCTCCCACCCATTAGATTTTATTTCATCACATAATAATTCAAACATCAATCAACCTAGGTGTTCTTATAAACTCTAAGGTTAGATTGTTTGTTGTTTGACATCCATACTCACTCCAACCCCCACATTAAAAAAAAAAAAAAAAAAATCTCACAGAGGTACACAACCTCATCTGATTTTCTAACTCAACCGGTAAACCAATCTTAGGAGCCGGTACACACATCCAAACACATAATCGAGTAGAAATCAGATTGGGTAATCATTTGTGTGCCTAATTAGGTGGTGCATCAGGCCAGTTGTTTGAGTTGTTTGGGCCGCACCACTTCAAATAAAATCAACTCATCAAGTAGCTGCCAATTAGGTTCAACTCTTAGGGATCTACCAGGCACTCCACATTCTTTTTAAACTTTAAAGGAAAATATCTTCACCTGTGCTTGCAAAACCTGGTGTGCCAATGAAACTTGATTGAAAACACCTAAAGTTGAATCCTAAAAGCTACTAAGCAAGATTTGAACCTTAAAATTCACCACATCAAAAATAATCTTGCTTGAAAACCACTGGTTGTGCACGCACACACAAAGCAATCAATCATTAAGGGCACAACCCATTTAAAGGGCCCATCACATTCTAAAGCACATTTAAACCTAGCCCTAAATAAAACAGAGTAGACGTTGGCCTCAAGGATTGGACTCGCTCTTCAGAACTCAGAACGAGATTATTTTCGATTAGTCTGTTTCTACTGTTCAATCTGATGTCTAGCTAGGGGAGAAGAGTCAAACGATCGCGGCTGGGGGTACACTAGGAACCGGAGGCGCAAGCTGAAGGAAGAACCTTCTCCCCAGTCCCTCCTTCTAACTGGTTGGATTGAACAGACAGAAGTAGATCAAATCGTTCCTTTATCTCAAGACGGGTTTTGGGAGTCTGTAGGTCTGTAGGCTAACCCATTTAAGGACAGGTTTGATTGTTTGTATTGCAGGGCACCTTTCTTCCTCCCGTGTCTCATGAATCCTTCCACATATTTCACGCATTCCC
Organism: Thalassia testudinum; assembly: GCA_037157565.1. Taxonomy (NCBI): domain Eukaryota; kingdom Viridiplantae; phylum Streptophyta; class Magnoliopsida; order Alismatales; family Hydrocharitaceae; genus Thalassia; species Thalassia testudinum. The sequence continues at coordinate 17,808,137 of JAZHRO010000015.1, read as the reverse complement.
GCTCTTTCCCTCCTCTTGTAAATTATCCTCAACATGACAATTATCCCAACTCGTATTGTAATCGACCATCAGTTAGTTGGGATAATTCGGATTGGGGATACAATTCCGGACCCCCGTGTTTAGGGTCTAACCCTGAACACTTTGATTCTCAATTCTATCCTTCTCAGAGTTGCATCGATTATAGATCGTCCTCCTTTCATGAACAACCTAATGCGATCTACAATCAAGAAGGATACACTGATCCTTACCCATCCTCTGATTTCACTGCCTTTAGGTCATCTCCATCTTTTGAACAATCTGAAATGACCTATTATCAGGATGGGTATAACGAATCTCAATTCGTTAATTCCTCTACATTGATGTCAAACCTGCCCAACCCTGAACCAACTCATTTGGTTCAGGTTAATCAGGTTCAAGATAAGGTTCTGGCTAACTTGAGGAATATCATTCAATCTTTAGAAGTTCAGCCAATACCTTGCATTGAGAGATTGGAGCCCCTGATTGAAATGATTGATGATTTAAATAAGTCTTTGTTGGATTGGCTCCAGGATGTTAAGGACAAGAACCCGGGAGAGTTTCTACTTGGGAAATTAGCGAAATTGAGGATGAGATTCGTGGCTGCTTTGATTCAATCTTGGAATAATTCCCAGGATGAACTCTCTTCAGGAAAGCCAATGACAGAACCCGCTCAGGCACCTGTTGGGGGGGACACGTGTTACGAAGCTGACCAGATTGAATTAAAGCAACCAATTAAGGATGATCTGATTTCTTCACCTGAAATCCCTGAGCCGGGTTACAAGGAAACGTATGTCTCCTTGGAACGCAAAGTGACAAATGATTTTGGGACATACATTCATACGGATCCTGATTTCTTTGATGGTGAAGATTCAAGTTGCAAAGTCTCACACGAGTTTTCAGATCACGATTTTTGTGAGACGATTGGGCCTGAGGAATCTGATAGATCATTTGATAGCCCAATAACTGAGGAAACTGATCTTATTAGGGCACACGATACAGATCCAGAATCGCATTTTCTGGAGGAATCAATTCAATGCCCTGATTATTAGTTACACCCTGTTGAGCTTATTGATGATTCTAATTCTGAGATAATTAGACCCAAGTCAATTTTGATTCTGCCACATCATTTAGACTTGGAGATTCCAGACGGGGTGATGAATATACAAGAGGTCCTGGAATTTGATACACTTAATGAGGAGGATAGGAGCGGGGAAGTTCTAATTTGGGAAGTTAATTTTGGAGGAAATGGAAGATTGAGTCGAAGGGTTCCTTTTAAGCTGAAACCATCAAATCAGAACCCTTACGACATTTGTTTCGAGGATGTCAAACTCAAGCACACATTTAACGATTATCCTTTTAAGCTTCAATTCTCTGTAACCCGACATTTTGGCCTTGGGTTGCATCCTCACAAATCGCAGGCCCGACCCCGCTTGCATTCTGATTTTAGGTTTTGGGTAATTTTTATCCAGAACCTAAGATATTCTCGATTATGGGGTGTGGGTCTGCACCACAATCTGGTCCACATCTGTGGACCTCTGCTGACAGGTCAGAGGATTCTTCTGTTCATTCTAATTCTGACCTGCACATGTGAATTCTTCATTTCTTTTCTTTGTATAGTGTGCCTAGCTGAAGGCACTAAACTCAGCACATATACAGTTCTTTTTCATTTTCATCTCGGAGCGGACCCGATATCCACGCAATTCAGGTGCTTTCTACGCTTTTCCACTCTGTTTTATGTCTTTTTAATACAATGAGGACATTGCATTAGATAGGCATGGGGGGATGGATATTTATCTTTGAATTCATTCGTCAGCTCCGTACATTTGTTTTATTTTTTAAAAGAAAAAAAAAATCAAAATTAGGAAAGAGAATTTGGGTTTAAGAAAATTTTCGATCTTAAGAAATACTATATTATGTTCTGAACACAAAGACCCTTCAGGTCTTTGGACTTAATCAGCCCGTATATCCACTAAAATGTGGATTTGTTTTTCGAGTTCTCGCCAACTTGAATTTTATTTTAATTGGAGTAAATAAGTTTGGGTGATAAGTACACGACTTATCAACCCGCCCTCTGATGTGAGGGAATTTTGAGTCTTAAGCATCTACACACTTTCTTTGCACTGACTCGTTGTTTGGCGATTTTAACGGAAATTGGGTAGCTAATGAACCTTCTAGGGTGATATGGCTGGCAAGTTATCGTGGGTAACAGCCCATAGGTAGGTTGTCCAGAGCCCAGTCACTGACCTTTCTCTTTTTGCTGCCTTTAGGTAAATCTTAGACCAGGGAAGCCACCTACTTAAAAAAAAAAAAAAGAAAAAAAAAGAAAAAAAAAATCAAAAAGGAGAAAAGAACAAAAAGAAATAAGCCACACTTCGCCGCACGAGTATGGCTGGCAAGTTGTCGGTGGTAACAGCTCATCGACCGGTTGTCCAGAACCCAGCTCAGAAAATGCACTAAAAATTCCCAAAACACTTAGGAAGAAGCGGAGAAGTAAAATAAACTGGGGAGATATACACTGGATTCACCCTTGTGTTGACCCCGTTAAAAAAAAAAAAAAAGTAGGGAGAAAGCTACCGGTTGTAAAGATACACCTTTAGGCAGAATTCTTTTTGAGGTCACCTAGAGGCGTAGAAATCCGAAGTCCGTTTTAATTGCCGGTCAACGAGTCTATCACAATCACAATAAGATGCTTAAAACTTAGGGTTCTCATCAAATCTTGGGTGAGTTGAATGGCCGTAGAAAGCCACTCTTAAACCCTAAAATTTGAAAATCCAAAAAAAAAAAAAAGAGAGAGAGTAAAAACAGAAAAAGAAATTTTTCTTTGAATAAGGCGAGGCTTGAGGCGGTCTGCATTTTGGCTGATACCTGGGCACTGTTGTGTCTTTGAAAGTTCAGTTCTTAAGTAGACAATTTCTTAATGATTGAAAATAACTCAGGTCCAAATAATCTAACCTAATTCTTTTATAAATAGCATATAGTTTTTGCTAGGGACTAGCAAAAGATAGGCATGGGGGTATGATGTAAACACATTTACACTACTTAAAATGTCTATTTATGTATGTTCTTAAGCATAGGATTGCATTTTATGATATAAATATTGCATTACATGCATCATCTTGCATTTAGAGTAGTTTGAATAAAATGGAGGTTATTTGTCTCCTTTTATGTGCTTGGACAGGGCAAAAATTTTATCGGGGCCTCGGATCAAAGATCCAACCGTATGGATATGATCAGGGCGATGATTGGAGTTCAACGACTCCAAGATCGCCCTAATCAGGCATCCGTAGCATCAGATAGAGACCGGGGAACCCTAGAAGATCAAGGGCCAGGATGGTGTAAATCCGCACTTTAAATGGCAAATCCGACCACACGGATGAATTCGGATCGACGATCGCAGCCCAACGACACAAAAATCGAGTCAATCCGACATCCGTGGCACCATCTACAACTTCCAGAAGATGGACGGCTAAGATGGCGCCACGTGGCGCCATCTCAGCCGCCCAATCGGCCGCATGCGTCTGGTGAAGACCGCGCACCGTCTCCTCTCCGCCGTTGGATCTCGATCCAACGGCTGCGGTCACTCGCGTTTAAAAAAGTCCGCGCGACCATTTCGCCCGCGTAGCGCAGCGGCAACGCAGCTGCGGGCGAAGCGGAGGTCGCGGGTTCGAGCCGCGGTGAGGGGGTGGAAGGCGCGGGCGAGCGGGCGCGCACGAGCGTCAGATGAAGATCCAACGGCTGCGCGCGCTCAATCAGGACGACGCGCGATTGCACGCCGGGCGTAACGCGCGATCGCACGCGGGCGGGCGCGCTACAGCGGGCGCGGACGCGATCTAAGCCGTCCGATCTCGCGATCGGACGGCTGAAAATCAAGCGACGTGCGTATGCGTTACGCGCGCGGCCAGCCGAGCGGGCGCGCGTGGGCGCGGCGGCGACGGCGACGGCGGGGCTTTAGCGACGGTTTTATCCGTCACTAAAGACCCCTTATTTATTATTTTGAAGATGTAATGTCCATTTTGCCCCCACTCCTTGCAACTATAAAAGGAGACCCCCTCCATACAAAATTTTCATCCCTTCCTTCTCCTCTCTACCTCTCCAAAGCTCAAGAGAAGCTTGTCCCACACCCGGGATGCTTCTCGCGAGATAAAGTCCAAATTTTCGTCCCCCTTCGGAAGTGGATCCCGCGACGACGACGGCGTGCTGCTTCGTTCCCGTTCTTCTGCTTCGTCCTCCTTCGTCCCGCTTCGTTCTCCTTCGTCCAGGCGTCGTCCCGTCCGGCTCGTCCTCCAAGCGACTGTCGAGGAGGATTCTCTCTCCCTATTCTTTTTACTGCTTTCTAGTATAGATTTACTGCTTTCTAGAGTAGTCTATTCGTCCTCCGAGCGATCGTCGAGGAGGACATTTCTCCCTCCATTCTTTTAATGCTTTCTAGAGTAATTGTTTTATGTTTTCTAGTTGTAACGAAAGAACTCTTTTATGATAAATTCCTTGTCTATACTACATCTCATTTTGATTTCCATGTACAGTATTCTTTCTCTCTCTCTTACTCCCTCTCTCTCTTTTATTTGTTGTAGATACTTAGATAGTTTAAATTGAATTTCTTCGTGACAAAATAAAAAGAAACGCGAAGTTTTTAAATCAAACGTTCGCCTCCCTGTGTTCGACCCGGAATTTTGATTTCGGTATAAATTTTATTTGTTGAACACGAATCCTTCGCTTTCGAACTACAACGACGGGTTTTCCAAAACCAAACACGTTAGCGTAGCTTCGTAAAAAAAAAGTTCAACACTTAAGTTTTTCTAGTCACTTAGCAAACAACCCATTCAATGCAAAACATTATAGCATCAGCTATGTTGATGTGGTGAGATTTCTATTTACTCAATTTGAATGTTAAATATTTAGAGATGATCTTTAAGCTAAATTTTCTTCTATAGCAAGCCAATTGTGTTTATAATTGGACATTATGAGAACCAGCTGCTTAGGAAGACTACCAGAACTTAAGTCTTACATAACCCTGACCATCTCTTGGCCAGTAAGGACTCTTGATATTTAAACCTTAAGTGAGACTTCTAGGACTTAGAAGGTTTTACCAAGTTCAAAAGCTAAGAAGTTATGGTTGTGCTCAGTGTATAATCAAGACTAACCAGATGAACGCTAAGATTAAAACATTTCACTTCCTTTTAAGTCTAGGTTGATCTCAGCTTCAGCTCAAGTTTGTAGATCGACTCTCAAAATAGCTGAAGACTCAAACCCAACTCTTATTGTGTTTGTAGCTCAAAGAATATTTGGTAGAGACACAGGGTATTTGTAATGCACCTTGAAAAACTCTTTTTGGTGCAAGTACAAGTATTTACAACATGAATTAGAGAATGTCTTTTTACTATTCTTTTTTATTTTTTCTTTTCCTTTATTTTTTCTCATTTTTTCTGATTTTTTTCTTGATTTTTCTTCTTTTTCTTAAAGTAAATGTCAGTATGTCACCTTCAACTTTATTTGGTAGAGCACACTTATTTGGTGGGTGAGTACTTTGGTGGAAAGAGCTCCTCTTAGACACAAGATTAAAGACTAAGAAAAAGAGTCTACCTACACACACAGGTAAGGACTCCATCTTCCCTGATGAACACTAGGGTTGAAACTTAAGTTCATTTGGTGTTTCTTGACTCTGTGTAATGTAAACCAAGGTTACTTAGTGTTCAAAAACTAGATTGGTGTTTTAAGAATGTCGCGTTGCAGTATAACCAAAATAGTGTTTAAACAAATAAATTTTATTACTCGAAAAAGTTTTGGGGTCGAACACAAGGAGCAATATGGAATTTAAATCTCAAGAATTGCAATTTAAACGTAATATAAGCAATTTGTAATAATACTCCAAACAATAATGATATAGAAGTGAAAACAGATGTCAATATCGCAAAAAGAATGAGGTAAAATGGTGATTTGAATCACCAAATACCCCCTACAATAACATTAAATTTCTCAATAGTATCAATCAAATAAAGCTTAAAAATCAGTTATCAGACGACTGAATGGTTAATCCAATGGCTTAAATGTCTGATGCTACAGTGCATAGCCTTCTTTCTCTTCTCTTAGCCTCTTCTTCTTCTTTCTCTTCTTTCCCTGCTGCTGCTCCCTCTTCTCTTGTTCTTCTGTTTAGCCTCTTCTTCTTCTTTCTCCTTCTCACAGGGGAGGGGAACTTCTCAGATTGGCTAAGTGTCAGCCAATGTATTTAGCAGCAAAACCCTCCCCCTACCCCGCGCAATCTCTCTTTCTCTCTCTGGGTTATGCTCTCCCAAAGCCTTCAACAATACCGAGTATACGGGTAATCGGACCTAGAGCGTACCCGGGACCAGGGCTACGGGCGTGGGTCGCAGCTGAGGAGTGCAAGGCTTAAGTGGGTTATCAGAAGCACCAAGTCTGCGGGGGAGATGTCATGGACGAGGCGCGTGAGGGGGGCATGTGGGGACCTCACCCCCTATCCATGCTGAGGCGATAAGCCTAAAGCACAAATTCAATTTATGTGATGGCAGGAGCCCCTCAGCAACCGATGTGGGACTATCTGCTCCCACTTCTTCGCGTGCGCCTGCAGCTGATGCTTGTGTCTAATTCTCGTGCAAGGAACGGTCAATAGCTCCAATTAACTAGGCGAGCATGTTCCTGGAAGTGTTCCGCAACGCCTGGAACCTTGCCTAGGGTCTATAGGTGCTTGAAGTGAGCTTCGAGCTTTGCTCGAAGCTTCGATAATGGCGACGGAGACCTGGGACCTGCAAATACAAAAATGGGCTAAAAACCCCAATTAAAATAGTTCATAAGGTTCGCCGTGAGGTGGGGAATTGAACGGCGGTGTTCATGAGGTGTGAGAATGCCTGAGGTGGCCGGACGGTGACAGAATGTAAGGTGAGACAGTGTGGTGTTCGGCGAAGCATTGGGGAGGCCAGTAGCCTCAAAGACCAGAGTGTTTTTGCTCTCTGGAACACAGCGAAGGTGTGGAGATGAACGACAGCTGGATTGGTGGAGTGTAGTGGTCGTGTGATCTCGCCGGAGGTACGCCGGCGAGGTGGAAGTCGGAGGGTGACGGGGCAAGTCGACAGTCGAAATGAGGCATTGAGGTTCTGAAAACAAAGAGGGGAAGTCGAGGAGTTATTTAGGAGGGGGAGCAGACAAAGGGGAGTGGAGTTGGCACCGGGTGAGGTGCAGCCGGCATCGAAGACTGATGTAAAGATGTTTACACTACTTAAGATGTCTATTTATGCATGTTCTTAAGCATAGGATTGCATTGCATACTATAAATATTGCATAACATGCATCATCTTCAATTTAGATTAGTTTAAATAAAATGGAGGTTAATTATCTCTTTTTATGTTCATGGACAAGGCAAACTTTTTATCGGGCCGTCGGATCAAGGATCCAACCGTATAGATGTGATCAGCGTGACGATTGGAGTTCAACAACTCCAAGATCGCCCTAATCAGACACCTGTAGCATCAGATAAAGACCGAGGAACCCTAGAAGATCAAGGTTCAAGATAGTGTGAATCCACATTTCAAGCGACAAATCGGATTGCACGGATGGATTCGGATCGAAGATCATAGCCTAACGGCGCGAAAATCGACTCAATCCGACACCCGTGGCACCATCTACATCATCTAGAAGATGGATGGCCAAGACGGCACCATGTGGTGCCATCTCGACCGCCCAACGAGCCACCCTTAACCACTAAAGATTATAGCACCCATGCATCTCCGCCGTTGGATCAAGATCCAACGGCTAAGAGAGGAGCTCAACCGGCGTACCCATCCTCTGAGTTGCACCTGAAGAAGCCGTCTTGACCATTGGATCTTGATCCAACGGTCCTGATCGTGTGTTCAGATGATTAGCTGCTCACCCATCCACATGTGCAACGCAGTGGATAAGGTGCTCGGTCACCTTCAGGCGCAGGTTCGAATCCGCATGCGCAGGTGAGTGGGCGTGGGAGAGCAGGTGCATGCAACCCTGCGATGAGAATCGAGCGGCTACAGGCGCTCGATAACGCCCATGCGCTATTCCACGCCGCACCTCACGCGGGATCGCACGCGGGCGCGCACGTTGAGCAGCGGGCAGAGGCGTGAGATAAGCCGTCCGATCGCTGAGATCAGCTGAACATGAACGCACGTTACATGCAGAGCAGGCAAGCAGGCACGTGCTTCGCCACACGTCGTCCACGATGGGGCTTTAGCGATAGTTTTATCTGTTACTAAAGACCCCTTATTTAATGTTTTGAGGTTTAAAAGGCCAATTTGCCCTCATTCCTTGCAACTATAAAAGGAAACCTCCTCCACACGAAAGTTTCATCCCTTCCTTCTCTCCCTCTCCAAAGCTCAAGAGAAGCTTGTCCCACACCCAAGATGCTCCTCGAGAGATAAAGTCAAATTTTCGCTCTCATTTTGGAAGCAGATTCCGCAACGACGACGACGTGCTGCTTCGTTCTCATTCCTCCTACCTCGACCTCCTTCCCGCTCCGTCCTCCTTCGTCATGGTGGCGTCTCGGCCGGCTCATCCTCCAAGCGATCGTCGAGGAGGATAACTTCTCTCTCCCATTCTTCTTTACAGCTTTCTAGTATAGAATTTTCCTGCTTTCTAGTGTAGTTGATTTCCCGCTTTCTAGTGTAATTCTTCTTTGGTTTTATTGTATAAACACTTTGAATTATTGAATGAATGTTTTCTCTCTCTCTCTCTAGTTTAGTCTGATTGTTATTATGGCTTTATTGTAATTACATCACCTCACTTTTCAAGAAAAATTCTAAAAAAATATAATTGTGAATATAGATCGACGTAGCCTCCTTGAGTTCAACCCGGGATTTCCATTCCGATATAAATTTTATTTGTGGAACACGAGTTCTTCGCTTTCAAACTACAATGACGGGTTTCTCAAAACCAAACACGTTAGCGTAGCAACACGGAGCGTTCAACATTTTGGCGCCGTTGCTGGGGAGGCGATGCTCTTTGATTTTTCTTCGCTTTTTATAACTTACAAATCATTTACTTCACTTCTCTCCTTTCTTATTGTGATTGCAGGTACCCTTTTGAGACGAGCAAAAGCAGTAAATTGGAGTAAAGGGCTGTGGAAGGTTCTATAAGTTATCCCCCACCTCCCACCCATTAGTTTTCATTCCACCACATAATAACACAAACATCAATCAACCTAGGTGTTCTTATAAACTCTAAGGTTAGATTGTTTGTTGTTTGACACCTACACCCACCCCAACCTCCACATTTAAAAAGAAAAATAAAAAAAAAATCTCACAGAGGTACACAACCTCATCTGATTTTCAAACTCAACCGGTAAACCAATCTTTGGAGCCGGTACACACATCCAAACACATAATTGAGTAGAAATCAGATTAGGTAATCACTTATGTGCCTAATTAAGTGGTGCAATAGGCCAATTGTTTGAGTTGATTGGGCCACACCACTTCAATTAAAACCAACTCATCAAGTAGCTGCCGCATAGGTTCAACTCTTAGGGATTTACCAGGCACTCCACATTCTTTTAAGTTTTAAAGAAAAACATCTTCACCCGTGCTTTCAAAATCTGGTGTGCCAACAAAACTTGTTTGAAAATACCTAAAGTTGAATCCTAAAAGCTACTAAGCAAGATTTAAACCCTAAAATTCACCACATCAAAAATAATCTTGCTTGAAAACCACTGGTTGGATTGAATGCATGCACACACAAATCAATCAATCATTAAGGGCACAACCCATATAAAGGGCCCATCACATTCCAAAGCACATTCAAACCTAGCCTTAAATAAAATAGTGTAGATGTTGGCCTTAAGGATTCAAGTCGCTCTTCGGAGCCCCGAACGTGATTATTTTCAATTAGTCTGTTTCTACTGTTCAATCTGATGTCTAGATAGGGGAGCAAAATCAAACGATGGCGGCTGGGGGGTACACTAGGAACTGGAGGCGCAAGTCGAAGGAAGAACCTTCTCCCTAGTCCCTCCTTCTAACTGGTTGGATTGAACAGACAGAAGTAGATCAAATCATTCCTTTATCTCAAGATGGGTTTTGGGAGTCTGTAGGTCTTTAGGCTAGCCCACTTAAAGATAGGTTTGATTGCTTGTATTGCAGAGCGCCTTTCTTCCTCCCGTTTATCATGAATCTTTCCACATATTGCACGCATTCCCGCTCTTTCCCTCCTATTTTGTATTATCCTCAACATGACGATTATCCTGACTCGTACTGTAATCAACCAACAGTTAGTTGGGATAACTCGGATTGGGGATACAGTTTCGGACCTCTGTGTTTAGGGCCCAACCCTGAACACTATGACTGTGATTTCTATCCTTCTCAGAGCCACATCGATTATATATCGTCAACCTTTCATGAACAACCTAATACGATTTACAATCAAGAAGGATACATTGATCCTTACCCATCCTCTGATTACACTGCCTTTAGGTCACACCACCTTTTGAACAATATGAAATGACCTATTATCAGGAAGGGTATAACGAACCTCAATTGGTTAATTCCCCTGCTTTGATCCTAAACCCACCCAACCCTGAACCAACTCATTTGGTTCAAGGTAACCAGGTTCAAGATAAGGTTTTGGCTAACTTGAGGAATGCCATACAATCTTTAGAAGTTCAGCCAATACCTTCCATTGAAAGATTGGAGCCTTTAATTGAAATGATTGATGATTTGAACAAGTATTTGTTGGATTGGCTCCAGGATGTTAAGGTTAAGAACCCGGGTGAGTTTCTACTTGGGAAGTTAGAGAAATTGAGGATAAGATTTATGGTTGCTTTAGTTCAGTCGTGGGATGATTCCCAGGATGAACTCCCTTCAGGAGAGCTAATGTCAGAACCCACTTGGCACCTGTTGGGGGGGACACGTGTTACGAGGCTAACCAGATTGAATTAGTGCAACCAATTAAGGATGATCTGATTTCTTCACCGGAGATCCCTGAGCCAGGGTATGAAGAAACGTATGTTTCCTTGGATCAGAAAGTGACAGATGATTTTGGGACATACATTAATACGGATCTTGATTTCTTTGATTCTAATGGTAAGGATTTAAGTTGCGAAGTCTCATGCGAGTTTACAGAATACGATTTTTGTGAGATGATTGGGCTTGAGGAATCTGAAAGATCATTTGATAGCCCAATAATTGAGGAAACTGATTTTATTATGGCTCACATTATGGATCTAGAATCGCATTTTCTGGAGGATTCAATCAAATGCCCTGATTGTCAGTTACACCCCATTGAGCTTATCGATGATTCTGTTTCTGAGATAATTAGACCCAAGTCAATTCTTATTCAGCCACATCTTTTAGACTTGGAAATTTTAGATGGGGTGATTAATATGCAAGAGGTCCCAGAATTTAACATTCTGAATGAGGAGGATAGAAGCTGGGAAGTTCTGATTTGGGAAGCTAACTCCGGAGGAAGTAGAAGACTGAGTCGAAGGGTTCCTATTAAGCTGAAACCATCAAACTAGGACCCTTACGACATTTGTTCTGAGGATGTCCAACCCAAGCACACATTCAATGATTATTCTTTTGAGCTTGATTTCTCTGTAACCTGACCTTTTGGTCTTGGGTTGCATCCTCATAAATCGCAGGCTCAACCCACTTGCATACTGATTTTAGGTTTTGGGTAATTTTTATCCAGAACCTGAGATATTCTTGATTATGGGGTACGGGTCTGCACCACAATCTGGTCCACATTTGTGGACATCTACTGACAGGTCAGAGGTTTCTTCTATTTATTTTGATTCTGATCTATACCTGTGAATTCTTTATTTCTCTTCTTTGTATAGTGTGACGAGCTGAAGGCACTAAATTCAGCACGTATACAGTTCCTTTTAGTTTTTATCTCGGAGTGGACTTGACATTCACGCAATTCAGGTACTTTCTACTCTATTCCACTCTGTTTTATGTCTTTTTAATACAATGAGGACATTGCATTAGATAGGCATGGGGGGATGGATATTCATCTTTGAATTTATTCGCCAACTTCGTAGATTTATTTTATTTTCTTTTATTAAAAAAAAATTTGTGGAATTAGGAAAGAGAACTTGGGTTTAAAAAAATTTTCAATCTTAGGAAATACTACATTATGATCTGAACACAAAGACCCTTCAGGTCTTTGGACTTCATCAGCCCATGTATCCACTAAAATGTGGATTTGTTTTTCGAGTCCTCGCCAACCTTAATCCTATTGTAATTTGAGTAAATAAGTTGGGTGATAAGTACACGACTTATCAACCCGCCCTCGAATTTGAGGGAACTTTGAGCTTTAAGCATCTACATACTTTCTTTGCACTGACTCGTTGTTTGGCGATTTTAACAGAAATTGGGTAGCTAATGAATCTTCTAGGGTGATATGGCTGGCAAGTTATCATGGGTAACAGCCCATAGGTAAGTTGTCCAGAGCCCAGTCACTGGACCATCCTCTTTTAGCTGCCTTTAGGTAAATCTTAGATTAGGGAAGCCACCTACTTAGAAGAAAAAAGAGAAAGGAAAGTCAAAAAAAAAAAGAAAAAAATAAGCCACACTTCGCTGCACGAGTATGGCTAGCAAGTTGTTGGTGGTAACTGCTTATCGACCGGTTGTCCAGAACCTAACTCAATAAATGCATTGAAAATTCCCAAAACACTTAGGAAGAAGCGGAGAAGTAGAATAAACCGAGGAGATATACATTGAATTCACCCTTGTGTTGACCCCGTAAAAAATAAAAGTAGGGAGAAAGCTACCAATTGTAAAGATACACCTTTAAGCAGAATTCTCTTTTTAAGGTCACCTAGAGGCGTAGAAATCCGAAGTCCATTTTAACTGCCAGTCAACGAGTCTATCACATTCACAATAAGATGCTTAGAACTTAGGGTTCTCATCAAATCTTGGGTGAGTTGAATGGCCGTAGAAAGCCACTCTTAAACCCTAAAACTTGAAAATCCAAAAAAGTTAGAAAAGAGGAAAGAGAGAAAAATAAAATTTTCTTTGAATAAGGCGGGGGCTTGACGCAGTCTGTATTTTGGCAGATACTCGGGCACTGTTGTGTCTTTGAAAGTTCAGGTCCTAAGTAAACATTTTCTTAATGATTGAAAATAACTCAAGCCCAAATAATCCAACCTGATTCTTTTATAAATAGCATGTAGTTTTTGCTAGGGACTAGCAAAAGATAGGCATAGGGGTATGATGTAAACATGTTTGCACTACTTAAGATGTCTATTTATGCATGTTCCTAAGCATAGGATTGCATTACATACTATAAATATTGCATAACATGCATCATCTTGCATTTAGATTAGTTTGAATAAAATGAAGGTTAATTGTCTCCTTTTATGTTCACGGACAGGGCAAACTTTTTATAGAGACCTCGGATCGAGGATCCAACGGTACAGATGTGATCAGGGCGACGATTGGAGTTCAACGACCCCAAGATCACCCTAATCAGACACCTGTAGCATCAGATAAAGATCGAGGAACCCTAGAAGATCAAGGGCCAAGATGGTGTGAATCCGAATTTCAAATGACAAATCTGACCACACGGATGGATTCGGATCGAAGATCGCAGCCTAACGGCGCAAAAATCGACTCAATCTGACACCCGTGGCACCATCTACATCATCCAGAAGATGGACGACCAAGATGGCACCATGTGGTGCCATCTTGGTCGCCCAACCAGCCTCCCTCAACCACTGAAGATTATAATGCCCACGCATCTCCGCCATTGGATCAAGATCCAACGGCTGAGAGAGGAGCTCAACTGACGCGCCCATCCTCTGAGTTGCACCTGAAGAAGCCAGCTTAACCGTTGGATTTTGATCTAACGGTCCTGATCACGTGTTCAGATGATTAGCTGCTCGCCCATCCACACGCACAGCATAGTGGATAAGGCGCTCGGAAGCCTTCAGGCCAAGGTTCGAATCCGCATGCGCAAGCGAGTGGGCACGGACGAGCGAGCACGTGCGACCGTGTGATGAGAATTGAGCGGTTGCGGGCACTCAATAGCACCCATGCGCTATTACACGTCGCGCCTCACGCAGGATCACACGTGGGCACGCACGCTGAGGAGCAGGTGGAGGCACGAGATAAGCCGTCCGATCTCACGATCGAATGGCTAAGATCAGCTGAACGTGAAGGCACGTTACACGTGCAAGCAGGCGAGCAGGCGCACGTGCTCCGCCACACGTCGCCCATGATGGGGATTTAGCGACGGCTTTAACTGTCACTAAAGACCCTTTATTTAATATTTTGAGATTTAAAAGACCAATTTGCCCTCATTCCTTGCAATTATAAAAGGAGACCTCCTCCACATGAAATTCTCATCCCTTCCTTCTCTTCTCTCCCTCTCCAAAGCTCAAGAGAAGCTTGTCCCACACCCGGGATGCTCCTCGCAAGATAAAGTCAAATTTTCGCTCTCATTTCGGAAGTGGATCCCGCGACGACGATGACTTGCTGCTCCATTCTCATTCCTCCTGCCTCGACCTCCTTCTTCCCGCTCCATCCTCCTTCGTCCAGGTGGCGTCTCATCCGGCTCGTCCTCCAAGCGATCGTCGAGGAGGATAACTTCTCTCTCCCATTCTTTTTTACAGCTTTCTAGTGTAGAATTTTTCTGCTTTCTAGTGTAGCCGATTTCCCACTTTCTAGTGTAATTCTTCTTTGGTTTTATTGTATAAACGCTTTGAATTATTGAATGCATGTTTTCTCTATCTCTCTCTCTAGTTTAATCTGATTGTTATTATGGCTTCATTGTAATTACATCGCTTCACTTTTCAAGAAAAATTCTAAAAAAATATAATTACGAATATAGATCGACATAGCCTCCCTGAGTTCAACCTGGGATTTCTATTCCGATATAAATTTTATTTGTTGAACACGAGTTCTTCTCTTTCAAACTACAACGACGGGTTTTTCAAAACCAAACACGTTAGCGTAGCAACTCAGAGCGTTCAGCAGAGATGAAACTGCTCAGAGAGAGGTGATCGGCGAGGATGAAGGGAGGCAGGTGCGCTGGCAGGTGTTGCGTGACGCGGAGGAAGACAAGGAGGAAGAGTCTGCCACTGGTATTGTGGTCAAACGACGAAGGAAAGTAGGGAAGGTCGTTGGAGCTTGAAGAGCAAATTTGCTGGAGGAGGGGAGAGCAATTAGAAGGAATCTCTGGCCGAATTCAAGCTTAGGAAATCCATTGTGATCTGGGGAGTCTTTTATAAGTCATCAGAGGTCGGTTAGAGCTTGGGAAGCATGCTTCCCAAGCTTGGAAAGCTCACCGGAGTTGGAAGTTTCTTGATACCCAAATCTATCATGCATTTGCATAAGTGATCGGGTAGGTTTCAAGGCTTAAGATTAGGTCCAAAAGGAAGGGAATTTCTTGACGAACTTCCCTTTCAAATTTGAAAGGGATTCTTCAAGAAATTAGGGAGTTCTTTCCTTTCTATGGTCGTCGGAGCAAGTAGGAATAGGTTTAATGGTGGTAGGGATCTGTTTGTGACAATGACGGAAAGTTAGGGGCCTATTTGAAAGGATTTTGAAAGTTAAGGGCAGAAATGAAATTAGATAGGACTAATTTGCAAACTAGGTAAAGACAAATTCATCTTGGGTCCAAATTTCAGTACAAACCTAATTTAAACCAAAGCAATCCAATGGTGAAGTTGGATTGTGGTTTTGACCATGTTTGATTAGGTAATTTATGCAAAAACAAAATTAGGGTAAATGTCTGTCTGTAGTTCTGTTTTGGGTCAAAACGGGTTCTAATGGTCAAATTGAAAGTTCTAAACCCTGGAGAATATTTTTATATGAATTTTAGAGGGTTTAGGTGAATTTTATCCTGATCAAAACCTCAGTTAATTAAGCGGGTCTATTTTTTAGGGTTTCAAAAGTCATTTAATTGTCAAAACATGTGCAAACCCTTTTCTGTCTGTCTTATCCCACTTGTTATCTTTTTAAGACCAATTGACCTTCATTCAACCCCTGAGGAAACCTGTGGTTGTACTGCATTCATGATAAGCTGGTAAAATTATAGTTTTAACCCTAGTTTCTTATTTTTCTTTCAGAATGATTATGAAATAACTTGTGACTCTCTGGCGGTTATGTAGGAGCATTATTAACTTAATTGGGTCAAAATGAGCTCGTTATGGCTGATGATGGCATTCCCATCATACCCTCACGCCTAGCTTTTGCTAATCCTTAAGCAAAATTTCAAGGTATTAACTTTGATTCTAGACCATAAAACCTTTTGATGCTTGAAAAACTTGTTGTGTGCTTCCTTTTGTAGATTAGGTTAGAATGCTGATAGTAGGCCTAGAGGTACTCAAGTACCAACCAAGATCCAGACCTGACCAGCTCTAGCCTTAGTCTGCCGTGAAGATTTCTAAGGCCCACAGGAACTATCCTAAGGTTCGTTGAACTCTGCGATTAAAGCACCCGTGCTTGTAACATGTTTTAGCCCAGGTTCAATTTGTTGTGCATTTTTGTGAGAGAGAGATAGAGGAATTTTGCTTTGTTTTTGGAGAGTTTTCGCTCTCTTTTCCTTTTATTTCTAGTTTTGGATTAGCTTTACAATAAGGTCCGTATCGGATTCCTAGTCTCCATCATCAATCCTTGCAGGGTCCCTGGTAATCGATGCTTCGAGATAGCACCGCCCATGGCAACCCCCAGAACCCTGGCTTTTGAGATTTTGAGATAATCCCACCTATGGCATTCTATAGCTAAATCTAGACCCTGGCAATCGACATTTCGAGATAATGTCGCCCATGGCATCTGAACCAGCACAGGGTGCTTACATGCCCCCGGTAGGACATGTAGATATCCTAGGAACAAGCACCGAGGAGACGATATGTTATTGTGCATCTTCGAGGGGTATTTCCCGCCTCTCCACGCTGGGAACTCATCCAAATCAATTTGTGTTGATCAGCCACTCTTAATCTAGGTGACTTTTTCATAACAGCTTAAACACATTTACGTGATTTTGATACTTAGGCGCACTGAACTAGACTGTGTGTGGATTGGGGTGCTTAAGTTACTGAGTCCTGCAAACCAGAGGTTAGTTAACGAGGTCGAATAATCCCTAAGCCTTAAACCTAATACTTAAGCTTCGCATTTTCCCCAATCTCTTGAGGATTATCCAGATCCTAGTAGGTACTTGAATTTTTAAGCCTAGGATTATAGCCCAAGAGGCCTAAAGTCAGCGTTCCTACTAATCTCTTCTCTATTTTATTAGCACTTTTTGCCTTTCATTTTCTTCCTTTTGATATGGTCTAGAACTAAGTCAATTCTTTAATCTTTTACTATTGACTACCTTTTTTCTTTTCTTTTCAAATTGTGCTCCTTTTTAACCTTTTTTCCTCCCTTTTTGTCCTTAAAATCTGATATGCCATCAAAATTTCCACTCCTCTCATATTTTTGTTCTTTTTCAAGAATTTTTTATTTTTATTTTTTTTGGTATTTTTGGAATATGTGATTTTTTTTTTTATGAAACCATTTCTTGTGAAATGATTTTCACAGCGTTTTGCACCTTAATACTCCCCCATGCTTACTATTTGCAATGTCCTCATTGTAAATTAGGTGGGTTCGAGTTCAGCTTAGATCATCATTAGAACAAGTGTTGGGCAGGTGAATAGGTCGGGATGACTATTACGGATGATTTCAAGCTCGGGTACGGGTACCAGAGGTGGAGTCGGCTGTCCTAATGAATGAACCCTAAAGTGTAATACGAGTTCAGCATAAGATGTGTCAAGAAGGGTTTCGGGTTTTTCGAAATGATGGGCTGCCACCAGTTAAGTGCTGAGTTTAACGCCATCAGCTAAGCACAATGAGCTCGGGAAGAATGGAGGGTAAAAGATATCTCAGCCAAATTTGTATCGGTGAGTTCAATGAATGGTTTGAGTCTCTGACCGTTCATGACAAAAGGTTCTGAATCGTGGCTGAGTTGACTAATTTCGACAACTTCATTTTCAAAGATTTGTCGGACAAGGTATGGTCCAATCCATTTTGATCTGAGTTTTCCTGGGAACAATTTGAGTTTGGTGTCAAAGAGTAGGACTTTCTGACCAGGGAAAAAGATCTTTCTGGATATGTGCTTGTTGTGAAAGACCTTAACCCACTCTCTGTAAATTCGTGAGTTCTCATACGCGTCGTGGTGTAATTCATCGATCTCGCTCATTTGAAGCTTTTTGTGGGTTCCTGCCTTAGAAAGATCGAGATTGCAATTCCGTACTGCCCAATAGGCTTTGTGTTCCAGTTCGACGGGGAGGTGACATGCCTTCCTGTACACTAATCTGAAGGGCGACATGCCTAATTGGGTTTTGTGGGCTGTCCTATAAGCCCACAAAGCTTCCGAAAGTCGGGATGACCAATTTTTCTTGTCAAGGAGAACAGTGACATGAAGGATTTTCTTGATCTCCTGATTTGATAGCTCAGCTAGACCATTTGTTTAGTGGTGATAGGGAGAAGAGATTCAGTGTGACACCCCGTATTTGGCCATCAGTGATCTGAACTGAGCATTCGTGAAATGGGTCCCTCCATCAGAGATTATGGCACGTGGAATCCCAAACTGAGAAAAGATGTTATGATGAATGAATTTGATAACACCCTTATGATTGTTGGTTTAGGTTGGAATGGCTTCGATCCATTTGGACATGTAGTCAACAACGAGAAGAATGTATTCGAAGCCATCTGAAACAGGGAAGAGTCCCATAAAATCAATCCCCCAGACATCGAAGATTTCGCATACGAGAATCGACTGTAAGGGCATCATATCACAGTGGCTCATGTTGCCTAAGGTCTAGCAACGAGTGCATGCCTTATAGTAATTGTATGCATCTTTGAAAATCGTGGGCCAATAGAAGCCGCACGAGTGGACTTTTGCTCCGATTTTATGACCAGAGAAGTGTCCACCGCATGCCTGGTCATGGCAGAAGGATAAAATGTCCTGAATTTTCGCTTTCGGAACACATTGTCAGATGATTTGATCAGCACCAATGCGGAAGAGATACGGGTCTTCCCAAAAGTAGTACTTAGCATCGGAAAGTAATTTATCCTTCTTGGCTTTTGGCCAATCGAATGATATCTGATGTGATGCCAAGTAGTTTACTAGATCAGCAAACCATGGAAGTCCTATACTGATAGTCAGGAGGTGTTCATCGGGAAAATGACAGAGTTGGCTTGCTCTGATAGTACAATTGGATTCCCATCTTTGGTTCACGGCTTATGCTTTGGTGTACATACGTCTTTCAAAAATCGTGCGTAAGCCAGTACGTGGCGTATCACATCCATCAAGGGGATGTTTATATTGACCTTCTCGAAGAGCTTAACCAGGTCCTCCTCAGGTGCCATAGTTTTGGTTATCCTTTTTCCCTTAGTCAAGGCCTCAGGAAATGGGACCTTAGATGATTCCTCTAGAATGGGTCTAGGTTCTTGATCTGGGATAGAGGTGTCTTGGATGACTATCCTTGGGTTAGGGTTTGTATTACCAGGCTTGGTTTGGCTTGGATGGGGTGGGTCTTGTGTTGTTTTGCCAGTGCAGGTAGTAACAGATTTAGTCTTGCCTGGTTTTGGTTTGGAGAGGGTAGAAGAGGTGCCTGTTGCTGGTAACCCGTATATGATGTCGAAGCCTCCATCTCAACGGATGATGGAGTAGAAGGGGCCTGATAAACAAAGTGACCTTGGCCCGGATTTGGGTTCATAACGCGCCTCTGGTTCAACACGTTATTCGGATTAGGCAGAGGTTGTGAAGTGCACCAGGTTGGCGAGGATTTGCCATCTGGGCAAGTTGATTGCGAATCTCTATGATCTCATCTTTGTGCTATTTTTGCATAGCCGCATCCATCTTCTAAATGTCAGCCAGAGTCTGAAGGATAAGAGTCATTTCATCTGTCTGAGTCAGCCTTGATTGATAAGTTGGGTTAGGCCGAGGCTAAGGCAGCTGATATGGATGAGGAGCTTGTGGTCAGGGCAGATATTGAAGTCTCCGATTTCGATTATTGCTTGACCAAGTGAAGTTGGGATGATTACGCCATCCAGGGTTGTAGGTGTTTAAGAATTGATCATTTCGAATGGCGTTGAGGTCCTCACAGGTGATGAGACAGCATTTATGGGCTAATCGAATGCATAAATACTTAGTTATTAGAAGGATTTCTACTTGTACATAGCATACTTAGATTTATAAATATATTAGTTTATAAATATGATGGCATGCTTGTTTTATACATCACATTCACATGTAATAGAAGGAAATATAAATTATGGTGGCATGCATGCATTATATGCATCATTTTGGAATAACTCTGTAAATAACCCATTTTCCTTTTATTTTATTTTTTTCCCCATAGAGCAAACCGTCAACACCGCCACCGCTTCACCACTGCTACCAAGTCGTTGGAAGAGCCAAGTCCTCAGGGATAGGAAAAAGATTGGGAGAGAAGCCGCAACAGCAAGGGGTTTTAAAAATAAAAGGTCGGGCTTTTGGAGGGAAGGATCATCTTCTCCCTCGCCCTACGAGGATCATTCTCCATCGTGAAGGAGGCAAGCACCATGGATCCTGTGTGCACTGCGCAAGAAGCGTGAACTGTGGACCACGTACTCCTCTCACCGCTCTCACCGCGAGCACGCCCTCTCACCACTATCACTGCATGCACGCCCTCTCACCGCAACCACAACCGCATGCAACCACAGCAGTAGCAGACCCACTATGCATCCCCTCACCGCACGCAGTGCCCTCATCGCCAGCTGCTACCTTCACTGCGCACAACACCCTCAACGTGCAACCCCACCATGCAGCCAGCCGCGCGCGCTATGCCCACACGCACCTGCAGACCGTGAGTGCTGCTTCGCTCCACGCGCACCAGCGAAGCCACGTTCATTCGACCTCTTCATCATCTTCTTCTTCTCCACTGGCAGGAAGAACCCAAAGCTCCAAGCGGACCCCCTCCACGCAGCCACCACCGTTGAGCCTCCACCAACCGCCGAAGCTCGACGTCGAGCACCGCTAAGCACCAAAGCCACACGCGGCTCGCACATGAAGCCACAGTAGCTCGCATGGGCTTCATCGTCGCCGGTGATTTTCTCCTTCGTCAGGCCACCGTCGGCCACCTCCAGCCGCCGCGTCACCACCATCGCAAAGGCCACACCTCAGAGACCCACCACCAGCGACCACACCGTCCGCCGACTCCTCTCCACGTGTGCACAAGGGGAACAAACTCCCCTATTTTGCTATAGTAAAACATCATTAGTATTTATGCTAAATGCCATTGTGGATGTTGCTATTCATTTATTTAAGGCATTAAATTATTGAGGTGAATTTGCATAGCCCACCTTTTATTTCATCAAAATTGCTTACAGATGAATATCTCTCATGTATGATTTAATGCATGCCATATATATTATGGTGAACAAGCTATATTCTAGGAATTAGTATTTACTGTGTTTACCAGTATCAAAATCATTATTTTACATGATATTATATAGTGGTGATTTTGCAAATGCACACCTGTATTCTTGATTAATTATTTAAAGCAAGAAATTATGTTGAAAACACGTGCACCAATTAGTATGCATACACATTGAGATTTCCCAAATAAATGAAGCACAACGCACTAGTTTAAATAGGCTAATTCCTCCCTATGGAGACAACCTAGCTCTTCGTGGTTAGTTTCGAGAATTAAAATGTTCTGAAAATCGATTTTCTACCACGTGATTACATACAACGACACATCATTTTATGTTAAAGTTTTCAACAAAAACGAAGATCGCTCTACCAAATGGCGCCGTTGTCACGAAGGAAATATGTCTATTAATTTTTTCAGGAAATTTATATTATTTTTATGCTATTTTGAAAACTTTTCTAGATTATTGACATTGGTTCTCTTTATGTGCACGAATCGAACGACGAACACGGCAGGCACGCACGGCGGAGACGATATTCTTGGTGGACCTTGACGCCACCTAGAAGACAGCAACAGGAGCACGTGGGCCTTGATCCCACACGTGTGGAAGGAGGAATGGCGACTGGAGATCTGTTTATACTTAGATTAAGCTAGATAGACCTTAGACATTTAGATTTTATCTTGTGCGCCTGTGTTGGGTATTTTTGGGTGCCTGTTCCCATTTTATTTAGATTATAGGATTATTCAAATTGTTTGAACTGCATGTTGGTTATTTAGTTAGATTAGGTTTGTTTGCTTATTATTATTAAAATATATATATATATATTTGAACTGCCTTCTAAAAGCTGCATATCTATAGGGCGACCATCTAGGATTGAATGAGCAGCATCTAGCTTTTCTTTTTGCATTGTAAACATCCTACATTGAAGAGAGCTGGAGTAAGGTATGTCTTTTCTTGTGCATTAGCTATCTGCACACGCATTGCATTTGGATTTAATTAAAGAAGACCATTTAAGCTGATTTGAAAATATTAATCAAGTGGTCACATTATTTCTTGAAAAGAAAGAAAAATATACAGGAAGTGTTTGAATAACGTGACTACGATTTTCAAAAGGAAAAATCACTTTTCACGGTGTGATGCATACTTCTTGCACTGAGCATGCACTATAGGCACCGCACTAGGACTTGGACCCTTAAGGCTATAGGCATCAATCTCATTATCGGTGCAAACCCTCCTATCTCACTTTCTGACGATAATATTAACTTTTGCCCGAGTGACTTGATACTCTAAAGAGGGGGACACCCCTTAAATGAATTCAAGGGTAGTTAAGAGGCACTGCTAATGCAACGCCTCAAAGGAAGGGTTCGCCCTACTTGCATCCCTTGGTTCCATCCTTGGAGTACCTTTTTACTTGAGCATTAGAGAATATCATCGTAGCAAAGTGTATGTCTTTAGGACACTCAAAGGTCAATTTAGGGTGCGTAATTGCCTGACAACTTGATTGATCACCCAAAAAGGACTAAAAGTAACCTCAACCTTCTTAACGATCATTGACCAGAAAATTCAAGTGCCTCATTTCTCTTATACCACTTACGTGGGAATGGAGAAACACTGCCTTGACTATATTTGGCCAAGTTGAAGAGATTGGAAGAGGACTTAAAGAATTTTAAATCAACAAAAGACCTCTTGCCTTGTGTTTGCTTGGCATGTGCGTGATAGAGCTCTCTAGGAAGTTTTCTATTTTAATCTATCTAAGTCCTAAGAGAGTTAAAACATTTAATTAAAAGAAATGAACTATCCCTACCCTATCATTTTAACCAGGATCCCATGCCCCGAGTGTATCCATCCTTTGATGGGTACAATGACAATTCATGGGATCATTCTTATTCTTATCCTGGGAGCACTGGCCCGATAGCTCCCACTTTTGAGTAGAACCTAGGAGCGGGATTTTCCAACCCTAGAATCCCTATGTAAACACCCAACCCACACACCATTCATGATTTTTCGTAACGAGGTTGGACCGATACACCTAGGCAACCAGAGCCTGAAATTGACTATCCCCCCCAACCTGATACTAGTAGCCTCTCCTCTTTTATGATAAAAATGCAAAAACAACAAAAGGAAATGATGGAATCTATGGGAGAGATGTTGAGGAATAGTCAACAATTAAACAGAGAAATAAGACAGCTTAGCTACGCTCTTTCCAGTAATTTGGATCCCTACCCATACGACCGTAATCATGAAAATAATTCTGAGGAAACCAATGACAATAGGGATCCAGTTTTTCATAGCTATAACTTAGACTCTCCCAATGAGACACAGCCATTTGGGGAGAACGATCCTAGTGATTATCCACTCGAGCTATATTGGAGTTAAAAGAAAGGGAAGATGGTACCTCTTGAGAACCTTGACCCCAATAACAGTATTTTCCTTACCCCTACTAACCCGGGTTAAGGTTGTATTATTCTTATCACTTCCCCTATTAATTATCTGGTGGAATCCCATTCTACCCTTAGTGAGCCTAATCCTGACCCTCCACTTGAGGAATCAACACCTACCACTTAGCATCCTGAGGATTTAAATGCACCAAATGAAGGTGACCCTAAGGGAATGGAGGATGAATTAGATCAATTTTAGTCTCAGTGATATAAGAGTCTATTTCAGAGGATGAGGATGCCCAAATGGAGGAACCTGGACTGAAAATCTGGAGTGAATCATAGGGAGATTATGTGTTATTTGAGGACTTGCCCCCTGAGGATATAAATAATTTGGTGAAATTCGGATTCCTCCCTTCTTTTGAGAGTCATCCTCCATCAAACTAGGAGTTGATATTAGAGGAGGACAAACACAATAATGAGAAGCCTAGGGGAGTCTCTCGGGAACAAAACACGTCATTTGAGGATTTATACCCCGAGAAGAACAACGAATTCAATGATATAGGCTTTCTTCATAACATTAAAGATGATAATCCTCCTAAAGATATGAAAGATAATGAAGTAGCACACAAAGTCCCCAGAAAGGATGTAATTGACAAGAAAGAATCCAGGGATGGATCTGCTGATAATTCTGATCTCGCTACTTCCCAAGAAACCCAACTATCGTCAAAGCATGTTAATCATGAGTCTTCTCATGACTCATCTATTGTAGAGGAGCAGTTGGAGGTTCATAAAATAATGAATCTAGGTAAGGATGTGGAATACGAATTCTTATTAGGAATGGAACCTAAACAGCCTAAGCCCTCTTTGGACTTAATAATTACCACCCAATCACTCAAGCAACCAATAGATTCCTTACCTAATCCTTGGCTCAGGTCTCTGGTCATTTACATTCTTTCTGGAGAACATATCAGGCCAGTACTTCCTCGGGTAGAATGGTGAGTGTAGATTGATGCTTGTACTTTTAGTCTCGCCATTCAAGGGTGTGAAATAATAATGTTTATATCCTTTAAAACCCATCCTGCTTTCCAGCATCCTTGTTGTCCTCCACTTATTCCCTTTCAGGAGGTCTCTTTTCATATTCCTTTTGTTATCCCTAGACCTCCTCAGGTAGCCTATGAGGTTCTCTATTTTCATATCTTCTAGCGAGCATTTGGAATCACGCTGCATCATCAGCTCACCAACATCCGTGGCTGCTTGTTTTATAGGCCCGCACTGTTACGCATATTTTTAGGGCCTAGCTTTTTCTATCAGGAACCAGACTTACAGGTTCCCTATAAGTCTGGCTGCTGACGGAACATGCAGCGCTTGTTGGGAGGCAACCCAGCTTTCAAAATAACACTATCTTCAGGTGATTTCCTTCCTTTCTCCCCCTAGTTTCATTTTACAATGAGGACATTGTAGGATTTAGGCATGGGGGGTGCATTTTGCATTTTAGGAAGTATTCATGCATTTAAGTTAGCATACTAAAAAAAAAAGTTTCTTTTCTTGAGCTGAATTGGTTAGTCCCTAGCAAAACATCTTGGTCATGGAGGTGTCATTAAAGATTTTTCTTCTTAAATTATTTCTTAAGTTTAGAATCTAGTACATTTACTTCACTTGCACGCAGACTGGGTAATGGATCTTTGAAGAAAACCAATAAGCATTTTTAGTCTATTGAATGCTTAGACAGTTAATAGGGAGTCAAGCATACTATCTTCTATTAGATCCACCTCATATTTGTGAGAAGAAAGTAGAGAGATTATTGGTGCGCTAAGTCTAGTGCAAGGACACTTAAGTTTTAGATAATTAGATGAGGATACCTCAGAGTTAGGCATAGTTTTCGCTCTTTGTTCCTATGTGCGTACGTTGTGTGAATTCCTAAGAGTCACCAAATAAGGCAAATACACAGAGATGAGTCTTAATAAAGCTATGACTATGGTGGATGGTTACAACCGTCCTTCATAGAGTCCTCGGCTGAAGGAGGGTAATAGTGTCAAAGGTTAAAAATACGCTTGTCCTATCCTCCTTCCTGGTGCTGAGAGTAGGCACTTCCACCAAATAAGCCACACAATATCCTCTTGACCATCATCATCCCTAATAATGTCACATAAATAAAAGTCTACACCATGTTATGTTGATTTATAAAGAAAGAAAAAGAAAAAAAAAAGTGAAACAACTATATTTAAAAAGAAAAAAGAAAAAGAGAAAAGAGAGAAAGAAAAGAAAAAGAAAAGAGTCCAAGTTTACTGTTTTATCTTCGTGATGATGTTTCTGAGGCAACAAAAACACCCATCGTGACCCACCAAATATGACCCATACCAACCTTTCAGTATTTCTGATCACTCGAATACTAGCTGAGGACTCTTAGTTGATGAGTTATTAGGACCTTAATTGAAGTGCGAATGCCATGTGAGGCCACCAAATAGTGAGTACATTTACTAAATCTGGTGAGATTTGCCATCTCAGAAAGAAAAGAAGGAGAAGAGTGAGCACAAAGGAATATCGAGAGAGCACAGTTATTTAGCCTCTCTCTGAGTTGACTTGTTTAATAGTCTAGAGATCTAGAGTCTGTAGTACTAGATTACATGTAGCACCAAATGATTATGTGTCACCAAATACAAATCCATTCAACTCAATATCTCCTACCTAAGCCAAAAAGTCGAGGTCAAATTACAGATTATCTTCTGCTTTATCCCGAGGGAAGTAGTTTCCTATCTCGATAGAAATATTTACCAAGGGATAAGTACAAATAATAAATGTAAGTTGCTAATTTTACTTGGATCCATTACCTAGGCTATTATTATTATCACTTCACATTTGTCTGGATCTCTAAATTTGTGGAATAAAGAAAGAAGAATTCCCTTGATTACTTCCATTATTTTCACTTTTGCTCGGGACTAGGAAAAACTAGGCATGAGGGCATTTGATGAGACCGTATTGTGGGCTAATCGAATGCATAAATACCTAGATATTATAAGGATTTCTACTTGTACATAGCATACTTAGATTTACAAATATATTAGTTTATAAATATGATGCCATGCTTGTTTTATATATCACATTCACATGTAATAGAAGGAAATATAAATTATGGTGGCATGTATGCATTATATGCATCATTTTGGAATAACTCTGTAAATAACCTATTTTCTTTTTATTTTATTTTTTTCCCCACAGAGCAAATTGTCGACACCGCCACCGCTTCACTATTGCTGCCAAGTCGTTGGAAGAGCTGAGTCCTTGAGGATAGGAAACAAATTGGGAGAGAAGCTGCAACAGCAGGGGGTTTTAAAAATAAAAGGCTGGACTTCTGGAGGCAAGGATCATCGTCTCCCCCACCCTAGGGGATCATTCTCCACCGTGAAGGAGGCAAGCACCATGGATTCTGCATGCACTGTGCAAGAAATGCGAACTGTGGACCACATCTCCTCTCACCGCTCTCACCGCGGGCGCACCATCTCACCGCTCTCACTACACGCACGCCCTCCCACCACAGCCACAACCGCATGCAGCCACAGCAGTAGCAGAACCACCTCACGTCCCCTCACTCTGCATAGCACCCTCACCATCAGCCGCTGCCTTCATCGCGCGCAGCGCCCTCACCACGAAGCCCCACCATGCAGCCAGCCACGCGTGCTACGCCCTCATGCACCTGCAGACTGCGCACGCTGCGTCGCTCCACACACACCATCGAAGCCGCGCTCCAGCCACATGCATTCGGCTGCTTCATCATCTTCTTCTTCTCCACTGGCAGGAAGAACCCAAAGCTCCAAGCGGACCCCCTCCACGCAGCCACCACCGTTGAGCCTCCGCCAACCGCCAAAGCTCGATGCCGAGCACCGCCAAGCACCAAAGCCACAAGCGGCCCGCGCACGTAGCCATAGCAGCTCGCGTGGGCTTCATCATCGCCGGTGATTTCCTCCTCCGTCCAGCCACTTCCGGCCACCTCCAGTCGCTGCGTCACCACCATCGCGAAGGCCACACCTCAAAGACCCACCACCTGCAACCACACTATCCGTCGACTCCTCTCCGCGTGTGCACGAGGGGAACAAATTCTCCTGTTTTGATACAGTAAAACTTCAATTAGTATTTACGCTAAATGTCATTGAGAATGTTGCTATTCATTTATTTAAGGCATTAAATTATTGAGGTGAATTTGCATAGCCCTCCTACTTCATCAAAATCGCTTGCAGATGAATATCTCTCATATATGATTTAATGCATGTCATATATATTATGGTGAACAAGCTATATTCTAGGAATTTGTATTTACGGTGTTTACCAGTATCAAGATCATTATTTTACATGATATTATATAGTGGTAATTTTGTATATGCACACCTGTATTCTTGATTAATTATTTAAAACAAGAAATTATGTTGAAAACACGTGCACCAGTTAGTATGCATACACATTAAGATTTCCCGAATAAACGAAGCACAACGCACTAGTTTAAATAGGCTAATTCCTCCCTGTGGAGACGACCTAACTCTTCATGGTTAGTTTTGAGAATTAAAATATTTTGAAAAGCAATTTTCTACCACGTGATTACATACAATGACACATCATTTTATGTTAAAGTTTTCAACGAAAACGAAGATCGCTCTATCAGCAGGTCTGAGGAACCTCGGGAAAATCAGAATATGAGGGTTCAGAGTTCCCCCAACTAGAGTACGTGGATCCAGAGTTTCCTCCATGGCCAGAATCAGATGAGGGTGGGTATGGTTCCATCCCCTGAGAAGGTTGGTGATAGATGTTGTGCATGGCCTCCCTACCAGAGGGTGGTTGTGTGTACGGGTTTTGCGCAGAGGTGGCTCACTGCAAATGTCGAGTTAGCTCATCCACCTTCTTCTCAATAATAGTGACCTGGTCCAGATGATTGGCCATCAGTTCCAAGTCAACGGAAGAGGACAGGCCCTGCGTCTCATGTGCTCCATTTGGATTCGTCAATGCCGGGCATTCGTCCGGTCGAACATGCCCATGGATTCGTTATTGATGGAGTTCTCACACATATTCTTGAGAATCTCCCACATGGTGTCTTTGTGTTAACCCATGATGTTTCCTCCGCAAGTCACATTGACGAATAATCTAATATCCTCATGGAGTCCTTGGTAAAAAGACTAGACTTGTTCCCATTTAGGAACTCCGTGATGAGGCCACTTTCGCATGAGATCCAGAAAATGATCCCATACTTCGTGAAGTGGTTCTCCTGCTTGTTGTGCGAAATGTGTGATCTGGTGCCGTAAAGCATTTGTAGGACCAATAAGGAAGAACTTTCTCAGAAACTTAGATTGAAGTTTCGACAAGGTGTTGATTGGACGCGTTTGGGTTTGGTAGCAATGAGCAGCTTTATCCATGGGAGAGAAGGAGAACATTTTAATGAGTAGAATATCCCAATTTTGAGCTTCCAACCTGAAGGTCTGGGCCAAATGCTTGAGTTGTTTGATATGCTGGAAAGGATCTTCGGAATTACGCATATGGAATTTGGGAATAGCATGAATCATGTTGGGCTTGAGTTCAGTGTCAGGACCTCCAACAGGGATTTGTACTTGGGGTTCAATTACTATCGCAATGGGATTGTAGTGATCTCACATCATTGGATGCTGCGGTGGGTTCGCCAAGGCTTGGAATAGATCATTGAGGCACTAGAGTTGATTTTCAAGATTATTTTCTTTTGCGGGCTGTGCCATGATGATGGATGAAGGAGAATGAGGTTCAGATGAATCGGAAGAGATATCAATAGGATTGGGTTGTTGCACAAACAAGGAAGTGGAGGCTTGGCCTCGACGTGAATGAGTGACTAAAGGAGGCCTCAAGGATGGTCTTAGAGACCTCCTGAACATGCACCGATGGAGTAGATGAGTGGTAGAATGTGATGGACCCAATCAAGACACCCAAAAATTTTGGATGACTATAGAGGTTCAGGGTGGATGATACCCCTTAGTCAGAAAGCCATTCACCTGAGAATTACTTAGGCAGCCAGAGAGGGAGAGTCCTGCAATGACCCCTACATGGTATAGTGCCCTCACGGGCTATAGGGTTTCCCCCACCCAACCTCTCTTGTCACTGATGTTCCAGGTAGACCATAATAAGGACTTGACCTCTTAAGTCTGCCAGTTTTAATTAAGAGCAAGGGTGCTTAGAATTTCACTTTGAACTTTAAGATGTGTTGAGTGCAAAAAGTGACCTAATTTGAAGATTGGTTGACCCAACAAGGTGGGTCAACTTCACCTGCATTATCCTTGAGAATTTAGGTCCCTCTTTTAGTGTTCCAATGATTTTAAGAGCTTGATTTTAGGGTTTTGCATGAATAGATCAATTCAATCAAGGTCTAGGCACACATTATTTAGGAGAGTGATTTCTTGATTAAGCAAGTGTGTCTCTAAAAACCCTAAACTAGAATCCTTAATTGGCCCTAATTTGGTCCACTTTAATTTGTCCAAAGGTGGTACCTAGGGCTCAAACAAGAATGTGATAGCCCTAAATACCTTAACCTTTAAGTAGGTGCAAAAATCAGGATTTGTTATTGAAATAAAATGTATCAACTCAGGCAACTTGATGAATTATCTATGGAAAGAATGCAAGTATCAATAATTGATTTTTTTTTCTTTTATCCTTTTCAGAATGAGGGGCATAAGAGAGAGTGGTTAGAACTTACCTGCCCCTGGTGTGTTTATTGTGCAGTTGATCTTCCTTAAATGTATCTTCTCCTGAAATAACCACAACAAAAGAGATATAGCAAGTTAGAATCTGAATCAGGAATTGCAACCATGAATTCTAAATTGCCCATTGCTCCCCGGCAACGGCACCAAAATGTTCGAATGCTAGATCGATGTTTTAAGAATGTCGTGTTGCAGTATAGCCAAAATAGCGTTTAAACAAATAAATTTTATTACTCGAAAAAACTCCTAGGTCAAGCACAAGGAGCAATAATGAATTTAAATCTCAAGAATTGCAATTTAAACGCAATGTAAGCAATTTGTAATAAAACCCCAAACAATAATGATATATGTTGAATGCGGAAAATGACGCGTTCGCAGTCGAATTCGAAAATTCGTCGTTGTAGTTCGAGTTACGAAGAAATCCGTTCAACAGATAAAATTTATACCGAAAAATCCGTAAAGAAGTTCTGCGTCGAACACAGGGAGGCGAATGTTTGATTAAAAATACGTGTTTGTTTTGTTTGTCACGAAACAGAATAGCTGATCAAAAACTTGCTATCTATTTAAGAAATAATAAATAGAAGAGAGAGAGAGAATATTACAAATAAAAGCAAAAGGGATGTAGAAAAAACATGGATTTCATTATAAGAAGTTGTTCATTACACTACTCATTACGACTAGAAAGAGGGAAATTTATACTAGAAAGCGGTAAATCTACTATAGAAAGCAGTAAAAAGAATGGAGAGAGAAGTATCCTCCTCGACGATCGCTTGGAAGATGAGCCGGACGGGACGACGCCTGGAAGACGGGGAATGGAGAAGGAAGGAGGACAAGTGGGAGGAATGGGAACAAAGTAGCACGTCATCGTCGTCGTGGAATCTGCTTCCCAAATGCAGAGAGAGGGCAACCGCAGGATGCTCCACAAACGGGGACGAAGGTCGAAAAATTATGATTTCTATTCTAGAGGAGCATCCCGGGTGTGGGACAAGCTCCTAGAGCTTTGGAAGGGGTGAGAGAAGAGAAGAAGGGATGAGAAATTCATAGGGTAGGGGTCTTCTTTTATAGTTGCAAGGAGTGGGGGCATTTTGGATATTTTGATTTCAAAAACATTAATTCAGGACCTTTAGTGACAGATTTATCCGTCACTAAAGGCTTGAACATGGCCGACATGCGCGCGCCGCTAGTGCCTCCTCGCCTTCAGCTGCCTCAACGCCTGCGCATGTTCAAAGGCTCCTAGCCATGCGATCAAGAAATCGGATGGCTTAAAAAACAAGCGCCCGCTCCTTCAAAACTCCTCTGCCACGTGACCACGTGCGATGAGGCATGCAAACGCACGTCATCGCGCACGTACACGATCGATGATTCTCCGCTTGCCATGCCTCGTCCTTTTGGCCGCTCAATCTTGATATGACGGCCCAATTGCACTCGTGCCCACACCCATCTGAATTGAGGTGCTTGGCACAGCTCGAACGCTCGCCCTTCACTCACGAAGGGGCTCGCGACCACTACGCTATGCCTCTGTTTATGTCGCGTGGAGGATTTAATTCGCGCGTGCTTGCGACCATTGGATCAAGATCCAATAGCCTAGATCGCATGTTAGAAACCCTTTAGAGAGGCAGCGGTGGTCCTGAGGGCCGATTAGGCGGATGGGATGGCTCGACGTGGGGCCATATTGGCTGTCCATCTTCTGAGTGTTGTAAACGGTGCCACAAGTGTCAGATTGGATCGATTTTCACGCCGTTAGGATGTGATCATCGATCTGAACCCATTCGTGCGGTCGGATTTGTCGTCTGAAAT
Organism: Thalassia testudinum; assembly: GCA_037157565.1. NCBI lineage: Eukaryota > Viridiplantae > Streptophyta > Magnoliopsida > Alismatales > Hydrocharitaceae > Thalassia > Thalassia testudinum. Next base: position 17,775,878 of record JAZHRO010000015.1, on the reverse strand, counting down.
ATGAATTAATACCATCTTGGCCCTTGATCTTTAGGGTTCCTCGATCTCTATCTGGTGCTATGGATGTCCGATCAAGGTGATCTTGGAGTCGTTGAACTCCAATCGTCGTCCTGATCAGATCCGTACGGTTGGATCTTTGATCCAAGGCCCCAATTAACAAGTTGCCATGTCCTTGGCTATAAAAGGAGACAATTAACCTACATTTTATACAGACTAACCTAAATGTATGATTATGCATGTTATGCAATATTTACAATGTATGATGCTAATATGGTGCTAAGAACATGCATTAATAGACATTTTAGGTTAATCAGATGTATGTACATCACAACCCTATACCTATCTTTTGCTAGTCCCTAGCAAAAACTACATGCTATTTATAGAAGAATTAGGGTTGGATTACTTGGGCACAAGTCATTTTCAACATTAAGAAATTTTTACTTAGGTCCTGAACTTTCAAGGACACAACAGCGCCCGAGTATCAGCCAAAATGCAGGCCACCTCAAACCCTCGCCTTATTAAAAGAAAGATATCTTTTTTTCTTTTCTTCTTTTCTAATTTTTTTGGATTTTTTTGACTTTAGGGTTACAGAGCGACTTTCTACTGCCACTCAACCCGCCCAAGACTCGATAAGAACCCTATGTTCTAAGCATCTTTTGTGAAAGTGATAAACTCGTTGATCGACAATCAGAACGGACTTCGGGTTTCTACGCCCGTAGGTGACCTTAAAGAGAGTCTTGCCTAAAGGTGTATCTATATGATCGGTAGCTTTCTCCCTACTTTTATATTTTTATGGGGTCAACACAAGGGTGAATCCAGTGTCTATCTCCCCAGCTTATTCTACTTCTCCGCTTCTTCCTAAGTGTTTTGGAATTTTGAGTGCATTTCTTGAGCTAGGTTATGGATAACTGGTCGATGAGTTGTTACCACCAACAACTTGCCAGCCATACTCGTGCGATGAAGTGTGGCTTACTTCTTTTGTTTTCTTTTTTTCTCTTTTCACCTTTTTCTTTTTTTTCTTTTTCTTTTTCTTTAAGTATGTGGCTTCCCTGGTCTATGATTTACCTAAAGGCAGCAAGAAGAGAGTGGTCTTGTGACTAGGCTCTCGACAACCTACCTATGGGTTGTTACCCACAATAACTTGCCAGCCATATCACCTTAGAAGGTTCATTAGCTACCCAATTTCCGTTAAGACCGCTGAACAATGAGTCAGTGCTAATAGTATGTAGATGCTTAGACTTCAAGTCCCTCAAATCAGAGGGCGGGTTGATAAGTCGTGTACTTATCACCAAACTTATTTAATCAAATTAAAATAGAATTCAAGATGCAAGGACTCGATAAACAAATCCACATTTTAGTGGATACCCAAGCTTATTAAGCCCAAAGACCTGAAGGGTCTTAGTGTTCAGATCATACAGTTTTATTTCCTAAGATTGAAAATTTTCTAAAGCCCAAGTTCTCTTTCCTAATTCCACAATTTTTTTTTTATATAAAAGAAAACAAAACAAATTTACGGAGCTGACGAAATAATTCAAAGATGAATATCCACCCACCTATGCATATCTAATGAAATTTCCTCATTGTATTAAAAAGACATGAAACACAGTGGAGTAGAGTAGAAAGCACCTGAATTGCGTGAATAACGGGTCTGCTCAGAGATGAATAGAAACTGTATACGTGCTGAGTTTAGTGCCTTCAGCTAGGCACACTATACAAAGAAGAAGAAATAATGAATTCATAGGTGCAGGTCAGAATCAAAATAAAAAGATTCACCCTAAGACTTGTTAGCTGATGTCCACAAATGTGAACCAGATTGTGATGCAGACCCGTACCCCATGGTCGAGTATATCTAAGGTTTTGGATAAAATTATCCAGAACCTAAAATCAGTATGCAAGCGAGTCAGTCAGCAATTTATGAGGATGCAACCCTAAACCAAAAAGTTGGGTTACAGAGAATTCGAAATCAAAAGGATAATCAGTGAATGTGTGCTTAGGTTGGACATCCTCAGAACAAATGTCCTAAGGGTCCAGGTTTGATGGTGTCAAATTAATTGAAACCCTTAGACTCGGTCTTCTGCTCCCTCCGGAGTTAACTCCCCAAATCAATATTTCCCAACTCCTATCCTCCTTCAAAATGTCAAATTCCAAGACCTCTTGTATATTAATCACCCCGTCCAAAATTTTCAAGTCTAAAAGATGTGACTGAATCAGAATTGACTTGGGTCTAGTTATCTCAAAAATAGAATCGTCAGTAAGGTCAATGGGGTGTAATTGACAATCGGGGCATTGAATTGAATCCTTCAAAAAATGTGATTCTAAATCCATCATGTGAGCCCCAATAAGATCAATTTCCTCAGTTATTGGGCTATCAAATGATTTAACCGATTCCGTAAGCCCAATCGTCTCACAAAAATCGTGCTCTGTAAACTCACGTGAGACTTCGCAAATTGAATCTTCACCCTCAAAATCAAAGAAATCTAAATACGTATTAATGTACGTTCCAAAATAATCCATTAGTTTATGATCCATGGAGACATACATTTCCTCGTACCCCAGCTCAGGGATCTCAGTTGAAGAAATTAGATCAACCTTAATTGGTTGCTCTAAATCAATTTGGCTAGCCTCGTAACACGTGTCCCCCCAATAGGTACCTGAGCGAGTTCTGACATTAGCTCTCCTGAAGGGGGTTCATCCTGGGAATCATCCTAAGATTGAACTAAAGCAACCACAAATCTTATTCTCAGTTTCGATAACTTCCCAAGTAGAAACTCACCCGGGTTCTTATCCTTAACATCATGGAGCCAATCCAATAAATACTTGTTCAGATCATCAATCATTTCAATCAGGGGCTCTAATTCCTCGGTGCAAGGTATTGGCTGGGCTTCTAAAGATTGTATAGTATTCCTCAAGTTAGCCAAAACCTTATCTTGGACTGGTTAACTTGGACCAAATGGGTTGGTTCAGGGTTGGGTGGGTTTAGGATCAGTGTAGAGGAGTTAACGAATTGCGATTCGTGATACCCTCCCTGATAATAGGTCATTTCGAGTTGTTCATGAAGTGGTGATGCCCTAAAGGTAGTGTATTTAGGGTATAGGTAAGGATCAGTGTATCCTTCTTGATTGTAGATCGTATTAGGTTGTCAATGAAAGGGTGGCGATCTATAATTGATGTAGCTCAAAGAAGGATAGAAATCACAATTATGGTGTTCAGGGTTTGACTCCGAACACAGAGATCCAGAACTGTATCCCCAACTCGAGTTATCCCAACTAAGAGATGGTTGATTACAATACAAGTCGAGATAATCATCATGTTGAGGATAGGACATAACAGGAGGGTAAGAGTAGCAATGCGTGTAGAATATGGAAGGATTCATGACAAGTGGGAGGAAGAAAGGCACCCTGCAATACAAACAATCAAACATGTCCTTAAGTGGGCTAGCCTAAAGACCTACAGACTCCAAGAACCCATCTTGAGATAAAGAAATGATTTGATCTACTTCTTTCTGTTCAATCCAACCAGTTAGAGGGAGGGACTGGGGAGAAGGTTCTTCCTTTGGCTTGAGCCTCCGGTTCCTAGTGTACCCCCCAGCCACGATTGTTTGATTTTGCTCCCTTAGCTAGACATCAGATTGAATGGTAGAAACAGACTAATCGAAAATAATCTTATTCCAGTCTTCGAAGAGCGAGTCCAATTCTTAAGGCCAACGTCTACTCTGTTTTATTTAGGGTTAGGTTTGAATGTGCTTTGGAATGTGATGGGCCCATTATCTGGCTTGTGCCCTTAATGATTGATTGATGTATGTGTGTGCACACAATCAGTGATTTTCAAGCAAGATTATTTTTGATGCGGTGAATTTTAGGGTTCAAATCTTGCTTAGTAGCTTTTAGGATTCAACTTTAGGTATTTTCAAACAAGTTTCGTTGGCACACCAGGTTTTGAAAGCACAAGTGAAGATGTTTTCCTTTGAAGCTTAAAAGAATGTGGAGTGCCTAGTAAATCCCTAAGAGTTGAACCTATGTAGCAGCTACTTAATGAGTGATTTTAGTTGAAGTGGTGCAGCCCAATCAACTCAAACAATCGGCCTGTTGCACCACTTAATTAGGCACACAAGTGATTACCTAATATGATTTCTACTCGATTATGTGTTTAGGTGTGTGTACAGGTTCCAAAGATCGATTTACCGGTTGAGTTTGAAAATCAGATGAGGCTGTGTACCTCTGTGAGATTTTTTTATTTTTCATTTTAAATGCGGAGGGTAAGGTAAGTGTAGGTGTCAAATAAACAATCAAAACTAACCTTAGGGTTTATAAGAACACCAAGGTTGATTTATGTTTATGTTATTACGTGGTGGAATGAAAACTAATGGGTGGGAGGTGGGGGTGAACTTACAGAACCTTCAACAGCCTTTGCTCCAATCTACCACTTTTGCTTGTCTCAAAAGAGTACCTGCAATCACAATAAGAAAAGAGAGAAGTAAGGTAAACAATTCGTAAGTCGAAAAACATGAAGAATCAAAGAGCATCGTCTCCCCAGCAACGGTGCCAAAATGTTGAATGCGGAAAACTACACGTTCGCAGTTGGATTCGAAAACCAGTCGTTGTAGTTCGAGTCGCGAAGAAATCCATTCAACAGATAAAATTTATACCAAAAAATCCATAAAAAAGTTCCAGGTCGAACATAGGGAGGCGGACGTTTGATTAAAAATACACGTCTATTTTGTTTATCATGAAACAGAACAGCTGGTCGAAAACTAGCTATCCATTTAACAAATAATAAATACAAGAGAGAGAGGGAATATTACAAATAAAAGCAAAAGGGATGTAGAATAAATATGGATTTCATTATAAGTTGTTCATTACACTACTCATTATGACTAGAAAGCGGGAAATCTATACTAGAAAGTAGTAAAAAGAATGGAGAGAGAAGTATCCTCCTCGACGATCGCTTGGAGGATGAGCCGGATGGGACGACGCCTGGAAGATCGAGAACGGAGCAAGAAGGAGGACGAAGCGGGAGGAATGGGAACGAAGCAACACATCATCATCGTCGCGGGATCCGCTTCCCGAATGCAGAGAAAGGACACTGCAGGATGCACCACGAAGGGGGACGAAGGTGGAAAAATTATGATTTCTACTCTAGAGGAGCATCTCGGGTGTGGGACAAGCTCTTAGAGCTTTGGAAGGGGTGAGAGAAGAGAAGAAGGGATGAGAAATTCGTAGTGTAGGGGTCTCGTTTTATAGTTGCAAGGAGTGGGGGCATTTTGGACATTTTAATTTCAAAAACATTAACTCAGGACCTTTAGCGACAGATTTGTCCGTCACTAAAGGCTTGAACGTGGCCGACGTGCGCACGCCACGCACGCCTCCTCACCTTTAGCTACCTCAATGCCGACGTACGTTCAAAGGCTCCCAGCCGTCCAATCAAGAGATTGGACGGCTTAAAAAGCGTGCGCCTGCTCCTTCAAAACTACTATGTCGCGTGCTCGTGTGTGACAAGGCGTGCAAACACGCATCATCGCACGCGTACGCGATCGACGATTCTCCGTGCACCATGCCTCATCCCCTCAGTCGCCTGATCTTGATCTAATGGCCCAATTGCTCCTGCACTCGCGCCCTTGTGAATTGAGGCGCCTGGTGCGGCTTGAACACGCGCCCTTCACTTGTAAGGGGGCCCTTGACCGCTGCGCTACACTTCCGTTTATGTCGTGCGGAGGATTTATGGCACGTGTGCTTGCGATCGTTGGATCAAGATCCAACGGCCCAGATTACGCATTGGAAACCCTTTGGAGAGGCAGCGACGGTCTTGAGGGTCGATTGGGTGGCTGGGATGGTGCCACATGGCGTCATCTTAGCCGTCCATCTTCTAAGTGTAGTAGACGGTGCCACGGGTTTCAGATTGGACCGATTTTTGCACCGTTAGGCTGCGATCATCGATCCAAACCCATCCGTGCGGTCAGATTTGTCATCTGAAGCGTGGATTAACACCATCTTGGCCCTTGATCATTAGGGTTCCTTGGTCTCTATCTGGTGCTACGGATGTCTGATCAGGGCAATCTTGGAATCGTTGAACTCCAATCGTCGCCCTGATCAGATCCGTACGGTTGGATCTTCGATCTGAGGCCCTGATTAACAGGTTGGTCTGTCCCTGGCCAAAAAGGGAGACAATTAACCTACATTTTATACATACTAACCTAAATGCATGATTATGCATGTTATGTAATATTTACAATGTATTATGCTAATATGGTACTAAGAACATGCATTAATAGACATTTTAGGTTAAGCAGATGTACGCACATCAATATAAAAGTGAAAATAGATGTCAATAGTGTAAAAAGAATGAGGTAAAATGGTGATTTCAATCACCAAATACCCCACACAATAATAGTAAATTTCTCAATAGTATCGATCAAATAAAGGTTAGAAATCAGTTATCAGACGACTGAATGGTTAATCAGATGGCTTAAATGTCTGATGCTACAGTGCACAGCCTTCTTTCTCTTCTCTCAGCCTCTTCTTCTTCTTTGTCCTTCTCACAGGGGAGGGGAAATTCTCAGATTGGCTAAGTGTCAGCCAGTGTCTTCAGCATCAAAACCCTCCCACTACCCCACGCAATCTCTCTTTCTCTGTCTGGGTCATGCTCTCCCAGAGCCTTCAACAATACCGGGTATGCGGGTAATCGGACCTAGAGCTTACCTAGGACCAGGGCTGTGGCGTGGGTCGTAGCTCAGGAGTGTAGGGCTTAGGCGGATTATCAGGTGCACCAGGTCCGCGAGGGAGATATCATAGATGAGGTGCGTGAGGGGGGCGTGCAGGGACCTCACCCCCTATGCATGCTGAGGCGATAAGTATAAAGCACAAATTCAATTTATGCGATGGCGGGCGCTCCTCAGCAACCGATGTAGGACTATCTACTCCCGCTTCTTCGCGTGTGCCTACAGCTGATGCCTGTGTCTAATTCTCGTGCAAGGAATGGTCAACGGCTCCAATTGACCAGGCGAGCATGTTCCTGGAAGTGTTCCGCAATGCCTGGAACCTTGCCTGGGGTCTGAAGGTGCTTGAAGCGAGCTTCGAGGGCGGAGACCTGGGACCTACAAACACGAAAATGGGCTAAAAGCCCCAGTTAAAACAGTTCATAAGGGTCACCATGAGGTGGGGAATTGAACGGCGGTGTTCTTGAGGTGTTGGAATGCATGAGGTGGCCAAACTGTGATAGAATGTAAAGTGCGACAGTGTGGTGTTCGGCGGAGTAGTGGGGAGGCCAATAGCCTTAAAGACCAGAGGTCTTTTGCTCTCTGGAACACAGCGGAGGTGTGGAGATGAACGGTGGCTGGATTGGTGGAGTGTAGTGGCCATACGATCTCGCCAGAGGTACGCCGGCAAGGTGGAAGACAGAGGCCAACGGGCCAAGTCAGCAGTCGAAATGAGGCGGTGAGGGTCTAAAAACGAAGAGGGGAAGTCGAGGAGTTATTTAGGAGGGGAGGCAAATGAAGTGGAGTGGAGTTGGCACCGGGTGAGGAGCGGCTGACGCTGGAGACGAAGCTGCTCGAAGAGAGGTGATCGGCGAGGATAAAGGGAGGCAGGCGAGTCGGCGGGTGCTGCGCGATGCGGAAGAAGACAGGGAGGAAGAGGCTGCCACTGGTATTGCGGTCAGACGACGAGGGAAAGTAGGGAAGGTCACCAGAGCTTGAAGAGCAAATTGACCGGAGGAGGGGAGAGGAATTAAAGGGAATCTCTAGTCAAATTCAAGCTTGGGAAATCCGTTGTGATCTGGGGAGTCTTTTATAAGTCATCAAAGGTCGATTAGAGCTTGGGAAGAAAGCTTACCAAGCTTGGAAAGCTCATCAGAGTTGGAAGTTTCTTGATACCAAAATCTCTCATGCATTCGCATGAGAGATCGCGTAGGTTTCAAGGCATAGGATTAGGTCCAAAAGGAAAGGAATTTCTTGACGAACTTCCCTTTCAAATTTGAATGGGATTCATCAAGAAATCAGGGAGTTCTTTCCATCCTATGGTCGTCGGAGCAAGTAGGAAAAGGTTTAATGGTGGCAGGGACCTGTTTGTGAGAATGACACAAAGTTAGGGGCCTATTTGAAAGGATTTTGAAAGTTAAGGGTAGAAATGAAATTAGACGGAACCAATCTGCAAACTAGGTCAAGACAAATTCATCTTGGGTCCGAATTTTGGTACAAGCCCAATTTAGACCCAAGGAATCCAATGGTGAAGTTGGATTATGGTTTTGAACATATTTGACTGGGTAATTTTTGCAAAAATCCAAATTATAGCAAATGTCTCTCTATGGTTCTGTTTTGGGTCAAAACGTGTTCTGATGGTCAAATTGAAAGTTCTAAACCCTAGAGAATATTTTTCTATAAATTTTAGAAGGTTTAGGTGAATTTTATCTTGATCAGAGCCTCAGTTAATTAAGCAGGTCTATTTTTTAAGGTTTCAAAATTCATTTAAATCTCAGAACATGTGCAAACCCTTTTCTGTCTGTCTTATCCCACTTGTTTTCTTTTTAAGATCAATTGTCCTTCACTAAACCCCTGAGAAAACATGTGGTTGTACTGCATTCATGATGAGCTGGTAAAATTGTAGTTTTAACCCTTGTTTCTTATCTTTCTTTCGGAATGATTATGCAATAACTTGTGACTCCATGGTGGTTATGTATGAGCATTTATTGACTTAATTGGGTCAAAATGAGCTAGTTATGGCTCATGATGTTGTTCCCATCGCTTAGACTCTTAAACAAACGCAAACTAACGAATCCTATACTGGGGACTTAGGTACAATAATATGTCCTAAGTTAGAAGAGATCTTGGTCTACCTTATCAAAGCTTAAGTGTATTAAGCCTAAGCTTAAGCGAATCAAGCATATGTGGCCCAGAAAGTCTAAGTAGTTGTTGAACGTTGAGTTGCTACACTAACGTGTTTGGTTTTGAAAACCTTGTCATTGTAGTTTGAAAGTGAAGAACTCGTGTTCAACAAATAAAATTTATACCGGAATAGAAATCCCGAGTCAAACTCAGGGAGGCTACGTTGATCTACATTCGCAATTATATTTTTTTATAACTTTTCTTGAAAAGTGAGGCGATGTAATTACAATAAAGCCATAATAACAATCAGACTAAACAAAAGGGATAGAGAGAGAGAGAAAACATGCATTCAATTATTTAAAATGTTTATACAATAAAACCAAATAAGAATTACACTAGAAAGTGGAAAATCAGCTACACTAGAAAGTAGGAAAATTCTACACTAGAAAGCTGTAAAGAAGAATGGGACAGAGAAGTTATCCTCCTCGATGATCGCTTGGAGGATGAGCCGGACGGGACGACGGCTGGATGAAAGAGGATGGAGCAGGATGAAGGAGGACAAAGTAGAAGAATGGGAACGGGGCAGCACGTCATCGTCGTCGCGGGATCCGCTTTCGAATGGGGGACAAAAATTTGACTTTATCTCGCGAGGAGCATCTCGGGTGTGGGACAAGCTTCTCTTAAGCTTTGGAGAGGTAGAGAAGAGGAAGGGATGAGAATTTCATGTGGAGGGGGGTCTCTTTTTTTAGTTGCAAGGAGTGGGAGCAATTTGGTCATTATTACTTTAAAAACATTAATTCAGGACCTTTAGTGACGGACAAAACCGTCGCTAAAGGTCTGAACGTGGGCGTAATGGGCAGCGCGCGCGCGCCCGCTCTCTTGCCCGCGCGTTCAACGCTAGCACACATCCAGCCGATCTCAGCCGTCCGATCGAGAGATCAGACGACTTAGATCGTGCCTTTGCCCGCCTGCGCTGCGCGCCCCATCGCGTGAGATCCCGCGTTACGCGCGGGCATGCGTGGGCGCATCATCTTGATTGAGCACGCATGGCCATTGGATCGCGATCGTGCGGTCGATCGGGCGCGCGCCTCCACTCCAATTGCTGCGCGACAAGGCTCAAACGCGCACCTGCGCTTCGCGTTAGAGCGCTCGACCAACACGCTGGGGGCACGTTTGTGTTGAGTGCTTAACTTAAGCGCAGGCGCGTCGCAGTCGTTGGATCTTGATCCAATGACGAGGAAGGGCGGATGCGGAGGCCTTCAGCAGGTGCATGAGGATGATTGGGTGGCTGAGATGGCACCACGTGGCGCCGTCTTGGCCGTCCATCTTCTGGATGATGTAGATGGTGCCACGGTTGGCAGATTGAGTCGATTTTTGAGCCGTTAAGCTGCGATCGTCGACCCAAATCCATCCGTGCGGTTGGATTTCTCGTTTGAAGCGTGGATTCACACCATCTTGGCCCTTGATCTTCTAAGGTTCCCCGGTCACTATCTGATGCTACAGATGTCTAATTAGGGCGATCTTGGAGTCGTTGAACTCCAATCATCACCCTAATCACATCTGTACGGTTGGGTCTTAGATCCGAGGCCCCGATAAAAAGTTTGCCCTGTCCATGAACATAAAAGGAGACAATTAACCTCCATTTTATTCAAACTACTCTAAATGCAAGATGATGCATGTTATGCAATATTTATAGTATGCAATGCAATCCTTTGCTTAAGAACATGCATAGATAGACAACTTAAGTAGTGTAAACATGTTTACATCATACCCCCATGCTTATCTTTTGCTAGTCCCTAGTAGAAACTACATGCTATTTATAAAAGAATCAGGTTGGATTATTTGGGCTTGAGTTATTTTCAATCATTAAGAAAATGTTTACTTAGGATCTGAACTTTCAAAGACGCAACAGTGCCCGAGTATCTGCCAAAATGCAGACCACCTCAAGCCCTCACCTTATTCAAAGAAAAATTTATTTTTCTCCTTTTCCTCCTTTCTAATTTTTTTAGATTTTCAAGTTTTAGGGTTTAAGAGTGGCTTTCTACGGCCATTCAACTCACCCAAGATTTGATGAGAACCCTAAGTTCTAAGCATCTTATTGTGAATGTGATAGACTCGTTGACCGGTAGTTAAAACGGACTTCGGATTTCTATGCCTCTAGGTGACCTAAAACAGAATTCTGCCTAAAGGTGTATCTCCACAACCGGTAGCTTTCTCCCTACTTTTATTTTTTTACGGGGTCAACATAAGGGTGAATCCAATGTATATCTCCCCGATTTATTCTACTTCTCCGCTTCTTCCTAAGTGTTTTGGGAATTTTCAGTGCATTTATTGAGCTGGGTTCTGGACAACCGGTCGATGAGTTGTTACCACCGACAACTTGCCAGCCATACTCGTGCGGCGAAGTGTGGCTTACTTCTTCTTTTTTTCCCCTGTTCTTTTTTTTTTTTTTTTCTTTTTTAAGTTGGTGGCTTCCCTGGTTTAAGATTTACCTAAAGGAAGCAAAAAGAGAAAGGTCCAATGACTGGGCTCCGGACAACCTACCTATGGGTTGTTACCCACGATAACTTGCCAGCCATATCACCCTAAAAGGTTCATTAGCTACCCAATTTCCGTTAGAATCGTCAAACAACAAGTTAGTGCAAAGAAAGTGTGTAGATGCTTAAAACTCAAAATTCCCTCAAATCAGAGGGTGGGTTGATAAGTCATGTACTTATCACCCAAACTTATTTACATCAATTATGATAGAATTAAGATGGCTAGGACTCAAAAGACAAATCCACAATTTAGTGGATATACAGGCTGATTAAGTCCAAAGACCTGAAGGGGCTTTGTGTTCAGATCCTAATGGAAAATTTCGTAAGATTGAAAAGTCCTAATGTCCAACTATTCCTTCCTAATTTTGATTTTTTTTATGTATAAATAAGAGGAGAAAAAATAATTTACATGAATTTCACAAAGCTGGCCAAATGATTCAAAAATGAATCCACCCTCCCATGCCTAGCTGATGCAATGTCCACATTGAAAAAGAGACATGAAAGAAAGGGTAGAATATGAAAGATGTTACCTGAATATGAAGCTCGTATCAGCTTTGTGTCATATGTACAACTGCTAAGTTTAATGCCATCAGCTAAGCGAAGTCCAGCCAAAGAAGTCACAGAATGGCTAGGGCAACCGTGTCTGAGAAGGGTTCTGGAAGAATACGATCAATAACAGGCTTCAGACGTTGACTATTGACTATAAATGTGTTACCCGTCTTTGGGTCAGAAATCCGAATGGCTCCATTTGGAAAATTTTGGTAAATTATGAATGGGTCATTCCATTTAGATCTAAGTTTGACAGGAAAGAGCTTAAGTTTAGAATCGAATAACCAGACCTTCTGTTTTGGCTCAAAGCTCTTGCAGGAAATCAGTTGATCATGTAGAGCTTTGGTCCGAGCCTTGTAGATCTTGGCATTCTCATATGCATCATTTCTAAGCTCCTTCAACATAGATAGTTGGATTTTCCTGGTCTTCACAGCTAAATTCAAATCTAAATTGCATTGTTTGATCGCCCAGAATGCCCTGTGTTCAATCTCTACGGGTAGATGGCATGCCTTTCCATACACCAAATGGAATGGAGACATGCCGATGGGCATTTTATACGCCGTACGGTAGGCCCAAAGAGCGTCCTCAAGCTTTTGAGTCCAGTCCTCGCGATCAGGCCTAACCATTTTCTGCAGAATGTTCTTGATCTCTCGATTGGAGATCTCAGCTTGTCCATTCGTCTGGGGATGGTAAGGTGTGGAAATTCGATGATTAACCCCTTATTTGGCCAACAAATTCAGGAATTGGCATTAGTAAAATGAGTGCCACCATCACTGATGATGGCCCTCGGAATCCCGAACCTACTGAAGATATTTTTCTTGACAAAATCGATGACCACCTTGTGGTCATTGGTTTGGGTGGGAATCACCTCAATCCATTTGGACACATAATCAACAGCAATAAGAATGAACTGATGTCCAAATGAAGGGATAAAGGGTCCCATGAAATCAATGCCCCAAACATCGAAAATTTCGACAGGAAGAATTGGGTCTAGGGGCAACATATCTCTCCTAGTTACGCTCCCGATTGCCTGACAACGAGAACATGACCTTGAGAAATCCTGGGCATCCTTGAATAAAGACAGCCAATAGAAGCCAGATTGCAAGATTTTTGCAGCCATCTTTTTCCCGGAGAAATATCCACCACACCCAGATGCATGGCAGAACTCGAGTATACTATTAAATTCATTCTCTGGTATACATCGACGAATAATCGAATCAGAGCCAATGTGGTACAGCTCAGGGTCCTCCCAGAAGTAGTATTTGGCCTCATATTTGAGTTTATCTCGTTGTTGCTTGGTCCAATCCTGGGGGATTTAACCAATGGCCAAATAGTTAACAGTGTCAGCAAACCATGGGGTGTGGACACCAAAACTATAAGAATAGTTTCGTCGGGAAAAGTGTCAGCAATCGGAATGTCCGGACGAGAGGAATCACCTAGGAGTCTCGACAAATGATCCGCTACCACATTTTGTACCCCAGTTTTATCCTTGATTTCAAGATCAAATTCTTGAAGCAGAAGAATCCAACGAATAAGCTAGGGTTTAGCATCCTTTTTGGCTAAAAGATGTCTCAAGGTCGAGTGGTCAGTATAGATGATAACATGAGACCCTAAGAAATAAGCCCTGAATTTTTCCAAAGCGAACACTACAACTAGTAATTCCTTTTCAGTAACAGTGTAATTCCTCTGGGCTTCATCCAGAGTTTTACTAGCGTAGTAGATGACAGAGGGCTTTCTACCAATTTTCTAACACAAGACAACCCCGACCGCGTAATCAGAAGCATCGGTCATGATCTCAAAAGGGGCTGTCCAAATCGGTGGTTGCAAAACTGGAGCACAAGTGACTGCCGTTTTCAGGAAATCAAATGCCTTTCGGCATGATTCGTCAAAAACAAACGGCGTTTCTTTAGCAAGAAGATTGCTCAAGGGACGAGCAACCTTCGAAAAATCCTTGATGAATCTTCGATAGAATCCCACATGGCCAAGAAAAGATCGGATTTGTTAAACAGATGTGGGAGGAGGAAGTTTAGCTATGGCATCAACCTTAACTTTATCCACTTCAATTCCCCATTCAGAGATTACATGACCCAAAACGATGCCTTCTTGGGTCATGAAATGACTCTTTTCCTAGCTAAGGACCAATCGTGCTTTGATACATCGCTTAAGAATCATTTCTAGATGAGCCAAACAAGAGTCAAATGATTCTCCGAAAATAGAGAAATCATCCATGAAGACTTCCATAAACTCTCCCACCATGTCAGAAAATATGGCTAGCATACACCTTTGAAAAGTCGCAGGTGCATTGCATAACCCGAAAGGCATCCTACGAAAAGCAAAGGTTCCGTAAGGACAGATGAAAGTAATTTTTTCCTGATCCTCGGGATGGATAGGAACTTGGATGTATCCCGAGTAGCCATCAAGAAAACAAAAGTACTTCTGCCCGGCTAATCTTTCCAAGATTTGATCGATGAAGGGTAGGAGAAAATGATCCTTTTTAGTGGTTGTGTTCAGCTTCCTATAATCAATACAAACCCTCCAAGAGAAAGCTGAACGAGTTGTGACAAATTCTCCTCTCTCGTTAGTCACAACAGTAATCCCGACTTTCTTCGAAATAATCTGCATGGGACTTACCTAGGGACTATTAGATATTGGATAAATAATTCCTACATCGAGCCACTTGACGATTTCCTTTTTAACCACTTCTCGCATATTTGGATTTAATCTCCTCTGCATCTAGCGAGAAGGGCGGGATCCATCTTCCAAGAATATTCTATGATTACAGTAAGATGGCTCGATCCCCCTGAGGTCATGAATAGTCCAACCAATTGCCTCCTTATGTTCATTCAGGACCTTGATCAATTTAATCTCTTGCTCCTTTGTTAATTTAGCACTGATAATCATAGGGAGTGTCTTCTGAGGTCCTAAAAATTGATATTTCAAATTTTTAGGCAATGGTTTCAATTCAAGCTGGGGCAAGTTGATGATTGATGGTAGTGTAGATGCTGAAGATTCAACAAGAGGAAGAGGTTGTGACTGAACAAAATCAATAACCTCTTCAGAAGATGGTAGGTCAACCATAAAGGGTTGCGGGTCGAATTCATCATCAAAGGAGGAACTTTTGATTGAAGAAACCATCAAACAAGCTTCAATGTTTTCATTATCCTCATCAAGTTCCTCAATAAATCCACAATCCTCAAATTTATTGATCGCCTCAAAAATATCCAATTTCATTTGTTGATCCCCAAAGGCGATTTCCATGTTACCGCTTTCACAATTAATGTTGGCCTTAGCGGTAGCTAGGAACGGACGCCCCAAAATGATGAGCGTGTCCCTTAGATTATCAGCTATATCCATGTCAAGGATAAGGAAATCTACAGGAAAATAGAAATCCTTGACCTTAACTATAGCATCTTCAATAACGCCTCGCAGATTTGTGACCGAGCGATCCGCTAACTGTAGCGTTACTGAAGTTGGCCAAAGTTCACTTAACCCAAACTTCTCGTAAAGAGAAGTCAGAATTAGGTTGATGGATGCACCCAGATCCAAAAGTGCTCTATCAACTGTGTAATCTCCGATGATGCAAGAAATCAACGGAGCACCTGGATCTCTCTTTTTCTGAGGGAGGTAGTGTAGGATAACAGAACTAGCCTACTCGGAGAGTACCACCTTCCTCGGAACAGATTATCTCGACGTACACTTTTGTGTACATAAATCCTTTAAAAATCTTGCGTAAGCTGGTATGTTCTTGATAGCATCAAGGAGCGGGATATTAATCTCAACATTCTTAAATAGATTCAGAAGCTCCTCATTGCTATCAACAGACTTCTTTTTCTTTGATTTGGTTAAGGCTTCAGGAAAAGGAACATGAGTCAGATCTTTGGAATCAGGTTCTTAAGCCTTGATTTCTCCTCTAGAATTCTCCTCTCTCTCCACAGGTTCTTCAGGATTCAAAAGATCAGAATAGTGTGGTTGCGGATCCTGAGTCTGCTTACCACTCCTCGAGGTGATAGAATTTGCAGATGCATAAGAATTTGGGTCTTGGGGATGGTTAGGAAAGATTGAAGGGGCTTGATTAGCCATGAATTGTTGATTTACAAAAGAAGAAGAAAAGGACGAGGAACCCTGCTCAATCACCTGAGCATGTGCGTGTGGGTCCCTCTGATTTCCGTACCCATGGGCTTGGTTGCCTGAATTCATCATATATCGTGGGTTGGGTACCGGTTGGGATGGTAGAGATCCAGGTTGACGAGAGTTAGCAATGAGCCCGGACTGCAAGTTATCCAGCGAGGTTTTCATTTGTTGCATGAGCTGGAGCATGGATCCTTGCATTTCTACCATTTATCGGTTCAAATCAGCCTACCCTGCAAGTTGACGGCCATTCAAAGCTGGCTGATTGACCTGATTCGGAGGCAACTGAGTATATACATGACCCTGACCCATTGGTCGTTGCGGAGCATAGTTGCCGGGTCAAAATTGGGTCTGTTGTCCCGGGTTTTTCCCAAGAGAAGTTAGGGTGGTTTCTCCAACCCGGATTATAAGAATTAGAGTAGGGGTTGGATCTACATTCTCTTGTACAGCACAGACATCCTCATAGGGTGAGGATGGAGAGAAAGAAAGGGAAGGATCAGAAAAACAGGGATCAAAGACCCCAGTTTGGAACCCGTGGGGTTCCGAAAAATGCTGACTCACAGGTTGAGCCGCATCAAGTTGATTCACGAACTCCCATCCAGAAGGAGCTCGTGAAGAATGGAATCCCGAATTTTAGGATTGAGTGGATCGAGAGTTGTTCATAGAATTGCCAGCCATCCACTCTTCCATTCTCTTAAGAACCAAGTCCACCTTTTCAAGTTTGTTACAAATCAATTCCATATCAAATGAATGAGAGTCATGGACTTCATTGACAATTGATCTGGGCTGCTGGGACCGGTTAAATGTATCCATGGAGGCATGATTGATTGAATTCTCACTCATTTCCTCAAATAAGTCATGTGCACTATCTGTATCTTTATTGAGGAAATTGCCTCCGCAAGAAGCATCCACATGATTCTGAGTTGCTCAGTCAACCCATGATAGAAGATCTTCACGAGTTGCCATTTCGGCACCTCATAGCGTGGACACCTCCGCAATAGGTCCTGGAATCGCTCCCAGGCCACATGAAACTGCTCCCCCGGCCGCTGGGTAAAGGTAGTGATTGCCCGTCTCAAAGCATTGGTACGTCCGACTGGGAAGAACTTCTTCAGAAAGGTCGATTTCAACTCATTCCAAGTTGTAATTGGTCTTCCTATTGTCCTATACCAAGGTGTGGCCTTATCCCTAAGAGAGTGAGGGAAGAGCCTCATGATCATTTGCTCCTCGTTTACGTTTCGTGTCTTGGTGGTCTGGACCAAAGTAGTCAAGTCATCCAAGTGCTGAAACAGATCTTCGGAGCCAAGCCCATGATAATGTTTGATCATGCTTAACACCTGGGGCTTGATTTCTACGTCACCGGCTGGAATCTGGACACCGGGCGTTCCCCGTAATTTAAAGGATCATAAAAATCCTTCAAGGGTTGAGAGCCCTACATTCTCTAGAACCATTCCTGCATTCTTTGCATTTGTTCCAACTGCATTCGAAATTCTTCCTGTGGATTTCCAAGCAGAGGAGGCCGTTGATCGGCCATGGGATCAATTTGACCAAAATCCAATTTGCACCTCCTAGAATACTCTAATGGACCTACCAATCGGGGATTCAATGACCGTCTTCCCAGCATAAACTAGGAGAAGGTCGGAAGGACTGGGGATAGTGACCCTGCAGCACAACAAAACAAGGCTGTCCTTAAGTGGGGTAGCCTAAGGATCTACTAACTCCCAAAACTTGCCTTAAGACTGTAAATGATTTACTCTACTTGCGTCTGTTCAATCCAACCAGTTAGAAGGAGGGACTAGGGAGAAGGTTCCTCCTTCGGCTTTCCCCTTCGGTTCCTAGTGTACCCCCCAGCTGCGGTCGCTTGACGCAACTCCCCTAGCTAGGCATTAGATTAATCAATATAAGTAGGTTAATCAAAAACAATCTCAGACTAGGCCCTGAAGAGCGAATCAGACCTTAAGGCCAACGTCTACTCAATTTTATTAAGGCCTGGGATTGTGGTGCTTATGGAATGTGATGGGCCCTTAAAATGGGTTGTGCCCTTAATGATTGATTGAGATTTGTGTAAGTGCACGCACAACCAGGGTTTTCAAGCAAGATTATTTGTGATACATGGATTTTAATGTTGAAATCTTGCTTAAGTAGCTTTTAGGATTTCAAATTAGGTGGATTTCAATCAAGTTTCTAGGCAAACCAAGTTGTCAAACACGGGTGAAGATTGTTTTCTTTTAAAACCAGAAAGAAAGTGGAGTGCCTGGAATAAACCTAGATTGAAAACCCTAAGGAGGAGCTACTTGATGAGTTGATTTTAAGTAGAGTGGTGTGGCCCAAACAACTCAAACAATTGGTCACAAATGCACCACTAAGTTAAGCACACAAAGATGATTAACCTTGAATGATTTCTACTCTTTTATGTGTTGCTTTGTGTGTACCGGTTCCACAAATC
The DNA here is from genome assembly GCA_037157565.1 of Thalassia testudinum. Taxonomy (NCBI): domain Eukaryota; kingdom Viridiplantae; phylum Streptophyta; class Magnoliopsida; order Alismatales; family Hydrocharitaceae; genus Thalassia; species Thalassia testudinum. The sequence goes on along the minus strand of JAZHRO010000015.1, from coordinate 17,757,406 downwards.
AAAACCCAGTTGAATAGAAAAAAATCAATCCGGTTAAGTGCCTTGAATGTGGGTGTACATTGTGTGTTTATTGGAAATTGCCCCACAAGATTATCTTTTTATTTTTTTTAATATAAATGAGGGTGGAATGAATGTGAGTGAGAATCCAAACAACCAAACTATTCCTACGATTTATGCAAACACCTAAGTTAATTGGAATTTGGATTTAATGTGGCGAATGAACTCTATGGAGGGGGAAGAATGGGGAGCACCTATAGTAGTCTTCAACTGTACTTTACACTAGTCTACCGCTTGATGATTCCCTAATGGAGGTCTCTACAAAATAATAGACACAAGAGAAAGCAAGTTAGAAAACAATAAAGTGCAAGAAATGCAAAAATAAGATCGGAAATCATTGCCTCATCGGCAACGACGCCAAAATGTTGAATGAGCGAGTTGCTACACTAACGTGTTTGGTTTTGAAAACCTTGTCGTTGTAATTTGAAAGCGAAGAACTCGTGTTCAACAAATAAAATTTATACCGGAATAGAAATCCCGGATCGAACTCAGGGAGGCTACGTTGATCTATATTCGCAATTATATTTTTTTAGAATTTTTCTTGAAAAGTGAGGCGATGTAATTACAATGAAGCTATAATAACAATCAGACTAAACCAAAGGGATAGAGAGAAAGAGAAAACATGCATTCAATAATTCAAAATGTTTATACAATAAAACCAAATAAGAATTACACTAGAAAGCGGGAAATCAGCTACACTAAAAAGTAAGAAAATTCTACACTAGAAAGCTGTAAAGAAGAATGGGAAAGAGAAGTTATCCTCCTCGACCATCGCTTAGAGGACGAGCCGGACGGGATGACGCCTTGATGAAGGAGGGCAGAGCAGGACAAAGGAGGATGAAGTAGAAGAACGGGAATAGGGCAGCACGTCGTCGTCGTTGCGAGATCCGCTTCCGAACGGGGGATGAAAATTTGACTTTATCTCGCAAGGAGCATCCCGGGTGTGGGACAAGCTCCTATTGAGCTTTGGAGAGGTAGAGAAGAGAAGGAAGGGACGAGAATTTCGTGTGGAGGGGGTCTCCTTTTATAGTTACAAGGAGTGGGGGGAATTTGGTCATTACAACTTTAAAAACATTAATTCAGGGCCTTTAGTGACGGATAAAACCGTCGCTAAAGGTCTGAACATGGCGTAGTCGGTGGCATGCGCGTGCCCACTCGCTTGCCTGTGTGTTCAACGCTCGTGCACGTCCAGCCGATCTCAGCCGTCCGATCGCGACTTCAGACGACTTAAATCGCACCTTCGCCCGCCTACGCTGCGGGCCCCATCGCGTGCGATCCCGTGTTATGCGCGGGCATGCGTGGGCGCGTCATCATGATTGAGCGCACGTGGTCATTGGATCACGATCGTGTGGTCGATCAGGCGCGCACCTCCGCTCCAATTGCTGCGCGGCGAGGCTCGAACGTGCACCTGCACTTCGCGTTAGAGCGCTCAACCAACGCACTGGGGGCGCATTTGTGTCGAGCGCTTAACTTAAGCGCGGGCGCGTCGCAACCGTTGGATCTTGATCCAACGGCGGGGAAAGGCGAATGTAGAGGCCTTCAGCTGGTGAGTGCGGACAATTGGGCGGCTGAGATGGCGCTACGTGGTTCCATCTTGGCCGTCCATCTTCTGGATGATGTAGATGGTGTCACGGTTGTTGGATTGAGTCGATTTTTGACCGTTAGGCTGCGATCATCGATCTGAATCCATCCATGTGGTCGGATTTGTCGATTGAAGTGCGGATTCACACCATCTTGACCCTTGATATTCTAAGGTTCCCCGATCACTATCTGATGCTACAGATGTCTGATTAGGGCGATCCTGGAGTCCTTGAACTCCAATCGTCGCCCTGATCACATCTGCACGGTTGGATCTTCGATCCGAGGCCCCGATAAAAAGTTTGCCCTATCCATGAACATAAAAGGAGACAATTAACCTCCATTTTATTCAAACTACTCTAAATGCAAGATGATGCACGTTATGCAATATTTATAGCATTCAATGCAATCCTTGTTGGTGCTAGAGCACCACGATCATTTGTTTTGATGATAACAAAACACGTGTCATTTAACATTTGCACTTGGAGTCTTAGATTTCAGGTCAAATGCAAATGGAGATGTGATTAGACCGAGTTCGAGCTCGCATCCAGGACGAATTGGAGGAGCTTGATGGAGAACAGAGGAGATTCGCGAGGAGCGATAGATTGAAGATGGAAGGACAAGAAGAATATGATAGAATTATGTTTATTTCTTTCATGTACTTTTGTCTTTATTTCCTTGCTCCTTTTGTTCCTTAGAAAATCATGTTAAAGAGCCTCAAAGTACCTTAACAGTAGTCCTAGGAACACCAGCTCAACCCAAGGATACTTAGGTTTTCTGTAGAAAACTTAGAAAACCAATATAGGGTTCGAACAGCTTTTTCAGACGTCTAATTCCAAAATCAGACGTCTGATAATGTGTTTTAAGACGTCTGACTGTTGATTCAGACGTTTGATAACATTTAAGCAGGACTTGTTAGCTCTGTCTGATGAAATCAGACGTCCAAACCTCTGTCCAGACGTCTTAGAAGACGTCTGATGTTTTTTCCAGACGTCCAATTAGTGGACCGTTGGCCGCCCTGTCAAACACTGGAGGATATGACCGTTAAAGCCTTATCAAACGTCCTTAAGCCTTTCCAGATGTCTGATAAATGACTGTTTTGCCTCGGCTGACCCGAAAATCTCTTCTCAGAGATTTTCTAGCCGTTGCACTCTCTTGGAAATCCATTCCCGCAAAAAAGTAGATTTCCAGTCGTCCAAACATAGTGCCAGACATCCTATATGTCTCTGATAGACTTGCACTAAAACCCTGTTTAGATCTGATTCAAATCAGGAAGTAACCAGCATAAAATCAAACGTCTGACCTTATTTTCAGATGACTTAAACTGGTTTCCCAGACGCCTGATGCCAGGATCAGATGTCTGATAACCCTGTCAGTGTAATCATTGTTCCTGATTTCGGCCTGATTCTCTTGAGCTTTGCACCCAACGGCTATGGAAGCTCTCCAAACCTTCCAAAGCTTTCCTAAGCCTTCTATAAATAAAGCGAAACCTCTTGCACACCAAGACACACCAAGAACAAGCATTTCCACTCTTTTGTGTCCTAAAGAATCTCTTTCTCTCCAAGCTCAAGTTCTACATCTTGAGAGCATCAAGCCTTTGCACACCCGCTCTCCCGCCGTACTTCACGAGAGCGACGTTGCGCCATCACGTGGCTCACGCACCCACGTCATCAATTTGACGCTCTCCTTGTAAAGGGGAGTTTCCTAATTCCTATAGAAGCTAAGTTTAAATCTTTATTGGCTCTATAGGACTATATTTGTTATTTTACTTTGTTATTTGGTTGGGTATTCGTTTTGCGAATTCCTGTCCCCTTCGTGGGACAAAATCCTTCTCGTGAAGAGAAAGGGTTGAGGAACGCTACCCTCGCACTTGTAGCGTGGTTGTAATTGAGGTTGAATCACCCTCGTTTAAGTGATTCGTTTAGTGGATTTGATCAACTTGGTTGATCAGAAAATCCTAACTCGAGAGGGTTAGGTGGTGGTTTTCACCCGGTTTGGATTTCCACCTAAAATTAATTGTGTACCTTGTGTGATTGAATTTTTGTGAGATTGTTTATTTTCAATTCCGCAATTTATTACGTCACCCCCTCCTGGTAAAGATTCCACACTAGGCACCCCAACGTCATCCTTACTTGTAGACACCTACTAAGCTTCTCGCTACGAGTACCACATATCAAGTTGAATCCAGGTACATTCAAATACCTCATTTCGATGATAGTCTGTAGCTCGTCACTAGAATCGAGAACCATTCAAGTTCCAAAGTTCATCATTGGTAGCCACTAGTTACCCCAATTTCCTTGCTCTTCAACCCACATTACTGAACACATAGCTCGAAGGTTAATGTGTTAAACCTTTTGGGCCCACCTATTGTGACCTAAACATTAGATTCAATTTTGTTTACTCAGGTTTCCACATCCTTGTGGTTTAATAGGGATCTTTCATGGTTCCATTTGGGACCTTTAGACATGAATCCCAGACTTTGAACAGAGTCTAATTCATCCCTCTTTTGATATTTGGTTTGCTTAGCCAATTAGGCTAGCTTCTCAATCCTTGTGATGAGCTTATGCACAAATTGGGACCACATGCTCGTTATCAAACATCTGACCTTAGTGTTAGACATCCTAAATTGTAGAATAAGGCTTTTGATCTTTGCCTCAAATGTCTCATGATGAGGTATTTCCTAGAACCCCTTACTGATTGTAGTATTAGATGTCCTGCCTCATGTTGGACATCTGAAGGTCAATCTAGCTACATGTTTGTCAAGATGATAAGATGCCCACTAATCAATGGGTTTATCCTTAGAGTGAGGATTTTGCTATAGTGGACATCTAGTTTGATGGTCATACATCCAATTTCGTTGATTAGATGTCTGACCACAATGTCAAATGTTTGATTTGTAGTCTAGAAACCTATTGAGTTTTGAAATGCAATTTGTTGTCATGCCATCCTACGTACGATCATCTCTAACATCTTTAAACTATTCCTTTGCCCATATATTCAAACTGTAAACACATAAATCACCAAAATTTCATATCGATCATGGATTTTATCACCAAGAATTAAAATCCCAAATGAAATCCCTAAATGCATATTCACATTGCTTGAGCCCAAATCGAAAACACATCATCACATTCACCACATGCAGTAGTATCCAAAGTAACCGTTTGATTCTTTGCATTGATTTAGCTAAGGGAAGACAAGAAAATGGTCTTAAGAGGGTCAAAATTCCTACCTCAAGCTTGATGCGAATCTCCCCACCTTCCTTGTTTACTATGAGCACACCAACAACGACAACACCAACAGCAACAACAACAACAATGGTAGTAGCAACAACTACAGCTACTCCACCTCTTCTTCTTCTCCTCTTACCATCGACAATGAAGTGGGTGGAGAGAGTGAGTGAAAGGGAGAGGGGAGGTGCCGGCAGCGATGGTGGTGGAAATGTGAAGTGAAATTAAAGGCAAATGCACTACACATGAAATGAGTTATCTTTCTCTCATTTTCTATTAAACAATTGGTAAAATATCAAGTTCCTCCACCACCAAAATCAATTTACTAGCAAGGCTACCAACTCAAGTAGTTTGTATTTAACCGCTCATGCCATTTACATTTTGATAACTAATCCACTCTTATCCATAATTCATGTGCTTAAGGTTGAATCTCACTATAATTCCAACACTCATCTTCTTTAATTAAGGGTTTGATTATTTCCAAAGTTCCATTGAAACTTCAAACCCTTACAAAAATTGTTAGGGGGAACTGAATTGCTATAATTTCTCTTAAAAAGGACGAGATTAGATCAAAAGGGAGATAGAAAGCAAAGAAGGGGACATTATCTTTGCAGCATCTCTTTGAAGTAAGAATTAAGGGGGAGTTGTTGATGTTTTTGAAAGTATTTTGATAATGTCAAAAAGAGAGAGAATGGCTAAATAAATAAAATTTCTATTTATTTCCCACCCTAAATCCCATTTTGTTTATAAAGTTTCGTCATCATATTTGATCCCCCTTTTCTCTTCTAAATAAATCTATTTATATCCTATGGGTTTTACCCCATTAGGAGGATCTACGAGGATCCATACATCATTCTTATGCATGGAGTCTATTTGAAACTAATTTGCTAGTCTCCACCTATCTACATCATGTTCCTTCATTGCCTCACCATATGTGGAAGGATTAATCTCATATTCTTTTATTATGATTGCACTATTATATACCATCCAGGAAAGGTAAATGTGATGGCCGATGCTTTGAGTAGGAAGCCACTAGTTGGGCTAGCTAGTTTGTAAGCTCAAAGATGGAGCTGAATGCTTAATATTGGTAGTTGGGGACCTCAAGAGATAGGTAGCCATTTGGGAGTTATTACTATGATGAGGCACATACATCCTGAGCTTATTGATTGCTTTATAGACAGGACAGACAAATGATAGATCTATACATATGGAGCTTTTGTGATCGGGTCTTGGCTGGAGATCCCGGTGGCTTTACCTACATGGATGGTGTATTGAGGCTACGTGGACGGTTATGTGTTCCTTACGATGACATGCTCCCTAGGGAATTGTTGGCAAGACCCATAGTTCATGATTAACCATCCATCCTGGCAACAACATGACATATCATGATTTGAGGAAGGACTTCTATTAGCGTGAGATGAAGAAGGATATTGGAGTACGTCAAGGAGTGCTTGATCTCTTAATAGGTGAAGGCCAAGCATCAGAGGCCTGCAGGTCCACTTCAGGCACTTCTTGTGCCTGAGCGGAAGTGAGAAAGCATCACGATGGACAGTACTTGGGTTGCCACTAACTTAGAGGGAACACAGTGCCATCTGGGTGATTGTTGACAAGATGATGAAGACTACATGATTCTACCGATTTAAGTTAATTATCTACGGCCTTACATAGTTGGCCAACTTATATCTTCAAGTGATCGTGCATTTTCATGGAGTCCCAAAGGAGATTATTTTAGATAGATATTCCAAATTCACCTCTAAATTTTGGGGAGGGTAACAGTAGACCTTGGGGAATTAGTTGAGGTTCGACATAATATACCACCCTGAGACAAACGAGCAACCCGAGATAATCCAAATCAAGTGTTCCCGATGCAACGGGTCTCATCAGCCTACTAGTAAGAAGATCTTCTTCGTATTGGGACTTATTGTAGGAGGCACTACCCATGTGGTGTTTTTCTATGCCACCCACAAAGGTATAATCCCTTACTCGTGGGATTCTGAAACGATAGGAAACTAGTTCCAATCATGTGGTCCTAGTTAGTAGGGCATTTTATTTAATTGATTTGATTGGATTTTCAGCAACAATTAAATTAGATTTGAAATTTTTTTAAATGCTTGATTCACTCTTCTGTAATGCCACTATGCAATCTGATCATACATCAACAGTGGTATTAGAGCTTGGTCAATTTGGGTTTTGTGAGAAAGCACATAGATTTAGGTTTTAAACGCATTTACATCTGAAAATCAAAACTTAAATTCATTCTAATTGTCCAACAAATGTCTGAGAAAAATGTCAAATGTCTAAACGGTTATATCTAGGACTTCTGATCATCAAATCAAATAAGCTACAAGAATTCCCATAAGTTTAACATAGGATGCCAGATAATTAGGGAAATAAATCAGGGTATTTGATGTCTAATAGCACTATTAGAAGTCCAATATTGCAAAATAAGGCATCTGATAATTACTATTCTATTGATTCTTGCTTGCCTTACCCTATTCTAGTGATTAGACGTTTGAACCAAGGGATAAACGACTAATTAAGTGAAATCAAATGTTAGATCATCTCGTCAAACATTTGATTACTGAACAATATTGATTCTAACTCCTAAACTTGTTTGGCCAGATGTTTTGAACGTTCGATGAGAGTTATAAGACGACCAGATAGTATTGAAACCCTAATTCTAAATATGTTTATGACCCAAAATAGAATTAGTTTCAATTTGACCATTAAGGAAAAACTCGATATGATTATTAGAGAATATCATTTATTTTTCTAGGGCTTTTATGGTTTTGTTTGTGATTTTAATTTGTTGCCTTTTCTTATGGATGTGATACTAGTAGAGATAGGTGCGTAGATTTTCAAAAATCAAACAAATCAAAAAATTGTTTTGAAAATTAATTTCAAAATTAATATAATTAATTTCTGGATTAAGAGATTTCAAAACAATGGGATGCCAATGTTGTTCCACACAAACTCATATTAGGATTGTAATTAGTAAAATAACTAATTACGCTGACTTGATTAATTAGTAATTATAGGTGAACATACAATCTCATCCCTTGAAATGTGATGTTATGGGTTTTTTCTGTATGTGAAATGTGTTACGACCCGGTTCCCAAATCCCTACGAGACCCGAAACTGGCTCAACTTGACTAATCCTAAGACCCAATCGTCCAACAAAAAATAATCGAAAAGTAGGAAAATAAACCACATTTACTATGCAATGTAATTAACAGTAAAAGCATAGAAGCAATAAGGAAAGAAAAAGCTGCTAACTAGTACATACCACCACAACAACAAGAAAGTAGAACAAAAGCACAATAACAGGAATAGTAAACAAAGTCTGAAACTCATTAGCAGAAAGAGAGTACAACAGTAAGAAAACTACTGTTGGGCTCGACTGGGCCCAACTCCCTTTGCAGCCGGTAACTTGGGCTACTCAACTCCTGGACCTGTAAACGGGTCATGAGAAAATGGAGTCAGCGAACGCTGAGTAGAGTGGTAGCTAGACTATCTAAAGTAGTAAAAGCTAGCAGGTAAATTTATCTATTCTAGTTCTTTAATTTACACGTAATTTCCTTTCATCCCATTGGTTTACCTTCATATTTCTTTCTTGATCTTGTATGTTCCTCGTGGGAATGATCTTGATTGTAGTCTTTTCCGAAGAGTAGAAGGCACATGTGGTGCTCCCTTGGCCGGGAGAGTCCCCCGTAGTAGTCCTACACCCAGTCAACCACCCCGAGGACACTGACAGACATAATGGTGACTACGGTATGTGCGATAAGCGCACGGGTAGCTACCCGCACTGGCACGTGGTCAGTCGTTTCTGCTAGCGAGTACGCCCAAAGTACAGCACGAAATAGTATAGGGCCTAGCCCTCTCAGCAACAGGGGTCTAGTCGCTCAGAACCAAACAGGGGTCTCGCCCCTCCACAGTCCGCACACCCTCGTCTGACTACCCCGGTTTACCCAGAGGGCCTAACAAGTCGGTGTAGAGTGGCTAGTTGAACCCCGGGTCCCGTGGGGTGGCTAGTTCCCTCCCTACATTAGTAGCTCTCCCCAGTACTGTATACACAAGGGCCAACAGAAGTCGGTGTAGAGTGGTCATTCCTAACCCCAGGTCCCAACCCAAGGGCAGCTAGCTCCGCTCTACACTAAAGAGGGGACAGTCGTTCTCCTTGGTACCACATACTCAAGGGCCAGCACACTTCCCTTCCACATTTCCAGGCCCTTCCATTCATCCACAGGAGCTCTACTCCTAACTCCCCATAGGGTTCATGCTCAGATTTACCATATTATTCCATAGCAGGTTTCATCCTTCACAATTCCGTTCTCGTATTTGATTGCACAGCAAAATACACCAGTAAATATGCCATCTTGTGTTATTTCCTAGCACTGCCATTGCATCTTATATAGCTGTAATTGCATTTGTAAATAGACGCCTACATGCATTTACAAAGAGGGGAGGAGAGTGTGAATAATTGACCATCTATTAATTAACATCTTCCTCAATTGCGGCATTGCAATTTCATCATTTTCAATTTTTTTATTTACTTTGAATTCTTCTCTCGCACGGCTACAGGGCATGGGGCATGCGCACCTCTTCGCGACTCTCCTCCTGCGAACAACATGGCAGGATGTGCGCTGCCAGCACGGCTGTGGCATGCCGCCTCATCTTTAAAATGCCTTACTCTCTCCCCTATGCGAGTAGAGACTTTCAAGCACTTTCATACACCTGCAGACACCTCCAGTTCCACTATTCACCCTAGCCAACCTCCTCCCATCTCCCTCTCCATACACAGTATCTCTTCTCACTAAGAAGAGACACACCGCGGGCAAGAGAAAACCCACAGTGGTCTCCGACCACCACTGTGAGTTCGACCACCGCCCAGCTCTTTTGTGAGCAAGTGGGCGTGGCGGATTCGCCTTTCATTTTTACCGCCGTTCATCTTCTCCGCCATTGCCAGAGCTTCAAGCTCGCAAACTCAGGAGCTCCAGCAGAAGCCACACGCCTGCCTGCAACTCTGCCGGCCAGCGCGCGCTTGCTTGCAGGATGCGCACAACCTTTTTCCACGCACGCAGGCACTCCACAGCGCACCCGTGCACGCAGAACCAACCGCTACCAGTCGCCCGCTCCACGCGGCATTGTAGTTATTGTTCACCCCTCTCAGCACGACACTATAGCCACCGGCTCGCTTCTCACTTAGCCGACGGCACAATGCTCTCTCTCCTCGCCCGCTACCCGCACTAGCTGGTCATCGCGCCTGTAACGACCCGATTCCCGAGTCCCTACGAGACACGAGAACCGGACCGACTCGACTAATCCCAAGACCTAGTCGTCCAACGAGGAAGTAACCAAAAGACAGTAAAATAAACCACATTCAGCATGAATATAACAAACAGTAAGAAAGTACAGCAGTAAGGAAAGAAACTACTACAGTAGGTACCACCACAACAGTAAAACAGCATTTATCATATAACAAGAACTGCAGGTAAAGAAGGTACAGCGGAAACAAAAACTACTCACTAGAACAGAAACAAAAGGGGTACAAAAGGCTGTGGTAACTCTACTGGACCCTACTCGGCCCAGCGTCCTCTGCAGCCGCCGACCCTGGCTGCTCAACACCTGGTCCTGAAAAAGGTAACGAGTGTAACACGTCAGCAAAATGCTGAGTAGAGTGGCAAACTAACTAAAGGCAACAGTAGAGTGTACAGTAGCTGTTATGTTCTATTACTTCCTTTATTCACATCTTTCAATTTTTCTCACTATTTCATTTATTTCTCAGATCCTTTACTTGATCTCGAATGTCCTCGTGGGAACGATCTTGATTGCAGTCTTTTCCAAAAGTAGAAGTAGCACATGGTGCTCTCCTAGCCGGGAGAGTCCCCCGTGGTGATCCTACCCTCAGTCAACCACCCCAAGGTCACTGACAGACGTAACGGTGACTACGGCACGCGCGATAAACGCACAGGTAGCTAGCCCGCACTAGCACGCGGTCAGTCGTTTCCGTTAACGGGTGCGCCCAAAGCACAGCACGGAACCAGGGCAGAGCCCTCTCAGTAACAGGGGTCCAACCCCTCCACAGTAACCAAACCGGGGCCTTGCCCCTCCACAGTCCGCGCACCCTCGCCTGACTACCCTGGTTTGCCCTAATGGGCCTAACAAGTCGGTGAAGGAGGCTAGCAGAACCCCGGGGCCCGTGGGGTAGCTAGTACTCTCCTAACACTACTAGCTCTCCTCGGTACTACGTACACGAGGGCCAACAAGTCGGTACAGAGCGGCCAATCCTAACCCCGGGTCCCTAGGGCGGCTGGCCCCACTCTGCACTAAACAGGCACAGGTACTTCCCTTGGTACTGCGTACCCAAGAGACAGTACAAACTACATCTCAGTTTCCATTCCTTTTTCTTTCCAGGAGTTCCACTCCTAATTCCCCGTAGGGTTCCAGCTTTTTATCTCAGAACATCATATGTTTCACTTTCCAGATTCACATTCTCAAAAATCCATGATCTCAATCATGTTTCTTTATTCACAACAGACAGCTATTAATTCAAATTACAGGCAGCTTTATATTCCTTTCCATTTTTCCAAGACTGCAGTATTATACATTCCACTAGTTTTTCCATCCTAGGATTCATGCCATATCCTAGGATCTATCATACAATCTAGTTTTCCGACCCTAGGATTCATGCAACACCTAGGAGCTATCATTCCATATATTTCTCATTCCTAGGATTCATGCAATGTCCCAGGTTCTAGTTATGGTTCCATACTTTAACAGATTTTAATAATAACTTAAGCCACTCTACCAGGTACAACGGGAGTAATGGGGGCGTGATCGGGAATCCCGCGTGCCTCCGCGACTCTCAAGACTGCAACCAAACGAGATCCTATCACAAGGATCAAACACAAGGAGTGTCTCAAAACAGTGTATAGCTACTGTAGACGGGTAGAGGAATTAATTCTGAAACGAACGCAACTCGAATCGCGGAAAACGGAGCCCAAAAGGGCCCTAAACGGGTCGAGAAAGACGATACTGTGCAAAATCAGACGTCTGGAACTCCTTCCAAACGTCTTAAACGGTGGATCAGAGAATTACCTGTTCAGCGTGGTTTCCCAGACGTCCAGAAGTCTGCGGGGACGTCTGTCCTATACCCCAGACGTCCGATGGTCCACACGGACGTCTGTAGATCACTCCCGCCGTCTGGTACAACTTTTAGACGTCTGATTCGCAAAGGATGGTGAATCAGCGAACCTGCGCACAGCCAACCCCCCTCCCTCAGTACAGTCAGTCGAGAAGAAGGAAGAAGAAAGCGGAAACTCACCTTTCAGACGTCTGTATGATCTTACAGACGTCGACCTTGCCGTCTGGCTATCAACCCAGACGTCTGATTCGGGAAATTTTTCCAGAATCAGAACCCTGCTCGGCCTCCGCTCGCGACGCCGCCCGCGTCGCACCTCGCGCGTCCGCTGCTCCGACCGCAGCAGGTCCCTCTCCGCGTCGCTCCACGCCCCCTGCGCCCTCCGCCGGCCGGCCAAGCCGCTCCGGCGAGCTCGCCCTCATGGCAGAGCCCCGCCCTCGCACGCTGCACCTCCTCCGCGCTCACTGCGGCTGCCGCTGCCGCCCTCGCGTCCGCTCGCTCTCGCGCACATGAAGGAGAAGAAGGAGGAGACGGTGGAGACGGGAGGGGAGGCGCGCCCTTTTAAGGCCATGCGAGGAGGAGAGAGAAGGTGGTCGCAGCGCGCCTGCAGCCGCAGAGAGAGAGAGAGAGAGGAATCGCAGGTCTACGCGCACAGGCGCGCAGACGAATCTCCCGTGCGAACATAACTGTTCTCCAGACGTCTGTAAACGATCCCGGACGTCTGGTCAGACGTCATGATGTGATCCCAGACGTCTTGTCCGACGTCTGGGCCACCTCCCAGACGTCTTAAAATGCGTCTGGGGCACGCGTTCGTTACAGCGCCCGTCCGCGCCTCACCCGCAGCTCTACGTGCTGTGCTCATCCGCACCTGTCCACGCACGAAGAGAGCGCAAGCACTCCCTAGTGCACCGCGCGCACTCTCCCTCCTACACCACTGCATCGGTGCGCACCTGACGATGGGCAGCGCAGCAAACGGCTTATCTGCTACGCTCCCCTTCTCCGCCAGCATACACACACACACTCATACACTCACACACACACTGGTACACACTCACACATACCCTTATACACTCACATATACACACACAGATATATATATATATATGTACATATATATATCCACTCACATATACACATAAATATATATATATATATACACATACAAATACATATATATACATATATACATATACATATCTATATACATATACAACTATATATATAGTTATAAATATATACATACATATATACATATATATATATATGCTTATATATACATCCACCTACCCATATCCATATATACACTTCACCACCCATACTCCTGTTCACTAGTCCATCCACCGCGCATCATATCACGGGAATATCTGCACCAGTTGCTGATATTGCTCGATATCCACGCAAACCAAGCGCTTCCACACACACTCCCACACATCCGCTCACACTTCGCGTGGCACTCAGTCTTGTTGGTTGCATCTTACTAGACGTCAACCAACTTGACACTGTACTACACTCTATTTCCACTTCCACCTCCACCCCTATATATAATATATAACTATATTCATACATATATATATAAATATACTGTATCTACTATATATCTATACATATATTAAGTTAAGTATTTCTTTGTTTTCTAGCAACCTATATTGTTTTTATTTATCTTTTATTTCTTGCTATTAAAAAGATAAAAAAGAAGAGTAAAAGAGAAAAGATAATTCTTGTTTTGCAAGTACTCGATCTTGCGAATAACAGGACTAATTTTTGGAAACCCCAAGTTGGCTACAAGCCAAGAACCATTTGGCTCAAGGCCAAGGACTTGATTTTGAGAGTGTATCTCAAGGACAACATTATCAACAAAAATCTTAAATAGAAAAAAAAATCAAAAACATAATAAACGCAAGGAAGAGATATGTTTTAGGAAAGGCATAGAAACTCCTTGACCTTTAAATTCCTTCCTCCCTAAGATCGACCCACGGCCTAAAAGCGACCAAGATAAAATCAAATAGGCCACGTTAAAAATTTTGTAAAGCTGGTTAGACTCGATTTAGGTTAACTCACTACAATAACTTCAATGATAATATCACCATATTAACAAAACCTATTCGAGTTTCACCAGTATTATACTCATGCAGCTCGTATTTCCATAGTTAAACATATGCAACAAGCTATAACACAGGTAACTATTTAATTATCACAGATAATTGTTTAGTTATCTCAGGCATTTCACATTATAGCAAGCAGCTCGTATTTATTAACATGCAGTCATTAACAATTCAACTCATTCATTTATGATTATAGTCTCAATCACGCACACAAATAGTGCAACTATTTCCCATCCTAGGATTCATTGCACATCCTAGGTTTCTAGTTATCTATTTTCATATATGCATTCACGTTTTATAAATAGAACATGGGGAAACCACTCTACCAGACAATCCGGGAGTACTGGGGGCTCGAACTGCAGGCTCATGTGCCCTTGCAAGCCCCAGACACACAATAGAGTGAAGTCCTGTACCAAGGAACACGTCACAACGGAACATTCAGAACAGTATATTAAGGTTTCTAACATATAGAGGAACTCATAAGGAAAACACAGATATCACGTTTGCGTAAAACGAATCCCGATCGGATCCTAAACGGGTCAAAAACAACTCTGTAAACCCAAATCAGACGTCTTGGATAAAGTCCAGATGTCTTAAATGTTAACAGAGTCTCACCTCAAGTTTCTATGACGACCCCAGATGTCCAGGACTCCTCCGCGACCGTCTGGACCTAGTTTCAAATGTCCAACTAGTCCTTCGGTCGTCTGCGAGTGCTTCTGGTCGTCTGGTAAGCTGTCCAGACGTCCGAAAAGCATGGGAGGGCGTGTCGCGCGCCTTCCCAATGCTGCTCCTACACACGACAGAGCAGCGCACCATTTTTAGTGAAGCAGATCCCACTTGTGGTGTGGCCTGCATGGCCGTAACCACGAGGAAGACGTACCTGCGTGAATACCCGCTTTTAGACATCCGGTATCGTCACCAGACGTCCAGCCCGTAGTCCGGAAGGCACTCCGGACGTCTGATATTGGAAAAACTCCAATATCAGATCGCGTTCCCTCTTCTCTAGCCGCGCTTCGCCACGGCTCCTACTCTACTGCAACTTCACCCGCTGCAGGAAGTCGAGGATGACGCCCCGAGCTCTCCTCCTCCCGTACGCGTTGCGACGGCCATTCAACCGTTCGGCAAGCTCCCACGAAGCTCGCGAGCTCGACCTTCTCCTCCTCCTCTTCACGCCATCTCCTCCTCCTCGCTCTCGCCCGCTCTCTCTCTCGCGCGCCTCACTCACGGCAGTGGAGTGGGGAGTAAGGTGGTGGTGGTGGAGTGAAGAGGAGAGGAAGGGGGCTCCTTATATAGACAAGGGGTTAGGGTTCGACAAGGGGAGAAAAAGAGAAGAGAGGAGAGAGAGACGAACTGCATGCAGAAAGCAAATGTGCGTACAGGTTTTTTAATTTTCAGATGTCTGGGAAGGGGTCCAAACGTCTCAAAAGGCTCAAATCAAAATGGATCTTTACAAAATGTTTTCCCGATTTTGATGGTTTGATTGTAAAATGTTGTGATAATGTGATCATCAACATATAGTGTGGAGCAATTATGAGCGGGTTGTGTCATTTTCACATAATCGCTATAATTTGGGAGCCTTTTACATATGATGTAATTTTTTTGTGTGGAATGCTCTATGTGAATGTGATTGTGATGCATGGGATGCGATATCAAACATGAAACATAGGATAAGATTAGAATACGATTGTAATTTAGATAAAGTCAAGAATTATTTAATTTAATATGAGTAAATTGGACATTTTCAAGACCTAGTCAAATTCCTAGTAGGATTGGTTCCGTTGTTTACAAATGCATCTATAAATTAGTTATGGATGATAATGATTTACTTTCTCCACCAAGGCGAGGGAACTGTAACCACGGGGCTATGCTAGTAATCATGCTCCCCAAATGGAGGTCATTAGCATAGTATGCACATGAAGTGGGTCAGCTCATTTCTTGAAAGAGATGGCTTGTACATTTGTTTGCATGGATGTAGTTCCTAGCCTAAAGGTTAGGTGCATCTATGGCAATCTTGTATGTAGTTTGATGTGCATGGTGTAGGATACACCAAAGGACCAAATCATCCAAACGCACAAGTTGAACTTGCGAGGTGGAATGAGTTCCTGCTTTTCTCGTTAAGATTATGTAAATTACCAAAGCAGATACATTGTCTCATTGAAGAGAAAAGTCTGATCCCACTTGAAGTATTAGGGTTGGCATGCCTCTCAGTTGGAGTGTTAGCGAGGGAATAACATTTAAATTGGACTTAAAGTGAGAACCTTTATTTTCAAAATCCTGAAACAACGTTTATTTTTTGAGCTCTAGATTTTAATCAAAGTTTAATTCTTTTTAAATGACAAACCTCAACCCACTTAGTAGGCTAACTAAAAAGAACCAACTGATTGGCCCCAACTATATGGATTGGATCCGTAACCTCGAGATAGTTCTCGCTGCTAATCACATGATTTTCTATAGGTTCAACATTTGCCCACCCGTGAACAATGCATTTGTAGGAAGATGTCCGACACACCCATTCCGAGAAAGGGGGTTAAATGCAAGGACTTACTAGACCTCATACATACTAATGTGTGTGGCTCATACTACAATTAGGAATAGTCAATAGTATTTTGTGATATTTACTGATGACTATTCGCGATACTGATTCATTTACTTTATGCGTCACAAGTCTGAAACCTTCAAAAGTTCAAAGATTATAATGCATTGATTGAGAACCAAATGGGTAAATGAATCAAGGTGTGTACCTCTCAAAGGAATTCAAGGAATACCTCAAGGAGAAGGGAATCATCTCTAAACGCATGGCAACAGGTACAACACAATTGAACGGTCATTGATGAGCAAAGCGAAACTACCGCTTTACTTTTAGGGGTATGCATTAAGGACAACACCATACATTCTAAATAGGTTTCCAACCAAATCCGTCCCTAAAACTCCACATGAGATGTGGTTGAGAAGGAAGTCTGGTGTAAAACACCTACGCATTTGGGGTTGTATGGCTCATGCTAACGATAGGAATCCTACCAAATTGGAATCCCATATTACCAAGTGCTACGTCATTAGGTATCTGAACGATAGCAAAGGCTATTACTTCTATGACCCTGAGACACAAAGTGTAATCATATCTAGGAATGCTAGATTCCTAGAAGATGAATTCCTTAAAGGTCAAGACAAGAATGAAGTAAGAGAGCTTATTGAGTCTAATGCATCAAATGAAGTCCCTAACCCAGATGAAAGAGATCAACCAAAACATAGTGATGCTCCTATTTTGCCTAAAAGGAGTTCTAAGGTGGTGCATCCACCTAAAAGGTATGCATTTCACGTCTCAAAGGAGTTTAAGATTGATCCTGCCACATATGATGAGGTAATTAAGGATCATGATGCAGACAGGTGGAGGCTAACAATGATACATCTTGCACTTGAAGGGTCTTCTCTGTACCGGAATTTATTGTAGGAGGTGCTACCCTTGTGGTGTTGTTCCATGCTACCCTCAAGGTATAACCTCTAACTCGTGAGATCCCAAAATTATTGGAAACTAGTTCCAATTATGTGGTTCTAATTATTAGGGCATTTTATTTAATCATTTTGATTGGGTTTTGGCATCGATTTGATCAAATTTAAAAATTTTAAAATGGTCAATTCATGCTTCCATTATAACATTGTGTGTTCCAATTGCATGCCAACAATAGTACCAGAGAGCACAATCAGTCTGGTTTTTGCAAGAAAACAAACAGATTTAGGTTTTAAATGCATTTAGATTTGAAAATTAAAACTTACAATTCATAATGATTGCCTAGTGGGTGTCTGACAGTACTATCAAATGTTTAATGGGATCTAAGTAGGACATATGATCGTTAGCTCAAATGGCCTATTATCATTCCAAACATCTAACATTGAATGCCAGAACAATTAGAGATGTATATTAGAAAATCAAACGTCTAATAGCACTATCAGACGTCTAATAGATTTGTTATTTTTATTAAAAAGCAAGACCCAGAGAAGCTAACCTTCGACAAAAATTGAGGTGAGGTAATTCCCTAAACCTCTTCTAAGAGTCCTCCTTCCCTTTGGAGTTCTCTCTTTTTCCCTCTCCTCTTCTTTTTCATTGATCAAGGATCCCACTCTTCTTATCCTTGGTTTCTAAGGCATTGGATCTGACATAAGTATTCAATGCCCATGAGAGGTGAAATATAATCTTATATATAGAGATCTAAAGCCACAAAATTTCCTCCTTTATAGAAACAATGCCAATACAATATTGAAGATTATTGGATTTGCAATCCTTTTACAATCTAAAGGCCCTGCTGAATATTGATTCTCTTCTTATTTTTCCCAAGAAAAAGTGGATGCTCTAGAAATGTGACCCCAAGGTAGACTTTAGAGTTACTGTACCATCTTATTTCAACTCATGACACGAAAAACTCCATTCAACGAAAATAGCTAGATTTAGCCACTATAGAACATTATAAAATAAAATCAGAACTAGTTTCTTAATAGATGTGGTGCTATTTCGAAGTGAGCATTATAAATTCCATTTAGAAATAGTTTTGAGTTGGATGCTATCATAAATGTGGAATTTTTCCCCTAATAGATGTTTTCTTTCCAATAATAAGGAAGCTAAAGGTATGCGTGTTAACCCCTCTTTCCCTTTCAAAAGAAAAGGAAGCTGAAGAAGGAGTTGTTCAAAATGTATGGAAATGTTTGTGTACACTTTAAAAAATTATTATATGTTCAAATTATATGATGGATAGTTTCATCTATTACTATATCCATAATGGAAACTATTTGTTCTTCAAAATCATCTATTATTAAAGGAACCTATAATTTCAATTATGATGAGTAATATCAGCAAAGATCATAATGATCTGATTGTGTTTGTTTTTGTAAGGAGAATCTTACACTTAAGGATCGATAATTTTGTTGTCGTGAAGTTTTGTTGAGTCACTAGCCAATAACCAAACTTTTTGAGTTAGTGTATTTTTTTTCATTTGGTAAAAGTGCAATACCTATTTTGACAATTACCATTATTATCGTACATATTGGTACTATGATCATATTTTAAGAACATGACACCAATTTAAGAAAGTGTACATATCCAAATAATTTTTTTATACAAAAGATATGTTTTTCACCCTTCTCCTATTTAGATCAGCTATAACTACAAATATGAGCTGGTGATTTTTTTCTTTTTTTAAATTACATGCTCATTAGTTGCTGAATATATTAAGCACTAGAAGGTATTTTTTTTCTTTTTCGGCTTTTATGCTCATTAGTTGCTGAAAATATGAAGCACTATAATTTAGACTTTGATGATCACCACCATTTTATATTGGTTAATAGTACAATCATTGGATATTTGAAAATGACAAAGCCAACAATTGCCATGCATGATTATTAAAAATAGTGATTAAATTGGACCTTAAAATTTTGATGTTGTATTGCCACATTTCAAAAGAAGTTCACGTGCCATAGGTAAGTTTTGTAAAGATTATATTTTTCTATTGAGGAATAAGTTGATGTCTTCAATTTAACATTATCATTTCTTCGAAAACATTCAATGTTTTATCTTGCAGGAACTTGACTTACGTGACATTTTTTTATTTGATGTCGAATTTGGAAAAACTTTGCAAGCAATGCAAGTTTTCTCCATCGGTGGGTGGTTGATTTTATTTACAACACCGTTTTCCCAATATACGCATATCTAGTCAATAATTATCAATCATCATCATTTTGACTTCATGATTTTGCCTATATGTGATCATACGTAGAACTATTTACACGTTTGATCCTGTGTGCCCTCCAATGTATAATATTTTATATTACGTTATCCTTTACATAATCCTTCTACAATTGTTTGATTGTCTTAAAGAAGATAGAATAGTTGATTTATTTTTTTTACCGTATATTTATAACCATCCGTTTTCTTTTTCAGTAATTCACAAATCAGGGTTTTGACATCTCATATCTGCAAATTAGGCTACTTTCTATGGCACTATAGAGAGATGTGGAAGGTATGCTTCTTATCGTTGTTTCACAACTTCATGACCTTTAGTATTCCTTGTGTTTTGGATTGAGGAAAGGAAGCTTCACAAGTTTAACATATCAAATTTGACCATGGATATTCTTCAAAGAATCCTACAATTGTAAATGCAAGCATCTTCTTTTATTAGTGGAAGCTGATAGGGTCTTATCCAGGAAGTCATGAATCCAATGGCATTTCAAAATTCGTGGGGCTTTTCTTTATTATGTATATTCCTTGCAAAATCAAATTATTCATCTTTATACATACATATATTCGTGCAATAGTGATAGTTAGATTCCCATCATTTGCATGTTTTCTTTTAAAAAAAATTATTTGCATGTTTTCTTATAGAGATAAATTTCAGGTAGTTGGGCATAAAGGTCAAATGCAAGCTCAATTATTGTTTCCCATTTATGTTTGTTAAATTATTATGATCGGTTGGAAGATTGGGGTATTTAGTATATAAAGCAGGGGTTATCAACTAATTACATTGATTGATTCCCTTTGGATTTTCATGTCAATTTTTTTTTTGGCAATTGCTAGGATGGGAATTCTCAATGTGACTCTTGCTTTGCTTAATTTCAGTGCCACTCCTAGAAGTCAAGAGAAGGTGGTGCTTTCACTTTGAAGACATAGAGTAGCGTGTTTAATGAATATATCCCTTATTTTTTCGTATCATTGCAATATTTCAGCAGCATCTATAGGTTGTGCAAAAATGGAAAAACACTTGTTGAATGGAATGCAAGAAAAGGACTAGAGGATAAAATCCATTTCCTTATAAAAATTGATACTATATTGTTGATTTTTATGTAAAGTTGCACGGTTAAAGATGGAAACTCTCCCAAATCTATTGTAAGTTAGGCTTTGGGATCAAACCTATGGTTGGATCTATGTGCTGATATGAATAATGAAGCCGAATACTATCTTTTTACTCTCAAGGACATTATCATCAAGCACAATGGCAATTAGGTCAGTGGTACTACACTCTTAAAAACTAAGAAGGATTATCATTATTTTCCACACATTTTTAATTCTTGCTTTCCTTCTTTGAAGATTATTCATGTTAACCTCACTCAAGGGGCTCCTAAAATGTTTGAATCTAGAATGACACTTGACTTGACATACTCAGTCAAATGGACTAAACGTTAGCCCCATTTGCTCATAGATTCGATGCTTATCTAGACTATCCCCATTTTTAACACCAGGTACAATCTGATTTCAAATTTATCTTGTCCATTTGCCATTGTTAACTTGGATGGTTTATTCATAGCATCTATTTTTCAATCTGTTATTGTAGGATGTTATTCTTTTTTCTTTCTTTCGTCTTTTTTTTTAAATTATAAATCATGTTTAAGTTTGATAACTTACAGGTTTTGAATTTGGTTGACATGTAGATTCATTTGGTTTTCTATATTTAATTCATTTATGATGGTTATTTTCCTTCCTGGTGAACACTTAGAAATGATTATGCAAAATATGCTCGTGAAGATGATGACTTGGAAAATCTGGTGAGTTGGTGACTTTTTTCTTTCCTTTAAGATAAAAGGCATGATCATTTGATATTGAAAATGGCCTAGTTCATGGCCTTAGCATCTATGACTATCATATTTAGCAATTTACTTCTTTCCCCAATTAGTAAAGAGATCTGAATGGGGAGTCAGGTTGGAAGCTTGTTCGTAGGGATGTCTTTCACCCCGCTCGCTATTTGGTGCTTCTCTTTACAGTTGTCAGTACTGGTGCTCAGCTAGACATGCTGGTTCCGCTTGTTATGGTATTGGCCATCATCGGAATGCTTTACATTGGGTTTGCCAAAGATACAATGAACTTGCATTTATTGTGACTAATATCCATTCCTGCTCTTTTATTGATTTATGAAGCATCATTTCTTAACTAGAAAAGTTAAATTTAGTGCTATAAAATTTTGTTAGGTCATTTTGCCAATAGTCTTGTAGGTTCATTTTCATAAAAAAAAAAAAGGAAACTGCTATAGTTTCTTTTGTTTTAATTGAAACAATAAACTTCATTTGCAAAGCGGATTCCCCAACAAAGGATGCACATTCGGCTCTTTTGAAACAGGATTAAACATGCTTATACAACTTCTGTCTTTCCTATGTGCAAGAAGTAGAAATTCCCTTTTCAGGTCAGCATGTCTGTCTGTAGTTTTTGGCTATTTCCACTTACTGCATACCCATGGCCATAGCCATTTGATTTTCCTAGTAATAATACACTCTTTAATGCCAAAAACTAAGTTGTTGGCTTATGCACCTTCAAATGAAAGGCGAGTTTTTTTTCTTTTGAAAGGAACCAATGAAACGAGAGTTGCAGATATTGTTAACTGGTCAAATGATCATTCACCTACCTAACTCCAAAATATTTCCTGGCAACTTATTCCTGCTTATTTAAATAGTTTGTCTGACACCGCATGGTCCATTGGTTACTGCAACTACAGAGTCCATTTTACGGTGATTGATGGGCTATAAGGCATTTCATTTATGTAAATATCAAGTTTTGATATGGGAATGGACTCATGCATGTGAAGAAAAGAAAGAGTTCAATAGGAGCATGTGATGGACCTCTACGCACATCTCTCTTCTCTTGAGGCATGTTTTTGAAATAGATAATTGTTGACACGATAAAGCAGAGTTTTAAATACTCGTCATAGTATAATGATTAAAGCGACGAAAATATTTAAATTTGTACTACCAAATGTGAGTCCGAAGTCGTTTCAAAGAGCAAAAAAAATGCAATTGAAAATCACTAATCAAATGAACATAAAATGAGGCATAATAGCTTGATGCAAAAAGAAATATATTAGGCAAATAATAGCATTATCAAGCTCCATAAATAAATGTAAGAGTTAAGCCAAAAAAAAAAGTTTTTCAACTCAAATTTTGCCTTAAGCACTTAAAGCAAATTTCGACTAAAGAGCCGCTCACAGCAAATCACAAAATCTGATTCAACTCCTCAGCACAGCCAATCCAAAACCCAACCTAATTTGGTCCAAGCATGCCCACGTGTGCGTAGGTGTGCGTGCATGTGATAGGTATGGGGACCCGACCCCCTAGTTCTTGGGCAAGCTTTAAGGGCTCGGGATTCCTTAAATAGCCACTTCTAGCTCCTTCCATGGACGATGTGGGACTAAAAATCCCATGTCTTATTCGTTGCTGCAGCGTGGAGGAGGTGCTTCAATCGATGCAAGATGGCCATTGGATCTCTAATCCAACGGCCCAAATGTGATCCCCAAGTGGTTTTGCATAAAATGAAGGGGAGGCCCTTGTTGATTGCTCGCTGGAGGAAGCCCCTAGGAGTCGGGGAAGAGGACGACAACAGTGAGGTACTTGAAGAAATGAATATGGTGATTTGGTTGATTTTGAAGCTTGAAATTGTGAGCTTGCCGAAGCAATTCTGACCCAATTGGATCTTGAGAAGTTGCTAGATGGATTAGTCATGATTTGATTGACAATCCCACCGAGTTTGGTGGGATTTGGCGAAGATTTGAGGGGTTAATTCCTCAATAAAAAGTCGACGAGGATGGATTGATCTGCTCGACATTGCTATTGCTCTTGCCATGTTTGGACGAGGAAGAAGATGAAGGCAAGGGACCTGTTTGCACGACAAATCAAAATGTGGGGGGTTTTGTGTAATAAAAGGGACATTTGGGTTAGAATGTAAATTAAGTCAAGATGAACTCCGATTAGGCTCAAAATTTAATGTTAACCTAGTTTGAATCCAAGGAATCTAGTGGTGACCTCAAATTTGGGTTTTGATGACATTTGACTGGGTAATTTACACCATAGCCCAAGAATGAGGTAATTTCCTACCTAAGTCTCTATTTTTGTTCAAAATGGCAACGACAAGTTCCCTACCCAAGTAAGTATCATCACATCATTAAGATACTTAAGGTTGTTTTTAGCTTGTCTGGTCTTTCTTCCTATGGAGATATTTGATTGCAAGATGTGGAGAACCATAAAGAAGCTTAGCACTTGAACCACAAATAAAATGACCCTTCCCAAGGGTCGTAGGGCCATTTTTTGAAATTTAAGGGGGTTGCTGCAATTTGTAACCCCCTGAAATTCTTGTTTTTGGGGTTCTATAGATAAAAGAGGCTCTTGTGAGGCATTTCTTGAAAAATGCCCCGGCCCTACCCACACTCACGCACACCTACTCCCCTAAACCCTAAACCCCCTACTCTATTTAAACCCCTTGCCTCGATTTTTGAGCCACCCACCCTCTCCCGATTCCTCCCTATGGCGCACACCAGCAACTCTTTCCCCCCTTCCTCTTCGTGTCCTCCCTACTCGCACAAGGAGCTTCTGTTGCGGGAATTTAAGTGCGCAAGGAGGAGCTTGGGGTGAGCTGACGACGGGGCTTGGAGGGAGGACGTACGTGCGAAGTTGAGGGAGTGCCATTACTGCTGCAACTCCTGGTTGGGGGGGTTGATTTCGCGTGGAGAAAAGGTTCACGAACGGTTCTGCGGAATCATTTTTCCGCAGAACCAGACATATGAGGAGTTCAACAGACGTCTAGTCGGACGTCCGAAGCCGTCAACAGACGTTTGATACTGTGCAAAATCTGAGGTAACACCCTGTTCGAGACTTGTGCGCAATTTTCGATGTTTTCTTCTCTGCCTAGTAGGTGTAAGTCTGAGTGCCTTGGTTTGTGTGTGTTGCAGAGGGCGTGGGCGCCTTCCACGAGGAGAGGAAGGCTCGCGAAGGCCTTTGGGAGAGATTTTTCTCAGCAGATCAGACACTTGTACCTCTAAACAGACGCCTAACCGGATGTCTGGAGGTAGCATCAGACGTCCGATAAAGCTGATTCAAATGGTAAGGTCTTGACCGCCTGTATATTTCGTACGTGTTGTCTGCGAGAGACTGTACGGCACAGTACCCATGCAGGGCCGTTGGGAAGGGGCGCAGGCGTGGCTCCCCAAACACTTTAGGATGTCTGGATGTCTCTTCAGACAATAGAGACCCGTCCCAAACGTCCAGGTGCACTGCCAGATGTTTGGAAGAGCCCCCGGACGATCGTGAGGGGTTCCAGACATCTGATTTCAACGCATAACGCAAGGTGAGCATTCTGGTGTCGCTTAAGACGTTTGGAAGCTGTTCTAGAAATCAGATATCAGCCTGTTTGGAATATTCTAGGTATTGGGCGGCTGGCCCGGCTGGACTAGCCTGCTTAACCTGGTTCAGGTGAACCGGGAAGTGTGTTTGGGTTCTTTTAGGGCCCAAACGAGGTCGATTTTTCACAAATGAAGTATCATTGACTTTCTGTTAGACTTTCCCATGTGATGGAGCTTTGTTCTAATTACTTTGAGTGCATTCCTGTCATGTGAGATGTTAGTAATGTGTGGGTTGACCGTTCGTGCTAAATAGGACGTCCGTTTGTGGTATGCATAGGACCTGCAGAGGCTGCGAGATTCGCCGTTCGTGCCCCCACATCTCCCGGTTATCATGGTAGAGTGGTTTTTTTTGCTATGCCCTGTGAATTACATAATTGAAGTGCATGTTACATTAGAGCTATTGATTAAACCTTTAGGATGTGCAATGAACCCTATGGTTGAGATAGAGGAACATGCATTACTTGAATGCTTAATCTGTTGCGATGTTTCCTGAATGTGGTAAATCATGAGTTGCCTGTTTATAATTATTGAACCATGATTTGAACTGAAATACATATGTGTCCTGTATAATTGATTGCTGAGATAATTACCGGATTGTGAAACCTTAAGCTACCTGCTATGTGCTTAATTAATCATGACATGAATAGAAATATATGGATGCTACGGAAATAAGGAAATCTATGCATGAACCCTATGGGGAATTTGAAAGGAAAGTGAAACCGTGATGTGGAAAATCTGTGGAATGATGGAACTTGTGTCTACAGACGCTTGTTCGGACTTAGTAAGGGAAGTGAGCTGGCCCTCCTGTACATGGTACCAAGGAGAGCAACCGTCCCTTAGTATGGAAGTGAGTTGGCCCTCGTGTATATGGTACCGAGGAGAGCTATTGTTCTTTTTGTGTAGAGGGTGCTAGCCACCCCATTGGGCCTGGGGTTAGGACTGACCCCCCTACACCGACTCTTGTTGAGGCCCACGAGGAAAACCGGGAAAGTCAGACGATGGTATGTAGACTGTTGAGGGGCGAGGCCTTTTTTCTGTTCTGTTCTGTGCTGTACATTTGGGCGTACCTGCTAGCAGAAATGACAGACCGCGTGCCGGTACGAGGTAGCTACCCATGCACTTATCTCACGTGCCCTAGTCACCGCTACATCGTGACCGAGACCTTGGGGTGGTAGACCAAGTGTAGGACTACCACAGGGTGCTCTCCTAGCTAGGAGAGCGCCACGAGTACATCCTGCATCGCGGGAAAAGCTGCAATCAAGATCATTCCCTTGGGGAACAAGAAGATTAAGAGACACTGTGGATCCTTGTTGAAAAATCGACTTATGAACACTAGTAGTTAGATTAACCGTATAATTGGATAATTGGATAAATGCATGCATAAAACTACTATTCTTTACTGCCTTTAAATGCTATAACTATTTTAAATATCCCACTCTACTCAACGTTAGCTAACCACCATATATAACTGCGTACAGGTTATGGAGTGGAGCAGCCAGCACCATCGGCTGTAGAGAGTGTTGGGCCCAATCGAGCCCAGCCATAGTTCTACTTTTTCTTTTCCGTTTCTGCTACTTTCTGTTTTTAATGAGTACTTTTGTCATATGTTAAGAACTGTTATCGTTATGCCCTTTTTGCCTTAGATGTGATGGCTAGTGACTATGTTTTATGCCTATGGCATGTTATCTTTCTGGAATCTAATTTATATTTCCATTGTTGCTTTATTTTTTTTAAATTGCTTAGTTACTTGCATGCGTGTTTTTTGATTTATTTCGTACGTTTGGGATAGTCTCTCGTTTGACGACTGGGTCTTATAGGTAGTCGAGGCGAGCTATTTCCGAGTTCCTAGAGGGGTTGGATTCGAGTCGTAACAATAAGGATCTGTTGTTTCAAAATATAGATTACTGCGTTGAAATATGTGTGATCTACATTTTGACTCTTTAATTTTGATATCCCTCTTGGTAAAAAAATTCCTCCGTATATCAATGTATTATTCCTATTAAGTAGCTTGTTTATCAGGTTCACTTGCCAAGCACTTTACTCAATTTACTCTTGTTTTTCCTGGATTGAATTCTTTGATATAGATGGTTAAATTGTATAGATTTGATGGGTGGGTATCTTTGGATATTGGTGATATTCTTGTAGGTAAGAAAACATGGTTAGCTTGACATGTTGGTAAAGGTGGCGATATTCAATATGCCTTTTAGGGAGACCATGTGGTTATCTTTGCCTTGATTTCTTGTGGCGCTCAAGAGGGTAGGGTGAGGTGTCCATCTAGATTGTTTCTAGATTATTCATTTTTTGACCACTCTTAGATTGTTCTTAGGTTCACGAAACATGAATAACACTAGTGGTTAAGTGGTAGAATGGTACCCTTCCAAAGTACAGACCTGAGTTCGATTTCTGGCTAGTGCATCCTTTTTTGATTCTAAGTTGGAACATTCATTTCCTAATCTTTATGCTTCTTGAATTTCTTTACCTTAAACACCGAAATGAAAGTTGTTTAAGGATAATAGAATTACATGACCTTTTTCAAAAGACAATAGAATTACATGACATTAATTTCTTGCCTCTTTCATGACAGTGATGCAACTTATAATTTGAATTCTAGGAAAATATTATGTTCATCCTAGGATGTTTGATTATTTTTATTGGTTTTTATTTCTTATTTTTTACTATGTTGTAAAGATAGAAACTTAAAAGTTTGTTTGACTACTTGTTCACTTTCTATTATTTTTTGTAAAGAGACTATATATCCTTAAAGGGATTATATATCCTTTTGGCCTAATAGAATAAATTTGATTTTTTTTAACTTTATTAATTTCCTTATTTTTGTTGTGGTATATGAAAAGGTCATATTTGTACATCTTACATAATATAGAAAAAAATAGAGCCGATGATACCTAATAATACATTTGTGTATTACCATATTAAGAAATTGTGGCAACAATAACAAAAAAAAATGCCAACGTGTGTTCATCATAACTTCATCTTTCTACAATAACGTTAATACTAACATTTTTTGCTGTTATCAAATATTAACTAAAACATAGAGTACTTTCCTATAGTGACAATATTGCCAATGTTTTACATTGTTAGAGTATATAGGCTTGATCTACCTTGACTGATAAAACTGTTGTTGCTTGCATGAAAGCCAAATTGGACAATGTTTGTAAAGTTGACCGTTGCTGTAGAATCAGGTACAACACTAACAGTACTACAGCAATGCCTCTTAAGAGGACACCAAAGTTGACTGTCAGAATAGGCTTTTATATCTATAGGGATGGTATTTTGAGCCTACATCGACGGTCATTGACCATCGGTGTAGGTAAAAACTATTGTAGTGGGACATCCAGAATACAAGAAATGTAGATTCCTAACTACTTCCTGAACGTCTAGACTTACTCTAGATCTTCTCTTAGCAATCTTAGACGTCCCAATTAAGGAGAGGAAGAGGGGTAGCAGCATTACTCTTTTCTTCTCTCCTCTCTCTTTCAGTTAGGTAGGGCATGCACACATTGAAGATGATTAATTAAGGTTCCTATTGGGCTTTAGGAAGATATTTATAGTGATCCACTATTCCTAATATGATGGTGGCTATTGGATCAAATCCGATGGCTAAGGATTAATCCTAATTGAGATTTTGCAACACTTGCCTTTCAATTAATTTGGAGACATGGGTTTAAGTACTCAAAGGCATTTTACTTGCATCCAACAACTTAGATCAAAACCAAATCATATTTGGTCTAATTAAATACTAAATCAAATACCAAATAATGCCTTAAATAGAATTTGATTTGTATTAAATTATGAACCCATCAAAATCATTACTGGTTTTATTGCACCAATCATGAAGGATTTACGAATCAGGATTACCTCCCTCGGGTATTCCAAATATCCATGAATCCTTTACACTAGAAGATATATGTAACCCCTAAGATTAAATCCTATATTCACTGTCCATTCTATCATGGATTACTTTTTTGTTCTCCTTGTATAATTTGAGACGAGAATGAAGACAAGTTCTTTTCCCAAAAGACTACCTTCTCTTTCATACATGGGCCCGATCAGAACCCATACGACCACGCATGGAATTTCATACTTCGCAATATATGTGGAGCAATCCAGTGTCTCCTGGTCTATTGCATACATTTATGACAATAGATCTACGTGATCCCTTTGAGAGATCATGTGTCTACTGTGCTCTAATATGCACACCAGCTTTCCAGTCTCAACACCAAGGCTGTTGCATTAACTATCGGACCATGAAATGTGTATAGTTAAGCATAAAGACACATATTCGTCTCAGGTCAGAAGATACACCTTCTCAGTGACGAAGATAAGAGGACTTCTACACTTCCATTTAGTCGAGTCAACTCCTTGACTCAACTTGTGCGACATTGTTGTGACTCGTAGAGCGCGTATTTGATTAAAAAAAGCATCGTAGTATAGTAGCAATACGATCAACAAAAATATTTATAAAGATAACGAGACTTGGAGTCCCATTCGTTTGTCTCTGGGAGGCGTTTATGGAAATGTAAATTTAAAATCGATCCCTTTCGCTCTACTTGCTTAAAATCTCATGCGGTTTATGGTGATTTATGTATTGATGTACAACATGCTAATTGCCAAAAGATAGTAATTAAAACATACAACTTCAATCACACCAAAAGATGATAACTAGGAACATGGTGATTTTCAACATATGTATTTACATAAAAGATGATGATGATATCAGAGTTGCAGAGCACAGGTAGAGGAATGCTTGTACAGGAAAATAAAACTACTCGCTACCAGAAAACAACTGCATACATGAATTTATGGGAGGATTTTGCGTGCATCATTGGGGGAGAATAAAGAGCTACACTACTAAGCAATAAATCAGGCATGTAAATCTAAGAAGAACTATAATCTAGTCTAGCAGAAATAAGGGCATTTGGAGGTAGCTCCGATGGCCATTGAGTGGTTGAGAGAAGAAGGAGGGACAGCTAACGGTGCTTAGGCCAGCCCTTGAAGAGAGGTTGGAGAGGTGATCCAGCATCTTGGCATGGAGGTGGTGGTGGCCATGGTGAAGCTACTCGTGGACATGGAGGTGGAGTGGATGTGGAATGAAACTAAGCTAAATGGAACCAAGAGTGGATGGATGCAAATGGCCACTCCTTAGGTCTTTTTATAGACCAAAGGGAAACTCTCTAGAGAATTATGGAATTCTCTAGAGAGGCCTATGGTGGGAACTCATGCGAGAGTGAGAGAAAGAGGATGGATGGTGGTTTTTAGATCCACCAAATGTGGATCTAAAAATTGAATGGCTCTTGGTTGCTAATTTTAGCAACCAAGGCAACAGCACATGGTAGAGAGTTCTAGAGAACTCTAGGATATGTATTTTCGTGTGGATGGTGCGTGTGGGTGTGTGTGGGTTGAAACTTAAGTGGCTAGGTTGATTAGGATAGGTTCTAGTGGGTTTAGGTCAAGGTAGGTCTCAAATTGGGGTTGTAAACCCTAATTCACAAAGGTAAAGTGCAATTAAACTTAATACAAGTTTAATTGGGCATGTGAAACTTAATTGAGAGTAAAATAACTCAATTAAGTCAGGTCTAGATCAATTGGACTCTTCCTGAGTCCAATTGGATAGTGTGTGCTGAGATCAGGCCTCAATTGGATTCAATGAGTCCAATTGAATAGGCTGATGGAATTGACTAAGATCCAAGTCAATTAGGTTTAGTGATGACCTAATTAGGTCCTTAGGGAGGTCTAGAGGTGATGTACTAGGGTTAGGACACCTTAATTTAGGTTCTTATAGGGTTAGAATTGGGCTTAGGGACCTAGAGATCCAAGATCAACGCTTGAATCTCAAAACAAGGTTTGGAGGGCAGTTCTAGATGTTTAATAATAGTGTTAGACATCTTATAGTGAAAAATCAGAAGTCTAAACTTGTTGTCTTAACGTCCAATCAGAGTTTGGAGGGTTTCTAGGTTCTGTCTTGGGTATTCTGCAAAAATTGGACATCTGACCAAGTGTCTAGACATTTAATAACACTGCAGAAGTGGGTTTATGTTGTACGGGAGTTGGCTAAGGGTTCTGGATGTTCTATAACTCATCTGGACATCCATATAGAGGCTAGAATTAGGGTTTTAGGGTTTCCTATGGTGCGGTGACCTAATCTAAGGGTGGCTAAGGCTTGGGGAGGCTTCTAGGCTATCCTAGGACTAGGATGGACCTAAGTTCTTCACAATTTATTGCTTTATTCGTACTTAATAAAATAGCATACCTTAACTCCCTTACATTACTATCTACTACATCTAATCTTGGTCTTCTACTCCAACTCTTCTACAACACCAGTTATTCTTTATTCTTCAGATCTAGCTTTAGATCCAACTTCAGATTTAGCTTCTGATCAGCTTATTACCTGCAATTGACATAATGCACCTAATCAGTACATTATAGCATTATTTTATGCATAACTAAAAGAAAGCAGTAAAGGTGCTAGTAATGCTTATGCATGTATGAATTACTCTAACTTATGCTAAGTCCTAGCCTTATTTAGGTCAATTAAGACCAATGATCGTTGCGTAATCAGACATCTCTAAATTTCCATTCCTATGCAGAAGATGTGTATTAAGGGCATTAGTCCGGAAACAATCTCTCGAGAAGATTTTCATTTCTTCTCATACTAGAGACAACAGTTTGATATCATGATGGTTATTGATGACTTATCGAAATCCTTGATCCAAAATGTTTGATTTTTAATACCCATCATAGGTGTATGCAGCATGGCTACAATACACTCTCTTAGTTGTATCGAGGGACCCAATTGACCAAATTATCGTGTCACGTAATTTGACATTCAAATCTGAATTACTGATCAAGTGAGTTGACTGATGTTGGATCACTCAAGGAACATAACTTCAACAGACGACCCTTTGCGACTTGTTTAGCATTCGAGCCGAATCACCCATGGGCATGATGGGATGTGGTTGGAATGGTTAAGTAGCCGATTGGCCTTGGCAATAGTTCTTTATCAACGGTGGGTGGAAGAAACGTTGATAAGTGTTCAAAATTTATGCACTAGGTGACACTCGAACGATTTAGTCCACCATTGTGATGGGAACACCATTATGAGCCATAACTAGCTCAATTTAGCCATTATCAAGTCATTAAATTCTCCTACATAACCGCCAGATGACTGTAATTCATTGCATAATCATTCTAAGAGAAAGACAAAAAAATAGGATTAAAACTGCAATTTTACCATCATATCTCAATTGCAGTACAATCATGGGTTTTCCTAGGGGGTAATTAAGGGTCAAATGGTCTTAAAAGTCTAACAAGTGGGTTAGAATAGTCAGAAATGGGTTTTTGCGTGTTTTGAGAATTAAATGACTTCTAAAATCCTAAAAACTTAACCGCTTAATTAACTGAGGTTCTGGTCGGGGTAAAATTCACCTAAACCTATGAACTTCATATAAAAATATTCTTTATGGTTTGATATCTTCAATTTGACCATCAGAACTCGTCTTGACCCAAAACAGAGTCCTAGACAGACATTTGCCCTAATTTAGGTTTTTACATAAATTACCCAGTAAAACTTGGTTAAAACCTAAATCTAACTTCACCATTGGATTCCTTTTGTATAAATTAGGTTTTTACCAAAATTTGGGCTCAATCTAAGATCATCTTGACCTAGTTTGCAATTTGGTTCTGTCTGACTCTTTTATCTCACACTCATGCCCCTAACTTTTGAATTTATTGCAAATAGCCCCCCAACTTTGTCATCTTCTTCACAAATAGGTCCTCACCACCCTCAACTCCTAATCCTAAAGCTCCAGTGACCTTCAAATGGGAAGATCTCGTTGATTTCTCGTTCAATCCCTTCCAAAATTAGAAGGTGATTCTTTATGGAGTCCTCTTTCCATTGAATCTGGTCTTGAGCCCAACAACTTTCTCAATCTCTCATGAGAACACATGAGAGATTCGGGTATCTTTCAAGTTTCAACTTCGACGACTTTCCTAGCTTGGGAAGCTTGCTTCCCAAGCTCAAATCGTCCTCTAGACCCCCAATAAAAGGATCCCCAGACCTCGTCGAGTTCTCGACACTCAAATTTGGCCGAAAATCTCCCACGTTCCTCCCTCCTTTCAGGTCGAATAGCTCCTCGACATCCGGCGATCTTCTCCGACCTCCCTCGTCATCTGCCTGCAATACCGACGGCGAATTCTCCTTCCTCGTCTTCCTCCGAGTCGTGCTCTGCCAGCCGATGCCTCTCATTTCATCGTCCTAGCCGTCTTACCCTCACCGGAGCACCTTTTTCCACAGCGCCGGCCTGCCAGAACTGACGCTGGTCCACCCCTTTCGTCCATTAGATTAGGGTTAGTTTAGATCTTTTAGCATCTTATTTTAGTTCCCTATCCAAAAATCCCAAAAGCATCCTTCGATGCATATGCAAGACACCTTCGTCCTTCCCTTCGACCGCTCCTCCGGCGAGGTGTCCCCACCGCTACACCCCTCCATCCGCCTCACCGAAACCCTCTATACCTCCACCTCGACTTCACAAACCAAACCCCTCTCCTATTTCGCCAATTCCACCTCCCAAACTACCCATCGAATAGACCCACCTCTTCCGACCAAATCTGCCTTCGCCACGCCCACCCACGACTTCTCACTGCACGCCACCTCCACCACACATTCCTCTTCCACCGATGGCCCTCTTGAGCTTTTTAACTAGAGCGAGAAGGGCGTATTCTTGCATTTCAGGTGCCAGCCACCATTACTAAGAAACTTCAAGCTTGCTCGAAGCTCGCTTCAGGTCTCAATAGCTCCAGGTTCCCGCTTCAGGAGGCACGTAACTCATCCCAGAACGTGCATGGACCAACAAATTAGGATGCTGAACGCCCTTGTGCCTCAATTGGACGAGGTTTCATTCGCAAATGCGTGAAGAGGAGTGGGATTTAGTCCCACCTCGTGAAGAGAAGAGGTAGTGTGTGCGATTAAATTGATTTTCTCATCTCAGCTTACCACCTCAAGTAACACAGGGGGGTGAGGTCCCCCGTGCACCCTTCACACCTCATCCATGACACCTCCACGTGGGCTTGGCTCCGAACCAGATAACCCACCTAAGCTATACTCACACCTTGGTTGCGACCCATGCTCGTAGCCCTAGTCTCGGGTACACACTCTAATCCAAACCAGAATACCCGATTATCCCTGGAAGAGGAAGAGAAAGAAAGAGAGAGTGGGGGAAGGGGGGTTTTGTTCTTCTATGCATTGGCTAACACTTAGCCAAAATTCGAGCCCTTTCCCCTGTGCTTGAAGAAGAGAAGAAGAGGCAGAAGAAGAAGAAAGAAGACAGGCAGAAGAAGAAGCCAAGAGAAAGAAGAGACGAAGAAGTACAGTGCCCTCTTGTCACTGTAGTAGGGCTGACTTAAGCCGTCTAATTGAGTGCCCTGTCGTCTGATGAAGCGCACTGTGCACTAAAGTTTGCATGGTTGATACCGTTCATTTATTTAGTAATTATTGTGTATCTAAGCTAATTATTGGCGATTCAAATCACCATTATCTTGCCTTAGATGACATTTTTCCCCAATAGATTCCTGATATACTCATGTGCTACATTGATTATTCGTTTTGAGTAATTATTATCATTAATTATGCTCATTTACATTATTTATTGAGATTAGTGTGTGAATTCCTACTTGCTCCAACCGAACGACCTCGAACTTTCATATGAGTTATAAATATTATCTATTTTTCGCACTGATTCGAATTGTACTACAACGCGACAATTTAAAAACTCGTTTCAGAGTGATTAACATTTTGGTGCCATTGTCGGGGAGCAACGTGCAATTCACCACTATTCTCTGCATTATTTGATTATATTTGAGCACTAACTTACCCTGTTTGCTTTCTTGTGATTTTGCGAGGTACTTCACGAAAAGATCTTCCACGCAAAACAGCCACTCCACGGTAGGTAACTTCTCTATTCTTCCCTAATCAACTTCTTAATCTTGGGAAGATAAAAAAAGAAATAATCAATTAGGAATCACCTGCCTTATTTTTCATAGTAATCATCATTTAAAAGGCAAGTTTCATGATTTGCGAATTTTTTTTTCAAATCCAAGTGAAGTTTGAAGCAATTCTATTTAGAAGTCCCTACCCTAAATTGCATGTGCCTATTAGGGTCTACGCTTAATTTCTAATCACTCTGGGTTAACACATTTCTTGCTTGAAGCCCAAAGTAAACATTTTTTAAAGATCAATTGGACTTGGAAATAGGGCCAATCAGGGTTTCAATTTTTAGGGAGTTAGAGTGCTAGTTCACACTTGCTTGCATAAAAGGAAACAAACCTACCCGCATTTGTGTGCTACCCAAGACCTTGGTTGAAATGATTTAATCAGAAAAATCCTAAAATCAGGCTCTAATCTCACTTGAACTCTAAAATCCTTGGACCTAATAACCTGAGTCAAATCAGGGTGATTTCTAGGTCTTGACCTAGATCTCATTCTACCATCTGTAGGGTAGATCAGGTAAAGTTGGTCTATATTATAGGCCAACCAACCTCCAAATTAGATCACAAGTCCAATTAAACTTCTAAACAAGTGAAACTCACGACACAAATTAGGACATAAAAGTGGTAGACTTAAGGACTTAAGTTCGTACATTCCGGCCTACCTGGACCCTTAGTGATAAGGAAGGTCGGGTGGGGGAAATCCTGTAACCCGTGGGGACGCTCTACCGTGTAGGGGTCTTTGCGAGGCTCTCCCTTCCTGGCTGCCCAGGTACTTCTCGAGTGTGCGAATTTCTAATTTAGAGGCATCATCTGCCTCGAAATTTTCCTTAATCATCCAAAAATCTTTGGGTGCCTTGATTGGGTCAATCTCACATCTAGTCTCTCATCCCTTCTATTAAAGCACATACACAGGAAGGCTATTAGATTTTTAACTTAAGAAGCCTCACTAGATTTTCTTAGGAATCCCTTTCAGATCTAATCAACCTCAATCTAACCTGAGTTTTTGATTCTACATCTTGATTCCACCATTTTGATTAAAAAATGCAGTCTGGCTATATAGGAAGACTATTTAAGAAACCTGAGTCCCAAACAAGCATAAGAGAAAAGATACTTGAGAATGCCAATAGAAATCATGAAGAATATTATAAAAGGGACATTATGGAAAAATTTGCAAAAACAACAAACCTTATCAAGAACTGTGTAGGGATAATATGGACACAAATAAAACACGATTCAACCCGGGATCATCTATTAGCAAAACACAGTGAATTGGTGAAATTACACAACAATGATTGTCTGCAATATTGGTCAAATCCTTCAGTTCCGGAAGAACTCCAGAATTTTTTGAGAGAATGGGGAGAATTGCTAAATGGGTTATATAGAACCATCGATCAAAAATACCCGTCAGAAATTAAGATGACATCTTGGAGTAATTCCGGTAATCCATGTAATTTCCCAAATCCCGGGTGTGATGATCAAGGTTGTTATGGACCCCCAACCCAAATGGAATCCAATTCAAAGTATGAACAAATTGACAAACCTGATCTTAAGATGAGTTGGGAGGATCCGATTGCAGGTGGTCACGATTTCGAGCTAGCTTTAGAGATACAAAACCCTGGTTCACCAAGCTTAGATTTCCCAAACACCTGTGATAATGAGATTGAATCAGAGCCTCTCGAGGGTGTAAATTCCGTCCCTTATTCTAATATGGTGACTCTCGAGAGCAATTTTGACATCCCTGTAGAGCTCAACCTAGATTCTAGTGATCCAACCCACACCCTTAACCTAGAATCTGGATCTAAGCCTTATTGGGATGATTACAAGGCCCCGTGCGATACAAATCAGGTTTTGAATTTGGATTATGATTCTGGGCCTTTATTTGATGAATGTACCTCTCCAACATCCTTAGAAACACAGATTGATTTTTCGAAAGTCACGCCAATCTACGATACAGAAACCGAAGAGTTAGAATAGTTGGGTTTTGATTGGATCTTCCTTACAAGCCAAGAACTCGAGCCGAAACGTAATAGGGACACCTTTTTGAGCTCAGAATCGGAGAATAGGTTAGATCCAAGTCAGGTTGCTGAGTCTACATCTCTTGATTTATTCTGCGATGGAACCTCTGACCCCGAATCAGATTTAGAACATGATTCTCGCAAGTTCTCCGACGATTTCGAATCTTACTTTGATTTCGGAGAACCTTTGTTTCCTGACAACTATGAACCAATCTACGACCTCAGCATACTTGATCCATTCTTCGACTCTGACTCTGAGGTCTCTGATCCTGAGATTATTGATTCAAAATCAAGTTCCATTGAGAGTGTCTACAACCCAGAGTTCGAATCTTTTCTAGACTGAGATTTCCATGTTCCTATAAACACTCTTCAAGCATTTACCTTTGATTTTGATGGCTACTTTGAGAACTCTCTAGATGAACCCACCTTTCAATCCTCCCTAGAGGAGCCCTCATACACAATTATTCTTGAAGCCACCTATTCTACACATACAGAGCCTTTCCAAACCCATTTTCGACCCTGACCCGCAACCGGACACAATTTCTATTCTGATTCTCCTCTCATTGTTTGCATTTATGCCACACTATCTTTCATATCAATTATGTGCTTTACCTTTTGTTCAGGACCTTTTCTATTTGCAATAGGGTCCCTATGTAATGTCTTCCCTGGACTCTTCATCTTCACAAATGTCCCACGACCTCTGGTTTCCACACCACCTCGATCACTGCCTATCCGACGTCACACAGCCACCATAGCTGCCATCCAAGTTCCGCTGACCTCTCATTTTCATCCCATGGTCCGAATATGTCTGTAATTCTGTTTGTCCTAGGTGAATAACCTCACTGGCGTCGGAGACGATATTGGAGGTTACAATGAACCTATACTCTATTCCGTCCAAATACTTACCCTTAAAGCTTCTCCACCACCTATAAATAGACCTCCACACCTCTGATCTCCATTAGCAACTCCCTTCCCTCCTCCCCAAATCGAGTTGTGATAGGCTATTCTTTCTTGCTTCAGTGACTGCCTCCCTCTTCCTTCGATCTTCTTCGAGGAGCTCGACCACTTCTTCCTCTACGTTGTCCTCCGACACATCTTTGGGAGCTGCTACGCCACCGTTTCCTCTTGTTCTTCCAATTGATTCATCTCCGCTAGAGCTTCTTCCTTATATCTTCTAATTTCTTCCTCCGATGAACCTAGTTGGAGATCCTCTTGTTGGATTGAAATCCAACATATGGACTTGTATATGTAAATTTATATATAGATATAATCAAATAACAATAAGTGGCTGTCATCTAAAGCTCATAATTTAAAGTGATCAAATAAGTTTAATGGTTTTATATGGGCTAAATTGCAAAAGGATTAGTGTGGTGTATTAAACACATGTGCAGAGACCTAGTTTGTGATTAACACTTCCTCGATGGGTGGAAGTGTAAATCACCCATGCAATTAGTGAGACTAATTGCATTTTTCTTAGAGGTTATGGTCGCCATCAGACCCACCAACCCTAATCTCTAATCACCCCCATCATGACCTAGAGAAGAAGTGTGAGAGACCTCTAAGGAGGAGTAAGGAGGACGGCTGGAGAAGAAGAAGATCATCTTCTTCTAGCAAAGTCCACCAGGATCCAGGGTGGGATCTGTTGGAAGGCCTGTAACTGCAATCCCTATTGATTTATCTCAAGGATGAGCACAAGTATGTTCTTCTCCTACAGGTAAAACTCAATTTAAATGCATGTGCATGATGCTGGAAATCAAGGTAACCTAATGTGCTTACATACAAATGTCTTCAACTTTAAACATTGATATGTTTCTTTTATATGATCACGTATTTTCCTTAGATTAGATCATAGATTAACATGAGTCTAATAGCCCTTTTCGTATTCCTGCAAAACTCATAAATCCTTTTGTAACCGTCGTAAGTACCGGTACATATGTTATACTATTCACAAACACTAAAGTGAACTATAGTTAACTTGTACCGGTACTCTTCATGAGCATCGGTACTGCTAGCTCCATATCGACTCCAGGACGTCTTAAGTCCAATACTGGCACTTACATGTATCGGTACTCATCATGAGTATCGATATAAGCGAGTCCCAGATCAGGTTCTAGATTTGAAGTCACCAGGACCTGTAGCTTACAAGTACCGGTACTCATCATGAGCACCGGCACTGGTAGGCTACAGGTGGTATTAACAGTACTTAACAAGTACTGATACTTCTCATGAGTATCCGTACTCGTTGAGATCAATTAGCTCCTTGAGGGATACCAGTACTCACTGAGTACTGGTACTCATCATGAGTATTGGTACATGGTGAGCACTGGATGAGTACTCATTTGGACTTGAGTTCCAAACAGTAACTCATAGGTACCGGTACTTAGCATCAATACTGGTAACCATAGAATACAGAACCCATGACAGTAAGTCATGGGTACCGGTAGTGGTCTACCAGTATCGGTACCCAGTCAGTATGAGGTCCAATTGAGACATGATATTGTAATGGTCCTTCCTAAGTTAGAGGTGGGTTAATTTCAATTAAGCCCCTAAGGGTTTAAGGAATTAATGCCCACCAGTGCTATCAGAGCCAACCCACTCTCTGCTTGGTATAATTAAGTTTAGTCTGATTAATAAGGTACATTATTCTACGGTAACCTAGTTGAAGCAGCATCTCGCCAAAGTGAGCACTCCTATGAATACTAGGATTATTCGTGAATAGTAAACGGATGGATGGGAGTTAGTAGGTGAGTGTGCATGGCCCAATGGAAAGTGCAAACTCATTATACTTTCACTCATTTGCATTGGAATAATGGTGTGTTGGTTATTAAGTTTTCTGGGTAGTCATCGAATCGGCCCAAAGGAAGGTTCATGACCGACTTGGATTTGAACCAACAGTCATTACATACCACACCATGTCTTTAATTACAAGTCAACCTCTTGTCCAAAGATAAGACCCTTGATGGAGTTAACTAAGACATGTGATGGGATCGTTAAATTAATCAGCCACATTATGTTTTAAGGAGCTAATTTCCTATTTATCTGCATTTATTTTTTAGAAATTCTTCTGCAAATATTACCGCCACCTTAAACTCCATTCCTATGTTGAGTGGATCCAACTTTAAGTCCTGGAAGGAAAACCTACTAATAATTTTAGGGGTAATGGACCTTGATCTAGCGATTAGGGAAGACTCTCCTATCCTTACAGACACTAGTACTCTTGATCAAAAGAGAGAAAAGGAAAGGTGGAAGAGATCTAACCAAATCTCGATGGTGATCATGAAGGGAGCCATACCTAAGGCTTTTAGGGGCACTATGTCCAGTGATATAGCCACTACTAAGGAATTTTTAGCTGAAATTGAAAAAAGATTTGCCAAGAATGAAAAGGGAAAAATAGGTATACTCTTGGCTAATCTAATTTTTGTAGAGTCTAGATTAGCCATCATTTAGGTCCTAGAATTTTCCATTTGCTCTAACGACCAAGCACTCCTTAGATCTCAAGCGAAAGTGCCTGAGATCATATCTTGGGTAGTCAAAACTTGAATTTGAGGATTGCATCATGACCTTCCATGTAGTAGGAAATTTATGCCATTCTTTACATCATCAAAGTTGATGCAATTATTGTACTTTTCAACCTATGTAGTACATCAAACTTTGTATTTATTCTCATGATGTAACTATTTTATCATGTACATTTCTCCCAATTTGTAAGACATATATTGCTTCCAATGAAATCATAATTTTATATCTTCTTACATCCTTCCCCTTTCACTTCCGTTGTTCTGTATGTTTCCCAATGCATTTGATTGTCTGTTCCATTGACAAGGTTCGACAATTGGTTTTAATGAAACACAAATAATGAAATGGATATTACAAAAATATGAATGATTTATATGTGTGATAAAGACAACTATAGCATACGTACAAGGCCCAACTTCGTGAGAATTTTATGACATGATTTTCAACTACTTCACGTGTGATATGAACCTTAACTTGTTGTCAATTATGTACCTATTGATGCACGAAGCACATTTTTCAATAACTCGATCAACCCATATTCATTGAACTATATTCCATCTCTACAAAGTAACTTTATCCCATTTTCCCACCATGAATATGTCAACCCAAAACATACTCCACATGGGAATACATTCTCTACCATGCCAAGGAGTGCGTTATACATGCAATTTTCTTTATACATTTATGAAATTATAACTACTTCTACCACACATACATAATTGAAGAAGTGGCATCGCCCACCATTGTTAAGGGGCCGCTTGGGTTCTTATTGTTTTGAGGGTAGGGGGTAATGACCATGAGAGTGTTAACATACGGTTGTATTTAAACTATGATTGGGGACAGCTTTTTTTATAGAAGATGACAACTAAAATTTCAACTCTGAAATATAGACTATTCTCTTTCGAAGACAGGTTCCATGAAACCCAATAGAAGTTGTTCTTTTCGAATGCATTGTGATGTCCTCTCAAATTTTATGTAATGTGTTTTTCAAATTCCCAGTTCGGTTGCCATTTTTAACTTCTTAAAGGTATGTGTTGTATATTAGGGGAATATCTTTCTAAATCAATTTTACAAAGTTGGGCAAATTACTTCATGTTGTACTTAAAATTTTGTCTTACTACTACATAATCAAATCTCAAAAAGGACAAAAAAATTGACCAACACCACAACACCGGTCAAGGGTAAAAATGTCTAATGCTATATTTTCCCACACATAAACTACTACTTATTCCACTCACCAAACACCCAATTGGAATAACTCCACTTTATTCCTCAACTTATTCCACTAATCAAACACCAAATTTGAATAACTCACTTTATTCCACCATTTATTTCACCAACCAAACACCTCTACTGGAATACTTTATTTTATTCATCCACTTATTCCACTAACCAACCAAAATCAAAACACACTTAACCCACCATTTATTCAACTCATTCAACTTATTCCACTTACCAAATAGGACCTTAGTCTCTTTAAACCGGGGTCGGGACAAGAGCCCACTTTGTTTAGCAACATTACTTATGCTTCGCGGGTACTTGGGGCAACATTGGCTACCTCTTGACCTTAGATGGCTGAGCTGTGCCCATGATATGGTCCCACTATAACACAAGCATACGGATCCGAGAAGCGGCGAGGTGGACATACGAGCCAACATACTTGGGGGGTGATCGATAGTAGATGGAGGGTGTGCTAGGCTATCAAGTGAGAGGTGAACCTTCTACCACTTGGCTAAACTAGATGGAAGGTGGGACATGAGAGATTAAGTGGAATCAGCGATCATGTTTCTTGCTTGCTTCTTCATTCCTTACACAGATACATATAGACCTTCACATACAAGGGATAAATCCCCACATTGCCCAACACAGATTTCCCAAAATTTTCCCCTTACCTATAATGTAATGCCTTAAGCAAAAAGCCAATACTGTTATAAGCCAAAAATGAGCCCTACACTTGGCTCGTTGACCCTTGCAAGAGATGTCACCTGCAGCACCTTGGGTGATGTGTCCTATCAACTCTACCCCCCTTGAAAAGGTCATCGTTCTCGATGACCGAAGATCCCGACAATGAGGATGAGCCGGCTTGGAGGTTGACCCTTAAAAGAGCTGGGTGGGAACAACCTAATGAGAATTCGTTGTAGTGGACCACCGTTGGCGATGGGCTGGATGAGCTGTGCCACAGAAATGTGGTTCACGAGAAGGAGATCAACGACAAGGATGGAGGTAGTGGTGCAATAAGTGGAGAGCATGGTGGAGGTGGCCACCGTGGAGGTGCAGTTGACGTTGATGATGGGGCGATTGAGCTTGGTGAGGTGGTTGGCCTGGTTGACGAGGACGATCATGCTAAGGTCCTTGAAGGAGCCAGTGTGGCTAATGCCTTAGTGCTTGACCCGGAGGTCGCCCATGGGGAGGAGCTCCTTGCCGAAGTGCTTGGCCCAGAAGAGGTTGGAGTTACCCTTGAAGAGGGTGACGATGTGGTCTAGGTGGATCTCCCGGAGGGCCCACTCCTTGGATCAAGGGCTCGAGTCATAGAGCCAGGTGGTGTGACCCACGCGGGAGTCGAACAGGGAGCTCTAGTAAGGGCCATCGAAGGTGCGAAGGGTGTCAAGGTCATGCTGGACGTCGAGGGGGAGTTGACGACATAGCTGTAGTGGTGGAGGAAGGGGAAGGGAGTGGAGTCAGGGAAGATGTTGAGGGGAAGGGCGCTGCGGACGGCGATGGCAGAGACGAAAAGGATGCTGAAGCTGGTGTAGATGAAGAGGAGGAACAGGGAGGCGTCGGCACCACAGTGGGAAGCGATCTGCAGGGCGGTGGCGTGGTAGATGGAGAGAAGCTTGGCGAGGAGGGCAAAGGGGCCTGGAAAGCGATAGTGGTTGGGGTGGAGCTTGATGGGGAAGATGAGGAGGTTGAGGATGCGGTGGAGGGGAAGCAGAGGCGGTGAGCGACAGGGTTGATGGTGGCGATGACGGCATCAACGAGGATAGTGGTGGAGTCGGAGCCGATGACGGGGATGGGGCATGGAACCCATGGCGTGGGGTTTGGGGAGGTGGATGCGACCGTTGTTGAGGATGTGGACGCTGGCGTGGTATGGTCTTGAAGGCCTTGAGGATGTAGCTGAGCTGGCGATGAGACAGTGGTGGTGAACGGAAGGTGGTGGTGATGATGGTGTGGGAGTTGGGATCAGGGGAAAATGCCACAGAAACAACCCTGGTCGAGGAAGTTGGCGGTGGTGGATAAGGAAGGTGGAGCAATGGCAGCTCCTTTAATGGCAGTGCCAAGGGCTCGATGTCAGGTGGTTGTGGGAGTGGCTTTAAGGTTGGTGGTTTGTGGTGGTGAATAGGGGGGAAACGGGGAAGCCATGGCTGTTGCGGTGGTCATTGTGGTGGTGAATAGGTGACAGTAGTGGTGGTGAAGACGAAGGTGGAGATGGGTCACAGTGGCTCTTGATGATTTTGAGCACCTCCTCCATTATGTTGCAGTTACCTTGGAATGTCTTAAGTATCTCTTGTTGCAAGCGCAATAGATGGTCGAGTTGCTCCTCAACCATCATGATCGCCGCCATTGACACTCTGATACCTGTAGGTTCCCTACTTGGAGGGGTGACGTAATAATATTCGGAAATAAAATATATAAAGCAATCTCACAAAATAAGCAATCACAAAATGTACACAGGAATTTTTAGGTGGAAACCCAAACCGGGTAAAAACCACCACCTAACCCTCTCGAGTTAGGATTTTCCGATCAACCTAGTTGATCAAATCCACTAAACCGAATCACTTAAAACGAGGGTGATTCAACCTCAATACAACCACGCTACAAGTACGAGGGTAGCGTTCCTCAACCCC
The DNA here is from genome assembly GCA_037157565.1 of Thalassia testudinum. Lineage (NCBI taxonomy): Eukaryota > Viridiplantae > Streptophyta > Magnoliopsida > Alismatales > Hydrocharitaceae > Thalassia > Thalassia testudinum. Next base: position 17,712,782 of record JAZHRO010000015.1, on the reverse strand, counting down.
TTCTCTCCACGAGAAGGATTTTGTCCCACGAAGGAGACGGGAATTCGCAAAGCGAATACCTAACCAAAATACAAAGATAAAATAAAACAACAGTCTTATAGAGCCAACAAAATTAAACCTAGCTTCTATAGGAAATAGGAAACTCCCCTTTGCAAGGAGTGCGTCGACGATGACGCGGTGCGTGTGCCACGCGACGGCGCTACGTAGCTCTCGTGAACAATAGCGGGAGAGCGGGCGCGCAAACTGTTTGATGCTCTCAAGATGTAGAACTTGAGCTTGGAGAGCAAGAACTTCTTGGACACAAGAGTGTGAAAATGTGTAGCTAAGTGTATCCAAGTGTATTTCTAAGTGTCTCTTATGTGTTTTTGTGTTGCAAAGGCTCCCCTCTATTTATAGAGGCCTTAGGAAGGTTTTGGAAGGCTTGGAAAAGCTTCCATAGCCGTTGGGTGCAAAGCCCAAGAGAATCAGGCCGAAATCAGGACAATGATTGCATTTGACAGGGTTATCAGACGTCTAACTCTGGCATCAGACGTCTGGAAGGCCACTTTAAGACGTCTGATTCCAAGGTCAGACGTCTGATTCTATGCGGGTTTCTCCCTGACTTGAATCAGATCTAAACAGGGTTTTTGTGCAAGTCCATCAGACGACATACAGGACGTCTGGCACTAAGACTGGACGTCTGGAAACCTACTTTTACTGTGGGAATTGATTTCCAAACGTTGCAACGGCTAGAAAATCTCTGAGAAGAGATTTTGGGTCAGCCGAGGCAAAACGGTCATTTATCAGACGTCTGGTAAGTCCTATGGACGTCTGATAAGGCTCTAACGGTCATAATCTTGAGTGTTTTCTAAGCCAGCCAACGGTCCACTAACTGGACGTCTGGCAAAGTCATCAGACGTCTCCTAAGACGTCTGGTCTAAGGTCTGGACGTCTGATTTCATCAGACAGAACTAACTATGTCCAGCCTAATAGTTATCAGACGTCTGAAACAACAGTCAGACGTCTTAAAATTCTTTATCAGACATCTGATTTTGGAATTAGACGTCTGGAAGTGCTGTTTGAACCCTATATTGGTTTTCTAAGTATTCTACAGAAAACCTAAGTATCCTAGGGTTGTGCAGGTGTTCCTAGGACTACTTTTAGGGTACTTTGAGGCTCTTTAACATAATGTTCTAAGGAATCAAAAAGAGCAAGAAAATAAATACAAGAGATACATGAAAGGATAAAAAAGAATCTATCATATTCTTCTTGTTTTCCATCTCCAATCTTTCGCTCCACGCGAACCTCCTGTGTTTTCCGTCAAGCTCCTCCAATCCGTCCTGGATGCGAGCTTGAACTCCGTCTAAACACGTCCACATTTGCAATTGACCTGAAATCTAGGACTCAAATTGCAAATGTTAAATAACACGTGTTTTGTTATCATCAAAACAAATGATCGTGGTGCTCTAGCACCAACAATACCAAGTTGATACGGTCCCGCTACGACACGAGTGTACGGATTTGAGACACGGCGAGGTGGACTTACGAGCCGACGTTCGTGGGGGGTGATCGACGGTAGATGGGGGGTCCGCTAGGCTATCGAGTGGGAGGTGAACTTTCTACCAGTTGGCTAAACTAGGTGGAAGGTGGGAGATGAGATATTAAGTGGAATAAGAGAACATGTTTCTTGCTTGCTTCTTCATTCCTTACATAGATACATATAGACCTTCACATACAAGGGACAAATCTCCACATTTCCCAACACAGATTTCCCAAATCTTTCCCCTTATATATAACGTAATTCCTTAAGTAAAAAGCTTATATTGTTATAAGCCAAAAATGAGCCCTGCACTTGGCTCATTGATCCTTGCAAGAGATGTCAGTTGCAGCATCTTGGGTGTCGTGTCCTGTCAGCCCACGAGAACACAGTTTGGTGGCTAGGACTCTGCACAATCCTCAGGTGGGAGTGAGGTGCTTGCAGGCACTAAGAGGGTTATGCTTTAGCAAATAAGTTTCCTTACAAGCCTTTATAGGGAACATAGCACTCGGGGGACATCAAGCAAGTCATGGTTGAGCTCCAGCTTGGGTGGTTGCCACTTGATTAAGTGTGTATTACTCAAGAAGCAGGTTCCACTACGAAACCTTTGGAAGGCATATAACTCCCAACCGATCTGATGGATCTAGTCGAGGAAGGTTCTTTTAACGGAAGTTTAGTTTTTGAGTGGGCTATGATGGGTTGACAGTCGGAGGTAGGTTAGACCTTGTTTTGGGCAAAAACAAGAACCATTGTTTATGACTGTCATAGGTAAGAAAACCAAATCACATGTCAGATGTGATTTTCGAAAACAAGCAATATCAAGAGAGAGGAAATCAAAATCTTCCATTGGTTAAAGGAAATTCATAATTTGTAAACCACTGCACATTTTCATGTCACTCGAAATGTAGCAATAGTTGCTCCATTCGAATCACATGATATATATATTTTAATAAATACATGTTAAATCTCCCATTTTTTTCCTTTTCCTTTTACATGAATGAAAATACTCAAAATATAATCTTATGGAAATTCATGGCATAGATCTATTAGGATTTGACCAAAGGAAATTACAAGGATAACTTATCTTTTGTCCCAAATAGATCCATCTCATGAGATGAGGCCAAGATCTAGATCTTTAGTATAATCTTGATGGCGGTGATTTTCTTTTTGTTAGTGATGATTTCCTTGAGATAAAGTTTGGCTTCTAGCCACATTTTTCCATATATGACACCATTTGATAGTGCTTGGAGGCTACAATCAAGGCCCAAAAGGCCACCAAAAAATTAATACAATATGGGAAACGTAAAAGAAACATGTAAATAAAAAAAATCAAAGCATCTACCAACTATAAGAAGTTTGTGACCCATTTTCATCAGTATGACATATGCTAGAGAAGGGGATCCAACCCTTAAAAGCACACTCTCTATGAATGATTACAAGAGGCTCTATCTCCCTGGTAAACAATGTGAATGAGGGGCCTCTTATAGGGCACAAAAAGGCATAATGATTACAAACAACCAGTCATCTTTTGGGGAAGTGTAACAATTCAACTTACTCATCAAGAACCCTTATTTTGTATCTCTTCATGTTCTTGGACAAACTTGTCAACTTTGGTGAGATGGTTCAAGTGGATAGGCTGACTCAAGTGATATGCAATTTCGATGGATTGGAGTTCAAGTGGATTGGTCAACTCAAGTGGGTTGGCCAATTTAGGTAGATTGCTCAACTTAGGTGAGTTGGCCAACTATGCTGGTTGGAATTTAGGTAGATTGGGCAATTCAGGAGAACTACCCAACTTAGGCAGGCTGACCAATTTAGGTAGATTGCTAAGTTAGGTGGACTAGCCAAGCAGGCTAACTAACTCAAGTGGGCTACTCAAGCAGGCTGGCTTAGGAAAACTAGTTTATTTTGATAGCTTGGGTTGCTTACTTGTCACTTAATGGAGTTAGTCTCTTTTGATTCTCTTGGACTTTACTTGCCATAATGAGCTTCTTGGCCTATTTCATGAGAGTTAATTTCTTTCCTCATCAGTAATAGAGGGACATTAATTAGTATAAGTGTAGCTTTTGTCAGTGTACATGTAAATATGGAGTGTATGAGGGTATGGATGTAATTAAATATATTTTTATGAACACCAATTTAAAAAATCCTTATTTGTATGGACAACTACTTTACTCATACAACTACAAATGGGAAAAAATTTTTTTCCAAGCTCGACTAAATAGAAGAAAATGAAGTAAATATTTTTTTCTCAGGAAGATGAAATCAACCTTTATGAAGTAAATAAGGTTAATAACTTTTCATTAAATGAATTAATTGAAGCTTTGATTGAATTTTTTGATGTTTCAAACAAATTAGTAAAAGAAACTTTAGCCCTTTGCAATATTGATGTAGGGATTAAAGTGAATTATGTTATTGATCATGTGTAGGTGAAAGAATTTACGCAAACATGAATTATGATATAATGAGAAGAATGCATGTGATTGTTGAAGTTTTATGAAGAATTAATTACCAAGATTGTTTTTGCTAAAGTTTTACCTAATTTGCACATGTAAGTCCTAACTTGAATACTTCTAATAATTAGAACCAATTTCCTTTCAATCTATTTTGTTTATAACTCATTTGATCTATAGCCTATTTGATCAAAAAGAATTAAAATAATAAAATTAAAAATATATCACCATATACTCGATGATTAAATATTTTGATAACTTATTTTGATATATCATACCACCAGCAACGTAATTCTATTTCAAAAATTATAACTCCTATATAAATATTTTTATAATATAAATATGCTAAATCATAGTTGTATTTGGGAGAAGTATCTCAATTTAATTGTCTCAAAAGTTACTTTACCTTTTTTGTTTATAGATTTTTTGGTGTACGAATGCTTTTGTTCAAGCCTAACATGTGCTTAACTCACTTACAGTTGTAAATCTCTTGCTCGTAAAAGAAAACAATTAAACAAAAGGACGTGTTGCCGTGTACATGAGGATCATCGAACTGGCCACGCTCGCCTCTGTCTTTCTCTTCCTCCTCCTCCAGTCTCCTTCCCCATTTCCAAGTTCAGATCCCTCTCTCTCGCTCTCTACCGCCCTCCCTCCCTCTTTCTCGCGCGCTGCACTGTGTCTCTGTGGCTTGACATGTACATCGCTTACGGATGGCCTCAAGTGTTCCCTCTGGATCCGGGCGTAGTCCCTCCTTCCTCCGAAGACAAGGAGGAGGATCAGATCGTCCTCCTCAAAGTTGCCGGAGGTCTCCTTCTCGTCGTCGCTCGTTCTCATATTGAGATCTGGACATCCTCCCAACAGGTAGGTAACCCACCACCCCTCCCTCCCATGATATCTTCTTCTACCCCACCCTTCAGGTTTATCGCCTAGATGAATTAAGCGAAGTTACCTTTTTGAAGATGATACTAAATAGATTTCCGTGCTGTGTTTACAAAAAAAAAAAAAAAACAAAAAGCACAAGGTGAGGGTGGGCAAGTATGTTAGGGACGCCGACTCCCTCCGGCGAGAAGGCGAGAATGTTCACGCTGCCTGGAGCCCCGACACCAAGTCCATTGCTGTCCTGGTAACTGAACTCTGAATTCAACTCAACTCAACTTAACTCATCTCATCTCATCTCATCTCGTCTAGTGTGTGACGATGATGATCTTGCATTTTGCCATTTCTCAACTACGAAGTGTCGGATTGCATTGCAGACGTCCATGCAATATCTCCTCATCTTTAAGATTCAAACTTCGGGAGGGAAGAAGCTGCTTCTTGGTGGCGGTAAACAACTGCGCGGGCCATCTCTTGTCAACATATCCCTCACAATCACCGAGAAGGCTCCTTTCGCAGATAACGAGAATGCTGCGGTCACGTATGCATTTTTTTTTTTTTTTGGTGTATTCCTTTGCAAAGATTTAGAACCACACGTACATGTAACATGTGTATGGAGTTGGACTCAGCAGCAAATGGGTTTTTGATTTAATCACGTTGCATTCGAAAGGGAAGGGAATCCACTCTTCTGATGTTGTTAGCTTATGTCCCATACACGACGAGATTTGGTTGTAATAGTTGGAGACTCCCCTCTCTGTCTGAAAAAGCTGCTCTCATTTCTCTTTGGAACCCTTCATATTTAATGGCCGTAGAATTGGGGTCGGAACCCCTCTTGTATATTGCAAATTGCTTTTCTACTAGTTTTCACCTTGGACTTGAGAGTCACATCCATGGAACAAATTCTTGATCCAGAAGTGGAAACCTTGAATTGAAATCTGGAATACTACTATCCTGCATGGCCTAGTCCAGTTCTGGATGCGTGAATGTGTATGTAGTACAGGGAGAGGTTCCATTGGTCAACTTTTTAACAGTGAAGCTAACTTTCCTATGAGTGGTGTGGGTGAAATTCAAATGTTCAGGTTGAAAGATCACTGGCAAACATGATTTGTATAAAAGTTGCCCTGAATCCTGATGGAGTTGCATAACAATCCATTTAAATAGGCCAAACAACATCCTTTTATCTCTATATAGAGGAAAATTCATTAAAAAAAAAATTCATTGCATCATGTCCTATACAATTAATTGTGGATCCTTTTGGTTTTGTGATTGGATATTGCTCTGTCAAGCTGTATAAAACCCTTATTCTTTTACAAGGAAGGTTTTTATCCACAACGACTCTTTTCATCTTTTATAGGAGCAATTTGGTATGTGATAACAAGAAAATACTTCTTGGGCACAAAAGTGGAGACCTGCGACTTGTTTCCTGGAAAGCAGAGGTACTTTATATCTGTTGTTTTTGTCTGGCAAATATGTCCAGTCATTGTGAAATTCAATTAGATGCTTCTGTAGACCTAGGATATATATGGAATTTTCACCATATCTTTTTCGTGCAATTGCCATTCTCTTTTCGACCCAGTTCAGTGATGTCTTCAAACTTCATCACCATTCTTCCGCTTCTGCTGATGGGGCTGTGGTTGCGCATTCTTTTCGAAAGATGGCCATGACAGAAGGAAATTTGAATGTCTTGGAGCCTATCCTTAAATCTTCCAGTTCTGTTGTGAAACTTGAACTGTCACTGGTGTTGAAGCTGCTAGTTGTGTTATATTCTGACGGGGGTGGTGAACTTTGTTCCATCAGTAGAAAAGGCCTCAAGTCTACGGACTCTGTCAAATTTGAGAGATGGCTGAATGTTGAGGATGCGGTCTGTTCATCTATAGCTTCAGACCAACAGATTCTTGCTGTTGGCTGCAGGAAAGGTGTTGTTGAATTATACGATTTAGCACAGGAGTCAATGCATCTTCGTAGTGTCTCTTTGTATGATTGGGGGTAAGTTTATCTTAATCATCTCAATAATGGTCTGGTTATTGATCTTCTACTTGCTTAAATGCTTGCTTGAATAAGTGCACAAGATGTCTGGATTTTGACTCAAAGGATTTACATTTTCCTAATGTTGTCAGGTTAGCTTATACATTCCTTGTTGTGCACAAAATAAAATGTGTTATTTATAGATACAGCTCCACATAGATTTTGTCTTTTGATTCAACGTCAGTGCCTGCTGTCATTTTTTTTTAAAACTTTTCCTTTGTTGAGGTTTGCTGATTATTTTTCTGAAAGGCTTGAAGATAGTTTCTTTTTTTATTTACTTAAAGATAACCTAGCCTTAAGATATTATTCTAATATGGAAGTGCCAATTAATCATCTTGTAGCAAAGCCTGGTCCATAACCTATCTAGGTATTTTCTGGGGAATTTACTCAAAGAAGGGTACCATAAGTGTTTTCATCCAGGTGGGGAAGATGTTCTCAAAGATGTCATCTTCTTAAATTTAGGTTTCTATTTTCTGTGCCCTAGTGAGAAAAATCTAACACCCTTAATCTTCTCGAGATGACAGTCTGTGAGGGGTCTCAACCACATGATGAAAATATGGAGGGTATCGAAGGGTTAGGTCTGGTTAGTGGGGGTTGTTGTCTGGTGAACAATATCCAAAGTATTTAAGGCTTCTTGGAAAATTGTTTTGCTTCACTCTGGTTGAGCTTGACATGTTTATGCAGTTAGCATAGTCTGTGATGACATGCACTTCATTAACAACTCTATGGAACTAGTGAGTCAGATTCCTAAGATTATTAAGGGAACATGTTGAGATACGTGTTTGATTCCCTTTTTATTTATGTATTGTCATTTACTTATTATGTGAGGATATGCTTGTAGTTTTCATTAATCCTTTATATAATGGGGATTAGAACCTTGGTATGAAATAAGAAAATTCATTTTCTCTGACTTAGTATCATAGTAGTGGTCCTAAGTTGGTGTTTTGTATCCTTCTTGATGCATATATTTGCTTTCTTTCTTATACACAAAATAAGGAGGAAACCTAAATCCTACACACAAAAGTCTATTAGAGAGTTACCACCACCATCGAAGTCAGCCTCGTGTTTGGTTGACTGACTCGTTGGGGATCGATCACAGGCCTCCGGTGACTGGCTATAGCCTCCGATGATCCAAGTTTGCCAAATCTTATAAAGGTTTCACATAGGGTCACCACCATCCTCATTTTATGGGTTAAGTGTGGAACCCTAGTCTCTCCTGCTTCATTTGCTTAATTGCGCTTGGGTTGGAGCTCTGTTGGAAAAATCGGTCGAGTCGGCCGACAACTCCTAGTTGGGTCCCTAATCGACTGAACAACCCATACTTGGGCACATAGTCGGCAGGCCCGACTACTTAGTCGAGTAGTTGATTTATTCGGCTGACTATGTGCTTGATTTCTCCATAGTGCGCTAATCGGCCAACCCTGTTGTTGCTCTCTTGCTCAGCTGCCTCAGTGCTTCGATTATGCTTCTTACCTTTCCTCTCACTTTAAAATTTAAATAATGGTTGTTTGGATTATTAAATGTAGATTACTGAGGAGTGATTAGGTTATTACTTTGGTTGTTTTGTTTTGTTTCATGTTTAAGAAGTTAATGTTTTCATTATTTTTTATAGTTAATTCTTAATTTTTAATAATGTTGAGCTTGAAAGTGATTTACTTTTATGTAATGGCATGTTTTATTTGTTGATATATATATATATATATATATACACATATATATATATATTATACTTGACCGAGTACTCACCGCTTACTCCCCCACATATTGTATACTCCTTAGTCAATGACTTGATCGATTGAATATTGACTATCGACTTTTACAACACTAGGTTGGAGGGGGGGGCAGGGCAATTAGACATTATAAGGCTCTGAGGAGCCTTCTTTGGTTGGTTGCAGTGTTGCTACGTGCTACTTGGCCCTTGTTTCATGCTATTAGCCTTTGCTTAGCTTTGGGTCATTGACAACCCTCTTATTGATGTCGCCCAGCCACGACCAATTTCGGCGACGCTTTCCTTGACGCTGCTGAGCCACGACAAGCCTTTGGTGGCCCTCTTTGAATGTCTTCTGGCCTTCATTGGCCTTGGGTGGGGATACTTAGTTCGTGCAAAGGGCCCTTTGTGCTTCTTGGGAGTTCTTGTTGATTTACATGTTGTGATGCGCTACTCTTTGTTCCGCGGTTCTTGGTTTGTTTTAGGCCTTGATTTGACTAATGATGGGTTTGGAAGATCTATTGTAGGTGACATCGAAGCTAGCTAAAGAGATAGGGACCTACAAAAGCTCGTTCTTGGGTTTCATGGTGAAGTTGGAGATGACAATTATGCTTGATGGTCATAAGCCTTCCTACGATGGTAAAGGGTTATGGCAAGGAGCATGTCTTGCTTAAGTCGAACTTGTAGAAAAGAGTGGCAAGAATGCTACATTGGAAGGACAATGCCATGGTTTGTATATGGATCATGAATTTTGTTATCCCTAAGATTAGGGATGAGATCATGTATTACTTAACTGCCAAAGAGATGTTGGACAGCCTTAAGAATACCTATTCACATGAGAGGAACTTCAACAAATGCTTTAAATTTATAGTGAGATGTTAGGAGGGTCAATCTTTGTCTTAGTATTACTCGAGTCTTAAGACACTGTTTGAGAAGTACAATGCCTGCCATCCGATTTGCACTTGTGATTCTTAGAAGGCATATCATAAGGAGGCAGCTGTTCTACAGTTTCTTGCATGCATAGGACCTGAGTATTTTGTTGCTTGCTCCGACATGCTTACTATGACCAAGCTTCTCATACTTAAGGAGGCCTAGAGCATATTCAGTAGGATTGCTATTCCTTTTACCACTTATGCATTGACTCCGAAACTTTTGCCTTAGCCTCAAGCCTTGGTTGTAGACATGGTGCTCCTTCTACATGTGGGCATTGGCGGGGTTGTGGACCTCAGGGCAGAGGATGCCCTCCCTGTATCTATTGTGGGAAACCAGGTCACATTGAGAGTACTTTTTGGACTAAGCTTGGATGGTTTCCATTTGCAAATTAGGTGCTTACTTTAGCATAGACATCTGGAGACCATGTCATGGTAGCCCACCTCAGATTATTGTATGCTTCTTAAGAATATTTGTGACTTTAGGAGGACCTTATCACACCTATTCAACTGAAAAAGGTTAGAGAGGGGAGAGGAAGGGGTCCTCGGGAGAAGAGGTGGTGAGGTGTGGTGTGTTTCAAGTGTGGAGAATGTGGGCATGTGGTGGCCGATTGCCAGGATCCGGTGGTGTTCTTCGTTTGCATGGGTGGGACATAAAAGGTGGGCTTGCTCGAGGATAAGGTATGTCCCTCCTCCCTCGAGTCTGCCTGCCATCAAGATCGAGGCCAAGTGGTCTCTTGTGGTGGGAGGTCTTGATGAAGTGCTTTGTTTCTCGTTGGTTGGGGGTTTGCTGTGCGGGTATTTCTCTTTGCATGGTGTCAGGAGAAGTCTTGTGGATTTGAATCCTGTCTCCAATCAGTGGAAGGTGGCTTCTTTCTCCCCTATTAGGCTTCTCCTATTCGGTCGGAGAGCGGAGGATTTGGAGAGGTTAAGATTTATGGAAATAGATGCTGGGGGTGGGTGGTGGGTTCGCTAGAGTTCCCCTTTGTACAAGGGTGCCTTGGAGGAGTGGACTTTGGTGAGGCCTGCATGTGTCTTCTTTGTTCGTGGAGTTCCTTTGCATTTGCATAGCGTGGAGGCCATTGTGGGTGTTTGTGCACCTTTTGTAAGGGTGAGGAGATGCAAAGGTATTGGTTTGTTGGAGGGGGATATTTTTTGTGTTATTGTTGAAGGGGAGCTTCACGTTGGTAGTGAAGTGTCATCGAAATTGATTTTAAGGCATTGAGGATGTTTTTGGGTGATTTTTGTTGACATTATTATTATGTGTAGGGGTGTTTTTCTATATGGGTACTACTTGTAATTCTCTCAAGGGCACCTCTTTATATAAAGGTCCTTAAGGTTCAGTAATAAATGATTCTGCTCATTTCATCCAACATGGTGTCAGAGTAGTGATCCTATGTTGATGCTCTGATATCGCACCAAACCTTAGCCTCCCACACCTCCACCAAACCCCCCCTCTCTCTCTCTCTATCTCTCTCTCTCCAGCGGTGTTGCCCTCTTGTTAGTAGTCACTACAGCACTGCCGGTTTGCCTAGGCGGCAGTCAGTGCCATCACTAACTACCCCTGGGTGCAGATTGCATCGTTGCAGTATATGAAGACTCTCCAGCATCGCTACAACATTTGAAGACTCTCCAACATCGTTGCAACATTTGAATTGGCCCCTCAGCACTACCGCCTAGGTCCTTGTGGGCCTTGGTGTGTGTGCGTGAAGCCTTGGGGCAACTCATGGTGGGGTTTGGTACTCTATCTGATTTGGAAAAGTATTTTTCGGATTCGTTTTAGGGCATGATTTGCCCAATAATGATCAGAAATCCTATTTTCAAATTGGTTTTGATCCCTTTGCTGCCTTATGATCTGATTTTCAAATTGCTAGAAATTGTTTTTCCTGTTGATTTGTAGATCGAGACACGATGGGTGATCACAAGGAGTCTATTAGCCACTCGTTGGGGAAAACTTCTACCACGAGTGCATCTCCACATATGTAGGCCATGACCATCAAGTTTGATGGTATGAACTTTCTCTTGTGGTTTTCTCAAAAAAAAAAAATCTCTTGTGGTCTACCTCATTTGCTTGATTCATCGGATTGCATAGGAAGAAATATATTTTGATGAAGGAAGAACTAACTGAAGATAAAAAGATCGCTGATTGGGAGGCTAACAATGATTGTGTGGCTATCTGTATCCTGAACAATATGAAAGAACCGTTTGAAAAGCAAGTTGTCATACTATTCGGCTAAGAAGATATAGGAGGTTTTACATGAGATTCACTCCCAGAAAAATAATGTGAGAATTTGTGGAAGTGTAGAGGGCTTAGGTGCGTGAATAGTTCATGCGTGGAGCATGGAGATCGAAGGAGAGAGAGAGCATCGGTGGTGCAGAATTATGGCGGGAGTTGTAGAAGATGTAGAAGATGAGAATTTTATTGTTGCAACTTAAATAAAACAAGTAGATGCTGCTGTCAATTTAAAGAGGATCAAACCTAAACCTAAACCTAATTGCAATCCTAACAAATCATATCTTAAACAAACTCAATCACAATTAATTAACTATTCATTTTTTTGATTCAATCCTAAATTGGACTCTAAAAATTAATTAAAATAACTTGCCACATGTGGCACAAGACTTGGGATGCAAGCCAATCCTAAAATCCTAGAGAGACTACACGACCATCGACCCTGTTGACTCAACACCGTGTGGCAACTGTGCCACGTGGTAGTCCATGTGGCATTTATTCATTCACAAATAATATAGCATGTCTTTATCATGTTATAGAAGATATACACATGTTTCTTAAATGAACGATCTCTTTGGTCGAATGCTATAGAACATTATAGAATTTGTGGGATGAGCACACCTTTCAGTCTCTCTATTGATGTCTCTATTATGGCGAAGTAAAGGGATGCTATCATATTGGTACAGTTGTTAGCTACACTTGGTCCTGAGTATAGAGTAGGAAAGGACAAATTGATGACTCTGGAGGAGATACATACTCTTGTTCAAATATATGCTTGCTTGTCATGTTTGGAGGTGTTTGATCCTACCCCTATTATTGAGTCCTCGGCTGTGGCATCTATTGGTCGTGGTCGAGGCAACTTCTTTGGCAAAGGTTGACCATGTCCTCCCAGAGGAAACACAGGCTGTAGGAGAGGACATGTGGATCTATCCTGTGAGCATTGTCACCATCATAATCACATCGCGGATAGATGCTAGAGACAGATTGGTTGGCTTGGGTACACAAGATCTCCAAAAGAGTTTATAAGTTGCTAAGAGAGGCAATGGACGAGAATGACGCCTACTTGGGTGTGGATTGTGCCATCATTTGGAAGATGAAGGTGCCTTGGAAGATAAAAATTTTCTTATGTCTCCTCAAAAGAGGGAGGTTGCCCACGAAGGTAAGGGTGCAACGGTGGCTTTCGAAGAAAGACACAACTTATTATTTATTTTTTTTGATAGGAAAAAGGAAGATCACGAGATCACTAATCATCCAAATTTCATTAATAATTGTTAGGAAATAAATGAGAATCCAATTAGTAGTTGTCTTGCTTATTTTGGGTCTGTGTTATTCTTAGTAAGTTGGCGTGTTTTCCTTTATTGTATCGAATCCTCTCTCTATATAAAGGGAGGCTTGGCTTGGTTATTGATGAAGAAAAATCACTCACAAAATCTCCACATGGTATCAGAGCCACCGATTCTGGTGGTCTAGGATTTAACGAAGAAGATCTAGAGGGGGAGGCCCTCTGGTGGCGTCGTCATTCTCTGACGAGCCACCAGAGAGGCTCTCTCCTCTCCTAACCTCTCTTTTCTTCCTTTCTTCTGTTCTTCTGTTGCTGCTGCTATCACCGTTGCTAGAGGGAAAAGGCACCACCAGCCCACCACTGGTGAGGAACCCACTGTGGGGGTGGTCGCCTGGACTCTAGCTTCCTCCCCAACTATCGTCGGCGGCCATCGAACTCGCCATGCATCGTCGACAATCTCGTCTTCAACCGACGTTGCCCCTAAAGTTAAATCCGGATTGAGGTTTTGACCCACTAAACCTCGCTTGTTTGACGATCTAGCGGTGCTACTTGTCTCCTTGGAGGCCAACCTACCGGACCAAGGTGGTACGAGTGACCTCCGGCTCACGAGAGCGTTGCCACCGAAGCCATCAGCCACCACCGCTGCTGACTATGGGGGAGAAGCCCCCCTTCTTAATCGATCAGGTAAATTAAAAAAGGTGTTATTTGTGTGGGGGTTGTGAGTTTGTTAGTTTTGATGTGTTTTGTTTTTGGGGGATTTGCGTGTGCACCGTTCTAAAGTCTTGTTTTCCTTTTTTTGACCTTATGTGTGAATGAGTGAGAGAAGTGAAGAAGACGGGAGTCTACTCAAGATGTCATATTAATGGGTAGTACTCTCACGCACCATTGGAAAGCCAAGCAGTAGACCTTGACTCCAGGGCGTACAAGAAGAGGCACCCGAGTTTGAAGACACTAAGAAGGGACTACTACGTCAACTATCATTGATCTCTACCATTATGAACATCTACAGGATTCAAGTCTTCACCGTCTCTTGCATCTTGACTTGCGGGGGAGTGTTAGGAAATAAATGAGAATCCAATTAGTTAGTTATCTTATTTTGGGTCCATGTTATTCTTAGTAAGTTGGTGTGTTTTCCTTTATTGTACCAAACTCTTTCTCTATAAAAAGAGAGGCTTGGCTTGGTTATTGAATAAGAAAAATCATTCTCCCTAAATCTCCGAGATAACAAAATAAAAGGAACATGCTTATAGTAAATCAAGTCACAACTCAGACAGGCCACACACCTCCCTTACTATATTCTCAACCAACATTCGTTCCTTTATGAAAATCACATCATTCCTCTGGCACCAAATAGACCATAGAGCAGCCATCGCTTTAACCCAACCAGCTATGTCAGCATGAACCAAGGACCTGAGAAAAGCCCATCTTCCAAAACAATAAACACTCTTCCCACATCAAAAGCGAAGGTCCCTCCTCCAAAGAAAATATCTTAAAAGCTTTTGAAATAGAAAACCTCCCCTCATTCCAAGCGAATCCATCAACAAGCTCCTCACCAACATAAATCTCTTGTAGCATCTCTAATAAGTTTTGCAACTCCAGCATGGAGGGCTCAAAAAGACCCAACTCCAAAACAAGGGACCAAGCACCTGAAGCAGAATCCCAAACGTCCAAGACAGTAGCGTCATTGGTCGCAGTTAAGCCAAACAAGCATGGGAACATATCAGAAAAGGCCCCACATTTTGTCTAATTATCTTGTCAAAATCGAAAGGAACAACCTTTACCAATCCTTGATACAAAAAAATTCAAAGCAGCACCCTTTAGTATAGACAACCCTATTGAGCTTTAGAAGGCAGACGACCTAACCCTTCTGGATCGGCCATAAACCACATCAACAGGATCTCCATAGTAATCCTCAATATCCTCTTCAGAAGGCCCCCACCAATAGAAAGGAATCCTACCACCCACTTCATCAAGAGAGCCTAATGAAATCTCTCCAAACTTCTAATGCTAAGCCCACCTCTCCTCTTTGGTTTGCAAATCTTCCTCCATGGAACCAACTGCAAAAAGCGGCCATCATGATCCGACCCCTTCCAAAAACATCGCTTCCTTGGACATAATCTTGTTAGGTGGTCTGAACATAAAAATGTAGAAGACTGCTACAATTGACAAAACTTATTTAATGACCAACCTCCCATCATGGGAAAGAAGCTTTCCACTCCAACCAATCAACATCCTATTCAACCTTTCCTACACCACCCTTCAGTTAGTCGCCATTAACTGCTTTCCCTTCAATGGAAGCCCCAAATAAGTAATCAAAAGCTGAACAACTGGTGAATCAAGAGCCTCTGAGATGGTAGCCTCCCCCACACTGCCCGTGTGAAAGGGGACAACGACTAACTTTCTTCCATTCATGAGAAGGCCAGACAAATCATCAAACATTCTTACCAATTGCGTCACATGCTTGGCTTGATGCAAGCCCCCTTGAATGAAAAAAATCGTATCATTCGCACACTATAATAATGGGGTAAGCAACAAACCATTAGATTTCAGAGAAAATTTGGAAAGCAAGCCCCCCCTACACGCCTTAAAGGCTAGAGATGCCAAAGTTGTCCAATAACCGTTACAACCCTTTGTTGCTGGATCCAGGATCTACATGCCCATTGACCAACTTAGAGAAAGAGGTCGTCGTAATACATCTCTTCATTATCCAAACCTAAGACTCCAGGAATCCCTTCCTCCCAATAATCTTCCACATATAAGCTTAAGACATTGAAGCATAAGCCTTAGAGAAATCAACCTTCCACATCAAGGCAGGAGAGGCACTTCTATTCCAGGCCGCAATTATCTCTTTGGCTAAAACAAAAGAATCACAAAGAGATCTTCCAAAAATGAAAGCAGATTATACTGGAGCTATCAAACCAAGGAGAACTAGGGGCAATCGATTAGCAAATACCTTTGCCACAATCAAGCAAATTGCATTCGACAAGGTAATCGGCCTGAAACTATCCACAGTATTGGTGCCCTCCTTTGGAAGTAAAAAAAGATAGAAACAGTTGAGCAATATTACCATGGAAAATTCTCGGATCATTGCCACCACATTTGACCCAACAGCATCCTCGAACTCCTTATAGAACAATGCCTAAAGGCCATCTAAACCAGGTGATCCCTCAGCCTTAAGGCCATGCAAAGTGACCAAAATCTCCTCTTCTGAAACCTCTCTGATCAACCTCACCAAATTCGAAGATCCCAATCCACATTCCAGGAGCTCTCCTGCTACTAATGGCATGAGAATGACTCATGACTACCTGGCAAATCTGTTCTCTATCATCCGGCACCTCATTATCCACACGCAGAGAGGAAAACCATGTTGGCCCTCTGTCTAGAACTGGTTGTCAAATGGAAGAACCTCATGTTGGAATCACCCTCCTTAAGCCAAAGTTGCCTGGATTTCTATCTCCAATCTATCTTCCTTTTACGGTCCTCATCTCTAATAACATTCTGAACACGTATCCTCTCCTGCTGGTTATTTTGGTCCAATTGGTCCAAGCCTTCTCTCTCATCCAGTCTAGCGAAAGACTCCATTGCATTTCTCCTGGTGCCCTTACGTCTCAAAGAAATCTTCCTTTTAAATTCAATCAATGGTTGTCTAATTGTTAACATACGGGCCACCAAGGTGTATGTAGTTGATGTGGAGGTAGGAACATTGCAACGCTTTTCTTTGAGAAAGTCACGAAAACCCGATCTCAACAACCATGACTTTTGGAACTTGACAGGTCGAAAAGACCCCCCTTGCCGCTATCCTAAGCCAAAGATGTGTGGTTCAAAAAAGGTCTCACTAGAGCCGAGACCGTAGCCCCATCACAAGCCTTCGCCAAGAAAACGATAGAGAAGAATTGGTCTACTCTTTATATGGGTTGGAAGATGAGGATGTGGCACATTGCAAAGGAGCTTTATGGACGTTTGAGCATATTGGCTCTGGAGGATGGCACTGTGGATGACTTTTGGAGTTCCTTGTGCAGTGGAGCCACGACAAATCCTAGTGTTTGGGTTAAGCTGGCTACTAGGTGGTGGTCGATGTGGTTGCAAAGGAACCAAACCATCTTCATGGGGGATAGGGTCTAGTTGGAAAATGTTTAAGCGAAGTGCCTTCTTTTTTTAGCTATTTGGACGTTTGGTAGTCATTCTTTTCCTTTTCACAAACAAAAGAGAATAGCCATCGACTTATTTCCTTTCTTTCTTCCAAAAAAAGAAACTTTACAAAAGTCATAGTTTTCTCCCTTCAAAAAACTCACCATTATAGTGAAGTAGTGAATAGTTCTATTATGTGGCAAAATTTCTATTTTACCCTATTTGATATAAGTATCATTATTTTGGAGAGAAAATACAGCCTCATATTCGTATTCCTTAACAGCTTTGGAGAAGCATGCTATCTACTTCTTTATGTTTCATGAGTATGGTCTAGATTATTACTAAGGCTTCAATGTTGACTGTAGGTACTCTGCAGAGGACACTGGTCCAGTTAGTTGTATAGCGTGGACACCTGAGAGTTCTGCATTTGCTGTTGGTTGGAAGCATAGAGGACTTACAGTTTGGTCTGTCTCAGGATGTCGGCTGATGTGTACAATTCGGCAAATTGGAATAAATTCTACTTTGTCTCCTGGTGTAAAGCATAACCATGGTTTCAGACATGAACCTCTTTATGGTGGTACATCTTTTGTACATTGGGATGAGCATGGGTACAAGCTATATGCTGTCGAGAGAAGCTCATCAGAAAGGATTTTGGGATTCTCGTTTGGCAAGTGTTGCCTGAATAGAGGCCTTTTGGGTGCATCTTTTGTTCGTCAAGTGATATTTGGTGAAGATCGTATTCTTGTTGTGCAATCTGGTGAAACAGATGAACTCAAAATATCGCATATTAACCTTCCTGTCAGAATCAGTATTCATGACAAACAACATTTCTTTTATATATTCAAGAAGTTTCAAAGTTTCTAATTTACCATCTCTTCGCAGGTATCTTATGTTTCACAGAATTGGCCCATATTGCATGTTGTTCCAAGCCAAGATGGTATGTACTTGGCAATTGCTGGTCTGCATGGCCTCATCTTGTATGATCTGCGTGGCAAAAGGTGGCGTGTATTTGGTGATGTATCTCAGGAACAAAAGATTCAGTGCAAAGGACTTTTATGGTTGGGGAAGATAGTTGTTGTGTGCAACTACGTTGAGTCTTCCAGTATGTGAGTATTATCCTGCTGAAAGATAGTTTTTAATTTCTCTTACAGAATTCCTGATGTCTCTGTGCCATGTATGGCTCCAAAGCAACCGAAGGTTGTTAACCTTAATATCTTTCAAGTTAATGGCAGAACTTCTTACTGTTAAAAGTTTCTGCATAAACATTCTTTGATTTATGGGTCTGATCACTATCTATTTCTGAATTTGCTGGTCAATCACAAATCTGTTTTCTTTTTTACCAGGTATGAGCTGCTATTTTATCCTAGATATCATCTTGATCAGAGTTCCTTGCTTTGTCGGAAACAATTGATGGGAAGGCCAATGGTCATGGATGCATTTCAAGATTATATTCTTGTCACCTTCTATCCATTTGATGTTCATATTTTCCATGCCAAACTCTCTGGAGACTTAACTGCTTCTGCAAATCCAATTTTAGAGGTACGTTTCAATTCGTTTTCTTGAAATGTTATTCAGATATTCTATCTCTGGTGTTTTCTAATGCTATGAATTTGCTAACGTAAAAATGAACCAAAAAGATGCTGCGCTTCTGACAATGAAATGAAAAACAGCTTTCGACCATACATGAGCTTTCTATCATGACTGCAAGAAGTCATCCAACAGCAATGAGGTTTTTACCAGATTTGAGCTCAAAAGAAGGGGATTCACAGAGTAGTCAGCTTTTCACTTGTTCAAAGTCATCACCTAGACAGCCTTCTAGGTACTTTTGTTTATTCTGCCTACTTTGGATGTATATAAAGCTGTGAACTTGACCTTAATCCATGAACTGACTAGAAATATTTTGCTAGATGTTTGGTGTTGAGAACAAATGGTGATCTTTCTTTACTAGACTTGGATGATGGCCATGAACACGAACTTACTGATTCAGTTGAGATGTTCTGGGTGACATGTGAACAGTCAGAACAAATGGGTAATCTGATAGAGGAGGTTTCGTGGCTAGATTATGGTAGCCGTGGTATGCAGGTAGATCATATAGTAAGAAACCTTTATATTTTATGTTATCATAAGACAATGGGACCTTCGTTCCATTCATAACTTGTAATTTTTTTCTTATCCAATCAAATTTATGTGGAAATAACTTTCTCAGGTTTGGTACCCTTCTCCCGGTGTTGATCCATTTAAGAGGGAATACTTCTTGCAGGTTCTTACTTTTCTGATTGTTTTGGTTATGCTGCTTGTAGCCGAACTTGAACCTCAATTATGCATCACTTCTATCAAATTTCTTAGTTGTTTAAGGCTGTCATGCTGGAGATACTGTTGTCTTTCTACTTAAGGTGTTAGCTGTGGTCAATGTAATTCTTGACATGATAAATGAGAAGGTCTTGATGCTAATTGGCATGGAGAACATCCCACGCTTTTTCTTTACTTGTTCTTTTTCTTGAGAGGCCCACAATCATATTGGCATTGACTGGATAGGTGGTTTTGACTCTGATTGATCTTGAGTGGCCTACAATTAAAGATATCTGGCTTTTGCACTCTCTAAAAAGAAATTTGTTAATGGTCGTTGGTGACCATGTAGGATTTCAACACCACCAAGATGATTTGTAGAAAGGGAAGCCCCATGAGGATCGGAGAGGAAGTAATCAACCATGGGGAGAAGAAATTTTTACAAGAAGCTAGCGCAAGACTAGTGCTTAGCTGATACATGACTCCCCAACTTCTCACTATATATGGTATAAGTACATGACTCCTTTATCAGAGGAGAGGAAAAGAGAGTAGTAGAAGATGAGATAAAGAGTGGGGATGAAGCCGATCCCCTTGCTAGGTTCCCCTCCTACCCTTGTATACATGGGAATAGGGTAGTACATTGTCTAACTTACTTTCATAAGAAATGAGAAGTCTAATCTTCATTGGAAGCCCTAATCCTTATTATGCAGGCGACTGGGAAACATACAAGTGGGCATTTACGTAACTGGTAAGTTATAAAGAGAAATTAAAAATAGAAAGAGAGCCTAACCTCATCACCCCGCTCAACTAGGGCATACATATCTAGGATGCTCAGCTTGGAAAAAATTTGTCAAACAAAGGCTTGGGAAGTACTTTGATGTTGAATGATCCTGGAAAGAGACGCGAGTGGTTTAGATGAGCCCCTTCTTAATTAAATCTCTTGTATAATGGCAGTTCATTTCAACATGCTTTGTCGTTTCACAGAACAAAAGATTGTTTGTAATGTAGGAAGCAGCTTTGTTGTCACATCACATCTCCATGGAGTCCATAAGAAGATTTAGATTATATAGTATAGGTCATATCCATATCTCCTGTGGAAAAGTTTGAGCCATGGCATGGTACTTAGACTCAATACTCGAACTGGAGACAGTTCCTTGCTACTTGCTCCTCTTAAGACACCTTACATAATTTGTATTTTACAGGAAATAACATTAAGAGAGATTCCCTTTGCGAACAAGAGTCCTTTCCTTAGTGATGATTTTAGGTATCTAGGTATCATCATGGTTGCATTCTGGTGCATCTTGGTTGGCTTGTACATGAAATGACTAGGTTTCCCAATTACCAATAAGATGTTAGGATGCATAATGGTCAAATATAAAAGCTTTCTAATTAATGTTTTGAATTGGTGAGCATCAATTGGAGGTAGGGATGTAAGTTTTGGTAAACTCGACCTAAACTTGACTCCACCCAAACTGAAAAGAATGGGTAAAACCTGACCCGAACTCGACTCAACCCGAACTGAAAAGAATGGGTAAAATCTGACTCGAACCCAACTGTGTTTGGGTATGGGTATGGATCTATACCCGATTACCCATTCCGAGTATTCGAATAAAATCTCCATTTACTCGAGATATGTCTCTCCATAAGTCCCTCGACCCTAACTTCTCTCATGATTCCCTTCATGATTTTGAAGGTTGGGAGTACTTTTGAAGCTTTCATTGAACATTTATTTCGAGGATGGGGATTCTTTATTTAAAATGTACTTGTATTTTGTCTTTCTTTGTATTTTTTATTTTTTATTTTTAATATATTCCCTTTTAATGGCTCTTTTTGTAATAATTTCAAAGGGGATCAATAAAATTGGAGTAGCCCGAGCTCATATATTTCAAGCTTGTTAAAAATAAACAATTGATGAATCGTGCTATAGATTTCTTTTGCTATAGATTTTTTTTCTTCTTTAGCTCTAATTTGGGTATGATTTGATTGTAAGATCAATTTATAAATGGGTATCCGATAGATAAATAGATGTTCGATGGGTAGATGGGTATGGGTTTGTATTCTTGTACCCGATAGGTAAATGAGTAGAATATGTGTATGGATTTTGTAAATGGATATGAGTTTAGTCAAACTCGACCCATTGGCATCCTTAACTGGAGGTGTAGTCATTATAAAGATGGACCTTTAGGTTCATAGGGATATGTGTTGGTTATCTCCGAATATGTTGATCTCTTGCAAAAGATTAGTAGCATCCTGGGATAATGATGTGCCTCATTTGAGAAAGTAATGAATAGGTCCTAAGTCCTTAATCATAAAATTCTCAACCATGCATTTTAAATCAGAAATCCTTTGAATATCATCACCAATAAGTATGATGTTGTTGACTGACAAGCATCACTACTATTCCTTAAGACATTTGCTGCATAGACAAGAAGTGATTAGCTGAAGATCTACGAAATTCAAGGGTTTCAACAACTTCAAATAGCTTTTAGAATTAGGTTTTGGGACTTTGTTTCAGTTCATATATAGGCTTCCACAATTAGCACAACTTGATGCACTCCCTTGAGACTCAAATCCAGGTGGCACCTGCTATGCTTACATTAGCTTCTGTAAGTTGCTGTACAAGAAGGCATTCTTTATATCCAACTAATGGAAAGGTTAATCACGTTGCACTGCCATTGAAATGAGAAATTGAATTGTAGGAAGTTTGGCCATTGGAGAGAATGTATCAAATAAGTCTAAACCATATTTCTCATTAAAACTCTTTTCCATTAGTCTGGCCTTGTACCTTTAAAGTGACCGATTTGGGTTGTACTTTATGGTAGAGATCCACTTAGAACCAACCACAGTGAGATTACGTGGTTGTTCCATCAGTTCCCAAGTATCTTGTGATGGGAGTCACCACGTTCATCTCCTCATCCATAGCTTGCTTCCACCTCAACTGAAGGCGAGCCTAATGATGCGAGGTGGGAATAATATTGAGAATGTCATGGTAGTTGCTATCGGGATTATGATCGAAGATATGCCACTGAGACGTGTTTGGATATAGGATGCAATGTACAATTGCGTGGAGCCTTTCATAAAGGTAAAGGCACATCTAAATTATCTACAACAATTGTATCATCAGTAGGAAACATATCATTAGTAGGTAAAATCTCTGCAGCTACCTTAGGGGTTGATCATTGCGTTGCTCAAAAAGGGAGGTACAACAGTGATATTTTAGGAGGATCCTAGTACTTGGAATAGGTACAGGATGTAGAGAGACAAGGATATCCTCAAAGGCAATTGGGGGAATGGGCATATGAGCAACATCTGAAACCCAAACCACCTTGGACCCCATATTAGAGAAGTAGGATACTGTAGCAACCTGATGTCTAGCGGTGTCAAGTTGAGAATCTGAATCCGAATTGCACATTGTCCAACACATAAACATGAGAAGCATAACTATAATAAAATGAAACAACTAATCAAAATATAAAGTGTGAAATAATAAATAATAATAGGTTCATCTCTAAGCAGAAAAGTAACTAATATCCTTACGGTCCATGCTTCGCTTCCCACTTAAAGATATCCCCAATCGTCGCCTCAACTTGAGATGATCCACCTGCATATGAAGTTAAGCTAATGAAAATGAATCCCAAAATTGGATATTTTGGCAAGCAAAAGGAAGGCGTCAAGAGAAATAATAGGAGGAAATGGAATGATAGGAATAGTAGGAATGCATTATTAAAATCAAGTGTTTAAAATTAAAAGACATTGGTTAGTCACAATTAAGGTTTTAAATGTCGATTTATGTCATTTCGACGATTTTGGAAATACCCATTTCGGAGGCATGTTGGAGACATATCAAGGAAATGTCAGAATTTTGATGTTAAATTTTGATAACTTTGACATGCTAACAAGGTTTTAAATATCGATATTGATATCGTATCAACAAGTCAAAAAAGGGATATATCGGGGATATATCATGAATATATCGTTGATATTGGTGAACTTTAGGGAAATCACTTAGAAAGGCTCAAAATATCCTAAAATGTCACAAATTTTATGAAAATTGACATTTTAATAACTAACGCGTAATGAAGAAATGCCTAGAAAACGAAAATCATAAATTTGGAATGAAAACATAATAGAAATGTACCAGTCGCATATTGGCAAAGTCATATATTGAAAAGAAAGTGTACATAACATGATAATAATCGAATAATGTTCATAGTATTAGAGCCTTCGCTTTAGGCTCTTTGTGCGTGTGGGTTGTTGACCACACGTTGGTGATATCCGCATCTAGAAGGTCTTTAAATCCGACGCTTTATAAGGAGGAAGACTACAGAAGATGGCGGAGTTAACCATGATGGTCGGAAATGCCACGATATCAAGAGAATGCAAGAAGAAAAAGAATTAAAAAGGAGATCTATCAAGTTATTTGCATATTGATGTTTTACATCCGATTTTTTACTCTCCTTTAAAAGAGGACATTTTCCTAGAGAGAAGATGTCAAGGAGAGGATACCACAGTCCACATGATGACTTTCAAGGTTGCCAAAAGGAGCAACTTCCTAGTTTGCGAAAAGACTACTGGTTAATCCAAGAAGTTCATTTCCTAAAGATTCAGGCAAGGTGCAAAGACTACCACGTGGGGCTACTAGTACCTCACGCGTGGTTTCTCTCACGTCTATCGATCTTGAGAAGACAAGTCAAGCTATCGTGACGACTTTTCAGGTTGCCATAGATGCAACGACTTCAGAGGTTGCAAAAGGTTACGAAGAAGACTGAGAGCTTGTTGACTTGTCAAAGAAGACTGAGAGCTTGGCTCTCGAAGAAGATGAATGGTGGGACGCTAGCCTCATAAGTTGAAGACCAAGTCGTCGGCCTCCCAACCTTCGACTTGAGGGGGAGTGTTAGGACGATAGAATAAAGCCACGTGGACAGGTCACATGCCAGTTAACAAGCCATGTTGACTGTCCACGTGGCAGTCAACTGGAAGGCCCATAGGGTAGGCGGTCATGGGTCTTTGGACCCAAGTTTGGAGGTTTTTGCTTAGGGAGGAAGTTTTCTATTTTTAGGAAAATATTTTAGGAAAAGAGTTTGAGATTTGATTTGTTTAAAGAGATAAGATATTTTTTTATGAGATAAGATCTTTTGTTTCTAATTGTAGGGATATGTTCTCTCTATAGAAAGAGATCCTTCCCTTGTTTTTTCTTTTGAGCAATAATAATATTTCCTACCAAAGCTTCTCTCCTTTTTCTCTCTTCTTCAAATAACCATTGCCAGCCACCACAAAGGGCAGTCGACCCTCTCCTTGTCGGCAGACTTGCCGGCCACCTTGGCGGGCGACCTCCTCCTCCTACTGGCCTCCTCTGACTGGCCATAAGGAGGTCGTTTGGCTTCCTGTAGCAGTAGCCGCTGCTCTCTATCCACACATGTGGATGGTCCCCTCTTGGGACTATTTTTCCCAAGCAGAAGGAGCCTCTACGCTCTGATTTGCGTCAAGTTGTGACAATAAATAACACTATATAATAAATCACCTATCCATTATAAATTATTATAGTATTATTTATAAATATCATAACTATTATTATAAATATGGACACTATAACACTATAATTTGTAATACTTGTAATAACTTATAATAACTTATAAATAAAGTTACTATAATTTACAATACTCTTGATATTTAGCTCTATCCATTATAATTTATAAGTTATTACATGATTCTTTTGATTCTCAAACTTATTGTAATATTATATAATATTATAATGTATATTGTGTAAGCATTAACCTGCATTCATGAACAACACTTGTTCACAGTTATTTTTTTGTTCTTTGCTTATGTGTAAACTTTGATTTCTTATCTTTATGTTACTGATTGCATGTGTTTTGAATCTTATAGATGGTTGAATCAAGGAAAAAGCATCTATATTGGAAATATGTGACATTGAAGGAACCTAAAAAGACAAATGGCACGAAGTACAATTTCTGTGGTAGGATAGCCAAGGGAGGGATTTATAGAGCTACTGGATATATTACTGGTGGTGATAAGAATACAATAATATGTCCAAAAGCTCCACACCATGTCATAGAAGAGTTGAGAGAGTATTCATAGTCTAAGAAGGAAGAGAAAGAAAGGTTCATGAGAGATTTTATTTATGATGAGCCACTATATGATGATGGTGGAGAAAAGAACAAGAGGTAAAGGAAGTGAATGTGTTTTGAGGACCCATGGATAAATTCACAACTAGAAAAAAGGAGCGAATCCCACACAGTTACAGGCAAAGAATGCTTGTCTCATGACTATGTGCTAGTGGGAGTGAAAGTGGACTTTCTATGATCAAGAAGTTTCATGGACACATGGATAGGTTTACTGAGCTAGACACTGAGAATGTGGTTCGTGAACAAAAAAAGAGATTATTGACAAAATAAAGTACAATTTTTGAGGTTTTTAAGAAAGAAGAGATGCGGTTGTTCGAATCATTGTGAAATCGATATACCGTAACATTGCATTCAATGTTGTTAAAGATATTTGGTTTGAGATAATGATAGAGGCTATTGGTCGTTTTAGCCTTGGATTGAAGCCTCTTTACCATGGAGGGTTCCTCTACGGAGACATTCTGTGAATGAGACTCAAGATTTTATCACCAAACACCAGGAGGCTTGGAAGAAATATTTATGCACACTAATGACATATGGTTGGATAGATAGAAAGAGTAGAACACATATTTTTTTTGGTTAATTCTTCCATGGGGAATGTGTTCTTGGAGTCCGTTGATGCCTCATTCTACATAAAAATTGGGGAGAAGCTTTACGAACTTATAAGTGGCATGATTGCTTGTGTCGAAGAAATATATGTAATTTAAGTCATTAGTGACAATGCATTCAATTATGCTATTGCCGGTAATAAATCTCAACTTATTTTAATATATATATTTTCTTTACTAATGTAAATATTTAGAATGACGTCCATAGCCAAGTTACTAGAGGCTAAGAATCCACATGTTTATTGAACTCCTTGTGCTACACATTGCATCGACTTAATGTTAGAGGATTTTGGCAAGTTAGAGGATGTAAAGACGACTCAAGAATGCAATGTAATTGAGTAGTTACATATACATACATCATTCGATCTTGAATTTAATGAGGTAGTTCACAATTATCCTTTATATGACCTAGAATACTCCAAAAAGATACATTTGACTGATTGAGGGGATATCTTATCCACCTTGAACAGGTGAACAAAGTGCACTCAACGAAAAATAGCAGGAGTAATAGGGAAAAGAACTCTACTAGGAAACACCGACTGGTGTGTTTTATCACCCAAAACAGAAGAAGACACCTGGTCCACCAAAAAGGTAGAAGATTTATTTGGAATATAATAGTATGTGTAACATCCAAAAGATGATGGAGCTTACATTCAACCACCCCATTCTGTTGGGTGGTATGAATGCAAGAGGTCTGAAGAATGACCTCCATAGAGTAAAACAATGAGTTTGGCATTCATAAATTTGAGTCCATTATCACTCCTAACAATTTTGATAATGAAAAACTGAACCATTATTTCTTAAATAAAATTTTGACAAGGATATGAACCTCAAACTTTTCTTTCATCATAAAAACCTAAGACATCTTGGTACAATCAACCAACAAAAGAAATGACCAAAAGCTTCTAACACTATGGACCCTACTCGAGCCCCACACATATAGGCTCAGTACGCTTATTTTGGGATGGAAATGATGATCGGTGTGCTTGCCAAGTTGACAAGCTTCACAACGAAAATAACTTGCGAATGACAAATCTGGAAACGGACGACGAAGTATGGGCGGATGAGGGTGGCCAAGACGAAGGTGCCACTGAAGAGCATTAGTGGCACAGACAACAATAGTAGAGGAAGGAGGTGGAACGTGAAGGTAGTATAGGCCATTCTACTCAAGTCCTCTATCAATCCGCCTCATCGTTTGAAGGTCTTGCAAGAACAAATACTGGCCAGAAAAATAGCCTGGCATCGAAGATCGCTTGTAATCTGGCTAACATACCTCAAATTAAGTGCAAATTTCAAAGCATGCATGACATTAGAAAGGGACAAAGTAGGAGATAGGGAATATTCCCTAGTCCTGTAACAGGTGACAAGCCCCCATCTGCTAACTTCACCTAGTATGGGGTAGCAAGATCCAGAAGGGAAGAAAATAGATCAGCATCACCAATGATGTGAGAAAAAGTACCTGAATCTGCAATCTAGGTTGGAGAATGGGACCTGATAGACATGGCAGAGGTACCTATGAACTGCTAAACAGATGCCCCAGTTGAAGTGGAGGCTTGGGAAGCAATAAACCTCTCATGCTTTGAATTCGAAATAGTAATATGACTGTTGTCCTCGTGTGCCTAAGTAGTATCCTTTGTAGAAACCTGGTTAGCACGTGATCCATTTCCTAAGGATAGTTGTGCTTAACCTAGTAATGAAACAACAGTGTGGCTGTTCCAGTGACAATACTCACAGAAAAGGGTAGCCTGTTTATGACCGCAACCACCATAGGCACCACCATGACTGCGACCACCCCGATCTCTAGGAGTAGGATTCCTACGACCATGGCCTACGGAAGCCATGGCAGAGGAATTTGACATAGGTATAGGGTTAGAGGTCTCTAGTCTTGACAGATGAGCATAAATCTAGGCCGGTGTTGGGATCTCATCCATCGTCATAAACTGGTCTTTGACCCCCTTGTACTCAGGGTCAAGATCAGACAATAGCTGTATGGAATGAATTGCCTCTTGTTGTTTCGACATGACTACAACATCAGAAGATATAGGCTAATGTATGTCCTGTTCGTCCCATAAATTCTTCATTGTGCCGTAGTACTCAGTTAAGGGCATGGTGCCTTTCTTGAGTGTGTGTAGCTCCTGCACAACACGATAGAGATGAGTAATGTTGCTCTTGTGGGAGTTTATTTCATGTAACACCTCCCACATCTTCATTGAAGCATATGCCATGACCTGTTTTGCCCTTGTCTAGGTCATGTTATTTAAAGGGCACGTGACTAGCCAATCATTGCTTGTCTCCTAATTGCAGACTTTATGGCAGGCTTATCTTGGGTGAGGATATATTCCTTGCAATGAGGGTCAACGAACCAAGAAAAAGACAAAGACTAGAGTAAGAAGTTGGATTCGTTCAACTTTATAGAAGTCCCATGGATGTGTAGGGAAGCGCTTGTGGTGGATACTTTCCCCATCGAATCGCTCATGGAGTCCTTTTGATTTGCCATGTGTACTTGGTTCGTGGAACCAACGTCCAATTATATTGTAGTAGCAAAATCAGATCATGTGTTTCTTAAAAAGCACAAAATCAATATGAAAATAGGGTATTTCAAACCATCTAGGGTGTAGCTACACTTGTTGGGGCGCGATAAAGCCCCAAATAGGGTAGCTTCTTCATTGTAAGTTGTTGGCGATGGAGGAAGGAGGGTGCTGGGCACCCCCGCTGAGATGAGTTGCCTCCCACTCACACCCAACGAGATTCGAGTGGCGTTAGAAGAGGCAAGGGAGAAGATAAGGGTCGGTGGTGGCGGCGTTAGCGACCTTATAAGGTTACTAGCGGTGGCACATGAAGGAGGACCCTCTGCGATGGTGTTGGAGAGATCACGCGAGGCAATGGTGCTGGAGGCTCCCTCGAGGTCTCACCGATGGCGCTGGGCATGAGAGGGGTCGCTAGAGGTGGCGAGCCTTGCAAGAGAGGCGCTGGAGGAGGGTAGGTGGTGTCGGAGAAGAAGAGAGAGGGGTTTGGTGGAGGGTTGGAGGCTAGGATTTGGTAGGGACCCAGGCACCGGTCTAGGACTGTTGCTCTACTACTATGTTAGGACAAATAAATCAGTTGTTTATTCTATGGAGCCCTTGGTACCTTTATATAGTCGAAAGAAGTGAAGTGTCTTATCTCGTAAAGAAAATCCTACACCTCTTTTGCAGAGAGAGGTGAGGTGGAAATATTACAGGACTCCAAATAGAAATAAAAAATGACACTAACACTCTCATAACATAACGTAATACCCTCCCTTAAGCTGGAGCATCTATATCAACCATGCTCAGCTTGTTTCTACACTTCTCAAACAAGGAGCGTGACAAGGGCTTGGTGAACATGTCTGCAGTCTGCTTGGATGAATCTAAGCAGGAAATGCGAAGTAGGCCTTGCTGAATCAGGCTTCTAGTATAGTGATAATGTACCTCCACATGCTTTGTCTGTTTATGAAACATAGGGTTATTATCACAATACATCTCCATAGGATCCTCAATAGTAACATGGAGATCCTTCAATAATGACTGTATCTAGATCAACTCAATAGCAGTATGTGCCATAGCATGGTACTCTGATTCATCACCGGAACGTGACACCACACTTTGCTTCTTGCTCCTTTATGTCACCAAACTTCCTGCAACAGAGTTACAGAAACTTGTGGTGGCCCTCCTGTCCGCAATATCACCTACGTAGTCGGCATCAGAGTACCCAACAACAGTCATTGGAGCTCCTCTCTGGAAAAGAAGTCTTCGGCCTGGAGCCTCCTTAATATACCTCAACACCTGCATTACTGTCTGCCAATGCTTCTTTGTAGGCCTGTCTAGAAATTGACTCAACTTGCTCACTGCAAGGCTGATATCTGGCATAGTGATAGTCAGATAGAGCAATTTTCCTACAAGCTGCCTATACACCTTATCCATAAGTCGAGCAGACTCACCAAATAGGTGAACCTTTGGATCCATAGGGATATTTGCTCCCTTAGACCCAAGCATGCCAGCCTTTTGAAGAATATCCAAAGCATATTTCCTCTGGGACATAACAATCCCCCGATTGCTCGTGGCAATCTCAATACCAAAGAAGTACTTGAGTCTCCCAAGGTCCTTCACCATTAACTATTGTGCCAAATACTCCTTGACCCGGGATATACCAGCCATGGCATCACCTGTGAGAATAAGATCATCTACATACGAAGTAGAGCCACAACACCCGTACTAGTCTTTCTTACAAACAAAGAATGGTCAGATGTAGACTTCTGTAATCCAATCACTGACAAAGTTTCTGATAGTCATTGGAATTATGCTCTGGGACTTTGCTTAAGGCCATAGATTGTCATACATAGTTTACACACGCACAACCCTGAACCTCGAATCCTAGAGGCTGCTGCATGTATATCTCCTCTTGAAGATCTCCATGAAGAAAAGCATTTTAGACATCTAGTTGATAAAGTGGCCAACTAGAGTGTGCAACCACAGAAATAAGAATACGAGCAGTAGAGAGCCGAGTCACTGGTGAGAAGGTGTCAAAGAAATCCACTCCATAAGTCTGAGTGAATCCTTTGGCCACAAGATGAGTCTTGTACTGAGAAATAGACCCATTAGTGTTGTATTTCAAGGCAAAGACCTACCTTGCTCCAACAAGATGTGCACTAGATGGTAAAGAAGCAAACTCCCAAGTGCCCTTGTCACAAAGGGTACCCATCTCCTCCATTGCATCTTTCCAATGTGGACTCAGAAGTGTTTGCTGGTAGGATGTAGGTATCTCAGAACTAGACACAACTGTAAATGCATGAAACGCAGCACCTAGAGAATGAGTAGACACTACGCTCCCAGCCACACTGTAATGGGCACATGATCGAGGGGCCTTTCGAATAGCAATGGGTATATCATCATCAATACTCGTGGAAGTAGGATCTGGAGAAACATTTGCAGGTGAAGCACTCTCAGTGGTCTCAACCTCCACACCTACTGACATTATATCTGAAGGAGCCTCCTTTGTATGAGTATCTGTACTTGTAGAAATCTCCTGAGTCGAAGTAGCCTCCAGGTTATTAACATTAATCAGAGGAGACTGTGGAATGGATGGAGGAGGCTTTGACCTCTAAACAACTGGTAACTGATAAGTGTGACCCTTGAAGGTTCTTTCATCTGCTGGTACTAGCCTGAATGGGTTGGCAGATGACCCAATAGCTGGAGGATAACTACTACTATATGAGAATACACAAACGGTATAGGAGCAATTGGCACAGGAGCATACTCTAGCACACTCTGCACCTGTTTGGCAGCAACAGAAAAATAAGGTACAGTTTCATGAAAGGTGACATTTGCACTAACGTAGTGCTTCTGATGTAGAGGATTAAAACACCGATACCCCTTTTGAGTACGTGAGTAGCCAAGAAACACACACTTGACTACTCTAGGTGATAATTTATGTTGGCCAGGTCTAAGAAGATGTACAAAAGCTACGCACCAAAATGTCTTTGGTGGAACATCAAACAACTCTGCATCTGGATATAACACTTGCTATTGTACCTGCTCATGGATCATTGAGTTGGGAAATCTATTAATAAGATAGCAGGTTGTGAGAACTGCATTTCCTTAGTAATTATGTGACACTGTTATGAATATGGAGAGTTTTGGCCATATCAAGAATGTGCCTGTGCTTCTTCTCTGCAACCCCGTTTTGCTGAGATGTGTGGGGATAGGTTTGATGAGTAATACCATGTAAACTATAGAAATCTGCCAGCTGACGAGTGCAAAACTTCAATGCATTATCAGATCTGATAGTCTTGATGCAAACATCAAACTAATTCTTTATCATCAACACAAACTTCTCAATAAGGGGACCTACTTCAGACTTGTTATTCATGAGAAATAACCAAGACAATCAGGAAAAATCATCAACCACAATCAAATAATACCGATGTCCTTGTCTATTAGGGACCCCAAATATCAAGATGCACCAACTGAAAACATGAAGACGTACGTGGTCTGGTAGCAGCTGGAAAGGAAGATCTATGATGCTTCCCAAGTTGGCATGCATTACAAGAAAGTTATGTAGTTGGGGACACACGTGGAAGAAGTTTACGTAATTTGTCTAAAGATGGATGACCCAACCGTTTATGCTACTGTAGAGCACTACTTGAAGTAGAAGTCATTTGAGAAGGTGCAGCCATGGGACCTTGAGCAAGTCGATAAACACCTCTCTCTTTATATCTACTATCAATAGTCTTCCCTGTCATTTGATCTTGGAAAATGCATCCAAGCTCATCAAAGATAACACGACAATTCATTTGCTTGACAATTTCATTGACAGAGAGCAAATTCATGGACAGATCCGGAACCAACAAGATATGGTTAAGCTGCACAAATGAGGTAACATTAATTGCCCCTTGACCAGCAATAGGAGTGCATCACCCATCTACCACTTGTATAGTGCGACCTTGAGAAGCAGCTTGGATCTGCCCAAAATACAGTGGATTACCAGATAGATGATCGGAGGCACTTGAGTAATCAACCATGTCACATTAGTGGTTGGAGAAGAGTCACCCACGGCGATTCCCAACAGAATCTCTGACTGAGAAGAAGCTACTATGTCCACAAAATCATACTGCCCAAATATGATTTTTCCTCCTTAAGGACCTGCAGATTTGATTTTAATGCAACACAGGGGAATACACACCCCAAAACTCCTTTAATGACACGTACGACACAAAGTAGATATCATAAAGGGGAATACACACCCCAAATTGAATTACAAGGGGAATACACACCCCATAACCCGCACACAAGCAGTCTAAAAATTAGTTAACACTTTAAAGGGGAATACACACCTCACAAGATCATTAACAAACAGGGGAATGCACACCTCAAATCTAATAGAAAAGATATGAAAATACCATCAAATCACCTTCCTAGATGACCCTTGGCTTTAACATTCCATCAACTACAATCCAAAGGTCTTCCAATCTGACCAAGGCACTTATGTGCCCTCTCCCTGTTGCCGAACACACAAGCAGTGAGAGAAAGATCATGAAGAAATCAACGACTGCTTGGACTGCGGACGGGGGACGACTGCTCGATCAGTGGCGGCGGCCCACTTGGCCGGCAACGACGACGACTTGAGCGGCGGCGGGAGGTGGCTATCTGGCTGACGGCAACGGCTTGAGCTGCTGCTGCGAGCGGTCTAGCTGGCGGCCTGCCTACTGTTAGCGGTGGCGGTAGTGGTGGGGAGG
This sequence comes from Thalassia testudinum, assembly GCA_037157565.1. Taxonomy (NCBI): domain Eukaryota; kingdom Viridiplantae; phylum Streptophyta; class Magnoliopsida; order Alismatales; family Hydrocharitaceae; genus Thalassia; species Thalassia testudinum. The sequence goes on along the minus strand of JAZHRO010000015.1, from coordinate 17,679,346 downwards.
GGGGCTGATGGTAGAGGGGTTAGGGTTCTTTCGTTGGAGCCCTCAACTTGACTCTGATACCAAGTTGAAAGAAATGAAGTGTCTTATCTCGTAAAGAAAACTCTACACCTCTTTTATAGAGAAAGGTGAGGAGAAAATAATACAGAACTCCAAATAGAAATAAAAAATGACACGAACACCCTCATAACATAATGTACCATATATAGAAAGGCACAAAGGAAAAAATAACACTACACACCCTTAAACAAAGAAACAAATATCATGAAGTTCCAAACCAACCCGTACAGCTCAACAGTTACTAACATAAATTAAGTATGAGTTAGCTAATAATATATGAGTTCATCACATCCCCATGTTTAACTTTTGCTAGTCCTCGAGCAAAACAAAACTAGAAAAACGAATTTGAAATGCAACAATCATTGACGATGGAGTTTGAGCTAAGAAATTATTAGTCATGAGACATCAATCCTCACCAATCAAAGGAAACTGTACATAAGACCTTAACTATAAAGGCTCAATAGCTCTAAGGTATCGACCAAAATACAATTGCCTAATCCTATAAAACTCTATTAACCGTGGTTTGGGCCTCAAGAGCGATTTCATATCACTTGTCAATCCACTTAAGGTTTGAATAGAAATTGAAAATCTGCGCATTTGTGCTTGTGGCGCTGATTTGACTAGTAGGCAACTTACTCTAGAAAATTGAATTTTTGTTAAGACACGGGGCTACCCTTTACTTCATCTAATCATTAGTCTTTGAATTTGCCTTACCACAGATTGATAGCTTTCTTCCTCTCTTTTTCTATGCCAAGGTCAATACAAGAGCTGACTTAGTGTGTCTCTCTGGTTATGCCATTTGGCCTCTTTTTAATATTTCTCACTCCCTAACTCACACTATTTTCTTTTCTTTCATTTTTTTAATTTTCTTCTTCCCCCTACTAGTTTATTCACATCTCTTTGAACCTTCTTTTTCACTCATTTTTTTAGGGTAGGTGGGTCTTCTAAATTTGGTTCATGAACATCTCCTAAACAAGAATTTAGACAAGGTTAGGGTGTAGAGTTGGGATCTGAACACCCTACAACTGGGGAGCATACCTAGTGTAACGTGATAGTCATACGTTGTGAGGGTTTATGTGATTAGATATAAGATTAAGTTTGATTATTAAATTGGATCCTTAGATCTTACACTTTTTAAAAAACTTAGCTTATCGCGAGGATGGAGAATATTTGTGCCAGGATGGAGCATCGACTGTGTTGTCATCCATGGGAAGGGCAATTTGGGCAAGGGTGAATGTCAATTTAGGCATCGAGGGTGGGGAGGGGCAAATGTAGGGGAGATACATTAGATGTTAGATATGTGGGGACGGGAGATGGTATTAACCTGTGTTTGCTTAACACTAGTGCATGCTAGTGTTGGCAAAACATGAGTTTGCATACCCTAAACGCAGGTTTTACAAATGAGGGTTAAGTTGAGAAGTAAACAATGATTAACCCCAAGTAAACAGCGGTTGAATCCCATTTTGGGGAGTTAACTCGGGAAGTAAACTAGCCCTTATGAGTCCATTATGTGATGTGGAGATAAATCTCTAAGGATCCATTCATATGATTGAGAGTACAACACTAACATGGTTTCTAAAGATTGTCAAGCACATATATAGTGACATAATCCTCCTTTTCCGTAAGAAACTTAAATTCGTGGAAAATATCCTAGGTAGTATTTTAAATGCCGATGGCATGGTCATTTTTGGAAAGTGTTCATGCCGACAGGAATAAGGTGTCGATTTACAGGGATGCTGGCAACATGGGCGGCATGTTGGTAGATGTTGATGTGCTAAGTGTTGATGTGCCTGGGTAAGGTCGGTCACACAGGGGCTGAGTGCTGAGTAAGGTCACACACACACACACACAACACATACGCGATTTTGGGTTTTTTTTTGACTTGTCGATATGATATTGATATTTAAAATCTTGGGTATGGTCATGATGAAACACTCTTATTTTGGGCCTTTTTTTGACTTGTCGATACGATATCGATATCGATATTTAAAATGTTGGTATAGTTATGATGAAACACTTTTGTTGTTACATAGTCATCCTTTGATTTTCTTGAAATTGATATCATTTTGACACTTCTGTTATTTTTGTCGGCATGCATCGGCATGTCGATCGGCATTTCCACGGTGTGCCCTCGGCATATCCACGAAATGCATACTTAGAATTTCATCGGCATAACATTGAAATCGACATTTTGAACCTTGATCTTAGGTGCCTTAGTCTTTAGTAATGAATGATCCTTATATATGATGGGTTTGTATTTCTTGTATGCCTGCGAGATCCTCTCTAGTAGGGACAATGTCATCAACATGTACATATCAAGATGGTAATGGAGTTGGATTATTATTATTATTATTATTATTATTATTATTATTTTCTTTTTAAAGGAAAAAAGATAAGTACTTGTGTAGTTATTTGACCAGTTTAAAATTGAAAAGATAGAATGGTTTGTAGTCTTGTCAAAGCCCATTTTCATGATTATTTTCATGGTTTGAGGTTGATAGTCATTTGCTCCACTCCACTAAAAGGTAAAAGTTAGAACATACTTACATGTGTTGTCCAAAAATTAGAGAAAAAATTGATTCTCTCACTACATTTTCTCATGTAAAAATGGATTGATTTTGATGAAGCCATGTGACCTGCAACATTGCAGCCAACTTGCTTTGGATACTAGGATTTGCGTGCTACCCATTGCGAAAAGAGTCAAAAGACCATGCATCCATTGGTCCTGCTCCTTGCCACATCAGTAACCCTAAGGTAAGAAAAAGATCCCTCATCGGACTAGAAGTTACCAAAAAATGTTCACCATTCCCATCATCCACCCCACAAAAGGGACACATGATGTCACAATTTGGGAGTCATCTTCTAACTCGATCCTTAGTGGGTAGCCTTCCTCTCCTCAACAGCTACATAAAAATCTCAACCTTGTGGGGCACCTTCATCTTCCAACCAATGGAGTAGTCAAGATCCAAGTACCCATCTTTTAAAACGATCACATCCCTGATCAAACTGTAAACCTTCTTAGTAGAAAAATTGGCAGAGGACCACAGCAAGCAATCAAGAGTTCTTGCTTTTGGTACAAAAGTGTTAAGAACATGAAGTAGCTCCTGCAAGTCCTTAGCTCGAGGGTTAGACAATGCCCCATTAAAAGAGGGCACCCAAGACCTAGCTCCTTTAATCATCTGTCCATCCCAAACCTGATCAATTGTAATATGCTTGACCAGTGACAAAGCATAAAGTCTAGGAAACTTGAGGCCAGGTTCCCTTCACCCACCAAATCATCTTCCCAAAAATTAGAAGTCTGACCAACCCTTAGCTTAAGCTCAAAAAATTGCTTAACCCATTCCATCGCCACTGTCAGACCCCTCCAAATCCCCAACGCACCATGTGGCACCACTCCCCTCCTAATTCAACGACCTCCCATAAGTGTCATGCATGACCCTACTACACAATACGAAGAAACTTTACAACACATTTGGCAAGTAAATAATCTCCAAAATTGATAAATGCAACACTCCTAATCCAGTTTGAGTGGCTGACATGCCAATCTCATCACATCGAAGGTGTAAAAACCTTCCTTCATAATTTGCACCCTTCCAAAAAATTAATCCTCTTAGTAATTTTCTTTGGGGTTTGAAAGCAAACATGATTTCCTTGTACTTTCCTCTTTTTGAGGTAATACACCAGATGGTAATCAATCTTTGATAACCATCCTTTTCCCCTTTCAAAAAAAGAAAAGAAAACAGACATGATAAGGACTAGAATAACAGTCAAAACTAACTTAAGAAGTACCAATCTTCCACCCTTTCAAAGTCACGACCCCTCTAACCAGACATTCTATTTTCAAGCTTTTTAATAAAAGGTAACCAATCATCAGAAGAAGTGTCTTCCTTTCAATGACCAGCCCAAGTAGACAAAGGAAAGCTCCCAATTGGAGTGCCTAGGGCCAAGGAACAAGAGTGGTCTCCTTTGTCGACATATTAAGTGAGACCAAATTGGACTTACCATAGTAAATAGTAAATTCAGAAAGCTCCCCAACAATTCCAACCAAGGAATCCAAATGAGCTACCTCCACTACACCTCCCTTAATAAAAAAAATAGTATCATTTGCATACTATGGGAGTGCTGTCACCAAGCAACCGTTAAAAGCCAACGTGAATCCATTAATCAACCTTCCTAAGTAGGCCTTGAATCTCATTGTTGCAAGTGTATCAACTACTAGAATATAGAAAAAAGGAGCTAATGAACATCCTTGTCTTACCCCCTACTTCGGTTAAATCCAACCATCCGATGCCTTGCCATTCATTAGAATAGAGAATGAGGTGGTTGTCACACATGGCTTAATCCAAGCAATCCACTCTTTAGGAAATTGTCTCCGCCTCAGCACTTGCCACATATATGACCACGAAATAGAGTCGTATGCCATGGCGAAATTCAACTTCCACAAGAACCCCTTTGTCCTCCTCCTGGTCCAAGATGCCAACATCTCCTTTGTCGAAATGGACTCCCGAAGTGATCTACCCCAGATGAAAGTAGATTACATAGGGCCAATAAGGTTAGGTAGCACCTCCCTCAGTCTATTTGCAAGGATCAAGCGCTATTGGCTGGTAGTGTTCTATTGTCTTCACACCTTGCTTCTTAGGTATCAAGAACAAGAAGTATCTATTCAATCTCTCAAAATCGAAATTCCCCACAATGAACTCCCAGCACATAGCTAAAAAATCATCTTGTATCACATCCCAAAACTCATAAAAAAGAATTGGGAAATCATCCGAGCTAGGTGAACCTTCCACCTTTAAGCCCCTAACAACATCTAAGACTTCTTGCTCTATTAGGCCTCTCCTTAACAACTCCTTGCCACTTGTATCAAGCACAAGAACATTAGAAGCAAACCACTCCCATCCATCGGGGCTCCTTCTAGTAAAGTCATAATAATGTAGGCCTAATAGAGCTACATTATTAGGCCTATTTGTGAAACTTCTAGAGCTTGAGAAATTTGTTGCCTATTTGTGAAAATCTCATCATTCACCTTGATTTACGAGATCACATTTGAACGTAGTCTTGAGCTCGCTACAAGGTGGAAAAGCCTGGCATTCGCATCACATTCCTTTAACCAGAATTGTCTAGAATGCTATCTCCAATCCATCTCTTTCTTGTGGTCCTCCTTAGCAACCACCTACTACACCTTTTGTCATTTTTCCTTTTTCAAATCCCTTGAATCTTCAAGTCTGTCCAAACTCTCAACATGTTGAAGTGCCTCTACAGGTGATTTATCCCTCCTATCCCGAACTTCCTTTTTAAAGGAGATCAACTTAGACCTCAACCTCATCAATTTCTCTGCAAGCTTTAGTTGCTTACCCAGAGATCTGCCCAACATGCCATTCATGAGTGACTGTCTCCTTGAATCCTAGCTTTTAAAGTCATGACTTCTCAAACTTGAAGTATGATGAGAACCTCACATTTTCATTTGAGCCGCATACTAGCGATGTATGATCCTAATCTGCCAGTTGGAAATGCTCACCTAAAGAAATTAAGCAGAGGAATCGGTCAAGCTTAGAGTTTACCGCAGCAGTACCCCTCGACGCGAAATGTGCCCCACTAGTTGGCAAGTCAATGAGCTCCAGATCAACTACCAAGTCTGTAAAACCAGCCAAGTACTAATCACCCTTACCATCAGACCGATCCTCCAAGGTCAAGTTGCATTGAAATTGCCACTAATAAGCTAAGGTCTGCCATTAACAGAATTGCCTAGCTCCCTCAAGTACTCCCAAAACTGTGACCTATCCCCATCATTAACGGTTCATACATTGTGGTAAGCACCAATTCCATCCCATCAAAAACTCTGGTGAAGACTTTAGACTGAAACCAGGAGGTTCACCTACTCAAGCCTAGCTGGAAATTAGACCCCTTCATCGTAATAATCATTCCACTAGACTTACCAACCGAAGCAACCTCCAAAAAGGAATCAACACTTTAGCACCAAGCGCCTTTTTCACAATAGGCTTCAAGGACTCCAACTTTGTTTCTTGCACCATCACAATATCCACCCACTCTAGAGCATAAAGAAGCAACGCCCCCTGTTGATCGGGGCTTTGAAGCCCCCTTAGGTTCCACAACATAACGTTAACCATCTGCAGAAGAACCCCATGTTGAGGTTGAATGTTGAGTCCCAACCACATGAGCCACCTTCGAGTCAAACTCTTTGATCTCCCTCTGTAGAATTATCATGATGCCCTTCCTTTTCTCATATGGATACTTTTGCCATGTTTAATTCTTGTAGACTATCCGAAGCTTTGGCGGCAATATTGGTTGCCGAGGACTTCGGTTTCGTACATGAGCTTTTAGCAGTCCATAAGCATCCCCCACCTTTGGTCCACTGGATAAAGCAGGTGAGACCTCTCGACACTCCTTAGGTTCGAATGACCTTGCCACATCAATGTCCTTAGTTTCACTCTCCTCCCGAACAAGCTCGCGATAACGGACCACATACGGACCAAGCATAAAGGGATCGTCCCTCGGTATCAACGATGGCCCTGCACTTGGGTGAAACATCCCCAGTCACATCACAAGGCACTTGCATAACAAAAGGAAGGAAACAACCACAAGAAATTGGCATGGAAGGATGGGAATCCAGAGAAACTGAAAGTGGAAATCCTTTAGTCTAAAGAGGGTCTAGACGTGACATACCTGCTCTGGATTCATAAACGGATTCAAACTTGTCCTACCAAAAGCCCGCAAACATCAATTCCTCTAAGCTTGGTCCAACCGGTGTCTTTACATGATCCATACGAATTAAGCATGGGACATCTAGGTCCTCTATAGGATCTACCTCCACGTGACCCAAATGTGACTTGCCATGCGAGGATTCAAAAACCCTTGAAGGAGTCGCCCCAATCGCATTTGATGATTTTATTGCAATTAAGGTTGCAAAAATCGGTCTATGTGACCGATTAATCGTATTCGATCGGAGATTGAATTGCATATCAATATTCAGGCCTATAATCCGGTAGATTGATTAATTGTCTGAGTAATCGATTGATTAATTGTCCGATTGAACATTAGGAGTTCAATTTTTTGTGTCTTAATTGGTACATTAAAGAGAAAAGGAACCCCACTTGACTTCTCCATGCCCTCCCTCTACATTCAAATCTAAATGAAACCCTATACCTGCGCCCCTCTTTGATTCTCCTCAATCCTCCATCACCACCACCTACCTTATCGCCTGTGGGGTCTCCTTAAGAGAATATGGATGTCAAAAAAAAAAAACTTATACACATGTTCATATTTTCAATTTATATACATGTATATATAATATGTAGAATATTATATATAATTATACTTAAATTTTTAAATACTTAAACAATACTTAACTGATTAACCTTGATTAATCACCTACATATTATATACTCTTAACCTCATCGACTGAATAATGACTGTCGATTTTGGTTGCAATCTTGCCTAGAATGCCTCTACCATTTACTTCCCCATCTCATGCAGCAGATTGCATGACCCAGACATATCATGTGAAACCCAGAGGCCCATTCGTTGGACCATGTGTCTTTGCTAGCTCTGGCGACCTCCCCACTGACGAGGATACCACCTTTGTAAACGATTGCGACCTCCTCCCATCGAGGAGAGAGGAGCCACGAAGACCTCCTTGACCCAAGGACCATCGTCTCCAGCAATGATCAACCGGTCATAAGCTCCACCTCGACAACACTTCTCAGAGTAGATGAGGTCAGAGCAACGCTCTCGCAAACCCTTATCCTCCCAAAATTCCCAACCACCACCTCCATCGTCTTGATCGACCTCAACCAAAGTGGAATCCTATCCATAAAAACCTTGACAAGAGTGTTCACCAGAGGTCTGAGCTCCAGTGCCCCATTCGAGTTAGTTGGCCTCCTCTACCTCATTGCCCTACCCCTCACAAATGCCTTAGAGATACATAGTCTCTTAAAAAGAATGGCATCAATTGAAGAGAGGAGCACCTTATAATCATCGAAGATGACCAACGTAGGTTCAACTAATTGTCCACACACTGTAGCAAGGGTTGCCTAAATCTCAGATAAGGAGGGTCCCCTTATCACAGCATCCCTGACCAAAGCTGAACCAAGAAAGGCCCTAGTTCTGAGGACCACATCGCTTCGACCTTCATCGCTGGAGCTAGAGGAAGCGAAGGCAAGCTTCAAGGCAAAAATAATGCAACACGACCACCGTTCGCCCCCAGAACCTTCTTGCGATCATAGGCAAACGATAGGATCCCTACACTCCTTTGTCTGATGGTCTCTCTTCCTGCATCGAAAGCATTGGACATGGGGCAACCTCTAACACGATCTTCTCCAACCTCCCCTTTGTTCTCTCGGTTGCTCTCTCGCCCTCTCCACCCTCCCTTGCTTTAGTTTACTTTTATTCGCTACCATTTTCATGATTATTAAGCTAGAGTTTTTAGATGATGTGCATGCATTCTACTTGTGACCATTGCTGGTTTATACAGCTTCTATACCTTATCACACTCTTAGAAGGGAGGTTGGTTCACATTCTCCTTGAAGTAGTTGGACCAGAATATAATCTAGGGTTGCCTCGAATAATATGTTCTTTTAAGATCCTTTTTTTTTGAAGCTTTGTGGAAAATACCAAGGAACTCCTTAGCAAATAGAAATAGAAAATCCCCGTTCTTGTCCCTTTCCAAAAGGAGCATGGAGCATAATTGAGAGTAGAGCATGTGGTAGTTGGTGGTGTACGAGGTTTGTGCATCGGAAAATGCCATGGAAGAGGTGTTAGGAAGACAATCAACAAGGAAGGTTGTGACCTTCGTGTGTATCAATGTCTGGGGTGCAAGGGAAGTTCGGAGAGGAGGTCTGACCGGAGGGATTGGTGGTGGATTAGATTGATGGGGTTGTTGAGGTCAGTGGAGGGTGGTACTTAGTGAAGGCTTGTGTGATGGGTTAGGCTTGTTGGTGGGGAGGTAGAGAGAATTGGAGGTGGGCCAGGAAGGTGTGTAGTGGAGGAGAAGAGAAAGGGTGGGTGTGTGGGGCCATGCATAATTGAGGAAGGTCGAAGGTGGCACAAATGGCGGGCATCGTGGATAGTGCAGTGCAGCTGCTCATGATTAACGTGGAAGAGGGGGTTGTGTTTGTTGTTGTGTGGTAGCAGTGGTGGATAGATGAAGGTAGTGAGTTTGGGTGGTTGGTTGTTGGAGGAGGAAGACAAGAAGAGGAGAGAACGGAAAGAAGAAAAGGTGGAGGGAGGGTTCACGCGGGGGTCAGGGAAAGAGAGAGAGGGGCAGGGAGAGAGAGATCGTGAAGTGGCTGAGGAGGGAGCATCCGATGGGGCAACTCAACTTTACTCTCTCTTCAATGATGCTGATCACATCCCATGCCCCATTTTTCATAGGAGGAATCCTTACCTAAAAAGGGAAAAGTAGCTACTTTCCCCTAAACTAAACATGACTAAAAAGAAAAGGAAATAGAAAAATCATAGTGGCACCCTTTACAAAAATAAAGTACCAAAAATAGCAAAAAACCTCTGACTTTAAAGATAACATGCTATGCTGCATCGATTTTCTCCCTCTTGAAAAAAAGCTTGCTCCTGCAAGTTGGCTGTACTAATTTGAGTCCAGAGGCTTGGGGGTGGTAATTTCAGGTACAATGGGTCCAACAATTGAGGCAACATTATGTCCGGTAGAATAGCTTTGAACAAGGGGGACCTGAGCTTTGTCTGTACTTGCATGTAATGCCTATATTGGGAGGATCAGACTTCAATTCCTTGATCATGTGAGCGAATATACTGGTCATTAGCATCATGGGCTATGGATGGACATGTTTTGCATCAATCTGGTGCCTTTTATGGGAATCGATGGTGATAAGGAAGCCCATTTCTCCGGGCAATTTCTGGATCAACTGATCAATAAATAATAGTTCATAGGGAAGATAATAGGAATATGCATTAATGTTTAGAGCAATTTTAGTTGTGTCAAGATCTTCGACCTCTTGGATTAGGTGCCTTCTAAAATAGCTAGGGTTGCCCTTTTCAAACAAAGAAAAAAGTATAGCTAGGGATATCTAATGATCCCAACAAACTGAGCCTAGCTTGGCTCTTTAAACTATTGAGGTGGGCTCGCAAGCCCTTATTGAACCCAAGATTGAGCTTGAGCGAACTTATCGAGCTGAGATTTTTTTGACACCTTTATATATAGCTCCCTTAATATGTAGATAAATTATAGCAAGTATCATATACTGAGTACTTCTACATTAGTGAGTTTGTATATTTCAAAGATTACATATGTTGGCTCTTACTAAGCACATTAGTAAGGTACTTCTCATAGAAATTGTCATTAAGGAGATACAAATTCCCAGGTTGCTTGTACCACAATTTGTTAATGGAAGTCACATGCATGAATACATATTGTACAAGTATAAAATTTGAAATCGAATCTGAAGTGACCTTCAATGATCAAGAAATTTAATATCATAATATGCCATGAATAACATGGTAATGGCCATGATTTTGAATGTTGTAAGGTATGCAAAAAAGGCATGAGCGTGTTGTAAGATATAGGAGCAGAGTTTTCCTTACTCGTATTGGGCTCGGGCCCTTATTGAGCTGAGCCCAACTATGCTCGGGCTTGACTTGTTAAAGTTATCAAGCCTAATTTTTGGGCTTGGTCTCAACTATTAACCTATTGAGATGGGGCCGCAAGGCTTTATTGAGCCAAGCTTGAGTCAAGCCTATCAAGGTTTTTTGATAGCTCTAAATATAGCTGGCAGTTACTTTAGATGTTTTCTCTGAAACTTTGAGAGAATCGTTTGAGTGAGCGTCAATATTATCATCAATCTTCATTGTTTCTTTAGGAAAGGAAGAAATAACTATCATCACAAGTGCAGCATGAGGCTGAATGGCTTGATGATTTTTTGTTGAAGCATTTTCATATTCAATAATTAGAAACAAACCTGTGGTATCACCCTCAACAACTATGTCTTCATAATGATCTTTGGTATTGTTAGTTTGAACACACCCAATGACCATGTTGGGAGAGTACTGATCATTGACTGGATCAGTACTCCTAGCCAGCACTTCCTTTGGGTTCTCATTGCAAATTGGTGGTATTCCTTCAATTCAACTGGGACATAGTTGGTGTGGGCAACTTGTGCATTAGGACATCCAACTGCTTGATGACTCTTCTAAAGGCATTGGAAATAGGTGCTACAAATCATATTAGGCTAGGATCCAAGAATACCGGTAGTGGGCTTGATAGGTTGAGGGCTTGAAGTAGATGACCCTACTACTGACTGATCGACAATTGGTGAGGCTGGAGTAGCTGAATGAGAAGTGTCTTTTAGGGCTCACAAAACTTATTAAGGTCAATATTGATGGTACTCGGGAAGTAATTGCGACTGATTTAGTAACTAGTCATGCTAACTTGGTGTTTGCTCTAACTACATGATCATAAGCATTATTGGTGGTTTTGTAGCCACACATATATAATTTGTCCTGGATATTGAGTCTCAGACCATGAATATATTGAGCTACTAACTGGTCATTTGGTTCTCTCAAGTTATTTCAGGCTGCCAACATTTGGAACTCTATATATTCTTGGATGCTTTTGGTTCCTTTGTGCAAAGTCGAGAATAAGTGATATAGATTTTGATGATACTCTCTAGAGGCAAAGAACTTGTATAGTTTCTTCTTTGTCTTGGTATACGAGAGAATACATTCCTTGCCCTTGTGTTTTTGTCTTCTTGGAGGCAGTTCCACTACAATTTAGCATATCCTTTCATCTTTGGAGTAACGAATTTGACCGCGTAATCAATGCTGTCAAGGCTATTGCCTTGGGCTACTGGGCTCCCAAGACAGGGGCTTTATTCAAGCCATTGTTCGATTGCCTTTGTTTCCTGGGTCACCTTGTGCCTCATCACCCTACTCCTGATTCATTCCAGGTCAAATTGTAAGATTCTTCTTTAGTCTTAAATTATAGAGTATTGGATGATTACCGAAGGATGATAATCATCCCAAGAATTTCATTAAAATTGGAATGGACTTACAGGTGATTTAGTAAAAAATCATAAAGGAAGCCTCTCTCAACACATTCTCCACATAAGGTCTCTTACTCCTGAAAATGAGATCATTCCGTTGCAGCCACAGGCACCACAGAATAGCCGATGGCTTGATCCACACAACTGTATCTGCATGCAAGGTATTTCTGAAGGACCTCCAGAAACTCTTAGGAGAAGAAACAATCACCATGTGTAGGTTAATTGACTGCCGAACCTCCTTAGAAGAGATGCACATGAAGAAAAGATGGGAGATATCTTCATCGTCATGACAGAAGGGGCATTGGACATCAAGATCCTCTGACCACCCTTTTTTCATGGTCTTAGTGACTAGCTTGCGTCTCCGTAGAAGCCACAATAATATTTTAATCCTCAGTGGGACCTTCAACCTCTAAAAAAGCACGCAATCACTGCCAAGAACATTAGATTCCTATACCTCACTTGTGATCTTATTATAAGTCCTTGTCACTGTGAAAGTACCTTCTTTCCATGCCATCCTATCAGGCTTAGTTCCACTTGGTTTCAGATCTCAAATTTGCTGCAGCAGCCTCTGGAATTTAGCAAAAGTGGCCTCTGAAAGGCCCAGTGGGAGGACCAAATTCTAGTTGTTAGACAGATCATCCCATACATCCATCACCTTCTCTTCCTTGCTTTCAGCCAGTTGGTATAAGCACGGGAAAAGGCTTGCCAAAGTGCCACCACTTGTCCAATCATCTTTCCAAAACTTAAAACAATCACCTCAACCTAAAATTGAAGCCAAAAGTAGCACATGCTCTCGCAAAAGGGGTACCTCCAGAATCACCATGCCTAGCTACTGCTATCTCTTGCAAATTCACTCTAACACTATAGGATTCTTTCATCAACCTGATCCACATCGAATCTCCACCCTCCAATAACTTGTTTACCTACTTAAGAAATAAAGCCTTATTAAAGTCCTCGAAGCAACGTAAACCCAAACCTCCCTTTTTATTGGGCTAAAACAGAATATCACAAGCCAGCAAATTTAGGAACCTCCAACCATGATCAGGTTCCATCTAAGAAGAACCTTTTACATAAAAACTCCAACCTTTTTAGAACTAATTTTGGAATTTTAAAGATGGAAAAATAGAAGACCGATATTAATGCCAAGACGAAGTTTAAGATGACCAAGCAACCTCCCTTTAAGAACAACTTACCACTCCAAAATGACACTCTTTTGGCCATACATTTCAGTAACATCGACCAATCTGATGATATATGCCTTTTACCCAGTAAAGGTCCATGTATGTTATAGGCAGTTTGACCGTAGGTGACCCAAGGACTCTCACAACATCCTCTAAATTGCAGTTATCCATATTGGAAGTTATGTACGCTAACTTCCTCCTATTTATCAATAGGTCCCAAATTTCAGCAAAAATCCTCATAAAAGAATACAAGTGCACTACATGGTTAATTCCCCTTCCATAAAGAAAGTCATGTCATTAGCATACTGCAGCAACGGTGTGAGGAGGCCTCCATTACCTTGCAGCGTAAGGCCAGCAAATAACCAAGGTCTTAAAAATCAGATCAACCATCGAATCGGTCAAGTTCTGATTTTGGTTTTTAGTGGTTCAAACCGATGATGATGTCATCATTTGAACTGGATCGGGAAAAATTAGACGGGTCACGCTTAGGTTTGGTTTGTATTGGTCCAACTGGGTTGAACTGGGTTAGATCGAGGTTTAGTGTATAAAAAATTAGATATAATTATCACAAAATGTTATTTTGAATTTATTAGATGATTATCGATCTCAGGTAATCTTCCTTTTTCTTTCTTAAAAAAAAAAGTTATTTTGAGATATCCAATCATATTACAACATCAAATATCATATTACACGGAGTATTGATCGAAGGAATTAGAATGAGAGATGGATTAGTCCTATTGACATATTCCTAGTTAGTTTATTTTCCATTATGTTACATGTTATTTTACTTTTCTTTCTAGACATGTAGTGTTATTTTCCCACACCTCTCCTCTATATAAAGATGTGTAGGGTTTATTGGAATAATGAATTGGTTCATACTCTCCCACTACTCCTCTACACAAAATAAACATAGATGGACCCGGTAATGCCATTGCCAACCAAAATTATTCTCAGATATCTAGTTATTTAACTAAGTAATTTCACACTATCAAATTAGCGAATGGTGAGGAATTGGTAAACCATTCCTTTGATAATTTCACCACCAAAATTATTCTCAATGTCTTGACCTTTTGATATTTTTCATGAATGCCTTGGAATTACAATGAGGCATATGACGGGAGACAAATCATTAAGCAAAAGAAGATTTCTCTTATAACTCGGAAGCAGGTAGTTCTGTGCTAGTAGGGGAGAGGGGGAAGTGGGGACTACTTTTTTGCCATTGTGCATTCATTTGTATTAAATAATTTCATAACTTAAATGGGAATGATTGTGCCGGTGATTAAAGAAAAATTTTCAAGGCCTAAAATAAGGGTCATGATAGGCAATTAGTAAAACATAAGGTTGGAGAATGACACACGAATGGACTACAAAAAGGGAGGGGGGCTAGGGGGTGTGGGTGGTGGTGGCCAAAGAGGAGGAAGATGGGGGGCTATGGGTGGTGGGGACTAGGGATCATGGATGGTGGTGGTTGGAGAGGAGGTGGGGGCATGTGGTTGGAGGAGGGAAGGAAGGGTGGTCGTGGACTCGGGTGTTGGTAGTGGTTGGAGATGAGGGAGGAAGGGTATCGAGGGTACTGGGTGGTGGTGGTCGAAGTGGAGGAAGGGGGACTTGGGTGGAGGTGTACCGTTGTGGCTAGAGAGGAAGGAAAGGAACCTAAAGAGGAAGTTCTTATTGCTAAGGTTTTAAAAAATGCGAGACAGTATGAAGGTAGTTTGCCTTCATCAAGGCAAGGTGTAAGCTTCGAGGCATAAGCCTCAGCTTTTGGATAGAAAATAAGAAAAAATGATACAAATATATATGGTTAAGCGCTAATAATGAAAAAAATAATGTAAAAATCCACTTACATACTATTCTTACTCTGTCACAATATGTAAATGTCCATTACTAAATGTTAGTATTATTATTATGTGTATGTAAGGGTGCCTCTGGGAGTTGCTTATGTAATTTACCTTAAGGTTCTCTTTATATAAAGAGACCTAGGGTTTTAAGTTTAATAGAATTCTATTTTCGTGCTCTGGTGCCTTTCCTACGAAATAAACCTTCTCTTTGATCCCTTATCCTCTTTGGTTTGGATCTCAGTGACTAGTAGCCCCGACAGCGCTGCTAGGAACCACCTAGTAGCATTGCCGGGTGCCACCAACAGCTCAACAACGTCGTCGGGTGCCATCTCCAATCATCAATATCGCTAGGCACCATCTACAATTAGCAGCTCCACTAGCAGTCCATTAGCACTACTTGGCGTCGCTAGTAACCCCTGTAGCTCTGTCGGTGACATCTAGGAGGCAATCTGCTCATTGTGGTGCCATCTTGGGGGTGTCCTGCCCTCTTGTAAGGGGATTGCATTGCCATTTTTTGGAAGAATCATGATCTAGCTGACTTGCGAAGGTGGCTTTGATTGTTGTTGGCCATCTTGGGTTATGGTTGGTGCTTCTCATAACCCATATAACGGGTTCTGTCGCTCTCTCTCTTAGATTTGAGATCTGATATTTGATTTGTTTTGGTGCTTCTCATATATCAGATCTGATTTAGTACTTTCTTGCATTGGTTTGGTTACAATCATGGCTTCTACATCGACTGAATCTGCTGAAGTCAGGCCGATGACTACCTCAGTTTCCTTGATGGTCCAAGGGACTACTATTAAGTTGAATGGATCTCAAAATTATCTGTTATGGGCATAGGTGTTTAAAATATGTGGGTGGCCACAAGTGGCTTTCGATTCTTACTAGTAATCCTCATGAGTAACTCATAAGGATTTCAAAAAATGGGAGTAGGATACTTATATGGTGATGAACTTGATAATGAATAGTGTGGAGTGTCAGATAGCCTCAAACTTGTTATATAAGAAGACGATGAAGGATATATGGGAGACCTTGACTAAGAAATATTCTCAGAAATCCAACCATGCTTGTCCCTCAAATATATATTGTCATATATGGTCCACATCTGAAGGAGAAAGGACGTTGATCGATTACTATACTGAGATGGAAGGGCTCTTTGAAGAGTTTAATGTGTTTCGGCCTTCCTGTTGTGATACTTAGATCAGCCAGAGACTGACATGACAAGTCTATAGATTCTTGGATGGGTTGAATCCTAAGTTCTCATCTGCTCGTGACCTCATCCTTGGACACGATCTCTTACGATGACACACCCTTTGCAGAGGAGACAAATGATAGGATCTTGGCAATCTCGAGCAAGGTGGACCTCCCACGACACTTGTAGCACGTGAGATCGACAATTCTTTGGAGGACCCTTGCCCATTTCCCACCATTGCCACCCCTACCCCTCCTCACGACTCTCATCTCCTTTGCACAGTTGGCAAAGATTATTCATTCTATTGCTATCAACAAAGATTGGCTTGTATATGTTAGTGTTATATATTATTATATATACATACATACATTCATAATGTGTTATTGACATCTTTGATATGATCTTAAGTTTGCCTTTTACTTTGATATATCTTACTTAGACTACTCACTATCTGTCGTGACATATGTATAAGTTATACACATATGTTATTATAAGTTTGTAATGATAATTATGATTTATCATTGGTCTAATAACATATATTTGATTTATAATATATAGCTTTAATATATATGGGAAAAGGGAGCGTGCAGGTGACCTGCACATAACTTGCGTGCATATGCGGTAATATCTCCCACCATGAGTATTGTTTTGGATTAAAACTTTGGAGATTGAGATTACTTCATATGAACATATTATATACCAAATTTGAAGTCAATTCGACACTCCTAACACATATATCCAATATGACCGAATTTCCTGATACTTAGGCCGTAAAAAATGAGCCCCCTTTGATGTATGTGCTAGGAATGCTGGATTGGTTTCAAATTTGATGCATAACATGTTCATATGAAGTGATCTCAATTCCCAAATTTTTAATCTAAAATATTAGTTGTATAACATGTTCCAACTATAGAGGTATTAAATTGATGAGTCATACGATGAAACTTTGGGAGAGAATAATTGAAAGAAGGGTAAGACAAGTCTCTATGGTAACTGAAAATTAGCTTGGCTTTATGCCAGGTCGGTCTATTATTGAGGCAATACATCTCTTGAGACGTATGATGGAGACTGTAACAACCCGATTCCCGAGTCCCTACGAGACACGAGAACCGGACCGACTCGACTAATCCCAAGACCTGGTCGTCCAACGAGGAAGTAACCAAAAGAGCAGTAAGGAAAGAAACCACTACAGTATATACCACCACAACAGTAGAACAACATTCATAACATAATATGAAACTGCAGGTAAAGAAAAGTACAGCGGTAACAAGAACTACTCACTACAGTGGACCCAAAAAGAGGTACAAGAGAACAATGGTAACACTACTGGACCCTACTCGGCCCAGCGTCCTCTGTAGTCGCTGACCCTGGCTGCCCAACACCTGGTCCTGAAAAGTAACGAGTGTAACACGTCAGCAAAACGCTGAGTAGAGTGGCAGCTAAACTAAAGAACAGTAAAGTGTACAGTAGCTGTTTTAATTTTCTTTCTTCCTTTATTTACGTCTTTCTATTGTCTCAAAATTTATCTATTTCTCAGATCCTTCACTTGATCTCGAATGTTCCTCGTGGGAACGATCTTGATTGCAGTCTTTTCCGAACAGTAGAAGTAGCACGTGGTGCTCTCCTGGCCGGGAGAGTCCCCCGTAGTGATCCTATTCTCGGTCAACCACCCCAAGGTCACGGACAGGCGTAACGGTGACTACGGCATGTGCGATAAACGCACAGGTAGCTAACCCGCACTGGCTCGCGGTCAGTCATTTCCGTTAACGGTGCGCCCAAAGCACAGCACAGAACCAGTACAGGGCAGAGCCCTCTTAGTAACAGGGGTCCAACCCCTCCACAGTAACCAAACAGGGGCCTTGCCCCTCCACAGTCCGTGCACCCTCGCCTGACTACCCTGGTTTGCCCAGTGGGCCTAACAAGTCGGTGTAGGAGGCTAGCAGAACCCCGGGACCCGTGGGGTAACTAGTACCTCCCTACACTAGTAGCTCTCCTCGGTACTACGTACACGAGGGCCAGCAAGTCGGTACAAAGTGACTAGTCCTAACCCCGGGTCCCTGGGGCGGCTGGCTCCGCTCTGCACTAAACAGGTACAGGTACTTCCCTTGGTACTACGTACCCAAGAGACAGTACACTACCACGTCTTTCTTTGTCAGCTCCATTCCTTTCTTTTTCCAGGAGTTCCACTCCTAATTCCCCGTAGGGTTCCAGTTCTTTTAACTCAGCACATTCCGATTTCACCTTCCCAGTTTCACATTCATACATCCCATATTCCCAGACATGCTCATTTATTCATAACAGGCAGCTGTTAAACCAATTTACAGGTAGCTATTATTTCCTTTCCACATTTTCCAAGACTGCAATATTCATATATTCCACTAGTTCTTCCCATCCTAGGATTCATGCCATACCCTAGGATCTATCATACAATCTAGTTTTATAGCCCTAGGATTCATGCAACACCCTAGGATCTACCATTCATTCTAGTTTCTCATTCTTAGGATTTATGCAATGTCCTAGGTTCTATTTATGGTTCCATAATTAACAGATTATACTAATAAACTTAAAAGCCACTCTACCGGTTACAACAGGAGTACTGGGGGCGTGGTCGGGAATCCCGCGTGCCTCCGTAACCCCCGAGACTGCAACGGAACGGGGTCCTATCACAAGGATCAATCACAAGGAGTTTCTCAAAACAGTATACAACTACTGTAGGTGGGTAGAGGATGTAATTCCGAAAAGCACGCAACTCGAAACGCGGAAAACGGACTCCGAACGGGCCCTAAACGGGTCGAAAACGACGAAATAGTGCAAAATCAGACGTCTGGAACCTCTTCCAGATGTCTTAAAAAGTGGATCAGAGGTTACCTTTGCTCTGCGTGGTCTCTCGGATGTCCAGAAGCCTGCGGGGGTGTCTGGCCTAGTTCCCAGACGTCCGATGGTCACCCCAGACGTCTGGAAGTCGTTCCCGTCGTCTGGCACTGCAACCAGACGTCTGATTCGCGTTGGATGCGAATCTCAGAACCTGCGCATACCCATTTCCTCTCTCTCTTAGTACGGTCAGTCGAAGAAGAGGAAGAAAGACGGAATAACTCACCTTTCAGATGTCTGGACAGTCCTCCAGACGTCGTCCCAGCCGTCTGGTTGTTAGCCCAGACGTTTGATTCTGGAGAAAATTCCAGAATCAGGGCGCGACTCGCCCTCCGCTCGCGACGCTCGCCCGCGCCGCGACTCGTCCGCTTGCTGCTCGAGCCGCAGCAGGCCTCCCACGTCACCCTGCGTCCGCTGCTTCCCCCGCCGGCCAGCCCTAGTAGCCCCAGCGAGCTCGCCCTCACGGTCGAGCGCCTCTTCCTATGCGCAGCACCTCCTCCCATGCTCACCGCAGCTATCGCTGCCGCTGCTTACTCGCGCTCGCTCTCGCGCACCGGCTGGAGGGAGAAGAGGAAGGGCGGAGGTGACGGGAGTGAGGGGGAGGGTGTGGCCTTTTAAGGCCGCGCGAGGAGGAGAGAGAGAGCGGGACAGAGGGTGCAGGAGGGAGAGGGAAAAAGAGAGAGAGAGATGCTCGCAGGTCTGCGCGCTCAGGCGCGCAGAAGAAACACGCGTGTCGAAAATAACCGAATCCCAGACGTCTGGAAGGGGTTCCAGACGTCTGACAAGATGTCTGGACACCTCCCAGATGTCTTAAAAACATCTGAAGCCGCGCGTTCGTAACAGAGACACAAAGTTAAGAAAAAGGATTTACATATGATTTTTATTGATTTGGAGAAGGCCTATGATTATGTCCCAAGAGATATCTTGTGGAGAATTTTGGAGAAGAGACAAGTGCCAGTTATATATATCTACATTATAAAAGATATGTACTATGGAGCAGTAGCTTGTGTAAAGACTAAGGATGATTTGACAGACTACTTTGATATCACCATTGGTTTGCATTAAGGTTCGACTTTAAGCCCTTATCTTTTTGCCTTAGTCATGGATGAGTTGACGAAGCATATCCAAGTTGAGGTGCCTTGGTGTATGTTTTTTGTTGATGACATTGTGTTGGTTGATGAGACAAGAGATGGAGTGAACAGAAAACTTGAGCTTTGGAGAGAAATCCTGGAAAATTATCGATATGTGCAATATGATTTTGTAATACAAACATTTTTAACTAATTTTGACATTATGGAAGTAGAAGAGATGGCTTTGTGATACAATTATATTATAAGTAATTTTGTAATATAAAAATTGATGTATACACATCTAAAAGGGGGTGCCTTTTGCGATAACATTAAATTTTGTGTTACAAAATAGTTGTAGGCTATTAATATGCTTATGACAATTTTGTAATACAATATACTTGAAATATTTTTATAATACAAAAGATATTATAGGTAACTTTGTAATATACTCATACTATATATATATATATATATATATATATATATATGTAGTACAAAACTTAACCCTTTGCAATACAAAAAATGATTGTATACACTAAAGTAATGATTTCTTATGTGATAACATTAAATTTGCATTACAAAAAATCCACACACTATTAATAGGTGGAATAGATTCTGTGACACAATAAAATATTAGTTTTTATACTCGAAAATGCCATAAAGGGTTGTAATAACTCTATTTTGTAAACTTCTATATATAACGTAATCTGATGGGTGGAATTTAGTGCTTTTTTAGGGTTTTGTAAGCATTGTATGTAGATGTTATTTTTCATCTATATATAGTAGGAAGCAGTTGCTATACCTAAGTTACATGCAATTTAGGTATATTTCTATATAAGTAATGTTTCAAAATGAAAGCTAAGGGATTAAAATAATTTAGTAAAAATATAAATTGTGTAAAATTTCATTAAAATTATATGACTCTAGCACCTCCATCAAGTTTGGCCAAATTTTGTAATACTTCGATCTTCGAAATTGAGTCAATTTCGATGTAGGAGATAGGAATGTCAGATTGATTTGAAATTTTGTGCATAAATGTTTATATGAACTGATCTCAATTACTAAATTTTCACTCCAAAACATATTTGTAGTGGAAGATATTAGCTAAATTTCACCTAAGTTATGTGCAGGTGAGCTTAACGCTCCTTTTTCTCATATATATAGTTATTATTCGTAAGTATAAAATGATATATAATAACATATTTATAAATGATGTCATTAAGTTGGTATGCATAGTATATATAATGTTATTGTCTTGTTTTGGTGGATACATATAATAATGTTTTGGTTATTTGTTGTCCTATACTTATACATATAATGTTACGAGGGTTTTTACATAAATATCCCTATAATCTTTTGATACTACATATATACCCTCAGTTTCTTGTATATTACATAAATACCTCAGAAATCTTATCTTCATTTACAAATATGCTCTTTCGTTAGTTTTAACTTTAATGATTGTTAACTATAGGTGAAAGTTTTTACATAAATACACCTGTAATCTTTTGATATTACATACATACCCTTAGGCTTTTGGTTATTACATAAATGCTCTTGAAATCTTATTTCCATTTACATGAGATACCATTTAGTTAACTTCTGTTAGTTTTGACTTTAATGGCTGTTAACTATAGGTCAAATTAACATTTTTGCTCCTAAAGGGCAATGCACAATGGTGTGATGAGTGGGAGCTCTATTGGTATGATGGGTGGCAATGTGATGAAGGCAGTGGTGGTGACTACTTGGTTCATTGATGGTATGATGTATAGTGGTGCGATGGAGATTCGTTGACTATGGAAGGTGAGTGATGACTAACAGGATCGAGGGTTAGGGTTTGTTTTGCTCAATTAGAGCTGTGAGAGGGGCATTGAGAGGGGATGGCAGGTGGTGTGGGTGGTATTATGGCTCGAAATGTATGTAGAGTCGATGGAATAGGTAATGCTTCAATGATTGAAATTAACCAAAGATCATGATGCCATGATTAAATTTAGACACACTTCAATTAAGTTGCTAATGAAATACCAGTAGAAGGTCATATCTATTAATGGAGACAAGAATTAAGGGATATTTATTTAATATCTAAGAAGTTACAGGTAGTGGTCGTTAAGGTTAAAACTAGCGGAAATTCACTCAATGGTATCTCATGTAAATGGTAACATGATTTAAGGGTTATTTATGTAATATCCAAGAATCTAGGGGTATGTATGTAATATAAAAAGATTACAGGGTTATTTATGTAAAAACTTTTACCCACAATTAATGGTCGTTAAAGTTAAAACTAACGGAATGGTATATTTGTTAACAAAGATAAGATTTCAGGGGTCTTTATGTAATATCCAAGAACTTGAGGGTATATATGTAATATCAAAAGATTATGTGGCTATTTATGTAAAAACCCCTCATATATATTTTTACACATTGTACAATACTATAAATATATATGCTATTGTTACTTAAATATGATAGGATTATTATTATTTTTTTTCACTCAAATAGTATTATCATATGTTTCTTATGAAAGTTGATTCTACCATATGAGTTATTTAGGCATATTCAATATTTAAAAGATAAAAAGATTTGTTACCTCAATTTAATTGGATGATCGCCTTTTTATCACCTCTCGCCTTACATGATTAAGGAGCTTATTGCCTTAACAACTTTGCATGCAATGGGTTGATAGTTCCTTCCACTTGAAGAAGTGTGCTCAAAGGTCGAGCTTATCTAGGGAGGCATCGGGGTTAAGATGACCCTTGAACTGATGCACCTTGATTCAAATGCCAAGATCCCATCCACCATCTTGTCATGGTCATTCGAGACCTGTGTTCTTCTCATCTTTTGAGTCAATTTTTTGGTGCTGGGGGACTAAGTGGTCGGTGTGGTTGAGGCTGGGGATTCTAAGACTGAGGTATGTCTTCAGGTTAATTATTGGACTTGCTAGGCTTGTGATTGGAGTTGGTTTGTAGAGAAGCTTGGTTGGATTAGCTAAAGGATCCCTTAAGTTGGCACCTTTCATCCCTTTCTTGCTTGTCCAAAATAAGTTCCTCCATTTAACCTGTAAGGGTCTTCATGTTATTGTTAAGAGTCATACAAGCCTCCTTGAGATCCTTCTAAAACCTCCTTGAGATGGGCTACACGATCTTCCATGCCTCTAATACCAATTGATGTGGTTGGACTAGAATATGGTCAAGACTCAAGGGTTTTCTCGAATAGTATGCTCATTTAAGGTTTTTCTTCTTTTAATAGAATCTTGGTGGAAAATACTAAGAAAGTCCTTTTCCTTTAGCTAATAGAATAAAAGATCCCTATTCCTATCCCAATCCAAAAGGAGCATGGAGCGAAGCAGAGGGGAGCATGCAAGGTGGTTATTGGGGTGTAAGGTCTGCACTTGGCAGAATGCCATGGGTGAGGTGCTGGGGAAGCGGTTGGTAGGGAAGGTTGTGCCCTATGTGTGTGGTGATGCTAGGTGTGCAATGGTAGTTTGGAGAGGTGGTGGGAGTAGAGGACGGATCGATGACGCATTTGATTGGCGAGAATTGTTGAGGTTGGTGGAGTTTGGCACTTGGTGAAGAATTGGGTGACGGGCTGGGCTTTCTGGTAGGAGGTAGAGATGACTGGAGGCAGGGCAGGAAGGTGTGCAGTCGAGGGGTAGAGGGTGGGTGCATGGAGCTGTGGATTATTGAGGGAGGTTGGAGGTGGTGCAATTAGAGGGTGACATGAGCGGTGGTGCACGGCTGCACGTGGCCAGCGAGAGGGTGGAGTTGTGTGGTGGGCAGATGATGGTGGTGCTATGTTTGGGTGTAGGGGGAGAAAGAAAAGAGGAGAGAAGAGAGAAGAAGAAAAGGTGATGGGAGGGATTCACATGCGGGTCAGGGAAAGAGAGGTGTTGGGGGGGGGGGGGGGGGGTGTGTGTGTGTGTGAAGATCGTGCAGTGGTTTGGAAGGGAGCATCTAATGGGGCAACTCAACTTTGTTCTTTCCTCATTATTGCCAATTACATCCCATGCCCCTTTTATGGAGGGGGATTCCTCAATAGAATGGAAAAAATAGCCTCTCTACTGAGCTAAATAGGACTAGTAAGAAAAGGAAACAAACAATTATGGTGACCCCCGACTAAACATAAAATATCAAAAATTGCAGAAAATCCTCAAACTTTAAGTAAAACACTCTATGCTGCATCACTCCTCTGTGGTAATATCACCATACAAGAAAACATTCTTGATGTGTAGGGAGAAATGTAGCAAAAGTCTATAATGATCCAAATGGAATTGAGGTGAAGAGGTCCAGAAAAAACCAACTACTTGCAAATGGTTCAAGCCTTCGGCTAGCAGATGTTTTTTCAATAGTGGGATATATGGTGTATTTCACAGCTAATAATGCTCTGCAAGCAATAAGTTTAGCCCCATATAGATGGGAGGCTAGCTCCCAAGTACTTCCTATTAGTGCTGCCTTTTGACCACCTTAGAATGCATAGCCTCAACATAATTTGTGGAAAGGACAAAGACAAATATGAAAGGTCGTTTTTGTTTTCCGTCAACACCTTCTTGCTCTAATGCTGGAAGTCTCTTATAATAACTGCATAGTGCTCTCGTGTAACCTTCTGTCACTATTTTAACATCTAGGATACAATTTGCTAGAGTCCTGAGCATCCTATTATCCCTTGCACAATTCACATGAATCTTGTCTGTAGTCTGGATGATGGATGTCCATGTAAGTTGTTCACATAGCTCTAGTTAATTGGGATCTCATCCTAGCCATTGTGTTTGATCCCAAGCCCATGTAGTTTATTCTTGTCACTTCCTTAGAGATTGATCATGGTTTCCATGGGTTTTTAGTTGAGCTTGTTGTAGCAATCTCACAACCTCAACTGAAAGTTGCCAATAGCTTCAGAAAAGAAGACTGGATGTCCACTCCTATGAAGAGTCTCAATTCCATGCCTTGCAGCTATCCCTAATTCCAGCACCTTCGAGAAGGTAGCTCATCCTGCACAGGTCTTTCCTGCTGAAGTCAGACCGGCATCAGCAGGATCGGATTCCTCAGGCACAGCTAGGAGATTGGAGGCTCTAGATAGAACAGGATGGTGGGTCTTTGTTATCTATAGCATCTGATGTCGTCTCACTTTCTTCATGTGCAGATTTGGGATGTGTTCTTTCATTTTCTTCTGGAAGTGATGTCAGCCTTTGACCCCTGATTATGATCAGGATCTTGCTTCTGACTTCAAGAAGATTTGGAGGATGTGCTTGCCTTTGAAGGTGAAGTTTTTTTTGTGGCTTCTAAGGAGGAGACGCTTGGTTACTTGATCATACAGGTGCCATTGGGCACTTGACTATGATGACCCCTTTATCTTTTTGTGTCAGAAGACCAGAGGAGACCGAGCACCTTTTCTTTACTTTCTCCTCTGTGTGGGAGTGTTGATCTGTTTCAAGCTTCACACCCATCTGGCATGACTCGGAGCACTCTTTCTGGTAGAGCTTGCATTCTCTCCTTGCTGATGTGAGATCTATTGGGAGGGCTTTTACTCTCATTTGATACATTTGGATGGAGCGCAACGATGTTGTTTTTAGAGGGGTGCATTTTTCTATTGAGGGTGCTGGTCATTTGTATTCCTGTTATTATTACACTTGGAGCTTTTAATCTCCCCTCTTAATGAATTTGCGGGGTGTTGACATTCCTTGTTAACCCTTCCTTCCTTTTTCAAAAAAAAGCAAATGTTGGCTTGCTGTTGGATCTTATCGAACTTCATTCTTACATTTTTGATGGTGCTCATAAGAATAACATTCTGATATATCTAAATACTGAATCACATTGTCTTGTGAATTGAGTTCATTTAATTATCTGTTATGAGTGAGTGTAATATTGCCCTTAAGGTCATTGATTGTCTAAGAGTTGAACCTCTTGGATTCCATGCAAAGGACATTGCTACCAATTATAAAGGGTAAGAAACTTATGTTAGTGCCTTTCCATTTGTAAGCTCTGTGGCAGAAAATGTAATCCTCCATTATTATGGCTTTCTTTCTAGTACTTCAGCAACTTTTTATTCAAGTGTTAAATCTTTCTGTCAAAGCATGAATGTATGCCAGCACAGGCAATTTCTCTTGGCAATTCATAAGATGTTGGGATTGGATAGGTAAGCCATGTACTATGTACATGTTCTTTTTTTTGGTTTTTAATGTGGCAGCCACTTACAAGTTGTCATTGTCATTACAATATGGATTCAATGCAACTCTTTGTTCTCCTTTTTTCAGGGTTAGTCTGATATATTTCTGCGTTGTTACATTCATTTGATGT
This sequence comes from Thalassia testudinum, assembly GCA_037157565.1. Taxonomy (NCBI): domain Eukaryota; kingdom Viridiplantae; phylum Streptophyta; class Magnoliopsida; order Alismatales; family Hydrocharitaceae; genus Thalassia; species Thalassia testudinum. The sequence continues at coordinate 17,652,821 of JAZHRO010000015.1, read as the reverse complement.
TTTTTACACTCAGGCGTTGTACACAGTGCTTGCTAGTTTGCATTTCATTGCTCTTACTGTACTCTTAACGTATTAAGGTTTGTTCTTATTTTACAGTTGGATCCTGAGCTTGAATTCGATCGCGAAGTATATCCATTGGGGCTTCTCCCTAGTGCTGGGGTGGTGGTGGGTGTGTCACAGAGAATGTCATTTTCAGCTTGTACAGAATTTCCATGCTTTGAGCCTTCCCCTCAAGCACAAACTATATTGCATTGTTTGCTACGCCATCTTCTTCAGGTAAATTGAAGTGGTATCTGTAAAGTTTTTATTAAATTAATTTATATATATGTATATAAGTGAAAGGGTAGCCAATCAGGAAAAGTGACTACCGAAATTTATTACCTCCTTCAAAACTTGATTACAACTTACGGTACTTACCCGGAAATTCATGAGTAGCACGAGCATGATACTACATCCCATCCACCAAAACCTCTCTTCTGAAAACCATCTGATTGCTCTGACGCCACAATGTCCAAACAGCTGCAAATGGCTTAGCTCTCTTTCTTTGTGACTTAAAGCATCTCGTCCCAGGCCCAACACAATCTGCTCTGAAGGGCACTGAAGAATCAACTTCCAAGGAAGAATTTACCCAATCAAAATGAAGCTTGTACCATGCTGTTGCTGCTACTGCAATTGGACAAGTGAAAAAAGATGAGCTGTATACTCGCAATCCCAATTGCAGAGCTGTCAATGAAAATTTTCCATCAGAAAAATATTGTCTCCGTTGCTTTGTCATCAACCTCCCTCTTCTCCATATCCACGCAAGGGCTTTGACTTTCAAAGGCACCTTTGCTTTCTAAATGAGCTTTAGGTCTGTGATGAAATTAATATCTACATCCAGCAGCATCTTGGAAAAAGCCTTGTAGATTGCTTTGATCAAACCTCTTCTATCCTCCAACTACCACCAATCCATTTCTCCAAGCTAAGGCTAGAATCTCTCTAGAGTTTGCTGCAACACTAAAAACTCGTGTAACCTTGGATTGTATAGATTAAACAAGAAGACAAGAATCCAACAACCTCCTACACCCCAAGGTGATGGTCCCAATAAGATGCAACTGAAGCGTGAAGATCCATTGTCGAAGAGAAAAGCCTTGGATACATGCCTGACAAAGCACCAATCTATCCAATTATTGGACCAAAACTAATCTCCAAACCCCTTATAGATACCTGTCCAATTATTGATGCAGATGTTTGCGCTATGCAGAGGTGTAGGTCACCGGCGGTGGAATTGCCTAGGGAGGAGTGGTCCTCCGTGTCACACCCCAAAACCCAGTCTCCCAATGAAGGTCGGATTACTGGGAGTGGCATTGGAGGAGGCGTTGATTTATTTAATTTAGGGTTACCAAATATAGTTGAGCTAGCAAGAATTCCATTAATCAACAAAATGGAAAAAAGAATAAAAAATATGGAAGAAAACGATGATTCGTAGCACAATTTAAAACATCCAACAAATTGGCATATACAACAGAAAATCAGAATAAAATTGAAGTATAATCATTACTTGCCCAACGACACTCGACAAAACCTACGCTGCAACAAATCTCACTTGTTGATGACACATGACAACAACCTGAAAATAGGTCACAAAATAGGGATGAGCCAACCGACTCAATAGGGAAAAAGCAACTATTGTATCTCAATAGAAACATGGTAGTGCACAATTTCACCTGTCGGCTAGATCCCTAGCCCAAACCTAAAGCCTCAGGTTCCAACTCCCAACCCGATTTATCCTTACCACTTGTCATGGTCCAATCACATTAATCATTCTCGTTGATTAATGCTACACATTCTAGTGTGACTATCCCAAAGATCTAAGATCTTGTTACCTGCCACTTCAATCCCTGGAGTGATAAATCAACCCTTCCTAAAGAAGATCTTGATGTACCCTTTCCAATGGTACATTTATACAACAACCCCTCCTTGGCCAGAGAAAAGATTAGGGGACTCATGTTCACCAGACAAAGGATACTCGCTCTGGTCACTGGAACGTTGATTGTACTTGAAGTCCCTAGAAAGCTATTCCACATAAGTCATCCTTGAGCACTCGATCTAAATGATTAGGGTGGAGCCATACCCTGCTGCCTGTAATCCCTGGAAGGCTATTTCACACAAGATCACGCAATTCCTGATACTGGAGGTCCCTGGAAAGCTATTCCACACAAGACCATTCAACAGGGTCTTGCCTACAATTTCTTTGGCCTGAAGTTTGGAAGGGGTTCTTTCCGATTTTGGAAGGATGACTGGACAGGGAGTGGTGCTTTTTATGTTTGTTCCTTCATTTATTTGGTCTGGCCTCTCATAAGGACACCCTTGTCTTCGATGTTTGGGATGACACCTCGCATTCTTGGACTCCTATGTTACAGTCGAGTGTTTCTAAGGCCTCCATGGCGGAGCTGCAAGGTATGTTGGGGATGCTACATGGGATGTCTATCAGTGAGGATGTGATGGATGGTTTTGCCTAGAAGGATGGGAGGTTCTCGATTGTTAGAGCATATAGAAAGATCTCTGTGGAGATGAGACTCTCTCTTTTGGTGTGGGAGGATTGCTCTTTGTTTTGAAAGATGCCTCTACCATTCAAGGTCAAGATTTTTCGTGGTTGTTTTTATGGGAAAAGTTGGTCATGAAGTAGCTTTGGTCGAGATGGGCTACTGATCAGGATTTTCTTTGCATCTTTTTTAGAAAGGCGTACGATCCAGATCACCTATTCTTCTCATGTCATTTTCTGTGGAGGTTTGGAGAATGAGTATTTGATGTGCTGATGCTACGCCTTTTGATGCTTAGTGGACTTCGTTTGGTTCTTTAGTTCTTGTAGACACAACTAGTTGGGTCAAAGTTGTTGCAACTTTGTGGTCGATTTGGCTACAATAGAATGCTTCTATTTTCCAAGGTGAATAGGGGTGGGTTGAGAATATTGTAAGGGAAGCGTGTTGTCCTTTTAAGTTGTGGCTCGCTTAACTATGAGTCTGTTCCTTTCTTTCTTTAATGCAAGTTTGGATGGTTACTCCACTAATCTTCCTTTTTTTGGTTCAAAAAAAAAGATAAAAGTAACAAAATTACAAAAACCCTTCAAACTATATATAAATGTGTCATGCTATGTAATGAGAGCCTAGTGAGTAGCTTTGTCTCCTTCTAGATAATGCAATTTTGATGATCTGTTACTACAGTTTGTCAATGGGTCTATGGATGGTAGGTAGTGCTGTACTATAGATGAGTTCTAAGATATGTCCAAAGAGTTTGTTGTAAGTGACTTGGGAACCAGGTACCATGGTTGAACTAAAAGAGCGAGGGATACCACGTAGGCAAACCAAATCTCTAAAAAATTTGATTAGCTGCATGTGATGCACCCAATGTTTTGCGATAGGTGATGAGGTGCGCCATCTTGAGGAATCATCAAGAAATATGAAGACAGAACCAACTTTCCCCATAGTTAATGGTACACCATGGACGAAGTCCATGGTAATGGCTTCCATGGGTGCATAGCTATAGGTACTGGTGTATGTAGCCCTATATTTTGTTTGCGCCCCTTAAATTTTTGGTAGACCTGGCAACATTGTTCATATCGTTCTACACTTGTCCTCACCTGTGGCCAATAGAATATTTCTTGAAGTAATTCCAATGTCTTATCTTGCCCAAAATGTTTGCGTAGGCCTTTATCATGTAGCTTAGATGTAAGAGTCTTGTGTAGAGAAGTTGGCATACTGAGTTTGTTGCCTCGAAATAGGAAGCCATCATGAATAGTAAATTCATGAGAAGAGATTGTCTTGATAAAGGCACACTTGGCATAAGTAGAGGGGGAATCTAGGTTGTCTTGATACTGCTCCTTGGAAAATGGGCTCGACGGCTTAATGCATTGGCCACATGATTAATAACTCTGGATTTATGCTCAAGATGGATGGTATATTCTTGAAGGAAGTTGATCCATTTAGCATATCCTTTACTTAGATTCTGATAAAGTATGAATTCCCATTGGATCAAGTAGTGCTTGAACGATGACCCAAAATTCTAAATCATAGGCAGAGTGTTGAGTATGGCCATCGCTTAATCTCTCACCGAAGAAGGCTATATGATAGACTTCTTGGCTACAGAAAACCTCGATTCCATCATGGGAAGTATTGCAAATCTACTTTAGAAATCTTTGTGAAGCCTGAAAGGGCTAGAACAAGAACAATAATGTGAAGATCCTTGGTACGACGGAAACTCTACACAGCCTTAGGTATTGATTAAAATTTCCCCTACATAAGTAGTTTGTAATAGGAGTAATAATAGCATTGAAATTAAAATAAAATTTCTAGCTAAGTAAAGATGTTTACCTCCCAATAAAGAATTGCTTTGAAGTTGTCTTAATATATTGGATCGGGTGAAGATTTTTTTAGGCCTTAGGTCCAAGTGATGGTCTCATTTCACTAATCTTATGGGATGAGGTTTGTAAACTAAAGGAGTAGGGAGGGTTGGGCAATCCTCAACCTATACTTGGTGAATGATGATGTGGAGAATGAAGTGTCACGTGGTAGTGCCACATGGTGTGTTGGCAGGGTGTAACTTTACCCAAGGGGCGTTGGCCTTGACGGTCTTTTTGGTGTCTTGCTTAGAGTCCAAGTTAGCTATTTTTAGTATGGTGATATGTCAATTAGTCATGTTGTTAAAGGGATATGTTATTTCCTGTTTTAGGAGATTTGATTAGATTTGTTGTTTTTAGAATAGGATTTGCTCTCTATATATAGAGAGAACTTATGTAAGTTTATTTTGAGTTGAATGCATTAATATTTCCAACGTCTCTCTTAACTCCTCTCATCTCTTTCACACTTGGCTGCACCTCTCTCCTCTCTCCCTGTTCTGCGTGCAACAGTCACAACAACAGACACTGTTGCTGCGTTTCTTCTCTCAACGTGGAAGAGCCTCCACGCTCCCATAGTACCAAAAATCTTCACATTGTATTAGAGCCTTTGTTCTAGACTCTTCCCAGAGTTTTTCTATGCACGTGAAACGGAGAGAAAAGTCACGCACAAGGTCTGTGCATGAGTTTTCTGGTGGATTGCAGCCACGTGTGTGTGGCTACTCTCCTCGATAGGTACTTTGCTTTCACGTGAAAGCAAAGAGGAGAGATCATGCACAAGAAGGCCCTATCTTGTCCGTGATTACCACAAGCATTGGAGCCTCGTGTTTCAAGGCATCTTCATTGACTTGTGAGTCTCTCAATGAACTCCTTGAAGGACCTTAGCACCCTAAGCAAGGCCCAATGAGATGAGAAGGGGACTCTGGCAGGTGGCTTCCCTCACGCATCCAGTGCCTTACACGGAGTGTATAAGTAGAGGAAGGCTCGTTTCTTGAAGTTGAAGATGGCGTAGCTCGAGGCCTAGGAAGGTGAAGAGGAGATCCATTAAGTTATGATACAGTTTGGGATCCTCATGCCTTTCCAATTGACATTTTATATCTGATTTTTTACTCTCCTTCAAAAGAGGAGATTTTCTTGGAGAAAAGGTGTCAAATATTATGTATGGGGTCGTACATCAGTTTTTCGCTCCAGGAAGAGGACACCGCAGTCCACACAACAACTTTCGAGGTTGCTAAAAGAAGCAACAACTTCCCAGGTTGCGAAAAGACCAGTGATTGATCCAAGAAGTTCCTTTCCTAAAGATCCAGGCAAGATGTAGAGGTTTCCATGTGGGGCTACTAGCACCTCATGCAATGATTTGCTTACATTTTTTGATCTTGAGAAGATATAGAAGAAAAGAGAAGAAGACCATGGCGGATATCACGACAACTATTAAGGTTGCCACAGATCCAACGACTCCAGAGGTTGCAAGAGGTTATACCATAGCTTCTATAAACGACAAGTTGGAGAGCTCAGAGCTCGAATAAGAAGAGTGGTGAGACATCCAGCCTCGCAAAGTCAAGGAGCAAGTCATCATCCTCCCGGCCTCGACTCTAGGGGGAGTGTGGAGAATGAAGTGCCACGTGGCGTCCCGGCAAGGTGTAGGTCCACCCAAGGGGCACTGACCCTAAAGGTCTTTTTGGTGTCTTTCTTGGAGTCCAAGTTAGCTAGTTTTAATATGTTGATATGTCAATTAGTCAAGTTGTTAAAGGGATACGTTATTTCCTATTTTAGGAGATTTGATTAGATTTGTTACTTATTTTTATAATAGGATCTATTCTCTATATATAGAGAGAACCTATGTAAGTTTTTTTGAGGTGAATGCATTAATATTTTCAACATCTCTCCCAACTCCTCTCCTCTCTCTTGTTGGCTGCACCTCTCTCTCCTCTCTCTCATTGAGGTGAACCACTGTTGCTATGTTTCTTCTCTCGACGTGGAAGAGCCTCCATTCTCCCATAGTGCCTAAAATCCTCATAGATGCTTTGCGGACTAAATGGATCCCTCAGCTCATGGGCCTAGAAGATGTGTTCTGGAAAAAGATTTCATGTGGCACATATAGTAAGACTTGGATTTGGATTACAGTTTTGGCTTGATTAACAAAAGATGCTTTGAAAGATTATGCCCCATTGTTGGAGCTAGGTGGTAGATTTTGTGTTTCGACACATGCTTGGTCCCTTACTGGTGTACTTGTAGAGAATTACCCCAGATTGGTGGCTCTTACTCCAGAATTAGGGATTTCTATCTTGGGTTGCTTTGTTAATGGATGTTGGACCCCACCCGTTCCACACTCTCTTGATGCAAGGATGGATGAGCTTTTAGTAATGCTTCAAACCTTCCATGACATTAGAGTAGTTATGGATAGTGATGGATGGGTTTGGCATCATGATAAATTCTCTTTTAAACATGCGTCTTTGTAATTCATGGAAAGTGAACCACAATTGCAACTTGATTGGTGGTTGATTGCAAGAAGATTTGGAGAATGAAGGTTTCACTAGGAGTCAAAATTTTCATGTGGTTACTTAAAGGGGAGTGATTACTCTAGTGTATAGGAGTTAGTGGGCTCCTCATGATGGTGCTACATGTGTCTTTTGTGGAAAGGATGTCGATGACCCCAATACCATCTTTTTATCACTTGCCCATTCACTTAGTCTTGGTAAGGGGTGCTATCAAATGGTCCATTAGTTATGCATCCAAGGTTGATTTTTGGAGTACCACCCATGGTGCACTTGTGGATGTGAACACCTTAAGGAGAGGCTTTTATCTTACTTTGGTGCATCTGGTGGGAGTGCAATGGAGTCATCTTTCGTAGAGAGAGAACCACCATTGAGGGTGTCTTACGTCACTTTCATTCACTTTGTACTTATTGGTGTAACTAGCTCTTTTGGTAATATAGTAGTAGTTAACAACCCTTGTTAACCCCCTTTTTTTCTTTTAAAAAAAGGATTAAGTAAGGTACATGTGCCCGAGGAAACATGCTTGCAGCCTTCTAAATCCAAAAAAATACAAATAGAAGATGCTTCCCTCACAACTTTTTCTGCCCAGGCTCATTTACCCAAAAGACCCCCCTATTCCGCTGAAGCTGTACCATACAAAGCTAGAAAAGATTCTTTCCTAGCATAGGGAGCCATCCTACCTGTTGTTCCATATGTTACTCCACAACACGTGAAAAGAATTGATAGGAAAATCTTGATTTGGCAACTATGCCTAAATACTCTTTGCAAAGTCACATTCCAGAAAAAAAAGCCCACCTCCTCAAGGATTTTTTAACTAATTTTCCCCTCCTAAGATCCCAAGGTAGACATTTATGTTCAAAGGCAATTTCATCTTCCAAACAAGCATGTGGTCCACACTTAAGTTGGCAACCCCTATGTTTGGCTTGCCTCTAAATAGACGATATGCTTTACGAATTAAGAAAACACCCTTATTCTAAGAGAGAGTATCAACCACACTTGAAATTTGTTGGGAGGGAGGAAGGATGAGGAAGGGCGAGTGGGTGAGGAAGAAAGGAAGGGAGGAGGTTGTATGTAGGTGCCAGTCACTTCTGGAAGGAGGGAAGTTGTGAGTTCTTCGTGTGACGTTTGCTACAAGTGTAGGGGATGAGGTCATTTTGTCAACGATTATCACGACTCTGCTATATGCTCGTCATGTAAGGTGTGCGGGCATTGTGCAAGGTCTTTCTTGCGAAGGCTACTAGTCAAGGTTTTAATTATCGATATCGATATCGTATTGACAAGTCAAAACAGGAATATGTCGGGGATATATTACTGATATCAGTGATTTTTGGGGAAATCGCTTAGAAAAAAGTCACAAATTTAAAAATTAACATTTTAAATAACTAATGCATTATGAAGAATGCTTAGAAGACGAATTTAAATGAAAACATGATAAAAACTCAAGAAAAAGTGTGCATGTCATGATAAAAACTCACGTGTGTGTGTGTGTGGGTGCATGTGCGTGGGTGCGCGCATGTGTGAACCATGCCTAGGAGTAGGTGTGTTTTTTCCCACTCTTCAAGATTTTTGAACGCCTTTCCCTTCTTGCCAATCCCCACCTTTAGCGATATTTCACCCGATATATCGGTGATATATCGTAATATCAGCGATATATCGTCGATATCACAGAAAAAGAAACGTCAAGAAGTATCGATACACCCCAAGCCACCGATACCGATATATCAACGATGAAGGTAGAGGCTCTGAGGTCTCTGATGGTGGCCTTTATTAATTCTTTATTATGGGGTGTGCTGGTGGCGGAGATTTTTGGTGGGGAGGTGTCACTAATGGAGGTCAAGGAGGCTGTGTCCAGACTAATTTCGTCTTGAGATTGAAAGCTCGCCTCTCTTTCGAGTGATCGACTTCTGATCTTTGGTTTGCTTAGGCATGACTTGGATAGTTTGCATTTTATCGAGATGGTTGTAGGTGGGTCAAAGGTTCCTTGGAGGGACCCATCAATCCATGATTGTGCTTTGGGTGAGAGACCACCTTTGTGGCTGAAATTTTGGGTACAAATATGGGGTCTCTTGCTATGACCGTGCACAGTTGAGGTCATGCTTGCTATCCATGCACTATTTGTACGGGTTTGGGGGTGTAGTGGCCTTGGCCTAATGGAGGGCGATATCTCCACCGTGGAGGCTTTTGGAGAGTTGCTCGTGGGTCGAGTTGCTCCAAAGAAGGTTGTTCTCATGCATGGTGGGTCTGCTTGGGTATCCACTTGAAGATGTCCACGACGACGGTAGTCAGAGGTTCGTACGCAACGGTTGTTGTTGGAGGGCTCCCTCTGATTGCATCTTCGTCGAGGATGATTGAGGCGGGTGGTTTTGAAATCCTGCGATTGGCGCCACCAATTGAGGGGATTTCAAATCACCAATGAAGCTGATTTGGTGTTGAATGCCATTCCTAATTTGGCGGTAGTAGTTTGGAACATCCAGGTGTTCGAATGTGATCAACAGGTGGCTTTCAAATCCATGAGCGGATCTAGAGTTGGTGAGTGGCACTCTAACTCGACCCATAACTCAAATGTTGGTCTTGATCTTGAGGCTCTTTTTTTTAAAAGTGGCCCTACTATGTGTTCCTTGCCACATCTTCTGCAGGTTTGTTGCACAAGGCCGATGGCTTTTAGGTTTATTTTTGATGTGGGAGAAAATTGGTAGGTGTGGAGGGGCATCGTTTTTTGAAAGGTGGGGCATCGTTCCTCGCTCACGTCTTTGCAGATGGGTCTTTTCCCTGGTTATGCGATCTTAGCGAGGAGGGATATGGTTGGAAGGGGTAGAGGATTTCTAGATGACATGGGCAGCAAGGTGTTAGGGTAGGATGGAAGATGTGGTGTTGCTGGTGTTGTTTGTGTTGTGTCGAGTGGGAGGAGAGGCGATGAAGGAAGCATTATTAGGTGGTCCTCCTCCAGTAAGGGGTCGAAGGCTCTGAAAGTGGCCAACTCCCACCATAGGTTGCTATTTGAGTCATGCTACAAGAGGAAGAGAATGAAGAAGGGATTTGTGGAAAGTCATTTCAGATCTGCTGACATGAGCATGGCGGTGGAGAATAAGGTTGTTGAAGTTCTCAATGTTAAGAAGGTTGGTGGGGCTGATGGTTTAGAGGAGCATACACACTTTAATGGTTAAAGTTCTTTCTTGGAACACTTGTGGCCTACGTGATGGGACATGCAAGTCGGTGTTGAGGAGGTATTTGCTGGAGTGGAACATGGACTTCATGTTATTGTAGGAAATGCAACTTGAGGTAATTGACCAAATTGTTAGACGAAGCTTGGGTAGGGACAAGTATACAGAGTTATTGTGTGTTAGCTCGGTTGGGAGATCTGGTGAGATGCTCTTGATGTGGAATGATAACGCTTTTTAGCTGAATTCCTTGCTACTAGCCACTTGTACGATCACTGGCTTCTTTACAAGGAGGTCTGATGGTTCGTAGTGGGTGCTGTCATGTGTTTATGCAGTGTTATAAAAGTCGGTAGTCAGCATTCAATTGGTCAGGTCACTAATTAAGGAGTATACGGTATGCGAGGGAGTAGTTGAGGGTTACTGAATCGGGCATTTTTTAAATAAACTATATATGTATATATATAAGTTCAACGAAAGAAAAACACAAATTTGAAGTGATGTAGCAATAAAATCACTACTCAACTCTTTATGGAGAAATCCGACGTATAATTGGTTGAGTAGATTGACGACTCGACTGAGTAGTCGGGCCTACCATGTGCCCGAGTATGAGTTATTCAGTCAGTTTGGTAGGGTTGCAAACGAGTTAGGTTTGGCTAAACCCATACCCATACCTATTTACAAAATCCATAGCCGTACTTACTCATTTACTGATCGGGTACATAAATTCAAACCCATACCTATATCCATCTACTCATCGGGTATCCATTTACTTATCAGGTATTTATTTATAAATTAATCTTACAATCAAATCGTACCTAAATTAGAGTTAGAAAAAAAAATATAACACAATTCATTAATTGTTTACTTTTAACAAGCTTGAAGCATAGGGGCTCAGGCTACTCTAATTTTATTGATTCTCACTGAAATTATTACAAAAGTAGTTCTTTTAGGGGAATATATATAAAGAAAAATAAAATATAAATACATTTCAAACAAAAGATCTCCATTCCTGAAATAAATGTTAGATGGAAGCTTTAAAAGTACTCTCAACCTTTGAAATCATGGAAAGAATCATGAAGGAGATTAAAGTTAGGGGAATGAGGGACTTATGGTGGGACTTATCCATAACTGCAGAATCAATAATCGGTATTCAGTCTGTGAGATCATCTACTAGGGAGTATACGATATGCAGGTGATTAATCGGGGATTAATCAGTGTAGTATTTTTTAATATTTAAAAGTTTAATTTAATTATGTACATCATTATACATATTAAGTATACATATATATGAATTGAAATATTACATATATATTAATATTATTTTTTTGATATACTTATTTTCTCAATATAGCTTCTAACAACTAGTTATCAATATCACAACACATAAAATAAGACAAATAAATTAAGATTGGTGTATTCTAAAGGAGATAAGTTGGGGTTAATGAGACAAGAAGTGGGACTCAGGACTGAGGTTTTTGCTTAGGGCTGAGGCTTACGTGCATTGGGAACTTGTGGTAATGGGAGAAGTCGGGTTTAGTTGGGTGCATTTAGGCATTGGGTTTAGTCGAGTTTTGGTTTGGCGATGTATTGCACGTGCATCAAAGCTAAAAGAAATTGAAACTTTAAAACTTAGTCGATGAACTGGTTGATTAATCAGATAATCGGCCGATTAATCGGGTAGACCGATTATAGGGCTGAATATAGGTACTCGATTTGTTTGTGGACCGCATATGGTTATGGGGCCGATTAATCGACCTAATAGATTAATTTTTGCACCCTTAAACTTATCTATCTCGAGTAAATGGGGATTTTATTTTGGTATTTTGGTTGGGTAATCGAGTATAAATCCATATTTATAGCCATACCCAAACCTGGTCAAATTTTTTGGATAAAACTTATACTTGAACCCAATTAGGTTCGAGTCGGGTTTTACCCTACCTTTTCGAGTTGGGTTGGGTCAAGTTTGGGTCGGGTTTATTGAAACTTGCATCCCTACAGTTTGGGGACTGACTAGGAGTAGTTAGCTGACTACTTGGCCAACTCGACCAATTTTTACAATAGAGGTTTATGGTCCTTGTTATGATGCAAGGAGGATAATTCTATGGGAGGTGGCAGGCATCTGAATGAGTTGATAGGCGACCTTTGTTGCTAAGGGGTGATTTTAATACCACCTTGTCTTTGAAAGATAGGCTAGGTGGTCATGTCGACAGATTGTCCGGTGATTTTGGATGGGTTTTGGGGGAGTTGGAGGTTTTTGATCTCCCTACCTCAGGCACGGTGTTTACTTGGCGGAATAAGGCAAGATTTGCATCCGGGATTGATAAATTCTTTTGCAATGTGGCTCTTGCAGAGGGGTATCAAAGAGTGTAAGTGTTGGCAAGGTAATGACCGTTTTTTGATCATTCGCCATTGGTGTGGGACAGTAATGATGGGGTTGCTATTACTTTGTACTTCAAGTTCTAGAGGTCTTGACTCTCGGAGTTGGGGTTCAAGGACTTAGTAAGGGATAAGTGGAATGAGGTGCTTGTTTCTACCTCTGGTACACGTACTTTGGCCTCTGAAATTCAGGTGTTGTGGAAGGTTTTGATGGATTACAAGCTGAATATTGCACAACAGAGTGGACACGTTAACTATGAGGCTTTGGACGTGATCTCACGTTTGGATGCGAAGGAGGATTCTGAATCCTTGACGCAAAGCGAGCAGCAGGAGAAGTGTAGGTGGCAATCTGTGGTTCAGGTGGACCTAACGTGTGAAATGGATTGGAGGCACAAATTGAGGCAGCTTTGGCTCAAGGAAGGGGACTCCAACACTAGATTCCACTTGTCAGCTAGCTTGAGGAGATCCAATTTGATTGCCCCTTTATGTGTTGGTGTATATGTGTTGAGTAGAGAGATGATATTTACAACACGTTAGGCCTCTCGGCTGTTGGAGGTTAGGTTTGTCTGATATGCCTAGGTTGGATGATTGGATGAAGGATGAGCTGATTAGGGAGATTTCTGAGGAGGTATTGGTGGGATTGCGTGGTTTGAAGGCGGAAGGTTCGGCAGGTCTAGATAACATGCAGGTCCTTTTCTATAGGGAGCTTTGGGATGTGGTTGGGAAAGACTTCATGGCCATGATTGAGGAGTTTTGCGTAGGAAATCGAGGCTTCGAGAGGCTCAATAGGTTCTATTTTTTCCTCCTCCTAAAGAGGATTAGGGCTGAGACGATTAATGATTACCGACCAATTGCCCTTTCTAATGCCTCATATCTGATTGTTGTGAAGGTTTTGTCCAATAGGATGTGGATGGTGCTTCCAGGTTTGCTTAGCCTAGTGCAGTCTGCTTTTTGTGTCTGGCAGGTCGGTACATGAATCTTTTGTTTTGGCAGAGATGATGGTGGCCTCATAGAGGTTGGGGGTTTTGTCCTTCCTATGGAAGGTAGATTTCTCCAAGGATTGTGATTCTGTTGCTTAGGTGTACCTGTAGGAGATATGTGTAGGTGGGGTTTTCTAGAGTTATGGGTGCAGTGGGTGAAGTGGTGTCACCACATCATCCTTTTCTATTTTGGTCAATGGCAAGGCTAGTGGTTTGTGGACACAACTGTAAAGGGGTGTCAGGTAGGGCTGTCCATTGCCATTATGTTGTTCAACATTGCCGTCGATACCCTGGCTAGCTTGGCCTTTAAGGCCTGCTATGGGGGCTTTTTTTAGGTTTCAGATTGTGCAGTGATGGTAGCATACTTACACTCATTTTGCTGTATGTTGACGACACAACTTTTTTCATAGAAGGGGAGTTGTGTAGGCGGAGAATCTAACCTCTTTGGTCAGAATCTTTAAGGAGATTTCGGGGTTGGAGATCAATATAGCAAAATCTATATTCGTTCTTGTTAGGGCAAGAGAGCGAACTAATTTCTATTAGAAACCCTCGGTGCCTTTATATAGAGAGGCACAAAGGGTAAATTACATGCATACACCCATACAATATAAAAATAATAAAATAACCACTAAACATATAACTCAACACTCCCTCTCAAGTTAGAGCATATATATTAAGCATGCTCAGCTTGGAACGTAACAACTCTAAGACGTTTCTTGGAGAGTGCTTTGGTGAAGACATTTGCAATTTTATCTTTAGTGGCTATATAGGGTGTAGTGATCTTGCCAGTAGTAATGGCATCTTTGATGAAATGATAATTAACTTCTATGTGCTTGGTTCACTCATGAAAGGCATAATTATTTTTCTATAAATGTAGTTTTGTTATCACAATACATGAGAGTAGGGCCAGAAACAGATACACCCAAATCATGTAAAATAGATCTCGCTCACAAAAGCTCACGACTAGTATGGGTCATAATCCTATACTCTGGCTTTGCACTGGATCTACAGACAACATTTTATTTCTTACTTCTTCATGTGACTAAATTACCACCAACATAGGTGCCATTACCCTGTAATGGATTATTTACTCCTTGCTTTCACACCTACTATAGATCATTTTCTTTTGAAAGATTTATTGGAGTAAATATTTGCGTTGAATCTACACTTACACACCACTTTTCAAATCTTTCTTGAAAATCTACTTCTAGTGTGCAAGATTAATTGAAAAGATCAATTTTGTTACTCCACCTTTCACATGCTAATTTATATTCAAAGGAAAGATTGTCTTTGGAGTAAAACTTGATTAGATTTTTGAGCATATTTTCCAACGTCACCTTACATTATTAGCTCTTTAGGATTTTTGTAACACTTTAATCTTTTGATTATTGTTGTTGGGTTTCCAAGCGTGGAATTCTTATTCTTGGAGGGAAGAAAATTGCTTTCTTGAGGATTTTACAAGAAAGTGGTTATTATAATTTGAGGTTTACCACCCTGTAAAGGGGTAGAATAGTGAATTTGCTTGCTTGTGCCAAGCGGAAAATTCTTGTTAGAAGACAAGGTAGTGGTTTTTCCCAGTTGAAGAGCTTCCTCTATAAATTCTATGTTCATTTGTGGTTTGGATATTATTTTGCAAATTATTATTTTTAATTTTTATATTTTTATATTGTGGACAATTTGCCCCTTTCTTGTGCCATCCTCGTTTGGTATCAGAGTAAGTTATCACCACTTTTTTGAAGTACATTTCAGGTGATTTCCCAATATGAGTACGAGAGCTATTGCACTACAATAATGATCACTCCACCACCAAGCCACCGATTTTTGATGGATCAGATTACAACTGGCAACGTCAAAGGATGGAGATTTTGCTCCAATCCAGAGACTATTCAATCTGGGACATGGTAGATACTCCTTATGTTAAACCTCCAAAACCTGACGCAATTAGTTAGACTGATGATCATAGGAGACAACTCACACTAAATTTAAATTTCATGAATGCTCTTTATTGTGTCCTAAGAGTAGAAGAGTTCAATAGAGTCTCTCAATGCTCCACTGCAAATGAAATATGGAGAACTCTTAAAACCACTTATGAAGGAACTACCAAAGTAAAAAGTTTAAATATTGTTTTATCAACTAACAATTTTGAGAAATTTGAGATGGATGAGCATGAAACTATAAAGGATATATTTACACATTTCACTGACATTGTAAATAATCTCAAAGCTCCTAGCAAAACATTTGTGAAAGGAGAATTGGAAGGAAAGTTCCTTAGATCTCTTACTAGCAAGCTTAAATGTAGGGTTACTGCAATTGAAGAAGCCAATGATGTTGAAAGCTTAGATATGGAGAATCTTGTTGGCAATCTGATGGCTAATGAAAATAAGCTATTTCAAATGAAGAAAGGAAATGAAGATTTCAAGAAGAAATAACTTGCAACAAATTTAGAAGATTCAGATGAAAGCTTAGATGATGAAGATATTGTACTCTTATCAAGGAAGTTCAAATGTTTCAAAAATAAGAAGTCATTCAGGAAGAAAAGTGATGACAAAAGGGGATATACTACAATTGCAAGAAAGTAGGATAGAAAAGATTGTTGTCTTATGAAAGAAAGCAAAGAAAATATTTTCAAGGACTTCACGTCCAAAAAGACATTTAAGAAGTTAAAGAAGAAAAGAGCCTTTCAAGTAACATGGAATGATTCAGATTCATCTTCAAGTGAAGATATTCCTAAAGAAGAAGCTTGTCTAGGTCTTATGGCACTTGAGGGTGAGGTACAAAATCTTTCTTAGGATGAATTATTTAATGCTTTCGATGAATTATTTCTAGCCTTTAAATGACTAAAATATTAGATTTAAAAATGAATGAAAGTCTCTCTTAACAAAGTTAAAAATCTTGAAAATGACATAACATCTATATTACTGAAAGAAATAATTTCATAAATTCGGAGATTGCTATTATTAATGACAAAAATCAAATATTTGTTGAATAAAATTCTTGCATCTCAGGTAAATGTTTTAAAAGAAAATATTATCTCTTAGAATTGATTGTTTAAAAATTAAGAAAATATTATGAAATATTGTTGAATGATCTTTGCAAGTTTGTCAAAGGAAAATAAAATTTAGATAAATTTATTGGAAACCACCATGCATGTAGTAATAAATATGATTTTAGTTTCTCTCATGATAAGCTTAGTTAAATGATTTAGAAAAGTGTAACTTTCATTTCAAATAAATGGAAGAAAATTAACCCTCATGGTTTTAAAAAGTAATGAGTACCAAAGTCAACGTTGAACACTTATTTCGTAGGAATAAAAGATGTTGATTATGAAAATTGGACTTTTCATATGTATAAAGGCAATATCAAAGCTATAAGGAAGTCACCCTCTCATTTTGTAGGAAAAGATAGGAGGAAAATAGGTGATGGATAATGGTTGCTCTAAACATATGACAAGCAATGAAGAATTATTTTAAGATCTTACATTTAATAAAGGAGGAATTGTGACCATTCGAAATAATTACAACGGTCACATTATTGGTTCTGGAACTATTAGTAATGGTAACATTCTTTAGTCATGTAATTTTGGTTAAAGGACTTAAGCATAACCTCTTGAGTGTTTGCTAGATATGCGACAATGATTTTTCTATCTTATTTACTGCAAAGTATTTTAAGTTTTTAGATGAAAATGATAATGTTATATTATTAGGCAAAAGACATATGAATACTTATGTTTTAATAATTGATAAAAATAATATTTGACAGCTTAGTTGCATCTAATAATGAAATTTCTTTATGGAATAAAAGGTTATTCCATTTGCACACAACCAAGCCTTTTCCCACACTAAGTGGGGTCGGCTATATGGATTCTTTGCCTCCACACAGATCGATTTTCAGCCATTTTAGGACTTAAATTAAAGTAATTGAGGTCATACTTAATAATTCCTTTTAACACTTGTTTGTTCTTCCTCGCCTCCTCTTAGCGGGTTCAGCCTCCAACATCTCGCATCTCCTAACTGGAGCATCTAGTGGCCTTCTTTGTAAATGTCCAAACCATCTTAGACGGGTCTCTCTCATTTTATCCTCTATCGGTGCCACCCTAACCCTGTTTCTAATAAACTCATTTGAAATACGGTCCTTTCTTGTATGAGTACACATCCATCTTAACATCTTCATTTCTGCCACAGACATCTTCTGTACATTCCTATAGTTTATAGCCCAGCATTCAGAACTATACAACATGGCTGGTCTTGCCACAGCTCGATAGTATTTTCCTTTGACTTTTAAAGGAACCCTTTTATCACAGAGAACACCAGAAGCACCCCTCCATTTCAACCACCTTTCATTAATTCTATGTATAACATATCCATCAATTCCACCATCATGTTGGAAAATGGATCCCAAGTACTTAAAAATGTCTTTCATTGGAATGCACTCTTCTCCAATTTTTACATCAATTCCTTCATTGTTCCCTCTACTACTAAACTTGCATTCCATATACTCAGTCTTCGTCCTACTTATGCGTAATCCTTTATCTTCCAGGGCTTCTCTCCAAAGCTCAAGTTTTCTGTTCACTCCATCTCTTGTCTCATCAACCAACACAATGTCATGAGCAAAAAGCATACATCAAAGCACCTCAATTTGGATATGCTTCGTCAACTCATCCATGATCAAGGCAAAAAGATAAGGGCTTAAAGTCGAACCTTGATGCAGACCAATGGTGATATCAAAGTAGTCTGTCAAATCATCCTTAGTCTTTACACAAGCTGCTGCTCCATAGTACATATCCTTTATGAGGTTGATATATATAGTTGACACTTGTCTCTTCTCCAAAATTCTCCATAAGATATCTCTTGGAACAGAATTATGGGCCTTCTCCAAATCAATAAAAATCATATGTAAATCCTTTTTCTTCACTTTGTATGTCTCCATCATACGTCTCAAGAGATGTATTGCC
Source organism: Thalassia testudinum (assembly GCA_037157565.1). NCBI lineage: Eukaryota > Viridiplantae > Streptophyta > Magnoliopsida > Alismatales > Hydrocharitaceae > Thalassia > Thalassia testudinum. Next base: position 17,634,489 of record JAZHRO010000015.1, on the reverse strand, counting down.
TCAATAGTAGACCTGCCTGTTATAAAGTCAAATTGATTTTCAGTTACCATAGAGACTTGCCTCACCCTTCTTTCAATTATTCTTTCCCAAAGTTTCATCGTATGACTCATCAACTTAATACCTCTATAGTTGGAACAATCTTGTATATCACCCTTGTTCTTGTATAAAGGTTCCACAAAACTTTTCCTCCATTCCTGTGGCATCTTGCCTCTCCACACAGTATTAAATAAATTTGTGAGTCAAGTTATACCCGTTCTCCCGTCATTCTCCAAACGTCTATAGGAATATCATCAGGCCCAACAAGCCTCCCACTTTTTATCATCTTCAAAGCCTCCTCTACTTCTTTCTTTTGTATCCTTCGATAACATTCTCGATTCACATACTCTTCTGAGTTAACTAACTCCCCTAAGATGATATCAATTTTTTATTTTTCATTAAATAGCTTATGAAAATATCTTTTCCATCTTGTCTTTATATCCTCACTAGCTATAAGCACCCTTCCTTCTTCATCCTTGATGCATCTTACATGCGTAAGGTCCTTTGCTTTCCGCTCTCTTGCTTTAGCTAACTTGAAAATATCTCTTTCACCTTCTTTAGAATCAAGTTTCTTATAAAAATGCTCCCAAGCTTTTGCTTTTGCTTCACTAACTATTTTATTTACTTCTTTCTTTGCTCTTTTGTAGTTTTCCATATTTTCATCGATTTTATCTCGATATAAGGCTTTAAAGCAAGCTCTTTTAATTTTAAACTTCTCCTGCACTTTCTCACTCTACCTCCAAGCCTCCTTTTGTCCTGGAACACCTCCTTTAGACATGCCTAACATCTCGTTTGCCACCTTCCTAATACAATTTGCCATATTTAACCACATTTCATCAGCACTATCATCAAGATCCCAAGCCTTTTGTTGCATTATCTTCTCTTTAAATCTCACTTGTTCTTTTTTAAGATTCCATCATTTAATTCTCAAATTCTTAGACACTAATTTTCTCTTCTTTGCCTTCTTCAAATGAACATCCAACACTAAAAGACGATGTTGAGCAGTTAAACTCTCCCCTGGAATAATGTTGCAATCTTTACAAGATAAACGATCCCTTCTCAAAGCAAAGTAATCGATCTGCGTTCTTGTTAAGTCACTTTTATAGGTAATCAAATGCTCTTCCCATTTTTTGAAGAAAGTATTTGCTATGAAAAGATCATAAGCCATAGAAAAATCAAGGAACGCCTTCTCCTCTTCATTCCTAACACCAAAATCATGATTTCCATCCACTCCTGCATACTCTAAAGCACCTTCTCCCACATGCCCATTTAAATCTCCACCCAAGCAAATCATTTCTATATGTGGGATTCCTTGAATTATCATATCAAGTTCTCCCTAAAATTTGTTCTTTATTCTTTCCTCTAGACCAACTTGAGGTGCATAAACTGAAATGACATTCAAGATCTCTTCTTCTAAGATTAATTTTATCCAAATAATTCGATCACTCAATCTCTTAACTTCAACCGCGCTCTCCTTCAAATCCTTATGAATTATAATGCCCACGCCGTTTCTACCTTTGTCCCTTCCTGAATACCAAAGTTTGAAACCTGTTCTCTCGATTTCCTTTACTTTTTCTCCAACCCACTTAGTCTCTTGAAGGTAAAGAATTTGAATCCTTCTCCTTACCATTGTATCTACAATCTCCATGAGCTTGCTGGTCAAAGTACCAATATTCTAACTACCGAATCTCAGCATTCTTTGTGACACACTTCGATGACGAAGTGGTGGAACTAGCTTTTTTACTCGCATGCGTTTCTCATGCGAGAACCCTTGCTCATTTTGGATTACATCCGGGCGGCGATGTAGCGGAACTAACTTCTTTACTCGCATGCGTTCCTCATGCAAGAATCCTTGCTCATTTTGGACTACATCCGGGCGGCGATGTAGCGGAACTAACTTCTTTACTCGCATGCGTTCCTCATGCGAGAACCCTTGCTCATTTATCACCACACTCGGGCGTCGATGCAGCGCGTCGGAAGTAGGGAACGCCCCAACGAAATCAGAGTGTTTGCTAGAATCTATGATTAAAGATCCGACAAATTTTACGCTAGTTGTCGGCTACCTAACGCAACCCTCTTTTACCTGGGTTTGGAACCGGCAATGAAAAGGCACACGAACCTCAACATAGGCGAAGTTTCTTTTGCACACTAAGCACCTAAATAAATTTTTTAAGCATGACTTAGTTAAAGGTTTGTATAATAAGAAATTTGATGATTTAAATAGTTGTGATGGGTGCTCTTTAGGTAAATTTCATAAGGCCTCTTTTAAAGCTAAAAGTGTTATATCAACTATTAGGCCCTTACAACTACTGCACTTAGATTTATTTAGCCCAACCTGGAAGCTTAAATATTGTCATTTTTGCTTTATAATAGTTGCTAATTATTCTAGATTCACTTTGGGTTTCTTCTTGCATAAAAAAAGGTTAAACCTTTGAGTGTTTCAGAAAATTCTCTACAAAGGTATATGGTGAGTTACGTGTTATTGTGAGGGGCTATTTGTTACTTGTTTTTTCTTGGACCTATGGTGTTATTTTTCCCTTGTCTCTCTCTATATAAAGAGACATAGGGATTGCCTAGTAATAATAAGACTTCTTTTACTTCAACTTGGTATTAGAGCATCAGGTTGGGGATATCACCAAATAAACCCTAATCCTACCTTCAAGTCATATTATCGCCGGACGCCATCGCCACCACCGGCAGTAGCGTCGACGCTCCACCACCGTCGCAGCAGCATTGCCTAGGGCTGCTGTAGCTACCGCTGCTGCTCTGCAGCCATCGCCGAGGGTTGAGTGGCCTCCCGCAGCACTGCTTCCCCTGCTGTAGTGCTGCCTCGCTTTGCTACTCTCCAGCAGATCGTTGCTGCAGTGCCACCTCGCCTCTCGCAGCGTCGCCTCACACTGCTGAGCTCCGGTAGATCGCCGCTGCAACCTTGTTGGCCATTGGCGTAGCTCTAGAGCAGCACACCATTGCCGCCTAGGTCACCGGAGAGCAGGCTGTTGACCACCAGCACTTTGTAGGGCGGTTCTTGAGTGTTGTGAAGGTGGAGATTTGAAGCAAGAACCTTCCTATGGTTGGTATGGCTTCTTTGGTCTCTTGATCTGATTTGGGGTGTGTATTCCCCTAATTAATTGATTCTTGGGTTGTGTATTCCCCAGTGAAGTGTTAGATATTTTGTCTGTGGATTGTGGGGTGTGTATTCCCCAAGTTGTTGGAGGTTTATCCAAGATTTCAGATCTGTTGTCTGGGCTTATTTGTGTGTGTTTGAAGCTTCCATGTCTGCATCAGATGCTTCTGAGGTGTCTTTAGGACAAAGTACAAAAAGCGGGGTGTATAAGAGCCCCTTCTTTGCTCCTATCACAAAATTGGATGAGACCAACTACCCCCGTTGGTCTTAAACCTTCCTTGTCATTGTGGAAGGCCATGATAAGAAGCATGTGCTCCTGGAAGCACCACCGGAGTAGAAAACAGGAAAATACGTAACTTGGAATTGGGATGATGCTATGGTGAGAGCCTGGATCTTGAATAGTGTTATTCCAAGGATTGGTGATGAAGTTATGTACTACAATTCTGCCAAAGAGATGTGGGATTGCTTAAAATCAGCTTATTCACATGAGTTGAATTGAACTCAAGTATTTCAGATCCACTATGATTTATGCCATCTCAAGCAAGAGGAGATGGGTCTATCTCAGTATTACTCCACTGTGAAAGGGTTATTGGAGAAATATAATGCATGTAGACCGATGTGTACTTCTGCATGCAGGGATCACAGGAAGGAGTTTGCAGCCCACATGTTTCTTACAGGGCTGAGTGATCACTATTCAGCGACTCGTTCATAGATTTTGACTCTTTAAGCTTCTTCCTATTGAGGAAATTTACAGGAGGCTGAGTATGATGTAAATTCAGCTTACTCGTGATGTAGTTACCACATCTTCGGCTCATGTTGCTGTTAGCACTCGCGTAGGTCGTGGAGGCTTCTTTCGTGGTAAAGGGAGAGGTCGAACTGATAGTGGTTGTGACAAGCGTACATGTTCTTACTGTGGCATGTTTGGCCATGTTAAGGCTAAGTGTTGGAATAAGCTCGACCGTCTTACTGTGGCAAACTAGGCTTGTATTACAGCTTCTCTAGGTGTGAGTACTGATGTAGTATCGCTTGCAGAGGCAGACTATAATGCAATTCTGCAGCGGCTAGCACAGTTGACATGAGTAGCCTCAATCCTCCAGCACTGTAGCCTATGCATCAGGTACGAAAGGATCATGGTTGATTATTTTAGGTGCATTTGATCATTTGACCGGAAATTCTCAGTGCTTTAGGGGATTACAGAAGACACCATAGGAACATTTTGTACAACTGGTAGATGGTAGACTTGCCCCCATCCGTGGTAAGGGAGGGGTATCTGTTATACCCTCCATGCATCTTTATTGTGTATATTATGTGCCAGACTTGGCAATGCAACTGCTATCTATTAGTTTTATTACTAAGCAGTTGAATTGTCGTGTTATTTTTGATGTTGTTGGATGTACTTTTCAAGATAGCATGATGGGGAGGACGATTGGTGGCGGCCATGAGGAGGGGGGTGTATATCGGCTAGTTCAGAGTCCAGTTGCTGCAGCATGTTAGACGAGTACTGTGGGGAGTACCTTGCAGTGGCATGGAAGACTTGGTCATCCTTCCTTGGATAAGCTATGCCATGTCATACCTCACTTGTCTTTTGCCATGAAGGTTAAGTGTAATGCATGTCAGCTGGGAAAGCATCACCGTGCCAGCTTTCCAGCATCTATCCAGTCTACCAGTTTTGCTTGCTTTGATTTGTTGCATTGTGATGTCTGGGGTCTTAGTCGTGTGGCAGACCGCCAGAATTTTAGATATTATCTTTTATTTGTGGATAATTTTTCACACTTATCATTGACCTTTTTGATGAAGAATGAATCGGAAGTTGGCTCTTTTATTTAACAATTTTGTTGTTTGCAAAAAATTAATTTGGTGTATGCATTAAGAAAATCAGAACAGGTAATGCATTAGAATTTTGCAGAAAGAAACTGACTAATTTGTATGGATCACTGGGTATTGTGCATCAGACATCATGCTCTCATACGTCACAGTAGAATGGGATAGCTGAAAGGAAACACCGTCACATTCTGGATATAGCTGGAGCCTTACTTATCCAGAACAGTGTTCCGCATAGTTACTGGGGAGATACGGTTCTTATTGCCTGTTTTTCATTAACAGGCTCCCTTCTTCTGTGTTACATTAGCAGATTCCATGGAGTATCTTATATCCTGATGCTGACTTATTTCTTGTGCCACCAAAGACTTTTAGGTGTGGCGTTTGTACATCTCCTTGGGCCTGGTCGTGACAAATTGGCACTAAGGGTAGTTAGGTGTGTATTTTCGGGATACTCATGCACGTATAAGGGATACAGGTGTTTTGATCCAATACACTAGAAACACTATGTGAGTGCAGATGTGACTTTTCATGAGTCTCCCTTATTTTTCTATCTCAGGTCATTAGTTGAGAGAAATAGAGGTGGCTGCTCCTATGCTTGTACGTCCTATAGCCTTGAAGGATTTCTCTCATAGTAGTGGTGTATCTACTACCAATCATACTGTGGGCACTTTCAGACCTGTACCAACCACCTGATGAGAAGACATTTAAGGGTGCTACGTATCAGCTGCCAGTTACAGAGAAATGACACCCCCTCTTCTTCAGTTCCTACTGAGCTACCATTGTCCTCCTATGTTCAAGTATGTATTGGGGATGCTAATGATTCTTCTGCTCATGTGTCTTCAGGGTCCCTTTCTCTACCCACAGATGAGGATATTCCCATTGCTATTAGGAAGACTCCGAGATCCTGTGCACAGTATTGTGTTGCTGGCAGTATTGTTTCTGCAGGTTCTCTTGGGTTAGAGTTTTATGCCTTTATAGCTGCAGTCTTTAGTACGGAGATACCTATTTTCTACCAGCAGGCTCTCCTACATTCACATTACAAGGCGGCTATGGAAGAGATGTCTGCACTTATTGATAGAGGTACATGGGAATTGTTTGCCTTTCCTTCTGGTAGGCACTTGGTTGGGGTCAGATGGGTCTTTGCCTTGAAATACAACCTTGATGAATCTATTTCTTGGTATAAGGCTCGCCTTGAAGCTAAAGGATTCACCCAGACCTATGGGGTGGATTTCTTTGACACTTCTTCTCCAATGGTACGATTGTCCATGGTTCGTATTCTTATCTCTGTTGCAGCTCATTATGGATGGCATCTTCACCAGCTGGATGCCAAAAATGCCTTTCTTTATGGAGATCTGGAGGAGATATACATGCAGCGGCCACATTGTTTGAGGTTCAGGGGGGTGTGTGTGCAAACTTCGTAAGGCTATTTATGGCCTTAAGCAGAGCCCTCAAGCCTGGTTTCAGCGTTTGTCTGAGGCACTCTCTATGATTGGGATGTAGAGATCTTCTGATCATTCTTTGTTTATTAGGAAGACCAATATTGGTACAATGGCTTTATTGGTATATGTTGATGGCCTTATCCTTGCAGGTGATGATGCAGATGGTATTACTTAGATGGAGTATTTAGCTCACCAGTTTGTCATGAAAGATCTTGGGAAGCTGAGTTATTTTCTGGGAATTGAGATCGTCACGAGCAAGTAAGGCATAGTGATATCTCCGAGGAAATGTGCACTTGATATTCTTCAGGAGACAAACATGCTAGGATCCAAGGAAGCCAAAATACATATGGATCCTAAAGCTCACTTATTTGAAGATACAGTGAAGTTAAAGGATAAGAAGGTTTATCGGCAGCTAGTTGGGAAGTTATTGTATCTAACTATCACTATGTCAGACATCAGCCTTAGAGTGGGTAAGCTAAGTCAATTCTTAGACATGCCCACTGATATTCATTGGCTGGTGGTAATGCAAGTGTTGGGGAACATTAAGGGATGTTCAGGAAGAGGCATTTTATTCCAGAAGAAGGGTCCTATGTCTGTAGTGGCTTACTCTGATGCAGATTATGTAGGAGACGTGGCAGACAGGCAGTCTACCACTGGTTTTTGCACATTTGTGGCTGGAAATTTGGTGAGCTGGAGGAGCAAGAAATAGAGTGTTGTTTCACGCTCTAGTACTAAGTCCGAGTACAGGGCTATGGCTCATATTGCAGTTGAGATGATATAGATCATATTTCTGCTAAGAGATCTTCATGTTGAAATGCAGGAGCCTATGGAGATGCATTGTGGTAACCGGGCTACGACGTATATTGCTAATAATCCCATGTTTCATTAGATGACGAAACGTGTGGAAGTTGACTGTCATTATACTAGGAGCCTGATTCAGCAGGATTTACTTCGTACTACGTGTCTTGCCTCTATTGACCAGACTTTTGATGTTTTTATCAAGCTGCTGCCTCGCCCCAGTTTGAGAAGTGTAGAAACAAGCTGATCATGGTGGATATATATGCTCCATCTTGAGGGGGATGTTGAGTTGCGTGTTACTGTGAGGGGCTATTTGTTACTTATTTTTTCTTGTTGGACCTTTGGTGTTGTTTTTCCCTTGTCTCTCTTTATATAAAGAGACATGGGGATTGCTTAGTAATAATAAGACTTCTTTTCACTTCAATTGTTGGTTTGTTTATTTTTTTATCATTTATTTATTTAAATATTTAAAAAAATACCCAATCAAGTACTCGACTACCCACATATCGTATGCTCCTTACCCAGTGACCCAACTAACTGAATACCAACTACCAACTTTTACAGCACTGCCATACCACCACCCTTTGGGGTTTCCCCAAATGAGACTCCTAAAAGCTCTATCGTAAAAATCAGTCAAGTTGGCCGATTACTCCTTGTCTAACTCCTAACTGACTAAATAACCCATACTTGGGCTCATAGTCGACAAGCCCAACTACTTAGCCGAGTAGTCGATCTACTAGGCCAATTATGTGCTTGATTACTCCATAGAGAGTTGACCACCAGCGTCATTGCTACTACTGATGGTGATGCTGCTGCTCTAAGGATAACCTAATAGCTACTGCAACTATTGTTGCTATCGCCCAACCCTGCTGCTACTACACAAATCACCTGACCCTGTTATTTCTGCAATGACTACACCGATGTTGCTGCTACTACTGCTCTTTTCTTATTGGACTACTTCAATACTTCGAACTTATACTTTTATTTCATTAGACTTATGGTTTGTAGCTTACTTTCATAATCTTGAGATTGAAAATGGTTTATTTTCATGTAATGGTATATTTTACTTGGTATATGTTGATTGAGCATTCTAGTTATCTCTTTATTTACTATTGTTGGACTATTTTGTCATTTATTATGTCCTCTTGGACTAATGCTGTAATTTACCCAACACCTTTATGTATTTAAAGAGGTGTAAGGTTTCATTTGAAAAATATGATTTATCATTTTCTCTGACTTAGCATCAGAGCGACGATCCTAAATCGGTGCTCAGGTATCCCACCTGCACAAGCCTCCGTACCCGTCTACCAAAAACCCTAGCCCCCTTGTCGGCACTCGCAGGAGCCATCGTCGGCCTTAGTCGACTACCACTCAAGTTCAGATATCCCACCCGTCTGTCACCGCCGGCCCCAGTTGATTGCTACCTGTGCTCAGGGTTGCTACCAACGCGTTGCTAGCTGCCTCCATTGTCTCCCTGCAGGCTGTCGCTGTTGCCTGACCACCGTGTCTCCCTCTATAGGCCGTCACCGCCTGTAGCAACCCTTGTTGGGGGCTATCGCCTGCAGACCTTTTGCTGCTGCTATCGGTTGCTTGGTTGCAGATAGTGGTGGTTGGTGGCGAGGTGTTCTCACAAACATGGAAGAGTAGCACCTCTTAGAGACTCTGTTAGGGCCTCCCCTATACCTTAACTTGCGCTAAGTCTTGATCTAAGGGATGCTAGTGACTCTTAGGGTGTTATCTAGGATCTCTAGATCTTTAGATTTCATGATCAAGAAGTTACATTCTCTCTGGTTTCTAGTTGTTCATGATCTGAATAGTGATTTCAGATCACGTTTGGAGCATCTTGTGGCAGTCCTAAGGCACGATGGCCTCTTCAAGCAGTTCGGAGGTGTCATCGATTACTACTATGGACATCAGGAGTTATAAAACTCCTTTCTTCGTTCATATGACTAAGTTAAATGAGATCAATTATGCCATATGGTCTTAGATGTTGCTCATGACTGTTGAGGAACATGATAAGGAACACATTCTATTGGAGTTGGGGCCACAAGACAAGACTGGGAAGAATGCCACATGGAAGAAAGATAATGCAATGGTTCGAGCTTGGATTATGAATTTTGTAGAGCCTTAGATCAGCGATGGGATTATATACTACAGGATGACGGAGGAGATGTGAGATTCTCTGCATGACATGTACTCTCATGAGAAGAATTCCAACAAGGTGTTTGAGATTCACTATGCCATTGGTGGTCTCAAGTAAGAAGGCCAATCACTTTCCCAATACTATGCTATTATGAAGGGGCTCCTAGAGAAGTACGACGCCTGTCGTCTTGTCTACACTTGTGCTACTCAGAGGGTGCACAGGAAAGAATATGTTGTCCTCCAGTTTCTTTGACTTGGACCAACTTATGAGGCTGTTAGGTCCCAGATTCTGACTCTGGTTGAGCTTCCATTGATTAAAGAGGCCTATAGTCATGTGAGTAGGGTGGTTAAGCCATCCGTGTCAGATGTTGGGTAGACTCATGTTCTTGTTGCTGCTGCACGTGGAGGATGTGGTGCTCCATCTACCTGGGGGAGAGGACATGGTGGTCGGGGTACGATTGGTAGAGCCTGCACTATCTGCTCGCATTGTGGAAAGGTCGGCCATTCAAAGGCCTCTTGCTGGAGATGCATGGTAGACCCCCGATGGCCAACCAGGCTATTTCTTCTGAGGAGGCGAGGGACATGGTGTCATGTGCTGATTATGATGCTGTTGTTCGGTGTCTCTCCAAGTTGACCTAGGAGACTGCCACTACTACTAATATTGCTACATTGGCTTCCTCAGCTGTAACTTCTGCTCATAGATCAGGTATTGGTAGTTCTGACAGCATACTGTGGTTGGTGGATTTAAGTGCTTCCAAATATCTTAGTGGCGATGAGACATGTTTCAGAGAGGTTCTGGATGTTTCCTTAGGTAGATCTGTGTAGGTGGTATTGGGTAGGCAGTGCAGAGTTCATGACAGAGGAGATGTGGCAGTAACTCCTGCATTGATTCTACCTAATGTTCTTTATGTTCCTGATTTTCCGATTAGACTTTTGTCTGACTACAAAAACCTTTCATTGTCATGCAATTTGATGAGTTGGGCTGCATTTTTCAGGATAAACTTACAGGGAGAACGATTAGTGGCAGATATGAGGAGGGGGTGTGTATCGCTTGATCCAGACTCCATTTGCTGCTATGTGTCAGGGTTAGGTTGCTTTTAATATTGGTACAACTGTTCAGTGGCATCGTCTTGGGCACCCTTCACTTGACAGGCTTCAACGCATCATCCCTCATATATCGCCTGCTATTGAGATTCAATATTTTAAATATCGATATCGATATATGTTACGACACGGTTCTCGAATCCCTACAGGATACGAGAATCAGACCGACTCGACTGATCCCAAGACCCAGTTGTCTAACGAGAAAGTAATAGAAAAGGCAGTAAAATAAACCACATTTAGCGTGCAAGTAACTAAAAGTAACAAAGTAGTAAAGGAAAGGACTACTACAGTACATACCACAACAACCGTAGAGAATTAAAAACAGGTACAAAAATATGAAGTTACAATAAAAGAGTACAAGGTGAAACAGAAATACTCACTACTATAGAAGAACGGTACAACAAAAGTACAACTACTGAGCTCTACTAGGCCCAGTACCCTTTGTAGCTGCAGGCTTTGGCTGCTCAACACCTGGTCTTGAAAAGGTGACAAAGGTGACACGTCAGCGAAACGTTGAGTAGAGTGGCAATCAGCTAGCTAAGAAAAACAGGAGAGGTGGACAAGTAGCTGTTGTTTTTAGTTTCTTTATTCCTCTATTTACTCGTTCTCGAATTATTTCTCAGGTCTTTCTCTTGATCTCGAATGTTCCTCGTGGGAACGATCTTGATTGCAGTCTTTTCCGAAAGGTAGAAGTAGCACGTGGTGCTCTCCTGGCTGGGAGAGTCCCCCGTGGTGATCCTACCCTCGGTCAACCACCCCAAGGTCACTGACAGACGTAACGGTGACTACGGCACGCGCGATAAATGCACGGGTAGCTACCCTGGACTGGCATGCGGTCAGTTGTTTTCGTTAACGGGTGCGCCTCAAAGTACCGCACGGAACCAGTATAGGGCAGAGCCCTTTCAATAATAGGGGTCCAGCCCCTCCACAGTAAGCAAACAGGGGTCTTGCCCCTCCACAGTCCGCGCACCCTCGCATGACTACCTTGGTTTGCCTAGTGGGCCTAACAAGTCGGTGTAGGACGGCTAGTTGAACCCTAGGGCCTGTGGGGTGGCTAGCTCTTTCCCTATATTAGTAGCTCTCCCCGGTACAGTGTACGCGAGGGCCAAAAGTCGATACAAAGTAGTCAGACCTAACCTCGGGTCCTTAGGGCGGCTGGCTCCCCTCTGCACTAAGAGGTAATGTGTGCTTTCCTTGATACTACGTACCCAAGAGACAACATACTTCCCCATTCACTTTTCCAGTTCCATCCCATTTATTTTCAGGAGTTCTACTCCTAATTCCCCGTAGGGTTCATGCTCATGTTTCTCAGGCCAAGCCATACTAGGTTTCATCATTTCAGGTTTATTCGCATATAGTACGCGTTCCAACATTCAACTTCTTTTCCTTTCCAATATATTCTTTTTCATGCAAGCAGCTCGTATTAAATCTCAACCAACAGAAATTACATGCAATAGTTACCAGCAACAGTACCCTACATTTCACAGGCAGCTATTATCCAATTATAGGCAATTATCATTATTTTATCTACTTATCCAAGACTGCAATTCAGGCATTCAAGACATTTGTTTCAGTGTTTCTGTTCCTAGGATTCATGCCACCCTAGGATCTATTATTCAATCTAGTTTTCAGGTCCTAGGATTCATGCCATACCCTAGGATCTATCATTCAATCTACTTTTCAGGTCTTAGGAATCATGCCATACCCTAGGATCTATCATTTAATTCAGATATGCATTAATGTTTGTAATCAACTAAGGGAAATCACTCTACCCGTAAAATCGGGAGTAATGGGAGCGTGATCAGCAGGTCCACGTGCCTCTGCAACCCCCGAGTCCATAATAGAACGAGGTCCTAACACAAGGATCAATCACAAGGAACCACTCAGAACAGGATAAAAGTACTTTAAACAAGTAGAAGAACTAATTTTGGGAAGAACGAAATTTTAAACGTGGAAATCGGACTTCGAACGGATCCTAAGCAGGTAAAAAACGACAACTCTGCCCCAAAGCAGACGTCTGGAACACCTTTTAGACGTCTTAAAAGGTGGTCCAGATCATACCTCACTCCGAGCTGTTCTTCAGACGTCCAGGATCCTGCAGAACCGTTTGGATCTAGTTCCAGATGTAAGTCTATCACTCCAGACGTCTGGAGACCCTTTCCGCCGTCTGTGCTGTGCCCAGACATCTGATCTGTATGGGAGGACGTGCCCTTGCGTCCTCCCGAAACGAAACTTGCACGCGTACACAAACGATCTTAACACGGCAAAGAGGCAGAACTTTCGACGGAACGGCCTGCATGGCCGTATACGCGGAAGGAAGAAGAGAAATATCGTACCTTTCAGACGTCTGGATCTCACTCCAGATGTCCCCCGCGCCGTTTGGACGTAGGTTCAGACGTCTGATTCTGGGAAAAACTCCCAGAATTTGGACCTCCTCGCCTTCCGCCTGCTGTACACGGCTGCGCCGTGCCGCGCTCGCCTGCTGCCTGAGCTGCAGCAGCACCGGGGTAACCTCCCTAGCACCACGCTCCCGCTGTGCGCCCGCCGGCCGGCCCTGGGCTGCTCCGGCGAGCTCGCTCTCTCTTCCTCACGCTCTTTGCCTCTTCTCCCTCTCGCTGCACCTCCTCCCCGCGCGAGCCTGGCAGCAGCTGCTGCCCTCGCTCTCTCGCTCTCATGCCAACACTGGAGGAGGAGACGGTGAAGTGGTGGTGAGGGAGAGGGAAGGGAGGAAGAGAGTATTTGAAGGTGTCGGGGAGAGAGAAAAATGGAAGGAGGGATGCCTGCAGGTCGGCGGGCGTAGTCTGTGCGTGCACGCGCGCAGACTCGCAATCGTACGCCGTAAAAATTAAATTCCAGACGTCTGGACTAACTCCCAGACGTCTTAAAAGCGTTTTGAGGCCTCAGGTCTTAACAATATCGTATCGAGAAGTCAAAAAATGGATATCTTGGGGATAAATCGCTGATATCGGTGAATTTTTGGGAAATCGCTCAAAAAAATAAAAAATGTAAGAAAATGTCACAAATTTTATGAAAATTAATATTTTGGTGACTAATAAATTATAAGAAAATACCTAGAAGGTGAAAATTAATAAATTAAAAGCCAAGAGTGTGTATGTGCACATGTGCCCATCTCCGATTTTTCAAGTTTCGTGACAGTGAGTGTGAGTTTCCAACCCATTTCGATTTTTTCAAGTTTCCCGCCCATCGTCGGGTACCTTTCCCATCCAAGAGTCCTTAGTATCAGCGATATATCGCTGATATTTTAGGGATATCGCCCGATATATCGACGATATATTGTGATATCAATGATATCTTGTCGATATCATGGAAAATACTACATGTGATATCGATATTTCTAGACCCAACAATACCGATATATTAGTGATATATTGCCAATATATCGACGATATATTAAACCTTGCTGAGATTTTGTGTGATGCATGCCAGTTGGGAAAGTTTCATAGAGCCAGTTTTCCTTCTAGTTCTTCGTTATTTTTGATTTACTACATATGGATGTATGGGGTCCTGGTAGAGTGTTAGATAGCCTTGGTCATAGATTCTATCTACTTGTTGGGGTTGATTTTTTCAGGATGTTACGGTTATTTCTTTTAATGAATAAATCAGATGTTGAATCTGTGATTGAAACATTTATTTTATAATTAAAGACGTAATTTTCTACCATTGTGAAAATTATACGATCTGATAATGCTCTAAAGTTCTGTACAGCTAAGCTAGTAGCCTTTTACAGATCTCCTGGATTTGTTCACCAAACAACTTGTCCCATACCTCACAGCAGAATGTAGTGAAAAGAAAACATCATTGTGTTTGATGTAGCTAGAACATTATTGATACAGTATAATGTGCCACAGGTGTACTGGGGAGATGGAGTGTTAACTGCATGCTATTTGATTAACAGATTTCCCAACTCAGCTTTTCAGGAACAAGTTCCATGGCAGGTCTCTATCCTGAGAAGGATCTATTTACTGTACCACCTCGTGTGTTTGGCTATGTAGCCTTTGTTCACCTTCTAGGACTTGGCAAAGGCAAGTTGACTCCAAAAGCAGTGAAGTGTATCTTTCTGGGTTACAATATCATCGAGAAATGACACAGATACCATGACCCTCGAGGCAAGAAGCATTATGTGAGTGCAGATGTCACGTTTCATGAGCCTATTTCCTATTTCTCTATAGATGGTCACCAGGTGACGTTTGAAGGAGGCTCGACTCCTACGCCTGTTCCACAAGTTCCCTTGGAACAAATCCCTGTCACATATGGTGAGGATGCCACTACCATAAAGGCTTCCATGAGGCAGAAGGCCGAGATTACTCAGGTCTATAGGTTACCTGTCACATACAGGTAACATGCATGGCGACAAGAACACACCCCCCACCACCTCAGCCACCTGTCTCCTCCCCTGGTCAGGAATGTGTTGATACTGACGTGAGTTGCCCTAGTGGTGCTTGTGCAGGTTCCTCTGATGAGCATTCTTCTCCTGTAGATATTGAGCCTATGGAGGAGGATTTTGACCTCCCAATTGCTATTCGGAAAGCTCCTCGAAGTTGTGCCCGTTACCATACTGCTGGGGCAGTGTTTACTGCAAATTTTGGGAGATCGTTTGCTACTTTCACTGCTACTCCCTCTGTGACACAAATTCTTATGTCCCATCAGCAAGCCATGCTGGATCCAAAAGGGGTCAGGTCATGGACGATGAGATAGCTGCTCTACGCTCCGTGAATGTGGTATTTGACTACTTTGGCTCCTCACGCCAGAACGGTGGCGTGCCACTGGGCCTTTACTCTCAAGTACAACCCAGATGACACAATCTCTCGCTATAAGCCGTGACTGGTGGCAAAGGGATTTAGCCAATCATATGGGATAGATTTCTTTGATACCTTCTCTTTTGTAGCCCGCCTGCCTATTGTCTGCATTCTACTGTCTATTGGCCTCTCCATCAGTTGAATGTGAAAAACACATTTTTGTAAGGAGATCTTCGGAGGAAGTCTATATGCAACAACCCCTGAGTTTAAGATTTAGGGGGAGTGTGTATGTAGACTGAAGAAAGTTGTCTATGGCTTGAAGCAGAGTTTGAGAGCTTGGTTCCAGAGATTGTCAGAAAAGGTATAGATCATGGTGCTTGTAAGGTCTTCTGCTGATTATTCACTGTTTGTCAGGAAGAGCAAAGGGGAGTTGTTGTACTCCTTGTATATGTGGATAATTTAATCTTTACTAGAGATGACATTGTTGGGATAGCAGAGGTGAAAAGGAAGCTGGATGAAGCCTTTGTGATGAAGGATCTGGGTAAGCTCAGATACTTCCTTGGCATTTAAGTGGCACGCAGCAGAGAGAACATTGTTCTTAGTCAACGCAAATATGCTCTTGATTTCTTGCATGAGATAGGAATGATGGGATCTAAGCCTGCTAATATACCTATGGATCCCAGAGGACACCTCTATGATGCAGATTCCCCACCTATAGATAACAAATCTTATAGGTAATTGGTTGATAAGCTGTTATATCTTATTATCACATGTCTTGACCTCTCCCTTATAGTCGGAAAACTCAGCCAGTCTATGGACAAACCAACCAAGTAGTATTTGGATGTTGTTATGCAGGTGCTTAGATACGTGAAGAAAGTGCCTCGTAGAGGTATCTTGTTTCAGAAGGGCACACCTATGAGTATTGTTGGCTATTCTGATGCTGGCTATGCAGGGTCCATGGCAGACAAGAAGTCAACAACTGGGTTCTACATTTATGTGGCAGGAAATCTAGTAACTTGGAAGAGCAAGAAGCAACATGTGGTATCTAGGTTCAATGTAGAATCTGAGTACCGTGCTATGGCCCAAAGAGCTACAGAGATGATCTAGGTCAAATTAGTGCTACAGGATCTCTAAGTCCATGTGGAGGGCCAATGGAGATGAGGTGTGATAATCGTGCTACTGCATACATTGCAAACAACCTAATGTTCCATGAATGTACGAAACATGTTGAGGTTGATTGCCACTATACCAGAGACTTGATACAACATGGGATTATCTACACTACATTAGTGCCTTCTGAAGATCAGATTGCGGATATATTTACAAAGCCTCTTTCAAGATCTACATTTGACAAATGTTGTTCCAAGCTAAGTATCATTGATATATAGGCTCCAGCTTGAGGAGTGTTGATGGAACACTCTAGTTCTCTTTTTTTACTGTTGTTGGATTATTTTGTCATTTACTTTGTCCTCTTGGGCTTATGCTGTAATTTACTTAACACCTCTTTATATATAAAGAGGTGTAGAGTTTCATTTGAGAAATATGATTTATCATTTTCTCTGACTATATATATATTTTAATATTTAAAAAATAGCCAACTAATTAGTTCTTGACTACCTCCCTACATATCGTATACTTAGTCAATGATCTAACTGACTAAATACCGACTACCGCCTTTTACGGCACTACCTAAAAGTACTAACTGTGGCCTTATGCTGTGAAAATGTCGGAACTTGAAGAGGTAGGTATAGATCCGGAAGGTCGAGATTAGCCTATGAAATCTATGCACCCCTTAAGTACCCACCCCTTCTGCTACCTTTGTCGCTTGTCCAACACCACCCCGATAATCAAAATGTTAGTTGTCGCTAGTGGGGGAGACATTGCCACCTCAATAAAAGATCTCACCTTCCCCACCATCTCAACATGGATCGTCCACAATGAACCCTCGAACTGTTGGAGTAACCTCGAGGGAACATCACTCAAGTCCCTCACATTTATCATCGTTTGGACCAAACAACGGTCATCCATCTCAACCTCCACCTACAGGCAAAGTTGTATAGTGAAAAATCAAACACCAAGGCTTCCACAACCTCCAATGTCCGAAGGTAGAGTGGAATACCCTCAACTGAATGTCTGTCATCCTTCAAGGAGGCGGTTGTTTGTCAACCACCCATCTAATTCCATCAACTCTCATGATTGCACCTCTCCATTGCCAATGAGCAGCAATTTGAATCACGATAGCTCTACATCCTTAGACAAGCATATGCAAAGGACCTTCCGATCATCAAGTTTCGCAACCTTGAAGCCAAGGAATTTAAGAAAAAGGAACCCACCACCTTCTTGGTGGACTTGATAATCAGTCTACCCCGACCACAACTCCAAACAAAGTCCCCCCTAAGGACTTCCGATCCTCCAACAAGGAGAAAGACCATGGAGCATAGATGACTGGTGGTCGATTTCCCACCTCCGACTTCGTGCATGTGTTAGCCCTCGCAGTAACCTTTAACAAGAGGTGTAACCACCTCCAATGCTCAAGGATTTGATGCAAACAAGGCCTCGGCAATCATGTTCCACATGGCCATGAAGACACCAGTAGCAAAGTAGCTCACGATCACATTACATCTACGAACTACTCTAATGAACTAGATTCCTCCTACGTCACCCCTTCATGATAGACCACTCACCATCATCTCTGCCACCTTTGCGAACCTCGCTACCCTCCTAAACGCTCCCCCCTCACCATCCCCCTATCCAATTATCAAATAGCTGAGAATGATGAATTTCAACGGTGACACTAACATAGCGATGACAACAAGCAAAATCATAGTACCAATGACCCTTTGAAGTCATAGTGCACTAGAGAAAAATACATTTGACAACCCTTGATGCCAGTTTATCCCTATCAAGATTAATTAGGTGAACAATGGTAACACACTTGGATTCCTAGGAATGGATAGAAAATAAGTCACTATTAGGGTAGATCTGAAAGGAGATCTGTGCATAACTAAGAATGACATGAGATGAATGAAATAACAAGTAATGAAATCAACATCTCCCAGTACAAAGAAGGTTATTACGCGTCAATAATATGCTCATAGCATCCAAGCTTTGTTGATGTTTATGCTTACAGCACCATTCTATTGAGATGCATATGGAGAACACTTTTTTTTGTACAGTTTCTTGAGAGTTATAAAAAGTGTACAAAAATTGAATATAAAACTCAAAGGTATTATTGGATCTTAGGATTTTCATCTGTACAACAAATTAAGTCATAAGAAAGACTAACAATACATTTAGGCATCATAAGAAAGACTTAACATGGACAAGGAAAATCAATTATAACCATATAATAGACATGCCAAATTGATCAAGAATTCGACTAAGACCCAACACATCCATGTGTAATAACTTAAACTAAGACTCTAAACCCCAACTTGAGCTAGGTAAATAGGAACTCAGTGACGCTTCCCAAGTTGAGATGCTTCAAAGTTAATCTTGGTTGCTGATGAAAGCTAACAAATAGCATGCAAAAGTTTTTTATTTTCTTTTGAAAGAAAAAGGGAAGATTACATAAAAGACGTCATCATCCTACTACAATAATTGAAAAGCATATTGAGGTATGTAACAATGGAAGATGAGCCAGATAGGGCTGTCAAAAAAGCTCAATCTTGATAAACTCAGCTTAGGCTCAACTCAATAAGGACTCGTGAGCTAGGCTTGAGAGGTTAATGAGCCGAGCCTGAACCCAAACATCAGACTTCGCTTAACGAACCGAGCACAAGCCAAGGTGGGTTCAACTTGATAATAATGGTACACAAAAGTGGAACTAAGGATAAGTGGAACTCCTAGGACTAGTATGTTTTCTTGTATTTGTTATGCCATTCTTAGTACAAAGAGTACCTATACAAGTATTCTACAACCTTAATGCCCTCTTAAATCCGTCCTCATATCTTACAACATGTTCATGTCTCATTGGCACATGTTACAATATTCAGAATCATGGTCATTACTATTCGATTCATGGCATATTAAATTTCCTGGAGGTCATTTAGAACTTGATTTCATATTTTGTACCTTTCTAATAAGTATGCATCCATTCATGTGACTTCTAATCACAAATTGTAGTATCCTTTAAGAAAAGATAGCAAATTGCATACAATTTCTAAGAGAACCAGCCCTATTAATGCGTTTAATAAGAGTAGATAAATATAATCTTAAAATATATAAAATCACTAATATAGTACTTAATAGACGATACTGGTCAAGCTCTATGTAGGTATATCTAAAGATGTTAGAAAAATCCTATTACTATAAGAGATCAAATTCTACGTACCAATTCAACTCCTGCATGATCCTATTAACAAGCTTAAAGGAAAAACAAAGATAGTAACATGTATGCTGATCTCATATGTAAGATCATACAAACATCCAATTAATCAATGGTGAGTACCTCCAACAACCAACTGAATTGTCCACCTTACAAAAACTATTCAAAAACTGTGGAAGCATCTTTTATCACTACATAATTTATACGAAGCTCTGGAGTACACGAACTAATATAGGTCATAAGTATTATCAATTTTTACATATAGGGAAATTGATATTATTGGTAAAGTACTCTAGTTATCTTTTGTTATTATTGAAGTTGTATGTTATGTTTTTTGTCCTATTATACTTATGATGTAATTTTCCCAACACCTCTCACTATATAAATAGGTTAGGATTTTATTTGAGAATAAGACTTGTTATTTTCTCTGACTTGGTATTAGAGCAGCTATCCTAGATCGGCGTTCGGGTATCCCACCTGCATAAGCCTCCATACACCTCCACTAAAACCCTAATTTCCTTTTTGGAACCCATAGGAGGTCACCGTTGGTCTTAGCTAGCCCCTGCTGGTCAAGCGTGCTCTGTAGGCCACTCGTCGGCCCCTCCCTGCCCTCCACCGTCACCGCTGCTCACACGAGCAGCGCTGTTGTTTCTCGCTTGAGCAATGCTGTTGCTTCCCTCCGCCGATCGACAAAACTGCTACCACCGCCGCTGCTTGCTTGAGCGACGTGATTGCTAATCTGCTTCGACTCCCTTGACGGTTGCAGCCCCTACTGCAGGCCGCGCCACCGCCTGCAAGGTGGCTCGCCGTCGCCGTTGCCCCCTCTAAGGCCACCATCATCCTGCAACACTTCCTGTTGCGGGTTGTTGTGGGCTGTAAGGGTTGGTTCTGCTTCCCAGAAATAGTAGTGCTCCTTTGAGGCGACGTTAGGGTCTTCCTCGTACCTTAACATGCGCTACATTGATCTATGGGGTGTAAGTTTCTCTCATTTCTAATGATCTATGGTTTGAATAGTGATTTCAGATCAAGTTTGAAGTGTCTTGTGGTTGTCTAAAGGCATGATGGTCGCCTCAAGCAGTTTAGAGGTGTTGGTTACCGCTACGGACATCGGGGGTTACAAAACCCCTTTCTTTGTTCCTATTGCCAAGCTGAACGAGGCTAATTATGCCAGATGGTCTCAAATGTTCCTCATGATTGCTGAGGGACATGATAAGGAACACATCTTATTGGAGTTGGAGTCACAAAACAAGACTGGGAAGAATATAACATGGAAGGACAATGCTATGGTTTGGGCTTGGATCATGAACTCTGTGGAGCCCCATATCTGTGATGGAATTGTGTACTACAAGACAACCAAGGATATGTGGGATTTCCAGCATGATAGGTACTCTCACAAGAAAAATTCTAGTAAGGTGTTTGAGATTCACCATGTTATTGGTAGTCTTAAACAAGAGGGCCGGTCTCTTTCCCAGTATTATGTCACTCTATAAGGGTTACTTGAGAAGTACAACTCATGTCGCCTCGTCTACACCTATGATACTCAGAGGGCACATAGGAAGGAATATGTTGTCCTTCAGTTTCTTAATGGACTTGAACTAGACTGAGGCTGCAAGATCCCAGATCCTGACATTAGCTGAGCTTTCATCACTTGAGGAAGCTTAAAGCCGTGTGAGTAGGGTGGTTGTCAAGCCATTCATGCCAGAGGTTGGACAAACCCTTATTTTTGTTGCTACTACACATGGAGGACGTGATGTTCCATCCACCACGGGGAGAGGGCGTGGTGGTCGGGGTACGAGTGGTAGACCTCGCCCCATCTGCTCGCATTACGGGAAGATTGGCTATTCAGAGGCCTCTTATTGGATGAAGCATGGTCAACCTCCCATGGCCAACCAGGTTAAAGAAAGCTTTATATGGTTTATAAGTTGAAGAAAGCTTTGTATGGTTTGAAACAAGCTGAAAGAGCTTGGTATGCTCGTTTTAAAAACTTAAGTTAGATTTTCAAATGGGAAAAGTTGACACTACACTTTTCATTGAATGTCCAATTGATGATATTTTGATAATTTAAATTTATGTTGATATTATCTTTAGATCTACTGACATTTCTTTATGTGAAGAATTCTCAAAGACCATGCAGGATGAATTTGAGATGAGTCTTATGGGTGAACTAAAAAATTTCTTAGGTTTCCAAATACACCAATCAAATGAAGGTGTCTTTATTATTAAACAAAATATATTCATGATACTCAGAAAGTTTGTGATGGATCATTAAAAAGACAAAGTTACTCCTATGGTTGCAAATATCAACTTTGATTTGGATGTTGAATGCAAATCAGTTGATTCAACAAAATATTGGTTTACTTCTATATTTAATAGCAAGCAGACCTGACATTTTGTTTGCTACATGTTTATGTTCTAGATTCCGTGTGTCTCCCAAGGAATCTCATCTGATTATTGTTAAAAGAATTTTTTGTTATTTGCGAAATACTTATGATTTAAGCTTATTTTATCCGAAGTCTCTAATTTTAAAACTTTTAGCGTACGTGATGCTGAATATGCAGGAAATAGAACTGATGGGAAAAGTATTAGTGAGACTTGTCATTTCATGGGTACTTGTTTGGTTTCTTGGTTTTTAAGAAACAAAATTGTGTTGCTTTATCTACGACAAAAGTTGAGTATATTTCTACTGCCTTTGCTTGCTCTCAATTATTGTGGATGAAATAGACATTATTTGATTTATATTAAATATTTAGTGATGTAAAAATTCTTTGTGATAATAGTAGTGCTATTAACTTATCAAAAAATCCTTTACACTATTAACTTATCAAAAAATCCTTTACACTATTCACACATTTCTTAAGAAGCAATGTTTTTAAAGGAGATGTTTATTTAGATTTTATTTTCACACAAGAACAATTAGTTAATATATTCACAAAATCACTTGCACAAGATATATTTATATACATTAGAAAAAAATTATATATTTACACTCTAAATGACATTAGTTAATAATTAAAGTTATATTTGTGCCTAAGTAGTTAGTTTAATTAATTTTTGATCTATTTTGTTAACCATCTAATTCTCTATTCGTCAAAGGATCAAAAAAATACTTTTCCTCTTATTTTTCTTTTTCTTTAGATTTTTTCTTCTCCATGCCTACTTTAACATACAAGCACATACTTTGATCCTCTTTTGAATTTTTTTACAACTTCCTCTTGTCTTAAATCCCACGTATCCTCTCTACCATCACACAAATTCTTTTCTACCATCAGACAAGTCCAAATACTTGCTCATTGCCCCCTCCTCTTTGATCAACTACTTGATATTGATGGCGTTAACATAAAAACTCTCTTCGACACACAAAATCTCACTACTTTTTGTTCATTTTGTGATAAAAAAGAACTCAATGGTGTTTTTCAACTTGTGCGTGTCTTTTATGTTAATCTAGAACAAATCAACTCTCCATCTGCCCTTGCCCTCTCTTCTAAAGTTGGCAATTGCATGTTTTTGGTTGTTCCCTTTGTTATATCCTAAGTTCACACCGAATCCTCCGACTCTTGCCATGAAAATATTGAAGGCCACCTTGAGATGCAAGTCGTCCATAACACCATTGTTCTACCTAAATTTCGTGGACAACCATACTCTAGTTTTCCCACTAAGTTGACATTTCTTGCCTATTTTTTTGCTAGAGTGATTTACTGAAATTTCTTTGCAAAGATTGGTGGTTACAATCATTGCCCAAGATGCACAACCATTCTTGTCTATTGCTTTGTTCATCAAATCAAAGTGGATTGGCCTCGTCTTTTTGTGTCCCATATGACTAACAATCACCTAGGTTCCCTTCCCTTTGGAACTATCCTTTCCCATATCTTCTACCTTTTCAAGATCAAATTGAACTTCTACCAACTTTAAACATCCAATCTTTATCTTGATCACACCACACTCGTGCGCATTAGGCAGACCACATCTCTTCAACGAGATGATGATGATTTTCATGAAGCTCCAGAAGAAGCCTGTGGCTCCTACTCGTTCCCCTCTGAAGACCTAGACCATCCTTACAACATGGAATGAGACTATATGACATCCGGCTACACTGATCTAGCAGTTATGAGTAGTATTGGTCTCTTTCTCCAATGCCAATCTGACGACTACAAGCCCTTGGCTGCAGTTCTTGATGGAAAGCAAAGATAGTTTAATCATTTAAAAGTTGATGCCAAGAAAGATTTGAAGAAAATCAAGGACACCCTCAAGAAGCCTTAGACATTATTATCTTAGTTTACTACTTTATGCATGCATTTTATCTAGACATTGTATGTTCTTTGTGGTAGTTTTATTTCATGTACCTTGGTTTGAGCTTTCTTATGTTGTTTTAAACCGTAGTATGTTGTTTGAAACTCTGCTAGGATTTTGTTTCATGCTTGACTAGTTTTATCTCTCGCCTTTATGATTAGTGCACTTTATGCTATTTCATTTATTTATGTTGATTGCTAATGTTTTTTTGATGTTTGTAAAAAAGGAGAGAAAAATGATGATTAGATGATTATGATTTTTTTAATATGGATTTATTCTTTTTAATAGGAGTAATTAAAACTTTCTTATTTTGTCAAATATCAAAAAGGGAAAGATTATTAATAAATACATAAGCTAATTTGGATGTTTTACAAAATCATTATTATGTTGTTTTGTATTATATTTCAATATTGTAGGTATTTTTTGGAACACAAGTGATGTACACCTTATCAAGAAGGCATGATATCTTTATTATTATTATTATTATTAGATTACCTGTTAAAGTACTATTAACATTTGTGCATATAGCTTTGAAATTTATCAAATTAAATGTTTAATAAAATATATTATTTTTACAATTCAATTTACTATGCACTTAATTGATTATTTATCTCCACAGCCTTAGCATGATAACTTTAATATTCAACGTTCATTTTATATATTAACGTTAGATGTCCTTTCTAAC
Organism: Thalassia testudinum; assembly: GCA_037157565.1. Taxonomy (NCBI): domain Eukaryota; kingdom Viridiplantae; phylum Streptophyta; class Magnoliopsida; order Alismatales; family Hydrocharitaceae; genus Thalassia; species Thalassia testudinum. The sequence goes on along the minus strand of JAZHRO010000015.1, from coordinate 17,609,969 downwards.
TTTAATATTCAACGTTCATTTTATATATTAACGTTAGATGTCCTTTCTAAAAGACTTCTGTCGATCACGTCTTTAAAAGGATGGTTTTCTTTTTTTTATTACGTGTTGTAACTAACCTTTAATTAATAAAATTGAAATTAATATAAATAACCACCGATAATTATCATCCTTTGCAAAGAGTTAGTCACATAATTATTTTGACATACAATCTATTAAATGATTAATTTATCAAACGTATTTTCTACGTAAATTGATGTACGGTTATTGCTTTTGGAAAACTTATTGAACGTTGTACATCAATGTCCGAATCTCTTTGAAAGGAAACCTCTACCTCTATATATACTCTGTTATTCCTTCATTAAAAAAAACACATGATATTACATTAACTCATTCTTCTACAAGCAAAAATTTGCCAACATCAAAAGGCCTCTTGCGCACAAAAGCTCTCTGTGTTTTCTTCTTCAGTGCATTCCTTCTCGAGACACTGCTACTTCTAGGCATCAAAGGTCATTCTCTTCCACAAGTGTGTTTATTCGGAAAGGAATTATTTGATTATTGACCATTGATTAATGTTTATTGATCATTAATTTTAAATCACTGATTATTTACTTCTTACTTTTATGCTTACTATAGATCATTTTTTTTAAAGATTTATCGGAGTAAATATTTGTGTTGAATCTACACTTATACTCTACTTTTCAAAGCTTTCTTTATAAGCTACTTTTAGCATGTAAGATTAATTGAAAAGATCAATTTTGTTACTTCATCTTTCACGTTCTGAATTTATATTCAAAGGAAAGATTGTTTTTGGATTAAAACTTGATTAGATTTTTGAGCATATTTTTCAATGTCACTGCACACTATTGGCTCTCTAAGATTAAATATCAAATACTTCCTTTTTGAATAACCTTTCAATGCGTGAAAGTAGGAGGCCTTGAGAATGTGAGCACTTGTGAAGAAACTCTTAAAAGATTTTGTGTGCAAGAAGGCTTTCCACATTTGAGAATTTTTGCTTGTAGAATAGAAATTACTGTAATATCATGTAATGTGTTAATGAAGGAATTAAGGAGTATATATTAGAGATAGTGGTGTCTTTTCGAAAGATTCGGATGCTGAAATTCAATGTTCAATTAGTTTTCAAAAGAGAATAACCGTACATTAATTTTATGTAAAAATTGTGTTTAAGAAATTAGTCATTTAATAGATTGTAAGCCAAAATAATAATGTGACCAATTATTTATATAGGCTAATAACTACCTATTGGTTATTTTTTATTTAATTTTGATTTTATTAATTAAGGGTGATTATAACATGTGATAAATAAGGAAAAAACCATCCAATTAAAAGCATGTGATCAGCATAAGTGTTATAGAAGGGTTATCCAAAGTTAAAATGTGAAATAAACGTTAATTATTGCTGAGTTGTAAGGAGCTGTTAGTATTTTAATTCATTTTGAGTGGATACTTATGTAATTAATCCAGTCCTCTTTCTTATAAATTAGGGTTAGGGTTTTTCATTTGTGGTTAGTGCAATTTCCTTATTTCAACATTGTATCAGAGCAGTGATCTTAGGCTGGTACTCCGATATCCCATAAAAAATCTACCAAAAATATAATCGGATCACCTATGTGGAGGTGATCCAATGGGAGATCATGGAGATCTCATCACAATCGCTGTCGGTATGCCCCACCGCTGCAGCTTCCCTACGGCGGTGTGCAGTAGGGTTGTGCAGCAGCTCCACGGTGGTCCTCCGTCGGTCTGCTGTTGATTGGCGTCGCCTGCTGCTGCCCCCTTGCTTCCATGTTGCCGGCATGCAACGTGCAGGTCCCACTCCTTGCCATTGTAGCGGACATACCACCTCCGACAGGACAACCGGTTGGGGGTGGGTGTTCCCTGCTGGTGGTGCTCTCTACTACATGATGAGCCTTCTCTCACGTCTTGTCTTGATGGTGATGAGTCTTCTCTCACTTATGTGGATGAAAGTTGATTCAACAAAATCAACTTTGGGATTTATTGCACTAGGGTGTGCATTCTAAGAAGTTGAGAAGAAGAGAAGATAGGTAAGTGCTTGGGTGATAGATTTTGAAGCCTTAGTGCGTCTCACAGGAGACCAAGAGAGTTTGAAGAATTCTGTGATACCACAAGGTCTGCATGAGGTGAGAGTAGCCAATGGAAAGACATCTCTTGTGACTGCGGTTGAGTATGTAGATGCTATGCCTAGGATGAAGATGGAGGAGGTACATTACACTCTTGAATTTCCTATGAATCTTTTGTCAGTGAGCAGGATTTGCGGAGATCTTGGATGTGTTTTTGATGAGAAATATTATTATTTCCAAGAGAGAAACACAAGGGAAGTTATTGGCAGTGGCATAGTGAGGGATGGTCTCTATTATTTGGGCCTTTATTATTTGGATACACCCATGTTTGCTAGGGCGACGTCTATCTCTCGTGATCCTTTGCTTTGGTACCGGAGACTTGGGCATCCTTTTGTAAGGAAGATGCGCCAAATGTATCCAGAGTTATCAAATTCCTTGGGTCTGGACTGTGAAGACTGTCAACTGGGGAAGCATCACAGGAGTAGCTATCCTAGGAGAGATACTGGTGTGAGTTCAGTTCCTTTTTCCTAGTACATGGTGATGTTTGGGGGTCGTGTAGAGTTGTTTCTATTGGTGGATACAAGTATATGGTGGATGATAGTAGTAGACTTGCATGGATATTTCTGATGAAGGCTCGTAGTGAGATTCCTACTATTGTTAAACATTTTATGTTTGAGGTGCAGACACAGTATGGTACTATTGTTCAAGTCTTTCACAGTGATAATACATTAGAATTTATTTATAGTGACTTGCAGGAAGCTTTCTGGGCCAAAGGGATTATTCATCTGACATCTCATGCTCATACTTCCCAGCAGAATGGAGTTGTAGAGCGAAAGTTATGACATTTGCTTGATATTGCCAAGATCTTGATGTCTCATATGAAAGTTCCTAGGCAGTTCTATGGAGATCCCATACTCAGTGGCATATATGATTAACCGGCAACCATCCTTTGTGCTTCAGGGTGAGATTCCATATCAGTTTATACATCTTGACTGTAGTAGGGTTTTTTCTATGCCACTGTGACTGTTTGGATGTATATGTTTTGTTTAGAAGTCTGGTATCCAGGATAAGTTTGCCCATTGTGCAACGAAGTGTCTTTCTGGGCTACTCTAGGACCTAGAAAGGCTACAGGTGTCATGATTTAACTCGTAGGAGATACCTGGTGCTTGCGGATGTGACTTTCTTTGAGAAGATCTACTTCTTAGAAGAAGGATCATCTATAGAGGCTGCCATAGAGGAGGCACAAGTATATCATAAGAGATCACAAGTACAAGATGTTGCATGTGAGGAGCCTGCTTAGCTTAGTATATCTTTAGACAGAGGTGAGTCAGATGGGGAGACTGTATGGAGGAGATTTGATATTACTCTTCATCTTATTTTTCGCTACACTACAGTTTCTCTTCTCCAAGGGGAGGCTAGGCAGTTTACATTTGCTATTACAGCTACAATTGTTCCCAAGAGACTTTGTGCAAGCACTTCATGATCAGAGGTGGAAGGTGGCTATGGATGAGGAAATGGAGGCTCTTCAGACTAGAGGAACATGGGATCTTCTCCCATGTCCTGAAGGTATCACTGTTGTAGGTTGCAGATGGGTATATACCATCAAGTAAACGTTTGATGGGACAGTAGAGAGATATAAAGCAGACTTGTTGCCAAGGGATTCACGCAAACTTTGGGGTGGATTACCTTGAGACCTTTTCACTTGCACGTATTACTTCCATCATAATTATTTTGTTACTTGTAGTGATTAGAGAGTGGCCCTTGCATCGACTTGATATAAAGAATATTTTTCTATATGGTGATTTGGTTGAGGAGGTATATAGGAGACAACCACTAGGTTATGACGGTCAGGTGGAGCTTGTCTGCTATTTGCGGAAGGTCATTTATGGCTTGAAGTTGAGTCCACGAACGTGGTTTGAGATGCTTAATCTAGAGATCAAGAAACTAGGGTTTTAGAAGTCTACCACTGACCATTCCATATTCATTAGGCAGACTGAGCATGGTAGGATATGAAGAGTGGTTATTTCGTAGTCTATGTAGATGATATGATCCTAACAGGTGATGATACTGATGTTATAGTAGAGATGAAAGCGTTCCTCCAGTCCTCCTTTGTCACCAAAGATTTAGGTGATCTTCGCTACTTCTCGGGGATATAGGCTATTCGTTAGAGGGGATGCTTGTTTTTATCTTATAGGCAGTATACTTGGTGGATCCTAGAGGAGGTTGGACTTCTTGCGTCCAAATCATCAGGGTAACCAGTAAAGGCATCTACTAGTTGCCATTTAGATGAGACAGATCCCCTGTTTAAGGATGTTATTAGGTACCGTAGTACTGCTGGCTATTTGTTATATTTGACCAGTACACATCCAGACATTAGCTTTACAGTTAGTTGTGTCAGCTAATTTATGCAGAATCCCAAGTATAATCATTGGCATGATGTGTGTTTCATTTTGAGATACCTGAAGGGCATCCCAGGACGTGGTTTGTACTATCGTATAAGTGGCACTCTGGATCTTGTAGCCTATTCAGATGCATACTATGCTGGATCAGTAGAGGACAGGAGGTCTACATCTGGTTTTACTGTCTATTTAGGGGGAATCTTATTTCGTGGAGGAGCAAAAAATAGAGCGTTGGTTGCCCGTTCTAGTGCAGAGGCTAAGTACAGGTCCATGGCACAAGTTGCATGTGAGATCATGTGGATGGTTGGCTTTCTACATGATCTAGGAGTGCTAGTTGATACCTTGGTGACCCTTTAATGTGATAATAAATCGGTTGTGTATATTGCCTCAAATCCTATTTTTCATGAGTAGACAAAGCATATAGAGGTTGAATGTCATTTCATATGGGATGCTGTTCTGGAGGATAAGATAAGTACCATTTATATTTCTTCTGAGCTACAGTTAACTGCAATTTTTACCAAGCCTCTTAAAAAGAAAGGACATGATTTCTTGAGCAACAAGTTGGAGCTCATTGACATATACGTCCCAACTTGAGGGGAAGTGTTGAGTTGTAAGGGGGTGATACTTTTTTTTATTTATCTTGAGGTTTTACTTATGTAAACCAATTATAAAGTTTAGCAAGTCAATATGTGCAGATGAATAGTCAATTAAGCACATGATAAACTGAATTGTGAAAACATTGTGATTAATTAAACGTTTAATTTGACGAATTTCAAAACTATGTACACAAGTGTTAATGGCTCTTTTACATGTAATCTAATAATAGCAATAAAGATATCATGCCTTGAGAAAATCTTCCTGATAAAATATCCATCACATGTGATCCATAATAACTTGCAATAATGAATTATAACACAATATAACATAATAATAATTTTGCAATCGAATCTCCTCCTTTTTTATATTTTGACAAAATTATGAATGGGCTTTAAGAACTCTCCTTGTCAAAAGGAATTAATGCTTACTAAAAGAAATTAATTATCTTGTTTCAAAAAAAAAGATGAAATTAATTATCATTTTTCTCTCCCCTTTTTGGCAAACTTTAAAAAGCATAAACAAACAACATAAATAATCATCGATGGAGAGTTAGCATCATATCAAACATGAAAAAAAGTTCTAAGATAGTCCAACACATACTAAGATACAAAACAACACAAGGTTTAAGCTAAAGTGCATAAAAGAAAACTACCACACATAATAACAAAGTCTAGATAGAAACATGCATAAAACTACTAACTAAAAGACTAAAGATCTAAGGCTTCTTTAGAACGTTCTTGATCTTATTTAAATCTTTCTCCATGCTCACTTTGAAGTGATCAAGTTGTCTTTGCATCCCATTAAGAGCTACGGCCAAGGCTTGGCGGTCATGAGATTGGCATTGGAGAAAGAGGCAAATATCGCTCATAATCTTATTCCATATTGTAAGGAAGGTCTGGGTCTTTAGAAGGGAAGGAGTAGGTGCCGCAGGCTTCTTCTGGAGTATCATTTGAATCATTACCATCTGGTTGAAGAGAGGCTACTTGCTTAATGCGTAGGAGGGTGATGTGATCAAAGTAAAAATTGGAGGTTTTAAGTCGATAGATGTCCAACTTGATTTTAAAAAAAATGGAAGAGATGGGAGAGGGGGGTTCCAAAAGGAAGGGAACCCGTGTGATTGTTAGTCATATGAAACGCAAAGAGACGAAGCCAATTTACTTTGACTTTATGAATAAAGAATAGATAAGAATGACCGTGCGTCTTGGGCAATGACTGTAACCACCACTTTTTCCAAAGAAATTTTAGTCAATCACTCTAACAAGGAGACATGCAAGAAATGCTGGCTTGTTGGGTAAACTAGAATATGACGGTGCACGAAATTGAGGTTGAACAATGATGTTATGGACTTTTTGTGTATCAATACGACCTTCAATATTTTCATGAAATGATCTAGACGATTCGGTGTGAAGTACTTTAGCCGTAACAAATGGATTAACCAAAAGCATATGTTGAGTTATGTTTATGTTTGTAAGGGGTGCTATGTTATTTTATTTTGAGTAGCGGGTTTATTATGTACTTTTTCCCACACCTATATAGAGGTGTAGGGACTTCTTGGTAGTGGTAGAAAAAGCTTATTCACTTCAACTTGGTATCAGAACCAAGGTTGAGGTCTCCACCAAAAACAAAACCCTAACCATACCTAAGCCTTATCGCTGGAGCTACCGCAGCCTCCATTAGCAGCCACGTCGGCATCGGACCACCGCCACCGCAGCAGCACCGACTGTCGCCACTGTTGTAGCCAGCCCTTCGCGACAGACCGGGGTGCAGCATTGTCGCCTCTGCTCTTTGCGCTGCTGCAGCACCAGACCGGGGTGCAATCGGTACCTCAGTGCCTCTCCTTGCACCGCAGCACCTGGCTACGACGTTGCTGCCACTGCTGCAGCCTGAGTGGGGTGCAACCGGCCCCTCGCGCCGCAGCACCCTGCTGCTACGCTTCTCGCGCTGCCAGTAGCCTGACCAAGGCGCAACTCCCTCGATGCTGCTCCCTGTCGCCTTATCGTAGCTCCTTGTCGCAGCAGGTTGCTTCACCTGTTGTGGCTGCCCTGTCACAGCTCCCTGATCGTCGTTGGTATCGGTCACTCTTGATCACTCACCGTGGAGATGAGGGTTTGAAGCAAAAATCTTTCAACAGGGTGGTATGAACTTCTTGATCTTTTGATCTAAATTTGGGTAACTTTTGTGGTGTGTATTCATCGTTGATGTATGTTTGTGGGGTGTGTAGGCCCCTTGAGTATTGACCGCGTGTGAGCGGAGATTTTTGGGGTGTATTCCCCGGTTGGTATATTTGTTGGGTTGTGTAGTCCCTATTTTTTGTCAATTTGCAGATCTGAAGTGTGAAGAAGTTCAGGGGTGTGTACCCTTCTCTGTGGCACGTCGAACTTTGTTTGTGGCAGCGTGGTTCAGTAAACATGGCAGTGTCTCAGTCAGAGATTGCACTAGGAACTGCCGTGGGTGATACTCAAACCACTGGTGTGACATAGTTGATTGATTCAGGTGCTTCCAGTCATTTATCCGGGAATTTGCAGTGTTTTGGACAGCTTCAACCTGTCTCTCGTGGTTGTATAGTATAGGTGGCTGATGGGTGACTTGTTCCTTTTAGTGGTCAAGGGGAAATTAATGTTACCCCTTCTATGCAGCTTAATCATATCCATTTTGTTCTAGTTGTATCCATGAACTTGCTCTCTGTCAGTGAGATCATTAAGTAATAAGCAGATGAATTGTCGGGTCTTTGATGAGCGTGGATGTATATTCTTGGATAGAATGACAAGGAAGATTATTGGTAGTAGATATGAAGGAGTTTATTGACTTCAGTAGGGACCTATGGTTGCAGCATGTCGAGTTAGTACCATATCTGGGAGTGCTTTATAGTGGCATAGATGGTTGGGCCATCCTTCTTTGGAAAAGTTACGTAGGCTTATTCATGTGTCCCCAACTACACAACTTTCCTGCGATGCATGTCAACTTGGGAAGCACTATAGATCTTCCTTTCCAGTTGCTACAGGACCACCTTCAACTTCATGTTTTCAGTTAGTGCATCTTGATGTTTGGGGTCCCAGTAGGACTCCTGATAGAGCATAACATCCGTACTATTTGATTGTGGTTGATGATTTTTACATATTGTCCTGGCTATTTCTCATGAAGAATAAGTCTGGTTGATGAAATAGGTGGGAGTCTGCCACTTGAGGATAGTTCTCTAGGTTTTGATTCCATGAGTACTGATGATGATATTTCTATTGCTATTAGGAAGGCTTCACGATCTTGTGCCCAGTATGGTATTTCTTTGAGTGGTGTTACTATTGATTCTCTAAGTTCAGAGTTTCATGCATTTACAGCTGCTGTATCCAGTGCTATGTTACCTACCTCGTACCAGAAGGTTGTACTACATCCACACTGGAAGGCAGTTGTGGAGGAAATGTCTGCACTTACTACTAGGGGTACTTGGGAGCTGTCACCTTTACCGTCTGGCGCGCGTCTTGTTGGAGCCAGATGGGTCTTTGTCTTGAAATGCAACCCAGATGGGTTTATTTCAAGGTATAAGGCCCACTTAGTGGCCAAAGGGTTCACTTAGACATATGGGGTGGATTTCTTTGACATGTTCTCCCCTGTTGTATGACTCTCTACTGTTAGAATTCTTGTATTTGTTGCAGCTCCTTATGGATGGTAGTTACATCAGTTGGATGATAGAAATGCATTTCTGTACGGAGACTTGGAGGAAGAGGTATATATGTAGTAGCCACCTGGCTTTAAGATTTAGGAGTGTGTATGCAGGTTTCGTAAGGCTATTTATGGTCTTAAGCAGAGCCCCCGAGCCTGGTTCTAATGCCTGTCTGAGGCCTTGTCTGTTTTTGGGATGCAGAGATCTTCATCGAATCATTCACTATTTGTGAGGAAGACCAGTAGGGTTATAGTGGCTTTACTTGTGTATGTGGATGATCTTATTTTTACAGGTGGTGATGCAGAGGGTGCATCTTAGATGAAGAAATACTTGGCACACCAGCTTGTCATGAAAATTCCTGGGAAGTTGAGATATTTTTTAGGCATTGAGTTTGCTACAAGTAAGCAGGGGACAATTATGTCGCAAAGGAAATATGCCCTTGATATTCTTCAGGCATGTTAGGATCCAAAGATGCAAATATTTTAATGGATCCTAAAATTCATCTGTTTGAGGATAATGTAAAGCTAAAAGATAAGAAGTTATATCGACAGCTGGTGGGGAAGGTGTTATATCTGACTATGACTAAGCCAGATATTAACCTTGCCGTGGGGAAGCTGAGTCAGTTCTTAGATATGCAGGTGTTGAGGTATATCAAGGGGTGTTCAGGTAAAGGCATTCCTTTCCATAGAAAGGCACCCATTGTCGTTGCATACTCAGATGCAGATTATGCAGGTGATGTCGGGGATAGGAGGTCTACTACTGGTTTCTGTACCTTTGTTGCTAGGAACTTGGTAACCTGGAGGAATAAGAAACAAAGTGTTGTTTCACGCTCTGCTGCTGAGTCTAAGTACAGGGCTATGCTACATACTGCTGCTGAGATGATATGGATCAGATCTCTATTATGAGATCTTCATGTTGATGTTCAGGAACCTATGGAGATGCATTGTGACAACCGGGTTGCCACCTACATTTCAAGTAATCCTATGTTCCATGAGAGAGCAAAACATGTGGAAGTGGATTGTTATTACACTAGGAGTTTGATTCAATAGGGTCTGCTTCGTACTACTTGTCTTGCCTCCTCAGACCAGACTGCTGACATGTTTATCAAGCCATTGCTACGTCCCCAGTTTGAGAAGTGTAGAAATAAGCTGAGCATGATAGATATATATGCTGCAGCTTGAGGGGGAGTGTTGGGTTATGTTTATGTTTATGTTTGCAAGGGGTGCTGTGCTATTTTATTTTGAGTAGTGGGTTTATGATGTACTTTTACTTACATCTATATAGAGGTGTAGGGACTTCTTGGTAATGGTAGAAAAAGTTTATTCAGTTCAACTGCATAATATTGTCGACTTTAGAAGAAAGCTGAATGGTGGGTGGTGGGTTGATCTATTCTAGGTTAGCATAAAAGATACAAGTTGGGGATAAGCGTTATTGAGTTCGTTTTTATCACAAAATGATGAGGAACAAAAAGTAAGTCAAATCTTGTGCGTTAAAGAGGGTTTTTATGCTAACTTCATTAATGTCAAGTAGTTGGTCATAGAGGAGCAGGTGGTGAGCAAGTATTTTAACTTGTGTGATGGTAGAGAATAATTTTCGTTTAGCCTCGTGATTGATAAAGATACCAGTTCCAGGTAACATGGAGTCAGATGGGGACGTGGGAGGTGATGAAGAAGAGGAGGCGTGTGTGGTGGCTGATTTGGAAGTTATAATCGATCAAATTTTAGGAGTAATCTAATAAAGATTTTTGTAAAGAAAATATAAAGAATAGTACGAAAAGAAAGCAATAATCAAAGAATACAGAATCAGTAGAGATATAAAGGAATTGTATATAAAAAAATGAGCATAGCAGAAAATAGAAAATAGAGAGGACAGGATTTGCAAGTATGAATCACGTAGATGAAAAAAAATGATCATAGAAGAAAATATAAGTGATCATGTAAAAAAAATCAAGATCCATTGATGGAAAAAAAAATGTGGAATAGAAATCATCGACGAGTAAAAAACAATGAGAGAATAAGGGGAACGGACAAAGAAGAGAAAGGAATAAAATAAAAATAATAAAAATGACAATAAGAAATTTTGTATAGAAAGTAAAAAAGACATGAAATGAGAGGATGGTTATACCTTCTTGATGGAATGAAGAACATGTGGAGGTGGTGGAAGTTGTCGCATGACTGGGGAGGACAGATAGAGAGAACGAGAGGGAAAGTGGGAAAGAAGAGTTTCGGTCAAAAAACATGTGTTTTATTGAGGGAGTTATGTGGGAGAGGGTGGTGCGGTTATGAGGTGTGTATTGTCTTGTCAGTAGGTGTTAAAAGGAGGAGAAAAGTAGTGTGGTGAGCATTGGATAAAAGAGAGAGAAGTAGAGGACAAAGGAATTAGAATACGTGGGATTTATGGATAAGGGGAAGTGGTAAAAAAATCAAAAAGAGAAAAAAACTCTTGCATGTTAGAGTTGGTAGGGAGAAGAAAGTTTCATGAAAAAGAAATATAAAAGGAAAAGAATTTTTTTTATCCTTTAAAGAATGGAGAATTAGACATTTAACAAAATAAAATAGAGATTAATTAAATAATTAACTAATTAAGCGTAAACGTAACTTTAATTAGTTAACTACTGTCATTTAGAGTGTAAATATTTAATATTCTTCTAATGTATGTAAACCTATCTTGTGAAAGTGGTTTTGTAAGTATATTAACTAATTGTTCTTGGATATCATTACAAAGAATTTTTACATCACTGAATATTAATCCTATCCATAGTAATCGTGAGTAAGCTAAAGCAGCAGGGATATTCAGCTTCTGTAGGCAACAGAATTTTGGTTCTTAAAAATCAAGAAACAAGTAGCCATGAAATGACAAGTGTCATTAGTACTTTTCTTATTAGTTCTACTTCTTGTATAATCAGCATCACTGCAGGCTAAGAGTTTTAAAGTTAAAGCTTGACATAAAATAAGTTTAAATCAGAAGTATTTTTCAAATAATAGAAAATTATTTTAATAGCATTCAGATGAAATTCCTTGGGAGATACTTGGAATCTAAAAGATAAACATGTAGCAAAGGTAATATCAGGTTTGCTTTTTAAATATAAAATTAAATCAATCATACCTCTGTATTTCTTTGAATCAACTGATTGACTTTGAACATCTAAATCTAAGTTGATATTTGCAGCCATATGAATAACTTTGGCTTTTGAATGAACCATATCAAAATTTCTGAGTGTCTTAAGTATATTTTGTTTGATGAATAAAGATATCTTCATATATTGGGCTTTTGAAGATCCAATAAATATTGAGTTTGCTGGTAAGGCTCATATCAAATTTATGTTGCATGGTCTTAGAGAATTCTTGCCATAAAGAAATATTAGTAGACCCAAAGATAAATATCATTAATATAAATTTAAATTATCAAGATATCATCATTTAAATGTTTAATAAAATCAGCTGTCAAATTTTTATCATTTGAAAATTTGCCTTGAGAGGAAAGCTTTTAAGATGATCATACCAAGCTCCTAGAGTATGTTCCAAACCATATAAAGCTTGATTTGAAAGATCAAAATTTTCAAATTCAGAAGGTCGTCTGGCACATACTTCTTTAGTATAGTCATTTAGAAAAGTATATTTAACGTCCATTTGAAATAAAATAATGCCATAATGAGCGAGAAATGTTAATAACATACGAATAGATTCTAATCTAGCAATAGGTGCATAAGTTTCACCAAAATCTAATCCTTTTTGTTGATTATAATCTTGTGCTATTAATTTTACTTTATTTTTTATAAAAGTTTCATCTTCATTTGTGTTATTTCTAAAAACCCAATAGCTTCCTATAATTGATTTAATTTTATGAAATGGAACTAAATCCTAAGATGTGATTTCTTTCAAATTAATTAAGCTCTTCTTTTATAGCTAATATCCAAGATTAATATTCTAGTGTTTTTTTAATTTCTTTAGGTTATATCGGTGAAATAAAAACACTAAGGGTAAAATTATTATTAAGTAGTTGACTACGTGTTTTCACACTTGTTTCAACATCCCCAATAATCAAATCCTTAGGGTGATCATTATTGAAAGTTCAATCTTTTGGAAGATTATGAACATTATTTTCCTTAATATCGAAACATCAATGAAAGCTTGTTCATCATTTTCATCATCATCATCTTTATTATCAATTTCTTGTAATGAAAAAGATAGATTTTTAATAAATTTTACATGAAGAGTTTCTTCATTAGTTAAAGATTTCTTATTAAAAACTCGATAAGCCTTTGAAGGAGTTGAATAACCAGTAAAGATACTTTTTGTCTTTTGCTTCAAATTTATCTAAGTTATCTTTTGTGTTTAAAACAAAGCATTTACAAGCAAATATTTTGAAATAACTAATTTTAGGTTTTCTATAAGTAGAATTCAAAAGATGTCTTATTCAAGAGTGATTTAATAAAAACTATATTTAGAATATATCAAGCTGTGTTTTAATAAAGTTCTTGTACATTCTTGTAAAGTATGATTTTTTCTTTTAAGGTATTTTAGGAAAAGAGAATTCATGTGTAATTACATTTTCTTCACAAAATGAAGAGCAATATTAATTTTCGAATTCACCACCATGATCGGAGCGAATTTTACTAATCAAATATCCTTTTTCATTTTGTATCTTTTTAGAGAATTTTCTAGAACACTGAAATGTTTAATCTTTTTTATGCTAGAAGAAAATCGAAATGAGTCTACAATTATCAACAATTATAAAGTAGAAATGAAAATAGATTTAATTAGGCCAAATAAATTTAAGTCTAGTAGTTGTAAAGGCCTAGTATTTGATGCAACATTTTTAGTTTTGAAAGAAACTTTATGAATTTTACCTAAAGAGGAAGCATCGCAATTATTTGTCATCAAATTTTTTATTAGGCAAACTTTTAACTAAGTCATGCTTAATAAGTTTATTTAAGTGTTCAGTGTGTAGTTGACTTAGTCTTATAAAGAAATTTTGTTACTAGATACAAATAAACAATATAAGTATTATTTTGATCAATTATTATAAGATAAATATTTTTGTCTTTTACCTTCTAATACAACATTACCTTTATGGGCCCTTAACTCCAATAAGGAATCTGGGGGGAAAACCCCCCATGCCCCCCTTCTCGGTCGGTACCCTCCCTCCGGGATCGGGAAAAGAAAGCTCGGGCCCTTCCGTGTCGACTACAAAAACATACGACTCGCAGTGTACGAAGTGAAGTTTTTTTGTAGTAGAACGAGTGAGCCTATAAGTATACCTCATGTAGTGTAGTATGGAGTTAAGCAATAGAGGTTCACGAGCCAGGGAGAGCGAGGGAGCCGATCAATAATCTAATTCTGATCCTTCCTTTGTATTCTCTATATATCTTATATAAGCCAAAGTACATAATAGAGGAGAGTGAGATAGATCGATTCCTATTGAATTGTGGATACATCAACGATAAAATCCCTTTGGATTGGAACAAAACAAAAACCAATATAGCAAGAATAAGTAGCCCCTTCCTAACCTAAATCATCAATACCCGCTCCCCTGAACTCTGGCCCTGAACTCAGGAAGATGAAACTGCATCTACCCTTGAAATCCACTCATGGCTTCTCCTGTCCTGCTTCTAGTTGAAGTCGATCTCGAAATCGACCTAGAAGCAGGTTTTACTCGACTCCATGGGCTGGGATACCTACCCGGCCCATGGTTGCTCTTGTTACTCGATTTCGAGGTTAAAACACTTTTGTGAATAAGATAGAAAATCCTGTCAAATATCTAGCTAATACTTAATAGGTTATGTTTGAGTCCTTTAATCAATACTACATGAGTAAAGAATTGTTACTTTACCAATGGTTTTAGAACTAATAATGTCGCCTTTGTGATTATTTCTAAGAGTCACTGCGCCTCCTTTCTTGTATGTAAAATCGTTGAATAGTTCTTGGTTGCCTCTTATATATTTGGACCAGCCATTGTCCACCTTTTTTCCTTATATCTTTTCCTACAAAATGAGTGGTTGTCTTATAGCTTTGATATTGGCTTTATTCATATGGAAAGTCTAGTTTGCATAATTAACATCTTTCGTTGTTACAAAACAAGTATTTAAGATTGATTTTGGTATCCAATATTTTTTAGGTCAATGAGGGTTAGTTTTCTCCCCTTTATTTGGAATGAATCTGCACTTTTCTCAACCTTTTGATTAAGTTTGTCATGAGAAAAACTAAGTTTATTATTTATTATTACATGCATGTTGGTTTCAAATTAATTTATATAAATTTTCTTTTCCTTTAGTAAGCTTGCAAAGATCTTTTCTCAATTTTTGGATAATTAATTCTAAAGAGTTGATCTTTTCTTTTAAAACATTTACTTTAGAAGTGCGAAAAGAATTCTGTTACGCAAGAATTAGATTTTTGTCATTGCCATTGCCAATGGTAATATCAGAATTTATCAAGTTATTCTTTTAGTAATAGATGTCATTTTCAGGATTTTCAACTTTATCGACAAGAGATTTTAACAAATGTGATCATTTACAAAGTTAAGCGATTTATTTTCAGATTTGACATTTTTGTTTTCAGATTTTAGTCGTTTAAAAGTTGAAAATAATTCATTGAAGGTATCAAGTTTTTCATCATAAGGATGATTTTGTACCTCATGGTCAAGTACCATAAGTCCTAGACAAGCTTCTTCTTGTTCAGGAATATCTTTACTTGAGGATTTTTCTTCATCACTTGAGGATGAATCAGAATCATCCCATGTTACTTGAAAGGCTCTTTTCTTCTTAAACTTCTTGAATTTCTTTTTGGGCGTGAAGTCGTTTTTGAAAACTTTTTCTTTTCTTTCCTTTAGAAGTGGACAATATTTTCTCATGTGTCCTACTTTCTTACAATTGTATTATATGGTAGACTCTTCCTTTTGTGATCTCTTTCTTCTTGAATGACTTCTTATTTTTGAGGAAATGCATGAACTTTGTTGTGACTCATTTATCTTTACAAGTTTTGGTATATTTGTTATTTCTTATTCTATTTTGGGGTATGCACTGTAGTTTACCTAAAGCTCTATTTATATAAAGAGATGTTGTGTTTCTTTAGAGAAATAAGAATGGTTATCATTTCCAACTTGTTATCAGAGTAACTGTCCTAGACTGGGGCTCCGATATCCCACTGAAAGCCTAGCCGCCGTACTCTCCCACCGAAGCCTTAATCTCCTTTGCGCTGTCGTTGCCCCCTCTCTCTGATGCAGCATCGCCGCTTGTCTGAGGCAGTCCTGTCGCCTGTCTGAGGCAGCACTGCTACCCCTCGCCGCTTGGTTTAGGTAGCATTGCCTTGTGTTTGTAGGCATCATTGGATTGGTAGGCCTCAACAACAGGCCGCCGCTGGTCCTCCGGCACCGCCAGCTCTCACTGCCGGCCTCTAGCGCTCCTGGTCGCCGGCAGAACTACCACCCTCATTTGGTAGGCCCGTCGGTGGAGGAAGGGGACCGCTAGGGACCCTGCTATGGCCCTGTGTGTCTGATTTCTCTACGCGACTGTTCTGAGCAATTGGTTCTATAGTTTGAAGCTCTGTTTCAGATCTGATTTTGGCGTGTTTTCTTGCTTCTTGGGCATGTAATGGCTTCTTCTAGTTTGTTTGAGGTGACGTTGGGTGTTGCTCCTGTGTCTAGGGCATATAACAATTTGTTTTTTTGGCTCTATCATCAAGTTGGATGAGACCAATTATCCTAGATGGTCTTTAGATGTTCCTGATGACGGTAGATGGTTATGACAAGGAATACATTTTGTTAGAGCCATAATCTACAAAGAAGATAGGGAAATACGTCACATGAAAGAAGGATAACACAATGGTCAAGGCTTGGTT
Source organism: Thalassia testudinum (assembly GCA_037157565.1). Lineage (NCBI taxonomy): Eukaryota > Viridiplantae > Streptophyta > Magnoliopsida > Alismatales > Hydrocharitaceae > Thalassia > Thalassia testudinum. The sequence continues at coordinate 17,593,388 of JAZHRO010000015.1, read as the reverse complement.
AATGAATTACGTTATTCTTCGAATCAGAGGCAAGATCATGTACTACTAGATTGTTAAAGCAATGTGGGACATTATTCGTGATACTTACACGAGAAAAACTTATCCTGAGTTTTTTATATTAGCCATGAATTGTCCTAGCTCAAGTAGGAAGGATGATTTCTCTCTCAGTACTACTTCACCCTCAAGGGGCTTTAGGAGAAGTATAACACGTGCAGACTAGTATGTACGTGTGCTTCACAGAGGGAGTACCGCAGAGAGGTAGTGATACATTAGTTTCTATCAAGCCTTGGTCCTGAGTACTCAACCTGTTTGAGCTTCCTGCCTTAGAGGAGGTCTACAGCCGTTTGAGCCGCATTGACATACCTGTCTCTCAGACTGGAGATGCTAACCACACCTCTGCCCTTGCTGCAGTGGCTGGACGTGGTGGCAAAGGAGCCTCTTCCACTTGCGGTCGTGGAAGAGGACGTGGTGCTTTTGGGAGATCTCACATCAGCACTACGTGTACCTTTTGTGGCAGGGTTGGTCATGTGGAGGCTTCATGCTGGTCCGAGCATAGGAGACCTCTATTAGGCAACCAGCATTTGTGGCTACTGAGACTACAGATGTTCCTGTTTCGAGAGCTGAATATTATGCCCTATTATAGCGTCTCCTACTATAACGTCTCTCTCGGTTGACACAGGAGCTAGCGACTCCTATTGAGACTGCCACGTTCGTTGCCAGGTATTGACCTATGTGCATAGTTATATGTAGGGACTACTTGGTGGATCCTGGTGCTTCGCACCATTTATTAGGAGATTAGGGGTGCTTTGGCAGGATATAGTCTGTACCCCATGGCATGACAGTGCAGGTTGTAGATGGGAGACGCACAGAGATTGGTGGTCAGGTTGAGGTTGCATTAACTCCCTCCATGAGGCTACCTGATGCATTTTTTGTCCCTGATTTTTGTTGAATCTCTTATCTTTCAGTGTGTCGTGCCATTTTTAAAGAGTTAGGATGTATTTTTCATGAGAAGCTGATAGGGAGGACGATTGGTGGAGGACATGAAGAGGGGTGTGTATCACCTAGTCTGGACACCACTTGCTGTTGCTTGCTAGGGTGATTCCAGTTCTGCTACTGGGAGTGCCTTGCAGTGGCATCGTCGCCTTGGTCATCCTTCTCTGTATAGGCTCAGATACATTCTCCCACATATATTTGCCATTACAAAGATTCTATGTAATGCATGCTAGCTAGGGAAGTACCATAGACCGTCTTTTCCTTCTAGTATAATGCAAGGGATTACTACCTTTGAGCTTCTGCATATGGATGTCTAGGTTCGATTCGGATCCTTGACTAACAAGAATATAGATATTACTTGATCATTGTAGATGACTTCTTATTTATCTTGGCTGTTTTTGTCGAAGAATAAGTCTGATGTTGGACATGTCATTGTGACTTTTATAGTGAAAATAAAGAATCAGTTTTCTGTTGTCGCAAAAATTGTGCGATTTTAAATGCCTTGGAATTTTGACCCCTATAGATTGATACAGTTTTACAGGTCTCATGGCGTCATACACCAGACATTCTGCACCCATACTTGATGGCAGAATGGTGTGGCAGAACGAAAGCATAAGCGTATCTTAGATATGGCATGCATGCTACTCATCCACCATTGTGTGACACATCTATACTAGGGAGACGCCATACTTACATGTTACCTTATCAACAGAATGCCATTTTCCATTTTACACGATGGTAGTCTTTGGCACGTCTTGTGTCTAGACAGAGATCTATTTCAGTTGCCTCCTTGTGTCTTTGGATGCGTTGCTTTTGTACACTTGTTGGGATCAGGAAGAGACAAGCTAGCACCTAGAGCAGTGAAGTGGGTATTTCTTGGGTACTCACAGACCTAAAAGGGGTATCGATGTCTTGATCCTGTAGCAGGGAGGCATTTTGTGAGTGCAGATGTTACATTTCATGAATCTGTGGCATACTTCTCTTTTGCAGCACGACAGTTACAACCATAGGATGAGTTTGCTCCCATGCCTACCCCTCATGTTCAGATGGATGAGTTTTCCATCTCTGGAGATGGTGTTGCACGCATCAGTGATAGTCCGACACCAGTGAGTGTGTTAGCACCTGACAGCATAGCTGATCGTACTATTGAGGCACCTATTGTTGGAGATGATATCAGATACCGAGATCCAATTGTTGTCACTCGGAAACCGGTTATAGGAAACACACCCCCTACTACTTCAGCTCCACTATCCTCCCCACAATAGGTATGTGTTGAGGCATTTGACACTTCTGTTCCTAGTGGTGATTGTGCAGGATTAGGTGATGATGTTACAGATGACGACCTTGCTATAGCAGTTAGGAAGGCGCCTCGTTTTTGTGCTCAGTATCATGTTGTTGGAGTTGTGGCTACAGCCAATCTGGGGACATCCTTTGGTCTATTCGCTATAGTTCTTATTGCCATAGAGATTCCTTCCATGTATCAGCAGGCTTTACTCGATCCAAAGTGGCACAAGGCCATGGAGGATGAGATGGTTGCACTTCATAGCAGATAAACGTGGGAGATGACACCTCTTCCAGCTGGGGCTTGCCTGGTGGGGTCTCGTTGGGTCTTTGCCTTGAAATACAGTCCTGATGGGTTTATTTCAAGGTATAAGGCTTAGTTAGTGGCGAAGGGGTTCACTCAAACCTATAGGGTAGACTTCTTCGATAGTTTTTCTTCCGTGGTTCTGCTCTCTACTATTAGGTTCCTTATCTTAGTGGTTGCCCACACGGGCTGGATGTTTCATTAACTGGATGTGAAGAACACCTTCCTATATGATGATCTTTAGGAGGTATGCATGCAGCAGTCCCTTGGGTTTGAGGTTTAGGGGGAGTGTGTGCAGGTTGAGGAAGGCCATTTATGGCCTTAAGCAGAGTTTGAGAGCATGGTTCCAGAAGCTCTCAGAGGTCGTAGAGAAGATGGGCTTATAGAGATTTTCATCTGGCTACTCTTTATTTGTCAGGAGGATTGAGAAGGGATGTGTGGTACTGCTTGTTTATGTGGATGATCTTATTATTACGAGTGATTACAGGGTTGGAAGAGTGGAGGTCAAGAGATCCTTAGCTGAGCAGTTTGTTATGAAGGATTTAGGCCAACCCAGATACTTCCTGGGCATAGAGGTGGCTAGAAGCAAGCAGGGTATGTCCTTTCTCAGAGGAAGTATGCTTAGATGTGCTACATGAGACATGGATGCTGGGGTCCAAACCAGCCAATATTTCTATGGACCCCAAGGTACACCTCTACGATAAGCAGGCAGATCTTGTTGATAGGTAGAGCATACATGCAACTTGTGGGAAGCTGTTGTACTTGACTACTACCAAACTCGACATTGCCCTCGGAGCAGGCAAGCTTAGCCACTTTATGGAGAGAGCAACGAAGCTGCATTGGTAGACAGCTATGCAGGTGTTGGGATACTTGAAGAAAGTACCAAATTGTGGTATTCTGTTCCATAGAGGCTCTGTTATGATAGTGGTAGGATACTTTGATGCTGATTATGTAGGATCTTTTGTTGACAGGAAATTCACCACTGGCTTTTGTACATTTGTGGTCGATAATCTTGTTACATGAGGGAGCAAGAAATAGAGGGTAATTTCTCGCTCTAGTGTAGAGTCAGAGTACAAGATGATGGCCGAAACTGCTGTAGAGATGGTCTAGATACTATCTCTACTGCATGATTTGTATGTTCAGATTTAGGAGCTTATGGAGTTGTGATGCGACAATCGGGCGGCTACCTATATAGCCAATAACGTCATGTTTCATGAGCGCACCAAACATGTTGAGGTGGATTGCTACTAACTAGGGATCTTATTCAATGTGGTTTGTTGCGTACTACTTGTGTTGCATCCAAGGTTTTAAAAACGCGAGACAGTACGAGGCGATTTGCCTTCGTTGAGGTGGGGCGTAAGCCTCAGGTTTTGAATAAAAATAAAAAATAACATAAATATATTCTTGTTAAGTGCTAATACTAAAAAAAGTAAAAAAACACACATCCATGTCATTTTTTCTCTATCACAAAATTTAAAGAGTAAAATTAGACAAGAGATGACATTTAAATAAAATGTAAATTTCCAAGAAAATTAGAAATTAAATTTATCAAAATTTCAAAATGAGTTAAAGTTCATATGATGAGAAGTATCACAAATAAACATAAATGAATTATTGACTTTACCCATTATCTATAAAAAAAAATTCAATTGTCATGACTCAAATTATAAGTAATAAGTCTAATAACTATTCTTGTAACTCACAAGTCATCATTTACAAACATAAAAAAACCTTAATGATTCCTACACAAAATCATTGACAAACATATGGTATCATTGACTTCCTATAAAATATGATAAATATATGGTATCTCCATCACTCATACTTTGGAGGGATTTATTTGTAGGAAAAGATCATGTGTAAGTCACATAACCATCTAAAAGGGCCTTTCAATCGAGGCTATAGCCTCACCTTCACCTTAGCGCCTGAGCGCCTCGACACTGCCTCAACCAACTGAGGCTCACACCTTATGTTGCAACCCTAAGGCTATAGCCTCAAGGCATTCTCCTAGTGCCTCGCCTCGAGGCGTGGCTTTTAAAACAATGGTTGCATCTGAAGATTAGATAGCCGATGTGTTTACGAAGGTTTATCTCGATCGACGTTTGATTATTGTTGTTCCAAGCTGAGTATGATCAACATCTATACTACAGCTTGAGGGGGAGTGTTGAGACTCCTATTTATCTTTACTAGTTTTGGTGTATTTGTTATTGTTTGTTTAATTTTGTACATGCACTGTAGTTTACCCAAACCTCTCTATATAAAGAGGTGTTGTATTTCTTTTGAGAAATAGGAATGATCATTATTTCCGACTAACTATCTTAATAAAAATACAATATCTTCATCATCTGAGCTTTCATCTAAATCTTCTAAATTGAATGCAAGTTGTTTCTTCTTGGAATCTTAATTTCCTTTCTTCTTTTGAGGTAACTTATTTTTATAAGCCATAAGATTGCTAGGATTCTCCATATCTAGGCTTTCAACATCATTGACTTGTTCAATTGTGGAAATCTTAGATTCAAACTTGGTAAGAGATCTAATGATCTTTCCATCCAATTCTCCTTTCATAAAAGTTTTTTCAAGGGCTTTGAGGTTGTTTACAATGTCAGTGAAGCGTGTAAACATATCCTTTATAGTTTCGCGCTTTTGCATATCAAATTTCTCGAAGTCATTAGCCATAAAAAATAATTTTGAAACTTTTTACCTTATTAATTCCTTCTTGAGTGGCTTTGAGAGTTCTTCATGAAACTGTGGAACATTGAGAAACTCTATTAAACTCTTTTGCACTTAGGTGCAATAAAGAGCATTCATGGCCTTTGAATTTAGTGTGAGTTCTCTTTTAATCATTAATGTAACTACCTGCGTTAGTTTTGGAGGCTTATCATAAGGAGTCTCCACTATGTCCTAGATTGCGTAGTAATTGGATTGGAGAAAAATCTCCATGCTTTGACGCCAGTAGTTGCAATTTGATCCATCAAAGAATGGTGGCTTGGTGGTGGAGTGACCATTGTTGGAGGAGGTAGTAGCAACAACTCTTGTGCTCATATTGGAAAAAGAAAAGTGGCAATAACATGCTTTGATACCAAATGAGGATGGCAGAAGAGGGGTGAATTGCGCACAATGTAAAAATATAAAATTTGAAGCAATGAATTTGCATAATAATATCCAAACTACAAATGAACACATGATTTATAGAGGAAATCAAAAATCCGGGAAAAACCTCTACTTTGTCTCTCAACAAAAATTTTTCGTTTGTCACATGCAAGTAAAATTTACTATTTTACCACTTTTTAATGAGGGTGGTAATCCTCAATTACATTAAACACTTTCTTGTATAGTTCATAAGAAAGCAATTTTGTTATTCTCTCTAAAAAGAATGAGAATTCCACGCTTGGAAAGCATACAATAAGTTTCCAGAGCTAATGGTGTAAATTGACGTGTGATTATATGCTCAAAGACTAATTAAAATTACTCCAAGATAGTGTTTCTTTGAGTATGAAATTTTGCACTTGGAAGTTGGAGTAAAAATTTTATCAAAAAATCTTGCATGCTAGAAATAAAAAGCTTTGCAAAGTGGCATGTAAGTGTAGATTCAACATAAATATTTTACTACAAAATCTTTCCAAAAAGATATCTAATAAGAGTGTGAAAGTAACGACTAAACAATCAATGATTTACACTTAAAGTTCAATAAGATAATCAATAATATCCAATTGATCAAAGATCAAATACTTCTTTTTTGGATAACCTTTCAATGGGTGGAAGTACTAGGCCTTAAGTATGTGAGCAATTGTAAAGAAACACTTGAAAGATTTTGTGCGTAAGAAGGCTTTCAACGTTGGAGAATTTTTGCTTGTAGTAGAATAATAATTTATGCAATACATGTAATCTGTTAATTAAGGAATAGAGGAGTGTACAGAGGTAGTGGTGTCTTTTCAAAGGATTTAGATGTTGAAATGCCACATTCAATTAGTTTTTGAAAGTGAATAGTCGTATATTAATTTTATGTAGAAATTGCATTTAATAAATTAGTCATTTAATATATTATAAGTCAAAATAATTATGCCACCAATTATTTATATAGGCTAATAACTATTGGTTGGTTATTTTATATTTAATTTTGATTTTATTAATTAAGGGTGGTTATAACATGTAATAAATGAGGAAACATCGTCCAATTAAAAGCATATGATCTACAAAAGTGTTCTAGGAAGGTTATGGAACGCAAAAATGAAACATAAATGTTGATTATAAAGTTTAGCAAGTCAATATGTGCAGATGAATTGTCATAATAAATTGAATTGTGAAAATAATGGTGTGATTTATTAAATGTTTAATTTGACAAATTTCGAAACTAGATGTACAAGTGTTAATGGCTTTTACAGGAAATCTAATAATAATAATAATAAAGATGTCATGTCTTGTGAAAATCTTCTTGATAAATAATCCATCACTTGTGATCCATGATAACATGCGATAATAAGTTATAACATAAAATAATACAATAATAATTTTGTAAAACGTAAAAATTAACTAATGTATTAACAATATCCTTGTGTGCTACATCATAATCTATATCAGAATATCCCCACACATCCAAATGGCCATACTTCATGAATGATAGCCTCTTACTTGGAGCTTGCTTAAGGTATTTTAGCACACACCTTCTCAATGCACCTCTTTAGGGAACTACATGAACAAATTGAGTTTCCCAACTGCAAAACAAATGTCAGATCTAGTAACAGTTAAATACAATAGGTTTCCTACCATAACACAGCATCCAGTTACATCTTTAACCAGCAAATTCTCTAAAACTACAAAGTGGTATTGATGGGTCCATTGGAACACTAGTGGGCTTGCACCCTAGCATTCTTGCCTCTCTCAACATGTCAACTACATATTTTTTTTAGGTTAGAATAAAGCCACCATCAACATGTACTTCAATGCCTAGAAAATAATCTATCATTTCCATATCTTTGGTAACAAGTTGAGAATGTAAGAACTTCTTAGTTGCTTTTATCCTTGCTTTATCACTGCCAGTAAGTTGTATATCATCAGCATACACAGTGAGAATAACATACCTAATGGCTCTATGCGTAGTAAACATTGAATGATCAACGGTAAATCTAGTAAAGCCAGAATCTTGCACAGCATTATTAAATCTCTCAAACTAGGCCTTGTGACTCTGGTTAAGGTTATAAATAGCCTTCTTTACTATGCAAACCTTCTGACACTCCCCCTCAACCACATATCCTGGGGGTTGTTGCATGTAGGTTTTTTCCTCTAAATCATAGAGGAATGCATTTTTAATATCTAGATGGGATACTGACCAACCACTGTTGATTGCCACAGAAAGAAGAATATGCACTGAATTGAGTCTGGCCACTGGCAAGAAGGTTTTAAAGTAATCAACTCCAAAGGTTTGCGTATAACTTTTGATAACCAACCGTGCTTTGAATCTCTCGATTGTTCCATCTGGCCGACATTTGAGGGTGAGCACCCTCCTACACCCCACAACAGTAGCACTAAGGGGTAGGTCAACAGGTTCCCGAGTACCTTTGGACTGGAGGGTTGCCATCTCCTCCTCCATGGCTAAGGTCCAGGAGGGGTCTTGAGAAGCCTTTGTGTAATTCTTGGGAATATGCTTGCTGTCAACTGCAAGAGATAAAAAGTCTCTCTGCTGTTGTAGGCAAACAATCAAATGGCATATAATTGGAAACATAATACTTAGCAGAAGATTTTAGTGGCTTCCTCTGAGCTATAGGAAGTGGGAAGAAATGGGCAATCTATTATTCTCTGGAAACCCTACACTAATTTATGTATAGAGAGGGTGTGGGTAAAATACATAAGAGGACCTAAAGAATATAATAAAGCATAAACAGTCTAAATACGAAAAATAAAGAGAGGGAAATATCTTCTAACACTCCCCCTTAAACTGGAGTGTAGATGTCTATCAAACTCAGCTTGCACAACAAATATCAAAAGCAGCTTTGCTTAGTGGCTTTGTAATGATATTTGCTGTTAGGTCCTCTGAAGCAACTGGAGATGTGCTAATAACACCCTTTTGGATAAGATCCTTGATGTAGGGACAATCGATTTGCATGTGTTTCGTACATTCATGAAACATGAGATTATTCGCGATATATGTAGCTGCAAGGTTATCACACGTCATCTTCATAGGGCTCTCTATCTGTATATGTAAGTCTCGTAAGATAGACTTCACCCAAACCATTTCTGTTGTTGTTTGAGCTAGCTCGATATTATAATTCAGCACCGGATCTAGATAAAACAGTCTGCTTCTTGCTTCTCCAAGTCACCAAATTTTCTGCAACATAGGTACAAAACCCTGAAGTAGACTTGCGATCGGCAAGACAATCAGCGTAATCTGCATCGGAGTATCTTACCACTGTCATATGACACACCCCGTGTGAAATAATAACCAACGGCCTGGTTTTTTCTTCAAATATCTGAGTACTTGCATTGCAGCATTCTGATGCTGCTTAGTTGGCTTCTCCATGAATTGACTAAGTTTTCCAACAGTAAATATCAGGTCTGGTAATGGTGAGATAGAAGCGTTTCCTAACTAGTTGCCTATAGCTTTAGCTTTCCATAGGCTCATCCTCATCATATAAGTGTACCTTGGGATCCATGGATATGTTAGCCACCTTGGCTCCTAACATGCCAGTCTCCTTAAGAACATCCAGTGCATACTTTCTCTGGCTTACTACAATGCCAACTTTTCCTCTAGCCACCTCAATGCCCAAAAGTAGCGAAGTGATCCCAAATCTGTCATAAGAAATCATGCAGCCAAGTCCTTTTTGATTGGTAGAATACCAGTAGTATTATCCCCTGTAATAATAAGATCATCAACATAAACAAGTAGAACAACTATTCCCCTATCAGTCTTCCTGGAAACAATGAATGATCAGATGTAGATCTCCTCAGGCACATGCTGTCTACTATCTCAGATAGTTTATGAAACCACACACGAGGACTCTGTTTGAGCCCATAAATCGCCTTCTTCAACTTGCAGACACACTCCCCCTCAACCTTGAATCCTGGGGGTTGCTACATATATACTTCCTCCTGAAGATCACCATAGAGGAAGGCATTCTTCACATCTAGCTAGTGAAGATCCCATTCTTTGTTAGTTGCCACAGATAGAAGAATATAGATTGTCGGTAGCCTCACCATAGGAGAGAAGGTATCAAAAAAGTCCACTATATAGGTTTGAGTGAATCCTTTTGCTATCAAGCAAGCCTTATGCCTAGAAATAAATCCATCAAAGTTATATTTCAAGGTAAAGAACCATTGACAACCAACCACCTGGGCCCCCACAGGTCAAGAAGTAAGCTCCCACGTGCCACGAGATTGAAGAGCCGCTATCTCATCCTTCATGGCTTGATGCCATGTAGGATCTAGCATAGCCTCCTTGTAAGTAGATGATACTGTGGACGTCATAAGTGCCATAGTGAACGCAGCAAAAGTGGTACTAAGACCATCACATACAGAAGCACCAGTAACATGATAGCGTGTATAGCTACGTGGGGTCTTCCTAACTGCTATAGGAAGGTTAATATCATCATCTGTAGTAGAACTATCATCCTCAGATGTACTTGCTGTTCTTGTAGAGACATCATGAGACAGAGGTTCATTAGTATCATCAACACATATTTGTGTTGGGGAGGATGATGGTACTGAGGTGGGGGAGGGGGGGGTAGCACGAGGTCTGTAAGTGACTGGAATCTGATATACCACTAGAGGATCCTTGAATTTGCTATCACTAGTATCCCCAAGGGACTGAGCAAGCACTGAAATAGGTGTAAAATCACCAAACTAAATAGGTGGCATAGGCATAGGAGCTTGTGGAGATCTGTACCATGGTACAAAAGACAACTGTCGAGCAGCCTTAGAAAAGTATGGTACAACTTCATAAAATGTGACATCTGCACTAATATAGTGTCTCCTGGTGAGAGGATCATAACACTTGTATCCTTTCTTGGTGTGAGAAAATCCCAGAAATACGCATTTAGTGGCTCTTGATGCCAACTTATCTCTGCCAAGTCTCGTAACATGTACAAAGGCTATACAACCCAATGTACGAGGTGTCACTACAAAAAGATCACTGTTAGGATGTAGAATTTGCTACAGAATTTGTTCCGATAACACATAACTAGGCATCCGGTTAATAAGTAACTGGTCGTGGGTATTGCATCACCCCAATACATCTGAGGTACATTATGATGTACGAGAAGAGTTCTTACCACATCTAAAATATGCCTGTGCTTCCTCTTAGTTATCCCATTCTATTGTGATGTATGTGGGCTTGTGGTTTGATGTAAAATGTCATGTGTCCTTTAAAATGAACGTAATCTGACTGTGCATAATTCTAGTGCATTATTCGATCTCACACATTTCACAGAAATAGAAAATTGAGTTTTTATTTCATTAATTTATGACATTGCCCACATCGGACTTATTTTTCAGAAAAAAAAAGACATTTGTGAACAATCATTCACAATGACAAGATAATACTTGTTCCCAACCTATCGACTGGGATCCTAAACATCCAAATGAACTAAATAAAAATAGACTTTGACAAAGTGGAACTAGCAGGAAAAAAAGCTCTGTGGTGTTTCTCAATCTGGCATGCATCAGATCTGATCTTAGTTACAGGTGATAGATTGGGAATAACGCGTTGTAGCCTATCCAGAGGAATGTGTCCAAGGTGATAATGCCAATGTAGAGTAGAGCCAATGGTAAAACCATACTCGCCTTGACAAGATGCAGCTATGTCCGTTTGAAGCAGGCGATATACTCTCATCTTCATGTCCGCCACCAATCATCCTTCGTGTCAGCTTGTCCTTTAATACACAACTCACATCATTAAATATAACGCGACAATTGAGATCCTTCGTAACTTTTCCCACAGATAATAAATTAAATGGGAACTCAGGCACAAATAAGACATTAAACAATTGTAAACCAAGAGTAGGAGAAACCTCCCCCTATCCATCTACTATGGAATGGTGATCATTTGCAATTTGTACTGTCCTCCTTGAGGTAACAGACTGAAAATGTCTAAAAGACGAGTGATCACTCAAATGCGTTGATGCTCCAGAATCTATAAGCCATGGAGATCTATTGTAATGTGAAAGTGTAGAGAAACTAGAATTACCCTCTATACTTGAGGATGCAAGGGCAGCAGTATTTGTAGTAGAGGGAGGCTCTTGTGTGACCTGAGCCAGTCTCTGTGCAAGTGCATTAAACTCTGCTTTAGGAACCATATCTATCTCTATCTTAGTAGTAACTAAATCTAATTAGCCACGGGTGGCTTTCCAGGCTTGGTCCAGCAAGATGCTTCAACATGTCCAATACGTCCACAAAAGGAGCAAGTAGGGCATGGTTTGCTTGGCTACCCTCGGCCTCGACCACGTCCTCGAATAGCAGAACCTCCATGTCCTCCTCTACCACCAGCAAGAACAATGGCAGAGGTCTGCCCTGTGGTCTCTAGAATTGTATACTTGATTGACAGTCTACTAAGTTTGTTGTATGCCTCCTCCAAAGTGGGAAGCTCTGTCAGGGTAAGTATCTGGGACCTGGCTAACTCATAATCTAGACCAAGACCTGCAAGAAACTTGAGTGCCACATACTCCTTGCGGTACTCTCATTGTGCAACACAAGTATAGATAGGTCTACAAGCATTATAGTTCTCAAGAAAGCGTTTCAATTTACTATAATACTGAGGAAGAGGAAGATCATCCTACCTGAGAGAAAAAATATCATGAGTAATCTGAAATACCTTACTGGAATTCTTTTCATGAGAGTATCATGAAGAGAATCCCACATCTCTTTGGCGGTCTTGTAGTACATTATTCCATCTCCAATATGTGACACAAAAACGCTCATAATCCAAGCCCTGGCCATGGCGTTATTTCTTTTCCATGTGACCTACTTCCCAGTCTTGTTGGTAGGCTCTACCTCCAACAGGATATGTTTCTTATCATGTCTTTCAACGGTCATAAGGAATGTCTGAGATCAATGTGCATAGTTGGTCTCATCCAACTTCGTGATGGGAACAGAAAATGGGTTCTTGATCTGCCCCGTCTTTGTGGATGCATCCGTTGTGACTTCGAATGATGATGGAGATGCCATCATGCCACATCAGGAAGAAAGACCACCAAATATCCAATTTGAAACATGATTTTCAAAACCTGTAAATCATAAAAAAGAACTCATCTGGTGATCCCAGCACAAGATCAGGAGATATCGTGTTGGGGAGAGAGAACCTAGCCCTACTAGGATCAAACAAGGGCCACCACAAGAATCTTCATATCCTCATGGCGTTGCCCAGCAAGAGCAGGGGGTCCCTGTCACCGTCTCCGTCGTCGTCGCTTGACACTGATTGCAACTGGTGCTGCACCAGCCTGTAGTGCTATTGCTTACTGCACGTAGCAGATGATTGTGTAGTAATCGGTGGCGTTGCTGCCGCCTTGTCTTGACTGCTTGCGCAAGGGAGAAAGAGAGGAGAGAGGGCCCAGAGGCACCTCTCTCTAGGCGGTGATCGGCGACGTGACAACAGAGAGAATAGGGGTTTTCGGTGGATGGGTTTGGAGGCTAGGATTTTTGGTGGGATATCGAAGCATCAACCTAGGATTGCCGCTTTGATACCAAGTGGGAAAAAATGAGCAATCTATTATTCTCGGGAAATCCTACACCACTTTATATAGAGAGGTGTGGGTAAAATACATAAGAGGAGCTAAAGAATATAGTAAAGCATAATCAGTCCAAATACGAAAAATAAGGAGAAAGGGAAATATCCTGTAACATGGGAAGATCCACATTAGGCACCTCTGGTAGCAGTGGCTCTGGACCCTCATTTGAATTAGCAGGATCAGCAAAGGATTGAGTAGGAATCATAGAAAGGGGTTCCTCTACAGGAACAGTGATGGGTGGAGGTCTGTGTTGAAAGTGTTTAGGGAATGTATCTGTAACCTCAGGATGTTTGGGATAAGTAATGAGAGGAACATCTTGAGGTATTGGAGGCTTAGAGGGACTTGGAGGTGTAGCAGTGGGCATACGTAATGGAACATCCCGTGTGACATTGAGAGATTTCCTTGTAGCAGAATAATATTGCATCTCTATAAAAAAAGTCACATCCTTACTAACATAAAAGTGATGTGAAAGAGGATCAAAGCATCTGTACCTCTTTTGTGTTTTAGAATAGCCCACAAAAATGCAATTAACTGATCTAGGAGACAACTTGTCTACTTTGAATAAGTGAACAAAACAAATACATCCAAATACTTTAGGTGGTATAAAGAAAAGTTCTTGATAGGGAAATAAAATAGAATAGGGGATCTTCCCACCAAGAACAAAAGAAGATACACGATCAATCAAAAAAGTAGCTGTAAGAATAGCATCCACCCAGAATGTAGCAGGAACATGCATTTGAAGCATAACTGTATGTGCAACACTAAGAAGGTGTCTCAACTTGTGTACAACCACCCCATTCTGTTGGGATGTATGAACATAAGAAGTCTGATGGATAATATCAAAAGACTGAAAAAACTGAGTTAAAATAGAGTTTACAAACTCAACTCCATTGTTTGTTCGAAACATGCGAATAGTAGTAGAGAACTAAGTTTTTACTTCATTAACAAAATTTTTGATCAATACAAGGGTTTTAGATTTCTCCATCATAAAAACCTAACTTACACGAGTATAATTGACCAAAAAATGCCGAAAACCACTCGAACTCTTGACCCTATACGGGTCCCATAAATTAACATGAATAAGAAAAAAAACAAACTCAGTTCTATTATTACTACTCGAAAAAGACATTTTATGGTGCTTTCCAAGTTGACAGGTATCATAGGAAAAACAATCAATTAATGAGGGGGAGCAGAAACGCTAGGATGTCCCAATTTGTGATGCCATTGCAAAGTAGAAGTGGCAAAAGCCCATGGTATGATGCTCAAGTGGAAATCTAGGTAGTATAGGCCATCCTGCCCAAGTTCGCCACCAATTTGCTTCATCATCATGAGGTCCTGTAGGAAGAAAAAATGATTATGAAACATTGCTCTGCAATTTAATGCTTTAGTAATATGACTAATAGATATTAAATTCAAAGCGAATTTAGGTACATGCATAACATCAGAAAGTGGCAAAGTAGTAAGTAGAGAGATGTCACCCAAGCCTATCATAGGGGATAAGGCACCATCAGCTACTATGACATGCACGGGAGTAGTCAGTGATTTAAGAGATGAAAAACTATAACATCTCCTATGATGTGGGGGATGCACCTGAGTCAGCAAGCCATGATGGTGTATAAACACTTTTGGCACTAGCAGTAGTACTTGTCATCTAAGCTACAGAAGCACCAGTAGTAGAAGAGGCCTAAGAAGACACAAGTCTGTGGTATTCCTCCTTGGAAATAGTAATATGAGGACTATCTTGTTCTTCCTCCTTATAGTGCTGACTCTCATCTCTACCATAAGCAAATTGATTGGCTTGATGCCCCTGAGGAAATCCGTGCTTTATCCAACACCTATCAATTGTGTGATTAGTTTTGTGACAATGGTTACAAAATAAACCATGTCCTCTACCATGACCTCCTCTCGCATCATGTCCTCTCTCCCTGCCTCTTGAGGTTCCCCTACTATGGCCAACAACTGCCATCGTAGAAGAATCTGAAAGTAGCACAGGGTCGTATCTCAAGTTTGGACAGGCAGGCATAAATTTGAGCAGGTGTAGGGATCTACTCCAGAGTCATAAGTTGATCCTTACCAGACTTGTATTCAGGACCAAGACTCGCAAGCAACTGAACATAATGAAAGGCTTCATGTTGCTTTGCAATAACTGTAACATCAGTGGAGATCGATTGATAAGTATCCTGCTTATTCTAGAAGTTTTTCATAGAGCCATAATATTCGGCAAAGGATATAGTTCCCTTCCAAAAAAAGTGCAACTCCTCAATCACCCTGAGTAGGTGATTAATATTACTTTTATAAGGGTGTGTCTCCTAAAGAATCTCTCACATATTCTTAGAAGATGCATAGGACATAAACTATTTTGTTATAGTCTCCATGCTGTTCAGCATGCAAGTAGCCACCTAATCATTAACTGTGTCCCAGTCAACAGATTGGACAGGTTCATCTTACATTAGAATATATTTCTTCCGATGCGATCCCACAGATCAGGAAAAAGAGGTAGACCATAGAAGGAAGGTGCTATCCAACTTGATATAGGTTTCTTGCATAATCGAAGATGCGCTCGAGGTAGATATCTTCTCCACCGAGTTACTAGAAGGATCCTTCTTATCTTCCATATTACCCGACATGTGGGAAACACAAAATCAAGGTACCGTAGTAAAAAATCAGACCATGTGTAGGTCTGAAATCATCACATATCTGAGGACAAAGAAAAAATCAAACCATAATAACCACTTCTTAGGGCTAGATAAGACCCCAAAGGGGGTGTTTCTTCTTCTTAGCCTTTGCTTGGGTGAAGAAGAGGCAAGATGGGTGATTGTCCAAGTCACCACACCACACGCAGGTCTGTCCAAACTCAGATCTGGGCCCCCAACTTGCTGCTATGCCTTATGAAAAGATTGCAAAGGCATAACACAAGGAGAAAAAGGGATGAGGTGATTTGCTGCTCGTCCAAATCGACTTGAGGTGGTGCTGTAGCAGGTCCCTGCTGGGCCTCCTTGCCGGTGGCGACGATGCTGCTGTTGGCCGGGAAGGGTTGACAGCGGTGGTTGGCTACGATCCGAGGTTGGCGACGCCCCTGAGATGAGAGAGATTTGGTGGAGGGGTTCAGAGGCTAGGTTTCGAGGTGGAGTACCCGAGCACCAATCTAGGATTGCTGCTTTGATATCATGTTAGGAGAAGAGTGAACTAATTTCTATTAGGAACCCTTGGTGCCTTTATATAGAAGGCTTAAAGGGTAAATTACAAGCAAACACCCGTTAGTGATGCATACGGTTTGGGTTCGGGTCGGGTTTGGCTAGACCCATACCTATACCTTGCCCATTTATTCATCGGGTATAAAATTCCAAACCCATACCCATATTTATGTACTCATCGGGTATTCATTTATCCATCGGGTACCTATTTATAAATTGATCTTACAATCAAATTATGCCTAAATTAGAGTTAAAGAATGAAAAAAAATATATAATATGATTCATTAATTGTTTATTTGTAACAAGCCCGAAACATAGAGGCTTGTGCTACTTCAATTTTAATAATCTCTACCAAAATTATTACAAAAAGAGCCCTTCAAGAGAAATACATAAAAAAACAAAAAACAAAAAAATATAGAGGAAGTCAAAATATAAATACATTTCAAACAAAAAGATTTCCATCTTCGAAATAAATGTTCGATGGAAGCTTCAAAAGTACTCCCAACCTTCAAAATTATGGAGGAAATCTTGAGGGAGATTAGAGTTGGGGGAATGAGGGACTTAGGATCTTAGGTAAATGGGGATTTTATATGGATATTCGGGTCGGGTAACTGGGTATAGATCTATATCCATACTCATACCCAAATCTGGTCGGATTTTTGGATAAAATCCATACCTGAACCCAATTGGGTTTTGGTCAGGTTTATCAGAACTTGCATCTCTAACACCCGTATAATATAAAAATAGTAAAACAACAGTTCCCTTAAGTCTGCAGGAGGAGGACGTTGTGCCAGTCTCTTCTTCTCTTGGTAGACCGGTTGTTCAGTTGCCGATCAGATATTTAGGGCTCCCCCTTATGGGAAAGAAGTTGTGCTCTTCGGATTGGAATCCTTTGGTGGAGCGTGTGTCGAAGAGACTGAATGCGTGGAGTGGAAGGTTGCTCTCTAGGGGGGCATCTAGTTTTGCTCAAGTCAGATAGCAGTGCTGGTGCTTTTTCTTTCTATCTTCCGACCTCCTAAAGCAGTAATTAAAAAGTTAGAGCTCATCCGGAAACGATTTTGTTGGGAAGGACCAGATCAAGTGGGCAAGTTTTTGCAGTTGGTGCAGTGGAGGGAGGTTTGCTTTGACCACTGATTAAGATTTTGTCCATGCTTAAAATAAAGAACACCAGAGGACAACCTTGTTTGATGCCCTTTTAAGGTTTTGTCGATCCACTGGCCAGCTTACCATTAACAAGGACGGGGAAGCCATGGTGGTGCATCTTTTGACCTAAGATAGCCAAAGATCTGGAAAGCGCCTCCTCTTTGGTACCTGCCTTAGGAACGACCAACTCATTGAATCATAGGTCCATTTTAGACTAGGAACACAAGATTTAGTGGAGATACAAAGAGGCTATCAATTACCAATCTGTGGACGCTATCAGCTGCTCTGTAGGACGTTAGAAGAAATGTTGTTGTAAACACAGATCTCCTCTATCTTGAGGGTTAGTGTTGTAGTCATTCCTTAACATGGGGTAGTGTTGGAGAAATTACAAATTGACCTTCATGTGATGAGAAAATGTAGAAATATAAACAATAACAACAAATATGTCAAATCTTAACAGCTTCCCTGTCTTCTCAAGTGTTAAATATGTCACTTTTAATCCAATCTTAATCTCCTTATAGAATTTTAAAAATTCAATGCCTAGATGTTGAGTAAGTGCATTCAAATTGAAAATACTGAGAAAGGCTAAAACGGATGAGTTTGAAGACCACACCTCTTCTTGATTTCCACCCCATATTTGGAATTTGCACCAGTGAGCTTCTACAGTGAATCTTGCCTATCTTTATGAGATCCATTTTGCATGTCTCTCTTACCCACAAATGGCTTCCTTATTGGGTGTGATACACTTGTGTATTCAACTTTTAACAAAACAAATTGAGACCTATATGATGCATGCCAACAATGAATTCCTGCAATTTAAGATCCAAGAACAGGGTCTACTGTGATCAATGAACTCATTGTAATGGAACTCAATGTGCTTTTCTTGAAAGACGTTGTTGTGCACAACTCGAATAGTGGGGCATTGAAGCGGCATCGAGATCAGTGGACCTAGTGACTGGTAAGGTACACAAGCAGGGCCAGGGATGCAAGAAGGGAGGGGCTTGAGGTCAAGGGTTGGTGAGGCATGGGAGGGAGGAGTGGGAATTCAGACAGAGGTTGAAGACAAAGATTCCAAGGTTTAGCAGAAGCAGAAACACCTATATTGCCTTACTAATTAGGCCCATATTCAGGTTCGGCTCATGGGCTTGTAAGTAGGCTAGGCTCATGGGCCAGTGGCCTTGGGCCAGCGTCAGCCCAGGCTCAGACTGAACATAACTGCAGGGTTTGTATGATAACTTGCTATCCCATGTAGCATCCATCAATGAAGATTCTGTACTGGACTTCTTATCTTCATCCATGGCTCAAACTTTTCTCTTTGATTAACCAATTCTCATTCAACGATCAGTTTCAACAGGATTAGGTGGCATATGAACACTTAATTTTCACAGATGTGAACACATATCGTCAAGGTAAGATAAAGGCCATGAGAGTGTCAACAACCAGGCAAGGGGCCTGAAAAGGTAATTTTGTGGTTATGGTATTGGCATGAGTGCTGAGGCAGTGGCAGCAATTTCTTCCAGCAGTCAGGAGACGGTGTGGGGGCCTATGGTTCAGAGAACGTATTGTGGAGACTCACTTCAAGCAAATGAAAAATTACACAGAGCTACAATCTGCCAAAGGAACTGCATAAAATAAAACATAAAGTCTCCAAAAATAAAATGCTGGGGCTGTGTAACCACACCCCTGTGAATTTGGAAGAAATGGTACGTTATGAATCATGATAATGATTATTAAAGAATTAGATTTCTTGTACATCACTTGTTGCACTTTTCATGCATTTTATGGCTTGAATTTAGGAAACTGCCCTCAAGAGAGTCATATATTACATTGAGATGGGTTCTAAGCTGGTTGGAATCTCACATGTTTGCTGTTTCAAGTTATCATTTGGTTATGCTTTTATCTCCAGGATTGTTGTTACCCGGAAGAGATACCTCATTTGATAGAATGTGGCCAGGAATGAAACCTTGTTGTTTACCTGCTTCAGGAAGCTATTCCTATTAATTATTGGCTTGACCTGCAGTTTTTGAATTTCCCTTCTTTCTTGTAATTGCTTGCTAGAGGGACAAAGATGAGGAAGCATTGCATCTAGCAAGCTTATCAGCTGAAAAACCTCATTTCTCTCATTGCTTGGAGTGGCTTCTGTTTACCGTATTTGATGCTGACATATCAAGGTATGCCTGTTTGAGTATCAAAAATAGTTTTCAACTTGTAACATACTTAAGAACTGTGATACTTGTTCAGAAAAAAAAGAAACTGTGCTACTTTTCAAGGAAGTTACATAGTCTGAATTTTGTTCTAGGCTAAACTTTGTTCTCAATTTTTATATCATAAATTGCTAGAAGAGCAAGATTTAATCCAAGATTGCAGAGAGGTGAAGGACACGGACCATCTTTTTCTCGGCTATGGGTCTTCTAGAGATGTGTTGTTGAAGGTTGACTTTCTTGATTCTGTTTGGGGGTCATCTTTGGAGTTTTCAGAGACGTTTCATGGTTACAGGTGAGATGATAGTTCTCTCAAAAAAGAGAGCCGAGATGATAGCTTTGAAGGTGAATGTCATGTGAATTTATGGGTGTTATGGAAACAACATAATTCTATGCTATTTAAGGGAGAAAGGGGTTGTGTGCAAAATGAAATTTTTTTGGAAGCTGTGCGTTCTTCTAGGTAGTGGCTAGAATAGCTGTAATTATCTTGTGCTTTCACTAGAAGGGTGTGGGAGCAGCTTGTCATTCCAGGTTTTCAGGCTTTCTCCTGGGAGGACTTTTGGACAACTTTCAAGATTGTGCTCTAGATGGCCACTCTCACTTAGGTCAAACTTTTTACAGTTTTATGGTCTTTTTGGTTGCAACGGAATGATCCTATCTTTTGTGGGGAAAGGGACTGGCCCAAGAATGCTATAAGGGAAGCCTCTTTTATTTACACTCTTTAGATTGGTAGCTTGCAACTTCTTGTTTTGGAGTTATTAATGAATCGCGTAGACTATCCTTTTTCTTTTTTAAAAAAAGGTGAAAGTATGACTTGGTATAATGGGAAACTCAGCAAAAATTTTTTCAGGGCTTGGGGTTTGTGGAGAATAAAGTTGGCCATGTGGACTGCCACGTGGCAGTGCCACTTGACAACCAGTTTTCAGCCGGTTAGGTCGTGTGGCCTTGGGTCTAGTTGGGTGGATTGCATGCCAAGTTATGCCACATATGGTAATTTTATTTTAAGTAATAGGACTCCAAATTTACGAAGAGATAATTTAGGTGTCATGATTGATTGAGTTGTTAGGATTTATTTGATTTGATTTGATTTGGGGTGTTTTAGGAAATGGGAGTAGTTCTCTTTATAAAAGAGATTAACATTGTTTATTTTGAGTTGAGTTGAGTTGAATAAACTATTTTCCAATCGCAACAATTCCCCCCCCCTTCAACCTCCATGCTCCCCGCGTGGTATCAGTCTAGGCCCATCTCACTTCCACGAATCCTCACAGGGTTAACATAAGTAACTAAGTCGAAATGTTGCTAGAATTTAATTAGAATCCAATAGCAACATTGTGGGAATAATAATAACAATATAGCATGTCCATTCCTCTTGCTGGGTAAATTGTTCATCCTTACTTTGCATGGGAAAGAATATGAATATGAAAGATCTAAGCTATTACATAAATACGATGCATACTTTTATGCTAACAAAGCGATATATGTGGAAACCTCCAAATATGAGAATAAGGAGAGGACCTTCTCACTTCGTTAAGTCTTGATTCATAAGGGATCAGAGCCTACCTTTAGCACCAGGGTTCTGTTGCTTGCAATCGAGACTCTCCCAACGTTACTTGTGTTGCCTATTGGCTATTGATGGTGCTCTCAACATTACTTGTGTTACTTGTAATTGGAGTTGTGGATCCCAACATTTTCTTGGTGTTAAGCAAAGGGTAGGGATAGTAGGAGCAAGTATTGCCATCTAGATGGATGGGTGTAGGCTTGAGTATTATTCTATTATGTGTTTTACATTTATTTGTAAGGGTGCGTTTGTCACCCCATGTCTATCTTGGGGTATCTTTGTAATTTTCCATTTTCGTCTCTTTATATAAAGCGAGCTAGGGCCCTTAGAATAAACAAGGCCTTTCATTTCTTCTTACTTGGTATTAGAGTAGTGGTCCTAGACTGGTGCCCTTGATACCCCACCCAAATACGCCTCCGACACCTCCACCCTAACCCTAACCCTTGTGGCGCCTCACCAAGAAGCCACCGTCGCCGCCACCTCTCCCAGCACCACCATAGTTGCTCGGTGGAGAGTAGAGGAGGCGACGACACCATCACTGCTGACAGGGCTGCAAGGAGGAGAGCGTCGCCTGGTTTGACCTAGACCACCGCCGCCTAGTCTGACCTAGATCGACGTCGCTTGATCTGACCCAGATCGCCATTGCCTGGGTCTGATCACCACTGTTGCCAGTGCTGTGGTTGCCTCGGGCTGCGCACCACCTCTGCGCTATGGTCGGTTCCCCCTTAGTTGATTGGTGGGGGTGCTTCTGAGCATCCTCCTCCCTTCATTTGGTCTCCTTGGGAGATCTCTACAGGGAGAGCTGGCCCTTTCTCGTGAGATTGTGCCTTTAGAAGGGTTGCTACGCTGTTTAGATTCAGTTCTATGGTCTGAAAATCGCGTTTCAGATCATGGTTTGGTGATTTTTAGATCCATTTTTTGCATCAGAAGGTTCCTCTTCCATCTAATGCGTAGTAGAGGATAGCAAGATGGCATCCTCTACTTCTACAGGTGATTCTAATTTGTCCAGAGTCACATCGGACACCTCTATGGACACTTGGGGATATAAGAGTCCATTTTTCGGCCCCATGATCAAGTTAGAGGAGATTAACTATCCACGGTGGTCCCAGATGTTCTTGATGACCATTAGGGGTCATGGGAAAGAGCATATCTTGAGTCAGCCTGAACCCACAGAGATGATAGGAACCAATACTACATGGGATCGTGATAATGCCCTGGCTTGCGCCTGGATGATGAACGCAGTGATACCCAGGATTGCTGATGAGATCATGTACTATCCTACTGCCAAGAAGATGTGGGACTCTCTTAGTGAGACATTCTCACGAGAAGAACTTTGCTCGGGTTTTCCAGATTTATCCATTTTTATCAGGATGGTAAGACTCTGGCTCAGTGTTATTCTTAGGTCAAGAGGTTATTGGAGCGTCATAACTCCTATAGACCTGGCTGTGCATGTTCCTCCTAGCATGCCTACAGGCTACAAGGGAGAACCTAATGTGTCTCTATTTCTCTCTAGTCTGGGACTAGAATATGCTGTTGCACAGGATCAGATATTGACCTTGAGTGATTTTCCTACACTTGAGGATACATATAGTCGACTTAGCAAGATTACCGTTACTGTTGCTACTTTTGAGACTGTGGGTCAGACTACTGCATTGGCTGCTTCTCATGGTACTTGGAGAGGGGCTTCTTTTACTCGTGGCCGTGGTCGTGGACGGGGTGCTAGAGGTCGTGGTCCAAAGCCTTCATGCACTTGTTGTGGTAAATTGGGTCATATTGAGGCTACGTGCTGGTAGAAGCACGGGAAGCCAGTTACTGCGTACCAAGCGCTAGAGGTTGTCACGACTTTGGCTGATACTATGACTAGAGCAGAGTTTGAGGAATTGTTGCAGAAGTTTAGTTAGATGTCTCAGCTTGCTCTAGAGACTCTTGTAGTTGCCTCCTCGTCAGATATAATAGATACATACTCTTTATTTGCACTTCGTACATGATACTGGTTGGTGGATTCAAGGGCCTCACAACATCTATGTGGTACCTTTGGAACCTTCTCAGACTTGACACCTGTTCCTTCAGGCAAGACAGTATAGGTGGTTAATGGGAGACTATCTCAGGTGGCTGGAAAAGGGGGGTGTCTCTTTCCTCCTCTTTGCAGCTACCAAATGTTCTTTATGTGCCACACTTTTCACTTAGTCTCTTGTTTGTTAGTTAAATTACCAAGGAGCTTAATTGCAGAGCCGTTTTTTATGCATGATCTAAACCTGTCCGAGATAGAATGGGCCTTTGTGTAGGCATTATTATAAGAGGAAATCTTTCAGGTGGAAGGTTGTGGCTCTTCTTAAAGTATCTGGCGACCGCTTTGCCACCTTGGAAGTAGATGAGAGGGCGGCAAATGTTCTAAATGAGAAGGTGGCTCATCGGGTAGGTTTAGGGGCTCCTATTCATTATGATTGTCAGAGTCCGTACATGGAATGTTAAGAGGCCTATGAGATCTAGCTCCTAGCTTTGTTTTGTGGCGGTATCTAGGAGCCTAGACATAGTAGTTGCGAGCACAAAAGGAGAGGGAAGCTGATGATACATCTGTCAAATGATTAATGTTGTTGTTTGGGTAACTTTTTCTTGGATGTAGGGTTTGGTTTTGGAGTGAGATGTTTAGCTTGAGTTTCTTGTGAAGGGTGTGTCCTTGTGGGTGTGCTCTTGGTAGTGTAATCGTGAATTGGTTCTTTTCTTTCTTTGGGGGAATGGGTGGCACCTAATTTTGTGTGGCTTTCCAACCACGTTGTCTTGTGCTTATTGTATTTATCTTTATTTTTAATGGATCTGGATGACTACTGAATGTCGGTGGTCTTCCTATTTTCTCTCGAAGAAAAGGTCCCTATGCACTTTTATTTTCTCATCTAAGGTTCGACCCACCTACTAGTCAATTTAGTTCGCTTAATATGCTTTGAACCTAATTGGGATTATGTGCCATGAATTTACATTGAGCCTTCACAGAGAAGCATGGATTAATCGAGGAAGCGATGGCTTGGTGAGTAGATGTTGATTTGCCATGTTTTCTTTGATAGGTCTCCTTAAAGTGACACTGTTTACCAACTCTTGATTTTGCCTTGGCCAGGACTTGAAGCCTTCGTCCATGATCTTTGATGTCATTGTAGGCTTATATATTATGTTTCTCATTTTCTTTTTATTTGTAAGGGTGCGTTAGTCACCTTTTATCTATCTCGAGGTTGTTCTGTAATTTTCCCTTTTCCTCTCTCTCTATATAAAGACTGGTAGGACCCTCATAATAATCTAAAGCCTTTCATTTTGTCCTACTTGGTATCAGAGCAACGATCTTAGACTGGTGTCCTATATACCCTATCCAAATAAGCCTTCGAGACCTCTACCCTAACTCTAACCCTAGCAGGAAGCCTCTGCAGCCCTACCACCATCGCTACCTCTCCTAGCGTTGTCACCACTGATCGGCGAAGAACAGAGGAGGTGGCGGGTCTACCCAGTAGTGATCATTGCTAAGCAACAGTTGCTACGAAGGCTGTCTAGCGGCATCTAGAGGGGCTAGCGCCACCCAGGGGGTTGTCGCCAGGTCCTCCAATGCTGCTAGGGTGGTCTTGTGCTGCTTGGAGGGGACAACGCCGTCGAGGGGGTTGCTGCCTAGGGCCCTAGCATCGCCCAGACCGCCTAGGGGGTGTCGCGTAGACGATCTGAGCACTGCCCAGAGGCTGCTGCTGCATTTGAGGGCCACCACCCCATCTTCAGGAGGCTGCTACAGGGTTTCGTGAGCTGTTCTCAGTAGATTCATGGTCGAAAAATCTATTTTCAGATCATGATCGGGTAACTTTAAGTCTTATTTGTGTTTCAAAGGTCTCTGTTTTCATCTAGTGGGTGGTAGCGGATAGCAAGATGGCATCCTCTAGTTCTTCTAGTGGCTCTAGTTCAAACAAAGTCATGTTGGACAATTCTATGGACATCAGGGGATACAAGAGTCTGTTCTTTGGCCTCATGATTAAGTTGGATGAAACCAACTACCCACGGTGGTCCTAAATGTTTCTGATGACCATTTGGGGTCATGGGAAGGAGCACATCCTGAACCAGCCTGAATCCATAGAGAAAACAGGAGCCAATGCCACATGGGATTGTGGTAATGCTATGGTTTGTACTTGGATGATGAACTCGTTGATACCCAGGATTGGCGATGAGATCATGTATTATCCTACAACCAAGAAGATATGGGACTATCTTAGTGAGACATACTCTCATGAGAAAAATTCTGCTTAAGTCTTCCAGATTTATCATGAGCTCTTCCATTTCATCTGGATGGGAAGACACTGGCCCAGTATTACTCTTAGGTCAAGGTGTTATTGGAGTGTCATAACTCCTATAGACCTGGCTGTGCATGCTCCTCTTGGTGTGCCTTTAAGAGAGAGCTTGTAGTTTCTCTGTTTTTCTCTGGTTTGGGACCAAAGTATGCTGTTGCACTGGACTAGATATTGACTATGACTGACCTGCCCACACTTGAGGACACATATAGTCAACTTAGGAGGATTATAGTTACTGCTGCTTCCCCTGAGACTGCAGGTCAGACTACTGCATTGGTTGCTTCTCATGGTTCTTGGAGAGGGGCATCTTCTACCCGCAACCGTGGTCGTGGATGAGGTGCTGGAGGTCGTGGTCCTAAACCTTCAAGCATTTATTGTGGCAGACTGGGTCATACTGAGGCTACGTGTTGGCACAAGCATGGTAAGTCAGTTACTACTCACCAGGCAACAGAGATCACCATATCTATGACCGATACAATGACAAGCAGAATTTGAAGAATTGTTGCAAAAGTTCAGTCAGATGTCTCAACTTACTCTAGAGATTGTAGCTGTTGCCCCCTTGTCAGGTATAATTGATGCATATTCATTGTCTACAGTGTGTACAGGAGACTGGTTGGTAGATTCTGGGGCCTTGCAACATCTTTGTGGTACTTTAGGTGCATTCTTAGACTTGAGATTTGTCCCTCTAGGCAGGATATACAAGTGGCTGATGGTAGATTATATCAGGTGGTTGGAAAAGGGGGTGTTTCTTTCCTCCATTTTACAGCTACCAAATGTTCTTTATGAGCCGAATTTTCCACTTAGTCTCTTATATGTTAGTTCGATTACTAAGGAGCTTAATTGCCGACACGATCTTGTCTTGCAAGACTAACTCATGGGGAGGACGATTGGTGGAGGACGTGAGGAAGGAGGGGTGTATCGTCTAACTAGCTTTCCTATCGCTATTGCTACTTCTGTGTGTTAGGGGGAGACTGCCTTGGCTACTAGGTCACTAACCCAGTGGCATCTTCGCATTGGCCACCTTCCTATGGAGAGACTTAGGCGTGTTCTGCCTCATATCCCTGCTAGCACCACCATCACTTGTGACACCTGCCAACTTGGTAAGCACCACCGTGCCAGTTTTCCAGATTCCTTGCATGTTGGGTTGTCTGCTTTATTTGATTAAGTTCATATGGATGTCTGGGGTCCAATTCGTATTCCTGACAGGTTTGGATATCGGTATTTTCTTGTGCTTGTTGATAAGTTTTCCCGTGTTTCTTGGTTGTTCTTGTTGAAGAATAAATCTAATGTTGGAACTATTATTGAAAATTTTGTTATGGAAATAATGACCCAATTTCTTGTTACTGTCAAAATGTTTCGTTCTGACAATGCTTGGAGTTTCGTACTCCTCGTTTGATGCAGTTCTTTTACATCAGTTGTATTATGCATCAAATCACTTGTGTTCACACTCCTCAGCAGAATGGTGTTGCTAAGAGGAAGCATAGACATCTCCTTGATGTTGCATGCACCCTACTTATTTATCACACAGTGCTTGCTTTGTATTGGGGGGATGCTGTCCTTATAGCATGTTTCTCATAAATAGGATGCCAAACTCTGCTTTTCATGATCAAATTCTGTGGCAGGTTCTGTATCCTAGTTGCCCTTTGTTTTCTGTTATCCCTCGTATTTTGGGTGCATTGCATTTGTATATGATGTGAACCTAAAAGGGGTATAAATGTCTTGATCTGATTGATTCTCGACATTTTGTGTTTGCTATTGTGACTTTTCATGAAGCTGTATCATATTTTTTTACCACTAATAGTGAGTTGCTTCCTACAAATGAAGAAGCTCTTATGCTTATTCCACCTATTTCATTTGGGTCGATCCCTGTGGATGAGCACTTGACTACTTCTGAGAAGGAATGGTTTTAGGATCCCATTGTTACCTATCAGAGACCACATACTACATTCAAGATGCCCCTCCACCTTTGCCTCCAGCATCCCCAGCTCAGGTCAGTCTATGATCTTCAGACATTGATGCTTTGGTGCTTAGTGGTGATGTGGGGACAGAGGATGACCTTGCAGATGATAATGTCTAGGCTGATAGTGACCCCCCCATTGCTATTTGGAAGGCTTCGAGGTCATGTGCTAAGTACCATGTTGCAGGGTATCTACACTGTGGATCTTGGCACAACGTTTTCAAGGTTTACTAGAGCTTTGGTCTCCACTATAGTACTTGCTTCTTATCAGGAAGCCATACTTCATTCACAGCAGCGTTAGGTGATGGAGGAGGAGATGGTTGTACTTCAAAGCAGAGGCACATGGGAGCTTACCTTACTCCCAAAGGGAGCTAGCCTTGTTGGGTGCAAATGGGTCTTTGCACTCAAATTTCATTCAGATGGTAGCATTACCAGATACAAAGTCTGACTAGTAGCAAAGGAGTTCAGCCTGACTTATGGGGTGGACTTCTTTGATACCTTCTCCCTTATAGCCAGATTATCGACTGTGGGGATTCTGCTATTAGTGGTAGTTCATTATAACTGGTAGCTGCATCAACTTGATGTCAAGAATGTTTTTGTGTATGACGATTTGCAGGAAGAGGTGTACATGCAACAGCTACCAAGGTATGAGGCACAAGGGGAGTGTGCATGTTGGTTAAGGAAGGCTATCTATGGACTCAAGCAAAGTCCACGTGCGTTGTTTCAGAAATTGTCTTTGGTAGTAGAAGGCGATGGTTTTCAGAGGTCGTCAACAGATCATTCCCTGTTTGTCAGAAAAATGGGGGAAGGTGTTGTTTTCTTCTGGTCTATGTAGATGACTTAATTGTCACAGGTGATGATGTAGAGGGTATAATGCAGATTAAAGAGAAATTGGCCAGTTAGTTCGTGATGAAGGATGAGGTCTGTTGCGGTATTTTTTGGAGATAGAAGTTGCTCGAGGCAAATATGGGATAGTTATATCTCAGAGGAAGTATGCATTAGATGTTTTGCAGGAGGCTAGGATGCTTGGGGCAAAACTAGCCAACATACCCATGGATCCAAAGTCACATCTTTATGATGCAGAGGCACCTTCAGTGGATAGCAGGTAGTATAGATAGCTTGTAGGGAAGCTGCTCTATCTCACTATCACCAGAATAGACATTGCATTTGCTATAGGAAGACTTAGTTTATGGTTAAGCCCACAAACCAGCACTGGGAGGCTGCTATGGTGGTTCTGTGTTATATTAAGTTGGCGTCGGGACTTGGCCTTCTATTCATTCGAGACACTTCCATAATTGTAGTGGCATACTCTGATGCAGACTACGCCGGATGTTTGGTAGACGGAAAATCTACCGCTGGACTATGTACTTATGTGGTTGGAAATTTAGTGACTTGGAAGAGCAAGAAACAAGTTGCAGTATCTTGGTTGAGTGCTGAATTAGAATATAGTGCGATGGTGTAAACAACTGTGGAACTCATGTGGGCGAAATCATTATTGAGAGATTTGCATGTTTAGATCATTGGCCCTATGGAGATGAGGTGTGACAATGTTGCTGTCACATACATTGCCAATAATCTAATGTTTCATGAAAGAACTAAACATGTTGAAGTAGTCTGTGACTACACCAGGGACTTGATTAAGAAAAACTTGATATATACAACTCCTATGGTTACAAAGGATTAGACAGCAGACATGTTTACTAAGGCTCCATTTGGTAAGGGGAATAAGTTTGTGGAATAAGTTGAAGGAGTGGAATAAATGATGGAATAAGTGAGTTAACCCGTTTAGACGTTTTTGCGGGTTAAAGTTATTCCACAGAGAGGGTGGAATAATTTTACCCCAAGGTAAGTCCACTTAACCCGGCATAAATAGGAGTTGGTTAAGTGGCGGGTTAAATACTTAACCCTCCAACCAAGGTTAAGTCATTTTCTAAATTTGCTTTCGAGTCTTGTTGTTCCAAGCTGAACATGATAGATATATATGCTCTAGCTTGAGGGAGAGCGTAGACCTAGATATTTTGTTTCTCATTTTTTTTTTTTTATGTAAGGGTGCATTAGTCACATTTTGTCTGTTTCAGGGTTGTTATATAATTCACCTTTTTCCTTTATATAAAGAGAGGTAGGGCCCTCATATTAATCTAAAGCCTTTCATTTTGTCCTACTGGTATCTATACCTATTCCTTCGGTATAAGTGGCCGCCAATGAAGATATCTGAGATGCAAGAGCCGTGATTGGTAAGGTGATTACAACTCTATTTAATCAATTATAGGCTTCCTTCAAAATGGGAATTTTTGGAGAAGTTGACGTTTCAGACACTTTATTAGGGTACTCTGATCCTAAACTGGTAGAAAAGTGACCCACCATGATCTGCTGATCTTCAGAACCACAGTATATTATAGACCTATAAACATTCAACCTTCATTGACTTTCAATGTTGAGTAGTACTCTCATGGAGACTTTCTCCCTACTTTAGCTTAGAATGATCTAGTGAATCTGAGGAACCCAGTTGGTTTTTCTTATAGGAGTACATCTCATTGGCAGTCCCACATGGCCATAACAGTTGAAGAGTACATGATTCCATTCTGAATTGAGGGGTGGTGCTATTCATGATCCATTATCAAACCATATTTTTGTCCCACTTCTATGTGACATACTTTGGTTGGATTTTTCTTGTCCTCCTTTGACTCAAAGAGGCTTTACTCCTTGCCATGACCCTTGTGGCTCATCAAAAAGTGGATGGCCACCCTGCATTGTTGGAATTGCCCAACTCCGTAGAAAGCCCAAGAGATCCTGTCTTTTTCTTTTCTTTGGTGAGGCATGTGATCGACGGCCTATGCTGAAGTGGTTAGGATACCACTGTGTACTTTATTTCCCCAGTCATGGATGATGATTCAGGAGTCTCCATCTTCTTAACTGAATATGCTTGAATGGATTGTGTATCAGTCCCCATGGCATGTTAGTATCAGAGAAAAATCTTGTGATGCTTGGCACTTGAACACGAAGACTTTAGATTGCTCACGTGGAACAGTACAGTGCAATCCATGTTGTTGCCCAGTTAAAACAGGATTCCCATACTCAGCAATCAGAGAACATGCAGAAAGCATGCAGTGTGGTCAGAGCAGGCCTCAAAGGCCGCCTGAGGCTGCAAGCATGTAACATCCACTGGTTGCACAGTGAGGACACCTAGCAACCACTGCAGACTCTATTGTATGTGTGCTAGTGATGATGCAATGCCATAAGCAGTCATTCACATTGTTGGTGGCGTGCTGGTGACTTGATTAGTGACTTTGTTGGCACTAGCAGTGGTGTTGGTCTTTCCACTTGATGGGGTCTACATGTGTAGATAATTTAAATTATACGGGGAAGAAGGAAAATGGTATTTGGTGAAATACCAGACTGCTGAACTAGGATTGAGGCTGAGGTACAATGTTGAAAGAAATGAACAATCTAAACTCACTGCTTAAGGTTAGGGGGAAACTACAGAGAGGCTCAATAATAAATAGAGATTTATAGAAGAAATAAATAAATATTTGAAGAGAAAATCTGCCAACAGTCTCCATGTGCTTGTATTCTTTGTACCATCTCATATTAGATCAACGGGCAAATGATGGTAAAATGATACATAACTGACACCATGGAAAGCATGCCTTATTGATTATCAAAAGACTGTAAATGCTATGAGGTGTTATTTGCAATATTCTTGTTACCAGCAAAACCATGGTTTTAGTGTTGGTCCCTGTTAGTCATGTGTCTTTTTCCGGATGTTTGTCTGTTGATTTTTTTTTCCATTTACTCTCTCTTTTGAGTATTTGATACTTCTCTAGGTATAGGTTTGGAGTATGATAAACATAAGTTTACATAATTGCTTCATTTAACTTCTAAAATCGGCACTTTGTGCGGTTACTTTGGATTTACTTGGCATTTGCCTTTTCCCCCCTATTTTCTGTTTCTTCCACCATAAATTATTGGGTTTCTGCAGGCAAAATGTCCATAAGAACCAATTTGCTGTGAGCCAGGATTCTTCTCTTCTAGATAAAACATGTAATTTGATACGGAACTTCCCTGAATGTCTTGATGTATTTGTGAGCGTTGCAAGAAAAACTGATGGACGGCACTGGGCAGATTTATTCTCTGCTGCTGGAAGATCTACAGAGTAAGTTATCATTTAGAAGTCAGAAAATAAATAGTTCATTTCTGTGTCAGTAAGTTTGATATACTACAGGAATCGTGCAATTCTTACTTTCAGCTTCCCACACCTTCTAGGAATCCTGAATTTGCTTTTAAAGAGAAGTTTCTACAAAATAACGATTAGATTTCTCTTAATCTTATATCTAACTAAAATTCAGTAATACAATAAAAAAATTTTGTCTCTTCATTGGTATATGCTCAATGTCCAGAAGAATGAGTTCTAATAACATGATGTTTAGTCCTAATATCACTCTCCATGTATGACTTGTACTATATCAATCTCGTAGATCCTTTATTCTGTTATTTTTACATGTGGACTTTATTTCATACTGAGTAAATCTTGGCATCTTGTGACATAGCACCTTAGATTCTCCATACCTGATATCACTCCCAGAAATGATAATATTCACACATCCCTGATGAGGTAAACTCCACTTAGCAGTCTGTTGAGAGTGTTATAGTTTTTTGTCTTGTTTTGTTTTTGGTTTTAGTCTATTGCTTGTTTTTCTTATTTCCTTATAGTAGGGAGGTTTGTTCACTGATTTTCCCTTGGTCTCTTCTCTATAATAGAGGCCTAGGGTTTCGTAGTGAATTTGTGATATTTTATTTTTCTCATCATGGTATTAGAGCGGTAATCCTAGGCTGGAGATGTATACTACTTAATCTCTCATATTTTTTTTTTCTCCACCAAATAAAAGTCAAGGTCTCTTTTCTTGAATTGGGAGTCTAAATCCATCAAGAGAAGAAACCTTCTCTAGATCACATTGGACTTCACACCCTAAAGAACCCAACCGATTGTAGCCTCGTTGGAGGGGGGAGGTATTGCCCCACCACCACTGCCAGTGACCACCTTCGGTCCATCGGTAGAGGGGTCGCTAGTCCGTGGCCGATTGACCAAACACCCTCCAGTCGACCAGCATCGGCGGCGCCCACGTCGGTGAGCTCCTCCTCCTTAGTGCTGTTGCTAGGCACCTAGGAAGATGGGGAGCCATCGGATGCCCTTTTCAGACCATCTAGGCTAGGAAATAGGTCTCCTTGACTCCCTTGTCTTTTGTGTTTGGCGATTGTCGGAGCATTGTAATAGTTGTCGGGGCGCTGTCACGATGATTTTCTCATTAATTAGCCACTGTTTGAATGGAGAAAAAGAGGTGTTGGCCCTATTTTAGCTTATTCATCCATATTGTTGCCAATTGAGTAGGTGATTTCTTTGCACAAATAGTGAAGATTTCTTGCTGATTTGAAGTGGTGGGACTCTGAATTTATGTGAGATGATCTCTATGACAATTCATTCACCTAGCTTGGAAGATGGGAATAAGGGAGAGTTCAGAAACCCCTATTTGACTCAAGTGTAGAGCTTAAAGGGTCCCCTTGTGTGTCAGTTATTCTCACGTAGTTGGGGAATGTGGAAAGGATCACATCCACATTAAATTAGAGTTCAACAAGGGGTCAGAGAAGAAGTGTTGTTGCTATCAAGCATCAGGCCTTTGTTGCACCTAGATTGGTACAAGATACTTTAACTATCCCCGAGAGCGAGTATGAGATACTACTATGAACATTGTTAGTATGATACATCTCAAGCAATGGAAGTAGACTGGTTAATTGATTTAAGTGCATCCCGACACATATGTGGTAATGCGAGACGGTTCTCTATTCTCAGATAGGTCTCATTAGGAAGGACTATACTGGTAGTAGATGGGCGGCATTCCCCCATTATTGGTCAGGGGAAGGCAGGTGATGTCTCTCTTCCATCAAGAGGGGCCTATAGATACTTGTGCCACCTTTGGGTTGGTCACCTTCTTCTGCATAAGCTTTGAAGAATGCTATCGCAAATTCCACCAACAACCACTTTCCAATGCAAAGCATGCTAACTTGGCAAATATCACAAGAATGCATTGCCAATGAGCCAACATCAGAGTTTAAAAGCTATGTTTTAGTTACTTCATCTGGACATTTGGGGACCTAGCCAGACCCCGGATCGTATGGGACATTTTATTTGGTGGTAGTGGATGATTTTTCTTGTCTCACTTGGAGATTCCTATTAAAATCCAAGTCTAATGTTGTTGATATGATTAAGGCATTTCTAGTAGAGATCAAAAATCAATTTGGAGTTAATGTGAAAATCATTTAGTTGAAGAAAATAAACTTCCTTAGGTTGCCAAAAAGTCCTTACACCTCTATATTGGTGTGGGAAAAGTACATCATAGACCCACTAAACAAAATAAAATAGCATAGTACCCCTTACAAACATAAATATAACTTAACATTCCCCCTCAAGCTGAAGCATCTATATCCATCATGCTCAGCTTGTTTTTACACTTCTCAAACTGGGGACGTGGTAACGGCTTGGTAAACATGTCAGCAGTCTGGTCTGAGGAGGCAAGACAAGTAGTAGGAAGCAGACCCTGTTGAATCAAACTCCTGGTATAATGATAATCCACTTCCACATGTTTTGTTCTCTCATGGAACATAGGATTGTTTGCAATGTAGGTAGCAACCCGGTTGTCACAATGCATCTGCATAGGTTCCTGAACATCAGCATGAAGATCTCGTAACAGAGATCTGATCCATATCATCTCAGCAGCAGTATGTGCCATGGCCTTGTACTCAGACTCAGCACTAGAGTGTGAAATAACACTTTATTTCTTGCTCCTCTAGGTTACCAAGTTCCTAGCAACAAAGGTACAGAAACTAGTAGTAGACCGCCTATCCTCGACATCACCTGCATAATCTGCATTTGAGTATGCAACAACGGCCATAGGTGCCTTTCTCTGAAAAAGAATACCTCTACCTGGACATCCCTTGATATACCTCAACACCTGCATCACAGCCTGCCAATGAACCTCAGTGAGCTTATCTAAGAACTAATATCTAGCCCAGTGATAGTCAGATATAACAGCTTCCCCACCAGCTGTCGATATGCCTTCTTGTCTTTTAACTTCATATTATCCTCAAACAGATGAATTTTAGGATCCATAGGAATATTTGTATCTTTGGATCCTAATATGTCTGTCTCCTGAAGAATATCTAGGGTATATTTCCTCTACGACATAATTGTCCCTTGTAACAAACTCAATGTCTAAAAATATCTCAGCTTCCCAAGTTCTTTCATGACAAACTTGTGTGCAAAGTATTTCTTCATCCGAGATACACCCTCTGCATCATCACCTGTAAGAATAAGATCAACCACATACACAAGTAAAGCCACTGTACCCCTACTGGTCTTCCTCACAAATAGTGAATGATCCGATGAAGATCTCTGCATCCCAATAACTGACAATGCCTCAGACAGGCGCTGGAACCATACTCGGGGGCTCTGCTTAAGACCATAAATGGCCTTACGAAGCTTGCATACACACCCCCTGAATCTCAAAGTCAGGTGGCTGCTGTATATATATCTCTTCCTCCAAGTCTCTGTACAGAAATGCATTTTTAACATCCAACTGATGTAACTGCCATCCATAATGAGCCGCAATAGATATAAGAATTTGAACAGTAGCGAGTTATGCAACAGGGGAGAACGTGTCAAAGAAATCCACCTCATATGTCTGGGTGAATCCTTTGGCCACTAAGTGGGCCTTATACCTTGAAATAGACCCATCTGGGTTGTATTTCAAGGCAAAGACCCATCTGGCTCCAACAAGATGTGCACCAGATGGTAAAGGTGACATCTCTTAAGTACCTCTGGTAGTAAGTGCTGGCATCTCCTCCATAGTTGCCTTCCAGTGTGGATGTAGTAGAGCCTGCTAGTACGAGGTAGGTAACTCAGCACTAGATACAACAGCTGTGAATGCATGAAACTCCGAACTTAGAGAATCATTAGTAACACCACTCCCAGCAACACGATACTGGGCACAAGATCGTGGAGCCTTCCTAATAGCAATAGGAATATCTTCATTAGTACTCATGGAATCAGGACCTGGAGAACTATCCTCAGGTGGTAGACTCCCGCATGCTACATCTGCTGACACTGTGTCTGAAACAGTCTCCTGAGTAGGAACCACCTCTAGGTTATTAACACTAACCTGAGGAGTCTGTGGAATAGATGTAGGGGGCTTTGCCCTATACATAACTGGCAATTGATAGGTGTGACCCTTGAAGGTCCCTTCATCCACTGGTGCTGGTCTGAATGTGTTGGTAGGTGACTCATCAACCTAAGAAAGGCTACTAGTATCTGTGCATATACTAAATGGTATAGGAGCAACTGGTACAGCTGCACTCTTCGATACACTTTGCACTTGCCTGGCAACAACAGAAAAATAAGGTACTGCTTCATGAAAGGTGACATCTACACTGATATAATGCATCTAATGTAAGGGATCAAAACATCGATACCCCTTTTGAGTATGAGAATAGCCAAGAAACACACACTTGACTACTCTAGGTACTAATTTATCACGCCCAGGTTCAAGGAGATGCACAAAAGTCACACACCCAAATGTCTTGGGTGGAAGATCAAACAACTCATCATTTGGACAAAGCACCTGCCATGGTATCTGCTCGTGAATCATTGAAGAGGGCAATCTATTAATAAGGTAGCAAGCAGTGAGAACTGTTTGTCCCTAATAGTTCTGTGGCACACTGTTATGGATAAGAAGAGCTTTGGTCATATCAAGGACATGTCTGTGCTTCCTCTCTATGACTCCATTTTGCTGAGAAGTGTGAGGACATGAGGTCTGATGAATTATACCATGTATGCCATAGAATTCTGCCAACCGACGAGTACAAAACTCCAGTGCATTATCAGATCTGAGAGTCTTGATGTAAACATCAAACTGATGTTTTATCATCAACACAAACTTCTTAATCAGTGGATCTACTTCAGACTTATTCTTCATGAGAATTAGCCAGGACAATATGGAAAAATCATCAACCACAATCAAATAGTACCGATGTCTTGCTTTATCAGTAGTCCTACTGGGACCCCAAACATCAAGATGCACTAACTGAAAACATGAAGTTGAACGTGGTCCTGTAGCAGCTGGAAAGGAAGATCTATGGTGCTTTTCAAGTTGACATGCATCGCAGGAAAGTTGCGTAGTTGGGGACACAAAGAATAAGCCTGCGTAACTTTTCCAAAAAAGGATGGCCCAACCGTCTATGCCACTGTAAAGCACTCCTAGATGTGGTACTAACTTGACATGTAGTAGCTATAGGATCCTGCTGAAGTTGGTAAACTCCTTCATATCCACTACCAATAATCTTCCCTGTCATTCTATCCTGGAAAATACATCCACGCTCATCAAAGATGACCGGACAATTCATCTGCTTAATGATCTCACCGACAGAGAGCAAGTTCATGGATAAATATGGAACAAACTAAGCATGATTAAGCTGCATAGAAGGGGTAACATTAATTTCCCCTTGACCACTAATAGGAGCAAGTCGTCTATCAGTCACCTGTATTGTACGATGCCGAGAGACAGGTTGAATATGTCCAAAGCACTCCAGATTCTCGGATAAATTATTGGAGGCACCTGAATCAATCAACCACGTCATACCAGTGGTTTGGGTATCACCCACGACAGTTCCTAGTGCAATCTATGACTGAGACACTGTCATGTTTACTGAACCACACTGCCTCAAACAAAGTTCGACGTGCTACAGAGAAGGGTACACACCCCTGAATTTCTTGATACTTCAGGTTTGAAAATTGACAGAAAATAGGGACTACACACCTCAACAAATATACCAACCAGGGAATACACACCCCAACTAGGGAATATACCAACCAGGGAATACTCGGTTGGGTATTTTTTATATATATATTAACTGCAAAATATACCATTACATAAGTCATTTTCAAGGTTAAGATTATGTAAATTTATGGTAAGTCATTTTCAAGGTTAAGATTATGTAAATTTAAGAATTAGCTATAGAAAACTATGGAAATTATAACTTCTTAAACATAAAATAAACAAAACAAAACAACCATTTAAATAATTAAAGTAATAACCTAATCGATCCTTAGTAAACTACATTTAATAATTCAAACAACCATTGTTTAAAGTTTAAAGTGAGGAGAGGTAGGAAACCTAATTGGAGTGCTGAAGCAGCTAAGCAAGAGAGTAGCAGTAGGTTGGGCAATAACAACAGCAACAGTAGGGTTGGCTGATTAGCACTCTATGGAGAAATCAGATGCATAGTTGGCTGAGCAGACTGGCTACTAGGTTGAGTAGTTGGGTTTGCCGACTATGTGCCTAAGAGTATGGGTTGTTTAGTTGGTTAAGGGTCTAACTAGGAGCAGTCGATCAATTGCTCGATCGATTTTTACAACAGAGCTTTCTTGATACAAAATAGTTTACCAGATAGGTACTGGGGAGATGTAGTGTTGATTGCTTATTATCCCATCAATCAGATGTCATCTACAGTTCTTGATGAGCAATTCTTATTCCATCTTATTTCTTGACCGTGGATTGTTTGGGGTATCACTCAAGGATTTCGGTTGTGTGGCATTTATGCATCTTGATGGTTCCAGGTGGTGCCATATGGTAGGTTTTGTCCACCCCAGGGGGTGCTTTTGGTTTTTCTGGGAGTCCAAGGCATGGTCCTTTTAGTTCGGTATTTTAATTTTTAGGAAGTTAAGATGATTTGGACTTTTCTATTTTTAGGTAATATGATTTAGTTTATTTCTTGTATTAGAGACTGGGTTTTGTTCTCTTTATAAAAGATAACCTATGTAATTGTTTGGAGTTGAATTTATGCAATATTTCTTTCCAACATATCAACTTGCTCTCCTTCTCTTCGTCACCACCTACTGCCATCTCTCTCTCCCTGTTCAACATGTGCAGCCACCATTGACAGCACCTTGCTGTTGCCATCTCTTCCCATGTGGAAGAGCCTCCATGCTTCATATCACGTAAGCCCTCACATGGTATTAGAGTATACGATCTAGGCTCTTCTTGGGGACTTTTCTACACGCGTGTGAGAAGGAGAAGAAGAAAAAAAAGGCTCTTCCCACACATAAAGTCTTTTTTGTGACTTGGAGAAAGGAGTGTAGCACCGCCTCAATATCATCACTAAACTGCATCAATCTCGACCAAGGTCGAAGTCTTTCCCGACCTTTAAAAGCCGAAGCCTTTTTCAACTAGGTGGAAGCCTCTCTCGACCCTAAACTAGAACCGGAGCCTTTTCTAGTTTAAACTATCTCGAAGGATGATGACTAGTTTGTAGGTACAAGTTTCCGGTAAAACAAAGATGCTCGTGCATGGAACCACAATCAAGTTAGTTGGTTCTTCCAACTATGTTCTTTGGGCATGTGCATTCAAGATCTTTATTGGTGGATAATAGAAACTACACGTTCTCCTTGAAGAAGAGCCAAAGACGAAAGATGCGGCCAAGAAGAAGAAATTAAAGAAGAGAGTCTATTAAGTTAAATAAAGACAAGACGACTGCTCCAATAGCTACGACTTCAAAGGTTGCCAAAGAAGCAAACGACTATGGAGGTGGCAAGAGGATTCATAGTTACATCAAAAGAAGATGGTGGAGCATTTGGCTGCACCATCAACAAGATAAGTAGAGCAAGTCATCATCCTCCTGGCCTCGACTTGAGGAGTGTAGGGAATCAGGTGGTGCAACGTGGTAGGTTTTGCCCACCTTAAGGGGCGTTGACCCTAAGGGTGCTTTTGGTTTTGCTTGGAGTCCAAGTCATGGTCCTTTTAGTATGGTTTGTTTTTTAGGAAGTTGTTAAGAGGAGTTGGTCTTTTCTATTTTTATGTGATATAATTTAGTTCATTTCCCGTTTTAGAGATTGGGTTTTGTTCTGTTTATAAAAGGGAATCTATGTAATTGTTTAGAGTTGAGTTAATGTAATATTTCTTTTCAACATATCAACTCCCTCTCCTTCCCTCTTTTCTTCATTGTCGGTTTGATGAGAACCTCATCATGAATCCTAATTAGCACATTTTGACCTAATAAATTGAACGAAAGCTCCTACAAAACCTAAGAGAAAGCCTAAATCAGGGAATTGCAAATCTGAGAATAAAACAATACACAAGGGGTAAAATTACAATTTTACCATTGCAGTACATAAACGGGATTTCTAAGGGTCTAGACACAGGTCAAATGGACTTAATAAGAGAAAAAGTGGGATGGTTTGGTCAGAAAAGGGTTATGACAAAATCTGGGAATTAAATGACATTCTATAATCCTAAAACAAATCCACTTTAATTCATGAAGTTTCAGGTAAAATAAAAATCAATTAAATCCTCTAAAATTCCTGAAAAAATATCCCCTAGGATTTAGAACCTTCAATTTGGCCATTGGAACCTATCTTGACTTAGATTGAGAACCATACCCAATTTTTGACTTACTTTGGGTTTTTGTGCAAAATATCCGGTCAAACATGGTCAAACCTAAAATCCAACCTCACCATTGGATTCCTTAGGTCCAAATTAGGTTCATACCAAAATTTGGATCTAAGGGAAGGTCGCCTTGACCCATTTTACAAAACGGTCCTCAACAATTACTTTTTGACCCTTAGCTTTTTGAAACCTTGCAAGGACCCCCTACCTTTTCCCATCATCTTCTTCAATCGGGTCCCTCTACCACCCGCCTGTGCAGGCCATACCTCCGGCGACTTTGCGCGGAGGATGGCGTCGCGCATGTATGGGGAGCCGGCCCCAGATTTGAAAGGATGACTCCCTGCGTTGTCTCCTGCAGCATGGGCCAGCTCCCATGCCCTGTCAACCACCATACCTCTCGTGCGAACGCTCGATAGGTATGGGTCTCGTTCCGGCCATACCTCCGGCGAGGTATTCCCATCTCCTCGCGATTCTCTCCCGACCGATGCCTATTTAAGGAGCGGTAACCCCTGCCGCATCCTTTAAGCTTGTTCTGGCTTGAGAATCCCCCTTATTTTCGTCTTCCTCATCTCCTGCCGTCTGCTCGCAAGCTTCGGCGACTTCCTCTTCCTCCTCTCGTTGCTCTGCCACCATACCAGTGGCAGAGTCATCTCCGCTGTCTTCCGCCGCGCCTCGCCGCACCAGCAGGCGCCCTCCAGTCCCTCTTCCTTGTCGCCGTCTCTTTCTTTGGGCGCCTTCGTCTCCGGCGATGGCAGCACAGCTGCTCGCCACCCCGTCTCCTCCCTTCGTCCAGAGACTCTTAGATAAGCCCTCTCTCTCTCTGCTTTTTATTTTTCGCCTCACTGCTCACACACCACCGCCACCTCCACCTTCGGTAGACCATTGGCGAGGTGTGTCCACCGCTCCACGCATCCACCCACCTCGCCAACCACCTCACAAGCTTCGCCACGACTTAATGATCATAGCCCCTCTTCCCATTCACCGCCACACGCTCCCAACCTTCCCTTGAACACACCCATTTTCACAGCCATAGGGCGACCTAGGCATGCACGCCTAGGCCACCCCGTGGCCAGCTGACCCCGTCTTCACCTTCGCCGTGATACGGCGAAGGTTTTCCCGTTGTTTGGCAAGGCCGCAAGGCTGTTCTTGTGTCATGCAGATTTGAGCCTCCGTCCGCCATTAACGAGCAAGCAAAGCTTGCTTGTTCCCGAGCTCCAGGTCACGCACTCCATGCTTCAGGATTCCAGGCGACGCGCGTTGAGTGGGCGAGTGCATCCAACCTAAGAACAGGCCTTGTGCAACTCAGAGCTACTCCAATTGGGTGGAGCTCACCTCCTGCAGGTGCCAGCAGAAGCAGGTGGGACATTTAGTCCCACCTCGTAAACACAGGAGCACGGTGGGCGGCATAAATTGAAAAAGTGACTAAGGCTTATCGCCTCGGTCACACGGGGTGTGGTCCCTCTCACCCGCTTACTCAGCCTCATCCGTGACCATCCCCGACGGACTTGGCCCGACCCGATTACCCAACCTGTGCACTCCTCGTGCACCACCCACGCCGGTGCGCCTGGTCCCGGGCACGCATACCCGACCCAATAACCCGAGAAGGCTCTGGGAGAGCTGTCCTGAGAGCGAAATAGAGAGAGACGCGGGGAGGGTAGGGGTTAGGTTTTGCCTAACCGTATGATGCCTGTGTAGGGAACAGAAGAGGAAGCAAGGAAGGAGGAGCGGCTGAGGACTTGGCCACGGGAAGACAGCTGCGGCCAGAGAGAAAGAAAGGACTTGGAGCAGCAGAGAAGCAAAGGAGAAGGAAGAAAGCACTGTAGCCGCAGAGTAACTAAGGCAAAAGAAGTCAGAAGAGAAGGCAGAGACAGAAGAGAAAAAGAAGCCAAGAAGAAGAAAAAGAAGCCAAGAAGAAGTAGAAGTAGAAGAAGCAGCAGCAGTAGCAGTTGAAAAGAAAAGGAGAGCGCAAGCACTGTAGCAAGTGGCACTTAAGGCATCTGACCCTTGGACTTAGACGTCTGAAAAGAGAGAGAAAGGAAGACAAAAGAAGAAAGAGAGAAGAAAAGAAGAGACATTTTTGTTTTCCTCTTTTTAATCTTTTTGTAAAACAGTATATTGTAAATTGTGATTTTTTACGCTTCTAGAATCAAGTTTGCTCCCTGAGTTTGACCTCGAAGATTTTCTGTATTCGAGTAATAAAATATAATCAAACCGGTGGCAGTTACACAAAACCCGCCACCACGGTTGCCATCTCTTTCTCTGTTCAACGTGTGCGACCACTATTGGCAGCACCCTGCTGCCGCGATCTCTTCTTACATGGAAGAGCCTCCATACTTCATATTGTGCAAACCCTCACAGTTCCAATATTGATAAGCTTGCCCCTTGTGTAGTCAAGTGTATTTTTATTGGATATTCAAGAACCCAAAAGGGATACTGATGTTATCAAGTTATGATTTGGTTGGTATATGCTACTATATTGGTGCTAATGTTACATTCCATGAGTTAGTCCCTTATTATTCTACGTTTGGCTCCTATATTAGCACTCCTGCACTGGAAGATGAGGCTGTCATCCCATTTTTTGTACCTTCAAATGCATCACAAAGATAGTCACCTAAGGGTCCACCTCCTCCCAATGGTCACCTTAATAACACATTCAAAACGGTCTATTTTCATTGCCCCAGACATGATTCTCCTCCTCTGGTGCCAAAGCCGTCATCTACTCTTGCAGTAATCTCTTCTTTTGATGGTACTAATACTCCGTTGAGTCCTAGCGTACCGGATAACATCCACGATATTCCAACACCTCAGGATGACCCTCTACCCTCAAAGCTGGTTGAAACAGATGAGCTTGTAGGTGATCGGGGGGATGTCGATCTTGATCTACCGATTGCCTTACGGAAGGGGATCAAGACATGTTGCATTCACCCCATTTCCAAGCATGTCTCTATGACCAGTCTATCCCCTGAATATAAGAAGTTTGCCATGACTCTCTTTAGCATATAGGTACCTGCTATGCATTAGCAGGCCTTTGGAGATCTAGAGTGGCGTAAGGCCATGGATAATGGGATGTCAGCACTACTCTCACGTGGGACATGGGGCCTTGTCGACCCACCATCTGATGCTACTATACTAAGATGCAAGTGGGTCTTCAAAGTTAAATATTTGCCTAATGAATTTGTGGAGTGCTATATGGCGCGATTGGCGGTGAGAGGATATATACTTAGACCTATGCGATTGACTATGTTGATGCCTTCTCCCATGTTGTAAAGCTTCCTACTATTCAGATTCTTATTTTGGTTGCAGTTCATCTCAATTGACAGGCAGATCATCTAGATATAAGAACACTTTCTTTTTTGGGGATCTCTAAGAGGAGGTTTATATGCAACAAGATCGACCCAAATGTGCACCTGTATGAGCATGATTCTGCTTTAGTGGATGCAAGGCAATTTAGATGTCTTGTGGGAAAGCTTTTGTATGTGACTATCACATGACTCGATATTGCCCTTGTTGTTAGCAAGGTGAGCTAGTTCATGGACAAATCATAGAGAATTCACTGGGAGGTAGTAATTATGATTATTAGGTACTTGAGATCTACATAAGGGAAGGGACTACTGTTTACCTGAGTTGTTTCATTGGGGGTGATGGTATATACTAATGCAGACTATGCTGGGTGTCCGAAGGATAAGTTCACTATTGGATTTTGTACATTTGTTGGAGGAAATCTTGTCACCTAACAGAGTAAGAAACAAACTACAATGGAACTTATGTGGATGTGATCTGTGCTTATGGATCTATAGATTCCTACATGGGATATGATATAGAAGGGATACACTCGCAGTATGCATGGATCATCAAAAGATCATGTAGTAGACATATTCGCCAAGGCTCTCCCTCATTTTTCCTTCTACGGATGTTTTAAGTTGAGCGTGATAGACATCTATGTTCCAGTTTTAGGGAGAGTGTAATAGTTTTTTGTCTCGTTTTGTTTTAATTTGTTGCTTATTTTTCTTATTTCCCTATAGTAGAGGGGTTTGTTCACTATTTTCCCTTGGCCTCTCCTCTATAAATAGAGGCTTAGGGTTTCATAATAAAGTCATGATGCTTTGCTTTTCTCAACAAGTCCAATTTTCTGATTCTTCATCTGAAGAGGTTGTTCTTCAACTTTGCCAATTTTTAATGAATTATAATGATTGCTCTACTTGAACATCTCTATGCCTTTCTCAATCTAAGGTTAGACTTATCAACCTCGTCTTAGGGATCTTTATAAACTTATGAATTCTTTATGGAAAACTTGTTTAGACAGCATCTACAAGGCATAATAGTTAAAATAGGATACCTTTGAATTGATTAAAAATTATGAATGAAATAAAGACTCAGTTTTCTAATTTAGCATGCTCAAGATTGATAATGGAGTTGAGCTTGTAAATTCTAATGTCTCAATTTTTTACTCTTTGGGTATTATTCATCAAACATCATGTGTTCATATATCCCAACAAAATGAGGTGGTTGAGTGCAAGTTGAGATGCTTGATGAAACCCATACTATTATGTTTTAGATGCATGTTGTTATGGGACCTCTCCATACTATTTTTAGTTTTATATGGGCTGTTGCAATTTACTTATCTTTAGTTTGTTCTCTAATGTAATTTTTCCAACACCTCTCTCTATCTAAAGAGGTGTAGGGTTTCTTTTTGAGAATAAGATCATCTGCTTCCTTTGACTTGGTATCAGAGTGGCAGTCATAGGTTAGCTTGAGTATCCCACCAAATTAGGCCTCCTACCTAAAGCACCTAAACCCTAATCTCCT
The DNA here is from genome assembly GCA_037157565.1 of Thalassia testudinum. Taxonomy (NCBI): domain Eukaryota; kingdom Viridiplantae; phylum Streptophyta; class Magnoliopsida; order Alismatales; family Hydrocharitaceae; genus Thalassia; species Thalassia testudinum. The sequence continues at coordinate 17,548,441 of JAZHRO010000015.1, read as the reverse complement.
CAACTCTCCATGTCGTCGGCTTGACCCTTAGTAGCAATAACTATAGGAGTGGTGGCAGCGACACTAGCAGCGGTAGCAAAAGCACCACTGGCTGGCAGTAGCGATGTTGGTGGGTGCTACGCCACCTTTGCACCAGCGAGGGGAGGCGACAACAGTCTTTGGAGCGTCGTTAGGGGTACCTCCTGACCCTAGCGTGCGCTTCTTCTCCTTCGGAGGGGCTGTCATGTGGTCTTGATGTGATTTCCAAGAAATAGATTACTTGGATTTCATGTTAGGTCACCCGTTTCTTTGATTTATGGTGATTCTATAGATATGAAAAGCTTGTTTTTTTTTTGAAACAGGATATGAAAAGCTTGTTTCGGATCTAATTGTGGCGATTTCCTAGATTTGTGGGCATCATGGTGTTGATGCTGCACTCAATGGGTGGCTGTGGTGGGGTGTGTTGTGTTCATGGTTGGCGTCGACAAGGTGGAGTGAAGGTGGTGGTCGACGTGGGTGGTGTGTGTGTATGTTGAGTTGATGGTGTGCGTGGTGAACATAAAGAGCTGAACGGGAGGAACCAGTAGCAAATGAAATGCAAAGGCAAATAACACGGATTAATCTACTTGCAATAAAAATGAAATCTAATTATTGAAAGGAAGAAAAAGAAGAGATGAGGAGATCGACGCCAATGAGTGCTGCTGCCATTGGCTATGGAGATAGGTTGGTGATCCTCGACCTTGAAGGCCTATATCACCTCGATATAAAGGTGACTAGCGAGGGCCATATAGTCGCCGACCACTAGAGGAGAGGTGAAGTAGAGAGGTGGAGTTCGGAGGAATAAGGTGTTGCTCCAGGGAAGAAATGAAGGGGAGGGGGGAGGAGGGGGGAGGGGGAGAGCATTGTCTCAAAAAGAGGGTTTTTATGGAGTATTAGGTTGGGTATGGTGGTCCTCGGGTAGGCTTTAGGCATAGGTTTAGGTGGTGCAACTTAAGGAGAGGAGAAGGGTATAGAAGAGGCTAGTAGGTGCTCTCCCTAAGGTGGGATTAAGGGGTGGCCGGTGGGTGGTTTAAGGAGTTAAGTGGGTGTTTAGGTGGGAGGTTAGTAGCTATGTTGGGCCTCTAGTGCGGAATGAGTTGGGCTGAAAATTAGTACACTAAATAGGTAGGAGAGTGGGGTGTTGGGCAATTTATGTGGGGTATTTAATGACTAGTTAATTGGTCCTAGATTAGGCTCTACTTGGGTGGAATAAATTAGGTGTAGAGGTGTGCATTGTATGTGTACTTGTGTATGTGTGTGTGGAGAGTATTGTGTACACATGCATGTGGAATTAATGTGTGCTCACAAAGGTGTGTAGGCTAATTAGAGTGTGTTGGGTTGGGTGGGTTAGGTTAGAATGGGTTTGGTTTGGTTTGGTTTGAGTGAATAGGCTTGCGTTAGGGATTTCTTGGTTGTCTTCCTTTCAAATGTTGATCTGCTCTGCATGCTTCCTCTTGTCTCCACTTCATCTGTTGCTTGGCTCTATGACGTGTCTTCTAGCATTTCCAATTCAATACTGTTGAGTGTTATGTTATTTTGTTTGTTTTTAGTTTTAGTGTTATATTGAGTAAGGGACATACTTGTAACTGTATCCTTTGGTTGCCTCTCTATATAAAGGCGCCTAGGGTTTTCTAATAGAACCAATTGAAGTTTCAACCTAACATGGTATCAGAGTAGTGGTCCTAAACCAGTGTTCGAGTATCCTACTTCGAAACCTAGCTGCTAAACCCTTCTACCTGATCCCTCTTCTTCTTTAGGGCATCGCCGGCCCCTTCATCTTCGGTCGGCCCTCCTACTGGTAGCAGCAGTGCTGCTTGGTAGGAGAGAGTCCTAGTGCCGCCTGCAAGAGGCCCAGTGGTAGCCCCAGTGGCAGCAGCATCGCTTCTAGGGCCACTGGAGCCCCCCATTGCTACCAGCAGGAGGCCAAGCGGCGACCCCAACGGCAGCAGCGCCACCGCTACGGCTACTAGAGCCTCCTGTTGTGTAGCAACGGTGGAGGGAGCTGTAGTGCTCTATGGATCTTGGGTGGTAGCTATAGTGCTTCTGTTGCACTATTGAGGCTTGCCCAAGGTTGATCTTCCATGGGAGATCAGTGCGGACTGAGGTGATTTGAGAAGTCACCCTTCTCTCTTCTTCAACCAAAGAGAGGCCAGGGAAGAGAGACAACCCCTTTGGGGTCTCATCTACCTCCAAAGGGTGTTGAGCTATGATCTGATTTTGCATCTATTCGTAGATCTGTGAAGTTTTCAGACTTATACATGGTTTGATTTTTTACTGAAGTCTCTTGATCTTTGGTTTGCCACAAGTCGAGTGATATGGAAGACAAGGATGCTTTTGGTGACTCGACGGCGAAGATATCTACCCCGAGTGTATCTTTCTTTATGCAAGGAACCTTTATCAAGTTGGATGGCACCAACTTCCTTCTGTGGTCTGCTTTTTCCCGATTTGTAGGATTACACTGGAAGAAATATATTCTGACGCAAGATGAACCGGCTGTCAAGTCTGTTTATCGGGAGGCAGGCAATGATTGGGTGGCGACTTGCATGTTGAACAACATGAAGGAGCCTATTACAAAGCAAGTTATGTCATATGCATTGCAAAGAAGATGTGGGAGGTTCTTCATGAGATACATTCTCATAAGAGCAACATCAGTCGCCTCTACAGGGTGATTGAGGAGTTACATTCTTGTCGAAAGGGAACTATGTCCCTTGCCAAATATTGTGTCTATGAAGAACTTCTAGGATATGTAGGATACTTAACAGTCGATCACCATAGATGTCACTGTTATTGCAAAGCAACATGAGGCCTTTCATTCTGTTCAGTTGCTTGCAGGTTGTGGTCTTGAGTTCAAGTCTGTTAAGGATCAGCTTATGACTCTTGAGGAGATCCTTATACCTGCACAAATCTATGGTCGCTTGTCCAGATATTTGACCCTATCTTAGTCTTTGATTCCCCTGCCATGGTAGCTATTGGTTGTGGCAAGGGAACCCCAGGAGGCAGGGGGAGAGGACATGGAGTGAGAGCAGGAGGTTGTGGTAGAGGACGTGGTTTTTTTGTGGCCATTGTCACAAGACGAATCACATAGTTGACAGGTGTTGGATAAAGCACAGATTTCCTTGAGGCCGTTAGGCCAATCAGGTTACTTATGGTGGAGATGAGAGTCAGATAGGGGGAGAGGACATGGAGTGAGAGCAGGAGGCCGTGGTAGAGGATGTGGTTTTTTCTGTGGCTATTGCCACAAGACGAATTGCGCAGTTGACAGACGCTGGATAAAGCATAGATTTCGTTAAGGTCATTATGCCAATTAGTTTACTTATGGTGGAGATGAGAGTCAGCACTATCAGGAGGAAGAGCAAGTCAGTTCTTAGGTTATTATCTCCAAGGAAGAATATGGCAGACTTGTGTCTATTCAAACTACTTTCACTGTAGGTGCTTCTGTGACTCAGAGGATAGGTACTGCTAGTAGCGCCAGAGGTGCTCGTAAGCCTTCTTGGCTTGTAGACTCAGGTGCATCTTCCCACATAACAAGAGTTGTTACCTTGTTTTCATCCTCTTAGATCATTGCCTACTCCAGTATATGTCAAAGTAGCTGATGGTGCTTTATCCTCCTGTGATAGGCTTAGGTGACATTTCTTTGTCCACTATATCTCTTTCGGATGTCATGCATGCTCCCAAATTTGTTTTGAATTTAATGTCTATGAGTCAGATAACTAAGGCCTTAAATTGCAGAGCAGTGTTTCATGACCATTTTTTCTTCCTGCAGGACCTCTTGACGATAAAGTAGATTGGTGGAGTATTTGAGTAGGATGGCCTTTACTATCTTGACCTTCCACCAAAGCATCATTCCATAGCTGTTGCTTTCGCCACTTTTGCTTTATAGTAGCATCTTAGATTGGGACATTTTAACATTTTTGTTCTTCGTTGTCAGTTTCCTGATATGCAGTTTCTAAATTCCTTTACTTGCGATACTTGTTAGCTTGGCAAGTATCATAGAGTTTCCTTTCCTAGTAGTAATAAAAGAGCTGAGTCTACTTTCTCTCTTATTCATGCTGATTTATGGGGCTCATGTTGAGTCAGGAGTCTTAGGGGTTTTCTATATTTTCTTGTACTTGTGGATGATTGTACTCGTGTCTATTGGGTCTTTATGATAAAAAATTGTTTTGATTAAAATTTTTGTGAATGAAATAAAGATTTAGTTTTCTACCATTAGTCGTATGTTTTAGACTGATATTGAGCTTGAGTTTGTAAATTCTACTTTGACTCAGTTTTTTTAGTCCCATGATATTATACATCATACCTCTTGTGTTCATACATCCCAGCAGCATGGGGTAGCTGAACGTAAGTTCAGACATCTTCTTGACATTGCCTATACTATTATATTTCAGATGCATGTTCCTGCTACCTTCTGTGCATATGTTGTGCTTACAGTTGCTTTTTTGATTAATCAGTTGTCGTCTTCTGTTCTTGGTGAGAAAGTCCCTTATTCTTTACCTTTAAAGGTGTTTGGATGTGTGCGTTTTGTTCATTTATTTAAAGTGGATAGGCTTGCTCCTAGACCTGTCAAGTGTATGTTTGTGGGTTATTCTAGAACCCAGAACGGGTATCGATGTTTTGATCTTCTCTCACATTGTTTTTATGTAAGGATGTGACTTTTTTTTGAGGACATGTCTTATTATTCTGTTACAGGAAAGTTTCCTAGTATCTTGCAAGATGTTTCATTGTTTATGCCTATTATTGCTCCTTCAGGTCCCTCTGAGCCATCTCCATCACATGATTCCCCTCCTATTGCCTATCCTAGACATCTTGAGGTGCCCATTACAGATACCTTCCCTCTGCACTTTCAACATAGACCTCCTTCTACCACTTTATAGGTGGATGAACCACTTTTTACTATTCTTACTTAGTCCTCCGTTGATACTACTGATTTAGATGGAGGTCCGGACTCTACACCACCATAGGTACCTGATGTGGACTTCCTATTACTCAGAGGAAGCCATAATGATCTTATGCTAAATATTCTGTTTCCAATTATATGTCACTTGATCGTTTACCTGCAGCAAGGAGGCTTTTATCTCTTGCAATTGACGGTAGAAATATTCCCAGAAATCATGTTGAGGCTTCTCAGGACCCTTCCTGGTCCTTGGCCATGGAGGAGGAGATGGTTGCTCTTCTGTCTAGGGGTACTTGGGAACTTGTTGACCTATCTCCTGGTGTTACTGTTGTGGGGTGTAGGTGGGTGTTTACCTTGAAATGCCACCTAAATGGTATTGTAGAATGATATAAAGCATGCCTGGTCACCAAAGGTTACACACACAAACCTTTAGAGTTGATTATTTTGAGACTTTTTCTCCAGTAGCCAGACTCAATTCAGGGAGTATACTTTCTGTGGCAGTCAATAGTGGCTGATTAGTTTCATAGCTTGATATTAAAAATGCTTTTCTCTATGGTGATTAAGAGGAAGAGATCTACATGCAACAACCCCTTAGTTTCGTAGTTAATGGGGAATGTTGGAATGTCTACAGATTGAAGAAGGCAATTTATGGCCTTAAGCAGAGCTCCAAGGCATGGTTTGAGAGATTTAGTAAAGTTGTGCAAGAGTTTGACTTTATTAGATCCATTGTAGATCACTCTATTTTTACTATGCATAGAATTGCTGGGTCTATTATTATTATTGTGTATGTAGATGATATACTACGCATCGGAAGCGATGAAACAGGGATAGAGGTTACCAAAAGGTTCTTGCATTCTTAGTTTGTTACTAAAGATTTGGGAATGATAAATTACTTTCTAGGTATTGAAGTACAACATGTTGTTGGTGGTCTAGTGTTGTTACAGAGAAAGTATGTTCTTGACATGCTAAAAATGACATGGATGCTGGGTTGCAAGCCTTCCAGTATTCCTATGGGCTCCTCCTTGCCATTTGTAGACTTTGAGAGTCCTTTGCTTGAAAATGTCACCAGGTATTGTGCTATGGTGGGAAAGCTGTAATATTTGACTCTCACGAGACTAGATATTTGTTTAGTCATTTTAAGACATGATTGCTATACAATCACCTCTTTATGTAGAGAGAAGTGTTGTAAAAATTACATAGAGGACCAATAGAAAATAAGTAAATAGAAAAAAGCCTAAGAGAACATAAAACATAATCAAAGAGAGAGTGCTGACAACAAGACCAAAACAGGTGCATAATGGCTTCCTCACCCTGACACAAGGGGCACCTCACGTCTGAATCATTGCACCACAGTCATCTGATAGATTTAGTCACCATCTTTCTCCTTCACAACATCCATAAGAAGATTATGATCTTTAAAGGAATTCGTAGCTTCCAGATCTGAGAATAAATCGTAACAAAATCCGCATCAATAGGGTCAAAATCAGCAATAGCCTTATAAGCCTGTCACCGTGTACCTGCCATCGTTCCAAATCAATCAATCTGGCATATTAGGGTCCAGTTGAATGTCTGTAATCAAAGACATCAGGTACTGAAAGTCATCAATTCTAGCCTTGGATAGCAAGACCAAACTCCATGCATTTGATTGAGAGTCCCACACTTTGGAAGATTGTGATGTTATAATAAGAAAAACAACTTGTATCTTCTAAAAAGGTGAAGTGATATTGCTTATAACCTCCGAAGTCTTGGTTGTCTACAAATAGTCGTAATTTGTATATTTTACATTCAGTCCATTATTTTCAACGAATATCACATTTTCCTGGATAATTTTCAGTTTGGCCCAGAAGCTTATGATTGTTCTGATATGGTCTGAAGTTGTATGGAAGCTTGAATCATTTATGGTTTAGTCTAGTGATTTTTGGTGTTTGTTGGTATTAGCCCAAAAGCTTTGAAGATATCAAATCTATCTGAAGTCTTTCCAAGTTATGTGTTCAGTCTGCATTTTTCAAAGGTTATATAGGTGTTGTTTGAGATATTATTGTCTTTATTCCTTTTTTGTATGCCTAGGATTTAGCCCTTTGTCATGCTTGTCTGAGTTAGGGTGAGAGATTTTAAGGAGTTATTGGTCTTAGTTGCCTGTATCAATTTTTTATGGTTAGTGTTTTTTCAAGATAGAATGGTGAGAAAAAAAGAGGACAAAAAAGGGGAGAGAAGAAAAAAGTGGGGAAAAAGGAAGGAAAAGAAAAGCAAAAAAAGTGGAAGAAGAGGAAAAGAAGATTCCTTCATTTAGTTTCTTCCAAGTACCAACTTACCAACTTTGATAAGAAGTCTTGAATTAATTAAGCAAAGGATTAAAGGAGAGAAGAACATGACTCTTGATTTTTTATATTAGAATCTAGTAGACCCATGAGTATCTTCTCAGAGAAGATGCAACAAATTCATGATACCTGAGTTGACCACAAGAGCTCTCCTGTAATGAATCTTACAACAACAAAGCCTTTTCCTACAGTAAGTGGGTTGGCTACATAGATTCTTTGCCTCTACTAAAATCTATTTTGAGTCATTTTTTGGCTTAAATATTGAGATGAATTTGAATATTATATGTTGAAGCAACTTGGTTCTTGGTATTTAGAAAAGAACGCCTTAGCCCTTTATATAGAAAGAGGGCTTAGGTATATAAGAAAATACAATGACACTCAATAACTCATCAAAACTAAAAAGACTAAAAATAGTATGACACCGAAACCTAACTAATTTATCCCTAAAATATCTAACTAATTTATTTCTCAACACTCCCCCTCCCCCCCCCCAAGTTGGAGTGTACAACACTCAACTTGTTACACAAGTAAACTCCCCCCAATGTAGACATTTGGAGTAGATTGTAGATTGGTTTGTTGGAGGAGTAGAAGGCTATAGCAGACGTAGCACTTGCAGTAGAATAAGAGATCTATGAAGTGGGTCTTTCCTGCATGGAAGCTCGAAGTGTGCCTTTTCCTTGGAGATCTTGAGTGAGTTTCTCTTATGTGGGAGCCTCGAGAGTAGGCCTCTCCTACGGAAGCTTGAAGTGTGCTTCTTTCGTGGAGACCTCAAGTAAGCTTCCTCATGTGGGGACCTTGAGAGTGGGCCTCTCCAACACGGAAATTCTAAGTGTGCCTTTTCTCTAGAGATTGCGAGAGAGCTTCTCTCATGTGGGGATCTCAAAGAATGAGTCTCCTATTTTCTTATTTCTTCTTCCTCCCATCTGTTTTTTTTGTCTCTCTCCCCCTTGTTTTCTTCTTTTTTTTTTTCTTCCTAAAACTAGAAAGCAGAGGGATAATATGCAAATAAAGGCCCATAATCACCTTTCTCTTTTTTTTTCAATATTCAAAGAGTGAAACCAGGATAGAGCACATGAGAGAGAGAGAGAGAGAGAGAGAGCATGTGCACGTTGTTGGAGCATCATAGTGGTCGGAAGGAGCATTGGCGACGTAGAAGAGTAGCACAGTAGGTTTAAGTTGAAGAGGCGGCATTGTAGGTTGGAGAAGGGCCTGTAGCTGACGTAGTAGGGAAGGAGGTGGCAATGTGTGGCCACGGGAGAGTCCCATAGGGCTAGGTGACGTGTTAGGAGGGGGTTACCAGTGAGAGTTGGCATAGCAGCAGTGAGAGGAGGATCTAACCTTTGTGGTGGTGCTGAAGATTGAAGATGATTTCGTAGGCAGTGCAATAGAGAGAGAGGGGATGCTATGTAACCATCGGAGTGCCCTATAGGTCCTGGCATGCAACCTAGGGGGTTCGCTGTAGGTGGCGCTAGTGGCCTTCTTTGGTCACTTCCTAGAGTGTAAGAGAGAAAAAGAGGTCAATCTCGACCTCAATCGAGCAAGGAGGAAGATGAGAGACCCCAGAGGGGTTGCTCGAAAAGGATGGCCATTGGAGACTCGTTGGTGGCCATGAGGCTTAGTGGTGTCATCAGTGGGCCTTTTTTAGGGCTTTCTTTGGGTTTCTCACCACCCTTTTTCTTCAAAATGGGATCAAACCCGCTTTGATACTATGTTGAAAAAGATCAACTTGGTTCTTGTTATTTAGAAAAGAAAGCCTTAGCTCTCTTTAGATAGAGAAAGGGCTTTAGTATACATAGAAACACAATAACACTCAATAACTCACCAAAAATAAAAAGACAATTGTATGACACCAGAACCTAACTAATTTGTCCTTTAAAGGACTAATTATATTTCCTAACACTCTCCCCTAAGTTGGAGTGTACAATGTTCAAGTTGTTACCTAAGTAAATTTCCCCCCAATGTAGACATCTGGATGGGCAGATAGTAGATTGGAAGAGCAGGAGCGGGTAGTAGGTTGGAGTATTAGAAGGTAGCCGTAGCAGAAGTGGCAATTGCAGTAGAACGGGAGATCTCTGAAGTTGGTCTCTCCCACGCGGAAGCTCGAGGTGTGCTGCTTCCTTGGAGACCTTAAGTGAGTTTTTCTTACGTGGGGACCTCGAGAGTGAGCCTCTCCCATATGGAAGCTCCAAGTGTGTCTCCTCCTTGGAGAACTTGAGTGAACTTCTTTCATATGGAGAGTCGAGAGTGGACCTTTCCCTCACGGAAACTCTAAGTGTACCTCTTCTGGGGACCACGAGAGAGCTTCTCTTATGTGGGGACGTCAAAGAATGAGTCTCCTATTTTCTTCTTTCTTCTTCCTCCCCCCATTTTTTTCTCTCTCTTGCCGTTTTTTCTCTTCTTTTTTTTTCTTCCTTTTTTTCTTTTGTTTTTTTTTGTAAAACCAAAAAGTAAAGGGCTAACAATGCAAAAAAAGGCCCATAATCAGCTTCCTTTTTTTTTTCGATAGGATTTGATGAACTCAATCACGTTTCTTGAAACGAGAAATGAAGAGAGTGCAAGAGAGCAAAAGCGAGAGCGAGTGTGCGTGCTCATCATCGGAGCATTTGTGACATTGTAGCAGAGAAGCACAGTAGGTTAGAGTCGAAAAGGTGACGTTGTAGGTTGGAGAAGGGCCTATGGTCGACATAGTAGGAAAGGAGGTGACAATGTGTGGCCATCGAAGAGTCTTACAGGGCCGGGTGACGCATCAGGAGGGGAGCGCAGTAGCAGCGAGAGGATTCGACCTTTGTGGTGGTGCTGTAGATCGAAGATGACCTTGTAGGTAGTGTAGCAGAGAGGGGTGATGTCGCGTGCTCGTTGGAGTGCCCCATAGGGCCTGGTGATGCAACCCAAGGGGTTCACCGGAGGTGTGGCAATGGCCTTCTTTGGCTGTCACCTAAAGTGTGGGAGAGAGAAAAAGAGGTTAATCTCGACCTCAATCAAGCGAGGAGGAAGATGAGAGACCCCGTAGGGGTCTCTTAGAGGGGAGGAGGGCCGCCAAAGGCTCTCTGGTGGCCACGAGGCTTGGTGATCCTGCAGGTGGTCCTCTTTTAGGGCTTGTGATGCCCCCCCCAACCGTTTTTCTAAACAGGAACAAACCTTCTCTGATACCAAGTTGAAAAAGATTAACTTGATTTTTGTTATTTAGGAAAGAAAGCCTTAGTCCCCTTTATATAAAGAGCGGGCTTAAAATCTGAAAAGACCTAGTAGAGGATTCTCAAAGAGAGTTTTAGTTGATTATAAGGTAGAGGCTGAAAACATAAACTATAGAAGAAGGTTGTTCTAACTAAAGATTTAATGTGATATTGCTACAAACTAAAGATCTAATAATAATGGATTTAGACTAGTAAGGTTTGTGAGTTCGTTGCAACAAACTTGCCACACTAGCTTTGACCAAGTCAAATCGTTGTCACATCATTGTCAAATATTAAACAAGCCAACGGAAGCTTATAGGAGAAGATTCAGCTATCAAAATGGAGAACCTAGGAAGATGGAAACTTCTAGAAGAGAAGCTTCCGAAATCTTCTACCATATAACTTGCTACTGGTTAGCATGAGCAGTTATTGCAATCATCTGACACCTACAAATAAGGGATAACCCTTATATATTTCTTTTCCAATCATTTGTAATCTTCTGCCATTCTTTTCTCCTCTTCTAGCTCTTGTGTGAGCAATTTCTTGGCAGCGATAGACAGATCCTTGTAATCTATACTGACCAGCGGTTTTGAAAAATCAAAGGTTAGATTTGATTTTCTTGTGGTTGATTGCGATCTTTTCTTTTAAATTTCACTCAATTTTATCCAGTTTGGATAAGATTATGGCTTAATCTAATTTAAGGTTCCAGATGCCGATATCGTTGACAAGTCAAAAGGGGGCATGTCAGGGATATACAGTTGACATGTCATGGATATTGAGGGACTATTCAAAATGGTTTTACATGACTCAAAATGGTTGAAAATGATACGAATGTTACAAAATTATTATTTTAACTACTAGTATAGACATGAAAAATTGTGGATCCTTAATTTTGAAAATATTTTGTACCATAATATATGCACTTTTGTGGGAAATCGGGAATCATAATTTTTGAATTACATACAAGAGATACGATAGAGAAGTGCATATATCGTGGTACAAAATAGTTTTGGCTTTTATTCATTTTTTCCTTTTTTGTTTTTATTTTTCTCCAAGTTGTATTGGACTTCCTATGTAATTTTCCTTGGTGGCTCGCTGTAAACCTAAAATTTCATAGATAAATGGAATTTTCCATCAACATGATAGTAAGAGCTCTTTGATCTAGATGAGTCATCAACTGATTCTTCGCAACATGATATTCGGGAGTGAGGGTAGCCCATAATTGAATTGAGTGGATAATCTTTTGTTTGATTGTCACAACATTTGCAGAAATAGGTTGGAACATCTCGTCTTCATCCCATAGTTTTTAGAGATCTATAATACTCAGCTAGCATCATGGATCCCTTATGAGAATGAATCTCATGAAGGGCATCCCACCTTTTTCACCGAAGAATGTAACATCATTTGTTTGATGATAGACTCCTTCATGCTATTTGACATGCATGTAACTACTTGTCCACTTTCCAATCTTCAATTTTATCCTTCTCTGGTGGTTCATCTCTCAAAACAATATAGTAGTGTGACAACTCATTGTGTGCCTTAAGACACTCAAAGCATATGCCTTGAGGTGAGGTGGGCAAGTTTGATAGAGGTACCGTGCATGTGAGGAGAAGCACTTGTGGTAGATCTTTTGCCCAACATGTCAGCGGAAATATCTTTAACTTCAACCATAATAACTCTGCTTAATAGGACCACAACCAAAATAAATTAAGACCCATTCTTAAATAAAATGTAGAGTTGCATCAAAGAGGTTTCAAACTCCTGGAGACATGAAAAAGGGTGACTTCTAATTACTGTTGAGAATCCGAAACATGAAGAAAACAGTAGTTGGTAGCACAAAGATTCCTTGACAAAGTGCTAGCAGTACTAGGAGGGACTATCTAGAGGTCCAACAACCAAGCAAGAGTGGAATGAGGGTTATGCGACACCTGTGGGAACAAGTAAGGCTCGAGGTGTTGGAGAGTATCTCCAACATGGACAAAATTGAGGATATGAGGACTCTCATAGAAGTGGAACAAGGTGAAAGGAGATAGACGCAAGTGCTAGTCTAACTGGAAGACATCAAGAAAAATTGATTGGAGGTAGAAATCGAGGCAACTATGGCTCATGAAAGGTGATGCGAACACTCATTTCTTCCATTTGTCTATGAGCTCAAGGAAGAGGACAAGTCTTATTAGTTCCCTTTGTGTGGGTGACGAGCTATTCCTAGACAGCGAGATCATAATGCCTGCCAAAGGGCCTTTTGGAGAAACATAATGCTTGTCAACTTGTTTGCACCTATTTTTCTTGGTGAGATCATAGGAGAGAGTTGGTGGTATCTTTCTATTGGGGCTTGGTCCTAATTATTCTGTTGCTCATTCTTAGATTTTAGCCATGTTTGAGCTTCCATCCTTAGAGGATACATATAGCTGTCTGAGAAGGATTGCGGTGCAACTCCTTGCATTGGACACTACTAGGCAGACCTCTGCTCTTGCTACTATCCCGACTTATGGTAGAGGTGCTCCGTCTACTTGAGGATGAGGTCGTGGCTGTGGGTCTGGAGGTCACTCGCACTACCTGCACCTACTGCGGGAACCTGGGTCATCTTGAGAATGGATTTTGGGCTAGGCAATGGGTGCTGCAGATGCCTTAATATTGTTTCTTGTGTTGAGTTCAATGACCTACTACAAAAATTTTCTCTGCTGTCACAATCTTTTGCTCTGACTTCTTCAGAGACTGTTGCTTTTATCTCTTCCTCTTCTTCAGGTGTAGAGTTGGTTTGCTCCTCTTCTCAGTTTCAATGATGTGGTGACTGGTTAATAGATTATGGCGCTTTGCGTCATCTGTGTGGAGATTAGAGGTCTTTTCCACACATCCGCCTTGTTCCACCAGGTCGTACAGTGTTGGTTGCAGATGGGAGACATTCTCAAGTTGTTAGATAAGTGGATATACCATTGTCATTTACATTTTAGTTGTCTAATGTTCTTTTTTTGCTTGATTTTTCTATGAATTTTCTATCCGTTGCATCACCAAGAAAATGAATTGCAGAGGCATTTTTGATGCAAAGTCTTGTGTCTTGTAGGACAAGCTCACAGGAAGGACGATTGGTGGAGGATGTGAAGAAAGGGGGGTATACTGCCTGAACCAGACTGTTTCTGTGGTTGCTGTCGCTGTCCATCAGGGGGAGGTTGCTTTGATCACTAGATCTCTTCTCTAGTGGCATCTTTGCCTTGGCCACTTCTCGTTGGATAGACTTAGGTGTGTTATGCCCCATGTTTCTCCTACGACCGTCATTACTTGTGATGCATGCCAACTTGGCAATCATCACCACGCCAGTTTTCCTTCCTCGCAGAGTGCTGGGTCTACTTCATCTTTCTAGTTACTTCATATAGATGCATAGGGGCCTAGTTGAATTCTTGAATGGCTGGGTCACCGTTATTTCCTGGTTATTGTTGGTATTATTCTAGAGTTTCTTGGGTATTTTTGTTGAAAAATAGTTGAAGGGAACAAATGACCTTATTCTCAAAAAAACGCCACACCTCTTTATATAGAAAGGGGTGTTGGGAAAATTACATCAGAGAACCAACTAGAAATACGAAAATAGCAAACAACCCATACAAAACTAAAAATAGTATGGAGAGGTCCTATAACACTCTCCCTCAAGCTGGAGCATAGATGTCGATCGTGCTTAACTTGTCATAGCATGCATCAAAAGCAGACTTAGAAAGTAGGAGATAATGATTCAACTTATTATTCCAATAAACCTTATTCCTCTTTATATAGTGAAGAGGTGTGGGAAAATTACACATCTCCACATAGAAAAATAAAATAACATGATGCCATAAAATAGAAACATAAATAAAGAAATAGGGAATATGTCAACATTCTCTCTTAAGTTGGAACATAGATATCTATCATGCTCATCTTGGAATAACATGCATCAAAAGCTCCACGTGGTAAGGGCTTGGTGAAAATGTCAGCAGTTTGGTCCTCTAAAGCAACAAAAGTAGTACACAATACTCTCGGTTGTATCAGATCTCTGGTGTAGTGATAATTCACCTTTAAAATCTATCTCTGATGGCCACCTTGTTATTACATCGCATTTCGATAGGACAATCAATTTGGATATGTAGATCTTGTAATAGGGATTTTGCCTAAACCTTCTCAGCAGCAGTCTGGGCCATAGCCTGATACTCAAATTTTGCACTTGACTTGGAGACTACCTCATGTTTTTTTACTATTCCAGGTAATAAGATTTCCAGCAACAAAAGTGTAGAAGCCTGTGGTGGATTTTCTATTTATTATACTCCTTGCATACTCAGCTTGTGAATTTCCTACAACAGTCAAGGATGCTCCTCTCTAAAAAAGTAACCCACGAACAGGTGCTTTCTTCTAGTGTCTAAGCATCTGCATTGTTGCTTGCGAATGTAATTTGATGGATTTATCCATAAATTAACTTAGCTTTCCAACTGCCAAAGCAATATCTTATCAAGTAATAGTTAGGTATAATAATTTCCTAATTAACTGCCTGTATGAGTAATTATCAACCATTTCTACCCCTTCATCATATAAGTGTACCTTGGGATTCATAGGTATATTAGTAGGTTTGGATCCCAACATGCCTGTCTCCTTGAGTACATCAAATGCATACTTGCGTTGGGATAAAACTATCTCATCCCTGCTAGTTGCAACTTCAATTCCTAGAAAATAGCATAGTTGTCTTAGATCTTTCATAACAAACTGCTTTGCCAGAAATCTTTTGATCTCTACAATTTCAGCTTTTTCATCCCTGATATAATCAAATCATCAACATATACTAAAAGAACCACCATACCTTGCTTTGTCTTCCAGATAAACAACAAATGATTTGGGGAAGATCTTTAGAAGCCTATCTTTTCAACTACCTCTGAGAGTTTATGAAATCATTCTCTTGAACTCTGTGTAAGTCCATAAATAAATAGCCTTCTTCAATATGCATACACACTCCCCTGGAGCCTTGAACCTAGGAGGTTGCTGCATGTATACCTCTTCCTTAAGATTTCTATAAAGTAAGGCATTCTTGACGTCAAGCTGATGAAGCTACCAATCCTCGTGAGTAGTAATACAAATTAGAATTTGGACCATAGACATATGTGCTACTGGGGAGAAGGTATTAAAGAAATCTACCCCATATGTTTGAGTGAATCCCTTTGCTATTAGGCGGGCCGGATACCTTGACTAGACCCATCTGGGTTGTACTTCAAGGCAAAGACCTAGTGACAATCATTTTGGATCAAGCAAAGACCCATCCTTCCGTCATTTTGGATCAAACATGGCCTGTTGATATGTAGCTGGTAACTCCATAGCTGACAAAGCTGTAGTAAAAGCCAAAATATTTCCCCATCTTGTTAGTGGCCACTACCCTTGCTGCTTTATAATGTGCACAAGATTGTGGTGCCTTCCAAATAGCTATCGAAAGATCATCCTCAGGAACGACATCACCTACACTTGCACAATCACCACAAGCATGCATCTGGTCAATTGCTCAACACATACCTTGACTTGGGGAGGAAGGTAGGATAGAAGTAGGAGATAACGATTAAACTTATTATTGCAATAAATCCTACACCTCGTTATGTAGAGAAAAGGTGTGAGAAAATTACACTACATGTCCACATAGAAAAATAAAATAACAAAATGCCACAAAATAGAAACATAAGTAAAGAAATAGGGAATATATCAACATAGCAAGAGGCTTAGTAAATATATCTACAGTCTGGTCCTCTAAAGTTACAAGTGTGGTGCAGAGAAGCCCCCTCTGAATTAGATCTTTTGTATAGTGGCAATTAATCTTCACATGTTTCGTGCACTCATGAAGTATAGGATTGTTGGCAATATATGTAGCTGCACGATTATCACATCTTATTTTCATCTGCTCCTCAATCTCAATATGTAAATGAAGTAGGAGAAATCTCACGTAGACCATCTCAGTTGTTGTATGTGCCATAGCTCTGTACTCAAATTTGACATTGGATTGAGATACCACACTCTGCTTTTTGTTTCTCCAAGTCATAAAGTTGCCTGCTACATAAGTGTAGAAGCAGTAGTAGACTTTCTATCAGAAAGGCATCCGACATAATCTACATCAAAATATCCCATGACAATCATGGACTCGCCGCTTCTAAATAGTAACGCCCCATCCTAGTGCTCGCTTCGAGAACCTGAGCACTTGCAATGCAGTATCCTAATGCTGCTTAGTTGGCTTATCTACGAACTGACTAAGCTTACCTGCAACAAGTGAAATATCTTGACGTGTGATAGTAAGATAAAGAAGCTTTCCAATAAGCTGCTTGTACCCTTTGCTCTCTACAACTTCTGACTCTGCATCATGTAAATGCTTCTTAGGATCCATGGGTTTGATGGTTGGCTTTGCTCCCAACATTCTGGTCTCTTGTAATACATCAAGTGCATATTTCTCCTAAGTACAATGCCTTCCTTGCCTCTTGCCACCTCAATGCTCAGAAAGTATCATAGAGGACCCAAGTCCTCTATGATGAATCTCTCAACCAAACTCTGTGTGACCTCAGTTATCCCGACTGCATCATCACTGGTGATAGTCAGATCGTCTATATAGACAAGAAGGGCAACAATCCCTTTTTCTGTCTTCTGCATAAATAAGGAGTGATATGATGATCATTGACTAAGCCCCAAACCTTCAACAACTTCTGCAACCAGTCCTATAGACTCTGCTTAAGTCCATAAATTGCTTTCTTGAGCTTTTGCATGAACACTCTCCTTTAACCTCGAAACCTGGGGGTTATTGCATACATACTTCCTTGTGAAGATCACAATCTAAGAAGGTGTTCTTCACGTTCAATTGGTGTAGTGGCCAATCAAGATGTGTTTCAACAGCTATGAGAATTCATACTCTAAGAAGCCTGGCAAATGGAGAGGTGTCAAAGAAATCCACTCCATGTCTGATTGAATCCCTTCCCCACAACATGAACCTTATGCTGAGAAATAGATCCATCAGGATTATGTTTCAAGGTAAGGACCCAACTACAACCAACAATACACACGCTAGGTGGAAGCAGTGTAAGTTGCCACTTCCCTTGTGACTGAAGTGCAACCTTCTCATCCTCCATGGCCTATCGTCACTTTGGATTAAGCATGGCTTATTAGTAGGTAGCTGGTATCTAAGTAGAAGAGAGAACGTCAGTGAAGAGGGCAAAAACATGACTGAGGTGACCAAGAGATACAACCCTGGCCACCTGATACTAGGAAGAACTTTGGGGTACCTTCCGAATAGCTATTGAAAGATCAAGATCATCAAGTAGGGCTCAGCACCATTAACATGAGGCTTAGAGGCTAAGGGTACATCACCACCAGGATTAGTATTATCACCTGTAGGATCACCACCAGACATACGACAGTATCATCAACACATATATGCTGTGGGGGGGATGATGGTGCTGAAGTAGGGGGGTGTGCTACCGATATGTCATGAGGCAATCTACATGACATTAAAGGACCTTTGAATCCAGTAGCAACCCTATTTGTAGTGCTTGGCGATGTAGACTTGGAGATAGGAAAATCTCTAACTGAACATAAGGGATAGGCATTGGTGTCATCTCTACCTCAAAAGACAACTGATGTCCAGTCACTGAAAAATATGGTATTACCTCATAAAAAGTGATATCAACAATGACATAATGCCTCTTCTGCAATGGATCATAACATCTGTAACCTTTTTGGGTAGCTATAACCCAGGAACACATGCTCAATTGCCCGTGGGGCCACTTTATCCCTGCTAGGCCTAGTAATATGAACAAAGGCTACACAACCAAAACTTTGAGGTGGCAACTGAAACAATTCCTAGTCTTGATACAATATTTGCCATGGTGCTTGCTCGGATAGTACAAAACTGGGCATCCTATTAATCAAATAACATGCAGTAACTACTATATCTCCCCAGTACATAGAGGGGACATTATGACGAATCGGTAAAATCTTGGTCACATCCGAAAGATGCCTATGTTTCCATTCTGCCACCTCGTTCTACTAGAATGTATGGGGGCAAGTAGTCTGACAAATAATGTCATGTGATCTATAAAATATAGTTAGGAAATCAGTACAAAACTTATGAACATTACTTGTAGAAACAAATTGATTTTTTATTTCAATAACAAATGAATTTCTGACACATCATTGTAATTTTTTTTTTGCAAGAGATAACCGTTCATTAGTAGCCTTGAAAGTTACAAGGAATGGTAGGGTAGTCCTAACACCCATACAAATTACAACACAGACAATGTTTTGCAAGATTATGAGTTAGTTGAACATGAAGCCCAGGAATCTTTAAGAGTGAAAGCCCAAGTTGATTACGGAGAATGCTTGCACAACGTTGAACAAGAAATCTGATCTCCCAATAAGGTTGCTGGCGGGCTAAAATTTGACATACCGGGTTGATGGCATCAGACATGATAACCACCTCCCGTACATCAAGCTGTAAGGCCAATTTCAGACCTTGATATATCACCCATACCTCTGCAAGATCACTACGTAGTGCATCACCTGTCAACAGAGCATCTAATGATCCTTGCATTAAAGTCAAAAAAAATGGCTGCAGCCACAGAATATGATCTCCCAATAGCTGCATCCACCATTATCACATATCTATTACTCACCGAGCATGTAGAAACAATGTGGGCCTGAATAGAATTTTCGTGAAGATGTTTGTCATTGCAAGTCATATCACTGCCATTCTTGGGAGTAGAAACCTCCCCATGATCACCGCTAGAAACAAAAATAGAGTCATCAAAATAAAACTGAGCCATCGCCAGAGCCCCCTTATATACTTCATGAGGATCAGGGTGAGCTCCATCCGTCACAACCTTACACCTGTGCAACCATAATGAATACAAGTAAAATGCTAGGTTCTTTGGATATCCCACCTGCTCAAAGTGGAAAATTGCTGATAAAAGAAAGTCCCACCAGGATTCACCTACCCCTTGAAGACGTCACCCAAACAAAAACCATACAGCACACACAAAAGAACATCTACCGAAAATGTGGTTCCATGTTTCCTCCTCCATATAACAATATTCTTTAATAAAAATAACTATGACATTGTCGAACAATCATCAACTATCACCAAATAATATCGATGGCCCAATCGATATGGAATACAGCTGGGACCCTCCACATCTATATGCAAGAAATCAAAAATAAACTTAGCGATAGTAGAACTAACAGGACAGGTGGCTCTGTGATGTTTCCCTATCTGGCATGTATCACAATGGATCTTAGTAGATGGTGAAAGATGAGGGATAATATGGTGTAGCCTGTCCAAAGGTAGATGGGCAAGATGATTGTGCCAATATAGAGTACTCTCTGTAGTGAAACACATCTTACCTTGGCATGAAGCAGCAATTGGTATTTGAAACAGGTGATACATACCCTTCTCTTCATGTCTGCCACCAATCATCTTCCCCGTGAGCTTGGTCACTACTTGATTAGTCCTCCCTTTGCACTTTATGTATCTGATTTCGTCTCAGAAATAGTTGCTGCCTGATTGGGCATAGGAGGCTTCCTATGCTTGGTCCAGCACCAAGTCTCAACATGACCAATTCGGCCACAGAAAGTGCACGTGGGATGAGCTGTACCAGCCTATCCTCTATCACGTCCACGACCACGAGTGGAAGGGGAACCACGACCTCCACCAACAAGTGCAAAAGTTTGTCCAATTGTCTCTGGTGAAGATGAGGAAATTGTGATCCTGCAGTCGACTATAATATGCCTCCTCAAGAGATGGAAGCTTCGACAATGTCAGCATCTGAGAATGAACAACATCATCTCTGGGCCTAATAAGATAGAAAGTGGAGAACTGCTGTCTCCTTGCAGTACTCATGCTGACTAGTATATGTGCATACAGGTCTGTACGTGTTCTACTTTTCTAGAAGCCCCTTCAAGGTGGCACGATACTGAGGCAGTGGTTGAACCTCCTGTTTGAGTGTAAACATGTCATTGTAAATTTGGTACACTTTGCTAGAATTCCTTTCATGAGAATAAGTGTCATGAAGAGAATCCTAAATCTCCTTGGTGGTTTTGTAATACATAATACCATCTCCAATATGAGGCAAAACTACATTCATGATCTATGCTCTCATCATAGCATTGCCTTTCTTCCAAATGATGTATTTTCCTGTCTTATTTAGGGGCTCTGGCTCAAGAAGTATATGTTCCTTATCATGACCCTTAACCGTCATGAGGAGCATTTGTGACCAAAGAGCATAGTTGATTTCATCCAACTTCATGATGAGAACGAATAACTTTTTATAGTTCCCGCTGTCTGGGGTTGTCTTTCATGATACCCTAGCGAAGTAGCCATGATGCCCACAAGTCTTGGAAATCGCCAAAATCTGACCTGAAACAGCCTTTTAAGATCTATAGAATCACCATAAATCAGTGAAAAATGTGATATAAAATGAAATTCAGGTAATATATTTCTTGGAAATCACATTAAGACCACATAACCCCTCCAGAGGAGAATAAACACACATTAGGGTCATGGTGGACCCTTAGCGGCGCTCCAGAGACTCTTGCTGCCTCCCTTAGCGGGCGCAGAGATGGTGCAGCACCCACTGGTGGCGTTATTGCCGGTTAGTGGTGCTTCTGCTGCCACTGCTGGTGTCATTGTCGCTACTCCTAGCATTGTTGCTGTTGAGGATCAAGTCGGCGGTGTGTAGAGAAGGGAGGAGAGATTAGGGTTTCGGTGGTTTGGATAGGAGGCCTATTTCGGTGGGATACCAGAGCACTGATTTAGGACCATTGCTCTGATACCGAGTCAAAGAAAACGAATGATCTTATTGTAAAAAAAATCCTACACTTCTTTATATAGAAGAGTTGTTGGCAAAATTACATTAAAGAACCAACTAGAAATAAGAAAATAGCAAACAACCCTTATAAATTAAGAATAGTATGGAGAGGCTAGATAGCAAAAATAAATCTGATGTTGGATTGATTATCAAGAATTTTGTGAAAGAAAGAGACCCAATTTTTCACTATTATCTAAGTTATTTTTTTTAACAATGCTTTAGAGTTGTGTATACAGTGGCTACACTTATTCTATTCTTATGGTATTATTTATCAGACTACTTGTGGTTACTCCTAGCAGAATAATGTTGCTGAGAGGAAGCACCGTTGATGTTTCTCACACTTTATTGATACATCACTCTTATCACCTCGTTATATTGGGGTGATGTAGTTCTTACTGCTTGCTTTTTGATTAACAGGATGCCCAATTTTGCTATTCATTAGTAGGTTCCATGGAAACTTTTGTATTCGGATCAGAAGATGTTTCTAGTTACTCCCATGGTCTTTGGCTGTGTAGCTTTTGTTCATGATTTTACTTCGAAGAGAGAAACTGACAGGTAGGGAAATTAAATTTGTTTTCTTAGGGTATTTAAGTACTTAGACGGAGTTCCAATGTTTTGATCTAGTCTCCTCTCGTTGGTTTGTCTGTTGATGTTACCTTTTATGAGTCCATCCCTTCACCACTTTTAGTCGAGATTTACCTATGGAGATGAGCGATGCTCCTATGCCAGTTCCTCCTATTGTTATAGGAGCTACCTACTGCTATGCCTCCTACTACCACCACTAATCTGCTAAGATATATTGATCCATCGTCACTTACAGGAGGCTACATATTACCTTGCAGATACCTGATGAATGGAATTTCGTATGCAAAAAGATTTGATTTGAAACCTGTCGTTGCAGTCGCATAAAAATCCACTATCAAATAGAATTTATAACTGAAACTCTGGTGAGTCCAGGGTTGAATGCGGGGAGGCGAAAATTTGATTAAAAATTACGTTTGGAATTATTTTCGGAAAGCAGATTAGTTGGTTGAATTTAATCTGTGCTAGCTATTCTATTTAAGGAATAAATAATAGAATAGAGAGAATAATATAAATAAAGAGAAAATAGGGAGAATGAACAACTATTTCATAACCATAGCATTATGTCCATTACAACTAATTTCTATAACTAGAAAGCTGGAAATCCACACTAGAAAGTGGTAAAAAGAGAGGGATGAGAAAATCCTCCTCGACGGCTGCTTGGAGGATGAGTTGCGTTGACGGAGCGCCCGGACGAGGGAGAATGGAGATGGAGGACGGAGAACGAAGTAGGGCGACATCGCAACGGGATTTGCTTGCTAAATGATGGCGAGAAGACAAGCATGGGATGCTCCACAAAGGGGGTGAGAGCATGGGAAAATTATTTTACTCTAGCTCTAATGGAGCATCCTGGGTATAGGACCAGCTCGTAGAGCTTTGGAGGAGGTGAGAGAAGGGATGATGAGAATGAGGGGTATAGTGTCCCTTTTATAGGTAAGGGGAAAGGGGTAGCATGGTCTTGTTAAGGCCTTGAATTTAATATAGGGGTCTTTAGTGAAGGATACAGCCATTGCTGTAGCTAAGTGTCGGTGAAGTTGCGCGCTCCATCTCTGCTGTTCGCTGCTGATCAGATGCACCATAAGAGGCCACGTCACTCTCCTCTTCAGCCGTTAGCATGTGCTGCCTCGAGCGATCTCGGTCGTCTGATCACATGATTGGACGGCTTAGACGCTGCGGGCGCTTCCTCTTCAGCCGTTAAGAGGCCACGTAGCCTCTCTTTGTACTGTCAGATGAAGATCGGACGATTGAGTGCACTCACCTGCGTGCCTCATCGCGTTAGATCGAGCATGGAGTTTGCCGTTAGATCGTGCGTGGGCGCGCTCGCTCATCCGAGCTGCCACGTAACTGCATTCGTAGCCGCTCATCTTCGATCGGGTGGCCCCATTTCGCCCGTGCTTCTTCGTGGAGTAAATCCTCAGCGATAGAGCTCTCGACCACTAAGCTGTGCCGGTGGTTTGTCGCACTTTTGATTTTAAGAATGCGCACCCTCAGCCATTAGATCTCGATCCGACGATCGAGATCACGCGACCTTTGCTGAGGGAGAGTGCCGGAGGTGTTGGGTGACTGTGATGGTGCCATGTGGCGTTATCATGGCTGTCCATCTTCGTTGACTTGTAGATGGTGCCATAAAATATCGGATTGGATCAATTGTCACGCTGTTGGACTGAATTCGTTGATTCGAACTCATCCGTGTAGTTAGATTCTTCTTCTGAGATACAGATTTACAACACATTGATCCTTGGTCTCTAATCTTACTCGAACTGCATCTGATACTATGGAAGTTCTATCGGAGCGATCTCGGAGGCATTGGACTCCGATCGCTGCCTTGATCAGATCCGTACAGTTGGATCTTTAATCTGAGGTCTAAAATGATATCACCCTATCTCCTAGCCACAGAAAAGAGGTGAATTAAACTATAATTTGTATAAACTAGTCTAAATGCATGATGATGTATGCTATGTAATATTTATAATGTATGATGCTTTTATAGACCTACGAGCATGCATAAATAGGCATTTTAGGTCAATTAGATGTGTGCACATTAATACTCCATCGTCACTGTCCTCCCTTGTTTAGGTCAGCTCAGAGGCTTTAGACACTGATGACATATTGTGTAGTAGTGATGTACAGACAAATAAGCGAGCTTTCTTCTACGAATGATTCATTAGTCCATATGACTATATGTAGGTTTGGCCCTACGAGGAGGGGTGACGTAATAAATGCGGAAATAAAATATAAAGCAATCTCACCAAAGAAAACCAATCACACAATGTACACAAATGTTTTTAGGTGGAAACCCAAACCGGGTGAAAACCACCACCTAACCCTCTCGAGTTAGGATTTTCCGATCAACCTAGTTGATCAAATCCACTAACTGAATCACTTTAAAACGAGGGTGATTCAACCTCAGTACAACCACGCTACAAGTACGAGGGTAGCGTTTCTCAACCCCTTCTCTCCACGAGAAGGATTTTGTCCCACGAAGGAGACGGGAATTTGCAAAGCGAATACCCAACCAAAAGACAAAGATAAAATAAAACAAGTAATCCTATAGAGCCAACAAAAGAATTTAAACCTAGCTTCTATAGGAACTAGGAAACTCCCCTTTGCAAGGAGTGCGTCGAGTTGATGACGCGGTGCGTGTGTCACGCGATGGCGCAATGTCGCTCTCGTAGACAACGGCGAGAGAGCGGGTGCGCGAAGCTTGATGCTCTCAAGAGAATGGAGCTTGAGCTTGGAGAGCAAGAGCTAGCAAGGACACAAGAGAGTGGAACTATGTTGCTTAAGTGTGTCTTGTGATTCTCTTGGTGTGTCTAGGTGTAAAGGCTCCCCTTTATTTATAGAGGCCTTAGGAAGGCTTTGGAAGGCTTAGAAAAGCTTCCATAGCCGTTGGGTACAAAGCCCAAGTGAATCAGCCCGAAATCAAGAACAATCATTGTTCTGACAGGCTTATCAGACGTCTAATTATGGCATCAGACGTCTGGAACTTCACTTTAAGACGTCTGGAACTTCACTTTAAGACGTCTGATTCCAAGGTCAGACGTCTGATTTTGGGTAGGTCTCTCCCTGACTTGGACCAGATCTAAACAGGGTTTTTGCGCAAGTCCATCAGACGACATACAGGACGTCTGGCACTATGTCTGGACGTTTGGAAACCTACTTTTACTGTGGGAATTGATTTCCAAACGTTGCAATGGCTAGAAAATCTCTGAGAAGAGATTTTGGGTCAGCCGAGGCAAAACGGTCAATTATCAGACGTCTGGAAAGGCCTAAGGACGTCTGATAAGGCTCTAACGGTCATATTCTTGAGTGTATGCTAAGCCAGCCAACGGTCCATTAATTGGACGTCTGGCAAAATCACCAGACGTCTCCTAAAACGTCTGGTCTAAGGTCTGGACGTCTGATTTCATCAGACAGAACTAACTATGTCCAGCCTAACAGTTATCAGACGTCTGAAACAATAGCCAGACGTCTTAAAATACATTATCAGACGTCTGATTTTGGAATTAGACGTCTGGAAGTGTTGTTTGAGCCCTATATTGGTTTTCTAAGTATTCTACAGAAAACCTAAGTATCCTAGGGTTGTGCCGGTGTTCCTAGGACTACTGTTAGGGTACTTTGAGGCTCTTTAACAATATTCTAAGGAAAATAAAAAGAGCAAGAAAATAAGGACAAGAGATACAAGAAAGGATTAAAAGGAATCTATCATATTCTTCTTGTCTTCTATCTTCAATCTGTCGCTCCACGCGAACCTCCTCTGTTCTTCATTAATCTCCTCCAATCCATCCTGGATGCGAGCTCGAGTTCCGTCTAAACATGTCCACATTTGCAATTGACCTGAAATCTAGGACTCAAATTGCAAATGTTAAATAACACGTGTTTTGTTATCATCAAAACAAATGATCGTGGTGCTCTAGCACCAACACTATAGACTCTACTCTTTTGATTGCTACTCGGAAGGCTCCTCGAACTTGTGCTAGATATCATGTTGTCGACAGTCTTGCTATTGATGGCCTTAAGAACTCATTTGGGAGTTTTTGCCATGCTCTTGACACCTTTGAGATACCTGCTACATATCAGCAACCTATGCTCCAGCCAAAATGGTGTCAGGCCATTGAGGAGGAGATGGATGCACTACGAGCTGGAGGGACATGGGAGCGTACACTCTTACCTACCGGTGCTATTGTTATGGGTTGTTTTTGGGTGTTCGCACTCAAATACAATGTAGATGGGTCAATTGCGAGATACAAGGTTTACTCGGTGACATAAGGACTTCACATAGACTTTTGGAGTCGACTTCCTCGACACTTTCTCCCTAATGGCATGTCTGTCTACAATTTGCATACTGATCTCCATTGCAGTACATAGATATTGGTCTCTTCATCGATTGGATGTGAAGAATACTTTTCTCTATGGTGACTTACAGGAGGAGGCCTACATGTAGCAACCCTCTACCTACGAGGTTCAGGGGGAGTATGTGTGCAAAGTGTAGAAAGCCATCTATGGCGTCAAGCAGAGCTCAAGAGCTTGGTTCTAGAAGCTCTCTCAGGTGGTAGAGTCAGTGAGATTCCTCAGGTCATCTGTAGATCATTCCTTATTTGTCAGGACGGAAAAAAGGGGTAGTGATTCTTCTAGTATATTTGATTGTCACCAAGATTTGGGTCCCTTGCAAAATTTCCTTGGGATAGAGGTGACCCGTAGTAGGAGTAGCATTGTTCTATCTCAATGGAAATATGCCTTGGATGTTTTAAAAGAGAGGCATGCTCATAGCCAAATCAGCAAACATTCCCATGGATCTTAAGGCATGATTGTATGATAGTGATGCAGAGTTGGTTGACAGCAGGCAATATCGACAGCTGGTGGAAAAACTATTATATTTAACAGTACTTGGCCTGATAGTTCCTTTATAGTAGGAAAAAGTTGAGTCAGTTCTTGGAGAAGGTTACATTGGGTTCTGTTCTGATGGTGCTTAGGTACATGAAGAGAGCACCTGGAAATGGTCTCATTTTCACTAGAGGAGCATCTAGGTTAGGAGAAATGAATAACTTAGCCTTATTTAGAATCCCTACCTCTATATATAGAGAGAGGTGGGACAAATTACAACACAACTCCAAGAGAAAATAAAAACTACAAGTACACCCTCACAAACATAATAAACGAAGAGGTACAACACTCCCCCTCAAGCTAGAGCATAGATGTGAATCATGCTTAGCTTGGAATATCAAGCATCAAAAGTAGATCTGATAAGAGGCTTGGTAAATATATCTATTGTCTGGTCATCAGTAGAAGCTGGAGTTGTGTAAAGTAACACTTTCTGAATGATGTCTCTGGTGTATTGACAATCAACCTCCATGTGTTTTGTGCACTCATGGAACATGGGATTATTAGCTATATAAGTAGCTGCTCTATTATCACATTGCATCTCTATAGGTCCATCAATCTCAACATATAAATCAGTTGGTAGAGACCGAATCCACATCATCTTAATTGTAGCTTGGGCCATCGCCTTATACTTTGACTCTGCACTGGATCTAGAAACAACTGCTTGTTTGTTGCTTTTCCAAGTCACAAGGTTGCCAGCTAGATAAGTACAAAAACTTATTGTGGATTTCCGATCCAAATGGCATCCAACATAATCTGCATCAGAATAGCCTACCATTGCCATAGAAGTTCCTCTGGAGAATAGACGACCCTTTTCCGGGAGCCTTCTTGAGGTATTTAAGGGCCATCATCATAGCATCCCAGTGTTGTCGAGTGGGTTTAGTCATAAATTGACTTAACCTGTCAACTATATAAGATATGTCTGGTCTGGTGATAGTAAGGTATAACAGCTTTCCAACTAGCTGTCTATACTGTTTGTTATCCACAGTATCTACCTCAGTATCATACCAATGCACCTCAGGATCCATGGGTATATTTGCTGGCTTGGCCCTCAGCATACCAACCTCTTGTAGGACGTCTAGAGCATACTTTCTCTAGGACAAAACATCACTTTTGCTGTGAGCTATCTCTATTCCAAGAAAGTACCTCAACAGACCTAAGTCCATCACAAACTGATCAACTGGACATCGCTTGATCTCAGTTATTCCCTCAGAGTCATCTCATGTGACAATCAAATCATCGACATAGACAAGAACAATAACACCCCTGCCTGTCTTTCTAACGAATAATGAATGATCTGTAGATAACCTCTGAAGGCCTATAGATTCCACCACCGGAGATAATTTTTGGAGCTAAGCATAGGAACTCTACTTAAGGCTATAAATGACCTTACATAGTGTGCATACACACTCCTAAACCTCGTAACCTGGGGGTTGTTGCGTATACACCTCTTCCTGTAAATTCCCATACAGAAAAGCATTTTTGACGTTGAGCTGGCGTAGCCTCCAATCCCTATGAATTGCAGCTGCTACAGGAATTCTCACTATAGATAGGCGAGCAACTGGAGAAAATTTGTCAAAAAAGTCTACTCATAGGTTTAAGTAAACCCTTTTGTCACAAGTATGACCTTATACCTTGCAATCTAGCCATTTGGATTATACTTAAGTGCAAAGATCCAGCGACACCGAACAACAATAGTTCCCTTTGGCAGTGATGTCAACTGCCATTTGCCTTTACTCTAAAGAGTGGCCATCTCCGCTTGCATCGCCTGACGCCAGTTTGGATAAAGCATGGCCTCATGATATGTTGCAGGAATATGAGTAGTTGCTGAGGCACGATAGAAACTGGCAAATTCTGTTCCCATATTATCTATCACAAGGCTACCTACAATTGGATATCGTGCACAACTTTGTGGAGCCTTTCAAATAGCTATCGAAAGATCAAGATGATCTTCCTCAACAAGATCAATAGGGGAGTGCATCACTGAGCACGTGATTGCCAGTGTCTAAAGGTGCAGTGCTTACCTGACCTGGGGAGGCTGGAGGAGGCGGGGGGGGGGGGGGGGGGGGGGGACCTGCAAAGTAGTATGAGGCCTTGTATAAGTACGATTGGGCTCAACATATTTCTGTATCTCAGGAGTCACAGTGGTAGATGTCTCCATCTAAGGAATAGTACCAAGCGGTATAGGTGGTATAGGCATAGGAGCAACATCAATAGTAGGAGGCAACTCACGACCAAAAGTAGAAAAATACGGAATCGTCTCATGAAAAGTAACATCAGCAGACATAATCATGAGATGCAATATGATCAAAACATCGATATCCTTTGTGTCCATGAATAGCCCAAGAAAACACACTTCACTGCTTTAGGTGCTAGCTTATCCCGTCTAGGATCAAGAAGATGCACAAAGGCAACACAACCAAACACCCGAGGTGGAACATGAAACAACTGTCTATTAAGATACAAAACTTGCCATGGGATCTGTTAATGGAGAGCAGAGTTGGGCATCTTGTTAATCAAAAATCACGCGGCCAACACTGCATGTCCCCAATATAACGAGGGAATAGAATGATGAAGCAACAAGGTACATGCCACATCAACTAAATGCCTATGCTTCCTCTCAACAACACCATTATGCTGAGAGGTATGGGCACAGGTAATTTGGTGTATAATGCCTTCAGATTTATAAAAAGATTTTAAACTAGTACAAAATTCCAATGCATTATCCAAGCAAAACATTTTAATAATAATAGATAACTGGTTTTTATTTCAATAACAAAATTCTCAACAATGATTCCTACCTTGGACTTATTTTTCATAAGAAAAATCCAAGAAACTCTAGACAAGTCATCAACCAAGACAAAAAAATACTGATGGCCTAATCGGTCAGGAATCCAGTTAGGACCCTATACATCCATATGAATAAGTTGAAAAACAGAAGTAGACTCAGTATGAGTAGAAATAAGAAAATTGGCACGATGATGCTTACTAAGTTGACAAGCATCATAAATAATAGTAGCGATGGAAGGAATGTAAGGGATAACGCGTTTGAGTCTCTCCAAGGGTAGATGACCAAGGTGAAGATGCTGCTAGAATGGAGATCCAGAAGTACTTCCCCTATGGCCAACAACAACTGCAGTAATAGGCAAATGGCTCAGATGGTATACTCCCCTTCACGTTCTCCACCAATCGTTGTCTTTGTGAGCTTGTCCTGCAAAATACATGACTGTGAGTCAAATATAGCTCAAAAATTTAATTCCTTGGTAATGCTGCTGATAGCAAGAAAACTAAGAGGAAAATTTAGTATATAAAGAACATTAGACAATTGGAGGGTAGATGATAGAGGAACATCTCCCTTTCCAACCACAGGAGAACGATGACCATCAACAACTTGTACAGCCTTGGTGCAACAGGACTCATGGCAGGAAACGAGTCATGATCTCCACATAAATGTATCGAGGAACCGCTGCCAACTAACCATTCACCAGATTTCAATGGAAAGGAGCAAACCAACTCACCACTTGAGGACGAAGAGGCAAAAGCTGCAATATCTACAGGATGAGAAGTAGAATTGGATGAAATGAGTTAATCTCTTATTGAAAACCCTAGCTTTCTTATGTAGAGAGAGATCAAAGAGGGTAAAAGTATAAGAGTGCCCCTGAGGAGCTAAAAACCCAAAAATCCATACAAATAATAAATAATAATATGTTTTAATACTTTCCCTTAAGCAGGAGCATAGATATCTATCATGTTTAGCTTGGATACACAAAATTTCAAATAAGGATCTGGCCAAGAGCTTGGTAAATATATCCGTAATATGCTCTTTAGTTGTGAATGGTGTTGTATATAGTAGCCCCTTTTGAATGATATCCTTAGTATAATGGCAATCAACCTCACCATGCTTTGTTCTCTTGTGAATTGCTGGGTTGTTGGCATTGAAGGTGGTTGCTTGGTTATCACACCGCATCTCCATTGGGCTAGAGAACTGTATCTGCAAGTCAGTGAGTAGGGACTTCATCGACATCATCTCTACAGTCGTCTGAGCCATGTCCTTTTATTCAGACTCGATACTCGACCTCCCTGCCAAAAAGGTGCAGAGCCTAGTAGTGGATTTGTGGTCTACATGACATTCGACGTAGTCTACATCAGAATAGCCAACCAAGGTCATATAAGACCCCTTGCAGAAGAGGAGACCCTTCCTAGGAGTCTTCTTGCTGTATCGGAGCACCATCAATGTTGCTTCCCAGTGCTGATGTGTTGGCTTGGCCGTGAACTGATTCAATCTCTCCACCGCAAAAGAGATATTGGGCCTCGTGATAGTGAGATATAGTCGTTTGCCCATAAGTTGCCTATACTGCCTGCTGTCTACCAACCGTGCATCCTTATCATGAAGTGACATCTTGGGGTCTATAGGAATATTGCCCTCATTGGCCCCAAACATACCCACCTCCTGCAAGATGTTCAATGCATACTTCCTCTGGGACAGGACCATGCCCTTTTTGTTGCGAGCAACCTCAATACCAAGAAATTATCATAAAGCCCTTAAATCTTTCATGATAAAGTGCTCTGCTAGAATGTGCTTAATCTCAGCAACACCATGCTCATCATCTCTTGTGACAATTAAGTCATCAACATATACAAGAAGTACCATAGTACCTCGTTCAATCCTCCTGACAAAGAAAGAGAAATCAATTGTCGATCTCCTGAATCCAACTCCCTCTACAACTTGAGACGACCTCTGAAACCATGCTCTGGGACTCTGCTCAAGGCCGTAGATGGCCTTCTGTAGGTTGCATACACAGTCCCCCTAAGCCTTAAACCCAGGTGGCTGCTGTATATAGACTTCCTCTTGGAGATTTTTATAAAGGAAGGTATTCTTCACATCCAGCTGATGCAATGGCCAATTTAGCTGAACTGCCACTGCTATTAGCACCCATACCGTAGGATGTTTGGCTACTGGTGAAAAGGTATCAAAGAAGTCCACCCCATAGGTTTTGGTGAACCGCCTTTCCACGAGGTGTGCTTTGTATCTGGCAATACCTCCATTTGTGTTGAACTTCACAGTGAACACCCATCGACAACCAACAATCATAGCACCATTTGGAAGTGGAGTGAGCTTCCAGGTCCTACGGCCTTTAAGAGCTACGATCTCGTCCTCCATGGTTGCTCGCCACTTCAAATCAAGCATGGCCTCACGGTGAGTTGCTGGAATTTGAGTAGTAGCCAACACCTAAGTGAATCCTGTAAACCTGGGGGCTAAGCCGTCAGTAGCAAGTGTCCTAGCTGTAGGATAAGTAGTGCAGGCCCGTGGTCTCTTCTGAATGGTTATCGGAAGATCTAGATCATCACCTGTCACATCATCTGTTCTGTCCCTGTGATCAGCACATGGCAAACACGAGTCAATGTCTAAAGGACTCACCTGAGAATCTAATAGTGAAGGTGAGGGTTGGGGGCCCTGAAAGGTAGTATGAGGATGAACATATGTCTGAAATGGCTCAGTCAGACGAGAAAAGGATAGCGTAGCGGGTGGTGGTCATGTAGTAGGAACAGGAGTCTCAGGAAAATTCCTAGAGCAAATGGGTGTAAATGGCATAGGTGCCATGTCACCCTCAGAAGGCATCTCAGCAGCAGAAGTAAAGAAGGGTATCACCTTATGAAAGGTGAATCCACCGAAACAAAGTGTTGAGAAGTAATCAGATCAAAACATCGATACCCTTTTTACGTTCAAGTATACCTAAGGAAAACACACTTCACTGCTCTCGGTGCTAGTTTATCCCGACCAGGTCCTAACAGGTGGACAAAAGCAAACATAACCAAAAGTTCGAGGGGTGACGTGAAAAAGAGGTTTATCAAGTTACATAACCTGCAATGGAATCCGTTCATGTAAACAACATTAGGCACCCTATTGATCAGAAAACAGGCAGTCAAAGCAGTGTCACCCCAGTAAAAAGGGGGGACTGAATGGTGAATCAACAATGTACGAGCAACATTAAGAATATGTCGATGTTTCCTCTCATCAGAATGAGGGCACATGCTCTCATGGATAGTGCCACAACTGGAAAAGAAAGTGTGCAATCGAGTAGTACAAAACTTTAAGGCATTATCAGACCGAAAACGCTTCACTAAATAAGAATGCTGAGTTTTTATTTCCTTAACAAAATTTTCAATAATTTGTCCCACATCGTACTTATTCTTCAAGAGAAACATCCAAGAAACACGGGAAAAATCCACTAACACAAGAAAATATATGTTCTAAAGCCGATCAGGAATATGACTGGGACCCTAAATATCCATATGAATTAAATCAAAAATAACAATAGAAGACACTGAAGAAGTGGAAAAACTAGCTATGTGGTGCTTGCCCAGTTGACAAGCATCACAAGTTAGAGCAGTAGTGGAGGATATGCGCGGCAAAACATGTCTGAGGCTATCAATAAGCAAGCGGCCAAGGCGGTGATGCCACTGAAGAGGAGTTCCAACAGAAGCAAGGCCCTGGGTAGTAGAAGTAGCAATAACAGTACAGCTTAGACGGTACACCCCCTATTCCTCATGCCCTCCACCAATCGTCTTCCCAGTGAACTTGTCTTGCAAGACACAAGAAGATGCATCAAATATAGCTCGGCAGTTCAGATCTTTACTAATACTGTTAACAGACAGTAAACTCCATAGAAAATCAGGTACATAGAAAACATCTGTTAGTCTCAAAGTAGGAGATAAAAACAGATCTCCCTTGCTAACAAGTGGCGAATGTCTCCTGTCTGCCACCTGTACAACTCTAGCTAGTGTGACTGATGTTAACTAAGAGAAAGATCCGTTGTCACCATATAGGTGCTTGGACGCACTGGAATCAATCAACCAATCACTAGAGGATAAGAGTGACGATATACTAGTCGTAGGTGCCTCAAAGGAGGTGGCAATAGTTGCAGTATTTGAAGGCTGAGAAGAGGATGCCTGAGTCAATTGAGCAATCTACTGCCGTAAGATCTCAATCTCTATGTTAAGGGAGTTGACATTAGGACTGGGGAGGGCTCCATCAGTGATCTCGGCTGCTTAATTGGCCACGGGTGGCCTACCATGCTTCTGCCAGCATGTAGCCTCAGAGTAGCCAAGTTTGCCACAGTAGGTACACGGAGTCCTAGTGCATGTACCAGAAGAGTATCCGCGTCCACGACCACGTGCAGGATGAATAGCACCCCGGCCACATCTAGGGATT
The DNA here is from genome assembly GCA_037157565.1 of Thalassia testudinum. Lineage (NCBI taxonomy): Eukaryota > Viridiplantae > Streptophyta > Magnoliopsida > Alismatales > Hydrocharitaceae > Thalassia > Thalassia testudinum. Next base: position 17,514,530 of record JAZHRO010000015.1, on the reverse strand, counting down.
GCAGCTAATGTGGACGTTTGAGCACTAGAGTCAGGAGCAGGAGTGGGCACTGCTACTCTGCTGAGTTTGCTATAAGCTTCCTTCAGGGTAGGAAGCTCAAGAGAGACTGTCGACTGCCTCCTAAAGCTCCACCAAGACTCACAGACACACCCCGACAAATAGGAGTGATGCCTCTCCAGCATTCCCTTCATGAGGGAGTAGGACTATGGCAGCATGCGTCCTTCCTGACACAAGTGGAAGAGGTCGTAGAAGACTTGGAAAACCCATGCGGAGTTCTTGGCATGTAAGTCTCACACAAGGACTCCCACATCTCCTTCGCTGTGGTGTAGTACATGATCTCATCCCCTATTCGGGGAATAAATGTTTGCATGAGCCATGCATAGACCATGGCATTGTCTTTGTCACAGTTGGCATTTGTGCCAATCTTGTTTGTAGGCTTTAGATTCATAAGAATATGGTTCTTCCCATGACCCCTGGCAGTCATAAGGAAGGTCTGGGATCATCGCGGGTAGTTAGTCTCATCTAACTTGACGATGGGTCTGAAGAACGGATTTTTAAGTACCCCGGTGTCCGAAAGAGAGCACAACATCACCTCGGACTGATCATTTGAAGCTATCTTCGCACTCCGAAAGCCTTAATCAACCTTATATCAGCAAGAAAACATTTAATAGATTTGAAACAGGATGTGTTCAGATCTGCATCTTCAACAAGAAGCCCCCTTGGATGGGTGTTAGCCTAACTTGGGTGTGGCGAGAACACCCAAGATGGCCCCAAGGGAACCTAGGTCTTTCTCTCCTTGTGATTTGAAGGGACGTAGCCCTAGAAAGGGGCTACAAACCCCTCACACGTGTAACGTTGTCGCTGCATGTCGCTCTTGGCTGTGCGTCGCCGCCGCTACCAGCGTAGCGTCACTGCCACGTTGCTTCTGCCATATAGCGTCGCCGCCACCGCGCCACTCATGACGTGCAGAGTTGCTGCCGCGTCACTTAGCACCGTCGCATGCTGCTCCTGCGGCGCGTGTGCCGCCGTTGCGTGCCGTTGATGGAGGGGTACCGGCGTTGGGTTAGGGAGAGAGAGATTTGGTGGTATGGTTTCGAAGGTCTTAGGGGTGGGATACCTAGAGTTATGGTCTAGGACTGGTGCTCTGATACCAAATTGGATAAATGAGTTTATCTCTTATGGAAAACCCTAAGATCTCTTATATAGAGAGAGACAAAAAAGGGTAAAAGTACAAGAGTACTCCTGAGGAACTAAAAGCCCAAAAACCCATACAAATAACAAATAATAATATGTGCTAACAAGTAGAAGCATGCGTTAGTTGGGAGAATTGCTGAAGATCATTAAATTCAACCTTGGAGACCACCTCTGTAGATGTCTCTGAAGTATTTGTTGCCTGATTAGCAACGGCAGGCTTACCATGCTTCTACTACTAAGTGGCCTCAGTTTGCCCTACTTGACCACAATAAATGCAAGGGGTACGGGTATGGCCCCCAAATCCACTTCCATGACCATGACCACGTGAAGAAGGTGCACCTCTACCACGTCCATGGGTCACAACCAAGCAAAGGTTTGGCCTGTAGTATCTGCTACCAGAGTTTGAATGGCAATCTGGTTGAGCCTACTATATGTAAAGTCAAGATCTGCTCCCTAGCCGTTGTGAATTCAGGACCAAGTCCTTATAGGAATAGAGAAACAACTAACTCTTTCCTAAAATCACGCCAAGAGGTTCATGTACAACCAGGCCAATAGGAGTTGTCTCTCTCCAAGAGACCCTTCATAATGGAGTAATAATGCGCCAAGGAATGACCCTCCTGACGAAAATGGAACATTTCATGTTAGAATTGGAACACTCTAGAGGAATTCTTCTTATGAGATTGTCTCACGAAGAGAATCCCAAATCTACTTGGTTGTGGTGCAGTATATGATCTCATCACTAATTTTAGGGATAACGTAATTTATCGTCCAAGCACAAACCATTGCGCTATCTCTATCCCAATTAGCATTTGCACCTATCTTCATGGCGGGTTCTGGGCTACTCAGGATGTGCTCCTTCACATGACCTCTAAAGGTCATCAAGAAAGTCTGGGGCCACCAAGAATAGTTGGTCTGATCAAACTTGATGATAGGATCAAAAAACGTGACCTCGGATGAATTTGAAGAAACCATCTTTCTCTTGCCCACGAACCTACACTATTTGAGAATGCTTCAAATCACCAACTCAAGCCACAAACATCTAATTTGTGATATAAAACCACAAAAATCAGATTCACCAAGGCAAAAAACTCAAATTTAATCCGATTTAGATAAGAGAGAAACGAGGGCCAACAAGGTGGCTGGTGGACAAATCCATCAGCAGCAGATTAGTCGGTGGCCTATTCCACCCCCAACGATGTGGCTGGCACTTGGCAGTCTTAAACATGCACCAGTGTTAATGCTGTTGGCCTAGATTTGTCGAGCGACGACTCAAGGGAGGCCTACAGGGGCCTGTTAGCTGTTGTGGCTGCGTTGGTGGACCAACATTGGCTGGAGGGCGACGTCAGTGGAGCAACATTGGCTGGAGGGCGGTGTCGGTGAAGGAGATCAGTTGGTTAAAGGAGAGGTTGGGAGATCAGTGGAGAGGTTTGGAGGCTTATTTGGGTGGCATATCGAGAGCTCTGGTCTAGGACAACCGCTCTGATACCAAGTTAGGAGAAACAAATAACTTAGTTTTATTCAAAAACCCTACCTCTCTTTGTATATAGAGAAAGTGGGACAAATTACAACACAATTTCAAGAGAAAATAAAAATTACAAGTACACCCTCACAAACATAATAAACCAAGGGGTACAACAATCTATGACAGTAGTTGGATATTCTGACACAGACTATGCAGGTAGCTATGATGATAGGAAGTCTACTACAAGCTTCTGCACGTATGTTGCAGGGAATTTGGTGACTTGGAAAAGCAAGAAGCAAACAACTATTTCCAGGTCCAGCGTAGAGTTTGAATATAGAGCCAAGGCTTAGACCTTTGCGAAGATGATGTGGGTGAAAGCCCTGCTTACTGATTTACATATACAGATTGATGGACGCATAGAATTGTGGTGTGCTAACCGAGCTGCCACATATATTGCACGCAATCCTATGTTTCATGAATGCACCAAGCATGTGGAGGTAGCTTGTCACTATACCATAGATTTAAACTAGAAGGGATTCACCTTTACTGCTCAGGTGGCCTTAGAGGCCTAGGCTGTTGATATATTTACCAAGCCATTGGTAAAATCCGCCTTCAATACTTGTTTGACCAAGCTGAACATGATAGATATCTATGCTCCAGCTTGAGGGAGAGTGTTGAGTATTCTTTATTATTATGTTGGTGTGCTTGTTATTCTTCTTTTTTTAATGGGGTTGTCATGTAATTTTGCACCCACCTCTCTCTCCACGCAAAGAGAGGTAGGACTTGAGAATAAAGTAAAGTCATTTCATTCTCTCAGCATTCTCCAGCATTTTGTGCACTTCATCTGTTTTTTCTATCTCTCTCCATCAATAACCCCGTTGACAATTCTTTAAGAGTAGATTAGTCTCCTTGTCATGAAATTTGTATCTGATTCCCTTTCAAAGTCGGGCAAGTGGTCTTTCGAAAATTTTCAGAATGAGAGAAGGTTGACGCTCAGAGAATGTGACATTCTTCATACTTTTTAATCCAGATGAATGTCCGAAATGTGCTCAAGAGAGGCAATGCCACCGTCTCTTATGACAGAGTCTAGGGAATGGGAATCCATGCGAGCATCTCTATTTTCTGACTAAGTTTTTTTATATTGCCTTGTATGAAAAAGAGATAAAAATTTATAATGCTCAGATTTAGTTAGCCTCCATAATTTTCTTTACGTTGTTCTTGTCTGTCTGTTACCTTCTTTCAGGTTGTTTGAAGAATGCTTTCAGAGAAGGTGGTATAGGACAGCTGCTTGTTATATTCTGGTACTAATTCATTGCTTTTCAGTAATATTGTTTTGTTAAGTTGTGATTGTTCAGGCTTCACATTTACTAGTTTAGAGAGAGAGAGAGAGAGAGAGAGAGAGAGCTTGCTATATTCCGGTGCCAATTCACTCCTTGCCCATAATATTGTTGTCTTAAGCTGCAATTTTTCAGCCTTGCCATTTACTGTCTCTCTTTTTTTTTGTGGGGAGGAGTATTCCCAGATAATTGTTTGATCCAGAGATACAGGGTTAGGATTCCCAGATAATTGTTTGATCCAGAGATGCACGTATCTGCTGTAGCTTTTGTTCACTGTTATTGATTAACATAGCCCATATCCTTTACCTAAGGGGACTTAAATTACCTCAATATCTGATGGTTCCTGATGTGTACCTCTTAGGGCCTGGCTAACACAACCAATAGAAAAATAAAATGGTAATCGGGACTTGGGAGATGGGTGAGGGTGGAGTGTGGCAAGGACAAGGACGATAGATGCAACTTGAAGGTTGTAGTGTTATAGCTACCAAGGTTGGGGACATGTTACAAGGGATTTTCAAGAGCTCTTGAAGTGTTTGCATTGTGCAGATGTTGACCATCTTCAGTGGTCATGTCTGAGGTTGGATGTGGTGGATGTAATGCAAGGTAGTGGTTCTTCAATGTCCATAGGGACTACTAGAGCTTTGCTTGTTGTAAAGAGGAACAGTAGATGGTGAGACCTTCAAATTGGAGGATTACAAGGTGGTGAGTTGAATGGTGAATCGAGTGTTGGGAGGGGTTCAAGGTCCTTCTGACGGGGTTGTTGTGCGGTGTTGTGTTTCATGTGTAGAGCTTGTGGGCATGTGGCGGTGGTTTGCTATGACCCGATTTTCTGTGTGGTGTGCAAGGGTGTGGGCCGTCGGGAATGGGTTTGTTCGAAGAGGATGATTCCTCCTCCATTGTCGTTTCCTCCTGCCCTTGAGGTGGTGACTGACAACTTTTCTTGCGGAGGGTGTCGAGATGGTGTCCTATGCTATGCCGTTGTTGGAGTTTTGGTTAGAGGTCATTATTCTTTGGAGGGGGTTAAGAGTTCTGTTGAGAAGCTTGGTCTTCTCTCTAAGTGGAAGCTTCCCTCCTTTCCTTCCTCTCGTTTGCTTCTTTTCAGGCTCATGGTTGAGGGCATTGAGCATTTATGCTTTGTCGAGATGAGGGTTGGTGGTGTGATTTGTTGAAGGTCACCAACTTTGTACGATGGAGCTCTTGATTATCGAGCGCTTGTGAGACCTACCGTTTGGTTCTCAATTATTGGTATTCTGCTGCGATTAAGGAGTTGGGAGGTGGTGAAGGGGGTATGTGCCCCTTTCGCGTCGATGAGGTGCTGTAAAGGAGTTGGTATCTTTGAAGGAGACATTTCTCATGTTTTTGTGGAAGGTGAGCTTCTCCATGGTCATGTTTTTCCTATGAAGGCTTTCGTGAGGCATGCTGGTTGTTCCTGGTTGGTTCTCTTTAAGAAGATTGTTGATGCATCATCTCGTCAATCCTCTTTCATCGCGATGGTGGATCGTGGTGGTCGGAAGGTTGCTAGTGGCAATGGGTGGAGGCCTGCGGCTTCGTTGAGGAGGTGTGTTAGTTAGATTTGGAAGATGGTGGGTCTTCGGGGAGATTCAAATTTCAAATCTCATTTGGTTGGTCCTTCCAAGGTCAGTGTCATGATAACATTTCTTATTGGTTTCCTCGAAGAGGACACCTACATGGAGTAACATGAGGGTTTTTGAGTAGGTCGGGAAGAAAGGTGTGTAAGCCAAAGAAGTTCATTTATGGACTTAGCTGGAACATTCGATTTAATGAGACCATAAAGAGTTACACATTCCTTCAAAATCTGGATGAACCTTGCATCTACAAGAAGGCTAGTGAGAGTACTATCACCTTTCTAGTATTGTACGTAGATGACATGTAGGAATGTTATCTAGTGTAAAGGTCTAGCTATCCCAGAACCTCGAGATGAAGGATCTCAGAGAAGTCTTTTATATCTTAGGTTTGAAGATGTTCCAAAGTAGATATTGGGATTATTACAAGAAGGATACATAACTAAGGTCTTGGAGATATTCTGCATTGATAACTCCAAGAAGGGCTTTCTCCCTATTAGACATGGGGTTTCCTTGTCAAGGGAATGTCTCATCAAACAGTTGAGGAAAAGAAAGCCATGAGTGGATGTCCATATGCTTCTGTAATAGACAACTTGATGTATGCCATGCTTTGTACACGACTAAATACCTATCACACAGTAGGAGTGGTAAGTCATTACCAATCAAATTCGAGAAAGGAACACTGGACTGCTGTCAAGAACATGCTTTAGTACCTGAGGAGGACAAAAAAATATTGCATATTCTTTGGAGATGGAGAGATCTCCCGGTGTTAGGGTATACTGACTCTTAACTTCCATCTGACATTGATGATAGGAAGTCTATGTCTGGCTTTGTTTTCTTGTTGAAGCAAGATACCATGACTGATTCAACGATAGAAGTTGAGTACAACGCTGCATTTGATGTTGTGAATGAGGCGTTGTGGATATCTAAGTTTTTTGAGGAGATTGGCGTAGTTCCCTCCATGCAGTCACCAATCCTACTATTGTGCGACAACATGGGTGCCATTATGCAGGCGAAGGAGTCTCGCTTACACCAGAAGAGCAAGCATATGAGAGGAAGTTGCATATCATTTGGCAGATTGCCAAGCATGACAATGTAATGATCACGAAGGTGGCCTCTAAGAATAACATCACTGATTTGCTAACGAAGGCCTTGACTAGAGAGTTATTTGATTGACATATGTGTAATATGGGCCTAAAAGAGGTTTCAGAATGGCTACAAGGGACAGTGGGAGTCTGTTAGATTTTGTGTGTCCTAAGCAAGCCATCGGAATCATGTAATATGATTACATTTTCTTTTGTATAAAAGAATTAGATTATTTTCCAGTAAATGAATTGGATCCCTTACTATAAATAAGGTGACATAGTTAGCCAAATCGAATAAATTTGATGTGTGTTTGATTTGGAGATTTAAATGGTTTAGAGGATTCGATAGCATATTAAGAAACTATCTAATTGGATTCCAGTCAGAGTTGGGATGGCAACCTTCTCTAGAGGTCATCGCCTGATTGATGTTCTTCATTGAAGATTTAAGAACTATGACACGGGTCATGTTAATAAGTTATCGTGATGAAACATGAGATAGTTGAAGTCCTTCTCAAATGTTCTTATGGAGAAGGCATATCTTTTGACTTGAGACAGATATATCTCTATTTATGAACACATGCATTTAGTGGATCAATAGTAGATGCATCCACTTTGATGCTAACATTGGAAAGCTAGTATATGTGGGATGAGATAGGAGGCACATGATCTCTCGAAGGGATCACACTAATCCGTTACATAAGTGTATGTGACAGGTTGGAGGAATGAGCTTGCTTCGTGTATATGGGAAAACGATAATTCCGCATGTGGTCGTAGAGTCTTGATCATACTGAATGCAAGAAAGAGAAGGGGATAGACCTTTGAGAAAGGATCTGATCTTCGTTCTTGTCCCAGTGATACAAAGAGATATATGAAATAATATTATCCAAGAACGGTAGTATAATGAGATTAGACCTTAAGATAATATTATCCTCCTGTGTGAAGGATTTACTGGTATTTAGAATACCTAAGGGGGTGTAGTGCTAAAATTCTGCGAATCTTAAAGTTTTATTTTTGGCGTGATGAAACCAACAATAATTTTGACGTGTTTCTACTTGAAGGATAAATCAATTGTAATTTAAATAGTTAAATTGTACTTCATTTGATGATTAATGGCACCTAATTTGATTTGGTAGAAAATCTAAGGATTGGATTGCAATTAATTTATGTTTGGAAAATAGATCTAAACATTTCATAATTTGTAATGGGTCAATTATGTAAAATTCAAATAGGATTTGATCCCTTGGGCCCCATTAAATTAGGATTGGGATTCGAATCCTTATAAATATCTTTTGATTCAATCAATTTATTTGCAATCAACCATAGCAATTCTTGAGAGCTAGCCGCTAGAGAAGAAAGAAAAAGGTGCACTAGGCCTCTCCCCTATAGCCGGTCGTCTGATCAGCCTATTGGATGATTGGCACAACTGGGAAAAAGATCAAGTTATATTATTCTGAAACCCTACTACCTCTCTTTATATAGAGAGAGAGGTTGGAGCAAATTACATAATAGCCTTACAAGAAAAGTAAAATAATAAAGTGCCCAAATCGAGTAATCAAATAACTCAACACTCCCCCTCAAGATGGATCATAGATGTCAATCATGCTCAACTTGGAAATACAAGAATAAAAGAGTGTGTTAGGGGCTTAGTAAAGACATTGGTCGCTTGCTCGTCAGAAGCAACCTGTGTAGTGAAGATGAATCTTTTCTGGATCAAATCCTGAGTATAATGACAATCCACCTCCACATGTTTTGTGTGCTCATGGAACATGAGGTTATTAGCAATATAAGAAGTTGCTCGATTATCACATCGTACCTCCGTAGGGACATCAATCTCGATGCATAAATTAGTTAAAAAGGACTTTATCCACATCTACTCAGCTGAAGTCTGGGTCATAGCCTTGTACTCTGATTCAGCATTGGACCTGGAAACAACAACTTGCTTTTTGCTTTTCCAAGTAATCAAATTCCACACAACATAAGCAGCGAAGCGTGTAGTGGACTTCCTATCATCATGATTACCTGCATAATCTACATCTATGTATCCAACCACAATCGTAGAAGTCCCTCTTGTGAAAGGTCTTGTCCTTGTGCTTTCTTCAAGTACCTAAGCACCATCATAGCAGCATCCCAATGGTGTCTAGTAGGTTTCTCCATGAACTGGCTCAACTTCTCAACAATAAAAGAGATGTCAAACTTAGTGATGGTCAAGTACAGGAGCTTTCCCTCAAGCTGCTTGTATTGTCTGCTATCCACCGTCTTTGCATCTCTATCATATAATTGTGCCTTTGGATCTATAAGAACATTAGCTAGTTTAGCACCTAACATCCCAGTTTCCTTCAACACATCCAGAGCATATTTTCTTTGAGATAGAACAATTCTACTCTTGTTCCGAGTTACTTCTATCCCAAGAAAATATCGTAGTAGCCTTAGATCCTTCATAACAAATTGTTCTGCCAAAGTCCCCTTAATCTCTGCCACACCTGTCATGTCATTGCCAGTAACTATGAGATCATCAACATATACAGGGAGCACTACCACTCCTTTCCTTGTCCTCCTGACAAATAAAGAATGATCAACAAACGACCTCTGGAAGCCAACAGACTCTGCTTGTGAAAGCTTCTGGAACAAAGTTTTGGGACTCTACTTTAGACCATAAATAGCTTTTTGTAGATGGCATACATACTCCCTTGAACCTCATAACTTGGGGGTTGTTGTACATAAACCTCCTCCTGAAGATCTTCATAGAGAGGCATTCTTCACATTTAACTGGTGAAGTTGCCAATCCTTTTGAACTGCAATACAAATCAGTATACGAACAATGGATAGATGTTCCACCAGGGAAAAAGTATCGAAGAAATCAACCTTGTAAGTTTGAGTAAAGCCCTTTGCCACCAAAGGCGATATACCCATGAAGTGTATGGAATCATTTAAAACTTTTCAAAAATACAAAATATAATCCTAAAACCGATTGAATCAGATTAAAAAACTCAGAAACTATTTTCTCCAATTACACAAGTTAGGGATATTACCTCTATAATTGGCTATCATGGAAATGTGGCAGTGTGTGGAATCGTATCCACATATCTACGCGAGTCTCCAATACGAGTGTAATGCCCCGCAGTCACAACTTGAGCACATCACCTGGTTGTTACCTAGTTAACATTGTTGAGTCATAGGCCTTAATGGACCTACCACCAACTGGCTCAAAATGCTTGAGTCCATGATAACTAGTAGTATGCCTCCACCCTTATATATCACTTGAAACTCTCCTAAGTTTCCCTATGGTACTATCTTTTGGGGGCATATTGAGGTACTTGGACATTTAGGTGCTAACAAGGCACAACTCCTTCGTGTTTCTTGATGAATGAGCCACCGGAGTCGCATGAGAAAGACCTTTACGTAGCAGAGACCTTCGTTTCTTTACCAAGCAAAGGAGCACCAAAGGAGGAAGGGGGTGTGCCTTCTTTTCTTTATAGGAGCGGATGACCAAAGAGGGGGTTTTGGGTGCCTCTTAATCCATTGATTGATTAGCCTTCACTTGTTGGAACACCCCTCTTTATATAGAGTCTGAATCTTAGGATTTCAGAGAAACCTTCTTTTTCTAAAATTCCAACAATGACCTCTAATCCTCGTACTGTTTAAAGGAAATTCCAATAATTTGATAATTACCAAAATTTCCTTGGTGCTTCTTTGAGCATATTTTACTTATATATTTCAACTATTTGAAATATATAATTAATTTCCTCCTATTTCTACACATGTAGTTCTATATTGTGCTATAAGGAGATCTTGTAGGCAATCCGAAGTCCATTTATGATTAGGATCACCTTGGATCAAGGGTTTAGATCAAATATTTATTTAATTTGATTCTACTAATCATTTCCCAATTCTCCATTTGAGATATACACATTGATAAATTAATCTAAGCATTACTTCATAATTCTTCAATTAGTTTGTAATCTCTAATTTATCAATTAGCTCCATTCTTAATCAAAATCACTAGATCTTCATTATACAACCCTAGTGAAGCGTATCGACTACTGGATTGTTAAGACAGTAGCCAATCCCTTGAGATATACCATATATCTTGCATACATGGAAACACATACGAGCAGTTCAAGGTTTAGGATCATATTCCATTGTCATCCCATCACAAATTGGTCTGCGTAAATTACCATTATATTTTGGATGGAAGACATGCTAGATAAATTCTCTAAGTTCATCCAGCCAATCTATCCATCGAAACGACTACTAGTGAAATCGAACATCCAAAGTTATAACAATAAAGCTCAAACTCCATTTCAACTATTAGACTTGTGTAAACCCCATTTTGAGAAGACATATATCCTATATTGGATTATGCAAACCGGATTCTCCACATATTGGCCTCACACTCTGTGAAAGTCATTATATTGCTAAATCTATATGACCCAGATACCGATATAGACTCTTGTCTTAGGTATATAGACACATGCCTCTTTCTATAAGGATAATCATTGGAAGAGGATTTTGTGATCTTAGTTTTGTTGATCTACTCCTTGATCATGCTCACGTGACAATTTTGGACTCTCCAATCCTTATGGAATTCCTTCCATCAGAAATTCAATCAGGTGTCAACCTCATAAGATAAACGTGAAAGATTGTCATCTCTTCGAAGATTGAGAGTTATGATCAATACAATGAGTTAACAATAGTAACCATGTAAAGATTCATATTTTGTATCTTTTATCCAGAACCATTTTAGATAGTTGATTCACTATTCTTGTCTAATCCATCCTTTGTGCAAGTAACCCTAAAAGCACAAGTGAAACTAACAATACATATTCATATTGAAAAATAATCATTTATTCAGGTAAACGGAGAGGAGAAATCTAATTAATGTACAGATTGCATAACTAAAGGGCTCGCCATGATCATAATCTCTTGCAATGTTGAAATTAAAAAAATTAGGAACAGCAGTTGCATGAGAGCATAATTTTTATGAAAGGCCCTTAGCAATGAGAGGGAAGAATTATAGGAGCATGATGTCCTAACCATTGCCAAGGTTTATTTTCTTCTCTAAGAGGAATAGGGAGGATGTTTATAATATATAATAGGATAAGGTAAATGGATCCATACTCAAGATCCATATATCTATCTATATTAAAGTTCAGTGCAAAACTAACCAATCTATGTTCTGCTAACTGCTAAGCCAATCTTAAGAAAATGTCATAAGATCATCAGATACTGCAAAATCAAGAAAAAATCTTCTCTTCATTCTTGTCATCAAAACCATAATTCAATGACATGTTCCCATGAACGTTTGTATTTTCTGGAGCATTCTTCCCATGTCCATTTTCATCTCCAAACAAATCATTGCTCCTTATAAGATCCTTTGGATTACCTTGGCAGAATCATCCCAAAATTCCTTCTTTATCCTTTTCTCTAAACCAGTTTGGGGTGCAAAAACAGAGATGGCATTCAAAACATCTTCTTTCATGATCATTTGAATCAAAATAATATGATCATCAATTTTCTTAACAATAAACAATAATGCCCTCTTTCAAGTCCTCATAAACAATAATGCCAATTGCATTTCAAGCTTTTCCCTTTTCTAAGTGCCATGATATGAAGCCAATTCTTTTGATTTCCCTAGCTTTCCTTATAACCATTGTCTCTTATAGGTAGAATTTGAATTTGAATGCCCCTCGTATCTATTATATCCTCTGCCCCCATGAACTTGCTTGTCAAAGTCACAATTCCATGTTCCAAAATGTTTCTTAGACTGACTTTTTTACTTGCATGCACTTTTTAGTGTACATACAAATGATGTAATGGTCCCTTATATGAGAACTGTTGCCTATCTCACATTACACCTGGATGGTGATATGATGGCCCTTGCTGACTTTCCATTGTATTCAGGAAATGTGGTGCATGTTTACTGGGGTGCACTCTAACAAAACCTAAATAAATACTAGACTCCATATTAAAAAAGTAGATTGAGTTGTGGCCAACATAGGTCCGGAGTTCTGCAATTCTACATCAGGTCTGCAATTCCAGTGAGGAGGAATAAGTTTACTCCTCTAACGTATACCTCAATGACTTAAACTATGTCTACCTATTTTTGGATGCAACAAAAAATATGCTTGCTCATATGATAATTAACTCTTGCTTGTATAAAAAAAATACTTTGAAGTTGTTGCATGATTTTTTCCTTTTTGGAGGGGAAATTGTTGTATGTCTTAACCTCATTCACCATCCATATGCAAAAGGAGGAATGAATTCCACTTGTTTTGTGATCCATGCTTCATGCCTTCTCCCTATTCCCCTTCCAACGGTTACCATTATGAAGTTTGTGTCAGAAGTACTTTTTCCCAAGAAAATTACAAAACTGTTGGTTGGTTATTGGAAAATGAACATGAAAGTGATCATTTTTCCAATCAATCCTGATCTGTGTAAGGTTATTGCAAAGCTGGAGGGACCTGCTGTCAGCCAATACTCTGCTTTACGTTTATTACAGGTTAGTGTCATTCATCTTAATGATCCATTCTTGTTTCATATCATTTTTCTCAGACGTTGCCATTTCACAAACATTTCCTGCAGGCCACTCTTGATGAGTCGCTATATGATCTTGCTGGGGAACTGGTGTGACTTCTTATAACTTAATCTGATCTCTGCACAGGGATGATTCCCGTTCTGATGCCTAGTTTCAATGTTTCAGGTGAGGTTCTTGTTAAGGTCAGGGAGAGACTATGAAAATGCTTCTACAGAATCTGACAGAGACTCACCTAGATTTTTGGGATATTTTCTTTTTCGAACTTACAGAAAACAATCATTTGACTTGAAAAGGTGTTTCTTCAAACAGCACAATTTGTGCCATATCTTTGTTTTATTCCCAGGGACACTTCTGACACTAGCTTGTTGCCTCTCTGAGCAGTGCATCCTTTAAAGAATCTAATGCCCACATTGCTTCTGTTAAGAACATTTTGGAAAACCATGCAAGCTATTTGATGTCAGGAAAAGAACTTTCCAAACTTGTTGCTTTTGTAAAAGGAACCCAGTTTGATCTTGTGGTGAGCATCTCTGGTTCTCTTCACAGTTTACGGTCAAACTTAATGTTCAGTGACTTAAAAAACAAATATAGTGACATTGTTTTCCCATTGTAATAAACACTTGAAGGAATATCTGCAGCGGGAAAGAATGGGGTCTGCGAGACTTGAAAATTTTACTGCTGGACTCGAACTGATTGGGAAAAAGGTATTGAGAGATTTCTTTTCTTGCACGGTAACTTGATTTACCATGACAAACTTCCAGGGCAATGACTGCATATCCCAAAAGTCAAGTTGAATTCACATTTAAGTTTAAATTATAACGATTAGACTTTCAAGAGATGATGAGATGAAATGTTATGCAAGATAGATTCATATTAGGTTTTTTTCAAAAAGAAAAGATTCATAGTAGGTTTAATTTGTAATGACTACACAATCTAGAGATGATGAGATGAAATCCTAGGAATACCCATTCTCATCATATGGATGTAGATTTGGGGAAGCCAATTCAATAAATAGTACTCTGCTTGGTTTTGGCTCACTTTAGAATGGATGCTTGATTTTGATCTAGGTCCGAAACATTGTTAGAAAATGTAGATATTTTGGAGAGAATATTTGTTTTTATTCAATAATCAGGCCAAGCCTCCCTTTATATATAGAGATGGTTTGGTACAAAAGGGAAAAATACACCAACGTACTAAAACTAACATAGACCAAAATAAGTAAGATAACTAATTAATTGAATCTTTGACAACCAACTAATTTGATCCTCATTTATTTCATAACAAATAAAAAAGACAATTAAATGCCATCTCTGATTTATTTCCTAACACTCCCCTGCAAGTTGAAACGTGGGAGACGACGAAGACTTGGATCCTGTAGACATTCATGATGGCACAAACCAACAGCAGTTGAAGGTAATAGAAGATAGAATAATCAGCTTCGGCATCTGTATCAACTTGTCGTGTTTCTACTTGTATGTCATGCGTAAGGTGCTGGGTACGTGAGAAATCACAACTATAACTTGGGTGTTGCAGCTCCCACGTCCAAGAGTTTGAAGATGATTAGGCTTGGTCTTCTTAAGTGTGCATAAGGTAACACGGGTGCCATTGCTCCTACATCTCGCGAGCCAGTGTACCATGCTTGGTTTCTCCCATCATCATAAGGTCACCTCGCTGCCATTTCTCCTATGCCCCAAGAGCTAGCCAAAATGCTTTAGGTGCATGAGAGTGCATCCCATATATGTGATGATGCGAAGGTCGACGATGATCAAAGTAGCAGTTAGTGGCGGTGGTGATATTCTTTAGTTTGTCGTTGCAACTGTGTTGGTGGGTTCCAACGTTGAGAAAAGGAGACAAGGAGATCAATGGAAGAGAAGAGGGGAGGAGATTCACGTGGAGAGGAGGGGCCTCCCCGGTGGCTCGCTAGAGGTTGACGGTGCCGCTGAAGACCTTCCCTTCCCCTCTTTAGGGCTTCTTCTCTCCTAACCCTAAGCCACAGAGACTAGTGCTCTGATATCGTTTGGAGAATTTAGGGAGAGTATTTGTTATTAAATAACCAAGCCAAGCCCCTGTTTATATAGAGAGAGGGTTTGATATAAAAAAGGGAAAACACACCAACATACTTAAAATAACATGGACCAAAATAAGTAAGACAACTAACTAATTAGATCCTTGACAACCAATTAATTAGATCCTCATTTATTTCCTAACAAATAGGAAAGACAACTAAATGTCATCTTCAATTTATTTCATTGGTAAACTTGAGTTGTCAGGACTCAGTTTCAATGCCAACCTTTCCTCCCTGTGCTATTTTTATTTGATATGGCAAAGAGAGTTTAGTATCCATGTTAATCCTATATTGCTTGGACATGTGGTGTATATACAACTGTAAATTTAGAAATGTTCTATAAAGGTTACTTTTGAGTGTCATGAATGCTATCATAGGGAGCATTCCTACCCTAAGCCTATAACTTGGTTTTTAGAAAGTGTATGGTATCCTGCTCCTGCATTCAAATATCTGGCTTTTTATCCTAGAACATCCCATCATTAGTTTTATCTATGAATTCAAGTGTTAGGGACTTAAGCCGTGTTGGTTTGAATTCCCAGCCCTTTTGTTCTCCAAAAGAAATAAAAATCCCAGCCCTTTTGCCAGCTGTATATTTTTATTACTAAAGTTCAAATAATGAAAAATTTTGATAAGATGCACATCTGAAATGATGTAAGCAAGGAACTGCACTCGAGTTGTTAGGTTCCAGTTTATTTTGGTTCAATTACTGACCTTTTTTACTTTAATGTAAATTGTTATATTCACTTAACATTTAATGTAGTAACTGTGAATAATCTTTCATTTGTTTGCCATGTTTTGCATGGTATACAGATGTGAAATTTTTATATCAAATAACATCATGGCAGGATTTTGAGTCAAGTTGACATATATTGGCTTGTGAGCAACACAGTGGGACCATTGAATCTAACCAATAAGGATAAATGTGTCAGGTATCGTGATCTCAGACTTTTGTGGGGTTCACAAACTTAGTAATCCAATGCCATAACAAACCCTTTGCCTGAGCTCGCAGCCTTTCCATGGAGTCAATTTAATCTTTTCAGCATCAAGGAGTCTGTTCCCACTCAGTCTGATCTAAAGGAGTCTGGCAGAAATCGGAATGTCCCCCTCAAAGAGTCAACCATAGCACTTGTCTCTGGATTCGATCTTTTCTGAAGTACAAGTTAGGAATTGTCTAATGGTCAGACAGAAGAGTGGGATTCAGGAATTCCACCCATAAGAGCTGTCAGACTTGGGGTCCAGCAGTGGAGCCAGGCCATGATCAGCCACAACCCATGCAACCAGCAAGCTATTGCAGCCCATCCATTTCGTCACATCCACATCTATGGGACAATATGTGTAGATATGATCAACCATGACGACACAACCCTGATAGATAGTGGCACAATCACTATGGAAGCCACTATAGGACATGGGAAGATGGAGCATTGTGAATAATTGTCAAGAATGTTTGTGTAGGTGTTATTCTGTATAGTGTATTGGTTACTGTATAAGAACATGTAGGCACCTCAAGTTGGTATGCAGTCCAAGCATAGGTATTGTATTTGCTTACTCATAGTGCATTGGAAGATGGAGAGTCCAATTTAGGCATAAAGCTTGTTAATAGCATGGAAACTAGTGAAAAAACTTTTCTCTGGGTGCTTGATTATGTGGTACCCTTTTTCCACCAAATATTCTGGGAAGGGAATCTGCTCCCTTCAGCTATTGTCATTTATGGCAACTTAATAACTCGATTGGCTAAAACCTGCGTTTATGGAAGGGAATCAGATTGCTGGCTAATTATTCAATCGAAAAGCTAATGTCCTCTTCATCAACATCATTATGTTAGTGTAGGTCACTTCCTTTGAGTCCATACCATAATCTTCTACTATGGTGTTGAAGGTAGTCTAGTCTCTGGCGCAACACCTGTGCTTGTTCCTCTTGTTGCCTTGGAGGACATCCCTATCTCCAAATATTAGGTTCCACTCATGGACCCATGGTTTGTCATCATTGTACAACCTCTTCCAAGTTAGCACTAACAGTCAACTCTTGAGGTTACGTGACATTACCCCTAACAATGTATTGCCTAGTGATGTTGTAGATTCCTTGTAGATGTAAATCTAGATTTGCTTATACAGATAAATTTACCAATACAAGTTCCTTACACATGTTGGATGTAGATATGCCTCTCCTCACACTTGTAGGTTACATCATATATCAAAATATGCTTTATGGCCTATCTTGGATCATCTTTTAGATAGATACCTATGACACTTTGGAGAGTATCTATTCCCACCTCGCATCATCAAGTTCTTGATTTGAGATGGAGAGCCTATCGACAAGATGATTGCGTTCAAGATCAATAGAACTTGAGAACTTGTAGGACCACCACGTGATGCTATTATGGAAAGTTCCCTTCAATGTTAAGTACAATCTAAATGGGTTAGTTTAGAAATATTGGGTCTGACTAATGGCAAAGGGTTCATCACCAATAGTAGGCTTATGATGTTGTAGATTCTGATGTTAGTGGCAATACAACATGATTGCCCCCTCCATCAATTAGATTGTTAGGAAATAAATAAATAAGGATCTAATTAGTTAGTTGTTAATGATCCAATTAGTTAGGTGTCTTACCTATTTTAGTCCATGTTATTTTTAGCAAGTTGAAGTGTTTTCCTTGTTGTTACAAACCCTCCCTTTATATAAAGAGAGGCTTTGCTTTGTTATGGAAGAGAACAAATATTTTACCCAAATATCTGCATATGGTATTAGAGCCATCGATCTCTATGGCTTAGGGTTAAGAGAGAAGAAGCCTTAGAGAAGGGAGGAGGGTCTCCGACAAAGCTGTCGGCCTCTGACGAGCCACTGGGGAGGCCTCTCCTCTCCATGTCAATCTCCTCCTCTGTTTTCTTCCACTGATCTCCTCTCCTTTTTCTCAACATTGGAACCCACCAACTGTAGTTGCAATGACAACCGAAGATCATCACCACTGCCACCAACTGCTGCTTTGATCATCGTCGATCCTTGCATCGTCATGTAGACAGGGTACACTCTCCTGCACCTAGAGCATTTCGACTTGACTCTTGGGTGTAGGAGCAACTGTAGTGAAGGTGACCTTATGCAAGCTCGAAGAAACTAAGCATAGTACGCTAGCTCGTAGGGTGTAAGAGCAATGACACCCGTATGACCTTATGCGCACTTAAGACGACCAAGCCTCGTCATCTTCAGACTCTTGGATGTAGGCATAGCAACACCCAAGTTTTAGTCATGATTTCTTACGTACCCAGTGCCTTATGTGAGATATACAAGTACAAACATGACAAGTTGATGTAGATGCTGAAGCCAATATTTTTCTATTACTGTCGAGTACCGTTGATCCAAGTCTTCGCTGTTTTCGGCATCTCAACTTGCGAGGGATTGTTAGGAAATAAACCGATGTTAGGAAATAAATAAGGATCTAATTAATTACTTGTCAAGGATCCAATTAGTTAAATGTCTTACTTATTTTAGTCTGTGTTATTTTTAGTAAGTTTGTGCTTTCCTTATTGTAACAAGCCCTTTCTCTATATAAAGAGAGGTTTGGCTTTGTTATGGAATAGAACAAATATTCTACCTAAATATCTCCACATAGATGTATATATGCCTTCTTATATGGAGATTTGTAGGAGGTGGTATATATGCAGCAACCACCTAGATTCAGGTCTTAGGAGTCTTTGATGTGCAGGCTATAGAAGGTGATATATTGTATAAGGTAGAGTCCCATGTAGGCTGGCTCTACAAGCTATCCAAGGTTGTTGGAACTCTCGAGTTCTATATATTCTTCGACAATCACTCTTTGTCCAACGAATTGCTCGTGGGATAGTGGTGATGCTTGTTTATGTTGATGAGATTATACTTATTAGCAGTGATATTTAGGGGTTCTATGAGTTGAAGAAATGCCTAGATAAAATTTTGTAAACAATGATTAAGCCTAATTAGGTGCTTTCTTGGGATTAAGGTTGCTCTTGGTACGCATATTGCTATGGATAAATGTTTATCTTCATGATGAGAATGCAACCCCCAATTGATGCTCGTTAGTTTAGTATTTTGGTGAAAACCTTCTATATTTGACCAATCCACATCTTGGTATGTCATTGGAAGCCAGGAAGCTAAATCAGTTTATCCATGAGCCTACCATAGTGCATTAGGATGTAGTTATGATGGTTCTCGTGTATCTAAAGTCCTTAGGAGGGAAAGGACTCTTATTCACAAAAGGCAAAATGCACTTCTTTCGATTTTGTTACCTATATGAATGCATATTATGTAGGATGTATGGAGGATAGAAAGTCTACTACAAGCTTCTACACATACTTCACTAGGAATTTTGTGACTTAAAAGAGTACGAAGTAGGGAGTCATCTCCAAATCGAGTGCCAAGTCTAACTATTTTGCCATGGTTTAAACATTAACAGAGATGGTATGGATAAAATCTCTATTTTGTGATTTACATATTCTTATTGATTCTTTAATGGAAATGTAATTTGACAACAAGGTTGGTTTTTACATTACAAATAATCCCATGTTTTCTGAGAGGACAACACATAGAGGTAGTTTACCATTACATTAAAGATATGATTCTGAAGGGGCTCATTTGGACCACTCATGTATTATCTCAAGATTAAATGGTGGTTGTTTTCAACAAAGCACTTTCCAAGACTTCTTTTGATAGATGTTCCATGTTGAGAATGATAAGCATGTATGCTTTAGCTTGAGGTGGAGTATATTAGGCTCTATTTTTTTTTCCCGTTCTTTGTCATTTATGAGTTTTTTTTTTTGGACAAGGGGCAAAAAAGGGTTAATAAGGGATGTTAAATCCCACTTTCATTAAAAGGAGCTAATTACACCAGTAAGTATAAAGAGAATGAAAATGATAAAGAACTCCCTCAATAGAAAATCTCCCTGTAGAAGATCACCTCGTTGTGCTCCAACCAAATGCTCCAAAAAAAGAGAAAGCCTTCCTCAAAGCATTAACATCCACCAAAGCCTCGTAGTTGCTGGAGCAGAAGCTTGACTTAGAGTCATAATTGAGAGGCCAATCCAGAGCAGATCTCCAACACACCTAAGTAAATGGGCAGGCAAAGAAGAGGTGATTAGTATCTAACCTCACCCCCACAAAACACACAAGTAGGATCCTCCTAAAGTGCCCAACATATTTTATAATTCCTGATAATCACCCTCTTCCTCCTCAATAATGATAGCAAAAACTTGACCTTAAATGGTATCTTACCTCTTCAGATCTTCCTATAGTAATCAACAAGACTAAGCTTTGGGCCATGATTCACTTTCCCTAAAAAGTGTGTATAAGCTCTCTTTACAGAGAAGCTACCATGGTGCCAAATCCAACCATCCGTGCTTGTTTTGGGCTCAATCTCTCAGATTATCTAATTCACAAGAAGTAAATCCTTTGTGTTAGGAAATAAATCAATTAGGAATATTTGATTAGGATTTACTATTTTTAGGTCTTGGTTGGCTTCCATGTTTTCCCTTGCCTCTTTCTATATAAAGAGGGCTAAGGCCTCTTCTTTCAACAATAGCAAAAAATCTTTTCCCCCAAATTTCTCCACATTATATTAGAGCTAGTTTGATCTTATGGGAAGGAAGAAAAAAACGGGAAGAAGAAACCCTAGAGGGGGGTGTCCCTTCGGCGGCGCCGCCAGCCTCCGGTGAGCCACCAGAGAGGCTCTCTCTCCCACAACCTCTCAGCCTCCATGCTCTTCTCTCTCGACCTCTGATGGCAACCCACCCAAGGTCGACCTTGCTCTCCCTTAACAGCCACGGGGTGACGTCGCTTAATGACGGCCTTACCCTCTCCTCCACCATCGCTATTGCCGCCCTTCACCTCCTCGGACCTGTTAGATTGGCCGCTGGTGGTGACGGTTGAGGAGACCTCTGTCACCTCCTCCGGGTTGGGTTGATCCTTCTCCAAAGGGCGGTCGTCCTTCTCGAGGGGAGCAGCGGCAGATCTTGCCAGATTTGTTGCACCCCATGGGGTAGAGATCAGATTGGGACGGAGGGCGAATGCTAGCTCACACTTTAGGCCTGCGCAGACGTTGGAGTGTACCACAAACCCACCCGGTCAAATTGTCGCCTTCTACTCTTCCGATCAGATCACCACCTTCTGTCCCTAATGTTGCTGTTGTCGAGGGAGAGTAGCATTGGCAGAGAAGAATAAAAGAAGAGGAGGGATAACGGCAGAAAGAGGAGGAAGATGAAGCCTAAAGGAGTGGGGCTTTGCTCCATAGGTTGAACAGCTGGTTGTTTTAGGGTTTAGAAAAAAAAGAGGGGGTTATTTGCTTATTAAGTCCAGTTGTTTTTCAAGTTTATGTTTTTAGTGTCTTATCTTTGGGGCCTTTGTGTGTAGCTCCTCAAGTTTTAAGTTTATTTTTGTTTGGGTCCTTATATGTTAAATGGAAGACATAATAATTGAAGACAGGAGCCACCTCAAGATGTCAAAGTTCGGGCAGCACTCTCACACATCTCAAGAAAAATCAAGTGTTGACAAGTTCTGTGAGGGTGTACAAAAAGGGGCATCTAGGGTTGAAGACACGAAAAGCAGACTACTACGTCAACGAGAGTGGATCTTTACTACTTTAAGGATCCAAGTCTTCGCCATCTCCCACGTCTCGACTTGTGCGGGTGTGTTAGGAAATAAATTAATTAGGAATATTTGATTAGGATTTACTATTTTTAGGTCTTGGTTGGTTTTCATGTTTGCCCTTGCCTTTCTCTATATAAAAGAGGGCTAGGGCCTCTCCTTTCAATAATAACAAGAATTCCTTTCCCCTAAATTTCTCTACACTTTGTCTTGGCATCTGAAAGTCACTGTAGTAGAGGCAGTGCCCATTAGGCATCAAGAAAACACCATGAGGGTCTACACATACTTTTCCTAAATTGTCTATGTAATGAGGATTAAGATTTCAATAATGAATTTAGATTCCTTTTTTTGAATAAGAAAAAAGAATCGTACCCCAATTATTTTAACTAATACATGTGATGATAAGCCACATTATTAGACAATTCTATTCATTTTACAATCAGTGAATCTATATATATATATATATGAGAAAACAAGTAACCACCTAAGCAGTCATTCAATTACAATATCATGAGGTGCACTGCCAGTAGCAACTTGTAGGCAATGTAGCCTCTGGTTGTATGGGAGTTCAAATGATGATGGATGCTGGAGGATCGGATGACCTGACAAGGATGTTGCTATTTGGCCCAAGGTCAAATGTGGATCCACTAATGGTGTGGTTGATTCCAATTAGATGCTCTTGGAAGGATTGGAAAAGACATCCTCAGACGTTCATCTTCGTGTAGGTCTTCCAAGTCAACAAAGGTGGTGCAATAAAGGCATAAGCTCTTATCCAACTCTTGTCATAAGAGAGTTGATTTGAAAGAAAAAGATTATGCATGAAGAGGCATCTAAAGGCGAGAGCACCTTGGAGGAGGTTGACCGACGTGTAGCTAAGGTTCTAAATGTTAAGAAGATCAACTAGGGAGGGATGAAGATGGTTTCTAAAGGTTAGGGTGCTATCATGGAATGTTCGAGGTCTTCGTGATGAGGCACAGAATTCTATCTTGAGGCGATATCTCACAGAGTGGAGAGTGGACTATGTTTTGTTATAGGAAACACATCTCGAGACCTCGAACCTTCAATTAAAAACATCTGTGGTGACCCATTCATGGATCTATTGGAGGTGAAGGCAGCAGGTAGGTTAGGGGGCATTCTGATGATGTGGAATAATGACCTATTGGAGTTGAATTCTTCATCATCGGCCACTTGAGTGATTACTGGTTCTTTCACGAGAAAGGCTGACGACCTTGCATTGTCCATTTCTTGTGTTTATGGGTCGTGTGATGATGCTTCTAGACCACGGTTGTGGGATGAGATTGTGCAAGTGTCAGATATGGTAGATGGCAGCCCATGGTTGATTAGCGAAGATTTCAACGCTACCTTATCCTCTGAAGATAGATTGGATGGGAAATGTGATAGGGCAGTTACAAACTTCCAGAGGATTGTAGAAGACTTAAAACTGATGGATTTTCCCATCTCCGGGGTGCAGTACACTTGGAGGAATGGTGCAGGTGCAACATCAAAAATTGATAAGTTTACTTGCAATGTAGCTTTAGCTGAGGCCTTTCAGGGGGCAAATGTGGGGGTGAGGGATAGGCCCTTTTTGAACCACACTCCTCTCCTTTGGTTCAATACTAAAGGAATGGCATAGTCAATGTACTTTTAAGTTTCAAAAATCATGGCTAAAGGAGTTGGGTTTCGTCATTTCATTCACAAGAAGTGGTCTGGTTCCTGTTTCTAGCTTGGCTATGTGTACATTGGCGAATAAGATTCAATGTATTAGGGCTGCTCTGATTGAGTTTTAGAGGTATCAGGTGGTGTGTAGGGAGAAGAGGAGGGTGGATGCTTTGCAGGCCATCTATGTTCTAGGCAAGAAGGAAGAGGTGGAGCCTCTATCTACGGGGGATGGTCAAGAGCGTTGAAGGTTGTAGGCGGTTGTTCATGAGGAGGATTTGAAGTGATAGACTGGAGGCAGAAGTCGGGATAGTTGTGGCTTAAGGAGGGTGACTCCAACTCTAGGTTCTCACCTGTTAGCAAGTGGTAGCAAGAGGTCTAATATAATTAACTCTCTAAGGATAGGAGATTCTATTCTTGACCAGATGACATAGATTTGTGAAGCGATTCACACCCATTTCCCTAGTTTCACAAAGAGACGGTCGAGTAGAGGTTGGCGGTTAGGGACATCATATATGCATGTGCTAGATGACGAGATAAAGAGGGATTTGGTCAACGAGGTCTCGAAGGAGGAGGTCTTGATAGCTCTGTGGCTTGAAGGCGAAAGGCTCTCCTGGTCATGATGGATTACATGTGCTATTTTGTAGAGATTTGTGGAAGATTGTTGGGCCTGATTTCATGGCCATAATTCGAGAATTTTTTGGGGAGAATAGAATCTTTGACAGACTAAACAGGTTCTACTTTTTCCTACTACTGAAGCGGCCTAGTGCTGCATCCATTGATGAGTATAGGTCAATTGCTCTCTCTAATGCCATCTACCTTGTGGTTGTAAAGGTGTTGGCTAATAGGTTGCATGTGGTGTTGCCCAAGATCATCAGCCTCGTTTAGTCTGCTTTCATAATGGGCAAGTCTTGCAGGAATCTTTTGTGTTGGTAGATGAGATGGTGGCTTCTTAGAGAAGGGGAGTAGCTTTCATGTGGAAGGTGGATTTCTCAAAGATGTACTACTCGGTGGCTTGGTTGCGCCTTTGGGAAATCCTTAAGAGGAGGGCAATCCTGAAGGTGTGGGTGCAGTTGATGAAGAGGTGCATTACCACCTCCTCCTTTTCTCGGTGTTGGTGAATGGTTGGTCAGATGGTTCTTGAATGCAACTGCAGCAAGGGGTACGTCAGGGTTGTCCGTTGGTACCTCTCCTTTTCAATATCACAGTTGACACTTTGGCAAGTTTGGCATTTAAGGCTTGTAGAGGAGGTTTGATTACAACTTTTACGATGCATGGGGATGGTGCTCTTCTAACGCCACTACTGCAGTACATGGATGACACCACTTTTTTTTATTGAGGGTGGAATTACTTAGGCCAAAAACATTTCCCCTTTGGTGAGGAATTTTGCAAAAATATCTGGGCTAAGGATCAAT
Source organism: Thalassia testudinum (assembly GCA_037157565.1). NCBI lineage: Eukaryota > Viridiplantae > Streptophyta > Magnoliopsida > Alismatales > Hydrocharitaceae > Thalassia > Thalassia testudinum. The sequence goes on along the minus strand of JAZHRO010000015.1, from coordinate 17,489,592 downwards.
AGGAGGAAGTCGTTTGTGTGCCTCTTAATGTGCGTGGGTGTGTTTTGGAGGGTCTTGCTAACACACTTGATTCACCAATTGTACACCTGCCAATCACATATTTGGGCCTTCTGCTTGGAGGGAAGTGCCTGTTATCTTCAAACTGGAATGTGTTGATGGAGGGGATTACTAATAGGTTGTCCTCTTGGAGTGGGAAGTCACTGTCTAGGGGTGGGCAACTTGTGCTCCTCAAGTTGGTGTTGTTGTTCATACATGTCTTCTCTCTATCCATTTTTAGGCCTCCAAAGAAGGTGCCAACAAAGTTAAAGGTTGCTCGAAAGTGGTTTTTTCAGAAGTGCCCAAACTCTGAGGGGAGGTTTCTGCAGTTGGTGGTGTGGAGAGAGCTATGTCAACCAGAGAAGGATGGAGGATTGGGGATACGTCTCCTTGATGATTTTAACAAGGCGTTACTGCTTAAATGGGTTGTTAAATTGCTATCCGGTGTTGATTCAATGTTGGGTTAAATTGTTGCAGGTCTCCTATGGGTTGGAGTGTGAATCTTCAGGAGAGGGACAGGCATGGTGATTCCACCTTCTGGAGATCTCTCCTTCCGATATTGCGGGAGTATGCATATGACTTTGCCCGGGTATTGGGTAGGGGTGATTGCTTTCGCTTTTGGAAGGACGATTGGACAGATAATGGTGATTTTGCAAGCCTTTGCCCTCAACTTTTCCAGATGGTCAGCAGCAGGAATGATGTGGTGGCTGATGTGTGGGACAATCAATCAAGATCCTGGAATTTGAATCTCCCCCCAGGACTGTCCAAGGCCTCTCTTGCTGAATTTCAGGGCATGATGACTCTGATTTCAGATCTGCAACCTCATTTAAAATGAGCCCGATAGGATGGCCTGGAGAGATGGTACCTTCTCTGATAGTAGAGCTTATAAAAAAATAAGTGGTGCTGCACCTGAATCAAGTGATATCAGAAATGGTTGTGCTAAATTTTGGAGGTTGAATGTTCCACTGAAGATTAAGATTTTTATTTGGCTCCTTAGGAGAGGCAAGATTGTGACTAAGACATTCAGAAGGATCTGGTTTGAGGATCCAGATGCGAGGTGCCCCCTTTGCCACAATGCAGATGAGTGTATATCACACCTGTTCCTGACGTGTGATTTTGGCAAAGAGGTGTGGTGTTCTTTTAGCTTGCAAATGGTAGACATTTTTTCCTTTGATAATTTCTGGGATTCATTTAGAAGTCATGTGTGCACTGATATGGCTGGATGGACCAAGGCAATTGCTATTTTATGGTGTAAATGGCTTCAGTGCATTGGCGTTGTTTTCTGGAATGAGCGTTCCTGGGTGGAGAATGTTGTAAGGGATGAGTTTCCTTTATCTGATTTTTGGTTGCCCAATCTGTAAGTTTGTTCTAATTATTTTAATACTACTTCATATTTCATTTCATTCAATATTCGAACAATTCGAATAACTAACTCATAACAGACGAATGCACTAACGGCGTATGGGGCTTGAGGACTTCTCAAAAAAAAAAAATTGAATGTGTTCCGACTAGATCTTCAGGCAGAAGGAACAATAATTCGAATCACGTGGTTATGAAGGAATAAAGAATACAAACACAACAAACCAAAATTCAAGGAGGCTGGATAGTAGTACTATGAGATATGGGTTTCAAGAAAGGATATTTAAATACAGGACGTGTTGTATCTCAAAAAACACCAAGGGTTTTTTCTATAATACTTTGTAGAATACATATATACATAGCCGTATAATGAGTAATCAAACACTTTGAAAATGGTTTACCTAGGATTTTTCTATAATTTAATGTTGAGAACCTATGGTTCTTGTTATCGTTGAAATATTGGGCAGACGACAGTTGACACTCATGTTACCCAGTGTTTATTACAACCCTAGCACCTTGCATGCTAAACATGGCATGGAACCAAAAGTAATTTGATCTTAGCATTTGACAGAAACTTGGTGATACCTCCTTTACTTATGTTTAAGAAAACATTTTTGTGTAGCTAGGTATGGTTAACCCCTGGGAAATTGCTGTGATAGTTGAAATATTTAGTTTCGATAGGTAGATATGGTTCACCCCATGGGCAACTTGTTTCTGTATGGATTTCTCTCTGTCTCTCTGTCTCTCTCTCTGAGGGGAGCTTCAGTATGGATTTCAATTGATTCTAGAAAAGAACCTTATAGTAGAACGGCTGGAAATCTAAACTCTAAGATCTTTCAAAATTTTGTTGGGAAGTTCTTTTATATTCTTAAGTTTAATACCCTTGTATTAATTTCATTCATGGTTTTTTTGTAGCTGCGGATGGATACATTGCAAAATCGGTTGGATGCTGAATTTCTTCTTGCACATATGTGCTCTGTCAAATTCAAGGAGTGGATCGTTGTTTTGGCTACTTTACTAAGACGCACAGAGGTGAATGTATTTCAGCATATATATATTCTTCCCAGTAAACCAATTAGAATGCCTGATGCCTATGTCAGTATAAAACAAAGACAATCATATTAAATTTATTAGGGACAGATTTCCTAAATTTGCGAAAGAAACACTATTCACTACAATCCTTTGCAGAGATATGCTTAGTATAGTGGATAAACATGTAGGATTTTTTTAATATATAAGAAAGGGATGTTATGTGATGCCAGTAACCATCTAAAATATATTAGAAATCAAACTTCACTTACATATTTTGTGACCAGAGCATAAAAGTATCAACTCATCTTGCACACCACATTTCAGCCCAATATCTATGGCCCCCTTGAACACAACTCATGACGTAAGCATGATCTGACAAATGAAGCATTCCCGAGACATCTCTAGCAGGCAAATACCAAAGCAGTACATTTGGCAGCAAAGGTGACCACACCTCCAAATCCCCTCCATGGACCATCCCTACTAGAAGAAACTTTTACCTCATTCTGAGAAGGTTGGCAAGGTCAGGCAACAAGTGTGGAGAGAGATTTAGGCAGCTTGCAGGTTAAAACCCTTGTGCCTTTGATCCTCAGAGAACATTGGATCCGATTAGTTAAATGGGTCCATGTTTGGTGTCTGTGCCACTGACAAGTTGGCCGAAATAAAGGAAAACAAGCAAATTAAAAATGAATAGATAAAGTGAAAGCATTTGCCTATCATACTAAGTCAAATCGCCTGAAGCTCCTGATTAGAGAGCAGCTAAATAGCTTTGATGAAGGTTTTTTGAAGGAAATGTAGCTAAAAGTTGTCTATCTTTATGATCTTTTTGAGGGTTATGAATCCATCTTATTAGAAGAGGAGCCACTATCATTATCACATGTTATTGTCTCATGCATCTAGAATTTCATTTGCTTTGCTCATTGTGATCCAATTTCACTGTATCACCAAAGGTAGATCACCCATGTTGGCGTTACCATTCAGAGAATCTTACAGAAATTTGATTAAGATCACAGAAATGTTGTCGATCAAATGATTCTCAGCATTCAAATTTCCACCGGCTCTTTCTTTAGAAGTTAAACTATATAATGATGCATTCAGACAAGTACTTATTGTAAGTATGTACATATCTATATGTATGCATATGTGTGCATGCATGCATGCGGGTGTGTGCGCACACGTGTGGGTGCGTGTGTGCGTGTGCGGGTGCGTGTGTGCATGAGTATGCATATTTAGAAATTTTTTTAGTACTTTGCAGACTATCTGAGATCTGAATACAAGTAATCATTAAGCACTTTCTTATGAATGTGTCATCTTTTTAAAAGCAATTTGATTGTTGTTGAGATATCCCTTCGTCTTATTACTTTGTTATTGGCTGTTTTGTTATTTCTAATTTTTCTTTGGATATGCCTGATATTTTCTTAATACTTAATACCTCTTCTCTATATAAAGAGGTGTTGGGTTCTTTTGAGAAATAGATTGTATCATTTTTTTCTACTTGGTATCAGAGCACAATTCTAGATCAGGGTTTGGTATCCCACCAAACAAGGTCTTCTAAAACCCTAACACCCAAACCCCTCTCTCTACCACTGTTGGCCCTCATCTCTCTCTATCACTGGTGCTGTAGCAGCAGCACCGGCCTTCTCCAGCCACTATGCGCAACATAGCAAGGCAGGGGGTGCTCTCCCCAGTGGCGCGGCAGCGCCGTTGGATAACGCCACCCACAGGCAGTGACATAGGGGCGACGTTGCTGGGCTTGATCTATGTCCCGGCACACCCTGCTATAGTGCGTGGGTGCCTCTATGTGGTTGTAGGCACAAGTTTCGAGTCTCTAATATCCCAAATCTTCATGTCTAAGGCCTGATCCAATTCATGTGATTTTTCATGATCTGAAAACCAATTTCAAATCCAAGTTTTAGCATATTTTCTCATCTTTCAGGCATGTGATGGCATCTTCTAATTCTTCTGAGGTGACAGTCGGTGTTGTTTCTAAGTCCGGGATGTACAAAAGTTCATTTTTTGGTACCATCATCAAGTTAGATGAGACTAATTGTCTCAGGCGGTCTCAAGCATTCGTGATGACAATGGAAGGTCATGACAAGGAACATAGCTTATTGGAGTCCGAGCCCACAGAGAAGATGGGAAAGTACACCACATGGAAGAAAAACAACGCAATGGTTAAGGCATGGTTGTTGAATTACGTGATTCCACGAATCAGAGATGAGATCATGTATTATCTGACGGCCAAGTTAATGTGGCACAGTCTCCGTGACACATTCACATGAGAAAACTCATCTAGTTTTTCAGATTAGCCACAAACTGTCTCAGTTGAAGCAAGGACGATCTCTTTCTCAATACTACTCTGCCCTTAAGGAGCTTTAGGAGAAGTGCAATGCATGTAGGCCAGTTTGCACATGCGCTGCATAGAGAGAGTAGCGTAGAGAGGCCAGTTCATCAGCTTTTGTTAGGACTTGGCTCGGAGTATACAGCTGGCCATTCCCAGATTCTTTGTCAGAGGTTCCTACCCTGGAGGAAGTCTATAGTCGTCTAAGTTGGATTAAGGTGATGGTACCTCAGACGGGAGATGTTAACTTGGCATGTGCCCTAGCTACTGCTATTGGATGTGATGGTAGGAGAGCACCTTCTACCTATGGACATGGAAGAGGACAAGGTACATCTGGGAGGCCTTGCACCTCATGCACCTACTATGGCAAGGTTGGCCATATGGAGGCTTCATGTTAGATCAAACATTGAAGACCTCCAATGGTTAGCTAAGCTTCAATGACTACAGAGGACACTATAGATGTTGTATCTATTCCAAGGGCAGACTACAATGCCTTACTTCAGTGTCTTTCCCACTTGACTTAGGAGCTAACCACATCCCCTACTAAGATTGCTGCTTTCTCCTTTTCATCAAGTATAGATATATATGTCTAGGCTTCTGCAGGTATGACTTGGTTAGTGGGTTTTGGTGCTTCACATCATCTGTTAGGAGATCAGAGTTGTTTTGGCAAACTACAGTCAATACTCCATGGCAGGATAATGTAGTTTGCAGATGGCAGACATGCACAGATTGATGGTTAGGGGGAGGTGTTTGTTACCCCCACCATGAGATTGCCTGTTGGCTTTTGTGTTCTTGATTTTTCACTGAATTTATTGTGTTGGCAAGATTACGAAGCAGCTCAATTGTCGTACTATTTTTTAATGAAATGGGATGCACTTTTGAGGACAAGCTAACAAGGAGGATGATTGGTGGACATGAAGAGGGGGTTGTGTATCGCCTAGTCTAGATAACACTTGCTACAGTATGTCAGGGTGATTCTTGTTTTGCTGCTAGGAGTGCCTTGCAGTGGCACCATTGCCTTGGTATCCTTATCTAAACAAGTTCAGATGCATCATCTCGCACATTTCACCTACTATTGAGATACATTGTGATGCATGTCAATTGGGAAAGTACCATAGATCCTCTTTTTCTTCTAGCATTGGACCAAGGAGTACTGTTGTGTTTCAGTTATTGCATATGAATGTTTGGGGCCCTAGTCGGATTCTTGACCGATGGGGACAACACTATTACTTGGTCATAGTAGATGATTTTTCTCGATTGGCGTGATTATTTTTGTTAAAAAATAAGTCCAATGCTAGACATGTGATTGGGACATTTTTATTAGAAATAAAGAATTCGTTTTATGTTGACTAAGATTGTGCGATCTGATAATGCATTGAAGTTTTGCACCACCATATTAACTACTTTCTATAGGTCTCATGGCATTATACATCAGATGTCCCCGTCCCTACATCTCACGGCAAAATGATGTGGCAGAGAAGAAACATAGACATTTATTGGATGTGGCAAGTACACTACTGATCCACCACTGTGTCACATTTATATTGAGGTGATGCAGTGCTTACTGTTTATCTTATTAATCGGATGCCCTCTTCTGTATTACATGAATGGACCCTGTAGCATATTTTGTATCTTGACAAAGATTTACTTCAACTACCACCTCGTGTATTTGGATGCGTAGCATTTGTACGTTTATTGGGACTAGGGAGAGACAAGTTAGTACCTAGAACTGTGAAGTATATTTTCCTTGGTTATTCACGGACGTAGAACTTCGCCTATGTTGAGGTTTATGTGCCTTTTCATTGTCGGTCCCAAGCTCGGGTAAAGGAGGTTTGCGTTAGGTAGCATACAGCCAGCGTAAAATTTGTCGGATCTTTAAACATTAATTCTAGCAAACACTCAGATTTCGTTGGGGTGTTCCCTACTTGCGACGTGCTACATCGACGCATGGGTGTAGTGATAAATGAGCAAGGGTTCTCGCATGAGGAACACATGCGAATAAAGGAGTTAGTTCTGCTACATTGCCGGTCAGATGTAGTCCAAAATGAGCAAGGGTTCTCACATGAGAAACGCATGCGAGTAAAGAAGTTAGTTCCGCTACATCGCTGCCCGGATGTAGTCCAAAATGAGCAAGGGTTCTCGCATGAGGAACACATGCGAGTAAAGAAGCTAGTTCTACCACTTTGCCATCGAAGTGTGTCACAAAGAGTGCTGAGATTCGGTAGTTGGAATATTGGTACTTTGACCAGCAAGCTCATGGAGATTGTAGATACAATGGTAAGGAGAAGGATTCAAATTCTTTACCTTCAAGAGACTAAGTGGGTTGGAGAAAAAGCAAAGGAAATCGAGAGAACAGGTTTCAAGCTATGATATTCAGGAAGGGACAAAGGTAGAAACGGTGTGGGCATTATAATTCATAAGGATTTGAAGGAGAGTGTGGTTGAGGTTAAGAGATTAGGTGATCGAATTATTTTGATAAAATTAATCTTAGAAGAAGAGATCTTGAATGTCATTTCAATTTATCCACCTCAAGTTGGTCTAGAGGAAAGAATAAAGAACAAATTTTGGGGAGAGCTTGATATGATAATTCAAGGAATTCCACAAAGAGATGATTTTCTTGGGTGGAGATGTAAATGGGCATGTGGAAAAAGATGCTTTAGAGTATGCAGGAGTGCATGGAAATCATAGTTTTGGTGTTAGGAATGAAGAATGGAAGACGTTCCTTGATTTTGCTATGGCTTATGATCTTTTCATAGCAAATTCCTTTTTCAAAAAATGAGAAGAGCATTTGATTACCTATAAAAGTGGCTTAACAAGAACGCAGATCGATTACTTTTCTTTGAGAATAAGGGATCGTTTATCTTTTAAAGATTGCAAGATTATTCTAGGGGAGAGTTTAATTGTTCAAAATCGTCTTTTGGTGTTGGATGTTCATTTAAAGAAGACAAAGAAGAGAAAATTAATGTCTAAGAATTTGAGAATTAAATGGTGAAATCTTAAGAAAGAGCAAGTGAGATTTAAAGAGAAGATGATGCAACAAAAGATTTGGGATCTTGACGGTAGTGTGGATGAAATGTGGTTAAATATGGCAAACTGTATTAAGAAGGTGGCAAAGAAGGTGTTAGGCGTGCCTAAAGGAGGTGTTACAGGACAAAAGGAGGCTTGGTGATGGAGTGAGGAAGTGAAGAGAAGCTTAAAATTAAAAGAGTCTGCTTTAAAGCCTTATATCGAGATAAGACCGATGAAAATATTGAAAACTACAAAAGAGTAAAGAAAGAAGTAAAGAAAATAGTTAGTGTAGCAAAAGTAAAAGCTTGGGAGCATTTTTGTAAGAAACTTGATTCTAAAGAAGGTGAAAAAGATATTTTCAAGTTAGCTAAAGCAAGAGAGCGGAAAGCAATGGACCTTGCACATGTAAGATGCATCAAGGATGAAGAAGAAAGGGTGCTTATAGCTAGTGAGGATATAAAGACAAGATGGAAAAGATATTTTCATAAGCTATTTAATGAAAAACAAGAGAATGATATCATCTTAAGGGAGTTAACCAACTCAGAAGAGTATGTGAATCGGGCATGTTATCGAAGGATACAAAAGAAAGAAGTAGAGGCTTTGAAGATGATAAAAAGTGGGAGGGTTGTTGGGCCTGATGATATTCCTATAGACGTTTGGAGAATGTCGGGAGAACGGGGTATAACTTGGCTCACAAATTTATTTAATACTGCGTGGAGAGGCAAGAAGATGCCAGAGGAATGGAGGAAAAGTTTCGTGGTACCTTTATACAAGAACAAGGGTGACATACAATATTGTTTCAACTATAGAGGTATTAAGTTGATGAGTCATACGATGAAATTTTGGGAAAGAATAATTGAAAGAAGGGTGAGGCAAGTCTCTATGGTAACTGAAAATCAGTTTGACTTTATGCTAGACAGGTCTACTATTGAGGCAATGCATCTCTTGAGACGTATGATGAGACATACAAAGTCAAGAAAAAGGATTTATATATGGTTTTTATTGATTTGGAGAAGGCCTATGATTCTGCCTCAAGAGATATCTTGTGGAGAATTTTGGAGAAGAGACAAGTGCTAGTTATATATATCAACCTCATAAAGGATATGTACTATGGAGTAACAGCTTGTGTAAAGACTAAGGATGATTTGACGGACTACTTTGATATCACCATTGATCTGCATCAAGGTTCGACTTTAAGCCCTTATCTTTTTTCCTTGGTCATGGATGAGTTGACGAAGCATATCCAAGTTGAGGTGCCTTGGTGTATGTTTTTTTGCTAATGACATTGTGTTGGTTGATGAGACAAGAGATGAAGTGAACAGAAAACTTGAGCTGTAGAGAGAAGTCTTGGAAGATAAAGGATTACGCATAAGTAGGACGAAAACTTAGTATATGGAATGCAAGTTTAGTGGTAGAGGGAACAATGAAGGGATTGATGTAAAAATTGAAGAGTGCATCCAATGAAAGATGTTTTTAAGTACTTGGGATCCATTTTCTAACATGATGGTGGAATTGATGGAGTTGTTACACATAGAATTAATGCATGGTGGTTGAAATGAAGGGGTGCATTTGATGTTCTCTGTGATAAGAGGGTTCCTTTAAAAGTCAAAAGAAAATACAATCGAGCTGTGGTATGACCAGTCATGTTGTACGGTTCTGAATGCTGGGCTATAAACTAAAGGCATGTATAGAGGATGTTTGTGGTAGAAATGAAGATGTTAAGATGGATGTGTGGTCATACAAGAAAGGACCGTATTTCAAATGAGATTATTAGAAATAAGGTTAAGGTAGCACCGATAGATGATAAAATGAGAGAGGCACGTCTAAGGTGGTTTGGACATTTACAAAAATGACCAGTAGATGCTCCAGTTAGGAGATGTGAGAAGTTGGAGGCTGAACCCGCTAAGAGGGGGCGAGGAAGACCAAACAAGTGTTGGAAGGAAACTATTAAGTATGATCTCAATTACTTTAATTTAAGTCCTGAAATGGCTGAAAATCGATCTGTGTGGAGGCAAAGAATCCATATAGCCGACCCCACTTAGTGTGGGAAAAGGCTTAGTTGTTGTTGTTGACTCACGGACATAGAAAGGGTACCAATATTTTGATCCTATGGCTGGTAGGCACTATGTGAGTTTTGATGTTACTTTTCACGAAACAGTCCCCTACTCCCTTGCAGCACTATAGTTAGCACCAGAGGTTGAGTTTGTTCCTATGCCTATTTTACCTTTTTCTATGAATGAGTTTCTAGTTTCTAAGGTTGGTCCTACACCTGACAGTAGTAGTTAGGAACCTATGCGTTGTTCTACACCTGATAGTGGTAGTGATGACTAGATTTAGGGATCCACCTATTACTTTTCAATTGCCAATTACCTGCAAGCAATGAGTGCACTCCCCTACTTCAGATCCACCATCCTCGAGTCAGGTATGTGTTAAGGTATCTGACGATTCTGTGTCTAGTGGTGATTATGTAGAACCAAGTGATGTCCCAAATAATGACCTTCTGATTGCTTTCAGGAAGGCTCCTCATTCTTGTGCAAAGTATCACGTGGCCGAAGTTATCTACAACTAATTTGGGGACTATCTTTCACCTCTTTACTATGGCACTAGCCACCACGGAGATACCTTACATGTACCAGCAAGCATTACTTGATCTAAAATGGTGTAAAGCCATGGAGGATGAGATGGTCACTCTTCGGACTCGACACACTTGGGAGCTTACTCTTCCTGCTGGTGCTCACCTAGCAGGATCTTGTTGGGTCTTTGCCCTGAAATATAACTCCGATGGGTCTCTTTCAAGGTACAAGACTTGGTTGGTGGCAAAGGGGTTCACCAGTCATATGGGGTGAACTTCGATACTTTCTCCCCTTTTGCTCACCTGTCGATAGTCCAGATACTTGTTTTTGTTGCTGCCCACAAGGACTGGTTGCTTTGCCAGCTTGATGTAAAGAACGCCTTCTACGGTGATCTTCAAGAGGTGTACCTACAGCAGCTCCTTGGTTTCGAGGTTTAGGAAGAGAGTGTGTGCAAGTTAAAGAAGTTCATCTGTGGCTTTAAGCAGAGTCCGAGAGCATTGTTCCAGAAGTACTTAGAAGTGGTAAAGAAGATTGGCTTGCAGAGATCTTTATCAGACCATTCTCTATTTGTCTGGAAAACTAAGAGGGGAATTGTGGCCTTGCTGATTTATGTTGATCTCATTATTACTAGTGATGACAAAAGTCGGAATAACTGAGTTCAAAAAGTCCTTGGTTGAGTAATTTGTTATGAAGGACTTGGGGCAGCTTTAGTATTTTCTTGGCATAGAGGTGGAGGTGGCTAGAAGCAAGTAGGGGATTGTGCTCTCCCAGCGCAAGTATACTTTGGATGTACTCCAGGAGATAGGGGTGTTGGGGTCCAAGTCAGCAAATATTCCTATAGACTCCAAGGTATATTTTTATGATGAGTAGGTAGAGCTCGTTGATAGTAGGGCTTATAGGCAGCTGTGGGAAAACTTCTATATCTGACGTTTAGCATGCCTGACATTACTTTAGCTGTGGGAAGGTTTTAGTTAGTTTATGGAGGAATCGACCAAGCAACACTGGTAGGTAACTATGTAAGTGCTTAGATGCCTGAAGAAAGCACCTAAACGAGGGGCAAATGACAGTAGTTGGGCATTTTGATGTTGATTATGCAGGGTGCCTGGCTGACAGAAAATCCACTACTGGGTTCTGCACATTTGTAGCTGATAATCTGGTTACCTAGAGGTGCAAGAAGTAGGAAGTAATTTCTCGCTCCAGTGTCGAGTCAAACTATAAGGCGATGGCCCAGACAACTGCAGAGATGATTTGGGTGAGGTCTCTACTACGTGACTTACATGTTCAAATAGAACCTATGGAGATGAGGTGCAACAATCGGGTAGTCACATATATAGCAAACAATCCCATGTTCCATGAACGTATCGAACATGTTGAGGTGGATTGACATTGCACCAAAGTCCTGATTCGGTGTGAGATGTTGTGTACTACCATTGTCGCATCTAAAGACCAACCAGTAGATGTCTTCATGAAGCCTTTTCCACGTTCTACTTTTGACGACTGTTGTTCCAGGTTGAGTATGATCGACATCTATGTTTCAGCTTGAAGGAGTGTTTAGATACTCTTTTCTTTTGTCTTATTATTTTATTATTGGATATTTTATTATTTCTATTTTTGCTTTGAACATGTTATTTTTTCAATACCTCTTCTCTATAAAAAGAGGTGTTAGGTTCTTTTGAGGAATAGATTGAATTATTTTCTCCTACTATTATGCTTATTTAAGTTTCTGGTTACAATTCTTTTTGTGTCCACGTTGTTTTGTTATTCAATTTGGGCCTTACATATCCAAGGAGTTGTTTTGAAGGAAGATTTGATTAGGAAGGAATGGATTTAGCACAGGATGTATTTTGAATTAATCCTTTCACCTTTGGGTAACATAGAATTGAATGTTACAAGTTTCATATACAATTCTAGAATAACCATAAAAATAAGTGGATTGGTTGAAGTTATATTTTGTTGTATAAAATTCATTCTGAAAAGGGGTATTTTGCTATTTTTGGCATCATGTGTATCAGTACTGTTCTACTACTCTCTTAAAGCATGCTATTAAGTTTTTGTTGCAGGTACTGTATGACATTTTTCATCTCGATATGCGGTTATGGGATGCTTATAACACGAGCATTAGAGTATGTCTTCTGGTTGTCAATTAAATAGGTTTTATTTACTTAACCCTGTAATCAGCCTCTTGAATGGAATTTATCCTTTGATTTCAGTCTCAGCGTGCATTTGAGGAGTACCATGATCTTCTGGAGATTTTGGAAGAGCAGCTTTCAACCGTTGCTGATTAAGCCAAAATGATTAAATTCACTGTTTAACCTTTCGATCATGTTCATTGCCTCACTGCTGACAAGAGATCTACTAATCTATCTTGACTAACTAAACTGTGGACAGATCCAAAGATAGCATCATATGTATAGCATTATCTTTATCAGCTGTAGCTAGTTTCCATCATTATAGGGCCACCATTCCCCTTTTCGGCAACATGCATTGGTAGCAATACATTCGTTCTGACTGGAACTTTGCACCATCAAACTAAGTAATCCCCTATGGATGAAATTACATATACTGATTCCTAATTAGATTTTTGACATGCTACTCTTTCCCCCAACATGTCTCTTCTCGACTATTTTCTTGTAGATTTCCAGCTTCAGCTCATATACCTGTATTTGAAATCTCATTATTGAGGTTTGATTAATGATTATAGCTGCTATTGTTGTAGATAACTTCTATGCCCATATGCAACACCAGATGGAATTGCTGGGATGGGAAAGTTCCATACATCTCATCTTGGCGACAATCTGTCCATGGAATTTGTGCCATTTCGAGGTCAGCTACAGTGAGAACCCTCCCTAAATAAAATAGTTACGATCAACTCATGCGCATGGGCATGTGGGTTGACGTGCAGGTCCGAAGAGGGTCGGTGGGCCGTTCCTTGTTTTGTCCCAAGGAGGGAGCACGGGAGCTGTTGGTCGGCAATCCTTCTCCGACGTTTAACCCTGGCCTACAGTGAAATAATTCCCCAATTGATTTTTTATACCCAAATAAACTTTTCATTAAAAGGGAAAACAACCGTTGCAAAGGGATACAGACCACCAGGGCGAGAGAGGGAGAGGAAAATCAATGACTCCACAAGTTGGGGAATTGAAATGCCTTTAACAAGGGGGAAACTAGACCCTCCAACGGGGGCAACAATAAAACTTACAATCACAACAAACCAAAACCAAGATAAAATGCAAACAAAAAAAAAAGAAAAGAAATGAAGGTATCCATGGATAATGATTTCTTAGTAACACGCTGGCCCTTAGTTGCTGCTCTACATTCTCAAATAACTGCCACCAAGAGAAATTTATGGCAATTTGCCTCAACTTTGCATAAATGAGAAACCAGTGTGGTCGGAAGTTGGAATTAGCCAAAGTAAATCTAGATCGTGTGAAGATATATTGTCTCACATGGTCCTCAAGAATAGATACAAAGAAATGTGGCCATGTTTGTGAGAAGTGTAGCCCAAGCACCTTTAATCTTAGGATGCCAACTTGATCTCATTCCAACTCCTAACCTGGGTTAGAGAAACACTTGTAGGGTTCCCCCTTTACATCAATCAATTCTAATCCTCCCAATCTAGATAGGCTTCATAATCAATCCTACGGAACTCCCCTTGAAGCTAACATGGCTAAATACTGACTCTATTTAAAGCCAATATGGTTAAGCATCGAGTTACCCCCATCAAAATCATGCCATGTGAGAGACATTACAAGAAGCAATTCAACTTGCTAAGTTGGGTTGATGGGAGTAAAACCATTTCAGGTAAAGATGCTCATCCATCAATGGCCCAGTGCAATGTGCGAGGGCCAATAATTGGCTGAAGTTGAGTGGAGTTGGATGTAGTTGGCCCTGAGCTAAGATGAACTTCAGTCAACTCAACTGAGTTAGCTAGAGCTCCCAGTGAACTGATGGGACCTGAGATGAGTTAGACTCAGTTAAGATGAGTTGGATCTGAGCTGACTTGAGTTAAGGTGAGCTAAGATGAGCTCTCTTGAGTTGTCATTTAGCTGAGATGAGTTGAATGGAGCTAGGATGAGTTAACCCTAGTTCAAGTGAGTTGAATTTCAGTTATGGTGAGTTGAATAAAGCTGAGTTCCAACTGGTTTGGGCTTCTTCTTTACCAGTTGCCTTCGTGAGTGCTAGGGTTTTAGGTATCTGACAATCTATTTATCTCCAACACTCACAAAAATACATCAAAAACATAATAAAAAATGTAATGCATGCCTAACCTAATCGATGCCTAAATGCAACCCAAAAATTTGTTTGCGGAGCAAAATCCTAAGAGCTAGGTGTATTTTAATGCATAAGAATGTTGATAAATTAGCGTTTATCACACCTCAGCGTGCATATCCCTTCACGCTGCAACAACAACGTGCACCACCACCATCACCACCACTGTGACCACGCACCAGTGATTGCACAGCAAAAATATATCAATAAATATGCCATCTTGTGTTATTTCGTAGTACTGCCATTGCATATTAGGAAACTATAGTTGCATTTGTAAGATTGACACATGCTTGCATTTATTTGAGAGGGGAGGATAATGTAAATAATTGGCCATGTAAATAACATCTTCAAGTGCTGCCTTGCAATTTCACCTTCATTTTTTATTTTGACTTTGAAATCGTCTCCCACGCGCGGCTCATTGCATGGGGCTGGCATCTCTTCGTGCCATTCCTCTGCCCTACAGCATGGCTGGTCATCCACACCTGCAGCATGGCTGTGGCAGGCTCTCGCTTCTTTAAAAAGCCTGGCCATCTTCCTTGTGAGAGGGAGCCTGGAACAGACACCACCGCAGACACCCTCCAGGCTAAGCTCCTCCCCTCGCCCCTCCATACGCAGTAGCTCTTCCACTAAAGAGACACTGCGGGTAGGAGCAGGCTCACAGTGGTCCCACGACCACCACTATGAGTTCCACCACCGCCCAGCTCCTTCGTGAGTAGGTGGGCGTGGTGGTTTCATTCTCTATTGCCACCGCTCAACACCCTCGCCGCCATTGTCAGGAGCTCCAAGGTCTGAAGCTCCAGCAGCAGCAGCGGCCTCCAGCAGCCGCGCGCACGCCCGCGCGCACGCCAGCACCATCCGCAGCCCCTTTCTGCGTGTGTAGGCGCCTTCCAGCGCGCCCGCAGAATCGGCCGCAACCGGTTGTCCATTGCGCGCGGCACTGTAGCTACTATTCACACCTCTCAGCACGACACTGTAGCTACAGTGCAGTGACCGGGGAGTTTCTCACTTATCCGGTCACTGTGCGCTCTCTCTCCTCGCCGCTACAGCCTCCAGCCAGTTGTCCGCATCAGCGCCAGCGCCCGCGTCTGCACCTGCGCGCGTTTGCGCCTGCACCCTTGTCTTCGCCTGCGTTCATTCCAGCCTGCAATGAAGTGTGCTGCGTTGCGCTCTCTCTGACGCTCTCGCACCAGCCTACGCACAACGGCAGCACGCGTGCCTGCTCCAGCGCCTGCGTGCACCCTTGCGCACCTGCGTCTGTGCACCCGCGCACCAGACGACGCCCACTGCCGCCAGACGCCTTAAACGCCCTCTCCCGCTCTCTCTCACACCCACTCCCATACTCATACGCACACAGACACTCACTTGTACACACTCACTTGTACACACCTATATATATATATATACACATCACCTACCTGTATCCATACGCACTAGTCACTCCACCATGCGTTATATCGCGGGAATATCTATACCAGTTGCTGATATTCCTTGATACCCGCGTAAAGAAAGCGCCTCTGCACACACTCCACACATCCATCCTACACTCTACGCAGCACTTCGTCTTATTGGTTGCGTCTTTCTAGACGTGGACCAACTCGACACTGTGCTACACGTCATTTCCACCTCCACCCCACCCCTATATATATAATATATATATATCTATATATATAGACTATATTTATTTCTCTACAAGCAACCTATCTGGTTTTCATTTCTCTTTTGTTTCTTGCTATTAAAAGATAAAAAAAAAGAGTAAAAGTGAAAAGATAATCCTTATCTTGTAGGTACTAGACCTTGCGAATAGCAGGACTAGTTGTTTAGAAACCTTAAGTTGGCTCAAAGCCAAGGACCTGATTTTGAGGGTGTGCCTCAAGATCAATATTATCAACAAAAAAAAATCTTAAATAGAAAAGAACCAAAAACATAATAAACGCACGGAAGAGATTCGTTGTAGGAAAAGTGTAGAAACTTCTTCACCTTTAATCCTTGCCTCCCTGAGATCGACCCTAGGACTAAAAGTGACCAAGATAAAATTAAGTAGGCTAGGTTAAAAATTTTGTAAAAGGATGGTAGACTCGATTTAGGTTAACCACTATATTCACTTCAACGATAATTTCACCATATTAACACAACCTGTTTAAGTCTTGACACATCTTTTTCTGGCGCCGTTGCTAGGGAGGTACGCATTAAGGTAAGTTTCTACTCCATTCCTTTAATTTTCTCTTCTCGCACCCTTATCTTCACGGATGTTTTTGTTTGTTGGTGTGTAGGTAAACCAGTTGCAAGGAGGAGGCAAGCAGAGGAGGTCGGAGACGTGGGTAGATCCAAGGTGGGTATGAGAGCATGAAGTCGCCAGCACTGGAGCTTCACCCACGTTGCGGAAATGGTAGGTCCTCTCTTAGCAACTTAGGTCAACTTGTCACCTTAATAAAAAATAAACCTAAAAAAAAAAAAAATTCTTCGGATTTCTTGGGCGCAAGTGGATTAAAAATCACTTGCTTTATTGTTTGCCATCACTCCCACCGCCTCAGGATTTTCAGCCAAACTTCGCATAGCGAAGATCTAAGAATCTTGGTTCTTGAATCTTTTGTTGTGGGAAGTATTCTTTGAAGCAAGATTGAATAGATTGATTGCCATCCCTCCTTGCCTCATTTATCCGCAATTCGGGATTACATTTTTGGTGGGGAGACTTGGAATTGAGTTGATTCCAACCCCACCACGACCTTTCACGTGCCTTAGATTTGATCCTAATATACTTCAACCCCAACATTTTGATTTTCTCTTTACATTATCTTGTGGTTGAAGCCTTGTGTATGGAACATCATTATGATTGGGAGCACTTGAATTGAAGTGCTTTGGCTCCCTTTTACACTAACTTAAAATTGACTCGTGCATCCACACATAGAAATTTTCACCTAGGGAAGTCCATTGCATTTTTAGTATGCATTAACTAACTCACATTGAAGAAGGGTTTGTTGGGCATAGAAGAACTTGTATCTTCTCAACAACCCGGAGATTAGTTGAATTGTTAACTCAGCGAAATCTTAAAATCTATACTACTGAAGGCTGAAATTCGAAAAATCATTCACCAACTAAAACTTCAATTTAGGGAGATTTCCTCGTTGCATGCTTAGTTTATACACTTTCTAAAATTAACGCACTTGTGCATTACCCATAAACAACGCCCTTCACATTCCAGAAACACTTGATCGTAAGCCTCTAATTAAAACTGGTAGCAACTTGACCCTTATTAAGGATTGGAGGTCTAACTACCTGCGTGTAGTGCTTACGTGCTGGCGTGGGTTCCCGCATGCTATCGGGTGTCTAAGACTGGGGCAAACGGCCTTTCAATTTGGCCCGGTGGTTCCACGGTGCTCGCATTTGGTTCCGTAGGTTGTGATAGTAGGTAACTTAGATCTTTAGGTTTAAGGGCACATTGTAGAGGTTAGGACTTTGATTGCCTTGATTTGTCATTAAGTGTACCTTTGCGGCGTCATTTCTCTCATCACCTTTACCTTTCTTATCCTCCCAATTCTTCCTGCGGTAGTGCATGTTTGGGAAGAGGTCACAAAACCCTGAATTGTTTGAATTGTCTAATAATTTTAGGAAAGAAGCCGAATCGTCATCCTCCTCCACAAACATGGCTGCACGCCCACCCCCAAATCCACCAGGTGGTGGAGCCATGGACCCCATAACCCACCTCCAAGCCTAAATGGAAATGTATAATGAACAGATTGAAGCCATTAGGGAAACCTTGTAGGAAATGCAGAACCCTCCCGAACGGGAGGAGCCTAGGTCTCTTAGCTCTTATCAAAATCCCGCTGCTACAGAGACCATAGGACAAATTCGGGTCCCCATGGGCGGGGACGATTTTGAATTGAAACCCAATATAATTGGCCTGATTAACTTCTACTTCCATGGTCTTGCAAGTGAAGATCCTTTTCTCCATTTGGAAGACCTAACCCGATTGCTGAAACGGTTAAACCAAGAAACATCGGGTTATCAATTGTCTTCATGAAAATGTTCCCGTTTTCGTTGCGGGATAAAGCGTCGCAATGGTTACGCACCCTTGGGAGAACCATCCATTCTTGAGAAGAGATGCGAACAGTATTTCTCAAGAAATTCTTCCCAATCAGGCGAACCAATGCGCTTTGCCGTGCTATAACTTCCTTTATGCAACAAAACGGTGAACAGTTTCATGAGGCTTGGGAGAGGTATAATGACCTCCTCCGAAAGTGTCCGCACCACAGTCTGCCTAAGTGGCATATAGTCCAGATTTTCGATTATGGGCTAAATGAAACTTTGAAGCAGATTGCAGATGCTTCCTGCGGAGGAAATTTCATGAATAAAGACGAGAATGGAGCATTCGAATTATTTGAAAACATGAGCGAAAACTCAATGAACAATGCCTCCATTGTCGCCTTTAATCGTACCAGCCTGCCCTGTAATGTTCACGAGGTTGACACGGGACCCTCCCATTCATCCACTGATCTTAACCTTATCTCACAAAAATTGGATGAAGTCTCCGTCGTGCACAAGAAGCTGGATGAGCTTCTGGCCAATCCTGCCTGTTTTATGGCAAACGCCCCCACCTCACCACTTCGTTACAATCCCAATCCTTCCAACGCCAAGCCTATCCCCAAAAACCCTGTAAGATCTTCCTTACCGAGTGTCGCGCCAAGCGATTCGGTAAGTCATGTGGATCTGGCTTCTGCAAACCAGTATTTTGACACGGAGGACCAAACCTCCGTGTGTTCGGATGCATATTTACATGCTGACTCGTCTTCTGGCTTAGAAGACGCTTGCGCCCTGGGGAACAACCCGTTCTCTACTACTTATAACCCAGGGTGGCGGAATCATCCTAATTTCGCATTATCCAATAACCTGCAGCACCAAAACCCCGCGAGTGGGCCAATGCGACCGTCCGCACCCGTCATCCCAAGGGCCCAGTTTAATCCTATGGCGAATCCGCCCTCAGGTCCTTGCATACTGCAAACAGAACACGCATCGAGTCCTCTTGATAAACTAATGCGAATGATGATGGAAATGTCTAAGCGCCATGAAGAGAACATGACCTCTCTTCAGAACCAATTGGCACAGCAGAATGCTGAGATCAGTCAACTACGCATGGCGACTCGATCTCAGGGCACTCTTCCAGCCCAACCTGTTCCCAACCCGCGAAATTTCGTACCCCGTGGCCCTTAACCACAAGTACGACCTTCTCAGGGGCAGGTTCATCAGATTCTGCAGGCTCCGTGTATTCCACCAGGATTTCAGGCTAATCCCGTTGTAGCACCTCACCCTTGTGTCCCTGTTGTGAGCCCTCCTCCGCCTTATGATCCTACTAGACCCGCAACGTCCAATGCGATTACTACGAGGAGCGGTAAGCAAACCGTCGATCCGCCTCGACCTGATCCTGGCCCATCTTTTTCATCGCCCTCTCATTCGGGATACGCACCGCATTCGCGAGAAGACGATACACCCAAACTAGTTCCAGAATCGGTCCCATTCCCTGAGGCTCTACTGAGGGAGCCAAAAGGTAAGAAAAAGGATACGTAGGCCTTTGATAACCTGCGTAATTTATTCATGGATGTTGAAATCATGTACCCTTGTTAGAGGCTATTGGCCACATACCTACTTTCGCCCGATTTCTCAAAGACTACACTACACCCAGGCGACAGTCAAAGAAAACAAAGAATCTGGTGGTTCTCCTGCCTCATGCAAGTTGTGCTATACTGTCAAATCTACCGCCGAAGCAGAAAGATCCGGGCACACCACTTATTTCTTATAGCATCCAAGGCTGCAATTTTAACCGTGCTTTGCTTTATTTAGGATCTTCCATCAATCTTATACCAACCATCATGCTTGAGAAATTTGCCTTAGGAAATCTGAAACCCACCCCTGTCACGTTACAGTTGGCAGATCGTTCTGTCAAAATACCAAAGGGTGTGGTGGAAGACGTGGTGGTTAGGGTCAACAGTCTCTATTTTCCTGTTGACTTTCTTGTTTTGGATATGGAAGTTCCTAACTCACTTTTTAATTGTCCGATCATCCTTGGTCGACCTTTCTTGGCCACAGCCCGTACCCATATCGACTGCGAGTCGGGCTGTATTGAGATTGCCGTTGGATTTGATAAGCTCAAGCTTAACATCTTTAAGGCAGCTAAGAACTTTGATTGCGATTGCATCGAGGATGACACGTCTGACGAGGACATGGCCGTTAGCGCGTGTATCGGACTAATTGGGACCAATTCTGATTGCTGTGGATTGCCTTTAAACACTGACGATTGCCTGACCAACACATATTGTGACGTTCCCCCATCCCTCCCTTTTCCCGTACCTTCTCCTGACCGGACTTCTGACGAGGTTTTCTCCACTTCCCATATCTCGTGGTCTGAGTCATATTCGGGCTACTCACCGCTGGTCCACACTCTTGAAGACTAGATTGCCCTTTCTTTCCTGCCAAATCAGGCGGATTTGCAACTCCACACTGGGACCTTGAGCCCACATACTACTCACTGGGGCTATCCCTTTTTGGATCCATCAATCCAAGATGCCCTTCTTCTTGGCCAATCTGAGGGCCAACTTCCTCCTGACTTGTTTTCGTTTGATCCACTTGGGACACTCTCGTCCCAAGGAATGCCAGATCTTTCACCATCCACTCCCGAGCTGAAAGAGTTGCCTGATTCGCTTAAGTATGTTTTCTTGGGACCAAATGAAACGCTCCCCGTAATCATCAGCTCAAAATTGACCAGGGAGCAAGAGTGCAAACTAACAAAGGTCCTTATGGAACACAAGGCAGCCATTGGATGGTCCTTATTAGACTTAACTGGCATTAGCCCCTCCTACTGTACTCACCGTATATATACGGAGGAGGAGGCTCGACCTTCCCGCGAGATGCACCGACGTCTCAACCCTAACATGTGGGAGATCGTTGAAAAGGAAATTATTAAATGGCTGGATGCGGGTATAATCTACCCGATCAGCGATAGCCCCTAGGTGAGTCCGATTCACGTCATGCCCAAAAAGGCGGGACTCAGTATCCATATCAATGACAGGGGTGAATCCATCTGTACACGCACTCCTACATCTTGGAGAGTGTGTGTAGGTTATAGGAAACTGATTGCTGCAACTAAGAAAGATCACTTTCCGCTACCTTTTATTGACCAAATCCTGGAGCGGTTAGCGGGAAATAAAATTTTCTGTTTCCTGGATGGATTCTCAGGATATAACCAGGTGGCAATTGACCCCAGGGACCAAGAGAAAACCACCTTTACTTGCCCCTTCGGCACCTTTGCATTTAGAAGAATGCCGTTTGGACTTTGTAATGCGCCAGCAACTTTCCAGAGATGTATGCTGGTGATATTCCATGACATGGTGGGTGACTTTCTCGAGGTTTTCATGGATGACTTTTTGGTCTTTGGACCCTCTTTTGATGACTGTCTTGCCAACCTGACCCGTATCCTTAGGAGATGTATTGATGTGAACCTCGTGCTTTCCTGGGAAAAAAGTCATTTTATGGTACACGAGGGAATTGTTCTCGAGCATATCATCTTCGATAGGGGTATCGAGGTTGACAGAGCTAAGCTTGATGTAATTGCTGATTTACCTGTGCCTGGCTTTGTCAAACAAATCTGCTCCTTCCTGGGACACGTCGGTTTCTATAGGAGATTCATCAAAGACTTCTCCAAGATTTCTAAACCTTTAACTCATCTCCTATCGACCGACGTACCCTTTGATATGGGCCCCGACTGCATACGTGCATTCACGCAGTTGCGTGATGCTGTCACCAAGGCCCCTGTTCTCTAGCCACCTATTGGTCCCTCGACTTTGAACTCATGTGTGATGCTTCCGACCTTGCAGTCAGAGCCATCTTGGGATAAAGACGCGATAAACACCCCTTCGTGGTGTACTACGCCCGTAAGACGTTGGACGAGGCCTAGCGTAATTATACTACTACTGAGAAAGAACTACTGGCGGTCGTCTTTGGGCTGGAGAAATTCCGCTCTTACCTTCTGGGCTCACATGTTATTATATTCATTGATCATGCGGCCATTCGCCATCTCATGCACCAGAAGGATGCCAAGCCTAGACTGATTCGTTGGATCCTTCTGCTCTAAGAATTTGACATTGAGATCCGCGATAAGGCTGGAGTTCAGAATGTTGTTGATCATCTCTCGAGACTGGACCCTGACCACATTGGACTTACCCTGCCGATCAATAAGATTTTTCCTGATGAGCACCTATTGACAATTAATGTGGCAAGTGGACCTTAGTATGCCGACATTACCAATTACCTTGCTTCTGGTTCCCTTCCACGTGGCTGGCCTAAAAACCAGCGTGAGCATCTCATTGCAGAAATAAAGTATTATTTCTGGGATAATCCACTTCTTTTTCAAATAGGTACTGACCAGATCATCCGTCGCTGTATTCCTGATAACGAATTCCCCAGTGTGCTATCCTTCTACCATGATCAGGCTTGCGGAGGCCATTTCTCTAGGCGGAAGACTGCAGCCAAGGTGTTGCAGTGCGGTTTCTTTTGGCCATCCCTTCACCAGGATGCACATAATTATGCTAAACATTACTCTAGGTGCCGGTCGTTATGGTCAATGTCACGTTGTGACATGATGCTCTTGCAACCCATCCTAGCTGCTGAAATTTTCAACATTTGGGGAATTGATTTCATGGGTCCTTTTCCTCCTTCCAACGGCTTCGAATACATCCTTGTGGCTGTTGATTATGTTTCGAAATGGATTGAGGCTATTCCTATGTGCCATGTTGACCATTTCATTTCCACCCGATTTGTCAAAGACCACATTTTTGCACGCTTTGGGATCCCTCGAGCCATTATCTCGGATGGAGGAAGCCATTTTACCCATGCTTCTTTTCGGGCACTTCTGAGGAAATATGGAGTCCATCGTATCGCATCTCCGTATCATCCTCAGACGAACGGCCAGGCTGAGGTGTCGAATCGGCAAATCAAGCAAATTCTCCAGAAAACGGTTCGGCCTGGCCGTAAGGATTGGTCCAACAAGCTGATTGACGCACTTTGGGCATATCGGACTGCCTTCAAAGCTCCCCTTGGTATGTCTCCTTATAGAATCGTTTACGGGAAGCCTTGTCATTTGCCCGTGGAGCTGGAGCACCACGCTTATTGGGCGGTTCGCCAATGTAACCTCTACCCAGACCTGTGTGGTCGAGAAAGGAAACTCCAACTCCAAGAGCTGGAAGAGCTCCGTCGTGAAGCCTATGATTCTGCCTTAACTTTCAAGCAACGCACTAAGGCTTTTCACGACAGCCGTATTCGGCGGAAAGAATTTGAGCCATCTCAGTAAGTTTGGCTTTACAATGACTGGCTCAAATTCTTTCCAAGGAAATTGAAGTCCAAATGGACTGGTCCCTTCTTGGTCTCGAGACCATTTCCCAACGGGGCCGTTGAAATTGAAGATCCCAAATCTAGGCATAAATTTATGGTCAATGGGCAGCGTTTAAAACCTTACCTTACTCATGAACCTGTCCCCGTTGGAGAAACTGTTGCCCTGCTGGAGGGTAACTAATGTCGTGCCTCATTCTGAGTCCAGCTGGGGACGTTAAATTTAGCGCTCGTTGGGAGGCACCTCAGCAACACTCCTTCACTGTCACATACACTTCACTTCGCACCTTTTCACTTTACCACCCACCATCCACCCACCTTAACACCCTGCTGTATACCTTGCACCTCAGCTCTTGTTTCCCGATCTTTGGACCTTCCTCTACCCTACCCTGCATGCATATGAGGACATAGCATCATTTTGCATGGGGGGTGGAGAGGCATTCATAGGATATGGGTATTATATGGTATCATACAGCTCCCATCCATCTATAAATATATACATAGCATAAAAAAAAAGGTGTGTTTAGTAATGATCTGAAGGCTGAAACAAAAATACAATAAGTGTTTATGGATATTCAACCACTGTTTTGAAGACTTTCCAGGCCACAGAAGCTTGATTCGCTCAGGCTCGGCTTAATTCACTTTTGCATTGACAAGATAGATCGGAATCTCTCCTAACTAAGGATGAATTCTTGTAATTGAAACACCAGTACATGATCCGTTGGTTTGCTTCTATTCGAGAGCCTAAGTAATCTTGGTTCACACTATACATATCAAGAAAGACCAGGTGAACATAAAATCCAACCCTAGTGTTCATTAGGGAAGGTGGAGTCCTTATCTGTGCACGCAGGTGGACTTTTTATCCCAGGCTTTAGTCCTATGTCTAGGAGAAACTCTTTCCACCAAAAAGGAAATCTCCCACCAAAAGAAAAGTGTGCTCCTCCAAATAAAGTTGTAAGAGATATACTGACACTTGTTTCAAAAAAAAAAAAAAGAGCAAATAAGTCAGTATATCTTGCAAATGTCTGTAAAGTCTTCTCCTTAAAAAGCTTTTCAGAGCAAGTTACAAATACCTTATTTGTACCATATATTCTTTGATCCACAAATATGATAAAATAGGAGTTGAGTTTTCCGTCATCTTTTTAAGAGTCAATCCGAAGACATGAGCTGAAACTGAGACCAACCTGCACTTAAAGATTCGTGAAACCCTAGGCTTGAGTCTTAATGTTCATCTGGTTAGTCTTGGTCCTTTACTATGCACAAGCCATAATCTCTTGAGCTCTTGAGTACGGCAAAAACCTCCTGAGTCCTGGAAATCGTACTTAAGGTTTAAATATCAAGAGTCCAGGTTAGTTGAGAGATGGTCTATGTCACATAAGACTTAAAGTACTAGTACTCTTCTCTGCAAGTGGTTCTCACAATATCTAACAAATAAACACACCCATGTCGCCTCAGAAGAAAATCTTCAACTTAAGATCATTTCTAAATACAATACAAAATGTTTCGCTAGAGACTAGCAAAAGATAAGCATAGGGGTATGATTGTACAGCAAAAATACACCAATAAATATGCCATCTTGTGTTATTTCCTAGCACTGCCATTGCATATTAGGAAACTATAGTTGCATTTGTAAGATTGACACATGCAGGCATTTATTTGAGAGGGGAGGATAATGCAAATAATTGACCATGTAAATAACATCTTCTTCAAGTGCTGCCTCGCAATTTCACCTTCTTCATTTTTTATTTTGACTTTGAAATCGTCTCCCTCGCGCGGCTCATTGCATGGGGTTGGCATCTCTTCGCACCATTCCTCTGCCCTACAGCATGGCTGGTCATCCACACTTGTAGCATGGCTGTGGCAGGCTCCCGCTTCTTTAAAAAGCTTGGCCATCTTCCTTGCGAGAGGGAGCCTGGAACAGACACCATCGCAGACACCTTCCTCCAGGCCAAGCTCCTCCCCTCTCCCCTCCATACGCAGTAGCTCTTCCACTAAAGAGACACACTGCGGGCAGGAGCAGGCTCACAGTGGTCCCACGACCACCACTGTGAGTTCCACCACCGCCCAGATGGTGGGCTTGGTGGTTTCATTCTCTGTTTCCACCACTCAACACCCTCGCCGTCATTGTCAGGAGCTCCAAGGTCTGAAGCTCCAGCAACAGCAGCGGCCTCCAACAGCCGCGCAAGCGCCCGCACGCACGCCAGCACCGTCTGCAACCACTTTCCACGTGCGCAGGCGCCTTCCAGCGAGCCCACGCATGCAGAACCGGCTGCAACCGGTTGTCCATCGCGCGCGGCACTGTAGCTACTGTTCACGCCTCTCAGCGCGACACTGTAGCTACAGTGCAGTGACCGGGGAGTTTCTCACTTATCCGGTCACCGAGTGCTCTCTCTCCTCGCCGCTACCGCCTCCAGCTAGTCGCCCGCTCAGCGCCAATGCCCACGTCTGCACCCACGTGCGTCTGCGCCCGTGCTTGTCTGCGCCCGCGTTCATTCCAGCCCGCAGTGCAGTGTGCTGCGTTGCGCTCTCTCTGACGCTCCCACACCAGCCTACGCGCGACGGCAGCACGCGCGCTCGCTCCAGTGCCCGCGCGCACCCTTGCGTGCCTGCGTCTGTGCGCCTGCGCACCAGATGACTCCCACTGCCGCCAGCCGCCTTAAAGGCCCTCTCCCGCTCTCTCTCACACCCACTCCCACACTCATACGCACAGACACTCACTTGTACACACTCACTTGTACACACCTATACATACTTATATATATACATACATATATATATATATATATATATGTATACATATTAATACCTATACAACTATATATAAGTACATATATATATACACACACACACACACACACACACACACACACATATATATATCACCTACCTGTATCCATACGCACTAGTCACTCCACTACGCGTTATATCGCGGGAATATCTGCAGCAGTTGTGATATTCCCTGATACCCGCGTAAAGAAAGTGCCTCCGCACACACTCCACACATCCATCCTACACTCTACGCGGCACTTCGTCTTGTTAGTTGCGTTTTTCTAGACGTGGACCAACTCGACACTGTGCTACATGCTATTTCCACCTCCACCCCCACCCCTATATATATAATATATACATATATCTATATATATATAGACTATATTTATTTATCTACAAGCAACCTATTTGGTTTTTATTTCTCTTTTGTTTCTTGCTATTAAAAGATAAAAAAAAAGAGTAAAAGAGAAAAGATAATCCTTGTCTTGTAGGTACTCGACCTTGTGAATAGCAGGACCAGTTGTTTGGAAACCCGAAGTTGGCTCAAAGGCAAGGACCTAATTTTGAGGGTATGCCTCAAGGATAATATTATCAACAAAAAAAAATCTTAAATAGAAAAGAACCAAAAACATAATAAACGCACGAAAGAGATTCGTTGTAGGAAAGGTGTAGAAACTTCTTCACCTCTAATCCCCGCCTCCCTGAGATCGATCCTAGGCCTAAAAGTGACAAAGATAAAATTAAGTAGGCCAGGTTAAAAATTTTGTAGAAAGATGGTTAGGCTTGATTTAGGTTAACCACTATACTCACTTCAACGATAATTTCATCATATTAACACAACCTGTCCGAGTTCTGACAACCAGCAGTCATCCAAGAGTGGTTAAGTCGTTCGAGAAGGTTCTTGGACGTCTGAAGACCCAACGCACTACTATTCATCTTCTCCCCTCTCTCTTCTTCTTCTTCCCTATTTTCCTCTTCCTCTATTTTCTCCTACAACTCAATGAAACCCATCATTCTAACACCAACAGCCACCAGCCGCTACCTCTTCCTTTACCACCCACAGCCGTGCCGCCCTCCTCGCCACCTCTAGCAGACCGTGCAGCCACCTCCAGCAGCTCCCCTCGATGCACCGCTCTCCTTGCGCCTTCCCGTGCTCCATGCCCAGCAGCGCCCGTGCACACTGCTTACTTGCACATGCCTTCGTGCATCACCCGTTGCAGGCCTCGCCGGCACCCTCCTTGCGCTCGGGCGCTGCTGGCCTCACCACCTCGCGGCCACTCCTCTCTGCTTCATCTGGCCAGCTCCAGTCATGCCACACCTTGCCACCACCACCGCCGAATCCACGTCGGCCTCGCCCACCTCCCGTGAAGACCTCGCTGCCGGTCATCTCCTCCTCCATGTGTGAGAACCAACAAAGCAAATCCTCTATTTTAGTTTAATTAGTAATTACATTTATGTGCAATTGAGGGGGAGAGGATTTTTGAGTTATTAATATTCTATTTTGTTGATTTTATGAACATAACCCTCTTCTTTCTTATAAATGAGATTTCAACATATCTACCACTGGATAGTATAATTTAAAGGGGATTCTGGATTGATACTTGGGGGAAATCAATAGTGGACATCGATTTTTAACCTGTGTGAGTTTGTAATAGACATTGCCTCCCTGTGGACACAACCCGCTCTCTCGAGTAGTTTATTTTAATTGTTTAGTTAAACGATTTTCCACCACTTTGATACTGAAACGACACGTCATTTTATGTGCGAAACAACGAAAGCGGAAATCGTCTTTTCAAATGGCATTATTGCTCGGAAGGCAACAGGCTTGTTAAATTTGGATTTATCTATGAGGCACATTTAACTCTGATTTTCTTTTTGGTGCGAGGTACACATATCTACTTGACAAGTTGTTGCACCAGCCTCAGCGACACTGAGGTGGACCTTGTTTCCACAGCTCAGAGGACACGGGGAGCTCCATTTCTGAAGGTAGGAGCTCGACGCGCTGTGGCAGACCTTGTCTCCATCATCGAAGAAGGACATCTGGAGTGATCATCTTCATTTTCATCTTCGTCGATTTTTTTTTTTTCAGTAGATATAATTTAGGTTTTGGAACTTGACTTTTCTTTATTTTCTTACACATTCATTTGGTTTGAGAGCCTTGTTGTGGGGTATATTTTAGGGGTTTGTTTCCCGACTTTCTTTTAGGCCTGTGTTAGGTAATTTTTCGGGAGCCTGTTCCCTTTTCTTTAGATTTAGGTTTTTATTTTTCTATTGTGGATTGATTCTCCATTATTTGTGCATAAGTAGGTAATAAAAAAAAACAAAATACGAGCTACATGCTTAGAAGCTGCATGACTTAGGATGACCATATAAGATTGTATGAGCAGCATTTAGGCTTTGTTTTTTGCATTGCGTTCATTTTTGCATCGTTGATTATTGGAAGCAAGGTACGCATCCTCTTACTTTGCATTCATATCTTAATCATGCATGTGCATTTGAACTTAATTCCTAGATCACATAATTTGTCTTGAAACAATCTAACAAATGGTCATATCAAATTTCTGAAAATGACTAAGTAAAGGAGGAACACAGTAAAACCCAAGGAGTTAATTTGAGACATTGTGCTGTGGTTCAAAATTCAAATTCAAAATTTTACGGTGAATGGACACGTGCATGACTGTGCACTAAAGCACGCATTTAGACACTCCTAGGTTTTTGAATTGCTAGGAAAGAACTCTTCTACTGTTGGATGCCAAAGTGCTTGAAACTTAAGATCAAAGGTTTTGTAACTCCAAGGAGGGGGATACCCTGTCACGGATTTTTGAGAGTAGTTAAGAAGCACCACGAAAGCATAGCTTTAAAGGAAGGCTTAGGCCTACTTGCATCCCTCGATCTTCCATTCTTGGAGTACTTCACCATTTGAAATTTAGGGTAGAGCACTTAGGTTCCAATTAGGTCTTTATTAAGGTATGTCGTAGGTCAACAATAGGCACCTGAGTTCCAATTGTATTGATGTCCATTTTCTCGGACATAATTACGAGTGTGTCGAGGTTTTTATGGTCGACTTCTCCATTTACGGCTCATCTTTCAACCAGTGTCTCCTGCACTTAGAGAATGTGCTGAAGAGATGTAAGGAGACTGGTTTAGTTCTCAGTTGGGAGAAAAGCCACTTCATGGTACAGAAAGACATTGTACTTGGGCATGTTATGTCTGAAAGGGGCTTGGAAGTAGATAAGGTTAAGGTTGATTCTATTTTCAAACTTCCATTGCCCACGAATGTCAAACAGATTAGATCCTTTCTAGGCTATGCAAGCTTTTATAAGCATTTTATTAAAAATTTCAGCAAAATTTCTAGGCCACCTTGCGACCTGTTGGTGAAGGAATCTTCCTTCAATTTTGATTCAAGGTGTGCTGTGGCCTTTCACACTTTGAAGGAGGCCTTGATCTCTGTGCCTATTTTCGAGCTCCTGATTGGACACTCCCATTTGAGTTGATATGTGTTGCTTTAGATTACGTCGTGGGAGCAGTCCTTGGACAAAGGGTTGAGGGAAGACCATATGTGCTGCACTATGCCAGCAAGACTTTAATCGAACCACAGCAAAACTGTACAGTCAGTGGAAAGGAATTACCTGCTGTAGTTTTTGCTCTGGAGAAGTTTAGGTCTTATCTTCTTGGGTCTAAGGTGGTCATTTTTATTGATCATGTGGCAGTGAAACATCTCATTGCCAAGGATTCTAAGCCACGTTTAATTAGGTGGATTCTACTCCTTTAAGAGTTTGACTTGGAGATTCGTGAAAAGGAAGGAGTGGAAAATATAGTGGTTGACCACCTATCTCGCCTCCCACTTGATGATTCTCCATCTGGAGACATCCGTGAGACATTTCCTGATGTAACCCTTATGGTAGTAACACCGACTTCACCCTAGTATTCTGATACCGTCAATTACTTGGCCACTGGAGTGACTCCTGGCTCTTAGGATGAGTAGAAATAGAAGAGATTCATTTCCCAAGCTAGATTCTTTCATTGGAAAGAGCCAGAATTATTTAGACTTGGACAAGACCAAGTATTAAGACAATGTGTGCTTGAAGATGAGCAACAAAGTGTGTTAAGATTTTGGCATGAACTTCATTGTGGAGGACACTTTGGTGCTAAGAAAATGACTTTTAAGGTTCTCCAGTCTGATTTTTTGGTAGCCTACTTTATTTAAGGATTCTTATAACTTTGTTAAGGCCTGCATTAGATGTCAATGAATTGGAACGATTGGGAAGAGGAATGAGATGCCCCAACACCCCATCCAACTTGTCGAAATTCTTGATATTTGGGGGATAGACTTCATGGGTCCTTTTCCTTCGTCCCATGGATATGAGTATATCTTGGTGGCAGTTGATTATATCTCTAAATGGATAGAGTGACCATTCCTATGCACACAAATGACCACTCTGTGGTCTTGAAATTTGTGAAGGCCAATATCATATCTCGCTTTGGCTACCCGAAAATGATTATAAGTGATGGGGGACCTCATTTCCGAAACCACTACTTCAATCGGCTACTCAGGAGTTTAGGAGTAACTCACAAGATCGCTACCCCTTAGCATCCTCAGACAAGTGGCCAAGTGGAAGTGTTGAATAGGGAGATTAAGAACATTTTGGAAAAAATCGTTAGGCCTGATATAAAGGACTGATCCCAATAGCTCGATAATACTTTATGGGCTTATCGACGACCTACAAAACCCCTTTGGGTATGTCTCCCTTTCGGATAGTATACGGGAAAGCGTGCTATTTACATGTTGAGCTTGAACATAGGGTACTTTGGGCTATCTGAAGTGTCAACATGGATTTAGAGCAAGCAGGTAAGGCACGTTTACTAGAGTTGACTGACTTGAGGAGCTGAGGAATGATGCTTATGATACCTCCCAAGCTTATAAAGAGAGAATTAAGGTCTTGCATGATAAGTATATCCTTAGAAAGACTTTTGAACCCAACCAACAAGCTTGGCTTTTCAATCCAGACTTGAGCTTTTTCCAGGGAAATTGAAATCACGTTGGGATGGGCCTTACTTAATCACCAAAGTGTTTCCGCATGGGGCTGCCCTATCTCTTCAGCAACGTCCTTTAACGTCAACGGCCAACGATTAAAACCATATGTTACTTTGGATGGCCATCTGGTTGACGAGGTCACTCTTGAGGAGCCTTAGCTCCTTTCATTCTTCGCCTTAAGTAACATCTTCCCTTGGCTATTTTACTTTCAATGAGGACATTGTTTGAACCAGGCATCGAGGGATAGGACCTGAGGCATCTGTTTATAGTATGTATACATATTGCATTCATGCATTCATATTGCATTAAAAAAACAAAGGGTTTTAATTTGTTGAGCTTAATTGGTTAGTCCTAACAATCTTTGTAGATGAGTTACCTAAAGTTCTGGGCTAGAACGAATGATAAGGTAAGACCTTAAATGTCTTACTTCAGGAGATAAGGAAGCGATATTAATCTTAAACCCTTAAGGCTAGGTTGGCTTAAAAATTTAAGTATTTGTTAAGATATAGATTTTGCCTCAAGCAAAAGAGGTATTTGAGAAGTTGATATATTAAGTCAATGGCTTAGGAAGTAAAGAACTTCTCTGTTTATTCCTTGGTTTGGAGATCTTTGAAACTGAAGTGTCTTTTTCACATTATACAAATTTAAAATTGGGGCAACCATGTGAAAGCTTACCGTGGGTTCTATCAGAATCGAGGTTAGGAACTCTAAATTAATGCACCTTAACTTATATTCAAACTTAATAGAGATCCCTGCAGGGTATGGATGGCATGTCACATGCAGTAGCCCCTTGGTATGGGATGTCCAAAGCCCAACATTGTGCCCCGAGTCTTCCTAGATTTTACTTAGGTGAAGCATTTAGAAAGGACAAAGGAGAGCCACTCACAAAAAAAAAAAAAAAAATGAAATGGAGAAAAATAAAAATGAGGAGGGAAATAACACCTCGTTACACATAGGTGTCATTAAAAATAAATGGTACCTCGTTATACATGGGTAGTAGAATTATAAAAAAAAGAAAAAGAAAAGAAAGGACAAATAGCTGAGGAGAAAGCTACCAATCTAAGTATGGTTGAACCTAGGTAGGTTTAGGTTGATGAAGGGCAAGTTCGGTCCTAGGACGTATGGGAAGAACAAATGTAGATGCCTATTAATCAAATTATACACTGAGCATTGATACTTTAACCTCTGGGATTTACAAACTACAGGATAAACTTAGAAGTTTAAGAAACCATTGCTCGAGACTAAAACTGGAGCAAATCAAGTCTGAATTTTGACTAGTACTTGGATACCTTAAAGTCTGAGGTTAGTATTTCAACAAATCTCTAGAGGTGAGATATAATAAGGCATCCTAACGGTTAATTCTAGCCTAGAACTTAGGAATTCTTCATAGGTGTTGCTAGGGACTAGCAAAAACTAGACATGGGGGCATTTGATGAGCTCATATTTGTGGGCTATTTAGGTATTTTAATGCTTAGATATTAAGTTATCTTTAGCATTTATTTAGCATGCATTAGGATATAAATAGATTAGTTTATATCTTTGACTTGATTGCATAATTCATACATTGCATTCATAATTAAATACATTTAGAATTGAGTTAGAATGGCATGCATTTGATTAGTTAACCAATTAGGTGCATTATATATATTATTTTGGATTTAGCATAGAAGTTAAGGGTTTGCACATAAATAACCCATCATTTATTTTTTATTCTTTTTATTATTCTCTTCTTGTTAACGGCTGCAGGAGTTGTGGCCATTGAAAAGCAGCAACATGGGCGACGAAGGCGGATCTTTGTTGCACACGTTGCTCGACGCTCCATCTCCCTCTCTACCTTCCTGCAGTTAGCATAAGAAAGGCCTCCAATGACAAAGAGCAAGAAACCACCACCCTCATTCCCTACTATGCAGAGAACTCAACTTCTCGTCCACTCCACCATCATGGGTGTGTGTCATGACAGGACACTCTGCCAAATCGGAGCAGTTGTAGCACCGTGAGCACCTCAGCGTGCTTATCCCTCCATGCTGCAACAACAACGTGCACCACCACCATCACCACCACCGCAGCCATGCGCCAACAGTCATCCAAGCGCGGTTAAGTTGTCCGGGAAGGTTCTCGGACGTCTGAAGACCCAACGCACCACTATTCGTCTTCTCTTCTCTCTCTTCTTCTTCTTCTCCATTTTCCTCTTCCTCTATTTTCTCCTCCAACGCAATGAAACCCATCACCTCCAATGACAACAGCCACCAGCAGCTTCCTCTTCCTTTACCACCCACTACCCCGCCGCCCTCCTCTCCACCTCCAGTAGCTCCCCTTGGTGCACCGCTCTCCCCGCACCTTCCTGCACTCCACGCCCAGTAGTGCCTACATGCATTGCCTGCTTGCGCACGCCCTCCCACATCACCTGCTGCTGGCCTCGCCACCTTGGCGTCACCACCGCCACCACTCCTCTCTGCTTCGTCCGGTTGCTTTGGCCATGCCACACCTCTTCGCCACCACCGCTGGATCCGCACCAGCCTTGCCCACCTCCAGTGAAGACGTCATCGCCGGTCATCTCCTCCTCCATGAGTAAGAACCAACAAAGTAAATCCTCTATTTTAGTTTAATTAGTAATTACATTTATGTGCCATTGAGGGGGAGAGGATTTTTGAGTTATTAATATTCTATTTTGTTGATTTTATGAACATAACCCTCTTCTTTCTTATAAATGAGATTTTAACATATCTAGCACTTGATAGCATAATTTAGAGGGGACTCTAGATTGATACTTGGGGGAAATCAATTGTGGACATCGATTTTTGACCCGTGCGAGTTTGTAATAGACATTGCCTCCCTGTGGACAAGACTCGCTCTCTCGAGAAGTTTATTTTAATTATTTTGTTAAGTGATTTTCCACCACTTTGATACTAAAACAACACGTCATTTTATGTGTGAAACAACGAAAGCGAAAATCGCCTTTTCAAGTACCGTCAAACGACAGTCGTTGGGGGGTATCAAAGGAACTAGAGGCACAAGCCAAAGGTGGAACCTTCTCCCTAATTCCTTCCTCTAACTGGTTGGCTTGACCGAATAGAAGATCAAATGGTTTATAATCTTAAGAGTAGTTTTGGGAGTCTGTAGATCTTTAGGTTACTTGCTTATGGACATGTTTGAATTGCTTGTACTGTAGGGCGCCTTTCTCTTTTCCCTCTTGCTTTTCCATGTATGCTTCCAACTCTTACACACACTTCCACTCCTACCCTCCTACCACCACTTATCCCTAAGATGATTATTATCCTGACTCGACCTATGACCACCCATCCACTAGTTTGGATAATTTTGATTGGGGATATGATTCCGGAACTTAGTGTTCAGGGCCTAACCCTGGACACCAAAACTATGATTATTATCCTTCTCAGAGCTACACTGATTATAAATCCTCGCCTTCTTATTAACCACTCCATACGATCTGCAATCAAGAAGGATATGATGATTACAACACCTACCCTCCCTAAGATTACACTACATATAGGTCACCACCCCTTAATGAACAACCTAATATGACCTATTATCAGGGAGGACCCTAGGAACATCAATCCCTTGACCCTCATAGGCTAAACCCAAACCCACCCAACCCTGAATGGAACTATTCAGCTCAGGTAGACTAGGTCCAAGACAGGGTGCTGGCTAACTTAAGAAACACCATTTGATCTTTAGAAGCTTGGCCAACACCCTACACTGAAGCATTGGAGCCCCTGATTAAAATGATTAACGATCTTAATAGTTCTTTATTGGATTGGATCCAAGATGTTGAGGATAAGGACCCGTGTGAGCTTTTACTTGGGAGGTTGTCAAAATTGAGGCTGAAATTTGTGATTGCTTTAATCTAATCTTGGGATGATTATCAAGATGAACCCCCTTCAAGAGAGCCAGTGTTGGAACACATTAGGCACTTGTAGGGGGGGACACATTTTACGAGTCCTAGGATGATAAGGTTGAATCTGGGTAACCAATTGAGGATGTACCGATTCTCTCACCTGAGATTCTTGAGCCAAGGTACGAGGAAAAATGTCTCTGTGGACTAAGGAATAACATACGATCTCGAGACATATTAATGAGGATTCAGAATTTTTTGACTCTAAGGGAGAAGAATCTTTAGGTGAAGCCTCACTTAAGGTTAAGGAGAATGAATTTAGTGAGACGAACGAGCCGGAGTAACCTGATGAATTATTTGAGGGCCCTATAACTGAGGATTATGATTTAATTAGGGTTAACTTGGAGGATTCAAATCCTGATTTAATAGAAGATTTAATCAATAGCCTCATTCCTCAAACACACCCTAAAGAGCTTAATGATGATTTTATTTTCACCGCACCTAGGTCAATTCTAATTCAGCCATGATTTTTAGACTTGGGAATTTTATATGGGGTTAGTGACACTATGGAGGTTCTAAAAACACTAATTTTGGAGGATAGGAGATTGGGGATGAAAATCTAGGAAGCCAGCTCTAGGGTAGCAGAATTCTGGATATAAGGGTTCTTGTAAGCTTGAAACCACCAACCTTTTATCAGGACCCTTATGATATTTTTTATTCTAAGGATGTGCAACCCAAGTGTAGAAAATTGGATTATCTTTTGAGCTAAATGCAAAGAGAACAAACACATCTACTGATCTAGACCTCCCTATTGTTTGACATTTTGGATTTGGGTCGCATACTCCTAAACTACAGATTTGGCCCCACAAGCTGAAAAGTCTTTGGTTCTGGATATTTATCACTCAGAGCCTTAGAACTACTCAACCTTGGGGCATGGGTTTGCACCATAATCTGGTCAACATTTGTGGACATCTTCTGCTAGTGGGTCTGAAGATCAATCTTTTTATTATGATCTTGACTTGCACTTCTGAGTTCTTAATTTCTTCTTTATTTGTATACTATGCTTAACTGAAGGCACTAAATTAAGCACATGTTTATATTCTATTTGGAGCTGATTGGAATCATCACGGAATTTAGGTACCATCCCTTTTATTCCACCTCTTTAATGCATTTTTAATACAATGAGGACATTGCATTAGCTAGGCATGGGGGGTGGATATATTTATCTTTGAATTATTTTGTCAGCTCTTTATTTTGTAATTTATTTCTTTTTATTTTTCTTATAATTTTTGTTCAAAAATATAAAAAAAAATTGAGAATTAGGAAAATAGAACTTAGGTATTAGGAGTTTTTCAACTTTAGGAAACAATATGATAGGACCAGAACATTTAGACTCTTCAAGTCTTCGGACTTAATTAACTCAGGTGTCCACTAAAATATGGACCTATTTGTCGAGTCCTCATCATTTTCACAATTCATTTTTAATTTGGTTAAATAAGTTGGGGTGATAAGTATACGATTTATCAACTCGCCCTCTTATTTGAGGGGACTTATAGTCTAAACATCTACACACATTTAACATTGACTCACTACTCAGGTGGTCTTAACAGAAATTAGGTAGCTAATAAACATAATAGAGAGGTATGGCTGGCATGTTGCTATGAGTAACCCCTCATTGCCAGGTGTCCAGAGCCCAGTCACGCAACCTAATTTCTTTGACCATTGCCTTTAGGTAAATCTTGGATAAGGGAAGCCACCTACTTAAATAATAATAATAATAATAAAATAAAATAAGAAATAATGAAAAAAGTATAGAAAGAAAAAGAATAATAGCCCCCTATAGCCCTTCCTTCATCTTCATCCCTTCCTTGCTCTTCCTACCCCTCTCCAAGGGTCTCTAGAGCTTGTCCCAAGCCCGGGATGCTCCATTAGAGCTAGAAAATAATTTTTAGCCCTGCTTCTCACCCTCATTCGTGGAGCACCCATTGCCGTCCTCTCACCCCCATTTCAGAAGTAGATTGCCACTATGACGTCATCTTGCCCCATCCACCTTCATCCGACTTTGTTCTCCTTCCTCCAGTTCCTTACCACCTTCATCCGAGGCACCATCCAAGCGGCTCATCCTCCAAGCAACTGACGAGGAGGATTTCTCTCACCTCTTCTCTTTTACCG
Organism: Thalassia testudinum; assembly: GCA_037157565.1. Classification (NCBI taxonomy): domain Eukaryota; kingdom Viridiplantae; phylum Streptophyta; class Magnoliopsida; order Alismatales; family Hydrocharitaceae; genus Thalassia; species Thalassia testudinum. The sequence continues at coordinate 17,451,775 of JAZHRO010000015.1, read as the reverse complement.
CTTTTCTAGAATAGATTTATCTTCTATAATTAGTATAATGAACATTTATTTGATTTGATGAAATAATTATTCTCTCTCTATCTCTTTCTTTCTCTCACTCTTTCTCCTTATTATCTTCAAGTAGAGTAGATTAGATTAGATAATTCTCCATCTGATATTTTGTCTATCTGAAAATACCAAAAAAAAAATAAAATCACAAAATCTCCAAAAATAAATAAAACAAATGCAGTTTTCCTAAATTAAATGTCCGCCTCCCTGTGTTTGACCTGGGACTCACCTGAGTTTCGATTATTTTATCTGATAAGCGGATTTTCGTGGCTGCGATGATCGGGTTTTCCAAACTAGGATTTTTCTAGAGCAAAATCTCGCTCATCAATACTCCTTAAGCAAGCATGTATTTGACATCTAATAGTTTAGAATTCACTCCTTGGGTGTCTGACTCAAGTATGACTCATTACATCACTAACTCTGTTGCAAATCTTCACTTAAGCAAGGAGATTGATGGGTCAGATAAGGTTCCTTTTGGCAATGGAAAGGGTGAACCAATCATGCATGTTGGTCAGAAGTTTACTCCAGTGGAAGCTACAGATATTCAATTGCATGGTGTTCTCATGTTCCTTAGGCTATTAATAATTTGTTATCCTTTTATTACTTCATAAATGATAATAGTTGTTACTTAAAATTGTATCTAGGTGTTATTATTAAGGAATTGTAGACCAAGGCCATCCTCTTAAAGGGCCAAACTTCTAGGGGCTTGTACCTACAATGGTTACCTAAGGCTCCTAGATCTTCTACTGCTACTCTTACTACTTCTCTTAAGTCTTGTAAACCTTCTATATTATTGTGGGAACAAAGGCTTGAGCATTCCACTTTTCACACTTTGAAGACTTTTCTTTGAAGCAATTCTCTTTCTTATAGTGATGATAATAAGACTATTTAGACTTGTAATGTTTGTTGTGAAGCCAATAGCCATCGGTTGCCCTTGAAATGTATCGGCATGATTAGCACATCTCCATTTGATCTCATATTTTCAGATGTATGAGTTGGATTTTGTATGCCCTTGCCAAGTCATTTGAATAATGTAATGCGTTACAATTCATCTGAATAAGAATTAGATTATTTTCAATGCATGCATTGAGTCCCTTAGTATAAGGGTCTGAATCCTTAGATATAATTAATGAGATAATTAATGCCTTAATAAGTTAATGGTGGATTTGTAAGGGCTTGGATGGTTTTTTTTAATTAGGCAAGCCCACTTAATTTAGATGAACGGGTAATATGAATTTTTCTTACACGTTAATCCTATTCTTGGCTTTAACAGATTTGGATGAGCGGCCCTTGGATGGAAAACTTTCTTGGTTGGATTATTTATAAGTGAAAGCTTTGAGTGGAGGGGTTCATTTGATAAATAGGCACCCTATATATATATATATATATATATATATATATATATATATATATATATATATATATATATTAAGTTGGGTGTTGATGTGTACACATTTATTTAGCATAAAAGGCCTATTTATGCATGCTCCTAGGTTTGTAGATGCATTCAGCATTGTAAATAATGCATAACATCCATCATATTGCATTTACATTAAATTATGTAAAATTTATATTAATTTGCTCATTTATTTAGCCAGGGAACACGGTGATACATTTTTTGGGCCTCGGATGGAAAATTCGACCATATGAATAGACTAGAGCAACAATCGTAGTCCAACGACGTGAGAATCAACTCAATTGGAGCTCTGTAGCATCTGTTACGAGGAGAAGGTGGGTGGTTGTGATGATGCGACGTGGTATCATTTGAGCCACCCACTTCCGCGCCTCACCTGACCCTCACCCTCTGATGGCTAAACAACCAAAATTCCTCCACCGTTGGATGAAAATCCAACGATGGCGCACGTGCCATGCCACCTGAAGATGACAGTCGTTGGATCGCAATCCAACTACCCTGATCAACCCTCCGATACCTTCATGTATTCTGCACTCATTGGTCAAGATAATCGTGGGTGTCTGATCTTAGTTGGATGGTCTTGATGGAGTGGGTCTCACCTTACTGCAACGGTTGAACCAGCGCCTTCCCAAACCCAAGGCATGGGTTTGACTCACAATGCGTTGGTGAAGGTGTGCCTCAATTCGGCTATCATATTGTGGATGGACAGCGAGGATCGTGCCATGCCTTTGCCAACACTCTCCTTATGTATCAAGCGCGTGGGTGAGATGTGATTAGAGTCGTTCGAGGTGGTTTAGGCGATAGTGGGAATGGCCACGTAGTGCCAACAGATGACGTGAGATGAGATGTGCACGATGAACGGCACGAGCCTCGCCATGTGTTGACAGCAAGAGCCCATGATCGCAAGGAGCATGATCTCAGCCCGCAACGAGCACATGATCTCGTGCGTTTGATCTCCATTGAACGGTGGAGGCTTCTCTCTTGCAATGCCAACGCAATGCATACGCATGTGGGTCGGGTGCTACATGCACAATAGACATTAGTTCGGTTTTGATATATATATTTGTCATCTTTCTCTCTCTCTCTCTCTCTTTCACTTTGAGTAGGGTAGTTAGATTTAATCTCAACCTATTATCCTGACTTTATAAAATACCTAAAAAATTACAATGCCCCAAAATACCAAAAATAAACAAATCAAGTGCAGATTTCTTAAAATCAAACATAGCCTCTCAGTGTTTGACCTGGGACTCATCATCTTGGTTACAAATTTTATTTGTTCTCGTATTTTTGTTCGCGAATACTACGATGCAGGTTTTCTCTGAAAACCTAATCTCTTTTCCTTGCAAGTTTACCGAGTATCATTTTGGTACCATTGCCGAGGAGACAATAGACTTTTATTTTTTTCCCACGTTTCTAGTCTTAACTTTTATCTCACTCTTGATTTGTTGTAGATTGGAGTAGAGTATAGTTAGAGGTTCTCTATGTTTTTCCCCCACCCATTAGCTTCATTTTGCTACTAAAATAACTCAAATACAAATCAACCTAGGTACTTTTATAAACCCTAGGATAGAACTGGTTATTTGTTTGTCACTCGGCCCACCTCACGAACCCACATACATAAAAAATATATATAAAAAATTCTTCTCTAATTATAGGTTTTATGTAAAATCTACACATTAACACCTACAATTTCGCATGCTTAAGGAACACCACTTTTGTCTTAATCAATTACTTAATCGGGAATTCGATCTGTGGACCCGGTACACTTGCACTGATTACACAAATAAGTGATTAGACATCATAATAGGCTGAAACATTCTGTTTGTGCTGTGTATGATCTAAGTAGCCTAAAATATCTATTTATGCATGTTCTTAGTACCGTAGAAGCATCATGCATTTTAAATATTGCATAACATGCATCATTATGCATTTAGGTCAAATTGTAAGAGTAAATTACTATGCAAATTGTACAAATTGCATAGTAATTTACTCTTTTTGGCGGTCAGGGATAGGGTGATATTTCATCAGGGCCTCGGATTGAAGATCCAACCATACAGATCTGATCAAGGCAATGATTGGAGTTCAACGACTCCAAGATCGCCTCGATTGGACTTTTATACATCAGATGCAGTCTGAGAAAGATCTAAAATCAAGGAGCCAAGTGGTGTAAATCTGTACTTCAGATGACAAATCCAATCGCACGGATGGGATCGAACTGACGATCACAGCCCAACAGCATGATAATCGATCCAATCCGACATCGTGGTACCATCTACAAGTTAAAGAAAATGGACGACCAAGATGGTGCCATGTGGCACCATCTCAGTTGCCTAAACTGCCCAAGGATCACCCTGCGCTTCCTCTCCTCAACCGGCCATCAGATCTCGGGCATTGGATCTTGATCCAATGGCCATGAGCACACGCACCTTTGTTGAGAACGCGCCTCAAAGGAAGGCTTGGTGCGTTGGTCTCGTGCATGCTTGTGAAGCAAAGGTCGCGGGGTCGAGCCCTCGTACGCCTCAAATCGAAGGCACGGGCAGGTGCGGCTTAAATCGTGCCATTGGATTGAGAGCAAGTGGCAGGTGAGAGTGCTACACGGCACGCCCAGATGCCGCGATTCACGCACGCACGATCAGACATGCGGTCAAACGTGCGATCGCATGCGCATGCATTAGGTCCGCGATGGAGGCGGGCAGGAGCGAATGCACCCTAAGCCGTCCGATCGCGAGGTTGTCTGAATGTGGATGTGCGTTAAGCAATGGAAGAGGAGGCAGTCGGGTACGCGTGCTACACCTGCATTCAGCCTTTAGTGACGTTTATATTTGTCACTAAAGGCTAATGCATTTAATATTCTAAATCTTAAAGGTCATTTTTGGCCCCAACCTCTACACCTATAAAAAGGCCTTACGACCCCCACATTTTTCTTATCCCTTCCTTTATCTCTCTCCCTCTCCTAAGATCTAAAGAAGCTTGTCCCAAACCCGAGATACTCCTCTAGAGTAAAAATCAAAATTTTGTCCGCTTCTCACCCCATTCGTGGGGCACCCGTGGTCGTCTTCTCGCCCTCGTTCCAAAAGTGCATCCTGCGACGACGACGCCCTGCCTCTCCCTCGATTCTTCTCGCTTCATCCTTCGTCCTCCATCTTCGCTCTCCTTCCAGGCGATGTCCGTCCAGCTCATCCTCCAGGCAGCCGTCGAGGAGGATAACTCCTCTCCCCCTTCTCTTTATCACTTTCTAGATTAGATTTCTCGCTTTGTAGTTGTTGTAATAACATTATTTTGATTATAAAAGTTATTTCTCTCCCTCTCTCTTTAGTTGTGGTGTTTATATTGCAAGTAGAATAGAATCATTGTGATTATCTCATCTTTAAACCAAAAATTACAAAAAAAAGAAATATAATTGCGGATTTCAAATCAAAGTAGCCTCCCTATGTTTAACCTGGGACTTCTTTTGAGTTTCGGTAAAAATTATTTGATTGTTCAAATTTTCTCACAAATTACACTATGACGACGGGTTTTCAAAACTCAAATCTTTTTGCGAGGAATTTTTGATACATCATTTTAGCGTTATTACTGGGAAGGCAATGGAACTCGATTTCTTTTCCGCATTTCGCGCACTTAATTGCTTTCTAACTCTATTTTATTTCTTCTCTATTTTCTTGCAGGTACCTCAATCAGGAATCTTCAAGCAATAGAAAGGAGTAAAGTGCAGTTGAAGACAACTGTAAGTGCTCCCTCATTCTTTCCCCCCTCCATAGATTTCATTCCATCACCCTAATTCAAACCCTAATTAACCTAAGTGCTCTCATAAACCCTAAGATTACTTTGGTTGTTTTGATTTCCACCTCCACCACGTCACCCCCATTTAAAAAAAATCTAAAAAAAAAGCCATAGAAGTACACAACCTCTTCTGATTATTCATACTCAATCGGTATCCCAATCTTTGGAATTGGTACACACATCCAAACTCAGTGGTGTAGTAAGGTCAATTGCTTGAATTGTTTGGGCCACACCACTTTATATAAAAATACTCATAAACCCTAAGATTACTTTGGTTGTTTTGATTTCCACCTCCACCACATCACCCCCATTTAAAAAAAATCTAAAAAAGAAGCCATAGAAGTACACAATCTCTTCTGATTATTCATACTCAATCGGTATCCCAATCTTTGGAACTGGTACACAAATCCAAACACACATCTAAACTCAGTGGTGTAGTAAGGTCAATTACTTGAGTTGTTTGGGCCACACCACTTTATATAAAAATAACTCATTAAGTAGCTTGGTCATAGGGTTAACAATTACGGTCAATACCAAGCACTCCACTTTATTTTGACTTCAAAGGAAAACATCTTCTCTCGTGTTTGCAAATCTTGGCGTGCCTCCTGAATTTGATTGAAATCATCTTAATTCAAACCCTAAAAGCTACTTAAGCAAGATTTAAACTCTGAAAGACACTCATCCAAATAATCTTGTTTGAAAACCCTAGTTGTGCATGCACTCACACTTATTCAATCAATCATTAAGGGCACAACCCATTTTAAGAGTTCACCACATTCCAAACCACTACTATCCCAAGCCTAATCTAAAATCAAGTAGATGTTGGCCTTACAACTCATTAGTCTGTTTTAGGATATTTCTCATACTGTGGTGCGAATTTGTGATGTCTGCTTTCTCCAGAAGGTGCTAAGTTGAGTGGCCCGATTGTCAAACGACTTAAGCCGGCAGGGGTTTAGCATAATTAGCGGCCTTCAGGACATGCTCCCCCTGTCTCGCCATCCCAACTTAACCAGCTTTTGGATTAAGGACAACACAAAATTCGTGTTGTAGTTTGAATTTATTTTGGAGCATAGGTCCTTAGGCTAGCCAACTTAAGGATAGGCTTGTATTGTTGTGCTGCAGGGCTCTTATCCCCAGTCCTCCGACCTCTTCCTAGTTTATGCTTGGAGAAGGTTATTGAATCCCTGCTTGGAAGGACCATTAGATCATTCAAGGAGGCATAGGTTGAATTTTAATCCAATTGATCCCGTGGCTGATCAACCACCTCCTTTGCCTCAGAATCCACAAGAGATGCTGCAAAGGCAGTTGGACCAAATGCAGCAATTGCAAGAATGGTTCCAGTAAATGCATGGTCAGGGCGCTCAGCCCTTGAAGGATTTTTATGATCCTTCTAATTACGGGGAACGTCCTGGTGTTCACATTCCAGCCGGGGATGTAGAAATCATGCCCCAAGTGTTAAGCCTGATCAAACATTTCCACGGGCTTGGCTCTGAAGACCCGTTTCAGCATTTGGAGGACTTGACCACTTTGGTCCAGATCACCAATGCACGAAATATGGATGAGGAGCAAATGATCATGAGGCTTTTCCCTCACTCTCTTAAGGATAAGGCCGTACATTGGTACCGGACAATTGGAAGGCCGATCGCAACTTGGAATGGTCTTAAATCGACTTTCTTAAAGAAATTCTTCCTAGTCGGGCATACCAATGCTTTGCGACGGGCGATTACTACTTTCGTCCAGTAGTCGGGGGAACCACTTCATGGTGCCTGGGAGAGATTCGAGGATCTTTTGCTGAAGTGTCCACACCACGAGGTGCTGAAATGGTAACTCGTGCAGATCTTTTATCACGGTATGACTGAGCAACTCCGTAACCATGTGGACGCTTCTTGCAGAGGCAATTTCCTTAACAAGGATGCCGATAGTGCGCATGAATTTCTTGAGGAAATGAGTGAAAATTCCATTAATTATGCCTCCATGGATACTTTTAACCGGTCCCAACAACTTAGATCAAATGCTAATGAGGTCCATGATTCTCATTCATTCGATATGGAACTAATTTGTAATAAACTAGATAAGGTGGACCTGGTTATTAAAAGAATGGAAGAGTGGATGGCTGGAAACTCTGCAAATACTTCTCAATCCACTCAATCCCAGAACTCGGGATTCCATTCTTCATGAGCTCCTACTGAACGGAAGTTCGTCAATCAACTAGAAGCGACTCAACTTGTGAGATAGCATTACTCAGAACCCTATGGGTTCCAAACTGGGGCCTTTGATCCCAATTTCTCTGATTTGTCTCCTTTCCCACCATCGTTGCTCTATGAGGATGTGTATGTTGTACAGGAGAACGTTAGGTCCAACCCATATTCTAAGTCTTATAATTTGGGTTGGAGGAACCACCCTAACTTCTCTTGGAAAAATCCAAGGCAGCAGACCCAATTCTGACCAAGCAACTATGCACCGTAAAGACCAATGGGTCAGGGTCATGTATATGCATAGCTGCCTCCTAATTAGGTCAATCAACCAACCTGGAATGCTTGTCAACCTGTCGGGCAAGCTGATTTGAATCGACAGATGGTAGAGATGCAAGGATCCATGCCCTAGCTCATGCAACAAATTAAGACATCACTAGATAACTTGCAATCCGAGCTCATTTCTAACTCTCGTCAGCTCGAATCTCTGCCATCTCAACTCGTACCCAACCCTCGCAATATACAGAATTAGGGTAATCGAGCCCGGGGTATGGGAATCAAAGGGATTCACACGCACATGCTTAGGTGGTTGAGCAAGGTCCTTCTGCTTTTGCATTCAATCTGGGTTATTTGAAAAATCAAGCCCCTCCGATCTTTCCTAATCCTCCCCAAGACCCAAACTCATACGCTTCTACAAATTCTGTTACTTTGAGGAGTGGACGACAAACCCAAGACCCAAAATTACTACCTTCTAGCAACCAACATCCTGGGGAGTCCAAGGGAGAAAAGGAAAAGGTTGAAGAAAAAAACAAGGCCTAGGGACCTGAAATTGAGGACACCACCCACATCCCATTCCCTGAGGCCTTATTGAAAACCCGGAAGAAGAAAACCTTGGATAGCAATGAGGAGCTCCTAAATTTATTCAAGAGTGTAGAGATCAATATCCCGCTCCTTGATGCTATTAAGCTCATCCCAGCTTATGCTAATTTCTGAAAGATCTATGTACCTAAAAGCGTAAGCCAAAAGAACCCACCACAAGGAAGGTGATTCTCTCTGAGTAGGTGAGTTCTGTTATCCTGCATCACCTTCCTCAGAAGAAGAGAGATATAGGTGTCCCCTTGATTTCATGTGTCATTGGGAATTACACTTTTGATAGGGCACTATTGGATCTAGGTGCATCTATCAACCTAGTTCTAACCTCTCTTTATGAAAGGTTTGGGTTAGATGAACTTAGGCCAACATCAGTAACGTTACAGTTAGTAGACCGTTCAGTTACCACATCGAAAGGCGTTATTGAAGATATTATTGTCAAGGTCACGGACTTCTATTTTCCTGTAGATTTTCTAGTCCTTGACATGGATGTACCTGAAGATTTGAGAAACACGCCCATCATTGTGGGGCGCCTGTTCCTAGCTATCACCAAGGCCAACATCAATTGTGAGAGCGGTAGTATGGAGATCACCTTGGAAACAGGAAATTGACACTTGATATTTTCAAGGCGATAAAAGGATTTGAGGGTTGTGGATTTATTGAGCTCGAGGATCATAATTTCAATGTTGAGACGTGTATGTCGATCAATGTACTTGAGGACTCGACCAGCACTAGAGAACCTAACCCACAACCCTCCATGGCAGACTCGCCACACCTTGAAGAGGTTGTTGATTTTCTTCACTCCCAACCTCTTCCAATGGATCGTCCTGATGAATCTTCATCAGCATCCTCCTTACCCTCCATCCTAAACCCACCCCAGTTCGAACTGAAACCATTTCCTAAGAGTATGAAATATCAATTTTTAGGACCTAAGAAAATGCTCCCTGTGATTATACGTGCAAAACTGACTAAGGAGCAATAGATGAAATTGATCAAGGTTCTAAAAGAACATAAAGAGGCAATTGGTTGGACCATCCATGACCATAGGGGGATTGAGCCATCTTATTGCAATCATAGAAGTTTTATAGAAGATGAATCCCGCCCTTCTCGTCAGATGCAGAGAAGATTGAACCCTATTATGTGAGAAGTGGACAAGAAGGAAATCACTAAGTGGCTCGACGTAGGAATCATTTATCCAATCTTGGATAGTCCCTGGGTTAGTCCCATGCAAATTGTTCCCAAGAAAGTTAGGATTACAGTTGTGACTAACGAGAAAGGAGAATTTGTCACAACTTATTCAGCAACTTCCTCCTAGAGAGTTTGTATCGATTATAGGAAGTTGAACACAGCCATGAAAAGGATCATTTCCCTTTGCCTTTCATTGATCAAATCCTTGAAAGGTTAGTCGAGAAAAAGTATTTCTGTTTCTTGGATAGTTACTTGGTATACAACCAAGTCCCTATCCATCCTGAGGATCAGGAAAAGATGACTTTCACCTGTCCCTATGGAACATTTACATTCCGTAGAATGCCTTTTGGGCTTTGCAATTCACCTGCGACTTTTCAAAGTTGTATGCTAGCCATTTTCTTAGACATGGTGGGAGAGTTTATGGAAGTATTCATGGACGATTTCTCCATTTTCGGAGATTCGTTTGATTCTTTCCTGGCTAACCTAGAATTGATCCTTAAGAGATGCATCAAAACACGGTTGGTCCTTAGCTATGAGACGAGTCACTTCATGACACAAGAAGGTATCATCTTGGGTCATGTAGTCTCTGAGCAGGGAATTAAAGTTAATAAAGCTAAGGTGGATGCTATCTCCAAACTTCCTCCTCCCACATCTCTTAAACAAATCAGATCATTTCTTGGTCATGTGGGATTTTATAGGAGGTTCATCAAGGACTTCTCTAAGTTTGCTCGACCTTTGAGCAACCTTCTGGCTAAAGATATGACGTTTGATTTTGATGAATCATGCCACAAGGCATTTGATTTTCTTAAAACGACAGTCACTTATGCTCCAATGCTGCAACTAATGGTCTGGACAACCCCATTTGAGATCATGACCGATGCTTCTGATTATGCGATCGGGGTTGTTTTGGGTTGGAAAATTGATAGGAAGCCCTCTGTCATCTATTACGCTAGAAAAACTTTGGATAAGGCCCAAAGAAACTACACTGATATCGAAAAGGAAATGCTAGTTGTAGTATTTGCGTTAGAAAAATTCAGGGCTTATCTCTTAGGATTTCATGTTGTAATCTATACCGACCACTCAGCCTTGAGACATCTCCTGGCTAAAAAGGATGCCAAACCCCGACTCATCCGATGGATTCTTTTACTTCAAGAATTTGATCTTGAAATTAAAGACAAATCCGGGACATAAAATGTGATGGCGGATCATCTTTCGACACTCCTAAGTGATTCTTCTCGTCTGGATATTCCAATTACTAATACCTTTCCAGAAGAGACTATTCTTGCAATTTCAGGTGTCCAAACCCCTTTTTTTGCAGACATGGTTAATTATTTTGCTGTTGGTCAAATCCCCCAAGATTAGACCAAGCAACAACGGGATAGACTTATATCTGAGGCCAAATATTACTTCTGGGATGATTCTAAACTATATCGCATCGACGCTGATCAGATTATTCGTCGATGTGTTTTGGAGAATGAGTTCCAAAGTATACTTGAGTTCTGCCATGCATCGGCATGTGGTGGACATTTCTCTGGGAAAAAGGCAGTTGCAAAAATTTTGCAATCATGATTTTATTGGTCGTCTTTATTCAAGTATGCCCAGGAATTCTTGAGGTCGTGTTCCCGATGCCAGGCACTCGGGGGCATAGCCAAGAGACACATGATGCCTCTAAACCCAATTCTTCCCGTTGAAATCTTTGACGTTTGGGACATGGATTTCATGGGATCCTTCCTCCCTTCATTTGGACGCCAGTACATTCTTGTAGCTGTCGACTACGTGTCCAAGTGGATTGAGGTTATCCCTACCTGAACTAATGACCACAACGTGGTCATCGATTTTGTCAAGAAGAATATCTTTCGTCAGTTCGGGATAGTGAGGGCCATCATCAGCGATGGTGGTACTCACTTCACCATTGCCCAGCTCCGCAATGTGCTAGCAAAATATAGGGTGAATCATAGAATTTCCACACCTTACCACCCCCAGACAAATGGATAGGTCGAGATTTCTAATCGAGAGATCAAGAATATTATGCAAAAGATGGTTAGGTCTAATAGAAAAGACTGGACTCAAAAGCTTGATGATGCTCTTTGGGCCTACTATATGGCGTACAAGATGCCTATCAGCAATGTCACCATTTTGTCTAGCGTATGGAAAGGCATGCCATTTACCCGTTGAAATTGAACATAGGGCATTTTGGGCAATCAAGACATGCAACTTTGATTTACGTTTGGTCGGAAAGACTAGGAAACTCCAACTATCTGAGTTGGAGGAACCTAGAAAAGATGCATGCGAGAATGCCAAGATCTATAAGGCTAGGACCAAATCTCTTCATGACCAGCTGATTTCCCGCAAGAGCTTTGAGTCAAATCAGAAGGTCTGGCTCTTTGATTCTCAACTTAAGCTCCTTCTTAGCAAGCTTAGGTCAAAGTGGAACGGCCCATTCATCATTGATTTAATATTCCTAAATGGGGTCGTTGAGATCTTTGTCCCAAAGACAGGTAATTCTTTTAAGGTCAACAGACAACGTCTAAAACCTTATGTTGACCATGTTATTCCAGAACCCGTCTCAGGGTAGCTTCCCTGATCTAAGATTTACCTGAAGACAATAGCATGAGTATGGTCATGTAGCTGGGCTCTGGATAATTGGCCAATGGGCTATATTACCCATGATAACTAGCTAGCCATACTACCCTGGAAAGTTCATTAGCTACATAATTTTCATAAAAATAGTTGAAAAGTGAGTCAGTGCAAATAGTGTGTAGATGCTTAGGCTTAAAGTCCCCTCAAATCAAAGGGCGGGTTGATAAGTCGTTACTTATCACCCCAATTTATTGACCAAATTAAAATAGAATTACTTGGCAAGGACTCGAGAGTAAGTCTACATTCGAGTGGACACCCAGGCTGATTAAGCCTGAAGACCTGAAGAGTTTAAGTGTCCAGGTCCTAAAGTATCATTTCCTAAAGTTAATAACTTCCAAATGCCTAAGTTATCTTCTCCTAATTCTATTTTTTTATTTTTTTGTCTTTTTGAATTTTCAATTTTTTTTAAAGAAAATAAAAGAAATTTTATAGAGCTAATGAAATAATTTCAGGATTAAGTATCAACCCCCCATGCCTAAATGATGCAATGTCTTCATTGTAGAAGTAAAGACATGAAACAGGTGGAATAACAGAATATCATCTGAGTTTCATGACAATCCGGTCAGCTTCGTAGAGAAAAGTGAGTATACACACGCGCTAAGTTTAATGCCTTTAGCTAGGCATAAAATACAAACAAAGAAGAGGTTAAGAATTCACAGGTACGGGTTAGAATCAGAATTAAAAGATTGATCCTTAAACCCATTAGCCGAAGATGTCCACAGATGTGGACCAAGTTGTGGTGCAAACCCATCCCCTAGGGTCGAGTGGTTCTAAGGTTCTGCGTGAAAATCACCTAGAACTGAAGATTATTGAGCTTGCAGGGTCGGGCCTGTGGTTTGGTGGTGTGCAACCCAAGACTATTTTTCACTAGGTTGGACAAAAGGTAGATTTGATTCACTAGGTTCAGATGTCCATTTAAAGTTTAGCACAGAAAGATAGTCAGTAATTCCAAGCTTGGGTCGCACGCCAAAGATATTGTAAGGGTCCTGGTAAAAAGTTGGTGGTTTTAGGTCAATAGGAACCCTTAGATCCAAAATTGTGTTTCCCTCTGAATTAACCTACCAGATTTTCATTTCCACATTTCTATCCTCCAAAATCAATGTTTTCGAGACCTCCAGATCATTGCACACCCCTTCTAAAATACCTAAGTCCAACAATTGTGGCTGAATCAGGATTGACATGGGTCTAGTGATCTTAAGAATATCATAATTCAGCTCTTTAGGGTGTGGTTGAGTAATGGGGCTACTGATTGAATCATTAGGATTTGAACCATCCAAGTTAGCCCCAACATGATCATAATCTTCAATAATCAGGCTATCAAAAGTTTCGTTATGCTCCTCAAACCCATTCGTTTCACTAAAATCTTCTTCCTTCAACTCATGTGAGACTTCACCTAAAGATTCCTCACCCTTAGAATTAAAGAATCCTTTATCCTCATTTATATATGTCTCAAAATCATATGTCATTTCATGGTCCATGGAGACATATTTTTCGTCCTTCCCTAGCTCAAGGCCTGGCTCGGGGATCTCGGGTGAAGCAATCAGTTCATCTTGAATCGGTTGCTTTAGACCAACCTGGTCTTCTCCGGTCTTAGAGCATGTATCCCCCCCTGACAGGTGCCTGAGCAAGTTCAGACATTGGCTCTCCTGAAGGGGGTTCATCTTAAGAATCATCCCAAGATTGGACTAGGGAACCACGAATTTCATCCTCAATCTTGACAATTTCCCAAGTAAAAGCTCTCCCAGGCCCCTATCTCTAACATCTTGGACTAAATCCAATAAGGAACTATTAAGTTCATCAATCATTTTGATCATAGGCTCAAATGCTTTAGTGCATGGTGTTGGCTGAGCTTCTAAAGATTGTATGGTGTTCCTTAAGTTAGCCAACACCCTGCCTTAGACCTAGTTCACCTGAATCGAATGGTTCAGTTCAGGGTTGGGTGGGTTTGGGTTCAATCTAGGGGAGTTAAGATATCGAGGTTCTAGGATCCCTCCCTGATAGTAGATCATCTCGGGTTGTTCAATGAATTGAGGTGACCTATGTTCAGCATAATCTTGGGGAGGTTAAGTGTTATAATCAACATATCCTTCTTGATTGTAGATCAGGTTAGGGTGATCATTAAAGGGTGGAGATTTATAATAATTATAGGTGTGAGAAGGATGATAATCGTAGTCTTGTTCAGGGTTAGGCCCTAGACACTAAGGTCCGGAATCATATCCCCAATCAAAGTTATCCTGACCAGTGGATGGGTAATCGTAAGTCAAGTCAGGATAGTAATCATTTTGAGGATAAGTGATGGTAGGAAGGCAGTATTGGAAATGAGAGTGTGATTGATTATGTCGGATCTCGTCGCATAAAGGGTTCGGAGTTTGGAAAACCCGTCGTCGTAGTTCGATTCACGAGAAAATCCATTGATCAGATAAAATTTATAACCAAAACTCGATAAATGAGTCCCAGGTCAAACACGAGGATGCGAAAGTTTGGTTTTGAAAATCTGCGTTTCGCTTTATTTGTTTTGTCATTTTTGTCTTTTTTAATTTTTTTGATATTTTTAGCAAGCAAGAGATTAGGTCGATGAATTCTTATCTAACTAATCTACTTGCAAAATATAAGAGAGAGAGAGAAACAATCACATATATCTCAACAACTGTTTCTACAACTATGAAAATGGGAAAAACTACACTAAAAACCTGTAAAGATAGATGGAGATGAGAAGAATCCCCCTCAACGGTCGCTCGAAGGATGACTCGCTCTGACGTTGCCTGGAGGAAGGTGGTGAGGAGCGGGACGAACGAGGATGGAGCCAGAGGACGGAGGGCGGGGCAGGACAGCATCACGACGAGGATCTTCTTCCTGAAGGGGGGTGAGAAGACGGCTACGGGATGCTCCATGAAAGGGGATAAGAGGTGGGAATAAATGTTTGTTTTCTACTCTAGAGGAGCATCTCAAGCTTGGGACAAGCTCTCTCTAGAGCCTTGGAGGTGGTGAGAGGAAGAAAGAAGAGACGGTTATGAATGGAGGGGTGTAGGCCTTTTTATAGTGGAGGAGAGGGGCTAAAACAAGTAAGGGATAATTAGTGACAGCAAAGGTGTCGCTAAAGTTCCAGCTCAAGCGTCGCTGTTGCCTCCAGCTCATGCTCATGCATGCACGCTCATGGCTAGATCAGGCATGAACCATTGGCAGTCGTTGGATCAGAGACGGACGGTTGAGATGGCGCTGGGATCTCGTGTTCAGATCGTGCGCTTGTTGGCACGTCAGATTGGGCATCGGTTAGCGCGTGACTGTACGTGTGCAGATCGTGCAGGTCTGATTATGCCACGTTGCCTCCCTCTCTGCCGCTTGATGGTCATCCAACGGGCGCAATTTGATTGCACCCACGCTCGTGAGATTGCCTCCCCCACCGCGACTTGAACTCGCGCTAGCGGTTTGCGAGCGCTTGTCTTCACCATTGCACCAAAGCCACCGTTTGTCAAGCAAACATCTTGATGGTCACGCCCAAATCTGATGTCTGACTGGAGGAGAGCTACGTTGATCCTTGGGCGGCGGTGGGTGGTCTAGATGATGCCACATGGCTTCATCTGAGCCATCTATCTAATATGCTTTGTAGATGATGCCACAGACATCGGATTGGGTCATTCTCGCACTGTTGGGTTGCGATCGTCGATCCGGATCCATCCATGCAGTTGGATTTGGCATTTAAACCTCTGAATTATGCCACCTAGTCCCTCAACCATTGATCTTCCTTGAACCGCATATGATGCTACGAGGTTCCGATCTAGACGATTTCAGAGGCGTTAGACTCCTATTATCGTCATGATCAAATATGTACAGTCAGATTGTCCATCCGAGGCCCTGCAATAAATCTCCTTCCCTCCTGGCCATAAAAAATATGCAATTAACCTAAAATATACACAACTACTCTAAATGCAGGATGATGAATGCTACGCAATATTTATAACATGAAATGCAAATCTAAGCTTAGGAACATACATGAATAGGCATTTTATCTTCTATAATTGTAACTACATCAGTGATGTGGAAGAATACATGGTGAAACAGGAGGGAAAATAGATAGAGAAAGGTGTCTTGCAATACAATCAATCAAACATGTCCATAGGTGGGTGAGCCTATGGATCTATAGACTCTTAGAACCCATCTTGAGATGACAGAAACAATTTGGTCTACTTCTATCTGGCCAATCCAACAAGTTAGAGGGAGGGGCTGGGGAGAAGGTTCTTCTCTTAGCTTTCACCTTAGGTTCCTTTGATACCCCCCAACCACGGTCGTTTGACGCTACTCCCCTAGCTAAACATCAGATGGACCAGTAGAAGCAGATTAATAAAAAAAAATCTCAATCTAAGGCCTGAAGAGCGAATCAATCCTTAAGGCTAATGTTTACTAAGTTTTAAATAGTTTTGGGATGATTGTGCTCTTGGAATGTGATGGGCCCTTTAGATGAGTTGTGCCCTTAATGATCAATTCAAATGTGTGTGCGTGCACAACTAGGGTTTGCAAACAAGGTTATTTGATGATGTGTCTTTTGGGTTTTATCCTTGTTTAGTAGCTTTTACGGTTTAATTTTTTGTTCGTTCAATCAAGGAGAACACTCCAAGTTTTGCAAGCACCAGTGATGATATATTCCTTTAAAAATAAAAAATAATGTGTAGTGCCTGATTCAGCCCTAAAAGTCAACCCTAAGTGGCAAGCTACTTGATGGATCAGTTTTATTTTGAGTGGTGCGGCCCAAACAAATCAATCAATTGGCCTTTTTGCACCACATATTAAGGCACACAATGTTTTAGCCTAATCATATTTCTGCTCACTTATGTGTATTGAGTTGAAGTGTACCAGGTCCACAGGTTAGATCCCGGTTAAGCGGTAGAATCAATGTAGAGTGGTGCACCTTAGGTCAAGAGTTGTGGCTGTTTAATGTGTGTGACTTTCAGTAAATCCCACAATCAGATAGTTTTTCTTTTATGCGAGGGTGAGATGAGTGGAGGTGGCAAACAAGACAAACAACTTCTATCCTAGGGTTCGTGAAAACACCTAAGTAGATTAGATCTTGATTATTAAGGTGGCGAAATGAGCTTGTGGGTGGGGAAGTGCAGGGAAATTTACAGAAATCTCTACCCTTACTTTACTCCATTCTACTACCTTTAGCTCCTCGATCGGGTTCTTGCAAGACAGTGAATCGAAGAAGAAAGATAGGTTAGAAAAATATGTAAGTAATGCAGAGAAACACGAAAAGAACCAAAGAGCGTTTTCTCCTCGGCAACGGTGCCAAAATGATGGGGCGGAACTTTGTCACGAAAAGGTTTGAGTTTGGAAACCTGTCATCATAGTTTGATTTGCGAGAAAATCCGTCAATCAGGTAATTGATAAACACGCATAAATTCATCGTAAAATGCTTATTTACGATAGTTCCTAGGCCTATCATTGCATATCATGATATAAATATTACATAAACATCCATTGCATTGCATTTAGGATAGTTGTATATTATGTACATTAATTCTATCTTTTTACATGGCCAGGAGGCAGTGCGACATCTTTACAGGCTTCGAATGAAGAATCCGATCATATGGATGGATTTAGAGCGTCGATCGCAGTTCATCAACGCGAGAATCACCTCGATCAAAGCTCTGTAGCACCCTCTACAAGAAGAAGACGGATGGCTCAGATGGCGCCATGTGGCACCATCCAGACAGCCACACCTGAGCCATCGAACGGTCAGCATCGCCCAGCACAAGGGCAAGCATGCTCTATTCTCGGCCGTGTGATCCCGCATCCGGCGGTCGTGGGTGTGTAGCCTTAAATCCAAACCGCGACACAGTGTCACCCACAGCACAGTGGTGGGTGCCTCAGCTCACAATGCACGGGCGCGCATTCGAAGCTCAGCTGTTGCCTCAAATTCAGCGAAGAGCAGGCGTGATTCGATTGCGCCCGTTGGATGTCATCGAGCGACGGAGGCATCCCCACGTGGCACCACTCGATGGGTGCGGATGCAGCACGCGGCCGTCAACGCACCTCGAGAGCGCGCCTTCTCACACGTGATCAAGAGGCGTGATCTCCGTGCCATTTCAGCCGTTCACTTCTGAATCCAATGACCGTGGCATAGCCAACCTCAGCGACAGCAGGCGGGCGTGAGCGGTGGGCGCAGGATTTGCAGCGGCAGAAGAGCGGGCCTTTAGTGACACTGCAGCTATCACTAAATGGCCTATGCAGTCATGCGCCAGCCAAGGCAAAGAAGAGGCGCGAATCTTCGACACAGCTCGAGTGGCCTTTAGTGACGCTTGTAGCTGTCGCTGAATGTCTGTGTGCGGGATGCTCTTCCTCCCATCACTATATAAACACCCCTACACCCCCCATTCCTCTTCATCTCTACCTACTCTACTCCTACCTACCCCTAAGCTTTAGCAAGCCTACCAATGCTCCGTTAGAGCTTACTCTCAAGCTCCCAAGGCTCCTATTAGTGTAATGAACCTCTGCCCCACCAAATATTCCTCCCTCTTCCCATCATCATTCATAGGTCACCTTGGAGCCGTCCTCCCACCTCCATTCCGGTATCAGATTATCTCCGCCTCCTCACCTCCATTCTAGAGCCACGCTGAAGCTTTCCTCTACCCGACGCCCTCTCGATGTCGCAGGGTTGGTCATAATTGTCAAGCCACACCATCGCTCCCGCTAGAAGCGTAACCACGGGGTGTGCCCTCTCAGTCCACCATTGGACGAGATCTTAACCAAGCCCATTATGGCACCCTCGGCAATCTCCACACATGCAGGTGCCTGATGAGCCTCTCGCTCGTGTACCCTTTTTGCAGCGAGTCGGATTTGGGTATGCTCAGGTACCCTCTTTTGATGATGACCCAGGGCTTGCCACCACTCCTGGGAACTTCTTAAGTTCCCAGATAGATCCCTAGTTAGCTCCTAGCTACTGCAGTATCTCGGGTTTCCTTCCCGAGTAGTGAACCTGGTTCACCAAGTCTAAGTCACAACCTTACGATCCTACCTAGCAGACCTACTATATATTTATTTCATTTGGTCCCGAGTCTAGAATAACATCCTAAGGACCTAGCGGATCTCCGAGGGTCTGACCGCTATCCTTTGGAATCCAAGTGCGTTTCTCATTTAGATCCTATCAGAAACAACTATTTCATGTATTGTATATTTACCATACACTTGATTCATTCATCTTGGTTTCATTCGTACCCTCCTAGGATTGATTCATCACTTCCTTTATCTGATGATCTTTCAAGTATTAGCAAATTTACACATTCTTCTTAACCTCATATCGCATGTCAAGGCTTGCACATTTTTCACATTTATCCAAGTGCTAAAGCAGGAGCATGATCACTTAGACCAGTACTGGTACTGACCCTTAGTACGGGTACTATGCTGGTTCTGCCCCAACTATAGCCGAATCATAGCCCTTTAGACCAGTACTGGTACTGATCATCAGTACGAGTACTGGACCAGTTCTGTATAGTGGTCCCATCTAGGCCAATATCGATATTGATGATCAGTATCGGTACTAGGCCGATTCTATTCCCCCTGTCGAAAACGTTGGGGTGGGGGGTCTTGGGAACCATCGAGTACCGGTACTGGGTGGTTCCAGGACCTTCTCCAGCATGATTTCAGTCTTACATCACAACCTGATGTTTCCTTATATAAATTCCATTATCCTAATAATGCTAGGTATAAAACAAGCATTTAGTGCCCAGTGAAACCTCTTAAGCAACATGATAAGGTTCCTAATCCTCCCAACGTGTCTCCAACCCCCTTTTTTTTTCATCCACCAACCCTAGGCATGTATTCCATTATACCTCTTGGCCCCATTAACTCAAAATCCGAAGAGGCACTCAAAGGAAAAGGAGTTAACATCCCTACCTTAAGCTTTTGGCTGCAACTACTGCCTTCTACTCCTTCCCACCTGCTGAAATCACAGCAACGACCACCACACAGCAAGAACAAGTGCAGCAGCAGCTCCTGCACTTCAGCCTCTTCTCCTGTTCCTCCCCCTACGTTAGCAACGCCAATAGTAAGGCACTGGCAGCAGCTGGAACGGCCACCAAGGGAGGATGGTGATGGTTTCTCCTCTCCTCTTACCAAAAGGTGGAGCTAAGAGTAGCCGTTGACTTTCCAAGGAAGCCAACACCTAAATATCTAAAGGGTCATTTTGCCCATACCCCCTCCCACTTCTTACTTGAGGGGCAAGCAAGTCCCTTAAACCATCTTCTCTTGCAAAAGGCCCCTCATCACCACAAAAAGTAAGGTCTTAGTTGACAAAATGAATGTCATGGTTTTAAGGGTCCTTTTAACTCATTAAACACCCTACTTGACTTAGTTAAAAATTTTACCCAAAATTTTTGGGTCGTTACAAATCTTTTCCTAATTCTAAATTTTCTTATAAAGCAAAAATAAATAAAAGGAATCTATGGAGCTGACAAAATATTTCAGAATTAAGTGTATCCACCTCCCATGTCTAGCTAGTGCAATGTCCTCATTGTAAAACTAAAGGCATGAAAAAGGGAAGAATAAACAAGATATCACCTGAATTCTGTGATGAGCTGATCAGTTTCGAGATAGAAACACACTATACAAGTGCTGAGTTTAGTAACTTTAGTCAAGCATAATATAGAAACAGAGGGAAGAGATTAAGGACTCAAATGTGTAGGTCAAGATCAAAATAAAAAGAATGATATTCCAACCTACAAGAAGTGTATGTCCACAGATGTGGACCAGATGGTGATGCAGACTGATGTAGGCACAATTATTGAGGATAAAATGCCTATTCATGAATGTTCCTAAGCTTAGATATGCATTCCATACTATAAATATTGCATAGCATGCATCATTCTGCATTTAGAGTAGTTTGTGTATATTTTAGGTTAATTGCATCCTTTATGGCCGGGAGAGGAGATTTAATTCAGAGCCTCAGATTGACGATCTGACCGTACAGATCTGATCAGGACGACGATCGGAATCCAACGCCTCCAAAATTGCCTTGATTGGAGTCCTGTAGCACCATATGCAATCCAAGGAAAATCAATGGCCGAGGGACTATGTGATGCAATTTGGAGTTTCAAACGACAAATCCGACCAAACAAACAGATTCGAGTCGATAATCGCAGTCCAACGGTGCAAAAATTAACTCAATTTGACCTCTGTAGCTGCCCCTACAAAGGAAAGAAGATGGATGACCTAGATCGCGCCAGGTGGTGCAACCCAAGCTGCCCATGCGCACGCACGAGCCACCACACGTGCACAGCAACGTCAGCATGCGCACACCTGTGGAGGCACGCACGCTCAGTGGGCGCGCATGCGCGCACCAGGAGGCACCGACAGTGGCAGCGTGCATGGGCGTGCAATGCAGCGTGAGGCCTAGGTACGTAAAGCGTGGAAGCGCACGACACGGGCTCGTGAAGCACACTCCAGCGCAATGGCAGCTTTGGCGCAATGCCGTCTTCAGCGATGTTTGTAGTGAATCTTTAGCGACGTTTATGACTGTCACTAAATGTCTTGTATACGAAATTGATCCTCTCCCCTATAAAAGGACCCCTACCCCTCCCATTTTTCTTCATCTCTTCCTTTCTTCTCCTCTCTACCTCCAAGGCTCTAGAGAGAGCTTGTCCCAAGCTTGGGATGCTCCTCTAGAGTAGAATCAAATATTTTCGTACCTCTCATCTCCATTCGTGGAGCATCCCACGGCCATCCTCTCACCTCCTTCTGGAAGAAGATCCTCGCCATGATGACGTCCTGTCCCATCCTCCTTCCTCCGCTACCGTTCTCCTTCATCCCGCTCCTCACCACCTTCTCCAGGGCGCCGTCAAAGCGACCCATCCTCCAAGCGACTGACAAGGGGGATTCTTCTCACCTATCTCTATCTTTTCACTTTTGTAGTGTAGCTTTTTTGCTTTCATATTTGTAGAAACATTTGTTCATAAATATATGATTGTTCCTTTCTCTTTCTCTTATATTTTGCAAGTAGATTAGTGAGAATGTTTTCATCGATCTGATCTCTTACTTAATAAAAACACAGAGAAACTTATAAAAGATAAAAATGACAAAAATAAATAAAAGTAAAGTGGAGATTTTTCAAACCAAACGTTCGCCTCCCCATGTTTGACTCTGGACTCACCTCGAGTTTCGGTTATAAATATTATCTAATCAATGAATTTTCTCGTGAATCAAACTACGATGACGGATTTTCCAAACTCAAACCTTTCTGAGGCGAATCTCCGCCTCATCACAGACCCATGCCCTAGGGTTGGGTGGTTCTAAGGCTTTAAGTGATAAATACCCAGAACCGAAGACTTTCTGCTTGTGGGGCCGGACTTGTGGTTTGCAACCCAAATCTAAAATGTCGGACAATAGGGAAGTCTAAATTAGTATATGTGTTTGCCCTCTTAGAGTTTAGCTCAAAATGATAATCAATTATTCTGTAGTTGGGTTGCAAATCCTCAAAATTAAAAATATCATAAGGGTCCTGGTAAAAAGTCAGAGGTTTGAGGCAAATAGGAACCCTTAGATCCACAATTTTGTTTCCCCTAGAATTAGCTTCCCATAATTTCATTTCCAGACTCCCATCCTTCAAAATTTGAGTTTCTAGGACGTCCAGATTATTATACACCCCATCTAAAATATCCAAGTCTAACAATTGTGGTTTAATCAGAATTGACTCGGATGTAGTGATTTCAAAAACAAAATTATCCTTATGCTCATCTGGGTGTGGTTGAGGAATGAGGCTGCTGATTAAATCATCCATTAAATCAGAATTTGGATCCTCCATGTTAGCCCCAATTGACTCAGCTTCTTTAGTTATAGGGCCATAAAATAATTCAAGTTCCTTCAGTTCGTTCATCTTACTCAATTCATTTTTCTTACGCTTTGATACTTCAAGTGAGACTTCACTTAGAGATTCTTCACCCTCAGTGTCAAAGAATTCTTGATCCTCATTTATATATGTCTGGTAATCATATATTATTTCTTAGTCCACAGAGACATTTTCTTCATTTCCTATTTTAGGGATTGATGCTAGCTAAATCTACGTGATTAAATACATTGAATTGTTGTCGCACGTAAATAAAGCGATTAATTAATATAATACCGAACAACAAGGAGTTTAGGTCAAACATAGGGAGGCAGTTGCTATTTAATGCCTTTCATAGTTATTAGATAGTAGAATATGGATATCAAATAGATGCATAAATAATAGTACTAGAGACATAGATAAATGAATACTGCAATTTATCTCTAATATCAAGAATGTCTCACAAATATGAATCTAATCAAAGATTACAATCAAAATAGAACTATAAAAGAAGTGAAGTAGAGATTGGAGCTACTTGAGGGATGCTTGAGGAAGCTTTTGACGGAGCTTCAGATCCAAGGCACCAGAAAGAGGAAGATGCAGTCTAGAGAGGAATATTATTGGCGAGCGTGTGATGGTCACACCATCATTCTTCATAACTAACTAAAATTGGTCAGAATCCAATGTTAAATGCTCCTACTGATCGTCTGAGGATCATAATTTTGCACTGAACTGATTTGAGAAGATTGAAAAATAGGGTTGATTCTGTCATTTTACCACCACATCATTAATGCAGATTAACCAAAGGGTTAATCAGGGACTAATTAAAGGTCAAATGAATGTAAAAGACCAAGAAGTGGGCTCATATTGACTGATTTCAAGGATTAAAATATCACTAAAAATTCTAATTATCAGTCACACTCAAATTGAAAGGGTTCTAGTCAAGATAAATTCAATCTAAACCTCTTAAAAACTATTGAAAAATATTCTAAGGGGTTTGGTACCTTTACATTGACCATCTAAACCCATTTTGGCCAAAAGCTAAGATTCAAATAGGAATTTACTCTAATTTGGGTTTCTATGCAATTTACCCAGTTAAACATGGTTAAAACTCAAATCCAAGTTCACTAGATTTTTTGGGTATAAATTAGGTTAACACAAAAATTTGGGTCCAATTAGAGTCTATCTTAATATAAATTGCATTTTGGCCCTTAAAACCTCTATTCTCACATCCACACCCCTATGCTTTGTATTTTTAAAAAAAAAAAGAAGATGAGGAATGCTATCGACGAAGATAGTAGACTGGAAACATTTTATTCAAGAAAAAGCATGAAAGTTTCAGAGAGTCACACCACTCTCTAACAATTCTCCTACACTCCCTCATGATACCCCCAACATTCAACACACCCCCATTAAACAGAATGTCATTGCGAGCCCGCCACACACAACACATTATGCCCACCATCTTCACCTGCTCCCCTCCCTTCATTAGGATGGACCGCCATAAATTGCCCCACGTAGGTAGAGCAACCCCACAGATGTCCCTCCAAACTAAGCTTACATCTAAGCCCATAACTTCTTCGTGTTCTTCACAAAAAGCCCCCTGTCACTTGATGCTTCAAGCCCTCTGAACAGAATGCTACAAACCCAAACTGCCAAGCTTGTTTAGGAGAGTTCTCAGATTGAACATCAAATCCCTCCAAATTTGGAGGGATTGATTGTAAGATCATTCTCTACAAATTAAGGTCATAGATCCTGAAGTGGATCCAAGAGCTCAGGCAAGCTCCGAGATTCTGGGACTTGAGTTGCCAAAAATCACAACTCCAATTCGTGATTTCTTCCAATTTGAGGGCACCTTTGAGCTCTATATAAACTCTCCTACATCCCAATGTGTTCCTCAGTCGATTTCTGACTGGAATCTCCTCTAATTCTTCACCTCTAGCTAGCTCCACCATCGGCTTCAACAAGCTTCTTCAAGCCCCCTCTTTCGGCCAACCAATCATCAACTTGAGAGGCTTAATTTCTCCTTCTCTTTCTCACGCTCCTCACCCACCAAAGCTTGAGCGGTTCTTGCCCCTTCTTCCTCGCCGATACCTCCGTCGAACCTTATCGCCTTCCTCACGTCCAGCCGGTCAACGTCGAATGCATCTCTCCTCCCTTCATTCCCCTAAGCTCCTTAACTTCTCCCTCTTGTCTCTAGCAACTTTCTCTACCCCTAGTTCTTAATTTCACCCACTCTACACACTACCCCACCATCATCTTCTCCACCTCCAACGTGAGCTCTAATGAGTTGCAAAAAAATGATTATGATGTATATTTCTTTGTCAATTCTTAAAGCTACCTATGGGGGTATATAGAGGTGTCGGAGATTAGATTTAAGCATAGGTAGTCATTGGAATTTGAATTTAACTGGAATCAATTGAGATAGAAGGTGATGAGAACCTCATCATGAGTGCTAACTAGCTTATTTTGACCTAAGAAAGAGAATAAAAGCTCCTACATAACCTAAAGAAAGGCTTAATTCAATGAAGAACTGTTCTAAGAAGAAAACATGAAATAAAAGGTAAAACTGTAATTTTACCATTGCAGTACATCAACGGGATTTCTCAGGGGCTAAACACAAGTCAATTGGACTTAATAAGAGGAAAAGTGGGATGGTTTAGTCAGAAAAGATTTATTGTGAGATCTAAGAATTAAATGACATTCTGTTACCTTAAAACAAATCCACTTAATTTTACAAGGTTTTTGTAAGGATAAAAATCAACTAAATCCTCTAAAATTCATGGAAAAATATCCCCTAGGATTTAGAACCTTCAAATTGGCCTTTGGAACCTATTTTGACCGAGATAGGGGTCCTAGCTCAGTTTTTGACTTAATTTAAGTTTTTATGTAAAATGTCCAGTCAAACGTGGTCAAACCTAAAATCCAACTTCACCGTTGGATTCCTTAGGTCTAGATTAGGCTTGTACCAAAATTTAGGCTTAAAGGAAGGTTGCCTTGACCTATTTTGCAAAAGAGTCCACCCAAATTACATTCTGACCCCTAGCTTTTGAAAACCCTTGCATAGACCCCCCTATCTTCCTCTCCACTCTTTGCATTTAGGTCCCTCTGCCATTACAGCGGAGGAATCCTACTCTGGCAAGGATTTGAGGAGAATTTCTCCCTGAATCCTCAGCGATCTCCTAGATTTGGAAGGGAGATTCTCTGAGGAATTCTCTACCATCTGAATGTGATCTCAAGATCCTATTCGCACCCAATCTCTCGTGCGAACGCTCGAGAGATATGGGTGTCTCATGGATTTCCTACTCCGGTGAAGTTGCCATGCTTGGAAGCTTGCCTTCCAAGCACATGGCCCTCCGCCGGTGCCTATAAAAGATGCCCCAGATCCTCCCGTCCATCTCAAGCTTGAATTGGCCTAAAAATCCCCCTAAATTTCTTCCTTCCTCATCTCCGGCCAACTGCCCGCAAGCTCCGATGATCCCTCCTCTCGTCACTCTGCCACAATACCAGTGGCAGAGTCTACTTCGCCTTTCTCCTCCGCGTCGCACCATACCTGTGTGCCTGTCCGACCCCTTCGTCGTAGTCGTCATCCTCACCTCAGGGCCTTCTCCTTCGACGATGGTAGCTACATGCCGCTCGTCCTCCGCCTTTCCCCCTTCGTCCAACTACCCACAGTAAGTTCCTCTCTCTCTACCCTTCATTTTCCCCCACTTAATTTCATAAAACACCCCTCGATAGCCACTGTCCACCTCCGTCTCCCTCATCTCCAGCAGACCACCGGCGAGGCGCAGCCATCACTTCACCCCACCACACACCTTGCCACCCACCTGAAAACCTCCGTCATCACTCATTGATCATCTTCCACCCCTTCACCAACCGCCACACACACCCTACACTTCCACCAATCACACGCACCTTCACGGTCACAATCCGACCTAAGCACTCTTGCCTAGGCTATTCTGTGCCAAGCCACCTACCGTAGCACCTTCGTCGTGACACAGCGAAGCTCCCCTAGTAATTTGACAGGGCCGCGAGGCTGTATCTGTGAAGTGCAGGTTCACCCCTATTCCGCCATTCAAGCAGGTGTGAACGAGCAAGCTTGCTCGCTCCAGGCAAAAGCATCCCAGGTGTGCGAAACCCTCCTGTAAACCCTTCACACCTGGCAATCAGAGGCGTCAGCAACTGTAGCTGCCTCAATTGGACGGGTGTCCCTCCTGCAGGCGTGCGAAGAAGCGGGTGGGACTTTAGTCCCACCTCAGAAACGCTCAGTGCTGGTAAGTGCTTTAAATTCTTTTTGTGCTTTTATCTTGTCACCTCAAGTACACGAGGTGAGGTCCCTTGCCTACACCACCTGCCTCGTTCGCGACCACACCTACACGGACCTGGCCGACCCGTTTACCCTGCACTCCTCGCGCACCGCCCACGCCGGTGCACCTGGACCCGAGCGCGCGTAACCCGACCCGATTACCCAGCTGGCTCTGAGAGAGCGAAGAGAGAAATAGAGAGAGCGACGCGGGGGAGGGTAGGGGTTGGTTTTGCTCTTCGCTGTGCAGGGAAAGAAGGAGCTGAGGAAGCGAAGGCAAGCTAAAGGCCGAAGAAAAAGAAGGAAGAAGCTGAGGCTAAAGCAGAAGCAAGGCAAAGCTAAAGGAAGGCGAGCACAGTTGAAGAAGGAAAAAGAGAGGAAAGAAAGAAGAAGGCCAAAGAGAGGAAAGAAAGAAGAGGCTGAAGAAAGATGAGGGAAGTAGAAGGTGCGGCCAAGCAGAGAATCAAAGGCAAAGGAAAGCTAAGGAAACAAGAGAAAAAAAAGAAGAAGAGGGCAAAAGAAGAAGAGTGGCCGCAGAGAAAGAGAAAGAAGGGAGAAAGAAGAAACCAAAGTCAGAAATTAGAGAAGGAAGAGAGAGAAGAAAGAAGAAAGAACAGACAATTTCTTTTCACATTTTTCTTCTTCTCTTTAGCTTTTATATACATTGAGTCTCATTCATATTATTGTTGAACATCATATTTTCATTGTGATCTTAGTTTTTAAAGACCAATTTGCTCCCTGTGTTCCACCTCAGATGCTTAGGTTTTCGAGTAATAAAATTCTTATATGTTTTCAAGGCAATTTCACTTATACTACAACGAACATCTTTTAAAAATCGATCTCGCCTCGTTAACATTTTTGGCACCATTGCCGGGGATCAACGAGCATTTTAGAAACTTTGATCACAACCTCTGATTCAGTACTAATTTGATCTCTCTCTTTTGCTGTGTTTGTTTCAGGGGAAGAAAAGAAAAGAAAAACAGCTGCACAACAACCACACCAAGGACCAGGTAAATCTTCATTAGCCCTTTCCCTTAATCCCCTCAAAATATGAAAAGGAAAACAAAGAAAAATCAATCTAGGGCTACCTGTTTCCATATTTAGTAATTCACCAAAGTTGCCTAATTTTTATTTCAATACATTTTGTATTGTACATCCGTTTAAGGTAACTAGGGCTAACACTTTCTTGATTGAGCCCTAGATACCATCTTTGAGGCAACTAAATTGGACCAAATAGAGCCAACCTAAGGATTTCAATCTACGGTTTTAGAGACAAATCTTCTTTTAAGCAAAGAATCAAAAATTTCAAAAGGAGGTGTGCCTAAGCCTTGTTTGAAAAGATTTATCCAAGAGAAACCCTAAGCAAATCAAGCTCTTAATTCACTTGAACCCTAAAAGAAAGGACCTAAAAGCTCTCAAAAGGTGAAGTTGACCCTTTGGGTCATCCAACCCTAAAATTAGGTCTCTTTTTTGAACTTAAAAGACCTAAAATTCAAGTGGAACCCTAAGCACCTTGATCTTAATTAAGAAAAGGTAGACTTAAGAGGTCAAGGTCCCCATCCTGGTCTACCTTGAATCCTAGTGACAAGAGAGGTCGGGTGGGGGAAATCCTGTAACTCGTGGGGACGCTCTACCGTGTAGGGGTCTTTGTGGGACTCTCCTTCTCTGGCTGCCCAAGTATTTCTCAGGTGAACGGCTTTTCTGACTAAGGGGTATCATCTGCCCCGAACCTCTATAGTCACCCAACATTTTTTGGGTGTCTCGATTGGGTCCAGCACATTCTGATCTCATCAAATCCTTCGGTGCATGTTTGGTAGGAGGTTCTTAAGACCATCCTTAAGACCTCCTTTAGAAATCCACTCCCACCGAGGCCAAGCCTCGACGCCCGTGTTTGTGCAGCAACCCCACCATATAGATCTCTCCTCTGATTCAGAACCAAGTTCTCCTTCCAACATGGCACAACCCATTGAAGAAGAGAACAACCTTGAGCACCAACTTTAGCGCTTAAATGATCTTTTCCAAAACTTTGTAAACCCGCCACAACGTCCTATGATGCGAACTCACTATATCTTGCTGCGGTGGTAATCGAGCCACTAGTCCAAATCCCAGTTGGAGGTCATGATTCTGAACTCAAACCCAATATGATTCATGCCATACCAAAATTCCTTGGGCTTAACTCCGAGGATCCATTCCAGCATATTAAGCAGCTCAAACATCTAGCCCAGACCTTTGGGTTAGATGCACAAAATTGGGATATTCTACTCATGAAGATGTTTTCTTTCTCCCTCATGGACAAGGCTGCTCATTGGTATCAAATTCAAACTCATCCGATCAACACATGGGTTGAACTCCAGTCTGAATTTTCGAATAAGTTTTCCCCGTTGGCCGAACGAATGCCTTGCACCACCAGATCACTCACTTCACTCAACAATCAGGAGAACCTCTTCATGAGGCATGGGATCGATTCTTGGATCTCATGCGAAAGTACCCCCATCATGGAGTTCCTAAATGGGAACAAGTCCAGTCTTTTTACCAGGGACTCCGTGAAGACATTCAATTATTCATCAATGCAACCTATGGAGGAAACATCATGGGTCAACATGAGGACACGGTGTGGGAGATTCTCGAAAATATGTGCGAGAACTCCATCAATAATGAGTCATGGGCTTATTCAACCGTATGAATGCTCGCGCATCGACGAATCTTAGGGAAGCACACGAGACGCAGGGCCTGTCCACATCCGTTGACTTGGAACTGATGGCCAGTCGGTTGGATAAGGTCTCTGTCATAGAGAAGAAGGTGGACGAGCTGACTTGGCATCTACAGCAAACCACCTCTATGCAGAACTCATTTGCACAGCCACCTCTTGCGAGGGAAACTGTGCAGAACATCTATCACTGATCTTCTCAGGGGATGGACCCGTATCCACCCCCATCTGACCCCAGGACCGGAGGGACCTCCGATCCACTCTATTCTTGTTGGGGGAACTCTGAACCCTCATACTCTGATTTTCCTGAGGCTCCTCAGACCTACGAGGACCTCAACACCATCCAGAATAACCCATTCTCCAATACCTACAACCTTGGATGGCGGAATCATCCCAACTTCCAATGGGTGGGAAATTCTCAAAATCAAAGACCACCTTATCAACACCGTCCACAAGCTCCTCGTCCATATCAGCTGCCTCAGCCTCGACCTAACCCCACCTATCAATCTGGGCCAAACCAAGATCAAATGACTCTTATCCTTCAAGCACTGGCTAACATTCAGAAGACGAATGCGGCAATGCAAAAACAGCACAAGGACGAGATCACAGAGGTTCGCAATCAACTCGCCCAGATGGCGAATTTCCACCAACCTGGCACCCTTCCTTCATAACCTCTGTCGAACCTAAATAACGTGCCAACCCAGAGGCGAGTTATGAACCCAAATCCAGGCCATGCACATATGATTTATCAGGCCCCTTCTGTTCCATCACCCGACGAGATGGAAGCTTCGACATCTTACACGGGATTTCAATAGCAGCTACCTATTTTACCAGCCCCAAACCAAAACCAGGAAAGACTAAACTCCGTAACCTGTAGTGGTAAAGCAACTCAAGACCCACCTTATCCAAACCACTCCAAGCCTGGTAGTAACCCAAGCCCTAGGATAGTTATCTAGGATACCCCTATCCCAGATCAAGAACCTAGACCTATTCTAGAGGAACCAACCAAGGTTTCATTTCCTGAGACCTTGACCAAGCGAAAGAGGATAACTAAACCCGTGGCTCCTGAGGAGGATTTGGTCAAGCTCTTTGAACAGGTCCAGATAAACATCCCCTTGATGGATGCAATCTGCCACGTACTGACTTACTCATGATTTCTGAAAGACGTGTGTACATCCAAGTGTAAGACGCGAACCAAAAGTGGGAGTCCGATCATACTGTCAGAGCAAGCCAGCTCTGTAATCTTGAGTAAACTCCCACCTAAGACTAAAGACCCAGGCACTCCCCTGATTTCATGTACAATTGGTGATACCCAATTTGACAGAGCCTTATTAGACCTAGGTGCCTCCATAAACCTAATACCTACATCCCTCCTTGACCACCTTGAAGAATCCAAGCTTAAACCGACAGAGGTGACATTGCAGTTAGCTGATCGATCCATCAAATCACCTAAAGGAATACTCGAGGATGTCATTGTTAGGGTACGGGATTTCTACTTCCTGGTGGATTTTACAGTCCTGGATATTGATGCACCTGAGAACCTAAGGGATACACTGATTATACTAGGGAGACCTTTTCTGGCCACCGCTAGGGCCAATATAAACTGTGAAGAGAGCCAAATAGAATTAAAATTTGGGAACCAAACTTTAAAGATGGACATCTTTAAGGCCCAACAAGGGATTAATTGCGGTGTTATAGAACAAATATGTGATATCAAAGCCATGGTTGATGAATCGCATATCGAGGACAACCTGATTATCCTCGATCAACCACCAGAAGATCAAAACCCACAAACAGAGGAGTCTGAACCTGACCTAGATACACCCATGACTCTGACCCTTGTTCCCAACACACACCCTGAACCACCCGCTGCTGCTGATAATCTCGTCTTGGAATTCAAGCCCCTTTCCGATCATCTGAAGTACGTCTTTTTGGGTTCCAATCAGATGTTTCCTGTGATTATCAACTCCAGACTCACACCTGACCAAGAATCCTGTCTGATTACTGTTCTTCAGCAACATCGCAGAGCCATTGGATGGACTCCCAATGACTTGATTGGCATAAGCGCCTCTTATTGCACACACCGAATCTACACCAAGAGGGTGCACGACCTTCGCGAGAAATGCAGAGACGTGTGAACCCTAATCTACAGGAGGTTGTGAAAAAGGAGCTCATTAAGTGGTTAGATGCAGGGATCATCTACCCGATCTCCGACAGTCGATGGGTGAGTCCAATCCTGGTTGTGCCTAAGAAGGCAGGACTAACCATCATTACGACTGAAACCGGAGAGGTCATACCGACCCGAATATCTAACTCGTGGAGAGTCTGCATTGATTACAGAAGACTCAATTCCTCCACGAAGAAGGATCATTTCCCATTACTGTTTATTGATTGGATCCTCAAGAAACTAGTAGGAAATAGGTTCTTCTGCTTTCTTGACGGGTACTCCGGTTATAACCAAGTAGTAATCCATCTAAAGGGCCAAGAAAAGACCACTTTCACTTGCCCCTTCGGGATGTATGCATTCCGAAGGATGCCGTTCAGTCTCTGTAATACACCCGCGACTTTTCAGCGGTGCATGCTTGCCATATTCTTAGATATGGTAGGTGATTATCTGAAAGTCTTCATGGATGACTTTTCAGTATTTGGAGCATCATTTGACGATTGCCTCTAGCACTTGGTCCAAATACTCAGGTGGTGCATTGACGTGAATCTGGTTCCTGGGAAAAGAGCCATTTCATGGTGCTTGAGGGAATCGTCTTGGGACATTTGATTTCGGAGAAAGGTAACTAAGTCGATCGAGACAAGGTTAACTTGATTTCAAAACTCCCTATGCCTAGCTCGATCAAGGATATCCGATCTTTTCTGGGGGCATGTCGATTTTTACCGTCGATTTATCCCTGATTTTTCAAAAATCACGCGCCCCCTAACTACTCTTCTCTCCAAGGATGTACCTTTCAAAATCTCCAAGGAATGCACTCAAGCATTTGAGATCCTTCGTGACCGAGTTACCCAAGCCCCGATCCTACAATCCCCTGATTGGTCTCAACCCTTTGAGATCATGTGCGATGCATTTGACTTCGCTGTAGGAGCGGTTTTGGGGCAGAAATTGACGGGAAACCCGTGGTCATTTACTACACTAGCAAAACACTTGACGAGGCTCAGCGTAACTACATGGTTACTGAGAAAGAGCTGCTA
This sequence comes from Thalassia testudinum, assembly GCA_037157565.1. Classification (NCBI taxonomy): domain Eukaryota; kingdom Viridiplantae; phylum Streptophyta; class Magnoliopsida; order Alismatales; family Hydrocharitaceae; genus Thalassia; species Thalassia testudinum. The sequence continues at coordinate 17,418,625 of JAZHRO010000015.1, read as the reverse complement.
GTCATAGTATTTGCCCTAAAAAATTCATATCTTACCTCCTAGGTTCCCATGTTATCATCTACTCGGATCACACGGCTGTAAGGCATCTCCTTGCAAAGGACGCGAAACCTCGATTAATCCACTGGATTTTGCTGTTGCAAGAATTTGACCGTGAGATTCATGACAAAGCGAGAAAACATAACGTGGTAGCTGATCACTTGTCCCGCCTTCCTTCTGAGATCATTGACCCTTCTGGACCCATCACGGAACATTTTCTTGATGAGCACCTCCTGACTATCGATACATGGCTTCCATGGTTTGCTAACATAGTGAACTACTTGGCATCACATCAGATCCCATCCGATTGGCCGAAGGCCAAGAAGGACAAATTGCATTCCAATGCCAAGTATTACCTTTGGGAAAACCCGTATCTATTCCGCATTGGTGCTGATCAAATCATTCGACGATGTGTTGCGGAAGCAGAAATCAAAGACATACTCTCTTTCTGCCATGACCAGGCATATGGTGGACATTTTTCAGGACATAAAGCCGCAACAAAAGCCCTCCTGTGTGGCTTTTACTAGCCCACAATTTTCAAGGATGCATACAATCATTGTAAGGCATGTACTCGTTACCAAACTTTGGGCACCATGAGCCATCGAGACATGTTTCCTTTACAACCGATTCTGGTATGCGAGGTCTTCGACATTTGGGGGATTGATTTTATGGGGCCCTTCCCTATCTCGGATAGCATCGAATACATCTTACTCGCTGTTGACTGTGTCAAAGTGGATCGAAGCCATTCCGACCCGAACCAATGATCACAAAGTTATCAAGTTCATTCACAAAAACATCTTCTCACGATTCGGGATTCCACGTGCAATAATTTCTGATGGAGGGATCTATTTCACAAACGCTCAGTTTAGGTCACTGATGGCCAAATACGGGGTGTCGCATCAAATCTCTACTCATTACCACCCCCAAACTAATGGTCTAGCTGAGCTATCAAACCGGGAGATCAAGAAAATCCTCCATCAAGAAAATCCTCCAGGTTACTGTTCGACCTGACAGGAAGGATTGGTCGTCTCAGCTTTCGGAAGCATTGTGGGCTTATAGGATCGCTCACAAGACCCAATTAGGTATGTCTCCCTTCAGATTGGTGTACAGGAAGGCGTGTCACCTCCCTGTTGAATTGGAGCATAAAGCCTATTGACAGTACGGAATTGCAACTTAGATCTTTCTAAGGCTGGAATCCATAGAAAGCTTCAGATGAGTGAGATCGATGAATTACGCCACGACACGTATGAGAACTCGTGAATCTACAAAGAGCGGGTTAAAGCCTTTCACGACAAGCACATATCTAGAAAGATCATTCATCATGGTCAAAAGGTCCTACTCTTTGATGCCCGACTCAGATTATTCCCAGGAAAGCTACGATCTAAATGGATCGGACCCTACCTAGTCTGACAAATCTTTGGAAATGGAGCCGTTGAGATTAGTCCACTCAACCACGATTCCGAACCCTTCGTCATGAACGATTAGAGACTTAAACCGTTTATTGACATGACCGATACAGATTTGGCTAAGATATCCTTTATCCTCCATTCTCCTTGAGCTCATTGCGCCCAGCCGATGGCATAAAACTCAGCGCTTAACAGGAGGCAACCCGTCATTCTTTGAAAAACCCAAAACCTTTCCTGACATTTCTATGCTGAATTCATATTGCACGTTAGGGTTCATCCATTAGAATAGCTGACTCCACCTCAGGTACCTATACTCGAGTCTAGAAATCGTTAGCAACAGTCACCTCGACCCGTTTGCCTACCCAACACCTGTCCTAATGAATAAACTAAGCTGAATTCGAACCCACCTAATTTACAATGGGGACATTGCAAATCGTAGGTATAGGGGGGTATGAAAGTGCAAAATGTTATGAAAACTCATATCAAGAAAAGATTTCGAGAAAAAAATCACATATCACAAAAAACACAAAAAAATTGAAAAAACTTGAAAAAGAACAAAAAAACTGAGGGGGGAGAGAAAATTTTTGAGACTATACAAAACATGAGGAGGAAAAAGTGCAAAATGACAAAAAAGGAGCACAAAATAAAAAAGAAAAAGAATAGTCATTAGTAAGAAATTAAGGGATTAACTGAAGTTCTAGACCACATCAAGAAAAAAGAGAAAAATGAGAAAAAGTGTTAAAGAGACACAGAAAGAGATTAGTAGGAACGCTGACCTTAGGCCTTTTGGGCTAGACTCTTAGGCTTAAAAATTCATGTATCCGCTAAGATCTGGATAATCCTAAAGAGGTTGGGGAAAATGCGAAGCTTAAGTATTAGGTCTAAGGCTTAGGGAGTATTCAACCTCGTTAATTGACCTTCGATTTGTGGGACTCAGTAACTTAAGCACCCCAATCCACACACAGTCTGGTTCAGTGCGCATAACTATCAAAATTGACGCAAAAGCATTTTTAATGTTCTGAAAAAAGTTGCCTAGATTAGGAGCAGCCGATCAACACAAGTTGATTTGGACGAGTTTCTGGCGTGGAGAGGAGGGAAATTCCCCTCAAAGATGCGTAACAACATATCGTCTCCTCGGTGCTTGTCTCTTAGGATATTTACATATCCTACCGAGGGCATGTAAGCACTCTGCTGGTTCAGATACCATGGGTGGCATTATAAAGAAATGTCGATTGCCAGGGTCTGGATTCGGCCATGGAACACCATGGGCGGGATTATCTCGAAATCTTGAAAGCCAGGGTTCTGGGGGTTGCCATGGGCGATGCTATCACGAAGCATTGATTGCTAGGGACCTTTGAGGATTGATGATGGGGACGAAGAATCTGATACAGATCGTGTCGAGAAGCCAATCCGAAGCTAAATATAAAAAGAAAAGAGAGAGAGAACTCTCCAAACAAATAAATCCTCTGTCTCTCTCTTACAAAAATGCACTGCAAACTGAACCAACGCTAAAAATGTCTCAAGCATAGGTGCTTTAACCGCGGAGTCCAACGAACCCTAGGAAAGCATCGGTGTGGATTTTCCCTTCACATTATCCATTCCATATTTCTTCAATGTGTCATTGGTATACTTTGTTTGACATATGAAGATTCCTTCATTCATTTGTGCGATTTGTAGTGTAAGGAAGAATTTCAATTCTCCCATGAGACTCATCTTAAAGTCATCCTGCATAATCTTTGAAAACTCTGTACACAAATTGTCATTAGTAGAACCAAAAATATTATCATCCACATAAATTTGAATAACTATTAAATCATTAAGTTGACTTTTAATAAAAAGAGTTGAGCTTACCTTTTAATAAATCTTAATTTAATGAGATAATTTCTTAACCTCTCATACCATGCCCTAGGTGCTTGCTTGAGACCATAAAGAGCCTTCTTAAGCTTGTACACATGATTTGGAAATTCAAAATTTATAAACCTAGGAGGCTAGTCTACATAAACTTCTTTTATAAATCTATTTAAGAAAGCTGATTTTACATCCATTTGATATAATTTAAGACCTAAATGCGATGCAAATGCAAGAAGCATTCGAATCGATTTAAACCTAGCTACAGGAGCATAAGTTTCTTCATAATCTATACCCTCTTGTTGATTATAACCCTATGCAACAAGTCTGGCCTTATTTCTTACTACTTGACCTTCTTCATTAGTTTTATTTCTAAAAACTCATTTAGTCCCAATAATAGAATTATCACTTAGTTTAGAAACTAATTCCCATACTTGATTTCTTTCAAACAGATTTAGTTCTTCTTGCATAGCAAGTATCCGTGAAGAATCTAAACAAGCTTGATCAATAGTTTTGGGTTCAAGTTGAGATACAAAAGCAGTTAGAACAAAGTTAACTTGTGATCTAGTTTTGATTTTGTCATTAATCTCTCCTACTATTTGTTCTTTTGGATGATCTTTATGAAAACTCCATTCTTTAGGATGATTATGTGTATTTTGATCTTTAATGTGTGATACATCTATAAAGGATATGTTCTCATCATCACTATCTACTACTTCAACTTGTTTATTATCTATAGAAGAATTTTCATCAAATTTAATATGAAGGGTTTCTTCTACCATTAAAGTTCTCTTATTGAATACTCGATAAGCTTTACTTCAAGATGAATATCCTATGAATATACATCCGTCTCCCTTAGCATCAAACTTATCAAGATTTTCTTTAGTAATAAGTATATAACACTTACTTCCAAATATTTTGACATAACTAATTTTAGGTATTCTATTATAATAAAGTTCATAACTTGTTTTATTAAGTATAGGCCTAATTAGGACTCTATTTAGCACATAGCAAGCCATGTTAGTGGCTTCGGCCCAAAAATACTTTGGAAGACCAGATTCTATAAGTGTGTGAGCACATTCTTGAAGAGTTCGATTCTTCTGTTCCACTACACCATTTTGTTTTGGAGCTCTAGGAAATGAAAACTCATGTTTTATTCCTAGTTCTTCACAAAAATGAGAAAAATCATGATTTTCAAATTCTCCCCCATGATCGGATCAAATTTAAGAAATCACATATCCTTTCTCATTTTGAATAAGTTTTAAAAACTTGCTAAAAATTTCTAGGGTTTGGTCTTTAAGTTTAAGAAGATATACCCATGTAAATCTTGAATAATCATCTACAATTACAAGACAATATCTACTATCATTTAAACTACTTGTTCTAGTTTATCCAAATAAGTCTAAATGTAAGAGTTCCAAAGGTCTAGATGTAGAGATAATATTTTTACTTTTGAAAGAACTTTTATTCAACTTACCAAGTGTACATGCATCACAAAAAATATTTGAATTAAACATTTTCTTATGTAATCCTTTTACTAATTCATATTTGACTAATTTATTTAAGTATTTGAAGTGCAAATGACCTAATCATTTATGCTAAGTAAACATTTCATCATTTGAAGCTACTAAGCAATCATAGGTTCCATTTTTATCTATTTCAACAATATATATATATCCTTATATCTTTTTCCAATTAGAAGAATTTCATTTGTTATACTATCAAATATCTTAAAAAACTTAGCACTAAACAGAATATCATATCCTTTATCACAAATCTAGCTTACACTTAAGAGATTGTGTTTTAATCATTTTACCAATGCAACATGACTAAAAGATGCATTACCTTTACCAATAATACATGTGCCTATAATTTGTCCTTTATGGTTGTTTCCAAATGTAACGGAACCACCCTCTTTGTATGTTACTTCTGTAAAGAGTTCTTTGTTGCCCGTCATATGCTTGGAACATCCGCTGTCTATGATCCAAGTTCCTTTGTTTTTGTTCTCATCTTCTAATTCCATAAGTCCAAGGCATGTGGCTTCTTCCTCGGTTGAATCAGTCTCTGATTCACTTTCGCTTGAATCTATATCATCCCATGTAGCTTGCATAGCTTTCTTTTTCTTGTACTTGTTAAAAGATTTCTTTGAATCCTTCTCTTGTTTCTTTTTGCTCCTATTTCCATCCTTCCTAAGAAGTGGATAATCCTTTCGAATATGTCCCTTCTTTTTGCATTGATAACAAATGATTGGTTCCACGTTTGAATCCTCTCTTGATCCCTTTTTCCTGAAATTCTTGTTATATCTAAGAAATTTTCTAAACTTACGAGTAAGCATGGCAAAGTCTTCATTTTCTTTATCACTATCTTCAGATTCTGAAAATACTTTGAAGGCTAATTGCTTTTTCTTCCCTTCCTCCGTCCCTTTCTTCTTTTGATTGAGCTTGGTCTCATATGCCATGAGATTTCCAAGAAGTTGGTCCATATTGAAGTTTTCAACTTCATTGGTTTCTTCTATAGCTATAACTTTAGGCTCAAAAATATTTGTTAAGGAATGTAAAATCTTACCTTCAAACTCACCTCTTATGAAAGTCTTTCCTAGAGCCTTCAGGTTGTTCGCAATGAAGGTGAAACGGGTGTACATATCCTTAACACTTTCATTTTCCTGCATTTCAAATTTCTCAAATTCTTGAGTTAATAAAACAACTTTGGAATTCTTTACCTTATTTGTTCCCTCATGAGTAACCTCAAGAGTTTTCTAGATTTTATATGCACTTGTGCATTGAGAAATCCGATTAAACTCATCAGGACTGAGTCCACAATACAAGGCATTCCTAGCCTTGGAGTTGAGTGAGCTTCTTCTTGTTGTCATCCATCAAAACTCCATCTTTAGGTTCCACCAATCTTTCAAATGGTGTTTCCACCATTTCCCAGAGCGTATAATCTCTAGGCTGCAGGAAAATTTCCATCCTCTGCTTCTAGTATGAGTAGTTCGTACCATCCAAATGTGGAGGTTTTGATGTTGAGAATCTACTATTGCTACTCGTTGCTACCACCCTGGATGCCATTTGATCGTCTTGCTCAGGCTTTGACACCTACACACAAGAGTAAACCAAGGCTCTGATACCAAATGTTAGTGGCACAAGAAGGGGGGTTGAATTGTACAAAAAAAAATTGAATCAATCGCAACAGCACACAAGCATTTAGAGAGGAAACCCTTGTGGGAAAAACCTCTACCTAGTTCTTTCAATCTTGGATTTTGCCCCTACCCAAGTAGGAATTCCTAACAATAAGTAATATTACAAATCCCCTCTTCCTAGACAAACCCCAAGAAGAGTTTTGCCCCTCTACTAAGAAGAAACAGGAAACCCACAAACCAGGTAGCAAAATAAACTATCAAAAAATAATATAAATCTATAAGCCTTGAATCAAAGAATAAGAATACTCCCTTATCGAACCTATAAGTAGCAGGAAGGTTTATTCTCAAATGGACAACAACACAAATAGAGCAAGAGAGCAACAAGAGAGCACAATAAGATCAAGAGATTTGAAAAAAAATCAATATGATGTATATTTCTTTTTTGTAAATTCTTAAGGCTACCTATAGGGGTATATATAGGTGTAGGAGACCAAATTTAAGCATAGGTAGTCATTGGAATTTGAATTGAATTGGAATAAATTGAGATAGAATGGTTATGATGCATTTACTCAAAATCTGACTGTATCAAACATCTGAAAAACCAAGACAGATGTCTGAAAAGGTTATTTCAGACATCTAAGAATAAACTAGGACGTTTGAAAAATCTCTAGAGAAAAATAGTCGTTATTGGATTTCACAAGATCAATTACAAAGTCGTCTGAACAAACACTTAGACATCTGAACATATAGTTTTAGACATCTGAAAATAAAATTGGACGTCTGAAAAGGTTTCAGGGTCAAAGTGATTGTTACTAGAATGAAATTGGATCCAAATAGAGATCTAAAGATAAATGATCAAATATCTGATTGGACGTTTGGACAAAAGGTTAGACGTCTTAAAAAGAATCATTAGATGTCTAAATAAATGTAAGGAAGTTTGATAGCTTACAACGGTCCAAAATCAGAAGAGAAACTGACATAATCAATTGCGGTCAATTTGATCGTTGGATAGAAAGTGAACGTTGGACAATTTCAGACGGCTCAAGAAGATGACAGACGTTTGAAAAACACCTAAGATTATGACCGTTCTAATTGGTTAAAGAGATACGAAAAACTCAAGGGGGCGTCTGGAAGACAACAATAGATGCCTGAAGAGAATAGCAGACGTCTAAAATCCTCGATGACAATGGTTGCAAAGACTGATCATGAATCAAGACTCTAGACAAGATATTGGACGTCTGAAGAAGTGGATCAGACATCTTGAAAATCATACTCAGACATCTGAAGGGAAAATGAGATGTCTGAAAAATCAACAGAAGTCACTCTTTACAATATCAAGGATACCAATATGAATATGAAAAATTCTAAAGACATCCTAAAGATAATTCAAGGCTTTTTTACAATCTAGACAAATAAAATAAACTATAAAAGAAATACTTTTGCCCTTCCTTTTCTTCAATCCTTTTCTTTAAATCCTTCCTGCAATATGTTAGTCTTTCCCAAGAAAATATCTCATTTGTTATTATCAAAAATATAATTATAAACAATTGAACAATAATCTCCCCCTTTTTTGTAATGACAAAAAAATTATTTATATGGTATACTCTCCCTAAATAAAAGCTTATGTGCTCCCCCTAAAAAAACTTAGATATACCTTTTGTCTCCCCCTTTTTAGCATTAGCAAAAAAATGGTATAAGACATGAAATCATACTCAAATAGAAATTAAACCATACAAACTGCAATAGAGTCAATAATCTCACAAAATATCAAAGTAAGAAGATGATGATCATAACAAGTCTTAAAAACATTAAAAGTAGACTCCTATTTGGTGTAAAGCAACCATCTAGAAACAAATTAACATTTCTTCTTTCCTTTGGAATATCCAGACTCTAAATTCTTCATGCAGTCATCAAGACGAGAAAGTTGCAATGTATATTGATTTGTGAAACTCCTTAGATAATCATGATCTTCATGTTGCCTCTTTAGTTGAAGGTTCATCCCATTAAACATGGCTTTTTGAAAAGCCTCTTGATTTCCCTGTACATTCTCCCAAGGGTAATCCCAAGAAGTGGAATAGAAGGAATAAGTAGAAGGATCGGGAAGCATGAGAGGAACTTGTGAGGAAGTAGAAGATTGAGATGGTGGAGACTACGGAACTTCTTCCTCTACTTGTTCTTCTTCAATTCCTTTCTTAAGACCCATAAGAAGTAAAGTAGTGTGGTCAAACTTCTTAATAGATTCATCTACAAATTGACGTTTCAAATCAAGGTTGAAATGAAGAAGCATGTTGGAAATAAAGGCACCTAAAGGAAGGTTCCTACGATGTGTGCTACATAATGTGTCCATAATTAAATCACACCAATTCAATTTGGTACAGTTTAATAAAGCATATAGGATGTAGGCAATCTCCCTAGAAATGTGATCAAATGATCCTAATTTTCCATGCAAGTTCCAAGAGACAAGTCTAGCTAAAATGCGAGGCACAACCATAAGATGACGAGATTCTAATTTCATCCCTTCAAAATAAACATCATCTTTGACTAATGTTTTTGTAACAGTGGAGATTGTTACTTCGTTTGCATTGTCCTGCCAATGAACTCCTGAGTCGACAGTGCAAGCAATAGAAGATATTACTTCATTGGTCACGATAAAAGACATTCAAAACACTAGCTTTTAGGATAGAGGAAGTTGGTGTGGAGTCATTTACTAGATTTGCATAAAACAATTTTACAAGCTCAAGAAAGATGCCAGGAATTTCTCCTCCAAGAAAAAATTCTTCATCAAAGAAATGTTGAATTCCTTGAGTTTGAAAAAGGGATAGAAGACCATAATCCTTAAAGTCATCCCATATAATTGGTCTTCCACCTAACTTTAAACTTCTCAAAGTTATTAAGTTTTTGGGAGGCCTTTTTGGTTAGGAAAAATTATTCCATTGCATTAGGTAGTTCTTCTACAGGAGGTGGGTTACTAGGTCTAGCTCTCTTTTGCTTCCTACAAGGCATAATGAAAAAAAGAGAGAAGAACAAGCTTAACAGAAACAACTGAAACCAAACGTTTGAAATCACAAATCAGATGACCGAAAAATGCAAACAGATGTCCGAGATTTTAAGAGATACAAATCATAATAGTAGACGATCGAAAGAGTAACAAGACATCCGAAAAGACAGAGAGATTCATATCAAGAAGAAAGAGAGATTCATATCAAGAAGAAAGAACAAAGATAGAAAGAACAAAGAGATTCCCAAAAGAAATCAAAGAAGAGAGTTAATCACGGTCACAAAATATATCCATAAAAGTTTTCATTGTAAGTAAAAACAAGATCTAGGTAAGAAGATGTAGTGATTACCAAAGGAAGAATATATGTTCTTCCTTAACAAGAGGCCTTCTTAGAATAAGAGAGGAGGATGCGGCAACAGTCGTCTAGTGAGTGCAGGAGACGTCTTGGCAGGGCTCAAGAGATGTCCAGCAAGGTCCAGGAGATGTTCGGTGTTATCAGGAGCTCTTCAAAAGATCAAAAATGGATGAATGTAGATGAAGAAGAGAAGTGGATGTGAGAGAGCTCTCTGGAGTGTGGTAGAAAGTGAAGAGAGTGAAATGGAAATGACCATAAGGTGGAGTTGCACTTTAAAGAGAGAATATCAAAAAGAGAAGATTTTCTCATAAAGAGGTCAAATATCCATTGGTTAAAAGAAAGATGTTTCAAATTTCGAATCCAAGAGCATTCAAAATATAAGACGTCTTTTGCTAAAAGACAGACGTCTGAACTTAGATAATCAGACGTCTAAAAGGTGAAAAAGACATCTGAAAGACCATTTGAATTTGAATTCAAAGTACTCCATTTGAAATTCACAAAGATGACCGTTGAATGACCATTGACTGAATTATACAAAGGTCAGATAGAAACACAGATGTCTAAGAAGTATACAAGACATCTAAAATTCCCAGAAACCTTCACAAAGAAAACAAATACATGCTTAATATAATAAGACTAAGAGGCACAAAAAAAAAAGACGTTTGAGATGGACATTCTGATGTCCGAAAACTCAATTTTCTAAATCTTTGAACTTGTAAATTCTTAGATAACTTCTAATGTGGCTATATATTTCTAAACTAAGGGGTTTTGTTAAAATATCTGCAATTTGATCATCAGTGTTTACAAAATCTAACTTAATTTCTTTTTTTAATACATTATCTCTAAGAAAATGATCTCTCACATCTTTATGTTTAGTTCTAGAATGATTTACAGGATTTTTAGATAGATTTATAGCACTTGTATTATCACAACATATTTTAGTTTGTTCAAAGTTTAATCCTAAGTCAAATAAAGTTTGTTTCATCCAAAGCACTTGAGAACATGCCAAAGCAGCTGAAATATATTTAGCTTCAGTGGTGGATAATGCAACACAATTTTGTTTCTTAGAAAACCAAGAAACAAGTGCATTACCTAAAAAATGGCAAGTACCACTTATACTTTTTCTATCAGTCCTACTACCAGCATAATCGACATCACTGTATGCTAGTAAGTCTAGTGTATGAGTTCTAAGATAGTACAAACCAAAATCACTAGTTTCTTTTAAATATTTAAAGATTCCTTTTAGTGCAAACATATGAGATTCTTTAGGTGAATTTTGAAAATGTGCACAAAGACAAGTAGCAAACATTATATCAGGTCTACTTGCAGTAAGATAGAGTAAAGATCCTATCATACCTTTGTATATCTTTTCATCAACTTGCTTACCATTTTCATCCAAGTTAAGACTTATGTTTGTAGCCATCGGTGTGGATTTTCCCTTCACATTATCCATTCCATATTTCTTCAATGTGTCATTGGTATACTTTGTTTGACATATGAAGATTCCTTCATTCATTTGTGCGATTTGTAGTGTAAGGAAGAATTTCAATTCTCCCATGAGACTCATCTTAAAGTCATCCTGCATAATCTTTGAAAACTCTGTACACAAATTGTCATTAGTAGAACCAAAAATATTATCATCCACATAAATTTGAATAACTATTAAATCATTAAGTTGACTTTTAATAAAAAGAGTTGAGCTTACCTTTTAATAAATCTTAATTTAATGAGATAATTTCTTAACCTCTCATACCATGCCCTAGGTGCTTGCTTGAGACCATAAAGAGCCTTCTTAAGCTTGTACACATGATTTGGAAATTCAAAATTTATAAACCTAGGAGGCTAGTCTACATAAACTTCTTTTATAAATCTATTTAAGAAAGCTGATTTTACATCCATTTGATATAATTTAAGACCTAAATGCGATGCAAATGCAAGAAGCATTCGAATCGATTTAAACCTAGCTACAGGAGCATAAGTTTCTTCATAATCTATACCCTCTTGTTGATTATAACCCTATGCAACAAGTCTGGCCTTATTTCTTACTACTTGACCTTCTTCATTAGTTTTATTTCTAAAAACTCATTTAGTCCCAATAATAGAATTATCACTTAGTTTAGAAACTAATTCCCATACTTGATTTCTTTCAAACAGATTTAGTTCTTCTTGCATAGCAAGTATCCGTGAAGAATCTAAACAAGCTTGATCAATAGTTTTGGGTTCAAGTTGAGATACAAAAGCAGTTAGAACAAAGTTAACTTGTGATCTAGTTTTGATTTTGTCATTAATCTCTCCTACTATTTGTTCTTTTGGATGATCTTTATGAAAACTCCATTCTTTAGGATGATTATGTGTATTTTGATCTTTAATGTGTGATACATCTATAAAGGATATGTTCTCATCATCACTATCTACTACTTCAACTTGTTTATTATCTATAGAAGAATTTTCATCAAATTTAATATGAAGGGTTTCTTCTACCATTAAAGTTCTCTTATTGAATACTCGATAAGCTTTACTTCAAGATGAATATCCTATGAATATACATCCGTCTCCCTTAGCATCAAACTTATCAAGATTTTCTTTAGTAATAAGTATATAACACTTACTTCCAAATATTTTGACATAACTAATTTTAGGTATTCTATTATAATAAAGTTCATAACTTGTTTTATTAAGTATAGGCCTAATTAGGACTCTATTTAGCACATAGCAAGCCATGTTAGTGGCTTCGGCCCAAAAATACTTTGGAAGACCAGATTCTATAAGAAGTGTGTGAGCACATTCTTGAAGAGTTCGATTCTTCTGTTCCACTACACCATTTTGTTTTGGAGCTCTAGGAAATGAAAACTCATGTTTTATTCCTAGTTCTTCACAAAAATGAGAAAAATCATGATTTTCAAATTCTCCCCCATGATCGGATCAAATTTAAGAAATCACATATCCTTTCTCATTTTGAATAAGTTTTAAAAACTTGCTAAAAATTTCTAGGGTTTGGTCTTTAAGTTTAAGAAGATATACCCATGTAAATCTTGAATAATCATCTACAATTACAAGACAATATCTACTATCATTTAAACTACTTGTTCTAGTTTATCCAAATAAGTCTAAATGTAAGAGTTCCAAAGGTCTAGATGTAGAGATAATATTTTTACTTTTGAAAGAACTTTTATTCAACTTACCAAGTGTACATGCATCACAAAAAATATTTGAATTAAACATTTTCTTATGTAATCCTTTTACTAATTCATATTTGACTAATTTATTTAAGTATTTGAAGTGCAAATGACCTAATCATTTATGCTAAGTAAACATTTCATCATTTGAAGCTACTAAGCAATCATAGGTTCCATTTTTATCTATTTCAACAATATATATATATCCTTATATCTTTTTCCAATTAGAAGAATTTCATTTGTTATACTATCAAATATCTTAAAAAACTTAGCACTAAACAGAATATCATATCCTTTATCACAAATCTAGCTTACACTTAAGAGATTGTGTTTTAATCATTTTACCAATGCAACATGACTAAAAGATGCATTACCTTTACCAATAATACATGTGCCTATAATTTGTCCTTTATGGTTGTTTCCAAATGTAACGGAACCACCCTCTTTGTATGTTACTTCTGTAAAGAGTTCTTTGTTGCCCGTCATATGCTTGGAACATCCGCTGTCTATGATCCAAGTTCCTTTGTTTTTGTTCTCATCTTCTAATTCCATAAGTCCAAGGCATGTGGCTTCTTCCTCGGTTGAATCAGTCTCTGATTCACTTTCGCTTGAATCTATATCATCCCATGTAGCTTGCATAGCTTTCTTTTTCTTGTACTTGTTAAAAGATTTCTTTGAATCCTTCTCTTGTTTCTTTTTGCTCCTATTTCCATCCTTCCTAAGAAGTGGATAATCCTTTCGAATATGTCCCTTCTTTTTGCATTGATAACAAATGATTGGTTCCACGTTTGAATCCTCTCTTGATCCCTTTTTCCTGAAATTCTTGTTATATCTAAGAAATTTTCTAAACTTACGAGTAAGCATGGCAAAGTCTTCATTTTCTTTATCACTATCTTCAGATTCTGAAAATACTTTGAAGGCTAATTGCTTTTTCTTCCCTTCCTCCGTCCCTTTCTTCTTTTGATTGAGCTTGGTCTCATATGCCATGAGATTTCCAAGAAGTTGGTCCATATTGAAGTTTTCAACTTCATTGGTTTCTTCTATAGCTATAACTTTAGGCTCAAAAATATTTGTTAAGGAATGTAAAATCTTACCTTCAAACTCACCTCTTATGAAAGTCTTTCCTAGAGCCTTCAGGTTGTTCGCAATGAAGGTGAAACGGGTGTACATATCCTTAACACTTTCATTTTCCTGCATTTCAAATTTCTCAAATTCTTGAGTTAATAAAACAACTTTGGAATTCTTTACCTTATTTGTTCCCTCATGAGTAACCTCAAGAGTTTTCTAGATTTTATATGCACTTGTGCATTGAGAAATCCGATTAAACTCATCAGGACTGAGTCCACAATACAAGGCATTCCTAGCCTTGGAGTTGAGTGAGCTTCTTCTTGTTGTCATCCATCAAAACTCCATCTTTAGGTTCCACCAATCTTTCAAATGGTGTTTCCACCATTTCCCAGAGCGTATAATCTCTAGGCTGCAGGAAAATTTCCATCCTCTGCTTCTAGTATGAGTAGTTCGTACCATCCAAATGTGGAGGTTTTGATGTTGAGAATCTACTATTGCTACTCGTTGCTACCACCCTGGATGCCATTTGATCGTCTTGCTCAGGCTTTGACACCTACACACAAGAGTAAACCAAGGCTCTGATACCAAATGTTAGTGGCACAAGAAGGGGGGTTGAATTGTACAAAAAAAAATTGAATCAATCGCAACAGCACACAAGCATTTAGAGAGGAAACCCTTGTGGGAAAAACCTCTACCTAGTTCTTTCAATCTTGGATTTTGCCCCTACCCAAGTAGGAATTCCTAACAATAAGTAATATTACAAATCCCCTCTTCCTAGACAAACCCCAAGAAGAGTTTTGCCCCTCTACTAAGAAGAAACAGGAAACCCACAAACCAGGTAGCAAAATAAACTATCAAAAAATAATATAAATCTATAAGCCTTGAATCAAAGAATAAGAATACTCCCTTATCGAACCTATAAGTAGCAGGAAGGTTTATTCTCAAATGGACAACAACACAAATAGAGCAAGAGAGCAACAAGAGAGCACAATAAGATCAAGAGATTTGAAAAAAAATCAATATGATGTATATTTCTTTTTTGTAAATTCTTAAGGCTACCTATAGGGGTATATATAGGTGTAGGAGACCAAATTTAAGCATAGGTAGTCATTGGAATTTGAATTGAATTGGAATAAATTGAGATAGAATGGTTATGATGCATTTACTCAAAATCTGACTGTATCAAACATCTGAAAAACCAAGACAGATGTCTGAAAAGGTTATTTCAGACATCTAAGAATAAACTAGGACGTTTGAAAAATCTCTAGAGAAAAATAGTCGTTATTGGATTTCACAAGATCAATTACAAAGTCGTCTGAACAAACACTTAGACATCTGAACATATAGTTTTAGACATCTGAAAATAAAATTGGACGTCTGAAAAGGTTTCAGGGTCAAAGTGATTGTTACTAGAATGAAATTGGATCCAAATAGAGATCTAAAGATAAATGATCAAATATCTGATTGGACGTTTGGACAAAAGGTTAGACGTCTTAAAAAGAATCATTAGATGTCTAAATAAATGTAAGGAAGTTTGATAGCTTACAACGGTCCAAAATCAGAAGAGAAACTGACATAATCAATTGCGGTCAATTTGATCGTTGGATAGAAAGTGAACGTTGGACAATTTCAGACGGCTCAAGAAGATGACAGATGTTTGAAAAACACCTAAGATTATGACCGTTCTAATTGGTTAAAGAGATACGAAAAACTCAAGGGGGCGTCTGGAAGACAACAATAGATGCCTGAAGAGAATAGCAGACGTCTAAAATCCTCGATGACAATGGTTGCAAAGACTGATCATGAATCAAGACTCTAGACAAGATATTGGACGTCTGAAGAAGTGGATCAGACATCTTGAAAATCATACTCAGACATCTGAAGGGAAAATGAGATGTCTGAAAAATCAACAGAAGTCACTCTTTACAATATCAAGGATACCAATATGAATATGAAAAATTCTAAAGACATCCTAAAGATAATTCAAGGCTTTTTTACAATCTAGACAAATAAAATAAACTATAAAAGAAATACTTTTGCCCTTCCTTTTCTTCAATCCTTTTCTTTAAATCCTTCCTGCAATATGTTAGTCTTTCCCAAGAAAATATCTCATTTGTCATTATCAAAAATATAATATAAACAATTGAACAATATATATGTCTCAAAATTGTATGTAATTTCTTGATCCATGGCGACATATTTTTCCTCATTCCTTGGCTCATGGATCTTAGGTGAGAAAACTTGTTCATCCTCAATGGGTTGCTCTAGACCAACCTAGTCATCCCTAGTCTCATAAAATGTGCCCCCCGATAGGTGCCTGAGCGGGTTCTAACATTGGTTTTCCTGAAGGGGGTTCATTTTGAGAATCATCCCAAGATTGGACTAGGGCAACCACAAATTTCATCCTCAATCTCGACAATTTCCCCAGCAAAAGCTCACCCAGGCCCTTATCCTCGATATCTTGGAGCCAATCCGATAATGAACTATTCAGATCATCAATCATTTGAATCAGAAGCTCCAATTCCTCATTCTGGGGTGTTGGATAGGTTTCTAAAGATCATATGGTGTTCATCACATTGGCCAACACCCTATCTTGGACCTGGTTCACCTGAACCGAATGGTTCAGTTCAGGGTTGGGTGGGTTTGGGTTAAATCTTCGAGAGTCAAAAAATTGAGGTTCTTGAGGTCCTCCCTGATAGTAGGTCATTTCTGGTTATTCAAAGAATGGTGATGACCTATGTTCAGCATAATCTAGGGGAAGGTAGGTGTTATAATCATCATATCCTTCCTTATTGTAGATCGGGTTGGTTTGTTCATAAGAGGGTGGTGATCTATAATCAATGTAACTCTGGGAAGGATAATAATCATAATCATGATGCCCAGGGTTAGGCCCTAGACATTGAGGTCTAGAATCATATCCCCAATTAAAGTTATCCTGACTAGGAGATGGGTAATCATAAGTTGAGTTGTAATCATCTTGAGGATAAGTGGTGTTAAGAGGGTAGGATTGGAATTGTGTGTATGGTGCGGAAGAATACATGATGAAGTAGGAGGGCAAACAGAATAGTGAAAGGTGCCCTGCAGTACAATCAACCAAACCTATCCTTAGGTAGGTAGCCTAAAGGCCTACCGACTCCCATAACCCATCTTGAGATGAAAGAAACGATTTGGTGTACTTTTATCTGGTCAATCCAACCAATTAGAGGGAGGGGTTGGGGAAAAGGTTCTTCCTTTAGCTTGTGCCTCCAATTCCTTTATTACCCCCCAATCGCGGTTGTTTGACACTACTCCCCTACCTAGACATTAGATGGACCAGTAGAAGCAGATTAATAAAAAAAAATCTCAATTGGAGTCCCAAAGAATGAGTTAATCCTTGAGGGCAACGTCTACTTAGTTTTAATTAGGCTTGGGATGATTGTTCTCTTGCATTGTGATGGGCCCTTTAGATGGGTTGTGCCCTTAATGATCAGTTAATATGTGTGTGCATGCACAATCAGGGTTTGCAAACAAGGTTATTTTATGATGTGTCTTTTCGGGTTTAACATTGTTTAGTAGCTTTTAGGGTTTAATCTTTAGGTTGGTTCAATCAAGTTTAGTAGAACACTACAAGTTTTTGCAAGCACTGGTGATGATATATTCCTTTAAAGCTTAGAAATAATGTGGACTACATGGTTAGTTCATAAAAATTGACCCCTAAGTGGCAAGCCACTTGATGAATCGATTTTAAATTGAGTGGTGCGACCTAAACAAATCAATCAATTGGCCTATTCACACCACAGATTAAGGCACACAATGTCTTATCCTAATCAGATTTCTACTCATGTGTATTGAGTTGAAGTGTATCGAGTCCACAAGTCAGATCTCGGTTAAGTGGTAGAATCAAAGTGATTGTGCGCCTTAGGATGAGAATATGTGTGTTAAGTGTGTCTCTTTTAATTAAATCCCACAAGAGAAGAGTTTTCTTTTTTTTTGAATTTATGCAGGTGGGTGAGGTGAGGTGAAGTGGCAATCAAACAATCAGGACTAACCTAGGGTTTATGCAAGCTCTTAGGTTAATTAGGGTTTGAGTTATCAGTGTGACGAAGTGCAATCTAATGGGTGGGGGTGGGGGTAAACTTACAGAACCTTCTAACCATACTTTACTCTGATCTATTCCACTTTTGCTCGCCTTGGAAGGGTACATGTAATCACAAAAAGGAAAGGATCAAAGTGAGCTAAAAAGTTAAGATGGAAAATGTGGAAAAACCAAAGAGCATTGCCTCCTGGGCAATGGTGCCAAAATGATGAGCGTATTTTTCGCTATGTAAATTCAAGGTTTTGGAGAACCTATCGCCATAGTAGCAAAAATCGCTACCAAATAAAATTTATACCGAAACTCAAGGTGAGTCCCAGGTCGAACATAGGGAGGTGAACATTTGATTTTGAAATCCACGCTTCTACTTTATTTATTTTTGTTATTTTTATCTTTTGCAATTTTTTTTAGTATTTTAATAGGCAAGAGATTTGATCGACAAAATATTTATCTAACTAATCTACTTGCAGAGAGAGAGAGAAATATTTCATAAAATCAATTAATGTATATTACAACTAATTGAAACTACACTAGAAAGCAAATAAAAGATAGAGAGAGGTAAGAAGAATCCACCTCGACGGTCACTTGGAGGACGACTTGCTCTGACATCACCCGGATGAAGGTGGTGAGAGGTGGGAGGAAAGAGAATGACATTGGAGGAAGGAGGATGAGACAGGATGTCGTCGTGGTGAGGATCTACTTTCCGAAGGTGGTGAAAGGAAGACCATGGGATTCTCCACGAAGGAGGGTGAGAAGTTGGTAAAAATATTTGTTTTCTACTCTAGAGGAGCATCTCGGGCTTAGGACAAGCTCTCTCTAGAGCCTTGGAGGTGGTGAGGGAGAGAAAGGAAGAGATGAAGAAGAATAGGAGGGGTAATGGTCCTTTTATAGTTGAGGAGAGGAGGCATTTTGTGTATGGGACATTTAGTGACATCAAAAATGTCGCTAAAGCCTTGCCTCAAATGTCGCTAAAGGCCCTACTAGCTCTAGCACACACCCGCTTGCACAGCTGCTGAGGCGTGGTCGGAGGAGAGCCATCGGATCGAAATTATGCAGCCAAGGATGCACAGAGATTGCACCTCTTAGTAGCGTTGGATGGCGTGTGGGATCGCACGATCCTGCACAAGCGTATCCGTGAAGATCGGTGCTACCACGTGTCGCCTTTAGTGCCGCCTGATCGCCATTTGATGGTTACGAGCACAGGAGCGCGTGGTTAAGATGTGATCAAACTGTATTGGGGTGATGTGGTTACTTCCTAGCTGCTCGATTACGATTGAGTAGTGAATTTTTATTAAGCAGCGCCGAGGGGAGCGATGGATTGGGGATCGATCCTGCACCCTTCGTTGCGTGGTTAGACCCTTAACCATTGCGCTGTGATGCACTTTGTTGTGTGGACACATGAATGGCCAAGCCCTCTTAAGATCTCTTCATGGGCTTCTCTTTTGAGGAGAGGCAAGGGTACGGTTGATATTGGGCGGCGATGATGGCGCCACGTGGCACCATCATGGCCATCCATCTTCTTTGCTTTGTAGGTGGCACCACGAACGTCGAATTGGGTCAATTTTTGCACTGTTAGGCTACAATCGTCGATCTAGATCCATCTATGCAGTTAGATTTGTCGATTGAAACTTCGAATTGCATCACCTAACTCCTTGGCCATGATCTTCCTTGGCTGCACAATGTGCTACAGGACTCCGATTAAGATGATTTCGGAGGCATTGGACTTCGATTGTCGTCTTGTTTAGATCCATCCAATCAGATCGTCAATCCAAGGCCCCAAAATAAATCTCGTTCTCTCCTGGCCACAAATGGATGTGAATTAATCTAAAATTTTTACAAACTATTCTAAATGCAGAATGATACATGTTATGCAATATTTATAATATGGAATGCATCTCTAAGCTTAGGAACATGCATAAATAGGTATTTTATCCTAAATAAATGTGTCTACATCAGCTAGCATTGGGAGGACTTGGGAAAGAAGTTGGGGCAACCAATGTCGCCGTTGGATGCCCAGAAGAGGGAGAGCGAGGGGGGTCGCCAAAGTCAAGTCGAAGAGTGGCCAAAGAGGAGAAAGAAGGAAGGATTTTGGCCTAAACTTGACTTTGAAGCATTTGGAAGATGCTAGGACTTAAATAAAGGGTGTTGCGACCCTCAATTGCTTGAATTCATCGCAAATTCCTCGCGATTTGGCATGGTAAGCTCGTGGATATTTTGCGAGTTCACCAAGGCTTCGTGATCCAAATTGGGATCCAAGATCTTATTAAAATGGTAGGGAATCATCTTGTGATCAATCCCTTCAAGTTTGGAGGGATTTGGACAAGATTAGAGGGAGATATTCCTAAATCAAGATGGCGGTTTTAGGTTTCCTAATCCTCTGCTGCTGCTACTACATTCTTGAAGAAGAAGGCATGTAGGACCTTCTTGCAAGAGGGGTCAAAAGTTAGGGGGCCATTTGCAATAGAAATCAAGGACTTAAGGGGTTTTGAGTGATAAGCAGAGCTCTATGGGCTAAAATGCAAACTAGGTCAAGATGGACTCCGATTTGGCTCAAATTATGGGGTTAACCTAATTTTGACCCAAGGAATCTAGTGGCGACTTAGATTTGGATTTTGACGTAGTTTGACTAGTTAATTTATGTAGAAGCCCAAAATAAAGCAAAATTCCTGGCTAAGTCTATTTTTGGTCAAAACGAGTTTCAATGGTCAAAGCGAAGGTTACAAACCTCTTAGAACATTTTAAATGATTTTTAGGAGGTTTAGATCGCATTTATTTATACTAGAACCTATTTAATTGAAGTGAGGCTGTATTTAGGGTTTTTATTAATAAATTAATTCTTAAATCTTAGAAAACCCTGATTTAGTCAACTTGGGCCCACTTCTTGGAAAATTAAGCTCATTTGCTCTTGGATTAAGCCCTTAGTTAATCTGCATTTGTGATTATTTGTTAAAATAACAGTATTAACTTCTTTTTTTGTCTTCTTCTTAGATTCAATTCAGAATGTAGTTATGACCCTCTGATGAACATTAAGGAGCATTTATCACTTGATTTTAGCTAATTTAAGCTATTTATGACGGATGATGGTGTTACCATCACCTAAAGACCTACAGACTCCCAAAACCTATCTTAAGATTATAAACGATTTGATCTACTTTTGTCTAGTCAATCCAACTAGTTAGAGGGAGGAATTAGGGAGAAGGTTCTTCCTTTGGCTTGGACCACGAGTTCCTTTGATACCCCTCAACTGCTGTCGTTTGACGGTACTCCCTTAGCTAGACATCAAATGGACCAGTAGGAGAAGATTAATCGAAAATAATCTCAATCTAAGCCCCAAAGAGCGAGTTAATCCTTAAGGCCAACGTTTACTCAGCTTAAATTAGGCTTAGGTTTGAATGTGCTCAGGAATGTGATGGGCCCCTTATCTAGGTTGTACCCTTAAAGATCAATTAATTCATGTGTGTGCACAACCAGGGTTTTAAAATAAGGTTAGTAGATGATGTGTCTTTTAGGGTTTAAACTTGTTTAGTAGCTTTTAGGATTCAATTATTAGGTTTATTTAGTCAAGGTTCAATGAAGCACACCAGGTTTTGAAAGCATAGATGTATGTATATTCCTTTAAAATCGAAAAATAATGTGGAGTGCCTAGTTTAGTCTAACAATTGAATCCTAAGAGGCAACTACTCGATGAATCAATTTTAAATAAAATGGTGCAGCCCAAACAATTCAATCAATTGGTCTGTAGCACCATTTAATTAAGTCACACACAATGATTAGCCTATTCAAATTTCTACTCACTTATCTGTGCATGGAGTTAATGTGTACCAAATCCATAGGTCAGATTCTGGTTAAATGGTAGAATCAAGTTAGAGTGGTGCACCTTAAGTCGAGAATTGTGGATGCTAGTTTGTGTATATTAATTCAGATCCACAATCAAAGAAGAAATTTTTTTTTATATGTGGGTGGGTGAGGTGGGTGAAGATGACAAATAAACACTACAATCTATCCTAGGGTTTCTGCAAGTTCCTAGGTTGATTTGGGATTAAGTTATTAATGTGGTAGAATGAAATCTAAGGTGTTGGGGTGGGAGTAAACTTTCATAACCTTCATCTGCACCCTACTCCAATCTACAGCTTTGGCTCACCTCAGTTGAGTACCTACAGTTGCTGTAAATCAGAATAAAGTGAGATAAAAGTTAAGGTAGAAAATGAGAAAAAAATCAAAGACCGTTGCCTCTCTGGCAACTACGCCAAAATGATGAGCGGGAAATTTCACGAGAAAAATTAGAGTTTGGAAAACTTGATCTCGCAGTTGCAAAAATCCAGTTATCAAATAAAATAACTGAAACTCAAGCGAGTACCAAGTCGAACATGGGGAGGTGATGTTTGATTAGAAAAAATCCACGCTTGTTTTATTTCTTTTTGGTATTTTATGGCTATATAAATTTTTTGGTATTTTTTTAAGGTAGAAATCATATCAAAATATGCTATTCTACTTTGCAGAATAAAATAGAAAGAGAGAGAGAGAAAGAGAGAAACAGAGAGAGAGAGAGAATAATTATTGCACAAAAACCAATCAATGTTTATTACAACTACTTGCGAAAAATAAAGCTACACTAGAAAGCAATAAAGATAAAGAGGTGAGAGAAATCTTCCTCGTTAGCTACTTGGAGGACGAGCTACGTTGATAAAGCGCCTGGAAAAAGGTAATGAGGAGCTGGAGGAAGGAGAACAAATTCAGAAGAAGGGTGGACGAAGCAGGGCGACGTCATAGCGGGATCCACTTCCCGAATGGTGGTGAGAGGACGGCTGGCGAATGCTCCACAAATGGAGGTGAGAAGCAGGAATAATTATTTTATTTTTTTCTCTAGTGGAGCATCTCGAGGCTTAGGACACAAGCTCAAGAGGTATCTTGAGCTATAGAGAGGGTGAGAATGAGTTAGGAAGGGATGTCGAGCAGGCAAGGGGGTATGGGGTATTTATAGGTGAAATGGAGTCTTGGGCATATGATTTGGCACGCAAGGGACACACCCTCACGTGCACCACTCAACCATAGACCAGACTGCGCATCCCTCACGTGGCACCTCCGCATGCACGGACACTGGTACCATGCGCATAGCAGCTGGCACTACTTAGAGCATTATAGGTCGTCCAATGGAGATCGAAGGATTGAGAGAGGAGAGCACGGATCGCACTGGCATCGTGTAGGGTAGAGCGAGGTGGAATGTCCACTATTTGATCCTCACGTGAGGGTGAGAAGCGTGTTAAGATCGCACGCATCCATGTTGACGTGTGGCGATATCTCCACCTCTTATAGCGCCATTCTCGCTCCACATCGTGCGATTACGCTAGTGTGGCACGATCGTGAGTACTCATCTACGATTAAACGGCTACAATTGAAATTCGCATGTGCCTTGTTGATGTCCGCAGCATGATTCGAACGCACACCACGATTTTGAGAAGGCACC
Organism: Thalassia testudinum; assembly: GCA_037157565.1. Taxonomy (NCBI): domain Eukaryota; kingdom Viridiplantae; phylum Streptophyta; class Magnoliopsida; order Alismatales; family Hydrocharitaceae; genus Thalassia; species Thalassia testudinum. The sequence continues at coordinate 17,395,066 of JAZHRO010000015.1, read as the reverse complement.
TCCTTCGCCACTGCTCTACAGCTGATAGTGGTGAATTTGGACTGTTGGATGTTGATCCAACGGTCAAGATTCTCGTGATCTTGCCCCCTTTTGAAATGTGAAGTGCTGGTGGAGGAGATGGCACGAGTTAATCTTGGTTGTTGGATTGGAATCCAATGGCTGAGATTGATGAGGCATGGCTGAGGGTGGTTTGGAGGGGCAGATGGTGCCACGTGGCACCATCTAAGTCGTTAATCTTCCTTTGCTTGCAGGAGGTGCTACGAGTGTCCGATTGAATTGATCATTGCGACGTTGGGCTGCGATCATCGATCCGATCCCATCTGTACGGTTTGATTTGTTGCTTGATGTCTAAATTTGCATCCCCCTATCCCTTGTCCGTCGATATTTTGTGGCTTATAAAAGATGCTACAAATGTCTGATCGAGGTGATCTTAGAGGCGTTGGACTTCAATCATCACCCTAATCACATCTGTTTGGTCAGATCTTCAATCTGAAGCCTAGAAATATGTTGCACTATTCCGTGGCCATTAAAAGAAGTAAATTAATATGCAATTTACACAAATTTTTCTACATGCATGATAATAGATGTTATGCAATATTTATATTGCTCGTTGCATCTAACTAGCCTAGGAACATGCATAAATAGGCATTTTATCTTGAACAATCGTGTATTCATCATTGTTCATTCGTCATCTTTACCTTGAGATTTTTTAGAGGATTAACAATCTCTTCAAATCTTGTATACATTGCTTTAATTGATTCTCCTTTCTCCATCCTGAAACACTTAAATTTTTTGTTAGAATAGAGATGCGAGTTTCCTTTTCCTTGTTTGTTCCTCCATATGTGACTTGAAGCGTGTTCCATATCTCGTATGTGAACTCACAAGCCAAGATATGGTTGAACTCCTCCTTGGATAGCGTGCAATAAAGCATGTCCATGGCCTCCGCCAATCTTCTTTTGATTTGTATCCAGCTCTATTTCTTCTTGTTCCTTTGGATTCGTATACTTTGTTTGTATAAGCATCCAAGCATCATCATCCATGGATGTGAGGAATACTTGCATGCACTTTTTCCAGTTTCCGTAGTCCATCCCATCAAAATAGGGAGGTGTGAGGATGACTGGCCTTCGGTGTGGGTTTGGTTAATGATGATGCCATTGCAAGTTGATTTGTTACGTCTTCTCGCTACCAGCTCTGATACCACCTGTAGGACCTGAGAACACAAGCACACTAGAAGGGGAGTTGAATAGTGTGATAAAAAATTTATATAAGACAATTCAAACCACAAATTGACACCAAATATATAGTGGTTCCCTACACTTGGGTACTCCACCACTTAAGTCTCCCAACTTAGGATTTTTAACCCGATTCCCTCAACCCGAAGGAAATCAAATCACTATAATAAGAGGTAATTAACAGGTTAACTCAACCGAATTACAAGATAATAGAAAAAAATAGAGTACAAGTGCAAACAAAAATAAATGGCCTACAACTTGAATCTTAAGTCTCCTAATAATATATAATTATAAAATATATTACCAATGGAAGCTAAGGAAGAAATCGACGTGCAAAATGATTTGTAAGAATGAAAAGCTACATGCCTAAAGACTTGTTGTGAACTAAAAGAATTTTCTTGTAGTCACCAGGCAACAAGTTTAACACCATGATAAAAGAATAGTGTAACTAAGAATTTTTGAAGCAGTGGATAGAGGAGTGATGTTAGGCTAGAATACACCCACCCATGCTCCATATCCATTGGATGCTAATTAAGGGTGATTTAAATCAATTTTAAAGCAAATCAGCATTCAAATCTGGCTCAACAGGTAGTTGGTACAAATACTAAACTTAGCGTACCAGTACCAGCTGCTCACAGACCATTAGCAGCCAGTACAAAAGAGGCTGGGTACCGGTACTTGATGGTAACACCATTATTCGTCATAATTGAAATTCAGTAATAAATGCTCCTAAATAATCATTTGAGGATCATAAATCTGTATTAAACTGATCTGAGAAGACAAGAAAACATGGCTAATTCTGTTATTTTACCATCTCACCATTAATGCATATTAACCAAAGGGTTAATAAAGGGCTAATTGAAGGACAAATGAACTTAAATATCCAAGAAATGGGCTCACATTGATTGAATCAGGGTTTTACGCATTGCAAGGAAGAAAATATCACTAAAAACCCTAATTATTAGCCCCACTCAAATTAAAAGGATTTTGGTTGAGATAAATTTAATACAAATCTCCTAAAAATCATTAAAAAATATTCTAAGAGATTTGGTACCTTCACTTTGACCATTTGAATCTATTTTGACTAAAAATAAAGATTCAGACGAGAATTTACTTTGATTTAGGCTTCTATGCAATTTACCCAATCAAACATGGTCAAAATCTAAATCTAAGTTCACCATTGGATTCCTTGGTTCCAAATTAGGTTAAAATCAAAATTTAGGCCCAATCAGAGTCCATCTTGACCTAGTTTGCATTTCTGACCCTAAAATCTCTATTTTTCATATTAAAAACCCTAAGTTTCACATTTTCTTACATTCATGCCCCTAACTTCTCATCATCTTCACAAAAATGCCCCTACTTCCATTGACATCAAGATTCCTAAAGAACCCAACATCATCGACTTCTAAGATGGGAGTTCTCAAGTAAATCTCCACCAAATCCCTCCAATTTTGGAGGGATTGGTGTTTAGATCGGAAGGAACTGAATGGACCAAATCTAAGATCCTGCTTTGGCAAAGAGAGCTCAGACGAAGTTCCAATTTTGCGAGATCAAAACTTGCCTAAATCACTATTCAAACTCGCAAAATCTTCCAAATTGAAGCTTAATTCTTCTTTTATATAAGTTCTGTCGTGTTCCTAAGTCAAAACTAGCCCGGTTCCGCCCAAGAATACCTCTTCTCCTTCTTTGGCCACCTCCAACTGTGGCTCCGACGACATTCCTCTTCTCCTTCCCTCGGTCGTCCAACCACCAACTTGGGTGATCCTCATTCTTCCTCACCTTCCTTCGCTTCTAGTGTACATAAGCTGGATCTTCCAATCCCCGTCATCATCGCCGTTCTCACCACTGAAGACTTCATCTCCCTTGGTTTTGTCAAGCCATGCCAGCGAGGATTCCTGTCCCCCTTCATCCATTAGCTAGGTCTTTCTCTTCCTCTTCTTCCTCTTTAGATTAGGATTAAGCCTTTAATTAGTTGTTTTGACCACTCGCTCACCCTCTCCGACCTCGTCTTCCCCAAGTCTGGCGTGAGCTTTGATGAGCTCGCACCGAAGATACAAGCACCCAAACCACACTTCACCACTACCACAAGCTTCCCCTCTTCACGTAAACCAAACGCCCTCAAGTTATTGAGGGTTTTGGTCCACACAACACCGGGCTGGACAACCCACCTCACAACCGCCATCACAGTCACCATCTAGCCACCACGATGCTCGAAACACCCTCACAACACTATCAACACACTCCACACACTCTAGAGACCCTAATGGACTTTCTAATTAGGGCTTAAAGCCCATGTTTTGTTTAAAGACCCTTCGTTGGACCTTCACTTCACACCGACTCCACCCGCCATGCTCCGGCTGTCAACCACCACCACTCCACCTCCAAGCAGCGCGAACCCAGCTGGAGATGTTTCCCAGGGCCTCGATTGAACAAAGGACTGCAATAGCATCCTCAATTGCTTGAACTTCATCAACTGCTACTCGCAAGGGAAACATGCTTCAATAGTCCCACATCGTAGGAATTTAGTTTGGATTTCGATACTTAATGTTTTACGTGTATTACCTCATCACCCAAGACACGAGGCAAGTCCCATTACACACCCATACGCACATCGATCCTCTTGCCCACACCATGAGAGCCAGACTGATCGCCCTGCACTGAACCAGATTGGTCTGGACTGATGTACGTAGGTCTAGAGAGAGAAAGAGGAGAGATTTTCAAAGAGAGGGGGTTTTTTCTCTTGGGATCTGTGCCCAAGGTCTTAGGTGAATTTGTGCATGTCCTTGGCTTTAAGCGATTAAGCTAATTGTTGGGCTTGAATTAAACATTTAATCGAGGCCTCTGATGCCACAACATTTTAGGCTTTTCCATATATTTTTGTCTATTGAATTTGAGATACAATTTGATCATTTCTTGAATATATTTGTAAGTGATTATTCATTGCATATATTTCTCTTGTGATTATTGTGCTTATCATCTATAATTGATTAGCAGATGGAATTCCAATTTTGCTCCTTTCGAACGACCTCGAAACTCATGATTTTTCGAGCATTATAAATTTTAAGTGTTACACTTTTATTGCCTATACTACGACGCATCTATTTTCTAAAACACAGTGGAAGCGCTTCAACAATACTCAATGCTCCCAAGTTAGTACCAACAATCAACAAGTACCAATACACATCTTGAGTACCGGTACTTGTTACTCATAGGTTTGAAGTAAAGAAAACACCATGACCTACATGTACCGATACTCATGATGGACACTAGTCCAGGCTAGAATATAACCCACAATATGTGAGCACCATATATCGGTACTCATGATGAGTACCGGTACTTGTTCTTCATAGTTTGAGCTAACAACTCAAACCTCTACCCTGTATGTTCTAATACTAATGAACAATACCAATACTTGCAACAAGTACATTGATTTGTTGATTTTAAGACTTCACAGCTAATCGATTTCAACAATATGTCTTTAGATTTTTGAGAAATGAATTTTTGTTGCGAGTTTGAGACCTAATTACTTTTAACTCCTATCTCCATTTCTTTTGTTAGGAGACATACATAATCTAAAAAAATATACAAAAAGTCTTCATCAATCTACATCATCTTCTTCGTTAATATCTAAGCCTTTTCATTCCTATGAATTCCATTCACAAAAACTCATTAGATTTTAAAATAGTTTTGTTAACACTAACATTTAGGAGAAAGTGGAACTAGGTTCCAACACCCTTCAATTTCACTGACGAGTATGTCGACGACTTTAGAATTCTAAAGGATCGAGTCACCAAGGCATTAATTTTGTAACCCCCTAACTGGACTCTACCCTTTGAGAACATGTGTGATGCTTTGAACTATGTTATGGGGGTGGTCCTTGGTCAAAAGAGTAAACAAGAAACCCATAGTAATCTATTATGCAAGCAAGATGTTGGATGAAGCCTAGCGTAATTATATGATCACTGAAAAGGAACTTCTGGCTATTATCTCCACCCTGGAGAAATTCTGGTGGCACCTTCCCAGGTCCCGCATTATCATATACTCAGACCACACTGCTATCCTACACTTACTCGCTAAGAGGGATGCGAAACCCCAATTGATTAGATAGATCTTGCTACTGCAAGAGTTTGATCCAAAAATTCTTGACAAGGCTGGGAAATAGAACATAGTTGCAGATCATCTATCCCGCCTTTCCTCTTCTATGATTGACCTTTTGGCTCTTATAACTGAACATTTTTCGAATGAACATCTTAGAAGCATTAATGCTGGGCTTCCCTGGTATGCCGATATTGTTAATTACTTAGCATCAAACCATATTCCGTCCAATTGGCCAAAAGCCAAGAAGGACAAATTGATTGTAGATACTAAGTATTATTTCTAGAAAGACCCATACCTATCCCACATCGGAGTTGATCAAACTATCTGGAGATGTATTCCCAATGCCGAAGTCAATGATATCATTTCATTTTGTCATGACTAAGCCTGCGGTGACCATTTTTCTGGACACAAAGCCACAACGAAAATCCTCCAATGCGACTTTTATTGGCCGATACTCTTCAAAAATGCACACAATTATTGTAGGGCATGTGCTCGTTGCTAAACCTTCGGCAACGTTAGCCATTGCGATATGATTCCCTTGAACTCGATCATCATGTGCGAAATTTTCAATATATGGGGGATTGATTTCATGGGCCCATTCCCGAACTCGAATATCTTGAGTATGTCCTCGTTTTGGACTACGTGTCCAAATGGATAGAAGTCATTCTTGTTGGTGCAAGGGCACCACGATCGTTAATTTTGTAGGGCATCCAACGTTATTTAACATTTGCATTGAGTTTAAGATTTTAGGATAAATGCAAATGGATTCAAGTGTGAAGGAACTCAAGCTCGCATCCATGGCAGATTGGAGGAGCTTGATGGAGGAGAAGAGAAGATGGAGCCTTATATGGAGCGAGATCTTAAAGATTCATGGAGATGAGGAACAGGATAGAAGTTTACTCTGTTCATGTATTTCGTACTTGTGATCCATTTGGATAGAAGTGTACAAAACACCTTATGATCCATTTGGACACATAGTCCAGATGTCTTACAAGACGTCTGATGACCTTGCCAAACGTCCAATTAGAGGATCATTGGCCTATCAGAGAATATTTTCGAGGATTAGCTTTTTATCACATTAATACCTTTTCCAGGCGTTCGTAGATATGACCAAAATTCGTATAAATAGACGAATCAAAATCTGAGGATGTCAGACCCTTATCCGACCGTTGGTCCTTAGAATCAATTCACTTAGTTTCCAGACATCCTAACCTTATGTCAAATGTCCAATCTATCATCTAACCAAGAAAATCTAGAACCCTATTTGGATCTGGTACAAATAGGAACAAACCTACATATTATTAGATGTCTAATTTTAGTGTCAGACATCTTATAATAGCTCATCAGACGTCCGCTTAGATCCTTGTTTCTATCCAATAAGATCAGGGACTCTGACCCTTAAGAGCAGACATGCAAAATATTCATCAGACGTTAGGCATTTGACCAAAATATTAGGCATCTGATAACTCTGTTAGAGTCATAACGACCCTGATTTTGTTGGGGTTTTAGCTCAATCTCTTGAGCCTTGTTCCTAACGGCTACCTAAGGCTTCCTAAACCTTTTAAAGACCTTTTAGGACCCCTATAAATAGGAGAGGATCCTTCCTAAGCCAAACACACCTTGATAGAATGCTTTCTACTTACATTTGTTTCCAAGGAAGGAAAATATCAACTAGAAGAAAAGTCACCCTGCTCTCCAACCTTCTACCATACATCTGAGAGCACAGTTACGCTGCACACTTCATGCCTACATACTTCCAACTAAGGGGAGAGCCCTAGCCTATAGTAGCATAGTTTAAATTACTCTTTGTGGCTCTATAGGTTTATTTGTTTTTCTATTTATTTTTGTTGGGTATTCGCTTTGCAAATTCCCGTCTCCCTCGCAAAACAAAATGCTCTTCGTTGAAAGGAGGGGTTAGGGGTACGCTACCCTCGGTTCAAAGTAGCGTGGTTGTAAGATGTTGAACTACCCTCATTTAAGTATTTTGTTAGTGGATTTGATCTACTAGGTAGATTGGGAAATCCTAAATCAAGAGGTTTAGGTAGTGGTTTTTATCTGATGTTGGGTTTCCACCTAAAAATCTTTTGTATTCTTGTGTGATTGCATTTTGTGAGTTTGTTCATTTATATTTCCGCATTATTTTGTATCACGCTCGATCTCACCCCATCATCAGGAATTACAGTTCCGTCCTAAACCAATGATCATAAGGTGGTCATCAAATTCATTCATGACAATATTTTCTCTCAATTTAGTGTCTGGAAAGCTATCATCTCCGATCAGCGGATCCATTTTGTGAATGTGCATTTTCAGTCTGTACTTAGAAAATTTGGGATATCTCACCGCATATCCACCCTACATCATCCACAGACGAACAGACTGGTCGAGCTATCGAATTGGGAAATTAAAAAGATTGTTCAGGTCACCATTTGACCTAATAGAAAAGATTGGTCAACCTAACTTCCGAAAACATTGTGGGCTTATAGGACTGTCCAAAAAACCCAGTTAGGAATGTTCCTGATGAGCAAAAACTCAACAAAGAAGATAGATTAGGATTTTGGAGAAACCCGCATTGTAGTATTCGCAAAAATCTTGCTATCAAATAAAATTTGTAACCAGGAGGTGAGTCTCGAGTTGAACCTAGGGAGGAGACATTTGATTGAAAACCATGCTTGATTTATTTCATTTTGGTATTTTGGCTATATGTGATTTTTTAAGATTCTATACTAATAGAAGTAGGAATATGTGGCAGAACTAATCTAGGCAATAAAATAATCAAAAGAGAGAGAGAGATAACACATATGCATATCAAAAGCAAACAAAATGTTTGTTACAAGATAAATATTATGAAGAAATAAATCAACACTAGAAAGAGATAAAAAGATATATATAGAGAGAAAATCCCTTTCAACAACTGCTTGGGGGACAAATGGTTCCCGGACGGAGAATGGAAGCGGAAGGAGGATGAAGCTGGAGGAGGAAAATGAGAGGTAGGGAAGCGTTGGGTTGATCCACTTTCTCGGACAAGGGTGAGAGCATGGCCGGTAGGAGCACCATGAAGGGAGATGAGAGGTCAGACAAAATTATTGTTTTTAATCTAGTGGAGCTTCCTAAGGGCTTGGGAACACTAGAATTAGAGCTCAAGAAGAGTTTCTAACCTCTAGAAGGGGGTAGGAGGGAGTAAGAAGGGATGGTAGATAAGTGAGGGGGTCTTAGGCCTTTTATAGGTGAAAGGAAGGGTAGAATTTGGCCTATTAGCGTGGTAAAAGTTGTGCCTTTTCCCGAGCACAGCTTGCACTCCACTTGCATGTGATGCAAGGAGGAACGTAGGCCATCCGATCTTCATTACGCAGTTGAGAAAAAGCATTAATCACACCCAGTATTGCGAGCAAGTATCGCAAAATCATAGTGAGGAACATTCTCTACCGTTTGATTTGCATCAAAGGGTTATGATCATGCACGTAGGTGCTCTCAAGATCGTGCCACGCACGTACAATCATGCGTAGCATGCTCCGCTTCATCCACTATGCCACGTGCTGCTATCCTCATTGCGCATCATGCTCCGCATCGTGCCTTGTTGATGCGGTGCTTCCTCAACCTAGAAATCTTCATCTAGGGTTGAATTAAATCGCTCACATGCTAGCAAATCATGACTCGATCTTGATCAGGTGCATAAGGGATGCGGATCTCATCTATTGTGCTATCACGAGTGAATACGCACGTAAGCTATAGGATCCTCATCTGATGGTCCAAGGAGCGTGTTCTCATTTGATGCGGTGTTGTCGTGGCTCAATGAAGACCACATTATTGAGATCGTGTGATTGAAATCATGACACGGGCTAGGAGGGATTGAGGTGCATATCTCATCTCAAACGCATGCTTTGCGCTTGCAATCGACGTTTAGGACTGATGCGCTATCGCATGGGAGAGCGAACGACGACTACTGAATCTTGATCCAACAATCTAGATCTCATAAAGGCATCCCCTTTGGATTTCTTAAGTGCGAGCGAGGGAGGGGTGATGCGACCACTTCTTGGCTGTTGGATGAGCATCCAACAGGTTAGATTGCATGTTGGGAGAACTCTGGAGTTGAGCGAATGGCCTTAGGCGATTGTGGGCAACTATAATGGTGCCACAAGGCACCATCTGAGTTGTCCATCTTCTTTTCCCGATTGACTTGATTTTCACTGCGTTGGATTGCAAGCATCACCATGATTCCATCTATATGATTAGATTTGTTGTTTGAGGCTCATATATGTGTCTCCCTATCCCCTTGCCATTAAAATAGGTAAATTCATATACAAATTGCAAAAATTACTCTAAATGCATGATGTCACTATTATGCATTATTTATAATCCAGATGCATCTAGCTAACCTAAGAACATGCATAAATAGGAATTTTATATTAAATCAATGTGTAACTATCTGTCTCCCTTTAGACTGGTTTACGGGAAGGCATGTCACCTTCCTGTAGAAATGGAGCATAAAGCCTACTAGGCAGTACGAAAGTGTAATTTGGATTCGGCAAGGCTGGCATCCACAGGAAATTACAACTTAATGAAATAGATGAGCTACGTGATGATGCATTGCTAAAAATCCTCCTTACAATATAGGGTCCTATCCCTTTCGCCTCCCTCACCCTCTCTTCCTCTCCCATAGCTGTGACAGAGCTTGGGAGCATGTTGCCACTCTCTCTGTCCGCTTCCTTTCTCGTCGGAGCTCTATCTCCAACCCTCTGATTTCCTCCTCCATTACGACCTTCGACGGAGACTTCTCTTCCCTCTTCATCCAGGTAACAGTAGGATAGGTAAGTTAGAGTAGTTAGTTTAGTCAATTAGGTAGTTTAGTTAGGTTACATGTTAAATTCTTCTGCCATCTTCTTCAGCTCCGATGAGCTCCTTGAGCTCGTCTGGAGCATTCATTTGTCTTTTTAAATGTTAACCTTAGTCTTTGACTTTGGTTAATTTGGGCTCTTTTTATAAAATTAATTATTCTAAATCTTAGGAAATATTTTTCAATGATTTTTAGAAGGTTTAGATTACATTTATTTCAATTAGAATCCTGTGAGTTTAAGTGGTGCTCAAAGTAGGACTTTTTTAATTGTGCCTTAGCTTTTATTTCATAAAAATCCTAAATCAATTAATGCAAGCCCACTTATTAGAGATTTAAGCTTCATTGACCTTCAATTAAGTATAGGTTGACCCCTTAGTTAATCTACACTTGTATTTCTCTCTTAAAATAGTAGAATTAACTAATTTTAAAGTAATTTGTCTTGATTTAATCATAATTGAATTATACCCTTTTAATACTTTAATTAGGTGAATTTAGCTTTAGAAATTAATCAATTTGAGCTATATATAGAGGATGATAGTGTTACCATCATACCCCCATGGCAAACATTTGCTAGTCCCTTAGTAAATTATTAGAGTTTACCACATATTTTTAGCTTAGTGGGTATTTCTGTCATTCAGCTGAGGTTCTTCCTAGATTTTGAAAAGTTTATTTTGTTAATCTTGGTCAGAACTTCAATACAGACAGAAGCACTCTTATTCCTAAGACTTTAGACAACCAGGTTTCTCAAGACACCAGAACCTAACAGGTCCCTATTTTGATTTCACCTGAATCTTGATTTTTAAAGATAAAGGCACACGGTTCAGGTTAGTCTTAGTTTCACTCTCAGTTTTGTTGTTATGAAGGTTGGAACACGTGTAGTGAAAGTGAACTGAGTTAAAGGTCCTAAGTGTCCAATTAATAACCTATTGGACTCAGTCAGTTCCTCCCACATGAATTTGGCAGCTTTCTAGCTTACTGTCGGGCTCAACCTTAGGGTATATCTCCCTGGAAAAAGAAAAATAAAAACTAGCACCATCTTTTTTCTTTCTTTATTTAGTATTTTTTTTCTATTTTCTTCATTTTTTCTTTCATGGTACAAGTGTGTATGGCATTTGTGTGCCTTTTGGGGTGCTGAGGATAGGCTACTTACTAAGACTTACACATGCAAGTCCCACCAAAAACAAAAATCTAAGTACGTGCACCTTATTAGGGAAGTGGCTCTCCATCCTTCAAGGGATGGCTTCCATAAAAGAGTTATTTTCTAATTCGACATAAGTCTAACGTTTTATTATTACTTGGGTCCTAGAACTCAATCCGTGCATATGAGGTTATGTTCCAGTTTGTCAAACTCCTAGACCAGAGGTAAGAAAGAGACTGGTTTAAACACTCATGCCCATTAGTCTAAGAAATCAGATTACCCAACTTCTTTTTGTAGGGTAATTTAAGCCATGTTTAATCAAGCATATTTGGCTCGAAAGATCTAAGGTCGAGGATATGGGTGCCCTGTACTAGACTAGTGCATAATCAACATAAAATTTGACTAAGACTAACAAATTTACATTTAGCACATTCTTCCTCCTCTTTGCCAATGATGAACGGAGTCCAACGGACTCAAAATCGACCAAATCTGACATCCGGAGCTCCCACAATTGACCTAAAAAGTTCTGACTGTTGATCAGATGATCAACGGTCCACGGCGCACCACATGGTGCAAGATCGGTGCATCCATCAACCGCAGCACGCACCTCCATCACCTGCAGGAGTAATCTCAGTCGTTGATATTCGATCGAACAGCTGAGAGTCACCCGGAAAACCCGCAGTGCTCGCGCGCCTTCGCAGCTCCAGCATCAAATCTCGACCGTTGGATTACCATCCAATGCTCGACACTCCCGCGCACCATCCTTCTCTTTGCAACAATCCGCAGCAACAGCACAGCGGTCGACCCACACACCTGCGCACACCTAACGTGGGGTCGAATGCACCGCACAGCAAATCTGAGGCGAAGGCGCGCTCAACGAAATTGAGTAGTCGATGCACGCGCGGACGGCAGAGATCATGGCTACGTGGAGTTTGCAGATGCATCCAAGCCAGACGTGCATGATGATGTGCACACACAGCGCTCGTAAGGTGCGATCTGAAGCGTGCTCAACTTGCGATCTGAATCGTTGATCGGGGATCGAATGGTCCACAGTAGATGCACATGGATCGCAGAGGAGAGAAAGAACGGAGCGTGCGCTAGACCGAGGGGCAGGGGTCTTCATCGACGTTTTGGGAAGGGTTTTAGCGACATCCCGGACGTTGCTAAAGCCCATACTTAAATTAGAAACCCCTTCTTAAACCCCCTCCAACTACCCATGTAAAGCATTCAATTCACTTGCAAGTATTCTACCCTACTCCTACCTATCCTTAACACCCTTTTGTAATCACCGAAGTTGACGAGCCACCGATGGAGCCCTCCTCCACCACTGTGGCAGCCTCGCCGCCTCCCTTCTCTTTCTCTCTCTCTCTTTATCTTTGCTTCACTTTACTTGTGCTTAAGCATTTAGCTAGTGTTGTATTTGTAAAACTCAAGTGCATGTTAAATGATGATGTTTCTTATCTAGTCATTCGCTCGCTTTTGGTGTTTAAGTTGCATGATGTGAACAAAAGGACTCTAACCCTACTCTCTCTCTCTTTCTCTCTCTCTTACTCGCTTTTCTCCCGCATTTTCTCACAAGCAAAACCCGCCATTTTTGTGACACTAAGTGACAGAAAAACCCGATTTCACACCTCCCTGTGTTCGACACTCGGACTCACGTCCGTTTATTTAAAATCGATGCAGCGAATGCGAGTTACAACGATTGATTTAAACAAACGCATCCGAAGCATGTTAGTTTTTGGTGCCATTGTCGGGGAGGCAACGGATTTATTTTATCACTTCCATTTTGCATCCATGCTCACATCATCTAGTGCATTTTCTCCCTCTACTTGATGGTTGCAGGAACTCAACGCTTATACGGTGAAGGAGCACGACTCGTGACGGTGGAGATGGAGTAAGCGCAATAAGGATCGGTTGTGAGTATTTCTTTTCCTGTAGTTGTTTGCTTGCCTAAAAAAAATTAAAATCAGGAAAAAATTTTGGGCATGGTGAATGATTGCCTGATCCTCATCCTTAACTCATCACCCAACAAAAAAAAAATATACACTTTAACATTCTTAAAGACCTAATCTTTTAGGAGTATTTTTTTCTTTGAGTGGTGTTTGCGAAACCACCATGGTTTGACTTGGGCTGTACCACTCACCCCTAAAATCGACTCATCTGGTAGAAATTGCATGAACAATAGGATGAGCACATTAGGGTTCTAGAGCCTCATCACGTTAAAGGAAATTCACTCTCACCCGTTGTGTGCAAAACTTGGTGTGCCCACTTGAAACTTGTCAGAAAATACTAAGACACGTCAACCCTAAAAGACACTAAAGTAAGGATAAACGTTAAAAGACACCACATCTTAAATCCTTGCTTGAAAACCATGTCTGGATTAGGAGCACACACATTTGAATTGGATAACTAAGAGGCACCACCCCAATTAACACCTCATCACATAACCCGAGCACAAGCATTGCCCTAGCCCCATTAAAATAGAGTAGACGTGCCCTAGGCAGACTGGGTTAAGTCTCAAGAGGTGTGGTTTTATTTGCTGGGCACTTGGCCTTCATTCCCTTAGTAGTATCTGGTGACTAGGCTGTAGGGAAGTGTCAAACGACTGTGGTTGTAGGGTCTACGAAATCGGCGGCACAAGCCAAAGGAAGAACCTTCCCCACAATCCCCTCGTAATCAACCTAGCCAAATTAGCTTTGGGAAGGGCAGCCTCATGCCTATAGACTTGATCGTTCCCTTGGAGATTTCTAGGTCCCCTAAGGAATACACTATAAGGACTAGGCTTGCCTGCTTGGTTGTGTTCACACGCTTCTCGCATCTGTCTCACTTCGCATCCCTCCCCCGTTCTTCTCTAGTATATGTATGGGAGATGATCGCTTCATCCCGAGTTGTTTATTTTGGGACAGGAAACCAGGAGACTTGATCTTGCTAGAGATATGGCCGAACCTAGAGTAGATGAGGTTGAGGACCAACCTCCACTGGATACGATGTCCATCATCCAGGCCCAGATCAAGGCAAACCACCGGCTTCAGCAGCAATAGATCCACACTATCATGCAAGCCATACACCAGTTGCAGAACTCGCAAGGGCAACCACCACCTTTGCAGGACCCGCAAGGGCAACCACCACTTGATCCACCACAATTCCAAGGCCAACCTAGGCCCCTCCGTGACTTCTACAACCCTTTTGCAATTCGAATTGAACCATACCTTAGGATTCCCGAGGGGGGAGATGATTTTGAGTTGACACCAAACGTCCTGAGCCTGATTTAGAGCCACCTCCATGGGAACTCAAATGAGGACTTTGATCGGATCGCCGGGACTGTAAAACCCAGGAACATTAGCCTAGGCATTGTTTTGATCAAGATGTTCCCCTTCTCACTGAGAGACAAAGCATCTCACTGGCTTAGGACTTTAGGAAGACCTATCTCCACCTGGGAAGAACTGAGGCATGCATTTCTAAAGAAATTCTTCCCCAGAGGAAAGACCAATGCCCTCAGAAGAGCCATTACCACCTTTACACTCCAGGGCGGGGAACAGTTCCATGAGGCATGGGAGAGATTTAACTAATTATTGAGGAAATGCCCACCCATGAAGTTCCGAGGTGGCAATTGGCCCATATCTACCACGGTCTGGACAGCAACCTTCGGAACTTTGTCGATGCCTCATGCGGGGGAAATTTCTTGAACAAAGATGAGGAGAGCGCGTTTGAGCACTTCGAGTCTATGAGCGAAATTCGCTCAACAATGCCTCCATGACCCAGTTTAGTCGATCCAGTCAACACTGTGGTGGGATCTATGAGGTACAAGCAAATTCTGGAATGGTTGACATGGATATCATTGCTAAGAAATTGGATCGAGTGGAATTGGTAGATAAAAAGATAGATGAACTATTGAACCAAACTAGGAACCCGCTACAGACTCTCTCACTAGCAAAAGGAGCTCACAACGTAGACCTGGTCCAGCCACTAAGCTAGATGCACCTGGAACAACCCCTGACCATGTTCCAGGGAGGGACCTTTGCTCCCTCAACCCTTGATTATTCTCTTCCCTCCCCCTCGACACCTTCTACCTTTGAAGATGTCCAGGCTATCCAAGGTTATTCCAAACCTGACCCCTTCTCCAACACCTACAACGCCGAATGGTGTAATCACCCAAACTTTGCCTGGACGAACCGAAAATCGCCTCAATTCCAGAACTAGCCCAGGCCAAACCATCAACCAAACCTACCCTCCTATTAGCAAGGTCCACCGGTTAGACCCCCTTATAACCCAAATAGAGAGCCCCTCCCCCACAAAATCAAATGGACAGCCTGATAAAAATGATGGCTGAAATGAACCAAAAACACCAGGAGGAAGTGGCTTTAGTGAAGGGATAGCTGAGCCAACTGTTGGATTGTAAACAATAGGGATCCCTTCCTTCTCAGCCACAACTGAACCCACGAAACGTGATTAACAAAGGCCCTAATTTGCAAGGGTTCCAAGGCAATCCTGGGCATGCCCACATGGTCCACCCAGCCCCACAAACACCCCCTGGGTTCAGTGCTTCTCCTTTCTCTTCTTCTCAAGGATTAACCCATGGTCCCAATGCCTCTACAAATGCGGTGACCTTGAGAAGTGGCATTAAAACCCAGGATCCCAAATGGCCGACTCCTCTCAAGACTTCACCCCCTGAAATACCCAACTCTGAAGACGAGCAGGAAAGACCCAAGGACCTGGAAATGGACCCTATTCACATTCAGATACCATACCCCAAGGCCTTGGAAAAGATATAGAAGAAGAAAGTTGTTGTGGAAAATGAGGAGCTTTTGGAAATCTTCAAGCTGGTGTAGATTAATATCCCACTCCTCAAGGCTGTCAAGCACATCCCGGCTTATGCTAAGTTCCTAAAGGACGCCTGTACGTCGAAGCGTAAGCCACGACCCCAAGCACCTAGGAAGGTTGTGCTTTCAGAGCAAGTCAGTTCTATGATCTCTAGCAACCTTCTACTCAAACGAACTGACCCAGGAGCACCCTTGATATCCTGTAATATCGGGGACATGACATTTGATAGAGCACTCCTAGACTTAGGTTCTTCAATCAATCTGATCCCGACAACCCTGTATCACCAATATGGATTTGGAGAGTTGATGCCTGCACCTGTGACCATTCAGTTGGCTGATATATCCGTGAAGACCCCGAAGGAGGTTGTCGAGGACGTGATTGTTTGGGTCAAGAACTTCTATTTGCCAGTCGACTTCTTGGTACTCGACATGGAAGTCCCTGAATAGCTACAGAACACACCCATCATCCTAGATAGACCTTTCTTAGCTACGGCTAAGGCAAACATCGATTGTGACACGGGAGGCATCGAAATCTCCTTCGGACACAGAAAGATGCAGTTGGATATCTTCAAAGTGACCAAGTCTTTCAATTGCGACTAGGTTGAGGAACACGATCCCGTGGAGCCTCTGGTCGAGGAATGTCTCAGACCATCAAACCCAACCCTGTGACGACTGTTCTGACCCGTCACCATTTGTGCACGCTGACCTCTGCAGAGTCGATTACCATCAACCACCACCGTTCGAGGAGATTGATGTTGATCAACTCCCACCTTTCCCCTTTTCGTCAACTGTTGTCCCACCCACGCCCAAGTTGAAGCCGCTACCCGAAAACCTCAAATACGTCTTCCTTGGACTTGACCAGACCTTCCTAATGATTATCAATTCCCATCTAACCAAGGATCAGGAACTTAACCGCGACCCTATCAGAACATCGGGCTGCCATTGGCTGGACTATTTCGGACTTGAGAGGAATTAGCCCCACTTATTGCACCCACAAGATTTATCTAGAAGATGGGGCCCGACCTTCCCGTCAGATGCAGAGATGATTAAACCCGAATATACGGGAGGTCGTCAAGAAGGAGATTATTAAGTGACTTGACGCTGACATCATTTACCCAATCTCCGATAGCCCCTAGGTGAGCCCCACTCAAGTGGTCCCCAAGAAAGTTGGGCTCACCGTTGTCACCAATGAGCGTGGTGAATCCATCCCCACTCGCACCACCACTGCATGGCGGGTGTGTATTGATTACAGGAAGCTCAATGAGGCGACCAAGAAAGATCATTTCCCCTGCCATTCATCGACCGGATTCTTGAGCGATTGGCAGGGAAGAGATATTTTTGCTTCCTGGATGGATATTCAGGATATAACCAAGTCACAATTACTCCTGAAGATCAAGAGAAGACCACATTCACTTGCCTGCATGGCATGTTCGCATTCCGTCGTATGCTATTCAGGTTATGCAATGCACCTGCTACCTTTCAGCGTTGCATGCTACCTATCTTTTCAGAGATGGTGGGTGAATACTTGGAAGTCTTTATGGATGATTTCTCAGTATTTGGGAACTCATTCGACCATTGTCTGAGCAACTTGGAGAAAATCCTGAAGCGATGTATCGAGGTTAACTTGGTGTTAAGTTGTGAAAAGAGCCATTTCATGGTTCAAGAAGGAATTGTCCTCGGTCGCATCGTATCGCATAGGGGCATTGAGGTAGATCGAGCTAAAGTTGATTTGATTTCCAAACTTCCCCCACCTAGCTCGATCCAGCAAATTCGCTCGTTCCTTGGACATGTTGGCTTCTATAGAAGGTTCATCAAAGACTTCTCCAAACTCTCGAAACACTTGACCGACCTTCTAGCCAACAACTCCCTATTTTACATGACACCAGATTGCATCCAGGATTACCACACTCTTAGGGAATCAGTCTCCACCACACCTGTGTTACAGCCCCTAGACTGGTCCCAGGATTTTGAGATCATGTGCGGTGCATCAGACTTTGCCATCGGCGCAGTCTTGGGATAGAGACAAGACAAAAAACCCATGGTGATCTACTACATGACCAAGACGTTGGATGAGGCCCAACAGAACTACACAGTCACAGAGAAAGAGCTACTCGCCGTAGTGTTTGGACTTGAAAAGTTCCGATCTTACCTCTTAGGATCCCATGTGACCATTTATACGGATCACTCGGCCATCCAGCATTTGTTGGCCAAGAAAGATGCTAAACCCAGGCTCATCAGATGGATCCTACTCTTGCAGGAATTTGACCTAGAAATTCGTGACAAAGCTAGGTCTAAGAATGTCGTGGCCGATCACCTATCCAGACTCCACCCTGACCACATTGGGCCCTCCTTGCCCTTATCTGACACCTTTCCCGATGAGCAACTCCTGGCTATGCAAGACAGGAAGCTACCTTGGTATGCCAACTTCATCAATTACCTGGTACTAGGATAGACCCCGCACAGCTGGCCCAAACAGCAATGGGATAAGTTCTTGGCTGAAGCTAAACATTATTTCTGGGATGATCCCATGCTGTTTCGCCTCTGTGCCGACCAAATTATCAAGAGGTGTATTCCAGAGGAAGAAGTTCAAAGTGTGTTATCCTTTTGTCATGACCAAGCTTGCGATGGCCACTTTTCGAGGAAGAAGACTGCTACAAAGGTTTTGCAGTCCGATTTTACTGGCCTTCATTATTCAAGGATGCACATAACTTTGCTAAGACTTGCTCTGGTTGGCAGACTTTAGGGACCATGACTAGAAAATACATGATGCCCTTCCAGCCCATTTTGATCGTCGAGATCTTCGACGTTTGGGGTATTGATTTTATGGGCCCCTTTCCACCATCCAATGGCTTTGAGTACATCTTAATCTCTATAAACTATGTCTCCAAATGGATTGAAGTCGTTGCCACCCATCGTTGCGATCATAAGGCTATCATGGACTTTGTTAAGAAGAACATCTTTCTCGGTTTGAAATACCGATAGCAATGATGAGTGATGGTGGAAGTCACTTTATCCACACCCAATTCTGTGCCCTACTCAAAAAACATGGGTTTACCCACCGCACTGCCACCCCATATCATTCTCAAACTAATGGGCAAACCGAGGTCTCAAACAGATAGATCAAGAACATTCTATAGAAGACCATGAGACCTGACAGGAAGGACTGGTCCACACGACTGGATAATGCCCTGTGGGCATACCGGACCGCTTTCAGGACCCCGATAGCCATGTCTCCTTATTGCCTAGCTTGCCACCTTCCTGTTGAGTTGGAACACCAGGCTTACTAGGTCGTTAAGCAATGCAACATGGATTCTTAGTTAGCCGGTGTGCAAAGGATGCTCCAACTCTCCGAGCTTGAGGAAATTCATCAGGATGCCTTTGAGAATAGTTGGTTGTACAAGGAAAAGATGAAAGCCGTTCACAATCGACTCATCCACAGAAAGACCTTCGAGCCCAATCAACAAGTCTGGCTCTTTGACGCCCGACTCAAACTCTTTCTCGGGAAGCTCAAATCCAAGTGGACAAGACCGTATAGGGTGGTCAAACCCTATTCCAATGGGGTGGTTGAAATCGCAGATCCGAACACTGGGCACACTTCACGGTAAACAGTTACAGACTGAAGCACTTCCTTGCCTAAGTTCCCCCAAAGGAAGTTGTCACCCTCATTGAGGGTTGACACGAAGCATCACCCACCTGAGGCGTTAAACTCAGTGCTTCCTGGGAGGCAACCTAGAAGATTCAGACTAATCAGATATAATGCTTTGCTCAGGTGATTTCTTTCTGAACCCTTGTTGCGTCAATTTATTTGTCAATGAGGACATTGTCCAACTTAAGCATGGGGTTGGTAATTTGCATGTTCTGAGTTCATTTTATCTGTCTGAATAAAAAAAATAATAGAATGATGAATTTAGGAAGAAAAACTTAGGCATTAGGAACTTGTCAACAATGAGAAATAATATGAAAAGAACCTGAACACTTAGATTTTTCAGGCCTTCAGGCTTAATTAGCCCTGGTGTTCATTAAAATATGGATTTAGCTTCGAATCCTCGTAGCCTTAATTTATTTTAATCCATCAATAAAATAAGGTGATAAGTATACGACTTATCAACCCGCCCTCTGACTCGGAGGGACTTTCAGTCTAAGCATCTGCGCACATTTTTGCACTGACTCACTCCTCGGAGATTCTGACAGAAATTGGGTAGCTAATGAACCTTCTAGGGTGATATGGCTGACAAGTTATCATGGGTAATAGCCCATTCGCCGGTTGTCCAGAGCCCAGCCAGATGACCACTTTCCTCTTAATTGCCTCCAGGTAAATTTGAGATCAGGGAAGTCACCTACTAAACAACAAAAAAAAAAGAGAGTGAGAAAAGAAAAAGGAAAAAATATAGAAAAGAAGAAAAAAAGATCAAAATAAGCCACACTTCATCGCACGAGTATGGTTGGCAAGTGGTCGTGGGTAACTGCCCATTGGCCGATTGTCTAGAGCCCAGCTCACTAAATGCACAAAAAGATCCAAAACACTTAAGGAAGAAGTAGGGAAGTAGAGAAATTCGGGGAGATATACACGAGAAACACCCTTGTGTTGACCCCAAATAAAATAAAAGTAGGGAGAAAGCTACTGATCAAACAGATACACCTTCAGGAAAACACTTCCTTTCCCGGTCACCTAGAGGCGTAGAAACCTGAAGTCTGTTTGAATTACCATTGAGTGAGTCTATCACGATCTTCACACCAAGATTCTTAGCACTTAGAGTCTTTTTCGAGTTTTGGGTGGGTTGGGTAGCATTAAAAAGTTACCAACACACCTTCAACTCTAAAAATCCAAAAAAGTGAGAAAAGATGAAAAAGAAATATATATATATATATGCTTTAAAGCAAGGATTCGGGTGATTCACATTTTGGCAGACACCCGGGCACTGTTTAGTCTCTGTAGATTAGGATCTTAGTATATTTCCTCCTGTTGAAAAGTAACAAAATGTCTAAGTAATCACTTCCTAAATTCTGATTGAGAATAATGACTAGGATGAACCTTGCTAGGGACTAGCAAAGAGTAAGCATGGGGTTATGGTAACGCTACATTTTATGGTAATAATTCTACCAATCAGGGTTTCTCTTAAGGATAAAATGCACAGATAACACATCATAAATGGGAATGGGAGCATGACATGCATCGCACATCGAGATTGCTTGTAATTCAATGTTAATAGACATTTGTATAAGTTCATGTCAAAACAGGCCTCAGATGAGCAATCAAACCGCACAGATGAATTCAGAATGACGAACGGAATCCAACGAACTCAAAATCGACTAAATCCGACATCTGAAGCTCTCGCAATTGACCTAAGAAGTTATGACCATTGATCTGATGATCAACGGTCCACGGCACACCACGTGGTGCAAGATCAATGCATCCATCAACCACAGCACACACCTCCATCACCCGCAGGAGTGATCTCAGTCGTTGATCTTTGATCCAATGGCTGAGAGTCGCCCGCACATCCATAGCGCTCATGCGCCTTCGCAGCTCCAGCATCAAATCTCGACCGTTGGGTTACCATCCAACGGTCGACATCCCGCGCACCCGCCTCCTCTCCACGACAATCCGCAGCAATAGTGTAGCAGTCGACTCACACACCCGCGCACACCCAACTTGGGATTGAAATGCACCACGTAGCAAATCTGAGGCGAAGGCACGCGTAGCGAAATTGAGCCGTTGATACGCACGTAGACGACAGAGATCATGGCTACGTGGAACCCGTAGATGCATCCAAGCCAGACGCGCGTGATGATGTGTGCGCACAACACTCGTAAGGCACGATCTGAAGCGCGCTCAACGCACGATCTGGACCGTTGATCGGGGATCGAACAGTCCACAATAGATGCACATAGATAGCAGAGGAAAGGAAGAACGACGCGCGCGCTGGACAGAGGGGCAGGGGCCTTCACCGACATTTTGGGAAGGATTTTAGCGACGTCCTGGACGTCGCTAAAGCCCATACTTAAATTAGAAACCCCTTCTTCCTATATAAAGCCCTTCCAACTACCCATGTAAAGCATTCAATTCACTTGCAAGTATTCTACCCTACTCCTACCTATCCTTAGCACCCTTTTGTAATCGCCGGAGTCGACGAGCCACCGATGGAGCCCTCCTCCACCGCCGTCACCGCCTCGTCGTCTCCCTTCTCTTTCTCTCTCTCTCTCTATCTTAGCTTCACTTTACTTATGCTTAAGCATTTAGCTAGTGTTGTATTTGTAAAACTCAAGTGCATGTTAAATGATGATGTTTCTTATTTAGTTATTCTCTCTCTTTTGGTGTTTAAGTTGCATGCTGTGGACAAAAGGACTCTAACCCTACTCTCTCTCTCTCTTTCTCTCTCTCTCTTACTCACTTTTCTCCTGCATTTTCTCGCAAGAAAAACCCACCATTTCCGGGAGACACTAAGTGACAGAAAAACCCGATTTCACGCCTCCCTGTGTTCGACACTTGAATTCACATCCATTTCTTTTTTTAAAACTGAAGTAGGGAACGCGAGCTACAACAACTGATTTAAACAAACGTGTCCGAAGCACCTGTGCCCCTGCGCGTTGCGCTTGCACCTTCCCCGCATGCCGCGTGTGGTGCGACTCTCCCTCACGCACCTACGCGCTGCATCACCTCACTCCAACGTAAGCACACACTCTTCACACACACTAGCTCCGTCACTCACCCAGACAGCCACACACACACGCACACTCTCTCTCACACAGCCACACACAAACACCCACACTCTCCCTCACACTTGCACACCCTGATACACATACACCTACGTGCATACATACATACATACATATATATATATATATGTATACTCACACACTCTCACCCCCATATATATATCTATACATACATAAATATATATATATATTTATTTATATATACATATACATATATATATATAGTTGTATACACTTATATGGTTATATATACTTATATACACATATCCACATTCTCCCATACACACATTCACCTCACATCTCCTACCCACATACCCTTGCACTCACCCCTTCATCACGCATCGTATCATGGGAAAATTTGCACCAGTTGCGAATATTTCCCGATACCCACGCAAAGCAAGTGCTTCCACCCACACTCATACACATCCGCTCCACACTCCATGCGGCACTTAGTCGTGTTGGTTGCGTCTTGCTAGATGTGGACCAACTTGACACCGTGATACATCCCATCTCCATTTCCATCTCCACCCCGATAGTATCTATACAACTATATATATATATATATATATTCTATATCTACTTACATATCTACTATATATATATACATATACTAAGCTAAGTATCTCTTTTCATTTCTTTCCTTGACTTTTATTTTGCTTCCATTTGTCCTTTATTCTTGCTATTAAAATGACCAAAAAAAAGTATAAAAGAGAAAAGATAATTCTTGTCTTGTAGGTACCCGATCTTGTGAGTGACAAGATCAATCTTAGAACCCTAAGTTGGCTTCAAGCCAAGGACCATTTGGCTCAAGGCCAAGGACTTCATTTTTTAGGGTGTGCCTCAACAACAATATCACAAAAATCTTAAAAGTAGAAAAAATGAAAAACATAATAAATGTAAGGAAGAGATACATTCTAGGAAAGGCGTAGAAACTTTGTAATCTTCTAATTCCCACCTCCCTGAGATCGACCTTGGGCCTAAAAGTGACCAAGATAAAATCAAGTAGGCCAAGTTAAAATTTTTGTGAAACTGGTATAGACTCGATTTAGGCTAACTCACTATACTAATTTTGACGATAAATCACCATATTAAATAATCCTATTAATGTCTGCAACACGTTTTTCTAGTACCGTTGCCGGGGATGCACCATTTGAAGCAAGTGTTTCTATCCTTTTCCTTTGTTTCTTTTTTGACCCTTGTCTTCACGGGTGTGTTCGTTTGTGTTATGCAGGTGAGCTAGTTGCGGGGAGGAGGCACAGAGAGGAGGGAGATGGGAGTAAGGCCAAGGCAGGACTGTGAAGTTGCTGCCGTCGCCTCTTAGGTCTTCGGAACTGTTACAAAAAAGGTTAGTGTTCTTCTCTTTAATAAACTAGAACCTTTTGTTACCCTCAATTCAAAATAAAAGAAAAAAGAAAAAAAAAATCTAAAAATTTCAAAAACCCTAAAACACCTCTTGGGAATTTCTTGGGGTGAGTGGACTAAAACCCACTTGCTGATTGCTCCTTGATTTCTCACAAACTTCCCATAGCGAAAATCCAAGAATCTTGATTCCTGACAATTTCGTTATGTGAAGTCTTCTTAGAGGCAAGATAAAAATTGATTGATTGAAATCCTTCCTTGCCTCGGTTATTAGCATTTCGAGATCACATTTTTGGTGGAGAGGATTGGAATTGAGTTGATTTCAACCCCACCACGACTTTAGATTTGCCTTAGATTCAATCCCGAATATTTCAAGCCTAACATTTTCATTTTTACATACTTTGGTGGTTGAGCCTTGTGTGGATTCTCATTTTGGTGATTGGGAGCACTTGAATTGAGTGCTTTGGCTCCCTCTCACATTAAGCTAAAATTGACTTGGGATCCACACTTAGAAATTTCCATCTAAGGAATCTCATTGCATTTTTAGCATGCATTAACTAATTCACATTGAAGAAGGGTTTGTTGGGTGCAAAAAGAACTTGTATTTTCTGAAATCCCGGAGATTGGTTGACTTGGTAATTCAATGAAATCATAAAATCCATACTACCTAAGAGCTAAACTCTAAAAGCCATTCACCATATAAAAGTTCAATTTGGGGAGAGGTCCCTGTTGCATGCTTGCTTGACACACTCTTAAAATCAATGCACTTGGGCATTACCCGTATACAATGCCCTTCACATTCCTTGAGCACTTGATCATAAGCCTCTAAATTAAAGCTAGTAGCAACTTGACCCCTCTTAAGGATTGGAGGTCTAACTACATACGTGTAGCACCTATGTGCTGGTGTGGGTTCCCACGTGCTATCGGGTGTCTCAAACTAGAGCAAACAGCCTTTCAATCTAGCCCAGTGGTTCTGTAGACTGAGACACCCGAATCAGCCTCTTAAAGATCTAAGTTACCTACTATCGGGTGCTCTCATTCGGTTCCGTAGGTTGTGATAGTAGGTAACTTAGATCTTTAGGTCTAGGTGCACATTTTAGAGGGTAGGAAATTGATTTCTTTGATTTGTCATCAAGTGTATCCCTACGTCATTGTTTCTCACATCCCCTTTCCCTTCTCATCTCCCCAATTCTTCCTGCGGTAGTGCATGTTTGGGAGGAGGTCACAAAACCCTGAATTGTTTGAATTGTCTGATAATTCTAGAAGGGTAGAAACTGGTGAATTGTCATCCTCCTCTGTAAACATGGTTGCATGCCCACCCCTAAATCCCAAGGGAGGAAACCACCCCCTCCAAACCTACCAGATGCTGGTGGAGCCGTAGACCCCATAACCCGCCTCCAAGCCTAAATGGCACTGTATAATGAACAAATTGAGGCCATGAGGAAAACATTGGAGGAAATGAATCGCCCTCCCCCTGAAAGGGAGGAGCCCAGGTCTTTTAGTTCCTATCAAAATCCCACTGCTACAGAGACCATGGGCAAATTCGAGTCCCCATGGGCGGAGACGATTTTGATTTGAAACCTAATGTCATTGGCCTAATTAATTTCCACTTCCATGGTCTTGCAAGTGAAGATCCCTTTCTTCATTTGGAAGACTTAACCCGATTAACAGAAATCATTAAACCAAGAAACATTGGGTTATCAATAGTCCTCATGAAAATGTTAATGTTTTCGTTGCGGGACAAAGCAGTGCAATGGTTGCGAACCCTTGGGAGACCCATCCATTCTTGGGAAGAGATGCGCACAGCATTTCTCAAGAAATTCTTCCCAATCGAGTGCACTAACGCACTTTGCCAGGCTATAACTTCATTCGTGCAATAAAACAGCGAGCAATTTCATGAGGCTTGGGAGAGGTACAATGACCTCCTAAGGAAGTGCCCACACCATGGTTTTCCAAAGTGGCATATAGCCCAAATCTTCTATTATGGGCTAAATGAGACTTTGCGACAAATCACTGACACTTCCTGTGGAGGGAATTTTATGACTAAAGATGAGAATGGAGCATTTGAATTGTTTGGGAGCATGAGTGAAAACTCAATGAACAATGTCTCCATTGTCGCCTTTAATCATACCAGCATGCCCCGCAATGTTCACAAAGTTGACACGGGACCCTCCCATTCATCCACAGATCTTAACTTAATTGCACAAAAATTGGATGAAGTCTTCGTCATGCACAAGAAGCTGGACGAGCTTCTGGCCAACCTCGCTCGTTCTATGGCAAACACCTCCACACCATCACCCCATCACAACCCTAATCCTTCCAATGCCTGGCTTATTCCTAAGAATCCTGTGAGATCATCCTTACTGAGTATCGCACCGAGCGATTCGGTGAGCAATATGGACCTGGCTTCTGCAAGCCAGTATTTTGACATGGAGGACCAAGCCTCTGTGTGCTCAGATGCATATACACATGCGGACTCGTCTTCTGGCTTAGAAGATGCTTGTGCCCTAGGGAACAACCCATTCTCTGCTACCTATAACCTAGGGTGGCGAAATCATTATAACTTCACATGATTCAGTAACCCGCAGCACCAAAACCCCGCAGGTGGACCAATGCGACCGTCCGCACCCATCATCCCAAGGGCCCAGTATAACCCTGTGGCAAATCCGCTA
The DNA here is from genome assembly GCA_037157565.1 of Thalassia testudinum. NCBI lineage: Eukaryota > Viridiplantae > Streptophyta > Magnoliopsida > Alismatales > Hydrocharitaceae > Thalassia > Thalassia testudinum. Next base: position 17,368,199 of record JAZHRO010000015.1, on the reverse strand, counting down.
TCGGGCCCTTGTGTACCTCAAACAGAACACACATCAAGTCCTCTTGATAAATTAATGCAAATGATGATGGAAATGTCCAAGCACTATGAAGAAAACATGACCTCTCTTCAGCACCAATTGGCATAGCAGAATGCTGAGATCAATCAACTACACATGACGACTCGATCTCAGGACACTCTTCTAGCCCAACATATTCTTAACCCACGAAATTTTGTACCTCGTGGTCTGCAACCACAAGTACGACTTTCTCAGGGGAAAGTTCATCAGATTCTGCAAGCTCCGAGCACTCTACCGGGATTTCAGGCTAATCCTGCAGTAGCACATCACAATTATGCCCTATTTTGAACCCTCATCCGCCTTATGATCCCACTGGACCTATGACGTCCAATGCGATTACTACGAGGAGTGGTAAGCAAACTATCGATTCGCCTCGACCTGATCCTGGCCCATCTTCTTCATCATCCTCTCATCTGGGATGCGCACCACATTCTCATGAGGACGATATGCCCAAACTGGTGCCAGAATCTGTCCCATTCCCTAAGGCTCTACTGAGGGAGCCAAAAGGAAAGAAAAAAAACACACAAACCTTTGATAACCTACATAATTTATTCAGGGATGTTAAGATCAAAGTACCCCTATTGGAGGCTATCGACCTTATACCCACTGTCACCTGATTCTTCAAAGACTACACTACACCCAGCGATAGTCAAAGAAAGCAAAGAATCCGGTGGTCCTCTCTCCTCATGCGAGTTGTGCTATACTGTCAAATCTACCATCGAAGCAGAAAAATCCAGGCACACCGCTTATTTCATGCAGCATCCAAGGCTGCAATTTTAACCGTGCCCTGCTTGATCTAGGATCTTCCATCAATCTTATACCAACCATCATGCTTGAGAAATTTGCCTTGGGAAATCTAAAACCCACCCTTGTCACATTGCAATTGACAGATTGTTTTGTCAAAATCTCGAAGGGTGTGGTGGAAGATGTGGTGGTTAGGGTCAACAGTCTTTGTTTTCCTGTTGACTTTCTTATTTTGGATATGAAGTTCCTAGCTCACTTTCTAATTATCCGATCATCCTTGGTCGACCTTTCTTGGCCACAACCCGCGCCCATATCGACTATGAGTCAGGTTGCATTGAGGTTGTCGTTGGCTTTGAGAAGCTAAAGCTAAACATTTTCAGGGCAGCCAAGAACTTTGATTGCGATTGCATCAAGAATGACACGTCTGACGAGGACATGGTCATCATTGTGTGTATTGGACTAATAGGGACCTATTCTGACTGCTGTGGATTACCCCTGGACACAGACCATCACCTGAAAGACTTATACTGTGACATTTCCCCACCTCTCCCCTTACTCGTATCTTCTCCGGACCAAACTTCTGGTGAGGTTTTCTTCGCTTCCCACACCTCATGGTCTGAGTCATATCCAGGCTACCCACCGCCGGTCCACCCTCTTGAAGACCAGATTGCCTTCTCTTTATCGCCAAATCAAGTAGAAATGCTGCTCCACATTGGGACCTTGAGCCCAAATGCTGATCACTGGGGCTCTCCTTTCTTGGATCCACCAATCCAAGATGCCCCTCTTCTTGGACAATCTAAGAGCCAACTTCTTTCTCCTGCCCTTCTTTCTTCTGACCCTTTTGGGACACTCTCGTCTCAAGAAATGCCAGATCTTTCACAATCCACTCCTGAACTAAAAGCGCTGCCTGACATGCTCAAATATGCTTTTCTAGGTCCAAATGAAATGCTCCCCGTAATTATTAGTTCAAAAGTGACCAAGGAGCAAGAGTGCAAGCTAATGAAGGTCCTCGTGGAACACAAGGCAGCCATTGGATGGTTCTTAACTGATTTAACTGGCATTAGCCCCTCCTACTACACTCACCATATATACACGGAGGAGGAGGCTCGACCTTCCCGTGAGATGCAGCGACGTCTCAACCCTAACATGTGAGAGGTCGTTAAAAAGGAAATTATTAAGTGGCTGGATGCAGGTATAATCTACCCGATCAGCGACAGCCCCTAGGTGAGTCCGATTCATGTTGTGCCCAAAAAGGTGGGACTCACCATCCGTGTCAATGACAGAGGCGAATCCATCCCTACACGTACTCCTACATCTTGGAGAGTGTGTGTAGATTATAGGAAATAGAATGTTGCAACAAAGAAAGACCATTTTCCGCTACCTTTTATTGACCAAATCCTAGAGCAGTTAGCAGGAAATAAATTTTTCTGTTTCCTGGATGGATTCTCTGGATATAACCAGGTGGCTATTGACCCCCGGGACCAAGAGAAAACCACCTTCACATGCCCCTTTGGCACCTTCACATTTAGAAGGATTCCATTTGGACTCTGTAACATGCCAGCAACTTTTCAGAGATGTATGCTAGCGATATTTCACGAAATGGCGGGTGACTTTCTTGAGGTCTTCATGGATGACTTTTCAGTCTTCGGACCTTCGTTTGATGATTGTCTAGCCAACCTGACTCGTATCCTCAAAAGATGCATTGATGTGAACCTCGTGCTTTCTTGGGAGAAAAGTCATTTTATGGTACACAAGGGGGTTGTTCTCGGTCACATCATCTTCGAATGGGGTATTGAGGTGGATAGAGCTAAGCTAGAGGTGATTGCAGATTTACTTGTGCTTAGCTCTGTCTGACAAATCCGCTCCTTTTTAGGACACGTCGGTTTCTATAGGAGATTCATCAAAGACTTCTCCAAGATTTCTAGACCTTTAACTCATCTCCCTTCAACCGACGTACCCTTTGGTATGGGCCCTGATTGTATATGAGCATTCACGCAGTTACATGAGGCTGTCACCAAGGCCCCTGTTCTCCAACCACCTGATTGGTCCCTCGACTTTGAACTCATGTGTGATGCTTCTGACCTTGCAGTCGAAGCCATCCTGGGACAAAGACGCGATAGACACCCCTTCGTGGTGTACTATGCCAGTAAGACGTTGGACGAGGCCCAGCGTAATTATACAACAACTGAGAAAGAACTACTGGCGGTCGTCTTCAGGCTGGCAAAATTCCGCTCTTACCTTCTGGGCTCGCATGCTACTGTATTCACTGACCACGCGGCCATTCGTCATCTCATGCACAAGAAGGATGCCAAGCCTAAACTAATTCGTTGGATCCTTCTACTCCAAGAATTTGACCTTGAGATACATTATAAGGCCGGAGCTCAGAATGTTGTTGCTGATCATCTCTCGAGACTGGACCCTAACCACATTGGACTTACCCTGCCAATTGATGAGGTTTTTCCTGATGAGCACCTACTAATGATTAATGTGGCAAGTGGACCTTGGTATGCCGACATTGCCAATTACCTTGCTTCTGGCTCCCTTCCACGTGGCTGGCCTAAAAACCAACGTGAGCGTCTCATCACAGAAGCAAAGTATTATTTCTGGGATAATCCAGTACTTTTTCAAGTAGGTGCTGATCAGATCATCTGTCGCTGTATTCCTGACAGCGAGGTCCCCAGTGTGCTATCCTTCTGTCATGATTAGGCCTACGGAGGCCATTTCTCTGGAAGGAAAACTGCAGCCAAGTTGTTGCAGTGTGGTTTCTTTTGGCACTCCCTTCACCAAGATGCACACAATTATGCTAAACGGTGCACTAAGTGCCAGTCGCTAGGGTCAATGTCACATTGTGACATGATGCCCTTGCAACCCATCCTAGCTGTTGAAATCTTTGACATTTGTGGAATCGATTTCATGGGTCCCTTTCCTCCTTCCAACGGCTTCGAGTACATCCTCATTGCTGTTGATTATGTTTCGAAATGGATCAAGGCTATTCCCACGTACCATGTTGACCATGTCATATCTACTCGATTTGTTAAAGACCACATTTTTGCGTGCTTTGGGATCCCTCAAGCCATTATCTCTGGTGGAGGAAGTCATTTTACCCATGCATCTTTTTGGGCACTTCTAAGGAAATACGGAGTCCACCACCGTATCTCATCTCCACATCATCCTCGGACGAACGGCCAGGTTGAGGTGTCGAATCGGCAAATCAAGCAAATTCTCCAGAAAACGGTTCGGCCTGACCGTAAGAATTGGTCCAACAAAGTGATTGACGCACTTTGGGAGTATCGGACTGCCTTCAAGGCTTCCCCTCGGTATGTCTCCTTATAGAATTATTTATGGGAAACCTTGTCATTTGCCCATTGAGCTGGAGCACCGCGCTTATTAGGGGGTTCGCCAATGTAACCTCGACCCAGACCTGTATGGTTGAGAAAGGAAACTCCAACTCCAGGAGCTGGAAGAGCTCCGTCGTGAGGCCTGTGATTCTGCCTTAACTTTCAAACAGTGCACAAGGCCTTTCACGACAGCCACATTTGGTGGAAGGAATTTGAGCCATCATAGCAAGTTTGGCTTTACAATGCCCGACTCAAATTCTTTCCAGGGAAACTGAAGTCCAAATGGATTGGTCCCTACTTGGTCTCGAGACCATTTCCCAATGGGGCCATCGAAATTGAAGATCCCAGATCTGGGCATAAATCTACGGTCAATGGGCAGCGATTGAAACCCTATCTTACTCATGAACCTGCCCCCGTTGGTGAAACTATTTCCCTGCTGGAGGGTAACTGACTTCATGCCTTACTCTGAGTCCAGCTGGGGACGTTAAATTCAGCACTTGTTGGGAGGCACCCCAGCAACACTCCTCCTCCACTTTCTCCTTCACATTCCATTTCACTTCACTTCACCTCGCACTTCTTCACTTTTCACTTCACCACCCACCATCCACCCGCCCTTCCACCTTGTTGTATACCTCATGCCTCAGCTCTCGTATCAAGACCCTTGGACCTTACTTAACCCTGCATGCATATGAGGACATAGCATCATTTGGCATTGGGGGGGGGTGGATAGGCATCCATAGGATCTGGTTATTATATGGGTATCATGCAGCTTCTGTATCCATTATACATATCCTTGTACAAATATGTACATAGCCTATTTGTTCCAAAAAAAAAAATAGAGAGAAGTAATGTGTTTAGCTATGATCTGAAAGCTGAAACAAAAATACAGTAAGTGTTTATGGATATTCAACCTCTGCTTTGAAGACTTTCTAAGCCATAGAAGCTTGATTCGCTCAGGCTTTGACTTAATTCACTCGACCATTGATAAGATAGATCATAATCTCTCCTAACTTGGGATGTATTCTTATACTACAAGATTCGTTGGTTTGCTTCTACTTGAGAGCCTAAGTAATCTTAGTTCACACTATACATATCGAGAAAGACCAGGTGAACGTAAATCTGACCCTAGTGTTCATTAGGGAAGGTGGAGTCCTTACCTGTGCGCACAGGTAGACTTTTTATCCCAATCTTTAGCCTTGTGTTTAGGAAAAACTCTTTCCACCAAAAAGTACTCACCCACCAAATAAGTGTGCTCTTCCAAATAAAGTTGTAGGAGATATAATGACACTTGTTCCAAAAAAAGAAAAAATATTGTGAATAAGTCAGTATATCTTCCAAAAGTCTGTAAATTATTCTCCCTAAAAGTTTTTCAGGGTGCTTTATGAATACCCTATTTCTACCATATATTCTTTGAGCCACAAAAAAAATAAAAGTGGGGTTGAGTTTTTCCATCATTTTTTGAGGGTTAATCCGAAGACATGAGTTGAAGCTGGGACCAACCTGGACTTAAAAATTTGTGAAACCATGGGCTTGAGCCTTAATGTTCATCTGGCCGGTCTTAATCCATCACTATGCACAAACCATAACCTCTTAGCTCTCGAGTACGGTAAAACCCTTGAGTCCTGGAAATCGCACTTAAGGTTTAAATATCAAGAGTCCAGGTTAGTCGAGGGATGGTCTATATCATGTAAGACTTGAGTATTGGTAGTCTTCTCTGCAATGGGTTCTCCCAATGTCCAACTGATAAACACATTAATGTTGCTTCAAAAAAATCTTCAGGTAAAGTCTAAACACGATATAAATAAATGTTTTGCCTGGGACTAGCAAAAGATAGGCATGGGGGAATGGTTGCACATCAAGCTACACCTATAAATATGTCATCTTATGCTATTTCCTAGCATTACCCATGCATTTTATGTAGCCATACTTGCATTTGTAAATATTCACTTGCATGCATTTCTAAAGAGGGGAAGAGAGTGAGAACAAATGACCATTCAATCCACTTCAATTTCATCTCATCTCAAACACACATAATAATTATCTTCATTGTGTGCTTGCATTGCAAATTCACCATCCTTTTTTTTATTTTCCTCCATCCGACTACAATTGCATAGAGCTGTGCACCCATCCATTTGCATGGGGAGAGGCACACACTCTCTCTATAAAAGAGCATGCACCCCTCCCCTACAGAGCTTCAGCCGTAGGGGATGGCTACGACCGTCCTATGACAATGGTGGATGGTTACGACCGTCCTTCATAGAATCCTCAGTTGAAGGAGGGTAGTGGTGTCAAAGGTTAGAAATATGCTTGTCCTATCCATCCTTTCCCGGTATCGAGAGTAGGCACTTCCACCAAATAAACCACAGAATATCCTCTTGACCATCATCGTCCCTAATAATGCCTCATGAATAAAAGTCTGCGTCATGTTGTGTTGAGTTATGAAAATGAGAAAGAAAAAAAAAAGGAAAGGAAAAGAGAGAAAAATCAGAAGAAAAGAAATATATAAAAGAAAAAGAAAAAAGAAAGAAAGAAAATATATATAATATATAAAAAGAAAAAAAAAGTGTTCGAGTTATAACTATCTTAGGTGTCAATTCTATCAGGTGTCCATATCATTGAGGCAATAAAAACACCTATTGCAATCCACCAAATATGACCCATACCAATTTTTCAGTATTTCTGATCACTCAAATACTGGTTGAGGACTTCTAACTTAGTTGTAGGGTTATTAGAACTTTAATTAAAGTGTGAATATCAGGTGAGGCCACCAATCATTGAGTACTTGTACAAAATCTGGTAAGATATGTGATCTCAGAAAAGAAAGAAGAAAAAGAAAAGAGTGAGTGAGTAGGCGTAAAGGAACGCAAAGAGAGCACAGCTTTTAGCCTCTTTCTGGGTTGACTTGTTCAATAGTCTAGAGATCTAGAGTCTACAGTACTAAATTACATAAAGCACCAGATGAGTGTGAGCCACTAAATATAAATCCATTCAACTCAGTATTTCCTACCTAAGCCAAAAAATTGGGGTCAAATTACAGATCATTTTATGCTTTATCCCCGAGGGAAGTAAGTTGCCTATCTCGGTAGAATTTTATCAAGGTTAAGTACGAACTTCAAATGTAAGTTGGCTTTTCACTTGGATCTGTTACCTATGCTACTATCACTTCACATTTGTCTGGATCTCTAAATGTTTGAAATAAGGGAAGAAGAAATCCTTTTGTCATTTCCATCACTTTTTACTTTTGCTAGGGACTAGCAAAACTTAGGCATGGGGGCATTTGATAAGTCCACTTTTGTGGATCATTATTCAATCTGAGTACTCTCTAATTAGTTATTCATAGTTGTTAATTAATTAGGAGTTAAATGGTAATTCACCATAGTCTGCATATAATTTGATTGATTCTACATTTAATAACCTATGATATAGTAACATAATTGATTTGATTGATGCAGGCTAGGTGGCAGAGTTCAGACGTCCATTTTTGCATCCATAAGATGGCTGGAGATAAGGCTAGGTGAAAGAGTTCAGACATCTACTTTTGCATCTATAAGACATTTTGGGACAAGGTTGGACATCTGGGAATCGCCATCACAAACTCCTGCTTCTACATTTTTTAAGAGGTCTAGAGTGATAATCAGACGTCTGATGAAGAGCCGCCCGTGCTTATCTGTCGTTCCAACCACTCGCGATCTTTGTAAGTGGTCGGAGACGCTTGCGGCCAAAGGAAACCGAGGATTTTTGTTTAAAAAGGAAAGCCACGTCCACCCATCATCTTCCTTCTCCCCCTGGTGAGGACTTCTTCATCCTCACAGCCACAATGGAAGCAGCAGACATTGTGATCAGGAGCGTACACTGTGGGACCTTTGCGAGCTTCTCCACCGCGTCTCCACGCACCCACCTCTGCCCTTCGTCGTAGTGGTGTGTGTGGTGACAACGCACACACCATTACTGCCACAAACACCATCCAGCACCACCTTCATCACCTTCTTTAGGCAAAAACCCAACAGCACCTCCACCATCCTCATACCAGCTAGAAATCGTCATCTCTCTCGCTGCAAGACCACCAACACCGCAAGCACCACCAACACCCGCAGCCAAACCCACCCCTGCCCATGCTTCTTCTTCTTCTTCCTCTTCTTCCTTTCCACGCGCCCTCTGCAACTCTTCATGCAAGAAGAACCCAAAGCTTGCAGCCACCACTCCATGCATCTCGCCCATCTCCGGCCACCCGTTCCTCACGACAACTCCACCGGGGATCTCCACGCAGCATGTCAACCCCTTCCTCGCCGACTGCCACCACACGCACACCTCACCCACCGAGCTTCTCACACCTCCACCGTCGATCGCCAGTGCTCCGGCCAGCCACGTCCAGCTGCCTCCGACCGTGCTTCCTACGCCATCACGAAGGCCATCCTCTGACGCACCTTCATCTGCAGTAGCTCCTCCGATAAAGCCTCCCCATGTGCACACGAAGGAGAGAGACGAAATCCCCTGTTTTTCTCCATATTAAAAATTACGGTGAATGCCATTGCCAGATTACTATTCATTTATTTTCTGATTTAGTAAATTGCATCGAATTTGCATAAATATCCCCTATTCTTGATAAATTACTTATGGTTGAAATTATATTGAATATATCACATTGATTACAATGAACAAGGAAGCTTTTACTGGAAATTAGTATTTACATTGATTACCATTATCAAGATCATTATTTAATATAATATTATATTGTGGTGATTTTGCATGTGAACACCTACATTAGTGATTAATTGTTTAGACTGAGAACTTATGTTGGAAATAAGTTGCATACGAATTTATTGAGATTCCCGAAAAAAAGAGGAACCACTCACGAGTTTAATAGGCTAATTCCTCCCTGTGGAGATGACCTAACTATTTTTGTTGTTAGATTTTGAATAATTAAATATTTTGAAAAGTGATTTTCTACCACGCACGAACTATAACGACACATCATTTTATATTAAAATTTTTATCGAAAACGAAGATCGCTCTTTCACTTCACGTTTGGGAAATCTTCGAGCCTTCTTTTTATCATTCCCCTTCTTGAGTTGAGAGCATTCCTTTCTTATGAGCCCTTTCTTCTTGCAGTTGTAGCATATGACTTGATTTTCTTGAGGTGCTTCCTTCTTCTTCCAGCTCTTTTTGTTCTTTAGGAACCTCTTGAATTTTATGGAGAGAAGATCTATATACTCTTCATCCTCCATTTCTAATTCCTCAGAGTCGATGTCTACTTTAAGAGCAAGATCCTTCTTTTCCTTTCCTTTGCATTCATGTTCCTTCATGTGTTCCAGTTAGACTTCATAAGCCATTAGACTACTTATGAGATCATCCAACTGAAGCACCGAGAGATCCTTTGATTCCTGAATCACAGTTGTCTTTATCTCCTAGTCACTTGTGAGGATCTGAGTGTCTTGCAAACTAAAGCCTCATTCTTGATTGTCCAATCCAGGTTTCTCAGAGAGTTGATGTCAGTGAATCACGTATACATCTGCTTGATGGTCTCCTCCTTTTTCATTTGGACAAGCTCGGACTTCTGGGTAAGGAGATTGACCCAAGTCTCCTTTACTTTTGAAGTCCCTTCGTGAGTGACTTCAAGAATATTCTAGATGTCATAGACAATTTTGCAGGAGGAGACTCTATTGAATTCTTTTTTGGATAGACCACAGAAGATAGCATTCATGGCTTTGGCGTTATGCGTGGCTATCTTCTTTTGGTCTGCTGTGATGGCCACTCCTTCCTTCCTTTCTAGTCTAGCATATTTAGACGCTATCACATCCCATACTTCCTAATCCATCGATTCCAGAAATATTTGTATTCTGGTCTTCCAATATCCATAATTGGTGCCATCAAATAGGGGTGGTCTGACAGCAGATTGACCCTCAACGTATACCCCGAAGTATTTTGACATTCTGACTGGAGTAGAACTCGGCTCTGATACCAGATATGAGTACATGCGGAGCCTAAGGGATCAAGTATACACTAGAGGGGGGTGAATAGTATAATATCTATTTAAAATAGAACTTAAAAAATCATTCACCACAGATAAAAAATGAATAAGCACAAACCAGAAAAATAACACCTACTTTTAGAATGGAAGCCCTTTTGAGTGAAAACCACTACCTAAGCCTCCCAGCTTAGGATTTTCTTGACTAGTCGACGTTAGTCAAATACACTATCACGTACCACTTGAACGATAGTGGCACAACCTCTTACAAACATCATCTCTTATACCTAATCAAGAGAAGAATGGGACATCCAATACAACTTGGATACCCAGATAAAAAATAATAGACTAAAAGAATATAATAATATTTCCTATGGAACCTCAATAATATTAAAACAAACCGTGCTTTCTTTGAATCGTAAGAGAGAGTGCTTTGAATTACAGTAGTTGTAGGCACAGAGGTGTGAAAGCACTAGAGTGAGTATGCATATTTTTCTCTTTGAAAGCTCTTGAATGTGTTTTTAAAGAGGGGGATAGAAGGTCCTATTTATAGGTGTTTTTCGACCTGTTTTGGAAATTCTGGAAATACAATTTTGATTGATCAAAATAAATGTCTGGTCAATCAAAATTGAATTTGGTTGATTAAAACAAAGTATCAATCGATTCAATGTTGATCAATTAAAAGGGTATATTGATCGACTTTATGATTTCAAAAGAAATTTAACCATTGAAATACTTTTGATCGATTAAATCATATAGGTTGATTGATAAAAAAGGAATATGACTGTTAGAGGTCTTTGATTGATTAAAATAAGAAGTTGGTTGATCAAGTCTGGTCAATCAAAAAGGAATTTTTGTCAATCAACAGTAGAAGTGAAAAAGGTTCAAAAGAGAATGATTTTTGTAAAAAATGAGAACTTATGTTTCTTTTCTCATTGAGGTTCCATACATTTTTCTAGACTTAATAAAGATAGAGTCTTCAAGTCCTCTTTCTCCATGATGTACTTGAAAAATGTTGATGAGGATGTATCCATGCTATAATTTGACTTAACCTGTAATGGTTAGTCCTCAATAAAAACATAATTTTGTTATATCAAAACAAGGGTATTAAGAAAGGTATCACTTTGGCAATTAGTACAAATCTTCTATCACGGATTAGAAGATCAATTGAGAAGATTTGTGGATGCCTCATGTGGTGGCAACTTCCTTAACAAAGATGCTAAAAGTGCCTATCAACTATTTGAAGAAATGAGTGAAAACTCATTCAATCATGCTTCCATGAGAACCTTTGGTAGAAATACCAACCCGCAATTAGGTGTTCATGAGATAGGCACTCATAGCCAATCTATTCAAGTTACTTAGGATGATATCCAGTTAATTGCCTAGAGGCTAGATCAGATGCAGATTCACTAAAAGAAAATTAAGGAAATAATGAACTCTCAAAAACTAACTCCACCTCTGCCTACACCTAAAATATTAAAAAGAGAAAACCTGCATCATATTGGTTCTATCCTTGCTGAGACTAATTTCTTTCCTGAGGTTTCATCGGATTTGACTAGGACATTCAATTATGGGAACTCTAATATCTTTAGCCCAGCAACAGAGAATATTTCCATCCTCCAGGAGCATTTTAGAAACCCCTCCAACTCTTATAATGTAAGTTGGAGCAACCAATCAAATTTCTCCTGGTAAACTACAAACCAAGTTCCTTACCAAGGACAAAATCAAGCTGAGGTTTATGGGCAAAACTTACACTCATATCAATCTAGGCCTTCTCAAGATGACATCAATGCCCAGGTTATGAAAACTCTGTAGGGTATATCCAAAATCAAATGTCTGAAGTGACTCGTGTTGTTATAAATCTTCAAAATCAAATAAGGGTCACTTCTAACCAAAGTTCTACAAGTAATTTCCCTTCTCAACCCATGCCCAACCCTAATAACCAAAGTAAATAGTATCAAGGCAGGAATCACAATCATTCTAGACAACCTCCTATTCACCCAACACCTCAGTACCCTCCAGGTTTCAACCAAAATCAGCCCCCCCTGACCTCCTCCTAGAAATAACCATACTGTGAATGCTGTCACTCTGAGGAGCGAGAAGATGACTCAAGATCTTGGGCCTTCTCATTCCATACATGAAACCCACCCAACTAAAATGCAAGTTGACTCACTTCATTTATTAAGCTCCAACTCCACACAAAAAAAATCCACCTATAACTACCTTTGCAGATCCTCCATGGCACATTTAAGTCCCTCTCCCTAATTTCAACAAAGGCACCCTCATTATGGATGAGCATTTCACCACACCTAAATCCCTTCACTAATTAATAGCCACCCAACCAAATTCCAAGACCGCATCATTAAATCTCAACACATCTACCCATAATCATAATTGTTGTCACACCGCTCTCTCCTTCCCTTTTTACCCCTCTCCACCTCTATATAAGGCTATCCATTCCATCCTTCCAAACCATCTTTAATAATCCCATCTCTTGAGCACTCTAAGGTAGAAAGGGAGGGCCTAAGGACCACCTAAGACCAAATGTTAGGCATTGAGAGGAAGTCACTCTGATGAGGTGTGGCTCATTATAATTAAAATGCCAAAGTTAAGCTAAAAATTAGGTTAAACATTATCAAATTAACACAAGAAATAGGTTAAGTGTGGGAATTAATGAAAATGACCTAAAACATCAATTCTGTGTTAAAAATGCATAATTAGGTCAATTTTGAGAGATTTTATACCTAAGTTTGTAAATGGATGATTCAAATGCCAAATTGAACTCAACTTGATCTTGAAGGAACAGATCAATGGTTGGATCATGTTCTAAAATGTTCAAAATATATGCCATAAAAATTACATTAAGTTTTGACCTTATTTTAGACCTTGGAATTAAGAATTTACATTTAGGTCCTTTGTTTACACATGAGCCTTTACATCTCTTCACATAAAAAGTCGTAAGGACCTACCTGTAAGTTGACAGGGACCCTCTGGTCATAATCTTCACCACTTATAGGTTTCTAGCTAAATTTTCCACTGTTTCAACTTAAGGGCCTCAGTGCAAAAGCACCAATACACCTGTGAGTGTTCTTTGTTCTTAAGCTTAAGCTTATGGTGAACCCATGAGCTCTGGGCTATCCATTGTTTGATTCATCTAATTTACAGTGGATCTACCACCAACCTCCTATCACTAGTAACCAGAGAGTCACGCCTCGACCTAGATCTAATCCTACAATTTGCTTTCATTCTAGACCTCTCTACGCCTCCATCTCTCATCTCAATAGTTCCTACACAACGGTCCTGACCTATTGATCCAGGTCGCCTAAACTCTTAAAGCCTATAAATACACCTCCCTCTTGACCTAAGCAAAGGTCTCTATTTGAGCTTATCACCTCATCCCCTTCCTTCGTTGTGGCTTGTGACAGGAGCTGCTGCCCTTACCCAATTTAGACCATGCCACTAAGGATCACTTAACACCTTAAGGCATCCCAGAGCTCCTTCTCCCTAATCTTTCTTTGCTGGAAGCTTCTCACCTCCCTTCGTTGCCTCGGCCACCAACTGAGGTTCCCTCAAATCTCATTCTTCCACTTAGATTAGAATTTATTATTTTCATAGCTTAGAATTAGTTTAATTAGATAGAGTAGATTAGAATTCATTAGTTAATTGAGTTAGTGTAGCATAGTTTAGTATAGATTGTAGTTTTCTGATTGGTGTCCCTCGATTAGTCTTTCTGATCAATTCAGATCAGATAGACAGAGTTCACCCATCCATTTTGATCCATAGATCTCCCCTCACTCCACAATCACATTTAATCAATTTCATTGATATTTCGATCATCAGATCACCCCATCCGTCATTGCCAATAGTAGGCCTGAAGCTAGTTAGCTATCAAACTTAATGATGCGCCCAATCACTTGGAGGGATTCCCACTCACTTCATGTGATCACAAAATCCCTCCCTATCATTTAAATTGAGCCAAATTGACCGATTGCATTGGATCTGATTTGCAAAGTTGATAATGGATTTTCTAGAGGAATTGTGTTTTAATCGATTTAATTGATCCAATTGAGATTCTCTTTGTTTAATTGGATTTAATGCAATTGATTTAAGCTTAATGGATTGGATTTTCGTTGAGTGATTTAGCTTCACCCAATTTCAACATCTAACACTATTTTTCCTTAAGGGAGCGAGGACCTGTGAAACACGATGCACTGAGTTGAGGTTCTTGCAAGGATCTAATTGGATCTAAAGCATCACCTGAGATCTATTCACACTAATCAATAGTGTGTAGAGTCTCTAGGTGATTAAATTACATTGGTGATTCCACATAAAAAGCTCATCTAGGCGATAGCTCAATTTGGTCTTAACTTGATTTAATTTGTTATTTGAGAGTATTGATTCAGTTTAATGAGTTCTAATGAAGGTCTGGGACTAGTTTTGAATTGGTTTTAAATTCTAATTTGATCTTGTGCCTTCATATTGTCTATAGTGTGAGGATGAAGGTTAGATTAGGGTTTCTGATGTCTTCAAGCCTTGATCTAATTTTGGAAGAGTTCTGGATTCATCATAGAGTATTTACAACAATTTTAATGTGTTTTATCGAGCAAAACTCAGATCTGGGATGAATCTTTAATCATTCAGGTCTGAGATAAAATTAGGTTTTAAAGCATTCAATTAGTGTTTTAATGAATTGGACGAGATTCTAAGATGATTTTTGATGTTCACATACATGTTTGACTGATTTTATGGATATTTTGAGCTTCATATCAAGTTTGAGTCAGTTTTATCATTATAGCAGTAGCAGCTGCTGTTGATTCTGAAAGAAATTTTCAATAGGGTTTAACTGTGGTTTTCAAAGAGATATTGGAAGTTCTAAGTTTGTATAGCCTTTCTTGGGATAAATTTGATATAGAGACATATTTGGATGATTGAGCATGGTACAATTGGCAATGGTCAGTGTTTGTTATTGTACTTGGACAGTAGCTGCAGTTATGGCCTTAATGGAGTTTCTGATAACAATTTAGGGATGATCCTCATGGAAATGGGAACTAGATGACAGTCTGAAGAAGTTTTATGTATCAAAAGCATGTCTAGGTTGTCTTTGACTAAAATTTGAAATAGATAGCTTGTAATTCACATTTGAAATTCTTTGTTAGCATATACATGATGCTTTATTTGTACAAACTGAGCAGTTATGTTGACTTCAATGATTAATTCATGTGTATAGGATTTAATCTAATTTGAATGGATAATGGAATGTTTGTAATGTGTAAATCTAATTTTCCAAAAAATTTTGTGAATTTCTATGGCTTGATTTCATGTTCTAACCATATTTTAGCCTATTTCCAGCTGTTATTGTATATATCATAAAAAAATATGAAATAATGTAAATAAATAAAATAAATGTGTCTTGAATTAGATTAGGATTAATTTTAGGTGTTTGAGTCCTTAGTTGTAGGATTTGAGTGTGCTTGTATATAGAACATACCTACAGAATATACTTCTTAGGTTTTATCAATAAGAAAAACAAAACAAAACAAAGCAACAAAGAGTCTTTCTCTTGTTTCCCAACTTTCTCCTCTCCTCTTTCTCTATTTCTATAAAACATAAAAATAAAATAAAAATCTAAAAAAATCACAAATCCTATAAAAATACCTAGTGTATATAGTGTATATACTTGTAAATAATCGTAAACTATTTGTATATAGTAAATTAAATGTATGTATAATATGTATATAACTTATATATTTCTCTTATTTATTTAGATATGTATTTACATAAAGTTATATAGTATAATAATATATTCATGTATATATTATATATTTATTTATACTATATGTATATAATCTATATGTAAATATAAATATCTACATATGTACTTACTAAACATATATAATTGTACATATAACCTACAGTATTTATTAAGTATAGTAATGTATTTATATTTATTTGTTTATTTATATGTTGTACATATTAATATTTATATAAGTTAATTAGGTATATTATTAAGTTAAGGTAATGTAGATTAGTAAATTAATAAGATAATGAAGTAAATTATATTGTATTCTTATATATTATAATTTAAACTATTTTAATTATATTTATGACCCTATTTATACCATAAAATACCATGTATATCATATAAGTATATGTAATATATATAAATTGAATAGTTAAATGTGCAAATATAAAAATAAACTAAAAAAATAAACTAAAAATATGTATTAATTATGTAATAATGTAAATTAACTAAATTAATATTCAATTGTATCATTAATTTATTAATTTATACTTTAATTAAGAAATAAATACTAAATTAAACATGTATTTTTCATTAAATTTAACTAATTTTTAAATATATTTATATATTTAATTAAGGTAAAATAACTATACCAATAAGAAGCCCTATGTATTGGTTACATGTATATATAATTTAATTGTAAAATAAATAATTAATTATTATCTATTTAATAGCTTAAAGTTAGCACAAATCCATGTTGTTGCATGCATTTGGGCACTTTTGAATAGCACCACATCAAAAACATTCAGTCATTTGCAGCTGTATATAACGAATCACGTAGGATGCCTTGCCAGCCAATACAGGGGTCAACTCCCCAGCACCATTTCATCTAAGCATTTGAGAGAGAGAGAGAGAGAGAGGTTGGCAGGCCAGTGTATGTGGGCTTGTGTGTGCATGCGTTGTGTCAGCGACCTTTGGGCCTAAAATAATTGGCTATGCCATACCCCTGTAGAGTAGGCTTAGTAGCACTTGCTCTGGCCCACTTGGGTCATCTAGGTGTGTGAAAAGCCCACTAACTTTTTGGGCCAAAAATTAAGTTAAGTTAGTGTGTTGTGTGCTGTGTTGTATTTGTTTGTGTTGTGTTTTGTATGTATATATATGTACATGCATTTAAGTGTAGTGTGCGTGTGTTTGTGATTAAGTGTATGTATATAGATCGGTATATTATATAAGTATTAAATAATTAAAAGAATAGCTTGTTAAGTATATATATATATATATGAGTTATATGTATATATATAGTATTGTATATATGTATTTAAACTTCTATTTTTTACCTTATTGTTGTAAATATGTTTTTAAGGTTTTGAATATATATATGTATACAATTAGATATGCATATATATTAGTAGTATGTATATGTATAGCATGTTTGCATAGTAGTATATATATGTATATATGTTATATGTATGTATATATATGTGTATAGGTTAGTTAGTATATATATAATATAAATTGTAATTGTATTTGATGTATATTATTAGTAGGAATTAGGTATAGTTAGTATATATATTCTTTTTGATGCCTTAATCTTGTATATATTTTTGAGGCATTATCATTAACATTAATTCATTCATTTTTGTATATAATTGACTTAAATTAGTTCATTCTTTCATTTCTTTCATTTATAATTCATTCTGTTATAAAAAAAACTTAACATTTTTGGAGTAAAAGTTGATTTTTGGATAATAGAGTGATGTATATCAATAACGACATCCCAGTGAACGACTTGGAATAAAACCAGTAAAAATTGTATATATATTAATGACACCCATCTGAATTGTTGTATTATACTACGATGTGATAGTTAACCCTAATTAACTAGTGATCCAGATGTTGCATCACACTCCACTACCCTCCACTTGCCAATCCACCGCCTTTTCATTCCACCACCATCATCCCATGCCACCATCTTGGAGGAAATTGTGCTAGAGTTCTTCTTCCATGCCAAGGGGAAGTAAGGAGGAGCACGTCACCCTTTTGGAGGAAGCTCGCTTCCACGCAAACGAGTAGAGAAGGGCCAACATCATCTACACCATCATCTGAGCATCTTCTTTCATAAGTTTTCTTATCCTTTAGATTCTTGCCTATTTTTGATAGTTGGTAGTCTTTCACTTTCGTCAATTTTCTAGATGAAGAATCTTTTTGTTGAATTTGGAATATTATGACAATGAAAGTTACATTTCTATTTCATCATTGACTTTATTGGGCATGTGTATTTGTTTGATAGTTTGATGTAGACACAACTATTGAAGATAAAATGCCTATTCATGCATGTTCCTGTGTTTAGATTTGCATTTCATGTTATAAATATTGCATAGCATGCATCATCCTGCATTTAGGGTAGTTGTGTATATTTTAGGTTAATTGCATCCTTTTTATGGCCAGGAGAGAAGGAGATTTATTTCAGGGCCTTGGATGGATGATCTGACTGTACGGATTTGATTAGGACGATGATTGGAGTCTCACGCCTCTGAAATTATCTAGATCGAAACCTCGTAGCAACATATGAAGTCCGAGGCAAATCAACGGCCAGAGGGGCAATGCAACATTTTTACGGGCGTCGGATGAGAAATCAAACCGTACAGAAGGATCCGGAGCGACGATCGCAATCTGTCAACGCAAAAATCACCTCGATCCGAGCACCGCGGGTTTGAAGTGGTTCTACCATAATCAATAGACCTCACCCTCCTATAGCCCTCTCTAGATACCAGGGTTCTAGACCCTAGAGAAGAGAGGGCAGTAAAAGGATGCCTCAAATCGATCCTCAATCGAGTTGAGGTATCCCAGTACAGTTGAGTACCAAATCAAGCCTTCTAGGTCGATTTGGCTTCCATAACTAACCTTGTTTCGAGGTGTGCATAACCTCAAAATCAAGCTAGAACAAGACACATGGGCCAGGGATGTATCCTAGCCCTTGGGCGTCAACAAGCCTTTCTTCTAGGTCGATTAGAAAATCAACTCCCACTAGAAGCAGGATAAAGCAAGCATATGGAGAGGGAGAGCCATCAACCGAAACAAGCAAGACAAAACCCCCCCGCGAACCCCCGACCTATAGGGAGGACCGACCTCCAAGGAGGAATAGAAACTATAAAGCTAGCTAACACTCAATACCATCCTCTACAAGCAAGAAAAGGTGAATGGTCCAGATGATGCCACGTGGCACCATCTGGAGCACCCAAGGTCACCAGCATCCTTCCAAAGAAGCTTCCCAACATGCCATCTCAGCCGTTGGATGAGAATCCAACGGCTGAGAATCCTCTCCCACTGCGCGCCCGCACCGCTCTTCTTGACTCAACCGGGAGCTTGGTGCAATGGTCATGGACTGAACTCCCAAAGGAGGGGCGCAGGTTCAAAACCCGCCAAGCGCCCCCAATCGCTCAATCGGGGTGCACCGGCCAGCGCACGTGCACAGACGCCCGCGTACGAGCTCGTGCACCTGCACCGCAGCATGCAGCAAAGCAATGCCAGCGCGCGACACAGTGCGTGATGGGCACGCGTGCATAGCAATAGTGGGAGTGAGTTGGCGCGGACCTTCAGCAACAGCCTGGGCGGACCTTTAGTGACTCTTACAATCGTCACTAATCTCCTGTAGGCGCGAGGACAGCTACGGGTGTGAGTGGTGGGGGTGCGATGTTCAGCGACAGCTGTAGGGGTCTTTAGTGACACTTGCAGCTATCACTACTGCCCTCTACACGAATTTCTTCCTCTTCCCTCCACTATAAAAGGATCCCTACACCTCCATTCTTCACCATCTCTACCTACTCTACTTCCACCTACTCCTAAGCTCTAGTAGCCTACTAAAGCTCCATTAGAGCTTACTCTCAAGCTCCAAAGGCCTCCTATTAGTGTAATATTCCTATTTCCCACCAAATATTCCTCCTTCATCCCACCACCTTCATAGGTTGCCTTGGAGCCGTCCTCCCACCTCCATTCCAGTAGAACATCACCTCAGCCTCCTCACCTCCATTCCAGAGCCTCGATGAAGCATTCCTCTACCCGACGTCCTCCTGCATCTCACCTCCGTCGCCTGCATCTCACCTCCTTCATCTAAGCTTCCGCCAGGTGCCGTCATCTCGTCGAACAGCCGATTCGAGAGATTTCCTCTCACCCCTATCCCTTTTATGCTTTCATAGATTATTGTAATAAACATTTGCGTGATATATCATAGTTGTTTCATCTCTCTTGTGATCTATCTTGCTTGCTTCTTCTATAAAAACAAAAGAAAAAAAATAACAAAACTCCAAAACACCAAAAAGAAACAAAACGAATGTGAATTTCAACCAAAGTAAACATCGCCTCACTGTGTTCGACCCAGGACTCCCTTGGAGTTTCGGTTATAAATTGTATTTGATAACGCATTTTGCAAGCTACGACGACGGGTTCTTGAAACCTGATTTCTTCATCAAAACCCATTCATCATTTTGGCGCCATTGCCGGGGAGGCAACGGAATTTGCTTTCTTGCCTTCCGTGTTTGTTTGCATTTACTTATTATTAACCCTGCTTGTCTCTAATTTACTGTCTTGCATGTACCCTAGCAAGGAGATCCAAGTGCTATAGACCGAAGTAAAGTGCGGGTAGAGTGATTTGTCAGTGGCCCCACATTCCCCTCCCACTAGTTTCATTTCGCCACATTAATAACCATGACCTAATCTACTTAGGTGTTTGCATAAACCCTAGGATAGAATTTGTTTGTCTTATTTGCCACCTCCACTCATCTCACCTTCGCATATAAAAAAAAAAGATACTTTTTGTGGGACGAATCAACATACACACTTTATACACCCACATTTGAGGCACACAACCTAACTTCATTTTTATCTACTCAATCGGGATTACGACCTATGGAACTGGTACACACAAATCAATACATAAAGGAGTAGAAATCAGTCTAGGTTAATCATCTCTGCGTGCCTAATTGGTGGTGCATCTAGGTCACTTTATTGAATTGTTTGGACCGCACCACCAAATTTAAAACTGATTCATTTTGTAGCTGCCCCATAGGATTCAATATTTAGGTCAAGCCAGTCACTCCATATTTTTTACATTTGTAAAGGAAAATACTTGAACACGTGATTTCAAACTTGGTTTGCCTCTTGGAAATTTGGTTGAATATGCCCAACACTTGAATCCTAAAAGCTACTAAGCAAGATCTGAATCTTAAAACTCACTTCATCCTTAATAATCTTGCTTGAAAACTTTTTGGTTGTGCACATACACACATTCTCAAACAAATCATTAAGGGCACAACCCATTAAGGACCCATCACATTCTGAAAGCACTAAATATCCCAAGCCTAACTAAAATTGATTAGACGTTGGCCATAAGGACTGATTCGCTCTTCGAAGACCATATTGAGATTGTTCACGATTAACCTACTTATACTAGTCCATCTAATGTCTAGCTAGGGGAGTAGCATCAAATAACCGCGGCTGGGGGGTACACTAGGAATCGGAGGCGCAAACCAAAGGAAGAACCTTCTCCCTAGTCCCTCCTTCTAACCGGTTGGATTGACTAGATACAAGCAGAGTAAATCGTCTATAATCTAAAGATGGATTCTGAGAGTCTATAGACCTTTAGGCTACCCAACCTAAGGACAGGCTTGTATTTTTTGTGCTGTAGGGTCCCTTCTCTTCCTTGCCCTTCTGACTTGCTTCCAATGTATGCTTGGAAGGAGGTCATTGAACCCTTGTTTGGAAGGACCTATTGACCATTCTCGGAGGCGGAGGTTGAGTTATAGCCAAGTAGATCCCATGGCTAATCAACAACCACCTCCCCCGCCCTCGAACCAGCAGGAGCTAATTCAGAGGCAGTTGGAAGAATTGCAGTAGCTGCAAGAATGGTTCCAACGAATGAATGGTTAGGGCGCTCGGCCCTTGAAGGATTTTTATGATCCTTCAAATTATGAGGATTGTCCCGGTGTTGTGATCCCTGCCGGTGATGTTGAGATCAAGCCCCAGGTTTTGAGTCTAATTAAACACTTTCATGGGCTTGGCTCAGAGGACTCATTCCAACATTTGGAGGACCTGATCACTCTGGTTCAAACCACCAAATCATGAAATGTGGATGAAGAAGAGATGCTCATGAGGCTTTTCCCCCATTCACTCAGGGATAAGGCCGCACATTGGTATCGTACCATTGGAAGACCGTTGCTACCTGGACAGCTTTGAAATCGACCTTCTTGAAGAAATTCTTCCCAATTGGGCTAACTAATGTGTTGCAATGGGCAATTACCATTGTTGCCCAGCAACAGGGGGAACTGTTTCATGGGGCCTGGGAGCGATTCCAGGATCTGTTGCGGAAGTTTCCACACCATGAGGTGCCTAAATGGCAACTTGTGCAGATTTTTTATCATGGGTTGCATGATCAACTCCGTAATCATGTAGATGCTTCTTGCGGAGGCAATTTCCTCAACAAAGATGCAAATAGCACATATGTTTGAGGAAATGAGCGAAAACTCTTTAAACCATGCCTCCATGGAAACCTTCAACCGATCCCAACAAACTTGATCAAATGCTAATGAGGTCCAAGATTCTCATACATTTGATGTGAAATTGATCTGCAATAAATTAGATAAGATGGATCTGGTTACTAAATGAATGGAAGAGTGGATGTGTGAAAACTCTAATTTTTCTAGATCCACTCATCCCAAGGCTCGGGATTCCATTCTTTGCAAGCTCCTACGGGACGGGAGTTTGTGAACCAGCTGGAGTCAGCTCGACCTTTAGGCCAGCTCTTCTCGGAACCTTATGAGTTCCAAACTGGGGCTTTTGATCCCAATTTTTCTGATCCTTCTTCATCCTCATCTTATGAGGATGTTCATGCTGTGCAGGAGAATGTTAGGTCCAACCCTTACTCAAATTCCTACAATTCTAGTAGGAAAAATCACCCTAACTTCTCTTGGAAAGATCAGGGGCAGCAGACCCAATATCGACTCAACAACTGTGTACCGCAAAAATCAATGGGTCAGGGTCATGTATATACTCAGTTGCCCTTGAATCAGATTAATCAATCCATGTGGAATGCTCAACAACCCGTTGAGCAGGCTGATTTAAACCTGAAGATGGTAGAAATGCAAGGGTCAATGCTCCAGCTCATGCAACAAATGAAAACTTCGCTGGACACCTTGCAATCCGGACTTGGTGCAAACAACCGACAGCCCAGATCTCTACCATCACAACCAGTACCAAACTCATGGAATGTACAAAACTGAGGCGCTAGGCCTTAAGGGTTTGGTAATGATGGGGAGTCGCATGCTCAAGCTCATGCTATCTATCAGGCTACCCCAGCCCCTCCCGGAGTGAACCAAGTTCCTACCATAATCAACCGAGCACCTCCTATTTTGCCCAACCCTCCCCAAGGCACTAACCAACAGCATTTTGCCATGGCAAAGACCATCACCTTGAGGAGTGGTAGTAGACACAAGGGACCTACCTACCCAACCCCATGGCAACACCATTAGGCCTCATTGTAAGAATTCAAGACTCCCAACTAAGAATGTGATCAACAAAACATCAGAGTCTGATTTGGGAGTATGTTGTTGTATGGGCAAACAAAAAAAGTTGGAGGAGAAATTGGAGGAAAGGATGTCCTTACTTCAGGCTTTCAAATTGACAATCATTTTACTCCTTGCGGCTATCGGATCAATCCCAGCCTACGCCATAGGTTTACTGAATTCATATAAAGCAAAGTGTAGAGCGAAATCTGAAAACATTAGGAGATAGTCTTGTCTGATAACACAAGCAAACTAATTATAAACAATCTACCTCCTAAGAAGCAGGACCTGGGAGCCCTGCTGATTTCCTGCACAATAGGAAACATCACTTCTGTCTGGGCCCTCCTAGACTTGGGTGCTTCCATTAATGTGATCCCCACCTCACTCCACATGGAATTGGGTCTAGGCTACCTGAAACACATTGACACAGCCTTGCAATTAGCCGATAGATCCATTACAAAACCAAGGGGTATTTTGGAGGATGTTTTAGTCAAGGTTAATGATTTGCATTACTTTGCTGATTTCATGGTCCTGGACATGGAAGCACCAAAACAACTCAACCACACCCCGATTATTTTGGGAAGACCTTTCTTGGCTACCACGAAGGCAAGGATTGATTGTGAATCAGGAAATATAGAAATGGCCTCTGGGAATAAAACAAATCAATTTAATATTTTTGAGGTCTCAAAGAAGGATAAAATTAAACTATGGTTTGCTGGGGGAGCTTGGCAAAATAGAGGAGGTAATGGCCATACATACCTTAGACAACCTTTTAAGGGCCAACTCAACCCAAACTTAGGAAGAAAATCACACGGTTGTAGGGATAATTGAGGACAATAAAGACATACAACAAACTGTGGCAACCCGGGATGAGGAAGATATTTATGAATTTGGAAATTTTTTGAATTATTCACATGATCAAGTTAAAACCCAACAATGTCCTCATCCTAAATTTTTTAGAGTTTGAGGTTCAACTTTTGGGTGAGAATCATGAGGTCAAGATGTTTGGATTAAACACCCTGATTGTGAGGATGAAATTGATCTTTGGGGGGAAACTCTTGAAACGTTAGGTATTCTAGAGTACCCACAAACCCTTAACACATCACAAAACCCTCATCGTCCTTGTTCACCCAACCTTTGCACAATGTCTATATCCACCCACACCTCCTCTGTACTGAATCAACAAAACTCCTATTGGAGACCAATTGGGCTCTCCCTGCACCACCAGCTTGCCACTTTCATTGATCATCTCTTTGGCAAGCCCATTTTTACTCTTTGGGACCCATATCTAGGGGCCCAAAAATTATGTTATTGCAGCCTCAATGTTAGTTATTTTTGATTGAGGACCTCACCTAGCTGAAGGTGCTAAACTCAGTACATGTAAAGACTATTTTGAGCTGACCAAAATCTCACGGAAATCAAGTGTTATTCTTCCATTTCTACTCTCCTGCATGCTTTCATTTTAACAATGAGGACATTGCATTAGCTAAACATGGGGGGGTGGATATCTTATGAAATAATATTTTTGTCAGCCGTAACAGTAATTTCCTGTTATTTTATTTTAAAAAAAAATAGAAGTAGGAGAAGAGAACTTAGGCATTAGGAGTTGCAAACTCTAGGAATTGATACGTTGGGACCTAAATTCTTAGACTCTTCTGGTCTTCGGGCTTAATTAGCCCAAGTGTCCACTCGAATGTGGACTTAGTCTCGAGTCCTCGCCAATTCAATTTCATCTTTAATCTAGTAAATAAATTGGAATGATAAGTACACGACTTATCAACTCGCCCTTTGATTTGAGGGGATTTTAAGTCAAGCATCTACACACTATTTGCACTGACTCACTTTTCAACGATTTTTATGGAAATTAGGTAGCTAATGAACTATCCAGGGTGGCATGACTAGCAAGTTGTCGTGGGTAATAGCCCATTGGCCGGTTGACCAGAGCCCAGCCACAAGACCATTCTTTTCATATTGCCTTTAGGTAAATCTTAGATCAGGGAAGCCACCTGCTTCAAAAAAAAAGAAAAATAAAGAAAAAGAAAACGGAGAAAACAAAAAAAACCACACTTCACTCCATGAGTATGGCTGGCAAGTTACCATGGGTAACAGCCCACTAGCCAGTTGTCCAGAGCCCAGCTCACAAAAATGCACAATAATTCCCAAAACACTTAAGGAAGAAGCAGGGGAGTAGAATAAACTGGGAAGATATACATTGGGTTCGCTCTTGTGTTAACCCCATAAATAAAAGTAGGGAAAAAGGTACCGTCCGAAAAGATAAACCTTTAGGCAAGGTCACCTAGGGTTGTAGAAACCCGAAGTCCATTTTAACAGCCGCCTAGTGAGTCTTTCACTCTTTTCACTATATGCTTAGCACTTATATTCCTTTTCGAGTCTTGGGCGGGTCAGGTAGCCGTAAAAAGTTATCCCAAAACTCTCAAATTCCAAAAAATCCAAAAAACTTAGAAAAAGCAAAAAAAAAGTTTGTATCTTTTTTTTTCAAATAAGGCGAGGTCTTGGGCAGTCTGTATTTTGGCAAACACCCGGCCACTGTCGAGTTTTTGTAATTAGGTCTTAGGGTTGAGATTTTCTAAAGCAATCAACAAATCTTGCTTAAGTAATCAAATCCTGATTCTACTTTAATACATAGCATATAGTTTAATTTTGCTAGGGACTAGCAAAAGATAGTCATGGGGGTATGGTGTAGACACAATTATTGAAGATAAAATGCCTATTCATGCATGTTCCTAAGCTTAGATTTGAATTTCATGTTATAAATATTTCATAGCATGTATCATTTTGCATTTAGGGTAGTTGTGTATATTTTAGGTTAAGTGCATCCTTTTTATGGCCATGAGTGAAGGAGATTTATTTCAGGGCCTTGGATGGACGATCTGACCGTACGGATTTGATCAGGACGATGATTGGAGTCCAACGCCTCCGAAATCGTCTAGATCGAAACCTCGTAGCATCATATGAAGTCCAAGGCAAATCAACGGCCAGAGGGGCAACGCGACATTTTTACAGGCATTGGATGAGAAATCAGACCATACAGATGGATCTGGAGTGACGATCGCAGTCCGTCAATGCAAAAATCACCTCGATCCAAGCACTGCGGCATCCTTTACAAGCAAGAAAAAGTAGACGGTCCAGATGATGCCACGTGGCACCATCTAGAGCGCCCAAGGTCACCGACGTCCTTCCAAAGAAGCTTCCCTCCCAACATGCCACCTCAGCCTTTGCATGAGAATCCAACGGCTGAGAATCCTCTCTCACTGCGCACCCGCACTGCTCTTCTTGACTCAACTGGGAGCTTGGCATAATGGTCATGGACTCAACTCCCAAAGGAGGGGTGTGGGTTCAAAACCTGCCAAGCCCCCCCAATCGCTCAATTGGGGTGCACCGGCCAGCGCACACGTGCAGATGCACGCGCACTAGCCTACGCACTCGCACCGCAGCGTGCAACAACATAACGCCAGTGCCCACGCGCGCAACACGGCACGTGATGGGCGTGCATGCACAGCAACAGTGGGCGTGAGTTGGTGCGAACCTTTAGCGACAGCCTGGGCAGACCTTTAGTGATGCTTGTAGCCATCACTAATTGCCTATAGGCACGAGGATAGCTGCGAGCGTGAGCAATGGGGGTGCGATCTTCAGCGACAACTACAGGGGTCTTTAGTGATGCTTGCAGCAGTCATTACAGCTC
Organism: Thalassia testudinum; assembly: GCA_037157565.1. Taxonomy (NCBI): domain Eukaryota; kingdom Viridiplantae; phylum Streptophyta; class Magnoliopsida; order Alismatales; family Hydrocharitaceae; genus Thalassia; species Thalassia testudinum. The sequence continues at coordinate 17,341,096 of JAZHRO010000015.1, read as the reverse complement.
TCTACACGAATTTCTTCCTCTTCCGTCCACTATAAAAGGACCCCTATACCTCCATTCTTCACCATCTCTACCTACTCTACTCCCACCTACTCCTAAACTCTAGTAGCCTACTAAAGCTCCATTAGAGCTTACTCTCAAGCTCCAAAGGCCTCCTATTAGTGTAATATTCCTATTTCCCACCAAATGTTCATCCTTCATCCCACCACCTTCATAGGTTGCCTTGGAGCCGTCCTCCCACCTCCATTCTGGTAGAAGATCACCTCCGCCTCCTCACCTCCATTTCAGAGCCTTGGTGAAGCATTCCTCTACCCGACATCCTCCTGCATCTCACCTCCTTCATCTAAGCTTCCGCCAGGCACCGTCGTCTCGCCGAACAGCCGATTCGGGAGATTTCCACTCACCCCTATCTCTTTTATACTTTCAAAGATTATTGTAATAAACATTTGCGTGATATATCATAGTTATTTCATCTCTCTTGTGATTTATCTTGCTTGCTTCTTCTATAAAAACAAAAGAAAGAAAATAACAAAACACCAAAAAGAAGTAAAACGAAATGCAGATTTCAACCAAAGTAAACGTCTCCTCCCTGTGTTCGACCCGAGACTCCCTTAGAGTTTCGATTTTAAATTGTATTTGATAATGCGTTTTACGAGCTACGACGATAGGTTCTTGAAACCCTGATTTCTTCATCAAAACCCATTCATCATAGTTGATTACAAGCCACCTACCGTGGTGCTTGTGAGTTTAAGTGCTAAGCTATTTTCATGTCCTTTAGCTTTGTTAATTGGTTAAAAATAGTTGACATTATCTGTCGTGACCAAAATGATTCAATTTGCATTTTATTTTTTATTATCGAAAAAGAAAAAAATAACAAAACTAAAATATAAAATATAAAAAATGCATTAAACATTGGGTCTTTAAATTGACACCTTGCCTCGTTGTGAATCGACTTGACCTCCCACTGCACAAGTTGGTAAAAATCTTTAAAAGTTGAACCTTCATTACATGTTGCAATGACGTAAAAATAACATCATTTTAAGTCATGTTTCGATCCATTCACCTCTTCTCACCTTGAGTTAGCAGTTGCGTCTGCTCATGGACTAGCCTCTTGGTTAACTTGGTGGTGCTTCCTTTCTCCCTTTGGTGGGTGGCTTATTGCATTGGCGAATCACTCGTTCGGTGAAACGAGCGACGACTTCTTGTCCCCTCTCTCTTTAATGGGGAGGGAGGGGGGGGAGAGGGGGAGGCTTGTTACGTTCATGTCTTAGTTGTTTGGCAAAATGAGCAGTGCCTTCTGACCCTCTCTCTCAATGTTGTCCATTACCCTCTTGGGGCTTGCATTTTGTTTGCACTTGGTGGGTTTTCTCCACTTTTAGTGCTATCGGGCCTTATCCCTTTGCCAGGGTAGTGCTGCCCATATCTAACGGTTTGTCTGCCTAGTTTTTAAGGCAAATGGTGGCGAGCCGTCACCTCATACCTTCCATTTGTGATGATTGGCATACTGATGTGACTACATCACTTGAGCTTCTGAAGACCTAGAGTGGGACGAGCGTCACATCCTCCTAAGGTTAGGGAATGGTTGCTTCCCGTTGCAATAAATGGTGATTGGACAACCTAAGGTTGTAGAGGATTTGCACCTCTTTGCCTCCTCTCCTCGCTTATATTAGGGGGTTGTGGATGGGGTCCAATTTCTCACTCCTACCTGTTCCATGACAAAGTTGTTGCAGCTACTACTCTCGGGCCCATACGTTGTTAGTGAGATTTGGGTAGTTGTCACAGTAAAGCCTCTACATGATCAAGGGGGAAATGTCATCCATCAATAAACATAGGTAGCCTTGTTCCTCGTGTTGGGCTGCTAAGGCTGCCTTTCCTTGTTATGGTTTTTGTTCCTTGCTTCAAAGTAAGGGGAAATAAGTGATTTGCCTAGGCAGTACGATTCAAGCAGGTTTGGTTACTCTATTTTGGGCTGCCAGCTAAGGTTATGTTTGCTTGTTTGGGGGTGAATAACTGTTCGTATGCACTGATGTGCCATCAAATGCAGCATTTTCCTCTACATGAACCCTTTCCTTATTCCTTCCCTTTCCCGTTATAATTTTTGGTCGGGCTTGAATTACTAGCCCGTTCTAGGCAGCTTCGTGCTTATCGATCTTAACCTCAAGGCAAACCCTTCTTTAAACTTGTTTTATTGACTCAAAGGCCTTTTCCTAGGAAGTAAGGGAGGTGTACCCTCTAGTTGTGGCATACACTCTTTTGCCTTGTGGATAGGGCTTTTCACCTTATTGCACTATCAAAAGGCCTAAAGGATTAAGACAAGTATTTTTTCGCTCAACTATTGTCAAGCCTTTTCAAGTTTTGGAATATTTGTGAGATTTGTTCAATTGTGATGCTTGTTCAGGCTTGGGCATTCACATGGTGGCAGGTGGTGGGAGAAAATTCATGTGAAGAAAATAGTTAGGGTTTTGAGAAAGAGAAATCCTCATCCTAGTACGTGCTAAATTTCGCTATCAAATAAAAATAACCGAGACTCGATGAGTCTTGAGTCGAACATAGAGTCTTGGGTCAAACACGAGGAGGCGACTTTTGATTTAAAAATTATGCTTGATTATTTCTTTTTGGTATTTTTCACTATATATATATATATATATATTAGATTTTAGATAGGCAGAATATCAGGTAGAAATTTATCTAAGCTAACTAATCTACTCAATAGATAATTAAAGAGAGAGAGAGAGAGAACAAATATTTATACTAAAGGCGAACCAAATGTTTATTACAAAAATAGTTGAGAGAAATAAATCTATACTACAAAAGCGATAAAAAGAGATAGAGAGAGAATCCCACTTGGTGGTTGTTTGGGGGACGAGTGGTGCCTGGACAAAGGTGATGTGAAGACGGAAGAAGGATGAAGCTGGAAGAAGGAGATGGGAGGCAGGACGATGGGTTAATCTACTTTTTCGAATGGGAATGAGAAGATTACTAGCGAGAACTCCACGAATAGGGGTGATGGGGGACAAATTATTTTTATTTCTCTAGTGGACCTTCCCACAAGCTTAGGACACTAGAAGTGAACTCAAAAGAGGCTCTTGAGCTCTAAGGGGGACAAGAGAAGGTAGGAAGGGCTGAGGATCATTGGGAGGGGTCATGGCCTTTTTATAGTGGTGAAAATGAGGGTTCATGGCCGCACACAAACAATCAAGGCTACGCGCAAGGCACGAACCACACGCAACGCCTATGCAGCTGTGCTACGCGCTGCGTTTGTGCTAGTGAGGCAAGGGAGGCCTGATGGCCGTTGGATCGAGATCGCGTGGCTACGAGAGTGCTATGGTCGCATGCTCAGATCGCACATAGTGCACGTGCGATTGTGCGTATCGCATGCCTTACATTTGTAATGCCACTTGTCACTTTCTTTGCCGCTTAATGGTGATGATGCAACTGAGAATTCATGCAAACCGTGGATCTTAGTTGCTGAGACCTCACCCTCGGCCTTCGTGGCATCATCTCCTCCATCCGCTCACCATCAAGCAACCTTAATTAAAATTTTTGCTTGTGCCAAAGAGGTGCTCTGATTGGGGCTTGAACACACATCCCTTCTTTGAGAAGGGAGCGACGCGCCACTGTGTTGTGAGCCAAGGAGGAGCCATCTTGGTCGTTGGTTGTTGATCCAACGGCCGAAATCACCCGTAAATCTTGCTTTAGAGATGTAGAGGCACGGTGCTGGGGATGACGTGGTGCATTTGTGGTCATTGGATGGCGATCCAATGGCCCACATCATGCGTTGGGCTCTCTTTAGCATAGGGCGGAGAGCCTTGGGTGGCTAGGATGGCACCACATGGTGCCATCTGGGCTGTCCATCTTCCTTCCTTATAGCAAATGCTATAGAGGTCAAATCGAGGCGATTTCCACACTGGTGAACTGCGATCATCACCTTGAATCCATCCACACAATTGGATTTGTCATTGGAAGCACGGATGTATGTTGGCCTGTCCCCTGGCCATAAAAATAGGTAAATTAATATACAATTTGCACAAATTACTCTAAGTGCATGATGATGAATGTTATGCAATATTTATGATGCTAGATGCACCTAACTAGCCTAGGAACATACATAAATAGGCATTTTACCATGAAATAATGTATATCTACCACACCCTCATGCCTATCTTCTGCTAATCCCTAGTAAAACTAAAACAATGCTATTTATAAAAATAGAATTAGAATTTGATATCTAAGGAACAAGTTGTTAATCAATAGAAGGAAATTTATACTAAGGATCTAAACTGCTAAGACTCAACAATACCTTGGGTGTCTACTAAAATGTAGATTGCCCAAATCCTTGCCTTATTACGTACATAAAAGAGAAGTTTTTTTTTCTTTTTCTTCTTTTTTAATTTTTTTGAAATTGTTGTTTAACATTTCAAGGCAACTTTCTACGGCTACCTGTTCTATTCGCCAGTGTGATTGCAAGAAATCAGTTTTCGTCATAGTAAATGCGTATAGAAACTCTTAAATTTGTAAGTGAAATCGATCTCGTAAGATTTTTCGAATAGAAATATGGGAGCCTGAGTCATTTGTAGGGAGGCAAATATATCAAAATTGCTTTCCTAAGTAGAACTAGAATCGAATATCAATTAGGATGATTATTGGAAATAATATTAAATCTAATGGCATGCAACTACTAGAACTATAATATACTACTACTAGAAGGCATACAACTTGAAGACAACTTGAAATATATATACTAGAACTTTTATTGAATAATATAAGAGTTTAACACTAATAATAGTACTACAACTAAAGGAATGCTTGGAAAATTACAACTAGAACTCGATTACTACAACTAGAACTAGACTAGAGAAATGTAGAAATTATGGGCTTTGAAGGTAAAGTCCAAAGCTACAGCGTAGATGCGGATGCGAAGGTGCATCGGCCAGATCCACTGGAGTTGGCGTGGACTAGCACTAGTAGTAGAGACTATATGAAGGTAGGGAATTCTAAGTAGGAGATGATCCTAAGAGGGGGGAGGCTAGGTGCATTTATAGAAAATATGGAGGCTTCCTATTGGTTGATCTAGAGTGCCTAGGATCACTAAATTAGATGGTCTACATTAAATCCTATGGAGTGGCTAGAATAGGTCGGATATGGTCCCTTAAATCTAGGATGGAGGACTAGGATAGGGAGGGTTTTCTTTTGGTGATTTTCTAAATATAGGTGGCTGACCATTTAGGATAAGATCTTGATGTTTGGCTGGCCACCTATGAAGGGATAGGGAGGCTCTAGGTGGCGATTAGGGTTTCTAGGGTTAGGTTATGATAAAATCTAGGTTGGTGTAAGTTTTCCTAAGGGATAAAATCTAATATGGCTGGCTATTATAGTATGAAAATCCAAGCTTATGGTCGGCCAATACTGCTAGCTAATTGGGTTAGGTGGTAGAGTGTAAGTCTAGATTAGTTAGGCTCCTAACTAGGCTAAGGTGTTGGGCTAATTGGTTTCCAAATAGGTCTGCTAAGTAGGCTAGCCAACTCCAAATGAGCTTAAGTCTAGAAATCCAATCAATCTTGCCTCGATCAACCTGAAATTTTGTATCTGCACATATAAAAATAAACACATCAAGGTACGAAATACAATTGCAAGAAAATTGCATAAAAACCCATAAGTATGCATTATTTACAAAATGACCTAAAATGCCTAATCTGACCTACTAAATACAATCTAACCTAAATTACCCTTAGTCTAACATTAATTAGGCATTAATTAACATAAATAAATATGAAAATATCACTACCTAACCCACCCAAGACTCCAGAGGACTAGAAGTTCTAAGCATCTTTATGTGCGATGGTTGTTGACTCACTAAACGGCAACCAAAATGGGCCTTAAGCAGATATAAACCCTGGGTAACCCTAAATGAAACATTTTTACCTAAAGGTTTATCTTTCTAACCAATAGCTTTCTTCTTGCTTTTATGTTTGGTAGGGTCAACACAAGGGCGAACCCAATGTATATCTCCCTGAGTTTATTCTACTTCCTCGCTTCTCCTAAGTTTTAGGAATTTATCCGTGCATTTTTTAGGGTTGGGCTCTAGGCAAATGACAAATGGCAATGGGGGGTTACCTATGGTAACATGCAAGTCTTACCCATGCGGTGAAGTATGGCTTATTATTTTTTTCTTTTGTTACTATTTTTCATTTTTTATTTTCTTTTTGGGTGTTTTTCTATTTTTTTCTTCTTTTTCCAAGCAAGTGGCTTCCCTGATCTAAGATGTACCTAAAGGCAATAGCCAAAGAGATTAGGTTGTGTGGCTATGATCTAGAGGCCTAGCTATGAGCAGTTACTCATAGCAATGTGCTAGCCATACCACCCTAATACATTTATTAGCTGCCTAATTCCCATTGTGATCACCTATAAGTGAGTCAGTGTAAATGGTGTGTAGATGCTTAGACTTTAAGTCCCCTCAAATCAGAGGGCGGGTTGATAAGTCGTGTACTTATCACCCAACTTATTTAACCAATTACAATGAATTCTAAATTAGCAAGGACTCGAGAAATATGTCCACATTTTAGTGGACACCTAGGTCAATTAAGCCTGTAAACTTGATGAGTCGTGTTTAGATCTTACTGTATTATTTCCTAAAGTTGATAACTTCTAATGCCTAAGTTCTCTTTTCCTAATTCTCTTATTTTTTGGTCTTTTTGATCTTTTTTTAAAAAATGGAAAATAAATAGAAAATTTCTATGGAGTTAAAAAAATAATTTAGAAATAAATATATCCACCCCCCATGCCTAGTTAATGCAATGTCCTCATTCTATAATAATGACATGAAAAGGATATAAATAAAGATAGCACCTGAATTTCGTGAAAATTTTGGTTAGCTCTGAGTATAAACAATCTGTACACAGTGTTGAGTTTAGTGCCTTCAGCTAAGTATAGTACACAAACAGAGGGAAGAAATTAATGACTTAGATTGGCGGGTCAAATTCAGAATAAGAGGATTGACCTTCGGACCCATAAGAGTATGTTCATAAATGTGGACCAAATTATATTGCAGACCTATGCCCTACGGTCGGGTGATTTGAATGAATATTACCCATAATCGAAGCTCTTTCTACTTATGGTCTTGGGTTCTAGTCTACAGTTTGGGAGCATGTAACCCAAATCTATAATTCGGACAAAGGATAGGTCAATCCAATAGATGTGTTTGTCTCCTTCGAGTTTAGCTCAACATGATAATCCATTGTTCTGCAATTGGGTTTCATGTCCTTAGAATCACACATATCATAAGGGTCTTGGTAAAAAGTTGGCGGTTTGATGCTGATGAACGAGATTCGTATGCTAAAAGATTGAGTTTGAAACCCGTCGTTGTAGTTGCGTAAAAATTCGTCAATCAGATAAAATTTATAACCGAAACTCTGCTGAATCCCGGGTCAAACACAGAGAGGCAAATATTTGATTAAAAATCACATTTAAAATTATTGTCATGAAGTAGATTAGCTGGTCAAATTAAATCTACATTGGCTATTCTACTTAAAAAATAAACAATAGAAGAAAGAGAGAGAATAATACAAAGAAAGAGAAAATAGGGAGAGAATGAACAAGTATTTCATAACCACAGCATCATTTCCATTACATCCACTTGCTACAATGAGAAAGCTGGAAATTTATACTAGAAAATGATAAAAAGAGAGGGATGAGAAAATCCTCCTCGACGGCTGCTTGGAGGATGAGCTACGTTGACGAAGCGCTTGGATGATGGGGATGAGATGCTGGACGAGGGAGATCGGAGCTAGACGATGGAGAATGAAGTAGGGTGACATTGCAGCAGGATCCACTTCCTGAATGACGATGAAAGGACAACCGCGAGTGCTCCACGAATGGAGATGAGAAGATGGAAAAATTATATTTAAGACTCTAGTGGAGCATCCCAAGTATGGGACTAGCTCGTAGAGCTTTGGAGGAGGTGAGAGGAGAAGAGAAGGGATGAGAAATGTGTGGGAGGGGTAGGCTTTCATAGGTGAAGATATGAGGGTAAAAGGGGCATTTAAAGTTTCAAAAATTAACTCTGCGACCTTTAGTGATAGATACCTACGTTGCTGTAGACGCATGTCACTGAAGCTCACATGGAAATTGAGTTTCGTTATTCTTGTTTTTATTTTGTTATTAATAGAAAAAACCAAAAAAAGAGTAAAGCAACAAAAGATCAAAAAGATTGCCTTAGCATAGTCAGTTTACCTTCATTACTTTCGGTAGCCAAGCAAAAGACCCAAAAAGAAAATCAAAGAGACAAAAAGACCAAAAAAAATAGCATTGGTAGTTCGTATATTTTCCACTTTCGTGTATTCAACAAAAGACCAAAAAAATCTCAAATGCCAAAATACGAAGAGAGAATAAGTTGACCTAAGCAGATTTCTAATGAAAGAACACTTTCCAAACCTAGCCTCCCTCTGGATCGACCAAGATTCACCATAATCTTTAACTTCAGATCAATACGTATTCCCATAATAAGAAATTTTAATGGTTTATGATTAAATGCACTAAACTGCAACAACAACGATTTTTAAATTCTAATTTGTGTTAAGTCATTCATCAGGTAATTACATCTAATCTAAACCCTAATTGGGATTTAATGAAGACCTACTCAGTGGCTAGGTTGGGTATTTTGCAGTAAAACCCTAATTTGGCATTAGTTGGTCATAATTGAGCATAAAGCTCTTTAAATGGACTAAAACTAACTTGAATTTGCTAAGTAATGGCACAAACATAAAATGACGGTACTAACTCTGTCAAGGGTTTAATGGATAATTTCTATGTTCCTAGCGTTTGAGGCAAACTCTAAGTGGCCTAGCTAGTCCCTAGGTCTAAGTTAACGCTTATAAGAATTAAACAAGTAGAAGATACTTTTTCTAATGTAGGTGGATCCATAAGGAACACCTTGACCTCATAAACCTAGGGTCCACTATATCGGGTTAGAGACTCGAGGAATGCTGGTAGTTAACGACTACTTATAGTTAATCGAAACTAAAAGGGTTCCTGGTTACAGTGATAGCCCTTAGGTTGGTCACTAAAAATAAGGCACTCATAGCAAAAGATTCATAGGCACTTGTAAATGCAAATGATCTTAGGGTACTGATCGAGCTTTTTACGCTGTTTGTAAAATGCGGGTTTTATGAATCGTTGTAACATGCAAAAATCGATTCGCTTTTAAATTTATAGCCTAGATAGTAGTTGCATCTAGGGTCATCCAAGGAGGCAACTTTTTGCTAAATTAAATCTCTTCTTGAATACAAAAATCACCTTTCTTTTTGAGTTCTTCAATATTAGATTTTTTAGGGTTTTGAAATAATAGGCAATCTCACTTTTAAAGAGGGAAAGAGACTAACACCTATAAGCTAACCCTAAGGTGACAAGAATAGCCTCTTCCTAAGCTCACTTTAGACACGTAGAGGCCTAAAATAATTAGGGAGAGGGAGTGAAAAAGTGCTAGAAACAAGATTATAAAAGCAAATGCGACAAAAATTTGAAAGAAGGCAACTTTGATTTGATGGAATTGTGCTTTACTTTTTACATGTAGAGGAATGCTTCTACTTGAAATCGAAAATATAGAAGTACTAAAAGCACAAATCCTCTTGCAAAATCTAGTGAAGAAGAAAGTCTTCTTGCTCCAAGCCTATCTGCTCCTTGGCTTGAAAAAAAGGTCTCCTTTTCCTTCCTTGAATGGCTCCTCCAAGGTGGATGCTCTCCACCTCAATTATCTCCTCCAAGGGTGGGTGTACACCCTAGAATCTCCTCCAATGCCTGGTCGTCCTCCTTGTTGTAGAGAGCCTCCTCCTCTTGGCGTGGCACAAGAAGAAGAATGGAGAGGAAGATGGCACCAAGGAGGCAAGGGATGGCCTCCTTAATCTTCTTCCTTCCTCCTTCTTCTTGGTCGTAGGTTATAGGTGGGCTAGGGTGGAATTAACACTAAGGGAGGATCAGAATTTAGTGGTGGTTAGGAGGGTTTTTATAGAGGTGGAGAATGGTGGTTGGCGTGGGGATTATGTGTAGGGCTAGGATGGGTTTTAGGAGGTGGTTAGTGGTGGTTATGGGGATCCTAAGGTGTAGGTTGGGTGGTGCCACCTTAAAGGATGTGATGGTGGTGGTTATGGTGGTGGAGAGGCACCATAGTTTGGTGCCAACCATGGAGAGGTGCCATGGTTTTGGCACCAACTATGGGGGCTTCTAGAAGGGAGTAGGTAGATGGTGGAGATGGCTTGGGAGGTTAGTTGTATGGTGGAGATGAAAAGGGAGGTTGGCACCAACTTTAAGGGTTGTTAAGGGGGGTTTTGGCACCAACATGGTGGTGTCTCTTGGAGGTGGTGGCGGTGTGAAGGGTTGTGGTTGAGTTAGCACCAAGTAGGGTAGCTCATGTGGAGCTTAGGTGGACTTGAAGTGGAAGGTTATGTAGGTGGAGTTAGGGTTAGCTAAGGTGGATGACCAAGGGGTGGAGAACTTAGCCAAGCTAGCTTAGCTAGTAGGTGAGTAGAGGAGAGGTAGGAGGAATTAGGGTTTTGAGAAGAGGAGCTAAAGGAGAGCTGTCTGGAGCTGCATAGGAGCTAGTGGCTGCTAAAGAGAATAGCAAGGAGCTACTTTAGCTAGCTTAGCTTGCTAGTTCTTTGCTAGCTGCTAAGCCAAGCTAAAGTATGTTGGCTTATGCTAAAAGATGCTGAGGTAAGCTAGGTCTGATCTTCCCAGGGAGGACCTAGCTAGCTGAAGTAGCTAAGGTAGCTTAACTCAACTAAGTTGAGCTAAGTAGGGTCCCCAGGAGCTGGACTTGAGCTGGCCTAAGCGAGGGTGGAGTCATCTTCAGCTGGCTTGAGTTGAGTAGAGCTGGAGGTAGCTGGACCTGAGCTGAGGTGGACTCCAGTCAACTTAGCTAAGCTAGCTAGAGCTCCCAGTGAACTGATGGGAGCTGAGATGTGCTAGACTCAACTAAGTTGAGCTGGATCAGAGTTGACTTGAGCTAGGGTGAGCTAAAATGAGCTATCTTGAGCTACCATTCAGCTGAGATAAGCTGAATGGAGCTAGGATGAGCTAACCCTAGTTCAAGTGAGCTGGTATCCAGCTATGATGAGCTGGATTAGGCTGAGTCCCAATTGGTTTGAGCTTCTTCTTCACCAGTTGCCTTCCTGAGTGCTAGGGTTCTAAGGATCTGACTATCTGTTTATCCCTAACACTTAAATAAATACATCAAAAAGATAAGAAATTTGTAATGCATGCCTAACCTAACTTATGACTAAATGCAACCTAGAAACCTGTTCGCGGAGTTAAAATCCTAAGAGCTAGATCTGTTTTAAGGCATAAGAATGATGATAAACTTGCGTTTATTAGGTACCCAGATTCATGGCATGTGGTACTCATAGAGAAAGCTCTGTAGATGCCCCTACATGTGTGGATGATGTCAGGGTACCAAGGGGTGATTGGATGAGATCTTGTTTGAGGTTGATTGAGAAAGCATTCCTAGGTTATCATACTCCTAGTGGGAGCATTGGAGTGGCCAACCCATTTGTTCATCCCCCACCAATGAAGATCTGAATGATCAATGACTTGATATCATTTGAACCGATAAAATATCGAGGCATTAGCCTGGGTAGCTCCAAATAGGATCAACTCTTCGAACTATTGTTAGCAACAATTCTTGAATAACAAGAATGGGTACATCTTACTCTAAGGTCACATGTATAAGAAGATTTTCCCATGATCAAGGAGAATCTCCTCATGCCGTAAGGTGTCAAGAGGAGCATGTGTCCCCATCATCTTGCTTAGAGAGGGATAATTTTAAATAACATTACTTGTGCGATGAGTGAGAGGACACTAACAATAATAACCAATGTCATGAATAATGCCTGTAGTGTTAGAAACTAGCACACTACCCTCTCTTTCTTATTTACACCTATAGCTTGCCTTTACTAGGCTACTTGACTCATTCCCCCTACTTGTAACCTACCTTTAGGATTGGATGTCATGGAGTGGAACGCTGGCAATAAGTAGGTTAAAGCAAGTCTTCCTCAAGCAAGTGAGGCAATGCTTCTACTAGTCCCTGTGGTACCTGGAGGTAGAGATGGAGGGGCAACTTCTTTTATAGCAGCAAGTGAACCCCTCTCACTGAGCAAGTTTAGGAGGCTTTGTTAGAATCCGTCACCACCTCAGGCTTACTGTAAATTATAATAGAGGGGGATAAAAATATATAAGCTAATAAAATCAACCCACAAATATCATTCACCACAATACACAATCAATTTTTAGGAGGAAACCCCAAGGATAAAATCCACCACCTAAGTCCCCCCTACTTAGAATTTCCCGATCGTCGATCGACCAAATCCACTAACATACCACTTTAAACCGAGTGTGCCACAACCTCAAATATAACCCCTCTCTGATCCCTATCAAAAGTATTTCATCTCCAAGGATGACAGGAATCCACAACCTAGACATTGTTACAAGAAATGAAAAGAAAATAAAAAATCCTATAGATCCCAAGTATGAATTTAATATCTATTAGCTTCTATAGGAATTAAACTACTTCTTTTAGGTGTTGAGAATGCATGGAAGCAGAGAGTAGCAGAGTGCTCTTAAGTTTAATCACAACACTTGAGCACAATTTGAGCTTAGATGTAAGTAGGAAGTATTCTAGCTTAAGTATAATGTGTACATGTTGTATTTAATGTTTTGTCTTCTTACAAGTGGAGTGTCCTAAGGTATTTATAGATGGCTTAAGACTCTAGAGGAGTTTAAAGACATGCAATAGTCATTTGGACAATTAATGGCAGTAAGGGGGTCGAGTAGAAATCTGTTCAAAAGGTAGACTCAACAGTCAATAATAGCATGTCGATGCCTAATCAACTTACTACTAAAGATCTAGTCAACCAAAATTTAGTGTTGGTTAACTCGCTAGTATAATGTCAAAGGGCTAAACATGGTGTTCATTAGTTGGTCGGTGCGTAGTCGATGGCTGGAAATCTAATACTGTAGTATCAAGTCAACAACTGGTTGACTGCCTACTAAAGGATTTTCGATCTAATTTCTAGCCTTGGCTATTAAGCATTTTATACGAAAAATACATTATTTGTAAAAGCATATTTTTATCATTGTAATGTGTAAGATTCGACCAACTTTTAAAATTTATAACCTAGATAGTGGAAGTATCTAGGGTAGTTCAATGAGGCCAATTTGTTAGTTGTAAAAGTGATGCTCTCTCTTGCTCTCTCAAATCTCCTTTCTATGTTTTAGTTTTGATATTTTTAGGGTTTTTAAAAATTAAGGCAACGGAAAGGTGATAATGCTAAGTAGAAGCAAATTTTCAACACGACAAAACCCAATCTTCCTAAACTCACTCTAGGCATGTGTAGCCTAGAGTAATTAGGGAGAGTGTGTGCAACTACAAGCTAATAAGCATTCAAATAGAAGAACACAATTTTAAAGGAAAACATTATAATTTTTATCAAAGGGCAGGTAGTGTTTACAAAGCACTACTTGAAGAGCTCACTTAGGTAGAAGAATTCTATGCAAGTAATCCTCAAGAAGATGAATTCTAGCTACTGCAAAATAAATATAAAAGATGATGATAGAAAACTCATGCAAAGATGAAGTTGATTCTCTCTCCAAGGATAGTTGCTCCCAACTTGAAGAGAATCTTCTCCTAGCTTCCTTGATGTTTCTTCTCTCTAACTCCTCCTAGCGTATTCGTCCACCACCCTTATCTCTCTACCTAGTCATCCTCCAAGATGATGGTTGCGCCTTTGCTTTGTACCAAGGAAGAGGGAAGAAGAAGGTGGGCACCAAGGGGTCAAGGGAGCCTTCTTAATCTCCTTTCCTCCTTCTTCCTTGGATGTCTATGGTGGATTATAGGTAGAATAAAATCTAGCCAAGGATGGTTTTATTTAGTGGTAAGGTGGTGTATTTATAGGGCAATGTTGGTGCCACCTTAAAGTTCTAGAAGGAAGGTGGTTGGCGCCAAGATGGAGGACTAGATGGGTAGTGGTTGATGGATCAAGGGCTAGGAATGAAGAGCGCCACTTGATGGGATGTGGAGGGTCGTGGTTATGGGTGGAATACACCCCTTGGTGGCCAACCATGGTGGAAGGATGCCACCATTTTGGCGCCATCTTTAGAATTTCTAAAAGATGGTAATTTGGTGCCAAAAATAGAGGGCTAGATGGAAATTTGAGATGAGTTGTAGGGTAGGGATTTTAAGGGGTGTTTCGCACCAATTTTGGTGGTGGTTGAGGGTTTAGGAGGTGCCATAGTTGGTGCCATATGTGAAAGGGTGTGAGTGGTGGTGGGAGTTGATGGAAGTTAGCGCCAAAAGAGAAAGGTGGAGGTGGTTGTTTTTGGTGGAGTTGAGGGCTAAGTGGACAGGCATGTGAAGTAGAGAGGAGCTAGGGCTAGCTTAGCTAGTAGCTACTAAAGTAGGGAGGTAGGAGCTAAGAGGAGCTGTATTGGAGCTGGATGTGTCTTCATGAAGTTGGAATGTTGTTGAAGAGGGTCTTCTGTGAACTTAGCTACTAGCTTAGCTAACTAGTTCTTTGCTGGTAGCTAGGCTGAGCAGGATGAGTTGAGTTGAGCTGGACTCAACTAGCTTGGAGCTGAGGAGAGCTAAGTCTGATATGCCTAAAGACTTCCTAGCTAGCTGAGGGATAGGGCATGGCTAGCGATGAAGATGGTGGCAGCGTCATCAGACGTCCAGACTAAGTTTTGGATGTCTTAAAAGTGAAACTTGGCTGCCCTTAAATTCCTACAACCAAATAAATGCATGCATTTATTTAATACAAGATAAATAATCAAATGCATTTATAAATCTTGTATTATTTATGATACAAGATAAACTATGCAAATCTAAATTATAATGCATGTATTTATTTAATAATCAAATGCAAATATTGGTACAATCTAAAATGTAAGAACTAACCAACTTAGGCTAAAAATTAGTCCACTAATGTGAACTCATCAAATAAACCCATGCCTAAGTTTTGCTAGTCCCTAGCAAAAATGATGGAAGTGACCAAAGATTTCTGCTTTTCTTATTCCAAAAATTTACAGATCCAAACAAATGTGATAATAGCTTAGGTAACGAATCCAAGTGAAAAATCAACTTACATTTAAAGTTCGTACTTAACCCTTAGTAAGAATTCTATTAGGATAGGCAACTTCTTCCCTTAGGGATAAAGTAGAAAATAATCTGTGATTTGACCCCAACTTTTTGGCTTAGGTAGAAGATGTCTACATCAAATGGATTCATATTTGGTGGCTCACACTCATCTAGTGTTACATGTAGTCTAGTACTACAGACTCTAGATCTCTAGGCTATCAAATAAATCAACCCAGAGAAAAGATAAAACCTATGCTCTCTTAACATACCTTTGCACTCACTCTTTTTCCTCCTTTCCCTTCTGAGATCACAAATCTCACCAGATTTTGTCAATGTACTCAATGTTTGGTGGCCTCACATGGCATTCACACTTCAATTAGAGTCCTAATAACCCTATAACTAAGACATAATTCCTCAGCCAGTATTCGGGCGATCAGAAATATCGAAAAGTAGGTATGGGTCATATTTGGTGGATCTCAATGGGTGTTTTTGTTGTCTCAATGACATCGACACATGATGAAATCGGCACGAAGACATAGCTATAAACTCAAACATTTTTTTTCTTTTTTTCATTTTTTTCTTTCTTTCTTCCTATATATTTTTTCTTTTTCTCTTTTTTATTATTATTATTCTTCTTTTCATAACTACCAACACAACACAACATGACGCAAACTTTTATTCATAAGGCATTATTAGAGATGATGATGTTCAAGAGGATATTGTGTGGCATATTTGGTGGAAGTGTCTACTCTCGGCACTAGGGAGAGATGGATAAAATGAGCATATTTCTAACCTTTGACACTAATACCCTCCTTCAACCGAGGATTCTATAAAGGATGGTCGTAACCATCCACCATAGTCATAGATTTATTAGAACTCAATCTTCGTGTATTTGACTTATTTGGTGACTCTCAGGAATTCACACGCAATGTTTGCATGCAAGAATAGAGAGCTAAAACTATGCCTAACTCTGAGATATCATCATCTAATTAACCAGAACTTAAGAGTTCTTACACTAGACTTAGCGCACCAGTAGTCACTCTACTTTCACATCACAAATGTTCGGTGGATCTAGTAGAAGATAGTTTGCCAAACTCCCTACTAATTGTCCAAGGGTTCCAGAAAAGAAGCAATGCTTCTCTTCGACAAACTAAAAAGAAAATGTCTAATTGGTTTTCTTAAAAGATCCATTACCAAGTCTACATGCAAGTGAAGCAAATGAACTGAATTCTAAACTAAGAAACAATTTAAGAAGACAATTTTCAGTGGCAACTCCTTGATGAAAATCTTCTACTAGGGACTAACCAATTCAGCTCAAGAAAACAAGAGAGATTTCTTTTTTTTTTAGCTAATGCACATAACCTAAATGCCTGTAAATATTTATAAATGCTATAAACAACCATAGGTTATACCCCCCTATGCCTAAGATTAACAATGTCCTCATTGGAAAAATAAAGACATAGAAGAATATCACCTGAGGAGGAGAGTGGGAGGAGCTAAGGCTCCTCAAGCTGAAGTGCATCCATAACTTGGCCATCTGAAAGACTAACATATGATTTAAGTGGTTGGTCATTTACCTTAAAGCTCTCACCAGAATTAGGGTTACGAATTTCAACTGCTCCATGAGGGAAGGCATTAATAACAACATATGGCCCATTCCAGTGAGACTTGAGCTTTCCTAGAAATAATTTTAGTCTGGAATTGAAAAGCCAGATCCATTGGTTGGGCTCAAAGGCCTTTCTAATGATGTGTGCTTATCATGGAAGACCTTTGTATGTTGCTTGTAAGATTGAGAGGTTTTGTATGCTTCATTGTGAAGCTCCTTAAACTCACTTAACTCCAGCATGCATGCCTTATTTGCTTTATCTAGGTTTAAGTTGACATTTTTAATAGCTTAATAAACTTTGTGTTGGATTTCAGTGGGAAGGTGACACGCTTTTCCGTAGACAAAATAGTAAGGAGACATGCCCAAGGGAGTCTTATATGCTGTCCTGTAAGCCAAAAGAGCATCATTCAATTTTTTCGACCAATCCTTACAATCGGGCCTAACAGTCTTTTCCAGAATCCGCTTAACCTCCCTATTAGATACTTCATCTTGACCACTCTTTTAGGGATGGTAAGGTGTGACTATCATGTGATTGACTCCCAAATTTTGGAGTAGTCTTATGAACTGCACATTTTTAAAGTGAGGTCCTACATCACTTATGATAGTCCTTGGGCACCCATACCGAGAAATGACATTAGCCCTAACAAAATCCAAGACCATGGAATGGTCATTGGTCCGTGTGGGATTGGCTTCTATCCATTTTGATACATAGTCCATGGCCACAAGGATGTACTCATATCCAAAGGACACAGGAAAGGGACCCATGAAGTCGATGCCCCAAATATCAAAGATCTCAACAGGGAGAATAGGTTGTTGAGGCATCTCATACCTTTTTCTGATGGTTCTCATCTGCTGGCAATGTAAACATGCGCCCACATACGTATGTGCATCTCTGAATAATGTGGGCCATCAAAAGTCAGACTGAAGAACCTTATGGACAGTCTTTTTCCCACTAAAATGCCCTCCACAGTGAAGGTCATGGCAGAAACTCAGAACACTCCTTTGTTCTCCATCAGGGAAGCAACGGTGGAATAACTAGTCAGAGCCTATTCTAAACAGCTAAGGTTCTGATAAGAGACTCATCATGGCTCTTAATTATCATTAATTAACTGTTTCCCTAGTTAATTAACTAAGAATACATTAAATACAAAGTTAATTATATTGTAAGGGTTAAAATACCCAGGGTCTGCAAAATAAGTTAAAAACATAAAATTAAATGCCAATTAATCATAAAAATAATTTAATTAATAATTTGGACTCAATTAATAATCATTTAGCTAGATATTTAGTATTTAAACTAAATTAATATTATGACTAAGTATGTAATTAACTTAATTAAACTAATCATTTAAATAAATATATCTAAAAAGGGAAAAAATGTAATTTTAAGGTTAAATCTAATATTTACCTAATTTATAATTATATATAAAAAGTTAAAAAATAAATTAATTAAAATAAGCCTTAAAACTCACTATTTACATTTAGGTCCCAACTTCTTTTACAATCGAGTCCTTTTATATCATTCAGGTCCTTCACTTATTACAAAAATGCCCCTATGAACATCATCTTCTTCAAACCTTCTTCAGCTTCGGACGACCGAGAGATGCCAGTGTCCATACCCACCGATGACCGACTATCTGACATCATTCAGCCATCACCGTTGCTACCAGCACTAAGCTCACCATCTCCTTCACATCTGATGGCTCGGATCATCTTGAAATCCTAAATAATCTAGGCGACTAACCTCACCAACGTCAGAGATGACGCCGAAGGTTACATTAAACCTAGATAATATCCCATCCAGGTACAACCCCCTATTCCCCAACTCCCCCTATAAATAGCCCTCACTACCTTTGATTCCCTATTGTCTCCCTTCCCTCTTCTCCAAACTAAGCTAACAATAGGCTATTCTTCCTACACTCCGGCGACCTCTCACCTCTCCTGCAGAGCGCTTCCGGCAAAGGCATTTTTCTCTCTCACCTCCTCTTCCTCTCCAGCGGCCATGACAGGTCTTAGGAGCATCATCTCTATCTTTATGTCATCCTTTCTCGCCAGAGAACTACTCTGACAATGTCAGAGTTCTTCCTCCGTTAAGCGCCATCAACGAAGATCCTCTTTCCCAATTCATCCAGGTAATCATAGGTAACCTTAGTCCTTAGTGTAGTATAGTTTAGAGTAGATAGTTATTTAGTTTAGCGTAGTTTTAATGTTGATTTCAGGTTGTCCTCAGCTCCGGCGAGCTCCTTTAGCTTGACCAAAGCATTCTCTTGTCTTTTAAACATACGGATCACTCTCTTATCTCTGTCACGATCATTTCTACCTCATAAATTACAAGACTTATCACTTACTCTCCTAGATCCACAACACATGCACCTGAGTACCTCCGTTGTCCATGGCAGAGGTCTTAGAGACTAAATCACACCGAATGAGGGTCCTCCATCATATATTCATCACTTTAGGACCCTAATCCACTTAGTAATTATATCTATTACTCATCACACACAAAAAGCCCAATTCCACATCAACCTCTGAACTATTGTCCATGGCGAGCTCATAGGAGTTTGTCCACCTAATTCTACACTCAAACATCAATGCCTCATTGCCGTGAACGTTTCCCCTCACTCAATTGAGTGAAAGGGCAACCCTTGAGTTCAAGCAAACTCAAGATGCATTTGTACTGAAATTAGTGATTAATCCATGTATTTGATCATTAATTAGATCAATTGAGGTATTCTTGAGGTTCGTTGCAACCTCAGGAATCGTTTAAGACCTTTCTTGATTAGTTTATGGAGATTTGATCTCCAGCGAACCAAAGCAGCCTTCACTGGAGCTCCGACGAGCTCAAAAAGAACCACATCGATTCATTTTGAGATGAAGATTAATTTCAGGTTATTAAAATTGTGTTTTGATGCTTGTGACATTACAATGATCATCGTCTTCTCCAACTCCGGCAGAGTTGAAGAGGCATGTCTGATGGAGTTTAGACCCTAGGAATTGATCCATAAGCATGAGCAGAACTTGTAGAATCCATAAACACATTCAAATAGGTCTGAAAATCACTGAGTTGTTTTGTCAATCAAACCACCATCTGAGCTCAGGCGAAGAGGTCTGAGAGCACTTGTTGAGTGTTCCAAACATGACTTTGATGTATTGAACTAATTCCTAAGGTTGAATTAAACCTAATCACACTTTCAATTTGATCTAAGAAGCTCTAATTGAAAAAGTCAAATCTCAAGCTTCATGAGTCAACCCTGACTCGATTTTAAGGTTTTAAGGTTTGAATTCTATATTTTTGGAGTGCAATAAGTTCCTGCTGTGATTGCAAATTTTTAGGAACAAGTTTCAATGAATGTGATTGAGACTTGCTGGAAAGGCCAACATCTGGTCAATTTGGGTTTCAACTGGAACCCAAAGCTATTTTTGTCCATTTTGCCAAGATTCTAATTAAATTCAATCTAGATCAGACCTTTACAATCTTCTGAATCAACTTTGACCACTTTCTAATGTTTAGATTTCTCTGTTAAACTGATTTATATTTGAAATCAGAGCCCTGAACCTTGAATGAGAAGCTACGAAGCTTTTAGAGCTTTTGAAGCATGCTGCTACCTCATTCTCTCTCCCAATTGATGTGGAATTCACTCTAAAGCATTCTGAGACTCTCAAATGAGAGGTATTTCCTCCCGGCAGGTCATTTGACCTAAGATTATACATCTGGAGCAAGTAACTGACCATGCCACTCTCAAATGAGATGTATTTCCTCCCTACAGGTCATTTGACCTAAGATTATACATCTGGAGCAAGTAACTGACCATGGCAACAGTGCCATGATCCTCTTTGAATCTGTGGATCACTTCTAATCCAAGCACCAAATTGGAGCTAAAATTGGATACCCGAGATCAAGAGCTCTCATTAGAGCTTTGAATCACCCTAAATGGTGATCTATGCTGGTTGGAATCATCATCCGAATTTGATGTCGACGGGTGCAGTAGTGAAGGAGAAGCACTTGAACTTAATCCCACATCAAGAACCAATGACGCCACACCTTAGTATAAAAGTAACTTCGTGATAAGCCTGGTTGGTCGTCAGTGCGAGGCGCAACTTGAGCATTCTACTAAGGCCTACGTGCGCATGCATATGCATGCATGTGTGCACACCTGTGTGTGCGTGGGCTCAGGTGGGCGTGAGCAGATTTGTGGGCCTGGTTGGGCCCAATACTATTTAAAATAACTAAAATCCATACTAATGAACTAGGACCAGCTCAAGTAGGGTCTGGTCCCACCCCTAGTGGGCACTATGTATCCTCGAAAGAGCCAGTCCGCCAATTAACCAAATTTTTGGTTAAGTGATTAATGAGAGATTGACTTAAATCGACTAAATGTAAAGGATGAATGCACAGTAAAATGAGAAGAGGAGGGAGAAGCTATGAACTGAATGTTTAAGGGAGAGAGAATAGAGATTAAGAGCTTGGAGAGAGAGAGAGAGATGCACAAGCTGAGAGCTTAAATGATAACTGAGATTAAAGAGAAAGAGAATGAAAAGGAGAATGAGACGTCTGATGACATACTTAAAAGTCTGGATATAACATTTAAGTCATCTAATGAACTTAAGAGAAGTCTGATAAGTTAAGGTTGAGCTGAATTAGAATAAAGAAGAATGAAGTGTTTGAGCTCTAATTGTAATGATGTGCATACATCTAAATAGCCAAAAATGTCTATTAGTGCATGTTCTTAGTACCATATTAGCATCATGCATTGTAAATATTACATAACATGCAAAATCATGCATTTAGGTCAAATTGTACAAATTGTATAGTAATTATCCCCATTTATGGCCAGGGACAGGGCAACTATTAATCAAGGCCTTGGACCCAGGATCCAACTATACGGATCTGATCTAGGCGACGACTGGAGTTCAACGACTCCAAGATCACCTTGATCGGACATCCGTAGCACCAGATATAGTCCGATGAAGCTCAGAAATCAAGGGCCAAGATGGTGTCAATCTACACTTCAGACGACAAATCCGACCACACGGATGGGTTTGGATTGATGATCACAGCCTAACGGCGTGAAAATCGGTCCAATCCAACATCCATGGCACCTTCTGGAAGTCACAGAAGATGGACGACCAAGATGGCACCACGTGGCGCCATCCCAGCTGCCCAATCAGCCTAAGGAACCATCACTGCCCTTTCTCTCCTCAACAAATCGATCAATCTCAGTCGTTGGATCTTGATCCAACGGCTGAGATCAACGCCCGCTGCTCTCTCTATCCTCACGTGCCCTCTCTTTCTCTCCTCGCACGCACGATTGGATCTGGGCCATTGGATCTTGATCCAACGGCCGTGAGCGTGCGTGCCTTGGTGAGAAACTTGACAATCCAACATGATAGTGCAATGGTCATGTAGCTGCGGGTGAGACAAAGGTCGCATGTTCGAACCTCTTCGAGTGCCTCAATTCAACTAGGGAGCGAGGCGCGTTGATTTCGGCCGTCAGATGTAGATCATGCGAGCGAGGAGCAGGCGACGTAGCACAACGGATGCGCGCGGTTCACGCATGCGTTATCTCACGCAGATGCAAACGCCCGATTAGACAGGGGGCACGATGCATTCTAAGCCGTTGGATGTGAGATCCAACGACTGAGGAGAGGCAAGCGCTGACTCTCAACGGTTGAAGAAGAGTTCGAGCGCTTTAAGCCATCCGATCTCTTGATCGAACGGCTGAGAGAGCAAAGGTGTGGGCGTGCGTTAGGCACGTAGGAGAGGAGGAGGTAGCAGGCGCGTGTGAAGCTACGGTGACGTGGGGTCTTTAGTGACGCTTAATTCTGTCACTAAAGACCCCCTCACTTAATGTTTTAACTATGTAATGACCAAATTGCCCCCAATCCTTGCAACTATAAAAGGAGATCCCTACCCTACAAAATTCTCATCCCTTCCTTCACCTCTCTTCCTCTCCAAAGCTCTAAAGAAGCTTGTCTCACACCCGGGATGCTCCTTTAGAGCCAAATCCAAAGTTTTCTAGCCCCATTCTGGAAGTGGATCCCGCGACGACAACGACGTGCTGCATCATTCCCGCTTCCTCCTGCTTCGTCCTCCTTTTTCACGCTTTGTCCTCCATCTTCCAGGCGACGCTCCGTCTGACTCGTCCTCCAAGCAATCGTCGAGGAAGATAACATCTCTCCCTTCTTTTTATCACTTTCTAGAATAGAATTTCTGGCTTTCTAGCTGTAATCATTTCCCGCTTTCTAGTTGTAAAAATAGTATTTTTTTATCAAATTATTATTTTCTCTCTCTCTCTCTCTTAGTGTTAATATCAATTCCATTGTAATTATCTTGCTTTCAAACAAAAATTTCAAAAAAAAATATAATCGCGGATTTAAGATCGATGTAGCCTCCCTGTGTTCAACCCATCATTTCTTTATGAATTTTGGTTAAATTTTATCTGTTGACGGATTGCTTCACAAATCGAACTATAATGATGGGTTTTTCAAATCCAACTTCGATCACGTAGTTTTCCGCCATCAACATGTAACAAAGGCACTTATTTGAATTGTAATTTGTTTTATGCCTTACATTTTGTAACACTTATAATAAACATTCTTTTCCTTATGCTATTCATTGTAAAATCATTCATGTACTTTTCTTTTATTAATGGAATAGTTGCAGGTTTCAATTATTGAATTTTATGTGCAATTGTTCATGTGTTTAACATATTTTGTAATTAATGTAGTAATTAGTTAGTTGTTAATTTAAAATAACAAAAATGGTGAAGTAATTAAGTTTAAACCTCCTAGTGAACGACCTAGACTCAACCAATTAAAAAGAATAAAATCTAAAATGTTAGGTAAGCTTGACCCTATTGATGTGTAATTTCTCAACACAAATAGTTAAGGTTAAAAGTCTTAATTAATTGCGTAAGAAATGACTTAGGTTAACTCAAATCATTGTCATTTAGTTAGTATAGTGTCAAGTAAACCTAACATTTTGGTTTTAATTCTTTTTAACTGGTTGAATCCAGATCATTCACTAGGAGTCATAATTGTAATTATTATTTCATCATTCTTATTAGTTAAATTAATGACTAACTAATTACCACAATAATTATGATATATGTTAAGCATATGAATGTTTGCACAAAAGAGTAGACAATTAAAGCATGCAACTATTCTATTGTAGAGAAGAAATGTACATGAATAATTTGCAATAAAAACTAAGTAGAAGAATGTTGATTACAAGTTATTACAAAAATGTAAGGCATAAAAAAATGAATTTCAATGAATAAAGATGCCTTTTTTATCAATAAGCTCAAGCTCTTTCTCTTCTCTTAGCCTTCTCTTTTCTCCATTAGATGTCTTTTAAGAAAAAAATAGACTTAAAGTTCAAAGTTAGACTTCTAATCAAAGCAACAGATGTCTGTCTTTCTTTATATAATTCCTTTTAATCTTTTCTCTCTTATCTTCACTCTTCTTTTAAGCTCTCTCTCTTAATTTCTTTCCTTCCTTAGCCTCTTCTTTACCTTTATTTCTTTTCTCGCCTTTTTACATCTCTTCACTGTGCACTTGAAGATCCACACTTAGCCGATTTTTGTCAACTTAAGTCCATCTCTCTTAATTTTAACAAAAATTTGTTAATGGGTAGCCCAAGCTTTTCTGGGATACATAACGCCCACAAGAGGGCAAGACCAAACCCTACTAAGCCCAAGCCTAGTTCATATTAGGTGGATTTTAATCATTTTAGGCCCAATGCACAGTCTCGGCTCATCACAGGCCCACATACACACTCGCCCACCTGGGCCCACGCACACAGGCATACACACGTGCACGGCACGCACACAATCCGATCAAGCTCATTAGTTGTGCCCTACGCTGACGACCGAACGGCCTCTATCACTTTTTCGTATTATACTAGTGCAAACGTCCACAACTTCCCCAGGTAGGACTATCTTGCCTGTGCCTCCTTCGCCGCAACTGTGTCAGACCAATTCTTCAAATGAGGATTCTAAATGACTCACTCAGTCAAATCGAGTGCACAAAGGCTCGATTGAAAGCCCTAGAGATCCTCTATCCAATTTTAACCTCAATTTGGGCTTTGGATTAGATTTGATCCACTGATTCAATGGAGGAACATGGCTATCTCACCATGCCCAGAAGTATGTTTCAGAGAAGAAACTCAGGTCTTTTGACCTGCAGACCCTAAATTACCCTTAGTTGAGGGTCAGAGCTGCTTCAGTGAAGCACTTCGCATACTTAGGAAGAGAGAATAAGATTAGAAAAGTACCTGAAAAGCTTTAGAAGCTGAGAAGCTTCGAACTGGAAGCTCGGAGCTTAGTTTTAAGCTCTAACCTATCATACAGAGAGATTAAGTCCTTAAGATTAGTTCTAAATCATAACAGAAGGTTATTTATGACTGTTCTGGACAGGATTGTGCTTCGAATCTCAACAGGAACACCCAAGAATAGTATTGAGTTAAAGATGAACCCAAACTGTCAGAAATTCAAATTTCTCAAAATCCTCGATAAGATCCAATCAAATTTTATTTAAACATTTCTAAATTACTCTAGAAACTTAACCAATCCCTTAAATCTGTGATTTAATCATGAATTCCTTAAATTTGTCCCAATTTTGACCAAAATAGCTAAAAAGTTGACTTTCAAAACAAAGCCCCATAGATTCAAATTAATGAGCTAATCTAAACTTATTCAACCTCAGGAAGCTGTTGCGCATCTCAAATTAAGGTTTTGATAGCTCTAGAGGTGTTTCCAGACTCATCACCTAAATTCTGAAGGTTGCTTGATCGGTGGAGGATTCCAGAGGTTCTCAGGCTTAGTTCTAATTTAGAATAGGTTCTAGATGTACTACTGGTGCTTATGAGTCTATTTCTAAACACTAAACCCCAACGACTGGAGTTGGAGAAGATAGAGTTCAACAAAGAGGAATCCTTGCTGAAACATAAATTTAGATACTAGAATCTAGTCTTGAGATCACCTCTAAATGATCTGGAACTTCTCAAGGTCTTTGAAAGGCTAAGGTTCATAATTGGTTCGCTGGAGCTCACCGAAGCTCCAGTGAACACCAAGTTTATGCACTAGAGATGAAATCTCCAAGAAATGGACCAAAAGTGGTCTTAACAAGTTCCTGAGATCGCAAGGAATCTCAAGAAAATGTCAATTAATACAATTGATAATCAAATTCACGGAATTATCCAAAATTCAGAAGATCTGTCTCTTGAGTTCGTTTGAACCCAAGAGCATTTCCCTCACTCAATTGAGTGAGGGGAAATGGTCGTAAGTGTGTGGTGATGATCTAATAGTGATAAATTAGGCAAAAGAACTCCTCCTGAGCCACCATTGACAGCGAGCTCAGGAGATTGAAGTGATTTAGGCATTTTAATTATAAGCGTTAGTTTGTCTAATTAAAGGCAAGATCGGGGCCCTATAGTTGTGGAGAGGTGATGGAGGGCCTCTAATGGAGGTGATCTAAACCGTGGGACCTCCACCATGGACAGCGGACGTCTCTGGTGGAGGTGTAGTGGATTAGGCGATAAGATGATATTATCATGTAATTAATAGAGTGGAAGTGATTGCAAGTAGATTTAGAATGTGATCAATGGATTTAAAAGATGAAAGAAGCTCCTAAGGAGTTCAAGGAACTCGTCGGAGCTGAGGAAGACGACGGAATTCAAGTCATTTAACTAAGCTAAACTACTAACTAACTAAGCTAAACTAATCTACACTAATCTAGAGTCCTAATTCTACTATTACCTGGATGAAGAAGATTAGGAGACTCTGTCGAAGGATCGTGACAGAAGAACTAGAGGGTTGAGGAAGAGCTCTGGCGGAGAAGAATGCGTTGTGTAGGAGGAAGAAGATGCAGATGCAACCTCATCATTAGATGCAGCAGAGGGTGGCGGAGATCAGAGGACGATCAGAGCTTTGGAGAAGATCGAAAGAAAGGGGTAGAGGTTGCCAGAGTTTAAGGAAGAATAGCCTATTGAGTGACTCAGTGGAGGAAGAGGGTAGGGAGTCGCTCCCTCAAATCAGAGGTGGCCATGGCTATTTATGGGTGGTGGAGAGGAGTAGGGGGTTGTACTTGGACGGGAATGTGTCTAGATACAGCCTAACTCACCGACGTTGTCTTTGACACCAGTGAGCTTCTTTGCTAGTCCTAAATAGGATTAGGAGGAAATCCGAGCCATCGGATGAAGAGGAGGAGGTCAATGGAAGGTTGGCGACCATGGCGAGGTCGAAATGATGTCAGATGCTTGGTGATCGAGTGATGTGATCACCGGACTTCCTCTGTCGTCCGTAGTTGAGAAAGAAGAAGAAGACGAAGGTAGTGTTCACAGGGACGTCTATGCAATAAAAGCTAAGGACCTAATTGAAGCAAAAGGACTCAATTGACATAAAAGTTAAGGACTAAAATGTGAACAGTTAGTTCTTAGGCTTATTTTAATTCATTTCTTTTTCAACTTTTTAAATATAATTATAAATTAGGTAAATATTATATTTATTCCTTGAATTTACATTTTTACCCTTTTTAGTTATATCTAATAAAGTGATTATTTTACTTAAGTTAATTAAGTACTTAGGTCATAAAATTAATTGAGTTTAGATATTAAATAAATAGCTAAGTGTTTAATATTTGAGTCCAAATTATTAAATTATTATTATTATTAATTGATATTTAACTCAGTGTTTATAACTTTTTTCGAAGGTCCTTAGTATTTAACCCCTTTATTATAATTAACCCTGTATTAAGTATATTCTTAGCTAATTAACTAGGAAAACTAGTTAATTAGGGGTAATTAAGAGCCATGATGTGTCTCTCATCACCTATACTACAATCAACGACAACAATTTAGCAAATTCAAGTTAACCTAAGTCCATTCTTTACATGATCAATTAAGACTAATAACCTTAATTAACTGTGTTGAGAATTAAACAATCAGGTTCCTCATAGTGATAAAATTTAGCTTTAGCAAGAAACATGTCTCGCTTCTACTTGTCCCAAGTTCTGGGGGTAATGCTCGTGACCAGATAATTCACTGTATCAGCAAACCAAAGAGTTTTGGCCTCCACAGCCATTAGAGACTCATCAAGAAAGGTCTTCTCAAATATCACCAACAGGGGTTGATGCCTCAATAGGTGTTTGCACCTCAAAACACGCCTGTAATAACGCCTTCTTGTGCTATTTTCTAGCATTAACATTGCATAATAGGATCCTGTAATCGCATTTGTAAAAACACTTGCATGCATGCATTTAATCAAGAGAGGAAGAGGAGTGAAACAATCACCTACATAGTTACATTTTTCTTCAAGTGCCACCTTGCAAAATCACCCTCTTTTTATTTTTCCTCTTGATTTCTTCCTTTCTCTCCTTCCCGCGGCTGCATCCTTCCCGCGGCTGCACTCTTCCCGCAGCTGCATGCAGCAGCCACGCAGCACTTCTTCCCGTCACGTCTCCCTGCCAACGCCGCTCCCTATAGCTGCAACTCGCACACCCTCTCCCTGCTGCAGCCGGCACGCCACTCTCCCCTCCTCTATAAGTAGCTGCAGCTTCATCCTCGCGACGCAGCTGCTGCAGCAACAAAAACCCGCAGCCATCTTCTCCACCGCTTTCCCCTCCCATACGTCGGCCCTCCGTCGAGGAAGCACCCGGCGAGCAGGAGAACCCACTGTGGTGCACACCACCACAGTGGGAGCACCACCGCTCAGCTCTTCGACGAGCCGGTGGGCGTGGTGCATTCCCTCGCTTCATTTTTTCTCTTTAACGCCATTGCCGCCGCTCCAAGCTTCGAAGCTTGAAGCCACGGCAGCAGCAGCAGGTCCTCCCGCTCCTCCGCGACCGTCCCCGCAGTCGCTCACCGCCTCCGCGCGCGTCTGCAGGGCGTTCCCCGCCTCCGTCTCCGTTCTGTCCGCCTCGCAGTTGCACCTGTAGCCGTCCACCGCGCGCACTGCAGCGGCCGGTTACGGCCTCGCGCCGACCCCCGCGACCCTCCGCGACCACCGCAGAACCTCCTCCACGCTCGCTCCTCCGCGCCATCGCCCGCTCGTCGCCTTCGCGTAGGCCTGCAGAACCCTGCGCGAAGGCGCGCCCGCACCCGCCATCTTCAGACGTCCGCCTCCGCCTTCAGACGACGCGGCGTCAGACGTCCGCCGCCGCGAGCAGACGTCTTAACTCGCTGCCATCGTCCGCGCTCGCGATCTCTCCCGCTCGCTCTTTCTCTCTCTGGCGCTCTCTATCTCTCTCTCTCTCTCCCGCTCTCTCTCTCTCTCTCTCTCTTTTTCACTCACTCACAGACACACACTACACCAACACACACACATCTTCACCGACACACACACACACCCACACACACACTTACACTATACGTATAGTTATATATAGTAACATATATATACATACATATATATATATATACATACATATATCTATTATATATATATACTTATATACATAGTATATCTATATAGTTATGTATACATACATATATATATAATATATCTCTATATATATATATATACACGTATATATATATCTATATACTTATACATATACTTATATATATATACATATATACTTATATACATATATATATATACATATCTATATACTTATATATATACACACATATATATATATATCTAGATACATATATACTTGTATACATATATATATATATATATATACATATATATAGTAATATATATATATACTTATATACATATATATACACATATATATATCTATATATATATATATATATATATATATATATATATATATATATATATATATATCTATACATATATAACTATACATTTATATATATATATATATAGATATATTTACTTATATACATACATATGTACATATACTTTCATGTTATTTATTATACGCTGTATCGCGGGGATATCTGCACCAGTTGCTGATATTCCCTGATACACGCGTACAAAAAAAGCGTGGTCCCATACATCATCCATCCTCCATCCACACTCCACGCGGCACATAGTCGTGTTGGTTGCGTCTCTCTAGACGTCAACTGACTCGACATAGTGCTACACTCCATCGTCACCTCCACCCCCACCCCTTTATATATATACTACATATAAATATATATCTATAGCTACTATATTTACTTTCTATCTGTTAGCTTCCTTCTTAGTAAAAAGATAAAAAAAGGTATAAAAGTGAAAAGATAATCTTTGATTTGCAGGTACCCCGTCTTGCAAGTAGCAAGACGTGTTTTTGAAACTCTGTTTTGGCTAAAAGCCAAGGACACAATTTTAAGGGTGTGCCTCAAGAACAAGGATTACCAGAAAAAAAACCTAAATAAGAAAAATACCAAAAACAGAATAAACGAACGGAAGAGACGCGTTTTAAGGAAAACGTAGAAACTCGACTTGAACCCCACTTCCCTGAGTTCGACCCTGGGCCTAAAAGTGACAAGATAAAATCAATTAGGCCAGGTTAAAAATTTTGTAAAGAGATTGTTAGGTCTGAATTAGGTTAACCACTATACACATTTCAACGATAAAAATATCATATTAACAACCTATCCGGGCCGACCATCAATAGGCATCCTAGACAGATGATCTACTACCACATTCTCAACTCCTTTCTTATCTTTAATTTCCAAGTCAAACTTCTGGAGTAGCAGAATCCAACGAATCAAACGAGGCTTGGTGTCCTTCTTAGCAAGAAGGTGCTTTAAAGTAGAATGATCAGTGAACACCACAACTTTAGACCCCAATAAATAAGACCGAAGCTTTTCCAAAGAAAATACTACAGCAAGAAGTTCTTTCAGTAACTGTGTAGTTTTTCTGAGGGTCCATAAACATCTTGCTGGCATAATGCAAAACATGAGGTTTACCATTAACCCTTTGACCTAAGGCCACTCCCACGACGAAATCAGAAGCATCCTACATAAGCTCAAACTGGACAGCCCAATCTGATGCTTAGAGAATCGATGCAGTAATAAAGGCTTTCTTCATGACTTGGAAAGCCTTGCCACATTTGTCAAAAAAATTAAAGGAAACATCCTTCACTAACAAGTCGTAAAGTGGCTTAGAAATTTTACTGAAATCTCTAATTAGCGCCTATAGAATCCAGCATGGCTAAGAAAAGATCTAACTTGACCAACATTGGTGGGTGATGGAAGTTTAAAGATGGACTCGATTTTGACTTTATCCACCTCTAATCCTCTCTCAGAAACTACATGCCCCAAAATAATGCCCTTCTGGACAATAAAATGGTTCTTCTCCCAGCTGAGCACCAGCTTTGCCTCTTCGCAATGGGTTAAGACTTTATCAAGGTACGAGAGGCATAGGTCAAATGACAAGCCATAAATGGAGAAATCATCCATGAAGATCTCTATAAACTCGTCGATCATGTCAAAAAAGATAGTCGTCATACACCATTGGAATGTGGCAGGAGAATTACATAACTGGAATGGCATTTGGCAAAACACAAATGTGACATACGAACTTGTAAAGGTGGTACGCTCCTGATCATCAGGGAAAATAGCTATCTAATTATACCTAGAGTACCCTTCAAAGAAACAGAAGTACTTATTTGCCCGCCAGGTTTTCCAAAATCTAATCAATAAATGGTAAGGAGAAATGGTCTTTTTGGGTAGCCGTATTCAAACGGCGGTAATCAATGCAGACCCTCCAGCCAGTTGAGAGTCTAGTAGTCACCAACTCTCCTTAGTCATTTTCTTCCACAGTGATTCCTACCTTCTTGGGCACCACATGTATCGGACTAACCCATTTACTGTCTGAAATGGGATAGATAATGCCTACATCCAGCCATTCCAGGATCTCTTTCTTAACAACCTCCCGCATATTGGGGTTGAGCCTTCTCTGCATGTCATGAAAAAGCTTCATGGACTCATCCATGTATATATGATGCATGCAGAGGGAGGGGACAACACCCTTAATATCAGCTATGGTCCAAGAATAGCTTCCTTGTGCCTCTATAAACACTCAAGCAACACTCCCTTTAGCGATTCAGATAGCACAGACGAGATGATGACGAGGAGCGTGTCATTAAGGTAGGTGCCTTTTGATTGAGGGTACCAGCTAACATGTCCCCGCCTCAGGTTGGTCTACCTTCAAGTCTAGGGAGGGGACAAAGACTTAGTGTGTACTCCCAGCAACTCTTCCAATTCGGGTATATCCTCTCCATTTCCTTCGCTGATTGGAGGATAGTCCTTAGATATGACCATTTGAAGGGGATCACTACATAAGAGTGTTGGGGTAATCTCTTCAATAATTTCATCAACCATCTCAATCTGGGAACAATCTTCCAATCCAAGTTGCTTGTAGGTATCAAAAACATTCAACTGGATTTTCTTGTTCCCAAAGCCCATTTTAAGTGCACCTGATCTATAATTGATAGAGGCATTGGTTGTGGCCAAGAAGGAGCATCCTAGAATAATGGACAACTTGGTGGGCTTATTAGATGGGTCAATGTCCAGCATGAGAAAGTCAACAAGGAAGAAGTCCTCTGATGTAGACACATCCATGTAGGTTAAAATTCCTATTTATGCATGTTCCTAAGCTTGGATATGCATTGCATATTATAAATATTTCATAGCATGCATCATTCTACATTTAGAATAGTTTGTATAAAGTTTAGGTTAATTCGTGTCCTTTTGTGGCTAGGAGAGGAGATTTATTTCAAAGCCTTAGATTGACAATCTAACCATACGGATCTTATCAGGACAACAAACGGAGCCCAATGCACCCGAAATCGTCTTGATTGGAGTCCTGTAGCACACTATGCAGTCCAAGGAAGATTAACGACCAAGGGACTAGGTGACACAACTCAGAGCTTCAAATGACAAATCCAACCACACAGATGGATTCAGATCAACGATCGCAGCCCAACGACGCAAGAATTGAATCAATCCGATGTCTGTGGTGCCACCTACAAAGAAAAGAAGATAGACAGCACAGATGGTGCCATGTGGCGCCATCTAGGCTGCCCAATATCGGCCGTAGCCTCTCCCTCGCCTCAAATAGAAATCTCAACTGTTGTATCCCAATCCAATGGTTGAGATCCATCCTCGGCTGTGCCTCATGAGCTGAAGGAGAGCGTCACGCCAAATCACGACCGTTGGATCGAGATCCAACGGTCCAGACCATACGCATGCCCCATCATCCTCTCGACACTCCTGCTCCCTTGGCGTAATGGTCACCCACGCACCTCTCAAACCCAAAGCACGAGTTCAACTCCTCCAGCACCTTCAATCGATCGCAGCAGAAAGGCGTGCCCAAATTTAACCGCTCGATCGTGATCAAGCGATGCAAGACGAGCCATGCAGCGCAATGGATGAGAGCAGATACACCCACGCGCACACACACGATCGCACAAGCGGTCCGACTCCCTATTTGACGTGCCAACTGAGCATGTGATCCTCATGCAATCCCAACCGTCCATCCTCGATCCAACGGCTGTCCGTTGACCATGCCTCTGTAGTTGTGAGCGCGCGGGCATGTGCACTGGCTGCAAACCTTCAGCAACATTTGAGACAGAGTTTTAGCGACATGTTTGATGTCGATGTTGACTAAACCCTTTCTCCACCACTATAAAAGGACCCCTACCCCTCTCATTCTTCATCATCTCTTCCTTTCTCTCCCTCACCACCTCCAAGGCTCTAGAGAGAGCTTGTCACAGGCCTGGGATGCTCCCCTCGAGTAGAAAATCAAACATTTTTCCCACCTCTCATCCCCCTTCATGGAGCATTCCGTGGTCGTCCTCTCACCACTTCGGGAAGTAGATCCTCGTCACAACGCCATCTCGTCCCGTCCTCCTTCCTCCACTGCCATTCTCCTTCGTCCAGCTCCTCCCCACCTTCGTCCGAGACGCCGTCAAAGCGAGTCATCCTCCAAGAGACCGTCGAGGGGGATTCTTCTCACCTCTCTCTATCTTTCTACTTTTTAGTGTAGTTTTTCTGCTTTCTTATCTATAGAAAACTCTTTGAAATATACATTGATGTTTTCTCTCTCTCTCTCTGCCTTATTTTGCAAGTAGATTAGTTAGATTTCATCGACCTAATCTCTTACCGTATTAAAATACCAAAAAAATTACAAAAGATAAAAACAACAAAAACATATAAAATCAAAAGTGCAGTTTTCAAACTAAACGTTCGCTTCCTCGTGTTCGACTCAGGACTCCCTTTGAGTTTCGGTATAAATTTTATCTGGTGGCAGATTTCTACGCACTACAATGATGGGTTTTCTAACTCAAATCTTTTTGCATATGGAATTACTCTCATCATCCTCCACTCTCACTAGGACATCTTCTAGTAATCCCCATGGTGTCTTAAGCGATCTGTCTGCAACCTGGAGGATGACAAGGCTAGGCTTCAAATCGCCTCCTCCCAAAAGGTCGTAGACAGAGCTCTGTAGAATGTTCACCCCCACGCCCAAATCGAGCAGAGCCTTGTCAATGTGCTGGTTACCTATAACCACTGAAATATACGGGGCTTCTGGGTCTTTCATCTTGGGGGGTGTTCCATGTTGGAGCACCAAGCTAACATGGTTAGGCAGGATGACCTTAGCCTGGACCTATCTCCTAGATCAACGCTTCTGGGTACACAGGTCCTTTAGAAACTTGGCATAGGATGGGATCTATTTTATAGCATCTCATAAAGGCAAGTTAATATGGACTTTCCTAAAAGTGTCCATAATCTCGTCCGTCCTATCCTTGGCTCTAGATGAGCCAATAGAAGATTCCCCAAGAGCGGATAGGCACTCTAGATAGGGCACCCTCGGCTTCTGGGTAGAGGGGTCATCATGTTGGGATAGAGGTGGTGGAATGACGACGTCCTCCAGGTGAGTGATTTCAATCAAGGAAGGGCAGTGTGGCTCTTCCTCGGTGAGGATGGAAGTCGAGTTCGGTGCAGGAGGGGAATTATGTGGGGTGACCGTAGGAGTGCTATCAAGTTTGTTGATTTTTCCACTCCTCAACATGGTCACAACTTGAGCATGCTCCCTGAATATGACCCCCTTACCCTTTGGGTTCTCCTTAGAAGAGTTAGGCAACTTTCCCGGATCCCGCTACCTAACTGCCTCAGTAAGATGACCAATTTGGGATTGCATATCAGTAATCATCTTATTCTGAGATTGGATGACCATATTCTAATGCTCTTGGATCGCTTTCATTATGGATTTTAGTTCATTCATCTCAGAGGGCTTATTCTGAGGAGGGTTTGTATAGGATGGCAGGTATACGAGTTAAGGAGGTTGGGGTCTTGCATTTCCTAAGTTGGAAGCATCACCTTGCTTCCATTAAAAGTTTGGATGGTTCCGCCACCCTGAATTATAGGTATTGGAATATGGGTTATTACGAGGGGGTGGTCGAAAACCTTGGGCCGCATTCAGGTCAGCCTAAATCAGCTCAGGAAATTGATTTGCCAAGTGGCACTCTACAGTGGCGTGTGTAGTGCTTTGGCAAATGGAGCATTCACTTGAAGCCTAAAATATAGAGGTCGCTTGCAGGTTCATGCCGGGGTTTGCTAAAAGCCTATCAAAATTTTTGTTTAACAATTGAATTTGAAAAGCTAAACCCTAAGTAGCCCCAGCTTCATGGGCCTCTATCTTCCTTTACAAGATTAATGGTTAACTTTCTTAATTGGCAGAGGACATGTGTATGCAATTATCACTCAATGTTTCAAATAAAGTCCAGGCTTCATCCTCTGTTTTGGTCATGAAGGTTCCAGCACAGGCTACATCGATGCTTTGCCTGTGCCTTTCAGATAATCTGTTATAGAACCTCTCGACCAATTACCATCTTGGCACTTGATGGCGGGGGCACAACCTAAGCAAGTCATTACAGCGCTCCTACGTTTCGTGAAATTGCTCCCCTTCCTGTTGAGTAAAACCCATAATCTCTCTCCTATAATGATTGGTCTTACTCATAGGAAAGTACTTTTTCAAGAATTCTCCTTTTAAGGTAGCCCAATCATTTACCCTTGCATCAAGGGTATGATACTAGTGCTTCACCTTATCCTTTAAGGAGAAAGGGAATAAGGTTCTCATTAGGGCTTCATCAGTAAAGCCCTAGAGCTTCACCATGGAATAGACCTTGGTGAATTCCTCAAGATGCCTATAGGGATCCTCCCTAGCAGTACCATAGAAAGAGGGAAGCAAAGATATGGTGCTGCTCTTGATTTCATAAGGATTATCCACTCCAAGTCTTTAGATAGGTAGGGCTTGGCGAGTTGTAGGGAGGAAATAGTCTCTCGAGGTTCTCTGATTTTCACCAACCCTAATTTCTTCTTCTAGTCTCTCTTCTGCCATCTTTCTTCTTTCTTGGTTGGTTTTCCTAATAATTCTCTCAGGTTTCGGGTTAAAAACAAGACTCCTTCTAAGAGAGTGCCTACCAAGCATATACCAAGAAAACACAAGACAAAAGGTCTTTTGTTACTTTAAAGCACTTTAAATACTCTTCCAACTTTCCAAATTGGCCAAATAGAGTCAAGGCAATGTTTCTCCATTCCCACGTAAGTGGTATAAGAGAAATGAGGCACTTGAGATTCCTGGTCAATGCCTGTTAAGGAGGTTGAGGTCACTTTAGTTCTTTTGGGTGGCCAAACAAGTTGTCAGTCCAGTTACACACCCTAATTTGACCTTCGAGTGCCCTAAAGACATACACTTTGTTGCAATGATATTCTCAAATGCTCAAGTAAAAAGGTACTCCAAGGATGGAACCAAGGGATGCAAGTAGGGTGAACCCTTCCTTTGAGGAGATGCGTTAGCGGTGCCTCTTAACTACCCTTGAATTCCTTTAAGGGGTGTCCCCCTCCTTAAAGTATCAAGTCACTCAGGCAAAAGTTAATACCACTGTCACGAAGCGAAATAGGATGGTTTTCACTGATAAAGAGATCGATGCCTATAACCTTAATGGTCTGAATCCTAGTGCAGTGCTTACAACGCATGTTCGGTGCAAGACGTATGCATCACACCGCGAAAAATGATTTTTCTTTTGAAAAATCGCAATCAAGTTGTTCAAACACTTCCTAAATTTTTTACTCCTCTTTTCAAATTAATGTGACCACTTGATTAATCTTTTCAAATCAACTTAAGTGGTCTTCTTTAATTACATCCAAATGCAATGTGTGTACAGATAACTGATGTAGAAAGACAGGAAGTATGCACCTTGCTCCAACACTCTACGATGCAGAAATGCATGCAATGCAATAACAAAAATCTAAATGCTACTCAAGCACTCCTAGATGGTTGGCCTATGGATATGCAACTTTTAGCAGGAAACTCAGATTTTTTTTTATAAATAAATGCACAATCAAAAGAAACTAACCACCTAAGATAGAATAAACCTAGTATCTAAAGAATTGAGGACACTCCCCCAAAAACTAGCCCCAGTTTACAAGGACGAGAAAATAAATAATTAGACTCAACCCTAAAGAGTCTACTCTAATATGCTAAATCAGAAGTCTAAGAGGCAGAATCCTCTGAGATGTTCCTCCTTGCCCTTCAAACGCATGGGCTCAAGGCCCACATGCAATTGTAGTTATCCTAAAGGTCACGACAAGGTCCACCAAGACGAGCGTCAATTGTGTGCTCCTCTTCCTCCAGAATGTATCTCGCACAAAAGAATGATATCTTAATGAATAGCAATAAATAGGAATAAATGCAAATAGAAAATTAATGCGAGTTTACTAGGCCCGTTGCCTCCCCAGCAATAGTGCCATTTGACAAAGAGGTTTTCACTTAAGTAAAATAATATGTCATTGTTGTATTTTATGTGGTGAAAAATCTCTCAATCAAAAGTATAAA
This sequence comes from Thalassia testudinum, assembly GCA_037157565.1. NCBI lineage: Eukaryota > Viridiplantae > Streptophyta > Magnoliopsida > Alismatales > Hydrocharitaceae > Thalassia > Thalassia testudinum. The sequence continues at coordinate 17,303,568 of JAZHRO010000015.1, read as the reverse complement.
AATCTAACCACAAGGATCAAGTCATCTCCACGAAGAGGCTTAAACTAATACACCCACAAATATTTCTCGAAATCACTCTCACCAATGTTTTCCATTATCAGTATTTCATGCTTTATAGCCATCTATATTCATTCATGAAACTAACTGAACAACATGTAACTGAAATAAAGAAGAGGGACATTCATGCAAATTTACTTCAATAAAATAAATTAGTTGACAAATAATGGAGTGGCAATGGCATGGGAATGTAATTATTAATATGAAATTTATTGTAGCAAAACAGAGCAAGTCACTCACACCTTCGCACAAAATGGAGAAGGGCAAAGCTGACTGCGAGGAGCTCAGGAAGGTCGGTAGTGGCGAAGGTGTCCCAATGGCAATGGTGGCATGGACGACGACGGCTGGAGGCGATGGTTTGATGGCGATGAAGCCCAGCAACCATGGGTGATGCATCGAGTAGGAGTGGTGCTGATCAGGCGAGGGTGAGGAAGGTTGTCGTGGCTCTGATGTTCGCAAGGAGGAGGATGGCGAGGGTGCTGGTGACGTCGGTCAGGGACACCCGAAGACGAAGGTGGAGGGGGTGATGGCGATGGCATTCGTGTGGTAGAGGGCGATGGAGGTGGCAGCTGAGAGCAAGTGGCTGGCGTGCAGGGGTGGTAGCGAGGCACGTACGCGAAGAGGGAGTGGTAGCAAGCGTAGGGGAATGAGGTGTGGTGGTGAAGGTGATGGGTTTACACAAGGGTTGCAAGTGGTAAAGAAGAAAAAGAAGAGGAAGATGAAGCTGAACAGTGGATGGTGATGGATTGTGCTAATAGCATTGGTGATGAGGAGGAGATGTTGAGCGAATGACTGGTGGTGGTGGTGCTCTGTGTCACTAAGCACCACCGCGTCAAGGCGAGCGGAGGAGAGGCGAGGTTGATGTCGATCCACAATGCATGCTTGGATTCACGGTGAAAGCCGAGATCACGGTGGTGGATGGTGCGAGGAAGAAGATCGTTCCCGAGGCCGCCAAGAGGATGCACCTGTTTCTTCTCCTTTTAAAAATCCTCTACTTGCTTTCTTCTACTGAGATTTTTTCCAACCACTCGGCGAAGATCGCGAACGGTTGGATCCGTGGAGGGATAGGGCACAGCTGGCAATGAAGATGGTAGCGTCGTCATTAGACGTCCAGACTAAGTTCTGGACTCTTAAAAGCGAAACTTGGCTGCCCTTAAAATCCCACAACCAAATAAATGCATATAATTATTTATAATACAAGATAAACTATGCAAATCTAAATTATAATGCTTGCTGTTGAACGAGAGAGTTGCTACGCTAACGTGTTTGATTTTGAAAACCTGTCGTTGTAGTTTGAAAGCGAAGAACTCGTGTTCAACAAATAAAATTTATACCGGAATGGAAATCCCGGGTCGAACATAGGGAGGCGGACGTTTGATTTAAAAACACGCATTTGATTTATCTGTCACGAAGTAAATTAATTGATTAGAACTATCTAACTATTTACAATTAATAGAAGAGAGAGAGAGTAAGAGATAGAGAGAATATTACAAACAGAAACCAAAATGAGATGTATAATGAACATGGAATTCATCATTAAAAAGATTGTTTGATTCACTAAACATTATGACTAGAAAGCAGAAAACGATTACACTAGAAAGTAGTAAATCTACTCTAGAAAGCATTAAAAGAATGGAGAGAGAAATATCCTCCTCGACGGTTGCTTGGAGGATAAGCTAGACGGGACGACGCCTGGACGAAGAAGGATGGAGCAGGACGAAGGAGGGCGAAGCAGGAAGAACGAGAACAGGGCAGCACGTCGTCGTCGTCACGGGATTCTCTTCCGAAAGGGGGACGAAAAAAATGACTTTATCACGCGAGAAGCATCCCGGGTGTGGGACAAGCTTCTCTTGAGCTTTGGAGAGGGAGAGAAGAGAAGGAAGGGATGAGAATTTCGTATGGAGGGGGTATCCTTTTATAGTTGCAAGGAGTGAGGGCAATTTGGTCATTTTAATTTGAAAATCATTAAATCAAGGGTCTTTAGTGACGGGTAAAACCGTCGCTAAAGCCCCATCATGGGCGTAGCGGGTAGCGCCAGCACGCCCGCTCACCTCCCACGCCACCCACATTCTCTGAATCTCGGTCGTTCGATCGTGAGATCGAATGGCTGAGAGCGCTTCTCAAGCCTACTCCACCTACAATTAACCGCGTGCCTGCACGTACGATCCCGTGTGAGGCGCGGCGTGCAATAGCGTGTGCGCTCGATCGGGCGATTTGGGCCATCCACAGCCGATCAAGCGGTCGAATTTAATCGCGTGCGCACTGTAGATCGCGAGTCGAACTCGCGTCCTGCGATCGTGCAATGACTCGCGACCACTGCGCTGCACGATGGATTGTGTCGTGCGGATGTTTTAAGAGGTGCGTGCTCGTGGACGTTGGATCAAGATCCAACGGACCAGATCGTGCGTTGGATCTTCTTTGGAGAGGCAGCGGTGGTCCTGAGGGCCGGTTGGATGGCTGAGATGGCACCACATGGCGCCATCTTGGCCGTCCAACCTTCTAAATGATGTAGATGGTGCCACGGGTGTCTGATTGGAAGTCCAACCTTCGTTAGGCTGAGATCGTCGATCAGAATCCATCCGTGTGGTTGGATTTGTCGTTTGAAGTGCAAATTCACACCATCTTGGCCCTTGATCTTCTAGGGTTCCCCAGTCTCTATCTGATGCTACAGATGTCTGATTAGGGCGATCTTGGAGTCGTTGAACTCCAATCGTCACCCTGCTCACATCTGTACGGTTGGATCTTCGATCCAAGGCCCCGATAAAAAGTTTTCCCTGTCCATGAACATAAAAGGAGACAATTAACCTCCATTTTATTCAAACTACTCTAAATGCAAGATAATGCATGTTATGCAACATTTATAGCATGCAAAGCAATCCTATGCTTAAGAACATGCATAAATAGACATCTTAAGTAGTCTAAACATGTTTATATCATACCCCCATGCCTATCTTTTGCTAGTCCCTAGCAAAAACTATATGCTATTTATAAAAGAATTAGGTTGGATTATTTGGGCTTTAGTTATTTTCAATCATTAAGAAAATGTTTACTTAGGATCTGAACTTTCAAAGACACAATAGTGTCTGAGTATCTACCAAAATGCAGATCGCCTCAAGCCATCGCCTTATGCAAAGAAAATTTTCTTTTTCTCCTTTTCTTCTTTTCTAATTTTTTTGGATTTTCGAGTTTTAGGGTTTAAGAGTGGCTTTCCACGGCCATTCAACTCACCCAAGATTTGATGAGAACCCTAAGTTCTAAGCATCTTATTGTGAATGTGATAGACTCGTTGACCGGTAGTTAAAATGGACTTCAGATTTCTACGCCTCTAGGTGACCTAAAAAAAAGAATTCTGCCTAAAGGTGTATCTTTACAATCTGTAACTTTCTCCCTACTTTTATTTTTTTACGGGGTCAACACAAGGGTGAATCTAGTGTATATCTCCCTAGTTTATTCTACTTCTCCGCTTCTTCCTAAGTGTTTTGGGAATTTTCAGTGCATTTATTGAGCTGGGTTCTGGACAACCGATTGATGAGTTGTTACCACCGACAACTTGCTAGCCATACTCGTATAGCAAAGTGTGGCTTATTTCTTTTTTCCTTTTCTCCTTTTCTCTTTTTTTTTTTGACTCTCTTTTTTTTTTAAGTAGGCGGCTTCCCTGGTGATGAGAGCCTCATCATGAGCCATAACTAGCTCATTTTGACCCAATAAAGAAGATAAAAGCTCCTACATAACTTAGAAGAAGGCCTAAATGAAGGAATAAGTGCCCTGAGAAGAAAACATGAATTAAAGGTTAAAACTGCAATTTTACCATTGCAGTACATAAACGGGATTTCTCAGACGTAAAACATAGGTCAAAAGGTCTAAATAAGATAAAAAGTGGGTTGAGTCAATCAGAAATGGGTTCATGTGCAATTTAGGAATTAAATGACATTTGGTAACCCTAAAATAGACCTACTTAAATTAACAAGGTTCCGATCAGAATAAAAATCAAGTAAACCCTCTAAAAATCATGGAAAAATATCCAATAGGGTTTAGAACACTTAATTTGGCCTTTGGAACCCAGTTTGACCTAGATTAGGGTCCTAGCTCATCAATTAACCTAATTTGGGTTTTTACGTAAAATTTTCAGTCAAACGTGGTCAAACCTAAAATCCAACTTCACCATTGGATTCCTTAGGTCAAAATTAGGTTTGTACCAAAATTTGGACCTAAGGGGAGGTCATCTTGACCTACTTTGCAATTTAGTACACCCAAATCACAATTTGACCCCTATCTTTTGAAAATCATTACAGAGAGCCCCCTATTTTCCTCGTCACCTTTGCAATCAAGTCCTGCCGCCATTGTTAGGGCATAATCGACCTCCGGCGAGGTTTAGAGAGGGAATACTCTCTGATTCCTCAGAGATCCCCTCCCAGAAATGGAAGGAAGATTCTCTAAGGAATTCCCTTCCATCTAAGGCCAATCACGATCTCTGGTGTGAACCCAATCTCTCGTGCGAATGCACGAGGGATTTGGGTATCCACCCTCTTTCCTTCTCCGACGAGCCGTTGGAGATGATTGCGCGCTCTCCACGCACTAGAAAGTTCGGCCAGCACTTATAAAAGAATCCCCAAACTCAGCCGATGTATTTCAGACTTGTCTTGGCGGAGATTCCCCCAAATTTTCCTCTCTTCCATCTCCGGCCAAGGAACCCACAAGCTCCGGCGACCTCATCCCCTCCTTCTCGTTGCTCTGCTGCCATACCAGCAGCAGAGTCCACTTCACCTCTTCCTCCCGCGTCGCGCCGTACCAAGCGCGCGTTCCCCTGACCTCGTCCTCATCGTCGCTCCCTCCCTCAGGGTTCTTCTTCTCCGACGACGGCAGCTACGAGTCGTCCACTCCGTTGCCTCCCTCCCTTCCAGAACACTCCAGATACATTCTCCATCTTCCCCTCTCTCTTTTCCCCTTTACATTTCATTTAATTGCCCCTCAACACTGCCTAACCACCCTCATTTTCCACGTCACCGACCGATCTCCGGCGAGTCGCCCCCATCATTCCGTCCCTCCACATGCCTTGCCAACTGTCTCATAAGCTCCGCCTCACCACAAGGAACAACCTCCGCCCATCCACCAGCCCTCTACGCCTCCACCACAGCCCCCCGAACACCCCCACACTTCCGGTCACAAGACAACCTAGGCACGCACGCCTAGGTCATCCTACGATCTGCTTCACCGTGCACCACCTTCGCCGTGCCACGGCGAAGGTCCCCAGATGGTCTGATTAAGCCAAGAGGCTTATTTTGTGTTTGACAGTATTCCAGCCCCTGCCGCCATTGACGGGTGAAGCAGCTTCGGAGCAGCTCCAAGCTTCAGGACCTCCAGCCTTCAGGTGCAGCGGACTCGGGCGAGCAGTGCGAAGACATCGGGTCCAGTAAGGAGCGCAGCAACGTCCGCAGCCTTGACAATCGAAGAAGAATCTTCTGCGGGTGCGCGCGAGAGCAGGGCTGGACTAATAGTCCCACATCGGCGAAATGCAAAGCGCAGGTATGATTTAAATTGCTTTTGTGTTACTGTCTATTCGCCTCCGAACGCACAGGGGTGAGGTCCCTCACCTTACCCATGCTCGCCTCGTCCACGGTTTCACCTCACGGATCTGGCGGGCTCCGACCCGACCCATTATGAGCACACCTTGCACATCACCCACACGCCGGTGCGCCTGGTCCCGGGTGCGAAATCCGACCCGATTACCCGTGGCTCTGGGAGAGCGTCCTGGAGTAAATTTCAGAGAGAGAGAGAGAGACGTGCGGGTAGAGGGGCAGGGTAGGTTTTGCTTCCACCTCTCTGTGCAGGCAGGCTGAGCGAAGAAGAGAAGAAACTTAGCCAAGGAAGAAAAGGAGAGACTGCTAAGAAGAAGAAGACAGAAGAGAAAAGAAGCAATGGCAGGAAGAAGAGAAGAGACCAAGGAAGAAGAAGCCTTCGCAGAAGAGAGAAGACAAGGAAGAAGAGACACTGCAGAGAAAGAAGAAGAAAGGCCAAGACAGAAGACCAAGGAAGAAGAAGCAGAATCTAAAGTGAGAAGGGAAGACCGAAGAGAAAGAAGCAAGGCAAAAGAGAGGCTGCAGAGAAAGAAATATCAGAAGAAGAATAACACTTTTAAGACGTCTGATCACAAGATCAAATGTCCAATTTTACTCTTTTGTCACAATTACTTTTTAACCGCATACATTCATATTTGAATTCAAGTTTTGAGTAAATTAGAGTGTTCAATTACATTCGAGATTAGTAGTAAATTCCAATTGCTCCCTGTGTTCGACCTCGGATACTCCGATTTTCGAGTAATAAAATCTTTTATTTGTTTACGACGCTTGACCACCTATACTACGACGCAATAACTGTTAAAACACGATCGAGCAGTGTCGCCTTCAACACCTGGTCTAAGATTTACCTAAAGACAGCAAAAAGAGAAAGATCCAATTACTAGGCTCTAGACAACCTACCTATGGGCTGTTACCCACGATAACTTGCCAGCCATATCACCCTAGAAGGTTCATTAGCTACCCAATTTCTGTTAAAATCGCTGAACAATGAGTCAGTGACAAGATAATGTGTAGATGCCTAAGACTCAAAATTCCGTCAAATCAGAGGGAGGGTTAATAAGTCGTGTACTTATCACCTAAACTTATTTACTCCAATTAAAATAGAATTTAGGTTGGCGAGGGCTCGAAAAATAAATCCACATTTTAGTGGATACATGAGCTGATTAAGTCAAAAGACCTGAAGGATCTTTGTATTCAAATCATAATGTAGTATTTCCTAAGATAGAAAATTTTCTTAAACCCAAGTTCTCTTTCCTAATTCCAAAAAAATTTTTTTAATAAAAGAAAATAAAACAAATCTACGAAGCAGATGACTTAATTCAAAGATGAATATCCACCCCCCCATGGCTATCTAATGCAATGTCCTCATTATATTAAAAAGACATAAAACAGAGTGGAATAGAGTAGAAAACACCTGAATTGCGTAAATGTCAGGTCCGCTCCGAAATAAAAACTAAAAAGAACTGTATACATGCTAAATTTAGTGCCTTCAGCCAGGCACACTATACAAAGAAGAGAAATAAAGAATTCACAAGTGCAGGTCAGAATCAGAATAAACAGAAGAAACCTCTGACCTGTCAGCAGAGGTCCACAGATGTGGACCAGATTGTGGTGCAGACCCATACCCCATAATTGAGAATATCTCAGGTTCTGGATAAAAATTACCCAAAACCTAAAATCAGTATGCAAGCGGGGTCAAGCCTGTGATTTATGAGGAAGCAACCCAAGACCAAGAATCTGTGTTACAGAAAATTCAAAAGGATAATCAATGAATGTATGCTTAGGTTGGACATCCTTAGAACAGATGTCGTAAGGGTCCTGGTTTGATGGTTTCAGCTTAATAGGAACCCTTCGACTCAGTTTTCTACTTCCTCCGGAACATGCTTCCCAAATCAAAATTTCCCGGCTCCTATCCTCCTCATTCAGCATGTCAAATTCCAGGACCTCTTGCATATTAATCACCCCATCTGAAATCTCCAAGTCTAAAAGATGTGGCTAAATCAGAATTGACTTGGGTCTAATTATCTCAGAAACAGAATCATCGATAAGCTCAATGGGGTGTAACTGACAATCAGGGCATTTGATTGAATCCTCCAGAAAATGCAATTCTGGATTCATAATGTGAGCCCTAATAAAATTAGTTTCCTCAGTTATTGGGTATCAAATGATCTTTCAGCTTCCTCAGGTCCAATCGTCTCACAAAAATCGTGTTTTGTAAACTCGCGTGAGACTTCGCAACTTGAATCTTCATCATCAGAATCAAAGAAATCAAGATCCATATTAATGTATGTTCCAAAATCATCTGTCACTTTCTGTTCCAAGGAGACATACGTTTCCTCGTATCCTGGCTCATGGATCTCAGGTGAAAAAATCATATCATCCTTAATTGGCTGCTCTAATTCAATCTGGTCAGCCTCATAACACGTGTCCCCCTCAACAGGTGCCTGAACGGGTTCTAACATTGGCTTTCTTGAAGGGAGTTCATCCTGAGAATCATCCCACGACTGAACTAAAGCAATCATAAATCTCATCCTCAATTTCGCTAACTTCCCAAGTAGAAACTCACCCGGGTTCTTATCCTTAACATCCTGGAGCCAATCCAACAAATACATATTCAAATCAGCAATCATCTGAATCAGGGGCTCCAATCTTTCTATGGAAGGTGTTGGCTGAACTTCTAAAGTTTGGATGATATTCCTCAAGTTAGCCAGAACCTTATCTTGAACCTGGTTATCCTGAACCAAATGGTTGGTTCAGGGTTGGGCGGGTTTGGGGTCAATGCAGAGGAGTTAACGAATTCAGATTCGTTATACCCTTCCTGATAATAGGTCATTTCAGATTATTCAAAAGGTGGTGATGACCTAAAGGCAGTGTAATCAAAGGATGGGTAAGAATCAGTGTATCCTTCTTGATTGTAGATCGTATTAGGTTGTTTATGAAAGGTTGACAATCTATAATCGATGTGGCTCTGAGAAGGATAGAAATCACAATCAAAGTGTTCAGGGTTAGACCTTAAACACGGAGGTTCAGAACTGTATCCCCAATCTGAGTTATCCCAACTAACTGATGGTTGATTACAGTACGAATCGAATAATCGTCATGTTGAGGATAATTCAAAAAAGGAGGGAAAGAGCGAGAATGCGTATAATATGTGGAAGGACTCATGAGAAACAGGAGGAAGAAAGGCGCCCTGCAATACAAGCAATCAAACCTGTCCATAAGTGGGCTAGCCTAAAGACCTACAGACTCCAAAAACCTGTCTTGAGATAAAGGAACGATTTGATCTACTTCTGTTTGTTCAATCCAACCAGCTAGAAGGAGGGATTGGGGAGAAGGTTCTTCCTTTGACATGCTCCTCCGGTTCCTAGTATACCCCCCAACCGTGATCGTTTGATTCAGCTCCCCTAGCTAGACATCAGATTGAACAGTAGAAACAAACTAATCGAAACTAATCTCGTTCTGGGCTCTGAAGAGCGAGTCGAATCCCTAAGGCCAACGCCTACTCTGTTTTATTTAGGGTTAGGTTTGAATGTGCTTTGGAATGTGATGGGCCCTTTATATGGGTTGTGCCCTTAATGATTGATTAATTTGTGTGTGCGTGCACAACCAGTGGTTTTCAAGCAAGATTATTTTTGATGTAGTGAATTTTAGAGTTCAAATCTTGCTTAGTAGGTTTTAGGATTCAACTTTAGGTGTTTTCAAACAAGTTTTGTTGGCACACCAGGTTTTAAAAGCACAGGTGGAGATGTTTTCCTTTAAAACTTAAAAGAATGTGGAGTGCCTAGTAAATCCCTAATAATTGAACCTAAGTGGCAGCTACTTAATGAGTTGATTTTAATTGAAGTGGTGCGGCCCAATCAACTCAAACAATTAGCTTATTGCACCACTTAATTAGGCACACAAGTGATTTCCTAATCTGATTTCTACTCAATTATGTGTTTGAATGTGCGTACCGGCTCCAAAGATCGGTTTACCGGTTGAGTTTGAAAATCAGATGAGGTTGTGTACCTCTGTGAGATTTTTTTAATTTTCTTTTTAAATAAGGAGGTTGGGGTGAGTATGGGTGTCAAACAACAAATAATCTAACCCTAGAGTTTATAAGAACACCTAGGTTGATTGATGTTGGTGTTATTATATGGTGAAATGAAATCTAATGGGTGGGAGGTGGGGGATAACTTACAGAACCTTCCACAACACTTTTCTCCGATCTTCCGCTTTTGCTTGTCTTGAAAGAGTACCTGCAATCACAATAAGAAAGGAGAGAAGTGAGGTAAATGATTTGTAAGCTAGAAAACGCGAAGAAAAATCAAAGATCGTCGCCTCCCCGGCAACGGTGCCAAAATGTTGAACGAGCGAGTTGCTATGCTAACGTGTTTGGTTTTGAAAACCTGTCGTTGTAGTTTGAAAGCGAAGAACTCGTGTTCAACAAACAAAATTTATACCAGAATGGAAATCCCAGGTCGAACACAGGGAGGTGGACGTTTGATTTAAAAACACACGGTTGATTTATTTGTCACGAAGTAAATTAATTGATTAGAACTATCTAACTATTTACAATAAATAGAAGAGAGAGAGAGTAAGACAGAGAGAGAGAATATTACAAACAGAAACCAAAATAAGATGTAGAATGAACATGGAATTCATCATTAAAAAGATTGTTTGATTCATTAAACATTATGACTAGAAAGCAGAAAACGATTACACTAGAAAGCAGTAAATCTACTCTAGAAAGCAGTAAATCTAATCTTGAAAGCATTAAAAGAATGGAGAGAGAAACATCCTCCTCGACGGTTGCTTGGAGGACGAAGCAGGACGAAGGAGGGCAAAGCAGGAAGAACGGGAACGGGGCAGCACGTCGTCGTCGTCACGGGATTCGCTTCTGAAAGGAGGATGAAAAAAATTGACTTTATCACGCGAGAAGCATCCCGGGTGTGGGACAAGCTTCTCTTGAGCTTTGGAGAGGGAGAGAAGGAAGGGATGAGAATTTCGTATGGAGGAGGTCTCCTTTTATAGCTGCAAGGAGTAAGGGAAATTTGGTTATTTTAATTTGAAAATCATTAAATCAAGGGTCTTTAGTGACGGATAAAACCATCGCTAAAGCCCCATCATGGGAGTAGTGGGCAGCGCCCGCACGCCCGCTCACCTCCCACGCCGCCCACGTTCTCTGAATCACTATCGAACGGCTAAGAACGCTTCTCACGCCCGCTCCACCTGCGCGTACGATCCCGCGTGAGGCGCGGAGTACAATAGCGCGTGCGCCCGATCGGGCGATCTAGGTTGTCCACAACCGATCAAGCAGTCGAATTTAATCGCGTGCGCGCCGCAGATCACGAGTCAAACTCGCGTCATGTGAAAGCGCAACAACTCATGACCGCTGCGCTGCGCGGTGGATTATGTCGCGCGGATGTTTTAAGCGGCACGTGCTCGTGGCCGTTGGATCAAGATCCAACGGCCCAGATCACGCGTTGGATCTTCTTTGGAGAGGCAACGGCGGTCCTGAGGGCCGGTTGGATGGCTGAGATGGCACCACGTGGTGCCATCTTGGTCGTTCAACCTTCTAGATGATGTAGATGGTGCCACGGGTCTCTGATTGAGTTGATTTTCACGTCGTTAGGCCGCGATCGTCAATCCGAATCCACCCATGCTGTTGGATTTGTTGTTTGAAGTGCAAATTTACACCATCTTGGCCCTTGATCTTCTAGGGTTCCCCGGTCTCTATCTGATGCTACAGATGTCTGATTAGGGCGATCTTGGAGTCGTTGAACTCCAATCGTCACCCTGCTTACATCTGTACAGTTGGATCTTCGATCCGAGGCCCCGATAAAAAGTTTGCCCTGTCCATGAACATAAAAGGAGACAATTAACCTCCATTTTATTCAAACTATTCTAAATGTAAGATGATGCATGTTATGCAATATTTATAGCATGCAATAAAATCCTATGCTTAAGAACATGCATAAATAGACATCTTAAGTAGTGTAAACATGTTTACATCACATGCATTTATTTAATAATCAAATGCAAATATTAGTACACTATTGGATCGAAAAATCGTCACAAAGAGGTTGAGTTTTGAAAATCCATCATTGTAGCATGATTTGCAAAGAAATTTGTCAACAAATAAATTTTATCGAAACTCAAAAAGAATTTTAGGTCGAACACAGGAAGGCTACATCAATTTGAAATCCGTGATTATTTTTTTTTTTGTTATTTTTGTTTAGAAAGTGAGATAATTACAATGAATTAAATGAGAGAGAGAGAGAGAACAAACACTTTATAATATGAATGATGTTTTACAACTAGAAAGCGGGAAATATTACAGCAAGAAAGTAGAAAATATTACAACTAGAAAGCAGTAAAATCTACTCTAAAAAGCAGTAAAGAGAAGGGAGGTGAGAAGTTATACTCCTTGACGGCTGCTTGGAGGACGAGCCAGATGAGGCGACGCTTGGAAGACGGAGGGTGAAGATGGAGGATAGAGAATGAAGCGGGAAGAACCGAGGGCGAGGCACGGTGTCATCGTCACGGGATCCTCTTCAAGAATGGAGGCGAGAAAAACTTTGATTTTAACTCTAAAAGAGCATCCCAGGTTTGGGACAAGCTTCTTTAGAGCCTTGAGGAGGGAGAGAGGTGAATGAAAGGATGATTGAAATGTGGGGGGCATAGGTCCTTTTATAGGTGTAGAGGTTGGGGGCAAAAAAGTCATCTCACACTTGAAAACATTAATTCAGGGTCTTTAGTGATGGATTTAAGCATCACTAAAGACCCCAAACCTGGGCATAGGTTGCATGCACGCCGTGCCTCCTCCTCTCCTTGTGCCTCAATGCCTACGCACATTCAAAAATCCTTAGATGGCTTAGAATCCATCTCGCACGCCTTGATAGCACCTCATCGCGTGCTTGCGTGGATCAAGCGTTCAAACGCACGTGATCCGTGTGCCCAGATCGCGCCACGTCGCCGCTTCATCCACTATCTACGCCACATCCAACAGTCCAATTTGACTACTCGGCACCCACGCCTTGATTTAACTCGAGGTCGGGCTCGAACCCACACCTCCCTCTTCTTCGTAACGCTCTTCACCAACGCACTACACATGCATTTGAGGCGTGTTTACGCATTTAGGTGCGAGCTCTCTCAGCCATTGGATCGTGATGCAACGGCTACGATCGTCCGCGCGGTTGAGGAAAGAGAGGGCAACGATGGTTCCTTGGGCCGGTGGGTGACTAGGATGGCACCACATGGTGCCATCTTGGCCATCCATCTTCTATGTCTTATAGATGGTTCCACGGATGTCGAATTGGACCAATTTTCACATCATTGGGCTATGATCATCGATCCAAACCCATCCGTGTAGCCGGATTTGTCATCGAAAGTGCGAATTTACACCATCTTGTCCCTTGATCTCTGATCTTCCTCGGATTACATCTGATGCAAAGGAAATCCGATCAGGGCGATCTTGGAGTTGTTGAACTCTGATCATTGCCCTAATCAAATCCGTACAATTGGATCTTCAATCCGAGGCCCCGATTAAATGTCGCCCTGTCTCTGGCTACCAAGAAGAAATTACTATATAATTTGTCCAATTTGACCTAAATGCATGATGATGCATGTTATGTAATATTTACAATGCATGATGCTTATATGATACTAAGAACATGCATTAATAGACATTTTTTGCTATTCAGATGTATGCACATCACACCCCCATGCCTATCTTTTCTAGTCCCTAGTAAAAACTATATGCTATTTATAAAAGAATTAGGTCAAATTTTTTGGGCAAAAGTTATTCTTCAACACTAGAAGATTTTTACTAAGGACTTGAACTACAAAGACACAACAGTGCCTGAGTGCCTACCAAAATGCAGACCGCCTCAAGCCCTCGCCTTATTCAAAGACGGATCTTTTTCTTCTTTTCTTATTTTCTAATTTTTTTTGGATTTTTGAGTTTAGGGTTTCGAAGCAACTTTCTATGGCCATTCAACCCACCTAAGACTCAAAGAGAATCCTATGTTCTAGGCATCTTTATGTGTGAAATGTGATAGACTCACAGATCAGCGATTAGAACAGACTTCAGGTTTCTATGCCCCTAGGTGACCTTGAAAAGAAATTCTACCTAAAGGTGTCTCCATTCGACCAGTAGCTTTCTCCCTACTTTTATTTTTATGGGGTCAACACAAGGGCAAACCCAGTATATATCTCCCCGGCTTATTCTATTTCTCTGCTTCTTCCTAAGTCTTTTGGAATTACACGTGCATTTCTTGAGCTGGGTTCTGGACAACCTACCAATGAGCTGTTACCCACAATAACTTTCCAGTCATACTCGTGCAGTAAAGTGTGGCTTTTTTCTTCTTTTCTCCTTTTCTTTTTTTTCTTTTTGGATATTTTTTTCTATTTTTTCTTTTTTTTTTAAGTAGGTGGCTTCCCTGATCTAAGATTACCTAAAGGCAGCAGGAAAAGAATGGTCATGTGACTGGGCTCTGGACAACCTACCAATGGGCTATTAGCCACGATAACTTGCCAACCATACCACCCTAGAAGGTTCATTAGCTACCCAATTTCTGTAAAAACCGTCGAAAAGTGAGTCAGTGCAAATAGTGTGTAGATGCTTAGACTTAAAATCCCCTAAAATTTGAGGGCGAGCTGATAAGTCGTGTACTTATCACCCCAACTTATTTAACCAAATTGAAGTAAATTCAGAATGGCGAGGACTCGATAAACAAATCCACATTTTAGTAGACACCCGGGCTGATTAAGTCCGTAGACCTGAAGGGTCTAAGTTTTCTGATCCTACTGTATTATTCCCTAAGGTTGAAAAATGCTAATGCCAAATTATTCTTTCCTAATTCAATTTTTTTTTAATAAAGAGAAAAATAAGTAGAATTTACAAGAATTCCATAGAGCTGACAAAATGATTCAGAAATGAATCCACCCCCCATGCTTAGCTGACGCAATGTCCTCATTGAAAATAAAATGCATGAGAAGCAGGGTAGAATGAAGAAAATATCACCTGTGTTCCATGATACTCGGGTCAGCTCTGAGTCAGACTGTATAAATGCTGAGTTTAATGCCATCAGCTAGGCAAAGTCCAGCAAAAGAAATCACATTAAGGTTAAAGCAACCTTATCGAAAATGGGTTCTGGACTAACACAGTCAACATAAGGTTTCAAACGTTGTCCATTAGCCTTAAAAGAATTACTCATCTTTGGGTCAGAGATCTCAATGGCTCTGTTGGGAAATATTCGATCAACGATGAACGGGTCATCCCACTTTGACCTAAGCTTGCCAGGAAAGAGTTTAAGTAGAGAATCAAAGAGCTAGACCTTCTGGTTCGACTTAAAGCTCTTGCAGGAAATCAGTTGGTCATGAAGAGCTTTGGTCTGAGCCTTATAGATCTTGGAATTCTCATACACATCGTTTCTAAGCTCCTCCAACTCAGATAGTTGGAGCTTCCTGGTCTTTCCGGCTAAAATAGATCAAAGTTGCATTTCTTGATCTCCCAGAATGCCTGATATTCAATCTCTACGGGTAAATGGCATGCCTTTACATACACCAGATGAAACGGTGACATGTCGATAGGCAATTTGTATGCCGTACGGTAGGTCCAAAGAGCATCCTCAAGTTTTGAGTCCAATATTTTCGATCAGTCCTAACCATCTTCTGCAGGATATTCTTAATCTCCCGATTGGAGATCTCGGCCAGTCCGTTCGTCTGAGGTTGGTAAGGTGTGGACATTCTGTGATTTACTCCGTATTTTTCCAGTAAACTATGAAACTGGGCATTTGTGAAGTGAGTACCACCATCGCTGATGATAGCCCTCGGAATCCTGAACCGACTGAAATCTATGCACTTGGACACGTAATCAACAGCAACAAGAATATACTAGTGTCCAAATAAAGGGAGGAAGGGTCCCATGAAATCAATGCCCAAAATGTCAAAGATTTCGATGGGAAGGATTGGGTTTAGAGGCATCATACTCTCTTGGTTATGCTCCCAAGTGCCTGGCATCGGGAATCGACCTCGAGAATTCCTGGGCATCCTTCAATAAAGATGGCCAATAGAATCCAGATTGCAGTATTTTTGTAGTCATCTTTTTCCTGGAAAAATGTTCACCACATACAGATGCATAGTAGAACTCAAGTATACTTTGAAATTCATTCTCTGAAACACATCGGCGAATAATTTGATCAAAGCCGATGCGGTACATTTCAGGGTCCTCCCAGAAGTAAAATTTGGCCTCATATTTGAGTCTATCTCGTTGTTGCTTGGTCCAATCCTGAGGGATTTGACCAATGACTAAATAGTTTACTATGTCTGCAAACCACGAGGTTTAGACACCTGACACTGCAAGAATAGTCTCATCCGAAAAAGTATCAGCAATCAGAATATTCAGACAAGGAGAATCACTTAGAAGTCTCGAAAGATGGTCCACTGCCACATTCTGTGCCTTGAATTTACCTTTGATTTCAAGATCAAATTCATGAAGTAGAAGAATCCATCGAATGAGCTGGGGTTTGGCATCCTTTTTGGCCAAGAGATGTCTCAAGGCTGAGTGGTCGGTGCAAATTATGACGTGAGACCCTAAGAGATAAGCCTTGAATTTCTCCAAAGCAAATACTACAGCTAACAACTCCTTCTCAGTAACGGTATAATTCCTCTGGGCCTCGTCTAGAGTTTTGCTAGTGTAGTAGATGACAGAAGGCTTTCTGTCGATCTTTTGACCCAAAATAGCCCCGATCGCAAATCAGAAGCATCGGTCATGATCTCAAATGTGGTTGTCCAGACCAGTGTTTGCAGCACCAAAGCACAAGTGATTGCCGTTTTAAGAAAATCAAATGCCTTGCAGCATGATTCGTCTAATTCAAATGGCATATCTTTGTCAAAAAGGTTGCTTGGAGGGCGAGCAACCTTGGAGAAATCCTTGATGAACCGCTGATAGAATCCCACATGACCAAGAAATGATCGAATTTGTTTGACAGATGTGGGAGGAGGAAGCTTGGAAATAGCATCAACCTTAGCTTTGTCAACTTCAATTCCCCGTTTAGAGATTACATGACCCAAGACGATACCTTCTTGTGTCATGAAATGGCTCTTTCCCAACTAAGGATCAGTCTTGTTTTGATGCATCTGCATCAATTCGAGATTAGCTAGGCAAGAATCAAACGATTCTCCAAAAATAGAGAAATTGTCCATGAAGACTTCCATAAACTTTCCCACCATGTCAAAGAATATGTCTAGCATACACCTTTGAAAAGTCATAGGTGCATTACATAAGCCAAATGGCATTCTACGAAAAGCAAAGGTTCTATAGGAATAGGTGAAAGTCATTTTTTCCTGATCCTCGGGATGGATAAGGACTTGATTGTATCCCGAGTAACCGTCTAGGAAATAGAAGTACTTTTACCCAGCTAATCTTTCAAGGATCTGATAGATGAAGGGCAGAGGAAAATAATCCTTTTTGGTGGTTATGTATAGCTTCCTGTAATCAATATAGACTCTTTAGGAGGAAGCTAAACGAGTTATGACAGATTCTCCTTTCTCTTTAGTCACAATGGTAATCCCGGCTTTCTTCGGAACAATTTGCACAGGACTTACCCAAGGACTATCTGAGATTGGATGAATGATTCCTACGTCGAGCCACTTAATTATTTCTTTCTTAATCACTTCTCGCATGTTAGGGTTTAGTCTCCTATGCATCTAGCGAGGAAGGTGGGATCCATCTTCCATGAAAATTCTGTGATTGTAATAAGATGGCTCAATCCCCCTAAGGTCATGAATGGTCCAACCAATTGCCTCCTTGTGTTCCTTTAGGACCTTGATTAGTTTAATCTCCGGCTCCTTAGTCAATCTAGCACTGATAATCACAGGGAGCATTTTTTTAGGTCCTAAAAATTGATATTTCAAACTCTCAGGCAATGGTTTCAATTCAAGCTGGGGCAGGTCTAAGATGGAAGGTAAGGATGATGCTGATGAAGATTCATCAAGAGGAAGAGGTTGAAAGTGAACAAAATCAATAACCTCTTCAGAATGTGGTAGGTTTGCCACAGAGGGTTGCGGGTTGGATTCATCGAGACAGGAGAAACTTTTATTTGTAGAAACAGCCATACACGTCCCAATATTTAAGTTATCTTCCTTGAGTTTCTCAACATATCCACAATCCTCAAATTTGTTAATCGCCTTAAAAATATCCAGCTTCAATTTCCGACCCCCAAAGGCAATTTCCATGCTACCACTCTCACAGTTGATATTGGCCTTAGCAATAGCCAGGAACAGACGCCCCTCAACCTTGGGCGTGTTCCTTAAATTCTCAAGAACATCCATGTCAAGGATAAGGAAATCTACAGGAAAATAGAAGTCCTTAACCTTGATAATAACATCCTCAATAACGCCTCTCGGATTTGTGACCGAACGGTCTACTAACTACAATGTTACTGAGGTCGACCGAAGTTCACCTAATCCGAACTTCGCATAAACAGAAGTCGGAATTAGGTTAATAGACGCACCTAGATCCAGGAGTGCCCTATCAAAGGTGTAATCTCCGATAACACATGAAATCAAAGGGGCACCTGGATCATCCTTTTTCGAAGGGAGGTGATGCAGGATAACAGAACTAGCCTGCTCTGAGAGTATCACCTTCCTCGGAACAAATTCCCTCAGCTTTCACTTCTGGGTGTATAAATCCTTTAAGAAGTTAGCATAAGCCAGTATGAGTTTGATAGCATCAAGGAGGGGGATATTGATTTCAACATTCTTGAATATATTCAAGAGCTCCTCGCTACTATCAACAAGCTTCTTCTTCCTAGCTTTAAGCAAGGCCTCAGGAAAAGGAACATGAGTCAAATCTTCGGAATCAGGTTCCTGAGCCTTGATTTCTTCTTTAGAATTCTCCTTTCTTTCCTCAGTCTCACCAGGATTTTCTTGACTAGAGCAGGGTAGGTGTGGGTCCTAGGTTTGCCTTCCACTCCTCAAAGTAACGGAGCTAGCAGATGTGTACGGGTTTCGGTCTTGGGGAGGGTTAGGAGAGATTGAAGGGGCTTGATTAGCCAAAAACCCCGAATTTGATGAAGAAGCAGAAGAGGAAGGACCTTGCTCAGCCACCTAAGCATGTGCATGTGGGTCCCTCTGATTCCAATACCCTTGGCCTTGATTGCTCGGATTCTGTATGTTGCGCGAGTTGGGTACGAGTTGAGATGGCAAAGATCCAGGTTGACGGGTGTTAGCAATGAGCCCGGCTTGCAAGTTGTCCAGCGAGGTTTTCATTTGTTGCATGAGCTGGAGCATAGATCCTTGCATCTCTACCATCTAACAGTTCAAATCACCCTCTTGTCGATCGCGACCACATCGGATACGACAACCGCAATCAGCACCGCGCTCCTCTCCCTCTAACAAGATTGTGAATGCCTCAACCTCTCTCCGTCTTCGATGCCCATCAGCAGTGACCACCATGCCATCCTCCTCGATGCCCCACGACCACGAGCCAACCATCACCGTGCTCATCAGCTTACCGTGCATGTCTTCTTCATTCTTCTTCCTCTGCAACTACCACCAACAAACCCACCTCCAAGCCACCTTCTCCACTCATCGATGACCTCCATGATGACCACCACGACCATGCGTCCTCCTACCTCGCACACAGCAGCAGCACCGTGCAAACAGAATAGCCGCACGACCTCCTCGACGTCCCTTCTTCGCTCCATCTATGCCTGCCATCCTTCTCTCCAGCGACCACCTCTGACCACCGTCGACCACGCTGTAACCACCAACGCGTAGCCCTCGACCACGGCAACCTTCCTCGAGCTCCCTGCCGACCTCCATGGCCCCACTAGCACGCATGGTAGAGGGGAAAGAATCCTCTCCTTAGGGTTAAATTAGTATTTACATTCAATGCCATTGGTGGGATTTTGAGTTTGGATTCATTTATTTTATTGAGGGGAAATTACCTATGACACCCTTGCATTCTTGAGTTATTGTTTGCTTTTTTATATCATCCTCATTTCGTGCTAGATTGTGGTACAAACCTCGAATTTCTGACTGGGAATGATACGTATTTGTGATTTTATTGCATTTGTGCCTCTCTGTGATACAACCTGAAGTTGTGCTATAATTTCAGTATATTGCTATTAATTTTTGATTGATGATTTTCTATCACATGATTTACTACGACGCATTATTTCTTGATATTATGTGCAAAAGAGAAAATTCTCTTGATCATAGAGCAAGGTTGCTAGCTACACATTAACATAACTAAGCAAATAGAAACAAAACAGGCATGAAGATGACACAAAGATAATAGCACAGGTTACTTCTATGAATCATCAAAATCGTCTTACAAACATTAACATAAAAACTAGAGAAATGCTTGGATAGAATGTTAAACATAAGGTAAAGAAAAACGAGAAGCGAGTCGAGGCAACCATGATGGTGAAGGAAGCTCTATCAGCAGCTTGACGACTTGCGAGCAGGTAGGCGTGATGGGTTCTCTTTTATTTTTTTTTTACTTTTGTTTAACTTATTTTGTCTCGCCAACAGCACTTAGCTCCGAGCTCCTGCTCTGTTTTCATGATCGCACTGTAGCTTTTAGATCACAATTCATTTTCTCCACTTGCCACCGACCCACTTCTCATTTATCCGGTGATCGGCCCCACAACCACGCCTTCCAGCTGGTCACAGGACCACGCACTCACCCACTGCACCCTTCTCTCCCCTTAATCCACTGGCTAGGTGAGAAACCCAATCAATGGATTATCGCACCACCTGGTCGACTCCTTCTCCACACGCTCCTTGTCCATCAACTGACTCGCGTGTTCACCGGCTAAGTTCTCACTTAGTCAGTGAATGCTCCATTCACACCTCACTCTTTGCCCTTCCCAGCTGGTTGCTGCACACTCGCACTCCCTCATGTGCACACACAACCTTACACCCACTCACTCCCCTCTGCACACACACCCACATACACACATATATACATACACACATATGCACATATATATACACACACATATATATTCCACACACACCCACACATATTCACATATATATATATATGGATATATATATACTTACACATATATATATAGATACAAACTTATAGATATACATTTATACATATACTTATATATTTATATATAGGTATTCACACACACATTTCCTTATTCGCATATCCACTTATGCATAGTCCCATCCACAATACCGCACACTTATCCATTCACCGCACATTGCATCGCAAGTGGGTACTCACCAATTGCGGTCGCATCTGTGTTCCATGCAGACATCAAGCCATTCCACACATACTCCCATGCGTCCACTCTACACCCACATGCGGCACATAGGTAGGGCTAATTGCATCTCTTTATATGATGGTTAACTTGGCATTGTACTACATTTCATTGAATCTCCGATTCAATTTCTTCCCCCCACTGTATATTAGATAGTGTACATATATTTATATACATACATACATACATATAAATATATATCTTATATATATACATATCTATAAATAAGCTAAGAAATTTCATTCCTTTCCATTCCGCATTTCCTTTCCGCATTTCTTTTTCTTATTCTCTTTATTTGTTGATTAAGAAAAGATCAAAAAACCTAAAAAACAGAAAAGATAACTCTTGATCTTGCAGGTATGTGATCTCGGGTGTAGCAAGATCATTTTGGACTTGATTTTGGCAATTCACTAAGGACCTATTTTTGAAGGTGTACCTCAAGGACAAGAATATCACAAAAAATCTAAAACTAAGAAAAACCAAAAATATAATAAGAAAAAGGAATTGATCCGTCGTTAGGAATCGCATAGAAATTGACTAGTCCAAACCCGCCTCCTTGAGTTAGACCTCGGGCCTAAAATTGACAATCTTAAAATCTGATTTAGTCCAAGTAAATAAATTTTGATAAACCTGTGTAGAATTGCGTGTAGGTAACCGCTTCCACTATACACTTTTCGACGCTAATATCACCTAATTAAATAACTCTACTTGCATTTCAACACAAGTTTTCTAGCGTCATTGCCGGGGAGGTGCTCTTTGGATTCTTTTCCACTCTTTTCGTTTGATTTATCTCTTCTCCCACCCATCTCTTCACGGGTGTTCTTGTTTGTTTTTGTGAAGGTGAACCAGTTGCGAGGAGGAGGCACGTAGAGGAGGTCGGAGACATGGATGAGTCCAAGGTTGGAGTGGGAGGGTGAAGTCGCCAATGCCACCTGAAGCTTCCTACACGTTGCTGAGGAGGTAGGTGTCTTTGCCTCCTAGCAACCTAGGTTCTTCTATCACCATAAATCTCATTAAAAAGATAAAAAAAAATTCAAAAAAATAAAAAACCCTAAAAAAAATGAGAGTTTCTTCTTGGGATTTCTCGGGGCGAGTGAATTAAAATCCACTATTTGATTCTCTTCATCACATCCACCGCCCTCAATTTCCCACGCATTTGCGTGCAAAAAATTTGCGAATCTCGATTCTTTGATTTCTTATGACACGTGATTTTATTTGAGGTGAATTAAAATTGATTGTTTGTGACATTTATTCGCCTCATTTATCATTTTCAGGATCCACTACTTTGGTTGGGGAGTCTTGGAATCAGTTTGACTCCAACCCCACCACTACTTTACAATTGCCTCTGAATTTCAACCCCAACATATTTATTTTCATTTCCATATCTTGGTGGTTGAGCCTTTGTGTGGATTTACATTTTGGTGATTGGGAGCACTTGGATTGAATTGTTTGGCTCCCCTTCACATTGAATTAAAAGAGATTCATGCATCCGCACTTAGAAATATCCATTTAGAGGCCCATTGTATTGTAGAATGCATTAACCAAATCAAGTTGAAGGAGGGTTGTTTGGGCATAAAGAACTTGTTTTTCTGAAACCCAAAGATTGGTTGAATTGATACTTCATTTGAATCCTAAAAGTCATACTACTTAACAGTAGAATTCTAAAAGACATTCACCAATCTAAACTTCGACTTGGGGATATTTCCCCGTTGCATGCTTGTTTTACACGCATATCAATCAATGCACTTGGGCATTACCCATAAACAATGCCCTTCACATTCTAAAGCACTTGTATCCTAAGCCTCTTAACTAAAATTAGTAGTAACTTGACCCCATTAAGGTTTGGAGGTCAACTACCTACATGTAGCACCTATGCGCTGATACAGGTTCCCACATGCTATTAGGTGTCTAAGACTAAGGAAAACGACCTTTCAATCTAGCTTGGTGGTTCCGCGGTGCTCGTATTTGGTTCCGTAGGTCGCGATAGTAGGTAAATTGGATCTTTAGGTCTTAGGTCACATTTAGAGGTTAGGAATTTGATTGATTGATTTGTCATCAAGTGTGCCTATTCGGTGTCTCTTCTCTCATCCCCTTCTCTTCTCAACTCCCCAAGTCTTCGTCGGGTAGTGCATGTTTAGGAGGAGGTTACAAAACCCTGAACTTGTTGAATTGTCTGAAAATTCTAGAAGGGTAGAAGCTGGTGAATCGTCCTCCTCCTCCGTAAACATGGTTGCTCGCCCACCCCCAAATCCCGAGGGGGGAATCATCCCCCTCCACCAGGTGGTGGTGGAGTCTACCCATTAACTCACCTCCATGCCCAAATGGCATTATACACCGAACAAATTGAAGCCATTAAGGAAACCTTGGAGGAAATGCAAAACCCTCTCGAACAGGAGCCTAGGTCTCTAAGATCTTATCAGAATCCCATTGCAACAGACACCCAAAGGTAGGTCCACGTCCCCATGGGCAGGGAAGAGTTTGAGTTAAAACCAAACGTAATTGGCCTAATCAATTTCCATTATCATGGACTTGCCAATGAAGACCCTTTTCTTCACTTGGAGGACTTAACCTACTTAGCTGAAAGTATTAAACCAAGAAACATCAGGTTACACATTGTCCTCATGAAAATGTTCCCATTCTTATTGCGGGACAAAGCCGCACAATGATTGCGCATGATTGGAAGACCCATTCGTCCTTAGGAAGAGATGCGTACAATGTTTCTCAATAAATTCTTCCCAATTAGCCACACCAATGCACTTCATCATGCTATAACTTCTTTCACACAACAAAATGGTGAATAGTTTCATGAGGCCAGGGAGAGGTATAATGACCTTCTCAGGAAATGTGCACACCACGATCTGCCTAAGTGGCATCTAACCTAGATTTTCTACTATGAGGCAAATTGCAAATGCTTCCTGTGGAGGTAATTTCATGAATAAAGATGAGGATGGAGCGTTTGAACTATTTAAGAACATGAGTGAAAATTCTATGAACAATGCTTCCATCATCGCTTTTAATCGAACCAATGCACCTCGTAGTGGAGCACACAAGGTTGACACGGGACCTTCCCATTCTTCCACTGACATGAACCTAATTGCACAAATATTGGACGAAGTCTTCCTCGTTCACAAGAAGCTAGAAAAACTCTTGACTAACCCCACCTGTTCTGTGGCCCACACTCCTACTCCCCCATTACGTCACAAACTCAATCCTTCCCAAGTCAACCTTACTTTCAAGAATCCCACATGGCCTGCACCATCCTTGCAGAGTATCACGCCAAGTGACTCGGTAAGTAATGTGGACTTGGCTTCTGCTAACCAATATTTCGACATGGAGGAACAAGCCTCCATGTAGTCGGATGCATTACCTTATGCAAACTCATCTTCAGAATTCGAAGAAATGTGCGCCCTAGGGAATAATCCGTATTCTTCTACTTATAACCCAAGGTGGTGCAACCATCTAAACTTTCCATGGTCCAACAACCAAAGGGCATCGCCCCAAGGGCCCAATATTGTCCAGCAAATTCGTCGCTAGGCTCTTGCGCACCTCAAATGGATCACACATCAAACCCTCTTGATAAGTTGATGTGAATGACGACAGAAATGTCTAAGCGCCATGAAGAGAACATGATCTCTCTTCAGCACCAATTGGTGCAGTAGAATGCTAAGATCAATCAATTACACGTGACGACTCCATCTCAGGGCACTCTTCCTACCCAACCTCTCCCAAACCCAAGAAATTTTGCACCCCGTGGTTCGCAACCATAGGTGCGACCTTCTAAGGGCAAGTTCACCAGATTCTGCATGCTCCAAGTACTCCACCAGGATTTCAGGCTAATCCTGTGGCAACACATCAACCCTATGTCCCTGTTGTGAACCCCCCTCCGCCTTATGATCCCACTGGACCTACGACGTCTAATGCGATTACTACAAAGAGTGGTAAACAAACCATTGATCCACCTCAACCTAATGTTGGCCCATCTTCTTCATCATCCTCTCATTCGAATTGTGCTCCTCATTCTCATGAGGACAACATACCCAAATCGGTGCCAAAATCGATCCAATTCCCTGAGGCTCTACTAAGGGAGCCAAAAGGTAATAAAAAGAACATGCAGACCCTTGATAATCTGCGTGATTATCAAGGTTCCCTTGCTGGAGGCGATCGATGACATCTCAACTGTCACTCGTTTCTTTAAGGACTACACTACACCAAGGTGACAACAAAAGAAAACCAAGAACCTAGTGGTTCTCTCACCTCATGCGAGTTGTGCTATATTGTCAAAACTACCACCGAAGCAGAAAGACCTAGGCACCCCTCTAATTTCATGCAGCATTAAAGGCTACAATTTTAATCATGCCTTGCTGGATTTAGGATCTTCCATCAACCTCATACCAACCATCATGTTTCAGAAATTTGCATTGGGAAATCTAAGACCCACCCCCATTACATTACAGCTAACAGATCGCCCTTTCAAAATCCCATAGGGTGTGATGGAAGACGTGGTAGTTAGGATCAACAGTCACTATTTCTTGTTGACTTTCTTGTATTAGAAATGGAAGTTCATGATTTGCTTTCTGAGTACCCGATCATCCTTGGTAAACCATTCTTGGCCATAACCCACGCCCATATTGATTGTGAATCGGGCTGCATCAAGATTGCCATGGCCTCTAAAAAGCTCAAACTTAACATTTTTAAGGTAGCCAAGAATTTTGACTATGATCTTATCGAGGATGACACGTCTGATGATGACATGGCCACCAGTGAGTGTATTGGGTTGGTAGGGACCTATTTGAATTACTGCAGCATACCCCTATAGAATCACCAAGACCTGACTAACTTATACTATAACTTTTCCCCACCCCTCCTCTTATCGTTATCTCTTCCTAACCAAATCCCTGACAAGGCCCACTCCTCTTCTTATGCCACATGGTCTGAGTCATTTCCGAGTTGCTCACCTCTGATCTATCCCCTCGAAGATCGGAGTGCCCATTCTTTCTTGCCAAATCAAGCAGAAGCGGCATTCCACACTAGGATCGTGTTCCCAAATACTATCCCTAAGGCTCTCCTTTCTTGGATCCATCAATCCAAGATGCCCCTATTCCTGGCCACTCTGAGGACCAATTTCTTCACCCCATTATCTTCCTTCTGATCCTTTTGGAACACTCTCGTCCCAAGATTTGCCAAATATTTCCCCATCCACTTCCGAGCTTAAACCGCTACCTGACACGCTAAAATATGCTTTCTTAGGACCAAATGAAATGCTCCATGTAATCATTAGTTCAAAATTGTCCAGGGAGGAAGTGTGCAAACTAATTAAGCTCCTAATTGAACATAAGGCAGCCATTGGATGGTCCCTTTCTGATCTGACTAGCATTAACCCTCCTATTGCACTCACTGTATATATACGAAGGAGGAGGCTCGACCTTCCCGCGAGATGCAGTGACTCTCAATCTTGACATCTAGGGGGTCGTTAAAACAAAAATTATCAAATTTCTTGATGTGGGCATCGTTTACCTGATCAATGATAGCCCCTGGGTGAGCCCGATTCACGTTGTGCCCAAAAAGGCGAGTCTCACCATCCATGTCAATGACAGGGGAGAATCCATCCCTACACGCACTCTTACGTCTTAGAGAGTGTGTGTAGATTATAGAAAACTCAATACTGCTACAAAGAAAAACCATTTCCCACTACCTTTTATCAACCAAATCCTAGAGCGATTAGTGGGAAACCAGTTCTTCTGTTTCTTGGATGGATTTTCAAGCTATAATCAAGTGGCTATTGACCCCCGTGACCAAGAGAAGACGACCTTCACCTACCCCTTTAGCACCTTTGCCTTCCGAAGGATGTCATTCAAACTTTGTAACACACTAGCTACCTTCCAACAATGCATGCTGGCGATATTCCATGATATGGTGGGTGATTTTCTTGAGGTCTTTATGGGCGACTTTTTGGTCCTCGGACAAACCTTTGATGATTGTCTAGACAACTTGACCAACATCTTTGGAGATGTATTGATGTAAACCTTGTGCTTTCTTAGGAGAAAAGTCACTTTATGGTGCATGAAGGTATTGTTCTAGGACATAACTTCTCCAAAAGGGGTATTGAGGAGGACAGAGCTAAGCTCGGTGTGATAGTTGATTTACCCGTTCCTAGCTATGCCTAGCAAATCCACTCCTTTCTAGGTCATGTCAATTTCTATAGGAGATTTATCAAGGATTTCTCCAAGATTTCCAGACCTTTAACACATCTCCAATCAATCGATGTGCCCTTCGACATGAGCTCGACAGTATTCGAGCATTGACGCAGCTGCGAAAGGCTATCACTAAGGCCCTTATTCTCCAACCGCCTGATTAGTCCAACTTTGAGCTAATGTGTGATGCTTATGACTAAGCTATTGGAGCCATCTTGGGACAAAGACGCGATAAACATCCCTCCATGGTGTATTACGCTAATAAGACGCTGGATGAAGCCCAACGTAATTTCACGACCACCAAAAAGGTGTTGCTGTAATCATCTTTGGGCTGGAGAAATTCCGATTGTATCTTCTACGCTCTCATGTTACTATCTAATGTAAACACATTTGTTGAGGGTAAAATGCCTATTCATACATGTTCCTAGGCTTAGATTTGCATTTCATGTTATAAATATTGCATAGCATGCATCATTATACATTTAGAGTACTTGTATATAATTTAGGTTAATTGTGTCTTTTTTGTGGTTAGGAGAGAAGCACATTTATTTTGGAGCCTCGGATTGACGATCCAACCGTACGGATCTGATTAAGACAACGATCGGAGTCCAACGCCTCTGAAATCGCCTCGAACAGAGTCCAGTAGCACCATATGTAGTTCGAGGAAGATCAACGGCCAAGGGACTAGGAGACATAATTCGGAGCTTCAAATGATAAATCAGATCGCATGAATGGATTCGAGTCAACGATCGCAGCCTAACGACGTGAAAATCGACTTAATCCGACCTCTGTAGCAGCCCCTACAACAAGAAGATGGGCGGCCCAGACTGCGCCACGTGGCGCAGCCCAGGCCGCTAGCACACGCACGCAGCACCGCATGCGTGCAGTAGTGCGGGTGCACGTGCGGGCACACATGCGCGCAGCGCCAATGCGTGGGCACGTGCGCACGCAGCAAGGCAGGAGCGCGGCGCCAGCGCAGCATGAGGTGGACTACAGCAACGCATGAGCTGGACTTACAGTGACGCTTACAGGCGTCGGTAATTCATCACATGCCAGTAAAGCCAGCTGCATGTGCCAACGGGCATAAGCTGCCTATAGCGACGTTTCCAGCGACAGTCTAGATGTCACTAATGGTCCCATACCTATTTTTTGCCTCTTCTCCTCCACTATAAAAGGACCTACACCCCCTCCCTTCCAAGCCATCTCTACCTACTCTACTCCCACATACTCCCAAGCTCTAGCAAGCCTACCAACGCTCTATTAGAGCTTCTTCTCAAGCTCCCAAGGTGCCTATTAGTGTACCGAACCTCTACCCCACCAAATACTCCTCCAACCTCCCATCTCCCTTCATAGGTCACCTTGGAGCTATCCACCCACCTCTATTCCGGTAGCAAACAACCTCCGTCGTCTCACCTCCATTCCGAAGCCACGTCAAAGCTTTCCTCAACACAACGTCTTCCTGCATCTCACCTCCATCGTCCCGCTCCTCACCTACTTCGTCGAGCTTCCACCAGGCACCGTCGTCTCACCGAACAGCCAATTCGGGAGATTTCCTCTCACCTCCCTCTCTTTTTATGCTTTCATAATAGATTGTAATAGACATTGGATTGATATATATACCATTTTCATTCCACATCTCTATCTTGTGATTCATTTGCTTGTCTTTTATTTCAAAAACACAAAAAAATAACAAAACCCTAAAATACCAAAAAGAAACGAATCGAAGCGCAGTTTTCAATAAAGTAAACGTCGCCTCCCTGTGTTCGACTCGGAACTCCCTTGGAGTTTCGGTATAAATTTTATTTGATCGACGTATTTTGCAACTACGACGATGGGTTACTTGTAACCTCAATTTCTAACACGCAAAACATGCCCGACCACTATCTTTACAGACCACGCGGCCATTCGTCATCTCATGCATAACAAGGATGCCAAACCCTGATTAATTCGTTGGATCCTTCTATTACAAGAATTTGATCTTGAGATACAAAATAAGGCCAAAGCCCAGAATGTGGTCGCAGACCATCTCTTAAGACTCAACCCTGACCAATTGGAATTCCCATACCGGTGAATGAATCTTTTCCTGATGAGCACCTTCTACCAATATACGTGGCAAGTGGACCTTGGTGTGCCGATATCACTAATTACCTTTCTTCTAGCTCTCTTCCCCAAGGCTGGCCTAAAAACCAGCGCGAGCATCTCATAATAGAAGCAAAGTATTATTTTTGGGATAATCCACTCTTTTTAGAGTAGGAGCAGATCAAATTATTTGTCGCTATGTTACTGATAGCGAGTTCCCCAGTGTGTTATCCTTTTGCCATGATCAAGGCTGCGGAGGCCATTTTTCTAGGAGGAAGACTACAGCCAAGGTGTTGTAGTGCAGATTCTTTTGGCCCTCCCTTCATTAGGATGCACATAATTATGCTAAGCATTGCACTAGGTGTCAAATGCTAGGGTCAATGTCACATCGTGACACGATGCCCCTACAACCCATCCTAGCTAGAGAAGTTTTTGATATTTGATGAATCGATTTTATGGGCCCCTTTTCTCCATCCAACGATTTCAAGTACATCCTCGTTGCCATTGATTGTCTTGAAATGGATTAAGGCAATTCCCACGCATAGTGTTGGCCATGTCATCACCACCAAATTTGTCAAGGGCTATATCTTTGCACTCTCTGGCATCCCCCGAGCCATCATTTCGAATGGAGGAAGCCATTTCACTCGCTCATCTTTCCGAGCACTTTTGAGGAAATACGAAGTTCACTGCTATATCGCTTCTCTGTATCATCCCCAAACGAACAGTCAGGCTAAGGTGTCGAACTAACAGATCAAGCAAATCCTCCAGAAAATGGTTCGGCCTAACTGTAAGGATTGGTCCGACAAGCTGATTGAAGCCTTATGGGCGTATCGGACTGCCTTTAAGGCTTCCTTGGGCATGTCACCGTACAAGATTATTTTTGAGAAGCCTTGTCTCTTGCCTGTGGAGTGGAAGCACCACACTTATTAGGCAGTTCGACAGTGTAACCTTGACCCAGACCAGTGTGGTCGAGAAAGGAAACTCCAACTCCAAGAATTGGAAGAGTTGCGTTGTGAGGCCTATGTCTCTGCTTTGACCTTTAAACAATGAACTAAAGCCTTTCATGACAGCCGCATTCGGCGGAAGGAGTTTGAGCCATCATAGCAAGTTTGGCTTTATAATGGTTGGCCCAAATTCTTTCCTGGTAAACTGAAGTCCAAATGGACTGGTCCTTTTATGGTTTTGAGACCTTTAACCAACGGTGCCATCAAAATTGAAGATCCCAAAACTACGCATAAATTTACGGTAAATGGGCAGCTGTTGAAGCCATATCTCACTCATGAGCCTGCCCCCTGTTTGCAACGCTTGATCATGTTTTATATCAGTTGTGTTGTAGTATAGGTGACCAAGCGTTGACAACAAATAAAAATTTATTACTCGAAAACCTAAGTATCCAAGGTCGATCACAGGGAGCAAATGGAATTTATTCACTAATCTCAATAATGTAATTGAACACTTAGAATTACTCAAAACTTAATTTAGAAAATAAATGCAAGAGTTTATGAATTAAAATTGTAGCAAAAATAAAAGAGTTGGACATCTGATTCTATGATCAGACGTCTTAAATGATGGCCTCTTATTTTCTTCTCCTTGCAACTTCTTCTTCGCTTTTTTTCTCTTTCTGTCTCTACTTCAGTTGCTTCTCTTCTACCTTCTCTTATTTGCTTTCTTCCTTCTCTTCTTCCTCTGCATAGTGCCTTTCTTCCTTTTGCTTCCTTCCTTAGCGCTCTGCTTCCCTTAGCTTCAGCCTTGTCTTCCCTTTTTCTCTTCTGACATTCTCTTCTTCTTCCTTTAGCCTTCCTTCCTTCTTCTCGCTTTACCGTGCCCTGGCTTCAGCTGCACCTTCCTTTTCTTCTAACTTCTCTTATCTGCGGCTAACTATCAACTTCACTTCAGCTATGCCTTCCCTTAGCTTATCTTCCCTGCTACGCCTTTCTTCCTCCTTCTTCCCTACACACACTGAAGAGCAAAACCAACCCCTCTACCCACCCCCGCGTCTCTCTCACTCTGTAAATCTCTCTTCGGTACGCTCTCCCAGAGCCGGGTAATCGGGTCGGTCATGTGCCCGGGTCCAAGCGCACCGACGTGGGTGTAGTGCGTGAGGAGTGCTTAGTAGGTTAGTCGGGTCAGGTGCCAGGTCCACGAGGGAGTTTCGCGGATGAGGCGTGGTAAGGGCGAGGGACCTCACCCCATGTGTGTCTCGAGACAAATAACATAAAACACAAAATCAATTTATCGCACGCGTCGCGCTCATACGTTCATGAGGTGGGACTAAATGTCCCACCTGCTTCAGCACTTTCGCCTGCAAGAGCTCCTTCTTCCAATTGCTCAGCTAGAGACCTCACAGTGCTAATTGCCTGGATAGATGAATGAGCAAGACCAACCCGCGCTTTCTGGACCTGGGACCCTGGAGTACTTCAGCCTGGAGCAAGCTTGCGACCTTCTCGAGCCGTCGCCAATGGCCGCTGGTGCTTAGATCTGCCACACATGAATACGGCCTGGTGGCCCCATTAAAATACATGGGAAGCTTCACCGTGCGAAGGCGAAGGTGGGATGGTAGGTGGCAGGCCGCGGGGTGGCCTAGGTGTGCGTGCCTAGGTCACCCTGTGGCCGTGATTATGGGTTAGGTCGAGGGGCATTTAGGGAGGTGTTGGCGGTCGATGGATGGGTGGAAGATGTTCAGTGGTCGATGGCGGAGGTGAAGAGGTTGGTGGCGAGACGTGTGGAGGTGTGGAGTGATGGATGCGTCTCGCCGGAGGTTGGCCGGAGATGGGGAAGATGGCAGTGGACAGTGGCAGTCGAGGGGTAATTCGTGAAATAGATTGAGGGGAATTGAAGAGGGGATAGAGAGGAGTAAGTCTAACCTACTTAAGTGGACGAAGGGGGGGAGATGGCGACTGGCAGTACCTGCTATAGTCGAAGAAGACGGCGTCTAATGGAGGGAGACGGCGGCGTCGACGGGGCTAGAGATGCTCACGCGAGTGTTGCGCGATGTGGAGGAAGATGGTGAGGACAGCTCTGCCACTGGAATTGTGGCAGAGCGACTAGAAAGAGGAGGGAGGCTCGCCGGAGCTCGCTGGACCACTTGACCAGAGGAGAAGAGGATGAAATTGGGGTGGATCTCTGGCCAAGTCGAGCTGAGGAGGTGCGGCCAGGGTTGAGGATCCTTTTATAAATGCTGGCAGGGGTTCCTGTGCTTGGAAGACAAGCTTCCAAGTGCGCGAATTCTTGCTGGAGATGGAATCAGTTAGAGACCCAAATCTCTCATGTGTTCGCACAAGAGATTGAGTGCAAATCAAAAATTAGGATTGAGCTTAGATGGAAGGGAATTCCTCAGAGAATCTCCCTTCCAAATCTGGGAGGAGATCTCTGAGGAATCAGGGAGTACTCCCCGTCCATTCCTCGTCGGAGTAAGATTTCTATCCATTAATGGTGGAGGGACCTATTTGTAAGGGTGGCGAGGAAGTTAGGGGGGTCTGTGTAATGATTTTCAAAAGGTAGGGGCCAAAATGTAATTAGGTGTACTATTTTGCAAAGTACGTCAAGATGACCTCCCCTTAGTTTCAAATTTTGGTACAAACCTAATTTTGACCTAAGGAATCCAATGGTGAAGTTGTATTTTAGGTTTGACCACGTTTGACTGGATATTTTGCATAAAAACCAAAATTAGGTCAATTGATGAGCTAGGACCCCAATCTAGGACAAAATAGGTTCCAAAGGCCAATTTGAAGATTCTAAACCCTAGGGGATATTTTTCCATGAATTTTAGAAGGTTTAATTGATTTTTATCCTGACCAAAACCTTGTTGAATTAAGCGGGTCTGTTTTAGGATTACAAGATGTCATTTAATTCCTGGATTGCACATGAACCCATTTCTGATTGAACCAACCCACTTTTCATCTTATTTAGATCATTTAACCTATGTTTTGCCTCTGAGAAATCTCGTTTATGTACTACAATGGTAAACTTGCAGTTTTAACCTTTATTTCACGTTTTCTTCTTAAAACACTTATTCCTTGAATTAGGTCCTTCTGTAGGTTATGTAGGAGCTCTTATTATCTTTATTAGGTCAAAATAAGCTAGTTAGGGCTCATGATGAAGCTCTCATCACCCCCGTTGGTGAAAAGTTGCCCTGCTGGAGGGTAACTAACTCTGCCTCCTTTTGAGTCCAACTAGGGGC
Organism: Thalassia testudinum; assembly: GCA_037157565.1. Taxonomy (NCBI): domain Eukaryota; kingdom Viridiplantae; phylum Streptophyta; class Magnoliopsida; order Alismatales; family Hydrocharitaceae; genus Thalassia; species Thalassia testudinum. The sequence continues at coordinate 17,270,213 of JAZHRO010000015.1, read as the reverse complement.
GTTAAATTCAGCGCTCATTGGGAGGCGCCCCAACACCCATTCACTTTCACTCCACATTCCATTCCATTTCACTTCACTTCACATTTCACCACCCACCATCCACCCATTCATACACCCTGCTTTATACCTCGTACTTACCCTTGCACCAAGAGCCTTTAATCCTGTCTAACCCTTTTACATGCATATAAGGATATAGCATGATTTGGCATGGGGGGACAGATAGGCATTCATAGGATATGGTATATTAATTGGTATTATGCAGACTCCTATCCATTTTACATATTCATTTGTAGTATATATAGATAACCTTATTGAAAAAATCCATAAAAACTGAAAAATCCTAAGTCTAGAAAAAAAATATAAAACACAAAAATTCCACAAAAAATTAAAAATTCAAAAGCTTCAAAATTATTTTCTAAAGTGTTTAGCTATGATCTGAAAGCTGAAATGAAAACAAAATAAGTGTTTATGGACATTCAACCGTTGCTTTGGAGACTTTCCTAGCCACATAAGCTTGATTCTCTAAGGCTTAGGCTTAATTCACTTAAGCTTTCACAAGACATACCAGGATCACTCCTAACTTAGGATGTATTCTTGTACTTGAGTCATCAATATAGGATTCATGGGTTTGCTTTTGCTTGGGAGTCCAAGTAACCTTAGTTTACACTACAGAGAATTGAGAAAGACTAGTTGAACTTAAGATTCAACCCAAGTGTTCATTAGGGAAGGTGGAGTCCTTACCTATGCGTGTAAGTAGACTTTTTATCCTAGTCTTTAGCTTTGTGTTTAGGAAAAACTCTTTCCACCAAATAATTGTGCTCTACCAAATAAAGTTGCAAGCGGCATACTGACATTTGCTTTCAAAAAAAAAAAAGGAAATCAGAAAAATGAGAAAAAAAAAGTAGAAAAAAAAATATACTTTTAATAAGTCAATATGTTCTCCATATTCCTGTAAATTCTTCCACCAAAAAGATTTTTTAAGGGGCATTACAAATACTCCATTTCCACCAAATATTCTTTGATCCACAATACAATAAGAGTCAAGTTTGAGTCTTCACTCATTTTTTCGAGTTGATCCGAAGACATGAGCTGAAGTTGGGACCAACCTAGACTTAAGAAGACATGAAACCCCAGGCTTGAGTCTTAGTGTTCAACTGGTTAGTCTTGATTATTCACTGAGCACAACCATAACCTCTTAGCTTTTGAGCTTGGTAAAACCCTCTAAGTCCTAGAAATCGCACTTAAGGTTTAAATACCAAGAGTCCTTGTCAGTTAAGAGATGGTCTATGTCATATGAGTCTCAAGTACTAAGAGTCTTCCTTGCAAATGGTTCTCACAATGTCCAATTGATAAATACATTAATATTCCTTCGAAAGACTCTTCAGCTTAAGATCATTTCTAAACACTACTATCTTAGGTTTTAAATAAATGTTTTGCTAGGGACTAGCAAAAGGTAGGAATGTGGGTGTGATTGCGTAAAAATTCACACCATTAAATAAGCCATCTTATGCTATTTCCTGGCTTTACGCATTTAGTATTAAATAGACATTCATACATTTTATAAATATGTGCATGCATGCATTTTAGGAGAGGAAGCTAGAGAGAGAGATCGAGCTCTCATTCCCTTCACCAAATATGACCTAACACTAGTCTACACCACCTACATTAATTCCCTAATGACCAAAATGTCTACCTACAAAAAGCTCAAAAATATCCCACTTTCTAACAGTTGCTCTTGTCGCCACCCTCACCTATATGGTGAGTGTGATTACGTACGTGAAAAATTTGAGTTAGAAAACCCGTTGTCGTAGTGCGTGGAAATCCGCTACCAAACAAAATTTATACCAAAACTCAAGGTGAGTCCCAGGTCGAACACAGGGAGGCGAATGTTTGGTTTGTGAAATTTGCTATTCAATTTTATTTGTTTTTGTTGTTTTTATCTTTTGCAATTTTTTGTGTATTTTAATAGGCAACAGATCAAATCAATGAAATCTAACTAATCTACTTGCAAAATAAGATAGAGAGAGAGAAACAAATATTATATGAGTAATCCAAACTGTTTATTACAACTAATTGCAGGAAATAAAACTACACTACAAAGGCGATAAAAAGAATAAGATGAGGAAATCCCCCTCAACAGTTGCTTGGAGGACAACTCGCTCTGACGGCACCCCAGATGAACGTGGGGAGGAGTTGGATGAAGGAGAACGACGGTGGAAGGAGGAGGATGGGACAGGACGGTGTCATGGCAAGGATCTACTTCCTAAAGTGGTGAGAAGATGGCCACAGGATGCTCTACGAATAGATGTGACAGGCAGGAAAATATTTTGATTTTCTACTCTAGAGGAGCATCCCGAGCTTGGGACAAGCTCTCTCTAGAGCCATGGAGGTGGCGAGGGAGAGAAAGGAAGAGATGATGAAGAATGAGAGGGGTAGGGGTCCTTTTATAGTTGAGAGGATGCATTTTGTACAAAGGACGTTTAGTGACAGCCATAAACGTCGCTGAAAATTCACCGCAAGAATCGTTGAGGGCTCAGCTCACGCGCCCCACGCACGACGCTCGCATACACCCATGTCGTGTGCGCCCACTGGTGCTCGCTGCTGCGTGCCTCCACTCGCTACGCGCTCCGTGCACGCGTTGTTTGCTACCGCTTCCCTGATGCGCACCCATGCTACTGCGCGCATGCGGTGCTGCATTCGCACCCATAAGCGGCCTGGATAGCACCACGTGACGCAATCTGGGTCGTCTATCTTCCTTCCTTTATAGGGGCTGCTACAGAAGTCGAATTGAGCCGATTTTTGCACCATTGGGCTGCGATCATCGACCCGAATCCATTCGTGTGATCAGATTTGTCGTTTGAAGTTCTAAATTGCATCACCTAGTCACTTGGCCGTTGATCTTCCTCAGACTGTGTATGGTGTTACGGGACTCCGATCAAGGCAATTTTGGAGGCTTTGGTCCTCAATCATCATCCTGATCAGATTCGTATGATCAGATCACCAATCCGAGACCATGAATTAAATATCCTTCCCTCCTGGCCATAAAAGGATGCAATTTACCTAAAATTTATACACACTATTCTAAATGCAGAATGGTGCATGATATTCAATATTTATAGCATCGAATGCATATCTAAGCCTAGGAATATGCATAAATGGGCATTACATCCTAAATAAATGGGCCTACATCATACCTCCATGCCTATCTTTTGCTAGCCCGTAGTAAAATCAAACTAAATGCTATGTATAAAAATAGGTCTAATCACTTAGGCAAGATTTGTTGATTACATTAGAAAATTTCAACTAAACACCTAATCTATGAAGACTAGACAGTGCCCAGGTGCCTGCCAAAATGCAGACCGCCCAAGTCCTTGCCTTATTTTGAAAAGGGAAGATACATTTTTTTCTATTTTTCTTCTTTTCTTTTTTTTTTTTTGAATTTTTGAGTTTAGAGTTTCGAGGCAACTTTCTACGGCTACCCAACCCACCCAAGACTCGAAAAGTACTTTAAGTTCTAAGCATCTTGTGAAAAAGTGATAGACTCACTAGGCGGCTGTTAAAATGGACTTCAAGTTTCTACGACTCTAGGTGACCTAAAAAATTATGCCAAAAGGTTTATCTATTCAACTGGTAGCTTTCTCCCTAGTTTTTTATATTTTTTTATGAGGTTAACAACAGGGCGAATCCAGTGTATATCTCCCTGGTTTATTCTACTTCCCTGCTTCTACCCTATGTGTTTTGAGAATTATTTGTGCATTTCGTGAGCTGGGTTCTGGACAACCGGCCGATGAGCTATTACCACCGACCACTTACCAGCCATACTCATGTGATGAAGTGTGGCTTTTTTTTTCTTTTTTTTGGGTATTTCTCTATATTTTTCTTCTTCTTCTTTTTATTTTTTTTATTAAGTAGGTGGCTTCCCTGTTCTAAGATTTACCTAAAAGCAGCAGGAAGAGAATGGTCGTGTGGCTAGGCTATGGACAACCGACCAATGAGCCGTTACCACCGACCACTTACCAGCCATACTCATGTGATGAAGTGTGGCTTTTTTTTTCTTTTTTTTTGGGTATTTCTCTATATTTTTTTTCTTCTTCTTCTTTTTATTTTTTTTATTAAGTAGGTGGCTTCCCTGATCTAAGATTTACCTAAAAGTAGCAGGAAGAGAATGGTCGTGTGGCTGGGCTATAGACAACCGACCAATGAGCTGTTACCACCGACAACTTGTTAGCCATACCACCCTAGAAGGTTTATTAGCTACCTAATTTCTATTAGAATTGCTGAAAAGTGAGTCAGTGCAAATAGTGGTAGATGCTTTAGACTTAAAGTCCTCTTAAATTAGAGGGTGAGTTAATAAGTCATATACTTATTACCCCAATTTATTTTCCATATTAAAGTAAAATTAATGTGGCAAGGACTCGAGAATAAGTCCACATTTTAGTGGACACCCAAGCTGATTAAGCCTGAAGACCTAAAGAGTTTAAGTGTTCAAGTCCTAAAGTATCATTTCCTAAAATTAACAACTCCTAATGCCTAAGTTCTCTTTTCCTAATTCTTTTTTTTTAATTTTTGAATTTTTAACTTTTTTTAAGAAAATAAAAGAAATTCCATGGAGCTAACAAAATAATTTCAGAATTAAGTATCAACCCCTCCATGCCTAAATGATGCAATGTCCTCATTGTAAAGATAAAGACATGAAAAGGGCTGAATAAACAAAATATCACCTGAATTTCATGAAAATCTGGTCAGCTTCGCAGAGAGAAGGGAGTTTACACACTTTCTAAGTTTATTTCTTTTAGCTAGGCATAATTTACAAACAAAGAGAAGGTTAAGAATTCACAAGTGCAGGTTAGGATCAAAATTAATAAATTGATCCTTAAACCCGTCAGTAGAAGATGTCCACAGATGTGTACCAGATTATGGTGCAAGCCCATGCCCCAGGGTCGAGTGGTTCTAAGGCTCTAGAAGAAAATCACCCAGAACTGAAGATTATTATGCTTGCAGGGCCAAGCCTGCAATTTTGTGGTGTGCAACCCAAGTCTAATGTTGCAGGCAATGGGTAGATTTGGTTCAATAGATTCGAGTGTCCACTTAGAGTTCAGCTCAAAAAGATAGTCAATTATTCTGAGCTTAGGTTACACGTCAAAGATATCATAAGGGTCTTGAAAAAGGTAGGTGGTTTCAGGTAAACAGGAACCCTTAAATCCAAAATCATGTCTTCCTTGGAGTTAACTTTTCAAATATTAATTTCCAAATTCCTATCCTCCAAGATAAGTGTTTGGTTTTCTGAGCCTCATGATCGTTGTACATCCCATCAAAGATATGCAAGTCAAACAATTGTGCCTGAATCAGAATTGACTTGGATTCAATCATTTCCAAATCAAAATCAATCATATCTTTAGGGTGTGTTTGAAGATTAGGGCTATCAATTGGATCATCTATTATAATAGCATTAGAATCCTCCATGTCAGCCCCAATCGGATCATAATCCTTAGTTATCGGGCTATCAAATGGTTCGTCATGCTCCTCGAGCCCATTTGTCTCACTAAAATCATTTTCCTTAACTTCAAGTGAGACTTGACTAAGAGATTCCTCACCTTCAGAATTAAAGAATCCTTGATCCTCATTTATATATATCTCAAAATCATATGTTGTTCCTTGGTCTATAGAGACATTTTTCCTCGCTCCGTAGCTTAGGGATCTCAGGTGAAAAAATCACATCATCCTCGATTGGTTGCTCCAACACAACCTGGTCATCCTCGATCTCAGAAAATGTGTCGCCCCCGACAGGCACCTGAGTGGGCTCAGGCATTAGCTCTCCTGAAGGGGGTTCGTCCTAGGAATCATCCCAAGATTGGACTAAGGCAACCACGAATTTCATCCTTAATCTTGATAATTTCTCAAGTAAAAACTCACCTCGGCCCTTATCCTTAGCATCTTGGAGCTAATCCAATAAAGAACTATTAAGCTCATCAAGCATTTTGATCATAGGCTCCAATGCTTCAGTGCATGGTGTTGGCTAAGCTTCTAAATATTGTATAGTGTTCCTCAAGTTAGCCAACACCCTATCTTAGACCTAGTTCAGCTGAATCGAAAGGTTCGATTCAGGGTTGGGTGGGTTTGGGTTAAAACTAGAGGAGTCAAGAAATTGAGGTTCTTGGAGTCATTCCTGATAGTGGTTGTTTCAGGTTGTTCAAAGAATGGTGGTGACCTATATTCAGTATAATCCTGGGGAGGGTAGGTGTTATATCCTTCCTGATTTAGATGGTTGGTTTGTTCATAAGAGGGTGGTGATATATAATCAGTGTAGCTCTAGGAAGGATAATAATCATGATCATAATGTCCAGGGTTAGGTCATGGACATTGAGGTCCGAAATCATATCCCCAGTCAAAGTTACCCCAGCTAGTGGATGGGTAATCATAAGTCAAGTTGGGATAATCATCTTGAGGATAAGTAGTGGTAGGAGGGTAGGATTGGAAATGTGTGTAGGATATGGAAGGATACATGGTGAAACAATAGGGAAAATAGAATAGAGAAAGGTGCCCAGGAATACAATCAACCAAACCTATCCTTAGGTGGCTAGCTTAAAGACCTACAGACTCCCAGGACCCGTCTTGAGATGAAAGAAATGATTTGGTCTACTATCCAATCAATCCAACCAGTTAGAGGGAGGGATTGGGGAGAAGGTTCTTCCTTTGGCTTGCGCCTCTAGTTCCTTTGATACTCCCCTAGCTAGACATCAGATGGACCAGTAGAAGCTGATTAATAGAAAAAAATCTTAGTTGGAGTCCCAAAGAGCGAGTTATTCCTTAAGGCCAACGTCTACTCAGTTTTAATTAGGCTTGGGATGATTGTGCTCTTAGAATGTGATGGACCCTTTAGATAGGTTGTGCCCAAAATGATTAATTAAAATGTGTGTGTGTGCACAACCAGGGTTTTCAAACAAGGTTGTTTGATGATGTGTCTTTTAAGGTTTAACCTTGTTTAGTAGCCTTTAGGGTTTAATCTTAGGTGTATTCAATCAAGTTCAGGAGAACACTCCAAGTTTTACAAGCATCGGTGATGATATATTCCTCTAAAAATCAGAAATAATATGGAGTGTCTGGTTCAACCCTAAAAATCAACCCTATGGGGCAAGCTACTGATGAATCACTTTTATCTTAAGTAGTGCAGCCCAAATAGCTCAATCAATTAGCCTGTTGCACCACTTGATTATGGCACACAAACTGTCTTAACCTAATCAGATTTCTACTCACTTATGCGTGTGTTGAGTTAAGGTGTACCGGATCCATAGATCAGATTCCGATTAAGTGGTAGAATAAATGTGATTGTGCACCTTAAGATGAGAATTTGTGGGTGTTAAATGTGTCTCTTTAATAGAACCCCACAAGAGAAGAGTTTTTTTTTTTAATTTATGTGGGTGGGTGAGGTGAACAGAGTGACAATCAAACAACCAAGATCTAACCTAGGGTTTATGCAAGCACCTAAGTTGATTTAGGTTTGAGTTTCTAGTGTGGCGAAATGAAATCTAGGGTGGGGGTGGTGGGGATACACTTACACAACCTTCTAACTACACTTTACTTTGATCTATTCCGCTTTGACTCACCTTGGAAGGGTACCTAATCACAGAAAGAAAGGAACAAAGTGAGCTTAAAAAGTTAAGGTGGAAAAATGCGGAAAAAACCAAAGAGCGTTGCCTTCCCGACAACGGGGCCAAAATGGTGAGCGTGATTCCGTACGAGAAAAGATTTGAGTTAGAAAACCCACCATCATAGTGCGTAGAAATCCGCTACCATATAAAACTTATACCAAAACTCAAGGTGAGCCCCGGGTCGAACACAGGGAGGCAAATGTTTGGTTTGTGAAATCCGCGCTTCAATTTTATTTGTTTCTGTTATTTTTATCTTTTGCAATTTTTTTGGTATTTTAATAGGCAAAAGTTCAAATCGATGAAATCTAACTAATCTAGGGAGTGGGAGAAAGAGAGATAGAGACAGAACTATTATAGCGGTGAACCAAATGGTTTATTACAACTAATTGTGGGAAGTAAAACTAAACTACAAAAGTGATAAAAAGAATAAGATAAGGAAATCCCCCTTAACGATCGCTTGGAGGACAGCTTGCTCTGACGACGCTCGGACGAAGGTGGTGAGAGGCTAGATGAAGGAGAATGGTGTCGGAGGATAGAGGGCGGGATGGGACAACGTCGTGGCGAGGATCAACATCCCAAAGTGGTGAGAGGATGGCCACGGGATGATCTACGAATGAAGGTGAGAGGTAGGAAAATATTTTGATTTTCTACTTTAGAGGAGCATCCCGGGCTTGGAACAAGCTCTCTCTAGAGCCTTGGAAGTGGTAAGGGAGAGAAAGGAAGAGATGAAGAAGAATGGGAGGGGTAGGGGTCCTTTTATAGTGGAGAGGATGCATTTCGTACATAGGACACTTAGTGATAGCCATAACCATCCCTGAAGATCCACTGCAAACATCGCTAAAGGTCCAACTCAGGCACCCCACGCACGGTGCTCGTGCGCATGCTGGCTGGCGCTCACTAGTTCGTGCCTCAGCCCGCTACGCACTCCGCGCGTGCGCTGTGTGGTGTCGCTACGCTAATGCACACCCGCGCTGCTGCACGGGCCCGTGCGCTGCATGCGCTCGTAGAGCTACGCGCATGCATTACTGCGTGCGTGCCCATAAGCGGCCTGGATAGCACCACGTGATGTAATTTGGGCCATCTATCTTCTTTCTTTTGTAAAGGCTGCTACAGAAGTCGGATTGAGTCAATTTTTACGCCGCTAGGCTGCGATCATCGACTCGAATCCATTCGTGTGCACGAATTTGTCATTTGAAGCTCCAAACTACGTCATCTAGTCCCTTGGTTGTTGATCCTCCTCGGATTGTGTATAGTGTTACGGGACTCCGATTAAGGCAATTTCGAAGGCGTTGATCTCCGATTGTCATCTTGATCAAATCCGTACGATATGATCATCAATCCGAGGCCCTAAATTCAATCTCCTTCTATCCTGACCATAAAAGGATGCAATTAACCTAAAATTTATACACACTATTCTAAACGCAGAATGGTACATACTATGCAATATTTATAGTATGGAATGCATATCTAAGCCTAGGAACATGCATAAATAGGCATTTCATCCTATATAAATGTGTCTACAACACTATATAAACCCCCCACCCCCTCCATTGCTCAGGGTCAGCTCCACCATTCACCACATCCAAACCACCATCACAGCAGCACACTCTCACTCTCACAACCACACCATCACCTCACTCAGCCGACCACAACTTCCCTCTCCCCTCTCCCTCTATTCCTCTCCCATACGTAGCTCCCTCTCACTAGTTGAGAGGGCACGCTGTCTGCAGGAGCAGGCTCATCGTGGTTGCAAACACTACAGTGAGTTCCACCACCACTCATCTCCCTCACGAGCAGGTGGGCATGGTGGGTTCTCTTTTTTTTAATTTTATTTATCTTATTTTGTCTCGCCAGTAATGCTTAGCTTTAAGCTCCTGCTCTATTTTCAAGATCGCACTGTAACTTTTCGATCGCGGTTCATTTTCTCCGCTTGCCACTAACCCACTTCTCATTTATCCAATGTTCGACCCTACAACCACATCCTCCAGCTGGTCACAGGACCACACACTCACCCACCATGCCCTTTCTCTCTCCTCAATCCACCAGCTACGTGAGAAACCCAGCTGGTGGACTATCGTGCCACCCGGTCGACTCCTTCACCGCGTGCTCCTCGTCCACGACTGACTCGCGTGTTCACTAGCTAAGTTTCTCACATAGCTGGTGAACACTCCATTCGTGCCTCACTCTTTGCCCTTCCCAGTCAGTTGCTACACACCCACACTCCCTCACGTGCACGCACACCCACACACTCCCCTCTGTGCACACACCCACATACACACATATATACAAACACACAGCCACACACATACACACACACATATATATACATTTCACACACACACACACATATATATACTTAAATATATATATATAGATACATACTTATAGATATACATTTATACATACACATATATATTTATATATAGGTATTCACACACACAATTCCTCATTCGCACATCCACTTAAACATAGTTTCATCCACGATATTGCACACTCATCCATTCACCGCACATCGCATCGTGAGTGGGTACGCACCAGTTGCGTACACATCTGCGATCCACACAGTCATCGAGCCATTCCACACACACTCCCACACGTCCGCACTACACCCGCATGTGGCACGTAGGTAGGGCTAATCGCGTCTCTTTAGATGATAATCAACCTAGTATTGTGCTACATTTCATTGAATCTCCGATTCAATATCTTCCCCCCCTATATATGATATAGTTGTACATATATTTATATATATACATACATATATATATCTTATATATATACATATCAATAAATAAGCTAAGTAATTTCATTCCTTTCCATTCCACATTTCCTTTCCGCATTTCTTTTTCTTATTCCTTTATTTGTTGATTAAGAAAAGACCAAAAAACTTAAAAAATAGAAAAGATAACTCTTGATCTTGCAAGTATGCGACCTCGCATGTATCAAAATCGTTTTGGACTTGATTTTGGCAATTCGCCAAGGACCTACTTTTGAGGGTGTACCTCAAGAACAAGAATATCACAAAAAATCTAAAATTAAGAAAAACCAAAAATATAATAAGCGAAAGGAATTGATCCGTTATTAGGAATCGCGTAGAAGTTGACTAATCCAAACCCGCCTCCCTAAGTTCTACCCTAGGCCTAAAACTGAAAATCTTAAAATCTGATTTAGTCAAGGTAAATAAATTTTGATAAACCTGTGTAAAATCACCTCTAGGTAATCGCTTCCATTATGCACTTTTCGATGCTAATATCACCTAATTAAATAACCCTACTCATGTTTCAACATGAACCTAGCTTTCTTTGGCACCACTTGTGTAGGACTCTGATAAATGTCAGTTTATCATCATTCTTATGCCCTAAAACTGATCTAGCTCTTAGACTTTTAACTTGGCAAACAAGTTTTCAGGCTGCGTTTAGGCATTTACTTAGGTTAGGCATGCATTGCATCTTATTGTCTTTTTTATGCATTTACTTGAGTGTAAGGGATAGGCAGAAAGTCAGATTCCGCAAACCTTGGCACTCAGGAAGGCAGAAGATGGAGAAGCTCATATCAGATGAGATCCAGCTCATCCCAGCTAGATCCTAGCCCCTTCTAGCTGGATCAGCTCATCCTTATCTCCATTCAATTCATCTCAGCTAAATGGTAGCTCAAGCTAGTTCACCTCAGCTTCATTCAGCTCACCTCAACTGAATGATAGTTCAAACAAGCCCAAAATAGTTGATCTTAGCTCCTCCAACTCAGAATAGTTCACTAGAAGCTCTACCTGACTAGGACCAGCTACTGCCATCAACTAGCTAAGATCACTGGATGCACTGGATGCACAAGCGGGTGATGACACACGATCAGACGCGCCATCGCACGCAAGCGCTGTCCGCATCTGAAGACGAAGAGGCATGTGTGGCTTTTAAGTCGTCCGATCTCTTCATCGAACGGCTGAGAGCGCGCGAACGTGTTGAAGGCATGAACGGCTAACGGCGGATCAAGCGTCGACGTAGCGTGTTGTGGAATGCCCGATCAGAAGCGAGCGGCGAAGATAAGGCGTGTGTCTTCACCAACACTTACCTACAGTGACGTGCACATGTGTCACTAAAGGCAGCAGAGTTAATTTTTCAAAGATAAAATGACCCTTTTGCCCTTGTACCTCAACTATATAAAGCCACCTATGCCCTCCACATTTTCTTCATCTCTTCCTCTCTTCTCTCACCCCCTCCAAAGTTCTAAGAGCTTGTCCCAAACCCGGAATGCTTAATTAAAGTTAAAAATATAATTTTTCCACCTTCTCACCCCCTTTGTGGAGTATCCCACGGTTATCCTCTCACCGCCATTCGGGAAGCACTGGTGCAACATCGCCCTGCTCCGTCCTCCTTCCTCCGTCTTCGTTCTCCCTCATCCAGGCACCACGTCAACACGGCTTGTCCTCCAAGCAGCCATCGAGGAGGATAACTTCTATTCCTCTTTTCTTAATCGCTTTCTAGATTAGATTTCCCACTTTTTAATTTAGCAAGTAGTTGTAATGAACATGATTATGTGGCTATGAAATATTTGTCTATTCTCTCTCTATTTTCTCTTTATTTTTATTATTCTTTCTCTATCTTCTATTGTTTATTCTTTAAGTAGAATAGCTAGGGTAGATTTAATTTGACTAGCTACTCTACTTTGTGACAACAAATATTAACACTATTTTTGAACAAACGTACGCCTCCCCATGTTTGACCTGAGACTCACCAGAGCTTCGGTTAAATTGTCTGTTTGACGGATTTTCACGTGACTACAATGACAAGGTTTTCAAAACCCAAAAATTTTCAATGTACAAATCCCGTCCAACAAAAATCAAGCTCGATGGTGCTTATGAACCAACAATCTCCTCCTTTCTGATAATGAAAAAACATTATAAACAAAATAATGATAAGATTTTGTTTATCTAACATCTCTCCCCTTTTTTGACATTATCAAAAAGAACTAATTTAAAAGAAATCTCAAGATCTCCCCCTTAATCATTGCTTTTCTTTGACAAGAAACTAATTCCCCTTATTTAAAAGAAACTATGACAAGAAGTTGTCTTAACAACAATAATTTCCACCTTTTTTATTTATATTAATCTTCCCCTATATACAAGCATTTTATTAAATTCAATTTTTCCAAGAAAAATTAGATACAAACTAGAGATGATTTGATCTATTTCTCTTAAGATATGGTTATTCTCCCAAATTGTAATAGAAAATTAGGCAATTTATTTCCCAAAAAAATGAGATACCAACTGAAATTGATCTAAATATTTTAATCTATAGCCTAATTACAAAAAAATTATTTCCTAAAAGTTTTCCCTCTATCTTAGTGCTTTTTTAAAATAAAACACCAAAGTCAATAAAGTTACCTCCCATGGTATGGACCTCAACCTCCATACCCATTTGGTTCTCCAAGCACTTTCAATCTTCCGTCATGTATTCCATAAAGATAACATCTTGGATCCATGCAAATATCTGCAAGACTGGAATTCACTAATGTTCTAGGTATCCACATTTTCTTGGATCCTTTCATGTTAGGATTTCTCGTCAATGTTTGTGGTCTACTTGGATTCCAACCATTTGACTTTTGTGCATAAAAACTTCTCTTAGTGTGTGCATAACTAGGTTTAGTTTCATTGCTTTTTGCCTTGCCTTTAGCCATTTTAGCTAAGCCATCACTAGTCTATTTGTGTTTTCTTTGAGGCTAGAAATATCTTTTTCAACCATATCTACCCTATCTTTTAGCAAAGAAACTTCAAGTTTTAAAGAACAATTCTCTTTAAGAAGTTTGGTTTTCCCAATTCCAAGCTTCATGGTTTCCTCCACAAGTTTATGCTTTTCTATTTCAAGAGCACTATATGACTTCCTAAGTTCCTTACTTTTTATTCTTAGTCCTTTACAAAGATCCTATAGTTCTTGAAGAGATTCTTGCAATTCTTCCATGGTAAAAGAAGTTACCTATTGGTTGTCATCTTCTTCTTCTTGACTTGCGTTAGTGATGGCCAAGAAATTGAGGCACAAGGTCTTATTGTTTGGCTTCTTGGGTTCTTCTTCTTCTAAGCTGTGTCATCCCAAGTGGCTTGGAGTACCTTTTTCTTGTGTTTCTTTGTGTTATAGCTCATCTTTTCTACCTTTCTTTGAGAGAGGACATTCATACTTTAAATGTCCCTTCTTTTTTCAATTAGAGCACTTAATTGGCTCTTACTTCTTGTTCTTGAAGCCTTTATCCCTAAGAAGCTTGCAAAATTTCTTAGCAAATGAAAGAAGTTCCTCGTACTTGGAGCTTACATCACTATCAAAAGTGGCTTTAAAAGCAAGTGACTTCTTCTTCAGCTCTAGTATGCTCTTCTTCATCTTTTGTTTCATTTTGTTCTCGAACACCATGAGGTTTCCCAATAGGTCATCCATATTGAGATCCTTGACTTGGTGTGCTTCTTCAATTGTGATCACCTTTTGTTCTCACTTCGATCTAGGGGAACATAAGAGCTTGGATTGAAGCTCCCCTTTGATGAATGCCTTCCCCAAAGATTTTAGATTGTTCATTATCAATGTGAACCTTGTGTAATATCCATCAACATTTCATTTTACTTCACAAAGAAGGATTTGAATTCCCTCGAGAGAAGGTTAATTTTTTAAGATTTAACCGTACTTGTACCTTTGTGAGTAATCTCCAGTCCTCCATATCTTGTAGGTAGTGGTGCACTACGAGATCCGATTGAACTCCTGTAGGCTCAACACGTAAAGCAACACATTCATGGCTTTGGCATTGAGGGCGAGCTGCTTGACTTAATCATTGGAATATCCTTGAGTCAACCTTTTCGAGAGCTCAAATGGGGACTCACATTTGTCCCACACCACGTAGTCATGTGCCTGCAACCACATCTTCATACTAAGTTTCCAATAGGTGTAGTTTATACCTTCAAAGAGTTGTGGTCAAACAATGGACTGTCCTTCACTTCTCCCAGTCGCAAATATCATCTCCATCGGATCCTCGCTAGGTGTGACTCTGAGAACGCAAGAATGAGTCTCTAATACCACCTGTAAATTACACTAGAGGGGGGTGAATAGTATAGTATAAAAGTATATAAGCAAATAAAATCAAACCACAAAGAGTATTCACCATAATACACAATCAATTTATAGGTGGAAACCCTAAAGGTAAAAACCACCACCTAAGTCATCCTCAACCTGAGATTTCCTTGATCGTCAAGCAATCAAATCCATTAACGTATAACTTTAAACTGAAGGTGGCACAACCTCAAATACAACCCCTCTTTGATCCCTATCAAAGTGTATTTCGTCTCCAAGGGAGACAAGAGTCCATAAAATCCAAATACCTTTACAAGACACAAAATGAAAATACAAAATCCTATAGAGCTCAAGTATGAATTGAATATCTATTAATTGTTAGTACTTAGGTAATAATTACATTTATTTTGATGTTCTATATATTATCATATCATGTTATAAAGTTGTTCACAGATTTAGAGTTAATGATCACAATTATGATGAAAGGAAGCTCCATTATTATTAAGAGATGTTGATGGCAGTAAAAAGAGATATTAGAAGATTTAATTTGATGATTCCATGCTTCAGATACATTTAATTTGAGGTTTTATTGCTTGCTAGAAATTTTTGTTAAGATCCAATCACACTTATTCACACACACAAATTAATTCAAGTGCCTAATTATAATATTTCTAATGTTCTACATATGCATAAAATAAATAAATAAACTCTAAAATACTTATAATAAATCCCATGCGTGTAAAATGCTCTGAACTATATTATAATAATAAATCAAACTTCTAGAATGGAAGTTATAAGCCATAAGATAATTTTAATCACTAAAATGTGTAAAATACCTTTAAAATATATCTTAAAGTAAAAATTATTCTTTTAGAATGGTGGATACACTTTCTAAAAGTGTAGTTATCAATTTCAAATATTGCATCCCTTCAAAAGGAAAGTTACAAGCGCATTTACATCTTTTCACAAATAAAAACTACCTAATAACCACCTCTTTCATATTCTACCGACTACAGAATTAATTGATTAGTTGATCGATTAATTTCGTTGGACAATTTTCTATGATTTTCTCAAAGAATAATTCTGAGTTTATCAATCAATCAAATAATCAATTAATCGGACTTCCAGCAGTTATACTTAAATTTTAACATGTGCAAATGGCTAGTTGGTTGACATCTTTTGGATTCACACCCTTTCATAAGATCATAACTTCCTATTTTTATTCTATATATACCCTACATGGGCTCCTTCATTCTTACAATAGCAAAAATACTTTTTGATACAACATTCTCCTGCATTCTACGTGCAAAATACATTCTTGAGAATTTACTTTCCATCAATACTCCACACCAACTTTGTGCCTTCAAGACATCTTATTGCTTCAAAAAAAAAAAAAAGGATTCAAGCTTCTATTTCCCTTATGTGCACCAAGTTTGTGATCCTTGAAGCGGATCTCCTTCTCTACTTCCTTCACACCAACTTATTATATTGAAGGGAAGTACAAGGGATTATTTTGGTTACTTGATATTGGCAATTTTAATCAATCAAGTTTCTCTTTATTAAAATCAAGTGCTTACATCTTGAAATAAATTTTCAATTCTAAACATATTATAGTACACTTCCAAAGCACAAAATTTATCTTTCTATCAAAAGAAAGTTGAAAGAAAATATTTCTCAAAGTTTGTTCTACACGCATATCTATTGTATAAAATTATGTTTCCCTTGCACCAAAATATATTTTTTTATTAAAGGAAATTAAAAAGAATTCTTGTGAGTCCTATTTCATTTGAAAAATATTTGCACATTGGTTCAATAGGACTTATATCATTTTTGTTATTTTTTCTACTTATAGTAATTTGGGTGCCAAGGTTGTTGGCTTCCTGTTCTTCTGGTTAGTGAAGAATAGGATACCTTCTTGTGGGTTATACAAGAAGGGGTTTGTGATTGAGTCTTATTACCCTCGGTTGGAGTAGTGAAGCTTAGTGGATTTCTTGCTTGGAGAGCAAAAGGAAAATCTTAGTTAGAGATCAACTAGGTAGAGTCTCGATTTAGGTTTTCTCTATAAATAAATCTTGGCGTTATTTGTGGATTGAATTTTTGTGGTTGCCATTATTTTCATTAAATATTTGAATTATACAATTCACCCCCCTTGTATAATTATCATTAACTTCTACAGGAATTAAACTCCTTCCCTCAGGTGTTGAGAATACGTTAAAGCAGAGAGTAGTAGAGTGCTCGTAAGTTGAATCACAAGGCTTGAGCACAATTTAAGCTTAGATGGAAGTAGGAAGTATTCTATCTTGAGTTTAATGTGCATATGTTGTATTTAATGTTGTGTCTAGGCTATGTATAGATGGCATAGGAACACTCTAGAGTAGTTTAGAGACTTGTAATAGTCATTTGGACAATAAATGGCAGCAAGGGGGTTGAGTAGAAATCTATTCAAGTGGCAGACTCAATAGTCAGTTCAACACCTAGTCGGCTTACTACTAAAGAGTTGGTCGACCAAAATTTAGTGTTGGTCGACTGGCTAGTATTGCGTCAAAGGGCCAAAAATGGTGTTCACTAGTTGGTCAATGCCTAGTGTGTGGTTAGTCATCCAATATGGTAGTGGCAAGTCGACCACTAGTTGACTATCTACTAAAGGCTTTTCAATCTAGTCTTTCTAGTCTAGGCTATTGGGTGTTGATTTTACAGTATCAAGTGGTTGGCTTCTTAAGGAATGGTCGACCACCGGTCGACGCCCTAGTGAAGGTTTAAAGAGTGATTAGGTGACTTAATTAGAGTAATTAATGCAAGTCATTTCCAAGGTTTTTGAACATTAAACAACCAACATTCAACAATTTGGACGATGCCTGATCGGTGCCCTTCTAAGGAGTTGGACAGTTGATTAAGAAATTGGTCGACCGACTATAAAGGAATGGATGATTGATTATCACATTGGTTGGCTAATTACAACCATAAATAGTTATCTTGGGGCTCTTTAACAATAAATCTACAAAAATAAAATACAAAGAGTTACAACTATTAGGACAAATTAAATTCTAAAGCTTCTTCTTCAAGGATCTTCTTCTAGGTTCTTACTTGATATCATTGGAGCTTAGGCTTTATTTTCAGTTCCTTTAAGCTTGAGTCTTCAAGCTAAGCTTCCTCATAATCTAATTAATTTCTTCTCGGATACCCCCGTGAGTATCTTTGGAGCTTTCTTTTTTAACTTGAAATGTTAATGCTCCAAACAACATAATATATTTATGTTTTATTATCATCAAAATCAAGGTCAATGGTGTTGATGCATGATTGCACAGCAAACTATGAAAATAAATATGCCATCTTGTATTATTTCCTAGCATTACCATTGCATCTTATGTAGCCGTAATTGCATTTGTAAATATACACCTGCATGCATTTATAAAGAGGGGAGGAGAGTGAGAATAATTGGCCATCCAACCCACTTCTATTAATTAACATTTTCCTTAAGTGTGGCATTGCAATTTCACCTTTTGTCATTTTTTTTATTATTTTGTATTTTCCTTTTTCCAGTGCGGCTACAGGGCATGGTGTGCGCACCTCTCCGCGCCTCTCCTCCTGCCAACAGCATGACAGGGTGTGCACACCTCTCTTCCTGCCAGCAGCATGGCATGAGGCATGCCCTCTCCTCTTTAAAACTCCTTGCTCTCTCCCTTGCTGCCGGAGTCTCAACCTTCATATCACCCTCACCCTCAGTCAGCCGTTGGCCAATCTCCTCTCCTCTCCCTCTCCATACACAGCTCCTCTTCTCACAAGTTGAGAAGAGGCACATCGTGCGCAGGAGAAAACCCACAGTGGTCTCAGACCACCACTATGAGTTCCACCACCGCCCAGCTCTTTTGTGAGCAGGTGGGCGTGGTGGCTTCGCATTTTGTTTCGCTGCATTTCGTCTCCTCCGCCATTAGCCAAAGCTTCAAGCTCTCAAGCTCTAAAGCTCCAACTTGCCGCGCGCCTAGCCGCAGACTCCGCCGGTCACCGTGCGCTCGCCTGCAGACCCCGTGCAACCTCTTCCTGCGCGTGCAGGCGCTCCACAGCGCTCCTACACACACAAAATCGGCCCAAACCTGTCGCCAGACCGCGCGTGCACTATAGCGTGCGGTCTGCGCGACACTGTAGCCACCAGCAAGTTTCTCACTTAGCCTGTGGAGCAGCGCTCTCTCTCCTCGCCCGCAACCCGCGCCAGTCGATCATCGCGCCTCACCCACCCGGAGCGCTGTGCGCCGCGCCTCACCCACTCCGCAGCGTGCTGCACCTCACCCGCCCGCGAAGCAGAGCGTTGCGCTTCAGTCGACCACACGCGCACGTTTTTTCTCCTGCGCCTACGCACTCCTGCGCAACCAGATGTCGGGTAGCACAGCAGATGACTTATCTGCTACGCTCCCTTAATCCTTCAGCTGGTACACACACACACTGGTACACACACACACTAGTACACACACACTCCTACACTCACGCATACACATATATATATATATATCCACTCACATACTCTTATCCTTACACAAATATACATACATATTTATATATAAATATACATATATATACACATATATATCTATATATACATATATAGTTATAGATATATATATACATATATATACTCACATATACATCCACATACCCATATCCATCTATACACCTCACAAACACCACCTATATTCTCGTGCACTCGCCGCTCCACCACGCATCATATCGTAGGAATATTCGCACCAGTTGCTGATATTCCCCGACATTCGTGCAGAGCAAGCGCCTCCACCCTCACTCCTACACATCCATTCCACATTTCATGCGGCACTCAGTCTTGTTGATTGTGTCTTGCTAGACGTAGATCAACTTGACACCGTGCTACATTCCATCTCCACTTCCACCTCCACCCTAATATACAAAATATATAACTATATACACATATATATATTCTATATCTACTATATATCTATACATATATATACTAAGCTAAGTGTTTCTTTCCTTCCAACCAACTTACTCTGTTTTCATTTATCTTTTATTTCTTGCTATTAAAAAGATTAAAAAAAAGAGTAAAAGAGAAAAGATAATTTTTATCTTACAGGTACTCGATCTTGCGAATAGCAAGATCGATTTTTGGGAACCCCTAGTTGGCTACAAGCCAAGAACCATTTGGCTCAAGGCCAAGGACTTCATTTTTTGAGGGTGTACCTCAAAGACAACATTATCACCAACAAAAAATCTTAAAAATAGAAAAAAACCAAAAACAAAATAAACGCAAGGAAGAGATGCATTTTAGGAAAGGCATAGAAACTTCTTGATCTTCAAATTCCCGCCTCCCTAAGATCGACCCTGGGCCTAAAAGTGACCAAGATAAAATCAAATGGGCCAGGTTAAAAATTTTGTGAAACTAGTGTAGACTCAATTTAGGGTAACTCACTATACTAATTTCAACGATAATATCACCATATTAACAAAACCTAGTCAAGTCGCACCAAGTTTTTCCGGCACCATTGCCGGGGATGCGCTATTTGGAGTAAGTTGCTACTCTCATTCCTTTGATTTTTTCTTCTCACACCCTTCTCTTCACGGGAGTTTTGTTTGCTTGTGTGCAGGTATACCGTTTGCAAGGAGGAGACAAGCAGAGGAGGTCAGAGATCAGGGCAAATCCAAGGTGGGTGTGAGAGCGTGAAGTCGCCAACGCTACATTGGAGCTTCGCCCACGTTGCTGAGGAGGTAGGTGTCTTCCTCTTAGTAACTTAGGTTATCCTGTCACCTATAAAAGAAAAAAACCTAAAAACACATTTTGGGAACTTCTTGGGGTGAGAGGACTAAAACAACTTGTTGATTGTTTGCTATCACCCCCACCGCCCCATGATTTCCCACAAACTTTGCAAAGTAAAAATCCAAGAATCTTGATTCTTGGATCCTTCATTGTGTGAAGTTTTCTTTGAGGTAAGATAAAATTGATTGATTGCCATCATTCCTTGCCTCATTTACCAAATTTCGAGATCACATTTTTGGTAGGGAGACATGGAATTTAGTTGATTCCAACCCCACCACGACTTTTCATTTGCCTTAGATTTGATCCTGAATATTTCAACCCCAACATTTTAATTTTCTTTACATCATTTGGAGGTTGAGACATGTGTGGAATATCATTTTGGTGATTTGGAGCACTTGAATTGAAGTGCTTTGGCTCCCTTTCACATTGACTTAAAATAGACTCATGCATCCACACATAGAAATTTCCATCTAGGGAAGCCCAATGCATTTTAGCATGCATTAACTAATTCACATTGAAGAAGGTTTTGTTGGGCATAAAGAACTTGTGTTTTCTCAAAATCCGGAGATTGGTTGAATTGGTAATTCAGTGGAATCCTAAAATCCATACTACTTAAGGCCGAAATTCTAAAAGCCATTCACCATCTAAAACGCCAATTCGAGGAAATTTCCCCGTTGCATGCTTGATTTACAACTCTTAAAAATCAACGCACTTGGGCATTACCCATATACAACGCCCTTCACATTCCTGGAGCAATTATCCTAAGCCTCTAAATTAAAACCGGTAGCAACTTGACCCCTATTGAGGATCAAAGGTCTAACTACCTACATGTAGCGCCTACGTGCTGGTGTGGGTTCTCGCGTGCTATCAGGTGTCTAAGACTGGGGCAAATGGCCTTTCAATCTGGTCCGGTGGTTTCGTGGTGCTCTCATTTGGTTCCGTAGGTAGTGATAGTAGGTAACTTAGATCTTTTGGTCAAAGGGCACATTGTAGAGGTTAGGAAATTGATTGCTTTGATTTGTCATCAAGTGTATCCTTACGGCGTTGTTTCTCTCATCCCCTTTTCCCTTCTTATCCCCCCAATTCTTCCTACGATAGTGCATGTTTGGGAGGAGGTCACAAAACCCTAAATTGTTTGAATTGTCTGATAATTCTAGAAGGATAGAAACCGAATCGTCATCCTCCTCCACAAACATGGCTGCACACCCACCCCCAAATCTTGAGGGAGGAAACTACCCCCCTCAAATCCCACCAGGTGGTGGTGAAGCCGTAGACCCCATAACCCGCCTCCAAGCTCAAATGGAATTGTATAAAGAGTAGATTGAAGCCATTAGGGAAACCTTGTAGGAAATGCAGAACCCTCCCAAACGGGAGGAGCCTAGGTCTCTTAGCTCATATCCAAATCCCACTACTACAGAGACCATTGGGCAAATTTGGGTCCCCATGGGTGGGGACGATTTTGAATTAAAACCTAATGTCATTAGCCTGATTAACTTCATTTCCATGATCTTGCAAGTGAAGATCCCTTTCTCCATTTAAAAGACTTAACCTAAATAGCTGAAACTGTTAAACCAAGAAACATCGGGTTATCAATTGTCCTCATGAAAATGTTCCCGTTTTCGTTGCGGGATAAAGCGTCGCAATGGTTGCGTACCCTTAGGAGAACCATCCATTCTTGGGAAGAGATGTGAACAGCATTTCTCAGAAATTCTTCCCAATCGGTCGAACCAATGCGCTTCGCCGGGCTATAACTTCTTTCACGCAAAAAAATGGCGAGCACTTTCATGAGGCATGGGAAAGATATAATGACCTCCTCCGGAAATGTCCACACCATGGTCTGCCAAAGTGGCATGTAGCCCAGATCATCTATTATGGGCTAAATGAAACTTTGAAGCAGATTGCAGATGCTTCTTGTGGAGGGAATTTTATGAAAAAAGACGAGAATGGAGCATTTGAACTATGTGAGAACATGAGTGAAAACTCAATGATCAATGCCACCATTGTCACCTTTAATCGTACTAGCCTGCCCCGCAACATTCACGAAGTTGACACGGGACCCTCCCATCCATCCACAGATCTTAACCTTATTGCACAAAAATTGGATGAAGTCTCTGTCATGCACAAGAAGCTGGACGAGCTTCTGGCCAACCCTACCCGCTCTATGGCAAACACCTCCACACCATCACTCCGTGACAACCCTAATCCTTCCAATGTCAAGCTTATTACCAAAAACCCTGTAAGACCGTCCTTATCGAGTATCGCACCGAGCGATCCGGTAAGCAAAGTGGACCTGGCTTCTACAAGCCAGTATTTCGACACAGAGGACCAAGCCTCCGTGTGCTCAGATGCATATATGCATGTAGACTCATCTTCAGGCTTAGAAGACGTTTGCACCCTGGGGAACAACCTGTTCTCTGCTACTTATAACCCAGGGTGGCGAAATCATCCTAACTTCGCAGTGCCAAAACCCCGCAGGTGGGCCAATGCGACCGTCCGCACCCGTCATCCCAAGGGCCCATTCTAATCCTATGGCAAATCCGCCATCAGGGCCTTGCATACCTCAAACAAAACACGCATCAAGTCCTCTTGATAAA
Organism: Thalassia testudinum; assembly: GCA_037157565.1. Classification (NCBI taxonomy): domain Eukaryota; kingdom Viridiplantae; phylum Streptophyta; class Magnoliopsida; order Alismatales; family Hydrocharitaceae; genus Thalassia; species Thalassia testudinum. The sequence goes on along the minus strand of JAZHRO010000015.1, from coordinate 17,247,160 downwards.
TTAATGCGAATGATGACGCCATGAAGAAAACATGACCTCTCTTCAGCACCAATTGGAGCAGCAGAATGCTAAGATCAGTCAACTACGCATGACGACTCGATCTCAGGGAACTCTTCCAGTCCAACCTGTCCCTAATTCGTGAAATTTTGTACCCCGTGGTCCTCAACCACAGGTACGACCTTCTCAAGGGCAGGTTCATCAGATTCTGCAAGCTCCGAGCACTCCTCCGGGATTTCAGGCTAATCCCGCAATAGCACCTCACGCTTATGTCCCTATTGCGAACCTCCTCTGCCTTATTATCCCACCAGACCCGCGACGTCCAATGCTATTACTATGAGGAGCGGTAAGCGAACCGTCGATTTGCCTCGACCTGATCCTGGCCCATCTTTTTCACCACCCTCTCATTCGGGATGCGCACCTCATTCTCGTGAGGACGATACACCCAAACTAGTGCCAGAATCAGTCCCATTCCCTGAGCCTCTACTGAGGGAGCCAAAAGGCAAGAAAAAGGATACGCAGGCCTTTGATAATCTGCGTAATTTATTCAGGGATGTTGAAATCAAAGTACCCCTGTTAGAGGCCATCGACCACATACCAACTGTTGCCCGACTTTTCAAAGACTATACTACACCCAAGCGACAGTCAAAGAAAACAAAGAATCTGATTGTTCTCTCGCCTCAGGCGAGTTGTGCTATACTGTCAGACCTACCACCGAAGTAGAAAGCTCCAGGCACACCACTTATTTCTTGTAGCATCCAAGGCTGCAATTTTAACCATGCTCTGCTGGATCTAGGATCTTCCATCAATCTTATACCAACCACCATGCTTGAGAAATCTGCCTTAGGAAATCTAAAACCCACCCCTGTCACATTGTAGTTGGCAGATCATTCTGTCAAAATACTGAAGGGTGGGGTGGAAGACGTGGTGGTTAGGGTCAACAGTTTTTGTTTTCCTGTTGACTTTCCTGTTTTGGATATGGAAGTTCCTAGCTCACTTTCTGATTGTCCGATCATCCTTGGTGGACCTTTCTTGGCCACAGCCTGTGCCCATATCGACTGTGAGTCGGGTTGCATTGAGATTGTTGTTGGCTCTGAGAAGCTCAAGCTAAACATCTTCAAGGCCGCCAAGAATTTTGATTGCAATTGCATCGAGGATGACACGTATGACGAGGACACAGCCGTCAATGCGTGTATGGGACTAATAGCGACCTATTCTGATTGTTGTGGATTACCCCTAAACACAGACCATTGCCTACCGGATATATACTGTGATATTTCCCCATCCCTCCCCTTACCCTTACCTTCTCCAGACCAGACTTCTGACGAGGTTTTCTCCGCTTCCCACACCTCGTGGTCTGAGTCATATTCGGGTTACTCACCTCCGGTCCAACCCCTTGAAGAATGGATTTCCCTTTCTTTCTCGCCAAATCAGGCGGACGTACGACTCCACACTGGGACGTTGAGCCCACATACTGATCACTGGGGCTATCCCTTTTTGGATCCATCAATCCAAGATGCCCCTCTTCTTGGCCAATCTGAGGGCCGACTTCTTCCTCCTGCCCTTCTTTCTTCTGATCCGCTTGGGACACTCTCATCCCAAGATATGCCAGATCTTTCGCCATCCACTCCCGAGCTGAAAGAGTTGCCTGACATGCTTAAATATATTTTCTTGGGACTAAATGAAATGCTCCCCGTAATTATTAGTTCAAAATTGACTAGGGAGCAAGAGTGCAAGCTACTAAAGGTCGTCATAGAACACAAGGCAGCCATTGGATGGTCCTTATCTGACTTAACTGGCATTAGCCCCTCCTACTACACTCACCATATACATACGGAGGAGGAGGCTCGACCTTCCCGTGAAATGCAGCGATGTCTCAACCCTAATATGCAGGAGGTCGTTAAAAAGGAAATCATTTAGTGGCTCAATGCGAGTATAATCTACCCGATTAACGATAGCCCCTATGTGAGCCTGATTCATGTCGTGCCCAAAAAGGTGGGACTCACCATCCGTGTCAATGACAGGGGCGAATCCATCCCTACACGCACTCCTACATCTTGGAGAGTGTAACGAGCGCGTGCCCCAGACGTCTTTTAAGACGTCTGGGATCACATCCGGACGTCTGACCAGACGTCCGGGATAGTTTACAGACGTCTGGCGAACAGTTATGCTCGCACGGGATATTCGTCTGCGCGCCTGTGCGCGCAGACCTGCGATCCTGCATCTTCCCTGCGGCTGCAGGCGACTGCGACCGTCTCTCTCTCCTCTCCGCGCGGCGTTAAAAGGGGGGGGCGCGCCTCCCCTCCCGTCTCCACCATCCTCCTCCTTCTCTCCTACCTGTGCGCGAGAGCGAGCGGACGCGAGGGCCCAGCGGCAGCGGCGGCCGCAGTAGGCGCGGAGGAGCTGCGGCGTGCGAGGGCGGGGCTCTGCCGTGAGGGCGAGCTCGCCGGGAGCGGCTTGGCCGGCCGGCGGAGGGCGCAGGGGGCGCAGAGCGTCGCGGAGAGGGACCTGCTGCGGGCGGAGCAGCGGACGCGCGAGGTGCGACGCGGGCGGCGTCGCGAGCGGAGGACGAGCAAGGTTCTAGTTCTGGAAAAATTTCCAGAATCAGACGTCTGGATTGATATCCAGACGGCAAGGTCGACGTCTGTGAGATTATACAGACGTCTGAAAGGTGAGTTCCGCTTTCTCCTTCTTTTTGTCGACTGACCGTACTGAGGGAGGAGGGTTGGCTGTGCGCAGGTGTTCGGATTCGTCATCCTTTGCGAATCAGACGTCTGGAAGTTGTACCAGACGGCGGGAGTGACCTCCAGACGTCCGGAGAGACCATCGGACGTCTGGGATCTAGGAGAGACGTCCCCACAGACTTCTGGACGTCCGGGGAACCAAGCCGAACAGGTAATTCTCTGATCCACCGTTTAAGACGTCTGGAAGGAGTTCCAGACGTCTGATTTTGCACAGTATTGTCTTTCTCGACCCGTTTAAGGCCCGTTTGGGCTCCGTTTTCCGCGATTCGAGTTGCGTTCGTTTCAGAATTTATTCCTCTACCCGCCTACAGTAGCTATACACTGTTTTGAGACGCTCCTTGTGTTTGATCCTTGTGATAGGACCTCGTTCGGTTGCAGTCTTGAGAGTCGCGGAGGCACGCGGGATTCCCGACCACGCCCCCATTACTTCCGTTGTACCTGGTAGAGTGGTTTTAAGTATTAATAAAATCTGTTAAAGTATGGAACCATAACTAGAACCTAGGGCATTGCATGAATCCTAGGAATGAGAAATGTATGGAATGATAGCTCCTAGGTGTTGCATGAATCCTAGGGCCGGAAAACTAGATTGTATGATAGATCCTAGGATATGGCATGAATCCTAGGATGGAAAAACTAGTGGAATGTATATTACTGCAGTCTTGGAAAAATGGAAAGGAATATATCAGCTGCCTGTGAAATTAATTAACAGCTGCCTGTTATAAACAAAGAAACATGTTTGAGATCATGGAAATTGAGAACGTGAATCTGGAAAGTGAAACATATGATGTTCTGAGATAAAGGGCTGGAACCCTACGGGGAATTAGGAGTGGAACTCCTGGAAAGAAAAGGAATGGAACTGAGATGTAGTTTGTACTGTCTCTTGGGTACGCAGTACCAAGGGAAGTACCTGTACCTGTTTTAGTGCAGAGTGGGGCCAGCCGCCCCAGGGACCCGGGGTTAGGCTTGGCCGCTCTGTACCGACTTGTTGGCCCTCGTGTACGTAGTACCGAGGAGAGCTAGTAGTGTTAGGAGAGTACTAGCTACCCCACGGGCCCCGGGGTTCTGCTAGCCTCCTTCACCGACTTGTTAGGCCCACTAGGGCAAACCAGGGTAGTCAGGCGAGGGTGCGCGGACTGTGGAGGGGCAAGGCCCCGGTTTGGTTACTGTGGAGGGGTTGGACCCCTGTTACTGAGAGGGCTCTGCCCTGGTTCCGTGCTGTGCTTTGGGCGCACCCATTAACGGAAACGACTGACCGCGTGCCAGTACGGGCTAGCTACCTGTGCGTTTATCGCGCGTGCCGTAGTCACCGTTACGTCTGTCAGTGACCTTGGGGTGGTTGACTGAGGGTAGGATCACCACGGGGGACTCTCCCGACCAGGAGAGCACCACGTGCTACTTCTACTTTTGGAAAAGACTACAATCAAGATCGTCCCACGAGGACATCCGAGATCAAGTAAAGGATCTGAGAAGTAAATGAAATAGTGAGAAAAATTGAAAGATGTAAATAAAAGGAAGTAATAGAACATAACAGCTACTGTACACTCTACTGTTGCCTTTAGTTAGTTTGCCACTCTACTCAGCGTTTTGCTGACGTGTTACACTCGTTACCTTTTTCAGGACCAGGTGTTGAGCAGCCAGGGTCGGCGGCTGCAGAGGACGCTGGGCCAAGTAGGGTCCAGTAGAGTTACCACAGCTTTGTACCTTCTTTTGTTTCTGTTCTAGTGAGTAGTTTTGTTTCCGCTGTACCTTCTTTACCTGCAGTTTTTGTTATATGATAAATGTTGTTTTACTGTTGTGGTGGTGCCTACTGTAGTAGTTTCTTTCCTTACTGCTGTACTTTCTTACTGTTAGTTATATTCATGCTGAATGTAGTTTATTTTACTGTCTTTTGGTTACTTCCTCGTTGGACGACTGGGTCTTGGGGTTAGTCGAGTCGGTCCGGTTCTCGTGTCTCGTAGGGACTCGGGAATCGGGTCGTTACAGAGAGTGTGTGTAGACTATAAGAAACTGAATGCTGCAACAAAGAAAGATCACTTTCCGCTACCTTTTATTGACCAAATCCTCGAGCGGTTAGTAGGAAATAAAATTTTCTATTACCTGGATGGATTCTCTGGATATAACCAGGTGGCTGTTGACCCCCGGGACCAAGAAAAAACCACCTTTACCTGCCCCTTCGGCACCTTCGCATTTAGAAGAATGCCATTCGGACTTTGTAACGCACCAGCAACTTTCCAGAGATGTATGCTGGCGATATTCCATGACATGGTGAGTGACTTTCTTGAGGTCTTCATGGATGACTTTTCAGTCTTCGGACCTTCATTTAATGATTGTCTTACCAACCTGACTCGTATCCTTCGGAGATGTATTGATGTGAACCTCGTGCTTTCTTGGGAGAAAAGTCATTTTATGGTACACGAGGGAATTGTTCTCGGGAATATCGTCTCCGATAGGAGTATTGAGGTTGACAAAGCTAAGCTTGATGTGATTGCCGATTTACCTGTGCCTAGCTCTATCAAGTAAATCCGCTCCTTCTTAGGACACGTCGGTTTCTATAGGAGATTCATCAAAGATTTCTCTAAGATTTCTAGACCTTTAACTCATCTCCTATCGACCGATGTACCCTTTGATATGGGTCCTGACTGCATACGAGCATTCACGCAGCTGCGTGATGTGGTCACCAAGGCCCCTGTTCTCCAGCCACCTGACTGGTCCCTTGACTTTGAACTCATGTGTGACGCTTCCGACCTTGCAGTCGGAGCCATCCTGGGACAAAGACGCGATAGACACCCCTTCGTGGTGTACTATGCCAGTAAGACGTTGGATGAGGCCCAGCGTAATTATACAACCACTGAGAAAGAACTACTGGCGGTTGTCTTTAAGTTGGAGAAATTCCGCTTTTACTTTCTGGGCTCGCATGTTATTGTATTCACTGACCACGTGGCCATTCGTCATCTCATGCACAAGAAGGATGCCAAGCCTAGACTGATTCGTTGGATCCTTCTGCTCCAAGAATTTGACCTTGAGATCCTCGATAAGGTCGGAGCCCAAAATGTTGTTGTTGATCATCTCTCAAGATTAGACCCTGACCACATTGGACTTACCCTACCGATTAATGAGGTTTTTCCCAATGAGCACCTACTGGCAATTAATGTGGCAAGTGGACCTTGGTATGCCAACATTGCCAATTACCTTGCTTCTGGTTCCCTTCCACGTGGCTGGCCCAAAAACTAGCGTGAGCGACTCATCGTAGAAGCAAAGTACTATTTCTGGGATAATCCACTACTTTTTTGAATAGGTGCTGACCAGATCATCCGTTGCTGTATTCTTGACAACGAATTCCCCAGTGTGTTATCCTTCTGTGACGATCAAGCCTGCGGAGGCCATTTCTCTGGGAGGAAAACTGCAGCCAAGGTGTTGCAGTGCGGTTTCTTTTGGCCCTCCCTTCACCAAGATGCACACAATTATGCTAAACATTGCACTAGGTGCCAGTCGTTAGGGTCAATGTCACGTCGTGACATGATGCCCTTGCAACCCATCCTGGCTGCTGAAATCTTTAACATTTGGGGAATCGATTTCATGGGTCATTTTCCTCCTTCCAACGGCTTTGAGTACATCCTTGTTGCTGTTGATTATGTTTCGAAATAGATCGAAGCTATTCCCACGCGCCATGCTGACCATGTCATATCTACTCAATTTGTCAAAGACCACATTTTTGCATGCTTTAGGATCCCTCGAGCCATTATCTCTGATGGAGGAAGTCATTTTACCCATTCATCTTTTCGGGCACTTCTGAGGAAATATGGAGTCCACCATCGTATCGCATCTCTGTATCATCCTCAAACGAACGGCCAGGCTGAGGTGTTGAACCAGTAAATCAAGCAAATTCTCCGGAAAATGATTCGGCCTGATCATAAGAATTGCTCCAACAAGCTGATTGACGCCTTTTGGGCGTATCAGACTGCCTTCAAGGCTCCCCTGGGCATGTCTCCTTATAGAATTGTTTACGGGAAGCCTTGTCAATTGCCCGTGGAGCTGGGGCACCGCGCTTATTGGGCGATTCGCCAATGTAACCTCGACCCAGACCTGTGTGGTCGAGAAAGGAAACTCCAACTCCAAGAGCTGGAAGAATTCCATCGTGAAGCCTATGATTCTGCCTTAACTTTTAAACAACGCACTAAGGCCTTTCACGATAACCGAATTCGACAGAAGGAATTTGAGCCATCTCAGCAAGTTTGGCTTTACAATGCCCAGCTCAAATTCTTTCCAAGGAAATTAAAGTCCAGAAGGACTGGTCCCTACTTGGTCTCGAGACCATTTCCCAATGGAGCCGTTGAAATTGAAGATCCCAAATCTGGGCATAAATTTATGATCAATGGGCAGTGGTTAAAATCCTATCTTACTCATGAACCTGCCCCCATTGGTGAAACTGTTGCCTTGCTGGAGGGTAACTAACTTTGTGCCTCTCTCTGAGTCCAGCTGGGGAGGTTAAATTTAGCGCTCGTTGGGAGGCACCCCAGCAACACTCCTCCACTATCACTTACACAATTCCATTTCACTTCACTTTGCACTTCTTCACTTTTCACTTCACCACCCACCATCCACCCACCCTACCACCCTGCTATATACCTTGCACTTCAGCTCTCGTTCTCGGTCCTTGGACCTTGCTTTACCCTGCATGCATATGAGGACATAGCATCATTTGGCATAGAAGGGTGGATAGGCATCCATAGGATCTGCGTATTATATGGTATCATGCAGCTTCTACATCCATTATACATATCCATCTATAAATATGTACATAACCTATTTTTTTTTAAAAAAAAAGGGTATTTAGTAATGATCTGAAAGCTGAAACAAAAATACAATAAGTGTTTATGGATATTCAACCGATGTTTTGAAGACTTTCCAGGCCACAGAAGCATGATTCACTCAGGCTTGGCTTAATTCACTTGAGCATTGATAGATCGGAATCTCTCCTAACTAAGGACGTATTCTTGTACCTGAGTCACCAGTACAGGATTCGTTGGTTTGCTTCTACTTGAGAGCCTAAATAATCTTGGTTCACACTACACATATCGAGAAAGACTAGGTGAACATAAGATCCAACCCTAGTGTTCATTAGGGAAGGTGGAGTCCTTACCTGTGCGTGCAGGTAGACTTTTTATCCCAGACTTTAGTCTTGTGTTTAGGAAAACTTTCCACCGAAAAAGTACTCTCCCACCAAAAAAATGTGTGCTCTTCCAAATAAAGTTGTAAGAGATATACTGACACTTGTTTCAAAAAAAAAAAAAATCTTGCAAATAAGTCAGTATATCTTTCAAATTTCTGTAAATTCTTCTCCCCAAAAAAAAGTTTTTCAAGGCACGTTACAAATACCCTGTTTCTACCATATATTCCTTGAGTCACAAAAGCAATAAACATGGGGTTGAGTTTTCCAACATCTTTCTGAGGGTCAATCCGAAGATGAGCTGAAACTGGGACCAACCTGCACTTAAAAATTCGTGAAACCCTGGGCTTGAGCCTTAATGTTCATCTGGTCGGTCTTGATCCTTCACTATGCACAAACCATAATCTCTTCAGCTCTCGAGTACGGAAAAACCCTCTGAGTCCAGGAAATCGTACTTAGGGTTTAAATATCAAGAGTCCAGGTTAGTCGAGAGATGGTCTATATCATGTAAGACTTAAGGTACTGGTAGTCTTATCTACAATTGGTTCTCACAATATCCAACGGATAAAAACATTAATGTTGCTTCAAAAAAAAAAAAATCTTCAGCTTAGGATCATTTCTAAACACGATACAAATGTGTTAATAGGGACTAGCAAAAGATAGGCATGGGGGTATGATTGCAAAGCAAACTACGCCAATAAATATGCCATCTTGTGTTATTTCCTAGCATTACCATTGCATCTTATGTAGCCGTAATTGCATTTGTAAATATACACCTGCATGCATTTATAAAGAGGGGAGGAGAGTGAGAATAATTGGCCATCCAATCCACTTCTATTAATTAACATTTTCCTTAAGTGTGGCATTGCAATTTCACCTTTTTTTCATTTTTTTAATTATTTTGTATTTTCCTTTTTCCCGTGCGGCTACAGGGCATGGTGTGCGTGCCTCTCCTCTTGCCAACAGCATGACAGGGTGTGCACACCTCTCTTCCTGCCAGCAACGTGGCATGAGGCATGCCCTCTCCTCTTTAAAACTCCTTGCTCTCTCCCTTGCTGCGGGAGTCTCAACCTTCAGATCACCCTCACCCTCAATCAACCGTTGGCTAATCTCCTCCCCTCTCCCTCTCCATACACAGTTCCTCTTCTCACAAGTTGAGAAGAGGCACACCGTGCGCAGGAGAAAACCCACAGTGGTCTCAGACCACCACTGTGAGTTCCACCACCGCCCAGCTCTTTCGTGAGCAGGTGGGTGTGGTGGCTCCGCATTTTGTTTCGCTGCATTTCGTCTCCTCTTCCATTAGCCAGAGCTTCAAGCTCTCAAGCTCTGAAGCTCCAGCTCGCTGCTCGCCTGCCTGCAGACTTCGCCGGTCACAGCGTGCTCGCCTGCAGACCGCCCGCAACCTCTTCCCACGCACGCAGGCGCTCCATAGCATGCCCGCGCACATAAAATCGGCCCCAACCGATCGCCAGACCGCACGTGCACTGTAGCGCGCGGTCTGCACAACACTGTAGCCACCTGCAAGTTTCTCACTTAGCCGGTGGTGCGGCGCTCTCTCTCCTGCCCGCAACCCGCGCCAGCCGATCACCGCACCTCACCCGCTCACAGCATTGTGCACTGCACTCCGCAGCGTGCTGCGCCTCACCCACCCCACAGCGCGCTGCGCCTCACCCGCCTGCGCAGCAAAGCGCTGCGCTTCAGTCAGCCACGTGTGCGCGCTCTCTCTCCTACGCATGCGCACTCCTACGCATCCAGACGTCGGGTAGCACGGCAGACGACTTATCTGTTGCGCTCCCCTCCTGCTTCAGCTGGTACACACACTCATACACTCACGCATACACAGATATATATATCCACTCACATACTCTTATCCTTACATAAATATATATACATATTTATATATATATATATATATACACACTTACATATACATCCACTTACCCATATCCATCTATATACCTCACAAACACCACCTATATTCCCGTGCACTCGCCGCTCCACCGCGCATCATATCGCGGGAATATTCGCACCAGTTGTTGATATTCCTCGACATCCGCGCAAAGCAAGTGCCTCCACCCTCACTCCCACACATCCATTCCACATTTCACGCGGCACTCGATCTTGTTGGTTGCGTCTTACTAGACGTAGGCCAACTTGACACCGTACTACATTTCATCTCCACTTCCACCTCCACCCCTATATACATAATATATAACTACATACACACATATATATTCTATATCTACTATATATCTATACATATATATACAAAGCTAAGTGTTTCTTTCTTTCCTACCAACTTACTTTGTTTTCATTTATCTTTTATTTCTTGCTATTAAAAAGATAAAAAAAAAAAGAGTAAAAGAGAAAATATAATTCTTGTCTTGCAGGTATTCTATCTTGCGAATAGCAAGATCGATTTTTGGGAACCCCTAGTTGGCTACAAGCCAAGAACCATTTGACTCAAGGCCAAGGACTTCATTTTTCGAGGGTGTACCTCAAGGACAACATTATCACTAACAAAAAATCTTAAAAATAGAAAAAAACCAAAAACATAATAAACGCAAGGAAGAGATGCATTTTAGGAAAGGCGTAGAAACCCCTTGATTTTCAAATTCCCACCTCCCTGAGATCGACCTGGGCCTAAAAGTAACCAAGATAAAATCAAATAGGCGAGGTTAAAAATTTTGTGAAACTAGTGTAGACTCGATTTAGGATAATTCACTATACTAATTTCAACGACAATATCACCATATTAACAAAACCTATTTGAGTCGCACCAATGCACCAACAATTATTACATCAAGCCATCTACTAACTGGGTTACACTCCTAGAGCTTGATACATACACTACAAAAAAATTACCTTACATCAATGGTATACCTACATTGACATTAAATAATTGTCACTATATGTTATGTTATATATTGTTGCTATTCGTTGCTACACAAATGAAAACCATTTAAAAAAAATTAGGGTCAAATATGTCTTCCACTAACCCTTGACCACTCCTCCCTGACCTCTTCTCGCCACTGAGTCGATGCAAGTCTTCCCTGACCTCATTCCTCACTTCTCGAGTTGATGCTGCTCCTCCCCGACCTCTTTCCTCACCGCCCGAGTCAACTTCACTCCTCCCCGATCCCTCACCACTCGACTCAATGCCACTCCTCCTTGATCCCTCACCACTCGACTCGATGCCACTCCTCCTTGATCGAGCTCTACATTCTTGTTCACCGATCAATGCCACTCCACCACCACCCCTGATCGACTTAGGTTAGTTAATGCCATCTCTCTCTCTATTCTTGGTCTCACTAACAATCATCAAAGGTGGAAAGATCGCTTTTAGGCTTTTAGATCGATCAGTCACTCAGATATAATCTTGCTCAAATTTTCCTTTTAAGGTTTCTAAAATCCATAGTCATATTGCTCCATCATTTTCCATCAATTGGATTCAACTTGATCATATCTCTCCCACTCAACTCAATCTCTCTCACTTGACTTCTCTTTATCAATGTCTCTCACTGTTCCTTCAATTAGATCTACAGTCGATTAGATCTCTCCAACTCGAACTCTCTCATTCGATCTCTCTCTCTCTATTGATGTATGTTTTTTTCTTGATTAGATTTATTTTTTATTGGTCGAGCAGAGATAATGGTTTGTGTGAGTCTGTTCAACTGCATTGGTTCTTTTCTATGACTAATCAGATAAGCAACAGTTAACTATTGTGTTTCTATCCAACAAATTAGCTTTCATTGTGACCATACATTGGTTGTATTGGTCGATTTTTTGGATGCATATATCTTACTGTCCAGACTCCTATCAAATCGATCAAATATATTAGGTTCCTTTTTTTTTTGAAAGGGGCAAATATGGTTTTGTAGATCAATGTTTTTGGCATTAAAATAATTGTTGTTTCCCTGGGGCATTTTCAACTCCTAACTTGCTTGATTGTGCTCTATTTGATAACATCGATCTTGTGGTTTCAATTATCATTGCACATATATCTCCTTTTGGGTGATTGATCTGGTAGTTACAGTTTGTAGTTCTTTGATCGTGTTCTATTTTCTTTAGTTGTATTGAAGAGGCATAGATGGCTTTTGACTTACTTTTTCTGTTGGTATAATTATTGGCTTTCTACTTGTTCTACTCTTAGATATAATTAGAACCAATTCTCCCATTTTAGATATTGTCAATATGATATGATTTTATGTTTGTGGAAGATATATGTGTGTTGGATTAATAGACCATGTGCTGGTCTATTAATCCAAACATACATATATCCATGCCTCCATACATATATCTTCCAACAATATTTATTTCTCTTGTTCTTATCAGAGGTTACAAACATCAAGACACAAGGGAAGATGTATTTCCAATATATTTCTTATTTTAAAATCCATGCCTAGAAATAGGAGAATAGAGTGGAGAAATATCTACATGTGAAGCTATTTATCGTTTGTTACTACAGGAAAGTAGCATCACCTCAAAAAAAATGGGAAAGTAACGGATCCCATTAGGTCATGTATTAAAAAAAAGGGAAAAAATACTTCCCTCTGAAATGAAAGTATATCTCTCTTATAGAACCAAAAAATTGATTCAAGCATCTCAAATGACATTACTTACAGGCATTTCTAATTTTTCTTTTTGCAATATTTGTTTGGTTACTTTTTAATTTCAGACCTATGCCAAATTTTTGGGCACTATTTGGACTTGTTTCCTGTAGAAGGAAAAATAAAGGGACAATGGTATGATGTGTTTGATAAGATTCTAATCGATACCGATCTGTTTTAGATGAAAATTGATTCTACATTAGGAATCGGCCTTAAAAGCAATTGCTTGATTGGTTTTATCTATGGTTTGTGAATTCTCGATAAGGAATAAGGAACTGGTATCATTATGATTTTATCTATGTTTTGCTTCATCAGCGTGATCTTCAGTAACTTGCTTTACAAAATTAGGAGTTCCAGGTTTGAGAACCTCACTGTATTCAAGTGCAAGTGCTTTGGGTGGCTCTTTCTTACTGGAATGTGATTTTTTTTACTGCCATTTTGAGGCTTTCCAGAATTAGCATCTATGGGATCTCTGGAAACAAAATTCAAGCTATCTTCTCTGCTAGGTTGTAAATTAATGGCATTATCACCAGCATATTCAAAAGATTGATGTCCTTCTAAAAAGTAGTTACTTTCATTATTGCACAAGTTCCTATTTAGAAATGAATAATGACAGGTTGTACACATGGGATCTATCTTGGTTGGATTCACAAATATTGAATGGCAAAGGACTTTGATACAATAAAGTCTACCGTAGCTTGCCTTTGCGAGGAGAATTGCCTTTTGGCAATCTACATTGCAAAGGTATGTCACTCTATCGACAACAAAAGTTACATGTATAGCTATTATGGAAGCTTGCAAGGAGATGCTATGAAGGAAGAGATTCCTTGAAGAGTTGGATTTTTAGGAGGATTGTTTTCTAGTTCACAATGATTATTAAAATAGCATTCATTTGAGTAAGAACCCAAGCTTTCACTCAAGTTGAAGTGTATAGATATCATATTTTAGGGACATGGTTGAGAGGAAGCAAGTGAAGAATGCCACACAAACCAAACTGCAACAAATATGATGTCCAAGGCACATCCTGTAGAGAGACAAGCTTTTAAGCAATGAACATGAAATCACTCGATCAGTTAAAGGTAGACATCTTTCTCATGGGCTACAGGGGGGATTGTTAGGGCCATGTAGGAATCCAACCCATGAGAATAATTATGCAATCAACAAAATTGCAAAAGTCAGCCATGCAAATACCCAATCACAATTCCATTAGGGATAAAAGTATTGGGGAGCACTTCTTAAATAGGCATATACGGGGCAATGGCATTACTGCCTAGCAAAAAATGAAAAGAAAAAAAGAGAGTGATATAGAAAAATAATTTAAAAAGGCACATTTAAAGACCAATTTCCCAAATTTAAGAAGTGGTTCCACCGTTCTTTGACTCCTATAGACTCACAGATCCTATTCTTTGGACAAAGAAGTTTGATGGTTTAGCATCTAGATTTCCAATACTTCATGCTACTTTCCCTGTCTTCTTCATAACTTCTTACTAGTCAGATTGGAGCACAATTTTAAGTACAAAATTAGTTCTATGCAACACAATTGTTATATCACATGTGCACAAACTGCATTGACGGTAATGCCATCAAGATAGGAAAGATAATGAAATATACACATAGAGATGCATGTATAAATATGTTTCCCTGCTTCCTTTACATTATGTGTGTGTGCAGTGTACATGCATCTTTGTATGTAATGTATGTTTATTGTGGATATGAATGTAGGGATGTTATAGAGCCAATTCTCATTTGAGTATTTTCAAGCAGCGTGATAAATAGGTAATATAACAATACCAAGTACGTACACTTATATTGTTAGACCTACCACTAGAATAAAATTAATTATCCACATGACTACATTAGGAAAAATATTTGGCTCCTTAAAGTAAAGAATGGAAGAATCAAATCTTTGAAGCACCGTAAAGCTTAGCACCTTCCAGAAATCAAACGAGCAAGAAGTTCTACACCAGTAAAATGTTGATTTTACTCTACAGAAAGTAAGTTTACATTAATGCAAGGCAAAATAATGTGCAAATTTTTACATAAAGGCCACATACAGTGCTGAGAATATATAACAGTTGAAATTAGGGTAGCTAGTTTTCTATGTATGGCATGTAACAAATACAACCCAACCCTTGAGAAATCCCTAGAGTCCAACACTTCCCTCCATCCACATAGTTCCCTCCACAAATTTGTGACAATTATTTTCACATTACCCCAAGCTTCTACATATCCACATCTCCCATGGGGCTTTACAATAGCCAGTGGTCATGGCCACTTCAAATAATTGGCTACTGGTGAAAACCTTAGTTGAGAACTTTAGGAAGAATGTGGCATCAAGAAATCAAATTAGCTGCTGCAGTAGTTGTGCATACCACACTTATAACTTTTTTCTTTTTCCAAGAATATTAAATTGTACTTCTTGTCTATTTGGTGGCAGCATGCTAAAAATCATTTTTCTTGTCAAGCATATGAAGGTTTCATTTGTGTGTAATGTAATAAATCGAGCTTGTCATCACATTAGAGAAGCAGATGCATCTATACAAATATTAGATCTTGATTCCCATGTCTCCCTGATAACCATTAATAATTATGTTAAGTCTAGTTTCTACTTGCGGTATGCTCTTTGTGATCTTGGCTTATGATTAACTGCCATGGTATATTTTTAGGATTGAGTTTTTTCTTGTTGCAATCATTAGGACCTCATGAAGAAGTATCAAAGTGAAGCTAGTTGTTCAACTTCTGAAGGAGTTACTTCTTGGCAAGGCGATGCTTACTTGATGGTGAAGGGAAAGGAGAAGAAAGATAGAGTTCATTGTTTGGAAGCAGTAGCTCCTTCCAAAAGCTTCAAGACCACAACAACCCCTCAATCTAATATCCATGAGACTTTGAATGGACTTTTCGGGATTATTTCGGGGATGGTCCATATGTTGAAAGAATAATTTCCCAATGCCAACATGGATGATATTATGCAATGTATAAGGCAATTGGCTATGCATGTATGATTTGATACATTTACGGGACATGGATGATATTCGCGAAATATGATTTGAATGTTTGTTTTGTACATATAGGTAAAGGTGGGACAAGCATAGGTATTCCATTATTTTATTTGTATAAAAGACATAGATCTTTTGTTATGTAATTATATAATTTGAACAAGTTTGGTAATTATCTATTTCTCACAGGTTTCTCATGTTAGAACTATACCTAGCAACTTCGTGGAGAAAAAGGATCTTCATCATCTATCTACCAATCATAAGGTGTATGATTCAAATTACATATTCTACTTATCCACGGGTTGCTCCATCACCCAAGATTTATTTAAGCTCCCTTCCCTTCGCATCAAGATTAAAAAACCTAATTGGAAGGTGAATTACATGGATATGCATATGAATGTCCTTATCTAGTTATCTTTACTTTCTCTAAATGTTTAACAAGTAGCGGAATTAAGCCACAACAAGTAGAAAAAAGGTGTGTGATAAATTAACTCAAGTGATATCCAGAGATATAGAATTTACATCAAGTGGTGGTTAATTTTATTGTTGATAAGGGGGCTTATATTTTCAATATAGAATAAACAAATGCTACTACTCTTCTGATCAGATATTAACTCTAAAAAGTTTAGTTTCTGATACATTATGAAAAAAATGTGTGATGTACATACATCTGAATAGCCAAAAATGTCTATTAATGCACGTTTTTAGTATCATATAAGCATCATGCATTATAAATATTACATAACATGCATCATCATGCATTTAGGTCAAACTTTACAAATTGTATAGTAATTTTTTCTTCTTAGTCACCAGAGACAGGGCGAGATTTAATCGGGACCTTGGATTGAAGATCTAACCATACGAATCTGATCAGGGCGACGATCGAAGTTCAACGAATACAAGATTGCCCTGATTGGACGTCCGTAGCATCAAATATAATCCAAGAAAGATTAGAGATCAAGGGTCAAGATGGTATAAATCCACACTTCAGATGACAAATCCGACCGCACATATGGGTTCGGATCAACGATCTCATCCCAACGATGCAAATATCGGTCCAATCCAACATCCGTGGCACCATCTACAAGACACAGAAGATGGATGGCCATTATGGCGCCACATGGTGCCATCACAGCCGCCTAAACCGATCCTAGCATCTCTTCTCATATTCTGAAGGCGCAGGCGAGGCAAGATCTTAGCCCTTGGATCTTAATCCAACGGCCAAGAGGGCACAACGGTTGAATCATCTCCACGCCAATCCATGGAGATAGCACAGCGGTAAAAGCCTCCATGTGCAACTCCTCAAAGCGCATTTGAGCCCCGCGTGCCTCAAATCAAGGCGTGGGCGTGGGAGCGACTCAATTCGATCGTCGGATGGGGATCGTGCGGGTGGGAGATGTGCGACATGGCAGCACAGATGGGCGCGGATCGCGCACGCGCGCAATGACGCGTGTTTGTACTCGTGATCATGCACGCAAGCATTGAGGTGCTGAAGAGGAAGCGGGCGCGAGCATCTCTCAGCCGTTCAATCTCGCGATCGAACGGCTGAGATCATCTAATTGTGGGTAGGCATTGAAGAGCGAGGAGGGGAGGAGGTGCAGGCATGCGTGCACGTTCAACGACATGGGGTCTTTAGTGACGTTTATATCCATCACTAAAGACCCCCTCATTTAATTTTTTAACTTGACATGACTTTTTGCCCCCAACCTCTATACCTATGAAAAGGCCTACGCCCCCCACATTTCAACCATCCCTTCCTTTACCTCTCTCTCTCTCCAAAGCTTTAAAGAAGCTTGTCCCAAACCCGGGATGCTCCTCGAGAGTTAAAATTAAAGTTTTCTCACCCCTATTCCGGAAGTGGATCCAGCGATAATGATGCCCTGCCTCGCCCCCGGTTCTTCCCGCTTCATTCTCCATCTTCTATCTTTGCCCTTCGTCTTCCAGGTGTCGCCCCATTCGGCTCGTCCTCCAAGCAATCGTCAAGGAGGATAACATCTCACCTCCTTTCTCTTTACCACTTTCTAGAGTAGATTTTACTGCTTTCTAGTTGTAATATTTCCCACTTTCTAGCTGTAATATTTCCTGCTTTCTAGTTGTAAAACATTATTCATACTATAAAGTGTTTGTTCTCTCTCTCATTGTTAATATCGAATTCATTGTGATTATCTCGCTTTCTAAACAAAAACAAAAAAAATATAATCGTGAATTTCAAATCGACATAGCCTCCCAGTGTTCAACCCGAAATTCTTTTCGAGTCCCGGTAAAATTTATTTGTTGACGGATTTCTTCGCAAATCACACAATAAAGATGGGTTTCCAAAACTCAACTTCCGTTTGCGACGATTTTTCAACTCAACATTTGGGACTATTGTCGGGGAAGTAGACAGGTTATCGTGGGTAACAACCCATTGGTAGGTTGTCCAGAGCCCAGTCACACGACCATTCTTTTCTTGCTGCCATTAGGTAAATCTTAGATCAGGGAAGCCACCTACTTAAAAAAAAAAAAGGAAAAATATCAAAAATAAAAAAGAAAAAAAAAGGAGAAAAGAAAAGAAAAAAAAAGCCACACTTCACCGCACGAGTATGGCTGACAAGTTATCGTGGGTAACAACTCATTAGTAGGTTGTCTAGAACCCAGCTTAAGAAATGCGCATATAATTCCACAACACTTAAGAAGAAGCGGAGAAGTAGAATAAGCTGGGGAGATATACATTAGGTTTGCCCTTGTATTGACCTCATAAAAATAAAAGAAGGGAGAAAACTACCAGTCGAATAGATACACCTTTAGGTAAAATTTCTTTTCAAGGTCACCTAGGGACATAGAAACCCGAAGTCCGTTCTAATCACCAATCAGTGAGTCTATCACATTTCACACATAAAGATGCTTAGAACTTAGGGTTCTCTTTGAGTCTTGGGTGGGTTGAGTGGCCGTAGAAAGCTGCTTCGAAACCCTAAACTCAAAAATCCAAAAAAATTATAAAAGAAGAAAAGAAGAAAAAGATCCTTCTTTGAATAAGGCGAGGGCTTGAGGCAATCTGCATTTTTACAGATACCCGGGTGCTATTGTGTCTTTATAGTTTAAGTCCTTAGTAAAACTCTCCTAGTGTTGAAGAATAACTTTCGCCCAAGAAATCCGACCTAATTCTTTTATAAATAGCATATAGTTTTTGCTAGGGACTAGTAAAAGATAGGCATGGGGGTGTGATGTGCAAACATCTGAATAGCCAAAAATGTCTATTAATGCATGTTCTTAGTATATATATGCATCATGCATTGTAAATATTGCATAACATGCATCATCATACATTTAGGTCAAACTCTACAAATTGTATAGTAATTTCTTCTTCTTGGTGGCCAGGGACAGGGCGACATTTAATCGGGGCCACGAATTGAAGATCCAACCATACGGATCAGGTCAAGGCGATGATCGAAGTTCAACGACTGCAAGATTGCCATGATCGAACTTCCGTACCATCAGATATAATCCAAAGAAGATCAGAGATCAAGGGCTAAGATAGTGTAAATCTGCACTTCAGATGACAAATCCGACCGCACGAATGGGTTTGGATCAATGATCGCGGCCCAACGACGTGAAAATCGGTCTAATTCGATATCCGTGGCACCATCTACAAGACACAGAAGATGGAAGACCATGATGGCGCCACGTGGTGCCATCACAGCCACCCAAACCAATTGCAGCATCTCTTCCCAACTTCTCAAGGTGCGGGCAAGGCAAGATCTTAGCCGTTGGATCTTGATCCAATGGCTGAGAGGGCGCAATGGTTGAATCATCTCCGCGCCAATCCATGGAGATAACGCAGTGGTAAACGCCTCCATGCGCAACCCCACAACATGCGTTCGAGCCCCCACGTGCCTCAAATCAAGGCGCGAGCGCGGGAGCAGCTCAATTCGGCCGTCTGATGGGGATCGTGAGGGCGGGAGATGTGCGACGAGGCAGCACAGATGGGCATGGATTGCACAAGCACGCGATGACACACGTTTGCACGCCCGATCGTACACGCATGCGTTGAGGCACTGAAGAGGAAGCGGGCGCGAGTGTCTCTCGGCCATCCAATCTCACAATCAAACGACAAGATCATCTGATTGTGGGTAGGCATTGAAGCGCGAGGAGAGGAGGAGGCGCAGGCGCGCGTGCACGTTCAGCGACGTGGGGTCTTTAGTGGTCTTTAGTGACGTTTATATCCGTCACTAAAGACCCCCTCATTTAATGTTTTTAACTTGAAATGACCTTTTTGCCCCCAACCTCTACACCTATAAAAAGGCTTACGGCCCCCACATTTCAATCATCCCTTCCTTCACCTCTCTCCCTCTCCAAAGCTCTAAAGAAGCTTGTCCCAAACCTAAGATGCTCCTCTAGAGTTAAAATCAAAGTTTTCTCACCCCCATTCTGAAAGTTGTTCCCACGACGATGACACCCTACCTCACCCCCGGTTCTTCCCGCTTCGTTCTCCGTCTTTCGACTTCGTCCTCTGTCTTCTAGGTGTTGCCCCGTCCGGCTCGTCCTCCAAGCAGCCATCAAGGATGATAACTTCTCACCTTTCTCTTTACTGCTTTTTAGAGTAGATTTTACTGCTTTCTAGCTGTAATATTTTCTGCTTTCTAGTTGTAAAATATTATCCATATTATAAAGTGTTTGTTCTCTCTCTCTCATTATTAATATAGAAGTTATTGTGATTATCTCATTTTCTACACAAAAAAAAAAAAATATAATCACGGATTTCAAATCGATATAGCCTCCCCGTGTTTGAGCAAGAATTCTTTTCGAGTTTTGGTAAATTTTATTTATTGACAGATTTCTTCGCAAATCACACCATAACGACGGGTTTTCAAAACTCAACTTCCGTTTCTGATGTTTTTCTGACTCAACAATGTGCCTCTTACATGTGCACAATCAAAACATATGCTAAGTGTCAAAACAGACAGAACTTTTGGCATTTTAATCTAAAATATCCAGTAAACCAGATGTGGGACAAGAGAAAGGCCATGTCATATTTTTCACTTTATAAGAAATACTTTCTAGAGGAAAGACAATAAGGCAGAGGCAGCAGCAACTCTTGGGGGTTTCCAAAAAGCCCAGGCTTGAGCAGTTTGACTTATGTTGGCTCATTTTGAGCTTATGAGTGAAGTTTTTAAAAAGGATGAGGTGTGTCAATTAACTTTTAAGAAGAAGAAGAAGAAGATTATATGCTTTTGGGGTGAGAGGTAAGCCTCAACTTGACACAGTTGAGGCATAAGCCTTGTACACACTATTCTTGTGATATATATAAGATGATAAAATGTATGAATATGGATGTACAACATGCATGTAATTTATATATTAGTTGACAATATTGTATGTATGTTTGTATGCATGTATGTAATTTTTATCTAAATAGGTTATATACCTGGCTATGTACTCAATCATCTCACATGCTCTCTGAGGCGGCGCCTCAATTGCCCCATGTGAGCAAGGTGCATGGCTTACCTGGTTGACTCCAAGGTGATCACCTTGAGGCTCATTTGCCCCAAAAAGATCCAACTATGCCTCAGGCAGCTGGTTTGGACCTCTTCAAAACCATGCCCATGAGCACCAATCAACAAACCAAGTAGGAGGCTAGATCTTGAGTTGGTTTCCTTAACAAGCCAAGCCCAAGCAAATTGTTGATCGGTACAATAACCCTCCTTCTTTTAAAAATATATATTAATAAAAAAAGAAAGAGAGATGTTGGCAGTTTATTAATCATGAGAAAGAATGCAGTGCTACTTCAACTAAAAAATCCTAGTTATGCACCTCAAGTCTGTATTTTTCCCCAGTTGTCTTTGGTCACACCACAGGCAACTCAAAAAGTCTTCAAATTGCCCATGCTGTAAGATGCCAATGTGCTGTAAAATAACATTGGATGCAGAAAGAAGGTAGAAGATATTAATTAATTTCTCATGGTAATTTCTCATGGCTGGAATCCAATATGGGTGAGATGGGTGGCAAAGAGCGAGATCCACAAGGTTGGCATGGCACCTCACATGATAGAAATGGATCTTCTAAGAACATAGCAGCACAAGGTCTATTAGAAACACAAGATAGACACTTGATGAATTACTTTGTCAGGGGATTGGTTACATTGCCAAGTGCAGTAGGCTTCTACCCCCGAATTTCCAAAAAAATTAGATAATTAATTAATACAACTTTTATTATTTTCCACGTAAAGAAACTAACTAATTACTCATGAGGAACATTGTGGACTTACAGAGATAACCCTCTTGTAAATCTAAATAGAAGTTTTACATTCGTTGTATGGTTGACTTTGACAGTGTAGGATTGGTAGACTTTGCATGATGAACATTGCGGCCTTAATTTCCAGAAGTTACATTTGAGGTCCCTGTGTAGGATTGGTGGACTTTGACCAGGTAGGTATTTTAATCCTTGAAGGATTTGCCTCACCCAACTCTTGATTGCTCTCATGTTGACATTTCTATGCTTCATCTGGTACCTACATACTTAGAACATTCAATAACAAAAAAAAAAAAGTTCAGGAAAGGCATTGAATGTTGTATATATAAATAGATAAATGATTAACGTACTCGCTTAGTCTTCCAGATGCAAATAGCTTTGTTACTATGTTTTTGCAAATAGTATGATTGGTGCCTTCCATGCATTCATAGAAATCAGAAACTTGTTGAACAACTTCCATGGCATAATCAACCCAGAAAATGGGAGTTGATATTGACTATGCTTGCCCTGCCAAAATGAATTTCCTGGTAGTTGATATTGAATATGCTTGTGATAATACATTGAACTTCCATCCTTTGCAATTTGCATGTCATTCTCTTTCATCATATGCCATTGTCTCAATAGTTTCAACTATTAATTAACAAGCAAATCCCCATGGTAATTCCTTTTTTTTATCTTTGCTTTGCATTTTTTATTGGGGTATGCATCCATGACTAAGCTTTCCTTTGTCTTATCATTGACTCAAGATATATTGCCTCAATCATTGATAGTTTGGGAAAGATATACCATCTTTCCTAATGAAGGGCTTAATATACTATTTGCTAGTAGAATAGGTTACTCATTTTTTTTTATCTTAATGAATAGGTTAATGATGATTTTATTTGTGTATAGGTAAATTATAATATCTTTTTTTTTCAAGATTTATAACATCATGTTTAATGATCTGCAGTTGTCCATCATCTTGAGTTCGAGAACCTTTTCGAGCTGCTCAAGATCTCATAGTTGAAGCATGTGGCAGCCAATGAACCATTAGGACAATTGGAGGAAGACCTAAGAGGGCTTACATTTTGATAAAAAGCTTCTAAGATAGGAGCTACTTGTACCATCTAGTCTTAGGTTGTAATGTTGCTTAGTAGTCTAAGAGTGTATAAAGTGTGATCAATAAATACTTGTGGCTTATGCCGCTTATAATGTATGTAGATACATAATTTTCTTTTAGAATCATATGGAAAAACTGTTTCATTAGATGTGAATGTGAATAATTCAATTTGTTATTTCAAGAGTCATTATCTTGTATATTTTGCTTTAATCTTACTTGAATGAAGGTAAACATTGTTGTTGATGGTAAGGTTCAATCTTAAATCTATTAAGATATTGCAAGATCATAAAATTGAATAGGATTTAATAATGAAAACCTCCATATCTACTTTGATAGATCTAGTGACCGATAGTCATGTTGGTATTTGTAAAAAACAAAGTTGGAGTTATTACCTATAGTGACGGTTTTACCAACATTTTTTATGCTACACTAATAGAAAAAACTGTCGTTGTTACCATCACAGTTTTAAAAACGTGAGAGTGACTGTAGCTCTAGGTACAACACCAATAGTTTTTACAGTCGGTGTTGCCTACAGCGACACCCCTTAGGAGAACGGCTATAAAGACCATTGGAATAGCACTTTGTACCTACAGTGATGGTTATTTTTCCCTATATTGACAGTTACTTAACGTCGGTGTAGGTGCAAACTGTTGTTGTAATAGTTGTGGTCAAATTATACTATAGTGTTTTTCTTAGTAGTTATGGTATGTCGTATTGCCTATTGTAAATATGTATTTTGGACATATATGGCTCATGTTATGCAATATGCTAGACTCCGTTAAATGCTTTAGCTATTGATGGTTGCTTGATGATTTATTTATATGTTGAGCTTGTGTCATTTCATATCTTTCTCTTTTGTTTTCTTTATATTTAACCATGTTGTTTAAGCCAAGTAATGATGAGAAACCATTTTGTTAATAATTAGCAACTAATTGGATAATAAAAGATTAAACTACTTATAACCCTAACCACCCAAATGACTAGGACCTAAACTTATCACATCTGTTAATCTACTTTTCAATTTGTTGGAAGGTTATGAGAAGTAACACTACATCACCTAAATATAAACATAGACCCTTGTCTTAAACAAATGGGCACGTCCTCTTTCTCCAAGAATAATGTTCAAAATAGGACTTTTGTGATCTCAATTTTGCCAACCAACTCATTGATCATGCCCACATGATAATTTTGGATTCTCCATTCCCTATTGAACTCTTTCCACAGAGAATTTAGTTAGCTAAAAGCCTCTTATGAATAATGTGACGACTCGGGTCCCCCCACTCGACGAAACCTGAGTCGTTGGGTGCTAACAGCAAGCACAAACAATCACAAGATCACAGTCACCCAACACATCACCATAAAACATCAATAGCCAAACATCCATTCATAATGGATTAAATGAAAAATATAATGAGTTGACAAATATAATACAATGCACCAAAGAAAGTAGGAAAGGTAATGAGTGCTCAAATGCTAATACAATTACAAAAGACTGGGAAAAAGAAAGTCTAACAGCGGAAATAATCTTGGGATGCCTGATTGCACAGCAAAAATACACCAATAAATATGCCATCTTGTGTTATTTCCTAGCATTGCCCATGCATCTTATGTAGCCCTACTTGCATTTGTAAATATATACCTGCATGCATTTATAAAGAGGGGAAGAGAGTGAGAATAAATGGCCATCCAACCCACTTCCATTATTAACATTTTCCTTGAGTGTGGCATTGCAATTTCACCATTTCACATTTTTTTATTTTCTTTTTCTCTTTCTCATTTCATGCGGCTGCAAGGCATGATGCGTCGCACCTCTCCTCGCCGCTCCTTCTGCCAGCAGCATGGGGAGAGGCGTGCTCTCCCTCTATAAAATACCATGCACTCCCCCTTGCTACGGTAGTCGGCATCCCACCTTCATACAGACCCACCACCATCCTCAAACAACACCTCACGCACTGCTGGCCACTCTCCTTGCCTCTCCCTCTCCATACACAATTCCTCTTCTCACAAGTTGAGAAGAGGCACACCGTGTGCAGGAGAAAGCTCACAGTGGTCTCAACCACCACTGTGAGTTCCACCACTGCCTAGCTCCGTCGTGAGCAGGTGGGCGTGGTGGCATCTTGCTTCATTTTTTTATTTGCATTTTTCTTTCTTTTTTCATTTTGTTGTTGTTCTTCTCCTCCGCCATTAATGCAGAACTCCAAACTCTGAAGCCTGTGCACCCGCGCACCTCCAGAGCACCTGCGTGCCTCCAATCGGCCACTGCCAACCCCAAGCAGACCGCTCGAGGCTTCTTTCCACGCGCAGGCGCTCCATAGCACCGAAAGTGAGTGAAACCCACTCCAGCCGATCGCCAGACCGCGCGCACATTGTAACGCGGGGTTTGCGTGATGCTATAGCCACCAGCTCGCTTCTCACTTAGCCGGTGGCTACGTCGCTCTCTCTGCTAGCCCGCACCCGCTCTAGTCGATCACCGCGCTCCGGCCCTCAATGCTGTGCACGGCACTCCACATCGTGGTGCACTTCATCCTACGCAGCAATGCGCTGCGCCTCACATGCCTACACGTGTGCGTTCACCTTAGCCTCTGCACCCGCACACCTCCGCGCCTCCAGATGTCGCCCCTGCGCCGCAGACGTCTTAAATGGTTGCTCCTCCTCCAATGCACACACACACACTGATGCACACACACACATTGATACACACACACACCCTGACACATCCACACAGACACTCACACACTCATGCATACACACACATATATATACACATTCACATACTCTCACCCTCAGATATATTTACATATACATAAATATATATACATATATATATATACATACACATGCATATACACAGATATATACATATATAGTTATATATATATATATACACACTACCCATATACCCATGCACTCACCCCTCCACCTCACATCGTATCGCAGGAATATTCGCACTAGTTGCTGATATAACCCGATACCCGCGCAAAGCAAGCCTGTCCACCCTCACTCACACACATCCGCTCCACACTCCACTTGGCACTTAGTCTTGTTGGTTGCGTCTTGCTAGACGTGGACCAACTTGACATCGTGCTACATCCCATTCACATTTCCATCTGCACCCCTATCTATATAACATCTATATAACTATACATATTCTATATCTACTATATATCCATATATAGATATACTAAGCTAAGTATTTCTTTTCATTGCATTCTATTTTTGCTTTCAATTTGTCTTTTCTTCCTGCTACTAAAAAGACTAAAAAAGTATAAAATAGAAAAGATAAATCTTGATTTGCAGGCACACGGTCTCGCGTGTGGCGAGACAAGATTCATTGTATTTTGGTGTATAGCCAATGACCTATTTGAGGGTGTGCCTCAAGAACAAGTTTATCGGAAAAAAAAACCTAAAAATCAAGAAAACCAAAAATATAATAAACACAAGGAAGAGATGCGTTTTAGGAAAAGCGTAGAAACTTCGCAAATCTCCTAATCCCCACCTCCCTAAGATCGACCCTAGGCCTAAAAGTGATCAAGTTAAAATCAAGTAGGCCAGGTTAAAAGTTTTGTGAAACTGGTGTAGACTCAACTTAGGTTAACTCACTATACTCATTTCGACATTAATATCACCATTTTAATAAAGCTTATTCGAGTACGCACCAACGCCTGCACTTCAACACTGCCTCAACCTAGTAGGGGCCATTGAAGTCCCTACACTTGATATCACGTGCCCCAGAAATTCCACCTAGCGCAACCAAAACTCGCATTTTCTGAACTTGGCATACAGCCTGTGCTTCCTTAAGGTCTCTAGAACCAACCGATGGTGCTGCTCATGTTGTGCCTCATCACGGGAGTAGATGTGGATGTCGTCAATAAACACCACAACAAAATGGTCCAAGTATGGCCTGAAAATCTGGTTCATCAAGTCCATGAACATGGTAGGGGCGTTCGTCAGTCCGAACAGCATTACTAAGAACTCGTAGTGACTGTAGCGTGTCCTGAAGGCGGTCATTGGCACATCCCCTTCCTTGATCTTAAGCTGATGGTAGCTTGATCGCAGATCAACTTTGGAGAATACCGTGGCCCCACATAGCTAATCAAACAAATTGTCAATCCGCAGGAGGGGATATTTGTTCTTGATGGTCACCTTATTTAGCTGTTGGTAGTCAATGCAAAGGCATAAGGTGCCATCCTTCTTCACGAACAACACAAGACCCCCCAGGGTGAGACACTAGGTTGAATGAACCCCTTCTCAAGTAGCTCTTGAAGTTGTGTCGTCAATTCATTCAAATCTGCAAGTGCCTTTCGGTACAAGGTAATTGATATTGGGTTTGTTCTAAGAATGAGAAAGATCTCAAACTCGATCTCTCGCTTAGGTGGAAGTCCCGGGAGGTCACTAGGAAACACATCGATGTATTCTCGTACTATAGGCATGCCTCCCAACTTTGGCTTTTCTCTTGGGGCTATAGCTACATAGGCAAGGTATTCGTTGCACCCATTCTTCAGTAGTCTTGTTGCCTGCAGGGTTGAGATACACCTGACTTCTCTGCTCTTTGATCGACCGTGAAACTAAAATTGTGGCACCCATGGAATCGAGAAGACAACCTTCATCTTGAAACAGTCGACCGAAGAGTGGTGCCCTGACAGCCAATCCTTATTGAGAATGGCGTCGAAGTCCTCTATCTTGATTTCCATCAGATTGGCTGTGTAGCTTCCAATGCCCACTTCGCAGTCTCTACACACTGTTTTGGCTACCCACAACTACCTTGCTAGAACCTTGATGACTAATAGTTTATCTAACATCACTAATTGTTCCTTATGTGGCAAACTTAGGAGATGTAAATGAATGGGATGCACCAGAATTAAATGGAGTGAAAACCAACTGCTGGTTGATAGTAACCATGCCTGCCACTACTGATGGCGAAGCTTGCACGTCCCTCAAAGATAAGGCAAACACTTGTCCCGCAAGCGGAGGTGTAAAAGAATCTACCACAATCTGAGTAGGCTTCTGTCCCTAAGTGCTTGTACCTCCTCGGAATCGCTGGGAGCCTCCACTATGAGTTTAATAAGTCTAAGTCTCTCCCCCATTATGGCTGAAAGGCATCTCACTACTTCTAGAATAAGTCTGAGTAACCACATTTGCAGCATGATCACTGCTTTGATACTGATTCTGCCCATCCAGCGGTCCCTTGAGTTTGCATCTGCGCAGCGGGACGAAGCTGGGTGAATCTTCAGGTTGAGGTCGATGCCTGTTGCTAACAAGGCTGAGGTACATGTGGTGACGCCTTGTATGGCTGGTACCTCTAATACCTCCTCTTCTAGAATTGATTATGGAAGTCTTACCTCTGTCCTGATCCCCCAGTAAAGTTCCTATGGGTCTCAGCATCACTCTGCTCATACTTCATGGCTGTGTCAACCACCTGGGCAAATATGTCTAACGGAAGTGGGTTTATGTACTTTCGTATCTCTGGCTAGAGTCCCTAGACGAACTTCCAATCTTGTCAGCTTCAGAGGCCACTATTGTTGACTCGAAACGTGAGATCTTGATGAAACGAGTTCGGTATTTGCTGACAATCATCGAGCCATGCCTCAGATTGTGGAACTGGAGCCTCCTCTGATCCTGCCAAGTCCTGGGGTAGTACTACTAGATGAATAGCTCAAGGAAGCGACCCTAGGACACCACCCAAGTGGCCTCTTGCTCGCGTGCGAACACCCACCAGCGGTGTGCTGCACTAGTCAACTAAAAAGTCGCGAAAGGCACGTTGCAGTCCTTCGATGGGTGGATGGTGTCGAAGGCCTTTTCAATCTGCTGTATGTAGTTCTTCGCTCCCGTTGGGTCCCCGTCCCCCTTAAAGGTCGGGACTTCAGCTTCCTGAATTTAGTGAAAGTTTGTCGGTTCTTGTCCATCCCTTTTGAGACTAGGAACTATGTCCATGATAATAAGTTAGTGATTGATTGTGAAAATCTCAAGGGTGATAAGAACACCGTTAAGCACAAAATCACATTCATTTTTGAAAATTTGAACTCTTGAAAACGAATAGGAATGAGTATAGTGGTATTTTGAGTCATCTTCAGGGAGGTAAAATTATTTAAATTACTAATTACTGGCCAACACTAGTTTTTATTTTTTTTGTGAAATTTTGCAATTTTTTGGATTTTAGAATGAGAAACAAAAATCGAAAGCAAATAACTGAACTACGAACTGTCTACATGCTATAAACATGAAACTAACATGCATGAACTACGAAACATGGCAAACTAAGCACTAAATTGCTAGAAAAGAAAGAAAATAATTAAACAAAACTTGTATTAATCAAATGATGTCAAGATTACAAAAGTGCACTACAGTTACAAAACTAGAGAGAGTGTGTGAAGGAAAAAGAAGAGGAGATGGAGAGCTTGATGAGGGCGGTAGGATGTGAGGGTAGCGATGTTGCCGGTGGAGAGGCAGAGAGTTCATCGAAGAGATCCCTAGCTAGAGAGAAAGGGAGAAGAGAGAGGAATGAAGGATTTAGGGATTAGAAAGACAGAGTGGAAAAAGGAGAAGAAGAATAAGAAAGAGAGAAGAAGATAAGAGGAAGGGAGGAAGAAGAGAGAAAAGAGGAAGGAGAACAAGAGATGGGGACTTGAGTGATGTGTATGAGAGATGGGGGCTTGAGGGATGCCTTGTCATAGGGTTTGGGGGGGTTTATATTGAATTTGGGGGCCTTGAGAGCCTCTAAATTCACAACCCCCCTAAAATGCCATTTTACATAAGTCTTTGAATGATAATAGGAAAGAAATCACAATCTAGTTGGAATTGGTAGATGAAAAACTTGTCAAATCATGAGATTTGTGCGAGGGATGCATGCCCTGAACACCTCTTGTGTGTGCCAACCATGCACATTGTCTAGATCCATGTCACACTAACCTTTTCAAGCATGCTTGCTAGCCTTCCAAGTGCACGCCAATCTCCTATGTGTAGCACTATTATGCTGCTACTACCTTGCGCTTTTGCACACACCTTTGCACGTGATGCCTTGCCCATGCATGCCTCACGCACAAGTGCATATGTGAGGCTACTAGTGGCTTTAGTTGTTCATAGGAGCTTTTTATAATGATTTTTTTAACAAATGCCCTCATCTTTATTATTTCTTGCTCCAATCCTTTATCAAGGCAATTTCTTGACTTTCCTTGAGTTTCCTACAAAAATAAAAATGAAAATTCTATTAATTACAAAAATGAAATAAAATGAAATATTTACTATTTTAAATATATTTAATGCACAAAATTGAGGAAAATAGTCAAAATTGACATGGAGAATTACTAAAAAATAGTAGATTCATCACACCCCCATGCTTGAGTTTTGTTAGCCCTCAAGCAAAATAAAATGGAATAAAACAAGGCTGAAAAACCTAACTCACTTTTGCAGGAATCATGATTGCATTTACCATATGTGATAGGGCTTTGAACCCCTAGATTGCCTTAGTAAAGGTGTTGTAGTCTTCTAAAGGTTGTCAACTGATACACCCACAAAGTCAAAAACAAAATTGATAACAAAAGTAGTAAAGAGTCTAAGCTAGGATTTTGATAAGTCAGTAGGCCTCAATCAACACCATTATAAAGAATACATGTGCAATCTTAATATGAAGACTCAACGACACTTGAGTACTCACCAAAATATAAATTACCTCTTCCAGTTAGACTCCAATTAGCCTCAAATTTGGGCCTCAAGTATAGATTTCTACAGCTTAGGGATCCACCCAAAGGTTTGAATAGAATCGAAAAGACTGAGCATTTGTACATGTGATAGCTTGCTTGGCAATTGGGCAACTCTCTACAAAAAATCGAGTTTTTCGTTATGGCACAAATCTACCTTTCACTCCACTCATCCCACTTTAAATTTGCTTTACTACATGCAGGAATTATTGCCCTTTCTATATCTCATAGAAGGCCCTACATTTCAATGCCTCAAGATGATGCCATAAGAGACACCTTGCCTGGCCAAGCCCTGCATTCTAATGCCTCACGATAACGCTATAAGAGGCACTAAACCTTACTTAATTGCATATTTAGATATGCACATCTCTTTAGATGTATAGTTTTTTTATTATTCTTCTTTTTTCATAGAGATATGGAGATCCTCTAAATATGATTCAAGAGCATCTCATCGATGAAAATACATAGAGATTAAGATGCGAAGTTTTTTTTTTTTGAAATATTTCCATTAAAGAGGAAGAACTTGATACAAGCGGATGCAAAGGAAGATAGAATATCCTGACTCAT
Organism: Thalassia testudinum; assembly: GCA_037157565.1. Classification (NCBI taxonomy): domain Eukaryota; kingdom Viridiplantae; phylum Streptophyta; class Magnoliopsida; order Alismatales; family Hydrocharitaceae; genus Thalassia; species Thalassia testudinum. The sequence goes on along the minus strand of JAZHRO010000015.1, from coordinate 17,216,058 downwards.
GAAGGGGGAAATACATCTCGTAGAAATGGGAGAACGTAAAACACAAAAAATAAGACAAGAAATAAAGGAAAAAGAAAAAGAAACGTGCCACAAGAACGGGAACCAGGCGACCTCCTGAATGAGGGTGACCCCATGCTTGTAAGTACGGCAAGGCACCAATGAGTTAATCATATAAATTAACCAAAAGGCTGAAAACAACTGGAAACTCGGCCATATATGCCCAGGGTCACACGTGGTCCCAACAAAATTTAAATTACACTATAAAAACAAGAAAAAAGAATGATCAAGCCACCAACAACGAACAAAACACGCAATAACAGTAACACGTGACCGACATGAGAAACCGAGCAAACACACTGACGCACTGCAACTCTCTCCTCGATCAACATTGCACACGTCGCTCGACAAACGGGAAGCTCCCTCCAACCGCCGCACGAGCTTGTCGAGTAAGAACACCAACCATAGTGGCTTTGCGTCCTTGCTCGCATCCAGCCGCTACTGGTCACTAGGGGCCATGCATGTCAAGATTGACGATGGTGGCGAGATTCGAAGGGAGGAGAGGATCATCCGGCAAGAGGGGGATTACCGATTGGCCTCAAGTGGTTGATCAAAACCCATACCGAAGTGTTCATTGACTGAAGTAGAAAAAAATGGAGGAAATGATTTTATTTGATGAAAAAAATGCAGTGACCGAAATTAAGTTAAAAAGTTAAAATCTAAAACAAGCATACTTAATGTAATACAATAGCCTTACCCACGAAGGTCTTTGTATTATTTCTGCAATTAAGTCCAATTTTAAAGATGTGACCCTAACCTCACGCCCTTCTCAACAGTTGGTTTTTTAATGATAACTTGCCCACAGCTACAGGTCGGCCAGTGTGATAACTTCCCTCCTCCCCGTGGCGGTGATTTTCGCCGGGAGGAGTCTCCGCGGGAAGAGAATCGAGATGGCGTCCGTGTCCATAGCGGCGGAGTGGCAGCTGCTCTACAACCGGTACTACCGGAAGCTGGAGATATACACGATGCAATGGAGCCGCAACACCGTGGATCTCCGCGGGCACCGCGTGGCCTGCGCCCCCCTCGGCGGCCCCATCGCGGCCATCCGCGACGACTCCAAGATCGTCCAGCTCTTCGCGGAGTCCGCCCGCCGCAAGCTCCGGATCTTCAACTCGGCTGGAGCCCTCCTCTCCTCCTTCGTGTGGGACCGCCCCGGAGGCCGACTCGTCGGCATGTCCTGGACCGACGATCACGTCCTCGTCTGCATCGTCCAGGACGGCAACGTCTACCGCTACGACGTCCACGCGCAGGCCCTCCCGCAGTTTTCCCTGGGGACCGAGTGCTACGAGCAGGGGGTCGCCGGGTGCTCCTTCTGGGGGAACGGCGTCGTCGTCCTCACCGAGTCCAACCTCCTCTTGTGCGTCCCGGACTTCAGGGACCCCAAGCCCTGCCGCCTCGCCGACCCCTCCCTCTCCGATCGCCCTCTCTGCTTCTCCGTCATCGAGCCCCAGTTCACCATGTCCGGCAACGTCGAGGTCCTCCTCGCCGCCGCTGGGGACGACGCGGGTGGGGTTCTGGTCGTTGACGAGGATGGGGTTCAGCGCCTCGGCGCTGAACTCGGCACTTTCCAGAGGATGGCCATCTCCCGCAACGGCAAGTATCTCGCCTCTTTTACTCACGATGGACACCTCCTCGTCATCCCCACGGATTTCTCCAGGGTCCTCTTCGAGTACCCGTGCGAGGTGCTTCCTTTTTATCCCATTTTGGTTTTTGTTGAATCATCGACCATCTACCGAAGAATTTGTTTCAATCTCTTGCAGTCTACTTTGCCTCCCAAACAACTGGCGTGGTGCGGAATGGATAGCGTGCTGCTTTATTGGGATGAGGATGGGATGCTTCTCATGGTTGGACCCAGTGGAGATCCTGTCAGATATATCTACGATGAGCCGCTGATTTTGGTTCCAGAATGCGATGGGGTGCGGATACTCTCGAACACTAGCTTGGAGTTCCTACACCTCGTTCCTGATTCGACTGTAGATATCTTTCGAATCGGGAGCACTACTCCCGCAGCTTTACTATATGATGCACTGGATCACTTTGATAGGCGGAGCGCTAAGGTATGTACGAGTTGGAACCCACGTCGTTGTTTGCTAAGAAGCTTGTTATGGCACAGAATGGGTAATTTTGTATCTTTGTCTTTTCGGACATGACTGATACTTAGAAGAATGCAGTCATTTAAACAAAGGCGGAAATTTAAGAAGCGTTAGATAAGCACTAGAAAGTATAGCCGATATATGTTATAAAACAATGCACCACTAGTGTTAATATTGATTTTTCCATTTTCCGGTACGTAGTAGGGCGAGGGAATAAATGAGTTGGAGAGAAATGAGTTTTGGATGTCAAAATGCAAGTGAAAATAAAACAAGAAACTTATTTATGTTCGACTTTTGGTGTTTCCATTCCTTCTGCACTGCAGAAGTGCCATTGTTCCAAGCCACAACCTACCCACCTGATTCTTCTGAGGCAACTGCACCGAAACCTCCAACCTAGAACTGCCCTCCATCTACCAATCTCCTTGGTCCCACTGTTCCATATTCATTTCTTGTAAAAATGCAACATTCACAGCCCATTCTGTGAGATAATGCATAAAGTTCTCCATGGTAGGCTGAATCTTCAGATTGAGCTCTGGCTTGAGCTCTAGTAATAGCCAACTCAACGTGAATTAGGCTAGCAGGAGACACCCAATTCAGAACTTGCTGAATAGAGTTGGTAGAGAGGGAAAAGAAAGCAAGAGAAAAGAGAGAAGGAAAGCTAGAGGAAGAAAGAGCAGGAACTGGAAATTTTCTATTATTGCCTCTCAGCCTCATATCGTGCCACATTTATGCAATGGGTTTAACAACCCTTAACAGTTCCAACCTCCAACTTTTATAATGACCCATTAGCAGTCCTAACCTTTAACTGTTATAATCGTGAACTAATCTTCCAAGATCAGAGTTCGTGCATTGTATTATATTCAGGACTCACATATTTATTTATGACAACAACATTCTATCAACTCCCTCCCCCTTAAAATAACCTTATCCTCAAGTTTGAAAATCTGGGAATTCAGAGAGGAAGGCTTCGTAGTCAATCCATTTTGCCACTTTAGAAATAATTAGAATCCTGCCCCTTCCATTGTATCAGCCACTGCGTAACCGTGACATTGTTGCGTTTAACAATCCTTCTACCAAGGAGTTGTTGAGGCTCATGCTGGGGTTGTAGAGATTGAGGAAGCTTCAGTGGTAGAACTTGTCCTTGACCCATGTGAGGCTTCAAATGCGACAAATGAAACATGTTGTGAATTTTAGAATTTGTTGGAAAATCTAATTGATAAGCAATGTAGCCAACGCGCTTGATTATTTGATAAGGGCCGTAATAGCGTGTGGTAAGCTTATATTTGTATCCTTTTTCCAAAGAATTTTGCCTATATGGTTGTAGCTTAAGGAAAACCCAATTGCCAAGGGCATACTGCTTCTCTAATCGTTTCTTATCAGCTTGAGTCTTCGTCCGTTCAACAGATCTAATAAGATGATGATCTGCTGCCTCCGTTGAAGTAGCTCTTGCACATCTTGGACATTGCTAGAAGGTACGCCATAGGAAAGTGGTGTTGGTGGTAGCTTACCATATAATGTTTAAAAGGGGATCACTCCTAACGAAGAGTGATGTGAAGTATCATACCAAAACTCAGCCAAAGATAGCCATTTCAACCATGAAGCTTGTTGTTGATGACAAAAACATCTTAGATATGTTTCTAGGTAGCAAATTAAGACCTCTGATTGACCATCAGATTGAGGATGATATGCTGTAGTCACGTGTAATTTGGTGCCCAAAGACTGAAATAAATCCTTCCAGAAGTTGCTAAGAAAAATTGACTCTCGGTCAGAGACTAAGGAAGTAGATATTCCATGCAATTGGATAATTTCATGAAGAAAATTTTCGCCACATTTGAAGCTGAATGAGGATGGTGTGATGCAAGAAAATGTGCAAGCTTAGTGAATCTCTCGATGGCCACCAATATGGTAGAATATTTCATTGATGTTGGCAAGCCTTTGGTAAAGTCCATTGCAATATTGGACTAAACCTGTGTTTGCACCTGTAAGGGCTGTAATAACCCAGTAGGTAGATGGGTATCATATTTGCATTGTTGACATATTAGACATGATTGAATGTATGCTTTGACATCTACATTCATCTTCTTCCAATAAAAACTCCGTTTAATGCGATGAAGTGTTCAATGGAAGCCAGAATGCCCTCCTTCAAGACTGTCATGATGGTGTGCAAGGACTGTATGAATAAAAGATATTTCTCTTGTCAAAAGAATTTTGCGTTTATAGTAAAGAATACCATCATGAAGTTGATATATAGTAGTATCAAGCTCTCCTTTGTGCCATTTCTTGAGAAGTTGCCTTAAACTTGGTTCCTTCTTATAAACTTCTTTAAGTTCATCCATCCACATATGTTTCAACAAGGATATAGCCATAATAGAACCATGTGTAGGGTGTTTGGATAAAGCATCAGTTGCTTGATTATGTACTCCGGCTTTGTAATGGACTCAAGGTTCGAAATGCCGATTTCGACACCGTGTCGATGAAATTCTAAGTGTATATTCCGTGGGCATGCCGTGGAAATGTCCGTTTTTCGATGGCCATGCCGAGGGCACGCAGTGAAAATGTCGAGGCCATGCCGACAAAAAATCATATAAATACTCAAAATGATGTCAAAAATTACTTAAATTGTGTGTGTGTGTGTGTTTCCCTCCTCCCCAAGTGTATGGTTTCCAGTGTTTCCCTCCTCCCAAACTGCCGGTGTATGGTCTCTGGGTTCCCTCCCAAAAAAAGCCATTTCAACTTCCTTCTCGCTTGCATTTCCCTCCCAATGCAGTTTGAATCTCCCTCTCAGCTCGGCATATGGCGGCATGTCGACCAAACCGTTGGTATGCCGACGAAATGGCCGACATGCCACCAGCGTCCCCATGTTTTGACACCAAATGCATGTCGGCAAGGATGATTTCCAAAACTAGCCTTGCCGACGGCATGTTGAATGGACTTCAGAATCCATACCAAGTAGCTTAGTAAGGAATTTATGTTGCAATGGAATTTTTACTTTAAGTATTTAAGGCTTTGGTGATATGTTCTAATTTGAAATTTCTTCCCCAACAAGTATGGCCTCCACTTGTTAATAGCAAACACCAAGGCTGATAACTCCTTTTCATAGGTTGACAGAGACTTCTGAGCATTAGAAAAGGCTTTACTGATAAATGCAATAGGTCTTCGTATAATAAAACAGCACCCATACCATCATCGCTTGCATTGCATTCGATAACAAAGGCTTTTGAAAAATCAGGCAATGCAAGTGAGGGCCTAGAAGTCATTGCTTGTTTTAATTTTTCAAACACTACTGTTGCTGAATCTGTCCATTGGTATTGATCCTTCTTCAATGGAGATGTTAAAGGAAGGGCAATCTTTCCAAAGTCTCTCATAAACTTCCTATAATATCCACCAGCCCAAAAATCCTCTGAGCTCCTTGGAATTTTGAGGAATAGGCCACCGGAGGACTGCAGCAATTTTATCTTCTGCCATAGCAACTCCATCCTTAGAAATTTCATGACCAAGATAGTTAACCTGGTGCACACCAAATCTACACTTTGATGGCATATATAGCTGATGTTGGCGAAGAATTTGAAAGGTGATGTGCAAATGCATCTGATGAGTGGACCAATTAGCACTGTAGACCAATGTATCATCAAAGAAAATCAACACAAATTTACATGAATAAGGCTTGAAAATGTCATTGACTAAAATGTAGCTGGTGCATTAGTTAAGTCGAAGGACATAACCAAAAACCCATAGTAGCCACTACGAGTCTTAATAAAAACTCTTATTTGATAACCAGAGTGGAGGTCTAGTTTGGAGAAATGTTGAGAGCCTGCCAATTCATCTAATAGATCATCAATAAGAGGAATAGGGTATTTATCTTGAACAGAATTCTCATTAAGTGCATTGATAATCAATGCACATATGGTATGAGTCATCATGCTTCTTAACGCGAAGGATGGGTGAAGCAAAAGAACTTGAGCTGGGCTGAACGGGAGAATATTTATATGGTGGGACTGAAATGCTAATATTTTCATCAATCAAAGATATGGTATGATCACAAGTGCATTTTGGAGCTAATCCAAATTGCTGCTGGTGAAAAATATCTTGGAATTTGTCAAGAATGGTGCAATCTAGAGCGTGGAGGCTCCTTTGTGTGAGGGAAGAACAGCCGAAGTGGGGGCTGTTCCAAGTTGGAATAGGGAGTAGGAGAGCAGCAGCCACTGGCTGCTTATGGTGGCCGACTGTGGTGGTCGGCTGGTATGGTGGCTGGCAGCTATTGGAGAGAGAGAGGGAGAGGAGTTTGAGATGTAGGAAAAATTATTTCAATAACTCAAAAATAAATACAATAGGAAGGCTCTCTTTTATAGAAGAGAGAACATATCCTCTAAAACAAGCAACTAATTTTATCTCTCAATAAAGAAGAACAAATCACAAACAAAATAAAATCCTCTAAATAATTTTCTTAAAAGCCAACTTAACAAATAAGCAAACTTGCAAACAAAGCAAAGAACCAAACCCTAGGACTTTAAGACCCAAAACCGGTGGCCCTGATGGCCTCTTGAACTGTTGCCACGTGGCAGTGTCACATGGCCTCTCTTATTCCCAACACACCCCCTCAAATCGATGTCGGGAGGACGTTTGGTCTTCAAACTTGTGAGGCTAGATGCCTCACCATTCTTCTCAAAGTCGTGGTCTCGTCCTTATCTTTGGAAGAAGCGACAGTGTAGCCTCTTGCGACCTCCGAAGTCGTTGTGTCTGTGGTAACCTCTATAGTTGTCGTGACGACTGTCGTGGTCTTCTTTTGACAAATCATGACTCGTATCTTCTCGAAATACTTTGGAGTCAAGGAGTCTATTCGTAAGGTGCTAGTAGCCCTACATGGAGGCTTTCCAAATTTGTTTCAGTATCTCTCTTGTGGATGATTTGTACGTCCACAATGCTGAACTTGGGGTAGACGCGACCAAGGCCTCGGCCACGCCCCCTTCTATGCCCTGCACTTGTCTCTGGGATTGCAAGTGCAGAGTTGTCGCCCTTGGGCGTGACTTCTTCTTTTGGAATCTCCATCTTCTTAAGACGACAAAAGATGGTCTCAAGGTCCATCCTCCTATCGGATGCAAGGATCTAATCGCAGGTGGCTCGATAATGGGTAGGGGTGTACATAGGTCAGGTTTAACCCAAACCCAACTCAACCCATTGTGAGTTATAATGGGTTGGGTTGAGATTTTTTCAACTTGATAAAAAAATGAGTTGGGTTAGGTTTGAGGTTTAACTATTCCAACCCAACCCACAACCCATTATAACCCAATGTGTGTGTGTACACACACACACACACACACACACACTTAAATCTTCCCCAATTAGAACCCAATCAGGCACCAAAGCCCGTCCATGCCTAAGCCCAATGTTTCAAATTCCCCCCACATTGTCCTCCTCCTACCTCTCCTATATCCCGAATTCGAAATTCCCCCACCACTGTCCCAAATTCTATCCATGGTCCGATTTTTTTTTTGTTTTTACCTATTTTATTCGCTTTTTTAGAAGATAGAAGTTATTTATGAGTTTAAAATGTTTTGTTATTAAGAATGAAAGACATAGGAAATACATAAGAGATAAACATAAGTTTTCTTTCATTAGTCAACAACAAGCTCAACCCGACTTAATCTGACTTGATTTTTATGGGTTGGGTTCGATAGTGTAACAGGTTGGGTTTGGTTGGAAAAATCTCAACCCGAAAATCGTGGGTTGGGTTTAGGTTGAGTCTCAACCTGACTCGACCCGTGCACACCCCTAATAACAGGGATGTATCATGATAAAAACTTGGTGGATTGCCAAACCGCTTGTCTCCCTCATTTGTCGCAACATAAGGGCTCGTAGATGTCCAACTCTTCGAACAAGGCCTCTATCTTCTCATAATATTTAATCAAGGAGAGATCTCCTTGACTAGTTGTCCATATACGAGTATATAAATTAGTAATACGAGTGTTGCTCGATTTTTGGGCGTACATTTTCTCAAGGGTTGTCCAAATCTTGTACGCGTTCTTTTTATAGAGCCTATTCGAGGTGATGGCTGGACCCACGAATGTGTGAGCCAATTCAGGATGATGTAATTCTCCTTTTCTTGCTTCTTTTTCTTCTTGTTACCCTTTTGCTTAGGTGGTTTCTCTGGGAGAATATTGAGTTTCTCCTGACCTCTACCAAATATCTTGAAGGCGCTAGCCTACAAGACATAGTTGGAGGTGCCCTGCAACTTGATGGTTGTTCCCAGAACAACCACCTTGCCTTCCCCCAAGGCCAATGTGGCATTGGTGACTGTAGCGGTGGCATCCGTCATCGTCTATGATCTTCCTTCTCCACGTAAGGTGCCTGATTTTGTCGAGGAGGATTCATTGGTGAAGGAAACCACACATGTGTGGTCACAAACACACGCACATTGAGGAGACTGTAGGCTCTGATACCATGTCAAGAATGGCGCAATCAAGAGCGTGGAGGCTTCTTGGTGTGCGGAGAAAACAACCCAAGTGGAGGCTGATCCTCGTTGGAACAGGGAGAAGGAGAGAAGCAGCCCACCAGCTACTTATGGTGGTTGGCTGCTATGGTGGCTGGTGGCTATTGGGGAGAAGTTGAGGAGTTTGAGATGTGGGAAAAATTATTCCAATAACTCAAAAATAAATATAATAGAAGAGAGAACATATCCATTAAAACAAACAACTAATCTTATCTCTAAATAGGGAAGAACAAATCTCAAATAAAATAAAATCCTCTAAACAACTTTCCTAAAAATCAACTTAACAAATAAACAAACTAGTAAACCAAGCAAAGAATCACACCCTAGGACTCTAGGACCCAAAATCGACGCCCCTAATGGCCTCCTGAACTGCTGCCACACGGCATTGCCATGCAGCCTAGTTGGCTGCCATGTCTCTTATTCCCAACAGAATTCATCTAGCAGCTGTGATAAATCTGTAGGCGGGGAATTATTTATAATAGGGGGAATCAACTGAATCATATAAGTGAGCTTGGCTGTTTGTATCTCCTTGGAAGTAGCTTTATCTGCCAAGATTTTGATCCCCATAGCAGGAATACTCTTTAAGAAACAAAACTGATTGCCCACTTTAAACTTCATTGTTAAATTTTCAAAATTCCAATCTATTGTGCCTAGCGTTTTAAGCCACTTAGTGCCTAGTGTTTTAAGCCACTAGGTGCCTAGTACCACATCACAACCTTCCAATTCAAGGATATAGAAATTAAAATTTTGTAATCAAACCTAGACATTCAAACAATGACCAGCATCGATGCATTGTGATCCATTAGTCACCATGACTTGAAAAGAGGATGGATTGCCAATTTTCAAATTGAGTTTCTTGACTAAAGTGGGATCAATAAAATTGTGGGACCTGCCAGAATCAATTAAGATCAACATTTTAACCCCTTTTAATTGCCCATGCACACACATTGTGGAATTAGGTTTGGTGCCATTAATAGCTTGTGAAGAAATTTCAAGAATAGTGGAAGAGTGATTGTCATCACAAGGTTCTTAAATCCAAGGAGTATGTTCATCCTCATCTGATATAATCTGAATAATAGATAAGATTTTGCATTTATGGCCCTTAGACCTCGTCTCCCCACATTGAAAGCAAGGTCCTTTCCATAATCTATCTTCATATTCAGAATTGAAAAACTTTCTAATAGGCAGTGGTTTATGAACAACTAATTAATGGTTTTTAGGGGATATTGGCAACAATCCTTTAGTTGACTCACATCTGTAAGTAGGATGTGACGTGGTTGAAAGTCTAACCTCTTGTAATCTAGCAATTTCCATTGCTTCATGTATGACTGAGGGTGAAAAGAGCACTCTTCACATTCAAGATCTAGGCGTAACCCACTAAGTAAATGTTTTCCAGGTAAATCGTGGACCTTATTAGCAATCCAGGATTTTCGTCTGATTGCACTTTCAAATGCTGTCTACCTTATTATTGCCAAGGTCTTGGCAAACACGCTTGGAGATCTTCTTGGAGACTTGATTTCTCCTGTGCTGACAGCTTTTGTGTCGGGAAGGAGAATCTTGGACGAGTTTGTTGTTGCTATGGAGGCGTTGGATGCTTGGAAGAGGGAGAAGAAATAGATGTTTATGTGGAAGATAGACTTCAGCAAAGCATACGACTCAGTGCAGTAGGATTTCCTGTGGGCTTTCTTACTGAGGAGAGGCTTTCCCACGATGTGGATCAATTGGATGAAGAGATGTGTGACATCTTTCTCGGTCCTAATTAATGGGAACCCAGTCGGAGGTTGGGTGTAGCCTAGGAGAGGGGTTAGGCAGGGTGCCCTCTTGCACCTATGCTGTTCGTGCTGGCGGCGGATGCCTTGGCAAGGGCAGCTCGAAGGGCATGTGATAGGGGTCTAATTAGAGGATTTCGGGCTACAGGGAATGAACAGACAGCGATCCTTCAGTATGTTGATGATACCCTGTTACTGGTTGAAGGAGCGGGTCTAGAGGTTAGGAGGATGAGAATCATTCTGGAGTGCTATTTGATGCAGCATCACGGCTACTTATTAGTTACCAGAGATCAACATTTGTCTCGATGAACATGGTGGCTGAAGAGGTGGAGACGGTGGGTAGTGCACTTAGGACAGATGTGGGGTCTTTACAGCTGGTGTATCTGGGCCTTCCTTTGTCAGATAGGAGGCTTAGACTGCAAGATTGGCTTCCTTTGCTGGAGAGAATGAAAAAAAAGATTAACAGGGTGGTCATCTAGACTGTTGTTTAGAGGTAGGAGACTTGTTCTAGTGAGGGCTGCTCTGGCATCCATACCATCATATTTCCTCTCTGTATTTAGGATATCGAGATAGGTTGAGAAGAAAATCTCCGGGTTGATGAGAGACTTTTTCTAGTCTAATATGGGGGCCGCAGGAAGAGGGGTGAGACTAGTGGCTTGAGAGGAGGTCTTTAGGCTGGTGCAGGAGGGGTCGTGGGGGTTAGGGAGGTGGACAAGGTCAATGTTAGCCTCCTTACGAAGTTGATTGCCAGACTTATGGGCTGTGAACATGGGTTGTTTGGTGACGTCATGCGGAGTTGCTATGGGCCCTTTATCTCTTGGGGGCCTTTGGAGTCTTCTCCTTTAGGGGCCTCTTTCTTTCTCAGGGGGTTGGCAACGGTGGTAAGGAAGGTGCATATGTTCTTTTCTCCCATGTTGGGTGAGGGAGATGTTTTTTGGTTCTGGCTGGATGACTGGCAGCGGGTCGGCTTATCTCTTAGTGGCAAATATCCTTGCCTATTTGGGGGTGTGGTGGATCCATCGACCTTAGTGGGAGATTGCTGGACTGGAGCTTGGTGTTTGGTCTTTCGGAGGGGCCTCTCTGACCAGAGGTGTGAGGATCTCCAGTGGTTGCTGCAGGAGCTGGAAGGTTGGGAGCCAGAGGAGGGTGGTGACTTGTACTCCTGGGAAGAGGGAGATTTCTCAGTGGCAAAGGTCTTCCACAGATTGAGTAGCAGTGTGGCAAACCCAGACGTCGATTTCTTGAGGCATTGCAGACTTCTCGGGGAGGCGGAGTGTCCACTGAAGGTGAAGATTTTTGCTTGGTTGATGAGGAGGAGGATTATGATGAAAAGGTGGAGAGTGAGGTGGGCTCAGATGGATGATGTGAGCTGTCCCCTATGTGGAGTAGTGGAGGACATTCAACACCTCTTTTTCTAGTGTTTGTTTGTGGTGTAGGTGTGGCAGAGGATGGGGATCGACTAGATTGTCCATCGGGACATGGCTAGCTTCTGGTCTTCTTTCCACAGGGGAAATGCCTAAGAGGGGCAGATCTCTTTTAGATCCAAGAAGGATCGGGCTAAGATCTTAGCTGTTTTGTGGGGTATTTGGCTAGGCAGGAATGGGGTGCTTTTTAGTGGGGAGAGACCATATGTTGAAAATTTTATCTCTTTCATTTTGTCCTAGGTGGAGTTTTGGAGATCTAATCTGTAATTTCTGATGTAATTCTTTTTGGTGGAATGAAATAAACGTGGGTGGTTATCACTTGGATAACTACCCTTTCACTTTTCGAAAAAAAATCATGGATCTTATTAGATAATTTCTCAAATTCATGCGGGTAATCAATCAAAGATCCTATATGTCGTAATTTGCCTAATGCATCATGGGGATTGTTGAGGGAGAAAGAGAATGATTTGCCTCATTAGAAAAGAAATCTTAGGCCTCTTTATATAGAGAAAGGCTTATGGGAAAATTACACATGATACCCTTAATAAAATAAAGTGATAATTCACTTCAATGTGCTTAGTACGCTAATGGAAGACGAGATTTGATGCAATAAAAGTGGCTGACTTGTTATCACAGAACATAGTGATCGGAAGCTTAACTTAAACACCCAGAGCCTAAAGAAAATGACCTCGTCACATAATCTCACAAGCCGCATGGGCCATGGCTTTGCATTCGACCTTTGCATTAGACTTAAAAACTACATTCTTGCTCTTCTAGGTAACTAGATTCCCACCAAGAAAGGTGGAATATCCAGGTGTAGGCCTCCTATCCTCCATAGAACCAACATAATTAGCATTAGAATAGGCATGTAAATTAACATGCCTATTGTTCTTCATGTAAAATCCTTTCTTTGAACTACTCTTGAGACAATTGAGAATGAGGCATACTGCTTGCTAGTGGCTGTAGTGTGGATTCTCCATAAACTGACTTGCCTTGTTCACAGCAAAATTGATATCTTGTCTACTAACAATAACATATAATAGTTTACTAACAATGCTCTTGTACCTTCCCCTATCTTAAAAGAGAGGATCATCTTCGTCACTAAGTCTCCTTTATGACTCAACTAGAATAGAAGAAGGCTTTGCACCTAGTAGTCCAGTTTCCTTTAGAAGCTCACGAACATACTTTCTTTATGACAAAGACATCCCACGTGAGTTCCGAGTCACCTCAATTCCAAGGAAGTACCTCAATGTGCCTAGGTTCTTAGTAACAAAGGTGCTTTGTAAGAAATTCTTCGTCTCTTGTATCCCCAAGGTATCATCATCAATAAGGATCATATCATTCACATACACTGCAAGGATCATAATAACACCAGATTCCCTATATCTCACAAAAATAGAATGTTCAGACGTGAACCTACAAAACCCAATCCTACGAATTTCTGAATCGAGTCTCTTAAACTATGCCCGTGGACTCTGTTTCATGCCATAAATAACTTTCTAGAGTGTGCAAACTTTTTCTCCCTCAACCACAAAGCCTGGTGGTTGGGCCATATAGACTTCTTGCAGATCTCCATACAAGAAAGTGTTCTTTGCATCGAAATTGCACTAGATGGGGTTGAATAGTACGGTAGATAGAAATGATACAAATAAAATCAATCATACAAGCATTCACTACAATGACACAATGATTTTTAGGTGAAAGTCCAACCAGGGTAAAAACTACCACCTAAGTTTTCCAGACTTAGGATTTCCCAATCGATCGAGTCGATCAAATCCACTATACGTGCTACTTAAATCGAGGGTGGTACAACCTTAATACAAACTACACTACTTTAACTGAGGATAGTGTATTTCAAAATCCCTCTTCTTTACGAAGATTATTTTGTTCACAAAAGAGATGGGAATTCACCATGTGAATGCCCAATCAAAAATAAAGCAAAAATACAATAGCCTATAGAGCCCAACTATGGTGTTTGACCTAAGCTTCTATGGGCAAAAGAGACTCCCTTAGATGGAAGTGGATGGGAGTGAGGACGCAGTGACTCGACGCTCTTGGATATGCAGTATGAGCTTGGAAAGAAAGGCCATAATTTTCTTCTCTTGATCTTTCACAAAGCGGATATAATAGAAGAATTGATTCTTGGGTGTGTGAAGCAAAGGCGAGGCTCTTATCTATTTATAGAGGTTTTAAGAGGGTTTAAGAAGGCTTGGGATAGGGCTTTTAGCCGTTGGAGGCATATCCCAAGAATTGGGTCGAAATCCTACTGAGATCAAGGTTATGATTAGATATGATAGCATAATCAGACGACTAATATTTGGGTCATACGTCTTATCAGACGTTTGAATGTGAATTTTAAGACGTCTGGGTACAATATTGGATGTCTAATTCAAAATGGCTTCTTCCTGGAATGGATCAGATCCAAATAGGATTTTAGAGTGTATATGTCAAATGTCTGATTAGACGTCTGAAACAAAAGGTGTTCTGCGGGAATTTATTTTTGAGAAGCTAACAGTCATAAGGTCTGACAAATCTTGATTATGGGTTTAACGTTCCATAATTGGACGTCTTGGGTCATGTCTAGACGTCTGGAAGAAGGGTAAATCTCCAATGGATGGATTTTATGTGACAAAGGTGATTTGGAGATAATTAATCCTAACGATAGTCTATTTTGACGACTAAAGGCATTACTAGACGTTTAAAGAGATATATGGACATCTGTAAAGGTATTTTGTCATCTGGAGCCTAGGTATTTAGATCTTAAGGCAGGCTACCTGGGTATTGGATGTCTGATTTAAATATCAGACAACTTAAAAGCCAAGATCAGATGTCTGGTACATATGTTGGACATCTGAATAGGTAGTTTGATTCCTATTTTAGTTTTCTAATTTAACTCTAGATTTTGCCTAAGTGTTCTAAGAAAGAGTAAGTGTTCCTAGGACTTAGGGTATTATACTTTGAGCTCTTTACAAAGAATTAAAAAAAATGAAAAGAGCAACAACAAATAAATATTACAATAAACTTTTTAAGTCCAATTCTTCAATTTCTTTAAGCTTTGAGCCTAAGCAAAGTTTCATATGCTTTTCTCCTTTATGAAGTTTCTCCATTCTTCTATGGTCTTGAGCTTGATTACTTCTTTATCAAACTTTAAACTCAATACAAATGTTAAAATAAAAGTGTTTTGTTATTATCAAAATCAATGGTTGTGGTGTACTTGCACCAACAATCTTCTCATTTTTATGATGACAAAATCATAAATAATTCAAAAAAATTCTCGTCGTTTTTGACATTGTCGAAAAAGTTTGATTTTAATTTTTTTATTCTATAACTTCCCCTTAAAACATGTTCTTCTAACATTAGTTTTTAGCACCCCTTTTTAACATAATAAGACAAGAAATGTGTTTTTCTAAATTCTATTATCTCCCCTTTTTTAATGGAAAAAGTAGCTTTGTATGCTTTTAAAATCTCCCCCCTAGAGACATGTATTGCTATATTAAATTTGAATCAACTATTGTCAAAGGTAATCTCCTTTTAATAGAGTCATAGCTTATAGCAAGATTAAATTTCTCCCCCAGTCTAGATGCTAATACATCATCAAAATCAAAAGCATATTACGTAACTTACCAAGGCCAATAATATGATCCATATGGAGGTTGTCACATGCAATCACCTCTCTATCCATAGCTTTCAAATTCGGGAAATGGTGCTTGATTCCAATTGTGTCCATTGGCCTTCTTACCATTCGTCTCGGGTTTCTTGTTCATTGAGGCTTCTTAGATTTGTTCTTTGGTCTTGCTAATTGGAGTTGTCCATCCTTTGATTTGTAAATCCAATTCTTTACATTGTAATCTCCTTGGAATCTTGCAAAACAAAGTTCGAGTTGCTTTTTCGATATCCAAGTTAATTTGAATCCAGATTTATTAGTGGACCTCCTTAGTGGAGATTCTTTCAGATTCTTTCTCAACCTTTTGGCTTATGCTAGCCTTATAATAGCCAAGCTCAAATTTACTAGAGGTTAGTTTTTGATGGGCAATCAATTTGTCCAAATTTGCCTATCCTTTAGTGAATTTGGCTAGATTATCAAGGAGTTGATTTGACTTCTCCTTGAGATGGGCTATTTCAAGTTTCAAATTTTGAATATTGTCTTTGAACTTTTTAATGCCTTCTTTCAAAATATGATTTTCAAAGTTAAGTAAAGGCTCATTTGCATCTATTTCCTTAATTTTCTTTAAATGAATTTTATTTTTAGAGTCTAGTTCTTCAAACTTGTCCAACAAAGATTTATTTTCGGATTTAAGCTTCTTACATTCATTTTTAACAATCTTATATTCAGAAAATAAAGATCCAAAGGCATCTTGGAGTTCTTCTATTGAAGAAGAGTCTACCTTTTTGTTGTCATTGTTTTCTTTCTCATTATCATCCATGATGGCCATGAAATCGAGGCATGCGGTTTCATTCTTTGGTTCCTTCTCGGGTTCTTCCTCCTCCAAGCTCATGTCCTCCCATATAGCTTGAAATGCCTTCTTGTGCTCTTATCCCTCTTCTTCTCCTTCCTTAGGAGAGGGCATTCCGATCAAAGATGCCCTTTTTTGTTGCAATGATAGCAACGGATTAGACTTTCCTTCCTTTCCTTCTCCTTGCATTCCTTAAGTTTAAGAAACTTGGCAAACTTGTTAGTTAAAAAATCAAGTTCCTTGTCATCAGAAGTGACTTTGAAAGCGAGGTTCTTCATCTTTGCCTTCAGAGTCTCCTTCCTTCGGTTCATCTTGTTCTCGTAAGTCATGAGGTTCTCGAGTAGATCCTTCATCTTGAGCTCCTTGATTTTGTGAGCTTCCTCAATTGCAGCTACTTTTTGTTTCCATTCCAGTCCAAGGGAATGGAGAAACTTAGATTGAAGCTCCCCTTCTATGAAAGTCTTTCCAAGAGACTTAGGATTGTTTATAATGAGAGTGAACCTAATGTACATCTCACTCAAGGTTTCATTATTTTTCATGATAAATGATTTAAATTCCTGAGAAAGTAAATTAATTTTAGAAGATCTTACCTTTGACGTAACTTCGTGCGTTACCTCGAAGGTGTGTCGAATCTTGTATGCGATTGAGCATCACGATATTCTGTCAAACTCTTCCGGACTTAATGCACAATACAATGCATTCATTGTCTTCGCGTTGAGGGAAAGTTCCTTGATTTGTTATTGCGAGTATTCTCCCGCGAGCTTCTCCGGGATGTCGTAGGGAGTATTACATCTCTCCCAAATCGAGTAATCATTTGCCTGCAACCACAATTTCATTTGTAACATCTAATAAGGATAATTTTTACCTTTAAAATATGGCGGTCACACGGTGGATTGTCTTTCGAATTGTTTCGTGGTGAAGATGCTCCCTTCCATATTCTCATCGATTTGTTACGCTGATTTGCGAGTCCTTGCTTTGATACCAACTAAAATTGCACTAGAGGGGGTGAATAGTGCGGTAGATAGAAATTATACAAATAAAATCATACAAGCATTTACCATAATGAGAATGATTTTTAGGTGGAAACCCAACCCGGGTAAACACTACCACATAAGTCTTCTTGACCTAGGATTTTCTAATCGATCGAGTCGATTAAATATGCTATATGTTCCACTTAAACTGAGGATGGTATAATCGCAATACAAACCACATTATTTTAACCGAGGGTAGTGCACCTCAAAATCCCTCTTCTTCACGAAGAGTTTTGCCTTATGAAGAAGACGAGAATTCACCATGTAAATACTCAACCAAAAACAAAGTAAAAATACAATAGCCTATAGAGCCCAACTATAGTGTTTGACCTAAGCTTTTATAGGCAAAAGAGACTCCCTGAGATGGAAGTGGATGGAAGTGAGGATGCAGTGACTCGGTGCTCTTAGACATGCAGTATGAGCTTGGAGAGGAAGGTCACAATCTTTTTCTCTTGAACTTTTACAAAATGGATATAATAGTGGGAAGAATTGATTCTTGGGTTTGTGAAGCAAAGGAAAGGCTCCCATCTATTTATAGAGGTCTTAAGAAGGTTCAAGAAGGCTTGGGAGAGGGCTTCTAGCCATTGGAGGCATATCCCAAGAGATTGGGTCAAAATCCTATTAAGATTAGGGTCATGATTAGGTCTGAAAGCATAATCAGATGACTACTATTTGGGTCAGATGTCTAATATAATTTCTGGATGTCTAATTCTCTAAGGTGTGTTTCCTAGAATTGATTGAATCTAAATAGGGATTTGGTTAGACATCTGAATGTGAATGTTAAGATGTCTGGGCACAATGTTGGATGTCTAATTCAAAAGGGGTTCTTTCTGGAATGGATTAGATCCAAACAGAATTCTAGAATGTATATGTCAGATGTCTGAAACAAAAGGTGTTTTGTGGGAATTTATTTTCAAGAAGCTAACGGTCATAAGGTCTGGCAAATCTCGATTATGGGTTTAATGTTCTATAATTGGACGTCTTGGGTTATGTCCAAACGTCTCGAAGAAGGGTAAAATCTCCAACGGTTGGATTTTATCTGACAAAGGTGATTTTGAGATAATTAATCCTAATGGTAGTCGATTTTGGCGACTAAAGGTGTTACTAGATGTTTGAAGAGATATATGGACGTCTATAAAGGTATTTTGTCATATGGAGCCTAAGTATTTAGATCTTAAGGCATTAAATATCAGGTGACTAAAAAGTCAAGATCAGACGTATGGTACATATGCTGGATGTCTAAATAGGCTGTCTGATTCCTATTTTAGTTTTCTAATTTAACTCTAGACTTTGCTTAAGTGTTCTAAGATAGAGTAAGTGTTCCTAGGATCTAGGGTGTTATACTTTGGGCTTTTTACAAAGAATCTAAAGAAATGAAAAGAGTAACAACAAATAAATATTACATTACAAAATTTGGATCAACACCATCTTTTCTTGCAATTGTGAGATTTAACTGTTGCTCTCCAAAAGGAGGCTTCACTATTCTTTGCTGCTAAATAGGGAGGGAGAAGTAATCTAGAGATTCCAATGAATGGGAGGGAGAGCGCGAAAGGGGGGAACGTGAGGGTGGGAGGGGGAAGGGTCTGGTTGGATGGCGGTGAAGAGGAGGTCACGGAGGGGTGTGGAATCGGTGTGTTGCTTCAAGTGCCTTGGGAGGGGGCACTTCGCGGAGGGCTGTAGGGAGTCAGTGAAGTGTCTGCGGTGCGGAGGTCTCGGACACAGGTGAGCGTGATGCCTTTTCCGGGAGCCTACGGTTGGGGTTTCTGTGGGGAGGGCAAGGGTGTTGCTGCCTCCACTGGAGGGGGTGCCTCTCGTAGAGGTTGAAGCGCCGTGGTCGGAGGAGATCAGGGCCCTGGAGGGGAGCCTGGTGGCGGCCTTGGTCGTGGTGGTGCTGGAAGGGGAGGTGGGGCTGGGGGACTTGAGAGGGGCGGTTTCGTCGTTCTTGGGGATCGGAAGAGGTGCCTTTGGAGTTGCGTCTCTTAGGAGCGGTTGCCTGGTGCTGTTGGGGTTTGGACCATTATTGCTGCGGCGCTTGGCATTTAAGGAGATGTCGTGTGGTCGAGGTGTGGTGAGGTGGAGGTGGCTGGTGAGGTCGGATGGGGCCGTGGAGGAGCGCCTACCGGTTGGTGCGAGGTAGAGGGTGGTGATTGAGGGAGTTCCTTTCTTCCTCCGTACGGTGGAGGTGGCGGCGGCAGTGGTCGCTGCATTTGTAAGGCTTCGGAGCTGCGAGGGACTGGGCCTGAGATCGGAGGACCTGTCGAGGTTCGGTGTGTGGGTGGAGATGAGGCCAGGGATGCAGATCGTGGAGAAGATGATCCGGAGATGGGGGAGTTCCTCCTGGTTGATTCGGGTCTCGCGGGAGGTCGGGAGACCTTGGTCTTTTGTTGAGGCGGTGGCTGGCGGTGCGATGGCGGAGTATTGCGTCGGAGCTGGCTCACGGGCGGATCGAGGGCCGGCTGTTTTTGGGAAGGCGAAGGAACGTGGAGATGATTGCACGACTGTTGCGATCCAATCGGTGGCAAACGAGCGGGCGATGGATTCGGATGGAACCGCGGGATCTGCGACAGAAGTTTTGAAGGGTTCTGTGGCGTTGAAGATGAAGGTCCCCACTGACGTGGATCGGCTTTTAAAGATGCGTCCTCTTGGTGGACTCGGGTCGGGCGGATCGGATCTGGAGTCGAGGAAAGGTGGTTTCGAAGGGGCTTCTATGTCGGGCTCCTCATCCCGCGAGGGTTCGGGGCGGGCTTCGAACGGTGGCAGCGGTCGGATGAACCTGGAGACGAGCCCCTGACGCGATCTCTGTCGGGTCGACCAGGTGGCGACGGGCGACGCGGACCGGACGGTGTTGCGCCTGCAGAGGTGGAAGCTGAGGAAGCCTCTGGCGCAGCGACTCACGTACAAGCCGAGGTGGACTTATTGGAGGGGGAGGGCTAGGACCCCTTCGATCGTGAGCGAGGTGGGGAGCGACCAACTTCGGGGGAAGGTGGTGGTCGGCAGCACTGCGCCAACTGGTGGGCGAGGTGGAAGATCGGTGGAGGACTCGATGGGAGGCGGAGGTAGCGTGGGGTGTGCTGGGACGACGACGGTGGTTGATGGTGGCGCTGGCAGCCAGCGGGGGGTTGGGGTTGGAGGGGACGCAGGGGCTGAGGAGGGTTCGGCGAAGTTGGGGGTGGCTGAAGGGAGGGTGGTAAGAGCTGGGGAGGTGGAGGTTCCGCTGGTGGGGGAGCAGGTGCAACGGGGACAATCGGGTTGGCTTATGGACCTTGAGGAAGGGGGGGTTGATAGGGTGGCTGCGGAGGTGGGCTTCAGGCGCACGATGCAAGGTGGAGTCTTCCGAACTTCTCCATGACTAAGGTCCTTTCATGGAATGTGAGGGGGTTGAATGACCCCTCCAGATGGGCAGCGTTATGTGGTTATATTCAGAGGTGGGGACCTGAGGTGGTGTTTCTCAGGAGACCAAGTGGGGGAGCTTTGACCAGAGACTGTGGAGGGAGGTGGGGGGTAGTGGCATTGGGGAGTTCTTGGCCTTTGACGCGGTTGGAAGAGCTAGTGGGATTGTTGTTGGGTGGAAGGGAGATGCCTTCTCCTTGCTGGACTCAATGGTCGGTTCTCATGTTACGGTTAAGTTATAGAGGCATTGGGACAACCTCTGCATGCTCTTCTCCTTGGTCTATGGTCCGAATGATAGTATGCGGAGGCAAGTTATGTGAGAGGAATTAGATCAAGTCGCGACGGCACATCAGGGGACCCCGTGGTTGATTGGAGGCGATTTTAATGTCACTTTGCTGGCGGAAGATAGACCGGATGGCCATGGGGGGTAGACCAGGGCTCAGAGGCCTTTGCGGGTTTTGTTGCTGCACAAGGGTTGGTTGACATGCCGCCCTCTTACTGCCACTTCACCTGGAGGAGCTCTGGTGGGCAGCGGTCTCGGATTGATAGATTCTTCGTCTCGACGGCGATCGCGGAGGCTTTCCCTGTGGTGGAGGTCAAACCTCTGGAGTGGCCGTTCTCGGACCACACCCCTTTACTTTGGGTGGCGAATGAGGGCTGGAGGCATGGAACGTACTTTAAGTTTGACAGAGCTTGGCTCCTTGAAGAGTGATTCAGGAGGTTGGTGGAAGAGAGATGGAGATCTACTTATGTGGAAGGCTCGGCAGCTGCTAGGTTGGAAGCTAAGCTATGAGAGTTGAGGTCCTTCCTCAAGGCCTATAAGAAGCAAATTCAAGAGGAGCGTGGGAAGAAGAGAGATGAAGCCCTCAGTGAGATTGCGAGGCTGGACTTGGCTGAGGATGTTGGCCTCCTATCCGAAATGGATAGGGTGAACAGAGCAAAGTGCTTGCAAGTGATGCAAGAGGAAGATCGGAAGGTGGAAGTGGAGTAGAAGGTGAGATCCAAGCAGACGTGGCTCAGGGAGGGCGATTCTAACACTTGGTATTTGCATATGGTGGCATCCAGGAGGAGGAGGAGGAACTGGATCGATAGACTGATGGTAGAAGGGTAGGAGTTCGTGGGTAGGGAGGCGGTCAGCGGGGCGGCTACGAGGTACTTCAGGGAGTTCACTGGGAGGAGGCAGGGGGGAAGATGAAGGTGGTTGGGATCCGAGGTGCCACGGATTAGGGATGGGGAAGCGGAGCACTTGATTGGGTTATTTGAGGAGGATAAGATTCATAAGGCGATCTGAGGTCTGAATGCTGATGGTTGTCCAGGTCCGGATGGTTTTTCCGTCTCCTTTTATAAGGAGTTTTGGCCGGTGGTGAAGGATGATGTGGTGCAGGTACTACAGGAGTTCAAAGAAGGAAATTCGGGCTTCAACAGATTGAACAAATTTTACTTGTTCTTATTGTCGAAGAGGGAGGGAGTGGAGGAGATCCAAGAGTATAGGCCGATAGCTCTTTCGAATGCTATTTACCTGATTATGGCTAAGATCTTGGCGAATAGGTTGAGGAAGACCTTGGCGAGGATTGTGGATCCGGTACAGACGGCTTTTATCTTGGGCAAGAACATTTGGAGGGGTATGTGGTGGCTTTGGAGATCTTGTCTTTTTTAAAGAGTAGGAGGAAGGTTTCATGTGGAAGGTTGATTTCAGCAAGGCGTATGACTCAGTGCAATGGTCTTTCCTTTGGGCCTCTTTGGTGAAGAGGGGATTTCCACCCGTGTGGATCGAGTGGATGAAAAGATGTGTCACAACGACGTCTTTCTCGGTTCTTATCAATGGAAACCCGGCTGGGGGTTGGATCCAGCCAAGAAGAGGGGTGAGACAGGGGTGCCCGTTGTCTCCGATGCTTTTTGTTATAGCGGCAAACACACTTGGGAGGGCGGCGAAGAAATCTTGTGAGAGGAACTTGGTGAGAGGCTTCTCCTTGGGAGATGGGACAAGCATCCCGTTGCTGCAGTATGCGGATGATACGATATTTTTTATTGAAGGCAGGGAGGTGGAAGCCAGGAGGATGCGGATTTTGCTTCTTTTGTTTGGTGAAGCTTTAGGTCTGCAGATTAACCTGTCCAAATCAGGTTTTGTCCCTTTTAATTTTACGGAGGTGGAGGCGAGGGAGTGCAGCATGGGTCTTGGCATAAAGCAGAAGTTACCGATCAGATACTTGGGCCTACCGCTGACAGATGGTAGGATCTTGGTGCAGGATTGGGCTCTCCTGCTGGGGAGGCTGGAGGGGAGGTTGGTAGGATGGGCGTCCAGGCTTCTGTCGAGGGGTGGAAGATTGGTTTTGCTCAAGGTGGTTCTGGCGGCGATGCCGTTGTATTTCACCTCTATCTTGAAGTTGCCCAGCAGGTCGTCTTGAGAATGTTGGGGCTTATGAGGAATTTCTTATGATCCAATCAGGGGTCGAATGGACCTGGTGCCAGGTTGGTGGCATGGGAGGAGGTTTGCAAGCCGGTGGAGGGGGGGCTTGGGGTGAGAGACTTGGGGAGGTCTAATGATAGCCTGCTAATGAAATGGGTTGGGGGCCTCTTGAAGAACAGGGGGGATTTGATGGGGAAGGTTTTCAGGACAGCTTATGGTGGCCCTCTACGTTGGGACCTCCATCTATCCCTGCCGAGGGATGCTTCTCACTTCTTGAAAGGTTTGTCGACGGTGGCTCTTAAGGTGCAGAATTGTTTTGTACCGGTGGTGGGGACAAGGGAGATTTTCAGGTTCTGGCAGGATGATTGGACATGGCAAGGTGCACTCTCTATAAGATTTCCGAGACTTTTCGCTTTGTCCTCGAGCAGAGAGGCATCTGTGGTTGAAGTTTGGGGAGGTGGGTGGTGTTCGTCTTTTGCAGGGAAAAGATGCGAGAGTTCACGACTTCCAGAGGTTGCTTGAAGAGTTGGAAGGCCTACATCCAGCATCCGGAAATGATATGTTTGGTTGGGATGAAGGAGATTTCTCAGTGGGGGTTGCGTACAGGAGATTATCCGGTGGGGGTCCCACTGGTGATTTGGATCTGGTGAGAGATTGCAGGCGTGTTTGGAAGGTGGCTTGTCCTTTGAAGGTCAAGATTTTTGTTTGGCTGCTTTGGAGAAGGCACATGATTAGGGTGTGGAGGGCGAGATAGGCTCCTGGGGAAAGTAAGGTTTGCCCTTTGTGTGGAGGTGAAGATGAGGATGTCGACCACCTTTTCTTCTCTTGTCTGTTTGTTGCGCAGATTTGTAGCTGTGTGGGAGCGGGGTGGTGGAGCTGTCGGTAATGATTTTTGGAACGATTATAGAGGCAAAGGGGGCAATGTTGGGCAGAATGTCTTCCGTACGAAGGAGAGGGCCAGACCGCTGGCGGTCCTCTGGGGTGTCTAGTTAGGAAGGAATGATATCGTCTTCAGAGGGCAGAGGCCTTATGTGGAGAATTTTGTGGAGTCTATTTTTACTTTGATTAAGCTTTGGAGTGAGTTCTTGTGAGTAAGGGGTCTTTGTGATTGCCCCTTGTTATGGTATTGGCTGGATAGCTTTCTCTTTTAATATATTTGGGTAGTTATTATTTTGGATAACTACCCTTTCCTTTTTCAAAAAAATAACAAATAAATATTACAATAAAATATTACTTTGGGCTTTTTACAAATATCTTCAATTTCTTCAAGCTTTGAGCCTAAGTTCCATCTCCTTTTCTCCTCCAGGCTCCTCCATTCCTTCATGGTCTTGAGCCTGATTATTTGCTACCATTTGCATATTAGCCTGAAGTTTTGAACTCAATGCAAATGTTAAGGTATAAGTGTTTTGTTATCATTAAAATCAATGATCGTGGTGCACTTGCACAACAGATATAAGGGCCATGCCTTATTCACTGCAAGTTAAAGAAATGACTTGAATTGAGTTAAGGCGTGCCACAGGAGAAAAGGTGTTGAAGTAATCTATGCCATAAGCCTGAGTATAACCCTTCGTCACAAGTTTGGCCTTGAGTTGCTCAATAGTTCCATTTGGGTTGTACTTCACAATGTACACCCATCTGTAGTCCACAACCTTGGCACCTTCTGGGAGGTTGGTCAACTCCTAGGTGCTGTGAGAGATGAGAACCACCATCTCTTCCGCCATGGCCTGTTGCCAACTAGAGTCCCGTAGAGCTTTCCTATGATGTTGGGGAACAACCATGGTAGATAGAGCTGTAGAGAATTGCTGTAATGCTACATTAAGGCAATCAGCGATAGTATAATGAGACATGAGATGTAAAGTGCATGTTCTTACAACTTTCCTGAGATTAATAGGTAAGTCATCAAACTGCTGAGACGGACCATCTGGATCAGATGTTGGAAGGGAAGATTGAGCGGCCTAATCTTCCTCAGTAACCTCAACCTACATAGAAGGCAATGGGATTGAAACAAGATCCTTCTAACGACGCTCATAAGAGTGGGTAAACTAGCCAAGAGAGGACTCATTAGAGAAATAAGGAATCTTCTCAAAGAAAGTAATATCAGCTGACACACGATAATGTTTACTGACTGCATCAAAACACTTGTACACCTTCTAGGATCTAGAATAGCCTATAAAAACACACATTAATATCAGCTGACACACGATAATGTTTACTGACCGCATCAAAACACTTGTACACCTTCTAGGTTCTAGAATAGCCTATAAAAACACACTTAACAGTTCTTGGAGACAACTTATCAGCAACTCCTAGCAGGTTGACAAAATATGTGCATCCAAAAATACGTAATGGCAATGCAAAAAGGGAAGTATCTGGATGTAAAAGAAGTAGAGCAGTATTACCATCAAGTACAGGTGAGGGAACTTGGTTAATCATATAACTAGTTGTAAGAATGGCATCCTCTTAGAAATACTTAGGTATATTCATATAAAGCATCAAAGTTTGTGTTACATCAAGAAGATGGCACAATTTACACTTAGCTACCCCATTCTATTAGGATGTGTGGGCACAAGAAGTTTGGTGAAGAGTGCCATTATTAGACAAAAAATTAGCAACACTTTTTTGCATAAATTCAAGAGCATTGTCACTATGAAAAATTTTAATGCGCGTGGAATAAAAATTCTACATTTCATTTAAAAAACTTAGGAATAAGAGATCCAATCTCTGACTAATCCTTTATAAAAAAATGTCCATAACAACCGACTATGATCATCAACAAGAAAAACAAAATACCGGTAGATTGATTGGTGACTTATTTAACATGAACCCCACACATCACAATGAATCAACTCAAAGGGAGTTAAACTCTTATTTTGGCGAGAAACAAAAGAGATACGGTAGTGTTTGCCACGTTGGCAAGTCACATAATCTACCTTGTGTGGAACAGACAACATAGGAAACATGTTTCGAAGTCAGGGGGTGACTTTGATGATAGTGCCATAAAATTGGATTGGTTGAGATAGAAGCAGTGCAAAAATGTGAGTATCAATATAGTAGAGGCTATCACGCTCAATCCCTCCACCAATCATCTTCTCTGTCTGGATGTCCTGAAAGAAGATAAAATGCTCATAAAAAATTACTCGGCAGTGGATCTCTTTACATAGTCTATAAATAGATAATAAACTCAAGGAAAGCTCAGGAGCACAATAGACATTTGTCAACTTCAATAAGTCAGAAACATACATCTCTTACTGCAGTGACAGGAGAATATGTTTCGTTTGCCAGATGGACCAAAGCAACAACAGAAGCTGATCGTAGAGATAAAAGTGCATCTTTCTTACCAATAAGGTGGTTGGTAGTACCTGAATCAGCCACCTACGATGGAGTTGATGTAGTAGTAGCTAAGTTGGTAGAGCTCCTAGTTGCTGCCAAAGATGCAGAAGTATCTGCTGGAGTTCCCTACCTTGGTATCTACATGAGTCGGGCATAATCATTAGCTGTCAAAGTAGGGATTCTAGGTGAGGTAGGGGCATTCTCCTCTTGAACAACAATTGCATTTGTCCAGCTAGGATAGCCAAATTTGGCCCTGCACCTATCAGAAGAATGATTGTTCCTCTGATGATGTTGAGTATTCTTTATTATTGTAATGGTGTGGTTGCTATATTTATTTTTCCTATGGGGTTATGTAATTCTTGCACCTCTCTCTCTATATAAAGAGAGGTAGGGCTTGAAAATGAGACAAGTCGTTTCATTCTCTCAACTTGATATTAGAGCGTGGTCCTAGACTGGGGTCTGATACCCGTCTTGATTCTCATCTCTTGGTCTTTCTTCCAACATAAAAAAATCCATAGAGGCTTACTTGGGCCTCTCCCTACTGCCACCAGGCTGGTTGGTTGGCCTCTCTAGTACCACTCTAGCGAGGTGCATCACCACCAGTAGCCTCCATCTTACCCAATGCTATTGTTGGGGCCCTAGGGAGACACCCCCATGTCTCCCCTTCGTCGGAGATCATCTATTGCGTGGTTGTAGGGGATCTCTCTTACCCAACATTGCCGCTAGGATCTTAGGGAAGACCCCCAACTCCACTTCCTCACCGGAGAAAGCCCGCAACACTGTTGCAGGGGGTTCCCCTACCCTCTGTAGCGCCACCAGTGCAGACCTTTCTTCGTGGGGTTCGCCTCCCATGTCGCTTAGGCCTCTTGGGCGTGCCTCTAAGGTTCTTGCTCTCGATAGGGGCTTATAGGACCCTCCTTTCTCCTTCGTCGTGAAAGAGGCAAATCTATGCAGGTTGCTGATGGGAGACTGTCACCTATATCTGGTTAAGGGGAGGTTCGTGTGGCCCCGCATATGAAGTTGGAGAACATTCTTCTAGCCCCTGATTTTTCACTGAGTCTGCAGTTAGTGAGTCGAGTTACGAAGGAGTTGAATTGTAAGGTAGTCTTTGATGATGTGTATTATGCATTTGATGTTGTGTTTTGTACATTTGAGGATATTCTTACTGCATGCACCATTGGATGTGGTCGTGAGGAAGGTGGGGTTTATCATCTTTTTTAGTCGCCTCATGTAGGACATGTTTCTCTCTCATCAGGGGGTGCTTCTAGTTACTTGTGGCATCTCAAGTTTGGTCATCTTCCATTGCCAAAACTTAAACGGATGCTACCACAGATTCCTCTTACTGCCAGTTTTCAATGTGAGGCGTGCCAAGTTGGGAAGCATCATAGGAGTTCTTTCCCTAGGAGTCAACATCCAAGGTCCCAAGCCTTGTTCTAGTTACTACATGTGGATATTTAGGGACCCAGTAGGACTTCAGACTGTCTAGAGCATAGATACTGTTGAAGAAAATGAAAGCCTCTATTCAAAATGAAAACCCTAGCATCTCTTTTATATTAGAGAGGTTTGAGAAAATTATAAAGATACCCCAAAGATGGTAAAATAGACAGAAAAGTCCCTATGCTCAACACTCCCCCTCAAATTAGGGCATGGATATCTACAAGACCCAACTTGTCGCACATGAAGTCCAGATGCTTCTTCTTGAGAGCTTTCATAAATATATCAGCTAGCTAAAGCTTTTAGGAGACATATGGGGTACTACTCTTTCCACTGAGTACAGCATCACAAACAAAATGACAATCAACCTCGATGTGCTTGGTCCTCTCATGAAGGACTG
Source organism: Thalassia testudinum (assembly GCA_037157565.1). Taxonomy (NCBI): domain Eukaryota; kingdom Viridiplantae; phylum Streptophyta; class Magnoliopsida; order Alismatales; family Hydrocharitaceae; genus Thalassia; species Thalassia testudinum. The sequence goes on along the minus strand of JAZHRO010000015.1, from coordinate 17,187,782 downwards.
GATTTGAGGCAATATAAGTGGCGGATTTATTGTCACAGAACAGTGGAATAGGTATGGCAGTCTGAATATCAAGATCCTGCAGGAAGGATACAATTCACATGACCTCACAATCAGCCTAGGCCATGGCTCTATACTTCGCCTCAGCAATCGAGCGGGTCACAACACTCTGCTTCTTGCTCCTCCAAGAGAATATTTCCTCCAATATAAACTGCAAAGCCTGAAGTAGAATGAATTGACGATCCTCCATAGATCCAACATAATCCACATCAGAGTAAGCAAGTATGTCTAGGCTATCACTGTCTCTATAATACAACCCTCTACCTAGTGTCCCTTTAAGGTACCTCAAGATGAGGCAAACCTCATGCCAGTGGCTATAACTTGGAGCCTACATATGTTGACTAGCCCCACTTAACTGATATCAGGTCTCGTAACTGTAAGATAAAGTAAGCGACTCACTGCATTACGGTACTGAGTAACATCATCATATAAGGGATCCACTTCATCAGATTGACGTGCAGGCGGTGACTTGACATGTATAACAAAGGGCTTAGCCCCAAGCAAAAATCGGCTTCTTGAAGAATCTGAAGTATATACTGCCTTTGTGACAAGGATAAACTTGACTCTCGTCGTACAACCTCAATATCCAGAAAATATCTTAGTTCTCCCAAGTCCTTGGTAACGAATGTAGCCTATAAGGACTTGGTCTGGGCAATGCCATTCTCATCATCCCTTGTAAGGATCATATCATCCACATACACGACTAAAAGAATAACATGTGTATGTCCTCCGTACTCTGTCTTCCTGATGAAGACTGAATGATCAGAAGTAGATTGCTGGAACCAATCTTCCCAATCTCAGTACTAAGCCTCTCAAACTAGGCACAAGGACTCTGTTTCAATCCACATATTGCCTTCTTCAGACGACAAACATGCTCCCCCTGGTGCTGTAACTTGGTGCCTGTTGCATATATACTTCATCAGATACGTCACCATACAAAAAGGCATTCTTAATGTCAAGTTGATTTTAGAGGCCATCCCTTTATCACTGCAATAGATATAATAATCCTGACAGAGGTAATTCGTGCTATTGGAGAAAATGTCTCAAAGTAATCTACTCCATATGTCTGTGTAAAGCCTTTGGCAACAAGTCTGGCGTTATATCTGTATACTGTCCCATCAGGTCTATACTTGATAGTGTAGACCCATTTGTAGTCCACCAAGGTAGCACCTTCAGGACAAGGTACTAACTCCCAAGTCTGTCGCGATTGTAGGGCTTGTATCTCTTCATCCATTGCAGCCTGCCACCTAGGATCACGTGAAGCCTGGACAAAATCTCTAGGAATAACAGCAGTAGTGATAGCTGAAGCAAACTGACGGACGCCATCTTCAAGATGAGCAATACCTGTGTACTGAAAAAGAGGATGGTGAGTACCATCCCTACTGGATCTCCTCAAGGATCCTTGCTCCTCCGTGTTTTAACTGCTCTCAGCTGTCGACTCTGAATTAGGCTCTTGATCATGTAAAGTGTGCGGTCTTCGGTGATATACCTGATTCTCCTCCAGAGCAGCCTATATGGACATTCCCTCCTCTGAGAAGTAAGGAATCCCCCTCAAAAAAGGCAAAGTCTGCAATAATAACATATCTCTTGCGACTCGAGTTGTAACATCGGTATCTCTTTTGCATCTTGGAATACCCAAGAAAGACACATTTAGTCGCCTTTGGAGAGAACTTGTCTTGGTTGCTATATGCCTGGACAAAACAAGTACATCCAAACACCCACAGGGGTAAAGCAAACGACCTGTCACACTCTGGATAAATCACCTGGAAAGGAATCCACCCTCGAAGGACTGGCGAAGGCACTTGGTTGTTCAGATAGGTCGCAGTGTGGATAGTATCTCCTTAGAATTGCTTAGGAACCTTCATGTGGATCATTAGTGTCCTAGCAATGTCTAGGAGATGACGAAGCTGGCACTTAGCCACACCATCCTGTTAGGATGTGTGAGCACAAGATGTCTGGTGAATGATGCCTCGGGAAGAAAAGAGATCCTGTACATCTCGTTGCATAAACTCCAAGTCATTATCACTGTGGAAGGCTCTAACTGTACCATTATACCGAGTCTGAACCTCTGCCAAGAACTGCTGAATAATCATTGGAATTTCTATGCGTATCTTCATCAAGAAAACCTAAATGAGGTAACTATGATCATCCACAATAACCGCATAGTATTGGTGTCCTCCTGTAGTAGGCACTCTGGATGGTCCCCATACATCACAATGTACCAAGGCAAAGGGGGTAGCACTCACCCCAATGTCTCTTTGTGAATTTGTACTCCTGTGGTGCTTCCCAAGCTGACAATCCTCGCACTGTAACGTCAGAGAGTGGAAAGCTGGGATACATCTGGCGCATCTTCTTGAGCAAGGGATGTCCAAGTCTCCTGTGCTATAGCGATGGGTTAGATGCTATGGATGCATCTCTTGCAAATAATGTAGGTGTGTCAAGGTAATAGAGTCCATCCCACTATATACCTCCACCTATAATGTCTCCTGTCTGCCTGTCCTGGAAGTAGTAGTAGCCTTCATCAAAGACAACACGACACCCCAAGTCCTTACAAATGCAACTAACTGATAGTAGACTCATTGGAAACTTGGGAGCACAATGAACTCCTATCAGCATCTTCTGAGAAGCACGTACTTGCCCCATTGCAGTAATAGGTGACGTGGCCCCATTAGCCACCCCAACTTCTTTATCCCACACAGAGCCTTGGGATTTACGAGACATTGCACATCTCCTGTGAGGTGGATAGAAGCACCTGAATCAATTATCCATCGTCCTCTGGTTTTATTCTTCTTTCTTGTGTTGTCTTGGGTTACAATTGCAAACCCCTTCACTTGTAAGATAGTGCCTCTTGGTGAGCACGTCACCTCCTTGTTATGCGAGAGAAGACTCATTGCTGCAGTCAATAGTGAGAGAAGGCTCATCACCATGATCTAAACGTGTGACACTCACATCATCATGTACACGAGGACATCAGAGACGACGAATCGGGATGGTACGCGCCCTGACTAGGCCACTGACAGACCCATAGTGGATCTACAGGTGGTGAGGGAAGGATCGGTGGCCTGCAACACGTGTCTAGCAGAGCCATCGACCACCTCCTCACCAGCTGTTAGGGTTTAGGAGACCACCGTGCCCTCTGTAGCGGTGATGGGGGGCACCGTAGCGCTTCCAACAGCGGTGGTGCCTTTTGCGATGACATCAGCAGTGGTGGTAGGGGTTGTTACAGCCCTTGCAATGGCGAGGAGGCCCTCATCGGGGGCGAGGGGAGCGAAAGAGCCCCCTACGGGGGTGGTGAAGGTAGTGACCGAGGCCACCGTTGCCCCTGTTTCGTCAAAGGAGCCCTTATTGGGGGCGATGGAGGCGATGGCAGCAGTGGTGCGGTGGCGGAGGGGCAGAGCACGCTACAATTGTTGCTTCTCCTCTCAATCCGCGAGATCGTTGATTGAATCTTCATCATCTTGAAGATTCAATTATCTTGTGATGGGATATTTGGTGGGATACCAAAACATCAGCCTAGGACTGTTGCTCTAATACCATGTTGAAGAAAATGAAAGTCTTTATTTAAAATAGAAACCTTAGCCGCTCTTTTATATTAGAAAGGTTTGGGAAAATTACAAAGATACCCTAAAGATAGTAAAATAGATAAAAAAGTCCCTATGCTCAACAGATACTATCTGGCTATTGTGGATGATTTTTCTTGTCTTACTTGAATATTTTTGTTGAAGGCAAAATCTAAGGCAGGGGATATGATTCGTGGCTTCTTGATAGAAATCCAGAATTAGTATGAGGCAAAGGTGAAGATTGTTAGATCAAATAGTGCATTGGAGTTTTGCACTACTTCACTGCTTACTTTTTATTGAGAGCATGGGATCATCCATTAGACAAGTTGTTCCCACACATCTTAGTAAAATGGTGTTGCAGAACAAAAGCATAGACATATTTTTGATGTTTCATGGACACTTTTGATCTAGAATAGTGTGCTGAATAGATATTGGGGCGTTGCAGTGTTGATTGCATATTATCTCATTCAGCATTCTAAATGCAAACGGCATGCCGTCGGCATGGTCATTTCTGGGAAGTGGTTGTGCCGATATGAACAAGGTGTCGATTTATAGGGATGCCGGCGGCATGTTGATCATTTCGATAGCATGCCGCTATATGCTGAGCATTCGAGTGCAGGCAAGTGAGAAAGTTGGGTTTTCGAAATCGAAAAAGGTGCAACGGCAGGAATTGTTATCGGTCCTTTTGAAATTGAGAACGTCACACACACTCTTGAAATTGAGAAGGCTGCACACATACCACACACATGATGAGTAAGTTCCCTATTCCATCTTATTTCCTAATAGTGATCTATTGTATCATCTTAGGTCTTGCATGCGTTGCATTTGTGCATATTTATGGGTTCAATAGGGATAAACTTGCTCCCCATGCAGTTAAGTGTATTTTTCTCGGGTATTTGAGGACACAGAAGGGATATTGATGTTATGATCCTGATGTCACTACGTTAGTGTAGATGTCACCTTCCATGAATTTATTTCATATTTCTCCATAGCTGGGAGGCATCTTTCGCTTGAGACTACTAAGGCACTTATGCATATTCCTCCTACGCCACTTAAGGCAATTCCTATTATTGAGATTGGGCACTAATCATCACAACTACCACTCTGAGCTTGAGAAATTTTGTGAGGCTCTGGTCATTTACAAACTTCTCATTACATATCGCCAGTGATCCTCATCTTCTGCACCTACCCTACCTTAGCTTTCGATGATCACAAGAGATTTACACAGTAATGATGCAGGAGATCCACATAATGACAATGGAGGATTTGTACCTAGTGTTGAGATGGAGTCAGAGCAGTTGCAGGATGCCGTGCCAGCCGATCTTGACCTTTCGATTCCTATTTGGAAGGTGCCTTGCAGCAATTCTAGATATCTAGTTATAAGGGCTTGGTCTACAGATGGCTTAGGTACTACCTTTCGGGAGTTCTTTTGCACTTTGTCTGCTACACACATTCCCTCCACGTAGCAATAGGCCATGCTTGATCCAAAGTGGTATCAGGCCATGGAGGACGAGATGACTGCTCTTCATTCTCGCGACACCTTGGAGTTGACCCGCTTACCAGAGGGTGCAATAGTTGTTGGGTGTGGATGGGTCTTTGTGGTCAAGTACAATCCAGATGGGCCTGTTGCTAAACACAAGGATCACCTTGTTGCAAAGGGATTCACGTAAACATATGATGTGGACTTTGATGCCTTCTTCCATGTTGCATTTTAGTTTATGTGGCAATTCAATGTGATTACCCGCTTCATCAGCTTGATGTTAAGAATGTGTTCCTTTACGAGGATCTTGAGGAGGAGGTGTATATGCAATAGCCCTTAGGTTATGAGATTTAGGGGGAGTGTGTATACAAATTGAGGGTCATATATGGTCTAAAGTAGAGTTCTAGAGCTTGGTTTTAGAAGCCCTCTGAGGTTGTTAAAGGCATTGGTTTTCACAGGTTTTTGTCTGATCACTCATTGTTCGTCAAGAAGACGAGGAGGTCTTGTTGTGCTCCTAGTTTATGTTGATGACCTGATCATTATTGGAGATGATGTGTAAACATTATAGAGGTTAAGAAATGCTTGACATGAAGGACCTTGGGCCATTAAGATACTTTCTTGGAATAGAAATTGCGTACAGCAAGAAGAGTATAGTTCTCTCTCAAAGAAAGCATACTTTTGACTTACTTCAGGAGACTAGCATGTTGGGAGCCAAGCCAATCAACATCCCTATGGATCTCAAGACTCGTTTGTATGATGAGAAGTCAGAGGCAGTGGAAAGTAGGTAGTACAAGGGGCTAGTTGGAAAGCTCTTGTATCTTACAATCATTAGACCTGGTATTTCCCTATCTATTGGAAAATTGAGCCAGTTCATGGATAGGTAGCATTGAGATGTTGCAATGATGGTGCTGAAGTACTTAAAGAAGCACCAGGATGTGGAATCTTGTTTAGTAGGGGGACTTCTATGAGTATGGTAGGCTACTTTGGTGTAGATTATGCAGGATGTTTGGTTGACAGGAAGTCCACTATAGGCTTTTGTATGTATGTGGCAGGGAATCTTGTGACGTGGAAAAGCAAGAAACAAGCAGTTGTTTCTAGATCTAGTGTAGCGTTTGAGTACATAGTTGTGGTCCAGATTGTAGCTGAGATGATGTGGATAAGATCACTTCCGATGGACTTGCACATATCTATTGACATGCCTATGAAGATGAGATGTGACAATCGTGTTGCCAGATATATAGCAAATAACCTCATGTTCCATGAGAGGACCAAGCATATGGAGATGATTGTCGTTAAACTCGTGACTTGATCCAGAGGAGACTTGTCTACGCTATTTCTGTTTCTTTTGAGGATTGGACAATGGACATATTCACCTAGCCTTTGCACGACCAGCTTTTGATGTCTGTTGTTTCAAGCTGGGTATGATTGACATCTATGCTCCAACTTGAGGGAGAGTGTTGTACTCTTTCGGTTTGTTTAGTTATGTTTTATTGTTATTGTCTATGGTTGTATTTTCTTATTTCTTTATGGGATTGTTTTGTACTTTCCTATGTCTCTATATATTGAGATGTAGGGTTTCCAAATAATGCAATTCGATCCATTTCATTCCATTGTCCCAATTGGCTAGAGATAAAGGCGAGACAATTACCTTGACGTTAGGGTCCCGTCTACAACCTCCTTCGGATGATTGTTTCTTGCACACGAGAAACGATGGTGACCCACGCATCCATAGGACAAGCACTTGACAAGTCCTTACAATCTTGAGCATGTTGTCCTTTGACAAGACATCTGTAGCATGTTCCTGTCATTGCTAAGGTTCCCCACGAGGTGATGAGCTGCTTCCTACCTTTCCTTCTTTCCACGAGCGTCCAATCCCCCTCTCCCTCAACTTCCCTTCCCACGTTCTCACTTCTCTTGCTTCCCATCTTGGCTTTGCCAAGATGCTTGTCCCGTCGATTTGGATCATCCAAAAGTTGTTTTTCTCAAAAAAAAAAAAAAAAAAAAAATCATCCAAAAGTCATTAATAAAGTGTAAACCTGGTAGGATACTAATAGATGAAGATTGAAAATAAGGAGAGGGACATACACAAGCCAAGATGTACAGGTCCAGATTTGAGGGGCTTGAGAAGATGGATGAAGATTGTTGGAAGTAGTGGGACCTTGAAGGAGTAGAAATAAACATAAAAGGGGAAGGAGAATTTCCAAGTCCTATTGGCTGTCATTATTCAAAGGAGTTGTATTGGGTGAGCTTTGGGAAAAAAAAAGGAAAGAAGCAAACCTCTACTTGTTATGCAAGAAAGAAAAACACTGGAAGGAAAGGACTAGTCGTAATCCTACTTGATATACAAGAGGCTGAACACAACTAAAAGGAAAAGAAGACTTTCCCAACCAACGGGCTCCTAAGTAAATTAAAATAGAAATACATGATGCCAAATTTCTTTCAAGGCCTCAAAGAAATAAAATGCTAGGATTATATTTTCACCTTCAACATTGTTTGTCTATACTGCATGTCATCTGCATGCACTGCTGCTACAGCTGTTTGTAATTGGCATGGTTGCTAATGTGTGTCATAATTTCATGGTTTTGAGAGAAGTTGCATTGATCAATTTTCTGTATCTTGAAGATGAACTTAAACATGGCTTGATTCGGGCAAGTATACAGGCAGGAAAAAGCATGAAAATGCACCACCAATTGTCATGATTACAAGTAATCCATGACGCAATATCTATTTATCACAATAACTTTTATCTCAACCATGCCTATTAGTTTCTTCCAAAAAAAAAACTTCTGTTAGTTCTACTTTAATTTAAGTTCTGAAATGGCTGAAATTTGATCTGTGTGGAGGCAAATAATCCATATAGCCGACCCCACTTAGTGTGGAAAAAGGCTTGGTTGTTGTTGTTGTTATTGTTGTTAGTTCTATTGCTAGGTGACTTTATAGGTCATTTGATGTAAAGATTATTGAATTATCTATTTTTCCACAACATTATTAGTGTGGTTGCTTATGTTGTTATACTTTTTGTTAGGCCGATGAAAATTTACGTTTGATTAGGTCATCACTGCCTGAGGCTGTGCAAGCCTGTATGGACGCCGCTGGGCATGAATTTGATGTTGTACGACAGCGTACTCTTCTCAGAGCAGCAAGCTATGGGCAAGCTTTCTGCAGGTTAGCTTTAAAATAAACGTTGTTATTTGTGTGTCTTGAAACTAGGTTTCCTTGGGAAAAAAAGAAGTGTTTAGTTGATTCTTAGTGATATTTCTCGGTTCCACCTGGACTTTCTAGTAGTTTTCCTTTTTGTAAATCAAGTGTCCAGCGTTTGCATTGTTTAAGTACTTTGTTTCCTCCAAAAAAAAAGGTAGTTTGCATTAGGGTTTCCTTTTAGAACCACAACTAGTCCAACCATCCTGCCCAAAATCTGAAATCACCTCCTAAGCCCCAATATCGAGAAGTACTAAGAAAACTACCTGTTGAGATTATTATTACGTATGGGTTAATGTGTGGGTTATTGTTCTACTTTCATTATTGGATTGGGTATTTCTTGTAATTCTCCCAAGAACACGTCTCTATATAAAGGGCCCTAGGGTTCAATGATAAAACTATTTTGCTCATTTCACCTAACATGCTTCCAAACCTTCAAACCTCCACCCAATTGCTACACCTCTCCAAGGGCACTGCCTGCCCCTCCACCGATCTTCCCAGTGGTGCAGCAGCCCACCAGTGGCAGGCAGCGTTGCCGGTAAGCTCTCCTCCTCCAGTGATGGCACAGAGACTTTCCCCGGTGGTGGTGGTGCCGCTGGGGCCTTCTCTACCCTGGTGTGTGGCTACTATCCACCAAAGAAGCCTTCTGTGTTGCCTATGATCTGATTCCAGCATTGCAACTCCTCTGGATTCTGATTTCAAGATCGCCTTGCCTGATTTCATCATCGCCTTGCCTCTGGTTTCAGACCTATACGATCTGATTTCAGGGTTCTCTGCGGTCTGATTCTCAGATCTTGGCAAGTAGACCTGTCCTCCGTCTGATTTCTCAAGTCTGAATATCACTATGTCAGACCTTGAAGTTGTGTTCTGCAGTGTGATTTCTTCTCTATATTCAGCAAATGGAGTTGTCCCAGATCTGATTTTTTCCATGTATTATGGTCTGAATTTCACTTTTCAAACTTTGAAGGCAGGTTCTGCAGTCGATTGGATGATCTGAAGTTGTGTGCAGTCTTTGTTCTTTCATTTATCCACAGACCGAGGCATTATGGGTCTTGCTATTTCTACTGGATTGGTTCTCTATGGTGGCTACATTTTCTGATTTTCAGCAAGGAGAAGATTTCCTCTTTTTTATCTATAGCAACTTGATGGGGAAGGCATCCACCATGGGCGCAACCTCTTAGTGAGGTTCATTTCCTAGTACTTTTGTGATTAGAACAGAACATATGGTTGCATTATCCGCTGGCTCACATGAGCCATCCTGGATTGTGGACTTAGGTGCCTCCTCTCATATCACTAGAGTTGCCACCTTGTTTTCTTCCTTGTGTGCTCTTGCAACCCCGTTTAATGTGAGAGTAGCTACTGGAGCATTATTCCCAGCCACAGGACTTGGAGATCTTCCACTTACTAATTCTCTATCTCATACGGATGTTCTACATGCCCCACATTTTGCTTTGAATCTTTTGTCCATTAGTTAGATTATGGAGGCTCTACATTGTCAGGTAATTGTTTATGATTGCTTCGTTCTTTTATAGGATCTCCAGATGATGAAGCGAATTGGTAGATGATTTGAGCATAATGGCTTGTACTATCTGCACCTACCACCCTCATCTGACTTTTCTTTTGCTACTTGAGCCACCATTGCCTTATAGTGACACCTATGCTTGAGTCACCCATGTATCCATACTCTATGCCATCAGTTTCCTGAGTCTTTTCGTTGCGATGTTTGTTAATTTGGTAAGCATCATAGAGTTTCATTTTTGTCTAGTCAGAATATAAGAGTTGATAAACCCTTTGCTCATATCCACGTTGATTTGTGGGGACCATGTAGAATTTGAAGTTTGTGAGGTTTAGATATTTTCTTGTCTTGGTTGTTGATTATACGCTTATTACATGGGTCTTTATGTTGAAAGAAAAGTCTGAAACCTCGGAAATCATTAAAAACTTTTTTGCTGAAGGCTTAGTTTTCTTGTGTTATTTGCATTTTTCAAAGTGACAATGGATTGGAATTTGTGAATGCTTCATTGCATGGTTTCTTCACCTCTCATGGGGTCTATCTGATGTCATGTGTTCATACATCCCAACAAAATGAGGTGGTTGAATGCAAGCTTCTCCATTTGCTTGATGTGGCTAGAACTATAATGTTTCAAATGAATGTTCCACTACATTATTGGGCGGATGTTGTTTTGATTGCCACATTTCTTGTTAACAGGGTGTCTTTGTCTGTTCTCAAAGGTAAGACACCTTACTTGATGTTGTATCATACTTGGGATGGTTTCTCTCTTATGCTTGCAGTCTTTGAGTGTGTATGTTTTGTTTATCTTTTCAAGGTTGATAAGCTTTCTCCTTGGTTGGTGAAATGCATATTTTTTGGGATACCTGCATACCTAAAAGAGCTATAAGTGTTATGATCCCTTAGTGCTTTGATTTTATGTGAATGTTGACGTCACCTTTTTTTGAGGATGTGTCATATTTTTCATCCAAAGGGACATCTCTGTTTGTGCCCAATTCTTAGGAGATTCGATCGCCCATGCTTACTGCTACGCCTCCAGTGCCCTTTAAGCCTCCAGAAAATCCAGAAACACCACCACCACCACCACCACCACCACCCATATGCACTTATTAGCGCAGAGATCCTACTCTACCCTGATCGGAATTGCTATGTAGAATACCTCCTACTCAATCTTCTACTGATACTACGAAATCTAATCGAGATCAGATACCATCTATTAATGGATTCGACTTAGACCTTTCCATTGCTCACTAGAAGGCTCAGCGGTTCTGTGCTTGTTATTTTATTTCGTAGCAAATGTCATTTGATCATTTGCTACTAGACTTTTTTTATTGTTGTGGATAGTCATTAGGTTTCGAGGACTTATGTTGGGGCACTCCGGAATCTAGTGTGGAAGGCTGCTATGGATGATGAGATGCAGGCTTTGCAGTCCCATGACACATTGGAGCTAGTGGATCTCCCTCCTAGGGCTATGGTGGTTGGATTTTGATGGGTTTTTAACATTAAATACCTACCTAATAGGACAATTGAATGACATAAGGCTGACCTTGTTGTTAAAGGTTATACTCAGACCTTTGGCGTAGTTGAACTCCGTTTGTATTCTTCTGTCGGTAGCAGTGAATCGTGATTGGCCAGTGTTTCAATTGGACATCAAGAATGTATTCTTTTATGGTGATCTTAGTGAAGAGATATATGCATCAGCCACCTGGATTTGTTATTAAGAGGAAGTGTTAGAAAGGTTGAAGGTTGCGAATAGCTATCTATGGACTAAAATAAAGCCCAAGGGTGTGGTTTGATTGATTTAGCAAAGCTATACAATAGTTTGGTTTTTATAGATCCTCTCCAGATTATTCTATTTTTGTCAGGAGGAGGCCTGGAGTTCTGGTAATTCTCATAGTTATATATTTATTTTTTTTGAAAAGAAAGAGGAAGATTACCTGAGGGTGGTAATCATCCAGAATTGTATTAAAATGAGAAAAGGAACAGACTTACAAGTTTGGGAGTCAAAAATCAGAAAAATTATCTTACAACATTTTCAGCCCAACACCTCTCTCTCTTGAAAACACTGACATTTCTTTGTAGCCAAAGACTTCAAATGATAGCAATGGCCTGGACCCATCCTACCATATCCAAATTGATATGGTCTTTGAAGCTAGTCCAAAATCCTTTGAAGTGCCTTGTGTCCACCGTTGAGAGTTGAAAATTGTCCCAAACATCTCTAGAAAACACACAATCGAAGAAGGTATGTTAGATATCTTCATTTGAGTCGTCACAAAAAGGACATTTCAGATCTCCATCTGCACACCATTTGGACTTGTACATCTTCGTGACAAGCTGCTTCCATCTTAGAAACCAAAGGAAAATTTTGATCTTGAGTGAGACTTTACATCTCCAGAGAAGTTTAGAATGCCCACTAATCATATCCTACCGTACATCCACTGCAGTATGGTCTTGTAGGCGCAGTTGATAGAGAAACTCCCAACCTTCCACTGAAAGGAATCCGGCAGGTCTGCAGTTGGTTTGAAGTCCTCCAAGCACAATAATAGCTGCTGGAATTCTGCACAAGTAGGCTCAGACAGACTTTGTGGCAGTCTGAAATTCCAGCTCTCTGTATTAACATCCCATAATTCACTGGCAAAACACTTCTTTATTCTCAACAAGATGGAATAATCTCGAGAAGGTGCCAATTTTAGACCAATTATCAAGCCAGAAAGAAGATCTATCTCCCAATGAACGACTAAATTGGTCAGCAAATTCCCTTAAAATAGGCCTAATAAACTTCCAAAAAGCCGAACCACCAAGATTATTTGCACCGCCACGTTGAAATATATCCATATTATCTCCATATGAATCCTTCGAGATAAGATTAACTAAAGAATTCTCATTTGAAAACAATCTTACTACCCATTTTAGTAGAAGTGCCTTATTAAAGGAGAGCAAGTGCTGAATCCCAAGTCCCCCCTCTTTCTTTGGCTTGCAAACCTCATCCTAAGGCACCAGGCGTGCAAATCCTCCCAAAAAATCCAGTCCCTTCCAATGAAATCTTTTTCGAATCAAATCTATTTGCTTTAGGACTTTCTTAGGCGGTGAGAAAACCTATAGAAAAAACATCGGGATGGCCGAGAGGATAGATTTAAGGAGCACTAATCTTCCTCCTCTTGAAAGGAGTCTAGCACTCCAAGATGATAGCCTACTTGTGAACTTATCAATCAGAGGTTTCCAGTCACAAGAGGTCAGTTTTTTACCTTTCAATGGAAGATCGAGGTATTTAACAGGTAGCCTTACCATCAGGGTCTCCAAAATAGAAGATATATCATTCTCCTCTACATTCCTCAAACCAAAAGGAACCAAACTCGATTTGCTTCTATTAATTTTTAAACCTGAAATCTCTGCAAAAATTCTCACTAAAGAAGAAACATGTTTGGCTTCTTTCCTTCAATAAAAAAAGTCGTATCGTTTGCATATTGTAGAATAGGTGTTAAAATTCTGCCATTACCTCTTGTTGTAAAACTGGAGAAAAGATTTCCATCACATGCTTTAAAGGCCATTATTGCAAGCGTATCTGCCATAATGTTGAATAACATAGGTGCCAGAGGACACCCCTGCTGGACTCTCTTTTGCGGCTGGACCCATGAACCAATTGCTCTACCATTAATCAGAACATAAAATGAGGAGGTAGTGACACCTTTTCATCAACAAAATCCAGGTTTCAGGAAATCCTCTTTTTCTCAAAATTTTCCACAAGTAACACCATGATATAGAGTCATAGGCCTTCAAAAAGTCCACTTTCAAGAGAAACGTCGGGCATCTTTTCCAGGTTGCTAAAAACTCCTCAGCCAAAATGTAAGAGTCTTGCAAAGACCTTCCTTTAATAAACACGGATTGGACCGGGGAAATAATATTAGGGAGAATGTTTCGCAGTCAATTTGCAAGAATCCTAGCGACCAACAAGTAGATGTTGCTTGACAAAGCAATGGGCCTATAGTCCTCCATCCTCTTCAGACTCACTTTCTTTGGTAGCAAGAAAAGATAAAACTTATGCAATCTCTCAACCCCTTCATTTCCTCGGAAAAACTCCCTAATCATGGCCATAACATCAGATCCCACAACATCCCACAATTCTCTATAAAAAATAATATGTAATCCATCTGGTCCTGGGGACCTTTCCACTTTCATTCCACACAACGCACTCAAAACCCCCTCTTCATACATGTCTCTGATGAGAGAAGCCTTTGCTTCTTCCCCAACCTGTTCCATATGGGAGTTTGACAACTGCCAATCGCCACATGGTTGCCTTCGAGTTAAAAGATGAAAGTAATTTTTAGAAGTAACACAAATCTCTCCTCTTTTTTTCAGGACATCGTTCCTTGCTTTCAACATACCTATCATATTTTCCCCCCTTCTTGCACAAGCAGATAAATGGAAAAATCTGGTATTCACATCACCTTCTTTAAGCCAAAGTTGTCTCGAATTTTGTCTCTAATCCATCTCTGCTTATGATCTTCCTTAGCCATAATAGATTGAGATCTATGTCATTCAAGACATTCATCCTTTATAAGAGAAGCCCTCTCTTCCTTCCTGTCGAGAGAGGTAACTCTCACAAGTGCAGCCGTCCTCTCTTCTCTACGTGCTCTGAGGTTCCTTTTGAAATCTATCATAGCTAATCTCACTTTTTTAATTCTATAAGCCAAAGTACGAGTAGCCGACGTAGAGATCAAAGTCGAAGTCCACTTCTCTCGAATAAGGTCTATAAAGCTTGGTTCCTTGAGCTAAGATTTATGGAATTTAAAATAAGTGGTGTGCCTTACATCTTCATTACTCTTCCACAGAAGAGGGGTACGATATGAAAAAGGCCTTTCACAAGCAATCACATCTGCCACTTAAAAAGTTTTTTGCCAAAGGGATGCTACAAAGAAATTTGTTTATGCAAGACAGCACCATTACCATTCCTCCACGTGAAGCGAGACCCTGAAGAAGGCAAATCAACAAGTTCAAGCTCATGGACTAGCTGTTGAAACTGAATAGTAGAAGCATCACACTGACCATCAGGTCTATCTTTAGGACAAAGCATCGCATTGAAATCTCCATATATTAGCCAAGGCATGTCATCAACAAAAGTAGACGCCTATCTCAACTCCTCCCAAAAAAGTGTCTTGGAATTATCATCACAAAGCCTATACATGTTGGTAATAGCATAAGAAAATCCATCTGTTCTTCTAGAAAAAATCGATGTCATCGTTCTAGTAGCTGTACTGGAAGCACAAAGCTCTAGCCTATCTTCATGCCACAACGTAATCATGCCCCCTGATCTACCAACCGATTCCACCTCCAAATGTTTTGTAAATAGACGACCATACATCTCAGCCTTCAATTGAGGACTCATGCATTCCAAATGGGTTTCCTGTAGGCTTGCAACATCCACTCTCCACTCCGTCAAGTACCTTTTCAAAATTGATCTCCTCCCATTCTCCCTGAGGTCCCGAACATTCCAAGATAGTACACTAGCCATTCAAGTTTTTTAGATCCCCTTTATGAACCCTCATGGCTCCTACCACCTTTGCCACTTGCACATCAACATCTATTGTTCGTCCACTAGTGGTTGTGTTCTTCATGCTCCTCTTACGCTTGTAACAAGCACTTAGAATCAACTTGTGCTTATGTGGGATGACTTTAATGTGACTAGAGGATTTGCTAGAAGAGGATCTTCGGCTGATAGACTTTGTTTTGGCTTTTGATTAGTTTATCAGGCTTCCCCCTTCATTCACATTAGATGCTGCAACATCGAGAGCATGTACCACTGTCTTGTCACCTATCAACTTAGCCTCGTTGAAGTTTGTACCATCCGCCAGTGCACAATCAAATACACTACCATAGAAAATGGACCCAAAGGCCTTGGGAAGACCATCCTTCTGCAAAACAACACGGGTAACAGCAGACCCTAGTACTAAAGAAACATGCGGTGTTAAAGGCATTGTATTTGCTAGAAAGGCAGACTTACCCCCCTCGGACCCTTGCATGGGTCCGATGTCCACTTGTAGAAGACGTAAACTGCCTAGACACTCCTCCGAACCAACTGCAAGATCACTCCTACAAACCATGGTTTTGTCGTTCCCTTGTAACTTGCCCTCCTTTAAGATGGGAGCAACCTGCATTTCATCAACCAAAACAGCAGGACGCAGAGACAACTCAACTTTTGAAGAAGCAAGATGATACACATAACATCCTTGAGCTCACCAAATCTGGATCCATAAAAGGATCCAGGTTCCACTTGTTGTGCGCAGTGCATTGACATTCCCATGTCAGCGACAGGACATGGGCTCTCTTCTTGTTTCCTGAGCGTAGCAACCTGCGAATAGCAAAGGAGGTCTGTGTTTCCTCCTTGTCCGGTCTCCTTTAGCAGATGATCCTCCTGTAAATCATCAATCAAAGCAGCAGTCGGGCTTGCAGTCCCAACTCCTAAATTCAAGTGATCAATTAATGGGTCTATGGACTCACCCAATTCGGATCCGTAAACGGATCTGGACTCTACCTGCCGATTGCACTGCTTAGGAAATGCCAAATCGGTGCCCAAATAACAGTCATTTTCCAAAAAAGGAAAACCGTCTGCCCTGAAATCAGGGAGATGGTTAACAGGGACAGCTGGAGTTGGCAAACAGTGATTTGGAATTCGAAATTCCAACGCAGGAGGAGAAGTCTTCTTGATTGGGCGCCATTCCCAACAAGAATGGCTCGCTACCAACTGTCTCACGGTCTTCATCGACTCCAAGCCACCACCCTTAGGTGATGTAGATCGACCAGTAGTTGTTGCGGACCCCATCAGTGAAACATCCTTCGATCTAAGCCCAGACTTCACGTGGGCAAGCACCCCAGCCACCAAAGCCTTTGCGTGGGAGAGATTCTTCCTTCCTTCGGAGCCAAGATCTTTAAACGATATGACATAGGCACAACCACCGAAATGCAAGACCTCCTTGGTAGGGAGGAATCTCCCCACCAGCAGTTCACCTTCAACCATCACTGAGGAGGCAACTCCTTCCTTCAACCCAACTCCAAAACATCTCCTAACATGCGCAAAGGATGAGCAAATGGAAATAATCGATCCAACTGTTCTCAACCTTAAAGGAATGCCATAAATACGAAATCTAATAGTTGGATGTAACGGAATCTTCTCATCAGTAGCACCTTCATAAATGCCAGGAAGAGACCAATGGATCGAAAACTTCCCAAAAGAGAATTCTTTGAACTTGAGAAGATTACCATTTAATCTCTCAAGGCTAAACAACAACAATCTCCTTTCTAATAAAATAGTAACCTTCCACCCTCCGGATTTCAAACTATAGCGCGAAATAAAAGATCAACCTCGTTAACATCAATCATGCCATGCTGAGAAATCCCTACTAACGAAAGATCCAACAAAGAATCCAAAGCCTTCGTCTCGTGCATCCACAAAATCTCCACTCCTTCACCAGGTGTCTCACCTACAGGAGGTGGGGGAAGTTGAATATCCTTTGAGGATGCATCCTTGTGAATCCACAATGGACAAGAACTCCTCTTGTGGCCCCATCTCCGACAACGGAGGTAGAGAAAAGGATCCCTGCAATCCTTCTCTAAATGGCTAGATCCACGACATTTGTAGCAAACAATCTTTCGGCGGGGAGAAACCACAAGATCCCTACTGCTTTTTCTCTCTCGATGAAGCCGAAACGTCTAGTGCCCTCCACCTTCCTTCTTCTTTCTCTCACTTGCCTCCACCCTGAGTCACCCATCACCCCCTCGGAGACCTGTTGCTATGTCAGAGCAAAAACATTCTTGGCCATAGAGGCAATCAAGAACTTTCGGCATTCACAGTTTTTTACTAAGGATTTAAGGAAAATTAGCTATTTCTTGGGCATTGAGGGTTACCATCTAGATGGGATGTTGGTGTTATCTTAAAGAAAGTATGTTCTTGACATGCTGAGATAAGTGGGGATGATGGGATGTAAGCTAGCTAACATCTCGTTGGAGCCAACCCTCATCTAGTGGATTCTGACAGCCTTGTACTGAAGGATGCTACTAGATATCGTGCCATCATTGGAAAGCTTCTTTATCTCACTATTACCAGACCTGATATTGCCTATGCCGTTGGCTTATCCAGTTTGTGCAGGAGCCAAGGGAGGCTCACTGGATAGGGGTGTGTCAAATTTTGAGGTACTTGAAAAGCAATCCAGGGAGAGGCCTAACTTTTCATCATCATGACGACATGGACATATGGGGATACTCTGATGTTGATTATCTAGGAGCATATGAAGATAGAAGGTCCACCATTGGTTACTGTACTTATGTAGGTGGTAATTTGGTTACCTGGCGAAGCAAGAAACAAAATGTGATTTCTAGATCTGGTGTCGAGTCAGAATACAGGGCGATGGCTCATTCTACATTGGAGTTGTTTTGGGCTCAGGCTATTCTACAGGATTTTGGTGTTCATGTTTATGGTCTTATACCTATGTATTGTGACAATAAGGCTACAATGTTTATTGCTAATAATCCGACATTTCATTAGAGGACCAGGCATATTAAAGTGGATTGTCACTTCATACGAGATGTTGTGATGAGCGGATGGATATCTACCCCTTATATTTCCACAGAAGATCAAGTTGCAGATATCTTCACCAAGTTTCTCTCCAAGAAGTGACTAGAATACTTGTATTTCAAGCTGAGCATGACTGATACCAATGCTCTAGCTTGAGGGGGAGTGTTGAGATTATTATTATGTGTGGGTTAATATGTGGGTTATTTTTCTATTTTCATTATTATATGGGAGTATCTAGTGTAATTCTCCTAAGGACACCTCTTATGTAAAGGGCCCTAGGGCTCAATAACACAACTATTCCGCTCATTTGACCTAACACTACCTTTCAAAAAAAGGTACTAAGCAAACTTTGACATGATCATGCTGATTTCCTCTATAGAAGGAATCTCCCTGGAAATAAACATCCTTTCCTCCCAATTTATTGCAACTCCATAACAAGCAATGAACATCCTGCTCCACAAATCATTCCCACTTCCCATCAATTAGATGACCCATTTCAAATGTAGGGCCTCGCTAAAATGTAAATGGAATTCTAATAGGAGAGGTGGACGGCAGGTGCGACTAATTACTTTCTGGACCAAGATGTTCTGTAGGGCATTTAGGTTGGCAAGAGTGCAGCTATCTTCAGGGGACAGCAATCTTATGTTGAAAACTTCATTGCTTGTATTTCTTCTATGATACTTTTTTGGGAGAACTTGTAATGTTTTAGCCAAGATTGCATCTTGGTCCGTATTAATTACAGTGAAGGACACTTGAATAATTTATTTATGTTTTACCGTTTAGGCATCTTATGTTTTCCCCTGAATTGTTTCTTTCCTTCCTTTTTTTTATAGATATATTGCTAATATTTACTCCTGTTCCTATCATTTTTGAAAAGAACAGTTCCAAATTAAACTTTTCTCTGGTCTATTAATAGAGGAAACCCCTTCGATAATAATTATTTCGCCCTATTTAATTAATTATTTTTCTCTATTTTTTTACTATGGTATTAGGGCAGTGATCTAAGATTGGTGTGTGATCCCCACCTTATTTCTCTCCTTTTTATTCTTCACTAAGTAATTAAAGAAGAATCCTCACATGCTTAATGCAAAGCATTTCTTTTTATAAAAAAGAACCTCGTGCACCTACCAACAGCAGCACTGGGTTCTACAGCACCCTAGCAATGCATCAGTGCCCTTGCTGAGGGCTTTGGAGGCACCCTCTTTCCACCAACAATCCAGCAGCACGACTATAGTGCTGCAACTGCTTGCTGGCAAGAGCTAACACACTGGTGGCACTGCCCTTGAGCTTTGCTGACTCATTGGCAGTGGTCTGGCAACCATTATTTTTGACTGGTGTTGCTTTGGTGGAGGCTCTGATGAGGTTTGCTGAACCTATACCTCTTTGAACTTGTGATTTATGTTTGCTTGTGTGGTTTTCATTATCAGAGTTGAATTTGCATGAATCATGTGATTCCGGTTCATAAGATTTATGAGAATTGGTGCTGATTAAAAGGTCTATTTGTGGTGACCAATACATTGATTTTGTTGATATCAAATCTGTTGGGAGGTCTCTTGTAGATGTGGAATAGTGAACCTTTTCTTTTGACGTCATCTTTGGTTGTGTCACGCATGATTACATGCACCTTTACCAGGAGAATTTGATGCATCGGTCTGGACAGTGTCTTGTGTGTATGGTCTGTGCGAGGAGACTACTAGATCTATGCTGTGGGAGGAGATGGAGCGGGCATCTATCTTTGTTGAGGGTAGGCTATGGTCGTTGGGTGGATATTTTAATGTTACATTGCCATCTATAGATAGGCTTGATGGGAGGGTGGGTAGGGCTTCCTCTAACTTTGCAGTAGTGGTTGATGATTTGCAGTTGTTTGATCTCCATATATCTGGGACTACACACACATGGAGAAATAGGTCCGGCTCATCATCTAGAATTGATAGAATCTTATGTAATGTTGCTTTGGCAGAGGCACACCATAATGCTTATGTTGTGGCCAAACATAGGCCCTTCTTTGATCATACTCCAAACATTTGGGACAACAATGAAGGCATGTTTCATGCGTCCTACTTTAAGTTTCAGAAATCCTGGTTGAAAGAATCAAGTTTCAGGGAGCTTGTAAGGGAAAAATGGCCAGCAGTTCTTGCTTCAACTTTATCCACACTTACTCTAGCTTGTAAAATTCAGGCCATTAGTTTGGCTTTGATGGATTTTAAGGATTTGAAGATGCAAAGAGATAAGGTGAGGTTGGAAGCCCTTCAAGCAGTTTTGAGTTGGACAGAAAAGAAGATGGTGGTCAGTTGAGTGTAGGCGATGTGCAGGAGAGTCGGAGATGGCAAAGTGTTGTCCAGGAAGAGGATATGAAGAGGGAGATGGATTGGAGATAGAAGTCCAGGCAGTTATGACTTAAAGAAAGGGGATGCTAACACATGCTTTTTTCATTTATTGGCAAGTGCTAGGAGAATATTTAATCTTATCTGTTCTCTTTATGTTGGGCATTCCATTCTTGATTAGAGATCCCAAATTTGTAAGGCGTTGCATCACTACTTTCATGACTTTACTAGGAGGCAACCATTAGGGGTTTCGAGATTGCGAAGATCCGACATGCTCACCTTGGATGATCATATGAAGAGTGAGTTAATTCACATAGTCTCTGAGGAGTTTTTTTTGTTGAAAAGAGAAAGGTTGGTTATCCGGTTGATAACCACTTAGAAAATATATAAATTAAAGGCCAAGCAAAAGGGTCAAAATTACATAGTTGTTGCCAAAAAATTGGCTAAGGTAGAAATAAAGTTCTTAAGGCAGGGATGCTACCCTTTAAAAGTAGCTGCGTTTCTTCCAGGCCAAATGCTTCAAAGCACTCCTAGTACATTTGCCTTTTCTTGCTTTGTCTTGAAGGTCTTTTGTCTTCTTGCAAGGTTCCCACTTCTAAAAAACCTCCAAAAATCAGCCTAACTAGTTTGCATTTTTCAGGGAAAGCCGAAATGGCCCCATTCCTGAGTAGAGAATGTGTATCCAAAGAACCAATGGTCAATGTCTTCATCTGCCATATGGCAAAGTGGGCATACCTTGTCTGTCTTGCCACCTATCTAGCTTTCCAAACTCTTGTCATTAATCTTCCTCTTCTAAGCAACCACGTAAAGATCTTTATCTTCAACGGGCATAATGTTGACCAAATTTGTTTGCAATTCTTGCCCCGCATTGCCTAACCTTCTATAGGCCTTTCTAACCGTGAACTCTCCCTCATCCCACTTGAAAGCATCCGTGCCACCTTTTGGATGGTACCCTTGCAGCTCCTATCACAACAACTGAAGTTCCTAAGTCCTCTGGTCTAAAAAATTTTACATGAAAGTGTGACTCCGAGCATCCTCTTAGT
The DNA here is from genome assembly GCA_037157565.1 of Thalassia testudinum. NCBI lineage: Eukaryota > Viridiplantae > Streptophyta > Magnoliopsida > Alismatales > Hydrocharitaceae > Thalassia > Thalassia testudinum. Next base: position 17,166,044 of record JAZHRO010000015.1, on the reverse strand, counting down.
AATCACTAACCTTTGCCTGTTGATCAGCAACCAGCACAAATAATCTAGGGAAGCGATCCCTAAGTTTTCCATTTCCCATCCAATCATTCAGCCAAAACAAAAAGGAATCACCCATGTCTACCACAGGAGGGAAGAAATTCTTCACTTTAGCCATTACCAATGACGGACCCTTAAGGAAATGAGAAACTCAAACCTAAGGTGACTCCAATAGGTCTTAGCTCCTAGAAGTTCCATAGCAGACCTCAACAACCCTCCCCAACCAGATCTTGTTTGTGACCCATCATCCTGGCAATCCATTTTGTCAGAAAGTTATCATTCATCTGTCTCAGATCTCTAACTCCCAATCCTTCATTAAAAAGCTTGCAAACCTCTTAGGCAACTAAGGTTGTAGAAATCAGCAGTTAGTATTTAGTCGGCGAGGTCACTGACCAAGGAGTATACGGTATGTGGGTGACTAATAGAAGATTACTCGGTTTAGTATTTTTAAGTATTTTAAAAATTTAAATATAATTATATATACTATTATACATATTATAGATACATATATCCAAAGTGAAAATATGCACATATGTATTAGTATTACTTTTTTTGACATGTATATTCTCTTAAGGATACGTGACAGGCAACAGGGAGGGCTGTGGTGATGGAGGATTGAGGAGAATCAGAGAGGGATGTAGGTTTAGGGTTTCATTAAGATTTGAATGTAGGGGGAGGGGGTTGGATGGGGTTCTTTCTCTTTGACATGCAAATCAAGACACAAAAAATTAACTTTCAATGTTCGATCGGATGATTAATCAATCAATTAACCAGATAATCGATCAATTAATTGATCCATTGGATTATAGACCCCGAATATTGATATGCGATTTGGTCTCTGATCACATACAATTAATCGACTGCATAGATCGATTTTTGTTACCTTGTAGGCAACCATCCTAACTCTTTTCCCATCCGATCCATAATTGGTTCAAAAGAAGTCTCTTATCAAGGCAGAGATCTTCTTCTCAATATTCTGTGGAATATTAAGTATGGATGCAAAATAAGAGGGCATTGAGGCTAACACAACCTTTAACAAAACCAATTTTCCTCCTCTAAATAAGACCTTAGAGGCCCAACCCTCCAACCTCAGACCTAGGTAAGAAATTGGTAATGACCCTTTAGTGTGTAACTCCCCATTATAACCATTAGCCTCTTGGTTGGACATCTGAAAAGGAACAAAAGTTGACCTGGAAAAATTAATTTGTAGCCCTAATGCCTCTCCAAAAATTTCCAAGAGAATTCGTACCCTTCTTACTTCATCTTTCGAGCCTTTAACAAAAAAAGAGGGGGTTATTTGCATATTCAAGCACCTGAATTTGACTCCTATTCCTTGTATAAAAGCCCTTAAACATATTTCTCTCGTAGGCTCTGGTTGCAGATCTTGCCAAAGCATTCGTCGCTATAACAAATAACAGTAGAGCCAAAGAAATGACAATTCCACATGTGGGTGTAGAGTTCTGATTATACTCGATGTAAGAAAGAGAAGTAGATGGACCTTTGGGAAATTTCTATTTTTTGTTCTTGTCCCAATGATACAAAGATGTGTTGAAAATAATATTATCCAAGGAGGAATGGCGATAGCCTAATGGGATTAGACCTCAGGAAAATATTATCCTCAGAGTGTAAAGGATTCACGGTATTTGGAATACTTGAGGAGGCGCAGTACCAAAATTCCACGAATCTTAAAGGCTCATTATTGGCATGATGAAATCAATAATGATTTTGATAGGTTTAAATTACAATTGATTTGGTGATTGATTGCACTTAATTTGATTATGTAGAAAATAGAAGTTGTTGGATTGTAATTAATTTATGTTTGGATACTAGATCTAAACATCCCATAATTTGTTATGGGTTAATCATGTAAAAATCAAGTGGGATTTGATCCCCATCATTGGATGGAGATCTGATGGATCCTGCCAAATTAGGATTAGGATTGGAATCCTTATAAATATCTCTCAAGTGCAAACTTGAATTCCAATCATTCAATCACAATTAATTAATTTCCATCAATCAACAAGAGCCATGACTGCTAGAGAAAAAGAGAGGTGCACTAGGGCCTCTTCTCTTAAGGGCGTTGACTGGTTAAGCAATTGGACGACCAATGCCATTATAGCTAGACGACTAGTGTTGTTATAGGCAAGCGTACAATTTTGATATTGGACATTCGGCTACTGAAGGTGTCTTCATTAGGGATTTAATCCCTTTATTAGCTTGTCGACCAATTTTTTTGGTTGGTTGATTGGTTACTATAGGGTCGTGTTATCGCGGTCCTATTGGAGGCCCTCTCATCATGCATTCGTGGTTTTGAGGCGAGGGTTTCTTCAGTTTCACAAAGAATTTGTGGATCTCGCTCATAATTGAATCTCTTCGACATGAGGGGTCTCATTCGTCCGTCGAGGAGTTCGGGGTGCTATTTTATGTCACCCATAAGGTATAATCTTTTATACTCGTGGGATCCCGGATTGGGAGAAAATTAGTTTCTCTAATGTGGTTCTAGTTTAGGGCAATTTCGTTTTTGATTGAGTTTTGGCATCGATTCGATCTCGATTTCGAAAAATTTTAGAATGTCGTATTTCATGCTTCCGTGATGTCATTAGTCAATTCGATCGATCCCTTCAATGGTATTAAAGATTTGGTTGGTTCGAGTTTTGCGAGAAAGTTGTAGATTTGATTTTAATCGCACTTAGATGTTAAGAAAATTTTGTATGTTATGATTGTCTAACTAGACGTTTGACATATGATCATCGATGAGATGCCTAAATAGTGAGCTTGTACGCTTGAAATTGGATGCTAAGCACATGGAGTCACATATTAAGGAACTAAATGTCTGATAATAGTCTCTGACGACCAATACTGCAAAACTAGATGTCTAACTCTACCGTCGGATGTTTGACTACAATGAGAATTATTCCTATTTTTTCAATATGGTCATGGTATTATCGGATGATCGACGCGAAAGTTAGATGTCTAGATATGAAATCACGACTTATTGTTATTGTATGACCAATAAGTGTTATTAGTTAACCAAGCAGTATTGGAATCTTGATTCTAAGTACATTTATGACTTGAAATCGAATTGGATTCGATTCGACCTTCGAGGAAAAACTCGATATGATCGTTGGTGAACATTCGTTTGTTTTTTAGGATTTTTTATGGATTTATTTGTGATTTTGAATGTTGTCCTAATTTGCGGATATAATCCGCGTAGAGTTAGGCTGTAATTTTTCAAAATCAAACAAAACTTGAAACTGTTTTGGAAAATTAATTTTTTTTTGAGGTGGAAAATTAATTTCAGAATTAACTAGATTAATTTTTGGATTAAGACTTTTCAAAGATAGTAAAATGCTATGACGTTCCACGCGATCTTAAATTAACGTAACAATTAGCAAAATAATCGACCGTGGTTACTTGAATAATCATTAATCATAGAGAAAAAGACAATCGCATCTCTCAACATGTGATGTTATGGGTGTTTTATCGATATGCCAAGTCTTCTGTGATTTTAATGGTTTTAATTATGGAATGAATGTGATGATGTGATTATCTAGGCATATAGTGTTGAGTGATTGAGTATGTTGCGTTATTTTTATGTAATCCCTATAATTTGGTAGCCTTTACATTTGATGTAATTTTTGTGTGTGAAATGTTTTGTGTGATTGTGATTATGACACATAGGATGCTATCTCAAACACATAAACATAGAACAAGATTAGAATGTGATTCTAATTTTAGATTAGGTTGAGAATAGTTAATTTAATATCATTAAATTGGTCTTTTGCTCAAACAAGACCTAGTCAAATTTCCAGTAGGATTGGTTCCCTTATTTTAAATGCGTCAATGGATTAGTCATGGTGATGATGATTCATAGTTCCTGCTAAGGTGAGGGAACTATAGCCATGGGGTTATGTCAGGGAATTCATTCCCCCTTGGGAGGGCCGCATAACATGCACATGGAGTAGGCTTGCTTGTTTCTTGAAAGCAATGGACTGTATATGCATGTCTCTTGGGTGCAGTTTCTAGCCCTTTGGTTAGGTGCATTTAAGGGGTCATATACATAGTTGCGTGCATGCTCAGCGGTGGTCGACACACATGGTGTATGGTACACCAAAGGATCAAATCATATGAACATGCAACTTAAACTTGCGAGGCAAAAAGAATTCCTGGTTCTTTCATTGGACTTGTGGATGCATGCCTTCCCAACTATATAGTCTCAATGGAGAGGAGAGTCTGATCTCACTTGAGACATTAGGCTCGTCATGCCTCTTAGTTTGAGTGTCAGAGAGGGAATAACATTCAAATTGGACTTATGTGGAAACCCTTATTTTCAAAAATGTCAAAATAAAGTTTATTTTCATACACTAGATTTTAATCAAATGTTAATTCTTTTTAGATGATGAACCTCAACTTAGCCACTTACTTGAAAAGAACCAATTGACGGGCCTTAACCATACAAGTTGGATTTGTAATCTTAAGCTAGTTCTCAATGTTGATCACATAGACTATGTGATCAAGGAGAAAAAGCATGAGAATCCTAGGAACTCTTAGGAGAGGGAGTTTAATGCAAATTGGGATAACAATAACACTCTTGCCCGATGTTACATCCTTGGTTCACTCTCCAATGTGCTTTAAAAGCAACATGAAATGAAAACTTTCTTGGAAATCCTGACGAGCTGAAAGAGATGTTCGGGGATGTGAACTGAACTTAGTGTTACATTGTACTCAAGGAGTTGCTTTCATGTAAGATGAAGGCGAGAACTCCGGTGAGGGAGCACGTTTTGAAAACGTACGGATGTAGTTTAGAACTCCAAAGGTTGGGGATGACGATTAACGATGAGACCCTTACGGATATCAACCTGCAATCGCTGCTTGGCTCCTTCACTAACTTCATCGTCTCATTTCATATGGGAAAGATGTAGATGACTTTGGCTGAGTTAATCTCCTTGCTTAAGTCCGTGGAGGACATCATTTAGGAGAGCTCACCTAAGGCAATGCTTGCTGAGAGTAGTAGGATGTTCAATAGGAAGAAGTAGGGCAAAGGGAAAGGTTCCCAAAAGTAGAAAGTCTTTAGCTCATTCCGCACATCTTACTTCTTCCAAAAAGAAGGATAAGGCAGTAGATGCGTGCCACTACTGTAAGAAGTTAGGCTACTAGAAATGAAATTGTCTGGAGTACATGAAGTCTTTGGAGAAGGGCAAGGGCAAGGGCAAGGCTAATGCAGGTAAAGAATCTCTTCCATCATAGAAACCAACTTGCTTATTGGACGAGTTGGAAGTTGGGTGGTGGATTCCAGGGCATCTGTTCATATTTGCAATTTGTTGCATGTGTTTTAGGTGACCGAAAGGCTAAAGGAGGGGGAACTGCACATCATGATGGGATTCGAGGCAATGGTTGTAGCGGAAGCCAAAAGGAATGCAGGCTCAAGATGCCTAATGGGCACACCCTACTACTGAGAGATTGTCTCTTCGTGCCTTTCAATAGGAGGAAACTTTTATTTGTTTTTAAGTTGATTAGATTAAGATATTCTTTTATTTTCGAGCAAATTCTTCCTATATATCATTATGGTAAAACTATTGCTTTTGGTTCCATTATTCCTGGTGATTTGTTTGAACTGGAAGAATGGGAGCCCATTATGAATGTTTTGATGTTGTGATTGAGAATTAAATACCTTCTAAGCGTGGCAAGGAAGATGTAGACAGATCCATAGTGATCTGGCATCAAAGACTTAGACATGTGTCTGTTAATAGGATCAATAGACTAGTCAAGGATGGGCCCTTGGATTTTCTAAAGGTCCAACCCTTTCCCATCTGTAAACATTGTATTCATGGGAAGATGTCCAGACTGCCTTTTCTTGGAAAGGGGGTCAGATGTGAGGACTTGCTAGACCTTATACATAAAAATGTATGTGGACCATTTAATATTGCAACCAAGAATGGTTAGTATTTTGTGACATTTACTTATAACTATTCACGGTATAGATTAATTCATCTAATGCGTAATAAGTTTGAAACTTTTGAAAAGTTTAAAGAGTATCAGGCATTAGTTGAGAACAAATGGATAAAAGAATCAAAGAAATTTGATCGGATTGAAGAGGTGAATATCTTTCTGAGAAATTCAAGGAATACTTCAAGGAGAAAGGAACCATCTCTAAACTCACGTCCTCTGATACATTGCAATCAAATGTGGTATTTGAGAGACGCAATTGCACCCTATTTGATATGATATGGTCAATAATGAGCAAAGTGGAACTATTGCTTTACTTCTAAGGCTATGTGCTGGAGACAGTGGCACGCATTTTGAATAGGATTCCTACCAAAACTGTCCTTAAAACCCCAAATAAGATTTGGCATGGGAATAAGCCAAGTGTGAGACACTAGCACATTTGGGGTTGTATGGCTTATGTTAAGAACATAAATCCCAATAAGTTGGAATCCTACACTACCAAGTGCTACCTTATTGGATATCCGAAGGATGACACATGTCATTATTTCTATGATCCTAAGACCCAAACGGTATTCATATCAAGAAATGCTAGATTCATGGAGGAAGAATTTCTTGGAGGTTAAGACAAAAAAATGAAGGGAGCTTATTGAATCTAATGAGACTAATGAAGTCCTTAACGTAGGAGAAAGATTAATTAGAAATAAGCAATGCTCTTATTCCACCTACGAGGAGTTTTAGGGTGGTGCATCCACCTAAAAGATGTGGATTTCATGTGAGATTAATCCTGGCACATATGATGAGGCAATGAAGGATTATGATGTGGACAGGTGGAGGCTAGCAATGCAGCCTGAGATAGATTCCGATCCTCGTAGATCCTCTAAATGGGGTAAATCCCATTAAATGTAAATGCATCTACAAGAGAAAGAGGAGTTCGAATGGGAAGGTAGTGACCCTTAAAGTGTGGCTTGCGCCCAATAGCTACAACCAAAAGGAAAGGGTTGACTATGAGGAAATCTTTTCTCTTGTTGCCATGCTTAAATTCATTTAGATATTGCTAGCCATAGCTGTATTATACCACAACTATAACATCTGTAGGTGGATATCAAGACAACCTTTCTTAATAGTTTCCTCGAGGAGGACATCTACATGGAGCAACTTAAGGGTTTCGAGTAGATGGTGGGGAAAGAAAGGTGTGCAAGCTGAAGTCCATTTATGAACTTAAGTAGGCTTCTTGTAGTTGGAACATTCGATTTAATGAGACCATAAAGAGTTATGGATTTTATCAAAATCTGGATGAACCTTGTGTCTCCAAGAAGGTTAATAGGAGTACTATCACCTTTCTGGTGAACAATGTAGGAATGATATCTAGTGTTAAGTTCTGGTTATCCCAGAACTTCAAGATGATCTCGGAGAGGTCTTTTATATCTTAAGTCTGAAGATGTTCAGAAACAAAGAGAAGAGGGCATTGGGATTATTGTAGCATGGATACATAATCAACGTCTTGGAGAGATTCCGTATAGGTAACTCTAATAAGGGTTTTCTCCCTAGTAAACATTGGATTTCCTTGTAGAATGGAATGCCTTCCCAAACAGTTGAGGAAAAGAAAGTCATAAGTGGATGTACATATGCTTTTGCAATCGGTAGCTTGATGTATGCCATGCTCTGTACATGACCAGATATTTGTCACATAGTGGGAGTGGTAAGTTATCAATTTGATTGTCATACAGTGGGAATGGTAAGTTGTCATTAATTTGAATCGGTACAGGAGCACTGGATTGCTGTGAAGAGCATATTCAAGTACCTGAGAAGAACAAAAGATTATTGTCGTGTTTTTGGAGATGTGGATCTCTTTAGGTGTTAGGGTACATTGACTCTTCCAATCGGACATTGACAATAAAAAGTCTATGTAGGGTTCATTTTCTTGTTAAATGGTGGTTCTGTGAGCTAGAGAAGCAAGAAACAAGATACACGATTGATTCAATAATAGAAGTCGAGTATATCGCTGCATCTAATGCTGTGAAGAAGGCGATGTGGATATGCAAGTTTATTGATGGACTTGGTATGGTTCCCTCGTTATAATCGCTAATCCCATTATTGTGCAACATACGGGTGCCATTGTGCAAGTGAAGGAGCTTCACTCACACCAGAAGAGCAAGCATATTGAGAGGAAATACTGCATCATTCGGGAGGTCGCCAAGTGTGGTGATGTGATCATTACAATGTTGGCCTCCGTGGATAACATTGCCTATCCACTGACGAAGGCCTTGACTAGAGTGTCATTTAATTAGCACGTGTGTAGTATGGGGTTGAAGGAGGTTCCAGATTTCTCAATGGACAAGTAGGAATCTGTTGATTTTTATATATCCTGAGCGAGCCATCCAAGTAATGTAATATGATTACATTTACATTTGACTAAAAGAATTAGATTAGTAAATGAATATGGTCCCTTAGTACGAAGAGGGTGATATGCTTAGCTAGATCAAATAAACTCGATGTGTGTTGATTTAGAGATTTAAATGGTTTAGAGGATTCGATAATGCATTAAGAAATCATTTGATTCGATCAAATGTTTTCGATTTGAGTTGGGATGACAACCTTCTTTAGAGGTTATTGCCTAATTGATGTTCTTGAATGGAGATTTAAGAATTGTCATGCAGGTTGGGTTAAGGAGTTCACCTGATGAAACAGGAAATAGCCAAAGTCCTTTAATGCTATCATGGAGAAGACATATCCTTTAACCTAAGGCAGATATGTCTTTATTCACAAATGCATACATTTGGTGGATCAATAGTAGATGCACCCACCTTGGTGTTGATACTAGAAAGCTAGTGTATGTGGGAAGGGACAAAATGTGCATGATCTCTTGAATGAGTTACATAGGTGTATAACAGATTGGAGGAATGAGTTCACTTCACGTGTATTGGGAAATGACAATTCTACATGTGGTTGCAGAATCTTGATCTGACTCGATGCAATAAAGAGAAGATGGACATTTGGGAAATGTTTTGATCTTTGTTCTCATCCCAATGATACACAGAGATGTTGAAAATAATATTATCCAAGGATGAATGATGATGGTTTAATGGAATTAGACCCAGGATAATATTATCCTTATTTAAAATATATAAGGGGGCGTAGTGTCAAAATTTCACAAATCCTAAAGCTTCATTATTTGTGTGATAAAATCAATAATGATTTTGATGGGTTCCTACTTGAATGATAAATCAATTGTAATTTAAAGAGTTAAATTGCAATTGATTTGGTGATTACTTGTATTTAATTTGATTAGGTAGAAAATCGAATGGTTGGATTGTAATTAATTTATATTTGGATGCTAGATCCAAATATCCCATAATTTGTTATGGGATGATCATGTAAAAATCAAGTAGGATTTGATCCCTACCATTGAATGGAGATCCAAGGGTTCCCATCAAACTAGGATGGATTGGAATCCCTATAAATATCTCCCAAGTGAAAACCCTAATTTCAATCATTCAATCACAATTAATTGATTTCCATCAATCATTGAGAGCTAAGCTGGTAGAGAAAATGAGAAGTGCATTAATGCCTCTCCTCTTAAGGGCGTTGATTGGTCAAGCAACCGAACGACTGGTGCCATTATAGCCAGACGTCCAATTTTGATATTGGACATCTGACTACTAAAGGTAGCTCCATTAGGGTTTTGATCCCTCCACTAGCTCATTGACCAACTTCTTTTGTTGGTTGATAGGCTACTATAGGGCCATGTCTTCGTGGTCCTATTGGAGGCCTTCTCATCATGCGTTCATGGTTTTGAGGTGAGGGTTGCTTTGGATTTGAGAAGAGTTTGCGGATCTTGCTCGTGATTGGATCTCCTTGACACGAAGGGTCTCATCTGCTCGTTGAGGAGTTTGGGTCTCCTGGGACTTATTGTAGGAGGCATCACACGTGGGGTGTTGTTTTACCCCACTCATATGGTATAATCTTTCATACTTGTGGGATGCCGGAACAGGGGAAAATCAGTTTCTCTCATGTGGTTCTTGTTTAGGGCATTTTCGTTTTGTTTCTTGATTGAGTCTCGGCATCAGTTCGATCTTGGTTTTGAAAAATTTTTAAATGTCGTACTTCATGCTTCTCAGATGCCATGGGTCAATATGATTGATCCCTTCACACCCATGTCAAGAGAGAGAAATCATCAACAGCAAAACGGTTGAACCTGTGACATGAAGGATCAAGTTTTCTACTAGGTCCCCAAATATCCATATGAATTAACTAGAACATCTCCTTAGAACTTTGATGTTGTGCCCTCAGGAAGGAGCTCTTGTGATGTTTTCCCAGTTGGCAAGCTTTGCCTTGAAAGGTAGCTGTTGGTGGAATATTTGACAGCACGTCAAAGTTTCAATAATGGGAGATGGCCAAATCGAAGGTGCCATAGATAACTAGACGACCGTTCAGATGTTAGAGATGTGTGACTAGCATATGATGACTGGATGAGATGATACACATCACCTTCCTCACATCCATATCCAATGACTTGTCCAGTCAATATGTCTTGGAACGTAAGTGACCTAGCTTTACTCTATAGTTCAATTCCTTTGTAATTCGATTGACAAATAGTAGGCTTACGGGAAAGTCGGGAGCATGTAGAATGTTCTCAAGTTGTACATGGGGCGCAACTTGCACCTCCTCTCACCTGTGATAGGAGAATGCTACCCATCGACAACCAATATAGTCATGCTTCATGGGATTGATCTAAGCTTGGAGAGTTGTCTTAAGTCACCACATATATATCGGGATGCACCCAAATCAACTAGTCGGTCTGAGTCCTCTGTTTGAGATGGACATGCAAGGTCAACCTGGGTTATACTGCACTTCTTGAGTTTCCAAATCATTGTATCATACTTAATCCAAGAAATGCTAACATTCTCAGGCATCAACTCTGGTGCAAAAAAGGCTTGATTCTTACCATACAACCTCCCATTGACCTTGCAATTGGGGCTTAGAGCACCTTTGGCATCTACGACCACGCCCACGTTTATGCCCACATGTGGATGGTGAGATACCTCTATCTCCTTCAAAGTGTCTATTGGGCTCCGATTTGGTGTTCATGACGTGCCCCTCAACACCAGTGAGGGTTAATTATGGTTGTGTCACATGAATGGACGCATTGAGCTTCTCAGTCCAGTCATATAAGGGGTTTTGGAAATCCTCATAACTTCCATCTCCTTGAGTAGAAGAAAAAAAGACCTTGAAGGCCATAACACTTACATTCGGAGACAAAATCCTTCAAATCAATGACAACTCTTCACAGCAAATTCCCATTGATCATCAATCCTCCTATTCATGACCTTATATGGGTGAGGGAATCCATGAGTAGTAAACCCCTCTTTATCGGTCTGGATGACTGTAGAACAAGTTGGTGGTGATACTCTATCGAATGCTCCGATGATTGGCTGGTCATCGGTGATAGGTCAAGAGGTAGAGGGGTCTAGGGCAACCCCGACTACCCTTAATAGAAGTCAAGAGAGGTCTTCACATCGTCCCTCCTCACCTACAGGTTAGCTGCGGTGCTACTACCGGTGGTGGGTGGTTGGAGGAGGCCTTGCCGGTTGAGGTCAATCCAACGATGTCCCCATCGGTAGCTCAGAGATGATTCTCGTGGTGGTGGGTCCTTCAACTTCTTTGGGTGGCTTGCTACCAGGTTCAGGGACAAAGTTGATGAAGAATGCAGACCCCGATGCAAAGAATTCCTTAGTTGATGGGTTTAGGGTCCTGAACCCAGAGGAGAATCCCTAACTCTTATTTGGTGGAGAAAGGAAGATGAGAATTGAGGAGGTATAGAGCTTCAACCTATAACATGTGAAAGAAAGATTCTCTTCAACTTCAAAAGAAACCTTAGGCCTCTATATATAGAGAAGCAGCTAGGGAACAATTACAATCATGCCCTTAAAGAAAGAAAATAGAGTAGTCAAAACCAAAAATACAAAAAAAAGGAATGAGAAACATCTTCCTCAACAAAGGTGAACTGTAGAACCATGGCTTCTATTGACTTGACTTGTGAGCTAATGTAGATCTCTTCATTATTATCTAATTTGGGGGTGGAAGCCAAATTCCTTATGCTAATGTATTGTGACAACACAACTACTTATACTACATCTTCCTTGAAAGAGCCAAATACGTTGAAGTGGACTACCATTTCATTCATGTCTCTGTTGAAGGAGAAAAGATTGTAACTCCTTAAATTACAAATTGTTAACATCTCTACTAAGTTGAACTAAGGGAAATGTGAGAGGGCGAGGGAGAGAGTAGGCGATGGAGGGGAAAGGGTAGTTGAGAGGTGGTTGGTGATGATGGCTGGTCATTTGTGGTGGGCTGCCGTTGTAGAGGTGCAGTTCGGAAGGATGTTCTTTGCTTTTGTTGTTCTTGGGGGCATGTTGTGTGAGATTGTTGGGGTCTCATCGTGTATGTGCGATGTTGTGGAGTTAGGCATCGTCAGTGGTAGTGCCCACAAAGGGCACTGACAATGGAGGATCAAAGGAGTATTCAGGTGCCTTGCGTGTTCCTGTTGTGGATGCACCATGGTCTCCTTTGTTGATTTTGTTTTAGGTTATGCTTTAAACTTCTTTAGGTGGTGATGTGGTGAGTGAAAGGCCATCTTTATCTGCAGTCAAGTTGACTTTGGGGAGGTTTTGTGTTCGATTCGAGGGGTTCAAGGTTGCGGTGATTGACAATAAGAAGTTCTTGGTTCACGAGTGCGTCAGTGGAGATGTCGAGATGCTACGTTTCCGATCGTTAATCATTGGTGATGGTTGCACGGCCCATGTGCTTTTGATGGGTCTCTTGTAAGAGACCACTAGTGAGGTAGCTCGTGGAGCTTAAACTGGTTGGGGTTTTGCTTCACCTTCGCACTTTGGAGGTGGTTGAAGTTCTTGTGTTGGGCTTCTTGTAGTTGAGGAGTTGTTAGCACCTTGGCCTTGGCGTTGAGGATCTTCAGTGGATCAATGCTTCCTTGGAGGTGGTTAGCCTTGCAGATAGTCCTTCGTAGTTACTCTTGTAGCTTGGTGGATAGTCGTGGGTGGTTTAGATTGAGCTCCTTATGGAGAAGGGAACTTATGCGGAGGTCGTCTTGCAGGTGGAAGTTCGACACATGTGGTGGTTCATCGACTGTGGGAAGGGAACTTATGCGGAGGTCGTCTTGCGGGTGGAAGTTCGACACATGTGGTGGTTCGTCGACTGTGGTGGTGATTTCGATGTTGGAGAGGGTTGGAGGGTTGATTCGACGATGCAAGATCTGGATGGCTAAGCTTCTGGCAGGATTCACGGGTGATTGCGATTCGTTTGGGGTGCAGGTGAAGGAGGTAGAAGCTTCGAAGGATGAGACTGTTTTGGGATTAGGCGATTGTGAAGGGTGTGGTTCTCAGGAGGAGATTGCTGGGGTTTTAAATGGGTCTTTCCATAATGGCCCCCCCGGTGACATGGCAAAGGTTTTTGAAAAAATGGATTCTATGCTTGGTTTGAACCCTCGTCTTTTGATTTGTGGTGTTCGCGAGGATTTTGATGGTTGTGATCCAAATGCGATGCAGTTTCTTGCTAGGGGGGTGGAAGCTTCTCCTTTGCCTGTCTCCGGGCCTTGTGGGGAGGCAACTTTTGGGGTTGAGGTTGTCGTTGCTGCTTCGTGTACTGAGGGAGATCGGGTGCTTTACGCGGTGGGCGGTTGTTTACCTGAAGGTGTGATGGATCCAGGTGTCTCGGTTGGAGGTGCTGGGGTGGTTCACGGTCGTGTCAGCACCGCTCAATGGAGGTGGAGCATGGAGAGGAGTCGACGATCGATCTTGATAGTAAGGGGGATAGTATAGAGGTGAAGGCGGGTTTGGGTTCGACCTTGTCCAAGGGACATGGACACCAAATTGACGTGGTTGTGGTGTTAGAACATCAGGCGATCGCTAGGAGATCTTTTGACAATAACTCAATGAGACTGTCAAGGGGTCGGCGGTTTGTTCTTCCTAGTCATAAATTTATTTACAAATCCTCCTATAGGCCCATTCTGGTTGACTTGGTTGTTCTTGAGGAGGTTGGGTTGGTTGAGTGCACGCTAGGAGATCGTTATCTATTGAGGCTTGAGGGGCTTCTTTTTCGGCTCATGGTTAAAATTTTAACGTCTAATGTTAAGGGGCTATGTGATGCCACACGTAGAGCCTCTTTGCAGAGATACTTGAAAGAATGGAGGGCTAATTTTGCTTTGCTTTAGGAGACCCATTTGAAGTCAGTTGATGATAGATTGAAAGTGGAGATTGGCAGTGGCCTCCTTACCTCCCTAGATGATGTTAGGAGGTCAGGGGGTATTCTAGTGATTTGGAATGGCAAGCTATTTGAACTTGTGGAATCTTTGGTTGCTAGATGGATGGTCGCGGGAGTGTTTGCAAGGAAGTCTGATGGCTTCATTATGGTTGTTTCCTCGGTTTATGGTCCTTGTGACATGGGGGAATGAGAGGGCTTATGGGAGGAGTTGAGGCAAGCTGCATCTCTTGTTGATGGTAGGCCTTGGTTGGTCAGTGGCGATTTCAATGCCATCCTATTGCCTGATGACAGACCAAATGAGTGGGTAGATAGAGCTACAAATGCTTTTTTAGGTGTGGTGGATGATTTGGATCTTTATGATTTGCCTACCGTGGGTGCTATATTTACCTGGTGTAACTCTGTGGGGTCTGCATCGATGATTGACAGGTTTTTGTGCTCTGTGAGTTTAGCAGAGAGATTATAGATGGCTGATGTCTCTGTTAGAGGACACCCTTTCTTGAACCATACCCCCCTGATGTGTAGTGATAAGGGGCCCACATTTTGTCCCTACTTTAAGTGCCAGAAATCATGGTTGATGGAGCCTGGTTTTATGGATTTTGTCCGGGAGAGGTGGGGTGAGGTCCCGCAGTTGACTTCGGCAATGCGTACGCTGGCAGCAAAGATTCGACATTTGCAATCTGCTTTCATTGCTTATAAGAAAGAGACTAAAGAATGAAGGGACAAGGCTAGATTGGAGGCACTGAATGGCGTTACTTCGCTGGACATGTTTGAGGACACTAGGCCTCTCTCTGAGTTTGAGCAGGAGAGGCATTGACTTTAATCTGTTGTCCAACAAGAGGATTTGAAGAGGAAGGTTGACTGGAGGCAGAAGTTGAGGTAATTGTGGTTGAAGAAGGGTGATGCAGATACTTGTTTCTTCGATGTGGTGGCCAGTGCATGGAGGAGGAAAAACCTTATTAGTTCCCTTAGGGTTGGAGAAGATGTGTTTTGTAACAAGGAGCAGATGGTGGTGGTTGCATAGAGGCATTTCCATGATTTTATGAGATCTCAAGGTAGGTGATCATGGCATTGCTTGGTTTGACTGTTCTGGACGATGGTATGCATGTAGATTTGGTTAGGGACATTACATCACAGAGGAAGAGGTTGTATCAACCATGTGGGGTTTGAAAGCTGAATGTGCTCCTGGGCCAGATGGGTTGCAAGTTCTATTCGATAAAGAACTGTGGGAGATTGTCGTAGATAACTTTATGGCAATGATTCATAAATTTATGGCTGGGAACCACAACTTTGAGAGACTTAATAGGTTATATTTCTTCTTGTTGCAAAAGAAGCAAGGTGTTGAGCGTCTGGATGATTTCCATACCATCGCATTGATAAATGCAATATATTTAATAGTGGCGAAGGTCTTTGCAAATAGGTTGCAACTGATTCTCACATTACTGATCAGTCCTGTGCAAAGTGCTTTTCTTTAGGTGAGGTCTTTACATGAGTCTTATTCTGGCAGAGGAGATGGTGGTAGCATGGAGAAGGTCTAGTGAATTGGGTTTTTTTGTGGTAGGTTGATTTTTCTAAGGCCTATGACTCAATCTCGTGGTCATATCTTTGGTAGGTACTTAGGTGTTGTCGCTTTCTAGAGCACTAGGTCTAGTGGATCAAGAGGTGTATCACCACCACCTCTTTTTCAGTGTTGATAAATGGTAGGCCTGATGGTTCTTGGACACAGCCACAACATGCAGTTAGGAAAGGATGCCCTCTAACGCCTTTGCTCTTCATTGTAGCTATTGATGTTTTGGAGGTGATGGTCTTCAAGGCATGTACCGGGGGCCTATTTGCTGGTTTCTGATTACAGGGTAGTCTTTTTGTTTTGATGCCCATTTTAAAGTATTCTATTGACACACTGTTCTTTGTGAAAGGTGGAAGTCAGGAGGCAGAAAATGTTGCGTCTTTGGTCAGAATTTTTGGACAGATTACTGGCTTGTTAGTTAATCATTCCAAGTTTGATTTTGTACCTTTTGGTATGTCTATAGAAGAGGTGTCTTTAGCATTTGCATTCTTGTGTACTGCATCAGGGCACTTGCTGTTTAGGTATTTGGGGCTTCCTTTGAAAAGGAAGCAGCTTATGTTTACTAATTGGGCCCCTTTGGTGTACAGGATGAGGAAGCAGTTGAGTGGTTGGTGTGGGAGGCTGCTTTCTAGGGGAGTAACTAGTGCTCTTTAAGGCAGACCATTCAGCAATTCCTGTTTTCAACCTTTTTATTTTTAGACTGCCTAAGAAGGTGATTGCCGCTTTGGAGGTTATTAGAAAGCACTTCTTTTGGAAGGGCCTTGGTCATAAGGGCGTATTCTTGCAATTGGTTTCATGGGATGTGATTTGTCGGCCAAACAAGGAAGGTGGGTTAGGGGTTTGGGCCCTTGGTGATTTTTGTGATGCTTTTGTTGGCAAGGTGGGGGGTGAAGCTCTTTTCGAATGAGGATTCTTTTGGGCATTGTTTTATGAAAGATTCTTATGGTATGCCATTGTGTTCTATTGAGAAGATGGCAATTCGTTGTGGCATGCCTTATTTTTGGAGGTCTTTGGTAACTGTGCTACAACAAATTTTGGTGTTTTTCAATCTGGTCCTTGGTGATGGAAGGGCCTTCTGTTTTTGGGAGGATGACTGGTCAAAGTCTGGTGCTTTCACAAAGTTGATGCTCCGCCTTTATGCTCTGATAGCATTTAAATCTCAAGTGGTAGTAGAGTTCTGGGATGACAGTTCGCTTTCTTGGTTGCCTGTTTTTGATGGGGTGGTTTCAGAAGCACGTACCTAGGAGCTGCAACCGTTATTATCTTTGCTGTAGGATCTTCGTTCATCAGTGAATAATCCTTATAGACGTTCGTGGATTGAGGATACCTTTTTGGTGTCTAAGGTTTATAAGCTCCTATGAGGCTTGGCTGCCGAAGATGATGTTCTTGTTGGTGATTGTACACTTTTTTGTTGGATGAAGGCTCAAGGTGTTCTTGTGGTTATTAAGGAGGGGTTGCTTGGAAGAAGACGCTTCCCATTTGTTTTGGTCTTGTAGCTTTGCTTCCTCAGTATGGGAGAATCTGTGCCTCAAAGGAGTAAATGTCACTAATATGGATGATTTTTTGTCTTCTTTCCGAGGTGGCATCCAGTCTAATACGCACAACTGGATTGTGGCTGCTGCAGTTCATTGGTTGCTTTGGCTTCAGCGTAATGCAACACTTCTCGATAGGGATCGTGCTTCAGCGAAAAATGCGAATAGCGAGGTTTCATTTTTGTCTGAATCTGTAATTTCCATGTAGTTAAATCGAAGCTGATGATTACTGAGTAGTCATCCTTTTTTCTCTCAATAAAACATCTCTACTAAGCTTCTTCGGAGTTGCTACTTAAAGCTTTTCACCATATTCATTATGCTTGGGATATATGTTCCAGCTTGAAGGAGAGTATTGGAATAGTTGGTGTATGTTTTACGATTGAGGCATGTTATGTCTTTTTCTTAGTTATTTGCTTTTCTTCTGTTTCTATATTCCTGCCAATGCAACCAGATGTTGATAGGTCTTAGAGAAAACGCAAAAGAGCACTAATGATGCATCCCAAAAAGAAATCCTTGTCCATCTCCGAACACCATCCTACGGTGAGATCAGACTTTCCTTAGAAGCTTTATCTGACCCTTCCAAAACTTGGAGCAACTCCCGGTGGTCATTCACCTCTCCCAGTCAAACGGATTGCCATAAGAGTAACATAAGACTCTGGAAGGGCAACTAGGGAACTATAACGTGCAGGATCTACTTGGTCAATAGAGCATCATTCATCTCCTACAAATTGAGGATATCGATACTGCTTGCTTTCTTTGGCATGCAAATTTGCTCCGATGCCACCAACAGAAAGAAAGTATCACCACTCCTTGAGGCCCATAGGAATCTTTTGATATTATGAATGTGACACAATACACGTCCAGTCATGTCCAGAAGGGACAGGTAGTACATTGGCAAGGTAGGAAGGACCAAGAAAAGAAGCACCAACCTTCCTCCCTTGGTAGTAGCCTGGTCACCCAACCTTTTAAGTGCTTCTCCACTCTCTTTAACATAGGCAATTGATCTACGGAAGTGATGTTCCTCAGGGTCAATGACCAAGATAACCTAAAGGGAGCTGCAAAATCTGATGCCAAAAATCTTCCAACATTGCTCTGCCTCATCATTATTTATATCAAATTGCAAAAAGCTCAATTTTTGCAAGTTCACCTGCAGTTGGAAACTTCATTAAAGAGCTCCATTAACGATCTATCTTCTGCACTTTCTGCCAGCTGCCCTCTAAAGATAATATAGTGTCATTGGGTCAGTGTAGCTTAGTCACAATGATACTGTCTCTCTCAGGTCTGAAGCCACAGATCTCTTTAGCATCACATAGTGAGAAACAAGCACTAGTTACAAAGTTCACTACCCGTACAAAAAGAATGAGTACCAACCAGATCCCCCTCCTTAGCTGGATGCATCCCTCTTTTGGTTAGCCATTAATGAGGATAAAAAAATGAAGTTGATGTAACACAGTCTTTATCCTGCCAATCCAAAATACTGGGAATCCTCTGGGATGAGGGGGTGACTAATGGAACTTCTAGTCAAGGCTGTCATATGCCTTGGAGATGTCAGCCTTCCAACAAAAATCCTTCTTCCCTCTCACTGCCAAGCTGAAAATGTCTTAGAGTTTACAATGTAATTCTCCATGATGGATCTACCTCAATGAAAGTCGACTACATTGGGTTAATCAGGCTACATAGGACTATAGCTAGGCGTTGGGCCAAAGTCTTTGTCACCAGTAACTAGATTGAGTT
The DNA here is from genome assembly GCA_037157565.1 of Thalassia testudinum. NCBI lineage: Eukaryota > Viridiplantae > Streptophyta > Magnoliopsida > Alismatales > Hydrocharitaceae > Thalassia > Thalassia testudinum. The sequence goes on along the minus strand of JAZHRO010000015.1, from coordinate 17,146,955 downwards.
TGAAAGTGTAGTAATTCTGTAATCTTCCACTGATTCAGCTTCTTACCCTTAGGCATGAGAAAAAGGAGAATTGGTTAAGCTGGAAAAGCCTGCTCCATGTCAAGGGAACCAAAGATGGCAATGACATCCTCCTTAAGCAAGTACCAGAACTCCTTAAGAAAGAAAACTGAGAAGCCATCTGGTCCTGGGAGCCTTGCTCTTTTAAGGAGTAGAGTGTCTGCCATACTTCCTCTATAGTGGATGGGTGGACCAAGGAGGCTGCCTCTACATTGTTGACTCATCTAAATTGATATCTGCCGATATACCAAACCCTCCTTCTCCCTCTCTACATAGATGAAGTAGTGGTCAAAGTCAATAAAGGCAGCATTGACCTGAGAATACTTCTTACCCAATCGAGATGGAATCAATCCAATTTGTTTTTCTTTTGACACTGGCAGCATTGCCTTTAACACTCCCTGAACCTTTACCTCAAAGCTACCTAAACCTTACTATCTTTGATGTGAAGTCTCCGACTAAGACTAACATTGTCCTCATATGTAGATAGGTCTCTAGTGACTTTGATGTAGTCCAGCCTAAAAATCTCATCCAAGGCACCCATTCTAACCTTATTTTGGGCCTCTTTTAGGTACTTCAATTCTTGAAGCTTCTCTTAAAGAAAAGAATTTTTCCTGAAACACTACAGCTGGAGGACCATGCAAATTGCACTCCACCAACATTTAACCTTTTCCCTAAAGACATCCTCAAGAAAATAGGATCTTTGAAACTTAAAATAGGTTCTAAAGTGTATGTCTTCCCTTGAATCTCAAGTCGAGTGTGATAAGAGAAAGGACTTCGAAGAGTGAAAGCTAGGCTAAGGGGAAACCACTCATAGATTATTGGAGCTAAAATATTTGTTCAGCTTGGATCTGCTGCCATCATTACCAGAGCTCCTCTAAGGAAAGTGGTTATTTTGTTGAGAGAATTGAGTGGTTGTTTAGTGCCACATTGGAAAGTGTGGGCTTTGTGTGTGAATGGTGGCCTATAAATAGGTGTGTACTCCTCCCATTTATCATTGAGAAGAAATACAGAGAAAACATGCCCATAGGATGCTTCTCCTGTGGTTTTCTCCCTACTCCTCGTGAGTTAGGTTTCCACGTAAACCCAAGCGTTCCATTATTGTTTATTGCTTTGATTTATTCTTCTGCTTGATTATTTTATTCAACTTGGTATCAGAGCAGTTTTTTCTTGGGTTTTGTTCTTAAGCGTTACCATTCTTGAGATTTATTTGTCTCCATATGATCTTCAATTTCAAGAAAGAAGGGGAAACCCAATCTCTCCATGCAAAAACGAAAGTGAGCCGTTGACGATGGCTGGACAGGCGGCAGTCGCTAGTGCACAGCGATGGTGTTATCGCTCGAGATTGGAGGTGAGGGCTCTGGTGGCGCGAGGCATTAGCGTGAGGCGCTCTGGCTGAGCACCTCGATGGCGATGGTGATGTCGATCTACGTGTCGATCTATGGATCTCGCTCACGGATCCATCGCCTACAGATCACGAGGAAGACAGGATGATGGCGGTCACGACGGAGAGAAACTTGCTGGTATTCGACGGTGCAACGATCTCGCATGGAGCAGTGGCGATGTTGGTGGCACCACTAGGGCTCTTGTGGGCACTCGGTTGAAGAAGTGGCCGCTGGAGGCAGCCTTCGAGGAGAAAGGGGAGGAGACTCAGGTGGCGGAGATTGCAGCTACGATCTTCGTGAGGATCTCGGCCGAGATCGCGTAAGGAGATGAGGCAGAACCCTAGAGGTGGCTGGGAGTCCCTTGCGCGGGGGTCATCGATCATGAGTGGAGATGGAGATTAGGGATGGATGTTGATGTCGTGCAAGTGGTAGGTGCTAATATGCAGACGGTGAGAGAGGGTGAGCCGATTATCGCCCTAGGAAGCGATGAGAAGGGGTGGCGTGACCGAGTACTCGCTGTCAAGGTGCTTTTCCGACACGAAGGTCACGAGGAGGTGTATAAAGAAGATGGAGGTGCAGAGGTTCACCGTCGTTGATGGAGCATAGGAGGTGAGGGCAAGTTAGTGGAGGTTGCTATGGAGACCTTGCGCGGGTGCGTGGCGCAATCGTGGAAGTCTCGGGAGTTTTTTAGGTTTTTTTTGTTATGAAGCTTTGATCTCACAATAGAAAGTAAAAAAAAAGGAAAAGAAGATGGCTGGAAGAGTTAAGAAAAAAAACCAAGACAAAAAAAAAGAAAAAAAAGAAAAAAAGGAGATAGAGAAAAGTCGAGGGAAAAAATCATAAAAAAAATGAAGTTTATGTTTGAGAGAAAATGTGGAGAAGTCTTCTCTAGTTTTTTAGATTTTATTTTCTTCTCATTATTTTTTCCTATACGAGTATGAGAGAAAGGGGGAGTGTGGAAGCCATTTTAGTCACATCCATTTGGTAGTTCCTTTGTTGCAATCCTAAGGCACGATGGGTGACATCGGGTACCGCTACGGATTTGTAGTCCTAAGACACAATAGCATCCTCCAGCAGTTGAGGTGACATCGGATACCGCTACGGATTTGTTTTGTAGTTGATCTTCACATGAGAAACCAAACTCTGGGAGGTCCAGAGTTTTGAGGTCTCCAGGGAGAGGGTGATCCATTTTTGAGGTCTTCAGAGGAAGGGTCCAGTTGGTTTCTATGTGGGAGATGCAGCTTTGAGGTCTTTAGAGGAAGACCCTTTTTCAGGGATACTGAATGGGGAGTCATCAGCACCAGATCTTCAGAGATAGCCACAGTTCCTTCAGCAGCTCCAGCCTATGTTCCCTCCTGTGTAAAGTGGGTTCCTTTGTGTTACAAGCTGAGCATTCTATGCGCCAGCTTGAGGGGGAGTGTTGAGAGAATTGAGTGGTTGTTTAGTGCCACATTGGAAAGTGTAGGCTTTGTATGTGAGTAGTGGCTTATAAATAGGCGTGTACTCCCATTTACCTTTGAGAAGAAATACAGAGAAAACGCGCCCATATGGTGCTTCTCCCATGATTTTCTCCCTGCTCCTCGTGAATGGGGTTTCCATGTAAACCCAAGCGTTCCATTATTGTTTATTACTTTGATTTATGCTTACGCTTGATTATTTTATTCAACTACCTCTAATTCCATTGCCCTACCTCAGATACCCAATTCAAAAAATTATCTGAACCCTATTGTGACCCTTGATGTTGGTGGTTGTTCTTTTAAAGAGAGATGCCATTGAAATCATCAATGCACCACCAAAAGTCATTTGCCACCAATTGAGGAAGCTCCACCCAAAAAGCCTACTTGTCCTCATAAGAGCAAGAACTATAGACGTGGTTTATCACCCTAAAGGAGAAACCATTGGTTTTGGCTTAAGGTCCATTGCCATCGAAGAATTCTCTATCACCCTAACTTACGACCCTATAGCCATTGATGACCATACGTGGAGCTTCGGAGGCTCCAAGATTTGGCAAACTCATTGACAAGGGTTCCATCGTCAACTTGTAGGCAAGCCCCACTATAGAGGATTGTGAGGGAGTCCGTTGAGAGTAGATTTGGCCAATGGCCAAGCCAGGCCCTTGCTCGCTTGACCTACTTTGCCTGCTCATGGGCTGGGCTTGGTCTTAGGAAATAAGCCTTTAGATCGATCCTGTTGGAGTTCTAACCTAGTTACTCATAGGCCATGCTTGGGTTTTATTTTTTCAACCTAATTGGCTTGGTCCAGGGTTATGTGAGCCCAAAAAAACCCTCTCCTATTCATTAATTATATTTTTAGATGCAACTTGAGTTTACTCATACTCGATTGAAGTTTCCCTAAAAAACAATGCAATGTGGCCTAACATTGCTTAGTTGTAATACGATTACATTTATGAAATATGGTTGCAACTCTAACAAAATATGTTGGTTAACTTAGTGGATAAATGCAAAATAAACATTGACCCATGGGCTGGCCTGGCTTGACTCATATTCGGTTGGGCTTGGGCTTGGGCTGAGTATTTTGGCGCGTGGACTTGGTCGGGTTGGGCATAAGCCATGATCTTTTTTGAGGTTGGCCTGTTTGACCTAGTCCGTGGTTCGACCCAGCTTGCAACTTGAACGGGTCTAAAGAGGGCATTTAGGTGTGATGGTTCCCCTTGTCAAAGAGTATGGCTTGGCAATAATGGTGTCTTTGAGTCAGAAGGGAGGCCATTTGAACTTGACAGAGAGGGCACCACTGTATTGTGGTTGGGGTCAAGCAATGGAGTTGAGGAGAAGAAAGTGGAACCTGCCTCATCAAACCCTATTTCGAGAATGGAATCAGATCTTGGATTAAATGGGTGGATCCACCATAATCTCATAAATCGGCAGGGGAGTGTTTCTGGTGAGATGAGGTACAAAAATCACGGACCCTACGATGAATGTTGCCGCAAAGAGGGGCAGTGAATCTGCTTGCAACGATTCAGTTTCCCTTTCTGCAATCGGTTGAACTTCACTATAGGGAATGAGATGAGGTCACCCCTCACCGAAGTATTGTTGGAATTCCTTTCTTTCATCCACGGACTTGACCTCTTTAGCTAATGTAGAAGTTTGACAAGCTTCGTGGGTGAGAGAGACCATTGGAAGGCTCTCCTTGAACTATACCACAACCCCCTTGCAAGGTAGACTGTACACTCTACCCCATAAATGGCTAGAAAGAGCCTTTTTCTTTGCAACAAGAATGATGGAAAGGATGTTGTGACATATCTTGGATCCAGAGTTTCGTATGATTTCGGGAAGAGGCCTCTTTACTTGCCAGATTGTTGCCAACCTCCCAATGAGAGAGCCTCTTACCATCCTCTCAACCGGCAAGACTTTTGGCTGGATGTGAACACAATCACGCAGAGAAACCTGGGATGCCGACTTACATGAGCTTGCCTGATGACCCAGATTCCTGCATCACCAGCAGATGACTTTAGACCCACAAGACCGAGCTATGTGGCCTTGAGGGAGGCATGTGGAACACCACAGTGATGGCTGGGTAGGGTGATGTTGCCTCCTGCATTGCTGGACCAAAACCTGCCACTCTCCATCCTTCTTATCAGTCATCACCATGGGTTGAAACTGCGTGGTTGAGACCCATGGAATTGCTCAACTCCCCTTCACTCATTGAATCTGTTGAAAATTTCTAGGTCCTCATCTTGTCTCTACTCCTATTTCAAATACTTGATTGCTCACCATCAAGGATAAAGAATATTAGATGGCTGGCATCTTTGTAGAGTTTGTTGATCTGCTTTAATAGTGTATAGATCTCAAGAAAAGGTAATCAAATAGCTGCATTTTCTGCACTTCTTAGTTTCACGTGAAAGTTTAATTCATGACATTGATTAAATTGACATCATGAACCCTTGATAAAGGGAATTGTTTCTTAGTACAAGTTGAAATAATTTTTGCTTGGACCGAAAGCATGACTTAACACAACATAACTTTGGATTCAGGTATAGCTTGTCACTCATTCCCTTCACATGATCCTAGTTTCAATTTATCATTCCTTCCAATTTTGAGAAAGTTACAAGTCCAGACTCTATGTATATCATGAGACCTAATTTAGGCATGAAATCCATAGTCAATTGCGATTTTATTCTTTGATCTGCTTTTGATGCCTCCTTTCAGTTATCAACTCCTTGGTGTATGTAAAGTGGGGAGTATTCATGGTTTATGGCTTATGTAAACATTTTCTACTCGCCGTTCACTCTTTCTTCATGTTGCATTAGTTTCTCTAACATCTTAGAGATTTCTATTTATGATACTTATATCCAGTTGGCTTTGGCAGTCAATTTCAGCGTGATCAATTTCAAGAAATGTGCAAAACATTGCGCATACTAAATGCTGTCCGCTTTCATGAGATTGGTATTCCCCTTAGCATACAGCAATACAAGGTTCAATTGCATGCAAACAATTGATAAGTCTTTGTCTTTCTTAAGATGTTTAGTGAAGACCAGAGGTTGTTTTTGTTTTTGTCAGTTGCTCACTGCATCTGTTCTCATTGCGCGGTTGATTAATTGCCATCAACACCTGTTGGCTCTACGAATCTCAGAATATCTCAATTTAAATCAGGTATACCATAGTGCATAATTGAAATAGTTTCATAAACTGTTGCTATTGTATATAGTTTTTTGGACTATGATTCTGATATTTGAGAGTGTGCCGCTAATCAATTTCCATGGTGCTTCATTTGCCTATTATTCTCCTTTGTGCTCTTATTCAATTTCCATGTTGCTTCATTTGCCTATTATTCGCCTTTGTGCTCTTATTTGGTTTGGAAGTCTCATGACTTCTGTACATGCAGGAAGTGGTTATCATGCATTGGGCCTGTACAAAGATAATAGCTTCGTCATCTATGCATGATAATGAACTGCTTGAAATTCTAATCGACAAGGTTTTCACCTTTTGTATCCAAGACATTGCTCTTAACTATTTTGTAAATTATTTCTCAATTATTAGTAAGATTTACTTAAACTTTCCTGACAGCTAAAATTTTGCAAGGGGATATCTTTTGCTGCAGTTGCTGCTCATGCTGAGAGCAATGGACGGAGGAAATTAGCAGCATTGCTTGTAGATTATGAACCACGGTTTTCTAAACAAGTACTGCTATCTCATGTACTTAATTTGGTTGCCTATGGAAATGGTTGCTTATGGTTGTATTAGAGGCATGCTTGACATGATCTGTGTGATATGTAATCGAATTTCAACCTAAATCATGTAGAAAGGGAAGAAGATGGTGAAATTTACATAGTGCATTCACAGAAACTTTGTTCTTTTTTCTTTTTTGAAAATTCCGATGCATCCTTAAAATTCCAATCTTTGGCTATTTTCCATTCTCTTATTTGATTCTCATCAGTGTCTCCTGCCTTTTCTGTGATTCATGTGCATAACATGCTCTTTTATTGATTGTATTTTATTACTTACCTGCTTCCTGAACAACTAAATAGTTTCATTTAATTTGGCCTATTTCATTGCCAATGCTTCTTGACTTTGAGTTGACGGCTTGTTCAGGTTCCACTTTTTCTAAGCATTGAAGAGGATGATAAAGCTTTAATAAAAGCTACTGAAAGTGGTGATGCTGACCTTATTTATATGGTTCTCTTTCATATCATGCTCAAGGTTGTTCTTTTTCTGTATATTCTGTACTGTTCATGTGCTCCATAGTGGAGGAAGCAAGCATGCCTCATGGACTGATTAAGCATAAATGCAGAGATCACCTCTAGAGTTTTTTGGAATGATAAATGCAAGGGCATTGGCTCGTGATTTATTTGTCAAATACGCACAGTATGTACTGCACGATATTGCCCAATCATTTTAGAGCGTTTCCAGTTCCTAAGTTTCTGCCTAGGTAGAACAATAATATCATCCTTTATTTTCAGGTGTTATCAGCATGAATTTTTGAAGGATTTTTTTCTGTCTACAGGCCAACTTGATGTAAGTTTTTTTCCCTTGAAATAAAAACTTGATGTAAGATCTCTCTTTTCAGCTAGCTGGCTTGAAAGAAACAGTTATATGTTCATAAATTTGGTTGTTATGCTGATTGGGAGGGTATGGCCTTGCATGGAAGGATTTGATGAGATTGGGAAAAATTGGGACTTTAGATCACCCATGGGATCAAGATTCTGTGGCCATTTCATCATGGTCACAGCCATTTTGCCTCACCATAGGGGGACGGCCTCCATTGAATACTAAAACCATATGCCTAAACACAATGCTGATGTGAATGTGCAGAATGTTCATTAATACAAAATGATCAGCTGAGATCTAGATATTGGTAACGTTAAACATTAATGTGAGATGCAGAAGTTGACCTTGACAACCATGCTGGGTTTGATATACAGGCACATTTTTGACTTGTTTATGACTCTACAATGATTAGCTTTTCCCTGATAGCATTGGAGCATGTTGCCTATCTCGAGTTGTTTGTCACAGGACAATCTTCACCTCTTCCTTAAGAGTGCCTTGTTCCACTTTTTCACTTGAGAATCCTTGGTTTCAATTCTTTCGAACTATCACCTTTCTCAAGCAGATTTTGTGCATTCTCATGTGTAGATAATAGACAATAATCAACCAATGTACCTTGCCCTCCAACAAACTTACCTGCTAGAGGGCCATCACTAGTCATTATCTTTGTTTTTTTTTTTGGGAAAGGAAAAAGAAGATTATGGAGGTTGGTAATCATCCATTAAATTGTATTAAAATTGGGACGGACTTACAGGTTGTTCAGCGAAAATCAGACAAGCATTTAGCCTCTCTTACAACATTCTCTACCTAATACCTCTCGCCTCTGAAGATATTGCCATTCCTCTAGTTCCAGATATACCAAATAATAGCAAACGCCTTGACCCAGCCCATCATGTCTAAATTGAAGCCGTCTCTAAATGACTTCCAGAAGTTAGTCACATCAGTAGACACAGCCATTGAAAGGCCAAAATGCTGCAAGTTGTGTCTGGAAAAATCACATTCAAAGAAGAGATGCTGAATATCCTTTTCATGCTGCTGACATAAAGGGCAGTCCGTATCAATATCAATGAACCACTTCTTTCTGTAGGTTTTTGTGATAATGCATTCTCTTCTGAAAAGCCATAGGAAAATCTTGATTTTATGTGGGAGCTTTATTTTCCAAAAAAGTCTTGAATCCCCATTGATTTCATCTAATCATTGGAAGTGAGCTTCTTATCGGTCTTTTTGACCGAAAACTTCCCATCCATCGATCGGAAATGATCAATTTTCCCAGCAACTGGAATGACTTCAGAAGCTGACTGCATTAGATTCTGATATTCAGCAAAAGTAGCTTCAGAAAGGCCCTGTAGCAAAAGGATATCCCACGTTTTCAGCTGGTCATCCCAACAGTCCTTCACGGTGTCTTCTTTGTCAACAATGAGCTGGAAAACTCTTTGAAATAGGCCTGAAAATCTGCTATTTTTACTCCAATTATAGAACCAGAATCTAAACAAAGATCCATCCCCCAACACCGGGGAGAAGTTGCATGCACAATCACTAAGAATTAGCTGAACAGAATGCCAAAAGGATGAAGCCCCTTTCATAGAGGCAGGCCTTTGTGTCAAGTCCATACAAACACCATAAGAATCTCTCAAAATCAAGGTTACCATGGATCTCTCATCAGAAACCACTCTCACCACCCACTTTAACAGGCGAGCCTTGTTAAAGGAGTGCAAATGCCGAACACCCTTGGGTTTGCAAACCTCGTCCCAAGGCACCAATTGAGCAAACCTTCCAATAGAATCTGATCCCTTCCAAAAAAATCTTTTCATGATCAAATCAACCTTCTTGAAAATCTTCTTAGGCGGATGTTTCTAAAATCATGCAATTACATATTTAAAAGGATGGGGATGAAATCACCTTTGACTTCTGGCACCACTCTAAGGGCTGCACCCAGCTATGGGCAATCTGAATTTTCACAAATGATGAATTGATAGAGAAAAAAGGACTACCTGTATTCTAGGCTGCTGCTGTTCTTCCATGATGATGAAATTTATGTGAATATGAAAGTTTTCCAATTGCCTTTCATGATGCTGCACTTCAAACACATCCAGTCATTCATCTTTTTTGGCACCGAGGCAGTAAAACAAGATTTCTTCAGCTCCATCCTCCTTTGCTTCCTGCTAGATTCTTTTTGGTTTGGTGATTCAAGCGCATTCATACGTGCAGTCCATTCCTCGTTACATATATGGCTAGGAAATCAAAGAAAACGTAATCATGCTCTTTTTCAATAAGGCAATTTTTTAACAGAAAATTTATTAGATTTCTTTATTTTCATTTAAGTACTTTTGCTTCTTTCTTGTTCCTTTTGATCAAGCAAAATTTTTTTGGCAATTGTATTAGTTTTCTTGATTCCCATTTAAATAGCCTTGCTTCTTTGCGGTTCCCTCTTAGATTAAGATGTCTATACACTGTAGGGGTTTTTCTTCGTCTCCTGTCTCTAATCTACAGTCCAGTTAGTGAGCAATTACATGACAATCCCATGCTGGCATCTGATGAGGTGAAACGATCAAATGGGGCAGCCCTTGACTGCTGGCAAATAGCAGAACAAGTTCTGCATATCTAGTAATTAGCATGCGCAAGAAGAAACATAAAAGCTTAAGTTTTATCTAGACCCACAACATGACAGACAGGGAAGCGCCTAGTGACATATGGTTATTGTATGAATATCCTAAGGTCTAAGATAAGTCTTGAGTCAGCTGAGGGAAAAGAATGAGAGAGAGCGATAGGGGGTGGACGCTTGCAGGAGGCGGGGCTGGAGAGGATGGTGCCTGGGTGGAGGTTCGAGGTAGGTGGCATAAAATGGAGGAAAGGTTGCCAGTCCATTGCTTCAAGTGCCTCGGGCAAGGGCACATCGCGATGGCTTGCCATGAGCCGATTCAATGCTTGAGGTGTGGTGGTTTGGGCCATCGTAGGGCCGTTTGCTCTGTTGGTCAAGGCGGTAGGGACAACAAGAAGATGATGGAGGAACTACCCGCTTCGTCGTCGAGTGCTCCACTCCTCGAGATTGGGGTACCCTAGTCTTAGCAAGTACAGGTCATTGAGAAGGACCTTGCGGGAGCTTTGGTGGTTAGGTGGTGGAGGGGAGTTTGGAGTGGATGGTGTTGGAGGAGTTGGCGTCTCTAGGTGGAGGAGGGGCATTTGCAAAGGTGGCTAGGCTCTCAGCCTCGAGGTATTTCATCTTTGGATTTCATAGGTTGGTCTTTGTAAAGGTTGTAATGGCATAATCTCTATTTATAGAAACCCTGAGCTTTTATATAGAGAGGCACCGGAGAAGAGAAGTATAATAATACCTTTACAATAAACCAAACAATAAAAGACCAACAAGCCCCTCCATACATAACTCAATACTTCTCAAGCTGGAGCATATGCATCAAACATGCTCAGCTTGGAACAAATATAGAGCAAATGCTTCTTAGGAAGTGCTTTAGTAAAAACATCTACCAGTTAATCTTCAAAACATATGTAAGGAGTAGAGATCCTCTCGGCTAAAATGGCCTCTCTGATGCAGTAGCAATCCACTTCTATATGCGTAGTCCTCTCATGAAATACAGGATTGTTTTCAATAAAGGTGGCAGCTTTGTTGTCACAATGCATGGGAATAGGGTCAGAAACCTACACACCAAAGTCCTTTAGAATGAACCTGATCCATAGTAGCTCACAAGTAGTCTGAGACATAGCTCTGTACTTAGACTCGGCACTAGATCTGGAAATTACTGCCTGTTCCTTGCTTCTCCAAGTGACTAGATTATCCCTAATAAAAGTGCAGTACCCTGTAGTGGACCTCCTGTCCTCATGTGCACCAGCATAGTTTGCATCAGAATAGCCACAAATATCCAGGTGCCTATTATCCTTGAAAAATAGTTCTTTCCAAGGTGCACTTTTCAAGTACTTGAGAATCTGGCAAATTCCATCCCAATGAACTTCCCTTGGTGATTACATGAAGTGGCTCAATCTTCCAACCGCAAAGGTAATGTCAGGATGCGTAACAGTTAGATATAAGAGCTTCCCAATCACTGCATGGTACCTGGTGACATCTTGCAACAAAGGGCTATCTTCATCAGCTATAGGTAAGGAGACATCCATGGGCACGTATGTTGGTTTGCACCCCAACATTCCCATGTCTCTCAACATGTCAAGAATATACTTGTGCTGGGAGAGCACAAGTCCTCCTCTAGTATGCTGTACCTCAATACCAAGGAAATAACTAATAGGGCCTAGATCCTTGGTAACAAATTGTGACTGGAGCAGCTTCTTTGTCTCCTCTATGCCTTGTTTGTCACTGCCAGTAAGAAGAATGTCATCTACATAAACCACAAGTATAACTGTACCTATCTTTCCATGCACTATAAAGACAAAGTGATCAACAAAAGATCTGGTAAAGTCATGCTCCTGAACCACCCTACTGAACCTCTCAAACCAGGCTTTAGGACTTTGTTTTAGATCATATATAGCTTTTTTCAGTCTACACACTTTCTGACACTCCCCCATAGTAGGAAAACCTAATGGCTGCTCCATGTAGACTTCTTCCTCCAAATCACCATACAAAAAGGCATTCTTGATATCAAGTTGATGAACAATCCAACGCTTGTTCACCGCAAGTGAAAGGAGGATGTGAACAGAATTGAGACGGGTTACTAGGGAGAATGTCTCATTGAAGTCCATGCCAAATGTCTAAATATAGCCTTTTGCAACCAGACGTGCCTTGTATCAATCCACAGTGCCATCTGGACGACACTTGAGAGTAAACACCCATCTACACCCCACCACAGTAGCACCTGAGAGTAGATCAGCAGGATTCCATGTGCTACGAGAATGTAAGGTAGCCATCTCCTCTTCCATTGCCAAGGTCCAAGATGGATCTCGAAAAGCTTCATGATGATCCCATGGCACCTGTAAACAATCAATAGCCAGAGAGCACTAGCGGCTGTTCGTTGCGAAATGCGTTAAAAGATTTTGTATTATTGTAGTTGCGAATCACGTCGAAACAAATAAATTTATAAATATTTCGCTAAGTACCGAGTTATTCGTAAGGAGGTAAAACGCGATTTTCAAAGTCTTTCATCTAAGTAATCTATCCTATTGCAACATAGAAACAGAGATCAGATATTCAGAAAATCATATTTTTATTACTAATGACAAACTGTTCTCAAATTAGGAATTAAAACAATTATGCTAGAGAATAAAAAGAGAGAAAAGTAGATGGATGGTGTCGCTTGTGGGACACTTGTGTGAAGTGCGGCAGCACTTCAGATCCAGAGCGTCGGGAGGAAGACTGGAGAGATGTTGTAGAGAGAGAGTTTGGAGAAGTGTCTAGTGGAAGTTGCCTCTCAACTGGGGGTCCTAGGGCTCTTTTTATACCTTCAATGAGAGGCAAAGCAGGTATTTAGGCCTCCTAACTCGTGTAACAACTTAGGTGCAATCAAATCCGTCGATTGGGAGATTAATGGATCAAATCGCACCTCAAAATAGCCTTCCACTCACCTTTAACACATGGATTAATCTTGTTGCTGACACGTGGCGGCTTCTGAGTCGCTAGATCCGATCGTGCCGCACCGCTCGCTTTTTATGCGCTCTTCCTCGTGCACATGCACACATTCAATTTCAGCCGTCCGATCTCTTAAACTCATTGCGCTATTGCCTCTGTTCGTGCGTGTATTGGGGCATCGGGCTGTGCGTTGGATCGCGCGTTCATCCGCACTGTCGCATCGCTTACACCACATTGCGCCACACAGTTGCCTCCGCGCCATTCAATCTGATCTAACGGCTCAATTTCACGTGAGCGCTGCTGCCTCCTCGATTTCATGCTAAGAGCAAGTCGAACGCGCACCTTGCATTCTTGAGTTGAGGCGCTAACCAATGCGCTGAGCCACCTCTTGTGTCGCGGTTTGGATTTGTGCGTGGCCGCTCTCAGCCATTGGATGAAGATCCAATGGCTGAGATGTCCTCTTAGTTGGTGGTGTGGTGTCTGTTGAGGGGGTGCCACGTGGCACCATCCTGGCTGTTCATCTTCCCCCTTTGTAGTTGGTACTATAGGGCTCCGATTGAAATGATTTTTGCATCGTTGAATTGCAATTGTTAATCCGGATCCATTCGTGCGGTCGGATTTGGTATTCGAGGTTTGGATCTCTGCTATCTTGCTCATTGGCCTCTTATCTTCTATGGGCTGTATGTGATGCTACGGTTGTCTGATCAAGATGATTCCGGAAGCGTTGGACTCTCGTCGGCGTTCTAATCAGATCTGTACGGTTTGATATGTCATCTATTGGCCCGAATAATCTACAATTAATATTGTCTCTTTTAAAGTGAAATAGCATTATTATCTATAAAGCTAACAAATTAATTATGTTGTAAATTATGTTGCTCATGCATGCATTATTTGTAAGTTAAGCTAAAATCTAGCTTAATTCAGGTAAATTAAGTCCTATGATTGCTATACAATCAGCGGCCAACTACAGATAAATTGTCAAATGACAAACTATGATACAGAGTATTTGGAACACGATTTGGGAGCCTTCCTTTGTGCAATAAGAAGATCCCGAGACGTGCCCTTAGTAAGAATAGATACCTGATCCTCGGACAAATTATCAGCAACTGGTGGGGACTGAGCAGAAACAGTAGACAAAGGCTCTTCCACCTAAGTAACATCTTGAACCCTGCGCTGAAAATGTTTAGGGAAGGTATCTGTAGCAGGGACCTCAGGATGGCACGGGAAAGGACTAGGATCAGGATGACTAGCCATTATACTAGGTGGCTCATGTGGCTGTGGTGGATCGGATAAAATAGGAAGAGGGATATCGTTAGACAAATTAGTGTGCTGCTCTTCCTATTTCTGGTAGTAAGGAATCTCCTAAAAAAAAGTAATATCAGCAAAGATAAAACTTCCGTGAAATTGGATCATAGCAACGGTACCCTTTCTGAGTTCAGGAATAACCTAGAAAGATACACTTCATGGAATGACAAGAAATTGTCAACATGGTGAAGGTTGATGAAATACACACAACCAAAGACAACCGGAGTAATAGAAAAAATACTTTTGCCAGGAAACAACATGGAGTAGGGAGCTTTACCCACTAAAATAGATGAACACACACAGTTCACCAAATAAGTGGCAGTAAGAACAGTATTGGCCCAAAAGCATGAAGGAACATTCATTTGGAACATTATGGACCAGGCAACATCAAGCAACTGTCTAAGCTTACATTCAGCAACTCCATTCTGTTGAGAAGTGTGAACACAAATCGTCTGGTGAACAATATCCAAAGATTTAAAGAAGGTAGTAGTCCTATCATTCACAAACTCCAAACCATTATCACTTCGAAAAATCTTAATAACAATGGAAAACTGAGTCTTTATTTCAAGAATAAAATTTTTGACAATATCAAAGGCTTTAGACTTTTCTTTCATCATAAAAATCCAGGAGACCCTGGTATAATCATCGACAAGTACAAGAAAATACTGAAAGCCATGAATATTCAACCCGATTTGGGCCCCAAACATCATCGTGGACTAAAGTAAAAACAAACTCAGCTCGTTTATTTTGTGGTGGAAAAGAAGACTTATGGTGCTTGCCCAACTGATAGGCTTGACATCTAAAAACATCTGAAGAGGGTAACTTAGGAAACTGGCGGCACAAAACATGTAGACTGGGATGACCAAGACGATAATGCCATCGAAGAGCAGGACACAGTATTAGCACTGGAAGATGAACATGAAGGCAGTAGAGACCGTTCTGCTTAAGTCCACCAATCCGCCTCATTGTCTGGAGATCATGCAAAAAGAAATATTGGTCATGGAACACAACCCGACATCTCAAATCCTTTGTAATATGGCTAGTAGATAGCAAATCGAGTGCAAATCTAGAAGCATGCATAACATTTGATAAATGTAAAGTGCTAGAAATTAAGAGGTTCCTAAGACCAGTGACCGATGACAAGCCCCCATCTGCCTCTTTAACCTGGAACGGTATAGCAAGGTCCCTTTGAGAGGAGAGAAGAGTAGTATCACTAGTAATGTGGGAGGAGGCACTTGAAGTCGAGGCTCAGGAACTAGCTATGATGGTTAAAGTACATGCAGATTTGTGAACAAAGGTAGCAGTGGATGCCTGAGAAGCCATGAAACGCTCGTAGTCAGCCCTAGAAACTGTCATCTAGCCGTCGTCCTCCTGCACCTAGGTGGTATCCTCTGCAAAAACTTGATGAGCACGCGGATCCATATCCTGTGGATAACCGTGTTTCACGCAGCATCTGTCCACACTGTACCCATTCCTATGACAGTACTCACAGAAAAATGAACTCTGACCACGACCACATCCACGTGTACCACTACCACAAGCTCTACCATCTCTTCCCTCTGAATTCCCCCTACCACGACCAACAACATCCATGGAAGAGGAATCAGTAGTAGGTACGGGATCAGAAGTGGTAAGCCTAGAGAGACGGGCATAGATTTGCTCCATTGTAGGGATCTCATCCATAGTCATGAATTGTATTTGACTGCCTCGTACTCGAAGCCAAGACCAGACATAAGTTGAATCGAGTGAATAGCTTCTCTCTGCTTAGCTATAACAGAAGCATCTATAAAGATCGGCTAGCACACATCTTGTTCATCTCACAAATTCCTCATGGAGCCATAGTATTCAAATAAGGACATGGAGCCTTTCTAGAGATTGTGAATATCCTTCACAACTCTTTATAGCTTGGTAATATTACTGATATGAGAGTGTATCTCATGAAGTACCTTCCACTTCCTCTTGATTGAAGCATGAGCCATGATTTGCTTGGCGATAGTTTGTGTGACACTGGTTAGGAGACACGTTGCCACCCAATCATTGTCTGCCTCCCAATTAGCAGACTTAGCTGCAAGAACACCATTAGTCAAAATATACTTTTGTGTGATCTGACAAACCAGGAGAAGGAGGTGGATCAGAGTAAGAAGTTGGATCCATCTAACTTAATCGATGGCCCTTGCATGTGAGGGGGAGTACTTGTGGAGTTCTTCCCCATCAAGTCACTTACAGTGCCTTTCTGGTCCCCCATAATATCCGGAGTCGAAATCAACAAATGATCACTAATCTATGAGTTTGAAAATCAGATCATTAGGTCTGAAATCCAGTTTTCAGACCCAAATAACCTTCCAAATGACCTCTCTACGGCAATTTTAGATCATGTACCTTGTTGGTACTTCACTAAACACAAGTTGTGCACACGTTAGGGCATAGAAGAGGCCCTAGCGGTGCTCTTGAAGACCCTGTGCCCTTGTTGGACGACTTGCTACTGCAGAGAGGGTCAGAGACTCATGGCCCTAATCCAACACTGCCCCTAACAAGAAGAGAGGGACTACGTTGGGTTGTTCAAGAGGGCTGAGCAGCGCTTCACGATGCTTTACTAGGCCAGTGGCGATGCTACAGAGCCCCTAGGTGGCGTTGGGCTGTTGAGAAGGGCTGGGCAGCGCTGCAAGGTGCCCTAGGCGGCGCTTTGGTCGCACTGTAGAGCCCCTGGGCAATGCTCTGGTCACGCTGGGTGGCACTCCGGTCGCACTGGGTGGCGCTGGGCTATCGAGAAGACTAGCAGGGACAGCGTTGCGGTGGCCTCCTTCGCCCTGTGGCTCTACGATGGCGGTGCTGTTGGCCTTGGTGGCCGGCGGCGTCGGAAAGGGTTTTGGTGGGGGGGTAGGCGGCTAGGGTTTGGTGGGATACTAGGGCCCCGGTCTAGGACTACTGCTCTGATACCATGTAAAGGTTGTAATGGCATAATCTCTATTCAGAGAAACCCTGGGCTTTCATATAAAGAGGCACCGGAGAAGAGAAGTGCAATAATACCCTTACAATAAACTAAACAATAAAAGACCAACAAGCCCCTCCATGCATAACTCAATAGTCTTCGAGACAACCATGATCTGTGGGGCTACAATGTGGTGGAGGTGACCAGTGAAGCACGATGGGGCCATGGCGAAATGGCCATCGACGAAGGTGGAGTTGTCTGTTGAGGTTGTGAGGGTTCCGCTGTGGCTTCGTATGAGGGAGACCATTGAGGCGGTGGTTGCGCCTTTTACGACGCTCAAGAGGTGCGCTTCTCTGGGGGTGATGGAGGGAGACATGACTGCGATGAGAGCGGTAGTGGAGCTCGTCCTTGGTGCGAAGGTCCCCTCGAAGCTAGTGTTGAGGCTTGGTGTTGTTGCTTGGGTGGTGAGGTTGGGGATGCTCGATGTGGGTGGCAGGTCCTTCAAGCTGGCCCTTCTTGGGGTTGGCAAGTGCTCGGTCGAGGAGGTGCATCTGGGATGAGGTTCTTTGGAGGTGGAAGGGCCTAAAGGAGGTTGGAGGGAGGGTCGTCGTCCTTCGGTTGCGGACGCGGCGAAGGGTAGTGGTGCTAGCATGAGGGTTGTGAGGCAAATCTAGAAGGTGAAGCGTCAATGCGAGATTTGTGGCAGGGGTGGGGATTCAGTGGCTCGGTTGTCGTTCCCGAGATTTGCGTAGCTAGCAAGGGGATTTCGGTTGACAAATCCGATGGAGGGATTTCGAAGAGCGAGGCAGTTAAGGAAGGAGGATCTATTTTGGGAGGTGACCTGGAAGGTTTTAAGGGGGTCGAATTCATACCCTCTCGCGGGCATGTGGATGGATCCAGGCCCGGGTACGAAATCCAACTCAGATGTTATACTCGTGGATGGGCCTCAATCTGAGAGGCCTGTGATTCGAAGACCTGTTTTTTTTTTTCTTTTGAAATGAGAAAGGGTAGTTATCTGAATGACAACCACCCAAAAGTTATATTAACCAAAAAAGGCCGAGGGCCAAATTACAAGCTAAAGCTCCATAGAGCAATCAACGAAGAAATTGACTCTATAAAGTTCACATAAGGCCGTTGCCCCTTGAAAACAACCTCATTTCTCCCCAACCAGATGCCCCATAGCACCGCCAACGACCTCAGCATTTCCTTTCATTCTGAAGACATTCTGGCCTCCGTCCCTCCTCCCACACTTGTAAGACCTCTAGAAGTCATGGAAGGTGGAGTGTGTCCACCATTTCGCCTCAAAATGTCTCCAAATCTGATTGACAAAAGGACAATGGAAAAAGAGGTGATCCACATCCTCCTCTTCCCTAAGACAAAGGGGACACTACATATCAATTTTAGGAACCCACCTAGCTCTCCACTTCCTCGCCATGAGCTTGAATCTCCTTAGCAACCAGGCGAAAATATTCACCTTCAAAGGGCAAGTTGTTGACCAGATGCGGTTGCAATCCCGAATGAGGTCAACGTCACCCAGAGCATCTGCCCTCCCCAACCTTCTATATGCACTTTGAACCAAGAAGTCTCCCTCCTCCCAACAGAAGGCATCCTCTCCATGCTTCGGCCGGTATCCCTCTAACACTTGCAGCAGCCTTTAGAGGGAGACCCAGGTTTTTAACTCGAGTGGGGGGACTCTTTCTCATTTCCGTGGTCCAAAGGAGCGGGCTATGGCGGTCGACGAAGGCACGACTTTGAAGTTTTTGCGATGATAACCCTTTTGAGGATGCGGGTTGAGGTTGCGCTACCACTAGCGATGGAGCTTCCTTGCGCACAGATCAAAGGCCTCAGTTAGGACCTGGTGCATGGGATAGGGGCCTGAGGCGAGGCCGATTGCCCGTCGGAGGAGGAAGAAGGCGATAAAGGAGGTTGGGGATGATGGCGAGGCAATGGAGCTGCTCAGTGGTGGTGTGGTGGGAGGTTTTGTGAATAGCCCATCGGTGGAGGTGGACTTGTCGGGTACGAGGGGTCTTGACGGAGGGAATTGATTGGAAGAGGTGATCTAGGAGGGGGATGATCTTGGAGAGGGGGCCCATATGGGAAAGGGGGAGATTTTTGAAGCTGTGGTGGTAGATGGAGGGGCAATCGGTGGTGTCATTGGACAGGAGATGGCTGGTGAGTAGAAAGGCGGTGCGGTGGAGAGGGTGGTCTTGAGTTCATGGAGGTTGATTAGGTTGCGGAGGCTGTGTGCTTCAAACATGCCTGTAGGGGAGGTTATGCAATTTCCCCATGTCAAAGGTCGTAACTCGAGATGTTAAGGGCCTGAACTACTTGTCTAGTTGGGCAACGTTGAGGTCCTAACTGCAAAGATGGAGACCTGACGTTGTGCTAATCCAGGAGGCTTCAGTGATATGATCAAAAGACGTGAAGGGAGATAGGGGGTGGAGCCTTTGGCGAGTTTGTGGCTTTAGATGTTGTAGGGTGCTCGGTGGAGTTATTGTGGGATGGAAGGAGGACGCCTTCTTTATGGTTGACCCTTTGGTGGGATCTTGTGTGGTGTCTGTCTAGTTGAGGAGGCATCGCGATGGCTTTAGTTGTGTGATCTTGGTCGTTTACGGACTGAATGATGACTCCAACAGACATGCTTTATGGGTGGGGCTCAGTCAGGTGGCTATCAGATTTTAGGGTTGCCCTTAGATGATTAGTAGGGATTTTAATGTTAAGTCGGTAGTTGATGATAGGCCGGACGGAAGAGGTGGACGGGATTGTGGTTCAAAGGAGTTCTCAGACTTGCTAGGCATTGTTGGTGGACATGCCTCCAAGTTCCTGCACTTTTACTTGGAGGAGTTCCAGGGGACAGATGTCCAGGTTGGATAGATTTTTCTTCTCGGTGAAGCTTGCGGACGTTTTCCTGTTGGCAGAGGTTCGACCTATGGAGGGGCCATTCTCTGATCACATGTTGCTGATGTGGGTCTCCAATGAAGGAAGTCGGTGTGGTACCTACTTCAAATTTGACCAGGCTTGGTTGTTGGAGGAGGGTTTTGACGATGACACAAGAGAGGGTGAATTGTGCAATATAAAGATTATCAAATAAAATTGCAATTTAAAATTCACAATATAGAAAACCACAAAATGAACGCAATGATTTAGAGAGGAACTCATCACCTAGGGAAAACCTCTACCTTGTCTCTCAACAAGGATTTTCCACTTGCTACACGCAAGTAATTCCACTATACTACTACTTTTCAACTGAAGGTGGTAAACCTCAAATTATATCAACCACTTTCTTGTACAATCCACAAGAAAGTAATTTTGTTCTCATAAGGAAGAATGAGAATTCCACAAATGGAAACCTAACAACAATAATCAAAGGATTAAAGTTTACAAAGGTCCTAGAGAGCCAATAGTGTGATTCTGGTGAGAAAGTATATGCTCAAAGACTAATCAATTTTTACTCCAAAATAAACTTTCCTTGAATGTAGAATTTAAGCAAGTGAAAGTAAAGAGTAAAGAATTGAGAATACTTCCTTTTCGAATATCCTTTTGATGTATGGAAATATTAAAGATATTTTATGATTTATCACACTTGAGAAAGCTTTTTGAAAACACTCTGAAAAATGGCATGCAAATATAAACTCAATATCTAATGTTTACTCTAATAAAACTTTTAATGAAATTGAATAAGTTAAGCACAAGAAAGTAGAGAGTAAGAAAGAATACTTTATGATGAACTTTCCTTAGAGATAAGAAATGTTGCGTAGAAGTAGAATATCCTCAATCTTGCAATTTGAGAGCTTGAAAACTTTTCGCATGAAAGAGAGCTTTGAGATAACTTGAATTTTTGTAAAGGAGCTTTGATCACAATACACTTTATTGAATGATTTTTCAAGTAGAGATGAGAATAAATATGATATGAGTTGTGTATTTTAATAAAGAATCAAAGAGGGTATTTATAGAAATAAGGGTCTTCAAAAGGTTATGAACGTTGGGGCAAAAATGTTCAAGTAGTTATAGAAAATCATAACTGAAAGTAAATTTTGTAATAGCACATAATTAGGAAAATTAGTCGATTAATAAAATATAGTTGAAAATAATTATGCGATTAATTTCTGTATTTGTTCAATAACTTATTTGTGGTTATTAATTTTGATTTAAATAACATCTAAAATTGGTCGATTATTGTCCAATTTTAGACGTTGTTAGCCAAGCTCTAAATGGATTGGCCATGTGACAAAAAAATCACCAACTACAACTTGAGGGCGATGAGATTCGAATGTGGGAGGACGGGGAAGGGTGATGGGGGTGACGTTCTCTGTGGTCACCTTTGAGACGTGGTGTGCTTCAAGTGTCGGGGTAGAGGGCATTTGGCGAGGGAATGTCGAGACCTGGTGGTTTGCCTTCGGTGCAAGGAGATCGGCCACTGTTGGAGGGCTTGTCAATGTGGGAAAGGTGATGGTCATGATGCACAGGTATTGCCGTTGCCACCCTATGATCCTCCTCTGGAGGTGGAGTCTACATGGTCGCAGGAGGTTAGAAAGCTAGACGCTACTTTGAGATCCTCTTTGGTGGGAACTTTTTATTCGTGGAACGTCGAGGGTGGACCAGGTCAAATCAGGGTTATCTAGTTTGGATTTGGTTTCGTCCGATTGGAAGGTGGCGGATTTTTCAATCGAAGGTGTTGGTCTTTAGTTTGAAGGAGTTGGATGTTTCTTGTCTGAAGTTTCGACTAATAACTTTTGATGATTTCTATATTCGCTGGATATCACCTGGTATTTACGAAGGTGCTACTGACGAACGTGTTCTGATACGCCCTAGTATATTATTTTGTGTTATTGGAATTATGTTGAGATGGAGAACGGTTGGAACAGTGATCTCATTGTGTTCTTTTGTGCAGGTGTGGAGGTGTCGTGGTATTGGTTTGCATGAAGGTGATGCAATCTCCGTGTTGGTTGAGGGGGAGCTTTTGGTCGGGAGGAATTTACCTAAGGATATTTTTCGTTTTGGTGGCTGCTCTTACGTGGTCTCATTCGAGGAGGTGGCGTTGAAGATACATACGAATATGTCGTATGCCCAAGCGATGGTCAAAGATGCTCCTGTCGACATGGCAGTGGCTAGAGAGGAACCTTCGCCCAATGCAGTGGTGGCTGGCAGTGGTGGGTTGCCTTATGTGATGGCCATTGGTGGCTATGTCAGACCTCATTGAATTTGGAAGACTAAGGTACAACAATTGGAGGCTGTTCAAATTTCAAAAGTGCTCCAAACGGTAGAAGATTTTTCCAATTCTGCTGGCCACATGTAAGAGGCGGTGGACTTTCTAAACTTGGAAAATCTACCATCCATGGTTGCTAACCTGGCAGCTGATCGTGTGGCAGTGTCCAAGGTGGTGAGGATAGACGAGATTTTTCCAAAGGAGGCGCACGTGGTGGCTAAGGATATCCTATGTTTTGAGCAAGTGGCCTTCGGATCCGCTAACGGATCCGGATGTGGTGAGTCGAAAATCTTTGAAGGTTACTATTTTTTGTCTTCGCGTTTCAAGGTTGGTGGCCCTTCTGTTGCTGTGGATTCTTGCAGGCTGGACACATGGTAACACAACGTGAAGGTGTTGTGATGGTTTTGGGCAATCTGGCTTAAGGGAATGTGCATCGCTTGAGGATGGATGCAACGAATCAGATTTTTGATAGTGAATGGGGCTCTCCACAGGTGGCAGTTGGACCCAATCTTGGGCCTAGTCGTGGTGAGTTTTTCTCTAATGCACTGTCTATTGAGCCAGCAGATGTTTTTTAGGATAGGATGTTGGAGTTGCTACTAGTACTTTTAATCTGATGCAGGAAGCGGGATTCTTGTTTACATTTGGGTTTATTTTTAATTTCTCGAACAGGCCTCCAGAGAGTGAAGCTCTACAACAACAACAACAACCAAGCCTTTTCCCATACTAATTGGGGTCGGCTATATGGATTCTTTGCCTCCACATAGAACGATTTTAAGCCATTTCAGGACTTAAATTAAAGTAATTGAGGTCATACTTAATAGTTTCTTTCCAACATTTGTTTGGTCTTCATCGCCTTCTCTTAGTGGGTTCAGCCTCCAACTTCTCGCATCTCCTAACTGGAGCATCTAGTGGCTTTCTTTGTAAATGTCCAAACCATCTTAGACATGCCTCTCTCATTTCATCCTCTATCGGTGCTACCCTAACCTTTTTTCTAATAATCTCATTTGAAAAACGGTTATTTCTTGTATGACCACACATCCATCTTAACATCTTCATTTCTGCCACAGACATCTTTTGTACATGTCTATAGTTTATAGCCCAGCATTCAGAACCGTACAACATGGTTGGTCTTACCGCAACTCGATAGTATTTTTCTGACTTTTAAAAGAACCCTCTTATCACAAAGAACATCAGATGCACCCCTCCATTTTAATCACCCTGCATTAATTCTATGTGTAACATGTCGATCAATTCCACCATCTTGTTGAAAAATGGATTCCAAGTACTTAAAAACGTCTTTCATTGGAATGCGCTCTTCTCTAATTTTTACATCAATCCCTCCATTGTTCCCTCTATTACTAAACTTGCATTCCATATACTTAGTTTTCGTCCTACTTATGCATAATCCTTTATCTTTCAGGACTTCTCTCCAAAGCTCAAGTTTTCTGTTTACTCCATCTCGTCTCATCAACCAACACAACGTCATCAGCGAAAAACATACACCAAGGCACCTCAATTTGATATGCTTCGTCAACTCATCCATGACCAAGGCAAAAAGATAAGGGCTTAAAGTTGAACCTTGATGCAGACCAATGGTGATATCAAAGTAGTCCGTCAAATCATCCTTAGTCTTTACACAAGCTGCTGCTCCATAGTACATATCCTTAACGAGGTTGACATATATAACTGGCACTTGTCTCTTCTCCAAAATTTTCCACAAGATATCTCTTGGGACAGAATCATAGGCCTTCTCCAAATCAATAAAAATCATATGTAAATCCTTTGGACGATTATGGGACCATCATTGCCAATCATGAAACCGTGCGTAGGTTTGGATGATGCTGAATTGGATGTGGGTAATGATGTCCAGCAGGATAAGAGAAACGGGAAAGGCAAGAACATGCAAATTCAGTCCTCTTCCAATCTATCCTCATGTTCAACTAGAGTTATTTTGTATAATCGTAAATTGATGCTTAGTGCTTGCTACAAACGTAAGAAAAATACGAAGAGCAAGAAGAGTTTGGTATTAGGGAGGGGGAGATGAAAGAGGTTGATGGGTGTGTAGCAAAGGTTATTGGAGTAGATAAGGTACACAGGGGGCATCCAAGAATAGTATTAATGTTTAAAGTTTATCTTGGAACGTCTGGGGTCTTCGTGATGATGGTAGAAGATCGATTATGAGAAAGTACTTGGCTGATTAGAAGGTTGTTATCGTGATGTTGCAAGAAACCCATTTAGACACCTTATCTACGCAGATGAAAAATAGTATATATGGTGTCAGATATTCGGAGTATCTTGAGATAAAGGTTGAAAGGAGATCCAGGTGTATTCTTCTGTTGTGGCATGGTGACTGCTTCCATTTGGAGTCCTTATTGATTGATGAGAGGGTGATAACTGCTGTTGTTACTAAAAAATCTGATGATTTCTCCTTTGTTATTTCTTGTGTTTATGGGCCTTGTGGTGATCCTACCAGGAATATGTTTTGGGAGGAGATATCTCGAGCGTCCCTTTTTGTGGATGGTAGACCATGTTTGATTGGCAGCAACTTCAATGCAACTCTTCAATCGGAAGACAGATAGGATGGAAGATGTGATAGAGCCACGTTCGATTTTCAGCATACTATTCAGGAACTTGATTTAATTGCTTTTCCGTTGGCTGGGACCAGATACATGTGGAGGAATGGGAGTGGTGTTGCCTCATGCATTGACATATTTTTATGTAATATTTCGATGGCTGAATCTCATGATGCTGATGTGGTTGCTTGTGACAAGCCTTTATCAGA
Organism: Thalassia testudinum; assembly: GCA_037157565.1. NCBI lineage: Eukaryota > Viridiplantae > Streptophyta > Magnoliopsida > Alismatales > Hydrocharitaceae > Thalassia > Thalassia testudinum. The sequence continues at coordinate 17,121,765 of JAZHRO010000015.1, read as the reverse complement.
TCATACATCGATTTTGTTTAGTAATGAGGCAACAAATTTCTCTACTTATTTCAAGTTTCGAAAATCTTGGTTGAAGGAATCTGGTTTCAAGGAACTAATATGGGATAGGTGGTTTACCACTCTAACTTGCTCTTCAGCCACACGCACATTAGCGTGTAGATTGAGGGCTATTTAGGAGGTGATGATGGAGTTCAGGTGGGGATTGCAAACATGCAAGAAGATGAGAAGGAATGAGGCATTGATGTGGATTTCAATGTTGGATAGACAGGAAGGGTCGACCTTGACTAGTGATGAATGTTAGGAACGTAGGAGAATGCATGTGGTGGTCTTGTATGAGGACCATAAAATGGAGATGGATTGGAGGCAGAAATCTAGGTAATTTTTGCTTAAGGAGAGTGATGCAAATACAAATTTTTTCCATATGGCTGCTAACAATAGAAGGAGAGTAAATGCAATAAATGTTTTAAGGGTTGGTGATTCTTTGGTACGCCAGCGAAATTAGATTTCTGATGCCTTCCGTACACATTTGCATGATTTCACTTAAAGGCAACAGAGTGGTGACTGACGTATGGGTACCCTAGACGTGGTGCAGGTCAAGGATGAGGCGAAGGTAGAACTTGTTCGGGAAGTTGGGAAGGAGGAGGTCATTTGTGCTTTAAATGGACTTACGGTGGAGGGCTCTCCGGGATCGAATGGTTTGCCGATCCTTTTTTATAAAGAAAGGTGGGATGTTGTGGAGCCAGATGTGGTGGTTATGATTCAGAAAATTGTTTATGGTAATGGAGGTTTTGGAAGGATTAATCGTCTCGATTTATTTCTTTGCCGAAGAAATCACGAGATGAGTTGGTAGATGATTTCAAACTTATTGCTCTTTCAAATTCAGTGTATTTGCTGGTGGCAAAAATTTTAGCAAACAGACTTAAAGAGGTCATGCCGGATTTGATTTCCTCGATTCAATTAGCTTTTATTAAAGGTAGATCTTTACAAGATTCATTTGTGTTGGCTGAGGAGATGGTGGCTGCATGGAAAAGAAGAGGGGCATTGGCTTTTCTTTGGAAGGTTGATTTCTCAAAAGCGTATGACTCGATTTCTTGGGCTTATCTTTGGGTTGTTCTTAGGCGACGGGGCTTTCCTGTGACAACTAATGAAGAGATGTGTCACTACATCGTCCTTTTCTGTATTGGTGAATGGTTGCTCGAATGGATCCTAGATTCAGCCCCAATGTGGAGTCAGACAGGGATGTCCGTTGGCCCCTTTGCTCTTTGATATTGCTGTGGACATGCTTGCCTACTTGGTTTTTAAGGTGTGTGAAGGTCATCTTTTTAATGGCTTCACAATACAGGGGAAGGGAACTTTAGTCACTCCTCTTCTATAGTATACTGATGATACAATCTTCTTTATCGAAGGTGGTAGATCAGAAGTAGTCCATGTTTCATCCTTGGTAAGGATCTTTGTTGCTATGTCAATAGGGGGAAATCCCTCTTTGTGCCTTTCTCTATTCCTGAATTGGAGGTTGGGGAAATTGCTAACACTCTTGAAATGCTGGTATCCTGCTTGCCGATCAGATATCTTGGTTTGCCATTGAAAGGAAGAAAATTGGTGACTTTTGACTAGGATTGTGTGGTGGGGCGATTAACCAAGAAGTTGTCGTCCTGGAGTGGTACTCTTGTCTAGAGTGGGCGACTTGTGCTTCTTAAATCTGTCCTATCTTCCATCCCGATTTTCTTCCTATCTATTTTTAAGCTGCCAAAAAAGATTTTCAAAACTTTGGACATGATTGGAAAAACCTTCTTTTGGAAGGGAGCAAACCATGTGGGTAGATTTGCTCAACTTGTTCCTTGGAATGAGACTTGTAAGCCCAAAAGTGAGGGTGGTTTGGGAGTAAGGTGCTTGGAGGAGTTCAACAATGCTCTATTGCTGAAATGGGTGGTGAGAATTCTTTCCAGAGATGCTTCTATGGTTACGGTGGTATTAAAGGATTCGTATGGAATCAATATGAATTTGGAGGAGTATTCTTTGCCAAGGAGTGGTTCTTCCTCATTCTGGCAGTCTATATGGCCTGTTTTAAAAGACAATATCAGTGAGTTCATCCCGGTTCTTGGAAATGGGATGTTTTTCAAGCTTTGGTTGAACAATTGGAGTGAGTTAGGGAGATTTTCAGACATCTATCCAAGGGTTTTTCAACTAATCAGTAACAAGGTAGCACTGGTTGGCGAAATGTGGGATGATCAACAAAAAATTTGGGATTTCAGATTGCCTCCCGGACTGTCAGAGCCCACTTTTCAAGAATGTCAGCAGCTGTTAATTGCTATTTCAGATCTCCATCCAGATGGAAATGATCCTGATGTTTTCAGTTGGAAAGATGGAAGTTTTACAGTGAAAAGGCCTACTCAAAGTTGATTTCCAGCAGTGAGCAAAGAGACAACATTGGGAAGGATTCAAAGAAAATTTGGAAGTACAAGTTGCCTTCAAAAATAAAATTTTTTCTCTGGATGTTTAATGAGAAGGTGGAATGAAGATTTGGATGTCTTGTGTTCTCTGTCAACATGCGGAAGAAGACATGCAACATCTTTTCTTCAATTCTGATTTTTCCAAAGATGTTTGGCAAAATCTGCAGCTGCGCACGGTGGAGGTGTCTAGCTTGCAGTCATTTTGGAGATCCTTCCAGGACCATTATGACCTGGACATGGTGGGCTGGATGAAGGCTTTTGCTGCTTTGTGGTGTATTTGGTTATAATGGAACGACAAGGTGTTTAGAAATGAGCGATGCTAGGTGGAAAATGTTGTGAGGGAGATTCATTTTTTGTCTAATTTTTGGCTCCAAAATCTGCAAGTTCGTTTCTTTTATTTAATAAAATCTCTGGATGATTACCGGTAATCTTCCTATCTCTTTCTAAAAAAAAGTCTAAAATTTAAGAGGTTTCGATTAGATTATTGAAATCTGATAAAAATAACTTCTAGAATGTTTTGTAATGTTCATATAAATGTTTTCATAAGATGTAATTCAATAAAAGTCAACATCGAAATTTTTGAGCTGAAATTTTGTCAATTATCTTTATGAAACTTGAGATCTTCTTGGAATGACATAAGTGTCCAACATTTCTATTTTTCTTGTATATCTTCAAATACAATATAAGATATAAACACAAGAATAATTGTAAATTTTGTTAAACATCAAAATAGAGTTATATAGTACTAACGTACTTATTGGTTTCAGGGGAAAAGTAGAGAAGTGGTCTATGCAGCCAAGTGGTTTGGCCGTAGCGAGGCTGGAGGCCAAACTTCATGATCTTAGGTTATTCCTTAGGGAGTGCAGGAGGCAGATTAAGGTGGAATGGAATAAGAGAAAGGATGAGGCACTGGGAGAGATTAAGAGGTTGGACAAAGTCAATGATTTGGGACTTTTGTATGTGGATTGAGCTACCAGGGTAGGGTGAAGACCGTCCAAGCGAAGGATCAGAAGGTCGAGCTAGAGTGGAGGACGAGGTCTTGGCAGAAGTGGCTTAAAGAAGGGGACTCTAACACATGATTTTTCCATATGGTGGCATCTGGGAGGCAGCGGAGGAATTGGATTAATAGGTTGTTTGTGGGTGGTACAAAATTTGTTGGTAAGGCTGCGACGGATTTTTTTAGGGAGTTCATTGGCAAGAGGTGGGGTAGGAATTGGAGGTGGCTGGGGTCGGACATACTAGCATTAGTGATGAGTAGGCTGAGGGGCTGACTGTGCCTTTCACGAAGAGTGAAGTGTGGAAAGTGGTTTGGGGCTTGAATGCTGATGGTTACCTGGGCCCAGATGTCTTCTTGGTACACTTCTATAGGGAGCTTTGGATGCTACTTAAAGATGATGTGATGTAGGTGTTAACGGAGTTTAGGGAAGGGAATCTCGACTTTAATAGCCTCAACAAGTTCTTTATATTCCTACTACCAAAGAAGGATGGGGCGGAGGTCATTGATGACTATAGACCTATTGCCCTATCTAATGCCGTCTACTTGATAGTGGTAAAGGTCCTGGCGAATAGGTTGAGGAGAGTGATATATTGGGTGGTTTCTTAGGTGCAGACTGCTTTTGTGCTAGGAAGGAACATTCTTGATGGCTATGTTCCGGCTTCGAAGATTCTCACCTATTGGAGAAGGGAGAAGGAGATGACATTTCTATGGAAGGTTGACTATAGGAAGGCGTATGACTTGGTCCACGGGTCCAATGGATGAAGCAATGCGTCACCCCAACATCTTTCTCGGTTCTTATTAATGGTAACTCGCTAGGGGGTTGGATACAGCCGAGGATGGGGGTTAAGCAGGGTTGCCCCTTGGTGCCTATGCTTTTTGTTTTGGCTGCTGATGCTCTAGCGAGGTCATCTGTTAGAGCTTATGAGAGAAACCTGATTAGAGGGTTCTCTTTGGAAGATGGGGCTGTGGTTCTGGTGCTTCAGTATGAGGATGACATGCTTTTCTTTGTGGAGGGCGCAGAGACAAAGGCGAGGAGGATCTGTATACTGTTGGAGTTATTTAGAGAACCATTTAGGCTATAGATAAATTACTTGAAGTCGACCTTTGTCCTGTTCCACATGTTGAAGGTGGAGGTCACCGATTGTAGTGCCGCTTTGAGTACACGGAAGGGAGCTTCCCTATTTCCTACTTAGGCTTACCTTTGACAGATAGAAGGATCTTTGTGCATGATTAGACCCCATCCGTGGAGAGGATTGAGGGGCGGTTGTTAGGGTGGCGTCTAAGCTTCTGTCTAGAAGGGGAAGGCTGGTGATTCTTAAAGCGGTATTGGCATCTATGCCATCCTACTTTGCCTTTGTACTGAAGATGTTGTGACAGATTGAGAGGAAGATCATGAGCTTGATGAGGACTTTCTTCTTGACGAACTATGGAGCAGGTGGGAAGGGGGCGAGGATGGTGGCGTGAGAGGAAGTATGCAAGCTTGTGAAGGAAGGGAGTTTGGGGGTTAAGGAGGTAGGAAGGATGAGTGATATCTTCTTGACTAAGTGGATTGGCAGGTTGCTTGGGAATGAAGAGTGTTTGGTGGGGAGGGCCATGTAGACGTGTTATGGTGGCTTACTGTGTTGGGACTTGATGATGTCCCTCCCACATTTTTGTAGAGGGCTTTCCTTGGTGGCGCCTAGAGCACATAATCTTTTTACATTGGTGATTGGTTCGAAAAGATTCTTCAAATTTTGGCTTGATGATTGGACAGGATAAGTGAAGTTGTGTAACCGATTCCCCAGACGCTCAACGTTGCCGGTTAATAGGGGGCCACAATGGCTGACGTGTGGGATGATTGTTGGTGTCCTACCTTTTCGGGGAATCTGATTGACCAAAGGATTTTGGAGATTCAGGTGTTGTTGCAAGAGTTGGAGGGATTTCAACCAGAGGAAGGAGTGGATGCTTACGGGTGGGAAGAAGGGGATTTCTCAGTTCACGATACCTATAGAAGGCTGGGGAATCCTAGTGTGCTGGGGAATATTAATTTTATAAGACATTGCAACCAGGTTTGGTTCGTAACGTGCCCTTTGAAGATGAAGATACTCATTTGATTGCTTCAGAGAGGCTGACGAAGATTTGGAAGGCTAGGTGGATCCTCGAGGTTGATACGAGGTGTCCTCTTTGTTGCTGGGCAGACGAGGATGTTGATCACCTGTTCTTCCACTATCCTTTTGTTGTTCAGATCTGGAGCTGATTTGATGTTGAATGTTGGATGGTGGATGCATGCTTTTTTTGATGAGTTTTGGAGTTCGTTTAGATAGGGTGGTAGGAGTGGGGGTCACAATGTATTCAAGACGAAGGAGAGAGTGAGGCCTCTCGCAGTTTTGTGGGGAATTTGGTTGGGAAGGAATGTAGCATTGTTTTGGGGACAACGTCCATATGTTGAGAATGTTGTGGAGTCTGTATCTTCGTTTATTTCCCTTTGGAATTCTAACTTGTAATATGGCATAGTGCCCCTTTTCCGAAATGTAATTTTTGGGTGGTTATCAATTGGATTACTACCCTTTCCCCTTTTCAAAAAAAAAAAATCCTAAGGTCTAGGTCCAAGGGCCAAATAAACCAGAAATATCAAGCTCAAAACTGGTGGGGTTGCAATAGCTCATTATTAGGAAATTTGATTCTGCTCTTTGTAGGCCGAAGATGTCTTTGTGCATGCCAAACCTCGTCTCATACAAGAAGATACTATCAAAAGTTGAGTGAGGATGCACAAAGACATCTTTGGATATAAGTTAGGGGGTGCAACGCCTAGATGCATTTAATAAATCTTTGCTCTTGAAGTGGGTGCTGAGATTGTAATCTGGAGAGACATCTATGGTCGTTATGATGTTGAATGATTCTTATGGTGTGAATATGAACTTGGTTGGAAGGGCAATGATTAGAAGAGGGGCATCTTCCTTTTGGCAGTCAATGCAGCCAGTTCTACAAGAGTATGCGTGTAACTTCAACCCAATGTTAGGAAATGGAACGTTATTCAAGTTCTGGTTGGATAGTTGGAGTGAAATGGGTGCATTTTCAGACCTTTTCCCAAGGGTATTTCAGCTGGTTACTGAGAGAGATGCCACGGTTAATGATGTGTGGGATGAACAACAGAAAGCATGGAATTTCAGATTGCTTTGTTGAATTTCACCAGCTTTTAGAAGGAATTTCAGATCTCTACCCGGTTACAAATGAGAATGATAGGTTCTATTGGAAAGACGGAGCTTTCTCAGTCAAGAAAACCTATGCCAAGATGGTCTGCAGCAACATGCTGTTGCATGAGATTGGGTCTGATTCTAGGATGATTTCTAAATGCATACTTCCTTTGAAAATTAAAATTTTTTTATGGTTGGTTAGAAGAGAGTAGTTAGTCACTAAGGCTTTCAGGCAGAGGTGGTCTGATGATAGAGATATGGTCTGCCCCTTTTGCCAACAGTTAGAGGAAGGTGTGCAGCATCTATTTTTCATGTGTGACTTCTCGAGGGAGGTTTGGCAGCACCTTAATTTCGCACGGTGGATGTTTCTGATGTGAGTAGCTTCTAGAACTCATTTCGGGGTCACTTCGACCTTGATGTGGCTGGTTGGACCAAGGCTTTTGCTACCCTATGGTGTATATGGATGCAGCGGAACAACAAGATATTCAGAGATGAGAGATGTTGGGTGGATAATGTTGTGAGGGTGATTCATTTTTTGTCTGAATTTTGGCTTAATAATTTGCTAAGTTTGATAGAACTTTTTAATACAAATCTTTGGATGATTATCGATCTTGGGTAATCCTCTTTGTTCTTTTTCAAAAAATAAAAAAAAGTTGAGTGAGAAGAAATTCCTTTTTCTTTTGCTTGGAAAAGCATGATAAGCATTGTTGCAAAGAAGATGAAAGAACAAAGACAAAATGCTCTCATCATCAGCACAAGACATGATGATTAATGTCGAGTAGTTGAATAATTGGATGCTAGCCATTCAAGGTGCAGTTGATATTAAAACGTGAGACACCTTAGATGATTATTGAGTAGCAATGCAATGACAAAGCTGGTAGCTTGCACTTGTTCGATGTGCCAAGCCAGAGACTCTTAAGTGAAGACTCTCACCTGATGGAAAGTAATGTTTCCATTTAATCACATATACATAGACTTGGTTTGATATTTTGCTCTTGCTATCTTCCATGCTTTTCATTAGGTTGGTAAAAGGATATGCATTGTCGCCTTTGGTTTTTACATTGGAGCATGTGCCACTTGAATGATGCCCATGATTTTCTTGTTGCCTTACATAGGAGGAAATAACATGAATTTCTTAGAAGGCTCACCTTTGGGAAGGAAGGCTAGCCTCAAGAGTTGGTGAAGTCTATTTGTGCAAGTGCACCTTGATCTTTGATTTTGATGATAACAAAATAATTTGTATTTAACAATTGCATTTTGAGTTATGAGTTCTTAGGTTAATACAATTAGTTAGAAAGTGTTGAAGAAGCTTAAGCTCTTAATCCATGGATATTGAGGAGCTTAGTCATGGTGAGCAAAAGCATCAAGGAGCATGGAGTTTGAGTTTTGGATTCAAAGCTTGGAGCTAAGGACTTAAAGCTTGAGAAAAGAAGAATGGGACTTAGTTTCTATTTGTTGTAATCATTGTATTTTATTTGTTGTCATTTTGTCTCTTAAATTGGTTGTAAAAGAGTCCAAAATAAGGTTAAGAATCTTAGTTAGTCATTAGAATACATAGGGAACCAAACTCAAGCCTTAAAGCCATCAAAACAACTCATCACAGCTCTTAGGCGCCGACCAAAATCTAAATGGGTCAATTGGCTCTTTATTAGTTAGTTGACTGGTCACGCTGCTTGCTGATCGACCACACTATAGGGTGTTGATTGGTTGCCAACCAGTGACCTAGACGTTGGCCCTCTAACGTTCAAATATCTTGGGACTTGAACCAATTAGTTGCCCTATTGATTACGCTTGATTTCCCAAGTAATCCTTTGTAGTCAAACGACCACTAGCCAACTTGCCTTTTAGGAGGGTGTTGGCTGATACTGTAGCAAGCGTCGATTAGTTGCGAAAAATCCCTAAGTTCAGGAACTCAAAACTTAGAAACCTTTAATAGCCACCTCAGTTAATCGATTACTATAGTCCAAGCTAACCAATAGTTGACTTGCTAGTAAAGACCACCTATGACTACCTTGACCTGTTGTAGGGCGTTGACTAATCTTTGAGATTGGTCGATCGATCCTATACTAGCTAGGCAACTAGGCATCGATTGGTTGGTACTGCCTGACGGTTCTGCATTGATTTCCAGAAATCTATTGCAACCAATGTCAGCCATAATGTTCCAATGGCCATATCTTTACCTTAGGCCTATCTTGAGTGTTCCTAAGTTCTCTATAAATAGGATAGAATACTTCCAATCCTACACAAGAGAAGTGAGAAATTACTAGTGAGCCACTACTTCCTACCATACACTTCCACTTAGTAAAAATCAAAGAAGAATAAATTGGTGTTTGCTTTTCAATTTCTGCATTCCACATCCGAGAGCATTAAAACTTCCCACTTCCATGCCAATCCACTTCCACGTTAAGGGAGTATCCTTTACACCTATAGGAGTTAGTTTAACTTTATTTTTTGAGCTCTATAGGTTTTCGAAGTTGTAATGTTGGTTATTTGCATTGCAAATTCTCGTCTCCTCTAGAGACTAAATACTCTTCGTAGAGAAGAGTGATCGTAAAGGTACACTACCCTCGGTCTAAAGTAGTGTTGTTTGTATTGAAGTATCACCCTCATTCAAAGTGATATGTCAGTGAATTTGATCTACTTGGTAGATCGCAAAATCCTAAGTCGAGAGGCTTATGTGGTGATTTTTACCTGGGTTAGGTTTCCACCTAAAAATGCCTTGTCTCGTGTGGTGAATGCCTTTGTGATTGAATTTTATATTTCAATTGTTTATCATATTTCATATTTGCACTATTCATTCCTTCCTTTAGTGCACAATTACAAAGTCTTGGCTAAAATAGTCTTGGAAAGGTGGTTTGATCCTGTTTCAATGCTTATTGGTGGAACTCGTTCTCACAAACAATCCAACTAGTTTAATAATGGTGGCTGAGAGTAGATTTTCGGGTATACTGTTCAACAAGGGCTTAGGATCCCAGCATGCCACTTGATGGTGATTCTTGACTTTTTGTCAAATCTGAAAATCTGCCCTGCCACTTTTCCTTTTGTCAGTCCTGAAGATACTGGCATCGGTCCTGCAGCAAATAGATTCCACAATGAGATTCTTGTGGGCTTTCGGTAATGGTTCGAAAATCTACAACCTAGCTACCTTTCATTAAATCCTTATAAATCCTATAATGTTTGAGTTAGGATATATCAAGGCCCTAACTCTTTTGGTTTTTGGTTGTAGGTCTTGGTCTTGCCATGGATGTTTTTAGAAATAAAGAGCTAAGGGGGAAAACAAAAAAACATATAGTTGTTGGGCCTCTTAAAAATCCCATTTTTGGTGGGAGGGCTGGAAGGTAAAATTTTCATTTATTTTTGGGTGATGGGTTTAGGAGAAGACCATTTCTTCCCCATTGCAAAACCCCCATTGAGACCCTCCTCTCCTTTCCCCTCGAGCGGTGTCAGCCCCTCCTCTCCTCCTCTCCACCTGCCCACCAGCCAGTTTCCATTGCCGTTGCCGCTGCAGTGCCGCCACTGCTGCTGTTGCTGCTGCAGTCATGCAGCTGTGACTGTAGCTTGTGCAGCAGCTGCTGCTGCTTGCATTGCAGCTGTGGCTGCTGCTATTGTTGCTAATTTCGGCAACTGGAGAAGGAGATTAGGCCCCATCGAGGACTTGATTTCTGTAGGTGCATCCCCCTCCCTGTCCCTTGTAAATCCCTAGCCCTAGGTTGCCCCAATCTTAGGGATTTTGGGTGCAATAGGAGCTGATTTTGGTTACAACAAATCCCGATGTCGTCATTGTTATTGTTCTTGCTATTATCGCTAGGGAGGCATAGGGGCTGCTGCAATTGCAAGGAAGGCGATCGCGCAACGAGAAACTATTTGAGGCTCTTACCTTAACCTAAGGTAGGGACTTTTTCCTGTCTCTTTGTGAACCATCTTTTGATGCCAACAAGATGGAGGATAGATGGTATTTAGATTAGTGCAAGATCTGTTTATATTTAAAATTACATTCGTGGAAATGATGAATGGGGTAACCTAATGCATGTGTTAGGATAAAAATAGGGTTGGTATGGCATGGTTGTATGCGGCATATTGCCTATGTAGGCTTGTAAAAGCATCTAAAATGATTTATTGTTGGATGTGGTAGCAATGGGTCCAACGGAGTTTAATGTGCCCCACGTTTCACACAGGCATTGGAAACATGTGGAATCAAGCCATGGATAAAGGGAACTAAAAAGAATTTCATAGGGGCCATAGTGCGCAATACTAGCAAAGCTTAGTGCTAGTCGACCGTGTCAACACAAATGAACCCTTACTAAGCCCTGTTTGGCAAGAAAATGGGGATTTTATCCCCATTTTGGACATCAAAAGGAGGGCCATGTAAGGCCATAATCTCCGAAATGAAAAAATAGAAAGATCTTGTAAACTCCCTAAAATAAGGATGAAAGTCGATTTACTTTGGACAAGTAATGAAGCTGATTTGAGCACCCTGCATCATTGTCTCTAGCCAAAGTCTAATAAAAAGGTAAGTTCTTAGATTCGAGGGATTTCAAGGAAAACCTTAAGAGATCAATAGGTCCATAGGATTATGGGATCCTAGTATTGGACAGGGAATCAAGTAAAGATGGTGAATAGGTCCTAATAGGCAGAATCGTAAGGAATAAAACCTCGACCTGGTGAGCCGAGGGTTTATTGTTGCGGGTTAGAGGCTCGAGAAACTGAGGTAGCTAGTGGCTACTTGTAGTGGACCTTAGAACCTGAAGGGTTCCCTGTTACGATGACATGCTAGGTGGTTGTCGTTGAGCTAAGGTGCCAAGGGGTATCCGAGTAGGACTTGATAAGTTGAAATATATAGATGTGGGAAACGGTCATGGTCTCAGTATCAACGGTGGATTGAGAGGGTGTACTCAGAGGGCCATGTTCCAAGAAGGAGCATGGTGCGGCCTGTTAAACATTTAGCCAATCTCGTCAAAAAGGGTATATAGTCATGGCCTCAACCAAATGGCTGGCTGAAAAGGCACACCTGTAGTATATTCTCCTAGTAGGAGGCATTGGTGTGGCTCATTAAACATCTGACCTACCCTACCACCAATAATTTGAATAATTAATGACTGTATCTTGATGGATACTAGCTGAGTTGCTTCTTATAATCCCGAGGATTTGGCGTGGTAGCTCTTAATAGGCTTGACTCTTCCAACTAACGTTAGCACCATCCTTACCCTACGAGGACGAGTACGCCTCACTCAAGGATTACTAATGCTTCTAGTTTCTCCCCTTATTAAGGAGAGCCAACCCGGCTGGGGCTCCAGAGGAGGGTACTCCCCTATCACCTCTACTAGAGAGAGATGATTTCTAGATTTTGATCACTGAGGCGAGTGAGAGAACAAATATAATAGTAAGAAAGCTCATGAGATAAATACTCAAAAAGTTGGAGTGGTTGGTTAGCTTTTAGCGGAAAGCACGCACATTACCCGTTTCCTTTGTTGTCACGTGTAGTTGTTGCCCTTACTGGGCTAGTTGGCTAATCCCATGTTCGTGACCTATTTTCAGGATCCGATGATGTGGAAAGGTACGTTGGTCATGTGTAGGGAGGAGTGGGTGTATTTAGAGTAGGTGAAGCACTGTTTTTACCTGGCACTGTGGTGTGAGGGCTCGAATGTGGGAGTCCTAGCCCCTGGGCCAACCATGACCTCCCTACTGAGGAATGGTGGGAGGCCCTATCCGAGTTGGTTACTGTAGCCTGCCTCCTTCATCTGGTGATTTATCGGGCTGGTAACTATTATGGATAGATGGCGTACTTGTTGGATCCTTGCCTTTTATTTCTTTTTGTTAGGCCCCTTTTGTATACGATGTAACTAGAGTGGATAGGCCCCGCTTTCTGATATAGTTTTGTACATAAATAGTTTTTGGTAGTTCAAAAGCATGTATATAAACAACAATGATCTTTTTGTAAATGTTATATACATAAATGGTAGATGGTATGATAGTTCCTGTTATACTTGAGATGGAAGATGTGGTTTTCATTTTCTTTTTGCATTGTGGATCATGGGGTGTGCCTGCTTGAATTCTCGTTTATGTTGTTCCATGTGTTTGAATGTAGGGTGTACTTGCCTTATATTGTTGGTATGTATGCATAGGTTCCTTTTTAGGTACAAGATTTTGGAAAAACGTGATAAAATAGGGGAACTCTATCGGAAAAACGTGATATGTACACCCTCTTGTACCTTTATAATGGACTCATATGACCTTAACTTAGTAATTGGGACCCTTGCATCATCGCACCTGTTAATCCACTCCTGAACTGTCAAGGGATTGGCAGGGCATGACATTTGGCATAGGGAATAACTTCCTTCCCTTGGCTTCTTGGGAAGAGCTGTGCAAGACAAAGGAAAATGGGGCTTAGGAGTGCTTAATTTAAGGGTGATGAATGATGCGTTGCTAATTAAATGGGTGCTCCATCTTATGGGTCCTGATTTTTGACTATAGAAAAGAAGCCTTTGTGACTCATAGTGAAACTGTGTTTTGGGAGGTGAGGAGGCTGGTCCCCTTTTTGGTTGGGTCTTCAAGAGATTTTGAGAATGGTTAGGCCTCATTGTAGAAGTTGTCTTGGCGATAGCTCAAGCTTTAGAGTTTAGACTGATGAATGTGAAATTGCACTGGGGGGAGGGTTGAATGGTGTGGTATAAAAGAAAATGCAGAAATAAAAATTTGCTCACCACAAAAATCAATCACAATGACAATACATTTTTAGGTGAAAGCCCAATGGATGAAAACTACCACCTAAGTGACCTCGATTTAGGATTTACCTGACCAAGTCAATCAATAATATTAACGCACTACTTAAATGGAGGTAGTGCAACCTCAATATAACACACAATAGGGACTATTGTTGCACGGTTTCACCACAACAAGTGGTCGGGAAATCATAGATCGAGCACCCAATATAATTAGAACAAAACTGAAAATCCTAAAGGGTAAAAAAATATAGTTTAATTAATTTGGTACTAAGGATCAAGGACTTCCTTAAATATGGATAGTGTACCAGTAGTAGAAGTGGTGCTTGATGCGAGATTGAGAGCTTAAGAATAGGAGCACTTGAGCTTAGGAGTCTTTAGAAAGCTTGTTGGAGCTTAGGAGAGACTTTGGAGTGTATTAGTGTCTAAGCATTGTATTTTGCAATAGAGAAGCCTAGGATTATTTATCGAAGTTAAGAGCTTTTAGAAGGCTTAGGAGAGCCTAAGTAGACGTTAGAAACAAATCAAGAAGATTTGGTTGCAATTAATTTGAGTGTAAAACAAGTGAGTTCTGGATCGGCTATATCAGACATTAATACTGATGGTCAGATGTTTGGGGAAGGGTTATCAGACGTCTGTTGGGGAAGGGGACGTCTGGGCCATAAGATGGATCCTCCTGGAATGTTCCTATCCTAAGCCTAAGACATATGGACATTCTATTAGACGTCTTATATAAAGTAGGTGCAAATAATCAAATCCTTGATGAAGCACGGAGGTTGGATTTGATTTGACAAGAAGAGATTTGGAAATTCAAATTTAAACGGTCATATGTCAGACGTCTAGAAAAGTATCAGTCGTCTGATAAGGATGCATAGGTAGGTGTCATTCAGGTAGATCAACTTTGCCAATTAGACATCTGGTAATATGTTGGATGCCTTATTTTGGCTATTTGATGAGGTGTCTAGAAACTTATTGGATGTTTGATTTAGGCCAGCTCATTTAGGCGGTTTATTCCAATTTAGAAATAAAATTATAACTTGATTTACATTTACAGGAATAGTCTAGTTTCAATGAATCTAGCTTGATGTCCTTCATTGAGGGACTCCTTTGATACTTAATTTTAGTCCTACAAATCTTATCACACAATATATGAGACTAATGTTTATATTTCAACATTCTTATTTAGCCATTAATTTAAGTCTATTTAGAAAATCATCAAAGCTAACTTTATGAGGGGTTGCACCAATAATCTTCCTTCTTTTTGATGATTTTCAAAACATGACTTAAATGTAGTTCAACTTCCCCTTTCTATGTGACCACTTTGAATAAATATAAATTTTATTCCTAACCTACTCCAAGCATTAGTAGTCCAGAAATCTGTACACTTTCTAGGTCCTAGAGTAGCTCAGAAACATACACTTCATAGGGCAAGGAGAAATCTTATCCACTTTATGTAAGTGAACAAAATATACACAATCAAAGACAACTGGAGTGACAGAAAAAAGGTCATCGCCAGGAAACAACATAGAATACAGAGTTTTACATCTTAAGATAGACGAACAAAGACGATAAACCAAATAAGTAGCAATAAGAATAGCATCAACCCAAAAATGCCAAGGAAAATTCATTTGAAATATGATAGAGCGGGCTACATCAAGCAAATGTCCAAGCTTACGTTCAACCATACCATTTTGTTGGGATGTATGAACACAAGTAGTTTGGTGAATAATGTCAAAAAACTTGACAAAAGCAATAGTCCTAGCATTCACAAATTTCAAACCATTCACTCCGTAAAACTTTAATGACAGTAGAAAATTGAGTTTATTTCCATAACAAAATTTTGATAATATCAAAGACTTTGGACTTTTCTTTCATCATAAAAACTCAGGATATCCTGGTATGGTCATCCACAAGAATAAGGAAGTATCGAAATCCTCTAACACTCCTAACCCTACAAGGGCCCCAAACATCAACATAAACTAAAGCAACAATAGACTTAGATATTTTATTCTTTGGTAGAAACGAAGACCTATGGTGCTTGCCCAACTGACAGGCTTGACACCTCAAAATATCAAGAAAAGATAACTAACTCAGGAAACTGACGTCGTAGAACATGCAAACTAGGATGACCAAGTCTCAAATGCCACTGGAGAGCAGTAGTGGCACACAACCTTAGCACTAGAAGAAGGTGGGACATGGAGATAGTAGAGATCATTCTACTCAAGTCCTACACCAATCCACCTCATTGTTTGGAGGTCTTGCAAGACGAAATATTGGTCATGAAATATAGCCTGACATCTCAAATCTTTGGTAATCTGACTAATAGAAATTAAGTTGAGAGCAAATTTAAGAGCATACATGACATTTGAGAGAGGTAAAATGCTAGAAATAGAGATATTTTTGAGTCTAGTGGCTAGTGACAAACCCCCATCAACCACTTTAACTTGAAAAGAGGTAGCAAGATCTCGTAGAGACGAAAATAGGGTAGTATCACTAGTAATGTGGGAGGAGGCAAATGAATCTGCAAACCAAATAGGAGCTTGGGATTTAATTGACATGGCAGAAATACCTGCAGATCTCTGAACTGAAGCAGAAGTAGATGCCTGAGAAGCTATGAAACACTTATAATTAGCCCTGGAAACAGTTATCTGGCTATTATCCTCCTGCACTTGGATGTTATCCTCTGTAGATACTTGGTTGGCATGTGGATCCATACCTTGTGGATAAACATGTTTGACCCAGCATCAGTCCACAGTATGTCTATTCCTGTGATAGTACTCACAAAAGAAAGAATTTTGACCACAACCACGTCTACGTGCACCACCATCACCATGAGGTCTACTACCTCTTCTGCACGAATTTGCTCTACCACGGCCAACAGCAACCATGGTAGAGACATCAGAAGTAGGGACGGAATATGAGGTAGTAAGCCTGGAGAGACGAACATAGATCTGTTAGGGTGAAGAAATCTCATCTAAAGTTATGAACTGATCTTTAACTGCCTTGTATTCAAGACCAAGTCTAGACAGAAGTTGAATGGAACAAATGGCTTCTCTCTGCCTAGCTATCATAGATGCATCTGTAGAGATAGGCTGGTATACATCTTGCTCATTCCAAAGATTTTTCATGGTGCCATAGTACTCAAATAAGGCCATGGTGCCTTTCCGAAGGTTGTGGATATCCTCCACAACTCTGTAAAGCCTGGTGATATTGCTCCTGGGGGAATGGATCTCATGCAGTAGTACCTCCAACATCTTCTTGGCTGAGGCATGAGCCATGACTTGCTTGGCAATGATCTATGTCACACTGCTAAGATGACAAGTGGCCATCCAGTTATTGTCTGCCTCCCAATCTGCATACTTCACATTAGGCACAACATCAGTCAAGGTATATTTCTTCCTATGGGATCCAACGAACCGGGAGGAGGTGGACCAGAGCAAAAAGTTGGATCCATTCAATTTAATCAATGTTCCCTGCATATAAAGGGGGTACTAGTGGTAGAAGTCTTCCCCACTGAGTCACCCACAGCTTCCTTCTTGTCCCCCATAGAGTTCGGAGTTTAGATCCACAACAAACACTGATTTATAGATCTGAAAACTTGATCATAGGATCTCAAATTGCAATTTTCAGACGAAAAAAGCCTCCAAAAGCTACATACAAGTAACACGAAGATGATTTTCAGATCATGTACCTTCTTGGTACCACAATAGAACTTGCTTGCACACGCTAGGACATATGAATAGCCTTAGCAATGCTGTTTAAACTGTAGAAACTCCTCTTGAGAGAGTTGTGAGGCTAGATGTGAACTGGTAACCCTGGTTCTATGCAACACAGCCTCTAGAAGATGATCTAGAAGCCATGTGGACCCACGGTAGGGAAGGTGATGTCGCCTAAGGCCTGCAACCACGCTTAAAGCAGTCGCTGCGCAGTGGAGGGCGACGCTACAACGCCCACGGTAGTAGTGGCGGTGCAAGGAGGTGCGATTTGCGTTGCCTAGGGTAGCTGTGGTGATCGATGGGGCGACCTACGTCGCCTAGGGTTGTGGCGGCGCTGGGTGGAGACCCTACTTTGCCTCGACGTTGTAAGCCTCTTGGCAGAGGTCGACGGTGCTGGTGAGGGGCAATGGTGCTACTCCTCACCGGCACTGCTAGCCCTGTTGGTGGCTGGCGACGCTGGAGAGGAGGGGTAGGTGGTGTTAAGGCTTGAAGGCTAGGGTTTAGTGGGATACCAGAACCCCGGTCTAGGATCATTAATCTGATACCATGCTAGGATCGAAATGAAATAGATTATTTTGAGAGACCCTCGTCCTTTATATAGAGAGGCACTAGAATGAATTAAAAGTATACCCCTTCACTATAAAAGAAAATAAAAACACCCACCGCACATAACTCAACAATATTCTTAGTGGACCCCGTCACTCGCACAGTCGGTGTTATTCGATCGCCTTCGTGGATTCCCATGTCTCTCTTTTTCTCTATTTTTCTTTCCTTACAGGGAAGCGTGGGGCCAAACACACTAGTTATCTTCAAAGAGGAAGCTTTTTGTACTCGTGTTTATTCCATACTCCAATTACATCACGATTCACAATGAATAATTTAGTGCTACATTTGCATATGTTGGTTTCTGTTAAGTGCTTGATGTGGAAGTTGTAGATTCATAGTATTTGCAATTATTGGAGTATTAAGAATTATTTCTATTTATGTTTTGTTATTTTCCAATTCTTTTGGGTCTACCATGTAATTTTCGTAACCCTTCTTTATGCAAAGGGGTTAGGATTTTCTTTTGAAATGAGAGTCATTATTCTTTTCTTGCAACATGGCGTCAGAGTGGGAATGACCCTTGAGAATCTCCCATGACCAATCCTACCTCTCCTACTCTCTTGTGTGCCCTTGTTTGCTCACATGCCACTGCCATACTCTCTTCTTGCCCATAGTGTACACGCACACGGGTCTCCCCACCTTCGTGAGTCACTGCATGAGGCTCCAACTTTGCTGCATGCTACCAAGTGTGGTGCGTGCCCTATCACCACACCACGATGCATGTGGTCATCACTACGTTGTGCACTTTTGCGTGTGGTGTAATGCTTCCCACCATGCCTTGTGCACATGATGTGGCTACATTGCCACATGCACACTTGCCTTGTGCCGCTCCTTCCTTACGTGCACTGCATGTCCCTGCCCTTCGCACACATTGTGGGCAATCCCTTGCCATGCATGTGGTCGTGTGGTTGTTGCTACTCTGTTGCACATAGCCCCATGCGCTACTCCCTTGCAGCGTATGCATAAGCTTGTGGTTGATCTACCTTACTGCATGCAAAAGCTTGCATTGCAACCCTGCCTTCATATGCATCCCTGTGTGCGTACTGCTACCCTAATGCGTACATCCCATGCACGATACTATTACCCTAGTGTGCATCCTCACGTGTGCATTTGCCTATGACATCTGTGTTCTTTAATGGGAATTGGGGAGCAAACCTTACTTTACTATTGCTATTGCTATGAGGTTGCTACAACCCCTGCCCCAACTGCCTCTACTGATCAGAATGCTAGACCTTCTAATCCATCAATTGGCTTCTCTGATGAAGTAAGGCTCCTTTCAGAGTCGCTAACTGGTGGGGGATTTGAGTAAGGTTCTTTTCTCCCATCGCTACTATTGCCTACCTGCTTGAGATTGTCTATTGTCTTTGATTGCCCATTATTGCTTGGGATCATCTCCTACTTCCATTACTACTTGCTTGGGAACACTTCCCTATCTTCGACTGCTAGTTCTGCTACAGTTCTACCACTCTTTTATTGTCTGTTATTATTGCTATTTCTGCTACAACGTACCACTGTGTACTGCGGCTGCTGCTATTGTTACAACTACCACCTGCTCTAGTTTACTACCTACTCCTACAGATGTCTACATTGTAGAGTGCGGGTTCATGTTTGTTTCTTGTAACAAATTGGCCGTTTTATACTCCATCTTGGGAGGGAGGGAGTATTAGGAATAGTCATATAGAGTCCTAGTCTTATTTCTATTCTTGTTTTGCTATTTTTTAATTCTTTTGGGCCTACTATGTAATTTTCCTAATCCTGCTCTCTATATAAAGGGGCATTAGGGTTTTCTTTCGGAATAAGAGAGTCATTGGTCTTTTCCTCCAACAGCTATATTCTTGTCTTGTAGAGTCCAAATTATGGATAGCATACTAACCATGAGAAGATGTAGATCCGGTTGACTTTGCCATGTGGTACACCTATCGTTGTTTTTGTTGGTGATGATTTTAGCGTCATATCTTTCATCAAGACTCTTCTTTTTACTTATAATTGTCCTCACAGATCCATTTAATTAGTCATTACCCACGGCTCACTGACTGGATATCTATTTCAATGTTGCCCTTGGGAAGAAAGGGCCTGCTTAGACACTGCGCTAGAATTGCTTGCAGCTGGTTCTTTCTAAGATATTTCTGTGATCTAACACAACAGTTTCTGATAACTACATTTTATTGTCTGGAATTTCCAAGCAAAATTTGGTGTAAACAAACAATGTGGGCTCAACTGCAATGAAAAACTCAGGCATTTAGCTGCTTTTATAAAGGACCCACAGGACACAATCTTCTATTTTCCTTTTTCATTTTTTTTAAAAGTCAATTGTACATCTTGTGGCCAACCATTAAAATGTTTATCATAATCCTCTTGCATTTCAGGGTGTTGCTTACCTGTTACTTAAAGAATCATTGGAACTAGGAAACAATCCAATGGCCAGTAAGGGATCTCCCCTTCATGGTCCACGCATAAAACTTAATGAGAAGGCACAGAAACTGTTTCTGGAGAACAAGGAGCATACCTTTGAAGCAAAAGCTGCTGAAGAACATGCAAAGCTATTGAGGTAAGTAGATCAAAGGAGCTAAGTTTTCCTTGATATATATCTTGTAAAGATTGCTTCTACCAATATTTGTGGTTGTCATGGTTCTATTAATGAGGCTTGGATTCTTGAAGCCATGTCTGAAGATTTTGTTCATAGCATGCTCTTTCCTGAATAAAATCATTACTTGCTCTCACTAGATGCTCAACAACCCAAGCCTACATAGGCAGTTAAAATGACTAGTGCTCAGGAGAATCAGCTTGGATTGCAAAGAGGCTGTCCAGGATGCGACTGACACCATGTGGAGACATACTTGGAAATTACAACTACTGTACATTCTTTGCATTAGGTGTTGTCAACTTTAAGAACTTTTTGACACCATTTGGTTCTTCCAAGTCTCAATTTAGAAATCTTTCCGTTGTATCATTATTTCACTTTTACTCATGTTATATGGTTATATTGCTTTTTATCTATCTGTAGAGAGCAAAGGATTGCTCACCCTTACTAAGGCATCTACATGTTTTTCCGTAAATTGACCAAATTTTGAGCTACTGTCCCTCATTTCCTAATTTCTTATGATTCAAGCTTTAACGTAATATACTTTTTTTTCTGAACTTAAATTACAATATCCTTGTAAACCTCTTTATAGCCTTAACCTGTCTAATATTTTAATTGATTCAATATGAAATGGTGCATGTGAATCATCATATTATATTTCATATATGTATTTCTCTTTACTGTCTTCCTTTTTAGAGTACCATGTAATTCTTTTTTATTTGTTGAGGAATATAGTACTATGTATTTTCCATGAACTTGCCCACATGGTCAGTGTTAATGCATAATGACACCACTTAGGACATAGGGGGAAGGGGAGTGATTTGTGCTTAAACAAGCAACTAAAAATTACTTCACAAGCAAACCACAATTGAGACAGTTATTTATAGAGGAAATCCAAACTCAAGAAAAACCTCTACCTAGATATTCTCTATCTAAGATTTTGCCCCTACTTTAAGTAGGAATCACTATGCCACACTACAAATTCAAGAGTGGTGTACCTCGGTTTACAATACCTCTTCTTAGACACCCCCAAGAAGAATTTTGTTTCTCTTCTTTCAAGAACGGGAAGCCTACAATCGAGGCACCTAAGATACAACAAAATATGAAAATAAATGAATAAGTCCTATAGAGCCAACAAGTATATGGGCAAATAAATGCAGTAGGACTTAAATAAAATACTCCCTATACTTCCTTTAAGTCAAAATATCGGAGTTTAGTGCGAGTGAAGTGGACTACGGAAGCTCTTTGTAAGAATGAATGAAAACTTGAGCACTTTATGAACAATAGATCTCTCAAGAGAATTTGAATTTAATAGCAAGTAAGTGAGTTGTGTATCTAAGCTCCAAGTCATCATAAGGTATTTATAAACTTTGATTTGAGGCTTGGTTACCACTAAAAATTCGTATGGCAACTTTTGGATTTGAAATGAAAAGATGCATTTATGAAAATATTGGAGCAGTTCAAATAAATATTAAAATTAATCAATTAATCACTCATAGTAGTCAATTAATACATCGTAGTTAATTGATTAATGAAAGAAAAATTGATTGATTAATTTCTGTTCAACACAAAAGTGTCCAAAGCACAAACTAGCAAAATTAATCAATCAATTAATTTTGTTAAATGATTAATACAAGCCATTAATTGATTAATTTATAGTTTAAATTGATTAATTTCCCCCATAAATTTGAAATTAATCAATTAGCCTTTTTTTTTAATCCATTAATTTTTTACTTTGAACGTTGGTTGGTTTAAAACTTGTGTTGCTTGACAAAGGGGTGCTTAAACCAATTACCAGTGTTTTAGACTAAGTGATAATGACTTTAATTAATTAATTTTCATCTTAAAACGAGTTTTGAACATTTTTCTAAATAGTTTAACTTATTAAGTCTAAGGGATGTATTGTGTGTATGATATGCACTTGGCTATTTAACAAAGCTTTTAAAAACAGAAGAAATATTACATGAATCATGCCTTGAGTCTTCTTGATGCTCTCCTTGAAGCTCCATTGTATCTTCGTTGTGAGCTAGGCTATCATTGAATCGTTATCATTTTCTAGCCTTATTGTATACCATTGTTAAGCTCTACAACACATTGTTAGGCTTATGTTTAACATCAAATTTGATTCATTACTGCCCAGCACTGACAATCTCCTCATTTTTTATGTTTGACAAAATAAGTCAATCATAAAGATATGAAAAAGAGATATAAAATATATTGCAAATAAATATTATGAAGAGAAGTGAGTTTTCCTATAAAAAAGAGTGCATGGATTCTATATCAAGTTCAAATGTCATAAAATATCTTTATGCAAAAAATTTCTCCCCCCTTTTGTTAACATTAAAAAGGAATATAAGGGATGCAAACAAGAATATAAGCATTCAAAAATAGCATCAATCATTTATACAATTGTAGGACTCAAGTTTAAACAAGATAGATAGTGCAGGTCTAAGAAGTTCTTAGCTACTATAGACCAAAGAAATATAAATTAAGCTACTAGGTTCATTACGAGTACAAGGCATAATGAAACGAAACAACTAGAACAAGAAAGATATTAAAAGTCTTCTATTGCATCCTTTACTCTTCAATTCTTTGAGATCCTTCTCGATCGTGGCCAAATCTTCCTTAATGCTCATCTTGAAGTGAGAAAAGTGAGCTTTAATGCTATCTAGCACTTTCGCTATTTGTTCATGGTGTTCATCTTACTTCCTCATGATGAGAGTCATGAGACCAAGATCAGTCACATAGATCGGGTTGGCATCACCATTAATGTAGTTCCAATCTAATTGTATGTATGTTCCTTATCATGTGGAGGAGTATGATAGGAATAGAAGGGGGTGCGCTAGAAGAAGATCCTCCACTATCATATGCCAAAAGTGGTTGGAACATCATCATTACTTTCTGTATCATCATCATCTTCTTCATCTTCATCTCCAGCATGAACAACAACCTTGTTCATCCTTTTAATGGTGACACTGTCAAAAAACTAAAGTTTAGAGTCCAAAGGTTGCTGCGAGAGATCAAGAGAGGTTTCGATGAAGAGATGGGAGAGGAGTATGCCAAAGGGAAGAGGTCTAGAATGAATATCATTCATCTGAGTAAGTATCATAATGGGCTAATCAAGCTTAATCTTATTGATGAGACAATAAACCGCATAAGTCGTGTGGTAGGGGCGATGATTGAAGCCACTGGCCTTCCTAAAGACACTCCAATCAATAACTTGGGCTAAGAATCGGTGCATGAAATCAAGTTTCTTGGATGATAGAAATCAAGTTGTCTTATTCCATACCCATACCTCTTAATATATAGAGGTGGAAATATTACAAGAGTACTCAAATAAATAAAGAAATATAACCAACCACAATAAATAATAAAACATTGTTAGTATGTTTGTGTTTAGACACTCCTTCAATTTTATGTACTCTTTTGCTATTTTATATTTCTGCCTAGACATGTACTGCAATTATCCTTTCATGTCTCTCTATATAAAGAGGTGTAGGGTTTCATAGTTCAATAAGAATTCTCAATTATTCTGACTTGGTAGGGGGAAGCATGGATGGTTTTTAGCCTTCTTTCTGGATGGGCGGTACTCTTGGTAGGGGGAAATTCTGCAGATCTAAGAAAGAGAGGGCGAAGGTGTTGGCGGTCCTATAGGGTGTGTGGCTGGGGAGGAATAGTCATGTTCAGGAGCAAGACGTCTTATGTTGAAAATATTATTTGCTCCATTTCATCCTAGGTGGTGTTTTGGAATTCGACCATGTAATTTGTAATCAGTCTATTTCAGAGTAATGAAATTGGGTGGTTATCGCACAGATAACCACCCTTCAACTTTTCAAGAAAAAAATATTCTGACTTAGTATCAGAGCATCGTTCCTAAATTGGTGCTCTAGTATCCCACCCGCACAAGGACTTCGTACCCCTCCACCCTAACTCGCCTCTCTTCTCTCTTCCACCGGTTGTCCCATCTTTGCCACTGTCGTTGACCACAGGGGAAGCAGCAGTGGCGTCGCCGCTACCGCCTGTAGGTGGTCAAGCAGCCTCCCTATGCCAACAAAGGAGTAGCATCCATTAAGGATGCTGCTAGGGGTTTCCCCGTGCCTTAGCATGTGTTTTGGTTGATCCGAAAGGGCTGTGGTGACTCTTGGGGTGGTTTCTAGGACTTCAAGGTCTTAGATTTCATGATCAAGAGGTCACTATTTTCCTGATTTCTATGCTTCAGATTTGAAATCGTGTTTCAGATCACGTTTGGTTACATTTTCCCTTTCCTATAGGCATGATGGCATCATCTAGTAGTTTGGAGGCATGATGCTATCTCTAAGGATCTTAGAATGATGTATAGGATTTTTAGATAGATTGATGGCATTTGTATTGTCACATAGGATTTTAACTTTGTCAAAAGTTAATCCAAGTCTTGTAAAGTTTGTTTCATCCATAACACCTGTAAACATGTTAAGGCAGTCAAAATATATTTTGCCTCGGTTGTTGAAAGGGCAACACAGTTTCATTTCTTGGATAGTCAGCATCACTGAATGCAGATAGTTCAAGGATCAGAGTTCTTGGGTAAAATAAACAATACTTGTGTTTTTTAGGTGTCTAAAAATTCTCTTAAATGCATTTAGTTGTGACTCTTTAGGTGAAACTTGGAAACATACACATAAACATGTAGAAAATATCATATCAGGTCCACTTGGAGTTAAATATGGTAATGACCTAATTATAGCTTTGAATTTTGTTTGATCTTCCTTACCTTTTTCATTCATATTGATGAGGGAGGAAAAATCCCCATATAAGTCTAATTAAAAAGGCCTTGCAAAGGCCTAAGAAGAAACTCACAAAGGCCCAACCAATAGAGGCTAAAAGTCTAACATCATAAGATCCAACTGGATTGAATAACCAAGTGGACAATCGCCCAAATAGGCGGATCCTTACCAACAAACCCAACTGAATAAAGATACCCTTAGTCGGATAACTCAGACGAATAGATGCATAAACTCAGCTTATCCGCCTAAGGATGTAGGCGAGTAGATGGATTCCCTAGTTGACCAAAAGGGTTGGCGGATGGATAAGTTCCTCATCTGATTGAACAGCCTTGCATACAGGCAAACATGCCCCCCCTTTCGACAGATTCCGATGCTGACAAATACCATGTCCATTACTCCAGTATCACGTCCACCAATGAACGTAGGTGACATGTTCGGAAACGTGTATGACGTGCCATTGATTTGACCAATCATTATGGTCATGATCTAGGTATCACGCTTAGGAGTCAATGCCCACGTGACGAGGAGCTATGTTATTTAAGTAGGCTTTGTTTGAGGTTACGTGCATGTAAGGCGAGAAAGAGAAAGGGTGAACTCTTGTATTTTTAGATATGACCGTTTTAGTGGAAATTTGAGAGTGAGAATACTCTCCCTAGATGTACAACTATTTCAGGTGGAGTTGGGTTACGAAATTTATCTTGCGTGTGATTGCTTGGTATTGTGAATGGATATTTCCCTATTTTTGAACTTGATAGGGCTTAGCAAAGAAAGGCTCCAATCAATTGATGCTACCTGTGGAATATTAAAATATCTTCGTACTACTTTTTTACTTTCATTTTTTGATACTATCCCTCAATTAATGGCCCCTACAATTCATCATTCCCTCAATGCAAATCGTAAGAACGTTGGACCTAAAGAGTTTAGTGTAGCTCAGTCTCACCGCCAGTGACAGATCGAGATGGTCGACAAGTAGGACATTGCTCCTAAAGAAGGGTCCATTATGGACCCGTTGAAAGAGGCCTAAGAAGAGTGCAAATACCTTGTTTGCCTCGCAGTTCTCCAGGCAGAATAGGAGGTTGTTATAGGTCAAGTCCTCGAGGTGTGCGAGCTCAAAGAAAATGTTCAATCACAGACTCCGCCTCAAGCCTCAAGCCAGGCAGACGACTAGCCGCATTGGCACTGGGTGGTCAAGGAGGAGAATGCTTGGCTTCACAAGCAATTGGAGCAACTCAAACGGCAGATCAAAAGACCTGAAGGAGAGCCCTTCAAGCTCCCCCTCGTCCTCCACCTCTGTGTGATTTTGAGGAATAGTCGGAAGCATGGGCATTGCCGCCCAACAGTGGCGACTCCCTCTCAGAGATTGTCTGCCAAGTTATGCAGGCAATGAGGGGCATCCGCAACTGGGTGTATGTAATGTAACAACATAGCCCTTTACAAAGGAAGTGACAAATGCACCACTTCCTAAAAATTCAAGCTCCCTACTCTCCCTTGGTATGATGGAACGACTGACTCAAATAGCTTCATTGGCAATTATTGACAGACGATGCTAGTCCATGAGTGCCCAGATATGGTGTTCTAATGGGTTTTCCCATCTTAGTTTATTGGCATGACTTAAAAATGGTTCAAGAAGTTCTTGATAGGCCAAATCTCTTGCTTCTAGGAGCTGGCCGATAAATTTTGCCAGTACTTTGCTAGCCAATGGAGGGTTTGAGATAACCTTGGAAGACTATTTGAGGTTAAGCAGTGAAAAGGTGAGTCCTGCTCCTACCACGACAAATTTAAGGCCCACTAATACTTCAAGTGCAGGAGGCCTCGTGACGTGATTGCTATCCAATACTTCAAATATGGTCTGTTGAACCGGTGTGATATTGACGATTTTCTGCCTAAAAACATGGCGAAACTGTGGGATAAAACCACATGTTTCAAGGAGTGGGACAACTCCTTCCACTCCCAGGGCCAGTTGACTGATAACATAGGAGAGGAGAGCCACACTCCCCTCAAGGATAGGTAGACAGTCATTGAGATTCTCAGAATCGAGGTCGAGGTTCATGCTTCAATAAGCAGAAGGGGCGATTCCCCGACTAGAGGGGCGACCACCAAGCCCGCAACCAAGATAGAGGGCCCTGACCAACTCGAAGGGAAATGTACCAGGAGTAAACCCCTCTTGTTGTCAACCAAATAGGTGTGTTAACTGAGGTCTGGGTGACTAACAATGACCTCCTACCTCTACCGCCTCCTGAAAAGTGGCAAAATAATAATGGGCCTTATTATCAATACCATAAAGCCTGTAGACATCCCACGAAGAGCTGTTGTAATCTTAGGGATTAGATTGAATATCAGATCCGACATGATAATTTGGCCCAATTTGTCAAGCATAATGACGGCCAAGATAGGGGGAAGCAACCCCTAAAAGACCCTGAGGAATTCCACAAGGAAATGTTCTAGCATTCACGCAAAGTAAATATGCTCCTTGTATAAGAACTGGCAGAGATGAATGCCACTCTTACCCTTAAAAAGCAAGGTCTAGCCAGAGACCTCCCGCCCTAAGATTACCACTAGAGGGCCTTGGTACTTTTGGCCAAGAGGAGAGCTGCCTAACAAATTAGCATGCCTCGCCAAGAGTCTACCATGGCCACAACAACCTTAGGAGGGGAAGTTGAGGTGATTTTTGGCGTTAATGCTACACTACGCAATCAATTGGCTCTATTTAAATCTGTCAAATTTCACGACATATGCATGTCGGCACAATGGCAAAGAGCGACTCATTGACATAACATCGAGTAGGCGGCTTCTACCCTTTACAGGCTTTTACCAAACCCAGGCATCCATGTGGACCCTTTCTTAATTACCTTGCTCATAGTAGGGCAAAATTAGTTGCGGCTTTGGGTTGACAAAGGGAATGCGGTAGATGTCTTATTCTTGAAATTCCTTGTGAAATTAGGGTTCTAGGATAGGATTTGGCCCTCTCGACATACTTAGTGATTGCTTTTGGAAACTACAAGGTCATGCCAAAGGGGGAGATTGAGTTCACTATCCATGATGGGAGCCAGCATAGCTACTATTGCTGTGGTCAATCTAACGATGACATATGATTGGATTATTGGCCGCCCCTTTACTTATTCAGGGCCATTGTCTCTTTCTACTTCCGATTAGTATTATTCCAATCACCTAATAGGATAGGGATAGTTCACAGAGACTAATTAGTCAGGAGAGAGCTCCTACGGGTAGTGCCCGAATGGCGTATAGAGAGAAAACCCCCAAAAGCACAGAAGTGAGGGAAGGAAAGAGCCCAAATACATACAATTTAGGGGAACTCAACTTCAAACTCCTCAACCTTGCCAGTTGTGGGCCCTGGTTCATCGACTTTGATGGTTTAGCTCTTCTTTGGTCTACCGGACAAGCTGGTATGGGTGGGAGCAGACTGCAGCTCTCACAAGGTTCAACAATTATTGGTGCTCCTTTAGGCTAGTTTGGATGCCTTTGCCTGGTTTGCCAATGACCTATTGGGTGTGAACCCGACAATCTTGAAGCACTGCCTAACTATTCAGGCACGCCAGCATAAATTAGTCGAACAATGGCAACTGGCTATGGCTGAGGTTGACAAGCTCCTTAAGGTGGGGTTCATCGAAAAATCTTTATACCCGGAAGGGCTTTCAAACATTGTAATGGTGAAAATTTTCAATGGCAAGTGGCGGATGTGCGTAGACATCATAAATCTTAACGATGCCTACCCCAAGGATGACTTTCCCCTACCCAAGATAGATGCACTGGTGGACTCCTGCCCATAGTAGTCATGTATGTCTTTCTTAGATGCTTATAGTGATTATCACCAGATAAACCTAACTCCGGCAAATTGACCTCATACATCCTTTATAATGATAAAGAGCTATTTCAGTATCGTGTAATGTCGTTTGGCTTGAAAAATGTTGAAGCCACTTATCGTCTTGTAAACATGATTTTTTCAAAAATAATAATAGGCACTTGAAGTGTACATTGATGACATGCTCGTAAAAGGCATCAATTTCTTAAACCATTTGGTTAATTTGATAGAGGTCTTCCAAGTTTTAAGGGATACCCGGCTCAAATTAAACCAAAAGAAATCTACATTTGGTGTCTCCTTAGGAAAATTCCTAGGTTTCTTAGTCTCCAATCGTGGGATTCACATTAAGATTATGACGGATTGTCATCTCCTTCAAATACAGGAGTTTCATAAGAAAATGGTCTTTTTAAATCCCAAATGTTTTAAAGTTGTTTAATCTTTCTTGAACGGACAACCTAATCGTATGTTGACAAACTATTATAATTTCCCCATACTTGAAATCCTGACAACTTTATTAAGTCTGTGCTCAACTTATTCCTTTGATTCCTGGAAGAATATCGATGAATTTTACCATCAAACTTATCATTAAACACTGTAGTTCGTCGTCTATGCTTAATAGGCAAGAATCTACGGTGAGCCAAATGACAAAACTTGTTACCTTCAGGTAGTCGAAGATAATGAGGGTCATCCATATATATTGGACAAGCAGAATTTCCTTTTTCACTCCATTCGAATAAATTTGTATATGCGGGGAAGTTGTTAATGGTCCACAATAAAGCAGCATGCATATGGAAAAATTCTTTCGTATGTACATCATATGTTTAAATATCATTATACCACAACAGTTTCAGTTCATCTATGAATGGTTGAATATAAATGTCTATTGCATTCCCTGGCTGCTTTGGACTTAGGATCAGGAGAGTCAATATCATAAACAACGATCGCATACAAAGCTAAGGAGGTAAGTTGTAAATTATCATCATGACTGTCAAATTAAATACAATGGGTACATGTTCTTAAAGGGATTAAACTCATCACTTGCAAAATCTAATCTAACATTTCGTGCATCTTTTGCAAATATTAAATGGATGCTATCAAACTTTTTCTACTCTGTGAATCAATCGGATGACGAATGCGGTCATCTCATGACTTATTATGTATCCCGACGACATATCATCAAATTTGCAGTTCTGCTTGAAATAAAAAGGCGTTGAAGCTTAGAAATCAATGAAAAATAATTTTCCCACTTTGTATCTTTCTACACTATACTATGGAAAACTATTCAACTCTACATATTCATTTCTATATAGCATGCAATCATTTGGATATACGTCGATTTTCTCACAATCTAAATTAAGGACACAAAATTATTTCTTTGCATCATATCATGTCTTTGGAAAGGCATTGAGTGGAGATCACGAGGGATCCAACATGATCTCGGGAAGGGGCTCAAAGGCTTGATAGCACGAACAACTCGACATGCCTGTAAGGAGAGCATATCAATAATGCTGACATTTTTTACTTATCCTTCAGAAAAAAGGTATGGATGTCAAAGAATAAAAAAGTATAAGTTTTAAAACAATTTGAGCACCATAAATAGCATCAATCGTATGTCGATGACAAAAAAACGTATAGATGTATTGCGTCTTATTCACTCCCACCACCATAATGCAAAACAATAAACTTTACCTTAGGAACAAAGAAACATGGAGCCTTAGTTACCTTAGTAAAGGCTTCATAGCCCTTCAATATTTCCAGTATTATGACCTCAACTTGTGGCCTTTAAAATGGTTAATTTCACTCACATTATAGCATGATACAAGACAAAGCAGAAAAAAGAGCAAACCGTCGAGACAAAATCATTCTAACTGGTCAAGATAAGAGATAGTGCATCAAGGATTGTCAACCATGTTGAGTCAACCATAGTGAGGCAGACAACAGTAGTTTTCCTTGTGTAGCTGATTGGTGGATCATCTTCTCACCTGGGAAATCAATCTACATACAATGGCCTAGATCTTATAGTCTTCATTAGGAACAAAATGTTAACTTTTGGATTCAGAATAAGTGAGCACCTCACCTCACCCATCTCTACAGCTTCATCTGTTAGAGTGGCAATTGAAGCCAACCCCGACAAAATTAAGGCGGTAATGGAATTGCACCCTTCAGTTAACTTGAAGGGTATAGTTGACGTTTAAAATAAGTGGAAATGAATCAAAGCATAAGACAATTAAAGAATACTTGGGTTTACGTGAAAACTCCACTCACGAAAAGCGGGGAGAAAACCACGGGAGAAGGCCCTGATAAGGCTCTAATGTTTCTATTCTTCTCAAAGGAATATGAGAGGAGTACGCGCCTATTTATAGACCACCACTCACAACACAAAATCCACATCCTCCAATGTGATAATAAACCAACAACTCAATCCTCTCAACACTCCCCCCTCAACCTGAAGCATGGAATGCTTAGCTTGTAACACAAAAAGAATCCACTCTACATAGCAAAACAAACAATATTCTGGACCGGTTCTTGCTTGTAGGCAGGAACACAAGATGGAGTTGCTGGACGAACTGTAGTTGGCTCTAAAAGAGGCCTCTCCTCTGGAGACCTAGTGATGGTGGCTACCCATTCAATATCCCTGACATGAGTCTTCCTTTGAAGACCTTGAAGTTGTACCTCTCACATAGAAACCATCTAGGCCCTTCCTCTGAGGACCTCAAAAAAAGATCTCCCTTTCCCTGGAGATCTTGAAACTCTAGACTAAACAGAGTTGAATTTCTCATGTGAAGATTAGCTAGTAAACAAGTTCGTAGTAGTATCCGATGTCACCCATCGTGCCTTGAAACTACAACAAAGGGACTCTCAAATGGAGGTGACTACAATAGGCTTCCATACTCCCCCTCTCTCATACTCATATGGGAGAAGAAAATAAATAATGAGAAGAAATGACAATGAAAATAGAGCTCTTCTCTTCAATTCATTTTTTTTTCTTTGAAAATTTTCTTCTTTTCCTCCTTTTTCCTTTTTTTTTTGTTTCTCTCTCTTTTCCTTTTTTTCTTTTAATTTTTCCTCTTCATCTTTTTTCTTTCTTTCTTCTCTCTCTCTCTCTCTCTCTCTCTCTGTTTCACCTTTTTTTTTCTCTTTTCCTGTTTTACTCTTCCTGTCCCTTTCCTTTGCACCACTTCAAAGAGATTCAAAATAAAAAAGAAAACAACGCTTCAACAAGGAGCACCAAGCTTCCCCTCCTCCGCTCCATCGACCTCGCGCCACCCACTCCAAGCATGTTGCCACCCCGCCCTGCAGGGCCTCCACTGATCACCGCCATCGACACCACCTTCGACAACCTAGAAGATCTCCATCGTCATCAACGCGCCAAGTCACCGTCGCAATCTCGCAGCCCCTTCTCCTTGGATCTGTGCTGTCAACACCGGTGCAAACATCACGCAGCGCGCCTTCAGACCTCGCACATCGTTCCATGAGACCTCAAGCAGTGTGCCTTAAGACCTTCCGCAGCACGCCTTCATAGCTGGCGCTGCTCCTCCCCTTTGATTTGCTGGTCACACTAATCTCGAGGGAGGTGCTATAAAAGGTGGAGCTAAACACCACCAAGTACCTTGTGAGCCACTGCAAGGGCTCCTTCCACAAGCACACATGTTACCACGACACTAGTAGTGATAGTAGCAACACCACTAACTCCTCACCCAACAATAAGAACATCAGCAGCAATGGTGCTCGGTCCAACCCCCAAGGGAGGAGGGTTGCTTCCATTGGGTCCTTCTGGGTGTATCGTACAGCACAAGGGGAGTCAAGGGAGGTCAACGCTGACCTCTCCATTGCCTTCTTCACCTTCCTCTGATCGTTGAGCTCCAACCTTGTTCACGTGAGGTCTTTGCCACACTTCTTGCGTCGACTTCGCCTCCACGAGATCTCCGTCGAGATCACCATCATTGCGATCTTTGCATTTGCAACTGCCTCGGGCAGGAGGTGCTTGTGTCGCCTCCAAAGCACTGAGATCTTGTACACCGTGGCCCTCCTGGATGCGGAGATGGCGAGGTTCTGGGCAAAGTTCCTCCTGATCCGAAAGGTCCTGCTTGCCCACACATAGGTGGAGTTTCTCTGGTGGATGGATTCGGACGCCATGTTCATAGACATGGCATTCGAGGTCCCCTTTGAGAGGTACAAGGACCTCAATCTCGTCCTCCAGAAGGGTCGTGTTGCCTCCGCTTTCTTCGGTCATGCTACCCTTGTTCTCGTCGCCTTGGCATGGCTGCCATCGCCATCGCCTCCATCACGCGAGATCTACATTGCCTCTTCATGTCGTGGTGTCAGGATCTTCGCCTCCTGACCAAGGTTCGAAATGTCGATTTCGACACCGTGCCGATGAAATTGTGAGTGTGCATTTCGCTGGTATGTCGAGGGCACGCTGTGGAAATACTCGTTTTTCGATGAGCATGCCCATTGGCATGCCGAGGGCATGTCATGGAAATGTCGAGGGCACGTCGTGAAAATGCCTGTTTTTATTATTACGTCTGTTAGTGACGTAATCATTTCATTCGTTATATTTTATTTTTATTGAATTTTTAAAAATAACGATGCGGAAATGAATTTGTCTATTATTATTTTATAGGTTTTTTATGATTCCATCTGTCAGTGACGACGTAACGTACTGTGTGAATGTACAAGTACAACTCATACATTGTACAACTCAATGATTGTGTAATGAATTAATAATTACTTG
Source organism: Thalassia testudinum (assembly GCA_037157565.1). Taxonomy (NCBI): domain Eukaryota; kingdom Viridiplantae; phylum Streptophyta; class Magnoliopsida; order Alismatales; family Hydrocharitaceae; genus Thalassia; species Thalassia testudinum. The sequence continues at coordinate 17,088,211 of JAZHRO010000015.1, read as the reverse complement.
ATTGCTCAATAATTGCTTTGCTACCAAGTTATAGCAATTACAAGCCAACAATGTGGCATGGTGCGACCGCATCAAGTGCGGCTACAAGGACCACGGCAACGATAGGCTGGTAGCGAAGCTGCAAAAGTACGGAGTGACAACGTGTCAGCGTCACGACAACAGCAATTGGAGCGGCAGTGACCAGCTGTCGAAGTAGCAGCGATAGCAACAGCGACGAGCGGTAGCGGCTGGAGCAACAGCGTAGCGGCGGCTGGTGTTGCAGTGCAGCGGCAATAGGCCCAGGCAAAGCAGCATCGGCATCGGCATCTACATGCCGGCATGCCACCCATATTGTCGGCATGCCATCGATATGGTCGGAATGCCGGCGGCATTCCTACTTCTCGACAGCTAATCCATGTCGGCATGGCCATTCCCAGAAAAATGCCATTTCTATGGCAAGCCATTGGCATTTAAAACCCTGTTCCTGACTCGCGTCGAGATCCACGTAAGACTAGCGTAAGTCCTTTGGTGCTCGGTGGCGTTGTCTTTGGCGTTCACACGAGTTTTCAGCAGGAAACCCTAGTTCTCCCTTCTCTTCATCATCATCTTCCTTTTGACCACACGCATCACCAGGGCTCGATCAGGAGGATCCACGAGGGCTTGATCCAGCTGTCGTTTCTAACCAGTGCCACCACCTTGTAACATAGGGCTCTTGCACCACTGCCTATGATTAAGGCCTAATGCTCCTTCAGCTTCACATGCTCCTGATCATGGAGCAAAATAGAACTTCTAAAAAAGATAAACACAATAGTCCTAAGAATAAAAAAGATAACCCAAGAACCGACTTGCTTTGATACCAAGTTGACGTTTAAAATAAGCAAAAACGAATCAAATCATAAGACAATCAAAGAACACTTTGGTTTACATGAAAACCCTACTCACGAAGAACGGGGAGAAAACCGCAGGAGAAGGCCCCGATAGGGCTCTAATGTTTCTATTCTTCTCAAAGGAATATGGGAGGAGTACACACCTATTTATAGGCCGTTACTCACAACACAAAATCCACATCCTCCAATGTGACACTAAACCAACAACTCAATCCTCTCAACAGGTATGTAGTCCTTGGTCAGGTGCATAGTCTCCTTGGGTTGATTTTTATTTAGAACCTCCAACAAGTGCCTTCCTTTCTTTGATTGCATCAAAAAGGGCAAGGGCTATAATTTGTCCCATTGGACCCCTTAATGCTAAGAAGCCTTGGAAAAAATAAAAGGGGCCCTTTAATAGCCTCCTATCTTGTCAGCTCCTCAACTAGGAGAACCACTGTAGTTATACCTCCCCACCTTCAGCTTAGTCGTCAGTGCTACACTGGTACACGGAGAGGTTGGCATCCAGCACGTGTTTTATTTTATAAGCAAAACTTATCAAGGGGTAGAGGCTAGCCACCCTCTCATTGAGAGATTGGGATTAACCCTTGTTGTCGCCAAAAAACTGTGCTTATTTTCAAGCTCGCACCATTATTGCCCTTTCGAACTATCCGTTGAGGAGGATGCTATGCAAACCATTTGAGTCTAGTAGACAAATGAAGTGGGTCTTGGAGTTGGCTGAGTTTGATTTTAAATATCAATCTCAGATCTCCATTACAGGGTAGGTCCTAGCAGAATTTACCTCAGGAAATGACTTCGTCAAAAGACCTTGGCATCTCTTTCTATACGTATCTTCCATGATGATCGAATCAGGAGCTAGAATCGCCTTAACTTCCCCTGATGGGTATATGTACAAGTACTCCGTTAAATTGGCTTTCCCAGCCACGAATAATGTGGCAGAGTATGAAGTGCTACTGGCTGGATTCCGTCGTGCCAAGGTCATCGGAGCTTAGGCCTTAAAAGTATTTACTGACTCCCAATTGGTTGCACCCGAATAAATGGAGAATATCAAGTGAAGGATCCAAGCATGGCTCTCTATGCTGATAGGGCCAAATTGAAAGCAGTTGAGTTCCAAAGTGTCGACATTAGTTGAAAATCTCTTAATTAATGTTCTAGCTAGGCTAGCATCCTCTATCCCTACCGATGAAGGGGATGACATTTGTCTTGAGAAGCTGATGGAGTTGCCAGTTTCCATCCCCATTGCCTTCGAACTCCACTCAGAGAGTTCATGGATGGCACCTATCATTAAATATTTGGCTGATGGCGAAGTCTCGCCACGTCTCTCAGCCTAGGGCATTTCGCCTAAAAGCCACTCATTTTGTTCTCTTAGATGACATCTTCTATAAGAGGGGTTATTATACTCCCTTATTGAGATGCCTCTCTGAAGATGAGGCTACCTAAGCCTTAGAAGATGCACATGAAGGCATTTGTGGAAACTGCGAGACCTATAGAGCATTGATAGCTTGGCTTTTACACTACGGGTATTTTTTGCCCTAAATGAGGCAACAGGTTGAACACTTTGTTAAAAAGTGTGAAATGCCAACGATTCGTTAATGTGCCTTATCTACCGCTTGAAGAAATGACACCATTCCTATCTCCAATTCCTTTTGCAAACTAGGGGATGGATTTTGTTGGCCCATTCTTGTCTTTCCTTGCTCAAAGACGTAGTGGTGGATTACTTCTCTAAGCAGGTTGAGGCCAAGGCCATGGCAAGCCTTAACGCAGATAGAGTTATCAACTTTGTTCGTAGGGATATAGTTTGTCGATATGGTATACCACATATTATTGTAGCTAATGGGATGCAGTTTGCCTCGAAAAAATGCGAAGATTTTGCACAAATTGGGGAATCAACCTAAAGTTTACTTTTGTGGCTCATCTACAAGCAAATGGGCAGGTAGAAGTAACCAATCATACCATCATTGCCACCTTAAAGCGTAAGCTTGATTCCGCCAAAGGCAAGTGGGTAGAAGAGTTGCCGGATGTCCTATGGGGATACAGAGCTGGCCAAAGGACTTCTACTGATCATACACCATTCCATCTGGTGTATGGGGCTAAGCTATGAGTCCTGTTGGAAGTACTCATACCTTCTTATAGAACTCAATTATATGATCTCGCCTTTAACGACGATCAACTATGCCCTTTTTGGGTAGACACCAACTACCTGATAAGACCATTAACTAGAGAAACCTGGTCCTCTAGTTTAGTTTTCACTACCTCTACCTCCTTATCTGCCTTCTTTTTGGCAAATAGGGCCACCTCCATGGCCTTCGTGTCCACTAGCATTGTCTTCGCCTAATTTGCCAATTGCTCAGTGGAGTAGCATCTTGATTTCTCGCAATGGCCGAAGAAAAATGACTCTTGAAGATAAAGTAGTGACTATAGTCTCCACCTGCACCAAATGCAAACCATGAACTAATGGAAGATTTCCAAGAGACATACATAAAAAGAAGCGTCATATACACTTACCATACGGAGGCAGTACTACTACACATTTCAGTCGGGCCTTGCATCAAGTGTTGAGTTGAGCAAAGTTAGCACTTTTTGCTCAAACGATACTTTGGCATCCGACAGCTTCTCCAATGAAGCATCGATGGTGGACTATGTCTAAGATGATTCGTCCTCACTCATGAATGCCTTAGGCATTTGTTCTTATACTTCCGCCTCTTCAACATAGGGATGGCTTTCCCTCGCTAGTGTAGTAGAAGGAACTTCTTAAGGCTAGTAGGGTTTGTGTTGTAGTCTATCTTCTTCATCCTCTTCTAAGATGGATCCCTTCACGAATTTGATAATCATCCCGATAATCCCAAATCCCCCATGTATGTTGGGATCAATTGGAACTCGGTGCCTAGCAGCCCTTCAGTGGGTCGATGACATTTGATGAACCGCACCCCCCCATGGTTGTGAGGGAGAGGGTTGCTTCGCTAATACAAGCGGGCTTCCAATGGGTGTTGCCTACACAAGTGAAGATAAGGTCGAGGGAGTGACCTCCCTTGACGAGTCAACCTAGTCGGACTCCTGACAGGCGCTAGCTTGAGTAGCATACTCCTTTGTTGAGGTGATGGAGCATGCCCTTTTTTTGAAGATATCCTAGCTTCTAGCGCTTGGGAGTGCATTCGAGAGGGTGAAACTCCAACTCGTGGGGTCTTTCTTCCTGATGAGCTAGAAGGCAGCGTCTCTGGCCGACGAGGCAACCTAACGGCCCTTACCTTCCTCGACTTCTTTGGCAACTCAAGGGCTAAAGAACTTGAACCCTTTTAAAGGGTTCGATCATATCGATCCCATCGCAACGTGGAAGTGTGAAAACACAAAAATAGGCATTTTAAAAATTTTGAACTATTGCAGTATACTCCCATGTACTGCTTTATTATATCTTATTTTATTCTAGACATGTATTGCTAGTTATCCACACCTCTTCTATATAAAGAGGTGTAGGGTTTCGTGGTTTAGTAAGATTGCTCATTTTCTCCCACCTGGTATCAAAGCAGCAATCCTAAATTGGTGCTCTGGTATCCTACCCTCACAAGGCCTCCAAACCCTAGCCACGTTACCCATGCCTCCTATCTCTCATGTCGTCACCGCCGCTGCCTAACAACAATAGCAACCTCGATGCTGGCCAACAGCCACCAAGGCCACCATGCCACCAACTGGTAGCATTGCTAGCGGTTCTCCTCTCTCTCTGTGCCAACAAGAAAGGCACTTTGATTCCCTAGGCGGCAGCATTAGGGGGCTCCCCCATGCCTTAGTGCACTCCTATGCCTGATCCATGGGCTTTGGTGATCCTCTTCTTCATTTTCAGGACTCCGTTGTCTTACATTTCATGATCAGGTGTTTCTCTAATAAATTGATTTCAGATATGTTCTTGTCAATGTTTGGTCCTTGCTAGGCACAATGGCTTCACTCGGAGGTTCAGAGGTGACATTGGATACCACTAGGGATGTAGGGAACTAGAAGAACTCGTTGTTTGCCCCGATTGCCAAGTTAGATGAGATCAATTATGCGAGATGGTCTCAAATGTTCCATATGACCGTAGAGGGTCATGATAAGGAACATATTTTGTTAAGAGTCCGAACCCACCAACAAGACAGGAAAGTGTGCTACATGGAAGGATAATGCAATGGTGCGTTCAGGGATTATGAACATCGTTGTATCTCAGATTTGTGACATCATGTATTACAAGATTGCTAAAGAGATGTGGGACATTCCTCATGACACGTATTCCCATGAGAAGAATTATAGCAAGGCATTCCAGATACATCATGATATTGGCAGTCTAAAGCAAGAGGGTCAGACTCTTTCTCAGTTCTATACTTCTCTGAGGGGACTTCTTGAGAAGCATAATGCTTGTTGCCCCGTGTATACCTGCTCTACTCAGAAGGAGTACCGCAGAGAGCATGTTGTTCTATAGTTTCTTGATGGTCTTAGTTCTGAGTATGGAGCTCGCTCACAAATTCTGGCATTGCCTGAGCTTCCTTCTTTAGAGGAGACTTATAGTAGGTTGAGTAGGATTGTTGTCAAGGCACCTACTGATATGAGTGGACAGACTATTGCACTAGCTGCTATTGGTGGACGCGGTGGATTTGGTGCACTCTTTACATATGGTAGAGGGCGTGGTAGGGGACAGACAGGTCAATCCCGAACCACTTGCACCTTCTGTGACAAGGTTGGTCATGTGGAGGCTACCTGTTGTGCCAAGCATGGCAAACCTGCTGTGACCAATCAAGCTACTACCTCTGAGGAGCAGTTGGATATGGTCACATGTGCAAAGTATGATGCAGTTGTTCAGCACCTTGCAGAGCTTACTCAGGAGCCTGGAGCATCTTCTTCCAATACTGTTGCCTTTGCATCTTCCTCAAATATAGATCTTGCCTTGAGTTCGCAACATAGGTCTAGTGATGGCACTATATAGTTGGTTGACTCATAGGTGCATTTAAGTACTTGAGTGGTCACTCTTCTTACTTCCTGAGGATTCAGTTTATCGCCCCAGGTAGGACTATACAGGTGACAGATAGTCGACATTCCAGGATTGATGAGAAAGGGGAGGTGGCGATCACCCGCAGCTTGAGACTACCGGATGCTCTCTTTGTTCTTGATTTTCCTATCAGCCTTTTGATTGTTAGTAGAATTACTAAGGATCTGAATTGTCGTGCCATTTATGATTATGTTGGATGCACATTTCAAGACAAACTTACTGGGAGAACGTTGGTGGCGGACGTGAGGAGAGGGGAGTGTATTGCTTAGTCCAGATGCCATTTGTTGCTTTATGTCAGGAGGGCGTGGCCTTTAGTGCTAGTACAGATCTATAGTGGCATCGACACTTGGCCATCCTACACTACACAGGCTCAGACGTATCATTCCATGTTACGTTATGTTGTAAGGGTCTTGGTGGTATTTTATTTCTTTTCTGGAGTCTTGTAATATTTCCCCTCACCTCTATAAAAGAGGTGTAAGGTTTCCTTTATCGAATAAGACGACGATTCATTTCCTTCAATTTGGTATTAGAGCTAAATTGAGGGCTCTACCTCAAAGGAAAACCCTAACCCTCCACCGTCAAGCTACCGCTGCCCTGCCACCTCCAGCCACCTAGGCTTTCGCCCAGGCAGCAGCACCACCGTCCAGTGGTTGCTGAAGTCGTGTTCTTTGTCGCCTAGTCGATCTTTCTACTACCCAAGCACTACTTAGGCAGCCTATAGTCGGGCTCCAACCATCGGCGACCCTCTCTCTCACCACTAGTCGTCGCCTAGATCATCGACGACCTCTCACCGCCCAAGTGCCCCCCAGGTCACTCCAACCTATAGCTGCGCTCTCTCACACTGCCTTTGTGTTTGGTAACAGGGAGAGGGCACACTAGTACTTGTCTGAGCAAAGTGTTCTTGAGGGATCGTTTGGAGTCCTGGAGCCGAGAATCCTTCACATGGCGATTTGTTGGTATAACTTTCACTACTTTCTCTGAGATCCGGGGTGTGTATTCCCTTGTTTGATGATATTCTGGGGTGTGTATTCCCTGTTGGTGCATTGATAAGCTTTCTATCACATGTTTGTGGATTTTTAGGGGTGTGTATTCCCCAAGTTGTGCTTGTTTCATATCTGAATTTTGCATCAGTGTTGATGATTGTGACTATTGAAGATACAATATGGCCTCCCCTTCTAGGTTAGAAGTAACCTCAAGGCAAGGTGGACAGGTAGAAGACACAGGGGTGTACAAAAGCTCGTTTTTTACACGCATTGTGAAGTTAGATGAGACCAACTACCCTCGTTGGTCTCAGACGTTTCTTGTGACGGTGGAAGGACATGAGAAGCAACATGTGCTCACTGAGATGCCCCTTGAGTAGAAGACAGGCAAGTATGTCACATGGAACAGGTATGACGCCATGGTGAGAGCCTAGATATCAAATATCGTCATCCCTCGGGTTGGAGATGAAATTATATACTACAAATCGGTCAAGGAGATGTGGGATAGTTTGAAGATTGCATATTCACATGAGCTTAATTTGACTTAGGTGTTTTAGAGTCATTATGATTTGTGCCACTTGAAGCAGGAGAATATGTCCCTTTCATAATACTACTGCACTATGAAGAGACTGTTAGAGAAGTATAATGTGTGTCGACCAATGTGCACCTCCACTACTTACAGGGATCAAAGAAAGGAATTTTTTGCCCATATGTTCCTTGTAGGCCTGAGTAATGACTATGCGACTACTAAATCTCATATTCTTACCCTATCAGAGTTACTACCTATTGAGGTGATATATAGGAGGTTGAGTAGATTGCAGGTGCAAGCCACACATGAAGTGATTACTACTCATGTTTCCTTTTCCATGCAGTTATTGGTGTTGGTGATAGACGAGGCCCCTTTCGTAGTAAAGGATGAGGAGGTGGAGATGGTACACGTGGCAAGCCTATTTGCATGTATTGTGGTGAACTTGGCCACGTGGAGGCCAAATGCTGGAATAAACTTGAGAGGCTGGCTATTACTAACCAAGTCACTATTACTCCTGCTCTTAAGATTGCTCCTGAGTCCAGTACACTTGCAGAGGCAGATTATGACTCCATGGTTCAACATCTGGCCCAGTTAACATATGATCAGAGCCAGTCTTCAGGCACAACAACCTATGCTTCTACTTCATCAGGTATGACTAATACCTGGTTGATTAATTCTGGTGCATCAGATCAACTTATTAGGAATTCCCAATGTTTTGGAGACATGCAAAGAGTTCCACAGGGACATTCAGTCCAACTAGCAAATAGCAGACATGCTCCTATTTGCGATAGGGGAGGAGTGTTAGTTACTCCTACTATGCATCTCTCAGATGTGTTTTATGTGCCTGATATGGCTATGCAGCTACTTCCTATTACATTATTACTAAATAGTTGAACTGTCGTGTGATTTTTGATAACGTTGGGTGTACCTTTGAGGACCGCATGATGGAGAGAACAATTGGTGGCGGATATGGAGAGGGGGGTGTCTACCAGATAGCTCAGAGTCCAATTGCTACAGCATGTCAGATGAGTTTTGCTGGCAGTGCCTTGCAATGGCACAGATGTTGAGGCCATCCTTCGTTGGACAAGCTACATCAACTCATTCCACATCTCTCGCTTGTCACCAAGATATAGTGTGATGCTGGCTAGTTAGGGAAACACCATAGGGCCAGTTTTCCAGCATCTACCAATTCCAGTAGCTTTGCTTGTTTTGATTTAGTGCATTGTGATGTGTGGGGTCCAAGTCATGTTGCAGATAGACATGGTTATAGATATTTTTTTGCTCTTTGTGGATGATTTTTCACAGTTGACGTGGCTATCTTTGATGAAATATAAATAAGATGTTGGCTCCCTTATTATACAATTTATTGCATTTGTGAAAAATCAGTTTGATCTGTGTATCAAGATTATCAGAATAGACAATGCATTAAAATTTTGTACCAAGGAACTGAGAACTCTATATGCCTCTCTTGGCATGGTACACCAGACCTCTTGGCCCCACACATCTCAATAGAATGGGGTGGCAGAGTGGAAGTATAGACATTCTGGATACAACATGTGCCTTGTTAACTTATTCAGAATAGTGTCCCACACTTTTACTGGGGGGATGCAGTGCTAATTAATCGGCTTCCCTCTTTTGTCATTCATGAACAAGTACCCTGGATAGTGTTGCATCCTGATGTTGATCTGTTCTTAGTGCCATCCAAGACGTTTGGTTGTGTGTCCTTTGTTCACTTACTTGAACCTGAACATGACAAGCTTGCCCCCATAGTAGTCAAATGCATATTTCTTGGCTATTGTCGAACACAGAAGGGCTACAGATGCTTTGACCCGATCCATAAGAAGCAGTATGTCAGTGCGGATGTTACATTCCATGAGTCCATTCCCTATTTTTCCACATCAACTCGTTAGCTACAGGATGTGGAAATTGTTGCACCTATGCCTATGCCTCATGTATCCATAGATGATTTTCAGGTCAGTAGTACCATTCCTAAGCAGCCTCCCAATTCCCTCAGGGTTGTACCTCCAGATAAAGGAACTTTTAAGGGCTCTACATATCAGAGAGAGAAAGTTGCACACCCCCGCACCTCTGTCCCTTCAAAGCCACCACAGTCCTCCCCTTATCAGGTACATATTGAGCCCACTGACAATACTTCTATGGATGTCTCTCCAGATCCACCTGATGATGTTGATATACTGATTGCCATTCGGAAAGCCCCTCACTCCTGTGCTCATTATCGTGTGGTTGGAAGTGCAGTGTCTACCCACTTCTTGGGTACTGCATTTCATGCCTTTACCACTGCAGTGTCTACCTTTGAGATTCCCATATCTCATCAGCAAGCACTTTTGAATCCACATTAGAAGGTAGCGATGGAAAAAGTGTTTGCTCTTTGTGACTGGGGCACCTGGGAGTTGACCTCGTTATCATTTGGTGCACATCTTGTTGGAGCAATGTGGGTCTTTGCCTTGAAATACAACCCTGATGGGTCTATTTCTCTATATAAAACTCGTCTCGTGGCCAAAGGATTCACTAAAGACTTACAGAGTGGATTTCTTTGACACCTTCTCGCCAGTAGCTCGGCTCTCTATGGTTAGCATTCTTATTTCTGTGGCTTCACATTATGGATGGGCACTTCATCACTTGAACATCAAAAATGCCTTCTTGTATAGTGACGTTCAGGAGGAGATATATATGCAACAGCCCTTAGGTTTTGAGGTTTAGGGGGAGTGCATATGCAGATTGCATAAGGCAATCATGGCCTAAAGTAGAGCCCCAGAGCATGGTTCCAGCGACTATCAGAGGCATTGTCTGTGATTGGGCTACAAAGGTCTTCATCTGACTACTCTTTATTTGTGAGGAAGACCAGTAGGGGTGTTGTAGCTCTACTTGTGTATGTGGATGACCTTATTCTCACAGGTGATGATATGGTTGGTGGTATATCCCAGGTCAAGGAGTATTTCGCATAGCAATTTGTTATGAAGGACCTTGGGAGACTTAGGTACTTTCTAGGCATTGAGATTACCACAAGTGAGCAAGGAATTATTGTCTCAGAGGAATTATGCCTTGAATATTCTTTAGGAGGCTGGCATTCTTTGGTCTAAGGGAGCGAATATCCCTATGGATCCGAAGATTCGCCTATTTGATGAGTCTGCTCGACTAATGGATAAGAAAGCATAGAGGCAGCCTGTGGGAAAATTGCTCTGACTATCACTAAGCCAGATATCAGTCTTACAGTGGGTAAGCTGAGTCAGTTCCTAGACAGGCCTATAGATGAGTATTGACAGGCAGTACTGCAGGTGTTGAGGTATATCAAGAAGGTTCCAAGCCAAGGACTTCTTTTCTAGAAAGGAGCTCCCATGCTGTGATTTAAATGTCGACGGCATACCGCCGGCAAGGCAATTTCTGGAAGGGGGTCGTGTCGACATGAAGATATTGTCGATTTACAGGTATGCCGTCGGCATGCCGATGAATTTCGCGGGCATGCCGACGATTTCGTCAGCATGCCGATCGGCGCTGCGAGTGGTTTGAAATGCAGGTGCTGGAGATTCGGAGGGGCTAAAATCTGAAATAGGGGGGCTTAGTCAATGGCTGAAATTTGAAAATTGGGGGACTGTCACACACAAACAGAGCGGTTTGAATGCAGGAGTGGGAGATTCGAAACTGAGAATGTGGGGGGCGCTGAAATGACACACACACGATGATTAACTCAACTAGAGACACTCAAGCTTTCCAAGTAGACACACACACTTTATTTTGAGTATTTATGTGATTTTCTATTTCATTTTGAGTATTTATGTGATTTTCTGTCGGCATGTTATCGGGCATGCCCTCGGCATTCCCACGGCGTGCCCTCGGCATGCCCATCGGCATGGCCATCGAAAAACGGGCATTTCCACAGCATGCCTTCAGCATGCCCACGAAATGTACACTTGAAATTTCGTTGGCACGGCGTCGAAATCGGCATTTCGAACCTTGCTCCCATGATTGTTCTTGGGTACTCTGATGCTGACTACGCAGGTAACATTGGAGATAGGAGGTCTACCACAGGGTTTTGCACCTTTGTTGTAGGAAATCTGGTGACATGGAAGAGCAAGAAGCAGAGTGTGGTGTCACATTCCAATGCGAAGTTAGAGTACCATGCTATGGTACATACTGCTGCTGAAATGATCCGAATACAATCATTACTGAAAGATCTCTATGTTATTATTGAGTAGCCTATGGAGATGTACTGCGATAACAAGGTTGCCACATATATAGCTAATAACCCTATGTTCCATGAGCGAACAAACCATGTAGAGGTAGACTGCCACTACACTAGAAGTCTGATTCAGCAGGGCCTACTCTGTACTTCATGTTTAGCTTCATCATAGTAGATTGCAGATATGTTCACCAAGCCCCTGTCACGCCCCTTATTTGAGAAGCGTAGAAAAAGCTGAGCATGGTTGATATATATATGCTCCAGCTTTAAAGGGAGTGTTACGTTATGTTGTAAGGGTATTGGTGGTATTTTATTTCTTTTCCGAATTCTTGTAATATTTCCCCTCACCTCTCTCTATAAAAGAGATGTAGGGTTTTCTTTGTCAAATAAGACGATTTATTTCCTTCAACTTACCACACATGTCTCCAGCCACCAAGTTGCTCTGTGATGCATGCCAGCTTGGGAAGCGTCACTGCTCTTCTTATCCTGCCAGTTCTAGTTCTAGTTCTGCAACTTGTTTAATTGAGTGCATATGGACGTTGGGGATCCGAGTTGAACCCCTAAAAGTCTTGGTCAGTATTTATTTGGTCGTTGTGGATGATTTCTCTATATTGTCATGGTTATTTTTTCTTAAGAACAAGTCTAATGTTGGTGGTATTATTGAGGATTTTGTTATGCAAATAAAGACCCAGTATTCTAAAATAATTAAGATTATGCATTCTAACAATGTCCTTGAGTTTTGTACTACCAGATTGAATATGTTTTATAAATCTTATGGGATTACGCATCAAACCACCTGTGCTCATATGTCAACAAAATGGGATTGCAAAGGGGAAGCATCGTCACATTTTGGATCTTGCTAAGACATTGTTGATTCATCATAATGTGCCATCATTATATTAGGGTGATGTAGTGTTGACAGCATGTTATTTGATTAATCGGATGGCCAAGTCAACAGGTTCTTCATTCTAAGAGGGAGTTATTTCTTGTACCTCCATGAATATTTGGTTATGTGGCTTTTGTGCATGTACTTGGACCAAGACGGGGCTAGTACCAAGGTTTGTGAAGTGTCTTTTCGGGTTACAGTAATACTAAAAAGGATAGGTTTTATGATCCATTAAGCAGGAGACACTATGTCAGTGCATATGTCACCTTTCATGAGGTTGTCCCTTATCTCTACTATCAGGCATCGGTTGACTCTTGGAGATGAGCCTAAGCCCATGCCTGTACCTCCTGTTCCATTCGAACATATACTTGTTAGCTCTACGCCTTAGCTCGACACCTATTGAGGACAGTTCTGATAGTGGCAGGGAACGGTATCAAGAGGCCCTACTAGTTTACATATTGCCAGTTACCTATAGGCAACACACGCACCCTTCCTTCATGCCCCTATCCTCCTCGGATTAAGTATATGTTGGCAGCACTGATGTGACTCTTTCAAGAGATGTCCCTGTAGGTTCTTCTGGTGCTACTTCCACTGAGGATGTTGTCCCCCCCCCCCTCTCCTGTCTGGAGGTAACGATGTGGATCTTCTGATTGCTATTCGAAAGGCTCCACGCTCTTGTATCCATTACCAAGTGGCTGAGGCCATTCCTAGTAACAACTTGGGGAGGTCCTTTGTGCTCTTCACCTTTGCTTTGTCTACCTCGACAATTCCTTCCACGTACCAACAAGTCATGCTTGATCCAAAATGGTGACATGTCATGGAGGATAAGATGGCCCCTCTTTACTCTAAGGGGACGTGGGGGCTTACTACTTTGCCATTGGGTACTCGTCTTGTTGGTTGGCACTGGGTCTTTGCCTTGAAGTATAGTCCCAATGGTTCTATTTGAAGGCATAAGACTCGCTTGGTAGCAAAGGGGTTCACCCAGACTTATGGGGTGAACTTCTTTGATACTTTCTATCCTGTGGCCTAGCTACTGATAATCTGCATCTTGATCTCTGTTACTGCCCATTTTGATTGGCCTCTCTTCTAGCTTGATGTGAAGAATGCTTTCTTGTACAACGATCTTCAGGAGGAGGTTTACATGCAGTAGCCCTCAAGTTTTGAGATGCAAGGGGAGGTGCATGCAGGTTAAGGAAGGCCATCTATGGCCTCAAGCAGAGCTCCTGTGCGTGCTTCCAAAAGTTATCTGAGGTGGTATAGGTGATAAAGTTTGTAAAGATCCTCTGTTGATCATAGCTTGTTTGTTCGAAAGAGCACCAAAGGAGTTGTGCTCTTGGTTTATGTTGATGACCTCATTATCCCGGTGATGATGAGACTAGGATAATTGAGGTGAAGAAGACCTCAGCAAATAAATTTGTGATGAAAGATTTGGGCTAGCTGCGATACTTTCTGGGTATTGAGGTGGCAAAAAGCAAGATCTAGGCAAGCTGCTCTACCTAATCATCACCAGACCAGATATTTCCCTTGTTGTGGGAAAGTTAAGCTAGTTCATAGATAGACCTACATAGCAGCATTTGGATGTAGCAATGCAAGTGCTTAGATACCTCAAAAAGGCACTTGTTCGTGGTCTACTTCTCTAGGGGCACATTCATGACAGAGGTTGGATATTCAGATTTAAACTATGCACGTAGCTTGACAGATAGGAAATCCACCACTAGTTTTTGCACGTATGTTGCAGGGAACCTAGTTACATAGAGGAGCAAAAAACATGGGGTTGTGTCTAGATTTAGTGCTGATACGGAATATCATGCCAAGGCTTAGACAACTGCTGAGATGGTCTGGGTGAAATCAGTGTTGCCTGATTGACATGTCTAGCTAGAGATGCCAATAGAGATGCGATGTAGCAAGCAGACTGCTACATACATTTCACCAACCCGATGTTCCATGAGAGCACAAAATATGTTGAGGTTGATTGCTACTACACCTGAGATCTCATTTAGCATGGAGTCATCTATACAACTTCGATTACTTAAGAAGATTAGACTTTAGATATTTTCACTAAGCCCCATTCCGCTTTTGATATCTGTTGTGACAAGCTAAGCATGATTGGCATTTATGTTCCAACTTGAGGGAAAGTGTTGTAGTATACTTCTATGTACTGTTTTATTATTTCTTATTTTATTCTAGACATGTACTGCTATATTTACCCACACCTCTTTTCTATATAAAGAGCTGCAAGGTTTCATGGTTTAGTAAGATTGCTTATTTTCTCCTACTCAAACACATAATCAAATGGATACCATAATTCGATCAAGTAAATGAAACAGAAAGACACCTAGACCAGAATCACATCAGAGGAACTAGTTTCATCCTGTTTAGGGATCCCACGAGTTGAGGGATTATACCTTCAGGAGGTGTCATGGTGTAGCGCTTCAAGATGCAGTGCCTCCTCAAATAAGTTCCAGAAGAACTCCAATCACTCCTCCGCTAAGGGTGGATGAGACCCTCGTATCGTGCAGGTTGAATCCTATGGAGATTCAACTCCTTCATGAAAGCAACGCTCGCCTTGAAATTCGGATTGGACCTCAAGAACTCCATAAAGAAATCTAGCAGTAGTCGACCTCGTAGTAGCCTGTCGACTCAGAGAAGAGCTAGTTGACCGGCTACAAAGGGGGCAAGGGGTGTGTGAAGAAGAGGGATGCAGCTTAAGCCCTTAGTAGTCGGTCAACTAGTCCTACAAGCACCAACCAATATTATTCGTCAGCTAGCTGCAACAAGCGATAAGGGGCGCTGCTAGTTCATCCTTCGATGGTTGTGGTTGTGGCTTTGTTTGGTGGATTTGGTTGAATTCTCAATCAAAAGAATTGATTGATTGTTGCAATGATGGTTTCTTCCTTAAGGAGATATTTATAGGGATTTCTTACCAATCCCTAATTTAATGGGATCCATTAGATCTCCATCCAAGGGATGGGATCAAATCCTAATTGAAAATTGCATGATTAAAACATAACAAATTATGGATTTAGATCTAATATCCAAACTTAAATTAATTGTAATTCAACACTTAAATTTTGTACATAATCAAATTAGGTACAATTAATTATCAAATCAAATGTAATTTAATTCCTTAAATTACAATTGATTTATTCTTCAATTAGGTATCCATCAAAATCATTATTGGTTTCATCACTCCATTAATGAAATCCCAGGATAGGAGGAATTTTGATACTTTGTCCCTTCAAGTATTTCGAATACTTGTGAATCATTCACACTCGGAGGAAAAATATTATCCCAAGGTCTAATCCCATTAGACTATTGATATCTTCTTGTATCATTAGGACGAGAACAAAAATTAGAACATTTCTTAAAGGTTTATCTTCTCTTCTTGCCTTGAGTCTGATCAAGACTTTGCAATCACATATGGAATGTCATCCTAATATACACGGAGTTAGCTTATGCCTCAAATCTATTACACCTATGTAAGAGATTTGTGTGACCCCTTCTAGAGATTATATGCCTCCAGTCCCTTTCAACATATACCAGCTTTCTTATGTCAACATCAAGGTAAGTGCGACAACTATTGGTCTACCAAATGCATGTGTTCATAAACAAAGATACATATCTATCGCAGGTCTAAGGATACACCTTCTCCATGACAGTATCAGAGGACTTCCGCAATCTCTTGTTTCATCAGGTCAACTCCTTAACCCAACCTATGTGACAGTTCTCGAATCTCCATTCGAGAACCATCAATCAAGCGATGAAGTCTCGAGAAGGTTGTCGTCCCAACTCAGATCGGAAACATATGATCGAATCAGATAATTTCTTGATGTGCTATTAGATCCTCCAAACCATTTAGATATTCAAATCAACACACATCGTGTTTATTTGATTTAGTTAAGTACGCAATCTTAATCATACTAAGGGACCCAAAATCATTTACCGAAAAATAATCAAATTCTTTATTCAAATGAAAATGTAGTTTCATTACAAAAACTCGAATGGCTTGCTCAGGGCATACAAAATCCAACACCTTTGCAAGTTCTTTTCTCTTCACCCTATTTTTGGCAGCCTTTTCGCTTTGGGATTGCTCCTCCCAGTGCGAGGAATGGGAATAGCAGGACTCCGTCGCCTCCACCTTCTCTGATTCACCCACCTACTAGGAGCGGTGCTCCTCCCAGCAAGACTGCCACGTGACGACCCAACTCCTCCTTAGCCCCTGGTCTTTGGTGGCATTAGCCTCGAGAAATCATGGAAAGCTGCAAGACAACAAAGTAGGTGAGATACAGACTTGAGGATGCTAAAGTTAAACATTCCTTATATCCCCCCAACTTACTTGGCATCGAGTAAGAATGTGCCACCTAGGACAGCACCTTCCATACTTTCGGTCGCTTAAGGTTAGACTGGGAAATCGCCCCAATCTTTACTATTTCTTCTACATCCTAATTGAGCAATCAGTTTAAATTCACGTAAAGAGGGTGACAAGTCTTTTTCAGGTGGACCTTACCAAGAGTTGGGGGCGTCTAATTTTTTCCCATTATGGAGACAAAAAAGTGTTTGTCTTATCCTTTGAGGTTGTCAGCAAGGTCGGTTATTTGATACCTTATCCTCCAGCTATATAGGGTGTAGGTCCTTGATGGGGGCTTCCCCTTCTTAACCTTCAAGGGCATAAGGTCGAAGAGAAGTTAGAAAAGCCCTACGCAAGGGCGAAGGTCAAGATAAAGGTAAATAACGAGAAAAACATTTAGCACCGACCAATAGTTCAGACTAAGTTGGGACGGTGCCAAGTGATAGTATGACAGAAAGGACACTATAAAAGGGTAAAGGACCCCAAGCCCATGTTTTATAGCATATTTACAAACAATGAAAGAATCTCCCATGTCAAGAGAAAAGAGGTGGAGATAGCTACTTTAAATCCTACACTACCTAACTCATGCTCCTATAGGAAGGACCTAAGGGTTGACCTACTACGGAAATTAGAGCTAAAAGTATACAGACTTAACATATCTACGGAAAAATGGGAGGAAGAGGTGGACTCACCTTTATTGGCTATTCCCGACATCTTTTAGCACTACTTGACAAAGAATGGCAAAAGGTGGCTGAGAGGTCACTACAAGGTAGCAGGATTTCATCCTGATAGCTCAACTACTCAATTACAACCACCGTAAAGGTGCAATTACCATGCACATAACCTTTATTTATAGCCACAGGGTAAAAGTTACCATATGGGAAAAATACCACCGAGAGACATCGAATCTGCCCTGCCGTGTAGCCAATTAATGCGCACAGTTGACGATTTGACTCCTCGTGGTGCAACCCTTTGAAACGTAGGAAAACCCACTTTCTCGAGGTCATCCCATTAAATGCGTAAATCATGACTATGATGTCATGTGCATTATGATAGTTAATGACAAAATACCTTGCAGTGATTGGCCATCACCCACCTCATAAGTGTGATCCTAATCATTCTTGTGTTAAAGGCACCTCCAAATACACCCAGGTAGGTGGACTTTAATTGCCAAATACTAGGCGACGATATGCCTAAGAGTATCATTACATACTAAATAGACACCCCCATGTCTGCATTTCTTCCCAGACAAAAGCAATTGTCCAATTGTATGAAACAAAGAGGCAGCTTTCTGGGGGTAACATCATGAAGAAATTCTTTGAATTCTTTTCTAATAAAACTCTCTTAGTTAGTACATTAATTAAAGAGAGTGGAGGCAACTGATGAAGGAGAATCTCTATCTAAATCAATAAAAAAGGCCTTGCAAAGGCCCAAGAAGTCTACAGAGGCCCAATCAATAGAGGCTAAAAGTCTAACATCAAAAGATCTGATTGGATTGAATAACTAGGTGGACAACTGCCTAAATAGATGGATCCTTATCAGAAAACCTGGCTGAATAAAGATATCGTTAGTTGGATAGCTTAGACGAATAGATACATAAACTTGGCATATCCACCTAAGGATGTAGGCAGGTAGATGTATTCCCCAGTCAAATGGAAGGGATGGTGAATAGATAAGTTCATTATCTAATTGAACAACTTGGTGTATAGGCACATAGAATGTCCGATAGATTCCAGCCAAGTGATGGTTGCCATGTTTTGTTACTCCAACATCACATCTACCGATGAACGTGGGTGACGTGCTTGGAAACATGTACGATGTGTCATTAATGTGACTAATCGTTATGGCCACGTCCTGGGGATCACACTTAGGAGTTAATGCCCACATATGATGAGAAGCTAAGTTATTTAAGTGAGCCATGACCTCGTATGAGGCCACATATGCATAAGACAAGAGAGAGAGAGAGAGTGAACTCTTATATCTTCATATACAATCGTTTTAGTAGAAATTTGAGAGTGCACTTACTCTCCCCAAACGTACACTTATTCTAGGTGGAATTGGGTCACCAAATTTTTGTCTTCATGTGGTTGCTTGCTCTTGTGAATGGACCTTTTCCCTATTTCTGAACTCGATAGGGCTTAGCAAAGAAAGGCTCTGATCACATATTAAGATTTACATGTGTTCACATTGGAGTGTTTTTCTTTTTGAGTTCTCCACTCCGAACTTCTTTGACATATCTAAGGTGTAAGATTGATTGATGAAAATTTTATCCTTGAGCTGATAGATTTAGAGACCCAAAGAGTACTTGAGTTCTCAAGTTAGACTTATCTCAAATTTAGCCTACAAGACTTTGGCAAATTCTTGACATAGAGATTCATTAGTAGCATCGAATATGATGTCAATCAACATATATTTGAATAACAATTCTAAATTTTTCTTTTAATAAACAAGTAAAATCAACTTTTCCCATAGAAAATTCGGATTTAGTTAGGTAATCCCTTAATTGCTCATACTAAGCTCTGGATGCTTGCTTGAGTTCATCAAAGCCTTTTTAAGCTTGTGTACATGATTTGGATATTTAGAATTTACGAACTAAGGGAGTTGCTTAACACATACTTCTTCTTTAATAAAACTATTTAAGAAGGTAGAATTTTCATTCATTTAATAAAGCTTCAAACCTAAGTGAGATACGAATGCCAAAAGCATTCGTATCAACTCAAGTCTTCCAACCGGTGCATATGTTTCACTATAATCAATCTCTTCTTGTTGATTATAACCTTATGCAACCAATTGAGCTTTATTTTTTATTTCCCCACTTTCATTAGTCTTGTTCAGGTTTAGGAACTAAATCCCATGCCTAGTTCCTTTCAAACTAATTTAACTCTTCTTCCATAGAAATTACGTAAAAAGTTATCCATTAGAGCTTCTTCAACACTTTTAGGCTCTAATTGAGAGAAGCATTGAAAGTAAAATTATTAGTTAATTATGACCATGTTTAACTCTTTCATTAACCTCCCTAATTACCAACTCTTTTGGGTGATTCTTTTTAAATGTCCAATTTTTTGGAAGATCGTTACCATTACTCTTATGTTGGAAACATAAGGAAAGATTGCTTATCATCTTAATTTATCATGGAGGGAATTTCATTTAATGAAGCATGAAGAGTTTCTTCCACAACCAGGGCAATAAATATTTAGGCAAGGTAGACTCAATAAGTAGAGTACGAGCACATACTTGTATTTGATTTCTTCACTCCACTACACTATTTTGTTAAGGTGCTATAGAAAATGAGAATTCATGACTTATACCATGTCCCTCACAAAAGGATAAGAATAATTGAATCACAAATTCACCACCATACTCGGAGCGAATACGAGTAATCAAATATTCTTTCTCATTTTGTACCAACTTGGTGAATCTTTTAAGGTACCCAAAAACTTAATCTTTTTGCTTTAAGAAATAAACCCAAGTAATTCTAGAAAAATCATTAATAATGTCAAAGCAAAATCTATAACCATTAAACTTTCGGATCTTGTAGGTCTAAAGAGATCTAAGTGCAAGAGTTGTAGAGGTCTAGTAGCAGAAATGATATTTTGTTCTTAAATGAACTCTTGTGAATTTTTCTAAGTGTAATGCATCAAAAGTAAAGAGTTGAAGTGAATAAACATTTTCTACCATTACCAAGAAGTCCCTACACCTCTATATAGGTATGGGAAAAAGTACATCATAAACCCGCTACTCAAAATAAAATAACATAGTACCCCTTACAAACATAAACATAACTCAACACTCCCCCTCAAGGTAGAGCATATATATCTATCATGCTCAGCTTGTTTCTACACTTCTCAAACTGGGGACGTGGTAATGGCTTGGTAAACATGTCAGCAGTCTGGTCTGAGGAGGCAAGACAAATAGTATAAAGCATACCCCGTTGAATCAAACTCTTGGTGTAATGACAATCCACTTCCACATGTTTTGTTCTCTCATGGAACATAGGATTGTTTGCAATGTAGGTGGAGCCTGGTTATCACAATGCATCTCCATAGGTTCCTGAACATCAACATAAAGATCTCGTAACAGAAATCTAATCCATATCATCTCAGCAGCAGTATGTGCCATGGCCCTGTACTCAGACTCAACACTAGAGCGTGAAACAACACTTTGTTTCTTGCTCCTCCAGGTTACCAAGTTCCCAGCAACAAAGGTACAGAAACTAGTAGTAGATCGCCTATCCCCGACATCACCTGCATAATCTGCATTTGAGTATGGAACAACGGCCATAGGTGCCTTTCTATGGAAAAGAATGCCTTTACCTGGACACCCCTTGATGTACCTCAACACCTGCATCACAACCTACTAATGAACCTCAATGGGCTTATCTACGAATTGACTGAGCTTCCCCACGGTAAGGCTAATATCTGGCCTAGTGATAGTCGGATATAACAGCTTCCCCACCAGCTGTCGATATGCCTTCTTATCATTTAGCTTTACATTATCCTCAAACAGATGAATTTTAGGATCCATAGGAATATTTGCATTTTTGGATCCTAGCATGCCTGTCTCCTAAGGAATATCAAGGGCATATTTTCTCTGCGACATAATTGTCCCTTGCTTACTTGCGGAAAACTCAATGCCTAAAAAATATCTCAGCTTCTCAATATCTTTCATGACAAACTGGTGTGCCAAGTGTTCCTTTAGTTGAGATATACCCTCTGCATCATCACCTGTAAGAATAAGATCATCCACATACACAAGTAAAGTCACTGTACCTCTACTGATCTTCCTTACAAATAGTAAATTATACGATGAAGATCTCTGCAGCCCAACAACAGACAATGCCTCAGACAGGCGTTGGAACCAAGCTCGGGGGCTTTTCTTAAGACCATAAATGGCCTTATGGAGCCTACATACACACTCCCCCTAAATATCAAAGCCAGGTGGTTGCTGCATATATATCTCTTCTTCCAAGTCTCCGTACAGAAATGCATTTTAACATCCAACTAATGTAACTGCCATCTATAATGAGCCGCAACAGATACAAGAATTCGAACAGTAGAGAGTCGTGCAACAGGGGAGAACGTGTTAAAGAAATCCACCACATATATTTGGGTGAATCCTTTGGCCACTAAGCGGGCCTTATACCTTGAAATAGACCCATTTGGGTTGTATTTCAAGGCAAAGATCCATTTGGCTCCAACAAGACGCGTGTCGGACAGTAAAGGTGACAACTCTCAAGTACCTCTGGTAGTAAGTACAGACATCTCCATAGCTGCCTTCTAGTATGGATGTAGTAGAGCCTGCTGGTATGAGGTAGGTAACTCAACACTGGATACAACAACTATGAATGCATGAAACTCCAAACTTAGAGAATCAGCAGTAACACCACTCTCAGCAACACGATACTGGGCACAAGATCGTGGAGCCTTCCTAATAGCAATAGGAATATCCTCATCAGTACTCATGGAATCAAGACCTGGAGAACTATCCTCAGGTGGAAGACTCCCACCTGTTTTATCTGCTAACACTGTACTTGAAAAAGTCTCATTAGTCGAAACCGCCTCTAGGTTATCAACACGAACTTGAGGAGTCTGTGGAACAGATGGAGGGGGTTTTGCCCTATATACAACTGGCAACTGATAGGTGTGACCCTTGAAGGTCCCTTCATCCGCTGGTGCTGTTCTAAATGTGCTAGTAGGTGGCTCATCAACCTGAGAAGGGCCACTAGTATCTGTGAATATACCAAATGGTATAGGAGCAACTGTTACAGGCGCACTCTCTGGCACACTCTGCACCTGCATGGAAGCAACAAAAAAATAAGATATAGCTTCATGAAAGGTGACATATGCACTGATATAATGTCTTTGGTGTAGGGGATCAAAACACCGATACCCCTTCTGAGTACGAGAATAGCCAAGAAATACATACTTAACTGCTTTAGGTGCTAATTTATCACGCCCAGGTCTAAGTAGATGTACAAAATCCACGCACCCAAATATCTTGGGTGGAAGATCAAACTCATCATTTAGATAAAGCACCTGCCATGGTATCTGCTTGTGAATCACTGAGGAAGGAAATCTATTAATAAGGTAGCAAGCTGTGAGAACTGCATCTCCCCAATAGTTCTATGACACACTATTATGAATAAGAAGAGCTTTGGCTATATTAAGGATATGTCTGTGCTTCCTCTCTACAACTCCATTTTGCTGAGAAGTGTGAGGACATGAGGTATGATGAATTATACCATGTATGCCATAGAATTCTGCCAACCGACGAGTACAAAACTCCAGTGCATTATTAAATCTGAGAGTCTTGATGCAAACATCAAATTGATTTTTTATCAACACAAACTTCTCAATCAATGGACCCACTTCAGACTTATTCTTCATGAGAAATAGCGAGGACAATCTGGAAAAATCATCAACCACAATCAAATAGTACCGATGTCTTGCTCTATCCGGAGTCCTACTGAGACCCTAAACATCAAGATGCACTAACTGAAAACATGAAGTTGAATGTCGTCCTGTAGCAGCTGGAAAGGAAGATTTATGGTGCTTCCCAAGTTGACATGCATCGCAGGAAAGTTGTGTAGTTGGGGACACATGAGGAATAAGCCTCCGTAACTTTTCCAAAGAAGGATGGCCCAACCATTTATGCTACTGTAAAGCACTCCCAGATGTGGTACTAACTCGACATGCTGCAGCCATAGGACCCTGCTAAAGTCAGTAAACTCCTTCATATCCACTACCAATAGTCTTCCCTGTCATTCTATCCTGGAAATGCATCCACGCTCATCAAAGATGACCCGACAATTCATCTACTTAATGATTTCACTGACAGAGAGTAAGTTCATGGATAAATCTGGAACAAACTGAATATGATTAAGTTGCATAGAAGGGGTATCATTAATTTCCCCTTGACCACTAATAGGAGCAAGTCGCCCATCAGCCACCTGTACTGTACGACTACGAGAGACAGGTTGAATCTGTCCAAAACACTGTAGATTCTTGGATAAATGATTGAAAGCACCTGAATCAATCAACTATGTCACACCAGTGGTTTAAGTATCACCCACGGCAGTTTTTAGTGCAATATCTGACTGAGATACTGCCATATTTACTAAACCACACTACCACAAACAAAGTTCGACATGCCACAGAGAAGGGTACACACCCTTGAACTTCTTCAAACTTCAGATCTGAAAATTGATAAAAAAATGGGGACTACACACCCCAAGAAATATACCAACCGGGGAATACACACAAAAAATCTCCGCTCACATGCGTTCAATACTCAAGGGGACTACACCCCAAAAACATGCATCAACGGGGAATACACACCCCAGATTCATCCACTATGGGGAATACACACCCCAAATTAGATCAAAAGATCAAGAAGTTCATACCACCCTTTTGAAAGATTTTTGCTTCAAACCCTCATCTCCACAGTGAGTGATCAAGAGCAACCGGCACCAACGACGATCAGGGAGCTGCGATAGGGCAGCCACGACAAGTGAAGCGACCTACTGCTACAGGGAGCAGCACCGAGGAAGCTGCACCTCGATCAGGTTGCTGACAGCACGAGTGGCGCTGCAGCAGGTTGCTGGTGGCGGCAGCACCGAGGGTGCTGCGGTGCAAGGGGTCGGTTGTGCCCCGATCAGGCTGCGGTGGTGGCAGTAGCGTCGTGGCCAGGTGTTGCGGTGCAAGGAGAGGCGTTGAGAAACTAGTTGCACCCCAGTCTGGCACTGTAGCAGTGCGAAGAGTTGAGGCGACGGTGCTGCACCTCGGTTGGGCACGAAGGGCTGGCTGCAACAGTGTTGGCAGTTAGTGCTATTGCTGCTATGGCGGTGGTCGGCGCCAACGTGGCCATCGGTGTAGGTGGCGGTAGCTCCGGCGAGAAGGCTTAGGTAGGGTTAGGGTTTTGTTTTTGGTGGAGACCTCAACCTTGGCTTTGATACCAAGTTGAAGTGAATAAACTTTTTCTACCATTACCAAGAAGTCTCTACACCTTTATATAGGTGTGGGAAAAAGTACATCATAAGCCCGCTACTCAAAATAAAATAACACATCATCCCTTACAAACATAAACATAAACATAACTCAACATAGAGTGTGTCAAATTTCTTATAAGGTAGTCCCCTAACAAGACCATGCTTTACTATTTTATTTTAATGCTGCAAAAAAATTTCATTTTCAGAAGTTACTAAGCAATCCTAGGTGTTTTCTCTATCAATTACAACTATGTAAATATCTTTGTAACTTGTTCCTTCTAAAAGAATTTCATTTGCATCTTCATCTAAACTTCAAAAAAATTTAGAAGTAAAAAGAACATTGTAACATTTTCACATATTTAGCTAACACTCAACCGGTTATGCTTGAGACCTTTAACCAAGATTACATAACTAAAGGATTGTTTACCTTTACCAATGGTGCCAACTCCAATAATCTTTCCTTTGTGATGGTTGCTAAAGGTCACTATTCCTCCATCCTTGTACTTTAGATCGATGAAAAGGTCCTTGTCTCCCGTTATGTACTTGGAACATCCATTGTTCATGAATCATCAACCTTTGGTTGGTTCCTAAAAACTATTTCCTCTTTCGAGTTGGAGCACTCTTTCTCAAAGCTTTAAATCCATTCTTAGTAATTCTAAAAATTCATTAAGAGATCCGCTTTGTTTCTTACAAACAATTTTGCAAAGTAGTTTTTGGTATCCATCTTTTCTTGGATCCATCGGGCTAAGTTGTCTTCCAAAACGCATGGTTTGTGAAAGTTGACTTTTCTATGATCGTTTGGCTAAGAAAACAGTTTTTTTTAACTAATTTAGATGGTTGAGAAAAACTTGAAAATCCAATACCAACTTTGTTAGATGAGGGTCCTTGTATGGTAATCAATTTGTCTAGGTTTTCTATACCTTTAGTTACTGTAGATCATCAAGCAAATTTTCAAATTTCTCTTTCATATTTTCCATGTTCTCTAGTTCACTAATCTTAATCTTGATAACAAACTTAAATCATTTTATTTAACTAAATCAATCTTCTCAACAAGATGTAGCTCAGATTTACTTTAAGCTCCTTGTTTTCATATTTCTTCTTATAAGAAAGAAATAACTCTTTTTCAAAAAATAAAAAGAAAGAAAAAAATAACTCATTGAATGCATTTAAAAGCTCTTCAAAAGTGAAGTTGGTTACCTCGTTGTCTAAGGTGATATGACCAAGACATGCAGTTTCTCCTGGAGTTGAATCACTTGACTCATTCTCATCCTCACTTGAACTCATGTCCGAGTCATCCCACATCACTTGAAGCATCTTCTTCTTAAATTTCTTCAAGAATTTCTTTACCATTTGCTCCTTTTTCTTGTAGTGCTCTTTGTTAAGAATGGGACATTTCTTTCATATGTGTCCTGCCTTCTTACAATTGTAGCAAATGATGGGTTCTTCTTTGCTCTCCTTTCTTTTCTTGGGGTTCTTTTCTTTTATCAAGAATTTTCTAAATTTTTTTGAGATGAAGGTAATGTCTTCGTAATCATTCGAGGATTTCTCCAAGTCGCTCTCAGCTTTGTAGGCGAGTTGCTTTTTCTTTGGTTCCTCTACAACTTTCTTTTGACTCAACTTGTTCCCATAGGCCATTAGGTTGCTAATAAGATTTTCCATGTCAAGATTCTCTACCTCACGCTTAAAAATAGATATTAAAGATCATAAAATTTTACCTTAGAGTTCTCCTTTCGCAACATTTTTGCCAAGCACCTTAAGGTTGTTGACGATATCGGTGAAGTAAACATCGCTTTTATTGTTCCTCCTTGCTGCATTTCAAAATTTTCAAAGTCATGAGTTAGGATAACAATTTTGGAACTCTTTACCTTATTTGTTCCTTCGTGGGTGACTTAAAGAGTTTTCTAAATTTTATTTGCCATGGTGCACTGGGAGATCCTATTGAATTCTTCTAGGCTCAAAGCAAAATAGAGTGCACTCAGTCTTAGAATTAACATTAGTTGCTTTATTTGCTTCTTTGTATAGGCTCCTTCAGGCTTTGCAAATTTATTGAATGTGTTTTTCATCATAACCCAAATTACAAAATCCCTAGATTGGAGAAAAATCTCCATCCTGAGGTTTTGTGGTAGATTTCCTATTGTTGCTTGTCATAGCAATTGCTCATGTAGCCATCCCGGATCACCTAGATATTACTCCTAACAAAAATGGTGAAACCTGGTTTGATATTAAATGAAATTGGTACAAGAGGGGATAATTTGTGCTTAAGAAAAATAAACAATCAAGTCCTTTCCCACACTAAGTGGGGTCAGCTATATGGATTCTTTGCTTCCACACAGATCGATTTTGAGCCATTTCAGGACTTAAGTTAAAGTACTTGAGGTCATACTTAATAGTTTCCTTTCAACACTTATTTGGTCTTCCTCGCCTCCTCTTAGTAGGTTCATCCTCCAACTTCTCGATCTCCTGACCGAAGCATCTAGTGGCCTTCTTTGCAAATGTCTAAATCATCTTAGGTATCTCTCATTTTATCCTCTATCGGTGCCACCTTAACCTTTCTCGAATAATCTTATTTGAAATATGGTCCTTTCTTGTATGACTACACATCCATCTTAACATCTTCATTTCTACCACAGACATTTTCTGCACATGCCTATAGTTGATAGCCCAACATTTAGAACTATACAACATAGTTGATCTTACCGCAGCTTGATAATACTTTCCTTTAACTTTTAAAGGAACCCTCTTATCATAGAGAACACCAGATGCACCCTACCATTTCAATCACCCTGCATTAATTCTATGTGTAACATCTCCATTAATTCCACCATCTTGTTGGAAAATGTATCCCAAGTACCTAGAAGTATCTTTCATTAGAACACACTCTTCTCCAATTTTTCATCTATCTCATCATTGTTCCCTCTACTACTAAACTTGCATTCCATATACTCAGTCTTTATCCTACTTAGGCGTAGTCCTTTAGCTTCCAGAGCTTCCCTCTAAAGCTCAAGTTTTTTGTTCACTCCATCTCTTATCTCATCAATCAACATAATGTCATCTGCAAAAAGCATACACATGGCACCTCAGCTTGGATATGCTTCGTCAACTCATTCATGACCAAAGCAAAGAGAAGGGTTTAAAGCGAATCCTTGATGCAAACCAATGGTGATATCAAAGTAGTCCATCAAATCATTCTTAATCCTTACACAAGCTGTAACTCCATAGTACATATCCTTTATGAGGTTGATATATAAAATCGATATCTATCTCTTCTTCAAAATTCTCTATAAGATATCCCTTGGGACAGAATCATAGGCCTTCTCCAAACTAATAAAAATCATGTATAAATAATTCTTTTTGACTTTGTAGGTCTCCATCATACGTCTCAAGAGATGTATTGCCTCAATAGTAGACTGACCTGACATAAAGCTAAACTGATTTGTGTTACTATAGAGACTTGCCTCACCCTTCTTTCAATTATTCTAAATAAATAAGCAATTGAAAATCACTCCACAAGCACCTGCAATTGAGACAAGTATTTATAAAAGAAATCCAAATCTAGGAAAAACCTTTACCTCGATATCACCTATTTAAAATATTACCTACTCCAAGTAGGAATCACTATGGCACACTACAAATTTGAGGGTGGTGTACCTATATTTACACCTCCTCTTGTATGCCTCAAAGAAGAATTTTGTTTCTTTTCTTCCAAGAAGAACAGGCACCCATGATACAACGAAATCTAATGATAAATGAACAAGTCCTAGAGAGCCAAATATGTGCAAATAAATCCAGTATGACTTAAATAAAACACTTATACTTTCTTAAGTGGAAGTATCAAAGTTTGGTTAAGAGAAGTAGTGTACAAATGCACTTTGTAAGCAAGAATGAAAACTGGCTTTATGAGTAATAGATCTCTCGAGAGAGTTTGAATTTAACAGCAAGTACGAAAGTTGTATATTTAAGTTCAAAGCCTTCTTAAGGTATTTATAAACTTTAATTTGAGCCTTAGTAACTACTTAAAATTTGTATGGTATCTTTTGGATATGAAATAAAAAGATGCATATATGAAAAGATGTGAACAATTAAAAAAATACTAAAATTAATCAAGTAAACACTTATATTAATCGATTAATGCACGGAAGTTAATTGATTAATGTAGAAAAAATTGATCGATTAATTTTTATTTAATACAAAAGTACCCAAAGCTCAAGCTAGCAAAATTAATCAATTAATATACTCCAGGAAAGTCTTGTTGGGCCATTGATTTACAGGTAGATTTCCTTGATTAATTTTTTATTTTGAACATTGGAAACTAAGTGATAACAATTTTAATTGGTTAATTTTCATTTTAAAATGAATTTTGAACATTTTTCTAAGTATTTAAACTATTGGGATGAAATGTCTTCAAAAATCAATTCAAGGATCCCTTAGGTTCTTTATTTAGAAAGCAACCCAAGGGACCAAACATATACAAGGACCAAAAAGAAAATAGCAGAGACTGAAATGTAAAAATAGTAGGGATTGAAATGTAAAGACTGAAAGGTAATTATTTTAACACTTCCCCTCAAGTTGAAGCATAAGCATCAAACATACTCAACTTAGTGGAAAGATACTCTAACCATTTCCGTGGAAGAGCCTTCGTGAAAATATCTACCAATTGGTCCTTGGTAAAAATATATGGAGTAGAGATCTTGCCCTGTAGCTTAGCATCACGAATGAAATGACAATCCACCTCAATATGTTTTGTCCTTTCATGAAAGGTTGGATTATTAGCAATGGATGTAGCAGCTTTATTATCACAATACATGGGTATAACTCCTTGGGCATCCACTACAAAATCTTGCAACAAAGATTTTACCCAAGGAAACTCACATGTTATATAAGCCATAACTCGGTACTCGGATTCTGCACTTGAGAGACATGTTTTTTACTTTATGTCACAAGATTGTCCCCAACAAAAGTACAAAAACCTATAGTAGATCGCAGTCCTCATGAGCCCTTGCATAATCAGCATCTGAATATTCTAATATGGATACTCTCCTATGAGCTCTGTAACATAAACCTTTTCCAAGAGCATTTTTCAAATATTATAACACTTGCAACAGTCCATACCAATGTATTTTCCTGGGAACTTGCATAAACTGACTTAAACGACCAACAAATGCAATATTTAGTCTAGTAACAGTAAGATGCAACTTACCAACCATTTCCCTGTATCTAAGTTGCATCCTCAAAAAGAGGACTATCATCATCCACAAATTGAAAGAAAAGATCAAGTGGCACTTTTGCAAGTTTACATTCTATCATACCAACCTTACATAACATATTAAGAACATACTTTCTTTGAGATAAAATCATTCCATCCTGTTCCAAATCCTTGGTAACAAACTATGAATAGAGGAAGGCCTTAGTATCTTCAATGCCACCCATATCACTACCTGTCAAACAAATATCATTAACATATACAATATGAATAACTGATCCAAACTAAGTATGCCTAGAAAACAAAGAATGGTCTACAAAAGATATGGATAAACCAAACTCCTGTACTACCCTGTTAATCCTGTCAAACCAAGCATAGGGGCTCTACTTAAGTCCATAAATTGTCTTCTAGAACCTATACACTTTATGACACTCCCCTTGTCGCACAAAACCCATAGGATGCTACATATAGACCTTATCAAGATCTCTATAAAGAAAAGCATTCTTAATATCCAAATGGAAAATAGAACAATTCTCATTCACCGCCAAAGAAAAAAGAATGCAAACTGAATTTAGACATGTAGAAGGAGAAAATGTCTCCAAATAATCGATACCATGTGTTTGAGTATAACCTTTTGCTATTAACCGAGTCTTATACCTCTGTATGGATCCGTCAGCTAAATATTTCAAGGTAAACACCCACCTACACCCCACAACTAATGCTTAAGGGGGGTAGGTCAGCTAACACCCAAGTGCCCTAAGAGGTGCCTCCATCTCCTCCTTCGTGGTTATAGTCCATGTCTCATCCTAAAAAGCCTCAACATGATCACGAGATATACGCTGACTATCAATAGTAGCTGAAAGCATCTGTCTTGAAGAAGATAAACCATCAAAACTCATATGATGAGAAATATCATATCGGGTGCAAGATCTAGTGCCTTTCCTCTGGACAGTAGGAAGACGTAAATCCTGCTCATGAACTTACCTAACCATCATCGAAGTCCATAGGAATGGTATTGGACTGAACATGAATGGTAGTAAGTGGCTCATCAATAGGTTTAGGTCGACGGTGATAATGATAAGGATAAGGAGAAACAAGATCAGATGTATCATAGGGTGCCTGCTCAATAAAATCCGGTGGGCTCATAGTGGTGGTAGGAAGCTCAGAGGACCTTAGAGGCATAGCAGAAGGAACAGGCAAGTGCTCGAGGAGTTCCCCCTGTCAGACGAATAATATGGAATCTCCTCATAGAACACATAAGCACTCACATAAGATTTTTGATTCACCAGATCATAACATCAATACCCCTTTTGAGTTTGAGAATACCTAAGAAAAATAAATTTGGCTGAGCGAGGGCTAACTTATCCCCACCAAAAAGATGAACAAAAGCAAAATAGCCAAAAACAACCGACAACAACGAAAAAGGTTCCTGATCCGAAAACAGAAGCAAAAAAAGGTGTACAACCACTTAAAACCAGAGAAACAACATGATCAATGAGAAATGCAGCGGTTAAAATAGCATCTTCCTAGAAGTGAGCAAGAATATGCATATGAAATAGTAATGTCCAAGCAACATCGAAAAGGTATCGAAGCTTCCGCTCAGCAGCCCCATTCTGTTGTGAGGTGTGAACATAGGAAGTCTAATGAATAATACCCTATGAAACAAAGAAACTAGACAATCAAGCATTCATAAACTCCATACCATTATTACTTCGAAAGACACATATAGTTGTACAAAATTGTCTCTATTTCATTGAAAAAATTTCCAATCAAAACGGGGACCTTTGAGTTTTGTTTCATGAAAAAAATCTAACACATTCTTGAATAATCATCAACAAGAACAAGGAAAAATTGGAAGCCCCTAACACTGTGACCTGACACAGGCCCCATACATCAGCATGAATCAAATAAAAAATAGAACTAGTCCTCGTATTACTAGAAGGAAACGAGGACCTATGATGCTTGCCCAGCTAACAGGCATATCAAAAGAACTGATCAAGAACATGAAGATAAGGAAATTGGTGGCGTAGCACAATGGGACTTGAGTGACACTATAAAGCAGTAGTGGCACCAGAAGCAATAGCAACTATAGGTGGAAGAGAGAGATAGTATAACCCATTCTGTTTAAGTCCACCAATCCGCTTCCTCGTCTGGAGGTCCTGCAAGAAGAAATATCGATCATAAAATACCACCTTGCAATGAAGAACCCTAGTAATCTGACTGATGGACATCAAGTTCATAGCAAAACTAGGTGCATGCATAACATCAAAAAGAGAGAGTATCAGCTAAGTTCACAATCCACCATTAGCAACACGAACCTAAAACAACTTGTCAAGTGGGGGAAGAGATGTAAACACAGATAAATCACCCATAATATGTGAAGATGCTCCAGAGTCAGCTACCCATCATGGACCATGAGGTCTAGTTCACAATGCAACCTACTTACATTGCTAAATAATGGATGCTAAAGTAAAAGGTTGAGAGGCAAGCAATCTGGCATACTCATCTCTAGAAATCGTGACTTTCTTTGAGAATTGATTGGATTTCTCCTTAATAACCTGATTAGCACGAGTTCCCTAAGGATACCCATGCTTTGCCTAACATCGATCGTGTGCCCGATCTTGTGACAATTACACACAAAAAAAGAATGACGGCTACAAAATTGAGTACCTCTTCTACGTGGGCGACCAATATCTAGACCTCTCTCATACCCAGATATAGCATGAGCAGGCCAGTCAAAACTGTTGGGCTATCTCCAATACTTCTCACAACCACAATTACCAACAATAATCTTGCACAACGCAATTACATCATCAACACAAACAGAAACATCCACACTCGTGGAGAGGAATCAAACCATCCTAGCCTTTCCACGATTACTTCATTATAAACAAGAAAGAAGAGAAAGAAAGAAGACCTACTGTTGTTGGATAAGAAAGGACCCTACAACAACCTTCACAATACACCTACAACCTTCACACTGTGGCAACTGATCAGAATAGCCAACTAACTGATCAACAACTAACAACCGACAAGTAACAACCATAACAACCAACAACAATTAACAAATGTAACAACCAACAACTATCTGTAACAACCAATAGCAACCAACCAAATAGATTAACTAAACTGTCAATAGATCAAGACCAACAATAGTTAAGCCAACAAATCTGTTGTTAACTAGATCAACTAACCGATCAAATCAGCTATGATGAGTTGAAGAGCAACAAGATGAACTGACTTGCTGCAAGCAACTCCTGCAACTTTGCTTCAACGTTGCAACTCCAACAATCTGATCTTGTTGGAACAGATCTGATTAGGTGGGTGATACCAAGATAAGCGATATCAGAGCATTGGTGGCATGAGAGGAAGAGAAAGGTGTGAGGTGGAGAGTGAGGTAGGTTCGTTTAGGTGGGATATCAGGCCCCAATCTAGGTTTGTTGCTATGATACCATGTTGGGATAAAATGTCCTCAAAAATCTATTCAAGGGTCCCTTAAGTCCTTTATATAGAAAGTAACCCAAGGGATAAAACATATACAAGGATCAAAAAGAAAATAGTAGGGACTGAAATGTAAAGACAACAGGGACTGAAATGTAAAGACTAAAAAGCAACAATAGAGAAAACAATTATTCTAACATAAACTTATCAACTCTTAAGGGATGCATTGTGTGTGTGATATGCACTTGGCTCTTGAACAAAGCTATTAGAAACCAAAGAAATATTACATGAATCATGCTTTGAGCTTTCTTGAAGCTCCTTTACTATAGCTTCATCTTTCTTTAATTGTAAGCTAGGCCATTATGGAATCATCATCATTTTCTAGCGTTAGGCTTATGTTTAACATTAAAACTCAATTAATTAGTGCCTAGGTGAAATGTTTAACAAAATACTCCGGTACAATCGATCTCATCAATATGAGCCAATGACGTTGCATCATAGGTGAAATGCACATGTTGGAAGTAAAATGATTCAAATCGTCTTACGTACTCCCTTGTCCCCTTTATATAGGAGAGGTCAAGGGGTACACAAAATCCATCTACAGAACTGTAATCCCGTATACAACGTAGGCACGGAAAATACAATAAATAAAGAATTCAAGAAAGCATAAAAGCAATAACAGAAAATAGAAAATATGCTCTAACACTACCTCGAGCTGGAGCATAAGCAGCAGACATACTTGCTAGAGAGATCCAAGCACTTTCTTGGTAGGGCTTTCGTAAAAAAATCTACTATCTGGTTCTCACTAAGCATATAGGGAGTAGCAATCTTCCCTTGGAGAATATCATCTCTGATAAAGTAACAATCAATTTCAATATCCTGGGCTCTTTCATGCAATGCAGGATTATTGGCAATAAATGTTGGTGCCTTGTTATCACAAAACATAAACATTGCTTCCTGAGTATCAACTCCAAAATCATAGAGAAGAGATTTCACCCAAAGGAGTTCACAAGTTGTGTGTGCCATGGCCCTATACTCAGCCTCTGCAGTTGACCTGGATGCCACATTCTGTTTCTTATTTTTCCATGTGACCAGATTTCCTCCAACAAAAGTGCAGTAACCTATAGTAGATCATTGGTCCTTATGTGCCCCAGCATAATCGGCATCTGAGAATCCATAAACATCAACATGACCATGTGCCCTATAAAGTAAACCCTTTCCAGGTGCTTTCTTCAAATATCGCATCACCTGGCATACACCTACCCAATGTATCTCACAAGGAGCCTACATAAATTAACTTAACTGTTCAACAACAAAGATGATGTCAAGTCTAGTAACAGTAAGATACAACAACTTTCCTACCATAACCTTGAGCAAAGGACCATCATCACCTAAAAGTAACGAGGAATCAAGAAGCACATTTGCAAGGTTACAACCATGCATGCCAATATCGTGTGGCATATATAATACATATTTTCTATGGGAAAGTGTCAAACCATGCTCCACGTGATGAATCTCTATTCCCAAGAGATAGCTAACCTGACCCAAGTCCTTGGTGACAAACTGGGAATACAAGAAGGCCTTGGTAGCCACAATACCAGCTCCATCACTGCCTGTCAACAATATGTCATCCACACAAACAATTAGAATAATGACCTAGATTTAATGTGCCTCGTAGAATAATAAATAATGATCAACATTGGATCTAAGAATACCAAAGCTCTAAACTGCCCTATTAAACTTGTTAAACCACGCTTGGGGACTCTGCTTTAGCCCATAAATGGCTTTATGTAATTCACACACCTTGTAACACACCCTCTGTCATTCAAAATCCATACGTTGCTGCATGTACACTTCCTCATCCAAATTCCCATAGAGGAAGGCATTTTTAATATCAAGCTGAATTACCTTCCAATGTGAATTAATAGCAAGAGATAACAAAATCCACACAGAGTTTAAACGAGCAACAGGAAAAAATGTCTCAAAATAATCAATACCATAGTCTAAGTATATCCTTTGGAAACAAGTCGAGCTTTGTACCTCTGAATGGAGCCATCAGGTAAGCACTTCACAGTAAACACCTATTTACATCCCACAACAGTGGCACCATGGGGTAGGTCAACAAGCTCCCAAGGACCCCTAGAAATAAGGGCCTTCATCTCCTCCTGCATGGCTTGTGTCCAGGTCAAATCTTGAAAAGCCTCTGTATGACTCCAAGGTATATGTTGACTATCAATAGCACAAGACAAGGACTATCTAGTTTCAAGTAAATTGTCAAAACTCATATGCTAAGAGATTAAAGTAGCGAGTACACATGACCTTGGAACCTTTCTCTGGGCAATAGGAAGATCCAAGTCCTGATCAGTAGTAGGAATTACCTAACCTCCATCAGAGTCCATAGAACCAGGTTCGGGCTAAGCAAGAATGGTGGTAAGGGGTTTAGGAACAGGTTTTAGGTGACGATGGTAGTGATGTGGATGAGTAGGGGAGACAGGTCATCCTAATGGCTCACCAGAAGTTGCACCAGGCGAGCTCACATAGGTGGTAGGAGGCTCAAAGGACACTGGGGGCGAAGCAGAGAGCATTGGCAACGGGATATCTGTAATGCATGCAGGAGAAGCCTTTCCTTCAGGGAAATAGAAAGGACTCTCCTAAAAAATGTAACATTAGCACTAACAAAAAAACTTACGATGCCTAGGATCATAATAGCGATATCCCTTTTGGGTCCGAGAATATCCGAGAAAGATACATTTAACAGATCTAGGAGCCAATTTCTCCACTCCAAAGAGATGAACAAAGGCAACAAAATTAAAAACTACCGGCAACAACACAAATGGCTCCTAACCAGGCAATAACAAAGAGAGGGGACTTGCAACCTAAAATTGAAGAACTAACCTAGTTAATAAGAAAAGCGACAGAAAGAGTAGCATCGGCCCAAAAATACGTGGAAACATGCATATGAAACATAAGTGTTTTAATGACATCAAGTAGGTTGCGTACCTTCTATTCAACCACCCCATTCTGTTGAGAAGTATGAACGAACGAAGTTTGATGAACAACACTAAGCAAAGCAAAAAACTTGGTTAACCGGGTATTAACAAACTTCAATCCATTGTCATTGCGAAAAACAAAAATAACAATAGAAAATTGCATTTTTATTTCATTGATTTCTTTCATAAGAAACACCCACGACATCCAAGTATAGTCATCAACAAGCACAAGTGTCAAAAACCCCATACACTGGTAACCTTACATGGGTCCCAAACATCAGCATGAACAAGCGAAAAAAATAGAATTGGTCCTTTTATTAATAGCAAGAAAAGACTGGTGGTGCTTGCCAAGTTGGCAAGCATCACACTAAAATTGGTCAGGCACATGAAGATCAAGAAACTCCTGGCAAAGAACCCCAGGACTCAGGTGACCCAGACAAAGGTGCCACTAATAGCGGTAGTAGCACTAGAGACAGTAACAACGAGTGGGGATGATAGAGTAAGGTAATAGAGACCATTCTACTCAAGTCCACCAATCCACTTCCTCGTTTGGAGGTCCTACTGAAAGAGATATTGATCGTGAAAAACTGTGACAATGTAAATCTCTGGTAATCTGACTAAAGTAAATCGATGGCAAAGTGAGGAACATCCATCACATCAGATAAGCGTAATGTATCAGTCAAACATCACCAAGACCAATAACGGACGAAAGTCCTCTATCAGCAACCCTAACCTGGAAGGGTCTATTCAACTCTCAGGGAGATAAACTATGAAACATCACCTGTGATATGGGATGAGGCACTGGAGTCAACAATCCACTTGATCAGTCTAGACCTAGTAGACAATGCAGTAATCTCCTGAGAAGGTACAACAGATGCAGACGTAGTAGGCTACGAGGCAACCAACCTGTCATACTCTTCTCTAGAAATAGTAACTTCCTTAGATACGTCTAGTATCCTCCTCAGTAACTACTTGATTAGCACGAGGTCTTTATCCCTGAGGGTACTCGTGCTTAGCCCAGCACCTATCAACAGTGTGGCCAATCTTGCGAAAATAGTCACAAAGGTACTTTGGCCACGACCATGTCCTCTGCCTGAAGAACCACACCCCCTACCAGCAACAGCCATGGCCGAGGAATCACTAGAGGAAGAAGTAGAACCCTCTGTAACCTCGAGTCTCATCAACCTTGCAGCAGGTAGGTTGGAGATGGGCACGACAAGGAGAGGAGGAGAGGTCAATTAAAGGCCCACCGATGGGCCAAGGGAGGCCAATGGTGGTGGTGGTGCCTCCCTAAGAGCCGTTAGGGTTAGATTTTTTTTATTTTTGGTAGAGAAGATGGTATGGAAATCAAGGAGGGAACAAGCACCGGTCTAAGATCGCTGCTCTAATACTAAGTTAAAACCAATGAAGTAAATTGGCTTATTCCGTAACCTTACCTCTTAATATATAGAGGTGGGAAAACTACAAGAGTACTCCTAAAGGAAATAAAAGAAATACAACTAAGGCAATAATAAATACCAAAAGATCAAAGGGGTTAACATGTTTTGTACATAATTTTAATAATCCCGACAAGCTGTCGCCTAGATCTACCAAGTATATCTTTCTTGGTTATTTCCATATCTAGAAAGGTTATAGATATTTTGACAAAGCTAGCAGATGATAACGTATTTGTGCTGATATTACCTTCTTTGAGAGAGTTTTCTATTTCTCTCTTGAGGGTCATGATGCCCAGCTTCAGCCCCATGCGTATCATAGAAGAGATTCCCCACCAAATATATCTATGCTCCTTCCTGTATTTGTTACTCCTAATGATGCACGTACCATTTCATCAGGTGCTCTACCCCCTACCAGCACTATTTCGAATGTTCCCCCTCCCTAGGTGGAGGGTTATAGTAAGGATGATGATGACTGGCCTATTGATATAAGGAAATTGGTTCGCTCTTGTACCTTGCATCCTATCGCATTATACTTCTACTATCCACTTGGATTCTTCTATGCAGAAATTCTCACAAGCACTCAACAATACTATTTTGCCAAGTTGAGGTGGCTCAAGATCCGAAGTGGGTGGCTACTATGGATGTAGAAATAGAGGCTCTTATTGCAAAGGGCACATGGGACATTGTTCGTGCTCCTCAAGAGATTAAAGAGGTGGATTGTAAATGGGTCTATACATTCAAGTATCATGCATATGGGCTAGTTGACAAGTTCAAGGTCAAGTTGGTTGCTAAAGGATTCACCCAAATCAATGGGGTGAATTTCTTTAAGACTTTTTCTCTAGTGGTGCACCCAGACTATTTTGTTTGTTGCAGTGAATTTGAATTGGCCGCTCTATCAGCTCAACATTAAAAATGCATTTCTCTATGATGACCTTCATGAAAAGCTCTATACGCGTCAAACTCCGGGTCATGAGATTGAGGGGGAGTTTGTTTGCAAATTAAAGAAGGTTATCTATGTCCTCAAACAATGCCCTATAGCATGGTTTAATGGACTTAGCACTGAGGTTATGAAAATTGCCTTTCAGAAATCTACATCTGATCATTCGATTCATTCCATATTTATCAAGAAGAGGAAGACTGGCATAATGGTACTTGTTGTCTATGTAGATGACATGATTCTTATAGGAGATGACACCACGGGAATTTAGGAGGTCAAGGACTACCTACAGCAGTCTTTTGTAACCAAAGACTTGGGCGAGCTATATTACATTATGGGGATTGAGGTCGTCAGAGACAGATCTACTATGGCATTATCTTAGAAGAAATGTACTCTTGAGATTCTAGAGGATGCTGGCCTACTTGGTACTAAGCCTCCTGCTATCCCTGTAGAGTAGAAAGGCAAGTACAGTGACTCTGGAGATACTATGTTTGACGACGTGCACAGGTATAGGAGTATTGTAGGAAACCTCTTATACCTAGCCATCACTCGTCCAAATATTAGTTATGCTATGAGTGGGGCTAGTCCATACATGGGTAAACCCAGATATGGCCATTGGAATGATGTCTATCTCATTTTGAAATATCTTAAGGGTTCCCCTGGAAAAGGCTTTTATTACAGGAAAAATGGTCATCTTGAGTTATGCAGACTATGCTTGGTCTTACGATGATAGGAAGTCTACCATTGATTTTGCTATCTTTCTTGGAGGGAATGTTGTTTCTTGGCATAGCAAGAAATAAACTATTGTAGCACGCTCCAGAGAAGAGGTGAAGTATAGAGAAGAGGTGAAGTATAGAGTAATGACTCATACGGCTTGTGTGATGTGGATTACTATTCTCGATGACTTTGGCATCTCAATGAAGTCCTACTCCAATATATTGTGATAACAAATCGACCACTTATATTTCTTCAAATTCTATTTTTCATGAGAGGATAAAGCACACTAAACTATATTGTCATTTCATACACAATGCTATAATGGAAGGCAAGATAGCTACACCCTGCATTTCATCTAAGCTCCAGTTGGCTAATATCTTCACAAAGACACTTCCCAGAAAGTAACACTGCTTCTTATGTGACAGGTTGGACCTCAAGGACATATACTCGTCAACTTGAGAGGGAGTGTTAAATGTGGAGTTATTTAATTTATTTCATATCAGTTATGTTGCCTTAGTTGGCTTTAATTGCAAGTTTTATTTTCTTATTGGGCTCTTCATGTAATCTGTCCATAGTCCTTCACTATATAAGAGGCACTAGGGTTTTGTTTTTGAAGTAAACTCACCTTTTACATCCAACAGATTAGAAGATTGATTTCTCTAAGGCCTATAATAGCCTAGATTGGAGGTTCTTGTTTTCATCTTGCCTTAAAGGTTTTCCACAGTATAGGTGTTAGGAAATAAATGAGGATCTAATTAATTGGTTAAGGATTCGTTGTCTTACTAATTTTGGTCCATCTTATTTTTAGTATGTTGGTGTGTTTTTCTTTATTGTACCAAACCCTCTTTCTATATAAAGATGTGCTTGGCTTGGTTATTGAATATGAACAAATATTCTCCCTAAAATCTCCACATGACTTCAGATCAACCACCGGCCCACCATTGCGAGAGACCACCGTGGGGGTGGTCGTTGGTGACCCAACCTCCACATCCACCACCTTCGAGGGTCTTCGGATCGACCACGTGTCGCTGATGACCTATCTTTGACCGACATTGCCCCCAATAGCGGTAGATCGGATCTCGAGTTTGGCGCACCAAACCTCATTCATTTGACGATCTAGTGCTGCCACTCAACTCCTCAAAGGTTGTCCTACTAGATCAAGGTGGTCCAAGCGACCTCCGACTCACCGGAGCACTGCCACCAAAGCCACCAACTCCACTGTCGTCACCTATGGGGGAGAACCCCCCTTTCATTCGATTAGTTAAGAAAAAAAAAAGGTCTTAGGGTTATTTGTGTGAGTTTACCATTTTTTAAAGTTGATGTGTTTCTTTTTTGGGGGATTTGCATGTGCACCCCTCTAAAGTATTGTTTTCCTCTTTTTGGTCCTTATGTGGATGAGCGAGAGAAGCGAAAGAGACAGGAGTCTACACAAGATGTCAAGTTGATAGGTAGCACTCTCACGCACCATGGGAACGCCAAGCAAAAGATCTTGACTCCAAGCATACAAGAAGCGGCACATGAGTTTGAAGACACTAAGAAGGGACTACTATGTCAACTATCATTGATCTTTGCCATCGTGAACATCTACAGGATCCAAGTTTTCCTCGTCTCCCGCATCTCGACTTGCAGGGAAGTGTTAGGAAATAAATGAGAATCTAATTAGTTGGTTGACAATGATCCAATTAGTTAGTTGTCTTACTAATTTTGATCCATGTTATTTTTAATGTGTTGATGTGTTTTCCCTTATTGTACCAAACCCCCTCTTTATATAAAGAGGAGCTTGGCTTGGTTTTTGAATAAGAATAAATATTCTTCCCAAAATCTCCACAATAGGTTTGTTGGATGAAGAATTATCCTCCTTAATGGTCATGCGAAGGGTGTCAGGCAAGGTTGCCTTTTGGCACCTTTCCTCTTTCACTTGGTGGTAGATTTCCTTGTGTGCTTGTTTCTCACTTTGTGCCACAAGCAAGATTTGAGGCTTTGGGTCAAGAAGATAAGAAATGGGTGGTCGTAGTTGTACCCATTCTGCAAATGCTGATGACACAATTTTATTTGGAGATGATGGGTCTACATCAGAGATGCAGGTTAGACCTCTTTGGTCGGGTGTTGGCACTACAAATGAATTAATTCATAGCAAATTCTGCTTTCCTGCCCTTCGCAACAACTAAGGTGGTAGCTGACTGCAAGGACATACTCGGAGTTTAAGTTTTGCAGATTCCATTCAGATGTCTTGGCTTCATTCTTAACCCCAGGCATCATTACTTCTAGAGATTGGATACCGGTTATTGAGAGGTTGGGAAGCAGTTGCAGGAATGGGCAGTTTACTCTGGAATGGTGCTGCTTCTCTCTACTATTCTTTCTACCATTACTTTTTACTTCTTGTAAGTGCTGAAGATGCTAGTTTCTAATATGGAGAGAATTGATTCCATCAGGAGGTTTCTAATATGGGAGATGGTTCTTTACTTTTGCTGGCCTAGGAATCTAGGATGAGGTTTGTAAGCCTAAGGAAATGGGTGGCCTTGGAGCTATCCATTTGTGGGAAATGAATGATGCCTTGCAGTTGTGCTTAATGGTGTGATTCTGACTATATTGATATTTGATTTACCAAGTTATGCAAAGTTTTTTTATATTATTCCTAGGAAACTTTAAAGCGTAACCTTTTGCTGAGTTTCTATATAAACAGGTTGCAACATGAATTGGAGGTCTCCACAAAACAAACTATATTTGTTGATTCAAGCATCAGTGATACAATTAGAACCTGCATTGTTCTTGGATATCATAAGTCTGCACTGAAAGTGAAGACAGAATTCAAGGTGATGAATAACGTGCCTTGCTTTGATTATTGTGAGATTTAGTTGTGTGTTCAAGCTCTTTCTTTTTGGCAGGTTTCCGAGAAAAGGTGGTACTGGCTTAAAGTGTTTGCATTGGCAACCATTAGAGACTGGAATGCACTTGCAAAATTTTCAAAGGAGAAGAGGCCTCCAACAGGTTCCTGTTTCATAGTTTTTTTCACCTAATTTGTTGAGTTGTAGTCCCATTATGAAAGGATGAGAACATATTATTTTTTCAATTTGCACTTGCTACAGATAAAAGAAAAAGGCACAATATTATGTCAAGCTAGGATGTTAAGATTGAAAATATCCTTGTGTGGGACACCAAGAAAAAAATTTTTTGAGACCATAAAATTGAATTGCAATCAGTTCGTAAAACTTGAATCTTTTCCCTATATTTTTCATTCTCTGCATCTTCATTTACATTGAAAGCATTACCGCCCTCCAAGGCCTCTTTGTTAATTCCATGGAAGTCTATATGTTCCACTAAATGTACCCAAGAACTCTTTTCAGATGTACCTTTCTCTCATACTTTCATAATTACGGTATAATGTTGAAACCAATGCTAAGCAATGTTTTGCTTTTCCTTGTCAACAGGTTATAAACCTTTCGTAGAGGCATGCATCGATGCCGGGGAAAGATCAGAAGCCCTAAAGTACATCCCTAAACTTGTAGAGCCTCGTGAAAGAGCTGAGGTATTTTTTCTTGCTTATAGCTGCTTGTAGTTGAGTAGAAGCATTGATAGAATCTTTAAGATTTGCTGCTGCCTGGTTAATTTTTCAACAATCTCA
Source organism: Thalassia testudinum (assembly GCA_037157565.1). Lineage (NCBI taxonomy): Eukaryota > Viridiplantae > Streptophyta > Magnoliopsida > Alismatales > Hydrocharitaceae > Thalassia > Thalassia testudinum. The sequence continues at coordinate 17,045,069 of JAZHRO010000015.1, read as the reverse complement.
TTATCCAATTCTACAATTCTATTGCTTCGGTCCTGGCTTAGTTTTTAAATAATAAATAGTACTTAGATAAGCTTAAAATTTTGGACCTCCCCTTTCGAAATTACTATGCAACGGGTTATTAGCAGCCAAGCATTGTATAATGTCGGACGAAATAGAATATGTACATAGAAAGCAACATTAGATCTGGTTATCTGAGTGATGTCAACTGCATGTGTTCTATTATTCAATTTTAGGTGTGCGTTCCTGTACTACAAGCATATATGCCATTTTCATCCTAAATGCAACCATGTGCAATAACATGTAAACTACATCAACTTTTTTTTTTGGCAAAATGCAGGCATATGAGCGTCTTGGCATGGCAAAGGAAGCTGCTGATGCTGCATCAGAATCGCAAGATGGGGAATTACTTGGTCGCTTGAAACTTACCTTCGCTCAAAGTGCAGCTGCAGCGTCAATCTTTGACACACTAAGAGATCGATTATCCTTCCAAGGAGTTTCTTAAAAGCTCTTAGTTTTTTGCTCTCTGTAACTTAATGTGTGTGGACTCTTAGTCTGTTGTGTTTGCCATGGCAGTCGTGTCCCTTGTTATCTAATGATTGGCTTCTTGTGATCTCCTTGAATTTTTTTTCCCGTATATATTTTTGTATAGAATTGTTGTCAACAATGAGGGGAGATGCCCATATGCTACAGGTGCCTTATTCTTAACGAATTATAATATATTGCATAAATTGACTTGTTAAGAGTGACCAACTTGAACATCTAGATACTTATCTATTTATTATATTCAGCCTTAATTTTCAAGTTTGTATTCCCATGCTCAAGACTTTAGCTCAAGCCTTCTACATATGTATTACCTTTCTATTTTATTATCATCTTGTTATTGGCAATGAATCGTTTGTCATTTTGGTCGTTAAAACTTGAACTTATTACTGTTATCACCAACATCTTACTTTATTATGATTTTTGAGGAATCTTTTGTTATTATGCTTCTTATGAATTTTCTTATTGATTTTCCTACTATATAACTTGTCAAACTTCTATATTAATATTCTATCATATTCGAGTTGCTTCAACTCTTGGATGTCCAGCAAGACTACCATTTCACTAGCTAAATCGATTATTTGGATGGAAGGATTTTCTTGTCTAGAGTTGTTCCCCTCAAGTAAAGGTAGACATCTTGCAAGCTATCCGTAGATATTTAAGATGCATCAAGTACCAGACAAACGAGAAAGACTAATAGCTCTGCTATATCGAGGCTAACTAATGCTGTCTATGAGTAAATTACATGAAAATTGTTGAGTGTTTCTCGAGCAGCAGAGAGACCACCAACAAATAAAATGATGAGATGTGTCCAAGTAACTCTTGTACAATGAAAGAGGCATATGACAGATAAGCCTTCATAAATAATAAGCAAAGAAATAGTCAAACTTGACTGACTTATCAAATGGGACCAGTTGTGGCTCTTGTTATGAGAAGAGGAAGGATAACTTGGTGGGAATAAAGCTACTTATGAGAAAGAGAGTTTAGACAAGACGTTGAATGAGTTAGCAACTTGAAATAAATCAAGTAAAGATGAATCTAGATTGGAGTTTGTCAAGATGCATTCTAACAGACTAGCTATGATAAAGCAATCACGTGTGGAAGTTGCCACATCAATAGAGGCAATTATAGAGTAACCAATTCCAAGATGCGATCACCAAATCATTGACCTTTCAAGATCTACAGATAGGGGCTTGATTTGTAATCCAACAACATTTTATGGTGGATATTGGAGGTTCAATACTTCCACTAGACATACACCAACAATTTGTTGGTGGAATACGATGATGAATTTCCTATAAGTTCCATTGAGGATTATTGGATTGTGATTTTCTTATATCTTGGTGAAAGACATAAGTAGATTTGATCTTCATACAAGCTGGCAAGCCCCTTTCATTTGACATCATGTTCTTCGAACTAGTATCACAATCTCTCTAAATGTTCTACAAATTCAAGATTTCGTAATGCTGGCAATAAGAGGAGGTGTTTATACTTTGATTCCTCTTGTGGATCAACCTTAGATCCATAACATGATCATGCATCCTCCTTAGACCCATTCCTCTATCATTGATCAATGATGAGTCAAAAGACTTTTTTATTCCAAGTTGGTTTCCATGACCCAATCTTCTAGCGTAGGAATAGAGGGCAAGGGGCCTGTTATTGCTGAAAATAAGGTTGTTAAACATGATTAGTCCATCTCTAGTGCTCTTCAGGCCATCATCAACTTTTAATGTGAAGATTTTCCCAAGAAAAATAGAATTGTAACATAAGAAGTGTGTATTATGGAGAAAGACCTTTAGAAGGCAATGCAAATTTATAACATCCAACAAAAGTCTACTAGGTAGCAGCAATCCTCAAATGGGAGGAGGAAATGAAAAAGTAAATAGGACTTATGTCTCAATACCCCTAAGATAAACCTAAAGATGTTGCAAGAGTTTTCCTCCCTTGAACACTAACTTACCCTTTTGGATGAGTAGCGAGAGAAAAATAAGGCAAAGGCTATTTTGGGATGCAAGGTAGCTAGCAAATCCTTTGCAAGAACAAGGAGGCAAAGGACTAGGTGTAAACCAGTTCAAATGATCATTACAAAGATAGTTACCTTGAAAGCCCTTAAAATTGTTAATGGGAATTGTAATTACTAAAGAGATGTTGGAAGGATTTTAAGAAGATGAAGGGCCAACTTAGAATGATAAAATCAATCCAGTGGACAAATCACTCATCCTTTGACAATAGCAACCTAAGGTAATAATGAGAGTAGCCAAAGAAAAGAAAAGTCCTCGGAAGCATCTTTTCCACATTGACAATTGACTCTTCTTACTCAAGTTGAGAACAACCAAAATGATCAAGACTTGATCCAATAGTAGATTGAACATGCATTGCTCAACTTACTTAGTGGTCAAATGACTGAGTTAGTTCAGGGGACCATTCAAATTATAAGACTTCAAATCAACCTTTCAAATAGCAATGGGGGCTCCATGGCTTAATAGATTTAAGATGCTAGTTTTGGATCCTTAAATGACCCCTAAGGATCCATATTACTATGTCAAGCATTTTAGGCATCTCATGATGACAAACAACTATTTGCCTAAGGTAATGAACATGGCCTTTTCATTTCATTTACACTGATGAATAAGGGGAACCGTGACAACTCCGATTCCACCAACTAGCTAAGTCTGTGGAACTCGAGTCATCAAATGCAAATCCTCATCCAAACCATAGTATCCACAATCACCCAACAACAATAGCCAAATAAATGAAACATAAAGCACTATTTAAAAAAAAAAAAGGTGCTGACCAAAAATAAATAATCCAATCCATAAGTCTAAAAGACTAAGAAAAGGTTAGTCTCATAAACTAAAGGAAGCAACCAACTATAGAATAAAATGAAGGATTAAACAACTAAAAGTGAGGATCCCCAATCCTCATAGACCATCTCTTGGTATTGAGGTAGGTCTCACACTAGACATTCCAAATGTAGTCATTTCCTCTAGCAACCTAGTTAAACCTAAGTACAGAGTCAAAAATACGTGCATGCAAAAGCTTATTAAAGTAGAACAAAATGAATAATGTAAAAATAGAGCACAAGAAACGATATTATGTATGTATTAATCCACTTGTTAAACCATTATTAATCAATTATTCTGTAAGTGTAACCCTTGATGATTATGGTTGTTGCATATCAATCAATACCTTAGAAGGAATAAGGAGATCTTAATGCTGATATTTTAAGGAGCACGATGACACAAGACACCCTCTTAGGAAAAAGGATCCCATGTATCCATCTCATAACCCATTCCATCACACTGGATTCATTGCGACTTGTGGTGGCTACTTTATATGATATAAGCACATGCTAGATAGACACACCTCTCCACAATCAACCTTTCCTTCACTTAGCAGCCAAGAAAAGAAAAGTACCAACTCCAAGCCATCAAGTCATGTGTCCTACTATCCTATGTAGCTGTTAAGCTTAAGAATAAGTTGTAGGGATGCTAGCCACTCTCTAACTAACCCAATCAATCTAAATCTAAATTAGCGAGACAACCATTACTAGCAAGCAACGGGACTAAACCAGTTCTCCAACACATTCTAACAATTCCATACTTATCTTTATTTAATAATAATTCACCAAATTATTGAACTATCAAGTACCATAGCATAGGTTCAAAATATTCATTATAAGTCATATTCATTATGCAATGCCATTAGTCGTTCATTGCAAGGTCATAAGCATTGCTAACAATTAACCATAACTAAGCCCTTTAATGAAGATACATTCATTTCAATAAAGGAAAATGATATCTAAATTTAATGTCTAACTACGTGATTAATGCATGCTAATTTCATAGTTAGGGTATATATGTTTGTAATGCAAACTTAATTATCACATTCTCCCAAGCATTGGTTATGAATCAATTATTGAGGATAATAAGGCCATATTATGAATGGTCAAATCTAGCTTATTTAAACAAGATGAGTTATAGGCCCATAAGTCTAATTCACCAACTAATTACGAATCCATTGTTATTAACCAATCACAATTATTCTTAATCAATGTTTAAGTATCCAAATCATGATTAAATTAGAAGTGATCTATCATGAACTCTAATACTTAGCAGGAAAGAGAACACGTGCAAAACGAGGCATAAAAGCGAATTAGATCTCAATAATAGATCACACACAGAGAAGGGGTCAAAGCAATCTACCTAAGTTCATTGGGGGTTACATCAACATTGAAATAGAGCCTAGAGGCTCCTCTCTATTGACTGTGAGTCCCTAAACTTCACGCACACTTTGAGATAATGTCTCTAGATAAAACATGCCACAAAATGGATTAAGCTCATGTTAAAGAAGTTTTCTAAGTAAAAGATATAATACAATACTCAAATAGGGTTTTAGAACTCACCAATGCATAGTACATGACAATACGATTCCAATGAGTATAAGATCATGGAAAACATAGTCCGAGTGATCCTTGAACTACTTAAAATAGTGAAAGATAAGGTTTGAACTAATTGGTGTATTTGAATTCGCTTAATCTACACCCAAGCGATGTGGTGTCATACAAGTGGTAGCCAGTTGCACAGGGTTCATCATACTGGAGGATCTCACAATTCCCTTATGCAGTCATGTCACCTACATATGCACTAGTTGTGATGGGTTCTTTCAGTTTTGCACGTTGTGTGGTCAATTCCTCTCCATGTGTTGTCGCCCACACTTGTGCATGCCATGCCATGCAGTTTCCCTAGTGCACCTAGTTCTTGCTATTGTCACCATTGTATGCCCACTTTAGTGCTGCCGCAAAAAGTTGCAAAGGGACCCCTTCCAATGCTTCTTTTTTCTCTTTCTTCTCTTTCCTCTTCCTCATCTTTCCTCCTTTCTCTCTTCTTCCTTCCTTTCTCCTTTCCTGAGATGTGTGCAAGTATAATGATGAGAAAACCCTAATTAGGCCTTTTTCGAGATCCTTAAACTAGGCTAAGATTAAGCCAATATTTTGACAAAAATGTCCTTGGATTCAATTTAATACCGCTTACATCCCTATTTCATGTGTTTCTCACATAACTGGGCTATAGACTTCGAATTTCCTTAAAACAAGATCTGTTGGAAAGCTTACAACAAGATGAATCCAATGATACATATAGGTTTTCATGACCAAAAGTTAGTTGTGAGACAAATTTCCATGTTTTACAAGGTATGCTGACTTGATTTGTACTTGGCGTGTACCAATGGGTCCGTTCAACACACTCAATCTCAAAATGACACAAGAACCTAAATTTTGGATCTTTTACATGCATAGAAACCTTAAAAGGAGTTTCAAAAGTTATTGGTATGACAATGCAAATGATTGATAATTCCATAACAACCTTAAAGAGGCATAGTGACCAAAGACAACAAATGTACTATGCATGGACTCACGAACAAGCTCTTAGTAATTCCCCCCTCATTTTGGGCTCAAGCTCCCTATTAGTGCAACCTCTCATTATATATATTTTGATGATTTTATAAAATAACTCAATCAAAAGGAAGAAAGGATATTAGAACAAATTATCATGACTAGTTCAAACTAACTAAGAGTTGCAGGAACAAAAGTCAACTTTCAAAGGCGAATCATGAAGACAATTAACTCTAGTCTTAGGTCCTAGGATTTTTTGTATTAAAAGTTCAGGTGTTGTAATTTGATATTTATTGAGTTTAGATGAATTATAAAAAGATCCCTAATATGACCTAAGTAACCCACATACAACCTCTTAACACTTAGGGAAAACCAACTTGGATCCAAAGCAAACCCCATAATCAAACATCCAGCACTTGTACCAGACATCTGATGTTTCACTTTAAGATGTCTAATAAGTGATTCAAATGTCCGATACCTAAAGACATTCTCTTAACAAGTCATGTCTTCTGCACATTAGTCATCCAAACCTTATCCTAGACGTCTAGACGCACATACAGACATCTGAACATAGTCTCAGACGTCCAATACTAGAATGTTAGGTTTAAATTACATCCAAATTAAATGATGTTAGACCAAATCTCTCTCGAGACCCTTGAAAAATTATCACCTAATAAAATATTATCATCCCCAAACATCCAGAGACATCCCTAAACATTCAATAAGGAGACATTAGGACTAATCTGACCCAAATCTTGATTTTTCAAACTAAATCACCTTTCTCAGCTTTTCAAAAAATCACTTCTCAAGACAATCATGATTATCAGATGTCCAATAGTCAAAGCAGACATCTTATAGATGTTTAACGCCTGGATACAAGTATCCTACAAAAGATCCAATGAATCAGCAAAAGTTCTAGGAACCTTCCCTTCTATTTTTAGATGCCTAATTTTTGTCTCAGACATCTAATACAACTCCTGCAAACGTCCATTTCATATAACCATGTACCCCATAGAAAGTCCAAATGAAGTTAGTAACAACTCCCTTCATAATTAAACGTCTAGCCTTATAGCCAGATGTCTTATCTGTAGGCATCAAACATCTAACATTTTAGACAAACGTCCAATAATACTGTTAGACTTAATTATTGCCTTGATCTTAATGGGATTTTGCCCAAATCTTCTTTAATTTAATTCCAATGGTGAGGACAGCTCTCCCAAGACTTCATAAAGTTTCCCTTGAGCTCTATAAATAGATTTGAACACCCCTTGGCCACATATACACCATTAGAGATTAAAAACAAGCTTCCCACTCAAAATTGGTCCAAGAGACTGTTGAGACTACGTGTTACTAAGCTATCGTATTCGATTTTGAAAATCTATCGTTGTAGTTTGAAAGTGAAGAACTCGTGTTCAACAAATAAAATTTATACCGGAATAGAAATCCCGAGTCGAACTCAGGGAGGTGGACGTTTGATTAGAAATACACATTTGTTTTATTTGTCACGAAGCAGAATAGATGATTAGAAACTATCTATCTATTTATAATAAATAGAATAGAGAGAGAATATTACAAACAAAAACCAAAAAGAGATGTAGAATGAACATGGAATTCATTATCAAAGAGATTGTTCATTACACTACTCATTATGACAAAAAATGGGAAATGATTACACTAGAAAGTAGGAAATTCTACTCTAGAAAGCAGTAAAAAGAATGGGGAGAGAGATATCCTTCTCGACGATCACTTGGAGGACGAGCCGGACGGGATGACGCTTGGAAGACGGGGAACGGAGAAGGATGAAGGAGGACGAAGCGGGAAGAACGGGAATGAAGCAGCACGTCGTCGTCGTCGTCACGGGATCCGCTCCGGAAATGGGGGCGAAAATTTGACTTTTTCTCTTGAAAAGCATCCTGGGTGTGGGACAAGCTTCTCTTGAGCTTTGGAGAGGGAGAGAAGAGAAGGAAGGGATGCCAATTTCGTATGGAGGGGATCTCCTTTTATAGTTGCAACGGGTGAGGGAAATTTGGTCTTTACAATTTCAAAATATTAAATAAGGGTTAGTGACGGAATTAGGCATCACTAAAGCCCCAGTCGTGGGTGACGTGTGCCACGCCTGCCGCTCGCTTACCTTCCACACCACCCACGTTCATCAAATCTCGGTGGCTAAGATTTGATAACCGCAGCGCTTCAATGCGCGCCCACTCGCGTCTGATTCGTGTTACGCGTGGGCGTTTGATGCGGCGTGAGCGCTATTGAGCGCACGCGACCGCTCGATTGAGTTCCCTCGCCATGCCTCAGTTGCCTCTCGCCAAGGATCGAACGCGTGCCTCTTCATCGTGTAAGCACGTTCAACCAACGTGCTACAAGCGCGTTTGTGTCGCACTTACGTTTTGTGCGCACGCATCCACAGCTGTTGGATGATCATCCAACGGTGGAGAAGTGACGCTCATATTGAAGAAGAGATGGAGTGGTGGGTGCAACGGCCGGTTGGGCGGTTGAGATGGCTCCACGTGGCTCCATCTTGGCCGTCCATCTTCTAGATGATGTAGATGGTGCCACGGTTGTTGGATTGAGTCGATTTTTGAGCCGTTAGACTGCGATCGTCGATCCGAATCCATCCGTGTGGTCGGATTTGTTGTCTAAAGTGCGGATTCATACCATCTTGGCCCTTGATCTTGTAGGGTTCCTCTGTCTCTATCTGATGCTACATATGTCTAATTAGGGCGATCTTGGAGTCGTTGAACTCCAATCGTCGCCCTGACCAAATCTCTATGCTTGGATCTTCGATCCAAGGCCCCGATAAAAATTTACCTTGTCCCTGAACATAAAAGGAGACAATTAACCTCCATTTTATTCAAACTAATTTAAATGTAAGATAATTCAAGCTATGCAATATTTATAGTATATAATGCAATTCTATGCTTAAGAACATGCATAAATAGACATCTTATGTAATATAAATATGTTTACATCACACCCCCATGCCTATCTTTTGCTAGTCCCTATCAAAAACTATATGCTATTTATAAAAGAATTAGGTTGGATTATTTGGGCATGAGTTATTTTCAATCATTAAAAAAATATTTACTTAGGATCTGAACTTTCAAAGACACAACAATGCTCGGGTATCTGTCAAAATGCAAACCGCCTGAAGCCCTCGCCTTATTCAAAGAAAATTTTCTTTTTCTCTTTTTCTTCTTTTCTAAGTTTTTTTGGATTTTCGAGTTTAGGGTTTAAGAGTGGCTTTCCACGGCAATTCAACTCACTCAAGATTTAATGAGAACCCTAAGTTCTAAGCATCTTATTGTGAATGTGATAGACTCATTGATCGGCAGTTAAAACGGACTTCGGATTTCTATGCCTCTGGGTGACCTTAATAAGAGAACTCTGCCTAAAGGTGTATCTTTACAACCGGTAGCTTTCTCCTTACTTTTATTTTTATGGGGTCAGCATAAGGGTGAATCCAGTGTATATCTCCCCGGTTTATTCTACTTCTCCGCTTCTTCCTAAGTGTTTTGGGAATTTTCAGTGCATTTCTTGAGCTAGGTTCTGGACAACTGGTCGATGAGTTGTTACCACCGACAACTTGTTAGCTATACTCGTGCAGCGAAGTGTGACTTATTTCTTTTATTTTCTTTTTTTCTTTTTGACTTTCTTTTTCTCTATTTTTTTTTAAGTAGGTGACTTCCCTAGTCTAAGATTTACCTAAAGGCAGCAAAAAGAGAATGGTCCAGTGACTAGGCTCTGGACAACCTACTATGAGCTGTTACCCACAATAACTTACCGGGCATATCACCCTAGAAGGTTCATTAGCTACCCAATTTCTGTTAGAACCGCTGATTAACGAGTCAGTGACAAGATAGTGTGTAGATGCTTTAGACTTAAGGTTCCCTCAAATCAGAGGGCGGGTTGATAAGTCGTGTACTTATCACCCAAACTCATTTACTCAAATTAAAATAGAATTCAGGTTGGCGAGGACTCGAAAAATAAATCCACATTTTAGTGGATACCCAGGATGATTAAGCCCAAAGACCTAAAGGGTCTTTATGTTCAAATCCTAATGTAATATTTCCTAAGATTAAAAAGTCCTAATGCTCAAGTATTCCTTCCTAATTCCACTTTTTTCTTATTTTTTTTATATAAATAAAAGAAAATAAAATGAATCTATGGAGCTGACGAATAAATTCAGAGATGAATATCCACCCCCCTACGCCTATATAATGCAATATCCTCATTGTATTAAAAAGACATAAAATAGAGTGGAATAGAGTAGAAAGCACCTGAATTGCATGAATGTCGGATCTGCTCTGAGATAAACAAAAAAACAGTATACGTGCTGAATTTAATGCCTTCAGCTAGACATACTATACAAATAAGAGAAATAAAGAATTCACAGGTGTAGGTTAGAATCAGAATAAAAAGATGAAACCTCTGACCTGCCAGCAGATGTTCATAAACGTGGACCAGATTGTGGTGTAGACCCATACCCCATAATCGAGAATATCTATGGTTCTGGATAAAAATTACCCAAAACCTAAAATCAATATGCAAGCGGGGTCGGGCCTACGACTTATGAGGATACAACCCAAGACCAAAAAGTCGAGTTACAGGAAAATCAAGCTCCAAAGGATAATCAATGAATGTGTGCTTGGGTTGGACATCCTCAGTACAAATGTCATAAGGGTCTTGGTTTGATGATTTTAGATGAATTGGAACCCTTAGACTCGGTCCTCTACTTCCTCCGGAGTTTGCTTCCCAAATTAAAATTTCCAAGCTCCTATCCTCCTCGTTCAGAATGTCAAATTCCGAGACCTCTTGCATATTAATCACCTCGTCTGAAATTTCCAAGTATAAAAGATGTGGCTGAATCAGAATTGACTTGGGTCTAGTTATCTCAAAAACAGAATCATCGGTAAGCTCAATGGGGTGTAACTGACAATCAGGGCATTGGATTGAATCCTCCAGAAAATACGATTCTGGATCTGTCATGTGAGCCCCAATAAGCTCAGTTTCCTCAGTTATTGGGCTATCAAATGATCTAGCAAATTCCTCAGGCCCAATCATCTCAGAAATCGTATTCTATAAACTCACATGAGACTTTGCAAACTGAATCTTCACCATCAGAATCAAAGAAATCAAAATTTGTATTAATGTATGTCCCAAAATCATCCGTCACTTTCTAATCCATGGAGACATACGTTTCCTCGTACCTTGGCTCAGGGATTTCAGGTGAGGAAATCAAATCATCCTTAATTGGTTGCTCTAATTCAATCTGGTCAACCTCGTAACACGTATCCCCCCAACAGGTGCCTAAGCAGGTTCTAACATTAGCTCTCTTAAAGGGAGTTCGTCCTGGGAATCATCTCAAGATTGAACCAAAGCAACCACAAATCTCATTCTCAATTTTGCTAACTTCTCAAGTAGAAACTCACCCGAGTTCTTATCCTTAACATCCTGGAGCCAATCCAACAAATACTTGTTCAAATCATCAATCATCTCAATCAGAGGCTCTGATTTATCAATGCAAGATATTGGCTGAACTTCGAAAGATTGAATAGTACTCCTCAAGTTAGCCAAAACCTTATCTTGAACCTGGTTAACCTGAACCAAATGACTTGGTTCAGGGTTGGGCGGGTTTGGGATCAGTGCAGAGGAGTTAACAAATTGAGATTCATTATACCCTTCCTGATAATAGGTCATTTTAGATTGTTCAAAAGGTGGTGATGACCTAAAGGCAGTGTAATCAGAGGATGGGTAAGGATCAGTGTATCCTCCTTGGATGTAGATCGTATTAGGTTGTCCATGAAAATGTGGCGATCTATAATCGATGTGGCTCTAAGAAGGATAGAAATCACAATCATAGCGTTCAGGGTTAGACCCTAAACACGGAGGTCTGGAACTGTATTCCCAATCCGAGTTATCACAACTAACTGTTAGTTGATTACAGTATGAGTTGGGGTAATCATTATGTTGAGGATAACTCATAACAGGAGGGAAAGAGCGGAAATGCGTATAAAATGTGGAAGGATTCATGATAGACGGGAGGAAGAAAGGCGCACTGCAATACAAGCAATCAAACCTGTCCTTAAGTGGGCTAGCCTAAAGACCTACAAACTCGCAAAACCCATCTTGAGATGGAGAAACGATTTGATCTACTTCTGTCTATTCAATCCAACCAGTTAGAAGGAGGGACTGGGGAGAAGGTTCTTCCTTCGGCTTGCACCTCCGGTTCCTAGTGTACCCCCAGCCACGATCATTTGATTCTGCTCCCCTAATTAGACATCAGATTGAATAATAGAAACAGACTAATCGAAAATAATTTCGTTCTGGGCTCCGAAGAGCGAGTCGAATCCTTAAGGCTAACGTCTACTCTGTTTTATTTAGGGCTAGGTTTGAATGTGCTTTGAAATGTGATGGGCCCTTTATCTGGGTTGTGCCCTTAATGATTGATTGATGTGTGTGTGCGTGCACAACCAGTGATTTTCAAGCAATATTATTTTTGATGCAGTGAATTTTAGGGTTCAAATCTTACTTAGTAGCTTTTAGGATTCAACTTTAGGTATTTTAAAACAAGTTTTGTTGGCACACCAGGTTTTGAAAGCATAGGTGAAGATGTTTTCTTTTGAAACTTAAAGGAATTTGGAGTGCCTGGTAAATCCCTAAGAGTTGAACCTATGCGGCAGCTACTTGATGAGTTGATTTTAATTGAAGTGGTGTGGCCCAATCAACTTAAACAATTGGCCTGTTGCACTACTTAATTAAGCACACAAATGATTACCTAATCTGATTTTTACTCAATTATGTTTTGGATGTGTACCTGTTCCAAAGATCGGTTTACCGGTTGAGTTTGAAAATCAGATGAGGTTGTGTACCTCTGTAAGATTTTTTTTTTAATTTTTATTTTCAAATGTGGAGGTTGGGGCAGGTGTAGGTGTCAAACAAACAAACAAAACTAACCTTAGAGTTTATAAGAACACCTAGGTTGATTGATGTTTGCGTTATTACATGGTGAAATGAAAACTAATGGGTGGGAGGTAGGGGATAACTCACAAAACCTTCAACAGCACTTTTCTTCAATCTACCGCTTTTGCTCGTCTCAAAAGAGCACCTGCAATCACAATAAGAAAGGAGAGAAGTGAGGTAAATGATTCGTAAGTTAGAAAATGCTAAAAAAATCAAAGAGCATCGCCTTCGTGACAACGGTGCCAAAATGTTGAGACTACGTGTTACTATGCTATCAAATTCGATTTTGAAAACCTATCGTTATAGTTTGAAAGCGAAGAACTCGCGTTCAACAAATAAAATTTATACCAGAATAGAAATCCCGGGTCAAACTCAGGGAGGCAAACGTTTGATAGAAATATGCGTTTGTTTTATTTGTCACAAAGCAGAATAGATGATTAGAAACTATCTATCTATTTACAATAAATAGAAAAGAGAGAGAATATTACAAACAAAAACCAAAAGAGATGTAGAATGAACATAGAATTCATTATCAAAGAGATTGTTCGTTACACTACTCATTACGACTAGAAAGTGGGAAATGATTACACTAGAAAGTAGGAAATTCTACTCTAGAAAGCAATAAATCTACTCTAGAAAGCAATAAAAAGAATGGGGAGAGAGATATCCTCCTCAACGATCGCTTAGAGGACGAACTGGACGGGGCGATGCCTAGAAGATGGGGAATGGAGCAGGAAGAAGGAGGATGAAGCGGGAAGAACGGGAACGAAGTAACACGTCGTCGTCGTCGCGGGATCAGCTTGCAAAATGGGGGCGAAAATTTGACTTTATCTCTTGAAAAGCATCCCGGGTGTGGGACAAGCTTCTCTTGAGCTTTGGAGAGGGAGAGAAGAGAAGGAAGGGATGCCAATTTCGTATGGAGGGGGTCTCCTTTTATAGTTGCAAGGGGTGAGGGCAATTTGGTCTTTACATTTTCAAAATATTAAATAAGGGGTCTTTAATGACGGAATTAAGCATCACTAAAGCCCCAGTCGTGGGCGACGTGTGTCGCACCTGCCGCCCGCTCACCTTCCGCACTGCCCACGTTCTTCAAATCTCGATCGTTCGATCGTGAGATCGAACAGCTAAGTTTTGATAACCGTAGTGCCACAACGAGCGCCCGCCCGCGTCTGATGCAGCGTGAGTGCTATCCAGTGCGCATAATCGCTAGATTGCGATCGAGCGGTCAATTGAGCTCCCTCGCCGCACCTCAGCTGCCGCTCGCTAAGGATCGAACGTGCGCCTCTTCATCGCGTAAGCGCGTTTGACCAACGCGCTACAAGCACGTTTGTGTCGCGCTTACATTTTGTGAGCGCGTATCCACAGCCGTTGGATGATCATCCAACGGCGGAGAAGTGATGCTCAGATTGAAGAAGAGATGGAGTGGCGGGTGCAGCGGCCGGTTGGGCGGCTGAGATGGCGCCATGTGGCTCCATCTTGGTCTTCCATCTTCTAGTTGATGTAGATGGTGCCATGGTTGTCGAATTGAGTCGATTTTCACACCGTTAGACTGCGATCATCGATCTGAATCCATCCGTGCAGTCGGATTTGTCGTCTGAAGTATGGATTCACACCATCTTGGCCCTTGATCTTCTAGGGTTCCTCGGTTTCTATCTAATGCTATAGATGTTTGATTGGGGCGATCTTGGAGTCATTGAACTCCAATCATCTCTCTGATTAAGTTTGTATGGTTGGATCTTCGATACGAGGCCCCGATAAAAATTTTCCCTGTCCCTGAACATAAAAGGAGATAATTAACCTCTATTTTATTCAAACTAATCTAAATGCAAGATGATGCATGCTATGCAATATTTATAGTATGTAATGCAATTCTATGCTTAAAAACATGCATAAATAGACATCTTATGTAATATAAACATGTTTACATCAGAGACCATAGTACATAGCTTTACTCTACACTACACTCTTTGGACACTTTCCCTGTTGTGCAAACTCTCCACATTGCTCATCTCATCAGGGAGTTCATTTTCCTGTAGTAGCTAGTTCAAATTTCTATCTTATTGGGAGCTCTATAGGTTGTGCTTATTTTATTTCTATTGTTAGGCAATTGTACTAAGGTATCCGATTTGTCAAATGTGATGACCAGAGTCCCACCAACTAACGAAACCTGAGTCGTCAGGTGCTAATATTAAGCAACAACAACAGGATCGTAGTCACCGAACACATAATCGTAGAACATCAATGGCCAAACATTTATTCATAATGAATTGAATGAAAATAAAGTGTTCACAATATAAAATAAAATCCACCACATAAAGCAAAAAAGTAATTGGTGCTCAAGTACTAATACAACCACGAAAAGACTAAAACTAAAGAGTCTAATAATAAAAAACAAAATTAAATGCTCAGTATGGATCGTCTCTTATAGCAGAACTCGATCTCGCAGTAGAAGGACCAAAAGCAGCTACTACACTTAGCTGCTCAGCAACACCTACGTATGGAACCCATGAAAACACGTCAGTAAAAACTAAGTACAGTAGAACAACAATAACAAGAGCAAAAGAAAGAGAGTATTGTATCATCAATTATTCCATTTATTAGTCATTACATTAATCTGATCCATTTCATGCATTAAAGCCTCAGTTCTTATAGTCCATATTCTATTAATCAACACCTCAGGCATGAGGTGATCTCGTGTAACTTCCTAAAATGCAAGACAGGTATAAACCATCTCCTTGGTCGAGGAGGTGGCTTATACCCATCAAGTCACCTCGATCCATCACCCTAGGGTCATCATGGAAAGAGGTAGCGACTACATCGTATAGCGTGAACATGTGCATGCGCTATGCATGCTGAACCACCGACAGCCACTGACCCACCCACTGATCGAGAAAGAAGAACTCCAAACCTCAAGCGACACATTCCGCTATCTCAGTTGCCACTAAGCCTAACCAAGGAGACGTAGCGAGGCCAACAACTCCTTAAACCAGCCCAAAACTAGTCTAAAAGACCAAAGCTACAACCAAATCCAGCGAGTAGCGGGGCTAAAACCAATTATCCATCCTCTACATCCCAACAAAAACTGTCATATTGATTTAATAATTAATTCTAGATAATTGAATCACTAAATTCAACCAAAATTACTTGATACATTCATTCATTCAAATATTTACAAAACAATCACATTTTTCCCTAAATTAATCGTTTACAAGTAGTTTTCAATTTATGACAGTGGTCCCAAGTAATTTATCAATTAACAAACACAACATGACTTGTTTTACGAAAAATGGATCTCGTTCTATACATGCGATAATAAGGTCACGTTTTAACATCTTAAGATTCAATTTAGTTCACATTAAAGTACTAAAAAACAAAAACCATACTCTCACAAGGTTCCAAACTCAACAAAGAGGAAAACTCACACCAACAAACATGAGATACGCGAATAACCACGCAAAGTGGGTCCACAATTACCCAAAAATGAAATAGAAACAAGGAAAGAGTAGACTACTCTACTTAACCTCACCGGAGAGTCACGGTGACTTCAAACCATGCGCAAAGGGCCTGGGAACACATGTCACGCCCTCCTCATACTCTACGCATGCACAAGTGGATTTTCCTGAACCCAACTCACCAAGAATAGGGTTGAAAAGTTCTTAGACACATTTCTAATTTTTCACTATAGAAACAGTATTCAAAAACAAAAATAAAGGGTATCAACACGTAGTATATGTCAATATAATTCCGACGATACCTTATTTGTCGAATTTCAAGGTCGGGAAGGCCTCGAATTGCTCGAAAAAGCGCGAGGGGGTCTAGTGATAGATCGGTCAAGTAAATCGGTTGTCGACTCACGCAAATCGCACATGTGATATGTGTCATGTGCATATTCTCCAATCCACGCACGCCGTAGATCACCTCACCGTGCCTTCACCTACTACTGTTGGATTGCCATACATCATCAATCCATGCGTCGCACCCGCCCTCTTCATTGCGAGCACGCGCGATGTGTCAACATGTGTCGCTTCCTCACGCACCACCACCACCATGCATCACGCTGTCGACATGCACCGCCACCACCGCCATGACAATTGCAATGGGAAGCCCAACTTTTTCGCTATTACAAAAAGGCCCCTAAAAATCCTAATCCTACTTTCCTAAGATGTTTTCTCTTCTTTCTTTTCTCTTTCACTCCAAACCTAATGGGCCTAGGAAGGGAATGACTCTCAACTCAAGGTAGCCTTTTTATAGACCCAACATTAGGTTTGGGGATAGGATTTGTGGGTAAAATACCCAAATTACCCTTAGGTTTGATTCATCTTACATTTAGGTCATTATCAACTTGTTTTGAACATAACTTGCGCTACACACCTTAGATTTACGCAAAACAAGTGTCGTTGGAAAGTTTGTGATGAAAGGAATCCAATGATACCATACATGGTAGCCTTCTAATGTGGTGTGACTAAGGGTTGACTGAAAACATGTGTTTCTTCATATTTTGCAAGGTGTTTGTACTCGTACCAAACCAAAAGCCTGTCTACAGGTTTGGAGTGACTCAAACTACTCGGAAACAACTCAGAAATTGGATTTTAGGGCATTACATTCGATCCCCTTATCTTCCTAGTAGAAGGGTAAAACCTCAATTTAGGGATTAGAGGTGGGATTGTACTTAAGGAACATCACCCTCATTCAAAATGGCATGGTTTGTGTTTAGTTGATTGCTAGGTGATCAGTAAATCCTAAGTCGGGTTGACTTAGGTGGTGGTTCTTACTCAGATGGGGTTTCCACCTAAAAATTCTCGTGTTCTGTGTGATATTTGTTGCAAATTTTAATTTACTTTACATTTACCGCAATTACAATATTTACCCTCCCTCCAGTTTATTTTTAGTTGGTATCTGAGCAAGTTTTCATATTTGGAGTCACTTCCTTGCGAAGATCCAATGGAGAGGAAGGTCATTACCACTAGTTGCATCGAGGGATAGTCCACCACTCAATCGCCACTCTTTGAAGGTATAAACTGCACCTATTGGAAACTTAGAATGAAGATATTGTTGCAGGCACACAACTTTGACGTGTGGGAGAAATGTGAAAGCCAATTCCAGATTCTAGAGAAGCCTACGACCAGATATATGAAGGATTAAATCCGACAGCTCCATATCAATGCAAAGGCAATGAATGCTTTGTTTTGTGCATTGAGTTCGAACGAACTCCATCGAATTAGGCAATGCTCAATCACTCACGAGATTTGGAGAATGCTTGAGGTAACTTACGAAGGAACTTCCAAAGTTAAAACTTCCAAGATTAGCCTCTTGTCACAGAAATTTGAGTCATTCTCTATGAAGGTGATATGTACACTCAATTCATGTTGATCGTGAACAATCTAAAATCATTAGGGAAGACATTCATTCAAGGGGAGCTACAATCCAAGCTCCTATGCTCTCTTGGATCGGAATGGGAATAGAAAGTCATTGCCATTGAAAAAGCACTTCAAGTAGAGGAACACAACATGGATGACCTTCTCAGGAACCTTAAGGCTTGAGAGTAAGATGGAACAAAGAAGAAAGCCCATTACTCCAGAGTCAAAAAAGAAAAACACGGCATTCAAAGTTGCATCCGATAGCAAGGTAAGCTCTAATGACGAAGATTTTGTGTTACTTGCTAAAAAATTTAAGTTTCTAAGGAATAGGAAAGACATCAAAGGAAAAAGAAAGGAAGAAGAACCTCTTGTTTGCTACAATTTCAAAAAGAGGGATCACATGAGGAAGAAGTACCCCTTGTTCAAAATGGATGAGAACAAGAAGAACATGAAGGTGATGGAGAATAAGAAATCCTCCAATCCAAAATCATTCAAGAAGAAACATTCCAAGCTACTTGGGATGACTCTAGCTCTGAAGAAGAAGAGGAGGATGACAACTCTATTGAGCAAACCACTTGCTTAGGTCTTATGGCAACCAAAGATGATGTCAAATCTGAGTCCAACTCTGAACAAGAAGCTAAGCAAAATAAGGTACCCTCTTGCATCTCTAAAGAATTGCAAGAAGCTTTTGAATCCTCATTCTCAAACTTTAAGTAAAGACTAAAATTAAGCTCTTGAAATCTAAAAGCAAAGAAGTTATTGACTCTTCTAAGCTCTTAAAGGAAACGAATCTATCCCTTACTAATGAAGTTACTAATCTTACAATGAAAGTAGGTAACCTCATTATTAAAAATGACTCGCTAAAAAATAACTTGAATACAACCATGAATGACAAAAACTTCCTGGATAGAGAAGACTTATTAGATAAAATGCACGTCCAAGAGAAATCTAATTCTTTTCGTAAGGATGAAAATGGTTTGCTTAGATTTAAGATTAGAGGAGTTAAAGATAAAATTGAGAAAATTAAATTAGATATATCTCATCTTAAAGAAAAATCAAATCAACTTTTTGAGGACTTAACCAAATTTACCAAAGGGAAGGCTAATCTAGACAAGTTTATTACTCATCAAAAGCCTTCCTCTAGTAAATATGGATTAGGCTACTATGAAGCTAGCTCTAACCAAACTAAGATTGAAAAAATACCTCCTATAAGGAGGACCACCAATAAATTCGGATCCACACTCACATGGATATCGAAAAAGCAACTTGAATCTTGTTTTGTAGGATTCAAAGAAGAATTTAATGTGAAGAATTAGATCTATAAACTCAAGGATGGACAACTCAAACTTGAAAGACCTATGAAGCCTCAAGAAATTCACTTAAGATCTTTTGTAGGGTCAAGAAGACAAATAAGAAGGACGACAAAAGGGCCAACAAGGAGGCCAATGGGTAATGGAATCGGGGTGCTCTAAGCGTATGACTGGAGATAGGCACCTCTCCTAGATGGAGGAATGGTAATATTTAGCATCAACCACTAGGATCATATTATTGGCTTTGGTAAGATAGGTAATCCTAACTCTCATATTACAAATGTTTCTCTAGTTAAAGACCTTAAACAAAATCTTTCCCTATCTCCTTAGTATAGATGTCCCCACCTCTTCATCTTTTTTATTTGTGCATGTGCTCTCTCCTCCATAAGGCACACCCAAGCTTCTCTATAGCTTGTGGGCATGCTCTATCTTCTCATGGTGTGTAGACACCTATCACGGCCTTAGTCTAGCCACCACCACCCTCCAAAAGCTAAAGGCTCTTCAGAGCACTATCGGTGGGGTGGATTTCTTTTAGATAGCATTTATGTTTCTTTCCTTATTCCAAGCATTCCTTTATGTTTGTTGGTTTAACTGAACACTAATTATGTTTTCTTCTTAACGCAATATAGTATGCTTCATTCTTTTTAGTATTATCTTGCGTTGATCATCGTTGTCTTCGCATTGATATATTTCTTTTCACATCACATTCGCCTTCGCCCCCACACCCACTACCACCATCAAGTGGTGGTGGCCGTCCCCCATCACCATCAACAACACCACACATGCCACCCCTTAGTTAGATTAGATTAGGGTTTTGTTTCGCATAGTTAAGTTAATCATTCTAGGATCGACATTCGTTATTGTTTTCAAAGAAAAAGAAAATCATAAAAAAAATTACAAAAGCAAAAAGCAAGAAAACATGTTAGTAGTTTATTCGTCATCACACCCATCACCGCTACCACCACCACGTTTATGCCAAACCCGTTCATACATCTCGCACACACCATGCACCAACGCACCCAACGAACCACCTACCTCATCACCGTCATCATTATCTGATTAGATTAAGGTTTTTCTCATTCCTACAATTAGGTTAGTCGCTTTCTTTGAAAATCAAAAATGCAAAAAAAATATCACAAAACAAAAATCCAAAATATATATATATGGCTGCCCCCACCCATGTTAACGACGCAAACGTGTTTCTGAACTCGCTCAAGAGTGTGCATGTAATTTAGAGTGTGCGTAACGAGTATTTTACATTCACGTTTTACATTTCATTCCACCACCATCATCCTACGCCACCATCTTGGAGTAAATTGAGTTGGAGATCTTCTTTTTCCATGCCAAAGAAGAGCAGGGAGAAGTACGTCACCCTCTTGTACGAAGCTCGCTTTCACGACAAGGAGGAGAGAAGGGCCATCATCATCTACACCATCATTCGAGCATCTTCTTTCATATGGTTCCTTCTCCTTTAGTTTTTTGTTTTTTTATAGTTGGTAGTCTTTTACTTTTGTTAATTTTCTAGGTTAAGCATCTTTTTGTTAAGCATAGAATATTATGACAATGAAAGTTACATTTCTATTCCATTTTTAATTTTGTTGGGAGTGTGAATTTGCTTGGTAGTTGATTACAAGCCACCTACCATGATGCTTGTGAGTTCAATTGCTAAGCCATCTTCGAGTCCTTTAGCTTTGTTAGTTGGTTGAAAGTAGTTAATATTATCTCTCGTGACAAAAAAAATTCGATTTGCAAAAGGACAAAAAATCGCAAAACCAAAATGTCAAAAAGAAATAAGGCATTAAACATTGGGTCTTCAAATTAACATATTGCCTTCCTGTGAATCGACTGTACTTTCCACTGCAAGCCGGTAAAAATATTTAAAAGTTGAACTTTCATTATGTGTTGTAATAACATAAAAATCACATCTTTTTAAATCGAGTTCCGACTTGTTCACTTTTTGGCGTTGTTGCTGAGGAGGTACGGTTTTGTTGATTTATGTATTCTCCTTCGACAAGCTCCACCAATCCACCATGGACGCGAGCTCTGAGGTCCTTCACACTTGTATCAATTTATGTTTTCCTGAAATCTTAAATTCAATTGCAAATGTTAAAACACAAGTATTTTGTTATCATCAAAATTGACCATCGTGGTGCCCTTGTACCAACATAATCTATCTTGGATAGGTCATTTTCTTTTGGTCAAATTAAGCTTCAAGCTAAGTGGGTAGTGCTAAACAACCAGAGGGGGTTTACACAAGCACCCAGTACTAAGCTGGGAAGCACTTGGGCCTACCTCTCTTACTTACGACAGCCTAGCTCGATTCACCAAAGAGACGATGACCGACTCTAGGGTATTTTGATCTTATTATTCTCTTAGGTCCTAGGGTCACACCCTAAGGAATAGAGGTCTTGATTTGCTTAGTTGAACACACATTCTCTCACCCCCCTTCCCTTCTCATCCCCTCATATTTCTTCCAATGTACGCATGATCGCAAGTCCCAACACCCCACGTTGTGGGTTGATCTCGGCTTCACCACCATTTGATGGATTGATTTCACTAATTGCGACCTACCCAACGATGACCTTGATATTTTATCTGATCTTTTCGATTCTATTGTCATGAATAAAAACAAAATGAATGCTAGGCCGCCCCCCAACCTCTGGTCCACCAGGATAACCAAGGACAGGGTCACCAAAACCCTAAATAGCCTCATATCCCTAATTTTGGGGATATCCCCAGTATGTTTGAAATACCCAACTTTGGAAACAGTCCCAACATTAGAAACATTCCCAGTAGGCCTCCTATGTTTAACTTCCCACCCCCCACCACCAAGGATTGAGGAACCTAATGGATCGGACCCACTTGAGATTTATGCTAGATTGGTGAACCAAATGAAACCAATGGCGAGAATCTAAAATCAAATGATGCAAAGATTCAATAGGATGAATAAAAATGAAGTTGAGGAATAAGAGATCCTCATATTAAGGGATTTCTATGATTGCTCAAATTATCAGGCTAGACCATGAGTTAGAATTCTGACTATCAACTTCAAAATTAAATCCCAAGTCCTTAGCTTGATCAAACACTTTCATAGACTACTTAGGGAGGACCCATTTGAGCATTAGGAGTAGTTGATTTTGACAGTAGAGACCACTCGGACCCATGAGATTCCTATTGAGATCTGGTTGATGAGGATATTCCCTCATTCCCTTAAAGATAAGGCTTCACATTAGTATCGAACTATAGGAAGGCCCATCAACACTTGGACTGAGCTGAAGATTGGCTTCCTGAAAAGGTTTTTCCCCATTGGCAGGACCAATGTAGCTAGGAGGGTCATCACTACCTTCACACAGAATCATGAGGAGCCTCTTCATGAGGCTTGGGAGAGATTTCAAGAGCTTTTAAGAAAATGTCTACACCATGAGGTGCCACAATGGCAACTTGTACAAACCTTTTACCATGGGATGAACAACCAAATGAGACAATATGTGGATGCCTCATGTGGGGGCAACTTCCTTAATAAAGACCCAACAAGTGCATATCAGTTATTTGAGAAGATGACAGAAATTTCACTCAATCATGCTTCCATGGACACCTTCGACTGCGCTCCCACCTCGAGAGCCAACGTCCAAGAGGTCACGCACCAATCCTCCTCATCATGGACCTCCCAACAATACGTCATGGAATTAATTTGTAAGAAATTGGACCAAGTTGACATGGTCAACAAAAAGTTCTATGAGATCATGGCCAAACAAGTCCAACCCCAAGGACAAACCCAGCCAACCCAGCAGACTCCTCGTCTTTTGACCAGACCACCTTCTTCTCTTCCTACCCAACCTAAGCGAGAATAGTTGCATTACATGGACCAGACTCCATCTGGGATTCAGATCTTAATTTACACTCCTACCAATCTAGATAACCTACACTTTTCAGACCCAAAATTGAATTTAGCTAAGGTGAAATGTAATGATTCGAAATTATGGCTATTTGGAAACCCATTTAATCCATCGTACTCTGTGATTTAAGGGACCCTTGAACCCATTGCTTTTGCCTTCAATTAGGATTGAATTTAACATTTTAGGTGAGGGGCCCCCCGTGAGAAAATTGTTTTAGGGACTTACTTGCCACCCAAGTAATGTGTGGAGGGGTGTAGTGTAAATAGCAAGAGAAGCCAAAATGACTTCCTCTTGGCTCCATGAGAGGTCGCCGGCCGCACCTCTCCCTCCTCCACTCCTTCCTCTTTGCCTCGTCGGTCTTCCACCCCTCATCAGCAGCAGTAGCTGCCGTTGTTAGGACTGTTGCCGTTACTATTGTTGGCCATGGGAATAAGAGGAAGAGATGGGAGGGGCGATGCATGCCACTCCGAGGATCCCCTGCCCTTCTTCCACAGCACGCTCACCCTCCTCCTCTCGCTGGCTGCAACAGGTGGCAGGGAGGGTCGGCGTCGTTGATTAGAGGCCACGGAAGCCCTGCTGCCGCTGCAACTACGCTGGTTGGGGGGGGTAGCGGTCCTTGCTACTGTGGAAGGAGGAAGACGTGGCTGTTGGGTGGGGATGTGCTGCTGCTGCTATTGTCATGCTGCTGCTGCTGCTCTTGCTGCACTGCCGCTGTCGCTGCTGCAGTTGCGCCATTATCACTGCTGCAGCTTTTGCTGCGCTGTTGTTGCGGTTGCGGTTATCGCGTCAATGGCTGTTGCTGCTGCTATTGTTGGAGGCAAGGAGGGAAGAAGAGGAGAAGAGGATCAACTGCCGTTCTCCCCGAGAAACCTTACGGTGCTTTGCTGGTCCAAGAACAGGTAGGGATCTACACTTCTTCAAGCCCTTTTTGTGATTTTTCCTTGAGTAGGCTGTGGAACAGGAGTATGTATGAATTTCTTAGGGGAAATATTTGGCTTATATATTTCGGATTTGGATGTATGATTGGCATATTTGGAGATTTCATGTGGGATGTAATCTTGAAGATGAGTTTTAGGGAAATTAGGTGGATTCATGGGATTAATAGTGGTGCTCCTGTTTTAGTACTCATGCCTTGATCTGAATAGCACCATAAAGTGTGGGATAGACCAACTCAATAAAAAAGACCTCAAACGAGAAAGAAACATGGGGTTTACTTAGAGAAAGTTACATTATTGCTATATATATATATATATATATATATATATATATATATATATATATATATACTGTCCAGCCATATGACCAAAAGATGGATATCCTTTTTAGTTGTAGAATATTCAAAGAAAATGAACTCAACGGTCTAGGTGACAACTTATCTTGGGCACCAAATAGATGAATAGAGCAGACAACCATAGAGCTTGAGATGGTTGAGTCATCGAGACTCAGTTAAAACCATCAATTAGTTTTACAATTGGATTATGTAGTACTGATGAATGTGTACTCTTTCATCTTGTCTCCAATTTGAGAAAATGTAAGTGGTCAGAAAGTTGTCTTGGCTAACTAAGCATCTGCGGGCAGAGGTCTGGAGCAAACATGTTCTGGTCAGAATGAGCACTTGGCTTGAGTGCAATGTTGGCCTTATACTTGGACGAGTTTGAAGTATGTCTATGCAAATATCTTTTGGATATTCTCAACGTCTGAAGAAATAGGAGCTCATTGATTTCTAATTAAAGTCTTCTTGTATGGTGAGTTTAATATGTACAATCACGTAGGGGGTTTTTAGGCCTTGTGCATTGGGGTGCACATACGTACCTTGAGCATATACTGATTTGGAAAAGAGGGCTAGGTCAAGCAATGGATTGTCATTATGAGTTTTATGTAGAGCATTTCCTTTAAACTTGTGCAATTATGTGGTAAATTCATGGGGTGTACTCACTTCTTGGTTATTTGTGAAATCTAGTGGTGAATGTGGATGAACAATGCATGAGTATTCCCTTGATTTTCTCTAGTTGCTTGTGGTATTTCCATGCTTGTAAATACTCGGAATGGTGTTCTAAATGTGTGGGGTTGAGGGGTAAACATGGCAAAATCAAATGGAAGGTTTAAAGTTTGGAATTGAGTGCTGAATACACCTAGTACCGTTATTGGTGACCATTGGTACTAATTGGCTCTACACGAGCTAAGAGGGGATTTAAGTCTGGTATTGAAGGCACCTCGTACAGATATTGGCCCGTATTGGTACTGGATGAGTTTAGTAGCCATGACAGTGGGTGTTTAATACTGGGACTAGTGTCCAGTATTGGTATTGGCTGGATTACTTGGAGAGATGTGAATGGTGCCTTGCACCGGTACTGGTGCTCAGTACCAGTATTGGCTGGTATTGTGCCATTGTGCTATGGTGCCCAGTATTGGTACTTAGACTGAGTACCGGTACTGGCACACTATGGCCTGGTTGGTTCAGTGGGTGTCCAACATCAGTACCCAGGACTAGCACTGGTATTGGTGTATCTGTGCCACCCTACTTAAACTCTAATAAGAGAATAAAAGTTTGATTAAATCCAAAATATTGTGATTAGGGATCTCTTGGGTTCAAATGTACGTGACATGAGTGTGTATTGGTGGTCAAGATTGCAAGTGGATTGGAGGCGCAAAACCCGAATTTCGAGCACGAAAGGCGGATTTTGTAGTCCTGAATTTGGCCAGTAGCCTGACCTAACGTTAGGTCAGGTTTACTTAACGATAGGTGGATGCCGGCAGGGCTTCCTAACGTTAGGTAACAGATCCCTATTGTTAGGTAGTTTGTTGAAGTAACTACTTGGCCTGAATGTGGGTTTCTGACACTAGAAATTCTAAGGAATGATGGAACAAAATTGGGGGTCTAGGAGGTGCCCCAATAGGCTGGCAAAATGGTGAAACTACAGTTAAACCCTAGATAGAAAATATGTGTGTGTGTGCATGTGCCTTAAATTTGAGCCTGAAGCTCCCTAAGTGCATTAAAAGCAAATCCGAATTAGCTAAGTAATAACCTGAACCTCACATGATGATATCACTGACTCAATTAGGTTCTAATAAGAGGAAATGTTTGGATCCTAAGGTCTTGACTAAGACCTCAAGTGATCCACTAGGTCTCTAGGGCTTCGATCTGGACATGAAACCCAATGAAATTAAATAATAGTAGGTCAACTTGGTGAGCTCGTAAGGTTGCACCATTGTGTAGATTTCCGGCCCTACCAGGAGGGGGTGACGTAATAATTGCGGAATTGAAATATAATCTTACAAATAAGCAATCACACAAAGTACACAAGAATTTATAGGTGGA
Organism: Thalassia testudinum; assembly: GCA_037157565.1. Taxonomy (NCBI): domain Eukaryota; kingdom Viridiplantae; phylum Streptophyta; class Magnoliopsida; order Alismatales; family Hydrocharitaceae; genus Thalassia; species Thalassia testudinum. Next base: position 17,018,289 of record JAZHRO010000015.1, on the reverse strand, counting down.
AACCCAAACCGGGTGAAAACCACCACCTAACCCTCTCGAGTTAGGATTTTCCGATCAACCAAGTTGATCAAAATCCACTAAAACGAATCACTTTAAACGAGGGTGATTCAACCTCAATACAACCACGCTACTTAAACGAGGGTAGCGTACCTCAACCCCTTCTCTCCACGAGAAGGATTTTGTCTCGCGAAGGAGACGGGAATTCGCAAAGCGAATACCCAACCGAATAACAAAGATAAAAGAAACAACAAGTCCTATAGAGCCAACAAAGTAATTATGAACCTAGCTTCTATAGGAATTAAGAAACTCCCCTTTGCAAGGAGTGCGTCGAGTTGATGACGCGGTGTGTGAGCCACGCGACGGTGCAACTTCGCTCTCGTGAACAACAGCGGGAGAGCGGGTGCGCAACGGCTTGATGCTCTCAAGAGAAAGGAACTTGAGCTTGGAGAGCAAGAGCTAGCTAGGACACAAGAGAGTGGAAAGTGTAATACAAATTGTTTCTTGTGTATCTTGGTGTCTCTAGGTGTTTCTTAGTGTGTATGTGTGTTGCAAAGGTTCCCCTCTATTTATAGAGGCCTTAGGAAGGCTTTGGAAGGCTTAGGAAATGTTCTATAGCCGTTGGGAACAAAGTCCAAGAGAATCAGCCCGAAATCAGGAACAATCATTGTTCTGACAGGCTTATCAGACGTCTAATTCTGGCATTAGACGTCTGGAACTTCACTTTAAGACGTCTGATTCCAAGGTCAGACGTCTGATTTTGGGCGGGTCTCTTCCTGACTTGAATCAGATCTAAACAGGGTTCTTGTGCAAGTCCATGAGACGACATACAGGACGTCTGGCACTATGTCTGGACGTCTGGAAAATTACTTTTTCTGTGGGAATGGATTTCCAAACGTTGCAACGGCTAGAAAATCTCTGAGAAGAGATTTTGGGTCAGCCGAGGCAAAACGGTCAATTATCAGACGTCTGGACAGTCCTATGGGCGTCTGATAAGGCTCTAACGGTCATATTCTTGAGTGTATGCTAAGCCAGCCAACGGTCCACTAATTGGACGTCTGGGAAATCCATCAGACGTCTTCTAAGACGTTTGGTCTAAGGTCTGGACGTCTGATTTCATCAGACAGAACTAACTATGTCCAGCCTCACAGTTATCAGACGTCTGAAACAACAGTCAGATGTCTTAAAATACTTTATCAGACGTCTGATTTGGAATTAGACGTCTGGAAGTGCTGTTTAAACCCTATATTGGTTTTCTAAGTTCTCTACAGAAAACCTAAGTATCCTAGGGTTGTGCAGGTGTTCCTAGGACTACTGTTAAAGTACTTTGAGGCTCTTTAACATAATTTTCTAAGCAACAAAAGAAACGAAAAATATAACATGTATAAGAGAAGGAAATCTATCATATTCTTCATTTCCTTCCATCTTCAATCTAGCGCTCCTCGTGAATCTCCTCTACTCTCCATCAAGCTCCTCCAATCCGTCCTGGATGCGAGCTCGAACTCCGTCTAATCACGTATCCATTTGCGATTGACCTGAAATCTAGGACTCAAAGCGCAAATACTAAATGACACGTGTTTTGTTATCATCAAAACAAATGATCGTGGTGCTCTAGCACCAACAATCTCCCCCTTTTTGATGATGACAAAATCATAAATAATAATGCAGAAAATCCTCCCCCTTTTTGACATTATCAAAAAGATTTAATTGATTTTACATTTCCTATAACTCCCCCTTAAGACATGCTCTTCTGTAAATTTCTTTTGACAAAGGTAATGCCTCCCCCTTTTTTATAACAACAAGATAGCTATTATTTTTCTCCCTTTTTCTAAAGGAAATTTAGCTACCTTATATCTCCCCCTTAAAAATTGACAATTAGCTCATAAATTTTAACTCCCCCTATCTAAATGCTACTGATAAACAAAGATAGGGTCAAGAATTTTTACCTCACCTACCATGGCCAATAAAATGGCCCGAATGGTGGTGGTGGATACCACATCGGATGGGGCTCCCATCCGTAGCTTGGAGGCCCGGGCATTGGCGTCAGTCTCCAATCTGGTGGTCGACGTGCGGCGGGTCCGTCGTTTGTTCGCCGTCTCGTCGGTCTTCTTGTTCTCCTCTTTGGTCTACTCCTTGGTTCTCCCAACTCGAGTTGACCAGCCTTGAGCTTGTAGGTCCAGTCCTTTGTGTTGTAATTATCCCTGAACCGTATAAAACAAGATTCTAATTTTTTCTTCGGTATCCAAGTGAGCTTGGATCCGGATCTGTTAGCGGGTCTCCTTGACGGAGATCCTTTCTCAACCTTAGGGCTATAAAAATTATCTACTTTATTGATTAATTTGTTTGAGTTTTCCCTAAGACTTGCGATTTCTTTTTCTATAATATCCATCTTAGTCTTTAAATCAGAAATTTCTATTTTTAGACTAACATTTTCCTCAATCAATTTATTATTTTCATTGATGAGGTTATTATTTTCTAATAATAGGTTATCCTTTTTATGACTAGCTTCTAAATCCTTAAGTTTTATTTCTAACCTATCATTTTCAGATTTAAGAAAACTAAGATTCTTTTTCATGCTTTTGTTTTCTATTTTTAATGATTTACTAAGCTCATACAACTCATTAAAAGCATCTTGTAAATCCGAGTTTACCTCATTGTCGCTGTCGTCGTTACTTTCTCTGATTTCCATGAAACCAAGGCACGCGGTTTCCTTCTCCCCGAGATCTTCTTCCGAGCTTGTCTCCTCATGAGTGCCTTCCAACCTCCTCCATATCTCGTGGGTGGTGGTACACTCTTGGATTTGCTCGAACTCTTTCGGACTCAACGCACAATACAAGGCATTCATTGCCTTTGCGTTGAGGTTGAGATTCCGAACCTGATCTTCTGAGTAACCTCTTGCAGGTTTCTTGGGAATCACAAATGCGGATTCACATTTTTCCCACACCCGGAAGTCGTAGGCCTGCAACCACATAGTCATACGATTTTTCCAATAAACGAAATCCATACCTGCAAAGTATGGTGGTCGCGAGGTATCGTGGCCTTCGGTGCACACGAATGCTTTTCCCTCCATATCTAGATCCTCGCTGGTTTGTAACGCCGATTTTGCGAGACCTGCTCTGATACCAAATGTAGATTTCCGGCCCTACCAGGAGGGGGTGACGTAATAATTGCGGAATTGAAATATAATCTTACAAATAAGCAATCACACAAAGTACACAAGAATTTATAGGTGGAAACCCAAATCGGGTGAAAACCACCACCTAACCCTCTCGAGTTAGGATTTTCCGATCAACCAAGTTGATCAAAATCCACTAAAATCGAATCACTTTAAATGAGGGTGATTCAACCTCAATACAACCACGCTACTTAAACGAGGGTAGCGTACCTCAACCCCTTCTCTCCACGAGAAGGATTTTGTCTCGCGAAGGAGACGGGAATTCGCAAAGCGAATACCCAACCAAATAACAAAGATAAAAGAAACAACAAGTCCTATAGAGCCAACAAAGTAATTATGAACCTAGCTTCTATAGGAATTAAGAAACTCCCCTTTGCAAGGAGTGCGTCAAGTTGATGACGCGGTGCGTGAGCCACGCAACGGCGCAACTTCGCTCTCGTGAACAACAGCGGAAGAGCGGGTGCGCAACGGCTTGATGCTCTCAAGAGAAAGGAACTTGAGCTTGGAGAGCAAGAGCTAGCTAGGACACAAGAGAGTGGAAAGTGTAATACAAATTGTTTCTTGTGTATCTTGGTGTCTCTAGGTGTTTCTTAGTGTGTATGTGTGTTGCAAAGGTTCCCCTCTATTTGTAGAGGCCTTAGGAAAGCTTTGGAAAGCTTAGGAAAGGTTTTATAGCCGTTGGGAACAAAGCCCAAGAGAATCAGCCCGAAATCAGGAACAATCATTGTTCTGACAGGCTTATCAGACGTCTAATTCTGGCATCAGACATCTGGAACTTCACTTTAAGACGTCTGATTCCAAGGTCAGACGTCTGATTTTGGGCGGGTTTCTTCCTGACTTGAATCAGATCTAAACAGGGTTCTTGTGCAAGTCCATCAGATGACATACAGGACGTCTGACACTATGTCTGGATGTCTGGAAACCTACTTTTTCTGTTGGAATGGATTTCCAAACGTTGCAACGGTTAGAAAATCTCTGAGAAGAGATTTTGGGTCAGCCGAGGCAAAACAGTCAATTATCAGACGTCTGGACAGTCCTATGGACGTCTGATAAGGCTCTAACGGTCATATTCTTGAGTGTATGCTAAGCCAGCCAACGGTCCACTAATTGGACGTCTGGGAAATCCATCAGACGTCTTCTAAGACGTTTGGTCTAAGGTCTGGACGTCTGATTTCATCAGACAGAACTAACTATGTCCTGCCTCACAGTTATCAGACGTCTGAAACAACAGTCAGATGTCTTAAAATACTTTATCAGACGTCTGATTTGGAATTAGACGTCTGGAAGTGCTGTTTAAACCCTATATTGGTTTTCTAAGTTCTCTACAGAAAACCTAAGTATCCTAGGGTTGTGCAGGTGTTCCTAGGACTACTGTTAGGGTACTTTGAGGCTCTTTAACATAATTTTCTAAGCAACAAAAGAAACGAAAAATACAACAAGTATAAGAGAAGGAAATCTATCATATTCTTCATTTCCTTCCATCTTCAATCTAGCGCTCCTCGCGAATCTCCTCTGTTCTCCATCAAGCTCCTCCAATCCGTCCTGGATGCGAGCTCGAACTCCTTCTAATCACGTATCCATTTGCGATTGACCTGAAATCTAGGACTCAAAACGCAAATATTAAATGACACGTGTTTTGTTATCATCAAAACAAATGATCGTGGTGCTCTAGCACCAACACATTGGACTTGGTGAACTATGGGTTCATTACTCAAGTAGAAGACTCGAGTTGTTACGGTAGCTAAAGGCTACCAAGGAATCTTCCTTGGAACTTGGAGGGTTCCTGGGTTCGGTGACAGGCCTTGGATTGTCATTGGTGTTTGGTTCTTAGATTCCTGAATTTGACTCGATGCGGAGCTACTCATGACTCTAGGCTCTGTCGATGCCTGCATGCACAACAAGGACGTCAGGGTATGTGATACTCATAGCTAGAGGCTCACTGGGTGCCCATATATATGGAATTTGCCTAGGTATCGTGATGGATTGGTTCGGATCTTGTCTGACACTGGATTGAGAGGGTACACCCGAGAACTACGCTCCTACGAGGAGTCACTCCTAGCGGGAGCATTGGTGTGGCTTAACAATTATGGCCAATCTTGCAATGATGATCTGGTTTATCTATGATTGGTCCTTCTTGGACACAACCCGAGTTTACGCTTCCGGGTCGCAAGGTATAGGCCTGGGTAGCTCCCAAGAGGCTTGATTCTTCCGATTGAGGTCAGTAATGTGCTCGATACGTCGAGAATGAGCACGCCTTTCTCAAGGGAAAGGGTGCATCTTAATTTTCTCTTCCTTGGCTAGGGCGAGACTATCAGGTTGGAATCCAAACGAAAGGATTCATCTTAATTTTCTCTGGTAGAGAGGGATGATTCCTAGAATTTGATCACTGAGGCAAGCGAGAGAATAAATATTCATGTCAAATCATGGAAAAAATGGGAAACTTGATTAATGGGTATTGGACCATGGTGATTGGTGGAGCTATGCCTGGTTTGGGAGTCGAAGCCTAGTGTGTTGAGTTGGGATAGGGATTTAACCTGTTAGTGAAACTTTGCACTACCCTATTAATGTACCATTTGGATCGCTAGTTAATTAAGATTTATTAATCACTGTAGTAGTATAGTGTCGCAATCTAGATGAATGTCATTTTATTTATATATAATTTTTACTAATTTATTTGAAGTCATTTATTGGAAGACGGTAATTGATATATATTACTCTCTAATGTCCAAAATCAACTTTTATTCTAAAAATGTTAAGTTATTTACAAAAGAATGAGTAAGAAGTAAAAGAATCATTGAATCAATTAATTTGAGTTAGTTACAAGTTAAACAAATGATTTATTATCTTAATACATGCCCTAAAAATATGTACAATGCATAGGCAACTCATTATGAATATTGGTTACAACTATTTATGTACAACCTTGTATTTTAATGGATGAATGAAATCTTATTTGCAAATTTACCTTGAACAATATAAACATAAAGGCAACAATGAATTACTAAATCTCTATAAGTAAAGAGCGCTGTATAAAATTCTTAAAAATGATATACAATCAAGGCTAAAAATATCCACACGATACTTAGTTATACGTACTCTACATACTAATATATATATATATATACCTAACTCTAACACATACACAATACACACACACAACTTTGTATTATACATAAATATATGTACATATGTATAGCACTTATATATATTCATATAAATTGCACTTATAAACCTTATTAACATAACCTATACCACATATATACAGATATGCATAATACACTCTATATATTATATATAAATATTACATATAGTAATTTAACAAAGTCTATACATATACAACACACACACACACACACACACACATATACATATACTACTTACATTATACACATATCTAACATATATGTACATATATTAGCTAACTTGCTTAACATAGAAGTATACATACACCATACACTTATAACACCCTTATTATATACATAAATATAGCCACGCACAACACTTATCCTAAGTCGTTCGAGCTTATTCTAACACTTAGTCATTTCTCTAATTTCCCGCTCACACTATCTACACTTAGCCCAAAAGGATTGGGCCAACCTTTTGCAAGATCAACGACCCAAGTGTTGGATCGGTACCGCTACTAGGTTATCCCCTACGGGGGAGGGTCGAGGCCACAATATGCTCAATTTTCACTTGCAGGCCATATCCAATGGGCCACCCTTAGTGGGCCGCGCTCATAGCACCTTAACCTAGGGCTCTAAGACTCTAGACACTACAATACCGATCACGTGCATAGTGTATGGTTTGATCATTAAAGAGCACACCCGGAGGAGCGCTCGCCCGAGAGCTCATCCCTGATTTGGACGATAAGCCTCCAGGTGAACTTTTATACCACTAAACAGTTTGCGATCCCATGGTGTAGGACTATCTGGAACGACGCTTTCAACTGCGCTTTGCTGCATTGTGCAATGGTTAATTAGAGTTTAATTAAGGGTGTTATTTTCCAATAAATACATAAACATTAAATTAATATATAAAGCTATTAATTACATAAATTAGATTCGATAAATTACTTGTATAAATACATATTTACAGTAGCTGTACATATGTACAAGTTATGTTTACACTAAGTTAATATATGCTAATGTGCATTATTAATTACTACATAAATTATATAATTAGATCCTAATTAAGTTAATCTACATATTGAGATGTTTAATTTATAATTTTAAATAAATTCATTTGATTTATTATTGATTATACATGTATAACTTACTAGGTACAAGTTTTTTTTAAGGGAAAAAGGATTGCTCCGTTAACAATAGCAATCCATTAAATTAATAAGCAAGATAATAATTACAGAGTAGCTGGGTATAGATGGGCTAACGCAAATGCCCCATTACAAATCTTCTCTGACCACCCACAACCCCATTAAATAAAACATCATTTTTAGTACCCCACAAAACAGCTGCCATGCAAACTCTAAACGAGGACGAGTTGAGAAGAACAACCCACAACCCATCCCATGTGGGGAGAGGGGAACCACATCATCTCTGCCACACCTCTACTGTGAACAGACAAGAACTCATCAAATGTTTGACATCATCCTCAGCAAACCTGCATAAGGGGAACATAATAGGTGGAACATTCATCAACCTCGTACATAGGGATCCAGTAGCAAGGCCACCTCTTCGAGTAAGCCACAAAAAAAAATGGATTTTCAAGGGTATCTTCACCTTCCATATGGTTGTCGAGAATGCCACATGGGGATCATCAGTAATAGGGGCCGACATCTGATCATATGCCTTCTTAGGAGAATAGAGGCCTACACGCCAGGCGAAGCCATCCATGCCTTCCACTGGTCTAAAGGATTGGTTAGTCTCCTCCATTCGATAAAATCCTCATGCATTCAATTGAAGTAATGGCCATTCAGACTAGGAATATTCCAACAATCATCATTCGAGTTCCAGCAATTGGCCACCTTCATATGTTTGTCTTTAATGGCCTCATAAGAAAGAGAGTTTTGAAGTCACCCAAGCCAAACCAAGTATCACTACAGAATATGAAATTAGAACCATCTCCAACTACAGGTGCAAAGAATTCCCATCTCTCTGTGACAGCCTTAGAAACTGAAGACCAGAAAGGAGAGGCCCTAGAAGGCTGAAGGACATCTGCAGGTGAGTCATTGGAACCATACGAATCCCTGATAACATCTTGTCATAGCCTAATGTCCCCTCTAAGGATGATGACCCCCCATTTAAGAAGCAAGGCATCGCCAAACTCTCTCAACGATCTAATGCCCAGGCCGCCCTTCTTCTTGGGCCTACTAATAGTCTTCCATTTAATAGCTTGTAAGAAACACCCCTCATGTGTAGGGCCTTTCAAGAGGAATCTCTTGCGTATGACATCCATTCGCTTAAGAATAGTTTTTGGTGGGCGAAACATAGAGAGAGAAAATAGGGATTGCAGAGATAACATAATTTAGAAGAACAAGCCTCCTACCCCTTGATAAGAATCTGCCACACCAGCTAACCAGCCGTCCATAAATCTTCTCAAAAAGACCAGTCCAGTCCGCATTTTTCATTTTTCTACCAAGCAATGGAAGACCCAGATATCTAATAGGAAGACTCCCCACAGGAGTCTGCAGAATCTGTGATAGCTCCTTCCTTATGTTACTTGCCAAACCAAAACAAATGAGAGATGATTTGGACCCATTAACTTTAAGCCCAAATATCTTCTCAAAAATATCCACAATATATCTATTGCATTCTACCTCCTTGGCCCCATCCTCTATAAAAAAAAATGTATATGCATACTGAAAAATAGGGGTCAACGCCCTCCGAGAGGATAAGGTGTACCGATGCATTAGAGACCTGGAAGATGCCTTAAAAGCAAAGTGTGCCAATGTGTCCACCGTAATCAGGAAAATAAGTGGAGCCACAGGACATCCTTGTCGGACCCCTCTTTGCGGCTAGATCCACATTCCGATTGGTTTATCATTAAGAATTGGGGAAAAAGATGCTACGGTAATACAATGTTTCATCATTTGTACTCAAGTCTCCAACAATCCTCTTCTACAAAAAATCTCCTATAAGTAGGGCCATGACACAGAGGCATAAGCTTTTGAGAAATCAACCCTCCACATGAAGGCTGTTATCTTCCTTCTTTTCCAACCTGAGATCATCTCCTACGCCAAAATGAAGGATTCCTGTAAGGAACGTCCCTTCAGAAAAGCCGACTAGACTAGACTGATCAGACTACCTACTACCTCCCTCAACCTATTAGCCAATATTTTCCCAATCAACTAGATGGAATTTGAAAGGGAAATAGGCCTAAAGTCTTCAAGAGTATTTGCCCCTTGCTTTTTGGGCAACAAGAACAATAGTAATTTGTTTATCTTCTCAAGCCCATAGTTGCCACTCTGGAGCTCCTTTGTTTTACAATCGACCATAATTCTTTAGAAAATAACACCTGGAAGCCATCAGGACCAAGGGACCCCTCCGCCTTTAGCCCCTTTAAAGCATGCTCCACTTCCTGTTCATTAATCGATCTCACCAACAAGGAGGCCTCTTCATTGCTAAGCTTGGACATGTCAAAGGAAGACCAACACCAACCCCCATGATGAGACGCCCTAGTCACCCTATGAAAGTGACTATTGACCTCTGCCTAGATCTTCAGTGGGGAGCTGATATCCACATCCCCCACTCTAAGAGAGGTAATCAAATTGAACCTCCTTCTCGCGTTGGCAGTAGCATGAAAAAATTTGATGTTAGAATCACCTTCCCAAAGCCAAAGTTGTCTAGACTTCTCCCCCTAGTCAATTTCCCGTTGGCTATCCTCTTTAGCAATGACGGTTTGCAGTTCCTTTCTCCTTAGTCATTCCTCCTCATTTAACGTTTCACGTTCCTCTTTATCGTTCAAACTTTTGACCCCCTCAATTGCATCTATTCTTTTTTGAGACTTAAGCGCACATAGGTTCTTTTTATACTCCATCAACATAAGGTGCAAATCTCTGAGTTTAACATATAACACGTGCATGGTTGACCCCTCCACCTCTTTGGCCGACCACCACATAGACACCCCCTCCCTAAAGCCTGGCTTAGTCAACCAAGATTTCTAAAATTTAAAGTAGGACCCACATGCAACACCTTCCCCACCGTCCCACACAATAGGCATATGATCAGAGAAGGGACACCCAAGAGCCATGACCACTCCCAACTGGAAGGAACTCATGCAATCCACGTTGCACATAAAGCGGTCGATGCATGACATTTGACCACTCCCATTCCTCCATGTGTATGAAGCACTAGAAGTAGGTAGATCCACAAGCTCTAACTCCATAATCACAGATTGGAACCCCACTGTAGATGAGTCCACCTTGCCATCTAGCCTATCCTCCATTGACAAAGTAGCATTAAAATCTCCTCCCACGAGCCATGGGCCACCTTGTACAAAGGTAGCGGATTGACGTAGCTCCTCCCATAGGTTCTACCTTAGTGCCAAGGAACACGGGCTATACATACACGAAATAAAGATAGACCCCCATCAAATTTTTTCTGGAAGTTGAGTTTCAAAATATACTCTCCCACGTGAACGTCCATCAAAGAGAGAACGTCTACCCTCCACCACATGCACAACCCCCTACCTTGCCGTTAGCATGGATGCAACGAATGTCAGACCTCCCTTCTGAAACAAGTGGATGCCATGACTGAGATCCATCTTGATCAATGTGCATCTCCTGTAGTAGAGCATAATCAACCCTCCACTCTTGCAAATATCGGGCTAGCACCGCATGCCTTGCCTTATCCTGCAGCCCACACGTATTCCACAACACCCTCACAAGGAGGACGTGTGGACCCCTTTCTTCATATGAGCTGTACTCTCCACCTCGAGTAGACGAGCCACTTGATCAATATCAACCTTTTGAGTTTTTGAGGACCTACGGCTTCTTAGATTATAGCTGCCCTTAGAGGATGAGGGAGCCTTGGCCTTTGACGTGCCCCCCATGTCAAAAGTGGTCCCCTCCACTGGACTTGATGAGGCAAAAACAAAGTCGCCTCTTCTTGAATTGTTGACTCTCTTGGCGTATTAACTACCACCATCTCCTTTCATGCAAACTCAGGAGGACACACCACCAGGGATTTGGAAACTTCCATGTTGCCAATTGCATCCTTGCCAACATCAAGGTTGGCAACCTCTTCCATGGGATCTTCACGGGCTCCACGTGAAACATCATCAGTCTCTTTCCTTATGATTTTTTCCATGATGAACGACCTTCCACTGGGTTTGAGTTGCACCCACATCACCATCTTTCTTCCCCTCACCCATATGTTGCACAGTTTGCAACACATGCACCAAAGTATGGAGAAGCTAAGAACTTCCTCCACACCAAAGGATTACCTTGTCGGGAAAGGGATCGTCATGCCTAAGGTCGACCTCCACCACGACCTTTCGACCATCTCCCTCCTGAAGACCAACAACCATTCTATAAGTACCTCTATTTTGATGCACCAAAATTATGCTATCTGCAAAACTAATCTTTCAGGACTCTCTCATAGATTAAAGCTAGAAGATTGCTGACTTTGTTTCGGTGTCCTTTTATCTTTATTGAGTCTAGATTATTTTGTAAGGAACCTTAAAATAATTTTCAAATGGATTTTCGCACTTCTCATAAAAAAATAAATTTTTAAGGTTATTGATCAACCGAATAATAAAATTGATCGGTCAAATGGATTGATCGACCAACATACTTAATTAATTGACCAAATCAGCTCATTTTAGGAAGTTAATAAATACACCTTTAATCGACCATTTAGGTTAATTAATCGACCAATCATTGATCAATCAAAGAACTGGTTTGACCAACCAAAACTCATTTTGATCGACCAATTTGATTTCCTTTTTTGGTCGATTTGCTAATATAAATAGAGGAGTACACATCCTTTTTAAAACACACTCTCAAGAAGAAATCCATCTAAAGGAAAGAGCTTTACATGCTTCCCTCTAAGTGCTTCTGCTTTCATGACTTTCAAAGCACGATGATTCAAACCTCTGCTGAAATCTGGTTTGACTTTTCTTGAGGTCCCATAGGTTTATATTATTTTTATATTACTTGTTGCTTTTGATTACGGATCTCAAGCTATTGGAGAAATCTGTTGTTATTGTGCTTCTCTTCAGGTAGTTAAGAGAATGGATCATTGTAAGAGGTTGTGCCACCCTTGTTTCAAATGGTGCGTTAGTGGATTGACTAGTCTCGACTAGTCAGGAAAGTCCTAAGCTGAGAGGTTTAGGTAGTGGTTTTCACCCTGGAGGGGTTTCCATTATAAATCCAGGTGTCTTCTGTGTGTGAATTTTTGTGGTTTGATTTGTTTTCGCTACTACGATATTTAAGTTTATAAAAGACGATATTATTCATCCCTTCCCTCTAGTATCCATTAAGATCCGCAGGAGCCCTCATTTGGTATCAGAGCTAGAGCGTCCAGAAGATGTCAAAGTCATTTGTTGACACATACGCTGAGGGGCAATCAGCAGTTCGACCTTCACTCTTTGATGGAACAAACTATGGCTACTGGAAGACCTAGATGAAGATATTCTTGGAATCTATGGACTATGAAGTATGGGACATCATCAGGTTCAAATACACAAGACCAGAAATCAAGGAAGGAGTAGTAGCAACCTCAGATCAAAAGAAACTGGCAACGCACAATGCAAAAGTCATGAATATCTTCTGTGGACTCTCTATGGAAGAGTTCAACTGCATATCTGCATGCAAGATGGCTCACGAGATCTGGAGCATCTTAGAAGTCACCTACAAGGGAACGTCAAAGGTAAAAGAAACTCGTATAAATTTACTAACTCAGAAATACGAGCATTTTAGGATGAAGGGTTAACCTATAAAGGAGATGTTTACAAGATTTATGAATATTGTAAACTCTACGAAATTGGATCAAGAAATTGAAGAACGAAATCTCGATAAAGAAGATCCTCCGGTCACTCACCAGCGACTGGGAGATGAAGATCACAACCATACAGGAATCAAAGGATTTGTCTACTTTGAAACTAAACTTTATTTTTGGAAGTCTGATGGCTTACGAGGTTCAGCTTCAACACATGAAGGAGCATGAGAATGAAGGAGTGAAGAAGAAAACTGTGGCACTCGAAGCCAATGATCAATCGAGGATTCGTCAAGCGAAGATGAAGAGGAAGGCAGAGCTCTTCTCTCAAGGAAAAGGTCAGGAAATTCCTCAAGAACAAGAGGACTTGGAGAAAGAAGAAAGTAGAATCCAAGGCAGACACCATCATCTGCTACAACTACAAACGGAAGGGACACATCAAAAAGGATTGTCCACTTCTTAGGAAGGAATCAGAGAAGAAAAAGAAATTCCGAAGAAGGGATGGGAAGAAGAAGGCTCTTCAAGCCACCTGAGATGAGTTAGGCTTAAGCTCAGAGGAAGAAGAGACCTCCAGTGAAGCACTTCTAAGACTCATGGCCCTAGAAGATGAGGTAACATCTTTTTCGTAAGATGAATTATTAGAAGCTTTCTTTGAAATGCATGACATGGCTAAATCACTAAAGATAGAAAATAAAAGTTTAATAAAAGTTTTAGGAGAAGAGAAAGCACAAAAAAATGTGCTTGCTTCACAAAATAAGGAGTTATTTATTGAAATTATTTCACTAAGATCACAGATAGATAAACTAAAAATAAATATAGAAAAATTGAAAGAGAACTTTGCTATTCTTTTAAATGATCTAGCTAAATTCACTAAAGGTAGTCAAAATCTACATAAACTCTTAGGAACACAAACTCAGAGCACTACAAAATTTGAGTTAAGCAAATCAAATCTGTGATAAAGGATATAAAATTACTTTTACCGCAAATGGTTTTAAAATAAAAGATAAAGAAACTAAACAAATTCTTCTTAAATGAAATAGACATAAAGATATTTATATTGTCAGCTTCGATAAATGTGACAACCTTGAATGTCTTATCACATCTGACAAAGAGGCAATACTTTGGCACAAACGGCTAGGTCATGTTCACATGAAGAACATCAGTAGACTTGTGAAATATGAGCTTGTTAAAGGATTGCCAATGATCAACTTCAAGAAAAGCAAAGTCTGCGATTTTTGTTGGTAAACAAACCAAAAATCCCTTTAAACAAAAAATGATGGTTAGCACCTCTCGACCCCTGGAGTTACTTCACTTAGACTTGTTTAGACCAACCAAATCCGAAAGCTTAAGTGGGTGCAAATATTGTTTAGTCATAATCGACGATTTTTCAAAATTTACCTGGGTACCCTTCTTAAAAAGTAAAGATATGACTATCGATGTATTTAGTAAACTAGTAAGAAGACTGCAAAATGAGAAAAGATCTGAAGTCATTCAGATTAGAAGTGATCACAATGGAGAATTTGAGAATCAATCTTTTTTTGATTTTTGTGGTCATTATGGGATAAAACATGAGTTTGCCTTTCCTAGAGTTGCACCACAAAATGGAGTAGTTGAAAGGAAAAATAGGACATTTCAAGAGTGTGCCTGCACGATACTGTGCGAGTCAAAGCTGCCTTGATATTTTTGGGCTGAGGCTATAAACAATGCTTACTATATCCAAAATAGATCCATGATTAGACCAATCCTAAACAAAGCACCCTTTGAACTCTATTATGGAAGAACACCTAGAATTTCCTATTTCAAGGTATTTGGTTGTAAATGCTTTATGCTTAACACCAAGGATAATCTTGACAAATTTGATGCTAAGAGCTCAGAATGAATCTTCTTAGGTTATTCGACCAGAAGTAAAGCCTATAGGGTATTCAACAAGAAGAATTCTGTCGTTGAGGAAACTATGCATGTTTCATTTGATGTGAATCTAGCTAAACCACAATCTTCTTTAAATTATAGCTAAAGTAGGAGATCCTTTAAACACACCAGAAGAAAATATTTTGGATGAATTACCAAAAGATATATCTTCTATGAAAGTTCATCCAAAAGAATTGGTAATAGGAGAACTGTCCAAAGGAGTTTAGAGTAGATCTTCTATCAACACTTTAGCCTTTACAGCTTTTGTTTCTCAGTTAGAACCTAAAAATGTTATGGATACCTTTTCTGATAATTGTTGGCTTATTGCAATGGAAGATGAATTGAATCAATTTAAAAGAAATCAAGTATGGGAACTTATTCCAAAACCTAAGTCTCAACCATCATAGGAACCAAATGGGTATTTAGGAATAAACTAAATGAATCAGGAGAAGTAGCTAGAAGCAAAGCTAGACTTGTTGCCCAAGGGTATAATCAAGAAAAAGGAATAGATTTTGATGAAACATATGTGCCTGTAGTTTGTCTAGAATCCATTAGAATGTTGTTAGCCTTTACTTCCCACATAGAGTTTACACCCTTTCAGATGAACATCACAAGTGCTTTTCTATATGAATTTATCAAGGAAGAAGTCTATGTTAAACAACCTCTAGGTCTTGAAGACGCAAACTATCCAAAATACGTATATAAACTAAACAAAGCATTGTAAGTCTAAAACAAGCTCCACGAGCTTGGCATGACAGATTAAAAACTTACCTAATTAAAAATGATTTTAAAATTGGCAAAATATATCCAACTCTTTTTACAAAAAGAAAAGAAAATGATCTCTTAATAGTACAAATCTATGTAGACGACATCATTTTCGGTGCTACTAATGATCTTTTATGCCAAGAATTCGCAAAAGTTATGCAAGATCAGTTTGAAATAAGTATTATGGGAGAACTACGGTTCTTTCTCGGACTTCAAATTAGCCAGCTATCATCTGGGATATTCATATCTCAAAGAAAGTACACCATGGAGATCTTGAAGAAATTCTCCATGGACAAGGTAAAAGGAAAAGAAACGCCTATGACAGCTTCTACATAGCTTAATATTGATGAGACAGGTAAGGCTGTAGATTAGAAGTTATATAGAAGCATGATAGGTTCGTTATTGTATTTAATTGATAGTAGACCTGATATTTTTTTCAGTACCTACTTGTGTGTTCGTTTTCAAGTTGACCCTAAAGAATTACACCTAAATATAGCTAAAAGAATACTTAAATATCTAAACCACATACCAGATCTAGGACTTTTCTATCCAAAGTCAGCCACATTAGGTCTTTATTCCTTTTGCGATGTTGATTATGCTGGTTGCTTTATTAATTAGAAGAGTACTAGTGGAACGTGTCAATTTCTCAAAAATTCCCTAGTCTCTTGGTTCTCTAGAAAATAATACACCGTTTCATTATTAACAACAAAAGCTGAATATGTAGCTGCATCTTTAACTTGTTCACAACTTTTATGGATGAAACAGACACTAGAAGATTTTGGCCTTACCCATAGAAATAACAAAATACTTTGTGACAACATTAGTGCCATCAATCTATCTAAAAACCCTGTTCAACATTCTAGGACTAAACATATTGATATTAGGCATCACTTCCTAAGGGATTATGTCCTAAAAGATGAAATCAAATTAGAATTTGTTAAAACTGAAGATTAGTTAGCTGATATCTTTACAAAACCTTTACTAAAAGATAGATTTAACCTTATCTACCGTGCACTAGGATTATCTAGGTTGAAAGAGCTTATTTGATAATTTTGATTACATTGTTTTCAACCTTTGATCGATCAAAATTTTCAAATTGATCGATCAAACTATTTGATCAATCAATATTCACTTATTAATCGACCAAAATCTTCGGTAGGAATTTTCCTTCCAAAAATTTGAAGTTTGATTGATCAATTTTATTATTTGATTGACCAATCTGGATGGGCGGGAATTTTCCCTTCAAACCTTTGAACCTTGATCAACGGATAAGCTTAATTGATTGATCAATTTCTGTTTTGATCGACCAAAACTAGGTGGATTTGCTTTTTGCATTTGCGATTCTAATTGCCTCTAATCTGACCCCTTATCACCTAAACCGTACCTAATCTACGTGATTACCTACCCTAAATGTATTTACCTTTTTTTATCAACCCAACCTTGTATTAAACATCATCGATTTTACCACATAACCTTTTTTTTCACTCAAACATGTATACCCCACTTTGGTCCACACATCTCTCTACCACTGGCCAAACAACCTCAACCCTACACCTTTCCTTCGGCCACCGTGCTCGATCAATGACCTCCAACGCCACTGACCATTGTCGCTCGTCGCATCCATGCCGCGCCACCCTCGACGCTGCACTCGACCTTGCCGTCGATGCTGCCGACCGACGACGACGACCGCCAACCTCGGCAGCTGTGCGTCCTCCTCGCCGCGTGTCCTCGCCGCACGCCCTCCATGCCGTGTGTCCTCCCTCGTCGGTTGTGCTCACCATCACCGACGACCACGACGACTCCCTTTTTGATTGACTTTTTGATCCATCATTATAACGATCCAAACTTATTTTAAATCTGTTTTTGTGTGGATTTTTCATAAGTTTCGATGTTGCATGTATTGATCTTGTTGATTTTGTGATTGCTTGCGATATTTGGTAGTGTTTGTGAGTGAATCATCTGTGCAACTGTCATTTTTTTCGAGTCTGCACGATTTTAGTCGACCAATTAACCTGGTTGATCGACCAAAAGTCATTTTTCCAGAACCAAAACAAGCCCACTTTTGATCGACCAATGTGTTTTTTCAAAACTGATATGGCTCCGAAACGTGCACGTGCATCCTCGGGTTCTCATGATGACACATTTGACCGCTTTTTCAATATCGAGGTCACCTGTGAGCGTTTCTCCACACTTGCCAAGCTTTTCCCCCATGTCGGTCGTCTTGTCAATTTCCCGTACTTTGAGACTATCTTTTCTGGAATCTGCGAGAAGTTTGCCTATCACTAGATTTTGTCTTTTTAAGCAAAATTTTTATGCAGGTTCCAAGAACAACTGCATTTCTAGTGTTGACCCCATGGTTTGTCACCTATTTTATGCTAATCTCAAGAATATAGGTGAGGGGTTCAACATTGAGCTTACCTCGAATGTCTACAGCATTGAGGTTTTGGTTAATGCGAATGTCATCTTTGAGATTCTTGGTTGTCCGTTTGTTGGACCGACTTTTCTTGAGCTTCACCAACAGATACAGACGGAGTCTATTCGAGAGACCTTGCTCACTCCTACACATTATGACTCGGGTCATCCTGTGAAGTCACCATATTTTCGTCATCGTCCATGTTTTCCTAATAGAGTGTTTCTGTGGAATTTTATGTCTAGGTCTACCTCCTTTGAGAACTGCCCTGGTATCGTGCTCATCAGCCACTACGTATTTCCTATGAACAAGCAGTTCAACTGGAACTACTTAATTCTTTATTTTATGAGCAAGTAACCCACTAGCTCCTTTCAGTTTGGGACACTCGTTTCTCACATCTTCCTACATTTTAATGTCCCAATGGATATTAACCATAAATAGTTCATTATGAGAATCTCCATTTTTTATAAGATCACTTATACCAAGATGGAGCAAGCTCAGGGAGCCCATGGTGAGGATGCAGACCAATAGCAGCAGCAACCTCAAGAGCCAGACAGACCCTCTTCTACATTACCGCCCCCTTTCCCACCGTATGGCATTTCACAGTAACCTGTCCTCCTCCAGTGTGACCTGCTTTGCCCTTCTACATTTCACAGTATCTTTTTATCTTTATTGAGTCTAGATTATTTTGTAAGGAACCTCAAAATAATTTTCAAATGAATTTTTGTACTTCTCATAAAAAGCAACTTTTTAGAGTTATTGATCGACCAAATAATAAAATTGATCAACCAAATGGATTGATCAACTAACATACTTAATTAATCGATTAAATCAGTCCATTTTAGAAAGTTAATAAGTACACCTTTGAACGATCATTTAAGTTAATTAATCGATTAATTATTGATCAATCAAATAACTAGTTTGACTGACCAAAACTCATTTTGATCGACCAAACTATTTTAATTGATCGACCAATTTGATTTTCTTTTATGGTCGATTTGTTAGTATAAATAGAGGATGTACGCAGCCTTTTTAAAACACACTCTCAAGAAGAAATCCATCTAAAAGAAAGAGCTTTACGCGCCTCCCTCTAAGTGCTTCTGTGCTTTTGCTTTCATGACTTTCAAAGCACAACGATTCAAACTTCTGCTGAAATCTAGTTTGACTTTCCTTGAGGTTCCAGAGGTTTATACTATTTTTATATTACTTGTTACTTTTGATACGAATCCCAAGCTGTTGGGAGAAATCCGTTGTTATTGTGCTTCTCTTTAGGTAGTTAAGAGAAGGGATCATTGTAAGAGGTTGTGCCACCCTCGTTTCAAGTGATGTGTTAGTGAATTAACTTGCCTCACCTAGTCGGGAAAATCCTAAGTTGAGAGGTTTAGGTAATGATTTTCACCTAGGAAGAGTTTCCGCTATAAATCCCGGTGCCTTCTATGCATGAATTTTTGTGGTTTAATTTGTCTTTGCTACTACGATATTTAAGTTTATAAAAGATGATACTATTCACCTATCCTCTCTAGTATCTATTAAGATCCACAGGAACCCTCACGTTCCACTGCTCAAGGAAGAAAACTTGGCCATTACCTGTTGAACGACTGCATTCGATCTGTGAGATGCAATGGCAAACCATGGATTTCAACCACACCTTGTTTCTAGAAAACCCACTGAGGAGGATGTTCAGCAAGGGCCCCATCAAAGGGCAAGACCAACCTCCACATCACGCATAAATCATTCAACATAGATGTGCAGAATCTAAGCCTCTCAACATCATTCGCGCACAAACCATACACTAAAAACCTTGAGGGGTTAAGAGTCATGATCTTCCACATACAAGAGGAGAGGGAAAGAGAACTCACCAGTCGCCATATCTCATCAATATTGGTGGCACCAGTCATCACTTCGTCGGCGAGGGCATTGCGGAGAAGGCACTTGGTCGCTACAACCTTTGGAGTCATGGAAACTTCAACATCAAGGCAAGGAGGCGGAGGTGGTGACGGGGGTCCTTGGGGTTTATCATAAACCCTAGCCCCACGAACTGCATTAGAGCGCTCCTTTAGGGGTCTTCTGTCAATTCTTCTTGCGTGGGCGCAACGTTTGCAATGGAACCATGTATGTCCAACGCCTTCGCACGTCAAACAAACAACATTGTTCCTACAAGATGCAGCCATGTGCCCACGCTCCCTACAGTGATAGCAAACCACCTCTCACCTCCTTCCTCCTGCCTCCCTATCGTGCCCAACACCCTCCCCACGTTGTCGGCCACCAAACCACTCCATGGACCAACCCTCAAAACCCCTCTCCCGTCGAGGCTGTCGCCCACTCCCTCCCTCTCTCACCTGGGACACCATCGACCCTTAACCTAGATTAGGAGACCTAAGAGCTTTTACCATGTACAAGTTATTTATACATTATGTGTATACTACCATACAATATATATATATATATATAATAAGTTAGTAATTTAACTAATTAAAAATTAACTTAATTTACTAATATACATTATTAACTTATGGTAATGTACATATATAATACTTAATTAAGTATAAATAACATAAATATGATATTTTACATAATTAATACTATAATCAGTATATTAATTTATATACATAAATATATACTAGTGTACATGTATAGATTATATATATATAAGTCATATACAATAGTTATATACATATATAATTTATATATACATTTAACACATATACATTATTATACAATATAACTTAGTATAAATATACATTATAACACTATATACACTATGTACAAAGAGGATTTTTAGGGTTTTTGGGTATTTTCATATTTTTGTTCTGCTTTTGGATTTTATAAGAATAGAGAAAGGGGAGAGGAAGCTAAGAAAAGAGGAAATAAGACTCTTTCTGTATTTTTGTTTTGGTTTTCTTTATTTCTAAACTTGAGATGTTTAGAACTTCTACAAGTATATTTTCTCCTAACTAGAAAGTTCAAAACCTACATCTAAACACACACATTTAAAGAATACCCTAATTTCACTCAAGACACCTTTCATTTTATTTATTTACATTATTTTCATATTTTTCACACATTTTTTCAGAGGAAATATTGAAAATGACTTCTTTTTTTTTCAAGAAGAAAGGATGACTATTGGTAACAATAGTCATTCGAAATTTATTATTAAGCTGAAAATGAAATTGTACAACTATGTTAAGAAACGTGTCCACCGATCGGACAAAAAAAGAGCTTCCCTAGTCACATTTTCAACCTAGGCCCGACCCCTCCTAAATAGGACATCATTTCGAGCTCGCCAGATTGTCCAAAGAATTGCAGATATGAGCTTCCAATCCTAGAGAGTGTTCCCCAAAGCAGCCCATAACCCATCCCAATTCAGCAAAGGCAGCTGGAAGGCCTTCTCCCAAATGTCTCTAGTAAACGAGCAATCCGAAAATAAATGTTGAATTTAGTCTTCTCCAGATGGGTAAAGAAGTGACTGCTATAGAGACGTACCCATTAACCTCCTCTTGAGTCCCTCAGTGATCAACCCATCCCTTCTAGCTAGCCACAAAAAGATCTTCACCTTAAGGGGAACTCACAGAGATTAGAGCTTCCCACACATCCTATCCTCATCCGTAGGCGACGGCAAATCCAGAAGTTTCTTGTACGCCCTCCTAGGCTGATAGACACCCCGCTTCCAGGAAATACTAGCCACACCTAAGCCCATAGAAAAGTCCAGGAGAAGAGTCTCTAACTGGCTTTTCTCCTCCTCAGTTTGACCCACAAGTTGCCTGTCAGGGATTGGAACGGTCTAGGTAGAAGAAGAGGTGTCCCAGCAGTCCGAAATCATGACCTCCTTACAGTTTGAGGCCCCATAGCACTAGGGAAAATGAGGCGCCAATGGTCCTAGACCTGTCTAATCATCCAACCAGAACTTGAAAATCTTACCATCCCCTAAGACGGGGCAAACTGGTCCTAGTGAGCATCCAGGGTTGAAGTAATCGAATGCCAAAAGGGAGATGTAGCACTAGGAATCTACTGATAATTCATTAGACCCCCATAGGAGTCCAGGATAATATCTTGCCACGAACTTCTCTCGCCCTGCATGAAAAGGTCAACCCACTTAAGCATTAGGGAATCCCCAAACTCAACCAACCGCCACACCCCAAGGCCACCCTCCATCTTCAGTCGGCAAATAAGGTCCCACTTCACCGATTGCATGAATCACCCCTTGGTAGTAGCCCCCTTCCAAAAGAAATGCTTCCGCACAACCTCCAGTCACCTAAGCACTGTTTTGGAGGGCCTGAACATAGACAAAAGGAAGACTGGAATAGCAGAAAGAACATAATTCAGAAGGGTCAGTCTACTCCCTTTTGATAAGAGTTTCCCACTCCACCCGGAAAGACAAGATGAAAGCTTCTCAAAGCGATCCACCCAATCTGCACACTTCATCTTCTTGGCTCTAAGAGGCGGCCCTAAATAGCGAATTGGAAGATCGACCAATGGAGTCTCCAACCTTGTCGATAGCCTCAATCTTGTGTCATTGTTCAGGCCAAAACAAACTAAGGAAGACTTTGCCCCATTGATCCTCAGCTCCGAAAGCTCACCAAAGATGTTGACCAAACGATGAAACACGCTTGCCTGCTCGACCCTTCCTTCAATAGAAAAATAGTGTCATTAGCAAATTGAAGGATAGGAGGTAGAGCATGCTGAGAGGATCGAAAAAAGTAGCCATGAATCAAACCGCCCTCACAAGCTCTAAAGGTCAGCCTAGCCAAAGTATCGACAGCAAGAATAAAGAGTAACGGGGCAATCGGGCACCCCTGACGAACCCCTTTCTATGGCTGGATCCATTGGCCAGTCGGCCTCCCATTGACCAAGGGAGAAAATGATGAAGTAGTGATACACCTTTTTATCCACTGGACCCACTGCTTTGGAAAGCCCCTCCTTCTTAGTACCTCCCAAAGATAAGGCCACGATAAGGAATCATAAGCTTTAGAAAAATTGACTTTCCAAAGAAAAGCCTTTTGTTTCATCCGCATCTAGCCTGAGACCATTTCCTAGGCTAAAACAAAGGATACCTGAAGAGAGCAACCTAATAAGCTCCCCCAGGACCTCCCTTAAGCGATTCGCCATGATCTTCCCCACCAGTAGATAAAAAGAATTCGATAGAGCAATGTGCCAAAAATCACCCAAGGAATCCACCCCCTGCTTCTTTGGCAATAAGAAGAGAAAGGATCGATTTAATCGCTTAAAGTCGAAGATACCTTCCCTAAATACCATGAGGGCTACCATGACGTTCGTCCAGAGAACCTCCCAAAACTCCAAATAGAAGAAGACCTGAAACCCATCCGGCCTAGGAGAATCCTCCACCTAGAGCCCTCTAAGAGCTCTCAAGACTTCTTCCTCAGAAAAAGGTCTAACCAAAGTCTCATCCTACTCCTCTAGAAGTTGGGGCATACTCGAGGAAGCCAAACACCAACCGCCATGCTGCCCAACCCTAGTCACCTATTGGAAATAAGAGTTTACCATGTTCTGAATATTGTTCGGATCCTCCACAACCTACTCACTCACCCTCAAGGAAGAGATGAAGTTGGTTCTCCTCCTAGCACTCGCAGAGGTGTGGAAGAACCTCGTGTTCCCATCCCCTTCCTTGAGCCACAACTGCCTCGACTTCTCCCTCCAATCAATCTCCCGCTTCAGGTCCTCAGAAGCCACCATCGCTTGACACTTCTCTCCTCTATCTCTCCAATAATAAGAGGGGTGACCTCCTCCTTGGCATCCAAGCTGTGCACTTTGTCCAAGGCCTCCTTCCTCGCCATCTCCCTTTCCTCCCTAACTCTCTTTCTGTAATCAAGAAGGAGCCGAAGTCTTCTAAGCTTGATAGCCAAGGACTTAGTTGCTGAGCCCTCATTTTGAAAGCCACGCCACTACGACGACACCAAGTCCTTAAAACCCTCTCGTTGAGCCAGGACTTTTGAAACTTGAAGTGGAGACCGCCAGCCCATCCCCACTATCCCACATAATCGAGGTGTGATCTGAAAATGGTCGGCTCATAGCCGTAACACTCGCTAGCTGGAAAGCCTCCATCATATTAATATTGCACAAGAACCTGTCCAAACGGGACATCGAGCTACTTCCATTTCTCCACATGTACATCATCCCAAAGGTGGGAAGGTCGGAGTGCTTCAAGTCAGCAACCACCTCCTGGAAACCCAAGGTGGAAGAATCGTGCCTCCTATCCAGCCTGTCCTTGATCAAGAGAGTGGTGTTGAAATCCCCACCAATCAACCAGGGTCCCTCCTGGGCAAAACTCGTAGCCTTCCTCAACTCTCGCCATAACTCGAACTGGTCCCCAGGCATGCACGACCCATACACACATGAAACATACATCAACAGGCCATCAGATGGTCTAACGAAGGAGATCGTAAGATCGTACCTCCCCACCCTACAATCCAGCAAAGAGAAATGGCACTTCCTCCACCATATGGCGAAACCACCAGCTCGCCCAGTAGATGATCCAGCCTGGAGACCCATCTCACTACCATCACCCATCAGCCACCAATCCTGCGACTCCCCTGTCTCAATGTGCGGCTCCTGACAAAGCAAGCAATTGACTCTCCACCCTTTCAGATAACGAAGTAGAGTAGCTCTTCTTGCCTTGTCGCACAACCCCTGCACGTTCCAAGATAAGATCCTTGTCATGCGAAATAGTGAACTCCCCTCCCAGACGCATCGACCTTCGTAACCTGTAGAATGCAAGCTAGATACTTGTCACTCACCTTGAGGACCTTTGGATTGCCCCTGCTACGAGGGTCGTAGTGCCTTTGTGAGACCACAGTCATTTTCTAAGGACCCTTCTTCCATCTATGCATATTCCCTTCCGGAGATTCTGTCGTTTCCTATCCATATTCTTTGTAGGCCGCATTGGTAGCCAAATTCTCATCGTCCCCAAGGTCCTACGCCAGCATGTTACGCAGCACCAATTGCTTACTCAAGTCACCCATAGAACTTGCATTCGTCGCCGCGTGACTCGTCCCATGTTCCACATGCCCAGGACATGTGGAAAGACCAACATCCCTACCAACAAACCCAGGGGTCGTTACAATGGTTGGAACATACCCAATAGCCTCTTGCCTAGCGCCTCCCCCACCCACGACCATCGGACCACCCCTAGCAGCCCGACCACCTCCAGCCACTTCGCCAGTCAGGACATCATCACCGGCCAGACTGCCACCAAGAGCTTCACCGTCCTCCTTCATGCCAACATCCGCAGAACTCATCACAACAGCTTCTCCACCCTGGTCAACAATCGTCTAGGCATCACCCTGGGAAGGCTCGCATCTCCCCTTGCATCGCCACGCCTGCCTCGTGTTCTTGATCGGCCCCGCTCCACTTCCAACCACCTGATCGTCCTCCCTATGCCGACCTAGGCTTCGGACCCACTTGACCCTAACGACCCATGAGCTTCCCCCAGATCAGACCACCAGCGAGGTCGGAAGATTTGAACCAGTAGTGTATTCCACGGTAACCCGTACTGCACGAATATCCCCTTCAAAAGGCTCATAGCCTCCCACTCCCAGAGCCGCCTGAACCACATCACCACGAGAGGCACCACCTTCGGTGTGCGAAGATGCAGCGGCAAGCCAAGAAGGTCCACCACGTCCGTCCTCTCCCAAGCAAATCGAGTAGGAGGTCACTCCTCCAAGGCCCTGTCAAAGGGTGAGATGAGCCTCCATGTGACAGCCACATCGCCCACAATCGACACATGAAATCGGAGTTTCTCCACGTCCCTGGAGTCTAACCCAAATAACAGGATGCGGGGATGGGAGAGGGAGGCCAACTTCCAATGTCCGACCACCTTCTCAGCCAAGACCACCCGTCGAATCACCTCCAGGTCAACTCCCCTCGTCGACACCTCCTTGATCAAGTTGTTCCTGAAGGATTCTTCAAGCGTGCCTATGGTCGCCGACCACGGAACGTTGACCTCAAAGTCCAATGGCCTTGGTGGTGGTGGCAACCATTCTTCACCCTTCCTTCCTGTGCGCCCTTTCCCCCGACCAAGCAAAACTTGTTAGCGATCCCTGAATAGACCAATCTTGAGTTTGTTGGGGTAGTTGGC
This sequence comes from Thalassia testudinum, assembly GCA_037157565.1. Taxonomy (NCBI): domain Eukaryota; kingdom Viridiplantae; phylum Streptophyta; class Magnoliopsida; order Alismatales; family Hydrocharitaceae; genus Thalassia; species Thalassia testudinum. The sequence goes on along the minus strand of JAZHRO010000015.1, from coordinate 16,992,049 downwards.
GACGCCCCCAAGGGTTCTGCCTCCTCCCCGAAGCGACCCCAGATCCCTATCCATCACCACGCACCTTAGGATCAGTCCCTATCTTTGCCTTGCAGGTGTCATGGCGATGTTCAAGATCGCGACATCGCAGGCACATGAGCGCATTGCGGCATACCGCCACGAGGTGGCCATGCTCTCGGCATCGGAAACAGTCCAGGGACACCCTCACCGATCCTCCCAACAACCTCCTGCAGGCCCTCCTCGAGACCACCTTTCTCCACCCCTCATCCCTTTCTATTTAACTATGACTCCATCCTCGCTCCTATTGAAAATGGCTTTTAATGATGAGAAATTAATTCAAAGCCAATAAAATCATGCAAATATGCTGGAAACTAAGATTGGCACATTAAAAGCATCCAAGCATGATTAAGGATCATATTCAAACTTGAAAAATGCTTTATTATTGAATTTAACATCAGAATAGACTGTTGAACAGTTTATAGAAATTAGAGATGCTGACAAAGGGTCTCAAATTGTTTTATATGCTATTTCAATCCAAATTGAAACTAATCATCAATTCATGAATGCTTCTAAAACTTAATCTAACACTCAACTATATTGAAAACTCATTAAGAACTCAAATGGATTTTAGGGGCTACTTGGATCAAGCATCCAACAACTCTGACAATGTTGCTCGACTGTTGTAGCTGCTTGGGAAAGTATGAATCAGATCTTATTAGGCATGATTTGTGTGTTCCACTGATTTCTCAAAATCTGAGATGATGTTCTGTGAAAGATTAATCCTAGGGAATCCTTTACAAATAAGAGATCATTAAAGAACCACCTAGAATCCACGATCAAATTTATTCCAAAATCTCATCCAAATTGCAATTAATATTTCTAACAAAATCCTTTCAGATCAAGATTGAAGCTTAGGTGTTCATTAAAACACTCCAACTCGTAAAAATGCCTTAGACAATCTTAAACTCATTCATAATATCCACAATTTACTTGGAACCTTAGGCTTCCCAATTCAACCTGGGATCTGAGAAAAGACATCTAAAAGTTCTTATCTTAACTCTACCAAAAACCAATCTTAAATGTTGCTAATATTCATTAGAGGGTCTGGAATCCTAAGAAAATCAAATCAAGGATCAAAGAACCCTAAGACCCTAATATGATCCTTCTCTTGTGCTATAGATAGCACGAAGAGGAAGTGAACAAATCTAGTGTCCAATTATCTTGCAAATCAGTTCCAGAGCTTCCTTAAGGTGTCTCTAACCTCACTCAAACTCTAATCACCAGATTAAACCATTTGAAATTGAATTACATTGTCGCCCAGGTGGGCACTTGATATAACCTTGCCAAGATAACTTGATTATCTAGTACTCTTGCATACCATTGATTGCTGTGTAGGAGTTGTGGGCGATGTTCTAAATAGGATTAGGTCATGGCGAAGACCTCGAATCTGTGCATCCATTTCATCAGCCCTCGCTACCCAATGAAGAACCAAAATCAGGAACTGAGATGGAAATTAGGCGTGAATGAATCAGACGAAGAAAATCCATTCAATGTAGCTCAATATCATCACATTAAATCCGATTACACAAATATCAACTCAATTTGATCAATTGAAACAAATTAAAACTCAATTGCTCGATAAATTCTTCAATCCATTGCAAAAAGCAAATCCAATTCAATCGATCAAATCAATCCAATTCAAAGCACAGGGAGGGCTAATGTGAACATATGGAGTGAATGGGATAGCCCTCTAGTGAATTAGAGCGCACTATGGATCTAGAAGCTAGTGAGCTTTAGATCCACAGTGGCTCTGATTGGAGGAGTGAATTGATGAATAAAATACCAAAGATAGTAAGAGAGGGTGATCGTGAGGTGAAGGGGTAGATCAGTGAACAAAGTGAATGGGTAAATTCATCCCCTCTGATCTGTCCAACAGATCAGAGGAGGTGGTTGGCGAGGTTCTAACTCTACTCTAATCCAAAATCAATCGTTGAGCGAATTCGGATCTAAACTATCTAATTAAGCTATCAAAGCAATAAATTATATCTAGGAAAGCATTAAAAATCCTAATCTAAAGGGATGAGGGGGACCTCTAGGAAACCATGATTGGCGATCAATGGTAACGAAGGGAGGAAGAAGGATCTCTAGTGGAGGAAGGAGACTCTCAAGGGCCAACAGCTGGCGACTGAAAGTGATGAATCGAGGAGGGAAACCACTGATGTCACCAGTGGTTGAAGAAGGGGAAAATCGCGCTAGAGGTACGACGAGTGACCGGCTCAGGAGGGAAGGGAGTCAGTAATTGATTGTAGGACACCTGAGGTGGTCTTATATAGGCGAGGAAGAACTTTGGTTACTGGCAATCAAGGTTAAAGGTCGTTAGGTAGGAACATTTTGGATGAAAAGCAACCGAAGGATGTGATCTAGGTTTAGGCGCGAAGGTATGTGCACCGGGGATTAAGGGTTGGAGCTAGATCAGTCGTTTGATCATCTCAAGGGAAATGGATGGTCAAGATGGGTCGTGTTCTTCAGCCTTGCAGTAACAAAAGAACTCAAGAGCATTAGGTTTTTTGGTTAAATTGCACTGGTGACCCTTCATGTGAAGCGGTATAAAAATATCACATGAGCCCATAAGTGACAAAGAATTCTAACAGATGGGTCCCTAAGTGCTTGCAAAGGAGTCCCTACGATTTGCAATCCAGTCCTTCACAACTTTTAAGTTAAGAAAATGTAAAGGACTTGACTTGGGATAAGGACCTAAATGTAATGCATGCATTTCTAAGTACAAATGAAGTCAAATCCCAATAAAGTTTTTATGGCACATATTTTGAACATTTTAGAAATTAATCCAACCATGGATTTGTGAATTTATGCTCAAATTGATATTCAATTGTCTTTGATCATGCTATTTATGCACTTAGGTATAAATCTCTTAAAAGTGACCTAATTATGCGTTTTTAACACATTTTTTGATGTTTTAGTTTATTTTCCAATATTCTCACACTTAACATATTTATCATATTAATTTGATAGTGTTTAACCTAATTTCTAACTTAACTTGGGTATTTTAGCTATGATGAGCCATATCTCATCACCTATGTTTTATGGTGATACAGTAGTTGTTTGTTCTCTATTGAGCCGATTGGCTCATCTCTACTTTGTGACCTACTTCAGGTTGTCGCTCTTGTGAGTCATCGACGCTCAGGATTCGTCGCTGCATAGGTTTTTGCATAATCTGTTGATAGTTAATTTTCATGCTTTGGTTTTAAAGTAAATTTCTGTTTAGTTACTACTTTACATTATTAAGTTTTTTGAAGGAAAAAGGAATGCTACCTTTCACAGTAGCAATCCAGATTTATTGATAACAAAAATGCTTAATGATGTGCCATCCTTCCTATACTTTCTTCCATTTTATGTAATAAATGGAACTATTTAATAGCTCGACTTAGTTAGGTACAATTTGAATTAAATAAATCAACACCTCTTCTGTTGCCATTCCTCAGAATTTTGACTCTCATTTAGGAGCCTGGGTTTTGAGGCATGACATGGAAAATCCCTGTTATGCTCAAACTAGTAACCAGAATGCTTATAATTCAAGATGGAGGAATCATCCTTGATTTTCATGGAGAAATCAGGATTCCTACCAAACCCTAACCCAAAGACTAAACCAAGGGTATCACAAAGAGGGATATGGGCAACATGGATACCAAAGCCAAAACCAATTTAGAGAATTTAGACCACAACAGAACCAGACTTGTTCCCAACCAAGACCCTCCTCCCACACCCAATCTCACCAAACCCCCCAAAATGAACTCATGCAGAAAGTGTTAAGAGACCCAAAACCTCATGATGCAAACAATGCAATAAGGGATGGCCCAAGGTGGCTCCATTCTTAACCCCCATCAACCGGGATCCTTCCCATGACAACCATCCCCCAACCCAAGGAACCAAAGACCAATCCAATCTGCACCTCAAAACCCACCTGACTTCCAAAACCAGGCCCAAAAATAACCCCAGGGACAGAACAATCAAGCTACAAACCATGCCATCACAACCACACATGACCTTGGACCATCTCACTCTGGACCTACAATTGACCCTAAACCTGAACAGGCTAACCTTTCTGAGGAACCCACCCCACCCATTGACAAGGGCACAACACCTATCCCATTTCCTGAGGCCCTTCGCACCCAGAAGTCCAGAAAAAACAAGCCTAGTATTGAGGAATTAAAGGAATTATTTAGGTAGGTACAGATCAGTATACCCTTGTTGGATGCCATCAAACACATTTCGGCATATGCAAAGTTCCTCAAAGAGCTTTGCATACCCCAAAAGGAAAGGAAGAAGTCCTAAGAGAGTGGCCTAGTCAAAATAGGCAAGCTCGATTATTTCAAGCAAGCTGCCTCCGAAGAAAAAGGATCTCGGAGCACCATTGATTTCCTATGTCATTGATGACACAACATTTGACTGTGCTCTCCTGAACTTAGGTGCGTCCTTCAATTTGATTCCCTCAGCACTTTATGACGAATTTGATTTTCACGAGTTGCTGCCAGTTGAGTGACACTGTAGCTGGCCGATTGCACCACGATCATGCTGAGAGGGATAGTTGAAGATGTTGTGATCAAGGCTTGGGACTTCTACTTCCCCGTAGACTTCCTCGTGATGGATATGGAAGTACCCAAAACCTTGAAGGATGCAACAATTATTTTGAGTCAACGAATTCTTGCCACAGCGAAAGCTCACATCGACTACAAGACTGAGACCTTAAAAATCACCTGTGGGAACCAAAAGACTCATTTGAATATCTTTAAGGCCTCTAGGAGGTTCGGTGACCGCAACTGGCTGGGCGACATTGAGGTGGATGATTTGGTGGAGCAATTTATGTCCATGAACACCCTAAGAACTTTTAAACACTTTTGCACCTTCGAAAACTTGACTGACCCGTCCACTCCTGACGCACAACCCATGTGTGTAGTGGACGCGACCTTGGATCCTGGCCTTGATGCGAATCCCATTTTGGAACCTGACTCACAAATGGAGCTGAAACCTTTGCCGGACTTCCTGAAGTACATCTTTTTGGGCCCAGATCGAACCTTTCCAGCTATTATTAGTGCTTGTGAGTGCCTGCAGAGACTCTAGGAACTAAGTATATGCTAGAGGGGGGTGAATAGTGTAATATCGATCTCTATCACTAAATTTAAACTTTCATTTACCATAGATCAAAAATATATATAAACAAACGAAAGAGAGATGACACTTGAATTTAGAGTGGAAATCCTTGCACGTAAAAAGTACTATCTAAGCCTCCTTGCTTAGGATTTTTTTGACTAGTCGATGCTAGTTCAATCCACTATCATACCTCTTGAATAAGAGTGTCACAACCTCTTACAAAGCTTCTTCTCTTTATACACCTGACCAAGATAAGAATAACGGGATCTCCAAAACAACTTGGATCCTAGGTCAAAAGGAAAAAATAGGAATAAAATTATAACAGTAATTGCTATGGAACCTCAGGAATACAAAACAAACCAAACTATTTTGAATCACAAAGATTCGTGCTTTGAATCGCAGTAGTTGCAGGCGTAGATGCGCGAAAGGACTTGAGGAAATTTGAGAGATTTGCTTATAGAAAAATTTTGAGGTGTGTTTCATAATGGAGGGTCGAGGGTCCTATTTATAGATGTTTTTGACCAGATTTAGAAAGTCTGGAAACACGACTTTGATCGATCAAAATTAATAGTTGGTCGTTCAAATTATCTTTTGGTCAATTAAATATAAAGTTTGATCGATTCCATATTGATCTATTAAATTAGGAAATTAATCGACATTTGAAATAAGATCAGAATATGACTGTTAAAGACTTTTGATCGATTAAAAATATTACGTTGATCGATCAAAGTGGGCTTGGTCGTTATAAAAGATGGTCGATCAACAGTACTGAAAGCTTAGGTTTTTAGCTAAAATTCAAGGCTGACAAGTTTCAAAGCGTATTAGTTGTTATTTTTGAGGTTTCTTACAATATGCTAGACTCAATAAAAATAAAAAGGAGTCTTTAGTATCCTCATCAAGAGATTGATTTCACTTGTGGCACAATCATCATTTCTTAAGTTTATCTTTAAGTGTCTTGAAATAATTAGTCCACAATAAAACATAATTTTGTTATATCAAAACAAGAGTATCAACAGTGCCCAATTGACTCAAGACCAAGCAAAGAGACTGATAACGGTGCTTAGGAGGAATAAATCTATGATTGGTTAGACTTTAAATGATTTGAGTGGTATTAGCTCGTCTTATTGCACACATCGAATTTTTCTAGAAGATGGGGCACGACCTTCTTGCGAATTTCAGAGGAGACTTCCCGCAAACTTGCAGGAGGTCGTGAAGAAAGAGATTGTGAAGTGGCTTGATGACGGCATCATTTACCCCATTCCTGATAGCCCATGGGTTAGCCCCGTCCAGGTGGTACCCAAGAAGGTAGGGCTGATCGTGATTACAAGCGAAAGGGGTGAATCGATCCTGACTCATTCCGCTTCTTCGTGGTGTGTTTGCATTGCATATTGGAAATTAAGCTCCACCACAATGAAGGACAGCTTCCCGCTCTCATTTATTGACCAAATCTTGGAGCAGTTAGCCAGATAGAAGTTCTACTGCTTCTCAGATGGATATTTCACTACAATTAGGTCTCAATTCACCCTGCAGATCAAGAGAAGATTACATTCACCTACCCCTTTGGAACCTTTGCTTTCCAAAAGATACCCTTCGAATTGTGCAATGTTTTCACTACATTCCAGTGGTGCATGCTTGCAATTTTTTTAGACTTGGTAGGTGAATGTTTGAAAGCATTCATGGATGACTTCTCGATCTTCAAGGATTCATTTGATTCATGCCTAGCCAACTTAGAAAAGACTCCAAAAATGTATTGAGGCCAATTTGGTTTTAAGTTGGGAGAAATCACATTTCATGGTTCAAGAGGGCATTACCTTGGGCCACATCATTTCTGAGCATGGAATCTTGGTAGATAAAGCAAAAATCGATGCTCTCAACTCCCACCGCCCATCGCTGTCAAGCAAATTAGGTTATTCTTGGGGCATGTGGGTTTCTACCAAAGGTTCATAAAAGACTTCTCCAAAATCTCTCATCCCCTGAGTAACCTCCTTGCCAAAGGCGAACCCTTTGATTTTGACCAAGCTTGTATGGATGCTTTTGAAATCTTGAAATAGGCTATGACTCAAGTACCAATTCTCTAACCCCCCGATTGGAATGAGCCCTTTGAGGTCATGACTAACGTGGCCAATTATGCTATTAGGGTGGTCTTAAGGAAGCAAATAGACAAGAAGCCACATGTGATTTATTATGTGAGCAAGACCTTGGATGAGGCCCAACGAAATTACACTATTACTGAAAAAGAATTGCTTGTTGTTGTCTTCACCTTGGAAAAATTTCACCCTTATTTCCTCGAGACCAAAATAATTGTTTACACGGACCACTCAGCTCTCAAGTACCTACTTGAGAAGAAAGATGCTAAACCTCGCCTCATTCGATGGATTCTACTTCTCCATGAATTTCACTTGGAGATCAAAGACATGGCGGGTACACAAAATGTGGTGGCCCACCATTTGTCTTGATTGATCAACTTAGAGATCTATCAGCCTCAAGACACCTTCCCAGATGAAACCCTTTTGGCTGTGACTCAAAAATCCCTCCCCTGATTTGCTGATCAAGTGAATTTTCTTGTCTCAGATAAGATTCCTCAAGATTGGCCCAAGGACAAGAAAGACATTCTACTCCGAGATTAAACACTTCCTTTGGGAGGGGCCTAACCTTTTCAAGATATGCCTAGACCAAATTATCAAGCGGTGTGCGCCTGACTTTGAGATCCTGAGCATTTTACACCATTGCCATGCCTCTACCTATGGGAGACATTTCTTGGGAAAGAAAACTGTCGCCAAAATCTTTTAGTTTGGGTTTTTCTTGCCCTCACTATACAAGGACACCCATCGTTCTGCGTAGAAATGTGCATGATGTCAAACGACCAACACCATGAGCCGAAAGGATATGATGCCCCTCAATATGATTCTAGAAGTCAAAATTTTTTATGTTTGGGTTATCGATTTTTTATGATGCCCCTGAATCCGTTTCCCCCATCGTTTGGATTTCAATTCATTCTTCTTGTGAAAGATTACATTTCTAAATGGGTGAAAGTGATCCCCACAAGCACTAGCGATCACAAGGTGGTTTTGAATTTCGTGAAAACTCATATTTTCTCCCGATTCAGTGTTCCAAGAGCGAAAATTAGTAATGGGGGCACTCACTTCACAAATGCCCAATTCTGAAACCTCCCAGCCAAATATGGGGTCACTCACAAAATCTCTACCTCATACCATTTGCAAACCAATGGTCAGGCAGAGGTTTCCAACAGAAAAATCAAGAACATCTTGCAGAAGATGTAATAAATGTTAGTTTATCATCATTCTTATGCTCTAAAATAGATTTAACTCTTAGGATTTTTACTCCACAAATGGGTTTTTGGGTTGCATTTAGGCATCATCTAGGATAGGCATGCATTGCATATTTTTTGTATTTTTTGACACGTTTATTTGAGTGTTAGGGATGAACAAATAGCCAAATTCTTAAAACCCTAGCATTCAGGAAGGCAAAAGATGAAGGAGAAACTTATATCAACTGGATCTTAGCTTGATCCAACTCATCCTAGTTGGATCTCTACTCTATCTAGTTCTATCAACTCATCCCTAGCTCCATGCAGCTCATCTTAGTTGAATGATAGCTCAAGCTAGTTCACCTTAGTTCCATTTAGCTCACCTCAATTGGATGGCAGCTCAGACTAACTCATAGTAGTTGATCCCAACTCCATTCTAGCTCCTCTAGTTCAGAACAGTTCACTGGAAGTTCAACCTGACTAAAACTAGCTACTACCATCAACTAGCTAAACCTAGTCAGCTGAAGAAGTCATCAATCAGCTCAGGCCAACTCAAGTCCAGCTCCCGGAGGATCAACTCAGCTCAACCTAGTTGAGTTGAGCTACTTGACCTAAGCTAGTTGCTCCGGTTAGCTAAGTAATCTCCGGGAAGACCAGACCCAGCTTACCTCAACTCAGATTAGAAGAAAGCCAACTCAGATTTGGTTGGCTTAGATACTAGCAAAGAACTAACTAGCTAAGCTAACTACTGAGCTCCACTTTAGCTTCCTTTAGTAGACATCAGCTTCAGTACAGTTCTTTCCAGCTACCTCCAGCTCTTCTCCCTTAAAACCCTAGCTTCCTTCTACTTCCTCTTCCACTCACCTACTAGCTAAGCTCTACCTCCATGACATCCAATCATAACCTTAAACTCCACCTAACCTAAGCTCCAGCAAATAACCCTAAACCTAGTCTATGTAAGCTCCCTATTCCTAATTCACTTTGACGCCACCTAACCCACCACCTTTCAACCCACCACCACCACCACCACCAAGAGGCACCTTAATTTTGGTGCCAAAAACACCTAAACACCCTCCCCATCTTGGCGTCAAAATCCCCCCCATCTCGACCCTACACCTAAGCCCACAACCCATCCTAACCCTCCACCTGCCCACGTTCTAGAGGGCAACAAGGTTGGCACCAAACCATGGCACCCTTCCATGGTTGGCACCACCTTGAGGTGTCCCTTAGCCACCATAACTACCTACCTAGCAGCCCTTTAGGTGGCACCAACTAACCTAGGCATTAGGATCATCTAACCACCCCCACCTAGCCATCCTAACCATCCAACCAAAGGACATACCAACCCTCCCATCCACTCCTATATCTACCTCTTCTAACCACCACCAAAAACCATCCTTGGCTACCATAATCATCTACCTATACCTGCCCAATATTCAACCAAGAGAAGAAGGAGAAGAAGAAGATTAAGGAGACAACCCTGTCTCCTTGGTGCCTTCCCCTCTTCCTTTCTCTCTTGTGCCCATGCCAAGGGATCAAATTCCAAGGAGAGCCAGGCAAGGAGGACGACTAGAGAGAGAATTTTGGAGTGGTGCACGTCCACCCTAAGAAGGAATTTGAGAGTGGAAATCTTCCACTCAAGGAGGAGCTCGGGCATGCCCACCAAGGGCTTGCCAGAAGGAGAATCATCATCACAGGAGCATCTTCAAGGAAGGAGAGGAAGAAGCCTTTCTAAGCCCAAGAGCAACTGAGCTTGGAGCAAGGCTTTCTTCTTCCTCATCACCATCATCGAGAGAAATTCTATTCTTACAATTTTTTTTTACTTTTCTTTGTAGGAGAAGCATTCTGCTACAGGTCTTGTAAAATAGTCTTTCTTCCATAATACTAATTGCCTTTCCAATTTTTGTTGCACTTATTTACTTGCTTTTGCTTTAGTGTAGTGCATTTACACTCTCTTTAATTATCCTAGATCTTTACGTACCTAAGGTGAGCATAGAGAGAGATTCTTCCTGTTACTTAGGTTTTAGCAATTAGGCGTAATGTCCTTTCGTGTTTCTTTGTTTGTTGCCCTTTATTTCAAAAACCTAAAAAAAAGTTTATATCAAAAACTACAAAAAGAAAGTTGATTTCTGTTTTTCAAGTGAGAGACTTTGAATTCGCATTTCTGCCTCCCTTGGGACAACTCGAATACTCTCTGAGTACTCGATTATTACAAATTTTAAAAGTGATTAGATTAGCATGTTACAACAATCGAAAAATCACGCTTTTTTACTATCAAGATGGTCCAGCCAGATTGCAAGGACTGAACTAGCAAGCTGGATGATGCCATGTGGGCCTACTGGACCACCTTTAAAACTCCTTTTGGCATGTCACCCTTCAAATTGGTCTACGGAAAGGCATGCCACCTCTTGGTTGAGTTGAAACACAGGGCATATTGGGCTATAAAGGAACTTAATTTTTATTTGGAAAAGGCAGGCAAGAAAAGAAGAATGGACTTAATCGAACTTGAGGAAATATGCAATAATACATACAAAAATGCACAAATTTATAAGGATCGAGCCAAGGCATACCATGACAAACACATTGCTCCTAAGTCCTACCTTTATCAGCAAGTGTGGCTCTTTGATGTGTGATTGCGACTTTTCACTGAGAAATTACGATCATAATGGACGAGTCCGTACATTGTGGTTCATATTTTTAATTCTGGGACGATTGAAATTAAAGATCCAAAAATAGGCCAACAATTCAAAGTGAACAGGTAGCGCTTAAAATCATATTTCACTAATGAACCTGTTCCAGTGTTTGACGAGATTCCACTTATCGATCCACCATTATCATGACACATGGCTTTGCTTGGCTATAGGCATCAAATGTAGCACTTGTTAGGAGGTAACCCAACCTGATTTTGATGGATTTTTCCTCGTATTTTTGCATCTCATTCTGCATCACAGCTCTCGAGATCCTTCTGCGCTTCGACTTTCTTAATCAGGTGTTATATCTCCCTACTTTATGTAATGACATTGCAAATTTTAGGCATGGGATAGCGGTAGTAGCTATTTGATTATTCATTTTCTATGTCTATTGGGAACTTGTGCAGCATGCATTCACTCATACATCTCATATGCATACATTTTAGAAAAATAAAAAAAAGCCTACATATTCAAAAAATTAAAAAAAAAAAAACCATTTTTGAGGGAAATGAGTATCGACCTTAGGTTGTTAAGGGTGGCAAATTTTCGGTGCTAAGGAATCAACATTTTCAAGGCAAGGCTTAAGAATGCTGGGCTTAGATTCATTAGGACCGAAATGATCTTAATTGTTTACGTATCACTTAAATTGGAGCTGGTTTTCGAGCCTTTACGGCGATCGCTTGACTTTAGATGCGGATAATCAATATTGTTAATACTTGACATGATATTTATCCCTCTGAGTTGGATGGTTAGAGGATTAGAGTGTTAAATATTTTTTACACACTTGTACACCAGCAAGCTCAATAAAATAAAAAAAAATCATAAAAACTTTCATTTCGCCTTTCCACCTTTAGGTTTTGACTTAGAAAATGCTTGAAAACATAATTTAATTGAAGGAGTTCCTGTTGCATGAGAGGAGGAGCTTATGCTCCCCTTGGGGACACAATGGAAACACGCCACCATCTCGGCACTTGTTTCTTAGGATATCTAAATATCCTAAGGGGCATGTAAGTGTATCGTGTAGTTCAGGTGCTATGGGCGGAATTATCTTCAAATATCGATAGTTAGGGCCTGAATTCACTTCAAAATGCAATGAGCGGTACTACCCCGAAGTGTCGATTGCTCAGGTTTTGTGGGTTGCCATGGTGGTGCTATCTCGAAGCATCGATTGCGAGGGGTCCTTCGAGGATCAGTGATGAGAATGAGGAGCCCAATTAAGACCATTTTAAAAGCCAATTTAAGGTTAAGCCTAGAGATAAATAAAAAAGAAAAGAAAAATAAAAACACCATGCTAACATCACAAAAATTCAATCATGAGCTGGTGAAATAATTTTACACTTTGCATTGACACTCAAAATCCTAAGGCTAGACAAATTGGGGGATGACGAGCAGGCCAAGGAAAGCCTTGTTAGGAGTCTAGATCTGGGTCTAAAATCCAAAACGGTTAGGTCACTCCACTTTGAGTAGATACCAGGATACTGTAAATCTAGGCCAAGAATCAAAGAGTCTATCCTTGAGAGAAGAAGTCCTGCACCCTCTGACTTAGGAAGTCAACTCAAAACCTTGTGAAAATTCCCCTCAAACCAAAAAGAGTTTTTGTTTAAGAAAAGTTTTGCTATAGACTAGCCAAAGATAGGCATGGGGTGGTAGTCAAACCACATTTTCTATTAGCCATGAATATACTTTGCTAGATTTCTGAGCTAAAAATTTAAGTTATGGATTTCTCGTATTCAAGTAAACTTTTGAAGAGTATAAGTGATAATATTGAAGACGACAACAGTTATGGCAATAATGGTGACTTATTTCTTGTGTTATTATACATGAATTATTTCTGAAATAATGGCTTTTGTATGATATGTGTTACCTTTTGTTTCATGAAAGTTTAAGATAACAAAATAATATGAAAAAAAGAAGGAAAACGTAATTAGTGTAAAGCATTGATGACTTGTGTCTTTTGTGTAATGGAAATTAAGTTCTCATAAGATATGATTGTTATCCTTGATAATGTACAATTAGATATAGTAAGATATCTATTAGAATTATAAAATCATGTTAATTAATTATGTTAAAAAATTTTGGATCATTAATTATTTCTCTTGAATTTAGTCCCTATGATTACTGAGTTTCACAACTCATAGGTTTCTTTTGAAACATACGAAATCGGGCACCGTAGGTTCCTTGTAGGAAATGGGATTATTCCATGGTGTATCAGATCAATTACGCTAACAGAGGTACGTGCTCTTTGTCTAAATTTGTACTTACTGGAACTTTACCGTTGGCTATCGTTAAATCATTGTATGTAGCACTCCACGTCGCATAACTCAATAAATACAGATGTTTAAAAAAAAATCTATGTAGACGTAGGTCGTTATATCATTATTAAATCTCAACACATCTACCCATAACAATAATTGTTAGCACATCCCTACCTCCTTCCCTTTTTACTCCTCTCTGCCTCTATATAAGGTCATTCATTTCATCTTTGCAAATCATCTTTGGCAATTCCATCTCTTGAGTACTCTAAGGGAGAAAGGGAGGGCGTAAGGACCACCTAAGTCTAAATTTTAGGCATCGAGAGGGAGTCACTCCACCACCCTTCAATTGTCAATCCATTGTCATTTCGTTCCACCAATACTATCCTATACCATCATCTTGGAGGAAATTGGGCTGGAGATCTTCCACGTCAAGGAGCAGGGAGGATCATGTCACCCTCTTGGAGGAAGCTCACTCTCACGACAAGGAAAGAAGAGCCAACATCATCTACACCATCATCTGAGCACCTCCTTTCCAATACAACAAAGAAGGATTTTGGTCACGGCTAAAAATCGTGACCAAAGGGTTAAAAACCGTTACGAATTAGCGTCACCAAAAGTTGTGTGGTGGAAGGGTTTTGGTCTTAAGCTTCCTTTCATGAAGCTTATGAATTCATAAGCTTTTTTTTTCTTCAGTTTCTTACTTATTTTTTATAGTTGGTAATTTTTCGCTTTTCTGAAGTTTCTAGATTAAACATCCTTTTTTAAAACTTGAAATATTATGGCAATGAAAGTTACATTTCTATTCCATCTTTGATTTTGTTGGGTGTGTGAATTTGCTTGATAGTTGATTACAAGTCACCCACAATGGTGCTTATGAGTTCAATTGCTAAGCCATCTCCATATCCTTTAGCTTTGTTGGTTGGTTGAAAGTAAAAAAAGATTCAATTTGCATTGTATTTTCTTCTTATCGAAAAAAAAATCACAAAATCAAAATATCAAAAACAAACAAGTCATTAAACACTTGGTCTTCAAATTGACATCTTGTCTCATGAATCAACTCGACTTGTCACTGCACAAGTCAATAAAAATCTTTAAAAATTGAACTTTCGTTACGTATTATAATGACATAAAAATCACATTTTTTTAAATTGCATTTTGACTCATTTAGAGGAAGAAAAAAAATAGAGAAGAAAAAAGAAAGAAATATATATAAAAAAAGAAAAAAATAGAGTTAGGTAGTGAGAAATAAAATAATAAAAGATGCCAAATAACATAACTAGAGGGATATACACTAATTTCGATCTTGTATTGATCTTAGGATAGAAAAAAAAAGGGAGAGAGAAAGCTATCAATCTATAGTAAGGCACTGAAGACATGGTTTGAGTAAAGGATAGTCTTGTGTCTCAAATTGAGTTTTCTAGAATGTGTTGCCCACCCAACAAGTCAACACCACGAGCACAGATCCTTAGAATGTCCATTTCCATTCATACTTTGAGTGGATTGACAAGCTATAAAAACTTGCCTGTGAGACCCAAAATTGCGACTAATAGAGTTATGATGGGATTAGGTGATTTACATTTTGCTCAATATCCTATAACTGTTGAGTCTTTATTATTAGGATCTTGTATACAATTTCTTTTGATTGGTAAGGACAGGTGTCTCTTAACTTTTGATATCTTCCCTCAAACTCATTTGTGGTTTTATCATTGTTTTGTTCAACTTTGTGAGTATGTCGATTGTAAATCCACGGGAGAGTATAACTTCTCCACTAGAATGACCTAAGGGTTTAAATATTTATTACATATAGCAAATGCAATCACAATTCTTGCAAAAGTGAGTTAGGTTTATATCTCAATTTTGTTTGCTCAAGAACTAGAAAACATAAGAATTAGGGTGTGATTAAGTCATAATTTTATATAAATTACTTGCTTAGTTGTTATTTTTCAAATATTTATTTTGTAAATATACTAAATTTAGATATTTCTTTATATTTTGTGAATAATAATATTTTTTATTTTTATATCACAGGCAAAGTAGAGAAAGAAGAGAATATTTTATGGGCCCATTTAGTCATTTGAGTCAAGAAAATAAGAAACTAAGTTCATTTGGGCTATTGATATATATATATATATATATATGGGATAAAAGTTCTCATTTCCTATTTTTTGTATTGTTATTTCATTATTATTTGATTATTTACTTTAGTTAATTTTATAGTTAAAATTTTTGTTAGTATTTTCTTTTTTGAATTTATTCATCGATTTATGTACTTACAAAAAGTTTCAAAAAAAAAGGTTTCTAATTGTTAGTTTTAATTTTCTGCAAAATTTTGTGTAGTAGTTCTTTATAAAAGGAATTGAAAAAATCTTTTTCAATTCAATCCATGCATTGTTATGATTCAGCCTTGAAATGTCTTTCCAAATTTATTCTCTATGATCTACAACTCATTTTTGCATGCAAATTGGTAGGAGCCTTAGGTAGTATGGTATCTCCAATAATGTTCTTAAAATTTTTACATTCTTGAAAAATTATTTTCACACAACTTACTTTCAAGTCACCACATTACCATTTAGTCCTTATTTTAAGTTTCATTGTCTTATACTATCTAAAAAATAATAAAAATACATTATTTTATGTTAATAGGAAGCGCCATGAATGTTTAGCCTCCTTGTGAGATGACTTGGACTTCCATTTTATCCAATTTAATCTCTTTAGGAGTTTGAAAATTAATTAAATAGTCATTATTTTTCACTACAATGAAAATTTTATCATATTGCAAATTTGTCAATCAATCATGTAATAGGAGTAGTATGTCATTACCAATCTAACCCAAGATAGGCACACAGAACTACTGTCAAGAACATTTTGGGAGGACTAATGAGTATTTTCTAGTGTTTGGACATGGGGATCTATAGCTATTGAGATACACCAACTCTAACTTTCGGTCGAACATTGATGATATAAAGTCTATATCAAGGCTTTTTTTCTTATTGAAGAATCAAGACACCGCAGCTGATTAAACAATAGAAGCCGTAGAGGAGCTTAGCATTGTTCCTTCGTTCCTTCGATATAGTCACCAATCCCACTATCGTGTGACAATACGAGTGCCATTGTGCAAAGTGTAGGAGCCTTGCTCTTACCATATGTTACGACCCGGTTCCCGAATTCCTACAGGACCCGAGATTGGCTCGCCTCGACTAATCCCAAGACCTCGTCATTCAATGAGAAATAACAAAATGTAGGAAAATAATACCACATCCACACATGCATTATAGCTATACAGAAGGAAAAATGAAACAGTAAAGGTAAGTAGAACAACTGTTTCAAAATAGTACATGCTACCACAACACCAACCGTGGAAAGAAAACAGAAAATAACGAGAACAATAATTTTAAAGTCCAGTACTCACAACTACAGTAGAAATAAAGAGCTAGAAAGAAAACTACTACGGTTGGGCTCGGCTGGGCCCAGCTCCCTCTGCAGCCGGAAACTCGGGTTACTCAACTCCTGATCCTGAACAGGGTTACGAAAAGATAGAGTTAGCGAACGCTGAGTAGAGTGGTATTTACATTATTTATGTGCAAATAAAGTGAAAACAAACAAGCATGCTTTATTCTTACTTCTATTTATCTAATTTATATATTTTTGGTTCATCTATTTCATAAAGTATCCAAGTATTTCTTAATCTTGCTTGTTTCTCATGGGAACGATCTTAATTGCAGTCTTTTTCGTGGAGTAGAAGGTACACGTGGTGCTCTCCTGGTTGGGAGGGTCCCCCGCGGTAGTCTTACACCCAGTCAACCACCTCGAGGTCACTGTCGCGACATAGTAGTGATTACGACACGTGTGATAAGTACACGGGTAGCTATTCTGCACTAGCATACGGTCAGTCGTTTCTGCTAGTGGGTACGCTTAAGGTATAGCATGGAACAATATATGTTACGACCCAATTCCCGAATCCCTACGAGACATTAAAATCAGACCAACTTGACTGATCCCAATACCCAGTCGTCCAACGAGAAAGTAACCAAAAGAGCAGTAAAATAAACCACATTCATCATGCATGTAACCAACAGTAATAAAAGTACAGCAGTAAAGAAAAGAATTACTACAGTACACACCACCACAACAGTAGGAAATTTAAACAGGTACATAAACATGATGCTTACAATAAAAGAGTACGAGTGTAACAGGATATACTCACTACAACAGAAAAACGGTACAGTAGGTACAACACAAGTAGAACTACTGGGCTCTACTAGGCCCAGCACTCTCCGCATCCGCATGCTCTAACTGCTCAACATTTGGTTTTGAAAAGGTGACAAAGGTGACACGTCAGCGAAACGCTGAGTAGAGTGGCAACCAGCTAACTAAGAAAAATCGTAAAGGTGGACAATTAGCTGCTGTTTTTAGTTTCTTTCTTTATTCCTCTATTTACTCGTTCTCGAATTATTTCTCAGATCTTTCTCTTGATCTCGAATGTTCCTCGTGGGAACGATCTTGATTGCAGTCTTTTCCGAAAAGTAGAAGTAGCACGTGGTGCTCTTCTGGCTGGGAGAGTCCCCCATGGTGGTCCTACCCTCAGTCAACCACCCCAAGGTTACTGACAGACGTAACGATGACTACGGCATGTGCGATAAACGCACGGGTAGCTATCTCGCACTGGCACGCGGTTAGTCGTTTCCATTAACGGGTGCGCCCCAAAGCACAACACG
This sequence comes from Thalassia testudinum, assembly GCA_037157565.1. Lineage (NCBI taxonomy): Eukaryota > Viridiplantae > Streptophyta > Magnoliopsida > Alismatales > Hydrocharitaceae > Thalassia > Thalassia testudinum. Next base: position 16,973,955 of record JAZHRO010000015.1, on the reverse strand, counting down.
GAACCAGTATATGGCAGAGCCCTCTCAGTAATAGGGGTCTAGACCCTCCACAGTAACCAAACAAGGGTCTTGACCCTCTACAGTCCGCGCACCCTCGCCTGACTACCTTGCTTTGCCCAGTGGGCCTAAAAGTCGGTGTAGGGCGGCTAGCAGAACACTAGGGCCCGTGGGGTGACTAGCGCTCTCTCTACACTAGTAGCTCTCCCCGGTACTGTGCACGCAAGGGCCAAAAGTCGGTACAAAGTGGCCAGACCTAACCCCGGGTCCCTCGGGCGGCTAGCTCCGCTTTGCACTAAACAGGTGGACAATCGCTCTCCTTTGTACTCCATACTCAAGGGCCAGCTCACTTCCCCAATTTCATTTTATTTACCATTCAGGAGCTCCACTCCTAATCCTCCGTAGGGTTCATGCTCATATTTATCTAGCCAAGCCATTTTATGTTTCATCATTTCAGTTTTATTCCCATATTGTTACGACCTGATTCCCGAATCCCCACGAGACACGAGAATCGGACCGACTCGACTAATCCCAAGACCTAGTCGTCCAATGAGAAAGTAACCAAAAGAGTAGTAAAATAAACCACATTCATCATGTATATAAATGGCAGTAACAAAATATAGCAGTAAAGAAAATAACTACTACCGTATACACTACCACAACAGTAAAGAAATTAACATGTACATAAACATGATGCTTACAATAAAAGAGTACAGGGTAACAGAAACTACTCACTACAACAGAAGGAAAAGTACAGTGGATACTACACAAGTAACACTACTGGGCTCTACTAGGCTCAGCACCCTCTGCAGCCGCCGACTCTGGCTGCTCAACACCTGGCCCTGAAAAGGTAACAAAGGTGACACGTCAGCGAAACGCTGAGTAGAGTGGCAACCAAAAGCTAAGAAAAACAGTAAGGTGGACAGTAGCTGTTATATTTTTAATTTCTTTCTTTAATTTTTCCATTTAGTCACTATTGGATTATTTCTCAGATCTTTCTTAATCTTGAATGTTCCTCGTGGGAATGATCTTGATTGTAGTCTTTTCCGAAAAGTAGAAGTAACACGTGGTGCTCTCCTGGTCGGGAGAGTCCCCCGTGGTGGTCCTACCCTCAGTCAACCACCCCAAGGTCGTTGACAGACGTAACGGTGACTACGGTACACGCGATAAATGCACGAGTAGCTACCCCGCACTGGCACGCGGTCAGTCGTTTCCGTTAACGGGTGCGCCCAAAGCACAGCACGGAACCAGTATAGGGCAGAGCACTCTCAGTAACAGGGGTCCAGCCCCTCCACAGTAACCAAACAGGGGTCTTTCCCCTCCACAGTCTGCACACCCTCGCCTGACTACCCTGGTTTGCCCAGTAGGCCTAACAAGTCGGTGGAGGGCTAGCAGATCCTTGGGGCCCGTGGGGTAGTTAGTGCTCTTCCTACACTAGTAGCTCTCCTCGGTACTGTGTACACGAGGGCCGAAAGTCGGTACAAAGTGGTCAGACCTAATCCTGGGCCCCTGGGGCGGCTAGCTCTACTCTGCACTAAATAGGGGGGACAGTCGCTCTCCTTGGTACTCCATATTCAAGGGCCAGCTCACTTCCCCAATTCTATTCCATTCACTTTCCAGGAGTTCTCCTAATTCCCCGTAGGGTTCGTGCTCTTTCAACTCAGCCAATTTAGGTTTTATCATTTCAGCTTTATATTTATATAGCCCATGTTCTCAACCGTAATTATTCATTTATAATCAAGCAGCTATTAACCAATTACAGGCAGTTATCGTTTCCTTTCTACTTTTCCAAAACTGCATTCAAGCTAGTTTTCCAGTCTTAAGATTCATGCCACACCCTAGGATCTATCATTCAATCTAGTTTTCCAGTCCTAGGATTCATGCAATACCATAAGATCTATCATTCAATCTAGTTTTCTTTAATCCTAGGGTTCATGCAATACCCTAAACTCTATTAATTATTTCACAAATGCATAATTTTTGATAAATAATTGAAAGGGCCACTCTACCTGCAAAATCGGGAGTACTGGGGGCGTAATCGGCAAGCCCGCGCGCCTCCGCAATCCTGAGAGCTGCAACGGAACGGGGTCCTAATACAAGGATCAAATATAAGAAGCTACTCAGAACGGTATACAATTACTGTAAACAGGTAGAGAGCTAAATCTGAGAAGAACGAGATTTGAAACACGGAAAACAGACTCTGAACGGACCCTAAATGGGTCAAAAACGACAAGTCTGCCCAAAATCAGACGTCTGGAACTTCTTCCAGACGTCTTAAATGATAGTTCAGGTCATACCTTGATCTACGCGGTCCTTCAGACGTCCAGAAGCCCGCTGAACCGTCTGGACTTAGTTTCCAGACGTCCGACTGTCACCTCGGACGTCTAGAGACCCTCTCCGTCGTCTGGTGCTGTGCCCAGACGTCCGATCCGTGTTGGATGGCGTGCCCTTGCGCCTTCCCGAACGGGTCCCGCACACACGCGATCGTCCACAACATGAAAAGAGCCGGACTCTTTGGCGGAACGGCTGCATGGCCGTACATGCAAAAAAGGAAGGTAAAAAATATCGTACCTTTCAGACATCTGGACCTTCCTCCAGACGTCTCCTGCGTCGTCTGGACTTTTTCCCAGACGTCTGATTCTGGGAATCTTTCCTAAAATCAGGACCACCTCGCCCTCCGCCCGCACAGCACGGTCGTGCCGCACCGTGCTCGCCTGTTGCTTGAGCTGCAGCAGCTCCTCCCCAGCACCACGCTCCCGCTGCGCACCCGTTGGCTAGCTCTGGCTGCTCCGGCGAGCTCGCTCTCTTTTCCTCACGTGCTCTACATCTTCTCCCTCTCGTTGCACCTCCTCCCCGCACGCACCCGACAGCAGCTGTTGCCCTCTCTCTCTCTCACTCGCGCTCAAGCTGGAAGGAGGGGACGGTGGGGGGGGGGGGGGGGGGAATGGGTGAGGGAGAGGGAAGGGTATTTGAAGGCGTGGCGGGGTAGGGAAAGGGGCCTGCAGGATGGTGAGGGAAGAGAGAGAAGAAAAGAGGGCGGCGTGTTTGCGCGCGCAGACTCACTATCATACGCCACAAAAATTAAATTCCTGACGTCTAGGAAGGCGTGCAGACGTCTTACCAGACGACTGGACCTACTCCCAGATGTCTTAAAAGACGTTTGATGTCGTGGGTCTTAACAACATAACAAACTCAAAGGAAGTTTCGTCCCCGAAACTTGCGCTAACTAGAATGTGGAAAAGAATGATATATGCATAACAAACTTAGAGAGGACCGAAGCCGGTCCGAAGAGACGTACCCTCAAAGGGCTCCGGGTACCACCCCCGCATTGTCGCCTCAGGCTCCCAGGTAGCCTCCTCGTACCGCTGGCTCCTCCACGAAACCTTCACCTGGGGTACTTGCTTCCGTCTCAGACTCTGAACGGCTCTGCCAAGAATCTGCGCTGGCTGCTCAGGGTAGGTCAGGTCGTCACCCACCTCGACGTTTTCGTGGCTTAGGACGTGACTGGGTTCGGCGACGTATTTCTTGAGGTTGGACACGTGGAACACGTCGTGCACACCAGAAAGCTGGGGAGGAAGGGTAAGCCTGTAAGCAACGGGTCCAACCCTCTCAAGGACCTCAAAGAGTCCCACGAATCTTAGCGCGAGCTTCCCTCTCACCCAAACCGCTGCAGGCCCTTCATGAGCGAAACACGAAGGAAGACGTGGTCTCCAACCTCAAACTGTACCTCTCTGCGTTTCCGATCTGCATAGCTCTTTTGTCTGCTCCTGACAGTGCGGAGTCGCCTGTGAATCTGCTCGATTACCTCCTGACTCTGTCGGATCAGCCTGGGGCCAACCACCCACTTGGTCCCCACCTCAACCCAACTAAAGGGTGCCGTACACCTCCGTCCGTACAGAGCCTCGTAGGGTGTCATGTCGATGCTCGAGTGATAACTGTTATTATTTGCGAACTCCGCCAGGGGCAAGTGCTCCTCCCAAGAGCCCCTCCAGTCCAGTACATAAGCACGCAAAAGGTCCTCAAGTGTCTGTATCGTGCGCTCAGACTGTCCATCCGTCTGGGGGTGGTAAGCTATACTGAACCTCAACTGTGTCCCTAAGGCCTGCTGAAACTCAGCCCAAGATTGGGACGTAAAACGGGTAGCCCGGTCGGATACGATCTCCCGCGGAACTCCGTGTAGACGTACTACGTTATGGATATACCTCTTTGTCAACTACACTGGTCCTAAGGTGACTCGGATTGGCAAGAAACGTGCCGTCTCCGTCAATCTGTTAATGATCACCCAGGCTACGTCGTGTCCTCGCTGGATAACGGGCAAGCCCACCACCAAGTCCATGGTGATGCTCTCCCACTTCCACCCTGGCACTGGAAGTGGCTGCAACGACCCTGCAGGCCTCTGATGCTCGACCTTCACCTGCTGGCACACTAAACACTGCTGTACGAATTCACCTACATCCCGCTTCATTCCCCTCCACCAAAAGTTGCGCTTCAAATCATGGTACATCGTTGTGTTTTCGGGATGTGTGGTGAACCTGGAACCGTGTGCCTCAGTCAGGAGCTCTCTCAACAGCTCCTCGTCCCTGGGAACGCACAAACGTCCCTGGGAACACACAGTACCTGGTCTGTAAAAGAGAAGTCTCCAGGGTCTCCGAACAGCACTCTGTCACGCAATGACTACAAGTACGGGTTGGCCATCTGCCCTGTGATGATGCGGTCTATTAGCTTTGGCCTCATCTGTCCTGTCACAGTCACAGCCTCACAGTGCCCCAGTAACTCTAGGGGTCGCCAACTGCCCATCTCTTCCATGAGGCTCTAACCCTGCGCCTGTAAACTGGCCAAGTGGGCGGGCGCCTTACGGCTCAAGGCGTCAGCCACCACATTAGCCTTTCCCGGGTGGTATAAAATGCTGCAGTCATAGTCCTTCAGGAGCTCCAACCAACGTCTCTGTCTCATGTTGAGCTCATTCTGATCAAACAAGTATCTGAGGCTCTTGTGATCTGTGAAATCTCAAAGGTCTCATCGTACAAGTAGTGCCTCCAAGTCTTCAGTGCGAAGGCGACAGCTGCCAGCTCCAGGTCGTGGGTAGGGTAGCTATGCTCATGGGGCTTCAGTTGCTGCGAAGCGTAAGCGACAACGTGACCCCTCTGCATGAGCACACCCCCTAACCCCTGCAAAGAGGCGTCCGTGTAAACAACGAACTCGCCACTATTGTCTGGGATGGTGAGCACAGGAGCCGAAGTCAGCCTCTCTTTCAGCTCCTGAAAACACGCCTCACAGGCATCTGCCCAAGAAAAGGGCACGTCCTTCCGGGTCAACTGTGTCATAGGACATGCAATCTGCGAGAAGCCCCTGATAAACCGCCTGTAGTAACCTGCCAGCCCCAAGAAACTGCGGATCTCAGTAACCGTACGCGGTCTCTCCCACCTGAGCACTACCTCAACCTTGGCTGGGTCCATAGCCAAGCCATTCCCGGAGATCACATGACCCAGGAAGGTCACTTCCCTCAACCAGAACTCGCACTTGCTGTATTTGGCATACAGCCTACTTCGTCTCAGTGTGTCCAAAACAATCCGCAAGTGCTGTCCATGTTGCGTCTGATCTCGAGAATAGATGAGCACATCATCAATGAATACCACCATGAACTGGTCCAAGTATGGTCTAAACACCTGGTTCATCAAATCCATGAAGGCAGCGGGGCATTGGTCAGCCCAAACGACATGACCAAAAACTCGTAGTGTCCGTACCGGGTGTGGAAAGCTGTCTTGGGGATATCTACCTCCTTGATCCTCAACTGGTGGTATCCAGACCTCAAGTCGATCTTGGAGAATATCGTGGCACCTCGTAGTTGGTCAAACAAGTCATCAATCCTCGGCAGTGGATACCTGTTCTTGATGGTGACCCTATTCAGCTGTCCGTAGTCAACACAAAGGCGTAGGGTACCATCCTTCTTCTTTACGAACAAAACCGGGGCTCCCCAGGGAGACGCACTAAGCCTCACAAAGCCCTTCTCCAGAAGATCCTAGAACTGAGACTTGAGCTCTCGCAGCTCAAGTGGTGCCATCCTGTACGGTGCTGTGGAGATGGGGCTGGTCTCGGGTATCAGTGAGATCTCAAACTCGATCTCACGCTCGGGCGGTAGTCCTGGCAACTCATCTGGGAACACATCGGGGTACTCTCTGACCACCGGGATACTCTGGAAGTCTGCCACAGGGCTGGGCTCCGCCACCACACAAGTTAGGAAACCCTCACACCCCTGGCTCAAAAGTCTCGCTGCCCGAAGTGCAAAAATGCACCTGAAACCTCTGTCCACTGGCTGCCCGTTGAACTCGAAAGAAGGCAACTCCGGTATGGAGAAGACGATCTTCCTCTCAAAGCAGTCCACCAAGGTGTGGTAAGCGGACAGCCAGTCCATCCCCAGAATTACACTAAAGTCCTCCATCTGTATCATAATCAAGTCAGCGGGAAAGCTGTGTCCCACAACACTGACCTTGCAACCTGTGTATACCTCCTCAGCTACAAACAGCTGACCACTCGGACCTCTGCTCACGAACGGATCCTCTAACAACATACAGTCCTGCCCCAAACTAACCGCAAAACTGGCAGCGACAAACGAGTGCGTAGAGTCAGAATCGAAAAGCGTGTAAACAAGTCTGCCGGAAACTGAAACCATACCTACCACCACTGATCCCAAAGCTCTGGCATCCTTGTGTATCAGGGCGTTGATACGTCCCTCAGCCTTAGGTGCGGACGAAGCAGCCATACTCTACGTCGGATGGGTAGCTGCTGGCCGGTACCCCCCCGTGACTGCTGTCCTCCTCGCGCATGGAAACCACGGCCTCCTGCTCGCCCTCTAGTGCTCGGCAGGGGAAGCATCTGCTGACCTCCTGCCCTAGACGGGTAGTCTCTCCTGATGTGGCCCGGCTGGCCACACTGGTAGCAAAGGGGGACTCGACTCCCGCCCTCTGTGGGTCCCTACTGTCGGCTGAGCGGGGGTCCGCTGCTAGCAGCTGGCCCTTGTCGGGGCCCCCCAAAGGCCACTGATGGCCCCGCAAAATGTGACGGCTCTCCTGCGGGTGCCACGTGTCTCCTCTCTCGTTGGCCCTGTGAGAAGTTTGGCTGATAGGGCCTCTTTCTCCTACTGTCAGTGTCGCGTGCGGACGGGTTGGTCTCTTCGTATGTGATAGTTGCCTCTACCACTCTCGAGAACGTAAGCAGCTTCAGGGGTTTAACATACCCCTGAATCGCTAGCCGGAACCCCTCGGTGAACCTCCAAAGGCGCTCCTCCTCAGTGGCCATTGCTGTCGCTGCAAAGCGAGACAGCTCCAGGAAATGCATGCGATACGCGCTCACGGTCATCGTCCCCTCGCGGAGAGTGTGGAACTCCCGCCTCCTCTGGTTCTGCCACGTCTGGGGAAAGTACTGCTCGCAGAAGAGGGTGACGAACCAGTCCTAAGTCGGCTCGTCCCTCTCCTGTCCCCTGACCACCCTCTACCACCTGTGTGCCGCGCTCTCCAGCTAGTATGTGGCAACGGCCACGCGACACTCCACAGGAGGGCGAAGGGTGTCAAAAACCTTCTCGATCTGCTCGAGCCAATCCTCTGCCTCGGTCGAGTCCTCATCCCCTTTGAAGGAGGGGGGCTTCAGATTCCGGAATTGTCCGAAAAGCTCAAAGTGGCGCTGAAGGGGAGATGCTGGCATGCCTCCCGGTAAAGAAGCCTCGTGCTCAGAAGTGCCGGAGGAAGGTGGGGGCGGTGGAGGCCCATCCCCTCCCCCGTGTCTAGTGCCATATCCGCCGCGTGGTCCCACAGAGGACTCCCCCTCCGCAGCCCCAGGAAGAGGCGCTCGTGGCGGTAGGTGGAGCTCCTGTCGCACGATGTCCCGTATCAGCTGGGCGAGGTCCTAGGCCTGAATGTCCGGGAGCAGTGGCTGGTCCACTGAGGCGTCGACCTCAACACGCCCGCCCCTCCGACCTCGTCCTCGGCCGCATCCGCGGACCACTTCGCTACCTCCTCATTGAGGCATCTCCTGCAAGGAGACGCAGACACGGAATAGAAAAGACGTCAATACGAATCGATATCTAACAACGAAGTCTAAAACAGATGTCAAAAGGTACGTTGTGGTGGCTACTCTAGTTACAAGCACATAAATTGGTTATTTTCCAGCTAGTTGGTTCACATCTCGGGACGACCTTGCTCTGATACCATCTTGTTATGACCCGATTCCCGAATCCCTACAAGACACGGGAATCGGACTGACTCGACTGATCCCAAGACCCAGTCGTCCAACGAGAAAGTAACCAAAAGAGCAGTAAAATAAACTACATTCATCATGCATGTATCTAACAGTAAAAAATGTACAGCAGTAAAGAATATAACTACTATAGTACATACCACTACAACAGTAAAAAAATTAAACAGGTACATAAACATGATGTTTACAATAAAAGAGTACGAGTGTAACATGATATACTCACTACAACAGAAAAACGGTACAGTAGGTACAACACAAGTAGAACTACTGGGCTCTATTAGGCCCAGCACCCTTCGCAGCCGCAGGCTCTGGCTGCTCAACACCTGGTCCTGAAAAGGTGACAAAGGTGACACGTCAGTGAAACGTTGAGTAGAGTGGCAACCAGCTAGCTAAGAAAAATCGTAAAGGTGGACAATTAGCTGTTGTTTTTAGTTTCTTTCTTTATTCCTCTATTTACTCGTTCTCGAATTATTTCTCAGATCTTTCTCTTGATCTCGAATGTTCCTCGTGGAAACGATCTTGATTGCAGTCTTTTCCGAAAAGTAGAAGTAGCACGTGGTGCTCTCCTGGCTGGGAGAGTCCCCCGTGGTGGTCTTACCCTCAGTTAACCACCCCAAGGTCACTGACAGACGTAACGATGACTACGGCACGTGCGATAAACGCATGGGTAGCTACCACGCACTGGCACGCGGTCAGTCGTTTCCGTTAACGGGTGCGCCCCAAAGCACAGCACGGAACCAGTATAGGGCAGAGCCCTCTCAGTAACAGGGGTCTAGCCCCTCCACAGTAACCAAATAGGGGTCTTGCCCCTCTACAGTCTGCGCACCCTCTCCTGACTACCCTGGTTTGCCCAGTGGGTCTAACAAGTTGGTGTAGGACGGCTAGCAGAACCCCGGGGTCCGTGGGGTGGCTAGCTCTCTCTACACTAGTAGCTCTCCCCGGTACTGTGTACGCGAGGGCCAAAAGTCGGTACAAAGTGGCCAGACCTAACCCTGGGTCCCTGGGGTGGCTAGCTCCGCTATGCACTAAACAGGGGGACAATCGCTCTCCTTGGTACTTCGTACTCAGGGGCCAGCTCACTTCCCCAATTCCATTCCATTTACCTTTCAGGAGCTCTACTCCTAATTCCCTATAGGGTTCATGCTCATATTTCTCTAGCTAAGCCATTTTATGTTTCATCATTTCAGTTTTATTCCTATATAGCCCGTGTTTCCGATAATTAATATACATTCATATACAAGCAGCTGTTATCCAATTAGAGGCAATTATCATTTTTCTTTCTACTTTTCCAAGACTGCAATTCATGTATTTACGACATTCGTTTCAGTGTTTCTGTTCCTAGGATTCATGCCACATCCTAAGATCTATCATTAAATCTAGTTTTCCAGTCCTAAGATTCATGTCATACCCTAGGATCCATCATTCAATCTAGCTTTCAAGTCCTAGGATTCATGCTATATCCTAAGATCTATCATTCAATCTAGTTTTCAAGTCTTAGGGTTCATGTCATACCTTAGAATCTATTATTTATCTCACAAGTGCATAAATGTTGATAAATAATCTAGGGAAGCCACTCTACCCGCAAAATCGGAAGTACTGGGGGCGTGATCGGCAGGTCCGCGTGCCACCGCAACCCCAAGAGCCACAGCGGGATGAGGTCCTAACACAAGGATCAAACACAAGGAACCACTCAGAATAGGATACAAGTATTTTAAACAAGTAGAGGAACAATTTCTAAGAAGAACAAAATTTCAAACGCGGGAATCGAACTTCGAACGGACCCTAAACGGGTCAAAAACGACAATACTGCCCCAAATCAAACATCTGGAACACCTTCCAGACGTCTTAAACGATGATTCAGATCATACCTTACTTCTGCGCTATTATTCAGACGTCCAGGATCCCGCTGAACCGTCTGGACCTAGTTGCAGACGTCCGTCTATTATCCCAGATGCCTGGAGATGCTCTCCGTCGTCTGGTGACTTGCCCAGACGTCCGATCTGTGTGGGAGGGCGTGCCCTTGCACCTTTCCAAACGAAACCTGTACGCATACGCAACTGCCCTTAACACGGCAATGACGCAGAACCCTCGGCGGAACGGCCTTCATGGTCGTACTTGCGAAAGGAAGAAAAGAAATATTGTACCTTTCAGACGTTTGGATCTTCCTCCAGACGTCTCTCGCGTCGCCTGGACGTAGGTCCGGACGTTTGATTCTGGGAAAATTTCTCAGAATCGGGACCTTCTCGCCCTCCGCCTGCTGCTCACGGCCGTGCCATGCCGCGCTCGCTGGCTGCCTAAGCTGCAACAGCACCGGGGTAACCTCCCCAGCACCACGCTCCCGCTGTGCGCCCGCCGGCCGACCCTGGCTGCTCCGACGAGCTCACTCTCTCTTCCTTACGTGCTCTACTTCTTCTCCCTCTCGCTGCACCTCCTCCCTGCGCGCACCCGGCAGCAGCTGCTGCCCTCTCTCTCTCTCACTCACGCTCAAGCTGGAAGGAGGGGATGGTGGGGGGGAAATGGGTGAGGGAGAGGGAAGGGTATTTGAAGGTGTGACGGGGTCGGGAAAGGGGTCTGTAGGACGGTGAGGGAAGAGAGAGAAGAAAAGAGGGCGGCGGGTTCAGTCTGCGCACGCATGCGCGCAGACTCACAATCGTATGCCGCAAAAATTAAATTCTAGACATCTGGGAAGGCGTCTAGACATCTAGGAAGGCTTCCAGACGTCTGGACCTACTCCCAGACGTCTTAAAAGACGTTTGATGTTGTGGGTCTTAACAGTGTAGGGCCTTGCCATCTCAGAACATGGTCTCATCCCTCAGAACCCAATAGGGGTCTCGTCCCTCCACAGTCCGTGTACCTTCGCCCGACTACCCCAGTTTGCCCAGCGGGCCTAACAAAGTCAGTGTGGGGTGGCTAGCTTAACCCCGGGTCCCGTGGGGTGGCTAGCTCCCTCTCTACACAAGTAGCTCACCTCGGTACCACGTACGCGAAGGCCAACAAGAGTCAGTGTAAGTGTTCAGTCCTACCTCGGGTCTCAACCCAAGGGGCGGCTGTCTCCTCTACACTAAAAGGGACAATTGCTCTCCTTGGTACTGTGTACACAAGGGCCAGCTCGCTTCCCATTTACATATCAGATTTCCTTTCATACATAGGAGTTTTACTCCTAATTCCCTGTAGGGTTCATGCTCATATTCATTCCACTTATTAGTATTCAGATCTCATGGTTCATAACTTGTTCCTCATCCATATACAGGCAGCTCGTGTTTTCACAATACAATTCTCAATCATATACATGCAACTTGTGGTTTCACAGTTAAATTTCTTATTCACATACAGGCAATTCATATTTTAACATGCATCTCAAGTAAATAGAGTAGCTCAACATCAGGCTCATACATTTCTATCGTAGGATTCATTCCACATCCAAAGGTTCCCCATTCTCAAGAGATGTAAAGGAAGAGAGGAGAGAATATGAGATGTGTATGCTCGAAGGGAAGTCATAGGGGGTATTTATAAATCCTGTGATCCTAAAATAATTAGGAATTATGTTAAAATTCGTCACCCCAATTTTTTGTAATTTTCTAAAGTCAAGGAAAGTCTCAAATTCATTAAGAATGTAATTTTCCCTTGATCTTTGCATTAAGAATGGGATTTCTATCATTTTAATCCCCTTTCCTTATTTTGCTTTTGTTGTTTCCAATTCTAAATCTTAACAAGAATGCGCCAATTGTGACTCACGACAGATGTAAAAATGGGAAGGGCATTTTCCATCTTTTTTTATTTCTTTCTCTTTCCTTTTCTTTTTCTCTTTAATCTTTGTTTCTTTTGCACCATCTTGTATAAGCATCTTTTTGAAATTCTATCTTCGCAATCGACCTCCTTGTCTCATGCTCTTTCTTATGAGACTAATATTGGATATGTTATTCTCACATTTTCTCTCACCTACATTAAAAATTATGAAATGAGAATTCTAAAAAAATCCAAAAAATATCCAAAAAATAGGCAAAATATTATGTAAAATTGTAATGTGATCAGATGGCCTCACATCCCTCTTTTCCCATTAAACACACGCCTGCACCTCCTCTCCCCTAAATGGTAAGCAGGAAGGAAGGCACAACAAAGGTAATTGCAAAGGCACGACTGCCTTCACCTGCATAGAGGTTAAAAAGCCAAGGGGGGGCTGAGGTAGGAGACCCTCAATCCCCACACAGGGGCCTAATGCCTTATGGAAAGGAAGCAAATGCACGAGAGACAAGCGGCCAGCCCCTTGAGGCCTCCCCCTTCGCCAATCACGAATTAGTACCTCGATCGAGGAGAATGCTTCGACATTGATGGGCGCACCCAAGTGGCCCTTTTCCCAATCTAGGGTTAAACGCCCAAAATGGTTAACTAGAGCTTCATCCTAAGGGGAACCAAGTGGACTGGAATCCACTTGTGCCTGAGGAATTAGCTCTAGCACGTCGCTAGGAGAGTCATGATGCGCTCGCTCCCACATAAGGCCCCAACGTGGAACTCAACCTAAGAATCAATGTCCCACATTTTCGACGAGGGCCCCTCCCTAGTTGAGGTAGAGCTAGAGCCCATTTTTCAAGAAGAAGACCCCTCAGGGCATGAGGCTCAAAGTGTAAGAAAAGATTCAAGATGCAAATTGAGATAAGGAAAAAACCTAACCTAATTCCCATACCAAATGCCGGCTTATGAAGAGCATTAGGGTAGGAAAAAGAGTATGGGGGCCTCCAGAGAGACCCCCCAAAAGAGAAGTCACCACATGGCAACACAACACACTCAAGAGCTCATTTGAGAACTCGTAAACCAACAGAGTCAAACGATCCCCAAAAGAAATTAACAATAAAAGGCAAGCGAACAGAAGAAGTCACAGCGAATAGGGGTAGGAGAGTGATGTCACAGCCCACAAAGGAAGTAACTCTCCTTGCATAAGGGAACACTACTTGGCTGACTACTAGAAACTATAAGAAGCACAACCCCTACCAACCCCCCCGCTCTTGGCAAAGGCACACCTACAGATTGAAAACAAACCAAGTGTTGAATCACCTCGAAGCAAGAGGACATTTTTCTACCTTAGTTGATGGATGACATCTCACTCGCAGTATAAGAGATAGGTCAAGTTGCCCAAACCTAGCAGTGGTCAGGTCTCGGACAAATTTGGGGAAGAGTGAGTGTACAGGACCCAACCCCAGCAAGGCCTACCATATATAAGGTGAAGGGATGCATCCTCACCGCCTACTATCGGCCATCTTGTCAGCACTTAAATGGGACATGACACGCACAAAATCATTAGCCTAGGAGGATGTGGTGCATGTTGTACCGTAGGACTCGGAACATCCAAATGACGGCATCCCATCATCAGTCCAACCACTAATGGCGGAAAGCATGGGGTGATGGCTAGCCACCATCCACCCTAAACCCCATGCGGGCAAACTATATAATGCAGGGAGCACTCCATAAGAGAGTGCTATGACCCGATAGTACCAAGAGTGGCGAAATGCCCACCTAGGACCGCTACAAACAATTCTCCTCCCAAGAGAGAGAGAGAGAGAGAGTCAAAGGTCTAGCTGCCCAAATAAGGAGGCTAATACAAAAAACACAATTTTACAAAAGATATGAATTAAGTTGTTGCAACGTGTAAATTCAATCGTCTTTTAAATTTATATTCCTAGATAGTGAAGTATTTAGGGTCGTTTAAGGAGGCCATTTGGTGTTCAAGAGAATGCTAAGGTAATGTTGCTTATATATTTTTTGGTTTTAAGAATATATAAACTTTTTTTAGCTTTTTGAAATAATGGAAATGAAACTCTGGAAAAAGGAAAACAAGTTGAACTAACCGCTACCAAAATCCACAAGCAACACAAACCCTTCCTTTTGAGCTTTCCAAAGCACAAGCGTGCCAAGGAAATCAAGAAGGGAGGTTATCATGAAAGCAACACAAAATTACGGCTAAGAAGTGAAGGTAAGAACTAACAACGTTGATTAACAAGAAAAGTTTGGATTACACTAGTTCATGCTACCATGACTACAAAAGATGAAAACAAGAGTAGAGGAAAGCTTATGCTCAAAAACTCGGCTCCAAGACAAGTTGGTGATGTTGGCAAGCTCCTCTTTTTCCTAAAAGCTTGGTGTGAAGCTTGGAGACTAGGAGAAGCTCCAAGAGGGGTGGTGCTTCCTCTTGAATTCTCCTCTTCTCCATGGACCTCTTAGCGTGAATATTGGTGGAATTCTCTCTATTTCTTTGATTGCCAAAATTACCCCTCAAGGGTGTAGGTAGGTGGTTTTATAGGCTAGGTATGTGAAGTGTTTAGGAAGCCAAAAAGGGGATTGAAGAGGTGCCAATGGGGAGCCCATCATGGACATCCAAAGGGGTGGAGTCTCCAAGAATTTTTGGATTAAAAAATGGTGTCTTTTGGTAGTGGAAAGGTGTACCAATTAATGGTTGATCAAAGATGTGCATAAGGAGGGTCATATGGTAGCATAAATGGAGGATGGAGGGATGCAATGTAGCCATCCAAGGGGGGGAATTTTCTAGGAACTTTCCTCTCTTGAAGTGACTTTTGAGTGGTAAAAATCCAAGCAAAAAGGGGGGCGGCCAAGAGGTGCTTTTCTTCTTGGATTTCCAATGTGAACATGTAGGTGTGAGCACGTTCATTTGGGTGGCTTGGTGATTGGTTCCAATGTGGAATGACTTCCCAAGGTGGTCATCCATTAAGAGAAGGAATACATCATGGTTGGTGTGGACTTTTCTTGAATGAGCTCCTTAATGCATGTGCTTGCACTTGCAGTAGAGACTTGAGTTTCTTAAATGAGATGAGGAGCTCAATCAATGTAGTAGGGAGCTCCATAATTGAGGTGCTTTAACTTGTTACAGAGGCTTGGTGAGTTGGGTCTTAGATATTTGTGGATATTGGTTCATAGATATGAGGAGTTGTGTCACCTAAGTCAAATCTACACCAGCTAGATAAATGCATCAAGGCATCATTTTATTGCAAAATTTGCACAAGGCTAGCTAGATGCAAAATGAACTAACTACTTGCATTAGTGCAATCCTAATTAACAAAATTGCTTATGATGCTAGCAAAGAGAAAGTAATGTGTTTACAAAATTGGTGTTTTATTAGAGGCAGTAGGACCACTATAAACAATTCTCCCTTCAAAAGAGAGAGAGAGCAAAAGGTCTAGTCACCCAAATAAAGAGGCAATAGGACCACTACAAACAATTCTCCCCCCAAGAGAGAGAGAAAGTAAAAGGTCTACTCACCTAAATAAGGAGGCAGCTGGACATCTACAAATAATTCTCCCCCAAGAGAAAGAGAAAGCAAAAGAAGGTCCAACTACCCAAATAAGAGGGCAGCAGGACTGCTACAAACAATTCTCCCCCCAAGAGAGAGAAAGCAAACGGTCCAGTAGCCCAAATAAGGAGGCAATAGGATCGCTGCAAATAATTCCCCCCCAAGAGAGACAAAAAGAAAAAGGTCTAGCTGCCCAAATAACAAGGCAATAGGACCGCTACAAACCATTCTCCCCCCAAGAAAGAGAGAAAGTGAAAGGTCTAGTCGCCTAAATAACAAGGTGACTGGACCACGGCAAATGATCCTCTCCTTAAGAGAGGGAGAAGGTGACAGATCCAATTGGCCAGATAAGGAGGCAACAGGACCACTAACATCCTCCCCCTAAGGGAGAGAGAAGGCAAAAAGCCCAATTACCTGGAGAAGAAGTTGGCAGGACCACCGGAAATAATCCCCTTGTAAGAAAGAAAGGAGGCAGCAACCCCACTCATCCCAGCACTAAGGTTAGTCAAAACAAAAATCCCCCCCTCTTGAAAAAGGAGCGAGTTAAGGCCTAGCAACTCTGTAGAGAAGGTGGAGAGCCAAACCAAGCATCTCCTGGGGGAAAGGAAAGGAAGAACCATCCGACCCCACAAACAGGATGATTAAGAATCCAACCCAAAGAAAAATAAGAAGCCAAAAAGGCTACTCAATCCATTCCTTGAGCATACATGAGGCCACCGAAGCCAAAAAGCCCTTATAGCAACAAACACTCAAAGGCTTCATGGAGGCACAAAATGATCCTCGTTCCTTAGAGTGTCAAGAACTGGAACCTGCCTCATTAACAAATACAAAGGTTGCCCACCAAAGTCAAGTCACCATAAACAAACAGTCATCACCAGACTTAGCAAGAGGCAACGAAAAGCACCTAACCCCCAGTGTACCCTAGTCGTAGCTATTGGGGACAAGGGAGGAAGCCCAAAAAAATAAAAAAAGAATACTCTCACAACCAGAATAACTGGACTACGGGACTGGGGGCAACTGATAAGGGAAGGAATGAACCCTCAAAAATCAAGTGCTAAAAGCCCACTAAGAAGGACCCAAAACAAATTTTTCTAGAGGCAAGGCACGCCCAGAACGGCAAAACTTGTTAGCCAATCTGTCCACTCAGAACTTGCTAACCGAGTCAACCCCTAAAACTTGCCAGTTGATTCACTCACCCAAAGAGTACACTAGCAATCCAACTACCAAGAGCCTCGGGCATTGCCAAGGCTCAAGAAGTAAATGCCAAGACAATGGGTCAGGACCAAAGCAATAACACAAGAATAAAGGCACCAGCATGGCTAACGAGGCAACCTGGCGGGAATAGTTCTTCTTGTGCAATCATTATTATTCTTTTCTTTCTTGAGGACCCCTTTAATGAGAGACTCATCATGACTCCTAATTCACCTAAATAAGTTAGTTTACCTAGTTAATTAATTAGTAATATCATAAAATCATGGTTACTTATTTAACAAGTCAATATTAAGGACCCTAATTATATTCTAAATTAGCTTAATTATTATATAATAAGCATTCCTTTAGTTTTGTTTAATAATAAGGACTTAATAACATACCTAAGCTATCTATAATTAAGATAATTAAGTTAATACTTAATTTTGACCTAAGTTAATAATATTCAAATTAATATTAAGTATTAAATTAAATAATGAAAAAAGGGAAAAGAATGTAATTTTGACCCATAACTATATTCTTCAACATATATTTAACATATAATAAAAAGTTGAAAAAGAAATAAATTAATTTACATGTTTAACTTATGAGTTTACATTTTAGCCCCAAGGATTCATTGTATTTAAATCCTTTTTTATTTCCATTAGGTCCTTTATTACTTACATTTTGGTCCTCTGTACCCTATCTTCTTCTCTTCTTTGAAATTACCGGCCGGCGAGGCCAAAATCTTTTCTTCTCTAATGATGGTTTACCGGACGACATACCTTTAGTTCTTTGGTTGCCAAGCTTCAACTCAACAAACCTTTGCCATTCAATGGTCTAGATAAGCCTGAACCACCTCGATGTCAACCTTCACCGTTGTCAGACACAACAATGATGGTTTCACCGAACCTAGACACTACCTCTGTCTAGGTACATCTACCTTCTTCACCTCCAGTGGCTATAAATAGCCTTCCACCCCTCTGATTTTCGGGTATCACGTCCCTACCTCCTTCTCCAACTACACCTGGTCGGTAGGTTGTTCATCCAACTTTGGCGAGTCTTCTTAACCCATTCTTGGGTGCTCTTCAACGGAGACGTCGCCTCCCTCACTCCCTCTTCCTCTACTCCGCCCTACCAATGACGGAGGAGCACTCATCTCCTTATTTTGTCATTCGATCATCGTCGCTTCTCCTCTCACCCAAGCTGCTTCAATCTTAGCTCCAGCGAGCCATCACTGGAGCCCTCCTCATCCTTTCGTCCAGGTAATTGTACCTTTAGCTTAGTTTAGTCTCATAGAGTAGTTTAGCATAGTCAATTAGGTCGATTAGCCTTAGTTTAACTCCATGCTTATCATCTCCTTCTTTGACACCGACAAGCCAATTCTGGCTTCGCCTGGCCTCCATTTACCAAATGCCCAATTCCATTTCCACCTTCTCTAAGCTTCTGCAAACATATTCCACTTCTTTTTTCCTCTAATTAGCCATTTAACACCAAATGCCCAATTCACCTCAACCTTTGGACCTCCACTGTCTATGGAGAAGCTTCGGAGGAGTTCTTCCACTTAATTGTTCACGTTTGCACCATCGCAACACTATAAGAAGTAATTTGCCCAATTCTATTTGATGATTCATCTACTCCAATGCTCTGCCGAACTCACACTCTTCTTTTAATCAATTCGAGTTCACAGAGTTTTCCTAAGGTTTCCTCGATGTAATTGAGGAGCTTTTGAGCTTCATGAGACCTTTAGGAAGCTTTTAGGCTTAATTTTAAGTTGTTTCATGGAGAAATCTGATGTGACGATCATCTTCTGCTTTCACCTTTGATGACTTCAACGACATTAATTGTGAGTAAAATAGTTCAAATCAACCTCTAATCACTCTAAATCATATAGGAATCCTTCATAGATCAATTTCCTTCATTTATATTTGATTTCTATTGATTTCACACTTTTAAGGATTATCATCTTCTTTAGATTGAGCAGACTCACGCGGAGATATTTCTTCACTCTCTAAGCTTAGAAATAGGTCAAGAAGCATCAGCATGTTCTCTTGAGTCTATTACAACTTCTAGTTAGTTTGCTTGAACTCTAGATTGTTCCTATGGTCAACGCCATTTGAGTCTTGGGCAACTGATCTGAGAAGTATGATAGAGTAATCAATTTATCTTCTTTATTATCCTAGTAAATTTAGCCTTCAAGTTGTTGATGATGAAAGTAAATCGAGTGTACATATCTTTTGTACTTTCATTTTCCTGTATTTCAAATTTTTCGAAATCTTGGGTTAGCATAACAACCTTGGAATTTTTACCTCATTGGTTCGTTCATGAGTAACCTCGAGAGTTTTCCAGATCTCATTTGCAATTGTGCATTGAGAGTTCCGATTAAACTTATCGAGACTTAAGGCACAATATAAGGCATTCAAAGCCTTCACTACAGGGAAGAAGGGTTTTTGTGATGGTTGAAAATCGTTGCCTATGTTATGAAAATTGTTGCATTCTGTCGTCGCGAAAGTATGTGTCGCGTCAGTGTATACACGATGGTTTTGGCTTAAAACAGTCGTATTTTTAGCTTGGAGTTGAATGAAAGCTTCTTTTTATTGTCCTCCATCCATTTTCTAGTTTCTACAACTTTGCAAATGGTGTTTCTACCATTTCCCAAAGTGAGTAATCCTCAGATTAGAGAAACTCTTCCATCTTTTGCTTCCAGTACAAGTAATTTGTACCATCAAAGTAAGGAGGTTTCGTAGTTGAAAAATCAGTGTTACCATTTGTCACTACCACCTGTGATGCCATTTGATCATCTTGAAAAGGTTTTTACACCTACACACAAGAACAAACAACACTCTGATATTAATTGTTAGAGGCACAAGGGGGGATGAATTGTGCTATAAAAATTAAGAGAATTTAAAACCAACAATCACAACAAATAACACCAGAATATATAGAGGAAACCTTTATGGAAAAAACCTCTACCTAGATCTCTCGATAAAGGATTTTGTCCCTACTCAAGTAAGAATTACTAACAACAAGTAATATTATAATTCCCCTCTTCCTAGACAAACCCCAAGAAGAGTTTTGCACCTCTACTTTGAGTATATGGGAAACCCACAGCTTAGGCACCCAAACAAACTAATAAAATAATATATAATGTAAACAATCCTAAGAGCCTTGAATAATCTTGAAAATAAAATAGGCTAGAATACTCCCTTTGCAAACCAATGAGAAGTAGAAAATCAGAGTGGGAGTAAAATTGTTCTCAAGAATTTGATAGAGCAAAATTAACACTAAAGAGCACAAAAGCGAAAGGAGCTTTTGAAATGAATAGATTTCTTTGTCATGGTGTGTATGCTTAAGGCCACCATAGGGGGTTATATATAGGTGTAGAAGGCCATAATAAGGTAGTGGATTTCGTTTGAAATTGCATTTAAGTGGATTAAATCAAGGTGGAATGGATAGTAATCATTTAAGTGTAAGTTGACTGCACCAGACGTCTGAAAATCCAAGATAGACGTCTGACGTCTAAAAAGACCTTAGTATGAAAGTGCTTGTTATTGGATTTTGCAAGTTTGAAAACAAGGACATCTGAGCAAAAGTGTAGACATCTTAAGATGAAGAATTAGACGTCTGAAGAAAGTCATAGACATCTGAAATTGCACAATGTTCCAATTTCAATGAGTAATAGATATAATTAATTATGGTCAATTTTAAACATTGAATAAAATGAACATTGTGAACTAAATAATCGTTTCCAGATTTCTTATAAAGTAGCCATCCGAAAAATAAAAAGTTTTTTACCGTTAACAATCTAAAGAAGCAATTTTTAAGGAGATATTAAAAGCTTGAGGAGAAGTCTAAATGTCTTGATCAGACGTCTGAAGTGAATGACAGATATCTTAAACACATAACAGATGTTTTGAACTAGAGAACAGAGAGCATAGGTTCTAGATATGGTTTTAGACATCTATGAGGGCAAGTCAAATGCCTGAAAAGGCGGACTCAGACATCTTAAATTAAGGTAGGACATCAGAAATACTAAGAGGAGCTAAGTTTTGTAAATTGAAAGAAAAGAGTAGAGATAGGAAGGTTCTATAGATATCCTAAGGATAAGTTTGAGTAAAATGCAAGGCTCTTTTACATTCTAAAAAATAAAATAAAAAGAATAAGACTAAGCTACAAAGCTATTCTTCATGAGAGGGCATTAGCTTGACTTCATTTTTGCTTATCCTTAGCTCTTAGCTTTAAAGAACTTGAGTAATACATATTAGTTCTTTCCAAAAAATAATTATTTTTTATTATCAAAAAAATACTTCTAATCAATTTTAACAAGATAGCGATGTGTACATGTGTTTAAACTCATCATAAGTGCACAATTTAATGTGTATGTGTGTGTGGAATGGGTTGGACGTGCATGGCTGCATGGCCTTGTCAGGGAGGTGGCATCTTGCATTGTTTCTCCTTTGCCAGCTATTACATAGCTCTCTCTCTATCAGTTTGTATGTGGAAATGCTAGGAATGTTCTTCTGTAATTCTTTCTCGCAGTTCACTAATTCAAGGTCGCTCCTACTTCCTCTTGTTTGGCCTGGTTCTCATAAGTTGATAACATCACTAATAGGCCTAGAAAGCTAAGAAAATAGGCTACGGATTTACAAGGATGCACTTGTATGCTATGCATGAAATGCATGTCATATTTATAGTATGAGCTAGGTAATCAACTTAATTTAGTCATTTTAGCGCCTATGATTGCTGTGCAATTAAGGGTTTGTAGGCATTTGATTGGTGGAAGATGGCCTTGGATTAAGGAGCATGAACAGCTAGGATTGGGTGTTGTAAAGTGGAGGGCTAGGATTAAAGGAAGGGTATGCGTTGGCTTATAGGTAGATAGGGTTTTGTTGGAATTAAAGGGAGGGTGGAGATTGTAGGAGGAAAAGGATGGAGAATTGAGATGGGTTGTTTGGAGGCTAAGTGGTCGACCATGTTGATGGTGAATTGTGGTCCACTGAATGAGGTTTGTATGGTAGGGATTAGGCATCGATAGTGTTAATACCCTCGTTTTGATGTAACAAAATTATGTTTTATTGCAACTAATCTTTTCAGGATATCTCAAGTCAAATCTAGACATGATGTCCTTATCAAGTGGGATCACACTCTAGATGAAGATATTGAATACTCGTTTTATCTTTATTGAGTCTAGAATTATGTAAGGAACTAGAATATAATAATCGATGCATTTTCAAACTTGCCAAACTCAAATTTTCCCTTTAAACCTAAGTTCTTCATACTGTTGATTAACCAACCTTTAAATTGATTGACCAAACTTGTATTAATTGACCAACCCATTTTGTTTAATCGATCAAAGACCTCCAACGATCAAATTTTCCCTTAGCTTGAAAAGTCGATCAAATCTCAATTTTAATCGATCAACATGGAATTGATCAAATCATTTAATTAATTGACCAAAAGTCATTTTGATCAACTAATACTAAATTTTGATCGACCAAAGGTGTATTTCCAATATTTCTAAAATAGCTCAAAAAACACCTATAAATTAGACTCTCAACCCCCTATTTCAAAACACACCTTAAAAGCTTTCTACAAGCAGCACTCTCATATTTTTAGTGCTTTCGTGCCTTTGTACCTGTGATTACTATGATTCAAAGCACAATTCTTTGCAAATTAGAAAAGCTCGGTTTGATCTTTTTTCCTAGGGTTCCATAAGAATTTTTGCTATATATATATATTATATTCCTATTGTTCTTGATCTGGGATCAAAGTTGCCTTAGAAGTCCTGTTGTTGTTATTCTTCTCTTGGTCATGTGTAAAAAGAGAAGACATTGTGTAAGAGGTTGTGTCACCCTCGTTCAAGTGACATGTTAGTGGATTAGACTAGTGTCAATTAGTCGAAGAAATCCTAAGCTGGGAGGCTT
Organism: Thalassia testudinum; assembly: GCA_037157565.1. Lineage (NCBI taxonomy): Eukaryota > Viridiplantae > Streptophyta > Magnoliopsida > Alismatales > Hydrocharitaceae > Thalassia > Thalassia testudinum. The sequence goes on along the minus strand of JAZHRO010000015.1, from coordinate 16,951,299 downwards.
AGGTAGTGGTTTTTACCTGCAAAAGTTTCCACTCTAAATTTAGGTATTATCTCTTTTGGTCTGTGCATATTTAATTTTTGATCTGTAGTGAATGATATTTTTTATTCGTAAGTAGACATTGATATTACACTATTCACCCCCGTCCCTAGTGTATACTTTGATCCTTTAGGCTTTGCACACACTCACAAATAGGTGGTTGGCTATAGGTAGTTTTAGGAGGGAATTAGGCTAAGGTTTTGGTGGGTAAATTAAGGCCCTCGGATTAGGTTTGTGTGGTGGTGGAGATTGGAGATGATATGTGGCCACCCAAGTGGTTGGATAGGAAGGGATAGGGGACCAACCACTTAGGGTTGTTGGGTGGATTTGGATAGGGTTTAGGTGGATGATTTAAGGCCTTAGGATGTAGAGTGGATGGTGGGGATTTTAGGTTTAGATGGTTAGCGAAGGTACTTGATTTTGTGGAGATAAGGGGGCCGACCAGTGTAGGATTTGTTGGAATGGATATAGGACTAGCTAGGTTGATGGCCATTGGATGGAAGATCTAGGGTTGAGATAAATCAAGGATATGGCTAGCCCCTTAAAGTTGGATCTTTAGGTAATGTGGTCATTCAATCTAGAGGTGATTAGGGCTAGGTTGTGTTGGATTTTTGCTGGTGGAAATTATGTGTAGCTCCAGGGTAGGTGAAGGATCAATTGGGTTAGCTTGGAAAATAGGGTTTAGCCTAATTAGGAATATGTGAGCTTAAGTGGATTTGACTCTGAAGTAGAGCTCCAATTGGGGCTAGACTAGGTACCTACAAAGATATAAACTCACACATTAAGACAACAAATATAGCTAAGCAGAAATGTTACAATAAAACCCTAAATAATGTAATCTTTACAAGTTGATGTATGGATGACTAAAATGTCATAACCTAATGCAATTAAACCTAAAATACGCTTAAAACAACAATGGTTAGGCATGGATTAAGTTATTAAATAGGACTTCATCACCAAGTTGGGTGCGACCTCGAGGTTTTGTTACAATGGATGTGGAGTGTTTTGTCCATTGCTGTCGTAGGGGAAGAGCTACCTAGGGTATAGACGACACTTTACGCTTGTGATGTGGTCACCCCCAAGTTTATATTTAAGGTCGTACACCGATCGTGTCCTACGTCTTGGGTCTTCAAGGCAGGCAAGACACCACTAGCTCTGATTGAGTGCAATATGAGGGGCTTGACAGGTAGAGACGAATCCAAATCGATAACTTAGCTTTATCATATAATAAGATGACCAATAATTAATAAAATAATAAATGAATCAATGCTTAAATGTTTACTAATTGATATTGCTATACTTTAAATAATTAATTAAACTTTACAATGCATTCTTGTTAGCCCACTGTCAAGCCCCAAAAACCCAGGCCCCTAAATAAGGGTTGGAGTTTTGAGGAATGACAACAGAAGATGTGTTGATTTATTTAATTTAAGTTGTACCTAACTAAGTCAAGCTAACAAAGAGTTTCATTATTTAAGAAAATGGAAGAAAAATTCGAGAGAATGGAACATAAATGATAATGTACGGTACAAACTAAACAAGTATTAAACTAGCATATAAAAGAAATTCACTGCAAAACCAAAGCATAAAAGTTTCTACCAAAAATCCTGGCAAAAACCCATGCAGCGACAAATCACATGTGTCAATGTTGCACAACCGCAACAATATGAAATTAGGACACAAAATAAGGATGAGCCAATTAGCTCAATAGGGAACAAACAACCACTGTATTACAATAAAAAACATACGGTAGTGTACAATTTCATTAACTGGCTAGATCCCTAGCCAAACCCAACACCCCAGGTTTTAAATCCTAAACTCGGTCAAAGCTTACCAACGAGTTGCCCCCTTTTCCTGTTATTTAGTAATATGAAATTTATTCTTTCACTCGCCTCAGTGATAAGATTCTAGAAATCATTCCTCTCTGTAAGAGGAGATTGAGATACGTCATTTCCTTAGATTTCTAGCCTAATAGTCTCACCCTAGCTAGGGGAGATGCTAGCAAGTCTGTTAATCCTTAAAAAGGCGTGTATGTTCTTGACATATCAAGAACGTTGTTGACCTCAGTTAGGAGAGTCGGGCCTCTTAGGAGCTACCCAAGCCTATACCTTACTATCGCAAAGAGCAAGTTTGGTTCGTGCCCAACAATGACCAGTCACAGATACGATCAGATCATTGCAGGATTGGTCAGAATTGTCAAGACACACCAATGCTCCTACTAGGAGCGGCTCCTCATAGGAGCACAGTCCTCAAGTGTGCCCTCTCAATCCACCGTCGGACGATATTTCAACCAATCCATCACAGTACCCAAGCAAATTTCATACATATGAGCGCCTAGTGAGCCTTTAGCTATGAGTACCACGTACCACAACGTCCCTTACTGCACATGCGAGCATCAACAAAGCTTAGAGCCATGAGTACCTCTGCATTGAGTCGGATTTAGGTACATCCAAGTACCAAACATCAATGATAGCCCATGACTTGTCACCGAACCTGGGAACTCTCTAAGTTCCAAGGCAAATTCCTTGGTAGCCTCTAGCTATCACAACAACTCAGGTCCTTTACCCGAGCAGTGAACCCGTGGTTCACCAAGTCCAACGGTACAACCTTACGAGTTCACCTAGTCAACCTACTATCATTTAATTCCATTCAATTCCATGTTCGGAACAATGCCCTAGAGACCTAGTGGACACTTGGGGTCTTACTCAAGACCTTAGGATCCAGGCATTCCATTTATTAAACTTTGGCCGAATCACGAATATCATCATGTAAGGTTCAAGTTATTACTCATCCAATTCAGATTGCTTAGAATCCATTTAGAGTGCTTTAAGCTTAAATTAACACACACATGCCTTTTTTATCTAGGGTTTAACTATAGTTTTACTATTTCCTCTTGCTTATTGGGGCACCAACTAGACCCCCAATTAGGTTACTGAGGACTCCTAGTGTCAAAACCTACATTTGAGGCCAATTAGTAACTCCAAGAGACTACCTAACGTTAGGAACCTGTTACCTAATGTTAGAAAATCCTCTAGCAGCCACCTAACGTTAGGTAAACCTAACCTAACATTAGGTTAGGCTGTAGGTCGAATTTAGAATTGCAAAACCCGCCTTTCGTGGCAAAAACCTGGGTTCTGCACCCCTAAACCACTTGCAAACTTGACCACTAACTAATACACATGCATATAAGGAACATTTTGAACCCGAGAGACCCTTTATCTCAACATTTTAATTCGATCCTTTACTTAGCCAAATTTAATCAACTTTTATTCTCTTTTAGGGTTCAAGCAGGATGGAATAAGCACTCCAATACCAGTTCTAGACCTAGGTACCGATGTTGGGCACCCACTGTCCCAACTAGGCCATAGTGTGCAAGTACTAGTACTAAGCACCAGTACCAGTACCAGGCACCCACAATACAACCTCAACCATGCCAATCAGTACTTATACTGAGCACCCACTGTCATAGCTACTGAACTTATCTAGAACCGCTACTGGTCATCGGTACCAGTACAAGATAGTTTCTGTATCAAACTTGAGTCCCTTTTTAGCTCGTGCTGAGCCAGCTAGTACTGATATTAGTCACCAATACCGATGCTAGATGTCTTCAACACCCAATTCTGAACTTTAAAACATTTCATTTGATTTCCATAGGCTTACCATTTAACACCACACTTTTAGAACACCATTCCACATTCACCACTAGATTACACAATTAAGCAAGAAGTGGGTGCACCCCACGAATTCACAATATAATTGCACAAGTACAAAGGTAATGACCTACATAAAACCCATATTAGCAACCCATTTCTTACCCTAACACTTTTACCCCTTTTTATTTAAAACTTTTATGCCCAAAAATACCCTCAAAATCCTCAAGATCACAATGTGGAAAGGGGTTTACTCTCATGTAACCCAACACCACACACACAAAGACTGATCCCACATCTTTTAATTTCTCAAGGCCCACAAGGCCAAAAATTGTTCCACAGCATGAGGTGGAAGAAATAGGGAGATGATTGAATGACGATGTGCAAGATATATAAGGACAAGGAGATCCTCATTACAAATACCACCCAAGAAATTTGACTCTAATCATCCCACTACAGCATAATATTCATATCCATATGCTACTTAACTTTGTATACCAATAGATGATTAATAAATAACAAAATGAAGATTCAGTGTAGAGAATAGTAAATGAAAGAAAAGAAATGGTACCAAAAGGCTCAAGCTAAATCTAGTCCACATTAGCAATTGAATGGGCTAGAGTAAGGAGTCATAGTAAAACCAATAGATGCTAAATAGTACCTCTCACTTATGTTTCATCCACCAGTGTAGTACCCTGCATGTGCTTGACTAACTACTGAATCGAGTCAAAAAATGCAGGATGAGAAGAAATTGATTTAGCCTTTTTTTTCTGTAAAAGGTTATATTTACTTTAATTCATACACTTACTAACATATAATAGAAAAATCCTCCTGATAATTTTCTGGAAAGAAAGCAACAATAGCAACATTTAAAAATTATGAAACCTTGATCACAAGTTCCCATGCATGTAAAAATCATATTAAACCTAAGAAACCCATCACCAAACATTAGGGTATCCCTTAAGTAGAAAATCACATTACCACATTTTAAATCTCAAGACATACTCTTAATCATAGAAAAACAAGATGAGATATAAAGAGGGGAAAATCCCTACCTCAGATTTAAGCTCCTTCCTCTTTCTTTTCATTTCTTCTTGCGCAGTAGCAGCCACAATAGCTACAACAACAGCAGTAGCAACATCAGCTATGACAGCTCCTTTGGCAACGGAGGCGGAGGTCAGTGAGGGTGGTGGTTGGTCGACGGTAGAGAGTGGAGGGGGAGGTGCTCTTCTCCTTGTCTCATGTTGGGACATAAGAGGGGGAGGTGTGGCTTGGAGAGGAAGAAAGAGGAAGGGGAGTCCTTTGCAAGCCAAAAAAAAAATGAGGCTTCCTTAGCAAGCCATCCACCCTTAAAATATGAAAAGGAAAGATTGCACTCAAGGCCCCTCAACTTTTATTACATGAACATTTACTTAATGATTTAAGGGTTTACTTTTCTTTTAAAGGTGCCATGACCAAGTTTATGTTCCCAAGCCCTTAAATCAATTATTAAGAAAACAATTAGAACTTTAATTAGCCCATTAACTACATTAGAAATCCAGGCCCTTACACCCACTACTCCTTGTTCGTGTTGTTCTTTTGTGTTTCTAGTTTCTATTACCGTTTATATTGATGCCTATTCTTATTGCTTATAGTTAGTTGCCTATATTTAGATATGTTCTACTAGAAGATTTTCTTGTTAGCTTAACTTTCGACGTAGGTGAACTGTCCTAAGTATCGACGACAGTTGTAGAGTTTTTGAGTGGGTTGCGGAGTTGTGATATGCGAGATTACCGGTTACTTATCGACTATGTAGTAGTTTTTCTTTTTTGTTTTTTTCATAATGTAACATACTGGTATATTTTCTTTTTGGTGCACTTTTATTTTCTGTTTGGATGTGGACCTAATATTTATATTTAATTTTCATACTTTTTATTTTGGTTAGTAATTTATTTGATTCTGTATATGCTTTTCATGTTTATGTGTCACAACACACACCCAAAGGGAAGGAGTTGACTATGAAGAAACCTTCTCTCCTGTCGCCATACTTAAATCTATTTAGATATTGCTGGCCATAGCTCTATACCATGATTGTGAAATTTGGCAGATGGATGTCAAGACAACTTTTGTCAATGGTTTTCTCTAAGGAGGACATTTACATGGAATAACCTAAGGGTTTTCGAGTAGATGGTAAGGAAAAAAAGGTGTGCAAGCTAAGGAAGTCCATTTATGGATGCAAGAAAGCTTCTCGTAGTTGGAACATTTAATTTGATGAAACCAATAAGAGTTACGGATTCCATCAAAATCTAAATTGTAACATCCCAAAATCCAAGTTCTGAGTCATTTCAAAGTGATCCGAGTCAATTCGAGCTTGGAAACCTGGTTGTGGTTCGGTGATGGTGTCAACACCTCCTTAAATTGCCAAAAAACACGTATTTCGAGTCAGCTCCTATCCAAATGTTGCCAAAATGTGACATATATGGTACCGTTGGATTTCTCTCATCACAAACTTTCCGATAATGCTTGTTTCACACGAATTCAAGGTGTATAACTCTAGTTATGTCCAAAATAAGTCAACAAGGACTTAAATGTTAGGTGGGCCAATCCTAGGGGTATTTTGGGTATTTTACCCTATTAAACCTATTTGTAACATCCTTTAGTCCTATATAAGGACCCCTCTGGGTCCTTGGGTCATCATCTTTTTTCTAAGCCTCTTAATTAAGAGAGGAAGAGTCATAAAAGTCAAAAAGTTTTCTCGGGGATCCGTTTGTGAATCTGCAAAATGCTGGTTTCCCACTGCAAAAGTCGCAATTTCACGCGGCAACGCGAGCGCGTACGATGCGCGAGCAACGTGTGGCGGCGGTGGGCGTGAGAAGTTGATGAGTGTCGCGTGCGCAACAAGCGCGAGTGGGTCAACACATGTTGCGGGTGGGTCAACGTTGACCGGTCTGGTTGAATCGGTTTGGTTCAGGACCCCCTCGCACTACTTCAAGTGATTCGAGGCCTTCCTGACCTCGGATTTCGACAAACAAGGTACTATTGAAATTGTATCAACGCCTATTATGCGTTGGTATATTTTATTTTCAGTTTTGAGTCCTTTTCCTTTAATGAAAAATCAGAAACGTGACTACGTATTCCTGACCCTATTTTTGTTCCGTGTGAACTAGGTTTTATCCTTGGTGCGTGTATGGATCTCAAGGTGGGCGTGGAGATTGCCTTAGGTCCTGTGCGTACGATTCGGAGTCACCATAACCCTCCGATGACATTAGCTAGAGTAGCCTGCCCTTCTCTTGATTCTGTTTGATTTTCGAGTATTTGTGGACTTGTCTTGTGCGATTCTTCATATGCACCACCTTGGTTGGGTGTGGACCTCCTTTTTGCTGAGTTGGAACCCCTTTGGTATTTTTCCCTGATTTATGGGTACTTTAGTGAGAAATAATATGAATGATTAAGATTTAATGAATCACATGTACCCTTGGTATCGCATGTATAAAATGAATTTTTTTTTCTGTGAAACAAGTTTCGTTGTCTTCAATAGTTTCTAAATAATATGGGACCACTGTTATAAATTGAAAAATTACCTGTAAACAGATAGGTGGGACGATAATGATGATGTCTGTTAATCCTGAAATTAGTAATATGAAATTACTAAGGATTTTTTGAATTGATAAAAATAAGAGATATAGTTATCTGGAATTGGTTATATAATCCATGACGGATTTGTTGGGAATTAAAAGGATAAGATGACTGGTTTTAGCCCCACTACTCGCCGGAGCTTGGTTATAGCTTTGGTCTTTCAGATAGGTTTCAGGGGTTGCTTAAGGAGTTGCTGGCCTCCCTACGACTCTTTGGTTAGGCTTAGCGGCCAACTAGGATAGCGGGATGCAGGGCTTGAGGTTTGGTTCTTTCTCGGTTGGAGGGTGGGTCATTGGCTATCTGTGATTCAACGTACGTAGTGTTTGTACGTGTTCACGCTACATAACGTAGCCGCCACCCATTTCCGCAATGACCCCAAGGTGATGGAATGTGCGACTCGATAAGTATAAGCAGTCTTCCCGGCCAAGAAGATGGATTATACCGATCTTGCACCGTAGGAAGTTATGTGAGATTGTCTCGTGCCCCGAGACATCGATTTATGGATTGCGAACTATAAGAACATGGGTAAGGTACATCAATGGAATTAGCTAAGAAAAAATTATAAACGGATGAACTGTTGATATAGTGCCATTTTCTGTACTCCTGTTACTGTTACCACTGGTTTCGTTGTCTACTCTACTCAGTTTTCACTGATGCATAGTTTCCAGTTTCGTACTTAGGTGTTGCTGAGCAGTTGAGTATGGCAGCTGCCATCGGTCAAACTTCTGTGGAACTGGGTCTTACCTGAGGAGACGATCTGTATTGAGCTAGTGACTCGTAGTAGTAGGCTCTTTTCGCTGTTAATTTTTTTTTCCTATCTTTCTGGTGATTGTAGGAGACTCTCCTTTCTGTTTTATGGTGAATTTTAGTTATATTATCAGCACTTTAGTTTTCTTTCATTTAATGCATCATGAATGAATGTTGGCTATTGACATTTTATGACTATGTGTTAGGTGACTGCGATCTTGTAGGTATTCGTACTAGTTGGTAGTATACGGCGACTCGGGTTCTGTCACTTGGCGAGATTCAGGTCGTTACATAAATGAATCTTGTGTCTACAAGAAGGTCAGTGGGAGTGCTATCATCCTTTTGGTATTGTATGTGGACAACATCCTTCTCATTGGGAATGACATAGGAATGTTATCCAGTGTTAAGCTCTGGTTATACCAGAACTTTGAGATGAAGGATATTGGAGAAGCCTCTTATATCTTGGGTTTGAAGATGTTTAGAAATAGAGAAAAGAAGGTACTTGGACTGTCATAACAAGGATACATTACCATGGTTTTGAAGAGATTTCGTTTGGATAACTTCTAGAAGGGTTTTCTCCCTATGGGACATAGGATTTCCTTGTTGAAGAGAATGTCTCCCTAAATAGTTGAGGAGAAGAAAGTCAATAGTGTGTGACCATATGCTTCAGCAATGGGTAGCCTGATGTATGCCATGCTTTTTATACAACTAGATAACTATCACATAGTGGGAGTGGTAAGCTGTTACCAATTCAACCCGGGACAGGAACACTAGACTGTTATCAAGAACATACTTAAATACCTAAGGAGGACAAGGTACTGTCTTTGGAGATGGAGATCTCCAGGTGTTACTGTACCCTGACTCTAACTTTTATTCGGATATTGATGATAGAATGTCTACGTCAGGATTCGCTTTCTTATTGAACAATGGTTCTGTGAGCTAGAGATGCAAGAAACAGAATGCCACAATTGATTAACAACAGAAGTTGAGTACATTGCTCCATCTGATCCTGCGTAAGAGGTGATGTGCACACGCAAGTTCGTTGAGGAGCTTGGCGTAGGTACTTTGATATAGTCGCCAATTCTACTGTTGTGTGACAACACGAGTGTGCCATTACACAGGCGAGGGAGCCTTGCTTTCACCAGAAGAGAAGTACCACATCATCCACGAGATCACCAAACGTGGTGATGTGATCGTCACAAAGTTGGCCTCTGTGGATAATATCATTGATCCATTGATAAAGGCTTTGACTAGAGAGTCATTTGATTGGCATGTGAGTAGTATGGGGCTGAAGGAGGTTTCAGAATGGCACTGAGGGTAAGTAGAACTCTATTGGATTTGTATGTCTTGAGAGAGTCATCTGAATAATGTAATGATTACATTTATTTCTGAATAGAAGAATTAGCTTATTTTCTAGTAAAAAAATTGGGTCTCTTAGTACAAATAGGGTGGTGTACTTAGCCAAATCAAATAAACTCGTGTGTTGATTTAGAGATCTAAATGGTTTAGAGGATCCGAAAGTACATCAAGAAATCATCTAGTTCGATTGATTATTTTTAATCTGAGTCGGGATGGCAACCTTCTCTAAAGGCCGCCACCTAATTGATGTTCCTAAATAGAGATTTGAAACTGTCACGTGGGTCAGGTTAGCTGAAGTGCTTCTCCAATGTTATCATGGAGAAGGTGTATCCTTTGACTTGAGACAAATTTGTGTCTCTATTCACGAATGCATGCATTTGGTGTGCCAATAGTAAATGCACTGACCTTGGTGTTGATACTAGAAAGTTGGTGCTGTAGGAAGGGATAGAAGGTGCATGATCTCTCGAAATGATCACATGAATATGTTATATATGTGTATGTGACAAATTCAAGGTATGGGCTTACTCCATGTATATTAGGAAATGACAATTCCATATGTGGTCACAGGGTCTCGATCAGGCTCAATGCAAGAAAGAGAAAGATCCAATCCTTTGGAAAAGGATTTAGTCTTCATTATCGTCCTAGTGATACAAATGAAAGTTTCCTACTCGGAGGGATGACGTAATAAAATGCGGAAATAAATATAAATAATATCACAGAATAGACAACCACACAAATACAAAAAGATTTTTAGGTGGAAACCCAAACCGGGTGAAAACCACCACCTAACCCTCTCGAGTTAGGATTTTCCGATCAACCTAGTTGATCAAATCCACTAACCGAATCACTTTAAAACGAGGGTGATTCAACCTCAGTACAACCACGCTACAAGTACGAGGGTAGCGTTCCTCAACCCCTTCTCTCCACGAGAAGGATTTTGTCCTACGAAGGAGACGGGAATTCGCAAAGCGAATACCCAACTAAATAACAAAGATAAAATAAACAACAAGTCCTATAGAGCCAACAAAGTAATTATGAACCTAGCTTCTATAGGAATTAGGAAACTCCCCTTTACAAGAGTGCATCGAGTTGATGACGCGGTGCGTGAGCCACGCGACGGCGCAACTTCGCTCTCGTGAACAACGGCGGGAGAGCGAGTGCGCAAAGCTTGATGCTCTCTAGAGAATGGAACTAGAGCTTGGAGACAAGGGCTTCTCTTGGACACAAAAGAGTGGAACTAAGTTGCTTAAGTGTGTCTCTTGTTTCTCTTAGTGTGTCTAGGTGTGTAAAGGCTCCCCTCTATTTATAGAGGCCTTAGGAAGGCTTTGGAAGGCTTAGAAAAGCTTCCATAGCCGTTGGGAACAAAACCCAAGAGAATCAGCCCGAAACCAGGAACAATCATTGTTCTGACAGGCTTATCAGACGTCTAATTCTGGCATCAGACGTCTGGAAGTTCACTTTAAGACGTCTGATTTCAAGGTCAGGCGTCTGATTTTGGGCGGGTCTCTTCCTGACTTGAATCAGATCTAAACATGGTTCTAGTGTAAGTCCATCAGACGACATATAGGACGTCTGGCACTATGTCTGGATGTCTGGAAACCTACTTTTACTGTGGGAATGGATTTTCCAAATGTTGCAACGGCTAGAAAATCTCTGAGAAGAGATTTTGGGTCAGCCGAGGCAAAACGGTCAATTATTAGATGTCTGGATAGTCATATGGACCTCTGATAAGGCTCTAACGGTCATATTCCTGAGTGTTTGCTAAGCCAACCAACGGTCCACTAATTCGACGTCTGGCAAATCCATCAGACGTCTCCTAAGACGTCTGGTCTAAGGTATGGACGTCTGATTTCATCAGACGGAACTAGCTATGTCCAGCCTAATAGTTATCAGACGTCTGAAACAACAGTCAGACGTCTTAAAATACTTTATCAGTTATCAGACGTCTGAAACAACAGTCAGACGTCTTAAAATACTTTATCAGACGTCTGATTTGGGAATTAGACGTCTGGAAACTCTATTTGAACCCTATATTGGTTTTCTAAGTGTTCTACAGAAAACCTAAGTATCCTAGGGTTGTGCAGGTGTTCTTAGGACTACTGTTAGGGTACTTTGAGGCTCTTTAACAAAATATTCTAAGGAAATAAAAAGAGCAAGAAAATAAAGACAAGAGATACAAGAAAGGATTAAAAAGAATTTATCCTATTCTTCTTATCTTTTATCTTCAATCTGTCGCTCCACGCGAACCTCCTCTGTTCTTCATTAAGCTCTTCCAATCCGTCCTGGATGCGAGCTCGAGTTCCGTCTAAACACGTCTACATTTGCAATTGACCTGAAATCTAGGACTCAAATTGCAAATGTTAAATGACACGTGTTTTGTTATCATCAAAACAAATGATCGTGGTGCTCTAGCACCAACAACAAAGAGATGTTGAAAATAATATTATTCAAGGAGGAATGATGGTAATTTAATAAGATAAGTCCTTAGGATAATATTATCCACCATGTGCAAATGATTCACCCTAAGGGCAGGTAGTGCCAACATTCCTCTAATCCCAAGCACTTCATTATGAAACTAATAATGATTTTAATGGATTTCTACTTATAGATAAATTAATCGTAATTTATAAAGTTAACTTGCACTTGATTTGGTGATTAATTACACATGATTTGATTAGGTTAATGATCCATTGGTTAGATTGCAATTAATTTATATTTGAATCTTCCATCACTAAGATCATCTTTGCTCGTCATGCCATCTTTGATGAAGATAATGACCATCTGACCTTGCTAAGGTGATGTACGAGAGGTGAGGAGGTTAGGAGAGGAACAGGGAAAGGGCGAAGAGTATGAGCGATATTGGAATATGTTTTGCTCCCGGTGATAGTAAGTGGAAGAATATCAAAACCCCCTTGAAGCAATTAATGACAACATTAAGGATCCCATTTCGGTATTACTCTATTCAAGCTTTCACTTCTAAATAAGAATCAAGGGCTTAGCTACCCAACCAAATGATGTCTTAGGAAAATGTCATATCCTTTTCAGAACTACCGATGTGGTTCCTATTTATGCCTAATTTTTTCTTGACATTTCATAGAGGAAATCAACATTAGAAATTTAGGAGGGAGTTAGCAAGTTTCAATGCTATGTGCATTGAAATATAAAGTAATAACTCTATTTTGTTTTGGCCCAACTTGTTCGAAAGGCAAAAATCCAACTCGACCAACGTAGCAGTTGGCTCAGCGTGACCCTTTCCCCTCCCACAAGAAAATCAGCAACCCCCTCTGTCTAGACTCCAGCGACCCCTTCTCACAAGGCCCCCAATTGGTAGATTGGCATTGATCGGGGTTCCCCCTCTAATTTCCTCCTCATCTTCATTATCTTCTTCCTCTTCCTTTTGGATAGAGGTTCATTTTCATCTACTTCCTTCCACGTTACGGTGACCTCATCCCCATTATCCCCTCCACGTTGTCCTCATATGTGGATATCACTCTTCATCCTTGTGGACTTTTGATGGAGCTATTCTAGAGACCGCATCAGCACGATTGATATCTTGTGGACTTATTTCACCTTCTCTGATCTTATTTGCATGTATTTTTGGATTGTCAATCTCATTTTCTGTGACGTAGCGGTCATCTTTCGACACAGGGTGATGTGCTGCGAGTAGATTTACTTGAAGATGCTTCTTTATTATTTATCTAATTTTTTTTTAATTTTGTTTCCCTGCGTTTACTTTTGTCACCTTTGTGTGAGTGGTTCGATTTTTGCCTTCTTTCTGTCCCTTCCGAGTTGCATCCGATATTGAAGTATCTCATGTTTTCTTTAAAAGAAACTGTATTTGATTCCGGTCAGCAACGTAGATACTCGATGATGGAAGGTTGAGAACCTCGATACATGAGGACTAAATTCTTAGAATGTTTTGGTCGGTTACTTAACAAAGAAATAAAAGAAAATAAGAAAGGGTGGCAAATTAGAAAAAGGAAAATAAAAGAATAGATTTTTACATGGTGCCCGTAAAACTATTTGCAGTAATATATATGCCGCTAGCTTCGTGCTATTTACACAAATGTCCTAGAAGACTTGTCTCATTTACATCAATACTCTCTATCCTGAAGTTGATGGAGTTAGAATAAAAAGTAAAGGATTTTGTGCATTTAATGTCTCATAAAATTTATCTTCTTTTCCATTCTCTTCCTCCATTCCAACCTTGTTTTTTTAACTTGTCCTCCTTCTCTAGCATTTTATTTTCATCACACCAGGGCAATGATATCTTTGAACGAGTCTGGTACACCATACTTGAAAGTAGCATTTTTTGTAGCCATAACCTATTTTCTACGTGTATCGATGGGAAGAACAAGATGTCAGGAGGAATATTCATATATATTTTTTTAATGACCCGACGAGAGAATTAATCACACTTTAAACACCAATCTTTTAGTTAATATTCGAATGAGGAGTTGAACGTGGCTGTTATTAAAAATAAATTTAAGGGCATCCATAAAAAAATCTAAAAATTAAAAAAAAAGAAGGGAAGGAGATGGTGCCTTCTAGCCCCACCGCATCGCGCGGGAGCACATGCAATCACCTCAGCTCACGCACTGCGAACACCATCAATAGGGATGCAAATGGGATGGGTTTGGGTCGGATTTGACTAAACTCATATGCATACTCATTTATAAAATTCATACTTATATCCTATCCATTTATTCATCAGATATAAAAATTTAAATCTATATTTATATCCATCTACCCATCAAGTACCTATTTATAAATTGACATTGCAATCAAATTGTGTTGAATTAGAGTTAAAGAGGAAAAATCTACAACATAAAGTTATATATTTTTAGCAAGCTCTCAATATAATAATTCAGGTTACTTTAATTTTATTGATCTTCATTAAAATTATTACAAAAAGAATTTTTAAAGAGAAATACATAAAAAATAAAAATATAAAAAATATTAAGAAAAATTAAATATAAGTATATTTCAAATAAAAAATTTTTATTTTCAAAATAAATATTTAATGGAAGCTTCAGAAGTATTTTCAACCTTCAAAATTATGAAGGGAATCATGTAGAAGATTAAAGTTGGGAAAATGAAAGATTTAAGATGAAATTAATATATATCTCAGGTAAATATAAATTTTATTCGGATATTCATATAACGTAATCATATATAGATTCTTATCCATAACTATATTCAAATTCTATTGAAATTTTTAGATGAAACCCATAGCAAACCCGATCATATTCGAATCAAATTTTATCTAGCCGACATTGACAAAATAAGTCGCCTGTCTCTCTTCTCGATTTCTTTCCTTGTCAACAGAAGAGGCTACTCGTTGCAGAAAGTGACGCGGGGAGGCGGGTAGGAAGGCAGGTGCATGCAGGAGAGGGTGGACGGATCGATGGATCATTGTCACGCTCCTCTATTAAAAAAAAAATGCTGCTGCTTCGTCCTTCCCTTCCCTTCCCTTCCCCGTCCCTCCCTCTATCTCTAACTCTCTTCACTCCCTCTGTGCGCGCACGCGCGCGATTGCTCTTCAGGGCCTACCAACAACTGCAACCTGAAAGCAACACACATTTTTCTATCGATCAATGGTCTCCTTCACTTTCTGAAGGTCTCCTTCCTTCTGCTTCTTCTCCATGCTTTCCGTGTTCTTCTTATGTAATAATCCATTGTTAGTGTAATTTCTAAATCCAGAGACAAAATTTTTTTCTGTAGGAGTATACCTCAAAATTTTTTTCCTGTTTGGTAGGAGTTCACCATGTTTGGAAATGGGTTCTTCGGGTGGAAGAAGGATTCGCTGAAGAGGGATGGATCTGACCAGTCTAACGGCCATCTCCACGTGAGCGGCAGTGCTGCTGATGGATCTGATAAGGCCATCTTCGAAGAATTCGAC
Source organism: Thalassia testudinum (assembly GCA_037157565.1). Taxonomy (NCBI): domain Eukaryota; kingdom Viridiplantae; phylum Streptophyta; class Magnoliopsida; order Alismatales; family Hydrocharitaceae; genus Thalassia; species Thalassia testudinum. The sequence continues at coordinate 16,935,990 of JAZHRO010000015.1, read as the reverse complement.
GGGCTGCTGGTTAGGCAAAAAAAAAAAAAATCATTGAGCAAGTAAGCGAAACCCACCCATCCAGTCATCCATCAGCGACTGATTGAGTCTCCTTGTTTCAGGATGGAAGAACTGGGGCCTCACAGCCAGCAATACTGTCCGGAAGGAGTGATGGAAGGCCGTAAGTTATTCGTTACGCCCTTTTGAATTCCATTGACTCGTGTTTCAGTTGCTGCTCCTTCTTGGAATTGCATGATGAACTTTATTCTGCTTACCCTTCATTTGTCTTTTTTCGAAAAGGTTTTAGATATTGATATTGTCGATATCCCAGAATTTTGTGGAAATGATTTAAAATGTTTTTAAATGGCTCAATATGTTATAAATTTTACGAAATTACGAAGAACCAAAATCATAACAATGTAAATATGCAATAATTAGAGAAATCTATGTAAAGACCAAAATTTAAATTGGAGATTAATTCGCTATTTGGCTAATAGAATAGGTAGAGAACCTTAACCTACCCTAAAATTGACGAAATCTTATCAATACAATTTGAAATAAGTAACAAACATGTTTTCGAGATGAGATTTAGAACTACAAAATTATGAGAAAATCAAAGATTATTTTATTTTTTGAGTAATACAACAAGTAGAGAATGCTAATATACCCAACAAATAAAGAAATTAAACTTAGAATGAACAATAATATATGTTTATGATTAATATTAAGACTCATAATACCTTCCTCCACCTTTTGGCTAAGAGTAAGACTCAAAATGCTAAAAAAAATCACAAAAGAAGAGTTTATATGGACCTTAACAACTTTAGAAACTCAAAACATAAATAAAATGATTATTTCAATGAAAGATTTAAGTTGCAATGGAATATCTGAGTTTCTACTGCGAGTAAAGAGGGTAACGGGATCAAAGAGCACCAACAATGCCAATGCAAAGGGCTAAATTTGAGAATAATGGTATTTCCATATAATATCTTCCCATGTTGATGATATCTCCATTGATATATGGAATATTTGTACTGCAACGCTTGTTGATATTAGAGATATCATTGGTACCACCGATATATCACTGATGTATCAGTGATATCCTTGAATAACGATATTCCATGGGTATCGATATGGGCTCCACTAGCGATACAGCAAATATCGGTGATATGTTGGGATATCGGATTCCATGAACATTTGGGATGCTAAGAGAGCACAATGTCTTGTGAAGTAAGGAAGGCACTAACTTTATCTACAAGGATGCTGATAAGAATAGACTCTTAAGTTTAATTGGCAGAATGGTTGAATCAGTTTTTGTTGTAGTGAACAGACATATGAAAGATCAAGTTTGAAAAATTCCTCTATTTAAGTGCAGAAGACTCAGAAACTGCATGCTTGAGGTTTTATGTAAGGCTTGTTAAATGAGCCATGTGAGACTTACCAGTCATACCACTTTCAATGAAAAGTAAAATGGAATCTGAAGGTTCAGAGGGCTTCCAGCTCTAGCAATGAGAAACAAGAACATTTCTGTCTGATTCAGTATCCTCACATTTGGCAAAGTTTTAGGATCTCTTGTAGGGAGTGAAAGGAAGATTCTGTTTAGACTTTGGGATGCTTGATTTCATGGAAATAATGTTTGTCGTAGCAATATGCATAATTGTCATTTTTAAAAATATTCATAATTGTATCTGTACTGCAGATGATGGCCTGGAAATTGGTCATGTTTTCTTCAGCTTGGTTTTGATGCTTATGCATGGTCCATCGATCTTCGGCCCATTTGTATGCAGAAGCATGAATATATGAATGTAAATACCAGGACAGAGAAAGGGATGTGTTGCTTGTCAATCCCGAGTTCATTGAATTGTTGATTGGTTTGGAAAGCATTGGGCACGCTGAGTGTAGATGGTATGGTTTCTAGAAACGTTTGAGTGGATGACATCAAAATTTGGTTTTGTTATGTTGATGTCATCATCCTTCTCCTTCTCCTCCTTGTCGTTGCCCTCATAACCATCTTCTTCACATTATGTTGAATGAAGAGATATGCACAAGGGGTTAACTATAAGCCTAAAACCAAGAAAGTAGTTTGGCGTTTAAGGAACAAGTGATATATAAGAAAAATAAAAGACAACCACCATCAATTGCGATTAGGCTTGCTGCTTCGACTACTCCTTTTGCTGCTATTGCTATTTCTTTTGTTGTAACACCTGATCCCAGCAACTTTTGAAGATCAAAACACAGCTTTTCATTATTTGCAATCCAGCTGTAGGATTTCTATATGCAAAATCGATTTTGTCGAGTATAAAATAATGTCTTCTCTATTTTCTCATTGCTATATTTTTCGATAGTGCTTCTATATATAAAGGCATATAGGGCCTCCAATAATAAACAATTCGTTTCGGTCCTAACATGGTATTAGAGTAGTGGTTTTAGACTAGTGCTTGGTAATGCCACCCAAAACCCTAACCCCCAAAACACACCACAAGACCCTTCTCTTCTCCCTCTCTCTGCTTGCTAGTGGCTCTTGTTCTCTGCCGCTGTCGATGGTCGATAGCATCATTGTGGCGCCCCTTATCGTGACCATTTTGACCATTGCAGTGCTATTCTAAGTGCTACTTGGGTCGTCGGTGGTTGCATGAAGCTGCAACGGCCTTTGATCTTCATCGTCGCTGCTGCCACTGCCACCTTGCCCTAGCGGGGTTTAGTGCTGCCCAGATCGACAAGCGTCGCCCCCTAGCGTTTTCCCAGGTCGGTGACGACCTCCTCCAGCGTCGTCTCTCTTGGAGCAAGCCTTTTCTCGTTGGTGCTCCTTTGCGCCACCCACAGTCAGCGACAACACCATCAACACAAAAAATATGGTTTGCAAGGGGTTTAATGGTTTAACTCTTTTGCAAGTTGTTGGTTGATGATCTAATTTTTCTGATCTATGAAGAATTGACAAAGCTGACAAGGCATTAGGCAATTGCAAGGCGATTAGCTCCTTAATCTCTTTAGACGAGAGGTGACAAAAAGGCGATTGCCTAATTAAATTGAGGTGACAAATCTTTTTATTTTTTTAAAATATTGAACATCCTTAATAAACTCATATGTAAACATTGACTTTCATCAGAAATATATGATAATGCTATTTAAGTGGACGAAAAAATAATGATCCTATCACATTTAAGTAACAATAGCATATATATTTATATTATCATATAATGTGCAAATATACATATTACATTTGTATTTGTAGGCCAAAACAAACAACCAAAAAATATATCATATGTATCTACCAAAACAAGATAGTGACATGTATTTTTTCTAAGAAGAAAAGAAGGGTTAGCAATGGATGTTAACCCTTCACTGCATTAATAAAAGGAGTTAATTACACTAAAAATTTAAAGAGCATTATAATGATAAGGCACTCCCTCTATTGTGACTCCCTATGGAAAATCACTCCATCATGTTCGAGCCAAATGCACCACAATAAAGTGAAGGCATTCCTCAAGGTAGAGGCATCCACCAACAAGCCAAATGCTAGCCCAAAAGGTTATCTCTAAATCGTACTCAAGATAATATGTATTATAATATGCCATATTTAAAATTCAATACAAACTTAATAGCATAACATATACATAAATTGTTATAAATCATTAGAGAGTTGTAGATAGTAATAAATATATAAACACACACATCATAAAATTGCAATATATCATAATTATATCATTACAGAAATACAATAATGTATATGTATAACTTATACATGTCTTAACAGACAAATAATAGTCTAAGTTAGGAGGATTGAGCATATATGATGCATTATGTATTATATATATGCAACAATATATAACACAAACATATCTCTAGTATATGTAACTTAAGACTAAATAAGAGTCTTATGCTCTTAAAGTGAATTAGAAGTAAGGTGACAAGGTGTAAGGTGACCCAAATGACAAAGAAGGCGACTGATTGCTTTATCGAATTCCATCTATGTGTTAGTTGCAAAAATTTTAGCTAACCGATTACGCCTTATTCTACTTGATATTATTTCCCCAGTTCAATCAGCTTTTATTAAAGGGAGATCCTCACAAGATTCATATGTTTTTGATGAGGAGTTTTTGGTAGCTTGGAAGAGGTGTCTCACTTTTTTTTGGAAAGTGGATTTTTTTGAGGCCTATGACTATTTCATGGAGCTACTTGTGGGAGATTTTGAAAAGAAGAGGTTTTCTCGATCTTTGAATAATGTTAATGAAGAGATGTGTTACTACATCCTCTTTTTCGGTGTTGATAAATGGAAAAGCGAATGGGTCTTGGATACAACCACAAAGAGGTGTTCATTAGGGGTGCTCGCTAGCCCCAATGTTTTTTAACATTGCAGTGGATTCTCTTTCATTCAAAGGCTTTACAACTACTGGTGATGGTAGGGTTCTAACCCCTATCTTGCAATATGCTGAGGATATAATGTTTTTCATTGAAGGAGGAAGAAGGAAGGCAAAACATGTGCCCTCCTTGGTAAGCATCTTTGCATAAATTTTTGGTTTAATATGGGGACATTGGAGGAGAACGACATTTCTAATATATTGGAGACACCGGTAGTGAGATTACCAATTAAATATCTTGATCTTCCTTTGAAAGGGAAAAGATTAACATCGTTAGATTGAAAATTGTTGATTGAAAAATTTTCCAATAATAGGCTTTCATCTTGGAGTGGTAAACTCCTTTCTAGAGGAGGAAGATTAGTTTTGCTTAAATCCGTCCTCTCCTTTATCCCAGTGTTCTTTTTGTTGGTGTTCTCACCTACAAAAAAATCCTCAAAAAATTCATACGATTTGGAAAAGATTCTTTTGAAAAGGACCTAATTTGTCAGTAGATTTGCCCAACTTGTTACTTGGGATCATTGATCATGCCGTCGGCAAGGCCATTTCCGAGCAAGGGTCGTGCCGACATGAAGAAAACGTCGATTTAAAGGGATTTCGTCGGCATGCCGTTGGCATTGTTGGCATGCTGGCGAAATTGGTGCCCATGTCGAGGTTGCTATTGGTTTTTTTAATTACTTTTGCTATTTTTGTTGGTATGCATTGGCATGCCCTTGGCATGCTCATTGGCATGCCCACGAAATGCACACTTGGAATTTCATCGGCACGGCATCGAAATCGGCATTTCGAACCTTGCTTGGGATGAGGTTTGTAAGTCGAAGAAAGGTGGACTTGGAGTACGTCATCTATTATATTTTAATAAGGCCCTCTTGCTGAAATGGGTGGTCTAATTGCTTTCAAATGAAAGATCTATGGTTACTTCTATTTTCAAAGATTCATATGGTGATTGTATGAATATAAATGGTGTTTCTGCAGTTTGACATTCCATTAGACCTCTTTTAACATAATTTTCAGATCACTTTGCTCCTTTGGGTGATGGATTGTCTTTCAGATTCTGGCGTGATGACTGGGCTGATAATTGGATTTTTTCATATCATTTGGAAGACTTTTTCAGCATATTCTTAATAAGGATGCCACGGTTAGAGATTTATGGGATGTTGATTTTAATTGTTGGGATATCACACTGCCTGAGGGTTTATCTGATACCATATGCACTGAATTGCAGCAGCTGCTACAAGCCATTTAAGGTCTGTCCCTAACTGCAGTAGAATCGGACTGTCACTTCTGAAAGCATGGGACCTTTTTAGTTAACCGTCCCTATAAGGTGATTGCAACTGATGGTGTACACCACAATCAGAACGATGGAGATTCCAAATTGATTTGGAGATGTCCTGTCAAGATAAAACTCTTCCTTTGATTTTTTAGAAGGAAATTGATAGTTATAAGGATGTACAGATCCAAGTGGTGTTTGGATGGAGATACTACTTGTCCTCTTTGTCAAAGTTTTAGTGTAGATGTTTAACATCTTTTCTTCGAATGTGACTTCTCAAAAGATGTTTGGGCACAGTTCAACCTCCACATAGTCGACACTATGGATTTTGAAAGATTTTGGATGAGTTTCAGAGATCATATTGATCTTGATATGGCATGATGGTGTCAGGCGATTGCTATTAGTTGGAGTATTTGGCTGCAAGTGTTGTTGGGTTGACAATGTTGTAAGAGAGGCGAAGTATTTTTCTGATCTTTGGCTTCAAAATTTGTAAGTCTATTCCTTTTATTCTTTAATACAACTTAAGGATGATTACCACTCAGGTAATCATCCCCTCTCTCAAAAAAAAAAACTTGTTACCTAGTGTAGCAAGAAACAGAATGTGGTCTCGTGATCAAATGCAAAGGTTGAGTATAGAGTAATGGTACATATCACCTATGAGTTGTTATGGGTGTGCTCTATTATGCAGGATTTGGTGTTGATATTTCGAGTCCTATGCCTATGTATTGTGATAATAAAGCTGCTACCTTCATTGCCAATAATCCTGCATTTCATGAAAGGACCAAGTATGTTGAAATAAATTATTACTTTATAAGGGATGCTATATTGGAGGGGAAGATCTCGACACCCTACATTACTACAGAAGAGCAGGCAACAAATCACTCATCAAGAAATGTCTTGAACTTTTGTGTATCAAACTGAGCATGTTAGATGTTTATGCTTCAGTTTGAAGGAGAGTATTGAGTATAAAATAATGTCTTCTCTATTTTCTCATTAACTATAAGGGTATCTGAAATATTTTTTTCCTAGTGCTTTTTATATAAAGGTATGTAAGGCCTCCAATAATAAATAATTCATTTCGGTTGTAATAGATTTTTTTTCATGATTTGCATGCCAATCTAAGGTTGTTTTCATGTGTTTAGGCCATTTATTATTGCTTTATCATTAGATTGTTACGTTCTTGAGGTACTCATTTTAATTTCTCAGTCATAATCACAAAATGCAGTACTTGCATGCAGTGAAATGAGAAATTTTGAAGGGAGTTTTTTTTTTTTTGAGAATAAATTAGAAAATAGGAGCGTTGACTACCCCATCATTGATCCTTACACCAAATTTCTGCCTTCACTTGGAAGATCAAGATGTTTACCTCCATAATTTGCTTTGAAAACTATATCTTATTCTCAGACAATTACTAGTGCTTGACTAACCTTTCACAGAAAAAAAAACTAGCGCTTGACTAAGTTGAAAATTGTGAATGCTGGCTTCTTACCAAAGTGCCTAGGCAAATGTTTCTAACTTGAAACATTTCATGTTCTTAATCAATGACTAAGATCAATTAAGTGATACGGGATTTCAAAGTAACTCTTTTAAGCAGGTTAATGATCATAAATTTTTATTAAAATTTTGTATGCCCTTTTTCAGGAAAAAGCCACTGCTTCCTCCTTTTGAGTCTGCTGAAATGCGCACTTTGGCTGAGACTTTATGCAGGCAAGAGTGCTAATTGATTCCTACTATTAAAAGTACTTGGTAGCTCATTATAAAATTTGTTTGATTTTTTTTTACTTTTATTATATAAATATGGACATGTTTGAGAGGGAAATTCTGTTAATGCTTTTGTGTTAAGGAAGCTACAGACAATATATGGCATTGTCATTTGCAGGGATATCGTCCGCGGAAGTCCTGATGTGAAATGGGAGAGCATTAAAGGATTAGAGACTGCAAAGCGCCTACTAAAGGAAGCTGTTGTCATGCCAATAAAGTATCCAAAGTAAGGCTTTTGTTTGTCTTTATGTCTATAAAATTATAAGTCCTTTAAAGAGTATAATCTTGATCTCCATAGTCAAGAAGGACCTATATATGGTTATGGTCAATTTTGATAATGCTTGACAATAGTTTTCAATGGATCTGAGGTGGAGTATTGTAACCCAGCAACAGATTTACCATTCTTTCTTTTAGCTTGACAAATCCTTGTCCTCAAGGAGTAATAGCTATAGGTTCCTTGCCTGCTGGGCTAGTTCACAATCTCAAACTCGATTTGGTCCCTTGGAGAGAACATTGTTGTGGCAAGGGAAATGAAAGAAGAATTAGGAGAAGATAGGGATGACAATCTTGTATATTAACCTTATAAGGAATATGTATCATTCACCTACAACTGATTTGAGGATTCAGATTTGGTTGAGAAACTACTTCAATATTTCCATTGATCTGCACAGATTAGCTTTAATCCCCTAGTCTCTTTGCTTTGGTTATGGATCCTTGTAAGGGATATGCATCGTGCTGCTGCATCTTGTTGAGGATATTGAGTATGTCGGCAAAGTTTTTTGTTTTTGAGGTAAAAGGGAGGTTGCTTGAGGCTAGCAACTCCCAAGATTTTATTCAAAAAGAATGAGCTTACATTACAAATATAATAAACACCACCTATTAAGAGCCAATTTCACTCTTGCCATAATAGTCTCCACATAGGGCCTGGAATTATCAACTGCACACTGCACCTTTCTAGCCAGATGACCCAAAACAAGGAAAGGGGGTGACTCGGTCTTTGTTTGTTCAGTATTGGTGTGCTCCCTGATCTTACCATCCAGACCAGAAAGATCACCAAAAGTTCATCAAAGGATCAACTTTCACCCATTGAATATCCATTTCCATCCATGCCCTAGAAGCAAAATGGCATTTGAAAAATAAAAGATCAACATCTTTAACATCACTCGCACACATGGGATGTGAATCATCCAAATCTGGGTTCCATTTTCCCACCATAGTTTCATTCTGTCCTCTTCCTTCTAAGCACCCGGGCAAAGAGCAGGACTTTTTGATGGCACTTTTTCTTCCACAACAATCTATAATTTTTTGAAAAATCAACATCACCATCCTCAATTGCTTTGGCCAAATCAGTGCAAGGCTTTTTCGTAGAGAACACACCATCTTCCCAATCCCAACCATCAGTGACCTCATCACTTAAATGGATGTTTGATATAAACTCTTGCATCTGCAACCAACCTCCAAATGTGCTTCAGAAAGCTCTCCAAGAAGAAGTAGATTTTAACTGCCAGCAGTGAAACACCCTCGAAGAATGATATCATGATCACGTGCCAAAGCAAACAACAATGGATATTTTTTCATGAGTGAACCAAGTGGACTTCAAGGATCTTTTCAAAACTAGAAATGGATCCTCTTTTCCTACTCTTGGAATGGAACAATATGCCACAACGAGAAACAAAATAGAACAAAATGAAGCATCTTATTATTTCAATAAACTCTGCACATCCTCATATAGAGGAGAATTGAGGAAAAAATTACACATGTCTAAATAAGAAATAGAAAATAATGAAAGCCATAAAACGAAATAAATAAGGGTAAGAAGTATGAGTAAGTCAACACTCTCCCTCAAGTTGGAGCATAGATATCTATCTTGCTTGGAACAACACGAGTCAAATGCTCCTCGTGGCAATGGCTTGGCGAATATATCAGTAGCTTGATCCTTTAAAGCAGCAAGTGGTATGCAACTCCTATTAGATCTCTAGTGTAGTGGTAATCCACTTTCAAATGTTTCGTTCTCTTATGAAACATTGGATTATTAGCAATGTAAGTGGTTGCCTTATTATCTCATTTCCATAGGACCATCAATCTGGACATGTAAGTCTCGTAGTAGGGATTTAACCCAAACCATTTTAGTTGCAGTCTGAGTCATAGCATGATACTCAGATTCTGCGCTAGACTTGGAGACAATTGGTTGCTTTTTAGTTTTCCAGGTGACATGATTTCCAACAGCAAAAGTGCAAAATCCAGTCATAGATTTTCTATCTGTTATATCTCTTGTATAATCAGCATCTGAATATCCCACAACTGTCATAGGAGCTCCTTTCTTGAAAACTATTCTACAACCAGTTGCTTTATTCAAGTATCTAAGCACCTGCATAGTTACCTTCTAATGCAGTTTAGTAAGCCTTCCCATAAATTGACTCAACTGTCAATAGAGCAAAATTGGGTCTAGTAATAGTTAAATATAACAATTTGTCAGCCATCTGTCTATAAGAATAATTATCAACCACTTCTGCCTCTTTATCGTACAAGTGTGCCTTGGGATTCATAGGTATATTAGCAGATTTGGATCCCAACATGCATGTTTCTTTAAGTACATCAATGGCATACTTCCTTTGGGATAAAACTATCCCATTGGTTTCTACTTCAATTCCTAGAAAATACCGTAACAGGCTAAGATATTTCATAACGAATTGCTCTGCCATCTTTTGACTTTTGCAATTCCAGCTTTGCCATCCCTTGTAATAATCAAGTTCTCAACATAAACCAGGAGAACCATCACACCTCTCAGTGGACAAATGAGCAACTGGAGAGAAGGTATCAAAATCCATCCTATATGGTTGGGTGAATCCCTTTGCTACCAAGTAGGTCTTGTACCTTGAAATAGACCCATCAAGGCTGTACTTCAAAGCAAAGACCCAACGACACCCAACAAGTGTAGCGCCTGGTGGAAGAGAAGTAAGCTCCCATGTCTGTCGATCCTGTAATGCAGCTATCTCATTCTTCGTTGCCTTTCACCATTTTGGATTAAGTATGACCTGCTAATATGTAGTAGGTAACTCTGCAGCTAACAAAGCCATAATAGATAGGCCGAAGATTTTCCTATCTTATCAGTAGACACTGACCATGTTGCTTTTTTTTTGAAAAGCGAAAGGGCGGTAATCCAAATGATAACCACCCACATTCATTCCATTCTAAAAAGTCGAATTATATCGGAAGTTACAATATAGATCCCCAGAACACCACCTCGGAAGAAATGGACGATACAAAATTTCAACATAGGGTCTCTCCCCCTTGAAAGCACCTAATTTCTTCCCATCCGAACACCCCACAAGACTGTCAGAACCTTGGCCCTATCATTCTTGGATCTAAAGGAGATCCCTCTATCGTGGGAGTTTCCCCTGCGGAACGAAGATCAGAAGCTAGCCATGTCCCGATGGGCAATCCAGTCGATCCCCATCCTCTGCCAAACCTGTACCACAAACGGACATTGGAAAAAGAGGTGTTGGATGTCTTCATCCGCTACCTCACAAAGGGGATCTCTCAAATTATCTGTCTGGGTCTATCTTGCTCTCCACCGCTTCATCATAATCCTCCTCATCCTCACCAACTAGGCGAAGATTTTCACCTTCAACAGGCACTCCACCATCTAGAGCAGCCTGCAATCTCTTAAGAAATCGATGTCCAAGTTGACCACGCCACTACGCAATCTGCGGAAGACCTTCACCACGGAGAACTCTGCCTCTTCCCAGGAATATATATCACTACCCTCCTCTAGTGCCCAACCATCCAGCTCTTGTAGTAATCACTGGAGATCCTCACATCTTTGGTCGGAGAGGCCCCCCCTCACCCCAAAAAAAATTGGGCACCAGGCCTCGGCCCAACAACTTCCCACCATGGCCGATGGATCCACCACACCCCTAAAGAGGTGGGGGTATTTGTTGCTGAGGGTAGAGCCAAACCCCTTGCTAGTCATCCTGCTAGAACCGGAAAGCGTTCCTCTCCCCTAGGGTAGGGGAAGAGAAAGCTTGCACCTTCACCGCCATCGTCGCCAAACCCTTGAGGAAGTGGGAGGCCCGAGAGGAGGGGACTCCAAAGGCCCCTACGAAAGGAAGGGGCTGTAGCAATGCTGCATGACGTCACCAAATAGCCCCTGCTCACGCCCTACCAACCTGGCAATCCACTTCGCAAGGAGGTTGACATTCGCCTTGTCCACATCCCTAACCCCCAGGCTCCCTTCCTGCATAGGCCTATAGACCTCCTCCCAAACCACTAGCTTCGCCCCCTTTCCTGCCGTCCCCACATTAGATTAGAAAAAGTCCCTCATTAACCCTGATACCTTCTTCTCAATTTGGCGTGGTATTTTGAATACTGAGAGGAAATATGATGGATGGATGCCAGAGCAGCCTTCACCAGAGTCAACCTCCCTCCTCTAGACAAAAGTCTAGATGACCACCTTGCCAACCTTTTTTCCATCCTCTCCAGTAGAGGAACCCAATCTTGCAACCTGAGGCGTCAATCTGATAAGGGGAGACCCAGATACACCAACGGCAAAGAGCCCACATCTGTCCCTAACACACCACCCACCGACTCTACCTTTTCGATCGACAGGTTCATTGGGACAAAGGTGGACTTCTGATAATTGTTTGCAGCCCTGATGCTTCGGCAATAAGCTCTAGAAGGATTCTCATCCTCATAGCCTCCAGACCCGCTCCCTTAACCAGAAACAGGGTATCATCAGCATACTGCAGGACTTCCGTCTCCCTGTCCTCATCAGCTAGAAAACCTCTAACCAGACCCCTAACACAGGCCCTATGAGCTGCCCTCGCCAAGGCATCTGCCGCAAGCACAAACAACATAGGTGTAAGAGGATAACCTTGTCTGAACCCCCTCCTAGGCTGCACCTAACCTCCTCCTGGGTTCCCATTGATCAGGACTGAGAAGGATGTCGTCGTCACAGACCTCTTCATCTAATCGATCCACACCAAAGGAAAGCCCCTCCTTACCAAGGAAGCCCACAAGAAATCTCACTGCATCAAGTCGTATGCCTTGCTGAAGTCAACCTTCTACAGAAATGCCTGCTTCTTCTCCCTCCTCCAAGTGGCCAATGCCTCCATAGCAAATGACAAAACCATCCAGGATTCCTCCCCCTGGAATGAAAGCCATTTGAATAGGGGAGATCAAGTCTCCAAGAAGGTCATTGAGCCCGTTTACTAAGACTTTAGCGACAATAAGATATACATATGGCATTCGACAGTGCAATTGAACGGAAGTCTTGGATCGCACCTTCCTTCTTGGGCAACGAAAACATGTAATATCTATTCAGCTTGTCGAAACCTCTGTTCTTGACTGCGAACTCCTCCATCATCTGCATCACATCTGCCCCCACAAGGGGCCAGAATTCCCTAAAAAAGAAAATAGGGAAACCATCTGGGCCAGGGCACCCCTTCGCATGCAATCCTTAAATCACCTCCCTCACCTCGTCCTCTGAGAAGCTGGTTGTGAGTCCCTCTACCTGGTCCTTAATGATACACTGCACATCCTCTCCCCTCTACCTCCAGCATCCCTTTTTGCACCTCCCTGTAAAACCTCTGAAGTAATCTGCCACAGCTTGTCCCACCTCCTCCCTATCGGAGAAGGTCCCCCGTGAATTAGCATCTTATCTATCTAGTTTCTCCTCCTCTTGGCAGATGCCATTTGGTGGAAGAACCTGGTATTAGAGTCACATTCTTTTAGCCACTTCTACCTTGACCTCGTTTTTCACTCCACCTCTGCTTTCCTGTCATTCTGCACCACTTGTGTCATCTTCATCCTGATCTCCCTATCCTATGCTGAGATAGGGGCTTGGTCCTCCTGTCTGTTGATCCTAGTAATCTCCGTCAATGCCTCCTCTTTTTTGCCCCTCCTATACACCCTGATCTCCCTCTTGTACGCCCTCAAGTGGTCCCACAATACACTTAGTTTCTTTGCCAGGCGAAGCGTGGCTAATCCCTCGACTTCTATAGAACTTCACTTCTTTTCCACCATGCTCCGGAACCCCTCCTCCATTAGCCATGATCTGTTGAACTTGAAATAAGTGCCGAAGTGTGCCTCCTCATTAGGTCGCCACATAAGGGGTGTATGATTTAAGAAAGGTCTCTCCAAAGGAGACATCCGCTAAAGGGAACGCCTCTGGCATCTCCACGTTGGAGATAAATCTGTTAATCCTAGACATTTGGCCGCAGTTGTTTCTCCAGGTGTACGCATAGGATGTCGGGATCAAATCTATGAGGCCATGCATGGCAAAAAACTCTACAAAAAGATCTGATCCAGGATCTTGCCTTCCCCGCCCGCCAAGTCTATCCTTCGTCTATAATGTGAAGTTAAAATCCCCTCCAACAGCTAAGGACATCTATGGCATTCCACGGCCACGGACATGAGTTCCTCCGACATTACTCCCCTTACCTAAGCATCTGATGGTCCGTATACCCCCGTGATCGTCATCCTGGCACCTCCCATTTTCCTTATCAATCTCGTAGAGATGACGTACTCTCCACTGAAGCAATCTTCCATGGAGAAAATATCTTCTCGCCATCCCAGGATCTGCCCTCATGAACGACCAATTGCTCCAAGAGATCGAAACCCCTCCATCCATGAGCCCCCGATCTCCCTCCAAGTCCTAACATCACACTCCGACAATTTTGTTTCCTGTAGCAACACAATGTCCGCTCTCCACAAGAGAATATAATGCTCTAGCAACACCCTCCTAGATGGGTTGTTGAGACCCCGCATGTTCTACGTAAGTACTCCGTTCATTTAGAACAGGTGGAGGCCTCCCTCATAGTCGATCAGAGACCTTGCTGCTTTATAATGTGCACAAGATCGTGGAGCCTTCCAAATGGCTATCGAAAGATCATTCTTAGGAGTGCACAATCACCACTAACAAACACTTGGTTGGATGGCTCAACACATACTTGATTTGAGGAGGAAGGTGAGACTGAAGTAGGGGGTGTGCTTTTTGATACGGTATGCTGCTTATAAGTCCATTGGCTCCTGGTAGACACGTTCAAATCTATTATTATCACCTAGATCTCAGAATGTGTAGGAGATGCCTTTGTATCAATAACTCCATCCATAGGAACAAGTGGAATAGGCATATGAGCAAATTCAGCCTCAGGAGACAACTGGCGAGTTGCTAAAGAAAAATAAGTTACAACCTCATAAAATGTCACATTTGCACTAATATAGTGCCTTTTTGCCACTGGATCACAGCATCGATATCATTTCTGAACTCAGGAATGTTTAAGAAATACATACTTCATTGCATGTGGTGTTAATTTGTCCCTTCTAGGACCTATCATATGTACGAAAGTTACACATCCGAATACACGTAGAGGTAATTGGAATAACTCCCTCTTAGGATGAAGAATATGCTGAGTTTGTTCATGTAGAACTGACGAAGGCATCCTGTTAACAAGATAGTGTTGTAAGAATAACATCTCTCCAATACAACTGTGGAACAAAATGCTATATCAATGAAGTTTGTGCCACATCCAATAAGTGCCTGTGTTTCTTCTCTGCTACACCATTTTGCTGTGAGGTGTGTGGGCAAGAGGTCTAGTGCACAATTCCATGTGTCTTATAGAACCCAGCCAACTGTGTAATACAAAATTATAAAGCAATATCGGATGTTATAATTTTCATATTTACATCAAATTGAATTTTTATTTCAATAAAATAATGTTCAATAATTTGTCTCACATCTGACTTATTCTTTATCAAGAACAACCAAGATAAGCGAGAGAAATCATCTACTACAACCAAATAATAGCAGTGACCCTACCGGTCAGGTATCCGATTAGGTCTGTAAACACATAAATGCAATAACTCAAAAACAGCGAAGGAATTCGAACTAGTAGTAGCTGGAAAAGATGAACGGTGATGCTTTCCTAGCTGGCATGCATCACGATATATCTTAGTGGTTGGTGACAAGTGTGGGATGATGCATCGGAGCCTATCTAGAGATGGATGATCAAGGCAACGATGTTGCTGCAAAGCACTACTAAAAGTGAAGCCTGAATCCCTCTGACATGCAGCAACAAGAGGCATTTGGACAAGGCAATACACACCTCTCTTTTCATATCTGTCACCAATCGTCCTCTTGGCCAGCTTGTCTTGAAAGATGCAACCAACACCATAAAAAATAGCTCTACAATTAAGTTGCTTGGTGATCTTACTAACAAATAAAAGGTTCATGGAGAAATCAGGAACAAAAAACACATAAGGCAAATGCATGGTAGGGGTTCTTGACACCTTCCCTTGATTATCGATCTGTGCATGCCTACCATCTGCCACCTGTACAGTCCTTCCCTGTGGCACAATATGTAATCTCCCAAAACATCCTTGATCATCGATCAAATGATGTGAAGCATCAGAATCCACCAACCAAGATATATGAATACCTAATGAGGAGGCAAAAACAATGGTCTCATTAGTAGTAGTTGTCTCTTGAGTAAGATGGGAAAGGCGTTGAACCACAGCATCATAGTTAGCTCGTGAAACTGTATTAGACTGCTTAGTAGGTATCACAGATGCCTAATTAGCAACAGGTGATCTCCTGTGTTTGGCTTAGCATGAGGCCTGAGCATGTCCAACCTTCCTATAGAAGGTGCAAGTGGTACGGGTCCTCCCAGCCACACCACATCCCCTTCCCCGACCATGAGTAGATGGGGTACCTTTACCTCCATGCCCAGTCATAACAGTCATAGCAGAAGCCTGCCCAATGCTCTCTCCAGTCTAAGGCTGAGGCAGTACAAGCCTACTCAGATGACTATAAACCTCCTCCAAAGAAGAGAGCTTAGATAAATCCAGTATCTGTGAACGAGTAGTAGTATAATTTGGACCAAGTCCAGACAAGAAGAGATGAATAATAAATTCCTTCCAATAATCTCTCTATGTAGAGCAAGTATACACAGGTTGGCAGGTATTATATTTCTCTAGGAGAGGCTGAGTAATACTTAGAGAGAGAACGATCTTGTTTCAACTCAACTAGCTCATGGTGTATCTGGAAAATCATGGAGGAATTTTTCTCATGAGAATGTCTCTGAGATAGTCCCACATTTGCTTGGTTGTCTTATAATACACGATCTCATCTCCAATACAAGGAATAACGCTATTTATTGACCAAGCACGTACCATAGTGTTATTCTTCTTCCAAGATGCATTCTTCCCTATCTTATTTGTAATATATTCCTTATCATGCCCCTTCACTGCTATTAGGAACGTTTGAGACAATATTGAATAATTGGTCTCATCAAGCCTAACTATGGGCCCAGAAAATGGACTCTTATAAGTCACGTTCTTTAATGTGGCACGTGAAGTCACCTCTGATTCAGAAGACAACACCATCACGAACCTCCAGACAGGGAACAACACCACCAAGAACCTCCAGATAGGGAAAGTCACAAACCAAGATCTGAAATTATTTTTAGATCATAACCAATAGTAGAAACTCAAAATCAGTAGATGAACATGGATTCTTGGGCATTAGACCACCCAAAAAATCACATTCCGATCTCCAACAAGCCTTGCACGATTAGATCATCATTGCGAGAGTGAAGATTGACTCAAGCACGATGAGCAAGGACCACTGGAGAGCGACCTCCCCTCTGCCTGGGTGCTGGTGGCCCCCCTGTAGCTCTAGCGTTGCCCAACGGGGGCAGCGCTAGTGGTTGCAGGCTACGCACCAGCAACGTTGGGTGGCATTGTAGGGGTGGTGCTAGGCTCTGGGGCGGCGTTGCTCCTTCTGCCGGTAGATCAACCGCCATCGGTGGCTATTGTGGCTGTCGATGGCTACAGTAGCCACCGATGGCTGTAGTTGCCGTTGGTGAGTGGAAAGGAAGGAGATGTAGGGTTTGCGTGGAGGTTTTTAAGGCTAGGTATTTGGTGGGATATCAGAACCTAGCCAAGGATCACGCTCTGATACCAAGTAAGATAAAATGAAGCATCTTATTATTTCAATAAATCCTATACCTCTTTATGTCGAGGAGATATGAGCAAAAAATTACACTATATGTCCGTATAAGAAATAAAAAATAATAAAAACCACAAAACATAATAAACTAGTGGTATACCTGTACTTCGTTGTGGGAGTTTGTAGAACTTTCATATATCTAATTATAGTATATTTAATCTATAATTTAACTTTTGTTTACATTAAATTTAATGATTAATAATAATATCAAATATAGGGGAATTGTCAAAATTTCAAAAAAAAAAAAACCAAGTGCCAATCATGATTTTCTTCAATCTTGATAACCATTCGATTGATTTTGTAGTAAAAATATATAATGGTGTAGCCTTCCGTGAGATTCGTTTTTAGCGGAAAGTGGAGATTTTTTTGTGGAATTTGTTTTGAGGGAAAGGAATTTTTTTGTGGGATTTTTTTTGATGTTATGTGTA
The DNA here is from genome assembly GCA_037157565.1 of Thalassia testudinum. Classification (NCBI taxonomy): domain Eukaryota; kingdom Viridiplantae; phylum Streptophyta; class Magnoliopsida; order Alismatales; family Hydrocharitaceae; genus Thalassia; species Thalassia testudinum. The sequence goes on along the minus strand of JAZHRO010000015.1, from coordinate 16,918,188 downwards.
AATTATATAATGGTAAAAATGCATGCTCTTAAAAAGTCAGATTAATTTTTAGGGGAGGAGAGGTTTTGTTTATGGGATGACATTACTTGGATCAGAGGATGAGAGGTTTTTGTTTATTTTTTTTATAATGGGATGACATTAATCCGATTAACATATGTGAGGTTTTTGCTTTTTCATTTCATAATGAGATGAGCAAATTTGATGATTAATATTAATATAGATTATGAGGATATTGTCAAAATTTCAAAAAGATGTAGCAAAAGCTACACATAATTTTCCTCTATTGGTAATCATCTGATTAATTTTGGAGTAAAAGTATATAATGGTGGAGGGGATTTTGAAGATATTTTCGTGGGATTTGTTATGGGGATAGGGATTTTCGTGGGATTCTTTTTTGATGTTACTGGCAAATTTAATAATGGTTAAAATGTCATAATTTTAAGAAGTGAAATTAATTACTCGAATAAGGGAAGGAGAGATTTTTTTTTATCATGAGATGATGTTACTTGGGTTATACAAGAAGAGGTATTTTTTTTTATAGTAGAATGATGTTAATTGAATTAGAGGAGAAGAGGTTTTTGTTTTTGTTTTTTTTATAATAAGATGAGCGTGCGTGGAAAAGAGAAAAGGAGAAAGGAGAAGAGGGGTGATCAGATTAGAGGAGAGGTTTTTATTTATTTGTTTTGTAATGGGATGAGCATGTGTTAGTTGAGAAGAGAAATGGAGAAGGGGAAAGAGTTTTGAAGGAAGAAAAAGAACACCTTCGAGTTTACGTAACATGCAATTTGAATATACATGGGCCTCTCTCTCTCTCTCTCTCTCTCTCTCTCTCTCTATATATATATATATATATATCAAATAATAAGGTCTCCTTTGATAGGGGGGGTTGGCGGGGCGCGCGCTTGCACGGATGGAAACAGGTGTGGTGACAGTGAGGTTACACGGAGATTTTTTTTAATGTTTTTTAATAATGAGGTGACCTGGCAAAAAGTTAGAACTTGCACCTTCTTTTAATATCTAAAAAAGTAATAAAAATCACAAAACACAATGAATAATTACAAGGAGTATGAATAAGTTAACAAACACTTTAGGGAGCTCTTTCAATAATAAAAGATTCTGCCATGAGTATCATATCCATCGCCCCAATTTGGGGTTCTCCCATGAATCTCCAATGATACTTTAGAGGACAATTTATTGTCCATGTTTGTACTTCTTAATCGGCGAATGCCCATGCCACCCTCAGTAAAAGGGAAACAAATATCCTTTCAGGTCACCAAAACCCCCTCCTACCCTGTCCATCAGCTTTCTTCTAAAGGAAGCTCTTGTAAATAGCCTTCAACAAAGACACCACCTTTGGAGGTAAAAGGAAGGATGACATAAAAAATAAGAATCGACAAGAGAACCGACTTTACTAGAATTATCTGTCCTTTTGAAAGCAGCTTTTGCCTTTAAGCCAGTAAGCTTTCTTTCCATGTTTTGTAGAAGTGGGGTAAAAACATTGCACTATAGACCATGCGTCATAGGGGGTAACCCAAGCTATAAAATCAAAAGCAAATCTCTAGGGGTATGTAGCATTTTGTAACTATAATTTCCTCCTATTCTATATAAAAAGTTATACAAGTGGACTCATGGAAATTAATGGATGGTCTAGAACTCTCACCAAATAAATATATTAATGCAACAATGGTCTTTGCTTGAGGCACGAATCCTTCCACAAAAAAAATCGTGTCATTAGCATATTGAAGGAGGATATCAATAGTTTGACACTGAAACCTATAAACAGCTAGCATTAATTGTGGCAAAGGAACATAAGTCTAGGTCATCAATAGCCAGCATAAATAGAAGTGGATCATGAGGTAGCCTGTCTAACTCCTTACTGTGGCTGAACCTACCCACCCATAGGTTTGCCATTCAAGGGCATGGAGAAAGAGGTAGACCTAATGCATTTCTTCATAAATTTGATCCATAAATCTTGGAGGCTTCTCTTCATAACAGATGACCGTAGAATCGCCAATCTACAGATCATAAGCTTTCATAAAGTCAGCTGTCCACATGAAAGCCTTCTTCCTTGTCCTCTAATGTGAGATTGCTTTAACAAAATTAACAAAATAATTTGTCAATTGTCATCTGTTAATGAATGTTGATTGCTCTAGGACGATTAGGTCTTCAGATACATTGCGAAGACAGTTTGCTGAAATCTTTGCTACTATTAGGTAAATTGCATTGGACAACACAATCGGTCTTAAGTAATCCACTAATTGCACAACCTACTTTTTAGGCAAAAGGAACATGTTAAACCAATTTTGATATTTCCATCACTTTGAATGAAGTGTTAGCTTTGATCTCTTGAGTCTTTACTTTGGTTATGGATAGGTTGGCAAAGCATACCCAAGATGGTCAGGGGTTGTCATCTTTGGCATCGGTGAGGACCAGGCTAGGAGGCTCACATTGCCTTTCGTAGAGGATGAGGTTTGGATGGTGGTTTGGGGCTTGAATGCTGAGGGTTGTCCTGGTCTTGATGGATTCCTAGTGCACTTTTGTAAGGAGCTCTGGACGCTTGTTACGGAGGATGTCCTATAGGTGATGTTTGAGTTCACAGATGGTAACCTTGGTTTCAATAGGCTCAACAGTTTTTTTAATGTTTTTGCTACCTAATAAGGAAGAGGCAGAGGTCATTGATGAGTACATGTCCATTGCATTGTCAAATGCCATATATTTGATCATGGCAAAGGCCCTAGTAAATAGGCTGAGGGGAGTTCTAGCAGGGGTGGTTTCTTAGGTGCAGGCAACTTTTATCCCAAGCTGTAATATCCTTGATGGCTATGCCACTACCTTTGAGATCCTTGCTTATTGGAAGAGGGAGAGGGATAGAAGGTTGATTTCAGGAAGGCTTGTGATTCAATATTGTGGTCGTTTAGTTGGGCCTCCATGGTTAGGAGGGGATTCCCTTCTTGTTGGGTTGATTGGTTGAAGTGGTGTGTCACTACAACTTCTCAATTCTCATCAATGGCATCCCAACAGGTAGATGGATACATCCGAGGAGGGGTGCTAGGTAGGGCTGTACTTTGGCTCCGATTCTTTTTGTTTGGCAGTTGATGCACTGGTGAGGTCATTGGTTAGAGCATATGAAATAGGATTAAGGGCTTTCCTCTAGGTGATGGGAGTATGATTCTTATGGTCCAGTACACTGTGACACTTTGTTCTTGGTAGAGGGTTCTAAGGCAGAGACAAGAAGGTTGTGCATCATGTTAGAGTTATTTGGGGATGTGTCGGGGCTACAAATAAATTACCCCAAGTCTGCCTTTATCCCACTCCGGCGGAGGCTGCCGGATGTAGTAGGGTGTTTTGTACGTTGGAGTGTTCTTTTCCTATTTCGTATCTTGGTCTTCCTTTGTCAAATAGGGGATTCTTGTGTAGGATTGGAACCCCCTGGTCAAGAGGTTAGAGAGTAGATTGGTGGGCTGGGCATCCAAGGTTTTGTTTAGAGGTGGCAGGTTGGTGCTCATAAAGGCAGTGTTGTCTGCTATGCCTTCCTATTTTACTTTCATCCTGAAATTGCCACAACAGATAGAAAAGAAAACCTTGAGCTTGATGAGGAATTTCTTCTAGAAGAACTACGATTCCGCTGGGAATGGAACGAGGATGGTAGCTAGGAAGGATGTTTACAAGCTCATTATAGAGTGGGGCTACGGGATTAGAGATTTGGGAAGGATAAATGACAACTTTCTAACCAAGTGGATTGTTAGGATCCTTGAAAATAAGGAGGGCCTCTTGGGAAAGGTTTCTCAGGCATGTTATGATGACTTGATGTGCTGGGATCTCTTGTTGTCTCCTTCATTGGGTTCTCATTTTCTTAGGGGGCTTTCGCAATTGCGCCTAAGGTGTGAGGCTTTTTTGCTCCCTTTATGGGCATTGGTGAGGTGTTCAAGTTTTGGCTGGATAATTGGAGGTGTTAGGGGAGATCGTGTGATCGTTTCCCCATATTGTTTGCATTGGCTGTTGCTAAGGAGGCAAAGGTGGGTGACATGCCGGATGGATGCTGGTGCCCATCTTTTGTTGGTGGTTTCTCAGATCAGAGGATATAGGAGGTCCAGACCTTACTTCAGGAGGTAGAGGGATTCTGGCCAGAGGATGGTGTTGATGTGTTCTTGTGGGAGGAGGGAGACTTCTCAGTAAGGAGTGCCTATCAAAGGTTGGGGGGTGGGCAGATATTGATTTTCTCATGGATTGTAGGTTGATTTGGTTCATGCTTGCTCGCTGAAGGTGAATATTTTTATCTGGCTACTAGGAGAGGTAGACTCATGACAATGGTGTGGAGGGCATGATGGGTGCCTGATGCAGATAAGACCTGTCCACTTTGTAATGTGGTAGTTGACAAATATAATAAGCAGAAACATAACAAGATATCGAATGCATAAACACAATCAAAAGAGTGCTTGCGTTTTATGTGGAAACCCCACTCATGAAGTGTGGAGAGAAAACTATTGGAGAAGGCCTTGATAGGGCTGAGATCTGTATTGATCTTCTCAAAGAAATAAGTGGGGGGTACATGCCTATCTATAGGCCACCAGACACTCCACATTCCTACAACTCACGATGTGGCACTAAACACCACACACTCCTCTCAACACTCCTCCTTAAGCTAGAGCATGGAATGCTCAGCTTATAACAAAAATGCAATCCTCACTCTACAACAGAACACACTCCTCTCAACTGGTTCTCGCTTGTAGGTAGGAATATGGGCTGGAGCTATTGAAAGAATTGTTGATGCCTTTAACAAGGGCCTTTCCTCTGAAGACCTTAATTGGTGCTAGTAGCTCCCCATTCAGCATCCCTGTAACGGGTCTTCCTTTAAAGACCTCAAAGCTGGATCTCTCGCATAAAAATCGACTAGACCCTTTCTCTGAGGACCTTGAAATTGAATCTCTTTCTCTGGAGACCTCAAAACTCTGGACCTCCCAGAGTTGGGTTTCTCATGTGATGATCTGTAAGTCTGTAACTCCCAATGTCTGTAGCGGCATCTGATGTCACCTAAGAATTGCTAGAGGATGCCATTGTGCTTTAGGAAAAGAGAGACACGTAGACCTTAAAATCTGCAACAAAAGGATTGGCAAATTGGGTGACTACAATAGGCATTCACACTCCTCCTTTCTCCCATACTCATATGGAAGAAAATAAACATAGAGAAGAAATAAAAATAAAATAGAGAATAGCTTCACTCCCTCTTCTCTTAAATTTAAACTCTTTCCCCCTTTTTTTTGATTTTTTTTTCTTTCCTTTTCTTCTCTTTCTTTTTCTTGATTTTTTTTCGATATCCTCCTCTCTCCCCCTTTCTCCTTTTTTTTCTTTGTATGACTACCAAATAAGAGCAAAGTACGGAGGACCAAATATAAAAAAAGAGAGAACTTATGGTTCAATAAGAAACCAAACACAAGCAGCTGTCGCTTCCACTGATCTTCCTCTTCTTCGGCACTCGCCATCGCCTCGATAGCCACCGCCAGTGGTCCTCAGTAGAGAGCACCCACGGCACTCGCTGCTGGTCCTCCACACCTCAGGGCTCAAGAAGACCGGGGAGCTCCACCTCATTGTGCGCTTCACCTGCACGGCGTGGGTCAACATGGTCTCCCTCTACTGCGCTTCACCACCCTCGACGTCGTGTCGTGGATCTGCATCATCGCCATTGCGGGGTCTACCTTCGCATGGTGGGCACGTATCGTTACCGGCGGCGGGGCTTGTTGCTGGGGTGATCGTCGCCACCCAAGACACCCAACGACAGCTCCTTGTCATTAACTTCTCTGCTGCATTGCCCTCATCCTTCCTCTGGTGGTGACACAGAGCGATGCTGGTGGTGGTGACACGTAGCTGTTGCGCGCTACCGCTGGGGTTCACCTGAGCCTTAATAGCGTCACCCACCACCACTAGGGGTTCCCCATGTGTTGCAACGCCACCAGGGCTTCTCGAGCATGTGTGGCGCTCTTCTTCTCCTCATCTTCCTTGCGTTGGATCCTTCTCATTGGTCCTCTAGATCGGCTCTTGCCTTCACCGAGGAAGAGACAGAGGACTTCGTCCTCTTTTTCTTGTTTTTATTCCCCTTGTGGAACAGTAAAACGCCGTAACAAACGATAGAGAAAATGTCCAATAAAGAAAGGATAAAATACAAGATTAGAACATGCTTTGATACTAAGTTGACAAATATAATAAGCGGAAATGTAACAACATGATATCGAAAGCATAAGCACAATCAAAGAACACTTGGGTTTTACGTGGAAACTCCACTTATGAAGAGCGGGGAGAAAATCACATGAGAAGGCCTCGATAGGGTTAAGATCTGTATTGATCTTCTCAAAGAAATAAGTGGGTGGTACATGCCTATTTATAGGTCACCACATACTCCACATTCCCATAGCTCATGATGTGGTACTAAACACCACACACTCCTCTCAACTGTGGTAGATAAGGATATTGACCACTTGTTTTTTCGATGTTCGTTCACTACACAGATTGGAGTCGCTTCAACCCTAGGTGGTTGATGCCTTCTACGCTTGCTGATTTTTGGAGATCTTTTGGGCATGGTAATTAGAATGGGGACCACAATGTCTTCAAAACAAAAAGGGAGAGGGAGAAGGTTTTTACAGTCTTTTGGAGCATTTGGTTGAGGAGGAATGAAGTTATTTTCATGGGGCAACACCTTTATGTGGAGAACTTTATTGTTGGAGTTTTATCTTTTTCCATCTTTGGGTGTGAGCTTGTATCTTGGCCATTTTTTCGGCCTTTTATTAATTAATGCATTTGCTGGGTGATTATCAATTGGATAACTACCTGATCCATTTTCAAAAAAAATTGTCAAGGGGGTAATTCAAGAGAATGAATGCTTAAAACGTGAGAGCTTGAAGATCTTAGACATGCGAGTCTAGCGCACATGATGTTGCGTGAAAACTCAAGTACATGGAAAGGCATGCAAACTCTCAAGTGTAATAAAGGCTAATGAAGGGTACCCTCTGAAGTGATCCTCCAATAGGTGGCGAGCAACAAGCAAGAGGTTACTAATTTCATGCTTGATCATTGTTGTTGCTTGAATTGAATTGGTGGTGAGTAGCAGGGAGGTTGTCCATATCATGACTTGTGGATGGAAAGGAGCCAAAAGAGTGATGGGGGTGACTATGGTGGCTTAGGCACTAGTGGTGATAGCAATTAGATAGGAGTGGCAAGAGTGATGCTTGGACTAGGGCTACGAGATAGGGTGCTTGGTTTGGGTTGTGCTAAGACTATGATAGTGTCGTAGGGCAATGCTTGGAGTGGTGAAGCACACTGGCACCGATGGATTTACAAGGGAAGGATAAAAAAGATTGGGATGACTCAATGAAGCATAGAATCCTCGATAAGAAAAGAAAACTCTTCGAACTTATGGAACCTAGCTTTGATACCATGACAAAAAGGCGTAACACAAGAATTTTGGATGGAGAGCGAGAGAGAGGGTGATAGGGAGGGCGACTGTGAGAGGGTGGGAGAGGAGGGAGGGTACCTGAGGAGGGAGAAGGGGGATGAAGACGTGCGGCGTCGGGTAGGCGAAGAGGCCGTGGAGGGTCTAGGTTGGTCGGTGGTGGCGAAACGAAGGAGGGCGAGTCGAACCTTGGTTGTTCCTCAGAGGTTTGCTCGTAGTGGAGGCGGTACAGAAGGGCGAGGGAGATGCTTCAAGTCCTTAGCAGAGACCACTGGGTGTGGGACTGTCGTGAGCCTTGGCGCTGCTGGAGGTGTGGTGGCCTTGGTTACAGGAGTAGGGGTTGTCACGGTGGCCGTGATCATGGTGGTAGGGGCCTACTGTCGCCGCCGTCGAGGGGGGTGTCGTAGGCGGAGGTCGAGGCTCCTTGGTCGAAGGGGGTCCGGAGCTTGAGGGGGGAGGTTGAGAAGGGTCTGTGGGGGAAGTTATGGAGGGATGGGTGGCTCAGGTGGTGGTAGAGAAGGCTTTGGGTGGGGAGTTGGAGAAGGAAGGGGTTAGGGTTCTACAGCTGGATGGGGGAGGTTTTTGGTACTCGGCCTCCTCGCTGCAAGGAGGGAGGAGCTCCTTTTCTTGGAGATCGTCTTCGAGATGGGAAGGTGCAGATGGCAGCGCCCTTCCCCGCACGATGGGGTGTCCTTGGAGCTCCCATTGGAGCAGCTGACACTCAAGGTGGCCATCGCTGGGATCCCATGGTGGCTGAGGTCAGTCGAGGTTGTGGAGGCGGTTGTGTCCCCCTTTGCTCGACTTAGAAATTGCAAGATGATCGACCTAGCTGAAGGTCTGGTGGCGGCGTAGATCGAGTTGAAGATTGGAGTGGCATTGATGGACAAGGTCGTGCTGCGGCTTGGAGTCTCCTCTTGGGTAGTGTCATGCTCGCCTCGTGGAGGATGTCGAGATGCCTTAGCGATGGTCTGAGTTGCTGTTCCGACATGGTGGAAGGTGAGAAGATGGCTGGCGACGGTGTGGAGGAGACGATCGATCGATGACGTGGACCCAATCCTTGAGAGATCCACACGGATCTTGCGTGAGGAGCCGACGTCGCCCGAGCTTGGTGCTGTCCCGATGATCTTAGGAGCGGAAGAGGCAGGAGGCATTGTTAATGGGACGCGGTCTCCTGAGGAAAGAGTTGGGGTGGTTTTAAAATCGTCCGCGTGCGAAGCACGTGTAGAAAAGCATTGTGGAGCAGATGTGGACCTGATCCGTTTGTGGGATTCGATTAGCCTCTTGTAGTGGACTCGAGCGGTGCAGAGCTGGAGACCCACCTCCCTCTTGGGGTTTCTCTCGAGAAGATGGGCTCCTTCGCCCTTTCGACATTGCCCTCGAGGTCGACGGAGGGAGGATTGGGAGGCGATGAAGCCGTGGAAGGAGAACGACCCCCAGCTCTCCTCGGCGTGGATGGCGTGAAGTCTCCCGCAGCATCCCCCTTGTTGAGGGAGGTTGGTCGGGCGACGGCGACGGTGAAGGGCACGACTCCGACGACGCTATGAGGGTTTTCCTGCTGCCCTCTAGTTGACAGGGTGAAGGTGGCGTTTTCACGTGGGGCGAGCAAGTTGCTCGAGGCTTAGCCTGATGAGTCTTCGCAATTGCAGTGGTCGGATGGCGCCCCTTCAATGTCCGGTGACTGGGCGGAGGTCCCTTTGACCGGGTGGAGATTGCATGTGGTGCGCGGTGGTTGAGGTGGCAACCTCCACTATAGGAGGAAGTGGAAATTTCGTGGAAGTCAGGAGCCAAGGGTGGTAATGGATGGTCGTGGAAAGACACCGCAGAATTTGCAACCGAAAGTAGTGCTGGATCATGACGATGAGGAGTGTAGGACTGTGGAGACTTGTGGCTTCCGGCAGGCTATGGAGGAGGCTCCCAATTGTTGTGGATGAATGGGGTACTTACGTGGAATGTGGGGGGTTTCAATGACCCTTCGAGGAGGGCGTCGCTAGGGCAGTATATTTGGAATTGGAGAGAGGACGTTGTGCTATTGCAGGAAATAAAGCTACCTGACTGTGATTCTCGGATCTGGAAGGAGATTGGGGGCTCTTGGATGGAGGGCTTTCGGTCCCTTGGCACGTCTGGCCACTCAGGTGGATAGATCCTCGGATGGCGGGAAGGTGTTTTCTCCCTGGAGGACTTCTACTGCGGGGACATGTCATCTCTGCGGGGTTGATTATGACGATGGGAGGTGCCAAGATGACTGTCATAGGGGTGTATGGTCCATCAGATACCTAGGCGAGAGGAGTCATGTGGGAGGAGCTCACATCCGTGGCTGTGGAGTGCCATGGGAGTCTTTGGTTGCTTGGAGGGGACTTCAACATCACCTTGCAGATGGAGGACATGCCTGGAGGGTGGGGAAGACAAGATCCCAGGTCGGATCTTTTTGTAGACTTTATTGCTACTCATGGCCTCGTGGATTGGACTCCAGCATCCTATGCGTACACTTGGAGGGATAATAGCGGCTAGATGTCTAGGATTGACAGATTTCTCTCCAACGTGGAGTTGGAAGAGGCTTTCCCTATGGCGGATGTGTCTGCTTTGGAGAGACCTTTTTCAGATCATATGCCCCTGATGTGGTAGCCTAATGAGGGGACACATTTTGGCACTTACTTCAAATTTGACAGATCCTGGCTGTTGGAGGAGGGGTTCAGGAGTATGGTGGAGGAGAACTGGAACTCCATAGAGGTGGAGGGATCGACAACATGTTGCTTGGCGAAGAAACTGAGTACACTGCGTGACCACGTGAGGGCGTACAGGAGGGAGGTCAAGGCGTCTAGGAAGGGTAGGAAGGAAGAGGCTCTGGCAGAGATTACCAGGATTGACGGCAGGATGACCAAGCCCCTATCTTGTCAGAGGATAGGGAGGTCAGGTGAGGATGACACGGGTGGTGCAGGAGGACAGGAAGACAAAGGTGGAATGGAAGACGAAGTTGAGACAAAGGTGGTTGAAGGAAGGCAACTCTAATATTAGGTTCTTCCACCAAATGGCTTCTGCCACGAGGAGGAGGAACTGGATAGAGAAGAAGCTGATAAATGGGAAGTCCTCAGGCAGGGAGGAGGTGGGACGAGCTGCGACAGATTACTTTAGAGAGTTCACTGGGAGGCATATCAGGAGTTGCTGGAGGTGGAGAGGGGAGAATGTGCAGTGTCACGGAGGTTCAAGTGGAGGGGCTCACAGCTGGCTTCTTAGAGGATGAGGTGAGATAGGCAGTATGGAGCCTGAATGCGGAAGGGTGTCCTGGCCCGGATGGTTTCGTTATTTTCTTTTTCAGGGAATTCTGGCCCTTGGTGGGGGCAGATGTGATGTAGACGATGAAGTTCGTGGTCGGGAATAGAGGTTTCGATAAATTGAATAGATACTATTTATTTTTGCTGCCTAAGAAGGAAGGGGTGGACGTGATCCAGGATTTCAGACCGATTACGCTGCCAAATGTCATGTACCTTATTGCTAAGGTCTTGGCCAACAGGCTCAAGGACTTTCTTGTATACCTGGTCTCCCTTGTTCAGACGACCTTTGTTCTAGGGAGAGGAATCTTGGATGGTTTTGTAGTTGCCTTGGAGGTGTTGGCCACTTGGAGGAGGGAGAAGAAGCATGCTTTTCTGTGGAAGGTTGATTTCAGTAAGGCGTACGACTCAATGCAATGAGATTTTCTATGGGCTTTCTTGTTGAAGAGAGGTTTTCCCACGGTTTGGATTGATTGGATGAAGAGGTGTGTGATGACATCTTTCTCAGTCTTGATCAATGGGAATCTGGTAGGAGGTTGGGTATAGCCTAGGAGGGGGGGTCAGACAGGGTTGCCCTCTTGCACCTATTCTGTTTATTCTTGCAGTGGATGCTCTGGCATGGGTAGCACATAGGGCTTGTGCTAGGGGTTTGATCAGTGGTTGTGTTTGGTGAGGATAGGGAGATAGTGGTCCTACAGTATGCTGATGATACACTTTTTTTGGTCGAAGGAATAGATCTGGAGGCCAGGAGGATGATAATCCTTCTGGAGCTTTTTGGCGAGGCTTTAGGATTGCACATTAATTATCAGAGATCAAACTTTTGTCCCATTTAATTTGTCGGTCGCAGAGATGGAGAGGGTGGGTGGTGCTTTGGAGACAGAGTTGGGCTCTTTGTCATTGGTGTATCTAGGCCTTCCTTTATCAGATCGGTGCCTCATATTACAGGATTGGATTTCTCTGTTGGAGAGGATGGAGGGAAGGTTGGTGGGGTGGTCTTCCAGGCTCTTGTTTAGAGGTGGACGACTGACCCTCGTGAAGGTGGTTCTGGTATCCATACCATCGTATTTCCTCTCGGTTTTAAGATTACCGTGCCAGATTGAGAAGAAGATCTTGGGGTTGATGAGGGGTTTCTTCTAGGCTAATGTAGGGTCGACAGGAAGAGGGGCGAGGTTGGTGGCTTGGGAGGAGGTGTGTAGACCGATTTAGGAGATGGGCCTAGGGGTTAGGGATGTGGACAAGGTGAAATCAGCCTCCTCACGAAGTGGATTGCCAGATTGGTAGGGTAGGAGCAGGGGCTTTGTGGTGATGTTTTGCGGCGATGCTACGGTCCTTTCCTGTCGTGGGGGTCACTGTGTTACCCTCCTCCCGGAGCCTCTCACTTTCTCAAGGACTTGGTGGTAGTGGCAATGAAGGTGCGCGGCTTCTTCTCCCCTACGCTGGGTGAGGGGGACACCTTTTGTTTCTGGCAGGACAATTGGCAAGGGGTTGGCTGTACCCTCAGAGACAGGTTCCCTCACCTTTTTGGGAGTGTTGTGGACCCGTCAGCCATAATGGGAAGTTGTTGGGATGGAGCTTGGTGCCCAACTTTTCAAGGGGGCCTCTTCGACTAGAGATGCGAGGAGTTCCAGCGGTTGTTGCAGGAGTTGAAAGGTTGGGCATAGGAGGAAGGTTTTGATGCTTTCTCTTGTGAGGAAGGAGATTTCTCGGTGGCAAAGGTCTTCCGCAGATTGGGGAGTGGCACAGTCAGCTCGGATATTGATTTTTTACGGGATTGCAGATTACTTTGGATGTCGGAGTACCCGCTGAAGGTGAACATTTTCGCCTAGTTGGTGAGAAGGGGGAGAATTATGATGAAGCAATGGAGAGCGAGATGGGCCCAGTTGGAAGATCTGGTGTGTCTGTGGTGAAGCCGATGAGGACATCCAGCACTCCTTTTTTCAATGTCTGTTCGTGATGCAGGTTTGGCAGAGGATGGGGATCGAATGGATTGCCCATGGGGATGAGGTTAGCTTCTGGTCTTTGTTCTGCAGAGGAAATGCCTGTGATAGAAGGACCACCTTTAGATCCAAGAAGGATAGGGCAAAGGTTTTGGCAGTACTGTGGGGTGTTTGGCTAGGGAGGAATCTGGTATTTTTTAGGGGAGAGAGACCTTATGTTGAGAATTTTGTTTCTTCCATTTCTTCCCGGGTGCTGTTGTGGGGATCTATTTTGTAAACACTGATGTAAATCGATTATTTGGAATGGAATGATTTTGGGTGGTTATCATTCGGATAACCGCCCTTTGGCTTTTCGAAAAGAAAAATGCATAACACAAGAAAAAAGATCAGATTTGTTAACACAATTTGATTCGTCGATATGCCACCCTATGTTTGTGCCAGGGTTTGCTACTTTTAATGAACAAGTTTCTCTAGTTTCCTTTCAAAAAAAAAAAGAAGGTTTCTTTGGTTTCTTTTGGCCCAAGTAATGGGAAAAATACATACACATCCATGCATATTGTTAGTCTGCAATTTTTATACAAAAGCTCCTCGAATAGTGCTATATCATTTGGTTCTAAAACAATAGTAACGGTACATATACTTTTCAAAAAAAAAATAGTAATAGAACATATATTCTCTGAACGTTGCAGGTATTTCACTGGTCTTTTGACACCATGGAAAGGTATTCTACTTTTTGGACCTCCAGGAACTGGGAAGGTAGTGCATCACTTCACATCGCTTACAAAATATTCATTTATTGGGATTGATATCTAAGTATTCTTCTAAGATGCCCTTCATTATATAACTTATCATTTTCTTTTTGATGAATTTTTCATTTCAAATTTTAAATGAGTGAATCAAGTTACAGCGTCTAAACAAAGTTACATGCCAAACATTAAGGTTGCTGATGATTTTGAAAGGTTGTTATTTGAGAACTTGAAAAACCATTCATGAAATCAAATGTTGGCTCGTTGATACTGAAGCTTAGGTTCAATTAGTTTTTGAGATTTAACATGAAATTGTTTCTTCCCCTTCAGAAATTAAGAAACATGAAATTACTTGTTGTAAAAGCATGCGCAATCACATAGTCACCTCCCTGTTGTTTGAAATATAATTTTCGGGTAGTTATCATCCGGATAACCACCCTTTTCCCTTCCAAAAAAAAAGAAAGAAAAGGCCTGGGTTGCAGAAACTGACAATTTCTCTTGCTTGCTCTCCCGTCCTCCTTTTCGTATTGCTTTATACTTTTCTGATTCTGACCAGGTTGTGGTTTACTCTGCAGACAATGTTGGCAAAGGCAGTTGCTACTGAGTGCCAGACTACATTTTTCAATATTTCAGCTTCATCAATAGTCAGTAAATGGCGTGGTAGGCCACAAGTTTTTTGCTGCATACAGATTGGAAGTACGATCAACTGTTTAAAGTCTGGAATTATTAATTTTTTTTGAGAAGAAAAAGGGATGATTATTGGAGGTCAATAAGTAATCAGAAGAATGCATTAATAAAAATGGAATGGATTTTCAAGTTATGAAGCCAAATATCAGAAAAAGAAATGACCCTCCTTTACAACATTTTCAACCAAAGCCTGCTTCCCTCCCCTCTACATAAAACATTGTTATGTTGAAGCCAAATACGCTGAAGAATGGAGATTGCCTTCATCCGCCCAGTTGTATCCTCTTTCCCCTTCTTCGTGAAGGAAGACCAAAACCCATCAACCGTAGATAAATCAACATAGGCATTTATCTCAGCGGTATTCCAGACTTCCGATGAAAAAGGACATGGCCAGAATAAATGTGAAATGTTTTTCCTCCTCTCCCTGACACACGCTGCAGTCCACATGCAAATCATCACTCCACACCCTTCTAAGAGAATTCGTCACCACTTTACCTCTTCTCAGCATCCATAAAAGAATTTTAATTTTTAGAGGAACTTTCAACTTCCAAATCCATGAACAGACAGCCACAAAATCATTTTCATCAGGGTCAAAACCAGCTATGACCTTGTAAGCATTTGCCACCGTGTATCATCCATCTTTCCAGACTAGCATGATTGATGCATTTGAATCCAGATGCACGTCTGCAATCAGTTCTGATATTCATCAATTCTAGCATCAGACAGAACTGAATGAAAGACCAAACTCTAGGAACATGATTGCACATCTCAAATATCTGCAACCTTGGCATACTTACTATCCACTAGCTGAAAAAGTCTAGGAAAAAGGATGGAAAGCACACTGTTACTAGACCAATTATCCTTCTAGAATCTGAATCTGTCATTCGTACCAAAAATGAGAGTAAAGAAAGATGCACAGTCCTGCAAAATCGGGGCCAAAGACTTCCAAAAGGAAGAAACATCATGATGGTTCACTGCCCTTTCTTTTGTATTCATGATTGATCCATATGAATCAGACATTAGCCTATCCTATAAGCCGTCTCCTCTATGAAATAATTTGATGACCCATTTCTTAAGCAAGGCATCATTAAACTCCTTAAGCAGTCGAATCCCAAGACTTGCCTTTTTTTTAGGTTTACACAAATCCTTCCATGGCATTGGCTTGCTTTATTTTTAGGTTTACACAAATCCTTCCATGGCATTGGTTGGAGAAAGCATCCCTCATGATCCAACCCCTTTTGGAAAAATGCTTTTCACATAACCTCCAACTTTGTGGGAAGCTTCATAGGAGGTTTAAAAACTGATGAGTAGAAAATTGGGGTGGCTGATAGAACTGATTTGAGGAGGACAAGCTGTCCACCTCGTGAGAGCAACTTCCTACTCTAAGAGTTCAGTCTCCTAGAAATCCATTCCACTAGTTGATTCCAATCTGCAGCCATTAGGTGCTTCCCCCTGAGAGGAAGACCCAAGCTTCTAAGACACTTGAAGCAGCCATAATCTCTTGGTGTGCCATATTGAAAGGTACAAAGGTCTGAATTCCTAACATTAATTCTCCGTCTGGAAATAGCCACAAAAATTCTAACCATAGAGGCAACATTCTTTGCCTAAGAAGCTTCACCCTTAATGAAGAATGTAGTGTTATCAACGTACCAGAAAAGATGCATAAGAAGAGACCCATTACTCTGCAACTTGAACCCTGAAAAAATACCACGATCACAACCCTTGAACGCTAGAGCAGCTAGAGTGTCCACAACTATGTTGAAAAGCAATGGTGCTAAAGGGCACCCTTTGCTAACACCCCTTTATGGCTACATCCATGGCTGACAGGGTCGTCCATTCACGACAACGGAGAAAGAAGACATAGTCACACATCTCTTTATCAGCTGCACCCATTCCTTCGGGAAACCCCTTCTCCTAAGGGTTTCGTACAAATACCCCCACACGATAGAATTGTAGGCCTTGCAGAAATCCTCGATCTCCTTTATGAGGCAAGCATCTCTTCCACCAACACAAAAGATTCCTGAAGAGATCTCCCCATCACAAAAGCGGACTGAGCTGGGCTGATCAAAGATGGCAACACCTAACATAGCCTATTAGTAAATACCTTTGCAACAATAAGATAGGCTACATTTGGCAACGTAATTAGCATGTAATGATTAATAGTCTTTGCCCTTGGCCTTTTGGAAAGGAGAAATAAACAAAACATATTCAGTCTTTTGAAACTATGATACCTCTCAAAGAACTTCTGAATCATTGCCATAATTTCTTGACCCACAATCTCCCTTAGCTCCCTATAAAAAAGCACTTACAAACATTTGGTCTAGGAGCCCCCTTTGCCTTCAGACCCCTCAAAGTGACCAAAACCTCCTCTTTAGAGACAACCTAAATCGAATCACTCTTCATGTGATCACTTTAGAATGGGTATGTAAGAAGAACTCAACCTTTGGCCCCTCAGTGGTCGCCTCCTTGTAAAAACATGGAAATGATTCCTCATTGCCTCATAAATCTGGGATCTCTGACATAGAAAAGAGTCCTTGATCCGTAGTGAATTGATGAGATTTGATCTCCTCCTAGCTCTTGCTGATAGGTGCAAGAATTGGGTGTTAGAATCACCTTCTTCAAGCTACAACTCCATCGACTTTTGCCTCCAATCCATCTCATTTTTTAAATCCTCCTCTTGGACAACATTTTGGCATCTACGTCTCTCTTTTATATTTTTCATGCTTAAGTGCTCACCATCTTTCTTTTTGTCCAAGACTGCAATGGCTTCAAGGGCCCCCATCCTTGACCTTTCTCTTTGTACGTTCAGTTCCTTTTTATAATCAATCAAATCTGCCCTAATAGTATGAATCTTGCATGCAAAGGTATGTGCTGAGTTGCATGTTATTGTGAGGGGCTATTTACTATCTTGCTTTCTTTGTTGGACTTATTGTGTTATTTTTCCCTTGTCTCTTTCTATATAGAGACATAGGGACGACTTGGTAAAATAAGATTTCTTTTTTACTTCAACTTGGTATTAGAGCACCAGGTTGAGGTCTCCATAAAAAAGAACCCTAACCCCACCTTAAGCTCTTTCACCGGGAGCCACCGCCGCCACCACTAGCGGCAACGTCGGTGTCGGATCATTGCCGTAGCAGCAGTCGCATCATTGACTACCGCTGCCGCTGCTGTCGTACCCGGAGCTTCGTCGTGTCGCAGCGCCTGATTGTAGTGCTGCTGCCCTTGCTTGCCGTCGCCCTGTAATAGCCATCGCCTGAGCGTCGCAGCGCCTGATCATGGCACTGCTATGGCCACTCGCCGCCACCCTACTGCTGCGGGGTAGCCTGATTGCCGCTCTCGGCCTGTGTTATTGCTGCGCCTCGCCTTGAAGCCCCTGTAGCACGTCATCACACCTTGGTGCACGTGCTACAGTAGCGTGGGTCGTAGCTGCAGCGCAGCCACCGTCATTCTCCTTGTTTTGCTGCCGCCCAGGTCGTCAGACAGAAGGATTAGTGTCTCCAAGAACTTTGTAGGAAGGTTCTTGAATATTGAGGGATGAAAATTTGAAGTAAGAACCTTCCTATGGGTGGTATGAGTTTGTTGATCTCTTGATCTGATTTAGTGTGTGTATTCCCTGTTTTGAATGTTTTTTTTTTGGTGTGTATTCCCCCGATTGCTTGATTCTTGGGGTGTGTATTTGCCAGTGAAGTGTTGGATATTTTGTCTGTGGAGTGCGGGGTGTGTATTGCCCAGAGTGTTGGTATTTAATCCAGGATTTCAGATCTGCTGTTTAGGCTTATTCGTGTGTATTTATAGTTATCATGTCTGCATCAGATGCTTCTGAGGTGTCTTCAGGACAATGTACAGAAAGTGGGGTGTACAAGAGCCCCTTCTTTGCTCCGATTACAAAATTGGATGAGATCAATTACTCCCGTTGGTCTCAAACCTTGTCACTGTGGAAGGCTATGATAAGAAGCATGCGCTTATGAAAGCACCATCGGAGTAGAAAATAGGAAAATATGCAACTTGTAATTGGGATGATGCTATGGTGAGAGCCTGGATCTTGAATAGCGTAATTCCAAGGATTGATGATGAAGCTATGTACTACAATTTTGCCAAAGAGATGTGGGATGGCCTGAAGATGGCTTATTCACATGAGTTGAATTCAACTCAAGTATTTTAGATCCACTTTGATTTATGCCATCTCAAGTAGGAGGAGATGAGTGTGTCTCAGTATTAGTCCACTATAAAGGGGTTATTGGAGAAATATAATGCATGTAGGCCGATGTGTACTACTACATGCAAGGACCACAAGGAGTTTGCAGCCCACATGTTCCTTGCAGGACTGAGTGATCACTATTCTGCGACTCGTTCACAGATTTTGACCCTCTCTGAGCTTCCTCCTATTGAGGAACTTTATAAGAGGCTGAGTAGGATGCAAATTTAGCTTACTCATGATGCAGTTGTTACCAATAGAGCTTCGGCTCATGCTGCCGTTAACACTTGTGGTGGTAGTGGAAGCTTCTTTCGTGGCAAAGGTAGAGGCCGAACTGATGGTGGTTGTGCAAGCCTACATGTTCTTATTGTGGTAGGCTTGGCTATGTTGAGGCTAAGTGTTGGAGTAAGCTTGGTTGTCCTACTGTGGCCAACTGGGCTTCCATTACATCATCTCTAGGTGTGAGCACTGAGGTAGTTTCCTTTGCGGCGGCAGACTATGATGCAGTTGTGCAACGGCTAGCACAGTTGACCCATGAGTAGCCTCAATTCTCCAGCACTGCAGCCTATGCATCTGCATCAGGTATGAAAGGGTCATGGTTGATTGATTTAGCTGCATCTGATCATTTGATAAGAAACTCCTAGTGCTTTAGGGAATTACAGAAGACACCACAGGAACATTCAGTGTAGTTGGCAGATGGTAGATATGCCCCCAATGGTGGTAAGGGAGGGATATCTGTTACACCCTCCATGCATCTTGATGATGTGTATTATGTGTCGAACATGGCAATGCAACTGCTATCTATTAGTTATATTATTAAGCAGTTAAATTGTCGTTCTATTTTTGACGCTGGTGGATGCACTTTTCAGGACCGCATGATGTGGAGGACGATTGGTGGTGGCCATGAGGGGTGTGTGTATCGGCTAGTTTAGAGTCTAGTTGTTGTAGCTTGTCAGACGACTATTGCGGGGAGTGCCTTGCAGTGGCACGGAAGATTAGGTCATCCTTTATCGAACAAGTTAAGCCGTGTCATTCCTCACTTGCTTCCTGTCATGAAGATTTAGTGTGATGCATGTCAGTTGGGAAAGCATCACCGTGCCAGTTTCCGACATCTATCCAGTCTACCAGTTCTGCTTGTTTTGATTTGCTGCATTGTGATGTCTGAGGTCCTAGCTGTGTGGCAGACTGTTAGAATTTTAGATATTATTTGTTATTTGTTGATAATTTTTCTTGCTTATCATGGACCTTTTTGATGAAGAATAAATTGGAAGTTGGCTCTTTGATTTAGCAATTTGTGGTGTTTGTGAAAAATCAATTTAGTGTATGCATTAAGAAAAACAGAATAGATAATGCATTAGAATTTTGCACAAAGAAACTAGCTGATTTGTATGGATCAATGGATATTGTGCATCAGATATCATGTCCTCATACATCGCAGCAGAATGGGATAACTGAAAGGAAACACCACCACATTCTGGATATAGTTAAAGCTTTACTTATCTAGAATATTGTTCCGCATAGTTACTGGGGAGATGTGGTTCTTACTGCGTGTTATCTCATTGACAGGCTCCTCTCCTCTATGTTGCATGAGTAGATTCCATGGAGTATCTTATATCTTGATGTTGACTTATTTCTTGTGCCACCGAAGATCTTTGGGTGTGTGGCATTTGTACACCTCCTTGGGCCTGGTTGTGATAAATTGGCACTAAGGGTGGTTAAGTGTGTATTTTTGGGATGCTCACGCATGCAGAAGGGATACAGGTGTTTTGATCCCATACACCAGAAACACTATGAGAGTGCGGATGTAACTTTTCATGAGTCTATCCTTTATTTTTCTACATCAGGCCATCAATTGAGAGAGATAGAGGTAGCTGCTCTTATGCCTGTACCTCCTATATCCTTGGAGGATTTTTCTCATAGCAGTGGTGTATCTACTACAGATTATACTGTGGGCACTTTCAAACCTGTACCACTTGATGAGAAGACATTTAAGAGTGCTACATATTTGCTACCAGTTACTTATAGAGAGAAGGCACACCTCCTCTTCTTTAGTTCCTATTGACCCAACATCGTCCTCTCCCGCTCAAGTATGTATTGGCAATATTGATGAGTCTTTTGCTCATGTGTCTTCACGGTTCCTAACTCTACCTACAGATGAGGATATTTCCATTGCTATCAGGAAGGCTCCGAGATACTGTGCATAGTATCGTGTTGTTGGCAGTGTTGTTTCTTCAAGTTCTCTTGGGTCAGAGTTTCATGCCTTTACAACTGCAGTCTCCAGTATGGAGATATCTACTTCCTACCAGTAGGCTCTCATGCATCCACATTGGAAAGCGGCTATGGAAGAGATGTCTGCACTTACTGATAGAGGCACCTGAAGTTGTCTTGCTTTACCTTCTGGTGCGCACTTGGTTGGGGCCAGATGAATCTTTACCTTGAAATATAACCCTGATGGGTCTATTTCTCGGTATAAGGCTCGCCTTGTAACCAAAGGATTCACCCAGACCTATGTGGTGGATTTCCTGTGGCATGACTCTCTACAGTTCGTATTCTTGTCTATGTTGTAGCTCATTATGGATGGCATCTTTACTAGCTGGATGTCAAAAATGCCTTTCTATATGGAGACTTGGAGGAGGAGATATACATGCAACGGCTACCTGGTTTTGAGGTTCAGGGGGAGTGTGTGTGCAAACTTCGTAAGGCTATTATGGCTTTAAGCAGAGTCCTTGAGCTTTGTTTCAGCGTTTGTTTGAGACACTCTCTATGTTTGGGATGCAAAAATCTTCTTCTGATCATTCCTTATTTGTTGGGAAGACCAGTATTGGTACCGTGGCTTTATTGGTATATGTTGATGAGCTTATCCTTATAGGCGATGATGCAGAAGGTATTACTCAGGTGAAGGAGTATTTGGCTTGCCAGTTTGTCACGAAAGATCTTGGGAAGCTGAAATATTTTCTAGGTATTGAGATCGCCACGAGCGAACAAGGAAGGTATAGCGATGTCTCAAAGGAAGTATGCACTCGATATTCTTTAGGAGACAGGCATGCTAGGATCCAAGAAAGTCAACATGCTTATCATGTGTGATACCAATAACGATGACCTCAGCATAAATACATCATTGTTCCACATCATCAACATATCCCCTGGTCTCCCAACAGATTTGACATCCGCAATATCCATGTATTGATCACCACAAATTGAGTTTTTCAGTTGTGTATTTATCCTCTTGAGGTATGTTTTTTGCAATAAAACAAAATCAACCTTCCATTCTACAAGTATCTTCTCAAAGTAGACCCTAAGATTCCAAGATAGGGCTCTAACTATTAGAACATTTGCAACTTACCCCCTGATTGACCTTCTTCACATTTAAGACCGCAACCACGCGAAGTCCTAGAAATAGGGAGCAGAGAAATTAAGAAGATTAGCCCGAAACCAAGAACCCGGAACATTTGTCTTGATCAAAGATGGAAACTTTATCGAGTTAGAGCTCTCCTCACCAAGTTCAGATTCATTTCCGGATCTGGGTGCCACCTGTGAAGAGTGATTTGAAATATTCTTTTTTTTCATCAACCAGCCCTGCCAAATCAAGAATGAAGTGAGGAACCAATTCAGGAATGCAATCATGTTACAAATCAGGAGCGAAATCTGAAACAACCTTTGACGCAACAACTGGCCTAGTAGGTGTTATGAATTTGAAATTTAGTGCCAGCTATAGGTTTCCAAAACTGCTTCACCAGAGGAGTGGCAACTCCGGCAACCATAGCAGTACTCCGGCAACCATAGGAGTGGCAACACCAGAGGAATGACCACACTGAACCAGCTCCGTGGTCATTGCATGGAAGGTGACAACCCATGAAAAACCTCCATGTCACAGCACCATCTCTGGATGCACGAGCAAAACCTCGTCAATCATCACTATCGAGATATCACCCTTACAAAGGTGAAGCCCTTCACACCTTCTAATTCTTGCAAAAGGTGCACAAAGAGCCTAGACGATCTCCACGGTGTGCAATCTCAATGGAAAACCTCATATGCAAAATTTAATGATTGGCCTCATTGGAGGTCTACCATCAAGAGCTCCATCATGAATTGTTGGCAGCCTCCACTCTACGATAGACCCCCCAATACGCATCTCCCCAAATTTCATAGAATCAATGTTAGATCGAATGAGACCAAAGAGAAAATCCTCACTAGAGAAAATCGAGCAATCTACCTGCTATGAGTCAAGGTTCTTCATTTCAATCTTCAACCTCACCTTTGACAAAGCCACCTTACCCTTAATAATCTCCCTTACCAAAGAGGATCATAATAGACAATCTAGTGAGTCCACCATTGGTGATCACAGTGCCTCAATTGAAGAAAATAAACTTCCTTAGGTTGCTAAGAAATCCTTACACCTCTATATAGGTGTGGGAAAAGTACATCATAAACCCACTACACAAAATAAAATAACACAACACCTTTTACAAATATAAATATAACTCAACACTCCCCTTCAAGCTGGAACATATATATCCATCATGCTCAGCTTGTTTTTACACTTCTCAAATTGGGGATGTGGCAACAGCTTGGTAAATATGTTAGCAGTTTAGTTTGAGGAGGCAAGACAAGTAGTATGAAGCAGATCTTGTTGAATCAAACTCTTGGTGTAATGACAATCTACTTCCACATGTTTTGTTCTCTTATGGAACATAGGATTGTTTGCAATATAGGTAGCAGCCCAGTTGTTACAATGTATCTCCATAGGTTCCTGAACATCAACATGAAGATCTCGTAACAGAGATCTGATCCATATCATTTCAGTAGTAGTATATGTCATGGCCCTATATTCAGACTCAGCATTAGAACGTGCAACAACACTTTGTTTCTTGCTCCTCCAGGTTACCAAGTTCCCAGCAACAAAGGTACAGAAACCAGTAGTAGACTGCCTATCCCCGACATCACCTGCATAATTTGCATCTGAGTATGCAACAACGGCCATAGGTGCCTTTCTCTAAAAAAGAATGCCTTTACCTGGACATCCCTTGATGTACCTTAACACCTGTATTACAGCCTACTAATGAACCTCAGTGGGTTTATCTAAGAACTGACTCAGCTTCTCCACTGCAAGGCTAATATCTGGCCTAGTGATAGATATAACAGCTTCCCCACCAGCTGTCGATATACTTTCTTGTCTTTTAGCTTCACATTATCCTCAAATAGATGAATTTTAGGATCCATAGGAATATTTGCATCTTTGGATCCTAGCATGCTTGTCTCCTGAAAAATATCAAGGGCATATTTCCTCTGCGATATAATTGTCCCTTGCTTACTTGTAGCAAACTCAATGCCTAAAAAATATCTCAGCTTTCCAAGATCTTTCATGACAAACTGGTTTACCAAGTATTTCTTCATCTAAGATACACCCTCTGCATCATCGCCTGTAAGAATAAGATCATCTACATACACAAGTAAAGCCACTGTACCCCTACTGGTCTTTCTTACAAATAGTGAATGATCCGATGAAGATCTCTGTATCCCAATAACAGACAATGCTTCTGACAGGCACTAGAACCAGGCTCGGGGGTTATGCTTAAGACCATAAATGGCCTTACGAAGCCTGCATACACACTCCCCCTGAATCTCAAAGCCAGATGATTGCTGCATATATATCTCTTCTTCCAAATCTCCGTACATAAATGCATTTTTAACATCCAACTAATGTAACTGCCATCCATAATGAGCCGCAGCAGATATAAGAATTCGAACAGTAGACAGTCGTGCAACAGGGGAGAACGTGTCAAAGAAATCCACCCCATATGTTTGGGTGAATCCTTTGGTGACTGAGCTGGCCTTATACCTTGAAATAGACCCATTTGGGTTGTATTTCAAGGCAGAGACCCATCATGCTCCAGCAAGATGCGTGTCAGACGGTAAAGGTGATAGCTCTTAAGTACCTCTGGTAGTAAGTGTAGACATCTCATCCTCCATAGCTGCCTTCTAGTGTGGATGTAGTAGAGCCTGCTTGTACGAGGTAGGTAACTCAGCACTAGAAGCAACAGCTGTGGATGCATGAAACTCCAAATTCAGAGAATCAGTAGTAACACCACTCCCAGCAACACGATACTGGGCACAAGATCGCGGAGCCTTTTTAATAGCAATAGGAATATCTTCATCAGTACTCATGGAATCAGGATCTGGAGAATTATCCTCAGGTGGCAGACTCCCACCTACACATCTGCTGACACTGTGCCTGAAAAAGTCTCCTGAGTAGGAACCACCTCTAGGTTATCAACACTAACCTGAGGAGTTTGTGGAATAGATGGAGGGGGCTTTGTCCTATACACAACTAGCAACTAATAGGTGTGACCCTTGAAGGTTCCTTCAACCATTAGTGCTGGTCTGAATGTGCTGGTAGGTGGCTCATCAACCTGAGAAGGGCTACTAGTATCAGTGAATATACCAAATGGTATAGGAGCAACTGGTACAGGTGCATTCTTCGGCACACTCAGCACCTGCCTGGCAGCAACAGAAAAATAAGGTATTGCTTCATGAAAGGTGACATCTACACTGATATAATGTCTCCTGTGTAGGGGATCAAAACACCGATACCCTTTCTGAATATGAGAATAGCCAAGAAACATACACTTGATTGCTCTATGTGCTAATTTATCACGCCCAGGTCCATGGAGGTGTACAAAAGCCATGCACCTAAATGTCTTGGGTGGAAGATCAAACAACTCATTATTTGGATAAAGCACTTACCATGGTATTTGCTCGTGAATCACTGAGGAGGGCAATCTATTAATAAGGTAGCAAGTAGTGAGAACTGCATCTCCCCAATAGTTCTGTAGCACACTGTTATGGATAAGAAGAGCTCTGGCCATTATCAAGGATATGTCTGTGCTTTCTCTCTACGAATCCATTTTGCTAAGAACATGGTTTAAAAAGGCACGCCTCGAGGCACGTGAGGTGTACGCCTCCAGGTGAGGCATCAAGATTTCGCCCCGAGGTGGTAGCCTCAGGTTGTTGACCAGAGGTGTGCACCTCACTTTGGTCGAGGCGCTCGAGGCGTTGAGGCACATCTGAGGCGCCGCCTCAGGTGCAGCAGCATCTTCAGATAAGGAGGAGCATCGCCGGTGCTGCAGTAGCTGTCGTTGGAGGGTTTTGGCTGATTTCTTCCCTTGGAAAAGATGGGATGGAAAGGGAACGGCCTTGGAAAAGATGATTCAAGGTGTATATGAAACCAATCCTTGTCCACCACCTAAAAATCACAAGTAAATCATGAGTAGACTACTCTTGGTTCAGCTTAGAGTTGCTTAGGCCATTGCTTGGAGGTATGCCTAATGGCAAACAAGAAGTTTTTTAGAGGATTAGAGGCAATTGATAAAGATCAGTCCTATACCTCTTCCCCAATATTTTGACCCTTGAGAAGACCCGAACTGTAAAGGGTTTGGTACAATTGTGAGGACCAGCGTAAGGGCTTTATGTTTGGATATTGATCTAGCCTTAGCTTCAGGTTCAAAGTTAATGATATAAAATCATCTACTAGCTCCCCAATTCAAGGTGAGTTTTCAATCATACAATATGATGATATAAATCATATATAAATAACTTGTGATGATGATAAATCATTTTTTTTTTTTGAAAGAGGAAATGGTAGTTATCCAGGGTGATAACTACCCAAATATATTAATTAGAGAATCAACAACCTCCGCCAATACAAAGGGCAAACCCCAAGATCCCCCACTCACAGGGATCCACTCCAAAGATTAAACAAAAAAATTACAGACTCCACAAAATTCTCCACATAAGGCCTCTGGCCTTTGAAGACCACAGCATTTCTGCCCAACCAAATGCCCCATAACACTGCCAACGGCCTGACCCTCTCCTTCTTCGTAACCTACCCATCACCCCCTCCACCTCTGAAACTGTGCCAAAACTCTTCAAAAGATCGGCATTTCCACCACCCCGCTCCCACCCGGCTCCATATCTACACCGCAAACGGGTAGGTGAAAAAATGGTTGTCAATCTCTTCCTCCCCACCTCCACACAAAGGGCAAACCTTACTCTCTCCAGGAGCCCACCTCGCCCTCCAAACCTTTGTCACAAGTCTCCTCCTCCTAAGTAGCCAGACAAAGATCTTGACCTTTGAAGGACATGCGGCCTTCCAAATCTGTCTGCAATCCCTCATCAGATCCAAATCACCTGTGGAGTCTCCGCTGGACAATCTCTTGTAGGCAACCCCCACCGAGAAATTACCTTCATCCTAGCCAAACATATCAATACCGGAAATCGGTTGCAGCTCTTCTAACTCTTCAAGCAGTCTCTGGAAATCATGAGCTCTCGCATCTGAAAGGTTTCCTACAAAGCACGGGTACCACCTACCTTCTCACACCTCAGCCACTGACGCCTCTTTGCTCTGGGACAAAGCAAACAATCTCGGAAATCTTCCAGCAAGCGCACCATTCTCCATTCAGTCATCTAGCCAGAGCCTGAAAATCTCTTCCGTTCCCACCACCGGAACAAAACAGTTCTGCACCCTAGGAGCCACCGCCGACAATCCTTTCAAGAAGTGCGAAGCATCCCTCGGTGGAGATATTAGATCCCACCGCACCGGGCCACCACAAGCCATCCCGAACACCTTGCCCACCAAATCCTCCCTGCACTCCAAGAGGGTCCCCACCCACTTCACCAACAGGCTATCATTAGACCTCCCCAGGTCCCTCACTCCAAGTCCCCCCTCCACCGGTCTGCAAACCTCCTCCTATGCTACCAACCTGACACCAGGCCCACTCGTCCCCTGGTTGGACCAGAAGAAATTCCTCAGAAGCCTCTCTATTCTTAAGACAACCTGCTTGGGCATCTTCAGGACAGACGTGAAATACGACGGCATCGCTGCTAGAACTGCCTTAAGCAAGACCAATCTTCCACCCCTTGACAGAAGCTTGGACGCCCACCCTGCCAATCTCCCCTCCAGCCTCTTCACCAGGGGAGCCTAGTCTCTTACCAGAATCCTGCCATCCGTCAATGGTAAACTTAAATATCTGATCAGAAGCTTCACCTGCTCTGTGCCAAGACCTAAGCTACACCCCCTCGCCTCTGCTTTAGTTAAATTGAAGGGGACAAAATCGGATTTAGACAGGTTGATCTGCAGCCCCGAGGCCTCACCAAATAAGAAAAGTAAAACCCGCATTCTCCTGGCTTCCGCTTCCCTGCCTTCAATGAAGAAAATCGTATCATCCGCATATTGCAGCAACGGAATACTCATCTCGTCTCGCAGAGAGAAACCCTTCACTAAGTTCCTCTCACACGACCTCTTGGCCGCCCTCGCAAGTGCATCTACTGCAATAACAAAGAGCATTGGGGCCAAAGGATACCCTTGCCTCACCCCCCTCCTCGGCTGAATCCAATCCCCTGCCTGGTTTCCATTGATAAGTACCGAGAAAGACGTTGTGGTGACACATCTCTTCATCTAGTCAATCCACACCGGCAGGAAGCCCCTCTTCACCAAGGACGCCCAAAGAAACGACCATTGAACCGAGTCATAAGCCTTGTTGAAATTAACTTTCCACAAGAAAGCCTTCTTCTTACTTCTCTTCCAGGATGATAGGATCTCTGAGGCCAACACATAACCTTCCAAAATATTCCTGCCGGGGACGAAAGTTGTTTGCACCGGGTCTACAATCCTAGCCAGGGTCCTCCTCAATCTATTCGCCAGGAGCTTCGCCACAATCAGGCAGATAGCATTCGAGAGGGTTATTGGTCTGTACTCCTGGATCTCCTCAGCACCCTCCTTCTTTGGCAACAAGAACATGTAGAACTTGTTCAACCTGTTGAAGCCCAAATTTCTAGCTCTAAATTCTTGCATGACCTACATCACATCCTCCACCACTGGCCAGAACTCCTTATAGAAGGCAACCGGAAAACCGTCCGGACCCGGACAACCATCAGCGTTCAACCCCCAGATTGCCTTGTGGACCTCATCCTCCTCAAACGGACCTGTCAAAAAATCGACTTCTGTATCCCCGATCCACGGTATCTCAGACCCCAACCATTTCCACCTTCCCCCATGTCGTTTCTCGGTAAACTCTCTGAAATACTTCGCAGCTGCCCCCCCCAACTGCCCTCTTCCCATAAACTCCTCCCCATCCACCACCAACTTGTTAATCCAATTCCTCTTCCTCCTTCCTGATGCAGCCATATGAAAAAACTGAGTGTTGGAATCGCCTTCCTTTAGCCATCTCTGCCTAGATCTCACTTTCCACTCCATCTCCACCTGGTCTTCCTCTTGTATCACCTGTAGCTGCCTCGCTCTGCTGACCCTGTCAACGTCAGAAAGGAGACCAAAATCTTCCACCCCGTCCAGTCGTGCAATCTCACCGAGAGCTTCTTCTCTCCTCCTCCCATGTTCCTCCCTAATCTTCTTCCTATGGATCTTCAGGAAGGATCTCAAATCCCGCAGCTTAGCTTCCAATCTGGCCGCCGTCGAGCCATCGACATGAACCGACCTCCACCGCTCCTCTACCAACCCCCTGAACCCCTCTTCAGGGAGCCATGCCCGGTCGAACTTAAAATATGTACCATGCCTCCAATCCTCATTCGTTAACCATAACAAGGGAGTGTGGTCCGAGAACGGCCACTCCATGGGTCTAACCTCCGCTATAGGGAATAGCTTAGCCAACATCGTCGAGGCGAAAAATCTATCGATCCGGGATCGCTGTCCTCCAGACCTCCTCCAAGTGAAATGATAGGACGAAGGTGGCATGTCAACCAGCCCCTGCTCCGCAATAAAGCCCGCAAACACGTCAAAACCTTGGTCCACTCCCCTATGGCCATCCGGTCTATCCTCTGCCAGCAAAGTGACATTAAAATCACCACCTATCAACTAAGGTATCCCCTAAAATGCTGCCGCAACTCGGCTCAGATCCTCCCACAAAGCATGCCTCCTTCAACCCTCTGTCGAGCCATAAATCGAAGAAAAGAGCAAACACGTATTGTCCCGGTGCCTCTGTAACCTGACAGTGACAACATGGGACCCCGCCAACGAGTCCAGCAAGGAGAAAGTATCATCCTTCCATCCCACAACAATTCCACCTGCACTTCCAACCACATTCTGGGCCAAGAACCCCCCAAATCCACCTCCTCCCACCTCCCTGCATAGCCTCTCATCACAACTCCCCCATTTCGTCTCCTGGAGAAAGACCACGTTAGGGCCCCACCTCTGAAAATACCCCTGCAGAGCCACCCGCCTCGAGGGGTCATTCAAATCCCTCACATTCCATGACAGGACCTTAGTCATGTAGAGTCCCGGGAAACTCCTTGTGTCGACCGCCTGAACCCCATCTCCACAGCCACCTCATCCACCTCTCCCTCCTTCAACACCACACACCGACCGGGCAATCCCCCCCCACCATCGCCCCCCGGTCTACCCTGCCCCGCAGTCACCCCCTGTCCGCAGCCAGTGCCTGCGCCCCCTGCGACAAGACCTCCTCTACAGGCCGCACTACCTCCGCATTAGCCCCTCGTGCCTCCATTGCGTCCTCCACCACCCATTGCCCCTCCTCGTCACCAGAAACCCTCAAGACGGCCCTTGCCCTGCCCCTGCCCCCTACCAGGCTCACCTTTGACACTTCGCCATGCCCTCCGGAAGGCGAAGCGACGCCTATCTCCACTCGTCTCCGATGTCGACTCTCCCCAACTCCGCTCCCAGTTGAAGCCGTCACGGCGTGCCCCCTCCGGTAGGACCACCTCAGCTTGTAGGTAAGCCGCTGCGGCACAGGCATCCCCGGCTTCCACCTTCGCGCGCGCCCCACCTTGCCAACCATACTGCATCTCACTGCCCAGTTCGATCTGTTGAGGGTGCGTCGCGGGCCTCCAGTCGCAGCCCTAA
Source organism: Thalassia testudinum (assembly GCA_037157565.1). Classification (NCBI taxonomy): domain Eukaryota; kingdom Viridiplantae; phylum Streptophyta; class Magnoliopsida; order Alismatales; family Hydrocharitaceae; genus Thalassia; species Thalassia testudinum. Next base: position 16,888,047 of record JAZHRO010000015.1, on the reverse strand, counting down.
TCCGCTAGCTTCATTGGATCGAAGCGTTGGGTTCGCCCGCGAGGCGAGGTTCGAACCGACAACCCCATCGGGTCCACCACCCCCATTAATCGGGTCCAACCCGCCCGACCCGGGTCCGTCGCAACCGCACTCCACAAGACCCAGGGTCTCCTCAGCGACGACTTCCTCAACGTCGCAGATTCCTCCACAATCTCCTCTGCAAGACTCGCACCAACCTCCGAGATCCTCGCCCTTTCACCTTGCCCAAATCGCGCCCCGGGGATCGCAACCGCCGCGCCATCCTCGCCACAACCTTCGGACTTCCTAAAAGCAGTCGACCCCTCGTCCGCTCGCCCACCACCTCCGCCTCCAGGCATTGCCGTCGCACTGCCAACCACCGCCTCAGCGAAGGGTTTAGGTCTACCAGATTCCCGCGAGACGCAAACCAGCTAGGAGGAGCTCCCCCATCTGAGGGCCATCCTCTCCACGAGCTGCCGCCCCGGTTTCATCTCCACCCATGCCTCGAACCGCGACAGGTCCACCGACCTCAGGCACAGGCTTTCGCAGCTCCAGAGCCTCGAAAAAGGGGCAACCACCACCGCTGCCACCTCCACCATGCGGAGGAAGAGGGGAACCCCCTCAATCATCACCTTCTGCCTCGCGCCAGTCGGCGGTCGCTCCTCCAACGCGCCATCCGACCTCACCGGCCAACGACACTGCACCACGCCCCGACCACACCGCAGCACCTTGAAGGCCAGACGTTGCAGCTCCTCCCGACCGAGTCCCAGCAGCACTAAGCACCCACTCTTGAGGGAAGCCACCCCAAAGGATCCCCAGCCAGTCCCCAAGAAGGCCACGACAGCCCTTCTCAGAGCTCCCACATCCACCTCCCCCTTCAGCACCACCGCCACCATAGTCGACGCCAACCTCCCTTCCAGCGACCCTATTTCCTCCGACCAAGGTGCCTTAACCTCCACGAGAGGCACCCCCTCCGGGGGGGTGGAGGCGTCCCCACCCTCCTCGAAGACACCTTGCCGCCCGGACCACATAGCCCATAGGCCGACCTTCGGTGACCCAGACCACCACAACATAGGCATCTCACCGGTTCTCTGCAGCCTGCCACCACATGCCCCCTACCGAGGCACTTGAAACATCTCACCGGCGTTGCTCCCCTCCGTGACCTCCTCCTCACCTTCGTCCAGCCAGAGCCGTCTCTTCCCCCTCACTCGCCTCTCTCCCCGCGCACCTCTTCTCGCTCTCTCTCTCTCGCTCATGTCTCTCCGGAATGGCATGAGAAATACAAGCATGAACCCTACCTTGATGATGATAAATCATACCATCTACAATTCATACCATATGATGAAACAGTGAGTTTTCGTACTCATAACTAAGTCATAAGTCATATCCCATATCATCATATATAAATAAGGTGAGTTTTCATACTCATATGATGAATTGGTGAGTTTATATAAATCATATATGAGTTTATATAAATAAGGTGTGTCGTATCAATTTTCTTATTTTTTATGCAAATCCTGAGGCTTACGCCTCACCTCAATGAAGGCAAATTGCCTCGGATCGCCTCGCGTTTTTTTAAACCTTAGCTGAGAAGTGTGAGGACATGAGGTCTGATGAATTATACCATGTATGCCATAGAATTCTGCCAATTGACGAATATAAAACTCCAGTGCATTATCATATCTGAGAGTCTTGATGCAAACATCAAACTGATTTTTTATCATCAACACAAACTTCTCAATCAGTGGACATACTTCAAACTTATTCTTCATGAGAAATGGCTAGGACAATCTAAATAAATCATCGACCACAATCAAATAGTACCGATGTCCTGCTCAATCATGAGTCCTACTGGGCCCCTAAACATCAAGATGCACTAACTGAAAACATGAAGTTGAACGTGGTCCTGTAGCAACTGGAGAGGAAGATCTATGGTGCTTCCCAAGTTGACATGCATCGCAGGAAAGTTGTGTAGTTGGGGACACATGAGGAATAAGCCTGCGTAACTTTTCCAAAGAAGGATGGCCCAATCGTCTATGCCACTGTAGAGCACTCCCAGATGTGATACTAACCTGACATGCAGCAGCCATAGGACCCTACTGAAGTCGGTAAACTCCATATCCACTACCAATAATCTTCCCTGTCATTCTATCCTGGAATATACATCCACGCTCATCAAAGATGACCCGACAATTCATCTGCTTAATGATCTCATTGACAGAGAGCAAGTTCATGGATAAATCTGGAACAAACTGAACATGATTAAGCTGCATAGAAGGGGTAACATTAATTTCCCCTTGACCACTAATAGGAGCAAGTCGCCCATCAGCCACCTGTATTGTACGACCCTGAGGGATAGGTTGAATCTGTCCAAAGCACTGCTGATTCCCGGATAAATGATTAGAAGCACATGAATCAATCAACCACGTCACACCAGTGGTTTGAGTATCACCCACGGCAATTCCTAGTGCAATCTCTGACTGAGACACTGCCATGTTTACTGAACTACACTGCTGCAAACAAAGTTCAACGTGCCACAGAGAAAGGTACACACCCTTGAACTTTTTCACACTTCAGATCTGAAAATTGACAGAAAATGGGGACTACACACCCGAACAAATATGCCAATTGGGAAATACACACCTCAAAAAACTCTGCTCACATGTGGTCAATACTCAAGGGGACTACACACCCCAAAAACATGCATCAAAGGGGAATACAGACTCCAAATCTAATAGATAAGATCTGAAAATACCATCATATCATCTTTTCAGAAGATTCTTGGCTTCAATACTCCATCAATTACGATCCAAAGATCTTCCAATCAGACACAAGGCAGAGACGTGCCCTCTCTCTGTTGCCAAACACCAACAGCAGGAGAGAGAGCACAAAAAAAATCAGCGGCTAGGCTTGAGCGGTGGTGGCAGGTGGCCTGCAGTAGCTCTTCCCAGCGTTGTGGCCTACTGCTGCCGCCACCAGCAGCGGTGGCCTGCTGCTGCTATGCCACTGGCCCTACGCTGTTGCTGCTGGCGGCGACAACGATCCGGTGCTGCTGCTGTTGCTGGCGGCGGCAGTGGCTTGCTACTGGCCTACTACTGCAGTAGCTAGTGGCAGTAGTCGGTGCTGCTGCTGCTGCGGCGGCGGTAGCTTCGGCGAGAAGGCTTAAGGTAGGGTTAGAGTTTTGTTTTTGGTGGAGTCCTCAACCTTGGCTCTGATACCAAGTTGAAGAAAACAAACTTCCTTAGGTTGCCAAGAAATCCCTATACCTCTATATAGGTGTGGGAAAAGTACATTATAGACCCACTACACAAAATAAAATAATACAACACCCCTTACAAACATAAACATAACTCAATAGCCTTGAACTCCAATGTTGGAAGACCGGGTGGAGGAGGTAGAACTCAAAATGAGTTCATCCTCGTCGGAAAAGTGCTCTTGCAATGCCCACAGCCCTTGCACAAAAGACACACCACCGGATCATGGCAATCCTTCCCAACATGACCCCTTGCGCGGCACCTGTAGCACACGGTCTAGCGAGAGCAAGAGAGAACCTGTATTCCCCCATTGCCCTCCCTTGCTTTCCCTCTCCCTCTCCCTCTCATTTTTCACATCCCTAGTGTTTCTCAAAGTCTGGAAATAATGTGCCATTTTTTGATATACCTGAGATATTTGCTTGCCAAAATGACATTTCCGACGTGATTTTGTTGATGGTGAAACCTATTTTCTGTTTTGGCTGCTTGTAGTTAGCTTGAATATAGTTGCATATCCAGCTTCCTTGAACTACATGTGGCCTAAATTGTTTATATATAAAACCTATTTGTTGGACTTATTTATTCGGAATTTTCACAAGAAGATGCTGAAGTGATATTCTAGTCATACATTTTTTTTGAATTGTAGAATTCAGGATTATTGCTCTGAAGACAATATATCCCAACAAATAGGTTATGCAAAAGATGCTGCAACAATATCACATTTTTAACAATGAGAAGGGATTAGGGAAAGATTGAGGAGTGAGTGATGACAGGGAGAGTGGGGCCGAACCTGAGGGTGATGGAAGATGGCTAGCAGCTTATGAAGGGGGACAAGGTATATAGGTAAGAAGTTGGCAAAGGTGTCATATAGTAGTTGGATCATGTGGGGTGCTTCGTTGGTCTTTGCTTCTTTGAGCGAGTGGGTCCTAAGATGCTTTCATGCCTTTCTTTTGATCCAATTTGAATGGGTTTGCTGACAGTGATGTATCCACATTTTAATTGGTTGGGTGATCAGTCTGCTTTGTGTTGGAGGAGCCGTCTAGCCATTATAGGATGGCTCAGGTGGTTGAAGCACCATTCTTTGCTGGCTGCCAGGAAATCTTGAAAATGTTGAAAAGAGTTTTGTGGGTGACCTTGTGGGGGATTGTGGTCTCCAACTTATAAGAAGGGTGGTTTTAGAGGCACTAAAGGGAATGATTGATTTCTGCATGGTATGAGTATCTTCTTTGAAGGTTCTCACTAATGGTGAAGATGAAGCATGACAGAGATTCTTGACCCTTGATTGCAGGTTGGATCAGGAAGTTTCATCATGTGTCAAGGGTGGTTGAAGCATGACAGCACATCCATTGTTGCATTGCATCTACTTGTTCCCTTGTGCTTCTAGAGGATCTAAGTCTACCTTAGATATTTGGTTATAGCGGAGGCTTTTTTAGCTTCTCCTGGAAGGTTGAGGAGGAGCAACATAGTTTACTTTATCATTAGAGAACAGCTTGTTCTTTGTAGCCTAGGTTTTTCACCGTGTCAAATGTGCTTGCCATGATCCATCTCAAGCATGAGGGTGAATGCTTCATTGTCACCATTCTTAGCATCGTGGGGAGAGTGTGCATGCAAATTCAAGCTTCTAGGGCAATGGAGATGGGGTTGGTTTTGTTGGCGTTGAGATCCTCATCAAAGCGACGATAGCCTATAAGAAAGAGTATAAAAATGAGGGGATCATGGTAAATCATAATCACTATATTAGAATAGTACATTCAGTATCTTCACTCAATGGCTTCACAGGTGTCTTCCTTATTTTCTTTTCCTCTCAAGAATAAAGCTTCATCCTATTCTTGATGGGTTTTTTTTGAGGTCTATACATGGAGAGCCCTGCTCTTGAGGTCTTCATATTGGTAGGTCCACTTTCTTTGAGATCAGTGGGATAAAATGGAGAGCCCTGCTCTTGAGGTCTTCATATTGGTAGGTCCACTTTCTTTGAGATCAGTGGGATAAAATGAACCAAGTGATTTATTCAGTAGCCCCACCTCTCTATATATTCAGGTAGGAAAAGTACAAGACAACCCTATGTACAAATAAGAACAATAATGAAAAGAAACAATAATAGTTTTAAGATCGAAGGAGCACAACACTCTCCCTTAAGCTCGAGCATAGATGTCAATCTTGCTTAGCTTGGAACAACAAGCATCGCATGAAGATCGTGGTAATGGCTTGGTGAAGATGTCTATGGTCTGGTCATTTGAGGCAACATGGGTATTGTAGAGTAGTCTTTGTTGGATCAAGTTACGCGTATAATGGTAGTCTACCTCGACGTGTTTGGTCATCTCATGTAACATGGGGTTGTTGGCTATGTAAGTAGTTGCTTTGTTGTTGCATTGCATCTCCATGGGTGTGTCAACAAGTATGTGCAGATTTTGTTTGCTCAACCTCTCCTAAGGATGTTTTGGCGATTTTACAAATACCTAAAAGAAAATAAAATTTGGATAAACCACTATTTTTCTATCTTTAACCCCATTGCAGGTCTTTCATCTCAAAATCTTAAAGACAAGGAACGACGGTTGAAGATGTCATCGGTCTAGGTTTTAGGATTTGATGAATATAAAGAGTTTTATTGAGTTTAGATGTGTTGTAAAGAGCTCCCATCTACATTTAGGATCCCTAGACTTAGGCTCACAACACTTAGGCAAGACTTAGAAACAAAACCCAACTCAGAAAGAAACATATACCTCTGATATTTGAAAGATAAGTCGTCTGATATAGACATCCGACGACCAATTGCTATATACAAAGCCTTTGAAATTTAAACACTTAGAACTCAGATGACCAGAAACTTCTTTAGACATCCATAGGTCACTTCAGACGTCTGAACACATTCTCAGCCGTCTAATAAACTAACTATTGAGCTTAATCTCTTGGGCAGAACAAAATCCACATAGATTCACTTAGGAAATATTTTAATATTTTGTTCTAGATGTCCAATAATGGAATGTTAGACCCAAATTCACTTAACAAGAATTTTGTCAGATATAATCATGATCTTGGATTCTCAAGAAATCCTAATTCCAAGGTCATCATGACCTTCAGATGTCCAAACACTTGGGTAGACATTTGGGGAGACGTTTGACCTTCACAAACTAGATCCTTGTTTGGATCTGGTTTAATCCAGGAACAAACTCACATATTATTAGACGTCTACATTTTAAAATGCAAGTTTAGACATTTGATCCTTAGTAACAAGAACCCTGTTTACGTCCAATTAAATTTAGGAACATTGACCCTTTAGTTCTGATGACCAAAACTTTCATTAAATGCCTGATCGAAAAATTAGTTATTTGATTTAGATTTCAACCAAATAAATTGAGAAATGTCCCCAATGGCTAGGTGGAGCCTCCAAAGCCTTCTTGAAGGTTCTTTGAGGCCTACATATACCCTTTAACCCCTCTTTGGCTACATACACCAATTAAAGATAATTCATAAGCAAAAACTATAGCTCTCCTTATTCTTATTGCCCTAGTAATGTGCAAGTCTATTCCTTGGGATACACTCCCTCACTATTGTATTACTATTATCATCTTCAGGGAGTCCACTCACCCTTAATTGCTAAGATTATTTTTACATTTATTTGGGGGGCTTTATAGGGTGTTTTATTTTTCTTCTTTACACTTTATTGTATTTAGGTATTCAGCCTGTCGGATCCCTCTCTTTCGTGTGAAGGGAGAAGCCTCCATTTATGGATTATATTGAGGTACACCACCAACGTTTAAGTGGTGTGCATAGTGGATTGATCACTTGGTGCTCATAAATCCCAAGTCAAGGTTGATTGAGGTGGTGGTTTTCTCCCAATTTAAGTTTTCACCTAAAAATTATTGTGTTATTTGTGTGATTGAAATTTTTATTTGCTTGTCATAATTTAATTTTACTATTTATCCCCCTCTAGTTCAATTTCATATTTGTGAGAAGTGATCTTACCTACACCATCTCCATGGCTCTATACTCTAATTGAACACTGAATCTAGTGACAACTGTTTGCTTCTTGTTTTTTCATGTCACTTGATTCCTTGCCACATATGCACAAAAACCAATAGTGGATTTTCTGTCTGCCAAGTACCTTGCATAGTCTGCACCTGAATATCCTACTGCACTTATGGAGGTACCTCTACTAAACATAATTTCCTGTTCTGGTGCCTTCTTCAAGTATCTCTGTTGAGAGGATTGTGTGTTGGTTTAGTACCACATTGGAAGATGTGGACTTTCCGTTATGTGTGATGGCCTGTAAATAGGAGTGTACTCCCATTTTCCTTTGAGAAGAAATATAGAGAAAACACGTCTATTGGGTGCTTCTCCTGTGATTTTCTCCCCGCTCCTCGTGAGTAGGGTTTTCACGTAAACTAAAGTGTTCCTATGATTGTTTTATGCTTTAATTTATGCTTTTGCGTATTATATTTTTCAACTTGGTATTAGAGCAAGTCGATTCTTGGGTTATTTTTTTCATTCTTAAGATTATTATGTTTATCATTCTATTCCTGAAGAGTTAGGCATTGAGGTTAGATGAGAATAGCAGGAGTCCCAATTTCTTTCATTTCGAAGGAGCCAATGGTGATATGGAGGCCTTGCAGATCTTGCTGGGAGTTTCCGATGGAGATTACCATGTTCTCGTTGGTCGAGATGATCCCGTCGTTTGTGAAGAAGGTGACTGTTATCGCGAAGGAGTGCAGCGGCAGGGCCTTTGCCTTCAGCATACTTCGCGTGGGCGTGACATGTAGGTCTACTCGGCCCTCAACTCGATCGCATTGACAACGCCATTGAGGTTGCGCGTGAGGGTTAGGGCTTGATCGAGGGTGTACTCCATCTCGGTCATAGTAGTCGTTGAGGAAGACCATGAAGGCTGTGTCGAAGGACTCGCCCACGTATGCCTCGAGCACTAATTCGGCGGTGGAGGCGAGGTGATGAAAGCGAGAAGAGGCTCTGAGCAAGATCTTCGTTGGTGGTGGTGTGGACCATGCGATTGTTGCAAATAGCAGCGCTGACAATGAAGCCAACGCACATGGATCTCAAAGCGGTGGAGCGGAGATCAGAGCGTAGAGCACTCCCATGCGAAAATTGTGGTGAGGTGGAGAGCATCTCGTCGGAGATCTTACGCATAACTGTTGTTGACGATGATGAAGGTGGAGAAGATGGAGATGACCTAGCGATGATGACGGTGGAGATCAGCAAAGATCTTGCACGATGTTGCGAGATGGGAGGTGAAGCTTGCAGCGGCGTGGTAGTAGCAGATGTGTTGGAGATCATCACGACGGCTTGTTGGGTTTCTATTGAACCCTAAGGTCTTGTGGGCATTTTATATACTTGGTCGTTTGTTATCTTGTTCTCACCTAGTGGTTATGCAAAAAAAAAAGGGAGAGAAAGAAAAGTGAAAAGAAAAAAAATGAAAAAGAGGAAAGGTGAAAAGGAAGTGGCGGCAGCATAAATAAGAAGAGGATATAAAAAAAATGGAAAAAGAGGAAAGAAAGAGAGAAAAAAGGAGAGGAAACTGTCATGGGGGGTAAGAAAAAAAATAAAAAAATAAAAAATGATAAAAAAAAAGATGAGGCTTATGTTTAAGAGAAAATGTGGAGAAGCCTTCTCTAGTTTTTATTATTTTTCTTCTCTCATATGAGTATGAGAGAAAGGGGGAGTGTGAAAGCTTGTTGTAGTCAGCCCTATCGACGTGAGAAACCCAACTCTGGGAGGTCTAGAGTTTCGAGGTCTTTAGAGGAAGGACTCATTTCAGGTTTCTACGTGGGAGATCCAGTTTTGTGGATTCCAGAGAAGGAGATCCACCTTCTAGGTCTTCAGAGGAAGACCTAATTTTAGGGATACTAAATGGGGAGCCACTAGCACCCAAGGTTTTAAAAAACGCGAGGCGATCTAAGGCGGTTTGCCTTCATTGAGGCGATGCATAAGTCTTGAGGCAATCGAGGCGTAAGCCTTAGTTTTTGAATAAAAAATAAAAGAAAATGACATAAATATATAGTTATTAAGTACTAATAATGAAAAAAAGTAAAAAATACACATCCATGCCATTTTTACTCTACAACAAACATTGAAAGACTTAAAATGACATTCCAATAAGAAGATGAACCAAACAAGTGAACAACATAGAAAACTAGAAATTCAGTTTATCTAAACATTCGAAGATTTAAAATGAAAGTACATAAACATCAAAAAATCCCAAAGAAGAATTAAAAGATATTCTATTTTTCTCCCCCTTCAACACCATCAAAGTCACTCAAAGTCAAGCTCATCAATGTTATTATTGCTAGGGCTGGTTGCATCATCCCAGGAGTCATCCATGTACTTCATCCTAGCTTCAACTTCTATATCTTCAGTATCTCCATCACTTTCTTGAAATTCTTCCTCCTTAACATCAATAATTACTTTGCCTAAAAAATAAATAATTTTGAATAACATTTGTTAAAACATAAAACCTTAGTTTATAAATTTAAAATTCTTCAAAATATAAATTGACTTATCTTGTTACCTTTGTCTCTACCCTTACTGTTTTTCTTTTGTCTCATTCTTCTGTTATCTCTCACTTGTATTCCTAATCCTCCCGTTGCATCTACTAACTGCTCAAGGTCAATGGGATCTTGTTGTAGAGCTACAGTTGCATCTAGTCTTGATAAGCATCAACCTCATCTTCACAGAGTTGTAGCTCAGCAATCCATTCATCATCAGAGTTGACTTTCTCTAAGCATAGAGGATCCTCCATTGTCTTCTTCACCTCCTTGTGTTTCAATTTTAGGTTGAACATGCAATAAATCAAGTCATTGAGTTTGTCTTGTTTCAGTTTATTTCTTTTAGTATAGACCTAGTTAATGAAAAGATGGTCATGAAATTCTTTATAAATATTACTTAAAATACAAATGAAATCCTTTTACCTGATTAAAAGAACTCCAATTTCGCTCACATGCAGACGCACTACAAGTTAAACTTAAAATCCGCATGGCGAACTTCTTCAACTCAGGTGTTTCATCACCAAATGCTTTCCACCAATCCGCTGTAATGGAAACTATGTTTTTAGTATAGGAAAAAATTTGCACTACACATTATTCTAATTGATAGAAAGGAGTAAATGATCATATTCATACCAGGACTCCTCTGCTGTTGAGTGTCTAAGGCATTAGACCATCCAAATAGCCCTCTTCCATTGATAAATGCATCTATTTGGAGATCTACGTTCAATCTCTCCTCTCTTTTAGGAACTAACCTCTGAAAGCATGAATACAACCCCATCTTAACTTCTGAATCAACTGAAAATGTTGGTTCATATTGGCATTGGGGATTCAAAAAATATGCAACAGCATGCAAGTGAGTGTATAGTTGTCTGGCCCATCTTGAGTAACGATGTCTCAGATTATCTTGTACTTATTTTCAATATTACGTAAATTTTTAGCAATCTCTTCCTTGCCTCTATCTATAGCCTCGTAGATAAATCCTATGGGTTGATATTGTTCTGAGTCTACCATCCTTAAAACCATAACCAATGGTTTGATTGTTCTTATGACATAGACTACACCAGGCCAAAATGTTCTACTTTTTAACATAATATTTTGCACAGCTTGCCCTGGAACCTTTATTGCATAGCTGCTGGACTTCCACCTTTTTGAGGTGAAAAAGACTCAAGAGCATCTTTAGCACATAGCAATCTCTGTAAAGTAAGGAAAGTAATAGCAAATCGTGTGACGGCAGGCCTCACTAAATCTCCTCCTGCATGCTTTCTTACCATGGCCACCACCCAAGCATGTGCATATATGTAGTTGATGATTTGTTTGGCCTTCTTGAAGATAATGTCATGAAGAGGCAACTTCATGATATCCTCCAACATAAGGTCAATGCAATGAGCAACACATGGAGTGTAGTACAAATGTGGTCTCTTCTCCATCAATTTTGCCCCAGCTTTTTTATAAGCAGATGCATTATCTGTTATCGCTTGGATGACATTGCTTTCCCTCACCTCTTCAACAACTTCATCCATCAATTTAAAGAGGTAATCGACATTCTTGATCTCTTCTGAAGCATCAATAGATTTCAAAAACCATATACCTTTGGGGTTGTTGACCAAAAAATTAATCAAGGTACGACCTTTTGTATCTGTCCAACCATCAGACATGCTACATCCTATTTCAGGCCAAGATGCCTTTGCTTGCTCAACCATTTTGTCTATTGTCTTTACTTCTTCCTTCAAAATCCAGGTCTGTAATTCATGCATCATAGGACCTCTAAATCCCCTTCCAAGGTTACTTACATCTTGCAACATCTGCCAATAAGATGGACTGGTGGCCAAATTGAAAGGTAATCCGTTTTCAATGAAGAATCTTCCAATACTAAGACATGTTTTCTCTCTAAGTTCTTTCAAGAGGAATTCAAAGTAACCTGCTTTGGATGAGCATGTGGAGTGCTATCAGGTTCATCACTTCCAGTTCCAGGAACACGTTTCTGTCCAACCCCAACAAATAAATTCATTAGACCTACCACCACTTTTGCACTACTTGATCCTGTGGGTGCATTTTCTCCATGACTAGATTACTATATATCCACCTATGCGACGAATTTCTTCCAGCACTCTTCTCCTATTAACATCCTTCTTGACCAGGTATTCCTTAATCTCAATTTCAACTTCAAGTGGGACCTTGGCACGTTGTCCCACATTTTTGTGTCTTGGCCAAGTGCTCCTTCAATCATGCAATTCCACTTATGATATTTTTCCCATAGAAATTACACTTAACATATTTATATCTTTTCCCCTTTTGAGCTCCTTCTAGCTCAATTTCTGAACAATACTTCCATCCACGGTTAGACCTACCACTAGATCCATCTCTTCCTCCCCTTTTTGCTCTTGGTGCCATGTCTAAAAGTATAGAAAATCAACCCAAAATTGATCAAACCTCCCCTTTTGACCAAAAATTCCAATTTCAATGGTTGAAATAAGAATTTGACAAGCTCAAACATGACCTCTCAACCTCTCAAATGAAAACAGTGTGCACATTATCACCTTAAACCTTAAATAAAATCCATTACCTCTCAAATGCGTCCTGCTGGAGAGTGGAGCAACCTGCTGGAGGGTGCTGGAGCCTGCTTGCGCTGGCGAGCTGCTGGCGCTGGAGCGATGCTGGCACTACTTGCACTGGAGCACTGCTGGCGATGCTCGCGTTGCTTGCCGGTGGAGGCTGCGATGCGGTGGAGGAGCTGGCGATGGAGCATGAGCTATCGTCGATGATGATAGAATTTTGTGGGGTTTGGATTTTAGGTTTAGGGTATCTAGATTTTAGGTTTGGGTCAAAAAAATGGTTATGTGACTAGCACATGACCATTTTAGAAGCTCATCCAGCCGAGGCGGTGCCTCTCCATCGCCTCAGTGCCTCAGCAACGCCTCGGCAAGATGAGGCACATGCCTCGCAGACAGCAGCTGAGGCTATAGCCTCGAGGCGAAATTGGCCAGCCTCGCCTCGAGGTGCATGCCTCACGCGCCTCGAGGTGCGATTTTTAAAACCTGCTAGCACCGATATTCAGAGCCAACTATAGTTCATTCAGTAACTCCAGTCCGTGTTCTTGCCTACAAGCAAGAACTAGTCCAGAGTGTTGTTCGTCCTGTTGTGTAGAGTGGGTTTATGTGTTACAAGCTGAGCATTCCATGCTCTAGCTTGAGGGGGAGTAATGAGAGGATTGTGTTGGTTTAGTGTCGCATTGGAAGATGTGGACTTTCCGTTGTGTGTGATGACCTATAAATAGGTGTGTACTCTTCCCATTTTCCTTTGAGAAGAAATACAGAGTAAACACGCCTATTAGGTGTTTCTCTCGTGGTTTTCTCCCCACTTCTCGTGAGTGGGGTTTCCACGTAAATCCAAGCATTCCTATGATTATTTTATGCTTTGATTTATGCTTCCGTGTATTATATATTTCAACCATCTCAGCACCATCATAGTAGCATCCTAGTGTTGCTTTGTCTGCCTGTTCATATATTGACTCAATTTCCCAATAGTTAGAGAAATATCTAGTCTGGTGATAGTCAAGTATAAGAGCTTCCTAACTAGCTGTCTATATTATTTATTGTTCACTATTTGTGCCTTCTCATCATAGAGACGAGCCTTTGGGTCCATAGGAATATTTGCTAGTTTAGCTTGTAGCATGTCTGTCTCCTGTAGAACATTAAGCGTGTACTTTGGGAGAGACTATGCCCTTCCTGTTGCGTGCAACCTCAATCCCAAGAAAGTATCTCAATGGGTCGAGATCGTTCATGACAAACTTGTCTGCGAGGCATTGCTTGACCTCATCTCTCCCAGTTAGATCATCTCCTGTAATAATCAAATCATCCACATAAACCAGGAGCACCACTACTCCATTTCTTGTCTTCTTGACAATAAGGAGTGATCAGACGAAGACCTTAGAAAACCAACAGCCTTAACCATTTTTGAGAGCTTCTGGAACTAGTCTTTGGGGCTCTGTTTTAGGTCATATTTTTCCTTCCTCAACTTATACATACACTCCTGTTGAACCTCATAAATAGGATTTTTGCATATACACTTCCTCTTAGAAATAACCGTAGGGGAATGTATTCTTCACATCTAACTGGTGAAGCTGCCAATAATGTTGAACTGTTACAGAAATCAAAATGCACATAGTAAGGAGGTGTGCAACCGGTGAGAAGTCTTGGTGCAACTCCTCTGTAGATGTTATATTTTTACATTTATTTGTAAGGGTGTGTTGTACATGTTTTGTCCGTTGTCGGGTTATATTACAATTTCCCCTTTACCTCCCTCTATATAAAGAGAGGTAGGGCCTAAATAATAATTTGAGCCTTTCATTTGTTTCTACTTGCTATCAGAGTAGCGGTCCTAGATTGGTGCCTTAGATATCCTACCCAAATAAGCTGCCAACCCCACCACCCTAGTCCTAACCCTAGCAACTTGTCAGAGGTTGCCACTGGTGCCGCCACCTCTCCATAGTGTTATCGCAGCCACATGCGGAGCGAGGAGGAGGTGGTAGGGTGTGCCCGGTGCTTTTACATCGCTTAAGGCGACGTTATTGGGCTCCTCTGGTGAGGTCACACCACCTGACGCGACGTTGTAGGGCCGTTCCTCATCGCTGCGATGTTGTTGGGCTCCTCCGGTACGGTTGCACCACCTGAGGTGGCGCTTTAGGGTCGCTCCTCGCTGCTGGGCTTCCTTGGGGCGGTCATACCACTTGAGGTGGTGCTACAAAGGTTGACCCTTGCCACTGCGAGGTCCCTCATTGCCTGAGAGCCACCGCTGGTGGATCTCTTTGGCCGGTGGTATCTCGCGTGGGGAGGCGCTTTGCCTTTGAGGGTTGTTGTGGAGGTACTTGCTTGCCTGAGAATAGCAGTAGAAGCCTCCGAAGATCGCTGCTGGGGTTGATCTTTGTTTGTGACTAGTAAGGGTACCTGTGGGTACTCTCCTCCCTACATTTGACCCTTGTGTGGGGTCCTCATAGGGAAAGGTGACCCATTCTCGCTAGATCTCATTCAGAGAAGGGTCACTTCACCATTCAAGTTCAGATTCATGGCCTGAAAAATCATTTTTAAGCCATGTTTTGTTGATTTTTGATATGAGTTTACCTCTGTTGCCTCCGTTCTTCATCTATCGAGTGGCAAGAGACTACAAGATGACATCCTCAAGCTTCCCATTAGTTCCGGTTCTTCCAAGATTACACCGGATATTTCTACGGTTACTGGGTATATAAGACTCCATTTTTCGATCCATTGATCAAATTGGACGAGACTAATTATCCATTGTGGTCACAGATGTTCTTGATGATCGTCAGGGGTCATGGGAAGGAGCATATATTGAGTCATCCTGAGACCACCGAGAAGACAGGAGTTAATGTTACTTGGATCGTGATAATGCGATGATATGTGCCTAGTCAATGAACTTTGTGATACTCAGGATAGGAGATGAAATCATGTTCTACCTTACGGCCAGGAAGATGTGGGATTCCTTGTGTGAGGCATATTCAAATGAGAAGAATTCCTTCATAGTATTCCATATTTATCATGGGTTGTTTTATCTCTTTGTCAGGATGGGAGAACTTTGCCCAATACTACTCACAGGTCAAGGGATTATTAGATAGACAATTCCTATAGGCTTGGTTTTACCTGTTCCTCTTGGCGTGCCTTCAAGAAGGAGCTTGCGACCTCCTTATTTCTCTCTGACCTGGGACTTGAGCATGTACCAGTATGAGCTCAGATTCTAACAGTGACTAACCTGCCATCTCTTAAGGTGACTTACAGTAGACTTAGCAGGATCACTGTTCCTGCTACCTCTACTGAGACTATAGGCCAAACCATTGTTTTGGTAGCTTCTCATAGTTTCGGGAGAGGGACACCTTCTACTCGTGGTCGTGGACGGGGATCTGAAGGCCGTTCCAGACCTCCATGTACTTATTGTGGCCGGTTTGGCCATATTGAGGCCGTGTGTTGGTAGAAGCACAGGAGGCCTGTTGTTGCTTACTAGGCGACAAAAACTACTCCATCTACACCTGAGATAGTTACTAGAGGAGTTTGTGGAGCTATTACAGAAGATCAGTCATCTTTCCCAATCTAGTTCTACAGACACAGCTGTTGTTGCTTCTACCTCAAGTATTGTTGATGCTTATTCATTGTCCACCCTTTGATCCAGTGATTGGTTGGTGGATTTAGGAGTTTCACAGCACTTATGAGGCACCTCAGATGCTTTTTCCGAGTTGAGATCTGTCCTTTAGGCAGGACAATCCAAGTGGTAGATGGTAGATTGTCATAGGTTATAGAAAAGGGTGGAGTGACTCTTTCCTCTATGTTGCGGCTACCGAATGTTCTTTATGTCCCTGATTTTCCACTTAGTCTCCTTTCTGTTAGTCGTATTATCAGAGAACTCAATTGTAGGTCTATTTTTTATGTGCATTTTTGTGTCTTGCAGGACTGATTCACGGGGAGGATGATTGGTGGAGGATGTGAGGAAGGGGGGGTGTACTATCTAAGTCACTCTCTGATTGCTCCTGCTGGTACTTCTGTGAGTTAGGGGGAGACTGGTTTTGTCACTGGGTCTCCCATCCAGTAGCATCTTTGCCTTGGCCACCTTCCTGTGGAGAGACTTAGACGTGCACTACCCTACATACATGCCAGCAAGACCGTTATCTGCGATGCGTGCCAGTTGGGCAAGTACCATCATACTAGTTTTCTTGTTTCCAGTCATGTTGGGTCTTCTGCTTTGTTTGATTTGATCCATATGGATGTGCGGGGTGCAAGTCGGGTTCCTAACCGCCTTCGGCATTGTTATTTTCTCATTATTATTGATGATTTCTCACATGTTGGTTGTTCTTGATGAAAAATAAATCCGATGTGGATACTATCATTGAGAATTTTGTTATGGAAATAAAGACCCAATTTTCTGTTTCCATTAAGATGTTTTGTTCTGAAAATGCCCTGGAGTTTCGCACCTTTCGCTTGTTGCAGTTTTTCTGTGCTAATGGTATTATCCACCAAACTATTTATGCTCATACCTCTCAGCAGAATGGAGTTGCTGAAAGGAAGTATAGACACCTGTTGGATGTTGCACGTACCCTTCTTATTCACCATACTATGCCTGCTTTATATTGGGGGGATGCTGTTCTTACGACTTGTTTTCTAATTAATAGGATGCCAAACTTTGCCATTCATGAGCAAATTCCATGGCACATTTTGTATCCTGGTCTCCCTTTGTTGTTTTACTCATGTTTTTAGGTGCGTTGCATTTGTTCATGATTTGACTCCTGGACAGGATAAACCAGCACCATGGGCTGTCAAGTGTATTTTCTTGGGTTATTCTAAAACCCAGATGTTTTGATCCTCTTTGTTCCCACTACTATGCTTTTGTAGATGTGACACTTCAGGAATCTGTGCCGTATTTTTCCACTACTAGTTCCAACTTGTTTCCTGTGACTAGAGGGCACCTATGCACATTTCACCATTCCATTTGGTGTTATACCTGTGGATGCTCCTACTTCCACTGAGAGGGATTGGTTTCAGGATCCTGTTACTTATCAGAGGTCTTATACTACCTTCCAGATCCCTCCTCCTCCCACACCTTCAGCCTCTCCCCAGGTGAGCACACAATCTTTAGACACTGACACTTTGGTGCCTAGTGATGATGCAAGGATAGTTGAGGCTACGGAGGATGTACAGTTGGATATTGACCTTCCGATTGCCATTTGGAAGTTTTCCTAGTCTTGTGCCAAGTATGTTGTGGCGGGATATCTCAATAGTGCTGATCTTGGTACTACTATTTTTGGGTTTGCTAGAGCTCTGAGTACCACTGCCATGTCGACGTCCTACCACGAGGCCATGCTTCATCTAAAGTGGCGTTAGGTCATGGAGGAGGAGATGGCTACACTCCGGAGTAGGGGCACGTGGGACCTTGCACCACTTCAACCAGGAGCCAGTCTTGTTGGGTGTAGATAGGTATTTGCTCTTAAATTCCATTCCAGATGGGAACATTGCCAGATATAAAGCACAGATGGTAGCAAAAGGGGCTCTTCACCCAAACCTATTGGGTGAACTTCTTTGATACCTTTTCTCTAGTGGCGAGACTTGAAGTGTGGATATTAGTTTCTGTTGCAACACATTATGATTGGCCCCTTCATCAACTTGACGTAAAGAATGCCTTTTTTTTACGGGGACTTATTGGTTGAGGTCTATATGCAACAACCTCCTAGGTATGAGGTGTAAGGGGGAGTGTGTATGCAGGTTGAGAAGGCTATTTATGGGCTTAAGCAGAGTCAACATGCATGGTTCCAGAAATTGCCTCAGGTGGTGGACTCTGATTACTTTCAGAGATCATTTGTAGATCATTCTCCGTTTGTCAGGAAAACGGGGAAAGGTGTGGTAATGCTCCTTATATATGTTGATGACTTATTTGTCACAAGAGACGATGCAAATGGCATTAGGCAAATTAAGGAGAGATTGGCTAGCCAATTTGTGATGAAAGACTTGGGTCCACTACGATACTTTCTAGGGATAGAATCTGTAGCAAGGAGGGCATACTTTTATCGCAAAGAAAATATTTACTGGATGTTTTACAAGAATTGGGATGCTTGGGACAAAGCCAGCAAATACACCCATGGACCTAAGGCTCACCTTTATGGTGCTGAGGCACCTTCTGTGGATAGTAGTCAGTATAGGCAGCTAGTGGGGAAGTTACTCTACCTCACTATCACCAGGTTAGATATTATTTTTGCTGCTGAGAGACATAGTCAATTCATGGCTAAGCCTATGAGGCAGCATTAGGATGTTGCCATGATGGTCCTGAGGTGTGTTAAGAGGGCACCAGGTCGTGGTCTTCTATTTACTCGGGGTACTTGCAGGTCGGTAGTGGCATATTTAGACGTAGATTATGCAGGTTATTTGATGGATAGAAAATCTACCCCAGGATTCTACACCTTGGTTGGCAATTTGGTTACTTGGAAAAGTAAGAAGTAGGCTGTTGTTTCTAGGTTGAGTGCAGAATTAGAATACAGAGCTATAACACAGACAATTGCTAAACTTATGTGGGTGAAGTCACTTCTAGGAGATTTACACATAAGGTTACTGGTCCTATGGAGATGAGATGTGATAATGTGGATGCACATATATTGCCAATAACCCAATGTTCTATGAGAGGATCAAACATGTTGAGGTGGACTGCTACTACACTAGTGATCTTATTCAGAAAGGCCTTTATAAAACCCTAGTTGCTACAGATGATCAGACAATGGACATTTTTACCAAGTCACTTCCTAAGTCCATTTTTGATTCTTACTGTTCCAATCTGAGCATGATAAATATATATGCTCCAGCTTTAGGGAGACTGCAGATGTTATTATATTTTTACATTTATTTGTAAGGGTGTTGTACACCTTTTGTCCGTTGTCGAGTTGTATTACAATTTGCCCTTTACCTCTTCTATATAGATTGGTAGGGCCCGAATAATAATTTGAGCCTTTCATTTGTTCCCTCTTCCTCTAATCATATTTTAATGATCTTTCAAAACCCCATTAACAAATACTAAACATAAAGTCCAAGTAGTTGTATAGACTCTATATCGTGAAATGACAGGACGGGATCCGATTTTCATGAAGTAGAAAAGTGAGAGATTCAAGCTTGGAAGCAAAGGAGATGGTGGCCAAGATAATCCACTGTGGAAAGTGTCTTTTAACATTTTTTTTCTATTGTATTCATATGTCTAGAAGTATTGTAAGGAGCCCTTAGACACTTTGAACCAACCTTGGAATCCAATAGAACCAGACCCTACCCATGTAGACACTCTTACAAAATCATTTCAAGTCAGCACTTTTAGTAATGATGTCTGCACCACTCATTAGACATCTGTTGAACTCCACAGAAATCGCCCAACACATACAGATGACTCAATCTCAACAAAAGGAAAGTGGCTATTCTCATGTTATTATTAACGACGACCAATCATATCATAAGACGTCTCTACACACATTAAGACATCTAACATGACCTATAGGCATCCCATTGATTGACATCATTTTTGAAAAATGAGCCATTTTGATTGCACAGAGTTGCAAATACACTTTCCTTCTTTTGCAAAGACTGACCTCCTAGTATACATGTCTTCTAGTCATCCAAATATAATTGGCACATGAACCTTGTATAAGATTTGATTCATCAGGAAACTTCTAGGGAATTTATCCCACAAAATTAGATGACTACTCCAAACACCAAACGTCGTTTATTGCGATATATGTCGTCTGATATATTGTCACGTCGTCTAGTGGCCTATATAATTTTCACCCTGTTTTGGTATACTATAAAATTTCATCATCTACATTTTTTGACAGATGTCTACTAAGACACATTAGACGTCTGAATATAAAGTTACACGTTTGTTATTGGCTGTCAGTCCAACAAACTTTTCTGACTGAGATCTGCCTTATGCAAACTTCTTAGTAAGGGTCATAAGACCCTGTTTGAGCATACTATGACCACTCAGTGACATAAAATCATAGCACTGCACTCTTTTGAGAGGTTAGCACCCACATAAACTAAAACTCAAGTGCCTACTCAAGAAGAGCTCTCTACTTCATTTGTGCTCTCTTGTTCTTTATTCTCACTTCTACTCTGTTAGATAGCCAACTCCATTGAGCTTCCACTCATCATCAAGACATCTCATCAAGGAGTATTTACTTGAACCTTAGTAGCCTAGCAAATTCCTTAGTCTTTGAGCTCCATGGGTTCTTGGGTGTATTTGTTTTTCTTCTTATTTGCTATTGTATTTGGGTATCCGGTGTGTCAGATCTCCATCTCTTCCATTGAGAAGAGTAAAACTCTCAAGTAGGGACTAGGGAGGGTTTGTAATTTGAGGTACACCACCTTCGTTGAAGTGGTGTGGTTAGTGTATTGTTGATCTCCTTAGCAATCAGAAAATCCTAAGTCGAGTGGCTTGGGTGGTTGTTTTTCTTCATTAGGAGTTTCCACCTAAAAATCAATTTTCATTGTGGTGTGCAATTGTTGTGGTGTTCATATTTAGCTAGAAAATTTGATAATATAATTATAATGTATTAATCACCTCCTCCTTTAGTGTATCTTTAAAAAGGTATCAAAGAAGTCCATGCCATAGGTATGAGTGAACCTTTTTGCAACGAGTGGGGCCTTGTGTCTTACAACAGGCCCGTATGGGTTGTACTTGATGGTGAGCACCCATCGACAACCAACAATAGTATCACCTTCTGGTAACCCTATAAGCTCCCACGTGCCACGTGAACGGAGGTAGCCATCTCGTCCTCTACGGCCTGATGCCACTTTGGATCAAGCATGGCCTGCTGATAAGTTGTTGGAACCTGAATGGCAGATAAAGCCTGGTAGAACTTCCTAAATGTCATTCCCAAATAATTTGTAGACAACTCCCTTGTAACAAGATGCCGAGCACAACTGCGTGGAGCCTTTCGAATAGTAATCAGAAGGTCCAAATCATTTGGCACTATACTTGAAGAGGGAGCACCCTTGGGCTTGTCTAAGGTGCAGGTCTCAGAAGCAATGTCTGCATCATTACAACTGAGCAACAAATCATTAGTTTGTAAAGTATCTATACTCGCTTGAATCGTAGAGGATGGTGGTGCCGAAGAAGAGGGGTGCTTCTTGTAAGTCATGAGAAGCCTGTGACGGGAGGATCGTGAAATTGTACATGCTCACGAGGAGGTGGCATAGAATTCGTGATCAGGATAGCCTCCAAAGGAGTAGGAGGTATAAGCATGGGTGCCTCAGTAACCTCAGGAGGAAGACTACGCTTAGCTATAGAAAACTAAGGAACAGACTCATGAAAGGTGACATTAGCACTCATAATGTTGGCCATAAATGGGATCATAATGCTGATTCCCCTTTTGAGTCCTAAAATACCCCAAGAATACACACTTGACAATCCTTGGAGTAAGCTTATCCTGCTCAGGAGAGGTAATGTGCACAAATGCAACACACCCAAATACGCGAGGGGTTACATGAAAAAGCTCACCATTATGATGCAATAGTTGGCAAGGTGTCTGCTCATCGATAACAAAACTTGGCATCTTATTGATCATATAATAGGCAGTAAGAATGGCATCCCCTAGTAAAGTGAAGGAACACTACGATGGATCATGAGGGTGTGTACCACATCAAGTAAATGTCGGTGCTTCCTTTCAGCCACGTCATTCTGCTGAGCGGTGTGGGGACAAGTAGTCTGATGCACAATCCCATGAGACTTATAAAAGGTAGATAACTTCATGGTACAAAACTCAAGAGCATTAGCAGATCTCATAATTTTAACAAAAGTAGAAAATTGGGCCTTTATTTTTAAGATAAACTATTTAATAATAATGTCAACATTAAACTTATTCTTCAAGAGAAACACCAATGACAAACGAGAAAAATCATCCACGAGACAAGGTTATAATGGTGACCCAGTCGATCAGGAATTTGGCTAGGGCCTTACTCATCCATACGAAGTAGCTGAAACAACTTTGTGGACTAAGGACTACGACTGGCAGGATGAGAGGTACAATGGTGCTTGTCCAGTTGATAAGCATCATAAGTAATCACAGTTGCAAGTATGGTGAATGATGCATCTGAGCCTGTCTAGAGAGAAATGACCAAGGCGGAGGTGCCCTTGAAATGGACTCTTCGTTGCAAAGGAAACCTCCCCATAACAAATAACACCAAAGGAAGACTGAACCAGGTGATAGATACCCCCCTCTTCACAACTGCTATCAATCGTCCTTCTTGTCAATTTGTCCTGAAAAGTAAAATTCAAATCGTCAAAAATGGCACGATGGTTTAGCTCTTTTATAATTCTACCAACAGATAACAAGTTAATAGGAAAATTAGGAAAAAAACAAAACATCTGGCAATCTCAGTGTGGGGGTAACAACACCTCTCCCTGTCCTGCTACCCTGGAGTGCTTCCTATCAGCTACATATATTGTCTGGCCTAATGAAACAGACCTGAGGTGGCTAAAGTAGCGAAGGTCCCTACTAAGATGATGTGTAACAAGGGCGAAGTCTATATATGAGGAGACAAAAGTAGCTATCTCATTGGTGGCAGGAGTCTCCTGAGTCAATTGTGTCAAGCGTTGGAGTAAGGCATCATAGTCAACTCTTAGAACAAGAACAATTGCTTGATTGACAGGAGGGGGATGACCATGCTTGGTCTAGTAGGTAGCCTCCACACGTCCAATCTTCCCATAGTAGGTGCAGGAAGAGTGGATTTCCTGGTCTGTGCGTGGCCACGACCTCTACCCTGTGGTGCAGGAGCTTTACCTCCAAGCCTAGAAGTAGTAGAAGAGTAGGTGTCTATCCAATAGTCTTAGTAGAAGGCAGGGTCACAGCTATTCTGCTTAATCTACTATACACCTCTTGATATGAAAGCTCAGTAAGAAGCTGAGAACAAGCTATAGAATATTCTGTACCAAGATCAGAAAGAAACTGTAGAACCTCTCTACGATACTCCCTCTGTGTAGCACACGTGCATACGGCCTGTAGGCATTATACTTCTCCAACAAGCCCTTCAAAGTAGAATAGTGCTATTACAATGAATGACCCTCCTAACGAAGTTGAGAGAACTCATGGTAAAGTTGGAGAATTCGACTCGAGTTCTTGTGGGAATAGGTATCATGTAAACTATTCTACATTTCCTTCGCTGTCTTGTAATACATTATCTCGTCACCAATCTGGGGAATAACACAGTTGATGATCCATACATGGATCATGGCATTATCCTCTTTTCACATAACACTATTGCCCTTTTTCTCCGGTGGTTCTAGTTGAAACAATATGTGCTCTTTCTCATGACCCTCCATGGTCATGTGGAAGGTTTGTGATCTTCGAGATAGTTGGTCTCATCCAGCAAATCATAGGACCAAAGATGGGACTCTTGTATGCCCTTGTCTTTGACATGAAGTTCAATGTCACTTCTGAGGAACTTCAACCAGACCAAAATCAATAGCCAATACCCAAAGCTATCGCATTTAATCCTTTTCAAAAAAAAAGCTATTGCATTTAATGATGAGAAAAAACACCTCAAAGTTTCATATCATGATTTTGTGACTACATTTCACAAAATTAGACCATAGAAGCAACATTTGGACCCAACAGAGTCCTGGAAATTAGATTGGGAATCAAGAGAGGTCCCTAGTGGTGTCGCTAACCATGGAGTGCCTCTTGTGCGTCGCCTGGAGGAGAGAGTCCATATCGATGGTGCTGACTGCTGTTGCTGGCTGGAGTTGATCCGACGATGTGCAAGGGGCGACGATGTAAGGAGGAGGAGATCGGGATTGAGGTGGAGGCTAGGATTTTTCAGTGGGATACTTGAGCATTGACCTAGAATCATTGCTCTGATACTAAGTAGGATAAAATAAACCAAGTGATTTATTTAGTAGCCTTACATTTCTATATATAGAGGTGGGAAAAGTATAATACAACTCCATGTACAAATAAGAAAAATCACAAAAAGAAACAATAATAGTTTTAAGACCGAAAGGGCACAACAAGTTCCTTATGAGAGACCTATTAAACATCTTAGGGCTAGTTTACTTGAGGAGTTAGGAAAGTAGTGTTAAGAAATGTGAACTGGTGTTAACCTGCAATTGTATTTACTTGCAGAATGGTGTTAATTATAGTTTGTGTTTACTTGAATTGGTGTTAAGTTGTGGTGTTAACCCTTGTGATACTTATTTGATAGCGGTGTTAGGAATATGAAACGTAAAGAGTGTCAGAGGCGCGAGTGATGTATGACTTCAACAGGGATTTGGCTAACACCAGTGAAAGCAGTGTTTAGAGAATCATAATAAGCTCATCTCGATGGTTCATTTCCACAGTCAAACCCATAGCTGTTTGACCCAAGTTGCATCATTGTTATTGGCCAAAGTAGAGCCATCACTTTAAGGCAACTATGCCATCATCGGCTTATCCACCTTTAAGAGAGAATGATGATGTATTTATCATCATTCACAAGAGGAGAGCCAAGACATTCATTGCATTATTTGTCATTGTTATTGCTCAGCCTGAGAGTAGCGATTTCAGTTTTTGACAAGGCTAGTATTGCATGCTCCAGTAAGGGTGAATCTTAACAAAGATGAGTTTTGAGTTGGTTGGGTTGTTGGATCATGTTGAGATCTGTGTATGGTTTGGTCCCACTTTGTTCGTGAAGTCTAAGAAACTGTAGAAGCCTATATAATTCTCAGTATTTCAATGAGAAGAATCTATGCAATAACGAGAGCATTAGGGTACTTCTCCCGTGGGTTTACTCTTTATTTGAGAAGGGTTTTTGACCTTGGTTTTCTTTGACAATGTGATCATCTCATTTATTTCATCAACAAATTATAAATGAATAATGCACAACAATTAGTAAATGACAGAAATCAGGGACTGGCATGACTGTAGCCTATGATGTATTTCACAATGGCTTGTTGGTCAATCTGCAAGAGTTATTTGCTAAGAGATGCACCTTCTAACTGGATCCTGATGTGTATGGATAGACAACCTTATTTTTTCTTGGGCTAATTTCTGCTCATCTGTTAAAAATCGACCTAGGTGGTACTACAAGAACCCATTCATCACAAGGTATATGATCTAGTTCTTTAAATTATGGAATTTGCAGGTGATTCTGAAAAGTTGGTCAGAGTATTATTTGAACTTGCCCGACATCATGCACCCTCTACCATCTTTCTAGACGAGATTGATGCCATTATAAGTCAACGAGGTGAAGCACGTAGTGAGCATGAAGCAAGCCGCCGCTTAAAAACAGAGCTACTTATTCAGGTATTTATCCTTTAGAATGTTAAATGAAAATAGAAAAATATGCAGTGAGCAATCTTCAAGGGAGAGTGGGGGTGGGTTGACAAGGTTGTAAAGGAAGCTTTGTACTTTTTTAATTCTGGATCCCTACATCTGTAAGTATGCTTTTTACCTTTTAAGGTTTCAATGAAGTGGATGGCTACCAGCAAAAGGCAACCATTCTTCCCCCTTCTAAAAAAAGAAGAAAATATGAACAGTCTTAGACATTATGTTCGTGATCTTTTGAGTTGAAATGCCAAATTAAAGGAAACAGAGCATTTGACATCACAAACAAGCAAGAATTCAATAGAAAGAAAGCGTTTATTGCTAATATTATTTTGAGATGAAGGTAGCTTCCACATATAGCATTTCCAGCTCCTCTTTTATTTTCCTCAGTCCATGTTTTTTTTTTTTGAAGAAGAAGAAAAAGGAAGATTACCGGAGATTGGAATGGACTTACAAATTAAAATAATTGGAATAGACTTTTAGATTATTGAGCCAAAATCGGAAATACACCTCCCTCACAACATTATCCACCCAACACCTACATCTTTAAAAATCTTGCCATTCCCTTGAAGCCAGATGCATCATAGAATAGCAAAAGCTCTGATCCAACCTGCCACATGAAGGTCGAAGTGTCTTTTAAACGAACTTCAGAAGCTACTCACATCATAACAATCCACCGAGGAGAGATTAAAGTGTTACCAAACCTGTCTTGAAAAGTTATATGAAAAATAAATGCTTCACATCCTCCTCGGACTGATGGCAAAAAGAGTAGGGCGTATCCTCGTCATTAGACCACCTCTTCCTGAGAGCCTTTGTAACTATCTGCTCTCTTCCAAAAAGCCAAAGAATAATTTTTATTTCCATAGGGAGTCTGTACTTTCAAATGATTCTAGAATTTGATCCAATCTCATCCAACAGAACATCATTGCAGACTAACTTGTTGTAAGCCTTTTTGATTGAAACAATTCCATCTTTCCAATGAAACTTGTCAACCTCATTTGCAACTGGACTGACATCTGAAATACACTGTGAAAGCTGTTGAAATTCAACAAAAGTTGATTCTGATAGGCCTGGAGGCTGTATAATATTCCACGCTTTCAGTTCATCCCACACATCGTTAACCGTAGCATTCCTCTCTATGGCCAGTTGAAACACCCTTGGAAATAGATCTGAAAAAGTGCCCATTTCACTCCAATCATCTAGCCAGAACTTGAACAAAAATCCATTTCCCAACATCAGATTAAAGGTACTCGCATATTCCTGTAGGATCGGCTGAATAGCCCGCTAAAAAGGAAGAAGCCTCTATTCTAGATATCGCTTTTGCAGCCAGGTTCATATTCACACCGTAGGAGTCATTCAACACTGTTGTAACCATAGAACACTCTCATGAGAACAGGACTATTTTGCCCAAATCATATCATGAGGCAGCTTAAGATTTGAAGTGGGTGGCTTCTATGGATGTAGAGATGGGGGCTCTTATTGCAAGGGGCACATGGGACATTGTTCATGCTCCTCAAGGGGCAAAGGTGGTGGATTGCAAATGGATCTATACAGTTAGGTACCATGCAGGTGGGGCAATTGATAGGTTCAAGGGTAGGCTGGTTGCAAAAGGATTCATCCAAACCTATGGGGTGGATATCTTTGAGACTTTTTTCTTTAGTGGTGAGAGAGTAAACTCTATTAGGACTATTTTGTTTGTTGCAGTGAATTTGGAGTGGCCTTTTTATCAGCTTGACATTAAAGATGCCTTTTCTATTGTGACCTTCATGATGAGGTTGATATGTGTCAACCGTCGAGTTACGAGGTTGAGGGGGAGTTTGTCTGTAGATTGAAGGAAGCTATTTGTGGCCTTAAATAAAGCTCTCGAGCATAGTTTGATAGACTCAACATTGAGATTATGAAGATTGGATTTCATAGATCTACATCTGGCTATTCTATATTTATTAGGAAGATGGCGTCTGGCACAATTATACTTGCTGTTATGTTGATGACATGATCCTTATAGGAGATGACACTACTGGAATACAGGAGGTTGAGGACCATCTACAATATTCTTTTATAACTATAGACTTGGGAGTGTTGGATTATTTCCTGGGGATTGAGGTGGTTAGAGATAGATCTAGTATGGCATTATCTCAGAGGAAATATACCCTTGAGATTCTGGAGGATGCTGGCCTACTTGGTACTAAGTCTTCTGCTATTCTTGTAGAGCAAAAAGGAAAGTAGAGTCACTTTGGAGATACTATGTTTGAGGATGTATATAGGTATAGGAGTATTATGGGGAAGCTCTTATATCTAGCCATTACTCGTCCAAATATTAATTTTGCTGTGAGTTGGGCTAGTCAGTACATGGATAAGCCCTAATATAGCCATTGGAATGATGTTTGCCTCATTCTGAAATATCTAAAGAGTCTCTTGGTAAAGACCTTTATTACAAGAAAAATAATCATCTTGAGTTTTCTTTCTATTTTGATGCAGATTATACTGGCTCTTATGATGACAGGAAATCCATAATTGGTTTTGCTATATTTGTTGGAGGGAATAATGTTTCTTGGAGTATCAAGAAACAAATTGTTGTAGCAGGCTTCAGTGTAGGGGCTGAGTACAGAGCAATGGGTCATAAGACTTGTCAAGTAGTGTGGATTACTACTATTCTTAGTGACTTGGGTATTTCAGTCAAGAGTCTTATGCCTATGTATTGTGATAACAAATTAGCCACTTATATTGGCTTGAATCCTATTTTCCGTGAGAGGACAAAGCACATTGAGGTAGATTGTCATTTCGTATGCAATGCTGTGATGGCAGGAAAGATAGTTACAGCCTACATCTCGTCTGAGCTTCAGTTGGCTGATATATCTTCACTAAGCCATTTCCCAAAAAGCAACACTACTTATGTGACAAGTTGGGCCTAAAGGACATTTACGCTCCAACTGAAGGGGAAGTGCTAGATGTTGAGTTAGTTTATTTAATGCCTTTTGTATTGCCTTAGTTGCAATTTTTTATTTCTTATTGGACTCTTAATGTAATTAGCCCATAACCTTTCTCTATGTAAGAGAGACTAGGGTTGTCTTTTTGAAGTGAAATCATTCTTTCCATTGAGCACTTGCCACAGTCCAGAATCAAAAGATTGTAGGGTCCCAAATTATTTAATTAGGATTAGGCATTGACACAATGTCTGCTTACCATTTTCCCAACAGGTCTAAAATAACTTAGAAAGTATTCCCCAAATGGTGTGTGGTTGACTCCAGCATTAAATTGAGGTGGAATTCATCATTCGATCTCTATTTTGTACTGAATTGTGCCAATTTTCAGATTTTATTGGATTACTATTTATTTAAACTTTAAATGCTACAAGTTTCTACACATTTCAATTCTAGAGTACTTTTGCGTACAGCCTCCTCAATTTTCATTTTATGCTGAAAATAATTTTAAGTTTCATGTTATTTCAATCTCATTTTTAATAATTTTTTTTTTTGAAAAAGGAAAAGGTAGTTATCCAGAGAGATAACTACCCAAAAACTTATATAATAGAATCAATAAAGACAACCATTATAACAGACGGACACCAAGGCCCCCACTCACACCGATACAACCCAGTGGGAAAGCAAGGAGTCGATAGACTCAATAAAATTCTCTACGTAAGGTCTCTGGCCCCGGAAAACCAGCGCATTCCTGCCCAGCCAAATCCCCCATAGGACTGCCAATGGCTTGGCCATCTCCTTCTTCGAACGGAAAACAAATCGTCCGCCACCACCACCTCCACTTCTGAAGCTGTGCCAGAATTCCTCAAACAACCCACACTCCCACCATCTCTCGCCCATTCTATCCCAAATCTGTACCACAAAAGGGTAAGCGAAAAAAAGGTGGTGAACGTCCTCCTCACCACCCCCACATAAGGAGCATACCGTACACTCTCCAGGAACCCACCTTGCCCTCCACATCTTAGTCACCAGCCTTCTCCTCCTAAGTACCCAGGCGAAAATCTTGACTTTTAGCGGACACGCGGCTTTCCAAATCTGTCTGCAGTCCCTTACCAAATCCAGCTCCACCCCAGGACCACCAGCATACAACCTCCTGTACTCGGCCGTAACTGAAAATTCACCTTCATCCCAACCAAACATGTCCGTACCAGCCACCGGCTACAGTCCCTCCAACTCAGCCAGTAAGGTCTGGAAATCATGCGTTCTTGCATCGGACAGACTGCCAACAAAACGCGGGTACCACCCACCATCCCACACCTCAGCCATAGACGCCATCTTGTTCTGGGATAAGGCAAACAGTCTCTGAAATCTACTGCAAAGCACTCCACTTGTCCAGTTATCCTGCTAGAATCTGAAAGTCTCCCCTGTTCCTAACACCGGGACGAAACAGTTCCTCACCCTTGGGGCCACCTTCGACAAGCCTTTCAGGAAGTGAGAAGCATCCCTAGGCGGAGATACCAGAAGATCCCATCGCACCGGACAACCATATGCCGTCTCAAACACCTTGCCCAACATATCCCCCCTTCCTTCCAACAGGCGCCCCACCCATTTCGCCAACAGACTGTCATTAGATCTCTCCACATCCCTCACGCCTAGCCCCCCGTCTTTCAACGGTCTGTAGACCTCCTTCCAAGCAACCAACCTGGCACCCTGTCCATTCGTCCCCTGATTGGACCAGAAGAAACCCCTCATAGTTTGTTCAATCCTTGCAATCATTTGTCGAGGCATCTTAAGTACAGGAATGAAATAAGACGGCATCGCTGACAGAACTGCCTTGAGCAGAATCAGCCTCCCACCTCTAGACAGAAGCTTGGACGCCCACCCCTCCAGCTTCCCAGTCAACCTCTCCACCAGGGAGGTCCAGTCTCTCACTAGAATCCTCCCATTTGACAACGGCAGGCCCAAATACCTAACCGGAAGTTTACTTCGTTTCGTGCCAAGACCCAAACTGCATCCCCTTGCCTCCGCTTCATTCATGTTGAAAGGGATAAAATCCGACTTAGCCAGGTTAATCTGCAAACCGGATGCCTCACCTAGCAAGAAAACCAGGAACCTCAACCTTCTTGCCTCCACTTCACCTTCAATAAAGAAGATCGTATCATCCGCATACTGGAGCAAAGGGATACCCGTCCCATCCCTCAGGGAGAAACCACTCAACAGGCTTCTCTCACAGGACCTCCTCGCCGCCCTAGTAAGAGCATCCACAGCAATCACAAAGAGCATCGGGGCCAGCGGACAACCCTGCCTCACTCCCTCCTAGGTTGGATCCAACCTCCAGCCGGGTTTCCATTGATAAGAACCGAGAAAGACGTCGTAGTGACGCATCTCTTCATCCACTCAATCCACACCGGTGGGAACCCCCTCTTTACCAAGGATGCCCAAAGAAACGACCACTGGATCGAATCATAAGCTTTGCTAAAATCGACCTTCCACAAGAAAGCCTTCTCTCTTCCAGGATGAAAGGATTTCCGAGGCTACCACAAAGCCTTCTAAAATATTCCTGCCAGGGACAAAGGTCGTCTGCACCGGGTCTATAATCTCACGTAATGTTCTCCTCAATCTATTCGCCAGAAGCTTAGCCACCACCAAGTAGATAGCATTCGAAAGAGCTATCGGTCTGTACTCCTGAATCTCCTCAGCGCCCTCCCTCTTCGGCAATAAGAACATATAGAACTTGTTCATCCTCTTAAATCCCGAGTTGCCCGTTCTAAACTCTTGCATCACTTGCATAACGTCTTCACCACCGGCCAAAACTCTCTGTAGAAGGCAACCGGGAAGCCATCCGGCCCTGGACACCCATCCGCGTTCAACCCCCAAACTACCTCATGGACCTCATCCTCCTCAAAAGAACCCATCAAGAAATCCACGTCTGTCCCCTTAATCTGTGGTATCCCGGATCCCAACCACCTCCACCTTCCCCCCCGCCTCCACCCCTTGAATTCTCTAAAATAATTCGCAGCCGCCTCTCCCACCGCTTCCCTTCCCACAAACTCCTCCCCATCCACCATCAACCTGTCAATCCAATTTCTCCTTCGCCTGCCCGACGCAGCCATATGAAAAAAGCGGGTATTGGAATCGCCCTCCTTCAGCCACTTTTGCCTAGATCTCACCTTCCACTCCACCTCCGCTTTCCTATCTTCCTCCTGAATCACCTGAGTCTGTCTCGCTCTATAAGCTCTGTCATCTTCTGAAAGGAGCCCAACATCCTTTGCCCTGTCTAGGCGTGTAATTGCAGCAAGTGCCTCCTCTTTCTTCCTCCCGCGTTCCTCCTTAACCCGCTTGATGTGGGACTTCAAGGAGGATCTCAAATCCTTCAGCTTCGCTTCCAACCTGGCGGCAGTCGACCCATCCACCCGAGTAGACCTCCACCGTTCCTCAACCAAACCCCTAAAGCCCTCCTCCAAGAGCCACGCTTTGTCGAACTTAAAATAGGTGCCATGCCTCCATTCCTCGTTCGACGTCCACAGCAAGGGGGTGTGATCCGAGAACGGGCGCTCCAAAGGCCTAACCTCCGCTATCGGGAACAACTCTGCCATCGCCGTCGAAACCAGAAATCTGTCAATACGGGATCGCTGCCCTCCTGCGTTCCTCCACGTGTATAGACAGGACAACGGAAGCATATCAACCAAGCCCTGGTTCGCCACAAAGTCTGCAAATGCCTCAGAGCCCTGGTCCAATCCCCTTCGGTCACCTGGTCTGTCCTTAGCCCGTAGAGTAACATTAAAATCCCCACCAATCAGCCACGGGACCCCCTGGAAAGCTGCTGCAGCCTGGCTCAGATCTTCCCATAAGACCTGTCTCCTCCGACCCTCCGTCGGGCCATAAACCGAGGAGAGGAGCAAACATGTGTCATCCCGGCGTCTCTGGAGTCTGACAGTGACAACACTGGATCCAATCAGTGAGTCCAGCAAGGAGAACTCCTTCCTCCACCCTACAACAATTCCCCCCGCACTCCCATCCGCATCCAGGGCTAGGAAACCCCCACAACCTTCTCCCCCCACCTCCCTCCACAGCCTTCTATCACAGCTCCCCCACTTCGTCTCTTGAAGAAAGACCACATCAGGGCCCCACCTCTGAATATACCTCCGCAAAATCGATCTTCTCGACGGGTCATTCAGACCCCTCACATTCCAAGATAAGATCTTAGTCATGTGGTCCTCCAGGAAACGCCTCTAGACGTCAACCGTCTAAACCCCATCATTTCTGCCATGACATTCTCCTCATCCAGCAACAGACGTCGGTCCTCTGAGCTTCCCTCACCACCACATACCTCAATTCCATGTCCCGCAGCCACCAGATCACCTACAGCTTCGACCACCTCGCCACCAGCACCAGCCCCCAGCAACTTAGCCTCACCCCCAAGCTGCCCAGCCGCCTCCATCGTTCTCTTCCTCGCCCTCGCAACCCCCAGCCGCCCATCTCCATCATCAGTATCTGCCACCCGCCGCCCATCTGCCAACCCATTGGACCTCGGAGCAAGCAGGTCCCCGCTGCCACCTCCAGAAGATGCCGCCGCTGACGACGTAGCGCCACCAGATGTCCCCCGCTCCTCCGGCGATCGGTGCCGGTTGGCCGCAGCCCCCCCCCCCCCCCCCCCCCCCCAAGACGGGTTCCTTCGAGGCAACACCCTACGGTACGATCACCGCGGCCGGTAGAAGAGTCTCTGCGACCTAGTCATCTTCCGCTCCCGTCGTCGTCTGCCACCCTCCCCGTCAGCCACCTCCAGTCTCGTCGCCCGACTCGGACCGGCGAAGGAGCGCTTCGAAACCCCTCCAGCAACCTTCCGGCCCTCCCCCGCAGAGACCAGGAAACGCGGGGGCGAGCGTGCAAGGGGACCTGACCCGGCTACAGCACCGGAGCCCCCAAACTCCGTAGCCGGGTCATGCTCACTCGACCCGAAACCACCATCTGCCACCTCCTCAAGACCAGGAGCCAGCGCGTCACCACCAACACTCCCGCAATCAGCGGGGTCGCCCGGTTTCAGCGCCACATTCAATTCCCCCGCCTCCTCCGCCAAAATCGCAACGGCCCTCTGCATTCCCGCCGCTTCGTCTGCCGCCGATCGTGCCACGGGAGACGCACTCACCCCGAGATCCCCGCCGTAATCCCCGCCGCGACCTTCGACCTTCCCAAGAACAGTCCGGCCCTCCTCCGCCCGCCTGCCGCCACCGCCTCCACACGTCACCGCTGCTCCGCCACCCACCACCGCAGCAAAGGACCTAGGGTTCTCAGAACCCTAGGAGACGCGGAGAAGCCAGGCGGAACTACCCCATCGGAGCACCGACCTCTCCACCAACAGTCGCCCTGGCTTCATCTCCACTCAAGCCTCAATCCGCGACAGATCAGCCACCTTCAGGCCGATGCCACCGCACCCGCGTAGCCTTGCAAAAGGGGCAACCACCGCCGCGACCACCTCCACCGTGCAGAGGAAGAGTGGAACCCCCTCAATCAAGATCCTCCTCCTCGCGCCAGACGGTGGCCTCTCCGCCAGCGCCCCATTAGACCTGACTGGCCACCGACATCTCACCACACCATCGCCACATCGGATCACCCTGAAGACCAGCCACCCCAACTCCACACGGCTCAGCCCCAGCAACACCATCCGCCCTCCTCCCAAGGAAGCCACCCTCACCCGACCCCCGTCAGCCCCTAAGTAGGTGGCGACCGCCTCCCTCAGGGCTTCCACCTCCACCAACCCCTCCAAGACCATCGCAACCAGCGCCGAAGCCAGCTTCCCTTCCAGTTCTCCCAACTCCTCCGACCACGGCGCTTCGACCTCCACAAGGGGCGCCCCCTCCGGAGCATTTCTAATAATTTTCTTGTCCATCTTTTAAGGAAACAAAATGACGATAGTTCAGGCCATTTGCAAATTTTTTATTTAAACATTCAAAAGTTTCTTGAGACATTTAAAATCGATCCTAGATTCCTAGGCGTTGCTCGAGGCAATATATTATTATTATTATTATTGTGGTTGTTGTTGTTGTTGTTGTGTGTTTGGTCTTTCTATATTTTACTATCAACTTAAGGGTCTTCAAGTGCATTTTTCTAAACCTCTACACAAGGGTTATGGTTTTGTGGTAGTTCATCTTGCTTATCTCTTTTAACTTGGTATCAGAATGGCTACTCCAGACAAGCTCTTTGCCTGCCTCGTCTCCCCCTTTCTTTTCTAGCAAGAAAATTCACTTCCCTTGTTAATCTTCTTTGCAAGCGCAACGAATATTGGATCTTTGAAGTGTCACCATTGCTAGTAGCATGCCTGTATCACTGCCATCTTCCTTGGCAGCAAACCAACGTCATAGTGTAGCACCTATAAGGGGTTATGTTCATTGTTGTAGCAGGGCTACTAGACTGCAGTGCACTGTAGAAACACTGCTTGGCCTTAGTTACTCCTGTTCTATTCATAGCAAGCATTTTAGGGTGCTGTTCATCCTTGTTCCTCTTGGGCTAATTTGCACATGATGTGCCTTAGGATCCTTAACTTGATTTGGTGGTTCTCTTTCATCCTTCACCATTCCATTGAATTCTTTAGTTGGATCAAATGATGATATCTTTTATTCTTGAAATGTGACATTGGATCTGAATGGAGATAGGGGCATATAAGAAGCCCTTTTGGTTTTATGGGGAAGTTGATGAATTAACTACTGTTGTTCTTCTTGCTTACAGTGGAAGGTTATGATAAGCACTTCTTGACTAAACAAGAGTTTGTAGAGAAGGTTGGTAAGAATGCAACCAGAAGTAAAGACAATGCCATGATCTGTGTGGTTCATGAGCAATGTTATCCCTTGGAAACCTACGGGGCATCTATTCCCATGAGACGAGCTTGCCTAGAGTCTTTTGGATCCACAACAAGATTACTCATCAATGATAAGAGGGCAAGTCTCTATTTAAGTCTTATTTGACACGCAAAGCTACCTTTAAGAAGTTGAATGCTTGTCATCCAATTTGCACTTGTGAGACTCAAAAGTCATATTGCAGGGAGGTTGTCTTGCACTTCTTTGTAGGCTTTGTCCTTGATTATGTGGTTGCCTGATCTTAGGATTTGAGCAGGGCACGTCTTCTTACATCAGGGGTTGCATAATCGACTTATATATATATATATATATATATATATATATATATATATATATATATATATATACAAACTATTTATCTTACGTAGCATTTTTGGATTATTTATTTTATGTTCTTACACCTCTGCCTATATAAAAAGGCGTAGGTTTCCTTTGAGAAATAAGATTATTCGTTTTCTTCAACTTGATATCAGAGCGGCGATCTTAGATCGGCGCTCAGGTATCCACCGAAATAGGCCTCCAATCCAATCCACCAAATCCCAAGATCCTCCTCTCCTCTCCTTGTCATGCCACCACTACCTTTATCTGCAGCAGCAAACTAGGAGCACCGATGGCGACGTGATCTACAGTAGTAGTGAAAGCAGGGGCGTCGTCAATTGACTGTAGTACCACCGGTGGGCTTGTACGGCCATTATGTTGGAGAGGGGGTAGTAGCAGCCCGTTTAAAGGTCGCTAGGGTTCCCTCCTGGCCTTAGTGTGCTCCTGATCATCAGGGGGCTGCTATGTGTTTTTAACATGATTTTCAAGGAAGATGACTTGAATTTCATATTAGATCACCCTTTTTGTGATCTACATTGATTCTGCAGATTTGAAAATTCGATTTTAGATTTGATTTTGATGTTTTTCTGTGGTTTCTGAGCATCATGGCTTCATCATCATCCAAGGTGTCATCGGTGACAAATCAGGAAAGCGAGAACTACAAAAACCCATTTTTTTGTCTTGGTAGTGAAGTTGGATGAGACTAATTATGCTCGTTGGTAACAAATGTTCTTTGATGACTGTTGAGGATCACGACAAGGAACATATTCTTCTTGAGCCAGAGCCTCGAGCAAGACAGGAAAGTACACCACCTGGAAGGACAACACTATGGTGAGTGGATTATGAATGTGGTTTTGCTAAGGATCGGGGATGGCATTATGTATTATAAAACTGCTAAGGAGATGTGAGATTCTCCTCATGACACTTACTGTCATGAAAAGAATTCTACCAAGGTGTATTACAACGCATGCAGGTTTGTGTACATATGTACTACTCAACGAGATTATCGTAAGGAGACTGATGTTCTACACTTTCTATCTAGATTAGACCTAGTGTATGATGCTACATGCTCTCATATACTGTCTTTGTCAGATCTCCTCTCTAGAGGAGACATATAGTCGACACAACAACATTACAGTTACCACTCCTCTCTCAGAGATTACTGGACATACCTCGGCTTTAGCAATTGGTGGTCATAGGACTCGGGGTTCTACTCATGGACGTAGATGTGGTAGAGGATAGGTGAGCAAATCTCGTCCTACGTGCACTTTCTGTGGTCGGATTGACCATGTGGAGACTTCCTACTGGTCCAAGCATGGGAGGTCTCTTGTGGCCAACCAGGTTGTGACCACTTCTGAGATAGTCAGATACAGTGTCACGGGTAGACTATGACGTTGTAGTTCAACGACTTGCTTAGATTACTTAGGAGATCCCTTCCTTTGACACTACTGCCATAGCCTTCTTAGGTATAGATTGTGCTTTCGGTGCTTCTGACAGGGTCTGACATTACTACCTGGCTTGTTGATTCTAGTGCGTGATGTCATTTGAGTGGTGACCATAGCTGTTTTCAACAGCTTTAGTCTGTGCATCCTGGTAGGACTGTTCAGGTACTAGATGGGCGGCATTCCAGAGTGGATGGTAAGGGGGAAGTGTCAGTTATCTCCAGCTTGAGATTACCTAATGTACTGTTTGTCCTAGATTTTCCTATGAGCTTATTGTCTGTTAGCAGGATTATAAAGGATCGTAATTGTAGAGTGATTTTTGATGTTCGTTGTGTATTTTAGAACAAGCTTACTAGGAGGATGATTGGTGGCAGACATGAAGAGGGGGTGTGTATTGCCTGTCTCAGATGCCAGTTGCTACATTTTGCCAGGGGGATGTGTGTTTTGCTATTGGAGCGCTCTGCAGTGGCACAATCGTCTTAGTCATCCATGTTTGGACAGGCTTCGTCACATCATTCCTCATTTTTAACCAACTACAGAGATTCATTGTGATGCATGTCAGATGGGAAAGTATCACAGAGCTACCTATCATGCTAATTCTACTATTGCAGAGTCTGGTTTTGATTTACTGCATTTGATGTGTAGGATCCTAGTTGTATACCATATCGGTTGGGATAGATATTATTTGGTGATAGTTGATGATTGTTCTAGAATGTCTTGTGTATTTTTATTAAAGAATAAGTCTAACGTTTGATCTATTATTGAGATATTTATTATTGAAATAAAAAATCAGTTTGCTTGTATTGTCAAAGTTGTTCACAGATAGTACACTTAAGTTTTGTATTGCACGAATGACTGCTTTTTACAGATCTCATGGAGTGGTTCATCAGACCATTTGCCCTATACGTCTTAGCAAAATGGGGTAGCAGAAAAGCACATGCATCTTTTGGGTGTGTCCAGGACTTTATTAATCCATCATAATGTCCCTTCACGATATTGGGGAGATGCAGTACTTAACTGCATGCTATTTGCTTAACAGGATGCCTAGTTCTATACTATTTGAGTAGGTGCTGTGGTAGATATTATATCCAGATCAGGAGTTGTTTTAGTTGCTACCTCAAATTTTTAGCTGTGTAGCCTTTGTGCACATTACTAAGCCTAGTAGAGATAAACTGGCTTCAAGAGTAGTTAAATGTGTCTTTTTGGTATATAATCATACATAGAAAGGTTACATATGATCCTTTGCACAAGAGGCATTATGTTAGTGCAGATGGCACTTTTCGTGAGGTTGCCATATTTTTTTATCTTTGGGAGTCAGTTGTCATTTTAGATAGAGAGGGCACCTATGCCTATTCCTCCTATTCAATGTGGAGATTTTCCTGCTTCTCAGCTTATATGACCCGACACTACAGACACAGATCTTACTCGGTTCAGAGATCCTTCAATGACTTTTATAAAACATGTGACATATCAGCAGAGATAGCACATCCCCCACTTCAGCACCATCATCCTTCTTCCAGCAGGTATGCATTGATACTACTGACTGTCGTATGTTTGGTGATGACCCTGCAAGTGATGTACCAGTAGCTTCAAAGTCTCCTATGGGTGATGTTATGTCTTCATATGATGATCTTGACCTTCTGATAGCTATTCGGAAAGCACCCTGGAGTTGTGCACAGTATTAGGTAGCTAGGGCTATTTCCTCTGACTACCTTAGTCGTCTGTTTGCCTTGTTCACGGAGGCGCTATCTTCTACTTAGATTCCAGCTTCTTACCAGCAGGCCATGCTCAATCCAAAGTGGCAATAGAATATGGAGGATGAGATGGTTGCTCTTCGTTCTCGACAGACATGGGAGCTTGCTCCACTGCCGTCTGGTGCATGTACAATTGGTTGCTGTTTGGTCTTTACCTTGAAATACAATCCTGATAGATCTATTTCTCAGTGTAAGGCTCATCATGGGATGAAGGGATTCACTTAGACATACAGGGTGAATTTCCTTGTCACATTCTCTCCGATAGCTAGGCTTCCAACTATACGGATCTTATTTTTGTTGTTGCTTATCTTGATTGTCCACTACATCAGTTGGATGTGAAGAATGCTTTCCTGTATGGTGATCTTCATTAGGTGTATATGTCGTAGCCCTTGGATTTTGAGGCTCAAAGGGAGTGTGTATGCAAGCTAAAGAAGTCGATCTATGGACTCAAGTAGAGTCCACGGGCCTGGTTCTAGAAGTTGTTAGAAGTTGTTGAAGATGTGGGATTCGACAGGTCATCTTCTGATCATTCCTTGTTTGTGCGGAAGACAGACAAGGGGACTGATGTACTTATGGTCCATGTAGATAATCTCATTATCACTGGTGATGATGCAGCCAGGATAACTGAGGTCAAGCAGAATTTGGTTGAAAAGTTTGCCATGGACCTTGGTTCCTTGAGGTAATTCTTGGGCATTGAGGTGGCAAGAGGCAAGGAAGTATTGTTTTTAGTCAGAGGAAACATGCTATTGATTTGTTGCAGGAGACAGGGATGTTGGGAGCTAAGCCAGCCAACATATTAATGGATCCTAAGATGCATT
This sequence comes from Thalassia testudinum, assembly GCA_037157565.1. Classification (NCBI taxonomy): domain Eukaryota; kingdom Viridiplantae; phylum Streptophyta; class Magnoliopsida; order Alismatales; family Hydrocharitaceae; genus Thalassia; species Thalassia testudinum. The sequence continues at coordinate 16,848,378 of JAZHRO010000015.1, read as the reverse complement.
TATACGATGCAGAGTCATAGGCCATAGAGAGCAGAGGGTATAGACAGTTGATTGGGAAACTACTTCACCTTACTATTACATGCTCAGATATTTCTCTTGCTGTAGGCAAACTCAGCCAGTTTATGGACAAGCCAACCAAGCAGCATTGGGATGCTGCAATATAGGTGCTCAAGTACTTGAAGTGAGCACTAGGATGGGGATTGCTCTTTTGCAGAGGTGAGTCTATGTTCATAGTTGGATACTCTGATGCAGATTATGCAAGATGTCTCTCAGATAGGAAATCAATTGTTGGATTTTGAACTTATGTAGCTGGTAATTTGGTGACATGGATAAGTAAGAATTAGAGTGTTGTATCTCGATCTAGTGCTGAGTTAGAATATAGAGCAATGCATAGACAACCGTTGAGCTTGTTTGGGTGAGATCTCTCGTACTTGACTTGAATGTTTTTTGGAAAGGTACTTGACTTGAATGTTGAGATTAAGGACCCTATGGAGATGAGATGTGACAATCGTGTGGTTACTTATATAATCAATAATCCTATGTTTCAGGAGTGCACAGAGCATGCGGAGATTGATTGTCACTACACTAAAGATTTGATTTAGAGAGGAATTCTCTTCACCACGCTAATCACCTTAGAGAACCAAATGGTAGATATGTTTACTAAGTCTCTTGCCATGTCCACTTTTGATGCATGTTGTGAAAAGCTGAGCATGATAGACATCTATGCTCCATTTTGAGGAGGTTGTGTTATGAGATACTCTATTTATCTTACTTAGAATTTTTGGATTGTTTATTTATTTTATGTTCTTTGTTGGTTCTTTGATGTAATTTACCTAACATTTCTCTCTCTATAAAGAGGTGTAGGGTTTCCTTTAAGAAATAAAAATATTCATTTTTTTCGATTATACACACACACACACATATAGACGTCAACGATGGAAACTACCTTTCACAGGGATCTTGGTGACAACTTCTGTAAGATATGGTCAAGGCTGTCTTATAGGGTTGCAAGTATGCTAGTGCACCTATTATAGCTAGAACAAATTGAGGATTCATGTTGGGCCAAGCACTTAAAACCACCATTTGCAAAGTAGGCAGTGACTACCATTTAGACTTTTGGAGATTATTATTATATCGAGTTTGATTATGATGAGCTCCTTAGCAATTGAATCAGCTATCCTCTCTTGTCACCTCCTTTATGGCCGTGCTCCCATAGACATCTTTGGCAGCTGTTAACTATACCAGTCAGAGAAAATAATAAGTCTTATTTTTAAATGAAACTCTACACCTCTTTTTATAGTGAGGTGATAGGAAAATTACATCATAAGTCCAATAGGATAAAAAAACATAACAAACAACAACAATAATAAAAGATAACTAGAGTACTCTACCAACACTTTCCCTCAAGTTGGAGCATATATATCAATGATGCTTAGCTTGGAACAACCCTTATCAAAAGCGGATCTTGCAAGGGGCTTTGTGAATGTCTACAATCTGATCTTCAGAAGATACAGATGTAGTGTAAATGATTCCACGTTGTATCAAGTCTCTGGTATAGTGGCAATCAACCTCAACATGCTTTGTCCTCTCATGGAACATCGGGTTGTTTGCAATATATGTAGCAGTACGATTATTACACCTCATCTCCATTGGTCCCTCTACCTGAACATGGAGATCATCTAGTACTGATTTAACCTAGATCATCTCTGTAGCTGTCTGAGCCATAACCCTGTATTCTGACTCTGCAATGGACTTGGATACCACCTGCTGCTTCTTGGTTCTCCAGGTCACTAAGTTGCCTGCTACGTAAGTGCAGAACCCAGTTGTTGACTTCCTATTTCTCATGCACCCTGCATAGTCAGCATCAGAATAGCTAACAACACTCATAAGTGTGCCCCTCTAAAATAAGGCACCTCTGCCAGGTGCTTTCTTCACATACCTATGCACCTGTATAGCAGCATCCCAATGCTGTTTGGTTGGTTTGTTCATGAATTGGCTGAGTTTCCCCATTGCAAGGGAAAGATCTAGACGCGTAATAGTAAGATACAATAACTTACCAACCAACTGCCTATACGATCTGCTATCTATAGGCGGAGACTCAGCATCATAGAGGTATCCTTTGAGATCCATTGGTATATTTGCTGGTTTGGATCCCATCATTCCTGTTTCCTACAAGATATCAAGGGCATATTTGCACTGACTGAGAACAATGCCCTTTTCTGCTGTGTGCCACTTCAATTCCAAGAAAATATATGAGCTCACCTAAATCCTTCATCACAAAGACATTAGCCAGCTTCCTTTTCACGTCACCTATCCCAGCAAAGTCATCTCCATTAAGGATCAGGTCATTCACATAAACAAGGGGTACAATCACTCCCCCTTTGCTCTTCTTGACAAACAAAGAGTGATTAGCAGAAGATCTTATAAGTCCCATGATTTGTACCTCCTTTGAGAGTCTTTAGAATTAGGCTCTCGGGCTCTACTTTAAGCCATAGATGGCTTTCTTCAATCTGCATACACACTCTCCCTGAATCTCAAACCCAAGAGGCTGTTGCATATAGACCTCCTCTTGAAGATCTCCATACAAAAAGGCGTTCTTCACATCCAACTGATGAAGATGCCAGTCGTAGTGAGCAGCTACAGACATCAAAATCTGAACAGTAGATAGTCGAGCGATAGGAGAGAAGGTATCAAGGAAATTTACTCCATACGTTTAGGTAAATCCCTTTGCCACCAGTCACGTCTTGTAGCGAGATATTGTGCCATCTGGGTTGTATTTGACAACAAAGACCCAACGACACCCTACTATTTTGGCATGAGGAGGCAAGGTGGTCAGGTCCCATGCCCTTCTAAAGCGTAGAGCAGCTATCTCATCCTCCATGGCCTGACGTCATCTTGGATCCAGTATGGCCTACTGATGGGAGGTAGGAACGTGCGTTGCAGAGAGAGCAACTGTGAAAGTGGCAAATGAACTACCAAGATTGGCAGTAGAGATTGTCTGTACAGTATGGTACTGGGCACAATTGCATGGAGCTTTCCGAATAGCAATTGGATGATTGAGATCCTTCTCAATATGTTCAGTAGCAACAGGAGTAGAAGACTCATCAGAGGAACTTGCACAAGCACCACTAGGATAACTCATGTTAGTATCAACCAATACCTAACTAGGGGAGGAGATAGGTGGCCGAGGTGGTGGGGGGTGTTCTTCTTGCCATGCATGTTGTCTGTATGTCACTGGTAACCTATAAACTTGAGTGATCTCAGCCTTCTGCCTCATAGGAGTCTGTGGTAGTAATATCCTCACTATGTGTAATGGGGATATGTTCCAGCAGAACTGGTGGAACAGGTATAGGAGCCAAGTCTCCTTCAAATGTCACCTGATGACCATCTGCAGAAAAATAAGAAATGGGCTCATGAAATGTGACATCTGCAGTCGCATAATGCTTTTTACCATGGGGGTCATAGCATCTATATCTTTTCTGGGTGTTACTATAACCTAGAAAGGCAGTTCATTGCTCTTGGAGCCAACTTTTCCATGCCAAGTCCAAGAATGTGAACAAAGGCTACACAACCAAACACCCGAGGTGGGACAGTAAATAAATCCTTCTCAAGACAGAGGACATGCTAAGGAACTTGTTCTTGTATAGCTGAGTTGGGCAACCTGTTAATCAAATAACATGTAGTTAACACTGCATCTCCCCAATATACCTGTGGCATATTATGTTGTATCAATAGTGTCCTAGCCACATCAAGTACATAACGATGCTTTCTTTCTACTACACCATTATGTTGCGATGTATGGGGACATGATGTCTAGTGAACAACCCTAAGAGATCTGTAAAATGCTGCCAACTTAGATGTACAAAACTCTAGAGCATTATCAGACCGTACAATCTTCACAATAGTAGAAAATCGAGTCTTTATTTGTAAAATAAATGTTTCAATCACAGACCCAACATCGGATTTATTTTTTAAAAAAAATAACTATAATATCCTGGAAAAATCATCCACAATAAGTAGATAAAATCTATGATCAAGTCTGTTTGAGACTCGACTAGGACCCCATACATCCATGTGCAGTAAATCAAGTATAGTAGCAAAACTCTCTGAGAACTAGAAGGAAAACTGACTCTATGATGCTTTCCCAGCTGGCATGCTTCACACAAAATCTTCATACCTGGCAAGATATGAGGAATGACGTGTCAAAGCCTATCTAGCAAGGGGTGCCCAAGACGACGATACCACTGAAGAGCTGTACCAGTACTAAACGCAACCTTGCCTTGACACAGTAGCAAATGGAGTCTAGATCAGGCGATACACACCCCCTCCTCATGTCCACCAGCAATCGTCCTCCATGTGAGTTTGTCCTGAAAGATACAGCCTAACTCATCAAATATTGCATAACAGTGCAAGTCTTTTGTAATCCTATTGACAGACAAAAGACTAATTGGAAATTCTGGAATATAAAGAACATTAGGCAGAGTTAGTGCAGGAGTCACTGCCACATCTCCTCTGCCATGAACCTTGCATTGCCTGCCATCTGCTACCTGCACAGATCTCCCTGAGTGAACATCATGAACCTGTCTAAAACATGTCTCATCCCCACTGAGATGCTGAGATGCACCTGAATCCACCGACCACATGGCACTGTTAGTGCTACCAGACCTATAAGTAGAAGTTGTACCTGAGGTGGCCAAGGTAGCAGTATCAACAGTAGTAGTGGTCTCCTGGGTCAACTGGGAGAGGCGCTGGACTACAACATCATAGTCTGCACGGGACACCATGTCGCTCACCTCCTCTAAAGAAACAACTTGGTTGGCCATGGGAGATTGACCATGCTTCATCCAGTAAGAGGCCTTTGAATGGCCAATCTTCTCGTAATGCGAACAGATGGTGCGAGGTCTACCACTCGTACCCCGACCACCATGCCCTCTTCCCCTGGTGGTTGGAACACCACGCCCTCCATGTGCAATAGCAACAAGAATAGGGGTTTGTTCAACCTCTGGCATGGAAGGATCTCCCTTTTGGAGTTTAGGAAATTGGATCTCTCACATAAAAATCGGTTGTACCTTTCCTCTGAGGACCTCGAAAGTGGATCTCCCTCTCTGGAGACCTCGAAACTTTGGACCTCCCAAAGTTTGGCTTCTTATGTGATGATATGCAATAAAGGGACTCCCAAATGGGGGGAACTACAATAGGCATCCACACTCTCCATTTCTCCTATACTTGTATGGAAGAAGAAACAAACATAGAGAAGAAATAAAAATAAAATAAAGAGCTTCTCCCCTTCATCTCTTCAACATCATCATTTGTGATTTTTTTCTCCTCTCTTTCTTTCTTTCTAATAACACCTTTTCTTTTCCTTTTTTTCTGTATCTTCTTTTCTTAAATATGTTCATCTCTTCTTTTTGCTTTGCACCCCAAACCCCCCCCCCCCCCCCCCCCCCCCCCCCCCAACCAAAAAAAAAAAAAAAGAAAAAGAAAAAGAAAGGGAGCAGGCTCACAGAGGACAAACCATGTGCTAAAGCCATGAGGGCAGTGGGGACTTAGTCTCCTCGAAGGGTGTCATCATCGTTGCGGATAATCGAGTATGAGATTGACGTTGCTAATCTCGAACACGAGATCGTCGTTGCGATCTTCACTGTCATTGACGTTAGGCCTCCTCGCCGCCATCATTGCAAGATCTTCACACGAGATCTCGCTATGCTTTTGTTGATCTTCCTTTTCTTCCTCGACACATGCTATCGCCTTGCGACAACCACCTCTCAACCACGTGCATCGCCTTGTCTTCATCTCGCGCAATGCCATTGGGGTCTATTTGAGCCCTAGTAGCGTCGCCTAGCCCGCCAGTGCTCCAACGTCGCCTCCAAGCCATCTCCATTGCTTTGCATCCCCTAATTACATCCCCTTCGAGTTTAATGGCCTCAAGCTCTCCCTTGAGGCCGCTTGCTCCTTCTTCGATGAATAGGAGCAACGTCAATTGCTTCACTTTGGCTCCACAGTGACGACCTTGCTCGAAATGTGAGGCCGATCCTGAGTAGCCTCGATAGCCATGGCTTGCAGATTTAGGTGGCCCCGCTTAGCCTTCCTCTGTATGCTCCTACTTTCTCTCAATAGGGTTCTAAGAACCCAACACGAGAGCGCCTCCAGGATGATGGTAGATCCTCCTCCAAAAAAACTTATGAATAATGACAAAATTCAAGAATAATGATAAACTTGAAAACAAACCCAAAAGATGACTTGCTTTACCAAGTTGAATTTTATAATAAGCGGAAGCATGATATCAAAAGTATAAAGAAAATCAAATGAACACTTGGGTTTTACGTGGAAACTCTGCTCACGGAGAGTGGAGAGAACCACGGGAGAAGCACCTTATGGGCATGAGTTTCTCTATTATTCTTCTCAAAGAAATAAGTGGGAGGTATATGCTTATTTATAGGTTACCACACACAACACAAAGTCTACATCTCAAGATGTGGCACTAAACCAATCCACATTCTCCAACATCTTGAAATAAAAAATCATTGGAACAATCACAAAAGATCAAATCACACAGATGTGACACCTTCATATATGGAAACCCTCTACAACATGAAGGAAAACACTACAAGAGTATACATCCTAGAGCTCACTGGCAACTAGGTTATCTTCACCAAGACAAAATGAAATGAAGCATATGTGCAATGTGTAGGCACTAGGGTAGATGGATCCACACCCTATATCCATTAATTGAATGCAACTCGATAACTATAAGTGTAATGGTCTGTTATACCTTTCCCAATCCTCTATATAATGTTGATCAGGATTTTACTATAATGCATCTTGCTTATTTTTCCTTTTAATTAAAAATTGTCTTAGTGTCCAAGTGGTTGAAGAATTTGAACTTTCAATGATGTACTTCATATGCATAACTTGCTTTTGCAAAGCTTTGGAATTGTTGTTTTTCCTGTTATCCTCAAAGGAAATTTCATTTTCCATGTTCTACTAGATTTATCCTCTTTTTGCTTCTAGAATATGAAGTTCAGTTTTGCTTCTACAGATGGATGGTTTGACATGCTCTGACGAGCTTGTATTTGTGCTAGCTGCAACGAATTTACCCTGGGAATTGGATGCAGCAGTGCTTAGACGGCTTGAAAAGAGAGTATCCTTTGAATTCATTGTACTATAGTTTATAAGAGTCGACATGAATGTTGTAAAAATATCCAAGTTAACAGTTCTTGTAAGTCACTGTGATGACTACTTTGGATTGATCTTGATTATTTTGGAACATTCTTTGCTGATGGATTTAGTTTTCTATCTCCTTGCAACTCAGTTGGGTCACATCTGCTGATCTTATGTGATTCTTCTGCCTCACTTGTTATTCGAACAGTATGATAAGTTTAAAATCTTAGAATAAGCCACAATATTCCATCACTGTATTCAAATTTTGCCCGTGGATTTCCTATTCTTATTTTTCAGATACTTGTTCCCCTCCCTGAACCAGTAGCACGATTGGCTATTTTTCGGGATCTCTTACCACCTACACCTGATGAAGAAGAGCTTCCTTATGATTATCTTGTTGAGAAGACAGAAGGCTATTCAGGATCAGATGTCCGCCTTGTATGCAAGGAAGCAGCCATGCAACCACTACGACGATTGATGGTGCAGTTGGAAGATAAACAGGTTAATGAGGAAGGTGCGTACTTAATGTAGCAGTCTTTCTTCAATATTGAATTTAAATCTTGTTTACTAATTAATAGCATATCTGTCCGATTGCATGTGATGCCCATTTTACCTGAAGTGAGGTGATATTTGGCTGGCTTTTTGTCACATAAATGTATGCCCAGTCTTTTGCTTTCTTTTTGGAAAGGCAAAAGGATGATTACTGGAGGTTGGTAGCCATCCACTTCATTCCACCAAAGAACATACTTACAAGGTTTGTACCCAAAGATTAGAAAGAAAAGATGCCTCCCTTGGAACATTGTCTGTTGTATCCCTTCAGTCTCTCTAGTTATATTTTAGCATTATTCTCCCTGGTTATATTTCCTTATTTTTTTCTATGGGGCTGTTTGTACTTTTCCCATCCCTCTACGTATTGAGAGGTAGGTCTTCTGAATAACACCATGCAATTCATTTTATTCCACTTGATATCAGAGTGGTGGTTCTAGGTTAGTGCTCGAATATTCCACCAAATCTAGCTTCTGTACACCTCCACATTAACCCTACATCTCCTTCTAAGGTTGTCGCTAGTCTTTCTTCTTTGCCACTCGATTGTGTAGCAACGTCGAAGCCACCTAGCGCCACCGCAGGTTCCTGCTGCTTGGTCAAGAGCCCCCATCGCAACCAGTGTGGGGCTTTTCTACCTCAGCATTGTCACATAAGGGCTCCTCAACTCCTGAGCACCACCGCCTAAGGGTCTCGTCAACCCTAAGTGCCATCACAAGGTTGTTGCTGTGCGTTAACGTCGCCGTCTTTACATGAAAGGGGGTACCCTACACTACTCGCAATCTCCTGGGCTTCCTTGCTCTCCTGCACTGCAGCGTGGGGCCTTCTTCCCTTTGCTACTAGGTGATTAGTAGCTGGAGGTGGTACCGTGGTCTTCATTTATGGTAGGGGCAATCTGTTGCCCTCTTATTCAAAGGTTGCAGTGGTCTTATGAAGGAAAAGGCAACCTTCATTGGGACTTCCTAGTGTTCCAATGATGATTGCTACACCAATAATTATAGTTTTAGCTAAATCAAAATTAGATTTAAAAGTTTTGTTTTATGGTGGTTATGTCTGATGATCTGATGGTTTAGTATCTCTCCATGCTCATTTGGTTTCATAGTCAAAGTTAGTATGATGTTTGAATCTGGGGCATGCGAGAGCCTCATCTTTGATCCCAGAGTGGAGCGAGATGGGATGAATTGTTCTCGATGGTTACAGATGTATATGATGATCATTGGAAGTCATGATTAGGATTATATTGTTCTTCGACTAGAAGCAAAGGAGAAGATAGTTTCAATCACTGATTATGCAACATCTGTGATAACAAGAGAGATATCTAACACTGTTATTGTCTCTAGGAGAGATTATGTGACATTGCTTCAGGTGTGTTGGTAGTATGATGGTTCCTAAGCAGGAATAGCTTGTTTGTCTTGAGCAGGAGAGGCGGATTGGCTTGTTGATTCAGGAACATCTCGGTATATCTGTGGTGATGCGAGATAGTTCACCATCGCATAGTTGGTTAGGGGGAGGTTCGTGTAACCCTACATATGAAGTCGGAGAATGTTCTTTCAGCCACTAACTTTCCACTGAGTATGCTATTAGTGAGCTGGATTATGGAGTTGCAGGACGATCTTTGATGCTATGTCTCTTGCTTTTGAGGATATTCTCATCAAATGTACTATTGGGTGTGGTCACGAGAAAGGTGGTGTTTATTGTCTCCTGTGGTCACCCTATGCAGGACAAGCTACACTGTCCTTAGGGGGTGCCACTGGCTACTTGTGGTATCTCAGGTTTGGTCATCTCTCCTTCCCGAAGCTTAGACAGATGCTACCACATATTTCTCCTATTGATACTTTTTAATGTGAGGTATGTCAACTTAGGAAGCATCATAGGAGTACCTTCCTTAGGAGTCAGCATCGAGGGTCCTAAGCCTTATTCTAGTTGCTTCATATGGAAATTTGGGGCCCCAAGTTGGACTCTAGATCATTTGGGATGCAGAAACTATCTGGTTATCGCCAATGACTTTTCTAGACTTGGATATTTTTGTTGAAGGCCAAATATGAGACATGTGATATGATTTGTGCCTTTCTAGTAAAGACATTGACTCAGTATGAGGTGAAGGTGAAGACCATCAGATTAGATTATGGATTGGAGTTCTACACCATTTCATTGTGCACCTTTTATTGAGAGCATGGCACCATTCATCAGACGACTTGTTTCCATACATCTCAGTGAAATGGTGTGGTAGAATGAAAGCATAGACACCTTCTTAATGTTGCACAAACACTCTTCATTCAGAACAGTGTGCTCGATAGATACTGGGGAGATGTGGTATTGACTACTTGTTACCATATTAATCGAATGCCTTCTACTGTTCTTGGTGAGTAAGTTCCCCACTCCATCCTGTTTCCTGATAGCGATTTATTTGGAGTACCTCCTCAGGTCTTTGGATGTGTTGCATTTGTGAATATCCATGGGCCCAATAGGGATAAACTTGCTTTTTGTGCAGTCAAGTATTTTTTCTTGGGTATTCACAGACTTAGAATGGATATCGATGTTATGATTCTATTGGAGGATGTTACTACGTCAGTGTAGGTGTCATCCTTCATGAGTCTATTTCGTACTTCTCTACTATCGGGAGACATCTCGCTCCTCAGGCTACTGAGGCACCCATGCTTATTCCTTCGATGCCACTAGAGGCAATTCCTATCACCAAGACTAGGTCTTCACCATCAGGGCCGTCACTTTTTGTGCTTGAGAGATTTCGTGAGCCTTTGGTCATTTACAGGCTTCTTGTTACATATCGATAGTTATCCTCTTCATTTGTTCTTACTCCACCCCAGCTTCAAATGCCTATAGGAGACGTACATGATGATGCAAGATGTTCCCAAGATGATAGTGGAGGATTTGTGCGTAGTGTTGAGACAAAGTCAAGAGTAGTTGCAGGATGCAGTGCTAGCTGATCTTGACCTTTCGATAGTTGTTCGGAAGGCTTCCCAGAGTTGTGCAAGATCTCCAGGGGTAGGGACCTTATCCATAGAGGAGCTTGGGACTACCTTTCGGCTATTTTCTTGTGCATTGTCAGCATTGTATATACCTTTCACGTATCAGTAGGCCATGCTTGATTTAAAGTAGCATCAAGCCATGAAGGATGAGATGGCTGCTTTTCATTCTTGTGGTATCGGAAGCTTACTACCTTACCTGAGGGCACAACAGTGGTTGGATGCCGATGGATGTTTATAGTCAAATATAATCCAGATGGGTTAGTTGCCAGACACCAGGCTCACTTAGTTGCAAAGGGGTTCACGCAAACATATAGTGTGGACTTCTTTGATACCCTTTCTCCTGTCGCACATCTATCTACTGTGCGCATTCTAATTTTTGTGATAGTTCGGTGAGATTGGCTACATCAACTGCATGTCAAGAATGTGTTTCTTTACGGGGATCTTCAAGAGGAGGTATACATGCAGGAGTCCCCGACTATGGCGTTCAGGGGAAGTGTGTATGCAAATTGAGGAAGGCCATATGGCTTAAAGCATAGTCCTAGAGCTTGGTTTTAGAAGCTTTCAATGGTGGTGGAGGCTATGGGCTTCAAAAGGTCCTCATCTAATCATTTCCTGTTCATCAAGAAGACATGGGAAGGTACAGTTGCACTCCTAGATTATGTTGATGACCTAATTATTACTGGTGATGCTAGTGCTGGCATATAGATCTGTGTGGAGGCAAAGAATCCATATAGCCAACCCCACTTAGTGTGGGAAAAGGTTTGGTTGTTGTTGTATGCTAGTGTTGGCAATATAGAGGTCAAGGAGCTTTGGAATGGACCTTGGACCATTGAGGTACTTTCTTGGCATAGAAATTGCTCAGTAGGAAGGACATAAGTATGCACTTGACTTACAAGAGGCTGGCATGTTAGGAGCCAAGACAACCAACATTCCTATGGATCCGAAGACTCATTTGTATGGTGAGAAGTCAACGTCGTTGACAGTAGACAGTACATGGGGCTAGTGGGCAAGCTCTTGTACCTCACCATCAGCAAGCTTGATATTTCCCTTGCAGTTCGGAAGTTGAGCTTGTTTATGGATAGGCTAACTGGCAGCATTGGGATGTTGCAATGATGGTGTTGATATCTTTGAAGATGGCACAGTATGTGAGATCCTATTCAGCAATTGGACATCCATGAGTATAGTGGGCTATTCAGATGCAGATTATGCAGGATGTTTGGTTGACAGGAAGTCCACTATAGGCTTTTGTATGTGTATGGCAAGGAATCTTATGACGTTGAAGTAGGAGAAAATGAAATGCCTTGTTGCTAAGAAAAGGACCTGATACATCTTTATAAAGAGAGAGGTTTGGGTAAGTAATAGTGCATGCCCATATCAAAATAAAATAGCAAAAATACACCAAAAATGGTAAAACAAGTAGAGATAAATAGGAGTCTCAACACTCCCCCTCAAGTTGGAGTATAGATGTCAATCATGCTCAGCTTGGAACAACAATAGTCAAACGTAAATCGAGGTAGAGGCTTCGTGAACACATCAACAGTTTGAACTTCGGATGCAACAAAAGTAGTACGCAACAAATCACGCTGTATGAGATCTCTAGTGTAGTGGCAGTCAACCTCAACGTGTTTGGTGCGCTCATGGAACATCAAGTTGTTGCTATATATGTAGTCGCTTGATTGATGCATCTCATCTCAATAGGTTCCTCAATTTGGACATGCAGATCATGCAGTAGAAATTGTATCCTGACCATTTCTACAGCAGTTTGGGCCATCGCCCTATCCTCTAACTCTGCACTGGAGTGAGAAACTGCCCCTTCTTTCTTGCTCCTCCATGTAATCAGAGTACCAGCCACAAAGGTACAAAAATCAGTGGTGGATTTCCTGTCAAGCACATATCCTGCATAATCAACATTGGAATATCCTACCACTGTCGTAGGAGAGACTCTGTGAAAGAGTATCATGACTTGGTGTTTCCTTCAAGTATCTTAACACCTGCATAGTTGCTTGTCAGTGTAGTTTCGTCGGTCTCTCCATAAACTGGCTAGGTTTGCCTACTGGTAAGAAAATATCAGGTCTGGTAATAGTTAGGTATAACAGCTTGCCCACAAGCTGTCTGTATGCTCTGCTATTAGCTGCCTTTGCTGCCTCATCATGAAGATGTGCCTTAGGATCCATAGGAATATTGGTTGGCTTGGACCCCAACATACCTCTCTTTAAGAACATCCATCGCATACTTGCGTTGAGAAAGAACAATCCCATTTCTGCTCCTAGCGACCTCGATCCCCAAGAAGTATCGAAGCTGGCCTAGATCTTTCATAACAAACTGTTGTGCAAGAGATTCCTTGATCTGTCTTATTCCTGCCTCATTATCGCTAGTGATAATCAGGTCATCTACATAAATTAGTAGAATTGTGTTTTCCTAACAAAGAGTGATCTAAAGATCTCTGCATCCTATCTTCTACAACACATTTGAGAGCTTCTGAAACCAGGTTCTCAGGTTCTGCTTTAAGCCATAAATGGCCTTCCTAAGTCTTTACACACACTCCCCCAGAGCCTTAAAACCTGGGGGCTACTGTATGTAAACCTCCTCCTAAGGATCACCGTATAGAAAAGCATTCTTCATATCAAGCTGGTATAACCACCAATCTTTGTGAGCAGCAACAGAGATAAGTATCAGAACAGTGGCAAGTCGCGCAACGGGAGAGAAAATATCAAAGAAGTCTACTTCATATGTTTGGGTGAACCCCTTTGCCACCAACCTGGCCTTATACCTTGAAATAGACCCATCAGGGTTGCACTTCAAGGCAAAGACTCATATGGAGCCAACTAGTCGCGTGCCTGTAGGAAACGAGGTAAGCTCCAAGTATGTCTACTCCAAAGCGCTGCCATCTCGTCCTCCATAGCTTGATGCTACTTTGGATCAAGCATGACCTGCTGGTAGGTAGACGGAATGTGTGAGGCTGTAAGTACCTGGCAGAAGCTGCCAAATTGAGAACCAAGATCATCTGTAGTCACGACATCTGGACTAACACATGTGGGGCACCTTCCTAATAGCAATAGGAAGGTCAGAATCATCTGATATCTTTAATTGAGTCTTTGCAGAAGGCATCCCACTATGATGATCTGTACTGTCGGGGGGATCGGGTCGAACTAGACAATCACTGTCATCAGAACTTATTTCAACTGCTTATGGAATATTAGTCACTGATGTGGGCAGTGGCCTCTGTAATGTCACATGAGGTCTACTATACCTTCGCAACGGACGATGTAATCTCTAGTAGTCATTCAAGGGGGTAGTGGAGCTCAAAGAAGTTGGTAGAGGTTTGGAGATCATAACATCGATACCCCTTCTAACTTCTAGAATACCCTAAGAAGACGTACTCAACAGTGCGAGGAGCAAGCTTGTCTCGGCCTGATGATGACACATGAACAAAAGCAACACACCCAAAAGTTCTGGGAGACATGGAAAAGCTCATCATCTGGATGTAACAAAAGAATCGGTATCTGCTCAGGACAGACTAAACTTGGCATCCTGTTAATGAGATAGCATGCCGTCAAAACAGCATCTCCCAGTATCTCTGTTGAACACTGTGGTGGATAAGAAGAGTGCGGGCAACCTCTAATAAGTGTCTGTGCTTTCGCTTTACAACCCTATTTTGCTGTGAGGTATGGGGATAAGTAGAATGGTGGATAATCCTACGAGTCGTGTAGAACTCCACAAGTCTAGTAGTGCAGAACTCGAGGGCATTATCTATCCGTATAATCTTCATGTGGCAGAATACTGAGTCCCAATCTCCAAGAGAAGAGTCTCTATAACACCTCCAAGATCTCCCTTGTTCTTCAGAAGAAACACCCAGGATGCTCTAGTGAAATCATCAAGATAATAACGTTTTTCCATCATGTCTGGAACTCTACTCGGTCCCCAGACATTCTTATGGAGAAACTCACAAGCAGTTGCTGATTTAGAAGTACTGTAGGAAAAGAAGACCGATGATGCTTACCTAATTGGCAAGCATCACACCTAATAATAGCAGTAGGTGAAATATGTGGAATCACCCTCTTGAGGCCATCCAAAGGTAGGCAAGGTTTTAAATATCGATATCAATATCGTATCGACAAGTCAAAAGAAGGATATATCGGGGATATATTGCTGATATCGGTGAATTTTGGGGAAATCACTCAGAAAGGTCTAAAATATCCTAAAATGTCACAAATTTTATGAAAATTAACATTTTAATAACTAATACATCATGAAGAAGTGCCTAAAAGACGAAAATCATAAATTTTGAATGAAAACATAATAGAAATGCACTAGTTGTATATTGACAAAGTCATATATTGAAAATGTGTATAGAACAAGATAATAATTGAAAAATGTTCATAGTAATGCTACTAAAAGAAAATAAAATATAAATAGTGTAAGAGTATCAATTGACTATACCAAGTACGGAAGCACCAGCCAATGCCACCAAATCAATACTAGGTTGAGCTTTGACCTGGTTCGATACCTTTCCTCGAATTATCTTCCTCGATTTGTAGCATTCTAACATATTCACAATATGATTCCCACGCCATGTAGCTATATTGAGTATTGTATTCATTGATGTATCATTGATAGTTTTTATCACTACAATAGAAAAGTATTCTAAGATGTGGATATCGACTGTAACTGTCGGACGAGCTACCCCTGCTTCTAGTTCTAGATCTACCGTGATTCTGAGTAGACTCATCTCGATGTCCTCTTGAATCTGTGAATGCGGTAGACCTACCTCATTTCAGTGTAGAACCTGATGATTCATAAGGTTTACGTTGTTTCATCAATGAACTTCATGGTGGTCAAGGAGGAAGTGGTGCAGCAGAGTGGGAAGGTTGATAAGAAAATTGTTGAGGACCATAAGATGCAAAATACTCAAGGAAAACCCCATAGCCATAATTTGCAGATACAGGATCACTTTGGGTACTATTACCTTGATGACGACCATCATGCCCATAGCTATATGAGGAATTATAATAAGATGGAGGGCTGGTGTAGCTGGGGAAGTAATTAGATGAACTTTGCGCTTCATCTTTGGGTTGGTATTGAGGGCTGATGTAATGAGATCTGTAACCATCATAGTAACTTGGTGATAATGATCTTGGACCGCCTCCAAAGAATGATTTCGATGCCAGATTAAGAGATCCCACTGATGAACTTAAATCATCGATGGACATTATAGAATGGCCTGAAGCATTACCCATACCCTGTTGGGCTTGTCCCTGCATTATAGTCAGAAGGTGGACTTGGTATGGGATCTCCATATATATTTGTATATTTTTTTGTATATTCATGTTGGGTATCTTCTCTACTAGGACCTTGATGATGATATCCCTCATCTCCTCTATAAATATCGATATCGTATCGACAAGTCAAAAAAGGGATATATCGGGGATATATCGGTGATACATCACCGAGATCATGGTAAAAAGATACTAGCAATGGTATCGATATACCCAACCTCGGGGATATTGATATATCGGCAATATATCGCCAATATATCTCTGATATATTGCGATATTTCAATCTAGGGAGGCAGGTGACCTAGATGAACGTGCCACTGTAAGGCACTCCCACCATCATACCTATTAGCTCCTGCAAATGGCTCCTCATCAAGGTGATAAAGACCATTCACCTCTGTACTTGTGGCGATGGTCTTCCCAGCGAACTTATCCTGGACAATACATTCAATCTCATCGAAAATAACCCTACAATGAAGATCTTTCGTGATCCTGCTCATGGACAACAAGCTCATGGGAAACTTTGGTATGTGTAGTGTTCTCAGCAGCCGCAACATGGGGGTAACAGATGCTCCCCCTGGTCAACAACTGGAACGTGCTTGCCATCAGCAACTTATATCGTTCTCCCTAGTGCAACCAAACTGAGTGACCTGGAACAAGCCTGATCCCCACAAAGATGCTGTGAAGCATTAGAATCGACCAACCATCCTGCACCACGGTGATTCTTGTCATGCTCTTGTAACATCACACCCACATAATCTACCATCCCTATCACAATAGTGGTATCGAGATAGGAAAGACAACCAAACTATGATCTGAATAATTTTTCCAGACCATACGAAACATTAGCTAGGGTGGATCAGACCTTAGATGCGAAGAACCAGAACTTCTGTGATCTGAGAAACACATCCAAGACAAAGAACGCCTCCTATGTAAGGAAGTGGGGTACGCTAAAGCCTAGGGGATGCCCAGTGCACTCCACAAAGGCAGGTGGCCCTCTGTAGAGATCAATCAAGGAGTGCTATAGAAGCATAAAGGCCCCTAATCCAGCAGTACTACGCACCAGTAGTGTTGGGTCCCTTGATGGATCGATCACCAGCAGTGGGCAGCGGGCAAAAATAGCAAAGCAGTACTGTGATGAAGAGCGGCGGAGGCGCAAAGCACTAAGGCTGCCGCCAAGCTAGAGTCTGCCGGCATGAAGAGGAAGGCCACCCTGGTGAAGATCAATTGGGGGCGGCGATCACCAGGGGGGTGGCGATCACTAGGGGGGCGGCAACCCATCAGAGGGCTGCGAGTCTGCCGTAGAGGGCAGTAATCAACATGGGAAGGGGGTCTCCATGGCCGTCACTCGGCCTTGGTCAGCCCAGAGGATTGTCGTAGTGGTTGCTGAAGGGGCCAACAACGCCCTGATAGTACCGCTGCAGCCCTTGGCTGTCCTTACTGTAGCTGACAGCGGTGAAGAGGAAGGTGTCGGTTTGACTGCAGCTGAGATGATGTGGGTGAGGTTGCTTTTGATGGACTTGCACATATTTGTTTACAAACCTATGGAGATGAGATGTGATAATTGAGCTATCATATACATTGCTGACAACCTCATGTTCCATGAGAGGACCAAGCACATGAAGATTGATTGTTATTGTACTCGTGACTTGATCCAGAGGGGACTTGTCCACTACTTCAATATCTTTTGAGGACTAGACAACGGACATATTCACCAAGCCTTTAGCACGACCAACATTTGATGCTTGTTCCAAGCTGAGCATGATTGACATCTATACTTCATCTTGAGGGGGAGTGTTGTACCCCTTCACTCTGTTTAGTTATGTTTTAGTATTATTGTTAGTGATAGAGCACTCTAGTTATCTTGTTATTTTACTGTTTTGGACTGTTCCATTCTTTATTTTGTCCTCTTGGAGTTATACTGTAATTTACCTAACACCTCTCTCTATATAAAGAGGTGGAAGGTTTTCTTTGAGAAATATGATTATTTGTTTTCTCTGACTTGGTATTAGAGCGGCGATCCTAGATCGACGCTTCGATATACCACCCGTAAAACTTCCACACACCACCAAAAGTCCTAATCTCCAAGGCACCAACCGTGGGCCACTGCCGCTCCAGTGACTCACTGCTGGCGACAGTAGGCCGCCACTGTCTTCGATTAGTCTTCGCCTCTCTCTCATCAGGTTGGCCGACCCTTAGCCTCCCTCTCATCATGTGCTAAATCCTAATCTAAGGGGTACTTGTGATCCGCAGGATGATTTTTAGGGTCTGTTGATTCTAGAATTCATGCTCTTAAGGTCACGATTCACTGATTTCAGAGATTTCAGATCTGGAAATTAATTTTAGATCACATTAGAGACATATTGTGGTTGTCCTAAGGTACAATGGCATCCTCAAGCTCATCCGAGGTGTCATTGAGTACCGCTACGGACATCGGGAGTTACAAGACTCCTTTGTTCCTATCGCCAAGCTGAATGAGACTATGTTAAATGGTCCTCATGATTGTAGAGGGACATGACAAGAAGCACATACTGTTGGAGTTGGAGCTACAAGATAAGATAGGGAAAAATGCAACATGGAAGGACAATGCAATGGTTCGGGTGTGGATTATGAACTCTATGGAGCCTTAGATTGGTGGTGGGATTATGCATTACAGGATAACCAAGGAGATGTGGGATTCTCTGCGTGATGTACTCTCACGAAAAGAATTCCAGCAAGGTGTTTGAAATTCACCATACCATTGATGGTCTCAAACAAGAGGGTTAGTCACTTTCCCAATACTATGCCACTTTAAAGGGGTTCCTAGAGAAGTATTAACGCTTGTCGTCCTGTCAACACCTGTGTCAGTCAAAGGGCACAGAGGAAGGAGTATATTGTCCTCAAGTTTCTTGATGGACTTGGACTAGATTATGAGGTTGCGAGGTCCCAGATCCTAATACTAGCTGAGCTTCCATCACTTGAGGAAGTTTACAGTCATGTCAGTAGGGTGGTAGTTAGGCCATCCTTGTCAGAGGTTGGACAAGCTCTTATTCTTGTTGTTGTTGTACGTGGAGGACATGGTGCTCCATTTACCAGGGGGCGAGGACGTGGTTGTGGTAGGGGTACGAGTAGCAGACCCTGCACCATCTGCTCACATTGTGGCAAGATTGGCCATTCAGAGGCTTCTTGTTGGATGAAGCATGGCATATCTCCCATGGCCAATCAGGTTATTTCTTCTGAGGAGGCGAGCGACATGGTGTCTCGTGCTGATTATGATGTCGTCCAGTGTCTCTTCCAGTTGACCCAAGAGACTACTACTACTACTGAGACTATTGCTTTGGCCTCCTCAAGTATAACTCTCGCTTATAGATCCGGTACCGGTAGTTTTGACAGTGCCTTGTGGTTGGTAGATTCATGTGCGTCTCAGCATCTCAGCGATGATGAGACATGTTTCAAACACATTCAGGATGTTCTCTCATGTAGATTTGTGCAGGTGGTAGATGACAGGCAGTGCAGAGTTCATGCCAGAGGAGATGTGGCAGTGACTCATGCACTGACTCTGCATAATGTTCTCTATGTTCCTAATTTTCCTCTTAATCTTTTGTCTGTCAGTAGGATTACAAAAAACTTGCATATTGTGTAATATTTGATGAGTTAGGATGTATTTCTCAGGACAAACTTACGAGGAGGACGACTGGTGGCGGACATAAGGGGGTGTGTATCACTTGATCCAGACTCCATTTGCTGCTATGTGTCAGGCAAGGTTGCCTTTAGTGTTGGTACAACTCTTCAGTGGCATCATCGTCTTGGGCACCCTTCACTGGACAGGCTTCAACGCGTCATCCCTTACATCTTGCTTGCTACTGAGATTGTGTGATGTCTGCTAGCTGGGAAAGCATCATAGAGCTAGTTTTTCTTCTAGTTCATCTCAGAGTTCTGCTGTTATCTTTGATTTATTGCATATGGATGTATGGGGTCCTAGTAAAGTATCAAATAGACTTGGTCATAGGTTTTATCATATTATTGTGGATGATTTTTTCAGGATGTCATGATTATTTCTTTTAAAGTATAAAATTGATGTTGGGTGAGTTCTGTATAGCTAAGGTAGCAGCCTTTTACGGATCTCTTGGAATTGTTCACCTGACATCCTACCCCCATACCTTGTAGCAGAATGGTGTAGTGGACAAAAAAATTGTCGTGTTGGATGTGACTAGGACATTACTAATGCTGCGCAATGTGCCACAGGTGTACTGGGGAGATGCAGCATTAACTGCATGCTATTTGATTAACAGGTTGCCTAACTTAGCTATTCAGGAACAAGTTCCATGGCAGGTCCTCTATCCTGAGAAGGATCTCTTTACTGTACCACCTCATTTGTTTAGCTATGTAGCCTTTGTTCACCTTCTAGGACTTAGCAGAGACAAGTTGGCTCTAAGAGTAGTGAAGTGTACTGGGTTATAGTAGCACCTAGAAAGGATACAGATGCTATGAACCCAGAGGTAAGAAGCATTATGTGACTGCAGATGTCACATTTCATGAGCCTATTCCCTATTTTTCTACAGATGATCATTAGGTGACATTTGAAGGAGGCCTGGCTCCTATGCCTATTCCACCAGTTCCGTTGGAACAGATTTTGGTTACACATAGCGAGGATACCACCACTACAAAGACTTCCATAAGGTAGAGGGTTGAGATTACTCAGGTCTACAGATTAATTATCACTTACAAACAACATGCATGGTGGGAACACACCCCCCCACCACCTCAGCTACCTGTCTCTTCCCATGGTCATGTGTTGATACTGACATGAGTTGTCCTAGTAGTGCTTGTGCAGGTTCCCCTGATGAACTTGCTTCTGTTGTTTCTACTGAGCTTATAGACGAGGATCTTGACCTTCTGATTGCTGTTTGGAAGACTACTCGTAGCTATGCCCATTGCCATACTGTTGGGACAGTGTCCACTGCCAATCTTGCAAGTTCATTTGCTACCTTCACAGCTGCTCTCTCTACGACATAGGTTCCTACGTCCCACCAGCAACCCTGCTAGATCCAAAATGGCGTCAGGCCATGGAGGATGAGATGGTTGCTCTACGCTCTAGAGGGACGTGGGACTTGACCACTCACCTTCTTACGCCAGAACGGTGGGGTGCCGATGGGTCTTTGCTTTAAAGTATAACCCAGATGGCACGATCTCTCACTATAATGCGAGATTGGTTGATGCTCCGAGGTTTGGTAGATATTGCAACTTCGTACGATTGATGCTTCCAACTTCTACTCCTTCTGGAAGTCGTTCCAGGACCACTATGATCTAGATGTTGCTGGTTGGGGGAAAGGTTTGGCGACGATTTGGTGTTTGGCTACAATGGAATGGCAAGATTTTTAGAGAGGAACAATGTTGGGTGGAAAATGTAGTGAGGGAGGTGAACTTTTTGTCTAATGCTTGGCTCCAAACTCTGTAAGTCTGTTCCTTTAATTTAATACAATTCTTAGGATGATTATCGATCTCAGATAATCTTCCTTTTTCCTTCTCAGAAAAAAAGGTGAGATTGGTAGCAAAGGGATTTATCCAAACATATGGGGTAGATTTCTTAGATACCTTCTCTTCTATCGCTCGGCTGCCTATTTGTCAGTTGCTGCTCACTACGACTGGCCTGTCCATCAGTTGGTTGTGAAGAATGCGTTCTTGTATGGGGATCTTCAGGAGGAGGTCTATATGCAACAACTTCTGAGGTTTAAGACTCAAGGGGAGTGTGTATGTAGATTGAAGAAAGCCATCTATGGCTTGAAGCAAAGACCTAGAGTTTGGTTTTAGAGACTGTCAGAGGAGGTACAGATCATGGGCCTCGTGAGGTCTTCTACTAATCATTCATTGTTTGTCAAGTAGAGCAAAGGGGGAGTGGTTATGTTCCTAGTCTATGTGGATGACTTGATCCTCACCGGAGATGATATTGTTGGGATAGCAGAGGTGAAAAGGAAGCTGGCTGAAGCTTTTGTGATGAAGGATCTGGGTGAACTTAGATACTTTCTTGGCATTGAAGTGATGTGTAGTAGAGACGACATTGTTCTCAATCAATGCAAATATGCTCTTGACGTCTTACAAGAGACAAGAATGATGGGGCCCAAACCTGCGAATATACCTATGGATCCCAAAGGACACCTCATGATACAGTGTCTCCGCCTATAGATAGCAGATCTTATAGGCAATTGGTTGGTAAGCTGTTATATCTTACTATTACACGTCCTCCTGACCTTTCTTTTGCGGTCGGGAAACTTAGCCAGTTTATGGACAAACTAACCAAGCAGCATTAGGATGCTGCCATGCAAGTGCTTAGACACGTGAAGAAAGCACTTGGTAGAGGTATCTTATTTCAAAAGAGCACACCTATGAGTATTGTTGGCTATTCTGATGCCGAGCAGGATGCATGGCAGACAAGAAGTCAACAACTGGGTTCTAGACTTATGTGGCAGGAAATCTTGTGACCAGAAAGAGTAAGAAGCAGCATGTGATATCCAGGTCCATTGCAGAGTCCGAGTACCGGGCTATGGCTTAGACAGCTACAGAGATGGTCTGGGTCGAATGAGTGCTACAGGATCCCCATATCCAGGTAGAGGGACCAATGGAGATGAGGTGTGATAATCGTGCCATGAACGTTCAAAGCATGTTTAGGTTGATTGTTATTATACCAGAGACTTGACATAGCATGGGATTATCTATACTAGTTCTATACCTTCTGAAGATCAGATTGCGGATATGTTCACAAAGCCTCTTCGAAGATTCGCTTTTGACAGATGTTGCAAGTTGAGTATCATTGATATATATACTTCAGCTTGAGTGGGAGGGTTGATAGAATACTCTAGTTATCTTGTTATTTTACTGTTTTGAACTGTTCTGTTCTTTATTTTGTCCTCTTGGACTTATGCTGTAATTTACTCATAACCTTTCTATATACAGAGAGGTGTAGGGTTTCCTTTGAGAAATAAGATTATTTGTTTTCTCCGACTATTGTCCTTGGTTGTATTTCCTTATTTTTCTGTCTAGGGTTGTTTGTACTTTTCCTACCTCTCTATATATTGAGGGGTAAGGCTTCTGAATAACACTATGCTATTCATTTTATCCCACTGATAGGGCATGCGTTTGGATGCCACCCTTAAAAGAAGACCAAACCCCAGTCAAGGAGGTGTCAACACCCTCTAGTTTTAGATTTGTCCACATTAGCTTCGAGCAATCACACGAGCACAATAAATGCAGATGTCCTCATCAACACGGTTGAATAAGGAGCAAGTCTCATCCATATTGTCCACCCACTGCCGTCTAAGAACTTTTGTACCAACTTTTTCCTTCTCATCAACAAAAGAAACAACTTGACCTTCAATGGGACACTCATCTTCCAGAGCAATGGTGACAATATCATCACTGATGGGCCTCAGGAGCTGTCATTAAGGCCAACGATTGCTATCAAAGAATTTATAGACGTAGGAAATGTAACGTAGCCACAAGAGAATGAAATATGTAGGGTGATCGGATTTCCTAAGTAATTGGAGGATCTGGATCAACGAGTCGCAAGCAAGCAATCACAAGGAAAACAAGGAGATTGGTGACCCAGTTCCATCGCAACGGGTGTACGTCTGGGGTGAGGGTAAGGCTCCTGTAAATCCGCTAGGAGTAGTGGTATTACAATCTCTTGGAGTTTCTCTCTCAGATTGCATGTTTTGCAAAGGGTCTCCCTCCTTTATTTATAATACAAGGACGTATCTTAGCGAGGTAAGATCTTTAACGGTCTTATCGGACTCTTTGACACATCTGTTGTAAGGGCATGTTCGTTGTCAGGGCACGTCTGTTGTAAGGCTATTAATAACATCGGTAACATCATGGTTACTGCTGACGTGGGCACCATTGGCGTTTCCACCGCCTCTCTGACTTTAGTAAAACTGGGTCCTCAGCCGAATCGGGCTTGCTCGGATCCACCGAGATGCAGGTAGATTCGGATCCAAGAGCCAATTGTGCTTTATTCCACGAGGGTTATTTTCGTCCCACATCATAAGCCTTGACTCTCGTAGTCTGCCTGTGTCAACTGCGAGAGTATACTTCTTTTTCGCTCTCGTGTCGAGGTCACCCTTGCCTCTAGCAGCTATTGCTTGGTAGTGTAAGGGGATAGGTGCTTCGATGCCCTCACTCACCTCATGGGGAGAAGGGGGTAGGTGCTTCAATGCCCTTGCTCGCTCACCTCCTGAGAGAGGGAGGGGGAGATCGTTCGGGAATCGTCTCCTGAAAACTAGGTAATTTGTAAAATATAAATCACAGTAGAAGTGCGGGAATTTAGTTCCTGAATTCAAACTCGATCTCGACCCACTATTCATGTTGGTGGGACTAGAGTACCCAGGTGCTCCCCGGGTCCTTAAGAGGTAGCCCACAGTAGGATGCCAAGGTTTCTCGCATGTTATCGACCTCACAGGGGGCTTGGAGTCCGCTCTAGTGGGCGTTGGTGCCAGAGCACCACGATCATTTGTTTTGATGATAACAAAACACATGTCATTTAACATTTGCACTTGGAATATTAAATTTCAGGTAAATTGCAAATGGAGATGTGACCAGACGGAGTTCGAGCTCGCATCCAGGATGGATTGGAGGAGCTTGATGGAAAACAGAGGAGATTCGCGAGGAGCGATAAATTGAAGGAGATGAAGAATATGATAGATTTCCTTCTCTTGTACTCCTTGTATTTTTTCGTTTCTTTTGTTCTTTATTTTTGCTTTGATTCATGTTAAAGAGCCTCAAAGTACCCTAACAGTAGTCTTAGGAACACCGGCACAACCCTATGATACTTAGGTTTTCTGTAGAGAACTTAGAAAATCAATATAGGGTTCAAACAGCATTTCCAGACGTCTAATTCTAAGATCAGACGTCTGATAATGTGTTTTAAGACGTCTGATAACATTTAGGTTGGACTTGATGTTCTGTCTGATGAAATCAGACGTCCAGACCTTAGACCAGACATCTTAGAAGACGTCTGATGACTTTACCAGACGTCCAAGTGGTGGACCGTTGGCTGGCTCAACAAACACGAAAGGATATGACCGTTAGAGCTTTATCAGACGTCCTTAAGCCTTTCCAGACGTCTGATAGATGACCGTTTTGCCTCGGCTGACCCAAAATCTCTTCTCAGAGATTTTCTAACCGTTGTACTCTCTTGGAAATCCATTCTGATGAAAAAGTAGGTTTCCAGACGTCCAGACATAGTTCTAGACGTCCTATATGTCGTCTGATGGACTTGTGCTAGAACCCTGTTTAGATCTGATTCAAGTCAGGAAGAGATCCGCCTAAAATCAGATGTTTGACCTTATTTTTAGACGTCTTCAAGTGATCTTCCAGACGTCTTCAAGTGATCTTCCAGACGTCTGATGCCAGGATCAGACGTCTGATAACCCTGTCAGTGCAATCATTGTTCCTGATTTCGGCCTGATTCTCTTGGGCTTTACTCCCAACGGCTATGGAAGCTTTCCTAAGCCTTCCAAAGCTTTCCTAAGGCCTCTATAAATAGAGAGGAACCTCTTGCACACTAAGAGACACCTAGATACACAAAAAATACTTTGTAATACACTCTCACACTCTTTTGTGTCCAAGCAAGCTCTTGCTCTCCAAGCTCAAGTTCTTCATTTAGAGAGCATCAAGCTGTTGCGCACCTGTTCTCCCGCCGTAGTTCACGAGAGCGACGTTGCGTCGTCGCGTGGCTCACGCACCCGCGTTATCAATTCGACGCACTCCTTGCAAAGGGGAGTTTCCTAATTCCTATAGAAGCTTAGGTTTAAAATTACTTTGTTGGCTCTATCGGATTATTTGTTATTTTATCTTTGTTATTTGGTTGGGTATTCGTTTTGCAAATTCCCGTCTCCTTCGAGGGACAATCCTTCTCGTGAAGAGAAGGGGTTGAGGAACGCTACCCTCGCACTTGTAGCGTGGTTGTAATTGAGGTTGAATCACCCTCGTTTAAAGTGATTCGTTTAGTAGATTTGATCAACTTGGTTGATCGGAAAATCCTAACTCGAGAGGGTTAAGTGGTGGTTTTCACTCGGTTTGGGTTTCCACCTAAAAATAATTGTGTACTTGTATGATTGATTTTTTGTGAGATTGTTTATTATCTTTTCCGCAATTTATTACGTCACCCCTCCTGGTAGGGTCGAAATTTTCCACAGTGGGGGTACCCGCTGGCAGCCTGTCCCATGCGGGTGGCGTGCGCTTGATGGGAATGCGAGGGGGTTTTTCAGTTCCGACGTGCACTAGTCCGCAAGCGGGTGGAGAGATAAGTGGTATATAAATTTTGCAAAAATAAATCTCTATTTTATGAAATAGAAGAATTTCTCTACTTATCTTTGCATAAGAAGGATGCGTGGAGCATCAATCAGCTGTTGACGGGCTTACTGGCCATCGTTTGGTGCCTCCACTTGTATCATATAATAGGCTTGGTGGAGCACTAGGGCCATTAGCCGACCGTTCAGTCGGGCCATCATGGTTAGGCGGCTACAACAGGTGGGAATTCAGTTCCCGACTTTAACTTGGTCTTGACCCCCTGTCCATGCTGACGAGACTTAAGTATCGGACTCTTGTGCCAAGGTTCTTCTCACGGAGCTGATGCTTACAGGGGACCCAGGGTCCGCTCTAGTTGGGGTACCTACTGGTAGGCTGTCTCATTCAGGTGGCTCGTGCTTATGGGAAACATGAAGGGGTTTTATTGCCTCAGCCTTTGGTGGGAAATATGGTCGAAGTAGCGTCTGGTTGTGGATGAGGTTGCCAACCTTGTAAAATTTCCCTTTGACGAGCGGTTGGCGGTTGTTGTCTGGGCCACCAAGGTTGGTGCGCTAACGGTTCTACAACCTGTGTCTCAAGCGCAACACCACGAAGCTAGGGACCTGATCGTAGGCAAGAGTGGCCAACTAGGAGGTGCTGCCGGGTGGAGATTTGTGGTGGAATTAGGTTCTGCTGGCCTTCATTTAGGTTAGGCGTGGAGTTCATTTCCAACCACAGGCAGTAAGGTCTTACAAGCAAGAGGAGGCTTCGACAGAGAAAAAAAAGTGTTGGCCGGAAGTCTCGATTGATAGGTGAGGGCAAGTAGCCAAAAGATGCCCTCTTTTTGTCTGTTAGAACTCCTTCGCCAGGTCGATGGCAATTTGCCATCACACTTTATTTTCCTTTTCTTTTAATGGTGGCAGGGTTTAATGGATCTGCTGGCCACCTCTTTCTTTTCTTTTTTTTTTAAATGGTGTCATGGGCTAATGGATCTGTGGGCCACTTCTTTCTTCTTTCTTTTTTTTTTTTAAATAAAAAGTAGGCGGACATGGACAACTCCACCCTTCCATTTCTTTGTTTTTTTTTTAAAGAAAAGCACTGTTGGTTGGGCTTTGCATCCTTCATATCCTCTCTCCTGGTCGTGGGAGGGAGTCAAGGAGGACGAACCTCCTATCCTTAAGCTCGATCCCCTAACATGGAGGCGGATGAGCCTCTCAGGCGAGAAAAAACTTAGGGGCACCCCCCCTTTTTTTTTGGCTATTCGCATTGGAAGGCAGCCACGCTTTCATTATGCACGCACGGCAACCACAACAGGCAAGGAACCACTGTTTTTGCCTTGATGGATGCAATCTGAGGGGGGCCTTGGTCGTGGCATCGTCGGAGGAAGAGGCGAAATCGATGCCCTAGGTGGTCGTGTTCAAGCGACCTTGTCCAGGCGTCACCCATGGGCAGAGAGCACCCTTACCAGATCCCCTCAAGGGAGACAAGGTTAGGGTAGAGCTCGAGGTCGCCAGCAAGGGCTCGGAGGTGGAGGAGCTCGTTGTCGGGCGTGAACTCGCTGCTGGTCGTGGAGCTAGGGGAGCTCGCTGCTGCCATGGAGAGAGTTGAGGCCGTGGACCGCCGGTCGTGGAGTTGGGGGAGTTCCCTGTCCGGCGTGAACTCATTGCCGAGCGAGGAGGTAGAGGTCATGGGGTGTTGTCGGGCGTGGAGTTGCTGGAGCTCGCTGCTAGGCGAGGACTGTCTCTTCCAGCGCGGTGACGTGGTGAGGCTCCTCCCCAAGCGCCTACCACATGATCGAGGCCATGCCGAGTGAGCACACAAGAGGCAGGCGGTCCGCCAGGGACCACTCCATGGGCTGGATATGTGAAGCTGGGGGAGCTCACTTGCTTGGCGTGGAGTTGAGCTCGTCCAGTTGCAACGCTCGAAAAAGTCAGAAGGAGGAAAGGAGAAAATTCCTTCCTTTACTTTTCTTTCTCCATTTGCTTTCTTGTTTCCTCTTTTTTTTTTAAAAAAAATCTTTTTCAACCCTCTTGATGTGGCCTTAAGAGAGCACATGAGGGGCACCCGCCTGCAGGGAGCATTTGATGGTGATGGGACACCAACCTGCAAGGAAGGGCTATCCTTATGGCCAATTTTTTCTATCCTTGTTTATTTTAAAGGAGGATACACCCGTGGTAGGCGGGAGGAGCTGGTTGTGCCTTCTCGTAGGCGAAGAGACTGAGGTGGGGCATTGTGGAGGTGTTGCCCTCTAGCAACTAGATGCACGGAAGAGCATGGCATTTTTGTTGACGTTTCCATAGACGGTGCCATTTAATGGACCCGGGAGCTGCCGTCAAGGTCACCGATAGCCATCAAAGAATTTGTAGACATAGGAAACGTAATGTAGCTACAAGAGAATGAAAATATGTAGGGTGATCGGATCTCCTAAGTAATCGGACGATCCAGCTCAACGAGTCACAAGAAAGCAATCATAAGGAAAACAAGGAGATTGCAAGGGGTATACGTTTGGGAGGAGAGCAAAGCTCCCATAAATCCACTAGAAGTAGCGGTATTACAATCTCTCGATGTTTCTCTCGCATTGCATGTTTTTGGATTGCATGTTCTTGCCTTGCATCCTCTTGCCTAAAGAGAGCCCTAAAGGGTCTCCCTCTATTTATAATACAAGTATTTTAGCGACGTAAGATCTTCAGCGGTTTTATCGGACTCTCCGACATGTCCGTTGTTGGGGCATATTCGTTGTCAGGGCACGTCCATTGTTAGGTTATTAATAGCATCGGTAACGCTGTGGTTACTACTGACGTGAGTGTTATGGGCGTTTCCGCCTTGTCCAAATCCGCTTAGATGCAGGTGGGTCAGGCTTGTCCAAATCCGCCTAGATGCAGGCGGGTCGGGCTTGTCTGGATCCGCCTAGTGCTTTATTCCGTAAGGGCTATTCCCATCCCACATCAATCACTATTAACCAAATCTCCCCTTAGTAGGTAATATGGCCTTGATACGGAAAAGTAACCCTCATTCCACACCATCAGGAGTCAAATCATTTGGCTGAAAATCATTAATTAGAGATAGGAGGAATTGGAAATCCTAAACACGGGCATTAGACAATCCCCCTCCCATCACAAGAGACCAAGATAGAGAGTCCTCATCCCACACATCCTGCACGGGACTAAGATTGTTGTTTGGAAGACCATATAAATATGGGATAATGTTACCACGGTGCCCATTCTCTAACTAGTTATCATCCTAGAACTTAAAACTTTTCTGGTCTCCTAATGTTGGTGTAATGAAGGAAGCCAACCTTAGCATAATAGCCACCAATGCCCACCAAAAATCTGAGTCCCCTCGACGAAGATCAACCTGCTCATGTATTGAAAGCAAGGTATAATAAGAGTCCTGTTAAGCCCCTTTGATTATTTGTTATTATTTGATAGTATATTATCGTGTGGATCCTCAACTTGTTATTTATTAATTTGTGTTGGGGTGTTGTTATTTTTTCTCTACCTCTATATATAGAAAGATAGGATTTGAGAATTAATTAAGTTGCTTATTTCCCTTAACTTGGTATCTAAGTAGTGGTCCTAGACTGGTGCCCTAGATATCCTACTCAAGTAGGCCACCAACCCCTCTACCGATCTCCCTCTCCTCTTACTTGCCGGTCTTCCTCTATATCATTCCTACTATCGCTAGTAGGGGGCATTAGCGTCGCCACATTGCCTCCCAGCAGTGCAACGCTTTGCCTGTTGCCATCCATCGTGGTTTGTAGCGCCTCCTACGGGTCCTATGATCACATTGTGGGGCCTTCTTTTTCCGGGTACGTGTGCGGTGCACCCTCCCTCTGTTTTCTGATCTCCAGGAAGGAGAGACAAATTTGATTGGGGATTTTCCAGTCCCCAACAGTCACTACTTCACCTAGGAAGGTCTGAGATCTTCATCTTAGGCTATCTTTGTGCTTCATCGAGGAGCACATGATTTGAAACTGCAATTTCAGATTCTAGGTTCATGTGTTTTTATGACAATTTGGATCCTCTAGTTTTACTCGGGGTGTTCTGGTAACTTGGGTGAAGGCAAGATGGCGTTCTCTATCTCTTCGGAGGGACGTCGGTGTCCACAGTGGAGACGAGGACTTATTAAGAACCCATTTTTTGGTCCTATAATGAAGTTGGACAAGACCAACTACCTGAGATGGTCACACACCTTTCTCATGACGATGAGGGGTCATGACAAGGAGTATATCTTACTTTACCTAGAACCTAAGGAAAAATGCCACCTGGAACAAGGATAATGCAATAGTGAGTGCCTGAATTATGAATTGTGTTATTCCAAGGATAGGTGACAAGATTATGTACTACACCACCGCCAAGGAGATGTGGGATACATTGTGAGAGACTTATTCCCATAAGAACCATGAGAAGAATTCTGCTCATGTGTTCTAGATCTTTCATGAGCTCACATAGTTGCATTAAGAGGGCAAATCACTAGCCCAGTACTATTCTACCATGAAGGGTCTACTAAACAAACACAATACTAGTAGGCCAGTGTGTACTTGCTCATTTTAGAGGGAGTATAGTAAGGAGATAGTTGTTATGTTGTTCTTGTCTAGCCTTGGACCAGAGTTTTCTACTGCATGGTCTCAAATTTTGACTTTGTTAGAGCTACCTTCACTAAAGGAGACATACAGCAGGTTGAGTAGGATTGCAGTTCAATTACTTATTGCTGAGACTACATGCCAGACATCTGCCTTGGCTAACACACTTAGACATGGTAGAGGGTCTCTCGTCTCCTTCCTAAGGTCGAGGTTTTGGTTGTGCACCTAGGGGTCGTGGTCGTCATTGCACTTATTGTGGTCAACCGAAACGTACTAAGGCTACTTGTTGGACTAAGCACGGTCGACCCTCAGTGGCCAATTAAGCTTTTGAGGTTGCTGAGACTCTTGCCATAATATCCCGACTAGAGTTTGAAGATTTACCACAACACTTCTCTCAATTGTCTCAGTCCTCAACTACTCTGAAGAGTGCTGCACATGCCAGTTCTTTAGGTACAGAGTTAGTTTGTTCCTCAGCACTTCCATACAATGGTGTCACGCCATCTACGTGGAGACGTACTCGTAGGTTGCAGGACATGGGGAGGTTCTTGTCTCTACTTTTGGGCTATGTAATGTTTTATTTGTATTTGATTTTCCTATGTGTTTGCTATCAATCAGTCGTATTACTAGGGAGCTGAATTGCAGAGCTAGTTTTGATTCCCAGCCTCGTGTGTTGCAGGACAAACCCGTAGGGAGGACAATTAGTGGAGGGCGTGAAGAAGGGATTTACCACCTCTTGTTGCTATTGCTTGCCATGGGAAGGTCGCATCTGGTATTCAAATTCTGTGGCACCTTCACCTTGGTCACCTCTCTTTGGATAGGCTCTGATAGGTCATGCCCCACATTTCTCCTACAACTGCCATTACTTGTGATGCTTGTCAACTGATCAAGCACCACCATGCCAGTTTTCCCTCTAGTCATAGTGTTGGGTCTACCTCTTTATTTCAGTTGATTCATATGGATGTGTGGGGCTTGAGCCAGATTCCAACCAGCAAGGTCACCATTATTTTCTAGTTATTGATGATTTCTCCATATTATCATAGGTATTCTTGATGAAAAATAAGTCTAATGTGTGTTCTATTATTTTTTTAAAAGGGAAAAAGGGTGGTGATCCTTTAGATCCCACCTAGATATTCGTTAATACAAAATGTTAGAATTTACATCAAAATGTGGCACTCCAACTCAACACCAAAGATTTCGCAGCCCTGACAAAATTATCTACATAGGGGTGTTGTCCCCTAAACATCACCTCATTCCTCCCCAGCCAGAGTGCTCATAGAACTGCCAATGGTCTGGCCCGTTCTTCCCTCGACCGGAGCACCTAGCTCTCTATGTTGACCTCGCCACACTTGAACAACTGCCAGAAATCTGCCTGGGAGTCAATTACCCACCACTAGTCACCCATTTGTTCCCACGTCTGTTTCACCATCGGGTAGGCAAAGAAGAGATGGTCAGTATCCTTGTCCGCTTGGCTGCAGAGCGGGCAGGACCTGTCCGCGCTTGGCACCCAGCGGGCTCTCCACGTCCTGGTCACCAGTCGTCCTCTCCTGAGGAGCCATGCGAATATTCTGACCTTCAAAGGGCAAGAGGCCTCCTAGAGTTTCCTACAGTCTCTGATTAAGTCGATATTCCATGTCGTGGTCGGGCCGTCGAGTCTCCTATATGCCTCCCGTATTGAGAAATCTCCCTCCCACCTGAATCGGTCCACATTGTCTTCCGGCTGCCAACCTGGAGATCCTGCAATAGCACCTGCATCTCTGCATACCTCTGGTCGGACAAGTTGCCCACAAAAGATGGGCACCACGCGTCGCTCCACACCTCCGCCACCGAGGCCCCTCTGTCAGTTGCTAGTGTTGCAAGCCTAGGGAATCTCTCTACCAGTGCCCCATCACCCGTCCAGTCGTCTGTCTAGAATCTAAACACTTCGCCCGAGCCTAGCATCGGGGTAAAAAAAGAGACACCTTCGGTGCCACCTGAGACAAACTCTTCAAGAAGTGTGACGCTCCTCTCGGAGGCAAAGTGAGGAGCTCCTCCATCTCCTCTCTAGGGGATGGCACCCTGGTATCAAGAGATGGCTCCTCTTATAGGAGGGTTAGGGCTATCTGTCTTCGGTATAACCACTTCACCCCAAGGGGTGGTGGTTAACTCTACTTAACTGAAGCCTAACCCTCCTATTGTCGGGTGCATGCTGAGGCATGCTAGTTGAAGGTTGCATGCTGAGGCATGCTAGTTGTCTCCCTCCTAGTTTGTCATAGTAGGAGTGTAGGATCCTTCCTACAAAAGAGACCTCCCCCCGCAGTAGCATGTCGATCCATTTCGTCAGAAGGCTATCATTCATCCTCCATACTTAACTCCCAATCCCCCCTCCCTGAACGGCAGACAAACCTCATTCCACACCACTAATCTCGCCCATTTCCCTCTCGCCCCATAGTTAGTCCAGAAGAAATCTCTCAGGCAGCTGGTGATTTTGTCCTCCACCTTCCGAGGCATCTTGATCATAGAGGAAAGTAAACCGGTATTGCGGAGAGCACTGCCTTGAGAAGGACCAGTCACCCTCCCTTAGATAACATCTTGGACCCCCATCCCGAGAGCCGACCCTCAATCCTTTCCACCATCAGTGTCCAGTCCTGCGCTGAGATCCTCCTATCTGTCAGGGGCAACCCCAAATACCGAATTGGAAGGGTCCCCTCTCCTGTCCCCAGCACCTCCGAGCACCTCCTAACCTCCCCATCCTTCATGTTGAACTGAACAAAAGAAATTTATCCGCATACTAGACGCTTCGCAAAACATCTCCAGAATGATACGGCACCTCGCCTCTGCCACTGACCCCTCAACAAAGAAGAGAGTATCATCCACGTATTGCATGACGGAGATACCGTCCCCTCCTCCCAATGAGAAACCCTGCAGCACTCCTTTCGCACGTGCTCTATTGGTCGCCCTGGCCAATGAGTTTGCCGCCAGCACAAAGAGCAACAGTGCTAGGGGATAGCCCTGTCTCACGCCCCTCCTCGGCTGTATCCGACCTGCCGGGTTCCCGTTAATGAGAACCGAAAAAGATGTCGTGGTGACACACTGTTTCATCCATCTGATCCATATCTGTGGAAAGCCCTTCTTAGCCAGAGCTGCCCACAGGAAGGACCACTCCATCAAGTCATAGGCCTTCGCGAAATCCACCTTCCACAGGAAGGCCTTTCTTCCACTCCTCCAGTGCGCTAGGATCTCCGTTGCCGCCACGTAGCCATCTAGGATGTCTCCCTGGTATGAAGGTGGTCTATACCTCCGACACCACCTTGCCAATCACCCTTCTGAGCCTATTTGCCAGGATCTTCACAATGATCGAATATGCCGCATTTGACAGCGCTATTGGCCTGTAGTCCTCAACTGTCTCCGCCCTATCTCTATTTGGTAGGAGGAACATGTAAAACCTGTTCAATCTGTTGAAGCCCCTGTTTCCTTATCTGAATTCTGCCAAGACCTGTAAGATTTCTTCTTTCAACAGCGACCAGAATTCTTTGAAAAAGAGTACCGGGAAGCCGTCCGGTCCCGAACACCCCTCGGCATTCTGCCCCCAGACTGCATCCTGGGCTTCCTCCTCTGTGAAAGGTACCGTTAACCACTCCGCTTCCTCAGCCCCTATGGTTGGAGCCCCCACCCCCAGCCCCCTCCATCTCCATCTCCCTCCTCTCCTTCACCCCGTAAACTCCCTAAAGTACCCTGCCACTGCCCTCCCCACAGACTCCCTGCCTGAGAACTCCGTCCCTTCCACCTGCAGTTTCTCAATCTAGTTTCTTCTACACCTGTCTGAGGCCATCAAGTGAAAGAACCTAGTGTTTGAGTTCCCCTCCTTGACCCACTTCTGCCTGGATCTGGTTCTCCACTCCACTTCAGCTTTCTTGTCCTCCTTCTAGATGATTTTCATGCAGTCTGCTCTGTCCTGCCTCTCCGAGCCCGTTATCAATCCCAGATCCTCCATTGCATCTAAACTCTGGATTTTTGCGAGTGCCTCGTCCCGCAATCTGGTTTGCTTCTCTTTCAGTTGTTTCCTTTACTCCTTCAGGAACCGCTTTAAGTCAAGGAGCTTTGCCTCCAGCTTCACTGCCGTCGATCCGTCCGGATGCATGTTCTTCCATTTGTTTTCCACCATGCTTCTAAATCCTTCTTCTAGTAGCCATGCCCTCTCAAACTTAAAGTATGTGCTGCATCAGATTCCCTCCCTAGACTCCCACATCAGCGAGGTGTGATCTAAGAAAGGTCTCTCCATAGCGTGGGCCCCGGCCATTGGAAACACCTCGGCCAACTCCACGAAGCAAAGAAAGCAATCCAGCCTCGACATCTGGCCCCTGGAATCTCTCCACGTGAAGGCACAGGAGGTGGGGGGTACGCCCTGGCATCCATGCTCCGCCACGAGGCCAGCAAGTTCTTCCGAGCCCCGATCTCTGCCTCCTCGACCTCCTGGCCTATCTTCCGCCAGTAGTGTGACGTTGAAGTCCCCACCAATGAGCCATGGGCTTCCCTGAAACCTCCTCGCCGCTTGGCGAAGACCTTCCCACAAGGCTCTCCTCCCTACCTCATCCGAAGGCCCATACATCGAGGAGAATGTTAACATGAGCCCATCACTCCTTAGTTGCATCGTGACCAGACCCACCCCCACCTCTGAGCCAACTACCGAGAACAGGTCCTTCCAATCGATAATCACCCCACCAGATCTCCGTATCGCATCCAACGCCATAAAGCCCAACATCGTGTTTCCCCCAATCTCCCCCTATCTTCTTTGGTCACACTCTTGTAGCTTCGTTTCCTGCAGAAATGCTACATCTGGTTTCCATCAAGGTATGCCCTCAACGTCCCTCTACGAATGGGGTCGCAGAGCCCCCTCACATTCCATGTAAGGACCTTCACCATGAGGTCACAATAGCACCACCTCCTCGCACCTGATCAAATCCAGCCCCTTCGCCACCTGCTTCAGCTCCCCTTCTTCAAAGGCATCACCCCACCCTCCATCAAACCGCCAGTCTCCCTGCCCCCACTTCCTGCCTTATCACATTCTCCCTCCCTACTCCACTGCCTACACCGTCCCCCACCTTCTCCCCCATCACCGGCGGACCCCTTCCCTCAGTCCTCCCTATTAAACCCTCCCTGTTGTGCCCCCCCGACTCAATGGGGACCTCCACCGCCTCCGGAGTCTGCCGTATATCACCCGCACCAGGAGTGGTGCTGGCTCCTTCCAGCCCGCACTTCGAGATCTCTCGCCCCCCGCCACTAGACAGTGGGTCTTCCGGCATCGGGTCTTCTGTCTCGACGCTCTCCCCTTTCCGACAAGGTTCCCCCGATCCTGAACCTCCTCTGTCGTTCGGTGAGGGGTGCACCTAAGTTGGATGGTCGAGACCCGACCTCCTGTCCTCGCCACTGGCCCCCGGCATGTCCTTCATTGACGCTGGTTCCTCCTCTGGTTCCCCCTTGCCTTGGGGGTCCCCGAGCCGCCAC
This sequence comes from Thalassia testudinum, assembly GCA_037157565.1. NCBI lineage: Eukaryota > Viridiplantae > Streptophyta > Magnoliopsida > Alismatales > Hydrocharitaceae > Thalassia > Thalassia testudinum. The sequence goes on along the minus strand of JAZHRO010000015.1, from coordinate 16,812,091 downwards.
CCACAGTCTCTCGAGCCTTCGATGTAGAAGCCTGGTTGGGCCCCCGGCTCCCTCGCTCCCTTCAAGGGTCGACCTCCGCACCCGATCGCTCTCCAGCTGCTCCCCCTGCTCTCATGGGCTCGAGATGCTGCGCCCGATTTTCCTCAGGACCCTCCGTGGGCCATTTAAAATCGAGTTGCGAACCGGTATCAGGTTCGGGCGTGGATCCAGACCCAGGTCTAACTCTGTGCTTGCCTTAAAAATATCTCTGCGCCGCCTAAAGCTCTCCCCGCAAACCACAGAGCTTTAAATGCACCGCTGCCTCTCCTCGCTCCTTCCCCCGTGAACATCAATGCTGCGCCTGCGACCGATGTGATCTCCTGCCATAATCCCTCGAATTCTCCACCCAACGTCTCGGGCGCCTCTGCCTATTTGCTCGAGACCTTGGCTAGCTCGCACCGCTATAGACCTTGAGAGGTGCGCCTCGAGTGGTGCAAGCTACTGAGCTGTCGACTCGGCCTACGAGGAGATGCCCTTCCCAGTGCCCCTTGGTCCCCCACCGGTCCAGCTCGTCGAAACCCTCATCGCATCGCCATCGGTCGGGCTAACCAATGCCTCCACGTACAACTTTTGCCCATCCTCCGTCGGCTGGATGAGTATCACCCATGACACACTTCCCAGTCAAAGTGTGACCTCCTGCACCTCCTCCCCAAGCTGCATCTCCACCTCAGCCCAAACCGCGCTAAGGTCTCATTGCCAAGGCCGAGGCCTCTGCACCTTCGCAGTCGCCCAAACGGAGCGACGATTGCCTCGATCACCTGCTGGGTTCGGAGGAATAGTGGGATTCCCACCAAGCCCATTGCGATCTCAACCTTCTGCAGCGGGCGCTCCCTCCTCACGCCGTCTGATCGCACCGCCCATCGCCATCGAACAACACCTCCCGCACATCGGGTCTCGCTGAAGAGCAGCTTCTGTCGCCTTCCCCGACACCCCCAACAGCAGGTATTTTCCTTCACCCACCACCTACAACCTCACATGCTCGTCTCCGAGGATCTTAACGACCTCGACCTCCAGCTCCCGAAAGCCGACCCAACCCTCCACCGCGATCAGGGTCAAAGCGAGAGCCCTCTCGAGTCTCCTAGAGTCCTCTGACCATGGAGCCTTGACTTCGACCAGAGGTGCCCCCTCCGGCGGTGGTAGGAGTCTCACCTCCCCCGCACCCGCGACTGTGCTCCTTCGCTCCACGCAGTTCGCCTTCCGGTGACCTAGCTTCCCACATCGGAAGCATCGCACGGGATCTCGACAATCCTGCGCTAGATGCCCCTGCCCCCTGCATTTGAAGCACACCACCTTCAACGCCGCTCTCCTCTACCTCGACCGCCCTCTAACCAGTGTCCAGCCCTGACTCTCCAATCGCCTTCCCTCCCTCACATTCCCCCCCACTCCCTCTCGCTCTCTCCCTTACGCTCTCGCTCTCTCTCATTCTAGATTCTTCCTTATGTTCTATTATTAAGCACTTTATATTAAAAATAAAGGCCTAGATTTCTCTTGTTATTAATACTGTGCGTTTTGACAATGTACTTGAATTTTATACTCATCGCTTGTATTCTTTTTACAAATCCTATGGTATTATCCACCGGACTACTTATGCTCACTCCTCAGCAGAATGGTGTTGCCGAGAGGAAGCACCATCACTTGCTTGATGTGGCACGCACCATGTTGATACATCACAATGTTCCTTCTCTGTATTGCGGTGATGCTATTTTGATTGCGTATTTTTTAATCAATAGGATGCCAAGCTCTGCAATCCATGGGTAGATAGCTTGGCAAGTAGTGTATGTTGATAGGGAATTGTTCCATGTCACCCCAAGAGTTTTTGGGTGCGTTGCTTTTACTCTTGGTAGGGATAAACTTTCATTGAAAGCAGTGAAGTGTGCTTTCTTAGGACATACTATAGGACTTAGAAAGGGTATCGGTGTTTTCATCCTATTACTGGATGTCATTTTGTGAGTGCCGATGTTATCTTTCATGAGTTCATCCCCTATTTTTCCACCACTGGGTGTGCTCTTTCACCTTAGGTTACTGAGGTTCCCATACCTATTTTTCTTGTTCCCTTGGAGGAGATACCTATTTCTGCTCCCTCATCTACTACTACTAGATTTGAGAGGTATTGTAAGCCTCCTATTACCCATACTCGTCATACTATTTTCTAGATACCCCTTTCTTCACTGACGCCATTCTGCCCAATTTAGGTGAGCACATATAGGTTGCATACTGATGATACAGTGCTTAGTTGTGATGCTACAGGTCCAGGTGTGGATATCTCTGCCTATGAGCTAGTATAGGAGGATTCACCAGGTGATTTTAACCTTTCGATTGCTATTAGGAAGGCACCCCGTAGTTGTACCAGATATCTAGTTACAGGAAGTTTGTTTACTGAGGGTTTGGGATTTGCCTTTAAGAGTTTATGCCGTGCCCTTTCTACCACCCTGATTCCTGTCACCTACCAACAGGCCATGCTTGATCCAAAATAGCCCAGGCCATGGAGGATGAGATGGCTGCTCTTTACGTGGTACATGGGAACTCACACTGTTACCAGAGGATACTGCAATGGTTGGTTATAGATGGGTGTTTGTACTTCAATACAACCTAGATTGGTCGGTTGCCAAGTATAAGGCTTGACTTGTTGACCACTTACACATGATTCTCTCAACATGATGTGGTACTAAATGATCACTTACACATAATTTTCTCATCAATTACAAAACCCTAATCTTTATTATATAGGGGATATGAGTAAATTACAAAGAAGTCCACATACTAAAAGAAAATAAGAGAAAAATGATACCAATAGGCCACCACACACTTTAGGTCGTCACAATACACGATGTGGTCTAAATGGCTACTTACACAATTCTCTCAATAATTACAAAACCCTTACTATATAGAGGATTTGGGTAAATTAAAAGAAGTCCACATACTAAGAGAAAATAAGAGAAAAATGATACCAATAGCATAACAAGAAATGTCTACTAGAGAATTTCATTATAGCTGAAGTGAAAAGAGAACCTTATTTTTATCAAGTTGTCCCTATGTTTCTTTATATAGAGAGAGATAAGGGAAAAATAACAAAATAAGTCCAACATCAAAAAAGAATAACAAATGTCACCATACAAAAAAATAACTCAACACTCTCCCTCAAGCTGGAGCATATATATCCACCATGCTCAGCTTGCTTCTACACTTCTCAAACTGGGGGCGAGGCAATGACTTGGTAAATATGTCAGCAGATCAGTAGAGGCAAGACATGTCGTACGAAGTAGACCCTGCTGAATCAGGCTCCTGATATAATGGCAGTTTACTTCCACATGTTTTGTCCTCTTATGAAACATGGGGTTATTAGCAAGGTTTTAAAAAATGCGAGGCGGTACCGAGGCGATTTGCCTTGATCGAGACGAGGCATAAGCCTCGAGGCGGTCAAGGCGTAAGCCTCAGGGTTTGCATAAAAAATCTAGAAAATAAAATGATATATATTTATCAAGTGCTAATAAGGAAATAATAACATAAATGACAGTTTCATAACATTTTTTCTCTATCATAACATTGAAAGAACGAAATTAAATGAGAGATGACATTTAAATGAAAAGATAAACATCCATATAATATAGAAGATTAGAAACCATAACAAAAGCACAAACTAAACCAACTTCCCAAACCATTAGAAGACTTAAGAGTTAAAATATACATTAAAATGAAGGTGCATGAAACATCCACATCAAAAACTCAAAAGAACTACAACATATTATAGACTCTAGTCTCCTCCTTGAATATCGTCAAGCTCATCAATGCTGTCGCTAGGGCTGGTCGCATCATTCTAAGAGTCATCCATAAACTTCATCATAGCCTCATTATCAACATCTTCCTCGGTATCTCTATTACTCTCTTGAAACTCTTCCTCAGTGTTAATAACAGCTTTGCCTAAAAGATAAGTCATTTTAAACAATTTCTTAGAAGTTAGAACCTTAGTTTGTAACTTTAAACATTATAGTTTAGCAAAATATAAAATTACATATTACCTTTACCCTTGTCCTTTCTCTTTTGCCTCTTTCTTCTACTTCCTCCTACTTGTATTCCTTCCTCTACTCCTACTAACTGCTCAAGATCAATAAGATCCTCTTCTAGAGCTACAATTGCATCAAGCTCCTCATAAGCATCAATCTCTATTTCGCAAAGTTGTAGCTCAGCAATCCACTCATCATCTGCGTCCACTTCCTCTAAGCATAGAGGATCATCCATTGTCTTTTTCTTTACCTCTTTGTGTTTCAATTTCAAATTGAACATACAATAAACCAAGTCATTGAGTTTATCTTGTCTCAGCCTGTTGTTTCTCTTAGTATGGACCTACTCAATGAAAAGTTCATTAAATTTTATAGCCTAATTATTAAATATTACTCTAAATTTAAAACGTAAATTTAGACTTTTTACCTGATTAAAATCACTCCAATTTCGCTCACATGCAGATGCACAAGTCAAACTTAAAATGTGCATGGCAAACTTCTTCAACTCAACTGTTTCATCACCAAATGCTCTTCACCAATCCGCTGTAATGGAAATTTTGTTTATAGTATATAGGAAAAAATTAACAAAATTTATTAATTTAAATGATAGAATCATTGAAAGGACTTTACCAGGACTCATCTTAAAACGAGTCTCAATAGTATTGGACCATCCAAACAATCCTCTTCCATTAACAAATGCATCTATTTGGAGATCCATATTCAACCTCTCATACTTGTTAGGAATCAACCTCTGGAATCATGAGTACAAGCCCATCTTTACTTCTGAATCAACTTTAAAAGTTGGTTCATACTGGCATTGGGGATTCAGAAAACAGGCAGCAGCATGCAAGTGTGTGTGCAATTACCTGTCCCATCTTATGTCAATGATGTTCCAGATTGTCTTGTACTTTTTTTCATCATTACCTAAATTTTTAGCAATAGCTTCATTAGCCCTATTCATAACCTCATAAATAAATCCCATAGGTGGATACTGTTCAGCATCCACCATTCTTAAAACCAACACCAACGGTTTGATTGTCCTTATCACATAGGTTATACCAAGCCAAAATGTTCTACTTTTGAGTACAATATTTTGTACAGCTTGCCCTTGAACCTTCAATGCATAACTGCTGCACTTCCACCTTTTTGAGGTGAAAAAAGACTCAAGAGCATCTTTTGCTGTTAGCAATCTCTGCAAGGTAAGGAAAGCAGTACCAAACTGAGTGACGGCAGGTCTCACCAAGTCTCCTCCTACATGCTTCCTTATCATGGCCACCACCCAAGCATGTGCATATATGTAATTAATTATTTGTTTTTTCTTCTTGAAAATAGAGTCATGAAGAGGTAGCTTCATGATACCTCCAACATAAGGTCAATGCAATGAGCAGCGCACAGAGTCCAATACAAATGTTCCCTTTTTTCCATTAATTCCTCTCCAGCTTTTTTATAAGTTGATGCATTATCTGTTATCACTTGGATAACATTGCTTTCGCCCACTTCTTCAACATCATTCATCAATTTGAAGAGATAGTCAGCATTCTTAATCTCATCAGATGCATCAACAGATTTCAGAAACTACGTATCTTTTGGGTTAACCAAAAAATTGATCAAGGTACGTCCTTTTGTATCTGTCCAACTATCAGACATTATGCTACATCCAATCTCTTCCCAAGACACTTTCGCTTGGTCCATCATAATAGCTATTGTCTTAACTTCTTTCAAAATCCAAGTTCGTAACTCATACATTGTAGAACCTCTAAATCCCCTTCTATAGTTACATCTTGAAGCATTTGCCAGTAAGATGGACTGGTGGCCAAATTGAATGACAATCCATTCTCAATGAAGAATCTACCAATATTAAGACACGTTCTAATTCTTTGTTCTTTCTTCCAAGAAGAATTCAAAGTAATCTGCTTTGGAGGACATTGAGGAGCATTATCAGGTGCATCACTTCCAGGCCATACTTTCTGTTCAACTCCTGCAACAAATAAATCCATAGGACCCTTCACCACTTGCGCACCACTTAATCCTGTAGGTGCATTTTCGTCATGCCCAAATGGACCTTCTACTGTATATGCACCTATGCGACGAATTTCTTCCATTTCTTTAAGTGCTCTTCTTCTATCAACTTCTTTGCTAAGAAGGCCTTAATTTCAATTTCAACTTCAGGTGACACCTTTGCACATGCTCACATTTTTGTGTCTTCGCTAAGTGCTCCTTCAGTCTTGCAATGCCACCTGTGATAGTTTTCCAACAGAAGTTAACTTCACATACTTATATTTTTTCTCCCTTTGAGATCCTTGAAGGTTAATTTCTGTGCAATACTTCCATCCAAGATCAGACCTGCCAGTGGATCCTTCTTTTCCTCCTCTTCTTGCCTTTGGCGCCATGTCTAAAAGCATAAAAGAGATTGGTAATCAAATAAACCTAAATGACCTAAACTTGAAAAATAAATAAAACTATCAAATAAATAACAAAGGTTTCACTTTGACAACTAGTATACATCGTGAATCAAGTCATTCACTTTGACCTCAACATATAGTCATACACTCATACTAAAGTTAAGCTCAACATATAGTCATTCATACTAAAGTTAACCTAAACTTATAGTCAACATACTAAGCTCAACCTTAACATACTAACCTCAACCTCAAATGCGTCCTGCTGGAGAGTGGAGCACTGCCGCTGGAGCTGGAGCTTGCGCTGGGGGGCCTGAGCTGCCGCTGCTTGCATTGGGGCCTACGCTGGAGCCTGCGTTGGGGCCTGAGCTGCCGCTGCTTGCACTAGGGCCTGCGCTGGAGCTGCGCTGCGCTGGGGCTTGCGTGGAGCACTACGCTGCCACTGCTTGCGCTGGGGCCTGCGCTGCGCTGCGCTAGAGCTTGTGCTGGGGCTTGAGCTACCACTGGAGCTGTGCTACACTGAAGCCTGCACTAGGGCCTACGTGGAGCATTGAAGCCTGCGCTGAAGCCTACCGCTACTTGCGCTGCTCGTTAGTGGAGGTTGCGATGCGGTGGAGCAGGAGCTGTCACCGACTCGCCGGTGATGGCTCTTGCTCAGGACTTTTTGAGGTTTGGATTTTAGGCTTAGGGCTAGATGAGCTATACCAAGGCTTGGGTCAAAAAAATGGTCATGTGACTAGCACATGACCATTTTACAAACCAAACTAGTAGAGGCGGCGCCTCTCCAACGCCTTGGCAAAGCGAGGCGCACGCCTTGCAGGTTGGAGCTAAGGCTTAAGCCTCGAGGCGAAATTGGCATGCCTTGCCTCGAGGCACACGCCTCAAGTGCCTCGAGGCGTGTTTTTTTAAACAATGGTTATTAACAATGTATGTTGCAGCCCGGTTATCCCAATACATCTGCATAGGCTCCTACATCTCAACTTGAAGATCTCGTAAAAGAGATCTAATCCATATCATCTCGGCAGCAGTATGAGTCATAGCTCTATACTCAGACTCTACACTAGAGCGTGAGACAACACCTTGTTTCTTGCTCCTCCAGGTCACTAGATTTCCAACTACAAATGTGCAAAAACCAGTAGTAGATCGTCTGTCTCCCACATCTCCTGCATAATCCGCATTAGAGTAAGCCACTACAGACATAGGGCCCTTAGTCTTCTGAAATAGTATGCCTCTGCCTTGACAGCTCTTGATGTATCTCAACACTTGCATAACTGCCTGCCAGTGAGCATTAGTGGGTAAGAACTGACTTAGCTTACCCACTTCATGGTTGATGCCTGGCCTGGTGATGGTTGGATATAATAACTTCCCAACAAACTGCCGATAGATCTTTTTGTCCTTTATCCTCATTGTATCCTTAAATAGATGAACTTTAGGATCCATAGGAATGTTGGGTTCCTTGGATCCAAGCATGCATGTCTCCTAAAGAATATCAAGTGCATACTTTCTTTGAGACATTACAATGCCCTACTTGCTCGTGGCGGTCTCAATACCATGAAAGTATCTCAGCTTACCATGATCTTTCATAATAAACTGGTGAGCTAAATACTCCTTTACCTGAGTAATACCATCTGCATTATCACCTGTAAGAATAAGGTTATCAGCATATACCAATAAAGCTACGGTACTAGTACTGGTCTTCCTAACAAACAAGAAATGATCAGATCTCTGCATCCCAAACATAGAAAGTGCTTCAATAGTTGCTGAAACTAGGCTCGAGGGCTTTGCTTAAGGCCATAAATAGCCTTACGAAGTTTACATATACACTCCCTCTGAACCTCAAAACCAGGAGACTGCTGCATGTATGTCTCCTCTTCCAAATTGTCATATAAAAAGGTATTTTTAACATCCAGTTGGTGAAGACACCATCCATAATGAGTTGCAATAGAAACAAGGATACAAACCGTGGAGAGTCGTGCCACAAGGGAAAAGGTGTCAAAGAAATCTACCCCATAAGTCTAAGTGAATCCTTTGGCTATAAGGCGAGCCTTATACCCAGAAATAGACCCATTAGGGTTGTATTTCAGGGTAAAGACCCATCTGGCCCCAACTAAGTGTACACCAGATGGTAAGGCGATAACTCCCAGGTCCCTCTATCAGTAAGTGCAGACATCTCTTCCATAGCTGCCTTCTAATGTGGGTGTAGAAGAGCCTGCTAGTAGGAGGCAGGTATCTCTGTACTAGAGATTGCAGTTGTAAAGGCCTGAAATTTGGTGCCAAGAGATCCTGCAGAGACAACACTACCAGCGACACGATATTGTGCACAGGACCTTAGAGCCTTTCTGATAGCAATGGGAATATCATCATCTGTAGGCAGAGAGAGGGACCTTGAAGACACATGAGCAGAAGTATCATCAGTATCTCCAATACATATACCTGAGGAGACGATGGTGGCTCATTGGGTACTGAAGAAGAGGGGTGTGTTTTCTTTCTGTGTGTAACTAGCAGCTGATATGTAGCACCCTTAAATGTCTTCTCATTAGGTGATACAAGTTTGAAATCGCCCACAATATGTTCTATAGTGGATACACCACTATTACGAGAGAAGTCCTCCAAGGCTTTAGGAGGTACAGGCATAGGAGCAACCACCTCTATCTCTCTCAACTGATGACCAGAGGTAGAAAAATAAGGGATAGACTCATGAAAAGTCACATCCACACTCACATAATGTTTCTGATGTATGGGATCAAAATACCTGTATCCCTTCTGCATGTGTGACTATCCCAGAAATGCACACTTAACTGCTTTTAATGCTAATTTGTCACGACCAGGCCCAAGGAGGTGTACAAATGCCACACACCCAAATGTTTTTGGTGGTACAAGAAATAAGTCTACATCAGGATATAAGATATTCCATGGAATCTGCTTATGTAAAATAGACGAAGGAAGCTTGTTATCAGATAACAAGTAAGAATCGCATCTCCCCAATAACTATGCGGAACGTTATTCTGAATAAGTAGAGCTCTAGCTGTATCCAGAATATGACGATGTTTTCTTTTAGCTATCCCATTCTACTGCGATGTATGAGAACATGAGGTCGATGTACAATACCCAGTGATCCATACAAGTCAGCCAGTTTCTTTGTGCAAAATTCTAATTTATTATCTGTTCAAATTTTCTTAATGCATACACCAAATTGATTTTTCATAAACGCTACAAACTATTGAATCAAAGAACCAACTTCTGATTTATTTTTCATCAAAAAGGTCTATGATAAAGGTGAAAAATCATCCACAAATAGCAAATAATATCTATAATTCTGACGACCTGCCACACAGCTAGGCCCCCAGATGTCATAATGCAGCAAATCAAAGCACGCAAACTAGTAGGATGGATAGATGCGAGGAAACTGACACGGTGATGCTTTCCCAGCTGACATGCATCACACTGAATCTTCATGGCAAGAGACAAGTGAGGGATGACACGGCGTAGCTTGTCCAGTGAAGGATGGCCTAGTCGTCTGTGCCATTGCAAGGCACTCCCTACAGTGGTCGTCTGACAGGCTGTAGCAACTAGATTTTGAAGTAGTCAATACACAACCCCCTCCTCATGGCCACCACCAATCGTCCTCCCCGTCATGCGCTCCTGAAAGATGCATCCAACGTCAAAAATAACATGACAATTCAGCTGTTTGGTAATAGAGCTAACAGCTAACAGTTGCATTGCCATGTCCGATACATAATATACATCAGCAAGATGCATGGACGGTGTAACAGGTACCCCTTCCTTACCACGAATGGGAGCATGTCTACCGTCTGCCAATTGTACTGAGTGTTCCTATGGTAGCTTCTGTAATTCCCCAAAACACTGGGAATTTCCTGTGAAATTATCAGATGCACCAGAATCAATCAATCATGACCCTTTCGTACTTGATGCAGATGCATAAGCTGTAGTGCTGGAGGATTGTGGCTGCTCATGAGTCAACTGTGCTAGTCGCTGCATAACTGCATCGTAGTCTGCCTCTGCAAGAGATACTGCCCCAATACCCACACCTGAAGATGTTGTAATAGAAGCCTGGTTGGCAACAGTAAGACAACCAAGTTTATTCCAACACTTAGCCTCAACATGGCCAAGCCTTCCACAGTACAAACATGTAGGCTTGCCTCGACCACAATCAGTCCTGCCCTTGCCTTTGCCACGAAAGAAGCCTCCATGACCACCACAAGTGCTAATAGCAGCATGAGCTGATGACGTATTGGCGACAACAGCATCATGAGTAGGTTGTACTTGCATCCTACTCAGCCTCATAAATCTCCTCAATAGGAGGAAGTTCAGAGAGTCAGAATTTGTGAACGAGCCGCAAAGTAGTGATCACTCAGCCCTGCAAGGAACATATGGGCTGCAAACTCCTTCCTGTAATCCCTGCATGTAGAAGTACACATCGGTCTACATGCATTATATTTCTCCAATAATCCCTTCATAGTAGAGTAATACTAAGACAGACTCATCTCTTCTTGCTTGAGATGGCATAAGTCATAGTGGATCTGAAATACTTGATTGAATTCAGCTCATGCAAATACGCCATCTTCAAGCCATCCCACATTTCTTTGGCAATGCTATAGTACATAACTTCATCACCAATTCTTGGAATGACGCTATTCAAGATCCAAGCTCTCACCATAGCATCATTCCAGTTCCAAATCGCATATTTTCCGATTTTCTACTCCGGTGGTGCTTCCATAAGCACATGCTCTTCTCATGACCTTTCACAGTAACAAGAAAGGTCTGAGATCAGCGGGGGTAATTGGTCTCATCTAATTTTGTAATTGGAGCAAAGAAGGGGCTCTTAGACACCCACTTTCTATATTCTGTCCTAAAGGCACCTCAGAACTATCTGATGCAGACATTGTAACTCCAAGCACACAAGATAACGCTCAAACAACAGGTCTGAAATCCTGGATAAACAGCACCAACAAACTTCAATACACACCCCACAACTCACAAGCCAAAGAACAGCACTTCACTGGGGAATACACACCCCAAATTAGGTCAAAAGATCGGGAAGTTAATACCATCCTGTTGAAAGTTTTTTTTTTGCTTCAAACCCTTATCTCCACGGAGAGAGATCAAGAGCAACCAGCACCAATGGTCCTGCAGCTGCAACAGGGCAGCAGCAGCACCGTCATGAGGTGTTGCGACGCAAGGAGGGTCGCTGTAGCAAGGAGATCTACTGGTGGCGGCAGCAAAGGGGGTGCTGCACAGCGAGGGGCAAGTTGCGCCTCGAACAGGCTACTAGCGGCGGCAACAGCATCGTGGCAGTAGCACCGGGGGGTACTGCAGTGCGAGGGGTAGGTTGCACCTCAATCAGGTTGCTGGCAGTGGCAACAGCGTCTGTGACCGAGTGCTGCAGCGTGAGGAGAAGCGTTGTAGCAAGGAGGGCTGCTGGCAGCGTGAGGAGTCAGTTGTGCCCCAGTCAGACTGCTGTGCCGTAGTCTGGCGCGAAGGGCTGGCTGTAGCGGTGGTGGCAGTCGATGCTGTTGCTGCTGCGGCGGTGGTCCAGTGCCGACGTGGCCGCCGGTGGTGGCGACGGTAGCTCTAGCAAGAGAGCTTTGGTAGGGTTAGGGTTTTGTTTTTGGTGAAGACCTCAACCTTGGCTCTGATACTAAGTTGAAGTGAAAAGAGAACCTTATTTTTACCAAGTCATCCCTATGTCTCTTTATATAGAGAGAGACAAGGGAAAAATAACAAAATAAGTCCAACATCAAAAAAAATAACAAATGCCACCATACGGAAAACATAACTCAACAATTATCAAGGACTTAGGCCCTTTTTGCTACTTTCTTGCATAGTGGTTGCCCAAAGTAAGTTGGATGTGGTTTTATATGCTACACATTTGCTCCAAGAGTGGTATGGTGGGCGACAGGTATGTTGTACTGTATCTAAGACACTCTTGATGGCCTAAATGGTTTGTCTATATTGCATATTTGACCACAGATCTTACCTGGTCTCATCCCTGTGCAAGCTTAGGCATGTGTTGACTCGTATGCAAACCCGTTTAACTTAGAGACTCAAAGGGATTAGGTGTTTTCCGCTTCTAGCGTGTTATCTCACCCTAATTACAAGTAATAGAAAATTATCATCGAAATCTGTTTGTACAAGTTCAAATTTACTTGACTCACTTTGTAATGTTCAGAGCACTATATTTGTCAGGGATTTGTGTTCTTTCATACAAGCCACTGTACTAGGATCTAGTAGTTAGCAAGGTTAAACGAGAGGTTCCGGTGAAGTAGGGAGGAGAAACATGCTTTCATCAATACCAGAAGCTCTATCAGTTCCCAAGTGACATTTTTGACAATTTTAATTTTAGGTTGGCACATAATTTATTGTCACATTTTCAAATTGAAGAAATGTAGTGCATGTGCTCCCCTAAAGTAGGCTGAGCATCATGTGCAAACTTGCATTTTTATCAGATCCCACAACAACAACAATCAAGTCCTTTCCCACACACCAAGTGTTTCTACCCCGACTCTGTTTCCATAATATAGTTTTCTTTGAAAGGTAGTTCCATATTGGCAGTTGGAATGTTCTTTCCAAAAAAAAAATAGTTGGAATATTTTGCATTTATGTTGCTCATTTAAGCAAAATGTCTACTTCTTTCATCTTCATACACATATATACAATCTTTATGTTTTAATTTTTTTGCAAGTGTTTGCCGTTCCTTTTATGTACCTTGATTCATTGCCAATAATCTCTGTATGTACCTTGATTTAGAGATTTTCATATCCTGACTGTGCAAAAGAATAGTATCATTTCACCTTTGTAAGATGTAACCATCATACTCAGTTAATTTTCTTAATGCCTTAAGAAACCATAAATTTTGTGTTCCAGGGAGTTGTCTTAACTTAGTAACAATGCTTTGCTGATCATCAATGGTCTGAAAGTGTCATGTCTAGATTTTAATTGAGTCAATTCTAGATTGTTGCTCATCACCAATGTGAAGGAGCAAACTGATTAGAAGTTAAAGAGTTGCTTAATTTCTGTCTTGTTGCTTATTTTAGAGAAGTCCACTAGTAGGATAATTGCCATCATGTTAATCACTTGCAGAATTACCACCTGTTGGACCAGTTACACGTGAAGATATCGAGTTAGCATTGAAGAACACTAGGCCATCTGCCCATTTACATGCCCATCGATATCTAAAGTTTAATGATGATTATGGCAGTCACATTCTTCATTAGTTCCAAATGTTCTTCGCCTTGTGGATGCAGCAGATAAATCAGTACTTAAAACCCTCATGGCATTTGGATGAATTGCTGGAGACAAGAATGCTTCAAGTCATGAATGCCAGAGACATGCCAGAGGTACTGAATGATACACATCCCAGGGGCGTTATATGGTGAGTTGGATTTGTTGTATGATCCCTTCATAATGAGCACAACCAGTTGGATGGTTGATGACTTAAGTACTAGGTTCATTATTAATTTCAGGATATTCTTCTATTCATTTATTCTATCCAAAAGTATTGCATTATAGATATTTGGAGCCAGATTTAATCAATCTTGTAAGCCACTTATGTTTGCTCTATTGAAATCCAGATTTAGGATGGAAGGTTAATCTCTGACCCAAACTTTTGCCATTGGCTTCTTTTTTCTTTGACTTCCAGTGGATACTTTATTTTAAAATCTACTTTTTAATATATTTTACTTCTCCAGTGCCTATTTGAGTGTGAGAGCATCTTATCAGCAGGAGGGATCAAAAGGCGATGCTGTTGTGGGCTAATGGTTGATTTCTCTTTTTCAATTTCAGTCTCATCTTTTTTGTTCCTTGTGCCAAAAGGTGATGATTTCTCCAATCACCTGGTGCAGAGAGGGAACTCTGGCTTCTACAAGAATGTTATCGTTGTTGGAATGCATCCATATATAGATAGAGGTATATAGTGTGACCATGTCGATGGTGATCGTTAAGGTCTTTATTCCAGGTCTTCATTTAAACACAGGGTCCTAGTTTTGTTTGTTTGTTTTTTTTTTCAATAAACTCTACGGGTAAGGGTTCCAGTTTCAGAAAAAAAGGGTGTAAGGGTTTTATCTCTCAGGTTCATAGAATGTCTTCATTGGATACGATTCACGAGAGACTACAAACCTTCTCTTCCAAATAAATGATCAAATCCATCTCCAATCACATTTTAACATCGGCCAATGATTAAGCCCTAATTGAGATGGGGACAATGTTGCAAGAAGAAAAGAATGAATCTATGAATGGGTTAAGAGAGATGTATAGCCCATTCTCTATAGTGTATTCGCAAATAATAAAGTAATCACCCTAACGGGAGGAACATGGCCTCAACTAGTCACCCACCACAATATGCTTAACCTCCTCTAAGTTATGCTTTCGAAAAACTTCCCTATCTCCTACCGCACATGATGACAAGAAATTGTACAACTATAATGTCTTGTCACTAACTTGCCTAGAAGAGTGGGATTCTCACCTTAATTGATGGATGCCTATATTGGGCACCTTTCTAGTGATAGAGCTTATTCCTAAGAGAGCAGTCGAGCTTTTCATGTTAGGATGAGTGGTGAGCTTGCTGACTTCATCTGAACATCTAACATATTTTGGGACAAGCAAGTCTCATGAGAGGAGGTAGGGCGAGTGGTAGAAATGAAGATGTTAAGATAAATGTGTGGTTATACAAGAAATGATCGTATTTCAAATGAGATTATTAGAAAAAAAGTTAGGGTAACACCGATAGAGGATAAAATGAGAGGCACGTGTAAGGTGATTTGAACATTTACAAAGAAAGTCACTAGATACTTCATTTAGGAGATGCGAGAAGTTGGAGGTTGAATTCACTAAGAGGGGGCGAGGAAGATCAAACAAGTGTGGAATGAAATTATTAAGTATGACATCAATTACTTTAATTTAAGTCCTGAAATAGTTGAAAATTGATCTGTGTGGAGGCAAATATTTCATATAGCCGATCTCACTTAGTGTGGGAAAATGCTTGGTTGTTGTTGTATTGCTTTAGGTGTGGAAAGTCAATTTTTTGTTTCGACGGTGATGGGCACACGTATGCCACTGGATGAAAGGATTAATGCACACATGCACAATTGAAGGGAGAAATTCCATGGAGTGGTTAATTTGCCTTTCTTGCACAAGTTGCCTTTGCTAATGAGATACGGCTACATTTTGCATAATTGATTAATTTCTTCCTTTCTCATATATTACTATTACATTAGGAATGAGAAGTTGTGTGATGTGAGTCCACTCACTCATCTCCCATATGTGGGAGGAGTTGCTTTCTATTCTCCCACATGATAGCCTCATCCTAAATCCTAATTAGAGATTCAAACAAATGCATGAACTTTGAAGAGCAACGAAGGCCCTTGTTTACGACAGACATAGTGAACTATCTTATCTCTAAGATTTGAATTTGTGCGAGACAATTTCCTTTGTGGTGAAGATCAATTCATTTTGATGCTCACGAACAATGGCAAGATAAAGAGGTTGAAACCAAAAGAGGATGAAAATGAGCAAGAAGAGAGATGAAGATAAAGAAAATTAAGATGATGAAGATTGCAAGAAAGATGATGTAACATCCTAAAATTCAGATTCTGAATCATTTTAGGATGGTCCTGGTCAATGCGAATCTAGAAATTTGGTTGTGGTTCGGTGCTAATGTCAGCATCTCCTTAAATTACCAAAAATGCATATTTCGAGTCAATCTTGAGCCAAACATTGTACCATGTATGGTACCGTTGGATTCATCTTGTTGCAAGTTTTGCTACGATGCTTGTTTCACTCAAATCTGAAGTGTATAATTCAAGTTATGATCAAAACAAGTCAACAAGGATCTATATGTAAGGTCAACCTAACTGTAGGGGCATTTTGGGTGCTTCACCCACTAAACCCAATCCCAACAAACCTTGGGCCTATAAAAGGACCCCTTTGGGTCCTTGGGTCGTTATCTTCTCTCTAAGCCTCTTAATTAAGAGAGGAATTAAGCTTTTCCGTCATAAAAGTTAAAAATTTTTCTCAGGGACCTGAGTGCAAATTTGCAAAATCCAGGCTTCCCACTAAAATTGTTGCCACGGCGGTGGCGGCGTGTAGCAGGCATGTGATGCGTGGTGGCAGCTTGGCATGCGGGAGCAACACGTGGTGGATTGGCGGGCGTGATTTTGCTTAATCACGTGAGAGCAACATTGCGCGGTGCGATGGATTGCTGACGTGTGTCACAATCCAGCTGCACAGGAACATGTGGTGTGATCTGAGGAACATCACATGGACCAATAGAGCGGCGACACGCATCCCACACGCGGCTTGCATTGGTCAGCAGTCAGTTCACTTGAACTAAATGGTTCCGTGACCCCCTCGCATTGTTTCGTCTGGTTCGAGGCTTTTCCAATATCGGATTTCAACAAATAAGGTGCCATTGGAATCGTATCAATGCGTGTTATGCGTTTGTATAATTTATTTTCACTTTTCGATTTTGTTCCTTTAGTGAAAATCAGAAACGTGACTAGGAGTCTTCGGCGCTATTTCCAGTTCATGTGAACCAAGTCTTATCCCTGGTGCGTGTGTAGATCATGAAGTAGGTGTGGAGTCTGTCTCAGGCCCTATCGCATGATTTAGAGTTACTATAACCCTCCGGTGACATTAGGTAGAGTAGTCTATCCTCTCGATTTCGTTGGTTTTGAGGTATCTGTAGACCCATCTTGCGCGATTCTTCGCATCTACCACCTTGGTTGGTGTGTGGTCCTTTTTGTTGAGGTTGGAACCCCTCTGGTATTTTCCCTTATTTATTGGCACTTTCAAGGAGAATTAATATGTTTTATGCAAAATAATAAGAGTTAATAGCCCCATGTACCCCTGTCATCGCATGCGTGAAACGAACTTCGATTTCTGTGAAATAAGTTCCGTGTTGTTCGTTAATTAATAAATAATATGTGACCACTGTCATTAATTGAAAACTACTTGTAAACAAGTAAGTTAGAGAATAATATAAATATTTGTTAATCTTGAAATTAATAAGGTGAAATTATTAAGAATGGCTTGATTTGATGAAAAATAAAAGATACAGTCATCTGGAATTGATTACAACATTTGTACGACAAATTTGTCAGGAATTAAGAGAATTATATAACTGGTTTTAGTCTTGCTACTCGTTGGATTTTGACTGTAGCTTTGGTCTTTTAGACCGATTTCAAGGGCTGGTTCAAGGAGTTGCTGGCCTCCCTACGACTCTTTGGTTAGACTTAGCGGCCAAATGTGATAGTGGGATGCGTGGCTCGAGGTTTGGAGTGGTTCTTTTTCGACTAGTGGGTGGGTCATTGGTTGTCTGTGGTTCAGCGTACATAGTGTTGGTGCTAAAGCACCGCGATCGTTTATTTTGATGATAACAAAATATGTGTCATTTGGCATTTGCACTTGAAGTCTTAGATTTCAGGTTAATTGCAAATGAAGACGTGGTTAGACAAAGTTCGAGCTCGCATCTATGGTGGATTGGAGGAGCTTGATAGAGAACAGAGGAGCTTCGCGAGGAGCGATGGCTTGATGAAGGAAGGAGATGAAGAATAGGATAGATTTCCTTTTCTTGTACTCTAAGTATTTTTGTTTCTTTTGTTGCTCTTTATTTTGTTACTAAGATTTATGTTAAAGAGCCTCAAAGAACCCTTACAGTAGTCCTAGGAACACCTGCACAAACCTAGAATACTTATGTTTTATGTAAAGAACTTAGAAAACCAAACTAGGGATTAAATATCCTTTTCAGACGTCTAATCTGAAAATCAGACGTCTGATAAATACTTTTAAGACGTCTGACTATTGACTCAGACGTCCGATTATGTTTAGGTTGAACTTAGTTAGTTCTGTCTGATGAAATCAAACGTCCAGACCTTAGTCCAGACATCTTAGAAGACGTCTGATGCCTTTGCGAGACGTCTAATTAGTGGACCGTTGGCTGCCTAAGTAAACACTGAAGGAAACGACCGTTAGCCTCGTATCAGACGTCCATAGAGGACACCAGACGCCTAATACATGACCGTTTTACCTCTGCTGACCCAAAATCTCTTCTCAGAGATTTTCTAGCTGTTGCACTCCCTTGGGAATCCATTTCCACAGAAAAGTAGGTTTCCAGACGTCCAGACATCATTCCAAACGTCATGTGTGTCGTCTGATGCACTTCCACTTGAACCCTGTTTCGATCTGATTCAAGTCAGGAAGCAAACCCGTTTATAATCAGACGTCTGACTTTGTTCCCAGACATCTTAAACTGATTTTCCAAACGTCCGATGCTGGGATCAGACGTCTGATAACCCTGTCAGTGTAGTGATTAATCCTAATTTCGGCCTGATTTTCTTGGAGCTTGCACCCAACGGCTATGGAAGCTTTCCAAAGCCTTCCTAGAGCCTCTATAAATAGAGGAGAACCTTTGCCACTCAAATACACACCAAAACACATCTAAGCTACATACTTTCCACTCTTCAGTGTCTACAAGAAGAAGAAGATCATATAGAAGAAAGCTCTTGACCTCCAAGCTTAGTTCTACACCTAGAGAGCTTGATTCCTGTTGCGCACCCGCTCTCCCTCCGCGATTACGAGAGTGACGAAGCGCTACCGCGTGTTTCACGCATCCGCATCGTCGATGCACTTCCACCAAAGGGAAGCATCCTTACTCCTATAGAAGCTTAGTTTTAGAATATCTTTGTTGGCTCTATAGGACTATTTGTAATTTACTTTGTTATTTGGTTGGATATTCGCGTTGCGAATTCTCGTCTCCTTCGTGAGACAAAATCCTTCTCGTGAAGAGAGGGGGTTTGAGGTACGCTACCCTCGTATAAAGTAGCGTGGTTGTAATTAAGGTTGTACTACCCTCGTTTAAGTAGTACGTTAGTGGATTTGATCAACTTGGTTGATCGGAAAATCCTAACTCGAGAGGGTTAGGTGGTGGTTTTCACCCAGTTTGGATTTCCACCTAAAAATCATTGTGTACTTTGTGTGATTGTCTATTTTGTGAGGTTGTTATATTTTAATTCTGCATTTTTACGTCACGTTGATCTCACCTCCTCCAAGTAGGGATTTACAATTGGTATCAGAGCAGGTTCTTGCAAAATCGGAGTAACACCTGGCAAGAAGATCATGGGAGGGAGCAGTTCCACAATCTGGATCTCCGAGGGGCAGTCCACGACCCATCCGCCATTCTTCGACGGGAGCAACTACCCCTACTGGAAGCTGCGGATGAAGACTTGGCTTCAAGCCAATGACTTCATCATTTGGGCCAGGTGCGAGACACTATTTGACATCCCAGAGAAACCTACGGGAGGCTACTCGCAACAACAAATTCGTGAACTTTCTTTGAACGCGAAGACCATGAATGCCCTCTACTGCGCACTCTGTCCGGAGGAGTTCAATAGAATCTCGCAATGTGCCATCGCATATGAGATTTGGCACACACTTGAGGTAACTCACGAAGGTAGCTCTAAGGTAAAAACTTCTAAAATAAATTTACTTTCTCAAGAATTTGAATCTTTTTCTACGAAATCTAACGAATCTTTAAGTGAGATGAATACTATGTTCACTCTCATTGTAGATAATTTGAAAGCTTTAGGGAAGACCTTCATCAAGGGGGAGCTTCAAGGAAAGCTATTCCGTTCCCTTGGACCAGAATGGGTGCAGAAGGTCACCGCGATTGAGGAAGCAAATGAGGTGGAGGAGCTTAACATGGAAGATCTCCTAGGCAGTCTTATGGCCTACGAGACAAAGCTGAATCAGAAGAAGAAGGATACACCGGAGCCAAAGCTGAAGAAGACCCTTGCATTCAGAGTTGCGTCGGATAGCGAGGTAAGTTTTGATGACGAAGACTTTAAGATTTTACTTAAAAAGTTTTCCAACTTTTGTAGGGAATCAAAGAAAGAAAAACAGAAGAAGAAAAGTCCGAGACGTTGTTACCACTGCAATGAGAAAGGACATCTACGGCCAGAATGCCCACTTCTCAAGAAGGAGAAGAAGGAAAAAGAGAAGTCTAAGAAGAAGGCGTTCCAAGGAACTTGCGATGACTCGAGCTTAGAGGAAGAGGAAGAAGAAAAGTCTATAGAAGAAGAAACCGCTTGCTTTAGTTTCATGGCCAGAGGAAGTGATAACGACGGCGACAACTCCGACAATGAGGTACATTTTGATTTACAAGATGCTTTTGATGAGCTATCTGAACTTAGTAAATCACTTAAGATGGAAAACAAAAGTATTAAAAAGAACCTTAGTTTTCTTAAAAATGAAAATGAAATGTTAGAAAAACAACTCAAGGACATATTAGAAAATAAAGATTTAATCAATGAAAATACTAAATTGATTGAGGAAAATGCTAGTCTAAAGTTAGAAAATTCTAATTTAAAGACTAAGATGAATATTATAGAAAAAGAAATTGCATGTCTTAGGGAGAAATCAAATAATTTGATAAATAAGGTAGATAATTTATATAGTCCTAAGGTTGAGAAAGGATCTTCGTCAAGGAGATCCGCTAACAAATCCGGATTCAAGCTCACTTGGATATCGAAGAAAGATTTGGAATATCCTTTTGTAGATTTCAAGGGTGACTACAATACAAAGGACTAGACCTACAAGCTCAAGGTTGGTCAACTCGAGTTGGGAGGACCAAAGAGTAGAGCAAGGAAAAGGACAAGAAGACCGACGAGACGACGAACAAACCATGGACCTGCCGCACGTCGACCGCCAGATTGGAGACCGGCGTCGATGCCCGGGCCTCCAAGCTACGGATGGGAGCCCCATCCGATGTGACTTCCACCACCTCCATTTGAGCCATTTTACCCTATCCTTTTATCATTAGCATATAGATAGGGGGAGTTAAATTATGAGCTAATTGTCAATTATTATGGGGAAGATGTAAGTTAGTTAAATTTCCTTTAGTAAAGGAGAGAAAAATAATAGCTATCTTGTTGTCACAAAAAAGAAGACGACATTACTCTTGTTAAAAGAAATTCATAGAAGAGCATGTTTTAATGGGGAGTTATAGGTAATTTAAAATCAATTAAACCTTTTTGATAATGTCAAAAAGGGGGAGGATTTTTTGCATTATTATTTATGATTTTTTCATCATCAAAAAGGGAGAGATTGTTGGTGTTGGAGCACCGCGATCGTTTATTTTAATGATAACAAAACACGTGTTATTTAATATTTGCACTTGAAGTCTTAGATTTCAGGTTAATTGCAAATGGAGACATGGTTAGACGAAGTTCAAGCTCGCATCCATGGCTAGTTGGAGGAGCTTGACAGAGAATAGAGGAGCTTCGCGAGGAGCGATGGCTTGATGAAGAATATGATAGATTTCCTTTCCTTGTACTCTAAATATTTTTGTTTCTTTTGTTGCTCTTTATTTTGTTACTTAGATTTATATTAAAGAGCTTCAAAGAACCCTTACAGTAGTCCTAGGAATACCTGCACAAACCTAGAATACTTACGTTTTATGTAAAGAACTTAGAAAATCAAACTAGGGATTAAATAGCCTTTTCAGATGTCTAATCTGAAAATCAGACATCTGATAAATACTTTTAAGATGTCTGACTGTTGACTCAGACGTCCGATTATGTTTAGGCTGGACTTAGTTAGTTCTGTCTGATGAAATCAGATGTCCAGACCTTAGCCTAGACGTCTGATGCCTTTGCCAGACGTCCAATTAGTGGACCGTTGGCTGCCTAAGTAAACACTGAAGGAAACAACTGTTAGCCTCATATCAGACGTCCGTAGAGGACACCAGACGTCTGATACATGACCGTTTTGCCTCGACTAACCCAAAATCTCTTCTTAGAGATTTTCTAGCTGTTGCACTCCCTTGGGAATCCATTTCCGCAGAAAAGTAGGTTTCCAGATGTCCAGACATCATTCCAGACATCCCGTGTGTCGTCTGATGCACTTCCTCTAAAACCCTGTTTCGATCTGATTCAAGTCAGGAAGGAAACCCGTCTATAATCAGACGTCTGACTTTATTCCCAGACATCTTAAACTAATTTTCCAGACGTCCGATGCCAGGATCAAATGTCTGATAACCTTGTCAGTATAATGATTAATCCTGATTTCGGCCTGATTTTCTTGGATCTTACACCCAACGGCTATGGAAGCCTTCCAAAGCCTTACTAGAGCCTCTATAAATAGAGGAGAACCTTTGCCACTCAAATACACACCAAGACACATCCAAGATACATACTTTCCACTCTTTAGTGTCTAAAAGAAGAAGATTATATAGAAGAGAGCTCTTGATCTTCAAGCTTAGTTCTACACTTAGAGATCTTGATTC
This sequence comes from Thalassia testudinum, assembly GCA_037157565.1. Taxonomy (NCBI): domain Eukaryota; kingdom Viridiplantae; phylum Streptophyta; class Magnoliopsida; order Alismatales; family Hydrocharitaceae; genus Thalassia; species Thalassia testudinum. The sequence continues at coordinate 16,789,358 of JAZHRO010000015.1, read as the reverse complement.
CTGTTGTGCACCCACTTTCCCTCTGCGATTACGAGAGCAACGAAGCGCTACTGCGTGATTCATGCATCCGCGTCGTCGACGCACTTCCACCAAAGGGAAGCATCCTTACTCCTATAGAAGCTTAGTTTTAGAATATCTTTGTTGGCTCTATAGGACTATTTGTAATTTACTTTGTTATTTGGTTGGGTATTCGCGTTGCGAATTCCCATCTCCTTCGTGAGACAAAATCCTTCTCGTGAAGAGAGGGGGTTTGACGTACGCTACCCTCGTATAAAGTAGCGTGGTTGTAATTGAGGTTGTACTACACTCGTTTAAGTAGTACGTTAATGGATTTGATCAACTTGGTTGATTGAAAAATCCTAACTCGAGAGGGTTAGGTGGTGGTTTTCACCCGGTTTGGGTTTTCACCTAAAAAACATTGTGTACTTTGTGTGATTGTCTATTTTGTGAGGTTGTTATATTTTAATTCCGCATTTTTACGTCGCGCTGATCTTCCCCCCTCCAAGTAGGGATTTACACATAATGCTTGTACATGTTCATGGTACACAACGTAGTCGCCACCCCTTTCTGCAATAACCTCAGGGTGATGAAGAGTGGCGACTTGATGGGTATAAGTAGTCTTCCCGACTAGGAGGATAGCTTATATCGGTCTTTCATTGCAAAAAGTTACACGAGATCGTCCCGTACTCGAAGACATCGATTGACGAATTGTGAATCATAAGAAAATAGCCAAATTACATAAACGGAATTGGATAAATAATAAATTGTGAAGTGATGAACTTTTGATATATTGTCATTTTCCTGTATTTTTGTTACTGTTGCTACCTGTCTAGTTCTACTCTACTTAGTTTTTCTTGACATTTTATCTTGGGTTCCATAATTAGATGTTGCTGAGCAGTCGGGTGCAGCGGCTATTGTTAGTCAAACTTTTGCGGAGCTGGTCCTACCTGAGGAGATGGTCTGTACTGAGTCAATAGCTCGTAGTAGTTTTTTTCCGCTGTTAGGTTTTTATTTTCTATCTTTTGGTGATTATACGAGACTCTCTTTACATTTTTACTTTTTAAGGTGAATTTTTATTATATTGTCAGTACTTTACATTAATACATTATGAATGAATGTTGGATATTAATGTTTTTTGATTCTATGTTGGGTGATTGTGTTCTTTTGGAGGCTTGTGCTAGTTATTAGCACACGACGACCCGGGTTTCGTTGCTTGGCGGAACTGGGGTTGTCACATATGATTAGTCTAATCTTATTTTCTTATTCATCTTTTATGTTCGTGCTACTTGATTTTAATGAACTTTATTTAGCTCTTTATTCTCTTGCTTTGTTCTTAATGCTTTGAACTAAGTTTTTAGGTATCTTATTTAGTGTTTTGAACTAATTGTTGCATTGCATAATCATTTTCCAAGTAAGTTTTGTTGGATACTAAACTAGAATTTATAACTAATTTGAACAAGATGGACAATTCAATCGATTATACTTATTTCAGTCCATTGAACTAAGGTCCCATTCTAAATATTGGTGGATTTTCAGTTGGTTGAGCCTTACATTTTTGTGACTATATGGAAAGATTTCAATCAAAATTTAAATTGAAATTACGATCTCAATTAATGTCTGATTATGCATGGTTTAAGAGATGAATAACTCTAGAAATAATACTGAATGGATGAAGCAAGAGCATACCAAAAGACACCTCCACCAACAATTAGAAAGGGTGAGGAAGTAAGAAAATGAAGCACGAAGCTCTACATCCAAGACAACCGATGCCTTCACAAGCGAGGATGGCACTTCGACATCTTGTCGTGCCTATTCTCGTTGAAATCCCTATCATATGGTCGGATTTCATAGATGTCTTTTGGTATGACCTATTTCACTATCAATGTATCGGTAATATTTTGAATCCCATGTGCTTAACTCTCTTCCATGCACCCTACTACTTATGTTTAGAAAGACAATTGTTCTTGATGAGAAGACCTTTTTTCTTCAATAATGACGAAGGCTTCCTCTTTCAATATTGAATAAACATGTCACATTTCTAGTTAATAATTGGATTTATATCTTATGTATGCTTTGTATAAACCAAGCCATTTGAAATGTTGTATCTGAGACCCGCTACCAAAATTGTTGCATGTGTTATTACAAAGAAGATCTTATTTAATTATTTTTTAAATTATACATTTTGTGCTAAAATCATTTACCTTAGGCAATGTGTATTGGTGTATTCTACGAAATTCGAGACAAATCGCCTTTTCTTAATTCAGGGAATATCATGTGATTATTTCTCTTATGAACATCTAATGTGAAAAATCTTAAGCCAGAAGGGTATTTCCCCTTTTCATGTTGATGTGTAACTCATAGACCACGATATCCTATACTCAAGAGAGATATTTATATAAGATCTTGGAATCATTATCTAAGGATATAATTGGAGGAAGGATAAAATACTGCAAGGATATGTTAAAATAGAATAAGTGTAGATTAGTGTTTGTTTGGGTTGTGAAAATAAGGGGAGGGTTAAGTGGGGGATAAAGTGATTGGTGTAATGATGTGATATTAGTAAATATTTGTTTAATAGCATAAGTGAAAGTAGAGAATGATAGTAAGTATTTGTTTAATATTAAAAGTAAGAGTGGAGGGTGTAGTGGGTATTTGTTTAGTAGTAAAAGTGAGAATAAAAGTTATTGTGATTTGATTGGAATGATTGTAAGTAATTGTGTAGAAATTTATGTTGAAGTGATGGAAAAAATCTCAACAAACATCACAGGTTGGGAAAAAACTCCCTAAATCCCACCATCAAACACACCCTAAGTGAATCTGGTCAAAAATAAGGAAGAGATAAATAAAGAAAATGAAGTAATGGATATTGAAGAAGTCTCAATGGAAGGAATAGGACATGTAATTGATAATTAATGTTCTATGTCTACGCCTAAGATTAAGTATTAATTAAATGTTCTCATGTAGTATTCTGAATGAAAATAAAAAAATTTCCCCATCTTATACCCTCTAGTATAACAAGTCTTATATTGGGTAATTGATAAGGAAAAAATCCCAAGAATTGTACATATAACACATATCCCTAGAGTTCCAAGGCTCAAAGGACCTCTTGGTCATACTTTCTAGTGTAAGGATTTGTCCAACAATTGGTCGATGATGATACACCTTCACATAAGGGATTTATTAAAGGATTTCTCAAGTAAAAAGAAGAAAATTCTCAAATTTTCTCAATTCAATATAATAGATTGAGATAATAGAGTACAAAGTTGAGGATTCATGGGTTAATCCTCAAGAAGACAAATTATGCCATGGTTATGCAAAATAAATAGTCCTCAACTCCTTAATCTCTGTGGTCATAGAGCAGTTAAAGAAAATAAGCTAAATCTATGTTAGATGATCAAGATAGTCTAGTATGACTTGATCTTTAGAGAACAACACTAGTATTCATTTCAAAAGAAAAGGAACAAAATTGGGATGGAGAGGCCAACTTGAGAGGATTCTCGAGTTAATTCTCCAAGATAAAAGTTCATGATTACACATCATGGGATGACTCTTAAGATCCATTGAATCCTCCTAATATTCAAGGATTAAATCAAAAAAGGATAATTAAACCACATAATTAGGTCGAATCCACTTCAACTTGATTTTTAGGAAGTAAATTCAATTGAATGGTCATGGATTGAGGGTCCTTTTGATAATCCCTAAAACTAAGGATAGAATCCATGATCATAAACCATCGAATGTTCCCTTTTATATTTTACACCCTCATGGTGTTTGAGAGATCAAGTGGATAAAGGGAGCCAACGCTCAAAATCATGCCAAAATTTGCATGGCTTTGATTTCTTAAGGTAAAATTAGGAATCCCTACTTTCTATGTTTATTGTCATGCCTTTGCTCTTATTTGATCACTCATGATCTTCAAGTGCTTGTTAAGATCCTTACCACATCATTTGTAGGAATGCATATATTTTAACTACGTAGGATGTGAAAATCAACCTCAAATCACAAGCCCCAACCATCATATCAAACTCAAATTAGCGAGAATTCATCTCAATCATCCAATTAAAGATGCAATGACTTTTTGAAAGCTTGACTTGTGTGCCTAGGAAGAAAGATTGATGGCAACAAAGGAAGGCATTAAAGTGCAGAGCTACATTATACTTTGTATATATTGATGAAGTAAGAGAACTCATTTTTGTAATGATGTCTTTCCTTGACATGGTGTGAGAGGCTATATAATTTCTTATATGGGAGTTCTTCACGATATACCTCCATAATTTAAGGCTCAATAGACTCTTCATTTTTTCTCTTTTATTCCTTTCCCCATTTTTATTGTGGCAAATTAATGTTCTTAGTTCTTGATCAAGTTTGAAGATCACTCAATTGGATAATCAACAAAACAAGCAATTACACAAGAGACAAGAGAATTGGTAACTTAGCTCTCACCTACACAGTGTATGTTTGAGGAGGGTATCTAACCCTCAAGTGTATAATACTATCTTTGTGACCTTGATCACAATGGGTTCAATTACCCTCAAACAGTGTACATGGAGGCCCTTTTATAGGGTGTTTGAAAGTAAAATTACTGCAGGCAATTACTCCTTTGGGAGAAGTATAATTATTCATCTTGCTTCTTGAGGACACTTCCTTTATTCACGTCACTTTACCTTCTAATGCTACCCCGCTTTAGTCGCATCCATTAGGTGCTTACCTAGGGCAATGGACCATCTAGGCAATCTATCTCTTCGGTTGGTTATTAGTCTCTCATGATCATCCCTTGTCAGTTACAATCCTTGGGTAGGTTCACCTGGTGTTTAAGTTGGGACGTCTAGTTGTGGCTTGCTCATCATTCTTGGTAGACTTGACTAGTCCTACTGTCATTAGCTAAGATTCTTTGCTTGGGCTGCGAATCCCTTGGGCTCGATGAGCTTTTTCCTTTCATGGGCCCATTATCTTAGGCCTATCTTTTTCTTCCCTATTAATAGCCCCCACTCTCATAGTCTAATTGTGCTAGCTATGAGAGTAAGAATTCTCTCTCTCTCTCTAGGCTTGCTTGGGCATTCCTCTTGTCCTTAGCAACCAACCCTTAAATTATCAAGGGGGTGGGTGCTTGAGAATTGTAGTGAGGGGGTTAGTGCCTTGCATGCTCCACAAGTGTATTGAGGTACTTTACAATAGTGGTGGTAGGTTCACCTACATGCTCTATGGGTGTTGGGGAATTCTCACCTGCTTAATGTCTAGACTTGGTGCTTTTATTTCAACAAAAGTAATTTACTTGAGCTAGGATGGTGTGTCAGCCTAGAATTAGGCAGATGGTGGCGGCTAGCCATTGCCTCACACCTTTCATTCAGAGCAGTTGGGTAGATGGTGCTAAATAATGTCTTAGTGTTCCTAAGACCCAATGTGCGACATGCATCATGTTTGAATGGCAAGGGAAGGGGGGTTTCTACACCTGAATTTAATGCTTGATATGATGTTTGGGCAGTAAACCTCCATCCTTTCACCTTCCCCTTGGGGTTATAAATAGTAGTGGTTGGGGGCAATAAATGCCTTTTACAACTATGTGGAGCCGTGAGATCGTTGCTTGGTAACTTGCTTAAGAGCTTTGGCCGATGATTCAAGTGAGCCAGATCCATGAGAGACTTGAGATGGTGTCCATCAATCGAGGTGAGAATCCTTCATCTTCTAAGCAAGTTAGTGACGGACATTATAGTTGTACAATTTCCTATTCATCATGTGCAGGGAAGGTTTTTTGGAAGCATAACTTAGACGGGGTTATGTTTATTGTGATGGGTGACTAATTGAGTCCATGCTTGCTTGGTCACGGTGATAACTTTATTATTTGTAAATACACCATGGAGAATGGGCTACGCATCTCTCTTAACCCATTCATAGATTCAATTTTTTCTTATTGAAATATTTCTTCATCTCAATTAGGGCTTAATCATTGGCCGATGTTAAACATGTTCATTGCCATATGCTTCGACCTGAGAGTGGAGCCTTGGTTGAACATGTCCTAGTAGCTTTTTAGGTTTTTCCTTTAGAACATAAAGAAGGGTCAACCGTTGTCTGAAATGTACTCCTTCTTGGCGAGGAAGTTGGGCTACCAGATTATGGAGTTGCCAAAGAGCCTCAAAGGCCAGGATTGCCAATTCTACATGGTGAATAATGGAGACTCGTTTCAAGTTCCCAATACCTAGCTGATGCTTGCCAAATCTATGCGATTAAAATATAAGCAAATGTTGTAGCGTGAAAAAAGGCATTCAATTAAATTTTTAATACTAAACTACAAGGAATCCAGGTTGAATACATGGAGGCAGTCAATATTTTAAACATTTCAAGAAGATAATCAAATAATGATAGAATCAAGATATCACAAGAATAATGAACTTTATTACTATCTTAGAGTCTTACAAATGAAACTATAGCATGATTCAACTATGAATCAAAGGAAATAAACTAGAGAGAGAGAGGAGCCGCTTGAGGGAAGCTTGCATGAAGCTTCTGGCGGAGCTTCATTTCCAGGGCACCAAGAGGAAGAAGATCGGAGAATGCTTGGAGGTAGAGAGGGTGTGGACTAAGGTAGGCTATTTCTCTAAGTGGCTAATTACCACTAAGTGCTAGAGGCTAGGTCTTTTTATAGGAATGTGGGTTTAATAAGGGTCGTAGGATCTAGATCTAAGGGTTAGGTGTAGGCTAACAACTCAAGGGAGTGGTTCACCCTTGGATGATGATCCAAGGGTGTGTGTGTGTGTTGTTGGCCATCCATATGGCTTCCTAAGGAAGCCATATGTGGCCAACTATGGTTGTGGAAGGGGAGCCTTAGATGCTAGGATCGAGGGTGCAGATTAATCTTGGTGTTAACAAAAGATCTTATCTCTTTTTATCTTTCCATAAGAAAGATCAAAGAGATAAGATCTTTCTCATGTGACCAACTATAAGAGGATAAGCCTCTTACTTAGGGCCTGAGCAATGTGGGCGTGGGTGTATGTGTGGGTGTGTGTGCGTGCACATGTGTGGGTGTGGGTGTGTGAACATGTAGGCCTAGGTTATGGGTCTAAGTGGGTTTGGGTTGGTTCAACCTAGGTTGGGTTAGGTTCTAATCTAATTGGGTCTAGTTAAATTAACTGGTGTGGATGTGAACCTAATTGGATCTATGGTGACCTAGTCTAAATAGGTGTAAACCCAATTAGGTGTTAGCACACCCAATTAGGATTTGGGTTAGGTTCAATTAGACTTATGGAGTCTAATTAAGTTGACTTAATTAGGTTCTAACTGAACCTAATCAGAGTTGGTTGCATCCAATTAGGTTATATCACACCTAATTGGATGTAGCTAGGTCTAATTGGTTTAGGTTAGGCATGATTAGACTCAATTGAGTCCAATCAACTTATGTTTAGTCTAATCAGGTCTCATGGACCCAATTGACTACAGGCTAGCCCAGTTGACTCAGACTAAGTCAATTAAGGTATGGACCTAAATTGGTTTCCAGGCTAAGGATAGGGTATTGGATAAGTGGATTAAGGTTAGGGATAATATGATAGGACTGTGAATAGGGTGGATAGGTACATGGATAACATGGATAATGTTATCCATGTTTTTGGCTTCTGAGCTCAAATATCTAGTTTTGAGTTGGTTTAGGGATAGGTTATGGGATAAGGTTATCACAAGATTTTAAGGATAGGGCATGATTATCCTAGTCCCTCTCTATCCTTCTCTATTCTTGTGTCTTCATTTCTTCGTTATTTCAGCTTTACTCTTCAACCAGCTCCTAGCTCTACTGCAACTTCTTTTCCCTTCAGCTTTTATTCTTCAATGCTCCGGATTATAAAAGACTAAAATTAGATAATTATTCATAAAATAAATACAAAGCCTAAATATGCATGCATTCTCTAAATGCAGTATTTATAAACTTAATGTACGATTTTACTAAGGAATTAGCCCTAGATTAAGTCAATTAGGATAATAGATTAGACTGTTATCACACCTCTATGCTTATTTTTTGCTAGTCCCTAGCAAAATCAACATGCGAAAGATCTGCAAAAATCATGCGAGAATCACAATACGTGGGTTTTCTTTATCTTTGAAAGCAAAGCATGAGTCAAAAACCTTTTTTTTTATAAAGGTATTGTCAAGGAATCAAGCCAGTTTAAATAAAAAATCGCATAAGATTTTTCACTAACGAAAGGAAATTGTAGACAAATCCTTAACAGCAAAGACTCAACAGTTTTAAAGTATTGACTCAAATCGGGACCTTCCAAATGAAATCAGAAATCTTATTAGCCATTAGACTTGGGTCGCCAAAGTGACTTTCTTTGACTAAGTCGACCCACCCAAGATTCAAATCGAATATGAGAAACAAGCATCTTATGTGTGATTTTTATGTGACTCATCAAACGGGCAACCAAGTTGATTTCCAGTATTCAATAAAACATAGAATATTTCTAAACCCTTTCTTAGGCAATATCGTCTTCGGTTAGGCTATACTAAGATTTGGTAACTTTCTCTTCACCACTTTTCTACCCCGAAGTGTTGCAGTCAAACATCATCATAAAAATATCATGTTGTAATATAGCAATGAAAATTAATGCGACATTTAAATTTATAATACTTGAAAAACTGAGTTCTGAGGTCATTCTTAAAGAGCAAATATGGAATTCAAATACTAGTCGAATTGAGAAATAATGAGCACAATAATTCATAATAAAGATATGCAATGAATATCAATCAAAAATATATTCAATAATAGCAAATTATATCTCAAAAATCAATGGGATAAAAAGAGAATTAAAACTTAAAAATGGTAATTTGAATCACCAATTAATTCCCACAATTAAGCACATGTCCCAATATCAATAGTAATCCACAATCAAATGTTTTAACAGTGGTCTTGAACCACTTTTTCCACGTCAGCACAGTATCAAATATCTCCACAGTGCCTCAAATTAGACGTCGGGCACGTGAGGCAAATGCCTTAGTCAGCAAGCCTCAGCGGGCAAAGCAATTCAGAACTCCACTAAGTATTAGGCACGTGTAAATGCACCCCGAGGCAAAACTTTCCCCCTCCCTCAGACTTTTCTCTCCTCTTTCTCTTTCTTCCTAAATCAGGTATACAGGTGTACAGTAATGGGTAATCGGATCCGGGTATAGGGATCGAGCCCACCAGCATGTGGTGGTGGGCAAGGAGTGAGAGAGAGTAAGGGAACCTCACCCCCTATGTGAGAGGCGATAATCCCTCTAGACAAAGTCAATTATATGACTTTCTGGTTTTTTCATTTACGATGTGGGACTAAACCCCATCGTCTTCCTCACGTGAACACAACTGCAGGTCTTCTTGATTTCAGCTGCTGGTGTTGCTCTTTCACCTAATTGAAGCAGCAGGTCTCTTCGTGGATGGATTCTGCATGTATCGAAGGTGGAATTGAGGCTGAAGATGGTTAGAAGGTGGCAGTAGGAGCTGAGGATGATGATGGCAGCGACAGACGTCTGATCAAACCCTAAAGTGTAAAATACGTCCTTGCGGCCTAATTAGAATTGCTTAGAACCTTCGCCGCGGTGCGTGGAGTGCGACAGCGGGGTTGAATGGTGAGTGGAGGTGTATGGTGGTCGACCGAAGTCGAGGATGACGGTAAGAAGGTGGGTTGGTCAGTCAGTCAATTTGTAGGTCAAGGCTCTCAATTTCTTGAGGGTATTGACCTACAAGTTATGGGGAAGCTTATGGTGTAGGTGGTGTGGAGTTTGGTGGCGTGTGGGAGTCGCGTGACCTTGCCTGAGGCGTGGTAGACGTTGGGGAAGACAGAGCTCGCTAGAGAGGGAGATGGTTTGGTGGTTGGAATTAGGTCTAAGGGATCTATTCCTACTCTAGAGGAAGAGGGGAAGATAAGGAGCTAGCTATTTGGACGAAATGGAGAGGATTTCTCGCCGGCATGGCTTGCCGGAGTCGAGGATGACGAAACCTCTGATGCAGGTAGATGACACGATGAAGGGGTTTGGAAGCCCTGGCTTTGACCCACCAGGTGCGGACGAGCTTGAGGAAGATGATGGTGCTCCCAATTTGATGGTTGGGAGGTTGTAGGAGGACGAAGGAGAGGGTTGTCGGAGTCGAGGTCGAAGGTGGCTGGATTTGGAGAAGACGTGATTTTGGCCTGAACCTAACTCGAATTGAGATGGGAAATTCGAGGGACTTAAAGAGAGTAACATAGGTCAAGATGTACTCTGATTGGGCCTAAATTTTGGTGTTAACCTAATTTAGACTCAAGGAATCTAATGGTAAACTTAGATTTGAGTTTTTACCACTTTTGACTGGGTAAATTGCATAGAATCTCAAATCAGGATAAATTCCCATTTGAATATCTGTTCTAGGTCAAAATGGGTTCAGATAGTCAAACCAAAGGTACCAAATCTCTTAGAATATTTTTCTATAAATTTTAGGAGGTTTATATTGATTTTATCCTAACCAACACTTTTTCAATTTAAGTGGGTTGATAATTAGGGTTTTCAATACTATTTTCGCCCTCGAAATACGTGAAATCCTGATTCTGTCAGTGTAAGCCCACTTCTTAGACTTTTATGCTCATTTAACCTTTAATTAACCCTTGAGTAACCCTGTGGTTACTTTGCATTTGTGATGTGATGTTAAAACAACAAAACTAATCTTGTTTTCTTGTCTTCTCAAAATAGATCAGAGTGGAATTATGGTCCTTGGGCGATCATTTAGGAGCATTTATCTCTTGATTCCAACTTATTTAAGTTAGTTATGATGAATGATGCATTACCATCACGAGGTCAACATACTAAGTGTATATCTTCCTGGCTAGACCCATTGGTCTCTTATTCCTATTTTTTTTTCTGTATTTTTTTCTATGGGATAAACACCCATTTGTAGCGAGGTATTTTTATTCAAAAATGGAAAAGTATAGCATCCATATGTGGTGAGATGCTTTTATTTAATGAGATTTTTTTTCTGTATATATATATATTCTATTTTTTTGGTTGAATATATATTTTTTTCCTCTAACTCATTTTTCTAGGTGAGTAGCTCTCCATTCATTCTAAATGCTTTCCCCTACAAATAGGAGTAGTCCTAAGACCTAGAAACATGGTAAGGTCCTTTGGACTTGCATGCCTTAAGACTAAATCTTATTGACCACTAAGGACCCAACAAAAATCATCCATAAGATGAGTCGTGCATAGTGTAAGTGAAGATGCTTGGAACTCAAAGACTATCCAAACCAAAGGTTGAAACATTAAGTCATTCACTCATCACCCCGTTGACTTAATACTTCTAGCTTTTTTAACCTCCTTTCAGAGTCTCAGGAAAAATCAATCTAGATTTAAGAAAATACTTGATTAAATTAAGTCTTAAAAGACCTGAGGAGTCTAAGCGGAAAGACTTTGTTTCACATTTCCTAAAGTCAGTAAATTCTCAAAATCGAGAATTCTTGACTCTACCTAGCTTGAATTTTAAGAATTGTACTAAAACATCATTTTTTTCCATAAATGCTATCTATATAAACAAGTTTTGATAGGATTAGCTAACACAAAAATAAGACATGCAATGTCCAACCTCCCATGCCTATTCATTACAATGTCATTGAAATGTAGCAAGAAGAGGGGATATCACCTGACTGAGCTTGTTATTCAAAGTCAGCTTATAAAAATAAAGACCTCAATACCTATATAGAATATTGGGTTGCCTCCTAGCTAGCGCTAAGTTTTATGTCATTAGCTAGACTCAGTGCAACTCTACAACAATTCTAGGAGGTTAATGTGATTATCAGGAATAAGATCAGGATACTGAGTAATATAAGGCTTCAGCCTCTGACCATTGACCTTAGTCTCCTATCCTGTCTTGGGGCTATAATCAATACTACTCCATGAGGATAAATCTTTTTTATAATGAAAGGACTCGTCCATTTTGATCTCAATTTTCCTAGAAAGAGCTTCAAACGTGCATCAAAAAGCCATACCTTCATATTAAGGATAAAGCTTCTTCGGCAAATATACTTGTCATGTAAAGCTTTTGTCCTATTCTTATATATTCTTGCACTATCATAAGCATCATTTTGGATTTCCTCCAATTCAATCAATTGGAGTTTTTTTTGTCATCCAAATTGATCAAGATTTAGGTTAAAAGCCATGATGGCCCAATAAGGGTCTAGAGAGCATCATCTAATTTCTTACACCAATCCTTCTTATCCGGGTGGACTATCTTTTGAAGGATTTTCTTAATTTCCCGATTAGAGATTTCAACTTGTCTATTAGTCTGTGGATGGTATGGTGTAGAGATTTTATAAGTCACTCCATACTTAGTCAAAAGGGTTTTAAATTGATTATGAGTAAAATAGGACTCGCCATCACTAATTAGGGCACTAGGAACCTCGAGCTGGCTAAATATATTTTGCTTCACAAAATCAATGAGCACTTTATGGTCATTAGTTCAAGTTGGGATGGCCTCAATCCACTTGACTACATAGTCGATTGCAACCAGTATATACAAGTACCCAAATGAATTAGTAAAAGGTCCTATAAAATCAATACCCCAAGCATCAAAAATTTCGACTTCAAGAATTGAGTTTAGAGGCATCATGTCTTTTTTAGTCATATTACCTAAGGTTTGTCATCTAATACATGACCAACAGAAATTATAAGAATCACGGAATAAAGACGGCCAATATAACCCACTTTGAAGCACTTTAGTTACCATCTTCTTCCCAGAGAAGTGACCTCCACAAGCGGTATTATGGCAAAATTCAAGCACGCTTGTGAAGTCACTATTTGAAACACAATTGCGAATGACTTGGTCTGTACAAATTTAGGATAGTTTTGACTTTTCCCAAAAGTAATACTTGTTATCAGAAATCAATTTATCCCTCCTTTGCTTAGGCCTCCAGGAAAGAGTCCAGTCCTTGCGAAAGGTCCAGTCCATTTTGATCTTAGTTTCCCAGGAAAGAGTTTTAGTCTAGAGTCGAAGAGGACTTTTTGACCAGTGTGAAATGATTTCCTATGAATGTGACGGTCATGGAAAGCCTTAAGTTTATCCTTATAAATCCTTGAGTTTTCATAAGATTCATTCCTTAACTCATCTAGCTAAGAAATTTGCAATTTTCTAAGATCATCGGGCTTCTCTAGGTTCAAGTTACACTTTCTGATGGCCCAATATGCTTTGTGCTCGAGTTCTACGGGAAGATGACAGTGTTTCCCGTACACAAGTCTAAAAGGAGACATGCCTAATGGGGTTTTGTGAGCTGTCCTATATGCCCACAACGCATCAGAAAGGCGAGAAGACCAATCCTTTCTATCTGGTCGGATGGTAGTCTGTAAAATCTTCTTGATCTCCCGATTGGACAATTCAGCAAGTCTATTGGTTTGAGGGTGATATGGTGTAGCTATCCTATGTGACACCCCATACTTTTGAAGTAGGGACTGAAAATGTGTGTTTCTAAAATGAGACCCTCCATCACTAATGATGGCTTTTGGTACCCCAAATCTAGAGAAGATGAAATCTTGAACGAATTGTGTCACAACTCTATAATCATTAGTCCTTGAGGGGATGGCTTCTATCCATTTAGAAACATACTCAACTGCCAACACTATATACTCGAAACCATAAGATTTACGAAAAGGTCCCATGAAGTCAATGCCCCAAACATCAAAGATTTCGCACACCATGATCGGATTCAAGGGCATTGTTGAACTTATGAATTGCTACGCTAACGTATTTGGTTTTGAAAAACTTATCATTGTAGTTTGAAAGCGAAGAACTCGTGTTCAACAAATAAAGTTTATATCGAAATGAAAATTCCGGGTCGAACACAGAGAGGCGGACGTTTGATTTAAAAACTACGCATTTGTTTTTACTTGTCACAAAGTAATTCAATTTAAAACTATCTAATTATTTACAATAAATAGAAGAGAGAGAGAGAGTAAGAGAGAAAGAGAATATTACAAATAGAAATCAAAATGAGATGTAGAATAAACAGGGAATTCATCATTAAGGAGATTGTTTGTTTCACTATTACAATTAGAAAGCAGAAAACAATTACACTAGAAAGTGATAAATTTACTCTAGAAAGCATTAAAAGAATGGAGGGAGAAATGTCCTCCTCGATGATCGCTTGGAGGACGAGCAAAAATACTCTAGAAAGCAGTAAATCTATACTAGAAAGCAGTAAAAAGAATAGGGAGAGATATCCTCCTCGACGGTCGCTTGGAGGACGAGCCGGACGGGACAACGCCTGGTTGAAGGAGGATGAAGAAGGACGAAGGAGGACGAAGCAGAAGAACGGGAACGAGGCAGCACGTCAACGTCGTCACGGGATCCACTTTCGAAGGGGGACGAAAATTTGGACTTTATCTCACGAGAAGCATCCCGGGTGTGGGACAAGCTTCTCTTGAGCTTTGGAGAGGTGGAGAAGATAAGGAAGGGATGAGAATTCCGTGTGGAGGGGGTCTCCTTTTATAGTTGGAAGGAGTTGGGGTAAATTGGTCATTACATCTTTAAAACATTAAATGAGGGGTCTTTAGTGATGAATAAAACCATCGCTAAAGCCCCAACGTGGGCGTAGTGGCTGCTGCCCACACGCTCCCGCTCAGCTGCTCTCTCTCTCAACGCATCCACACGTTCAACAAATCTCTGTGATCGGACGGCTTAAGATGCACCTCCCCCGCTCCTCGTTGCATGCCTGCCCGCATTTGATGGCGCGTCCTCCCCTCACGTGAAATAGCGCGTGGGCGCTATTGGAAGATCTGAGCTGCCCGTAGCTGATCAGGCGGTTGCCTTTAATCACGCGTGCCCGCAAATCACGATTCGAACCCGCGTCTTGTGAACGTGGAGCACCTCGCAACAGCTGCGCTACGGAGCGCGGATGGTCGAGCGGACGTTTTTAGGTGTAGCCATTCACAGCTGTTGGATCAAGATCCAACGGTGGAGAGGGGGCAGATGTGGAGGCTTCAGTGGTTGCATGCGAGTGTTTTGGCGGTCGAGATGGTGCCACGTGGCGCCATATTGGCTGTCCATCTTCTGGATGTTGTAGATGGTGCCACGGGTGTCGGATTGACTCGATTTTTACGTCGTTAGGATGCGATCGTCGATTCGAATCCATCCGTGTGGTCGGATTTGTCATTTGAAGTGTGGATTTACACCATCTTCCCCCTTGATCTTCTAGGGTTCCCCGGTCACTCTCTGATGCTACAGATGCCTGATTAGGGCGATCTTAGAGTAGTTGAACTCCAATCGTCACCCTGATTACATCTGTACGGTTGGATCTTCGACCCGAGGCCCTGATAAAAAGTTTCCCCTGTCCAAGCACATGAAAAGAGACAATTAACCTCCATTTTATTCAAACTACTCTAAATGCAAGATGATGCATGTTATGTAATATTTATATCATGTAATGCAATCTTATGCTTAAGAACATGCATAAATAGACATCTTAAGTAATGTAAATGTGTTTACATCATACCCCATGCGTATCTTTTGCTAGTCCCTAGCAAAAACTATATGTTATTTACAAAAGAATTAGGTTGGATTATTTGGGCATGAGTTATTTTCAATCATTAAGAAATTGTCTACTTAGGATCTGAACTTTCAAAGACACAACAGTGCCTGAGTATCTGCCAAAATGCAGACCGCCTCAAACCCTCGCCTTATTCAAAGAAAAATTTCCTTTTCTCTTTTTATTCTTTTCTAATTTTTTGGATTTTCAAATTTTAGGGTTTAAGAGTGGCTTTCTACGGCCATTCAACTCACCCAAGATTTGATGAGAACCCTAAGTTCTAAGAATCTTATTGTGAATGTGATAGACCCGTTGACCGGTAATTAAAACGGACTTCGGATTTCTACGCCTCTAGGTGTCCTCAAAAAAGAATTCTACCTAAAGGTGTATCTTTACAACCGGTAGCTTTCTCCCTACTTTTATTTTTTGACGGGGTCAACACAAGGGTGAATCTAGTGTATATCTCTTCGATTTATCCTACTTCTCCTTTTCTTCCTAAGTGTTTTGGGAATTTTTAGTGTATTTATTGAGCTGGGCTCTGGACAACCGGTCGATGAGCTGTTACCACTGACAACTTGCCAGCCATACTCATGCGAGAAGTGTGGTTTATTTCTTTTTTTTCTTTTCTCCTTTTCTTTTTGATTTTTTTTGATTTTTTAAGTTGGTGGCTTCCCTGGTCTAAGATTTACTTAAGGGCAGGAAAAAGTGAAAGGTCCAGTGACTGGGCTCTGGACAACCTACCTATGGGCTGTTACCCACGATAACTTGCCAGCCATATCACCCTAGAAGGTTCATTAGCTACCCAATTTCCGTTAAAATCGCCAAACAACGAGTCAGTGACAAGATAGTGTGTAGATGCTAGAAACTCAAAATTCCCTCAAATCAGAGGGCGGGTTGATAAGTCATGTACTTATCACCCAAACTTATTTACTCCAATTAAAATAAAATTCAAGTTGACGAGAACTCGAAAAACAAATCCACATTTTAGTGGATACACGGGCTGATTAAGTCCAAAGACCTGAAGGGTCTTTGTGTTCAAATCATAATGTAGTATTTCCTAAGATGAAAATTTTCTTAAACCCAAGTTCTCTTTCCTAATTTTAAATTTTTTTCTTTTTTTTTAATAAAAGAAAATAAAACAAGTCTACGGAGCTGAAGAATGAATTCAGAGATGAATATCCACCCCCTCATGCCTATCTAATGCAATGTCCTCATTGTATTAAAAAGACAAAAAGAGTGGAAAAGCATAGAAAGCACCTGAATTGCGTGAATGTCAGGTCCGTTCCGAGATGAAAACTAAAAAGAACTGTATATGTGCTGAGTTTAGTGCCTTCAGCTAGGCACACTATACAAAGAAGAGAAATGAAGAATTCACAAGTGCAGGTCAGAATCAAAATAAACAAAAGAATCCTCCGACTTGTCAGTAGATGTCTACAGATGTGGACCAGATTGTGGTGTAGACCCATATCCCATAATCAAGAATATCTTAGGTTCTGGATGCAAATTACCCAAAACCTAAAATTAGAATGCAAGCGGTGTCGGGCCTGCGAATTATGAGGATGCAACCCAAGACCAAAAATTCGGGTTACAGAAAATTCAAGCTCAAAAGGATAATCGTTGAATGTGTGCTTAGGTTGAACATCCTCAGAATAGATGTCGTAAGGGTTCTGACTTGATGGTTTCAGCTTAATATGCACCCTTCGACTCAATCTTCTATTTCCTCCAAAGTTAACTTCCCAAATCAGAACTTCCCAGCTCCTATCCTCCTCATTCAGAATGTTAAATTCCGAGACCTCTTGCATGTTAATCACCCCGTCTGAAATCTCCAAGTCTAAATGATGTGGCAGAATCAGAATTGACATGGGTCTAATTATCTCAGAAATAGAATTATCAATAAGCTCAACGAGGTGTAACTAATAATCAGGGCATTGAATTGAATCCTCCAGAAAATGCTATTCTAGATCCGCAATGTGTGCCCTAATAAGATCAGTTTCCTTAGTTATTGGGCTATCAAATGATCTATCAGATTCCTCAGGCCTAATTGTCTCACAGAAATCGTGTTCAGAAAACTCGCGTGAGACTTCGCAACTTGAATCTTCACCATCAAAGAAATTAGGATCCGTATCAATGTATGTTCCAAAATCATTTGTCACTTTTTGTTCCAAGGAGGCATACGTTTCCTCGTACCCCAGCTCAGGGATCTTAGGTGAAGAAATCAGATCATCCTTAATTGGTTGCTTTGATTCAATCTGGTCAACCTCGTAACACGTCTCCCCCCCAATAGGTGCCTGAGCTGGTTCTGTCATTGGCTTTCCTGAAGGGAGTTCATCCTGGGAATCATCCTATGATTGAATCAAAGCAACTACGAATCTCATCCTCAATTTCGCTAATTTCCCAAGTAGAAACTCACCCAGGTTCTTATCCTTAACATCCTGGAGCCAATCCAACAATGACTTGTTCAAATCATCAATCATTTCAATCAGGGGCTCCAATCTCTCAATGCAAGGTATTGGCTGAACTTCTAAAGATTGTATGATATTCCTCAAGTTAGCCAGAACCTTATCTTGAACCTGGTTAACCTGAACCAAATAAGTTGGTTCAGGGTTAGGCGGGGTTGGGGTCAAAGTAGGGTAATTAACGAATTGAGATTCGTTATACCTTTCCTGATAATAGGTCATTTTAGATTGTTCAAAAGGAGGTGATGACCTAAAGGCAGTGTAATCAGAGGATGGGTAAGAATCAGTGTATCCTTCTTGATTGTAGATCGTATTAGGTTGTTAATGAAAAGTTGATCTATAATTGATGTGGCTCTGAGAAGGATCGAAATCACAATCAAAGTGTTCAGGGTTAGGCCCTAAACACGGAGGTCCGGATCTGTATCCCCAATCCCAGTTATCCCAACTAACTGATGGTTGATTACAATACGAGTCGGGATAATCGTCATATTGAGGATAATTCACAACAGGAGGGAAAGAGCGGGAATGCGTGTAATATGTGGACTGATTCATGAGACACAAGAGGAAGAAAGGTGCCCTGCAATACAAACAAACAAACATATCCTTAAGTGGGTTAACCTTATAGACCTATAGACTCCCAAAACCCATCTTGAGATAAAGGAACGATTTGATCTACTTCTGTCTGTTCAATCCAACTAGTTAGAAGGAGGGACTGGGGAGAAGGTTCTTCCTTCAGCTTGTGCCGCCGGTTCCTAGTGTACCCCCTAGCCGTGATCGTTTGATTCTGCTCCCCTAGCTAGATATCAGATTGAACAGTAGAAACATACTAATCGAAAATAATCTCGTTCTGGGTTCTGAAGAGCAAATCCATTCCTTAAGTCCAACGTCTACCCTGTTTTATTTGGGGCTAGGTTTGAATGTGCTTGGGAATGTGATGGGCCCTTAAATGGGTTATGCCCTTAATGATTGATTGATTTGTGTGTGCGTGCACAACCAGTGGTTTTCAAGCAAGATTGTTTTTGATGTGGTGAATTTTAGAGTTCAAATCTTGCTTAGTAGCTTTTAGGATTCAACTTTATGCGTTTTCAAACAAGTTTCATTGGCACACCAGGTTTTGAAAGCACGGGTGTAAATGTTTTCCTTTGAAGCTTAAAAAGAATGTAGAGTGCTTGGTAAATCCCTAAGAGTTGAACCTAATTGGTAGCTACTTGATGAGTTGATTTTAATTGAAGTGATGCAGCCCAATCAACTCAAAGAATTGTCCTGATGCACCACTTAATTAGGCACACAAATGATTACCTAATCTGATTTCTACTCAATTATGTGTTTGGATGTGTATACCGGCTCCAAAGATTGGTTTACCGGTTGAGTTTGACAATCAGATGAGGTTGTGTACCTCTGTGAGATTTTTTTTTTAATTTTTCTTTTAATGTGGGGGTTGGGGTGAGTATGGATGTCAAACAATAAACAATCTAACCTTAAAGTTTATAAGAACACCTAAGTTGATTGATATTTGAGTTATTATGTGGTGAAATGAAATCTAATGGGTGGGAGGTGGGGGATAACTTATAGAACCTTCCACAGCACTTTACTCCAATCTACCGCTGTTGTTTGTCTCGAAAGAGTACCTGCAATCAGAATAAGAAAGGAGAGAAGTGAGGTAAATGATTTATAAGTTAGAAAACGCGAAGAAAAATCAAAGAGCGTCGCTTCCCTGGCAACGGCGCCAAAATGTTGAACTTACGAATTGCTACGCTAACGTATTTGATTTTGAAAAACCTGTCGTAGTTTGAAAGCGAAGAACTCGTGTTCAGCAAATAAAATTTATACCGAAATGAAAATTCCTGGTCGAACACAAGAAGGCGGACGTTTGATTTAACAACTACGCGTTTATTTTTACTTGTCACAAAGTAATTCAATTTAAAATTATTTAATTATTTACAATAAATAGAAGAGAGAGAGAGTAAGAGAGAAAGAGAATATTACAAATAGAAATCAAAACAAGATGTAGAATAAATAGGGAATTCATCATTAAGGAGATTGTTTGTTTCACTATTACAACTAGAAAGCAGAAAATAACTACACTAGAAAGTGATAAATTTACTCTAGAAAGCATTAAAAGAATGGAGGGAGAAATGTCCTCGACGATCGCTTGGAGGACGAGCAAAACTACTCTAGGAAGTAGTAAATCTATATTAGAAAGCAGTAAAAAGAATAGGGAGAGAGATATCCTTCTCAACGGTCGCTTGGAGGATGAGCCGGACAGGACGACGCCTGGACGGAGGACGAAGAAGGATGAAGGAGGATGAAGCAGAAGAACGGGAACGGGGCAGCACGTTGTCGTCGTCACGGGATCCACTTCCGAAGGGGGACGAAAATTTGGACTTTATCTCGCGAGAAGCATCCTGGGTGTGGGAAAAGCTTCTCTTGAGCTTTGGAAAGGTCGAGAAGAGAAGGAAGGGATGAGAATTTCGTGTGGAGGGGTCTCCTTTTATAGTTGCAAGGAGTTGGGGCAAATTGATCATTACATCTTTAAAACATTTAATGAGGGGTCTTTAGTGACGGATAAAACCGTTGCTAAAGCCCCAACGTGGGCGTAGTGGCTGCTGCCCACGATCGCCCACTCAGTTGCTCTCTCTCTCAACGCATCCGCACGTTCAACAAATCTCAGCCATCCGATCGTGAGATCGGACGGCTTAAGATGCGCCTCCCCCGCTCCTCGCTGCACGCCCGCCCGCGTTCGATGGTGCGTCCTCGCCTCGCGTGAAATAGCGCGTGGGCGCTATTGGAAGATCTGAGCCGCCCGCAGCTGATCGGGCGGTCGCCTTTAATCATGCATGCCCGCAAATCGTGATTCGAACCCACGTCTTGTGAACGTGAAGCACCTCGCGATCGCTGCGCTACGGAGCGCGGATGGTCGGGTGAACATTTTTAGGTGCAGCCATTCACAGCCGTTGGATCGAGATCCAACGGTGGAGAAGGGGCGGATGCGGAGGCTTCAGTGGTTGCATTCAGGTGTTTGGGTAGCCGAGATGGCACCATGTTGGCCTCCCATCTTCTGGATGTTGTAGATGGTGCCACGGGTGTCGGATTGACTCGATTTTTACATTGTTAAGCTGCGATCATCAATCTGAATCCATCCGTGTGGTCGGATTTATCATTTGAAGTGCAGATTTACACCATCTTGGCCCTTGATCTTCTAGGATTCCCCGATCACTATCTAATGCTACAGATGCCTGATTAGGGCAATCTTGGAGTCGTTGAACTCCAATCGTCGCCCTGATCACATCGGTACGGTTCGATCTTCGATCCGAGGCCCTGATAAAAAGTTTGCCCTGTCCAAGCACATAAAAGGAGACAATTAACCTCCATTTTATTCAAACTACTCTAAATGCAAGATGATGCATGTTATGCAATATTTATATCATGCAATACAATCCTATGCTTAAGAACATGCATAAATAGACATCTTAAGTAGTGTAAGTGTGTTTACATCAGGCATCATGTCCCAGCGGCCAATACTGCTGAGAGACTGACAGCGTGAACATGCCCTACTATATTCGTGTGCATCTTTAAAGATTGTGGGCAATAAAAATCGCTTTGCAAAATCTTTGCAGCAGTCTTTTTGCCAGAGAAGTGATTGCCACACGCCTGGTCATGGCAGAATGACAAGATGCTTTCTATCTCCTTATCTGGAACACACTTCCGAAGGATCTGGTCTTTGCAATGCTTGAAAAGCCAAGGTTCTTCCCAGTAATAGTGCTTAGCCTCAGATCTAAGTCTGTCTTTTTGATGTTGAACCCAATCAGTGGGGAGGATTCCAGAAGCCAGGTAGTTGACAATGTCAGCATACCAGGGAAGATCAGAATAAATGACCAGCAATTGCTTATTAGGGAAGTGGTCAAAAATGGGTAAAGAAGGAGAAATTGCTTCAGAAGGAAGGCGGGATAAGTGGTCAGCTACCACATTCTACTTTCCAGCCTAATCACGAATCTCTAAATCAAATTCCTGTAAAAGTAGGATCCATCTAATTAGACAAGATTTCGTGTCCTTCTTGGCGAGTAGATGTCGAACTGTAGTGTGGTCGGTGTAGACTATAATGTGGGAACCTAAAAGATAAGGTCTGAATTTCTCCAGTGCAAATACTACAGCTAGCAATTCCTTTTCCGTGACGGTGTAATTCCTTTAAGCTTCATCTAAGGTCTTGCTAGCGTAATAGATGACTGTGGGTTTCCCATTCAATTTTTGACCAAGGATAGCTCCTACTGCATAATCAGAGGCATCACACATGATCTCAAAAGGGTGAGACCAATCCAAGGGTTGCAGTATTGGTGCCTTGGTAACCAGATCACGAAGTGTCATATAGGCACGAACACAATCATCAGAAATCTGGAAGTCTGCATCTTTAGAGAGGAGAGTAGTGAGAGGTCGGGCTATTTTCGAGAAATCCGCTATAAAGCGGCGATAAAAACCTATAGTTTTCCCTTCGAAGAGGGGTGACGTAATAAATGCGGAAATAAAATATAAAGCAATCTCACCAAAGAAAACAAATCACACAATGTACACAATTATTTTTAGGTGGAAACCCAAACCGGGTGAAAACCACCACCTAACCCTCTCGAGTTAGGATTTTCCGATCAACCAAGTTGATCAAAATCCACTAAACCGAATCACTTAAAACGAGGGTGATTCAACCTCAATACAACCACGCTACAAGTACGAGGGTAGCGTTCCTCAACCCCTTCTCTCCACGAGAAGGATTTTGTCCCACGAAGGAGACGGGAATTCACAAAGTGAATACCCAACCAAAAGATAAAGATAAAATAAAACAAGTAATCCTATAGAGCCAACAAAGGAATTTAAACCTAGCTTCTATAGGAAATAGGAAACTCCCCTTTGCAAGGAGTGCGTCGAGTTGATGACGCGGTGCGTGTGCCACACGACGGCGCAACGTCGCTCTCGTAGACAACGGCGGGAGAGCGGGTGTGCGAAGCTTGATGCTCTCAAGAGAATGGAGCTTGAGCTTGGAGAGCAAGAGCTAGCTAGGACACAAGAGAGTGGAACTATGTTGCTTAAGTGTGTCTTGTGTTTCTCTTGGTGTGTCTTTGTGTTGCAAAGTGTGTCAAAGGCTCCCCTCTATTTATAGAGGCCTTAGGAAGGCATTGGAAGGCTTAGGAAAGGTTCTATAGCCGTTGGGAACAAAGCCCAAGAGAATCAGGCCGAAATCAGGACAATGATTACGCTTGACAAGGTAATCAGACGTCTAACTCTGGCATTAGACGTCTGGAAGGCCACTTTAAGACGTCTAATTTCAAGGTCAGACGTCTGATTTTGGGCAGGTCTCTTCCTGACTTGGATCAGATCTAAACAGGGTTTTTGCGCAAGTCCATCAGACGACATATAGGACGTCTGGTACTATGTCTGGACGTCTGGAAACCTACTTTTACTGTGGGAATTGATTTCCAAACGTTGCAACGGCTAGAAAATCTCTGAGAAGAGATTTTGGGTTAGCCGAGGCAAAACGGTCATTTATCAGACGTCTGGAAAGGCCTGAGGACGTTTGATAAGGCTCTAACGGTCATAATCTGCAGTGCCTGCTATGCTAGCCAACGGTCCACTATCTGGACGTCTGGCAAGTCCATCAGACGTCTCCTAAGACGTCTGGTCTAAGTTCTGGACGTCTGATTTCATCAGACAGAACTAACTATGTCCAGCCTAACAGTTATCAGACGTCTGAAACAACAGTCAGACGTCTTAAAATACTTTATCAGATGTCTGATTTTGGAATTAGACGTTTGGAAATGCTGTTTGAGCCCTATATTGGTTTTCTAAGTATTCTACAGAAAACCTAAGTATCCTAGGGTTGTGTCGGTGTTCCTAGGACTACTGTTAGGGTACTTTGAGGCTCTTTAACATAATATTCTAAGGAAAATAAAAAGAGTAAGAAAATAAAGACAAGAGATACAAGAAGGGATTAAAAAGAATCTATCCTATTCTTCTTGTCTTCTATCTTCAATCTGTCGCTCCACGCGAACCTCCTCTGTTTTCCGTCAAGCTCCTCCAATCCGTCCTGGATGCGAGCTCGAACTCCGTTTAAGCACATCTACATTTGCAATTGACCTGAAATCTAGGACTCAAATTGCAAATGTTAAATAACACGTGTTTTGTTATCATCAAAATAAATGATCGTGGTGCTCTAGCACCAACAAAACCAACATGCCCGAGAAAAGATCTAATCTGTTTAACCGACGAAGGTAGTGGTAATTCAGAAATCAACTTTACCTTCGTGCAATCAACCTCTATTCCTCTCTCCGAGATAAGGTGACCTAATACTAGTCCTTCTGGTACCATGAAATGTGATTTCTCCCAGGAAAGTACCAGATTCACATTTATGCATCTTTGCAAGACCTTAGTCAGGTGGTCTAAGCATGCATCAAATGTGCTCCCGAAAACCGAGAAGTCATCCATGAAGACTTCTAAGCAATCACCTACCAAGTTGGAAAAGATTGCAAACATACACCGTTGAAATGTAGCAGGTGCGTTGCATAATCCAAAAGTCATCTTACAGAATGCAAAGGTTCCGTAGGGGCAGGTGAATGTCATTTTTTCCTGATCATCGGGGTGAATTGCCACCTGATTATAT
Source organism: Thalassia testudinum (assembly GCA_037157565.1). Taxonomy (NCBI): domain Eukaryota; kingdom Viridiplantae; phylum Streptophyta; class Magnoliopsida; order Alismatales; family Hydrocharitaceae; genus Thalassia; species Thalassia testudinum. The sequence goes on along the minus strand of JAZHRO010000015.1, from coordinate 16,764,765 downwards.
CCTGAATAGCCATCCAAAAAGCAGAAAAATCTATTCCCCGCCAGTCTTTCCAGTATCTGATCAATGAAGGGCAAAGGGAAATGATCTTTCTTCGTGGCTTGGTTGAGTTTCCGGTAATCTATACATACTCGCCATGAACTAGCAATGCGTGTAGGGATGACTTCTCCAGAATTAGTGGTGATGATGGTAAGTCTGGCCTTCTTTGGCACAACCTGAACAAGACATACCCATCTGCTGTCAAAAATTGGGAAGATAATTCCATTGTCTAACCACTTAATCATTTCATTTTTCACCACCTCTTGCAATGTAGGGTTCAATCTACGCTGGGGCTGTCTAGTAGGTCTAGATTCTTCTTCAGTGAAAATCCTATGTGTGCAGTAAGAAGGACTAATGCCAGTCAGGTCAAAAAGGCTCCATCCTATAGCCTGTCTATGTGCTCTCAGGACAGATAAGAGTCGTGATTCTTGATCAGATGATAAGGAAGAGTTAACAATCACCGGATAGGTCTGATCAGGTCCTAAGAAAACATATTTGAGAGAGTCATGAAGAGGTTTGAGTTTAACAGGTACAGGATCAGAAGGAGCAGGTGTGGAAGTTTCAGGAGATCCTAGAGATACTAGAGGAATAGGAGGTAGGTCCTCAGTCTCTAAATTGGGTGTCTCAGTGGAAGTCAAGTCAGAGTCCAAAGAGTGTTGAGGTTCTAAATTTAATGAATCAATTAAGGTATCCTCAACCAACCAGTCCAAAGAATCCAAAGAAAAGATTTCCTCAATTAAACTACAGGTCGATCCTCTTTGGGCTTGAAAAATATCAATCTTTATTTTCTGATCTCCGAACTTCAATTCTATAAGGCCCTCCTCACAATTGATGTTTGCCTTGGTCGTAGCCAAGAAAGGTCTTCCTAAAATGATGGGTGTGTTCTGGATATCCTCAGGTACTTACATGTCAAGGACTATAAAGTCTACAGGAAAGTAAAAATCCTTGACCCACACTATAACATCTTCCAACACTCCCTGAGGTGTCTTAACTGATCTGTTAGCTAATTGCAAGGACACCTCAGTTGGCTTCAGATTGCCAACCTCGAAATGTGTTAGCAGAGAGGTTGGGATAAGATTGATGGAAGCACCTAGGTCAAGTAGTGCTCTATTAAATGTGGTGTTACCTATCATGCGGGATAGGAGAGGGGTGCCTGGGTCTTTCATCTTAGTACTGAAGGTACTGGAGATAATGTAATTAGCTTGTTCTGAGAGGATGATTGGACTACTTCCTTTTTGAATCCTTGCTTTACGCTTAGGTGTGCATAGGTCTTTTAAAAACCTAGCGTAAAGAGGTATGTGGCGAATCGCATCCAACAAGGGGATGTTTATGTGGACTTACTCAAAGAGCTTAAGCAAATCCTCCTCAGGTGCCACACAGGTCTTTTTCTTTCCTTTCTCCTTCTTTAAAGCTTCAGGAAAAGGTATAGGAGTGGTGACAAGAGGTTCAGTCCTAGGTAAAGGAGAAATAGGAAGTGGAGGAGTGGAAGTAGAAGCAGTAGAAGTAGGAAGAGGTGGATCTAGTGTACTTTTACCACTCCTAGTGACTATGGCATTTAGTTCGACCCTAGAGGTAGATGGTAAATCAGTGTTAGGTAGCAAAGGTGGTTGTGATTGTGGGTTAGCTAAGAGATTAACAGCTTGAGCAAGCTGTTGCACTTGTTGGGTTAAGGTATTCATTTGTAGTTGTGTTTCAAGGAGGTGCTGAAGATGAGGCATAGGTCCTCTCTCCGGGGGTGGGTTAGGAAGATTAGGATAAGGTGGAGGTTGGAACCTAAGGATAGGTGGTTGTGGTGGTGGAGGATGTGCAATTAAGTGTGGAGGAAGTTCTTCAAAATCCTCGAATTGTGATGACTCAAGATCATCCTCTTGGTGAGTGGAATAGTGAATAGGAGTTTGAGACTCGGGAGGTAAGGGATTAGAATTGGAAGGCAAAGAGGAAGATGCAATAGCTTGGGCATCAGTACCCAAGGAGAGTACTAGTTCTGGGTTCTGGGATCTGCCTTCCATTGAGTTGGTGGTGGCGACCTTCCTCTATAGTTTTATTATTTCGTCGTAGTATAGTATAGAGAGAGGTGATTACCAGTTTAATACAATTTGTTACTCGGAAATAAAGAGTTCCCGAGGTCGAACTCAGGGAGCAAGTTGTATTCTAGGGGTACAAGTTTCTTTTACAAAAATAAAGAAAGAGAGAGAGAGAATTTGTTGGCTTTTCTTCTTTTCTCTTTGCTTCTCCTCTTCTTCCTTCTCAGATCTTCTGCTCTCTTCCTTTGTTGTTCTTCTTCTTCTTCTTTCTTTCTTCTTTCCCTTTCTTCAGATCTTCTTCTCGTGCTCTTCTTCTTCTGCAGAGTCTTCACTTGGCCTCTCTGTGTTCCTCCTCTGCCTCGCCTTCCTTCTCCTTCTTTGCCTTCAGGACATCGTCTGATTTTCCAATCAGACGACTTAAACCGCCGCTGCCACAGTGCCGCTCGGTGCTCCTCCTTCCTTCAGCCTTCGTCTTCTTCCACGGTTCTTCTTCACCTGTGCCTGCACACTTACACAGCTTGATCAGAGGGGCAAAACCTAACTCTACCCTCCCCCGCGTCTCTCTCACAGAAGCCACTCTTAGGAAAGCTCTCCCAGAGCTACCGGGTTGCCGGGTATGGGTCGCGCCCGGGTCCAGGCCCACCGGCGTGCGTGGTGGGCGAGGAGTGTAGGTCAGTCTAAGTCGGGTCGGGCCAGGTCCGCGGGGCATGAGCGCGGACGAGATCGGGTAACCGGGCGGGTGAAGGGGACCTCACCCCGTGTGCTGAGGCAACAAGCCTCCAGCACTTTTTCTCTTTATACCGCTGTGCCGCTTCGGAGTCTTCCGAGGTGGGACTAAATGTCCCACCCCAATTTCGCGCCTGCGCGGAGGAAGCAGCTGGTAATCGCAGCTTTACGCGAGGCCTTCGCGCGAGGGATTCGCCTCAACTGCCGCCTAACGCTTTGCCGAAATGCCCCCGCACAGCTTGGGAGCGTGACCTGGGCGCTGCGCACCTGGGACAGCAGGTCGAAGCTGCTTCGCTTCAACAATGGCGGCGACGAGCGCAGGTACCTGCCCACAGAGAAACGGCCTCTCGGCCCAATCAGAAATGCGGAGGACCTTCGCCGTGGCACGGCAAAGGTGGTTGGGGGGTGTGCAGGCGACGGGGCGGAGCCTAAGAGCTGCCCTAGGTCGGACTGTGGGTCGGGAGATGGGTTTGTTCGGTGGAGTTGCAGAGGGTGATTTGGGGGAAGTGGAAGGGCGGAGGTTGATCAGGGTGAGGAGGCGGAGGTTCTGCGGTGGTCGGCGAGCCGTGTGGGTTGCTGGAGTGATGGGAGCGGCTCGCCGGAGGATGGCCGGAGGCGGAGAAGGTGAGGGTGATTAGGCGCGGTCGAGGGTTAATTAGATAAAAATAGCAGGGGGAAAAGAGAGAGAGAATAGGGGGAAGTAGTTCTAACCTAACTACATTGACGAAGGGGGCGAGGAGGCGGACGGCTGTACCTGCTGTCGCCGGAGAAGAAGGTGCCCAGTGGGGGAGGACGGCGGTGACGACGGGGCAGAGGCAGCGCGCGCCGGTATTGCGCGACGCGGGAAGAGCAGGGGAAGAAGTCTCTGCTGCTGGTATTGCGGCGGAGCGAAGAGGAGGAGGAGGAAGAACCGCCGGAGCTGGTGGGCGTCTGCCGGAGTGAGAAGAGAGGAAAGTTGGGGGTTTTCTCCGTCAGATCCGAGCTACTCAGAACGGCGGAGCGACGGGGGTATTTATAGAGGTCGAATCAGAGAGGAAGGCGGAGGGAGACGACGTGTCTCCCTCGTCGGAGGACGCCGGAGATGGAAACCCATACCGTGCGTGCGTTCGCACGGCCGGTATGGTGGGTTGCAGCAACCAGGGGGTGTTCCTGCGATGGCTGACGACGCAGGGCACCCCCGGTTGTCTTACCAGACCCTCCCCCTTACCCTGCGCGGCGCCACGCTCCGCGCAAGGTCGCCGGAGCATGGTGCTGGTCAGGTTTTGGCAAGAGGGACCTGAATGCAAAGAACGAAGGACAGTTAGGGGCAGAAATGTGAGGGTTCAAAAGTTGAGGGCCAAAAAGTAAATATATGAGGACCAAAGTGTAAAGTTGGTCAAGAAGGTTTCTTCTTAGGCTCAAGTTTTTATACATGACTAATTAGGACCTAAGGAATCTGATGGTGAATTTTATTTCTAGATTAAACCTTGTTTGACTGGTCAATTTACGCAAAAACCCAAATTAAGTTATTAATTGGGTATGGTTCTCAATGTAGGTCAAAATGGGTTCTGAAGGCCAAATTGAAGGTTCTAAACCCTAGAGATTATTTTTCTATGAATTTTAGAGGGTTTATTCTATTTTTATTTTGCCTCGAACCTCGTGAATTGAAGTGGGTTTGTTTTAAGGTTACAGATTATCATTTAGTTCCTTGGAATTGCTGTAGCCCTTATCAGATCATCCCACTTTCCTTCTTATTCAGTTTGTTTGACCTGTGTTTGGACCCTGAATTACCCTGTACGCAGATTATACTGGTAAAATTGCATTTTTACCCCTTATGACTTGTTTTCTCCTTAAACTCAGAATTCTCTGAGTTAAGCCTTTCCTTGAGTTATGTAGGAGCTTTTATCCTTTGTATTGGGTCAAAATGAGCTAGTTATGGCTCATGATGAGGTTCTCATCAGTTGGTTTTTGAAAACACGTTTACTTCAGTTCGTCACAACTCAATGGGAAAATTTCAGCCAAGTTCACAGAAAGTGGAAAATCCCAATTAAATCTCAATCAATTCAGAAGGCCAAGCAAACGAGATGAATCGAAAATTTCTTTTCCTAGAGGTTGCTACGCAAAATTATGTTGTACGCAAGCAATTGTTTCAAACAATTGTACGTGTCCTAAGATAAACTTAGTGATGTGCAGACCTCTAAAATCCACTCGGAGTCTAGATAAGACTTAGCGTGTAAATCCAAATCCTGTGGTTGCAGAAGGAGATGAGGTAGAAACCCGTGTGTTGTGACCTTAAGTGATCATGTTGTGTGTACGATAGCAATCAACACAAGGCGATAAAAATCTCAATCAAGGTTTCACACAAAGTTAATATCTCCTTTTGATTTAGTTCAAGTGATTATGAGGTGATTGCTATGCTGCTTGTCTCACTTTTTACTCAGTTCAATACAAAAGATGGTCTTCTTTAATTTTAAGTCAAATGCATTGATGACAGGAGTTGGAGAAAAGTAAAGAATGTGCACCTGACTCCAGCAATCTTCTATATGCAAATTTGACTTGAATTGAAATCAAGTAGAAAAGGATGCAACCTAATAAGGATGAGATCTTTTTGATTTTTGATTTTTAAATTTTTTTTTATATGCAACAAGCAAAAACAAAGAAAGAAATCGATTCGGAAAATCGTAACGAAAAAAAATCGTATCGATGAGAGATGAGTAGAAGAATAAAGTCTAGAAAGTCCACAGTTATTACAATGAATGTGTGAGAACAGGCTCTCACAACTTATGACTAACAATTTATCCTAGTTAGTATACCTAAATCTAACTAAACTACACTACTGCTACTACTCCTACAGCTACTCTGAGGGCAAACTCCGCCTGAACGTCGGGTCAGGAGCGCAGCGATTCCACCAGGAAGATGACCTCCACCTGGAAGATGATACTGCTTCCCCTCCTCCTCAAGTGCTGTGGAAAAATAACAAATGATTAGTAAAAGAATAAAAGAATGTATACACAATAACAAATTAATCAATGGAAGAAAATAATTACAATCAATGAATTTGAATGAAAAAAAATTTCTATATACAAAAAGAATTAAAGGGTAATTTTGGCATAAAGAGAGTTGCCTCCCCCGCAACAGCGCCAAAAATAATGGTGCAAAACAACGTACATGATGGTGGTTGAGGTTGTATTGATGGATGAAAATATCATTAGTATCATTATAGTGATTATACGAAATACCAACCATCATTACGACCATTATTATTTACTTAACTAATTTCTACTGGTTTTATTCCAGGTCGTTCACTAGGAGGCAGTTATTGATTTACATCACTCACTAATTCCAAAATTATCCTTTAATTCCAAAAAGAAGTTTTACGTCTAATAAAGAATGAGTGAATGAATACTTGGATTGATTGCTTACAAAGAATTAACCAACATGCTTGCAAAAACTAACTATAAATAAGCACAAAACATTCCTTTACTATACTCTAAACCATCTCTTTATAAGTTATATTACTAATACTTACATAAAAGTACACTGCCAACTAAGATTACATAGTATACTAATTTAAATTACTAAGCTGACACCTACAGTAACACATACAATAGTTATAATGACAGATGCAAGTGTTGCTAGACCCCAGAAAAAGCTATATACAAACTAAAAGATGGTAACAAGGGTCTGTAGTGACAGTTATAGCAACATTTTATTCTGTTAGTAAAGGTATGAATTTATTTACCTAAAAGTAAATGGCAGTACTACGTATATATATATGTTATAATCCTTATCTGTATTTTCACTCTTTGATTTCACTATATGTATTTACATCTTCACTCTCTCTCTTTCCACACTACCCTTCCTCTCTTATTATTCTTCTTCTTCTTAGTCTTATTCTGCATTATAAGTCTTCAAAAACACTGCGGCACACAGATAATTAGTTGCTGTCCTTAACACTCTTAATTCATCAAAAATGTGTTTAATTTGCGGGCACGCTTTTCGAGGGATACACAGCACCCAGAGAGTGGGACCAGATCTCTACTAAGCGCGCCCTAATTGTCATTAGGCCGCTTAATTATGTATTATCAACTTAGATCAGAGGGCCTCTCAGCCCACACACGTACACACACACCAGGGCCCCCGGCCCTCAAATGCTCAGCTCAATGCTCATGTATATGCTCAGAATGTGTAAGGCATGGTTGTTTCGGGTGCCCGACACCCGTGTCGACTGCACCATTAGAGAACAAAATCAATATAAAGAACAGCGCGCGCTCTTCAGCACACGATGTTGCGCTATTTGAGCACCACATCTGCGCTGAAAATGCGTGCAGCTGCTCGACAAAGGGGATTTTGGCCCTCAATTCGAGGGCCATAATTTATTTCAAAATAAAAATAAATTATAGGAAAATAAAGTATTTATATAATACTATACAATTGTATACTTGATTTGAAATTTTAATTATATTTACTATATAAATAAATTAACTAAAGTATACAATTTTTACATACTGATTTTGATGTTTAATTCTTTAATTACTTATAAATTAGCTACTATATGCTCTAATTGACCTTATACAGAGTTAGTATATATGTATAAGTATTTTATAAACATTTTTATTGAATTTTATGGATTTAATTTCTATTCTATTTACATTTAAATATCAGATTTAAACTGTTTTACTTGTAAATTAAGTTTAACTAATACAATAAGATATAAACATACTTCAATTAGCTTAAATTACTTAAAGTACATTAGTCTAAGTATACAGATTCAGTTAACTTAATTCTAACTCTAAATTACTAATTTATCTAATTTAATCTAATAACTTAGCTATTAACTTAATAAATTCATTATTTATTATGTATAAAGAATTAAATTAAGATGCAGGGTTTTAGTTGTTTATAATCTACATATACATATGTATATACAGTTTTATAGCTTAATACTATTATTTACACTGTCTATTGATATATTTAGTCTAATAGTACATATAAGTTAGTTTAATTAATAAATAGTTATATAATTAATATATATATATAGTATAATCTAACTTAAATACCCAATATACAGTGTACAATATATACATAAGTTATTTGTATAGTTTATATACATATGCTACTTATTTACATATATAACTTAATATAAAGTTTATATTTTCAAGAGTATACTTTATATACAAAGTACTTTTTTAGGTATTTTTGGAGTTTTTCAATTTTTATGATTTTTATACATATTATAGAGATAAGAGATGAGAAGGGAAGAAGTAGATGAGGAGAAAGAGGTATTTTTGATGTTTGTTAGCTATAACTTCTATTATTAAGTTTCATGGTATACAAATCCATCGACTGGCAAATTCTACCAAGTCGAGGGTTTTGCATACCATGTAACTTGGTATGTGGTTAAAAAAACCTTTTGATCTTTGATCAAACAATTTTTTTTTAATTCTTTAGAATTTTTTTGATTTTTATTGAATTTCAAATCTCATCCATCCTAAGCCTTCCAAAAGGTTTCTAAAGGGGTCCTAACGGCTCAGGATGGATCTTAAAAGATCTAAAAAGGCATTGACTGCCTTATTTGCAGTCAAAGTGAAATTTGACAGGGATTCTACCCATTTTAGCACACTAATCATTTTTATTTCATTTAGTTCTTGTGTTTGAAAAGTTAACTGAAATAAAGTAGCTGACAAACAGTTGGAAGAAAGACAACAAGCATTCACATAATTGAAATTCAATTTCTTATATAGGAAAGCTTGTATACAAGAAATGCAATACAACTACATGTCAGCTATCTGATAAAAAATTTCTTATACAGGGTTTTTAGATCAAAAAATCATGCTGCACATTAAGACATCAGACACAGCAGCAGCAAGGACAATACACACCAACCCTGTAGCAAATCAGATTTCACTCCAAATGGCTTACTGCAGCTGCAGTAAGTCCATCTGGAATGAAATCAGACTTATGGAAAGGAGAGGAATGTAGCTACAAGTGTAGCAACTTGCTATGGTTCTGGGATTAAAATCAGAAATTCAAACTTAGAAAACTCCCTCAACCCCATTTGACAAGGGTTTCACTTATCAAAAACACTCAATATTCCAATTCAAATGCATAAACCCTTGTCCATAATTTCTCATCAAATTCAATCGGCAGAAACACTGGTCTAACTCTTCCTAATGCTATAGACAGCATGTAGAAAGAGTTGGATCAGTCAACTAAAATCCATAATTCAAATCCCAGATTCTGGAACCATAAGGAGTATTGAGAACTCCTTAGGTTAAGAAATCATCAGTGCTCTCAACAAACCACAAACTCATGAATGCAAGATAGACTTCAAATCACCATAATGATTTTCCTTAGTTCTATCATGCATTCAATGCATTAAAAACCTCATAAAAACTCAGATCAGATTATGGCTCTTCGGAGATGAATTCTGACATCAGAATCATCTCAGATTCCTTGCCAAACAATGAATGAAAATCAGAATTCCTCAGTTTGTCAGCTTAAGACAGTCAAAACCCAACTGATTAAAAATCCTTGAAATCTGAGTTAAAGAAAAATCCAACAAACTGATCACTTTCAAGGTCAAATCAGGGGCTTCTGTGAATAAAAATGAGGTGAATGGGAAGCCCCTAATGTGCTTTTTGACGCCAATTTCAGATCTGAGGGTAAAAACCAATCAGATCTGAAATTGGGTCTGAATGAATGGGTGAATTTGCGAGAAACAAGTTGTGGAAATCAGAAGCGATTATGGAAACATGGAGAGGGAGAAAATTCGTAATTATGGACTGTGTGAAACCATCCCCTCTGATCTGGAATGATCAGAGGAGGTGAGGGGGGAATTCAGGTCTAAATCTACTGCTACAGTACACTATCATAACAGCGGAATTAAACACTACACATTACTTGAATTCTACTCTAAACCTACTTAACTACAGCTACAACTAATTTGCAGAAAGATAAATCTACTTTAACAGGAAGAATGAGACCTATGGGTCCTTAGCCGATGGCTAAGGAGGAAGAAGGGAGGAAGATGACTCCAGCGGAGGGAAGAGTCTGCTAGTGAGACTCCAGGGTCTTCCTCAGGTGCTATGAGGTCCTTAGCGACGACGAGGTCGAGAAGAAGGCATCAATTTCACAGCTGGTGGCTGTGAAATCAGAGAATTGGTGGGGAGGAGAAACTGGAGTCGACGAACGATCCCTAAGAGATGTAGAAGGGAGCGATCCTTTGCACGCATGACCACTGAGGTGCTTAAGTAGCAAACTCAGTGGCTCAGATCACCGCGCGGGTGAGAATATCCGATGGGGCAACTGGCGGCAGGGATGAGAGGAGAGGAGCGCGAGGCGAGCGAAGGCAAAATTTGACCGTCAGATGGGATCTAGGGAGAGGGGTGAGCGTATGCGCTGATTCGCGCAAAGCTTATATTCAAATCCAACCGCAGATCGAAATCGCGAGAAATAACAGACGACCGAGATCTGCCGTGTTCTTCGCACGCTACAGTGCGTGCGAAGAGCAGCAGGCCAATCTTGAAATGTTGGGAAAATTGCAGGGAAGACCCCTGCATGAAGGGGTATAAAAGTTGCGTGCAGGCCCATAAGTGAAGTGAATTGCAACAGGATGGACCCTGTAGCCTTTCAAAGGGGTCCCTGTGGTGTACAAGTAGGTCCAAAAAGGATTTTTAAAGACAAGAAAGTGATACATGAAGGACCTAAGTGTAAACTACATATTACAAAGCCTAAATGATGTCCGAATGCTTTCAAATTTTTATATGTGCTTAATTCAACATTTAAGAAATTAATTGTACTTTTGATTTGGCCTTTTAAACTTATTTATGTGTTCAATTAACGCATGGATCACCATTTGTCCTTTGCCTTCAGAATATCTCATTTTGTGACCTAATTATGCAATTTTAACACAGAGTAAAGGTTTTAGGTCTTTTTCTTTGATTCCCACACTTAACCCTTTTTATTTGTTAATTTGATGTTATTTAACCCAGTGACTAACTTAACTTCAACTTTTTAGCTATGATGAGTAGCCACTCATCAGTAGGGACAGGTGAAAGTAGTTTTCTCTTGATCATGGGTGTGGATGGCTACTTGGTTGTAACCAGAATAGCCGTCCAAGAAACAGAACTTTTGACCAACTAATCTTTCGAGGATTTGATCTATGAAGGGAAGTGGAAAGTGATCTTTCTTAGTTGTAGTATTTAACTTCCTATAATCGATATAGACTCTCTAAGAGAAAGCTGTGTGGGTTGGAATCAATTTCTTTTTATCATTTGTAATCACAGTTTGCCCAACTTTTTAGGAACCACTTGTACAGGGCTAATCCATGGACTGTAAGAGATCGGATAAATTATTCCTGCATCTAACCACTTAATCATGTCCTTTTTCACAATCTCCCGCATATTTGGATTTAATCATCTTTGCATTTCCTGGGAGGGTTTGGATCCATCCTTAACATAAATTTTGAGTGCAATAAGCAGGATTGATTCCCTCAAGATCATCTAATGTCCAGCCAATTGCTTTTCTGTTTGATTCTCTTGAATTTGGGTCAAGTAAGAGCTGATAATCACTGGATAAGTTTGATTAGATCCCAAGAAGGCATACTTCAAATAAATCCGGTAGAGGTTTCTATTCAAGTCGAGGTCCTTGGGCGAATGGGTCCAAGGGTGGATCAAGATCATCCTCAAGAGGTCATCGAATCAAGTCAATGATTAGGTGACTGACCTCTTGATTGGTTTGGGGGTCAAGGCTTGAAGAGTCAGATTGGGAAGTTCCCAAGTTCATGAAATATTCAACATTCTGGTCCAAATCATCACACTCCTCTACCATTCCACAATCCTTAGAATTGTTTAATGGCTTTAAAAACATTAATCTTTGTCTTTTTATCCTCAAATTTAATCTCCATACTTCTAGATTCACAGTCAATATTAGCTTTTGGCAGTAACTAGAAATGATCATCCCAGAATTACTGGTGTATTCCTCAAGTTTTTTGGTACCTCTATGTCAAGAACTAAGAATAAATCCATGGGAAAATAAAAATCACAGCCCTTGATAATAACATCCTCAATTATATCCTGCAGCGTGGTCACGGATTGATTAGCCAATTATAATGTGACCTCAGTTGATTTTAGTTCACCGAATTCAAATTTTTCACATAACACTGTGGGTATTAAACTAATGGAGGCACCCAAATCTGAAAGATCCCTCTCAAAAGTGGCATCTCCAATTACACATGAACTCAGAGGAACTCCTGGATCTCTCTGTTTCTGAGGTAGTTTGCTAAGGATTATTGCACTGTTTGTTCAGAAAAAACTACCCTTTTAGATGATTTGGCCTGGCATTTCAGTGTGCACATTTCCTTAAGAAATTTCGCACAGGTCGGGATGTTCTCAATAGCTTCAAGGAGTGGAATATTCACTTGGACTTGCTTAAAAATATCAAGCCACTCCTCAGATTGAATATTTTTCTTTTTCTTGGGTTTGTTCAAGGCTTCAGGAAAAGGCTCTTGAGTTAAATCACGAATATTCAGGTTTGAGCCTTATTTTCTAAGTCAACTTGGTCTCCCAGGTCAGAGTCAAGCTCCTCAAGATTTTGGTAAGATTTGGATGTAGAGGAATAAGGATCTTGGATTTATTTCTCATTTCTCAAGGTGATAGCACTGGCATAAGCATTAGGGTTAGAAGGGTGAGGTGGGTTTTGCAAAATGGGTTGAGCCTAGGTTGGGTTAGGGTTAACAAAACTAGGTGAGTATTGGGGAATGGGTTGAACTATATGTGTTTGCTGCTCCCATGTGTGATTTAATTAATTAACCCTATTAAAGTTCATTGGGTTGGGGATGGGTTGAGATGGCAGCATCCCATGCTACCTAGAATCCACAAGTTGGTCTAGACATCCCGTTAAATTGGTCCTCAATTGATTTATTTTCTCCTTATGTCTCAATTGCATTTCCCAAATTTCCTTGAGGACCAAACTTAGATCAGAGGGTTGGGTTTCCTGAGTAGGTTGTGGCTGATAAGTGTGAGGTTGTGTGTACCTACTCGGTTGCCCAAAATTATTTTGCCTAGCTATGCTAGGACCCTGGGCGGGTTTCTGACTCGACCAAGTAAAATTAGGATGGTTACGCCAACTAGGATTGTATGTATTCAAGTACGGGTCATTTCTGTAACCCTGGATTATGTTAGCATCCTTAGAATAATTAGGCATCAGGCTACCTAATTCAGAATTTGAGGGAATCAAGGTCCCTCCTTGGTACTCAGGAAGAGATGGGTCCAAGTATCATGGGTTGAGCCATGGGAAGGTCATTTTTATTGTGCACTAGTTCCTGACCTAAAGAGGGTGGGGGTTGGGTGTAGGTCAAAATAGAGTTTCCTTGGGTAAGCATGGGGTTTGCATAGGAAGTTGTACCTAAGGAATTCCTACTTTTCAATAAAGTATCCAATTTCTTATCCCGATTCTCTATATTCTTTCCAATCAATTTCACCTTATCCAGTAGGTAGGCAATGATTTCTAAATCAGTCGAACTTGAATTATCCCCAATTTCATATATCTTGCTTTTTGGCTGGTTGGATCTGCTAAAGGAAGACATAGAGGCATTGTTGAGGGAATTTTCACTCATATTTTCAAACAATTCAAAGGCTCCTTCAGCATCCTTACTTAGAAAATTACCCCCGCATGCAGCATCAACAAAATTCTTAAGATTGTCACTCAACCCATAATAGAAGATATGGGCCAAGTGCCACTTAGGAATACCATTATGAGGGCATTTCATGGGAAAGAATTTTTTTAGGAAAGTACTTCTCAAATCTTCCCATATCAGGATAGGTTTCCTTATAGTCCTCAACCATTGAGCAAGGAGATTGGGAACATTTTCATCATTAGGGTATCTTCATCCATGTGTCTAAGGCCAAAAGTCCTTATGTGTAAAAGTTCTTCAAGGTGGTGGAAGGGGTCATCAGAATTGTGTCCATGGAAGTAGGGAATCAGATTGATGATTTGTGGCTTAAGCTCAAAATCATCCCCATCCTGGGATACCCTAATAAAAGATTTAGATTAGGTTGGGCATTAGGGGGATTATAAAAGTCTTTGAGAGGGTGGTCTGCTTTCCCATTTTGGATTCGAGTTAGGGCTTGTATAATGGTTTGCATTTGATGATCATGATGTTGGCCCTACCAATTGATTTGTCTCTAGAGATTAACAATTGGATCCAGATTTTGTTCCCCGCCTTCAAAATCTTCTTCCTCATGATAACTAGTCATGGGAAAAGATTCAGATTCAGATACACCAAAATCACATTTTCTCCTAGGATTTCTCTCTAAAGGTGGCACCCAAATAGGATTTAGAGATCTTCTACCTTACATACACCAGAAGAAAGTTGGTAAATGAGAGAAAGAAGACAGATGAGAGAATCCCCAAGCAATTAAACAAACTATGCCTTAAGGTGTAGCCCTAGATGACCTAAGCTTCTAAAGTATAACTTCACCCCAAGATGAATTGGTGTTGTCTATAAACCATAAGCCGAATAAGTAGGCCGATGGAACAAGGGGAGCGTGTCTTGAGGGCCACTAATTATGCCAAACTCCTACTTGCCTTAAGTCATTTGACAATCAGGTCTCCTATTTAAATGCTTCCAGAAAATAAACTTCACCAATTAACCCTACAGTGCGAATATATACCTTAAGACTAACTCAATGAGTCCTTAGGGGCTAACATCTAATCACTTGAAGTCATTTGACAATCAGGTCTCCTACTTAAATGCTTCCAGAAAATAACTTCACCAATTAACCCTACAGTGCGAATATATACCTTGAGACTAACTCAAAGAGTCCTTAGGGGCTAACATCTAATCACTTGTATATTAGGCGTAGGATGTGAATGTGCTCAAGGAATGTGATAGGGCGTTGATTAGTGGGTAATCCCCCTTAAAGATAGATTTGAAATGTGTAGTGCTCAAACAAGGGGCTCGCAATACAAGCTTATTAATGTAATTTCTTTTAAAGTTCAAGTGCTTGTATTATTGAATTTTAGGACTCACTTGGTTAAATATATTCAAACAAGGTTTTGATGACGCACACAGAAGGTTTTGCAAGTCCCAATTTGTTCTATAAATTTCCTTTAAAGTACCAAGATGCAAATGTGCCCTACCTTAATGTGAAATCCTAATAGCAGATCAGTCTATATGATGCGTTTTAGTCTAAAAAATCAGAAGTGGTCTGACCCAATCAGAGTAATTAGTGGTCCTATTGTATTGCTAACTAAGGCACTCAAATTTTTTTTTTAGATTTTTCAATGCACGTTTTGTAAGGGCCTTTTAGACTATTTTAACACCCAATTAGTGAATGATATTTCCATGCAATCAAACATATGTGAAATATTTATTTCATATTTTTCCAAGATTCTAGATTATTACAGGAATCCAATGCTACAAATTTTAGGTCAATTAGAATAAAAATTCCTATGATTTGTTGAAAATCGAAATGTTAGGATGAAAATAGATTTGATACCACTATAATCCATGAATTTTTAAAAATTAAATATAACTCAGATGCATATGAAATTTGGATATGAACTTTCTGACTTCAATGTATACGCCTAGGAGTAATTTCAAAATTTTTTGATGTATAAAAATTCAAAAAATGATTTTTAAATCTCGCAATTAGTTGTAGTCTGAATTTTAGGGAGGTGGTTTTGTTGTTTCTTAAGAGATAATGCCTACCAAAAGAGTCTTTTTTTTAATAGAAATCAAACAAGTACAAGCAAATACTTCTAACTTATGGACCAAGCAAAGCACCTAATTTTTTGTTGGGTTTTTTTTTATATCGAAAGAAATCTAAGATAGATACACTTACCTTAAGACGAATGAATTCACTTTTCTTTCATTTGCTGTGGTTCTCTTCGAATTTTTGATACTTGTACACAAGCTAACAAATACGGAGCAAAGTGGATTAGTAATTAGAAAATAAGTGAAATCGAAAGGCTATAAATAAATTTGTGCCTCCCTAGCAACGACGCCAAATTGATACTCGTCAAATCTACGCGATTAAAATATAAGCGATCATTGTAGCATGTAAAGAGGCATTCAATTAAATTTTTAATACTGAACAACAAGGAGTCTGGGTCAAAATAGGGAAATAGTCGATATTTTAAACCTTTCAAGAAGATGATCAAATAATGATAGAATCAAGATATCACAAGAATAATGAACTTTATTGCTATCTTGAAGAGAGTCTTACAAATGAAATCTATAGCATGACTACAACTATGAATCAAAGCAAATAAACTAGAGAAAGTGTAGAGAGAGAGAGAGAAAGAGTGAAGCCGCTTGAGGGAAGCTTGTATGAAGCTTCTAGCAGAGCTTCGGATCTAGGGTGTCGGGAGGGAGAAGAAGATCAGAAAATGCTTGGAGTTAGAGAGGGCGTGGACTATGGTAGGCTATTTCTCTAAGTGGCTAATTACGTCTAACTGGTAGAGGCTAGATCTTTTTATAGGAATGTGGGTTTAATGAGGGTCGTAAGATCTAGATCTAAGGGTTAGGTGTAGGCTAACAACTCAAGGGAGTGGTTCACCCTTGGATGATGATCCAAGGGTGTGTGTGTGTGTTGTTGGTCATCCATATGGCTTCCCAAGGAAGCCATATGTGGCCAACTATGGTTGTGGAAGGGGAGCCTTAGATGCTAGGTGGTTGCCAAATTATGGAACCGGTTTGTATTATGTGTTTTATTACTTGAAAATAGCAAATCTCCAAGGTCGAACTCAGGGAGCAATACTTGATTCTAAAAGCATACAAAATCACAATTTACAATCTATATATATACTGTTTTACAAAATATTAAAGAAAGGAAAATTTGTTCTTTTCTTCTCTGTCTTTCTTCTTTTTCTTCTGCCTCTTTCTTTCTCGATTCAGACATCTGACTCCAAGAGCCAGACAACTTAAACTTCACTTACTACAATGTTCTGCCTCTTCTTTTCAGTTGCTGCTGCTGCTGGTTCTTCTTCCTCTTGGCTTCTTTCTTCTTCTTCTCTTCTTCTCTGCTGCGCCAAGTCCTCCTGACTTCTTCTTCTTCTTTTCTTCTTCTCTACTACTTCTCTTTCTCTTCTTCCTCTTTGCTTCTCTACTGTGCAAGGCCTTCTAACTTCGTCTTCTTTCCTTCTCTTCTTCTTGTTGTTGCACTATCTCCTCCTCCTTCTTCTGCTCCTGCTTTCCTGCACAGTGCAAGGTTAGGAAAAACCTAACCCCTACCATACCCACGTCTCTCTCTCTCTCAAATTCACTCCAGGGTTCGCTCCCAGAGCCTTAATCGGGTAAGCGGGTCGGGTAACACTCTCGGGACCAGGTGCACCGACGTGGGTGGTGCACGAGGTGTGCGCAGGTAGGGTTAATCGAATTCGGGTGCCAGGTCCCGGGGGAAGTGTTGCGGACGAGGCGTGGCGGGGGTGCGAGGGACCTCACCCCAGTGTGTTTCGAGGCGGTAAGCCTGAAACACAAAATCAATTTAAGCACGGTCGCCCACTCGTGAACTTCCGAGGTGGGACCAAAGTCCCACCTGCTTCCGCGCTTGCGCCCACAACGATGACTTCGCGATTGCAGCAGGCGTGGAGTCTCTTGACTCCATTCGAAGTCTGGGTGCGTGCGTGCTACAAACCCGCACCACCTGAGGGCTTCGCCTGGAGCTGAGCACGGCCTGGAGCAGCTTGAAGCTTGAAGCGCTTCAAGCTCAACGATAATGGCGGAGAGCAGCCTGACCCTAAAATCAGTAGCATGGCCTTTCATCCACGTCAGACCACAGGAAAACCTTTGCCGTGTCACGGCGAAGGTGAGGTGGGGGTTGGCTAATCATGGGGTGGCTTAGGCATGCATGCCTAGGTCGCTCTGTGGCTGTGTTTATGGGTGTGTTCGGTGAGCATTTAGAGAGGTGTTGGTGGTTGATGAAGGGGTGGATGGTGATCAGTGAGTGATGGCAGAGGTTCTGAGATAAGTGGCGAGGCGTGGGGGGGAGTGGAGTGGCGATTTCGCCTCGCCAGTTGGTCTGTCGGAGATGGGGAAGATGGCGATGGACAGTGGCTGTCGAGGGGTAATTTGTGAAATAAATTGAGGGGAATTGAAGAGGGGATAGAGAGGAGTAAGTCTAACCTACTTAGCAGATGGAAGAGGGGGAGGAGGCGGCGAGCGGCTGTGCTGCCGTCGCCGAAGAAGACAACACCTAGGGGAGAAGATGACGACGAAAAAGAGGTGCTGGAGGGTGCCTGCTGGTGCAGCTAGGCACAGTGGATGATGGTGAGAGTACTAGTGGCAGGACGACGAGAGCGGAGGAGGAAGGTTGCCGGAGCCTGCGGGCGAATGGCCGGAGGAGGAAGAGGCGAATTTTGAGGGAATTCCTTGGCCAAGACAATCTCGAAGGAAGCGGCAGGGGCTGCCGTTCCTTAAATAGGGGCTGGCAGGGAGGGAATCGCGAGGAGGAGGCGTAGGCTCCTCACCGGAGGCATGGCCGGAAAAAGACCCATACCTCTCGAGCATTCGCACGAAAGATATGGTGGCCGACAGGGCATGAGAATCGGTCCATGCAGAAGAGGACAACACAAGGGATCCTCTTTTAAAGTCTGGGGTCGGCTCCCCAGGTCTGTGCAGCGCCATCCTCCGCGCAAAGTCACCGGAGGTATGGCTTGCACAGTGTGGGGGTGAAGGACCTATCTGCAGAAAGAGATGAGAAATATAGGGGGGTTTCTGCAAGGGTACAAAAAGCTAAGGGTCAAAAAGTAATTATTGAGGATCATTTTGCAAAGTGGGTCAAGGCGACCTTTACTTAGGTCCAAAGTTTGGTATAACCCTAATTTGGACCTAAGGAATCCAATGGTGAGGTTGGATTTTAGGTTTGACCATGTTTGGTCAGACATTTTGCACAAAAACCCAAATTAGGTCAAAAATTGGGTATGATTCTCAATCTAGGTCAAGATAGGTTCCAATGGCCAAATTGAAGGTTCTAAACCCTAGGGGATATTTTTTCATGAATTTTAGAGGGTTTAATTGATTTTTATCTTACTTGAAACTTCATGAATTAATGCGGGTTTGTTTTAGGGTTATAGAATGTCATTTAATTCCTAGATTTTGTCATAACCCTTTCCTGATCGAATCACCCCACTTTTTCTCTTATTAAGTCCATTTGACCTATGCCTTAACCCTTAGAGATCCCGCTTATGTACTGCAATGGTAAAATTTTAGTTTTACCTCTTGTGAATTATTTTATACTCAGATTTGTAATTCCCTGATTTAGGCTTTCCCTTAGGTTTTGTAGGAGCTTTTGCATACTTAATTAGGTCAAAATGTGCTAGTTAGGGTTTATGATGAGGTTCTCATCACTAGGATCGAGGGTGTAGATTAATCTTGGTGTTAACAAAAGATCTTATCTCTTTTGATATTTCCATAAGAAAGATCAAATAGATAAGATCTTTCTCATGTGGCCAACTATAAGAGGATAAGCCTCTTACTTAGGGCCTGAGCAATGTGGGCATGGGTGTATGTGTAGGTGCGTGTGCATGCACATATGTGGGTGTGGGTATGTGAACATGTAGGCCTAGGTTCTGAGTTTAAGTGGATTCAGGTTGGTTCAACCTAGGTTGGGTTAGGTTCTAATCAATTGGGTCTAATTAAACTAAGTGGTATTAATGTGAACCTAATTGGATCCATGGTGACCTAGACTAAATAGGTGTAAACCCAATTCAGTGTTAGCACACCCAATTGGATTTGGGTTAGGTTCAATTAGACTTACAAAGTCTAATTGGGTTGACTTAATTAGGTTCCAACTGAACCTAATCAGAGTTGGTAGCATCCAATTAGGTTATACTACACCTAATTGGATGTAGCTAGGTCTAATAGGTTTAGGTTAGGCATGATTAGACTCAATTGAGTTCAATCAACTTAGGTTTAGTCTAATCAGGTCTCATGGACCCAATTGACTACAAGCTAGCCCAATTAACTAAAATTGAGTCAATTAGGTAAGGTATGGACCTAAATAGATTTTTAGGCTAGGGATAGGGTATTGGATAAGTGAATTAGGGTTAGGGATAGTAGGATAGGACTATGGATAGGGTGGATAGGTACATGGATAATGTTATCCGTGTTTTTAGCTTATGAGCTTAAATATCTAGTTTTGATCTAGTTTAGGGATATGTAATGGGATAAGGTTATCCTAGGGTTTTAAGGATAGGGCATGGTTATCCTAGTCCCTTTCTTTCCTTCTTTATTCTTGTGTCTTCATTCCTTCTTTATTTCACCTTTACTCTTCAACCAACTCCTAGCTCTGGGGCAGCTTCTTTTCCTATCCAGCTTTTATTCTTCAATGCTCCGAATTATTCTAAGCTCTTTACCTACATTATTTATAAAAGACTAAAATTAGATAATTATTCATAAATAAATACAAAGCCTAAATATGCATGCATTCTCTAAATGCAGTATTTATAAACTTAATACATGATTTTACTAAGGAATTAGCCTTAGATTAAGCCAATTAGAGTAATAGATTAGACTTTTATCACTAGTATGGTCCACCCACCAAGGACATCTATCTAGATCTAGACCTCCATACAACGATTGAGGTCAATCTAATAGAGGATTTTAGGGTGCTTGTCCACTAAGAAGTTTGTCAAGAGGATGTTTAGAGATCCTATTGTGGGTGCAGGATGACTTCCTTGATGCTAGTAAGTACCTATTTTTTAGGTATATGGATTTTGCACTTTAATTTGACTTGATGGTTGTGTTGTAGCCTTCATGACTTTTAAGACTGTGGCATGAAGCTCCAAAAAGAAGAGAGCCCAATCTTTAGGGTGCCATCTAGACAAGCAAAGCACCTAGAAAAGAGGCAGGTGACTTTTGCTCCCTGGCAATGGTCTTCGCAATGTACTAGGACTTCAAACAAGGCCCTCGTGCAAGAAGCAACAGGGACTAACCTTGCATCTAAGGAGTAGGTCCAGGTGCTGCCATCAAGCCTTGCTATTATGATAGTGGTTATGTCCTCTACAGCTATTAAAAGCAAGCTTGCATAGACTATGGAGCCCAGTTTGCCAGAGGACCAAGTCTAGGGGTGCTAAGAGGTCATTTAGGCAGACAATCATTCAAAGGAGGATTGCCCCATTCCAAAGGAGTAGTTGGTTGATGCAACTAGCAACAGGTAGAGGAAAAGGAGTCGACACCACCCATTTCCAAGTCAAGGGTTACCTCTAGTGATAACTAGCAAGATCCACTTGTCAACATTGCTTCCTTCAAGAAGGGGGCTTCTAGTCTCGTGGTGCCTAGCTAACGAAGTTTAGGAGTGAAATAGAGGCCTCCTTCTCCGCCAAGGGGTCTATCCTAAATCAACTGATCTTAGTTTTCAGGGAGGATTCAGTGGGTGGTAGATGATAGCGATGGCGTGAAGAGATAACCGGGTTTTATTGTTATGTCGTTGTAGTATAGCCAGTTATTGCCATCATTTCAAATATATAATTTTTTACTCGGAAAATAAAAGAGTTCCCGCGGTCGAACTCAGGGAGCAAGTTGTATTCTAGGGGTACAAAGTTTCTTTTACAAAAATATAGATAGATAGAGAGAGAGATGAAAATTTGTTGGCTTCTTCTTTCTCGTCTGTCTTCTTTCTGTCTTCTTTATCTGCAGTAGTGGGTGATGTTCTTCTTCGTCAGTTCTTGTTTCTGCTCGTCTCTTTCTTTTTCTGCTCCCTTGCGGTCCTGTTCTTCTTCTTCTTCTTTCTTTCTTCTTTTCCTTTCTTCAGACTTTCTTCTTCTCGTGCTCTTCTTCTTCTTTCAGTTCTTGTCTTGGCCTCTCTGCATTCTCCTCTGCCTCGCCTTCCTTCTCCTTCTTTGCCTTCAGGACGTCGTCTGATTTTCCAATCAAACGACTTAAACCGCAGCTGCTACAGTGCCGCTCGGTGATCCTCCTTCCTTCAGCTTTCGTCTTCTTCCACGGTTCTTCTTCACCTGTGCCTGCACACTTACACAGCTTGATCAGAGAGGGGCAAAACCTATCTCTACCCTCCCCCGCGTCTCTCTCTCACAGAATCCACTCATGGGATAGCTCTCCCAGAGCTGCCGGGTAGCCGGGTACGGGTCGCGCCCGGGTCCAGGCCCACCGGCGTGCGTGGTGGGCGAGGAGTGCAGGTCAGTCTAAGTCGGGTCGGGCCAGGTCCGCGGGGCGTGAGCGCGGACGAGACCGGGTAACCGGGCGGGTGAAGGGGACCTCACCCCGTGTGCTGAGGCAATAAGCCTCCAGCACTTTTTCGCTTTATACCGCTGCGTTCCTTCAGAGCCTTCCGAGGTGGGACTAAATGTCCCACCCCAATTTCGCGCCTGCGCGGAGGAAGCAGCCGGTAATCGCAGCGTTACGCGAGACCTTCGCGCGAGGGCTTCGACTCGACTGCAGCCTGGTGCTTCGCGAAGGTGCCTTGCGCTGTCTGGGAGCGTAACCTGGGCGTGACTCACCTGGGGCAGCAGGTGAAGAAGCTGCTTTGCTTCAACAATGGCGGCGACGAGCGCAGGTACCTGCCCATAGAAAAACGGCCTCTCGGCCCAATCAGAAACGCGGAGGACCTTCGCCGTGGCACGGCGAAGGTGGTCGGGGGGTGTGCAGGCGGCGGGGCGGAGCCTAAGGGCTGCCCTAGGTCGGACTGTGGGTCGGGAGATGGGTTTGTTCGGTGGAGTTGCAGGGGGTGATTTGGGGGAAGTGGAGGGGCGGAAATGGATCAGGGTGAGGAGGCGGAGATTATGTGCAGGTCGGCAAGCCGTGTGGGATGCTGGAGTGATGGGAGCGGCTCGCCGGAGGATGGCCGGAGGCGGAGAATGTGAGGGTGATTGGTCGGAATCGAGGGCGACAGTAGATGTTTAAAGTGAGGAAAAGGAAGAGGGGAAGAAGAGGAGTTCTACCTACTTAGCAGGACGAGGAGGGGCCGGAGCGGGCGACAGTCGTATCGACTGTCGCCGGAGAAGAAGATGCCCGGGGGAAGGGGCGGCGGCGAGCAGAGGGCCGGAGAGGCGCCAGCTGGGTGCGGCGTGGCGCGGGAAGAGCGAGGGAGAGCAACCCTGCAGCTGGTAGTGTGGCAGAGCGACGAGGAGGAAGAGGGGAGGCCGCCGGAGCTGGAGGGCTTCCTGTCGGAGTGGGAAGAGAGGAAGTGGGGGTCTTTCTCCGTCAGGAACGAGCTCCTCAGAACGGCGGAGCGACGGGGGTATTTATAGAGGCGGAATCAGAGAGGAGGGCGGAGGGAGACGACGTGTCTCCCTCGCCGGAGGACGCCGGAGATGGAAACCCATACCGTCCGTGCGTTCGCACGGCCGGTATGGTGGGTTGCAGCGACCAGGGGGGTGTTCCTGCGACGGCTGACGACGCAGGGCACCCCCGGTTGACTTGCCAGCCCCTCCCCCTCACCCTGCGCGGCGCCATGCTCCGCGCAAGGTCGCCGGAGCATGGTGCTGGCAGGTTTTGGCAGGAGGGACCTGAATGCAAAGAACGAAGGAGAGTTAGGGGCAGAAATGTGAGGGTTCAAAAGTTGAGGGCCAAAAAGTAAATATATGAGGACCAAAGTGCAAAGTTGGTCAAGAAGGTTTCTTCTTAGGCTCAAGTTTTTATACATGACTAATTAGGACCTAAGGAATTTGATGGTGAATTTTATTTCTAGATTAAACCTTGTTTGACCGGTCAATTTATGCAAAAACCCAAATTAAGTTATTAATTGGGCATGGTTCTCAATGTAGGTCAAAATGGGATCTGAAGGCCAAATTGAAGGTTCTAAACCCTAGAGATTATTTTTCTATGAATTTTAGAGGGTTTATTCTATTTTTACTTTGCCTCGAACCTCGTGAATTGAAGTGGGTTTGTTTTAAGGTTACAGATTATCATTTAGTTCCTTGGAATTGCTGTAGCCCTTGTCAGATCATCCCACTTTCCTTCTTATTCGGTTTGCTTGACCTGTGTTCGGACCCTGAATTACCCTGTATGCATATTATATTGGTAAAATTGCATTTTTACCCCTTATGACTTGTTTTCTCCTTAAACTCAGAATTCTCTGAGTTAAGCCTTTCCTTGAGTTATGTAGGAGCTTTTATCCTTTGTATTGGGTCAAAATGAGCTAGTTATGGCTCATGATGAGGTTCTCATCATACCCCCATGCCTAGCTTTTGCTAGTCCCTTAGCAAAAACTTAAGGTTTCAACCCTTGTTCTAGACCATGAAGTTCTTAATAGCTTTAGATAAGTGCTTTTTTATTTGAGCTTAGATTAAGTTAGAATGCTGACCATAGGCCTAAAAGGTACTCTAGTACCAATCAAGATCCAAATCTGTCTAGCCTTAGCCTCAGTCTTTAGCAAAGGTTTTTAAGGCCCATAAGAACTAACCTAAGGTTTATTGAACTTTGTGGTTAAAGCACCCGTGCTTGAAATGATTTTAGCCCTGGCTCAGTTCGCAGTGCGTTTTATAAGAGAGAGATAGAAAGTTTTTCTGTTTGGAGAGTTTTCTCTCTCTTTTTCTTTTTAGTTCTAACCTAGGATTGGCTTTTCAACACGGTCTGTTTCAGATTCCTTGCTCCCATCATCAATCCTCAAGGGTTCCTGGCGATCGATGCTTCGAGATAGCACCGCCCATGGCAACCCCCGGAACCCTGGCTATTGAGATTTCGAGATAATCCCATCCATGGTGTTCCGTGGCCGAATCCAGACCCTGGCAATTGACACTTCGAGATAATGCCATCCATGGAATCTGAACCAGCAGAGTACTTACATGCCCCCAGTAGGATATGTAAATATCCTAAGAGACAAGCACCGAGGAGATGATATTTTGTTACGCATCTTCGAGGGGATTTCCCGCCTCTCCGCGCTGGGAACTCGTCCAAATCATCTTGTGTTGATCGGCCGCTCCTATTCTAGGTGTTCTTTTTAGAATTTTGCGACGCTTCTGCGTGATTTTGATTTTTACGCTTACTGAACCAGGCTGTGTGTGAGGTTAGGGTGCTTAGGTTACTGAGTCCCGTAAACCAAAAATTAGTTAACGAGGCCAAATACTCCCTAAGCCTTGGACCTAGTACTTAAGCTTTTCATTTTCCTCAACCTCTTGAGGATTGTCTAGATCTTAATGGGTACTAAGAGTCTATTCAAGAATGCCTAAGGTTTGCATTCTTACTAATCTCATTATGCACTTTTCAGTTATTTTCTTGAATGAGGTCTAGAACTTAGGTTAATTCCTTAGTTCCTTACTAATGACTATCACCTTTTCTCATAATTTTGTGCTCCTTTTTCATTTTGTTTCTTTTCTCCTTCTCCTTCACAAAATTTCCTTCTCCTCTTTTCCTCTTATTCTTTTTCAAAAATTTTTAATTTTTATGGTGTTTTTGGCATATGTGAATTTTTTTTTGTTTGAAACCCTTTTCTTACAAGTTTTGCACTTTCATACCCCCCCATGCCTAAGATTTGCAATGTCCTCATTGTAACCTAGGGGGTTTTTATTTAACTTAGTTCATTCCTTAAGACAGAAATTTGAATGAGTGAATGGGTTGGGTTGAATTTTTGCGGACGATTTCTAATCCTAGATGCAAGCATCTGAGGTGGGGTCGGCTGTCTACAAGGGTGAACCTTAAGTGCAAAAAGGTGTCAGAAAAAGTTTTGGATTTTTAGGAAAATGACGGGTTGCCTCCCGTTAAGCGCTGGGTTTTACGCCATCGGCTGGGCGTAATAAGCTCAAGGGGAATGGAGGATATAAGATGCTTCAGCCAAATCAGTAGAAGTTACATCAATGAACGGCTTGAGTCTCTGACCGTTCACGATGAAAGGTTCAGAATCGTGGCTGAGTGGACTGATTTCGATTGCTCCATTTCCAAAAACCTGTCGGACCAAATATGGTCCGACCCACTTGGATCTCAGTTTTCCTGGGAAGAGTTTTAGTCGGGCATCAAAGAGTAGGACCTTTTGATCAGGATGAAAGACCTTTCTCGAGATGTGTTTGTCGTGGAAGGCTTTAACCCGCTCCTTGTAGATTTGCGAGTTCTCGTACGCATCTAGGCGTAATTCATCGATCTCGCTGATTTGGAGTTTTCTGTGGGTCCCAGCCTTGGAAAGATCTAGATTACAGTTCCGTACTGCCCAATAGGCTTTATGCTCCAGTTCTACGGGAAGGTGGCATGCCTTTCCGTACACCAGTCTAAAGGGAGACATGCCCAATTGGGTCTTGTGGGCGGTCCTATAGGCCCACAATGCTTCCGGAAGTCGGGACAACCAGTCCTTCCTGTCAGGTCGAACAGTGACTTGCAGGATTTTCTTGATTTCCCGATTAGACAGCTCAGCTAGACCATTAGTTTGGGGGTGGTAAGGAGTAGAGATTCGGTGAGACACCCCGTATTTGGTCATCAGTGACCTAAACTGAGCATTTGTGAAATGGGTCCCCCCATCAGAGATTATTGCACGAGGAATCCCGAACCTTGAGAAAATGTTTTGATGAATGAATTTGAGAACGATTTTGTGATCACAGGTTCGGGTCGGTATGGCTTCGATCCATTTGGACACGTAGTCCACAGCCAACAGAATGTATTCGAAACCATCCGAAACAGGAAAGGGGCCTATAAGATCAATCCCCCAAACATCAAAGATTTCGCATACTAGAATCGGTTGCATAGGCATCATGCCGCGATGGCTCATGTTGCCCAAAGTCTGGCAACGACTGCATGCCTTGCAGTGACTGTACGCGTCTTTGAACAGTGTGGGCCAGTAAAAGCCGCACTGGAGGACTTTTGATGCGGTTTTATGCCCGGCGAAATGGCCACCGCATGCCTGGTCATGGCAGAAAGAGAGGATATTGTTGAATTCCCCTTCCGGGACACATCTCCGGATGATCTGATCGGCACCTATGCGGAAGAGGTACGGGTCTTCCCAAATGTAATACTTGGCATTGGAGCGTAATTTGTCCTTCTTGGCCTTCGGCCAATCGGACGGGATCTGATGAGATGCCAAGTAATTTACTACATTAGCAAACCATGGAAGGCTAGTACCAATAGTCAGCAGGTGCTCATCGGGAAAATGCTCGGTGATGGGTCTGGAAGGGTCAATTATTTCAGAAGGAAGACGGGACAAGTGATCAGCTACCACATTTTGCTTTCCCGCTTTGTTGCGAATCTCAATGTCAAATTCTTGCAACAGCAAGATCCATCGGATTAATCAAGGTTTCGCATCCTTCTTTGCAAGGAGATGCCTCACAGCTGTGTGATCTGAGTATATGATGACACGGGAACCCAGAAGGTACGATCTGAATTTTTCTAGGGCAAATACTACAGCTAGCAGCTCTTTCTCAGTAATTGTATAGTTACGCTGAGCCTCATCGAGTGTTTTGCTGGCGTAGTAAATGACCACAGGTTTCCCGTCAATTTTCTGCCCCAAAATCGCTCCTACAGCGAAGTCGGATGCATCGCACATGATCTCAAAGGGTTGAGACCAATCAGGGGACTGTAGGATCGGGGCTTGGGTGACTCGGTCACGCAGGATTTCAAATGCTTGAGTGCATTCCTTGGAAATTTCGAAAGGAACATCCTTGGAGAGAAGAGTGGTCAGGGGGCGCGCGATTTTTGAAAAATCAGGGATAAATCGTCGATAAAAACCGACATGCCCTAAAAAGGAACGGATGTCCCTGATCGAGCTGGGCATAGGAAGGTGAGAAATCAGATTAACCTTAGCTCGATCCACTTGGATACCTTTTTCCGAAATTGAGTGTCCCAGGACAATTCCCTCAGGCACCATGAAATGGCTCTTTTCCCAGGAAAGAACCAAATTCACATCGATGCACCGCCTGAGTATCTGGACCAAGTGCTGGAGGCAATCGTCGAATGATGCTCCGAAAACTGAAAAGTCATCCATGAAGACTTCCAGATAATCACCTACCATATCTGAGAATATGGCAAGCATGCATCGCTGAAAAGTAGCGGGTGCATTGCAAAGACCGAAAGGCATCCTTCGGAAAGCATATGTTCCGAAGGGGCAGGTGAACGTGGTCTTTTCTTGGTCCTCAGGATGGATTGCCACCTGGTTATAACCGGAGTACCCGTCAAGAAAGTAGAAGAACCTATTTCCCGCAAGTTTTTCGAGAATTTGATCAATGAAGGGTAGTAGGAAATGATCCTTCTTCGTGGAGGAATTGAGTCGGCGGTAATCTATACAGACTCTCCACGAGTTGGCTAATCGGGTAGGAATGATTTCTCCGGTCTCAGTCGTTATAGTGGTGAGTCCTGCCTTCTTGGGCACGACCTGAATTGGGCTCACCCAACGACTATCGGAGATCGGGTAGATGATTCCGGCATCTAACCACTTGATGATCTCCTTTTTCACGACCTCCTGCAGATTGGGGTTTAAGCGTCTCTGCATTTCACGAGAAGGTCGTGTGCCCTCTTCTGAATAGATATGATGAGTACAATAAGAGGGACTTATTCCAGTCAAATCATCGAGAGTCAATCCGATGGCTCTGCGATGTTGCTGGAGGACAACAATCAGACGGGATTCCTGTTCAGGACTGAGGTTGGAATTGATAATCACAGGAAGGGTCTGATTAGAACCCAAAAAGATGTATTTCAAGTGAGTAGGAAGGGGTTTCAGTTCGAGGATGGGGTTATCAGCAGCAGCGGGTGGTTCAGTATAGATGTGAGGTTCAAGGGTGGGAGTTACTGGGTTGTTCATATCTGGATTCGACTCCTCTGTTTGCGGGTCAAGATCCTTCTGTGGTTGATGAGGCATAATCGAGTTATTCTGGAAGTGTGATTCATCAACCAAAGTCCTAATGTCACAAATTTGTTCGATGACACCGCAATTAATTCCTTGTTGGGCCTTAAATATATCAATTTTCAGTGTTTGATCTCCAAACTTAAGCTCTATTTGGCCCTCCTCACAGCTGATGTTGGCTCTAGCAGTAGCCAAGAAAGGTCTCCCTAGAATGATTGGTGTATCCCTAGGGTTCTCAGGTGCATCCATATCTAAGACTATAAAGTCCACTGGAAAATAGAAATCCCGCACTCTTACGATAACATCCTCGAGAATCCCTTTTGGTGACTTTATAGATCGATCTGCTAATTGTAATGTCACCTCGGTTGGTTTTAGCTCAGATTCTTCTAGATGGTCAAGTAAGGATGTGGGTATCAGGTTTATGGATGCACCCAAGTCTAACAATGCTCTATCAAATTGGGTACCACCTATCTTGCAGGAAATCAGGGGAGTACCAGGATCTTTTGCCTTGGGTGGGAGTCTACTGAGGATTACAGAGCTGGCTTGCTCTGACAGAACAATTGGGCTCCCTCCTTTGGTTCGCGGCTTACGCTGGGGTGTACATATATTCTTTAGAAATCGTGCGTAAGCTGGTACGTGGCGGATTGCATCCATCAAGGGGATGTTTATGTGGACCTGCTCAAAGAGCTTGACCAGGTCCTCCTCAGGGGCCACGGGTTTGGTGGTCTTCTTTCACTTGGTCAAGGCCTCGGGAAACGGGATCTTGGTTGGTTCTTCTAGGATAGGTCCAGGTTGTGGATCCGGAACAGCGGTATCTTGGATAACTATCCTAGGGTCATGGTTATCAGGCTTGGAGTGGTTTGGATAATGCGGGTCTTGAGTTGTTTTACCACTACGTGTTGTTACAGAATTTAATCCAGCCTGATTTTGGTTTGGGTTTGGTAAGAGGGGTGGCTGCTGCTGAAATCCCGCATAAGAAGTTGAGGCTTCCATCTCGTCTGGAGATGGAGCAGTAGGGGCCTGATAAATCCATTGTGCGTGGTCTAAATTTGGATTCATAACGCGCTTCTGGGTTGGCACGTTATTTAGGTTAGGAAGAGGTTGGGAAGGGAGTGTGCCTGACTGGCGAGAATTTGCCAACTGGGCTAGTTGAGTTTTAACCTCTGTAAGTTCGTCCTTGTGCTGTTTTTGAATAGCCGCATTCGTTCTTTGAATGTCAGCCAGAGTCTGAAGGATTAGGGACATTTGATCCTAATTTGGCCCTGATGGATAAGTAGGGTTGGGCCGAGGCTGAGGCGGCTGGTAATGACGAGAGGGCTGTGGGAGGGACTGAAAAGGTGTTCTTTGGGTTTGGGAATTTCCCGCCCACTGAAAATTGGGATGGTTTCGCCATCCAGGGTTGTAAGTGTTGGAGAATGGGTCGTTCTGGATGGCGTTGAGGTCCTCGCAGGTCTAAGGAACCTCCTGAGAATCAGGGAAAGGGGGAATGGAGTTCCCCGGGCTGGTGTAGAAAGGATCGGATGATCCTCCGATCCGAGAATCAGATGGGGATGGATATGGATCCATCCTAGGGGAAGATCGGTGGAGGATGTTTTGCATAGTCTCCTGTGTGGAAGGAGGTTGTGCAAAGGAGTTACGCGCAGAGGTGGCTCACTGCAAGTGCTGAGTCAGCTCATCCACCTTCTTCTCAATGATTGAGACCTTGTCCAATCGACTGGCCATTAATTCCAGGTCGACTGATGCGGACAGGCCCTACGTCTCATGTGCTCCCTTAAGATTCGTCGCTGCGCGGGTATTCGTCCTGTCGAATAATCCCATGGAGTCATTGTTGATGGAGTTCTCGCACATGTTTTCGAGAATCTCCCATACGGTGTCTTCATGTTGACCCATGATGTTTCCTCCGCAAGTTGCATTGACGAAAAGGCGGATGTCCTCACGGAGTCCCTGGTAGAAAGATTGGACTTGTTCCCATTTAGGAACTCCGTGATGGGGGCACTTTCTCATGAGATCCTGAAAACGATCCCATGCCTCATGGAGAGGTTCTCCTGATTGTTGAGTGATGTGTGTAATCTGATTGCGCAAGGCGTTGGTCCGACCAACGGGAAAAAACTTTTTCACAAACTCGGATTGAAGTTCTTCCCAAGTGTTGATCGGCCGGGTCTGAGTTTGATACCAATGGGCGGCCTTGTCCATAAGAGAAAAGGAGAACATCTTCATGAGAAGAATATCCCGATTTTGCGCATCTGATCCAAAAGTGTGGGCCAGATGCTTTAGCTGTTTGATGTGCTGGAAGGGATCTTCAGAATTAAGCCCATGGAATTTAGGTATAGCATGAATCATGTTGGGCTTTAATTCGGAATCAGGTCCTCCAGTCGGGATTCTGACTCGAGGCTCAATGGCCACCGCAGCAGGATTGTAGTGGTCCCGCATCATAGGACGCTGTGGTGGGTGCACGAAGTTTTGGAAGAGGTCATTGAGTCGCTGGAGCTGGTGTTCCAGATTATTTTCTTCCTCAACTGGCTGAGCCATGATGGGGGAAGAAGAAGAACTTGGTTCTGAATCAGAAGAGAGAATAATGTGAGGGTGTTGCTGCACAAACACGGGTGTCGAGGCTTGCCTTGATGAGAGCGAATTTATAAAGGAGGTCTTAAGGGTGGTCTTAAGGACCTCCTTCCGTACATGCACTGTTGGAAGAGGTAAGTTTAGAAGGTGCTGGACCCAATCAAGACACCCAAAAATGTGTTGGGTGACTATAGAGGTGCGGG
This sequence comes from Thalassia testudinum, assembly GCA_037157565.1. Taxonomy (NCBI): domain Eukaryota; kingdom Viridiplantae; phylum Streptophyta; class Magnoliopsida; order Alismatales; family Hydrocharitaceae; genus Thalassia; species Thalassia testudinum. The sequence continues at coordinate 16,733,514 of JAZHRO010000015.1, read as the reverse complement.
GCAGATGGACCCCTTGATCAGAAAGATCGTCCACCTGAGAATTACCTGGGCAGCCAGAGAGGGAGAGTCCCGCGAAGACCCCTACACGGTAGAGCGTCCCCACGGGTTACAGGGTTTCCCCCACCCGACCTCTCTTGTCACTGCGGTTCCAGGTAGACCAGAATGGGGATCTTGACCTCTTAAGTCTACCAATTTTAAGATCAGGGTGCTTAAGGTTTCACTTGAACTTTAGTCTTTTAAGTGCAAAGAGTGACCTAATTTAAGGTTGGTTGACCCAAGAGGTCAACTTTACCTCTTGTTTTCTTTGAGAGCTTTTAGGTCTTGTCTTTTAGGGTTCAAGTGTTTAGAGAGCCAATTGTTTTAGGTTTTCTTTGAATAGGTATTTTCAATCAATGGTTTAGGCACACTTCTTTTGGATTTTCTCCATTCTTGATTTAAGTAGTGTGTCTCTAAAACCCTAATGTTGAATCTTATGTTGGCTCTACTTGGTCCAGTTAGTTCTTTGTTGGGTAATTAGGGCTCAAGCAAGAATGTGTTAGCCCTTAAATACCCTTAATAGTGTGCAGGACTAATGAGTTGAAAACATGCAACTCTTTATGGTTACTAAGTATGGAAGACAGGTTAGCCCTATATTGCTTGTTCTTTTCTTTTCTTCCTCTTTAGAGTTTAGGGGTTAATAGCGAGAGGAAAAATTTACCTGTCCTCGGAGTGGTTGTCGTGCGGTTGCTTGTCTTCTAGATTTCCTGTAGCTGCACAAAAGAGAGGAGATTATCAGAAATTAAAAAGAAACAGGAATGTTTACCTCTAGAATAGCCGTTGCTCCCCGGCAGCGGCGCCAAATTGATAGCGATGGCGTGAAGAGATAACCGGGTTTTATTGTTATGTCGTTGTAGTATAGCCAGTTATTGCCATCATTTCAAATATATAATTTTTTACTCGGAAAATAAAAGAGTTCCCGAGGTCGAACTCAGGGAGCAAGTTGTATTCTAGGGGTACAAAGTTTCTTTTACAAAAATATAGATAGATAGAGAGAGAGATGAAAATTTGTTGGCTTCTTCTTTCTCGTCTGTCTTCTTCTTTCTGTCTTCTTTATCTGCAGCAGTGGGTGATGTTCTTCTTCGTCAGTTCTTGTTTCTGCTCGTCTCTTTCTTTTTCTGCTCCCTTGCGGTCCTGTTCTTCTTCTTCTTCTTTCTTTCTTCTTTTCCTTTCTTTAGACGACCTTCTTCTCGTGCTCTTCTTCTTCTTTCAGTTCTTGTCTTGGCCTCTCTGCGTTCTCCTCTGCCTCGCCTTCCTTCTCCTTCTTTGCCTTCAGGACGTCGTCTGATTTTCCAATCAGACGACTTAAACCGCAGCTGCTACAGTGCCGCTCGGTGATCCTCCTTCCTTCAGCTTTCGTCTTCTTCCACGGTTCTTCTTCACCTGTGCCTGCACACTTACACAGCTTGATCAGAGAGGGGCAAAACCTATCTCTACCCTCCCCCGCGTCTCTCTCTCACAGAATCCGCTCATGGGATAGCTCTCCCAGAGCTGCCGGGTAGCCGGGTACGGGTCGCGCCCGGGTCCAGGCCCACCGGCGTGCGTGGTGGGCGAGGAGTGCAGGTCAGTCTAAGTCGGGTCGGGCCAGGTCCGCGGGGCGTGAGCGCGGACGAGACCGGGTAACCGGGCAGGTGAAGGGGACCTCACCCCGTGTGCTGAGGCAATAAGCCTCCAGCACTTTTTCGCTTTATACCGCTGCGTTCCTTCAGAGCCTTCCGAGGTGGGACTAAATGTCCCACCCCAATTTCGCGCCTGCGCGGAGGAAGCAGCCGGTAATCGCAGCGTTACGCGAGACCTTCGCGCGAGGGCTTCGACTCGACTGCAGCCTGGTGCTTCGCGAAGGTGCCTTGCGCTGTCTGGGAGCGTAACCTGGGCGTGACTCACCTGGGGCAGCAGGTGAAGAAGCTGCTTTGCTTCAACAATGGCGGCGACGAGCGCAGGTACCTGCCCATAGAAAAACGGCCTCTCGGCCCAATCAGAAACGCGGAGGACCTTCGCCGTGGCACGGCGAAGGTGGTCGGGGGGTGTGCAGGCGGCGGGGCGGAGCCTAAGGGCTGCCCTAGGTCGGACTGTGGGTCGGGAGATGGGTTTGTTCGGTGGAGTTGCAGGGGGTGATTTGGGGGAAGTGGAGGGGCGGAAATGGATCAGGGTGAGGAGGCGGAGATTATGTGCAGGTCGGCGAGCCGTGTGGGATGCTGGAGTGATGGGAGCGGCTCGCCGGAGGATGGCCGGAGGCAGAGAAGGTGAGGGTGATTGGTCGGAATCGAGGGCGACAGTAGATGTTTAAATTGAGGAAAAGGAAGAGGGGAAGAAGAGGAGTTCTACCTACTTAGCAGGACGAGGAGGGGCCGGAGCGGGCGACAGTCGTATCGACTGTCGCCGGAGAAGAAGATGCCCGGGGGAAGGGGCGGCGGCGAGCAGAGGGCCGGAGAGGCGCCAGCTGGGTGCGGCGTGGCGCGGGAAGAGCGAGGGAGAGCAACCCTGCAGCTGGTAGTGCGGCAGAGCGATGAGGAGGAAGAGGGGAGGCCGCCGGAGCTGGAGGGCTTCCTGTCGGAGTGGGAAGAGAGGAAGTGGGGGTCTTTCTCCATCAGGACCGAGCTCCTCAGAACGGCGGAGCGACGGGGGTATTTATAGAGGCGGAATCAGAGAGGAGGGCGGAGGGAGACGACGTCTCCCTCGCCGGAGGACGCCGGAGATGGAAACCCATACCGTCCGTGCGTTCGTACGGCCGGTATGGTGGGTTGCAGCGACCAGGGGGGTGTTCTTGCGACGGCTGACGACGCAGGGCACCCCCGGTTGACTTGCCAGCCCCTCCCCCTCACCCTGCGCGGCGCCATGCTCCGCGCAAGGTCGCCGGAGCATGGTGCTGGCAGGTTTTGGCAGGAGGGACCTGAATGCAAAGAACGAAGGAGAGTTAGGGGCAGAAATGTGAGGGTTCAAAAGTTGAGGGCCAAAAAGTAAATATATGAGGACCAAAGTGCAAAGTTGGTCAAGAAGGTTTCTTCTTAGGCTCAAGTTTTTATACATGACTAATTAGGACCTAAGGAATTTGATGGTGAATTTTATTTCTAGATTAAACCTTGTTTGACCGGTCAATTTATGCAAAAACCCAAATTAAGTTATTAATTGGGCATGGTTCTCAATGTAGGTCAAAATGGGATCTGAAGGCCAAATTGAAGGTTCTAAACCCTAGAGATTATTTTTCTATGAATTTTAGAGGGTTTATTCTATTTTTACTTTGCCTCGAACCTCGTGAATTGAAGTGGGTTTGTTTTAAGGTTACAGATTATCATTTAGTTCCTTGGAATTGCTGTAGCCCTTGTCAGATCATCCCACTTTCCTTCTTATTCGGTTTGCTTGACCTGTGTTCGGACCCTGAATTACCCTGTATGCAGATTATACTGGTAAAATTGCATTTTTACCCCTTATAACTTGTTTTCTCCTTAAACTCAGAATTCTCTGAGTTAAGCCTTTCCTTGAGTTATGTAGGAGCTTTTATCCTTTGTATTGGGTCAAAATGAGCTAGTTATGGCTCATGATGAGGTTCTCATCAGTAGAGGATGCAGAAAGGCGTTCCACATGTGAACGACTAAATAAACTTGAGGAGGAGGACCATGCCCAACTATAGGAGCTTGAGACGGCCCATAAGGAGTAAGGGAGCTTTATACATCGGCCAAGGCTCAACATAGGGCCATTTTAAAATTTATGTCCAAGTTCAAGGTGCAATTGGGACTAATGGGCAAACGGTTAAGAGGGTAAAGGAGTTGATCAAAACATTAGAAAAGTTCACCTCCAACTGTAAGGCCTATTGGGAATTCCATGATAAGGCATACTTCCACTAGGCATGTGCCTTAGTGGACTCCCGTGCAAAGATGTTTGCCCAAATGCTTGAGAAAGAGGTGGTTCTCACGAGGCAATATCTACCAAGGAGATGGTCTCCTGCCTCGAATGTGAGTTGGAGGAAGGGCAAGGCCATGGATTCCTTCGCATTGTATAATGAGCATCTCTCCAATGAGGTTCGACAATTGAAGAATAAGAGGAAGAGGCTTCAACTAGAGGTCGTCATGAAATTCTTCGCCACCAACCTCACGATGGAAGAAAAATAACAAAGGGTAAGGGAAGAGATAGGGAAGGCAACTTTGGAAGCCACCCAGTCTATTTTGGAAAGTAGTATAACCTCTCTACTTGAATTCCTCTATTGGTTAGCAATTGACCTTTTCTAGTTCCACAAGGAGCACGTGAGTAAAGGCCTTTTTCTAAGAGTGCACTTTAATTGTACTGGTGGATGTGGGAGCTCAGGAAAATGCCTAAGTGGAGGCAGTGGCAAAGGCAGGGGTGGGGTTGTCCAATCCAAGCAAGAGCAACATGGGTGGGGATTCTTAATCAAGCAAGGATGACCCCTCTTCCGACTAAGATGTGGACTTGATTCCTCCTAAAGACTTAGTTGACACTTTAGTGTCTTAACCTGTTGTCTTAAGCTCCCCTATCTTTCCTCTTTCTTTTTTTGTTTCTTAGCTATGCACTCAACTTTTTTACTACTCTTTTAGTTGTAAGGCTGCCCACCAGACTTTTGTAAGAGGAAATCTAGTGAATGAGAGCTCTTGTTAGTTTTCTATGTTGATTTATGTCTTAAATGCCCTTTCTTTTTTGTTTTCAAATTGTTTGAGTGATGCTTGAGTGACGAGTGGGTAGTTCAGGCCGATCAAGCGCCTGCTAAGGATCAGGTAATTAGGCAAAATAAGGTCTTAGGTTGATAGTGTGCCGTGAGTGAGGTATAGGTCGCTTGCCCAAGGCTTCCAACTCATATGACCTACTCGAATGTTAAGACCCACGACATCAAACGTCTTTTAAGACGTCTGGGAGTAGGTACAGACGTCTGGTAAGACGTCTAGATGCCTTCCCAGACGTCTAGAATTTAATTTTTGCGACGTACGATTGCGAGTCTGTGCGCATGCGCACGCAGAATGAACCTGCCACCCTCTTTTCTTCTCTCTCTTCCCTCCTCATCCAGCAAACACCTTTCCCCACCCCTCCACGCCTTCAAATACTCTCTTCCTCCCCTCTCCCTCACCACCACTCCACCGTCTCCTCCTTCTTCCAGTTAGCGTGAGAGTGAGAGAGCGAGGGTAGCAGCTGCTGCCGGGTGCACGAGGGGAGGAGGAGGTGCAGCGAGAGGGAGAAGAGGTAGAGCGCGTGAGGAAGAGAGAGTGAGCTCACCGGAGAAGCCCAGGGTCGGCCTGCCAGCGGGCACAAAGCGGGAGCGTGGTGCTGGGGGAAGTTGCCCTGGTGCTGCTGCAACTCAGGCAGCAGGCGGATGGAGCGCGACGCGGCCATGCACAGCAGGCGGAGGGCGAGGAGGTCCTGATTCTGGGAAATTTTCCCAGAATCAGACGTCTGGACCTACGTCTAGATGACGTAGGAGACGTCTGGAGGAAGATCCAGACGTCTGAAAAGTATAATATTTCTTTTCTTCTTCCTTTTGCTGGTACGGCCATGCAGGCGTTCCGCCGAGGGTTCTGCCTCATTGCCGTGTTAAGGACGGTTGCATACGCATGTAGGTTTCGTTCGGGAAGGCGCAAGGGCACGTCCTCCCACACGGATCAGACGTATGGCAAGTCACCAGACGGCGGAGAGCATCTCCAGACGTCTGGAGTAATAGACGGATGTCTAGAACTAGGTCCAGACGGTTCAGCAGGATCCTGGACATTTGAATAGCAGCGCAGAAGTAAGGTATGATTTGAACCATCATTTAAGACGTCTGGAAGGTGTTCCAGACGTCTGATTTGGGGCAGAGTTGTCTTTTTTGACTCGTTTAGGGTCCGTTCGAAGTCCGATTTCCACGTTTAAAATTTCGTTCTTCTCAGAATTAGTTCCTCTACTTGTTTAAAGTACTTGTATCTTGTTCTGAGTAGTTCCTTATGTTTGATCCTTATGTTAGGACCTCGTCCCGTTGCGATTCTAGGGGTTGCGGAGGCGTGCGAACCTGCTGATCACGCCCCCAGTACTCCCGATTTTGCGGGTATAGTGGCTCCCCTTGATTATTTATCAACATTTATGCACTTGTGAGATAAATAATAGATTATAAGATATGGCATGAACCCTAGGACTGGAAAACTAGATTGAATGATAGATCCTAGGATATGGCATGAACCTTAGGACTGGAAAACTAGATTAAGTAATAGATCCTACGATGCGGCATGAATGCTAGGAACAGAAACACTAAAACAAATGTCATGAATACAGGAAGTGCAAACTTGGAAAAGTAGAAAGAAAAATGATGATTGCCTGTAATTGGATAATAGCTGCTTGTATATGAATGTATATTAATTATTGGAAACACGGGCTATATGGGAATAAAACTGAAATGGTGAAACATAAAATGGCTTGGCTAGAGAAATATGAGCATGAACCCTACGGGGAATTAGGAGTAGAGCTCCTGAAAGGTAAATGGAATGGAATTGGGGAGGTGAGCTAGCCCTTGAGTATGGAGTACTAAGGAGAGCGACTGTCCCCCTGTTTAGTGCAGAGAGGAGCTAGTCGCCCCAGGGATACGAGGTTAGGTCTGGCCACTTTGTACCGACTTTTGGCCCTCGTGTACATAGTACCGGGGAGAGCTACTAGTGTAGGGAGAGCGCTAGCCACCCCACGGGCCCCGGGGTTCTGTTAGCCTTCCTACACCGACTTGTTAGGTCCACTGGGCAAACCAGGGTAGTCAGGCAAGGGTGCGAGGACTGTGGAGGGGCAAGACCCCTGTTTGGTTACTATGGAGGGGCTAGACCCCTGTTACTGAGAGGACTCTACCCTATACTGGTTCCGTACTGTGCTTTGGGGCGCACCCGTTAACGAAAATGACTGACCGCGTGCCAGTGTGGGGTAGCTACCCGTGCGCTTATCGCGTGTGCCGTAGTCACCGTTACGCCTGTCAGCGACCTTGGGGTGGTTGATTGAGGGTAGGACCACCACGGGGGACTCTCCCGACCAGGAGAGCACCACGTGCTACTTCTACTTTTCAGAAAATACTGCAACCAAGATCATTCCCACGAGGAACATTCGAGATCAAGAGAAAGATCTGAGAAATAATTCGAGAACAAGTAAATAGAGGAATAAAGAAAGAAACTAAAAACAACTGCTACTTGTCTTCTTTTACTGTTTTTCTTAGCTAGCTGGTTGCCACTCTACTCAGCGTTTCGCTGACGTGTCACCTTTGTCACCCTTTTCAGGACCAGGTGTTGAGCAGCCAGAGCCTGCAGCTGCGGAGGGTGCTGGGCCTAGTAGAGCCTAGTAGTTCTACTTGTGTTGTACCTACTGTACCATTTTTCTATTGTAGTAAATATATCTTGTTACACTTGTACCCTTTTATTGTAAACATCATATTTATGTACCTGTTTAAATTTTCTACTGTTGTGGTGGTGTGTAGTGTAGTTCTTTTCTTTGCTGCTGTACTTTGTTACTGTTAGGTGCATGCATGATGAATGTAGTTTATTTTACTACTCTTTTGGTTACTTTCTCGTTGGACGACTAGGTCTTGGGATCAGTCGAGTCGGTCCAATTCTCATGTCTCGTAGGGACTCGGGAATCGGGTCGTAACAAGATGGTATCAGAGTAAGGTCGTCCCGAGAAGTGAACCAACTGGTTGGAAAATAACCAATTCACGTTCTTGTAGCTGGAGTAGCCACCACAACGTACCTTTTGTCATCTATTTTAGACTTTTTGTTAGATATCGATTCGTATTGACGTCTTTTCTGTTCCGTGTTTGCATCTCCTTGCAGGTGATGCCTCGATAAGGAGGTAGCGAGGCAGGCCGCGGACGCGGCCAAGGACAAGGTCGGAGGGGTGGGCGCGTTGAGCCTGACGCCTCTGTGGACCAGTCACTGCTTCCGGGCATTCAGGCCCAGGACCTTGCTCAGCTGATACGGGACATCGTGCGAGAGGAGCTCCACCTGCTGCCACGAGCGCCTCTCCCTAGGGCTGCAGAGGGGAAGTCCTCTGTGGGACCACGCGACGGACATGGCGCTGGATGCGGGGGAGGGAATGGGCCTCCACTGCCCCCACCTTCCTCCGGCACTTCTGAGCACGAGGCTTCTTCACCTGGAGGCACACCAGCATCTCCATTTCAGCGCCACTTTGAGCTTTTCGGACAGTTCCGAAAGTTGAAGCCCCCCTTCTTCAAAGGGGATGAGGACCCGACCAAGGCGGAGGATTGGCTCGAGAAGATCGAGAAGGTTTTTGACACCCTTCGCCCTCCTGTGAAGTGCCTCGTGGCCTTTGCCACGTACCAACTGGAGAGCACGGCACACAGGTGGTGGAGGGCGGTCAGGGGACAGGAGAGGGACAAGCCGACTTGGAATCGGTTCGTCACCCTCTTCTACAAGCATTACTTTCCCCAGACATGGTAGGACCAGAGGAGGGGGAGTTCCACACTCTCCGCCAGGGGACAATGACTGTGAGCGCGTACTGTATGCATTTCCTGGAGCTATCTCGTTTCGCAGCAACAGCCATGGCTACTGAGGAGTGCCTTTGGAGGTTCACCGAGGGGCTCCAGCCTGCGATTCGGGGGTATGTTAAACCCCTGAAGCTGCCTACATTCTCAAGGGTGGCAGAGACAGCTATGACATATGAAGAGACCAACCCGTTCGCATGCGACACTGACAGCGGGCGGAAGAGGCCCTATTAGCCAGACTTCTCACAGGGCCGACGAGAGAGGAGACACGTGGCGCCCGCAGGAGAGCCGTCACGTTTTGCGGGGCCATCAATGGCTTTTGGGGGCCCTCGACGGGGGCCAGCTACAAACACTGGACCCCCGCCCAGCCGACAGCAAGGACCCACTAATGGTGGGAGTCGAGTCCCCATTTGCTACCAGTGTGGCCAATCGGGCTTCATCAGGAGGGACTACCCATCTAGGGCAGGAGGTCAGCAGATGCTTCCCGCGCCGAGCACTGGAGGGCGAGTAGGAGGCCGCAGTTTCCAAGCGCGAGGAGGAGGACAACAGTCACAGGGAGGGTTCCGGCCAGCAGCTACCCGTCCGACGCAGAGTGTGGTTGTTTCGTCCGCATCTAGGGCTGAGGGGCATATCAACGCCCTGACACACAGGGATGCTAGAGCTTCGGGATCAGTGGTGGCAGGTATGGTTTCAGTTTCTGGCAGACTTGTTTACACGTTTTTCGATTCTGGTCCTACACACTCATTTGTCACTACCAATTTTGCGGTTAGTTTGGGGCAGGGCTGTATGTGGTTAGAGGATCTGTTCGTGATCAAAGGTTCGAGTGGTCAGCAGTTTGTAGCTGAGGAGGTATACACAGGTTGCGAGGTCAATGTTGGGGGACACAGCCTTCCCGTTGACCTGATTATGATACAAATGGAGGACTTTGGCGTAATTTTGGGGATGGACTGGCTGTCCGCTTACCATGCCTTGGTGGACTGCTTTGAGAGGAAGATCGTCTTCTCCATACCGGAGTTGCCTTCTTTCAAGTTCCACGGGCAGCCAGTGGACGGAGGTTTCAGGTGCATTTCTACACTTCGGGCGGCGAGACTTTTGAGCCAGGGGTGTGAGGGTTTCCTAGCTTGTGTGGTGGCGGAGCCCAGCCCTGTGGTAGATTTCCAGAGTATCCCGGTGGTCAGAGAGTATCCCGACGTGTTCCCAGATGAGTTGATAGGATACCACCCGAGCGTGAGATCGAGTTTGAGATCTCACTGATACTAGGGACCGGCCCCATCTCCACAGCACCGTACAGGATGGCACCACTTGAGCTGCGAAAGCTCAACTCTCAGTTGCAGGATCTTCTGGAGAAGGGCTTTGTGAGGCCTAGTGCATCTCCCTGGGGAGGCCTGGTTTTGTTTGTAAAGAAGAAGGATGGTACCCTACACCTTTGTGTGGACTACAGACAGCTGAATAGGGTCACCATCAAGAACAGGTATCCTCTGCCGAGGATTGATGACTTGTTTGACCAGCTGCGGGGTGCCACGGTATTCTCCAAGATCGACTTGAGGTCTGGATACCACCAGTTGAGGATCAGGGAGGCAGACGTCTCCAAGACAGCTTTCCGCACCCGGTACGGACACTACAAGTTTCTGGTCATGCTGTTTGAGCTGACCAATGCCCCCACTGCCTTCGTGGATTTGATGAACCGGGTGTTTAGACCGTACTTGGACCAGTTCGTGGTGGTATTTATTGATGATGTACTCATCTATTCTTGAGATCAGGCGCAGCATGGACAGCACTTACGGATGGTTTTGGACACACTGAGACGACGTAGGCTGTACGCCAAATACAGCAAGTGCGAATTCTGGTTGAGGGAGGTGACCTTCTTGGGCCATGTGATCTCCGGGGATAGCTTAGCTGTGGACCCAGCCAAGGTTGAGGTAGTGCTCAGGTGGGAGAGATCGCGTACAGTTATAGAAATCCACAGTTTCTTGGGACTGATAGGCTACTACAGGCGGTTTATCAGGGGCTTCTCGCAGATTGCACGTCCTATGACACAGCTGACCCGGAAGGATGTGCCCTTTTCTTGGACAGATGCTTGTGAGGCATGCTTTCAGGAGCTGAAGGAGAGGCTGACTTCGGCTCCTGTGCTCACCATCCCAGACAGTAATGGCAAGTTCGTTGTGTACATGGATGCCTCTTTGCAGGGGTTTGGGGGTGTGCTCATGCAGAGAGGTCACGTTATCACTTACACTTCATGGTAACTGAAGCCCCATGAGCATAGCTACCCTACCCACGACTTGGAGCTGGCAGCTGTCGTCTTCGCGCTAAAGACTTGGAGGCACTACTTGTACGGTGAGACCTTTGAGATTTTCACATATCACAAGAGCTTCAGATACTTGTTTGATCAGAAGGAGCTCAACATGAGATAGAGATGTTAGTTGGAGCTCCTGAAGGACTATGACTGCAGCATTTCATACCACCTGGGAAAGGCCAACGTGGTAGCTGACGCCTTGAGCCTGAAGGCACCTGCCCACTTGGCCAGTTTACAAGCTGTAGAGTTGGAGCCTCATGGAAGAGATGGGCAGTTGGCGACCCCTAGAGTTACTGGGGCACTGTGGGGCAGTGACTGTGACACAACAGACGAGGCCAGAGCTGTAGACCGCATCATCATAAGATAGATGGCCGACCCGTACTTGCAGTCATTGTGTGACAGAGTGCTGTCAGGAGACCCTGGAGATTTCTCTTTTACAGACCAGGTACTACGCATGAGGGTACGTTTGTGCATTCCCAGGGATGAGGAGATGTTGAGAGAGCTCCTGACTGAGGTACACGGTTACAGGTTCACCATACATCCCGGAAACACAAAGATGTACCATGATTTGAGACGTGACTTTTGGTGGAGGGGGATGAAGTGGGATGTGGGTGAATTCATACAACAGTGTTTAATGTTCCAGCAGGTGAAGGCCGAGCATCAGAGGCCTGCAGGGTCGTTGCGGCCACCTCCAGTGCCAGAGTGGAAGTGGGAGAGCATCACCATGGACTTGGTGGTAGGCTTGCCTGTTACCCAGCGAGGACACGACGCAGTCTAGGTGATCGTTGACAGATTGACGAAGACGGCATGTTTCTTGCCGATCCGAGTCACCTTGGGACCAACACAATTGGCAGAGAGGTATATCCACGACGTAATATGTCTACACGTAGTTCCACGGGAGATCGTATCTGACTGGGATACCCGTTTTACATCCCAGTTTTGCGCTGAGTTTTAGCAGGCCTTAGGGACACTGTTGAGGTTTAGTACAGCTTACCACCCCTAGACGGACGGACAATCTGAGCGCACAATACAGACACTTGAGGACCTTCTGCGTGCTTGTGTACTAGACTGGAGGGGCTCTTGGGAGGAGCACTTGCCCCTGGTGGAGTTCGCATATAATAACAATTATCACTCGAGCATCGGCATGGCACCCTACGAGGCTCTGTACGGATAGAGGTGCACGGCACCCTAGAGTTGGGTTGAGGTGGGGACCAACTGGGAGGTTGGCCCCAGGCTAATCCAGCAGAGTCAGGAGGTAGTCGAGCAGATTCATAGGCGACTCCGCACTGTCAGGAGCAGACAGAAGAGCTTGCAGATCGAAAACGCAGAGAGGTACAGTTTGAGGTTGGGGACCACGTCTTCCTTCGCGTTTCGCCCATTAAGGGCCTGCAGCGGTTTGGGGTGAGAGGGAAGCTCGCGTCGAGATTCGTGGGACCCTTTGAGGTCCTGGAGCAGGTTGGACTCGTTGCTTACAACCGTGCCCTTCCTCCTCAGCTTTCTGGTGTGCACGACGTGTTCCACGTGTCCAACCTCAGGAAATACGTCGCTGATCCCAGTCACGTCCTGTGCCACGAGAACGTCGAGGTGGGTGACGACCTGACCTACCCCGAGCGGCTAGTGCATATTCTTGACCGAGCCGTCCGGAGTTTGAGACGGAAGCAAGTACCACTGGTGAAGGATTTGTGAAGGAGGCAGCGGTACGAGGAGGCTACCTGGGAGCCTGAGGCGGCGATGCGGGAACGGTACCCGGAGCTCTTTGAGGGTACGCCTTTTCGGATCGGCTTCTATCCTCTTTGAGTTTGTTATGCATATATCGTTCTTTTCCGCACTCTAGTTAGCGCAAGTTTTGGGGACGAAACTTCCTTTGAGTTTGTTATGTTGTTAAGACCCACGACATCAAACGTCTTTTAAGACATCTGGGAGTACCAGATGTCTGGACGCCTTCCCAGACGTTTGGAATTTAATTTTTACGGCATACGATTGCGAGTCTGCACGCATGCGCACATAGACTGAACCCGCCACCCTCTTTTCTTCTCTCTTCCCTCCCCGTCCTGCAAACACCTTTCCCCACCCCGCCACGCCTTCAAATACTCTCTTCCTCCCTTCCCTCTCCCACACCACCACTCCACCGTCTCCTCCTTCTTCTTCTAGTTAGCGTGAGAATGAGAGAGTGAGGGCAGCAGCTACTGCTGGGTGCGCGCGAGGAGGAGGAGGTGCAGCGAGAGGGAGAAGTAGAGTGCATGAGGAAGAGAGAGCGAGCTCGCCGGAGAAGCCCAGGGCCGACCGGTGGGCGCATAGTGGGAGCGTGGTGCTAGCGGAAGTTGCCTCGATGGTGCTACAGCTCACGCAGCAGACGGACACGGCGCGGCGCGGCCGTGCGCAGCAGGCGGAGGGCGAGGAGGTCCTGATTCTGGGAAATTTTCCTAGAATCAGACATCTGGACCTACGTCTAGACGACGCGGGAGACATCTGGAGGAAGATCCATACGTCTAAAAGGTACAATATTTCTTTTCTTCTTCCTTTCGCAGGTACGACCATGCAGGCCATTCCGCCGAGGGTTCTGCCTCATTGCCGTGTTAAGGACGGTTGCGTACGCGTGCAGATTTCGTTCGGGAAAGCGCAAGGGCACGCCCTCCCACACAGATCGGATGTCTGGGCAAGTCACCAGAAGGCAGAGAGCATCTCTAGACGTCTGGAGTAATAGACGGGCGTTTGGAACAAGGTCCAGACGGTTCAGCGGGATCCTGGATGTCTGAATAGCAGTGTAGAAGTAAGGTATTGTTGTCAACGATTTTGTGCGGATTTAAAGGCGTATTACGTTGTAGTAGAACCGACAAAACGTTTAAACAAATATAAATAATTTTATTACTCGAACAACTAGAGTATCCGAGGTCGAACACAGGGAGCAATCTCAGTACTTTCTAAAACCCAAGAATACAACTGTTAAATGCAAATATAATTGATTCAAAGAGTTTTTTAAAAAAAGTAGAATTAGACGTCTGATTTATGTATCAGACGTCTTAAATGTGATCTTTCTTTCTTTCTTCCTTCTTCTCCTTTCTGCTTCTGTATCTTTCCTTCTTCTGCTTTGCCTTTCTGATCTCTTTGCAATCTTCCCTTGTCCTTCTTCTTCTTCTCTGCGAAGACTTCTAATCTTTTTGCTTTCCTTCTTCTCCTGCGAAGGCTTCTTTCTTCTTCTTCTGTCTTCTTCTTTGGCTTGCTTTCCCTTCTTCTGCAGTGGCCAAGTCCTTCTCCTGCGATCAGCCTGCCTACACAGGAGCAAAACCTAACCCTTCTCCCTCTACCCGCGCGTCTCTCTCTCTCAAGCAATTCACTCTGAGCTGCTCTCCCAGAGCCACAGGCATAATCGGGTCGGATCGTACCCGGGACCAGGCGCACCTGAAGGTGGTGTGATGCGCGAGGAGTGCGTAGGTCTAGGTCGGGTCGGATTCGCCAAGTCCGCGTGGTCAGGCCGCGGACGAGGCGGGTGGGGTCAGTGAGGGACCTCACCCCTGTGCTTACTCAGGTGATAAGAGTATATCACAAAAATAATTTATAGTGTACCTGAGGTTTGTAATCCCACGATGTGGGACTAAAGGTTTCGTCCTTCCCTCACGTGCGCCCGCAGACTCTCGTGTGCAATTACCCACGCTGAAGGCCCTGCTGGTGCTCCTCGCTGACTCAATCACCTCGCGACACTTGCGAGAGTCTGCTGCACTTGCCGCCTGGGAAGCCTGACGCCTGCTGCTGCTCCAAGCTTCCTGCTGCTTCGGCTGTTAATGGCGGCCGGGGCGTTCACCTGAGATTCCACAGAACGGCCTATTGGCCCAATCAGAATAGCTGGAAACCTTCGCCGTAGCACGGCGAAGGCGGTGGGTGATGCTGCAGGTTGCCGGTCGGCCTAGGCGTGCGCGCCTAGGTCAACCTGTGGCCGGAGATGGTGGGTTGGTCGGGGGGTGCTTGTAGAGGTCTGGAGTGGCAGTGATGGGGTGGAATGGGTTCCTGGTGGTGAGGCGAAACTCACGAGGTGGTTGGCGAGCCGTGTGGAGTGGCGAAGTGGTGTGGGCGGCTCGCCGGAGTGCAGTCGAAGGCGAGGAAGATGGAGGCGGTTAGGTACTGTCGAGGGGTAATCAAGTAAAATAGTTGGGGGAAAAGAGAGAGGAGAGGATGGAGAACGTATCTATGATTGTCTGGAAGGAAGGAAGGCGGCGGAGAGGACGGCTCGTAACTGCCGTCGTAGGGGAAGAAAGACCCTGAGGGAGGAAGCGGCGACGAAGACAAGGTCAGAAGCGCGCGCGCGGGGTACAGCGCGACGCAGGAGGAAGCGGCGGAGAGGACTCTGCTGCTGGTATGGCAGCAGAGCGACGAGGAGGGGAGGAGGTCACCGGAGCTTGTGGGTCGTTTGGCCGGAGATGGGAGAGGGAGGAATTTGGAAGGGATCTCCGTCAAAATCAAGCTTTGCCTCTTCGGCTGGAGTTGTGGGTTCTTATATAGGCGCTGGATTGGGTGTGCAGGGCGTGAAGGGCACGTAATTGCCTGAGGTTGGTCGCCGGAGATGGAAAGGAGTTAGGATACCCAAATCTCTCGTGCGTTCGCACGAGAGATTGGGTTCACACCAGCGATTGTAATTGACTTTATAAGGAAGGGAATTCCTCAGAGAATCCTCCTTCCATTTCTGGGAGGGAATCTCTGAGGGATTAGAGAGCAATCCCTCTCCGAACCTCGCCGAAGCTCGGTTCTGCCCTAGCAATGGCGGCAGGACCGGTTTGCAAAGGAGGCGAAGAACCTAGGGGGTTCTCTGCAACGGTATTCAAAAGATAGGGACCAATTTGTGATTTGGGTGTACTAAATTGCAAAGTAGGTCAAGATGACCTCTCCTTAGGTCCAAATTTTGGTATAAACCTAATTTGGACCTAAGGAATCCAATGGCGAAGTTGAATTTCAGGTTTGACCTCGTTTGACTGGATATTTTGCGTAAAAACCTAAATTAGGTTAATTGAAGAGCTAGGACCCTAATCTAGGTCAAACTAGGTTCCAAAGGCCAAATTAAGTGTTCTAAACCCTAGAGTATGTTTTTCCATGATTTGTAGAGGGTTTACTTGCTTTTTGTTCTGACCGGAACCTTGTTAATTTAAGCGGATCTGTTTTAGGGTTACCAAGTGTCATTTAGTTCTTAGATTGCACATGAACCCATTTCTGATTGACTCAACCCACTTTTTATCTCATTTAGATCATTTGACCTATGTTTTGCCTCTGAGAAATCCCGTTTATGTACTGCAATGGTAAAATTACAGTTTTAACCTTTATTTCATGTTTTCTTCTCAGAGCACTTGTTCCTTCAGTTAGGCCTTCTTCTAGGTTATGTAGGAGCTTTTATCTTATTTATTGGGTCAAAATGAGCTAGTTATGGCTCATGATGAGGCTCTCATCATACCCCCATGCCTAGCTTTTGCTAGTCCCTTAGCAAAATTTCAAAGTTTCAACTTCCATTCTAGACCCTGAGTGTCTGTCAACAATGATAAGTGCTTCTCCTTTTCTTTTGTGATTAGGTAGGAATGCCGACAATTGGTCTAGAGGTACTCAAGTACCAACCAAAATCCGGACCTGTTCCGCTTTAGCCTCAGTCCTCCGCAAAGGTTTCTACGGCCCATAGAAACTAACCTAGGGTTTGTTGGACTCCGCGGTTAAAGCACCTGTGCTTGAGACATTTTTAGCCTAAGTTCAGTCTGCAGTGCGTTTTTTGTAGGAGAGAGATAGAGGATTTATTTGTTTGGAGAGCTTTTCTCTCTCTTTTCTTTTTATTTCTAGCTTCGGATTAGCTTCTCAACACGGTCTGTATCGGATTCCTCGTCCCCATCATCAATCCTCAAGGGTCCCTGGCTTTCGAGATTTCGAGATAATCCCGCCCATGGCAACCCCCGGAACCCTGGCTTTCGAGATTTCGAGATAATCCCGCCATGGCGTTCCGTGGCCGAATTCAGACCTTGGCGATCGACATTTCGTGATAATGCCACCCATGGTATCTGAACCAGCAGAGTGCTTACATGCCCCCAGTAGGATATTTAAATATCCTAAGAGACAAACACCGAGGAGACGATATGTTGTTACGCATCTTCGAGGGGAATTTCTCGCCTCTCCGCGCTGGGAACTCGTCCAAATCAACTTGTGTTGATTGGCCGCTCCTAATGTAGGTGACTTTTTCAGAATATTAAACGCTCTTGCGTGTTTTGGATGTTTTATTCTCACTGAACCAGACTGTGTGTGAATTTGGGGTGCTTAGGTTACCGAATCCCGCAAACCGGAGGTCAGTTAACGAGGCCGAATACTTCCTAAGCCTTAGACCTAATACTTAAGTTTCGCATTTTCCTCAACCTCTTGAGGATTATCCAGATTTTAACGGATACGTGAATTTTTAAGCTAAAGATACTAGCCCAAAAGGCCTAAGACCAGCGTTCCCGCTAATCTCTTGTTATGTTTCCTTAGAACTTTTTCTTTTGTTTCTTTTCTTGATCTGGTCTAGAACTTCAGTTAATTCCTTAATCTTTTACTAATGACTTTTTCTTTTTCATTTTCATTTTGTGCTCCTTTTTGTCATTTTTCCTTCTTTTCCTCCTCTCATTTGTATGACCCTGAATTGTTCCTCCCCTCTATCAAGTCTCTCTCTTTTTTTTATTTTTATGTGAAATCCTTTCTTGATATGAATTTTCTGACATTTTGCACTTTCATACCCCCCCATGCCTAAGATTTGCAATGTCCCCATTGTAAATTAGGTGGGTTCGAATTCAGCTTAGTTCATGTATTAGGATAGGTGTGTGGTGAGTGAATGGGTCGAAGTGACTTGTTGCGAACGATTTCTAATCTCGGGTAGGTATACCTGAGGTGAAGTCGGTTGTTCTAATGGATGAACCCTAAAGTGCAATATGAGTTCCGCATAGAGATGTCAGAAACGGTTTCGGGTTTTTCAAAGAATGACGGGTTGCCTCCCGTTAAGCGCTGAGTTTTACGCCATCGGCTGGGCGCAATGAGCTCAAGAGGAATGGAGGGTAAAGGATGACTCAGTCAAATCTATATCGGTCATGTCAATGAACGGCTTGAGTCTCTGCCCGTTCACGAAAAAGGGTTCAGAATCGTGGCTGAGTGGGCTGATTTCAATGGCTCCATTTCCGAAGATTTGTCGGACTAGGTAGGGTCCGACCCACTTGGATCTTAGCTTTCCTGGGAATAATTTTAGTCGGGCATCAAAGAGTAAAACTTTTTGACCAGGATGAAAGACCTTTCTCGAAATGTGTTTGTCGTGAAAAGCTTTAACCCGTTCTTTGTAAATTCGCGAGTTCTCATACACGTCGTGGCGTAATTCATCGATCTCGCTCATTTGAAGTCTTCTGTGGGTTCCAGCCTTAGAAAGGTTGAGATTACAGGTCCGTACTGCCCAATAGGCTTTATGCTCCAATTCGACGGGGAGGTGACATGCCTTCCCGTACACTAGTCTGAAGGGAGATATTCCTAATTGGGTCTTGTGGGCTGTCCTATAGGCCCACAATGCTTCTGGAAGCCGAGAAGACCAATCTTTTCTATCAGGTCGAACAGTAACCTGAAGGATCTTCTTGATCTCTCGGTTAGATAGCTCAGCTAGACCATTAGTTTGGGGGTGGTAAGGAGTAGAGATTCGGTGTGACACCCCGTATTTGGTCATCAGTGACCTGAACTGAGCGTTCGTAAAATGGGTCCCTCCGTCGGAAATTATAGCACGAGGAATCCCGAACCTTGAGAAAATGTTTTGATGGAGGAATTTTATAACGACTTTATGATTGTTGGTTCGGGTCGGAATGGCTTCTATCCACTTGGACACATAGTCAACTGCGAGTAAGATGTATTCAAAGCCATCCGAGTTCGGAAAGGGTCCCATGAAATCAATCCCCCAAATATCAAAAATTTCGCATACCAAGATCGGCTGTAGAGGCATCATGTCTCTATGGCTCATGTTGCCCAGAGTCTGGCAATGGGAACATACCTTACAGTGATCGTATGCATCCTTGAAAATTGTTCGCCAGTAGAAGCCACACTGGAGGACTTTCGATGCGGTTTTATGTCCAGAAAAATGTCCACCGCATGCCTGGTCATGGCAGAATGAGGGTATGTCTTTGATTTCTACTTCCGTGACGCACCGTCGGATTATCTGATCAGCACCAATGCGGAAAAGATACGGGTCTTCCCATAGGTAATACTTGGCATCGGAACGCAATTTGTCCTTTTTGGCCTTCGACCAATCGGGCGGAATCTGATGTGATGCCAGGTAATTAACTATATCGGCGAACCATGGAAGACTTGTACTGATAGTCAGGAGGTGCTCATCAGGGAAATGTTCTGTAATAGGTCCGGAAGGATCAATAATTTCAGAAGGAAGGCGGGACAAGTGATCAGCTACCACATTGTGCTTTCCCGCCTTGTCACGAATGTCGAGGTCAAATTCTTGCAATAGCAAGATCCAGTGGATTAGTCGAGGTTTCGCGTCCTTCTTGGCAAGGAGATGCCTTACAGCTGTGTGATCCGAGTATATGATAATACGGGAACCCAGAAGGTATGATCTAAATTTTTCCAGGGCAAATACTACGGCCAGCAGCTCTTTCTTAATAACCGTATAGTTACACTGAGCCTCATCCAGTGTTTTGCTGGCGTAGTAAATGACCACAGGTTTCCCATCAATTTTCTGGCCCAAAACTGCTCCTACAGTGAAGTCAGATGCATCACACATGATCTCAAAGGGTTGAGACCAATCAGGGGACTGTAGGATTGGGGCTTGGGTGACTCGGTCACGTAGGATCTCAAATGCTTGAGTGCATTCCTTGGAAATTTCGAAAGGCACATCCTTGGAGAGAAGATTGGTCAGGGGGCGCGCGATTTTGGAGAAATCAGGGATGAATCGACGGTAGAAACCGACGTGCCCCAAAAAAGATCGAATGTCCTTAATCGAGCTAGGCATAGGGAGCTTGGAAATCAGGTTAACCTTAGCTCGATCCAGTTGGATGCCTTTCTCTGAGATTAAATGTCCCAGGACAATTCCCTCAGGCACCATGAAATGGCTCTTTTCCCAGGAAAGAACCAAATTCACCTCAATGCACCGCCTGAGTATATGGACCAAGTGTTGGAGGCAATCGTCAAATGATTTTCCAAAAACTGAAAAGTCATCCATGAAGACTTCCAGATAATCACCTACCATATCTGAGAATATGGCAAGCATGCACCGCTGAAAAGTTGCAGGTGCATTGCAGAGACCGAATGGCATCCTTCGGAACGCGTACGTCCCGAAGGGGCAGGTGAATGTGGTTTTTTCTTGGTCCTCTGGATGGATTGCCACCTGATTGTAACCGGAGTACCCGTCAAGAAAGCAGAAGAATTTATTTCCCGCTAGTTTCTCGAGGATCTGATCAATAAATGGTAGTGGGAAATGATCCTTCTTCGTGGAGGAATTTAGTCTTCTGTAATCAATGCAGACTCTCCACGAATTAGCTATTCGGGTAGGAATGACTTCCCCGGTTTCAGTCGTGATGATGGTAAGTCCTGCCTTCTTAGGCACCACTTGTGTTGGACTCACCCAACGACTGTCGGAGATCGGGTAGATGATCCCTGCATCTAACCACTTAATGATCTCCTTTTTCACGACCTCCTGTAGGTTAGGTTTTAGGCGTCTTTGCATTTCTCTTAAAGGTCGTGAGCCTTCTTCCGTGTAGATTCGATGTGTGCAGTATGAAGGGCTTATACCAGTCAAATCATCTAGAGTCCATCCAATGGCTCTACGATGTTGTTGGAGAATAGAAATCAAACGGAGTTCCTGGTCAGGTGTGAGTCGAGAATTGATAATCACAGGAAACGTCTGATTTGAATCCAAAAAGACGCATTTTAGATGTTCAGGAAGGGGCTTGAGTTCCATGACAGGATTGTCAGCAGCAGCGGGTGGTTCGGGGTTTGTATCGGGAGCAATGGTAGGAGTCATAGGTGTGTCTAGATCATGTCCGCACTCCTCTGTTAGCGGTTTTTGATTCTCTAGTGGTTGATCAGGAATACTCAGGTTGTCCTCTATATGCAGTTCATTAACCACGGTTTCGACATCACAAATTTCCTCTATCACCCCGCAATTAATCCCTTGATGGGCCTTGAAAATGTCAATCTTCAGATTTTGATTCCCAAATTTTAATTCTATCTGGCCCTCTTCGCAGTTTATATTGGCCCTAGCAGTGGCCAAAAAGGGTTTCCCTAATATGATTGGTGTGTCCCTTGGGTTCTTAGGTGCATCCATGTCCAGTACTATGAAGTCCACTGGGAAATAAAAATCTCGTACCCTAACAATGACATCCTCGAGTATTCCTTTGGGTGACTTGATGGATCGATCGGCTAACTGCAATGTCACCTCAGTGGTTTTAAGTTCAGATTCTTCAAGGTGGTCAAGGAGGGATGTAGGTATTAAATTTATGGAGGCACCTAGGTCTAGTAGGGCTCTATCAAGTTGAGTTTCACCAATTTTACAAGAAATCAAGGGAGTTCCTGGGTCTTTAGCCTTAGGTGGGAGTTTGCTCAAGATGACAGAGCTGGCTTGCTCTGATAGTACGATTGGGTTCCCATCCTTGGTTCGCGGCTTACGTTTAGGTGTACATATGTCTTTCAAGAACCTTGCATAAGCCGGTATGTGGCGGATTGCATCCATCAACGGGATGTTTATCTGGACCTGTTCAAAGAGCTTGACAAGATCCTCCTCAGGAGCCACAGGTTTGGTTGTCCTTTTTCCTTTGGTCAAGGCCTCAGGAAATGGGATCCTAGTTGGTTCCTCTAAGATAGGTCCAGGTTCTTGATCTGGGACAGTAGTATCTTGGATGACTACCCTAGGGTCTTGGCGATTATCAGGCTTGGAGTGGTTCGGATAATGTGAGTCTTGTGTTGTTTTACCACTACGTGTTGTTACAGAGTTTAATCCGGCCTGATTTTGTTTGGGTTAGGTAGGAGGGGTGGCTGCTGCTGCAATCCTACATAAGATGTTGAAGCCTCCATCTCGTCTGGTGATGGAGTAGCAGGGGCCTGATAAATCAAATGTGCGTGGCCTGGATTCGGATTCATAACGTGCCTTTGGGTCGGTACGTTATTTGGGTTGGGCAGAGGTTGCGAAGGAAGGGTGCCAGGTTGGCGGGAATTTGTCATCTGGGCCAGTTGGTTGCGAACCTCTGTGATCTCGTCCTTGTGCTATTTTTGCATTGCCGCATTCGTCTTTTGAATGTCAGCCAGTGTTTGAAGGATAAGAGTTAGTTGATCCTGATTTTGCCTGGATTGGTAGGTGGGATTGGGCCGAGGCTGAGGCGGCTGATATGGACGAGGAGCTTGTGGGCGGGGTTGATATGGTGGTTTTTGAGAATTTCCTGCCCACTGAAAGTTAGGATGATTTCGCCATCCAGGGTTGTAGGTATTGGAGTATGGGTCATTCTGGATGGCGTTGAGGTCCTCGCAGTTCTGAGGAACCTCAGGAAAGTCAGAATACGAGGGTTCAGAGTTCCCCCAACTCGAATAGAAGGGATCGGAGGTCACTCCGGTCCGAGAGGTAGACGGGGGTGGATATGGGTCCATCCCCTTGGCAGGTTGGTGATAGATGTTTTGCACTGTTTCCCTTGCCAGAGGAGGTCGTGCAAAAGAGTTTTGTGCAGAGGTGGCTTGCTGAAAATGTTGAGTTAGCTCGTCCACCTTCTTTTCTATGATAGAGACCTTGTCCAACCGACTGGCCATCAGTTCCAGGTCGACAGAAGTGGACAGGTCCTGCGTCTCATGTGTCCCTCTTAGATTCGTCGATGCGCGGGCATTCGTCCTGTCGAATAAGCCCAAGGAGTCATTGTTTATGGAGTTCTTGCACATGTTTTCGAGAATCTCCCACATCGTGTCCTCGTGTTGGCCCATGATGTTTCCTCCACATGTTGCATTGACGAATAAACGAATATCCTCACGGAGTCCCTGGTAAAAAGACTGGACTTGTTCCCACTTAGGAACTCCGTCATGGGGGCACTTTCGCATGAGATCTAGGAATCGATCCCAAGCTTCGTGAAGAGGTTCTCCCGGTTGTTGAGTGAAATGAGTGATCTGGTGGCGCAAGGCATTTGTCCGGCCAACAGGGAAGAATTTTTTCAAAAATTCGGACTGTAATTCTTCCCATGTGTTGATCGGGCGGGTCTGAGTCTGGTACCAGTGTGCAGCCTTGTTTAAGAGGGAGAACGAAAACATTTTCATGAGTAGGATATCCCGGTTTTGCACATCTGACCCGAAGGTTTGGGCCAAATGCTTGAGTTGTTTAATGTGTTGGAATGGATCCTCAGAGTTAAGCCCATGGAACTTCGGTATGGCATGAATCATATTGGGCTTCAGATCAGAATCGGGTCCTCCAATTGGGATTCGTACTCGGGGTTCGATTGCCACCGCAGCAGGATTATAGTGATCTCGCATCATAGGTCGCTGCTGTGGGTTTACAAAGTTCTGAAAGAGATCGTTCAAGCGTTGAAGTTGGTGTTCAAGGTTATTCTCCTCTTCAATGGGTTGTGCCATGATGGGAGAAGAAGGAGAATCAGGGTCTGAGTCAGATGAAAGATTTATGTGGTGGGGTTGCTGCACAAACAAGGGCGTCGAGGCTTGGCCTCGACGAGAATGAATTTCTAAGGGAGGTCTTAAAGGTGATCTTAAGGACCTCCTACCAAACATGCATCGAAAGATGTGATGAGATTAGAAGGTGCTGGACCCAATCAAGACACCCAAGAATTGTTGGGTGACTATAGAGGTTCGGGGCAGATGGACCCCTGGATCAGAAGATCGTCCACCTGAGAAATACCTGGGCAGCCAGAGAGGGAGAGTCCCGCAAAGACCCCTACACGGTAGAGCATCCCCACGGGTTACAGGGTTTCCCCCACCCGACCTCTCTTGTCACTGCGGTTCCAGGTAAACCAGAATGGGGATCTTGACCTCTTAAGTCTACTTTTTTTTATTTTAAGATCAAGGTGCTTAATGTTCCACTTGAACTTTTAAGTATTTTGAGTGCAAAAGTGACCTAATATTAAGGTTGGTTGACCCGAGGGATCAACTTCACCTCTTGTTCCCTTGAGAGCTTTTAGGTCATTCCTTTTATGGTTCAAATGGATTATCAGCCTGATTTGCTTAGGGTTCCTCTTGTATAAATCTTTTCAAACACGGTTTAGGCACACCTCTTTTTGGAAAGTTTGTTTCTTTGTTTTAGAGAAGATGTGTCTCTAAAAACCCTAGCTTTGCAACCCCTAACTTGGCTCTAGTGGGTCCAATTTAGTTGCCGTAGAAATTGCACCTAGGGCTCAATCAAGAAAGTTTTAGCCCTAGTTGCCTTAGTTGGATGAACAAATAAAAATATGTTGAAATGAAAATCTGGCAACTTGATGAGTTACTAAATATAAGACAGGTAGCCCTAAGTTGATTTCCCTCTTTTTTTCCTTTCTTTAGATTGTGAGAGGGTTAAGAGAGAGGGCTTATGGAGATTACCTGTTCCTTGGAGAGTCTGTTGTGCAGTTGCTATTCTTTCCTTTTTGTTTTGCTTTCCCTGAATGAACACAGCAAAAGAGAGAAGTCAAGTCAGATATTAGATAGAAAAGTTGTACTCAAAAGTTTTAAAAGTGCCCGTTGCTCCCCGGCAACGGCGCCAAAATGTTGTCAACGATTTTGTGCGGATTTAAAGGTGTATTACGTTGTAGTAGAACCGACAAAACGTTTAAACAAATATAAATAATTTTATTACTCGAACAACTAGAGTATCCGAGGTCGAACACAGGGAGCAATCTCAGTACTTTGTAAAACCCAAGAATACAACTGTTAAATGCAAATATAATTGATTCAAAGAGTTTTTTAAAAAAAGTAGAATTAGACGTCTGATTTATGTATCAGACGTCTTAAATGTGATCTTTCTTTCTTCCTTCCTTCTCCTTTCTGCTTCTGTATCTTTCCTTCTTCTGCTTTGCCTTTCTGATCTCTTTGCAATCTTCCCTTGTCCTTCTTCTTCTTCTCTGCGAAGACTTTTAATCTTTCTGCTTTCCTTCTTCTCCTGCGAAGGCTTCTTTCTTCTTCTTCTGTCTTCTTCTTTGGCTTGCTTTTCCTTCTTCTGCAGAGGCCAAGTCCTTCTCCTGCGATCAGCCTGCCTGCACAGGAGCAAAACCTAACCCTTCTCCCTCTACCCGCGCGTCTCTCTCTCTCAAGCAATTCACTCTGAGCTGCTCTCCCAGAGCCACAGGCATAATCGGGTCAGATCATACCTGGGACCAGGCGCACCTGAAGGTGGTGTGATGCGCGAGGAGTGCGTAGGTCTAGATCGGGTCGGATCCGCCAAGTTCGCGTGGTCAGGCCGCGGACGAGGCGGGTGGGGTCAGTGAGGGACCTCACCCCTGTGCTTACTGAGGCGATAAGAGTATATCACAAAAATAATTTATAGTGTACCTGAGGTTTGTAATCCCACGATGTGGGACTAAAGGTTTCGTCCTTCCCTCATGTGCGCCCGCAGACTCTCGTGTGCAATTGCCCACGCTGAAGGCCCTGCTGGTGCTCCTCGCTGAACTCAGTCACCTCGCGACACTTGCGAGAGTCTGCTGCACCTGCCGCCTGGGAAGCCTGACGCCTGCTGCTGCTCCAAGCTTCCTGCTGCTTTGGCTGTTAATGGCGGCCGGGGCGTTCACCTGAGATTCCACAGAACGGCCTATTGGCCCAATCAGAATAGCTGGAAACCTTCGCCGTAGCACGGCGAAGGCGGTGGGTGATGCTGCAGGTTGCCGGTCGGCCTAGGCGTGCGCGCCTAGGTCAACCTGTGGCCGGAGATGGTGGGTTGGTCGGGGGGTGCTTGTAGAAGTCTGTAGTGGCAGTGATGGGGTGGAATGGGTTCCTGGTGGTGAGGCAAAACTCACGAGGTGGTTGGCGAGCCGTGTGGAGTGGCGGAGTGGTGTGGGCGGCTCGCCGGAGTGCGGTCGGAGGCGAGGAAGATGGAGGCGGTTAGGTACTGTCGAGGGGTAATCAAGTAAAATAGTTGGGGGAAAAGAGAGAGGAGAGGATGGAGAACGTATCTGTGATTGTCTGGAAGGAAGGAAGGCGGCGGAGAGGACGGCTCGTAACTGCCGTCGTCGGGGAAGAAAGACCCTGAGGGAGGAAGCGGCGACGAAGACGAGGTCAGAAGCGCGCGCGCGGGGTACAGCGCGACGCGGGAGGAAGCGGCGGAGAGGACTCTGCTGCTGGTATGGCAGCAGAGCGACGAGAAGGAGGGGAGGAGGTCGTCGGAGCTTGTGGGTCGTTTGGCCGAAGATGGGAGAGGGAGGAATTTGGAAGGGATCTCCGTCAAAATCAAGCTTTGCCTTTTCGGCCGGAGTTGTGGGTTCTTATATAGGCGCTGGATTGGGTGTGCAGGGCGTGAAGGGCACGTAATTGCCTGAGGTTGGTCGCCGGAGATGGAAAGGAGTTAGGATACCCAAATCTCTCGTGCGTTCGCACGAGAGATTGGGTTCACACCAGCGATTGTAATTGACTTTAGAAGGAAGGGAATTCCTCAGAGAATCCTCCTTCCATTTCTGGGAGGGAATCTCTGAGGGATTAGAGAGCAATCCCTCTCCGAACCTCGCCGGAGCTCGGTTCTGCCCTAGCAATGGCGGCAGGACCGGTTTGCAAAGGAGGCGAAGAACCTAGGGGGTTCTCTGCAATGGTATTCAAAAGATAGGGACCAATTTGTGATTTGGGTGTACTAAATTGCAAAGTAGGTCAAGATGACCTCTCCTTAGGTCCAAATTTTGGTATAAACCTAATTTGGACCTAAGGAATCCAATGGAGAAGTTGGATTTCAGGTTTGACCTCGTTTGACTGGATATTTTGCGTAAAAACCCAAATTAGGTTAATTGAAGAGCTAGGACCCTAATCTAGGTCAAACTAGGTTCCAAAGGCCAAATTAAGTGTTCTAAACCCTAGAGTATGTTTTTCCATGATTTGTAGAGGGTTTACTTGCTTTTTGTTCTGACCGGAACCTTGTTAATTTAAGCGGGTCTGTTTTAGGGTTACCAAGTGTCATTTAGTTCTTAGATTGCACATGAACCCATTTCTGATTGACTCAACCCACTTTTTATCTCATTTAGACCATTTGACCTATGTTTTGCCTCTGAGAAATCCCGTTTATGTACTGCAATGGTAAAATTGCAGTTTTAACCTTTATTTTATGTTTTCTTCTCAGAGCACTTGTTCCTTCAGTTAGGCCTTCTTCTAGGTTATGTAGGAGCTTTTATCTTCTTTATTGGGTCAAAATGAGCTAGTTATGGCTCATGATTAGTTCGGGAAGGCGCAAGGGCACGCCCTCCCACACAAATCGGACGTCTGGGCAAGTCACCAGAAGGCGGAGAGCATCTCTAGACGTCTGGAGTAATAGACGGGCGTTTGGAACTAGGTCCAGACGGTTCAGCAGGATCCTGGATGTCTGAATAGCAGTGTAGAAGTAAGGTATGATCTGAACCATCGTTTAAGACGTCTGGAAGGTGTTCCAGACGTCTATTTTGGGGCAGAGTTGTCATTTTTTACTCGTTTAGAGTCCGTTCGAAGTCCGATTTCCGCGTTTAAAATTTCGTTCTTCTCAGAATTAGTTCCTCTACTTGTTTAGAGTACTTGTATCCTGTTCTGAGTAGTTCCTTGTGTTTGATCCTTATGTTAGGACCTCGTCCCGTTGCGGTTCTGGGGGTTGCGGAGGCACGCGGACTTGTCGATCACACCCCTAGTACTCCCGGTTTTGCGGGTAGAGTGGCTCCCCTTGATTATTTATCAACATTTATGCACTTGTGAGATAAATAATAGATTTTAAGGTATGGCATGAACCCTAGGACTGGAAAATTAGATTGAATGATAGATCCTAGGGTATGGCATGAATCCTAGGACTGGAAAACTAGATTGAATGATAGATCTTAGAGTATGGCATGAATCCTAGGATTGGAAAACTAGATTAAATGATGGATCCTAGGATGTGGCATGAATCCTAGGAACAGAAACACTGAAATGAATGTCGTGAATATGGGAAGTGCAGTCTTGGAAAAGTAAAAAGAAAAATGATGATTGCGTGTAATTGGATAACAGCTGCTTGTATATGAATGTATATTAATTATTGGAAACACGGGCTATATGGGAATAAAATTGAAATGGTGAAACATAAAATGGCTTGGCTAGAGAAATATGAGCATGAACCCTACAGGGAATTAGGAGTAGAGCTCCTGAAAGGTAAATGGAATGGAATTGGGGAAGTGAGATGGCCCTTGAGTATGGAGTACCAAGGAGAGCGACTGTCCCCCTGTTTAGTGCAGAGCGGAGCTAGCCGCCCTAGGGACCCGAGGTTAGGTCTGGCCACTTTGTACCAACTTTTGGCCCTCGCATACATAGTACCGGGGAGAGCTACTAGTGTAGGGAGAGCGTTAGCCACCCCACGGGCCCCGGGGTTCTGTTAGCCTTCCTACACCGACTTGTTAGGTCCACTGGGCAAACCAAGGTAGTCAAGCGAGGGTGTGCGGACTGTGGAGGGGCAAGACCCCTATTTGGTTACGATGGAGGGGCTAGACCCCTGTTACTGAGAGGGCTCTGCCCTATACTGGTTCCGTGCTGTGCTTTGGGGCGCACCCGTTAACGGATATGACTGACCGCGTGCCAGTGTGGGGTAGCTACCCGTGCGCTTATCGCGTGTGCCGTAGTCACCGTTACGCCTGTCAGCGACCTTAAGGTGGTTGATTGAGGGTAAGACCACCACGGGGGACTCTCCCGGCCAGGAGAGCACCACGTGCTACTTCTACTTTTCGGAAAATACTGCAATCAAGATCATTCCCACGAGGAACATTCGAGATCAAGCGAAAGATCTGAGAAATAATTCGAGAATAAGTAAATAGAGGAATAAAGAAAGAAACTAAAAACAACTGCTACTTGTCCACTTTTACTATTTTTCTTAGCTAGCTGGTTGCCACTCTACTCAGCGTTTCGCTAATGTGTCACCTTTATCACCCTTTTTAAGACCAGGTGTTGAGCAGCCAGTGCCTGCGGCTGTGGAGGGTGCTGGGTCTAGTAGAGCCTAGTAGTTCTACTTGTGTTGTACCTACTGTATCATTTTTCTGTTGTAGTGAGTATATCCTATTACACTTGTACTCTTTTATTGTAAACATCATGTTTATGTACCTGTTTAAATTTTCTACAGTTGTGGTAGTGTGTACTGTAGTAGTTCTTTTCTTTACTACTGTACTTTGTTACTGTTAGTTGCATGCATGATGAATGTGGTTTATTTTACTGCTCTTTTGGTTACTTTCTCGTTGGACGACTGGGTCTTGGGATCAGTCGAGTCGGTCCGATTCTCGTGTCTCGTAGGGACTCGGGAATCGGGTCGTAACATCGAATTTGTGTTGGCAACTCTTTAAGGGCCTTCCCAGTTTGGGGCAAGCCTTTTTCTAAGTTTAGCTAAGTTGAATGCTTTCTCTTGCCTGAGGATGAGGTCGCCTACCATCGCCACTTGACGTGCTAATTATAGGGCGTAGCTGTTGTTTCCTTGTAGGCCACTATGCTTGCTACCTCTTCCCTTGTAACTTCCAGTATGTCCAAGGTCACTCACATTTACTCTTTGTTCTTGGTAGGATCATAGAACCCCACTCGACAGGTTGGTGGGTCGACATCAAGAGGGATCACTGAAAGGGGGTATGCCCCATGGCAATCTTTTGACTAAGTCTTGTACCCCCATAGGACATAAGGGAGTTCTTCTACCCATTTTCCTTTGGCATCATCTACCTTTTTTCTCAAGGACACAATGATTGTTTTGTTAATTACTTATGCTAGGTCGTTCGCTTGGGGGTGAGCCATAGATGTAAATTTCAACTGAACGCCCCAATCAATGCAAAAATCCTCTAACTACTTGGATGCAAATTAGGTTATGTTGTCGACCACAATGATTCGAGGGACTCCATACTTTCATATTATATCCTTCCTGACAAAGCTGGCCACTCACACTTTATTAGGACTTGCCACAACCTCTTCTTCCATACACTTGGAAAATTAATCTACTGCTACAATTATGAACCTCTTTTGGGCAAGGCCACGAAGAAAAGGTTAATGAAGTCGATTCCCCATCTTGATGAAGAAAAGGCTAATGAGATTGATGACATAATGGTTACCATCTCTTCTGGTAAGGCTCTTAGTATGTTGGCAAACCTTTGGCACTTATCACATTTTTAACAAAATATTTACCCTCGTTAGTCATCTGGGGCCAAAAGTATCCATATTGTAGGCTTTAGCTGCTTAGAGGCATGGGCAATCACATGTCTCTGTTGCATGAGAATAGACCTCAATCCCTAGTGTGAGCCGGTTGTATACATGAGGAAACCATCAATGGCATCTAGCATAGTGAATATAGGAGTTGTGGTTACTTCCTCTCTCAATGTCTAGAAGCTAGCCTCACTTTCACTTGTCCAAATGAATGGTACATTTCCAAAAGGTAACTTGCCTCAACTAGAACTTGCACTTGCTGAATTTCACATATAATCGATGCCACCTTAGGGCATCCAAAACCATGTGAAGATACCGCTCAAGTTGAAACTCATCACGGGAGTAAATAAGGATATCGTAATAGCCACCACAAACTGATCTAGATAAGGATGAGATGCCCTATTCATTATGTCCACAAATGTTGCTAGGACTTTTGTCAATCTAAACATCATGATGTGTAACTCATAGTGCTTGGAACAAGTGAGATCTGATAGCCGATCTCATGATTAGGCAGAAGTCTAGAAGATCCTTAGAAACACATCATAGTCCCACGCTACAGGGACACAATGCAACTCTGGCTTTGCCTCTAGAGTTGCAATCACAGAGGCTAGCTATTCGATGCAACTTGTAGTGTAGAAGTGGTCTAGAACAATACATTCACAGGCCTTCCTAGGAACTCAACTATGGTACTTCTAGGATAAATATTATTACTCAATATTTCTAACAGGAAAATATAATACTTTGAAATTGTAGTTGTGATTAATTCTCTTTCGTATCATATGATACACGTTTTGAATAATTCTATATGAGAACTAACTTGTGTATGTTAGTTATAAAAGTATTGTAAATTATTTTATTATCTTAAAGAAGCATTTGTGAACATAATAGATATCAATAGTGTCTGGTATCTCTGATGGTCAAATTACATACGTCTTATATATCTCAACACCTATGTAAAAACAACATTTCTAACAAGTACAAAATAAAAATTTGTTTAAAGATTAATAAATACTATTACTTAACATTCCTAGTAAATCTAATACTTTAAAATTACAGATGTGATTAAATCACTTTCGTATCATATGCTACATATTTTGAATAATTCCAAGTGTTATTCTTGATTAAAAGATAACTATATGCTATATGTGATATATCACAAAAGCATCAAAAATTATTTCATTTTGTCTTAAGAAGCATTTATTAGTATAACAAATATTAACGACGTTTGGCATCTTTCGTGGTTATATATCTTTAACACCTATATAAAAATAATATTTCTAAGAAGTGTAGAATAAAAATTTGCTTTAAAATAAATACTATTCTTTAACATTCATAACAAAAAAATATGATACTTTGAAATTAACATTATGATTAAATTTTTTTCTTATCATATGCTACATAACTCAAAAATAGCTTTTGAACGTAATAGATATTAACAATATTATTAGTGTCAAAGATAAATATTATTAGTGAACATTTTTAATAGCTATATTTACTACTTTCAAATCAACAATTGTCATTAGATATCTTTTGAATCATATGATACATTCTTTGAATAATTTTAGGTGTCATTATTCATCATTAGACGATTATATGCTGTACGTTATATATTTTAACTTAAAAATAACTTGTGAATACCTGTTATAAAAGCATTGTAAGCATTTTATTTTATCTCAATAAGTACTTGTGAACATAATAGATATTAAATTACATCACTTGTATAATGATAAATTAAAAAATAGCATTTCCTACAAGTGCAAAATAAAAATCAATTTGAAGTTAAATTTTATAACTCAATAGGTATATTCAATACTTTATATATTATTATATGTCTGAATACCAATGTAATAAAAAGTTAAAAAAATATTCCCAAGAAGTACAAATTCTAAATTATTTGAAAGATAAATGTTATTAATGGTCATTCTTCAATGGTACTACTTATAAATTAATGATTGTGGTTAGATTTCCTTCGTAGCATGACCAATACATTTTGAATACTTCTGAGTCTTATCTACTTCTACAATATTATATCCTTCCTCATTAATTATTTTAATTTATTTTAAAAAATATTTATGAACATAACAAATATCATCAATGTTTGATATATGTTAGTTATATAATTTTACACCTATACAAAAGTAACATTTTCAACAATTACAAAATAAAAATTAACTTCATGATAATTTTGACACATATCTTGAATAATTCTAGATGTTATTTTTTATTGTAAGATGCTTACATATTATACGTTATATGTATCTTCTTTATAACTCTGAAATAATTTGTGGATATTAATTACAAAAATATTACAAATTATTTAATCTTATCTCAGGAAGCATTCGTAAACATGCCAGATATTAATGGTGTTCGACGTCTCTGATGATCAAGTAACATATTATATATTTCAACACCCGTCAAAAAAATAATTTTAACAAGTGTAAAATAAAAATTAATTCTAAGATAAATATTATTACTCAACGTCTTAACAAATATGTCCGATACTTTAAAATTTACAGTTGTGATTGTTAGCATATGCTACACGTAGATATTATTCATTGCAAGATACTCATACGTTGTACGTTATGATCTCTCTTTCGTAATCTTATGGGTCTTCTTCTTCTATCTCTAGTTGGAAGTGGACCCCGTATGTGCATCTCATTCCTCCCCTCGAACCCAACAATAACAACATCAACGCCCCCAAACCACAAAGCCATAAGATGATGATTATTAGTATAATGATGCATTGTACCCATCATTGCTAGCTTATCTCCTCGTCCTCCTTCCTCACCCTCACTCTGCTCCTGGATAGATGATAGATGGACCAAACCACCTAAGGCAGGAGAGAAGAAGGATTTTTTTCCTTTTTTTAAAAAAACGCACATTGATTTCTACCGTATAGGGAATAATCATCATCCGAAAAAAATTACTACGCTGCCGTACTTTTCTGTATATGCCATATGCGTGTGCATGTATTGCGTCTCGCTGCTGCCTGGAGGTGGAAATGGGCTTCCATGTGGAGGTCGTAAGGAGGCAGAGGTCCTTCTAGCCAGGCTTGAGAGTGTCGTTCTCCTCAACAAGGGTGTAGCCATCATAGGGAAACATGCCGAGAAGCCCGATTGTCCGAGCTTGTCCCTCCACATCCAGTCCTGGAACTTGACCTCCCCTGTCCTTGCGGCCCCGCCCCCCACCACAGCACTGCGCCAATAAAGAAAGATGAAGATCCTTCTCTCCCCTCGGCCGTCCTTCCTTCCCTTTCCCCTCTCTGCTTCTTAGCAATCTCCTTGTACAGGAGAAGCACAAAAAAAAATCCGTTTACTTCACTTCAGTAATTGATATGACATTAAATAATCATTCAGACCTCATATCATTTGCCAAACACCCTGCTACCACCCATTCCTCCCTTCCCAACTTCACATCATGTCAGACAGGCAACCATGCCCTCCCAGCACACGCTCTGTATGACGTGGATTTCCAAGTAATTGCTGGGTGGGATTTTTGACAAGAAAGATGGTGAATCAGGTAGGAGTGTACATGGATGGGGTCAATTTAAGATTTAATTTATATCTAAATTTAATTTATGATTTTTAGGTTGTAATTTTTTTAATATAATCTAGTCTATTATACTAATGAATCGAATTTATAAAAATTGAGTCGATTTGGGTTAGGATGAGTAGGTTATTGATTAGTTAAAAAATTCAAAATTTATGTTTATCTCATACTTATTTTCTATGTCTCTGATACTTTATAACAAATTATTTTAAATTCATAAATAACTTTTATCTTCTAAAAAAATGAATAAAAAAATAAAAAATTAATAGTTGTATAAAAGTAATAAGAAACAATAAAGATATATTTGATAATTTTAAACTTCATAGGTGTATAAAATAAAAAGGGGTGGGCGGGGGAGACCCCACCCCCCAGGGACCTTCGAATTTCTCGCTTGCCACGGACCCACTCCATGATTTCACGACCACTCTCCGACACCGAGTCGAGGCGGGGCAAAATTAGCTTGATAGGTGTTTATAAAAGCTCAAGTCCAAATCAATCAATAAAAAAAAATAACCGTTAACTGGAGCCATGCGATGTTGCATGACTAGAGCATGGCTATAATGCTATGTGACTTGCGCTGGCCCTTAGGGATCATAAGGTGAGATTGGAGACTTGAGAGGGGGGCGATGAGTTGGCGACAGACTTGAGCATTGAGACTATGCGTGAGGTGATTGTAGAGTTAGGGGAGTTGGGTGGGGGAAGGAATTTGCGATAGCTGGATAGGGTTGGGGGAATTTGGAAGAGGTGGGAATTGTAGGACCATGGATGGAATTTGGGATAGGTGTAGATCGTGGAGGAATTTTGATTTTTGAATTTGGGACATGGGAGAGGTGGAATGTGGAGGGGGGATCAGGGACATTAGGCTTGGGCGTGGATGAGCTTTAGTGGCTGATTGAGTTTTAATTGGGGAAGATTTAAGTTTGGCTCCCTTATATATATATATATATATATATATATATATATATCGGGTTGCAGGTTGGGTTGGATTAGTTAAGCCTCAAATCCAACCTAACCCATTTTTTTATCGGGTTGGGTTTGGGTTAAACCTGACTCATGTACACCTCTACTGGGAACTACCATGGGTGACTCTTCTCCAACCACTGGTGTGACGTAGCTGATTGACTCGGGTGCTTCCAATCATTTATCTGGTAATTTGTAGTGTTTTAGACAGATTCAATCCGTTCCACAAGGTCGCACTGTGTAAGTGGCTGATGGGTGACACGCCCCTATTGATGGTCAGGGGGCAATTACTGTTACTCTATCTATGCAGCTCAACCATGTCTTGTTTGTTCCAGACTTGCCCATGAATTTGCTTTCTATTAGTGAAATCATCAAGTAAATGAATTGTCATGTCATCTTTGATGAGCTTGGAAGAGCTTTCCAAGAATGACAGGGAAGACTATTGGTAGTGGATATGAAGGAGGTGTTTACGACTTGTTTAGGGTCTCATGGTTGTAGCTTGCCAAATTAGCTTTGCTTCAGGGAGTGCTTTACAGTGACATAGACGGATGAGTTTTTGGTGGCTGATTGAGTTTTAATTGGGGAAGATTTAAGTTTGGCTACCTTTTATATATATGTGTGTGCGTGTGTGTATGTGTATCTATATATATAGAGAGGTTGCAGGTTGGGTTAGCTACGCCTCAAACCCAACCCAGTGGGTTGGGTTTGAGTTGAACTCGACCTATGTACACCTCTAGCGTCAAACATTTTCCCTTTATAAAACTCGTAACCCTCCTTTCCCCTAACCCACATCAACCAATCCACCGTTGCCATCAACGCATCCTCCCTTCTCGTAAGTAAGAGAGAGAGAGGTAAAGAAAGAGGGAGGTGAGAGAGCGAAGAAGAGGCCAAGAAGAGATGCACGTGCAATGATGATGGGTGTGGCAGCGAGGCCAAGGTAAGGTTCTCTCCTCCATTCTTCTTTTCCTCTTTCAAACGTTCTTGGCCATGAGAGGGAGAGAGTTGCATATTCTTGCTGCTTATAGTTGCCTAGATACGTTCTACTGGAAGTTTTTCTCATTAGGCTAACTTCAGACGCAGATGAACTGTATCGAGCACAAGCGACGATTGGAGAGTTTTTTGAGTAGGGTGCAGAGTAGTGAGATGCTAGATTACTAGTTACCGCCCCCTGCTATAGTAGTATTTCTTTTTCCATTTTATTTGTGATGTAACTGACTAGTAGTTTTTTCTCTTGGTGTACTTTTATTTTTTGTGTGGATATAGACCTAGCATATTGTATTTAATTTTTGTATTTTATATTTTTGTTAGTATTTCATTTGATTCTACATATGCTTCTCATGTTTATGTGTTGGACAATGGGTATTCGGGTTTGAAATCAATGACCCAATATCATTACTGTTAAGTTGCAACAGATAGTATTAGAGCTTATTATCCCACTAAACATCAGAATGGTGATGCAACCAGAGTCAAATGAAAACACTCCTATTGATAATCTCTAAAAGAGTGTACTAACCGAAGGTCTAATCCGTAAATGTAGAAAATGGCACCTAGATGTCCTCACCACTTGGTTAGAGGGAGGAATTAGAGTGCAAACTCATTGTAGGACTCCCTTGTTGCTAATTCACAGATGTTGGTGATTTAGCAAGTCCTGTAGGAGTTGGAAAACATTTAGCAACATCTACCTCCCTTGTAGCAAGAGGGTGAACGTGACCCAGGAGCGAGAGAGAACTTAGTGCTCCATGTGGCTGAGGAGTACATCCTTGAGCAAGAAGTAGTAGCAACGGGAGGATACAAACAAGAATATCAAAGCCACTCAGTTCATAGCTATGCTCAGGAGTGAGGCGATGTAGTCTAGCCCCATCTTGTGTTGAGTTTCGAGGTAGAGATCCCATGTAGTGATCCCTGAAATGAACATTGGAACCTATATGCAAAATTTTGCAAGATAAAGTTGCCATTTTATGATGAAGTAAGTGATCTGTCTCTTGTAGAAGACTGGGCATGGTAAATAAAGAAAGCACTAAGGGTCTTTAGCATTCCTATTTGGTGCTGGACTTCTTTTGCTATGTATTAGCTGACTGTAGAAACAGACCTTTGGTGGGAGGCCACGAGGGTGGCGGTGTAATGCCTCGAATTTGTAATACTCTTAATAGGCTAATTAAAAACCTTAATTGGTTGCTAATGTGAGATTAAGGGTTTAGGGAACCCTAATTTAGTGATTATTAGCCTTGGAATTAAACAGATCCCCTAAGTCATTAACAAAATGTTAATAAATGAAAAGTTAAGGGGCTTTTTGTGAGGAAAACATGTTTAGAGGTCTTTCTTAAGGCTCAATAAGAAGTTGAAGGGCTTGGATGCAAAATATCCAACCCTTATCTACGAGAGAGAGATTTAAGAATTTAAAATAAAAATCTCATTTTGTTCTTCCCCCCCTCAGTCGGTGCCCCTTCCTCCCTGTAATGACCTGTTACATTTTTAGCCGGATAAGACGTCTAAAGTTTCAGTTAAACGTTTGTCCAGACGTCTGGACACATGCCCAGATGTCTGAAAGTGAGATTTTCGTACTGCGCTTTGTGCTCTGCACACGGGTGGCGCGCAGAGGCTACTCCCTTTCTCTCTCCACCCCTCGAACCCTAACTTCCCTCTATATAAACCCCCTCCCTTCTCCTCTCCTCTCCTCCTCACACCACTCAAGCCACCGCCACCTCCACCTCCACGACAGCCATGTTCCCCTCCCATCCCTGCTGCTGCGGCCGCAGCGAGGAAGAGAGGAGCCTGCGAAGGGAGAGCGGGGAGGAGCGAGAGAGAGAGAGTGCGAGGGAGTGAGTGCGGGGGAGGAGGAAGATGACCGTAGGAGCTTGGTGGAGCTCAAGGAGGGGCTCGTGGGAGATAGGAGGAGTCAGTGTGGAGTTGCTCAAGCTCCTACAGTTGTCGGAGCTGCCGTTGTGGGCGGAGATGAGAGCAGGGCGAGCTGCGAGGAGGTTTTGATACTGAAAATTTTTCAGTATCAGACATCTGGAGCGAAGTCCAGACGACTGGCGAGGCACCAGGACATCTGAAGCTGAGGTTTGATGTCTGAAAGCATGTATCGTGCGAGGTATGTCGTTCCTGCGCTGATTTCCGCCATGCAGAATATCTCAGTACAGGAGTTGTTGGGCTAAAGCCATGCCTGCATTTTCTTATGCAGGGCAGGCTTTGGGAAGGTGTGTGGTGCGCTTTCCCAAGTACTTTTGGACGTCTGATTACATTGCCAGACGTCCGGAGGTGCTTCCAGACGATCGGAGACCTTAGAGCTACCCCTAGATAGTCGCAGAGGGAGTTTGGACGTTTGATCAAACACAAGGAACATAAGGTGAGTTTTGACGTCTTTTAAGATGTCTGGGATTAGTTCCAGACATCTGATTTTGATTAGTAACTGCATTTTTGGCCTATTTAAGGCCCAAATGGAATCGGATTTTCGCAAAAGAATTACCGTTATTTTCCACTCAAGTTCCTCTACGTATTCATGTTGAGTATCTACTATTTTGAGTTTGTCTAATGTACATTGGTCGCTGGTATAGGTTACTAGCCAGTGGCGTATTCGGGGCCCGCAGAGACGACGAGATCTGCGGCCCAGGCCCCCATTCCTCCCGTGATATCCAGTAGAGTGGTTTAACTCAGTTGCTAATATTTAAATAAGAATGCACTTGGTTGGAATAGTTGGATTGAACTCTAGGATATGGAATGAACCCTAGGGTAAAAATGAATGAGCCTGTTTGAGCTGTACTGTTTACTTGAATGCATGGTTAAGATAAATTGCTAGCAAATGCCTTTAATATAATTATGTGATACATGTTAAAATACAAGCTGCCTGTATGTAATTGAGAAATTGCCTGCGAAACCACAAGTTGCATGTTTTGGAGAATTGAATTATGAAAACACGAGTTGCCTATATATAGATGAGGAACGAATTAGGAAACATGAGATTTGGATTTAGATAAATGAAATGAATATGAGCATAAACCCTATGGGGAATTAGGAGTGGAACTCCTGTGGATGAAGGAAAATCTGGAATGTAGACGGGAAGTGAGCTGGTCCTTGTGTATACGGTACCAAGGAGAGCAACTATCCCTTTTTAGTATAGAGCGAAAATAGCCTCCCTTGGGTTGAGACCTGGGGTTAGGATTGGCCACTCTACACCGAATCCTGTTGGCCCTCACATACGCTGTACCAAGGTGTGCTACTAGTGTAGGAAGGGAGCTAGCCACCCCACGGGGCCTGGGGTTTAGCTAGCCACCCTACACCGACTTTGTTAGGCCCTCTGGGCAAATCGGGGTAGTCAGACGAAGGTGCGCGGACTGTGGAGGGGTGAGATCCCTATTCTGAGAGGGCAAGGCCCCATACTGTTCCGTGTTGTACTTTGGGCGTACCCACTAGTGAAAATGACCGACCGCGTGTCAGTGCGGGGTAGCTACCCATGCGCTTATCAAGCGTGCCGTAGTCATTGCTACGTCTTGATAGTGACTTCGGGGTGGTTGACTGGGTGTAGGACTACCACGGGGGACTCTCCTGGCTAGGAGAGCACTATGTGTTTCTTCTACTCTATGGAAAAGACTGCAATCAAGATCGTTCCCATGAGGAATATGAAAGATCAAGAAATACCTGGATACTTGAGAAATAAATGGACCAGAAACACCTAAATAAGATGAATAGAATGAGAAATAAACTTGTTGTTTTACTGTACTTGCACTTAAATAATGTAAACACCACTCTACTCAGCATTCGCTGACTCTGTCTTTAAGAAATCCTGTTTAGGACCAGGAGTTGAGCAACCCGAGTTTCCAACTGCAGAGGGTGTTGGGCCTAGCTGAGCCTAGCCGTAATCGTTTTCCAGCTCTTTCATTTTCTACTGTTGTAGTGAGTAATGGACACATATTTTACTTTACGCTTTCTATTGTTGTTGTGGTGGCATGTCTATGTTTTGAGGTAGTTGTTCTACTTTCCTTATGCTTCGTACTTTTCTTCTGCTTAGTTATATTGCATGTGTGAATGTGGTTTATTTTCCTGCTTTTGGTTATTTCTTGTTGGACGACTAGGTCTTGGGATTAGTCGAGACAAGTCGATCTCAGGTCCTGTAGGGATCCGGGAATCGGGTCATAACACTCCCTGCCAGCTGCTGCTCCTGTTGGTATTACTGCTGCTGCTACAAGGAGAAGGGAAGGAAGAGGAGAGCTGCTGCTGCAGCTGTTGTTGAAGTTGCTGCTGTTGTTGTTGTGGTTGATGCTTCTGCGTGAAAGAAAGAAGGAGAGGAAGAGAGGAAAGGAGGTGGTGTTGCTGTTGTAGCAGCTACCATTGCTACTGTTGATGTTGCTGCTGCGATTAGGAGAAGAGAAAGGAGCTCCAACTGAGGTAGGGTTTATTCTCTTGTTCATCCTCTTGTTCCCATGACTATAAGTAGCCAAAAAGGGTTGTTTTGGTTAAAATTTCCATGTTTCTTGTGATAATGGTTGGGTTATGCCCTAGTTATGGGTTAAATCTTGGGAATACGAAATGGAGGGTTTCCATTATGGGTTGAAATTGATGTTGAGGTAAAGTATGGGGAGCATGAACTCCTAGCCAATCTTTTGGTGATGCCGTTGGAGGATTTCAATGCTATCTTAGGAATGGATTGGTTGTCACAGTATTATTCTCTTGTGGATTGTCGTGGGAAGTAAGTCATTTTCTCAATTCCTAGAATTTCGCTATTTGAGTTTGTGGGCAGACGAGACAGTGGTACTATACTCTATATATATGCCTTTCAATCTATAGAACTCTTGCAAGGGGATTGTAGTGGTTACATAGCTTATGTCATGTCGGCCGCTACTTGGGAGGAAAAGAAAGAATTGAGCTCGATATTGATTAATTTTTTGAGAATTTGAGGATGTATTTGCTAATGACCTTCTTGGACTTCCTCTAAATCGAGAGATCGAGTTTGAGATCTCTATGATCCTAGGCACTAATCCTATCTTTATCACCCCTTATTGAATGGCACCAGCGGAATTAAAGGAATTGAAGGCTTAATTACAAGAATTGGCAAAGAAAGTATTCATCAGGTTGAGTATGTCACCGTGGGGTGCACCAGTGCTGTTCCTAAAGAAGAAAGGAAAGATCTTACGACTGTGCATTAACTATCATCAAATTAAACAAGGTCACCATCAAGAATAGATATCCACTACCCAAGATTAACGACTTACTTGATCAACTTCAAGGTGCCATAGTGTTTTCAAAGATTAATTTGAGGTTAAGATACCATAAACTGAAGATCAAGGAGGATAATGTCCCAAAGACAGCATTTCGAATGATATACAACCATTATGAATTCTTAGTGATGTCATTTATATTAATGAATGCCGCAGTAGTTTTCATGGATCTGATGAATAGAGTTTTCAAGCCATATTTGAACTGATTTGTAGTGGCCTTCATTGATGATGTTCTGGTGTACTCCAAGGATGAAGCCCAGAATGGAGAGCACCTTCGTATTGTGTTGTAGGTCTTGCAGCAGCATAAACTCTATGCCAAATTTAGCAAATGAGAGTTCTAGCTAAAGGAAGTCTCCTTCATAAGACATGTCGTGTCTGGTGCCGGTATTGCTGTGGATCTAGTAAAGGTGGAGGCAAGTTTGAATTGGGACAGACCTATGATGGTAACCGATATACATAGTTTCCTCGACTTGGTATGTTATTACTGGAGGTTTATTAAAGGTTTCTCGTAGATTACTTTACCACTCACTTGATTGACCCAAAAGGAAACACCATATGTCTAAAACCAAAGAATGCAAGGCTAGCTTCCAGACTTTGAAGGAAAAGTTAATGACTACCCCTATCTTGGTCATTACTTTGCTAGGAGGATGATTTATTGTGTATACAGATGCATTGCACCAGGGATTAGGTTGCACATTGATGCAGCAAGGGCACACGGTGGCATATGTATCACGACAGCTGAAGCCTCATGAGCGATGATACCCGACTCATGATCTGGAGCTAGCAACCATCGTTCATGCCTTAAAGACTTGGAGGCACGACCTATACAGATAGACCATTGAGATTCATACAGATCACAAAAGCCTGAAATATTTACTTGATTAGAAGGAGCTGAATATAAGGCGGCGGTGATAGAACGATCTATTGAAGGACTATGATTGCACTATCATGTATCAGCCTAGGAGAGGAAATTTAGTGGCAGGCACTTTGAACCGTAAGTCGCCTATAGTGTTTGCAAGCCTTTATGCATTGGAGTGGTACATGTTGACAAAGATTGGGGAATGCAAGCCTTATGTACAACCAAGACATGTAGATGCTCTTATCGCTTCTAAACAACTGAGGCCAGAATTAAGGGACTGTGTTATCAAGACACAAATGGAGGGCCCGGTAATACAAGAAATACAAGATCAAGTGTTGGTCAGAGAGCCGAGTGAGTTCACATTTGAGGATGGGATCCTTACGTTATTGATGTCAAAAAATGCGTAAGTGTAATTCGTACATTGTAGCATGCATTATGACATCAATTTTAATGAGATGATTAGGTGAGTCCAAGTGTCGAACATGAGAAGGCATGAAATTGGATTGATTAATCACTTAATGTCACAA
Source organism: Thalassia testudinum (assembly GCA_037157565.1). Taxonomy (NCBI): domain Eukaryota; kingdom Viridiplantae; phylum Streptophyta; class Magnoliopsida; order Alismatales; family Hydrocharitaceae; genus Thalassia; species Thalassia testudinum. The sequence goes on along the minus strand of JAZHRO010000015.1, from coordinate 16,691,357 downwards.
AATATCTTATTTCGTTTGCTTGCGAAGAGAGAGAGTGTGTGTGTGTGGTAGAGTTAGAGATTCATGATAATACTGGTGATTGCTAGCTATGCATGAAACAAAGACATGATGAAGCAAGATGATAATATATTGCATAAGCAGAATTGTTTTACAACTATAATGATTGATGAAAGCTTAAAGCAATATAAACATTAAACAAGAGAATAAATGCACAAAATGGAGAGGCAAGGCAGCCACGGCGATGGAGGGGCTTCCATTGACGGCTCAACAGCTCTGGAACCTTGCTTTGAAGCTCTATGGAGGGGTGGGGGATGTGCTTGGTAGAAGATGTTCAGAGATGCTCTTGCCATGGAGGTCCATAACTCTCTTTATAGTAGAAGAGAGAGAACTAAAATAGGCATAGACTAATTAGCGACAGTAAGGATATCACTGTAGCTCTACTGTAAGCGTTGCTGTAGACCAGCTCACCTGCCTGCTGAAAGAGCGATCTTCGTTTTTGAGAAAAATTTTAACATAAAATGACATGTTATACTTCGTTGCGTGGTAGAAAATCACTTTTCAAATTATTTAATATTCAAAATCTAACCACGAAAATAGTTAGGACGTCTCTACAGGGAGGAATTAGCCTATTAAAAATAATTAATGGTGCCTCAAGTATTTAGGAATATCAATGAATGTGTATGCTAACTAGTGCTCTCATTTCCAACACAAATTCTCGATCTAGATAATTAATCAAGAATATAGGTGTGCAAATACAAAATCACCACCATAGAAATACTTGCATTGTGATCTTAATACTTACAAGCACCGTCAAATTTAATTAAAACATAATTCGTTCATTATAACAAATATCCATGCTCAATTATTCATGAGACGAATTTAACTATACGCAATTCAAGTAGAATGGAGGGACATCTATGCAAATTCCTTTTAATAAATTAAATCCTTAAAATAAATGAATAGTGCTTGTGGCAATGGCATTAATGGTAAATTTTAATGTGGCTTGCATTGTATAGAAACAAGGGAAAAGTTTCCCTTGCTCGCACATGCGGAGGAGGGGCTCGCCGACCGTGCTGTGTGCGCACGATGATGGTGGCGTGATGGCGTGCGTGCAAGGGTGAGCAAGGGGATGCATTGCTGCACACACACGTGGCTAGTGGCCACGTGGTTGGTCTGCGGGCGTGAAGCTGGCAGTTGTGTTGCAGGGAACGGTGGTGGGAAAAGGTGAAGAAAACGAAGAGGAAGGAGAAGATGGATGGCTAAGGGGGGTTATGTACGGTGGTGTTGTGGCTGCACGCTGTCACTGGCAACCGACAAGAGGGAGAAAGAACAGAGGTAAAGCACGCCTAAGCCACGGTGCTTGCAGTGTTCACGGTGGAGGAGGAAGGAGATCCCCATCAGGGGGCGAAGATTCTGAAGAAGATGGCCAGCCTTCCCTTTAAAAACTCCATCTAGTTTTTTCTTCGGCTTGAAGCCTCTCCAACCACTCGGCGAAGATCCCGAGTGGTTGGAACGACAAGATAAGTTTCAGTGGTTTTTCATAGATGTCCGATAAATTCTTCAGACATCTTAAAATGTGGAGAAAGCAGTGGTTCTCGATGGAGATTCTCAGACGTCCAAATTAAACTTCAGATGTCTTGTAGAGTGATTTTGGTTGTCTACCTAATGTCTTCAGGTGTCATGTACCTAGCCTGCATCCACCAAATGATTAAAGAATATATCATATGTTAAACATAAAATTGGTGCATAAGGTGATACACAGACTATGTTGAATTCCTACTTAATTACTAATCAAATATCAACTAAGAATGACTAATTAAAGAGTACTTAGGCCAAATAATGGTCCACGAAAGTGGACTTATCAAATGCCCCCATACCTAAGTTTTGCTAGTCCCGAGCAAAAGTGAAAAACAATGAAAGTAACCAAAAGATTTCTTCTTCCCTTATTCCAAAAATTTAGAGATCCAGACTAATGTGAAGTGATAGTATCCTAGGTAATAAATCCAAGTGAAAAGTCAACTTACAGCTGCAGTTCGAACTTATCCCTCGAGAATAAAGCAGAAAATAATATGTAGTTTGACCCCCAACTTTTTAGCTTAGGTAGGAGATACTGAGATGAATGGATTTTGTGGCACATACTCATCTGGTGCTACCTGTAGTCTGGTACTGCAGACTCTAAATCTCTAGACTATCAAACGAATCACCCTAAAGAGAGACTAAAAACTATGCTCTCTTTGCATTCCTGTGCTCAGTCACTCTTTTTCTTCTTTTCTTTCTGAGATCACAAATCTCATCAGATTTTGTAAATGTACCCACTATTTGGTGGCCTCACATGGCATTCATACTTCAATTAAAGTCCTAATAACCCAACAACTAAGTTAGAGGACCTCAGCCAGTATTCAGGCAATCAAAAATACTGAAAAGTAGGTATGGATCATATTTGGTGGATCGTAATGGGTGTTTTTGTTGTTACCTCAAAAACATCGACATATAATGAAAAAATGATAAGAAGATGAAACTCCAAACTTGGACTATTTTCTTTTCCTTTTTCTCTTCTTTTTTTAAATATCTTTTCTAAATATAAATATTTCCTTTTTTTTTCTCTCTCTCTCTCTTTTTTCTCAATTACTAACATAAATCGATGCATACTTTTATTTATGAGGCATTATTAGGAATGATGATGGTCAAGAGGATATTGTGTGGCTTATTTGGTGGAAGTACCTACTCTCGGCACCAGGAAGGAATGGATAGAACAAGTGTATTTCTGACCTTTGACAGTATTACCTTCCTTCAGCTGAGGACTCTATAAAGAATGGTCGTAACCATCCACCATAGTCATAGTTTTATTAGGACTTAATCTCTATGTATCTATCTTATTTGGTGACTTCAGGAATTCACACAATGTACGCATGCAGGAATAGAGAGCGAAAACTATGCCTAACTCTGGAAAAATGAGAGAGAGAGGGCGAGAGAGCGATCGGCGTCGAGTGGCAGGCGGTGGTGTGGTGGAGGCATCTAGGGCTGGAGAAGGAGGTGAGTGGAGGACGTGGAGATCGAGGACTTGGAGAAGAAGGGAGCGGGTCTGGCAGGAGAGGTTTGGTAGGACGTCTGAAAACGTTCCAAGAAGGCCCTAGAGGAGGTTGAACGGCGATGTTCTTTTCTTGAGATGTAGACAAAGGGGGCATTTGGCGGCGATATGCATAAACACTTTGATCTGCTTGGCGTGCAGGGGAGAAGGGCACAAACGTGAGTCATGCCCTAGGAGGGTTTCGCTGTAGACAAAGAGGGCATTCTCGTGCCCTGTCTGGATGGTGAAGAAATAGCCCGACCGCCACCGCTGCCGGCATTGGGTAGGCATTCAATTGAAGTTGAGATCCCAATTTCTGAAGAGATCTCGTCTGCAGAGATCATGCTAAGGGGTGCTCTGATTGGCGAGATTATGGTAGGAAAACCTTCGATAGAAAGGCTTCAAGACCTAGCATGTTCCCTAAATCTCTTGTCTGCGGGCTGGAAGGTAGCCATGCTCTCCCAATCTCGATTTCTGGTATATGGTTTGGGTATGATGGATGTTGAGCGACTGAGATTTCGTTCGAGCTCCTTTGAAGAATTTATTGTGATTTGGAGAATGGTGTCTCCCTTTGATGGGGCTCTCCCTGATCGGCCTCCTCAAAGAGTGGCTTCTAGGAGGATTCTTCTTGAGATTAATGGACTGCCGCTGCATCTGAGATCTAAGGGGGTTGTTACTAAGATGTTAGCAGGATTTGCATCCATCAGTGAAGGGTCTGATGTGTTGATTGGTGAAGGGGACATCCGATCTCTTAGAATTGAGGCTGATGTCTTCAATGTAGGCTCGATTCCTGACTTGGTTACAGTTAGGTGTGGGGGCTCCTCATGGCTTATTTGGCTAATAGTGATTGGATAGGTGCCTGGGCAGTTTGAATAAGGGCAGGTTAAGACGTCTGGAGACTACAATGAGGTGAGGAAATAGGATGAAAGGGCCGACCGAACCTTACCTGATGAAGCTCCTGAGTCCAAAAAGAGGAAGGACTACCACCAAGATTATGCAGAGGAGGACCTGATGGAAGAGGTTGATGCAGTTGGAGATTGCAACCGAGCTTTGATAGTTAAAGAGGATGGTTATATGGAAGTTACTGAGAATTCAGTGATAGATTCAGATGTGCTTAGCAGCAAAGAGGAGGGCAGGACAGGAAGGGAGCTTGTTACGAACGGGCGCTCCAGACGTCTTTTAAGACATCTGGGAGGTGGCCCAGATGTCGTACCAGACGTCTGGAATCACTTACAGACGTCGGACCAGACGTATGGGATCATTTCCAGACGTCTGGAAATCAGTTATTTTGGCACGCTACTGTTCGTCTGCGTGCCTGAGCACGCAGACCTGTGTTTTCTCTCTCTCTCCCTCTTTTTCCCTCTCTCCTGCGGCTGCAGACGCCTCTGACGCGTTCTCTCTCTCCTCCTCGCGTGGCCTTAAAAGGGCCACGCCTCTCCCTCACTCTCGTCACCTCCGCCTCCTTCCTCTTCTCCTTCAGCCAGTGCGCGAGAGCGAGCGCGAGGGTGCAGCGGCAGCGACAGCCGCGGTGAGTGTGGGAGGAGGTGCTACGCGTGGGAGAGGCGCTCGGCCGTGAGGGCGAGCTCGTCGAGGCTGCTAGGGCCGACCGGCGGGGGGCGCAGCGGGCGCGGAGCGACGTGGGAGGACTGCTGCGGCTCGAGCAGCAGGCGGAGCACTCGCAGCGTGGCCGGGCGTCGCGAGCGGAGGGCGAGTGGCGCCCTGGTTCTGGAAAATTTTCCAGAATCAAACGTCTATGCTTCTAGCCAGACGACGGGAACGACGTCTGGAAGACTTTCCAGACGTCTGAAAGGTGAGTTTTGCCTCTTCTTCCTTCCCTTCGATTGACCGTACTAAGAGAGAGAGGAAATGGGTACGCGTAGGGTCGGAGATTCGCATCCAACGCAAATCAGACGTCTAGCTGCAGTGCCAGACGGTAGGAACGACTACCAGACGTCCTGGGTGACCATCGGACGTCTGGGAACTAGGCCAGACGCCCCCACAGGCTTCTGGACGTCTGAGAGCCCACGCAGAGCGAGGTAATTCCCTGATCCACTTTTTAAGACATCTGGAAGAAGTTCCAAACGTCTGATTTTGCACTGTTTCATCGTTTTCGACCTGTTTCGGGCCCGTTCGGACTCCGTTTTCCGCGTTTCGAGTTGCGTTCTTTTCGGAATTACATCCTCTACCTGTCTACAGTAGCTGTATACTATTTTGAGAAGTTCCTTGTGTTTGATCCTTGTGATAGGACCCCGTTCCGTTACAGTCTCGGGGGTTGCCGAGGCACGCGGGATTCCCAACCACGCCCCCAGTTTGCCTGTTGTAACCGGTAGAGTGGCTTTAAGTATAATCTGTTAAATTATGAAACCATAAATAGAACCTAGGACATTGCATGAATCCTAGGAATGATAAATAGATTGAATGGTAGATTCCTAGGGTGTTGCATGAATCCTAGGGCTGGAAAAGTAGATTGTATGATAGATCCTAGGATATGGCATGAATCCTAGGATGGGAAAACTAGTGGAATGTATGAATACTGCAGTCTTGGAAAATGTGGAAAGGAAATAATAGCTGCCTATGAATTGAATTAACAGCTACCTGTTATGAATAAATGAAGATGATTAAGAATATGGGATGTATGAACGTGAAACTGGAATGGTGAAACTGGAATGTTCTGAGTTAAAGAACTGGAACCCTACGGGGAATTAGGAGTAGAACTCCTGGAAAGTGAATGGAATAGAATTGGGGAAGTGAGCTCTCCCTTGAGTACGGAGCACCAAGGAGAGCGACTGTCCCCCCTGTTTAGTGCAGAGCGGAGCCAGCTGCCCCAGGGACCCGGGGTTAGGACTGGCCACTCTGTACCGACTTGCTGGCCCTTGTGTACGTAGTACCGAGGAGAGCTACTAGTGTAGGGAGGTACTAGCTACCCCACGGGCCCCGGGGTTCTGCTAGCCTCCCACACTGACTTGTTAGGCCCACTGGGGCAAACCAGGGTAGTCAGGCGAGGGTGCGCGGACTGTGGAGGGGCAAGGCCCCTGTTTGGTTACTGTGGAGGGGTTGGACCCCTATTACTGAGAGGGCTCTGCCCTGTATTGGTTCAGTGCTATGCTTTGGGCACACCCATTAACAGAAACGACTGACTGCGTGCCAGTGCGGGTTAGCTACCCGTGCGTTTACCGCGCGTGCTGTAGTCACCGTTACGTCTGTCAATGACCTTGGGGTAGTTGAATGAGAGTAGGATCACCACGGGGGACTCTCCCGGCCAGGAGAGCACCACGTGCTACTTCTACTGTTCGGAAAAGACTGCAATCAAGATCGTTCCCACGAGGAACATTCGAGATCAAGTGAAGGATCTGAGAAATAGATAAATTGTGAAATAATAGAAAGACGTAAATAAAGGAAGAAAGAAAATTAAACAGCTACTGTATAGTTTACTATTTCTTTAGTTTAGCTGCCACTCTACTCAGCGTTTTGCTGACGTGTTACACTCGTTACCTTTCAGGACCAGGTGTTGAGCAGCCAGGGTCAGCGGCTGCAGAGGACGCTGGGCCGAGTAGGGTCCAGTAGAGTTACCACTGTTCTCTTGTACCTCTTTTTGTTCCGTTATAGTGAATAGTTCTTGTTTCCGCTGTACTTTTCTTTACCTGCAGTTCATATTATGTTATGAATGTTGTTCTACTGTTGTGGTGGTATATACTGTAGTGGTTTCTTTCCTTACTGCTGTATTTCCTTACTGTTAGTTATATTCATGCTGAATGTGGTTTATTTTACTGCTCTTTTGGTTACTTCCTCGTTGGACGACTGGGTCTTGGGATTAGTCGAGTCGGTCCGGTTCTCGTGTCTCATAGGGACTTGGGAATCGGGTCGTTACAAAGCTGATACTTAGAAATGGCAGCAGAGTTCTCAAAGAGGCAAACCAGTTGCAGCTCTCAATTCCTACTAATCTGAAATATGGCACTGGATCCCATAAGAAAAGAGGTGTGGGTAGATCTCCTTATATGCTTAGAAGGAGAAGGAAGGAGAATTTTCCCCCTATTGAGGAGCAGAATATTGCAAACTCAATTATGGTGGAGTTTGTGGGCAGCATGATCCAAGGGGATCAATCTGGCAAGGAATGAGAGTGATGACTTGGAATGTGCGTGGGTTGCACAATAAGATGAGAAGGACTTCCTTGTGTAAATATCTCTCTGAGCGGGAGATTGACTATGCTCTTATTCAAGAGACACATTTGGAGATGGAGAATGGTTAGGAATGGGATTATTTTAAGCAATCTGGTCGCAGTGATGTTGTGGTAAAGGGTGCATCTGGAAGGTCTGGTGGAATGGCTTTTTGGTGGAGAAAGTCTTTCCTTATGGTAACTGAAGTCATTTGTGACAGGTACATGCTTACTTGCAGATGCCAATCTCCCCAAGGTGATATGGAATGGTTTGTGTCTTGCATTTATGGCCCTTGTGTGGCTGCAGACAGGGTTGGTCTGTGGGAGGATCTATCAGCAATGCACCAAAGAGTGCAGGAGGTCCCTTGGCTCTTAGGGGGTGACTTTAATTGTTATCTCTCAAGTGACGACAGTCCTGGTGGGAGGTTGGACAGCTCAATGGCAGGCTTTCAAATGGTTGTGTAGAGTATGGGACTGACATAATACCCTACTAGTGGAGTTTACTTGGAGAAATGGTAGTGGACAGATTTCTAAATTGGACAAGTTTTTTGGCAGTCCTAGCTTGTTGGAGAGGCATCAGTTATCAGCAGTTTTGAGACTTGATAGGCCATTCTCTGATCATAATCCACTTGTATGGGACAGTGGGACAAATTCAGACATTGGATCATATTTCAACCTCAAGAGATCTTGGTTTAGGGAGGAAGGTTTTGTGCAAATGGTGTCTCAGTGGTGGCAGAACAAGGTTGTGCAAGGGTCTGCTACACAGCAGTTGGCTGCAAAACTGTCAGGCCTGCGTGACATGTTAAAAGAATATGGACAGGCTGTGGCTTTGATCAGAGAACAAAAGAGGAGGGAGGCTCTGGCAGTTATCAGAGACTTGGATCTAAAGGAATGTAGGCAGCCTTTGAACCTTTAGGAGCAGCAGCAAAGGCAACTAATGCAATCTGTAGTGTGGGAGGAGGATCTGAAAATAGAATTGGACTGGCATGAAAGATCCATACAACTATGGCTCAAAGAGGGTGATGCGAACATGAAGTTTTTTCATCTTGCAGCCAGTGCTAGAAGGAGATTCAGTCTTGTCTCATCAATTAAAGTAGAGGAGAGGACTGTTACTTCTGTTAGTGAAATCAGAACTGAAGTAGGTAAATATTTTAAAGAAATATCCAAGGCTGCTCCAAGAGGCTCTTGGAGGATGGCATCGGTGGATTTCCCTTGTGCCAGTTGTGATCAGAGAGATATGTTAGTTACTCCTATATCTGAACAAGAAGTACTAAAAGCAATTAAAGATTTAAATAATGAAGGGACCCTTGGCCCGAATGGGTTTCAGGTTTTCTTTTACAGAGAACTGTGGAATGTTGTCAAGGTGGATGTATTGAAAGTTATTCATGAAGTTGAACTGGGCAACTCTGGTTTTGAGAGGTTGAACAAATCCTATCTATTTCTACTCCCTAAAAAATCAGGTGCAGAGAGGTTTTCCGACTGCAGACCCATTGCACTGTCTAATTCCATTTACCTTATTATCAGTAAAATTATAGCCAACAGACTGCGGGAGGTTTTGAAGGATTTGATAATGCCAGTCCAATCTGCTTTCCTTCTTGGGAGATCATTACAAGAGTCTTTCATTATAGCGCAGGAGATGGTAATGGGTTAGCAAAGGAGAAAGACCAAGGCTTTTTTATGGAAAGTAGATTTTTCCAAGGCATATGACTCAGTCTCCTGGTCGTATTTGTGGGAAATCCTTAAAAGGAGGAAATTTCCACCTTTATTGATACAATGGGTGAAGAGATGCATCACGATAGCCTCCTTTTCCCCATTGATAAATGGAAAACCATGTCGTTCTTGGATCCAACCTCAGTGTGGAGTTAGGCAAGGATGCCCACTTGCCCCTCTGATTTTCAAGCTCGCAGTGGATACTTTGGCAAGATACGCATGCAAACTGGCAGTGGATGGATTCATAAGGGGGTACTTAATGTCTAATAACAAGGCTTTAGCTCCCATACTTCAATATGCAGATGACACTGTTTTTTTTGTGGAAGGGGGGAAAAGGGAAGTGCAAGCGCTTCTACATATGGTAAAGATTTTTGGGGAAATCTCTGGTCCTAGACTTAATGGAAACAAATCCTCCCTGGTCTATTTTGGGATGAATGGGATGTTACAGAATGACATCTCTACCATTCTGGGTACACCTGTGGTCTCACTGCCTATCAAATATCTGGGTTTGCCTTTGAAATGTTCTAAAATGAAGAAAGCAGATTGGTCTTTTCTTTATGAAAAGGTGGCTACAAAATTGGAGGGCTGGAGCAGTAAATGTCTATCAAAAGGGGGGAGGTATATACTACTGAATTCTGTCATCACTTCGATTCCAGTCTTCTTTTTCTCTGTTCTCAAAGCCCCGAAGTCAATCTGGAAAAAACTTGATGTGATGTGCAAAAGATTCTTCTGGAAAGGGGCCTCTCACCAAGGGGCTTTTCTTCAACCTTTGAAGTGGGATTCAATTTGCAAACCTAAAAAGATTAGTGGCATGGGTGTTAGATCTCTTAAGGAATTCAATGATGCTCTGTTGTTGAAGTGGGCTGTTCGGTTGCTATAGGGGGAAAAAAAATGTGGACAGAAATAATCCAGGACAGTTATGGGATTGCCAATGATGAGAGGAATCGTCTAAACCCCCATAAACCATCTCCCTTTTGGTCTTCTGTGGTGCATGCCTTGAAGGAAAATTGGAATTTTTTCAAATCTGTATTAGGTGATGGGAAAAGCTTCAAATTTTGGTTGGAGAATTGGGTACTTGGGGGGGTGTTTAAAGACAGGTTCCCCCTCGCTTATGCAGCGGCTTTGGATAAAAATGCTGTGGTGTCTGATTATTGGGATGTGGAGTCTGAGAAGTGGTCTTTTAATAATGATATGTGGAATACTCATGAAACAAGAACACGAGCAGAGAATGAACGTCTCATGCAAGAACTTGCTGCCTTCAAACCCATGCCTCATGAATATGACACATACAAATGGGAGGGTAAGTTTTCTACTGTGGCTGCTTATGACAAGCTGATAGTATCTTCCAGGATGGTAGAATCTGATGAGGTGGGGAAGAAGCTATGGAACTTAAAAATACCATTGAAGATACAAATTTTTTTGTGGCTCTGCAGAAGGGACGGTCTGATTACTGGAGATCTGAGGCATAGGAGAATGGGTACTCCACTCAGTTTTGCCACCTATGTGGGATGCATAACGACTCTAACATTCATATTTTTTCTTCATGTGTGATCACTGATTATGTCTGGAGGAGAGTATGTGTTAAGACCCACGACATCAAACGTCTTTTAAGATGTCTGGGAGTAGGTCCAGATATCTGGTAAGACGTCTGGAATTAAATTTTTGCGGCGTACGATTGCGAGTTTACGCGCATGCGCACGCAGACTGAACCCGCCGCCCTCTTTTCTTCTCTCTCTTCCCTCCCCGTCTTGCAAACACCTTTCCCCACCCTGCCACGCCTTCAAATACCCTTCCCTCTCCCTCACCCAATCCTCCCACCGTCCCCTCCTTCTTCCAACTTGAGCACGAGAGAGAGAGAGCGTGGGCAGCAGCTGCTGCCAGGAACGCACGGTGAGGAGGAGGTGCAATGAGAGGGAGAAGAGGCGGAGCATGTGAGGAAGAGAGAGCGAGCTCGCCGGAGCAGCCCAGGGCCGGCCGACGAATGCGCAGTGGGAGCGGGGTGCTAGGGAAGTTACCTCGATGTTGCTATAGCTCGGACAGCAGGCGGACGCGGCGCAGGCGTGGCCGTCCGTAGCAGGTGGAAGGCGAGGAGGTCCTGATTCTGGGAAAATTTCCCAGAATCAGACGTCTGGACCTGCGTCCAGACGGCACAAGGGACGTCTGGAGTGAGATCCAGACATCTGAAAGGTACGATATTCTCACCCTTCCCTTTCTTGCAGACGCAACCATGCAGGCCGTTCCGCTGAAGGTTCTGAGACGTGTCGCATTGAGAGTGGTTGCGTATGCGTGCAGGTTCCATCTGGGAAGGCACGAGGACACGCCCTCCCACACAGATCAGACGTCTAGGCACAGCACCAGACGACAGAGAGAGTCTCTAGACGTCCTAAGTGACAGTCAGATGTCTGGAACTAAGTCCAGACGATTTAGCGGGATCCTGGACGTCTGAAGAACAGCGCAGAAGTGAGGTATGATCCGAACCATCGTTTAAGACGTTTGGAAGGTGTTCCAGATGTCTGATTTGGGGGCAAAGTTGTCGTTTTTGACCGTTTAGGGTCCGTTCGAAGTCCAATTTCCGCGTTTAAAATTTTGTTCTTCTCAGAATTAGTTCCTCTACTTGTACAAAGTACTTGTATCCTGTTCTGAGTAGTTCCTTGTGTTTGATCCTTATGTTAGGACATCATTCTGTTACAGCTCTGGGGGTTGCGGAGGCACGTGGACCTGCCGATTACGCCCCCATCACTCCCGATTTTGCGGGTAGAGTGGCTTCCCTTAGTTAATTACAAACATTAATGCTTATCATGAATTAAATGATAGATCCTAGGGTATGGCATGAATCCTAGGACCAGAAAACTAGATTGAATGATAGATCCTAGGGTGTGGCATGAATCCTAGGAACCGAAACACTGAAACGAATGTCTTGAATGCCTGAATTGCAGTCTTGGATAAGTAGATAGAATATGATAATTGCCTGTAACTGGATAACAGCTGTCTGTGAAATGTAGAGTACTGTTGCTAGTAACTGCAACATGTAATTATTGTTGTTTGGAATCTAAATACGAGCTGTTTGTATATAAATTGGAAAGGAACAGAAGTTTGAATGTTGGAAATAAGTACTATATGCGAATAAACCTGAAATGATGAAACCTAGTATGGCTTGGCCTGAGGAAACATGAGCACTAAGCCTACGGGGAATTAGGAGTAGAACTCTTGAAAATAAATGGAAGGGAACTGGAAAAGTAAAATGGGAAAGTGTGTTGTCTCTTGGGTATGTGGTACCAAGGAGAGCACATATTACCTCTTAGTGTAGAGGGGAGCTTGCTACCCTCAGGTCGAGACCAGGGTGAGTTTGGCCACTTTGCATCGACTTTCTGGCCCTTGCGTACACCATACTGGGGAGAGCTGCTAGTGTAGGGAGAGAGCTAGCCACCCCATGGGGCCCGGGGTTCAGCTAGCCATCCCACACCGACTTGTTAGGCCCACTGGGCAAACCAGGGTAGTCAGGCGAGGGTGCGTGGACTGTGGAGGGGCAAGACCCTTGTTTGGTTACTATGGAGGGGCTGGACCCCTGTTACTAAGAGGGCTCTACCCTATACTGGTTCTGTGCTGTGCTTTGGGGCGCATCCGTTAACGGAAACGACTGACCGCGTGCCAGTGCGGGGTAGCTACCCATACGTTTATCGAGCGTACCGTAGTCACCGTTACATCTGTCAGTGACCTTGGGGTGGTTGACTGAGGGTAGGACCAACACGGGGGACTCTCCTGGCCAGGAGAGCACCACGTGCTACTTCTACTTTTCGGAAAAGACTGCAATTAAGATCGTTCCCACAAGGAACATTCGAGATCAAGAGAAAGATCTGAGGAATAATTAAAGAATGAGTAAATAGAAAATAAAGAAAGAAATTAAAAATAACAGCTACTTGTCCACCTTATTGTTTTTCTTAGCTAGCTGGTTGCCACTCTACTCAGCGTTTCGCTGACGTGTCACCTTTGTCACCTTTTCAAGACCAGGTGTTTAGCAGCCAGAGCCTGCGGCTGCAGAGGGTGCTGGGCCTAGTAGAGCCCAGTAGTTTTACTTGTGTTGTACCTATTGTACCGTTTCTTCTGTTGTAGTGAGTATTTTCTGTTACAATTGTACTCTTATATTGCAAGCATCATGTTTATGTACCTGTTTAATTCTTTACTATTGTGGAGGTGTGTACTGTAGTAGTTCTTTTCTTTACTGCTGTACTTTTGTTACTGTTAGTTACATGCATGATGAATGTGGTTTATTTTACTGCTCTTTTGGCTACTTTCTCGTTGGACGACTGGATCTTGGGATCAGTCGAGTCGGTCCGATTCTTGTGTCCTGTAGGGATTCGGGAATTGGGTCGTAACAAGAAGGTATCAGAGCATGGTCATCCCGAGAAGTGAACCAACTGGCTGGAAAATAACCAATTCACGTGCTGTAACTAGAGTAGCCACCACAACGTACCTTTTGACGTCTGTTTTTAGACTTCTTCATTAAATATTGATTCTTATTGACGTCTTTTCTGTTCCGTGTTTGCGTCTCCTTGCAGGAGATGCCTCGACGTGGAGCCAGGAGGGTGGGCCTCAGGCGCGGCCATGATTGAGGCCCGAGGGATAGATGTGTCGAGCTTGGAGTACATGCTACCCCTTCTCTCCTCCTGAGTATACCATCTCCAGACCTCGTCCATCTGATCCGAGAGGTGGTCTGAGAAGAATTTCAGCTTCCACCTACTTCACCACCCCCTCATCTCTCTTCCGAGGGTACGACAGGGGAGTTTATCGTGGAACGAGATTTTCGCCGTCACACTAGGCGGGTTAGGAGAGCTCAATGGAGGCAAGTGACGCTTGCAGGAGAGTCGTCACGCTTCGCGGAGCTGTTAGTAACCTCTGGGGGGCCCCGACAGGGGCCAGTTGTCAGCACTGGACCCCCGCCCAGCTGCTAGCAGGGACCTACCGAGAGAGGGAGTCAAGTTCCCTTTTGCTACCAGTGTGGTCAGCCAGGCCATTTCAGGAGGGATTGCTCGTCTAGGGCCAGAGAGCAGTAGACGCTCACCGCTTTGAGCCCTGAGGGCCAGTCGGGTGGTCGTGGGTTCCAAATGCCTGAGGGAGGACAACCGCCACGAGGAGAATACCAGCCAGCTGTGACTAGCTCCGTCTTGGGCCTATCTGTTTTGTCCGCTCCCAATACCGAGGAGTTTCGTGACGCCGTGACTCATGGAGACATCATAGCTTCAGTTTATACGGTGACAGGTATGGTTACCAGATTTGATCTTTTTGGAGTACGTAATTCCTGCTCCTAGTACGATGTACCTTCTTGCTCCACGAGTTGTTGCTACTCTGGAGTACAATAGCACTCCATTAGGGGATTAGTGGTAATCAGAAATCTAAGTGGTTAGCTGTTTGTAGCTGAGGAGGTGTACACAGGTTGTGAGGTCAATGTTGGGGGATACAGCCTTCCCACTGACCTGATTATGATACAGATGGAGGACTTCGGCGTAATTCTAGGGATGCACTGGCTGTCCGCTTACCACGCTTTGGTGGACTACTTTGAGAGAAAGATCGTCTTCTCCATACTGAAGTTGCTTTCTTTCGAGTTCCACGGGCAGCCAGTGTATGGAGGCTTCAGGTGCATTTCTGCACTTCGGGCGGCGAGACTTTTGAGCCAGGGGCGTGAGGGCTTCCTAGCTTGTGTAGTAGCGGAGCCCAGCCCTGTGGCAGACTTCCAGAGTATCCCGTTGGTCAGGGAGTACCCCGATATGTTCCTAGACGAGTTGCCAGGACTACCACCCGAGCGTGAGATCGAGTTTGAGATCTCACTGGTACCGAGGACCAGCCCCATCTCCACAGCACCGTATAGGATGGCACCACTTGAGCTGCGAGAGCTCAAGTCTCAGTTGCAGGATCTTCTGGAGAAGGGCTTTGTGAGGCCCAGTGCGTCTCCATGGGGAGTCCCGGTATTGTTCGTAAAGAAGAAGGGGTATCCTGCGCCTTTGTGTAGACTACAAACAGCTGAATAGGGTCACCATCAAGAATAGGTATCCACTGCCAAGGATTGATGACTTGTTTGACCAACTGCGAGGTGCCACGGTATTCTCCAAGATCGACTTGAGGTCTGGATACCACTAGTTGAGGATCAAGGAGGCAGACGTCTCCAAGATAGCTTTCTGCACCCGGTACAGACACTACGAGTTTCTGGTCATGCTGTTTGGGTTGAATAATGCCCCCGTTGCTTTCATGGATTTGATGAACCGAGTGTTTAAACTGTACTTGGACCAGTTCGTGGTGGTGTACATTGATGATGTGCTCATCTGTTCTCAAGATCAGACGCAGCTTGGACAGCACTTCGGATGGTTTTGGACACACTGAGACGACGTAGGCTGTACGCCAAATACAGCAAGTGTGAGTTCTGGTTGAGGGAGGTGACCTTCTTAGGTCATGTGATCTTCGAGGATGGCTTGGCTGTGGACCCAGACAAGGTCAAGGCAGTGCTCAGGTGGGAGAGACCGCGTACGGTTACTGAGATTTGCAATTTCTTGGGAATGGCAAGCTACTACAGGCGGTTTATCAGGGGCTTCTCGCAGATTGCACGTCTTATGACACAGCTGACCCGGAAGGACGTGCCCTTTACTTGGACAGACGCCTGTGAGGCATGTTTTCAGGAGCTGAAGGAGAGGCTGACTTTGGCTCCCGTGCTCACCATCCCAGACAGTAGTGGCGGGTTCGTTGTATACACGGACGCCTCTTTGCAAGGGTTAGGGGGTGTGCTCATGCAGAGGGGTCACGTTGTCTCTTATGCTTCGTGGCAATTGAAGTCCCATGAGCATAGCTACCCTACCCACGACCTGGAGCTGGCAGCTGTCATCTTCGCATTGAAGACTTGGGGCACTACTTGTACGGTGAGACCTTTGAGATTTTCACAGATCACAAAAGCCTTAGATACCTGTTTGATCAGAAGGAGCTCAACATGAGACAGAGACGTTAGTTGGAGCTCTTGAAGGACTATGATTGCAGCATTTCCTACCACCTGGGAAAGGCCAACATGGTGGCTGACGCCTTGAGCCGGAAGGCACCTGCCTACTTGGCCAGTTTACAGGTGCAGAGTCGAAGCCTCTTGGAGGAGATGGGCAGTTGACGACTCTTAGAGTTACTGGGGCACTGTGGGGCAGTGACTGTGACATGACAGACGAGGCCAGAGCTAATTGACCGCATCATCACAGGGCAAATGGCCAACCCATACTGACAGTCATTGCGTGACAGAGTACTGTCAGGAGACCCTGGAGACTTCTCTTTTACAGACCAGGTGCTGCGCATGAGGGGACGTTTGTGCATTCCCAGAGACGAGGAGCTGTTGAGAGAGCTCCTGACTGAGGCACACGGTTCCAGATTCACCATACATCCCGGAAACACAAAGATGTACCATGACTTGAGACACAATTTTTGGTGGAGGGGAATGAAGCAGGATGTAGGTGAATTCGTATAGCAGTGTTTAGTGTGCCAGCAGGTGAAGGCCGAGCATCGGAGGCCTGCATGGCCATTGCAGCCACTTCCAGTGCCCGAGTGGAAGTGGGAGAGCATCACCATGGACTTGGTGGTGGGCTTGCCCGTTACCTTGCAAGGACACAACGTAGTCTGGGTGATCGTTGACAGATTAACGAAGACGGTGCGTTTCTTGCCGATCTGAGTCACCTTGGGACCAGCACAGTTGGCAGAGAGGTATATCCGTGACGTGGTACATCTACAGGGAGTTTCGCGGGAGATTGTATCCGACCGGGATACCCGTTTTACGTCCCAGTTTTGGGTTGAGTTTCGGCAGGCCTTGGGGACGCGGTTGAGGTTCAATACAGCATACCACCCCCAAACGGACAGACAGTCTGAGCGCACGATACAGACACTTGAGGTTCTTTTGCGTGCTCGTGTACTGGACTGGAGGGGCTCTTGGGAGGAGCACTTGCCCCTACCAGAGTTCACATATAATAACAATTATCACTCAAGCATCAGCATGGCACCCTACGAGGCTCTGTATGGACTGAGGCGTATGGCACCCTTGAGTTGGGTTGAGGTGGGGACCAAGTGGGAGGTTGGCCCCAGGATGATCCGGCAGGGTTAGGAGGTGATTGAGTAGATCCACAGGTGACTCTGCACTATTAGGAGCAGACAGAAAAGCTATGCAGACCGGAAACGTAGAGAGGTACAGTTTGAGGTTGGGGATTACGGCTTCCTTCGTGTTTCGCCCATGAAGGGCCTATAGCGGTTTGGGGTGAGAGGGAAG
This sequence comes from Thalassia testudinum, assembly GCA_037157565.1. Lineage (NCBI taxonomy): Eukaryota > Viridiplantae > Streptophyta > Magnoliopsida > Alismatales > Hydrocharitaceae > Thalassia > Thalassia testudinum. The sequence goes on along the minus strand of JAZHRO010000015.1, from coordinate 16,674,152 downwards.
CTCGCGCCGAGGTTCGTGGGACCCTTTGAGGTCCTGGATCGGGTTGGACTAGTTGCTTACAGGCTGGCCCTTCCTCCCCAGCTTTCTGGTGTGCACGACGTGTTCCACGTGTCCAACCTCAGGAAGTACGTCGTTGATCCCAGTCACGTCCTGAGCCACGAGAGCGTCGAGGTGGGTGACGACTTGACCTACCCCGAGCGGCCAGTGCAGATTCTCAACAGAGCCGTCTGGAGTCTGAGACGGAAGCAAGTACCACTGGTGGAGTCTGAGACAGGTAGTCGGCCAGCGGTACGAGGAGGCTACATGGGATCCTGAGGCAGCGATGCGGGAGCGATACCCGGAGCACTTTGAGGGTATGTCTTTTCGAACCGGCTTCGGTCCTCTTTCAGTTTGTTATGCGTATATCGTTCTTTTCCGCACTCTAGTTAGCGCAAGTTTCGGGGATGAAACTTCCTTTGAGTTTGTTATGATGTTAAAACACATGACATCAAACGCCTTTTAAGACGTCTGGGAGTAGGTTCAGACGTCTAGACGCCTTCCCAGACATCTGGAATTAAATTTTTGTGGTGTACCATTGCGAGTCTGCGCGTGCATGCCCACCACCCTCTTTTCTTCTCTCTTCCCTCCCCGTCCTGCAAACACCTTTCCCCACCCCGCCACGCCTTCAAATACCCTTCCCTCTCCCTCACCCATTCCCCCCACCGTCCCCTCCTTCCAGCTTGAGCGCGAGAGAGAGAGAGCTTGGGCAGCAGCTGCTGCCAGGCGTGTGCGGTGAGGAGGAGGTGCAACGAGAGGGAGAAGAGGCGAAACGCGTGAGGAAGAGAGAGCAAGCTCGCCGGAGCAGCCTAGGGCCGGCTGGCAGGCGAGCAGCGGGAGCGGGGTGCTGGGGAAGTTACCCCGGTGCTGCTGCAGCTCGGACAGCAGGCGGATGCAGCGCAGGAGCGGCCGTGAGTAGCAGGCGGAAGGCGAGGAGGTCCTGATTTTGGGAAAATTTTCCAGAATCAGACGTCTGAACCTACGTCCAGACGGCGCAGGGGACGTCTGGAGTGAGATCCAGACATCTAAAAGGTACGATATTCTCACCCTTCCCTTTCTTGCGGACGCAACCATGCAGGCCGTTCCGCCGAAGGTTCTGAGACGTGTCGCATTGAGAGTGGTTGCGTACGCATGCAGGTTCCATCCGGGAAGGCGCGAGGACACGCCCTCCCACACAGATCAGACGTCTGGGCACAGCACCAGACGACGGAGAGAGTCTCTAGACGTCCGGAGTGACAATCAGATGTCTGGAACTAAGGCCAGACGGTTCAGTGGGATCCTGGACGTCTGAAGAACAGCGCAGAAGTGAGGTATGATCTGAACCATCGTTTAAGACGTCTGGAAGGTGTTCCAGATGTCTGATTTGGGGGCAGAGTTGTCATTTTTTACCGTTTAGGGTCCGTTCGAAGTCTAATTTCCGCTTTTAAAATTTTGTTCTTCTCAGAATTAGTTCCTCTACTCGTACAAAGTACTTGTATCCTGTTCTGAGTAGTTCCTTGTGTTTGATCCTTATGTTAGGACATCATTCTGTTATGGCTCTGGGGGTTACGGAGGCACATGGACCTGCCGATCACACCCCTATCACTCCCGATTTTGCGGGTAGAGTGGCTTCCCTTAGTTAATTACAAACATTAATGCTTATCATGAATTAAATGATAGATCCTAGGGTCTGGCATGAATCCTAGGGCCTGAAAGCTAGATTGAATGATAGATCCTAGGGTGTGGCATGAATCCTAAGAACAGAAACACTGAAACGAATGTCTTGAATGCCTGAATTGCAGTCTTGGATAAGCAGATAGAATAATGATAATCGCCTGTAACTGGATAACAGCTGCCTGTGAAATGTAGAGTACTGTTGCTAGTAACTGCTACATGTAATTTCTGTTGTTTGGAATCTAAATGCGAGCTGCTTGTATATAAATTGGAAAGGAAAAGAAGTTTGAATGTTGGAAATAAGTACTATATGTGAATAAACCTGAAATGATGAAACCTAGTATGGCTTGTCCTGAGGAAACATGAGCACTAACCCTACAGGGCATTAAGAGTAGAACTCCTAAAAATAAATGGAAGGGAACTGGATAAGTAAAATGGGAAAGTGTGTTGTCTCTTGGGTACGTGGTACCAAGGAGAGTACATATTACCTCTTAGTGTAGAGGGGAGCTTGCTGCCCCTCAGGTCGAGACCGGGATGAGTTTGGCCACTTTGCACCGACTTTCTGGCCCTCGTATACACTGTACCAGGGATAGCTGCTAGTGTAGGGAGAGAGCTAGCCACCCCATGAGGCCCAGGGTTCAGCTATCCGTCCCACACCAACTTGTTAGGTCCACTGGGCAAACCGGGGTAGTCAGGCGAGGGTGCACGGACTGTGGAGGGGCAAGATCCCTGTTTGGTTACTGTGGAGGGGCTGGACCCTTGTTACTGAAAGGTCTCTACCTTATACCGGTTCCGTGCTGTGCTTTGGGGTGCACCCGTTAATGAAAACGACTGACCGCGTGCCAGTGCGGGGTAGCTACCCGTGCGTTTATCGTGCATGCCGTAGTCACCGTTACATCTGTCAGTGACCTTGGGGTGGTTGACTGAGGGTAGGACCACCAAGGAGGACTCTCTCGGCCAGGAGAGCACCACGTGCTACTTCTACTTTTCGGAAAAGACTGCAATCAAGATCATTTCCACGAGGAACATTCGAGATCAAGAGAAAGATCTGAGGAATAATTCAAGAATGAGTAAATAGAAAATAAAGAAATTAAAAATAACAGCTGCTTGTCCACCTTACTATTTTTCTTAGCTAGCTGGTTGCCACTCTACTCAGCGTTTCGCTGACGTGTCACCTTTGTCACCTTTTCAAGACCAGGTGTTGAGCAGCCAGAGCCTGCGGCTGCAGAGGGTGCTGGGCCTAGTAGAGCCCAGTAGTTTTACTTGTGTTGTACCTATTGTACCGTTTCTTTTGTTGTAGTGAGTATTTTCTGTTACAATTGTACTCTTTTATTGCAAGCATCATGTTTATGTACCTGTTTAATTCTCTACTGTTGTGGAGGTGTGTACTGTAGTAGTTCTTTTCTTTACTACTGTACTTTTGTTACTGTTAGTTACATGCATGATGAATATAGTTTATTTTACTGCTCTTTTGGTTACTTTCTCGTTGGACGACTGGGTCTTGGGATTAGTCGAGTCGGTCCGATTCTCGTGTCCTGTAGGGATTCGGGAACTGGGTCATAACAGTATGTAATGATTCTCTCTCCACCTAGGAGAATTTGTGGTGTCATCTGGTGGATGGGAATATGCCATGTTTACATATGATGGCTATGTTATGGTCTATTTGGAGGGCTAGGAATGAGTGTGTTTTTCAGGAGACCTCAGTGTTTGTGGATAATATTGTAAATTTTTGTTGGAGTCTCATATAGCATTAGGGCTCGATCATGTAATTCTTTCATTTTTATTAATAAAAGCTCTCCTGGTTTGCTATTGGTGATTCGATAGCATTTCTTTATTTCTCAAAAAAAACTCAAAGGTATCATCATCTAATTATCCAGAACTTAAGAGTCCCGACACTAAACTTAGCACACCAGTAGTCTCAATACTTCTCCTCACAAATATTAGGTGGGTCTAATAGAAGATAGTACGCCTGACTTACTATTAACTATCCAAGGGTTTAGTAGACTAAAAATGCTTATTGGTTTTCTTCAAAGATCCATTACCCAGTTTACGTGCAAGTGAAGTAACTGTACTGGATTCTAAACTTAAGAAACAATTTAAGAAGAAAATCTTTAATGACACCTCCTTAAAAATTTTCTGCTATGGACTAACCAATTCAGCTCAAAAGAGATTTCTTTTTTGCTATGCTAATGCACCTAACCTAAATCCATGAATACTGCCTAAAAATGCAAAATGCACCTCCCATGCCTAAATCCTACAATGTCCTCATTGTAAAATTAAAACAAGGGGAGAAAGGAAGGAAATCACCTGATGATGGTGTTTTTCTGAATGATGGGTTGCCTCCAAACAAGTGCTGCATTTTTTGTCGGTAGCCAAACTTATAGGGAACTTGTAAGTTTGGTTCCAAATAGAAAGAACTAGGCCCTAAAAATATGTGTAATAGTGTGGGCCTAGAAAACATGTAGCCACGGATGTTGGCGAGCTGATGATGCAACGTTATCTCACATGCTTGCCAGAAGACATGAAAGCAGAGAACCTCGTAGGCTACCTGGGGAGGTATAGAAATAACGAAAGGAACATGAGAAGGGACCTCTCGAAATGGAATAAGTGGAGGATAACAAGGGTCCTCCAAAGCAGGAAGGGTTTTAAAAGATATAAACATAATAATTTCAAACCCTTGAATGGCAAGACTAAAATACAAGCATCAATCCAAATCCGCCATTCTACCCGAGGATGTACTGGCCTAATATGCTCCCTAGAAAGAATGTATGTGAGTAGAGGCCCGAGCCAAGGATCGGTTAGGGAGTATAAGGGTTGTTTGTGGTGCTGGGCAGTAATGGTTAATTCCAAGGAGGACTTAGTTTGTGTCAAGTCCAAAAATTCAGATTCTATATTATTCTCCCTAACAGTTGTAGAAAAATTCATGTCACCTGCCTATCATTATTGATCGGAGTCACATTTTCACCTTCCAGTATATGTGAATCAATGGTGGACTTCAAATCAAATTCCTTCGATGGAAGGGTCGAAGCAACTGAATCTTTTTCACTAATTTCATCCCCGGATTCTTTTGGTTCACTTGAGTTTTTGTCAGGATGTATATGCGATTCACCAGTAAAGAGAGGAGTTGGATCAGTATCCTTAATTATTCCTGAAGGATGATCAGTCTTATTGTTTTGGAGTAAGCCTATATCACTCAATTCTTTGTTCTTCTCAGGGCATAAATCCTCAATTGATGTGTATTGTCCCCGAGAGTCTCTCATAGGCTTCTCACTATTGTGTTTGTCCTCCTCCAATATCAATTCCTGGTTTTGCGGAGGATGATTCTCAAAATCAAAAGAAGGGAGGAATTCGGATTTCACCAAATTATTTATATCCTCAGGGGGTAAGTCCTCGAATAACACATAATCCCCTTATGATTAACTACAAACTCTCAGTCCAGGTTCCTCTATCGGGTCATCCTCGTCCTCTAAAATAGACTCTTTATATCCCTGAGATCAAAATTGATCCAATTCATCCTCCATTCCCTTAGGGTCACCTTCATTGGGTGCATTTAAATCCTCAGAATGCTGAATGATAGGTGTTGATTCCCTAAGTGGAGGGTCAGAATTAGGCTCACTAAGGGTAGAATGAGGTTCCACCACATGATTAATAGGGGAAGTGACATGAACAATACGACCTTGACCCGGGTTATCAGTGGTAAGGAAAATAATGTCATCAGGGTCAAGGTCCTCCAGAGGTACCATCTTCCCTTTCTTTTGACTCCAATATAGCTCAAGTGGATAATCGCTAGAGTCGCTTCCCTTTAGTGGCCATGTCTCACGGGGAGAGTCTAAGTGATAGCTATGCAAAATGGGATCCCTATTGTCATTGGTTTCCTCAGAATTATTTTCATGATCACAGTTGTATGGGTAGGGATTAGAATCACCAGTAAGAGCATAGCTAAGCTGTCTAATTTCCTTGTTCAATTGTTGACTATTCCTCAACATCTCTCCCATAAAATCCATCATTTCTTTTTGTTATTTTTTCATTTCTATCATAAAAGAGAAGAGGCTACTACTATCAAATTGGAGAGGATAGTCAATCTCAGGCGCTGGTTGCTTAGGGGTATCGGTCCAACCTCGATAAGGAAAATCATGAAGGGTGGGAGGGTTGAGTGTTTGCATGGTAGTAGGGATTCCAGGGGTGGAAAATCCCGCTGCTAGAATCTGTTCAAAAGTGGGAGTTATTGGCCCAGTACTCCCAGGATAGGAATATGATTGATCCCATGAATTGTCATTGTACCCATCAAAGGATGGGTACGCTCGGGGCATGGGATCTTGGTTAAGAGATGGGAAGTATTGACTCTAATAATTTGAATGATAGAAGTAAGGGTGATCCATTTCTTTAAGCCAAACAAGTTTAACTCTCTTAGGATTTGGAAGAAGTCAGAACAAAAGCAGAAACTTTCTAGAGAGTTCTACTACCACTATCAAAACACACACAAATACAGTAGGATATATTTTTAGTAGATTCTAGGTCTTAGAATTAGGTGTTTAGTTGGTGGCCAAACAAGTTTTACAAGAATTACGCTTCCTAGGCCGACCTTCGTTGGTGCCTACAACCTACTCGTAAGGGATGGAAGTCTCAAATCGAGCCCACACACGATGAACCGAGGTAACTTGGTGGATAGGCTTGTTGATTTCCAACTAACTTCCCTTGTGGTGCAAAATAGGAGAGGTAGAAATTTATCTAGTGGCCTTATGTGTGATGTGCACAGTGGCTCAGGTGTGCAACACATGTTCACATTTTGAATTTTGAAATCTCGCAAACAAGATCCTTTTGCACACAATTTCAAGTCACAGATTTTAAGGTCCAACCTCTTAATAGTCCCAATTTTTAAAATGACCACTAAATTAATTCGATTCAAACACTTTAGTGGTCTTGAATTTAAGTTCAATGCAAATGCATGATAGGTATTTGATGCTAAAGAGAAGACGTACCTTACTCCAGCTTTCTTCATGCAAGGATGTATGCAATGTAGAAAATAAGCTAGATGTTTCTCATTCAATCCTAGATGGTCGCCCTATTGATATGCAGCTTCTAGCAGGCAGTTTGAATATTTATTTATTTATTTATTTATATTTTTTCTATTTTTTTAATAAGCAAACAAACCTAATCTAACTAACTAACATGCAGTTCAAATAATTCAAACAAACCTATAATCTAAATAAAATGGGAACACACTCCCAAAAATACGCTCCCGCATACAAGAGTGATAAGAAATAAAAAGCACTGGGAATACGTTCCCAAAAATGCGAAACAAGGGTCCAAAAGACAGAAATTAAATGTCTAATATCTATATAACCTAAATCTAAACTAATATCTAATGACTAAATCAGGAAAGGCTCCTCCGTACGCTTTCATGTGTGTGGGATCAAGGCCCACAAGCACCCGTTGCTGGCCTCCAGGTGGCGTCAAGGTCCACCAAAAATGTCATCTCCGTCGTGCGCACCTGTCGTGTTCGTCGTTCGATTTATGCACACAAAGAGAACCAATGTCAATAATTCAGAAAAGCTTTCAAAATAGCATAAAAATAATATAAATTTCCCAAAAAAATTAATAGGCGTGTTCCCCGGCAACGACATCATTTGAAAGAGCGATCTTCGTTTTCGATAAAAATTTTAACATAAAATGACTTGTCGTTATAGTTTATTGCGCGGTAGAAAATCACTTTTCAAAATATTTAATATTCAAAATCTAACCACGAAAATAGGTAGGTCATCTCCATAGGGAGGAATTAGCATATTAAAAATGATTAATGATTCCTCAAGTATTCAGGAATATCAACGGATGTGTATGCTAACTAGTGCTCTCATTTCCAACACAAATTCTCAATCTAGATAATTAATCAAGAATATGGGTGTGCAAATACAAAATCACCACCATGGAAATTTAATTAAAATAGAATTCATTCCCTATAACAAATATCTATTCTCGATTATTCATGAGACGAATTTAACTATACATAATTCAAGTAGAATGGAGGGACATCTATGCAAATTCCTTTCAATATATTAAATCCTTAAAATAAATGAATAGTGCTTGTGGCAATGGCATTAATGGTAAATTTTAATGTGGCTTGCACTGTAGAGAAATAGAGGAAAAGTTTCCCTTGCTCGCACGTGCGGAGAAGGGTTTTGCCAGCCGTGCTGTGTGCACGCGATGATGGTGTCACGATGGCGTGCGTGCAAGGGTGCACGAGGGGATGCACTACTGCACACGCATGTGGTTGGTGGCCTCATGGTTGGTCATGTGGGCGTGAAGCTGGCAGTTGGGTTGCAGGGAACAGTGGTGGAGAGGGTAAAGAAGAAGAAAATGAAAAGGAAGGAGAAGATGGATGGTTGAGGGGGGTTATGTGCAGTGGTGTTGTGACTGCATGCTATCACCGTGCAACCGGCGAAAGGGAAAAAGAGCAGAGGTAAAGCACGCCTAAGCCACAGTGCTCGCAGTGTCCACAGTGGAAGAGGATGGAGATCCTTGTCAGGGGGTGAAGATTCTGAAGAAGATGGCCAACCTTCCCTTTAAAAACTCCTTCGTCTATTTTTTTCTTTGTCCTAAAGCCTCTCCAACCACTCGGCGAAGATCTCGAGTGGTTGGAACGGCAAGATAAGTTTCGGTGGTTTTTCATCAGACGTCCGACAAATTCTCCAGACATCTTAAAATGTGTAGAAAGCAGTGGTTCTCAATGGAGATTCTCAGACGTCCAAATTAAACTTCAGACGTCTTGTAGAGTGATTTTGGCTGTCTGCCTGATGTCTTCAGGTATGATGTGCCTAGCCTGCATCCACCAAATGGTTATCATAACATATCATATGTTATTAAACATAAAATTGGTGCATAAGATGATACGCAGACTATGTTGAAGTCCCACTTAATTCCTAATAAAATATCAACTACGAACGACTAATTAAAGAGTACATAGGCCAAATAATGGTCCACGAAAGTGGACTTATCACCCTCTAGCTTACCCGTGTGAACAGTGGTCGGATGTCTGTGGTCCATGTGCTTACTCTAGCAGCCGTTTGATCAGCGATTGATGGTCGAGTTCACGTGCAATCGCACTCTCAAGATCAAACCTCGCTCGATCGTACGATGGCACATGCTGCAGCGTCGGATCCGTCTTGCTATTTGTGCGCATCTGGCACGTGAGATTGCGCCACGTTGCCATTGGCTCCCGCATCCACGGCCGAATTTCACCCGCCGCTTGGGCAGACCGAATTTGGCCCTCACGAAGGCTCGATCGTGCATCCATCGTGCATGGGGTTGAGGTATGAACTGCTGTGCCATGGGTGCGAAGATGTCACGTTTTTTATTTTCCTTGCGTGTGCTCGCCACCGTCCGATGGAGATTGATGGTCGTTGATGAAGAGTGACATGGCGCGACGAAGGCTATCCGATGGTGATCTGACGATGGCTCATGGTGAAGAGGAGAGGTGGTCATGCCATGGAGGGTGAAGCGGTTGCCATGTGGCGCAACGAGAACCGTTGATCACCAAATCAATGGTTAGGACTTCTCAGGCTTGTTGTGGGAGCTACGGAGATCAAATTAAGGTGATTTTAAGTCCGTTGGACTCCATTTGTCGATCCAAATCCATCTGTATGGTCCGATTACTCATCTGAGGCCTATTTCAATATGCACTTGTACACAAGGTCATAAACATTAATTCTTAGCAATCGAATTGTAGAAGTAACACAGCATGCATGTATTGCTCTAGACCCGCTATAATATGACATTAATGCACATGTGCCCTCAAGATTGACTATAATTGATATAGTTAACACTAATAATTGTAGAGTCATCATACCCCCATGCCTACCTTTTGCTAGTCCCTAGCAAGGTTAACCTAATTGCTATTTACAACTAGAATCAATAATTATTGCTCAGGCACTAGTTACTTGTCAATAGGAGGAAATTTCTCCTAATAACCTAACCCACAAAGACTCAACAGTGCTTGGGTACCTGCTAAAATGCAGACCACCCCAGTCCTCGCCTTGTACTACATAAAAGCCAGTTCTCTTTTTTTCTCTTTTTCCTCTTTTCTAATTTTTTGGATTTTGGAGTTGAGAGTTTTTAGGTAACTTTTTATGGCTACCCAACACACCCAAGACCCTAATTGCTAAGCATCTTGTCGTGAAAATTGTGATAGACTCACTCAATGACAATTAAAATTGACTTCAGGTTTCTACACCCCTAGATGACTCGGAATGAAAATGTTGCCTAAAGGTGTATCTATCTGACCGGTAGCTTTCTCCCTACTTTTATTTTGTGTAGGGTCAACACAAGCGCGAACCCTGTGTATATATCTCCCTGGATTATTCTACTTCCCCACTTCTTCCTTAAGTGTTTTGAAATTTTTGTGCATTTTATGAGTTGGGATCTGGACAAACAGCCAATGGGTTGTTATCCATGACAACTTGCCAGCCATACTCGTGCGGTGAAGTGTGGCTTATTTCTTTTTTTTTCTTTTTCTCCTTTTTCTATTTTTCTATTTCTTTTTTCATCTCTCTGTTTGTGTTTTTTAAGTAGGTGGCTTCCCTGATCTAATGTTTACCTATAGGCAATAGCAAAAGAGAATGATCTTGTGGTTGGGTTCTAGACAACCGATTAATGGGCTGTTACCCACGATAACTTACCAGCCATACCATCCTAGAAGGTTCATTAGCGACCCAATTTCTGTTAGAACTGCCGAGGAGTGAGTCAGTGCAAAATGTGTATAGATGCTTAGACTAAAAGTCCCCCCAAATTAGAGGGTAGGTTGATAAGTCACATACTTATCACGCTACTTTATTGACCAGATTAATATAAATTAAGGTGGCAAGGACTCGAGAACAAGTCCACATTTTAGTGGACACTAGGACTGATTAAGCACGAAGACCTGAAGAGTTTAAGCATTCAGGTCCTTAACGTATCATTTCCTAAAGTTGACAAGCTCCTAATGCCTAAGTTTTCTTTTCCTAATTCTCTCTCTCTCTATTTTTTTTTATGAAATAAAAACTAGTTCAAGCTGACAAATTTGTACTTAAAATGAGAATTACCATCCCCCCATGCTTATGTTGGACAATGTCCTCATTGGAAAATAAATGTATCCAAGGGAGTAAGGAAAGAAATCACCTAAGTTTCAACAGTGAATCTAGTCAGCTTGAATCCTCTAGGTTGCCTCCTAGGAAGCGCTGAGTTTATTACATCTAGCTAGGCAAAGCTCCAGTTTAACCCTTAATGAGGTTACAACTTCCTTCGGGGGAACCTGGGCAAGAAAGTGTTTTAATCTTTGACCATTAACTGTAAAGGTTTTCCCGATTTTGCGATCAATAATTTCTGCTACCCCATTTGAAAATGGTTTGACCACCAGGTAAGGTCCCATCCACTTAGATCGTAACTTCCGAGGGAAAAGTTTGAGTCTTGTGTCAAATAGCCAGACTTGTTGATTTGGCTCAAAGGTTTTTCCATTGATATGTTGGTTGTGGACAGCTTTCATCTTCTCCTTATAAAGTCTACCATTCACATAAGCATTCCGACGAATCTCTTCAAGCTCGAAGAGTTGGAGCTTCCTTTGAGTTTCGGCCATATGGGAATCCATATTGCATTGTTTGACAGCCTAATATGCTCGATTCTCTAACTCAAACGGAAGGTGGCAAGCTTTACTAAAGACCAATCGGTATGGTGACATGCCGATCAGGGTCTTAAAAGCTATCCTATATGCCCAAAGGGCATCATCCAATCGTGTGGACCAATCCTTTCGGTCAGGTCTTACGATCTTTTGTAGAATATTCTTAATCTATCTATTTGAGACCTTAGTTTGCCCATTCATTTACGGGTGATACGGGGTGGCAATGCAGTGAGTGACCCCGTATTTCTTAAGTAAGGCATGAAACTGGGCATTGATGAAGTGACTCCCACCATTGCTGATCATGGCCTTAGGTATCCTAAATCAGGAAAAGATATACTTCTTAACAAAGTCCATGATAGCCTTATGATCACATTTCCTAGTAAGCATGGCTTCGATCCATTTCGAGATGTAGTCTACTGAGACTAGTATATATTCGAAGCCATTTGATGGTGGGAAGGGACCCATGAAATCGATGCCCCAGACATTGAATATTTCGATGATAAGAATGGGTTGTAGAGGCATCATATCTTTCTTGGCCATGGTCCCTAAGGTCTGCCATCTAGTGCAAGTTTTCACAAAATTATGTGCGTCCTTAAATAGTGATGGCCAGAAAAATTGGACTGTAAAACTTTTGCAGCTATCTGCTTCCCAGAGAAGTGGCCACCACAGGCTTGATCATGATAAAAGGACAGCACACTCTGAACCTCCTCTTCGGGGATACACCTCCTAATGATTTGATCAGCACAAAGTATAAATAGCATGGGACCATTCCAGAAATAATGTTTAGCCTCAGCCAAGAACTTGTTCTGCTGCTATCTAGACTAGTCATGCGAAATTAGCCCTACCACTAAGTAATTAACCAAGTTGACATACTAGGAGAGACTCTTTCCTTTCACAGCCAAAATTTGCTCATCAGGAAATGTATCAGTTAAGGGTAGTGAAGGTCCAACATGTTCCAAGTGAAGTATGGATAGGTGATCGGCTATAACATTCTTAAATCCAGCATTGTCTTGTATTTTCAGGTCAAATTTCTGCAAGAGTAGGATCCATCTGATCAGCTTGGTTTTAGCATCCTTTTAGGCGAACAAATGCCACATAGCCGAGTGGTCAGTGTAAATGATCATGTGGGACCCTAGAAGGTATGATCGAAACTTTTCTAATCCGAAGACTATGGTGAGCAGCTCCTTTTCTGTGACAGTGTAATTCTGTTGAGCCTCATCTAAGGTTTTGCTCGCATACTAGATCACCATGGGTTTCTTCTCTTGTTGTTGTCCTAGGAAACTCCAAGAGCAAAGTCTGATGCATCACACATTATTTCAAAGTCCTGGGACCAGTCTGGGAGTTGTAAAATAGGTGCAGTCGAGAATGTATCCCTTAGAGTGGTGCAGGCTTTGATGTAATCAGGTGTCATATCAAAGTGCACATCATTGGCTAAAAGGTCAATCAAGGGCTTGGATAGCTTGGAGAAGTCTTTTATGAACCTTCTGTAGAAGCCAAAATGTCCCAAAAAAGATCTGATTTGTTTGACCGAGCTAGGAGGTGGGAGTTTGGAAATTAAGTCAACTTTAGCTCGGTCGACTTCTATGCTCCTATGTGAGATGATGTGACCAAGGACAATCCCTTCTTGAATCATAAAATATCTCTTTTCCTAGCTTAAAACAAGGTTGACCTCGATACATCGTTATAGGATTTTCTCTAGGTTACTAAGGCAACGGTCGAATGAGTCTCCAAAAATGGAGAAATCATCCATAAAGACCTCTAAATATTCACCCACCATCTTCGAAAAGATGGCTAACATACAACGCTAAAAGGTAGCGGGTGCATTGTATAACTCGAATAGCATACGACGGAATGTAAATGTTGTAATTTCCTACAGGATGGGTAAGATATGCGTGACATATAAAATGCGAAATTAAAATAAATAACAATCTCACAAAAATAAGCAATCACACAATGACACAAGTGATTTTTAGCTGGAAACCCAAACTGGGTGAAAACCACCACCTAACCCTCTCGAGTTAGGATTTCCGATCGACCTAGTCAATCAAATCCACTAAACAAGTCACTTAAAACAAGGGTAACTTAACCTCTTACAACCACACTACTTTGAACGAGGGTAGTATATCTTAAAAACCCCTTCTTTACAAAAGAAGGATTTTATCTCACGAAGGAGATGAGAATTCACAACGTGAGTACCCAACCAATAACAAAGAAAAAATGCAACAGACTTATAGAGCCAACAAAGTATATAAATGAACCTAGCTACTATAGGTGAAGAATCTTCCCTTAGGTGGGAGTGCATTGGCGTGACGATGCGGGTGCGTGAACCACGCTTTAGCACAATAATGCTCTTGTAACGTTGGCGGGAGAGCGGGTGCACAGCAGAACAAAGCTCTCAGGGTTGGAGCGAATGCTTGGAGAGCTAGAGCTTCTTCTCAAGATCAAATTGACACAATATAGTGGAAGGTAGTTTCTTTAGGTGTATCTCAACAAGGCAAGGGTCCTCTTCTATTTATAGAGGGCCTAGGAAGGCTTTGAAAGGCCTTAGAAGGCTTCCATAGCTATTGGGGTTGAACCCAAGGCAAAACAAGCCGTAATCAGAATAATTTATGATTTTGATAGGGTCATCAGACGTCTGGTCTAGATATCAGATGCCTAAAAGACTAGTTTAAGATGTCTGAATCTAGGTGAGTTTCCTTCCTGACTTTCATCAGACCTAAATAGGGTTCTAGTATAAATCAATTAGATGACATACAGGATGTCTGGCACTAGGTCTGGATGTCTGGAAACCTATTGTTCTGCGGGAATGGATTTCCCAAGGTCCAAACGGCTATATTAGTCTAGGAAAGCAAATTTGTGGTCAGTCAAGGCTCAACTGTCGCATATCAGACGTCTGGGGTCCTCTACGGACGTCTAATAGAAGCGTAACGGTTATTTTTCTCAACATTTACTTTGTTAGCCAACGTTCCACTAATTGGACGTTTGGCACAACCATTAGACGTCTTCTAAGACATCTGGACTAAGGTTTGGATGTTTGATTTTAATAGACAAAACCTACTAAGTCCAGTCTAAGTTATTGGACGTTTGTGTCAATAGTCAGATGTCTTAAAAGTCACTATCAGACGTCTTATAAGGCTGTCTGAAGCCTATTTAGGTTTCCTAAGTTCTTTACAGAAAACCTAAGTATCCTAGGGTTGTGTAGGTGTTTCTAGGACTATTTTGAGGGTACTTTGAGGCTCCTTAATATGCTATTAAGAAATAAAATAAAGAGTAACAAAAGAACAAAGTACAATGAACAAGAAAGGAAATCTATCATATTCTTCATCTCCTTCCTTCTTCAAACTTTCACTCCTTGCGAAGCTCCTTCTCCTCCGTCAAGCTCCTCCAATCTACCATGGACATGAGCTCGAACTCTATCTCTACACTTGTCTCCATTTGCAATTTGACCTGAAAGCTAGGACTTAAAAGCAAATGTTAAACAACAAGTGTTTTGTTATCATCAAAATAAACGATCGTGGTGCTCTAGCACCAACAAATGTGCCATACGGGCAAGTGAATGTGGCCTTCTCTTGGTGCTCGGGTGCAATAGCAACCTGGTTTTATCCTGAATATCCATCTAGGAAGCAAAAATATTTCCGCCTGGCCAATCGTTCGAGAATCTGGTCAATGAATGGTAGGGGGAATGATCCTTCTTAGTGCTTCATTAAGCTTCCTATAGTTATTACACATGCCATGCGGTGGTGGTGCGGATGGGGATGGATTTGCCTTGGTCATTTGTGACCACAGTGAGCCCAGCCTTCTTTGGTACTACTTGAGTAGGGCTCACCTAGGGGTTGTCGGAAATCGGATAGATGATTTCCACATCGAGCCATTTAATTATTTCTTTTTTAACGACCTCTCTCATGTTTGGGTCCAGTTGCCTTTGCATCTGGCGAGAAGGTCAAGCCCCATCTTCCAAATAGATCTTGTGAGTATAATATGTAGGGCTAATTCCCTTAAGTCAGAAATTGTCCACCCAGTTGCTGCTCGATGTCCAGAAAGAGTTGTAGTCAACCTAAATTCTTGGTCCCTGGTTAGGTGTGCATTGATAATCATAGGGAAAGTATGATCAGGTCCTAGGAAGACATATTTGAGGTTATTGGGCAGAGGTTTCAGTTCAGGTGTAGGTGGTACAGTGTATGATGGGTAAGGGAAGGGAGGGAGTTGAGTGACATCAATCTCCTCAAATGGAGGTTATCGGTGGTAATCAGTTCTGTAAAGTTCTACAACCTCCAAAGATTGGGATGGATCAGGGTAGTCTAAAGCTGGTTGAGTCAGATGGTCCTCTAAAGAGCTTACTGTCAAGCATTCTTCAACCAAGGTTTCCACAGGATCGCATTCCTCTACCCAACCACAATCAAAAGACTTAGTTGCCTTGAAGATATCCAGTTGCATCTTCTTATCTGCAGAGGCAATTTCCATACATCTCGTGTCGCAATGAATGTTAGCCTTGGCCATAGCCAAAAAGGGTCTGCCTAGGATGATGGGCATGTTTTGTAATTGTTTAGGAACTTCCATGTCAAGGACTAAGAAGTCAACCAAGAAGTAGAAGTCCTTAACCTAAATAATTACATCCTCAACTACCCCTTTCAGGGTTTTCACAGATCGGTCGGTCAGTTGGATAGTCACAGGTGTAGGCTTTAATTCTCTAAATCAAAATTGGTGATAAAGGGTAGTCGGGGTCAAGTTTATTGAAGTACCTAAATCCAGGAGCGCTCTGTTGAAAGTCAAATCACTAATATTCCATGAGATCAAAGGTGCTCTAGGGTCAGTCCTTTTAGGAGGTAGGCTACTCAATATCACCGAACTAGCCTTCTCAGATAGCACTACCTTCCTAGGCGCTTGGGTTCTTGGCTTACGCTTGGGTGTGCAAACATCCTTTAGAAACTTTATGTAAGCTGGGATGTGTTTGATTACCTCGAGGAGGGGTATATTGATATCTACTTGTTTGAATATTTCTAATAACTTGTTCTCAGCCATATTTTTTTTCTTCTTGACCTTATCCAAGGCTTCATGGTATGGGATTTGGGTTTGAACTGGGTTGAGTTCTTGATCCTTGGGTTCCTCTCGTGCATCCTCAAAATCATTAATTATATCGGGTAGTGTAGTCATGGGAGGGGTCGGCCATTTGGGGTCCTGGGTTTGAGTGTCGCTTCTTAAGATAAACCACATTGGCTGAGGCATTGGAACCAGGGTTGGGTCCTTGAGAAGAAGCAACAAACCCAGGAGGTGTCTGTGGGGCTTGTGAAATCATATGGGCTTACCCCTGATTTTGTTGAAACCCTTGAGGATTGTGGCTTCTGTTCATTACATTCCTAGGGTTCAGTTATGGCTGAGATGGAAGGGACCCCTATTGTTTGTTATCCAATAGCTGGCTCAATTATCCCTTCACTAAAGCCATCTCATCTTGATGTTTCTTATTCATATTAGCCATCATTTTGATCAGAGTGTCCATTTGGTTTTGCTGTGTAGGAGCCGCCCTATTCTGGCTATAAGGTGGTTTAGCAGGTGGACCTTATTGATAGGAGGGAGGGTTTGGCTTGGGTTGGTTTTGGAATTGGTTTGGTTTTTGGTTCAACAAAGCAAAATTTAGATGGTTGCATCATCCAGGGTTGTAAGTGTTGGAGAAAGGATCAAGCTTAGAGTATCCCTGGATGGTATGGGCATCTTTAAAGGTAGAAGATGCCGAAGGGAAGGGGAAAGAATAATTAGGGGTTGAGGGAGCAAAGGTCCCTCTCTGGAATGTGGTCAGGGGTTGTTTCAGGTGCACTTGGTTCATAGACTGAACCAAGTCAACACTGTGTGCTCCCTTCCCTTCGCTAGGGAGAAGGTTTGCAGTGAGTCTTGGGATTGATTCAAAAGCTCATCAATTTTCTAGACCACCAACTCAACCTGATCCAGTTTCTTTGCTATGATGTCTATGTCAACCATCCCTAAATTAGTTTGTACTTCGTATATCCCACCACGGGGTTGACTGGACCTATTGAATTGGGTCATGGAGGCATTATTAAGCGAGTTCTCACTCATGGACTCAAAGAGTTCGAACGTGCTTTCCTCGTCCTTATTTAGAAAATTGCCTCCACACGAGGCATCAATGAAATTCCTAAGGTTGTTGTCCAAACCATGGTAGAAGATCTGGGCCAATTGCCACCTCGGAACTTCGTGGTGTGGGCATTTCCTCAATAATTCATTAAATCTTTCTTATGACTCATGAAATTATTCTCCACTTTGCAAGGTGAATGCGGTAATGGCACTTCTAAGGGCATTAGTCTTTCCTATGAGGAAAAACTTTTTTAAGAAACCATGACTCAATTCTTCCCAAGTGGAGATGGTCCTACCTAAGGTTCTAAGCTAATGAGAAGCTTTGTCACTTAGGGAGAACGGGAACATCTTAATTAAAACAATGTCCAAACAGATGTTCCTTGTTTTCACGGTCCAAGCTATTCGGTCTAAGTCCTCTAGGTGTTGGAGAGGGTCTTCATTTGAGCTCCCATGGAAATGACTTTGAATCAAGCTAAGGACATTAGGTTTTAGCTCAAAATCATCTCCCCCTTCAACGAACCGAAGACATGGCTTAACATGGATGGTAGATGGATCGTAGAAATCATAGAGTGGCCTTGATTGGCCCTGAAGGGGTTGTGGTGGGTTAGGTGGGGGTTGCCCTTGAGGGTTCTGTAGTCGGTGTATGGCCTGCATGATGGTTTGGATCTGTTGTTGTTGGAGTTGGTGGTTGGCAGTGATTTGAGCCTGGATAATGGCCATAACATCAGGTTGAGGTCGGTCCTCAATCTCCTTAACTCTTGGGTCAGCCATTTCCTTAGTCCTATCCCTTGAAGAATCAAGTCTCCTCCTAATCTCTCTCTCTAAAGAGACCAATTCAGGATGAAGTGATCGTCTTCTGTGCATACACTAGAGAAGATCAGGGAGGGATGTGAAGGGAGACAGGTGTGAGAAAAGTGGGTGCACAATCAAGCAAACAAATCTAGGCCCTATAGTGTAGACCTAGGTGACCTATGCTTCAGAAGTAAACTTCGAGCACATGACAAATTTGGTGTTGTCCTTACTCTCGAAGGTGGTAAAGTTGGGCAGGTGAAGCAGGGGAAGCGTGTTCCGAGGGCCGCTAATTATGCCAAACCCCTACTTAGTTAAGTCGTTTGACAATCAGGCCTCCCAACTTAGCACCTTTTGAAGCAAGCAGACGCCACTAATTCGAAATGCATTCAGGTAGATACCCTGAAATAGACTCAATGAATCTTAAGGCCAACGTTTACTCAATTTTATTGAGGGCTAGGTTAGTGCTTGTGCTCAAGGTATATTATGAGGCGTTGTTGGGAGTTGTGCCTCTTAATTAATCCAATTGAGTGTGTGTGTGCACTCAAAAAAATATGGTTTTCAAGCAAGGTTTTTAGGATGAGGTGTCTTTTAATGATTCGTCCTTGCTTTAGTGATTTTTAGGGTTGAAATTTCTTAATATTTGTAGACAATGTTTAAATGGGCACACAAGGTTTTGCACAAAACAGATGATGATCAATTTCCTTTAAGATCAATGTGGCCTTAGAAATAAGCAACCCTAATTTAGTCACCCCCTAAAGTTCATGTAGTTCTAGTTGGTGAATTAATTTTAGTTAGAGTGGTGCGGCCAAATACAAAGCACACGTGGCTTCATAAACACCACTCAAAAGGAAAAGAACACTCCAAAAATATTTTTTTCTTTAAGAATATTAGAGTATTTTTTTTTCTTGGGTGATGGATTCGAGATGTGGGTCAAGTAATCATTCGCCACGCCATTTTTGGAAATTTTTTTGGATTTTTTTTAAGGTAAACAAATAATCAAACTATCCTAGAGTTCATGCGTGAGCCTAAATGCAATTTTTTTTGAAATATTTGTTTTTTCAAAAAAAACAAAGATGAGACTATGCTAGGTAGAGTGGTACTCACAAGAGTCATCACGACACTTTACTCTCGATCTACCTTCTTGGATCGCGCTCCTCTTGTTTCTTTTGTGCAAGATTCCTGTAATCAATCAATAAAAAGAGAGAAAAGTGAGTTAGAAATGTGAGCACCAATGCAAGGATAAAAGTGACTAAAAGATCCATTGCCTCCTTGGCAACGATGCTAAAAACTGACGTCAAAAAATGTGTAAGT
This sequence comes from Thalassia testudinum, assembly GCA_037157565.1. Taxonomy (NCBI): domain Eukaryota; kingdom Viridiplantae; phylum Streptophyta; class Magnoliopsida; order Alismatales; family Hydrocharitaceae; genus Thalassia; species Thalassia testudinum. The sequence goes on along the minus strand of JAZHRO010000015.1, from coordinate 16,654,633 downwards.
GTAATTCATACATTGTAGAATGCGTTACGACATCAATTTTAACGAGATGATTAGGTGAGTTCAAGTGTCGAACACGAGAAGGCATGAAATTGAATTGATTAATCGCTTAATGTCCCAAAATATCTTATTTTGTTTGCTTGCAGAGAGAGAGAGAAAGAGAGAGAGAGAGGAAGGGTTAGAGATTCATGATAATAGTAAGGTGATTGCTAGCTATGCATGAAACAAAGACATGATGAAGCAAGATGATAATATATTGTATAAGCAGAATCATTTTACAACTATAATGATAGATGAAAGCTTAAAGCAACATAAACATTAAACAAGAGAATAAATGCATAAAATGGAGAGGCGAGGCAGCCACGGTGGTGGAGGGGCTTCCATCGGCGGCTCGACAGCTCCAGGACCTTGCTTTGAAGCTCTATAGAGGTGGGGGACATGCTTGGTAGAAGATGTTCAGAGATGCCCTTGCAATGGAGGTCCATAGCTCTCTTTATAGTAGAAGAGAGAGCTAAAATAGGCATAGACCAATTAGCGACTGCAAGGATGTTGTTGTAGCTCCGCTGTAAGCATTGCTATAGCCCAGCTCACCTGCCAGTTGGCAAGCGTGCGTGAACAGTGGCCGGACGTCCATGATTCGTGTGCTCGCTCTGGTAGCAATCCGATCAATGACCGACTGTCGAGATCACGTGCAACTACACTCTTAGGATCGCCCCCCACTTGCATGTACGATGGCACGCGTGATGCGATGTCCAATCGTGCATTGCTATTTGTGCACATCCGGTGCGCGAGATCACGCCACGTCACCGCTATCGTTCGGTCCACTCCCGCACCCATGATCGAATTTCACCCGCCACTCAGGTGCATTGATTTTGGCACTCGTGAAGGCTCGATTGCACGTCGTCTATGCATGAGGTTGAGGTGCGAATCGCTGTGCCATGGGTGTGAAGATGTCAAGTTTTTTATTTTCCTCTCGTGTGCTCACCATCGTCCGATGGAGATCGATGGTCGTTGATGAAGAGCGACATGGCATGACGAGGGTCGTCCGATGGTGATCTGATGATGGCTCATGGTGAAGAGGAGAGGTGGTCATGCGATGGAAGGTAGGATGGTTGCCATGTGGCACAACGAGGATCATTGATCACCAGATCAATGGTCAGAACTTTTCAAGCTTGTTGTGGGAGCTATGGAGGTCGGATTGAGGTGATTTTGAGTCCGTTGACTCTGTTCATCAATTCGGATCCATTCATATGATTCGATTGCTCATCTGAGACCTGTTTCAATATGCACTCGTACATAGGGTCATAAACATTAATTCTTAGCAATCTAACTGTAGAAGTCACACAGTATGCATGTATTGCTCCCAGACCCACTATAATATGACATTAATGCACATGTGCCCTCGAGATTGACTCTAATTGATATAATTAACACTAATAATTGTAGAGTCATCAGTTATGAGGCAAACTATGTGTTCCAGGAAATGTAGAGTTGCGTAGAGAATTGTTATCTGAAGCCCACAATACCAAACTAACTATTCACCCAAGGAACATGAAGATGTATCGAGATTTGAACAATCATTTCTGGTGGCGTGGGATGAGGAAGGACATTGGCGAGTATGTTAAACAATGAGTTGTTTAACATTAGGTGAAGGCAGAGCACCAAAGGCCTGTGGGATTATTGTAGCCTCTTTCCATTCCAGAATGGAAGTGGGAGAGTATATTGAGGGACTTTGTGTTAGGTCTTTCGAGGATAGCTAAAGGACATGATGCTAGCTGGGTTGTCGTTGACAGATTCGCAAAGTTTGCTTACTTCTTGCCCATCCGAATAACCTACACTGTTCCCAATTGGCAACTCTGTATATCAAAGAGATAGTGTGGTTACACGACATGCCAAAGGAGATAATTTCAAACAGAGATAGGAGATTTACATTACACCTCTGGAAGTCTTTAGACTGCTTTGGGAACACAGTTACACATGAGTACAGCTTATCACCCACAGATAGATGGGCAATCAGAACGTCTTACTCAGACGTTGGAGGATCTACTCAAATCATGTATGTTGGAGTGGGGTGGTTCTTGGGAGGAACACTTGCCACTTGCAAAGTTCGCTTATAATAACAACCATCATATGAGTATTGACATGGAATCATTTGAGGCTCTCTATGGACGGAAGTGTATATCATCGTCGTGTTGAGTGGAAGTGGGAGTCAAGTGGGAAGTGGGGCCTGAGTCCATCAAAAAGATGCAAGAGATTTTTTAGGAAATCAAGAGGGAGCTACAGATAGCCCAGACTTGCCAGAAGAGTTATGTAAATGGCAAGTGAAAGGATGTATATTTCAGAGTTGGGGAATTTGTTTCCCTCAAGGAATCCTCGATTGAATGAATTCAGAGATTTAGAGTTAAGGGTAAGTTGGCACCCAGCCCTTCGAGATACTGAAATGAGTGGGACCTATCGCCTAGCAGCTTGCTTTACCTCCTTACTTGGAAAGGATCCATGACATATTCCATAGATCCAACCTCTGAAAATGTGTTCCAGATGGAAGCCACGCCATCAATTATGAGAACATGTCTCTGGAGAAGGACTTGACATTTTAGGAGGAACCAGTGGAGATACTTGGTTGTGTCACTCAAAGCTTGTGAAACAAGAAAGTGACCTTAGTCAAAGTGTGATGGAGGAGCTCAGACTATGAGGTGTTGACTTGGGATACTGAGGCAGCAATGAAGGAGAAATATCCTCATCTCTTCTCAGTTGCAGGTATGAATTTCGAGGACAAAATGCCCTTTTCTTTGGTTATATTTTAATATCCTTCTTTTCTACTCCTCCGCTTCTTCCTAAGTGTTAGGAATTATTTATGCATTTTGTGAGCTAGGTTCTAGACAACCGACCAATGGGGCCCTACCGCAACTTGTCAGCCATACTTGTGCGGTGAAGTGTGACTTATTTATTTTTTTCTTCTTTTTCTATTTTATTATTTTTTTAAAGTAGGTGGCTGACATGGTCCGGACGTGTTTGTTTAAGAATGCCGTAGCTTGCATCGCACGTCAGTTTTGAATAAAGAAATGGATGTGAGTCCGAGTGTCGAACACAGGAGGCGTGAAAATCGAGTTTTCTGTCACTTCATTGTCACTGAAATGGTGGGTTTTGCTTGCAAGAAAACACAGAAGAAGAGAAACGAGTGAGGGGCAGAGAGAGAGTAGGGTTAGAATCTTTTGATCATGTCATTCATGCAACTCATGATAAGGAAAAAAAACTTGGTAAAGAAAAAGAGTGACAATAGCTAGAAAAGAAACATCTTCATTTAACATGCAACTTAAGTTTTTGTAAATATAACCATAGACAAATATTTAAGCTAAAGTAAAGTAATGCCAAGATAGAGAGAGAGAGAAAGGAGATGGCGAGGTGGCCACAGTGGTGGAGGGCTCCGTCGGTGGCTCGTCGACTCCGACGATTACAAAAGGGTGCTAAGGGTGTCTAGGAGTAGGGTAGAAGACTTGCAAGGAAATTGAATGCCTTACATGGGTAGTTGGAAGGGATTTATATAGGAGGAAGGGCTTTCTAAATGAAGTAGGGCCTTTAGCATTGTCCTGGACGTCGCTAAACCCATGCCAAAACCGTTGGTGTTGCCTCCTTGCCCGTCGGTCCTCCGCTCGCGCCGTGCTTCTTCTCCTTTGCGATTTGTGTGCACGCCTTGAGGGTCATCTGATCGAAGATGGGACGGTTGAGATTGCGCGAAGGGTGTGCTCGCGGATCGCGGTTGTGCAGCGCGCGCCCCGCACATCATTACGCACGTCTGGAACAAGCTCTCGCGATCGCGCCGCGTGCCTTCATCCACTCCGTCCATGCGTGCATCGACGGTCGTATTCTAGCCGTGCGTGCACCTTTGCCTGGATTTGATGCGCGGTGCGACTCAATCCCCCGCCTCTCAGAGCGAGGTCGAGGCGCAGACCGCTACGCTGAGAGTGCAGATTGTCGCGAAGGGTGCGCAGTTCTCAGATCGGGCAGCTCAGATTTGTCTCTGCAATGATGGAAGAGGTGAGGCAGTGGCCTAGACACGCTGATCAGGTGCCACGTGGCACGCTGTCGACCATTGATCATCAGATTATTGGCCAGAACATCTTGAGCCAATTGTGGGAGCCCTGGATGTCATATTGGGTCGATTTTGAGTCTGTTGGACTCCGTTCGTCATTTTGAATCCATCCGTGCAGTTCGATTACTTATCTGAGGCCTATTTTGACATGAACTTGTACAAATGGCTATTAACATTGAATTACAAGAAATCTTGATGTGTGATGCATGCCATGCTCCCATGCCCATTTACGGTGTATTCTTTATGCATATTATCCTTAAGATAAATCCTGATTGGCAGAATTATCACCATAAAATGTAGCGTTATCATACCTCCACGCTTACTCCTTGCTAGTCTCTAGCGAGGTTCATCCTAGCCATTATTCTCAGTCAGAATTTAGGAATTGATTACTTAGACATTTTGTTACTTGTCAACAGGAGGAAATATACTAAGATCCTGATCTACAGAGACTAAACAGTGCCCGGGTGCATGCCAAAATGTGAATCGCCCGAATCCTTGCTTTAAGGCATATATTTTTTTTTTCTTTTTCATCATTTCTTTTTTTTTTTTTTTTTGGATTTTTAGAGTTGAGAGTGTGTTGGTAACCTTTTACGGCTATCCAACTCACCCAAAACTCGAAAATGACTCTAAGTGCTAAGCATCTTGGTGTGAAGATCGTGATAGACTCACTCAATGGTAATTCAGACAGACTTCAGATTTCTACGTCGCTAGGTGACCGGAAAAGGAAGTGTTTGCCTGAAGGTGTATTTGTCCGATCAGTAACTTTCTCCCTACTTTTATTTTATTTGGGGTCAACACAAGGGTGCTTCCTGTGTATATCTCCCCACATTGCTCTACTTCCCCGCTTCTTCCTTAAGTGTTTGGATCTTTTTGTGCATTTAGTGAGCTGGGCTCTAGGCAACCGGCCAATGGCCTGTTACCCACGACCACTTGCCAGCCATACTCGTGCGGTGAAGTGTGGCTTATTTTGTTCTTTTTTTTCTTCTTCCTTTTTCTTTTTAGTAGGTGGCTTCCCTGATCTCAAATTTACCTAGAGGTAATAGGAGGAAAGTGGTCCTGTGGCTGGGCTCTGGACAACCAGCCAATGGGCTGTTACTGACGACAACTTGCCAGCCATACCACCCTAGAAGGTTCATTATCTACCTAATTTCTATCAGAATCTCCGAAGAGTGAGTCAGTGCAAAAATGTGTACTGATGCTTAAACTAAAAGTCCCTCTGAGTCAGAGGGCGAGTTGATAAGTAGTATACTTATCACCCTATTTTATTGGTGGATTAAAATAAATTAACGTTGCGATTATTCGAAGCTAAATCCATATTTTAACAGGCACCAGAGATGATTAAGCCTGAAAGCCTAAAAAGTCCAAGTGTTCAGGTTCTTTTCGTATTATTTCCTACTGTTGACAAGTTCCTAACGCCTAAGTTTTTTCTTCCTAAATTCATCATTTTTTTTAATATTCAACTGATAAAATGAACTTAGAACATGCAAATTATCACCCCCCATGCTTAAATTGGACAATGTCATTGACAAAAAAATTGATGCAACGGGGGTTCAGAAAGAAATCACTTGAGTAATGCAGTATACTTGATCAGTCTGAATCTTCTAGGTTGCCTCCCAGGAAGCGCTGAGTTTAATGCCTCTAGCTGGGTGATGCTTCGTGTCAACCCTCAAAGAGGGTGACAACCTCCTTTGGGGGAACCTGGGAAAGAAAGTGCTTCAATCTCTGACCGTTTACCATGAACATGTGCCCAGTGTTCAGATCTGCAATTTCAACTGCCCCATTGGAAAAGGGTTTGACCACCTGATACGGTCTTGTCCACTTGGATCTGAGCTTCCCAGGAAAGAGTTTGAGTTAGGAATCAAAAAGCCAGACTTGTTGGTTGGGCTGGAAGGTCTTTCGATGGATGAGTCAGTCGTGGACGACTTTCATCTTTTCCTTGTAAAGCCGACTATTCTCAAAGGCGTCCCGACGAATTTCCTTGAGCTTGGAGAGTTGGAGCATCCTCTGTGTACCCGCTAACTGAGAATCCATGTTACATTGCTTAATGACCCAGTAAGCCCGATGTTTCAACTCGACAGGAAGGTGGAAAGCTTTGCCAAAGACCAGGCAATAAGGCAACATGCCTATCAAGGTCTTGAAAGCAATCCTGTATGCCCACAGGGCATCATCCAATCATGTGGACCAATCCTTCTTATCAGGTGTCACGGTCTTTTGCAGAATATTCTTGACTGTCTGTTGGAGACCTCAATCTGCCTATTGGTTTGTGGATGATATGGGGTGGCAATGCGGTGAGTGACCCTGTATTTTTTGAGTAAGGCATGGAACTGGGCATGGATAAAGTAACTTCCACCATCACTAATCATGGCCTTCGATATTCCAAACCGAGAAAAGATGTTTTGCTTAACAAAGTCCATGACAGCCTTATGATCTCATCGACGGGTGGCGACAGCTTCAATCCATTTTGAGACATAGTCTACTGAGACTACGATGTACTCAAAGCCGTTAGATGGTGGAAAGGGGCCCATGAAATCAATGCCCCAAACGTCAAAGATTTCAACGATCAGAATGGGTGGAGGGGCATCATGTCTTTTCTAGTCATGGTCTCCAAAGTATGGCAGTGAGAGCAAGTCTTAGCAAAGTTGTGCGAATCCTTGAATAATGAGGGCCAGTAAAATCCGGACTGCAAAACCTTTGCAGCCGTCTTCTTCCCTGAAAAGTGGCCACCAAATGCTTGGTCATGACAAAAAGACAACACACTTTGAACTTCTTCCTTCGGGATACACCTCCTAATACTTTGGCCGGCACAGAGGCAAAACAGCATGGGATCATCCCAGAAATAATGTTTGGCTTCAGGCAAGAACTTTTCTCGTTGCTTTCTGGACCAGCTGTGCGGTGTCTATCCTACTCCCAGATAGTTGACGAAGTCCTCATACCAGGGTAGTTTCCTTTCATGCACAGCCAGAATTTGTTCATCAGGAAAGGTATCAGTCAAGGGCAAGGAGGGCCCAATGTTGTCCAGGTGGAGTTTGGACAAGTGATCGACCACAACATTCTTGGACCCGGCTTTGTCACAAATTTCTAGGTCAAATTCCTGTAAGAGCAGGATCCATCTGATGAGCCTGGGTTTAGCATCCTTTTTGGCCAACAAATGCCGGATGGCCAAGTGGTCCGTATAGATGGTCACGTGGGATCCCATAAGGTAAGATCAGAACTTTTCGAGTCCAAAAACTACGGCAAGCAGTTCTTTCTCTATGACCGTATAATTCCGTTGGGCCTCATCCAATGTCTTGAGTAGATCACCGTAGGTTTCTTGTCTTGTCTCTATCCTAAGACTGCATCGATGGCAAAGTCTAATGCATCGCACATGATCTCAAAATCCTGGGAATAGTCTGGGGGCTGTAACACAGGTGCGGTGGTGACTAATTCCCTGAGAGTTTCATAAACCTGGATGCAATCAGGTGTCATTGGCCAGAAGGTCGATCAAGGGTTTTGAGAGCTTGGAGAAGTCCTTAATGAACCTTCTATAGAAGCCAACATGTCCAAGGAATGAGCGGATTTGCCGTACCGAGTTAGGTGGGGGAAGTTTGGAAATCAAATCAACTTTAGCTTGATCCACCTCAATACCCTTATGCGATACGATATGACTGAGGACAATTCCTTCTTGAACCATGAAATGGCTCTTTTCCCAGCTTAACACCAAATTAACCTCGATACATCGTTTCAGGATTTTCTCCAAGTTTCTTAGACAATGGTCGAATGAGTTCCCAAATACTGAGAAATCATTCATAAAGGCCTACAGGTATTCACCTGCCATCTTTGAAAAGATGGCTAGCATGCAACACTGAAAGGTAGTGGGTGCGTTGCATAACCCGAATGGCATACAACGAAATACGAACGTGCCATACAGGCAAGTGAATGTGGTCTTCTCTTGATCTTTTGGAGCAGTTGCTACTTGGTTGTATCCTAAATATCCATCCAGGAAGCAAAAATATTTTTGCCCTGCCAATCGCTCGAGAATATGATTAATGAATGGCAAGGGGAAATGATGTTTCTTGGTTGCTTCATTGAGCTTCCTATAATCAATGCACACCCGCCATGCAGTGGTGGTGCGGGGGGATGGATTCGCCACGCTCATTGGTGACAACGGTGAGCCTGGCTTTCTTGGAGACCACTTGAGTGGGGCTCACCCAAGGGCTATCGGAGATTGGGTAAATGATGTCAGCGTCAAGCCACTTGATAATTTCCTTCTTGACAACCTCCAGCATATTCAGGTTTAGCATCTGATGGGAAGGTCAAGCCCCATCTTCTAGGTAAATCTTGTGGGTACAATAGGTGGGGCTAATTCCTCTCAAATCTGAGATAGTCCATCCCATGGTGGCTTGATGTTCTAATAGGGTCGCGGTCAACCTGAGTTCCTGATACTTGGATAGGTGGGCGTTGATAATCACCAGGAAGTTCTGGTCAGGTCCAAGGAAGATGTACTTCATGTTTTCGAGTAGCGGCTTCAGCTCGGGTGTGGGTGGAACAACACTTGACGGATAGGGGAACGGTGGGAGTTGATCAGCATCAATCTCCTCGAACAGTGGTTGCTGATGGTAATTAGCTCTACAGAGGTCAACGTGCACAGACGGGGATGGGTCAGAACAGTCATCACAGGATTGGGTCTGATGGTCTGATACAAAACTAAGGGTGAGGCATTCTTCAACCAGAGGCTCCACGGGATCGTGCTCCTCAATCTAGTCGCAATCGAAAGACTTGGTCGCCCTGAAGATATCCAACTACATCTTTCTGTCTCTGAAGGCGATTTCCATGCATCCCGTGTCACAATCAATGTTCGCCTTAGCCGTAGCTAAGAAAGGTCTTCCTAGGATGATGGGTGTATTCTGTAGCTGTTCAGGGACTTCCATGTCGAGCACCAAGAAGTCCACTGGGAAATAGAAGTCCTTGACCAGAACAATCACATCCTCGACAACCCCCTTCGGGGTCTTTACGGATCTATCAGCCAACTGGATGGTCACAGGTGTAGGCGTCAACTCTCCAAATTCAAATTGGTGATACAGGGTTGTTGGGATCAGATTGATTCAAGCACCTAAGTCTAGGAGCGCTCTATCAAATGTTATGTCCCCGATATTGCAGGATATCAGCGGTGCTCCTAGGTCAGTTCATTTGAGCGGAAGGTTGCTAAAGATCACAGAACTGGCTTGCTCTGAGAGCACAACCTTTCTAGGTGCTTGAGGTCATTGCTTACGCTTCGGCATACAGGCATCCTTTAAGAACTTAGCATAAGCCGAGATGTGCTTGACTGCCTCGAGGAGCGGGATATTAATCTGAACCTGCTTGAAGATTTCCAAAAGCTCCTCATTTTCCACAACAACTTTCTTTTCCTTTATCTTCTCTAAGACCTTGGGATATGGTGTCTGGATGTGAATAGGGTCCATCTCCAGGTCCTTGGGTCTTTCCTACTTGTCTTCAGAGTCGGGTATTTCAGGGGATGAAGTCTAAGGAGGAGTCGGCCATTTGGGCTCCTGGGTTTTAGTGTCGCTTCTCAAGGTCACCGCATTTGCAAAGGCATTGGGACTATGGGTTGATCCTTGAGAAGAAGAGGAAGAAGAAGCACCGAACCCAAGGGGTGTTTGTGGGGCTGGTTGGACCATGTGGGCCTACTCGGGATTGCCTTGGAACTCTTGCGAATTGGGGCCTCTGTTAATCACGTTTCATGGGTTCGGTTGTGGCTGAGAAGGAAAAGATCCCTGTTGTTTACAATCCAACAGCTGGCTCAACTGTCCCTTCGCTAAAGCCATTTCCTCCTAGTGTTTTTGGTTCATTTCAGCCATCATTTTTATCAAGGTGTCCATTTGGTTTTGTGGGGGAGGGGCCACCCTATTTGGGTTATAAGAGGGTCTAACCAGTGGACCTTGCTGATAGGAAGTTGGGTTTGGCTGATGGTTTGGCCTGGGCTGGTTTTGAAATTGAGGCAGTTTTTGGTTTGTCAAGCAATGTTTGGGTGATTACGCCATCCGACGTTGTAGGTGTTGGAGAAGGGGTCAGGTTTGGAATAACCTTGCATAGCCTGGACATCTTCAAAGATAGAAGGTGTCGAGGGGGAGGGAAGAGAATAATCAGGGGTTGAGGGAGCAAAGGTCCCTCCCTGGAACATGGTCAAGGGTTGTTCCAGGTGCATCTGGCTTAGTGGCTGGACCAGGTCTACGTTGTGAGCTCCCTTTTCTAGGGATAGAGTCTGTAGTGGGCTCCTGGTTTGGTTCAACAGTTCATCTATTTTCTTATCTACCAATTCCACTCGATCTAATTTCTTAGCAATGATATCCATGTCAACCATTCCAGAATTCACTTGTACCTCATAGATCCCCCACGGGGTTGACTAGATCGACTAAACTGGGTCATGGAGGCATTGTTGAGCGAATTTTTGCTCATAGACTTGAAGAGCTCAAACGCGCTCTCCTCATCTTCGTTCAAGAAGTTTCCCCCGCATGAGGCATCGACGAAGTTCAGAAGGTTGCTGTCCAAACCGTGGTAGAAGATCTGGGCCAATTACCACCTCGGAACCTCATGGCGTGGGCATTTCCTCAATAATTTGTTAAATCTCTCGCATGCCTCATGGAACTGTTCCCCGCCCTGGAGTGTAAATGTGGTAATGGCTCTTTTGAGGGCATTGGTCTTTCCTATGGGGAAGAATTTCTTTAGGAATGCATGCCTCATTTCTTCCCAGTTAGAGATAGGTCTTCCTAAAGTACTAAGCTAGTGAGATGCTTTGTCTCTCAGCGAGAAGGGGAACATCTTGATCAAAATAATGTCTAGGATGATGTTCCTGGGCTTTACAGTCTGGGTGATCTGGTCAAGGTCCTCTAGGTGTTGGAAAGGGTCCTCATTTGAGCTCCCATGGAAGTGGCTTTGAATCAGGCTTAGGATGTTTGGTTTCAGCTGAAAATCATCTCCCCCCTTGGGGATCCTAAGGTGTGGTTCAATCTGAATCGTAGAAGGATTGTAGAAGTCGCGGAGGGGCCTAGGTTGGCCCTGGAATTGTGGTGGATCAGGTTGTGGTTGCCCTTGCAGGTCCTACAAAGGTGGTTGCCCCTACGGGTTCTGCAACCGGTGTATGGCTTGCATGATAGTGTAGATCTGTTGCTGCTGAAGCCGGTGGCTTGTAGTGATCTGGGCCTGGATGATGGCCATCGTAACTGGTGGAGGTTGGTCCTCAACCTCATCTACTCTAGGTTCGACCATATCTCTAGCAAGATCAAGTCACCTGGTTTCTCGCCCCAAAACAAACAACTCGGGATGAAGTGATCGTCTCCCGTGCATACACTAGAGAAGAACAGGGGAGGGATGCGAAGAGAGAAATATGCGAGAAGAGTGTGTGCAGAACCAAGCAGACAAGCCTAGTCCTTATAGTGTATTCTTTAGGGGACCTAGAAATCTCCAAAGGTATGATCAAGTCGTAGGCATGGGATCGCCCTTCCCAAAGTAAATCTGGCCAGGTTGATTATGAGGGGATTGTGGGGAAGGTTCTTCCTTTGGCTTGTGCCGTTGGTTCCATAGACCCCACAACTGTGGTTGTTTGACACTTCCCTGCAGCCTAGTCACCAGATTCAATTAAGGGAATGAAGGCCAAGTGCCCAGCAAACAAAATCATGCCTCTTGAGACTTAACCTAGTCTTACCTAGGGCATGTCTACTCTATTTTAATGGGGCTAGGGCAGTGCTTGTGCTTGGGTTATGTGATGAGGCGTTAATTGGGGTGGTGCCTCTTAATTATCCAATTCAGATGTGTGTGCTCCTAACAAGACATGGTTTTCAAGCAAGGATTTAAGATGTGGTGTCTTTTAACATTTGTCCTTACTTTAGTGTCTTTTAGGGTTGACGTGTCTTAGTGTTTTCAGGCAAATTTCAAGTGGGCATGCTAAGTTTTGCACACAACAGGTAAGAGTGAATTTCATTTAGCGTTATGAGGCTCTAAAACCCTAATGTGCTCATCCTAGTGTTCATGTAATTTCTTCCAGATGAGTTGATTTTAAGGGTGAGTGGTGCAGCCCATGTCAATTCACGGTGGCTTCGCAAACACCACTCAAAAAGAAAGAGAACACTCCAAAAAGATTAAGTCTTTAAGAACGTTAGACTATATTTTTTTGTTGGGTGATGAGTTAAGGATGAGGATCAGGCAATCGTTCACCACACCTATTTTTTTTTAGATTTTTTTAAGCAAGCAAACAACCACGGGAAAAGAAATACTCACAACCGGTCCTTGCTATGCTTACTCCATCCCTGCCATCACGAGCCGCGCTCCTTCGTCGCCCCGGCATCGAGTTCCGACAATCAATAAAGTAGTGGGAGAAAATAAGTCAGACGATGTGAGCATGGATGTAGAATGGAAGCGACAAAATAAATCTGTTGTCTCCTCGGCAACGGCGTCAAAAACTAACGTGGTCCAGACGCGTTTGTTTAAGATTGCCATTGTAGCTTGCGTTCGCATGTCGATTTTGAATAAAGAAACGGACGTGAGCTCGAGTGTCGAACACAGGGAGGTGTGAAAATCGGATTTTCTATCACTTCGTTGTCACGGAAATGACGGGTTTTGCTTGTGAGAAAACGTGGAAGAAGAGAAATGAGTGAGGGGGAGAGAGAGTAGGGTTGGAATCTTTTGATCATGTCATTCATGCAACTCACGATAAGGAAAAAAAACTTGGTAAAGAAAAAGAGCAACAATACCTAGAAAAGAAACATCTTCATTTAACATGCAACTTAAGTTTTTGTAAATACAACCATAGACAAATGTTTAAGCTAATGTAAAGTAATGCCAAGATAGAGAGAGAGAGAGAAAGGAGATGGCGAGGCGGCCACAACGGTGGAGGAGGGTTCCGTCGGCGGCTCGTTGACTCTGGTGATTACAAAAGGGTGCTAAGGGTGGCTAGGAGTACGGTAGAAGACTTGCAAGGAAATTGAATGCCTCACATGGGTAGTTGGAAGGGGTTTATATAGGAGGAAGGGCTTTCTAAATGAAGTAGGGGCTTTAGTGATGTCCGGGATGTCGCTAAACCCATGCCAAAATCGTCGGTGTAGCCTCCTTGCCCGCCAGTCCACGCGTGCCATGCTCCTTCTCCTTCGCGATCCATGTGCGTGCCTTGAGGGTCGTCCAATCGAAGATCGAACAGTTGAGATTACGCAGAGGGCACGCTCGCGATCATGCTTGTGCAGCGTGCGCCCCGCGCATCATCACGCACGTCTGGAATGAGTGCTTACGATCATGCCGCGTGCCTTCATCCGCTCCATTCGCGCGCACGCCTTCGCCTGGATTTTATGCGCGGTGCAGCTCGATCCCTCGCCACTCAGCGTGAGGTTGAGGTGTGTACCGCTGTGCTGAGAGCATGGATTGTCACGGAGTGTGCACGGCTCTCAGCCGTCTAATCGAAGATTGGACGGCTCAGATTTGTCTCTGCAATGATGGAAGAGGTGGGGCGGTGGCCTGGACGTGCTGATCGGGCTCCACGTGGCACGCTGTGGACCATTGATCATCAGATCAACAGCCAGAACTTCTTGAACCAATTGTGGGAGCCCTGGATGTCGGATTGGGTCTATTTTGAGTTCGTTGGACTCCGTTCGTCGTTTTGAATCCATTCGTACGGTCCAATTGCTCATCTGAGGCTTGTTTTGAAATGAACTTGTACAAATGGCTACTAACATTGAATTACAAGCAATCTTGATGTGCGATGCATGTCATGCTCCCATGCCCATTTACGGTGTATTCTTTATGCATATTATCCTCAAGATAAATCCTGATTGGCAGAATTATGACCGTAAAATGTAGCGTTATCAGTGGCTTCTCTGATCTAAGATTTACCTAAAGGCAGTAGCCAAAGAGAATTGGTCGTGTGGTTGGGCTCTGGACAACTAGTGATTAGCGAGAAAATCGTTGTGAAGAAAAGTTTTGAGTTTGGAAAACCCAAGTCATTGCAAATTCATAAGAAAATCTACTATCAGATAAATTTTACCAAAACTCTAGTGAGTCCTAGGTTAAACACGGGGAGGAAAATGTTTGATCAAAAATTACATTTAGAATTATTGTCACAAAGTAGAGTAGCTAGTTGAAATTAATCTACGCTAGCTATTCTACTTAAAGAATAAATAATAGAAAAGAGAGAGAGAATAATACAAGGACAAGAGAGAAATAGAGATACTTCATAACTATATAGCCTTGTTCATTACACTAATTGCAAAATTAAAATCTACACTAGAAAGCAGTAAAAAGATAGGGAGGAGAAAATCCTCCTCGACGGCTGCTTAGAGGACGAGTCGCATTGATGGAGCACCCGAAAGAGGGTAGTGAGATGCTGGATGAGGGAGAACGGGATTGGAGGATGGAGGATAAAGGACAAAGCTAGGTAGGGTCGCAGCAGGTTCGGCTTTCCGAATGGTGGTGAGAAGACAACCACGAGATGTTCCACGAAGGGGGTGAGAAGATGGACAAAATTATTTTACTCTAGCTCTAGTGGAGCATCCCGGGTATGGGACCATCTCTTTAGAGCTTTGGAGAGGGTGAGAGAAGAGAGAAAGGGATTAGAAAATATGTGGTAGGTGATGACTCTACAAATAATAGTGTTAATTACATCAATTAGAAGGACATATGTGCATAAATATCACGATATAGTGGGTTTAGAAGCAATGCATGCATATTGTGTAAGATCTACATTTAGATTGCTTATAATTAATGTTAATGACCATGTGTACAAGTACATGTTGAAATACGTCTTAGATGAGCAATCAGACTATACAGATGGATCCAGATCGACAAACGGAGTCCAACGGACTTAAAATCACCTCAATCCAACTTCCATGGCTCCCATAATGAGCCAAAGAAGTTTTGGCCATTAATCTGATGATCAACGGCCCAGAATCGACCATGTGTCACTCATCCACGCCTCCCATATATGCTTTACATCCACTGAAGGCCTCTCCACCATTGGATGTGTTGGTGCAAGGGCACCACGATCGTTAATTTTGATGATAACAAAACACTTGTCATTTATCATTTGCATTGAATTTAAGGTTTCAGGAAATTCCAATGAATTCAAGTGTGAAGGAGCTCAATGGTGGATTGGAGGAGCTTTATGGAGGAGAAGAAGCTTCGCGTGGAGCGAGAGGTTGAAGAAAGGAGATGAAGAATAGGATAGAAGTTTAGTTTATTCGTGTACTTTGTTTTTGTATCTCTGTTCCTTGCTCATTTATTTGTCTAGATTATATGTTAAAGAGCCCAAAGTAACTAAACAGTAGTCCTAGGAATACTTACTCAACCTTAGGATACTTAGACTTTCGTAGAGAATTTAGAAAGCTAAAATAGGGATCAGACAACTTGATCAGATGTTCAATATGAAAATCAGACATCTGATCTTAGACTTAAAGACATCAAACTATTTGATTAGACATCCAAAACACTCAGGCTGGCAACCCACTCTCTGTCTACCAATTTCAGACGACCAGCCCTTAGTCCAGACATTTGATGACCTTGCCAGACGTCCAACTAGAGGACCATTGGCTTGTTAGACCTAATTTTAGAGGATTAACCTTTAATCTGACATACATTTACTTTCAAACGTCCGTAGTGTATCCTGGACGTCTGATAAATAGATGTTAGGCTTAATCCATCCCCAAATCACTTTTGTCAGTGATTATAGCCATTTGAGCCTCGGGAAATCAATTTCCACAGTAAAACCTATTTCCAGATGTCCAGACTTTGTGTCAGACGTCCGACCTGTCGTCTGACCAACAAAACTTAGAACCCTGTTTAGGTCTAAACAAAAATAGGAAGGAAACCATTTTTAGAATCAGACATTCAATTAGTTTCGTAGACATCTTAAAAGTCATCTTTAGACATCTGCTTTGATTAAACATCATCCAGTTGATCCACCCTTCTAGATCAGACGTCCAACCATAAAATCAGACGATGACCCAGACATCTGATAATAGATTTAGACATCTAATAACCCTGTCAGAATCATTAATAGCCCTAATTCTGGCCTGATTTGCCTTGGATTTGTTTCCAACGGCTACCTAAGGCTTCCATAGCCTTCCTAAGGGTTCCTAACCCACCTATAAATAGAGGAGGACCCATCCTTTGTTAGACACACCTTGAGCATACTTCTGCAATTCATATTGTGTCCTAGAAAAGATTAGAATCAAAGAAGAAGGTGTTGTTACTCACCAAGTCCTCTAGCATCTACCTGAGAGCACCGTCACGCTGCTGACTTCACGTCGCACCACTTCCATCTAAGGGAAGTCCTTTTGCCTATAGGAGCTAGATTAATATTTATACTTTATGGATTTATAGGATTCTTGTTTATTTTCATTTGTTGGTGGTTGGGTATTCACTTTGCAAATTCCCATCTCCTTTGTGGGACAAAATACTCCTCATGAAGAGGAGGGGTTTGAGGTACGCTATCCTTGTCTAAGTAGCGTTGTTGTAAGATGTTGAACTACTCTTGTTTTAAGTAGTTCGTTAGTGGATTTGATCGACTCGGTCTATCGGGAAATCCTAAACCAAGAGGTTTAGGTGGTGGTTTTTACTCGGGTTTGGGTTTCCACCTAAAAATCTTTGTACTTGTGATTGCATTCTTTGGTGAGATTGTTCATTATATTTCTGCATTCTATTTTATATCACACAAATCTCACCCCCCTCCGTTAGGAACCTTTAGGATGAAGATCCAACGATGAGGGTCGTACCACGCTTCATGTCAACCTCAACCGTGTGATCACCATCCAACGATCTCTGTCGTTGAGCAAAAATTCCATCCACACAACACAAACTCAAGGGTAGCGTAGTTGTTCCATGCAGTACTCGCACCACAGGGGCGTAGGTTTGAAACCCATCGTGCTTCTCAATCTTCGTAATTGCGCTCTTCAATCGATTAGAGCCATTCGATGGCGATCAGACAGCGAGGATAGTGGCTACATGGAGCATCCGAATGCATGCGATACGTGCACGTACGATCGCACACGCGATCGTACACGCGGCGATGGGCACGATCTTGAGTGTGTGGTGAGGCATGATCTTGGCCGTCGATCCTTGATCCAATGGTGGGCGATGCGAGCACATGGATCGCATGTGATAGCACTGTGCGTGCCAAGCACCAGTGGGGATGGGCTACAACGACGAATACAGGGGAGTTATAGTGATATCCTTGCTGTCATTAATTGTGCGATACCTATTTTGGCCACTCCCCTTCTATTATAAATAGCCCTATAGATGCCTATTGCAAGGCATCTATCAACATCTCCTACCAAGCAAATCTCCCACTCCTTAGAGCTTCAAAGCAAGATTCTGGAGCCGCTGAGCTACCGACAGAGATCTCTTTCCACCGTCGTGGCCACCTCAATGACTCCTCTTTCTGGCATCTAGCCTACGATTTTAAATAGCTTGCAGTTTATTTGTCTTTAGGCATTCCTCTAGTGTTTCTGCCTATAATTGCATGACCATTTTTTAAAGAAGATTTTGATATTGTAATTGTATCCAATTGCATCTTCTTATCTCCAAAGGAGATTTCCATCCATCCCATGCTGCAATCAATGTTAGCCTTGGCCGTAGCCAAAAAGGGTTTGCCTAGGATGATGGCCATGTTTTGTTATTGTTTGGAGACTTCCATGTCAAGGACTAAGAAGTCAACTGGGAAGTAGAAGTCCTTAACTAGAACAATTACATCCTCGACTACCCCTTTTGGGGTTTACACAGATCAGTCGGCCAGTTGGATAGTCACACATGTAGGCTTTAATTCTCCAAATCTAAACTACTGATAGAGGGTAGTTGGGATCAAGTTAATTGAAGCACCTAAGTCCAGGAACGCTCCGTCAAAAGTTAAATCACCAATATTACATAAGATCAAAGGCGCTCCAGGGTCAGTCCTTTAAGGAGGTAGGCTACTCAATATCACCGAACTAGCCTGCATAGATAGCACTACCTTCCTAGGTGCTTGGGTTCTTGGCTTATGCCTGGGTGTGCAAACATCCTTCAAAAACATCGCATAAGCTGAGATATGTTTGATTGCTTCAAAGAGAGGTATATTGAACTATACTTGTTTGAATATTCTAACAACTCATTCTCAGCCACATTACTTTTCTTCTTGACCTTGTCTAAGGCTTCGGGGTATGGGATTTGGGTTTGAACCAGGTCGGGCTTCTGATCCTTGGGTTCCTCTCGCTGATCCTCAAAATCATTAATTATCTCGGGTAGTGTTGTCATGGGAGGGGTTCAACCTTTTGGGGTCGTAGTGATTGCATAGCAATCATGCAACCTAAATCACTTGAATTAAGCTATAACCTAGCATAACTTAGGATTAATGCATTCATAGGCACCGTAATTTGCACAAGAGCTAGTTTATTAGTCATATTGATAATATTGTCATTTTATGACCTAAAAGAGAGATGATTTTAATCTCAGATGATTTGAAGCCGCAGATCTCAGATTAGACCGGACAGATCTGATTAGAACAACGACGGGAGTCTAACGGTTCCGAAATCGTCTCGATCACACAAGCAGTGCATTGTGTGTAGTCCATAGAACAAAGGAGATCATGGAGCCAAAGGACAAAGATCCAAACCTCAGATTAAGAATCCAACCGTACGGATAAATCCGGATAGACAATCGCAGTCCAACGGCGAAAAAATCAACTCAA
The DNA here is from genome assembly GCA_037157565.1 of Thalassia testudinum. Lineage (NCBI taxonomy): Eukaryota > Viridiplantae > Streptophyta > Magnoliopsida > Alismatales > Hydrocharitaceae > Thalassia > Thalassia testudinum. The sequence continues at coordinate 16,635,872 of JAZHRO010000015.1, read as the reverse complement.
TTAGAGGTCTACATCACCAGATACAAAGAAAAGAAGATGAACAGCCATGAGGGTGCCATCACAGCCGCTCCCTCACCACCGCCCCATCTAGGAAGGGCACACCACACGCTGTGGGCCATTGGATCTCCATCTAACAGTCATGAGTGCGTCTCCTGCCCAGACTGGATAAGCATAAATAGAAATAAACAAGTATATATAACATAAGGTTCACGTAGCGCATTGGCTCGCGTGTGTGCGCAGAAGTGGGTGGCACGCATTTGAGTCGTGCGCTACACGAAATTGAAGCAGTGTTGGTTGTGCGGGCGTGGGCTAGTGCAATTGCGCGATTGGCCACGTGGCGCGATGAGAGCGAGTTGTGGGCGGATGTGCGATCTCACGCACTTACTTCTATGCTAAGGTAGCAGCGCTTGTTACGATCAGACGACTAACATTGAGGTAGGTTTTGAAGGTGAGCGGTGAGCGAAGAAGATAAGCGAGCGCGTGAGGAGGAATCAGAGCTGCGCGATCGAAGATCGATGATGTAACGGCTGCCACGTGTTGCCACTAGAGCGATTTTGAGCTTTTTAGGCGCAAATGAAGGTATTTTGAGGCCAAATCAGAGCCGTTGATCTCTCGATCAATGGATCTGATCAAATAAGAGTTGTTGGACGATTTTAAGGCCAAAATACCCTTTTTGCCCTCCATCAAAACTATAAAAGAAGACTCAGGGCACCCCAGTTGAAGCATCTCTCTCTCCCATCAACTCCAGATCTCTTCTACCATCTTTTCTGCAATTCTCCATCTCGACACTCTGGATCTGAGGTGCTGCTGCATCTCACACAAGCTTCCCACAAGCGGCGTCGTCTCTCTGCCTCCTTCTATCTATCTCTCTTTCTCTCTCTCTCTTTCTATCTATCTATTTGTCTCTATTAGCATTTTCTACAGTGAAAAGCTTTATCTAGTTGAAATAAAATTCTGATACTCTGGATATCTGCTTTATACATATATACATATATAAATACTTGTTAGAACTAGTTTTATAGAAAAGCTGCTGTTAAAATCGAGATTTCCTCCCTGTGAATGACCCGGTACTCACTGATTTTATAAATTTATTTGTCGACGTGCTTTCGTGCTATACTACAACTGAATAATCTTTTATAACGTGAATTACGTGCCGAACAAGTTGGCGCCGTTGCTGGGGAGCAACGGAAATTTTTGAAGCTTTCTTTGATGCATACTTGAGATTTCTAACTCGCTACTTCTTTCGTTTATTTCATGTGTGCAGGAAACGAAGAAATCTGAACTAAACACGGTAGCGGAGAAAGTGCAGGTTCGAATCTTAAGTAAGTACCTATTGAACGCGTGAATTGCTACGCTAACGTGTTTGGTTTTGGAAAACCTGTCGTTGTAGCTTGAAAGCGAAGAACACGTGTTCAACAAATAAAATTTATACCGAAATGAAAATTCCGGGTCGAACATAGGGAGGCAGACGTTTGATTTAAAAACTACGCGTTTCTTTTTATTTGTCACGAAGTAATTCAATTTAAAACTATCTAATTATTTACAATGAATAGAAGAGAGAGAGAATATTACACATAGAAATCAAAATGAGATGTAGAATAAACAAAGAATTTATCATTGAGATTGTTCATTACAACTAGAAAGCATAAAACACTTGCACTAGAAAGCAATAAATTTACTCTAGAAAGCATTAAAAGAATGGAGGGAGAAATGTCCTCCTCGACGATCGCTTGGAGGACAAGCAGAACTACACTAGAAAGTAGTAAATCTATACTAGAAGGCAGTAAAAAGAATAGGGAGAGAGAAATCCTCCTCGACGGTCACTTCGAGGACGAGCCGGACGGGATGACGCCTGGACGAAGGAGGACGAAGCTGAAGAACGGGAACGGAGCAGCACGCCGTCGTCGTCGCGAGATCCACTTCCGAAGGGGGACGAAAATTTGGACTTTATCTTGCTAGAAGCATCCCGGGTGTGGGACAAGCTTCTCTTGAGCTTTGGAGAGGTAGAGAAGAGAAGGAAGGGATGAGAATTTCGTATGGAGGGGGTCTCCTTTTATAGTTGCAAGGAGTGGGGGCAAAATAGTCATTACAACTTCAAAATAATAAATGAGGGGTCTTTAGTGACGGATAAATCCGTCACTAAAGCCCCCAACGTGGGCGTAGCTCTCGTGCCCACGCGCGGCTCCTCAGCTGCCCGCTTCCTTAACACATATGCATGTTCTCCGATTCTCAGCTGTCCGATCGCAAGATCGGACGGCTTAAGACGCGTCTCCACCCGCTCGCTGTGTGCCCGCCTGGTGCGTGCGATCGCGCGTCCATGCCGCGCGTTCAATCGAGCGTGATCTCGATTGAGCGCAGACGGCCGTCCGATCACGATCCAACGCCCGCCCGCGCCTTCCAGCCCTTCGCTGCGACTCGAACCCGCGCCCGTCGCTCGTGTAAGCGCGCTCGACCGCTGCGCTACAAGGTGCGGATGGTCGAGCGGGCGCTTTTAGGCGCGGCTAATCACAACCGTTGGATCAAGATCCAACGGCGGAGAGCGAGCGGGTGCGGGATCTTCAGTGGTTGCATGCGGCTGTTTGGGCGGCCGAGATGGTGCCGTGTGGCTCCATCTTGGCCGTCCATCTTCTGGAAGTTGTAGATAGTGCCATAGATGTCGGATTGACTCGATTTTTGTGTCGTTGGGCTACGATCGTCGATCCGAATTCATCCGTGCGGTCGGATTTGTCATCTGAAGTACGGATTTACACTATCCTGGCGCTTGATCTTCTAGGGTTCCCCAGTCACTATCTGATGCTACGGATGCTTGATTGGGGCGATCTTGGAGTCGTTGAACTCCAATCGTCACCTTGATCACATCCATACAGTTGGATCTTTGATCCGAGGCCTCGATAAATTGTTTGCCCTGTTCAAGCACATAAAAGGAGACAATTAACCTCCATTTTATTCAAACTACTCTAAATGCAAGATGATGCATGTTATGCAATATTTATATCATGAAATGCAATCCTATGCTTAAGAACATGCATAAATAGACATCTTAAGTGGTGTAAATGTGTTTATATCATACTCTCAAGCCTATCTTTTGCTAGTCCCTAGCAAAAACTATATGCTATTTATAAAAGAATTAGGTTGGATTATTTGGGCCTGAGTTATTTTCAATCATTAAGAAATTGTCTACTTAGGAACTGAACTTTCAAAGACACAACAGTGCCCGAGTATCAGCCAAAATGCAGACTGCCTCAAGCCTCGCCTTATTCAAAGAAAAATTCTTTTTCTCTTTTTACTCTTTTCTAATTTTTTTGAAATTTCAAATTTTAAGGTTTAAGAGTGGCTTTCTATGGCCATTCAACTCACCTAAGATTTGATGAGAACCCTAAGTTTTAAGCATCTTCTTGTGAATGTGATAGACTCATTGACCGGTAGTTAAAACGGACTTCGGATTTCTACGCCTCTAAGTGACCTCAAAAAGAATTCTGCCTAAAGGTGTATCTTTACAACCAGTAGCTTTCTCCCTACTTTTATTTTTTACGGGGTCAACACAAGGGTGAATCCAGTGTATATCTCCCCAATTTATTCTACTTCTCCGCTTCTTCCTAAGTGTTTTGGGAATTTTTAGTGCATTTACTGAGCTGGGTTCTGGACAACCGGTCGATGAGCTATTACCACCGACAACTTGCCAGCCATACTCGTGCGGCGAAGTGTAGCTTATTTATTTTTTTCTTTTCTCCTTTTCTTTTTGATTTTTTTTTTTTAAGTAGGTGGCTTCCCTGGTCAAAAATTTACCTAAAGGCAGCAAAAAGAGAAAAATCCAGTGATTGGGTTCTGGACAACCTACCTATGGGCTGTTTCCCAGATAACTTGCCCGCCATATCACCATAGAAGGTTCATTAGCTACCAAATTTCCGTTAAAATCGCCGAACAAAGAGTCAGTGCAAAGAAAGTGTGTAGATGCTTAAGACTCAAAATTCCCTCAAATCAGAGGGCGAGTTGATAAATCGTGTACTTATCACCCAAACTTATTTACTCCTATTAAAATAAAATTCAAGTTGGCGAGAACTCGAGAAACAAATCCACATTTTAGTGGATACACGGGCTGATTAAGTCCAAAGACCTGAAGGATCTTTGTGTTCAAATCATAATGTAGTATTTCCTAAGATTGAAAATTTTCTTAAACCCAAATTCTCTTTCCTAATTCCAAATTTTTTTTTATAAAAGAAAATAAAACAAATCTACGGAGCTGACGAATGAATTCAGAGATAAATATCCACCCCCCCATGCCTATCTAATGCAATGTCCTCATTATATTAAAAAGACATAAAACAGAGTGGAAAAGCATAGAAAGCACCTGAATTGCGTGAATGTCAGGTCCGCTCCGAGATGAAAACGAAAAAGAACTGTATATGTGCTGAGTTTAGTGCCTTCAGCTAGGCACACTATACAAAGAAAAGAAATGAAGAATTCACAAGTGCAGGTCAGAATTAAAATACACAGAAGAATCCTCCGACCTGTCAACAGAGGTCCACAGATGTGGACCAGATTGTGGTGCAGACCCATCCCCCATAATCGAGAATATCTTAGGTTCTGGATAAAAATTACCCAAAACCTAAAATCAGAATGCAAGTGGGGTCGGGCCTGTGATTTATGAGGATGCAAGCCAAGACCAAAAAGTCGGGTTACAGAGAATTGAAGCTCAAAAGGATAATCGTTGAATGTGTGCTTAAGTTGAACATCCTCGAAACAAATGTCGTAAGGGTTCTGATTTGATGGTTTCAGCTTAAAAGGAACCCTTCGACTCAATCTTCCATTTCCTCCAAAATTAACTTCCCAAATCATAACTTCCCAACTCCTATCCTCCTCATTCAGCATATCAAATTCCAGGACCTCTTGTATATTAATCACCCCGTTTGAAATCTCCAAGTCTAAATGATGTGGCAGAATCAGAATTGACTTGGATCTGATTACCTCAGAAACAGAATTATCGATAAGCTCAACGGGGTGTAACTGATAATCAGGGCATTGAATTGATTCCTCCAGAAAATGCGATTCTGGATCCATAATGTGTGCCCTAATAAGATCAGTTTGCTCAGTTATTGGGCTATCAAATGATTTATTAGATTCCTCAAGCCCAATCGTCTCACAGAAATCATGTTCAGAAAACTCGCGTGAGACTTCGCAACTTGAATCTTCACCATCAAAGAAATCAAGATCCGTATCAATGTATGTCCGAAAATCAGTTGTCACTTTCTATTCCCAGGAGACATACGTTTCCTCGTAACCCGGCTCAGGGATCTCAAGTGAAGAAATCAGATCTTCCTTAATTGGTCGCTTTAATTCAATCTGGTCAGCCTCGTAACACGTGTCCCCCCAACAGGTGCCTGAGCAGGTTCTGTCATTGGCTTTCCTGAAGAGGGTTCATCGTGGGAATCATCCCAAGATTGAATCAAAGCAACCACAAATCTCATCCTCAATTTCGCTAATTTCCCAAGTAGAAACTCACCTGGGTTCTTATCCTTAACATCGTGGAGCCAATCTAACAAAGACTTATTCAAATCATCAATCATTTCAATAAGGGGCTCCAATCTCTCAATGCAAGGTATTGGCTGAACTTCTAACGATTGTATGATATTCCTCAAGTTAGCCAGAACCTTATCTTGAACCTGGTTAACCCGAACCAAATGAGTTGGTTCAGGGTTGGGTGGGTTTGGGCTCAATGCAGGGGAATTAACGAATTGAGATTCGTTATACCCTTCCTGATATAGGTCATTTTAGATTGTTCAAAAGATGGTGACGACCTAAAAGCAGTGAAATCAGAGGATAGGTAAGGATCGGTGTATCCTTCTTGATTGTAGATCGTATTAGGTTGCTCATGAAAGGAAGACGATCTATAATCAATGTAGCTCTGAGAAGGATAGAAATCAGAATCAAAGTGTTCAGGGTTAGACCCTAAACACGGGGGTCCGGAATTGTATCCCCAATCTGAATTATCCCAACTAACTGATGGTTGATTACGATACGAGTCGGGATAATCGTCATGTTGAGGATAATTCACAACAGGAGGGAAAGAGCGGGAATGAGTGAAATATATGGAAGGATTCATGAGACACGGGAGGAAGAAAGGTGCCCTGCAATACAAACAATCAAACCTGTCCTTAAATGGGTTAGCCTACAGACCTACAGACTCCCAAAACCCGTCTTGAGATAAAGGAATGATTTGATCTACTTCTATCTGTTCAATCCAACCAGTTAGAAGGAGGGACTGGGGAGAAGGTTCTTCCTTCGGCTTGCGCCTCCAGTTCCTAGTGTACCCCCCAACCGCGATCGTTTGACTCTGCTCCCCTAACTAGACATCAGATTGAACAGTAGAAACAAACTAATAGAAAATAATCTCGTTCTGGATTCTAAAGAGCGAGTCCAATCCTTAAGGCTAACGTCTACTCTATTTTATTTAGGGCTAGGTTTGAATGTGCTTTGGAATGTGATGGGCCCTTTAAATGGGTTGTGCCCTTAATGATTGATTGATTTGTGTATACGTGCACAACCAGTGGTTTTCAAGCAAGATTATTTTTGATGTGGTGAATTTTAAGGTTCAAATCTTGCTTAGTAGCTTTTTAGGATTCAACTCTAGGTATTTTCAAACAAGTTTTATTGGCACACCAGGTCTTACAAGCACAGGTGAAGATGTTTTCCTTTAAAGCTTAAAAAGAATGTGGAGTGCCTGGTAATCCCTAAGAGTTGAACCTAATTGGCAGCTACTTGATGAGTTGATTTTAATTGAAGTGGTGTGGCCCAAACAACTCAAACAACTGGCCACAAATGCACCACTAAGTTAGGCACACAAAGATGGCGAACCTAGAATGATTTCTACTCTTTTATGTGTTTCTTTATGTGTACCGGTTCCACAGATCAGAACCCGGTTGAGTAGAAACAAATCAATTCAGTTAAGTGCCTTTGAATGTGGGTGTATGTTGTGTGTTTGTTGAAAATTGCCCCACAAAATTATATATATATTTTTTTTATAAATGAAGGTGGAATGAATGTAAGTGAGAATCCAAACAACCAAACTATTCCTACGATTTATGCAAACCCTAGGTTAATTGGAATTTGGATTTAATGTGGCGAATGAAATCTATGGAGGGGGAAAGAATGGGGGATAACTTACAAAACCTTCCACAGCAGTTTACTCCAATCTACTGCTTTTTCTCGTCTCAAAAGAGTACCTGCAATTACAATAAGAAAGGAGAAAAGTGAGGTAAATGATTTGCAAGTTACAAAACGCGAAGAGAAATCAAAGATCGTCGCCTCCTCGGCAACGGCGCCAAAATGTTGAATGTGCGAATTGCTACGCTAACGTGTTTGGTTTTGGAAAACCTGTCGTTGTATCTTGAAAGCGAAGAACTTGTGTTCAACAAATAAAATTTATACCGAAATGAAAATTCCAGGTCGAACACAGGGAGGAGGACGTTTGATTTAAAAACTACGCGTTTCTTTTTATTTGTCACGAAGTAATTCAATTTAAAACTATCTAATTATTTACAATGAATAGAAGAGAGAGAGAGAGGGTAAGAGAGAGAGAGAATATTACACATAGAAATCAAAATGAGATGTAGAATAAATAAAGAATTTATCATTGAGATTGTTCATTACAACTAGAAAGCATAAAACACTTGCACTAGAAAGCGATAAATTTACTCTAGAAAGCATTAAAAGAATGGAGGGAGAAATGTCCTCCTCGACGATCGCTTGGAGGACGAGCAGAACTACACTAGAAAGCAGTAAATCTATACTAGAAAGCAGTAAAAAAATAGGTAGAGAGAAATCCTCCTCGACGGTCGCTTGGAGGACGAGCCGGACGGAACGACGCCTGGACGAAGGAGGATGAAGCAGGACGAAGGAGGACGAAGCAGAAGAACAGGAACGGAGCAGCACGCCGTCGTCGTCGCGGGATCCACTTCCGAAGGGGGACGAAAATTTGGACTTTATCTCCCAAGAAGCATCCTGGGTGTGTGGGATAAGCTTCTCTTGAGCTTTGGAGAGGTAGAGAAGAGAAGGAAGGGATGAGAATTTCGTATGGAGGGGGTCTCCTTTTATAGTTGCAAGGAGTGGGGGCAAAATAGTCATTACAACTTCAAAATAATAAATGAGGGGTCTTTAATGACGGATAAATCCATCACTAAAGCCCCCAACTTGGGCGTAGCTCCCGTGCCCACGGGCGGCTCCTCAGCTTCCCGCTTCCTCAACGCATACGCATGTTCTCCGATTCACAGCTGTCCGATCACGAGATCGGATGGCTTAAGATGCATCTCCGCCCTCTCGCTGTGCTCCCGCCTGGCGCGTGCGATCGAGCATCCATGCCACGCGTTCAATCACGCGTGATCTCGATTGAGCGCAGACGGCCTTCTGATCGCCATCCAACGCCCGCCCGCACTCAATCGCCCGTGCCTTCTAGCCCTTCGCTGCAGCTCGAACCCACGCCCGCCTATCGTGTAAGCGCGCTCGACCGCTGCGCTACGAGGAGCGGATGGTCGAGCGAGCGCTTTTAGGCGCGGCTGATCACAACCGTTGGATCAAGATCCAACGGCGGAGAGTGAGCGGGTGCGGGATCTTCAGAGGTTGCATGCCGCCGTTTGGGCGGCCGAGATGGTGCCACATGGCTCCATCTTGGCCGTCCATCTTTTAGAAGCTGTAGATGGTGCCACAGATGTCGAATTGACTCGATTTTTGTGTCGTTGGGCTGCGATCGTTGATCCGAATTCATCTGTGCGGTCGGATTTGTCATCTGAAGTGTGGATTTACACCATCCTGGCCCTTGATCTTCTAGGGTTCCCCGGTCACTATCTGATGCTACAGATGCCTGATTAGGGCAATCTTGGAGTCGTTGAACTCCAATCGTCGCCCTGATCACATCCATACGGTTGGACCTTTAATCCTAGGCCCTGATAAAATGTTTACCCTGTCCAAGCACATAAAAGGAGACAATTAACCTCCATTTTATTCAAACTACTCTAAATGCAAGATGATGCATATTATGCAATATTTATATCATGAAATGCAATCCTATGCTTAAGAACATGCATAAATAGACATTTTAAGTAGTGTAAATGTGTTTACATCAGTACCCGTAGGTTAGATTAGTTAGATTTAGAAAGTTTAGGATTTGCTTGAACCTTAGGATTAGTTGGAATTTTCTTGTTTGAAAAAAAAAATCCGCTCTTGATTTTCGGGTTGAAATAAAGTTTTATCTTAAAAATTTAATTCCTGAAGATCCGCACGTCCAAAAAATTCTCAAATTTTGACTGGAGGTGGATTTCAAAGTCAGAAAGAACATATCCAAAATTTGAGCAAATTAGATTTATAGAAAGTTTTTAAAAATTTGCGTACTAATCTGTTATCAATTCGATTATTGTTCCTGATTTTTAGGAGATCAAAATATCATAAGAATTTTTATACAACTCCAATTGAAGTGTAATTTATAGTACTAAATTTCTGAGAAAGCCAAGAATTTTACAAAAATCTGAGAAAAATATTTTTTGCTCATTTGATTGCACGAATTATTTGATCACGAACTAGGGGTCAAAATAGACTGCAAAACCCCCAGTGCAGTTTAAATCTGAAAAAAATAGAAAATGTACATTAAAATTGTTGAAAAATATTTTGTGAGTGGCTAGTTAGTGGTATAATAAGGACCAATTGATTTCATTGCTTGGGTCGCACCACTCATCATTTTGGACCTAAAAGAATCGTTTAGAACTATCTATGCTTAGGGTTTCACGCTAAGGATAGAGCACACCTACGATTCCCTACTCAAAGGAAATCTATCAAACAAATTGAGATTTGCAAAACTCTTTGTGTGCCTCATCAGAACCTTGATTCAAATTATTTAATCAAGTGAACCCTAAAATTCATTAATGCAAGCATTTGAATCTTAGAAGTTACTTCATCATAAGAAATTGCTTGTGAACCCTGTTTGCCTGAGCACTTCACACATTTCAAAATCAATTTTAAGAGCAAAAACCCCCCTAATGCCCATTATATTCCAAAAGCACATCAAACCCAAGCTTAAAACTGTGTAGACGCGCCCTAGGCTAGACTAAAAGACTTGGGGACTTAAAACTGGATTGGGCTAAGGTCAAGGCCTTTTCTATTTGGACCCACTGGTGACAAGAAAGGTTGGTGCGGTAATCACGTTAACCTTTAGTGGTGTCCCATCGTGCGGGGTGGCCTATGGGGTCCCACCCTTTTAGCCACCCAAGTAATTTAAGGGTTGATTTAACCCAGTCGTGTTTTGGAGAGCCAAAATCAGGTCTATTTAGGGATGACACTCTAAGGACCAGTTTGATTGCTTGTATTAAAAGGGTTGGGTATTCTCTCATCTGCCTTCTCTCTCTCATATATTAGCTTTCTTCTAGTACATGATTGCTAAAAGGTCTTTGAACCTTAATTTGGTACCACCTCTAGAGAGTAAACTAAAGAGAAGACCTAATTTTTCTAAATACATTCCAATAGCCAATTGCCATGAGGAAGAATTGATTGAGGAGGAAATCATGGACCCATACTCTTTTGCCTCACACTATTCTCCCTATCCCAACCCTTCCATTACTTCAGCTTCTTCAGGATGGGAGAACTCTCCTCAACACCCGGGACGTGATTCCCTTGCCTATACCTCATATTCGCTGGGCATAGCCAAACCTACCTTGAATTCCACATGAATCACTGGATATCAAGGATCTCTACAACCTCAAAAGACACTCTCCATGCAGGACCAACACCTGATTGGCATGACCAACTACCTTGATCGGTTCTACCAAACTCATCTCTCCCCAGATCAAGGATATGCCTCAGAATCCCAATACCTAGAATATCAACCTTGTCCTCAAAATCACTTTACAAATTATCCCAATTCCACCCAAACAACTTTGCCTTCTCATTGGGATAACCCTACAACACCAAACCAAGGATATGATTCTTACCCTATCTTCAACCTGATCAAATCCCTGACCATGGCAGTGATCCTGAGATCACCCAATTACTCCAAGTAGTCCAAGGGATGAGAGAAGTCAATAAAAGAAATACAGATAATCTGACAAAATAGCTCAATAGAATCCGAATAGAATAAGGTGATAAAACTGATCTGAGTATGCCACAAGTTGGTGGTAAGCCATTCAAGGTTGAGGATCCAACTTTAAGTATGACATCTTATCCAATCCCAAGCTCTACATACACTAAGCCCACCCACCAGCCCTGTGATTATACAGAACAAATCCTTTTTGATATCCCAAAAACTGACTTTGAGGAGGAAGGCTCACTTGAGGAATTATATCTTGATTTAGGCCCTGAATTACAACCATTCTATTTTGAGGAGCCAATCCATGGTGAGCTAGAGTATGAGTCTTTTATATGTAAAGACACAATATTGGATTACATGGATGATTTGGGAGAATCAGAGCAAGATCAAGAAGAAAGAAAGATTGGGAATAGTGACACTTCCAACCAAGCACGGCTGGATGGCTCTGATGAAATCTTGTTCGAGGATTACCATGATCAAATATGCTTAAATGATTCGATATCTGGATTTGGCGATAGTAATCATTCCCATATAGAAGCCGAATCTTCTTGCACTTCTGTTTTAGCTAATCCACACCTTTCTCTCCCCATCCACCTGAGTCTTGAGGAAAACCTTGACTCTTATCCTCAACATTTCGAGATTAAACATGACAAACAATCCCCTTATGAAAAAGATGTTCAAGAAATTGCAAAATTACTGGAGATGACTTACGAGGATCTATCTGAGGAAGCAAAGAATTCAGTTGAATCATGTAATCCTAAGGAGCTTGACTTGATTGATGAGAAACAAGAAGACATTCCATCAGAAGATATAGTCCAAGAGAAAAACAATTAGGATCAAACTCAGAAGTCCACAAAACAAGAAGGATTTGAGGTGTTGACTAATCTAAACCCTGATCTTGCTCCCCCTGGTACCGTGATTCTAAGGAATAATGAATTTCCGTCCATTACATTTGAAGACTTGCATCATGATTTGGGTGACTCGAATGAGACTTTTGATCACCCCAGGGATAAGATCAAGGATTCTGATAAGTCCAAAACTATTGAGATGGACCACTGGATCTTATTTGACTTACCTACTCGACATCCATCCATACCCAACTTGAATTGAGAGGTGGTTTCCTATATCATTTTAGACTACATCACTCGGGTTCCTCCTTTCATTTCCCATCACTTTCAAGACCCGTACGATCTATTCCCCATAGACCATACTGTATCCACCTCATCCTCCTTCCTCATGCATCACATCCTAAGGTTGCCAAGATTTACTTTTCACTCTGGCACCCGCATTAGTATTTCTCTCTTTTGTAGCATCTGGCTGCAAATAATGTGAACCCTGTTCACTTTATCTTTCAGACCTTTTGGGCTTGGTGTTCACCACCAATTGATCTGCATTTGTAGATCACTGATCCTTGCGCAGCATGACCATATCTTTATTTTAATCCTAACTCAACCCATTAATCTGGTCATTCATTTTTGGGTTTAAGTCTAACAAATGTCGTTAAACTTAGCACTGCCTAAGAGGCAACCCAGTATTCATTATAGGGAGCTTTGCATCTTTTGCATCCACGCTAACCTGGATCAACAAGAAAAGTCAGGTGATATCCCCTCCTCTTGCTTATTATATTTTGATTTTCATGCATACATTTCAATGAGGACATTGCAATGAATAGGCATAAGAGGGTGGGCATTGCATGTCTAATTTGCATGTCTAATTTTTACGTCAAAAAAAAAATTACAATTAGGCAAAATTAATATTTATTAAGGTTTTATAAGGAATTTATTCTTAAGTTGGTTCCTGAGTTTAGAATCTAGTACAATTTCACAGTTACAAGTAGAATTTGCAATGGACCCTCTGTGAAGACCGATAAACATCTTTAGTTTGTTGAGAAGAAGCAATGCTTTTTCTCCTATGCTCTTGGATAGTAATTAAGGAGTCAAGCAAACTATCTTTTAACAGATCCACCAAACACGTGTAAGATGAGAGTAAAAAGTCTACTGGTGCTCTAAGGTTAGTATGAGGAATCTTAACTTTTGTATAATGACATAATAATACTCGGAGTTAGGCGTAGTTTTCGTTCTCGGTTTCTACATACAAATTCCTAGTGCGAATCCCTTGAGAGCCACCAAATAAGGTAAATATGCAGAGAATGGGTTCTGATAAAACTCAGACTGAGGAGGATGGTCATGAACATCCTTTACGGAATCGTCGGCTGAAGGAGGGTCTTGATATCAAGGTTAAAAATACGTTGTCCTATCCATTCCTTTCTCGCTGCCGAGAATAGGCACTTCCACCAAATAAGCCACCCAATATCCTCTTGAACATCCCCTAATCCTGAATAATGCCTCGTGAATAAAAGTCATATGTGTAACTGTGTTGTGTTAGTAGATGTCTAGATACAAAAGAAAAAAAAAGAAAGAAAAAAAGAGGTATATATGTCTATGCATATAGAAAAAAATATATATACAAAAAAAATGAGGAGTAGAAAAGAAAGAAAGAAAAGCAGAAAAAAAAGAGTTTATAAGTGTTTCTAGAGTTTATTTCAAGTGTAATAAGGCAACAACACCCATCACCCTCATAATCCACCAAATACAGCCTTGACCTACTTTCTGTATTTCTGGCTGCTTGAATACGGGCTGAGGAATTCTGACTTAGTCGTAGAGTTATCAGAACCTAATCAAAGTGTTAGTGCCAGGAGAGACCACCAAATATACTGATAAATTTTGTGATATTGTGAGCTCAAAAAGAAAGAAAAGAAAAAGAAAAGAAAAAGGAAGAGAAAGAAAGAGAGAGAGAGAACGAGTACAAAGGAACTAAAGAGATCACAGTTTCTCGCCTCTCTCTGAGTTGAATTATTTGATAATCTGCAAATCTAGGTTCTAAAGTACTAGTCTATATGTAGCACCAGATGAGTGTGAGCCACCAAAAATAAATCCACTTGACTCAAAAATCTTCTACCTAACCCAAAAGCCAGGGCTAAATATACAGGCTACCTTATAACCCCTAGGGGAGAAGTTTGTCTATCCCAATAGATTTTTACTAAGGGTCAAGTACGAGCTTTAGATGAGGATTGGCTTTCACTTGGAACCGTTGCATAGGCTACAACAAAATACAATCACGATTATCTGGATAACTAAAGCTTCGGATAAAAACAAAAGACATAAACCTCTAGTCAAACTCTTGATAAAAATTACTCATATAGGATCACTTTGCATTCAATCATGCATTTGCTAGGGATTAACAAGATTTAGGCATAGGGATGTGATTGCACAGCAATCGTGCAACCTAGATCACCTGAATTAAGCTATAACCTAGCATAACTTAGGATTAATGCATTCATAGTCATCGTAATTTGCACAATAGCTAGTTTATTAATCATATATATAACATCGTCATTTTATGACCTAAAAGAGAGATGATTTTAATCGCAGATGAGTTGAAGCCGCGGATGTCAGATCAGACCAGACAAATCTAATCAGAACAACAAAAGTCCAACGGTTCCGAAATCGTCCCAATCAGACAAGTAGAGCATCGCGTGTAGTACATAGAAGAACGGAGATCATGGAGCCAAAGGACAAAGATCCAAGCCTCGGATGAAGAATCCAACCGCACGGATGAATCTGGATCGACGATTGCAATCCAACGGTGAAAAAATCAACCCGATCGGAGATCTACATCACCAAATACAAAGAAAAGAAGGACGGCCATGATGGTGCCACGTGACGCCACCATAGCCACTCCCTCACCACCGCCCCATCTAGGAAGGGCTCACCGCACGCTGTGGGTTGTTGGATCTCCATCCAATGGCCACGAGCGTGCCACGTCGCTCGCCCAGACTGGATAAGCATAAATAGAAATAAACAAGTATATATAGCAAAAGGTTCGCGTAGCGCATTGGCTCACGCGCGAACGTGTAGTGGGTGCCGCGCATTTGAGCCGTGCGCTGTGCAAAATTGAAGCGGCGTTGGCTGTGCGAGCACGCGTGGGTGCAATTGCTCAATTGTAAGGCCACGTGGCGCGATGAGAGTGGGCCGCGGGCGGACGTGCGATCCCACGCACTTGCTTTGATGTTAAGGTAGCATCACTCATTACGATCGGACAGTTGACGTTGAGGCTGGTTTTGAAGGCGAGCGGTGAGCGAAGAAGATAAGCACGCATGTGAGGAGGAACCAGAGCTGCGCAATCAAAGATCGACAGCATAGCGGCTGCCATGTGTCCCCACCAGAGCGAATTTGAGCGTTTTAGGCACAAATGAAGGTATGTTGAGCCCAAATCAGAGCTGTTGATCTCCCGATCAATGGATCTGATCAAATCAGAGTTGTTGGACGATTTTAAGGCCAAAATACCCTTTTTTCCCTCCATTAAAACTATAAAAGGAGACCCAGGGCCCCCCAGTTGAAGCATCTCTCTCACCCATCAACCCCAGATCTCTTCTACCATCTTCTCTGCAATTCTTCATCCCGACGCTCTGGATCTGAGGTGCTGCCACATCTCGCATAAGCATCCCACAAGCGACATCGTCTCTTTGCCTCCTTCTCTCTCTCTCTGTTTCTATCTATCTGTCTCTACTAGCATTTTCTACTGTGAAAAACTTTATCTAATTGCAATAAAATTCTGATTCTCTGGATATCTACTTTATACATATATACATATATAAATACCTGTTAGAACTAGTTTTATAGAAAAGCTTATGTTAAATCGAGATTGCCTTCCTGCGAACGACTTGGTACTCACCAGTTTTATAAATTTATTTGTCGACGTGTTTTCGCGCTATACTACAACCGAATAATCTTTTAAAACGTGAATTATGCACCAAACACCTGGGTTTGAGTGCTGCTTCTCAAGGTAACTGCATTGGCTGAGGCATTGGAACCAAGGTTGAGTCCTTGAGAAGAAGAAGAAGCATCAAATCCAGGGGGTGTCTGCGGGGCTTGTAAAATCTTATGGGCTTGCCTTGATTTTGTTGGAACCCTTAAGGATTGTGGCCTCTATTCATTACATTCCTCAGGTTCGATTGTGGCTGAGATGGAGCCTTTGTTGTTTGTTATCCAACAACTGGCTCAATTGTCCCTTCACTAAAGCCATCTCCTCCTGATGTTTCTAATTCATATCACCCATCATCTTAATCAGAGTGTCCATTTGGTTTTGCTGTGTAGGAGTTGCCCTATTCTGGTTAGAGGGTGGTCTAGTAGGTGAACCTTGCTGATAGAAGGGAGGGTTGGCCTGGGTTGCTTCTGGAATTGGTTTGGTTTTTGGTTCAATAAGGTAAAATTTCAGTGGTTGTGCCATCCAGGGTTGTAAGTGTTGGAAAAAGGGTAAGGCTTAGAGTATCCATGGATGGCATGGGCATCTTCAAAGGTAAAAGGTGTTACGACCCGATCCCAGATCCTTATAGGACCCGAGACTGGCCCGCCTCGACTGATCCCAAGACCTAGTCGTCCAACGAGAAATAACCAAAAGTAGGAAATAATTCACATCCACACATGCAATGTAACTAAGCAGAAAGAAAACAAGAGACAGTAAAAGAACAGAGTGAAAAGTCTATCAATATTATAGGCCATCACAACTATGATAGAGAAAAGTACAACAGAAAAGTAACTGAAGCAGCATTCTATGGAACAAAATACTCACTACTATAATAGAAGCTAGGGAAACAGTAAGAAAACGTAGCTAAGGCTAGGCTCGGCTGGGCCCAGCTCTCTTTGTAGCCAATGGTGCTGGCTGCTCAACTCCCTAACCTAAACAAGGTTATAAAATTTCTGGAGTCAGCGAATGCTGAGTAAAGTGGTAATTTTAGCCATTTATATGTAATTGAGACAAGCTATAAATTAATGCAATTAAGTAACTATCCATTTTCATTTAGTTCAACCAAGTGCTGCTAATTTGTTGTTCCTTTATTCACTTAAAACATTTCTTGATCTAGCCTGTTCCTCACGGGAATGATCTTGATTGCAGTCTTTTCCATGATATAGGAGGTACACATGGTGCTCTCCTAGCTGGGAGGGTCCCCCGTGGTAATCCTACACCCAGTCAACCACCCCGAGGTCACGGTCACGACGTAGCGGTGACTACAGCACACGTGATAAACATACGGATAGCTATCCCACACTAGAATGTAGCGGGTACACCTAAAGGTACAGCACGGAACAGTATAGGGCCTTGCCCTCTTAGAATAGAACAGAATAGGGGTCTTGCCCCTCCACGATCCACGTACCCTCGTCCGACTATCTCGGTTTTCCCAGTGGGTCTAACAAGATCGGTGTAGGGTGGCTAGTCCTAACCTCGGGTCCCCTGGGGCTGCTAGCTCCCTCCCTACATTAAGTAGCTCACCTCGGTACCACGTACACAAGTTCCAAATAGAGTCGATGTAGAGTGTCTAGGCCTGACCCCGGGGCTCAACTCAATGGCCGGCTAGTACCCCTCTACACAAAAGGGACAGTGGCTCTCCTTGGTACCTACCGTGTACAAAAGGGCTAACTCACTTCCCATCTATAGGAGATTTCCTACTAATTCCTCGTAAGGTTCATGCGGGTATTCCTTTCGTTTCGTATTCTAAACTTTCATTTATCTCTATTTACATTTTTGTTTCCATTCTTAAAACAGGCAGCTCATGATTTTCTAACTGACAAGTCATCATATTAAATGACCAATACATTTAAAGTTTTACAGGCATCTTAATAAATAGTGTAGCTCAACAATACTCATTTGTTCCTGCCCTAGGGTTCATTCCCATCCTAAGGTTCTACATATATCTTAAGTATACTGTATAGCTCAACCATATTCATCTATTCCTGCCCTAGGGTTCATTCTCATCCTAGGGTTCTACATGTATCTCAAGTATATAGTATAGCTCAACCATATTCATCTGTTTCTGTCCTAGGGTTTATTCAAGTTATTCTAAGCATGCAGTTCAATTATTTAAATCATAATATTAATGTAAACCACTCTATTGGCAAACACGGGAGGAATGGGGGCTCGGATCACAGATCTCGTCGCCTTCGCGGCTCCCATGTACTCGACTGGCTGAAGACCTATACAATTGACCATCCACATCAAATGAGTCCAAAACCATATACAAGTGACACTAACTTGCAGAGAAACTCAAGCAAAAAATAATGGTACTTTGTTTGCGGAAATCCGATTCCGTTTGGGCCCTAAACGGGCCAAAAACACTCACACTGTCCAAAATCAGACGTCAGGGTCTAGTCCCAGACGTCTTAAAAGATGTCAATACTCACCTTGGGTTTCCTGCGGCTACCTCAGATGTCCGAACCCTTCCGCGATCGTCTGAGGTGAGTTCTAAACGTTGGACCCTCCTTCCAGTCATCTAGAGGTATGGTTAGACATCTGGCAATGTGTCCAGATATCCAAAAGCACCTCGAAGGGCGCATCCCGTGCCTTTCCAATGCTCTGCTCCTACGTACACACGCATAGAGCTAGATAAGGTTGGACAAAATCCCTGCGGTGAGGCCTGCATAGCCGTAAACCACACAAAAGCACGTACCTTAGCACTGAGCGTGCTTTCAGACGTCCGGCTTCAGCTTTGAATGTCCTTTTGCTACTCTAGATGTCTGGGAGATGCTCCAGATGTCTGATACTGGAAAATATCCAGTACACAGAACTTTTCTCGTGAGCTGTGTCCTTCGCGAGCTCACCCACAGGAGCTGCAGCAGTGCCTCCCGCGGCTGCAGGAGGCCAAGGCTCCTACTCGCAAGCACTTTGTCCTCGCCCGTGCCCTCGACTCCTCCCACACGAGCTCCTCCGAGCTCCCACGGCTCCCTCTCGAGCTCCTCCCACACTCCCGCTCCCCTCTCCTCCTTCTCCGCATCTCGTCTCTCTCTCTTCTTCCTCTCCTCTCGTTGCGTTGGAAGGGAGGAAGGTGAAGGACGGAGGTGGTGGCTGGTGGAGATGGAAGGAGTGGCGTGGGGGTGGGGTTTAAATAGGAGAGGGTTAGGGTTTAGGGTGAGGAGAGAGAGGTGAGTGCACGTGCAGCGCGAGCGCGAAAAAGAAAGAAGGTACGATTCTTCTACTTTCAAATGTCCGACCCTTCATCTAGACATCTGGACAGATGTCTGACGGCTCATCCAGACATCTTAAACAACCCAAAAAGACAACGGGCCATTTCAGAAGGTGCCGAAGGGGAGGGGAAAGAATAATCAGGGTTTGAGGGAGCCAAGGTCCCTCCTAGGAACATTGTCAGGGGTTGCTCTAGGTGCACTTGGTTCATAGGCTGAACCAGGTCAACATTGTGTGCTCCCTTCACTAGGGAGAAGGTTTGCAGTGGGGCTAAAGATTGATTCGAAAGCTCATCATTTTTCTTGTCCACCAACTCAACCCGATCTAGTTTCTTCGCTATGATGTCCATGTCAACCATCCTCAAATTAGTTTGTACTTCATAAATCCCACCACGGGGTTGATTGGACCTATTAAATTAGGTCATGGAGGCATTATTGAGTGAGTTCTCACTCATTGACTCAAAGAGCTCGAATGTGCTTTCCTCGTCCTTGTTTAGAAAATTGCCTCCACATGAGGCATCAACAAAATTCCTAAGGTTGCTATCCAGACCATGGTAGATGATCAAGGCCAATTTCCACCTCAAAACCTTGTGGCGTGGGCATTTCCTCAATAATTTGTTAAATCGTTCCCACCCCTCATGAAATTGTTCTCCACTTTGTAAGGTAAATGTGGTAATGGCTCTTCTAAGGGCATTAGTCTTTCCTATGGGGAAAACACCTTTAGGAATGCATGCCTCAATTCTTCAAAAGTGGAGATTGGTCTCCCTAAAGTCCTAAGCCAATGAGAAGCTTTTTCTCTCAAGGAGAACGGGAACATCTTAATTAAAATAATGTCCAAACTGATGTTCCTTGGTTTCACGGTTCGAGCAATCCGATCTAAGTCCTCAAGGTGTTTGAAAGGGTCTTCATTTGAGCTTCCATGGAAATAGCTTTGAATCAGACTAAGGACTTTAGGTTTTAGCTCAAAATCATCTCCCCCTTTGGGGACCCTAAGATATGGCTCAACACAGATGGCAAATGGATCATAGAAATCACGGAGAAGCCTTGGTTGGCCCTCAAGGGGTTGTGGTGGGTTAGGTGGGGGTTGCCCTTGAGGGTCTGCAGTCGATGTATGGCCTGCATGATGGTTTAGATCTGTTGTTGTTGGAGTTGGTGGTTGGCGGTGATTTGAGCCTAGATAATGGCCATAGAATCAAGTTGAGGTTGGTCCACAATCTCCTCAACTATTGGTTAGCCATTTCCTTAGTCCTATCCCTTGAAGAATCAAGTCTCCTAATCTCTCTCTAAAGCAACCAACTCAGGATGAAGTGATCGTCTTTTATGCATACGCTAGAGAAGACCAAGGAGGGATGCGAAGGGAGACAGGTGCGAGAAAAGTGTGTGCACAATCAAGCAAACAAATCTCAGCCTTACAGTGTAGACCTAGGTAACCTATGCTTTAGAAATAAGCTCTGACCACATGACAAATTCAGTGTTGTCCTTACTCCCGAAGGTGGTAAAGTTGAGCAGACGAAGCAGGGGGAACATGTCCTGAGGACTGGTAATTATGCCAAACCCTTGCTTGCTTAAGTCATTTGACAATCAGGCCTCCCAAATTAGCACCTTTTGAAGCAAGCGGACGTCACTAATTTGAAATGCATTCAGAAGAATACCTTGAAATGAACTTAATGAATCCTAGGGCCAACATCTACTAAATTTTAATTTGGGCTAGGTCAGTGCTTGTGCTCAAGGTATATGATGAAGCGTTGTTGGGGGTTGCGCCTCGTAATTAATCCAATTGAGATTGTGTGTTCACTCAACAAAACATAGTTTTTAAGCAAGGATTTTAGGGTGCGGTGTTTTTTAATGATTCGCCCTTACTTTAGTGCTTTTTAGGGTTGAAATTTCTTAATGTTTAAGTGGGCACGCAAGGTTTTGCTCAAAACAGGTGATGATCGATTTCCTTTAAGATCAATGTGGCCCTAGATATAAGCAACCATAATGTATTCACCCTAAAGTTCATGCAGTTCTACTTGGTCAAGTAATTTTAATTGGAGTGGTACAGCCAAATACAAAGCACGGGTGGTTTCACAAACACCACTCAAAAGGAAAAGAACACTCCAAAAAGAATTTTTTTCTTTAAGAATTTAGAGTGTATATATATATATATTTGGGTGATGGATTTGAGATGTAGGTCAAGTAATCATTCACCATGCCATTTTTTGAATTTTGATTTTTATTTTTTTGGATTTTTTTTCTAAAGCAAGCAAATAATCAAACTAGCTTATGGTTAATGCACAAGCCTAAATGCATTTTTTTTTTAGATAAACAAAAGATGAGACTATGTTAAGGTGGAGTGATGCTCACAAGAGTCTTCATGGCACTTTACTCCTGATTTACCATCTTGGACCACACTCCTCTTGTCGCTTTCATGCCAGATTCCTACAATCAATCAATAGAAAGAGAGAAAAGCGAGTTAGAAATTTGAGTACCAATGCAAGGATAAAAGCGACTAAAAGATTTGTTGCCTCCCCAGCAACGGTGCCAAAAACTGACATCGGAAAATGCATTTAGATAATTCGTACATTGTAGCAAGCGTTTATGACATCAATTTTAAAGAGAACAATCAAAGTGAGTATGAGTGTCAAACACAAGAAGGCATGAAATCAGACATGATATCTTATTCTGTTTGCCTGCGAAAAGAGAGAAAGAGAAAGAGAGAGAGAGAAGTAGGGTTAAAGATTCATGATAATAGTATGGTGATTGCTAACTATGCAAGAAACAAAGACATGCCAATAGAAGATGATAATATATTGCATAAGTAGAATCATTTTACAACTATAATGCTAGATTAAAGCTTAAAGCAACATAAACATTAAACTAAAGAAACTAGCAACTAAAATGCCATAGATGGAATGTCAAGGTAGCCATGATGGTGGAAGATGCTCCGTCGATGGCTCAACAACTTCGGGATGGTGTTTTGAAGCTCTATTGAGGTGGGGGACATGCTTGGCAGAAGATGATGAGAGATGTCCTTGCAATGGAGGTCCATAGGTCTCTTTATAATGGAAGAGAGAGAGAGCTAACATACGCATAGACCAATTAATGACAACAAGGACGTCGCTGTAGCCTAGCTCGCCCGCCCGCTGGCGAGCGCGCATGAACAGTGCTGTCACATGCAATTCGTGTGCTCACATCACCCGCCGTTGGAACAGAGCTGCGGATCACCATCGAACAGCTAAGGCCGCACATGGATGTCTTACCATTGAGATCTGATCGCGTGGTCCACACTCGCGCTAGCACTGAATTAGGCACATTCATCTATGCATTATCACACGCGTGCAGCACGTGCTTCATCCGTGCGTCCACGTCGACCCAATCTAGCCGTACATCGACGATCGGAACGATCCAATTTCACGCCCAATCCTTCGCATAGCTAATTTGAGGTGCCCGAGTTTTCGATCCCACGCCTGTGGGTTGAGAGCCTCCTTTGCTACCTCTACGCCACATCCCCGAAGTTGTCGAGTTTTCATTTTTTCATCCCCAAGCTATCAGCCATTTGATGGAAATCCAACAGTTGATATCGAAGATGCCTTGATGTGGAGGAGAGAGAGCTGGTGGGCGGATGAGTGACACGTGGCATAATATGGGCCGTTGATTATCAGATCACCGACCATAACTTCTTTATCTCATTATGGGAGGTACATAGGTCGGATTGAGGTGATTCCGAGTCTGTTGGACTTCATTTGTCAATCCAAATCCTTCTGTGTCGTTCGATTGCTCATCTGAGACCTATTTTAATATACACTTGAATACAAGGTCATTAAACATAAATTATAAGCATGACATTAATATGCTTCCAAACCCACTATAACATGACATTAATGCACATGTGCCCTCAAAATTGACTCTAATTGATATAATTAACACTAATAATTGTAGAGTCATCACCTATGCTCCAAAGTGTACTCTAACCACAACATGAATTTTGTGTTGTCCTTAATCTAGAAGTTGGTTAAGTTGGGTAAGTAGGGGTAGCATGTCTCGAAGGTCGCTAATTATGCCAAACCCCTGCCTACTTAAGTCATTTGACAATTAGGTCCCCGAACTTAGCACCTTCTGGAAAAAGCAGACGTCACAAATTCGAGCTACGGTCTAAGTAATACCCTGAAACGAACTAATAAATTCTAGGGCCAACATCTACTCAATTATAAGTTAAGGATTGGGATAATGTGCTTTCGGAATGTAATGGGCCCTTAAAATGGGTTGTGCCCTTAATGATTGATTAAACATGTGTGTGCATGCACAACCAGGGTTTTCAAACAAGATTATTAAGGATGAGGTGAATTTTAGGATTCAAATCTTGCTTAGTAGCCTAAGGTTTAAACTGAGGTCGATTAAGATAAGTTCAGAAGGCACACCAAGTTTTGAAAACACTGGTGATGATATATTCCTTTAAAATTCAAAATATGTAGAGTGCCTGGTTCTTGACCTAAACATTTAACCCTAAGGAGCAAGCTACTAGATGAGTTGTTTTTAGATGAAGTGTTGTGGCCCAAACAACTCAAACAGTTGGCCTGCTACACCACTAATTAGGGCATAAAAATGGTTAACCTATTCTGATTTCTACTCGATTATGTGTGTGTATTTGTGAGTGTACTGATTTCAAAGATCAGATTACTGGTTGAGTAATGAAAATCAGAAGAGGTTGTGTGCCTCAAGTGTGTGAGTGTATATAGTGTACATGTTAATTGAATCCTACAATCAGATTAGAGAATTTTTTATTATTATTATTTTTATATGCAGGGTGAGGTGGAGTAAGGTGTCAATCAAACAGTCAGATCTATCCTAAGGTTTATAAAAGCACCTAGGTTTTTTCGAGTTTGAGTTATTTAGGCGATGGAATGGAATTGAGGGGTAGGAAAGAGTGGGGGCACTTACAACCATCTTCAACTGCACTTTACTCCTGTCTACCATTTCAGATCTCCTTGATAAGATACCTGCAAGATAATAGAAAAGAGAGTAGAGAGGTTAGAGAATGAATAAGTGCAAGAATAATGTGAAAAAAAAAGAATCGAAATTCGTTGCCTCCTTAGCAACAGTGCCAAAATGATAAGCAAATATTTCATGTGAGATAAGTATTTTAAAGTTGTTGCGTTACAAAAAATTCACTGTCAAATAATTTATCGAAACTGTGGTGAGTCCCAGGTTGAACACAAGGAGGCTACATTTGATTTTTGGAAATTTACGATTTTTTTTGTATTTTCTATATAAGAGATTGGATCAAAATATTTTTAGCTACGCTATCCTATTCTAGTTGCAAAATAGAGAGAGAGAATGAGAGAGATGGAGATAAAAATTACTTTTATATCTAAACAAGTGTTTATTACAAATTATTTTCTATAGAACTAATGCAAGAAATTAAAATCTACACTAGAAAGCAGTAAAGAGATAGGGGAAGAGAAATCATCCTCCTTAACGACTTCTTAGAGAACAAGCTGGTCAAACAACACCTAGAGGAAGAATGGAGATGGAGGAAGGAGGACAAGGCTGGATGAATCGGGGATGAGGTACGACGTCATTGTGGGATCCACTTCCGGAATAGGGGTGAGAAGATAGCTAGCGAGGGCTTCACGAATGGGATGAGAAGTGGGAAAAACATTTGTTTTTAACTCTAACGAAGCTTCCCTTAGCTTGGGAGCACTAGAGCGAGCTTTAGAACGTTTGTTTTTATCTCTTAGGAGAGGTGAGAAGAGAAGGAAGGGATGAAGATAGAGGGGTGTAGGTGCCCTTTTATGGGTGAGATTTGGAGGCAAAAAGGTCATTTTAAGGCCTTGAAATTAATAGTAAGGCCTTTAGTGACGCATGTAGCCATTGGTGAAGATGAATGTGGTTATTGGTGCATGTGGAAGGTGAGCCATTAGTTCTTGATTGGACAACTCAAATCAATGCACTCCAACATTCCTGCACCCATGCGTTTTAGATCGCGTGGACCCACACGCAGGTGTTGAATCTTCAACGGACGCTCATAATTGAGTGAGCATCATGCTTCATAGCGCTCCCTTGGCATATACGATGGTGCGCCATCACACCTGCCTCCATCCGTCATGCCGCGTTGCGCAACCTCTGCCGTCTGATGCGAGATGATCAAGATGATCGGTGCTGATAGCGCACTGGGGCATGCATTGCTGTTGAGAGGCATTTACAAGGGGTGACGTGGCACCGCTCGGTCTCAATCAGGTGGCTTAATTGCTTCCTCACTCGCACAGATGGGGAGCATGGATTGAGTTTCGAATGGGCGACGTCGCCTCTGAGAAAGGCTTTAACCACTGTGCTACATGCCTTAATGTGTCGCCCTTTTGAATTTCCTTTCACGAGATCTCAGCCATTGGATGATGATCCAATGGTGGAGATCAAACGCCAGGTGGCCCTTTGTGAAGGCATGGCTGAAGAGGCGAGAAGCAATCTCAGCCGATGGATCTTAATCCAACAGCTGGGAAGCGAAGGCGCGGATGAAGTGAGGAGGCTGCTGTTGACCTTGGATGATGACACGCGACATCATTTGAGCCATCCATCTTCTTTTGCTGGTAGGTGATCCCACAGATGTTGGATTGAATCGATTTTTGCATCGTTAGGTTGCGATCATTGATCCAAACCCATCTGTGTGGCTAGATTTTTCATCTCAGGTTTGGATTTTCACCACCTTGCCAAGACCTTTGATCTTCTATGGCTTGTACAAGATGATATGAATGTCAGATCAAGGTGATTTCGATGGCAATAGACTCCAATCATCACCCTGGTCACATTTGTATGGTCAGATCTTTAATCTGAAGCCCAGAAAGATGTCACCATGTCCTCTAGCCAATAAAATAAGTAAATTAATATGTAATTTATACAAATTAATCTAAATGCATGATGATACAGGTTATGCAATATTTATAATGCTGGATGCTTCTATGGACCTAGAAACATGCATAAATAGGCATTTTAAGCCAATTAGTTGTGATTTCATCAATAAAGTTGCACATTGGTATAGGACAATAGGAAGGCTCATAAACACATGGCTGAGCTCAAAGGTGCCTTCCTAAAGAAACTCTTCCCCATTGGTCGAACTGATGCCATTAAAAGGGCTATTGCCACTTTCACATGAAAGCCTGAGGAGTAACTTCACTAATCTTGTTAAAGATTTATGGAGCTACTTAGAAAGTATCCACACCATGAGGTGCCTAAGTGACAATTAGTCCAAATCTTCTTCCATGGGCTCTCTACCCAAAACAAACAATATGTGGATGCTTCATTTGGAGGTAATTTTCTCAACAAAGATGTCGGTAGTACCTACAAAATGTTCGAGGAATTGAGCAAAAGTTCTCTTAACCATGCCTCCATGGAAGCTTTTGACTGATCTATGCAACCAAGGGCTGGATTGTATGAAATTTAGGATAATTCTAGCAAGGTTGACATGGATGCCTTATGCTAAAGGGTGGAAAGCATGGTTTCTAAGAACCTTGATCAGTACTTATCCCATAAATTAGACTCCCACTAGGTCCACTGTTCAAGGAACAATGTCTGATTATCCCACCTCTTCACAAGCTACCTATGCTAGATAGTTTGTGAACCATCTTAATTCGACTCAACCCACGAACCTCACCAGGACCTTTGATCCCAATTATTATGATTCCTACACCTTATCCTCAACTTGAAGGATGCTCAAGCTATCTAGGATAATACAAGGAATAACCCATATTCAAACACCTATAATCCGAGTTGAAGGAGCCACCCCAACTTTTCCTAGAAGTCTCAAGGGCAAACTTAGACTCAAGTGACTCAACCTAAACCCTACTATCACCAGAACCAACAAAGAATAATGGGTCAAGGTCAAACCAACCATACTTTTCCCTATACTCAATTGATAAGTCTACATTATTTCATGTAAAAGTGCCTATTATGTAGGTTCCAAAGCAACTTAGCCGCATTCAGATTTGTAAATATTGCATTAATAGGGTAATCATGCATCTAGAATGAGTTGTATAAATTATATACTAATTTACACATTTTTATGGCCAAGGAACAAGGCCACACAAATTCAGGCTTCAAACAAGAAATCCAACCATACAGATGGATTCAGGTCAACATTCCAACCCAACGGCACGAAAATTGACCCAATCCGACATCCATAGCGCCACCCATAAGTCAGAGAAGTTGGATGGCCAGGATGGCACCACGTGGCACCATCCCAGCATACCAAAAATCACCCTTAGCCACTGCCCTGCCTAAAAAGGGTTTTTCTCGTGTGATCTAGGCCATTGGATGTCCATCCAACGACCACCATGCAGCCACGTCGCCCATCACCCTGCACCTTATACGCTACAATCACACGGTCACCGCGAGCGTGAAGATTTCTACATGACAAAAGAGTGCTCTTGGTGCAATGGTCAAGACACTCACTTGCAAATCAGCAACGCGAGATCGAAGCCCCACATGAGGATTTAATCGCATGTGGGTGGAATTGGCTTGTCAAATGTGGAATGAGCAACGATGGCATGCGCTACGTGGCAACATGGATGTGTAGTGGAAATGACACCCATGATGACACACGATTAGACGTGCTCCAGTGAGTTTGGTGTGGGATCGCAACTATGAGATCTAAATCAAACGGGGTTAGATTGACCCACACATGTCACGCACGAGAGAGCATTGAGCAAGTGATCGAGACCTCTTCTCAGCTGTTGATCTTTGATCAGATGTCCATCAAAGCCCCTTGTGCGAGTCTCACGCAATTGGAGCGCATAGTGCTCACAATCATGATCGATCTTAGCTGTGAGATCAAGGATCTATGACCCTCATTCCTTCCAGCTGAAGTCCACAATTAAAGGTTCTAAATGGCCATTTTGCCTCCATGTTTCCACTATATAAAGGGCCATAGACCCTCCCATTCATCTTGATCCCTTCCTACTCCACTCCTCACCTATCTAGAGCTCAAGAAGCAATTCTAAGCTATATTCTAGTGTTCCCAAGCCCTTGGGATGCTCCACTAGCAACAATAATAATTTTTCCACCTTCTCATCCCCTATTCGTGGAGCTCATGCCGGTCGTCTTCTCATCCCCCATTCTAGCAAGTGGATCACGTCATGGCAATGCCCTGCCTCCGTCTTCCAAACACTGTCTATGTAACTCGTCCTCCAAGTAGTCGTCGAGGAAGATAACTTCCGTTCCCTTCTCTTTTTACTACTTTCTAGTTTGGATTTCAATTCCTGCGGTAGTTCTGTAGTAGTTATTTTGTAATAAATATTTGTGGATATTTATATAGAAGTAATTCTCACTCTCTCTGTGTTTATTTTTCTGCAAAGTAGAATAGTCTTCTTTCTTGGTAGAGTAAAGTAGATCAGCTGGATAATATTCCATCTACTACTCTAGCTTATAAAAAATACCAAAAAAAAAAATATAGCCATAAAATGCCAAAAAGAAATAAAAACTAACGCGAATTTCCCACGAAATCAAACATCACCTCCTTGTGTTCAACCTGGGACTCACCTGAGTTTCGGTAAAATTATTTGATCTCGGGTTTTTCTGCCACTGCGACAACTCAGGTTTCTCTTTCCGGAAACCCTAAATATTTTTGCACAAATTTTCTGACGATCATCAATTCACTCAGTTTAACTAGACCAACCCAAATCAGAAAATCCAAGTTGAGTTGAACTAAAGAATGGTTGATATGCAGATAAGTATGTTGCAACTAATGCAATAAATGAAGGTCTCCATTGATAACATCTCTAACCAATCAGGGCCTAGTAACTAACAACTGGTACCCTGCTTGCACAACCTGTACCCAACCCTAGAAATGCATCTAACAGAGGAACCTTGCCTCTAGGGTTCCACCAAAATCAGGAGCCACAAAACCAAGCTCACCTGATTTAACAAGGTCCCTTGATTCCTCTAGGTTTTAACCAACCTCCACATCTTTTTAACCCTAGACTTAATTACAATCAAACTGCTCAGTAGGACCCACCTATTCTACCCAGCTCATCTTAAGGGTTGAATTGATATCCACCTACTTCAGCTAGTACCATAACTTTAAGAAGTGGAAAGACCACCCAGGACCCTGTTGTGACTCATTATCTGCAGTTAAGGGTCCTGTTGCACCCAACTTGATTAGGGAGCCCAAAGTGGAGGAAGAAATTCAGACTCATGATTCTGAGGACCCTAAGATCCAAGTCCCTTTTCCTAAAGCCCTACATAGGCCTAAAAGAAAAAACCTAATCCTAGCAATAAGACTAGTTCAATGTGTCCAAACAGGTTCATATAAATATTCCACTTCTTGAGGCCATTGAACACATCTCGGCTTGTGCTAATAAATTTTTAAAAGAATTAACCATAACCAAGCACAAGCCTAAATCAAGCAATCCTAGGAAGGTAATCTTGACCGAATAAACAAGCTCAATCATCCTAAACAACCTTCTTTCTAAGAAAAAGGATCCAAAAGCCCCATTGATTCCTTGCTCTATTAGGGACATTACTTTTGATAGGGCTCTCATAGATTTAGGTGTTCTATTAAGTTGATCCCAACTATATTATATGAGACATTCGGACTCAGTGACCTGAAGCCTACAACTATTGCACTTCAGTTAGCCAACCAAACTATCACAATGTCGCATGGGATCCATGAATATGTGATTGTTAAGGTTAATGAATTTTAGTTCCCTGTTGATTTTCTAGTTCTTGACATGGAAGTGCCTAAAAAATTAAATAATACTCCAATAATTCTGAGCAGACCTTTCTTAGCTACTACAAAGGCACACAAAGATTGTGAATTGGGAAAATGGAAATTGCCTTGGAGACGAAAAAATACAATTAAATGGAAATTGCCAATTGTTTGTTTTAGGGACAGTTATATAAATAACCATTGCAAAAAGTCTCCTCCCTCCTCCCCCTAACCAAGCATGACGCAGGGTAAGATTTAGCAACGATTTTTTCTATAATTGTCGCTAATGAACACTGAGGAGGGTAGGCTTTTTCTGTGCCATAGGTGAAATAATTAGCGATCGGCGATGGTTATTTTTATAACTTTCGCCAATGACAATTGGGAAGGGTGGGCTTTTTTCCCACCATAAGTGAACTAATTGGCTATCGGCAACGGTTATTTTGGGAACTATCGTCAATTGAAAATTTGATGCAAATAATTGGGGATGGTTTTAAAAAAATCGTCTCTAAGCATGCCCAATAATCTCCTTTAGTGGTGGTTTTTAGATTAACTGTCGTGAATGGAGAAGATATTTTGGCGTGGTGATCGGCCTTCTTCTCCTCTCCCTCTCTTCTTATCCTCTATTCTCCTTGTGTGATCACCCCTGCATAGGACCACAGCTTGCCATAGCTTCTCCTTTCCTCGAGCTCATCTGCGCCCTCTCCTCTGATTGAAGAGTGCCGCCATCGAGCTCTAGCAATCAAGGTGGAGCTTCCTCCTCATCACGACGATGCATCTCTATCGCCCACGCTCGCTGCCCACTGATAGCGATTTTACGCGGTTTGTTAATTAGGTCGTTGTAACGCGCAAAACCGATCAACTCTTAAATTTATATTCCTAGATAGGGGAGTATCTACGGTCGTCCAAGGAGGCCAAATGTTTGCAAAATTGATTCTCTTGCTTGGAATACAAATCTCAACTTTCTTTTTGGTATTTTTCAATATATCATTTTTTTTGTTTTTGAATTAAAACAACATGCGAAATGGTGGTGGGAAAGTGATTTACACTTCAAATTCAAATACTACTTCTAAGTAGCAAGTAGAGCCTCTCCCTAAGCTCACTCTAGGCAAGTGGAGGCCTAGAATAATTAAGGAGAGGGAGTGAAGAATGCTAAAAACAAAGCAAGTAGAAATGCAAATAAGAAATTGCAAAGAAGGCAACTAGATTAATGAAAAAGTGTTTTACAAAAAGGCCTAGTAGAGGAATGCTTCTACTACTAGAAAAATTGAAATAAAGAAAAGCAAACACAAATCCTCTAGATAGATGGTGAAGAAGAGGGCTTCTTGCTCCAAGGTTGGTAGCTCCCAATCTTGAAAAGAGTCCTCCAAGTCCTTCCTTGCTGTGCTCCGCCAAGGTGATGTCCTCCAAGGCAAGCCCTAAGGGGGCATGCCCTAAGCTTCTCTCCAAGGTTGGACGTCCACCCTAGCTCCTTCTCCTTTGCCTGGCCGTCCTCCTTGAAGTGAAAGAGTCCTCCTCCTTGGCGTGGCCCAAGTTGAAGAGAGTGGGGAGAAGAAGGCACCAAAAGGGCTGGTGATGTGCCCCTTTAATCTCCTTCTCTACTCCTTCTTCTTGGCTGTAGGTATAGGTGGTATAGGCAGCAAAATACACTAATGGAGGATGCCCCCAAATGGTGGTAGGTGGTGGGTTTTTATAGAATAGGAAGGGGACTAAGGTGACTCTTGGAATGGAGGGCTAAGATGAAGAGATGGAGGTGGTTAAGGATCCAATGGCCAAGGTCAATTGGCGCCACCTCAAGGGACACCTAGGGGGTGGTTATGGGTGTTGACACCCCTTGATGTTGGCGCCAAAATGGCTTCTAAAAGGGGGTCTAAGTTGGCGCCAAGAAGGGTTCTAGAAGGAGGGGTAGGTGGATGGCTAGGATGGGTTGTAGGGTTAGGTGTATGGTGGATGTGGGGGTGTATGTTGGTGCCAAAAAGAGGGGTAGTTAGGGTTAGGTTTCGGCACCAAAATTGGTGCCTTTTTGTGGTGATAATGGTGTGAAGGGGTGGCTAGGAGGTGGCGCCAACTTGAGTAGGGTAGCTAGCTTAGGTAGGCTTAAGTTGGTGGAGCTAGCTAGGGTTGAATTTGAAGGTGGTGGATGGCCAAGGAGCTAAGCTAAGCTAAGCTAAGCTAGCTTAGCTAAAGGAGGAGTAGAGGAGAAGGTGTTGGAGCTAGGGTTTGGAGGGAGGAGCTGAGGAGGAGAAGTCTGGAGCTGAAATTGGAGCTGGCTGCTGCTGAAGAGGCTGGCATGGAGCTACTCTAGCTGGCTTAGCTTGCTAATTCTTTGATAGCTGCTAAGCCAAGCTAGAGTAAGCTAACTTCTACCATAATGAGCTGAGGTGAGCTAGGTCTGGTGCTCCCGGGGAGAATCAAGCTGGTTGAGGCAGCTAAGGTAGCTTAGCTCAACTGAGTTAAGCTAAGCTATCCCCAGGAGCTGGACTTGAGCTTCCTGAGCTGGGATGAGTTCTTCTTCAGCTGGCTGGAGTTGAGTGGAGCTGGATGTAGCTGGATCTGAGTTGGGGTGAACTCCTGTCAACTCAGCTGATCTAGCTAGAGCTCCCTGTGGACTAGTGGGAGCTGAGATGAGCTAGACTCAGCTAAGTTGAGCTGGATCTGAGCTGACTTGAGCTAGGGTGAGCTAAGATGAACTCTCTTGAGCTGCCATTCAGCTGAGATTAGCTGAATGGAGCTGAGATGAGCTAACCCCAGTTCAAGTGAGCTAGGTTCCAGCTGTGGTGAGCTGGATCAGGCTGAGCTCCAGCTAGCCTGGGCTTCTCCTTCACCATTTTCCTTCTTGAGTGCTAGGGCTTTAGGGATCTGTATATCTGTTCATCCCTAACACTTACAAAAACATATTAAAAAGATAATAAAAAATGCAATGCATGCCTAACCTATTTTATGCCTAAATGCAGCCCAAAAACCCGTTTGCGGAGTAAAATCCTAAGAGCTAGGTTTGTTTTAATGCATAAGAATGATGATAAACTGGCGTTTATCACCCACCCCCTTTGCGTTCGCCCAACGCACGCACACCCTTGCACTTTGCTACCATTGCCGCCCACCCTTACGCACACATGCCCCTGCACGCCGCTTCTGCCCAAGCCCGCCGCCCCTTACAATCGCCCCGCACACGTACACCCCCACATGCCATTGGCCCCCACACCCCTTGCCAACTCTACCCTACTACCCCTCCTTTTTTATTTAGATTTGTATTTTATAAATTAACTTAAATTTATGTGTAATGAAATTAATTGTAGTGCATGAAATTAAATGTGTTTTATTAATATAGGTGTTTGTGCATGAAAATTAATGTTTGTTAATTTTATTAGGTGTTAATGCATGCAAATTGATTTATAATGAATTTGTTGCAATGAAAATTAGTTGACATGAAATTTATTAAATTTTACATGTAAGATATTTATTTTTTATAAAATTTTCATGTAATTAACAAATTTTGTTACTTGTTACAAATGATTGCATGTAATTATGTTCTTAAATTTAAATTTTCCTGTTAGATTAGGTTATTTTTGTTGTTTAATTTGAATGTAGGGTGTGCCTACAATTTAAACATGTTAATGTTGAATTTATTGTGTTACATATGGGGTGTGGCCACATATTGTGAATGATTTATTCTATTTTTGCAGGAAATGTGAATGTCTAACATTATAGGGGAAACTCTACTGAAAATTTTTTGGCAGAGTTATAGTACTTAGGTTTTCGATTTAGGTTTCAAGGTTATAGGTTTTGGGCTTAGGTTTTAAAGTATTGATTTTAGAATTAATGGTTTTCTATTTTGGATTTAGGGTATTAAATTTGAAATTAACGCTTTAGGGTATTGAGTTTAGGTTTTTTGATTTAAGATTTAGGGTTTTGAATTTAGGTTGTTGGGTTTAGGGTTTTGGATTTTGGGTTTTATGTGTATTATTTAGGGTATTGGATTTAGGTTTTTGAGTTTAGAATTTAGGATTTTGGATTTCGAGTTTAGGGTCTTGGTTTTCTAGTGTAGGTTTTAAATTTAGGGTTTAGTGTTTAAAGTTTGGGTTTAAAATTTACAGTTTAGTGTTTAGGGTTTAAGGGTTTTATGAAGTTTAGTTATAGAAATTTAATTGAAAAATGAAATTCAATTTAAATTTGGGTTTAGGTTTAGGAGTTAGGGTTTTCGATTTAGGTTTTTTGGGTTTATGACTTTTGATTTAGGTTTTCGATTTAGGGTTTTGGGTTTAGTTTGGCTTTGCCTTTTGGATTTTGAGGTTAGGGTTTAATGTTCAGGGTTTAGGTTTTTTGTGCATAAAATTTACATCTAACAATTTAATTTAGAAGTTAAATGTTTGATTGTCAGCTCTTAGTACCATACACACTTGCATAAATTTAGAAGCACTTTATGATAAACAATAGGAATTCTAACCCCTAGGTATTAGGTTGTGTGAGGGATATAATTGTGTCAAAATACTAGTCTGTCGAGACTTATGATCGTGTTATACAGACAATGCAGAGTAGGTGTACACCTTAC
The DNA here is from genome assembly GCA_037157565.1 of Thalassia testudinum. NCBI lineage: Eukaryota > Viridiplantae > Streptophyta > Magnoliopsida > Alismatales > Hydrocharitaceae > Thalassia > Thalassia testudinum. The sequence continues at coordinate 16,601,568 of JAZHRO010000015.1, read as the reverse complement.
TTATATGCACGATGCATTGTCTTTATAACATGCCATAAGTGTCGTCGTCCTTAATTCAGAGAAGTTTTGAGCTAAGGGTGTCCTTGAAAATTTGATCACAACTTAGGGCTACTTGTTACATGTAACTAGTGTGTAGAGAAATTTTGAACGCATTTTCTCGCACTTCTCTGGTATACCAACTAATCTTAGCTTTGTTCCTGAAGTTCTCTTTAGTGGGAGTTATTGGGAACGTAGTTAAGGTTAGTCTTAGGGGGTATACTGGAGAAGTGCGGGGAGATGCTACCAAAATTTCTCTACACACTAGTTGCATGTAATAAGTAACGTTCTGATCAAATCTTCCGGGATGGGCTATTAAGTGAAAATCTATTTTAAAATACAAATACCTTCTGTATATTCGCTCCTAACTTATGTGTTGTTTGCAATAAAAATTTTAGGCTATCATGGACAAATCTTAGATTTGTCTGAGGAATTTGGATTACACTAAGTATAAGAGTGGAGTGATCTCTGGGTTAAAAGGGTAGCATAGTTGGTGCCACCCGTCCCCATAACATCCTCCCTGTGCGGGGTACCAAGTTCGATCCCTCGGGCTTGCCCATACACACATAGGTGTGTGGTGGCGTGTGGTGGTAGACTATGTCCAGCCATCCTGACTCGACGCCGTAGAGTGGCTGTGGCTCTGATCACGAAGGAGCTCCGTGGCTAGCGAGAAATTTGGGATCCCTTCTCTTTTTAAAAAAAAGAGTAGTGTGATCTCATTCCTGGATTGGGCATTCCATGAAGATAGGAAACAATACAGGCATAGAGAATTTTTGAGAAAATATTTTGGCCATGTAGGAAGTGTTTCAATGGATTTGTCAAGGATAAGAACACAGTTCTAGAGAATGTGATCTGTAATGGTTGGTGGCAACATAACGCGAAATGGACTACACATGGAGAGGAACCATCAAAGGATAACTCTCGAAATACAGTTGAAGTGGATGAGTTTGATGACGAGGAAGATGACGATAATCAAATCAATGAGATGCTACATGAGATGAGAGAGGTTGATCCTAATATTACAAATGATAAGGAAGCACTCAATAGTTGCAATCAGTTTCATGATGCGATGAAGGCAGCTAAGGAGCCTATCGCGCTTAGAATAAGTTCCATGTCGAGGCTATCCTTCCTATTGAAATCATTTTAGATGAAAGTTATGAATAGAGCTACAACGACATTGATGTATGAGATACTTCAGTTTATACGGGAGTTGTTAAATAATCTCAGTAGTGTGCCAGAGTCATGGTATGAAGCTAAGAAACCAATCTAAGTACTTGGCATGAATTGTGAGAAGATTCACGCATGTCTTAATGACTGCGTGTTATATAGAAATGAGTACGCTAGCTTGAATTCCTACTCGGATTGTGGTAAGGAAAGATATAAAAGAGAGAGGAAACAAGCCAGAAAGGCTCTTCTTTACTTGACGTTGCAACAGCCATTTTACAATGTCAATTTTAATAGAAGAATCGAACGTGAGTCCGAATGTCGAACACAAGGAGGCAAAGTATTGAATCCGCTAATCGCTTTCATGTCACAAAAATATGTTGATTTTTTCACTTGCAAAATGAATAGAGAAAGAGAGAGATAGAGAGAGAGATATCTTTAGAAATCCACGCTCAAGTGATGATAAAACAAGATATCAAAGATATTTTCTAGTAATTATCCAAATGTTGTCATCAACAAAAATGTATATGAATGTTTAAATGAAAGATATAAACTATAACTATCAAAGAAATTCAAATAAGAATAAGGAAAAAGATGACATCGAGGCAGCCATAGTGGTGGAGGAGCTTCTGTCGGTAGCTCGACAGCTTCAAGACCTTGCTTGGAGCTATATGGAGGTGGTGGATACTCTTGGGTACATGATGCGTGCAAATGAGGAGGGTAGGTCCCTTTTTATAGTGGTGAAAAGGGCTAAAATTCATCCTCAAGTCAACAACGACATTCAAAGCGTCGCTAAAGACCCACCGCATGCGTCGCCAAAGTCACCGCTCTCGCTCCTGCTGGCCCGCTTGCCCCGCGCCATGTCTCGCATGCCGTGCTACTCGTATGCGCTGGTGCTACACTGTGCGCATGCACGCTCTCCGCGTGCTGCTGCCTCGCGTGCGCAAATGTGCTATGGGTGCGTTGCTACTACTGCTCCTACGCAGCGCCTCAATTGCAAAATTGAGGGGGTCACAAGTTTCAAGCCCGCGCCCTCTCTTTTAGAGTGCTCTTATCGACCACCGTGCTACACCCACGAAGATGTCGCGAGGAGGAATTTCTGAGGCAAGGCACGGATGGCTTGTCAGCCGTTGGATCAAGATCCAACGGTTGAGAATCAATAATACACATGAAGAAGTGCTGGTGTTGCGTAGATGCTAGCCAATGTTGGGCGGCCCGGATGGCGCCACGTGGGGCCATCTAGGCCGCCCAACACTAGCCAGCATCTACGCAACACTAGCACTTCTTCATGGCGCTATCTAGGCCATCCATCTTCTTTCTGTTGTAGAGGATGCTACGATGCTCGGATCGAGATAATTCTCGCATTTTTGAACTGTGATCGTCGCTCCGGATCCATCTGTATGGTCAACTTTTTCATCTGAAGCCTGTAAGGATGTCGCATTGTCCCCTACCCATTGATCTTCCTTGAACTTGTTGTGGGAGCAACGAAAGTCGAATCGAGGTGATTTTAAGTACGTTAGACTCCGTTAGTCAATCCGGATCCATCTGTACAGTCTGATTGCTCATCTAAGGCCTGTTTCAATATGATCTTGTACACAAGGTCATTAAACATTGATTCTAAGCAATTTAAATGTAAAGATCATGCAATATGCATGCAATGCTCCCAAACCTACTATAATATGACATTATCGCACAAGTACCCTCGAAATTGACTCTAATTGATGATATGAACACTAATAATTGTAGAGTCATCAGCATCACGAAAAAAAGTCAGAAGACAGCCTTATTCTCCATCCAACTGATTCAGAGTGGAAAATTTTCGACAACAGACATTTATCTTTTGCAGAGGATTCGCGTAATGTCAGATTCTGACTTGCAAGCGATAGATTTAATCCATTTAAGAACATATACTCATCGTACTCTATCTAGCCCGTCGTGATGGTTACTTACAACTTACCTCCCTGGCTATGCATGCAATTCTTGTTTATGATGTTGACCCTCTAAATCCCAGGTTCCAAGCAACTAGGAAATGAAATTGATGTCTACTTACAATCATTAGTAGATGAATTGAAACAACTGTGGCATGATGGTGTTCAAACGTTTGATGCAAAGAAGAAAGAATTTTTTCAGATGTACGCGACTTTATTCTGGACCATTAATGACTTCCTTGCGTATGCGAACCTTTCTGAATGGAGTACGAATGGGAAGTTTGCTTGCCCAGTATGTATGGAAGATACACATCATTTGTGTCTGCCTAAAACTAACAAATTTGCATATTTAGGGCACCACAGATTTCTTCCCATTGAGCATAAATGGCAGGGTGCACTATTTAAGGATAGATTTGACAGTACAACTTGTTGGTATTCCAGTAGGAATCTGAGAAATAAGTTGTTGACAAATTCCATTCGACTGTCGGGGTCTGAAGTGATTGCAAAAGTACAAAAGCTTGACAATGTACGACTCGGTCGCCCCTTTAGGAAAGATTTGACAACATTAAAGGACTTTGGTTTAAAAAAAGCATCTTCTTCATGGACCTTCCATATTGGAAAGATCTTACAATACGTCGCAATGTTGGTGTCATACATATTGAGAAAAATGTCATGGACAACATCTTAGATGTGTTGAATTTAACAGATAATCCCAAAGATATGTTAAGATCGAGAAATGACATAAAGAAACTAGGTATCCGTCCTGAGCTACATGTCACCGAAGGAGAAGAAATGTCACCAGCAATGTACAGTCTACAACAAGGACAGAGGGATAAGATATTCTCTTTTTTGAAAGGAATTCAGGTCCCAGACAGGTTTTCTTCACAGCTCTCACGTTGTGTGAAGGAAGTTCAGAAGAAGATCGATGGATTGAAAAGTCACGATTCACATGTTTACATGTAGATTTTGTTTCCTCTAGCTATTAATGGAGTGTTGCCATATCCAGTGGTCGACTCATTCACGGAGATGAGCTGATTTTTTAAAGTTGTTTGCTCAAAGACTACTGGAAAATTGTAATTACACTCTGCAAAATGGAACAAATTTTTCCCCCAGCTTTCTTCGACCTCATGGTGCATTTAACGCTATATCTTGCAAATGAAGCAAGAGTTGGTGGACCTGTACAATATAGATAGATGTATCTAGTTGAGCTATTTCTAAAGAAGCTAAAAGATTACATCTTAAATAAAGCTAAGCCAGAAGGGTCAATTGTCGAGGGTTACCTTTTAGAAGAATGCATAAACTTCTATGCTATGTACATGGACAATGTCAACAATAGATTCAATCGACTTGAGAGGAATTTTAATGGGGGATACAATGAAATAAATGATAATTCTCTAACAATTTTTGACATGAGGGGAAGGTCGATCCTGCACACAGAATACAGAATGATTGATTTAATGGATCAGCAGTTAACTCACTTCTATATCTTGAAACAGATTCCTGATGTCGATCCTTTTTTCAATGAATTTAAATAGTCTTCACCTCATGCCATTTATGAGTTGTAGTTCCTTAATTGGTTTAACAAACATGTGTATCGAATGAAAGAAAACAATGACCCACATTGGGTGAATGACTTCGATGTAACATGCGAAACTCCGTTGAGTTATGGACATTATCATTCTAAGTACATAATTAATGGATTCAGGTTTAGAATACAGTCAATCAATAATGTAAAGGCAAGAAACAACTACAGTTAACTACACCTACTGTGCACAACAGGCCGAGAGAAGAGCATACACAAGCTCAGCCTTATGGATTTGCTAAATCCCTAATCGAAAGTCAATAGGGGACAACATGACCCAAGGCTCAGTAAAGTGTCGACAACTAGCTAGAAAAGGTGTACCAAATGGACATGATATAAAAAAGGGGCAACTGATGGAAACACCATCATCGTTCATAACTGGCCTAATTTAGCCAAACTCTACAGATAAAATCTCCTTACTACTCAAAAAAAGGGTGTAATTCTGACTTCAATTTGAGAAGAAAAAGGGAAATTAAGTTAATTATGTTGTTTTAATGCGTAGTCATGAATGCAGATTAACTAAGGGGTGAGTCAGTGCCTAATGAAGGGTCAAATGAACTTAAATTCCCAAGAAGTAGGCTTAAACTGACAAAATCAGGTTTTCTGAGAATTGAAGATTAATTTAATAATAAAAATCCCAATTACAACCTCACTTCAATTGAAAGGGTTCTGGTGGAAATAAATGTAATCTAAACCTCCTAAAAATCATTAAAAAATACTTTATGAGGTTGAAACTTTCACTTTGACCAAAGGAACACATTTTGACCAAAAACAGAGACCAAGCGGAGAAATTATTTCATTTTGGGCTAAAGTGTAAATTACCGAATCAAACTTCGTCAAAACCAATATTTGAGATCACCATTAGATTCCTTGGGTACAAATTAGGTTATCCCTAATTTTTGAGCCCAATCATAGTCCATCTTGATCGAGTTTGCATTTTAATCCACCAATCTTTTTTTATTACAAAACCCCCCTCATATTTCGAAATTCCATGCATCTATATCCTTGGCTGATGTCACAATGGCATTAGCCAGCGTTCTTCTCCTAATCAACCAGCTCATGCAGCAGAAAGGGAACCCAAAGCCGCCAAGTTTCAATATGAGATTTAAGCACTCAAACCTCAATCAAATCCTACCAAACTTGGTGAGATTAATCTTCAAATCACGCCCAATCCAACGAGCAAGATCTCAAGTTCCAATTTGGAGCGAATCCTCTCCGATCAGTAGAGATCCACAGGACCTAAAGCTGCCAAATTCGCAAGTCAATCTTGTGAATTCGAGGCCATTTGATGCGAATTCATCTTTCTATATAAGTGCTTGGGCATTCCCAAGGACACTTTTGTGGAGAAATAACTGTGTTTTCCACTCTTCTGCACCACGGCCGTCTTCTTCTCTGACCCCAGTGACACCTCCATTCCACCTCTTCCGTGCATGCTCCAACCAAAAGAGTAGCACCACCATCTTCCCCATCTTCATCCGACCCTTGCTAGCCAAAGTAAGGTCACTTTGACCCCTTCTTTGCCACTGAAACCCTCCCCGAAGTCATTGTCTTCTTCGCATCTGGTCAGCCAATTTCGGACGCAATTTGCCTCCTTTGTCACTTCTAGGTAGCACTCCCTCCTCTTTCCCATAGAGTAATTTAGGGTCATTAGAAGTAGGAATTAGCTTAGATCCCTCTCAGCTCCTCTTCTTCATTCCACATTCAACGAAAGCTCCGACGAGCTCTTCATTGGTCTCCACACAACCCCTCACCTCGCCAACCACCCCATAAACATCGCCCTGCCTTGGCGATCAAAAGCCCTCAAGAAATTGAGGCAATTGATTACTAGAGCCCTCTGTCGAACTCTGTCGTCACCCACAACCTTGCCCAAGTCTGGTAGACCTCTTCAGGTCACTCACGCCAAATTACTGCCACCAACACCTTCGCTGGTTCACGGCAAAGGTTCTTGAGTATTTGATTGGGGCCGAAAGCTCGTGTTCTTGCTTGCAGGTGACTGGCCAGAAGAAGCTTCTTCTCCGACGTCGAGTAGCTCGTCCAGTGGCTCCAAGACGACGGCACCACCCTCATCCACTGCGGAATCCCTTGGGGACTTCAATGTTCTCGTCAAAACCACTAAGTGATAAAATGTTCATTGTAGTGTAATTTTTCAAGATAAAAATAAAATAACTGAGACCTTGGTGAGTCTCGTGTCGAACACAGTGAGGCGTAGGATCATTCTAACCTAAATGCAAGAAAACATGAAATGAAATACTAACTAATCTTTTTTTGGTATTTTTGAATAAAAACGATGATGGTGAGACTATGGAAACCAATCGTAATATATATAATGAGAAGGGGGTGAGAAGTAGGAGATGCAAATAATATAACTTGGAAATAAAATTTTTATTTTTGCTAGAATAGAGTCAAATTACAACTATAATTAACTAGAACATGAACTAGAAAAACAATAAGAATCGGAAATAAAGATATAGAAATAATTAGGTTGGAGCGTAGTCCGTTGTTGCAGCGAAGGTAGAATGAAGTTGAGATGGAGATGAGAGAATAGGAGATGAGATGAGATCGCTGGTGGGGAGAAGAATTGAAAGGAGGGGGGACCTACGGAGGATTCGGTTGACTGGATGGCGTGGGATTTTTTTGGCTGGCAAAACAAAATCGGAGAGGAGGGGGTTTCGATTGTCAAGTCGGTGGATATATGGGATTGGGGAAAAAGTTTCGTGGGTTGTATGCATGTGATAGGGGGAGTTGGTTGCATGGATATAATCGGGTGGAGAGAATAGGATGTGAGTGGAGTTCGGTGGAGGATATGGGCAGGTTACGTAGGGAATTTATTTATTCCATGAAATAGGGACATCGGTGGAGTCTTTGCATGGGAGGTACGTAGGATTTGGTTTGGGATTTATTTGGTGGGGGATTTTAATATGTGGCTGCCCAGTAAGTGATGAAAATTAATATATTAATTTAGGTTAGCTACATCAAGGTTAGCTAGGGCTAGGTATAGGAAATTATGTTTTTAAATAGGCTATGGCTAAGGTGTAATCGGATCAAGGTGTAGGTAGAAAATTGGTTCAACCTCTCTGTGTAATTTAGCTCAATCCAGTTTCTCCTCCTTGTTACACTTCAATCATATTTATACTTGACACCTGCACACGTATAAACAATGACATCAAAATACCAATATAAGTAGGAATAAAATTACAACTAAATCCCTAAAAATGAAATATTTATAAAATGATGTCAAGTGACTATTCTAATCTAATATGATGCAATGTGACCTAATTTACCCTTAAACTAGCATTAGCTAGGCAAAATTATGTGGGCGTGGGCCTGGTATTGGGCTGATTTTGGATCGGTCTTAGCTGAGTTCTGAACTGGATTTTGGCTGAAGGCTTTGGCTAGCTTTTGAGAGATTTGAGTTGGTTTTGTTGAGGCTTTACTTGCATAACAAACACTTTTTTTTTTGCCTTAACATTCTCTATTCTATTTTGAGTTTGATAGTGATATTAATTGGGTAATCTATCTCTTTTTGCATCAAACTCTTGTACTTCAATTTCAATTCATTTGATTAGTGGTTCAATTGCGATTTTATTACTCCTTGAGATGACCTCGGACTCATACTTCGAAATATAAATTTTAAGTGTTAATTCACTTTAGTTGCTACACTATGATGCATTTCTTAAAACTTGACGAAAGTGCAACAACATTTGGGCTTCGTTGCCGGGGAGCAACGCACATTTTACCACTATTCATTTCATATTCTTCTAATTTGATTTCTAGCTTGACCTTTATTTTGTTGTTTTGAGGTTTGCACGAGAAAAGTTCAAGATCACCGGCTTGGATCAACCCCACCAAAGGCAGGTCAGTCATCTTCCCTTCTTCCCTAATCCCCTCTCTCTTTCTTGGGAAGACAAAAAAAAGGAAAAAACCAATAAATTAAAAATCCAATCCTGCCTTATTTTCCTAGAAATATCATTCAAGGCAAGAAATTCCTAATTTTCTCAATTTGATTGCGATTAGATTTGATTGGATGTGATTTGATTTAGAAACACCCAATCCTTTCTTCCTGTGCCTATTAGAGACTTACAACACCTTGGACTACTCACCTTCTTGTTTGAGTCCAAGGTACCATATTTGGAATCAAATTGAACTTGAAATAGAGCCAATTAGGGTTTTAAACATCAGGGTTTGAAGTGCTAGTACACACTTGCCATTTATAAAGGAAACAAATCTTCTTGTGTTTATGTTCTATCTAAGCCCTTGATTGAATTGATTTAATCATCAAACCCTAAAATTAAGGCTCTAAGATCACTTGAATCATAAAATTGATGCCTAATAACTTCTTTGAGAACCAAAATAGGGTGGCTTAACCTGAATTTCATCCTCAACTTTAGGACAGGTCAAGTGAAGTTGGTTCACTTTGTGAATCAACCAACCTAAAATTAGGTCATAATTTGAATCAGCTTCTAAATCAAGTGATAAGGAAGGTTGGGTGGGGGAACCCTGTAACCCGTGGGAATGCTCTACCATGTAGGGATCTTTGCGGGGCTCTCCCTTCCTCGCTGCCCAAGTAATTCTCAGGTGCACGAATTTCTAATCTAGAGGTCCATCTGCCTCGATCCGGCCAAAATCATCCAATTCTTTTGGGTGCCTTGATTGGGTCCATAACATTTCTAGTCCCTCATCTGATTCTATAGTGCATGTACGGGAGGAGGTCTTTGAGATCTATCTTAACACCTCCATTAGCAAGTCACACTTGTTGAGGTCAAACCTTGACTAGATTGTTTGGGTTCTCTTCTGATCCACTCGATATCTCTTCTAATCCATCCACATCTGAACCCAATTCTCCATCCTCTACTTCTATGGAGAACCCAAATCAAGAAGGGGGTGATATTCAACATGTATAAGATTAGTTGCAGACTCTCACCGACCTAATTCATGCACTGGCTAACCCCCGATCACATCCACGGATGCGAGATCACTATAATCCTGTAGTTGTGGCTATCGAACCCAGGGTGCAAATTCCAATTGGGAGACCTGATACAAAGTTAAAGCCAAATATTATTAACTTGATCCCCCACTTTCATGGATTGGGTTCTGATGACCCTTTCCAACCATTCAGAAATTGAAACATCTTGCCCAAACTCTCGGGCCAACTATTCAGAGCCGGAACATCTTGCTCATGAAAATGCTCCCCTTCTCCTTGAAGGATAAGGCTACCCATTGGTATCGATCTCTGACTTGACAGATCAACACCTAGGTGGAGTTACAAGCTGAATTTCACAAGAAATTCTTCCCAGTGGGATGCACTAATGCCTTGAGGCACCAAATCACGCATTTCACGCAAAATGTGAGGGAACCTCTTCATGAGTCATGGGATCGCTTTCTGGATCTCATGCGGAAATGCCCTTATCATGGAGTTCCTAAATGGGAATAGGTCCATTCTTTTAACCTAGGACTTCATGAAGGCATCAGACTATTTATCAATGCAGCCTGTGGAGGTAACTTCATGGGTAAAGATGAAGACACCGTTTGGGAGATTCCCAAGAATATGTGCGAAAACTCCATAAACAATGAGTCTCTAGGTATGATCAACCAAACGACTACCCGTGCAATGACAAACACACGAGGGACACACGAAACATGAGTCCTATCAGCATCCGTCGATCTGGAGTTAGTGGCCAGTTGATTAGATAAGGTCTCTATTATTAAGAAGTTGGATGATTTGACCTGCCAACTCTAAAGGCCCACTTCTTCTTAGCAAAGCACGTATGCATGTTTGCCCGTAGGGAGGGAGGTCATGCATAATGTTCACCACCACTACTCTTATTAGGGGATGGATGCTTATCTACCCCCATCTGATCCAAGTTTCGGAGGGAACTCCGAACTTTCTTACTTGATGGGAAGACCATCATGAGCCATAACTAGCTCAGTTTAATCTGATTAAGTCAGCAAAAGCTCCTATATATCCATCAGAAGGTCTTAAGGGCACAAAACATTGAGTTGTCAAGAAAATAAGATTACAGGATTATTTCTGCAAATTTACCATTCTATCACAAAAATAGAATATCCACAGATTCTCTCAAGGGTGGAACAAAGGTCAAATGGTCTTAAGAGTCTAACAAGTGGGTTAGAACCGACAGAAAAAGGTTTTCATGCATTACAGGAATTAATGAACAACTGAAACCCTAAAAACAGACCTGCTTAATCTACTAAGGTTCTAGTCAATACAAAATTTACCTAAACCCTCTAAAAATAATAGAAAAATATTCTCTAGGGTTTGGTACCTTCAATTTGACCATTGGAACCCATCTTGACCTAAAATAGAGTCTCATACAGACATTTGTCTTAATTTGGGTAATTATGCAAATTACCCAGTCAAACTAAGTCAAAAATAAAATCCAGCTTCACCATTAGATTTCTTAGGTCAAAATTAGGGTTGTACCAAAATTAGGGCTCAATCTGAGATTGTTTCAACCTAGTTTGCACTTTGGTCCAAGTCTGATTTTCTTTATTTCACATGGACCCTTAGCTTTTGAATTTCTTATAAAAAGGCCCCTATCTTTATCATAGTTTTCTTCAAATAGGTCCCTACCACCATGAATCCTAATCCTACAACTCCGGCGACCTTAATATGGCATGTTCACCTTGATTCCTTGACGAATCCCTCTCAGATTTGAAAGGGAAGTTTGTCAAGGAATTCCCTTCCTTTTGAGTCAAATCCTGAGCTCTAAAACCTTCCCAATCTCTCATATGAACGCATGAGAGATTTGGATATATTTTCAATTTCTATCTCCAGCGAGATTTCCTAGCTTCCCAAGTCCAAAACACCCTCCAGAGATCTATAAAAGAACCCCCAGATCAGACCGAAGATCCCAAGCTTGATTTTGGCCTGGAACACCCTCCATTCCTCCTTCCTAGTTCGGGCAAAAAGCTCCTCAATCTCCAGCGACCTCCTATGTCTTCATCCTTCGTCTGACCGCAACACCTGCGATAGATTCTCCTCCCCTACCTTCCTCCTCGTCGCGCCATACCAACGGGCGCTCCTATCTCCATCCTCACCGCCCTTCCCTCACCGGAGCACCTTCGTCCCCGGCGCCGACCACACCATAATTGGCGCCACCTCTGCCCTACTTCATCCGCTATTTAGCCCTATCGACGTCTCATCATCCACTTATCATTCCCATACATTCGTAACTCTGTTTCGACCGTCGACTCACCCTGACACCCTCGTCTTCCCCGTGTCTAGCGACCACTCCGGTGAGGCTCCCCGCTCATTCCACTACTCCAAACTCCTCGCTGACCACCTCACAACCTTCGCCACACCACCCTCTACAAAACCCCTCTCCCTATTTGCCACTCCACTCGCCCACATCATCCACCAAACAACCCACCTTCCTGCACCCTTCTTCGCTACCGTTTGGTCACCACACACAACCACCCACCACACAACCATGACCAATGCACTCCATGCCCTACGACGAAGCTCCTGAACCTATTTAACAGGGCCAAGAGGCCATATTCTGACTTTCAAGTGTCCACTCCTCCGCCGCCATTGTCATAGCTTCAAGCGAAGGTTAAAGCATTCTCCAGCTGCGCAAGTCCCAGGTGCTATGCCCAGGTTGTGTGGAGAGGCTCTAGGCAGTTCTCCAGGCCTTCAATTGGCACCAACATCTATTGCAGCTGCTCCAATTCAGCAAAGGAAACCCACTGCAGTTGCACGCAGAAGAAGCCTTGTGGGATTAGTCCCACATCGGGTGCTGACAGACGTGCAACACCGCATATATTGTCATACAGGCTTATCAGCTCAACTGACATAAGGGGTGAGGTCCCCGCACGCCCCTTCACCTACACCTCGCCCGTGACCCATCACCTGCGGGCCTGGTGCAAACCTGACCTGCCTAAGCCCTGTTCACTCCTCGACTGCGATATCATGCCCGTAGCCCTGGTCCCAGGTACACCTAGACCCGAATCTGATTACCCAAGGCTCTAGAAGAGCAGATCCCAATGAGAGAGAGAGAGCATGCGGGGGCAAGGGGGGTTTTACTCTAAGATTCAATAGCTGACACTTAGCCATTTAAGGAATCCTTCCCCTTGTGCGTGAAGAGAAAGAAGAGAAGAGCAGCTATAGAACAGAGAAGAGGAAGAAGAGAGGAAGCCACAGTGAAGAAGAAGAAGAAGAGAGAAGGCACAGAAGAAGAAGAAGGGTTGAAGCAAACAAAAGAAGAAGACTCTCAGCAGAAGTGCACTATGCATTTATCCTACGTGGATTTAGATTGATTAGTGCTATTGAAATATTTGATATAATTTTGAGGGGTAATGGTGATTCAAATCACCATTTTACCCTATTCTTTTTGCACTATTTGACATATACTTTCATTCATATATCATTACTGCTTGGAATTTTGTATAAAATTAGTCATATATTTGCTTGAATTGCAATCTTGAGAATCATTTTGCTAATTTATCCCTATGTTCCATTCGAGTAATAAATTCTATTTATTTTCAAGCGATTTCAACCTATACTACAACACAGCTTTTATAACCTCGATTTCGCTCGATAACATTACTCTAGTTGGGGGATATCTGAACCCTCATATCCTAATTACTCTGGAGCTACTCAGCCCTGTGAGGAGCTCTATGCCATCTATAATGATCCTTACTCTAACTCTTATAACCCTGGATAGCGTAATCATCTGAATTTCTCCTAGTCGGGGAATAATCAGAACTCCAGACCTCAGTTCCAACCTCAACCAAAAAATTCACACCCTTATCAGCCCAACTCGAACTTTCAAACCGAGCCTAGCAAGGAAGATCAGATGAGCCTGATTCTATAGACCCTTGTTTCCATGGAGAAGACCAATGCTACCATGCAGAGGCAGCATAATGCAAAGATTATAGAGGTTTGTAATCAACTCGCACAGATGGCTAGGACTCGCTGGCCTGGTGCACTTCCTTTTCAACCTCTACCGAACCCAAACAACGTGCTGAACCAAGGACATGTCATGAACCCAAATTAGGGCCAAGCACACTACATTTATCAGGCCCCTTCTACACCTCCACCTGATGGGTCAAAGGCATCTACTTCATACACGGGATATCAACAACAACTTCCTATCATGCCAACTCTAAATCCAAACCAGGTAGGCCTAAATTTTGTCACTACTCATAGTGACAAAACTACTCAGGACCTACCTCATCCTAGTCATCCTAGTCCAAGTAGTTCAAGACCTAAGTCCAGGGTGGATATTAAGGAAAAACCTACCCCAGACCCAGAGCCTGAACCAATCCTGGAGAAGCCTAAAGATGTTCCATTTCTTAAAGCCTTGACCAAAGGAAATAGGAAATCCAAACCCTGTGGAACTCAGGAGGACTTGGTCAAGCTCTTTGAGCAAGTCCAGATAAGCATTCCCTTGATGGATGAGATCAGCCACATACCAACTTATGCACGATTTCTGAAGGATCTGCATACACCAAAGCGTAAGCCACGAAATAAAGATGGGAGTTCGATTGTATTGTCAAAGCAAGCTAGCTCTATAATTCTGAGTAAACTCCTACAGAAAGTAAAAGATCTTGGCACTACTTTGATCTCCTACATGATAGGGAACTTAGAGTTTGATCGAGCTGTATTGGATTTAGGAGCATCCATAAACTTGATTCCCACCTCTCTACTAGACTACATTTAGGAAACTGAGCTTAAACTGACTAAGGTGACATTGTAATTTGGATGATAGATCGATTAAGTCACCAAGAGGCATTCTCGAGGATTTATTGGTTAGAGTGAAAGATTTCTATTTCCAAATGAATTTCATCATTTTGGACATAGATACTCTTGAGAATCTGAAAGACGCCAATTATCTTGGGGATACCATTCCTAGCGACCGCTAGGACAAATATTATTGTGAAGAGGGCCAAATAGAGTTGAAATTTGGGATAAAACATTGAGGATCGATCTTTTTAAGGCTGATGGGAATACCATCATGAGTCATAACTAGCTCAATTTGATCTAATTAAGTCATTAAATGCTCCTGCATAACCCTCAGAAGGCCATAATTCACTGCAAATCCTTTCTAAGAGAAATAAAAGAAACCAGGGTTAAAAATATAATTTTACCATCATATCATGAGTACAGAATAACCACAGGTTCTTTCAGGGGTTGAAAAAAGGTCAAATGGTCTTAAGAGTCTAATAAGTGGGTTAGAACAGACAGAAAAGGGTTTTCATACGTTTCAGGAATTAAATGACATTTGAAATCCTAAAAACTGACCCACTTAATCTAATGTGGTTCTGGTCAGGATAAAATTCACCCAAATCCTCTAAAAATCATAGAAAAATATTCTGTAGGATTTGGTACCTTCAATTTGACCATTGGAACCCATCTTGACCTAAAATAGAGTCTTAGACAGACATTTGCCTTAATTTGGGTAATTATGCAAATTACCTAGTCAAACTAAGCCAAAACCAAAATCCAACTTCACCATTGAATTTCTTAGGTCCAAATTAGGCTTTTACCAAAATTTGAGCCAATTTGAGATCATCTTGACCTAGTTTGCAATTTGGTCTTGTTTGATTCTTTTATCTCACATAAATGCCCCTAACTTTTGAATTTCTTACAAATAGCACCCCACCTTTGTTGTCCTCTTCAAAAAAAGGTCCCTACTACCCTAAAATCCTATTCCTACAATTTTGGCGACCTTTGATTGAGGAGAACTCTGATCAATCAATCCCTTCCAGAATTGGAAGGGGGATTCCTTGAGGAGTCCTCTTTTTATTGAATTCCGTCTTGAGCCCCAAAGCCTTCCCAATCTCTCATGCGAATGCATGAGAGATTTGGGTATCTTTAAGTTTCCTACTCTGGCGAACCTTCCAAGCTTGGGAAGCTTCCTTCCCAAGCTCTAACCGATCCCTGAGGCCTATATAAGGATCCCTAGGGCTCGACAGAACTTTTCAGCAAGTCTTGGAGAGTCAAAAGCCCCCTATTCCCCTTCCTCTAGCCCTCAAGACCGTTGCTCTAGTAACCTTCTTCGATCCTCCTCCTCTGGCAGTCAAACGACCAAATTGGTTGGCTCTCTCAACTTCTATCTTTATCGCGACCCTCCCCAGCCAAATGGAGGGCATACCTCCGTCTACTCCATTGTCGTCGTCTCGCCGTCTTCTCCTCCGTCTCTGGCGCCGGTCTACCACAACCGGCCATCTCCACCTCTCTACCTCATCTCTAAGTATCTTTATCTCTCTCTCTATCTCTCTACATCCTTTTTCCGCACTCACATCTCACATCCGACCACCGCACCGCCTTCCCGCACCTCCATCTTGTCTGCCTCCTGCAGAACTCCGATGAGTTTGCTCGCACTCCATAGACCACCATTCAACTCGCCACAACACCCATTAGCACCGCCGTGTCCCAGAGAGTAAAAGCACTCTGGTTATTGTGGCTATTGGCCTCTCCTCAGTGCCATTGAACACCACCACCTACGCACCACCTTCTCGAGGTCATTGGCCTCCACCATCACTCGCACCACACGCTGCACCCACTACTGCACTTGCCATTCCACGGTTATCCTTTTGAGCCTGTTTGATGTGGCCGCAAGGCCGTTCTCGTGATTTCAGGTTTCTCGCCGGTCTCCACCACCATTGCCATCTTCGTCACCCTGTTCATCGTGTTCAAAGCCACGCACATCCCAAGTGCTACGCCAAGGTCACGCGAAGAAGCTCCAGGCAGGTCTCTAGGTCTACAATTGAGCATCACAACCTCAACTACTACCTCAATCGAGCAAGGTCTTCACCTACAGTCCCGCGCATTGAATCTCTGTGGGATAGCCCACATCAGCTAGAGCAAACCCCTCCATAGCATACAAATTGGATTTGTGCTTACGGCTATTCACCTCAGCACGCACAGGGGGTGAGGTCCCCGCTCACACATGCGCATACGCATGCCCTCGCCCATGCTCACGCCTCGCTGGTCTGGGCCTTGGTCCGTTTACCTGGATACCCGGGTCTGTTCTGGTTTGCCTGATTCTAAGAGAGAAAGAAGAGAAAGAGAGAGGGGGAGGAGGGTTTTTCTCTGCCGCCCTCCTTTCAACACTTAGTAATCTCTGTGGGAGGCCTTTGCCTCTGCTGGTGTGCTGAGCTCTGTGTTGTGCCTTCTCTGGAGTTTAAGAAGGCAGAAGAAGAGAGAAAGGGAAGGAAGGGGAAGGGTGCCCTCTTGGCACTGTAGCAGTTGGACAGTTAAGCCGTCTGACTAAGAGTTCCATCATCTGATCTCTAAAGGGAGTGCACTGTGCACTTATCCTATGTGGATTTAAATTGATTGATACTGTTGAGATATTTGGTATTATTGTGAGGGGTAATTGGTGATTTAAATCACCATTTTACTCCATTCTTTTTGCACTATTTGACATTTGCTTCCATTTATATTGTATTATTGTTTGGTGTTCTATTGTAAATTGCTTATATTGTGCTTAAATTGCAATCTTGAGAATTATTTTGCTAATTTCTCCCCGTGTTCAACCTCAGACTTCCATTTGAGTATAAATTCTATTTGTTTTTCGCTCTGATTTAATTTATACTGCAATGCAGAGATTTTAAAATTCGATTTAGAGTGATTAACAAAGGGCCAGAAAGGAATAACCTGTGGGGCAATTGAGGAAGTATGTGATATAGGTTCTTTGGTTGAGGATCCGATTCCTGTGGTGAGCCAAATTTTCCAAGGGCCTCAATCACAAGAAGATCATGACCCACGGACTAGGGAGCCTGAATCTGATCTAAACCCATCCCTAGTTTCCACACTATCTTCTGAGGCCAACCTCGAACCCCCACCCGCTGCTGATAACCCATCCTGGAGTTGAAACCTCTCTTGGACCATTTGAAGTATGTATTTTTGTGTTCCAATCAGACATTTCCAATGATTATTAACTCTCGACTCACTCCTGATCAAGAAACGAAGCTGATTTCTGTCCTCTAGCAACATTGTAGATCAATTGGTTGGACTTTAGATGACTTGACCGGAATAAGTTCCTCATATTGTACTCATCGTATTTATGTTGAAGAGGGCTCACGACTTTCTCGCGAGATGTAAAGAAGACTTAACTCAAATCTCCAGGAGGTCATGAAAAAGATCATCAAGTGGCTCAATGCAGGAATCATCTACCCCATCTCTAATAGCCACTAGATGAATGCCATTCAGGTTGTGCCTAAAAAGGTGAGACTCACCGTTATTACTACAGAATCTGGAGAAATAATCTCGACTTGGATTGCAAACTTGTGGAGTCTATATAGACAATCTGAAACTGAACACCTCCACGAAGAAAGGCCATTTCCCTCTCCCATTTATTGACCAGATCCATGAAAAGCTGGTGGGGAATCATTTTTTTTGCATCTTGGATGGATACTCCAGGTAAAACCAAGTGGCAATTCATCCTAAAGATTAGGAGAAGACCATCTTTACCTACCCTTAAGGGACTTATGCATCCCGTAGGATGCCATTTGGGCTATGCAATGCACCTGCCACCTTTCAGTGGTGCATGCTAGTCGTATTCTTCGATATAGTGGGTAAATACCTTAAAGTCTTCATAGACAACTTCTCAGCATTTGGTCAAATGATCAATGATTGCCTTTTACACTTGGTTTAGATCCTCCAACAATGCATTGAAGTGAGCCTGGTTCTCTCCTGGGAAAAGAGCCACTTCATGATTCCTGAGGGCATTGTACTTGGACACCTTGTTTCTAAGAAAGATATCCAAGTTGACCGAGCAAAGGTGAATTTGATCTCCAAACTTCCTTTGCCTTTCTCGGTCAAAGACATTTGACCTTTTCTGGGGCACATTAGTTTTCATCGATGTTTTATATTTGATTTCTCCAAAATTTCATGCCTCTTGACTAATCTTCTCTCAAAGGACACTCCCTTTGAGATGACAAGTGAGTGTGTTCATGCATTTGAAATCCTGTGTGACTAGGTAACCTAGGCACCAATCATACAATATCCTGACTGGTCTTAGCCGTTGAGATCGTGTGCAACGCATCTGACTACGCGATAGGAGCAGTACTTGTGTAAAAGATCGATA
Organism: Thalassia testudinum; assembly: GCA_037157565.1. Lineage (NCBI taxonomy): Eukaryota > Viridiplantae > Streptophyta > Magnoliopsida > Alismatales > Hydrocharitaceae > Thalassia > Thalassia testudinum. The sequence continues at coordinate 16,582,804 of JAZHRO010000015.1, read as the reverse complement.
GGAAACCAATGGTAATTTATTACGCCAGAAAGACACTGGACGAGGCTTAACGTAATTATACAATTACGAAGAAAGAGCTCTGGCTATAGCATTTGGTATGGAGAAATTCAGATCATACGTCTTGGGATCTCATGTCATTATCTAATCGAATCAGACTGCTGTGAGGCACTTTCTTGTGAAGAAGGACACTAAATCAAGGTTGATTAGATGGATCTTGCTCCTGCAAGAATTTGACCTTGAGATATGTAATAAGGCGGGAAAACATATTTTAGTTGCTGGACATCTATCCCATCTTCCTTCTTCGATATTAACCCATCCAGACCTATTATAGAGCATTTTTCGGTTGAACATCTTTTGGTCATTAATGGACTTTCCTGGTTTGCTGATATCGTGAACTACTTGGTCACTGGGAAAGTCCTGTCTGATTGGGCCAAGACCAGATCGAACAAGCTAATTTCCAATGCCAAGTACTATTTCTAGGCAGATCCCTATCTGTCCCACATTGGAAATGACCAAGTAATTAGAAGATGAATTTCTGATGATGAGGTCAATGATGTTATATCCTTCTGTCACGACCAGGCCTACGGTGGCTATTTCTCTAGGCATAAAACCGCAGCAAAGATCCTCCAATGTAGGTTCTTTTGGCCCACACTATTTAAAGATGCACAAGCATATTGTAGGGCATGTTCCCATTGCCAGACCCTCAGCAACATGGGCTCGCCCGATATCATAACAATAGTCTACACCTACACCGACGGTCAATAACCATCGGTATATGTCAAAATGACTGTCACTGTAGGTATAAAGAATTATTTCGACAATCAAATGGGGTGTTGTCTCAAGAGGCGTCACTATAGTCTATACCAACAGTAAAAACCGTTGGTGTTGCACGTATAGCTACAACGACGGTCACATTTCCAAAGCTATCCAATTTTGGTGATAGTAGCAACAACGACAATTTTATCAGCCGATGTAAGATGAAAAATGTCAATAAAACTATCACTGTAGGTTATAACTCCAATTTTATTTAGAACATAATACTAACATGACTATTTGTCATGAGCTCCGTCAGTATAGATATTAAGATCTTGCTCACTACATCCTAGTCAATTTTACGATCCTGCAATATCTTATATCATCATCAACAACAATGCTTACCTTATTCAAGTAAGATTAAAGAAAAATATACAAGATATGACTTTTGAAATAACAAATTAAATTATTTATAAATCATAGATTCGCAACCAATAGAATAATTTTTTCACATAATTCTAAAAGGAAATTGTGTCTATAAGCATTATAAATGACATAAGCCACAAGTATCCTTTGAACATGCTCTATACACTCGTAAATTGGTAGACAACATTTTAGCCTAAGGCTAGAAGGTACAAGTAGCTTCTATCTTAGAAGTTGTTCATCAAAACGTAAGCCCTCCATGGGTTTTCTTCCAATTGCTCCAATGGTTCATTGATTTCCAGGTACCTCAACTATGAGATCTTGTGTAGCTTGCAAAGGTTCTCAATCAACTTGAGGTGATGCACAATTGCAAATCTTTAAACATGATGCATGTTATATCCCTTGTAAAAAAAATGATATAATTTGCCTACATAAACACAAGTTGCATGACTATCATGACACATGAAAGAAATTAGCATCATGTAATTATTTGTAATTCTGTTGCCCTTCATGATTGCATCCTTGAACAACCTCCCATTTTTGTTTTGCAATAAAGAAATTTATGAAACATAAATATTAAAAAATGAATGTTTTAACTTGGAATCAAAGAAAAAATGCACCAGCTAGGAATCGAACCTGGGTCTGTACCTTGGAAGGGTACTATTCTACCACTAGACCACTGGTGTTATTCATGTTTCATGAACCTAAATTAATACAAACTGCACTACAATAAAATCATAAAACGAAACCATTTCATAGATCATAGAAATCAACATTACAAGTATCCTTGGTTTATAAAGTGGTAGGATACAACATGATTTCATACGCAATATCATTTGAAAGGGGGGAAAGATGGCTATCGTGGTCAGTAACCATCAATTCCTACACTATAATCACATGTTCATTCTTCCATCGAGAAAAGGACTAAACTTTTCTATATAATAATGCATCCAACTCTTAGATATAAAAATTTAACTGACATGGTTGCCCTTTTGACAGTTAGATGAGTGATAAGGTCCATAGAGCAAAAACAGTCCTGAAGAATCATAGCCTATAGAAATATTTTCTTCTTTTGTCAACATTTAACACTTATTGCATGTTAGGCACATCTTTTTCATCGTAAGTGACCTCGTCTTCCATCTCCATGTCCACCTATTTTTTTAGTGAAAGGATACAAAGAACCATAGGTTGTTAATTATAGCCAACTGAATAAGCACCAAAAGCTTTAAGATTGAGATAAGCAAGTAGAATTTAAGAAAACAATGAATAAGATACTATAAGTAAAGAAACTAGACTTAACTTGAGAAAATAAAATGTACCAGCACTATAAATAGAGAACAAATGTAGTTATAACTTCATCAACAATTTATAGTGTACTAGCACTAAAAACTCCAAATAAAAAGTTCCTAATAGAACTAGGATTAACAAGGATTCCATATAAAATTATGACTCCTCAACTAGAACTCAAAAACAGGAAAGAAACCAAAGAAAAGGAATTCTTCTTTAATAAGAAGTTTGAACATAATAGAGTTCCAGATGATAGATGATCAACTCCCTTTGCCCATTTTTTGAGTGAAAAGAGAACAACTTAAGGTCAAACTCCTAGAACTTCATTAACAGTAGAAGAATATATAGATGAATCTTTAGAAATTAAGCGAAGTTCCCCAATAAGTACGTAGATCTGTGGAATTCCTTGCCACATATTTCTCATAAGGTCTGTTACCACCAAAAGCAATATCATTTTTTGTAGCCAACTCACCTAGAAATTTGTTAAAAGGCTATGATCATTGGTTGGTGGTTGCATGAGAATTAATCATCTGAGACTGAGGTGCCTACCTCCTTCTATAGTTCTATGTGACCTGCCACTGTGTCCCAAGAAGCCAAGAAAAAATTCATGACCTTGAGGTGGTCAATGCCTTCCAAAGAAGCTAACAATTAGGGATAAGTAATTCATTATCACCCATGATACATGCTTTGAAAACTCAATCCACATGGTGCAAACTCGCATCTGTCAAAACAAGATTGCACAGGATGGAAGTCTAAGGTACAACCTAGGAGAGCTAGAAACTTCTCAAGATAGCTCATTGATGTACCACACAAGTACCTGGTGGTAATTTGTGGGCTTTGGGATATAGAAACTCACTGATTCTATTCCTTCAATGTGTAAAATATTGTGAATTTTATAAGCAAAGTAGATAGGAGTCTATGCTTTTCATTTTTAAAAATGACCCATTTTACTCCCTATTCCTGTGATCCAACCTGGATCACTGTAGCTCCACCATCAAGTCGAAAGGTACCTAAACATACAACACAAGTTTTGGGGGTTCCCTGCTGAGGTTGGATATATAGCTATGACCTATACACCATTCAAGCTAGTGAGGAACTGTCGATTGCAGTGTTGAATCTTGAAATAAAAAATTTTAAAAAGATCTTATGGAATTCATGGTGACACATGGTGCTTCTATATTAAGCAATCTACAATTCTACTTGCTATCAATCTCATAGAAGAGAGTTACCATTCTGTTACAAATGCAAGGACAAAGAGACAACTTCACATTTGATAAAGAAGCAACAGCAACAACAAAGATCCAAAACTCCAAGCCAATCTTCAAACTATGATAATGCCAATCTAAAAAGTTTATAAAAGATAATGAACTTATCTTTTGGGAAAAACTTGGAAGCTTCTAAAAAAATCTCACACATCCTTAATCATATCAGCATTAGATGATTAATGTAAACGTTTAACTCTTCTTGAAAAGAATCCCACTAAATATGGAAAATGTGAAAAATAGTAACTCAAATTTATATTCAATTCACACAAATTAATAAAAATTTACCTTCCATTCACACAAATAAAAGTTTGCCTTCACACAAACAACACCAAATCTAGTCCCAACTCAAATTTTAACTTTAGTTTGAGAGCTCTATTTTCTCCATTCCATTTAACAGCTGCATTCTTTAACATGTAGCAACTATTTTTGCATTTCAAAAAACTTTATCTTCTTTCAAAATGAAGTAAACTTCATAAAAGAATAAGTGCAATGAAAACATTATCAATATGATAATTGAAAAAACTTTGAAGTAGAAACTTAGCTATTAAATGAAGCAACAACATTTCTGTGCCAAAGGTACTTATCTTTTGGGCACATATTCAAGATGAATATGTTCCCTTAAATAGTTAAAATCCTTTAAAACATCACCAAGACCAGCTGCATTCATACTCCAAACCATACACAATTAACTCTTTAATAGAAATATGAAAATAAAGAAGAAACAACAACAACAAAGATCCAAATAAATAAGATGCAAGATGGATTCAACACTAAAATTTCAGGTTGCCCTTTGCTCCACTGCCTTCATACCCACGAGCTTAGTTACAATTTTTTTCATGAATACTACTCCTAGTGATAATCTCTATCATGAATACTAATACTTTTTTTTTAACAGATCATGCCCACAATGGCAACAGAAAAGATCACAAAATAGGAATAAGCTTGAGAGGCTTAGCAAGTGGTCCTATGTAAGGTGGACCATATATCCTACCTATGTAAGATGGACCATTTTAATCCCTTGCTTGAATGTTCAGTATCTAAGCCACCATAATGTTTGGTATCCAAGTATCTACCAAAAGCCATTGCTCCACTTACATCTTGCTACCATTTTAACCCCTTCCTTGAATGAGTTGCATGCATACAGAATGGGCTGACTAGCTTGGTACCTGGTTGCCCCTGCTGGAGGTGTATCTAGAAAATAATGTTTTTGTAATAAATGAAGTTTTCCTATTTCTTTTAGATAGCAGGTAATTTCAACACCCCTCAAAGAAGAGCTTGTATTTTCATGAAGACACACTTTGAGCATTAGAATTAGAGTTATTATTCATTTCCCTTGTTATTGTCTCATTCATTTTGTTTACCATCAAAGATCTATTTGTCAATTCTTTATTTTCATGGCCAAGGAAATACAAGTGACCAAGAAAAATACTGTAGGAAAGCCCAAAAAAATTGTTTGGTCTCATGAGGGAGAATTCTCAATTCAAGCAACTAAAAAAAGACAATAAAATGAAACCTGTACAAGTTGCTAAAAAAAGTTACAATATCTGCAGTTCTACACATTTTAAACCACAAGTTATGGACTAGTAAAAGACTACACAATTTTCTCGAGTCACAAAAATGCATAAATTTATCATTTACAAGTTCTGGTTGTTGTTTGTGATAGATTGGGGTTGTCATTGGAGCTTTTGTGAGCTAATTGTTGGACAGAGTTTATTTGGAAACTAGTGGAGGTGCTGCCATTTAATTAAAACCAATCAAAGAGCTAGGGGAAGAGCTAGGGGAGGTGCTAAAGGAAAGAATTACAAGATGTCAAAAAGTGCCTAAAGTTGCTGTCCTATCACAGATTGTTCCGTAGAAAGGCAATTTTAGCAAAGGATAATTCTTGGGCTGCTCATCAAGATAAAGAGGAAATTCTTCAATATGATAGACAACTACCTAGAATTTAGTTGATCAAAAATTTGAATACTGATGGAGATTGCATCCACTCTTGAAACAAAACAGGCACCTACCCAAGCTACTCTTGAAATAGTAAATTCTAATTACTCACATTATTACATGGTGCTGAATTTTTTTTCTCTTACAGCCATGCCAAAATAATCAAAACTCGAACAGAATAAACAGTCACCACTAACACACAAGCTTCAGGTTTAACAGAAACACGAAATGACTTAAGACAGGATGTAAGCTATATGGGTGGAACTACCAAAGGAATACTCTATCTAATCAACATGAAATGAATTTTTTTGAATAAAAAAGTTACCCAAAAAATATATAACAAGGCATAACTAAAAGCAACATTGCATGATTTAACTAAGTGCCAGCCATATTTAGTGAAAATTCAAGAATAAAAGACTAAAACTAACTCGAGAAGAGAGGATGAATCATATCCATATCTATTCCAAATTCACTTTTAGAGAGCCACCCATAGCTACAAATATGGAAAAAGCACATCATGAAAGGAGCATATATATCCAAGATATTAGCAAATAGCCACTCCAATTATTCTAGCAAATTAAACTAACTTGTAATATCATGCTTAGATGATTAGACAGTTGGCCGAGGAATTAAGGCAAAAATGTGGCATTCAATGTCAAATGCCGATGGAAAAATGGACAAAAAAAAGGGGCACATAAACATTAGCGATTAGGTAGTTGTGTGTTGTTTAGCAATGACTGTGACAATGCAAGGGCCACCTTTGTAGTTGCTGCAACCCAACCTCTACCCCTAGTTTGGCCCCCAACGCCCCCCATGGTTTTCATTGAAGGTGGCAATTGTTTGTAACACTTTCTTAATATTATCTATTATCTTTCCTACCTTCCCATTAGCATATCTTTTTTGTTTTAATCTTTCAATTTTTCAACCTTCTTTCCTGTTGCCCCTACCACAACATTTGAATGAAGACAACACCATTTATAAAGTCCACACTTTCAAAGAACTACCCAATGGAAAAATAAGTCATTCACTACTCTATTGATTTGTCTATGGATTTATCTTTTCAAAGTCAGCACCTTTCAAAAGAATATCTCTGGAAGTCTAAAAGCATCTCAGATTTTGAAAATCATTGCTACCAATTTAGTACCAAGCCCAATAAAATTATGAGCAAACTCAACTCAAATCACCCAGACCTCCATAAATTGCAACAACCATCTAAACAAAACTCCCTGTTCAAAGAAGCTAGCCGCTAGAGAAATGCCCACAAGAGAAATAAAATAAACTAGAGGGAAGAGACTTGGTACGGTAAGACCAGCCATGTTGTACGGTTCTGAATGCTGGGCTATAAACTATAGGCATGTACAGAAGATGTCTGTGGCAGAAATGAAGATAAGATGGATGTGTGGTCATACAAGAAAGGACCGTATTTCAAATGAATTTATTAGAAACAGGGTTAGGGTGGCACCGATAGAGGATAAAATGAGAGAGGCCCGTCTAAGATGGTTTGGACATTTACAAAGAAGGCCACTAGATGCTCCAGTTAGGAGATGTGAGAAGTTGGAGGCTGAACCCGCTAAGAGGGGGCGAGGAAAACCAAACAAGTGTTGGAAGGAAACTATTAAGTATGACCTCAATTACTTTAATTTAAGTCCTAAAATGGCTGAAAATCGATCTGTGTGGAGGCAAAGAATCCATATAGCCGACCCCACTTAGTGTGGGAAAAGGTTTGGTTGTTGTTGTTTGTTGGTTGTTGTTGTAGAGGGAAGAGACTTAACTGCATGTACACACCAAGAAGGTGTATGCACATCCACAATTGGCTCACCAAGAATTTGATCCAGACATATGCCATTCCAAACTGAAATGTAGCAGCCTCAATTTATCCAATAAAACATCCTCTAATTGGATATCAGCAAAAGGTTGCAATGATAGACAAAATGCCTATAGAAATATGATTTGCCAACAAAAGCACCCCATTAGTAGACTTCAGAGTGCCATCGTCTCTCAAAAAAGCTTCAATGAAACCAAATAATTCCATATCCATCATCTTCAAACATGTAAGAACTTCATCAAGTCAAGATGATGACCCATGACTCCTACTCAATAAGACCGGTAGCTAAAAAAAATGTACATAAAATAAAAATAAAAAAAGGAACTGAACTTAACGGTTGTGCACAAGTTAATAATCAATCGAGTGAATTTAGGATTTCATCTTTATCATTTATGGTTAGTCACTAGTGGTAAATCATTAGGTTTACAATTTTTCCATTTTCAATGCATATGCAAATTAAAATGCTACTTGATATACAACTCTCATACGTTAAGAGTTGACTATTTAGTATGGCTGCTAGATCAAATGGATTGGTGATTTATTGAAGATAGCTCCATCAACTTTATGCAAAGTTCCATCTTTTCGTTTTGTTTTATGTTTCAAAGCATTCTTTTGTATTGTGGAATAAGAAGGAATACAAGGAATTGGTGCACATCCATGGAGCACCCAAGGGATATATGTGGCATACTCTGTTTTGCAAGGTTGGTTGATCATGGAAGGAATACAATTTGCCTTCTTTGTATGGTGCATTGTTCATGTGGCTAATAAGAATGGCCCAGTGGGGCTTCTATCAAAGGACCTAGTAGGCTCTGGGAGATTTGTGTTGGATAGGAACTTGTCAGAGAGATGAAGTAAACAAGTCAAATCAACTACCCAAGAAAATTTCTTAACATGTCACCACTAAAACGGTGAGACTAGCTCCCTATTGATGAGGGCCTCTTGTTATGTTATGTTACATTGCATAGTTACCATGAAAGGACAAGCCATTACCCTAAAAAATCTAGCGGATCCGTGACAATTGTTGAAAAGAAAAATGATCAAGTACTAGAGGAAAGGGCATTGTCTTTAAATTGTCGCGGTATAATGTGTTCAAAGATGTCTTATAGCTGTATCTAACATGCTTAAGCATTACAGTTGCAAAGCTTCATTCACTAATAGGGAATCAAACATTCAACTTATATTTTGGAAATCCAAAATGTATATATTATGAAAATCTAACATATTATATTATGAAACTACTGCATGAGCCTCAATACAAAAGAAAGACAACAATTAACCAATACAAAATTTTTTAAAAAATGTAGAGAATTTGTAATTAGCACCTTTATACGTGACACGAGATCCTCCTCAAGGTTGTAAATGTCCCCATGCAATATCTACCTTCACTCACAAGCCACTGAGTATGGAAGAACATAAATCACATAAATAAATTAAAGGCTTAATTGTTTAGTCCTAATCCAAAATCAAGTACCAACACCTAACCCTAACTTGGATCACTCTAACAAATGGGTTAACCATGTAAACCTAACCCTAAATCCATAAATCAAGAGAGAGATTGAGAAAGATAGAGAGATAAAATAAGAAATATCAAGCATAGAAACCAGATCTGATCAAGAAAGATCAGATCGAATAAGAGATCTGATTGAACGAATATTTAACTTTGATTGAAAGATCTAAGAAATGTTGATCTGATCGTAGGAATAAGAGATTGCTATTAATGAAATTGATGGAGAGAGATCCGAGTGATTTGCGATCCAAGATCTAAGATCAATGATAGGTTCGGTGAATAAGAAAGAGTGAGATGCAACAAAGAGTGATTGATAGAGTGGAGAGGAGAGAGAGTGGGAAAGAGGTAACAGAGGAGAGATCGTTAATGTAGAGATGACCTGCTAAAGAGAGTTAATCGAGATCGACAAAGATGCTAATGTCGAGGAGAACAGGAGATCATCGTCGAGTGAGTGTCTGCCTGGGGAAGAAGTGTTGAGTGAATGTATGGAGAGGTTAAGGCATCTGGCTTGGGCGGCATCTGTGTCCTCGGCTAAGAAGGAAGGTGGTGTGTTGAAATGACCCTCTACTTTTTAGTAGGATAAGACATTTGGAGTATTCATCAGACATTTGTCCAGACGTCTGGATAGATGGTAGCACGTCTGAAAGTAAGGAAAACTGTACGTTCTTTTGCTTTTCGCACGCATGTGACGTGCACGCGTTTTCCACCCTCCGGCCTCCTCACCCAAAAGCCCTAATCACCATCTATTTAAACCCCCACACACCCACGCCACCCTCTCCATCACTACCAGCCACCGCCACCTCCATCTTCTTCCCCCTACTGGCAACCATCTTCGACGTCACCCCTCTTCCATGAGTAAGTGAGGGCATGAAGGAGAGAGGGAGAGAGTGTGAGTGAGGGCATGAGAAAGATGGAGAGACCTCGTGGGAGCTCGTGCGCAAGGAGTGCCTTGCTGTGGGTGCGGTGGAGTGAGCTCGTGCCGAAGGAGCTCGGAGGTGCAAGGACCTCCAAGGAGCTCAAAGGTGCGAGGAGGAGCAGCTCGCAAAGGGGAGCTTTGCGACCTTCTGAGGCTACTGGTGTAGCAGTTGCAAGCAATGTGGAGGAGTCCGCTGGAGAAGAAGACTTGCGAGAGAGTTCTACAGGCAAACCTGTCCAATATCAGATGTTCGGAGCATCAGCCAGACGTCTGGAGTAGTAGAGGGACGTTCGGAGCTAAAGCTAGACGTCTAAAAGCACTCTTAAAGTCGAGGTACGTAATTTTGCACTTGATCTAGGCCATGCTTTCCTTACCGTAGGATGACGTAGCTGTTTTAGGCTCTACACATGCGTACGCAGGTATAGAGCATTGGAAAGGCACATGGTGCGCCCTTCGAGGTACTTTTGGATGCCTGAGCACATCACCAGACGTCTGATTGTACTCCCAGACAATCGGAAGGAGAGTCCAACGTCTGGGGCTCCCCTCAGATGATTGCGAAAGGATCCAGACGTCCGAGGAAGCCGTAGGAAACACAGGGTGAGTTCTGACGTCTTTTAAGACATCTGGGCCTAGTCCCAGGCATCTGATTTTAGACAGTATGCATGTCTTTGGCCCGTTTAGGGCCCAAATAGAATCGGATTTCCGCAAACGAAGTACCATTGTTTTCTGCTTGTGTTTCTCTACGAGTTAGTGTCACTTGTATACAATTTTGGACTTGTTTGACATGGTTGGTTAATTGTATAGGTCTTTAGCCAGTTGAGTACGTGGGGCCCGTAGAGGTGACAAGACCTGCGGTTCTAGCCCCCATTCCTCCCGTGTTTCCCAGTAGAGTGGTTTGCTTTAAAAATCAAGATTTAATAAAACTAAGTGCATGTTTAGAATGGCTTAATTGAACCTAGGGCATGAAATGAACTCCAGAGCAGAAACAAACGAATATTACTTGAGCTACATTGTCTTCCTTGAGATGCATGTTAAATCAATTTGCTAGCAAATGTATTACTTTATTGATGTGATGTTTTCTTGTTTAGAGAAACATGAGTTGCTTGTTATACGAATGAAACCCGTAATGTGAATAGTGGGATTTGAATGTTGGAAAATGGAATGAAAGGAATACAAGCATGAACCCTACGGGGAATTAGGAGAACTCCTGTATATAGAAAGAACTTAGTAAGTAGATGGGAAGTGAGCTGGCCCTTGTGTACGCGGTACCAAGGAGAGCAACTATCCCTTTTGAGTTGAGGGGAGCTAGCCCCCCTTTGGGTTCAGACTCGGGGTTAGGTCTAGTCACTCTACACTGACTTCTGTTTGGCCCTCGTGTACGTGGTATTGAGGTGAGCTACTTAGTGTAGGGAGGGAGCTACCCGCCCCACGGGGCCCGGGGTTAGGACTAGCTGCCCTACACTAACTCATGTTAGGCCAACTGGGCAAACCGGGATAGTTGAACGAAGGTACGTGGACTATGGAGGGACGAGACTCCCGTTTGTTCTGAGGGGCGAGACCCCTGTTCTGAGAGGGCAAGGCCCTATACTGTTCCGTACTGTACCTTTAGGCGTACCCGCTAGCAGAAATGACTGACCACGTGCTAGTGCGGGATAGCTACCCGTGTGCTTATCGCGCGTGCCGTAGTCACCGCTACGTCACGACCGTGACCTTGGGGTGGTTGACTGGGTGTAGGATTACCACGGAGGACTCTCCCGGCCAGGAGAGCACCACGTGTACATCCTACATCACGATAAAGACTGCAATCAAGATCGTTCCCTTGAGGAATAGGACAAATCAAGGAATGACTAGATAAATAAAGGAGCAAACAAATTACAACTATTCGGTTGAGCTAAATGAAAATTAAAAATTAATTAGTTGCTTGTCTTAATTGCATGTAAATGGCTTAATTACCACTTTACTCAGCGTTCGCTGACTACGAAATTTTTATAACCTTATTCAAGTCAGGGAGTTAAGCAACCAGCACCACTGGCTGCTGAAGGAGTTAGGCCCAGTTGAGCCCAGCCTTAGCTGTTTCCTTTCCATTTCTTAGCTTCTTTTGTGGTAGTGGGTATTTTTTTATATGAAATACTATTTCTGTTATATTTCTGCTTTACTTTTTGCTGTAGTAGTTGTGATGGCCTGTACTATTATGAGACATTCCATTCCGATTCTTTTACTGTCTTTGTATTATTTTTCTGCTTTGTTACATTGTACTTGTGGTTGTGGAATATTTCTGCTTTTGGTTATTTCTCCTTGGATGACTAGATCTTGGGATTAGTTGAGGCGGGCTGGTCTCAGGTCCTGTAAGGAAATGGGATTGGGTCGTAACATGTGTCGTCATCGAGCATTGGAGGCATCATGTGGGTATTGTCGGTCGGGGGGGGGAGAAGGGGGGGTCACTTGTAGGAATGGGAGTTGTGTAGGTTTTGTTATGACCCGATCCTTGATCCCTACAGGACCCAAGACTGGCTCGCCTCAACTAATCCCAAGACCTAGTCGTCCAATGAGAAATAACCAAAAGCAGATAATATCCCACAACCACACATACAATGTAATTAAGCAAAAAAACTAATAAGAGACAATAAGGGAAACAGAATGAACAGTCTTACAATATTACAGGCCATCACAACATCATCGGAAAGTATAGTGGAAAAGTAACTGAAACAGTATTACATATAAAAAAATACTAACTACTACAAAAAGAAGTGCACTGCAACAAAAAACGTCAATAGCTAAGGCTAGGCTCGACTGGGCCCAGCTCTCTCTGTAGCAGGTGGTGCTGGCTGCTCAACCCCCTGACCTGAATAAGGTTATAAAACTTCGTAGTTAGCTAACGCTGAGTAAAGTGGTAGCTAAACCATTCATATAAAATTTAATTTAAGATAGGAAACTAATTTATTATTCAATTCCATTTAGCTCAACTAAGTGGTTCTAATTCGTTTATTCCCTTAGAAATCGATCATTTCTTGATCTTGTCGGTCCCTCAAGGGGATGATCTTGATTGCAGTCTTTCTCGTGATGTAGGATGTACATGTGGTCCTCTCCTAGCCGGGAGAGTCCCCCGTGGTAATCCTACATCCAGTCAACCACCCCGAGGTCACGGTCACGACGTACAGTGACTACGGCACGATGATAACCGCATGGGTAGCTACCCCGCACTGCCACGCAGTTAGTCATTTCCACTAGCGAGTACGCCAAAAGGTACAACACGGAACAACACAGGGCCTTGCCCTCTCAGAACAGGGGTCTCGTCCCTCATAATAGAACAGGGGTCTCGCCCCTCTACAGTCTGCGTACCCTCGTCCGACTATCCCGGTTTGCCTAGTGGGCCTAACAAGAGTTGGTGTAGGATGGCTAGTCCTAACCCTTGGCCTCGTGTGGCGACTAGCTCCCTCCCTACACTAAGTAGCTCACCTAAGTACCACGTACACGAGGACCAAACAGAAGTCGGTGTAGAGTGACTAGACCTAACCCCGAGTCTCAACACAAAGGGGCGGCTAGCTCCCCTCTACACTAAAGGGGCAGTTGCTCTCCTTTGTACCGTGTACATAAGGGCCAGCTCACTTCCCGTCTACTTGCTAAGTTCCTTCCATATACAGGATTTCTTCTCCTAATTCCCCATAGGGTTCATGCTTGTATTCCTTTCATTTCCATTTTCCCAACATTCAGATCTCACTATTCACATTACGAGTTTCACTCATATAACAGGCAGCTCGTGTTTTTCTAAAGAAAGCATCACATCAATAAACTAATACATTTTCTAGCAAATTGGTTTAATATACATCTCAAGGAAGGCAGTGTAACACAAGCAATATTCGTTCATTTTTTCCCTAGAGTTCATTCGCGCCCTAGGGCTCAATTTAGTTATCCTACACGTGCACTTAGTTTTATTAAATCTTGATATGAAAGTAAACCACTCTACCGGGAAACACAGGAGGAATGGGGCCTAGAACCGCAGGTCCTGTTGCCTCCATGGGGTTCCACGTATTCAATTGGCTGGAGACCTATACAATTGACCAACCATGTCAAACGAGTCCAAGACTGTATACAAGTGACGCTAACTCTTAGAGAAATGTAAGCGGAAAACAACGATACTTCGTTTAAGAAAATCCGATTTCGTTTGGGCCCTAAACGAGACAAAAACACACATACTGTCCAAAATCAGATGTCTTAAAAGACATCAGAACTCACCCTTTATTTCTTGCGACTTCCTCAGATGTCCAGATCCTTCTGCGATCGTCTGAGGGGAGCCCCAGATGTCAAACTTTCCTTCTGATCATCTGGGAGTACAGTCAGACGTCTAGCGATGTGCCCAAACATTCAAAAGTACCTCAAAGGGCATACTATGCCCCTTTCCAATGCTCTACATCTGCGTATGAATGCACAGAGCCAAAAATGGCTAAGCCATCCTGTGGTAAGGCCTACATGGTCAGAACCCATGTAGAAACACGTACCTTGGCACTAAGCATGATTTCAGATGTCCGGCCTCTGCTCCAGACGTCCTACTGCTCTCCAAATGTCCGATAGATGCTCCAGACATCTGATACTGAAAATCCAGTATGCAGAACTCCTTCGCGATGTTCGTCTTCCTGCGAGCTCCACCCACAGAGCCCGCAACAGCTGCTCCAGTACCTACAGGAGGTTGCGGGACCTCCCCTCTTCCACGAGCTCCCTTGACTCTCGTGGCTCCTACGTCTATGACTCCTCTCCTCTCACCTCCAAGCTCCTCGCCGTTGCAATCGTAGCGAGGGCAACTCCCACGCGCGAGCTCTCCTGCTCGGGCTCCTCCGGTCGCGCATGCTTGAGCTCCCCTTAGTTCTCTCCTTCTCTCCCACTCTCTCCCCTTCCTCGCTTACACTCTCTCCCTCTCTCCCTCTCCTCTACTCGCGAGCTCCTTTCCTCCACTCATGGCTGCAAGGGACGGGAAGGGGCGGATGCTAAGGGATGAAGGTGGAGGTTGTGGTGATTGAGAGGTAGGAGGGGGTTGGGTTTAAATAGGAGGTGTTTAGGGTTTCGGTTAAGGAGGTCGAAGGGGAGAGAAAACACATGCGTGTCGCATGTGCGTGAAAAGCAAAAGAACGTACGATTTTCCCTACTTTCAGATGTCTGGCCATCTATCCAGACATCTGGACAGATGTCTGATGAATACTCTAGACATCTTATCCAGCCCAAGAGCGGTGGGTCATTTTCAGGTTTAGGATTTTGAATGTAAAAGAAAAACGAAGAGACAGAGGAGGGGAAAAAAAAAGGAGAAAAGAAGAGAAGCTCTTTAAGAAATTAATGACAATTTAGGGAGACCTATAGTAACATTTTTAGAATGTTACTATAGTCTGCCGGTTAGTGTAGGTTAATTTTTTTATAGTGTATGATGCCCTTAAATCCGATCATTGTGTGAGAAAACTTTGACATCTGGGAGATTAATTTTGTGGGACCTTTGCCTAGATCCAATGGTTTTGAGTACATCTTACTTGTTTTTGATTATGTCTCGAAATAGATAGAAGTCGTCCCCCCGAGAATGAATGATCATAAAGTTGTTCTCCGCTTCATCCAAGAGAACATCTTTTCCAGATTTAGAGTTCCTAAGGCCATCATCAGCAATGGTGGGTCCCACTTCGTGAATGTGCACTTTCAGTCCCTATTGAAGAAATATGGGGTGTCACATCTAATTTCGACTCCATATCACCCCTAGACTAATGGACTGGCTAAGCTCTCCAATCAAGAGATCAAGAAAATTCTTCAGATCATTGATCGACCTGACAAAAAAGATTGGTCGACCCGGCCTCTGGAAGCATTATGGGCCTTAAAACCCAGCTAGGAATGTCTCCATTCAAACTAGTTTACGGGAAGGCATGTCACCTTCCTATAGAAATAGAGCACAAGGCCTACTACCAGTACAAAAGTGTAATTTGGATCTTAGGAAGGCCAGAATCCATCGCCGTTTAAAATTGAACGAGATCGATGAACTACGCAATGATGCGTACGAGAGCTCGTGTATCTACAAGGAGCAAATTAAGGCTCTTCATGACAAGCACATTTCACGAAAAACTTTCTATCATGGTCAAAAATTACCTCTTTGATGTCCAACTCAAGCTCTTCCTAGGAAAACTAAGATCGAAGTGGACCGGACCTTTTCTAGTCCGGAGGATCTTTGGAAATGGAGCGAACTTAGTCACGGCTCGAACCCTTTTGTAATGAATGTCAAAGACTAAAACCATTCCTTGAGCTTAATGATTCGAATCTGGCTGAAGAATCTTTTGGTCTCCATTCCTCTTAAGCTACATTGGGCCCAGCTGATGGCTTTAAACTTAGCGCTTAATGAGAGGTGACCCATCATTTGAAAACTCGAGACCTTTCTTATCCTTCTTGAACTGCATTTCTATTGCACTTTAGGTTTCATAGTTTAGAATAGCCAACTCCACCTCCAATATTCGTATTGGAGCTTGAAATCATTCGCAACAACCATCCTGACCTGATCACCCACCCTTATGAACCTGTTCTAAAATTTGAACTAAGCTGAATTTGAACCTACCTTGTTGACAATGAGGGCATTACAAAACTTAGGAATGAGGGAGAGGGTATTAAAGTGCAAAATGACTAGAAATTCAATTCTTTTGAAGGGTTCTCACAAAAAAAAAAGAAGGAAAGGAGAGGAAATATTTGGAGCTGAATTGAAAATATGTAATAAGGAGGAAGAATAGAGATATGGAAAGGAAAAAGGAGCAAAGAAAAAATTATGTTAGTCCTAATAGTTGATTATGGAATGGTTTACCTAAGTTCTAGGCTAGAACGAATGATGAATTAAGACCTAAAGTGTTAAACCTTAGGAGATAAGTGAGAGATATTGACTATAGGCCTCTAGGGCCTGTTTGGGCTTAAAAATTCGAGTATGTGTTAAGATCTTGACTATTCCTCAAGAGGTTGAGGGAGTTAAGAAGCTAATGTATTAAATCTAAGGCTTAAGGAGTTCTGGCCTATTTGTCTGTCCTTTAGTTTGCGAGACTTGGTAACCAAATCATCCACATCCCACACACTAGTTTGGTTTAGTGAGCTTAATGAAGAATAATTGCCAAAAATTCTTCTATGCTGAAAAAAATGGTTTCTCGAAAATCTGACTTAGGAGCGTCTTGAAAACATAAGTTGATTAGAGGAGTTCCCGCCACTTAGAGGAGGAGTAAATACTCCCCTTGAGGATCCGTTATAACATATCATCTCCTCAACGCTTATCTCCTAGGATATTTAAATATCCTATCGGGGGCATGTAAGCGCTTTGTGTTGTTTAGGTGCCATCGACGTCATTATCCTGAAATGTCGATTGCCAGGGCCTAGATAAGCTACATAATGCCATGGGTGGCACTATCATGAAGTGTCGATTGCCAAGGTTTTGGAGGTTTCCATGGGTGGTGCTATCCCAAAGCATCGATTGTCAGGGACCCTTTGAGGATTGATGATGGGAATAAGGAATCTAACACAGATAGTGTTAAGGATCAATCCAAGTCACAAAAAATTACAGAAAAGAGAAAAATCTCAAAAATATCTCCCTCTCTATTCTAAAAAATACACTGACAAGTTCAACCTGGACCTTTTTGCACAAACGTGCAGGTGCTTTAACCATTAGATCAACAAACCTCTGAGTAGATTCTGGGACCTTAGAAACCTTTGTTGCAGACCCAAGGCTGAAGCTGGTCAGGTCTATATCTTGACTGGTACTTAAGTACCTTAAAGCCTAGAGTTGGTATTTCAAGCTACTCCCTAAAGGTATGGCACGATAAGGCATCCTGAGGATAAATTCTGGTCTAGTGATTTGGTCTATTACATAAGATTTTGCAAGAGACTAGCAAAAGTTAAGCATGAGGGTATGATGGTAACACCATCATCGTCCATAACTGGCCTAATTTAGCCAAAGCCAAGGATAAAAGCTCCTTACTAATCAGAAAAAGGGCGTAATTCATTTTTGACTTGAATTTGAGAAGAAAAAGGGAAATTAAGTTAATTTTGTTATTTTAACGTGTAATCACTAATGCAGATTAACTAAGGGATGAATCAATGCCTAATGAAAATTCAAATGAACTTATATTCCTAAGAACTAGGCTTGAACTAACTTAATTAGGGTTTTCTGAGAATTGAAGATTAATTTAAAAATAAAAATCCTAATTACAACCTCACTTCAATTGAAAGGGTTCTGATGAAAATAAATATAATCTAAATCTTCTAAAAATAATTAAAAAATATTCTATGAGGTTTGGAACTTTCACTTTGACCAAAGGAACCCATTTTGACCAAAAACAAAGACCATGGTAGGAAATTGATTCATTTTGGGATAATGTGTAAATTATCTAGTCAAACTTTGTTAAAACACAAAGTTGAGGTCATCATTAGATTCCTTGGGTCTAAATTAGGTTACCCTTAAATTTTGAACCCAATCAGAGTCTATCTTAACTGAGTTTACATTTTAACCATCAGTCTCTATTTATTGCAAAACCCCATCATATTTAGAAAATCCCTACATCTAAGCCCTCAGTTGATGACATCAGCTGGCCTTCATCTCCTAATTGAGCAGCTCATGTAGCAAAAAGGGAACCCAAAGCCATCGAGTTTCAATCAGAGATTTAAGCACTCAAACCTCAATCAAATCCCACCAAACTTGGTGGGATTAATCTTCAAATTATGCCCAATCCAGCGCATAAGATCTCAAGCTCCAATTTGGAGCATATCCTCTTCGATCAGCCAAGATCCACGAGACCTAAAGCTGCCAAATTTGCAAGTCAATCTTGCAAATTCAAGGCCATTTGATGCAAATTCATCCTCTAAATAAGTGCTCGGGCATTCCCAAGCACAATTTTGTCAAGAAATAGCCATGTTTTCCACTCTTCTTCGCCACAGTTGTCTTCTTCTCCAGCCCCGGTGACACCTCCATTCCACCTCTTCCGTGCATGCTCCAACCAAAAGGACAGCACCACCATCTTCCCCACCTTCATCCGACCCTTGCCAACCAAAGTAGGGTCACTTTGACCCCTTCTTCGCTACCGAAGCCCTCCCCGAAGTCATCATCTTCTTCGTATCCAGCCGGCCAACGCCAGACACAATTCGACCTCCTACGTCACTTCTAGGTAGCGCTCCCTCTTCCTTTCTTCACATAGAGTAATTTAAGGTCATTAGAAGTAGGAATTAGCTCAAACCCCTCTCAACTCATCCTCTTCATTCCCATGGCCACCGAGAGCTCTGGCGAGCTCTTCAACGATCTCCACACAACCCCCTCCCTCTCCGACCACCCCATAAGCATCACCTGACCTTAGTGATCATTAAGGAAATTGATCACTAGAGCCCTCTTCTGGTCTTCGCCATCACCCACCACCTTCCCCAAGTCCGACAAACCTCTTCAGGTCACCTCATGCCAAATTACTGCCACCAACACCTTCACTGGTTCACAACAAAAGTTCTTGAGTATTTGATTGCGGCCAAAAGACCATGTTCTTGCTTACAGGCGGCCGAAAGAAGCTTTTTCTCCGGCGTCAGCTCATTCGGTGGCTCCAAGACAAAGACACCACCCTCATCCACTGTGAAATCACAGACTTCATCCTAGTCGTTGGACTTGAGATCCATGGCCAATTGGCTGTCAATCAAATAATAGCTCCTTCGCGAAGAAAGCAAAGAAGACGAGGAAGGAGGCTGGGACACTTAGTCCCACCTCGTAAAGGCAAAGAGAAAAATTCACGCGCATAAGGAAATGAGCACAATACCTATTCGCTTGATATCTTAGGGGGTTGGGTCCCCATTATCCCTCACGCACGTGCACTCTCGCACACACGTGAGCGTAGGCTTGGTATTAGGCTAGTTTTGGATCGGTCATGGTTGAGTTTTGAATCGGATTTTGGCTTAAGGCTTTGGTTGGCTTTTGAGAGATTTGAGCCAGTTTTGTTAAGGCTTTACTTACATAACACTTTTTTTTTTTTGCCTTAACATTCTCTATTCTATTTGAGTTTGATAGTGATATTAATTGCGTAATCTATCTCTTTTTGCATCAAACTCTTATGCTTCAATTTCTATTCATTTGATTAGTGGTTCAATTTTGATTTAACTTCTCCCTGAGACGACCGTGGACTCACACTTTGAGATATAAATTTTAAGTGTTGATTCTCTTTAGTCGCTATTTTATGATGCATTTCTTAAAACTCGATGAAAGTGTGACAACAACAACCCCATTATTAGTTAAGATTCAAGTTCTATTTCTCACTTTTATTCCATTCAATTAGCATCATATTTATTTTCTTGGATTTTTTCTTGACCTAGAACATTAGGACTTGAGGCAAGATTCAACAAGATACATTAAGTAGTCAACCTAGTATGCCACTCCATCTCCTATTCGAGTCGTGACACGACATGTAGCTACCTACAAAAGCACGTCCCTACCTCGGAATGATTCCTGCATCCACTGAGTAAGATTATCCCCACTCACTAATCCACTACCATATCACTTATTTCCAAACCACACAGTAGCCCCAACAATACACATGATGCTGCATGTCTTGACTGAGATGTCGATGAGGCATGCAACTTCTCAACTTAGAGTGTTTTATTTTAGGATTCCTAAGCACCTCTATTTTATTTCCCATATTCCTTCCCTTTTAGTACAGAAAATTGTGTTATAACAATTCACAGTAGATATTATTTTCCAGGCATCCCCATAAAATCTGATTGCAATTTATTCATAAGGTTCAGAAAGCATAGTTCGCCAATTTCTCAAGTATAAAGGAAGTAACTCATTTCTTTCATGCAGACTATCTATCCATAATCAAATAATTTCATTTTCCATTATTAATTTAGTAGACAGAAACTAAGTTTAATTTCTCAATCCAAGGGCTAAAATAAGTATTTTAGTTCACAGTTTTCCACAGTTGGTTTACAACCATTTTAACTAAGTAGGTAGCTCTCAATTTATTTATTAAGTTCCATAGGATTTTATTTAGTTAATCGTGTATAGGGGTTGACTTCCAAACCAACAAGAGATGGAATAAATCAAGCAGTCTGACTTGTAAAATAAAAGGAAGGACACTTTACCTAATAACACATGTGCTTGAGGGTGAAATTTCACTAGAGGGAGTGGGGGTGAATAGGGTAGGATAAAGAATTTGACACAAATAAATTCAATCTTACAATATCAAGCCATAAATGCTAAAGTAATTTTAGGTAAAAATCCCGTGGGTAAAAACCACCACCTAAGTCTCTTGACTTAGGATTTCACGATCAGCCTAGTAGATCAAATTAACTAATGTATCACTTAAAATCAAGGGTGATACAAACTTAATATAAAACATAACGATCAAACCAGATGCAAGCTTTGCCTCTAAGAGAGGTGGCAATCCACAAATCGGACACCTTACAACAATAAAATAAAGGTAACAAGATCCTATAGACCCCCTAAAACATAGTGAAGAGAAAGTGGAGAGTATATAGATCACTAAGTTTCCCTAAGTTATTAGGGAGTTGCAGCACAAGGAAGCTTGGCTGAAAGAATGGACTAGCAATTCACTTGAGAGCACTTAGAACCAAAATAAAAGCAATTGAGAACTATAAGGATTCTTGAGTGGGATTGAGCTCTTGTGTGTTGTGTGTAGTGTGGGAGTGTCCTAGGGTATTTATAGAGGGTTTAGCAGCACTCTAGATGAGCCATGGGACCTAAAATAGTCGTTAGGGGTCTTAATAAAATGAAAGCCAACATTCAGAAATCAGAACAAAAATAGATTGATCAAATAATACTAATCAGTCGGTGCCTGATTAACACGCTAAAGCACATTCGGTTGACTAAAATAAAAGTTTAATCAGTGCCACACAATAGTGCATGATGACTCTATAAATAATAACATTAATTACCTCAATTGAAGACAATCTCAAGTGCACTAGTGCATAAATGTGACATATTGTAGGTTTGGGAGCATTGCATGCATTCTACATTATTTTATGTTAATATTTCTTGGAATAAACATTAATGGCAAAGTTATGGAACAACACCTTGAAATAAGCCTCAGATGAGCAATCAAACCATACAGATGGATCCGAATCAACAAACGGAGTCCAACGGACCCAAAATTGCCTCAATGCAACCTTCGTAGCTCCCACAACAATCCAACCTTCGTAGCCATGTGGCATCTTCTCTGCCCTCCATCGCACTCCAAGGTCCACCACTCAGTTCTTCATTGCATGGCCACCATTGTTCGATCTTCATCGGACGTACCTCGTTGCGCCATGTCACACTTCGCCATCCACCGCACGATCAACATCCAACGATCGCTACTGCATGAGCGCCTTGTCATCCTTGCGACAATCCATGAGTGTAGCACAACAAGCGAGTGATGAGCTCACAAACGAACGGCATGGGTTCGAAACCCGTTGTGCTCCCCAATCATCACTTGCAGCTAGGCTATAGAGACATCCTTGCTGTCGCTAATTGTGCAATACTTGTTTTGGCCACTCCTCTATTATAAATAGCCCTATAGACCCCCATTGCAAGGCATCTCTCATCATCTTCTACCAAGCATGTCCCCTACCTCCATAAAGCTTCAAAGCAAGGACCTGAAGCTGCCGAGCTATTGACAGAAGTCTCCCCACCACTGTGGCTACCTCGACAAGCTCCCATTCCACCATAGTTCTTACTTACAGTTTATCTTATTGTCTCTCTACTTAATCTTTCCTCTAGATTTATGTTAATGCATCTAAGACTATGTTGATGATTCATAGTAGTGATTTTTTATGATATCATGGTGCTATTTACACGTGCTTTGAATTAAGTTCTATTCAAGTATCTTAGGCTATTCATTTTATACATGTGCTCTCTGTTATATCTCTAACTCTCTCTCCCTCTCTCTCTTTCTTCTCTCTTTGTAAGCAAATGGAACAAAAGATCTTGTGACAATTAAGCAATTCATCGATCTGATTTTATGCCTCCTCGTGTTCGACACTCATACTCACCATTTAATTATTTTTATTAAATTGACATCATATTTGCTTGCTACAACGAACAAATTATCTTTACGCATTTTTCGACGTCAGTTTTTGCTGCCATTGCCAGGGAGGCAACAGATCTTTTAGTCGCTGATGATAATAACATCATCATGGACTATAAATTGCTTTAATTAGATAGGATTAATTGACAAATGCTCTTATATAATTGCCTGAGAGGCGTAATTCCCTACACATCCATTATGAGAGGAATACCTTAAATCAAGGTTAATTTTGCAGTTTTAACATCGCATTATAAAAGTAGAGTAACCATGGGATTTCTCAGGGGTTAATCTAAGGTCTAATGAGCATTAAAGTCTAATAAAAGGGTCCACACAGATTGAAATAGGTTTTCATGCACTTCAAGAACTGATTCATAACCCACGACCCTAATTTCAGACCTACTTGAATTACTGAGCTTCTGGTATGGATAAAATTCTTCTAAATCTCCTAAAATTCATAGAAAAATATTCCATGAGGTTTGGTATCCTTGATTTGACCTTTGGAACCTATTTTGACCTTAAACAGAGTTATAGACATAATTCTGCCTTAATTTGGATTTTACATAAATTGCTTAGTCAAACTTGGTCAAAACTGAAATCCAACTTCACCAATAGATTCTTTAGGTCTAAATTAGGTTTGTACCAAAATTTGGGCCCAATCAGAGATCATCTTGACTTAGTTTGCATTTTAGTCCAATAAGACTCTTACTATCTCAATTAGCCCCTCATCTTTCAAAATCCTTGCAAATAGCCTCCTAAGTTCCTCATCTTCTTCACAGACCAGTCCCAGCTGCCATTAGAGGTCAATCGACCTCCAGGCAATGTTTGACCACTCCTAAAACTACTCAAATCTTCATCAAATCCCACCAAATTTGGTGGGATTGATGTTCACACCATGGAGAATTGATTAGGACCAATTTGGGATCCCAAATCATCCCTGTTTGCCCTAGCAAACTCAAAAGATCCATGGGTTCTTCTTGATTCCTAAGAAAGCAAATTGGGCTTATTTCCTATTTAGAACATGCTCAGAAGCTCTATAAAAGCTTCCTCATTGGAAAGCCCAACTCCTTAGCTCAATTTTGGCCACAAATCTTCAACTTCTTCCCTCTCCGGTCACCTCCACCGCAGCTCTGGCGATCCTCTCTCTCTGGCCTCTTCGCCTGCTGCCACGTACCATAGATAGCAGGTTCTTCTTCCTCACCGTCGTCTACTTCTCACAATACCACTAGGAGCTTCCATAACCTCGTCTTCCACGCCATCTCCCCGACCTTTTTGTCCTATAGTTAGGACTACCTTCTCCCTTTTCTCCTCCTTAATCTCCTTACCTCCTTTCCTTTCTCTTTCGACCACTGATACATCCTCAATGCCACCGTCATCCCCACGTCTGGCATACCTCCGACGTGACCATCCACACTCTACATGGCACCAAACACCCTCACATTGCTCCCAAAAGCTCCCCCACCTCACACCCACCAAAACAACTCAAGAAATTGAGGGGATTACACCTCCAAAACTCCACCTAAACTTCATCTCCTCCACACCACCTCCTGAACTACGCTAGACCACCACACGCTTCCAGACGCCACACGAACACCACCACCACCTTCGGTGTCCTCTAGCAATGCTAATGGACCTACTGATTAGGGCTAGAACCCATTCTTTGTGTTTCAGGTAGTCGGCGGACCTCCGTCGCTACCCTCATCTTCTCCGACATCAGCTGCTGTTCTCCGACCACCATCACCCTCGACGCCACTCGCAGGCTGTGTGCAAGACTCGCAGGACCCTTCCCAGGTCTCAATGTTCAGATCATTATCCTTGATTCCTTAATATATCCACAATCCTTAAATTTGTTAATCGCCAGGAAAATATCAAGTTCCAATTTCCTATCCCCAAAGGCGATCTCCATACTACCGCTTTCACAATTGATGTTGGCCTTAGCGATAGCGAGAAATGGATGCCCCAGGATGATGGGCGTGTTCCTCAGGTTTTCTGGTACATCCATGTCAAGGACTAAGAAATCTAAGGGAAAATAGAAGTCCTTGACCTTGACAACAACATCCTCAATAACACCTTTTGGTGTGGTGATCGAACGATCCGCTAACTATAGTGTTACTGAGGTCGGCCTAAGTTCACCTAATATGAACTTTTCATATAGGGAAGTCAGAATTAGGTTTATAGATGCACCTAGATCCAAGAGTGACCGATCAAAAGTGTAATCCTCAAAGGCAAATGAAATCAAAGGGGCACCTAGATCTCTCTTTTTCTGAGGAAGGTGATGCAGGCTAACAGGACTAGCCTGCTCAGAGAGTATCACCTTCCTCGGGGTTGATTCCCTCGGCTTACGCTTTTGAGTACATAAATCTTTCAAGAACTTAGCATAAGCCAGGATGTTTCTAATAGCATCGAGAAGCGGGATATTGATCTCTACACTCTTGAATAAATTCAGGAGCTCCTCGATGCTGTCTAGGGTTTACTTCTTCCTGATTTTTAATAAGGCCTCAGGGAATAGGATGTGGGTGGTGTCCTCAATTTCAGGTTCCTAACCCTTGTTCTCGTCTTCAATTTTCTCCTTTCCTTTCTCAAGATCACCAAGGTTTGATTGACTAGAAGATGGTAGTTCAAGATCCTAGGTTTGCCTTCCACTCCTCAAGGTAATTGAGTTTGCATAAGCGTATGGGTTTGGGTCTTGAGGAGGGTTAGGAAAGATCGAAGGGGCTTGATTAGCCAGATATCCAGGATTAGATGGAGGAGCAGAAGGACCTTGCTCAACCACTTGAGCATGTGCGTGTGGGTCCCTCGGATTCCTGTACCCTTGGGTTTGATTGCCCTGATTTTATATGTTACGAGGGTTGGGTACTGGTTGAGATGGCAGAGATCTGGGCTAACGGATATTAGCAATAAGCCCAGATTGCAAGTTGTCCAACAAGGTTTTCATTTGTTGCATGAGCTGGAGCATGGATCCTTGCATTTCTACCATCTGATGGTTCAAATCAACCTACCCTGCGGGTTGACGGGCATTCCATGTTGGCTGATTGGCCTAATTAGGTGGCTACTGAGTGTATACGTGACCCTGACCCATTGGCCTTTGTGTTGCATAATTGCTAGGTCAGGATTGGGTCTGCTACCTCAAGTTTTTCTAGGAGAAGTTAGGATGGTTCCTCCAACCTGGATTATATGAGTTAGTATATAGGTTGGACCTAACATTCTCCTATACAGCATACACAACCTCATAATGCAAGGATGGTGGGAGAGGAGGAGAAGGAAACTGGGGTCAAAGGCCCCAAGTTTGGAACCCGTAGGTTTCTGAGTAATGTTGGCTCATAGGTTGAGCTGCTTCCAATTGACTTACAAACTCCCATCCAGTAGGAGCTTATGAAGAATAGAATCCCAAACTCTGGGATTGAGTGGATCTAGAAGTATTTACAGAGTTTCCAACCATCCACTCTTCCATTCTTTTTGCAATGAGGTCCACTTTATCAAGTTTATTACAAATCAGTTCCATATCAAATGAATGAGAGTCGTGGACCTCATTAACATTCGATCTAGGTTGCTGGGACTGGGTGAAAGTGTCCATGGAGGCATGATTGATAGAATTTCACTCATTTCCTCAAACAAGTCATGCATATTATCTGCATCCTTGTTGAGGAAATTACCTCTGCAACAAGCATCCACATGATTACAAAGTTACTTAGTCAACCCGTGATAAAAGATTTGCACGAGTTGCCATTTTAGTACCTTGTGGTGTGGACACCTCTATAATAGATCCTGGAATTTCTCCCAGGCACCATCAAGTGGTTCCCCTAGCCACTAGACAAAAGTAGTAATCACCCGTCGCAAGGCATTGATCTACCCGACTGGGAAGCATTTCTCTAAGAAGGCTAATTTGAGATCATTCCATGTAGCTATCAGCCTTCCAATAGTCCAGTACTGATGGGAACACCATTATAGGCCCTAACTATCTACTTTTAGTCAGTTTTGATGGATAAATGCTCCTACATAATCATCTGAGGGTCATAATTCCAAGTTATCCTGATTTGAGAGGAAAATAGGAAATCAAGGTTAATTCTATAATTTTAACAGCACATCTCAAACATAAATTAACCACGGGGTCACTCAAGGGTTAAATGAAAGATAAATGAGCTTAAAAGTCCAAAAAGTGGGTCAGCATTGTCAAAAACGGGGTTTCACACATTTTGAGAACCATAACAATGCACAAAACCTTAATTTCAAACCTACTTAAATTAAGGAGGTTCGAGTTAGAGTAAAATTCAGCTAAACCTCATAAAATTCTTAGAAAAATATTCTAAGAGGTTTGGTACCCTTGGTTTGACCATCTAAACCTATTTTGACCTAGAAAAGAGTCACAGATGGAATTTTACCCTAATTTGGGTTTCTGTTCAAATTGCCTAGTCAAACGTGGCCAAAATTGAAATCCAACTTCACCATTAGATTCCATGGGTCCACATTAGGTTGGTACCAAAATTTGGGCCTAATCAAAATTTTTCTTTACCTAGTTTGCAATTTATCCCCTTAAAACTCTTTTTCTCACATTCACCCCCTCAAGTTTCGAATTAATTGTAGATAGTCCCCTAACTTTGTCATCGTCATCACACTTTGGTCCCTGCCACCATGGCAGGTGTGAACCCAAAGCAGCTGACCTTCAATAGAGATTCCTCTTTGATTACTTAACCAAATCACTCCAAATTTGGAGGGATTGTTCCTTAAGACCTTCCTAATCGATTGCTCCACCTCTTAAACCCTGATTCGAGCCCCTCAAATCAGGCGAACGCAAGAAATTTTGGGGATCATCTCCCCTAAAATCTTGAGCTCTCAAGCTTCTTTCCAGGCTTGGACCTCTTCCTGAGGTCTTTAAGAAGACCCCCTTTGTAAGGCCGTGCTCCTTAGCAAGTTTTGAAGCCAAAAAAACTCCTCTTCTTCTCCCTTCGGCCTGCTCCAACTTGCTCTGGCGACCCCTCTACTCCATCTTCTTTTCCCTTTGCCACATACCATAGGAAGAGGGAAACTTCCTCCCTCCGTCGTCCGCTCCTCGCCACACTTGCCAGGAGCTTCCTCTCCCTTCAGACGTCGTCGTCTCCCTCACCGAAGCCTTCACCTTCTCCGGTGTCGGCCCATCGCAACCAGTGCCATACTCACTCTCCTCTCATCCGTAAGCTCTACCTATTGACTCCTCTCACTCCCCTGCCCATTCCTACATCTTCAGCACTCAGGTTCACGTCCTACACTGCCTGCACCATTGTCATCTCCTACACAGCCGGTGAAGCTCCGGTGACATTACGCGACCTTCACCGACCACCATGTCACCTGCTACTGTTTCCATTAGATCACCATAACCTCATGATCAAAAGCCCCAACAAAATTAGGGCTATTGACCACCAAAACCTCCCATCGAACACCACCACCTTCGGTCACCTTACCTGACTTGGCCACGCACACACACACCTCCTCACAGCACGCCACGACCGCCATCACGTTCGCCACACTCAGGCGAACCTCCTGAGCTTTTCTAATAGAGTAAAGAGGACGTATTCTCCT
Source organism: Thalassia testudinum (assembly GCA_037157565.1). Taxonomy (NCBI): domain Eukaryota; kingdom Viridiplantae; phylum Streptophyta; class Magnoliopsida; order Alismatales; family Hydrocharitaceae; genus Thalassia; species Thalassia testudinum. The sequence goes on along the minus strand of JAZHRO010000015.1, from coordinate 16,554,303 downwards.
TTTCAGGTACACGTCAAAGCACCATCACCGCCACCACCTTCTTTAGCTCCCTCTACAATTCCCTGACCAAGTTCATCCTTGCTGCTACCTCCACGTGCTATGGAATGCTCCCAGGATCATCTCCAGGACTTCAATTGAGGTGGCAGGTGTTAGCTACAGCCCCAATCATAGAAACCATTAGTTGCTACTGTGCAAAGGAGCAAGGTAGGCACCTTAGTGACACATCATTCGTGAATGAGCTGCCAACAGCATATATTACGCAATTGTGCATCCGACGTCACACCCAAGACACAGGGGTCGGGTCCCCATATCACAAGCCACGCACCCTCTCTCGTACACATAGCACACTGGCCTGGACCTCTGACCATGTACCTGATTACCTGCCTGATTACCCAGTACTATTCACGCGGGTCTGAGTTGAGAGATAGGGAAGAGAATAAGAAAGAGAGGGGGGAGGGTTTTTCTCTACTTGGGATTCATGCCCTCCCTCTCTCTCAACACTTAGCTGAATCTGAAGAGGCCTCCTGCCTCTATTGGTGTGCTGCTGTTGTGCCTCTTCTTTGAGGCTTGAGGCAAGGCCCTTGTGCCTTGTGTAGTTCTGCTGGTTAAGGTGTCTGTGCCTTAGTTTAGACAACTGATTGGCTACATTGCCCTGTGCTGGTTCTTATACTTAATTGCGGTTACTATTCAATTATTTAAGTGGTTTAGAGCTTTAAACTTTAGGGTTAATTTGGTGATTCAAATTATCATTTTAATCCCATCTTCTTGTATTGACTCTTTGATTTTATATTGAAATATTATTCTGAGTATTTCATTAATTTCAATTGCATATTCTTCTCGTGATTAGTGGATTGAAATTACCATTTTGCTCCTTGCAAACGACCTTGGACTCATCTCTTTTTTTCACGCTTTATAAATTATTAATGCTGTTGCATTTTTATTGAGTGTACTACAATGCACATCTTAACACTCGACAAAAACGTATGCAACAGGTACCAATGTGCGGCCTTATCTATGAGAGAGTGGGGGAGAAACCTCATGATCATTTGCTCCTCATCCACGTTTCGTGCTTTGGTGGTCTATGAAAGTTCCCTACTAGGAGGGGTGATGTAAAAATATGCGGAAATAAAAATATAAAGCAATCTCACAAAAATCAATCGCACAATGTACACAGGTATTTTTAGGTGGAAACCCAAACCGGGTGAAAACCACCACCTAACCCTCTCGAGTTAGGATTTTCCGATCAACCAAGTTGATCAAAATCCACTAAACGAATCACTTTAAACGAGGGTGATTCAACCTCAGTACAACCACGCTACAAGTACGAGGGTAGCGTTCCTCAACCCCTTCTCTCCACAAGAAGGATTTTGTCCCACGAAGGAGACGGGAATTCGCAAAGCGAATACCCAACCAAAAGACAAAGATAAAAGAAACAATAGTCCTATAGAGCCAACAAAATAATTAAACCTAGCTTCTATAGGAAATAGGAAACTCCCCTTTGCAAGGAGTGCATCGACGATGACGCGGTGCGTGTGCCACGCGATGGCGCTACGTCGCTCTCGTTATCAACGTCGGGAGAGCGGGTGCGCAACGGTTGAATGCTCTCAAGAAAATGGAGCTTGAGCTTGGAGAGCAAGAGAGTCTTTTCTTTGACACAAAAGGTTTGAAAGTGTATTGCAAGGTGTGTGTCTTAGTGTGTATATGTCTCTCTAGGTGTGTATGTCTTGTCTATTTGTGTTACAAAGGTTCCCCTCTATTTATAGAGGCCTTAGGAAGGTTTTGGAAGGCTTGGAAAAGCTTCCATAGCCGTTGGGTGCAAAGCCCAAGAGAATCAGGCCGAAATCAGGACAATGATTGCATTTGACAGGTTTATCAGACGTCTAACTCTGGCATCAGACGTCTGGAAGGCCACTTTAAGACGTCTGATTCCAAGGTCAGACGTCTGATTCTATGCGGGTTTCTCCCTGACTTGAATCAGATCTAAACAGGGTTTTTGTGCAAGTCCATCAGACGACATACAGGACGTCTGGCACTAAGTATGGACGTCTGGAAACCTACTTTTACTGTGGGAATTGATTTCCAAACGTTGCAACGGCTAGAAAATCTCTGAGAAGAGATTTTGGGTCAGCCGAGGCAAAACGGTCATTTATCAGACGTCTGGAAAGTCCTATGGACGTCTGATAAGGCTCTAACGGTCATAATCTTGAGTGTTTTCTAAGCCAGCCAACGGTCCACTAATTGGACGTCTGGCAAAGTCATCAGACGTCTCCTAAGACGTCTGGTATAAGGTCTGGACGTCTGATTTCATCAGACAGAACTAGCTATGTCCAGCCTAACAGTTATCAGACGTCTGAAACAACAGTCAGATGTCTTAAAATACTTTATTAGACGTCTGATTTTTGGATTAGACGTCTGGAAATGCTGTTTGAGCCCTATATTGGTTTTCTAAGTATTCTACAGAAAACCTAAGTATCCTAGGGTTGTGCAGGTGTTCCTAGGACGACTTTTAGGGTACTTTGAGGCTCTTTAACATAATGTTCTAAGGAATCAAAAAGAGCAAGAAAATAAATACAAGAGATACATGAAAGGATAAAAAAGAATCTATCCTATTCTTCTTGTCTTCCATCTCCAATCTTTCGCTCCACGCGAACCTCCTGTGTTTTCCGTCAAGCTCCTCCAATCCGTCCTGGATGCGAGCTTGAACTCCGTCTAAACACGTCCACATTTGCAATTTACCTAAAATCTAGGACTCAAATTGCAAATGTTAAATAACACGTGTTTTGTTATCATCAAAACAAATGATCGTGGTGCTCTAGCACCAACAATCTCCCCCTTTTTGATGATGACAAAACCGTAAATAATAATGCATAAAAATCCTCCCCCTTTTTGACATTATCAAAAAGGTTTAATTGATTTTACATTTCCTATAACTCCCCCTTAAAACATGCTCTTCTATGAGTTTCTTTTAACAAAGGTAATATCCTCCCCCTTTTTGTAACAATGCGATAGCTATTATTTTTTTCCCCCTTTCTAAAGAAAATTTAGCTACCTTACATCTCCCCCTTAAAAATTGACAATTAGCTCATCATTTTTTAACTCCCCCTATCTAAATGCTTATGATAATAAGATAGGGTTAAGAATTTTTACCTCACCTACCATGGCCAATAAAATGGCCCGAATGGTGGTGGTGGATGCCACATCGGATGGGGCTCCCATCCGTAGCTTGGAGGCCCGGGCATCGGCGTCGGTCTCCAATCTGGTGGTCGACGTGCGGCGGGTCCGTCGTTTGTTCGCCATCTCGTCGGTCTTCTTGTTCTCCTCCTTGGTTTACTCCTTGGTTCTCCCAACTTGAGTTGACCAGCCTTGAGCTTGTAGGTCCAGTCCTTTATGTTGTAGTCATCCCTGAACCCTACAAAACAAGATTCTAATTTTTTCTTCGGTATCCAAGTGAGCTTGGATCCGGATCTGTTAGCGGGTCTCCTTGACGGAGATCCTTTCTCAACCTTAGGGCTATAAAACTTATCTACTTTGTTGATTAATTTGTTAGAATTTTCCCTAAGACATGCAATTTCTCTTTCTATAATTTGCATCTTAGTCTTTAAATCAAAAATTTCTAACTTTAGACTATTATTTTCCTCAATCAATTTATTATTTTCATTGATGAGGTTTTGATTTTCTAATAATAGGTTATCATTTTTAGGACAAGTTTCTAGATCCTTAAGTTTTATTTCTAACCTATTATTTTCATTTATAAGAAAACTAAGGTTCTTCTTCATGCTTTTGTTTTCTATTTTTAGTGATTTACTAATCTTGAATAATTCATTAAAAGCTTCTTGTAAATCAAAATTTACCTCATCGTCGGAGTCGCTTCCGCTTTCACTGTCGCTATTGGTTCCTCTAGCCATGAAACCAAAGCAAGTGGTTTCTTCTTCTTTTTCTTCTTCTTCCGAGCTGGAATCCTCATGAGTGCCTTCCAACCTCCTCCATATCTCGTGGGCGGTGGTGCACTCTTGGATTTTCTCGAACTCTTCCGGACTCAACGCGCAATACATGGCATTCATTGCCTTTGCGTTGAGTGAAAGCTCTCGAATATGCTGCTGCGAGTATCCTCCCGCGGGTTTTTCTGGGATGTCGAAAGGCGTCTCGCATCTGGCCCAAATCGTGAAGTCGGTGGCTTGAAGCCAGGTCTTCATCCGCAACTTCCAGTAGGGGTAGTTGCTCCCGTCGAAGAACAGCGGACGGGTTGTGGACTGCCCCTCGGAGATCCTGATTGCTGATGTGCTTCCCTCCATTTGATCTTCTTGCCGGGTGTTACTCCGAATTTGCAAGAACCTGCTCTGATACCAATTGAAAGTTCCCTACTAGGAGGGGTGACGTAAAAATATACGGAAATAAAAATATAAAGCAATCTCACAAAAATCAATCGCACAATGTACACAGGTATTTTTAGGTGGAAACCCAAACCGGGTGAAAACCACCACCTAACCCTCTCGAGTTAGGATTTTCCGATCAACCAAGTTGATCAAAATCCACTAAACGAATCACTTTAAACGAGGGTGATTCAACCTCAGTACAACCACGCTACAAGTACGAGGGTAACGTTCCTCAACCCCTTCTCTCCACGAGAAGGATTTTGTCCCACGAAGGAGACGGGAATTCGCAAAGCGAATACCCAACCAAAAGACAAAGATAAAAGAAACAATAGTCCTATAGAGCCAACAAAATAATTAAACCTAGCTTCTATAGGAAATAGGAAACTCCCCTTTGCAAGGAGTGCGTCGACGATGACGCGGTGCGTGTGCCACGCGATGGCGCTACGTCGCTCTCGTTATCAACGCCGGGAGAGCGGGTGCGCAACGGTTGAATGCTCTCAAGAAAATGGAGCTTGAGCTTGGAGAGCAAGAGAGTCTTTTCTTTGGACACAAAAGGTTTGAAAGTGTATTGCAAGGTGTGTGTCTTAGTGTGTATATGTCTCTCTAGGTGTGTATGTCTTGTCTATTTGTGTTACAAAGGTTCCCCTCTATTTATAGAGGCCTTAGGAAGGTTTTGGAAGGCTTGGAAAAGCTTCCATAGTCGTTGGGTGCAAAGCCCAAGAGAATCAGGCCGAAATCAGGACAATGATTGCATTTGACAGGGTTATCAGACGTCTAACTCTGGCATCAGACGTCTGGAAGGCCACTTTAAGACGTCTGATTCCAAGGTCAGACGTCTGATTCTATGCGGGTTTCTCCCTGACTTGAATCAGATCTAAACAAGGTTTTTGTGCAAGTCCATCAGACGACATACAGGACGTCTGGCACTAAGTATGGACGTCTGGAAACCTACTTTTACTGTGGGAATTGATTTCCAAACGTTGCAACGGCTAGAAAATCTCTGAGAAGAGATTTTGGGTCAGCCGAGGCAAAACGGTCATTTATCAGACGTCTGGAAAGTCCTATGGACGTCTGATAAGTCTCTAACGGTCATAATCTTGAGTGTTTTCTAAGCCAGCCAACGGTCCACTAATTGGACGTCTGGCAAAGTCATCAGACGTCTCCTAAGACGTCTGGTATAAGGTCTAGACGTCTGATTTCATCAGACAGAACTAGCTATGTCCAGCCTAACAGTTATCAGACGTCTGAAACAACAGTCAGATGTCTTAAAATACTTTATTAGACGTCTGATTTTTGGATTAGACGTCTGGAAATGCTGTTTGAGCCCTATATTGGTTTTCTAAGTATTCTACAGAAAACCTAAGTATCCTAGGGTTGTGCAGGTGTTCCTAGGACTACTTTTAGGGTACTTTGAGGCTCTTTAACATAATGTTCTAAGGAATCAAAAAGAGCAAGAAAATAAATATAAGAGATACATGAAAGGATAAAAAAGAATCTATCCTATTCTTCTTGTCTTCCATCTCCAATCTTTCGCTCCACGCGAACCTCCTGTGTTTTCCGTCAAGCTCCTCCAATCCGTCCTGGATGCGAGCTTGAACTCCGTCTAAACACGTCCACATTTGCAATTTACCTGAAATCTAGGACTCAAATTGCAAATGTTAAATAACACGTGTTTTGTTATCATCAAAACAAATGATCGTGGTGCTCTAGCACCAACAGTCTAGACCAAAGTGGTTAAGTCCTTCAAATGTTGAAATGGGTCTTCAGAGCCAAGCCCATGAAAATGTTTTATTAGGCTTAAAACCTGGGACTTGATTTCCACGTCACCGGCTGGAATCTAGACACCAGGACATTCTCCATAATTCGAAGGATCATAAAAATCCTTCAAGGGCTAAGTGCCCTGACCATTCATTCACTGGAACCATTCTTGCATTTGCTGCAATTGTTCCTGCTGCCTTTACAACATCTCGTGCGGATCCTGAGGAGGTAGTTGATTAGCCAAGGGATCTACTGCATTAAAATTCAACCTACGCCTCCTTGAATGGTCTAATGATCCTTCCAAGCATAAACTAGGAAGGGGTCGGAAGGACTAGAGAAAAGAACCTTGCATTACAACAATACAAGCCTGTCCTTAAGTTGGGTAGCCTAAGGACCTATGCTCCAAGATAAATTCAAACCACAACACAAATTTTGTGTTGTCCTTAATCTAGAAGCTAGTTAAGTTGGGTTGGAGAAGCAAGGGGAGCGTGTCCTAAAGGCTGGTAATTATGCCAAACCCCTGTCTGCTTAAGCCATTTGATAATCAGGCCCCCCAACTTAGCACTTTCTTGAGAAAGAAAATGTCACAAATTAGCACCACAGTTTAAAAATACCCTGAAACAGACTAATGGATCCTAGGGCCAACGTCTACTCAATTTAGATTAGGCTTGGGATAGTTGCATTTTTGGAATGTGTTGGGCTCGTAAAATGGGTCATGCCCTTAATGATTAATTGAAATGTGCAACCAGGATTTTCAAGCAAGATTATTTAGATGAGTGCATTTTAGAGTTCAAATCTTACTTAAGTAGCTTTTAGGGTTTGAATTAAGGTTAATTCAATCAAGTTCAGGAGGCACACCAAGATTTGAAAATACAGGTGAAAATGTTTTCCTTTGAAATCAAAATAAGATGGAGTGTCTGGTACTAACCTTAAATGTTTACCCTAATGAGCAAGCTACTTAATGAGTTATTTTTAGATGAAGTGGTGCAACCCAAACAACTCAAGCAATTTGGCCTTGATGCACCACTGAATTAGGCACACAAGTGGTTACCTAATCTGATTTCTACTTGACTATGTGTTTGTTTAAGTGTACCGGTTCCAAAGATCAGGCTACCGGCTAAGTGAGAAAAATCAGAAGAGGTTGTGTACCTCTATGGGATTTTTTTTAGATTTTTTTTTTATATGGAGGGTGAGGTGGGTGGAGGTGGCAACCGAACAACCAAACTAAGCTTAGGGTTTATGAGAGCACATAGGTTAATTAGGGTTTGAAATAGGGTGATGAAATGAAAGCTATGGAGGGGGGAGCACTTACAATGGTCTTCAACGATACTTTACTCCTTTCTACTGCTCGAAGATTCCTTATTGGGGTACATGACAATAGAAGAAAGAAAAGAGAGGTTAAACATAAAAAAAGTGTGAGGAATGCGGAAAAATAATCAGAATCCATTGCCTCTTTGGCAACGACACCAAAATGATGAAGATTTTATACATTAAAAGATTTAGTTAAAAACCCACCATTGTAGTTGCGTAAAAATCCGTCAATCAGATAATTTTACCAAAACTCAAAATGAGTCCCGGGTTGAACACGAGGAGGCTATGTCGATTCTAAATCCACAATTCTATTTTTTGTATTTTTTTATAAATGAAACATTCACAATGGTAGCTACAGTACTTGGAATATAAATAAAAGAGAATGAGAGAGAAAGAGAGAGAAAGTGAGAGAGAAAAAAAATAACTTTTATAACTAATTTAATGTCAATTACAACTAATTGCTACAACTATAAATCTACTTTAGAAAGAGATAAAAAGATAGGGGGTGAGAGATTATCCTCCTCGATGAATGCTTGGAGGACGAGCTGGACGGATGATAACTGGAAGGAGAGTGAAGATGGAGGACAGAGGGCGAATCTGGAAGAACCAGGGATGAGGTAGGACATCGATGTTGTAGGATCTACTCTTGAAACAAGAGGCAGGAGGATGGCTGGCGAGAGCTCCGTGAAGGGGGTGAGAAGTAGAAAATTTTGATTTTTAACTCTAGCAGACCTTCCCGTAGCTTAGGAGCACTAGAGCGAGCTTAGAACTTGAGTTCTTATCTCTTAAAGAGGGAGAGAGATGAAGTAAGGGATGATGAAAAATGTGGGGCGTAGGGTCCTATTTATAACTAAGGTATGAAGAATATCAAATTTTCAATGAAGAATATGATTCTGGGCCTCTATTCGATGAATATCCCTCTTCAACATCCTCAGAGAATCAGATCGATTTTTCGAAAGTCACTCCAATTTATGATACAGAAACCGAGGATTTGAACGAGTGGGGTTTTAATTGGGTCTTTCCCACAAGCCTAGAACGTAAGCCTAGACCAAATAAGGATACCTTTTTGAGCTCAGAATTTACATATGGGCTAGACCCCAGTCAGGCTGCTGAATCTACATCATGTGATTTACTCAATTAACGCAGGTCTGACCTCCACCTCCATTAATGCTAGCTTGAAGGAGCTTGTATCCTTGCTCCAAGTCGTGTGCTCCAAGAAGAAGAGTTCCAAGTGACGCGAGTTAGTCTCACGCACACATCCAGCAAGAGAGCAGCCTTGAGAGTGAGCCCAGCTATAGCAATTGAGCGAAGAGCCTCCTGTGGGTGCACGAGCGAAGTGGGTGGGACTTTTAGTCCCACCTCAGAAAGTTAGAAGTGCACAAAGTCGTTTATATTGAATTTGTGTTTTTAGCATGTTGCCTTAGAACACGGGGTGAGGTCCCCTCGCCCGCTCACCAGCCTCGTCCGTGACCCACGCCTACACGGACCTGGCCGACCTGTTTACCTAGCACTCCTCGCACACCACCCACACCGGTGCACGTGGATTTGGGTGCGCGTAACCCGACCCGAATACACAATTGACTGGCTCTAGGAGAGCGAACCTGGGAGAGAAATAGAGAGAGAGTGTACGCGGGGAAGGGTAGGGGTAGGTTTTGCACTCTCGTGTGTGCAGGGAGAGGAAGAAGCGGAGAGGCAAAGGCACTGTAAGGAAAGGAAGAAGACTGCAGAGGAAGAAGATGGAAGAAGAAGAAAGGAGGTACGCTGCTGAAGAGAAGGAAAAGGTAGAAGAAAAAGGTAGAGAAGGAAGGAGAAATCAAGGAAGAAGAAGACCAAAGTTAGAGAAGAAATCAAGGAAGAAGAGAAGTCAAAAAAGAAGAGAGAGAAGCCAAGGCAAGCACGTAGAGAAAGAGAAGAACCAAAGAAGAAGAACAAGGAAGAAAAGAAAGAAGAGAGAAGAGAAGCTGAGAAGGAAAAGGCAGAGAAGGAAAGAAGAACCAAAGAAAGGAAGAAGAGAGAGAGAAGAGAAGATCCAAAGAAGAAGAATCAAATACTTTTACATCTGATTAAATTTCTCTTTTATTGCTACAATTCTATTCATAAACTCCTGCATTATATTTTGAATTAGATTTTGAGTAGATTTAAGTGTCCAAAATACATTATTGAGATTAGTGAATAAATTCCATTTGCTCCCTGTGTTTGACCTCGAATACTTAGGTTTTCGAGTAATAAAAACTTCTTATTTGTTTACAAGGCAATTTCACCTATACTACGACTCAAACAGTATTTTATCTTTAAAACCTCGATCTCGCCTCCTGGCAACATTTCAACGCCATTGTCGGGGACACTTTCGCCCTTCGATTTCACCCTATTAATAACCCCACTTAAGCAAAAGAGAGTCCCTAAACTCTATAAGTGAACGTACCCCACTTCTTTAGGGTACATATAATATTCCACTTAACAGGCTAAATGAAACGACCGGTGTGCAAAGGACCCTTCCAAAAGAAGCATTTGCGCAGAACATCAATTCTCTTCAGGATGGAACCAGGCAGCCTAAACATGGATAGGAGGAAGACAAGGATAGCAGAAAGTATTGAATTCGGCAAAATCAATCTACCTCTTTATATAAAAATCTGCCACACCAACCTGCCATTCTCAAAGAGATCCTCTAAAAAAGCTACATCCAATCTTTCTTCTTCATCTTCTTGGCTTGTAGGGGAAAACCAAGATAACATATAGGGAGAGCAACCACTAGTGTCTACAGGACAAAGGACAACTCCTCCTTCCACCTACATGTATCATCAAAGCAAATCAGAGAGGACTTGGGTCATTGATCTGTAGTCCCGAAATCTCACTAAAAATGTCCACCACATGTTTTAGGACCTCCGCCTCATGGACCTCTCCTTCAACAAACAATACTATATTATCAGCAAACTGCAAAATGGGGGTCAAATTTAAAAACAAAGGATCCCACTTGGGTCAAATTTAAATCTCATTCCCTCTCTAACACTAAAACCAAGAGACATATCAACCATAATGCCTTAAGTGGGATCAAATTCTCAGCTCCATTGAGACAATTTATTTGTTTGGGCTGCATACACAATCTTAATGAGAAAAGAGAGAACTCTATCTACCATATAAGTCCAACTTGTGTATGAATATGATTCAATCCTTTGGTGTACCTTATACCATGCACATTGATCTCCACTGAGTATCCATACAACTAAATACAATAGACTTTAGATGCACCTAACCTTCGATCAAGGAACTACATCTAGGTGAACAAATGTATAACCCATCTCTTTTGGGAAATGAACAAACCTACTCCACGTGCATGCTATGCTAATGCCCTCCCTTTGAAGTGCAAACTCACTAGCATAACCCCATGGTTACAGTTCTCTCACCTTAGTCGGGACCATGAATCATCATCACCATGACTAATCAATTAACACATTTTAAAAATAAGCGAACTGAACCTATTGGGAATTTGAATAGGTCTTAATTTGAGAAAAAGTCTAATTTAATTCTATTAAATTAATTGGAGAAGTTATTGGGAATTTGAATAGGTCTTAATCCTATTAAATTCTTGGAGAAGCTATCATGAGCGACTAAGAGGAGGGGAGAGGTTCTTAGTTTTCTAAATTTAGGAAGTGGGTTTTGGCCTTTGGCTTAAGGATCAAAGGTGTAGGTTTTTGGGTGATTTTCTAAGCGATAAGCTTAGGACAAAGGTTTGGAAAAGTGGTTGTCCTAGATTGGATTTTTGGTGAAGGTTTAAGGGCATGCCACATGTCCTCTTATCTTTAAATTAAACACAAAACACCTAAATAACCTAATTATGCATGATGATTATAATACAATATGTGTAACCTATATACACTAAGCTAACTAAGTACCAAACATAAAATAAGCAAATTATCTTAAATAAATATGCATCTATCATACCTTCATGCCTATCCCTTACTAGTCCCTAGCAAAACAGAAATCGTGCAAGGAAATAGGAAAGCAATTTTAAGGAAAACAAAGACTATGTAAGAAATCAAAACATGAACTTGAGCTAAGCCAAATTAAGAAACTCGATATGATTTTTCACCATTATGAATGAAATCGTACACAAAATCTTAACGATAACGACTCAAAAGTTCTAAAGTATTGACTTAAATGTGGACTGCCTAAGTCAAATTAGAGATCTTATTTGCTTTAAGACAGGTCTCGAGAGCATCGTTTTATGGCTCTATCAACCCACCCAAGGTTCAAATCGAATGTGAAAAATAAGCATATTGTATGTGTAAAGAGTGACTCATCAGATGGGCAACTAGGTTAACTCCAAGTATTCAATAAGGGTTAGAATATCCCTTCGCTCTAACTAACCCCATTTTCATATTAACCTTACTAAGACTTGGCAACTTTCTCCTTACCTGTTTCTATCCCGAGGTTAACACTCTAGGCATATATTTCCTCAGTTGGACCCTAAGTCTCTTTTCTTAATTATTTCATCTTCATATGTTTCCTTTTTCTTTTCATTTTTTTCTTTTTCTTAAAGGTAACACCCATATGTAACAAAGTGCAAATTTATTTGAAATTTCACTACTCTATTTTTTTAACATTATTCTTCAAATCATTTTTCTAGGTGAGTGGTTCTCCTTCATCAGCTCAAGAGCATTTCCTAAGCAAAGATCAAAAAGCTAAAGGCGTGAAGCTGGGATTTGGACATCCTACAGCTAGGGAGCATACCTAGTGCAACATGCCAACCATACCTGCAAAGATCAATTAACCCTCAAACTAAACCTTATTGACTACTAAGGACTCAATAGAAGTCGCCCAAAAGATGAGTTAGTGCAAGGTGTAAGTGAAGATTACTTAAATCTTAAAGACCCTATAAACTAGAGGGTAGGAAGATAAGTCATGTATGTATCACTCTTTTCAACTTAATAATTTGGGCTCTTTTAATTCTCATCAAGGATTCAGGAAACAAATCCACATTTTAGTAAATACTCAAGAAAATTAAGTCAAAAATCAACCTAAAGAATCTAAGCGGGAAGACTTTGTACATTTCTTAAGATCAGTAAATCCTCAAAATAAAAAATTTTCAATCTTTTATATCTCAAACTCTAGAAACACCGTTATTTTTTTTGCAATGTTTTTTTAAAACAATTTTTGGCATGCTATATGTAAAATTTTGGAGACAAAAAGTGACTCAAAATATTCTCGACCCCTCATGCCTATTTCATGCAATGTCCTCAATGCATGCAATAAGCATAAGAATGGAAATGGATATCACCTGACAAGTCATGAGTTATGAATAAATACAACTTGAACATCTCCAGACCTAAATCAAGCAAAGCAAAGACAAGCTAACCTAATTTGTTGGGTTGCCTCCTAACCAATGTTAAATTTTATGTCTACAGCTAGACATGGTTTAGTCAGTTAACCCTCCAGGAGGGTTATAGTCTCTTTAGGGGACATCTGGGCAAGGTAGGGTTTAAGTCTCTATCCATTTACAGTAAAAGTTTGCCCAGTTTTGATATCTACAATTTCTACAGCCTCATTACTAAAAGGTTTGACCACAATGTACGATCCTATCCATTTAGATCTCAACTTGCCCGGAAACAATTTCAACCTTGCATCAAATTACCAAACTCTTTGATTAGGCTCAAAGGTTTTTCTAAGTATATTTTTGTTGTGGAAGGCTTCAAATGTTCCTTTGTAAATCCTCAATTTTCATAAGCCTCACGCCTAATTTCCTCAAGCTCAGTTAATTGGAGCCTCCTATGACCACTAGCCAAATTTAGATTATAATTGCATTCCTTGACTGTCCAATAAGCTCTATGCTTCAATTCTACCAGGAGATGACAAGGTTTCCCATAAATTAATATATATGGTAGCAAGCCTATGGGAGTTTTATAGCCAATTCGATAAGCCCAAAGTGCATCTTCTAATCTCGCGAACCAATCCTTTCTATCATGTCTCACAATATTTTGTAATATGTGCTTAATTTGTCTATTTAAGAACTCAGTTTACCCATTTGTTTGGGGATGATAAGGTATAGTAATCCTAAGGTTCACCCCATATTTCTTTAATGAAGTTCTGAACTAGGCATTAGTAAAATGACTACCACCATCTCTGATTAGGCATCCCAAATGTTGAAAACATATTCTTCTTTACAAAATCAACTACGGCCTTGTGATCATTCTTTCTAGTAGGAACAGCTTCAATCCACTTAGAGACAAAATCAACTCCAACCAAAGCCATTTGATGGTGGGAAGGGACCTATAAAATCTATTCCCTAAACATCAAAGATTTCACAAATCAAGATCAGGTTAAGGTGCATTATGTCCCTTCTGGTCATATTCCCTAAAGTTTGTCACTTGATACAGGTCATAACAAAGTTCATCTTTATAAAGTGTTGGCCAGTAAAATCAAGATTGCAAAATCTTCGCAGCCATTTTCTTCCCAAAAAAATGGCCACCACAAGCTTAATTATAGCAAAAAGAAAGCAAACTTTCAACCACAAGGATACATCTTCTAATGATCTGATCAACACAATGTATAAATAACAAAGGGTCATCCTAGATATAGTACTTTTCTTCAGATAGGAATTTGTCTCTTTGTTGTCTGGTCCAATCACTTGGGATTTTGTCTGCAGCTAAGTAATTAACCAATTTAGCATACCAAGGAAGACTCTTATTATCTATGACCATCAAGTGTTCATTAGGAAAATGATCTTGCATGGGTAGCGCAGGTCCGATGTGGTCCGAGTCAAGTCTAGAAAGATGGTTGGCCACAACATTTTATGCTTCAGCTTTGTCTCTTATTTCTAGGTCAAATTCTTGTAAGCATGGAATCCATCTAATTTACCTGGGCTTTGCATCTTTTTTAGCCCATAAATGCCAGAGGGCAGAGTGGTCAATATAGATAACCACATGGGATCCAAGTAAATATGATCTAAACTTTTCAAGTCCAAACACAACTACTACAAATGCCTTTTCAATGGTTATATAATTCCTTTGTCCTTCATCTAAAGTTTTTCTAGCATAATATATCACCACGAGTTTCTTGTCTCTTTTCTATCCCAGGACTGCCCCTATAGCAAAATTTGAGGCATTATACATGATTCGAAGGATTGGGACCAATCAAGGGCTTGTAAGATTTGAGTTCGAGTCATTGCATCTTTTATGGCTGAGTAAGCTTGGATGCACTCTTCATTAAAATCAAAAGGGATTTCTTTAGAAATAAGGCTGGTTAAAGGTTTAGAGATCTTTGAAAATTCTTGTATAAATCTTCTGTAAAATCCAATATGTCCCAGGAATTATCTAACTTGTTTAATCGAACTAGGGGGTGGAAGATTGGAAATCATATCAACTTTGGCCTGGCTAACTTCAATTCCTCTTTCTGAAAAAATATGACCTTGTAGAACTCCCTCTTGAACCATAAAATGGCTCTCCTCCCAACTTAGTACTAGGTTGCCTTATACATCTCCTCATGGTCTTGGTCAAGTTGTCTAGGCACAAATCAAATGAGTCTCCAAACACTAAAAAATCACCCATGAAGGCCTCAAGATAATCACCCACCATGTTACAAAAGATGGCTACCTTGCACCATTGAAAGGTCATAGGTGCATTGTGATGCGAAAATTTCGTGATTTGTTATAATGGGTTTTTAATGTTATTGAAACACTCACAATCCGAACAACTTTTAAATTTCTAAGCCTAGATAGGGTAGGTATCTAAGGTCGTCCAAGGAGTCGAATTTGTAGTTATCAAAATAGTATTCTCTCTCTCACTCTCTCAAATCTTCTTTCTGTCTTTTCTTGGGTTTTGTAATTTTTAGGGTTTTCAAAAGCTCAGGCAACAATATTGGAAAACATGCCTAAAATAAGATAAGAAAGTCCTACCTTTCTATGCTTACCCTAGGCAAGTGCACCTAGGGTAATTAGAAAGGTGGAGTGGGTGCACAAAAGCCAAATAACTTAAAGCTTGAAAATTAAGCACACAAAATAATAAATTGCACTTGATATTATAAAAGAACAAGTTTTCTACAAGTACTTGGGGAGCTCAATTGTGTGGAGTCCACACAACTAATCCCCAAGTAGAGGAATGCTTCTACAAAATAAAGACAAGAAGAAGTCAAAAATCTCCTAAATAAATCTAAAGAAGGAGAATCTCCTTTCTCCAAGTATGGCTACTCTTGGACTTGAAAAGGGCTTCTCCTTGCTCCTTCCTTGAATGCTCCTCCTTTCTAGCTCCTCCTAGAGTGGACGTCCAGCATCCTTATCTCCTTCCTGGCCATCCTCCTAGGTAGTGATCCTTGGCTTCTTCCTTGGGAAGAAAGAAGAAGAAGTAGAACACTAAGAGGGGGTAGAATTTCCCCTTGATCCCATGCCTACTCTTCTCCTATAAGGACGATTGTAGGTGGATTTAAGGCAAATAAAATGCTAAAGACAAAGATGAAACTTTTATGGTGGTTATAGGTTACATTTATAGGAAAGGAGGCAAAGGGTTGGCGCTAACTTAAGGAGGCTTAGGGTTAGGTGGCATAGGTTAGATGGAGGGCTAGCATGTGGTCTTTTGGTAGTGGTTATAGGATTAAGGGATGATTGGCACCAAATGAGGGGGTGGATTAGGTGGTGGTTAAGGTGTGGTTAGGTTAATGTTGGCACCAACCTTAGGTTCTAGAAGTTGGTGCCAAATTGGATCGATAGGATTAGTGATAGATACACAATTATTCGTGAGCAAATGGCTATTCATGCATGTTCCTAAGCTATCAAGATGCATTCGGCACTGTATATATTGCATAGCATGCATCATCATGCATTTAGAATAAACAGTATAAATTGTATATTAATTTTCTTATTTTTGTAGCTAGGGGAGAAGGTGATATATTTCAGGGCCTCGGATTGAAGATTCAACTATTCGAATCTAATTAGGGTGACAATCAGAGTCAAACACCTCCAAAATCGCCCTGATTAGACCTCCAAAGCATTATATGCATTCGAGGAAGATCAAATTTCAAGGGGTAGGGTGATGCACATTTGGACCTCAAATGACATATTCAAAAGCACGAATGGGTTCCGGTTGATGATTGCAACCCAATGGCACGAAAATCAACCTAATCCGACATTCGTAGTGTCCCTTATGAGCCAAAAGAGATTGACAGCCATGATGGTGCCACATGGCACCATCATTTCCATCCAAATCACCCACACACACCTATCCTCATCTACAAGCTTTGATCCGGACCGTTGGATAGTCATCCAGTGGCAAGAACTCGCCACATCGCCTACCTCTCAACTCGCCTCACAATCTCTAAAGGGCAAAATCGTGCTTCATCATAACCATTGGATATGCATTCAACAGCCACAATCAAGAGTGACCAATGATAGAACATTGGAGAGAGAACTGCCCTTGCAAGGAGAGGATGGATGATTGAATCCTATCGAATCCTCCTCCCCAACGCAAGTGGACGTGAAATAGCACCGTTAGATCAAGCATGGAGGGCCACGGTGAAGCCATGACAGTGCTCCATCATGCCTCACCGCTCAGTGCGCACAAGCATGCACATCCTCATCCACTCGATCAAGATCCAGTGGATGTACCTTCTCCACATGGCGTCATTGATGAAGCGAAGCTCCACACGCACCATCAAACACGAGTATAGTGCGATCTAAAGGCACGGCTTGCATGCTATCTCCACTCTCCAACATCAATTGAACAACCCTAGTTGTTCCTAGCAATGCCTATGTAGTGCCAGCTTCTATGTGTGCGCGCGTCATGTGAGCTACACGCGATGCACAGGCCGGTTAGCACACTTGGTGTGCCCCATGTGAAATTAATGCCTCTTTATGCCAAATCATTTGTCACATGCTTCCTTTACCCTATAAATACCCCCATAGCTCCCATCCTTCCTCTTAATCCCTTCCTTCTCCATTCTAACCCTCTCTAAAGCTCCAAGAGCCACTCTAAAGCTAGCCCCAAGCCCAAGATGCTCCATTAAAGTAAAAATAAATTTTCACCTTCTCACCCCCTTTCGTGGAGCACCCATGGTCTTCTTCTCACCTCCATTCCGAAAGCAAATCCCATGGTGGGAATGCCCTTCCTCGTCCTCCCTTCATCCGAGCTTTGTCCTCCTTCCTCCATCTCTGTTCTCTCTTATCTAGGCGTCATCCAACTGGCTCGTCCCCCAAGCAATCATCGAGTCATGGGGGTGGATATTCATATCTAAATTATTTTGTCAGTTCTT
Source organism: Thalassia testudinum (assembly GCA_037157565.1). Classification (NCBI taxonomy): domain Eukaryota; kingdom Viridiplantae; phylum Streptophyta; class Magnoliopsida; order Alismatales; family Hydrocharitaceae; genus Thalassia; species Thalassia testudinum. Next base: position 16,536,628 of record JAZHRO010000015.1, on the reverse strand, counting down.
TAGATTACTTTTATTTATTTTCTCTTTATTTAAAAAAAATTGAGAACTAGGAAAAGAGAACTTATACATTAGGAGTTTTTCGACTTTAGGAAATGATACAATAGGACCTGAACAGTTAGACTCTTTAGGTCTTCGAGCTTAATTAGCCTGGGTGTCCACTAAAATATAGACCTATTTCTTGAGTCCTTGCCACTAGGTTTATTTCAATTTGGTTAATAAATTGGGGTGATAAGTACATGACTTATCAACCCGTCCTTTAATTTGTGGGGACTTATAGTGAAAGCATCTACACACTATTTACACTGACTCACTTCTTAGGCAATTTTAACGAAAATTAGGTAGCTAATAAACTTTCTAAGGTGGTATGGCTGGTACGTTGCTATGAGCAACCCCTCATAGTTGGGTGTCCAAAGCCCAATCACACGACCTAATCTCTTTGACCATTGCTTTTAGGTAAATCTTAGATTAGGAAAACCACCTGGTTAAAAAAGAAAAAGGGAAAAACATCCAAAAAGAAAAGAAAAAAATGAAAAATGAAAAAATGTAAAAGAAGAAAAAAATAAATAAGCCACACTTCACCTCACGGGTATGACTAGTAAGTTTCCGTGGGTAAACCCCCATTACCGGTTGTGCAAAGCCTAGCCCAAAAAAATGCACAAATAATCCTTAAACCTAGGGAGAAGTAAGGAAGTTGAATAACCTGGGGAGATATACACTGGGTTAGCCCTTTTGTTGACCCAACAAAAATAAAAGAAGGGAGAAATCTACCGATAGAAAGATGCACCTTTAGGCAAATTTTTCTATTAAGGGTCACCTAAGGTTTGTAAAATCTTGAGGTCCATTCTGATTGACATTTAGTGAGTCTATCACATTTTTACAATAAGATGCTTAGCACCTAGAGTTCTTTTGAACCTTGGGTGGGTTGGGTAGCCATAGAAAGCTACCCCGAAACTCTAAACTCAAAAAATATAAAAAAAAAATAAAAAAGAAGAAAAAGAAAAAAATAATATATCTAATCTTTTTTACAGAATAAGGCAGGGACTTGGGCGATCTGCATTTTGGTAGGCACCCGGGCACAACATTTTCTGATTTTACAATAATATATCTATTGAGTCTTTGTAGCTTAAGCCCTTAGTAAAATTTTCTTTTGTTGGTAAACAACTTATGCCTAGGTATTCAGATCCTAATTCTACCTTAATATATAGCAATTAGTTTAATTTTGCTAGGGACTAGCAAAAGAAAGGCATGGGAGTGTGATAGATACACAATTATTCAAGAGCAAATGCCTATTCATTCATGCTCCTAAGCTATCTAAATGCATTTGGTACTGTATATATTGCATAACATGCATCATCATGTATTTAGAATAAACAGTATAAATTGTACATTAATTTTCTTATTTTTGTGCTTAGCTGAGAGGGTAATATATTTCAAGGCCTCGGATTGAAGATCCAACCGTATGAATCTAATCAGGATGACGATCGGAGTCAAATGCCTCTAAAATCGCCCTGATCGAACCTCCGTAGCATCATATGCAATCCGAGGAAGATCAAAGGTCAAGGGGCAGGGTGATGTGCATTTAGACCTTAGATGATAAATCTGACCACATAGATGGGTTTGGGTTGACTATCATAGTCCAATGGAGCGAAAATCGACCTAATCTAACATCCATACTGTTCCCCACGAGCCAAAGGAGATTGACAGCCATGATGGTGCCATGTGGCACCATCATTGCCATCCAAATCACTTGCACACACCTCTCCTCATCCGCAGGTTTTAATTTGGGTCGTTGGATCATCATCCAACCGCCAGAAATGCACCACGTCACCCACCTCTCAACTCACCTAACAATCTCTAAAGGACAAAATCACACTTGATCACAGTCAAGCATGGCCAGTGATAGCACGGGGGAGAGAGACACACCGTCATAAGGAGAGGATGTGGGATCGAATCCTCTCAAATCCTCCTCCCTAGCACAAGTGGGCATGAAATAGCATCATCGAATCATGCACGGAGGGCCATGATGAAGCTATGTCAGTGCTCCATCATGCCTCATAGCTTAGCGTGCGTGGGCGTGCACATCCTCATTCGCTCGATCATGATCCAATGACTGTGCATTCTCCACATGGCGCCACTGATGAAGCGGAGCTTCGCATGCACCATCACACGCTGGTAGAGCGTGATCTAAAGGTGCAGCTTGCGTGCAATCTCCACCCTCCATCATCAATCAAATGACCCTGGTTGTTCCTCACAACACCTACACAGTGCCAGCTGCTGCATGTGTGTGTGCCACGTGAGCTGCGTGCGATGCATGGGCCGATGCATGCACTTCGTGTGCCCTGCACTGCAATTAATGCCTCTTTACACCAAATCACTTGGCACATGCTTCCTTTACCCTATAAATACCCCCATAGCCCCCATCCTTCCTCTTGATCCCTTCCTTCTCCATTCTAACCCTCTCAAAAGCTCTAAGATCCACTCTAGAGATAGTCCCAAGCTCGAGATGGTCAATTGGAGTAAAAATAGTTTTCCACCTTCTTACCCCCATTCGTGGAGCACGTGTGGTCATCTTCTCATCTCTGTTCCAAAAGCGAATCCCATGACGACGACACCCTACTACGTCTAAGCTTCGTTCGAGCTTCATCCTCCTTCCTCTGTCTCCATTCTCTCTCTTCTAGGCATCGTCCGACCGACTCGACCCCCAAGTAGCCATCGAGGGGGATTTCTCGCACTCTTTGTATCTTTTAACTCTTTCTAGTGTAGTTTTCTTTTTTGCAATTAGTTGTAATAAACATTGAAGTATTTATCTAGAATGATTCTCTCTCTCTCTCATATTTTGCAAGTAGAATAGAATAGTTGATATTTTTCAAACTTATTTCTTGTCAAATAAAATTCCAAAAAAAGTTAGAAAAGCTAAAACTCTTCAAAAATAAATAAAAGCAAACATGGTTTTTTCTAATTGAATGGTGCCTTCCCATGTTCGACCTAGAATTCACCATCTCAATTGCAAATATTTTCTGATAGCTGATTTTTACACAACTATGATGACGTGTTTTTCAAACTCTGACTTTTCTCGTGAATTCCAACTAATCATTTTGGGGGATGCCCTGCCTCATTCTTCCTTCGTCTAAGCTTTGTCCTCCTTCCTCCATCTCTATTCTCTCTCTTCTAGGTGTCGTCCAATAGGTTCATCCCCCAAGCAGCCGTCGAGGGGGATTTCTCACTCTCTTTCTATCGTTTACCACTTTCTAGTGTAGTTTTATTTTTCATAATTACTTGTAATAAACATTGCTCTACTCTTATAAGATAGTTGTTTCCTCTCTCTTTCGCTCACTCTCTCTTTCTTCTCACTTTAAATATTTTCTTAGTAGAATAGCTAGGTAGAGTAGCTTAGATAGATAATCCTCTTCCTGGTATTCTCTTTATCTGAAAATAGCAAAAAAATTAGAAAAGTGTAAAATACCAAAAAAACTAAAAGCAAACATGATTTTTCCTAATCAAACGTTTGCCTCCCCACGTTCGACTCGGCACTCATCGAGCCTCAGTTATTTTATTTGATAAGCAGATTCGACTATAACGATCGAATTTTCTCAACTCGATTTTTATTGCTCAAAATCATGTCAATCAATTAGGGTTTAGTGGTGTTTGGATGGTGGGGATTAATGTAAGTTTGTGCGGAGCCTAAGGGATCAAGTATACACTAGAGGGTGATGAATAGTGTAATATCTATTTCTATGAGAATTTAAAAAATCATTCACCATAGATCAAAAATTAAATAAGCACAAACTAGAAAGATAACACTTGATTTAGAGTAGAAACCCTTTCGGGTAAAAACCACTACCTAAGCCTCCCAGCTTAGGATTTTCTCAACTAGTGGACGCTGGTCAAATCCACTAACATACCACTTGAACGAGAGTGACACAACATCTTACAAAACGTCTTCCCTTACACCTAACCAAGAGAAGAACAACGGTACACCCAAGACAACTTGGATTCCCAGATCAAGAATAATATAATATGAAGAAAATAGCAATAATTCCTATGGAACCTCACAATATTAGAACAAACTGAGCTTTCTTGAATCGCAAAGAAACGTGCTTTGAATAGCAATAGTTGTAGGCGTAGAGGCGCGAAAGCACTAGAGATAATATGCGTGTTTTGCTTTTTAAAAGCTCTTGAGGTGTGTTTTTGAAGAGGGGGTGAAGGTCATATTTATAGGTGTTTTCCAACCTATTTTGGAAATACTAAAAATATGGCTTTGATCTTTTAAATAAAAGTATTGATCGATTCAATGTTGATCAATTAAAAGATAATATTGATCATCTTAATAATTTCAAAGGAAATTTGATTGTTGGAATATTTTGATCGATTAAATAAAAGGAGTTGATTGATCAAAAGGTAATATGACCATTAGAGGTCTTTGATCAATTAAATTAAGGAGTTGGCCGATCAAGGTCTGGTCGATCAAAAACTAGTATTGGTCGATCAATAGTAGAAATGACTTAGGTTCAAAAGAAAATGATTTTTGAGAATATTGAAAACTTAGCATTTGTTATCCAATTGAGGTTCCTTACATAGTTCTAGACTCAATAAATATAAAACAGTCTTCAAGACTTCTTCATCACACGAATTGTTTGAATAATCTTGATGAGGACACATCATGCTTTGATTTGATTTAACCTACAATGGTTAGTCCTCAATAAAAACATAATTTTGTTATATCAAAACAAGGGTATTAACAATTAGGAGATATGTTTGCACCAAATGGGGGTAGTTATGGTGGTGTTTTTGGAGCCACCTTAGGGTTGGTTATGTGGATGGTGGTAGGTTGAAGGGATGCTAGGTTTTGGTGCCAAGTTGAAGCGATTTGAAGGGGGGTTGGTGGTTGAATTATGTTGGTGCCAAAAAGGAGGGAAGGTGGTAGTTTAGGCGGATGGGGGGTCGGCCATGAAGTGGATAGGAGGTGGTGTAGGAGCTAAGTTAGGTTAGCTAGCTAAGCTAAATTAGCTAGTAGCTACTAATAGAGGGTAGAAGCTAAGAGGAGTTGTGATGTGCCTCCATAGAGCTGGTCATGTAGACACATTTATTTCGCATAAACTGTCTATTTATGCATGTTAGGTGTACAATTGCATTTAGCATTATAAATTTTGCATAGCATGCATCATTCTGCATTTAGATTATTTTGCACAAATTTTTGGTTAATTTGCCCTTTCTATGACTAAGGGATAAGGCAACATCATTTTGGGGCCTCGGATTGAAGATCTAACCATACGGATCTGATCAGGGCGACAATCGGAGTCTAATGCCTCTGTGATCGCCCTGATCAGACCTTCGTAGCATCAGTTGTAGTCTAAGACAGATCAAAGGTCAAGGGTCAAGCTGGTGTAAATCTACACCTCAGATGACTAATCCAACTGCACGGATGGGTTCTCATCAACGATCGCAGCTTAACAGCTCGAAAATCAGTCCAATCCGACATCCGTGGCACCATCTTCAAGCAAAAGAAGATAGACGGCCATGATGGCACCATGTGGTGCCAGAATAGCTGCCCAACGCTACGGGCCTTCCTCTTCTCATCAAGCGCCGTTGGATCTTCATCCAACGGCTGTTTGCGTGAGGAGCTTCAAAACCAAAATCCGACACAAGTACAAGTGTGGCACAATGGTCAGAGGAGGTGTTCCCAAGCCATGGGCATAGGTTCAATTCCCACCCATGGGAATATCCACGCAGCTGTGAACTCCGATCGATTAGAGTTGCACGATCCTCATCAAATGGTGGAGATTTCTACACGTGGCACAAGGAGATGTGCATGCACTGCACGAGCGATTCAACGTGCTAGTCCACACGAAATTGTACGCACGGTGGGAAGAACTGAGGTGCACTCTTGCATGCGATCGTTGCGTCATGATAGAAGATCAACAACCATCGCCTTAGCCAATCGCGCACCAGTCAGGTGACCGGCTAAGTAAGAAACCAACCGGTCACTCAGGGCACGAGCCTCTCTGCGTGACAATACCCTACAATCAGTTGGCGCGATTTATGATCAGCTAACTTCTCAGTTAGCTGTCATGAGTCTCAAAGGCTGGAAGCTCATCAAACGTGTGATGCGCATCCAACAATCGAGCTTCTCTCCCATGCGATCAAGTGGATCTCAGCAATGCCTCTCGCCCACGCAATCAGCCATGTGATGGCCATCCAGCAGTGACTAATCTCAACACGCAAGGAGTCCCAGCGTGAGATAAGGCGTCTGGAGCTCTCATTAGCCATCTGATGAAGGCTTGAAGTGCGATCTTGCATGTTGTGTAATGCGTGCTCTTCAAACGTGAACATGTGGGAGCAGGATGCATGGTCCTTGTCTTGTGCCATGAACACATGATCAAGATTAAGGATTTGACTCGCTCCTTGGGGCCCAGATCGAGATTATTTTCGATTAATCTACTTCTACTGATCCATCTGATGTTTAGCTAAGGGAGCAGCGTCAAACGACCGCAGTTGAATGGTATCAAAGGGACCTGAGGTGAAAGCTAAGGGAAGAACCTTCTCCCCAATCTCTCCCTCTAACTGGTTGGATTGACTGGAAAGAAGTAGACCAAATCGTTCCTTTCATCTCAAGATGGGTTCTAGGAGTCTGTAGATCTTTAGGCTATCCCACCTAAGGACATGTTTGATTGTTTGTATTGTAGGGCACCTTTCTTTTCTCTTTCCTCCCACTTTGCCATGGATCCTTCCACATCCTACTCGCATTTCCACTCTTACCCTCCTACCACTACTTACTCCCAAGATGATTACTATCCCGACCCGACTTATGACCATTCATCAATTAGTCGGGATAACTTTGATTGAGGATACAATTCCAAACCTCCGTGTTCAGGGTCTAACCCTGGACACCATGATTTTGATTTTTATCCTTCTCCTAACTACATCGATTATAGATCGCCACCCTTCTATGGACAACCTAATATGATCTACAATCAAGAAGGATATGCTAATTATAACCCTTACCCTCACCAAGATTACACTGCATATGGGTCACCACCCCTTTTGAACAATCAGAAACGACCTATTATCAGGAAGGCACCCAGGAACCTCAATTTCTTGACTCCCCTGGACTGAACCCAAACCCACCCAACCTGAACCAAACCATTTTATTTAGGTAAACCAGGTCTAAGATAAGGTGTTGACTAACTTAAGGAACACCATTCAATCTTTAGAAGCTCAGCCAACACCCTACACTGAAGAATTGGAGCCTTTGATTGAAATAATTGATGATCTTAACAAATCTTTGTTGGATTGGCTCCAAGATGTTAAGGATAAGGACCTGGGTGAGTTTCTACTTGGGAAATTGTCAAAATTGAGGATGAGATTTGTGATTGCTCTAGTCTAATCTTGGGATGATTTCTAGGATGAACCCCCTTCAGGAGAGCCAATGTCAGAACTCACTCAGGCACTTGTAGGGGGGACACATTTTACGAGACTAGGGATGACCATTTTGGTCTAGAACAGCCAATTGAGGATGAATTGATTTCTTCACCCGAGATCCTTGAACCAGGGTATGAAGAAAAATGTCTCTGTGGACCAAGGAACAACATATGATCTTGAGACGTATATTAATGCAGATCCTGAATTCTTTGATTCTGATGGTGAAGAATCTTTATGTGATGTCTCACCTGAGTTTGAGGAAGATAATTTTAGTGAGACATATGGGCTTGAGGAGTGTGATGAATCATTTAATAGTCAAGTAATTGAGGATTTTGATCCCATCGAGGCTAGCATAGAAGATTAAGATCTTGTCTTCATGATTGATTCAATCAGTAGCCCCATTCCTCACACACACCCCATTAAGCATAATGATGATTCTATTTTTGAGATCACCGGACCCAAGTAAATTCTGATTCAGCCATAAATCTTGGACTTGGATACTTTAAATGGGGTGCATAACATGCAGGAGGTCCCGGAATCCGAAACTATGATTATGGAGAATAAGAGCTGGGAAATGAAGATTTGGGAAGCCAATTCTGGGGGAAGTAGAAGTCTGAGTCTAAGGGTTCCTATTTGCCTAAACCCACCAACCTTCTACCAGGACCCTTATGACATTTTCAACTCTAAGGATGTCCAACACAAGCACAAATTAACAAATTATCTTTTTGACACAAATTTTCCTATTGTCTGACTTTTTGGAATTGGGTTGCATCCTTACAAACCGTAGGCCCAACCTCGCTTGCATAACGATCTCAGGTTCCGGGTACCTTTTATCCAGAACCTTAGAACTACTCGACCGTGAGGCATGGGTCTACACCACAATCTGATCCACATCTGTGGACATTCTCTGCTAGTGGGTCTTGAGGTTAATTTTTTCATTCTGATTCTGACCTGCATTTGTGAATTCTTTATTTCCTCTTTGCTTGTATAATGTGCCTAGCTGAAGGCAATAAATTTAACATGTATACAGCCTCCTTTTCATCTCGTAGCCGACTTGCTAATCATGAAATTCAGGTGCTTTCTTCTCTACTTTGCTCTTTTTCATGTCATTTAATACAAGGCGGATATTGCATTAGATAGAAATGAGGGGTGGATATTCATCTCTGAATCATTTTGTTAGCTCCATAGATTCTTTTTATTTTCTCTTTATTTTAAAAAAAAAAAATTGAATTAGGAAAAGAGAACTTAGGCTTTAAACAATTTTCAACTTTAGGAAATGATATAATAGGACCTGAACACTTAGATCCTTCAGGTCTTCGGGCTTAATCAGCCTAGGTGTTGGTAGATCTCGAATAGGTTGTGTTAATATAGTGAAATTATCGTTGAAGTGAGTATAGCTGTTAACCTAAATCGAGTCTAATCATCTTTCACAAAAATTCTTTTTAACCTGGCCTACTTAATTTTATCTTGGTCACTTTTAGGCCCAGGGTCGATCTCAAGGAGGCAGGAATTAAAGGTGAATAAGTTTATATGCCTTTCCTAAAATGTATTTCTTCCGTGTGTTTATTATGTTTTTATTTTTTTTTATTTAAGATTTTTTTGTTGATAATATTGTCCTTGAGGCATACCCTCAAAATCAAGTTCTTGGCTTTGAACCAAATTGTTCTTGACTTTGAGCCAACTTAGGGTTTCCAAAAAAACTAGTCCTGCTATTTGCAAGACCGAGTACCTTCAAGACAAGGATTATCTTTTCTCTTTTACTCTTTTTCTTATCTTTTTAATAGCAGAAAATAAAAGAGAAATAAAAACAAGGTAGGTTGCTTGTAGAGAAAGGAATACTTAGCTTAATATAATAAATACAGTCTTTATATATATAGATATGTATATAATATATATATGGGGTGGAGGTGGAAGTGGAAATGGAGTGTAGCATAGTGTTGAGTTGGTCCACATCTAGTAAGATGCAACCAACAAGATGAATGCCACGTAGAGTGTAGGATGAATGTGTAGGAGTGTGTAAGGAGGCTCTTGCTTTGCACGGGTACCGAGGAATATCAGCAACTAGTGCAGATATTCCCGCAATATAATGAGCGGTGGAGTGACTAGTGCAAGGGCATATGGATACAGGTAGGTGATGTGTATGTATATATATATATATATATAAGGTTATAACTATATAGGTATATATGTAGTTGTGTGTGTATATATATATATATATGGATATATATATATATATATATACGTGTGTATATGTATAAATATATGTGTGTGTGTGTGTGTGTCTATATATATATATGTATGTATGTATGTATGTATGTATGTATGTGTAGGTGTGTACAAGTGAGTGTACGAGTGTGTATGTGTACGAGTGTGTGTGTGTATGAGTATGGGTGTGTTCGCTGGCGGGTGAGTGTGAGAGAGGGGACAGAGTTAAGTTGTCTGGCGGGAGCATCCGCTGTCTGATCTCGTAGGAGCATGGGCGCCCAAGGGCTTCACACGGGCATTGGAGGGAACGCACGCGCTGTCTTCGTGCACAGGTGGGTGCGGGAGTGCAGCATAGCGCACTGCGTAGTGCAGCGCACAGCGCTCCGGGCAGGAGCAGGCACGGGCGCAGACGCGGGCGACCGGCTGGAGCGGGTTGCGGGCGAGGAAAGAGAGCGCTGTGCCACCGGCTAAGTGAGAAACAAGCCGGTGGCTACAGCGTCGTGCTGAGAGGCATGAACAGTGGCTACAGTGCCGTGCAGAGTGGGCGACTAGTAGCGGCTAGTTCTACGTGTGCGAGCGCGTTGGGAAGCCCCTGCGCGCGCGGGGAGAGCTCGTGGAGGTCTGCTGGCGTGCGGGCGGTGGCCTGCGCTGCTTCAAGCTACCGTTGCTGCTGTTGGAGCTTCCGAGCTTGGAGCTCTGACAATGGCAGCGAGGGTGTTCAGCGGTGAAATCAAATGGTGAAACCACCATGCCCACCTGCTCACGAAGGAGCTGGGCGGTTGTGGAACTCACGGTGGTGGTCGTGGGACCCCTGTGAGCTTTCTCCTGCCCGCAGTGTGTCTCTTCAGTGAGAAGAGATACTACGTATGGAGAAGGAGAGGGGAGGAGGTTGGCCTGACAGTGGAGGAAAGTGTCTGAAGGTGGTGTGTGTTCAGGCTTCCGGCGCAAGGGAGAGGGCAAGGCCTTTTAAAGAAGAAGACGCATGCCACCGCTATGTTGCTGGCATTGCATGTCCAGCCATGTTGCTGGCAGAGGAATGGCACGAAGAGGTGCATGCCCCATGCCCTGCAGCCGCGCGAGAGAGAAGATTTCAAAGTCAAAATAAAAAAATGAAAATGGTGAATTTGCAATGCAGCCCTTGATGAAGATGTTAATTAGATTGCCAATTATTCACTCTCCTCCCCTCTTTTAAAAGAAAAGCATGCATGTGTCTATGTACAAATGCCACTATTGCTACATAAGATGCAATGGCAGTGCTAGGAAATAATACAAGATGGCATAATTACTGGTGTATTTTTGCTGTGCAATCAGGTGTCCACTAAAATGTGGACTTGTTTCTCCAGTTCTCTCCATCTTAAATTCATTTCTAAATTGGTTAAATAAGTTAGGGTGATAAGTACATGACTTATTAACCCACCCTCTAATTTGAGGTGACTTATAGTCTAAGCATCTACACATTATTTGTAGTGACTCACTTTTCAGCAGTTTTAACGAAAATTGGATAGTTAATGAACCTTCTAGGGCGGTATGGCTAACAAGTTGTCGTGGGTAACTGCCCATTGGTCGGTTATCCAGAGCCTAGCCACACGATTATTCTCTTTCTGCTGGCTTTAGGTAAATCTTAGATCAAGGAAGACACCTACCTAAAAAAAAGAAAAGAAATAGAAAAATATTCAAAAAGAAAAAATAAAAAAAGAAAAAAATAAATAAGCCACACTTCACTGTACGAGTATGGCTGGAAGTTGCCGTGGGTAACAGCCTATTGGCCAATTGTCCAGCACCTAGCTCACAAAATGCATGTTTAATTCCAAACACTTAGGAAGAAGCAGGGAAGTAGAATAAACTGGGGAGATATACACTGGGTTCGCCCTTGTGTTGACCCCATAAAAATAAAAAGTAGGGAAAAAGCTAGAAGTCGGATAGATACACCTTTAAGCAGAATTTCTTTTCAAGGTCACCTAAGGGCATAGAAACTCGAAGTCCGTTCTGTTTGCCGATCAGTGAGTCTATCACAAGGTCAAGAACGGAAACTCCAGCTCAATGAATTAGAAGAGATCCGGCGGGAGGCCTATGAGAACGCATTGATATACAAGGACAAGACCAAGGCCTTTCATGACCGCCACATCCGAAGGAAAGCATTCACACCCAACCAGCAAGTCTGATTGTTTGATTCATGATTAAAACTTTTTGCAGGGAAGCTCAAGTCCAAGTGGACTGGCCCATATGTTGTGATTCACCCATATCCTAATGGGACAGTCCAGATTAGTGACCGCAAATCTGGGCATATATCTACGGTAAATGGCCTACGCCTCAAGTCATTTTTGGCCCAAGAACCTCCTCCACCTGACGAGATTGTTCATGTTATTGAGGACGTATGATTCAGGTTTTGCCCAGCTGGAGGCGTTAAACTCAGCACGTATAGTTAGCATATCCCACATTCCACCATCATCTATACATAACCATTTTTATACATAGCATATTTTCCTTTTAGCATATTTTCTTTCTGCATATTGCATACTAACAGGTTGGCCGGTGCTGAATGTATAATTTTAGGAGCAATTATAGGTGATTTCTACCCATTTTCTCCCTGCTGTATTTATTTCCTTTTTGCATGAGGACATGCAAGAACTTAGGCATGGGGGGGCTAGATACAACAAAACTGAAAATTTTTATGCCAACATTTAGGAAAACCTCAGAGCTGCATGTAAAACGTACTTTAGGACCCTAAATAAAAGAACAACCGACTCCACCTCCAATGCTCGCATTGGAGGTAGAAATCGTCCACAACAGCCATTTTCGACTCACCCGCTCACCTCATGTTCTAAATTTAGGGTCAAGCTGAACGTAACCCGAAAGGAAAATTTTATGAAGTACGAATATAAGAGGTTAATTTTTTATAGCATATATACATAGTGCATCCATGAATAAGATTATTTTATTAAGAGAATGGATTAGGGATTTTATCCTCTAGTTGATTCCTATAATCTGGAATCCAGTATAATTTTTCACACACATGTAGAATTTGCAATGGATTCACAGTGAAGGCTGATAAACATCTTTAGTCTATTGAGAAGAAGCAGTGATTCCTCTCCTGAACCCCTGGACAATGTTCTGGGACTCAGGCAAATTTTCTTCCAAAAATCTACCAAATAGTGTGAGATGAGAGTAGAGTGTACTGGTGCTCTAAGATTAGTACAAGGAATCTGGAGCCTAGATAATTAGGTGATGATACTCTGAGATTAGACATAGTTTTCGTTCTTGGCTCCTACGTATACATTTTGTGTGAAATTTCGAGAGCCACCAAATAGGCAAATATGCAGAGAGCGAGTTTTCATAAAACTTGGGCTAAGGTGGATGGTTACGACCATTCTTTACGGAATCCTCGGTTGAAGGAGGGTATTGATGTCAAGGTCAAAAATACACCGTCCTATCCATCTCTCCCGATGCTGTGAGTAGGCACTTCCACCAAATAAGCCACCCAATGTCTCTTGAGTACCACCAATCCCTAATAATGCCTCAATAAAGCTCATGGATGTGTGCTAGTTCTATTATGTTGAAAAAAAAAAGAAGAAGAAAAGAAAAAAAATGATGAAAAGAAAGAAAAATTGAAAAAAAAATTAGAAAAGGAAGAAAAAGCGAAGAAAAAAAGAGTGAATATTTAGTGTTTATTTCAGTTGCATTGAGGCAATACCACCAAATAAATTTGAGATCCACCAAATATGGCCTTAACCTATTTTTCTGTGTTTTTGACCGCCCGAATACTGGCTGAGGAATTCTGACTTAGTATTAAAGTTATGGAAACTTAATTAAAGTGTTAATGCCAAGTGCGACCACAAAATATAGAGGTCATATATGTGAATCTGGTGAGATTGTGTGCTCTAAGAAAAAGAAAAAGAGAAAGAGAGAATGAATACACAGGAACCATAAGAGAGCATAGTTTTTCCCATATTTCTCTAAGTTGAGTTACTTGATAGTCCGGGAATCTAGATTCTGAGTACTAATCTCTATGTAGCACCAAGTGAGAGTGAGCCACCAAATAAACACCAGTATCCCTCAGACATCCTCTACCTAAGCTTAAAGCCTGATGGAATTCAAAGAATATCTTGAATACCCCGAGGGAAGAAGTCTGCCTATCCTGCTAGAATTTTACTAGGGGTTAAGTACAGGCTTTAGAGGTGAATTAGTTTCTCACTCGAATCCTTTGCAAAAGCTACATAGCTACACTTTCATGATTGTCTGGATTTCTAGAGCATAGGATGAAAACAAAAAGGGAAAAATCTTTAGGCATACACTTGATAAAATAAGCAATCCCTTAGGGACCCTTTTGTGAATAATTTAGTCTTGCATTTGCTAGGGACTAACAAGATTTAGGCATGGGGGAATGATTGCACAGCAATCATAGGTCTTAATTGTCCAAAATTAGGTTAGGACTTAGCATAAGTTAGGATATGCATGCATAAGCATTATTTGCATATTTACTACTTTCTTTTAGTTATGCATAAAATAATGCTATAATGTACTGATTAGGTGCATTATGTCAATTACAGGTAATAAGTTGATCAGAAGGTAGATCTGAAGCTAGATCTAAAGCTGGATCAGAAGAATAGAATAATAATTGGTGTTGCAGCAGAGCTAGAGCAGAAGACCTAGAATAAGATGTAGTAGACAATAATGTAAGGGAGTTAAGGTATGCTATTCTATTAAGTAGGAATAAAGCAGTAAAATGTGAAGAACTTAGGTCCATCCTAGCCCTAGGACAGCCTAGAAGCCTCCCCAAGCCATAGCCACCCTTAGATTAGGTCACCACACCCTAGGAAACCTTAAAACCCTAATTCAAACCTCTATATGGACGTCCAGATAAGTTATAGAACATCCAGAACTCTTAGCGAACTCCCGCACACCTTAAACCCACTTCTGCAGTGTTATTGGACATCCAAACACTTGGTCAGACGTCCAATTTCTGCAGAATAGCCAAGACAGAACTTAGAATCCCTCCTGACTCTGATTGGACATCCAGACAACAAGTCTGGACTTCTGATTTTCCACTATAAGGCGTCTGACACTTTTATTGGACGTCTGGAACTGCTCTCCAGTTCCTGTTTTGAGATTCAAGCCTTGATCTTGGATCTCTAGGTCCCCAAACCCAATTCCAACTCCACAGGAACCTAAATTAAGGTGCCCTAACCCTAGTACATCACCTCTAGACCTCCCTAAGGACCTAATTAGGTCCTCATTAAGCCCAATTGACTTAGATCATAGTCAATTACCATTGCCTAGTCAATTGGACTCATAGGGTCCAATTGATCTCAAATCTCAACCCACACAAGTCCAATTGGACTCAGTGAGAGTCCAATTGACCTAAGCCCAACCTAATTGAGTTATTTCACTCTCAATTATATTCACACCCATTCAATTAAACTTGTGTTAAGTTTAATTGCAATTCCTCCTTAGCAATTAAGGTTTGCAACCCTAATTTAGGGCCTACACCAACCTAAACCCTCTAAGACCTAACCTAAACCATTTTGCCACATAGGGCACAGCCACACACTCACACACACACACCCATTCACGCACACACACTCATCTAGAGTTCTCTAGAACTCTCCTCTAAAGGTGGCGCCACTCTTGGTTGCCAAAATTAGCAACCAAGAGCCATTCAAATTGAGATCCACTTTTTATGGATCTAAGAACCACCTCTCTCTCTAACTTGGCCGGCCACTTATGGGGCTCTCTCTAGAGAGTTCCACACTTCTCTAGAGAGCTTCCCTTAGATCTATAGAAAGACCTAAGGGGTGGCCATTTTCACCCATCCCATTCTTGGCACTCATTCACATTTAGGTTAGCTACATTCACCTCCATTCCAGCTCCACGAGTTGTGCACCATGGATGCCACCATCTCCATGCCAGGATCCTGGATCATCTCCCCAACCTCTCTCCAAGGGTCGGCCTAAGCACCATTGGCCGCCCCTCCTCCTCGCAACCATTCAAAGGCCATCGGAGCCCACCTCCGAATGCCCTTAGTTTCTGCTAGATTAGTAGCTAGTTCTTCATATTTACATGCTTTCATTTACTACTTAGTAGTGTAGCTCTTATTCTCCCCCAATGATGCATGCAAAATCCCCCCATAGATTCCTGTATGCGATCATTTTCTATTAGCTAGATTTATATTTTCAAGATTTCCTTTATAAGTTTTCCTCTACATTTCATGTTGCAAACACCCTTCTGAATGAATGAATGAAAAATATATATTTTTTATATACATATCTTTGTGTTGAAAATCACCATGAGCTTATTGATTGCAATCTACTTCGTGTGATTCAAGCTGCCTGCTCTTCATTTTTATATATTGCAACCAGCATGTCGGTACCAAAAGAAATTGAAGATTTAACTATCAATGCATTTTCTGTAAATAGCCACCATATAACTAGAATTGTGCGTACCGAAACTCATACTTTCACCTTCGTTATCTATCTAACACATGTGCACATAATCAAAGTTCACAATAGAAGTGGAAAAACTTTCATCCGAAGATTGGAAACCGGCGTGCGATTCTAAACAAGTAGAGCAATAAAAGATCGATTTCAGATTTCCATAACGCCTCCCAGAGACGAATGACCAGGACTCCAAGTCCCGTTATCTTTATATAAATATTTTTATTTGATCGTATTACACACTATACTATGATGCATTTTCCTATCACAACATGCTTTACGATACCCAACAATCATTGGCCAGGAGGGCAATGCGACATCCTTACGAGCTTTGGATGAAAAATCCAACCATATGGATGGATCCGGAGAGACGATCGCAGTCCGGCAGCGCAGAAATCAACTCGATCCAAGACCATGTCACCCTCTGCAACAGAAAGAAGAATGGACGACCCATATGCCACATCGCACTATCTAGGATGCCCAACATCAACCAGCAACACCTGCTCCCACCTCTCGATCATCCCCGACCTTCATTCCCAGCCATTGGATCAAGATCCAACGGCTGAGAAGCTCTCCTCCACCGCGCACGTTAAGTTGTCCGCTCGACACATCCGACGTCTTGGCATGTTGGTTTGGGCACTGGATTTCAACGGAGGGGTGCGAGTTTGAGACCAGCGGACCCTCCCCCCCCAAAATTGGCAATTGAAGGCACCGACTGTGAGCATAAGCATGCACAGCTCAGCACCGTAGCAACGCCTGCGCGCACAGGGCAGCGCCAGAACGTGAGCATGCGCATGTGACAAGGAGCGTAAGAGGCACGTGTTAGCAGAGCATGAGTAGTGGGGAGGGTGGATCTTCAGCGACACGGGCTTTTAGTGATGCTTGCAGCTGTCACTAATGGCTCGTGCATGCCAGTAAAGGATTGAAGGCGTTGATCTTCAGCAACAAAAAGGGAGGATCTGTAGGGACATTTACGGACGTCGGTAATGACCCAGATGCGAATTTGTTCTTCCTCCACTATAAAAGGACCTACCCACCAACATTCCAAACCATCTCTTCCTTTCTTCCTCTCACCACCTCCAAGGCTCTAAAGAGAGCTTGTCCCAAGCCCGGGATGCTCCTCTAGAGTAGAAAACCAAATAGTTTTCCCTCCCCTCATCCCTATTCATGGAGCATCCCGTGGCCATCCTCTCACCTCCCATCAGGAAGAAGATCCTCGCTACAATGCCATCCTACCTCGCCCTCCGTCCTCTGACTCCGTCTCCTTTCGTCCTGCTTCTCACCACCTTCCTCCTGGCGACGTCAGAGCAAGTCATCCTCTAAGCAATCGTCGAGGGGGATTTCTCTCACCTCTTTCTTTCTTTCGCTTTCGTAGTGTAGATTTTCCACTTTCGTAGTTGTAACAAATAATTCTTTATAAATAGATGATTGTTTCTCTCTCTCTCTTTCTCCCTCTTTCTCTTAAATTTTTGCAAGTAGATTAGCTAGAATTCATCGACCTGATCTCTTGCTTGCCAGAAATACCAAAAAAACTAGAAAAGATAAAAACGACCAAAAACAAATAAAAGAAAAATGCAAATTTTCGAAACCAAACGTTCGCTACCTCCTCATGTTTGACCCGGGACTCACTTTTTGAGTTTCGGTTATAAATTTTATCTAATAGATGCATTCTATGAGCTATGACAACAGGTCCTCCGAACCCCGCTTTCTACCACACGAAACACGCCTCATCAGCTATCCGCACTGGCATGTAGTTAGTTGTTTCCACTAACAAGTACACACCAACATAATAGAACAGAATAGGGGTTACACCCCTCCACCGCTCTACCACCCTCACCCAACTATCCTAGTTGGCCCCACATGGGCCCAACAGGAGTTGGTGTCCTACCCAAGTCCCTAGCCAGGTGGGTCAGCTCCCCTCCTGTATAATAGGGTAGTCATCTCTCCTCAATACACCTGTACTCGATGGACATCTTATACCCTAATTAGAACTCAACACGGCCTGTATCGATGCTATATTCGTCATCCACTCACATGATACTTCGTTTCCAAGTTTTAGTTCAAGCGTCATTCTAGTTTGCCTTAGTGTTCAAAAGAACCCTAGTCAGTTGCTAACAGTTTGGCATCAACAAGATTAGTATTTTCGTGTGTAAGTAGAGTTCTCTAGTTTACCTTAGAGTCAACACAAACTCTTAATTAGATTGCTAACTGCTACCTGGCTACGAACATGTAAGCTCAAAAAGAAACATACATACATACTCACATGGCATATATATATGTATACATCATTACAATCCAAATAGTTTCATTCGTGACAATAATTGGACAAGCAAGAGGCTTATTCGGAGATCCGGCCCAATCACAAAATGGTTCGTGTCTTAGGGCATTAGAGAACATAACAAATATTAGAAAGTGAGGAGGAGAGACACCACTCTACCTCTACCCTGGAAGGAGGAATGGGGGTGCGAGTGGTCTGCCGGAACTTCCCACAGGTACTGTTAACTCCCTCCTGTGGGTTGCATCGCTCCCAAGTGCGACTCATAATACATTCAAGGGTTCTCACAGGGTCAAGTAGGGTCGTTTTATTTTCAAATAAAATTTTAGTGGTTGAAACATGCTCTAACAATGCCACAACTAGTACCAAAACATTGGAAATTTTTCTAGCTTTCCAACGATACCTTTTAAGCTCAAAACAGAGGTGAATAGACCTTAAAGGGATCAAAAATACCATATGGTTCATGTAAACCAGCCTCAAACTGTCCTGGTTGAGCTGGTCCATGCGAACTAGCCAGTAGCTGCTCCTCCTAGCCTCGCTACATGTCACGCCTCGGTTCAGTGCAACCCACAGCCACAGATTGCAACCCAACCTACTCCCTTGCCACTCGATCACATGTAGAGCATGAGATGACTGTCGAATGCGTGCTCTATCTCACCGGTGCCTTCCTTTCCCCAGTTGTGCGTGCATTGTAATTTAGGTGTGAAAATTGCAATTAGACCCTCAAGGTATAAAATTTACAAAACTGACCCTCGAGTACTCATTTTGGTGTGTGAAGATTGTAGGGACCACCCTAGGGAATTTGGAATTTTCGTGAGGGTCCCTGGGGTCATTTCACACCTTATTGGGAAAAATTTTTGCAAAAACTCAAATCAAATCTCTTCTGATGTGTTAATCGATCATCCTATGGATTTAAACCAATAAGAAGCCTTATTCCTTAGTGTAAAGGGAAAGAGCTTCATCATTACTACACTTAGATCCATATTTTGAGGATGAACGATCTTAGCAATACATCTTGATGTAGACACATCCATTTAGGTTAAAATGCCTATTTACGCATGTTCCTAAGCTTAGAGATGCATTCCATATTATAAATATTGCATAACATGCATCATTCTACATTTAGAATAGTTTGTATAAATTTTAGGTTAATTTGCGTCCTTTTGGGGCTAGGAGAGAAGATCTATTTCAGGGCCTTGGATTGATGATCCAACCGTACTGATCAGATCAGAACGACGAACGAAGTCCAATGCCTCCGAAATCATCTTGATCGGAGTCCCATAGCACATTATGCAGTCCTAGGTAGCTCAAAGGCCAAGGGACAAGGTGGTGCCAATCTGAACCTCAAACGACAAATCCAATCCAGATCGACGATTACAGCCCAACAGCACGAGAATCGACCCAATCCGACATCCATGGTGCCACCTACAAAGGGAATGGACGGCCATGATGGTGCCACATGGCACCATCACAGCCACCCAAAACCATCCAAGCCCCTCTACTCCATCTTGCAGGCAGTGCCATCATGCGTTCTCAGTCGTTGGATCGCGATCTAACAGTTGAGAATCACCTCAGCGTGCCGCTCTACTTCAAAGGAGAATGAGGAGATGAAATCTTGACTGTTGGATCGAGATCCAATGGTTAGGAGCGAGTGCACACAGTTTCATCCTTTCAACCATTTACCACCGTAGCACGTTAGAGAGAGCCTTCATTTAGTCACCATCGGCGTGCGATCGAAGCCCCACACACAGAATTAATCCATTGAAGAACGCAAGTGGGTGAAATTCACCTGTTGGATCTGATTGGGAGGCAGAGAATGAGGTGGCGTGGGATGATTAGCGCCGCGCGATCTGAACGTGGTGATAACGCGTAAATCAATGAGCAAATCAACGCACTATCCGACACGATCAGAAGGGCGCGATCATCGCGCCATCGTGGCCACTCTTCTTGGATCCAACAATGGAGAGCACCTTGCACGATGATAGCATGCGCACTGCGTGCGTGTGTATGAGCGTGAGCTGGGTCCTATAGCGATGTTTGTGGTTGAGCTACAGTGACGACTTTGATGTCGCTATTGATCATGGACGATCAAAGCTTCTTCTCCTCCACTATAAAAGGACCCCAACCCCTCCCATTTTTCTTCATCTCTTCCTTTCTCTCCCTCACCACCTCCAAGAGAGAGCTTGTCCCAAGCTTGGGATACTCCTCTAGAGTAGAAATCAAATATTTTTTCCCACCTCGCACCCTCATTTGTGGAGCATCTCATGGTCATCCTCTCACCACCTTCGGGAAGAAGATCTTTACCTCAACGCCGTCTTGCCCCGTCCACCTTCCTCTGATGCCGTTCTCCATCCTCCCACCTCTCACCACCTTCATCCAAGCAACATTAAAGTAAGTCATCCTCCAAGCGCCCGTCGAGGGGGCTCTTCTCATCTCCCTCTATCGTTTATTTGCTTTCTAGTGTAGTTTTCCGCTTTTCTATCTGTAGCAAACTCTATATTGAAAATATATGTGATTGTTTCTCTCTCTCTCCCCCTCTTATTTTGCCAGTAGATTAGTTAGATAAAGTTTTGTCGATTTGATCTCTTGCCTTATAAAAATACCAAAAAATAATAAAAGACAAAAACACCAAAAACAAATAAAGTCGAAGCACGGATTTCAAACCAAACGTTCGCCTCCTTGTGTTCACCTTGGGGCTCATCATGAGTTTCGGTATAAATTTTATTTGGTAGCGATTTTTGCGACTAGGACGACGGGTTCTCCCGAAACCCTAACTTTTCCTCGCAAGAACACGCCCACCACATCCCAAGTCTTCTAGATGTTGAAATGGGCCATCATGATAGTTCCCATGAAAATAAGCTTGGATCAGACTTATGACATTGGGTTTGAGCTCAAAAAGATCACCCTCTTCAAGCAGTCTCGCAAATGGCTATAGTAGAGTGCAGCAAGTTTATAAAAGTCTCTTAGCGTTCACCCTGAGGCAAGTTTTGCATATCCTCAAGTGTCTTCATGATCCTTTCCATTTGTTGTTGGTGGTGTTCCTCAGATGCATCAAGTTGTACTCTGAGGAGGTAAGTGGGATCATTCTCGATCTGCAAGTTGTCTCTAGCCATGATTAGAGAAGATGAAGAAGAAGAAGAGGAAATATAGGAGGTTAGAGGAGCAGAAGTGGGCCTCCTATGATGATATTGTAAGGGACCAGACATATGAGGTCTCAACAACCTCCTACCTTACATGAATGGGAAAGGTAATTACAATGTTGTTGTGCAACACTAGTTAACCTTGGGTTTAATGGGATGATTAAGGATTAGGGTTTCAACTTATCACTCACAAGACTCAAAGACTTAACTTATATTTCCCGAATTAATCAAGCCAGATTGATTAAGGGGGCATAAGGAAGAAGGCTCTTCCCCACATCTGCAGGGTTCTATTGGTGCGGAAATCGTCGTAGGTTAGAAAAATGCATTGTAGTATAGCGACAAAAATCGAATCAACATTTAAAATTTGTATAGCTCGAGAAATGTGAGTTTTGAGGTCGTTCGTAGGGAGCAAAATTGGAATTCAATCCAATAATCAATTATAAAAAAGAACACAATAAACAAGTGACAAGATTAATGATATGCAATAAATAATCAATCACAAATATATTCAATAAATAATCAAATTGTATCTCCAATTCAATAAACAAAAAAATATATTGAAGAGCCTTAAAAGTGGTGGTTGAAACCACAATTTAATCATTTAATACTTGGCTTAATTCCCAACTCAAATCCTCAATTTAGTACTTAGCCAAATTCCAATCAACACGTAGCTTTTCAACTCAGAGTCAAATCTCAAAGTCAGCATAGATGTCTAGATTAAATGGTCAATTTAATGCCAATAGTCAACATAACCATTTAAAGCTAAGCACATGCACAATATTTGCGTAAGTGTTTAGGCACAATTCCTGAGAGCAAAACTCCCTCACCTCCCTCTCAAAAATCCTCTCCTCTCTCTCAACTAGACCCAGATCACTGTTCAAACCCAAATCAGACTGGCCTAGCGTAGAGTGGGGGGCCCACACTCGCAAGGCGTGGGCGAGTGTGCAGGCGTGCAAAGCTCGTGCATGGGGGACCCAACCCCCTGTGTGCTGGGCAAACACTAGCAAGTGCTATTCAATATATACACATTTCAAAATTGCAATCCCGTGATGTGGGACTAAATGAAGCTCGTTACCTTCATGCACATAGCTGAGAAGTGTTCTAGTTAATCCCTACTGCTGGTGTGCTTCTTTCTCTAATCTCCTATCATAAGAGCTTCCTTGAAGTGGCCCGCAGCTGATGAGCTTGGTGGCATGACCAGTGAACAACAGATGGCAGTGGAGGGAGGCAACAATGAACGACAATGACTCTATCTCCGACGAAGACCTGAAACAAAATATGGGCTAAACACCCAAATCAATATGTTCAGGAGGATCTCCGTGTCCTAGGGAACACGGTGGTGGTTTTGATTTGGTGAACGAAGGTCGAACATAGCTGGACGACGTCGAGGTCGTCAGCGAAAGTGTGGGTCATCTGGCATATGGATCTGTAGGTCAAAAGCCCAAATTTCTTTGGGCCTTTTGACCTACGGATCGAGAGGAATGTTTTGGCGGTGGTGGGTCTTGTTTGATGAAGTTTGGTGTGCACGGCGTGGTCGAAAGTGGAGAAGATGAGGGGGAAGATGGGATAGCGTGGTTTAAAATAGGTTCTAGGGGTGTAAAACTAACCTAAGAGAAGTGGGGAGTACGGAACCTAAGCTAGTGGACAAAAGATGGTGGAATTCGTGCCGACTTGCCTCGCTCGACACGAAGGAGATGAATTCTCCGATGAATAGGGACTGTGACAACGAGGGAGAGAACCCTGGCAATAGCACACCAGGCACAAAAGGGGGAGAGGAGTTTAGGCCGTCCAATTTGATTGTTGAATGGCCGGGGGATGGAAGTCGAGGAGGTTGCTGAAGCACAAGTCATAGATGGCTGGAGGAAGAGAAGAAGGATTTTTGGCCGATTCTTGGCTCTGGAAGATGTGGAAATGTCCCAGTGTTTATATAGAATCTATTCCTCTCCTCAATGAACCAATTTCAGAAAGTTTCGACTTGCTTCTAAGTCAATTTTGAAGCTTGAGAAGCTCGAGTCCGTCGACAATGATGGCGGCCTTGATTGAGCTTGTGAAGTAGCTCAATGGAAAGGGGATCTTCTTGTGACCAATCCCTCCAATTTTGGAGCGCTTTGGTTGACAAATCGAGGACTCCTTGATTGAATATCGGCGGTGTTGGGTTCTTTCGGAGTACCTGACATCAATGGCGGTAGGGACTTGTTTGCAAGAGAGACGAGAATCTAAGGGTCTTTTGGTAAGGAAAGTTGAAACCTAGGGGTCTAGATGTAAAAATAGAGATTTTAAGAGCAGAAATGCAAACTAGGTCAAGATAGACTCTGATTGGGTGCAAATTTTGGTGTTGACCTAATTTTGACCCAAGGAATCTAATGGTGATCTTATATTTGGGTTTTGACCATGTTTGACTCGGTAAATTACACACAAGCCTATATCAGGATAAATTTCCATCCGAATCTCTATTTTTGGACAAAATGGGTTCAAATGGTTAAAGTAAAGGTATCAAACCACTTAGAATATTTTTCAATAATTTTTAGGAGGTTTATATTGAATTTATCTTGACCAAAACCCTTTCAATTTGAGTGGGATTGATAATTAGGATTTTTAGTGATATTTTCTTCCTTGCAATGCGTGAAACCCTGATTTCATCAATGTAACCCACTTCTTGGATATTGAAGTTCATTTGACCCTAGATTAACCCCATAGTTAATCTGCATTAATGATGGAATGGTAAAACAACATAATTAACCTCATTTTCCTATCTTCTCAAATAATTCGATAGAAAATTATGATCCTCAGACGATCATTAAGGAGCATTTAACACTGGATTCTCACTAATTAAAGTTAGTTTTGACATATGATGGTGTTACCATCATACCCCCATGCCTAACTTTTGCTAATCCCTAGCAAAATCTTATGGAAAGAACTAGATCTCTAGACCATATTTCTGATGTTCAGGTCCCTATCGGCGCCACTTCTATAGAAATTAGATTAAAATACCAATAATAGGCCTAAAAGTACTCAAGTACCATACAAGATCCAGACCTGACCAACCTCAGCCTTGGGTCAGCCGTGAAGGTTTTTAAGGTTTGCAAAAACTGCCTAGAGGTTCGTTGACCCCAGTGGTTAAAGCACCCGTGCGTATTTGTAGCAAGTCCAGGTTCAGTTTACTAGTGCATTTTTATACGAGAGATAAAGAGGGGTATTTATTTTGAGAGCTTTCTCTCCTTTCTTTTTACATTCCCCTAAATCTAACCTCGGATTGGCTCTAAACACGGTATGTATCGGATTCCTTGTCCCCACCATCAATCCTTGAAGGGTCCCTAGCTTTCAATGCTTCAAGATAGCACTACACATGCGACCATTAGAACTCCTAACTTTAGACACTTTGTGATAGTGCCACCCATGGCATTTTATAGCTAAATTCAGGCCCTGGAAATTGACATTTTAGGATAATCCCACCCTTGGTACCTGAACCATAGCAAGGTGCTTACATGCCCCCTATAGGATATTTGGATATCCTAAGAGACAAGCACCGAAGAGACGATATGTTATAATGCATCTTTGAGGGGAGTATTTTTCATTCCTCCTCTCTGTGTCGGGAACTCATCTAATCAACTTATGTCTTCGTGCTGCACCTAAGTCGAACCTTCGAGAAAACATTTTCAGAATATAGCACTTTTGACATTATTCTTCATTAAGCGTACTGAACCAGACTGGTGTGTGATTTTTGGGTGCCTAGGTTATCAAGTCCCACAAACCAAAGGGTAGGCAACAGGGCCGAATAATCCCTAAGCCTTAGACTAAATACATCAGCCTTGTAACTTCCTCAACCTCTTGAGGAATAGTCCAGATCTTAACAAATACATGAGTGTTTAAGCCCTAGAATAGGCCCAAGAGGACTAAGTCGATGTTCTTTACTTATCTCCTTGTCTCTAACACTTCAGGACTTAATCCTTGTTTTGATTTGGTCTAGAACATAAGTGGGTTCCATAATCAGTTGCTAGGATTATCATTTTTTTATTTTGCTCCTTTGTTATTCTTTGTATTTTCTCCTCTTTTTCCTCTTCAAGAAAGATTTTTCATTCAGCTTGCAAAATTTTCCTCCCCTTTTCCCCATTTTTTAATTTTTTTGTATATATATATGTGAGAACCCCGCAAAGAATTAAATTTCTCATTTTTTTTGCACTTCTAATACCCCCCATGCCTAAGTTTTGTAATGTCCTCATTGTAAACCAGGTGGATTTAAATTTAGCTTAGTTCATAGTTTAGAACAAGGTCAAAGGGTGGGTGAATGGGTTGAGATGACTGTTGCAAACGATTTCAAGCTTTGATACAACTATCAAAGGTTGAGTCAGCTATTCTAAAGTTTGAATCCTAAAGTGCAATATGAATGTAGCTCAAAAGGAATCAAAAGGGTCTCGGGTTTCTGGAATGACGGGTTGCCTCTCGTTAAGTGCTAAATTCAATGCCTTCAGTCGAACAAAAGATGGTCAAGGAGAAGAGGTGGTCAGATTGGAAGAATTTTGTAGAACAAGCACCTTGATAAGTAGCCTGGTTGGTCCAACCAGGTGCTTGTTCAAATCAATTGGCTGATGATGCAAACCAAACCCAATCAGTTTGGTGGGTTGAGAAATGTGAATCAATAGGTGTGGAGCCCACCAGATGCTCTACGGCTCAAATAAATGTGGAAATGCAAATTGAGGGTTTGGCCATATCGGCTCAGCTCAATCAGAGTAGGGGTCCTCAAAATATAATGGATCGGTGAAGGAAGTAGGATCCCTACTAATGGGATCGAGGGGGACAACATATGGTTGTTAGTTTGATTAATGTCCCATTCAATGTCAATTCGAGGTGGTGAATCATGTGCAACCGGATCAGAAAGAGGTGACTCAGAACAGAAATTGATTCCGGTAGTGGGTTAGGGTTGGGATCGATTTCTGAAAGGCTTTGGCTTAAGAGTAGGAGGTAGGGCAACTTCGAGTTCCAAATCATTGGCCTCAAAATCAAAGTCAAAGAATGGATCATGGATAATAAGGTCGTAAATTGGCTCATAGTTGTCTAGAAACAATGATTCTCCTAAATCATAGTATGATTCAAAATTATTAGAGAATTTGCAAAAATCATCTTTTGAATCCAATTCAAGATCCAAATTTCCACCACAGGATAAATCAAGATGCATGGAGTTGTCAACCAAACTTTGGTCTAACCTAATCTAAGATTCCAAGCTCACTGGGATATACTTATTAAGCATAGGCTCAAGTTCAGGGTATCTAGGGTAGATCCAACAAAATCCCAATGATGGCATGTTTTCACGATGGAAAATCAGGGTTTTGGAAAACCTGTCGTCACAGTCGCAAAAATCACTACCAGATAAAATTTATACCGAAACTCCAAGAGAGTCCCAGGTCGAACATAGGGAGGCGAACATTTGTTTTGAAATCTGCCCTTTCGATTTTATTTCTTTTTGGTGCTTTTATCTTTTGCAAATTTTTTTGGAATTTTAATAGGCAAGAGATCAGGTCAACAAAATATTTATCTAACTAATCTACTTGCAAAAAGAGAGAGAGAGAGAGAGAAACAATCATATATCTCAAAGGGTTTGCTACAGGTAAGAAAGCGGAAAACAACACTAGAAAGTAGTAAAAGATAGATAGAAGTGAGAAGAGTCCCCCTCGACAGCTGCTTAGAGGATGACTCGCTCTGACATCATCTGGATGAAGGTGGTTGGAAGTTGGAGGAAGGAGAACGTCAGCGGAGGAAGGATGATGGGGCAAGATGGTGTCATTGCGAGGATCTACTTCTCGAAGTGGTGAGAGGATGGCCATGGGATGCTCCACGAATGAGGGGTGAAAGGTGGGAAAATTTGGTTTTCTACTCTAGAGGAGCATCCCGAGCTTGGGACAAGCTCTCTCTAGAGCCTTGGAGGTGATGAGGGAGAGAAAGGAAGAGATGAAGAAAAATGGGAGGCGTAAGGGTCGTTTTATAGTGGAGGAAAGGAGGCATTTCATGCATGGACAATTAGTGACTTCCATAAACGTTGTTGAAGATCTCTCGCGAGCATCACTGAAGGTCCAGCTCATGCACCCCATACATGGCGCTCGCACGCGCGCTCCGCGCACCCATGTCCCATGCGCCCACTAGCGCTTATGCGCTCGTGCTACAGCGCTACCAGTGCGTTGCGCGCTCCACGTTGCTGTGCTCATGCGGTGCTGCATGCACACCCGTGGGTGGCCTAGATAGTGCCACTTGGTGATCTGGGCCATCTATCTTCTTTCCTTTGTAGGGGCTACTATAGAAGTCAGATTGAATCAATTTTTGTGCCGTTGGGTTGCGATCGTCGATCCAGATCCATCCATGCAGCTGAATTTGTCATTTGAAGCTTCGAATTGCATCACCTAGACCCTTGGTTGTTGATCTTCCTCAGACTGTATATGGTGCACGAGACTCTGATCAAGGTGATTTCGAAGGCGTTGGACTCCGATCGTCATCCTGATCAGATTCGTATGGTCGGATTGTCAATCTAAGGCCCTGAATTAAATCCCCTTCTCTTTAGCATAAAAGGACACAATTAACCTAAAATTTATGCACACTATTCTAAATGCAGAATGATTCATTCTATGCAATATTTGTAGTATGGAATGCATCTCTAAGCTTAGGAATATGTATAAATAGGTAGTTTATCCTAAATAAATGTGTCTACATCACAGCACCTTGCCTATGTTTTGCCAGTCCCTAGAAAAATCAAACTAAATGATATGTATAAGAACAAAATTAGGATTTGATTACTTAGGCCTAAGTTGTTTATTAACAATAGAAAATTTCAACTAAGGTCGTAAACTACGAACACTCAACAGTACCCGAGTGCCTACCAAAATGCAGACCACCCAAGTCCTCACCTTATTTGAAAAGGGAAGATGTACATTTTTTTTCTATTTTTCTTCTTTTCTAATTTTTTTGGATTTTTGAGTTTAGGGTTTTGGGGCAAATTTATATGGCCATTGATAAACACCAGTTTATCATCATTCTTATGCATTAAAACAAACCTAGCTCTTAGGATTTTTCTCCGCAAAGGGGTTTTTGGGCTGCATTTAGGCATTAACTAGGATAGGCATTCATTGCATTTTTTCTTGTCATTTTAATGTGTTTTTGCGAGTGATAGGGATGAACAGATATACAGATCCCTAAAACCCTAGCACTCAAGAAGGCAAATGGTGAAGGAGCAGTTCACACTAGTTGAAACTCAACTTGATCCAGCTCACCACAACTGGAATCTAGCTCACTTGGACTAGGGTTAGCTCACCCTAACTCCATTCAGCCAATCTTAACTGAATGGTAGCTAAAGAGAGCTCATCTTAGCTCACCCTAGCTCAGGTCAGCTCAGATCTAGCTCAACTTAGTTGAGTCTAGCTCATCTCAGCTCCCACTAGTCCACAGGGAGCTCTAGCTAGCTCAGTTAAGTTGACTGGAGTTCACCCCAGCTCAGATCTAGCTACATCCAACTCCACTCAACTCCAGCCAGCTAAAGAAGAATTCATCCCAGCTCAGGAAGCTGAAATCCAGCTCCCAGGGACCCAGCTTAGCTCAAGCTAATTGAGCTAAGCTACCTTAGCTGTCTCAACCAGCTCAATTTTCCCTGGGAGACTAGACCCAGCTCACCTCAACTCCATTCAATAGAAGCCAGCTCACTTTAGCCTGGCTTAGCAACTAGCAAAGAACTGGCAAGCTAAGCCAACTAGAGTAGCCCCATGTTGACCTCTTCAGTAGCTGCCAGCTCCAATTCAGCTCTAGACTCTGCATATCCAGCTCCTCTCCTCAAACCCTAAGCTCCACAGGCATATTCCTCTACTTTATAGCTAGCTAAGCTAGCTTAGCTTAGCTTAGCTAGCATCCACCTCCCTAGCACCAAAAGCCTAACACTAACTCCACCTACATAACCTACCACTCTAAGTCCACCTAAGCCTACTTAAGCTAGCTCCACCTCTACTCAAAGTTGGTGCCACCTCTTCACCACCTTTCATCCCTCAACTAACCACCAAAAGACACCTAAAGTTTGTGCCAAAACCAACCCTAACTACCTCCCTTTTTGCGCCAACCTCAACCCCCATATCCACCCCACACATAACCCCTCCAAGCCATCTCCACCATCCACCTCAACCCCCTTCTAGAAGCCTAGAAGTTGGAGCCAACCCATGGCACCTCTCCATGGTTGGTGCCACTTTTAGGCGTCCCTTGGCCACCCATAACTACCCCCCTTACACCCCTTAGGTGGCGCCAACTATCCTTAGCCCTAGGATCACCTAACCACCTCCATCTTCCCATCTTAGCCCTCCATTTCAAGAGTCACCTTAACCCCTCATCCTACCCTATAGAAAGACCACCACCATTCAAGCCATCCTTGGCTAGCAAATTTCCTCTCATACTCTACCTAGAGCCCACGCCCAAGAGAGAAGAAGAAGAAGAAGAAGATTAAGGGGATATTCTGTCCCTTTGGTGCCTTCCCCTCTTCCCTTCTCTCTTGTGCCTACTCCAGTCAAAGGAGGAGCTAGGCAAGGAAGACCTTTGGAGGAGGTCTTGAAGGCGCTCCACGCCACCTTGGAGGAGAACTTGAGGGTGGTGCACGCCCACCCTAGGAGGAAAGACTTGAGGTGGAGATCATCCACCTTGGAGGATCTTTCAAGGAAGGAGAAGGAGACCCTCTTTTCAAGCCAAGGAGCAGCTAGGCTTGGAGCAAGAAGACTCCCTTCTTCACTAGATTCTACAAGAGGATTTGTGTTTCTTCTATTACTTTTATATTTTACATTTCTAGTAGAAGCATTCCTCTACTTGTCTTTGTAAAAGAACACAAATTCTGCTAAATTAAATTGCCTTCTTTTTAATTTCTTGTTGCAATTGTTACCTTTCTTCTAGCACTTGTTTCACTTCCACTCCCTAATTACTCTAGGCCTCCACTTTCCTAGAGTGAGCTTAGGTAGTGGACATTTTCATCTCTTAAGTTTTAGCTTAGCAATTTTAGGTGTTAGCACTTTTCCATCACAATTCGCATTTTGCCCTCATTATTTCAAAACTAAATATATATGTATTTAAAATATCAAAAATAAAGTTGAGATTTATTTTATAAGAAAGAGAATTAAATTGCAAATTTGCCTCCTTGGACGACCCTAGATACTCCCCTATCTAGGAATATAAATTTAAAAGTGTATGATATTTGGCTTGTTACAATGACTTAGAAACCCACTTTTACAAATCACGCCAAGCTTCTCATCACTTTTTGGCATTGTTGCTAGGGAGGCATGGCTTTGCATTAATCATTTTCCTCTTGCTTGAAGTGGATCTCATCCCCTTCTTTTTCTTTTCTCTCGTATGTGCAGGAATTGCAGGAAGAAAGCGGGAATTTGGAAGCGAGAGCTCAAAGTTCCTTTTCTTCCCGCGAAATTCAGGTTGGTTCTCTTTACTGGTCACATAGTTAATTAAAACTACCAAAAAAATATTAAACTTGGCTTTCAGGATCCTAAACATCTTAATTAAGTGGAGTGGTGTCCATTAAAATTCATTGTTTGCTTGAATGTTTCATTAACACCACTCCATTTCAAGTATTGGTGTTCTGTTTTTCGGGTCCAGATTTCTGTCCGGACTTGAAAAATCAATTCCCAACACCACAGGCCTCTTAAAATCATAAAATTTCATATAGTGATTTCCAATTAAGTTAGGAACATCTGTTTCAAATTTTAGATCAATTGACTTTGTATTTAATTTCTAAAAATTCGCGGACTACAGAGGGGTCACATGCTCTAATCTTCCTATTTTGCAACTATCTATGAATTTTTAGAATTTTTATACTCATTCAATTTTTATGAAATTTAGCTTTCTTGAATCCTTGTGAAATTTTACACATCATATAAAATCACCAAAATTTTCTAAGGTTGGTGGTAATACTGGACTTTAATATCCACGGGTATCATTTCTGGACTTTAATACCAGTACAAATAAAAATTCAAAACAATTATCAAACAAATTCCCAAAATCTTACAAAAATCTTTTCCGGAATCCTTGTTTGATTTTACATAAAGTAGTGGTGTTGGTTGCATTGTTTGGACCACTACTTATTTAGAAAGCCTAAAAAGAATTCATTGGTAGTAATTTTCTGTATTAGGGTTCAAATCCAATTAGGGCTTCTTTCTTACTTTTTAGTCCCACAACATAAATAAAACACATCATTACCAATACAACTTGTTTTTCCTTTGATTGTAGAGTTTCAAACTTGCTTGAACATTTAAAAAGAAAAACCCTAAAACACATTCAATTAAATTGAATCCTAAATGACAAAAATACAAAAATTGTATGACAACTTAATTTGCATTGGAACCACTTTCCAATTCTTGCGCACACACAAAAAAATTGTAATAACAAGGCAATAACCCAAATTAACTCCCTCCACATTCCGTGTGCATTATAGTATCCTAGACCTAACTAAAATCCGTAGCAACTTGACCCCTAAGGCTTCATCAACTTAGGCTTCCTATATAGGTCTTAAGTTTTCTCTAGTTAATACCAATCTATCATCTATATTTGGTGTTCAGGCTGAGGGGCCGTGTCAAACGACCAGGCGCGGGTTTGTACAAGCACCTGGGGTTTTCCCTCGGAAACGTTTGGGCCCAAACCTCCCCTTAAGCAACTTAGCTAGATTTGTTGACAAAACGGGTATTCACTATTGATTACTTATTTCCTACGTAGACCAAGTCTTAGGTTTATTTTTAGGGAGTCACACTTAAGTTAGGTCTAGCTTTGGTTGTTTGAATTGCACACTTTCTCTCATCTCTTTCTCTTCTCCTCTCCTTCAATTCTTCCAAAATAGTGCATGCATGGGCGACAGTCCCAAAAACCACACCTTGAGGGGCCATCTGATTTCGCCCTCCGCAGCAGAAAATCGTTGTTTTCTTCTCCCTCCTCTTCTAAAAAAATGGAAAACCAAGGAAGCCGACAAAAAAATTCTACTTCCACTTCTAACCCGTCAGCCGACCCACAAGCTGACTTCACCCTCCCTCACCTCCCTAATTTGAAGCAACCGGAAATTCCAGCAGGGCTAGGTGACACTCCAATTCTAACTCAAAATCCAAACCCCTTTGCCTTGATGGTCGACCATTTGGTTCGAATACAACAAAATCAAGAAGATTTGGCTAGGACTGTCACGAACCTAGCTAACCAAGGGCAAAATCCACCACCCTGCCAACAGCCTGTCGTTCCTCTTAAGGATTTCTATGATCCTTCTAATTACGAGGAAAGACCCGAAGTGGTCATACCACAAGGGGATTTCGAGATAAAACCAGCCATTCTAAACCTTATCAAACATTTTCATGGTCTTCCAAGAGAGGACCCTTTTTGTCATCTCGAGGAATTAACTGTACTCGCTCAAACCACTTGTTCCCAAATGTGCAGGAAGATATGTGATTAATGAGACTTTTTCCTCTCTCTCTTAATGACAAAGCTTCTCATTAGTTTAGAACGGTTGGGCGCCCAATTACCACCTGTCCTCAATTAAAAAGCGCTTTTCTCAAAAAAAAATTTTCCGATCGATCGAATAAATGCATTAAGAAGATCCATAACGACCTTTCAACAGAAAATTGGTGAACCCCTCCATGAAGCCTGGGAAAGATTTCAAGAACTTCTAAGAAGTTGTCCCCATCATGAAATTCCACAATGGCAGTTAGTGCAAAACTTCTATCATGGATTAGAAGATCAATTGAAGCAATTTGTGGATGCCTCATGTGGGGGCAATTTCCTTAACAAAGACACTGAAAGTGCCTATCTCCTCTTTGAAGAAATGAGTGAAAACTCATTTAACATGACTTCAATGGACACTTTTGATAGAACACAAAACCCCAGACACGGAGTCCATGAAATTGACTCCAAATCCACCTCTGTTCCAATCACTCAAGATGATATATATATGTTAGCTCAATGACTAGGCTAGATGCAAATTCACCAAAAGAAAATGGAAGAAAAGCTCACAAATAAACAAGCTCCACATGTTCACTCTCCACACACTAACCCTCCACACCTCCGAAGAGAAAATCTGCACAACATTGATGCCACACCTGTTGGTCAGCAATTGTCAACTGATTTCCCACAGGAAATGACTGGGAATTTTGATCAAAATATTTTTGATCCCACCACGGAAAATATTTATGCTCTCCAGGAGAAATTTAGAAACCCCCCCAACACTTTCAATCAAAACTGGAGGACTAACCTGAATCCCTCCTGGAAGAACCCGAACCCAATTCCTTTTCCCAAACAAAACTATTTTGGGAACTATGGGCAACCTGTGTATCAACTTGGACCATCCCAGGAAGATATTAACACTCAGGTTATGAAAACTCTACAAGGGATGCAGAATCAGATGATGGAAGTAACCCGCATGATTACCAATTTGCAACACCAAGTTAAGGTTACTCTTGATCATCGACCTATTGGGAATTTACCTTCCCAACCCATACCCAACCCGAATAATCAAAGGAATCAATTCCAAGGTGGATATCCCAGTCAACCCATTCAACCAGCACCTTAGCATCCTCCAAGTTTCAACAACAATCAGGCTTCCCGTCCTCATCCTTGAAACAACCAGACTGCAAATGCAGTTACCTTGAGGAATGGGAAAACCACTCATAATCCCCTGCCTTTTAAAAAAATCCATTTTAATGAAAAACAGATCAACTCTTCCCCATCTCCCTCTCATATTGTTCAAGAACCAATTAATGCAAAACAGGGAAACCCTGCTCCATTTTCACAAGCCCTCCACTCTTCAACATATAAGAAAAAGAAGAAATCTAAGCCCACTGGAAAGGAATTAATGGATTAATTTGGGCAAGTTGAAATTAATATCCCTCTCCTAGATGCCATTAAATACATCCCTGCCTATGCAAAATTCCTAAAAGATTTGTGTACCCCGAAAAGGCAACCCCGAAATTTAGGAAAGGTGATCCTTCCTAAGACAGTCAGCTCAGTTGTGCAGAGTCGACTGCCTCTTAAGAGAAAAGATCCCAGCGCCCCCCTGATTCAAGTTATCATTAATGATACTTCTTTTGATTGCGCTTTGTTGGATATCGGTGCCTCAATTAATCTTATCCCCACAATTGTTTTTGAGGAATTTAAGATCGGTGAATTAAAGCCTATTGAGGTTACTCTTCAATTAGCTGACCGATCTACAATTAAACCAAGGGGAATTGTTGAGGATGTCCTTGTCTAGGTCAAAAATTATCTATTTGCAGTAGACTTTTTAGTCCAGGACATAAAGGTAGCAAAAGCACTAAAGTTTGCCCCCATTATTCTTGGAAGACCATTCTTAGCCACCACCCGCGCGAATATTGATTGTGATTCTGGAAAGATGAAGATCATGTGTGGCGGTGAATATGTAACCCTAGACATTTTTCAAGCTTCTAGGCGGTTCTAAGAACCATATTTCTTTGATGATTCAGATTTAGAAATAGAAAACATTGTGGAGGAAACTTTGCAGATTTCCCATTTAGGTTCCAATTTTGCCATCAATACGGTTCCTGAACAATCCACTTCTTCTCACCCTTCCACCCTCACCACACATTCAGCTAACCCTCCAGCTGATCCTTTCACTCTCACCTCCCCACTAACCCATAAAGTAGAAATTCTTTTGGAGCTGGGCCCACAATTGGAATTAAAACCTTTGCCCGACTCCCTTAAATATGTCTTCCTGGGTCCTAATCAGACCCTGCCCCTGATTATAAATTTTGGACTTACTAGGGCATAAGAGCACAAACTTCTCCAGGTTTTGAGTAAATATCGAAAAGCTATTGGATGGACCCTTTCTGATCTTAAGGGTATTCATCCGTCCTATTGTACACATCGTATATATTTAGAGGATGATTCTCGCCCCTCCCGCCAACCACAAAAGCGCCTGAACCCTATTATGCAGGAGATGGTAAAAAAGGAGATTATTAAGTGGCTTGATTTTGACATCATCTACCCCATTTCTGACAGCTCCTAGGTTAGTCCAACACAAGTTGTGCCCAAAAAGGCTGGACTAACAGTTGTCACTAATGATAATGGGGAGAATGTAGCCACTCGAACCGCCTCTTCTTGGCATGTGTGTATCGATTACAGAAAATTAAACACTGCCACCAAGAAGGACCATTTCCCGCTCCCCTTTATTGATCAAATCTTGGAGCGTTTAGTCAGACGGTATTTCTACTATTTTCTGGATGGTTATTCCGGCTATAGTCAGGTAGCGGTTCATCCTGAGGACCAAGACAAGACAACTTTCACCTACCCCTTTGGAACCTTTGCTTTCCGAAGGATACCCTTCAGTCTTTGCAACGCACCTGCAACTTTTCAAAAGTGTATGCTTGCAATATTTTTAGACGTGGTAGGTGAATGCTTAGAAGTCTTTATGGGTGACTTCTCTATTTTTAGAGATTCTTTTGACCATTGTCTCAAGAACCTTGAAAGAACTCTCCAAAAATGCATAGAAGTCAATCTGATCCTCAGTTGGGAAAAAAGTCATTTCATGGTCCAGGAAGGTATTATCTTGGGCCATGTTATTTCAAAACAGGGAATCGCGGTAGATAAAGCAAAAATAGATGCTATATCTAAGCTCCCACCACCCACTACTGTTAAATAGATTAGATCCTTTTTGGGTCATGTGGGTTTCTATCGTCGATTTATACAAAATTTTTCCCAAATCTCCAAGCCCTTAAGTCAGCTACTCACTAAAGACCAGCCATTTGATTTTAATGATAAGTGCCCGGAGAGTTTTCTGAGGTTGAAGAAGGAGGTTACTGAGGCACCAATTTTACAGGGACCTGATTGGAATAGTCCCTTTGAATTAATGACAGATGCCTCAGATTTTGCTGTAGGGGCCGTTCTAAGGCAAAGAATTGGTAAGAATCCCATTGTGATCTATTATGCTAGCAAAACTCTTGATGATGCACAATGGAATTACACGGTTACTGAAAAGGAACTTCTTGCCATTGTATTTGCCTTAGAAAAATTTAGATCTTATCTTTTGGGGTCACATGTCACTGTATATACTGACCACTCAGCAATTAAATATTTGCTGACAAAGAAAGATGCGAAACCCCACCTTATCCGTTGGATTTTGCTGCTCCAAGAATTTGACCTGGAAATCAAGGATAAGGCGGGATCGCATAATGTAGTGGCCGACCATCTCTCTCGTCTTATGACGAATGACATAATGACCCCACCTGATCAGTTCCCCGATGAAAGCATTTTGGCTGCTACAACCCTCCCTTGGTTTGCACCCATCGCAAACTATTTAGCAACAGAACGAATCCCCGTTGATTGGCCAAAAACAAAATGGGATAAGTTCTTTGTTGATATTAAATACTATTTTTGGGAGGAGCCCGACCTTTTCCGCATTTGTGCCAATCAGGTCATTCGACGATGTATACCCGATTTTGAAATCCATGATATTTTGACACATTGTCACTCAATGGCCTGCGGTGGACATTTTTCGAGCAAGAAAACTGCAGCTAAAATACTTAATGCGGGATTCTATTAGCCCAGCTTGCACAAAGATGCTCATGACTTTGTTCGGTCCTGTGTGCGTTGCCAGAGCATCGGCAACATGACTCAGAAGGATATGATGCCCCTTAATCCTATTTTAGATGTTGAAATTTTTGATGTTTAGGGCATCGACTTCATGGGACCGTTCATCAACTCTGGTGGGTATTTATATATACTAGTCACAGTCAACTATGTTTCAAAATGGATAGAAGCAATACCCACCCGCACTAGTGATCACCGTGTGGTTGTCGAATTTCTTAAGAAAAATATTTTCTCAAGATTCAGCATTCCAAAAGCCATTATCAGTGACAGAGGCTCACATTTCACTCACTCACAATTCTGTCACCTTCTTTCTAAATATGGGGTTAATCATAAAATTTTCACACCTTATCACCCCCAAACTAATAGCTAGGTTGAAGTTTCTAACCGGGAAATTAAAAATATTTTACAAAAGACGGTTAGGCCTGACCGTAAAGATTGGTCCACCAAATTGGACAACGCTTTATGGGCCTACCATACCGCTTTTAAAACTTCGCTCGGCATGTCTCCCTTCCATCTGATTTTTGGGAAGGCATGCCATCTCCCGATAGAACTAGAACATAGGGCTTTTTAGGCAATATAATGACCCAACGTGGATTTATCTGACGCCGGTATCCATAGAAAATTACAATTAACTGAATTGGAAGAATTACGTAATTTTTCCTATAAAAATGCGATGATTTATAAAGACTGAACGAAGAAATTTCATGATAAATACATTGTTTGGAAACACTTTGACGTTAATCAACGCGTTTTGCTTTTCGATGCTAGATTACGTATTTTTCCTGGCAAATTAAAATCTAAATGGACCAGCCCTTTTATTATCCATAAAACTTATCCATACGGCGCTGTTGATCTTTTTGATCCAAAAACTAATTCAACATTTCAAGTCAATGGACAATGTTTAAAGCCCTATTTCGATCATTTGCCAAATCTTCCATCTGAATCTTTAGATTTCACTGAGCCAGCCACCTTTGATCACTAGTGCACACTACGCTCGGCTGAATGGCGTAAAAGATAGCACTGGATGGGAGGTAACCCATCATTTTTCTTGC
Source organism: Thalassia testudinum (assembly GCA_037157565.1). Classification (NCBI taxonomy): domain Eukaryota; kingdom Viridiplantae; phylum Streptophyta; class Magnoliopsida; order Alismatales; family Hydrocharitaceae; genus Thalassia; species Thalassia testudinum. The sequence goes on along the minus strand of JAZHRO010000015.1, from coordinate 16,498,521 downwards.
TTTCCTTTTTCCTTTCTTTTTCTAGGTTTTGACCATCCCAAACCCGACTGCTCTTCATTAAGGTGATCCATTTTCCCTTCTAATGCATGAGGACATTGCATATCTTAAGCATGGGGGGGTATTTTTAAAATTTGACGATCGATTTAGGATTTTCAAAACCTAAAAATATGCATTTTTCTTTAGTTATTTCATTTTCCTACTTGCATAGCCAAAAAAATAAAAATGTTGAAAACTTTTTGAGGAAAAATTTTGAAATCGGGACTAAGGTTGAAAAACTCACTTTTGGTATAATGGGATTTAATCTTTAACAAACTAGGGATGAGGATGCGGATCTAATCATTAGAATCTCAAGGTCTATTTTTAAACTAGATCAGATATCCTTCTCGAAAATTCCACCTGAACTAGTGATAGTTTAGGTGACTTGATCCTCTTTTGTAATATGGAAAGTATTTGGCTTAATTTCTTATTCAAAAACTTACATTTCTTGAGGAACTTCCTGTGTCAAATTTCACACACAAGCCAACAAATAAAATCCACTAAAAATCAAAAAAACTCCCTTGTTTAAACTTAGTAAAAGTCTGAAGCAGATCATTGGTTTGAGTTCCCACCGCTGAGAAGGAGGAAAATACCTCCTTTGAGGATGCGAAGTCAACATGTTACCACCTCGATGCTACTCCATATCTATGTTTCATATCTTTAGATAAAGCATTAAAGCGCATTTTAGCAGCTCAAGTGTCTTGGACGGTGCTCTACCTATAGTGTCGGAGCAAGAGCTTGAGTTTGCTTGGAGCACCCCTTTACACTGCATTGTGTTTTGGGGTTGTGAGCTCCTAGGTGGTGCCATAGACAGTGCTATCCCAAAGTACTAGCGCCAGAGCCCCCTCAAGGATTGGTAACGGGAATGATGATCCCGACACATCTGTTGTAAGACTAAGCTAAAAATAAGCATGGGAGAGAAGAAAAAAAAATTAATTTAAACCAAAAACACGGCCCTATAATTGTTGGCTTTTCACAAGCACGGACACAAGGTTTTAAAGGATTTTGCAAGTTGCGAATCAGATTCATGAGCCAGAAAAATCCAAAAAACAAAAATTTCAAGTCATTTGAATTAACAAGGGGTTAATTTGTGAATTTTCTGGAGGATATATTGATCTTGTTTTGTCTAATGGCTGGATCCAAAAATAAATCTTGATGTTTATCCTTAACAAATCCCGTGCCTCCTATGTTTAGATCAACCAAGGTCCCTTAATCTCTTTCTCCTCAAAAGTCTAAAAAATTAGATTTCCCAAAAATTCTATTTTCCAAAAAATTAAAGTTTGCTAGGAGATTAGCAAAAGATAAGCATGGGGGTGTGATAAACGCCAGTTTATCATCATTCTTATGCATTAAAACAAACCTACCTCTTAGGATTTTTCTCCGCAAAAGGGTTTTTGGGCTGCATTTAGGCATTAACTAGGATAGGCATGCATTGCATTTTTTCTTGTCATTTTAATGTGTTTTTGTGAGTGATAGGGATGAAAAGATCTACAGATCCCTAAAACCCTAGCACTCAAGAAGGCAAGTGGTGAAGGAGCAGCTCAGACTAGCTGGAGCTCAGCTTAATCCAGCTCACCACAGCTGGAATCTAGCTCACTTAGACTAGGGTTAGCTCTTCCTAACTCCATTCAGCTAATCTTAGCTGAATGGCAGCTCAAGAGAGCTCATCTTAGCTCACCCTAGCTCAGGTCAGCTCAGATCCAGCTCAACTTAGTTGAGTCTAGCTCATCTCAACTCCCACTAGTCCACAGGAGCTCTAGCCAACTCAGCTAAATTGACTGGAGTTCACCCCAGCTCAGATCTAGCTACATCCAGCTCCACTCAATTCCAGCCAACTAAAGAAGAATTTATCCTAGCTCAATAAGCTCAAGTCTAGCTCCTGGGGACCCAACCTAGCTCAAGCTAATTGACCTAAGCTACCTTAGCTGTCTCAACCAGCTCAATTCTCCCCGAGAGCACCAGACCCAGCTCACCTCAGCTCCATTCAATAGAAGCCAACTCACTGTAGCCTGGCTTAGCAACTAGCAAAGAACTAGCAAGCTAAGCCAGCTAGAGTAGCCCCATGTTGACCTCTTCAGTAGCTGCCAGCTCCAATTCAGCTCTAGACTCTACATATCTAGCTCCTCTCCTCAAACCCTAAGCTCCACAGGCATATTCCTCTACTTTATAGCTAGCTAAGCTAGCTTAGCTTAGCTTAGCTTAGCTTAGCTTAGCTAGCATCCACCTCCCTAGCACCAAAAACCTAACACTAACTCCACCTACATAACCTACCACTCTAAGTCCACCTAAGCCTACTTAAGCTAGCTCCACCTCTACTCAAAGTTGGTGCCACCTCTTCACCACCTTTCATCCCTCAACTAACCACCAAAAGACACCTAAAGTTGGCGCCAAAACCAACCCTAACTACCTCCCTTTTTGCGCCAACCTCAACCCCCATATCCACCCTACACATAACCCCTCCAAGCCATCTCCACCATCCACCTCAACCCCCTTCTAGAAGCCTAGAAGTTGGAGCCAACCCATGGCACCTCTCCATGGTTGGTGCCACTTTTAGGCGTCCCTTGGTCACCCATAACTACCCCCCTTACACCCCTTAGGTGGTGCCAACTATCCTTAGCCCTAGGATCACCTAACCACCTCCATCTTCCCATCTTAGCCCTCCATTTCAAGAGTCACCTTAACCCCTCATCCTACCCTATAGAAAGACCACCACCATTCAAACCATCCTTGGCTAGCAAATTTCCTCTCATACTCTACCTAGAGCCCACGCCCAAGAGAGAAGAAGAAGAAGAAGAAGATTAAGGGGATATTCTGTCCCTTTGGTGCCTTCCCCTCTTCCCTTCTCTCTTGTGCCTACTCCAGTCAAAGGAGGAGCTAGGCAAGGAAGACCTTTGGAGGAGGTCTTGAAGGTGGTCCACGCCACCTTGGAGGAGAACTTGAGGGTGGTGCACGCCCACCCTAGGAGGAAAGACTTGAGGTGGAGATCATCCACCTTGGAGGATCTTTCAAGGAAGCATCATTTTGGGTCCCAAAAACTCATACCTCAAAGTTTCAGGCAATGGTTTCAATTCAGGATGGGGTAGGTTCAGTATAAAAGGTAGGAAAGATACCAATGAAGGCTCATTAAGACAGACTAGAGGAAGAGGTTGAGAATGAATAAAATCAACAACCTCTCCAAGGTGTGGTAGGTCTGCCACGGACGGTTGTGGATTAGGTTGTCTATGCTAGTGAAATCCTCGAGAAAATTAATCGTCATACAAGTCTCCACATTATAATCAACATTCTCGAGTTCCACAATAAATCCACAATCCTCAAATTTATCAATTGCCTTAAAAATATCAATTTTAAGCTTCTTATCTCCAAAGGCAATCTCCATGCTACCACTTTCACAGTTTATATTGGCCTCAGTGGTAGCTAGGAATGGATGCCCTAGAATGATGGGCATGTTCCTTAAGTCTTCAAGTACATCCATGTCAAGGCCTAAAAAATCTACAAAAAAATAGAAATCCTTGACCTTGACAATAACATCCTCAATAATGCCTTTCGGGGTGGTGACCGAACGGTTTACTAACTGTAGCATTACTGAGGTCGGCCTAAGTTCACCTAACCCAAGCTTTTTATGCAGCGAAATCAGTATTAGGTTAATAGATGCACCTAAATCCAATAGTGCCCAATTAAAAGTGTAATCCCAGATAACACATGAAATCAAGAGCGCACCTAGATCTCTCTTTTTTTGAGGAAGGTGATGCAAGATAACAGAACTAGCATACTCGGAGAGTATCACCTTCCTCGGGGTAGGTTCTTTTGTCTTACCCTTTTGAGTACATAAATCTTTTAAAAACTTTGCGTATGTCAAGATATGCTTAATGGCATCAAGAAGCGGGATATTGATTTCTACACTTTTAAAAATACTCATAAGCTCCTCGTTGCTATCTATATGTTTCTTCTTCCTGGATATTAGTAAGACATCAGGAAATGAAATATGGGTAGTGTCATATGTGTCAAGTTGCTAAGCCTTATTCATTTTTTTGATTTTCTCCATTTCTTCCTTAGGCTCACTAGGATTTTGTTTATTGGAAGAGGGTAGTTTAGGGTCCCACATTTGCTTTCCACTCCTCAAGGTGACAAAATTTGCTAAAGCATACAGGTTCGGGTCTTGGGAGGCTTGGGAAAGATGGGAGGGGCTTGGTTAGCCAGATAACCAAGAGTAGAAGAAGAAGAAGGACCCTACTCAATCACCTAAGCATGTGTATGTGGGTCCCTATGATTCCCATACCCTTAGGCCCTATTGCCCTAATTTTCTAAATTTTAAGGGTTGAGTATGGGTTGAGATGGTAGAGATCTGGGCTATTGGGTATTTGCAATGAGCCCAGATTACAAGTTATCCAGTGAGGTTTTCATCTGTTGCATAAGCTAGAGCATGGATCGTTACATCTCCAACATTTGTCTGTTCAAATCAGCCTACCCTACGGTTGTTGGGCATTCCAAGCTGGCTGATTGACCTATCTCGGGGGAAACTAGGTGTATACATGACCTTGACCCATAGGTCTCTGAGGTGCATAGTTGCTGGGTCTCATCTGTGTCTGCTACGCTTGGTTTTTCAAGGAGAAATTAGGGTAGTTCCTCCAACCCAAGTTATAGGTGTTTGAATACGGGTTGGACCTAGAATTCTCATGTACATCAAGCACATCCTCATAGGGTGAGGATGGCAGGAAGGAAGGGTCACAACAACTGGGATCAAAGGCCCTAGTTAGGAACCTGTAAGGTTTTGAGAAATGTCGATTCATAGGCTGAGCCGACTCGAGCTGATTCACAAACTCCCATTCCATGGGAACTTGTAAAGAATGGAATCCTGAGCTTTGGGATTGAATGGATCTAGAACTGCTAGAGCTTCCGGCCATCCACTCTTTCATTCTTTTCACAACCAAATCCACCATATCTAATTTGTTACAAATCAATTCCATGTTAAATGAATGAGAGTCCTGGACCTCATTAGCATTTAACCTGGGGTGCTGAGATTGATTGAAGGCCTCCATGGAGGCATGGTTTATTGAGTTCTCGCTCATTTCCTCAAACAAGTCGTATGCACTACTACATCCTTGTTGTGGAAATTGCCTCCACAGGAAGTGTCCACATGATTACGGAGTTGATCTATCAATCCATGATAGAATATCTGCATGAGTTGCCATTTTGGAACCTTGTGGTGTGGACACTTTTGCAATAGGTCCAGGAATCGCTCTTAGGCACCATGAAATGGTTCCCCCAGCCGTTGGACAAAGTGGTAATCGCCTATCGTAGAACATTGGTATGCTAGACTAGGAAGAATATCTTTAGGAAGGCCGATTAAGATCAGTCCAAGTAACTATTTGGCCTTTGAATAGTCTAGTACTAATGTGTGGCCTTACTCCTGAGAGAGTAGGGGAAAAGTCTCATGATCATTTCTTCCTCATTTACATTTCACGCCTTGGTGATCTGAACCAAAGTGGTTAAGTCCTCCAAATGCTGGAATGGGTCATTGATTGCACAGTAATTATAGGACTTAAATAACTTGAATTGAGTTAGAACTTAGCATAATTCATGCATTAGTAGCATACCTTGCATCCTTCATAATTTACTTTGACATTCACGAAATGATGCTACAATAATGTACTGATTAGTGTATTACTTGATTTGTAGGTAATAAATGCTCAGAAGGCCTAAAGACGGATCTGAAGTAGAATAGAGGCTAGAGCTGCGACAGAGCTGGAGCAGAAGCCTTGGAGTAAAGCTACTCAAGATGAAGACATAATGTAGGGAAGAGGTATACTACATTACTTGTAGGATTATAACGTTTGAATTGAATTATGAAGAACATAGGACATCCCAACACCTATCGCTAGCCTTAGGATAGCCCTAGACACCTTCCCAAACCTTAGCCACCCTTATATTAGGTTACCTTAGCCCAAAACATCTCAAAACCCACATTCTAGCCCACCTCTAGATGTCCAGGTATGATGCTAGACGTCCAGGCTCCGTAGATTCCACCTGCAGGACTTAGAACCCAATCTACTACAAAATTGGACGTCCAGACAAGGTGTCAGACATCCAATTTCTGCAGAAATCCAAGACAGAACCTAAACTCCATACTGATTCAGTATTGGATGTCCAGATTAAGAACTTAGACTTCTGATTTTGAAGTATAAGTCGTTTGATCTTAAGATCAGACATCAAGAACTCTCCTGTTGCTATTTTTGGAACCAAGCCTAGATTTTGATTTCTAAGGTCTCTAAACCCAATCCTACACTCTAAACCTAAATTAAGGCATCCTAAGCCTAGTGCACTACCCTAAGACTCCCCTAAGAAACTAATTAGGTTCTCACTAAGCCCAATTGACTTGGATCTAAGTCAATTACATCTTACCTAGTCAATTGGACTCTAAGAGTCCAATTGAGCTCAAATCTCAACCAACACAAGTCTAATTGGACTCAATGAGAGTCCAATTGACTTGAGCCCAATCTAATTGAGAACTCTCTCTCTCTCTCTCAATTATACACACTAAATTAAATTTGGTTAAGTTTAAGTGATCAATCGCTTTAGCCATAGGTTGAATAAACGTATTTTTAGAAACCTACCTAGACCAACCTAGACCTAACAAGAAGTGGACCAAATGGTCCACTTGAACACACACACACACACCACCAGTTGGCCGTCCACTCTAGAGTATTCTAGAGTGGTCTCCAGGTGGTGCCACCTTGAAGGCTAAAAATAGTCATCAAGGAGTCCATGATCGGGTTTTTACACATTTTGTAAAATTAAGGTTTTAGAAGTCACTGCAATGCACAAAAATCGATTCGCTTTTAAAATTTATAATCCCAGATAGTGGAGTATCTAGGGTTGTCCAAGGAGGCAATGTTTGCAAATATCAATCTCTTACTTGAACATGAAAATCAACTTTCTTTTAGGGTTTTCAATATAAGATTTTTATGTTTTTGAATAAGGCAATGCAAATTCATGGCAGGAAAGACTAACACCTAATAGCTAATGTCTAAGTGACAAAAATGATTTCTTTCTAAACTCACCCTAGGCACGTGGAGGCATAGGGTAATTAGAAAGAAAGAGTGAGAGTGCACTAGAGAAAAGCGACAATAATTGTGACAAAAACTAATTAAGAAAAAGGCAATTTTAATTGATGAAAAAGTGTTTTACAAAAAACCCTAGTAGAAGAATGCTTCTACTACTAGAAATTAAAATACAAAATAATGAAAAACACTAATCCTCTGAAAATGTCGATGAAGAAGATGAAGCTATTGCTCCAACTACGGCTACTCCCATAGTTAAAAAGAACTCCTTCTTCTCCTTCTCCTTGACAAGCTCCTCCAAGGTGTGGCCTCCTCCTGGAAAGCCCTAGTGGGGGCGTGCCTTGGCTCCTCCAAGGTGGATGATTCCACCTTTGTTTCTCCTCCAAGGGTGGGTGTGCACCACCCTAATCTCTCCTCCAATTCTTGGCTATCCTCCTTGATGTATAGAGCCTCCTCCTCTTGGCATGGCACAAGAAGAAGAGTGGAGAGGAAGAAGGTACCAAGGAGGCAAGGGATAGCCTCCTTAATCTCCTTCCTTCCTCCTTCTTCTTGGCCATAGGTTATAGGTGGGCTAGGGTAGAATTAACACTAAGGGAGGATGATCATTTGGTGGTGGTTAGGAGGGTTTTTATAGAGGTGGAGAAGGGTGGTTGGCGTGGGAATTAGGTGTAGGGCTAGGATTGGATTTAGAAGGTAGTTAGATGATCCTATGGTGGAGGGTAGTTGGCACCAACCAAGGGGATGCTATGGGGGTAGTTATGGTGGCTAAGGGGTGCATGGTGTTGGTGCCAACCATGGAGGGATGCCATGGTTTGGCGCCAACTAGAGAGCATTCTAGAAGGGGGTTAGGTGGATGGTGGAGATGGGTTTAACCAGAGATGTGTGGTGGAGATGCATATGGGATTTTGGAGGGAAAAAGTGGTGCCAATTTGGGGGTATTTATAGGTGGTTTTGGCACCACTTTGTGGTGTCTTTTGGAGGTGGTGGTTAGGTTAGGTTGGTGCCAAGGTGAGGTGGAAGTAGGGTTAGCTTATGTGGAGCTTAGGTGGGCTTACTTGGTGGAGCTAGTTAGGTGGGAATTAGGGTTAAGTAGGGTGGATGGTGGATGGCCAAGGAGTTGCATAGCTAAGCTAAGCTAAGCTAAGCTAGCTTAGCTAGTAGATGAGTAGGGTAGGGAGTAGAAGGAGCTAGGGTTTTGAGAAGAGGAGCTAAAGGAGAGCTGTCTGGAGCTGCATAGGAGCTAGTGGCTGCTAAAGAGAATAGCAAGGAGCTACTTTAGTTGGCTTAGCTTGCTAGTTCTTTGCTAGCTACTAAGCCAAGCTAAAGTAAGTTGACTTCTGCTAAGATGGGCTGAGGTGAGCTGGGTCTAATCTTCTCAAGGAGGACCTAGCTAGCTGAAGTAGCTAAGGTAGCTTAGCTCAACTAAGTTCACTAAGTGGAGTCCCCAAGAGCTGGACTTGAGCTAGCCTAAGCTAGGGTGATGTCATCTTCAGCTGGCTTGAGTTGAGCAGAACTGGAGGTAGCTGGACCTAAGCTGAGGTGAACTCCAGTCAACTTAACTGAGCTAGCCAGAGCTCCCAGTGAACTAATGGGAGCTGAGATGAGATAAACTCAACTAGATTGAGCTGGATCTAAACTGACTTGAGTTAGGGTGAACTAAGATGAGCTATCTTGAGCTACCATTCAGCTGAGATGAGCTGAATGGAGCTAGGATGAGCTAACCCTAGTTCAAGTGAGCTAGTATCCAGCTATGATGAGCTGGATTAGGCTGAGTCCCAGCTGGTTTGAGCATCTTCACCAGTTGCCCTCCTAAGTGTTAGGGTTTTGGGGATCTGACTATCTGTTTATTCCTAACACTCAAATAAACATATCAAAAAGGCAACAAAATGTGTAATGCATGCCTAACCTAATTTATGCCTAACAGCAGCCTAAAAACCCGTTCGCTGAGTTAAAATCCTGAGAGTTATATCTATTTTAGGGCATAAGAATGATGATAAACAGGCGTTTAACAGTCCACAACCTCTCTCCTTAGAAAGTGGATCAAAGAAGACCTACTCTCTACCACTCTAGCTGCCACCTAAGCCTAATCTAGAGAATTCTATAATTCTATAGATGGTCGTCCACCTTAGTCTATTTAAGGACCCATGGGGGTGGCCATGCACACCCATCTTGGACTCCACTCTCTTCATCCACGAGCACCACCATCACCTCCACTCTCCACATCCAAGAGCAAGTGCAACACCTCCATCTAGAGGCCAGCCACACCACCTTGGTCGTCCCTCTATTCCCTCCTACCACCTTAACCCACACGGCCATTGGAGACCACCTTCGATGCCCTAATTTCTCATAGCTTAGATTAATGCTCTTCATAGTTTAACTTCTAGCATTATTATCTTGCTAAGTAGTAGTAGTAGTATTACGCTCTCCATGAATGCATGCATAATCTTCCCTGGATCCATGCGTGCATATCTTTTCCGTTAGCTTAGAATTAGTCTTTTCATTCCTTGTACATGAATTCCTCTAGAAATGATTGTAATGACATTCTGATTGAGGAAATAAAATAAAATTTTCCTGCTTCATATATCTATTGCAATAAAATGTCGATTCCAAAAAACATTAATGATCTTGCAATTGATGCTTTCTCTGTTAATAGCCATTGCGAAGTGAGAATTGTGCGAACGAGTACCCACACTTTCACATTCATTATTTACCTGACGCACGCACACATAGTAAGAGTGAACAACGTGATGGGCGAATCTTACATTCGCAAACTTGAAACCAACGTTCAATTTTAAGCGAGAAAAGCAAGAGAAGAAATAAGTAAAAATCAATTTCGCCATCTTACGCCTCCTTGAGATTGACCGGGACACTCACCATCTCGTTATAAAAGTTTTGTTTGAATTGTAATTCTCGCTATACTACGACATTTTTCTTAAGAAATCTGCATTTTACGATTTCAACAAATTGCGCCGTTGCCGGGGAGGAAACGCGATTTTGGTTTTTGATTTTTTAAGCTTAATCCTAACATATTTGCTTCTGCATGCTTTTGGTGTGCAGGAAAAAGTAAATTCTACGCACACATCAAGCGCAATTAAAGAAAAATCAGGTACACACCAAAATCTTAGTGTTAGGTTTTCTTTGAATCCTAACATTAGATTTTGCTTTTTAAAAAAAAATATGAAAATTTACGCTTCAAAAAGAAAAAAAATTGAAAAAAAAAAAAAAAGATTCACAAACTTGAAAAAAAAAACCTTTCGGGAAAAAGCTCATTTTGATTTGAAGAATCCTTTCACAAGCCTTTCTACCACTCTTCGAAATTCAGCCAGATACTTTTAGCGATTTTAGAATTCAGTTGCCGAATATTTTGTGACTCAAAAATTATGAAATTCTATTTCAAGTTAGATTTTCAAATTTTCTTTAAAATTGCACCATCCATTTGAAAAAATTAGATTTGTACAATTTTTGAAAATTCACGAAATACAAGGGGATCAAACAGACTCATATCTAAATTTTTTTGAATTTACAAAAGTGATTCCGAATAGCACACAAATCAGATTTGACTAAAAATGGTGGGGTTTGAAATTTTATCAAATTATCTTTCATTTCCATATTTTTCCTAAATTTTTGGACTACAATTGTTACTATTTCCAAAAGAAAATCCGACAAGGGGTCAAAATTCCATATTTGACCCCCTTATAGTTAAAAATTCGTATTTATTCATTTGAAATAGTAAAAATTACAGAAAAAGAATATTCTCTAAAAATTTAATTTGAAAAGGAATCTTCCTATCAAATTTAAGATCATTTGGATTCAAATTGTGTTTTGGAGAATGTTTTTAAGTTAAATTTTTGTCTGTTGCCTAAATACTTAGTCTAAGTGCATGAACCCTAGGTGCAACTTTTAGGGTTACAACTAGAGACCACATTAGACTAGCTTAGACTTAATCAAGTCTAGTAGCTAGTCGGTGAGTTAGGTCACCTTGTGGACCACTCACCAACAACCAAAATTAAATAAAAAGGTTACGTAAAAATTTCATAAAACACATTAAGTAACCTGAATTTGCTATCGAACTACTAAGTCATCACAACCGCTTTAGCCAAACCCATTGCCGAATCTACGAGGCAATGTGAAATGACTGCATCTAAGGGGTACAAAGAACCCGGAGGTGAAAGCCAAAGGAAGAACCTTCCCCTTAGTCCCCTCATAATAGATTGGTTGGGTTAGCTTGAGGGGTTGGGATTATTTGTAGTCGATTTTGTAACAAAATTTTCCTCAATAATTAAAATCTTAATGAAAAATATGGTCATCCAATCTTAAGGACCATTTGATTAACAAAGCCTTAGCTTTGTTTAGCTTGGCCACACCAACCTAGGTTGGCTGGTGTATGCAAGGGAGGAGGTCACTTAGACCTCAATTGGTTGGACCTTGAGAACCAATCCCAAGGAGGCGAAGGCAATTCATCGCATCATCCAAACCTTCTTCTCCTCTACCTTCTCCTACTCGATCAGCCGAGATGGCTAACCCTGGACCTGGACCTAGTCAGGATCTAGAAAATCTGGACCTAATGGCTCGCTTGGAAGCCCGGGTCATTGAATCTGAGGAGAGGTATCAGCAGAACATCAACAGGATTCTCACAACATTGGATAGAATGCAACATCCGCACCGCGGAGAACAGCTACAAGACTTCTACAATCTAGCGACTTCGATTCTAGCACCTCAAGTTCAGATTCTCGCAAGCGAAGATGCATTCGAGCTGGAGCCAAATGAAATAAGTCTCATTCAAACTTATTTTTATGAAAACTTGAATGAGGATCCTTTCCAACACATTGAGGACCTGAGTCAAATCATGGAAACGGTTATTTTGGGAATAGTTCTCATGAAGCTTTTTCCATTTTCTCTCAAGGATAAAGCTTCATGTTGGTTCAAAACCATCAGGAGGACGATTGGAACCTAGGTAGAATTACATCATGAATTCCTCCAAAAGTTCTTCCTGATCAGTCGAACAAACGCGATGAGGCGCACGATTACGACTTTCTCCCAAGGACCAGGGTAAAAATTGCATGATGCCTGGGATCGATTTCATGATCTTCTCAGGAAATGCCCACACCATGGTGTGCCCAGATGGCACCTAGCTCAGATCTTTTACCATGGGCTAGATGACACACATCGGTATCTAGCCGATGCATCTAGCGGCAGAAATTTCCTTGTAAAGGATGAGAACAACGCATTCTAGTTGTTCGAGTCCTTGGCAAAGAACTCTATGAACGTCGCGTCAATGAACCAATTCCAGTGACCTAGACAGCAACAAGTTAGTGTCCATGAAGCTTGCACCAAACCTGCTCAAGCTAATATGGACATTATCACTAAGAAGCTGGATAAGGTGGATCTGTTCGACAAGAAGATCAATGAATTAATTCGAGCTCAACCCGAATTCTCTAGTAATTTTGCTACATCTAGATCTTATGCACCCCGAGTCCCTCCTACTCGAGTAAATTTACTCACTCAAGATGCATCTTCTCCATCTCCAAGAGATCCTACATACCAGGAACTCATGAATAATCTTGATCTGACATCACATAATCAGGGTTACGCACCACATGATGATTTTAATGAGTATTCCCTTGACGAATATACATCTCAGACATCTTCGGCCTAGGAAGATGTCAATGCTATCCATGGATACGGGCGTAATAACCCATACTCAGAGACGTAAAACCCTAGTTGGCGCCAACATCCGAATTTCTCCTGGTCTGGTAACGTGCAGAGACCACAGCAAGATCACACTACCAGACCAGAAAATATGGGAATGCACAAAACACGTACCCAAGGCAATAGCCATTCCCATCACAGCAGCAATCTTGTTCTATATATCGGTCGCTACATCAAGCTTCCAGTCACCCTCCAAAGCGGGCTAACCCTTTCAAGGCGTTAAAAGAGGAACTACAAGAGTCTATGCGGAGATCTACTCAAGACAGCTTGCAGATCATGAAGGCGATGGCTGACCAACTACAGAGCATTCAAAACACATAGAATCAGTTGTTGCAAGAGCATAGATCACAGGGAGCCTTGCCTTCCCAACCTGTCCCAAACCTGCAATATGTGCAGAACCAAGGCACCCCGCCTAGGTTCCAGGCACCACAGGGGCAGGCACATGCTATATTACAAGTGCCTCTTGCACCACCTGGTTATGCTCAGCGTCAGCTGCCTATGCTGCAAAACCCCGCCTATTCTGCCCCTTCCGCTCCTCTGCCAGCTCATGGACAGCATGCTGATGCATAAGCTATTACATTGAGGAGTGGGAAGAAGACACACAACCCACCATTTAAGTAGGTGGGTCCTGATTTTTCTCGCCATTTACCGTAGGATGGTTCATCTCTTTCCTCTTCTCAAGGGCCACCTATGGTAGATAAGGGCAAAAGACCAACTGACCCTGAGATTCCCATCCCTTTTCTTGAGGCTTTGACATGACATTTAGCATGGAAAAAGGGTACGCAGAATTTCAAGGACTTGAAATCAATGTTTAAAGTTCATATTCAGGTCCCACTCATCAAGGCTATAGATCACATCCCTGCTAACGGTAGGTTCTTTAAGGACTATTGTACCCTGTAGAGACAACAGAAAAATAGACGACAGGAGGTATTGTTAAAGGAAGCTAACACCATGATTCTAGCTGACCAACCGCCTAAGAAGAAAGATCCTGGTACCCCACTCATTTCCTGCTTTTTGCAGGATTCTCCATTTGATCGAGCCCTTCTTGATCTGGCTTCATCCATCAACCTAACTCCTACCGTTGTTTATGATCGTTTCAATTCCGGGAGTTGAAACCCACCTCGATTGCCACTCAGCTGACTGATTGATCAGTAAAACATCGAGGGGGGTGGTTGAGAACATGATTATTAAGGTCTGTGGATTCTTCTTTCTCATAAACATTTTCATTCTCGATATGGAGGTTCCTCTTGATCTCCATGATGCACCAATTATTTTGTGTCACCTGTTTTTGGTGACAGCCTGCACGAACATCGACTGTGCATCTAGGTGTATGAAGATTGCCCTAGGAAATGAAAGACTTAGATTGGACATATTTAGGGCATCATGAAACTTCGACTGTGATCACATCAAGGAGGACGGTGAAGACATAGAATAGACTTTTTGTGGTAACATTGGGTTGCTTTGTAATGACCCAATGTCACAATCGTCTTCATTGTCAAGGTTTTTAGACCTTGATCCACATGGGACTGAGATGACAACAATGCACATTTCCTCCCGCAAATCCGATTGTCTAGGGTGTTCATCTGATCATGACACCCCTGATTCTGATTATCCCGATCCATCAATTACTGAATTACCCCTGCTAACACAGGATGGCATGACTACGACAAACGGGTTTCCTGTTACTACAGTCATGACTGACTATTTTGCAGGCAGGTAATCAGTGGGAATTCACGCATATCAGGTTCATCATATTCCACTATTGATTCTTCTCCTCCCACTCACAACTTTGATTCCCACCCACCCGTAATTGAATTGAAGCCCTTACCTGACTCACTCAAATACTTATTTTTGGGTGATAGTGAGACATACCCTGTTATTATTAGTGATCACTTGACCCCGAAACAAGAGAATCAACTGATTTCAATTTTACAAGATCATAGGGCTACTATTGGGTGGAGCATTGCTGATCTCCGTGAGATTCGCCCCTCATATTGCACTCATCATATTTACACGGATGAGGGGGTGAAACCTTTGAGACAACCTCAAAGACAGCTGAATCCGAATATGCTACAGGATGTTAAGAAGGAGATCATTAAATGGCTAGATGTGGGCATTGTATATCCAATTTCCAATAGCCAGTGGGTAAGTCAAATCCAGATCATGCCCAAGAAAGCAAGACTTACCGTCATAAAAAATGATAAGGGCAAATCCATCCCAACCTACACCGTGACGTCATGGTGGGTTTGCATTGACTATAGAAAACCGAACACAGCAACCCGGAATGATCATTTCTCTCTACGGTTCATTAATCAGATCTTAGAACAGTTAGCCGAGCGTAATTTCTTTTGCTTTTTGGATGGATACTCCAAGTATAATCAAGTAGAAATTAACCCAGAAGATCAAGACAAGACCACTTTCACGTGTCCCTTTTGAACATTCGCTTTTAAGCGAATGCCCTTCGTCCTCTACAATGCACCAGCAACATTTCCTCAAATATGATTGGGGATTATGTGGAAGTATTTATGGACGACTTCTCCATTTTTGGAGATGATTTCTCATGTTGTCTTGATAACCTCACAAAGATCCTGAAGAGGTGCATTAATGTAAACCTAGTACTATCATAGGAGAAAAGCCATTTGATGGTGAGGGATGGCATTGTACTAGGTCACAAAATCTCATCTAACGAACTTGAGGTCGACCGAGCTAAATTAGAAGCCATATCCCGATTACCTCCACCTAGCTCGGTTAAGCAAATCCGATCATTCTTGTGTCATGTCAGATTTTACCGAAGATTTATTCGTGATTTCCCAAAAATCACATGACCGTTGACGAATCTTCTAGTAGCCAACGTCCCCTGAATTCAATTCCTCGTGTCTCAGTGCTTTCAAGACTTTACGAAGAGTTGTTTTTTATTCCTCGATTCTCCAACCACCCGATTGGTCTCTCAACTTTGAGATGATGTGCGATGCCGCCAATTTCGCCGTCGGAGCTATCATAGGCCAACAGCAAGAGCACCATCCTTTTGAACTGCGGATGACTACACGTTCGCAATTGGATTTGAAAACCCATCGTTGTAGTTCGAGCCACGAAGAAATACATTCAACAAATAAAATTTATACCGAAAAATCTATCAAGAAATTCCAGGTCGAACACAAGGAGGCTACGTCGATCAAAATTCGCAGTTATATTATTTTTTTTTGTTTAATGGGCGAAATAATCATAATGGAAGTAATATAAACAATAAGAGAGAGAGATAGAATAATCACTTGATGTTGAATAATGTTTTTACAACTAATAAAGCATGAAAAGATTACACTAGAAAGCGAAAAATTATTACAACTAGAAAGTAGAAAAATTCTACTCTAGAAAGCAGAAAAAGAAGGGAGAGAGAAGTTATCCTCCTTGACGATCGCTTGGAAGACGAGCTGGATGGGACAACGCTTGGAAGATGAGGAACAGAGCGGGAAGAAGGAGGATGAAGCAGGAGGAATGGGAATGAAGTAGCACACCATCGTCGTCACGGGATCCGCTTCCGGAACAGGGGCGAAAACTTGGTTTAAGCTCTTAAGGAGCATCCCGGGTGTGGGACAAGCTTTTCTTAAGCTTTAGAGAGGGAGAGAGGAGAAGGGATGAGAAATTCATATGGTAGGGGTCTCCATTTATAGTTGCAAGGAGTAGGAGCATTTTGGACATTTCAACATCAAACTTATTATTTCAAGACCTTTAGTGATGGATAAATCCGTCACTAAAGGCTTGAACGTGGCCGACATGCGCGCACCCCCTCTCCTTTGCTGCCTCAATGCCTTCGCATGACTGCGCGTGCTCAGCCGTCCAACCAAGAGATCGGATGGCTTAAACCGCCTTCGATAGTGCCATGCGCCCATGTACGATCAAGCATTTGCACTACTCGTTTGATCGCACGTGGACGCTATCGATTGATCCACGTCGCTCGATCTTGATCGCACGGCTGTGATGGCGCACCCGAGAGCTCGCTTGTCTTGATTTGGAGGCCAAGAGGGATTCTAACGCACACCTATTAAACTTCGAAGGGTGCTGGACCAACGTGCTGCGAGGGCGTCTTTGCCTTATTTAGGAATTAGGCGTGCGCGATCTACGACCATTGGATGGAGATCCAACGGCCCAGATCGTCCACGCCTTTGTCTTCAGACATTGAATGGAGGGGGGCGGTCGGTGCTGGGCAGCTATGATGGCACCACGTGGAGCCATGTAAGTCGTCCATCTTCTGAGTGTTGTAGATGGTGCCACGAGTGTTGGATTAGATCGATTTTTGCATCATTAGGCTGCGATCGTCAACCTGAACCCATCTGTTCAGTCAGATTTGTTGTATGAGGTGCGAATTAACATCATCTTGGCCCTTGATCTTTAGGGTTCATCGATCTCTATCTGGTGCTATGGATGTTCGATCAGGGCGATCTTGGAGTCGTTGAACTCCAATCCTTACCCTGATGAGATCCGTACGGTTGGATCTTCGATCCAAGACCCCAATAAAAAGTCTCCCTATCCCTGACCATAAAAGGGAGACAATTACTATACAATTTATACAACTTGATATAAATGCATGATTATGCATGTTATGCATTATTTACAATGTATAATCTGATGTGACACCAAGAATATGCATTAATAGACATTTTAGTTTAATCAGATGTATGCACATCACACCCCCATGCCTATCTTTTTCTAGTCCCTAGCAAAAACTACATGCTTACTCGAGCAAAAATCATTTTCAACATCAAGAAATTTTTACTTAGCACCTAAACTTTCAAAGACATAACAGTGCCCGGGTATCTGCCAAAATGCAGACCGCCTCAAGCCCTCACCTTATTCAAAGAAAGATCTCTTTTTCTTTTCTTCTTTTCTACTTTTTTTTTTATTTTTGAGTTTAGTGTTACAGAGTGGCTTTCTACGACCACTCAACCCACCCAAGATTTGATGAGAACCCTAAGTTATAAGCACCTTTTTGTGAATGTGATAGACTCATTGATCGGCAATCAAAACGGACTTCAGGTTTCTACACCCCTAGGTGACTTTAAAAAGAGAGTTCTACCTAAAGGTGTATCTTTACGACCGGTAGCTTTCTCCCTACTTTTATTTTTAATGGGGTCAACACAAGGGTGAGTCCAGTGTATATCTCCTCAGCTTATTCTACTTCTCCGCTTCTTCCTAAGTGTTTTGGGAATTTTTAGCGTATTTCTTGAGCTGGGTTCTAGACAACTGGTTTATGAGCTGTTACCACCGACAACTTACCAGGCATACTCATGCGGCAAAGTATGGCTTATTTCTTTTGTTTCTTTTTCTTTCTTTTCTCCTTTTTCTTTTTCTTTTCTTTTTTACTTTCTTTTTCTTTTTAAGTAGGTGGCTTCCCTGGTCTAAGATTTACCTAGAGGCAGCAAGAAGAGAGTGGTCCAGTGACTGGGCTCTGGACAACCTACCTATGGGTTGTTACCCATGATAACTTGCCAGCCATATCACCCTAGAAGGTTCATTAGCTACCCAATTTTCGTTAAAGCTGCCGAACAATGAGTCAGTGATGAATAGTGTGTAGATGCTTAGACTTAAAGTTTCCTCAAATCAGAGAACAGGTTGATAAGTCATGTACTTATCACCCAAACTTATTTAACCAAATTAAAATAGAATTTAGGATGGCGAGGACTCAATAAAAAATCCACATTTTAGTGGATACCCAGACTGATTAAGTTCGAAGACCTAAAGGGTCTTCGTGTTCAAATCATACAATTTTATTTCCTAAGATTGAAAATTTTCTAAAGCCAAGTTCTCTTTCCTAATTCCATAATTTTTTATATATAAAGAAAACAAAACGAATCTATGGAGCTAACGAAATACTTCAAAGATGAATATCCACCCCCCCATGCCTATCTAATGCAATGTCCACATTGTATTAAAAAGACATGAAATAGAGTCGAGTAAAGTAGAAAGCACCTGAATTGCATGAATAACGGATTTTCTCTGAGATAAACAAAAATTGTATACATGCTAAATTTAGTGCCTTCAGCTAGGCACACTATACAAAGAAGAGAAATAAAGAATTCAGAAGTGCAAGTTTGAATCAGAATAAAAAAATGCAACCTAAGACCTGCCAACAGATGTCCACAGATGTGGATCAGATTGTGATGTAGACCCATACCCCATGGTCGAGAATATCTAAGGTTCTAGATAAAAATTACCCATAACCTAAAATCAGTATGCAAGCAAGGTCGGGCCTGCGATTTATGAGGAGGCAACCCAAAACCAAAAAGTTGGGTTACAGAGAATTCAAGATCAAAAGGATAATCAAAGAATGTGTGCTTGGGTTGGTCATCCTCAGAACAAATGTCGTACGGGTTCGGGTTTGATGGTTTCATCTTAATTGGAACCCTTAGACTCGATCTTCTACTTCCTCCAGAGTTTGCTTCCCAAATGAAAATTTCCCAGCTTCTATCCTCCTCATTCATAATGTCAAATTCTGGGACCTCTTGCATATTAATCACCCCGTCTGAAATTTTCAAGTCTAAAAGATGTGACTAAATCAGAATTGACTTGGGTTTAGTTATCTCAATGGGGTGTAACTGAAAATCGGGGCATTGAATTGAATCCTTCAGAAAATGTGATTCTGAATACGTCATGTGAGCCCCAATAAGATCAATTTCCTCAGTTATTGGGCTATCAAATGATTTAACCAAATCTGCAGGCCCAATCATCTCACAGAAATCATGTTCTATAAACTCACGTGAGACTTCACAAATTGAATCTTCACCCTTAGAATCAAAGAAATCAAAATTCGTATTAATGTACGTCCAAAATCATCCATCACTTTCTGATCCATGGAGACATACGTTTCCTTGTACCCCAGCTCAGGGATCCCAGATGAAGAAATTAGATCATCCTTAATTGGTTGCTCTAAATCAATCTGGTCAGCCTCGTAACACGTGTCCCCCAACAGGTTCCTGAGTGGGTTCTGACATTGGCTCTCCTGAAGGGGGTTCATCCTGGGAATCATCCCATGATTGAACTAAAGCAATCACAAATTTCATTCTCAATTTCGCTAACTTCCCAAGTAAAAACTCACCCGAGTTCTTATCCTTAACATCCTGGAGCCAATCCAACAAATACTTATTCAGATCATCAATCATTTCAATCAGTGGCTTCAATTCTTCAGTGCAAGGTATTGGCTGAACTTCTAAAGATTGTATAGTATTCCTCAAGTTAGCCAAAACCTTATCTTGAACCTAGTTAACCTGAACCAAATGACTTGGTTCAAGGTTAGGCAGGTTTGGGATCAGTGCAGAGGAGTTAACAAATTGAGATTCGTGATACCCTTCCTGATAATAGGTCATTTCAGATTATTCAAAAGGTGGTGATGACCTAAAGGTAGTGTATTCAGGGTATGGGTAAGGACCATTGTATCCTTCTTGATTGTAGATCGTATTAGGTTGTCCATGAAAGGGTGGTGATCTATAATCGATGTGGCTCGAAGAAGAATAGAAATGACAATTATGGTGTTCAAGGTTTGACCTCAAACATGGAGGTCCGGGACTGTATCCCCAATCTGAGTTATCCCAACTAACAGATGGTTGATTACAGTATGAGTCGAGATAATCGTCATGTTGAGGATAAGTCATAACAGGAGGGAAAGAGCAGGATTGTGTATGAAACGTGGAAAGATTCATGAAAGAAGGGAGGAAGAAAGGTGCCTTGCAATACAAATAATCAACCATGTCCTTAAGTGGGCTAGCATAAAGACTAACAGACTCCCAAAACTCGTCTTGAGATAAAAAAATGATTTGAGCTACTTTTGTCTGTTTAATCCAACCAGTTAGAGGAAGGGACAGGAGAGAAGGTTCTTCCTTCAGCTTGCGCCTCCGATTCCTAGTGTACCCCCCAGCCGTGATCGTTTGATTATGCTCCCCTAGCTAGACATTAGATTGAACAATAGAAATAGACTAATCGAAAATAATCTCGTTCTAGGCCCCGGAAAGTGAGTCGAATCCTTAAGGCCAACGTCTACTCTATTTTATTTAGGGTTAGGTTTGAATGTGTTTTGGAATGTGATGGGCCCTTTATCTGGGTTGTGCCCTTAATGATTGATTAATGTGTGTGTGCGTGTACAACCAGTGATTTTCAAGCAAGATTATTTTTTATGCGGTGAATTTTAGGGTTCAAATCTTGCTTAGTAGCTTTTAGGATTCAACTTTAGGTATTTTCAAACAAGTTTTGTCAACACATCAGGTTTTGAAAGCACAGGTGAAGATGTTTTCCTTTAAAGCTTAAAAGAATGTGGAGTGCCTAGTAAATTCCTAAGAGTTGAACCTATGTGGTAGCTACCGAATGAGTTGATTTTAGTTGAAGTGGTATGGCCCAATCAACTCAAAGAATCAACCTATTGCACCATTTAATTAGGCACACAAATGATTACCTAATCTGATTTCTACTCGATTATGTGTTTGGGTGTGTGTACCGGTTCCAAAGATCGGTTTACAGATTAAGTTTGAAAATCAGATGAGGTTGTGTACCTCTGTGAGATTTTTTTTAATTTTTCTTTTTAAATGAGGAGGGCAAGGTAGGTGTTGGTGTCAAACAAACAATCAAAACTAACCTTAGGGTTTATAAGAACACCTAGGTTGATTTATGTTTGTGTTATTATGTGGTGGAATGAAATCTAATGTGTGGGAAGTGGGGGAAAACTTACAGAATCTTTAATAGCACTTTGCTCCAATCTACCATTTTTGCTAGTCTCAAAAGAGTACCTGCAATTACAATAAAAAAGGAGAGAACTGAGGTAAACGATTCGTAAGTCGGAAAACACGAAGAATCAAAGAGCGTCACCTCCCCGGCAACGGCGCCAAAATGTTGACTGCAGATGACTATGCGTTCGCAATTGAATTTGAAAACCTGTCCTTGTAGTTCAAGTTGCGAAGAAATCCGTTCAACAAATAAAATTTATACCGAAAAATCTGTAAACAAATTCCGGGTCGAACACAGGGAGGCTACGTCGATCAAAATTCACAGTTTTTTTTGTTTAATGGGCGAAAGAATCACAATGGAAGCAATATAAACAATAAGAGAGAGAGAGAACAATCACTTGATGTTGAATAATGTTTTTACAACTAATAAAGCGAGAATAGATTACACTAGAAAGCAGGAAATTATTACAACTAGAAAGCAGAAAAATTCTACTCCAGAAAGCGAAAAAAGAAGGGAGAGAGAAGTTATCCTCCTCAACGATCGCTTGGAGGATGAGCCGGACGGAACAATGCCTGGAAGCCAAGGAACAGAGCGGGAAGAAGGAGGATGAAGCAAGAGGAACAGGAATGAAGCAACACATCGGTAGACAGGCTCTACAGAGAAGAGAAGGGATCCTTTAGTCCCACACCGGTAGATGATGAAGCGCTACAGCGATATAAAATGAAACTCCTCCATAGGCTATTCACCCAAATAGGGGTAGGCTCCCCAGGTAGCGCATTTAAGCATGCTACTCTTGACTATATTAACCATGTGCTCTGGGAGAGCAACCTCCAGGCACCAGGTGGAAGGTTGAGATGGTGAGACGTGGCCTAGTAATGGTACCAATCTAACCCTCTGGGCCGTTGATCTTGTGAACAGTCACGTGCGCTATTTGTCCTTTTGTTATGAGACAGAGTTAATGACAATTTTGGCTAAGTGTTGAGCTCTCCGAAGGCTTAGTTAAGCCTTAGTGAAGGCTGAGAGGGCACTGTTATGTTGAAATAAAGAGGCATTGTAGCCTAAGTTGTAAATGAGAATGTGCCTAAGTTGTTAATAAATGTTGCTTGATTCATATGTTATTCTAAAACAACATTTTTTGTACTTTTCTTTTTACAATTCAATGCAAATTTTTTTCGTTTCATTATGGAATGATTGCCATGTTATTATTCGTCATTTTTATGCAATTATTCATGTAGTTAACATATTGTAGTTAATTAGGAAGCTAATTAAGTAGTTAGTTAATTATATAGTTAATTATTATGGTTAACTTACACTATAACTATATCTATACTACATTATTAAGTAATTGTATAATGTAAGTAGTAATTTTAAGTACTTAGTAATTATATTATGTTAGTATTAAGTTTATAACTTAATTAAGTAATTCTGGTATCTATTAGATTAAGTAATCAAAATAAATAGTTAATAATTATAAAACCTAAATATATATGTAACTTATAAGTAATTTAAATAAGTAAAAAATAGTTATGTATAGTAAGTTGTTAAGTAAATTATAGCAAATAAGTTATATTAGTTATATAGTAATTATGTATATAAGTTAAGTATATAATAGTTAGTTAATTATAGTAATTAATAATAAAGAATAACTTAAGAATAATTGGTGAATGATATGCTTAACTTAGCCTCCCAGCAAATGACCTAGACTTGACCAGAAAAAGTTTATAAAATGTGGCAATTACATTGCTCACTATACTATAACTTAACAACAACTAATTAACTATGTAAAGTAGTTGTACATCATTTTCTTGTCCATCAAGTTGAGAATCTAGTGGTTCCAGTTCAATTGCTTGTTCTTCATGAAGGCAAATAAAGTGATAAGCATGATCCCAGGGCAATTTTCAAAAGACGTCATCTTTCACATAAAATTCCATAGAAAAACACAATTAAGAAATCAAGGAAGACAATGGGACTAAGGGGATTTAGCAGGACAACCCAAATCAAAATGCACGGGAGTAAACAGAGTCTCCCTACACTACAAGAAAATTGTGCTTTTGAGATAATTACTTGTAATGGTAAATTTTTCCATTGCAAAAGCATTTATTTTTAGTGATAGTAATAAATCTCCTTTTCAAAATTCATCATGAGAGTCTTGGAGACCCAAAGGAACCATCACAAAAATCTAAAAAAAAAAAATTGGTTGGCATTCTCCCTCTCACCCACTCCCTTTATCCCTTCCACCACCTTGGCTCCTACTTTCCCATTCCCTCCCCCAACCCCAAATGCCCCCTTCCTCCTACAGATGGTTCCCAAAGGAGAGCTCCCCATAAACCCCCCACCCCTCCTCTGCCACCCATCATTCCCCTCACCCTCATTACCCCCAATCCCCAACCCTAATGGTATCAGCAAGTCCAAGCGCCTCAATCCCCCTATCAGTAGCTACAAGGCCAATCTCGCCATTAGCAAGTCCTCAATCTCCCCAATCCCCTATTTATGTGAGAAAATGGAGGTGAAGACTCGAAGGAGTAGGCCCTACAGCCCCCCAAAACCCTAAAGACTGCTGCTGCCACCCCGGAGAGGTCCATGCCACCCTCCACTGAGCCGTCCTCCATGTGGGTCGCTCCTACCATTTGTGCCATTGCAGACGGCGACTGCCATGATGACTATAACAGAGGCATCAGGCGCCACCATTGACCTTCAGAAGAAGATCCGTCGAGCCAAGCGGTTCAGTATGTTAGTTTAGCTCTCCAAGGAGTAGAAGAGAACTCCAGATCGAGAGGTTTGGCACTACTCCTATATCACATGGACAACCTGAAGAGAAGAGAAAGGCCAAAGCAGAGAGGTTTGGGATAGCAGGGTAGTCTATTGTTGATGGGGAAGGTAAGAAGAAAGCTCACCTTACCAGGTTTGTTAATGATGCATGTTTCTTGATTTTTGGCATCTAAGTCAACATGCAAATGCAATTCATCTTATCAATAATATTTGTAGTTAACTTTTCCTGCATTATTCAAGAACTCCTCTTTGTTTATTCTATTTTTTTGTTCCATGCAGGAGGCTTTTGCAAAGTTTGTTAAGCAACGAGTTGCCATCTTCTACTTGCGACATACTGTAAATTACCAAATCATATACTTTTTGTTAGTGATCGCAATTTAGTATTTAGGTTCGGGTATTTAGTTGATCACTTGTAGCAATCATGTTGCTTTCAATTATTGTTGTTTCAGGGTGTAGGACTTCATGTCTTATCTAATGTTTGCCATGTAGAAGTGGTGCGCACTAGCAACAGGAAGCCTAGTGAAGTGGAATTAATATATCTTTATCATTGGAAAGCATATCTACCTTGCTAGCTTCCTTTGACAGCAGTCAAGATAGTGTAGCTACATAAGCTTTGACAGCAATCAAGATAGTGTAGCTGCATAAACAATTAGGCACCACATTAGCCTTTAATAATGGTTTTTATGATAACAAACATCTCAAGTAATTGAGATTAAAATTATATTTTATGCATAGATATTACAAGAATGTTTTTCAGGTTAAAGCTCTCTTAACAAAATCCAAAGCCAAGAAGAAGGAGGAGATCATGCTCTTCAAGTTTAGATCTCCTTGTAATTATAGGAATTGAGTTGTAATTTTATATTCTCTAGAATGTAAGAAGAGCTCCAATCAGATCTCATATTAACATAAATAGAGGGGGTTCATATGCAATTCTCACAAGAACACCACACATAGCCTAAATAGGTCTAATTATGTCTAACTAAGCCTGTTAGGGTTAGTGCACGGCCCTAAATTCCTATAAGAACCCAATAGTTCATTTGGATAATTAGAAGCCTTTTCACAAGTTATCTAATGTTAAGTATATGATACCTAATGTTAGATAATAGGTTGGGTATCAACAATGCCATCAAGAACTAATGAACTTTGCACTGAACTTTGTACCTAACATTAGGTAGTTGACCTAACGTTAGATAGGAGTTACCTAAAGTTAGATAAGCCCTTTCAGGCTAATTTGGGTGCAGATAAGAGCTAACGTACTTTGTACCCAACTGAGCACCTAACGTTAGATAGTTCACCTAACGTTAAATCACTTTTACCTAACGTCAGATAAAGCACTTTTTGACTAAATCAGTTAGCCGTTGGCAAATCAATTTGGAAAACTTTTTAGCTGCTGAAGAAGGGTCTTATGCACACCTAAATTAGTCCAAACATCCCTCTATATATATGAGATGATTTCTCACTCTTTGGTGGTTAGAGAACACCCCAAAACACACTCTAAAGCACATTCAAGCCCACATTTAGCTAAAGCATACTTTTGGTGTTCTTGGAAGTGATTGAAGCTTTGATCCTCCAACTCCCACTTGCTTGAAGCTTAATCACTTTAGCTCCCAACAGCATATCTTCTCACAATCACTAAGGGAGTTCATTCTAGTCTCCTAGATAACTATTTCACACAATTATTGCATATCTTTTTGAGGCTATCCATAGGAGCTAAAAATTAGTTTTAATTCAATTTTCTTCTATCATCTACTTGTAAATCTAAGGGCCCAGATTGTGAGCTTCCTTCCTCTCAAGTGAGAGGGGTTTGCTCTTAATTGGAATATCAAGAGGATTTGTATAAAGGATTTGGTACCCCATAAGTACCAATTAGTATTTCGAGAGTGACTCAGTGCAAAATCCTAGATCGAAAGATCTAGGTAGTGATTTTTACTTGATTTTGGGTTTCCACTATATATGCTTGTGTTGTGTTTGTTGAATTATTGTTGGATTGCTTAATTATCCTTTATATCTGAATTATTCTCAATTAGCATTATCTTTACCACCTTAAGCACTAATCACTACCCCCCTCTAGTGCTTTCAGACAATATTGACAAGGAAGAAGTTTGTTTTTTGATTAATAATTATATTTTGTTGCCATATTATTGGTGATCCTATGTTCTTTACTGAGATGTTAAATGATGGCATTTTTCATATTGTTTGCAGAAATGTTCCTTGCAACTGGATCAATAACCAAAAGTCCAGCCAAAATTGGTTGAGAAAAGAAGGCGAAAATTTATTCTTCCCTGGAGGAGGTACCATGTTCCGTAAAGGAGTTCGTGGTTATGTAGATTTGATGCAAGATCGGATTCCCGGAATGAAAGACGGGTCTGTGTATACTACTATTGACATTGGGTGTGGGGTAAGCAATGTAATCTATGGGTGTTAACAATGATTTTGTTATAAAGCTGAGTTGAAAAACATAATGTGTGAACTAAATTATGGGATAATTTGTTAAAAATGGGTGATCTCTCACTTATGTTAAGAACTCAATTTATATGCTTATAAAAGATATAAAAAGCACATTTCTCTTGAGTGTCTTTGGACTTGACAAATATCATTCCTAATGGTGTTCCTATTTCAAGGTTGCAAGTTGGGGAGGGGATATGTTAAACCATGGAATCTTAACTCTTTCACTCGCACCAAGGGATAAACATGAGGCCCAAGTTCAATTTTCCCTTGAACCTGGGATCCCAGCTATATTGGGCATATTTCTACTCAGTGCCTCCTATTCCCTTCCAATTCATTTGATATGGCTCATGATCGTGGCGGAGATTCTAGCGGAAAGGCTGGAGGTTTGGAAAACCCATCGTCGTAGTTCGATTCGCGAGAAAATCCATCGATCAGATAAAATTTAGAACCGAAACTCGAAAAGCGAGTCCCAGGTCGAACACAGGAAGGCGAACATTTGGTTTTGAAAATCCGTGTTTCGCTTTTTATTTGTTTTTATCATTTTTGGCTTTTCTAATGTTTTTTGTATTTTTAATAGGGCAAGAGATCAGGTCGATGAAATCTAGCTAATCTACTTGCAAAATAAAAAGAGAGAGACAGAAAGAGAGAGAAACAATCATGTATTTTTATAATGAAATGTTTATTACAACTAGGAAAGTGGGAAAACTATACCATGAAAGTAATAAAGATAGAGATGGTGAGAAAAATCCCCCTCGACGGCCGCTTGGAGAACGACGCACTCTGACATTGCCTAGAGGAAGGTGGTGAGGAGCAAGATGAACGAGGACGAAGCCAAAGGACGAAGGGCGGGGTAGGATGGCGTCATGGCAAGGATCTTCTTCCCGAAGGGAGGTGAGAAGATGGCCACGGGATGCTCCACGAAGGGAGATGAGAGGTGGGAACAAATGTTTGTTTTCTACTCTAGAGGAGCATCCCGGGATTGGGACAATCTCTCTCTAGAGCCTTAGAGGTGGTGAGGGGAAGAAAGGAAGAGATGAAGAAAAATAAGAGGGGTAGGGGTCCTTTTATAGTGGAGGAAAGAATCAAATTCGTATACAAGAGATTTAGTAAAAGTCATAAACGCGCTGAAGATTCGCCACAAATGTCGCTGAAGATCACGCTCACGTGCCCCTGCAGCTACACCGCTGGCGTGCGCTACACGCACCCTTGTCGCACGCGCACGCGCGATACACGTCACTGCTGCCACTGCCCCCGCGCCTGCGTTGCAGCTGCGTGCACGCCCTTGTGCTTGAGCTGCTATTGCACGCGAACGTGCATGCGCCCGCACTGTTGTGCATGTTCAGTGGCGCGTGCGTGCGCATGGGCGGCCTGGGTTGCGCCACGTGGCACGACCTGGGCTGTCCATCTTCATTCCATTGTAGGGGATGCTACAAAGATCGAATTGAGTCGATTTTCACACCGTTAGGCTGCGATCGTCGATTCGAATCCATCCGTGCAGTCGGATTTGTCGTTTGACATTTTGAATTGCATCACCTAGTCCCTCATCTGTTAATCTTTCTTGGATTGCATATGGCGCTACGGGACTCCGATCGAGGCGATTTCAGAGGCGTTGGACTCCCATCGTCGTCTAGATCAGATCTGTATGGTCGGATCGTCAATCTGAGGTTCCAAAATAAATATCCTTCTCTTCTGACCACAAAAAGATGCAATTAACCTAAATTATATACTACTCTAAGTGCAAAATGATGTATGTGCAATATTTATAACATGAAATGCAAATCTAAGACTAGGAACATGCATGAATAGGCATTTTACCCTCAATAATTATAGCTACATTAGCTCAGTACTCCAAATGTCTTATCCCTTGGACAGAATTTGGTGCTCATTTCAGATGTGCTTGTGGGCTTGCTCAATTTTCTTTACATTGTTAGCAGTAATTAATTTTAAAAAAAAAAGTAGTTCAAGGTTATACGATTTCAAAGATGACAATTAATGTTATTTCTTGAAAAAAGAATATATAGTGTTGGGTTATAATTGATAGGTTCCCTGTCATTAAAACCATGGCTACATTTTCTTTATTTTCTTCAGAAAAGAGAGCTCCTCATAGTATTTCTGTTAAATTAGTTTTATAATTGTTATGCCAATTTGATCATTTGATAATTGAAAATTTTATTATTGATTCAAGCTAAATGTTATGATCTGACTTCTTTTTCAAAAAGAAAGCCTATGATCAGACTTGTGGAGCATTATTGGCAATCATGTTAAATGTTCGTTTTCCTACTTTTGGCGAAAAAGAACTAGTTATTTGTTTCTTTGTGTGTGAACTACACAAGGTGTTTTTGGTGGAAAGCCAATCACTCGGTCATTGATTTATTTAAGTGATTTACTCCCTTGATGAGAGGACGATGAAAGTTTGATAGGTTCATGAACAGTTCATGGCACTATCAAAATCTATCTGACATCAGCTAATTTTCATCAGTACCTTCTCTGACATGAGTTGCTTTTAAATGAACCCAAATTTATGTAATATTCATTCAAGTATCTATTCTATTGATAGAAGGGTATATTGCCATCTTTATGTGCTTGCAGCTTGTAAAGTGTTATCAGCACTTAAAAACCTACCTACATTCATGCATGTCTCTTTAGTTTATTTAGTTATGTTTATTTTTTGTTCCCCAAACTATATTTGTTGTCTAGCTTTTCTACCTTTCTGATTATACCTTTTTGATTAACATATAATTTATTAGACTTTTGTAAGAACCTACTATTGGTTGTAATTTTGAATTTCACCATCTTGATTATTAGAAGTTCCAAAAGAATGTGCCAGGTGGAATATACCTTATCGAAATACATTGAATACTTCATCCTGGGGGATTCTGGGTTCTTTCTGGTCCTCCGATTAACTATAAGAATAGGTGGTGTGGTGGGAACACCACCATAAAGGAACAAGAAGCTATCTTCAACAAGCTTATGAAGTTGTTGACCAGCACGTGCTTCAAATTGTACAACAAAAAATATGATATTGCAGTGTGGCTTATGATCAACTTAGTGCTCCTGACTATTATTCAACAAAATGTGATGACAGCACGAACC
The DNA here is from genome assembly GCA_037157565.1 of Thalassia testudinum. Lineage (NCBI taxonomy): Eukaryota > Viridiplantae > Streptophyta > Magnoliopsida > Alismatales > Hydrocharitaceae > Thalassia > Thalassia testudinum. The sequence goes on along the minus strand of JAZHRO010000015.1, from coordinate 16,468,702 downwards.
TGGATTCTGCTTCATATGTGCCTTTGTGTCCTTGTGTTTCTATTCCTAGCCCGAAGTTTAAGTAGCTAGATCTCAAATCTACCCCAAAATAGTACGCACTAACAAAAGGAAGCCTGGTGAAGTGGAATTAGCAAAAGCTTAAATTATGAACAATATGATAACTTTGTCACAAGGAAAGGGTATTGTTACGACCTAGTTCCCGAATCCCTACAGGACCTGAGACTGGCTCACCTCGACTAATCCCAAGACCCAGTCGTCCAACAAGAAATAATCAAAAAGCAGGAAAATAAACCACATTCACATATGCAATATAACTAAGCAGTAAAAACATACAAGCAGTAGAGGAAAGTAAAAGCTACTATTTTAGTACATACCACCACAACACAGGAACAACGAAAACGAAAGCAACAGTAACAAGAACAGTAACTAAAAGTTTGAAACTCACTACAATAAGAAAGAGGGTACAACAAAGAGTGCAGAAAACTACGGCTAGGCTCGACTGGGCCCAGCACCCTCCGTAGCCGGAAGCTCTGGCTGCTCGACTCCAAGTCCTGAACAGTGGTAAGGAAAGACAGAGTCAACAAACGTTGAGTAGAGTGGTAACCATTCTATCTAAAGTAGTAAAAGTAATAGGTTGTTGACATGGCTAGATCGTGTTTTAACAGTTAATTACGTCGTAGTATAGGTGATCAAGCGTTGTCAACAAATAAAAGTTTATTACTCGAAAACCTAAGTATTCGAGGTCGAACACAGGGAGCAATTGGAATTTATTACTAATCTCAAGAATGTAATTGAACACTTTAATTACTCAAAACATAATTCAAATATAAATGCATAAGTTTGAAAAGTAATTATGGCAAAAATAAAGAATTTGGACGTCTGATCATGGGATCAGACGTCTTAAAAGATGTCTTCTCCTCTCTTGTTCTTCTTCTTTTGATTTTCTTCCTTTCTTCTTCTTTATGCTTCTTCTTTCTTCTCTGTAGTTGCCTTTATCTTTTTCCTTCTTTTCTTTACAGTTTCTTTCTCTCTGCGGGTCTTCTTCTTCTTTCTTGGCTCTGCTTCCTTTATTTTCAGCTTCTCTTCTTCTTCTGCTTGTCTTTACCTTTCTCTATTTCTTCTTTCTTCTTCAGTTCCTCTTCTCTTTTTCCTTCGCCTCTTCCTTTCCTTCTCTTTTTCCTCTACGAAGGCTTCCTTCCTTCTGCTTCTTCTCCTTAGTGGTTAAGTGTTGGCTTCACTTCTTCCTTCTGCCTTCCCTGCACAAACCAAAGAAAAGCAAAACCTATCCCTCTACCCACACCCACACGTCTCTCACTCTGTGTAAACCACTCTTCAGCACGCTCTCCCAGAGCCGGGTAAACAGGTCGGATTGCGCACCCAGGTCCAGGCGCACCAGCGTGAGGGTGTGTGCGAGGAGTGCTCAGAATAGTGTCGGGTCGAGTCGCCAGATCCGTGTGGTGAACTCACAGATGAGGCGGTGAGAATAGGTGAGGGACCTCACCCCAAGTGCATTCGGAGGCAACGAGCTCTATCACAAAAATAATATAACTCACTCCAGCGCTTTGTGACTTAACGATGTGGGACTAATGCCCACCGCTTTCTCTTCGCACGCCTGCAACAGAACGTGCCTTCAATTCCCACAACTGCAGGCTCTGCAGTGTCACTTGCTGGGTCAACTATCTTCACGGTGCCTCCCCGAGCTAGCTGGACCTGGAGCCCTGAAGAATTGCATCCTGGGGAAAGAAAGAACCTTCTTCGGATCACCGCTAATGGCGGTCGAGGCGTGAAATCTGTCTGACACAAAAAGAGCCTCGTAGCTTAATCAGATCACCGAGGGACCTTCGTCGTGTCACGGCGAAGGTGAGGAGCTAGGTGGCAGGCCGCGGGGCGGCCTAGGCATGCGTGCCTAGGTCGCTCTGTGGCCGGATGGATGGGTGTGTTCGAGGGGTAGTTGTGGAGGCGTAGAGGGTCTATGGACGGGCGGAGGTTATTCAGTGAGGTGAGGCGAAGGTTATGCGATGGTCAGCGAGGCATGTGGGGCTGCAAAGTGATGGGAACATCTCACCGGAGGGTGGCCGGAGATGAAGAGGATGGTGGTGAACAGCGACGGTCGAGGGATGTTTGATGAAATAAAATGAGGGAGATGAAAGAGGGGATAGAGAAGAATAGTTTTAACCTAACTAAAGGGGATGAGAAGGCGGCCGGTAGTACCTGCTGTCGCCGGAGAAGAAAGTGTCCAGTGGAGGAAGATGGCGGCGACGATGGGGCTAGGGCAGCTCGCGCGGGTGTTGCGCGACGCGGAGGAGGATGAGGAGGATAGCTCTGCCACTGATTTTGCGGCAGAGCGACGAGGAAGAGGAGGGGGGCTCGTCGGAGCTGGCTGGACCCCTTGGCTAGAGAAGAAGAAGAGGAATTTGAGGTGGAATCCCAGCTAAGTCGAGCTGAGGAGGTGCGACCGAAGTTGGGGTTTAATTTAAAGGTGCTGGACGTGCTTCTGGTGCGTGGAGGGCATGCCTTCTGCCACCGACGTCTCATTGGAGATGGAAGGTAGTTAGATACCCAAATCTCTCGTGCATTCGCATGAGAGATTGGGTGCAAATCTGGGATCATGATTGATTTCAGATGGAAGGGGATTCCTCAGAGAATCTCCCTTCCAATTCTGGAACGAGATCTCTGAGGGATCAGAGAGTATCCCCCCTACCTTCCTCGCCGGAGAAGGATTCTCTCGCCAATAATGGTGGAGGGACCTGATTGTAAGATTGGCGAGGAAGCTAGGGGGGTTTTGTGATGGTTTTCAAAAGATAGGGACCAAAATGTGATTGGGTGTACTAAATTGCAAATTAGGTCAAGATGACCTCCCCTTAGGTCCAAATTTTGGTAAAAACCTAATTTGGACCTAAGGAATCCAATGGTGAAGTTGGATTTTAGGTCTAGTCATGTTTGACTGGATATTTTACGTAAAAACCTAAATTAGGTCAATTGATGAGCTAGGACCCTAATCTAGGTCAAACTAGGTTCCAAAGGCCAAATTGAATGTTCTAAACCCTAGGGGATATTTTTTCATGATTCTTAGAGGGTTTAATTGATTTTTATCCTGATCGAAACCTTGTTGAATTAAGCGGGTCAGTTTTAGGGCTCACAAGATGTCATTTAATTCTTGGATTGCATATGAACCCATTTTTGATTGAATTAACCCACTTTTTATCTCATTTAGACCATTTGACCTATGTTTTGTCTCTGAGACATCCCGTTTATGTACTGCAATGGTAACATTACAATTTTAACCTTTATTTCATGTTTTCTTCTCAGAATACTTATTCCTTCAATTAAGCCCTCTTCTAAGTTATGTAGGAGCTTTTATTCTCTTTATTAGGTCAAAATGAGCTAGTTATGGCTCATGATGAGGCTATCATAGGCTTAATTATATTTTCTAGTTATTTTATTTTATAGGTAATTCCTTTTCACCCCTTTTCATCAACTTTCAGATTTTTCTTGATCTCGCATGTTCCTCGTGGGAACGATCTTGATTGTAGTCTTTTCCGAAGAGTAGAAGGTACACGAGGTGCTCTCCTGGCTAGAAGAGTCCTCCGTGGTAGTCCTACACCCAATCAACCACCCTGAGGTCACTGTTAAGACGTAGCGGTGACTACGGCATGCATGATAAGCGCATGGGTAGCTACCCCGCACTGACACGCGGTCAGTTGTTTCCGCTAGTGGGTACACCCAAAGTACAGCATGAAACAGTATAGGGCCTAGCCCTCTCAGAAACAGGTGTCTAGCCCCTCAGAACCAAACAGGGGTCTCGCCCCTCCACAGTCCGCGTACCCTAGTCTGACTACCCCGGTTTGCCCAGAGGGCCTAACAAGTCAATGTAGGGTGGCTAGCTAAACCTTAAGCCCCGTGGGGTGCCTAACTCCCTCCCTACACTAGCAGCTCGCCTCGGTACCCTGTACACGAGAGCCAACAGAAGTCAGTGTAAAGTGGCCAATCCTAACCCCGGGTCCCAACCCAAGAGCGACTAGCTCCGCTCTACACAAAAGGAGACAGTCGCTCCCCTTGGTAACACGTACTCAAGGGCCAGCACACTTCCCATCCACATTCCAAATTTTCCCATCTAACCATAGGAGCTATACTCCTAACTCCCTGTAGGGTTCATGCTCATGTTCACCACATTATTCCGATCCAGATTCCATCATTCACAATTCAATTCTCATTTATACACAGGCAGCTCATATTTCCACAATTTAATACAGGTAGCTAATGATTTTACAGGTAACTGTTTAGTTATCTCAGACAGCTCATATTCTAACAAGCAGCTCATACTTTATTACAGGCAACGGCTAGCAGTTTAACTCATTCATGTATACAAGTACAATCATGCAAAATAATTTGGTTTATTCAGTTCTCTATCCTAGGGTTCATGCCACATCCTAGGTTTCCAGTTGGCTAATTTCACAGATACATTCTTAATTAACAAGATTAATAGGGGAGGACCACTCTACTAGACAATCCAGGAGTAATGGGGGCTTGAACTGCAGACTCAGGCACCTCTGCGAGCCCCAAACACGCAACAAGTCGAAACCCTAAACTAAGGAACACATCACAAAGGAGGATTCAAAATAGTGTCTAAAGGTTTCTAATATGTAGAGAAACTCACAAGGAAACTACAGATACTTCGTTTGCGTAAAACGGATCCCGATCGGACAATAAACGGGTCAAAAATGTGTTTGCTGACCAAAATCAGACATCTAGAAACAAGTCCAAATGTCTTAAAAGTTACAAAGTCTCACCTCAAGTTCCTACAGTGCCCTCAAACGTCCAGGACTCCCCTGCGATCGTCTGAAAGCAGTTCCAGACGTCGGACCACTCCTCCAATTTTCTAGAAGCACCTCCGGTCGTCTGGTGAACTGTCGAGACATCCGAAAGTGCGTGGAAAGGCATTTCGCACACCTTCCCAAGGCTGCTCCTGCATCGACAGAGCAGCCACCTAATATTAGACCAATAAATCTTCTCTGCAGTGAGGCCTGCATGGCCGTAACCACGGAGAGAACGTACCTTTGCGATATAGGTACTTTCGGTCATTTGGTCTTGGCTCCGAACGTCCAGTCGATCGTCCTGACTGCACTCCAGATGTCTGATACTGGAAAAATTCCAGTATCAGACTATGCTCCTAACTCTCCTAGTCATGCTCCGCCACAGTTCTCCTCGCCCCACCACAGCTCCAGCTACTACAGGTGGTCGAGAATGACGCTCCGGACTCCCTCTTCCCCCCGCACACACCGCGGTGGCCGTGCGAGCTCCGACGAGCTTCCATGAAGCTCCCGACCTCGGCCTCCTCCTCCTTCTCATGCACTCTCCCTCGCTCACCTCCTCTCACCGCTCCGCTGCGCTCTGAAGGTGGAGATGATGGTGTGTGGAGAGGAGAGGAGAGGAGTGTGAGGGTGGCTTTTATAGAGCTGGGGGTTAGGGTTTGGCAGGGGGAAAGGAAGAAGGAAAGAGAGAGAAGGAGAGTTCTGTGTGTTGCCCGCAGGCAGAACGTAGAATGCATACAAAATTTTAATTTCCAGACATCCGGGAAAGGGTCCAGATGTCTGACTCACACTCCAGATGTCTTAAAAGGCTAAAAGTGGGACGAGTCTTTACTTCATAACAAACTTAAAGGAAGTTTCATCCCCGAAACTTGAGCTAGCTAGGGTGCGGAAAAAGGAACATAAAACGCAAAATAAACTTAAAGAGGACTGAAGTAGGTCCAAAAAGACGTACCCTCAAAAAGCTCCGGGTACCGCTCTCGCATCGCCGCCTCAGGCTCCCAAGTAGCCTCCTTGTACCACTGGCTTCTCCACAAAACCTTCACCAAGGGTACCTGTTTTCGTCTCAGACTCCAAACTGCTCTATCTAGTATCTGCACCAGTCTCTCGGGGTAGGTCAGGTCGTCACCCACCTCGACACTCTCGTGGCTCAGAACGTGACTGGGATTGGCGACGTACTTCCTGAGGTTGGACATGTGGAACACGTCGTGCACTCCAGAAAGCTGAGGAGGAAGGGCAAGCCAGTAAGCAACGGGTCCCACCCCTTCCAGGACCTCAAAGGGCCCCACAAACCTCAACGCAAGCTTCCCCTTCACCTTAAAATGCTACAGGCCCTTCATGGGCGAAAAGCAAAGAAAGACGTGATCCCCAACCTCGAACTACACTTCTCTGTGTTTTCGGTCAGCATAACTCTTCTGCTTGCTCCTGACAGTGCGGAGTCATCTGTGGATCTACTCTATCACCTCCTTACTCTGCCGGATCAGCCTGGGGCCAACCTCCCACTTGGTCCCCACCTCAACCCAACTCAAGGGTGCAGTACACCTCCGTTCGTACAGAGCCTCGTAAGGTGCCATGCCGATGCTCGAGTGATAACTATTATTATATGCAAACTCTGCCAAGGGAAAATGCTCCTCCCATGACCCTCTCCAGTCCAATACACAAGCACGCAAAAGGTCCTCAAGCATCTGTATGGTGCACTCTGACTGTCCATTAGTCTGGGGGTGGTATGCGGCACTGAACCTCAACCGCATCCCCAAAACCTGCTGAAACTCAATCAAAAACTGGGAAGTGAAATGGGTATCCCTGTCAGATACAATCCCATGTGAAGCCCCGTGCAGACGTACCACATCGCGAATGTACCTCTCTGCCAACTGTACTAGTCCCAAGGTGACTCGGATCGGCAAGAAACGCGCCGTCTTCGTCAACCTGTCCACTATCACCCAGACTGCGTCGTGTCCTCGCTGGGTAACAAGTAGGCCCACCACCAAGTCCATGGTGATGCTCTCCCACTTCCACTCTGGCACAGGAAGTGGCTGCAACGACCCAGCAAGCCTCTAGTGCTCGGCCTTCACCTGTTGGCACACCAAACACTACTACACGAACTCACCCACATCCCGCTTCATCCCTCCCCACCAAAAGTTGTGTCTCAGATCAAGATACATCTTTGTGTTCCCGAGATGTATGGTGAACCTGGACCCGTGTGCCTCCGTCAGGATCTCTCTTAACAACTCCTCATCCCTGGGAACGAACAAACGACCCCTCATGGGCAGCACCTCGTCTGTAAAAGAAAAGTCTCCTGAGTCCCCTGACAACACTCTGTCTCGCAATGCCTGTAAGTGTGGATCTGTCATTTGTCCTGCGATGATGCGGTCTATCAGCTCTGGTCGCGTCTGTCGTGTCACTATCACTGCCCCACAATACCCCTGCGACTCCCAGGGTTGCCAGCTGCCCAACTCCTCCATGAGTCTCCAACTCTATGCCTGTAGACTAGCCAAGTGGGTGGGCGCCTTCTGGCTCAAGGCATTAGCCACCACATTGGCCTTCCTTGGATGGTAAGAGATGCTATAGTTATAGTCCTTCAGGAGCTCTAACCAACGTCTCTATCTCATGTTAAGCTCCTTCTAGTCAAACAAGTACCTAAGGCTCTTATGATCTGTGAAAATCTCAAAGGTCTCACCGTAAAGGTAGTGTCTTCATGTCTTCAGCGCGAAGACAACAGCTGCCAGCTCTAAGTCATGGGTAGTGTGGCTATGCTCATGGGGCTTCAGTTGCCGCGAAGCATAGGCGACAACATGACCCCACTACATGAGCACACCCCCTAACCCCTGTAATGAAGCATCTGTGTAGACCACAAAATCGCCACTGTTGTCTGAGATGGTGAGAACAGGAGCTGAAGTCAGTCTCTCCTTCAACTCCTGAAAACATGCTTTACATGCATCTGTCTAGGCAAAGGGCGCATCCTTCCGCGTCAACTGGGTCATAGGATGAGCAATATGCAAGAATCTCCTGATAAACCGCCGATAGTAACCTGCCAAACCCAAAAAGTTGCATATCTCTGTCACTATACGTGGCCTCTCCCATGTGAGTACGGCCTCAACCTTGGCTGGATCTACAGCCAAACCATCCCCTGAGATCACATGGCCCAAGAAAGTCACCTGTCTCAACCAAAACTCGCACTTGTTGTACTTAGCATACAGCCTGCATCGTCTCAAAGTGTCCAGAATTATTAGTAGATGCTGTCCATGTTGTGCCTAATCCCATGAATAAACGAGTACGTCGTCGATGAATACCACCACAAACTGATCCAAGTACAATTTGAAAACCCGGTTCATCAAATCCATAAAAGCAGCAAGAGCGTTAGTCAGCCCAAACAGCATGACCAAGAACTCGTAGTGCCCGTACTGGGTATGGAAAGCTGTCTTGGAGACATTGGTCTCCCGGATCCTCAACTGGTGGTAGCCTGACCTCAAATCTATCTTGGAGAACACTGTGGCATCTCGCAACTGGTCAAAAAGGTCATCAATCCTCGGCGGCGGATACTTGTTCTTGATGGTGACTCTATTTAGCTGTCTGTAGTCAACACAAAGTCACAGGGTACCATCCTTCTTCTTCACAAACAACACGAGGGCTCCCCACAGGGACGCACTAGGCCTCACAAAGCCCTTCTCCAACAGGTCCTATAGCTGTGAATTGAGCTCTCGCAGCTCAAGTGGTGCCATCCGATACGGTGCAGTAGAAATGGGGTTGGTCCCCAATACCAGTGAGATCTCAAACTCGATCTCACACTCAGGCGGTAGTCTTAGCAGCTCCTCTGGAAACACATCGGGGTACTCACAAACCACCGGAATACTCTGAAAGTCAGCCACGGGGCTAGGCTCTACCACTACACAGGCTAGAAAGCCCTCACACCCCTAGCTCAAAAGCCTCGCTACCCATATTATGCTAACATTCCACCATAAAGGAACAGGAAGCTATCATCAACAAGCTTATGAAGTTGTTGACCAGCATGTGCTTCAAATTGTACAACAAAAAATATGATATTGCAGTGTGGCTTATGATCAACTTAGTGCTCCTGACTATTATTCAACAAAATGTGATGATGGCAAGGACCTGGATTCTGCTTCATACGTGCCTTTGTGTCCTTGTGTTTCTATTCCTAGCCCAAAGTTTAAGTAGCTAGATCTCAAATCTACCCCAAAATGGTACGCACTAATAAAAGGAAGCCTGGTGAAGTGGAATTAGCAAAAGCTTAAATTATGAATAATATGATAACTTTGTCACAAGGAAAGGGTATGATATCCTTTTAGTGCCTCAAGGTGTTGCTTCACTTAAATGATGCAACCTATCAAATCATACAATCCAATTAAACTACAATTTTACAGTAGAGCTCATGGGATTATCAGTGTTGGAATTACAGCTGAATTCCTATTTTTCCATATATCTAAGAATGACATAATGTTCATGATGCCTTTATACTTTTATTTATGGTAGAAGAATGAAGGCGATGACATGGTCATTGATTTTGGTGTGTCCCTATAGATTTCCATGCTAGGTTCAAGGCCCAGGAGTGCACATAAGCACATGACTGATTGGAGGCTTTGAAGTCCATACATAAAAAAGTTTTTGGGCAATTCTAGCAATCCATGTAACATGTTTTTGTTCTCCTTATCGAGCAATACCACTAGTAGAGTGTAACGTACCTCTTCTGGTAATTCTTTCAGCCTCTAACTTTGTAATTAAGCTCATATCATTTTTTGACTATACCACTACTTCTGCATTCTCTACGGCATGCTCTATTTAATGAATGCTCAACTTTTTTAACTTGGTTAAAATCCTAATTTTTCCTTGACACTTTTGATTTCAACTACTTTTGTCTCATTCTCTTTGGACCAAAGCCTTTGTGTTTGATTTGAGAGAATGCAGCCAAACATCAAGTGAACACTTCAGTCAAAGAAAACAGCATCGTTGCTATTTAATAATAGCAAGAGCTCGTTCCTTCATATACCATCAGGTTTGTAGCTTATTTTTCATTAACTTTTCCTACTTTAATGTCTACCACTTCTGCTCAGAAAGAAGAGTAACTTTTTCTTGGTTGTTAAGATTAGGGTTATAGTGGTTTTGGTATCCTTCCTTCCTCCTCCTGCCATGGGACTTGTAGAATTTTCTGCTGCCCTATCATTGTGCTTGTATCAAATTTCAAGTGATATATCACTCCTATTTACGTAATATTTCTTTTTTCCACTTTAAACCTCATGTAATTCAATGTTTTCAAAGGCTTAGGTAAATGAAAACATCTATGATTTTCTAAAAGCAATACATCTATGATTTTATCATTCAGAAAAGCACTTTGTTAGCAATGTACAAAACTCTTATTATTGGTTTGTAAAGTGGAAATTTGCATTCTTGATTGGTGCTGGAAGTTCCAAATACTACTCTTCAATAATGATATTCGAAATACTTTTGAAAAACTTGGAAAATCAGCAAATGTATCTCTCAATTATTTTAAATTAAAGCAAAGGCAACCACAAAATTTAACTATTGGACCCAGCAAATGCGTTATAAATAGATTTCTCCATTACAAAAAGAAAAGAAATTCAACATTAATTGTTGCAACTTGTTCACTGTGTTATCCAATCATTTTCCTTCTATATCTTTGTTCTAAAAGATACTTAATTTATTGAGTGACATTCAATCTTGTTATTTCCTTAGGCATGTGATGTGGTTATTGCGAAAGATGAAGTGATCCTTTAAAATTGATCATGGGAAATTCAGTATGATGTTTGATATATATGATGTGGGTGGTCATAGATAATGTATGCTTTTGTCTTTAATCAACTCTAAAGTTTTTAAGAAGCAAGTTGTTCAATTTCAATTTAATGGAGAAAGTATAGTGCAGATCACTTTCCAGTAGGTGGGGGAGGAATATGAGCAATGTGGGGTGGTTGACCCTTGCTAAAGAAACTAACAAGTTTCAACTTTCAATAGATTTCCTTTCATGTGATGTCATTTTTCTCTTTTGGCTTTGTAAATAGGTTTCTATTGAATCATCTAGTCAATTTCGTGAACTAGTGGTTGATCTTGAGATTAATGAACTTTTGCATTATACTTAAAAGCTTGAAACTTTTGTAAGTGACCATCAACTAGTCTCATTAAGTATTTTGAGTTTCTTAGCATATGGATCAATTTGAAGAAAGCATTTAGGACAAGCGTACATTTCTTTGTAACAATGACTTATTGAGCTTATTTTGGATTACTTTACTCAGGTAAGTGATCGAATAAATTTTGGGATCTACATATTTACTCTTGATATTTTTGCTGCAATTGAGGATGTATTTAAGCAAAGAAAGGAAGGAGGTTAGTAATCCATTACTTGTCAAATGGGTAGAAAAATTCACATCAATTACTATATATCCTTCTATCTACTTCACAATAGGATTGTTGTATTTTTTAATTTTGATACAAAATTTTGAAACTAATGATTTATTTGGTCAATTTCTATTTTAGCGTGACATGGGTTTATTTTAATGATATAATAGACGATTGCAAGAAGTAAAGCTGGGTACGTTGATGTTCATGAGAATGAGGATGAAGGCTAAGATTGCTCATTAAATTGGTAGTAATATATTACTGATGACTTATGTATATTTTTTCTTGTAAAGAACTTGAATGTATATCTTTTACTTGTAAGAACTCGAATATTTTGAGTTATAAAATGAATGAAGTACATTTTTTGACTTAAGCGCATTAATGGTGTCATGATGAATGCTATTAATATTATAAGTATATCAATGGCATATTACTATTAGAAGAATTATTATGATTGTTGTAATGTCATATTCCTATCATTAAAGATCTTCAAGTAGGTATTGGAATACTTGAGATGGTTTATTACCATGACTAATTTTATTTAGCAATGGTATATTACTGTAGCAAAAGTCTTTTATGAAGATAAAGAAAGATCTTTTGTGATAGTAAAGGGATATCTTTTGCGATGGTATATATATTTTGCTACAGTTTTTAATTGTCACAAATTTTGGCACCAAAGTAGTTGTATGCAAGGGCAAAAAAAATTTGAGATGGTAAATTACTATGGTAAGTTTGCGATTGTTATTAATTGCCACATAAGGTCTTTCGTGACGATTGTTAAACGTCACTAATATTTTAGCATTTGTAATGGTAAAACCTTTTGGGACACAACTTTTTATGATGGTTAATGTTACCATCTCAAAAATGTTTTTGTGATGGTAGTGAATATTTTTGCCACCGTATTTTTCTGCTGCAATTGACCTATTTTCCTGTAGTGCTAGTGGTGTCAGTCTGGGTCTACTAGTGGAGATCAAGGAATGTAGGACCTATAGAAGGGCAACCAAGTATCTTAGAGAGAATGTCAAAATTTACTAAAACTTCGATCCCATAGACATTAGATGCAAATATTAAACCCTTCACCTATATCGATCAAAAAATGATATGATCGATCAATCATAAAAATTGGTCAAGGGAAATTGGTTTGGAGGAAAATTTCCTACCTCAATAATTAATCGATCAAAAAATTTTGATTGGTCGATCAATCGGCTCAAATTTCGGAGGAATTTTCTCGCCAAGAAATTGGTCGATCAATTATCTAGTATTAATTGATCAACATCAATTGATTGATTAAAATTCTTATTTTGGTCAATTAATGACATAAAACAAGGCTTTTCAAGATTTTTCTTATAGTTCTAGCATTCATGATAAATCTAATTCACGACGGATATGAATAAACCTATCTTTTGGTAAAGATTTTGAAAACATATCAGCTAATTGGTTTTCTATTTGCACAAATTCTAAGTTAATCTTATTTTTTAGCATATAGTCTCTCAAAAACTGGCGTCTAACATCTATGTGTTTTGTTCTAGAGTATTGCACAGGGTTTTGAGAGTGACTAATGGGACTAGTGTTATCACAAAAGATCATGTTGTTTTTGTAGGTTAAACCAAAATCTTCTAAAGTTTGTTTCATCCACAAAAATTGTGAACAAGCTAAGGATGTATGTTCCGAAGAAAATCACAAAGATAAAGAGTGTTCATTATAGCGCGATTTTTTTCGAAATAAAAAATAATATAACCGAAACTCTAGTGAGCCCCAGGTCGAACACAGGGAGACATAGGATCAATCTAACTAAATAAAAATGCAAAGCAAATGCAATCTAACTAATAAGAAGGGGATGAGAGGAAGAAAATCACAATCAGGCAGAAATATAGAGAAGGGAGGTGTCGAATCTGTGAAATCAATCGCGTTTTGAAATACTTTCTTCATAATATAGTCTAAAAACATGTTGACAAATAAATAAAATGAGATTTGATAACTCCCAGTCGAACTCAGAGAGGCAGAAATGCGACTTGATTTAATAACGATCCAATCTAATTAGAACTAAGACAATTGCAAGATAGATATATGATATGAAGCAAATGAACTCTATTCAGATAATAATCAAGCAAGTTTTCCATCTAATTGAATCCTTGAAAAGAAAAATAACTAGAACTAAATTTGAAACTAGAACAAAATATACTAGAACTAGAACTACTAAAAGAATTAAAAAGACAACTATGTATTCTACTAGAACAAGGGCACCAAGGAGTGGTCCTTGGTGGCCTTTGGAGAGTCATGGAGGAGCAGCAGCAGTGCACCAAGGGTGGCCTTGGTGGGCATCTCGAAGGAAGAGGCTCTTCGAAGGAGAAGGGAGCGAGAGATGTGCGAAGGTGGAATTCCTCTCAAATGGGGGGTCAGGGGTCCTTTTTATAAATAAAGTGAGGGACAAAATGGGATTTTTTAGACCCCTTATCCGTGCAACCACTTTGGAGCAACAAGAGCTGTCGATTTGGCGATCTACGTCTCATATCGCATCCAAAACGCCCACACACATGCCTCTGTCGCTCACCTAATGCGCGTTGCTACCTGATTGTGCCACACGATGCCTCCAGCATCATCTGATCAAGATCTCATGGTTGAGCACGCGCCACAACCACCACATTAAAACTTTCATCTCGCACACATGCATGCATTCAATCTCTGCCATCTGATCTTGAGGATCAACAATCCACGTCGCACCCTACCTCATCGCCTCATCGATCCCACATAGATCCACATGTCATCACACAGGTGTAGATCCAACACATCTCCGCACGCCACGCATCAAGCTCCAGCATCGTCGATTAAAGATTGTGCGGTCTAATTTGATGTGCCTCGCCACCACCTCAACTTTGCAGCTCTCCACGCCTCGAACGGGCTCTCGGCGCTTCGCCTAAAGGCGCTGACCAACACTCTGCGGGCGTGTTTGTGTCACATTTTGGTTTTTGCCCGCGCCTGCCCTCAACCGTTGGATGGAGATCCAACGGCTGAGATGAAGTCCTTTGATGAAGAGCGCGGGGATGCTAACAACGTGGCTCACTCGTCGCCATTGGATGGTGATCCAACATCCCTACATTTTGCTTCAGTGGTTGAGGACACTGTAGAGGGCCATTGGGATGGTGCTACGTGGTGCCATCCTGACCGTTCATCTTACCACCTTTGTAGTTGGTGCTACAGGGCTCCGATTGAGGTGCTTTTTGTGCCATCGAACTACGATCATCGCTCTGAGCCCATCCATATGGTTAGATTTATCATCCGTGGCTCTGAATCATCTGCAATTATTATTGCTTATCAATTAGAACATAAAATAGCATTATTATTTACATAGCTAAACAAATCAACTATAATGCAAAATATGCTGCTCATGCGTGCATTATTCTTAAGTTAAGCTAAGATCTAACTTAATTTAGGTAGATTAGGTCCTATGATTGCTGCACAATCATACCCCCATGCCTAAATCTTGCTAGTCCCTAGCAAATGTAAGACTAAATGCAAAGTGGTCCCTAAATGGCTGATTTCTAGCAAGAGTTTGACTAGAGATCCATTTCTTTTGTTTTCATCCAATAATTTAGAAATCCAAATAATTGTGAAAGTGTAGTGTTGTAGCTTGTGAAATGGATCCAAGTGAAAAGTCAATCCACAACTTAAGCTCGTACTTGACCCCTAGTAAAACTCTATCGAGATAGGCAAACTTCTTCTCTCGAGGGTATAACAAAATAATCTGTAATTTCAGCCATGGCTTTTGGCTTAGGTAGAAGATGCTTGAGTCAAGTAGGTTTGTATTTGGTGGCTCACACTCCTCTGGTGCTACATATAAACTAATACTACAGAACCTAGATTTCCAAATTATTAAATAAATCAACTCAGAGAGAGGTGGAGAAACTATGCTCTCTTTAGTTTCTTTATACTCACTCTCTCTCTCTTTTTCCTTCTCTTTTTTTTTCTTTTCTTTTTCTTTTCTTTTCGAGCTCACAATCTCACCAAATTTGTAAATATACTCAATATTTTGTGGTCTCACATGACATTAACACTTTAATTAAGTTCTAATAAACCTATAACTTAGTCAGAAATCCTCAGCTAGTATTTAGGCAATCAGAAATATAGAAAAGTATGTCAAGATTGCATTTCGTGGATCGCAATGGTAGTAGATATTGTTGCCTCAATGTACTTGACACAAAATACACATAAGTCAACACTTTTTTTCTCTTTTTTCTCTCTTTTTTTTCTCTTTTTTTCTTTTCATATCTACCAACACAACGCAATACAACACACATAAATTTTTATTCACGAGGCATTATTGAGGATTAATGATGTTCAAGAGGATATCGAGTGGCTTATTTGATGGAAGTGCCTACTCTCAGCACCGGGAAAAGAATGGATGGGACAACATATTTTCTTACCTTTAACACTAACACCCTCCTCCAGTCAAGGATTCTGTAAAGGACAATCATAACCATCCACCTTAATCATAGTTTTATTAGAACCCGCTCTCTGCGTATTTGCCTTATTTGGTGGCTCTCAAAAATTCACACAAAGAATTTGTACTCAAGAACTGAGAGTGAAAACTATGCCTAACTCCGATTATCATTATCCAAATATGTATAAAATATGTACTCCGAGTATCATTATCCAAATTGTTGAATTACCAATTTGTACTCAGTACATATTTTTCTGGTTAGATGTTATCGCTACACCTTCCTTTTCCTCTGGACGTGTGTACTTTGAAGCAATGGTGTCCCATATCTCATAATCCATTGATTCTAAAAATATCTGCATTCTGGTTTTCCAATAACTATAATCAGTACCATCGAAGAGTGGCAGTCAAACAACAGATTGCCCCTCAATGTAGACATCGATAGAAGACTTTGTCATCTTCTAAACTGAAATTTGATTTTGATACCAAATGATATGCCTATAGGATCTAATAACAACACTAGAGGGGAGCTGTGAATAGTGTAGATAAAAAAACTATAACTAACTTTGATCAAAAATACAAACCACAGAATAAATCATACAAATGCACCTGGATTTATAGGGGAAACTCTTTCAGGTAAAACCACTACCTAAGCTTCTCAACTTAGGATTTCTCCAACTAGATAGAGCTAGCCAATCCACTAAAACTTGTACCACTTATAACAAGGGTGGCACAACCTCTTACAACAACCCTTCTCTTGTATACCTGAAGAGAAGAACAACAACAACAATAACAACGAGGTCTCCAAAACAACTTGGGACCCAAATTAAACTGACAAAAATAAAATAGTACAACTTGTATCCTAAGGAACCTCAAGAGAGTAGAGAATTCAAATTGAATTTTTCATAGAGGTTCTAAATGAAATGCTTAGAAAAGAGTAGAATAATGAGCACAAAAGAACTTAGAATGAGTGTAAGAGCACTTTTTCTCTTAAAGATTTGCTTTTTAAGTGTGTGGAAAAAGGTTGCAAGGAGGTCCTATTTATACTTAAAATTTGTACAAATTTGGAAATTATTCAAAATTAATTGGTTAATCAAATTAATTATTTGATCGATCAAAAAAGTGACTCATCAATTAACTTACTATTTTGATTGATTATCTTTAATCAATTAAATTATTATTTTGATCGATTTATATTTTAAAACCAAACTTCCTTATTTCCAATATTTTGTCAATCAAAATATTTATGTTGGTTGATCAAATTGCTTTGCTCGTTCACTAATTAATTTTGGTCGATCAACAGTCTATTAAGAAGTAAACTAGTGAATGTCTTTTGATCGAAAAAATTTGAGGTTTCGTATAATAATTCTAGAGTCAAATAAAGAAAATACACAAGACTATCTTCTAGGATTCATTCTCTTAGCTTGACAAGATCCATGGTAGATTACCTGAAAGATTAGTTGAGAGATAAACATAATTTTAATGCATCAAAAGTGAGGTGTCAACACTGACAATGGCGGTTGAAGCTTGTGCATCCTTCAAAGTCAACGCATTCACCTTTCTTGCCACCTGATTCACACTCAACTACTCTACTATAGCTGATGTGGCCTAACTGTTGATCAAGCAATCCTTCTTGAAGTATCCTTGTTGGTGTGGCATGGAAAACAAAGTTGTGGCTGCTTACACTACCCTTGGTGGTTCTTCTCACAGTTCCAGCATCCCTATCACCATTTCCACTAACCTCCCTATTTCTTCTGCCATTGGCTTTCCTAAGTGACTGTGTCAAAAATCGACACAGTATGAACTTGATTGAAAGAGGAGGGTTCAGATGCTTGGGACCCACTAGCCATGGGGTTAATCTCCTCCCTCAGTAATTGTTATGTAGGTTCAAACCACTAGATTTCCTTTGAGATTACTCCTACTAGCGCACCACATTCAACACCCTTTCAATGGCCAAAGCCCTTTTAGTCACCCCAACTAGGTTGTGTAAATAGCTCTGTTTTGATGCACCAAAATTATGCCATTTGCAAGACTAATATTTCAGGATTCTTTCTCATGGATCAAAGCTTTTCTCTTGGATCAAAGCTAGAAGAATGCTGATCTGAGTCTTAGTGTCCGTTTTATCTTTATTGAGTCTAGAATATTTTGTAAGGAGCCTCAAAATAAGTTTCAAACGGATATGCACTTCATATTAAAAATAATTTTTTAGGGTTATTGATCGACCAACTAAATTAATTGATTAACCAAATTCATTGATCGACCAACCAACTTAATTAATCAATCAAATCAACCCCTTTTAGGAAGTTGATAAATACACTTTTGATCAACCATTTAGGTTAATTAATCGACCAATAATTGATTGATCAAATAACTAGATTGATCGACCAAACCTCATTTTGATCGATCAATCTACCTTAATTGATCGACCAATTGGATTTCCTATTCAGTTCGATTTGCTATTATAAATAGAGGTCGTACGCACCCTTTTCCAACACACTCTCAAGTAGAAAAACTATTCAAAAGCAAAGAACTTCTCATGATTCTGCGCTCCTATTTTCACGCCTTCCAAAGCACGATGATTCAAACCTCCATTGAAACTCTGGTTTGACTTCTATTGAGGTTCAATAGGTCTTTATTGTTCTTTATATTGTTGCTTTTAATTAACGGATCCCAAGTTGTTGGGGATATCTGTTGTTGTTGTCGTTGCTTCTCTTCAAGATAGTAAGAGGAGTTCATTGTAAAGAGGTTGTGCCACCCTCGTTCAAGTGGTACGTTAGTGGATTGAAAATCTTAAGCTAAGAGGCTTAGGTAGTGGTTTTCACCCGATTTGGGTTTCCACTATAAATCCAGGTGTAATCTGTGCTTGATTCTTTTGTGGATTTATTTGTGTACTTTTGATTTGAATTATTTAAGCGATACTATTCACCCCTCCCCTCTAATATACTGTTACGATCCGCAAACACCCTCAGGTTGTCCATTAGTGTTTTTGCCAAGTTGATCTTTAGGTTGTTCCTCAACCCGTAGACAAATGTCCATGTCTATACTTCTTCACTAGTAAACACTTCTCCAAAGAAGTGGAGTGACTCCACGAACTTTACTCTATATCTAGTGATTGCCAATTGTCCTTGCTAGAGACTTATGAACTCATTACTTTTTTGAGCTCTTCACTCTTGGGGGAAACATTGGTTGTCAAATAGTTTTAGGAACCTGTCCTACCCCATCAGTACCAATTCAACAACCTTGACTGTGGCCCACCATCTCTCAGCTATGCCCTCAATCTGAAATGTGGCCAATCTTACTTTGTGCTCTTCATCTAGAGAGCATCAAAGATCTTCTTGATATTCAAGATCTAGTCTTCAACTGCTGATGGGTCACCAGCTCCTGAAAACATTGGCAACTTCATCCTTCGAGACTACTCAAATTCAGCACTCCTGGTAAGAACTGAGGAAGAAGAATGATTTGGTTCACTCCCATGTGGAGGATTGGTCGAACCAACTCTACCCAATAGTGGGTTATTCTGGCCCCCTCCTCTTTCACTGGCTCCATTTTTATTTCCAATGTTTCTCTAAGTGGTCCCTAACTAGTAATAACATCCACTAAGTTTTACCTAATCATCTGCATCTGGTTCATCTTTCCCTAGAACTGATTGATGGCTACTACAAGGTTAGGAGGGTTTTGAGTGCTACCCAGTTGCCGCTCCTAGGGTTTCTGCTTTCCCCACTACTCTAGCTACCACCCATTTGGTTTTTTGTTCTTAGAGGCATCTTGAAATAAACATAAGTCTCCATTACTTTCACAACATATAGGGTTTGCAGCTATTGAAGTATGCCATGCAAACTACTAAGTCAATTTCTTATTACAACCCTTGACCAACCCTAGTGGACACACTTCCAATTAAGTGCAAAGCTCTAACACCACCAAAGGTTGTCATGCCCGGCAAACCTTTCGATGAGTTAGAAACTAGGTTAACGAGCGTTGTACACTAAGGTCCCAATTATTAAGGTGTTTAGGGTAGTAAGTAGTCCATTCCTCCGATTATTTAATGAATGGAAACTAATTAGCCTTTAAAATGTTGTTATAATATGTGGCATATATATTCATGGCAGTAGTAGAGAAATATAGAATGATGAGAAATAAAATGGCATAACAACAAATTTAAAGCTAGCTACCATGTATCATTCATAAACTACATTATTCATACAGAATAATTATAGAAGGAGCCAATTCTGTCCAACTTACATCTTTACATTAGAAGTGGCTGCCATCAGAATGTACGCAGTTACAAAAAGGGCCAACAACAGTAAGAACAAAAGATACTATATAACAGAAAGGTCAATGACTCAACCATAACACAACATTAGGCTTCAAGAGTGTATTCCACTCGACAGATGGCCTAATGCAATAAATATGAGGCGTTGACAAACTCAGATAAAGCCTCCCATATCTAGCCAGTGGGAGGGTCCAATAGTGTGTTGGATTTTGTATGGCCGTGGCAAGCCATCTAAATAATTTAATGAATATGAGGCATTGACAAACTCAAATAAAGCCTCCCATATCTAGTCAGTGGGAGGGTCCAACAGTGTGTTGGATTTTGTATGCCCATGGCAAGCCATCTGAATAATTTAATGAGTTACATTTCATCTGAATAAGAATTTGAGTATTTCTGGTGCATGAATTGGGTCCCTTAATACTAATAGGATATGTACTTAGCCAGATCAAATAAACCTGATGTGTGGTTACTCGAAGATCTAAATAGTTTAGAGGATCCAATAGCATATCAAAGAAACCATCATATGTCAGATTCGATCATTTGTTTTTGGTCTGAGTTGGGATGACAACCTTCTGGTGATGTAGACCACCGATTGAGTTGATTTTTGTGCCATTAGACTAAGATCGTCGATCTGGATTCATCCATGCGATTATATTCTTCATCTGAGGCTAGGGTCTTTGCCCTTTGGCTTTATGATCTGCATTCTTTTATGGACTACACAAGGTGCCCTGGTTGTCTGATCGAGACGATTTCGGAAGCGTTGGACTCCCATCGTCATTCTGATCAGATCTGTCCGATCTGATCCGACGTCCACGGCTTCAAATCATTAGCGATTAGAATCGGGATAATTTTAGGTCATAAAATGACGATATTATCTATATGACTAATAAACTAGCTATTGTGCAAATTACGATGCCTATGAATGCATTATTCCTAAATTCTGCTAAAGTCTAGCTTAATTCAGGTGATTTAGGTTGCATGATTGTTGTGTAATCAGTTATATACGCATTTCAGAATTAGATCCCCACGATGTTGGACTAAGGAGACACCATCTACCTTTGTGTAGTTGTAGGTGATGTCCGCGTTCAATCAAGTTGTTGCTTTGCTGCCCTTCTTCGATCGCAAGTCCAAGTGCCTTCGTGAGGTCAAACCGTGCTTGCAGGGAGTGGAATCGAGGTCGGTGGTGCTTGATCAATAGAAAATGACAGCGAAGGTGAAACTAGCCAGTGACGGTACCTAAAACACAAGATACGAGCTAAAAGCCCAAATTAAAAGGCTTAGAGGTATCGCCAGAGCACGATGAACGTGATGGTGGCGGTGATTTAGTGTTTCGTGGAGTGTGGTGCTCGGCCGATGTCGAAGATGATGGCTGTGAATGGGTGTGCTTGGTGAGGTGGAGAAATCGTGGCCCCAAATTTCTTTGGGGCTTTTGATCAGTGAGGTGCAGTAGATGTTACGAAGGTGTTGGGGGATGGTTTGGTGGTGTGGATCGCCAGTGCAAGCTCGCTCGAGCTCACGCCAAAGGCAGAGAAGATGGAGTGGGAGGCATGTGAGTGATGGTCGAAAGTAGAATTTAAGGACGCAAAGATTGTCTAGAGAGAGAGAAAGGAAGAGAGTAGGGGACTTAGCGAGGTGAGAGGGATTGAGATGCGTCTGATGTTGGCCGACAAGATGCGAAGATGAAGGTGAAGTTCAACGAGGCGACGACGATGAAGACGAGGCAAGAAGCACTCTTGTGTTGGCTGACAAAACACACAATGAAGAAGGGAAGAAGGCAGGCATTTCAATTTGTTGGTCGATCAGCCAAAGGAGGAAGATGGAGGAGGTCGCCAGAGCATAAAGAGACGGTGGCCGGAGGAGGAAGAGGAAGGTTGTTCCGGTCGTTTCTTGGCTGAGGAGGAAGCTGGGAACTCAAGGGGTTTAAATAGAACCTTGTCCGCCCCTCTAAGAGCCAATTCAAGCAAGCTTCAAGTTGGTTTTTGAGCTCTACATTTTTGGGTTCTCCAACGGCAAAATCGACCATGAATGATCTTAAGATCTAGTCCAATCAGTAGGGAATCATCTCAGGAATAATTTCTCTAAGTTTGGAGAGATTTGGGCAAGGATTAAGCGAGAAATCCTCGCTCAAAAGTTGGTGGCGGAGGTTTGTTCATACTAATGGTGGAAGGGACCATTTTGCAAGAACGAAGACAAAGTTAGGGACCTAATTGAAAGAAACTTGAAACTTGGGGGGTTAATGTAAGAAATAGAGTTTCTAAGGGCTAAATTGCAAACTAGGTCAAGATGAACTATGATTGGGCCCAAATTTCAGTGTTAACCTAATTTGGACCCAAGAAATATAATGGTGAACTTGAATTTGAGTTTTGTCCGCTTTGATTGGGTAAATTGCAGAGAAGCCCAAATTAGGGTAAATTCCTGTCTGAAACTCTGATTTAGGTCAAAATGGGTTCAAATGGTCAAACCAAAGATACCAAACCTCTTAGAGTATTTTTCTATGAATTTTAGGAGTTTTAGATTAATTTTATCCTAACAAAAAACTTTTAGATTTAAGTGGGTTGATAATTAAGGTTTTTTGTACTATTTTCGCCCTCGAAATGCGTGAAACCCAATTTCAGTCAATATCAACCCACTGTTTAAACTTTTATTAACCTTTAATTAACCCCTGAGTGACCCCGTGGTTAATCTGCATTTATAATGTGCTGTTAAAACTGCAGAATTAACCATATTCCTTGTTTTCTTCTCAAATCAGAATATTACGGAGTTATGACTCTCAAATCATTAAGTAGGAGCTTTTACCAATTGAACCTGAATAATTATGGCTAGTTAGAGCCTATGATGTTGTTACCATCAGGTGGCACAACGCAGTGGATGTTGATGGCCGATAGAGGAGTTTTAAGATGCATTCATTGTAGTACACACCTAAATCGCACAACAAGACATTTAAATTTATAAACTCATTCTAAAGGGAGTCTGAGGTTTTTCGCAAGGTGCAAATATGGAACTCACTCATTAATCTTCATCTAAAATAGATGAGCACAATAATTGATCATAATAACAAATATTCAATAAATGAAACTGATCAGAATGTAATCTAATGTATCTCAGAATATGAAGAGACAAAAAGAATAAAGAGAATCTAAAAAATTGTGATTTAGATCACCAATTAGGTCCTCTAATTAAGCATGCATATCATGTTCAAGTTATTTGAATAATCAAACAGTATCTTAATTAACTTAGGTTCTTAAATCATTCAACAGTGTTCAGCATCAACTCAATCAGACGACTTAAGTGTCAATAAACCACAATGCCTCACATAAGGCACACAAGCACAAGGCCTTCTCTTCCAAGCCTTCTTCTTCTTCAAAGCTTCCCTTTCTCAAGCCTTCAGAGACAAAGTGTCGCACAGGGGCACAAAGATAGTGCAGCAAAACCCTCCCCCTCTCCTCTCACAAATCTTCCCCTCTTCTCTCCCAAAGACCCGGGCTTAGTCGGGTAATAGGTCGGGTATTCGAGTCGAGAACAGTGACCACAACTGCGGGCGTGTATCACAGGCGAGGTGTGGGTAGGTGGGTAAACAAGTGAGCAGGTAAGGGTGTGGAGGGACCGGACCCCTCGTGTTCTTAGGCGATAAGCTGAGAACACAAATTCCTTATATACGCTATCACAAGCCCTACTGCTCACAATGTGGCACTAAAGTGCCAGGCTTCCTTTGCATGAAAGCTACAGAGGAAGCTTCACTCGATTGTAGTCGTTGGTAGCTTCGCGTCTTCAATTGGAGTTGCAGTTAGATACACAAGCGTAATCTACGTCACTCGGAAGTCGAATTAGGCCTTGAGCTCGTCGAAGGATTGCAAGCAAGGGCGGAGATGATGGTGACGACGGTGGTGAGCGGCATTGACCTGAAACATACATATGGGCATATAGCCCCAATCAAACAAGCCCACAAACATCGCAGGGAGATGAGGAGTGTGTTGGTGGTGTTTGTATTGCGTGTGGCGGTGTGGAGTGGTCAGGCGAACTCAGGGAAGGTGTGCGGCGGAGCTTGAGTTCGGTGGGTGTTTTTGGTGGAGGAAATGCGGAATTAAATGAGGGGTTTTGTTTGGTGAGGTGTGGCGGGGCTTTTGAAGGTGATAGCAGGGCGTTTGGTGGAGTGTGGCATCGGGGAGGCGTCGTCGGAGCTCGACCAGAGTGGAAGGAGATGAAGGGGTCGAGGGCGAGTTGTTGGTCGAAAGAGAAAAAGAAAGAGCCAGGGAGACTAAGGAGGAGAAAAGGGAGAGGATAAGACCTAACTTACTGGATGAAAGGGGGAGGGAGGATTACCGGTGTGATTGCTGATACTAGAGAAGTAATACTCCTGAGGGTGAAGACGGCGACAACAAGAAGGGGAAGCAGCTCCTGTTGTGGCTGGCGAGGAGTGGAGGAATGTGAGGAAGAAGGAGAACCAGCCAATTTGGCTGTTGGTTGGTCATAGGAAGAGCTTAAGGAGGTGTCACTGGAGCTTGGTCAGAGATGGCCGAGGAAGAAGTTGAGCAGGATTTGGGGCCTAAACCTTGCTAAGGAGTTAGGCTTGAGGATGAGGAGCTTTTATAGAGCTCTAGACCAAGCTCTAGATCAGGAAACAAACCCACAATGGCTTGTTCTTGAATCTTAAGAGAGCCACAAATCTTGTGGGTTCGCTAGGGCAAACAGGCGAGATTTGGGATCCAAAATTTGTCCCAATCAATTCTCCATGGTGTGAACATCAACCCCACCAAATTTGGTGGGATTTGATGAAGATTCGAGTAGGATTTGGCTTGGTCAAAGCCTGCCTGGAGGTCGATTGACCTCCAATGGTGATAGAGACCAATTTCCAAAGAAGATGAAGAACTTAGGGGGCTATTTGCAAGGATTGCAAAAGCTGAGGGGCTAATTGATAGAGAAAGAGTCTGACTAGACTAAAATGCAAACTAGGTCAAGATGAACTCTAATTGGGCCCAAATTTTCGTACAAACCTAATTTGGACCCAAGGAATCTAGTGGTGAAGTCGGATTTCAATTTTGACCAAGTTTGACTAGAAAATTTGTAAGGAAACCTAAATTAGGGTAGAATTATGTCAATGACTCTGTTTGATGTCAAAATGGATTCCAAAGATCAAATAAGGATACCAAACCTCATGGAATATTTTTTTATGAATTTTAGAAGGTTTAGATGAATTTTAACCTAGACAGAACCTCAGTAATTCAAGTAGGTCTGAAATTAGGGTTTTAGGTTATGAATCAGTTCTTGAAGTGCGTGAAACCTTGTTTCTATCTTTGTGGACCCTCTTGTTAGACTTTAATACTAATTAGACCTTAGATTAACCCTTGGGAAATCTCATGGTTACTCTACATTCATGATGTAATGTTAAAACTGTAGAATTAACCATGTTTTAGTGTTTTACTCTTAGAATGGATATGCAGGGAATTACGACTCTCAAGTGATTATGTAGGAGCATTTGTCACTTGATTCTGATTAATTAAAGCCAGTTATGGCTCATGATGATGTTATCATCAGTGGATGAGAGAGCACATTCATAAGGAGAAGGTATGAGTTTGACTCGTGATTCGCAGGCAAGCGAATGATTTAATTCCATCGTACGATGAAGATTAGATGGGCGAGAAGGAGCCACGTCAGCGAAGGTGCGACTTTCATTTTTCAACGTCAGCGGAGGCACGCGATCATGGTTGCATGATGGCAATCAAGCGATAATGGCTGTCTATGTGGCTCTATGGATGAGTGAAGCGCAATACGTGCACGATTATGTTTGAATCGACGTGCAAATCTCACTATCTAAAGAGCGAGCGTGGGCAAATCTGAACCCTCCGTTGAAGATCTGACGGTGGAGACCATCCCTCGTGTGATGCCAGCATTTCATGCATAGCCGAGCACGTGAGTGTCGCAAGTGCTGCGTGAGATGCATGGGCACTACATGCAAGTACGTGCCCTACGCATAGCTTTAATGCACCTTGTGCCAAATGCTTCGCCATCTTCTCTCTTTTCCACTACAAAAGGCCTCCTACACCCCCATTCTAATTCCTCCCCACCTCCAAGGCTCTAAAGAGCTTGTCCCAAGCCCAGGATGTTCTTCTAGAGTAGAAAGTAAATAATTTTTCCTGCATTCTCATCCCCATTCCTGGAGCATCCCATGGTTGTCTTCTCACCACATTTGGAAGCAGATCCTCGCCACGACGCCATCTTGCCTCACCCTCCTTCCTCCGACTTCGTTCTTCTACGTCCAACCTCTCACCACCTTTGTCCAAGCATTGTCAAAGCGAGTCATCCTCCAAGCAACCATCGAGGGGGATTTCCTCATCTCATTCTATCTTTTTTATTACTTTCTAATGTAGTTTTCTTTTCTCCACTAATTTTGTAAGAAACATCTATTGAGATTATATATATATTTATTCTCTCTCTTTAATTAGTTGTAGAGTAGATTAGTTTGTTTAGATAAATCTCTACCTTCTATTCTACTTATCTAAAAATAATAAAAAAAATTACAAAGCCCTAAAATACCAAAAATAAATAAAACAAATGCGGTTTTCATAAAGGAAACGTTCCCCTCCCCATGTTCAACCCGGTCTCACCTCGAGCTTCAGTTATAAATATTATCTAATGATCAGATTTTCTTACGAATTTGCAACGACTCAGGTTTTCCAAACTCTAACTTTTCTTTGCACGAAATTCCACTCACCATTTTAGCACCGTTGCTGGGGAGGCAACGAACTTTAATTTGATTTTCCACCCTTTCATGCATTACTTACATATTTTTCTAACCTATCTTTCTTCTTTGATTCCCTATCTTGCAAGAACCCGATCGAGGAGCTAAAGATGGTAGATTGGAGTAAAGTGTGGGTAGAGACATTTGTAAGTTTTCCCTCACTTCCCCATCGACTAGTTCATTTTCGTTACCGTAATAATTAAGACCTGAATCTACTTAGGTGTTCTCATAAGCCCTAGGAGGGATTTCCTTATCTTGTTTGTTACCTTCACCCACCTCACCCCCACATAAAAAGAAAATTCAAAGAAAATATATCTGATTTGATTGCGGGACGAAAGTAACATACACACTACACACACCCACACACAAGGCACATAACCTCTTTTGATGTTTTTTACTTAATCGGGATTCCGACTTGTGGAACTGGTACACACAAATCCACATATAAAAGAGTAGAAATCGGATTAGGTTAATCACTTTTGCATGACTTAATTGGTGGTGAATCGAGGTCAATTGTCTGAGTTGCTTAGGCCTCACCACTCAACTTAAAACTAATTCATCTCGTAGCTTGCTCTGTAGGGTTCAATTTTTAGGAATTAACCAGGCACTCCACATTATTTTTTATTCTAAAGGAAGATATTTACACCCGTGTTTTCAAAACGTGGTTTGTCTCATTAAACTTGATTGAACATACCTATATTCGAACCCTAAAAGCTACTAAGCAAGATTCAAACCCTAAAATTCACCTCATCCTTAATAATCTTGCTTGAAAACTTTTGGTTGTGCACATACACACATTTTCAACAAATTATTAAGGGCACAACCCATTTAAAGGGCCCATCACATTCCAAGAGCACAATCATTCCAAGACTAATTAAAATTGAGTAGACGTGACTCTAAGGATTAACTTGCTCTTTGGGACTCCAACTGAGATTTTTTTTCGATTAATCTACTTCTACCAGTCCATCTGATGCCTGGCTAGGGGAGTAGTGTGAAATGACTGCGATTAGGGGGTACCAAAGGAATCGAAGGGGCAAGACAAAGGAAGAACCTTCTCCCCAATCCTTCCCTCTAACTGGTTGGATTGACCAAATAGAAGTAGACCAAATCGTTTCTTTCATCTCAAGACAAGTTCTGAGAATCTGTAGGTCTTTAGGCTACCCACCTAAGAACCAATTTGGTTTGATTGTACTATAGGGCACCTTTCTCTCCTTTGTTTTCCTTCCTACTTCGCCATGTATTCTTCCACACCACACCCGCACTTCCACTCCCACTCTCCATCCACTTCTTATCCCCAATATGATGATTAATATCCTGACACAACCTGTACTCAACCATCTACTAGTTGGGATAACCCAGATTGAGGATATAATTCCAGACCTCAACGTCCAGGGTCTAATCTTGGAAATCCAGACTATGATTATTATCCTTCTCACACCTACACTGAGTATAGATCTTCACCCTTTGATGAACAACCTAACATGATCTATAATGAAGAAGAATATGTTGATTATAACACCTACCCTCCCCTGGATTATGTTGAACATAGGTCACCACCCTTCTTTGAACAACTCGAAATGACCTATTATCAGGGGGGGGCCCAAGAACCTCAATTCCTTAACTCCCCTGGATTAAACCCAAACCCACCCAGCCCTAAACCAAACCATTCGATTCAGGTGAATCAGGTCCAAGATAGGGTGTTGGCTAACTTAAGGAACACCATACGATCATTGAAAACTCAACTAATGTTGCATCGCCTTCGTCGAGCTTTAAGAAAACACGTCATAATATAGCGAACAAAAGTGATACAGCACTTAAAATTTATAAACTCGGGAAACAAGGGTGAGTCCAAGGTCCTTCGTAGGAAGCAACTATAAGCAATTCAATCCACTAATCACAATATCAAGAATAACATGCAAATGAAATCACAACGATAATGAATAGCTATCAGGAGAATATCTCAAAATGTTAGGAATAAGAGTACAAAAAGATTGGGTTAAAATGGTGGTTTGAATCATCAATTTAACCCTAAGTCTAAGCTCTTCAATCAACTCAAATATATGAATAGTAAACTCAATAGTATCAGGATTAAGCATAGAGCATCTAAGTCTCCAATCAGACGTCAAATCCAAGGCACAGATGCCTTAACCTCAAGAACCTCAACAACGCCAAGGCACAGCAGCCGTAGAAGAGAGACACAAGGGTTTCGCAAGCACAAAAGCCTCACAAAGCCTCAGAAGGCTAAGTGTAAGCGAGGGAGAGGGGGCACGAATACTAAGGCAACAGTAGTGCAAAAACCCCCTCTTCCCTCTTAGATTTCCTTTCCTCAAAACTAAGTCAAACCTGAGTAACCAGGTAATCGGATCTAACCCAAACCCACGGGCAGTATCGCGGGGGAGGGCGCGTGAGCAGGTGCATGCAAGCACATGTGAAGAGGTGTGCGTGGGACCTCACCCCATGCTCTCTAAGGAGAAGAGCTACGGGCATGAATTACCTTTATTCGCCTTCAGAAGCTTCTACCTTTCCGATTTAGGACTAATCCCACCCCTTCCATTCTGTGAGTTGCTTCAGCCAGCATGGAGGAATTGAAGGCACTGAAGTCGTGCCTTCACACAATTCAAGCGCCAAGTGGGCTTCTGGGTTCAATCAGTGTTGATTGCAAGCAGTATCAAGGTGAATGAGGGACGGAGAGAAGCTGCTGTGGTCGGAGAAGACGGTGGCATGCAATTTCATGTAGTGTAGCATCGAAGCTCGTGCCAACTGTAGGGAAGATGATGGTATTGAGGGTGAAGCAGCGGTTGATCCTAAAGTCTAAGTAGGTAGGGAGAGGAAGAGATTGAGGGAGGTTAGGAGTTAAGATGGAGGAGGAGATGCCAACTTTGATTGGCTGGTGTCGGACAAGGCGACGGGGTTTGGTGAGGTGTCGGCGACGAAGAAGTGGCAGAGAGCAGTCCCTTTTTAGTCGGAGAGACGTGAGATGAAAAGAGAAGACTAGAGAGTCGTCCAATTTGATGGTTGGATGACAGAAGGAGGTAAACAGAGGATGTCTCTAGAGATGATTATTGAGCTGGTCGGAGGAGGAGAGGGAGAGGACTTTCCGGTTAGAAATCAACAAAGGAGCATGGTCTAAGGTCTGAGGCTTCTTATAGAGCTCCAACATGAGCTTAAGATAAAGGAAAGAGGCTCAGATTTCTTGAGATTTTAGGGAAAAAGATCCCCTAAAATCTCGAGCTCTCCTGAGCTCTAAAGATCTCCTCAAAGTCTTTGATTGGGCTCAAATGATCGGGAATTACTTGCAGAATAATCTCTCCAATTTTGGAGAGGTTTGGCTTTAATTTGAGGGAAGAATCCTCCCTCGAATCTCGCTGTTGAGCTTTGGTTTCACACCAATGGCGGCATGGACTAGACTAAGGAAAACAACAAGAAAGTTAGAGACCCATTTGCAACAATCCAAAAGTTAAGGGCTTGGATGTGAAGAATAGAGATTTTAAGAACTGAATTGCAAACTAGGTCAAGATTGACTCTGATTGGGCCCAAATTTTGATACTAACCTAATTTGGACCTAAGGAATCTAATGGTGAACTTGGGCTTAAGTTTTGACTACATTTGACTAGGCAATTTGCATAGAAACCCAAATTAGGGTAAAATATCATCTGAAACTCTGTTCTAGGTCAAAATAGGTTCAGATGGTCAAACCAAAGGTACCAAACCTCTTATAAAATTTTTGTATGAATTTTATAAGGTTTAGATAAATTTTATCTTGACCAGAACCTCTTTAATTTAAGTGGGTTGATAATTAGGGTTTTATGTACTGTTGTAGTCTTCGAAATGCGTAAAACCCCATTTCTGTCAGTGTTGACCCATTTTTTGGACTTTTGAGCATATTTGACCTTTATTTATCCCTTAAGTGACCCATGGTTAATCTATGCTTGTGATGTGCTGTTAAAATTACAAAATTAACCTTGATTCTCAGTTCTTTTCTCAAATCAGACTAATGCGGAACTATGACCCTCAAATGATTAGGTAGGAGCTTTCATCAATCAAACCTAACTAAATGTGACTAATTAAGGCCCATGATGGTGTTCCCATCATACCTGCATGCTTATATTTTGCTAGTCCCTAGCAAAATCAACCAGATCTCTAAGCCAAATGTAACCATCAAGATGCCCTACTCTGCCCGTATCTCTAGAAATCAGATCAAAATACCAACAATAGGCTTAGAGGTACTCAAGTTTGGTGCCAAGATCCAGACCAGACTAGCCTCAACCAAGGTCTGCCGCAAAGGTTTCTAAGGCCTGCAAAAACTGCCAAGAGGTTCGTTGACCCCAATGGTTAAAGCACCCTTGTGTATTTGTAGTGCATCTAGGTTCAGTTTGCCAGTGCATTTTGATAAGAGAGAGATAGAGAGGGATTTTTCATTGTGAGAGTTTTCTCTCTTTTCTTTTTATATTTCCCTAAATCCAACCTCAGATTGGCCCTAAACACAGTCTGTACTGGATTCCTTATCCCTACCATCAATCCTTCAAGGGTCCCTAACTTTCGATGTTTCCGGATAGACCGCCCATGGCAACCCCCAGAACCCTACCTTTCGACACTTTGGGATAGTGCCGCCAATGGTGTTCTGAAGCTAATTCCAGGCCCTGGCAATTGACATTTCAGAATAATCCTGCCCATGGCACCTGAACTAGTACAAGGTGCTTACATGCCCCCGATAGGATATTTAGATATCCTAGGAGACAAGCACTGAGGAGATGATATGTTATTACGCATCTTCAAGGGGAGTATTTTTCATTCCACCTCTCCCTGTCAAGAACTTGTCCAATCAACTTGTGTCTTATAGCCACTCCTAAGCTAGATCTTTGAGATGACTTTTTAAGAACAGAACACTTTTGGTGTTATTTCATCATTAAGCGCATGGAACCAGACTGGTGTGTGAATTGTGGGTGCTTAGGTTACCAAGTCCCACAAACCAAAGGGCAGGCAACGGGGCCAAATAAGCCTTAAGCCTTAAACTTAATAAATCAGCCTCGCACTTTCCTCAACCTCTTGAGAACTAATCCGGATCTTAACGTGCACGTGAGTGTTTAAGCCCTACAATAAGCCCAGGAGGCCTAAGGTCGGAACTCGTCACTAATCTCCTAAGTTTTAGCCTTCCAGGTCTTAATTCATCATCCGATCCAGCCTAGAAATTAGGTAAGTTCCATAATCAATCACAAAGGACTATCTCATTTCTTTCTTTTGATTGCTCATTTCTTTTCTCCTCCTCAATTGTTTTCAATCAAGCTCAACACTGACCTCTTTTTTTCTCCTTCATTTTTTTTTTTTTGAATGAAACCCCTCCATGAATTGAGTTTCATAGCGTTTTGCACTTTAATACCCCCCCCCATGTCTAAGATTTGCAATGTCCCCATTATAAATTACGTGGGTTTGAGTTCAGCTTAGATCATACCAGGTGGCGAACAGGTTGGAATGACTGTTGCGGATGATTTCAAGCTCCGGTACAAGTATCAAAGGTGGAGTTGGCTCTTCTAACGGACAAACCCTAAAATGCATTATGATTTCAACGAAAAGATAGGTCAGAAGGGTCTCAGGTTTTTTAAAATGATGGGTTACCTCCCGTTAAGCGTTAAGTTAAACGCCATCAGCTGGGCGCAATGTGGCTCAGGGAGAATAGAGATCAAAAGATACTACAGCCAGATTCGAGTTAGTGAGTTAGAAGAACGATTTGATTCTACATCTTGATTCCACTACCTAATTTGAAAATGCAGCCTAACAATTTAGGAAACCTGAATCCCAAATGAGCATCAAAGAGAACATGATTGAAGTTGCTCTTAAACACCATGACGACTATTTTAGGACCTTAAATCCAATTAACAGGATTCAAGTTACCATACCAGAAACAACAACCCACATTATGAACCATGCTGGACTGCTATTTACACAAATGATACACGGTTCAACCCGAGATAATCTTTTAACTAAATACAGTGAATTGTGGGGACTACACAATACTGAGTATATACATTGTCTGTCTAATCCACACCTTTGGGAGATGTCCCAAGGTCTCATGGAAATACGTGGGAGTATGTTGAACACATTACAACAAACCATTGATCAAAATTATTGGTACATCCCGTCAGAAATTGATGAGACACCTTGGAACAACATTGAGGATCAATACAATTTCCAGCGCCCAGGGAGGAGAATCGAGGTTGTTGTGGACCCCCAACCCAAATAGAATCTGATTCAAATTATGTGCAGATTGATACGCCTGATCTTGAGATGGGTTGGAGGATCCAAGTGCAAGTGTTCCCGTTATTGAGCCAGCCCTAGAAAATCAAGAGCCTAGTTCACCATGCTTTGAATTCCCAAACACTTATAATGATGAACTTAAAACAGAACCTCTCGAGAATGTATATCCCGAGTCCTATGCTGTTATGGTAATTTTCGAGAATGATTCTGACATCCCTATAGAGCCCAGCCTAGATTCTAGTGATCCAATCCTTAACCTTAACCTAGAATCTATATTCAAGCCTATTTGGGATAATCATGAGGCCCAAAATGATGAAAGTTAGATTTTGAATTTGAAATACGATTCAAGGCCTGTATTTGATGAATACACCTCTCCAACCTCCTCAAAGACACTAATTGATTTTTTGAAAGTCACGCCGACCTATGATATAGAAATTGAGGAGTTGGAAGAGTTGGGAATAAATTGGGTCTACCCTAGGAGCTAAGAACCCGAGCCTATACCCTCTAAGGACACATTTTTAAGCTCGAAATCTAAAATTAGGATAAATCCAAATCAGGTTGTTGATTCTACATCTCTTGATCATTTATATGGTGGAACCTCTGATCTACAATCTAATTCAGAACACGATCTTCGCAAGTTCTCTGATGATTTTGAATCCTACTCTGATTTCAGAGAACCTTTGTTTCCTAACAATTATGAACTAGTTTACGACCTCAGCATCCATGATCCGTTCTTCGACTTTGACTCTGAGGTCCTTGATCTCGAGATCATTGATTCAAAATCAGGTTCCATTGGGATGGAATCATTCCTTTATGATCTACAGGATTCAGAAGCAGTAAGTGCCCAGAGTGTCTGCAATCCAGAGTTTGAATCTTTTATCAAATCAAATTTCCATGATCCTATAAGCACTCTCCAGGCATTTACATTTGATTTTGATGGCTATTATAAGGACTCTCTAAATCAACCCATTTTTGAAACCTTTTTAAAGGAGCCCTCAACACACATTGATTTGAAAGAAACCACCTCTTCTACAGCACATACAAAACCTTCTCAAATCCGATCCCAACCCCGACCCACAACCGCAATCAACTTCTACTCTGACCCTCCTCTTGATGACTCGGTCACATATGATTCTCCATCTTTTAATCGGGTTTCAGACTTTGATCAGACTACTTGTCATGTCACATCTTTCTCTGATCACTTTCGTAGGGTTCCAACAACCTCCACAAACTCTTTTTCTTTTGAGGATCCCTACTCTGATCAAGCTAAATCGAATCAGCCAAACCCTAGAGTTTCACTTCCATATCTTTCTGAGCTTCAAAGCACCTGGTGGGCACCACATCTACTGATTCAAATCCATCAACCTACCAGATTAATTAGGTTTGGGTTGCATCATCAGCCTGTTGATTTGAACAAGCACCTAGTTGGACCAACCAGGCTATTGATCAAGGTGCTTGTTCTACAAAACTCTGCTGATTTGACCACTCCTCCATGACCATTTTCTACTCGACTAAAGGCATCAAATTTAGCGCTTAACGGGAGGCAACCTGTCATTTCAAAAACTTGAGACCCTTCTGATTATCCTTTTGAGCTTCACGTCTACTACACTCTGAGTTTAGTTTTAGAACAACTGACTCCACCTCTGATACTCATACCAGAGCTTGAAATCGACTGCAATAGTCATCCCGACCTGTTCACCCACCCATTAACCCTATTGTATCCCATGAACCAAGCTGATCCATACCCTCCGATTTACAATGAGGATATTGCAAAACTTAGGCATGGGGGTGTTAAAGTACAAACACATAAAAATTCAAGTTTCTGAAGGGTTCTCACAAAAAAATTATTCATATTAAAAAAAAAGACCAAAAAAGTAAAAAATGAAAAAGAACAAAAAAATGGAAATGGGAGGAAATTTTGTAAGCTTAATTGCATATCATTCTTGAGGAGGACAAGAGGTGATTTAAATGTCAAAAAGAATCACAATTTGAAACAAAAAAGGGATAGTCATTGGTAAATGATTATGGAATCTACTTAAGTTCTGAACCAAATCAAAAGAAAAAAATTAAGTCCTAGAATGATAGAGAGGCAAAGAGATTAGTATGAGTGCTGATCTTAAGCCTCTTGAGCTTGCTTTAAGGCCTAAACAATCAAGTATCCATTAAGATCTGGATAGTCCTCAAGAGGTTGAGGAAAATGCAAAGCTTACGTATTAAGTCTAAGGCTTAGGGAGTATTCAACCTCGTTAACTGACCTCTTGTTTGTGGGACTTGGCAACCTAACCAACCTAATTCACACATAATTTGGTTTAGTGCGCTTAATAATCAAAATCACGCAAAAGCGTTTACTCTGTTCTGAAATAGCTACCGAGATTAGGAACAGTTTATCAACACAAGCTGATTTGGACGAGTTCTCGACGCAGAGAGGTGAGAAATTCCCCTTGAAGATGCGCAATAACATAACGTCTCCTCGGTGCTTGTCTCCTAGGATATCTAAATATCCTACCGTGGCATGTAAGCACATTGTGCTGATTCAAGTGCCATGAGCGGGATTATCCCGAAATGTCGATTGTTAGGACCTGAATCTAACTATAGAACACCATGGGCGGCACTATCTCGAAGTGTCAAAAGCCATGGTTTTGGGGTTGCCATGGGCGGTGCTATCTTGAAATGTCGATTGCCAGGGACCCTATGAGGATTAATGGTGGGAACAAGGAATCCGATACAAACCATGTTTTTGAGTCAATCCGAAGCTAGAAATAATCAAGAAATAAAGAGAGAAAGCTCTCCAAAAGTGAAAAAATTCTTCTATCCCTCTCTCCTACAAAAACTCACTGCAAACTGAACCGGAACTAATCTTTTTTCAAGCATGGGTGCTTTAACCACTAGGTTCAATAAACCTTTGGATAGTTTCTGTGGGACTTAGAAACCTCCGTGGTAGATTGAGGCTAAAGCTGATCAGGTTTGGATCTTGGTTGGTACTTGAGTACCTTTAGGCCTATTATTAGCATTTTAACCTAATTTCTAAAAAAAAGAAGAAAGAATCAAGGCTTTGAGCATCAAAGGCATGGTCTAGAATTCAAGTTAATTTCATAAAATTTTGCTAAGGGACTAGCAAAAGCTAGGAATGGGGGTATAATGATAACGTCATCATCATCCATATCTAGCTTAAATTAATCATAATCAACTGATAAATTCTCCTACATAACCGCTAGAAGACCATAATTCACTACATATCCATTCTGAGAGATAAACATGAAAACATGGGTAAACTGCAGTTTTAATAGAATATCTTAATTGCAGAACAATCACGGGGTCTCCCAGGATTTGATTAAACGTCAAATGGTCATAAATGCCAAATAAGTGGGTTTATGCAAACAGAAATGAGTTTTCACGCGTTTTGAGAATTAAATGACATCTGAAATCCTAAAAATAAATCGGCTTAATTCACTGAGGTTCTGGTCAGGATAAAATTCACCTAAACCTTTTAAAAATTATAGAAAAATATTTTCTAAGGTTTGGCATGCTTGATTTGACCATTGGAACCTAATTTAACCTAAAACAGAACCTCAGATAGACAATTGCCTTAATTTGGGTTTTTGCATAAATTATGTAGTCAAATTGGTCAAACCTAAATCCGACTTCACCATCAGATTCCTTGGGTCAAAATTAGGTTTGTACCAAAATTTGGACCCAATCAGAGATCATCTTGACCTAGTTTGTAATTCAATCCAGTATGATTCTTTTCATCACATGTGCACTAATAACTTTTGAAATCTATTGCAAAAACCCCCCTATTTTTTCATCACCTTCACATTTGGGTCCCTACCTCCATGGCAAGTGTGAATCCAAAGATCCAAGCTTCTAGAGAGAAGATCTCTCTTGATTCAACTCCAAATCCTTCCAAAATTGGAAGGATGAATGTTTAGGCAGTCAGGAATCCATTAAACATCTTTTTAGGGTTTGAAATCAACCCTATAAGCCATGCGAACATTACGATTTCAAAGATTCCTTTTCCTTGAGTTGCAAGCTTACGCAAGCTCTTTCCTGATTTGAAGCTCAACCAAAGCTCTATAAAGGACCTCCATGAACAACCTCACCTCCTTAGCAAGGTTTTGAGGCCAAAAACCCCTTCTTCCTCCATCTCCGACCAAGCTCCACCTTAACTCTGTGGCCTCCTTCCTAGTCTTCCTAGGGACGGCCAACGGCCAAATTGGCCTATTCATCTTCTTCATCACCTCCCTCCGCGCCTCGCCAACCACAGTGAGGGCCGTCTTCCCCATTCCTCCCCGCCGTCTTCCTTCCCTGGAGCCCTCGTCGACGCCGCTCCATCCCTTTCATTCGTAATTTTAGGGTTAGTTAGGTCTCTCTCCTCCCCTACTTCTTATTTATCTCCTTAGACTCTAGCTCTGACCCCTCGACACCGCCGTTCACCATTGTCTTCATCCGCTTCAACCACATCTCCGGTGAGACCTCCGTACCTCCACAGTCCACCGTTTGCCTCGCCATCAACTCCATTACCATCGTTGTTCCTCCTCCAACAAAAGCCCTCTCCTTATTTCATCATCTGCACTCTCAAAACCCCCATCGAACACCACACCTCATCGTCACCTTCCCTGACTTCCGCTGACCACCACACGCACCCACAGACCACGAGATCGCCTCCACCACCTTCGCCATCATCTGGCGAAGCTCTTGAGACATCTGACTGGGGCTTTCAAGCCCGTATTCATGATTTCAGGGTTCACGGAGTGCCACTGTCGCAACCATCTTCTCCGACTCCAGCTATTGCTCTCCGGCCATATTCATCGTCGATTTCACCTCCAGGTAGAGCGGAATTGTCCCAGGCATTCTCCTAGGCCTTCAATTGAATAGCAGGACTGCCACAACAACTGGAATTGAAGCTACGACCATATGTTGCTACTGTGCGAAGAGAAGGCCTGAAGATAGTCCCACATTGTGTGGGACAAAGCAACAACAGGCATATAAGTTGATTTCGTGTTCTAGGCTTATCGCCCAAGAACACAGGGGTCGGGTCCCCATAGCACAAACCGCGCACCCTCACCCACTACACCATGCCAACAGGTCTGGACCTCTGACCGTATACCCGATTACCCAGTACTGTTCACCTGGGTCTGAGTTGAGAGTGAAGGGAAAGAGAGAGAGAGTGGGGGAGGGGGTTTTGCTCCTCTGTGTATAAGCCCAACACTTAGCCATTAAGAAGAAAAGGAAGCTCTGCTTATGAAGAAGGCTGAAAGAAGAAGGAAGGAAGAAGAAGAATACGAGGAGGCACTATAGTTGAAGGCAATTTAAGTCGTCCGATTGGGTGTTCCACCATCTGATTGCCTCTGACACCATGCACCGTGCACTAAGTTTGTGTGGATTTAAAGTGTTGATACCTTCATTTATTTAGATTATTGAGTAATTCGTATATATATGCATCTAAGCAAATAATTGGTGATTTAAATCACCATTATTTTGCCTTATACGTCTATTTTCATTAAATTCTTGATATACTCATGTTCTACATTGAAGATCAATTTTGAGTAGATATTATTCTTGGCTTGATTCCTTGTGCTCATATATATATTAATCAAGATTAGTGCGTAAATTGTAATACTTGTTCCATGTGTTCAACCTCGGATTTCATTTAGATATCCGAGTTTATAAATTGTATTTGTTGAGAGATCGATTGAGGATTTTACACTACAACGATGATAACTTAATCTTAATCCTCTCTAGATCACCCCAACAGTGACATGCCATCCCATACATGAGTTTGAAGGGAGACATTCCTAACTGGGTCTTATGGGTTGTCCTATAGTCCCACAAACCTTCCAGAAGGCAAGAAGACCAATCTTTCCTGTCAAGCCGAACAGTGACCTAAAGGATCTTCTTGATCTCCTTATTTGAGAGTTCATCCAATTCATTAGTCTTGGGGTGATAAGGAGTCGAGCTACGATGCGACACCTCGTACTTCATCAGGGACTAGACGTGCACATTAGCGAAATGAGACTCACCATTGCTGATGATGGCTTTTGGAACCCTAAATCTGGAAAAGATGTTCTCTTGAATGAACCGAAGAACAACTTTATGATAGTTTGGTCTAGTGGGGGCGGCTTTGGGGTGGCTTCGATCCATTTTGAAACATAATCTACAGCGAGTAAGATGTACTCGAAGCCGTTAGATCCTGGAAAGGGTCCCATGAAATCAATTCTTCAGATGTCAAAGATTTCACACACGATGATCGGATTCAAGGGCATTGGCTCATCGTCTTTGTTGATGTGGTTACTATAGTCGTTGTGGTATATAACAAAAATGGTCACCAGTCTAACACAATTTATTACTCGGAATAAAAAGTTTCTCGAGGTCGAACTCAGGGAGCAAACCAAAATTCCAGAAGCATATAAATTCACAATATATATAAGGTTTTATGAAAAATTAAGAGAGAGAGAGAAAGAGAGAGAGAGTAATTGGCTTTTTCTTCTTCTCTTTCTTCAGCCAACTCTTTTCTTCAGCTTGTTTTCTTCTTCATTCTTCTTTTCTTCTTCTCTGCTTCTTCTTTCTTCTTCATCAGCCTGTCTTCTTCTTTCTTCTTTTCAGCAGCTGCAGTTCCTCTTTCTTTTTTTTTTTTCTTTCTTCTGCTCTGGTCGTTCTTCTTCTTCTTTCTTTTCTTCTTCTCTTGCTCCTGACTCTTCTTCTTTTTTGCCGACGTCTGATTCAGCACTCAGACGACTTAACTTCTCGGTTGCTACAGTGCAGCTCCACCTCTTTTCCTTTAGCTTCTTTCCTTCCTTTCTTCTTCTCTTTCTTCTACCTTCTTCCCTGCGGCTAAGTCCTAGCTGCTGCTTCTCTTCTTTCTTCTCTCCTGCACGCACACGCAAATATCAATGCAAAACCTACCCAACCCTTTCCCCACGTCTCTCTCTCTCTGGATCTCTCTTTGGTAAGCTCTCCCAGAGCCGGGTAATCGGGTCGGATCGCGTGCCCGGGTCCAGGCGCACCGGCGTGGGTGGTGAGCGAGGAGTGCACAGGAGGGTGTCGGGTCAGGTTAGATCCGCGTGGGCGTGCCGCAGACGAGATCCGATGACAGGTGAGGGACCTCACCCCGTGTGTATTCGGAGGCGAAGAGCCTATACCACTTTTTCAATTTAAGTGTGGGTGCTTGCCCATACACTTACGAGGTGGGACTAGAGTCCCACCTCCGCTCCGCTTGCCTGCAGGCGAGAAGTAGCTGGCAATTGGGGAGCAGCGAAGGCTTCGTGCTCCCAATTGAGAACCTGGGCGCCTTTGCGGACGTGCCCTGTGTTTCCTGGAGCCCGCACCTAGCGTCGAAGAGACCTGGAGCTACCTGCGAAGCAGCTCCTGCTGCTCGTCAATGGTAGCGAGGAGGGTGAACCCTAAAATCACGAAGACGGCCTCACAGCCACGTCAGACAACATGGGGAGCTTCGCTAGAGTGTGGCGAAGGCGGTGCGAGGGGCGGCATGCTGCGAGAGTGCCTGTGGTCGTGCACCTAGGGCAAACAGCGTGCGTGGAAGTGGGTGTGTTCGGGGGGTGCTCAGAGTGTGTAGAGTGGTGAATGGAGTAGGGGAAACGCTAGAGTGGAGTGAGGGGGAGCTTCTGGGCTTGTCGGCGAGGGGTGGAAAGGTCTGTGGAAGTGGAACAATCTCGCCGGAGATGGTGGCCAGAGATGGAGCAGATGAAGGTGGTCGTGGCAGTCGAAGGATTTAAAATACTAATTCAAGAAGGGAAAAGTGAGAGGAGAGTAAGGAGAAAGTTCCTACCTACTTAATTGACGACGAGGGAGAGGAATACTTCCCGGCACATGCCTGCCGGAGCTGAGGACGAAGGTACCCAGAGGAGGAGTGACGGCGACGAGGAAGAGATCTGAGGACGCCAGTTGGTGCGGCCTGGCGTGGGATGACGAGGCAGAGTGGGCTCTGCTGCAGGTATGGCAGCAGAGCGACGAGGAGGAGGAGGAGAGTTCACCGGAAGCTAGGGCAATCTGACTGGAGAGAGAGGAGATGAAAGAGGGGGGTTTTCTTGGCTAGAAATAGCTTGGAGTGGACGGCAGCCCCTGTCGCTCCTTATAAAGGTGCTGGCGAGGAGAGTGGCCCGAGGGAGCGACGTGGGGAGCTTGCCGGAGAAGGCCGATGGAGACTCATGCCTTTCGTGCGTTCACATGAGAGGCATGGGCAACCGTAGGTCACAGGGGAGGGTCCCCCCCGTTCATTCCTGATAACGGGCACCATACCCTACGCGGCGCCATCCTCCGCGCAAGGTCGTCGGAGGTATGGCGCCCGCGTAGAGTGGCAGGGAAGACCGTTCTGCAAAGAACGACGGGAAAGATAGGGGGCTATGTGTAAGGGTTTCAAAAGATAAGGGTCAAAAAGTAATTCAAGAGGACCAATTTGTAAAGTTGGTCAAGAAGGTCTTCTCTTAGGCCCAAATTTTTGTACCAGCTTAATTTGAACCTAAGAAATTTAATGGTGAAATTTGATTATAGGTTTGACCACGTTTGATCAGTAAATTTGCGTAGAAACCCAAATTAGGTCATAAATTGGGCATGGCTCTCATTTTAGGTCAAAATAGGTTGCAAAGGTCAAATTGAAGGTTCTAAACCCTAAGGAATATTTTTCATGAATTTTAGAGGGTTTAGTTGATTTTTATCCTACCTTGAACCTCGTGAATTAAAGTAGGATTATTTTAGGGTTACAGAATGTCAATTAATTTCTAAAAGTTGCTATAACCATTTTCAGATCAGATCATCCCACTTCCTTCCTTATTAAGCTTATTTGACCTGTGTTTTGACCCTTAATTACCCTGTTTATGTACTGCATTGGTAAAATTACACTTTTACCCCTTATGATTTGTTTCACTCTTCAATTCAGAATTCTCTGAGTTAAGCTTCTCTTTAGGTTTTGTAGGAGCTTCTTCATACTTATTTAGATTAAATTGTACTAGTTAGGGTTCATGATGAGGCTCTCATCAGGTATCATATCGCGTAGGCCCATGGCGCCGAGGATCTGACAGCGGCACATGCCCTACAATAGGATTGTGCATCTTTGAACATGGTGGGCCAAAAGAACCCACACTATAGGATTTTCACTGTGGTTTTACGCCCAGAGTAATGGCCACCACAGGCCTAGTCATGACAGAACGAGATGACATCATTGACCTCATCGTCGGGAATGCATCTCCGGATCACCCAGTCATTATCGACATGGAACAGATATGGATCTTCCCAGACATAGTACTTGGCATTGGAAATCAGCTTGTCCCATCGAGAGGTCGCCCAATTTGGTGGGACTTTTCCCATAACCAAGTAATTCACGATGTCAATAAACCAGGGAAGTCCATTAATGGCCAAGAGATGCTCATCCAAAAAGTGCTCGATGATAGGTCTGAACGGGTCGATGATCAAAGAAGGAAGGAGAGACAAATGGTTAGCTACCACATTCTGCTTTCCCACTTTGTTGCAAATTTCAAGATCAAATTCCTGCAACAGCAAGATCCAACGGATTAATCTAGGCTTCACTCCCTTCTTTGTAAGTAAGTGCCTCATTGCAGTGTGATCTGAGTAAATGATGACATGGGACCCCAGGAGGTATGATCTAAATTTCTCCAAATACTACGGCCAGTAGCTCTTTCTCTGTACTAGTATAATTACACTGAGCCTCGTCCAGTGTCTTGCTACCATAATATATGATTACTAGTTTCCCATAGATTTTCTGACCCAGCACTGCTTATACTGTGTAGTCAGATATATTGCACATGATCTCAAAGGGTTGAGACCAGTTAGGAGATTGTAGGATCGGTGCTTAAGTGACTCGGTGATGCAGAATCTCAAACACGTGAATGCACTAGCTTGTCATCTCAAAACGCATGTCCTTTTAGAGGAGATTCGTTAAGGAGCACGCGATCTTGGAAAAATCAGATATGAATCGGCAATAAAATCATACGTGCCCTAAGAATGATCTGATGTCTTGAATCGAGATAGGCATAAGTAAATTGGAAACTAGATTCACCTTAGCTCGGTCTACTTGGATACCTCTTTCAGAGATAAGGTGTCCAACTACGATGCCCTCAAGAACCATGAAGTGGCTCTTTTCCCGAGAGAGAACCAGGTTCACTTCGATGCATCTTTGAAGGATCTAGACCAAATGTAGGAGGTAGTCATCAAAAGATTCACCAAATACCGAGAAGTCATCCATGAAGACCTCAAGATAGTTACCTACCATATTAGAGAATATGGCGAGCATGCACCGCTGAAAGGTGGCAGGTGTGTTATGATGTAGACACATCTACTTAGGTTAAAATGCCTATTCATGCATGTTCCTAGGCTTAGATTTGCATTTCATGTTATAAATATTCCTTAGCATACATCATTCTACATTTAGAGTAGTTGTATATATTTTAGGATAATTAGGTCCTTTTTATGGTTAGGAGAGAAGAAGACTTATTTCAAGGCCTCAAATTGACGATTGGATCGTACGGATCTGATCAAGACGACGATCGGAGTCTAACACCTCCGAAATTGTCTAGATCGAAGTCTCGTAGCATCATATGAAGTCTAAGGAAGATCAACGGCCAAGGAGCAATGTGACATCCATACAGGTTTCGAATGGAAAATCTGATCATACGGATTGATCCGGAGTGATGATCGCAATCCGGAAACGTAAGAATCATCTCGATCTGGGCACTGTGGCACCCTCTGCAACAGAAAGAAGAATGGCCAACCCAGATGGTGCCGCGTGGTTCCATCAAGGGAGCCCAACATCGACCAGCAACGCCCACTCCCACCTCTCCATCATCCGCGGCCTTCATTCCCAGCCATTGGATCTTGATCCAACGGTAGAAAAGCTCTCCTCCACCGCAAGCGTAAAGTCGTCCGCTCGACAAAGTAGACGTCTTGGCCGTTGGTTGGGGTGCTGGACTCCAAGGGAAGGACGCGGGTTCGAATCCCCGCAGCCCCCCAATTAAGGAATTGAGCGCAGCAGCGGCAAGGCATGCTTGCACGCGCGGGGCGCAGCGCAACACAATAGCGCGTAGCAGAGCGACAGCACGGACCAGCCTGTGCAAGCGTCCGCGGCACGGGCGCATGGAGCACACAATGCCAGCAGAGCGGGTGCCAGCAGGGATATGTGCGGGTCTTCAGCGACATTTGCGTAGGCCTTTAGTGACGCCTGTAGCTGTCACTAATGCCTCGTGCGCGCCAACAAAGGAAATGAAGGCACGGATCAACAACAAAAAGGGAGAATCTGTAGCGAAATTAACAGACGTCAGTAATGACCCACATGCGAATTTGTTCTTCCTCCACTATAAAAGAACCTACCCACCACCATTCCAAACCATCTCTTCCTTTCTTCCTCTCACCAACTCCAAGGCTCCAGAGAGAGCTTGTCCCAAGCCCGTGATGCTCCTCTAGAGTAGAAAAGAAAACTATTTCCCCACCTCTCATCCCCATTCATGGAGCATCCCATGGTCATCCTCTCACCGCCCTTCGGGAAAAAGATCCTCGTCACGACGTCATCCTGCCCCATCCTCTGTCCTCCGGCTCCATCCCCATTCGTCCCGCTCCTCACCATCTCCCTCCAAGCGACGTCAGAGCGAGTCATCCTCCGAGCAACCGTCTAGGAAGATTTTCTCATCTCCATCTATCTTTACTACTTTCTAGTGTAGTTTTTCCCACTTTCTTAGTTGTAGAAAACATTGGATTCATAAATATATGTGATTCTCTCTCTCTCTCTCACTGTTATATTTTTTTGCAAGTAGATAAAGTTTTCATCGACCTAATCTCTTGCTTGATAAAAATACCAAAAAAATTAGAAAAGATAAAAACTACAAAAACAACAAATAAATGAGAAACATGGATTTTCAAAACCAAATGTTCGCCTCCCCGTGGTCGACTCGGGACTCACTTTTCGAGTTTCGATTATAAATTTTATCTGATAGACGTGTTTTACGAGC
This sequence comes from Thalassia testudinum, assembly GCA_037157565.1. Classification (NCBI taxonomy): domain Eukaryota; kingdom Viridiplantae; phylum Streptophyta; class Magnoliopsida; order Alismatales; family Hydrocharitaceae; genus Thalassia; species Thalassia testudinum. The sequence goes on along the minus strand of JAZHRO010000015.1, from coordinate 16,423,863 downwards.
TACGATAACGAATCCTTCAAACCCTAATTTTAATTCGCGAAACACACCACATCACGTTGCATAGCCTAAATGGAATCCCACGAAACACGCACATACCATAGAGGTAGGTAAAGGTGGTCTTCTCTTGATCTTCAAGATGGATTTCCACCTGCTTATATCCAGAGTACCCACCCAGGAAATAGAAAAATCGATTTCCCACCAGTTTTTCGAAAATCTGATCAATGAACGGGAGTGGGAAATGATCTTTCTTCATGGAGGGACTCAATTTCTGATAGTCTATGCATACTCTCCAGGAATTTGCAATATGAGTCGGGATGGCTTCTCCAGATTCGATCGTAATCACGGTGAGCCTTGCCTTCTTAAGCACAACTTAGGTGGGGCTCACCAAGCGACTATTAGAGATCAGGTAGATGATACCAGCGTCTAACCACTTGATGATCACCTTCTTCATGACCTCTTGAAGGTTCAGATTGAGTCATCTCTACATCTCTCGAGATGGTCGTGAGTCCTCTTCAGTGTAGATATAATGTGTGAAAAAAGAGGGACTTATCCCAGTCAGGTCATCTAGAGTCCATCTAATGGCTCTTCGATGCTGCTAGAGGACAAAAATCAACTTTGTTTCCTGATCAAATGTGAGTCAGGGGTTGATAATCACACGAAACGTTTGATTGGAACCCAAGAAAACATACTTTAGATGACCCGGGAGGGGCTTCAATTCTAGCACCAGGTTATCAGCAGTGGGTGGGGGTTCGAGATGGGCCTCAGAAGATAAAGTGGGAGTTGTGGGTAGGTATGGATCAACACTGGGCTTCTCCATCTGTGGGTCAAGATCTTCTTGTGGCTGAGGATCAAGGACGATCGGGTTTTCCTCTGTAACCGGGTCCTCAACCAAAGAAGTGATGTTGCATACTACTTCAATTACCCCACAGTTTATTCCTTTCCAGGATTTAAAGATATCAATCTGTAACGTCTTGCTCCCGAATTTTAACTCGATCTGGCCCTCTTCACAATTGATGTTTACCCTAGTTGTGGCTAGGAATGGTCTCCCTAAGATGATCGGTGTGTTTCATAGATTTTTAGGAGTACCCATATCTAGTACGATAAAGTCCATTGGAAAATAGAAATCTTAAATCCTAACTAGAACATCCACGAGAACCCTTCTAGGTGACTTGATTGATCTATCTGCTAGCTGCAAGGTCACCTCAGTCGATTTGAATTCAGTTTCCCCGAAATGATCTAGTAGAGATGTAAGGATCAGGTTTATGGAGACTCCTAAATCCAATAAAGCTCGATCAAATTCTAGGTCACCGATCTTACAGGAGATCAAAGGGGAGACAAGATCTTTCACTTTCTACGGGAGTTTGCTCAGGATAATTAAGCTAACTTGCTCAAACAATATGATCGGACTCCCGTCCATGTTTTGTGGCTTACGCTCCAGTGTACGTAAGTCCTTCAGAAATCGCGTGTAAGTTGGTACATGGCAGATCGCATCCATCATGGGGATGTTTATCAGGACTTGCTCAAAAAGCTTGACCAGGACCTCCTCAAGTGCCACGGGTTTGGGTTTCCTCTTTCCTTTTGTCAAGGCCTCAAGAAATGGAACCTCTGTAGGTTCCTCTATGATAGGTTCAGGTTCTAGATCTGGGATAGGAGTATCCTAGATAACCATCCTAGGGTTAGGATTTGAACTACCAGGCTTAGAGTGGCTAAGATAAGGTGGATCTTGAGTCAATTTGCCACTACGAGTGGTAACAACATTAAGGCCTACCTAGCTTTGGTTCAAAGTCGGTAAAAGAGGTGGTTGCTATGATATCCCGAATACGATATCGATGCCTCCATCCCGTCGGGTGATGGAGCAAAAGGGGCATGATAAACATAGTGAGCTTGGCCCTGATTCGGGTTCAAAATGTGCCTCTAGTTTGGCATGTTATTCTGATTTGGCAGAGGTTGAGATAGGAGTGCACCAAGCTAGTGAGACCCAGTTATCTGTGCGAGCTGATTTCAAACCTCTTTGATCTCATTCTTGTGCTATTTCTGCATAGCCACATTGGTCTTTTGAATGTCAACCAGGGTTTGTAGAATCAGATTCATTTGATTTTCCCATAATGGCTTAGATTGGTAATTCAGATCAGTCCTAGGCTAAGCGGGTTGATATGGGTGCAGAGCCTGTGGTCGGGGTTGGAATTAAGGTCTCGAGTTATGATTATTTCTTGACCACGCAAAGTTGGGATGATTGCGCCATCCAAGGTTATAGGTGTTAGAGAATGGATCATTCTAGATGGCGTGGAGATCTTCGCAGGTCTGAGGAACTCAAGAGAAGTAAGAGTATGAGGGTTCAGAGTTCCACCAACTAGAGTAGGCAGGTCTGAAGTTCCCTCCAAAATCGAGATCAGACAGGGGTGGATATAGGTCCATCCCCTAGTAAGAGTGGTGGTGAATGTTATGCACAGCCCCCCTACCTAAGGGTGGTTGCGCATACGTGTTTTGCTGTGCAGGAGTGGCTCTCCATAGATGTCGAGCCAATTCATCCACCTTTTTCTCAATGATAGAGACCTTATCCAAGTGACTAGCTACCAACTTCAGATCGACGGATGCGGATAGGCCTTGAGTCTCATGTGCCCCTCGCATGTTTGTCAATGTGCGGGTGGTCATCCGGTTGAACACACCCATAGATTCATTGTTTATGGAGTTCTTACACATGTTCTCGAGAATCTCCCAAACTGTATCTTCATGCTGACCCATGATGTTTCCACCACAGGTTGCATTGACAAAGAACCTGATATCCTCATGAAGTCCCTGGTAAAAAGACTGGACTTGTTCCCATTTAGGAACTCAGTGATGGGGGCATTTCCTCATGAGATCCAAAAAGCGGTCACATGCCACATGAGGTGGTTCTCCCGCATTTTGCGTGAAGTGTGTGATCTGGTGCCTCGAAGCATTCGTCCGACAAAATGAGAAGAATATCTTCAGGAATTCAGATTGGAGTTCCTCCTATTTGTTTATCGGATGGCTCAAAGTCTGATACCAGTGGGTAGCTTTATCCATAAGGGAGGAGAATATCTTCAAGAGCAGGATGTACCGATTCTGAACAGGAGGCTCGAAGGTCTAGGCCTGATGTTTTAGTTAGTTGATGTACTGGAAGGGATCTTGGAAGTTTAAGCCATGGAATTTAGGAATTACACTTATCATATTCGGCTTTAGCTCAATGTTAGGTCCTCCAGCCGGGATTTGCACCCTGGGTTTGACTGTCACTACAACAAGATTGTAATGATCATGCATCTGAGGACGCTGCAATGGGTTCATGAAAGACTAGAATAGATCGTTAAGGCGCTATAACTAATTCTGAAGATTGGGTTCTTCTTCTTGGTTCTCCATGGATGTAGATTATGGAGATCTGGGCTCAGAAGCCGATGAGTCGGAAGAGATGTCAATATGGTCGGGTGGTAGCACAAACAAATGGGTTGAGGCTTGGCCTCGATGAGAATGAGTAGCTAGTGGAGGCCTCAATGGTGGTCTTAAGGAGGTCCTCTTAAACATGCACTAGAGAGTCAGATGAGGGACAAAATGTGTGATGGGCCCAATCGAGGCACCCAAAAATTTTTGGATGACTAAGGAGGTTTGAGGCGGATCATACCTTTAGATTAGAAAGTCACTCACATGAGAATTACTTGGGTAGCCAAGAAGGGAGAGTCCTACATACACCCTTACATGGTAGAGCATCCCCATGGGTTACAGAGTTTCCCCCATCTGACCTTACTTGTCACTGAGATTCCAAGTAGACCGGAATGTGCAAGCTTGACTCCTAAGTCTACCAATTTTAATCCTGAGTATGTGCCTTAAATTTCACTTGAAATTTAGAGTTGATTTGATTTGTAACCTAATTGGAGGTTGGTTAACCCACAGGGTGGGTCAACTTCACCTAACCTACCCGAAAGTTTAGGATGAGTTGGGTAAAGAACCCAAGATCACCCTGAGTGGTTTGCAAACAGGTTATTAGATCCGAAATTTTAGTGATTCAAGTGATTGTTAGAGCATGCCTTTAAGGTTTACTTGATTAGGTCAATTCAACCAAGGTTTAGGTAACACAGGATGTGGGAAATCTGTTTTCTTTAAAGCATGTGTGTTTTCTTGAAACCCTAAAATGGAAACCCTAATTTGACTCTACTTTCCAAGTCCAATTCCTTCCAAAATTGGCACCTAGGGCTCAATCAAGAAGGTGAATAGCCCCAGGCACCTTAAGTCTCTAATAGGTGCAAATATCAGGATTGGGATCTTTAATCAAATCAAACCAAATCAGGCAACTCAGATGATTAATTCTTTGAAATAATGAGAGTTGATCCTAATTGATTCTTGTTTTTAATTCTTTCCAGAAATGAGGGGCTTAAGGAGGGAATGGAATTACCTGCCATTGGAGTGGTTGTTGTGTAGCTGATCTTCCTAGTTTACCTCGCAAAATCACAACAAATCAGAGAAATCAAGTTTGTATCAAATCAAACTTGTAATCAGTGAATGAAATGCACGTTGCTCCCCGGCAACGACGCCAAAATGTTGCGTTGCTTTTGTCGAGTTTTAAGAAAATATGTTGTAGTATAGCGAACAAAAGCGATACAACACTTAAAATTTAAAAACTTAGGAAACAAAGGTGAGTTCGAGGTCGTTTGCAAGAAGCAATTATAAGTAATTTAATCCACTAATCACAATATCAAGAATAACATGTAATTGAAATCACAATGATAATCAATAGATATTAGGAGAATATCTCAAAATGTCAAGAATAAGAGTGCAAAAAGATTGGGTTAAAATGGTGGTTTGAACCACCAATTTAACCCTAAGTTCTAAGCTCTTCAATCAACTCAAATATATGAATAGTAAACTCAATCGAATATCAGTATCAGAATTAAGCATAAAGCACCCAAATCTCCAATCAGACGTCAAAACCAAGGCACAGACGCCTTAACCTCAAGAGCCTCAGCAGCATTAAGGCACAATGGTCGCATAAGAGAGAGACAAGGGTCTCTTGTGCAAAGCCTTAGAAGGCTAAGTGTAAGCGTGGGAGAGGAGGGGCAAATCCCGAGGCAACAGTAGTGCAAAAACCCCCTTTTCCCTCTCAGATTTCCTTTCCTCAGAACCAAGTCGAACCCAGGTAACCGAGTAATTGGATCCGGCCCAGACCTACGAGAAATATCGCGGGCGAGGGCACATGAGTAGGCGCATGTAAACACATGCGATGAGGCATGCGTGGGACCTCACCTTGTGCTCTCTAAGGCAATGAGCTACGAGCACGAATTGCCTTTATTCACCTTTAGAAGCTTCTGCCTTTCCAATGTGGGACAAATCCCACTTCTTCCTTTACGTGAGGCTTCGCATGAGTTGCCTTAGCTAGCATGGAGGAATTGAAGGTGTTGGAGCTGTGCCTTCACTCAATTGAAGCCCCAGGTGGGCTTTTGGGCTCAGTCAGTGTCGATTGCAAGCAATATCAGGGTGAATGAGGGTCGGAGAGAAGCTGGTGTGGTCGGAGAAGATGGTAATGGCAACGGCGATCCGGCGAAGACTTAAAGAAGGAAATACAGCCACGTCAGAAGAATTCAGTAGCTTCGCCATGAAGAGGTGAATGCATTAATGGTGGTTCAGGGTGTGTGGTGGCGTGGATGGTCTATCGGAGGCGAAGAAGGTGAACAAAGGAGCGAGTGTTCGACGAGGTGATTGTGCGATCAAAGTCCCAAATTTCTTTGGGACTTATGATCAATGAACTGTGGCGATGCTTGTGGATGTTGTGGCATGTAATTTCATGCAGTGTAGCACCGGCACGAGCTCGCTAGAGCTCGTGCCAGCCGTAGGGAAGATGACGGTATTGAGGGTGAAGTGGCGATCGATCTTAGAGTCTAAGTAGGTAGAAATGAAGATGAGAGCGAGAGGAAGAGATTGAGGGAGGTTAGGAGTTGAGACAGAGGAGGAGACGTCAGCTTTGATTGGCCAGTGTCAAAGAAGGAGATGAAGTTCGGTGAGGTGTCGGCAATAAAGAAGAGGCAGAGAGCGATACCTCTTTGGCCAGAGAGATGCATAATGAAGAGAGAAGACTGGAGGGCCATTTAATTTGATGGTTGGATGACCGGAGGAGGTAGACAAAGGAGGTTGCCTGAGACGATTACGAAGCCAGTAGGCGGAGGAGAGGGAGAGGAGTTTCCGAACAAAAATCGACTAAGGAGCTCTTGAAGGGAACACCATCATGAGCCATAACTAGCTCAATTTAGTCATTATCAAAGAATAAATGTTCCTACATAACTGCCAAAGAACCATATTGCATTGCATAATCATTCTAAGAGAAAGAGAAAAAAATAGGGTTAAAACTACAATTTTATCATCATATCTTAAATGCAGAATAACCACGGGTTTTTCCAAGGGGTGATTAAGGGCCAAATGGTCTTAAATATCCAACAAGTGGGTTAATACAGATAGAAAAGGGTTTTCGCGTGTTTTGAGAAATAAGTGACTTCCAAAACCCCAAAAATAGACCTGCTTAATTAACTTAGGTATAGGTCAAGATAAAATTCACCTAAACCCTCTAAAAATCATAGAAAAATATTCTCTAGGGTGTGGTACCTTCAATTTGACCATTAGAACCTATCTTGACCCAAAACAGAGTCTTTGACTGACATTTGCCCTAATTTAGGTTTTTGCATAAATTACCCAGTCAAACTAGGTCAAATCTAAATCTAACTTCACTATTGGACTCCTTTGATTCAAATTAGATTTTTAACAAAATTTGGGCCCAATCTGAGATCATCTTGACCAAGTTTGCATTTTGGTCCAGTCAGACTCCTTCTATTTCATTCAGACCTTTAGCTTTTTGAATTCCTTGCAAATTACCCCCCAATTCTGTCATCGTATTCATAAAAAAGTCCCTCCACCATTATCGCTCAAGAATCCTACTCCAGCAAGCTTCATTTGGAGAGATCTCCTTGATTGATTGATAAAACCTTTCCAAAATCAAACCGAAGATTCTTTAGGAAATCCTCTTTCCATTGGGACCAACCTTGGATCCCAACTCCTCCCCAAAAGCTCGTGTGAACGCTTTGAAGGAATGGGTATCCTATTTTTGTGTAAGCTCCAAGGTTCCCAAGCTTGTTTCCAAGCTTGGAACCCCATCCTAAGCCCTATTTAAGCATGCCCAATGCGTGGCCATGCTCTTCAGCAAATTTTGGTGCGTCAACCCCCTTAGATTCTCCTTCTCCAGCCACCAAAACCCCTGCTCCGGCGACCCTCTTCGATCCTCCTCCTCCGGCCATCCAATGACCAAATTGGTCGGCTTATCTGACTCCTCTCGTCCTCGTAACCCTCCCCAGCCAAAGGGAGGGCATTTCTCCGTCTGTTTCATCATCGTCGTCTCGCTATTCTTCCCTCCTCCGACATCAATCAACCAAAACCGGCTGCCTTTGCCTCTCTCCCACCTAAGTCCCTCTCTTTCTCTCTCTCTCACTTACGACACACGCACGACCGCCAACCGCATCCCCCGCCCGCACTTCATCTTCTCCACCTCCGGCCACATCTCCGGCAAAGCGTCTCCACCGCTCCACAACTCCATCTACTTCACCAACCGGCCCAAAACCTCCGTCGTGTCCTCACAACCAAAACCCCTCAAGTAATTGAGGGGATTGGCCCCTCGAACACCCCCTCGAACACACCCACCTCCACGCATCTTCTTCGACCTCACCACGCACATTCACACACATGCACACCAAATCGACGCACTCGCCGATCCTTGGCAATCCTCCTGAGTGCTTTAACTAGAGCTAATAGCCTGTATTTTTGTCTCAGGTATCTTCATCAAAGCCCTACCATTGCACAGTCTTCTCCGCCTTCGGTTGCTGCCCTCCAGCCGAGTTCTTCCTCGCTTCCACATCCAGGTAACGTGGAAGACTCCCAGGTTCATCTCCAGGCAGCCAATTGGAGCCATCAGCCATCCCTTCGATGCCAATCACAAGCCCCAGCTGCTGAAGAGTGCACGCGGAAGAAGCGGGCATCGTTAGTCCCACATCGGCAATTCTTGAAGCCCACGCAATGCATAAGAGGAAAAAGTGCCTCTGCCTTGTTGCCTCAGCACACACAGGGGGTGAGGTCCCCGCATGCCCTTGCTCGCTCTCACGCCTCGCGAGTCTGGACTCAGTCCGTTTACCCTGATACCTGGGTCTTGTCTGGTTTACTGGTTCTTAGAGAGGAAGAAGAGAAAAAAGAGAGGAGAGAGGGGGGTTTGGTTCTGCTACCCTCTTCTCAACACTTGTGAGATCTAAGAGAAACCTTTTCCTCTGTTGGCGTGCTGAGTCCTATGCTATGCCTTCTCTAAAGCTGAGGAAAGAAGCAAAGGAAGAGGAAAAGAGAAGAGAAGAAGAGAGAAGCCTACGCCTCTCCCTGAGGCTTGAAGAGAAAAGAGGAAGAGGCCTTTGCCTCTGTCTTCCTTAGCATCGATTAAGGCATCCAAGCGCCTATTCTGTCATCTGATATCTGCTGATACCCTGGTTCTGTTGATTAAATTGAGATTTGCTTGGCATATACGATTATGTTACTTTGAGCAGCTTGCAAAGCTTAACATTGTATGGAAATTTGATGATTCAAATCACCGTTTTATCCTCTCTTCTTCTTGCATTATTGACATCAGATTTCATTTATATATCATTCTTGTTTGAAATTCTTATATTGCATTAGAATTGTAATCTTGAGAAGTATTTTGCCAATTGCTCCATGTGTTCAATCTCGGACTTCTTTTGAGTATAAATATTATTTGTTTTTCGCGTTGATTCGAATTATACTGCAACGCGATGATTTTTAAACCCGATTCAAAGCGATAAAGATTTTGGCATCATTGCCGAGGAGCAATGCGCAATTTAGATCTCTTGATTGCAATATCAGATTTGGTACTAACTTGCTCTATCTCTTTTGACTTTGATCTATTTCAGGGGATTCATTTAGGAAGATCAGCCGCACATCAGCCACTCCAGGGGCAGGTAAAACACAAATCCAATCTCTCCTAAAACCCTTGATTTTGAAAAGCTAAAAAAAGAAAAAAATCAATTAGGGCTACTTGCATTCTATCCTTAGATAAATCATTAAGTTGCCTAATTTGATACATTCTGATTAGAGAACATCCAAACCTTGATTTGTGCACCATAGAGTTTAAGGTATCTAGGGCTATCACTTTCTTACTTGAGCCCTAGGTACCATATTTTTGACAAATTAAATTGGACCAATCAAGTGCCAATTAGGGTTTCCAATTTAGGGTTTTAGAAACACACTTGCTTAATCAAGAAGTAACCATCCCAAACAATGTGTGCCTAAGCCTTGATTTAATTGATCTATTCAAGCAAACCCTAAAATCAGGCTCTTAATCACATTTGAACACTAAAAGAGGGACCTAAGCTTCTTAAAGGACAAAACAGGTGAAGTTGACCCAACTTGTTGGGTTAACCAATCTTCAAATTAAGTCACCTTGCACAAAAACATCTTAAGTTCAAGTGAAATCATAAGCACCCTTGCTCTTAACTTAAAACTGGTAGACTTAAGAGGACAAGCCCCATTCTGGTCTACCTGGATCCTCAATGACAAGAGAGGTCGGGTGGGCGAAACCTTGTAACTCGTGGGGCGCTCTACCATGTAGGGGTCTTCGCGGGACTCTCCCTCTCTAGCTGGCCAGGTAATTCTCAGGTGGATAGCTTTTTGACTAAGGGGTATCATCCGCCCTGAACCTTAATAGTCATATAAAATTTTTGGGTGTCTTGATTGGGTCCATCACCTGCTATCTCGCATCTAATCCATCGGTGAATGTTCGGGAGGAGGTCTCTAAGACCACCCTTGAGGCCTCCATTAGCTATCCATTCTCATTGAGGCCAAGCTTCGACCTCCTTGTTTGTGCAACAACCCAACCAGATTAATATCTCCTTTGATTCATCTAAAACTAATTCTCCTTCATCCATCATTATGGAGCAACCAACAGAAGAAAACAATCTTGAAAATCAGCTTCAGCGCCACAATGATCCATTCCAAGCATTTATGAACCCACCACAGCATCCTATGATACGAGATCATTACAATCCCACTGCGGTGGCGATCGAACCTCAAGTCCAAATCCCCGCTGGAGGTCCTGATACTGAACTCAAGCCCAACATGATTCATGCTATCCCCAAATTCCATGGACGTAATTCCGAGGATCCTTTACATCATATCAAGCAACTCAAGCATCTGGCCCAGACCTTCGGGTCAGAAGCTCAAAATCGGGATGTCTTACTCATGAAAATGTTCTCCTTCTCTCTCATGGACAAGGCTGCTCACTGGTACTAAACCCAAACGCGTCTAATCAACACAAGGGCAGCACTACAATCCAAATTTTTGAAAAAGTTCTTCCCTGTTGGTCGAACAAATGTTCCACGGCACCAGATCACGCATTTTATGCAGCAAGCAGGAGAATCGCTTCAGGAGGCATGGGATCATTTTTTGGATCTTATGCAAAAGTGCCCCCACCATGAAGTTTCTAAATGAGAACGAGTCCAGTCTTTTTACCAGGGACTCCGTGAGGATATTCGATTATTCGTCAATGCGACTTGTGGAGGAAACATCATGGGTCAACACGAAGACACCGTATGGGAGATTCTCGAGAATATGTGTGAGAACTTCATCAATAATAAATCCATGGGCATGTTCGACCGAACAAATGCCCGTGCATTGACGAATCCAAAGGCAGCACATGAGACGCAGGGCTTATCCTCTTCCGTCGACTTAGAACTGATGGCTAGTCACTTGGACAGGGTCTCTATTATTGAGAACAAGGTGGATGAGCTAACTTGACACTTGCAGCGAGACACCTTTGCGCAAAACCCATTCGCACAACCGCCCTCTAACAGGGAGGTTGTGCATAACATCTACCACCAATCTTCTTAAGGGATGGATCCGTATCCACCCCTGTCTGATTTAGGGTTCAGAGGAAACTCTGGACCTTCCTATCCTAGTTAGGGGAACTCTGAACCCTCATATTCTAACTTTTCTGAATCTCCTCAGACTTGCGATGACCTCAACGCCATCCAGAATGATCCATTCTCAAACACCTACAACCCTGGATGGCGTAATCATCAAAATTTCACGTGTTCAGGGAACAACCAAAATCAGAGACCTTAATATCAGCCCCGACCACAATCTTCTCGTCCATATCAACCACCTCAGCCTCGACCCAACCCAACTTATTAATCCGGGCCGACTCAAGAAGATCAAATGACTCTTACCCTTCAGACTCTGGCTAACATTCAGAAAATGAATGCGGCTATGCAAAAATAGCACAAAGACAAGATCACAGAGGTTAGCAATCAACTCGCCCAGATGGCAAATCCCCGCCAACCTAGTGCACTTCCTTCACAACTTCTGCCTAATCCGAATAACGTGCTGAACAAAAGGTGCGTTATGAACCTGACTCAGGGCCAAGCTCACTATGTTTATCAGGCCCCTTCTGCTCCACTTGACAGGATGGAGGCTTCGACATCATATGCGGGTTATCAGTAGCAATCACCTCTTTTGCCCACACTGATCCAGAATCAGGCAGGACTAAATTCTGTTACTACCCGTAGTGGCAATGCAACACAGAACCCACCTTATCCAAGCCACTCCTAGCCTGGTAATGCAAACTCAAACCCTAGTATTGTCATCCAGGATACCTCTATCCTAGATCAAGAACCTGGACCCATTCTAGAGGAACCCACAAAGGTTCCATTTGCCGAGGCTTTGACCAAGGGAAAGAGGACAGCCAAACCTGTGGCACCTGAGGAGGACCTGGTTAAGCTCTTTGAGCAGGTCCATATAAACACCCCCTTGATGGATGCAATTCGCCACATACCGGCTTACGCACAATTCCTAAAAGACGTGTGTACACCTAAGCGTAAGCCTCGAACCAAAGGCGGGAACCCAATTGTACTGTCGAAGTAAGCCAACTCTGTCATTTTGAGCAAACTCCCACCTACGGCAAAAGATCCAGGCACCCCTCCGATCTCCTGTGCTATCGGTGATATACAATTTAACTGAGCCTTATTGGACCTAGGAGATTCCATCAATTTGATACCTACATCCCTACTATACTACTTTAAGGAATCTGAGCTTAAACTGACAAAAATGACTTTGCAGTTAGCTAATCGATCTATTAAGTCACCAAAAGGAAATCTCAAGGATGTCATAGTTAGGGTACACGATTTCTATTTTCCCGTGGATTTCATTGTCTTAGACGTGGATGCTCCTGAGAACTTGAAGAATACACCGATCATATCAGGGAGACCCTTTCTGGCCACTGCTAGGGCCAATATTAATTGTGAGGAGGGCCAAATTGAATTAAAATTTAGGAGCAAGACACTGAAGATCAACATCTTTAAGGCCCAACAAGGAATTAATTGCGGGGTAATAGAATAAATTTGTGATATCGAGGTTGTGGTTGACGACCTATGTATCGAGGAAAACCCGAATATTTCTGATCAACTACAAGAAGTTCAAAACCCGCAATTTGAGGGGCTTGAACCTAACCTAAACACACCCATAGCTCCTTCCTTTGCTCCTGACACCCACCCTGAACCACCTGTTGCTGCTGACAACCCAATTATGGAATTAAAGCCCCTTTTTGACCATCTCAAATATGTCTTTTTGGGTTCCAATCAGACGTTTCCTGTGATTATCAACTCCCGACTCACACTTGATCAGGAAACACACCTGATTTATGTTCTCCAGCAGCATCGAAGAGCCATTGGATGGACTCTCGATGATTTGATTGACATACTGCACACATCACATCTATACCGAAGAGGGCTCACGACCATCCCGTGAAAAGCAAAGATGCTTAAATCCAAATCTGCAGGATGTCGTGAAAAAGGAGATCATCAAGTGGTTAGATGCAAGGATCATCTACCCGATATCTGACAGTCGATGGGTGAGTCCAATCCAAGTTGTGTCTAAGAAGGCAGGGCTCACCGTCATCACGACTAAGACAAGAGAAACTATACTGACCCGTATAGCGAACTCGTGGAGAGTCTGCATTGATTACAGAAGACTCAATTCCTCCACGAAGAAGGATCATTTCCTACTACCGTTCATTGATCAAATACTCGATAAACTAGCGGGAAATCGATTCTTCTGCTTCTTGGATGGGTACTCCACCTATAACCAGGTCGCAATCCATCCTGAGGACCAAGGGAAGATTACCTTCACCTGCCCCTGCGGGACGTACGCATTCCGAAGGATGTCATTCGGTCTCTGCAACATGCCCGCTACTTTTCAACGGTGCATGCGTGCCATATTCTCAGATATGGTAGGTGAATACCTTGAAGTCTTCATGGATGACTTCTCAGTATTTGGTGAATCTTTTGATGATTGCCTCCTGCACTTGGTCCAAATCCTCAGGCGGTACATTGACGTGAATTTGGTTCTTTTCTGAGAAAAGAGCCAGTTTATGGTACCTGAGGGAATTGTCCTAGGGCATCTCATCTTTGAAAAAGGCATCTAGGTTGATCGAGCCAAGGTGAATCGGATTTCCAAACTCCCTATGCCTAGCTCAGTCAAAGACATCCGATCCTTTCTGGGGCATGTCGATTTTTACCGCCGATTCATTTCCGATTTTTCAAAAATCACGCGCCCCCTTACAAATCTTCTATCTAAGGATGTCCCCTTTGAAATTTCTGAGGAGTGCACTCAGGCATTTAAGATCCTACGTGATAGAGTTACCCAAGCACCTATCCTACAGTCCCCTGATTGGTCTCAACCCTTTGAGATCATGTGCGATGCATCTGATTATGTTGTAGCTACGGTACTTGGCCAGAAAATAGGTGGAAACCTGTGGTCATCTACTACACTAGCAAGACACTTGACGAGGCTCAACGTAACTACACAGTTATTGAGAAAGAGTTACTAGCCGCCGCATTTGGCCTGGAAAAATTCAGATCTTATCTTTTGGGTTCTCGTGTTATCATATACTCGGATCAGACTGCAGTAAGGCACCTCCTCACGAAGAAGGACGCAAAACCTCGACTAATCCGTTGGATCTTGCTGTTGCAAGAATTAGATCTCGAGATTCGCGATAAGGTGAGAAGTAGAATGTGGTAGCTAACCATTTGTCCCGTCTTCCTTCTTCAGTCATTAACCCGTCTGGTCCAATCATTGGGCATTTTCCAGACGAGCACCTGCTAGCCACTCATAGTCTCCCATGGTTTGCTTATATTGTAAACTACTTGGTTACAAGGAAAGTTCCACCATATTGGGAGACTTCCAGGATGGACAAATTGATTGCCGAGACGAAGTACTATATTTGGGAGGAACCATACCCCTTTCACATTGGCAATGATCACCCAATCCGAAGATGCATTCCTGGCGACGAGGTCAATGACAATATCCCATTTTATCATGACCAGGCCTACGGTGGCCATTTCTCTGGGCGTAAAACCACAGCAAAAATTCTCCAATGTGGGTTCTTTTGGCCCACTTTGTTCAAAGACGCACAGACGTATTGTAGGGCATGCGCTTGTTGTCAGACCCTCGGCAACATGGGCCTGCGGGATATGATACCCTTGAACCCGATTATTGTGTATAAAATCCTTGACATATAGGGAATCGATTTCATGGGACCCTTTCTCGGATCTAACGGCTTCGAGTACATTTTACTCGCTGTTGATTATGTCTCTAAATGGATCGAAGCCATCCCCATGAGAACTTGTGATCAAAAAGTTGTCCTATGATTTATCTAGGAGACCATCTTTACCAGATTTGAGGTTCCTAAGGCCATCATCAGCGATGGTGGGTCTCATTTTAACAATGTGCACTTCCAGACCCTGATGAAAAAGTACGGGGTGGGACTATAGGACCGCCTTACGAAAGTTTTATAGGACTATAGGACCGCCCACAAGACCCAATTAGGCATGTCTCCCTTCAGATTAGTGTATGGAAAGGCACGTCACCTTCCCATCGAAATGGAGCACAAGGCTTGTTGCGCAATACGGGAGTGTAATCTGGATCTGATGAAGGCTGGAATACACCGCCAGTTGCAACTGAGCGAGATCGAGGAACTATGCAATGATGCATATGGGAACTCGTGTATCTGCAAAGAGCGGGTCAAAGCCCTCCATGATAGGCACATTATGCAAAAATCTTTCCACCCTGGTGATAAACGCCAGTTTATCATCATTCTTATGCATTTAAACTAACCTAGCTCTTAGTATTTTACTCCGCAAATGGGTTTTTGGGCTGCATTTAGGCATAAATTAGGATAGGCATGCATTGCATTTTTTATTATCGTTTTAATGTGTCTTTGTGAGTGTTAGGGATGTACAGATGCACAGATCCCTAAAACCCTAGCACTCAAGAAGGCAAATGGTGAAGGAGAAGCCCAGACTAGCTGGAACCCAGCTTGATCCAGCTCACCACAGCTGAAACCTAGCTTACTTGAACTAGGGTTAGCTCATCCCAGCTTCATTTAGCTAATCGCAGCTGGATGGTAGCTCAAGAGAGTTCACCTTAGCTCACCCTAGCTCAAGTCAGCTCAGATCCAGCTCAACTTAGCTGAGTCCAGCTCATCTCAGCTCCCACTAGTTCACAGGGAGCTCTAGCTAGCTCAGCTGAGTTGACAGGAGTTCACCTCAGCTTAGATCCAGCTCAACTTAGCTGAGTCTATCTCATCTCAGCTCCCACTAGTTCATAGGGAGCTCTAGCTAGCTCAGCTGAGTTGACAGGAGTTCACCCCAGCTCAGATCCAGCTACATCCAGCTCCACTCAACTCCAGGCAGCTGAAGAAGAATTCATCTCAGCTCAGGAAGCTCAAGTCCAGCTCCCGGGGATTCAGCTTAGCTCAACTCAGTTGAGCTAAGCTACCTTAGCTGCCTCAACCAGCTTGATTCTCCCTGGGAGCACCAGACCTAGCTCACCTCAGCTCATTTTGGTAGAAGCTAGCTCACTTTAGCTTGGCTTAGCAACTAGCAAAGAACTAGCAAGCTAAGCCAGCTAGAGTAGCCCCATGCCAGCCTCTTCAGCAGCAGCCAGCTCCAGCTCCAGCTCCAGACTTCTCCTCAGCTCTTCTCCCTGAAAACCCTAGCTCCAAATGCCTCCAACTCTACTCCCTATTAGCTAAGCTAGCTAAGCTGCTTAACATAGCTAGTCCACCTCCATGGCACCAAAACCTACTACCCTACTACCTAAGCTCCAGCAAAAAGACCACCTACTCCTACTTTATTTTGGAGCCAACTATCCCTTCCATCACCACCCTACATCCACCATCAAAGCCCATCTCCACCCTCCATTTTTTTCCTCCAAAATTGCCTTCTAGAAGGTATTTTTGGAGGGAAAACCAAGGCACCTCTTCATTTCCCTCCCATTTTTCCCTCCAAAAATAACTAAGCACCCCTTCATTTCCCTCCAAAAAAACACCATAACCACCCCCCTTCCCATCCTATAAATACCCTACCCTACCACCACATAATTCCCATCCTCCCTTAGTATATTTTCTACCTAAACCACCTATACCTACGGCCAAGAAGAAGGAGTAGAGAAGGAGATTAAAGGGGCACATCACCAGCCCTTTTGGTGCCTTCTTCTCCCCACTCTCTTCAACTTGAGCCACGCCAAGGAGGAGGACTCTCCCATTTCAAGGAGGACGGCCAGGCAAAGGAGAAAAGCTTAGGGTGGACGTCCACCCTTGGAGAGAAACTTAGGGCACGCCCCCTTAGGGCTTGCCTTGGAAGTCATCACCTTGGCGGAGTACTGCAAGGAAGGAGTTGAAGGATTCTTTTCAAGCTTAGGAGCCACCAACCTTGGAGCAAGAAGCCCTCTTCTTCACCATCTATCTAGAGGATTTGTGTTTTCCTTTCTTATTTGCATTTTTCTAGTAGTACAAGCTTTCCTCTACCAGGCATTTTTGTTAAACACTTTTTCAATTATCTAGTTGCCTTCTTTGCATTTCTTGTTTGCATTTCTATTTGCTTATTTTCAGCATTCTTCACTCCCTCTCCCTAATTATTCTAGGCCTCCACTTGCCTAGAGTGAGCTTAGGGAGAGGCTCTACTTGCCACTTTAGAAGTAGTTTATTGAATTCGAAGTGTAAACACCTTTCCTCCATAAGTTCTCATGTTGCCTTAGTTTAAAAAACAAAAAAATGATATATTGAAAAATACCAAAAAGAAAGTTGAGATTTATATTCCAAGCAAGAGAATTAATTTTGCAAACATATTGCCTCCTTGGACGACCCTAGATACTCCCCTATCTAGGAATATAAATTTAAGAGAGAAAGCGGATTTACGCGTTACAACGACCTAATTAACAAACCGCATGAAATCGCTGTCACCTGGTCAAAAAGTTCTACTCTTTGATGCCAAACTCAAACTATTCCGAGGAAAACTCAGATTAAAATGGATTGGACCATTCTTGGTGAGACGAATTTTTGGAAATGGAGCCTTTGAAATCAGTTAACCTAGCCTTGATTCTGAATCTTTTATTGTGAATGGCCAGCGACTTAAGCTGTTCATTGAAATCATTGATACAAACTTGGCTGAGTTATCTTTTGCCCTCCATTCGCCCTGAGCTCATTTTGCCCGGCTGATGAAGTTAAACTCAACACTTAATAGGAGGTAACCCGTCATCTTGTTGAAAAACCCGAAACACTTCTCGACACATCTTATGCTGAACTCATATTGCACTTTAGGGTTTGTCCATTAGAACAACAGACACCACATTTGGTACCCGTACCCGAGCTTGAAATCGTCCGCAACAGTCACCCCAACTCGTCCACCCACCCAAAACCTATTCTAATGTATGATCTAAGCTGAATTTGAACCCACCTAATTTACAATGAACACAATGCAAATCGTAGGCATGGGGGGTATTAAAGTGCAAAATGCTGTGAGAATCACTTCACAAGAAAAGGTTTCATCAAAAAAATTACATATTCCAAAAAACCAAAAAAATAAAAAATGGAAAAAGAATAAAAAAATGGAGAAGGGAGAATTTTAAGAATTAATTGCATATCATTTTGGAGAAGAGAAAGGGGAGGTGACGATATAAATGTCAAAAAGGAGCATAATTTGAAACAAAAAGAGATAGTCATTAGTAAAAGATTAAATAATCGACTTAGTTCTAGACCAAATCAAAAGAAAGAAATAAAAGATAAAAAGTGCTAAGAGACAAAAAGAGATTGGTATGAATGCTGATTTTAGGCCTCTTGGGCTATGATTTTAAGCTTAAAAATTCAAGCATTCGTTAAGATCTGGACAGTCCTCAAGAGGTTGGGGAAAATGTGAAGCTTAAGTATCAGGTCTAAGGCTTAGGGATTATTCAGCCTCGTTAACTGACCTCTCATTTGTGGGACTCGGGAATCTAAGCACCTGAATTCACACATAGTCTGGTTCAGATGCCATGGGCGGCATTATCACGAAATGTCGATTGCCAGAGTCTGGATTTAGCTACAGAACATCCTGGATGGGATTATCTCAAAATCTCGAAAGCCAGGGTTATGGGAGTTGCCATGGGCGATGCTATCTCGAAGCATCAATTGCTAGGGACCCTACGAGGATTGATGGTGGGAGCCAGGAATCCGATACAAACCGTATTGTAAAGCTAATCCGAAGCTAGAAATAAAGAAAGAAAAGAGAGAAAACTCTCCAAAAACAAAAAAAATACTCTCTCTCTCTCACAAAAACGCATTACAAACTGAACCGGGGCTAAACATATTACAAGCACGAGTGCTTTAATCACGGAGTTCAACGAACCTTAGGTTATCTCCTGTGGGCATTAGAAAACTTCACGGTGGACTAAGGCTAGAGCTGGTGATCGACGTGTGCTTCGCGAATTAAAATCAGGGTTTAGAGGACCCATCGTCATAGCTTGCAAAATGCGTCTATGAAATAAAATTTACAACCGAAACTTGAAAAGTGAGTCCCGGGTCGAACACGACGAGGCGAACGTTTGGTTTTAAAAATCCGTGCTTCGCTTTTATTTGTTTTTGGTTGTTTTTATCTTTTCTAATTTTTTTTAGTTTTTAGCAAGCAAGAGATCAGGTCGATGACTTTTAGCTAATCTACATTCAATAATATAAGAGAGAGAGAGAGAGAGAAAGAGAGAGAAACAATCATCTATTTATAAATGAATGTTTGTTACACTACGAAAGCGGAAAATCTACACTACGAAAGTGTAAAAAGAAAGAATGAGGTGAGAGAAATCCTCCTCGACGGTCGCTTTGAGGACGACTCATTCTGACGTCGCCTGGAGGAAGGTGGTGAGAAGCGGGACAAATGGGGACAGAGCCGAAGGACGGAGGGCAAGGAAGGACGATGTCGCAGCGAGGATCTTCTTCCCGAAGGGAGGTGAGAGGACGGCCATGGGATGCTCCACGAATGGGGATGAGAGGTGGGAAAACTATTTTCTTTTCTACTCTAGAGGAGCATCCCAGGCTTGGGACAAGCCCTCTCTAGAGCCTTGGAGGTGGTGAGAGGAAGAAAGGAAGATATGAAGAAAAATGGGAGGGGTAAGGGTACTTTTATAGTGGAGGAAAAAATCAAATTCGCATATAAGACATTTAGTGACGATCAAAAACGTCACTGAAAATCCACTGCAAAAGTCGTTGAAGACAACCCATGCACCCATGTGCTGCTGCGCTGGTGCGTGCACCTGCCCTGCTATGCGCGTGCGGTGGTGCGTGCATGCACATGGGTGGCCTGGGTTGCGCCACGTGGTGTGATCTGGGCCATCCATCTTCTTTTCGTTGTAGGGGCTGCTACAGAGGTCGGATTGAGTCGATTTTCTCGCCGTTAGGCTGCGATCATCGACCCGAATCCATTTGCAGGGTTGGATTTGTCATTTCAAGCCCTGAATTATGTCACCTAGTCCCTTAGCCGTTGATCTTCCTCTGACTGCATATGGTGCTACGGAACTCCCATCGAGGCGATTTTGGAGACATCGGACTCCGATCATCGTCTTGATCAGATAATAAAGTCGGATCGTCAATTCGAGGCTCCAAAATAAATATCCTTCTCTCCTGAACACAAAAAGGATACAATTAACCTAAATTATATACAACTACTCTAAATGTAGAATGATGCATGCTATGTAATATTTATAACATGAAATGCAAATCTAAGCCTAGGAACTTGCATGAATAGGCATTTTACCCTCAATAATTGTGTCTACATCATACCCCCATGCCTATCTTTAGCTAGTCCCTAGTAAAATTAAACTACATGCTATGTATAAAAGCAAAATTAGGATTCGATCGCTTAGGCCTAAGTCGTTTATTAACAATAAAAAATTTCAACTAAAGTCCTAAACAACGAAAACTCAACAGTACCCGGGTGCCTGCCAGAATGCAGACTGCACAAGTCCTCACCTTGTTTGAAAAGGGAAGATACATTTTTTAATTTTTCTTCTTTTCTAATTTTTTTGTACTTTTGGAGTTTGAGAGTGTTAGGATAACTTTTTACGGCTACCCAACCCGCCCAAGACTCAAAAAGGACTCTAAGTCCTAAGCATCTTGTGAAAATAGTGAAAGACTCACTAGGTGGCCATTGAAACGGACTTCGAGTTTCTACGACCCTAGTTGACCTTGCCTAAAAGTTTATCTTTTCGATTGGTATCTTTCCCCCTACTTCTTTTAGTAATGAGGTCAACACAAGGGCGAACCCAGTGTATATCTCCCCGATTTATTCTACTTCCCCACTTCTTCCCTAAGTATTTTTGGGAAATATTATGCATTTTTATGAGCTGGGCTCTAGACAACCGGGCATTGGGCTATTACCCATGACCACTTGTCAGCCATACTCGTGCGGTGAAGTGTGGCTTTATTATTATTATTATTATTTTCTCCTTTTTTTCTTTTTCTTTTTTTTAAGTAGGTGGCTTCCCTGATCTAAGATTTACCTAAAGGCAGTATGACAAAAATGGTCATGTAGCTGGGCTCTGGACAACCGGTTGATGAGCTGTTACCACCGACAACTTGCCAGCCATATCACCCTAAATAGTTCATTAGCTACCCAATTTCCAATAAAACCGCCGAAAAGTGAGTCAGTGCAAAAAGTGTGTAGATGCTTAGACTTAAAGCCCCCTCAAATCAGAGAGCGGGTTGATAAGTCACATATTTATCATCCCAAATTATCTACCAGTTTAAGATAAGATTATTTAGCGAGAATTCGAGACTAAGTCCACATTCGAGTAGACACCCGGGCTAATTAAGCCCAAAAATCTGAAAAGTCTAAGTGTTTAGGTCATCTCGTATCATTTCCTAAAGTTAATAACGCCTAAAAGCTTAAGTTCTCTTCTCCTAATTCTATTTTTATTTTTTATTTTTTTATTTTTATCTATTTGAATTTTTTTTAAAGAAACTAAAAGAAATTCTGATGAGTTAACAAAATGATTTCAGGAATTGATTATCCACCCCCCATGCCTAAATGATGCAATGTCCTCATTGTAAAAATAAAGACATGGAAAGGGCGAAGCAAGAAAAACATCACCTGAATTTTGTGACAACCCGGTCAACTCTGTAAAGAGAAGAGAGTATACACATGCGCTAAGTTTAATGCCTTTAGCTAGGTATAATATACATACAAAGAAGAAATTGAGATTCACAAGTGCAAGTCAGAATCAAAATAAAAATATTGATCCTAAAACCCGCCAACAGAATATATCCACAGATGTGGACCAAGTTATGGTGCAGACCCATGCCCCAAGGTTGAGTGGTTCTCAGGTTCTGGATGAAAATCACCCAAAACCTAAGATTATTGTGTTTGCGGGGTTGGGCCTGCGATTTTGTGGTGTGCAACCCATGACCAAAGTGTCGGACAACGGGTAAAGATGGTTCAATAGGTTTCGATGTCCTCTTAACATTCAACTTAGAAAAATAATCAGTTATTTCGAGCTTGGGTTGCACGTGAACAATATCGTAAGGGTCCTGGTAGAAAGTAGGTGATTTCAAGTCAATAGGTACCCTTAGATCCAAAATCAAAGTTCCCTCAGACTTAGACTCCCAAATTTTCATTTCAACAATTCTATCCTCCAACATCAAGAACACAGGCTCTAGGACCTCTAGCATATCATTCACCCCATATGATTCACCCAAGTCCAGAAATTGTGGCTGAATCAAAGATTGACTTGGGTACAATGATCTTAGAAGTCAGCTCTTCGGGGTGCGGATGAGGAATGGGGTCACTGATTGAATCATCTAGATTTGAATCCTCCAAGTTAACCCCAACCAAATCAAATTCCTCTATTATCGAGCTGTCAAATGGTTCATTAGATTCCCCATGTCCGTTTGTCTCACTAAAATCATTTTCCTTATACTTAAGTAAGACTTCACCTAAAGATTCTCTACCCTCAGAGTCAAAGAATTGATGATCCTCATTTATATATGTCTCAAAATCATAAATCATTTCATGATCCAAGGAGACATAATTTTCTTTGTTTCATGACTTGGGGATCTCGGGTGAATCAATCGGTTCATCCATAAATGGTTGCTCTAGACCAATCTGGTCATCTCCAGTCTCAGAATATGTATCCCCCCCAACAGGTGCCTAAGTGGGTTCAGACATTGGCTCTTTTGAAGAGGGTTCATCTTGAGAATCATCCCAAGATTTGACTAGTGTAACCACAAATTTCATCCTCAACCTCGACAACTTCCCAAGAAGAAAGTCACCTAGGTCCCTACCCCTAATGCTTTGGTGCAAATCCAATAAAGTGCTATTCAACTCATCAATCATTTTTATCATAGGCTCCAATGCTTCAGTGCATGGTGTTGGCTGAGCTTCTAAAGATTTGATGGTGTTCCTGAGTTAACCAACACCCTATCCTGGATCTAGTTCACCTGAACCGACTAGCTCAGTTTAGGTTTGGGTGGGTTTGGGTTAAATCTAGGAGATTCAAGATGTCGACGATCTTGGGTCCCTCCCTGATAGTAGGTTGTCTTGAGTTGTTCAAGGAATGGTGGTGACCTATATTCAGTGGAATACTGGGGAGGGTAAGTGTTATAATCAGCATATCCTTCATGGTTGTAGATCTGATTAGGTTGATCATCAAAGGATCGAGATCTATAATCATTGTAGCTCTAGGAAGATAATAATCATAGTCTTGTTGTCCAGGGTTAGGCCCTGGACACTGAGATTCGGATTCATATCCCCAATCAAAGTTATCCCAGCTAGTGGATGGGTAATTACAAGTCAAGTCGAGATAGTAATCATCTTCGGGATAAGTGGTGGTAGGAGGATAGGATGTGAAATGAGTGTAGGAGGTGGAAGGATACATGGTAGAATAGGAGGAAAATCAGAAGAAAGAAAGGAGCCCTGCAATACAAGCAATCAACCTGTCCTTAGGTGGGTTAGCCTAAAGACCTACAGACTCCCAAGAAATGTCTTGAGATTATAAATGATTTGGTCTACTTTTATCTGGTCAATCCAACCAGTTAAAAGGAGGGACTGGGGAGAAGGTTCTTCCTTTGGCTTGTGCCTTCGGTTCCTAGTGTACCTCCCAGTCGCGATCGTTTGATGCTACTCTCCTAGTTAGACATCAGATGGACCGGCAGAAGTAGATTAATCGAAAAAAATCTCAGTCTGAGCCTTAAAGAGCGAATCAATCCTTAAGGCCAATGTCTACTCAGTTTTACTTAGGCTTAGGATGTTCGTGCTCTTGGAATGTGATGGGCCCTTTAGATGGGTTGTACCCTTAATAATTAATTCAAATGTGTGTGCGTGCACAACCAAGGTTTTCAAACAAGGTTATTTGATGATGTGTCTTTTAGGGTTCAACCTTGTTTAGCAGCTTTTAGGGTTTAATCTTTAGGTGTATTCAATCAAGGTTCAGTAGAACACTCTAAGTTTTGAAAGCACTGGTGATGATATATTCCTTTAGAAATAAAAAATAATGTGGAGTGCCTAGTTCAGCCCTAAGAATCAACCCTAAGTGGCAAACTACTTGATGGATCAGTTTTAGATTGAGTAGTGCAACCCAAACAGTTCAAGCAATTGACCTATTGCACCACTTAATTAAGGCACACAAAAAGTCTTAACCTAATCAGATTTTTACTCACTTATGTGTGTGTTGAGTTAAGGTGTACCAGATCCATAGGTCAGATCTCGGTTAAGTGGTAGAATCAAAGTGGAGTAGTGCGCCTTAAGTGGAGAGTTGTGGGTGTTAATGTGTGTATTTTTTAGAAAAACCCACACGAGAAGAGTTTTTTTTTTGTTTTTTTATATATGCGGGGGTGAGATGAGTGCAGGTGGCAAACAAACAACCAAATCTATCATAGGGTTTATAAAAAGTACCTAAGTTGATTTAGGTTTGAGTTATTAGTGTGGTGAAATGAACTAGTGGGTAGGGGTGGTGGGAATAAACTTACAAAACCTTCATCTGCACTTTTCTCCGATCTAACCGCTTTGGCTTGCCTCGGAAGAGTACATGCAATCACAGTAAGATCAGAGAAAAAGTGAGATAAAAGTTAGGTAAGGTGGAAAAAAAATACAGAAAAAAACCAAAGAGCGCTGCCTCCCAGGCAACGACGCCAAAATGATCGACGCTTGCTTCACGAATTAAAATCGAGGTTTGGAGGACCCATCGTCATAACTCACAAAATGCGTCTATTAGATAAAATTTATAATCGAAACTCACAAAGAGAGTCCGAGGTCGAACACGGGGAGGCGAACATTTGGTTTTAAAAATCCACTCTTCGTTTTTATTTATTTTTTGTCGTTTTTATCTTTTCTAATTTTTTTTAGTTTTTAGCAAGCAAGAGATCAGGTCAATGATTTCTAGCTAAGCTACTTGCAACAATATAACAGAGAGAGAGAGAAAGAGAAAGAGAGAGAAACAATCATGTACTTATAAACGAATGTTTGTTACGCTACGAAAGCGGAAAATTTACACTACGAAAACGTAAAAAGATAGAATGAGGTGAGAGAAATCCCCCTCGACGGTCGCTCAGAGGACGACTCACTCTAACGTCGCCTGGAGGAAGGTGGTGAGAAGCGGAACGAATGAGGACAGAGCCAGAGGATGGAGGGCGGGGCAGGACGGCGTCGCAACGAGGATCTTCTTCCCGAAGGGCGGTGAGAGGACAGCCATAGGATGCTCCACGAATGGGGATGAGAGGTGGGAAAACTATTTTCTTTTCTACTTTAGAGGAGCATCTCGGGCTTGGGACAAGCTCTCTCTAGAACCTTGGAGGTAGTGAGAGGAAGAAAGGAAGAGATGAAGAAAATGGGAGGGGTAAGGGCCCTTTTATAGTGGAGGAAAGAATCAAATTCGTATATAGGACATTTAGTGACGGTCATAAACATCACTGAAGATCCACCGCAAACGTCATTGAAGAAAACCCACGTGCTCACGTTGCCGCTGCGCTGGCGGGTGCTACCCGCCTATGTGCGCTGCCGCAGCGTGCGTGCACCCGCACTGCTGTACGCGTGCGGTGGTGCGTGCATGCACATAGGCGGCCTGGGTTGCACCACGTTGCGCGATTTGGGCCATCCATCTTCTTTTCGTTGCAGGGGCTGCTACAAAAGTCGGATTGAGTCAATTTTCACATAGTTGGCCTGCGATCGTCGACCCGAAACCATCCGCGTGGTTGGATTTGTCATTTAAGCTTTGAATTATGTCACCTAGTCCTTGGCCGTTGATCTTCCTCAGAATGCATATGGTGCTATGGGACTCCGATCGAGGCAATTTCGGAGGCGTTGGACTTCGATTGTCAACTTGATTAGATCCGTATGGTCGGATCGTCAATTCGAGGCTCCAAAATAAATATCCTTCTCTCCTGACCATAAAAAGAACGCAATTAACCTAAATTATATACTACTCTAAATGCAGAATGATGCATGCTATGCAACATTTATAACATGAAATGCAAATCGAAGCCAAGGAACTTGCATGAATGGGCTGGTCAGGTCTGGATCTTGGTTGGTACATGAGTACCTCTAGGCTTACTATTGGCATTCTAATATAATCCACAAAAGAAATCACACAGCAGAAATCTAAGCATAAAAAGGCATATGGTCTAGAATTTGAGTTAATTCCATGAGATTTTGCTAAGGGACTAGCAAAAAGTCAGGCATAGAGGTATGATGGGAACACCATCATGAGCCATAACTAGCTCAATTTAGTCATTATCAAGGAATAAATGCTTCTACATAACTACCAGAGAGCCATACTGCATTGCATAATCATTCTGAGAGAAAGATAAGAAAATAGGGTTAAAACTATAATTTTACTATCATATCTTGAATGCAGAACAACCACGGGTTTTTCCAAGGAGTGATTAAGGGTCAAATGGTCTTAAATATCCAACAAGTGGGTTAATATGGACAGAAAAGGATTTTCACGCGTTTTGAGAATTAAGTAACTTTCAAAACCCTAAAAACAAACTCGCTTAATTAACTAAAGTTCTAGTCAAGATAAAATTCACCTAAATCCTCTAAAAGTCATAGGAAAATATTCTCTAGGGTGTGGTACCTTCAATTTGACCATCAAAACCCGTCTTGACTCAAAATAAAGCCCTAGACTGACATTTGCCCTAATTTAGGTTTTTGCATAAATTACCTAGTCAAACTAGGTCAAAATCTAAATCTAACTTCACCATTGGATTCCTTGGGTCCAAATTAGATTTTTACCAAAATTTGGGCCCAATCTGATATTATCTTAATCAAGTTTGCATTTTGGTCCAGTTAGACTCTTTCTATCTCATTCAGACCCTTAGCTTTTTGAATTCCTTGCAAATTACCCCCCAATTTTGTCATCATCTTCACAAAAATGTCCCTCCACCATTATCACTCAAGAATCCTACTCCAGCGAGCTTCATTTGGAGAGATCTCCTTGATTAATTGATGAAACCTTCCCAAAATCAAACCGGAGATTCTTTAGGAAATCCTCTTTCCATTGGGACCAACCTTGGATCCCAACTCCTCCCCAAAAGCTCGTGTGAATGCTTTGAAGGAATGTGTATCCTATTTTTGTGTAAGCTCCAAGGTTCCCAAGCTTGTTTCCAAGCTTGGAACCCTATCCTAAGCCCTATTTAAGCACGCCCAATGCGTGGTCGTGCTCTTCACCAAGTTTTGGTGCGTCAACCCCCTTAGAGTCTCCTTCTCCGGCCACCAAAACCCTTGCTCCGGCAACCCTCTTCGATCCTCCTCCTTCGGCTGTCCAACGACCAAATTGGTCGACTTACCCGACTCCTCTCTTCCTCGCGATCCTCCCTAGCCAAAGGGAGGGTGTTTCTCCGTCTGCTTCATCATCATCGTCTCACCGTTCTTCCCTCCTTCTCCGGTGCCGATCAACCAAAACCGACTACCTCCGCCTCTCTCCCACCTAGCTAAGTCCCTCTCTTATTGTCTCCTTCACTCTATTTCTCTCTCTCACACTTACGACACACGCACGACTGTCAACCGCTTCCCCTGCACTTCATCTTCTCTGCCTCCGGCCGCATCTCCGATGAAGCGTCTTCGCCACTCCACAACTCCATCCGCTTCGCCAACCGGTCCAAAACCTCCGCCGCGTCCTCACGACCAAAACCCCTCAAGTAATTGATGGGATTGGCCCCTCAAACACCCCCTCGAACACACCCACCTCCACGCACCTTCTTCAACCTCACCATGCACATTCACACACACACACGCCAAACCAATGCCACCGTCGCACTCGCCGGTCCTCGGTGATCCTCGTGAGTGCTTTAAATAGGGCTTATAGCCCATATTTTTGTCTCAGGTATCTTCATCAGAGCTCCGCCGCCGCACAGTCTTCTCCGCCTTTGGTTGTTGCCCTCCAGCCGAGTTCTTCCTCGCTTCCACGCCCAAGTGACGCGGAAGACTCCCAAGTTCATCTCTAGGCAGCCAATTGGAGCCATCAACCATCCCTTTGATGCCAATCACAAGCCCCAGCTACTGAAGAGTGCAAGCGGAAGAAGCGGGCGTCCTTAGTCCCACATCGGCAATTCTTGAAGCCCGCGCAACGCATAAGAGGAAAAAGTGCCTCTGCTTTGTTGCCTCAGCACGCACTGGGGGTGAGGTCCCCGCACTCACGCGCATATGCACACCCTCGCCTGCACTCATGCCTCACGGGTTTGGGTTCGGTCCGTTTACCTAGATACCTGGGTCTAGTCTAGTTTGCTGGTTCTCAGAGAGGAAGAAGAGAAAAAAGAGAGGAGAGAGGGGGGTTTCGCTCTGCCGCCCTCCTCTCAACACTTGTGAGATCTGAGAGAGGCCTTTGCCTCTGCTGGTGTGCTGAGTCCTGTGCTGTGCCTTCTCTGAAGTTGAGGGAAGAAGAAAAGGAAGAGGAAAAGAGAAGAGAAGAGAGAAGCCTACGCCTCTCCCTGAGGCTTGAAGAGAAAAGAGGAAGAGGCCTTTGCCTCTGTCTTCCTGAGCATCGGTTAAGGCATCTGAACGCCTATTCTGCCATCTGATATCTACTGATACCTTGGTTCTATTGATTAAATTAAGATCTGCTTGGTTTATACAATTCTGTTACTTTGAGTAGCTTGCAAAGCTTAACATTGTAGGGTAATTTGGTGATTCAAATCATCATTTTACCCTCTCTTCTTTTTGCATTATTGACATCAGATTTCATTTATATATCATTTTTGTTTGAAATTCTTATATTGCATTTGAATTGCGATCTTGAGAAGTATTTTTCCAATTACTCCCTGTGTTCAACCTCGGATTTCTTTATAGTATAAATATTATTTGTTTTTCACACTGATTCGAACTATACTGCATTGCGATGATTTTTTAAACCTGATTCAGAGCAATAAATAGCTCTAACATGAGTTTAAGATCAAGGAAAGAGGATTGGAATTCTCGAGATTTCAAGGAAAAAGATCCCCTGAAATCTCAAGCTCGCTTAGGCTCTAGAGATCTCCTCAGAGTCTTTGATTGGGCTCTAATGATCGAGAATTGCTTAAGGACCAATCTCTTCAATTTTGGAGAGATTTGGCTTTGATTTGAGGGAGGAATCCTCCCTTGAATCTCATTGCTGAGCTTAGTTTCATACTAATGGTGGCAGGGAGCAGAATGAAGAAAATTGTGAGAAAGTTAGGGGCTTGGATGTGAAGAATAGAAATTTTAAGGACTGAATTGCAAACTAGGTCAAGATAGACTCTGATTGGGCCCAAATTTTGGTACCAACCTAATTTAGACCCATGAAATCTAATGTGAACTTGGATTTGATTGTTAACCACGTTTGACTAGGAAATTTGCATAAAAACCCAAATTAGGGTAAAATCCCATTTGAAACTCTATTCTAGGTCAAAATAGGTTTAGATGGTCAAACCAAAGGTGCCAAACCTCTTAAAATATTTTTGAATGAATTTTAAGAGGTTTAGATGAATCTTATCTTGACCAGAATCTCTTTAATTTAAGTGGGTTGATAATTAGGATTTTGTGTGTTGCTGCGACCTTTGAAATGCATGAAATCTCGTTTCTTTCATTGTCGACCCATTTTTTGAACTTTTAAGCTTATTTAACCTTTATTTATCCCCTGAGTGACTCATGGTTAATCTATGTTTGTGATTTGCTATAAAAATTTTAGAATTAACCTTGATTCTCAGTTCTTTTCTCAAATCAGACTAATGCAGAATTATGACACTTAGATGATTAGGCAGGAGCTTTCATCAATCAAACCTGACTAAATGTGGCTAGTTAAGGCCCATGATGGTGTTCCCATTAGCCAACATCCTGCATCGAAGCATTGGAGCCTATGATCAAAATGATTAATGAGGTTAATAGTTCTTTATTGGATTGGCTCCAAGATGTTAAGGAAAGGGGCCTAGGTGAGTTTTTACTTGGGAAATTGTCGAGATTGAGGATAAAGTTTGTGGTTCCCCTAGTCCAATTGTCAAGATGAACCCCCTTCAGAAGAGCTAATGTCGGAACCTGCTCAGGCATCTGTAGGGGGGATACATTTTCTGAGACCAAGGATTGTAATTCCCTACTAGGAGGGAGTGACGTAATAATTGCGGAAATAAATATAAACAATCTTACAAAATAGACAATCACACAAGTACACAAGTATTTTTTAGGTGGAAACCCAAACCGGGTGAAAACCACCACCTAACCCTCTCGAGTTAGGATTTTCCGATCAACCAAGTT
The DNA here is from genome assembly GCA_037157565.1 of Thalassia testudinum. Classification (NCBI taxonomy): domain Eukaryota; kingdom Viridiplantae; phylum Streptophyta; class Magnoliopsida; order Alismatales; family Hydrocharitaceae; genus Thalassia; species Thalassia testudinum. The sequence continues at coordinate 16,393,771 of JAZHRO010000015.1, read as the reverse complement.
GATCAAAATCCACTAAACGAATCACTTTAAACGAGGGTGATTCAACCTCAAATACAACCACGCTACAAGTGCGAGGGTAGCGTTCCTCAACCCCTTCTCTTCACGAGAAGGATTTTGTCCCTCGAAGGAGATGGGAATTCACAAAGCGAATACCCAACCAAATAACAAAGATAAAAGTAAACAACAATCCTATAGAGCCAACAAAGTAATTTTAAACCTAAGCTTCTATAGGAATTAAGAAACTCCCCTTTGCAAGGAGTGCGTCGGTGACGCGGATGCGTGAACAACACGATGGCATTACGTCACTCTCGTGAACTACGGTGGGAGAGCGGGTGCGCAAAGCTTGATGCTCTCAAGATGAAGAATTAGAGCTTGGAGAGCAAGAGAGTCTTTTTGGACACAAAAGAGTGTGAAAGTGTGTAGCTAGGTGTATCTTGGTGTGTTTATGTTGCAAAGGTTCCCCTCTATTTATAGAGGCCTTAGGAAGGCTTTGGAAGGCTTAGGAAAGGTTCTATAGCCGTTGGGTGCAAAGCCCAAGAGAATCAACCCGAAATCAAGAACAATCATTGCACTGACAGGGTTATTAGACATCTAATTCTGGCATCAGACGTCTGGAAGACCACTTTAAGACGTCTGATTTCAAGGTCAGACGTCTGATTTCGTACGGGTTCCTTCCTGACTTGAATCAGATCTAAACAGGGTTCTAGCGCAAGTCCATCAGACGACAGACAGGACGTCTGGTACAATGTCTGGACGTATGGAAACCTACTTTTTCGTGGGAATGGATTTGCAACGGCTAGAAAATCTCTGAGAAGAGATTTTCGGGTCAGTCGAGGCAAAACGGTCAATGATCAGACGTCTGGAAGGGCTTAAGGACGTTTGATAAGGCTTTAACGGTCATATCCTTGAGTGTATGCTAGGAGAGCCAACGGTCCACTAATTGGACGTCTGGCAAAGTCATCAGACGTCTCCTAAGACGTCTGGTCTAAGGTCTGGACGTCTGATTTCATCAGACAGAACTAACTTGTCCAGCCTAAATGTTATCAGACACCTGAATCAACAGTCAAACGTCTTAAAACACTTTATCAGACGTCTGATCTTGGAATTAGACGTCTGGAAACTCTGTTTGAACCCTACATTGGTTTCTAAGTTCTCTACAGAAAACCTAAGTATCATAGGGTTGTGTCGGTGTTCCTAGGACTACTGTTAGGGTACTTTGCGGCTCTTTAACATAATTTTCTAAGGAAATAAAGAGCAAGAAAATAACGGCAAATGTACATGAAAGGGATAAAATGGAATTCTATCCTATTCTTCTTGTCCTTCCATCTTTAATCTATTGCTCCTCGCGAATCTCCTCTATTCTCCATCAAGCTCCTCCAATCCGTCCTGGATGCGAGCTCGAATTCCGTCTAATCACGTCTACATTTGCAATTGACCTGAAATCTAAGACTCCAAGTGCAAATGTAAAATAACACGTGTTTTGTTATCATCAAAACAAATGATCGTAGTGCTCTAGCACCAACAAGGATGACCAGGTTGGTCCAATGCAACCAATTAAGGATGATATGATTCCCTCACCCAAGCTAGGGAGTGAGGAAAAATATGCCTTCAAGGACCAGGAAATGACAGATTATTTTGAGATATATATATGATGATTAAGAATTTTTTGATTTTGAGGGTGAAGAATGTTTAGGTGAAGTCTCACTTGAGCTTAAGGAAGATGATTTTAGTGAGACAAGCATACCTGAGGAATATGATGAATTATTTGATAGCCTGATAATTGAAGATTTTGATCCTATTGTGGCTAGCATGGAGGATTCCGAGTATTGGATGATTCAATTAGTAGCCCCATTCCAAAACCACATCCTGTTGAGCATATTGATGACTTTATTTTTGAGATCACCAAACTCAGTCCATTCTTATTCAACCACAATTATTGGACTTGGCTATTTAGATGGGGTGAATAACATGCAGGAGGTCCCGGAATCTGAAATTATGATTGTGGAGAATAGGAGTATGGAAATGAAGATCTGGGAGGTTAATTCCGGGAAAAATGGAATTTTTGTTTTAAGGGTTCCTTTATGCCTTAAAACACCGGCTTTTTACCAAGACCCTTACAATATTTTTATGGATATGAAACCCAAGTGCAAAATAATTAATTATCCTTTTGAGTTGAACCCTAAGTGGAAAACCAAGCCTATTAAACTAGATCTACCTATTATTCGCCATTTTAAACTTAGGTTGCACACCACAAAACCACTGACCCAGCCTCACAAGCACAATATCTCCGATTCTGCGTAATTTTCATCCAGAACCATAGAACCACCTAACCCTAGGGCATTAACCTGCATCATAATCTGGTCCACATCTGTAGACATCTTTTGCTGGTGGGTTTGATGATCAATCTTTTTATTCCGAGCCTGACCCGCACTTCTTAGTTTTTAATTTTTTCTCTTTGTTTATATAATATGCCTAGCTAAAGGCAAAAAACTTAGTATGTGTGTATATTCCACTTTTTCTCGAAGTTGACCAGATCTATTATGAAATTTAGGTGATATTCTGTTTATTCCGCCCTTTTCATGTATTTATTTTTACAATGAGGACATTGCATAAGATAGGCATGGGGGGTGGATACTTAATCATAAAATTATTTTGTTAGCTCCGTAGAATTTCTTTTATTTTCCTTTTTATTAAAAAAATAAAAATCCAAAAAGATAAAAAAATAGAGATTTAGGAAAAGAGAACTTAAGTATTAGGAGTTTGTTAAGTTCAGGAAACGATACTTTAGGACCTGGATACTTAGACTCTTTAGGTATTTGGGCTTAATTAGCTCGGGTGCCCACTAAAATGTGGACCTATTTCTTGAGTCCTCTCCATGTTAATTTTACAATAATTTGGCTAATAAATTAGGGTGATAAGTATGCGACTTATCAACCCACCCTCTGATTTGAGGGGGCTCTAAGCCTAAAGTATCTACACATTATTTGTATTGACTCACTTGTCAGAAGTTTTCATGGAAATTAGGTAGCTAATAAACTTTTTAGGGTAGTATAGCTGGCAAGTTGTCGTGGGTAACAACTCATTTGCTGATTGTCCATAGGCCAATTACATGACCATTCTCTTTCTACTACCTTTAGGTAAATCTTAGATCAGAAAAGCCACCTACTTAGAAAAAAAAACAAATAAAAGAAAATAGAAAAATAGAAAAAGGAGATAAAAAAATAAATAAGCTACACTTCAACGCATGAGTATAACTGGTAAGTTGTCGTAGGTTTGACTCCCCATTGGTTCAGCTTACCAAATGCACAAATAATTCCCAAACACTTAGGGAAGAAGCGAGGAAGTAAAATAAACAAGGGAGATATACAGTGGGTTCGCCCTTGTGTTGACCCCATGAGAATAAAAGTAAGGAGAAAGCTACTGGTCGGAAAGATAAATCTTTAGGTAGAAATTTTTAAGTTACTTAGGGTCGTAGAAACCTGAAATCTGTTTTAATTGCCTCTTAGTGTGTCTATCACTTTTTCACAAATAAGATTTTTAGAACTTAGAGTTCCTTTTGAGTCTTAGGTAGGTTGGGTAGCTGTAGAAAGTTTCCCCAAAACTCTAGACTCAAAAATCCAAAAAAATTAGAAAAAATGAAAAAAAAATGGATTTGCTATTATACAGAATATGGTAAGAATTTGGGTGGTATGCATTTTAATAGGCACCTGGGCGCTGTTGAATCTTTATAATTAGGTCCGTAGTTGAGATTTTCCTAATCTTTATAATAAACAACTTAGGCCTAAGTAATCTGTCTAATTTTGTTTTTTTACATAGCATATAGTTTAGTTTTGCTAGGGACTAGTAAAAGATAGGCATGGGGGCATGATGTATACACATCTATTTAGGTTAAAATGCCTATTTATGCATGTTCCTAAGCTTATAAATGTATTGCATATTATAAATATTGTATAGTATGTATCATTCTGCATTTAGAATATATTATATAAATTAGAGGTTAATTAGCTTCTTTTTGTGGATAGGGAGAATGAGGTATATTTTGGAAACTCGAATTGAAGATCCAATTGTACGGATCTAATCAGGGTGATGATCGGAGTCTAACACCTCCAAAATCTTCTTGATTGAAGTTCCGTAGCATCATATGCAGCTCGAGAAAGATCAATGGAAAGGGGGCAAGGTGATATAATTTAGAGTTTCAAACGAAAAATTCAACTACACGGATGGATCTTGATTGACGATCGCAACCCAACGGTGTGAAAATCGATCCAATCCGACATCTGTGACGTTATCTACGAGTAGAAGAAGATAGACGACCAGGATGGTGCCACGTGTAATCATCCGTTGTAAGAGTACTTGCAACATATGTGCACGAATTTTCTTCCACGACATCCTGGCTCGCCTTGGAAGAGACTTGTAATTATAGAAAGAAAGGAGCAAGGTAAGCTAAAAAGTTAAGTAAGGCGGAAAACGCGATAAAAATCAAAGAGTATAGCCTCCTCGGCAACGACGCCAAAATGATGAGCATATTTTCACGATGGAAAATCAGGGTTTTTGAGAACCCATCATCGTAGTCGCAAAAATCGCTACCGAACAAAATTTATACCGAAACTCAAAGGGAGTCTCGGGTCAAACATAAAGAGGCAAACGTTTGGTTTTGAAATCCGTGCTTCGATTTTATTTGTTTTTGTTATTTTGTCTTATATGATTTTTTGGGTATTTTTATAAAGTAAGAGATCTGATCGACAAAACTTTATCTAACTAATCTGCTTGTAAAATAAGAGGGGGGGAGAGAGAGAAACAATCACATATATTTTCAATATAGAGTTTTCTACAGATAGAAAAGCGAAAACTACACTAGAAAGAAAATGAAAGATAGAGAGAGATGAGAAGAATCCCCCTCAACGATCGCTTGGAGGACGACTCGCTTTGACGATGCCCCGGACGAATGTGGTGGGAAGTTGGATGAAGAAGAACGACATCGAAGGAAGGAGGGCGGGACAAGACAACGTTGCGGCGAGGATCTTCTTCCCAAAGGTGGTGAGAGGATGACCATGGGATGCTTCACAAAGGGGGATGAGAGGTGGGAAAAATAATTGATTTCTACTCTAGAGGAGCATCCCAGGCTTGGGACAAGCTCTCTCTAGAGCCTTGGAGGTGGTGAGGGAGAGAAAGGAAGAGACGAAGAAGAATGGGAGGGGTAGGGGTCCTTTTATAGTGGAAGAAAGGAAGCATTTTGTGCATGGACAATTAGTGATGTCCATAAACGTCGCTGAAGATCTGTCGCAAGTGTCATTGAAGGTCCAGCTCACGTGCCCATGTGCGGCACTACTGGTACGTGCTTCGCGCGCCCGTGTCCCACGCACCTGCTGGCGCTCTGCACGCTGCGTGCTGCTGCGCGCGCCCACTGCTGTATGCTTGTTAGCGCTCCGCATTTGGCACTGCTGACACATGCTCTGCGTACCCATGTCCCACGCGGTCGTTGACACTCTACGTGCTACGTGCTACTGCGAGCTCGTTGGCGCTCGACGTGCTCATGTGCCATGCGCCCGCTGGCGCTCCGCGGGCTACGTGCTTCTACGCGCTCGTTGGCACTCCGTGCCCTACGCGTTGCTGCACGCTCTGGAGCTACGTGCGCCTACGCGCTGCATTGCATGTGCTAGCGTACGCGTGGTTGTTGTTGCCCTTGGGTGGCCTGGATAGCACCACTTGGCACGATCTGGGTCGTCTATCTTCTTTCCTTTGTAGGTGGCACCACCGACGTTGAATTGGGTTGATTTCCATGTTGTTGGGCTGCAGTCGTCGATCCGGATCCATTCGTGAGGTCGGATTTGTCGTTTGAAGCTCCGAGTTGCATCACCTAGTCCCTTGGCCGTTAATCCTCCTCGGACTACATAAGGTGTTGCGGGATTTCGATCAAGATGATTTCGGAGGCAGTAGACTCCGATCGTCATCCTGATCAGATCCGTACAGTTGGATCGTCAATCCGAGGCTCCGAAATAAATCTCCTTCTCTCCTGACCACAAAAGGATATGAATTAACCTATAATTTATACAGACTACTCTAAATGCAGAATTATACATGCTATGCAATATTTATAATGTGGAATGCATATCTAAACTTAGGACATGTATAAATAGGCATTTTAACCTAAATGGATGTGTCTACATCACTCCCTATCTTGTTTGGAGAAATCGAGTGGAGGCTTGCTTGTGGATCTACTTGGAAGTCAGACGGACATGTTGGCCGTTGGTGCTCAACCCACATAGCTAGGTCTCCTTCGCGAGATTTTGGGCTCTGAGTCTGCCTTTGATTGGGCCGAAGGATTCATGAGCCTTAGCTTGATAGGTGCAACTTTTCTTTCACCATTAGCACTGGATGTAGAAGACACTCCATAGGCAACACAACCACCTCTCCCCAAAGACCATGGAATGGATGCTAAAGAAGGAGCTGGTGTACTAAAGGATGATGCAGCAAAGGCTTCTCGATCGTCACTAGCACATGCAGGTGACGATTGGCAAACATCTTTTGTAACACTAGACATGCAACAATGTACTAATATACTAATTACACCAAGAGCATATTAGAAGAGGAAACCTCAAGAGGAAGATTTAAGACAAGGATCTCACATGTTAGAAGTAAAATTTGGTTGGTGTAATTTCAAATTTACTTGAGGAAGGAAGGAAGGGTAGCATCAATATTTTGCACACATAAATATGTGTGTGTATTAAAAATTTAATAGGTTTTGAGATTAGGTTGAATTGCGTTGGAGAATTGAAATCCAAATTAAAACAGTTAAAATTTTTTTTGATCCAATGTAATTCATCAAAGAATCAACTATCTCAGCCGATGCAACGAGTTGGGTCAGGTGTAGGATCGGCGCCAAGCCATTTGCACCCGTGCTTGCTAAAGTGACGTAGATATTTGTTTGTTTTTTAGTTTTTCTGGTTGAGCCACGTTGCGATAGGCTATATAGCTCAAAGGGTCGTCTACGCAGCCGCTGCCCCCTGACGCTTAACCCGTGGGAAGTGAGCAGACGTACAAAAGGTCGAAGGCGAGCGCGCTGCGCAAGCACCGCCAGAGAAAGGCGCAAGGGAAGGGAAGGGAAGTGCGAGCATAGCTGAGTTTGTCCTGACCATGATCGTATTCCTCTCGACCGCCACATTCGGCAGCTACTGGAGGTCTCTTCGTCTTAGGCCGTTGAGCTCCCGGGCGGCGGGAGCAGCGCCGGACGAGTTGCTGGGGCACAACGCCTACGAGGTGCTGGGTGTGTCGGAGAGCAGCACCTTCGCGGAGATCAAGTCCTCTTTCCGGAAATTGGCCAAGGAGAACCACCCCGACGTCGTTGCCGCCGAGGGGAGGCCCTTCGCTTCCCGCCGATTCCTTGTCATCCTCGCCGCATACGAGGTACGTGACGTCCGTCTTCTTCTATCGCCTTCCCTTCCAATTTCCAATCAACTACGATGATAAATAAATAAATAAATAAATGCTCCCGGTTCGTGTGTGCTGTGGACAAACGAATCATATGAACTAATTAATATTGCTGGGGTAGCAGAGCAGGGAGGGGTTTTTAATGCATTCAATACTATTTCTAACATGGGAAAACTCTCCTAAAATTCTTTGGAAATTTTTTCTTCCAATCAGTATTACTGGAAGTAGATTTAATCTTGTTGATGGGTTTGCTACACTTCAACGAATAAATGAAGAATGAGAGGTGATTTTCCTTTAACTATGGCTTGTGGTGTCCTTATGTTTCTTTTCTTTGGTTTTCTTTCTTTGCTCAGCTAAATGGCTGTCAATCGCTTTCAAATGGCACGGTTATGCTGAGATACGAGTTCAGCACATGCACCTAGTACGGATTAGTGCAGTGCAAGAGATGTGACGTGGGTGTCTTTAGAGTAAGGTGGAAAGTGGGGGCAATTGAAGGTTACCGAGGGGACTCCATGCCAAGTGGATCCCTTTCACCAACGATGAATCCATGTCCACGAAAATTTCCACTTTGGAGCCGCATGGCAGCACCTACCAAGTCACCCACTTCATTTTCCAACCATTCTCCCAGGAAGGGTGAATTAAATTAGAGAAGGGATGATGCTGGATTTTCATGAAGTTAAATCTGGCCCATTGATGGGTCCATTTCCATGAAATTTTCCACTTTTGGAGCCTCATGGCAGCACCTACCAAGTCACCCACTTCATTTTCCAACCATACTCCGAGGAAGGGTGAATTAAATTAGAGAAGGGATGATGCTGGATTTTCGTGAAGTTAAATCTGGCCCATTGATGGGTTATGTTTGGATTGGACAAAGAAAATCTAACTCATGTACTTGAGACTTGAATATAGCTGGGGTTTGAACATGAAAGAGCTAATCCTTGGCTTTTAGTTTAGAGGTTCAGGAGGGAGGTCATATAAAAGGCTCAGGGCATAGTGTCAAAGACTATTTGAGTGCTTCAATGCCCTTCTAAATCCGAAAGTACTGGGTCAATATTCCTTAGAAAGGCCTTTCAAAAAAACAAAGACATTCCTTAGGAAGGGCAAGGCTGTAAATACTCACTTTTGCATCTTCTCAAAAAAAAAAAAATCACTTATATTAGTTGCGCTGGGAAGAAGGGCATACCACCAATTAACAGCTCCATCTCTAATTCTAAATTGATCAACTAATAGAGTCTAGAAAGTTGGACTTGCCCAAGCACTAGTAAAGAAAAGATCTTCCCATATAGTAAAAAGGGGTTGTCCAAGCCCTATGCTAGAATGATCCAATAAGCTACTACAATTTGTTGTTAGGACAACTCAATATAGGTCATCCATTAGGAATTGAGCAACATTGACCATATTGATGACAATTTTTTCTAGTATGTTTTTTTTGTCATCTTGATGCCGAAATGATCTCATGTTAGTTGCTACGTAAGCCTTACTTGGTGCCTTTTTTTTCTCTGTTGCCCCTTTTGTCCATGCAATCCCTGAACCTTCAAAAGGGCAACATCTGAGTTTAAGGATTGCTATTTGTAAGAGTTAGTAGAAGTGACACTTATGTTCAAGCTATGTCCAAAGTCACCCTCGGTAGTGGCTAGTGCTGTTGTATCTGGCATGGTTGGGGTAGAATTTCCTGGATCTTCAACTTTGAGTTTCTCAAGACAACTATAGATAGTCTCAAGGTCGAGATCTTCTTTGATGGTAAGGATCTAGTCACGTGTTGCTTGATATTGAGGATGGAGACCCCTGAGAAACTTGCATGCCTGCCAATGTGCACGTGACCCAGTTTGCTTGTTGCAATAGGCTGGCTCATAGATGCTAAGCTCTTCAAAGAGACTCAATCTTTGAGAAGTACTTGTTAAGAGGGAGATCCCCTTAACTCGAGCTCCAGATGCGCCAATAAATGTTAGCGAGTTTGGCACAACTTATCTTTTTAGAGAATCTCTTCTCAAGCGCGTCCCACTTGTCCTTGGCTGTATTTTTGTGCAACATATTAGTTGGAATAGAGGGGTCAATAGAGTTCATAAGCCAATTCATTAGCTGATAATTCTCCTTTTCCTACTTTGCAATTTTCAGGTGCGCTCTTTAGGATAATGTGGAGTGTATCTTGTCCACAAATGAAGATCTTGAAGGCTCTCGCTCAAAGATGTAGATGGACGTGCCCATCACCTTGAGGGTTGTGCCATGGACGAGCACCTTCGTCTTTGTGGTGATTGGGGCCTCTGCGTCAGCCATAATTGTAACTTGTGGTGGTCTCTTGCCTCTTCTTGTATGCCCAAGAGTCGAGTGCTTAGCTTGGTGTTCCTTGGTGCGTGAGAGGCTCATGTGTCCTCTAAATTTAAACTTTGAGGTCTTTGTGCCTTTTCTTGTATGCCTCAGAGCCAATGTCTTCTGCTTGGCCTTCCTGAGTGCATGAGAGGTTTACGCGCCTTGAACTTGAACTTGATCTTGACTTGCACTCAACCTTTGGCATGGCTCCATGTGTCACGCGTGGAGAGAGATGTTCTCTCCTACACATGTGCAAGATCAATAGACCCGAATGACTTTCTTTGATACCATGTGAAGAATTGATTTAGCATGGAGAGGGCCCTTTTCTTCTAGATGTTGGCTCGTGGAGAGAGAGGAGTCAGCAACGTGGAAGAGAGAGAGGAAGGAGCTCCTAGGGTTGGAAAATAAGTTATTGGAACTCAAAAGAAATCAAGGGGATTTGGTCTCTATTTAAAGAGAACCAATCTTAATTACAATTCCAATTGCAATCCTTACTAATTTAGGATTTGCTAATCCTTTTTCCTAAAACAAACCCAATAAGCTCAATCAACTATTCCTAAATTGACTTAATCCTAAAATTAGACTCTAACAATCAATTACCAAAATAAGTTGCCGCATAGGGTACAAAACAAACTTGGAAATACCAAACTCTAAGCCTAACACGCATACGCACACACTTTATGCGCTAAACATGGGCCCATCGACTACTGTTGCCATGTGGCACTGCCACGGGCCTTTATTCCATGCACACACTAACATCATGGTTTAGTCGTCTTCCATTGCCCAAGCTTCACTGGATGATACCATAAATTTTATCTATTGCCACTTTTCAATGTGAGGCTTTCCAACTGGGAAAATACCATAGGAGTTCCTTTCTTAGTTGTCGAGGTTGTAGTTATGAGTCTGTTCTTCAGTTATTTCATCTTGATGTTTTGGGTTCTAGTTATGTTTCCAGTTGAAGGGGCATGGATACTATCTTGTTGCATATAATGAATTTTCTAGATTGGTGTTGAGAAAGGTGTCCTTTATAGTCTACTACTGCATTCTTTCTTAGTTGTTTTATTTTATTTTTCCCTGAGGACATGATTGTAATTTGTGCCCTAACCTCTCCTGACATATAAAGGTCTAAGGTTTCTTTTAAGAATGAGAAACTCATTTACCCTTTCACATGGTATCAGAGCAGTGGTCCTAGGTCGAAGCTTTATACCTACTTGTTCTCCGCCTCCTTTCCTTTCACCAAATAACATAGGGTTTTTTGGGATTTATAGAAGAAGAGGTCAATTTCTTAAGATTTTCCAGGGTCTTAAGCCTTAGGTCACAAGACCTATGGGAAAGGACCCTTGATTTTGGTAACCACAGTTGTGAAAATGGTCACCGGTGACCAACTATGTCGTTGTTAGGTCGGGGCAACATTGAACACTATTGTTGACCCCTAGCATCGCTGCTGGTTGCTGGTGAACCTTACACACAATTTACATAGGTTAACCAAGAACTAGGTTCTTCATCTTTGGTGGCTACTGTCATGTGAGGCACTACTATATTGTAGGAACCCTATTGGAGGGATCGCTTGGAAGAGGAGCACCATCGCCAGCAGTTGGTGAGTCGGCTGATTGCCAAAGCAGTTCGCTAAAGGCTTGTTTTAGGCAACAGAATGCCATTGGGACCCTCTTTCTTTAATTAGAGGTGATAGGAATTTTGTTTTGTGAGTAGTTGTCCTAACTTAGACCTGGTATTGGTGCGATGCCACGACATGGTGATTAAAATGCATTAAGATTCAATTAAGTACGTGGGACGTCGCCAATGAGAGCAATGGTCTTTGAAGTGATTGATTCTCTTAATCAAGAAGATGGAAGCCATGGGAGTTTCCAAAACTCCTTATCCGACCTAATTGAGAAGTTCAATGGGTCAATTCATGTGACACAAACATAGTTAACCTCACTGGTGTTGAGGGGTATGAAATGGAGAATACCAAATCAGAGTCCAGTAGGATCTTTGGAGGAAATAGAGGTATTTCACTGTCCTCACGTGGATGTGGACGTGGTTATGTGGGACAGAGATGCTTTAGGTCCCAATGTATGGTTAATAGGAGGTTGTATGCTGAGAATTAGGTTTTTGCTACATCGTCATCGGAGAATGAGAATGTTACTATTAGATGATGGGTGTTATTTTTATATTCCATTTTCCTACTTGGTGTAGGGGCTCCTATAATGAAATTAGCTGGTTTCATTTTCCTACTTGGTATTGGAGCGCCGGTCCTAGACCGTGGCTTTAGATATCCCACCCCCAAGGCCTCCAAAACCCTACCACCAAACTCTTCTCGTCTCTCCTTGATTTGCGTTGGCCATCCCTCTTCATCGGCGATGCTCGGCAGCGCATGTCGGTGGCATACGCTTGTCTAAAGTGGTGCGTAGGTAGGAGTGACAGTGGTAGTCCTCGACGGCGCAAGACCGCTGCGCCATGGTGGTGGCCCTGCGTGCCTGAAGCGACGTGGGGCGGCTGTCTTGCGCACCTACAAGGTGCTGCAACAGCAGCGATGTAGTGCAGCAGAGGCGGCGACGCGGTGGTGCTATGCGTGCAGTATTGGCAATGCGTGGTCAAAAGCAGCGCGTAGCGACGGTGTTATTGCTGTGAGGGGTTTGTAGCCCCTTCGTAGGGCACTTCCCCTCATATTGCAAGGAGAGAGAGACCTAGGTCCTTGGGGCCGTCTCGGGTGCTCTAGCCGCACTCAGGTTAGGCCAACGCTCGTCCAAGGGGGCTTCTTGTCGAAGATGCATATCTGAATGTGTCCTTTTTTAGATCCATTGGTGCTCTCTTGGTGATAGTGGTGCAATGCCGAACAATGGTATGGTTTTCTCCAGATTTATGGTCTAATTTTGGGGTGTGTATTCCCCTTATTGATGATTTTTGGGGTGTGTATGTCATATTTTCTTTGGATGTGGTCTGCTTGACACCAATGGCAGAGTGAGTTTGGTGCATCAGGAGCATTACAGGAGCTACCATGGAGCAAGGTGGCTGAACGACTCTGGTGCATTACAGCTTTTGTGCAGTGATCAGACCTACTTTCGTTTGCTACAGTCCGTTTCCCCAGGGAGGACTGTATAGGTGGCTGATAGTAGATACACCCCAGTTAGGGGTAAGGGAGAGGTGTCTGTGGCCCCCAGTTTGCAGCTGTCTGGCGCGTTACATGTGCCAGAATTCCCACTGTGTCTGTTGTCCATGAGTAGAATCACGAAGGATCTCAACTGCAGAGTGATCTTCGATGAAGTTAGATGCGTTGTTCAGGACAAGTTCACCGAGAAGATTGTTGCCAGATGTACATAGGAGAATGGTGTTTATCGCCTGGGACAGGAGCCGTTTGTAGGAGTTACTCGATATGGTAGCGGGTGTGTTCTATAGTGGCATGTTCGTCTTGGCCACTTGTCTCTGGATTGCCTCAAGAGGGTGATACCACATAGTTCCCCAGCTACTACCATATAGTGTGATGCTTGCCAATTGGGTAAGCACCATCGGTCCTCTTTTTCGGCTAGCACCTCTATTAGATCTTCGACATTATTTCAGTTGCTTCATATGGACGTATGGGGACCAAGCAGAGTCCCATACCGGATGGGACACTGGTACTACCTAGTTGTCGTATTGGGTGTTCTTGTTGAAGAGCAAGGCAGATGTTGGAGGATGCATAGAGACTTCTTTTGGAGATTAGCACACAGTATTCAGCCACAATGAAGATGGTTGAGTTCTACATTGCCAGACTTAAGAAGTTCTACAGGACTCTTGGGATTGTCCACCAGACCACCTGTCCTTGCACTTAGTACCAGAATGGGGTCGCAGAGCGGAAGCACATGCACTTGTTGGATATTGCTCGTACACTTTTGATTCATCATAATGTGCCACAGAGATACTGGGGAGACGCAGTTCTAACATCGACCTATCTCATCAACAGGATGCCCAGCCCAGTTCTTCACGAGCAGATATTGGTTCTTCTGCATTCAGATGGCGAGTTATTCCATGTGTCTCCTAGGATCTTTGGATGCATTGCATTCATTCATGTGTCGTCGCTTGGTCTTGACAAACTAGCTTCTCATGCTATCAAGGGAGTATTTTTGGGGTAGTCTAGGACACAGAAGGAGTACCGTTGCTATGATCCTCTGCAGAACATATATTGTTAGCGTTGATGTGACTTTCCATGAGGATACACCATACTTCTCAGTCACTGAATAGAGGAGCTCTTATGATGATGTTGCCTTTCTTTCCTTGCCTGTTTTATGTGCAGAGACTTAGGTGCCTGCTTCTCAGTCCAGATCTCTAGCTGATGGACAGATGAGCTCATCCTCCTTGGATGACTTTGAGAGATTGCACGGGTCATTGCGTACCTATCACAGGCATCGCACTACATTTCAGAGACCTCCCCCCTCACTAGTAGCTGATGGTTCACAGGTAGTTAAGATTGTACCTGTTAGTAATAGTTTGGTTAGACCTGATTCCCCTAACAGTGCGTATCACCATAGTAGTGAGGCTCCTTCTACAGTGACTCAGTCAGAGATACCAGGTGATTCTGACCTTCCTATTGCCATTAGGAAGGCGCTGCGTAGTTATGAGTCTAGATATCGTGTTGTAGGTAGTTTGGCTACAGATGGTCTTGCTTCTCAGTTTAGCAACTTTGTTAGGCACTTACAGCGTCATACATTCCGTCTACTTACCAGCAGGCCATGCTTGATCCAAAGTGATGTCAAGCCATGAAGGATAAGATGCCAGCCCTTCGAAGTAGATAGATTTGGGATCTCACCTCACTTTTTACTGGCGCGCGATTAGTTGGCTCCAGATGGGTCTTTGCCTTGAAATATAACCCTGATGAGTTATTTCGTGGTATAAGGCCAATCTAGTGGCAAAGGGGTTCACCCAGACATATGGGGTGAACTTTTTTGATACTTTCTCCCCCGTTGCGTGGCTTGCCACTGTTTGGATACTCGTTTCTGTTGCTGCTCACAGAGAGTGGCCATTACACCAGCTTGATGTGAAGAACGCCTTTCTCTACGGTGATCTTTAGGAGATTTACATGCAGCAGTCTTCGGATTTTGAGGTTCAGGGGGAATGTGTGTAGATTTAGGAAAGCGATCTATGGACTGAAGCTGAGTCGAAGGGCCTGATTCCAGAAGTTATCATAGGTGTTCCACCAGATTGGTATGAGGCGCTCTACTTCAGATCACTCCTTATTTAGTAGGAAGACTGACAGAGGGATTGTGGCGCTCCTGGTATATGTCGATGATCTTATTGTCACTGGGGATGATAGAGATGGGATAGACGAAGTCAAGAGGCACCTATCAGAGAAGTTTGTTATGAAGGATCTGGGCCAGTTGAGGTATTTCTTGGGCATTGAGGTTGCACGTGGCAGGGATGGAGTGGTACTCTCACAGAGGAAGTATGCTCTTGTTCTTCTTCAGGAGACTGGTATGTTAGCAGCTAAGGTTGCAAATATTCTCATGGATCCCAAGGTCCATTTATATGATGAGGGATCTAAGGTGGTTGACAGTAGGGTTTATAGGCAGTTGGTGGGTAAGCTTCTTTACCTTGCCATCACTCGTCTAGATTTGTCTGTCTATTGGTAGGCTTAGCCAGTTTATGGATAAGCCAACTAGGCAGCATTGGGAGGCTGCAATGCAGGTGTTTAGGTACGTGAAGAAAGTGCCAGGACGAGGATTATTGTTCCTTCAGGGAACACCAATGGGAATTGTAGTATACTTTGATGCTGATTATGCTGGTTGTGCTGGGAACAGAAAATCTATCACAGGGTTTTGCACCTTTGTTGCAGGCAATCTAATTACATGGAGGAGCAAGAAGTAAGCAGTTGTACCTAGATCTAATGTAGAGTCAGAGTACAGGGTTATGGCCAGACAGCTGTTGAGATGGTCTAGGTCAAGTTAGTTCTATCAGATCTTCATGTTCCTCTGGATAGTTCTATGGAGATGCGGTGTGACAACCGAGCAGGAACCTACATTGCCAATAATCTTATGTTCCACGAGAGGACAAAGCACATAGAGATTGATTGCCACTGCATTGGGGATCATATTCAGTGTGGGAGGGTACATACCACGAGTGTCACTTTTGAGTAGGTTGCAGATGTCTTCACAAAGCCCCTTGTGAGATCTGCCTTTGAGGTTTGCTGCTCCAAGCTAAGCATGATTGATATTCATGCTTTAGTTTGAAGGCAGTGATGGGTGTTATTTTTATGTTACTTTTATGTATCTTTTATTTCTTTAGGATCATGTCGTTATTTTTCTCACACCTCTCTTCTTATAAAGAGGTATAGGGGCTCCCTTAATAAAATTAACTGATTCCATTTTCCTACTGGTGCATTTCTCGAATTAAGTATGAGAATGATTCAGAGACTCAGGCAATGTGGCACAACTCATATTGACATTGCATGTCAATCTAAGATTGAGGTTGGTTGATTTAGGTACATCTCGACACATAGGTGGTGAATCAAGATAATTTTCCAAATTTAGACCGTTTCCATCAGGTAGAACCATAGTATTTACTGATGGATGACATTTTCCTATCACAGGTCATTGGGAGGTATCGGTTGCACCCAATATGCGATTGGAGAACATATTTCTTGCACCCAACTTTCCCTTTAAGTCTGCTGTGTATACAAAGGAGGTGAACTGCAGAGCAGTGTTTGATGCTATATCATTTACCTTCTAGGACACCTTGATTGGATGAGTCATCGGATGTGGATGTGAGGAAGGTAGCATGTATCGCTTCATACAATCACCATATGCTGGTCATGCACCCTTGTCATCTAGAGGATCTTCTAGTTATCTATGGCACCTTCGATTTGGTCATCTCCCCTTATCAAAATTTTGACAAGTGATATTGTAGATTACACCTACTGCTACCTTCCAATGCAAAACCAACTTGGTAAGCATCGTAGGAACTCCTTTCCAAGGATGCAACATTGAAGCTCTGAGGAGATGTTCTAGTTAATTCATTTGGATATCTAGGGACCTAGTTGCCATCTTGATCATTCCGGTAAGGTTTTACCTTGTTGTTGTGAATGTCTTGTCTTGCTTGACTTGTGTGCAGATTTTAGAGAATTTGAAAACTTTATTATGAAATCTTACAAATAAGACAGGGTTTTTCCCTTTTTATATAGTGGGAACCAATTCTAATTATATCATAAAGAAAACAAATTATCTCTCCAAATCTAATTAAATCTCTAATAAACTTACAACATATCTCTAACAAATTTCTAAAAACAAAATAGGAAAACTAAAATAGGAAGTGGATAATTCTACTCCTAATAAGATTTTCTTTGACACTTCCCCCTAAGTTGGAGCGTGCACGCCTAACTCGAAGGAGTAGTACTGGTAGATCATCTCGCCATCTGATATAGTTGAGGTTGGAGCACACGTGCAGAGCATGCACATACTTTGTATTTAATCGGAGTTGATCACAAGCACAAATACAAAGACCATAGCAGAAGTAACAGCTTCACAGTGGTCATAGTAGTAATAGCAACCACACATACAATGGTTTTAGCAGTAGTAATGACCATACATTGGGAAGCACTCTCAAGCACAGATGGGGCTTAGCTTGTGGCTTCGATTCTCTACCATTCATTGGTGTCTTCTACATCAATGACACGATTCGAAGCTTCAGCACATTCTTTTAGGTTAGACATAGGCTGCATAGACAGTACTTGGCGACTTCTTTAGTGGTTGCAATGGTACTAGTAGATGATGTGGCCTCTTCACCCTTTAATAGATTGTGTAGGCACTCAATCCGAGCTTGTGTGAATGATGCGATTCTGGTGGTGCAGCCACGAATTTGACATGCGACGATCATGCGCATAGAGAAAAACACACGGAAGAGGCCGCATGTAGGGCAGAGAGGGTCGGTAGTCTAGGGGAGTTCCTTGGGACCGTTTTGCTTTGATATCATGTGGAGATTTTAAAAACTTTATTATAAAATTTCAAGAACAAAACATAGAGTTTGGTCCCTTTATATAGAGAGGGAATCGATCCTAATTTTATCCGGAAACAAATCATATCTCTCTAAATATAATCAAATCTTTAATAAACCTAAAACATATCTTTAACAAATATTTAAAAACAAAATAAGAAAAACTAAAATAGGAAGTGAACAATTCCACTTTAACAAGATTTTCTTTGACAACCTAGGTATTCCTACTGAAGTTGAAGTTTGAGGCTAGTGATATGATCAAGACCTTTTTGATGGAGATAAAAAATCAATTCGGAGTTAATCTGAGTAATTTGATTCAACAATGCCTTGGAATTTTGTAGCTACTCTCTTTGCACCTTTTACAAGGAGCGTGGACTAGTTGCCCCTACACATCGCAGTAAAATGGTGTGGTAGGGAGAAAGTATCGGTATGTTTTGGATGTAGCATGGACACTTCTTATTTAGAACAACTAGCCTATGTCATAGTAGGGAGATGAAATGTAATATAAATTGAGCTGTGAGAGAAAATTTTAAATATTCTACTATCTAAAATCTTCTCCTATTCAGCCTAAACACACAAACAATGCCACTAAATTTATAAGATGGTACACAGGAAATGATTGAAACAAATCCTAAAATTTTCAGACCATGTACCAATCCCAAACGTTGATAGCCAACAAGAATGTTCTTTAAAAAAAATGTATGGGCAACTAACTACGAGTCTGCTATGCAAAAACCAAGTAGGGAAACCAAACAATCCTATGCAAAGTTTGCTTAAACAGTAAACGAAGGAAATAGGGAAAAAATGAGGTGGGTACACGCGATGAAGAGATACCCAGAAATCCTTGTATAGTGGCATTGGAATTATGGGGGTGGCAGATGCAGGGCAGCGTAGGGGACTATTGGTGGTGATGGGGAAACTGTGGTCGGTGGTGGTGGCTGTGATGGTTCTTTGAGGAGCGGGCAGTTGGAGTGGGGTTGTTGGAAGTGGTGCAGACGGAGTGGTGGGAACTTGTTGGTCATTGGAGAGCTTAAGGGCATTGGGTGGTAGTTACAGTGGTTGTAGCGAGGGTGGTAGTTGAGAGCTAGCGGTGATGGTGGTTGCTGCTAGGGAGTAGGCGAGTGGAGGAAGGTGGGATGATGGCTTCTGTTATGGGTTTGGGAGAGGAGAGTGATTAGGGAGGGTGCATTGGGGGTGGAGACGCCATCTACTCTTGAATGAGAGCCCATCTAACACAACTCTAAGATATGAAAAGAGGATATTCAGATCATAGCGGCACGACATTAAATCAAAGTCTAATTTGATTTGATTGAAAGAGGCCTAATCAATAACGCAACCCCTCCCAATTGATGCCCTAGCCACTTGAGATGGGTTACAACCACCAATTGTAGGCATTACAACACTTAGGAGCAGTGTTGCAGTCATCGATAGACCGATAGTGCCCTCAACAAGCATTGTTGTTGCCATTGGAAGAGGGTGGTGGCGTTGATTGCCGTTTGCAGGAGCTTGTGGCGGCGTCAGTGACCACCTGTAGTGGCTAGCAGTGATGCTGGGAGGTAGGGTTGGCCTACTGGCGACACTAACTGCCACCGGTGGGCTGTTGCTCCATTGTGAGGGGTGGTGCAGTGAGATGACGACAGGCAGTGCCCAAGAAGAGAGAGAAGCGATTGAGGTGGAAGTTTTGGAGGTTAGGGTTTTTAGTGGGGTATTTGAACACTAACGTAGGGTTGTTGCTCTGATACCAAGTTAAAGGAAGTAATTTTCTTATTTTCCAATGAAACTTTAGCTCTCAATATATAGAGAGGTGAGAAAAGAAAAAGGAAAAATTATATGATTGCTCCAAAAGAAATAAAAAAGATGCAAAATAGTACATGGAAATAAGAAAATAATAATAGACCGAAGGGCCTTAACACCTATCTTAGCAGGTTAGCTCCTTAACCTGACCTATGTAATAGTTCTCGAATTTCTATTCAAGAACATCAATCAGGTGACGACTTCTAGAGAAGGTTGCCATCCTAACTTAGACTGGAAACATATGATTGAATCAGATGGTTTCTTGATGTGCCATCGGATCCTCTAAACCGCTTAGATCTTTGATTTAACATAAATTGTGTTTATTCGATTTGGTTAAGTACGTAACCCTAATCATATTAAGGAGCCCAAATTATTTACTGAAAAATAATCAAATTCTTTATTCATATGAAAATATAGTCCTATTACATAACTCGGATGGGTCGCTTAAGGCATACGAAATCCATCACTTCCATCCCTACCTAACCTTCACATACGTCACCCACAAGAGCAAACATGAGAATCGCCTTCAGCGGTTTTGCTTGAAAAGACCACGGTGTCGACACCTTCGCTAAAGGTGCTCCCTCTGGGGAAGGAGGCAATGTTGCAGCTGTCGGCCCTCTCCTTGAGTACACCACCCTTCGATGGCCAAAACCATCATAACTAGGGCATTTCACTTGCTCCTTACACTCTGTCGCATGGTGCCCCTCCCTCGACCGTTGAAGTAGAGAATCCCCACCTTGCGCCTACTCTGACCTCTTTAAGAAGAGACGAGCGTCCACTCTTGAGACACCCCACCCCCTTCTTTTGCTAATTCATTGTTGAGCACTTTAGTTATCCTTCATGTTTAGTTGAGGATGATTTATTCATTTTACATTTTTATCTGGTTATTTAATGTAATTTATCCAACACCTCTCTCTACATAAAGAGGTGTAGGGTTTTCTATTAGAATAAGATTGAGCACTTCGTCTTACTTGGTATCAGAGCAGCGATCCTAGGTCAGCGCTTGGGTATTCCATCGCAACAAGCCTCCAAACCTGTTTTGCTAAAACCCTAATCTCGTTCCCCTCGTCGATCCCTCACCATCACCGGCAACGGGTGGCGCAGTAGACCTGGCAGTTGGCAGTGTGGTGCAGAGGAGGCATCGAGCCTCCCCAGTAGCGGCGCTGCAGGGATTCATCTTCCCTGTGGCGGTGTTGTAGGTCCACAAGGGGGAGGCATGCGACGGTGCAAGGGAGCCTAGGCAGCAACATAGCACCCCCACTAGCTGGCAGTAGTGTCATTGGTGGGTTTGGAGTGATCTACCCTGGCGAGGGAAGGGCGACGACTGTTTGTTGAGGTCGCTAGGGGTCCCTCTTGGCCTTAGCATGCTCCTTCTACTATCTAGAGGGCTGCCATGAGTATCTAATGTGATTTTCGAGGAAGTAATCACCTGGATTTCATGTTAGATCACCTGATTTGTGATTTATTATTATTCTGTAGATCTAAATAGTCTATTTTAGATATGATTTAAGCGACTTCTTGGTGTCTCTGAGGATCATGGCTTCTTCATTGTTGTCTCCTGAGGTGACATCGGAGACTAGTCAGGAGAGCGAGAACTACAAATACCCATTCTTCGTTCCTATTGTGAATCTGGATGAGGCCAACCATGCTTGGTCTCAAATGTTCCTGATGACTGTGGAGGGTCATGACAAGGAACATCTCTTACTCGAGTCAGAGCCTCAAAACAAGATTGGGAAGTACGCCTCATGCAAGGACAATGATATGGTGAGAGCATGGATCATGAATGTTGTATCACCACGGATTGGTGATGGCATCATGTATCATAGGACTGAAGGAGATGTGGTTTACGTTACAAGACACATTCCCACGAGAAGAATTCTGGTAAGGTTTATTAGATCTACAATGACATGTTTTCTCTCAGGTAGGAGCGGTAGCCCTTGACTTAGTACTATGCCACATTGAAAGGGCTTCTGGAGAAGTACAATGCATGTAGGCCTGTGTGTTTGCATGGTACCCATCAGAATTACCGCAAGGAGACAACAATCCTTCACTTTCTCTTTGGGTTAGGCCCAGAATATGATCCTGCACGTTCTCAGATTCTAACATTATCGAAGTTTCCGTCACTTGAGGAGACTTATAGCCGACTGAGTCGGATCACAGTGGCTACTCCAACTCCTGTGATTACTGGGCAGACCTCTACACTGGCTGTTGGTGGAGGTCGTGGCTTTAGAGATTTACTTGCTACTTGTGGGCATGGTCGTGGCAATGGACAGACAGATATGGGAGCTTACTCCGTTACCAGCTGGTGCATGCATTGTTATCTATTGTTGGGTCTTTCCTGTGGAGTATAACCTAGATAGTTCTGTGTCTTGGTACAAGACTTAACTTGTGGCAAAGGGATTCACCCAAATCTATGGGGTGGATTTCTTTGACACCTCCCCTATCGCCTGGCTTCCTATGTGCGGATTCTCATTTCTGTTACTGCTTATTTTGACTAGTTTGTATCAGCTACATGTCAAGAATGCTTTCTTATAAGGTAATCTATAAGAAGAGGTGTATATGCAGCAGCCCCCTGGGTTTGAGACTTAGGGGGAGTGTGTGTGCAGGCTGAAGAAGGCGATATATGGCCTTAAGTAGAGTTTGAGGACCTAGTTTCAAAAGTTATCAGAGGTTGTTGAACATATAAGACTCATTTGGTCAACTTTTGATCATTCCCTGTTTGTGAGAAAGACAAACAAGGGGATTGTTACTCTCCTTGTTTATGTAAGCAACCTAATTATCATTGGTGATGATGCGGCTGGGAAAATTGAAGTCAAGTAGAAGCTGCCAAAAAAATTTCTTATTAAGGATTTAGGCTCCTTGAGATACTTCCTGGGTATAGAGGTGGCAAAAGGAAAGAGCGGTATTGTCCTTAACTAGGGGACATATGCTCTTGACTTACTGCAGGAGACTAGGATGTTTGGATCTAAGTCAACCAACATACCCATGTATCTGAAGATGCATTTATATGATTCTGAGTCACAGGCAGTGGAGATCAGAAACTGCAAACAACTGATTGGGAAATTCCTCTATCTCACTATTACACATCCAGACATCTCGCTTGCAGTTGGCAAGCTTAGTCAGTTTATGGACAGGCCGACTAAGCAGCACTGGGATGTTGCTATGCGGTGCTCAGGTACCTGAAACAAGCACTTGGATGTGGACTACTGTTCAAGAAAGGCAGATCTATGACCATAGTGGGCTACTTTGATGCAGATTATGCAGGCTGCCTTTTTGATAGGAAATCTACAACCGGATTTTGCACTTATGTGGCTGGTAATCTGGTTACTTGGAAGAGCAAAAAGCAAAGTGTTGTCTCGCTTGAGTGCAGAGTTAGAATACAGCGCAATGGCATACACAACAGCTGGACTTGTGTGGATTAGATTTGTCTTACTTGACTTGCACGTCAAGATTGAGCCTATGGAGATGAGATGTGACAATAGGGTAGCTACCTACATAGCAAACAATCCCATGTTTCATGAGCACACGAAACATGTGGAGATTGATTGTCACTATACCAGAGATCTGATTCAGAAGGGACTACTCTTCACCACCTTAGTTGCCTTAGAGAACCAGATAGTAGACATGTTCATCAAGCCTCTTGCTAGATCTGCATTTGAGGCTTGTTCTGACAAGCTGAGCATGATAGACATCTATGCTTCAGCTTGAGGGGGAGTGTTGAGCACTTTAGTTATCTTTCATATTTAGTTGAGGACTATTTATTCGTTTTATATTTTTGTCTGGCTATCTCATGTAATTTACCTAACACCTCTCTTTATATAAAGAGCTGTAGGGTTTTCTATTCGAATAAGACTGAGCGTGTCGTCCCACTTTCACTCATGGTTCCATCAAATTATCTCTTTGGACGATGACCTACCCATGTCTTGAGTATCCATAGGACATCCCAGGGCATGAGAAAGTCTAGTATTACAAAGGGAAGAAGGAAGACTTTAGTTCCTATGTTGTTCCTTGAGCAAGTCAGGTGAATCCATACCACATCAAGTTGAAATTGAGTGTGTTGAGTTACAAGGATGTATTTGTCATTTATTTTTCTTTTATGGGTGTCTATGTAATTAACCTAGTTCTCTTAAATTGAGAAGTAACACATCATTTTCTCTTTACATGGTATCCGAGCAGTTGTCTTAGGTCGGTGCTCAGATATCCCACCAAATACCCACCCAAAAGGATGATCGAATCACCTATACAAGGGTGATTTGATGGAAGTGCTTGGATCAGAGTAGCAGCAACGTAGGGAGAGGGTTCCCCAACGTTGCTGTCGATGAGAAGGTTGTTAGCCACGTTGGCGACGCTATTTGTGGCCCGCCTGATGCTCCTAGCGCTGTCACTGGGGGTGTTGGTTGGCTGTTAGCGGCGTAGCAGGTCGGGGGTTGGTTGTTCTTCCTCGTTGTTGGTGATGTGGTTTGCGTGATGAGGCTTCTCTTGTGCCTAGCATGCATGGTAATGAGTCTTCTCACTGTTGATGAAGAAGATCCTTCTTTTAAGCGTGATAAGTCCTCTTCATGCAAGAAAGGTGTGTTTGGCCCAAGGAAAGCATTCGTTTTAGACCTACGAGGGCTAGCGTGTGCAGCCCAAGGAGACACAAAGAAGAGGAAGATGATCGGAGGAGCATGTGTCATTGATTCCGATGCTTCTATTCATCTTACAGGGGATGCAAAATGTTCGGTGAATCTCATGGTTTCATGTCGGATATGAGATGTCAAGGTAGCCAATGGGGCTATATCACCAATCACCGCAGTTGGAAGTCTATGTGCATCTCCAAAGATGGTGATTGAGAAGGTTCATTATGCTATAGAGTTTCCAATGAGCCTATTATCAGTAAGCCACATTTGAAAGGATCTTGGATGCCGTGTAGTCTTTAATGAGGACCATTGTTACTTTTAGGACAGATAGATAGGAGAGATTATAGGTGGAGACATGGAGAGAAATGGTCTTTATTATCTAGACATGCCTACTTTGTTTGCCAGAGCCGTGTCCGTTGCTAATGATCCCTAGTTGTGGTATAGGAGACTTGGACACTTGTCGGTCAAGAAGATGCAACAAATATATCCAAAGTTACTAGACTCCCTGACTTTGTAGTGTGAGAATTGTCAGCTTGGGAAGAACCATGGGAGTAGTTACTTATGGAGAGATGATGGGGTGTGTGCTGTTCCTCTCTCTAGTGCACTGTGATATGTGGGGGCCCTCTGGAGTCCCCACTTTGGGCGGACATTGATATTATGCAGTTTTTGTGGACGACCATAGCCGCCTTAGTTGGGTTTTTTGATGAAGGCACGCTTAGAGATTCCTATATTGTGTAGCAGCTCCTCTTAGAGGTCCAGACACAGCATCCTAATATTGTTAGTCTTTCGTAGTGATAATGCTCTGGAATTCATGTAGCAGGACTTGCAAGAGATCTTCACTTCCATAGGTATTATTCACCAGAAGTCTTGTGCTTACACATCTCAGTAGAATGGTGTGGTTGAGTGCAAGCTGTGCCATCTCCTCAATATTGCTAGGACCTTAATGATCCACATGAAGGTTCTGAAGTAATTCTATGGAGATGTACTTACTGTGGCGTACTTGATTAATCAGGTGCCCTCGTCAATGCTTCGAGGATAGATTCCTTATCAGGTTATTTATCCAGTCTATTCTAGGCCATTTGCTCTACCTTTGAGGGTCTTTAGGTGTACATATTTTGTCCAAGTTTATGATAACCAGGATAAGTTTTCTCCCTATGCTGTAAATGTGTGTTTCTTCGATACTCCAGGACACAGAAGGGATATAAATATTGTGATTCTATTCATAGGTGGTATATTATTATAGTAGATGTGACCTTCTTTGAGAAAATCCCATACTTCTCGGAAGAAGTGACATTTATACAGGATGCTTTGGAGGAGACTCAGGTTTACCACAAGAGGCTGCAGACCCTACCTAACGCTACACACCTACCAATTGTGTTAGATGAGAGCGGATTAGACAGTGATGAGTAGCATGTAAAGGCCTAGTAGAGCATGTACTTTTCATCCTATATCCTAATATACAGGGGTCTCATATTTGGAGGAGGATAGATACTTTACCTCAGCTATCACCACTACAATTATTCCTAGAGATTTTACTTAGGTCTCTCAAGACTCCAGGTGGTGTCCAACGATGGATGAAGAGATGCAGGCGTTACAGTCCAGGAAGACATAGGATCTTGTGCTATGCCCTCCGGATGCTATAGTAGTTGACTACAGATGGGTGTACACCATCAAGTATAGAGGAGGTTGTATAGTGGATAGGTATAAGGTTAGGCTTGTTGCCAAGGGGTTTATCTAGACATATAAGGTAGACTACCTTGAAACTTTTTTCACCTGTGACCTACATTACTTCTATCAGGATTATTATCTCAGTTGCAGTGGTTAGGAAATGGCCACTATATCAATTGAACATCAAGAATGCCTTTTTATACAGTGATTTGTCTGATGAAGTGTATATGAGACAACCACTAGGGTACAATGTTCAGGGGGAGCTTGTTTGTTGTCTAAGAAAGGCTATCTATGGTCTGAAGCAGAGTCCATGAGCTTGGTTCGAGAGACTTAGCTCAAAGATCTAGAAGATTTGGTTCCAGGGATCGACTTTAGATCATTCCATGTTCATCAGAAGGATCAGTATGATGATGTTGATTGAGTGGTTATTCTTGCTATTTATGTAGATGAAATGGCCCTTACCGGTGATGATGAGGATGAGATAGTCCAGACAAAGGCATTTCTACAATCTACCTTCATTACCAAAGACTTGGGTGATCTTTGATACTTTTTAGGGATTGAAGCAGTTAGGCAGGGACGAGTCTGTCTTTGCCCTAAAGACAGTACACTTTGTAGATCTTTGAGGACGTTGGCTTGCTTGGGTTCAAGCTCTCTAGTATACCAATAGAGTCGTAGCCTGTTCGCATCACTGGTGAGGACTCATCGTATGAGGATGTTATCAGATATTACAACATTGTTGGACGCTTGCTCTACTTGACTATTACGAGGCTTGATATTAGTTTTGCGATGAGTAGAGCTAGCCAGTATATGTAGAACCTTAGGTACAACCATTGGTGTAAGGTTTGGCTTATCTTAACGTACCTTAAAGGGAGTCCAAGTAGAGGGTTGTATTACAAAGATGGTAGAAATCTTGATATTCTAGCCTATTTAGATGTAAACTATGCTGGGTCTGTAGATGACAGACGTTCTACTTTAAGATATGTAGTCTACTTGGTGGGAATCTAGTTTCCTGGAGGAGTAAGAAACATAATGTGGTGGCTTGTTCAAGTGCAGGGGCGGAGTATAGAGCGATGGCTCAGGTGGCTTGTGAGATCGTATGGATTGTCAGTTTTCTATAAGACTTGTGTGTTAAGGCTAATATGTCAGTCTTACTTTATTGTGATAACAAGTCTACCACCTATGTTGCTTATAATTCTATCTTTCATGAAAGAACTAACTGATGAGAACCTCATCATGAGCCATAACTGGCTCATTTTAACCCAGTAAAGAAGATAAAAGCTCCTACATAACCTAGAAGAAGGCTTAACTGAAGGAATAAGTGCTTTGAGAAGAAAACATGAAATAACAGTTAAAACTGCAATTTTACCATTACAGTACATAAACGGGATTTCTCAGAAACAAAACATAGGTCAAATGGTCTAAGTGAGATAAAAATTGGGTTGAGTCAATCAGAAATGGGTTTATGTGCAATCCAAGAATTAAATGACACTTGGTAACCCTAAAACAGACCCGCTTAAATTAACAAGGTTCCGGTTAGGATAAAAATCGAGTAAACCTTCTAAAAATCATGGAAAAATATCCTCTAGGGTTTAGAACACTCATTTTGGCCTTTGGAACCCAGTTTGACCTAGATTAGGGTCCGAGCACATTAATTGACCTAATTTGGGTTTGTACGCAAAATGTCCAGTCAAACGAGGTCAAACCTAAAATCCAACTTCACCATTGGATTCCTTAGGTCCAAATTAGGTTTATACCAAAATTTGGACCTAAGGGGAGGTCATCTTGACCTACTTTGCAATTTAGTACACCCAAATCATAATTTGGTCCCTATCTTTTGAATATCTTCGCAGAGAGCCCCTTAAGTTCCTCGCCACCTTTGCAATCAGGTCCTGCCGCCATTGTTAAGGTAGAACCGATCTCCGGCGAGGTTGAGAGAGGGATTCCTCTCTAATCCCTCAGAGATTCCCTCCCAGAAATGAAAGGGAGATTCTCTGAGGAATTCCCTTCCTTCTAAAGCCAATTACAATCTTTGGTATGAACTCAATCTCTCGTGCGAACACACGAGAGATTTGGGTATCCACCTTCTTTCCATCTCCGGCGAGCCGGTAGAGATTGATTGCGCGATCTCCACGCGCTAGAAGGTTCGGCCAACACCTATAAAAGGCTCCCCAGACCCAGCCGCAGATCCTCAGCTTGATTTGGACGGAGATTCCCCCAAATTTCCCTCTCCCATCTCCGGCCAAGAGACCCGCAAGCTCCGGCGACCTCCCCTCCTTCTCGTCGCTCTGCTGCCATACCAGCAGCAGAGTCAACTCCGCCTCTTCCTCCCGCGTTGCGCAGTACCAGGTGCGCGTGCCCCTGACCTCGTCTTCGTTGCCGCTCCCTCCCTCAGGGTGCTTCTTCCCCGACGACGGCAGTTACGCGCCGTCCACACTGCTGCCTCCCTTACCTTCTCCATCTTCCTCTCTCTTTTCCCCCTATTATTTTAGTTAATTGCTCTCCCGACAGTGCCTGACCACCTCCACCTTCCTCGCCTCCGACCGACCTCTGGCGAGCCGCTCCCACCACTCTGCCCCTCCACACAGCTCGCCAACCCTATCGTAAGCTCCGCCTCACCACCAGGAGCAACTTCCGCCCATCCATCATCCTTCTACACCTCCACCACAGTTCCCCGAACAACCCCACACTTCCTGCCACAGGTTGACCTAGGCACGCATGCCTAGGCCGTCCTGCGGCCTGCAGCACCGTGCACCATCTTCACCGTGCCACGGCGAAGGTGCCCGGCTAGTCTGATTAGGCCAATAGGCCGTGTTCGTGTTCGACAGGTTTCAGCTCTTGCCGCCATTGACGGTCGAAGCAGCTCCAGGTGCAGCGGCTCCAGGCGTAGCAGGCTCGCCTGGGTGTTGCGAAGTGATCAAGGCCTGCAAGGCGCACTGCGAAGCCCCCAGCCTTGGCAATTGCACGAGGACTCCTCTGCGGGCGCGCGCGAAATTGGGGCGGGCCAGATAGTCCCACATCGTTGAAACGCATCACGCAGGTATGGTTTAAATTGTTTTTGTGGTTTATGTTTACCGCCTCCGAAAGCATAGGGGTGAGGTCCCTCACCTGACCCACACCTGCCTCGTCTGTGGTTTCACCTCGCGGATCTGGCAGGATCCGACCCGACCTTAACCTACGCACTCCTCGCGCATCACCCACCTGCAGGTGCGCCTGGTCCCGGGTGCGAATCCAACCCGATTACTTGTGTGGCTCTGGGAGAGCGTCCTTGAGCAAATTGCAGAGAAAGAGAGACGTTTGGGTAGAGGGACGGGGGTAGGTTTTGCATTGGCTGTGGTTTGCGCAGGAAAGGAGCAAAGGAAGAAGCGAGCACTTAGCCACTGCAGCAAGGGAAGAAAAGAAGGAAGAAGAGGCTGAGTGTAGCAGAGAAAGAAGGAGAAGCCCTCGCAGAGAAGACAAGGAAGGAGAAAACTTCGAAGGAAAGCATAAAGAAGGAACAGGAGCAGAAGAAGGAACTCTGAAAAAAGGAAGACAGGAGAGGAACAAAGGCAGGAAGAAGCCTTTGTAAGAAAATAAGCAGAGAAGACAAAGAAGAAGAAGGCAGAAGGGAGAAAGAAGATTACATTTAAGACGTCTGATATAGAAATCAGACGTCCAATTCTGTTTTCTTTTAGAAATTTTTTTTATATAACTCTCTCTTTTAAGTAATTACTTTCATTTAAAAGTTGTATTCTTTGGGTTTGAAAGTACTGAGATTGCTCCCTGTGTTCGACCTCGGAGACTCTAGTTTTTTGAGTAATAAAATTCTCTATATTTGTTTGAACGTTTTGTCGGTTATACTACAACGTGATATTCTTTTTAAAACCCCACAAAAGCGAACGAACACCAACCATATTTAGATAGATTGTCATTTTATCTGTGATGTAGAAGGGAGGTTCAGTTGGTAGATATTTTTATTAAGCCATTAAAGAAGCGTCATGACTTTCGATGCAACATGTTGGGGCTTGCCAACATATACGACCCAACTTGAGAGAGACTGTTGAGTTATAAGGATGTATTTATCACTTATTTTTCATCTATGGGTATTTATGTAATTAACTCAATTCTTTCTATTATAAAAGAGAAGCTAGGATTTCTATTGACAAATAAGGCATCATTTTCTCTTCACAGGGTGTTTATACTATGTACAACAAACCTTCTTGAAATAACGTTTAAGGCAATATTCCTTGGCCTTTGAACAACCTAAGATTAGTTGGATGCCAACTAGGAGAGATGGTTGGAGACTTGTGAGTGTGGGTGAGAGGAGGTGGTTTGGGGACTCGTGGCCCATCTACTCTAAAGAGATCTTGTCGTGCGATCGTTTGCTATAGGTGTAGGACGTATAGCCATCTCACATTTGATTGTTGTGATTTTTGTCACGTCCCAAAAACCCATGCCCCCAGTGACGGTCTGAGTTCTAGGGAATGGCAACAGAAGAGGAGCTAGTTTATTTAATTCATGTTGTACCTAGCTAAGTTAAGCTACAAAAAAATTTCATTTATTATCAAATGGGAGGAAATATCGAATGAATGACACATAATTGATAATGTACAACAGGAAGATTTATATGCATTAAACAGTAATTCACTTAAAACCAAAGTATAAAGTTATAAGCCAAAAGTCTCGGTAAAAATCCGTGCAGCAATAAATCCTGTTCGTCGATGACTCGTGATGGCAACAACTTAAAATTAGGTTACAAAGTAGGGATGGGTAAATCGATTCAGTAGGGAACAAACAACTATTGTATCAATCAAAAACACAGGGTAGTGCAGTGTTTAGGAAGTCAGTATGCGGTCGGTTAGGTCACCGCATAGAGTATGTGGTATTCGTATGAGTATGCAGATGAATACGTGAGTTTGCATTTTTTAATTTGAAAAAAATAAAATAACTAGCTTATTAAAATTTATTTTATATGTAATGTTATAACTATACACTATCTCAAGTAGTATAATAAAAATAATATAGTTAATACTCATACTTTTTAATTACTATACAACTTAGAATATAAAAGATTAAATATCTTGAAAAAAGAAAATGTAGAGATTAGAATCCAAATGTTTATGTTTATTATCAATGAACATAAACAATAGATCTAAATCAAGAATCTAAAATAAAAACTAGATCAAAAACTTCAAATCAACCAAAATCAAAATATTTTATTAAGAATCTAAAACGAAATCTAGATAAAAAATCTAAAATCAGAACATCATGTTAAATAATACCAAAAAGGATAAAAAGAAGAAATATCTCAAAGACTCAAATTAGGTGACTATCTCAAAATCCGGTGAGTATGCGATCGTGTAGACGCCTACTCAGCCAGACCCAACTACAGGACCGCATGACACTACTCGGCTTGGGAAGGGGTTCGTTGATGCCTATGCGGGCGCCTACTCGGCCTAGGCGGCTAACTACATGAACACTGGGTAGTGTACAGTCTCATTGATTGAGTAGGTCCTTAGCCCAACTCAACACCCCAAGTTTAGACTCCCAAACCCAGTCAAAGCTTACCAGAGGAGATTGAGATGCATCATTTCCTTGGATTTACAACTTGATAGTCTTGCCTTGGCAAGGGGAGATGCTAGCAAGTTTGTTGATCCTCACAAAAGTGTGTCCGTTCTCGACCTATCGAGAATGTTGACCTTAGTCAGAAGAGTCAGGCCTCTTGGGATTTGCCGAGGCCTATACCTTGCGACCACGAAGAGCAAGCTTGGTTTGTGTTAAACAAGGACTGGTCATAGATCAAATCAGATCATCATCGTAGGATTGGCCAGAATTGTTGAGCCACACCAATGCTCCCACTAAGAGCGACTCCCTATAGGAGCGTAGTCTTTGGGTGTGCCCTCCTAATCTGCCGTCGGATGGGATCTCAACCAATCCATCATGGTACCCAGGTGAATTCCGTGCATACGATCGCCAAGTGAGCCTTTAGCCATAAGTACCAAGTACCCTGGCGTCCCTCGCTGCGCATGCGGGTGTCGACGGAGCCTAGAGCCATGAGTACCTCCGCATTGAGTCGGATTTGGGTACATCCAAGTACCAAACATCAATGATAGCCCAAGGCCTATCATCGAACTCGAAAACCCCTTAAGTTCCGCGGCAAATTCCTTGGTAGCCTCTAGCCACCGCAACACCTCGGGTCCCCTGCTCGAGCAGTGAACCCATGGTTCACCAAATCCAAGGGTGTAGCCTTACGAGGTCACCTATTTGACTTGATCATTTCTCCGTCCTTTTTCACTCTCATCCGTACCGGATCAGAAAATCCTAATTACCTACTGGATCGCCTAGGGTCTTTACCCAAGACCTTAGGATCCAAGCATTTTCTTTTATAGATTCTAGCCGAGTCACAAATATCATCATGTGAGGTTCAAGTCATTAGTTAGCCAATTCAGATTGCTTTTAATACATTTAGAGAGTTTCAAGCTCAATTAAAGACACCCTGAACACATCTAGGGTTTAACTACTTAACCTTTTCCCCAACTATTAGGGCACCTACGAGACCCCTAATTAGTTTATGAACTAGGCTGAATCATTCCTTAGGACTCTTAGTATCAGAAATCCTAATTTCAAGCCACATGGTAGTTCCGACAAGCTACCTAACATTAAGGGTATGCTACCTAACGTTAGGAGGCCATCCAAAAGCTACCTAACATTAGGTAACACTTACCTAACATTAGGTTTGCAGCCTGGGCAAACTTGCAAAAATGACCATCCATGGCCTACAACACACCTTTAACACATTCAAAACTCATGAAACTTAAACTACCAGCTACCACACATACAAGGAACATATTGAACAAATCAAATCCCTTACCAAATATTAGGGCAACCCTTAATTTGAAAAATTACATCACCATAAATATCACCCACCAAGGCAAGATAACATAGCATTTAACTCCAAATCCCCACATGCAAACATTGATTTGAAACCCCAAACATCCTCTTTACAACCTCTAGTCATAGGAACAAAAGAGTGGGATCAAGAGGGGAAACCCTACCTTTGAAGAAGATCTTTCTCCTTCTCTTCTTTCCATGTTAGCAGTAGCAACAATGGTGGTTCCAACAACAGCAACAACAATGGCGGCCTCTCCGGTGATGGTGGTGGTAGTGGTGGTCGATGAGGAAGGTGGCTGGCAGGTGGGAGACAGGGAGGTGTGGAGAAGCTCTCCATTGATAGGAAGGGGATGGATTGTCTTGAGGAGGAAGCAATTGCAAATTTTTGTTTTTATTTTTAATTTTTCCTCATATTTATATGGGTTAGAAATATTACGCCAATACCCCTCTACCCAATTACTTGGATTCCAAGAAGGTTGCCAACAATGTTTTCTATGCAAATAGCCCCTCAATTTCCATTACTTAAACAGTTGATTAGTTATTTCAAGGGATTACTTATTCCCAAGATTATCATTACTAGCTTAAGGTTCCAAAAGCCCTTGATCCACCATTAAGCAACCAAATTAAGTTTTTAATTAACTCGTTAAGTACATTAAAAATCCGAACCTTACAATCTAGCGGTGTGCTTGGTGTGTAGGGGGGTGCGACACAAGAGGGATTCGTGTAGGAGGAAAATGGATTCATCTTTCAAGGTGATGTTGGGAGCCTCACTACCTCCATCTGACCCCCCATCTTTGGAGATTGAAGTGCTGTGGTCCCCTTTGGTGAGTTCTCTTGATTCCGAATTATCTTCATCTTTGGTGGGAGATCTTTTGTGGGGCCACTTTTCTTTGGAATGGATCAAGAGTTCTCTATCTAGCAGTGGACTCATTTCAAAGAATTGAAAGGTCGTTGCTGTCGCACTTGATAAAGTTCTTTTTTGTCTTGTCAAGGAAGACCTTACGAGGCTGAGATGTAAGGAGATGGATGTTGGTGATGCTTTGTTTCGGTGGAGGATTCCTTTCCATGAAGGTGTGTTTGAAGATGTACCACTTGCAGGGTTGGGGTTGGAGTTGGAGTTTAAGATTTGGGGCATCCCTCCAAGGTTGCGTACATTGGAGGTTGTGTATAATTTGTGTCAATTTTGTAAGGATAAAGCGGTGCATGGAAATTGGCCTTGAAGAGGGGGTTTAGCGTGTGTTAGGGTCATTGGAGAGATTCTTGTGGGTAGAAAGTTGCTATCCAAGGTAATTGTTGGGTCATTAAGTTCGAATTGGTTGGTGTTTTACCTGATCATTTACAAAGATCCCAGTGGAGGTGGCGAACGACCGTAGTTCGGCCAAGTCATCGGAGAAGTTTGTGCAACAAATGTGGACGCTTGTTCTTACACATGATTATCCTCTAAATTCAAAATTCAAAATTGGTAAACACGAATAATTGGAATCCGCAGATTGTTTTTTGGGGTGCAGGGCCTTTAAAATTGCCTTTTGAGGCTAAACCAGTTGGGAAGGTTGGGTGTGACATCTTGTAGTTTCCATAATAGCTAACTTTGGGCATTGATTACGTTGAAATCTTAAGAATTGAGTAGGGTGGCATGGTTCCAATTTTTAGAAATGATGACAATCATTGTAGGGGTGAAATTGGAAAGAAAGGAGGGGGAACAAGATCTGGAGCAACGACCTTCCCCAAAAAGAGAAATTGGAAGAGGTATCGATCAAAGGTTTTAGCACCAGTGCCTCCTATATGTCCTCAACTTTCTTCGAAGTATCCCAATGGTGTAAGGTCGTCGACTTATTGGGAAACAAGAGGAAAATCACTTTGAGATTTTCTAAAATTGATGAGGAGTTTTGTTTGGTAGCGAGAATGGTGGAGAGAATCGAGGTAAGGAGCTGAAGGTATTTCTAAAATTGAATCCTTGCATTGATGAGGAGTTATGTTTGGATTTTGAACTTAACATTTTGGTGAGTACCAATTGTGGGGTGGAGTGTACGCAAGATCCCTCATTTTTATTTGATGCGGTGAATCTGATCAAGGCTTTAATGGTTTTGAAGCTGTAGGTTGGACTTGGAACATGATTTCATCATTGTTGTTTCATCATCTATTATTCTTCAGTGTAAAGCAACTCCAAGGTGGTTTTCTTTCCCTCCTATGTAGGTGGAGGGTGTAGGATTTCCTTTTGGTGCTTCGTCTTATGTCTTATTGTTGGGATCTTTAGTGGTGGACGTAGAAAATTGGTAGGATTGAAGTAAATGATCTTGATGTGCTAGAAAAATCAGGTGATGGGGAAGCTTTGGAGTGTGCATCTGTGACGAGTCAAGATTCAAAACGAGGTTCGTGGTTGTGGAGACCACTCTTGCAAAGACATAGGTTGGTTTATCACACAAAGTGATAGTGGATGCGGGCACAGAAGGAGGGGGTGAATGAAGTTTCATCTGTTAAATGATTAATGTTGATTTTAGGTTACTTTTTTCTAGGCGTGGGTTTGGTTTTTGGAGTGAGATGTTCATCTTGAGTTTTTTTGTGTGAAGGATGTCCCTATAGGTGTGCTCCTTGTGTGACCTTGAAGTCAGTCACGTGTGCCTATCGTATTTATCTTTAGCTTATTTTTAATGGATTTGGATAACTATTGAATGCCGGTAGTATTCCTCCTCTCTCTATAAAAAAACTTGGCCTTGAGTGATTACATGTGTGTGATAGTTGAATATTATGATTAGTGGAAGCAAAATAATAAGATTTGTGCAATGCGTGGAGTGTGGAGGCTTCTTGGTGTGGGAAAAAACAACCCATGTGGGACTGTTTCATGTTGGAATAGAGAGAGTAGCAGCAGCCACCGATTGCTGATGGTGGTCGGTGATGGTGGCTGATGGTGATGGTGGTGGCCAGCTGCCTTTGAAAGAGAGGGAGAGGAGTTTGTGAAGATGGAAAATATTATTGTTAACTCAAAGAACGAATACAATAGGAAGTTTCTTTTATAGAGAGAACATATTCTCTAAAACAAGAAACGAACTAATTAAATCTTATCTCTAAAATAAGAAAGAGCAAATCCTAAAACAAATCAAATCCTTTAAACAACTTTCTTAAAACCACATAAGAAATAAGTAAAACTTGCATCTTAAGCAAATACCAAAACTAGACTCTTAGGACCCAAAATCGGTGCCCAGGGCACCTTTTGATTGGCTGCCATGTGGCCTGGCTGGCTGCCTGGTGGCACTACCATGTGGCCTCTCTTATTCCCAACACTTTCCCTCAAGTCGAGGTTGGGAGGACGATGACTTGGTCTTCAAACTTGTGAGGCTAGCTGCCGCACCACTCTTTTTCTTCGAGAGTCATGCTCTCGACCTTGCCTTTGGAAGAAGCGACGGTGTAGCCTCTTATGACCTTTGAAGTTGTCTGTTGCAACCTCTATAATCGTTGTGACGGTTGCCGTGGTCTTATTCTTTTCACGAATCTTTTTTTTTTTGAAAGGCAAAAGGGCGACTATTCAAGAGATAACCACCCACATTCATTTAATCCCAAAATTGAATTACATCAGATATTACAAAATAGATCTCCAGAAGCCAACCTGGAAGATGGACGATACAAAGTTCTCCACATAGGGTCTCTCCCCTAAACAACACCCCATTCCTCCCTAGCTAAACCCCCCACAAAACAGCCAAAACCTTTGCCCGATCATACTTGGAGCGAAAGGTGAAGACTCCACCACTGGCATTTCCTCTGGGAAAAGAGGATCAAAAGCTAACCACGTCCCTGTGGGAGATCCAACCGATCCCCATCTCCTGCCAAACCTGCACCACAAACGGGCACTGGAGAAGGTGCTGTATATCCTCATCAGCCCCCCCATAAAGGGGACACGCTAGGTCGTCTGTCTGGGTCCATCTTGCTCTCCATTGCTTCGTCATAATCCTTCCTCTTCTCACCAACCAGGCAAAGATCTTCACCTTCAACGGGCATTTTGCCATCCATACCAGTCTGCAGTCCTGCAACAAATCAACGTCCAAACCAGCTGCTCCACTCCCCAACCTGTGTGATAAACCTTTGCCATTGAGAAATCTCCTTCCTCCCAAGAAAAAGCATCAAGACCTTCATCCAGTGCCCAACCCACCAGCTCCTACATCAGTCGTTGGAGGTCCTCACATCTCTGATTGGAGAGACCCCCTCGAAAAATAGGGCACCAAGATCCATCCCAGCACTTCCCAACCTTGGCCGATAGATCCACCACTCTTCCCAAGAGGCGAGGGAACCTCTCCCCTAAGGTAGAGCCAGCCCCCTACCAGTCATCCTGCTAAGCGAAAAGAGTACCCTACACCAAGCACCAGGTCAAAGAAGCCTCGTATCTTCACTGCCACTG
Organism: Thalassia testudinum; assembly: GCA_037157565.1. Taxonomy (NCBI): domain Eukaryota; kingdom Viridiplantae; phylum Streptophyta; class Magnoliopsida; order Alismatales; family Hydrocharitaceae; genus Thalassia; species Thalassia testudinum. The sequence goes on along the minus strand of JAZHRO010000015.1, from coordinate 16,356,742 downwards.
CCGCCAAGGCCCTGAGGAAGTGTGATGCTCCAGGATGAGGGGAAAACAACGACCCCCACGACAGGAAGTCGCCCTAATAATGCCGCATAACATCACCAAGAAGCCCCTGCTCTTGCCCCACCAACCTCGCAACCCACTTCGTGAGAAGACTGATGTTCGTTTTGTCCACATCTCTAACCCCAAGGCCCGCCTCCTTGGTTGGTCTGCACACCTCCTAGGCCACCAATCTTGCCCCCCTTCTTGACGACTCTGCAGTAGACCAGAAGAAGTCCCTCATCAACCCCGATAGCTTAATCTGATGCGGTAATTTGAAGACTGAAAGGAAGTACGATGGCATGGAAGCCAGAACTGCCTTTACCAGGGTCAATCGCCCACCTCTAGACAGGAGCCTGGAAGACCACCCTGCCAACCTTCCCTCCATCCTTTCCGGTAGCGGGATCTAATCTTGTACTCTGAGACGACGGTCAGACAAAGGAAGGAACCCACCTCTGTCTCCAAGGCAGCACCTACCCTCTTCGTCTCCGTGGCAGACAAATTGAAAGGAACAAAAGTCTATTTCTAATAATTAATTAGCAATCCGGATGCCTCACCAAAGAGCTTTAGAAGGATCCTCATCCTCCTCGCCTCTAACTCCGTTCCCTTGACCAGAAAGAGCGTATCATTAGCATACTGCAGAACCACCAGCTCCCTGCCACCACCAAACTCAAAGCCCCTAAACAGGCCCCTACTGCATGCCCTATGTGCCGCCCGTGCAAAAGCATCTACTGCAAGAACAAAAAGCATAGGCGCAAGAGGGCAACCCTGCTTGACCCCTCTTCTAGGCTAGACCCAACCTCTTGTCGGGTTCCCGTGATAATGACTGAGAAGGATGTTGTCGTCACACATCTCTTCATCCAATCAATCCAGATTGCAGGGAAACCCCTCCTCAGCAAGGATGCCCACAGGAAGTCCCACTGAACCGAGTCGTATGACTTGCTAAAGTTGACCTTCCACAAAAAGGTTTGCTTCTTCTCCCTCTATGTGGCCAAAGCTCCCAGTGCAATCACCAAACCATCCAAAATTCCTCTCTCAGGAACAAAAGCTGTCTGAATAGGGGAGATCAGCTCTCCAAGAAGGCCCCTCAGTCTGTTAACCAAGACCTTAGTCACAATAAAGTAAACTGCATTAGAAAGAGCAATCGGTCTAAAATCTTGAATCGCCTCTGCCCCTTCCTTCTTAGGCAATAAAAATAGATAATATCTATTCAGCTTATCAAATCCTCTGTTTCTGGCCGTGAACTCCTCCATCATCCGCATTACATCCGCCCTCACCAGGGGCTAGAACTCTCTGAAAAGGAACATAGGGAAATCGTCTAGCCTGGGGATCCCTCCGCATTCAGCCCCTAAACCGCCTGTCTCACCTCGTCCTCTGACAAGCCAGCCGTAAGACTGTCTGCCTGAGACTTCGTGATACGCTGCACATCCTCCCCCTTCCAACTCCATCCTCCCCTGAAACGTCTTCCAGTGAACTCTTTAAAATAATCTGCCGCCGCCTGGCCCACCTCCTCCCTACCCGAGAAAGACTCCCTGCCAATCAACATCTTTTCTATCCAGTTCCTTTTCCTCCTGGCAGAAGCCATTTGGTGGAAGAACCTAGTATTGGAGTCGCCTTCCTTCAACCACCTCTGTCTCGACTTCACCTTCCATTCTATCTCTGCCTACCTGTCCTCCTCTTGCACTACCCTTGACATCCTTGCCCTGACCTCCCTATCCTTCGAGGAGATAGGGGCTTGGTCCTCCTTCCTATCAATCCTGTTGATCTCTGCCAGAGCTTCATCCTTCCTGCCCCTACTGGATGCCTTGATCTCCCTCCTGGCAACCTTCAAGTGGTTACGCAGCAAAGAAAGCTTTTTCGCTAAACAAAAAGCTGTTGAACCCTCCACCTCCATCAAGTTCCACTTCTCCTCGACTATACTCCTGAATTCCTCCTCCAACAGCCATGATATGTCAAATTTGAAATATGTGCCAAACTACGCCGCCTCATTCGGTTGCCACATCAGCGGTGTATGGACTGAGAAAGGCCTCTCCAATGCATAGACATTTGCCACAGGGAACGCCTCAGCCAACTCCACGTTGGAGAGGAACCTGTCAATCCTGGACATCTGGCCACTATTATTCCTCCAAGTGTATGCACAGGATGCAGGGGACCAGCCCACGAGGCCATGAGTCACAACAAAATCCACAAAGAGATCTGACTCGGGGCCCCACCTCCCCTATCCACCTTGTCTGTCCACCTTCAAAGTGACATTGAAGTTCCCTCCAAGCAACCAGGGATTCCAATTGCACTCCGCCACCACAGCTGTGAGCTCCTCCCACATGACCCTTCTCGCTTGGACGTCTGAAGGACCATACGCCCCTGTAATCGTCATCCTGGCGTCACCCGTCTTCCTGACTAATCTCGCTAAAATGATATGTTCCCCACAATGGCAATCCTCCAAAGAGAAGACATCCTCAATCCATCCAAAGATCTGTCCACCTGACTGACCAGTCACGCCAATAGATCGAAACCCCTCCATCTAAGAACGTCCAATCTCTTTCCAGACCCGACCCTTACATTAAGACATCTGTCTCCTGCAATAGCACAACGTCTACTCTCCAACTCCTAATGTATCTCCTCAATACTGCCCTCCTCGACGGGTCATTGAGACCCCGCACATACCAAGTAATCACCCCATTCATTAACACAATGTGGGGGTCTCCTTCCTAACCTGTCGGAAACCACCGGCTTCCGTCGTCCTATGCACCTTTTCATCATCATCATCAAGCACTGCTTTTGACTGCAAGATCTATGGAGGTTTCCCTCGACCATTCACCACCATCGTTGATTCTTGACTTCCAAGGAAACTCCACCTCTTTCTATAGCGGAGATTGCCACCGCGCCCCCCGCGCACCAAGCGCGGCCTCCATCCTTCTAGAGGGATCTCTGCCCGGTTACCCCCCAGTGAAGGGGCCCCAACTGACTACTGCAGCTACAGGGATGCTGCCTGCCGGTCCACGAGCCTTCCTCGTCGGTGAGACTCCTCTCTTACCACAGCCAGGGCAGCATCTTCCCCTGTCGCCACCATCCAAAGAGCTTCTCTCGGCAGAGGAGAGGTCCTACCATCCTCGCCACGCAGAGCCGGGGATCGACCACCTTCCTCCCTCTCGGTAGCTGGTTCCTCCTCCGCCATGCTCAAGGGCATCGTCGAGCAGGCGGAGAGCCTTTTGCCCTTGAAGGAAACCCCAGGGCTCGGGTGCTTCGAATCTTGCAAGTCAGACCCCGAAAGCGGGTCCGGGTTCGGGTCCGCTATAGCCTCCCCGCATGTTCCAAGCCACGTGCCCTGCATGCGCGAGGGTTTAAAAACCCTTTACCTTCAATCTCGGGTGTCGCACTCCTGAAGAGGTGTCTCCTGCCTCTTCTCCTTCCGAGACACCTGCAGCTGCGCAATCCTCGGGCGCCCCCCGCGAGATCCGCGCGGATCTCTTGGAGATCGAGTCCACATCATCAGTTGATCGTCTCCACTCCGTCGTTGCTCGCCACTTTGCCTCCCCTTGTGCCAGATCTGTAGCTCTGACCACCGCAGAGGCATGTCGCCGCCCTCCACGAGGCGAATACTCCACCACCCAGGAGGAACCTCCTAGCCTCAGCACGACCTTGCCCATCAGCATCGCCCCGGCCTTCACCTCGACGTACGGCACCACCGGACCCTCTGTAAGACCAAGCGGTCTCCAGCTTTTGACTCGAGTGAACGACGACATGATCGCCTCCACCACCTCGATCGAACGTAGCCACCATGGAATCCCCGTAATGGCCATCTCCATCACCGGGCGCTCTGGTGGACTCTCCAAGGAAGCCCCATCATGCGGGGAAGGGTGTCTCCATCGCCATCTCCCTCCCCTAGAGGCGCACACCAAGGAGAGCAGTTCCTCTCGCCTCGCCTCCGGAAGGCCGCTCACCATGAACAGACCCTCAGCCACCTGCAACACCCTAACCCTCCTCTTCTCCAAATCCCCACCCAAGTCCACCATCGCCCGAGTCACCCTTCCCTCCAAAACCTCCCCTACGCGGCTCTCCTCAACCTCCTTCCTCAACAACCAAACACCCTTCGACGAGGGGGCCTCAACCTCCGCCTCCGGAACCCCCTTCGACGATGGCGGTGGCAACCTCCCTCCACCTGCACTTCCCCTGCGGCAACCACCGCTCCTGTGACCAAACCCACCACACCTCCAGCATCGCTAGGGCTCGTGGCAATCCCTGACCCAGCGGTCGTTGCAAAGGCATTTGAAGCACCTTCCATGCTCGCCCGCACTGCCTCCACTCCATACAATCCCCTGTTGAGCAGCCAAGCCACGCCTCGCTCACCCTCGTCTTGTCACCAATGACCAGCGGGAGCCCCTGGCCACACCTTCGACCCCCTCATCCCTCCGAAGAACCCTCTCACCGCTTGTTGCCCCTCTTTCTTTCTCCATTGCCTCCCCTCTTTCTCGCCCTCTCCATCCTTTCTTAAGAAAGACAACGGTTGGTGACTGAGTATGCGGTATACGGGTGATTAATCGGGTAGTATTTTTTAATATTTAAAATTGTAAATATAACTATATATACCATTATACATATTAAGTATATTGTCACGTTATGTTGTAAGGGTATTGGTGATATTTTATTTTTTTTTCGGAGCCTTGTAATATTTTCCCTCACCTCTATAAAAGAGGTGTAGGGTTTTCTTTATCAAATAAGACGATTTATTTCCTTCAACTTGATATCAGAGTCAAGTTGAGTGCTCCACCTCAAAGAAAAACCCTAACCCTTCATCGTCAAGCCACCACTATTTCCACCGCCACTAACAGCACCGGTGGCGGCATTGCCCTGCCACTTCCAGCAGTCTAGGTGCTCACCCAGGCAGTAGCACCCTGGTCTGGCAATCGTTTAGGTCGCCTCCCTACTGCCCAGGCATCGCTCCACTGCTGCCTAGGCTCTTCGCCGCTGCCCAGACCTCTCACCACCGCTCAGGCCACTGCCTCGGCTGTCTGTAGCAGGTCTCCACCTGCCGGAGGTCTTTCGCTCTCCACCCAGGTCACCCTCTCCTTTGGCTGCGCTCTCTCACTGCCTCTGTGTTTGGTAGCAAGGACAGGGCATATTAGCACCTCTGTCTGAGCGGAGAATTCTTAAAGATTTTTTGGAGTCCTAGAGCCGAGAATCCTTCGCATGTTGATTTGTTGGTGTCAGTACTTTCTCTGAGAGCTAGGGTGTGTATTCTCCCGTTTGATGATATTCCGGGGTGTGTATTCCTCGGTGCATTGAGAAGCTTTCTTTCACGTGTTTGCGAATTTTTAGGGGTGTGTATTCCCCAAGTTGTGCTTGTTTCATATCTGAATTTTACATCAGTGTTGGTAGTTATGACTATTGAAGATACAATATGGCCTCCCCTTCTCGGTCAGAAGTAACCTCAGGGCAAGATGGACAGGTGGGAGACATGGGGGTGTACAAAAGCCCGTTCTTCGCACCCAATGTGAAGTTGGATGAGACCAACTACCTTCGGTCTCAGATGTTCCTTGTGATAGTGGAAGGACATGAGAAGCAGCATGTGCTCACTGAGATGCCTCCCGAGCAGAAGACAGGAAAGTATGTCACATGAAACAGGGATGACGCCATGGTGAGAGCTTGGATATTAAATAGCATCATCCCTCGGATTGGAGATGAAATTATGTACTACAAATCGGCCAAAGAGATGTGGGATTATTTGAAGATTGCATATTTACATGAGCTTCATTCGACTCAGGTGTTTCAGGTTCATTATGATTTGTGCCACTTGAAGTAGGAGAATGTCCCTTTCACAGTACTACTACCCTATGTAGGGATTGCTAGAGAAGTATAATGTGTGTTGACCAACATGCACCTCCACTACTTGCAGGGATCAGAGAAAGGAATTTCCTGCCCATATGTTCCTTGCAGGCCTGAGTAATGACTATGTGGTTGCCAGATCTCAGATTCTTACTCTATCAGAGTTACCACCTATTGAGGAGATATATAGGAGGCTGAGCAGATTGTAGGTGTAGGCCACACATGAAGTGATTACTACTCCTATTTCCTCTGCCTATGCAGCTATTGGTGCTCGTGACAGACGAGGCCCCTTTCGTGGTAAAGGACGTGGACGTAGAGATGGCACACGTGGCAAGCCTACTTGCACGTATTATGGTCGACTTGGCCATGTGGAGGCCAAATGTTGGAATAAACTTGGGAGGTCGACTGTTGCCAACCAAGTCACTATTACTCCTGCTCTTAAGACTACTCTTGAGTCCATTACACTTGCAGAGGCAGATTATGACTCTGTGGTTCAACGTCTAGTTCAGCTGACACATGATTAGGGCCAGTCTTTAGGCACAACAGCCTATGCTTCTGCTTCATCAGGTATGACTAATACTTGGTTGATTGATTATGGTGCGTCAGATCATCTTACTGGGAATTCCCAGTGTTTTGGAGACATGTAGAGAGTTCCACATGGACGTTTAATCCAACTGACATGCTCCTACCTGCGGTAGGGGAGGAGTGTCAGTTACTCCTATTATGTATCTCTCAGATGTGTTTTATGTGCTTGATATGGCCATGCAACTACTTTATATTAGCGTTATTACTAAATAATTGAACTGTTGTGGGATTTTTGATGATGTTGGGTGTACCTTTCAGGATTGCATGACAGGGAGAACGATTGGTGGCAGATATGAGAGGGGCATGTCTACCGGCTAGCTCAGAGTCCAGTTGCTGCAGCATGTCAGATGAATTCTGTTGACAATGCCTTGCAGTGGCACAGACGCTTATACCATCCTTTGTTGGACAAGCTACGTCAACACATTCCACATCTCTCGCCTGCCATCAAGATCTAGTGTGATGCTTGCTAGCTAGGAAAACACCATAAAGCTAGTTTTCTAGCATCTACTAGTTCCAGTAGCTTTGCTTGTTTTGATCAAGGTTTGAAATGCCGATTTTGATGCCGTGCCGATAAAATTTTAAGTGTGCATGTTATGGGCATGCCGAAGGCATGCCGTGGAAATGCTCATTGTTTGATGGGCATGCCGATGGGCATGCCGAGGGGATGTCATGGGAATGCCGAGGGCATACCGATGACTTGTCGACAAAAAATCATAAAAATACTAAAAATAATGTAAAAATGCTAAAATTTCACGTATGTGTTGTGTGTGATGCGCTTAAGCAAAAACAAACCTGCGGCGCCATTTTCAGATTTTCCTCAGACCTTGGTGCCATTTTCAAATTTCGAACGCTCACTCGTACCCAGACCAGGTAGCACTTAGCCGCTTGGAATCTGTTGGCATGCCGTTGATTTCGTCGGCATGTCGATGAAATGGGCGGTATGCCGACGGCATCCTTACATTTCGATAACTTCGTGTCGGCAAGCACCCCTTCTGAAAATGGCCTTGCCGACGTCATGCCGTCGGCATTTAAAATGCTGGTTTTGATTTAGTCTATTGTGATGTGTGGGGTCCAAGTCATGGTGTAAATAGACAATCATATATTTTTTGCTCTTTGTGGATGATTTTTCACGATTGACGTGGCTATTTTTGATGAAAAATAAATCTTCCTTATTATTCAGTTTATTGCAATTGTGAAAAATCTATGTATTAAGACTATCAGAATAGCCAATGCACTAGAATTTTGTACTAAGGAACTATGAACTCTATATGCCTCTCTTGGCATGGTACACCAAACCTCTTGCCCCCACATATCTCAACAGAATGGGGTGGTAGAGTGGAAGCATAGACATATTCTGGATACAACATGTGCCTTGCTTATTTAGAATAGTGTTCCACACTTTTACTGGGGGGATGTTGTGCTGATTGCTTGTTATCTAATTAATCGACTTCTCTCCTCTGTCATTCATGAACAAATACCCTGGACAGTGTTGTATCCTAATGTTGATCTGTTCTTGGTGTCGCCCAAGACGTTTGGCTATGTTGCCTTTGTTTACTTGGACCTAGACGTGACAAGCTTGCCCCCAGAGCAGTTAAATGCGTGTTTCTTGGCTATTGTCGAACATAGAAGGGTTACAGATGCTTTGACCCGATCCATAAGTAGTATGTTAGTGCATATGTTACATTCCATTAGTCCGTTCCTTATTTTTCCACGTCAGCTTGTCAGCTATAGGATGTCGAAATTAGTGCACCTATGCTTATGCCTCTTGTATCCATGGATGATTTTTAGGCAGCCTCCCAGTTCCCTCGGGATTGTACCTCCAGATGAAGGAACTTTTGAGGGCTTTACATATCAGAGAGAGAAAGTTACACACTCCCCTCGTCCTTTGTCCCTTCAGAGCCGCCACAGTCCTCCCCTGATCAGGTACATATTGAGCCCTCTCATAGTACTTCTATTGATGTCTCTCCAAGTCCACTTGATGATGCTGATGTTCCGATTGCCATTCAAAAAGCCCCTCGCTCCTATGCTCATTATCGTGTGGGTGGAAGTGCAGTGTTTACCCACTTCTTGGGTACTGCATTTCATGCCTTTACCACTGCAGTGTTTACCTCTAAGATTCTTACATCATATTAGTAGGCACTTCTGAATCTACATTGAAAGGCGACAATGGAAGAAGAAATGTTTGCTCTTCGTGACAGGGACACCTGGGAATTGACCTTATTATCATCTGGTGCACATCTTGTTGGAGCAAGGTGGGTCGTTGCCTTGAAATACAACCCTGATGGGTCTATTTTTCGGTATAAGGCTCGTCTCGTGGCCAAAGGATTCACTAAAACTTACGGAGTGGATTTCTTTGACACCTTCTCGCTAGTGGCTTGGCTTTTTACGGTTCGCATTCTTATTTCTGTTGCTGTGCATTATGGATAGGTACTTCATCAGCTGGACATCAAAAACACCTTGCATGGCGACCTTAAGGAGGAGATATATATGCAGCAGCTCCCAGGTTTTGAGGTTTAGGGGCAGTGCGTATGCAGACTGTGTAAGGCAATCTATGGCCTAAAGTAGAGCCCTAGAGCGTGTTTCCAGTGACTATCGGAGGCATTGTCTGTGATTGGGCTACAAAGGTCTTCATCTTACCACTCTATTTGTGAGGAAGACCAGTAGGGGTGTTGTAGCTCTACTTGTGTACATGGATGACATTATTCTCACAGGTGATGATATGGCCAGTATATCCCAGGTCAAGGAGTATTTGGCACGACAATTTGTTATGAAGGACCTTGGGAGACTCATGTGCTTCCTAGGCATTGAAATTGCCACAAGCGAGCAGGGAATTATTATGTCTCAGAGGAAGTATGCCTTGGATATTCTTTAGGAGGCTAGCATGCTTGGGTCTAAGGGAGCGAATATCTCTATGGATCTGAAGGTTCACCTGTTTGATGAATCTACTCGACTAATGGATAAGAAAGCATATAAGCAACTTGTGGGAAAATTGTTCTATCTAATTATCACCAGGCCAAATATCAGTCTTGTAATAAGCAAGTTGAGTCAGTTTCTAGATGACCTACAGATGAGCATTGGCAGGCAATACTGTAAGTATTGAGGTTTATCAAAGAGGCTTCAAGCCGATGACTTCTTTTCTAGAGAGGAGCTCCCATGACTATTGTTGGGTACTCTGATGCTGACTACACAGGTGACATTGGAGACAGGAGGTCTACCACAGGGTTCTGCACCTTTGTTGCAGGAAATTTGGTGATATGGAGCAAGAAGCAGAGCGTAGTGTCACGTTCTAGTGTGGAGTCGGAGTACTGTGCTATGGCACATATTGCTGTCGAAATGATCTGGATATGGTCATTATTGAAAGATCTCCATGTTATTATTGAGGAGCCTATGGAGATGTATTGCGATAACAGAGTTGCCACATATATAGCTAATAACCCTATGTTCCATGAGTGGACGAAGCATGTGGAGGTAGACTGCTACTACATTAAAAGTTTGATTCAGCAGGACCTCCTCCGTACTTCATGTTTAGCTTCATTAGAGCAGACTACAGGTATGTTCACCAAGCTTCTGTCACACCCTTGTTTGAGAAGTGTAGAAACAAGCTGAGCATATTTAATATATATGCTCTAACTTAAGGGGGAGTGCTACATTATGTTGTAAGGGTATTGGTGGTATTTTATTTCTTTTTCGGAGCCTTGTAATATGTCCCCTCACCTCTATTTGTAAAAGAGGTGTAGGGTTTTCTTTATCAAATAAGATGATTTGTTTCCTTCGACTTATACATATATATGAATTGAAATATGACATATATATTAATATTATTTTTTTGATAATACATATTCTCTCAATATAGTTTCTAACAAATAGCTATCAATATCACAACACATAAAATAAGATAAATAAACTAAGATTGGTGCATCATAAATCTAAAGGAGACAAGTTGGGTAAAGGAGACAATAAAAGGGACTCAGGACCCGAGGGTTTTGCTTAGGGCTGAGGCTTTCGTACGTTGGAAACTTAGGGTAATGGGAGAAGTCGGGTTTGGTTGGTGCATATAGGCATCATGTTTAGTTGGGTTTTTGTTTGGTGGTGCATTGCAAGTATATCAAAGCTAAAAAAATTGAAACCTTAAACTTACTCAGTCGATTAATTGGGTAAACCGACTATAGGGCTGAATATAGGTACTCGGTTCATTTTTGGACCGTATACGATTATGCTGCCGATAATTAGCCGCATAGACCGATTTTTGCACCCTTGCTTCTTGAGATCCTTGGGAGTCAAGGAGTCCATCCGTGAGATGCCAGTAGCCCTACGTGGAGGCCTCTTGAACTTTTCCTAGCATCTCTCTTGTAGCTGATTTGTACATCCACAATAATGACACTTGGAGTAGACGCGACCAGGGCCTCAGCTCGCCCCCTTCCACTCCTCATACTTATCTTTGGGATTGCAAGTGCGGAGTTATTGCCCTTGGGCATGACTTCCTCTTCTGGAATCTCCATCTTCTCAAGACGACAAAAGATGTTCTCAAGATCATCCCTTCGAAAATTTGTACTCCCAAAAAAGATGGGGATTGGGTGTACGTGCGTTGGACGCTTACAATGAGGCACTTTTGATGAAATGAGTGGTTAAAATAGCCTCTGGTGAAAAGTCCATGGTCTCCACCATTATCAAGGACTCTTATGACATGAACATGAACCTTGGTGACATGACCGTAAGACAAGGTATGTTGTCTTCGATTAACTGGCGCCGTTGCCGGGGAGGCAACAGGCCTAGCAAACTCATGAACATTTTTTTGTTGACACTTAATTTTATTTGAGGGATTACATGCATGAATACGCCATTTTGTTTTTGGTGTGAGGAATACACCATGATTGAGGGAGGAGCACCGTATGGCATCATCATTTGGTGGACCTTGTTGCCACCCCAAGGAGCTATCATGGAAGTGTGGTGGACCTTGATTCCATCACTTGGAGGAGGATGCGGGGAGTATTTCTCTCCTCCAAAATCGTTGTGAATAGAAAGAATATATAGTAGATTAGATTAGCTTAGAATTAGTTTAGGCTTCTTTTATTCTTTTCGTTTTGATTTGAATACCCTTGTTTTGAGGTGACATTTCGGGGTTTGTTCCCCACTTTATTTTAGGCCCATTGTAGAGGGTAAATTTTTTGGGAGGTTGTTCCCATTTCCTTAGGCCCTAGGATGATTATTTTTGGTTTTATTTGTGGTTTTCGTGGTTTTCTCATTTTTCTTTGTTTGTGCATACTATTAAATTAAAAAAAAAGATCACAAGCTGCCTTTAGAAGCTGCATGCATACCATTAGGTCGAGCATATAGGTGTGAATGAGTAGCCTCTAAATTTTTATTCCTTGCATTGTGTGTATATTTACATGATAGATTACTGGAGGAAAGGTACGTCCTTTTATTCTTGCATCCATATTTGGCCATGCATCACATATTGGACTTAACCCCATCTAAGTGTATTGAAAAGGTTCACAAGTGGTCATCTTAACTTATAATTGAGACTTATAAGAGGAGGAATCTTAAAATTGAGGGAAAGTGCTTGTAATTAAAGGTCTTGTGTGCGATTTTTTCAAAATCAAAAATCTTTTTACGGTGTGATGCACACAACTTCACGAGCACTCATAAGGATTGCAGAGACTTATTCTCTCTCCTCTTTTGCATCGCAAGGAGTGTTTGAGATCAGGTCATATGGTTACTCCGCGGGAGTGATCTCAATTGCTCTTAAGTTACACCTTATTAGTAGGTCCTAGGCATAGTGTAGGACGACTTTAGGCATGTAATTGTTTGTGGAAATTATTTGGTCACCTAAAGAGGAACAAAAGTTAAACCTATAACTTACTAAAATCAAAAGTTCCATTTTCAATTACATTTGTTTAAGGGTAAATTCACTTTGGTGTGAGTTAGAAAATGAATAACCTTGACCTTCATACTTAAAGTTCTTACCCATACTCATACCCCCAATCTGCCATCTTTGATCCCATATGTCAAAATGGTTCATCCTTTGATGGACACAATGACTCTAATTGAGATCCTCTTTACTCCTATTACAAGAGTATTGGTCTTGTTAAGCCCCACCACTGTGAGCAGAACCCAGGAACGGGATACATCGTGGCTGATATCCCACGTACTCTAGATATACCTAACCCACCCTCCCTTTATGATTTCAATTCCAATGGTTGGACTAAGACTCCTAGATATGGGACCTGAAGCTTGACCTTCCTCCTGGAAATAATGATGAACTCTCCACACTTAAAGCTGAGATACAGATATTGTATATAGGAGTGATGAATTCTTAGGAGAGTCTTTGAGGATAGATCAATATGACTAGCAAAGCCATTTAGACCATCCTATAGACGTTGACTTACACACTTTCATGCTAGCTACATCTCCATTGAGAGAGCCACACCTAAAGTAGGAAGAAAATTTTGGGGATTCTTTAGGAGAGAACATTTACTTCTGTGGGACTGATTTTGAACCCTCCTTGCTAGATGATCCTTCCTTGAGAGGTCCACACATTAAGTGGGAAGACGATAATATGGATCAAAGTAGTTACCATTTGGATTTAGAGAGGTGGCAACTTGAGGAGGATGATGATCAGGTTGAGTATCCACTTGAGCTATTTTGGAGTCAAAAGAAAGGGAAGATGGCACCCCTTGATGAACTCGACCTTGATGATAGCCTTTTATTCACTTTAGATGAGCAAGGTTGGAATCAATTGTTTGTACCGACTTCTCCAATTTATTTTCAAATGGATCTTCAACCTACCTTTAGGGAGACTGAACTTGAATTACACCTATTTGAGGAGTCGCACACCACACTTGATACTCCAACCCAGATAGAGTGCCCTAGGGGATCTGATGTAATTGATCAAATTTTTAAAGATTTAGTCTCTCGGAGGATTGAGGAAGTGATATTAGAGAGATATGAGGAATTAGATGAGGAACATGTACTTAGGATCTAGAGTTATTCAAAGGGTCAATATGTGTTGTTTGAGGATTTATCCCCTTAGGATTATGACAATTTAGCTAAGAGTGGATTTCTCTCTAGTTCAATTGTTAATCTTCCTCAACAAGTAATTGAAGATGAGAAAGCAACTTCTGCTTGTAATGAGGAATCATACCAAGACTCCAGGTTGTATTCAAGTGGGGAAAAAGAACCCAGGGACGAAACTAATAGAGGAATTCCTAAATCTGTTGCTTCCAACTTGCTTTCACACGATTGGGAGTCTATCTTTGTTTTGCCTAAGCTCGAAGGTGAAAATTGGACTCCAATTGCCGAAATCGCTACTAGTGATTGGCAGGATAACTTTGACTATTTCTCCAAGGGTGCTAGGGAAGACATTAACGAACTGGAAAGGTTGCTAGGATAGGATGAGGACCACATCAACCAACCCCTTGATCTTTGAACAATCTTGCAACCTAGAGATTTTCAATTCCTCCCTAGTTCCTGGATTAAGACTTTGTTCATGTTTATTTTGTTTAGGGGGCTTAGTGGACCAATATACCGTATATTGGAGGGGTAGATATGGATTGATACTTTTATTTTAACCCTTGTGGTAGGTCCTTTACAAAAACCCTCAACCTCTTCTGTTGGAGGATCCTTGTTATCCTCTCCATACAATGGCAGAGGTCATTTGTCATGCGCATTATCTTAGACCTCCATGGGCGGTCTAGGAAAAGTTGATGACCACAATTGTTTGGCGAGCATTTGGAGTAATATTGCATCATTAGCTCGTCAACATCCTGAGTTACCTATTTTCTAGGCTCATTTTGTTAAGCTCATTTTTAGAGCCTATTTCTTTGGTTTTGGAACCTGACTTCCAGGTTCATTGGCTACTTGGCTGCCAACAAAATAAAGGTAGTCCAACTCTGACTAAGGTACTATCCCTTTTATGCAATGAGGACATTGTCAAGCTTAGGCATGGGAGGGTAAAACCTGAGGTTTTGTTTATAGCATTTATACATATTTGCATGCATATAGGTGCATTGGTAGTTTCTCTATTATTCAAAAAAGAAGTGAGGGTTTTAATTTGTTGAGCTTAATTGGTTGTCCCAGTAGTCTCTGTAGATGAATTTATCTAAGTTTTGAGTTGGAATGAATGATAAGATAGAACCTTAAGTATCTTGCCTCAAAAGATAAGCAACAGATATTTATCTTTAAATCCCTAGGGTTGTTTTGGCTTAAAAATCTAAGTATTTGTTAAGATACGGATTTTGCCTTAAGCAATTGAGGAAGCTAAATGGCTTATGTATTAAGGCAAGGGCTTAGGAAGTATAAAACTTTTCTTTTTATCCCTTGGTTTGGGGATCGTTGAAACCGAAGTGTCCTTTTTCACATACACGAACTTAAAATTTAGGCAACTATGTGAGAGCTTATCGTGGGTTCTGTTAGAACTGGGGTTGGGGACTCTAAATTAATTCACCTTAACTCATATTCAAACTTAATAGAGTTCCATGAGGGGTATGGCTGGCATGTCACACGGAGTAACGGCTAGGTGTGAGATGTCTAGAGCCCAACCTTGCGCCCCAAGTCCTCCTAGATTTTATTTAGGTTAATCATTTATAAAGGACAAAGGAGAGCCACTCACCAGAAAAAAGAAATGGAGAATAAAGAAAAAATGAGGGAAATGGCACCTCGCTACACATAGGTGCTATGGAGAATAAATGGCGCCTCGTTACACATGGGCACCAGAAAAATCCAAAAACAAAAACACTTTGTTATAAATGGGTGTTATTATTTGAGTTAAAAAAAAAAAAGATTTGGAGACTGAGTGGAAACAACCGAGTGAATAAAAGGGGCCACATGCCTAGCTGGGGAGATATACACTGGGTTCGCCCTTATGTTGACCTCGAGATAAAAAAAATGTGAGGAGAAAACTGCCAAGCCTGAGTATGGTTGAATCTAGGTAGGTCTAGGTAGGTGAAAGGCAAGTCCGGTCCTGGGAATGTATGGGAAGAATAAATGTGGATGCCCGCTAATCAATTTATACATTGAGCACGGACACTTCATCCTCTGAGATTAACGAGCTCTAGGATAAACTTAGAAGTTTAAGAAACCTTTGTCGGAGACCCAAAACCTTCGCTGATCAAGTCTGTATCTTGGCTACTACTTAGATACCTTAGGGTCTAGGGTGCGTATTTTGAACTAGTCTCTAGAGGCGAGTCACGACAAGGCACCCTGATTACTAATTTTGGTCTAGAGCTTTGGGACTCTATATGAATTTTGCTCAGGACTAGTAAAAATTAGTCATGGGGGCATCGGTCTTTTGGTAATTGGTGTTGGAGAAGAATTGTGATGAGTTTGAACCATCCTTGGGGGATGGGAAATCATTTATGTTATGGTTTGATAAATGGTGTGATGTGGGGCCGTTCTCGCAATTGTTTCCAAGGGTCTTCCATCATGCAGGAAACTTCAATGCAATGGTTGATGAGATGTGGGATGTCCAGCGTGGATCTTGGGATTTCCAACTTCCAGCTGGCCTTTCTGATCGGTCTTTTGCTGAATTTGAACAATTAATTCATCATATTTCAGACCTACAACCGAAGGAAGGACAGCCGGATTGTTTTTTATGGAAGGAGGGAAAATTCACCGTTAAAAAAGCCTATGAAAAGAGTCTCCCAACTTCTGGAATTTCAGATCTGAAAGAATCTGATTGTAGTATAATCTGGAAGTTTCATCTTCCGTTGAAGATAAAATTATTTTTTTGGTTTCTGACTAAGACAATGTTGAAGAGGTGCTATGATGATGTTGGCTCAACTTGCACTCTATGTGGTCAGATGGAGGAGGATGTAGAACACTTATTTTTCAAATGCGACTTCTCTAAGGACGTTTGGGATGTAGAAAATGGTGCTATTTTTAAATTTGAACGGTGTTGGGTTGATAATGTTCTGAGGGAGACTTTTTCTTTATCTGAATTTGGTTTCATGATTAATACATTTTCTGGATGATCATCGATCTCCGGTGATCTTCCTTCTAAAAAAAAAAAAGATCCATTCTCCCGTCGGATGCAAGTATCTGATGGTGAGTGGCTCGATAGCAGGGATGCAACCTCGATAAAAACTTGGCGAATTGCCAAACCGCTTGTGTCTCCTCCTATTTGTCACAGTGTAAGGGCTCGTAGATGTCCAACTCCTCGAGCAGTGTCACCTCATAATATTTAGCCAAGGAGAGATCTCGCTGACTAGCTGTCCATATACGAGTATAAAGATCAGTAATACGAGCGTTGCTCGATTTTTGGGCATATCTTTCTCGAGGGTCGTCCAAATCTCGTATGCACTTTTTATAAAGCATATTCGAGGCGATGGCTGGATCCATCGAATTCATGAGCCAATTCATGACGATATAGTTCTTCTCTTATTTCTTTTTCTTCGCTCCATCCTTTTGCTCCAATAGTTCTTCAAGGAGAATGTTAAGTTTCTCCTGCCCTTCAATGAATATCTTGAAGGCACAGGCCCACAAGACATAGTTGGAGGTGCCTTGCAACTTGGTGAATGTTCCCAGAACAATCACCTTGCCTTCTCTCGGGGTCAACGTGGCATTGGTGACCAAAGCGGTGGTGTCCGTCATCTTCTACGATCTTCCTTCTTCACGTAAGGAATTGGATTTGTCGAGGAAGATTCGTCGGTGATGGAAACCACACGTATGGTCAAGGAACACGCGCATGCCGAGGAGCTTCGATTGTAGGCTCTGATACCATGCCAAGATTTGTGCAATGTGTGTAGGCTTCTAAACGTGGGAAAAAATAGCCCACATGGGACTGTTCCACATTGGAACAGGGAGAGGAGTAGCAGGAGCCACTTGCTGTTGATGATGGCTGGTGATGGTCGGTGGTGATGGTGGTGGTCAGCTGCCTTTAGAGAGAGGGAGAGGAGTTTGTGAAGATGGAAAATATTATTGCTAACTCAAAGAACAAATACAATAGGAAAGCTCTCTTTTATAGAGAGAGCATATCCTCTAAAACAAAGAGAAAACTAATAAAATCTTATCTCTAAAATAAGAAGGAATAAATCCCAAAACAAATCAAATCCTCTAAACAACTTTCCTAAAACCAAACATAACAAATAAGTAAAACTTACGCCTTAAGCAAATACCAAAACTAGACTCCTATTACCTAAAATCGGCATCCAAGGCACCTCTTGATCGGCTGCCACGTGGCACTGCCACATGGCTTGGCTGGCTGTCACGTGGCCTCTCTAATTCCCAACAGAATGAACACTTGGGTTTATGTGGAACCCCACTTATGAAGAGTGGAGGGAAAACCACAGGAGAAGGCTCCTGATAGGGTTGATTTCTGTATTAATCTTCTCAAACAAACATATGTGGGGTACATGCCTATTTATAGGTCACCTTACACAACACTCCACATTACACGATGTTGGACTAAATGACCACTACACATAATTCTCTCAACACTCCCTCTCAAGTTGAAGTATGGAATGCTTAGCTTGTAATACAAAGAAACCCTTCTATACAACAAAACAAAAAACTCTCAATTGGTACAATTGCTTCTCTTCTACAGACGACTGCTGCACTCTTGCTCATGGTTGTAAGGAGGTATGCTGATGACGACACATTAGTGAGGCTAGAGCTTGACGATGAATGGCTGTAGTTGGCTTAACATGGGCCTCTCCTATGGAGACCTTAACAGGTGCTAGTGGCTCTTCATTCAATATTTCTGACATGGGTCTTCCTCTGAGGATCTCGAAATTGGATCTCCCTCTTTTAAGTCCATAAAACTAGATCCCCCATGTAGAAACCTGACATGGGCCCTTTCTCTGAGGACCTCGAAACTGGATTTCTCTCCTTTAGATACCTCGAAACTCTGGACCTCCTAGAGTTGTGGCTTCTTATGTTGTGATCTCGAATAAAGGGACTTCCAAATGGGGGATGATTATAAGAGGATGTATACTCCCCTTTCTCCCATATTCTATAGGAGAAGAAAATAATAAAGAGAAGACATAATAAGATTGAAGAAGACCTTCTCCCCCTCTTCTCTTAAATATAATCATCATTTATTTATTTATTATTTTTCATCCCTTTTCTCTTTTTTTTTTCTTTTTTTTTATTCCCTTAAAATCTTCCTTGTTTTTTTTCTCTTTCTTTACTTTTTTTCTCCTTTTTTTTCTTTCGATACCCCCTGTTTTCTACTGTTTTCTTCCTTGTTCTCTTTTTTTAATCTATCTACCCCTCCTTTGCACTAAAAATAGTTCAACATGAGTCAAGAAAAGAAAAACAATAAAATAGAGGGGCAAAGATGTACGCGCCTATTTATAGGCCATCATACACAACGCTTCACTTTACACAATGTGGGACTAAATGGCTACCATGCACAATTCTCTAACGGTGATATTTGGATTGAAAATGGAGTCGAAGTTGGGCATGGTCAAACTTATTCCTTATCAAATGACTATTTTGATAGCCGTGTGGGATTTGCAAGCTGGTGGAGGAGGGGGGCTTGGGGTGAGGGATTTGGGGAGGTCAAATGATAGCTTGCTAGTGAAGTGGGTTGGGGGCCTCTTGGAGAGTAGGGAGGATTTGATGGGAAGGGTTTTCAGGACGGCTTATGGTGGCCCGCTGCATTGGGACCTCCTTATATCCCTGCCGAGGGATGTTTCTCACTTCTTGAAAGGTTTGTCGATGGTGGCTCCTAAGGTGCATAACTGTTTTATACCGGTGGTGGGGACGGGGGAGATCTTCAGGTTCTGGCAGGATGATTGGACAGGGCAAGGTGCGCTTTCTAGAAGATTTTCGAGACTTTTTGCTATGTTCATTTGCAAAGAGGCGTCTGTGGCTGAAGTCTGGGGAGGTGGATGGTGTCCGTCTTTTGCAGGGAATCTTTCAGATGTGAGAATTCATGATTTCCAGAGATTGCTTGAAGAGTTAGAAGGTCTGCAGCCGACATCTGGAAATGATATGTTTGGTTGGGATGAAGGAGATTTCTCAGTGGGGGCTGCGTACAGGAGATTGTCCGGCGGGTGTCCCACCGGTGATTTGGATCTGGTGAGAGATTGCAGACAGGTTTGGAAGGTGGCTTGTCCTTTGAAGGTCAAGATTTTTGTTTGGCTGCTTAGGAGGAGAAGACTCATGACTAAGGTGTGGAGGGCAAGATGGGCTCCTGGGGAGAGTAAGGTTTGCCCGTTGTGTGGAGGTGAAGATGAGGATGTTGACCACCTTTTCTTCTCTTGCCCATTTGTCGTGCAGATTTGGAGTCGTGTGGGAGCGGGGTGGTGGAGCTGTCGGTCTTTTGATGATTTTTGGAGCAGTTATAGAGGTGGAGGGGGTAATGCTGGGCAGAATATCTTCCGTACGAAGGAGAGGGCCAGACCGCTGGTGGTCCTCTAGGGTGTCTGGTTAGGAAGGAATGCTGTCGTCTTCAGAGGGCAGAGGCCTTATGTGGAGAATTTTGTGGAGTCTATTCTTGTTTTGTTTAAGCTTTGGAGTGAGTCCTTGTGAGTAAGGGGTCTTGGTGTTTGCCCCTTGTTTTGGTGTTGGCTCTTGGCTTTCTCTTTAACATATTTGGGTAGTTATCAATCTTGGATAACTACCCTTTCCTTTTTCAAAAAAAAAAATCAAATGCCTATTTTGTTGGTTAGTTATATATGCTTGGTGTGGTCATGATATATGGAAGTCGTTGGTAACTTGGTTCTCAGAAGAATCATAGATTCTTAGTGATTGATCCCTAACCGAAAGTCAAGGAGGTGACGTTGAATTGCACTTGGTACAATAATGTGCTATAGTTCTTTTACTCTACCGAACTTCAGAAGTAGACCTTGTACAATCTGGTTGTTTCTTGTTGCATGACATAACCACATCTTTTTTTTTTGAAAAAGGAAAGGGTAGTTATCTAGTGTGATAACTACCCAAGAATATATATAATAGAATCAACAACATCCATCAATATAACAGGTAGACCCCAAGGTCCTCCACTCACAAGGAATCAACCCAAAGAGTAAATAAGGAGTTAATAGACTCAACAAAATTCTCCACGTAAGGTCTCTGGCCCCTGAAAACCACCGCATTCCTGCCCAACCAAATACCCCAAAGAACTGCCAATGGCCTGGCCTTCTCCTTCTTCGTATGGAAGACGAAATGTCCACTAACACCACCTCCGCTTCTGAAGCTATGCCAGAATTCCTCGAACAGACGACACTCCCACCACCTCCTACCCATCTTGTCCCAAATCTGCACCACAAGGGCAAGTGAAAAAAAGGTGGTCAACATCCTCCTCATCACCACCACACAAAGGGCAGACCTTACATTCTCCAGGAGCCCACCTCGCCCTCCACACCTTAGTCACCAGCCTTCTCCTCCTAAGGAGCCAGGCAAAAATCTTGACCTTCAGTGGACACGCGGCTTTCCAAATCTACCTGCAGTCCCTTGCCAGATCCAGCTCCACCCCAGGACTAATAGTGGACAATCTCCTGTATGCAGTCGCTACCGAAAACTCACCTTCATTCCAACCAAACATGTCCGTACCAGACGTCGGATGTAGTCCCTCCAACTCTTCAAGTAAGACCTAAAAATCGTGCGCTCTCGCATCTGATAGGCTGCCTACGAAGCGCGGGCACCACCCATCTTCCCATACCTCAGCCACGGAAGCCATTTTGTTCTGGGACAAGGCAAACAGTCTCTGAAATCTTCTGCCAAGCGCTCCATCACCCGTCCAATCATCCTGCCAAAATATGAAAATCTCCCCCGTTCCCAACACAGGAACAAAGTAGTTCCTCACCTTAGGAGCCACCATCGACAAGCCTTTCAAAAAGTGAGAGCCATCCCTAGGTGGCGACACTAGGACATCCCAACGCACCGGGCCACCATACGCTGTCTCGAACGCCTTGCCCATCACATCCCCCCTACCTTCCAACAGGCATCCCACCCACTTCGCCAACAGACTGTCATTAGATCTCCCCAAATCCCTCACCCCGAGCCCCTCGTCTTCCAATGGTCTGCAGACTTCCTCCCAAGCAACCAACCTGGCATCTTGTCCACTTGTCCCCTGGTTGGACCAAAAGAAATTCCTCATAGCTCTCTCTTATCTTTGCAATCACCTGTCGAGGCATCTTCAGCACGGAAGTGAAGTACGATGGCATTGCTGACAGAACCGCCTTGAGCAGGACCAACCTCCCACTTCTTGACAGTAGCCTGGACACCCACCCCTCTAACCTCCCTTCCAGCCTCTCCACCAGGGAGGCCCAATCTCTCACCAGAATCCTCCCATCTGACAACGGTAAGCCCAGATATCTAATCGGGAGCTTAACCTGCTCTGTGCCAAGTCCCAAACTACACCCCCTCGCCTCTGCCTCAGTCAGATTGAAAGGGACGAAATCCGATTTAGCCAGGTTAATCTGCAATCCTGATGCCTCACCTAGTAAAAAGACAAGGAATCGCATTCTTCTGGCCTCCCTTTCTCCACCTTCAATGAAGAAGATCGTATCATCCGCATACTGAAGCAATGGGATACTTGTCCCATCTCTTAAGGAGAAACCTCTCATCAAGTTTCTCTCACATGACCTCTTAGCTGCCCTAGCAAGAGCATCCACGGCAATCACAAAGAGCATCGGGGCCAACGGACAACCTTGTCTCACCCCCCCTCCTTGGTTGGATCCAACCCCAGTTGGGTTTCCGTTGATAAGAGCCGAGAAGGACGTCGTGGTGATGCTTTTTTTCATCCAGTCAATCCACATCGGCGGGAACCCCCTCTTCACCAAGGACGTCCAAAGAAACGACCACTGGATCGAGTCATAAGCTTTGCTGAAATCGACCTTCCATAGGAAAGCCTTCTTATCTCTCTTCCAGGACGAAAGGATCTCCGAGGCCATCACATAGCCCTCCAAAATATTCCTGCCAGGAACAAAGGCCGTCTGCACCGAATCTACAATCCCACCCAGAGTCCTCAATCTTTTTGCCAGAAGCTTCGCCACCACCAAGTAGATAGCATTCGAGAGAGCTATCGGTCTGTACTCCTGGATCTCCTCAGCGCCCTCCTTCGGCAGCAGGAACATGTAGAACTTGTTTAGCCTATTGAATCCTGAGTTACCAGCTCTAAATTCTTGCACCACTTGCATCACGTCTTCTTTCACCACCGGCCAGAACTCTCTGTAGAAGGCAACCGGAAAGCCATCTGGCCCTGGACAACCATCCGCATTCAACCCCTAAATTGCCTCACGGACTTCATCGTCCCCAAAAGAGTCCGTCAAGAAGCTGGCGTCTGCCTCCCGGATCTGCGGTATCTTAGACCCTAACCATCTCCACCTTCCCCCCCGTCTCCACCCAGTAAAGTCTCTGAAGTATCTCGCAGCTGCCCCTCCCACCACCTCCCTTCCCACAAACTCCTCCCCATCCACCACCAATCTGTCAATCCAGTTCCTCCTCCTCCTACCTGATGCAGCCATATGAAAAAATCGGGTGTTGGAATCGCCTTCCTTCAGCCACTTCTGCCTAGACCTCACCCTCCACTCCATCTCCACCTTCCGGTCTTCCTCCTGTATCACCTGAATCTGTCTTGCTCTGTGAACCCTATCAGCGTCTGAAAGGAGACCAACGTCCTCTGCCCTGTCCAGACATGCAATCTCTGCAAGAGCCTCCTTTTTCTTCCTCCCACGTTCCTCCTTAATCTGCTTGATACGGGTCTTCAAGAAGGATCTCAAATCTCTCAATTTTGCTTCCAATCTGGCAGCCGCCGAACCATCCGCCTGAAAAGACCTCCACCGTTCCTCTACCAACCCCCTGAAGCCCTCCTCCATGAGCCACGCCTTGTCGAACTTGAAATAAGTATCATGCCTCCATCCCTCGTTCGATAACCACAACAAGGGGGTGTGATCCGAGAACGGACGCTCCAGGGATCTAACCTCCGCCATCGGGAACAACTCTGCCATCGCCGTTGAGACAAGAAATCTGTCAATCCGGGATCGCTGTCCTCCAGAACTCCTCCACGTGTATAGACATGACAACGGTGGCATATCAACCAGCCCCTGATCCGCTACAAAGCCTGCAAACGCCTCAGAGCCCTGGTCCAATCCCCCTCGGTCACCTGGTCTGTCTTCTGCCCGCAGAGTAATATTAAAATTTTCACCAACCAGCCAAGGTATCCCCTGAAAAGCTGCTGCGACCTGGCTCAGATCTTCCCACAAGGCTTGTCTTCTCCGACCCTCCGTCGTGCCATAGACCGAGGAAAGGAGCATACATGTGTCATCCCGGCGTCTTTGAAGTCTAACAGTGACAATATGGGACCCAACCAGAGAGTCCAGCAAGGAGAACTCTTCCTCCTTCCATCCCACAGCAATTCCCCCCGCACTTCCATCCGCATCCAAGGCCAAGAAACCCCCAAAAACACCTCCCCCCACCTCCCTCCACAACCTTCCATCACAGCTCCCCCACTTCGTCTCCTGGAGAAAGACTACATCAGGCCCCCATATCTGAATATACCCCCGTAGAGCTGCCCGCCTCGACGGGTCGTTCAGACCCCTCACATTCCACGATATGACCTTAGTCATGAGGACCTCCGGGAACCTCCTCCTGGCGTCATCCGCCTAAACCCCATCAATGCGGCCACATCATCCTCCTCTTCCATCAACAAACGCAGATCATTCGAGTTCCCCTCACAACCACCCACCGCCCCTCCTCGCCCCGCAGCCTCCACACCTCCTGCGGCCACCATCTGCGTGTCCCCCAACACCATAACCTCACCCTTAGGCAGCCAAGTCTCCGCACTGTCACCACATCCACCAGCTTCCCAGCTCCACCACCAGCTCTCGCTGCCTGTTGCCCCTCCACCATTGCAGGGGACCCCGGAGTAGATATCCCCTCGTCATCGACCTCAGCAAGGGCCGCCGCAGTCGACCCAGCTCCATCGGTGGCTCCCAGCTCCATCGGTGATCGGCGTCGGTCGACCCTAGCAACGCCCCCAGTCGAGGCCTTCGGAGCCTGCCCCCTACGGTAAAACCATCGTGGTCTGTAGACGAGCCGCTGTGAGCCAGACAGCCTCCGCTCTCGTCGCCGCCCGCTCCCCTCCCCGCCAGTCGCACCTTGCCCTGTCGCCTGGACTGGTCTGGCCAAGGTGCGTTTGAGCTACATACGCCCCTAGTCGAGGCCTTCCGAGCCTGCCCCTATGGTAAAACCATTGTGGCCTGTAGACGAGCCGCTGTGAGCCAAGACAGCCTCCACTCTCGTCGCCGCCCGCTTCCCTCCCCGCCAGGTGCACCTTGCCCCGACATAACCACATCTTTACCTTATTTAAATTTCCTCTGAGCTACATATTCAACCTCATCAACTATGGGTGGTTTCAAATCCTCATGGATATGAACCCCATTATGAGTTTTCTTATGACATGTTCCATGTGAGTGTTTCATGGAACATAGATGAATAGACTAACCACATTATCAACATGGGTGATTAGTGTCATTGGAGTCGAAGTACATCTTTTGAAGAACTACAAAATATTATCTTGCCTTACTTCATTGAATACTTCCTTTACAAGGCTAAGTGCATAATTAGGTTGAATTGGTGCATTTAGCCACTTCAATGAAATATTTGATAGTATCAAAATCCTTGGATAGATATGTTTTTAGCTTCTAGTATTCTTGGATATCATTAGCAATGAAGAGAATGTCATCTATATGCACCAAAAAGATATGATTAATACATCCAATTTCACAATATAATATTACCTTGTTATGACATGTTCCTTCCTCTCGGCGTTGGGCAATGGTGATAACTTTAGGTTTTGGGGTGATGAATGGTCGGAGGAGGGAAATTGTCAAACTTGCTACCTCGCCTTCACAGGCTGGTAGTTGAGAAGCATATCACTATTATTGGAGTCTGGGAACAATCTTCCTCATTATGGGCACCTATCTTGGGGACAAGGCTGTCTGAGGCTAGATTTTAATATAATATTACCTTGTTATGACATGTTCCTTCCTCTCGGCGTTGGGCAATGGTGATAACTTTAGGTTTTGGGGTGATGAATGGTCGGAGGAGGGAAATTGTCAAACTTGCTGCCTCGCCTTCACAGGCTGGTAGTTGAGAAGCATATCACTATTATTGGAGTCTGGGAACAATCTTCCTCATTATGGGCACCTATCTTGGGGACAAGGCTGTCTGAGGCTAGATTTTAAGATTTCCAGGTACACAAGTTTATTGTTTGAGTTCTAGCCGGAGGCATCAGGTCGTGATCGCTTGGTCTGGGGGGATGGTCATTTCTTGATGGCTAAGGCATGTGAGGTGCTGCAGGGTCTTTTGGATCTGAATGATGAGTTGATGATCGACTGCGATCTTCTATGGAAGAAGATACCCCTTAAAGTCAGGATTTTCTTGTGGCTATTGAGAAGGGAAAAGGTGGTTACAGAAGCTTTCAGAAGGGGTTGATTGGATGATCCTGATGTCTCTTGCACGTTATGTGGTCGGGAGGACGAAGATATCTCCCACCTCTTTTGCTCATGCTGTTTCTCGACTGATGTTTGGATGGCTGCTTGGATCTAGAGAATTGATATCTCCAACCTTGAGAGTTTCTAGAGAGGCTTCCAAAGTGGTATACAGATTAGCACGATGGAGTGGATTAAGGTGGCAGCAATGCTTTGGGCCACATGGCTTGAATGTAACAATGTGGTGTTTAGAAGGGAAAGGGTCTAGGTGGAGAATATCGTGAGGGAGGCAGATTGTCTTTGTGATTCTTGGTTGTATGTCTTGTAAATTCGTTCCTTTGGCTTTTTAATTGATTTGGATGGCTACCAACCTTCGATAGCCATCCTTTTTTCCTCTAACAAAAAAGAATAATCCTTAAATAGTCAAAGTAAGTCTTGGGAGATGGGTTCAATCTATGTAAAAATTTAGTTGAATTGTAGAACTAAGGGCAATACATATACAACTTTATCTCTTCCAATTGCTTGTTAAGAAGTCATTACCAAGGCATACCCTTCTTCCTCTCAAGGTATACCCCTCTAACCTCTCCCTCCCCCCTTCCCATGCACAAATAGCAATCAGCACTAGGAGGATGAGTGAATAAGAGGGTCTCTCCTTAAAAAGATATTATCTCATGCCAGTGCCACAAAGGAACATTGGAACACCCTTTTAAGCAATCTTGACTATTAGAATCAGGCCCTTCCATGTTAAGATTCTTAAGAAATTGGCTGATGAATAGAGAGATTAAAAGAAATTAGACCATAAGGATATGAGAACTTAGCATGGAAAACCCTTAAAAGAAAAGAGGGTAAAAGACATTACCAAAGAAAACTACTCCCTTATTTGAAGATGAGATGGAGTGCAAGCATATTTATAGACTAAATTCCATATCACTTATGGGAAGAGGGATATAATTGCATATCATAGCAATCACACCAATTATGAGAGTCCCATGATTAAAGATATTACGATTGAGTAATGTATCATTCATGACATCTATGAGAAATTCCATAATAAAAGCTATTGTGTGATTGATTGTATCAATCATGCTAACCATGGGAGATTTCATATGAAGACAATCCATTGAGATTCCCACAGTCAGTGCAAATTTGGAAGGTGTTCAAGGCATGATCTCAACATTGGCCATGTAAAAATATGAGTTCAAGGAACGATCTCAACATTGACCATGTAAAAATATGAATTAACACTTTTTTTAAAAAAAAGAGAGATTAACCAATGAAAATGCACTCAGGGAAAGGGAATTGTATTTAGGAGCATATTCATGTGCAACAATCACCTTAAGCGGCAAAGCAAAATCCTTTTTGTTAGTTTGAGTATGTATGGGGTTAGTGGTGGTCAACATAGATAGCATCATTCAAATAAATGTTTGTCGGTCATATTTTCAATTTGAAAAGAGGGCATTATTTGTTGAACATATTTGGAAAAGAGGGCACTATCAACCTTGGGTAGGTTTAAGGTTCAGGGGATGGAGGTGGGATCCCTAGCCATCACCTACCTTCGGCTTCCGCTTTCAGACAGGCGACTTCGACTGTAGGATTGGATCCCATTGATAGAGAGGTTGGAGATAAGGGTGGTGGGGTGGGCTTCTGGGCTCCTATTAAGGGGAGGAAGACTCATGTTACTTAGGTCGGTGTTGTCATCCATGCTGGCCTACTTGTTGATTTTCAAAACCCCACACCAGGTTGAGAGGAAAATGACGGGGGTGCTATGCGACTTTCTGTGGTCCAGCTTTGGAAGTGCGGGGAAGGTTACCAGGTTTGTTGCTTGGGAGGATGTCTGCCGACCGATCCAAGAGGGGGGCCTGGGAGTGAGAAAGGTAGAGCATGTCAATCAGAGTCTTCTTGCTAAGTGGATAGCCAAACTGGTGGGGGGTAAGGAGGGCTTGTTGGAGGATGTGATGAGGGGATGCTATGGTCCTTTTGTCTCGTGGAGGCTGCTATCTACACCAAACAGGGGGCGTCATACTTCATTAAGGGGTTAAAAGAGGTTGCCTCGAGGGTCAGAAACTCTTTGTGTCGATCCTGGGGGATGGACGAGACTTCAAATTCTTATTGGACGATTGGCTGGGAGATGGACCCCTATGCGAATGGTTTCCTAGACTTTACTCTAGAGCTGTTGATAAGGATGCTGTGGTCAAGGCTTGCTGGAATGGCGCCTGGTGCCCGAGGATCAGAGGAGCATTGTCTGATATGAGCTTTGAGGAGATGCAAGAGTTGCTTAAGACCCTAGAGGGGTAGGGCTTGGAATGAGATAGAGACAAGTTGTTTTAAGATGATGGAGACTCATCTGTGCGGAAGGCCAATTGTAGCCTGTCATGGGTCGATCAGTCGGGTTGAGATTGATTTGGCATGGGATTGCAGGAGGGCAAGATAGGCACCAGGGATGGACACCACTTGTTAGATGTGCGGTGTTGAAGAGGAAGACAATTAACACCTCTTCTTCAGATGCGATGTGGTGAGGCAGGTTTGGAGTCGAGTTGGTCCTATGAGGATTGATGCTTCCAGTATGGAGGTGTTTTGGATGAACTTCCACAGGGGTAGCTCTGAGCCTGGTGGGTCCGTCTTTAGATTGAGAATGGAGAGGGCTAAGGTCCTAGCGGTCTTTTGGGGATTTGGCTAGGGAGAAATAGAGTGGCGTTTAGGAGGGATAGGCCTTATGTGGAGTATTTTTTTGCCTCCATCTCCTCCCAGCTTGTTTTTTGGGAGACTGCACGTTGATATAATTGTGTATCTTTTTGGCCCTTGAGGCTTGGTAATACATTGGGTGGGGCCTACTTGACCCTCACCCTTTTCCCTTTCAAAACAAAAAAAAACCTTGGGTAGGTGCCTATGCTTTGAAATCTAAATTTTGTTGAGGATTACAGGTACAAATGATATCTGACTTGTGATGCCATGTGATCCCATAAGTACTCCTAAGCATAATTACATTTGATGGCCTTGATACACTGGCCAGTTTGAGTATCTATCATGGCAAAGACTATGCAGTTTTAGGGACTTCATCTGTACCCTTCAAGGGATGCAACTTAATCCAATGCAATAATTTTACATATGCTACCTATATATGGACTCTCATTTGGACATCTCCTCCTAGTTGCTATGAAGTTGACTATGCTTTACCTTTGCTCTTTTCTATAGGGAAGAGGTGTTAGGTTTTGTAGAATGCTAGATTCCTAGCAAATTTTTGATAGTTGGTGCTTTTCTTGTATATTTCACATGATTTTTGGTCAAAGCTGTATATCTTACTGATCTGTGACGGATGTATTCGCAATGACTGGTGCATTCACATGGTTTGTACTCGTCAGTAGAAGACATCTGAAAGCACACATGTATGCTTTGCCCAATGTGCAAGTATATGGATTTATTTTCTTATAGTTATCTATAGAAGGCTTATCTAACTGTGTGAAAATCTCTATAACTGTGTAATATCTTTAGATGAATTTATCTATTGGTCTTATGGCTTTTTGTGCTCAAATATGGAATTATTTCATAAGTAATTGTAAGTTGGTAACTAATACCTTGCAGATTCTTTCAGATCCTGAGAGAAGGGCTCACTATGACAGATACCTGCATTCTCAAAGAGAAGTGCTAAAGTTGCAGTGGCAGCAGCAGAGAGAGCCATCTATTTACACCTACAATTCTTCTGTCTCATGGTCACATGAAGTGGAAGTTGTGGAATGGTTGAAATGTTACAAGCTAGCTGTTGATGACATCCTTTCTCGAAAAAGGTATGCAAATGGCTCTGGTTATTGGAATGATATTCAAAATGGGCTATATGCAGCTATACATGCTGCATATTATGGTCCTCTTGTCGAGACAATAGAAGTCCTTCCTGCTTGCTTTGAAGCTGAGGAGAGATCTACGGGTGGAACCTCTGAGGTTCTGCATTTGGTTTCAGGGTGTGATCTTTTTGGAATTGTTTATGTACTCGACCAAGTTCCTATTCTATGTCATAGCCATTATAGGAGATTAGATAATTTTGCAAAGGAGGGTTCTGCAATTTGTGACTCAGTTGAGAGTAACCCTACTACAATGGATATGCCACCTTCAGAAGATATACAGAAGTCAGAAATGCCTCTCAACAATTGTGGTGCTAATACTTCTGATGCTTACAAGGACTTGAAATTGCAGATTTCTGGGCGAGTAGTGGCTAGAGCAACCAGAATTCCTTCAAAAGCAAATTCCAGCAGCAGCTCAGCTGAAGACTACCATGACAAAATACACATCTTTCTTAAATGGAATGAGGTTCATATGAATCTAATCAAAGAAATTTGTCCAGATTACGCTTTATCTGATGCACATGGATCAATGATTCTCTTGGGGACAATAAAAGGTCTAGGAACCGGTCCTGAAGAAGGATCTTGTTTTGTCTATGATAGAAGTGGTGCAAAAACTCATCTGATCATGAAGCATAGAACTTTGCTGGTTTGTATATGCCTCAGTATCTCTCTCTTTTTTGTTCATGCAAGTTATATATATATCCCGATTCATATCTTCTCTTTCCTGATACTTATTTTTGTATGTTTTCCCAAGTAGTTCTCATGCCTACTCTTCTTATCACGGTTTTTCCATGCCGCTAGCATGCTGGTGAAATGGCCCATTTTGACAAATCGCATGACCAATATGGCCGACATTCATAGTGGTGCATACCAATGGTATACAGCTGGTATGCTGACATTATGGACTGGTATTAGTGATCTTGGCGAAATTTCGAAGTTTAGGGGCGAAATTTCCCTAAAAAGAATGTTTTTTAATAATGTCATTAATCTGTTTCTCAGGCTTAAATGTGTATCCTTGAGTGATTTTCATGCTTATTGAAATATGCAATTTGCTTGCTCTTGTTCAATCTTAGTAGGGGGGGGGAATTAGTAGTTGTTTTGTAGTTAGTCAAATTGTGCTTTCATATCATAATTTCTCATGCTTAGATGTGACTTCTTGAGTGATTTTCATGCCTAATGGAAGTTGGAAATTTACTTGCTCTTGTTTGATTAGCAGTTGCTTTGTAGTTGCAATTGTATTTATCTATTTGTACTTCTAGTTTAGTTTCCAATTTTCCGTATTGCTTGCCTATCTTATTTTGCATTTGTTTTAGCATAGTGTAATATTTAGTTGTAACATAGTTAGCTTTAAGTAAATTATGTGTGTTTTGTGCCCCCTCGTGGGGGTCAACTTGACTTGGGATTACTACACACACTTTAATGTGTGTGTATTATACATATGTACAAATACAAACATTGTAAATATATGCATGCATTTGTGTATGTCACATAGGTTTAGATATTTGTGCATGTATGCATGCATGTATTTGTCCCATGTATCCATGCATGTGTTTTTAAGTATTATCCAACCTCCTCCTCACCTCCGACCACCTCCTCCGCTCTCCCCCTCTCCAAGCGACGACCTTGCCCTCGCCCTCTGCCTCCTCTCTTTCCTGCTCTGCGAGGGCTACCTCTCCCCAACTGCTTCACCTACTAGCTTGCATTCAAGGCTGCGTCAGCGTTTTGCGACGATTGCCTCGGTCGCGCTCTACAGGTTGGTCTCTAAGTCCCGGCAACCCCTTCGCACGAACGCATTCGTCTCGAACTCGCTTGTCCACATGTACGCGTCGTGCGGCTAATTGGACTCTGTATGCAAGCTCTGCACGAGGATGCCTCGTAGGGACGTGGTGTTGTGGAACTCGTTGATCTAGGCGCTTGTGGACGCTACGCGATGCGCGGAGGCTGTGGCGATGTTTCAGGCCATGGAAGGCGAGGAAGACCAAGTGAGGCCTAACAGGGTGACCATGGTGGGCTTGCTCACCATGTGCGGGAAGATGGGGGACCTCGATCAGGACAAGAGCTTCCACCGCTACCTCGAGAGCCAAGGCATCAAGCAGGACGTGATATTGCACACGCCCTGTTGAACATGCCCGTCAGGTGTGAGAGTTTGCAAGATGCACTCAAGGTGTTCGACGAAATGCCTGAAAGGGATGTCTTCTCGTGGATGACGATGGTCGTAGGGCATGCGAGGTTCAATGACTACTACTATGTCGCGAGGCAAGTCCTCAACCAGGTGCCTGCCCTATGGATCGCGTCATGCAATGCCCTGATCTCCATATGTGAGTAGAGCAGCCAACTGAGGGACGCCTTCCATGCCTTTTGTGAGTGCCTAGTGCATGGACAGCCTGACGAGGTGACCCTGGTGTCGGTTATTTGCATGCGCAGTGCTGGGCTCGGGGATCCATGCCTACCTTATATCAATCAAGTAGGAGGTGGTTGGATAGAGGGGGTGGAGGAGGTTGTTGAAGGTAAGGAGGGAGGGAAGTGAATTTGGGGGGGGGGGGGGGGGTGTGTGTGTGTGTAAATTTTTATTACATTTCAGTCCAAAACCGTTAAGTTTAACAGCTATGACTAACGGAGTGACAAATATAAAAACGTGACTTTTTCAATGGTAAAATTAATAATATAGCGAAGTCAATGGTAAATAAGTAATTTAAAAGATTTAATGGCATATATGTAAAAATCCATTTGATCTTTGATCGATCAATTATTTAAGTTGATCGATTAATTGTTTGATTGGTTGATGCTTTTGCGTGGAAAATATATTCGAATTGCAAGTCCATTTGGTCAATCTATTGAGTTAATCGATTAATCTCATTATTTTGGTCTATCAATTGATAATTTGTACTTAGTCATAAAAAGATGTTAATCTAATAGGAAAAGTGTGAAAATGTTATGAGATTTCTTACATAATTTCTAGACTTAAGACACCTCAAGTAAAACATACATTGACTCTTCACAATAATCTTCATTTTGATCCACATAGAGAATAATTTGATTGGATCTTAAAGATTAGTTCATAATACAATGTAATTTTGCTTATTCAAAATAGAGGTCTCAACAGCTACACGAGGCAGAGGTCGGTGTCGTGGGCCCATTAGGAGAGGATTCCTGGCTTGCATGTATTGTAGGAAGTTAGGGCATATGGAGAATAATTGTTGCACTAAGTATGGTCGCTCTCCCATGTCCTATCAGGCTGTTGCTACCATAGCGTAGCCTATTGATACTATACCTATGCGTAAGGTTGATTATTATGAGCTACTTCAACGCCTTAAACAGTTGTCACATGAGGCATTTACTTTAGAGATTGCTGCTTTCGCCACCTTGTTATAGAGTTTGTCCTCTCCACTTATGCTGATGCTCCTTGTGATACTGACCGGGATACAGATTGGTTGGTTGGCTCTGGCGCTTCGTGGCACCTTAGAAGAGATCAGAGGTGTTTCCATTACATTAGACCTGTTCCTCTAGGGAAGACAATGTGTAACTAGTAGATGCGAGGCACTCCTGGATTGCTGGACATGGGAAGGTCTCACCCCCAATATGAGACTTACAAATGTTTTTCTTGTGTCTGATTTTCCTATTAGTTTGCTATCAGTTAGTAGAATAATCAAGGAACTGAATTATTGTGCTATATTTGATGCCACTACTTACACTTTTTAGGTCATGTTTGTTTCGCGGATTTATTTTGCGAGATAGCAATTTAGGTGTGCGGAATTGTGTCGATCCCGGGATTGGAGGCTATGAGTGTTTGTTTTTTCTATGTGGCAATCCCTTGGATTATAACGAGTAATCCTGCGTTTGGCAGGATTAGAGTGTTTGTTCGCAGGGATTGGAATCGTAGATAACACAATAAATAAATAATTCACCGGTGGATAGTGATAATCCACCGATGGGAAGTGATAATCCACCGGTGGATTCAAAGACGTACGCAACAAATGAGTAGTCACAATCAGATGCGTGGACTTGAAAAAATATGAAATACACTGGTGGATTCAAAGAGTCGGTACGTAAGCCTAAGTTCAAACAATGTAACCATCACTTGCATTCACTTTCCATTGGTGGAGAATACGTTGCGTCCTCTTGAACCCTCATTCCGTTCATCGAGCTTGAAAGCCTCTTCGCAAATGGCAATGGATGCAAACAACAGCAAACCGAGGTACACAATTAACTTGCAGTACATTACTATAGGGTTCGAGAAAACAATACTCTTGTATGTACAGATTTCTGTGAACATCGATGGAGTGGTTGGAGCCTTTACTTTCCTTTAGCAATAGTACAATCAATCGGTGGAAAGTACTTCGTGGAGGGAGGGAAATGGTTAGGTTATCCCAAGTGTTTTGATGCGAGATTGAACCAGTGCTGTCAAGGTGCTTGTGTAGGTGCGCCTAGGTACTCACCTAAGGTGAGGCAATGTCCTGACATCTTGACAACCCTCAAGTGAGGCGATTTGGTCTAGGTAATGCCTAGGTGAGCACCTCACCTTAAGGTTCTCGCTTAGCCAAATATAGAAAGGAATTAAGCAAAAGCCCCTTCCATACTATATTAACATGGAAATAAGCCCCTCCAAAAGCCCTAAAACAACCCCTTGCCTCCTAAAACCCCATTGCACCTCTATCTCAAATATTACAGCTCCTTCGCTGAAGTTTCTCCTCATTGTCAAGCTTTTACCACTGGCACTTGTTCTCATCGTTGAGCTTCTCTCTGCTACCAAGCCTACCTTTGCTACTTACTGAGAGGGTATCTCTTTCTCTCTCTCTCTCTCTAAGCTTTTGCTTTCACTCTCTCTATATCTCTTTCTTACACTCTCTCTACCTCACTTTTTCAAACTCTCTTTGCCCCTTTCTTATGCTCTGTTTCTTGTTCTCTATTTCTATCTCTCTCTTTCTTTTTGGAAGACATGGGACCTTGATTGATATAAGATTTGTTGATTTTATTCATTTTTTTATTATTTTATTCATATTCTAGTTATATGATCTTTGGTGATGCTAGGATTTGCTTTTGGACGTGCTTTCTATGAATTTCATGGTTAGACTTGTATTTTTTCTTATGAAAAGTAATTTTTATTGGGCATTTTATATTTTGTTTGGCATTTTTGCTTATTATATTTTGCTGATGAATCCATGCATGAGATTGTGAGAATATCTAATTTTATTGATATTTTATATATTTGTTTTCAAAAAAATTATAATTTAGTGCCTCATTTGTCTTGGGCAAGCGCCTAAGCAAGCACTTAGTGCCTTGAGCACTTTGGACCATTCTCGCCTTTTAACGCCTCTCACCTTTGATAACCCTGGATTGAACCGATTGAATGTCTCTTTCCACCGATGGGAAAGGGCAATGTATCAGTTGATTTCATATATCAACTGGTTGATTTTAACTATCCATCGGATGAATGCACAAATCCACCGAAGGATTGTAGCAATCAACCAGTGGATTTTAATTGTCTACCGTCTGGGAATGGTAATATACTGGTGGATTGTACGAAGGAACCCGTGTACTTGAGGTATCCACTGGTTGGTTGCACTTGACAACTTAATTCATGGGAGAATCCGTCGGTTGATTTCATAAATCAACCGGTTGATTTTAATTTTCCATCGGATGAATTACAATCCACCGGTGGATTCTAGCAATCAACCTATGGATTTTAATTGTCCATTGGTGGAAAATTGTAATGCATTGGTGGCCTGTACCAAAGAATGGTGGAGTTGAGGTATCCATTGGTGGGAAATGGTTAAGCACCGGTGGACTCCAAGAATCCATCGATGGGAAAGGAAAATGCATCTATATATTACATCAATCCACTAGTTGATTATAAATAATCCACGGATGGATTTATGAAGTTGACATCTTGTTGACGTTTTACAGGGATGTTGACCACAAGTGTACCCTCCTATTCATCAAGAAGGCGCTTAAGGTGGTTAGGGATGATGTCAAGGAGGAGTTTGGGAAGATTCCTTTTGCTGAAATGGTTAAGTTATTCTCTCAATTGAAGGACAGGGAATTGTATAGATAGCTCATTCGCACATATAATATAGAGATGGAGTTTGAGCTTGGAGAACTAAGGTTGAAATTCACTTGCGATCATATAAAGAAGATGATAGGCTTGAGGAATGAAGCTGGTACTGATTGGTGGGAAGAAGAATCCCAATGACGGACTTAAGTTATGGATTGAGAACTTCTCCAATGTTAAGCCAAATGTTAGGATTTTGGTGGAGAAATTATAGCAATTTAATTTAATGAAGAAGGGAAGAAGGGGAAAACAAAAAAGAAGGAATTCGCAAGTGCAAAAAGAGACAAAGTTGGTTCTCATAACAGTTGGGTTGTTCTTATTGCCGTATGGAGATCAAGCCATCATCACATCGCTCTTCGACATAGTTGAAGACTTTTTAGTCCATTCGTACAACTGGGTTGAAGTCATTTATGACTTCCTCCACGAAGGGCTCCAATAGAATAAGGTTAAAGAGCAAGTCCTTCTGAAAGGTTGCGCCTTGTTGCTACCAATGTGGGTAATCGAGATGTTTAGGGTTATGGACCCAATGAATGATGACGCATAACTCGTCCTTGACAGATACAACCACGAGAAGACCTTCACAGAGTGAGCTAATAGTATTGGTCTTCCATTGACGGCAGTGACGAAGGAAGCTTATCGAGTCCCCATTTGGGGAGGTGTATGAGGAAATGGAAAGAAAGCGAGATGCTTCTACATTAGGCACATCGAAGGACGAAGTAAGAAAGAAAAGAAGATGAGGGTGAGCGGCTAACATCAAGTGATTTTGTGGGGGAGAGAGCAGATGAAGAGGAGAGCGAGAGGCGTGAGGATGGGAAAGGAAATGATGGGGGAAAGAGCAACAAAGCCGAAGATGGTCATGGTTGAGGAGAGGTATTTGAAAAATTTGAAAAAGGAATTAAAGAAGTCAAGGAGGGAGAATATTAACTTAAGATGAGTAATTACCCAACTCATTGAAGAGAAGGAGGCTTTTGAGGGAGAGATTGAGATAATGGAAGGTTTGTTGGGTTGTTTGGGTGAGGATGGGAGTGAAGGTGGGGAGCAAAGGAAGGCATTAGGGGAGGGAGAGGAGAAAGACATGGATGGGGAGGTTATGCATGAGTTGGGGATGGAGGAAAATCAATTGGTAGTGTGTGAGGAAGGATGAAGTGAAGAAGAAGAATGTCAACATGTAGAGGGGGTTGAAAATCAAGGGCAGGGTGAGGGTTGTAGGTTCCCTACTAGGAGGGGTAACGTAATAAAATGCGGAAATAAATATAAACAATATCACAGAATAGACAACCACACGAATACACAAAGATTTTTAGGTGGAAACTCAAACCGGATGAAAACCACCACCTAACCCTCTCGAGTTAGGATTTTCTGATCAACCTAGTTGATCAAATCCACTAACCGAATCACTTGAAAATGAGGGTGATTCAACCTCAGTACAACCACGTTACAAGTACGAGGGTAGCGTTCCTCAACCCCTTCTCTCCACGAGAAGGATTTTGTCCCACGAAGGAGACGGGAATTCGCACGAGAAGGATTTTGTCCCACGAAGGAGACGGGAATTCGCAAAGCGAATACCCAACTAAATAACAAAGATAAAATAAACAACAAGTCCTATAGAGTCAACAAAGTAATTATGAACCTAGCTTCTATAGGAATTAGGAAACTCCCCTTTGCAAGGAGTGCGTCGAGTTGATGACGTGGTGCGTGAGTCACGCGACGGCGCAACTTCGCTCTCGTGAACAATGGCGGGAGAGTGGGTGCGCAACACTTGATGCTCTCTAGAGAATGGAACTAGAGCTTGGAGAGCAAGGGCTTCTCTTGGACACAAAAGAGTGGAACTAAGTTGCTTAGGTGTGTCTCTTGTTTCTCTTAGTGTGTATCTTGTATTATCTAGGTGTGTAAAGGCTCCCCTCTATTTATAGAGGCCTTAGGAAGGCTTTGGAAGGCTTAGAAAAGTTTCCATAGCCGTTGGGTACAAAGTCCAAGTGAATCAGCTCGAAATCAGGAACAATCATTGTTCTGACAGGCTTATCAGACGTCTAATTCTAGCATCAGACGTTTGGAAGTTCACTTTAAGACGTCTGATTCCAAGGTCAGACGTCTGATTTTGGGTGGGTCTCTCCCTGACTTGGATCAGATCTAAACAGGGTTTTTGCGCAAGTCCATCAGACGACATATAGGACGTCTGACACTATGTCTGAACGTCTGGAAACCTACTTTTACTGTGGGAATTGATTTCCAAACGTTACAACGGCTAGAAAATCTCTGAGAAGAGATTTTGGGTCAGCCGAGGCAAAACGGTCATTTATCAAACGTCTGGACAGTCCTATGGACGTCTGATAAGGCTCTAACGGTCATATCTCAGTGTTTGGTAAGCCAACCAACGGTCCACTAATTGGACGTCTGGCAAATCCATCAGACGTCTCTTAAGACGTCTGGTCTAAGGTATGGATGTCTGATTTCATCAGACAGAACTAACTATGTCCAGCCTAACAGTTATCAGACGTCTTAAACAACAGTCAGACATCTTAAAATACTTTATCAGACGTCTGATTTTAGAATTAGACGTCTGGAGGTGCTGTTTGAACCCTATATTGATTTTCTAAGTGTTCTACAGAAAACCTAAGTATCCTAGGGTTGTGCAGGTGTTCCTAGGACTACTGTTAGGGTACTTTGAGGCTCTTTAACATGAAATATCTAAGGAAATAAAGAGCAATAAAAGAATCGAAAAATACAACAAGTACAAAAGAAGGAAATCTATCATATTCTTCATTTCCTTCCATCTTTAATATATCGCTCCTCGCGAATCTCTTCTGTTTTCCATCAAGCTCGTCCAATCCGTCCTGGATGCGAGCTCGAACTCCGTCTAATCACGTATCCATTTGCGATTGACCTGAAATCTAGGACTCAAAGTGCAAATGTTAAATGACACGTGTTTTGTTATCATCAAAACAAATGATCGTAGTGCTCTAGCACCAACAAGGGTGACTCTTTCTGTTGATTTGCATGTTGAGGGAAGATGCGAAGAAGTGGTTGAACATGAAGTGGAAAGAGAGGGCAATGTGCAGCTTGACATGCCTGTAGAGGGAGGTCAACAGGATAAGGTTGGGGAGCGTAGAGGTGAGGATGAGCACCACGAGGAAGGAGGGCTCCAGGAGGTCGAAGTTGAGGTGCCTTTGACCAAGCATGGGGAGAGAAGATCCCAACCAGCTGTTCAAGTGTGTTTGCACAACTTTCGTAAATTTGAATATATAAGGTAAGTTAACAGATTGATTTTCATGGTTAACTGGTTGAAATTTATAATCAATCCAGCAGATGATTATTTCAATGAATCAATTGGTTTTTGGAATCAATTGATTGCTTATTGGAATCAACTAGTTGCTTATCGAAATCAACTGGTTTTGTATTCTAATCCATTGGGTGTGTTAAAGTCAATTGGTTGATTGCGATTATAAATCGATGGGTTATCGCCAATTGTTGGAATTGAAAATTGTAGCTCCGTTGAGAATCAATCGGTTGGTGTTTTTTGTCAACCAATTGTTTTTTAAATCAACTAGTTTTTTAAATCAACCGGTTGATTGGCTTACTCAACCGATGATTCCTCGCACTCAACCGACGTGTTTCTTATAACATCGGTTGATTCCCAGTGCATGTTCCATTGGTTACCTTAGATTAGGTTGGTTGTAGGATGATCCGTCTGTTGGGGTTGTTCTGGGTGAGAGAGGAGAGGGATGTAGACATCAAAGTTGATGAGGAAGTGCTAAAGAAGCTCCTCATCCTAAGACGAGCTACAAAACAAATGGCAAATAAACCTCCACTGAAGGTCATGCAACCAAAGAAACCCAGGACATTTAGGAAGATTACAAACCTTGCTAGAGAAATGTTGAAGTGCATGACAAATTGATGATTGATTGATTGACGGAGATCCAGGAAAATAAAGAACAAGTATCATGGAGAATGGGTCTTAAGTTTGTGGAGCGGAAATCAATGCACAATCTCCTAGTAACAAGTGGCTTCATGGATGGCAAGGTTAGTAAAGGTACAAATTACATTTAATATAGTGATCCACTTGTATGTCTCTAACATTTGAGTAATTCATAGATCCTAGATGGAATAGTTGAAGTACTGAAGGACATGGTTATAGACGAGGGAACAAGAACAAGGACTCTTGTCTTCGACATTAATTTTTTTATTTTGTAAAGTTTAACATGGAAAGAATTGATGACTATATTAAGGATGCCGATGATATGTAGGCTTCTTGTAAATACATTGTGATACCAATGTGCATGCGAGAAGTTGCGCATTGGGCACTTGTGGTCGTTGATATTGCCCACAAGATAATGACCCATTACGATAGTGACATCAAATACTACCTGGAGAAAACACACAATGATGTGCTTTTGCTTGTGATGTGCTTTTGCTCGTAAGTGTTTACTTTTGATGCATTTGGTTCATTGTTACCTTATAGCATCAGTACCCATGTAATTTGACATACATAGTAGTTTGATTTGATGCCTTGACTATTGAAAAGAAGGGACATCACGAATGATGGTTGGCGGGAGCGCCACTCCATTGATGCATTGCAGCAAGGAAGCGCTAGCAACAACTATGGAATATTCGTTGCACGATGGATTGAATGCTTGCTACGTGGTTTGCATCCTATCGAGGTAATTAAAGAGCAAGACATGCACAAATATAAGGCTTTGTATGGCGCCTTGATCTTGAAACATAGGAACACGCATGTAGAATTAATTTGATCGAGTTGGGAACGCTTTTTTATGTATTGTTTGATGGTGTACATGTTAATCCATCGGTTTGATTGACTTGTACATGTTATGCACCAGTGTGTTAGTTGATTATCCACCGGTCTGCTTGCAACCAGTGTGTTAGTCTTCATGATGATTTTCCACTGGTGTATTTTCGCAAATCAACCGATGTGTTTTCCGTGGAAATAATAACCTATTGGTGTGTTTGTTTCGTTATTGATAATCCACCAGTGTTTTTCAAATCAACCGATGGGTTGTTGGTGGCTATGAAAATCCATCGGTGTTTTTTGCTATGTAATGATAATCCACCGTGGATTTTTTTTGATGATGATGATCAACTAGTGATTCTATAATCAACCAACCAGTGTGTTTGGCGGGAAAATGATAATCCACCGATGTGTTTTCTGAAATCAATTGGTGTTTTGTGCTTCGATATGTTAATCCATTGGTGTATTTTCGTAAATTAACTGATGTGTTGTGTTTGGAGATGATAATCCACTTGTCCAACGTACTTGTAGAATGTCACAATAGCAAATTTCATGAATCATAAGACATCAGTTTATTACTATTCGGGGAAAAGTCAACATACAAGTCGTATTGTATACAATGTTATTTACGTAAGATTTCCCAATGGGAAAATACATTGATGTTCGCATCAACAGAAAGGAAAGTACATGAACTTCGAAGAGCCTCTTCAAAGCACAACCTCGAAATATCTTCAAGTACTTTCATTGAACAACACCGTCCCTTCAAAGTGTTCAACAAATATGATAAGTAGTGGAGAAAATTTGAAATAGAGTAACAAGAATGGTGTCGTTAACCTCACATTACTTTTAGGATTACACCATTAGATGTAGCCGTGAAAAAGGTGATTTGGTTATGAGCTCAGCTAGCATTCGTAGGTGCGTATGAACTCATTGGGTTCATAAGATGGCATGTGGTGCTGCAATAGGTGTTAGCTATGTGCCAACCAAACCATGTTTGTAGGGCCATAGCAAACTCATTAGGGTTGCTTACAAGAACATGTAGCCATCCAACCAAATGAGTATGAAGTAGTGCCATATTTATGTATTAGTATGCATGTGACCCTTGTTCATGTTGCATCCATTTGCAATAATGCGATTTCATCATTTGCCCAAAGGCACACTCCATGTTTTTGTGCAAAATGCGATACTTATACCATATGAAAGAACAAACAAACAAGTACGAGAAATAAAATATATGAATTATAGAATAAGCAAAAACGTACAAAAATAATTGTTAGTAAACATACAACAAAAAATGCAAATGGCAGATATGCATAGTGTTAAACAAACATCAATAATGACAAATGCAACATCAAAAAACAAGCTTATATGAAATATCAAAAAAGACAACATAACAAGGAGGGTAAAATTTCAATGATGGAAGGAAATCAACGTCAATAATCAGCCCATAATGCATGGGCAATTTGGTCCCTTAGCAATAACTTTGCTCGCACGACACTATCATCTATCAGGTTATCCCACACCTCTGTATCACTTATATCTTCCTCCTTTGGAAGTGCGGTGTAGAAGATTTTGTCCTTGACATTCCAATGTTGTATTATGTTGTGTATGATACAACATGTCATGATGATAAGGCGTTGGGTCTTGAAACTGCAGAATGGTTGAGAATCAAGTATCTTAAAACATTTCTTAAAGACTCCAAAAGCTTGCTCGACGACATTGCATGGTTGTGCATGTTGGTGGTTGTACAACTCGTAGTTCCGGCATCTGTTTGTTTGGTTGCGGTACTCTTGTAGGTGATATAGCACTCCCCGAAATGGAGCGAGAAA
The DNA here is from genome assembly GCA_037157565.1 of Thalassia testudinum. NCBI lineage: Eukaryota > Viridiplantae > Streptophyta > Magnoliopsida > Alismatales > Hydrocharitaceae > Thalassia > Thalassia testudinum. The sequence goes on along the minus strand of JAZHRO010000015.1, from coordinate 16,314,467 downwards.
AGAGTTGGTGTTTGCGTAACCAAGATCCACAAGAAACCTACGTCTAGTTGGGATGTTTAGGCCATTTCTAACCACCCAACATAACACTCGCATGTGCACAGTAGAACCTTCCCATCCAATGCTGGCGCACACAAATTCTAAGTTGTAGTCGATTGCAACACCGACGTTTTGGCTCATCCAACTCTTACGATTCCGAAAACAAGTTGCTGTTGGAATTGTGGCTTGTACGTGACATCTGTCTATAGCTCCTACAACCTCTTGGAAAAGTTTTTGAAACAGTCAAATTGATCTGCTATCAACAATGGTCAACTTAATATTGCCATGGTAATTATGAAATACCTGGAAAAAAGCAAAGAATTTTTGATTTTCCTAAATATGTTCAGGCACGTTTGAATGAATGGTTGGCATCCGGATAACCGACGCTTCAAAGAGATCAACACTTGCAAAACATTATTAAAGTATCTAGAGATGGTCTCCCCCGAGTGCTGGAAGCATTCAACGAGATGCCTATTTAAGGATGCTTGAGAAACAACATGCAATAAAATTGCTAACTATTCATTTACCGTCACCCCACATGAATTGCATAGATCGGTCATGTCCTTTAGGTACTTCGAAAGCGTAATGAAGGCGTCCTTGCTCAGCCTCAACTTGTTCTGGCAGTGACTTGGATGACCCTCGATTAACTCACGAACCCAGTCGTGTCCAGACAATGCCTCGTCATTTTTCCATCGTTGAGGGACAGGTCGATCAACATTCGAGTAATACCCTATTGAAAGTGGTATGGCAACATCTACCAGGGTTGATCAATTGTCCTCAATGTCCTCATCTTGTGAGGTCATGGATTGGCTGTCTCTAGAACTCATACCTGCTTTATCAATCTTAAATGTTTGAAATTGCAAATTAATGTGTGTGTGTGTCTATATATATATATATGTATGTATGTATGTATATATAAAAGATAGCGAAATGGCAGGTCATGAAAAGGTTGAGATGCAATTGGTGCAACTACCACGAAAAGTGCTATAATGTTCTACTGGATAGTGGAAATGTAAACAATGCAACAACCATGATAAGTATATCTGATAGAAATAAAAGTTCTTCGCATGCTACTTTGCATGGTAGTAATAGTACAAGCCAATAGCAAACTAAGGTGAACTCCCCTGAAATTATTGCGTTTGGGGAATCCAAGGAAAGATGAGTACGTAATCCTCCAAAAATTGAAAACTCAATCACTTTGAATGTGCTTTCGCACGAATGCCCCCAACTTAGTGTTGGAGTGCGCCAGATCCTTGAAAATTATCCTTCAACTGGAATGTGTGAAAGCATTTGCCAATGCAAGTAGGTCATCAGGAGTGGTATTTGACACTCATACGCAATATCTGCATGCACTCACGAATCTTATCAGTTGAATGGTCTGCCCTTGGTGATGGAGTTATATGATGCTTAACCAACGTCCTCATCAACTCGTGAACTCGTCTGGCATTGATGACGCCGATCCACTTGTAGCGGAGCCCACCTTCTTACCACGTTTCCCCCTACTTCCAGCTCCTCCAGAAGCACGCTTAGAGCCTTGTGGCTTTAATAATGAAGGACTTCCATGCATTTGAGGAGGGTTATTGTAAGGTGTTGTGGGATTAGTAGTGGGGACACATAAATTAGGGCCTCTGTATGGAGTATGGTGCATGGAGAAAGGTCCACATCATCTGGGCATGTGCTCTGAAATGGTGCGGAGTCGCTTCCTGAAGCAACGTTGAACATGTTTTGTAGATCAACAAAGCAGTAGTATTGTCATTAACGTCTTCTCTGTGCTCTTCAATTGCCACATTTACTTGTTCATGGACATTGGACGACATTGCATGCTCACTAGTTGTATCTTTGCTAACGATTTTGTGGACATCATCAAAAAAATGAAAGGCTTGTCACGTAGTTCCGCAAGTTCGGGTGGGAGCTACATGATATTGTAATTGATACATTTAATCTCACCTAAAGGAAATGAAGGATTCTATAATTGTTATGGTTGGGAAATAGTTCTTTACTTCGTTCCAAATGGATGGTGAGAGTGCTACTGGGCAACTAGTGTGAGGGTCCATTCCCCAACCACTATTGCTCAAGAGATCTAAATACAAATCGTGTTTTCTCTTGATCTCCTTCCATCAATTGAGTATTTGATTGTGGTTATAGGGCAAGCTCGTTGCCACAACAAACTCCTTATCAATGTCATTTCACATCGTCTTTGAGAAAGACCCTTTCATTCAGTGACCATCATGGTGCCTTGACAAAATCTTTAGCAACTCGTATGTCGTCCGATCCCGTCTTTTCACCTTCTGTGGAGTGAATTATGAAGGTTGAGATGACGACATTCTACAAGGGGAAGTGGTGGATTCTTACAAACAATGAGATTAGCAAATAAGATTGGCCAATTACTACGTCATTTGCCTCTAGTTGTGTTTACGTTATTTACCTCCTATTGTGGTATTTCACTATCACCAATACTACATGCAACTTTCATAAGAAAATTACATTATTCCCATTCCATTCCCATAGTTCCCACAACCATAAAATGTCACTAATTCCATTTCCATAATGACACATAAACATGATTTAATACAAGTAAAATGGAAAGACATCCATGCCAATGCCAACTTCCTGGGAAATGTTCGAACCAGATTTGCAACACACAGTTGAGCTTCCATTTTCAACTAGCATATAGATCGCACCAGTGGAATTTCAAGAATCATTCAGAATTTATAAGTCTTCTTTGAAGTAGTTGGGAGTGGAAACACACCGGTGGATTATCGCAATCAATCGGTTGAGAATGGAAACACACTTGTGCACCAGTTGATTTTGAAAATCCACTGGTTCTTTTCCATTCAATCGGTTCAAACAGGAAATACACTGGTGAATTATCGAAGTCAACCAGTGGAGAATGGAAGCACACTGGTGCATTTCCGTTCTCCACTGACTGATCTTGAAGATCTACTAGTGTATTTCTTGTTTGAACTGGTTGAGAGTGGCAACACACTGGTGGATTTTTGAAATCAATCGATGGAGAATTGAAATGCACCGGTGTGTTTCTACTCAATCGATTCAAATAGGAAACACACCAGTGGATCTTCACGATCAATCGGTGGAGAATGATTACGCACTGGTGTGTTTCCATTCTCAACCGGTTGAAAGTTGAAACACACCAGTGGGATTTCATTCTCAATTGCTGCGTTTCTTTCAACCGTTTGAAATATGGAACACATCAGTGTGTTCTCATCCTCAATTGATGGATTTTCAAAATCCATCAATGTGTTCCTGCTTTCTACTCGACAGAAAAAACACATCGGTGTATTTGTGTACAACAGATGGATCCCAAAAAATGAGATTGAGTTTTAAAATTCCATAGGTGGTAATAGAGGACAACCGGTGGGATTTCATTCTCCACCGATGGTAAATAACAACCCACCGGTGTGTCGTCGCTTTCATTGGTGGAAATAGGATAAATTTACAATGCACAATTGTAATAAACAACCAACCTGGAAATATAGGGGTACCTCTACAGATGACGAAGACAAAGGTCCAGCAATCTCCACATGAAGGCCTTACTCTCCAATGTGGCTACACTCGATAGCTACAGAAAATTGGTATTTTGAAGACAACCATCAAATGTAACTTTGGCTAAGGATAAATTACCTTCCTGATTTGATGCTTCATCCTCGTCCTCATCTTTAAGCAAAATTAAAAAAAGCACGGGAAGCATAAACCAATATCTTGCATCGCAATTCCTTATGTAGCCACTACGAGGCCTCCTTGCTATTAATCTCCTCCAACTTCCAAGTGTAATGTCAGACGGATGGGAACAGTAGCTTGAGGTGCCCATTAGATGACAATACACAGACTAAGCACTTTCCAACAAGATGCTCATCCATCCATCGGGAAGATAGGAAAGGTCTGAGCGATTTAAAACAAGATGCCTACGTTAGGGTTTCACGATAAAGAAACACAGTGGGTACATGATAAATGCCAGTTTATCATCAGTACATGATAAATGCCAGTTTATCATCATTCTTATGCCCTAAAACTGATCTAGCTCTTAGGGTTTTATCTCCGCAAACTGGTTTTCGGACTGAAATTAGGTATCATCTAGGATAGGTATGCATTGCATACTTTTTGTATTTTTGACACGTTTATTTGACTGTTAAGGATGAACAGATAGTTAGATCCCTAAAACCCTAGCACTCAGGAAGGCAGAAGGTGAAGAGAAAGCTCATTCCAACTCAACCATAATTAAATCCAACTCATCACAGCTAGATACTAGCTCACCTAGGCTAAGTTTAGTTTTCGCTAGCTCCATTGAGCTCATCTTAGCTGAATGGTAGCTTAGGGTAGTTCAACTCAGCTCATATCCAGCTCAACATAGTTGAGTCTAGCTTATCCTAGCTCCAATTAGTTCACTAGGAGCTTAAGCTAACTCAACTCAATTGATAGGAGTAAATTCCAGCTCCAACCCAGCTCTCCCTAGCTCCAACCTAGCTCTCCCCAGCTCCACTCAGCTCACGACAACTGAACTCCCTCTAGCTTAGTTACTACTTGTTAACTTAGTAACTAAGCTAGCTCGGGAATTCCCACCAGAAGTAGGTCCAACTCAACCCAGCTTCAGATGGGTTGAGACCAGCTCAACTTATCTCTACCACTCAAGCTTAGTTGCTAGTAGAAGAATTAGCTAGCTAAGCTAAGTAGCTGAGCTCTTATGAAGACCTCTTTACTCATAATCAACTCCGAGAAATTTTCTTTAGCTTTAGATATACTTCAGACGGCTCCTGGCTACCTTCTCCTACCTCAACCATAGCTTCTCCACTACTCTTGTACTTGCTAAGCTAGCTTAGCTAGCTTAGCTCAGCTCTTGCTCCCCTACCTTGGCTAACCTTGAACCCTAAGCTCGCTCCACCTTAACTCTACTCCAAGACCACCACTTAAGCTACCTATCTCCACTCCAACATGGTGCCACCATGCATACACCTCTTCACACCACCACCACCTCCAAGAGCCACCAAAAAGTGGCACCAACTACCCCCATAGCTACCCACATGTGGCGCCAAATTTTTCCTCCAAATTCCCATCAATCTCCACCATCCATCATCCATATAACCCATCTCAACCATCCAAAGTTGGCGCCAACAAGAGCCCTTCTAGAAGGTCCTCATTTTGGCGCCAACTATGGCCTTAACCACCACCTTGACGCCACCCCTTCTACCCATAACTACCACCTAAGAACCTTTTAGGTTGGCGCCAAATACCCTCCACCATAGGATCACCTAACCACCTCCTAAAACCCATCCTAACCGTCCACCCTAAAGCCACCAAACCCCCCTCATATCCCTTGGTTTGGCACCATTTATCCTAAACCCTAGATTCCACAACCACCTTCCCAAAATCAATCCTAGCCCTCCACTACATCCTACGCCAACCCCTCCTCTCCCACTCTATATATACCTCATCCTACCACCAAATATGGACACCTTTGGCTACACATTCACAAGCATACATCCACCTTCTTTTGACCATAGCCCACGGCCAAGGAGAATAAGAGAAGAGGAGGAAGATTAAGGGGGCATACACCTGCCCCCTTGGTGCCTTCACCCTTTCCACTTCTACCTAGGCAAGGAGGACATCTAGGAGGAGCACATATGGTAGTACCTTTCACCCTTAGGAGGAGTTCAAGAGTGGAAACCTTCCACCCTAAGAGGAGCCAGGCATGCCCCACCTAGGGCTTACCAAGAGGAGGAGATCCAAGAGAGAGCTTGCTTTAATTTTAGGGCAACTGGAATTGGAGTGGGAGTTCTGCAACAACAGCAATTTCTTCACCATAAGCTTTCCTTAACTTTGTGTATTTTTTGCATCATAGTGTAGTGTTTGCCTTTTTGTTGGAGATTACAAGGAGAATCCTTCTCACTTGTGAGCTCTCCAACCAATTTTGTAAAACAGTTTTTGTTTAAGAACCATTCCTCTACTGTTCTTCTAGTTAGCTTGTGTTGCTTTCTCTTTGTGTCTTGTTCCTCCATTATTCCAAGCCTCCTGTGCTTGGAGTGAGTTGGAGAAATAAGGCACTTGTTGCCTTACCATTAGCAGCTCAATTTCCTGTCGTCTCCGCATTTGTTTTTGCCTATATACAAAAACCCTAAAAATTATATATTTAAAAACACAAAAAGAAAGTTGATTTCTGGATTTCAAGCAAGAGATTTCCAATCGCATTTTCGCCTCCTTTGGGACGACCTGAATACTCATCGAGTACTCAGTCTCTACAAATTTAAAAGCGATAAAATTGCGTGTTGCAACGACCTAAAACTTGATTTTAACAAATCACTCTTTTTCGTGATCAGTACACCCCACTACAAAACAACATAGACTCACAGTAAAAGCGAATAGGGTTTAGGATAAAGCAACTGAAAATCACTTTTCAACATTACTACTCGATGCAGCATCGGCTCATGCGATTGATTGAGAAATAAATTGGGAACCTTTGGTATGGAGCCCCTGCCACCTCCCACTAGGGCAGAGAGCATGCCCAATGATATTCGAGCAGCTTCCCACGACGACATTGCCAGAGCTTTCCAGTAAACTCCACCAACTACCAGCAGGTGTGGTAATGGGAGACATCACCTGCATCGAGAGCCCTACCTCCCACAATCTTGACTCGATCACAAAACACCAATCCCGCAGGATTAGGTGTGGGATGAAACCATCCCACCCCCCTGAATTGGATAATACCTGGTTTATGGCCTCTATTCTGGTTTTGCACCTCTTGGATTTAACTCTCCCAAACGGAGGATGAAATGCCCAAACCCGTGAAACAAATGAGGCCTTAGGATATCCTGACAGGGAGGACAATCGGTGGCGGCCGTGAAGAGGGAGGAGTCTACCGCCTATTCCAGTCTCCTTTTATTGCTGCTTGCCATAGGGGTGTCCCTTTTACTGCTATGTTTCCTTTTTAGTGGCACCTTTGTCTTTGCCATCCCCCATTGGACGAGCTTCTTCATGTTATACCCTATATATCTCTGTCTACTGCTATTACTTGTGATGCCTATTATTGGACAAGTATCACCAGAGTACCTATCCTGCTAGCCAGACCCTCGATCCATTGATATGTTCCAACTGGTTCATATTGATGTGTGGGGCCTGAATTGTATTTGGTCACCTTATTATTTGATTCTTGTTGATGACTTTTCCTATTTGTCATGGTTATTTCTATTGAAAAATAAGTTTGATGTTGGTAGTATTTTGGAATACTTTATTTTAGAAATAAAATCAATTTGGCACTTGCGTTAAAAATATTTACTGTCACAATGCTCGAGAGAAGTGACTTGGACAAAAAGAAATGAAATGCCTCCTTGAAAAAGAAACGAAGAGAAAACGAAACGAATTTCCCCAAGCAACTCTTCTATATCGAAGAGCTTGAACCAATCCATCGAATCTAGATTTATCTTCTTACGTAATCGATTGAGCACTCCTTGAAATCAAACGAACCTTCCTTCATGATCGAATCCTCCTTGAAAACACAATACTTATATGCCTTTTATAAGTCACATGGCATCATTTCATCAAACCACCTGTACTCACATATGCTAGCAGAATGAGGTTGTTGAGAGGAAGTATGGGTACATTCTTAATATAGCATGCACCTTACTTATCTATCATAGTTGTTAGAACTATGTTCCACATCTTATTTCATTGTTAACAAAATTGCTTTAGATTAGTGTTTGCAAATTGAGTGATAATGCAAACTTTAGAGATGGCAAGAAAATAAGGCAAACAAAGGAAGATGACGAGGAGACAATGATAACAATAGAAGATTATCTTTAAGACATCTTTTAAGCATTCAAGTTGAATAAAATAACATTTTGTCATTTCTTAGAATGTATGCCTCCCAACTTATAATCTAAATTAGATCGTAAAATTAATTAGAGATAAAATTAGGACACTTATGATAGTTCAAAAGATTTATGTTAGGAGAAACAAAATGATTCAATGTGATTATGAGAGCCCTAGTACCTTTATATAGAGAGGTATAAGGGAAAAATAACATAATACACCCAAATAGAAATAAACAGATACAAATGTCTTTAGTGTAACTCAACACTTCTCAAGCTAGAGCATAAACATCACGCATGCTTAGCTTGGAACATAGAATCTCAAGTTGCTTTCTGGAGAGTGCTTTTATAAAGATGTTAGTAATTTGATCTTCAGTGCAAATGTTAGGTATAGAGCTTCTTATTTGCAATAGCTTCTCTAATGAAGTGACAATATACTTTAATGTGTTTCATTTCCTCATGGAATACAAGAGTATTGGAAATAAAAGTAGCAACCTTATTGTCACAGTACATAGGAATAGGCCTTGAAACATGGATACCAAAATCCTGCAAAATAGATCGAACCAGAGCAATTCACATGTAGTCTGCGCCATGGCTCTATACTCAGATTTGGCACTCAACCTTGAGACCACAACCTGCGTCTTGCTCCTCCAGGTAACCAAATTGCCCCCTACATAGGTGCAGTACCCAATAGTGGACCTCCTGTGCTCATGTGCCCTAGCATAATCAGTATCAGAATATCCACATACATCGCCATGACCATGGTTCTAAAAATGAAGCCCCTTCTAGGGGCATGTTTCAAGTATCTCAATACCTAACACACTCCATCCTAGTGGATCTCCCTGGGTGCCTAGATAAACTGGTTCAGTCTCCTAACTGCAAATGCAATATCTGGCCTAATAATCATTAGATATAGCAACTTTCTAGCCATGGCACGATATCTTGTCACATCTTGTAATAGGGGGCTCTCAACATCTACAAGAGGTAGAGAGGCATCCATAGGTACATGTCGGTTTGCACCCCAGCATATTGGCCTCCTTCAACATGTCAAGAACATACTTGTTCCATGATAGCATAAATCCTTCCTCTGTCTGTTGTATCTCAATACCAAGGAAATAATTAATAGAGCCCAGATCTATGGCAATAAATTGCGAAGGTAGCAATGCTTTAGTATCTTTTATGCCTCTCTTGTCATTGCTAGTCCAAAGAATATCAACATAAATAATGAGGATGACAAAACCTGTCTCCTTGTGCAACGTAAACATCGAGTGATCTGTAGAAGACCTACCAAAGCTATGTTCCCGTACGATTTTGCTAAATCTTTCAAACCACGTTATCGGACTTTGCTTTAGGCCATAAATGGCTTTCCTTAGCCTGCATTCTTTCTGATTCTCCCCCTGATGTATGAAACTTGAAGGTTGCTGCATACAGACTTCTTTCTCTAGATCTCCATAGAGATGCATTTTTGATATTTGTCTACCTCTTGTTGACAGCCACAGAAAGGAGGATTCTGATTGAATTAAGCCATGCCACTGAGGGAAATGTCTCAAAGTAATCAACCCCAAATGCTTGTGTATAGCCTTTGGTGACAAGACGGGCTTTGTAACGTTCCATAGCACCATCAAGACGACATTTAAGGGTGAACACCCACTTACACCCGACAACTGTAGCTCCTAGGGGTAGGTCAACAAGGTCCCACGTTCCATGGGATTGTAAAGCCACCATCTCTTCTTCCATAGCAAGTGTCCAAGATGGATCTTGGAATGCATCTCGATGATCTTGTGGTACCTGATGTCTGTCAACAACTAAAGAAAGTTGTCGTCCTGCTGCAGGCAAATGGTCAAAAGACAAATTGTGAAACCTAATATTTGGCGTGAGAGCATTAAGCCTCCATTGTGCTATGGGAAGGTTCAGGCCTGTGTCATTAGGGGTAGAAAGTACCTGATCCTCAGACGAGTCACTGACGACTAGAAAGGATTGAGTAGGAATGGTAGACAAAGGCTTATCTACTTAAGGAATATGTATAGACCTATGCCGAAAATGTTTAGGAAATGTACCTGTAACATTGTGTTGTCTTGGAAAAACACTAGGATTAGGCAAGTTTACCTTTTGTATAGGAGGCTCAGAGGGTTGTGGTGGCTTAAAAGGCATAGGAAGAGACACTTCTTGAGGTATGACTTGCATGGAAGGCTCCTTTTTAGGGTAGTAAGGAATCTCTTTGAAGAAAGTAACGTTCGTCGAAAAATAAAATTGTTGTGTTATAGGGTCAGCACATGTACCTCTTTTGTGTCCAAGAATAGCTCAGAAAAATATACTTGACTGATCGATAGAAGATTTTGTTCACCTTAAATAGATGAGCAAAACACGCATCCAAACACAACAGGAGTAATAGAAAAGAGGTCTTTGCCAGGAAATAAAACAGAGTGCAGGGTTTTACCAACCAAAACGAATGAGGATACTCTATTCACCAAAAGAGTAGCAGTTAAAATCGCATCAGCCCAAAATGACGTAGGGACATTTATTTGAAACATGATGGTACAAGCAACATCCAACAAATGACGAAGCTTACATTCAGCCACCCCATTTGTTGGGAGGTGTGAACGCAAGACATCTGATGAATAATCCCAAGTGACTGAAAAAATTGAGTAAGACTAACATTCACAAATTCCAAAGCATTATCACTCCTGAAAATTTTTATAATAGTGGAAAACTGAGTCTTTATTTCTTGAATAAAATTATAAAAAAGAATAGGAACTTCGGACTTCTCTTTCATCATAAAAACCTAGGTCATCTTGGTACAATCATCAAGCAAAAGAAAGTACAAAAACCTTTAAGACTATGGACCCTACACGAGTCCCAAAGATCAGCATGAATCAACTATAGAACAGACTCAGTGTGCTTATTCTGGGAAGGAAAAGATGACTTATGGTGCTTGCCCAATTGGCGAACTTCACAACGAAAGGACTTTGGAAAGGATAACTTTGGAAACTGACAACATAGCATTGGTATAGTAGGTTGGCCAAGACGAAGACTCCACTGAAGAGCAGTAATGGCACAAGCAACATCAGCAGTAGACAATAGTAGAATGTGGGGGTAGTAAAGGCCATTCTACTTAAGTCCTTAACCAATTCACCTCATCGTCTGGAGGTCCTGTAAAAAGCACTGGTCATGGAAAACAACTCTTTACGGATGATCTCTGGTAATCTGACTTATAGACATCAAATTAAGTGCAAATTTTGAGGCATGCATAACATTAGATAAATGTAGAGTAGGAGATAGGGAAATATTCCCAAGTTCTATAATTGACGAGAAACCACCATCTGCTACCTTAACTTGGAAGGGGGGTAGCAAGATCTTGAAGAGAAGAAAAAAAGGTAGTATCACCAGTAATATGTGAAGCACTTGAATCGGCAATCTAGGTTGGAGCTTGGGATTTAATAGACATGGTTGATATACCTGCGAAGTTCTAAATAGAAGCCCCAACTGAGGTGGAGGCCCGGAAAGCAATAAATCGTTCGTACTTTGCCCTCAATATAGAAATCTAACCATCATCTTCATGTACCTAAGTGGAATCCTCTGTGGAGACCTGATGCGCGCGTGGATTCATCCCCCTGAGGATATCCATACTTCACCCAGCAACAATCTTCTGGGTGGGCATTCCTATACAGTACCCGTAGAAGAGGGAAGTTAGTCCATGACCATGATCGCCACATGCACCACCATGGCCGCGACTACCTCTGCCTCCAAGGTTCCCTCAGCCACAACCCACATAAACCATGGCAAAGGAATCTAACATAGGAATAGGGTTAAAAGTCTCAAGTCTGGACAAGCAATCCTAAATCTAAGTAGGAGTGGGGATCTCATCCATTGTTATAAATTGATCCTTGATTGCCTTGTACTCAGTCCAGACAAAAGCTGAATAAAATGGATGGCCTCCCACTGCTTTGCTATATCGGTTGCATCGGTAGATATGGGCTAATATACATCTTGTTCATCCCATAAATTTTTCATCATGCCATAATATTTTGCTAGAGGCATTGAGCCCTTCCTGAGTGTGTGTATGTTGACCACAACACGATATAGCCAAGTGATATTACTTTTGTGGGAATGTATTTCATACAACACTTCCCACATCTTCTTGGTAGAAGCATATGCCATAACCTACTTAGCAATTGTTTGGGTCATGCTATTCAGAAGACATGTTGCAACCCAATTATTGTCTGCCTCCAAATTGGTAGTCTTTACAGCTCATCTTGCACCAAGATATATATTTTTCAATGAGATCCAATAAACAAAGAGAAGGATGTAGACCATAGTAGGAAGTTGGATCCATCTAACTTGATAAATGTCCCCTAGATATGTGGGGATGCACTTGTGGTGGATGATTTCCCCATCGAGTCGCTAATGGTATCCTTTGTCTCTGCCATAAGAACCCTGTTCGTTGAATTACGCTCTTGATGTTCTGAAAACTCAAGAATCATATCATGTGCTCCTTATTGCTTCTCCCTACTGAAGAACTAAAGAGGTCTGAAATTTTGTTTTTTCAAACCAGGTATGGTGTAGCTACACCTATTTGGAGCATGAGAACACCCTAATTAGGGTAGCCTCTTCCTCCTAGATGACTGTAGGTGAAATAGAAGGAGGAAGGAGGGTGGCTTACACCCATATCAGTCAGAACCAAGACTTCTCACATTTGGGAGAGGTGTAAGGGCACTACAGTAGGTGGTTGCGATCCTTGTAGAAGTAGCAACGACATTGTTAGAGGCTAAGAGAGGCCCCTAGTAGCAACAGCAACCCTAGGCGACACCTTGGGTGGTGATGTAGACCCCCCAGGCCCTGGCAGTGTTGTTGGAAGAGAGACTAGCGGCGACGCCGAGAGATGAGAAGCTGCTGCAGGTGGCTTTGAGGGTGGAGAGGTTCTTGTGTTGGCACTGGGAGGGAGAAGACCGTTAGTGACAGCACTGAGCGTGAAGGAGTGTTGGAGGAGGGCGATGACGCAAGAATAGAGGGATTTAGGGGTTTAGTGGATGGGTAGGAGGGCTAAGGTTGGTGGGATACTAGACTATCGGTTTAGGACCGCTACTTTGATACTATGTTTGGGAGAAACAAAATGATTCAATTCTTTTCAGAGAGTCGTGATACCTTTGTATAGAAAGGTATAAGGGAAAAATAACATAACACACCAACATAGAAATAAATAAATACAAATATGCCCCTAATACAACTCAACAATTTCAAAGTTCAGATTTCAAAGACTAAAAAGATTGATTGTCAAAGTTAAAGATGCTCTAACAAAGAGGATTAATGGATTAACAATTTATGCTTAAAGGGAACTTGTTATAATTTGCAAAAAAGATTTCAAAACAGATTGATATGATCTGGAAGAGGTTTTTCTGGAAGGGGCTTGAGTCTGATGGAAGATTTGCTCAACTTGTTAAATGGAGTGAAATATGTAAATCAAAGAATGGAGGCCTGGGTGTACATAATTTATCTCATTTTAATAAGGCTTTATTGCTGAAATGAGTGGTTAGATTTCTATCAAATGATGATTCTTTGGTGAGTTTTGTTTTGGAGGGATTCGTATGGTGATTGTATGAAGATGATGCATGGGGTTGCAGTTGTTTCCAATGGTTTCTTTGCTTTTTGGCACTCCATTAGACCTCTTTTCTCAGAATTTGCAAATCACTTTATCCTATCTCTGGGAGATGGTGGCACTTTCAGATTTTGACATGATGATTGGTCAGATTTTGGATCCTTTTTTGAGGTTTTTCAGAGGTTATTTCAGCATGTGAACGATAAAGAAGACAAGGTAAGGGATTTATGGGATGGAGTTTATAGTTGTTGGGACATCAAGCTATCGGGAGGACTTTCAGAGGCAACTTTTAATGATTTTCAGCAGTTACCACAAAATATTCATGACCTTTCTCTTACTGGTAGAGAGTCCGATGGTTACAATTGGAAGCATGGTACATTCTTAGTTGGTCGTGCTTGTAAAATATTGTTTAATGGTGGCACCATTGGTAATCAGGTTGATGGAGATTCAAGATTGATTATGAAATGCAACTGTCCTCTCAAAATCAGATTATTCCTTTGGTTCCTTAGAAGAAAGCGAATTGTAATTCGTATGTATAGATCTAGATGGGCTCCGGATGAGAATACTAAATGTCCCCTTTGTCAGAATGAGGATGAAGATGTGCAACATTTATTCTTTGATTGCATTTTTGCCAGAAATATTTGGTTGGGTTTTACTCTAAACACAGTGGATAAGACAGATTTTTAGAGATTTTGGACAAGCTTTAGAGATCATATTCTTCTTGACATGGTGGGTTGGTGTCAGAGTGTCGCTATTATCTGGTGTATATGGCTTCAAAGGAACGGTACTATGTTTCGTAATGAGACATGTTGGGTGGAGAATGTTATTAGAGAGGTGAGCGTTATTTCTGATTTTTGGCTGTAGAATTTGTAAGTCCGTTCATTTCCTCACTTTTTAGTACAATTTACGGATGATTACCAAGCTTAGGTAATCTCCACTTTTTTCTTCAAAAAAAAGAAAATTTGCAAGTACTAGTATTAACAAGTATCGGTACTAAAGCTTGGTACTGGTACCAATGGGTTACAGGTTTAAGTGTTCAAAACCTAAATTTGAAAGCAACCAGTGTTGATACTCATGCTTAGTATCAGTACCAACTATCCATTAGACCAAATTTGAATGGCTAAGTAATTGAATTTGAACTTATAAACATTGCGATTTAAATACTAATGACTGGTATTTGAAATTTTATGATCCTAACCCTATAAATAGGCTTTGGAACCTTAGTTTGCACACGGAAAATAAGAGAGACCACTTGTGCTTAAAGGAGAGCTTCTACATCATTTCTTTACAAATCAAGCTCATTGTCTCTACGATTTCTTTGTACTCATTCTTCTTTGAGACACGATTGTGCAATCGTGCTTGGATTCACATTCAACTCGCTGCATGCATATGTTTATAGGCTCTCATTTTGATAACATTATTTTAATACTAATGTTGGGAAGCCTAGGATTTGTGTTGTAAGATTTCTTGTTGTCTTACACCGGTGCTTTATTTTGTAATAAGCTTTGTAGCTTGTTGTTTTGGTTGTGATAACCTGGTATTTGTAATTGAGTTGAGGTAACCCGATAATTACTTTAGTCAGTAAATTTGATTTCGTTGGGGTTGAGGGAATCGAGATTAAAAATCTTAAGCTGTGGAGGCTTGGGTAGTGGAGTACCCGGGAGTGAGGAACCATTATACATCGTGTGTATGCTCATTGTGGTTTGGTTTTTATTCAATTTATTTAATTTATCCTGCTTAAAAAGTTGATTCAAGTGTTTTTGTGCACATAGAATTTAGACCCTACAATAATGTCTTCTCTACTGGGGAAATGTTGTGCTTATTGTGTGTTACTTGAGCAATAGGATGCCTACTGGTTCATGTTCTTTATTTAGAGGGTAACCTGTTTTCTGTTCTAGCTCAGGTGTTTGGCTGGTTGCTTTTGTTCACATTTCTACTCCTGATCAGGATAAGATTGCTCATAAGGTCGTCAAGTGTATCTTTTTAAGATATTCTCATACTAAGAAAGGATATAGGTGCTATGATCCTATCACTTGGAGACACTGTGAGTGGCTATGTCACCTACCACGAGTCTATCCATACTTTTCCATTATCAGGAGAAGTCGTTCTCCTGTGGTTGCTGATGTACCTATGCCCTTGGAGGCGATCTCGAATCACTGATCCTATGCTACCACCATCTGAACCACCATTCTCTAAGCCTAAGAGGTTTCGTGAGTCCCTTGTCACATATAAGCCTCCCGTCACTTACAGGCAATAACCCTCTCTTCTATGCCAACTCCTTCGCCTTAGGTGAGCACAGGTGATTTACAGATTGATGATGGTGTGCCTAGTAATGATGATGTAGGGTCTATACAGGGAGATGGTGTTGCACTTCTTTCTTCCTTTGCATAGCCAGAGATAGTACGACAAACCGCTCTTTCTCCTGTCGATCTTGATCTGCCTATTGCAGTTTGCAAAGCTCTATGCAATTGTACCAGATAACCTCTCTCTAGTTCCGTGTCTACAACCTTTCTTGGCAAGGCTTACAACAAGTTCCGTCATGCTTTACCACACAGATTACGTCAACTGACCACAGGCTATTCTTGATCCAAATTGGCATTAGGCCATGGAGGATGAGATAGTTGCACCGCAGTCCCGTGGAACATGGGAACTTGCTAACTTACCTTCAGGTGTATCAGTTGTGGGGTGTAGATGGGTCTTTGCCATTAAGTATCACCCTGATGGGAAGATAGCAAGATACAAAACCCATTTTGTAGCTAAAGGATTGACATAGACTTATGGTGTGGACTTCTTCAACATGTTCTCCTTTGTGGTGCGACTTCCTATGGTGCACATTTTTATCTTTGTAGCTGTGCTGAGAGATTGGCTCCACCACCAGTTTGATGTTAAAAATGCCTTCCTGTATGGTGACTTGCAGGAGGAGCTGTACATGCAGCAACCTCCTGGTTATGAGGTTCAAGGGGATTGTTCCAAGGTGTGTTTCCTACGCAAGGCGATCTATGATCTGAAATAGAGTCCCAGAGCATGGTTTCAGAAATTGTTAGGGGTGGTTGAGATGTTGGGCTTTTGGTGGTTGTCATTAGATCATTCCTTGTTTGTCTGAAGGACTACAGGTACACAAAAGAATTTATTAAAGGTCCCATGAAATCAATACCCTAAACATCAAAGATCTCGACTTTAAGGATTGGATTTAGGGGCATCATATCCTCTCTGGTTATGTTTCCTAAAGTTTGGCATTTAGTACATGACTTGCAGAAATTAAAAGAATCATGGAATAAAGACAGCCAATATAATCCACTTTGCAACACCTTAGCTGTCGTCTTTTTCCTAGAGAAGTGACCTCCACAAGCAGAAGTATGGCAAAATTCAAGCACGCTTGTGAACTCAATATCTGGAACACAACGGCGAATGACTTGATCTGCATAAATTCAGAACAGTTCCGGCTCCTCCCAAAAGTAGTACTTGGCATCAAAAATTAATTTATCTCGCATTTGCTTAGGCCAATCTAAGGGTTTTTTTTCAATTGCCAAGTAGTTAACAATATCTGCAAATAAAGGTATCTTACAAATGGTCAAAATAGTCTCATCATTGAAGGAATCAGTAAATTCAGGAGCTAGATTTTCTACAAGGATTCGGGACAGATGATCTTCTACCACATTTTGGGCACCTGATTTGTCTTGAATCTCAAGATCAAATTCCTAAAGTAGAAGGATCCACCTGATTAAATGAGGTTTTGCATCCTTTTTAGCCATAAGGTGCTTTAATGTAGCATGGTCAGTAAAGATAGTCACATGTGATCTAAGTAGATAAAGCCTAAACTTTTCCAGGGCAAAAACTATTGCTAGTAACTCTTTTTCTATAGCGGTATAATTCCTTTAAGCCTCATTAAGAGTTTTACCAGCGTAGTAAGTCATGGAGAGTTTCTTGTTAATCTTTTGCCCTAAGATCGTGCCAACAACAAAATCAGAAGCATCGGTCATGATTTCGAATGGATGATCCCAGTTAGGAGGTTGTAGGGTAGATGATTGAGTAATGGCCTCCTTCAGTAAATTAAAGGTCCTTAAACAACTTGAATCAAAATCAAAAGTTTGATCTTTCACTAGTAGACTACTTAAGAGCCTCTCCACCTTAGAAAAATCCTTTATAAATCAATAGTAAAATCCCACTTGTCCAAGAAATTGGCTCACTTGCTTAACCATCAAAGGTAGCGGGAGTTTTGTGATAGTGTCCACCTTGGCTTTATCCACCTCGATTCCTCATTCAGACACGACATGGCCAAGGACAATGCCTTCCTTAACCATGAAGTGACTCTTTTCCCAAGATAGGACATGATTAGCCTCTATGCACTTCTGTAAGGTTTTCTCTAAATTAATCAGACAAGAGTCAAATGAGTCCCTGAACACAGAAAAATCATCCATAAGGATTTCCATAAAAACACCCACCATGTCGAAGAAAAGTGCAAGCATGCACCTTTGAAAGTCGTCAGTGCATTGCATAATTCAAAGGCATCCTATGAAATACAAAGGTTCCGTAGGGACATGTGAAGGTGGTTTTCTCTTGATCGTCGGGATGGATGGCTGCTTGGTTGTAGCTGGAATAGCCATCCAAGAAACAGAAAAATTTTTGGTTGACTAGTCTTTCAAGTATTTAATCAATGAAGGGAAGTGGAAAGTGGTCATTTTTTGTTACAACTTCCTATAATCTATGCAAATTCTCCAAGCGGAAGTTGTGCAAGTTGGAATTGATTCGCCCTTGTCATTAATAATCATAGTCAGCCCAGCTTTCTTAGGAATTACTTGCACAGGACTAATCCAAGGGCTATCAGAAATTGAGTATATTATTCCCGCATCTACTACTTTATAATTTCCTTCTTCTCAACCTCTTGCATGTTAGGATTTAATCGTCTCTCCATCTCCTGGGAGGGTTTAGATCTGACCACAATATATATTCTATTTGTGCAGTAAGTAGTACTGATTTCCTTCATATCAACAATGTCCAACCAATTGCCCTACTGATTCTTCCCAACACTTGAATTAATCGATTCTCCTAAGTTTGTGTTAGATAAGAGCTAATGATCACTGGATAAGTCTGATTAGATCCCAAGAAAACATACTTTAAATAATCAATAAGAGGTTTTAATTTAGGTTTGGGTCCTTAGGGTGATGGGTCTAGAGGTGGATCATAGTTATCCTCAAGAGGTCGTGAAATCAAGTCAATGATTGGGTGACTTACCTCTTGATTGGTTTGGGGATCAAGACCTGTAGGGTTGGATTGGGAAACTCCAAAGTTCATACAATATTAAACATTATGGTACATATCCTCAGAATCTTCTATCATTCCACAATCCTCAAAGTGTTTGATGGCCTTAAAAATATTAATCTTCGTCTTCTGTCCCTAAATTTAATTTTCATACTGCCAGATTCACAATCAATGTTAAATTTAGCAGTAGCTAAGAATGGCCTTCCCAGAATTATTGGAGCGTTCTTCAAATTTTCTAGTACCTCGCGTTGAAACAGTGTTTCAGAAGTTGTTACATTGTAGTATGGGTCGTAATAGCGCGAAAATAGATAAAATTTATACTTGAATAAAATCCAAGGTTGTCACTAGGAGCAAGTAGTAAAATAAATCTCAAAATTGCAATTCTATCACCAGATATCAATATATGATGAAATTTTCAAATACAAATGATATGTATATAAAAGCAAATGTTGATAGTGCAAAAAGATTAGGGTAAAATGGTGATTTGAATCACCAATTACCCTAATTACAATAATATCAAATATCTCAACAGTCTCAACCAAATTTAATCCATGTAGGATAAGTGCACAGTGCACTTAGAACCAGCAACAAAGGCAAAGGCCTCCTTTCTCAAGCCTCAGGGAGAGGCACAGCAGAGCTCAGCACCAACACCAACAGAGGCAAAGGCCTCCCTCAGAATTTGCTAAGTGTCAAGAGGTAGGCAGTAAAGCAAAACCACCCTCCCCCCTATCTCTCTTCTTCCTTTCCCTTCTCTCAAAAATATGCTAATCAAATCAAAGTAAACGGGTAATCGGTTCAGAGCCCAAACCCGCGTGGCGTGGCCGCGTGCGAGGGTGTGCGTGTGCACGTGGAGAGGGACCTCACCTCGTGCTCATTGAGGCAACGAGGCAGAGTAAAAACAATATATGGGCGTGTGGGAGCTTATTTATCCATGAGGTGGGACTATGTTTGTCCCCCTCCATGCAATAGCAGCAGGAGGAACTCTATTAAATTGGTGTACTACTGCTGCTATCTTGGCCGACTGAAGGCTCGAGGATGCACCTGGAGCTGAGTCGTGTAACCTAGAGAAGTTGCCTGGAGCAATCGCGGCTAGAACACCATGAACAAAGTCGGAGAAGATAACGCGACGGCGGAGCTTTGGTGGAGTACCTGGAAGCACGAATACGGCCTTGCGGCCCAATTAAATATGCTCGAAAGCTTTGTGCGAGTGCAGTGAACGTGATGGTGGCGATGGCGTGTTGTGAGAGTGCGTGTGTGGGCGTGGGGAAGGCAGAATGTGAATGTGATGGTGGTGGTGTTCGGTGGGCGGTTAGGGTAAGCAAACCCTTCAATTTCTTGAGGGGTTTTGCTTGCGTGGATGAGGCGATGCTTTTGGGATAGGTAGCATGGATTATGGTGTGGTGTAGCGAACGGAGAGCCTCACCGGAGTGGTTGTCGGAGAGGAGGAAGATGACGGCGTTGGGGGGGGCAGAACAATGGTCGTGTGTGTGTCGTGACTGCAAGAAAGAGAAGTAGAGAGGGAGAGAAATGATCTGAGTAGGTAGCGGACGACGAGGAGGAGAAGCGACGCTGAGTGTGGTGTGGCCGGTGCCAGAGATGAAGAGAGCTCCGGTGGAGAGAGTCGGTGACGATGAAGGGAATTAGGGTGCCCGCTAGTATGGCACGATGTGGAAGATGGAGAGGAAGGAGAATCCACTGCTGGTATTGCGAGTGGTCAAAGGAAGTCGTCGGACATCATGGAGCTTTTCGACCGAAGAGGAGGAAGGAGAGGTATTCCGGTCAAAAACGAGCATGAAGAGAACGGTTTGTCCTCAGGAGTCTTTAAATAGGCCTTAGAGGGAGGTTTGAAGCTTGGAAACCAAGCTTTCAAGCTTGGTAAGTTTGTCGCAGTAGGATACCCATATCTCTCATGTGTTCGCATTAGAGATTGGGAAAGAATCGGAGACTTGGACATGGCTCAATAGGAAGGAGATTACTTGACGAATCTTCCTTTCAATTTTGAGAAGGATTCGTCAAGTAATCACTGTGTTCTTGCCAAAAGAAGCTTGCCAGAGTAGGATTCTTTGTCGATAATGGAGGAGGGACTTTTTTGCAAAGAGTGACGACAAAGATAGGGGCCTGTTTGTAATGAATTTCAAAAGCTAGGGGTACTTGTGAAATAGACAGGACTGAAATGCAAATTAGGTCAAGACGATCTCTGATTGGGTCCAAATTTTGGTATAAACCTAATTTGGACCCAAGGATTTTAATGGTGAAGTTGGATTTTGGTTTTGACCTAGTTTGACTGGATAATTTGTGTAAAAACCTAAATTAGGGCAACAGTTTGTCTGTGACATGTTTTAGGTCGAAACGGGTTATGATGGTTAATTCAAAGATACTAAATCCTAGAGAATATTTTTCTATAAATTTTAGAGGATTTATGTGAATTTTATCTTGACCAAAACCTCTGTTAATTAAGCGGGTCTGTTTTTAGGGTTTCAGATTTCCATTAATTCTTGAAATGCATGAAAATCTATTTTTGTTTGCATGGATCCACTTATTAGGCATTAATGACTAAATGACCTTTAATAAACCCCTGGCATACCCCGTGGTTATTCTGTATCCGTGATAAAATGGTAAAATTGCAGAAATAACCCTATTTTCATCTTTTCTTCTCAAAACAATTCATCCTGCTCAAGAGACCTTCTGACTGATATGTAGGAGCTTTCATTGACTTTATAAGACCAAATTGAGCTAGTTATGGCTCATGATGGTGTTCCATCATACCCCCATTCTTAGCCTTTGCGAGTCTCTTAGAAAAGTTCTATGAATCAAACCAGTTATTTAGGTTGGATGTAACCATCAGGATGCCCTACTAAGCTGCATATCTAGGAATCAGATCTTAATACCAATAATAAGCCTAGAGGTACTCAAGTACCAGCCCAGATCCAAACCTGACTAGCTTTTGCCTCAGTCTGCCGCAAAGGTTTCTAAGGTCCGCAGAAACTAACCTAAGATTCGTTGTACCCAGCGGTTAAAGCACCCGTGCTTGAAACATGGTTAGTCTAGGTTCAGTTTGCTAGTGCATTTTGTTAGAGAGATGGAAGAATTTTCATTTGTGGAGAGCTTTTCTCTCATTTTCTTTTCATTATATTTTTCCTTAGATCCATCTTCGGATTGGCCCTGAACATGGTATGTATCGGATTTCTTATCCCCACCATCAATCTTCGTAGGGTCCCTAACAATCAATGCTTCGAGATAGCACTGCCCATGTCAATCCCCACAATCCTGGCTTTCGAGATTTCGAAATAATCCCGCCCATGGTGTTCTGTAGTTAAATGCAGACCCTGACAATTGACATTTCATGATAATGCTGCCCATGGCATCTGAACCAACATAAGGTGCTTACATGCCCCCGATAGGACATTTGTTATATCCTAGGAAACAAGTACCGAGGAGACGATATGCTATTGTGCATCTTCGAGGGGAATTTCTCGCTTCTCCGCGTCAGAAACTCGTTCAAATCAATTTGTGTTTTCGAGTCGCTCCTAATCTAGATCTTAGGACCATTTTCAGAACAGATTAAATGCCCTTTAGCATGATTATGTGATTTAGGGTGCTTAAGTTACCGAGTCCTGTAAACCAGAGGTCAGTTAACGAGGTCGAATACTACCTATGCCTTAGACCTAACACACAAGCTTTGCATTTTCTCCATCCTCTTGAGGACTAATCCGGATCGTGACAAGTACGTGAGTGTTTAAATCCAATCAGATCCAAGAGGCCTAAGGTCGGTATTCACCACTAATCTCTTAAGTTTTAACCTTTCAGGTCTTAATTCATCATTCGATCTAACCTAGAAGTTAGGTAAGTTCCATATTACTTTGAATGGACTCAATTTCTTTTATCTTTTTCTCTTTTCTTTTCTTTTCAATTTTTCTTCCCTCCTTTTTTTCAAAAAAGGCTCTCCTTTTTCCTCAATCCTCCTTTTTTTTTTTGATGAAACCCTTTTTGTGAATGATTCTCACGACGTTTTGCACTTTAATATCCCCCCATGTCTATGTTTTGCAATGTCCTCATTGTAAATTAGGTGGGTTCGAGTTCAGCTTAGATCGTACATTAGAACAGGTTCAAAGGGAGGGTGCACGGGTCGGGATGACTATTGCGGATGATTTCAAGTTCTGGTATAAGTATTGGAGGTGGAGTAGACTATTCTAATAGACAAACCCTAAAGTACAATAAGAGTTCAGCAAAGAGATGTGTTAAAAGGGTTTCGGGTTTTTCAAGAGAATGATGAGTTGCTTCCTGTTAAGCGTTAAGTTTAACGCCATCAGCCAGGCGCAATAAGCTTAGGGAGAATGGAGATCAAAAGATACCTCAGTCAAGTTCGTATCAATGAGTTCAATGAACGGCTTGAGTCGCTAGCCATTCATAATGAAAGGTTCAGAATCAAAGTTGGGTTGACTGATTTCGACAGCTCCATTTTCAAAGATTCTTCTTACTAAGAAAGGTCCAATCCATTTAGATCTGAGTTTGCCTGGGAAAAGTTTTAGCTTGGCATCAAAGAGGACCTTCTGACCAGAATGAAAAGCTTTTCTAGAAATGTTTGTCATGAAAAGCCTTTACCCGTTGTTTGTAAATTTGCAAGTTCTCGTACGCGTCATTACGTAGTTCCTCGATCTCGCTCATTTGAAGCTGACGGTGTGTTCCAGCCTTAAGCAGATCTAGATTGCACCTCCGTACAGAGCAATAGGCTTTGTGCTCCATCTCGACGGGGAGGTGACATGCCTTCCCGTACACCAATCTGAACGGAGACATACCTAATTAGATTTTGTGGGTAGTCCTGTAAGCCGACAAAGCTTCTGGAAGTCGAGCCAACTAGTCCTTCCTTCCAGGCCGAATAGTGACCTAGAGGATTTTCTTGATCACCCGATTAGATAGTTCAGCCAATCCATTAGTTTGTGGGTGATAAGAAGTTGAGATTAGGTGTAACACCCCGTATTTGATCATCAGTGATCTGAACTGTGCATTTGTAAAATGGGTCCCTCCATCAGAGATAATGGCACGTAGGACATCGAATCGAGAAAAGATGTGTTGATGAATGAATTTAATTACCACTTTATGATCATTGGTTCGAGTCGGGATAGCTTCGATCCATTTAGACTCGTAGTCTACAGCAAGGAGGATGTATTCGAAGTTGTCCGATTTAGGGAAGGGTCCCATGAAATCAATCCCCCATATATCGAAGATCTCGCATACGAGAATCGGTTGTAAAGGCATCATGTCACGGTGGCTCATGTTGCCCAAGGTCTAGCAACGAGTGGATGCCTTATAGTAATCGTATGCGTCCTTGAAGATCGTGGGCCAATAAAAGCCACATTGAAGAACTTTAGCTACGGTTTTATGTCTGGAGAAGTGTCCGCCGCAGGTTTGGTCATGGCAGAATGATAAAATGTCCTGAATTTCCGCTTCTGGGATGCATCGTCTAATGATCTGATCAGCACCAATGCGAAAGAGGTATGGGTCTTCCCAGATGTAGTACTTGGCATCAGAAAGCAACTTGTCCTTCTTGGCCTTCCGCTAATCAGACAGGATCCGATGTGATGCCAAGTAGTTAACCAAATCAGCGTACAAGAGAAGTTCAGCACCGATAGTCAGGAGGTGCTCATCAGGAAAGTGCTCTGTGATTGGTTCGGAAGGGTCGATGATATTAAAAGGAAGGCAAGACAAGTGATCAACTACTACGTTCTGTTTTCCCGCCTTATCATGAATCTCGAGGTCGAATTCTTGCAACAGCAAGATCTAGCGGATTAGTCAAGGTTTCGTGTCCTTCGTGAGGAGGTGCCTCACCGCGGTGTGATCAGAGTATATGATAACATGGGAACCCAAAAGATAGGATCGAAATTTTTTGAGGCTAAAGACTACAGCTAGCAGCTCTTTCTCAATAACTGTATAATTACACTGAGCCTTATCAAGTGTCTTGCTAGCGTAGTAGATGACCACGAGTTTCCCATCTATTTTCTGTCCAAGTACTGCACCCACTGCGTAGTTAGATGCATCGCACATGATCTCGAAGGGTAGAGACCAATTAGGGGATTGCAGGATTGGTGCTTGGGTGACTTGGTCACGCAGGCTCTCAAATGCATGAGTGCGTTCCTCGGTGATTTTGAAGGGGACATCCTTTGACAACAGATTAGTCAGGGGGCCTACAATTTTTGAGAAATCGGGAATCAGTCGATAGTAAAAACTGACGTGCCCTAGAAAAGAGTAGATGTCCTTGACCGAGACATGCATGGGTAGTTTGGAGATCAATTTAAACTTAGCTCGATCAACCTGTATGCCTTTTTCAGAGACGAGGTGACCCAGGACAATTCCCTCAGGTATTATGAAGTGGCTCTTTTCCCAGGAAAGAACTAGATTCACATCGATACAACGCCTGAGGATTTGGACCAAGTGTAGGAGGCAATTGTCAAAAGATTCCCCAAATAGCGAGAACTCGTTCATGAAGACTTCAAGGTACTTACCTCATATCTGAGAATATGGCAAGCATGCACCTCTGAAAAGTAGCAGGTGCATTGCAGAGACCGAAAGGCATCCTATGGAACGCATATGTCCCGAAGGGGCAGGCGAAGGTAGTCTTCTCTTGGTCCTCAAGATGGATTGTCACCTGGTTATAACCGGAGTACCCATCCAAGAAGCAAAAGAATCGATTCCCTGCCAATTTCTCGAGTATTTGATCAATAAATGGCAGTTGGAAATGATCCTTTTTTGTGGAGGCATTTAGTCTTCGGTAATCAATACAGACTCTCCATGAGTTTGCAATGCGGGTTGGTATAGTCTCTCCAATTTCAGTTGTAATGACGGTGAGTCCTGCCTTTTTAGGCACTACCTGGATTAGGCTCACCCAACGACTGTTAGAGATCGAGTATATGATACCTGCATTGAACCACTTGATGAACTCCTTTTTCACGACATCCTACTGGTTCAGATTCAGGTGTTTCTACATTTCACGAGATGGTCGTGAACCCTCTTCGGTGTAGATATGATGCGTGCAATATGAGGGGCTGATGCCAATCAGGTCATTGAGAGTCCAACCAATGGCTCTCTGATGCTGCTGGAGAACATAAATCAAGGGGGTTTCCTGATCAGAGGTAAGGCAGGAATTGATAATCACAGGAAACGTCTGATTTGAACCCAGGAAGACATACTTGAGATGGTCAAGGAGGGGTTTTAACTCCATGAGTGGATTTTCAGCAGCAGCAGGTGGTTCAGAGTGAGGTTCATGAGCAACGGTAGGAGCTAGAGGTATCTCTAGGTCTAGTTCAGGCTCCTCTAAGTGTGGGGCTTGATCCTCTCGTGGTTGATCATCAGAGATAAGCAGGTTTTCTACGACACATGGGTCGCTAGCCACGAACTCGATGTAGCAAATTTGTTCAATAACCCCACAATTAATTCCTTTTTCGGCCTTAAAGATGTCGATCTTTAGTGTCTTATTCCCAAATTTTAACTCAATTTGACCCTCCTCACAATTGATATTGACCCTAGCTATGGCCAGTAAAGGTCTCCCTAAAATGATCGGTGTGTTCTTCAAGTTCTTAAGAGCATCCATGTCCAACACTATAAAATCCACGGGGAAGTAGAAATCGCATACCCTAACTATGACATCCTCGAGAACTTTTGGTGACTTAATAAATCGATCAGCTAACTGCAATGTTACCACTGTCGGTTTGAGCTCAATTTCTTCAAGGTGGTCAAGTAGGGATGTAGGTATTAGGTTTATGGAAGCTCCTAGATCCAATAAGGCTTTGTCAAACTGTATATCACCAATAGCACAGGAGATTAGCGGGGTGCCTGGATCTTTTGCCTTAGGCAGGAGTTTGGTAAAAATGATGGAGTTCGCTTGCTCCAACTGTACAATTGGGTTCCCACCTTTGGTTCGCGGCTTACGTTTTGGTGTACATATATCTTTTAGGAATCTTGTGTAAGCCGGTACGTGGCGAATTGCATCCATCAACGGGATGTTTATTTGGACTTACTCAAAGAGCTTGACCAAGTCTTCCTCGAGAGCCACGAGTTTGGGTTTTTTCTTTCCCTTGGTCAAGGCCTCGAGAAATAGAACCTCAGTTAGTTCCTCTAGAATTCGCTCAGGCTCTTTATCAGGGATCGGGGTGTCCTGGATGACCAATCTAGGGTTAGGGTCTACAGTCTCAGGCGAGTTGTGGCTAGGAAAAGGTGGGTCCTGTGTTGCTTTGCCACTACGGGTGGTAACGGAATTTAATCCTGCCTGATTCTGGTTTGGGTTAGAGAGGATAGGTGTCTGCTACTGAAATCCAGAATAAGAGGTTGAAGCACTCGTCCCGTCAGGGGATGGGGCAGAATGGGCCTGATAGACAAAGTGGGCTTGGCCCTGATGTGGATTCATAAAATACCTCTGGTTCGGCACGTTATTTGAATTCGGAAGAGGCTGAGAAGGGAGTGCGTCTGGCTGGTGAGCACTTGCTAGCTGGGCCAATTGATTTCGTAGCTCAGAGATCTCTTCTTTATGTTGTTTTTGCATGTCAACCAAGGTCTGGAGAATCAAAGATGTCTGATCTTCCTTAGGTGGTCCAAATTGAAAATTTTGATTGGACCTTGGTTGAGTGGGTTGATAGGGACGCAGGTTTTGTGGTCGAAGTTGGAATTAAGATCTTGGGCTATGGGTTAATTCCCGACTACGTAAAGTTTGGATGATTACGCCATCCAGAGTTGTAGGTATTGGAGAAAGGATTGTTCTAGATGGCATGGAGATCCTTGCATGTCTGAGGGGCTCTAGAATAATCAGGGTACAAGGGTTCAGAGATCCCCCAACTGTGGTAGGCTGGTCCGAAGTTGCCTCTGAAGCCATAATCAGATAGGGATGGATACGCATCCATCCCCGGAGAGTGGTAGATATTGTGTGTAGTTTCTCTATCTGAGGGCGGTGGTGTATATGTGCTTTGTGGTGTAGAGGTGGTCTTTTGTAGATGTTGACTGATGTCGTCCACCTTCTTGTCAATGATGGAGACCTTATCCAATTGACTGGCTACCAACTCCAAGTCAACGGATGCTGAAAGGCCTCAAGATTCGTGTACCCTTCGATTATTTCTCAATGCACAAGTGGACGTCCAGTCGTATGCACCTAATGACTCATTGTTCAAGGAGTTCTCACACATGTTCTCAAGAATTCCCCAAATCTCGTCTTCATGTTGACCCATGATGTTGTCACTACAGGTTGCATTGACAAATAGCTTGATATCATCATGGAGCTCGTGGTAAAAGGATCAGACTTGTTCCCACTTCGAGACTTCGTGATGGGGGCATTTGCGCATGAGATCCAGAAAACGATCCCATGCCTCATGTAGAGATTCTCCTGCTCCTTGGGAAAAGTGCATGATTTGGTGTCGCATAGCGTTTGTGCGACCAATGGGATAGAATTTTTGCAGGAAGGCGGTTTGAAGTTCTTCCCATGCATGGATCACGTGTGGATAAGTTTGAAACCAGTAGGCAGCTTTGTTAGCCAGAGAAAAGGAGATCTTTGAGAGTAAGTCGTCTCGACTCTGCATGTCTGCCCCAAAGGTGTGGGCCAGATGCTTCAGATTCTTGATGTATTGGAAAGGATCCTCGGAGTTCAAGCCATAGAATTTCGGAGTCATGTGAAGCATACTAGGCTTGAGCTCCACCTCAGGTCCTCCTGTAGGGATATTGATTTATGCTTCGATCTCCACTGTCGCGGTATTGTAGTGATCTCTCATTTGAGGACGCAGCGGTGGGTTGATGAAGGCATTGATGTGATCTTTGAAATCAAAGAATTGTTGTGGTTCAAAGTTAGGTCTTTCTGGCGGATCCATGGTTGTGATTGGGGGTTCAGGCTTAGAATTAGAGGAAATGTCAATATGATCAGGTTGTTGCACAAACACGGAGGTTGAGGCTCGGCCTCGATGAGAGTGAATAGTTAATGGAGGTCTTAAGGGTGGTTTTAAGGACCTCCTCCCAAACATGCATCGATGGAGAAGATGAGAGATAGAATGTCAGATGGACCCAATCGAGGCACTTAAAGATTTTTAGATAACTATAGAGGTTTGGGGCGGATGATACCTTTGGATTAGAAAGTCGTCCACCTGAGAATTACCTGGGCAGCCAGGAAGGGAGAGTCCTGCAAAGACCCTTATATGGTAGAGCGTCCCCACGGGTTACAGGGCTTCCTCCACCTGACCTTCCTTGTCATTGAGGGTCCAGGTAGACTAGAATGGTGACTTGATATCTTAAGTCTACCAATTTTAGGTTTAGAGCAAGGTACTTATGATTTCACTTGAACTTTAAGATATTTTGTGTAAGGTGACCTAATTTGAAGATTGGTTGACCCCACAAGGTGGGTCAACTTCACATGTTTGTCCTTTGAGATTATTAGGTCCCAATTTTTTTTTTAAGATTCAAGTGGATATTTAGAGCCTGATTTTAGGGTTTGCTTGATTAAGTCAATTCAAATAAGGCTTGGGGCACACAGAAGTTGGGAGAATATATTCTTGATTAAGCAAGTGGAGTCCTCAACCCTAGAATAGAAATCCTATTTTGGCTCTGATTGATTCAATTAGTTCTGTCCAAATTTGGTACCTGGGGCTCAAGCAAGAAGGTGATAGCATTAGATACCTTAAACCCTAAGTAGGTGCAGAAATCAGGGTTAGGGTTTGTTTACAAAAGAATCAAATTGGGCAACTTTTGAGGATTGATTTTAAGAATAGAATGCAAGTTAATCCAATTGATTTTCTTCCTTTTTTTAGCTTTTCAGAATCAGGGGCTTAATGAGGATGGAAAATGAGATTACCTGCCCCTCGAGTGGCTGTTGTGCAGTTGATCTTGCTCCTTGGCTAAATCCCTGCACAATCGCAATCAAAAGAGATAAATCAAGTTAGTATCAAGTTAGGAATTGAAATCTAGAGATCAAATTGCGCGTTGCTCCCTGGCAACGGCACCAAAATGTTCTCGCATTGAAACGGTGTTTTAGAAATCATTGCGTTGCAGTATAGGTCATAATAGTGCAAAAACAGATAAAATTTATACTTGAATAAAATCAAGGTCATCACCAGAAGCAAGTAGCAAAATAAATATCAAAATTTTATCAAAAGATATCAATATATGATGAAATTTCCAAACACAAATGATATGTATATAAGAGCAAATGTTGATAGTGCAAAAAGATTAGGGTAAAATGGTGATTTGAATCACCAATTACCCTAATTACAATAATATCAAATATCTCAATAGTATCAACCAAATTTAATCCACGTAGGATAAGTGCACAGTGCACTTAGAATCAGCAACAGAGGCAAAGGCCTCCCTTTCTCAAGCCTCAGGGAGAGGCACAACAGAGCTCAACACCAACACCAACAGAGGCAAAGGCCTCCCTCAGAATTTGCTAAGTGTTGAGAGGTAGGCAGTAGAGCAAAACCACCCTCCCCCTATCTATCTTCTTCCTTTCCCTTTCTTTCTCTTCTCTCAAAAATATACTAATCGGATCAAAGTATACGGGTAATCGGTTTAGAGCCCAGACCCGTGTGGCGTGGCCGCGTGCGAGGGCGTGCGTGCGCACGTGGAGAGGGACCTTACCCTGTGCTCATTGAGGCAACGAGGCAGAGGAGTAAAAACAATATATGGGCGTGCAGGCGCTTGTCTATCCACGAGGTGGGATTATGTTTGTCCCCCTGCTTCACGCAATAGCAGCAGGAGGAACTCTGTCAAATTGGTGTACTGCTGCTACTGTCTTGGCAGATTGAAGGCTTGAGGATGCATCTGGAGCTGAGTAACCTAAAGAAGTTGCCTGGAGCAATCGCGGCTAGAACACCACGAACAAAGCCGGAGAAGACGATGCGGCAGTGGAGCTCCGATGGAGTACCAGGAATCACAAATATGGCCTTGCGACCCAATTAAATATGCTCGGAAGCTTCGTGCGAGTGCGGTGAACATGATGGTGGTGATGGCGTGCTGTGAGAGTGCGTGTGTGGGCGTGGGGAAGGTGGAATGTGAACGTGATGGTGGTGGTGTTCAGTGGGCGATTAGGGCAAGCAAACCCCTCAATTTCTTGAGGGGTTTTGCTTGCGTGGATGAGGCGAAGCTTTTGGGATAGGTGGCGAGGATTATGGTGTGGTGTAGCAGACGGAGAACCTCGCCGGAGTGGTTGTCATAGCGGAGGAAGATGACGGTGTTGAGGGGGGCGAACGATAGTCGTGTGTCGTGAGTGCGAGAAAGAGAAGTAGAGAGGGACAGAAATGATCTGAGTAAGTAGAAGACGACAGGGAGGAGAAGCGACGCCGAGTGTGGTGTAGCCGGCGTCGGAGACGAAAAGAGCTCCGGTGGGAGAGAGTCAATGACGACGAAGGGAATTAGGGTGCCCGCTGGTATGGCGCGACGCAGAAGATGGAGAGGAAGGAGAATCCGCTGCTGGTATTGCGAGCAGATGAAGAGAGTGGTTGAAGGAAGTTGCGGGATGTCGTGGAGCTTTTCGGCTAGAGAGGAGGAAGGAGAGGTATTCCGGCTAAAAACGAGCGTGAAGAGAATAGTTTGTCCTTAAGAGTCTTTAAATAGGCCTTAGAGGGAGGTTTGAAGCTTATAAACCAAGCTTTCAAGCTTGGTAAGTTTGCCGGGGTAGGACACCCACATCTCTCATGCATTCGCATGAGAGATTGGGAAAGAATTGGAGACTTGGGCATGGCTCAATAGGAAGGAGATTACCTGACGAATCTTCCTTTCAATTTTGTGAAGGATTCGTCAAGTAATCACTGTGTTCTTGTCAAAAGAAGCTTTCCAGAGTAGGATTCCTTGTAGATAATGGTGGAGGAACTTTTTTGCAAAGAGTGACGACAAAGATAGGGGCCTATTTGTAATGAATTTCAAAAGCTAGGGGTACTTGTGAAATAGACAGGACTAAAATGCAAATTAGGTCAAGACGATCTCTAATTGGGTCCAAATTTTGGTATAAACCTAATTTAGACTCAAGGATTCCAATGGTGAAGTTGGATTTTGGTTTTGACCTAGTTTGATTGGATAATTTGTGTAAAAATCCAAATTAGGGCAACAGTCTATTTGTGACCTGTTTTAGGTCAAAACGGGTTCTGATGGTCAATTCAAAGATGCTAAACCCTAGATAATATTTTTCTATGAATTTTAGAGGGTTTATGTAAATTTTATCTTAACCAAAACCTCTGTTAATTAAGCGGATCTATTTTTAGGGTTTCAGATGTTCATTAATTCTTGAAAAGCGTGAAAATCCATTTCTGTCTGCATGGACTCACTTATTAGGCATTAATGACTAAATGACCTTTAATAAACCCCTGTCATACCCCGTGGTTATTCTGTATTTGTGATAAGATGGTAAAATTGTAGAAATAACCCTATTTTCATCTTTTTTTCTCAAAACAATTCATCTTGCTCAAGAGACATTCTGACTGATATGTAGGAGCTTTTATTGACTTTATAAAATTAAATTGAGCTAGTTATTGTTCATGATGGTGTTTCCATCAGTCAGCTAGGTTTAGGTTAGGTCTAGGTCCTAATTAAGTTCCATGAACCCAATGACTTATACTAAGTCAATTAAGTGAGCTCATGGACCTAAATAGGTTCTTGGGTTAGGGATTGGATCTAGGATAGGTTGGCTAGATTCTTGGATAGTAGGATTACTCTGTGAATAAGGGATTAGGATCATGGGTAGTGTTATCCATGATTTTGGCTTTTGAGCTCACCTATCCAATTTGAGCTATCCTATGGGTAGGAATTGGGATAAGGGTATCCCGGGCTTCTAAGGGTAGGGTTAGATTATCCTAATCCCTCCCTCTCCTCTTCTTTATTTAAGTCTTTATTTCTTCTTCAATCATGTCTTACTCTTCAACCAACTCCTAGCTCTGCAACTCTATCTTCCATCCCGTTCATGATTCCATGTTATTCTTTACATCCTGTACATACATTAGAAAAGTATGAAATTAGATAATTAGGCATAAAATAAACACAAAGCCTAAATATGCATGCATGCTCTAAATGCAGTATTTATAAACCTAATGCATTATTTTATTAGAGTTAACCCTAGATTAAGCCAATTAGGGTAAGAAATTAGGGTGTTATCACTACCTAGGACTACATTATCATACTTGGGCTCTTTTACATCATGTCTAAAAATAAGAAACAGAAAATACATCAATTAAAATACAAAAACTAAATATCTTCTTTCTTCTTGACATTCAACTTAAGTCTCCTTACTATGATTCTTGCTAGTATTCCAATCCTTGTGCTTAAAATGTTAGTTCTCCAAGAACAACATAAAATCTACATATGTTTTATTATCATCAAAATCAAGTACATCAATGCTTATGCACTAACAATCCCGAGTATAATGACAATCTACTTCCACATGTTTGATTCTCTCACGAAAACAGGATCGCCAGCAATGAAGAGTACCACCTTATTGCTACACCTCATCTCCATAGGACCAATCACAAAATATGTAGATCCATAAGAATAGATCGAATCCACATAAGCCCTGTGCTAGCTTATGCCACAGCCTTATATTCTAACTCCTTACTCGATCATTCTACTATTGTTTGCTTCTTACTCCGCTATGTAACCAAATTTCCTCCAATGTATGTACAGAACCTAAGAATGGATTGCCTATCTTTCGGGCAGCCTACATAATCTACATCAATGCATGCCATCACCCCCAAAGAGTCACCTCTAGTAAATAGTAATCCTTTCTTAGTGCAGACTTCAGGTATCAGAGAATCATTCTTGCTGCATACCAATGAACTTTCCTTGCCTTGTCCATGGATTGGCTCACCTCACTAACTGCAAGGGTAATGTCAGGTTGTGTGACAGCTACATATCAGCTTTCCCACAAGAAACCTAATTTGCCTTATATCCACAAGAGCAAAGTCATCCTTGTACAAATGCATGCTCGAGTCCATAGGGTTGGAAGCTGGCTTAGCACCTAGCATGCCTATCTCGTAAAGAAGATTGAACACAGACTTCCTCTAGGAAAGAGCAACTCCTCTTACATTCCAAGCAACTTCAATGCCAAGGAAATATCAAAGTGGGCCTAAATCCTTCATAACAATATGTTTTGCTAGAAACTCTTTGGTGATGGTGATACCACTAATATCATCTCCAGTTAATATGATATCATCCACATAGAATAACATCATAGCTCTCCCTCTTTTTGTCTTCCTTACAATCGAGTGATCTGTCATAGACCTCTTAAATCCACTCCCTTAATAACTTCAAAGAGTTTTTGGAACCATGCACATGGGCTCTGCTTGAGTCCATAAGTAGCTTTATACAATTTGCAAACCTTGGAACACTCCGTCTCGACCTCAAAGCCAAGGGGCTACTACATATAGATTTTCTCCTAAAAATCACTATAAAGGAAGGCATTTTTGACATATAACTAATGTAGCTACCAGTTTACATGAACTATTAAAGAAATGAGAATCCTAACCGTAGGGAGTTGTGCCCTCGAGAAGGTGTCAAAATAGTTGACACCATAAGTCTATGTATACCCTTTCTCTACTAGTCTTACTTTGTACCGTTCCACAAATCCATCTGGCAAGTATTTAATTGTGAAGACCCACTTGCATCCTACAATAGTAGCATTAGATGGTGAGTTAACAAGACTCCAAGTCCCACGTGAGATCAAAGTAAACATTTCATCCTCCATGATCTATTGCCATTTTGGATCGCTAAGTGCATACTGATGCGTGGCGAGTGTCTACAAACTAGAGAGAGCCATGGAAAACTTCTTGACTTGTGCTAAGGAGACAGGCCAATCATAGACACATGCTTGAAAATGGGGTGAATGGTGCATGTCCCGGTCCCCTTCCACAAGGCAATCAGTAGATCAAGATCAACTTCTTCCATCTCATCTACTAATCCATCTTCCTCAACAGGCTCAGATGGTTAAGAGTCGGCTTGAGGTGCTAGAGTGCCAAAAATAGCATCTAGTACACCAAAACTAGAATGCGCATTAATACCATCAAGAGAAGGGATTACCTCAAGAGTAGCTGGAGAAGGGGGGAAGGCATAAGGTAATGAGCATAAATAAGTTTGAATCAGTATTCCCACCCTTCATCAAAAGTTGAAAGAGGTATGATCGACTCATTCTCAAGTGTAGAACTAACAATACATGAACCTGCTGAGGAATAATATAGAACAAACTCAAAGAAGGAGACATCAATACTGACATCATGGCATCTACTAATAGGGTCATAAATCTATACCCCTTCTGGGTTTAAGAATACTCTACAAAGATGCATTTGACATCCCCGAGTGACAATATTTCCCTGTTGGGACCAGACAAATGGACGAAGGATACACACCCAAAGACCTTAAGAGGCACCCCAAAAAGCTCCTTGCCAAGAAACAGAATGGAGTAAAGGACCTTCTCATCAAGAACCATAGATGGCATCCAATTTATCAAGTAGCATGCGCTAAGCACCGCATCACCACAATAGGGCAAAAATACACTATTCTGAAGAAGAATAAGAGTTCTAGCAACATCTAAAATATGGCAATGCTTTCTCTCAGCAACATCGTTTTGTTGGGAGGTATATAGGCAACTTGTCTAGTAGATTATCCCATACCCCTGGAATATGGATTGTAGGGATTGAGTAAAAAACTCTAAGGCATATTAGTCCTAACAATTTTCACATTGGCACCAAATTGATTATTTATTTCAAGAAGAAAATTTTTTATTACACCACCAACTTCAAACTTCAACTTCAACAAGAAAACCCAGGACAAACGAGAAAAATCATCAATAGCAAGATAAAACATGTGACCCATACGATCAAGAGCACAACTTAGACTCTAAACATCAAAATGGATCAACTGAAACGAGGACACTACACTACGACCCTGCCGACTAGGAAAAGAACTCCTATGGTGCTTCCCCAGTTGACAAGTCTTACACTGAAAAGTGCAAGTGAGAGGAATCTACAGTATCACCCATTGAAGCTTAGTCAGTGGAAGATAGCCGAATCTCAAGTGCCAAAGGTAACTAGATGACCCTGCAGATGAGATGGTGGCTTCACTAGCATATGGCAACTGCAGTAGGGGATAGACCCCCCTCCTCACAGCCACAACTAATAACCTATCCTATCAGTATATCATGAAATATAAGAGACATAGCATCAAATATAGCCCAGCAGTCCACTTCTTTTGTAATTCAACTGACTAAAAGAAGATTTAAAGAAAAATCTAAGGCATGAAGAACGTTATGTAGTCGTATATGAAGGGATATTTGAACTTCCCCCTAACTAGTAATGGGGAAATTCTTCTTATCAGCCACTAAAATTGTACTCCTTAAGGAGTCAGGGTGTAATCTAGCAAACTGCTAAGCCTTCTCATAGATACGTCAAGAGTCGCTGGAGTCTACAAGCCAGTCAGTATCCTCAACACTAGCATGACAAGTGAGACACATACCTAATGACTTGGTAAAAGTAGTAGTATTTGCATTTCCTAATCAGAAGCTCAAAGTAGCAATAATAGGAGCAAATAACCCATGATGGGAAAGCCTCTGGATCAACTCATCGTAACCAGCCCTGGTAATAGATACAAACTGTAATATTGTCTCTGATGTGTAACAACTTGATGGACACTAATAGGTTTCCCATACTTGGTCCAACACACATCCTCTATGTGGCCAAGTTTCCCATAATGCAACCATTAAGGCCTAGCATGCCCCTGACCTCCTCAACCTCATCCATGGCCTCTAATGGACTATTTTAGGGATCTACCTCTTTCTTAAGAGGCATCCATAGCAGAAGCATGCTCAACACAAGCTAAGGATGAGAGGGAAATCATTAGTTTGCTTAAGCGATTGTAAGCCTCCTCCATGGTGGGTATCTTGGGCAACGTCAACATCTGAGATCATGCTACCTCATAAGAGGGGTCTAGTCTAGCAAGAAAATGCCCTACCAAAGTTTGTGTCCTATACAATTTCTGAGAGTCGTTAAAGCACTCAGGTGTGTAGGCATTAAGCCTCTCAAAGGTTGCTTCAAGGCTAAGTAGCACTAAGTCGATGGCATGCCCTCCTATCTCATATGTGCTATCTCATGATAAAGTTGTAAAATGCATGCTACATTCTTATCCTGAGAATATGTCTGGTGATGTACTGTCTACATTTCCTTCATCGTTTTGTACATAATCTCCATTGTA
Source organism: Thalassia testudinum (assembly GCA_037157565.1). Classification (NCBI taxonomy): domain Eukaryota; kingdom Viridiplantae; phylum Streptophyta; class Magnoliopsida; order Alismatales; family Hydrocharitaceae; genus Thalassia; species Thalassia testudinum. The sequence continues at coordinate 16,277,576 of JAZHRO010000015.1, read as the reverse complement.
ATCTACTGAATGGTGGTATTCATGATCCACGCCCTGAACATGGTGTTGAGCCTTAATTGTTCATGGTTTGCAACAAGTAATCATTATCACAATCATGTTTTGTTTGATTCACCTTATCAAATTGCTTATTTACCATAAGCTCAAAGAGCGAAATAGTATAGAGTTTAGTTAACCTAGACAAAGCTTTGTTCGCAAAGACTTTTTAAAATGATCTTTATAGACTCTGAGCACTCTTGCTAAAGATGTCATTTACATCACACCAGGAGAAATAAGTCTTAATCCATTGTAATAATGTATATCCTCTGGGGTTGCTCCGTGATATTTGAATGAAAATAGGTCCTTAATACTTCCATGTTCTTCCAACCATTTAGTCATGCCAATTTAAAGGAGGAGGTCTTCCAATTACAATTCCACATTGTTAGCCCTCAACTGGGCCACTTTCTCCTCATGAAAGGCTTAGGGATCCTTAAGGGTCCTTATTGTTTGCATTTGTTTCATTATGAACTCAATAAGATTTCAATGCCATATTTGCTATTTGATTTTACCACTGAGATTACGATACAATTCCACAAGATGGTCATGTTCCTTACAGAATTCGCAATAAGGTTTAAACGAGGGAGGGTTTTGTAGATTCCCTAAGGAGGGGGGTAGGATCGAGCATGATATGAAATAAGATGCGGAATATAAATCAACAAACTCACGAAATAAGCAATCACACAAGCACAAAAGGATTTTTAAGTGGAAATCCAAACCAGGGTAAAAACCACCGCCTACTCCTCTCAACTTAGGATTTTCCGATCAACCTAGTCGATCAAATCCACTAACCAAGTCACTTAAACGAGGGTGACTTGACCTCTTACAACTACGCTATTTTGAACCCGAGGATAGCGTAACCTCAAACCCCTAATGTCTCGCAAGGGAGACGGAAATCCACAAAGCGAATACCCAACAAAGACAGTTACAAATATATCCTATAGAGCCACAAAATAAGTATTAAATCTAGCTACTATAGGCAAAGAAAACTTCCCTTTGATGGAAGTGCATTGGCTAGCAATGCGAGGTGTGTGAACCTAGCAATGGCACAATGGCACTCTCGTATGCGTAGGCGGGAAAGTAGGTGCACAGCTAGGATGATGCTCTCAAGATGTAGACTATGGCTTTGGAGAAGCAAGAACTTCTAGATGATTTTCTTCTTCACTTGGACACAATATGATGTGGCAGTAGTATGTTTAGGTGTATATAACAAAGGAATGGTGCTCCACTATTTATAGAGGTTCTAAGAAGGGATTAGAAGGCCTTGGAAGGCTTTTATAGTCGTTGGGAATAAATCACAAGAGATCAAGCCAAAATCCCAACGAAATCAGGTCATTTATGATTCTGAGTTATTAAACGTTTGGATCTAAGGTCAGACGTCTGGATCTTCGTCTAATCTGAATGTCGATCGTCTGATCTAGAAGGGTGGATGTTCTGAACTGGGTTGGATCAAGATGGACGTCTAAGAAGGTGTTCTAAGTCATCTAGACATCTAATTAGACGTCTAATGTAAATATGGATTGCTTCCTTTTTTGACAAGATCGAAATAGGATTCTAGAAGATGTTGGTCAGACAATAGGTCGGTCGTCTGGTACAGTGTCTGGACGTCTAGAAATGTAATCTTCTACGGAAATTGATTTCCCAAGGTTTAAATGGCTATTAAGCCTGACAAAAGGTGATTTGGGTTAAATATTAGCCTAACGTTTATTTATTAGATGTCTGGGATGCTCTACGGATGTCAGAAAGTAGATGTAAATTTGATTAACACTTAATCCACTAAGATAAAGGTCTGATAGTCCAACGGTCCTATTATTCGACGTCTGGCAAGGTCTTCAAATGTCTTGTAAGATGTCTGCGTTATAGGTTGGATGTCTGAAGTTGGCAGACAAAGAGTAGGTTGCCAACCTAAGTGTTTTGGACGTCTGGACAAAAGGTCAGACTTCTTAAAAGTCAAGATCTAACGTCTGATGTCCAGATTGGACGTCTGATCAGGCTGACAGATTTCTGTATTGATTTTCTAAGTTTGTCTAAGATTGTCTAAGTATCCTAGGGTTGTATAAGTGATTTTAGGATTGCGGTATGTTACTTTAGGGCTTTTTAACCATCATATAAAGAAACGAAAAGCAAAGTACAAATACATGAACAAGATAAAAAGACATCTATCATATTCTTCTTGTCAAGCTCCATCTTCTCGTCTCTTCTCTTCTCCACGTGAAGCTCCATCTTCTGTTCTCCATCAAGCTCCTCCAATCCGCCATGAATGTGAGCTTGAACTCCTTCACACTTGATTCCATTTGCATTTATCCTAAAACTATAACTCAAATGCAAATATTAAATAACAAGTGTTTGTTATCATCAAAATCAACGATAAAGGTGCTCTTGCACCAACAGGTTCCACAATCCAAACGGACATCTCAGAGATTATTATCTTGCCTCCAAGACTGTTGTAATATTTTTGAGGAGACTTGTAATATATAAGAGAGTAATGTACAAGGGGTATGTACTCATATCTTGGCTTGAGAAAAGCCTTTTATTGTTGTCATTGTTGCTAGAGTAAGATCTATTCTTTTGATTCTTGTCTTCATTATTGTTCTTATTATTATTCTAGCTAGACTAGTCAAACTTGTCTTATTTGGATTGAGCCAAAGAAGGTTTATTGTTGTCCCCACTTGGGAGTTCTTACACTTGTGCTTAGCAACACAACATCTAGATTTCTTCCCAAAATGTTGAGCTCTCATCCAAATCTCATTAATTGTTGTTAGGAGCTCATCTTGGAGACTAATAGGGATTGGGATTCAACTCATTCTGTATGACTATATCTACATCAAAATCAACTAAACCCATAGGAAACCTCTTGAAGGGTTCGGACACCAGAGGTTTAGACACCCCAACTCAAAGGTCAAGGGATTTAGCATGGTAGGAATTGGACTAGCTTGAGACATGCAACAAGTGGTGCATTGTTATTGCCTAAGAAAATGGAAAAGTGGCCGCAAAAGATCTCCTTTGTTGTTATGATAAGCGACATAACCCCTAATTGATGACTAGCATCATCACCTATCAACAAATCTAAAGTAACCATAAACTGCCTTGCGCATAAACCTGTATTAAGCCTTAATCTCTTGCTATGTTGGAGGACAATGGCTTAACTATAAAAAGTTGAGCCTATGAAGAATGCATAGGCAAGCCCCGAGCTAAATCTCGTCCAAAATCCTATAAAGTCCAAAGGATATCCCTGACCTATAAAGTCCAGGGGCTTGTATGATCTGGGCATTCTATTCTCAACCTTGATCATGCCATCATCAATCAAGAGCTCTTGTTCTCCAATATCACATTTGTACAACAAGAGACCCAAATCTCCTCCAAGATGTATCACTCGTTGATGGATGCAAAGTCCATAATCAATTCCTATGTAAAGTGTTATTAATCGTCTAAATCCTGGTAGACCATTAAGGACTAAGTCAATAGTCCACAAGCTCATCAAAGATCATCCCACAAGGGTTAGAGTTCATCTTAGAAGGGTAAAGTTGCAACATCATTAAGGAAATTCTACATTTCCTATATTTCATGGAAGCGGGTAACATCGGAATGGTGTGACTCCCTCTTCTCGTCTTACGATGCAAAAGAGATTGAATTCTTCCTTAGCTATCGAGCATTGGTGAAAGACTCAATGAATTGCTCCTTCTATTCCTTGAAAGAAGTGATAACAACGAGGGAAGTTTAACCATTTTGCTCCCTTGCCTGCAAGAAGGGAAGGATCTCGCAAAAGATGATGCTTTGGGATCCTCAGACCATCATTACCTGTTTACAATGCAATTTAAAAGCCTTCAAGAAGATCTTTAAATCATTCATGGATATGTATTCACTTTGACTCTTGATTTTAAGATCGATCCCACTCGCCCCTTTCTATTCAATTGTTTGACTAATCCAAACCCTCACTGGTGCATTGTTGATTCCTATCTCAATCAAGTCCTAGCACATAGAGAGAATGCCAAATACCATGGGATCACGACTCCTCTTCTACTTAGACATCGCTATTTCTAGTGCAGACCCCTTAAAGCTTACTACTTAGACATCGCTATTTCTAGTGCAGATCCAACTTACCCAATAGCTTCTTTATGATATTAAGACTTTCCTCTAAAGAGGTAATCATAGAAAGATGCTAGAGTCATTGTCTTCAACCTCAGTTTATGAGGTTGAGTCTTCTGCCCTGGTTCTTGGTCATCATCTTATTTTCATTACCTAAGTCAATGTTCTGGGATTTGATTTATAGAAAAGGCAATCGTCCCATTGTCTTTGATCTTCTTTCTCTTCACATCCACATTTTTGTTGGTGCTAAATTGAACTAAAATCATGCACCGTCATTGTTATGATTACACCTTCCACTCTTTGTCACCCTTATGGTTCCTCCGTCTATATGCTTCTACAAATATAACGGCCCAGCTTTGCCCGATATTAGCTGTAGGAGCTGCCCGCCTATTTGCAAAAGATTCTACAAGACAATGCTCACCTGGAGTCTTTTGAACTACACAAGGTGTAACCACGCTAAGCATTCACTGCTGCTTTGACCATCTCAAGCGGTGTATGAACAAGGAAAATTATCAACGCTTCTTGTAGGTTAGATAGAAGAGAAAGAATGATGCAGTTAGCTTATCGTTTCTTTTTGGGAGTTTACAAATTAACCATATACAAGCTAACTTATACAAAAGATAATGCTACTTAAGATATTAATATGCATCTAAAGGTTTAGAACCAATTACAATATTAGAAACTTAACACTAAAAGGACTGTAAATGGCAAAATCTACATGTCACACAAACCTAAAGCTATGTGGCACTGAGCATTGAAGCAATGGATGGCACCATCTGATATTAGTTCAATTATTTCTAAGCAGTATATTTTCTGTTAAAATTATATAATTTTCTTGGAGCTTAATTTTGGATATGTAGTTGAATGGCTTACTCAAGGGAACTTAGGAAATACATAAAAATAAAACCCGACATCAATGACTAATAAGAGCACATGCATAAAAACCACTGAAACAATTGATACATGGATAAAAAAATTGCCGCCATCAAACAGCAGCATCGTCATCAGAGGAATAGTACTTTATTGCAATACAAATAAATATGGAGATTCTGCAGATATCATGTCATTCTCATAAGCCACACCATCAAGCATAAAACCTAGTACCTGCAACAGCCTTCAGCTCTCAAAGGAATAGTGCCAAAAAGAAAATAAAATACCGTTATGACAGGAATGCAAGAAATCATCTATGAAAGGATGATCATATGGGGTGAATATTTACACTCCACAATTCAAAGAGTACGCATTTCAGGGCATCAAAAATACTCTACTGCTACATGTGCTGAGAGTGGGGACGGGCGAGCATGCAATCAAAAAGATTCAATCACTTTACTACAGCTCTGAACAACTTAGCACAATGATGACCCAGAAAAACTTTCCGCCAATCAAAGCAAACATAAACACTATCGCCCTTTTGATTGTCCTCGTCTCCTTCAAAATAGCACGGAAGATAAAAGGACAGCGGCAACCTGTACAATTCCCTATGCCTGCTGGATTTTATTTGGAGAACCAATTTCAGAATCAGCTCAGCTGAAGACCTTTGGTGAAAATTTCTCCAATAATGCCAACAAGCTTCAAGACCATGTGTTCTTCTTAGTCGAGGCATGAATTCACAAACAAGTACAGCCACATATAAAGGAAACCGCAGATGTCATGAAAAGCTTAAACTTACTGCAAATGCAAGATTTCAATATCCTTCACCATGCCTCTTTTTCACTGCTTGGATTGCATGGCAATCAATCCCAATACTCAAGCTAGGGTGGAAAAACTTCATAGGTGGCAGGTTGTGACGACATACAAGAAGATTTTTCAAGACCATTGAGCAGTACTACCGACCTACCATGGTTTGCATACACTCAATAACTTTGGCAACCACTGGCGATTAGATCCTTGCATTGGCATAGATCTCTGAGCAAAATCAAGTAACAGCTTATGTTACTGCTCATCAGTGTGAGGAAGGCTTGCATGTAAAAGTTCGATTGGCATTTCCTTGCTGATGGCTCTTGCCACGTCTGACGTAACGGCGGAATCCGATTTATGTCCATGCATTGATCGGACCACACTGTCATACTTCTCAAAACAGTAATCAGCCAGCAACTTGAAAAAGGCATTGAACGACTCCTGCCATAAGGCCCGGTTAGACATGCTGTGATTCTGTGAAGCACGAGGATCAGACAGCAGGGCAGTTGCTTGGACCAACACAGATTTGACAATGGCAGATGCTCCATCACCCGAAGAACCTCCAACAGGTCGAAGAGGTGGCTTCTCTGTGGAGCAAACAATTGCAGCAAGGCATGCACTGAGAGCATTCAGATCCATGCCACAAACACAAAAAGAGATTGCTCTAGAAAGATTGCCGGTTGTTTCGGTGACACTTGGATCGGCTTGTGGCCCACCAAATAGAAACCGTAGGTGACGGAAAATTGCCATGCAGATTACCCGAGTAAGCTCACTCCCTGGAAGAAGCAATTGCAGGAAATGCCAGAGGAGTTTTCGGCCCTTTGGAAGAGAAGCAATACGTAAAATGACATGATCATCCTTTGGTGCCAAACCAATGGGCTGGCCAGCTTTTGTTGGTCCGAAAGGATCAACTAATTGAAGAGATGCAGCAATCCCTTCAAGAAGCGTTATCCGCCGCTGTCTTAATTGCAATCCTCCATCTGGAGGCTGGTTAAACTGGAGAACACGAACAATATCGTCAATATCAAGAATAAGGCAAAGGCAATCCTCAATGACAATCCATGCTCCAAGCATAGGCTCCTCTTCAAGAGGCTTCAATGCAAATTTCTTATTAGTGCCTTTATCATCAGATTTGGAAGTTGAGTCAACTTCAAGCAGTGGGCATGGCCTGCGTACGGACGAAAAGGCAATCCTTCCAAGAGCATCTACATGCAGATAGGGATGTGGTTCACTGTTAGAATGGGTTCGGGAAGGCAAGTCCAAGATAGATGCAGGGCAGAAATGGTGCTTCATCCTTGCCCTGGCGGATCGTTTTGCCAGACAAGCTTGATGATAGTAATCATCTATGTAAGGATCATTGCTATGGGTAGCAGCATGCTGCATTCTCATGATGTTCTCTATCTCTTCAGGAGACATGTACTTGGCCTTGAACTGTGGCCAGCTGTGATCATTCTTTTGACAGCTGATATCAAAATACTGCTGAGAAAATTGAAGACTTTCTCTTCCCTTCTGTGTAAATTTAGACCTTTCATCCCTCACATCCACCATCCCATGCATTGGATCAATCTTGTTCATCATTGGGGGTGACAAATAATGTGAACTTGGTAACTGAGGATGCAAGTGCATAGCATGGGCATGAGATGGCCGAATAGGAACAAACCTTTGTCTTTCTTGCTGGGGAAACATCTGCAGATTCATTGGACGACTAGGTTGAGGCAGGCCATTTGGATGAGGCAATTTCTGTGGCAAAATATTTTGAAACAAACTAGACTGGTCCCTTGGAAATAAATTATCAGGGTTCATGGGGCGGTTTCTTTGGTTGGCATTGATAGGAACTACTGGAGGAATAAATAGATCCATACTGTTAAGAAACTGCGATCTGTTCTGTGTGGCAAAATGAGGCTGAGAAGTAGAAAAAGACGTGTTTGGTGCAGATATTAGCATCTGTAGATGAGCTGAATCAGGAGAAATAGATGGTTGGAATCTTTCATTGGGTGGTGTATAAGATCTACCACCACATAGATGGGACAACATGAACGGAGAATTAGGTACAAGAATCTGATCACTAACGTTGCTATCTCGTGGGTGTTGCTGAGGATACGTGGATGTTCTCTGAAGTGGCTTGGTCCCATCTGTGAATGCTGAGGATGGTTGTTGGGACTGCCATCTTTTCTGCAAATCATCAGCCTCTCTTATTTGCTGTTCAAGCCAGTCAGAAGATTTGAAATCCTGTAACCAATCGGTACCAGAAGAAGCTGGAAGAAGACATGTTTTCATTAATCCAATCATATAAGAATGATCAAGGAATGACATTCTAAATCAGTCAAAAAAAGGAAGCATAATAAACTGCACATGCAAATGAAATATCTTGTTCCATTCAATAGCAAGGAAAAAACATCAATGATCATAATTCCAATTTCACCGGCAAAAAGTTGAATACCAATGAAATTCTCAAGTGTTCTCTGATAATTTTTAATCTTTGTGACAAATATACAATTGTTCTTTACCACTCCGAGTATGCCTCCTTAATCCTTTGCTACAACATGATCAATTAGAACCTTCCCAAGTTAACACACAACAAAGTTTCACCTCCAACCTATAAATGTCTTTGTATGATTTGGACAGTATTGGAATAAATATTTAACATATCATGTTCAAGATAATTTTATTCAAAACTGTCAAGGAGTTAGGCGATTGCAAGGCAACAAGCTCCTTAATCGCTCAAGACGAGGTGACACAGAAGACTGCATGATTGAATGGAGGCAACAAGTCTTTTTCTTTTTTAAAATATTGCATATGCCTAAATAACTCATATGATAACATCAACTTTTATAAGAAACATGTAATAATACTATTTAAGTGAAAAAAGTCAGTGATCCTATTATATTTAAGTAATAATTAAACATATTTATAGTATCATACAATGTGTAGACATATATTATATGAATAAATACATACAACCAAAATGTATATTATATGTATCAATCAAAATAACACGGACAAATATCATGTATACTATACCTCCAAACTTAATACTACAACTATATATATAACATATATCGTCAAATTAACACTATATCATAATTATAATTACAAACTAACAATAACATATGTATATAACTCATACATATGCTACAGCAAACAAACAAAAGATGTATCAAAGCAAAAATAAACTTGAGAGTATATCAAAGCTGTCAATAACACATACATAATAATATGTATGTATATACAACAATATATTCCACTAGCATATATATATATATATATATATATATATATATATATATATATATAAAATTTAAGACTAGATAAGTCTTATGGTCTTAGCTAGAGTGAGTTGGGAGTAGGACGACAAGGTGCAAAGGCGACCCAGGCAATGAAGAAAAAGGCAAGACAAAAATACTGATTGCGGACCTGGAACTAGTAGATCTGTTAACAAATTGCAAATTCACTTGGCGAAGTTCGGCATCCGTGGATTCGTGATCCCGCTTACGCAGGTTTCTATGTTCAATGAAATATGCAGAGTTCTGCTTTGTAATGTGGTGTTGTTGGATAGACCATTTTCAAATCATACTCCATTGTGTTGGCGGTCAAATCAAGACTTGAGATGTGGTACGCACTTCAAGTTTGATATATCATGGTTGTGTGAATCGGATTTCAAGACTTTGATCGAACAGCAGTGGAGAAAGGTCCTGGAGTCTGATTCAACAGCTAAAATTCTTTCCTCCAGATTGATAGCTTTGAAGGTCTTTCTGAAGGATTATAAGAGGGTTAAGGAGAGGGGGAGGAGGAAGCAAGAGTAGTCACGTGATGAGGTTACGTCCTTCAGAACAGGATGCAGGATTCATGCCCATTATTACAGCAGGAAATTATGGATAGAACAAAACATTTAACCACTGTGGAGGAAGATAAGAATGAGGATCGAGATATTGTGGAAACAAAAATCTAGGCAGAAATGGATTAAGGAGAGAGATGTAAATATAAAGTTTTCCATGCATGCACCAATGGAAGGAGAAATTTTATTGAGCTCCTGAATAACAATGGGCAAGAGATGAACGGGAAAGATGTAGTCAAACAGTTCCTACCTGCACACTTCAAAAGCTTTTATGATCAGCAGACTCTTTGTTCCTGGGGATGGAGGGGGTCAAGTATCCTACAACTCTCTGAGGAGCAATGTTTTAGTCTAGTATCAGATATGATAGAGGAGATTGTGAGGGCATTGAGGAGCCTGAACATTGATGGGTGCCCAAGACCCGATGGCTTAATTCTGACTGTGGTTGGTAGTAATGTTATTGTTAACGGAGGTTTTGACTGCATAAATAATTTTTTTCTATTTCTCTTGCCAAAAGAGATAAGATGGAGATGGTCCATGGCCCAAGGCCTATGGCATTGCCAAATGCTAATTATTTTATTGTAGCCAAGATATTTACTAATCACCTCAAAAAGGTGATAGATTCTTTGATTCATCCTGTCCAAGCACCCTTTGTAAGAGGGAGGTGTCTGGCAAACTGCTTTGTCACTGCTTCAGAGATTATATCAGTATGGGCAAGGTTAAATACAAAGGTATTCCTGTTGAAAGTGGATTTTGCCAAGGCATATGATTTTGTTGCCTAGAGCTTCCTCCGGTCATCAATGTCTAAGAGGGGTTTTTCTAATTTCTGGATACAGTGGATGAAATGGTGGAATCACTTCCTTGCAATGCTGCTGAATGGCAATCCTACAAGCAGATTAATCCAACCTAGAAGGAGAATTTGGTAAGGGTGTCCTCTGGTGCCTCTCCTATCTGTCACTGTGGTCGACGCTTTGGTGATATGTTCATTCTCGGCATGCTTGTCTGGTCTTTTCTTCGGCTTCTCAGGGTTACCAGACATGCAAACGAGGATTCCTCTTTTACAGTTTGTCGATGACACGTTATTCTCTGTGGAGGGATCTATTACAGAGGCTGAGAATGTAGCAGCTCTAGTCAGAGTGTTTGATGATGCCTCAAACCTTTCTATAAACTTTTCCAAATCTGTTTATATTACTTTTCAAATGGATGACCTAGAAACTAATGCAGTGGCAGACATGTCTTCACCAAGGGGGAGTTCTCCAATTACTTGGGTCTACCATTAATAACTTCCTCATTGAGGTTTCAAGACTTTGCACCGCTTCTGCAGAGGTTAGAGAGAAAGTTGGAAGGGTGGAGATCCAGACTGTTGTCTAAAGGAGGATGCCTAACACTTTCAAAGGCAGTCTTACCCTCTATTCAACATGTCCATTTTCTGGCTCCTACAAGCGGTCATCAGCAAAATTGAAGCAAATTTATAGATGCTACTGGTGATGGTAGAAGTGGCTTCTTGGTAGCATGGAAGGTGTGCCACCTAATGTCGACAGGTGGCCTTGGGATTCATAGGATGTGAACTCAGCACTTTTGGCAAGTGACGTGCATAAATTATGAGGGATGATTCCAAACTGTCTGGATGTGTTAGGAAGATTGTATGGCCACACTTGTAATTGGGAGGTGATGAGATGCCTAACTAGGGGTCTTAAATCTTGTTTCTGGAAGGGGCTAATGAAGATTTTTCCTCAACTACCTCAGCTTTGGTTGGATGACTGGTCCAAACTGCACTGTTGAGGGTCATTTCTCCAAGGTGGTATGCTTTGGCGCATGATAAAAATGCTATCTTGGAGGACTGCTGTAGCAGTCCCCTTGAAGATGGAGGTGGTGAATGGACACCTTTTGTTTTGAGCCTTTCAGATGCCAGGATGGAGGAATTGTTGCAGCCACATGAGGCTATTGGCAGCATTTGCCTTAAAAATGGCGCGGAGGATGGATGGCAGTGGGATAATGGAGATATCTCAGTTAGGAAGGTTTTTCAGACTTTCTAGCCTAATCCTGATGATGGGGATGTGGACTTCCTTTAGAGATTGTCACCTACCATGGAAGGTGAGAGGGCCATTGGAAGTCCATATTTCTCTCTTAGAAATTCCAAAGACATCGAATTGTTGTAGAGGTAAGGCATAGAAGATGGATGCCTATGGAGGATGTCTCTTGTCCTTTTTGTGGAGAGGATGAAGACATTGTGTATAGTTTGTTCTTTTCTTGCACCTTTTACCAAACAAGTTTAGAGGGAGGCAAATATTCAATTGCAGATTTTTTTTTGTGAGAGAGAGGACAGTAACCATCCCGAATATCAATTAATCACAAAAAGGAATAAACTAAAATATTGTTCAGCCACATGTCGGTGAGACAACACGCATCCCTTACAACATTCTCGACCCAAGCCCTTTCCCTCCTAAAAATAGAATCATTACGTTGCAGCCAAATGGACCAAACCATTGCCACAGCTTTCACCCATCCAGCTATATCTGCATAAACCAGAGAACGGAAGGAGTCTAACCAAGCAGCAAGGACATATCAACCCTACAAATGTCACACTTTATCCAGACCTTCGAGGAAAAGCAATAATGAAAGAACAGGTCGTCCAGCTTCTCCCTTGCTTCCCCGCAGAAAATGCAGTCCTCCAGCTTCTCTCTTATAAATATCCACATAAAGATTTTGACCTTCAAGGGAATAGGCAGACTCCACACCAATGAACAATCCTCCCAAACCAAAGTCACTAGCCTCAACTCCAGAGTCATCTTCTTAAAGGCTTTAGCTGCTGAGAAAGCACCATCCCTCCATTCGAATCCATTAACAGGATCCTCCCCAATCAATATTCAATGAAGCATCCCCAAAAGTTCCTACAACTCCTCCAAGGATGCATCCAAGAGATCCGGCTGCAAAACAGGAGATCGAGATCAGGAGGCCCTGTCCCAAATATCCGAAACTAGAGCATCCTTATCACAAGCCAACCCAAAGAGGCATGGAAACAGGGACTGAGAAAAGCACTGCCTCCCATCCAGTCATCCTTCCAGAAACGAAAGGAACAACCACCACTAAGCATCAACCTAAAGAAACCAAAAGATACATTACACCCAATGAGAGGCTCTATAAAAAACCAGAAAACTGAAGGTTGCACAGAATGGGACCGCCTGAAAACTACATCAACCTGGGGCCCATACAAATCTCAATAGTTTATCCAAGAGCCCACTTCCACCAGCCAAAAACCACGCCACCTACTTCATGAGAAGCGAAGAATTAAATTCATCAAGTCACCCTATTCCCGAACCCCCTATCTTCCTTGACCGACCAACCCCCCCCCCCCCCAATGAACCAACTGTTGGAAACGACCATGATGATCATGTCCCTTCCAAAAGCATCTTTTATAGCCACCTCCAATTTCAAAAGAGTCTTTGGCAGTCTAAACTAAGAGAGATAAAAGACAGGAATTGCTAATAAGACTGACTTTACCAAGACCAACCTACCTTCTCTGGATAATAGCCTCCCACTCCACCCATTCAATCTCCTTGCCAACCTCTCCTCCACAGGCCTTTAATCCACCGCCACCAGTTGCTTCCCCCTTAGAGGCAAACCCAAGTACATGACCGGTAATCTAACAACAGGCATATCGAGGCCCCTCAAGATGCTCTCCTCGATACTCCTCTCCAAGGGGGGAACAGGATGAAGGCAGACTTCCTCCTATTAACCAAAAGACCGGAGATATCACCAAATAATATAACCAATTGTGCAATATGTTGAGCTTGGCGGATATCTCATTGCATAAAAAATATGAATCGTCAACACACTCAGAAGAGTTCAAGAAAAGGATCAACAGATGGACCTAACGTTTTGTGTTGAAAGGTGGAAAGACTACTTCTCTAGCCTTTTTTGGGCCTGTGTAGTTCCTGTGGAGAAAGGCATATCCAAATAATGTTGTGATATGTGCTCAATCTTCTTTGTTGGAGTGAAGTATTTTGTAAATCATGTTGTAAGTTTTGCCATTTTTCCTCCAATAAAATTATCTAGATGACTACCGACCTTAAGTAGTCATCTTTTGCCCATTCAAAGAAAAAAATTGTCTTAAGTGAATTCCTCTTGTGAGTTATTCAAAATTTATGATTTTTGTCTACGTAGACATTTCTTCATGTATGCAATAGTAATCAAAAACATATAAGTTGAATAATGTAAACAATGCGGAAGCAATAATCAAAGCAATAAAGATAATGTAAAACATTTGAGTTTATATGGAAATCCTAATCAAGAAGAACGAGGAGAAAGCCACGGGAGAAGGCCCCGATAGGACTCTAATTTCTATATTTCTTTTCAAAGGAATATGAGAGGAGTACACGCCTATTTATAAGTCATCACTAACACACAAAGTCCACATCTTTCAATGTGGCACTAAACCAACAACTCAATTCTCTCAACACTCCCTCTCAAGCTGTGACATAGAATGCTCAGCTTATATCAAAAGAAATCCCTCTATACGGTAGAGCAAACAACACTCTCAATAGGTACAACTGACTCTCCTCTGCAGATGACAGTTGCACTCTTGTTCATGCCTGTAGGCAGGTATGCTGATGACAACACATCAAACCGGCTAGAGCTTAACGATAGATTGCTATATCTGGTTTTAACAAGGACCTCTACTCTGGAGACCTCAATTAGTGCCTGTAGCTCTCCATTTAGTATACCTAAAATTGGTCTTCCTTTGAAGACTTCGAAAGTGGATCTCCTTCTCTAGAGTCCACAAAACTGGATCTCCCACATAGAAACCTAAAATGAGCCCTTCCTCTGAGGATCTTGAAACTCTGGACCTCCCAGAGTTATGGTTTCTCCTGTGTAGTCCAAGAACAAAAGGGACTTCCAAACAGGGGATGATTACAATAGGCTTCCACATTCCCCCTTTTTCTCATTTTCATATGGGAGAAAAAATAACAAGAGAAGAAATAAAATAATAAAAACCTAGAGAAAACTTCTCCACATCTTCTCTTAAACATGAACTTCATTTTTTTTCTCCTTTTTTTTCTTTTTTCTCCTCCCCCCTCCCCTTTATTTTTCTCTTTTTTTTCTTTCTTTTACCTTTAGGTGTATCAGTTGTGGGGTGTAGATGAGTCTTTACCATTAAGTATCACCCCGATGGGAAGATAGCAAGATACAAAGCCCATCTTGTAGCTAAAGGGTTCACACAGACCTATGGTGTGGACTTCTTTAACATGTTCTCCTTTGTGGTGCGACTTCCTATGGTGCACATTTTTATCTCTGTAGTTGTGCTGAGAGACTGGCTCCACCACCAGTTTGATGTTAAAAATGCCTTCCTGTATGGTGACTTGCAGGAGGAGCTGTACATGCAGCAACCTCCTGGTTATGAGGTTCAAGGGGATTGTTCCAAGGTGTGTTTCCTACGCAAGGCGATCTATGATCTGAAATAGAGTCCCAGAGCATGGTTTCGGAAATTGTTAGGGGTGGTTGAGATGTTGGGCTTTCGGTGGTTGTCATTAGATCATTCCTTGTTTGTTTGAAGGACTACATTGCTAGTTTATGTTGATATCATTCTTACATGGGATGATAGACTTGGGATTGTTGAGGTTAAGAAGAGTTTGGTGAACAACTTTGTTGTGAAAGATGTTGGACTTTTCAGATACTTTCTTGGGATAGAAGTGGCATGAAGCAAGAAAGGTATTGTACTTTCCCAGAGAAAGTATGCATTTGACTTGTTGCAGGAGACCAGCATATCAAGGGCAAAGCCAACTAATATTCCCATGATTCCAAGGTACACTTATATGATGAGGCAGAGGCAGTGGATAGTCGATAATATAGAGGACTAGTGGGAAAACTCCTCTATCTGACTATTACAAGATTGGATATTTCCCTTGCAGTTGGGAAGCTGAGTTAGTTCATGGATAGGCCTGTTAGACAACATTGGGATGCTACAATGATGATACTCAGATGCCTGGAGAGAGCATCAGGTAATGGGGTTTTGTTCACCAAGGAGACTTTTATGAGTGTTGTAGCCTATACAGATGCAAATTATGCAGGGTGTCTGGCTAATAGGAAGTCTACCACTGGTTTCTGTACTTATATAGTAGGGAACCTGGTAATATGGAAGAGCAAGAAACAAGCAGTTGTTTTCAGATCCAGTGTACCCCATATGAGACTTTCTTTTTTATATGGTCTCCACATGAAAGAAACTCTTTTCTTTTGGTCCTTATATATGAGAGGAACAAAGAATTCTCGTATAGAAGAAACCACTAAATAGGTCTCCAAAGGAGAGACCACTCTTCGAGTTTCCGTGTAGGAGGTGTAGTTTCTTTGTATCCATGAGACTCTCTTTAGAGTCTTCAAAATGGGCAGTACAAGCACTAGAGCCAGCTTCAACGATTCATCTCCAAATTTTGACCTACACCCACCTACAAGCAATAATGACGATGCAGGGAAGTTGATGACCCGATAGCATCAAATGAAGTCTCTTGAATGTTGTGTTTTTGCTTTGTAGAGTGAGGATTTCTTTTATACAAGTTGAGCATTTCATGCTCCAATTTAAGGGGGAGTGTTTAGAGATGAAGAGTTGTGGGCTATTTAGTCCCACATTATTTAATGTGGGTTTGTGTGTGCTGGGTTGCCTATAAAAGGCCCATGTATACCCTAGTTTATCGTTGAGAAGAATATAGAAATATCTCGCTCCATGGGAGTCTTTTCCTATAGTTTTCTTCCTACTCTTCGTGAGTGGAGTTTCCATGTAAATCTAAATATTCTCAGTTGATTTTGCTTTGATATTATTGTCCGCATTTATTCAACTATTATTTATTTATCAACATTAAGATTCCGATGGTGGAGCATAGATTTCCTGTTCTCAGGACACCTCTCCAATGGTGGAGTGTTGGACTTTTCACAGTTATGGGAAGAGTTGGCTGTGGTGTGCTCAAGGAATAGATCCATAGACTGCTGATTGTGTGGGAATGGAACATTTTCTGTCAACTTGGCATATGGATGTTTTTTTTTTTTTTGAAAAGATATGGATGCTTATCTTCTTGCACAGATGTTGATGCTAACCTTAGCAGGGAATAATCATTTGCTCCCCTCCAGCTCCACTTTTCTTGAGGAATGAACGACTAACAAAGTTCAATGCTAGGAAACTCCTAATCAAGTTCTTTTGAGACTAGCCTTACTAAGAAGTAATAAGTGGCACTGATCCGAAAAGATGATTCTTTGCTCTTTTCTTCACTACGAGTTGCCGACTTTTTGAAGTGAGTATTTTCTTTTCCTTACATTCCTGCTCCTCCAGTCTCTTCCTACCATCTGCTCCTAGACGGAGATTGAAATATGCTTTCCTCTTTATGGTTGGGGGGTAAGGATAAGAATTTGGACTTCTAAGCAGAATTGTATGGAAATAAAGATACCGTAAAACATTAAGATTTTTTCTTGGCAATTGAGAGGATGGATTATGACGAAGGTAGACCATTAGAAGATTTTTGTTCATTTAGACAGAATGCTCTCTTTGTGGGCACATGCAAGGGGGAACATGATCATCTTTTCTTTTCATGATCCTCCATTAGATTGGTCTGTGGTAGGAGTGGCGTACATTGGATGGATTCCTGTTGCTTTGGTGAGTTTAAAAGGAGCTTTGAAGGGGACTGTTTTGTATAAGGAGCAGGCAAAGCCTTTTGCTGTTTTTTGGGCCATTTGGTTACAAAGAAACGCAGTGCAGTCATTTTCAGGGTAAGAGTGCTTTTGTGGAGAATGTTTCTGGAGACATGGAGATCTTTAAGGGGATGTGGAGTCTTTGAATAGTAGCTGTATTTTAACTGCTAGAATTTTTCTTCGATAAAATTAACTACTAGAATGTTAATGAAGTAGATGGTCACTAACCTCATGTTACCATCCTTTTTATTGTTAAAAAACCCTTAAATGGAAGAAACAGTTTGCAATTCCAGAAAGGGCCTCCTCAAGCTTGAATTTAGTAATAATGATCATTGCTTTTTATGTGATCATGCTGCTTAATAATGCAGTTGTCTTGACCTCCTTTAATATAATAATGGCATAAAGCCTTTTGCTTGACCTCTGTTTTGATATGGTTCTCATTCCAACATCCTATGCTTTCTTGCCTTTTCCTTCCCAGGCTTTCCACATTGCTGAATTGTATGATAACTCAGCAGTATTGCGCAATATTTTGTGATTTTGTAATAGATGCTGATATCACTGACTTCAATTTTGATAATCGCTCATTCTTAGGTGAGGCATATGCACTGGTTTTCTTTGGGAGACGATGTTTCAACTTGTGAATGCAGGTGCAGCAGGGCCAGGTTACCATCCAGCAAGTAAGACTTAAAATGAACAATCTGTGCTTAAATATTTCAATGTGAAATATTATATTGAATAAATAGTTTTAGTACTTTATCTGGAGCTGTATTTCTAAATATTTTCTTCAAAAAAATGTTGATGTAACTCTGGAAAATCTGTTAATATTACTGTTGTTAAAGAGATGGACATTAGTGGTTGGTTTGTTGCATCCTATGGAGATCCTATTACATGTTTTAATCTTCCCTTGTGTAAGTGGGACCAAAAAGGTGTGTGGTGGCCTATGTAGAGGCTCTTGTCTTCCATTGCTTGTTCTTAAAAAGAAATATTACAAGATTACACCCATAGAGGCACTTCTCTTATTATTTGTCCCTTTTCTCCATAAGAGGGGTTTCCATGTATGTCCAAACTTCCCATTTTGATGCACTTGATATTGTGTTCTTTTTATTTCTCATTTTTTATTATTCAATATGGTACATAACAGGTCGATTTTAGAGGACTTTAAGGGTTTTGAGTTCATCTTTGTTTGGTAAATTTATTCTTCTGAAGACTTTTTGTAGGTTTTGCTCAGCAATAATGATGAAGGCTCGATTGAGGATTGGTGGGGGGGGGGGGGGGGGGGGGGGGACCAAAGATGGTCCTTAGAGTGGTTGGCTACCTATGCATGGATCAAGGTGATAGCCATGCATTGAGGTAAGGCCCAACATAGGGCTTTTCTAAGGGTTTTGGTGGCGTCAATGGATAGATTGAGCGATGATGATGAGGTTTGGGGACTTAACGAGGAGCACCTCCTAGAAAGCTAGGTGGGTTGCCATGACATTAGCAATTGGGGCTTTATCATTGCCATAGAGAGGGGAAGGACCCCTTTCTCAACAACCTCTTCATCAATGATGCAACCATCAAACCTTGGGATGCCCCATTGTTGCTGCCACTACCAAAGGTGTTGGATCCATGATGTGATTGATGGAGAGCACCATGACATGATTGATTAATGGCATGATCCATGACAAGATTCATGATGTGTTCCATAGCATTGGATCCATGGTAGTGCCGAAGCGCTCATTGCCAATGTCTCAGTTGACATTGTTAGTGTGATTGATGTTAAAAGAGAGGAGAGTGATCAGAAAAGCAATGGACACCTATCAGAGGTAGTGACTAGTGGCATGTGATTGCACGTGGATAAGGAAGAGGCTGTACTAGTGGTACTTGCACATCGTGATGATGGGCATGGATTTGTGGATTCCATTAAATCCTTAAAGGGATGGTGGTTGGATGTTTTTTTTGTGAATAAGACGAGATAAATCTCATTGAACTATGTGCCCTCTATATATGGAGAGGCGTAATATAGGGATACATAAAGAGTCTAAGCAAATAAAGGAATGTGTTGAGAAAATAATCTTTATTATTCATTTTATAAGCAAGCCTTAGCTCTCTTTATAGGGAGAGGATCTAAGGACAAAAAGAAAGCAATAACACATTTACCAAAATAAGAGAGAGCTAAAAATAGCAAGACAATCAAACCTAACTAATTTGATTCTAAAATATCTAATTTAATTTATTTTTTAACACTCCCCCTTAACTTGGGCCGTAGATATTTACGAGACCCAACTTGTCACAGGAGAATAGATGCCTCTTCTTGTTCAATGCCTTTGTGAGTATATCTGTAAGTTGCAACTCAGAGGTGACGTGAGGAGTGACTATCTTTCCCTCTAGGTCTGCATTTTGTATGAAATGATAATCCACTTCAATTTGCTTGGTCCTTTCATGAAACAATGGATTTAGAGCAATGCAAGTGGGCACTTTGTTATCATAGTATAAGGGAATAGCAATACCAAGGTCATTTAAAAAGGATAACCATATATCTTTACATGTTATGTGTGCCATCTCTCTAGACTTTACCTCAACACTAGAATGGGCCACCACTATTTGCTTCTTACTTCACCATGAAACAAGATGTCCTTCGAGGAAAACAACATAACTTATAGTAGATTTTCTATTCTCGACTAATCCTACATAATCAACATTTGAATATGAAGCACTATCAGTAGTGCTTTATTTTTATATTAAAGGTGCTTCCCAGGATTCCCATTCAAGTACTTACATATTAGGTAGACATCATGACAATTGCTTTAGGATGGTTTCTTTATATACTAGCTAGCTCTACTCATTGTAAAGCTGATGTTTGGGCGAGTAACTTTCAAATATAGAAACTTCACCGCAATGCTCATATAGCAAGTAACATCTTCAAACGACGGATCATCTTCAAGTAACATGTCTTCATCTGGTATTCTACAGGTGAACTAGAAGGTTTTGTGTCCAACAATCCTTCCTCAAGAATCTGCAAAGCAAACTTCTGTTGGGACAAAAACAAGCCACTGTTCTGTTGTACTGCTTCTATTCCCATGAAGTATCTCAAGTGCCTAAGATCTTTTGTAACAAAGGTCTTATGTAAGAATTCGTTAGTCTATTTCATGCCATCCACATCATCACTAATCAAGATTATACTGTCCACATAGGTTGCTAAGATCACAATCCCTTATGCACGCTTTCTTATAAGGATTGAATGATTTAAGGAAAACCAACATATCCTAATCTTTAGTACCTTTGAACTTAGCCTCTTAAACCAACCTCTGGGGCTCTATTTAATGCCATAGATGGCCTTTTTAAATCTACATACACACTCTCCTTAGTCATATCTAGGGGGTTGGTGCATATAGATTTCTTCTAGGAGATCTCCATATAGGAAGGTGTGCTTGATATCTAGTTGATATAATGGCCACTGCTTATTTACTGCGATAGATAATATGACTTGTATAGATGGGAACCTCGCCATATGAGGGAGTCTTAAAATAATTGACCTATAAGTCTGGGTAAAGCCTTTGGAAACTAGGCATGCTTTAAACTTGTCTATTACACCATCTGGCCGATATTTGATCGTGTAAACCCATTTGCAATCTGCCAAGGTTGCACTTGGTAGACAAGGTACCAACTCCTAAGTGCCACGTGAGATTAAGGCACTCATCTCATCAATCATAGCTGCTCTTCTGTAAGGATCCTATGAAGCCTCAATATGATCGTGTGGTAGAACTGTGCTAGTAGGAACATTGGCAAACTGCTGTAGATCATGACTCAGGTGGTCAATAGAAGTGTAGTTAGTTATCAAATGTAGAGTGTAGGATCGACTGGACTTCCAAAGAGCAATAAGTCGATCATTCATCTCTTCCTAGCAAACGAGGGGAGATACTTTGGTAGGACGCTCCTTAGAAGAAAAAACTAGGGTTGTAGGTAGTGGAGTCTTTCATTTATGAAGCACCTGGGTCTCTCTAGGTGCCAGATCAATACTTAATCCCTTTTTAGAGAAATACTAGACCTCAAAAAATGTGGCACCAACTATATATCTCATATGCATTGAGTCATAGCATTTGCATCCTTTTTGGGTACGGGAATACCTAAGAAATACATACTTCACTACCAATGGAGAAAATTTATCCTATGAGCCAAAAGTCTGGACAAAACATGTACGTAGAGAAAATGATGTTTCTCATTCTTTATCTCAAATCCTAAGGCTCTATTTATAGAGAAGAAACCCTAGGGCAAATTACAAGTATGCCCTTATATTTAAAAGATTAAAAAATGCAGTATGGAAAGTACAGTAAATAAAGCAAGGTCTCCAACACACTGCCTCAAGTTAGAGCATGGATGTTAATCATGCTTAGCCTAGAAATGCATTTGTTGAAGGTAGATCGAGGAAGAGCCTTGGTGAACACGTCTACTTAATCCGCTGACAACACATGAACAATGCGAAATAGCTCTTCTGGATTATGTCTCTCGTGTAGTAGCAATCAACCTCCATGTGCTTCAGTTGCTCATGGAATCTAGGTTGTTCGCAATGAACGTAGCAGCCTTGTTTTCGCACCTTAACTCCATGGGATCTATGACAGGGACCTGAAGATCCAAAAGAACTGATCGGATCCACATGAGTTCAGTTAAGGTTTAAGCCATAGTTCTATACTCAGATTCCGCACTAGACCTGGCTACAACGGTCTGTTTCTTGCTCTACCAAGTAACCAGGTTTCCTCCCATAAAGGCACAGAATCCAGTGGACTTTTCGTCCTTTGGGCATCCAGCATAGTCGGCATCAGTGTAGGCCACGACTCCAAGAGTGTCTCCACAAGAGAAAAGAAGTCACTTTCCTGGGATAGATTTGACATACCTCAGGATCATTATTGCAGTTTTCTAGTGTACTCTTCAAGGTTTGTCCCTGAACCGACTCACTTTGCTAACAGCAAGTGAGATGTCTAGTTGTGTCACAATAACATACATCAACTTTCCCACCAATGCTTTGAATTGTCTATCATCACTATCGTGGATTTATCTTTGTAGAGATGCACATTGGGATCCATAGGAATTGAGGCCAGCTTGGCACCTGACATACTGGTCTTCTGAAGAAGGTCAAGGACATACTTTCTCTGAGAGAGTATTACTCCTCTAGCATTCTGGGCCACCTCAATGCCAAGGAAGTACTTAAATGGATCCAGATCCTTTGTAACAAAATGTTACCGCAAGAATTCCTTAGTGGTAGAAATGCCGGCAGTGTTATTTCCTGTTAAGATGATATTGTTGACATATACAAGATCACAACCTATCCTTGTGCTATCGTCTTGATAAATAAGGAGTGATCTGTCATTGATCTCTCGAACCCAATATGCTCTACCACTTTAGATAATTTTTGGAACCACATCTCCAAGGCATTGTTCGATCGAATGATTATGATCTTCACTTAAAATTGATTCCTGATCTCCTCTAGGAAAGCAGAAATCATAGCCCCGGCTTCAGACTTGGATTTTAATAGAAAGATCCAAGATGTGAGAAATCATCCTAGACCATTACGTAAAATCTATGCCCTAGACGATCCGAGGTTTGACTCAGTCTAAATGGAGTAACTAGAACATGGCTTCAGAACTCCTATGCTGGCTCCTTGGATATGTACTGTGATGTTTGCCAAGTTGGCATGCCTCGCATTGAGAAGTGGTTGTTGGTGAAATTTATGGTAGAACCCTTCAAAGTTTATGCAAAGGGAGATGACCAAATTGAAGGTGCCACAGGTAGTTAGTGGCACTTCTTGAAGGAAGAGAAGCATGGCTTGCATAAGACAACTGTAGGAGATGATAAACACCACCTTCTTCATGACCACACTTGATAGTGCGCCTAGTCAGAACATCCTCAAATATGAGATACAATGTCAAATACTGCATTGCAATTCAACTCCTTCGTTATCCAATACTAATGGAAAGCAGACTCGGAGGGAAATCTGGAGTAGTACATTCTTCAGCTTCATACAAGGAACCACATGAACCTCCCTCTAACTAGTGAGGGGAATGCCGCCCATCAGCTACCAATATGGTTCGACTTAATGGAATCAACCTTAATATGGAGAATTGTTTTGCATCTCCACATATGTGTCAGGATGCGCTTGAGTCAACGAGCAACTCTGGTTCCTATGCCTGAGATTGGCATGCAATCCCTACCTGAGATGCATCAAGTTGGTGGAGTCTTTGGAGTAGTATCTCGTACTCTCTTGGGAATAGTCACTATATCATGTGCAACAAAGGCATTGTACTTAGCAGTTGCCACTCTTTTCTCCTCAGAAAATGTGTACTCTTCAGTCTATCCTACATTTTTTTTATCTTGTGGTACATGCTCTTAGTAGTGATGTGCTGGATAGTAGTATTCGTAATCCACTCTTGGATCATGGCATTGGCTCTTTTACTGGTGGCGTATCTATTAGCCTTCTCAATCGACTTTGACTCGAAGGATGTGCTTCTTAGCATGACCCTTAACATTAAGGATCGACTACAACCATAGCACATATTTTGACCCATCAAACTTGCTATTAGGCTAAGAAAGGGGTTATAGAAATCCCCTTGACTTCCCTCTCCACGAGTGGGAGAATCTACGATTTTTGAGACCATCCTTCTTGATCGGAATTCCAACACTTAAAAAGTAGTCCTTGGACTCTAATTGCACATCTAAACCATCTCAGGCCTCAAAAAACAAACCTTAGATCCAACAACAAGCAAAAATAAGGGATGGGCAGCAACCAATCCCTGCTGGTGGCACTCTGGCGACCTCTACCAGACTCCGAACAGTCGTCGGAGGTGGCTAGAGTTGCAAGGGTGTCCAGGCGAATGCCTTTGTGCCCTAACTGAGCGAGGAAGAGTCCTTGATCAAGCCATCTTCCTCAATACTCCAAGTAACGACATTATAGATCTCCTTACCATTGGTGGCACTGTCGCTGGAGTAGGGCCATTGGAGGGGGCCCTACCAGTTAGCCTTAGACCGACGACCCCCTTGCAGGTGGTTAGGGTCGGTGGAAGATTGGTGCTGCTCTGATCAAGGATCGAAGCTGGGTGACTGTGAGAAACTATCAGGGGTTTTGCTTTGGGTACCATTGGTCAAGTCATAGATCCCAAAGCACCACTCTTATCTTTTGATGGATGCAAGAATCCAACCCTAGAGATCAAAACCTATTGTCTAATGTTTGGTGGGAAAAAAAGGATGAGAGGTCAAGTATAAGGCTCTGGCATAGGATTGTCACTTTGATACCATGTAGAGAAAATGATGTTTTTCATTCTTTATCTGAAACCCTAGGGCTTTATTTATAGAGAAGAAATCCTAAGAAAAATCACATGTATGCCCTTATACTTGAAAGATAGAAAAACGTGGCATGATAAGTAGAGTAAATAAAGCGAGGTCTCCAACAGTGTACAACCAAACACATGTAGAGACAATGCAAAAGGATGCTCTGACTCTGGATGCAAGAACTGGTAGGGTATTTTGCCACAGAGAACTGATGATGGTACCAGATTGATAAGGTAAGTTGCCGTCAAAATTGCATCCTACCAAAATTGCTTGGGCACCTTCGTGAATACAAGAAGCATCTAAGCAATGTCAAGTATGTGTTTAAGTTTTCGTTCCGCGACACCATTCTGTTGTGAGGTGTAAGCACACAAAGTTAGATGGATAGTCCCCTTGCTAGAAAAGAAAGTCTGGAGATCTACACTCTTCATCAAGAAGACCCAAGTAGTCCAACTATAGTCATCAACAAATATTACAAAGTATCTATAACTCTAGAACTAGTAATCCTATCTCGAACATCACGATGTACAATACGAAAGGATCTGAGAACATTTGCCACATAATATGATGATGGTTCGATGGTGTTGGCCTAACTGATAGGATCTGAGAACATTTGCCACATAATGCCCATAGATGGATGACCAAGGCATTGGTGCCACAACAAAGGATCTGAAGAGATGATAGCAACGTTAGCAAATGGTGATGGGATGTCAAGAAGGAATAATCCATCCTTCTCTATACCTCTGCCAATAATCTCATTGATTTGTCTATGTTGGACCCCTTTACTCTAATATGCTTTTATTCTTATGTAAGGGTGTGTTTGCAATCTTTATTTTCTTTCTTGGAGTTGTGTTGTAATTGTCCCACCTCTCCCTTTATATAAAGAGAGGCAGGGTTATCGACTAAACTGATTTGTATCACTATTTCAACTTGATATCAGAGTGGGGGTCCTGGACCAGTCCTCTTGATATCCCACCTAAATAACCCTCCAAGCCCCCAAGATTTCCTTTTTTCCTCATCGGTAGCCCTCACTACCAGCATCACTAGCACAACTAGCGTCGCCACTGTTACTGGTTGTCTGACCTCCAGTGCGACCAGTGGTGACCCTACTACAACCTTAGCGTTGCCTATCGATTGTAGGTGACCTTGCACCACCAACGTTGCCGTTGGTGGTGGTCCGAGGTCACCGGCAGCACCACTTGATCACCTAGCACCACTGTTGTTGGTTATGACCTCTGTTGCTGGGTCTGATCTTGACATCGAGGGCATGATCTGTGTAGCTGTGCAGCATCTTTGGATGGCCCATCTATTGTCGTCAAGTCTACTTGGTGTAGCTACACCTTCATTATGATTTAAAACTTTATTTAGATTGATTTATTCATATTAGTAAGATTTACCCATATTCAGTGCTTTTGAGTTTTGTTACTTTGTGGATTTGTGGTTCTACTGTAGCAGAATGGCCTCCTCTGATGTTGAGACAAGTACCTCTGATACATAGAGAGTGGCAGATGATACAATAATCATTGCACGAAGTGAGTATAAGAGACTACTCCAAGTTTTTAGCCATCATGATGTGCTTTGAGGAGCCACCGAGTTGGGTTTTATTGCACATAACAAGAATCGGGGTAATATAGAGTGGCTTGTTGATTCAAGTGCTTCATGACATCTCAGTGGAGATCGGGATTATTTTACCCATCTTAGATTCGTACCCATAGGTAGGATAATGCAGGTTGCAGACGGCAAGCATTGTAGGATAGAAGGTGAGGGGGAGGTACCAATGACGTCTACTTTGACATTACCTGATGTTTTGTATGTGTCAAACTTCCCTATCAACTTACTCTCAGTTAGCAAGATTACCAAGGAGCTTAATTGCCATGCTATCTTTGATGAGATGGGGTGCATCATTTAAGACAAGTTGACATGAAAGATGATTGGTAGTGGAAATGTAGAGAGTGGAGTTTATCATTTGGATTAGACTCCACTTGCTTTTGCATGTCGAGGAAAAGTATCATTTGCTGCTGGGAGTGCATTTCAGTGGCATCTCCAACTTGGACACCTTCCTTTGGATAGCCTCCGATGAGTCATTCCATATATATCTCTTGCAGCTTTGATTTGTTGTGATATGTGCCAGATGGGTAAGCACCATCGTTCCTGCTACCCCGTGAGTACTTGTTTTGGGTCAACAACCTTGTTTGAGCTATTAAACATGGGTGTGTGGGGGTCAAGTCAGATACCAAATAGGCAGGATTACCGTTACTATTTAGTAGCTGTTGATGATTTTTCATGCCTATTATGGGTAATTCTGTTGAAGAATAAGTCAAATGTTGGTTCTGTCATTGAAGATCAAGAATCAATATTCAGCTGCTATTAAAGTAGTAATATCTGATAATGTACTTGAGTTTTGCACCACCAGGCTGTTTGTTTTCTATAGGTTTCATGGGATAGTGCACTAGACTACTTGTGCTCATACCTCTCAGCAGAATGGGGTGGTTGAGAGGAAACATCGACAACTTTTGGATGTGGTCCGCACTTTGTTGATTCATCACAGTGTGCCTTCGTTATATTGGGGAGATGTAGTTCTTACGGCTTGTTATATAATTAAGAGAATGCCCAATTTAGTGCTTCATGAACAGATTCCTTGGCACATAGTATATCCTGAGTGAGCTTTTTCATGTGCCACCACGTGTGTTTAGATGTGTTGCATTCGTTCATCTCCTTTCTCCAGGTTGAGACAAGCTTGCACCATAGGTGGTCAAGTTCTTGTTCTTGGGATATTCTCGGACTTAGAAAGGATATAGATGCTTGGATCCTGTCACTAGTAAGCACTAAGTGAGTGCTGATGTTATCTTTCATAAGTCCATTCCAGACTTTTCTATGGCTGCTTGGAGTCTATCTCCTGAGGTTACAGAGGCTCCCATGCCGATATCTCTAGTTCTTTTGGAGGAGATACCTATTTTTGCTCCCTTGATTATTACGACTGAACTTATGAAGTTTTCTAACCCTACTATTATCTACAAGTACCCTTACAGTACTTTTCGAGTGCCACCCTCCCTAACAGCCACACAGACATCTCCCTCTTTGCATACTGATGTTTCAGTACCTAGTGGTGATGCTACATGTCCAGATGAGGAGATTTCTGCCTCAGAGCCTGACCGCCTTGCCTTGTGCCAGAACAGTGGGGTGTCATTGGGTCTTTGTTGTCAAATAGAATCCAGATGGCACAATATCTCATTACAAGGCGAGACTTGTGGCAAAAGGATTTACTCAAACATATGGAGTAGATTTCTTTGATATCTTCTCTCCTGCAGCTCGACTATCTACTATTCGGATTTTGATGTCTGTAGCTGCTCACTACGACTGGCTTCTCCATCAATTGGATGTGAAGAACGCATTCTTGTATGGAGATCTTTAGGAGGAGGTCTATATGTAACAACCCTCGGGGTTTGAGACACAGGGAAAGTATATGCAGATTGAAGAAAGCCATCTATGGCTTGAAACAAAGCCCGAGAGCTTGGTTCCAGAGGCTCTCAGAGGAGGTACAGATCATGGGACTTATAAGGTCTTCTGTTGATAACTCATTGTTTGTCAGGAAGAGCAAAGGGGGAGTGGTTGTACTCCTTGACTATGTGGATGACTTGATCCTTACTAGAGATGACTTTGCTGGGATAGCTAAGGTGAAAAGGAAATTGGCTGAAGCCTTTGTGATGAAGGATCTAGGTAAGCTCAGATACTTTCTTGCCATTAAAGTGGCGCAAAGAAGAGAGGGTATTGTTCTCAGTTAGCACAAATATGCCCTTGATATCTTGTAGGAAACAGGAATGATGAGGTCCAAACCTGCTAATATATCTATGGATCCCAAAGGACACCTTTATGATGCTGAGTCTCTGCTTGTTGATAGCAAATCTTATAGGCAGTTGGTTGGTAAGTTGTATCTTATTATTAAAAGTCCAGATCTTTCCCTTGCAATGGGGAAACTCAACCAGTTCACGGACAGATCGACCAAGTAGCATCAGAATGCTGCTATCCAGGTGCTTATATACGTGAAGAAAGCACCTGGCAAAGGTGTCTCATTTCAGATGGGCACACCTATGAGTATTGTTGGCTATTCTGATGTCGACTATGTAGGGTGCATGGTAAACAGGAAGTCAACAACTGGATTCTGCACTTATGTGGCAGGAAATCTAGTGACCTAGAAATGCAAGAAGCAGCAGGTGGTATCCAGGTCTAGTGTAGAGTCTGAATACCGGGCTATGGCTCAGACAGCTACAGAGATGGTCTATTGTTGGCTATTCTGATCTCTATGTTCAGGTAAAGGGACTTCTCAAAAAAAAAAAGTTCAGGTAGAGGGACCAATGGAGATGAGTTATGATAATTGTATTGCTATATATATTACAAACAACCCGATGTTCCATGAGCGGATGAAGCATGTTGAAGTTGATTGCCACTATAGCAGAGACTTGATACAACGTGGAGTCATTTACACTACATCTGTACCTTCTGAAGATCAGATTGCGGACATATTCACAAAACCCTTCCAAATTTCGCATTTGTAAGTATTGTTCCAAGCTGAACATCATTGATATATATGCTCCAGCTTGAGGGGGAGTGTTGGTAGAGTACTCTAATTATCTTTTTATTATTGTTGGACTTTTATGTCATTTTTTTTTGTCTTATTGGACTTATGATGTAAGTTTCCCAATACCCCTCCTTATATAAAGAGGGTAGGGTTTCATTTGAGAAATAAGAAAATCACTCTCCTACTGGGAGAAAAGGAAAAAAAAAGGAGTTTGCATTGAAGAGGAGATTGAGAAGTTATTCTCTAGTATGTTCATTGTTTATTTTTTATTGTGTGTCTTCTTAGTATTATTTTCTTCTCCCATATGAGTATGGGAGGAAGGGGGGGTGTGGAAGCCCATTATAGCAACCCTCGTTTGGGAGTCTGTTTTGTTCCTGGACGATAGATGAGAAACTATTACTCTGGAAGGTCTAGAGTTTCGAGGTCTTCAGAGAGAGAGATCCTATTTCGTGGTCCTCAAAGGAATGACCCATTTCAGGTTTCTATGTGAGAGATCTAGTTTCGTAGACTCAGAGAGGGAGATCCACTTTTCGAGGTTTTTAGAGGAAGACCCTTTTCAGGAATACTAAATGGGGAGCCACCACCAGCACTAGGTCTCCAAAGGTGAGGCCTCTTTTCAGAGTCAGCTACAATTCGTCCAACAACTTTTGCATGTGTTTCCACTTACAAGCAAGAATCAGTCCTGAGGTTGTGTTCGGTTGTGTAGAGTGGGTTTCTTTGTGTTACAAGCTGAGTATTTCATGCTCCAGCTTGAGGGGAAGTGTCGAGAAAATTGTAGTAGTATTTTAGTCCCACATAATGGAGTGAGATTTTATTGTATGTGTATGGTGGCCTATAAATAGGCGTATATCCCCCACTTATTCGTTTGAGAAGAAATACAGAGAAGCATGCCCATAGAGGTACTTTTCCCGTGATTTCTCTCCGTTCTTTGTGAGTAAAGTTTTCACGTAAATCGAAACTTTTATTCTTATGCTCTTGATATTATTGTTACGTTTCTGCATTTTTATTATTTAACACTTCTGTGATATTTTATAGAAAGAGGATTGGAGTTCTCAATAATTAAGCTATTCAATTTATTATAGTTGACAACTTCGACAAAATTGATCCTTCCCTTAGAATGCGAAACCATTAGCAAATAATATGAATTCATTGTGAGGCTACATGGCAATGGAGGAATCCACCTACATGCTGATGACTGTTACAAAATGATTTCACATAGATAAGTTCTGAATTAGTGTGGGTCATCACCTTGAATTTGGTTTGCTCTAGGTCTTAACAGCATCTATTCTGGTTCTTGTTCTAGATTCATATTTACACTAAAATTAGAGTGCACCTTGGCATCTTCCTTTTCTTGATAACGTAAATGTATACAACAAATGTACATAGCCCATTGATAATATGGAATTTTTATTCCATTTAAAAAAGTATTTGGACTTTTACGCTTTGAAATTTTTGGAATTTGCATTTTTACAATAGCTTCTACAATTTCTTTTGCAGATATTGGTTGTTTCAACCTCGATGCAGTATGCATGATGTTGGTGGCTGGTATATCGAGACATTTGGCCATGACAAGGATGGAAAGACAATTTTATCCCAACGTCAATGGGATAGCAATGGCGAATACCATGAAAAGTACATCTCAACCTGTAAAAATTTGAAAATATCATAATGCAAACTATCTCCGTCATAATACACAGACCTTAATCTGCAGCATTTAATTGAATATTCAAAGTAGTACTCTTGGCACCAGGGTTGTGAATTTCCATTCCTTCTCTTTGAGGAATGGATGACCTCGAATTTATTTGATTTAGTGTTCCTAAGATGGTCTCCAACAGACCTGGCCATCTTTTATACATGAGTCAGTTTTAGAATTCTGCCTATCGCCATGGCATCATTTCGTGTAAGCATCCTGAATTTCAATCAAGCTTCCCTTTAATGTGCCATAAATCTATTGGAATATAGTTATACTCACCTCATAACAAGGTTTTGGGAGTTTACTGTGTAGTAACTTTCAATTAGACCACCATTCAGATCGACAGTGACAACCCTAGACTTATATGAGTCCCCACACTTCCTCACCTGAAGTTTGTAGCTCCGATATCACCAAAGGTTGTCATGCCTCAAAACTCTAAATCATGTTAGAGTTGTGTTTTACGGGTAAGGTTTAGGTTATCACCCGAACCTACATAATAAGGGTTGCTTAGGTGGGTCTAATTACAAATTCACTTTCTTAAGTTTAAGTTACAATGCAATAGAGATGGCAACAATAAATTTCCAGAAATGACAGAGAAACTATATTACAAAGAAAAAGGAAAAGAAAAAGGAAAAGTAAATAATTTAAAATTCTAAACCCATACTTGAGTTAGACTCAAATCCTCTGAGTTTAGAACACTAGCTTGTCACACTCGCTTCACCTTGACTCAACTAGAAATCTACTGCTTCACCTGTAATAGGTCACAAAGTCGAGATGTGTCAAGCATCTTAGTAGAAGACATAATTTGACTATTTTGCAAAAAGGCAATATAGTGTCCATGTCCAGCTTGGATTCTATACACCCTCCCAATGCAAATCTCAATACTTTCAACTGCTATAACAATCATTATTTACTATAGTCATTAATTTACATAATCTAACTTTTCAATACCTTTATGTCCACTCTCTTAATTTGCCACCAAGGGATTCATCTCTCATTTCTAAGGGGATCCACTTGGATCATTCCTTTTAGAAGAAATAATTATCGACTTTTCCTTAGTTGTTTTAGATTTAGAGGGCTTTGCCCTCAACCCAATACCCAAGATACCTGGAAAGCTACATATCCATTTAGCCTTTTAAATCTTTGGCGTTGAGATTAGATAGAAACTTGGAATATCAAACTATTCAACATTCATGCCCACTTCTCGATGGAAAGGAGTGCCCCAACTTTCTTCATGTATCCTGATGTCATCTGCATCTGTGGGCACCTATAGAGCTTTCACTACAAGTACTACATTTATGTGATACCTTGACATCATCCGCATGTGTAGCCATCTATAGAGCTTTCACTACGAGTATCATTAGTCACGAATCCAGGCACCTCGACATCATCTACATCAGTAAACGCTTATAAAGCTTTCACAAGTACCTCACTTTGATGATCAGCATGCAACCGTAATCGAAAAATCACCAATTTCCAAGGTTAACCCCTAGTAGCTGCCAACTACCACATCTTAATTTTCCTACCTGATATAGTGAACCCCAGGTTCACATAGTCACAGTGTCCCAACTTGTCATCCGCATTCATGGGTGCTAGCTGGGCTATTGCCTTACTACCCATCACAATGGTGACGAGTCTTGGTTATTGGTCCTCGACCAACCACTATGATTGGGAACTATCTAGGTCAAATCTTTGGTAGAATTCATCTACCTTCTTCTCCTTAGCACCCATCTGGGTTTCTTGTGAGCCTACCATTCACCAAGTCCAAGTTGAGTATCTTACACAACTTCTTAGTCAAAGGAAATGAATCATCTTATTATCAAAAGAAGGCCTACATCTCTTTATATAGAGAGAGATGCTGGGAAAATTACATTAGAGAACCAACTAAAAATAAGAAATAAATAAACAGTCCATAAATATTAATAAATGATAATTAGAGTGTCTCACAACACTCTCCCTTAAGTTGGAGCATAGATGTCAATCATGCTCAGATTGTCGCAACATGCATCAAAAGAGGACTTAGCAAGAGGCTTAGTAAAAATATCTGTAATTTGGTTCCCTGAAGTGACATGTATGATGTGGAGAAGCCCTATCTGGATCAGATCTCTAGTATGATGGCAATCAATCTCCAAATGCTTTGTGCGCTTACGAAACAAAGGATTATTATCTATATACATAGCTGCACGATTGTCACATCTCATCAACATTGGCTCAATCTCAACATTTAAATCAAGTAGAAGAGATCTTACCCAAATTTGCTCAACTACTGTCTGTACCATGGCTCTATATTCTGACTCAGTACTAGATGGAGATACAACACTCTGCTTTTTACTTCTCCACGTTACTAGGTTACCAGCTATATAAGTGCAAAATTCAGTAGTAGGGTTCCTATCTAAAATACATCCTGCATAATCTGCATCAAAGTATCTAATAATAGTCATGGACTCGCCTCTCCTTAATAGCAATCTCGCCTAGTGCTCGCTTTAAGTACTTGAGTACCTGCATTGTAGTATCTCAAGGTTGCTTGGTTGACTAATCGATAAACTGGCGGAGCTTTCTTTTAGCGAGAGAAATACTTGGACATGCAATAGTAAGAGAAGTTTCCTAATCAACTATCTATATCTCTGCTCTTTATGGCCTTTGACTCTACATCATATAAGTGCATCTTGGGATCCATGAGTATGCTAGCTGGCTTTGCTCCCAACATCCTATTCTCCTGTAATAAATCAATAGCATATTTTTTTCTGACTGAGTACAATACCTTCTTTGCCTCTTACCACCTTAATGCCCAGAACATATCTCAAAGGATTAAGATCCTTCATGATAAATCTCTTAGCCAAACTCTGCTTGACCTCAGTTATCCCAGCTGCATCATCACTGGTGATAATGAGATCATCTACACAGACAAGAAGTGCAACTATCCCCTTTTCTATCTTTTGCACAAATAAGGAATGATCAGAAGTTGGTCTGTTGAGCCCCATATCTTTAACTTTTGATAACTTCTGAAACTAGGCTCGTGGACTCTACTTGAGTCCATAAATCACCTTTTTGAGCTTGCATACACACTCCCCCTAAACCTCAAAATCTGGGAGCTACTGCATATATACCTCCTCATGAAGGTCCCTATACATGAAAACATTCTTTACATCCATCTGATGTATTGGTCAATCTAAATGGGAGCTACAACAGCTATGAGAATCTGTACTATAGAAAGCCTAGTAATAGGAAAGGTGTTAAAGAAATCTACCCCATATGTTTAGGTGAATCCCTTTGCCACAAGGCGAGCCTTATGTCAAGAAATAGATCTGTCGGGATTATATTCCAAGGCAAAGACCCAATGGTAGCCAACAATGCGTGTACCAGAGGAAAGCGGAGTAAGCTTCCATCTCTCTTAGGGCTAAAGTGCGGCCATCTTATCCTTCGTGGCTTGGTGCCACTTTGGGTTAAGCATGGCCTGTTGATAGATAGCTGGTATCTGATTAAAAGACAAAGCTTTTGTAAACAAGGCAAAAGGATGATTGAGGCATTCAGTAGATACAACCCCAATAACCTGATATCATGCACAACTCCGAGGTACCTTTTGAATAGCTATCGAAAGATTAAGATCATCAAGTGAAAGCTCAACACCATCAATTGGAGGCTCAAGCACCAACAATATATCACCAGAACAAGTATCATCACCTACAGGATCACCACCAGACACACGACAGTCAGTAGCATCAACACATACCTGCTGAGAGGATGATGGTACTAAAGTAGGGGGATGTGCTATCGATAGGTCACAGGTAATTGAAATGACACAGGAGGATCTTTGAATCGAGTAACTTTGTGGTGTCTGGTGATGTAGATAGAGAGATAGGAAAATCTCCTAATTAAACAAGAGGAATGGGCATCGATGCCCCTCAATCATTGAAAAATACGACACAACCTCATGAAAAGTGACATATGCACTAACATAATGCCTCTTCTGCAAAGGATCATTACATTTGTAGCCTTTCTAGATATGACTATATCCCAGAAAAACACATTTAACTGTCCTTGGTGCCAATTTATCTCTACTAGGTTCAGTAATATGCACAAAAGCTACAAAGCCAAAACTCCAGGGTGGCAACTGAAATAACTCTCGGTCAAGATACAGTATCTGTCATGATACCTACTCAGATAGTACATAAATGGGCATCTTGTTAATCAAACTCTTATTTATGTTTCCTTTTTGTACCTTTTAATTATTTTATTATTTTGTACTGGACATGCTTTGATATTTGCCCAATACCTCTTCTTTATATAAAGAAGTGTTGGGACTCTAAATAATAAGCTTTTTACATTCTCTCCTACTTGGTATTAGAGCACGTTTCTAGGCTAGGTTCTGATATCCCACCGAAATATCCATCCAAAACCCTAACCCTAGGCCTTCTTCTCTCACCATTGTTGGTCCTTTTCACTAGAGCTAAGCTCCTCGATGCTTCACCGACAATAGGAGTGGTAGCGTAGGGGGCTGCGATGGTGCGAGGGGGCTTGTTGGCCACTACAGTGACGAGTCTGGTGGCTGTCTTAGGCTAAATGATGCTAGGGAGGGGCTCCTTAATGCTCATTGCTTCTTCTAACAGTCACCGCATAGGTCCTCACCGCCATGCAGGGCTCACTGGAGGCTTCAGTACCATCGCTAGGCCTCGGTTGTCCTATGCAATAGCCAAGGGGAGGGCCACCTACTCCTGTGCAAGTGCGTTGGGCATTCCTTAGGCCCTAGCGTACCTCGCTTCCTTGCATAAGGGGTGTCCCTCTCATCTTGGGCATGGTTCTCGATTGCAGAGTCCTAGATTACCACGTCTGGGATCTGATGTACTTTGTTTAATGCTGCATATGGTTTGAAAATTTTTTAGATCATTGTTTGGCATATCTTTTCCTATCCCTATGGCAAGCTCCAATTCTTCTAAAGCTACATCAGGTGCAATTCCCGAGTCTAGGGTCTATAAGAGTCCATTTTTCGGTTTAATCATCAACTTGGACGAGACCAATTATCCCAGATGATCTTAGATGTTCTTCATGACAGTTGAAGGTCATGACAAGGAACACATCTTGATGGTGCCTGAGCCTACAGACAAGACAGGGAAAAACACCACATGGAATAAAAGACAGTGCCATGGTTAAGGCGTGGTTGATGAACTGTGATTCCACGGATTGGCAACAAGATCATGTATTATTTGACTGCCAAAGCCATGTGAGATAGCCTTCGTGACACTTACTCCCATGAGAAAAACTCATCTCAAGTTTTTCAAATCAGTCATGAATTGTCATAGTTGAAGCAGGAAGGGAGATCACTTACTCAGTACCATTCTGGCCTGAAGGGGCTACAGGAGAAGTACAATGCTTGTCGGCTAATGTGCACCTGCACTACACAAAGATAGTACCATAGAGAGGCAACAGTGCACCAGTTTTTGTCAGGCCTTAGCTAAGAGTATACTGCTGCCTGCTCTTAGATCGTCGCATTGAGATTACTGTACCATAGGCAGGAAAGGCTACTCAGGCCTCAGCTCTTGCTACTATTGCTGGACGAGGTCGTGGGGGAGTACCTTCCACTCGTGGACTATTGCTGGATGAGGTGGTGGAGTACCTTCCACTCGTGGACGCAGGAGGGAGCGTGGAGCCCTAGGGAGATCCTGCACTACTTGCACCTATTGTAGCAAATTTGGCCATGCGGAGGCATCTTGCTGGAGCAAATATGGTAAACCTTCCATGGCCGATCAGGCCATGGTTACCTCAGAGGATACTACTGATGTTATGCCCATGCCCAGAGAAGATTATGATGCATTGCTACAACGTCTATCCCAGCTAACACAAGAACCAGCCACCACTTCCACTGAGACTACTGCACTTGCCTCCTCTTCAGGTATAGATATGTGTGCCCATGCTTCTGTAGGTACAACTTGGTTGGTGGGTTTAGGTGCCTCCCATCATCTATTAGGAGACAAGGGGTGCTTTGGTGAACTACAGAATGTAACCCATGGGAGGACAGTGTAAGTTGCAGATGGCATACTTGCCTGACTCCCAACATGAGATTGCCTGATGCTTTTTATGTATTGATTTAATCACAACCGAAAGATTGGGAATGATATGACGAAGCCTATCCAGAAATGGATGACCAAGGCAATTATGCCACTGTAAGTCACTCCCTGCAGCAAAACACACATCCCCCTGGCATTGTGCAGCAACTGGCGTCTGAGACAGGTGATACATACCCCCCTCTTCATGTTTGCCACCAATTATCCTCCCCGTGAGCTTATCCTGAAACACACAACCAATGTCATAAAAAATCACCTTGCGATTTAGGTCTTTCATAATTCTGCTAATAGATAACAAGCTCATCAGGAAATCTGGAACAAAAAGAACATTGGGCAATTTCATATTAGGGGTGACCGGCACCTCCCCCGACCATCAACTCTGGTATGCCTCCCATCTGCTACTTGAACTGTCCTACCAGGACTATAGACTGAAGGTGCGGGAAGCCACGATGATCATCACTCAAGTGCTGGGATACACCTAAATCTACTAACCAAGTAGACTAGTCAGACAGCAAAAACACACCCTGTACTTGAGGAGGCAATGGCAGCAATATCTAAAGAGAAAGATGGAGTCTCCTTAGTAATCTAAGCAAGCCTCTGTACTACAGCATCATACTCAGGACATGACATTGTGTCAGACTGTCTCAAAAGAAGCAGCAACCTGATTGGCAACGGGAGGTCTCCCATGCTTAGACCACCATGAAGCCTCCAAGTGACCAATCCTACCATAGAAAGTGCACATAGGATGTGGTTTGCCTATCTGTCCTCTGCCACGGCCACACCCACAAGTATAGGGTAAACCTTAGTGCCTCGACCTCCACCAACAGCCAATGCGGAGGTCTGTCTAGTGGTCTTAGGAGTAAAGTAGCCACTGTGATTCGACTTAGTCGGCTATAAGTCTCCTCAAGTGACGGAAGCTCCGATAATGTCAGAATCTGAGAACATGCAGGATCATATTATGGGCCTAACCCAGAAGGAAAGTGAAGGATTGCTGTCTCCTTGCGGTATTTCAGATGAGTACCACACATGCATACAGGCCTGCATGCATTGTACTTCTCCAGAAGCCCTTTCAACGTAGCGTAGTATTGCGTCAAAGGTTGTCCCTCCTGTTTGTGAGAACATCTCATTGTAGATCTAATAGACCTTGTTGGAATTCTTCTCATGGGAATACATGTCATGAAGCATATCCTACATCTGCTTAGCAATCTTGTAATACACGATGCCATCTCCAATATGTGGCGAGACGACATTCATGATCCACACTCTCACCATAGCATTGTCCTTCCATAAGGCGTACTTCTCAATCTTGTTTTGAGGCTCTACCTCTAGTAATAAGTGCTCCTTGTCACGACCCTCAACGGTCATTAGGAAAGTTTGAGACCAACGAGCATAGATGGTCTCATCCAACTTTACAATCGGGATAAAGAATAGGTTTTTGTAGTTCCCGCTTTACTGACTAGTCTCTGATGTCACCTCAGAAGATGAAGAGGAGGCCATGATGCTCCGAAGCTATGGGAAGATGCCAAAATCAAATCTGAAATTCAATTTTCAGATCTACAAAGCACTGTAGATCACGCAAGAGAGTGATCTAACATGAAATCCAAGGTATTTCCTCCTTGGAAATCACGTTAAACACACATAGTAGCCCTCCAATAGTTGGAAGGAGCTTACTAGGGTTTGGAGGCACCCCTAGCAGCCTCCAAAAGAGGGCTACTACCCTCCTCACTGTACCGGGTCAACAAGACCCACCGGCGACTCTACTGCCTGACAATGGTAGATCTACTACTGTCGTAGATCAACGTTGTCGCCCTAACCAGCACCACTGGTGCTTACCATTGCTGGTGGTGCCTACGGTGTCGCCATAGAGGCTGAGTGCCCCTGCAGTGCCACCGCAAGAGGCACCGACACCTTCAGTGCCACTGTTGATGCTCCCTTGTCAGCTGTGCCACCGCCGGTGAGGGAGAGATGACGGTGAACGATGAGGAGAGAGGGTTAAGGTTTAGGTGGAAGGGTTAGACGGCTTGTTTCGGTGGGATACCTGAGCGTCGATCTAGGATCGTCGCTCTAATATCAATTGGGACGAAATGAAGAATCTTATTCTAGAAAAAAACCCTACACCTCTTTATATAGAGAGGTGTTGGGAAAATTACATAACAAAACCAAGCAAAAACATAAAATAAGTAAATAGTCCCTAACAAACATAAAATGTAAAGGATAGCTAGAGTGCTCAGCAGTTACCAACCACCGAGGTCCACTCCCATAAACCATTCCTGTTAATTAATGCTAAATGTTTTAACATGACTATCCTAACAATCGAAGATCTTGATGCATGCCACTCCAATCCTTGGAGTGACTAAATCAACCCTTCCTACCAAAGGAGATCTCGATGTACCCTTTTCAATGATATACTTGTACAACCCCTCCTTGGCCTTCTAAAAGATTAAAGCACTCATGTCCACCAGACAAAGATAACCGCTCCAGTCGCCAGAGCGTTGATTGCACCTAAGGTCCCTGGAAAGCTACTCTACACAACAATCCTCGAGGCCGATCCACTTGATTCTGTGGGAGTGACTCCCTGCTTTACCTTCATGATCCCTAGAAGGCTATTCCACCTAAGATCACTTGCATTTCGATGCCTAGGATCCCTAAAAGACCATTACACATAGGATTACCCGTGATTCTTGTCACTCGAGATCCCTGGAAAGCTATTCCACACAAGATTGATCGAGTCATGACACCTAAGATCCCTGGAAGACTATTCCACACAAGATCTCAGCCTGCCTCGCATCGAGTCGGGTTCAGGTCATACCTAATGCCTCATCTACACCTGACGGTGCTTAGCATTACCTCAACCAGGCATTGCTCTAGTTTCAAGGTTGAACTTTAGTAGCCTCTAGCTACCGTAGATTACTAGGTCTTCAACCCACGACAGTGAACTTACGGCTCACAAAGTCTCAGTGTCTCCTTACGAGCCCTCCTATTCGTCTTAGTCGCTCCTTAGTCCTTTTCCCCTAATCGATATCAGGTCAGGCAACCTTAAAGACCTACTGGATCGCTTGGAATCTTATCCATGACCTTAGGATCCAAGCATTTCCCGTATTATACTTGAACCAAGTCATTAACAGATTCAACATTTTTGGGTTCAAACCTTAGCCGGATTAAATCGACTTTTAATCTTCTTCTTAGAGCTTAAGAGTTCTGTTGGTAGAGCACTTATTAGTATTATTTGGAGTTGTTTGTTATGATTCTTGTCCTATTGGATTTATGATGTAATTTTCCCAACACCTCTCTATTTAAAGAGGTGTAGGGTTTCATTTGAGAAAAGATAAGTTATTTTCTCCGACTTACTATCAGAGTGACGATCCTAGATCGGCAGTCTGGTATCCCACCTCTCGCAAACCTCCTTACACCACCAAAAACCCTAATCTCCTGAGACACACCCATAGGAGCCTCCGACGGCCCTAGGAGGCAACCACCGCGGTCGCAATTGCTGCTGGTGCTCGTCGTCGGCAGCTGCTGGCCCTAGTGGGCCTCCTCCGAGCGCCACAGGGCACCGTCGCCCCTCTGTAAGCGGTGATTCCCTCTTCTCGAGGCTCTGCGGCGTCGCCTCTCGCGTTGACTCATTGGCTGGTGATTGCAGCGCCGCTCGGAGGTCGCAGCACTGCCCTGAGGTCAGCCCCCGACCTTAGAGCATCGCCTCTGTGCCGCCTCCAACCTCGGGACAGTGCCGCCCAGCCTTAAAGCGCCACCCCTGACTGCTGAGTGCCGCCGCCCATTGCCTACAGGTCGTGGTGGTGGTTCTTGGGGTCTGGCAGTGTCGCTTTTGCTGCTGAATCTTAAGGGGGTGCCTGCCTAAGCGTTGTTAGGCCCTTCCTAACATCCTAACATGCACTAAGCCCTGATCTAAATGGGTATCTGTGATTCTTGAGATGTTATCTAGGGTTTTTCGACCTTAGATCTCTTGTTTAAGAGATCACTTTTCCCTGATTGTGAAGTTTTTAGATTTGAATATTGATTTCAGATCGCATTTGTGGCATCTTGTAGTAGTCCCAAGGCACGATGGCCTCCTTAGATTCGTCGGAAGTGTCATCGGTTACCGCTATGAACAACAGAGGTTATAAATCTCCTTTCTTTGTTCCTATCGCCAAGTTGAACGAGGCCAATTATGCTAGACGATCTTAGACGTTCCTCATGACTGTTGAGGGATATGATAAGGAACACCTACTATTGGAGATGGAGCCACAAGATAAAACAGAGAGGAATGTCATGTGGAAGAAGATAATTCCATGGTCCGTGCATGGATCATGAATTCTGTTGAGCCTCAGATTGGTGATGGGATCATGTACTACAAGACCGCCAAGGAGATGTGGGATTCTCTACATGACACATATTCTCATGAGAAGAATTCTAGCGAAGTGTTTGAGATTCACCATGCTATTGGTAGTCTCAAACAGGAGGGTCAGTAACTATCACAGTACTATGCCATCCTAAAGGGGCTCCTTGAAAAATATAATGCCTGTCGACCTGTCTCCACTTGTGCCACTTAGAGGGCACATGGGAAGGAGTATGTTGACTTACATTTTCTTGACGGACTTGGACCAGACTATGAGGCTGCTAGGTTCCAGATCCTTACTCCAACTGAGCTTCCATCTCTGGAGGAGGCTTATAGCCACATAAGCAGGGTGGTTGTTAGGCCACCCATGTCAAAGAGTGGATAGACTCCTGTGCTTGTTGCTGCCGTGCGTGGACGTAGTGCTCCATCCACTAGGGAGAGAGGGCATGCTAGTCGGGGTACGAGTGGTAGACCCCGCACCATTTGCTCGCATTGTGGAAAGATTGGCCATACAAAGGCCTCTTGTTGGATGAAGTATGGTTGACCTCTCATGGCCAAGCAGGCTGTCTCTTTAGAGGGGAGCGACATGGTGTCTCGTGCAGACTATGATGCTGTGGTCCAGCGCCTCTCCCTGCTGACTCAGGAGACTACTACTACTATAGATACTGGCGCCTTGGCTACTTCAGGTATGACTTCCTCTTACAAGTGTGGTAGCACTGATAGTACCTTGTGATTAGTGGATTCTGGCATATCTCAACATCTCAGTGGGGATGAGACATGTTTTGGATAAGTTCATGATCCCTCAGGGAGATCTGTGCAGGTAGCAGATGGCAGGTAGTGTAGGATTCATGGCAGAGGAGATGTAGCAGTGACTCCTACTTTGACGCTGCCTAACCTTTTTTATGTTCCAGAATTTCCTATTAGTCTTTTGTCTGTTAGTAGAATTACAAAAGACTTGCATTGTCATGCTATATTTGATGTGCTAGGCTGTATTTTTCAGGACAAACTCACGAGGAGGACGATTGATGGCAGACATGAGGAAAGGGGTGTGTATCGCCTGATCCAGAATCCAGATGCTGCTATGTGTCAGGGCGAGGTTGCATTTAGTGCTGGTACAACTCTTCAGCGGCATCATCGTCTTGGGCATCCATCACTGGACAGGATTCGACGCATCATTCCTTATATTTCACCAGCTACAGAGATTTTGTGTGATGCATGCCAGCTAGGAAAGCATCACATGATCACTTTTCCTCCTAGTTTATCTCATAGTTCTACTGTTATTTTTGATTTACTACACATGGATATATGGGGACCGAGTCATATCCTGGATAGACTGGGTCATAGATTTTATCTATTTGTTGTAGATGATTTTTCCAGAATGTCATGGTTATTTCTTTTGAAAAATAAATCTGATGTTGGATCAGTGATTGAAACATTTATTTTACAAATAAAGACTCAGCTTTCTACTATTGTGAAGATTGTGCGGTTTGATAATGCTTTAGAGTTCTGTACATCTAAGTTGTTAGCCTTTTACAGATCTCTTGGAATTGTTCACCAGACATCTTGTCCAAATACGTTGCAATAGAATGGTGTTGTGGAAAGAAAGCACCGTTACATGCTTGTTGTTGCTAGATTCCAGGACAATGTGCCACAACTGTATTGGGGAGATGTGTTAATTGCATATTATTTGATTAATAGATTGCCCAACTCAGCTATACAAGAACAAGTTCCTTGGTTGATCTATCTTGAGAAGGATCTATTCACTGTTTCACCTCGAGTGTTTAGCTGTGTTGCCTTTGTTCACATTCTTGGACCTAGCAGAGACAAGTTGCTCCAAGAGTAGTGAAGTGTCTTTCTAAGATACAATAACACTCAGAAAGGATACAGATGCTATGAACCCCGTGGTAAGAAGTATTATGT
This sequence comes from Thalassia testudinum, assembly GCA_037157565.1. NCBI lineage: Eukaryota > Viridiplantae > Streptophyta > Magnoliopsida > Alismatales > Hydrocharitaceae > Thalassia > Thalassia testudinum. Next base: position 16,234,400 of record JAZHRO010000015.1, on the reverse strand, counting down.
GACTGCAGATGTCATATTTTATGAGCTCATTCCTTATTTCTCTACAGATGGTTATCATGTGACATTTGAAAGAGATTTGGCTCCTATGCTTGTTCCACCAATTCCCTTGGAATAGATCCCCATTACACATCATGAGGATATAGCTACCACAGAGACTTCTATGATGCAGAAAGCTGAGATTACTCAGGTGTATAAGCTACCCGTGACATACAGACAGCATGCATGGCGAGAACATACCCCTACTATACCTCAGCTACCTGTCTCCTCCCCTGGTCAGGTATGGGTTGATACTGACATGAGTTATCCTAGTGGTGCTTGTGCAGATTCCCCTAATGAGTCTCATACTCCGGTTGCTACTGAGCATAGTGAGGAGGATCTTAATCTTCCGATTGCTATTCAAAAGGCTTCACGTAGCTGCGTCCAGTATCATACTATACAGACAGTCTCTACTACCAATCTTGGTAGTTCCTTTGCTACTTTCACAATGGCTTTATCGATGACACAGGTTCCTACCTCCCATCAGCAAGCCATGTTGGATCCAAAATGGCGTCAAGCCATGGAGGATGAGATAGCTGCTCTACAGTCTAGAGGGATGTGGGACCTGACCACCTTGCCTCCTCATGCCAGAACAGTTGGGTGCCGTTGGGTCTTTGTGGTCAAATACAACCCAGACGACATGATATCTCGCTACAAGGTGAGATTGGTGGCAAAGGGATTTACCCAAACGTACGGGGTAAATTTCTTTGATACTTTCTCTCCTGTTGCTCGATTGTCTACTGTTCGGATTTTGATGTCTGTAGCAGCTCACTGTGATTAGTCTCTTCATCAGTTGGATGTCAAGAACGCATTTTTATATGGATATCTTCAGGAGGAGGTCTATATGTAACAACCTTCTAGGTTTGAGGCTCAGGAGGAGTGTGTATGTTGATTGAAGAAAGCCATCTATGGCTTAAAGCAGAGCTTAAGAGAATTGTTCCAGAGACTTTCAGAGGAGGTACAGGTAATGGGACTTATAAGGTCCTTTGCTGGTCACTCTTTGTTTGTCAGGAAGAGTAAAAGGGGAGTGGTTGTACTCGTCTATGTGGATGACCTAATCCTCACTGAAGATGATTTTCCTGGGATAGCTGAGGTGAAAAGAAAGTTGGCTGATGCCTTTGTGATGAAGGATCTCGGTGAGCTCAGATACTTTCTTGGGATTGAAGTGACAGTGAAAAGGGCATCGTTTTTAGTCAGCATAAGTATGCCCTTGATATCTTGCAGGAAATAGGAATGATGGGATCTAAACCTGCTAATATACCTATGGATCTCAAAGGACACGTCTATGATACCGAGTCTCTACCTATAGATAGTAGATCATATAGGCAGTTGGTTGGTAAATTATTGTATCTTACTATTACATATTCAGCTCTTTCCCTTGTAATAGGAAAGCTTAGCCAGTTCATGGAAAAATAGACCAGCCAGTATTAGGATGCTGCTATACAGGTACTTAGGTATGTGAAGAAAGCACCTGGCAGAGGTATTTTATTTCAGAGTCACATCTATGAGTGTTGGCTACTCTGATGCCGACTATGTAAGGTCCATGACAGACAGGAAGTCAACAATTTGATTCTATACTTATGTGGTAGGCAACTTAGTGACATGGAGAAGCAAGAAGCAGCAGGTGGTATCCAGGTTCAGTGCAGAATCAGAATACAGAGCTATGGCTCAGACAGCTACAGAGATGGTTTGGATCAGATCTGTTCAACATGATCTCCATATTCAAGAAGGACCAATGGAGATGAGATGTGATAATCGCGCTGCTACCTATATTGCAAACAACCCAATGTTCCATGAGCGGACAAAGTATACAAACAACAACCAAGCCTTTTCCCACACTAACTAGGGTCAGCTATATGGATTCTTTGCCTCCATATAGATCGATTTTCAGCCATTTCAGAACTTAAATTAAAGTAATTGAGGTCATGTTTAATAGTTTCCTTCCAACACTTCTTTGGTCTTCCTCGCCTCCTCTTAGCGGGTTCAGCCTCCAACTTCTCACATCTCCTTACTGGAGCATCTAGTGGCCTTCTTTGTAAATGCCTAAACCACCTTAGACGTGCCTCATCATTTTATCCTCTATCGGTTCCACCCTAACCTTTTTTCAAATAATCTCATTTGAAATACGGTCCTTTCTTGTATGACCACACATCCATCTTAACATCTTCATTTCTGCCACAAACATCTTTTGTACATGCCTATAGTTGATAGCCTAGCATTCAGAACTGTGTAACATGGTTGGTCTTTCCTTTGACTTTTAAAGGAACCCTCTTATCACAGAGAACACCAGATGCACCCCTCTATTTCAACCACCCTGCATTAACTCTATGTATAACATCTCCATCAATTCCACCAACTTGTTGGAAAATGGATCCTAAGTACTTAAAAGCATCTTTCATTGGAATGCACTCTTCTCTAATTTTTACATCAATCCCTTCATTGTTCCCTCTACTACTAAACTTGCATTCCATATACTCAGCCTTCGTCCTACTTATGTGTAATCCTTTATCTTTCAGGGCTTCTTTCCAAAGCTTACGTTTTCTATTCACTCCATCTCGTCTCATCAACCAACACCATGTCAACAGTAAAAAGCATACACCATGGCACCTCAGCTTGGGTATGCTTCGTCAACTCATTCATGACCAAGGCAAAAAGATGAGTGGACAAAATATGTTTAGGTTAATTGCTACTACACTAGAGACTTGATACAGCGTTGGACTATTTACACTTCATCTATATCATCTGAAGATCAGATTGCGGACATATTCACGAAGCCCCTTGCCAGATCTGCTTTTGATAAGTGCTCTAAGTTGAACATCATTGATATATATGCTTCAGCTTGAGGGGGAGTATTGGTAGAGTACTTATTAGTATTGTTTGGAGTTGTTAGTTATGGTTCTTGTCCTATTGGACTTATGATGTAATTTTTCCAGCACTTCTCTCTATATAAAGATGTGTAGGATTTCATTTGAGAATGAGATAAGTTATTTTCTCTGACTGGTTCCTTGCCCTGAACGGCTCAACTAGGTGGAACATGTACTCCAGTACTAATTCTAAACCTTAGTATTGATGGTGGGCACCGTCAACTCAATGCAAGCCATAGTATGCGAGTACTAGTACTGAACTCTAGTACCAATATTATGAACCCACAGTACCGATACTAAGCTCTAGTACTGATAAGGTATTTAAAAGGAACCATTCATTTTGGCTTGCATATTCTTCATAACTTCAATACAAATACCATAGTTTACTTAGATGCAGATTAATGACCGCAAATCCACTAATGGCTTCGTCATCTACATGAGTCCTATTTCATGGTCTTGCAAAAAGCAACAAGCAGTGGCTCACTTGTCTACAAAGGTTGAATACCGATTAGTAGCTAATGCCACAGTGAAGCTCACTTGGATCCAATCTCTCCTGTTAACGCTGGGAATTCATCTTGCCACTCCTCCAATTCTATACTGCGACAACATAAGTGCTACATACATGACGAAGAACCCTGTTTTCCACTTCTGTACAAAGCATATTGAAGTAGATTTTCACTTTGTTCATGACTGGGCTGCTTCAAATGCTCTTCACATCAGATATGATCCCACCCAACATTAAATTGTTAATGGCTTCACTAAAGCTCTAAGCACACCTAAGTTTCGAGATTTTAGAAGCAAACGTAAGCTTCTCTGGAAGCTTTGCATTTAAGGGTGGTTATTAGAGAAAATATATTCAGATGTATTTCTCTGTAAATATCTGATGGCATTATTGTAATTGCTCGAAGGAGCTCCTGCCCTTCAGTACCTGGCCGTTAGTGCTAGCTAATAGCTTTTGTAACCTCCTTTATATATATGAGTAGCTACGAGGTATTGTGGTGTGTTGTCTTGATGGCCACCACTAGCATTCCGTTATACCTTCTCCCTGCGCTGCTATCCCTCTATTTTGATACCATTACATATGGCCTTTGGCAAATCACACCAGAGTCGATCCAATACCTATTACTTTCCATGACAGCAATGTTACATTCCACCACGGCAATGAATTTTGTCTTGTTTTGGCTTTTATGTTTTGGTCCTTTGGGATTTCCCACCTTTCCCTACAGTAATTTCCCATCGTTGTAAGCGGCGCTAATGGAGTCTTTCCATGCTTCCCTTTAATTTTTTGTTGTGTGCCACATTTGCTTCTTTACCTCCCTTGGCTGTGAAGACCTTTGTTTTCTCTGATTGGCCAAACCTCTGTCTATTACCACTTGGTAAATCCGTTACGATCTTGATGGTAGCGAAAACATTAAGGATGTGGTAGCTACGTTAAAAGATGGTGCCACATGCAATCTTTTAGAAAATCTTAGATCCTGCAATCATTGGGGTCCTCAGCTATGACAATCATTTTGTTTATGTGATCTATTACACCATTAGTTTCCTTCATCTTGTACATGTCATACTCGTGCAAGAAAAGATGGGTGCTCACTTCCAACTTAAGATGGGTGCTCACTTCCAACTTGGAATGATGCTTATCCTTAATAACATTTCAAAGATCATCAGCCATCTTGTAGCCCTCGAGAATTCTTATTAGGTTATCCTTTGTATGTATCAACATGAAGCCCTTTGCATGTTTGTCTTCTTTAACTGCTTGTGCCCTAATCTAGACTATAATATGGTTCTCAAGCAAGGTAGGATTGGGCGTGTCAATCATAAGTTTTCATGCATCAGACCGAAACATATCTTTCGACTCCACATTCCGTAGTTAGCACTATGAAGATGGTAAGTTTCACAAGTTCACTAGCAATAAGTTTTCCGACCATATTTATTGTTCTAATTACAAAATAACAAAGATTGTATAAGAATGGATACAGGTGAAAGAACATGCTAAGAAGCATTACAAGTCAACGAAAAAAATGTCAATACAATTTGATCAAAAGAATAATCGACTAAAGAAGAGGTGTGGACGCGAAACAAATGAAAAAAATGAATATTACCAAAGATTTCAAAAAGGTCAGACTGAAAAAAAAAAGTGAATTTCTACAACCCTTCCCTTCCCTTTGTAAGGTGTTTCATATGGTGAATAAAGTTGGATAAATACAGTGATAAAACTCACAAGTTTCTTTAAAAAACAAAAGTTGTGTACGTATGTGTTTACGTCAAAAGAAAACAATACTTCAACGAGGTTAACCACCTTATCAAAAAAAGTTATCTAATGTGCTACAATGGTGTGCTCAGGTGTGCAACAATCGAAATCGTATTTTTAATTTACAAAAAAGGAAAAGAACAAAAGGCATGTGGGTTGGACTCAAAAACCTTAGGTCGAGGGACAACAAGAAACGAGGAGCTTATCTTGAGCCTAAAAAGGCAATTAAACAAGTGAAGTTTAAACAAGGAAAAAAAATGAATGGATCCAAGCAAAATTTTTTAATATAGAACTTTCTTCATACATAAGATGGGAAGAAAAGGGCAAAAACCCGATTAGGGTTTCTTGAATGGGGATGATGGAGGCAGTGGCAACGACCCTTGTTAAAAGCAAATTCAGTGCATGTGAGAGGGATGATAACAAGTTTGAAGGGGAGATCATTGGAGATGGTGTACCAGAGGAGGGTGAAGCAACAATTATGTCAAGGCAAGATTGACAAAGGAGATGCACACTAGGATCAGAGGGCATCAGGGCATCAGACGGTGTTGTTAAGATCAATGCAACAATGATTAATTGCATGGGCAAGTGCATGACACTTTCCTTCATTAGCTCTAGTACCAGCCTAGGATTAAGGAAACAATATAGATCAAGGGATTTGGAGCTCCCAGGATCACCTCTTTCTTCTTGTGTATTCGTACTACCTGATCAACACCTATTTATGGGACTACAAAATTCCTATTTCTCCACCCTCACCCCTTAAGCTCCAAAGTCTGCCCTACAGATTTATCTTGTTTGTGTTCCGTTATTATGATATTCATTCTCTTTAGCATTGAAAGTCATCCATGGTTTGATTTGAATCCCTTTTCATTTTTGTAACTATCCAACACTATCAGGTGCCTCAGTAGACATCATGAATGATCGTGTCCATTTTGGGATAATTGGATTCATTAAACTTAATTAAAATGCTGCATGAGAAATGGTTCACATAACCCTTGAACTCTTCTACAATCTTCTGATGTGCCCTTGCACATATTGGGACTGATTTGTCCTAGAGAAGTTAAGTCATCTTCAAAGCTCAAACTATTGGGGTTAATCCATAATTGACTCACTTCTAACTTAGGATGGACTTGAACAAAAATAATGTCAACTGAACTTTATACTGAATGGGTACCGGTACTGGTGGACCAGTATCGGTATTACATATACTAAGTACTGGTATTGATGAATCAGTACTGGTATCCCTGACATACTAGATCAGCCCCCATATCCAACTAGTATTGGTACTGATGTCAAGTATCGGTACTTATTGCTTACAGTTTTGGGATCCTAGTTCAGTTGCATACTCGTCTAGTACTCATAATGTACCGATGTTGGTGACCAGTATTGATACCTAGATGATACTGGTATCCCTCCAAAATCTACTGATATATACTGGTATCTATGACAAATATTAGTACTTATTGAGTACTGTCATGACTTCAATATGTAGCCAACATGTATCGATACTAGTGATCAGCACTGGTACTAGTGACATACAGGTCTTGGTTACTACAGACCCTTAACCAAGTATGTGCCCCATGAGTACCGGTACTCATGATACATAAGTCACAGATTTGGACTTCTAAAATCTGGAACCAAATCTGTAACTCATAGGTACTGGTACTCATGATGAGTACCGATACTGGTAAGCTACAATCTTAGTATTCGTGTTCTAGAGCCAAAACTATAACGCATATACTGGTACTCGTGATGAGTACCGGTACCTGTAACAAAATGAAATCTGAAATCTATCCTAGTTTATGCAAAACCTAAGTGATTCTATTCAGCATTTCGAAACAAAATAAAATCAAATGGTCACACTAATACACATGTGACCTTGATCTAGATATAATGAACAATATAACTATGTAAATGTTACCTGTATTCATCCTTAATAAGATTGAAAGGGCTGCAGTAGTAGCCTTCCAAGAGATCCCACCCTTTGGCTCCACAGACCACGCCTAGAGAGAGATGATCTCCTCTTCTCTTCTCCAACCATCCTTCTTGCCCTTGGAGTCTCTGCCCTTCTTCTCTAGGTCACGATGGGAATGACTAGCTAGAGAGAAAAAAATGGTGGGTCTTGTTGGGGACCATAATCACATGTAAATGGCAATTATGCTCACTAATCGCCTGGGTGCTCCACACTAACCATTTGCATTTTTTACCTATACCCAAAATTAACATTAGTTGATCACTTTAAATTATGGGCATTAACAATGACGGTCCATAATCCTTACGTTGTATGATTTTATCTATATATAAATACATATACTAGTCCATATGTTAGATTATGATCCAACACAAACCTCACAAGCATATTAGTTGGCCTGAAGCACTATGCAAGTCCTCAAGAAAAGTTGAACCTAGCATGTGCTGCCTGGGGCATGGACACATTGTAGCACATACTACTATGTAACCTTGTACACTAATCTAGAGGAACATGATGATAGAAACCCATGTTGTAATCTAGATGCAAAGTCATCTTAAGGAAAAAAAAACGAAGAAAAAATCTAGATGCAGAGTGTATTTGCGGTCCGTCAGTGCACTCATTGTTTGTTTCTCTGAGTCTTTATGAACTTTCTTTTTCCATTTTTATTGCTGCTAATGCAATCAAGAACTATTTTCATTATTAGTTTTTAGCCAATGGAAGTAAAACGGTCCGCATCTTCTCCATTTCATTATCTAATATAATCCGATCTTCATTCTTTTCATTATTTTTACTAGTCTCTCATTGCCCTCTATGTTGCTAATGTTTATCATTGAGTTGTGCATAGTGTCTTTACTATTTGCTTTCTTGCAGGAGGCTACACCCTGCTATTTATCTGCTGGCTCTTGCCTATAGAACCTTGGATATTGAGGTCACGAAAAGAAAAACACGAACAATAACAGACATTTTTGTACCCAAACTTCATAATGTACTTCAGTGGTGTAAAAGACTTATCTGAAGCAATGTAAATGAGTTGTATAATGTAATACACAAAGTTAGAATAATAAATGAATATGCAGCCTATTCTTTGTTGTTTGAAAATCAATGGGGATTCCTGCTTGCTTGTGAACAGGTTCTATGGTCTTTTCTTGGAATTGTGAGGAGCTCATATTTTGTGGTTTAGTTTATGTGATACTTCCCACGGATATGTATAACCATGTTCTGTGAATGAAGTCTTTGCTAAAGTTTTGGATTACTTTTTTTTTTTGAGCAAGCCAAAAAGGTAATGTTGTTCATCTAGCAACTACTGCCCAACCGGGCGACTTACATGTTCAGTTAATGTAACAAAATGAGGTTTTCAACTTTTATTGAATTTTGGGTACTACATATCCAAAACAGAATTAGACTTGTTATCTGCCTCTTTTTTTTCATCCTCATATGGACTTCTGTTTTCGGTAGTCATTTCAGTGAACACAACTTTGAGTACATGGTTTTTTCTCGGTCGCTCTGAAGTTCATTTTAGCCCGCTTGTTTTTCGGTTAAATACACATGGTAATTCTTCAAAATTGTCTCCACTTAGTTGATTCCTTCAATCTCAGATCTTTTGTATTGTGTGCCGTCCACTGGATGAAAGGATTATGGGGATTAGGTAAATACTTGCATAAAGGGATTCCTATCCATTTGATGTATTTCAGTGTTGTTCAGAATGTTCTCTTGATATTGGAGCCCAATTTATTTGACGTTTTTGCTGTGGAAGCCTTTTCTCTCCTAAGGCTTCACTGATTGGAGCCCTCTTTATGCAGGAGTTTGTTTTGTGAATATTTCTTTTACATCTAATTATAGTTTGCTTTTGTTGACAAGAATAAAAACAATAACAAGAATGCCACCGCAACACAAATTGAGTGGCTTTTGACAGGATAGTAGTGCCGTTGTCCATGGTAGAAGAGTCAAGTCTTGCTTAATAATATGCAATTTCAGGTTCTTGTGGTCATGAGTATCATAGATCTAACGCAAGTTAACTATTTTGATCATTATTTTATATAATTTTCTTTGATGCTTTGTTCTTCACTCGTAATTTCTTGATTCTGATGGATCATGAGAGGGTGCATCGACAGTAGGATTTTGAATGATCTTTTGTATTAGTAAGTACAATTTACTCCCTGTCGTATTCTCAAGGCTTGTGGTTCCCAATCCTTGTAACTCAAATTTCCTAGTACTGTGTTTGAAGTTCTAACACAGAACTGATTATATTGAGATCATGTAACTGGATGTCTAATTTATAAAGAAGTATTTGATTTATGGCAGCAAAGATCACCCTTCAATTTCTTTGTACAGCGATTGTTTTGTCTTGAGGTGCTAACGGCCATGGTCATCGGAAAATATTTACTCTCAAATTTCACTATATCTTTCGTGAATACAAAATATAACAGGAGCCTCTCTATTTCCTATTCTTAGGTTGCACAACCCCATCCAGCTAAGCAACCTCAGCTTAAATAGGTTATGAGATCATAGATTGTGGAGATCGTGGTTGGAAGCAATGGTCCTATGATCTCCTCAATTGATGAAGGTGCACCCTTGAAATAACCACTCCACCTTAAGCGGTCACCCTGTGACTACACCTAAATGGAAGAATAAGTGATTCTTCATGTCAATCGTGATTGACGGTGGGTCTCACCAACCATATCAGTTAGACAAACAAGGCCCATCTAATCGTCAAACATGATTGGGCCTTCAAGTAGTCGTCATCTGTTGCCACCTAGCAGTTTATCCAAGTGGACACTAGGGGAACCTAAGAGGTGTGTCCGGTGGGTAAGACCTTACCAACTGCATTATCCAACTATCTGCCTCCCTGCTAGTCAAACATGGTAGGACTATCAAGTTAAAGATTTGCCTCGGGGTAGTTGGATCGAACTAGGCTACCAGGCAGTCGAATTAAACCTGCAACTCTAGTTGTCCAGTTGAGTTTGCATAAGCATTTTGCGATAAACTTATTTCCTTTAATGGGCCTTATTACAAGGGCCTAATGAGGGGATTTTTCTTCCCTCCTCAGTTGGCCCTACTCTTTTTATTAGCAAAATAACGAAGAGTAGTGGAATAAAGACATCGGGTGGGAAATAAGCCCTTGCACACAATGCCCCCAGTGATTGGCCAGATATAAGTTAGGTAGTCCAATCAGCTTAAAAAAGGAAAAAAAAGAAGTGTGCGATTAGAGGCGGTTGAAGCTTGGGTAAATTTTTAAGATAGACAGGAAGCCGTGTATCAAGAAGGAATGTGCATATTGTCGGCCATGCAAAGGGAAAAGCAGGTATATCACCGCTTGAATTCCCTTGTAGGTATTAATGCTGCCATCCTGGGATTTAATTTCGTACAATGTAAAATAGATTTAACCTCATCTTTCCTTGGCAGGTTATCTCTCATTTGTTGTTGGCCAGTGAAATACTGCCTATGACAACTTGAGCCCCATCAATCGACGAAACCCGAGTCGTCGTATGCTAACAACCAGTACAAACCAACCACAAGATCGCAGTCACCCAACATATAGTCATAGAATATCAATAGTCAAACCTTCATCCATAATGCATTAAATGAAAATAAATAAAGTGTTGACAACATGATAAAATTCACCATAGAAAGCAGAAAAGTAAAGAGAGCTCAAGTGCTCATACAATCACCAAAAGACAGAAAATGAAATCTAACAGTGAAAAAGAACAAACTAAGAGCCACTGGCTTAGAACCGACCGTCTCCTCAACTAGGATCCAGTTCCGCAGTAAATTGACCAATAGCAGCTGTTGCACCTGATTGCTCAGCAACACCTGAGTATAGAACCTGAGAAACTCGTCAGTAAACCTAAGTTGACTAGAATAACTACAACAAGTAGCAATAGTGGCAAGAGTAAAAGAAAGAGGGCATTGTATTAGCAGTTAATCCATTTATGAATTATTACCTATCCAATTCTGTTTATGCATTTAGCCCACATTATTATAGTTCGCAATCCATCAATCGACATCTCAGGGCACGAGACGATCTTGTATAACTTCCTGCGACACAAGACCGGTATAAGACACCCTCCTGGATGGGAAGACGGCTTATAGCCCTCAAGTCGCCACTCTCCGTTACCTTGGGGTCATTACAGAAAGGGGTCGTGGCTACGTCGTATAGCGTGAACACATCCAAGTACTATGTACGTTAAATCACATATAGCCAATGACCCACCCACCAGCCAAAAAGGAAACCACTCCCAAACTTTGAGCCACGCATCTTGTTATCCCAGTTAGTCGCTAAGTGTAACCAAAGAATCGTAGGGAGGCCAGCAACTTCCTAAACTAGCTTAGAACTAGTCTAACAAACCAAAGTAACAGCCAAATCCAGTGAGTAGTGGGCTAAACACCAACTATCCATCCTTTAAATCTTGGCTAAACCATCATTATTAAATCAATTCCAAATAACTGTTTCATTTATTGTCATTAATCAAACCATAATAACAATTTCCCATTATTAAGTCTAGAATTAACATATATTCACATTATCCTCCAATCTATCAGTTTACATATATTTTCCAAATTATGCTAATGATTCCATACTATTTAGAATTTAATAAACACAACAGAACTTGTTTCATAGAAAACAAAGTTCATTTTATGCATGCAATGATAAGGGTACATAGGGTACTTAAATCTTAATTATTCACATAGAATCTGATTAATTCACATTACAACACCTAAAATCAAAATATGACTTCAGAAAGGTCCTGAACCCAACAAAAGAAAGGAAACACAAGCTAATGAATGTGCTACACACGAAGAGCCTCACCGGATGACCAACGGTAACCCGTAAACGAGACAGAATCAAAAGAAGAGTGAAATATTCTACCTAACGTCACCGGAGGGTCGTGGTGACTTCGAACCGCATACACAAGGCCTGGGGATAGTCACCACACCCTCCTAGAAATCCACACACACCGAGGACAAGACCTGGTCACACAGACTAAGAATAGGGTTGGAAACACTTAGGCATGTTTCTGATTTTTCAATAAGGAAATAGTGGTAAAAATGGAAATAAATTACACCAATGCATAATATACATTGATACGATTCCAACGGTACCTTATTTGGTGAAATCCAAGATCGGGAAGGCTTCGAACTGGTCGAAACAACACAAGGGGGTCCTGAACCAATCCGGTTCAAGCAAACTAGTCAATGGTCCACGAAGCCCACACGCACGCCATGTGTTGCGGGAAAATTCATCCTCATGCATGCGTACAGATCGCTAGCATCACACCCTCACTCCCCACGGCCATTGGATCGACCACATGTCGCTTATCCACGCGTTGCCTACACTCCCACTCAACGCAAAGGCGCGAATGCGAACGCACCGTAGTGCTCCACGCAACATGTATCACTCATCCGCTACGCACCGCCAAATCGGACGTCTTGCACTCTCCGCTGCCGTTGCCTCCATGAAAATTGCGGAGGGGAAGCCTAGGGTTTCGGAAATCACGGTTAGGTCTTTGGAATTTTGAATTAAGATTTCTAAGTGAAATCTTAATTCTTTCTTTCTCACTCTCTTAGGTTTTGGAGGCCCTAGGAATTAATAATGACGAACCTAGGTCCAAGGGGACCCTATTAATTGACCCAAATTAGATTTAGGTTTAGGATTAGTGGAGTGAAATACCTAAAATGCCACTTAGGTTAGGTTCGCCTTACATTTAGGTCCTCTTTGACTTGTTTTGATCATAACTTGAGCTTTACACCTTGGATTCGAGTGAACAAGCATCATTGGAAAGCTTGTGATGAGAGGAATCCAATAGTACCATACATGGCACCCTTTTGATGAGGCTTAACTAGGGGTTGACTCAAAATACGCATTTTTTGGCAATTTCAAGAGGTGCTTGTACTTGCACTGAACCGCGCCCGTGTTTACGGGTTTGAAGTGACCCATCCTACTCCGAAATGACTTGGGACCTGGATTTTGGGACCTTACACTGGCAAAACTTGTCAGCCAACTCTTGTAAGCAATCGATCTGTCCCGTTGATAGCTCATTGAACCACTCATGAACCATGCCGGAAAGATAGGATGGGAATACTCGACAAGTACTCCATCTGGGCACCCGTACACCAGCATCATCTAACGGTAGCTTTCGACAAAGCCGTTAAGGTCGGAAGTGCCAACATACTAGACCAACATAGGGTGCTTGAACTTTTCAGGCAAAGAAGAGTTCATCACCTCCCCTATGAAGGGGTACGTGGTAATGTACACTTACGGGCATATGCCCTTCATCGCCAGAGTCACTTGGAAGATGATCTTGGGGATTGATCCTCCTCTTCTAGGTGCTAGAACCATAGTGCTCAACTGTTCCTCAGACTCCCGTGATGACGGGGGAGGCGGCTTCAACTGGTAGGACGTTCCTCTTCTGGCTACTAAGCTCGCAATTAAGCTTTTTGAGTAGTTGGGAATTCTCTTCCTCTACCAATTTGTGCCACCATGCCTAGCCATCAGCGGCATTATGAGGCTCATCCTATTGGGACTTAGCCTTTTCTTTCAGGCTCTAGAAGAAGGGAGTTTGATCATCTTTGCATAAATAGTTAAAAACACAAATAGCACTATGAAATGGGGCAACATTAAAGATATCTGAGTTTTTGTATTACAAGAAGAACGAATGGTATTCTGCAATGCAACCTAGGCAACTTTCTATACCTTTAGCTACCAATGAGGCTCTTTTTTATCTACTAATCTCCCTCAAAAATCCACTTGTTGCTCTTCACATAGTGACATGTCTACCTAAGGTATAGGTACTATGACAACCTGTGCAACCACTTTTCTTTTCCTAGATGTTGATGGATTTTGGCATAGCTTGTTTTCATCCTATAAAGAGGATGCTTAGTTTAAACAAATGATGAGGGTCCATAAGAAGATGGAATTGAAATGATGCTCTTAGGAAAACAATGAATTAGATGTTTGAGTAGAATGGGTCTTTTGCTAAGTTACTTTGAGTTTATTTTATAGTTTGTATGTTTTAAATGAATTTTTGGGTAGAGTGAGACTCTAAATTAGTATAAAGGGAGCATAAAAGGGTTAGATTTGATTTGTGATGTAAAGAAAGTTGTATAAGAATTTGAAGATAAAAAACCTTACCTAGATAGAAGCTTGCTTGCAACTATAGTTGACTAGCTAAAAGCAAAGTTGACTATACAACTAGAGATAAAAGACAAAGATAACTCTAAAGTAGAGATATTATCTATCCTTGGTGGAAGTTGGCTACCTGGGTTAAATTGGGAATAAATAGCTTGAATTAAATTACAGTTGGCAACTTAAAGTAATTAAATAGTTAAATAGTGCCTAATCAACTAGTCAATTAAAGAGGTATAGATCCAAGGATTGGATTCAAAGAAACAAATCAAGAGGTAGATAAGGGAACTTATGGTTGCAAATCTAGAGTCCTAGGGGTTGTTGACACAATAGTCATCTAAGTTTGAGGAAATTTGATTAGCTTGGTAGTAGTTAATTAAGATTAATTGTAGTTGACTACATTTAGAAGATCAGGAAAAGGTTGAAAACTATACAGAGGATAAACCAGAGAGTCTGGATATCGATCTTTGAAAAACCAAGTATCACCTTTTGGCTTAAATGATTAGATGGAACTCCTAAGCACCAAAATGGTTGTATTGTGATGGAGCAAAGACTCCATTTTCTTAGCTATGACACAACCCAAATACTAGCACCATGTCTGTGGATAAAGGAATTTTTAGTGATGATCACTAAGGGGAGGTGATGACCTCTTAATAGTTATCACCTTATGGGATCTATTGAGGTTCTCATAGGAGGAACATCTTATTGGAGACTCCAAAGTAAGCAATAAGACCTATTAGCCTCAGTGAGCTTCTTTCCGTAAAGATACTTAAGTAATGTCATGAAATTCGATCAAAAGAATGTAAATTGCAAGATTGCCATAGAACCATGACCTATGTCTAATTATCTTATTCCACTAGGTTTAAAAGGCTTGTAGCACAAACAACCTTAGATCTTGAGATTAGTCCAATGAATCGATTGGCATTTGGTGGGCTAGAAAATGCACAAGTTTCTATTACACAATTCATAGGGATCTAGTACTACCCTTAGTTTCAAATGGACGCTTGAGGATAGGATTTGTTGAGTTTGTTTACTCTAAGTAGAGAGTCAAAGGTTAGATAATGATCAGATTGAAAGTTAATTCTATTTAGGTCCAATATAACTTAAATATTATAAATGACTAAAGGGTGAACTATTAGGTGGGGCATTTGGAATATATGAAGTAATGAGGATAAGATCACAATAGTCATTCTTTCTTTTATTAGTTCCTCTTGGAGCATCCGTTTCTTTCTTGTACCTCTTGACTACTCATGTTTATAGCAATAGAATAGGATCTTGTAGGACACATTTTCTATGTCAACAGTTACTGTACTCGTAGTTTTTTTTTCAATTCTTCATGCATTTATTTTATCATCAAATAGTAACACAACTTGGATCAAAAGGGACAAGGAATGATTAATAAGGGATAATTCATGGCCTTAGGTGGTGGATCATGAAAAAAGATGATAAAGGAGAAATTCAAGTTGTTATTATCACTATAATAGATGAATATGTAAAGATGGAAAAGAGAGAAGAAAAGTCAAGAATAATTAATGCAAAGTGTCTTTGACATTCAAAGAGAATTTAGTAAAGTGTAGAACAAACTTTAAGAATATTAGTAGCAAATCCACTCTAAGTAATTGAGAACAATTTTAGTAAAGAGAGAAGATTCTAGAGACTTGGGAGACAAGATGAGATGTATCAAAGATGTTGGACCCCTTTGGAAGTTGGAGCTATGCTCGAAATGGAGTGCAGAGTAATTAACTTGCATAATGTAAGTATGCTATTTAAAAGGACAAAAATAGCAAATTAAGGTTTTATAATTGACTATATTTGAGAGAAAGGGGGGGAGGGGGGGAGACCCCCCGCCCTTTAGGGTCTCCGAATTTCTTGCTTGCCATGGAGCGCCTCCGTGATCTTAGCCACGGCCACTCTCCGGCGCCGAGTCGAGGAGGGTGAACACTAGCGGTGTGTCGCCCCATGAGGACACTATGTGCATATGAGCATGCCACAGGGGATCGAACCCGTGCACCCTACACAAGGAGTACCTTATAGGGAATGGGTGCAGCAACTATGCTACCCAAGATCCCTAACTAACTGATGTAAACACATTTACACTACTTAAGATGTCTATTTATGCATGTTCTTAAGCATAGGATTGCATTTCATGATATAAATATTGAATAACATGCATCATCTTGCATTTAGAGTAGTTTGAATAAAATGGAGGTTAATTGTCTCCTTTTATGTGCTTGGACAAGGCAAACATATTATCGAGGCCTCGAATCAAAGAGCCAACTGTATGGATGTGATCAGGGCGACGATTGGAGTTCAACGACTCCAAGATTGCCCTAATCAGGCATCCGTAGCATCAGATAGTGACCGGGGAACCCTAGAAGATCAAGGGCCAGGATGGTGTAAATCTGCACTTCAGATGACAAATCTGATCGCACGGATGAATTCGGATCGACGATCGCAGCCCAACGACACAAAAATCGAGTCAATTCGACATCTGTGGCACCATCTACAACTTCCAGAAGATGGACGGCCAAGATGGCTCCACGTGACGCCATCTCGGTCCCCCAAACGGCCGCATGCAGCCTCTGAAGATCCCGCACCCGCTCGCTCTCCGCCGTTGGATCTGGATCCAACAGCTGTGATCAGCCGCGCCTAAAAGCACCCGCTCGACCATCCGCGCCTCGTAGCGCAGCGGTCGAGCGTGCTTACGCGAGCGGCGGGTGCGGGTTCGAGCCGCAGCGAAGGGCTAGAAGGCGCGGGCGATTGAGCACGGGCGGGCGTTGGATCTTGATCGGACGGCCGCGCTCGCCCGATAGCATTCACGCGCTATTGAACGCGCGGTGTTACGCGCGATCGCACGCGCCAGGTGGGCGCAGCTGCGGGCGGAGATGTGTCTTAAGCCGTCCGATCTCGTGATCGGACGGCTGAGAATCAAAGTACGTGGGCGTAAGCATTGTGCGCGGGCAGCTGAGGAGCTGTGCGTGGGTGCGGGAGCTACGTCCACGTTGGGGGCTTTAGTGACGGATTTATCCGTCACTAAAGGCCCCTCATTTATTATTTTAAAGTTGTAATGACCATTTTGCCCCCACTCCTTGCAACTATAAAAGGAGACCCCCTTCATACGAAATTCTCATCCCTTCCTTCTCCTCTCTACCCCTCCAAAGCTCAAGAGAAGCTTGTCCCACAACTGGGATGCTTCTCGCGAGATAAAGTCCAAATTTTCGTCCCCCTTCGGAAGTGGACCCACGACGACAACGACGTACTGCTCCGTTCCCGTTCTTCTGCTTCGTCCTCCTTCGTCTTGCTTCGTTTCCCTTTGTCTAGGCATCGTCTCATCCGGCTCATCCTCCAAGCGACTGTCGAGGAGGATTTCTCTCTTCCTATTCTTTTTACTGCTTTCTAGTATAGATTTACTGCTTTCTAGTGTAGTTCTGCTCATCCTCCAAGCGATCGTCGAGGAGGACATTTCTCCCTCCATTCTTTTAATGCTTTCTAGAGTAAATTTATCACTTTCTAGTGCAAGTGTTTTATGCTTTCTAGTTGTAATGAACAATCTCAATGATAAATTCTTTGTTTATTTTACATCTCATTTTGATTTCTATGTATAATATTCTCTCTCTCTCTTACCCTCTCTCTCTCTCTTCTATTCATTGTAAATAATTAGATAGTTTTAAATTGAATTACTTCGTGACAAATAAAAAGAAATGCGTAGTTTTTAAATCAAATGTCTGCCTCCCTGTGTTCGACCCGGAATTTTCATTTCGGTATAAATTTTATTTGTTGAATACGAATTCTTCGCTTTCAAACTACAACGACAGGTTCTCCAAAATCGAATATGTTAGCGTAGCAATTCGTACGTTCAACATTTTGGCGCCATTGCCGGAGAGGCGACGCTCTTTGATTTCTCTTCGCGTTTTGTAAATTACAAATCATTTACCTTACTTTTCTCCTTTCTTATTGTAATTGCAGGTACTTTGTTGAGACGAGCAAAAGTGGTAGATTGGAGTAAAGTGCTGTGGAAGGTTTTGTAAGTTATCCCCCATTCTTTCCCCCTCCATAGATTTCATTCGCCACATTGAATCCAAATTCCAATTAACCTAGGTATCTGCATAAATCCTAGGAATAGTTTGGTTGTTTGGATTTCTACTCACATTCATTCCACCCTCATTCATAAAAAAAATATAACAAAAAGATAATTTTGTGGGGCAATTTTCAACAAACACACAACGTACACCCACATTCAAAGGCACTTAACCGAATTAATTTGTTTCAACTCAACCAGGTTCTGATCTGTGGAACCGGTACACATAAAGCAACACATAAAAGAGTAGAAATCATTCTAGGTTAACCATCTTTGTGTGCCTAATTAAGTGGTGCATCAGGCCAATTGCTTGAGTTGATTGGGCCACACCACTTCAAATAAAATAAACTCATCAAGTAGCTGCCAATTAGGTTCAATTTTTAGGGATTTACCAGGCACTCCACATTCTTTTTAAGCTTTAAAGGAAAACATCTTCACCTGTGCTTGTAAAACCTTGTGTGCCAATGAAACTTGTTTGAAAACACCTAAAGTTGAATCCTAAAAGCTACTAAGCAAGATTTGAATCTTAAAATTCACCACATCAAAAATAATCTTGCTTGAAAATCATTGGTTGTGCACGCACACACAAATCAATCAATCATTAAGGGCACAACCAATTTAAAGGGCTCATCACATTCCAAAGCACATTCAAACCTAGCCCTAAATAAAACAGAGTAGATGTTGGCCTTAAGGATTGAACTCGCTCTTCAGAACCCAGAACCAGATTATTTTCGATTAGTCTGTTTCTACTGTTCAATCTGATGTCTAGCTAGGGGAGTAGAGTCAAACGATCGCGGTTGGGGGGTACACTAGGATCCGGAGGCGCAAGCCAAAGGAACAACCTTCTCCTTAGTCCCTCCTTCTAACTGGTTGGATTGGACAGACAGAAGTAGATCAAATCATTTCTTTATCTCAAGACGGGTTTTGGGAGTCTGTAGGTCTGTAGGCTAACCCATTTAAGGACAGGTTTGATTATTTGTATTGCAGGGTGCCTTTCTTCCTCCCGTGTCTCATGAATCCTTCCACATATTTCACGCATTCCCGCTCTTTCCCTCCTGTTGTGAATTATCCTCAACATGACGATTATCCCGACTCGTATTGTAATCAACCATCAGTTAGTTGGGATAATTCAGATTGGGGATACAATTCCGGACCCCCGTGTTTAGGGTCTAACCCTGAACACTTTGATTCTGATTTCTATCCTTCTCAGAGCTACATCGATTATAGATCGTCTTCCTTTCATGAACAACCTAATACGATCTACAATCAAGAAGGATACACCGATCCTTACCCATCCTCTGATTTCACTGCCTTTAGGTCATCAACATCTTCTCATCAATCTGAAATGACCTATTATCAGGAAGGGTATAACGAATCTCAATTCGTTAATTCCCCTGCATTGAGCCCAAACCCGCCCAACCCTGAACCAACTCATTTGGTTCAGGTTAACCAGGTTCAAGATAAGGTTCTGGCTAACTTGAGGAATATCATTCAATCTTTAGAAGTTCAGCCAATACCTTGCACTGAGAGATTGGAGCCCCTGATTGAAATGATTGATGATTTGAATAAGTCTTTGTTGGATTGGCTCCAGGACGTTAAGGATAAGAACCCAGGTGAGTTTCTACTTGGTAAATTAACGAAATTGAGGATGAGATTCATGGTTGCTTCGATTCAATCTTGGGATGATTCCCAGGATGAACCCTCTTCAGGAAAGCCAATGATAGAACCCGCTAAGGCACCTGTTGGGGGGGACACGTGTTACGAGGCTGACCAGATTGAATTAAAGCAACCAATTAAGGATGATCTGATTTCTTCACCTAAGATCCCTGAGCTGGGTTACGAGGAAACGAATGTCTCCTTGGAACAGAAAGTAACAAATGATTTTGGGACATACATTGATATGGATCCTGATTTCTTTGATGGTGAAGATTCAAGTTGCGAAGTCTCACGTGAGTTTTCTGAACACGATTTCTGTGAGACGATTGGGCCTGAGGAATCTGATATATCATTTGATAGCCCAATAACTGAGGAAACTGATCTTAGGGCACACATTACAGATCCAGGATTACATTTTCTGGATGAATCAATTCAGTGCCCTGATTATCAGTTACACCCCGTTGAGCTTATCGATAATTCTATTTCTGAGATAATTAGACCCAAGTCAATTCTGATTCTGCCAAATCATTTAGACTTGGAGATTTCAGACGGGGTGATTAACATGCAAGAGGTCTCGGAATTTAACATTCGGAATGAGGAGGCTAGGAGCTGGGAAGTTCTGATTTGGGAAGTTAATTTTGGAGGAAATGGAAGATTGAGTCGAAGGGTTCCTTTTAAGCTGAAACCATCAAATCAGAACCCTTACGACATTTGTTTCGAGGATGTCAAACTCAAGCACACATTCAATGATTATCCTTTTGAGCTTCAATTCTCTGTAACCTGACTTTTTTGTCTTGGGTTGCATCCTCATAAATCGTAGGCCCGACCCCGCTTGCATTCTGATTTTAGGTTTTGGGTAATTTTTATCCAGAACCTAAGATATTCTCGATTATGGGGAATGGTTCTGCACCACAATCTGGTCCACATCTGTGGACCGCTGTTGTTAGGTCAGAAGATTCTTCTGTTTATTCTAATTCTGACCTGCACTTGTGAATTCTTCATTTCTTTTCTTTGTATAGTGTGCCTAGCTAAAGGCACTAAACTCAGCACATTTACAGTTTTTCTTAGTTTCATCTCGGAGCGGACCTGACATTCACGCAATTCAGGTGCTTTCTACACTTGTCCACTCTGTTTTATGTCTTTTTAATACAATGAGGACATTGCATTAGATAGGCATGAGGGGGTGGATATTTATCTCTGAATTCATTCGTCAACTCTGTAGATTTGTTTTATTTTCTTTTATAAAAAAAAATTGGAATTAGGAAAGACAATTTGGGTTTAAGAAAAATTTCAATTTTAGGAAATACTACATTATGATTTGAACACAAAGACCCTTCAGTTCTTTGGACTTAATTAGCCCGTGTATCCACTAAAATGTGGATTTGTCTTTGAGTCCTTGCCATCTTAATTCTATCGTAATTGGAATAAATAAGTTTGGGTGATAAGTACATGACTTATCAACCCGCCCTCTGATTTGAGGGAATTTTGAGTCTTAAGCTTCTATACACTATCTTTGCACTGACTCATTGTTCGGCGATTTTAACGGAAATTGGGTAGCTAATGAATCTTCTAGGGTGATATGGCTGGCAAGTTATCGTGGGTAACAACCCATAGGTAGGTTGTCCAGAGCCCACTCACTGGACCTTTCTCTTTTTGCTGCCTTTAGGTAAAAGAAATAAGCCACACTTCGTCGCACGAGTATGGCTGGCAAGTTTTCGGTGGTAACAGCTCATCGACCGGTTGTCCAGAACCCAGGTTAGTAAATGCACTAAAAATTCCCAAAACACTTAGGAAGAAGCGGAGAAGTAGAATAAACTGGGGAGATATACACTGGATTTACCCTTGTGTTGACCCCGTAAAAAAAATAAAAGTAGGGAGAAAGCTACCGATTGTAAAGATACACCTTTAGGCAGAATTCTTTTTGAGGTCACCTAGAGGAGTAAAAATCCGAAGTCCATTTTAATTACCGGTCAACGAGTCTATCACAATCACAATAAGATGTTAAAACTTAGGGTTCTCATCAAATCTTAGGTGGGTTGAATGGCTGTAGAAAGCCACTCTTAAACCCTAAAACTTGAAAATTCAAAAAAATTAGAAAAGAGTAAAAAGAGAAAAAGAATTTTTCTTTGAATAAGGCGAGGCTAGAGGCGGTCTGCATTTTGGCAGATACTCGGGCACTGTTGTGTCTTTGAAAGTTCAGTTCCTAAGTAGACAATTTCTTAATGATTGAAAATAACTCAAGTCCAAATAATCCAACCTAATTCTTTTATAAATAGCATATAGTTTTTGCTAGGGACTAGCAAAAGATAGGCTTGGGAGTATGATGTAAACACATTTACACTACTTAAGATGTCTATTTATGCATGTTCTTAAGCATAGGATTGCATTTCATGATATAAATATTGCATAACATGCATCATCTTGCATTTAGAGTAGTTTGTATAAAATGGAGGTTAATTGTCTCCTTTTATGTTCTTGAACAGGGCAAACATTTTATCGAGGCCTCGGATCAAAGATCCAACCGTATGGATGTGATCAAGGCGATGATTGGAGTTCAACGACTCCAAGATTGCCCTAATCAGGCATCCGTAGCATCAGATAGTGATCGGGGAACCCTAGAAGATCAAGGGCCAGGATGGTGTAAATCCGCACTTCAGATGATAAATCCGACCGCACGGATGAATTCGGATTGACGATCGTAACCCAACGACACAAAAATCGAGCCAATCCAACATCCGTGGCACCATTTACAACTTCCAGAAAATGGACGGCCAAGATGGCACCACGTGGTGCCATCTCGGCTGCCCAAACAGCCGCATGCAGCATCTGAAGGTCCCACACCCGTTCGCTCTCCGCCGTTGGTCTTGATGCAACGGTTGTGATCAGCCGCGCCTAAAAGCGTCAGCTTGACCATTCGCGCCTCGTAGTGCAGCGGTCGAGCGTGCTTACGCGAGCGGTGGGCGCGGGTTCGAGCCGCAAGGAAGGGCTGGAAGGCACGGGCGATTGAGCGCGGGCGGGCGTTGGATCTTGATCGGACGGCTGCGCGCGCCCGATAGCGTTCACGCGCTATTGAACGCGCAGTGTTACGTGCGATCGTACGCGCCAAGTGGGCGTAGCTGCGGGTGGAGATGCGTCTTAAGCCATCCGATCTCACGATCGGACGGCTGAGAATCAAAGTACGTGGGCGTAAGCATTGTTCGTGGGCTGCTGAGGAGCCGCGTGTGGGCACGGGAGCTACCCCCACGTTGGGGGCTTTAGTGACGGATTTATCTGTGACTAAAGACCCCTCATTTATTATTTTAAAGTTGTAATGACCATTTTGCGCCCACTCCTTGCAACTATAAAAGGAGACCCCCTCCATACGAAATTCTCATCCCTTCCTTCTCCTCTCTACCCCTCCAAAGCTCAAGAGAAGTTTGTCTCACACCTGGGATGCTTCTCGCGAGATAAAGTCCAAATTTTCGTCCCCCTTCGGAAGTGATCTTGCGACGACGACGGTGTGCTGCTCCGTTCCCATTCTTCTGCTTCGTCCTCCTTCGTCCTGCTTCATTCCCCTTCGTCCAGGCGTCGTCCCGTCCGGCTCGTCCTCCAAGTGACCGTCGAGGAGGATTTCTCTCTCCCTATTCTTTTTACTGCCTTCTAGTATAGATTTACTGCTTTCTAGTGTAGTTCTGCTCGTCCTCCAAGTGATCGTCAAGGAGGACATTTCTCCCTCCATTCTTTTAATGCTTTCTAGAGTAAATTTATCGCTTTCTAGTGCAAGTGTTTTATGCTTTCTAGTTGTAATGAACAATCTCAATGATAAATTCTTTATTTATTCTACATCTCATTTTGATTTCTATGTGTAATATTCTCTCTCTCTCTTACCCTCTCTCTCTCTCTTCTATTCATTGTAAATAATTAGATAGTTTTAAATTGAATTACTTCATGACAAATAAAAAGAAATGCGTAGTTTTTAAATCAAACGTCCGCCTCCCTATGTTCGACCCGGAATTTTCATTTCGGTATAAATTTTATTTGTTGAACACGAATTCTTCGCTTTCAAACTACAACGACAGGTTCTCCAAAATCGAATATGTTAGCGTAGCGATTCGTACGTTCAACATTTTGATCCATCTTCCAAAAATATTCTATGATTACAGTAAGATAGCCCGATCCCCCTGAGGTCATGAATGGTCCAACTAATTGCCTCCTTATGTTCCTTTAGGACATTAATCAATTTAATCTCTTGCTCCTTTGTCAATTTAGCACCGATAATCACAGGGAGCGTATTCTGAGGTCCAAAAAGTTGATATTTCAAATTCTCTGGCAATGGTTTCAATTCAAGCTGGGGTGGGTGATGATTGATGGTAGGGTAGATGCTGAAGATTCAACAAGAGGGAGAGGTTGTGAGTGAACAAAATCAATAACCTCTTTCAGAGATGTTAGGTCAGATGGTTGCGGGTCAAACTCATCAACCAAAGAGGAATTTTCAATTGAAGAAACTGTCAAACAAGTTTCAAAATTAACATTATCCTCATCAAGTTTCTCAATAAATCCACAATCCTCAAATTTGTTGATCGCCTTAAAAATATCCAATTTCATTCGTTGGTCCCCAAAGGCGATTTCCATGCTACCGCTTTCACAATTAATGTTGGCCTTTGCGGTAGCCAGGAACGGACGCCCCAGAATGATGGGCGTGTTCCTCAGATTATCCGGTACATCCATGTCAAGGACGAGGAAATCTATAGGAAAATAGAAATCCTTGACCTTAACTATAACATCTTCAATAACGCCTCGCGGGTTTCAGACCGAACGGTCCTTTAACTGTAGCGTTACTGAAGTTGGCCGAAGTTCACCTAACCCAAACTTCTCGTAAAGAGAAGTAGGAATTAGGTTGATGGATGCACCGAGATCCAAAAGTGCTCTATCAAATGTGTAATCTCCAATAATGCAAGAAATCAAAGGAGCACCAGGATCTCTCTTTTTCTGAGGGAGGTAGTGCAGGATAACAGAACTAGCCTGCTCGGAGAGTACCACCTTCCTCAGAATAGATTCTCTCAACTTACACTTTTGTGTACATAATTCCTTTAAAAATCTTGCGTAAGCCGGTATGTGCTTGATAGCATCAAGGAGCGGGATATTGATCTCAACATTCTTAAATAAATTCAGAAGCTCCTCATTGCTATCAACAGAGTTCTTTGCTTTGGTTAAGGCTTCAGGAAAATGAACATGAGTCAGATCTTTGGAATCAGGTTCCTGAGCCTTGATTTCCCCTCTATGATTCTCCTCTCTCCTCAGGTTCTTCAGGATTCAAAAGATCAGAATAGTGTGGTTGTGGATCCTGAGTCTTCTTACCACTCCTCAAAGTGACAGAATTTGCAGATGCATAAGAATTTGGGTCTTGGGGAGGGTTAGGAAAGATTGGAGGGGCTTGATTGACCATGAATTGTTGATTTGCAGAAGAAGACGAGGAACCCTGCTCAACCACCTAAGCATGTGCGTGCGGGTCCCTCTGATTTCCGTACCCTTGGGCTTGATTGCTCGAATTCATAATGTTTCGCGGGTTGGGTACGGGTTGGGATGGTAGAGATCCGGGTTGACGAGAGTTAGCAATGAGCCCAGATTGCAAGTTGTCTAGCGAGTTTTTCATTTGCTGCATGAGCTGGAGCATAGATCCATGCACCTCTACCATTTGACGGTTCAAATAAGCCTGCCCTGCGGGTTGACGGGCATTCCAAGCTAGTTGATTGACTTGATTCGGAGGCAACTGAGTATATACTTGACCTTGACCCATTGGTCATTGCGGAGCATAGTTGCCGGGTCAGAATTGGGTCTGTTGCCCCGGATTTTTCCAAGAGAAGTTAGGGTGGTCTCTCCAACCTGGATTATAAGCATTTGAGTAGGGGTTGGATCTAACATTCTCTTGTACAGCACAGACATCCTCATAGGGTGAGGATGGAGAGAAAGAAAGGGAAGGATCAGAAAAACTGGGATCAAAGGCCCTAGTTGGGAACCCATGGGGTTCCGAAAAATGCTGACTCATAGGTTGAGTCGCATCGAGTTGATTAACGAACTCCCGTCTAGAAGGAGCTCGTGATGAATGGAATCCCGAATTTTGGGATTGAGTGGATTTAGAGTTGTTCATAGAATTTCCAGCCATCCACTCTTCCATTCTTTTAGCAACCAAGTGCACCTTATCAAGTTTATTACAAATCAATTCCATATCAAATGAATGAGAGTCATGGACTTCACTGACATTTGATCTGGGTTGCTGGGACCGGTTAAAAGTATCCATGGAGGCATGATTAATTGAATTCTCACTCATTTCCTCAAATAAATCATGTACACTATCTGCATCTTTATTGAGGAAATTGCCTCCGCAAGAAGCATCCACATGGTTTCTGAGTTGCTCAGTCAACCCATGATGGAAAATCTGCATGAGTTGCCATTTCGGCACCTCGTGGTCTGGACACCTCCACAATAAGTCCTGGAATCGCTCCCAGGCCACATGAAACTGCTCCCCCGGCCGCTGGGTAAAGGTAGTGATTGCCCGTCTCAAAGCATTGGTACGACCGACTGGGAAGAATTTCTTCAGAAAGGCCGATTTCAACTCATTTCAAGTTGTAATTGTTCTTCCTATTGTCCTATACCAATGCGCGGCCTTATCCCTAAGAGAGTGGGGGAAGAGTCTCATGATCATTTGCTCCTCGTTTACGTTTCGAGCCTTGGTGGTCTGGACCAAAGTGGTCAAATCTTCCAAGTGCTGAAACGGATCTTCGAAGCCAAGCCCATGATAATGTTTAATCAGGCTTAACACCTGGGGCTTGATTTCTACATCACCGGCTGGAATCTGGACGCCGGGACGTTCCCCGTAATTTGAAGGATGCTACGGATGTCGGATTGACACCGTGGCGCCATCTTGGCCATCCATCTTCTGGAAGTTGTAGATGGTGCCACGAATGTCGGATTGACTCGACTTTTGTGTCGTTGGGCTGCGATCGTCGATCCGAATTCATCCGTGCGGTTAGATTTGTCATCTGAAGTGCAGATTTATAGCATCTTGGCCCTTGATCTTCTAGGATTCCCCGGTCACTATCTGATGCTATGGATGCCTGATTAGGGCGATCTTGGAGTCGTTGAACTCCAATCGTCGCCCTGATCACATCCATACTGTTGGATCTTTGATCCGAGGCCCCAATAAAATGTTTGCCCTGTCCAAGCACATAAAAGGAGACAATTAACCTCCATTTTATTCCAACTACTCTAAATGCAAAATGATGCATGTTATGCAATATTTATATCATGAAATGCAATCCTATGCTTAAGAACATGCATAAATAGACATCTTAAGTAGTGTAAATGTGTTTACATCACTAACTATAATTAAGAAAAATATAAAAAAACCTGGGGTTTCAAACAAAGCTTGCTTGCAATTTGATAGTTGACTCAACTGCAAAATCATGTAAAAAAAATCCTTTCACTTTTAACTTGTTTTCACATTTTACCTTGACTATCCTACTCTAGTTTGACTTTAGCAACTCATAGCTAGCTCATGAGGCACTTGAGCACCCAATTGACATAATTGACATGTTTATAGGGATGTAAATGATCTAAGAAGCAAAATTCTTGAGGCAATGTCCTTACATATTTCCCTTAAGTTTGGATTCTTTTGAACAAGTATAGAAATACCCATGTTTTAGGGAAGAAATCAAGGTTTAGATGCTTGATTTTCTTTCCATATCATGAGGAACAAATAGAAGATTACATAGATAATTTGTAACACTATTGCAATGATTTAATTTGATCTTGATTGGGTTACATGTTGGGTTCCCCTTAATCCTCCTCATAAACTCGTTGCATAATTAACTATCACTTATCATTGTTAGTTCTAGTATCAAGACTACATTCATTTGACAACTCTGATGAAATCAAGATCCTATCTCCTCCAACAAGGCCATACATAGGATTCACCCCATAATTGCCTTTTGTCCTTGGATTCAAGCTTAGATCATGAACCCACCTACATTATTCCCAACTTGGTATTACCATATCACACCCTTGAGCTCTAAACTCTACTTTTTTAGCTTCTCAAGAAGCATGTTTGGAAAGGTCTCTTGATGAAGAAATCAACATGGGAGAGTCAACTCTTACTTGTATTTCTATGCCATTGACATTTTTCATATTCCTCGACTTAAGAGAAAAACCTATTATCATGACACCACCAGTTGCCTATTTTTCACCCACTTATTGTTAGGTTGCGACAACCCCCTTATCCTAGTCACTCAAGTGCATGGCATCTAGATTATCCTTAACTAGCATATACTTACTGACAACTTTGCTCTACCCTCCTAGGGATCCACACTTCATTTGACAAATATATTAACATTACCTAGAACTGTCAGTCTTTTATCTAAAACCCTTCCCATTATTAATGGTAAAGTCACAAGTTGCCATCTTAAGAACATTAACTGGGTCATTGTCCTTATTCTTTGGAATATTCTACTTAAGGTGCTCAGTCATATGTTAATCATTGAGCCTCCCTCATCTACCATGTAATTTCTAGGACCAATCTTAGTTGGTGTTATATTACTTTGGTTTTCTTTTATGACTACTTTTGCACTATTTTCCCTTTTAGTCTAACCATTAAGCACTTCCAAGGAGGTAAAGGATGCATGATGGTGATCTCAAATCTTCATTACATGAATGCTACTATATATGTAAGTTTTTAATGGAAAATGATGGAGGAAGAGGAGGCTTAGGGAGGTGATTGAGGTAGGAGGGTCTGAAGTATCAAAGTCAAGGAAATAGGAACAATAGCCACAATAAGATCGAGTCTTGTTGCAAGTACTCAGGCATGTTTAACACCTTTTCCAACACCCAAAGTTTGCATGGCATCGTCAAGAGCTTCTTGATGATTTCAATAAGTCACACTGGGACTACATTTACATCTATCTTCTCTACCATGTAATTGATAGAATGAAGGCCATACATCTACACCTATACACTATTGATTGGAGCATCTATAGGCTAGTTCGACCACAAAAGGAAACTTGACTAAAAGGGGCACTACTGTTACTGTAGGAAGGCACTAGAAGAAGGGTGAGTATTGCCTCAGCTTCCAACAAAATGTTAATACATGAAAAATAAATATTTCACAAAATCTCACAAAATCTACAAGTAAATATACATAATCAAATATATCATTAGGGTATATAATTCATAACATTCAACTATAATTTAATCTACAATAGGCACAAGTATTTTAGAGTGGCTCCTCCTACAAGTCAATCTGCTACCTAGGATTACACTCTGCAACCTCACACAATAAAATTCACTAATAACTAGGTTATTTACAAGAGTAGCCTAACCCTTTACAATCTGATCATTTGTAACCAACCAGAAAAATAACTTTCCTTATGAGTAACTTAAACCTTGAGCTTCTTTGTGACGACCTAGATCCTACCACTTGATTGAAACCAATAGAACGTAAGTCATCGAACACAAGCCATCATTCAAACCACAATATCATAGTCACTCAATACATAATCATAAAGCATCAATATCCCAACAAGCAAATCATAAAGAATTAATAAATGAATAAGATATTGACTAAAATGCTTAATGCGGACCAAAAGCACACGGACAAGAAGAGACTGTTGGAATCATACTGCGAATCATATTATATTATTATTACAAAATCATACGCTGTAATATGCATACAAATTTAACATTACATATGTGGTAATTAATGTGATCTAATTAAGTTAATTAACCACTTGCATCTCATTAGGATATGGGATTTTATACATAGATACCTTAAGGAAATGCAATTCTATGATGGGTAGAATTGTCATCTCATATTAAGTGGTTATGGTTCCTGAAGAGATAAGAGAGTATTGGCGGTTGCGATTTTTTCTGCATCCCATCCCAAAAAAGGTTATAAATAGGCCTTAGGATAGAACCTTGGGGATATGGTTTTTCTCCCCCATAGTTTCATCCGCACTTTCTCTCTGTTCAATTTAGAAGCACCATCACCCCCTCTCTGAAGGACTCTACGACTCTAGAGAATTTGCACGTGTTTCTTCGTCAAACCACCAAAGCGATGGATTCAGGTATACTTCCATCCCTCCTCTTCCATTTTATTTTGGTAGATGATATGATGATTAGATCGATCTTGAGATTATAGAAAAATCATTATGTTTATATTTTTCATACGGTTGATCATTAATTAATTCCATTACGTGGTATCAGATCATTCTTTTCGTTATATCATTTCCTTAACGATTCGGATTTTGGGTAGAACAATTTTTTTTTCATTTTTTGGGGAACTGTTCTTCGATCAGTTTTGGGTTGATTCAATCCCATCTTGATGAATCAATACAAACTAATGTTTGTTTTATGTTTTCATGATCGTTTATATCTTATGCATGATCAATAAATAGAGATTTTTTTGTTGGAATCGTGATTTGGGTGTTTTTCCCTAGATCTCGACTTCTGATCACTGCCCTTGAATCAGGCTGAAGTTAATCCGATACCGGTACTCATCATGAGTATTGGTACTGGTAAAGTATAGGTATCGCTCAGGCGATCCTGGAGCACTGCCTGTATCATTCAGGTACTGGTATATATGGGATACAGTTCAGCTTCTAGGAACGAATCTAGAACCAATGTAGTACCAATACTAAACATTAGTACCGGTAAATATGGTATATGGATCAGGTTCCAGGAAAGGTATCCAGAACTGATGTAATACTGGTACATAAGATCAGTTCCGATACACATCATTTGGGTACTAGTACATAAGGACCAGTATTGGTACTTGGTTCATACAGTTAGTACCGGTACTTACCATTAATATCGGTACTAGTGTGTTGTTTGGGATATAATATTATGATCATAAATATTTTGGAACAAACATTAGTAATTGGTTTTAATGTATTAAGTATTCTGTCACATTTAGTAATTCTTGCCAAAGTAGTTTACTTCTTATGCTAGTTTATTTAAAACATCAAAACGACTATATATATTTGTATTCATGTGTGGGATGATTGGCCCAAAGGGAAATTGCCTCATTACTGAATACACGTGTGTGTGTTTCTGTGTGCGTATTTGTGATAAATTTTCTATTGAATTATTAGGATTCATGTGAGTAATTAAGTTAATCCAAAGATGGCTTAATAACTTACATAATTTTTTCAATAGTTATTTATCATTTCTTAAGACTACCCTTTACAATGTTAATGTTTATTGTCTAAAGACTAAATATTAATGTTGTATTGTTCATTTCTTCATTCTGAGCATGTATTTTGTTTATCCATTTGTTTTCCAGTTTACTCAACTGCATCTGTTATAAGTGCCAACCTGAATTCTATTCCAAAATTAAATGGATCTAATTTTAAGTTCTGGAAAGAAAGTGTCCTTATTATTCTAGGATGCATGGATCTAGGCCTTGCGCTTTGGATTGATCCTCCCTCTCCTCTTATGAATAAGAGTTCTCCTGATGATATCAAGAACTTTGAGAAGTAGGAGCAATCAAATCGCATGTGTCAGATGATCATGAAGTGCACTATCCCAAAAAACTTTAAGGGTACCATCTCAGAGGAATTAAACACTAAGAAATTCCTTGATGAGATAGAGAAGAGGTTTGCTAAGAATGAGAAAGTTGAGACAAGCAATCTCCTTAGCAAACTTGTCTCACTAAAGTACAGGGGCACTAGAAACATTAGGGAGCATATCATGGAAATGTCTCATTTGGACTCGAAACTAAAGGCACTTAACTTGGAGTTGTTAGATGACCTCCTCGTGCATTTAGTTTTGATCTCCCTCCCTACACATTATGGGCAGTTTGAGGTTAGTTATAACTGTTAAAGGGAGAAGTGGACTCTTAATGAGCTCATTTCTCATTGTGTGCAAGAGGAAGAGAGGCTAAAACAGGGCAAACCAGAGAGTGCTCATCTGGTTTCTGGGCCTAAAAGGAAGTGGGCTAAGGATACAACTGCTATCAACTTTTTCAAGGGCACCCTCATCTTCCTTTAAGTTAGTTATGTTGAAATGACCCTCTCAAAGGGCCACTTGGGCTTTCCCCTAAATTATATGGGTCCTATGGTAAATTTTACACCCATTATTTTGCATCTGCTAGACCCCACGTGAGCAACTTCAAAATCTAGGATGGATTTCATAATTTTTCCCCTCACTTTTTCCCACCCGGCGGGCCCTAAAACCCTACCCACATCTCTTTAAAAACCCCCCTCTTTGATTTCCACACCCCTACCCTCCTACTTTCATCCTGAGCGGCGCCCTCCTTCACCCTCAGCGAGTGTGAGGATGAGAGGGAGAGAGTGTGCAGGAGGACGAGTGAGCGAGAGGGAGAGGGAAGTAGGGAGGGAGAGAGAGTTGTTGCTGGTGCTACACGCGACGTAAGGAAGCAGCAGCACGTAATGCGAGGAGCACATAGAGGCGAATGGTTGCTGTGAGTAGGAGCTGCGCATAGGGTGTGGGAGCATTTTCCTACGGCCGTCAGACATCTAGGAGGCTACACAAACGGCTGAGAGGCCTTCACGGACGGCTAGGGGCACTCCAGACGTTCAGACACATGCAGAACCCGAGGTGGGGTCTTGTCCAAGGCATCTGCGTCCGTATGGGCTCGGGACTCAAGCTCGCGTGAGGAGGCGAGCTGCGTAGGGGAGAAGGGTGTTGGGAGGGTGCACAAACCTGGCGATCGAGATGCTTTTAGATGTCTGAACGAGGTGTCAGACGTCCGACTTCATCCCCAGATGGATGTGAGAGGTGGCGGATGATGGAAAGAGGAGCAGAAGCTTTAGGCTGGTTTCTGCCCACAGATAAAACGTCTGGGACTCACCCCAGACGTCTAATAGCAACCTATGTGTGCATTTGCTACAGGCAGGTGGCCGATCCAGCCAGACCAGCCTGCCTGGTCTGGTTCAGGTGAACTAGGACGAGTGTTTGGGCCAGTTCAGGGCCTAAACGAGGTAGGATTTGTGCAATCAAGGTATTGTTGGAAAGCTCGTAGGATTTACTACTTTTTAGAGTTGTTTCCACACTGTTTTGAGCCTATTTTACATGCTAAAATGTCATTCAACGAAATTAATGCCCTATATGACCGTTAAATTGGTGTAGGCCTCCAATCCGTAGTGTGCATGGGACCTGCGAAGGCGTTGGGACCCGTCGTTGGTGCCCCCATGTCACCGGTACCCCTTGGTAGAGTGGTCTTTCTCTACTACTTTGATTAATTTTGTAAAGTGAATGTTAAATTGGAGATCTCTGCCTGAAACCTAAGTCATGAAATGAACCCTCGGATTGGGAATGATGTATGTTTACGTTCATTACATGAACCTGGATTGACATAAATACGCATGATGATCATTTCCACATTATGAGAAAATGGTAATTCGAACGATGTAGTTCAATGTTTGTACGGTTATATTACGAATTACTTATTTCCATGATTGAAACCTGAATGTGAATAGAGATACATGCAACTTGTTGGTGTGACATGAGTACTATAAATGAACCCTGTGGCGAACCAGAAAAGTAGCAAAATTGGTGTGACATGGAAATTCTGATGTATGATGGAACAATCTCGCCTATACAGGCATGATCGTTGGTTGGACTTGGATACAGAAAGTGAGCTGGCCCTCATGTACGTGGTATTGAGGAGAGCTATTGTCACTTTTGTATAGGGAGAGAGCTAGCCTTCCCTTGGGTTGGGACCTAGGATAGGAATGGCCTCCCTACACCGAATCCTGTTGGGCCCATTAGGCAAATCGGAATAGTCGGGTGAGGGTACGTAGACTGGTGAGGGGCATGGCCCCTGTTCTGTTCTGTGTTGTATGTTAGAGCATACCTGATAAGCTCATATTTGTGAGCTAATTAAATGTCTAAATGCCTAAACATTAAGGTAACACATCCATTTATTTAATATGCATTAGGATGTAAATAAATTAATTTATATTTTTGATTTAATTACATAATTCATGCATTGCATTCATAATTAAAGGAATTTGGAATTGACTTAGAATGGCATGTAATTAGGTGCATTACATGCATTGTTTTAATTAACATAGAACTTAAGGATTTGTGCATAAATAATCCTAATATTTTATTTTATTAATTTTCTCCTTCCGTAGGTAACCACTCCACTTCCTCCTCCTGTGCCCATTCAATCTTCACAGCTGCCAGCATTCACTCGATGGAAAGAGTGGATCTCCTCCCGCCTGCTTGGATTTCAAATCCCTGTAGCCACAGCCACAAAGGAGGAGGAACGGCTGTCATTCACGGGAGGCGTCGCCCCATTCCACCACCGTGCGCTCCACTCCACCACCGTGGTGTCCACGGTCTAACTCCACCACACCGTGGGTTGGCGAGGTGACAACTCGCCATGCCAAGCTGGTGGATTCGTGCCAAACACCGTGCATGAGCCTTCACGGCTCCACTTCATCGTGAGCGTGGCCACATCGGCCGCGCGACCATCATCTTCTTCTTTTCCTTCAAAGGAACCCAATGCATCCGCTCCAGTACCACCGGCCTCAACTATGACGGAGCTTCGCCACCGTGGGCGTACGGGTGACAGCTCGCACCACCATCGCAAAACTTCGTATTACAATCGCTAAATCACCTCCCCCAACGACCGCCACTGTGCACCTTCCCGCTCACTTAAGACGTCTGGGAACTTTCCCGGATGTTCAAAGTCCCTGCCTTTGTCCATGCCATCATGCCTCTACTGCCTAAGCGCATCTCCAGCTCATCACGCGCACCACCAGCATCGCCCGCACCCTCCTCGCAGCAACTCCGCCTGTAGATGCAGCAGCACGCGCCCTCCAGCTACACCTTCAGCCTTGCCACAGCCAACAGCACGGCTGCATCTTCCCTTCCACGCACGGCCAGCAATGCGTCCATGTGTGCAGCAACGCGCAACCTCCAGCACGTGCCTCCTTGCTGCATCCCCAGCGCTCCCTCTTCTCCTCCCCACCTGTGAGCACCCACCACCGGCCACCTTTGGCCACACCTCCTACACCATCGTGAATGCCTCACTTTGGCCGACCTTTTCCCAGAGCAGCTCCTTGAACGAACCTCTCTCCCATGTGCAAGGAGAGAGGAAGAATCCCCTATTTTGGTTTGCATTATAATTTACAGGAATTGCCATTGTCAAAAGTCATTTTTCTGATTTCTTAGATTAATTAAATTGAGGTGAAATTACAGCTTTATGCTTATTCTTCTATATAATTGTTAAGCCCTTATGATTCATCTCAATATGCATTACATTTAAATTTGAATTACATTTTAATATGCATGCAAGTGAAAAGTACATGATATACCCTTACACATGAACTATTTTCTTACATGAAAATTACATCAACAACCCTTGACTCTCCATAAATTTAATGTTTACATTCAGAACAACATATGCATTGTTTGATTTGACGAATATTTCTGTGAACTCGATTTCTACCTAGTTATGATTTTAATAGGCCTCTGTCTCCTTGTGGATACGACCACCTGTCCTGTGAGTGGTTCATTTTAATTTTTTTGTTAAGCGATTTTCCACCACTGGCATACTACAACATGACATTCTTTATGCGAAACTTAATTGAAACGAAAATCGACTTTTCAGTACCTACTAGCAGAAAGGACTGATCGTGTGCTAGTGCGAGATAGCTACCCATGCATCTATCGCGCGTGCCGTAGTCACCGTTACATCATGACCGTGACCCTGGGGTGGTAGACCGGGTGTAGAACTACCACAGGGTACTCTCCCGGCCAGGAGAGTGCCACGTGTACGTTTTGCATCGTGGGAAAACTACAACAAGATTGTTCCTATAGGGAACATTTGAATCAAGTAATGATATGGGCCTTTACTAGAATGCCTAAATACTAAACAACCAGTGATTATGAGTAAAATCAGACGTTAATTATATGAATAATTAAAACTGCATAAATAGTTTACTGCTTTTAACAGTTAAATGCCTTAAATGTTCTTAAGTTTGCCACTCTACTCAGCGTTTAGCTGACATCCGCTACTTATGTTCGGGTCAGGGAGGCGAGCAGTCAGTACCACCAACTGCAGAGGGTGCTGGGCCTAGTCGCGCCCAGCCTTTGTCGATTTTCAGTTTATTATTTTTGTGGTACTTTCTTTCTTCATATTGGAACTAGTAGCCCTATTTTCTACCTTTCCGTTTCAGTTGTGATGGCCATGTTGTGAACTCTATTTTTCTCCTGTGACATGATGTCTATTTTAGCCTTGTGTCATTGACAATCTCTGTTTTCTTCCATCTCCTTATAGGAGATGCCTCGTCATGTAGCTCGTGGAGCCGGCTGCGGGCGTGGTTGTGGGCGTGGTTGTGGGGGCAGACGTGCTGGACCTGAGGTAGGGGTCGCTCCACCCCTCCTTCAGGGCATCCAAGCCCAAGACCTCGCTCAGCTAATCCAAGACATCATGCGGGAGGAGTTTCAGTAGTAGCCACCTCCTCCGCCGCCTCCTCCTAAGGTTGTGGAGGGGGAGCCTTCAGTGAGACAGGGGAGTCGCTGCAATGCTGGGTGAGCTAGCGAGGGAGGGGGTGATCCTCCACTGCCCCCACCTCCTTCAGACACTCTTGAGCAGGAGTCCTCCCTACCAGGGGACACACCCGTTCCCCTGTTACAGCTTCACCATGAGCTGTTTGTCCAGTTTTGGAAGCTGAAGGCTCCCTCTTTCAAGGGAGAGGAGAGCCCATCTGAGACAAAGGACTGGATGGAGCAAATGGAGAAGATCTTTGACACGCTCCACCCTCTTACAGAGTGTCGAGTGGCCTTTGCTATGTACCAGTTGGAGAGTGCAGCCCGCAGGTGGTGGAGAGCAGTCAGAGGACAGGAGGGGAGAGAGCCATCTTGGGACAGGTTCGTGGTGCTTTTTTGCGAGCAGTACTTCCCACAGACCTAGCAGGACCAGAGGAGGTGGGAGTTTTCACACTCTCCGCTAATGGGCGATGACAATTAGCACGTATTGCACACATTTCCTGGAGTTATCGCGCTTCGCCTCGTCTGCTGCGACTACAGAGGAGGAGCGCTTGTGGAGGTTCATCGAGGGTCTTTGGCCTACTATACGAGCATATGTGAAGCCCCTGAAGTTACCTACCTTCTCCCGTGTAGTCGAGGCAGCGATGACCTACGAGGAGACCAACCTGACTGCGTGAGACATTGACGGAGAAAAATGGAAGAGGTCCTACCAGCCTGAGCACCCTCAGGGCTGCTAGAAGAGGAGGCACAATGTGCCCACAGGGGAGCCATCCCGCTCTGTGGGGCCACCAGTGGCCTTTAGGGGCCCCAGGTAGGGGCTAGCTGCTTGCACTAGACCCTCGCTCAGTTACTAGCAGGGATAGACTGAGGGAGGAGGTTGTGACCCTCTCTGCTACGAGTGTGGCCAACCGGGCCACATAGGGAGGGACTGCCCATCTAGGGCCGAAGCATACCAAATGCTCCCAGTATCGTGCACTGGAGGCCAATCTAGTGGCTGCAGTTACCAGGCACGAGGAGGACAGTAGTCGTGAGGTGGGTACTGGCTAGCTGCTACTCACCCGACCCAAAGCGTGGCTGCTTCTTCTGCACCTAGGGCTAAGGGGAGTGTCAATGCCCTAACTCACAGAGACGCCAGAGCTTCAGGTTCTGTTGTGGCAGGTATGGTTACAATTTTCGACAGATTAGTTTACATGCTTTTTGATTCCAGTGCCACACATTCTTTTATCTTTGCGAGTTTTGCTGTCAGTTTGGGGTCGAACAGTACTATGTTAGAGGATCTGTTCCTGATTAGAAGCTTAGGTGGACAGTTGTTTGTAGCTGAGGAGGTTTACACAGACTGTAAGGTCACTATAGGGGGGCACAGTCTTCCCACTGACTTGATTGTGAACCAGATGGAGGATTTTGGCATGATTTTAGGGATGAACTGGTTGTCTGCCTATCACGCTCTGGTGGACTGCTTTGGGAGGAAGATCGTTTTCTCCATACCTGAGCTGCCTCCTTTAAGTTCCACGGTTAGCTAATGGACGAAGGTTTTAGGTACATCTCCACACTTCGGGCAGCGAAGCTACTGAGTTAGGGGTGTGAGGGCTTCCTAGCTTGTGTGGTAGCAGAGCCTAGCGCAGTAGCCAACCTACAGAGTATTCCAATGGTATGCGAGTACCTCGACATCTTTCCGGAGGAGCTACCAAAACTATCACTTGAGAGTGAGATCGAGTTTGTGATCTCATTGATACCGAGGACCAACCCCATCTCCACTACGACCTACAGGATGGCACCACTTGAGCTGCGAGAGCTCAAGTCCTAGTTGCAGGATTTGTTAGAGAGGGACTTTGTGAGGCCCAATGCGTCCTCATGGGAGGCCCCTATTTTGTTTGTAAAGAAGAAGGATGGCACCCTTCGGCTTTATGTTGACTATAGGCAGCTGAATCGGGTTATCATCAAGAACAAGTATCCATTGCCTCGTATTGATGACCTCTTTGACTAGTTGAGAGACGCCACAATGCTCTCCAAGATAGAACTGAGGTTGGGTTACCATCAGTTGAGGATCAGGGAGACCGATGTCTCCAAAATAGCTTTTCAGACACGGTATGGACATTATGAGTTTTTTGTCATGCCGTTTGGGCTGAGCAATGCCCCCGCTGCTTTCATGGAGCTGATGAACCACGTCTTTAGACCTTACTTGGACCAGTTTGTGGTGGTCTTCATTGATGATGTGCTAGTATGCTCTCAGGATCAGTTACAGCATGGGCAGCATCTATGCATGGTTCTGGACACTTTGAGACGGCACAGATTGTACACCAAGTATAGCAAGTGTGAGTTATGGTTGAGGTAGGTTACTTTCTTAGTCCATGTGGTCTCAGGAGATGGGTTAGCTAGGGATCCAGCCAAGGTTGAGGCTATGCTCAGGTGGGAGAGGCCACGTACAGTGATAAAGATACACAGCTTCTTGGAGCTAGTAGGCTACTACCGGCGGTTTATTAGAGGATTCTCCCAGATTGCGCATCCTATGACTCAATTGACCAGGAAGGATGTGCCCTTCACTTGGACGGACGAGTGTGAGTCATGTTTTTAGGAGCTAAAGGGGAAGCTGACTTTAGCCCCTGTACTCACCATTCTAGGCAGCAGTGGCGGGTTCGTAGTTTACACTGACGCTTTGTTGCTGGGGTTGGGTGGTGTGCTCATGCAGCGAGACCACGTTGTCGCTTATGCATCACAGCAACTAAAGCCCCATGAGCATAGCTACCCCACTCACGACTTGGAGCTGGCAGTGGTTGTCTTCGCATTGAAGACATGGAGGCACTACCTGTACGGTGAAACATTTGCGATCTTCATCAATCATAAGAGCCTTAAGTACCTGTTTGATCAAAGGGAGCTTAACATAAGGCAGAACCATTGGTTAGAGCTTCTGAAGGACTACGACTGCAACATCTCATATCATCCAGGGAAGGCCAACTTGGTGGCTAATGCCTTGAGCCGGAAGGCATCCACCCAAATGGCTAGCTTACAGGCATAGAGTTGGCGGCTCATGCAGGAGGTGGGCAGTTGGCGACCTCATGAGTCACATGGATACTGCGAGGCAGTGACGGAGATGAGACAGACATGACCAGAGCTCATAGACCATATCATTACTGGACAGATGGCTGATTCGTATCTGCAGACGCTGCAAAATAGGGTATTGGCAGGGGACCTAGGAGACTTCACTTTCACTGATGAGATCCTACGCATGAGGGGGCGTTTGTGCATTCCTAGAGACGAGGAGCTATTAAGGGAGCTTCTAGCTGAGGCACACTGGTCCAGGTTCACCATACATCCCAGGAACACCAAGATGTACCATGATTTGCACCGTGAATTTTGGTGGAGGGGGATGAAACGGGATGTTGTGAGGTTGTGCAACAGTGTTTGGTGTGCCAACAGGTGAAGGCTGAGCACCGGAGGCCTATAAGGTTGCTATAGACACTTCCTGTGCCAAAGTGGAAGTGGGAGAGTGTCACTATGGTCTGGTAGTGGGGCTATCGGTTACATAGCGAGGACACGATGTCGTTTGGGTTATAGTGGATAGATTGACGAAGATGGCGTGGTTTTTGCCGATCCAAGTCACCTTCGAGCTAGCACAGTTGACAGAGCATTACATCCAGGATGTGGTGCACCTTCATGGAGTCTCTCTTGAGATATATCCGACAAATATACCTGTTTCACTTCCCAGTTTTGGGCTACCAACAAGCCTTGGGGACTCACTTGAGATTCAACATTGCTTATCACCCCCAGACCGACATACAATCTGAGCGCACCATTCAGATCCTTGAGGACCTTCTATGTGCCTGTGTACTTGATTGGAGAGGCTCCTGGGAGGAGCATTTGCCCTTGGCAGAGTTTGCATATAACAACAGCTACCACTCGAGTATTAGCATGGCACCTTATGAGGTATTATATGGGTGGAAGTGTATAGCTCCCCTGAGTTGGGTCAATGTAGGGACCAAGTGGGAGGTTGGTCTTAGGTTGATCAATTGAAGTCAGGAGGTGATAGAGCAGATTCACAGACGACTTCATACCATCAGGAGCAGATAGAAGAGCTACGCTGACATGAAGCGTCGGGAGGTACAGTTTGAGATCGGAGATCATGGCTTTCTTCGTGTTTCGCCCATGAAGGGCTTGCAGCATTTTGGGGTGAAAGGGAAGCTTGTGCCGAGATTTGTGGGACCTTTTGAGGTCTTGGAATAGGTGGGACCCGTTTCTTACCGACTTGCCCTTCCTCCCCAACTATCAGGTGTGCACGATGTGTTCCACGTCTCCAACCTTAGAAGATACATCGCCGATCCTAGCCATGTTCTGAGCCATGAGAGTATCGAGGTGAGAGATGACCTGACCTATCCAGAGAGACCAGTACAGATATTGGATAGAGCCATCAAGAACTTGAGGTGGAAGGAAGTGCCACTGGTGAAAGTCCTATGGAGAAGCCAGCGACACGAGGAGGCAACGTGGGAGCTCTAGGCGGCGATACGGGATCAGTATCTGGAGCTTTTTGGGGGTACCTAATCTTTAACCTACTTTGCTCCTCTTTAAGTTTGTTATGCGCATGCCCTATCTCTTTCCACATCCTAGTGTAGCTCAAGTTTCAAAGACGAAACTTCCTTTAAGTTTGTTATGTTGAAATGACCCTCTCCAAGGGCCATTTGGGCTTTCCCCTAAATTATTGGGGTCCTATGGTAAATTTTACACCCTTATTTCACACCTACTGGACCCCACGTGAGCAACTTCAAAATCTAGGATGGTTTTTGTAATTTTTCCCCTCTCTATTCCCCACCCGACGAGCCCTACCCACACCTCTTTAAAAATCCCTCCTCCTCAATTTTCGTACCCCGACCCTCCTACTTTCATCCCGAGCGATGACCTCCTTCACCCTCAGCGAGTGTGAGGACGAGAGGGAGAGAGTGTGCAGGACGAGGAGTGAGCGAGAGGGAGAGGGAAGCAGGGAAGGAGAGAGAGCTGTTGCTAGTGCTGCACGCGACCCGAGGCTACAGCAGTACTCAGCGCGAGGGGCACATCGAGGCGAACGATCGCTGCTAGTGGGAGCTATGCGCAGGGTGTGGGAGCATTCTCCTACGGCCGTTAGACATCCAGGAGGCTACGCAGATGGCTAGGAGGCCTTCACGGATGATCGGGGCACACTCCAGACATCCGGACACACGCAGAACCCGAGGTGGGGTCCTGTCCAAGGCATTTATGTCGTGTATGGGCTCGGGACTGAAGCTTGAGTGAGGAGGTGAGCCACGCAGGGGAGAAAGGCATAGGGAAGGCATGCAAACAAGACAATCGAGGAGCTTTCGAACGTCTGAAGGATATGTCAGACATCCGGCTTCATCCTCAGACGACTGTGAGAGGTGGTCAACAACGGAAAGAGGAGTAGAAGCTTTAGGCGAGTTTCTGCGCACAGATAAGACGTCTGGGACTCACCCCTGACGTCTTATAGCAATCTGTGCATGCGTCTGCTGCAAGCAGGCAGCCAGTCGAGCCAGACCAACCCACCTAGTCAGGTTCAGGTGAACTAGGAGGAGTGTTTGGGCCAGTTCAGGGTCTAAACGAGGTCGGATTTGCACTCAGGTGAATCAGGAGGAGTGTTTGGGCCAATTCAAGGCCTAAACGAGGTCGGATTTGCGCAATCAAGGTATCATTGGAAAGCTCATAGGATTTACTACGTTTTAGAGTTGTTTCCACACTCTTTTAAGCCTGTTTTACATGCTCAAATGTTAGTCAACGAAATTAATGCCCTGTATGACTGTTAAATTGGTGTAGGCCTCCAATTCGTAATACTCACGGGACCTGCGAAGGCGTTGGGACCTGCCGTTGGTGCCCCCATGTCACCCGTACCCCTTGGTAGAGTTGTCTTTCTCTACTACTTTGATCAATTTTGTTAAGTGAATGTTAAATTAGAGATCTCTGCCTGAAATCTAAGTCATGAAATGAACCCTAGGATTGAGAATGATGTATGTTTACGTTCAGTACATGAATCTGGATTAACATAACTTAAATATGCATGATGATCATTTCCACATTATGAGAAAATGTTAACTCGAACGATGTAGTTAAATGTTTGTACGGTTATATTACGAATTACTTATTTCCATAATTGAAACCTGAATGTGAATAGAGATACATGCAACTTGTTGGTGTGAGACGAGTACTATAAATCAACCCTATGGGGAACCAGAAAAGTAGCTAAATTCGTGTGACATGGAAATTCTGATGTATGATGGAACAATCTCGCCTATACAGGCATGATCGTTGGTTGGACTTGGATACAGAAAGTGAGCTGGCCCTCATGTACATGGTATCGAGGAGAGCTACTGTCACTTTTGTGTAGGGAGAGAGCTAGCCTTCCCTTGGGTTGGGATCCGGAACGGGAATGGCCTCCTTACACTGACTCCTGTTGGACCCACTAGGCAAACCGTGATAGTCAGGCGAGGGTACGCAGACTGGTGAGGGGTGTGGCCCTTGTTCTGTTCTTTGTTGTACGTTAGAGCATACCTGCTAACGGAAAGGACTGACCGCATGCCAGTGCGGGATAGCTACCCATGCGTCTATCGCGCATGCCGTAGTCACCGCTACGTCGCGACCGTGACCTTGGGGTGGTAGACAGGGTGTAGAACTACCATGGGGTACTCTTCTAACTAGGAGAGTGCCACGTGTGCGTTCTACATCCTGGGAAAACTACAACAAGATCATTCCCATAGGGAACATGTGAATCAAGTAATGACATGGACCTTTACTAGAATGCCTAAATAGTAAACAACTAGAGATTATGAATAGAACCAGACGTTAACTGTATAAATAACTGAAACTACATAAATAGTTTACTGCTTTTAACAGTTAAATGCCTTAAATGTTCTTAAGTTTGCCACTCTACTTAGCGTTTAGCTGACATCCGCTACTTATGTTCAGGTTAGGGAAGCAAGCAGCCAGTACCACCAGCTACGGAGGGTGCTGGGCCTATTCGCGCCCAGCCTTAGTCGGTTTTCAGTTTACTATTTTTGTGGTACTTTCTTTCTTCATATTGGAACTAGTTGCCCTATTTTCTGCCTTTCAATTTCAATTGTGATGGCCATGTTGTGAACTCTATTTTTCTCCTGCGACATGATGTTTATTTCGGATTTTTGTTCTACTTTCCCTTTTTCATTGAATGCTTAGCTACAGTAATGTGTGGAATGTAATATATATATATTTGGTTTATTTCTCAATGGACGACTGGATCTTGGGATGAGTCAAGGCGGACCATTCCCAGGTTCCATGAGGAGCCAGGTTCGGGTTGTAACAGTTAATTATGCTTCTGTACCCTCAAATATTTGGTGGATAGATTAGGAAACTACTATTCACATTAGTGTGTCTATGCAGGGTTGCCTAAGTTGTTGAATGCCAAGTGATGGTAAAAGATACATCTATGTGGGCGAAGGCAAGAAGGTGGAGTTAAAGCGGATTTCAGGCTATCACTGACTACCGGTTATCAATTAGATTTGAAAGACACTTTCATTGTTCCGTCATTTAGATGGAATTTGATTTCTGTTTATCTATTAGACAAATGTGGTTACTCTTGTTCATTTGGAAATAGAAAATTTCACTTATTTCTTAATTCAAGTTTAATTGGTTCTGGTTCTTTGTATGTTAGTGACAAATTCTATATGTTGCATACGTTTTCCTCAAATTTTGAAACCTTCAATGCAACCTTGAGTGGTATAAAGTGTAAATGAACTCAAGAGAATTTCATTTTACTGTGGCATAAGCATTTAGGACATATCTCTAAACAAAGAATGGATAGGCTTATATCACAAGGAATTCTTGATTCCCTTGATTACACGGATTTGGATGTATGTATAAATGTTTAAAAGGGAAAAGAACAAACAAAAGAGATGTAGGTGACACTGCAGCTACAAATGTCTTAGAACTAATACATACGAATATCTATGGTCCATT
Organism: Thalassia testudinum; assembly: GCA_037157565.1. Taxonomy (NCBI): domain Eukaryota; kingdom Viridiplantae; phylum Streptophyta; class Magnoliopsida; order Alismatales; family Hydrocharitaceae; genus Thalassia; species Thalassia testudinum. The sequence continues at coordinate 16,189,970 of JAZHRO010000015.1, read as the reverse complement.
CCCTATGGCTTCTTGGAATGGGTAACAATACTTTATTACATTCATAGACAATCTAGATACATGTATCTATTTCTCCTTCACAAAAAATTACAGCCCTTGGATGCATTCAAGTTCCATAAGGCTGAGGTGGAAAACCAACTTGGGAAAAGGATTAAGTCCGTCAAATCTGACCGTGGTGGTGAGTACTACGACAGATATGATGGATCATGAGAACATTGTCTAGAGCCATTTGCTTCTTTTCTAGATGAGTGCGACATAGTGCTTCAGTACACTGTGCCTAGGACACCAAGCATGAATGATGTTGCTAAGCGCTGCAATAGGACTCTTAGGGACATGGTACGGAGTATGATTAGTAATACTTCTTTACCTGAGTCTTTATGGGGTGAAGCATTAAAGATAGTTGTATATGTTCCCAATTGAGTACCGACTAAAGTAGTGCCTAAAACCCCATACGAAATGTGGACTACTAAGGCACGTAGTCTGAAACATTTTCATATCTGGGACTGTTCAGCTAAGGTTAGGTCATATAGGCTTACCGAAAGAAAGCTGGACTCTAAGATGGTCACCTGCTATTTTGTAGGGTACTTTGAGAGGTCGAAGGGTTATAAGTTTTATGACCCAATGACTTGCTTATTCTTTGAGACAAGAAATGCCCACTTCTTTGAGGATGTTGGTTTGGGGGTGATAGTCACCATATTACATTTGAAGAACCATATCCTATTCATAAGGAAACCATTGAATAGGGTCAAGTTCTTATTATAAATGTTGTTCCTACAACATTAGGGGAAGAAAGTAATGTGGATAATCTTCCCATTAATCAAATCGAACAACCTCAAATTAAACATTCCAAATCTTGCACTCATTAGGAGATCTAGTAGAGAAAGGAGAAGTGCAATATCAAGTGATTATGTTGTATTTCTCCAAGAACTAGAGGTAGACCAAATGGATACAGATCTCATTTCGATTACTCATGCTATGAGGAGTTTCAACTCTCAAAATTGGATCAATGCCATGAATGAAGAGATGAAATCCATGAGTGACAATGAGGTTTGGGATGTCCCATTGCCTAAAGGTATGAAGCCCATTTGCTGTAAATGAATATTTAAAACCAAATTAGATTCAAAAGGCAATGTAGACAAATATAAGGCTCATCTTATTGTCAAAGGGCTTACTCAAAAGGAAAAAATAGATTATAAAGGGATATTTTCGTCAGTTTCATCTAAGGATTCATTTAGAATCATTATGACTTTAGTATCTTATTTTGATTTAGAGCTACATCAGATGGATGTAAAGACAACGTTTATTAATGGAAGCATTAATGAGATAATTTACATGGTACAATTAGAAAACTTTGCATTAGGAGACACAAAGAAAATGATTAGCAAATTAAAGAAAGCCATTTATGCACTAAAGTAAGCTTCAAGACAATAGTATTACAAATTCTATCAAGTTATTGACTCATTTGGTTTTGAGACAAATCTAGTTGATGATTGTGTATACCATAAATTCTGTAGGGGAAAACATATCTTCCTGGTATTATATGTGGATGACATTCTCCTTACTTGTAATGACAATGGTTTGCTTCAAGAAACCAAGACATTTCTCTCAAGTAATTTTGAAATAAAGGATCTTGGTGAAGCCTCTTTTATATTAGGAATCCAAATACAACAAGATTGTTCTCAAGGTATTCTTGTGTTATCACAAAGGAGATACATTGATACCATTCTATGGCATTTTGGCATGGAGAATTGCAGACAAGGGGATACTCCATTGGCTAAGGTAGATAAATTCTCTCTTAACCAATGCCTCAAGAATGAATTTGAAGCAAAGGAAATGGAAAATATTCCTTCTGCATCGGCAGTGGGAAGTTTAATGTATGCCCAAGTCTACACACGACCAAACCTGGCATACATCATTGGCATGTTGGGAAAATATTTAAGCAAGCCTGGACCCGACCACTAGAAGGCAGCCAAATGGGTCATGCGCTATTTACAAAAAACAAAGGATTTCATGCTCACATACAGGAGATCGGATCATTTGGAGGTCTTCGGATATTCCGACTTCGACATGTCAGGATACCCAAAGATCTACATTAGGATACATTTTTCTACTAGCTGAAGGAGCTATCTTGTGAAGGGGTGCTAAGCAAACCTTGATAGTTACTTCTATTATGGAAGTAGAATTCATAGCGTACTTCGAGGCCTCAAATCATGAGGTATAGCTTAGGAATTTTGTCACAGCACTACAGATCATTGATGGTGTCGAAAGACCACTTTGACTTTATTGTGACAATAATTCAGTGGTGATGTACTTCAACAGCAACAAAAGTTCTTCGAGGTCGAAGCACATTGACATCAAGTATTTAGCGGTCAAGGAAATAGTTCAAAGTGGGCAGGTGTTCAATGAACACATTGGGACCAACTCCATGGTGGCAGGCCTGCTCACTAATGGGCTAATGCCAAAGGCTTTTCATGAGCATGTTGTTTGTATGGGTGTTGATTCTATTATGTAGTACAACAATTCAGTGGGAGTTTGTTCTATTTTGGTGTTTTTCATGTATGGACATGTTTTGGATTATGTGCATAATAATAAAGTTCTCCATTCTTTGAACTCATTAGTCCTTGCCATATGATCTCTTATATGATAAGCTTCAGGACTAGTTGAAAATAGGCATGTGTAGATCAGGTTAACATGCAATTTTCATGCTATGTACCTATATCAGATCTATGTCATTACTTGTGTTAATGTATGTGATCATTTTTTGCTCTAATCGATTTCGTGATGGCGAAAACCAACTTTGGTCCTACATTAATAGAGTATGGATGAGATTGGTGGCGATGTGATTTGTTGTGATGTTGTGTTATTGATCTCATACAAGTATATGAAAACATATGATTATAAGGATAATATATGTGATTTTAGTAAGAGATTGTTGGAAACATAATGCGAACCATATTATATTATTATTATGAAATCATACGTAATATACATTCGTATTTAACATCACATATGTGGTAATTAATGTGATCTAATTAAATTAATTAACCACTTGCATCTCATTAGGTGTTCGGGTGAAATCGTCGTTGTTTTAAGATATACGTTGTAGTATAGGACAAGATCGCTTAAACATTTAAATTTATAAAACTCCGATCTAGAAAGGAGTCCGAGATGTGAAGGTGTGTGTGGAGTGCAGGCGAGGTCAAGGAGGTGGTGCGGAGGAGGTTGAGTCTGGTGGAGGTGTCGAGTGGCCAATCCCCTTAATTTCTTGAGGGGTTTTGGTGGGTGTGGAACGGTGAAGGTTTAGGGACCGGTGGCAGGCAATTTGGTGTAGTGGAGTGGGCATGTGTGTTCACCGAAGTGTGGCCAGAGCTGGGGAAGGTGATGGCGAGGCGGCTGTGTGAGCGTGTGAATGTGGAGTTTAAGTGTGTGAGTAGGGGTAGGGGAAGGTGAGGAGTTGAAGAAAGGAGGTTGCAGACGATGAGAGGGTGGAGGTAACGCTGGCTATATTGGCCGACGCCGAAGACAAAGGATGCTCCGGGGAGAGGAACGACGACGTCTGAAGGGGGAGGAAGCCCCTTGTAGGTGTGGCGAGGTGCAGACGACGGAGAGGAAGAATAACCTGCTGCCTATAGTACATGGCAGCAGGTGAAGAGGCTGGAGTTGGGGGGTCGCTGGAGACAAGTCTAGAGTAAGCCGAAGGTAGAGGAGGAAGGGTTATTCTCGACCAAAAACTCGCTAAGGAGCGAGGTCTTGCGAGGAGGGAACTTTTAAAGGTCTCAGGCTTGCTCCAAGCTTGGAAACAAGCTTGAAGAGCTCAGATTTTTAGGGAAAAAGATCCTTAATCTTGAGGAGTTCACACGAGCTCCTAGATGTGAATTGGGGTCCAAGACATGGTTCAGTTGATTAGGGATTCTTTCAAGATCATTCCTTCCAATTTTGGAAGGAATTGATCGGATAATCAAGGAGAAATCCTAGATTGAAGGTCGGTGTGTTTGGGTTCACATTGTTAATGGCAGAAGGGACATTTTAAAAGAAAATGATGAGGAGTTAGGGGGCTACATGCAAAGATTTCGAAAGCTAGGGTCTTAGGTTTGAAAAATAGAGCTTTAATGGACTAAAATGCAGACTAGGTCAAATAGACTCTAATTGGGCCCAAATTTTGGTATAGGAATCTGATGGTGAAGCTAGATTTCAGTTTTGACCAAGTTTAACTGGAAAATTTGCGTAGAAACCCAAATTAGGGTAGAATTCTATCTGTAACTCTATTTAAGGTCAAAATAGGTTCAGATGGTCAAATTAAGGATACCAAATCTCAAGGAATATTTTTCTATGAATTTTAGAAGATTTAGATAAATTTTATCCTAACCAAAACCTCTGTAATTTAAGCGAGTCTAAAATTAGGGTTTCGGGTGTTGTATTAGTTCTCGAAATGTGTGAAACCCCATTTCTGTCTGCATGGACCCACTTATTAGTCTTTAATGCTCATTTAACCTTCATTTTACCCCTGCCAAACCCCTTGATTTCTGTGTTCATGATATGCTGCTAAAATTATATAATTAACCTAAGTTTCCTATTCTCTTCTCAAAACAGAATGAAGAGGAGTTATAACCCTCAGATGGTTATGTAGGAGCATTTATCTTTCAAATCTGACTAAAAGTGGATAGTTAGGGCCTATGATGGTGTTCCCATCATACCCCCATGCCTAGCTTTTGCTAGTCTCTTAGCAAAAATCCTATGGATCAAACTAGGTGTCTAGGTCAAATGTAACCGTCAAGATGTCTTACTAAGTTGCATCTCTAGAAATTAGATCAAAATACCAACAATAGGCCTAGAGGTACTCAAGTACCAGCCAAGATCTAGACCTACCAGCTTTAGCCTGAGTCTTCTGGGAAGGTTTCTAAGGCCCACAAACACTACCTAGAGGTTCGTTGAACCCAATGGTTAAAGCACTCATGCATAGAATGTAGCTTGTCTAGGTTCTGTTTGCCAGTGCATTTTGATAAGAGAGCAATAGAGAAGGATTTTTCATTTCAAGAGTTTTCTCTCTTTTCTTTTTATTTTTCCCTAAATCTAGCCTTGAAATGGCCCTAAACACGGTCTGTATCGGATTCCCTGTCCCCACCATCAATCCTCGAAGGGTCCCTGGCTTTCGATGCTTTGGGATAGCACCGCCCATGGCAACCTCCAGAACCCTGGCTTTCGACACTTTAGGATAGTGCCGCCCATGGCGTTCTATAGCTAAATTTAGGCCTTGGCAATCGGCATTTCGAGATAATCCTACCCATGGCACCTGAACCAGCACAAGGTGCTTACATGCTCCCGGTAGGATATTTAGATATCCTAAGAGACAAGCGTTGAGGAGACGATATGTTATTACGCATCTTTGAGGGGATTTTGCACCTCTCTGTGTCGGGAACTCATCCAATCAACTTGTTTTGTTGAGCCACTCCTAAGGTAGATCTTCGAGATGATTTTTCAGAACAAAATACTTTTGGCATGATTTTCTTTATTAAGCACACTAAACCAGACTTAGTGTGTGATTTTTGGGTGCTTAGGTTACCAAGCCTCGCAAACCAAAGGGCAAGCAATGGTGCTTAGTGTGGATTAGGGAGTTTCCCTAATTGCAGCCTAGTGAAGAGGGGCACAGTGAGCGTCCTTCTGAGTCGTCCGATCGAAGATTAGATGGCTCAGATTCATCTTGCGGTTGATGGAGGAAGTGGGGCATTGGTAGGCGTGCGCCGATCGGGTGCCACATGGTGGGATGTGGACCTTTGATCATCAGATCAACGGTCATAACTTCTTGGGCCAATTGTGGGAGCTCCAGATGTCAGATTTAGTCGATTTTGAGTCCGTTGGACTCTGTTTGTCGTTTTGAATCCATCTGTGCGATCCGATTGTTCATCTGAGGTCTGTTTTGACATGAACTTGTGCAAATGGCCATTAACACTGGTTTATAAGCAATCTCAATGTGTGAATGCATGAATGCTCCCATGCCCATTTATGATGTGATATTCGTGTATGTTATGCTTAAGATAAACCCCGATTGGTAGAATTATTACCATAAAATGTAGCACTATCATACCCCCATGCTTACTCCTTGCTAATCCCTAGCAAGATTCATCCTAGCCATTACTCTCAGTCAGAATTCAAGAATTGATTACTTAGACATTTTGTTACTTGTCAACAGAAGGAAATATACTAAGATCCTAATCTACAAAGACTAAATAGCACCTGAGTGTCTGCCAAAATGTGAATCACCTGAATCCTTACTTTAAGGCATATATATATATATATATATATATATATATATATATATATATATATATATATATATTTCTTTTTCATCTTTTCTCATTTTTGGATTTTTGGAATTGAGAGTGTGTTGGTAACTTTTTACAGCTACCCAACCCACCCAAAACTCGAAAAAGGCTCTAAGTGCTAAGCATCTTGGTGTGAAGATCGTGATAGACTCACTCAACGGTAATTTAGACAGACCTCGGGTTTCTACTCCCCTAGGTGACCGGAAAAGGAAGTGTTTTGCCTGAAGGTATATTTGTCCGATCGGTAGCTTTCTCCCTACTTTTATTTCATTTGGGGTCAACACAAGGGTGTTTCTAGTGTATATCTCCCCGAATTTCTCTACTTCCCCGTTTCTTCCTTAAGTGTTTTGGATCCTTTTGTGCATTTAGTGACCTGGGTTCTGGACAACAGGCCAATGGACTATTGCCCACGACCACTTGCCAACCATACTCGTGCGGTGAAGTATGGCTTATTTTGTTCTCTTTTTCTTCTTCTTTTATATAATTTTTCTTTTTCTTCTCTCTTTTTTTTTTCTTTTGTTGTTTAGTAGGTGGCTTTCCTGATCTCAAATTTACCTAGAGGCAATAAGAAGAAAGTGGTCCTGTGGCTGGGCTCTGGACAACCGGTCAATGGGCTATTACCCACGACAACTTACCGGCCATATCACCCTAGATGGTTCATTAGCTACCCAATTTCTGTCAAAATCTCCGAGGAGTGAGTCAATGCAATAATGTGCGCAGATGCTTAGACTAAAAGTTCCTCCGAGTCAGAGAGCGGGTTGATAAGTTGTATACTTATCACCTTATTTTATTGGTGGATTAAAATAAATTAAGGTTGCGAAGATTCGAGGCTAAATCCATATTTTAACGGACACCAGGGCTAATTGAGCCTAAAGGCTTGCAAAGTGTAAGTGTTTAGGTTCTTTTTGTATTATTTCCCACTATTGACAAGTTCCTAATGCCTAAGTTTTCTTCCTAAATTCATCATTTTTTTAAATTTTATTTAGACTGATAAAATGAACTCAGAACATGCAAATTACCAGCCTCCCATGCTTAAGTTGGATAATGTCCTCATTAACAAATAAATTAATGCCACGGGGGTTCAGAAAGAAATTACCTGAGTGATGCAGTATACTTGATCAGTCTGAATCTTCTGGGTTGGCTCCCAGGAAGCGCTAAGTTTAACACCTTTGACTGGGTGATGCTTCGTGTCAACCCTCAATGAGGGTGACAACCTCCTTTGGGGGAACCTGGGCAAGGATGTGCTTCAGTCTCTGACCGTTTACTGTGAAAGTGTGCCCAGTGTTCGGATCTGGGATTTCAACCGCCCCATTGGAATAGGGTTTGACTACCCTATACGGTCCTGTCCACTTGGATCTAAGCTTCCCGGGAAAGAGTTTCAGTTGGGCGTCAAAGAGCTAGACTTGCTGATTGGGCTCGAAGGTCTTTCTGTGGATGAGTCGATCGTGGACAACTTTCATCTTCTCCTTGTAAAGCCAATTATTTTCAAAGGCATCCCGACGAATTTCCTCGAGCTCAGAGAGTTGGAGTATCCTCTATGCATCGACTAACTGGGAATCCATGTTGCATTGCTTAACAACCCAATAAGCCTAGTGTTCCAACTCGACAGGAAGGTGGCAAGCTTTGCCAAAGACCAGGAGATAAGGTGACATGCCTATTGGGGCCCTGAAAGTGGTCTTGTATGCCCACAGGACATCATCCAGTCGTGCGGACTAGTCCTTCTTGTCAGGTCCACAGTCTTTTGTAGAATGTTCTGAATATGTCTGTTTGGGACCTCAGTTTGCCCATTAGTTTGCGAAGGATACGGGGTGATAATGTGGTGGGTAACCTCGTATTTTCTGAGTAGGGCATGGAATTGGGCGTGGATAAAATAACTTCCACCATCACTGATCATGGCCTTTGGTATTCAAAATCGAGAAAAGATGTTCTGCTTAACAAAGTCCACGATAGCCTTATGATCACAACGATGGGTGGCGATGGCTTCAATCCATTTGGAGATAGTCTATTGAGACTAAGATGTACTCAAAGTCATTGGATGGTGGGAAGGGGCCCATGAAATCAATCCCCTAAACGTCGAAGATCTCAACAATCAAAATGGGTTGGAGGGGCTTCATGTCTTTTCTGGTCATGGTCCCCAAAGTCTGGCAGCGAGGGCAAGTCTTAGCAAAGTTGTGTGCATCCTTAAATAAGGAAGGCCAGTAAAATCTGGACTGCAAAACCTTTGCAGCCATCTTCTTCCCCGAAAAGTGGCCACCACAAGCTTGGTCATGACAAAAGGATAGCACACTTTGAACTTCTTTCTTCGGAATACACCTGATAATTTCGTCGGCATAGAGACGAAACAACATGGGATCATCCCAGAAATAATGTTTGGCTTCAGCCAAGAACTTATGCCATTACTGTCTGGACAAACTGTGCGGGGTCTGTCCTACTACCAAATAGTTGACGAAGTCGGCATACCAGGGTAGTTTCCTTTCATGCACAGCCAAAATTTGTTCATCAGGAAAGGTATCAGTCACGGGCAAGGAGGCCCAATGTGGTCCAGGTGGAGTCGGGATAGATGGTCGGCCACAACATTCTTGGACCCAGCTTTGTTGTGAATTTCCAGGTCAAATTCCTGCAAGAGTAGGATCCATCTGATGAGCCTGGGTTTATTGTCTTTCTTGGCCAACAAATGCCAGATGGTCGAGTGGTCCATATAGATGGTCATGTGGGATCCCAGAAGGTAAGATCGAAACTTTTCGAGTCCAAAAACTACTGTGAGCAGTTCTTTCTCTGTGACCGTATAATTTCGTTGGGCCTTGTCCAACGTCTTGTTCGCGTAGTTGATCACCACGAGTTTCTTGTCTTGTCTCTATCCCAGGACTGCGTTGATGGCAAAGTCTGATGCATCGCACATGATCTCAAAACCCTGGGACCAGTCTAGGGGCTGTAACATAGGTGCGGTGGAGACTGATTCCCTGAGAGTGTGGTAAACCTAGATGCAATCAGGTGTCATGTGGAAGAGGGAGTCATTGGCTAGAAGGTCAGTCAAGGGTTTCGAGAGCTTGGAGAAGTCCTTAATGAACCTTCTATAGAAGCCAACATGTCCAAGGAACTAGCGGATTTGCCAGACCGAGCTAGGTGGGGGAAGTTTAGAAATCAAATCAACTTTAGCTCGATCCACCTCAATGCCCCTATGCGATACGATGTGATAGAGGACAATTCCTTCTTGAACCATGAAAAGGCTCTTTTCCCAGCTTAACACTAAATTAACCTTGATACATCATTTTAGAATTTTCTCCAAGTTACTCAGACAATGGTCGAATGAGTTCCCAAATACTGAGAAATCATCCATAAAGACCTCCAGGTATTCACCTACCATCTCTGAAAAGATGGCTGGCATGCAACACTGAAAGGTAGCGGGTGTGTTGCATAACCCAAATGGCATACGACGGATTGCGAACGTGCCATACGGGTAAGTGAATGTGGTCTTCTCTTGATCTTCAGGAGCAATTGTGACTTGGTTGTATCCTAAATATCCATCAGGAAGCAAAAATATTTCTGCCCTGCCAATCGCTCAAGAATCTGGTCAATGAATGGCAGGGGGAAATGATCTTTCTTGGTCGCCTTATTGAGCTTCCTATAATCAATGCACACCCGTCATGCAGTGGTGGTGCTGGTGGGGATGGATTCGCCATGCTCATTAGTGACAAAGGTGAGCTCGGATTTCTTGGGGACTACTTGAGTGGGGCTCACCTAGGGGCTATCAGAGATTGGGTAAATAATGTTAGCATCAAGCCACTTGATAATCTCCTTCTTGACGACCTCTTGCATATTCGGGTTTAATTGCCTCTGCCTCTAACGGGAAGGTTGGGCCCCATCTTCCAGATAGATCTTGTGGGTGCAATAGGTGGGGCTAATTTCTCTCAAATCTGAGATAGTCCATCCAATGGCGGCCCGATGTTCTGATAGGGTCGCGGTCAACTTGAGTTCCTGATCCTTAGATAGGTGGGCGTTGATAATCACTGGGAAGGTCTGGTTAGGTCCAAGGAAGACATATTTGTGATTCTCGGGTAGCGGCTTCAGCTCGGGTGTGGGTGGAACCATACTCGAAGGGTAGGGGAAAGGTGGGAGTTGATCCACATCAATCTCCTCGAACGGTGGCTGCTGATGGTAATCAACCCCACAAAGGTCAGTATGCACAGTCGGGGATGGGTCAGAACTGTCGTCACAGGGTTGGGTCTGATGATCAGCTAAGGAACTAAGGGTAAGGCATTCCTCAACCAGAGGTTCCATGGGGTCGTGCTCCTCAATCCAGTTGCAATCGAAAGACTTGGTCGCCCTGAAGATATCCAACTACATCTTTCTGTCTTCGAAGGTGATTTCTATGCATCCCATGTCACAATCGATGTTCGCCTTAGCCGTAGCTAAGAAAGGTCCTCCTAGGATGATGGGTGTGCTCTGTAGCTATTCAGGGACTTCCATGTCGAGCACCAAGAAGTCTACTGGGAAATAGAAGTCCTTGACCCAAACAATCACGTCCTCAACAACCCCCTTCGGGGTCTTCATGGATCTATCAGCCAACTGGATGGTCACAGGTGTAGGCGTCAACTTTCCAAATCCAAATTGGTGATACAGGGTTGTCGGGGTCAGATTGATTGAAGCACCTAAGTCCAAGAGTGCTCTATCAAATGTCATGTCCCTGATATTGCAAGATATAAGGGGTGCTCTTGGGTCAATTCATTTGAGCGGAAGGTTGCTAGAGATCACAGAATTGGCTTGCTTTGAGAGCCCAACCTTCTTAGGTACTTGGGGTCGTGCCTTACGCTTCTGCGTATAGGCATCCTTTAAGAACTTAGCATAAGCTGGGATGTGCTTGATGGCCCCGAGGAGTGGGATATTAATTTGAACCTACTTGAAGATTTCCAAAAGCTCCTCATTTTCCACAACAACTTTCTTTTTCTTTATCTTCTCCAAGGCCTCGGGATATGGTGTTCAGATGTGGATAGGGTCCGTTTCTAGGTCCTTGGGTCTTTCTTGCTCGTCTTCAGAGTCGAGTATTTCAGAGAGTGAAGTCTCGGGAGGAGTCGACCATTTGGGCTCCTGGGTTTTAGTGTCGCTTCTCGAGGTCACCACATTTGCAGAGGCCTTGGGACCATGGGTTGATCCTTGAGAAGAAGAGGAAGAAGAAGCACCGAACCCAAGGGGTGTTTGTGGGGTTAGTTGGACCATGTGAGCCTGCCTAGGATTGCCTTAAAACCCTTGCAAATTAGGGCCTCTATTAATCACGTTTCACGGGTTCGGTTGTGGTTGAGAAGGAAGGGATCCCTGTTGTTTACAATCCAACAACTGGCTCAACTGCCCCTTCACTAAAGTCATTTCCTCCTAGTGTTTTTGGTTCATTTCAGCCGTCATTTTTATCAAGGTGTCCATTTGGTTTTGTGGGGGAGGGGCCGCCCTATTTGGGTTATAGGGGGGTCTAACTGGTGGACCTTGCTGATAGGAGGGCAGGTTTGGCTGATGATTTAGCCTGGGTTGGTTCTGGAGTTGAGGCGGTTTCTGGTTCGTCCAAGCAAAGTTTGGGTGATTACGCCATCCGGTGCTGTAGGTGTTGGAGAAGGGGTCAGGTTTGGAATAACCTTGGATAGCCTGGACATCTTCAAAGATAGAAGGTGTCGAGGGGGAGGGAGGAGAATAATCAGGGGTTGAGAGAGCAAAGGTCCCTCCCTGGAACATGTCAGGGGATGTTCCAGGTGCATCTGGCTTAGTGGCTGGACCAGGTCTACGTTGTGAGCTCCCTTTGCTAGGGAGAGAGTTTGTAGTGGGTTCCTGGTTTGGTTCAATAGTTCATCTATCTTTTTATCTACCAATTCCACTCGAACCAATTCCTTAGCAATCATATCCATGTCAACTGTTCCAGAATTTGCTTGTACCTCATAGATCCCACCATGGGGTTGATTGGATCGACTAAACTTGGTCATGGAGGCATTGTTGAGCGAATTTTCTCTCATAGACTCAGAGCTCAAATGCGCTCTCCTCGTCTTTGTTCAGGAAGTTTCCCCCGCATGAGGCATCGACGAAGTTCCGAAGGTTGTTGTCCAGATCGTGGTAGAAGATCTAGGCCAATTGCCACTTCGAAACCTCATGGTGTGGGCATTTCCTTAATAATTCATTAAATCTCTTGCACGCCTCATGGAACTGTTCCCCTCCCTGGAGTGTAAAGGTGGCAATGGCTCTTCTAAGGGCATTTGTCTTTCCTATGGGGAAGAATTTCTTTAGAAATGCATGCCTCAGTTCTTCCCAGGTGGAGATAGATCTTCCTAAAGTCCTAAGCCAGTGAGACGCTTTGTCTCTCAGTGAGAAGGGGAACATCTTGATCAAAACAATGTCTAGGCTAATGTTCTTGGGTTTTACAGTCTGGGCAATCCGGTCAAGATCCATTAGGTGTTGGAAGGGGTCCTCATTTGAGCTCTCATGAAAGTGGCTCTGAATCAGGCTTAGGATGTTTGGTTTCAGCTCAAAATCATCTCCCCCCTCAGGGACCCTAAGGTGTGGTTCAATCCGAATCGTAGAAGGATTGTAGAAGTCGCGAAGGGGCCTAGGTTGGCCCTGGAATTGTGGTGGATCAAGTGGTAGTTGCCCTTGCAGGTCCTGCAAAGGTGGTTGTGGTTGCCCTTGCGGGTTCTGCAACTAGTGTATGGCTTGCATGATAGTGTGGATCTATTGCTGCTGAAGCCAGTGGTTTGCATTGATCTGGGCCTGGATGATGGCCACCGTATTTGGTGGAGGTTGGTCCTCAACCTCATCTACTCTAGGTTTGGCCATATCACTAGTAAGATCAAGTCTCCTGGTTTCCCATCCTAAAACAAACTCGGGATGAAGTGATCATCTCTCGTGCATACACTAGAGAAGAATGGGGGAGGGATGCAGAGAGAGACAGATGCGAGAAGCGTGTGTGCACAATCAAGCAGACAAGCCTAGTCCTTACAGTGTATTCCTTAGGGGACCTAGAAATCTCCAAAGGAACGATCAAGTATGTAGGCATGGGATTGCCCTTCCCAAAGCTAATCTGGTCAGGTTGATTATGAGGGGATTGTGGGGGAGGTTCTTCCTTTGGCTTGCGTCGCTGATTCCGTAGGCCCCACAACCGCGGTCGTTTGACACTTCCCCGTAGCTTAGTTACCAGATTCTACTAAAAGAATGAAGGCCAAGTGCCCAGCAAACAAAACCATGCCTCTTGAAACTTAAACCAGTTCTGCCTAGGGTGCTACTCTGTTTTAATGGGACTAGGGCAGTGCTTGTGCTCGGATTATGTGATGAGACGTTAATTGGGGTGGTGCCTCTTAGTTATCCAATTCAGATGTGTGTGCTCTTAACAAGACATGGTTTTCAAGCAAGGATTTAACATGTGGTGTCTTTTAAATTTTGTCCTTACTTTAGTGTCTTTTAGGGTTGACGTGTCTTAGTATTCTTAGACAAGTTTCAAGTGGGCACACCAAGTTTTGCACACAATGGGTGAGAGTGAATTTCCTTTAGCGTGATGAGGCTCTAGAATCCTAATGTGCTCATCCTAGTATTCATGCAATTTCTACCAGATGAGTCGATTTTAGGGGTGAGTGGTGCGGCCCATGTCAATTCACGATGGCTTCGTAAACATCACTCAAAAAGAAAGAGAACGCTCCAAAAAGATTAAGTCATTAAGAATGTTAAAGTGTATATCTTTTTTTGTTGGGCGATGAGTTAAGAATGAGGATCAGGAAATCATTCACCACGTCGATTTTTTGTGATTTTAAAATTTTTTTGGATTCTTTTTAAGCAAGCAAACAACCACAGGAAAAGAAATACTCACAGCCGGTCCTTGTTTCGCTTACTCCATCGGTGCTGTCACGAGTCGCGCTCCTTCGTCGCCTCGGTGCTGAGTTCCTGCGATCAATCAAGTAGAGGGAGAAAATGAGGTAGACGATGTGAGTATGGATGTAGAATGGAAGCGACAAAATAAATCAGTTGCCTCCCCGTCAATGCCGCCAAAAACTGACGCGCTCTGGATGCGTCTGTATAAATCGGTCGTTGTAGCTCGCGTTTCTCTGCGTTGGTTTTAAATAAAGAATCGGACGTGAGTCCGAATGTCAAACACAGGGAGGTGTGAAATCGGGTTTTTATATCACTTGGATGTCATGGAAATGGCGGGTTTTGCTTGCGAGAAAACGCGGGAGAAAAGCAAGTAACACAGAGAGAGAGTAGGGTTAGAGTTCTTTTTAGCACAACATTCGTGTAAATCAGGATGAGAAAAACTCAGGAAAAAGAGAGACAATAACTAGATAGGGAACATCATCATTTAAAATGCAACTTCAGTTTTACAATTACAACACTAGATAAATGCTTAAGCACAAGTAAAGTAAAGCTAAGCTAGAGAGAGAGAGAGAAGACGGCGAGGCGGCCACAGCAGTGGAGGAGGGCTCCGTCGGTGGCTCGTCAGCTCCAGCTATCACAAAAAGGTGCTAAAGATGGCTAGGAGTAGGATAGGAGGCTTGCAAGTGTAATCAATGTTTTCCATGGGTAGTTGGAAGGGGTTTATATAGGAAGAAGGGGCTTCTAATTTAAGTATGGGCTTTAGCGACGTCCGGGACGTCGCTAAACCCATGCCAAAACCGTTGGTGTAGCCCCTTACATGCATGTTCTTCTTCTCGGTGATCCGTGTGCGGCAGCTAAGGACCGTCCGATTGCAGATCGGATGGTCAAGATCGCGCCTCACGAGTGCTGTGCGCGCGTGTCATAGCGCGCGTCTGGCTTGGATGCTCGCGACCGCACCGCATCGCCTACTTCTGAGCCATTCGATCACAGATGAACGGCCATAATTGAACGCGCATCAGATCGCATGGATTTGGATGCGGCCGGCATTTCGAACCCGCGCCCCTCAGTGCGAGGTCGAGGTGATGACCGCTGAGCTGCAACTGTCGACCGTTGGATGGAGATCCAACAGTCGGATCTTTGTGTGCGTGACTCAGGAGTGCAGCTGCGGAGGGCGATGTAAGGTTCTCAACCCTCTGATCGAAGATCGGACGGCTCAGGGCATTTCTCTAGCATGGTGAAGAGGGGCGCGGTGAGCGCCATTCTCAGCTGTCGGATTGAAGATCGGATAGCTCAGATTCAACTTGCGGCTGATGGAGGAAGCGGGGCATTGGCAGGCGTGCGCCAGTCGGGTGCCACGTGGCGTGCAATGGACCATTGATCATCAGATCAACAGTCAGAACTTCTTAGGCCAATTGCTGGAGCTCCGAATGTTGGATTTGGTCAATTTTGAGTTCATTGGACTCTGTTCATCATTCTGAATCCATCAGTGTGATCCGATTGCTCATCTGAGGCCTGTTTTGACATGAACTTGTGCAAATGTCCATTAACACTAGTTTATAAGCAATCTCAATGTGCGATTCATGTAATGCTCCCATGCCCATTTATGATGTGATATTCGTGTATGTTACCCTTAAGATAAACCCCAATTGGCAGAATTATTACCATAAAATGTAGCATTATCATCGGTACTCGTCACTAATTTCCTAGGTTTTAGCCTTCTAGGTCTTAATTCATCATCCGATCCAACCTAGAAGTTAGGTAAGTTCCATACTCAATTTTAAGGGACTAACTCATTTTCTTCTCTTTTTGTTTGCTCCTTTTTCTTTTTCTTTTCTTCTCTTCCACTTTTTATTCTATTCAAATTGACCTCTCCTTTCCTCTTTTCTCCTTTTTATTTTCAATGAAACTCTTCCATGAATTGATTTTCACAGCATTTTGCACCTTAATACCCCCCCATGCCTAAGATTTGCAATTTACTCATTGTAAATTAGGTAGGTTCGAGTTCAATTCAAATCGTACATTAGAACAGGTGGGTGGTGAATGGGTCGGAATGACTATTGCGAACAATTTCTAGCTTTGATACAAGTATCAAAGGTGGAGTTGATTGCTCTATTGGATGAACCTAAAGTGCAATATGAATTCAGTAAAGAGATATATATGAAAGGTTTCAGGTTTTTCAAAGATGATGGGTTGCCTTCCGTTAAGCGCTAAGTTAATGCCATCAGCTAGGTGCAATGAAGCTTAGGGAGAATAGAGATCAAAAGATACTATAGCTAAATTCAAGTCAGCGAGTTCGAAGAACTATTTGAGTCTCTAATTGTTCATGACAAAAGGTTCTTATTCGTGGCTGAGTTCGATGATTTTGACTGCTCCATTTCCAAATACTCGTCTCACAAGGAATGGTCTAATCCATTTTGATCTGAGTTTTCCTAGGAAGAGATTGAGTTTGGCTTCGAAGAGTGAAACTTTTTGACTAGGATGGAAATAATTTCGTGAAATGTGCTCATCATGAAAGGCTTTCACCTGCTCTTTGTAGATTCACCAGTTCTCGTACACGTCATTGCATAGTTCCTCGATCTCGTTCATTTGCAACTGGCGGTGGATTCCAGCCTTCAAAAGATCTAAATTGCACTTCCGTATTGCCCAGTAGGCTTTATGCTCCATTTCTGCGAGCAGGGGACATGCCTTCCCGTACATGAGTCTAAAGGGAGACATTCCTAACTGGATCTTATGGGCGGTCCTATAAGCCCACAAGGCATCCGGAAGGCGGGTAGACCAATCCTTCCTATCAGGCCGAACAATGACCTGAAGGATCTTCTTGATCTCCCAATTTGACAGTTCAGCCAATCCATTAGTCTGCGGGTGATAAGGAGTCAAGATATGATGCGACACCCGTACTTTTTCATCAGGGACTGAAAGTGCACATTCGCAAAGTGGGTCCCTCCATCAGAGATGATAGCTCATGGAATATTGAACTGAGAAAAAATGTGTTGATGAATGAATTTAATCACAACTTTATGATCATTGGTTTGGGTTGGGATGGCTTCGATCCATTTGGACGCGTAGTCCACGGTTAGGAGAATGTATTCGAAACCATCAGATTTTGGAAAGGGGCCTATAAAGTCAATCCCCCAGATGTCTAAGATTTCGCACACAAGAATCGATTGCAAAGGCATCATGTCACGTCAACTCATGTTGCCTAAGGTCTGGCAATGAGTGCAGACCTAATAATAGTCGTGCGCATCTTTGAAAATCGTGGGCCAATAGAATCAACACTGGAGGACTTTTTCTATGGTCTTGTCTCCAGAGAAGTGACCACCACAGGCCTGGTCGTGGCAGAAGGACAAAATGCCATTGATCTCAGATTCTGGGACACATCTTCTGATGATTTGATCAGCATTGATGCGGAATAGATACGGATCTTCCCAAATAAAATATCTGGCATCTAAAAGTAATTTGCCTTTCTTGGCTTTTGGCCAATCAGATAGAATCTGATGCGATGCCAAATAGCTCACCATATCAGCATACCACGAAAGTTCTGTCTCGATTGTCAGGAGGTGCTCATCTAGAAAAGGCTCTGTGATAGGTTCGGAAGGGTTAATGATTGAAGAAGGAAGATGGGAAAAGTGGTCAGCTACCACATTTTGCTTTCCCGCCTTATCACGAATTTCAAGATCGAATTCTTGCAACAACAAGATCCAGCGGATTAATCTAGGCTCCACGTTCTTCTTCATAAGTGCCTCACTGCAGTGTGATCTGAGTAAATGATGATGTGGGAACCAAGAGGTATGACCTGAATTTCTCCAGGCCAAATACTACAGCCAACAGCTCTTTCTCTATAACAGTTTAATTACGTTGAGCCTTGTCCAATGTCTTGCTGGCGTAATATATGACCACTGGTTTCCCGTCAATTTTTTGACCTAGCACCACTCCTATTGCGTTGTCAAATGCATCGTACATGATCTCGAAGGGTTGAGACCAGTCAGGAGATTGTAGGATTGGTGCTTAGGTGACTTGGTCACACAGAATCGCAAATGCGTGAATGTACTCACTAGATATCTCAAAAGGTGTGTCCTTTGAAAGGAGATTCGTTAAGGGGCGTGCGATCTTAGAGAAATCAGGTATGAATCGACGATAAAATCCAACATGCCCCAGGAATGATTTGATGTCTTTGACCGAGTTAGGCATAGGTAGCATGGAAATTAAATTGACCTTAGCCTGGTCAATCTGGATACCTCTAAAGAGAGGAGGTGTCCAAGTACGATGCCCTCAGGAACCATGAAGTGGCTCTTTTCCCAAGAGAGAACCAGGTTCACTTCAATGAATCTTTTAAGGATCTGGATCAAATGCAGGAGGCATTCATCAAAAGATTCACCAAATATCGAGAGGTCATCCATGAAGACCTCAAGGTAATTACCTACCATATTAGAGAATATGGCTAGCATGCACCACTGAAAGGTGGCGGGTGCCTTGCATAGCCCAAATGGCATCCTCTGGAACACGTAAGTCCTGTAGGGGCAAGTAAAGGTGGTCTTTTCCTGATCCACTGGATGAATTGCCACCTAATTATATCTGGAGTAACCCTCCAAGAAATAGAAAAATCGATTTCTCGCCAGTTTCTCGAGAATTTGGTCAATGAACAAAAGTAGGAAATGATCATTCTACGTGGAAGAATTCAGTTTCCAATAGTTTATGCAAACTCTCCACGAATTCGCAATATGGGTCGGGATGGTCTCTCCAGATTTAGTTGTGAAAACGGTAAGTGATAACTCTACATTCAATGATAATAATTCCATCAATTTGGGTTAGTTATGGGGATATATGCACACTAGTAACATACCATTATAGGCATGGGAGCACTGCATGCATTGCAAATTAAGATTGCTTATAAATCAATGTTTAATGGTCATATGTACAAGTGTATATTGAAACAGGCCTCATATGAGCAATCAGATTGCACGGATGGATTCAAATCAATGCATGGAGTCTAATGGACTCAAAATCACTTAAATCCAACATCCAGAGCTCCCTCGACCAGCCCAAGAAGTTCTTGCTATTGATCTGATGATCAACAGCCCACAACCAGCCACGTGGCACTCTCCACCTCACCCTCACCTGCGCAACACCCTCACACTCATCACAAAGAAGCATTTTAAGCTGCCCGATCCAAGGATTGGACGGCTGGGATTTTGAGCGCTCAACATCGCATCCATCGCACCCAACTCCTTCAGCGTAAAGATCTGACTGTTGGATCTCCATCCAACGGTCACTAATGCTCGCACCTGATCTCATCTCCGCGACTAAGTGCTAATGCAGCGCAGTGGTAGCGCCTTGCCTTCGCAAGTGAGAGGTGAGCGTTCGACTCCCACTGCTCCTCAAATCGCATCCAAGCACGCACCGCGGGTGATTCAGACTGTCTGATCAATGCCGAGCGGTGCGGATGGAGGCTACGCTGTGCACCCTCAAGCGCCCGATGGGCAAGCATGGGATAACGCGCGAGGCGTGCGCTCTCCGCACGCAAGTGCGATCTGACCAGCACTTAGGGCGCAACCTTAATCGTCCATTTTTCAATCGGACGGTCCACATGGCGTGCACACGGATTGCGTGGGCGAAGGAAGAACGCGTGTGCTGGACCGATGGGCGAGGGGCTTTACCGACGTTTCTGGAATGGGTTTAGCGACGTCCCGGACATCGCTAAAACCCTTACTTAGTTTGGAAACCCCTCTTCTCTATATAAACCCTCCCAACCACCCCATTCAAGGGCATTCAATACATACACACCTTCCATACTACTCTAGCCTTCTCCTAGCTCCACCAAATACTCCATACCCACCTCGAAGTTGTCAAGCCACTAATGAAGCCTCCCTCCACTGCCATGGCCACTTTGTCTCCTTCTCACACTCTCTCTTTACTTTAGTTTACATTGTACTTGTTCAAGCTTTCATCTATTGTTGTAGTTGTAAACAAACTTTAATTGCATGCTATATATTGATTAAAGTTTCATATATTGTAGCGCACATCCTCTTAATGATTGGCATGTTTTAAACACGATCTCTAACCCTACACACTCTCTCTCGCGCACGTTTTCTCACAAGCAAGCAAATCACCCATTCCTGTGACAACTTAAAGCGACAAACTAATCCGATTTTACGCCTCCTTGTGTTCGACACTTGGACTCACCAACTCCACATTCTAAATTAAAACTGACGTCATGAACGCATACTACAATGGCATAATTAAACAACCGCGTTCCATGCCCGTCAATGAGCCCTACCTTCTTAGGCACAACCTAGATTGAGCTCACCCAGTGGCTATTAGAGATTGGGTAGATAATACCAACACTAACCACTTGATGATCTCTTTCTTCACAACCTCCTGTAGATTCAGATTGAGTCTTCTCTGCATCTCTCGAGATGGTTGTGAGCCCTCTTTAGTGTAAATATGGTGTGTGCAATACGAGGGACTGATACCAGTAAGATCATTGAGAGTCCATTCGATGGCTCTTCGTTGCTGCTGGAGAATAGAAATTATCTTTGTCTCCTGATTAGATGTGTGTCAGGAATTGATGATCACATGAAACGTTTGATTGGAACCCAAAACACATACTTTAGATGATCTGGGAGGGGTTTCAACTCCATAACTGGGTTATCAGCAGCTGGTGGAGGTTCGGGATGAGCCTCAGAAGATAAATTGGGAGCTAAAGGTGAATCTAGATCAGCTCTGAGCTCCTCTATCTGTGGGTCATAATTTTCTCAAGGTTGAGTATAAGGATAATTGGGTCTTCCTTTGCAAGCAAATCCTCAACCATAGAACTAATGTCACACACTTCCTTGATTACCCCACGATTTATTCCTTTTTGGGACTTAAAGATATCAATTTTAGTGTCTGGTTTCCAAATTTCAATTTGATCTGGCTCTCTTCGCAATTGATATTTGCCCTAGCTATGGCTAGGAATGGTCTCCCTAAGATGATCGGTGTGTTCCTCAGATTTTTAGGGGCATCCATGTCTAACACGATGAAGTTCATTGGAAAATAAAAATTGCGGATCTGCACCAGAACATCCTCGAGAATTCCTCTGGGTGACTTGATCAATTGGTCTGCTAACTGCAGGGTCGCCTCAGTTGGTTTGAGCTTAGTTTCCTCGAAATGGTCTAGTAGGGATGTAGGTATCAGGTTTATGGAGGCTCCTAAATCCAATAATGCTCGATCAAATTCTAGATCACCGATCTTACAGGAAATCAAAGGGGTGCCAAGATCTTTTGCTTTTTGCGGGAGCTTACTCAAGATGATCGAGCTGACTTTCTCAAATAATACGATCGGACTCCCGTCTTTGCTTTGTGGCTTACACTTTGGTGTACATAAATCCTTTAGAAATCTTGCGTGAGTCGGTATGTGGCAGATTACATCCATCATGGGGATGTTTATCTGGACTTACTCAAAGAGCTCAACCAAATCTTCCTCGAGTGCCACGGGTTTGGATTTCCTCTTCCCTTTGGTCTAGGCCTCAGTAAATGGAACCTCTGTAGGTTCCTCTAGTATTGGTTTAAGTTCTGGATCTAGGATAGGGGTATCCTGGATAACCAACCTAAGTTTAGGCTCTAAATTACCAGACTAAGAGTGGCTTAGATAAGGTGGATCTTGAGTCGTCTTACGGGTGGTAATAGAATTAAGTCCCACCTGGTTCTGGTTTGAAGTTGGTAGAAGTGGTGATTGCTGCTGATATCCCGAGTATGACGTTGAAGCTTCCATTCTGTCGAGAGATGGAGCAGAAGGGTCATGATAAACATAGTGAGCTTGGCCTTGATTAGGTTCATAACGCATCTCTGATTTAGCACGTTATTAAGATTTGGCTAAGGCTGAGACGTAAGTGCACCAGACTGACCAGAATTCTCCATCTGTGCTAGCTAATTTTGAACCTTTGTGATCTCTTTTTTATGCTATTTTTGCATAGCCACATTGGATTTTTGAATGTCAACCAAGGTTTGTAGGATCAGAGTCATTTGATCTTCCCTTGATGGACCGAATTGATAATTTGGATTGGGCCTAGGTTGAGCGGGCTGATAAGGGCATGGAGCCTATGGTCGAGGCTGGAATTGAGATCTCGGATTTTGATTATTCCCTGACCATGTGAAGTTGGGATGATTACGCCATCTAGGGTTGTAGGTGTTTGAGAATGGATCATTTTGGATGGCGTGGAGATCCTCGCAGGTCTGAGAAACTCTAAAGAAGTCAGAATATGAGGGTTCAGAGTTCCCCCAACTAGAGCAAGTAGTTCCAGAGTTTCCTCCGAAACCAAGAACAGATGGGGGTAGATATGGGTGCATCCCCTTATGAGAGTGGTGATAAATGTTATGCACTACCTCCCTAACGGAGGACAGTTGCGCATATGTGCTCTGTTATGCTGAGGTGGCTCTCTGTAGATGTCGAGCCAATTCATCCACCTTCTTCTCGATAATAGAGACTTTGTCTAGGCGACTGGACATCAGTTTCAAATGGACGAATGAGGACAGGCCTTGAGTCTCATGTGCCCCTCGTGTGTCTGTCAATGCACAAGTATTCGTCCAGTCGAACATACCCATAGATTCATTGTTTAAAGAGTTCTTGCACATATTCTTTAGAATCTCCCAAATGGCATCTTCACGTTGACCCATGATGCTTCCACCACAGGTTGCATTAACAAAGAGCTTGATGTTGTCATGAAGCCCATGGTAAAAAGACTGGACTTGTTCCCACTTTGTAACTCCATGATGGGGGCATCTTTGCATGAGATCTAAAAAGCGATCCCATGCCTCATGAAATGGTTCTCCTGCATTTTACGAGAAGTGCGTGATTTGGTGCCTTAAAGCATTTATCTGACCAACGAGGAAGAATTTCTATAAGAATTCATTTTGGAGTTCCCCCCATGTGTTGATTGGATGAGTCAAAGTCCGAAACCAATTAGCAGCTTTACCCATGAGCGAGAAGGAGAACATCTTCATGAGCTAGATGTCTCAATTTTGTATGGCAGGCTCGAAGGTCTGGGCCAGATGTTTCAGCTGCTTGATATGCTGGAAGGGATCTTCGGAGTTTGAGCCATGGAATTTAGGAATAGCATGGATTATATTTGGCTTGAGTTCAACATCAGGCCCTCCAACTGGGATTTGTACCCTAGGCTCGATCTCCACTACAACGAGATTGTAGTGATCTCGTATCTGAGGACGCGGCGGTGGATTGATTTGTGCATGGAGTAGATCATTGAGGCGTTGTAGCTGATTCTGGACGTTGGGTTTTTCTTCTTGATTCTCCATGGATGTAGATGAAGGAGATATGGGCTCAAAAGCAGAAGAGTTGGAAGAGATATCAATCTGGTCAAAAGGTAGCACAATTAAATGAGTTGAGGCTTGGCCTCGATGGGAATGAACTGCTAATGGAGGTCTCAAGGGTGGTCTTAAGGACCTCCTCCTAAACATGCACTAGTGAGCTAGATGAGGAACAGAATGTGTAATGGACCCAATCGAGGCACCCAAAAATCTTTGGATGACAAGGAGGTTTGAGGCGGATGATACCTATTGATTAGAAAATCACTCACCCGACAAATACTTGGGCATCCAGGAAGGGAGAGCTCTGCAAAGACCACTACACGGTAGAGCGTCCCCATATGTTACAGGGTTTCCCCCACCTGACCTTCCTTGTCACTGAAAGTCCAAGTAGACTGAAATGAGCAACTTAACCCCTTAAGTCTACCAATTTTAGTCCTAAATTTCTGGTGCTTCGAATTTCACTTAAACTTTGGAATTTATTTGTGATTTGTGACCTAATTTGAAGGTTGGTTAACCCACCAGGTGGATCAACTTCACATAACTTGCTGATGAGAACCTCATCATGAGCCCTAAACTAGCACCATTTAACCCTGATTTGCAGGAAAAAGCTCCTACATAACCTTAGAAAGGCTTGGCTCAGAGAGATTCTGAGTTTGCAAAGAAAATAGAAACTGAGGGGTAAAATTGTAATTTCCCAATCCAATCTGAAAACAGGGTAACTCAGGGTCCAAACATAGGTCAAAACAACCTAATAAGAAGGAAAGTGGGATGATCTGATCCAATAAGGGCTACAGCAATTCCAAGGAACTAAATGATAATCTGTAACCCTAAAAATAAACCCACTTCAATTCACGTGGTTCGAGGTAAGGTAAAAATTAACTAAACCCTCTAAAATTCATAGAAAAATAATCTCTAGGGTTTAGGACTTTCAATTTGGCCTTAGGAACCCATTTTAACCTACATTGAGAACTATGCCCAATTAACAACTTAATTTAGGTTTTTGCATAAATTAACCGATCAAACAAGGTTTAATCTAGAAATAAAATTCACCATCAGAATTCTTAGGTCCTAATTAGTCATGTATAAAAACTTGGGCCTAAGAAGAAACCTTCTTGACCAACTTTACACTTTGGTCCTCATATATTTACTTTTTGGCCCTCAACTTTTGAACCATCACATTTTGGCCCCTAACTCTCCTTCGTTCTTTGCATTTAGGTCCCTCCTGCAAAAACCTGCGCAGCCCCATGCTCCGGCGACCTTGCCGGAGCATGGCGCCGCGAGGGTGAGGGAGGGGCCCTGGCAAGTCAATGGGGGATACCCTGCGTCGTCAGCCATGGCAGGGACACCCCCCTGAGTACTGCGACCGCCCATACCGCCCGTGCGAACGCACAGATGGTATGGGTCTCCTTCCTCCGGCGTCCTCTGGCGAGGGAGACACGTCGTCTCCCTCCGCCCTCCTCTCTGATTCCGCCCCTATAAATACCCCCGTCGCTCCGCCGTTCTTCGTAGCTCGGATCTGACGGAGACACCCCCCTAAATTCCTTCCTTCCCACTCCGACTGACGCCCCCTTGCTCCGGCGGCCTCTCCTCCTCCTCCTCGTCGCCCTGCCGCACTACCAGCAGTAGGGTTACCTTCCTTCGATCTTTCCGCGTCACGCCGCACCCAGCTGACGCCTCTCCGGCGCTCTCCTCGCCGCCGCCCCTTCCTCTGGGCAATTTCTTCTCCGGCGACAGTCGATACGACTGTCGCCTGCGCCAACCCCTCCTCGTCCAACTTAGCGGGTAGAACTTCTCCTCTTCCTCCCCTTTCTTTTCTATACTGAAAACCCTTACTGTCGCCACCTATTTCCCACCGATCACCCTCACCTTCTCCACCTCCGGCCAAACTCCGGCGAACCACTCCCATCGCTCCAGCACCCCACACGGCTCGCCGACCTGTGCATAACCTCCGCCTCCTCACCCTGATCCTCCTCCGCCCTTCCACTGCCCACCAAACGCCCTCTGCAGACCCACCGAACACACCCACTTCTTCGCTCACAGTTTGACCTAGGGCGACCTGTTTGCTCCACCACGCCCCCTGTAGACCCTCTGACCACCTTCGTCGTGCCACGGCGAAGGTCCCCCGCCTGTCTGATTTGGCCGAGAGGCCGTTCTTCTGTGACCAGGTGACTCGCCCGCCGTCGCCATTACTGAGCAGGCAGAGCTCCTTCACCTGCAGGTGCAGGCACACCTTCGCCCAGGTTCGACTCCCAGGTTGCGCGGGGCGTCTCCGCGAAGCGTCCCAGGCTCGCAGTTGGGGCGAAGGCCTCATGTGAAGCCACGATTGCCCGCTGCTCCCTCCGCGGCGGGCACTCAATTGGGGTGGGACTTTTAGTCCCACCTCGGCACTTTTTAGAGGCGCGCGGGCGCATAAAGGCAAAAAGTTCCTAATGCTGTTTGCCTCCTGACCGCGGGGTGAGGTCCCTCTCACCCTACCCGGCCTCGTCCGTGATCACGCTCCGCGGACCTGGCCCTACCCGATTAACCCGACCTGCACTCCTCGCCCACCACCGCATGCCGGTGGGCCTGGACCCAGGCGCGACTCGTACCCGATTACCCGGTTGCTCTGGGAGAGCTATCCTAAGAGCGAACTCAGAGAGAAAGAGACGCGCGGGGGAGAGGGGTAGAGTAGGTTTTGCCCTCTGACTCTGAACTCTTGAGCGTGCAGGCATAGGTGAAGAAGAAGGAAGCTAAGGGAGACACTGTAGCAACAAGCGGTTTAAGTCGTCTGATTGAGAAATCAGACGACGTCCTGAAGACAGGAGAAGGCAAAGAAGAAGAAGGAAGGCGAGGCAGAGGAAAGAGAGGAACACAGAGCAGCCAAGTGAAGAAACAAGAGGAAGAAGAAGAAGACAAAGAAGAAGAAAAGAAGAAGAAGAGCACGGGAGGAAGATCTAAAGCAAGAAAAGAAGAAACAAAGAAAATAAAAAGAAGAAAAAGACAGGATCGTCCAACTAAGAAATAGAGGAAGAACACGAAGAACAAAAGCCAAAGAGGAGAGAAGACAAAGAGGAAGAAAGAAGAGAAGAAGAAGCCAAACTTTCATCTCTCTCTCTCTCTCTTTACTTTGTAATAGAACATGTATATCTCTAGAATACGACTTGCACCCTGAGTTCGACCTCGGGAGAACTGTATTTTCCGAGTAACAAATATTAGCAAATGATGGCAATAACTATCTGTACTACAACGACTTAAGAAAAGCTAGTTGCTGCCACCGTTCTGCCAGTTGGTGCCGTTGCCGGGGAGCAACGGCTATTCTAGAGGTAAACATTCTTTTTTTTTTAGTTCTAATAATCTCCTCTCTTTTGTGCAGCTACAGGAAATCAAGAAGACAAGCAACCGACGACAACCACTCCGAGGACAGGTAATTTTCTATCCTCTCAACCCCTAAATTCTAAAGAGGAAGAAAAGAAAAGAACAAGCAATATAGGGCTAACCTGTCTTCTATACTTAGTAAACCATAAAAAGTTGCATGTTTTCAACCCATTATTCCTGCACACTATTAAGGGTATTTAAGGGCTAACACATTCTTGCTTGAGCCCTAATTACCCAACAAAGAACTAACTGGACCAAATAGAGCCAACATAAGATTCAACATTAGGGTTTTAGAGACACACTACTTAAATCAAGAATGGAGAAAATCCAAAAGAAGTGTGCCTAAACCATTGATTGAAAATACCTATCCAAAGAAACCCTAAAATAAGATTGGCTCTTTAAACACTTGAACCCTAAAAGACAAGACCTAATAAGCAAAACTGGCAGGTAAAGTTGACCATTTGGGTCAACTAACCTTCAAATTAGGTCACTCTTTGCACTTAAAAGACCAAAGTTCAAGTGGAACTCTAAGCACCTTGCTCTTGAACTAAAATTGGTAGACTTAAGAGGTCAAGATCCCCATTCTGGTCTACCTGGAACCACAGTGACAAGAGAGGTCGGGTGGGGGAAACCCTGTAACCCGTGGGGACGCTCTACCGTGTAGGGGTCTTCGTGGGACTCACGCTCTCTGGCTGCCCAGGTAATTCTCAGGTGGTCGATCTTTCTGATCAAGGGGTCCATCTTCCCCGCACCTCTATAGTCACCCAACACATTCTTGGGTGACTTGATTGGGTCCAGCACCTTCTAAACTCATCTCTTCCAACAGTGCATGTACGGTAGGAGGTCCTTAAGACCACCCTTAAGACCTCCTTTACAAATTCACTCTCGTCAAGGCCAAGCCTCGACGCCCGTGTTTGTGCAGCAACCCCCTCACATTATTCTCTCTTCTGATTCAGAACCAAGTTCTTCTTCTTCCCCCATCATGGCTTAGCCAGTTGAGGAAGAAAACAATCTGGAGCACCAGCTCCAGCGACTCAACGACCTCTTCCAAAACTTTGTGCACCCACCACAGCGCCCCATGATGCGGGACCTCTCCAATCCTGCTGCGGTGGCCGTTGAGCCTCGAGTCAGAATCCCCATTGGAGGACCTGATTCTGAATTGAAGCCCAATATGATTCATGCTATACCTAAATTCCATGGACTTAATTCTGAAGATCCCTTCCAGCACATCAAGCAACTAAAGCATCTGGCCCAAACTTTTGGGTCAGACGCACAAAATCGGGATATTCTTCTCATGAAGATGTTCTCCTTTTCTCTTATGGACAAGGCCGCCCATTGGTACCAAACTCAGACCCGGCCGATCAACAATTGGGAAGAACTTCAGTCCGAGTTCCTAAAAAGGTTCTTCCCTGTTGGACGGACCAACGCCTTGTGCCATCAGATTACACACTTCACCCAACAAACAGGGGAACCTCTCCATGAGGCATGGGATCGTTTTCAGGATCTCATGAGAAAGTGCCCCCATCACGGAGTTGCTAAATGGGAACAAGTCCAATCTTTTTACCAGGGACTCCGTGAGGACATCCGTCTTTTCGTCAATGCAACCTGCGGAGGAAATATCATGGGCCAACATGAAGACACCGTGTGGGAGATTCTCGAAAACATGTGCGAGAACTCCATCAACAATGACTCCTTGGGATTATTCGACAGGACGAATACCCGCGCAGCGACGAATCTCAGGGGAGCACACGAGACGCAGGGCCTGTCCGCATCAGTCGACTTGGAGTTAATGGCCAGTCGATTGGACAAGGTCTCGATTATCGAAAAGAAGGTGGATGAGCTGACTCAGCATCTACAGCGGGCCACCTCTGCGCATAACCCTTTCGCACAGCCTCCTTCCACAAGGGAAACTGTGCAAAACATTCTCCATCGATCTTCTCCTAGGATGGACCCATCATCCGAATCTTTGCTCGGAGGTCCTTCCGATTCCTTCTACACCTGCCAGGGAAATTCCATTCCCTCTTTCTTTAACTCTCTGGAGGTTCCTTAGACCTGCGAGGACCTCAACGCCATCCAGAACGACCCGTTCTCCAACACCTATAATCCTGGATGGCGTAACCATCCTAACTTTCAGTGGGCGGGAAATTCCCAAACCCAAAGACCATCCTTCCAACCCCGCCCACAACCTCCTCGTCCTTACCAACCGCCTCAACCTCGGCCCAACCCTACTTATCCATCTGGGCCAAATCAAGATCAAATGTCCCTTATCCTTCAGACCCTGGCTGACATTCAAAGAACGAATGCGGCTATCCAGAAACAACACAAGGACGAACTTACAGAGGTCCGAAACCAATTGACCCAGTTGGCAAACTCTCGCCAGCCAGGTACTCTTCCTTCCCAACCTCTGCCTAATCCTAATAACGTGCCAACCCAGCGGCGCGTTATGAACCCAAACCCGGGCCATGCCCATATGATCTATCAGGCCCCCTCTGTTCCTTCACCTGACGGGATAGAGGCCTCCACTTCTTTTGCAGGTTACCAGCAGCAAGCTATCTTACCCAATCCCAACCAAAACCAGGCAGGACTTAATTCCGTAATGACCCGTAGTGGTAAGGAAACCCAAGACCCACCTCAATTGAACCACTCCAAGCCTGGTAGTGATCCCAAGCCTAGGACAATAATCCAGGACGTCCCCACCCCTATCCTAGACCCACAACCAGGACCTATCCTAGAAAAACCAACCAAGATCCCGTTTCCCGAGGCCTTGACCAAGGGAAAGAAGACCACCAAGCCCGTGGCACCTGAGGAGGACCTGGTCAAGCTCTTTGAGCAGGTCCACATAAACATCCCCTTGATGGATGCAATCCGCCACGTACCAGCTTACGCATGATTTTTAAAGAATGTGTGTACACCCCAGCGTAAGCCGCGAACCAAGGGTGGGAGCCTAATTGTTTTGTCAAAGCAAGCCAGCTCTGTAATCCTCAGTAAACTCCCACCCAAGGCAAAAGATCCTGGTACTCCCCTGATTTCCTGCAAGATAGGTGCTACCCAATTTAATAGAGCTTTGCTAGACTTAGGTGCATCCATAAACCTGATACCCACATCCTTACTTGACCATCTAGAAGAATCTGAGCTAAAACCAACCGAGGTGACATTACAATTAGCAGATTGATCTATAAAGTCACCAAAAGGGATTCTTGAGGATGTTATCGTAAGAGTGCGGGATTTCTATTTCCCAGTGGACTTTATAGTCTTAGATATGGACGCGCCTAAAAACCCTAGGGATACAACAATCATTCTAGGGAGACCTTTCTTGGCTACTGCTAGAGCCAACATCAGCTGTGAGGAGGGCCAAATAGAGCTTAAATTTGGAGATCAAACCTTAAAAATTGATATATTTAAGGCCCAACAAGGAATTAATTGCGGTGTCATCGAACAGATTTGTGACGTTAGGATTTTGGTTGATGAGTCACACCTCCAGAATGACTCGATTATGCCTCATCAATCACAGAAAGATCTTGACCCGCAAACAGAGGAGTCGAATCCAGACATACACAACCCAGTAACTCCTACCCTTGAACCTCACATCTACACTGAACCACCCGCTGCTGCTGATAACCCTATCCTCGAGTTAAAGCCTCTTCCTGCTCACTTGAAATACATCTTTTTAGGTTCCAATCAGACCCTTCCTGTGATTATAAATTCCACCCTCAATTTCGAACAGGAATCCCGTCTGATTACTGTTCTCCAACAACATCGCAGAGCCATCGGGTGGACTCTCGATGATTTGACTGGAATAAGCCCCTCCTTTTGTACTCATCATATCTATTCAGAAGAGGGTGCACGACCTTCTCGTGAAATGCAGAGACGTTTGAACCCTAATCTGCAGGAGGTCGTGAAAAAGGAGATCATTAAGTGGTTAGATGCCGGGATCATCTACCCGATCTCCGATAGTCGTTGGGTGAGCCCAATTCAGGTTGTGCCTAAGAAGGCAGGACTCACCACCATAACGACTGAAATCGGAGAAATCATTCCTACCCGATTAGCCAATGCATGGAGAGTCTGTATAGATTACCGCCAACTCAATTCCTCCACAAAGAAGGACCATTTCCCACTACCCTTCATTGATCAAATTCTCGAGAAACTAGCGAGAAATAGGTTCTTCTGCTTCCTTGACGGGTACTCCGGTTACAACTAGGTGGCAATCCATCCTGAGGACCAAGAAAAGACCACATTTACCTGCCCCTTCGGAACGTATGCTTTCCGAAGGATGCCTTTCGATCTTTGCAATGCACCCGCTACTTTTCAGCGATGCATGCTTGCCATATTCTCAGATATGGTAGGTGATTTCCTGGAAGTCTTCATGGATGACTTTTCAGTCTTTGGAGAATCTTTTGATGATTGCCTCCAACACTTGGTCCAGATACTCAGGCGATGCATTGAGGTGAACTTGGTTCTTTCCTGGGAAAAGAGCCATTTCATGGTGCCTGAGGGAATTGTCCTGGGACACTCAATTTCAGAAAAAGGCATCCAGGTGGATCGAGCTAAGGTTGATCTGATTTCTCGCCTTCCCATACCTAGCTCGATCAGGGACATCCGTTCCTTTTTAGGGCACGTTGGTTTTTACCACCGTTTCATTCCAGATTTCTCGAAAATCTCGCGCTCCTTGACTTCTCTTCTCTCTAAGGATGTACCTTTTGAAATCACCAAGGAATGCACGCTAGCCTTTGAAAACCTACGTGACCGAGTCACCCAGGCACCTATCCTACAATCCCCTGACTGGTCTCAACCCTTTGAGATCATGTGCGATGCGTCTGACTTCGCTGTAGGAGCGGTCCTGGGGCAGAAAGCTGACGGGAAACCCGTGGTCATCTACTAAGCTAGCAAGACACTTGACGAGGCTCAGCGTAACTACACGGTTACGGAGAAAGAGCTGCTGGCCGTAGTATTTGCCCTTGAAAAATTTCGATCGTATCTTCTGGGTTCCCATGTCATCATTTACTAGGATCACACGGCTGTAAGGCATCTCCTTGCCAAGAAGGACGCGAAGCCCCGACTAATCCGTTGGATCTTGCTGTTGCAAGAGTTCGATCTTGAGATTCGCGACAAGGCGGGAAGGCAGAATGTGGTAGCCGACCATCTGTCCCGTCTTCCTTCTGAGATCATCAACCCTTCCGGACCCATCACGGAACATTTTCCTGATGAGCACCTACTTTCTGTTGGTACTAGACTTCCATGGTTTGCTGATATAGTAAACTACTTGGCATCTCATCAGACACCGTCTGATTGGCCGAAGGCCAAGAAAGACAAATTGCATTCTGATTCCAAGTATTACATTTGGGAAGACCCGTACCTTTTCCGCATAGGTGCTGATCAAATTATTCGGAGATGCATCCCGGAAGAGGAAATCAGCGATATCCTATCTTTCTGCCATGACCAGGCATGCGGTGGCCATTTCTCAGGGCATAAAACCTCATCCAAAGTCCTCCAGTGTGGCTTCTACTGGCCTACACTTTTCAAAGACGCATACAGTCACTGCAAGGCATGCAGTCGTTGCCAGACTTTGGGCAACATGAACCACCGTGACATGATGCCTTTGCAGCCGATTCTCGTATGCGAAATCTTCGATGTTTGGGGGATTGATTTTATGGGCCCCTTTCCTGTTTCCGATGGTTTCGAGTACATTCTGCTTGCGGTGGACTACGTGTCCAAATGGATCGAAGCCATACCGACCCGAACCTGCAATCACAAGATTGTTCTTAAGTTCATACATCAAAACATTTTCTCAAGGTTCGGGATTCCCCGTGCTATTATTTTTGATGGGGGACCCATTTTACAAATGCTCAGTTCAGAGCACTGATGGCCAAATTTGGGGTGTCTCATCGAATCTCTACTCCTTACCACCCCCAAACAAATGGTCTAGCTGAGCCATCAAATCGGGAGATCAAGAAAATCCTGCAAGTCACTGTTCGGCCTGACAGGAAGGACTGGTCGTCCCGACTTCCGGAAGCATTGTGGGCCTATAGGACCGCCCACAAGACCCAATTGGGCATGTCTCCCTTTAGACTGGTGTACGGAAAGGCATGTCACCTTCCCGTAGAACTGGAGCATAAAGCCTATTGGGCAGTACGGAACTGTAATCTAGATCTTTCCAAGGCTGGAACCCACAGAAAACTCCAAATCAGCGAGATCGATGAATTACGCCTAGACGCGTACGAGAACTCGCGAATCTACAAGGAGCGGGTTAAAGCCTTCCACGACAAGCACATCTCGAGAAAGATCTTTCATCCTGGTCAAAAGGTCCTACTCTTTGATGCCCGACTCAAACTTTTCCCGGGGAAACTGAGGTCCAAGTGGGTCAGACCGTATTTAGTCCGACAGGTTTTTGGAAATGGAGCCATTGAAATCAGTCCACTCAGCCATGATTCCGAACCTTTCATCGTGAACGGTCAGAGACTCAAACCATTCATTGATGTAACCTCTACTGATTCGGCTGAATCATCCCTCATCCTCCATTTCCCTTGAACTTACTGCGCCCGGCCGATGGCGTAAAACTCAGGGCTTAACGGGAGGCAGCCCGTCATTTCTTGAAAATCTAAAACCTTTTTTCTGACACCATTGTGCACTTAAGGTTCACCCTTTAAGACAGCCGACTCCACCTTAGATGCTTGCATCTGAGATTAGAAATCGTCCGCAGAATTCATCCCGACCCATTCACTCACAAAAATATCTGTCTTAAGGAATAAATTAAGTAAATAAAAACCCCTAAATCACAATGAGGACATTGCAAGTTTTAGGCATGGGTGGGTATAAGTGCGCAAACTTGTAGAAAAAAAAAAGGGTTTTAAACAAAAATTCACATATGCCAAAAACACCATAAAAATTAAAAAATTTTCAAAATAAAAAGAATAAGAGGAGAAAGGAAATTTTGAGGAGAAGGAAAAGAAACAAAATGAAAAGGAGCACAAAAAAATTAAAGAAAAGAGTAATAGTCATTAGTAAGAAGCTAAGGAATTAACCTTAGTCTAGACCATTTTTCAAGAAAAGAAATGAAAAGTGCTTGGTAAGATTAGTAAGAACGCAAACCGTAGGCATTCTTGATAGACTCTTAGTACCCATTAAGATCTAGACAATCCTCAAGAGGTTGAGGAAAATGAAAAGCCTGAGTACTAGGTCCAAGGCTTAGGGAGTATTTGACCTCGCTAACTAACTTCTGGTTTACGGGACTCAGTAATCTAAGCACCCTAACCTCACACATAGCTTGGTTCAGCAAGCGTAAAAATCAAAATCACGCAGAAGCGTCGAAAAAAATTCTGAAAAGTACACCTAGAATAGGGGCGGCCAATTAACACAAGTTGATTTGGACGAGTTCTCAGCGCAGAGAGGTAGGAAATCCCCTCAAAGATGCGTAACAAAATATCATCTCCTCGGTGCTTGTCTCTTAGGATATTCACATATCCTACTGGGGGCATGTAAGCACCCTGCTGGTTCAGATTCCATGGATGGCATTATCACGAAGTGTCAACTGCCAGGGTCTGAACGCGGCCACGGAACACCATGGATGGGATTATCTTGAAATCTCAATAGCCAGGGTTCTGGGGGTTGCCATGGGCGGTGCTATCTCGAAGCATCGATCGCCAGGAACCCTTGAGGATTGATGATGGGGGCAAGGAATCTGATACAGACCGTGTTGAAAAGCCAATCCTAAGCTAGAATTAAAAAGAAAAAGAGAGAGAAAACTCTCCAAAAATAGAAAAATTTTCTACCTCCCTCTCTTACAAAATGCACTGCGAACTGAATCAGGGCTAAAATCATTTCAAGCACGGGTGCTTTAACTACAAAGTCCAATAAACCTTAGGTTAGTTCTTGTGGCTCTTAAAAACCTTTGCTAAGGACTGAGACTGAGGCTAGACAGATTTGGATCTTGATTGGTACTAGAGTACCTTTTAAGCCTTTGGTCAGCATTCTAACCTAATCTAAGTTGAAATGAAAAAGCACTTATCTGAAGCTATTAAGAACTTCATGGTGTAGAACAAGGGTTGAAACCTTAAGTTTTTGCTAAGGGACTAGAAAAAGCTAGGCATGGGGGTATGATGAGAACCTCATCATGAGCCCTAAACTAGCACCATTTAACCCTGATTTGCAGGAAAAAGCTCCTACATAACCTTAGAAAGGCTTGGCTCAGAGAGATTCTGAGTTTGCAAAGAAAATAGAAACTGAGGGGTAAAAATGTAATTTCCCAACCCAATCTGAAAACAGGGTAACTCAGGATCCAAACATAGGTCAAAACAACCTAATAAGAAGGAAAGTGGGATGATCTGATCCAATAAGGGCTACAGCAATTCCAAGGAACTAAATGATAATCTGGAACCCTAAAAACAAACCCACTTCAATTCACGTGGTTCGAGGTAAGGTAAAAATTAACTAAATCCTCTAAAATTCATATAAAAATAATCTCTAGGGTTTAGGACTTTCAATTTGGCCTTAGGAACCCATTTTGACCTACATTGAGAACCATGCCCAATTAACAACTTAATTTGGGTTTTTGCATAAATTAACCGGTCAAACAAGGTTTAATCTAGAAATAAAATTCACCATCAGAATCCTTAGGTCCTAATTAGTCATGTATAAAAACTTGGGCCTAAGAAGAAACCTTCTTGACCAACTTTACACTTTGGTCCTCATATATTTACGTTTTGGCCCTCAACTTTTGAACCCTCACATTTTGGCCCCTAACTCTCCTTCGTTCTTTGCGTTTAGGTCCCTCCTGCAAAAACCTGCGCAGCCCCATGCTCCGGCAACCTTGCGCGGAGCATGGCGCCGCGCAGGGTGAGGGAGGGGCCCTGGCAAGTCCATGGGGGGTACCCTGCGTCGTCAGCCACGGCAGGGACACCCCCCTGAGTACTGCGACCGTCCATACCGCCCGTGCGAACGCACGGATGGTATGGGTCTCCTTCCTCCGGCATCCTCCGGCGAGGGAGACACGTCGTCTCCCTCCGCCCTCCTCTCTGATTCCGCCTCTATAAATACCCGCGTCGCTCCGCCGTTCTTCGTAGCTCGGATCTGACGGAGACACCCCCCTAAATTCCTCCCTTCCCACTCCAACAGACGCCCCTTGCTCCGGCGGCCTCTCCTCCTCCTCCTCGTCGCCCTGTCGCACTACCAGCAGCAGGGTTACCTTCCCTCGATCTTTCCGCGTCACGCCGCACCCAGCTGACGCCTCTCCGGCCCTCTCCTCGCCATCGCCCCCTCCTCTGGGCAATTTCTTCTCCGGCGACAGTCGATACGACTGTCGCCTGCGCCAACCCCTCCTCGTCCAGCTTAGCGGGTAGAACTTCTCCTCTTCCTCCCCTCTTTCTTTTCTATACTGAAAACCCTTACTGTCGCCACCTATTTCCCACCGATCACCCTCACCTTCTCCACCTCCGGCCAAACTCCAGCGAACCACTCCCATCGCTCCAGCACCCCACACGGCTCGCCGACCTGTGCATAACCTCCGCCTCCTCACCCTGATCCTCCTCCGCCCTTCCACTGCCCACCAAACGCCCTCTGCAGGCCCACCGAACACACCCACTTCTTTGCTCGCAGTTTGACCTAGGGCGACCTGTTTGCTCCACCATGCCCCCTGCAGACCCTCTGACCACCTTCGCCGTGCCACGGCGAAGGTCCCCCGCCTGTCTGATTTGGCCGAGAGGCCGTTCTTCTGCGACCAGGTGACTCTCCCGCCGTCGCCATTACTGAGCAGGCAGAGCTCCTTCACCTGCAGGTGCAGGCACACCTTCGCCCAGGTTCGACTCCCAGGTTGCGCGGGGCGTCTCTGCGAAGCGTCCCAGGTTCGCAGTTGGGGAGAAGGCCTCGCGTGAAGCCACGATTGCCCGCTACTCCCTCCGCGGCGGGCGCTCAATTGGGGTGGGACTTTTAGTCCCACCTCGGCACTGTTCAGAGGCGCGCGGGTGCATAAAGGCAAAAAGTGCCTAATGCTATTTGCCTCCTAACCACGGGGTGAGGTCCCTCTCACCCGACCCGGCCTCGTCCGTGATCACGCTCCGTGGACCTGGCCCTACCCGATTAACCCGACCTGCACTCCTCGCCCACCACCGCACGCCGGTGGGCCTGGACCCGGGCGCGACTCGTACCCGTTTACCCGGTTGCTCTGGGAGAGCTGTCCTAAGAGTGAACTCAGAGAGAAAGAGACGTGCGGGGGAGAGGGGTAGAGTAGGTTTTTCCCTCTGACTCTGAACTCTTGAGCGTGCAGGCACAGGTGAAGAAGAAGGAAGCTAAGGGAGACACTGTAGCAACAAGCGGTTTAAGTCGTCTGATTGAGAAATCAGACAACGTCCTGAAGACAGGAGAAGGCAAAGAAGAAGAAGGAAGGCGAGGCAGAGGAAAGAGAGGAACACAGAGCAGCCAAGTGAAGAAACAAGAGGAAGAAGAAG
This sequence comes from Thalassia testudinum, assembly GCA_037157565.1. Lineage (NCBI taxonomy): Eukaryota > Viridiplantae > Streptophyta > Magnoliopsida > Alismatales > Hydrocharitaceae > Thalassia > Thalassia testudinum. Next base: position 16,152,728 of record JAZHRO010000015.1, on the reverse strand, counting down.
AAGACAAAGAAGAAGAAAAGAAGAAGAAGAGCACGGGAGGAAGATCTGAAGCAAGAAAAGAAGAAACAAAGAAAATAAAAAGAAGAAAAAGACAGGATCGTCCAACCAAGAAATAGAGGAAGAACACGAAGAACAAAAGCCAAAGAGGAGAGAAGACAAAGAGGAAGAAAGAAGAGAAGAAGAAGCCAAACTTTCATCTCTTTCTCTCTTTATTTTTGTAATAGAACATGTATATCTCTAGAATACGACTTGCTCCCTGAGTTCGACCTCGGGAGAACTGTATTTTCCGAGTAACAAATATTAGCAAATGATGGCAATTACTATCCGTACTACAACGACTTAAGAAAAGCTAGTTGCTGCCACCGTTCTGCCACCTGCCCTTAGGATGAGTTGAGTAATGAACCCAAAATCACCCTGAGTGGTTTGCAAGTAGGTTATTATGTCCCAAGTTTTAAGCATTCAAGTGAATGTTATAACCTTCTTTTAGGGTATTCTTGATTAGGTCAATTCAATAAAGGCTTGGGTGACACACAATGCGGGAAATCAATTCTCTTTTAATTCAGGTAAATGTGTTTTCCTTAAACCCTATAGTAGAAACCCTAATTTGGCTCTTTTTTTTTAGGTCCAATTCTTTCCAAATTAGGCGCCTAGGGTTCAATCAAAAAGGTGGATAGTCCTAGGCACCTTAAGTCCCTAGTAGGTGCAGAAATCTGGATGGAGATGTCTAAAATAAATCAAATCAGGTAACTCAAGTGATTAAGTCTAATAAAGAATGTGAGTTGATCCTAATTGATTCCTCTTTTTAATGCTTTCCAGAAATAAGGGCTTAAGAAGAAGGAAACGAGATTACCTATCCCTGGAGTGGCTATCGTGTGGCTGATCTTCTTGATAAGTACCTTGCACAACCACAACAAATCAGATAGAACAAGTTAGAATCAAATCAGAAATTGTAATCAGTGAAATCAAACTGCGCGTTGCTTCCCAGCAAGGGTGCTAAAATGTTCGGGTGAAATCGTCGTTGTTTTAAGATGTACATTGTAGTATAGGACAAGATCGCTCAAAACATTTAAATTTATAAAACTCAGATTCAAAAAGGAGTCTGAGATTGTTCGTAGGGAGCAAAGATGCAATTTCAATCCACTGATCACAATATAAGAAATGATATGCAATTGAAAGCAATAATACTTAAAATGATATTTCAATGAAAAATATAGTATCAGTGCAAAAAGATTGGGTTAAAATGGTGATTTGAATCACCAAATTTACCCCTTAAGTTTAAGCTCTTAATATACTTAAATGTTTCAACAGTAAACCACAATTAATAATTCATGTCAGTCAAGTATGCAGATATTCCAATAGTAACCAGCAGAAGGCCTCAGGTGATAGACCAAAGGCTTCAGATGCCTTAATAAAAGAGTCTCAACACCACAAAAGAAGCACAAGGCTTCTCTCCTTCAAATCTCAGAAGATCACAGCAGCACCACCAACAGAGGCTCAAGGGCCTCTTCAAAAATCTCGCTAAGTATCAAGAGAGGGGAAGGCTCAAATCCCAAGGTAGTAAAACCCACCCCCCTCTCTCTCAAAATTTCCTTCTTTCTTTCTAAGCTCAGAAGCAGACCAGACCCAGGTGGCAGTTAAACGGATCCACCACCCAAACCTGCGAGGCATGAGCTCAGTCAAGGGCATGGACAAGCGCGTGTGGCGCGCCGTCTGCGGGGGCGTGTGCAGGTAGGGACCTAACCCCAATGACTCGAAGGCGAACAGCCAATGTGACTTTTGGCCTTTATTTGCTGCGGGGAGGTCTTCACTTTACGATGTGGGACCATCCCACGCTTCTTCCTCACACAGCAGCTGTAGATAGTGAAGCTTCCAATTGAGGGTGAAGGAGAAGCTGGCTGCTTCAATTGGCTACCTGGGAGGCTTCCTAGAACTGGGCCACATGACCTGGGAGTAGTATCGTGGATGAATGTGGCTGAAGAACTGCAACAAAGGTCAGAGAAGATGGTCGCAGCGGCAGTGCTCCGGTGGGTACCTGAGATCACAAATACGACCTCGTGGACATGTCAGAGAAGCTCAGAAGGATCACCATGTTCTAAGGAACACAATGGTGGCTGTGGCGTGCTGTTAAGGTGTTTGTGGAGTGCAGGCAAGGTCGAGGAGGTGGTGCGGAGGAGGTCGAGTCCAGTGGAGGTGTCGAGTGGAAATCCCCTCAATTTCTTGAGGGGTTTTGGTGGGCGTGGAATGGTGCAGGTTTAGGGACCGGTGGTAGGAGATTTGGTGCAGTGGAGTGGGCATGCGTGCTCGCTAGAGTGTGGCCGGAGCTGGGGAAGGTGACAGTGAGGCGGTTGTGTGAGCGTGCGAATGTGGAGTTTAAGTGTGTAAGGTCAGGGGAAGGTGATGAGTTGATGGAAGGAGGTTGCAGACGATGAGAGGGCGGAGGTGATGCCAGCTATGATTGGCCGGCGTTGGATATGAAGGATGCTTCTGGGAGAGGAATGGCAACGTCTGAAGGGGGAGGAAGCCCCTCGCAGGTGTGGCGAGGTGTGGACGATGGAGAGGAAGAAGAACCTACTGCCTATAGTACGTGGTAGGAGGTGAAGAGGTCGAAGTGGGGGGGGGGGGGGTCACCAGAGACGAGTCTGGAGCAGGTCGGAGGTAGAAGAGGAAGGGTTATTCTCGACCAAAAACTCGCTAAGGAGCGAGGTCTTGAGAGGGGGGCCTTTTAAAGGTTTTAAGGCTTGCTCCAAGCTTGGAAACAAGCTCGAAGAGCTCGAATTTTTAGGGAAAAAGATCCTTGATCTTAAGGAGTTCGCATGAGCTCCTGGACGTGAATTGAGATCCAAGACATGGTTCAGATGATTGGGGATTCTCTTAAGATCATTCCTTCCAATTTTGGAAGGAATTGATCGAGAAATCAGGGAGAAATCCCAGATTGAAGGTTAGTGTGTTTGGGTTCAAACTGTTAATGATGGTAGGGACCTTTTTGAAGAAAATGATGAGAAGTTAATGGGTTAAATGCAAATATTTCAAAAGCTAGGGGCATATGTGTGAAAAATAGAGTTTAAATGGACTAAAATTCAAACTAGGTCAAGATGGACTCTGATTGAGCCCAAATTTTGGTACCAACCTAATTTGGACCGAAGAAATATGATTGTGAAGTCGGATTTCAGTTTTGACTAATTTTGATTGGAAAATTTGCGTAGAAACCTAAATTAGGGCAAAATTTCTGTCTGTAACTCTGTTTAAGTTCAAAATAAGTTCAGATGATCAAATCAAGGATACCAAACCTCAAGGAATATTTTTCTATAAATTTGAGAAGATTTAGATGAATTTTATCCTGACCAAAACCTCTGTAATTTAAGTAGATTTGAAATTAGGGTTTCGGGTGCTGTATTGGTTCTCGAAATGAGTGAAACCTCGTTTCTATCTGCATGGACCCATTTATTAGTCTTTAATGCTCATTTGACCTTTATTTTACCCTGACAAACCCTTTAGTTATTCTGTGTTCATGATATGTTGTTAAAATTATAGAATTAACCCAAGTTTCCTGCTCTTTTCTCAAAACAGAATGAAGTGGAGTTATAACCCTCAGATGGTTATGTAGGAGCATTTATCTTTCAAATCTTACTAAAAGTGGCTAGTTAGGGCCTATGATGGTGTTCCCATCATTAGGATATGGGATTTTATACATAGATACCTTAAGGAAATGCAATTATATGATAGGCAGAATTTCCATTTCAAATTAAGTGGTTATAGTCCCCAAAGGGATAAGAGAGAAGTGGGTGGTTATGGTTTTTTCTACATCCCATCATAGAAAAGGTTATAAATACACCCTAGGATAGAGCCTTGGGGATATGGTTTTTCTCCCCCTCAGTTTCTTTTGCACTTTCTCTCTATTCCTTTTAGAAGCACCATTGCCCCCTCTGGAGAAGGACTCTACGACTCCAGAGAATCCGCACGTGTTTCTCCATCGAATCATCGAAGTGATGGATTCAGGTGTACTTCCATCCCTCCTCTTCCATTTAGTTTTAGTTGATGATATGATGATTAGATCTTCTTGGGATTATAGAAAATCATTATGTTTAGATTTTTCATATGGTTGATTAATTAATTCCATCAGAGGCTCTATAAACAGCTGCTGACATAGCTATTAAACTATACTTAAGTACTAAGTTGAAAGAATGCATCAGCAAAAGTTTTGATGCAAAAGTTAAGTAGAGTAGATCTAAATGAACAACTTTAAATTTGGCATAGCTATTAAACTATACCTAAGTACCAAGTCAAAAGAATGCATCATCAAAAGTTTTGATGCAAAAGTTAAGTAGAGTAGATCTAAATGAACATTAAATAGAGAACAAGAGATGGATACTAATATGTGTTAGTCCATTCATCAAAAACTTATTAATTATCCATTATTTATTAGTTATTTTGTGTGTGTTACGACCCGGTTCCCAAATCCCTGTAGGACCTGAGATCGGCCCGACTCGACTGATCCCAAGACCCAGCCGTCCAACAAGAAATAACCAAAAAGCAGGAAAGTAAACCACATTCACCATACTAAGCAACTAACAGTAAAAGAGTACAGCAATAAAGAAAGTAAAAACTGCTACAGTTCATATTACCACCACAACAATAGAACAGTAACAAGGTACAGGAGTTTGAACTCACTACTACAAAAGAAGTACAACAAAAGAAGCTACTACTACTGGGCTCTACTGGGCCCAGCACCCTTTGCAGCCGTAGACTTGGGTTGCTCAACACTTGGACCTGAAAAGGGTTATGAGTACACAAAGTTAGCGAACACTGAGTAGAGTGGCAACCAACTAACTAAAGCAGTAAAAGTGAACAGGTAGCTGTTTATTCCATTTACTTTATTTCACAAATTATTCCTTTTTGCCCTTTGGTTTATTTATCAGATCTCTTTCTTGATCTCGAATGTTTCTCGTGGGAACGATCTTGATTGCAGTCTTTTTCGAAGAGTAGAAGTCGCACGTGGTGCTCTCTTGACTGGGAGAGTTCCCCGTGGTGGTCCTACACCCAGTCAACCACCCCAAGGTCACGGACAGACGTAACGGTGACTACGGCACGTGCGATAGCTCATGGGTAGCTACCCTGCACTGACATGCGGTCAGTCGTTTCTGTTAACGGGTGCGCCCAAGTACAGCACGGAACAGTATAGGGCCTAGCCCTCTCAGTAACAGGGGTCTAGCCCCGAAGAACCAAACAAGAGTCTCGCCCCTCCACAGTCCGCGCACCCTCGCCTGACTACCCTGGTTTGTCCAGTGGGCCTAACAAGTCAGTGTAGGGTGGCTAGCTGAACCCTGGGCCCTGTGGGGTGGCTAGCTCTCTCCCTACACTAGTATCTCTCCCCGGTACAGTGTACGCGAAGGCCATGAAATCGGTGCAAAGTGGCCAAACCCACCCCAGGTCTCAACCCGAAGGCGACAAGCTCCCCTCTACACTAAGCGGGAATATGTGCTCCCCTTGGTACCATGTACTCAAGGGCTAGCACACTTTCTGTCACATTTCCAAATCCATTCCATATATTTCTAAGGGCTCTACTCCTAATTTCCCCATAGGGTTCATGCTCATATTTCTCATGCCATTCCGTATCGGGTTTCATCATTCACATTTCCATTCTCAGGTTATATATGTGTAGCTCGTATTTCTATTATTCACATTTCCATTCTCAGGGTATACACATGCAGCTCGTATATCTATTATTCATGTTTCCATTCTCAGGTTATACACATGCAGCTCGTATTCTAGTATTTAACATATACAACAGGTAAGGTTACATGCAGCTGTTTCACTAGCACAGTTAATTAATATTTCACAGGCAGCTCTTGTTCATTAACAGGCAGTTGTTTTCTATCTACTCATTCAAGACTGCAAAACACGCATACAGACATTTCAATTGTTTCTTGTCCTAGGATTCATGCCACATCCTAGGTTCTACTCAGTCATTCCACACATGCATTCAGGTTTATAATTAAATTTAGGGGAAGCCACTCTACCAGTAACCCAAGAGGATTGGAGGCTCAAACGGCAGGCTCACATGCCTCAACAAGCCCCGAACCCGCAACAGAATGAAGTCCTATAACAAGGAATCATCATAAAGGAACATTCAGAACAGTATAAAAAGCCTTCTAACAAGTAGAAGAACTCACAAGGAAAGCATCGGTATCTTATTTGCGTAAAACGGACCTCAAATGGACCCTAAACGGGTCAAAAACAGGGCTACTGACTCAAATCAGACACCTGGAACAACTTCCAGACGTCTTAAAAGTGTCCAGAAATGCACCTCAAGCTCTGTATCCACCCCAGACATCCAAGAACTCTTCTGGACCTTCTAGACCCAGCTCCAGTTGTCCGACCTCCTCTCCGGACGTCTAGAAGTGCTTCTAGCCATCTAGTAAGCCACCCAGACGTCTAAAATGTGTGGGAGGACGTGCCCCGTGTCTTCCCGAAGCAAATCCTGCACACCACCAGCAAAATCTTCTCAAAATGGACACGTGTAGCGTAGTTGCAGAGTGGCCTACATGGCCGTATCTTCAAAGGGAACGTACCTTCGCGAAGACCTCTCTTCAGACGTCTGGAACACCTCCAGACGTCCGCTTCATCATCTGGACGTCACTCTAGACGTCTGATTCTGGGAAAAACCCAACCTGACTGGGCTAGTTCAACTAAACCAAGCTACCCAATGCTTGTTAACACATGTTGGCCTCCGAATGACTCACACCTTGCACCTTTAATCACCACACAACACAATTTGATGACTTACTTAGGCATAAGTTCGCTCCAGGAGCACCGAGTTGCCATGCGGAGGAAATGACCTCTACATGCCTTTTTCCCTCCACATTGGGGCTACTATGGAGCAGCCAACAGTGGTCAACAACAAATAAGGCTCTACTATGCAGCCACCTTGACTTGGTCGATCATCTTCCTCTCATCGTCCCCCTCTTTCTCTCTCTCCCCAATTTATTATCCTTTCTTCTCTTTCTCTATCTCAAATTTCGAGTCTCCAAAGAACTAAATGATGGCTCAAAACACAAGTACCCCCTTATATAGGCCTCTATGACCAAATGTAGGTTAGGGAAACCCAATTTTCAATGAAAATACCCCCACATCAATTTTAATTACACCTCTTACCCATTTGCCATGTTTTGTAATAACTTGAAGTACAAACATCTAATTTCCACGAAACAAGATCCATTGGAAAGCTTGTGACGAGATGCAAATCCAATGATATCATATATCATTGGATCGGTTTGTCCAAGCTTTGACTTAGAATGAGAGTTTTCACATTTTACGAGGTATTCAAATCAATCCATGACTAATAGGTAGCAACGAGTAATGCAATTGACTGTGAAAGAACCAGAGAACTTAGATTTTGGGGCTTTACATTATCCTTGCAAGAGGAACCACTTAATTATTATCCACCAAAATGTATATGTCTATTAGATTATGGTGCAAATCACTAAATTTTTGTTATATCTAGTTAGGAGGCTAAACCCTCTTCTTTGGTGTTTGAGATGCCACAATGTGCCCTATCTTAGACTCAATCTTGGCTTATATTTACACCATTTATAAGAATTATGACATGAAGGGATTTGGGGTTAGGGATCTTGATTCCTTCCTTATGGCACTTCACACGGAACGTGCTTTGAACCTTGCCTTTCCAAACGCTACCTATAACATTCTCATCCTTGGTCTCTATTGCTTCCTCATTTTCCAATGTGCTAACTGCTCTCATTATTGGCAAATTATGTGTGATCATAAGAAAATATGCTAGACCATATTGCTTGGGAAGTTGTCAAATGCTTTATTGGCTTTGGCTTATGCATTAGGTTGGGGATTCCCTTGTTACTTTCCTTTCCCTTCTATTACTTCCCTTGTTATTATGGTTCAAGGGGTCATATTTGATTTCTCCTCCCTAGTGCATTACCACTATATCACCATGGAGATCACCTGTAAAATTTCTTCTATCGATCTTACCTAATCTCCAAACAAGCCCCTCTAGAAGCTGGACTCCAAAAGTTGCTTCTCGATTTCTAATGCCTTTGTTGCCACATTTGTATCCAATGCTTCAAAAACCTTAGAGCCCTTAATTTATTTCTCTCCCTAGGATGGTGATTTTCTTGTGGAGACTCCAAAACATTTAGCTATTGATGCTTACATCCAAAGACTGAGCATCACATTAGTACCTTGATATCTTGCCTCTATTATAATCAAGAATCGAAAATCATTCAACATTGCTTTACGCACAACTTCTTGTTCTAGAAGGAATATTCTTGGACAAAGGAATTGTTAAGACTCGTGCCATTAAGCCTTTTTAAGACGTCCGTACTTTAGGTCAGACGTCTGGTAAGACGTCTGGACTGAGGGTCAGACGTCTTGCAAGACGTTTGGACCCATTCCCAGATGTCTGAAAATTGAAATTTTCGTGTACGTCCTCGTGTCTGCGAGCGTGTTGCGTGCAGACAGTACGCGACCCTAGTTTTCTCCTCCTTCTCTCCCCTCTCACCCGACACAAACCCTAACCCCACACCTTATATAACCCCCCCTCCTCTCTCCCTCACACCACCCCCACTCCAGCCACCCTTCTCCTCCCTCCAGCGAGAGCAGCGAGCGTGAGTGGCGTGGGAGGAGAGGAGCAGTGAGGGGAAGAGAGGAGAGCAAGCACGCGAGCTCGTGTGGGAGATCGCCAATGAGCTCACGGCCAGTCGGCGCGTTGTTTGCACCTCAAAACACGCCTGTAATAACGCCTTCTTGTGCTATTTTCTAGCATTAACATTGCATAATAGGATCCTGTAATCGCATTTGTAAAAACACTTGCATGCATTAATTTAATCAAGAGAGGAAGAGGAGTGAAACAATCGCCTACATAGTTACATTTTTCTTCAAGTGCCTCCTTGCAAAATCACCCTCTTTTTATTTTTCCTCTTGATTTCTTCTTTTCTCTCCTTCCCGCGGCTGCATCCTTCCCGCGGCTGCACTCTTCCCGCAGTTGCATGCAGCAGCCCGCAGCACTTCTTCCCGTCACGTCTCCCTGCCAACGCCGCTCCCTATAGCTGCAACTCGCACACCCTCTCCCTGCTGCAGCCGGCACGCCACTCTCCCCTCCTCTATAAGTAGCTGCAGCTTCATCCTCGCGACGCAGCGGCTGCAGCTGCTGAAAAAACCCGCAGCCATCTTCTCCACCGCTTTCCCCTCCCATACGTCGGCCCTCCGTCGAGGAGGCACCCGACGAGCAGGAGAACCCACTGTGGTACACACCACCACAGTGGGAGCACCACCGCCCAGCTCTTCAACGAGCCGGTGGGCGTGGTGTTTTCTTTTCTCTTCGTATTCGTCTCCACGCCATTGCTGCCGCTTCAAGCTACGAAGCTTGAAGCAGCAGCAGCAGCAGCTAAACCGCGGCGACAGCAGCAGCAGCAACACCCCCCGCCTCCTCCGCGACCTTCCCCGCAGGCGCGCAACCCTCCGCGCGCGCCTGCAGGCCCGTTCCCCGCCTCCGTCTCCGTTCTGTCTGCCTCGCAGTTGCACCTGTAGCCGTCCGCCGCACGCACTGCAGCGGCCGGTTACGGCCTCGCGCCGACCCCCGCGACCCTCCGCGACCACCTGCAGACCTCCTCCACGCTCGCTCCTCCGCGCCATCGCCCGCTCGTCGACTTCGCGCAGGCCTGCAGAACCCTGCGCGAAGGCGCGCCCGCACCCGCCGTCTTCAGACGTCCGCCTCCGCCTTCAGACGACGCGGCGTCAGACGTCCGCCGTCGCGAGCAGACGACTTAACTCGCTGCCATTGTCCGCGCTCTCGATCTCTCCAGCCCGCTCTCTCTCTCTCTGCTGATCTCTCTCTCCCGCTCTCTCTCTCTCACGTATTCTCTCTCTTTTGCACTCACTCACAGACACACACTACACCAACACACACACATCTTCACCGACACACACACACACCCACACACACACTTACACTATACGTATAGTTATATATAGTAACATATATATACTTATATACATCTATATATAATATATACATACATATATATATATATATATACACTTATATACATAGTAATATCTATAGTTATGTATACATACATACATATATAATATATATAAATATATATATAATATATATATATATATATATATATATCTACTTATATATATCTATATACTTATACATATACTTATATATATATACATATATACTTATATACATATATATTTATATATACATCTATATAGTATTATATATATATACTTATATACATATATACATAGCTATATACATATATACATACATATATATATATATACATATACTCCTATATATATATATATATATAATACATATATATCTATATATATCTATACATATATACTTATACATTTATATACATACATATGTACATATATTTTCACGTTATTTACTATACGCTGTATCACGGGGATATCTGCACCAGTTGCTGATATTCCCTGATACACGCGTACAAAAAAAGCGTGGTCCCATACATCATCCATCCTCCATCCACACTCCACGCGGCACATAGTCGTGTTGGTTGCGTCTCTCTAGACGTCAACTGACTCGACATAGTGCTACACTCCATCGTCACCTCCACCCCCACCCCTTTATATATATACTACATATAAATATATATCTATAGCTACTATATTTACTTTCTATCTGTTAGCTTCCTTCTTAGTAAAAAGATAAAAAAAAGGTATAAAAGTGAAAAGATAATCTTTGATTTGCAGGTACCCCCGTCTTGCGAGTAGCAAGACTTGTTTTGGGACTCTGTTTGGCTAAAAGCCAAGGACACAATTTTGAGGGTGTGCCTCAAGAACAAGGATTACCATAAAAAACCTAAATAAGAAAAAAACACCAAAAACACAATAAACGAACGGAAGAGACGTGTTTAAAGGAAAACGTAGAAACTCGACTTTAACCCCACTTCCCTGTGTTCGACCCTGGGCCTAAAAGTGATAAGATAAAATCAATTAGGCCAGGTTAAAAATTTTGTAAAGAGATGGTTAGGTCTGAATTAGGTTAACCACTATACAAATTTTAACGATAAAAACATCATATTAACAACCTATCCAGGCCGACCCATCACGCGTGTGCAAGGCGGAGGAGTGCGTCGGGGAGGTCCTCCCTGACACTACTGCAGCCGGAGCAGCAAGCGAGCGAGCGCGGCGCAGCCATGCACGGCGCGAGGAGGCGAAGGCAGGTTCTGGTTCTGGGTTTTTCCCAGAATCAGACATCTGGATCGACGTCCAGACGACGTCTTGAGAAGGTTCCAAATGACTGAGAGGTAAGCTTCGCAACATACATTTTCTTTGCGGATACGCCCATGCAGGCCGTTCCGCCGAGGCGCTGTTTCGTGCCTTATTGAGAAGATTTTCGTTGACGCGTTCAGGATTCGCTTCAAGAAGGCATAGAACATGCCCTCCCATGCAATTCGGACGTCTGGGCGAGGCACCAGATGACGGGAAGAGTTTCCAGACTTCTGGAGAGGTTGTCGGACGTCTAGAACTGGGTCCAGATAGTCCAGCGGAGTTCCTGGATGTCTGAGAAGTGGCGCAGGACTTGAGGTATGGCTCTGAACTCTTTTAAGACGTATGGAAGGTGTTCCAGACATCTGATTTGAGTCAGAATTACTATTTTTGACCCATTTAGGATCCGTTTGAGGTCTAATTTCCGCATTTAAGATATCGTTGTTCCCGTATAAATTCCTCTACTTGTTGGAATACTTTTTATCCTATTCTGAGTAGTCTCTTCTGAATGATCCTTGTGATAGGACCTCGTTCCATTGCGGATTTGGGGTTTGCTGAGGCACGTGGACTTGCCGATAAGCCCCCACTACTCCTAGGTTTACTGGTAGAGTGGCTTCCCCTTAATTTAATTACAACCTAATTGCCTGTGTGGAATGAATGATTAGAACCTAGGATATGGCATGAATCCTAGGACTATAAATACTGGATTGTCTGTATTGAATGAATGAATTGCAGTCTTGAATGAGTAGATAGAATGATAGAAATTGCTAGTAAATAAATAACAGCTGCCTGTGAAACGTAAGGTATTGTGTTAGCAAACTGTTGCATGTGAATTCCTGTCGCTTACATTAAATGACATATTATGAGCTGCATGTATATAAATTGAAATTGAAAGGGGTGAATGTTGGAAATACGAGCTATCTATGAATAAACTGAATATGGAATAGAGTTACAAATTGCATGTGTAAAACCTGAGAATGGAAATAGAAATGATGAAACCTGCTATGGCTTGGCTTGAGAAACATGAGCATGAATCCTACGGGGAATTAGGAGTAGAGCAACTGGAAATAAATGGAATGGAACTAGGAATGTGAGTGGGGAAGTGAGCTGGCCCTTGAGTACGGAGTACCAAGGAGAGTGATTGTCCCCCTGTTTAGTGCAGAGCGGAGCTAGCCGCCCTTGGGTTGGGACCCGGGATTAGGATTGGCCACTCTGTATCGACTTCTTGGCCCTCGTGTGCACAGTACTGGGGAGAGCTACTACTGTAGTGAGAGAGCTAACCACCCCACGGGGCCTGGGGTTTAGCTAGCCTCCTTACATCGACTTGTTAGGCCCATTGGGGAAACCAGGGTAGTCAGGCGAGGGTGCACGAACTGTGGTGGGGTGAGACCCCTGTTTGGTTCTTAGGGGCTAGACCCCTATTACTGAGAGGGCTATGCCCTATACTAGTTCCATGCTGTGCTTTGGAGGCACCTACTAACGGAAACGACTGACCGCGTGCTAGTGTGGGGTGGCTATCATGCGTTTATCGCGCATGCCGTAGTCACCGTTACGTCTGTCAGTGACTTTGGGGTGGTTGACTGGGTGTAGGACCACCATGGGGGACTCTTCCAGCCAGGAGAGCACCACGTGCTACTTCTACTCTTCGGAAAAGACTGCAATCAAGATCGTTCCCACGAGGAACATTCGAGATCAAGAAAGAGACTTGATAATTAAATGGTGAAAGAAAGAATAATTAGTTAAAGAAAGAAAGAAATTGAAAAATAATAGCTACCTGTCCACCTTTACTGTTTAGTAGTTGGTTGCCACTCTACCTAGCGTTCGCTGACATTTTGTACTCATAACCTTTTTTAAGTCCAGGTGTTGAGCAGCCAAAGCACACGGCTGCAGAGGGTGCTAGGCCCAGTAGAGCCCAGTAGTCGTAGTTCTTTTATACTCATTTGTAATAGTGAGCAACTTATTGTACGTTTATATTTTGTGCTCTTTCATTCTGCACTTTATATTCCTGTAGCTCGTTTAATTTTCTACTGTTGTGGTGGTGTGTACTGTTGTAGCTTACTTCTTTACTGCTGTACTTTTGTTACTGTTAGTTGCTAGCATGGTGAATGTGGTTTATTTTACTGCTTTTTGGTTACTTTCTCATTGGACAATTGGATCTTGGGATCAGTTGAGTCGGTCCGGTCTCGTGTCTTGTAGGGATCCGGGAATCGGGTCGTAACAAGATGGTATCAGAGCAAAGTCATCCCGAGAAGTGAACCAACTAGTTGGAAAATAACCAATTCATGTGCTTGCAACTAGAGTAACCACCACAATGCACCTTTTGATATCTGTTTTGAGGTTCTTTTGTTGAATGTTTGTGGAATTGACGTCTTTCTATTATGTGATTCACGTGTCCTTGCAGGAGATGCCTCGACGTGGATTCAGTGAGGCGGGCCGTGGACGGGGCTGAGGTCGAGGTCAGAGGGGTGGACATGTTGAGCTCGACGTCTCAGTGGACCAGCCACTACTTCCAGGCATTCAGGCCCATGACCTCGCCCAGCTGATACGGGAGATCATACGAGAGGAGCTCCACCCGCCTCCACGAGCGCCTCTCCTTAGGGCTGCAGAGGGGGAGTCCTCTGTGGGACCGCGAGACAGACACAGCGCTGGACGTGGGGGAGGGGGTGGCCCTCCACCGCCCCCACCGTTCTCTAACACTTCCGAGCACGAGCCCTCCTTGCCTGGAGGCATACCAGTTTCCCTACTTCAGTGCCATTATGAGCTTTTCAGACAGTTCCGAAAGCTAAAGCCCCCCTCCTTCAAGGGGGATGAGGACCTGACCGAGGCGGAGGACTGACTTGAGTAGATTGAGAAGGTGTTTGACACCCTTCGCCCTCCTATGGAGTGTTGTGTGGCCTTTGCCACGTACCAGCTGGAGAGCATGGCACACAGGTGGTGGAGGGTGGTCAGAGGTCAGGAGAGGACCGAGCCGACTTGGGACCAGTTTGTCACCCTCTTCTGCGAGCAGTACTTTCCCCAGACGTGGCAGGATCAGAGGAGTCGGGAGTTCCACACTATCCGTGAGGGGACGATGACCGTGAGCGCGTATCACACGCGTTTTCTGGAGCTGTCTCGTTTCGCCGCGATAGCTGTAGCTACTGAGGAGGAGCGCCTGTGGAGGTTCGTCAAGGGCTCCGGCCTGTTATTCGGGGGTATGTCAAACTCCTGAAGCTGCCTATGCTCTCTAGAGTGGTGGAGGCAGCCATGACATATGAGGAGACCAATCCGGTCGCACGTGACACTGACAGAGGATGGAAGAGGCCCTACCAGCCACACTACTCACAGGGTCGATGAGAGAGGAGGCACGCGGCACCCGCAGGAGATCCGTCACGTTTTGTGGGGTTGTCAGTGGCCTTTGGGGCCCCCGATAGGGGCCAGCTGCCAGCACTGGACCCCCGCCCAACTGTCAGCAGGGACCTACTGAGGGCGAGAGTCGAGTTCCCTTTTGTTACTAGTGTGGCCAGCTGGGCCACCTCAGGAGGGACTTCCCGTCTAGGGCTGGAGGTCAGCAGATGCTCCCCGCGTAAAGCACTGGAGGACGAGCAGGAGGCCGCGATTCCCAGGTGCGTGGGGGAGGATAGTAGTCGCAGGGAGGGTACCGGCTAGCGGCTACTGTTTGCACCTCAAAACACGCCTGTAATAACGCCTTCTTGTGCTATTTTCTAGCATTAACATTGCATAATAGGATCCTGTAATCGCATTTGTAAAAACACTTGCATGCATGCATTTAATCAAGAGAGGAAGAGGAGTGAAACAATCGCCTGCATAGTTACATTTTTCTTCAAGTGCCTCCTTGCAAAATCACCCTCTTTTTATTTTTCCTCTTGATTTCTTCTTTTCTCTCCTTCCCGCGGCTGCACCCTTCCCGCGGCTGCACTCTTCCCGCAGCTGCATGCAGCAGCCACGCAGCACTTCTTCCCGTCACGTCTCCCTGCCAACGCCGCTCCCTATAGCTGCAACTCGCACACCCTCTCCCTGCTGCAGCCGGCACGCCACTCTCCCCTCCTCTATAAGTAGCTGCAGCTTCATCCTCGCAAGGGCAGCTGCTGAAAAAATCGGCAGCCATCTTCTCCACCGCTTTCCCCTCCCATACGTCGGCCCTCCGTCGAGGAGGCACCCGGCGAGCAGGAGAACCCACTGTGGTACACACCACCACAGTGGGAGCACCACCGCCCAGCTCTTCGACGAGCCGGTGGGCGTGGTGCATTCCCTCGCTTCATTTTTTCTCTTTAACGCCATTACCGCCGCTCCAAGCTTCGAAGCTTGAAGCCACGGCAGCAGCAGCAGCAGCAGGTCCTCCCGCCCCTCCGCGACCGTCCCCGCAGTCGCTCACCGTCTCCGCGCGTGTCTGCAGGGCGTTCCCCGCCTCCGTCTCCGTTCTGTCCGCCTCGCAGTTGCACCTGTAGCCGTCCGCCACGCGCACTGCAGCGGCCGGCTACGGCCTCGCGCCGCCCCCTGCCCTCCTCCACGACCCTCCGCGACCACCTGCAGACCTCCTCCACGCTCGCTCCTCCACGCCTTCGCCCGCCCGTCGCCTTCGCGCACGCCTGCAGGAACCCTGCGCGAAGGCGCGGTGCACCGCGACGGTCAGACGTCCGCCTTCGCCTTCAGACGACGCGACGTCAGACGTCCGCCGCCGCGAGCAGACGTCTTAACTCGCTGCCATCGTCCGCGCTCTCGATCTCTCCAGCCCGCTCTCTCTCTCTCTGCTGATCTCTCTCTCCCGCTCTCTCTCTCTCACGTATTCTCTCTCTCTCCCGCTCTCTCTCTCTCTGTTTTTTTACTCACAGCAACACACACACACACATTCACCGATGCACACACACCTATACCAACACATACACACACACTCACACACTTATAGTAACATATATATACTTATATACATCTATATATAATATATACATACATATATATATATATACTTATATACATAGTAATATCTATAGTTATGTATACATACATATATATATAATATATATACATATATATATAATATATATATATATCTACTTATATATATCTATATACTTATACATATACTTATATATATATATATATATACTTATATACATAGTATATCTATATATTTATGTATACACACATATATATATATAATATATATATATATATATATATATATATATATATATATATATATATATATATATATATACACGTATATATATATCTATATACTTATACATATACTTATATATATATACATATATACTTATATACATATATATATATACATATCTATATACTTATATATATACACACATATATATATATATGTAGATACATATATACTTATATACATATATATATATATACATCTATATAGTATTATATATATATACTTATATACATATATACATAGCTATATACATATATACATACATATATATATATACATATACACCTATATATATATATAATACATATATATCTATATATATCTATACATATATACTTATACATTTATATACATATAGATATATTTACTCATATACATACATATGTACATATATTTTCACGTTATTTACTATACGCTGTATCACGGGAATATCTGCACCAGTTGCTGATATTCCCTAATACACGCGTACAAAAAAAGCGTGGTCCCATACATCATCCATCCTCCATCCACACTCCACGCGGCACCTAGTCGTGTTGGTTGCGTCTCTCTAGACGTCGACTGACTCGACATAGTGCTACACTCCATCGCTACCTCCACCCCCACCCCTTTTTATATATACTACATATATATATATATACATACTATATTTACTTTCTGTCTATTTGCTTTTCTGTTAGTAAAAAGATAAAAAAAATACATAAAAAAGAAAAGATAATCTTTGACTTGCAGGTACCTCGTCTTGCGAGTAGCAAGACTTGTTTTGGGACTCTGTTTGGCTAAAAGCCAAGGACACAATTTTGAGGGTGTGCCTCAAGAACAAGGATTACCATAAAAAACCTAAATAAGAAAAACACCAAAAACACAATAAACGAACGGAAGAGACGCGTTTTAAGGAAAACGTAGAAACTCGACTTTAACCCCACTTCCCTGAGTTCGACCCTGGGCCTAAAAGTGACAAGATAAAATCAATTAGGCCAGGTTAAAAATTTTGTAAAGAGATGGTTGTTGGTGCTAGAGCACCACGATCATTTGTTTTGATGATAACAAAACACGTGTTATTTAACATTTGCAATTTGAGTCCTAGATTTCAGGTCAATTGCAAATGTGGACGTGTTTAGACGGAGTTCAAGCTCGCATCCAGGACGGATTGGAGGAGCTTGACGGAAAACAGAGGAGGTTCGCGTGAAGCGATAGATTGAAGATAGAAGACAAGAAGAGTAGGATAGATTCTTTTTAATCCTTTCATGTACTTTTATCTTTATCTTTCTTGCTCTTTATTTTCCTTAGAAAATTATGTTAAAGAGCCTCAAAGTACCCTAACAGTAGTCCTAAGAACACCGGCACAACCCTAGGATACTTAGGTTTTCTGTAGAACACTTAGAAAACCAATATAGGGTTAAAACAGACTTTCCAGACGTCTAATTCACAAATCAGACGTCTGATAAAGTATTTTAAGACGTCTGACTGTTGTTTCAGACATCTGATAACTGTTAGGCTGGACATAGTTAGTTCTGTCTGATGAAATCAGACGTCCAGACCTTATACCAGACGTCTTAGAAGACGTCTGATGGACTTGCCAGACGTCCATATAGTGGACCGTTGGCTAACTTAGCAAGCACGGCAGTATATGACCGTTAGAGCCTTATCAGACGTCCATAGGTCTTCCCAGACGTCTGATAATTGACCGTTTTGCCTCGGCTGACCCAAAATCTCTTCTCAGAGATTTTCTAGCCGTTGCAACGTTTGGAAATCAATTCCCACAGTAAAAGTAGGTTTCCAGACGTCCAGACTTAGTGCCAGACGTCCTGTATGTCGTCTGATGGACTTGCACAAAAATCCTGTTTAGATCTGATTCAAGTCAGGGAGAAACTCGCATAGAATCAGACGTCTGACCTTGGAATCAGACGTCTTAAAGTGGCCTTCCAGACGTCTGATGCCAGAGTTAGACGTCTGATAACCCTGTCAAATGTAATCATTGTCCTGATTTCGGCCTGATTCTCTTGGGCTTTGCACCCAACGGCTATAGAACCTTTCTTAAGCCTTCCAAAGCCTTCCTAAGGCCTCTATAAATAGAGGGGAGCCTTTGCAACACAAAAACACACTAGATATACACTTAGAAACAACAAGAGAAACACAAGAAACACTTTGCAATACACTAAGATCAAGTATTTCCACTCTCTTGTGTCCAAGAAGCTCTTGCTCTCTAAGCTCAAGATCCATCATCTTGAGAGCATCATTCCCTTCGCGCACCCGCTCTCCCACCGTTGTCTACGAGAGTGACATTGCGCCGTTGCGTGGCTCACGCACCCGTGTCATCGTCGACGCACTCCTTGCAAAGGGGAGTTTCCTAAATCCTATAGAAGCTTAGGTTTATTACTTTGTTGGCTCTATAGGTTTGTTGTTTATTTTACCTTTGTCTTTTGGTTGGGTATTCGCTTTGCGAATTCCCGTCTCCTTCGTGGGACAAAATCCTTCTCGTGGAGAGAAGGGGTTGAGGAACGCTACCCTCGTACTTGTAGCGTGGTTGTATTGAGGTTGAATCACCCTCGTTTTAAGTGATTCGGTTTAGTGGATTTGATCAACTAGGTTGATCGGAAAATCCTAACTCGAGAGGGTTAGGTGGTGGTTTTCACCCGGTTTGGGTTTCCACCTAAAAATTACTTGTGCACATTTTGTGATTGCTTATTTTGTGAGATTGCTTTATATATTTTATTTCTGCAATTATTACGTCACCCCCTCCTAGTAGGAAACTTTCAATGGTTAGGTCTGAATTAGGTTAACCACTATACATATTTCAACGATAAAAACATCATATTAACAACCTATCCAGGCCGACCATCAGCTACCCGTCCGACGTAGAGTGTGGTTGCTTCGTTCGCTCCTAGAGCTGAAGGGCGTATTAACGCCATGACACACAGAGATGCCAGAGCTTTAGGTTCAGTGGTGGCAGGTATGTTACAGTTTCCGGCAGAATAGTTTACACACTTTTTTATTCCGACGCCACGCACTCGTTTGTCGCGCTAGTTTTGCTGTGATTTTGGGATAAGACTGTGTGTTGTTAGAGGATCCATTTGTGATCAGAGGTCCGAGTGGTCAACTGTTTGTAGCTGAGGAGGTTTACACAGGCTGTGAGGTCAGTGTTGGGGGACACAGCCTCCTCGTTGATCTGATTGTGATACCTATGGAGGACTTTGGCGTAATTCTGGGGATGGACTGGCTGTCCACTTACCACGCTTTGGTAGACTGCTTTGAGAGGAAGATCATCTTCTCCATACCGGAGATGCCTTCTTTTGAGTTTCACGAACAGCCAGTGGACGGAGGTTTCAGGTGCATTTCTGCACTTCAAGCGGCGAGACTTTTGGGCCAGGGGTGTGAGGGCTTTCTAGCTTGTGTAGTGGCAGAGCCCAGCCCCGTGACAGATTTTCAGAGTATCCCAGTGGTCAGAGAGTACCCCGACGTGTTGCCAAAGGAGCTGCTAGGACTACCGCCCGAGCGTGAGATCGATTTTGAGATCTCACTGGTACCAGGGACCAGCCCCATTTCTACAACACCTTATAGGATGGCACCACTTGAGCTACGAGAGCTCAAGTCCTAGTTGCAAGACCTTCTGGAAAAGGGCTTTGTGAGGCCCAGTCCATCTTTGTGGGGAGCCTCGGTATTATTTGTGAAGAAGAAGGATGGTACCCTATGACTTTGTGTGGACTACAGACAACTGAATAGGGTCACCATCAAGAACAGGTATCCGTTGCCGAGGATTGACAAATTGTTTGACCAGTTGTGAGGTGCCACGGTATTCTCCAAGATGGACTTGAGGTTTGGCTACCACCAGTTGAGGATCAAGGAGACCGACGTCTCCAAGACAGCTTTCCGCACCCGATACAGACACTACGAGTTTTTGGTCATGCCGTTTGGGCTGACCAACGCCCCCGCTGCTTTTATGGATTTGATGAACCGGGTGTTCAGACCGTAGCTGGATCAGTTCATGGTGGTATTTATTGATGATGTGCTCATCTACTCTCGGGATCAGGCGCAGCACGAACAACACTTGCAGATGGTTTTAGACACATTGAGACGACGTAGGCTGTATGCCAAGTACAACAAGTGCAAGTTCCGGTTGAGGGAAGTGACCTTTCTAGGTCATGTGATATCAGGGGATGGCTTGGCTGTAGATCCAGCCAAGGTTGAGGCAGTGCTCAGGTGGAGAGACCACATACAGTGACAGAGATCCGTAGCTTCTTGGGACTGGAAGGCTACTACCGACGGTTTATCAGGGGTTTCTCGCAGATTGCACGTCCTATGACACAGCTGACCCGGAAGGACGTGCCCTTTTCTTGGATAGATGCTTGTGAGACGTGTTTTCAGGAGCTGAAGGAGAGGCTGACTTCGGCTCCAGTGCTTACCATCCCAGACAGTAGTGGCGGGTTCGTTGTGTACGCAGATGCCTCTTTGTAGGGGTTAGGGGGTGTGGTCATGCAGGGTCACGTTGTCGCTTACGCCTCGCAGCAATTGAAGCCCCATGAGCATAGCTACCCTACCCAGGACCTGGAGCTGGCAACTGTCGTCTTCGCACTGAAGACTTGGAAGCACTACCTGTACGGTAAAACTTTTGAGATTTTCACAGATCATAAGAGCCTCAGATACTTGTTTGATCAGAAGGAGCTCAACATGAGATAGAGACGTTGGTTAGATCTCCTGAAGGACTATGACTGCAGCATTTCCTACCATCCGGGGAAGGCCAACATGGTGGCTGACGCCTTGAGCCAGAAGGCGCCCGACCACTTGGCTAATTTACAGGCACAGAGTTGGAGACTCATGGAGGAGATGGGCAGTTGGCGACCCCTAGAGTTACTAGGGCATTGTGGGGCTATGACTGTGACACGACAGACGAGGCCAGAGCTGATAGATCGCATCATCATAGGACATATGGCAGACCCATACCTGCAGACATTGCGAGATAGAGTACTATCAAGGGACCCTGGAGACTTCTCCTTTACCGAGGAGGTGCTACACAAGAGGGGACATTTGTGTGTTTCCCAGGATGAGGAGTTGTTGAGAGAGCTCCTGACTGAGGCACGCGGTTCCAGGTTCACCATACATCCCCGGAACACAAAGATGTATCATGGTCTGAGACGCGACTTTTGGTGGTGGGGAATGAAGCGGGATGTAGGTGAATTTGTACAGCAGTCTTTAGTGTGCTAGTAGGTGAAAGCTGAGCACCAGAGACCTGCAGGCCCATTGCAGCCACTTCCAGTGCCAGAGTGGAAGTGGGAGAGCATCACCATGGACTTGGTGGTGGGCTTGCCCATTACCCAGCGAGGACACGACGCAGTCTGGGTGATTGTAGACAGATTGACGAAGACGGCACGTTTCTTGCCGATCCGAGTCACCTTGGGACCATCACAGTTGGCAGAGAGGTATATCCGCGACGTGGTACGTTTGCACGGAGTTCCGTGAGAGATTGTATCCGACCGTAATACCCGCTTTACGTCCCAGTTTTGGGTTGAGTTTTAGCAGGCCTTGGGGACACGGTTGAGGTTCAGTACAGCACACCACCCTCAGGCGGACGGACAGTCAGAGCGCACGATACAGACGCTTGAGGACCTTTACGTGCCTGTGTACTGGACTGGAGGGGCTCTTGGGAGGAGCACTTGCCCCTCGCAAAGTTTGCATATAATAACAGCTATCACTCGAGCATCGGCATGGCACCCTATGAGGCTCTGTACGGACGGAGGTGTACTGCGCCCTTGAGTTGGGTTGAGGGGGGGACCAAGTGGGAGGTTGGCCCCAGGCTGATCTGGCAGAGTCAGGAGGTGATTGAGCAGATTCACAGGTGACTCCGCATTGTCAGGAGCAGACAGAAGAGCTATGCCAATCGAAAGCGCAAAGAGGTGCAGTTTGAGGTTGGGGTTCATGTCTTCCTTCGCGTTTCGCCCATGAAGGGCCTGCAACATTTTGGGGTGAAAGGGAAGCTAGCGCCGGGGCTTGTGGGGCCCTTTGAGGTCCTGGAGCGGGTTGGATCCATTGCTTACAGGCTTGCCCTTCCTCCCCAGCTTTCTGGTGTGCACGACGTGTTCCATGTGTCCAACCTTAGGAAGTACGTCGCCAATCCCAGTCATGTTTTGAGCCACGAGAGTGTCGAGGTGGGTGACGACCTGACCTACCCCGAGCGGCTAGTGCAGATACTAGATAGAGTCGTCCGGAGTTTGAGACGGAAGGAGGTACCCTTGGTGAAGGTCTTGTGGAGGAGCCAGAGGTACGAGGAGGCTACCTAGGAGCCTGAGGCGACAATGCTAGAGCGATACCTGGAGCGCTTTGAGGGTACGCCTTTTCGGACCGGATTCGGTCCTCTTTGAGTTTGTTATGCATATGTTTTTCTTTTTCTGTACCCTAGCTAGCTCAAGTTTCGGGGACGAAACTTCCTTTGAGTTTGCTATGTTGTTAAGACCCGTGTCATTAAGCCTTTTTAAGACGTTCGTACTTTAGGTCAAACGTCTGGTAAGGCGTCTGGACTGAGGGTCAGACGTCTGGACCCATTCCCAGACGTCTGAAAATCAAAATTTTTGTGTATGTCCTCACGTCTGCACATGTGCTGCATGCAAATAGTACGCGACCCTCGTTTTCTCCTCCTTTCCTCTCCTCTCGCCCGATGCAAACCCTAACCCCACACCTTATATAACCCCCCCTCCTCTCTCCCTCACACCACCCCCACTTCCAGCCACCCTTCTCCTTCCTCCAGCGAGAGCAGCGAGCAATGAGCAGTGAGCATGAGCGGCGTGGGAGGAGAGGAGGAGCAACGAGGGGAGAGAGGAGAGCAAGCAC
Organism: Thalassia testudinum; assembly: GCA_037157565.1. Taxonomy (NCBI): domain Eukaryota; kingdom Viridiplantae; phylum Streptophyta; class Magnoliopsida; order Alismatales; family Hydrocharitaceae; genus Thalassia; species Thalassia testudinum. The sequence goes on along the minus strand of JAZHRO010000015.1, from coordinate 16,129,447 downwards.
GCGACCTCGCGTAGGAGCTCGCTGGTGATCTCACGACCGGTCGACGCGTGCGCAAGGCGGAGGAGCACGTCGGGGAGGTCCTCTCCGACACTGTTGCAGCCAGAGCAGCAGGAGAGTGGGTGCAACGCGGCCACGCGCGACGCGAGGAGGTGAAGGTAGGTTCTGGTTTTGGGTTTTTCCCAGAATCATACCTCTGGATCGATGTCCAGACGACGTAGACGACATCCGGAGGAGGTTCCAGATGACTGAGAGGTAAGCTTCACGACGTACATCTTCTTTACGGATACGGCCATGCAGGTCGTTCCACTGAGGTGCTGTTTCGTGCCTTATTGAGAAGATTTTCGTTGACGTGTGCAGGATTCACTTCGGGAAGGCGCGAGACACACCCTCCCACGCAGTTCGGACGTGTGGGCGAGGCATCAGACAACGGGAAGCATTTCAAGACGTCCGGTGAGGTTGTCGGACATCTGGAACTGGGTCCAGATGGTCCAGCGGAGTTCCTGGATGTCTGAGGAGTGGCACAGGACTTGACGTATGGCTCTGGACTCTTTTAAGACGTATGGAAGGTGTTCCAGATGTCTGATTTGAGTAAGAATTACTATTTTTGACCCATTTAGGGTCCGTTTGAGGTCTGATTTCCGCCTTTAAGATACCGTTGTTTCCCGTATAAATTCCTCTACTTGTTGGAATACTTTTTATCTTATTCTGAGTAGTCTCTTCTGAATGATCCTTGTGATAGGACCTCATTCCGTTGCGGATTGGGGGTTTACTAAGGTACGTGGACCTGCCGATCAAGCCCCCACTACTCCTGGGTTTACTGGTAGAGTGGCTTCCCCTTAATCTAATTACAACCTAATTGCCTGTGTGGAATGAATGATTAGAACGTAGGATATGGCATGAATCCTAGGACTATAAATACTGGATTGTCTGTATTGAATGAATGAATTGCAATCTTGAATGAGTAAATAGAATGATAGAAATTGCTAGTAAATAAATAACAGCTACCTGTGAAACGTAAGGTATTGTGTTAGCAAACTGTTGCATGTGAATTCATGTTGCTTACATTAAATGACATACTATGAGCTGCATGTATATAAATTGAAATTGAAAGGGGTGAATGTTGGAAATACGAGCTATCTGTGAATAAACTGAATATAGAATAGAGTTACAAATTGCATGTGTAAAACTTGAGAATGGAAATAGAAATGATGAAACCTGGTATGGCTTGGCCTGAGAAACATGAGCATGAACCCTATGGGGAATTAGGAGTAGAGATCCTGGAAATAAATGGAATGGAACTAGAAATGTGAGTGGGGAAGTGAGTTGGCCCTTGAGAACGGAGTACCAAGGAGAGCGGCTGTCCCCTTGTTTAGTGTAGAGCAGAGCTAGCCGCCCTTGGGTTGGGACCCGGGGTTAGGATTGGCCACTCTATATCGACTTCTTGGCCCTCGCGTACACAGTACCGGGGAGAGTTACTAGTGTAGTGAGAGAGCTAGCCACCCCACAGGGCCCGGGGTTCAGCTAGCTGCCTTACATCGACTTATTAGACCCACTAGGCAAACCAAGGTAGTCAGGCGAGGGTGCACGGACTGTGGAGGGGCGAGACCCCGATTTGGTTCTTAGGGGCTAGACCCCTGTTACTGAGAGGGCTATGCCCTATACTGGTTTCGTGTTGTGCTTTGGGTGCACTCGCTAACGGAAACAACTGACCGCGTGCCAGTGCGGGGTGGCTATCGTGCGTTTATCGCGCATGCCATAATCACCGTTATGTCTGTTAGTGACCTTGGGGTGGTTGACTGGGTGTAGGACCACCACGGGGGACTCTCCCAGCCAGGAGAGCACCACGTGCTACTTCTACTCTTCAGAAAAGACTGCAATCAAGATCATTCCCACGAGGAACATTCGAGATCAAGAAAGAGACCTGATAATTAAATGGTGAAAGAAAGAATAATTAGTTAAAGAAAGAAAGAAATTGAAAAACAATAGCTACCTGTCCACCTTTACTGTTTAGTAGTTGGTTGCCACTCTACCTAGCGTTCGCTGACATTTTGTACTCATAACCTTTTTTAAGTCCAAGTGTTGAGCAGCCAGAGCACACGGCTGCAGAGGGTGCTGAGCCCAGTAGAGCCCAGTAGTCGTAGTTCTTTTATACTCATTTGTAATAGTGAGCAACTTCTTGTACCTTTATATTTTGTGCTCTTTCATTCTGTACTTTATATTCCTGTAGCTCGTTTAATTTTCTACTGTTGTGGTGGTGTGTACTGTTGTAGGTTACTTCTTTACTGCTGTACTTTTGTTACTGTTAGTTGCTAGCATGGTGAATGTGATTTATTTTACTCTTTTTTTGTTACTTTCTCATTGGACGACTAGATCTTGGGATCAATCGAGTCGGTTTGGTCTCGTGTCCTATAGGGATCCGGGAATCGGGTCGTAACAGAAATGTACTAATCTTCAAAGGATGTCATAATTGTGTCTAATTCAAGCTTTAAGTGTAGCTCTCCTATTCTCCATTGCAAAATTCATGTAGTCACTACTTTCATCCTTTATGCCATTTAGATCTTGAGAAATAAGAGTGATGGGTTTTCTTTGACTACCGTTACTTATAACTTGGATTGCTTGTGGTACTACTTCTAGTTGCAGAAGTGTCAGTACAATTGCAAGACTTTAATGGTTGTGACCTCTTTGAAATCACCTATATGTAGTCAAAATCAATTTTAGTCCAATTTAGGCTAGGCATGGCTTTGGCCAAGTCATAAGAAATAGTTCCAGAGGTTTCTTACAAGCAAGCTATGGTCACTTAGCCTACCCACTCTTCATTGGATGGTGTGGTGCTCTTCTTCAAAGACTTTGGGATGCTCTTCATGAATGCAAGAGTTTTCTTTAAACCCGATTTTGCTCTCTTCCTTTTTTCCATTGATGATTTATCTTTGCTAAATTACTTTAGTGGGAAAAGAGGATAGAGAATCTATTTAAGGGCGATTTCTTTTAAATTTTATTTTATTTTTCTTATTATTAGGATAGTAAGTGGGTTTATAGTAACATTGGCTAGAAAAGGGGCCTCCTCATGATTTATTAATTTTAAGTGTTAGTTGCAATTATCAAAATGAATTGAAAGTAAGCACAGTTTTGGATGCCAAAGGAATATTAAATATGAAAGTTGACTCATAATTGGCACTTGTAAATTTTGTTTTTCATTCCGAGTTTTTAGAGTACAGCCAACAATGGTTCTTTACTTCATTTTGGACATCTTTGTCCTTGTACTAGATCATGAGTTGTGGCTAGTTTTCTTATTTGATGTACTCCGTAGGTCTCAATTTACTCCCCATGCCTTTTCAATAGTTGAATCATAAATTGATTTTTCAGGCTCGATCAAATGCCAATCCCCCCCTTTTAGGATCCACGAAGATTGAAGAAATTCATAATCAAATCCATTACGATCCGATTGGGTTCAACTAAATTGAATTTTTTCCCCTTTGGAGTGAATTAGAAAATTTTTAATCCATTAGAAATTGCATTCAATATGGTTAAGCCCTTAATTCAATCCAAGCCAATCCATAAAATAATAATATTTTTGTATATATATTTCATCACAGAAATAAGTTTTAGTATTTGTAGCTAGGATATCTAATATTGATCTCCAAAATAAACTCTTATGAAATTCCAAAACATTCCCTCATTTACTACTCCCTTTCCTGAGCTCTTGTGAAGCCTACCCTACTTTGCTGTTGCCATTCCTCACTTCCCTTGATATTTCATCTTGTATGCTTTCAACATAACTTTTTAATTTTTTTAGAGATTCTATAATGCTAGTATAAAAAACTCAAGAAACAAACTATTAACATTAAATTTTAATTTTAGAATCGTACTCTTTGAAATTTGCATTTAGCAAATAGAAAAACATGTACGAAATCATGTGTTATTTAAAAATAAGAAAATATGCGTGTAGAAGTGAAGCAAATGAAAATTTACAATCGCAAACACAATTGTAAAACACATGCACAATGATTTTTGTGGAAACCCTCCTCAATTGGATGGAGAAAATCATGAAAGCAAGTGTCCTAGACCAGGTTTCTCAATGGAGGCTAGGCCATTCTTCCCTAGAGAACAAATAATGAGGGGGTGTTTTAATATATACACGTATCCACTCCTAGATCCATATACTCGTTTACATCATAACTTAATATTTCCCCTCAAGTTGGACATGAATATCAAATATGCCCAACTTGCTAATATTTTCCTTAAATCGTGTCATGGCAAGTCTTTTAGTAAAGACATTGGCAATTTAATCATGAGACTAACATAAGGAAGGCACACATTGCTTAAGTCAATCTTCTCACATATGAAGTGTTGGTTCAACTCTACATGCTTGACCTTGTCGTGAAAAAATTGGATTGTTTTACTAGATGATTACATCATGATTTTACGTATGTTCTATTCCTAGTTACTCTATTCTCAAGTTATTAAATTGTAAATATATCAATTTATGTATTTATTTACCATTTATGAAGAAATAATATTTTCTCTTATTTTTGCATTGAAGGTGAGAGGAGTAGAGTTGGAGGCAAGGAGACTTGATTAATGACCCTAGGGTCAAGGAGAATATTTTTGGAGAGCCTTCCATGCAAAATCATGGAGAGAAGAATAAAGAAAAAGAAAGAAACGAGAAAGAAGAGAAATTCATATAGATTGTTAAGGAGCAAGCATGCAAATAGGTTATGGGCCCATTTAGGCATCTAGGTTAAATAAAATTAAAAAATAGGCCCATCCAAACTATGTGGTGAAATATATGTGGCATTAATTTTTGTCCTAAAATTAAAGTTTTAATAAGATTATGAGTTGTTTTAGCCCTAAAACAACTCCCTTATCCCTAAGTTATGAATTTTAAAGATTTTTGAGAGTTTTCTAGAGGCTCTCGACTCTATAAAAAGACTTCAAAACCCTCAAGGAGGATCATCCTATCTTCTAGCCTCTCCTTCTCTTTTTCTTCTCAATCTTTAAGTAGGTGGCTTCTAGTAACCTCTAGTGCATCTCCACTTCCATCCTCTTCTACTTTTCACCACCGCCATGATCCTTTCGTCTCTTCTTGTACTTTGTTTTCTTAGTTCTTTATTTTACACTTAAACTAATAAGAGAGTTCTTTATTTGAGTTCTTAGTTTAGTTAAGTAATTCTAGTTGTAATCTTCAATTAGTTTATTCATCTTAACATTTAGTTCATTGATACAAGTCTTTTATTTTTCTTGTCACTTTCTTTTTTTATTTCTTGCATGTTTATTTCGTAAATTATGTTTAGTTTGTAATATTCGTCATTGCATTTACATTTAGTAATTTTGTTTCCTTTCTTGATTTAATTCCACTATTTCTGTACATCCAAAAATTTTACCATATGTTTCTACATGCCCAAATCATTTGCAAATTCATTATAAAAAAGAAAAAATTAATTTATGTTCCAGTCCTTACATTATCGCAAATTAGTCCATGTGTTTTCTTTATAAATCTCTTGTATGAATTATAAAGGTTACTTTTGCATGAAAATTGGTAGAATATTTATTTAGGTAGTTATTTGTCTCCAGTAATTTTATTAGGATTTTTCATTTTGAAAAATATTTATTCACAATTTTTAATTAGGCCCGTATTCTATAGTTTAGGCCTTATCTTTAGGATTAGCATCTTATCTTATTTCTAAAATAACAAAAAATGAAAACATAAAAATATAGCACAAAATATTAGTTAGGTAGTAATTAGGGACTTGGAATACTACTAAAAAATTGTAATTCGTGCTACCATGACACTTTTATTACATACAATTGCAATCAAGTTCGGAAATTGTCACCTAGGAGGTGAAGGATCTAAGCTCCTTTTTACTATATTTTCTACGTTTAGTTAAATTTCATTTAGTTAAATTTGTTTCTATTGTATTTACTTTTGCATTCAAGGTCACTAATGCATTCTCCTTTACTTGTGGAGAAGACTCAAATATTAGGCCAAGCGAGACTAGCTCAACGAGGTAAGTTGACTCCTACTCATAGTTTGTTACATTAGAATATTTTGTTAACTATTACATTATATTTCAAATAAAAAAATAATTACATAGTTAGTTAGTTAGCATTTGTGTTATTATCTCATTGCATTTAGTATTAAAAAGTATCTCATGCCTAAAAACCTACACATTATTAAAATGTGTTTTTGTTATTGGGGCAATCATCTTAGGGTGCATTCGCCTATAAAGCTTCTAAATTGCAGCTTTTATTGATTGATCTTTCCACATGGATTTAATTATTTAAAGGAAGATACATCGCCAGCAATAACTTTGCTTAATTCTTTAAAATCCATAAGTGTAATCCTAAAATACACTTGATCAAGGGGAAACCCCTAAAACTTGAATTGCAAGTTAAAGGACTTGTTTGCTTGGATATTGCACCACACCACATGCTAATTAATCTTTAAAGGCAACCACTCCCATAATGCCCATCACATTCCAATCACATAGATCCTCAACCTTAAAATTGAGTAGATGTGTCCCTAGGTTGAATTTAATTTTCCTAGTACTTTGGCATTTGGATTAAATCAACTTGAGGCTTTGTCTACTTGAAATCACTAATGACAACATAAGACGGTGTAATAACCATGCTAACTGTTTGGGTGAACCACCATGCAGAATGTCCAAGTGGGTCCCTCCCTCCAAGTGGACCAAGTAATTCAATGGTGAAGGGGACTCAATTTGGGTCACAAGGCACTAGGATTAGGTCCTTTAGGGGGAAATCCCAATTAAGACTAAATTTATATGATTGATTGTGTAGTTAGGGCACATTTTCTCTCTCCTATCTCTCTTCTCATCTCTATATTCTTCCAACATACACATGGACTTCAACATACACATTGCAAGTAATTATCAAGGACTTAGTGGAATTTACTTTAATCTTCTTAAAGAAAAATTTTGGGACCTTATGAAAGGAATGATTGATCTTCTTAAGGATCAATCTATTGATGTTGTTAGTGATTTACTTTCTTTAGGTTTAATAGATCTTGATGCACTTCAATTAGTTTGATGCACACAAGTGGTGATTCAAATGATGAGTCAACTACAAATATCAATAGATCTAGATAAGGGCAATTCAATGAATCAATTGACTATGATCAAAAGGATATATCTTTGACCTTAAATGATTATCTATTATCCAATGAACCCCAATGTGAACATGACGCAAAAGTATTTGCAGGAAACATTGGAGAACCAATTTCTATTGATTATTATACAAAATCCTATGGTCATGAAATCAGGGGTACACTACTAGAAATTTTAGTTTTGATCATGATTCTTAAAATCATGACTAAAAGTAACCTATGGTTATAGTTTTGGGTAGAATCATGACAAAAAAGATAGAAATGGTAAATTATGAACCACACTTTTGGCTAACCATAACCAAAACATTTTGGTCACGGATTTAGAAAATGTGACTAAAGACACGACCTTTTGGTCATGGTTACAGAAACGTGACCAAAAGTGTCTCGTGGCCCCCACCCAAACCAAAGCCTCCACAGCCGTGCCCCCCCTCCCCTTGGCCCCCTAAACGAAACCCTCGACTTCCCTTTCCACACACACGCCCCCGCCACCCTCACCCGACCCCCCTCCTCGCCTTTTCCGCCTCCTCCTCCTCCTCTCCCCTCCCAAACCCCCCGCTCCCTACCCGCAGCCGCCGCAGTCCCCACCATGGGCGCAGTCATTCCCCCGCGATGACCCCTCGCGCCTCTTTCTCATGTTCGACCACAACAACGACGGGAAGATCACGGTAGAGCTCACCGAGACGCTAACGAACCTTGGGATCTTCATGGCCCCGAGGGACCTCGCGGCAGCAATCGTGGAGGTGGACATCGATGGGGACGGGTGCGTGGATGAGGAGGAGTTTGCGGAGCTCTATAGGAAGCTCGTCATCGTCGATGTCGATGCCGATGAGGAGAAGGAGATGAGGGAGGCGTTTGACGTGTTCGATGAGGACAGCGATGGGTTCATAACCGCGTAGGAGCTGACGACGGTGATGGGGGCATTGGGGTTGGAACAATGGAGGGTGGTAGAGGAGGGCTGGAGGATGATTGCGAGCGTCGACGTCGACGAGGATGGGAGGGTGGATTTCAGGGGAGTCAAGGTGCTGATTAGGAGAGGCAAGGTGTGGAAGCCCGCGTCCATTCGCTTGCAGCAGGTGGCTTCACGGCCCCGCCTGTCGTCGAGATGTACCGGAGGACATCTGTTAATTGTTGGAGATTGTACAGTTGAGGTCGACCTGCTACGCTTACACGTGATGGGTATGAGGTTTGTTGTTTTGGAAAAAATGTGCTTCTGGGAGTGGGTATGTGTTTGCCCCTAACCTTTTTTATCCTCTCTTTGATCATTTGGCTCTTCTTTGGTTTTCCCGTTTGTGGATCCATGGAATTGTACATGGCCTTTGTAAATTGAGATCTATTATGGGTTTAATGGGAATGGGCTGGATTTCTAATCCTTTTTATGAGTATCTTATATAGCGGTGATTTCAGCCACTGATGTGGAATGGTGATGCTGATCCATGGAATTAGAGCTGGCTTTCGTGATTGGGAGAGGCTTATTCTCAGCTATATATTGTTGTTTATACTTCGAAAGCTGATTTTATCACGCCTCATCTTGCTTGAATGTGGCATAATATTTGCTAATTTATGAATTGTGAGCCTCATTAAAGGGCTGGTTATTTGTTGTGTATATAGCATGTAGTTGCTGTGAATTTGTTCAAACATTTATCTCAATGCTAGCTTTGACTGTTTTTGCCTAAGTTTATCGAAGGTGAAAGAAACACAATCTGTTCAAGAATCCAGTCATAACAATTTAAGGTTGTAGCTTGAGTTGGACACATTTGTTAACCATGCCTAACAATAAAAATATTTTATGCAACCTTTAATCGTGTAATGCTTGAAATCCAGTCATAACAATTTAAGGTTGTAGCTTGAGTTGGACACATTTGTTAACCATGCCTAACAATAAAAATATTTTATGCAACCTTTAATCGTGTAATGCTTGATGTTAGGATCTCATAACAATCTGGGTAAATAACGAATTATTTTGGGTTGCGGGTACCCAAGTATTGTCCACCTTCGCCAGCCACCCAAAACTAAAGTCCTGGTAAAACATTGAGTGTAATAAGGATCACTAAGAAGCTATATATTAGGTGATGTCACCAGAATAGTTGAACAGAATTAGATTAAGGCATCAACCTAGGCACAACTAGGAAGTATGTATGAAAACATAAGCTAGTTAATTACATGCCATTTCAATGGGATTTATAATCACATGAATAAATCTGAATGCTATCATTTGAAAGTTATATAATATATCTAATCAACTAACGTAAATTCAATTTTTCCAAGTTTTTAACAAAAAGCAAGTTCAAAATACTGCAATTAGAATGATATCAGACTATCCAGAGGATCCATAGAATTTAGGCATTAGGCTATCAAATTTGGAAGTTTTGCTGCCAAATGCACCATATATATTGCCACACGAGTAGGCCTGTTCTGATTACGGGGATTAGGTATATTTTGCACATATTAAATGCTTAAACATAAAAGTTGGTGCCCGCCATTGCCTTCATATGGATGGATATCTGGTTCTTTTGGCTGATCATGCTTGAACATAGGTGCAGGAGAAATTGTCTAAAGATGGTTCGTCTGAAAAATTATCATCAATCAAGGAGGCTCATATAAGTTTGAGACATGAATGGTGTTTTTAAATGTTATTATAACATTCTTATTGTTGTATCACTAAAGTTACGCAAATGTCATGCTAGCCAGGGACACTATCTCAGTAGAAAGTTTTCTTTCAAGAAAAAATTATCTCAGTAGAAAGCTGGAAAAACAATAAACTGACATGGTCGTTTAGTTGTAGGTGGCTAGGTGTTGATTTGCCTTCCCTTGATTCATAGGGAGGAGTTCCATTAGACTCCAAATATGTATATCTATACTCATGCACATGTTTTAATTGACCTTTTCATCATTTTTTTCTATGACTTGCAAGACTAAAGAGGACCAAAAGAAATCAGCAATAGTTTACAAGTCTGAGAAGAGAACTGAGTTAGTAGAAGTTTTCCAGTTACTTGGGAACTTAGGTGACCAATGGAGTGATTTGTTGGGTGATGCAACAAGGAATCGCTCGTTTAAGCTTCCAAATCCTATGTATTATATTTTGTGACAAGCTATTTTAATCCATAAAACCATGACAATGCAGCTTTAAATGCTAACAAAAATAACTGTTGCATTAATATCCGTAGTCGTGGGACTTTTATAACTCGGAATAGTTGTGTACGGTCCAAAACATGACAAGCTATTTTTTACAGGAATATTGTTATGCTGAGAACTTTAAGAACCATGTGACGTATTGTACTCCTACGCAAGCAACCTAATTCAACTTATCCAAACTACAACGATACCCTTCCACACACACCAAAAAAAAGAAGCCTAAACTTCAAAATCAGTCGAGTTGAGCCAATCATGTGAGGAGGCTTAATACATAGGAAATTACAGTCAAGTTGGGATTAAACCTTAATTTCGGATTTAAACAAGTTGGATTTGTTGTTGGTGGTTGTGGAGGAATTATTGTAAATAATAGATATGATGTTCTAGTCCCATTTAGGATGCTAGGTGGAGACATCACAATTTTCATCAGTGACTAGTATGTCAAGAACAACAAGGTTAGGTTGAGTGCTTATGTAGTTACATTTTAACTGAGCTTATCTTTATCTTGTATCTAATGATGCTAAGTTTACATGCAACAGGACTTGAGGAAGGAATTGGTGGGATCCAATTGCATTGTAGTATTCCAAGCAGGGCCTCCGTGTCTTTCTTCATGTGTTGGGTTGTTTGTTTTAGGATTTTGGTCTGATGTGGGGGTTCTGAATTGAGGTTGTTTTTGTTATTATGTAGCTTCAGGAGGTTCTTGTTGGGTTTTTTGAGAATGCTGTTTGCTTTAATGCAGAGGGCAGGAGTGTGAGAGTGGTGACTCGGGTGAGTATGGGTGAAGTGGGGGATTTGGAGCTGCATCAAGTTCTGGAAGTGCTGGAGGTAAGGGACCTTCTTTTATGATGTTGCATTGAGCCATTGGCTTTCGTAAGGTGCCTGTTTGTGACATTCCTTCCAAGAGATGGAAATAAGACATTGATGTTGTTTTTTACTTCGTTTTACCTTCTTAGAATGCCTTCCATACAAAATTTTCAAAATAAATAGGAGGGTTTGTTTTGCTTTGTTTTGCTTCACATATGCCTCCTCGTGTTCAACCCGGAGCTCACCAAGGTTTCGATTATTTTATTTTTGTCTCAAAAAATCACGCTACAACGAACATTTTTATTACTTAGCGGTTTCTTCGGATTAGTAGGCAAGCATGTTCAAGGTTCAAGCGACAACGTGCACAAGGCTTAAGAGGCAACACGTGCAAGGGCATAAGCGAGCAGGCTTGAGAGCAACGCACAGGCATCGAGGGAGAGGGGGAGCGACCACTTCAAATGAACTAACAGCTTAAGGCTTGTTCAAAACTGGTCCAGGTGCCCCCCTTGAGGTTTTTGGGCCAGTTTAAGGCCTAAACGGAGTTGAAGTATCACAAGGTACCGTTGAAAAGCTAATTAAATTTCTTATATGTTGGCATCCTTATACTTAATTTTTGGCCACTTTTATCTTACTGAAAATTCATGAAACCCTAGATATGGCTATTGAAATATGTTTCCTCGCCTCTCTTGTCTTAGGAATCATGCTCGAAGGTGACATAGCACATGCCAAAGCATGTACAGTACCCATAAGAGTCACTACAACCCCGTCATGTCATCATGACCTACTGGTGACTCAAGGTAGAGTGGTTCTACCTCTTCTTCTTGCATTTTATGTGTATTTGAACATTTTGTATTCCTCTTGCTGAAGTACACAACTACCATGTCTATCTTGATTGATTTTGTTGTCTCATTAATTGTCTACTTGATGATATTGGTCGGTAAATCAATCAAAGCTGTCAATGTGATAAGGTGTATCTTGTGGAAATGTAATAGTGACCTATAAAATGATTTTGTGACATTATGAAAAATGTAATTGTCTAATAACGTTGTTTTATTTAGAAATGCATTAAATGAAATGGGATGAGGTAAATAACCCACTAAGAAAAAACCTTGATTTATGATGCATATTAGAAACAGGTTACATGCATTCTTGAATCTTGAACCTAAGGAAAAACTAGAGAATGAGCTTGGAATGAAACAAATAAATTTGGTGAACTCTAATGATGAGGCGAAATGTGAAATCAACATGGGATATGGTTGAGACTTGAACCACTAGTTTGAGTTTAGAAAACAAATGAGATACATGATACGTTGGGAATGAGGGTGACAGACTCGTGTTGAGTACCAATGTGGGGGGATGAGCATGGTCCTGACGTACATGAGTACCGAGGAGAGCTGATCTTTCCCTAGTCCTCGCATATGTGAGTATCGAGATGAGCTGACAACACCACGGTGCGGTAAGAAAATAGCCTCCATGGGTTGGACTTGGGGAAGAGAGTGGACCTGCTCACGCGGACACTTTATTGGGCCCACATAGAGCCAACCAAGTTGGGTAAGGAGTACGCAGTGCTAAGGAGGTGGAGTGGTTTGGTTACTTTTCTTATATATACCCGTTAGTAGAAATGACTGATTATGTGTCAGCGTAGAGTAACTCCTCACGTGTTTATCGCACGTGTTATAGTCATCACTACACTGTGGTCGTGACCTGAGGGCGGTAGGCTAGGTGGTAGGGTGGGTGCGAGGCATTCTCCCAACCAAGAGTGTGTCCTATGGTCAACTTATAACTCAAAAATACTGCAACAAGATCATCTCTATAGGAGACATTTAAGTTGGGAAAGAGTTTGACATGTACGTAGCAAGATATAGGGGAAAACAAAGCGAGATAAGTCAAATGAAAATAGAACTAGCTTAAATATTAAAGTAAATATTGTTGATACAACAACCACTACCAGCTTTCGTTACATCTTTACTATCATGTTACATTTTTGCTACACTTCTTTTAAGCCACTTTACTCAGCTTTTACTAGCATCTACTCTGGTTGTACACTCAGAACAGGCTAGTGGGCTGCCCTACTCAACGGCTGTAGGAGATGAGGGTGCAGGGCCTAGGCACACACCTCAGTAGTGGTAGTTATTATACTAGCTAGTTCTATTTCTTTTTGTAGTTCCTCTTCCTAGTTGTATTAGAATTAAAACTCTTTTAAATTCCGCGCTTTGTTTCTTTTGATGACTATGTATTGCATTTACTTTTCAGTAATGGATGCTCTTTATTACTTTCCTTAAGTGCATATCTTCTTTACTGTGATTGTGATTGGGATTGTGGATTGTGTACGTGTGTTGTGCCTTATGTATATTACTCGTTAAACGACTACATCCGTGGATAAGAGAACGTCGATCTAGCCTTTTCCCCATACGGATTCAAGTCGAGTCATAACGGTATTTGATGTGGAATTTAACAAAAAGGTTTGGTCTTAATCCACAAGGGTTTGGATTGTAATTTAGGTACTGAAACCCAATTAGCTAAATTAATGGAAGGGCCAATTTATAAATAATAAAGTAGGAATAATTCTCAATTATTGGATTTGATCAAATGATCCCTACCATATTAGGATTAAGGTGATTCCTTATATATATCTCCTAAAGAAACACTTGAAGCCCTAAGTAAGTCATTGTGCACAGAAGAAATTCCTCCACCTCGAATAATAGAAGAAGAAGGTTTGTCACTCTTCTTCCTCCCTTCCCTCTCAGACTAAACGTCCAGGGCCATCATCAGACTTCTAAAAGGCTTGCTAGGGCCATCGTCCTACCTACTCCCTTAACTTCCTGGATGTCCAAAACTTCCATAACAAGTCTAAAGAAGCCTCTAAATATCCAATGACGTGTTTAAATGTCCAATATGTACTAGGTGTTGGTTTTTGACACTCCTGTTGCCAATATTTGTTAGTGTGAGCCGATGGTCACTTTGGGATTCGCAAAGGATTCACACCATACATGATTTTGGATGTTCTCGATGTCAAGGCTTCATCCTCCTATCAAGAAGAAGTGTGTCACTGCATTGAGACTTACAGTAGGAGGCATAACATGTGACGTGTTGTGCTATGCCACCCTTGAAGGCATAGCTCGATACTCATGGGAACCCCAGAATAGGAAGAAACTAGTTCTTATGTGGTTTCGATTTAGGTTATCATTTGATTCTTGATTATTTGATTTTTTAGGCATCAAAAGTTTTAGATGACCAATTTCATAGGTCTACCATACCCTAAACAAATTGTTCATCCAACGAATGATTACCCTTATTAATCTTAAGGAACATGATAAAGAAGAGTTGAGAAGAGTTGAATGGTTGGATCTAAGGGTTCTTATGTATTTCAAATAACCTATATTTTATGAAGACCCTCACTATTTCTTCATGTTTGATTACAACAAAAAGATCATGGAACCTTAGTTTATGTAATCACGAGATCATTATCTTAAGCTCCAATACCAATGGACACAAATGCCTTACAATGTGTATTTGTTAAGTGTTCAACATTTCACACTCAGTTAAATGCAATTAAACTTAGAATTGCACCTTTAAAACACAAGTTTAAATGAGAAAAGTAGATGCTTCTACCTTTCTCCATTTAACAAGTATCGGACCTTTTGGAATTGGGTTATATCAACAACTTGTGCACATCCATTGACCTCTCCTATTTGATCATATCTCAATCTTGATTTTGGCTATCTCACCTATATTGATTGATACATCTTCTTTAAGATATTCAGATTGAAGATGCTAAACTTAATGCTTGTTGTGAGTGTGATCAAAGCCTATAGGATCTAACGCATGCACTAGAAAGGGAGTGAATAATGTACTTATCAAAAAATGTAAAATTTAAAAGAATATTCACCATAGATTAAAAGCAAGTATAAACCAATCACGGTAAATAGAAAGATGACACTTGTATTTTAGAATGAAAATCCTTTCGGGTAAAAATTACTACCTAAGCCTCTTAGCTTAAGATTTCCCGATTAGTCGACGTTAGTCAAATCCACTATTGCACCACTTGAACAAGAGTGACATAACTTCTTTACAAAACTTCTCTTTTACACTTGACTAAGAGAAGAATAACGGGACTCCTAAAATAACTTGGGTCCTAAATAAAAAACAATAGGAATAAAATATAACAATGAACCTTATGGAACCTCAGAAAATAAACAAATCGAGCTTTTCGAGATCGTAGAAGAGCATGCTTTAAAACACACTAATTGCAGGCACTAAGGTACAAAAGCATTAGAGAAAATGAGAGATTTTGCTTTTAGAAGGCTCTTGAGGTGTGTTTTGATGTAGGAGGTCGAGGGTCCTATTTATAGGTATTTTTTGACTTGATTTAGAAAGTTTGTAACGACGACTTTGGTCGATCAAAATGAACTTTGGTCGTTAAAGTAATATTATGATCGATTCTATGTTAATCGATTAAATTAGGAAATTGATCGACTTGTAGTGTAAAGTTAGGATTTGACTATTAGAGACTTTTAATCGATTAAACAAAAGGTTTAGTCAATCAACGTTAGAAAATTGGTCGATCAATAGAAGTAAAAACTTAGAGATTCTCCTAGGTTCCTAATCTATCAAAGTTCAAAAGCGAATCGATTGATATTTTTAAGGTTCCTTACAAAATTCTAGACTCAATGAAAGTAAAGAGACAACTAAAGAGTCTTCAGAGATCTTGTCTAACGTAGATCCTCATTTCTTGGTAATTTGACTTTAAGTACTTAAAATAATTAGTCTACAATAAAATATAATTTTGTTATATCAAAATAAGAATATCAACACTTTTTAGGAGGCAACACAATGTTTATTTTACTAATTACTTTCTATTATAATATCATAGGTTGGTGACATTAGTAAAATTGAGTCAGTATCTTATTTAATGTAATCAAGAATGCCAAGCTCATCAATGACAAGCACCAGGTTTTATTGTTCCCTTCTCTTGTGATCTCATTCATTTATACATTGATTCAACATAAATTAAGGGCAATGTATGAGACAAGCATGAGGAGGAACGCATAAATTTTGTCGATTTTAATTGCATCTATTTTCTATTTTGATGAATTTTAGAACTATTAGTTAGGAAAGAATGAGGATGCATTGGCCCTAGGAGGGTATGATTAAGGTCTTTTTGCATAAACTCTTCAACTTGTACTTGACTTAAGTAACTCTGGTGTTTATTAAATCATAAATCTATTTTCCAAGTCCTTGAAGAATCATGTTAGCTAAAGAGCCAATAGTGTAGAAAATATGTGACCTATCTTTCCACCCTCTAATTTGAATGCTTTTGAAGTCTAAGCATCTCACCTTTGCACTTACACATTGACTAATTTATGGACAACTAAGCAATAGAAAGCTAGGTTTCCAAAGAGTTGTTAGATCTAAGGGTCTAACTTTTAAAATTAGACATAATTTTATATATAATTCTAAGACTCTCATAGGTATGGTTGTTATTTTACAATGGATATGCTCACTAGATGTAGAGTATTTAGATCCCAACCTTGCACTTGATCTCTTCATATTTCCATTAAGGGGGCATATTCCTAAACCAGACTTGGATGAGCAGCTTATTCAAAGAGAGAGAGAGAAAGAGAAAAAGAGAGAGGACAAATATATATGTATATACATATTTATGTACGAATAAGGTTAGGTGTCTCTTATGATGTCATCCTGAGGTGTCTAAGTATAGGGCCTTCCACTCTTCGATGTGGGCTGTGTAACAGTGATAGGTAGACTTGTGTCTAAAAGAAAACTCAATTTTCTACATTTACTCGCTTATCAACATCACGAGACAAACACCTAGAATTTCAATCTCTATTGAAATCCTAGGTGGATTGATGAATCAAAGAAAGCTACTCTTGGGGACCAAACTACATCTAATAATTATCTAAAGGGATTAGATAATGTGCATTTTGGTTGATACCCTAGTGTTGTTGAGTCTTCATGTTAAGTCCTTTCATACATTGCTATGGCTGGTAAAGACTGATATCTGCTAACTTGTGATATTCTAGCCCAAGAACTTCTATGTTGTATCATTGCGATTTTGTTTTCAACTTTGTGGGTGTATCAGTTGCAAACCCTTGGCAGATTATGACTTCCATTAGGGCAACATAGGGATTTGAAACCTTGGTACATACAATAAATGCAACTTCAATTGCTACAAATGTGAGTTAGGCTTTTTGTTTTTGATTTATTTTGTTTTCATTTGGTTCAATGACTAGTAAAACTCAAGCATAAGGGTGCGATTGCATTGTGTTTTACATATATTTCATTCCTAATTATTGCAATTTTTTAGTTATTAGATTGTAAATATATCAATTTATGTATTTTTTACCATTTATGAAGAAATAATATTTTCTCATATTTTTACATTACAAGTGAGAGGAAGAGTGGACTCGAAGGCAAGGACACTCCAATGTTCTCAAGATCAAAGAGCATATTTTTAGAAGGCCTTTTGTACAAAATCATAAAGAAAAACAAAGAAAATAGAAAGTAATGAATTGCACATGTGTTGCCCAGGAGTGAGCTTACAAGAAGTTTTGGGCCTATTTAGGCATCTAGGTCATGAAAAATCAAGAATTATGCCCTTATAGGCTAAGTGGTGGCATATATATGAGATTTTTGGCCAAGAATCAGAGTTTTAATGCAATAAGTAGTTATTTTGCCCTAAAAAAACTCCCTTATCCCTAAGTTATGAATTTCAAAGTTTTTTTGAATTTTTTATAAGTTCCCAAGTCCACAAAAAGGCTTCAAGACCCTTAAGGAGGATCATCCTACTTTCTAGCCCTTATCTTTCCCTGTCCTCTAGGTGTCCTCTAGGTTGGTGGCCTTCGATAGCTTCTAATGTGTCTCCACTTCCATTGCCTCCTTTGGTCTTCTTCATCACCTCCGTGACATCAACATGCCTTCCATCTCTTCTTGGTCTTTATTCTCTAGGTTCTTTATTCTAGTTCTTAGTTTGGTTTTGCAATTCTAGTTGTAATATTCAATTAATTTGTTCTTGACATTTAGTTCAGTAATACATGTTTTTTATTTTGCTATTCACTTTCTCTTTCAGTTTCTTGCATGTTAATTTCGTAATTCATATTTAATTTTATTACGACCCGATTCTCGGATCTATACAAGACTCGAGATCGGCTCACCTCGACTAATCTCATGACCTAATCGTCCAACAAGAAATAACCAAAAGCATGAAAAATAAATCACATTCACACATGCAATATAACTAAGTAGTAAAGAAAGTAGAACAACTGTCTCAAAACATAGTACATGCTACCACAATAACAACAGGAAATGGAAAGGAAACAGAAAGTAACATGAACAGTAACTAAGTGTCCATTACTCACTACAACAGTAGAAAAATGAAATAGCTGAAAGAATGACTACGGCTGGGCTCGGCTGGGCCTAGCACCCTCTGCAGCCGAGAACTCGAGTTGCTCAACTCCTGGTCTTGAACAAGGTTACGAAAAGACAGAGTCAACGAACACTAAGTAGAGTAGTGTTTACATTATTTAAGTACAAGTACAATAAAATAATAACAGGTTTATTTCTCATTTCTATTTATCTCATTTATGTGTTTATGGTTCATCTATTTCTCAAAGTATCCAGGTATTTCTTGATCTTGCATGTTCCTCATAGGAACGATATTGATTGTAGTCTTTTCTGTAGAGTAGAAAGTTCACGTGGTGCTCTCCTGGTTGGGAGAGTCCCCCGTGGTAGTCCTATACCTAGTCAACCATCCTGAGGTCACTGTCGAGACGTAGCGGTGACTATGGCACGCGTGATAAGTGCACGGGTAGCTACCCTGCACTGACACGTGGTCAGTCGTTTCCGCTAGCGAGTACGCCCAAAGTACAGCACGGAACAGTATAAGGCCTTGCTCTCTTAAAATAGGGGTCTCGCCCCTCCACAGTCTGCGTACCCTCGTTTGACTACCTCGATTTGCCCAAAGGGCCTAACAAAGTCGGTGTAGGGTGACTAGCTGAACCCCGGGCCCCGTGGGGTGGCTAGCTCCCTCCATACGCTAGTAGCATGCCTCGGTACCACGTACGTGAGGGCCAATAGGAGTCAGTATGGAGTAGCCAATCATAACCCCGGGTCTCAACTCAAGGGAGGCTAGCTCCACTCTACACTAAAAATGGACAGTTGTTCTCCTTGGTACTGCATACACAACGGCTAGCACACTTTCCGTCTACATTCCAAATTCCTTTTTTCCACAGGAGTTCTACTCCTAATTTCCCATAGGATTCATGCTCATATTCATCTCATTTATCCTGATCCAAATCTCATGTTTCATAACTCATTCCTCATCCATATACAGGCAGCTCGTGTGTTTATAATTCAGTTCTCAATCATAACATGCAACTTGTAGTTTTATAGTTCAATTTCTCATTTATATACAAGCAGCTCATATTTTAACATGCATCTCGTAATTATATTAAAGGCATTTGCTAGCAATTTATTTTAACCATTCATTCAAGTAAACAGTACAGCTCAAACAAACTCATTCATTTCTACCCTAAAGTTTATTTTACATCCTAAAGTTCAATCTGATTATTCCAACTAAGTACATTCTTATTTAAATTTTAACAACTGAATTAAATCACTCTATTGGGTATCATGGGAGGAATGAGAGCCTATGCTACATATCTCGTCGTCTCCGCGGGCCCTGAACACGCCACCAGTTAGTAACGTGTACCAGCGACTAATGTATATTAGATGAGCTCAAAACAATAGATACTCAACACAAATACATAGAGGAACTCGAGTGAAAAATAGTGGTACTTCGTTTGCGGAAATCTGATTCCGTTTGGACCTTAAACAGGCCAAAAACACGGTTATTGACCAAAATCAGACGTCTGGGACTAGTCCTAGATGTCTTAAAAGACATCAAAACTCACCTTACCCTTCCTGTGGTTGATTCAGACGTCCAGACTCCCTCTGCGACCATCTGGGGGTAGTTCTAGACGTCAGACAAGGTCTCCGGTCGTTTGGAAGTACCTCCGGACGTCTGGCGACGTAATCAGACGTCCAAAAGTACTTGGGAAAGTGCACCGCACGCCTTCCCAAAGCCTGCACCTGCATACGAAAATGCAGGCACAATTTTAGCCCAACAACTACACTGAGATCTTCTACATGGCGGAAATCAGTGCAGGAAGGTACGTACCTCGCGCGATACATGTTTTCAGACATCCAGCCTTAGCTCTGGACGTCCTGGTGCCTCGCCCGTTGTCTGGACTTCACTCTAGACGTTTGATACTGGAAAACTTCCAATACCAGAACCTCCTTGTAGCTCACCCCGCTCGCACCTTCGCCCGCAGCGGCAACTCCAGTAGCTGCAGGAGCTCAAGCAGCTCCTCACCAACGTCCTCACGCATGCACCCGCCACTGACCGTGCGAGCTCCGTCGAGCTCCCGAAGGTCCTCCGACCTTCCACGCTCTCTTCCTTCCTCTCTCTCATTCTCCCTCGCTCGCCCCCCCTCGTCACTCTTGTTTAGCCTTGCCATAGCCGCACAGGAGATGCTGGAGGTGGTGGTGACTGGTGGTGAGGGGATGAGAAGGAGAGGAGGGGTTTAAATAGGAGGGGAGTTAGGGTTTGCGGGGTGAGGGTGCGGGGAGAGAGAGACCTCTGCGTGCCACCCGCACGCAGAGCGTAAAGCGTAATATGAAAATCTCACTTTCAGACATCTGGGAACGTGTCCAGGCATCTGGACAGACGTCTGACTGAAACTCCAGACATCTTATCCGACTAAAAATGTAACGGGTCATTACAAATTCGTTCTATTCGTCATTACATTTTGTAATTTTGTATCCTTTCCCAATTTAATTCAATTATTTCGTATATTGAAAATTTCCAAAAATTTTAGAGTTAGTTTTTGACATGTTAAAATTTCTACTTGAATTTCATTTGCAAATTTATTATGGAAGAAAAGTAAAAATTAGTTTACATTCCGATCCTTACATTGATGCAAACTAGTTGCTGAGTTTTCTTTACTAATTTCCTGCATGCATTATAGAAGTAACTTTTGCTTTAAAGTTAATAAGATGTTTATTTAGGTAGTCATTTGTCTCCCGTAATTTTATTAGGATCTTTAGATTTCTTTTTAAATATTTATTCATGATTTGCAATTAGGCCATTATTTTGAAGTTTAGCATTTTATTTAGGATTAGCATCTTATCTTATTTTTAAAATATCAAAAAAATATGAAAACATGAAAATACCAAAAATATTAGTTTAGTAGCAATTAGTGCTTGAATATTTTTACCTCATTGTGAATCGACTAAACTCCTTCTATACTAGATTTCTATTTATTCTTATAAGTTCAAAAACCATTAAATGGTCATAATTTCTCACTACAACAATATAGTTATTACTTGCAAATTGTTGCGATTACCAGATTTATTGCTGCTTTATTATCATAATAAAGCTTCATAGGTAGATCAGGAGATACACCCATATCTACCAATGTAATCCTCACACAAAGCATTTCTATGATCGATATGCTATAACTTTGTATTCGTCCTCTGCTTTTGACCTTACACAAACAATTTACTTTTTACTCATCCAAATAATGGAATTGTTACCTAAAAAACTATGTAACCTGTAGTAGACCGCTTGTCATCCACAGAACCTACCCTGAAGTCTATCTCGCTTTAGTGATTAATAGTAATCCTTTGCCAAGATTTTTCTTCAAATAACAAATTATTCGATCCACAACCTTAAGATAAACATAGATAAGGGCATGTCGGGTTCACAACATATGTAGTGTTAGGCTGGGTAAGGGTTAGATGAGTTTTCCAACAATTTTTTGATATTTGTGCTTTTGATTATCATTAGGTTCACCACTTTTCAAGCTCTGATAAGGATTAGCTTCAATTGTAGTTGAAGCATATTTACACCCAAGCTTCCAAATTTCCTTTAGCAAGTCAAAAACATATTTTGTCTGAGGTAAAAAGAACCCATCTTGAGATCTTGCAATTCCAATGCCAAGAAAGTATTGAGTTTCTAAGATCCTTAGTCTCAAATTCACTGTTGAGCTTCTTTTCAGCTTCTGGATCTGTTCTTGGGCATCACCTATGATGATCATATCATCAACATACACCAGAGGAAGACCATCTCCATAGTGTTTTATAAACAAAGTTTGATCACCATCTCCTTACTATCTTGATTTTTCATAGCAACTCTCAATCATTCAAACCAACCTCTCGAAGATTGTTTTAAACCATAAAGAGATTTTCTAAGTCTACAGGCAACATTGCCCCTCTTGTTCATATCCTAGTGGCATATGCATGTAAACTTCTTTCTTGAGATCTCCATTCATGAAGGCATTCTTAGCATTTGGTCGGTACAATGGCTAAGAAAATGAAATGCCAATGTTAGAATTACCCGAATCGAGTTCATTTTTCCTACTAGTGCAAAGGTCTCTGATAATCCAGTCCATATTTTTGTGTGAACCTTTCATCACTTGCCAAGCCTTATACCTATCCACTTGCCCGTTTGCCTTGTATTTGCTTGTATCTACCCACTTGGAACCCACTATGTTGGTGTCCTTGACTATATCTATCACTTTCTAAATTCCATTCTTTATTAATGTCTTTATTTCCTCTTGCATTACATCCACCCACCAAGGATCAAGTCATGCCTCTCCAACATTTTTAGGAATATTGGAAGCAGAAATGAAAGAGAGGAAACATTTATACTATGGACTAAATCGTGAAAACCTTACATATCTTCCAATGTCATATCCAGAGCATTCTATGAAGCTCCCTGCGAATCTACAGGTTATACTAGCGTGGAGGGATGAATAGTATAGATGAAAATTTTAAAGTAATTTAAGTAAAGCAATCACAAACCACAAATAAACATTCACAAGTGCACTTAATTTATAGTGAAAACTCTTCCGAGTGAAAATCACTACTTAAACCTCCCATCTTAGGATTTTTCTGATTAGGCAATGCTAGTCAATCCACTAAAACTTCGTATCAATTGAATGAGAGTGGTACAATATCTTACAATGACCCTTCTCTTTAAGTACTTAAAGAGAAGTACAACAAGTCTCCCAAAACAACTTGGAATCCAAATCAAAATAGCGAAAGAAAATGTAATACAATATAATCCTAAGGAATCTCAATGAAAATTCAACCAGATGTTTTTCGTAGAGGCATTGAGCAGAGTGCTTTGAAAAGTGTGGAAGTAGGAGCGCAGAAGCACTATAGAGAAGAAAGCGTAAAAGCACTTTTTCTAAGAGATTTTACTTTGAGTGGTGTGTAGAAGAAGGCTACTAAGGACCTCTGTTTATACTAGAAATTTGGCCTAAAAAAGAAGTTGTGCAAATGCAGTTGGCTGATCAAAATTAGTATTTTGATCGAACAAAAAGCCTTTTGGTCTATTAATCAAATTGTTTGATCGATTGACTATTAATTGATTAACCTATAATTTTGACCAATTAATATGATTTTTATGACTGAACTGATTTGATTAATTAATCTAGGTCTTTGATTGATCAATGTCAATTGGTCAATCACACTAAATTATTGGTCAATCAAAAAGGCCTGAACTAGGTTTATAAGGTTATTCTCGATTTATGAAAATCGTTTTGAGGTTCTGTACATAAGTTCTAGACTCAAGAAAGGTGAAAAAATATAATGAGAGACTCCAGAGAAACTTTTGTCCTTTCCATGAGTCATGATAGAGACCTGAAAGATTAGTCCGACAAGTAATATAATTTTGGTGCATAAAGACTAAGGTATTAAATTTCTCCTTTTTTATGACAACAAAATTATAATTATGCAAGCATAATAGATATAGCTATTAAAAACTTTTGCATAAGAAGTAAAGATTTGACGTGCATAATATCTCCCCTTTTTTATTTCAGCAAAAATTAATATATAATTAAGTTTCTCTCCCTCAAACAAGTAAAGATAGCTATGGAATTTTAAACTTGTTCTCTAATTGCTATTTGTGAAATCATATAGGAAGCAAATAAGATGATAAAACAAGTGGTTATCATATATCATGCCAATCAAGAATTAGAAAGTGCTAGAGAATAACATGTCCACAAATATATATAGTGCTACAGAATATAAAGTGCTAATATAGGCTGTTGCAACATATAAAGTTCTAACTAAGTGATAGAGTCCATAAAAGGATCCAAACTAAGCAATCTATCCTAGAGAGGCTAGGAAGGCATCTAGGCTACTCTAAAAGTCAGAATCTAGCTCAAGATTCATAGAATCAGAGGGTCCTGAGGAGGAGGAAGGTTGGCCAAGATAGTGATGTCACTGGGCAAAGGAAGTCATAGTAGGCTACCTAACTATCTAGCGAGAAGGAGTCAGCTGCTGCTCAGGTGCTGCTGTAGTCCAATGAGGTTGAGGAGGATGGTAAGGCTACTACTACAAGCTGTGAATAGTCTCTCCAAGTCTATCTAAGAACTATCCTTGAGAATTCAGGTATTCAGATACCTGATGCCCATGCTATAGCAAACTAAATTAGTCTCCCGCTAGCGGTGCATCATCAAAGAAATCCTATCAGTCACATCTGGAGTACTGACGTAGTCCCTGCTAGACTCCACTCCTGGTCGTAGGAGGGAGTAGGGCGCATCGGCGGTGGACATGTAGCAGAGAAGTGCTCATAAGGCGGGAAGGATAGAGGTACTGCAAAAGAGGAGGATCCACCCTATGTAGCAGAAGGTTTGGCTGTCTTTGAGGTGGTTGGGGATCAGCTTTCTCACCACATGCTTCCTGTGCTTGCTCCATCTTAGTATATGTGAGCTTATCAAATATGGAGACTCGAGTGATGAATTGTTTATGGTTAATATCCATTGGGACATTGAAATGTAAGAATATGTGAGATAAGAGTATCTGAAACTGGAAGGAGCTGGTGGGTTTCTTATCCATCAAATATAAGATCAAGTGGTTCCAGTTGAACTGCTTGTTTCTTCATTAAAGCATATAAGGTAATGAGAATGATTCGCAGACCATTTTCAAAAGATGTTATCTTAGACATAAAATTCCATAAGAAAACCCAATTCAGAAATCAAGGAAGATGGCAAAATAAGGAGACTTAGCAGGGCAACCTAAATCATAGTGAGAGGGAGTGAGAAGAGTCTCCCTAATCGTATCACTCTGCGTCTACTAGTGGAGCTATAAAAAAGTAGGACCAACATTGGGACAACGAAGGATCTCAGTGATATCATCAGCATTCACCAAGACCTCTATCCTATAGACATTCGAGGTAAGCTTGATGTTAAACCCTTCACCTATATTTTTCAAATTCGCATAAAATAGGTGATAAGCCATAGGGTCAACACTAGGTATGCGGCTAGTTTTGGAACCTGCATAAAAGTTACACTAAAAAAGGTAGAGAATCTGGTGGTATGCGAATTTGTCCCGTAATCTAGGAAAGATAGACTCAAAATAAGCAAAGTCCATGGGACCACCAACATGTGGTGATAGCTTAGCAAGTATAGAAAAATGCTCGCATGCGGCCTCGGTAATAAAATAACAGTCAAATGTATCATCTCAAGACCCGAAAGAAGAAGCACGTATGTGTTTTGGTGCCATTTGTCGACCAAAAGTAATGTTTGATCGATCAAAAATGGGTAATTGGTCAATCAAAAAAGTCAGATGGTTGATCAAAAAATGGGAGATGGGGGTACTGGAATTGCGATATTTGGTCGATCAAACTGATAGGTTGATCGATCAAAACTTTATTTTTGTGAAAAAAGGGTGTCTCTGTAGATCAATAAGCTCACAAATGCACCAAATATCTTTACAAGCACAGTCTCACTCTACAAAAGTAGAATATTTAATCTTACAAGAGAATAGAGTGGAAAAAAGATGAAATAAAGAGATAGTGGGGAGGTCTATACCAAGATTGACTGTGGTGATTGATCAAGAGAGTAGGCTGTAGAGGGGGGACGATCGGCGGGGAGGAGGACCATGTCCGGAAGGAGGGCGATGGTGCTCGTTATTGGCGATGGAGTCGGCCGAAGGGGGAGGCAGCATGAGGAGAAGGGGGAGGTCATGGGAGGTGGGGCTTTTGGTCGGTGGTGTTGATTGGTGGTGGTGGTAGTGATTGGACTTTGTCGGTGATGGGGGGAAAGGGAGGGCTTGGTTAGTGGCGGCACGTGTGTGTGTGGGAGGGGTGCTCGATGGAGGGGTGTGGGGTAGGGTTTGATTTTTGGTGGGGTAAGGGACGGTAAGTGTGTTGTATAGTGAAAAATGATGGGTAAAAGGTTGTGTTTTTATATTTTTGTGTAGAGTTATGTATGGTAAATGTAAAAAGGGTACGTATTAGGTGTAATGGGGTTAGATTATGTTAAAGAGATTGAAATTAGAGGAGATTAGGATCCAAAAATCACAAATCAAATCCAAACAGATTTGATCGATCAAAACTAAGTTTTGGTCGATCAAAAAAGGAAATTCCCATTTAAACAAATGATCGATCAAAAGTTGGAGTTTAGTCGATCAAACTTCAAATTTTTGGAGGGAATTTTCCTGCCAAAGAATTGGTCGATCAATGTATTGTAATTGATCGATCAAAGATAATAATTGGTCGATTAAAACTTAATTTTTGATCGAGCAAGCATTGAAAACATATATTTTTTAAGAGTTTTCAGTGAGTTCTTTTAGTCTTGATAATCCCAAAGCACGACAGATGAGATTAAATCTATCTTTAGGTAAGGGTTTGATGAAGATATCAACTAATTAATTCTTAGTCTGTACAAACTCAGTTGACTTCATTTTTAAAATATGTAATCTCTCAAGAAGTGATGTTTCACATCGATATGTTTTGTTTAAGAGTGTTGTATAGGGTTTTAGACAAATTAACGGCACTAGTATTGTCACAAAGAATCTTATTTTTATAAGTTAGGCGAAAATCTTCTAGGGTTTGTTTCATCCATAAGAGCAAGCTAAGGATGCAGTTATGTATTCAACTTCTGTGGTGGGTAAGGAAACGGTGTTTTGTTTTCTAGAGAATTAAGATACCAGTGAATTTCCAAGAAATTGACATGCTCCACTGGTACTTTCACGGTCTATGAAGCTACCCGCATAGTTAGCATCATAATATGAGTATAGATCAAATGTGGTTGACTGGGATAGAAAAGTCTTAAGTTTGAGGTTTGAGTTAGGGACCTAAAGATTCTTCTAACAACATTCATGTGAGCTTCTTTAGGATTACTTGAAAATGTGCACACAAGCAATTGGAGAAAAGAATACCAAGTCTAGTTGTAGTTAGGTATAGTAAGGAGCCTATCATGCTTTTAAACAACTTTTGATCTATAGACTTACCTGTTTTGTTGCGTTTTAGTTGAGTTAAGGCAGCCATGGGCATTTCTTTTCCTTTCATCTTATCCATAGAGAATTTCTTTAGAATTTCCATGGTGTATGATAAGTCTACAATATTTTATGATAAAATGCCTATTATGTGGGTTCCTAAGCTAGTTAATTGCATTTAACATTGTAAATATTGCATAACATGCATCATCGTGCATTTAAAGTAGATTCTCCAATTTGTATATTAATTTGCCCATTTTAATGGTTGAGGATAGGGCAACACATTTTTGAGCCTCAGATTGAAGATATAACCGTACGGATATGCTCAGGGCGACGATCAAAGTCCAATGCCTCCGAAATTACCCTGATCAGACCTCTGTAACATCATCTACAATCCAGAGAAGATCAACGGCCATGGGACAAGGTGACGCAAATCCGAGCACCGAATGACAAATCCAACTGTACGGATGGATTCAGGGTGAATGTCATAAAGATTGACCTGATTGGACATTTATGGCATCCCCTATAAGCAATAGAAGATGGACAACCCAGATGGCACCATGTGGCGCCATGCTAGCCACCCAACACTACTAGCTAACCTCAAGAGATGTGCCCTCATGTGATCCTGACCATTGGATGGCATGGATTGGCATCCAATGGTCATGAAGCAGCCACATCTCCCCCTCATCTAAGCTCATCATTATCCAATGGTTGAGATTAATCTCTAGCCATGCTTGACGTCTCTAAAGCATGATGAAGGCATGATTGCAGCCGTTGGATCGAGATTCAACGGCCACGATCTCATCCCCAAAGCCACAGCGCAACGGCTTGAAAGCACCTCTCTCAAATGAGAGGCACAAGTTTGAATCTCCGCCCGCACCTCTCCTCAGCGCAATTGGGAGGCTATTGCGGCCGCTTAATCCAAGAAGAGCGGTTGAGATGCGGCCATGTCACACCCGTGGTTGAAGGCATGCGATGAAGGTGTGATTATAGTCGAGCGATCGCGATCGGGCGGGGATGGAGGCACCACATTGCGCCAACGAATGTAATCACGTGATACATGCGGATGTACGTGCGTTAGGCAAGATTTAAGAAGTGCTAGAGCGTGCTATCGAGGGTCCTCTGATGCGAATCTAATCATCATTCTTCCTCCTTGTGCGACAACTATTGGTGCACGGTGTTACTGCACTGTGCACGCACGCAGCATGCATGGCGTGTGTCCCCCACGTAAATTGAAGGCCCTTGGTGCCTCTTTTGTTCTAGAATGGTCCATTTCTCCACCTATAAAATTCCCTCCTACCCCCCATTTCATCCTCATCCCTTCCTACCTCTTCCTCTCCCCTTATAGAGCTAAGACTACCCCTCTAAGCTCCAAATCCTTGTCCCAAGGCCTGGATGCTCCATTAGGATTTAAAAATAATTTTTATCCTTCTCTCTCATCCCCATTTGTGGAGCACCTACAGCTGTCCTCTCACCACCCTTCCGGGAAGCAGATCCTGTGACAGCAATGCCTTGCCCCATCCCTTCTTCCGAGCTTCATCCTCCTTCCTCTGCCTCCATTCTCATTCTTCCAGGCATCGTCCAAGCAGCTCATCCTCCAAGCAGTGGTCGAGGGGGATTTTCTCGCTTTTCTTTTTTTTACTGCTTTCTAATATATATTTAAATTCCCACATTATTTTTCTGTAACAAAATCTTATTCAAGCTTTTATATAGAAGTGATTTTTGCTCTCTCTCTCTTATCTTTAATTATTTGCTAAGTAGATCTATTAGCTTAGAGAGATTTTGACCCGATTTCCTGTCTACATAAAATATCATAAAAACTACAAAAGCCCAAAAATTTCCAAAAATAAATAAACCAATGTAGATTTCAAAAGATCAAATGCCACCTCCCTGTATTCGACCCAAGACTCACCATCTCGGTTACAAATATTATTTGATTTTGACATGTGTTTCTTTTTCCTGAAACCATAAAACTGATTTCTTCACATGAAAATTTCTCGACTATCAGTGTACTTGGTTTGGGATATGATATCTCATTCTTCAATTGGTCAATTTGGAGATCAAGAATGAATTGAAGTTCGCCCATCATACTTATCTCAAATTATTCTTGCATAACCTTTGCAAACTCTTGGCATAATAAATTATTAGTAGCACTGAAAATGATATTGTCAACATATATTTGAATTAATAAGAGATCATTGTCCTTTTGTTTTGTTAATAGAATTGGATCTATTTTTCCAACCTTAAATCCATTTTCTTTTAGGTAATTTTTTAGTCGGTCATATCAAGCTCTTAGAGCTTGTTTGAGATCATACAATGCTTTGTGCAATTTATAAACATATTTTGGATGGTCAACTTTTTCAAAGCCTGGAGGTTGCTTGACATAGACTTTTTTCTTGATGAATCCATTTAGAAAAGTGCTTTTGAAATTCATTTGGAAAAATTTGAATTCTATATGGGCAGCAAAGGCTAAAAGCATCTGAATGGATTCTAGGCAAGCTACAGGTGCATATGTATCATCGAAATCGATTCCATCTTCTTGGTTATATCCTTAGGCCACAAGTCTAGCTTTATTTTTAACTACTTTACTGAATTCATTGAGTTTATTTTTAAAGACCCACTTGATTTCTGTTATGGTTTGAGACTCAAGTTTTGGAACAAGTTTTCAAACTTTATTTCTCTCAAATTGATTCAATTTTTCTTGCATGGCTACAATTCAATATTCATTAGTAAAGGCATCCTTAACATTCTTGGGTTCTAGTTGTGAAACAAAGGCTGTAAGGGTTAAGGTGTTGACTAATGATCTTGTTTGCACTCCTTGGGATAGATTTCCAATCACTAATTCCTTTGGGTGATCCTTCATATAGGTATGTCTTTTGGCAACTCGTTTGATAGATTTTCCTGAGGTATATTTGAAGGATCTCCCGTGTGCTCATCATCATCATTTGGAGAAGATTGAGGCATCTAAAGTCTCCTCAACAACATGATTTGTCTTGTTGTAAACTCTATAAGCTTTACTTCTAGTGGAGTAACATAGAAATATTCCTTCTGAACTTCAAGCATCAAATTTGCCAAGATTATCCTTTGTATATGAAACAATTGTATCCAAACACCTTGGAGTAGGAAATTTTAGGTATTTTATCATAGTAAATCTTAAAGGGTGTTCTGTTTAATATTGATATGATCAAGGATCTATTTTGTATATAACAAGCAGTGTTTATTGCCTCGGCCCAAAAACATTGAGGTAGCTTTGACTCTCACAATATTGTGTGGGCACACTCTTGCAAGGTTCTATTCTTTCTTTCAACTATTCCATTCTGAGGAACTTCTTTTGGAAAGGCAAATTCTTGTTTAATCCCAAATTGGTCACAAAAATCAGAAAAATGTTGATTTTCAAACTCACCACCATGATTACTTCTAATCTTTGTAACCTCATAGCCTTTCTCGATTTGCAATCTTTTCACAAATCTACTGAATACGTCAAAGGTTAGGTCCTTACCTTTTAGGAAAGATACCCAGGTATACCTAAAGAAGTCATCGACAATGACAAGACAATAGCAACAACCACTTAGGCTTTCGGATTTGGTGGGTCCGAACAAGTCTAAGTGCAGTAGCTCTAGGGTTTGAGAATTGCTAATCATCCTTTTTCATATAAAAGAGGTTTTTGTTTACTAATTCCACAAGAATCGCAAACTTTACTTTGCTTGAACTTATTTTTTAGCAATCCCTTGACTAGATCATTTTTTACAAGTTTACTTATGTTTTTCATGTGAACATGTCTTAGTCTTTTGTGCCAAAGTATTGTTTCATCGTCAGATGCAACTAGACATTCAAAGCTATCGCATTTGTCGAAGTCAACAATATAGATATCTTTGTATCTATGACCTTTAAGTAGGGTTTATTTAGTTTGTCTTTTATTTCGAACCCATTTGAAGTGAAGTTAATTTTATAACCTTTATCATAGATTTGACTTACACTAAGCAAATTGTGTTTTAATCCTTTAACTAGATGAACATTGTCAAAGGAGATGGAGGAGTTACCAACTTGGCCAGTGTCAATAATACAACCCTTGTGGTTGTTCCCAAATGTAATTGTTCCACCTTCCCTCTAGGAATAGGTCTTCTCCTGTCATGTGCTTTGAATAATTATTATCCATGATCCATCTTCTTTTCCCTTGGTTCTGTCATTCGTACAACTTTTTGAGGACCAGCATCACGAGATCTATAAATTGGCTTGACGCTTCCATTGAATTCATGGTAAATCCACTCTTTATAGTCTACTTGTTCTTTATGACCTACAAAACAAGGTCCCAAGATTTGTTTTGGTACCCATTTTCTTTTAAGTCCACGTTTGTTAGTCCGATTTACCATAGGCAAGGTACTTTTCTCAACTTTTTGGATAGAGTTAAAGCTAGAGGATTCATGATCACTTTTAGGTATATATCCTAACCCAAATCTTGTGGTAGTCTAGGTCTGTGTTCCTAGCAATTTTTCAAGATTACAGCTATCTTTGGTGAACTTATCTAGATCATTAATAAGAGTAGCATATTTTTCTTTAAGCTTATCAACATCTACCTTTAAGGTATCTATATGAGCTCTAAGTATAGTAATTTCAAGAGATAGCTCATTATTTTGTGAGGCAAATTTGTTTTTGAGTGCAGTTTCATCATCTAGAGCTTTTGCTAATTTTTTGTTCTCAATTTTAAGTGATTTGGCTAGATTATGCATTTCATAGAAAGCTTCTAATAACTCATTGGGTGTAAAGGAAGTTACCTGATCTTCTAGAGCCATGAGTCCCAGAAGTGCTTCTTCATTGGAAGGTTCTTCTTCTTCAGAGCTTGACTCGGAATCATCCCATGTCACTTGAAGAGCTTTCTTCTTTCCATCTCTCTTCAAGGGTTTCCTAGTCTTCTTCCTTTCCATATCCTTTTTGAGAAGCAGACAATCCATTTGAATATGTCCTTTCCTTTTGCAATTGTAGCAAATAACATCTTCCTTTGATTCTTCCTTCTTTCTCCAGTTCCTCTTATTTTTCAAGAACTTTATGAATTTCCTGGAGAGGAGAGCAATGTCATCTTCGTCTTCGTTGCTTAATTGATCTAAGTATTCATTGGCTTTTAGTGCTATATCCTTCTTTATCCCTTTGCTTTCATTGTCTTGCATATGTTGAAGTTGAACTTCATAGGTCATAAGGTTGTTGATCAAATCATCCAACTATAGTGTAGATAAGTCCTTGGATTCTTGGATGGTAGTAGTTTTCATCTCCAAATCACTGATGAGGGATCGAAAGTTTTTTTTCACCCGAGCCTCATTCTTGATGTTTTGATCAAGATTCCTCTAAGAATTTATGATATCTATGAATCTGGTGTACATTTCTTTTATCGTCTCTCCCTTCATTTTGAATAGCTCATATTTCTATGTTAGCAGATTGAACCATGTCTCTTTTACTTTGGAAGTTCCTTCATAAGTGATTTCCAAAATATTCCAGATCTCATAGGCTTTCTTGCACGTGGATACTCTGTTGAATTCTTCCTTAGAAAGCCTATAGAATATTGCATTCATAGCCTTTGTGTTGTACGTGGCCATCTTCTTTTGATCTATTGTTATTACTGCTCCTTTCAACTCCAAGCATGTATACATTGAGGCGATTACATCCCAAACCTCGAAATCCATGGATTTTAGAAAGATCTGCATTCTGGTCTTCCAATACCCGTAATTTATGCCGTCGAAGAGTGGTGGATGGACTGCAGATTGCCCCTCATCATATGTGTCAGCAGAGGACTTTGACATCTTCAAGATGAACCAGGCTTTAATATCAAATGAAGCTCCCTGTGGATCTATAGGCTATACTAAAGGGGAGGGTCGAATAGTATAGATGACAAATTTAAAGTAATTTAAGCAAAGCAATCACAAACCACAAATAAACATTCATAAGTGCACTTGAATTTATAGTGGAAATCCTTCTGGGTGAAAACCATTACTTAAGTCTCCCAACTTAGGATTTTTCTAACTAAGCAACGCTAGTCAATTCACTAAACTTCGTACCACTTGAATGAGGGTGGTACAACCTCTTATAATAACCCTTCTCTTTAAGCACCTGAAGAGAAGTACAACAGGTCTTCCAAAATAACTTGAGACCCAAATCAAAAAAGGAAAAGAAAATGTAATACAATATAATCCTAAGGAACCTCAATGAAAATTCAAACCAATGTTTTTTGTAGAGCCTTTTGAGTGAAGTACTTTGAAAAGCGTGGAAGTAGGAGAGCAGAAGCATTACAGAGAAGAGTGTAGGAGCACTTTTTCTAAGAGATTTTGCTTTGAGTTGTGTGTAGAAAAAGGTTGCCAAGGACCTTTATTTATACTAGAAATTTCACCTAAAAAGGAACTTCAAACACAGCTGGTCAATCAAAATTTGTATTTTGGTTGATTAAAAATCCTTTCGGCCGATTAATCAAATTCTTTGATCGATTAATGTGATTTTTATGAACTTCCTAATCTGAATTGATTTGATCAATTAATCTATGTCTTTGATCAATCAATGTCAATTGGTCAATGTTGAACACTTTATGAACGCTACTCTAACGTGTTCAGTTTTGAAAAACCTGTCGTTGTAGTTCGAAAGCGAAGAATTTGTGTTCAACAAATAAAATTTATACCGAAAAGAGTTCCGGGTCGAACACAGGAAGGCTGCGTTGATCTATATTCGCAATTATATTTTTTTTAGGATTTTTGATGAACAAGGCGATATAATTACAATGGAGCTATAAGATTAAAAAGAGAGAGAGAGAGAGAAAGAGAACATGCATTCAATATTTTAACTGTTTATATAATCAAACTAAATAAAAGTTACACTAGAAAGCGAAAAATCAATTACACTATAAAGCAGGAAAATTCTACACTAAAAAGCTGTAAATAAGAATGGGAGAGAGAAGTTATCTTCCTCGACGATTGCGTGGAGGACAAGCCGGACGGATGACGTCTGGACGAAGGAGAACGAAGCAGGACGAAGGAGGACGAAGCAGAAGAACGAGAATGGAGCAGCACGCCGTCGTCGTCGCGGGATCCACTTCCGAAGGGGAACGAAAATTTAGACTTTATCTCGTGAGGAGCATCACGGGTGTGGGACAAGCTTCTCTTGAGCTTTGGAGGGGTAGAGAGGAGAAGGAAGGGATGAGAATTTCGTATGGAGGGGGTCTCCTTTTATAGTTGCAAGGAGTGAGGGCAAAATGGACATTACAACTTCAAAATAATAAATGAGGGGTCTTTAGTGACGGATAAATCCGTCACTAAAGCCCCGACGTGGGCGTAGCTTCCACCCCCACGCGCGCTGCTTCAGCTGCCCGCGCACTCAACGCTATCGCACGCACAACGATCCTCAGCCGTCCGATCGCAAGATCGGACGGCTTAAGATGCGTCTCCGCCCGCTGCGTTGCGCGCCCGCCCGCGTGCGATCGCGCGTCTGCGCCGCGTGTTCAATCGCACATGGACGCTATCGGGCGCGCGTGGCCGTCCGATCTCCATCTGACGCTCCACCCGGGCCCAATCGCCCGCACCTCCAGCCCTCTGCTGCAGCTCGAACCCGCGCCCGCTGGTCGCATAAGCGCGCTCGACCGCTGCGCTACGGGGCGCGGATGGTCGAGCGGACTCTTTTAAGCACGGCCGACCACAGTCGTTGGATCAAGATCCAACGGCGGAGAGCGAGCGAGTGCGGGGCCTTCGTAGAATGCGTGCGGCCGTTTGGGCGGCCGAGATGGCACGATGTGGCACCATCTTGGTCGTCCATCTTATGGAAGTTGTAGATGGTGCCACAGATGTCAGATTGACTTGATTTTTACGTCGTTGGCCTGCGATCGTCGATCTGAATTCATCCGTGCGGTCAGATTTGCCATCTGAAGTGCGGATTTTCATCATCCTGGCCCTTGATCTTCTAGGGTTCCCCGGTCACTATCTGATGCTACGGATGTCTGATTAGGGCGATCTTGGAGTCGTTGAACTCCAATCGTCGCCTTGATCACATCCATACGATTGGATCTTTGATCCGAGGTCCCGATAAAATGTTTGCCCTGTCCAAGCACATAAAAGGAGACAATTAACCTCCATTTTATTCAAACTACTCTAAATGCAAGATGATGCATGTTATGCAATATTTATATCATGAAATGCAATCCTATGCTTAAGAACATGCATAAATAGATATTTTAAGTAGTGTAAATATGTTTACATCATACCCCCATGCCTATCTTTTGCTAGTCCCTAGTAAAAACTATATGCTATTTATAAAAGAATTAGGTTGGATTATTTGAACCTGAGTTATTTTCAATCATTAAGAAATTGTCTACTTAGGAACTGAACTTTCAAAGACACAACAGCGCCCGGGTATCAGCCAAAATGCAGACCGCCTTAAGCCCTCACCTTATTTAAAGAAAATTTTCTTTTTCTCTTTTTACTCTTTTCTAATTTTTTTGGATTTTCAAATTTTAGAGTTTAAGAGTGGCTTTCCATGGCCATTCAACTCACCCAAGATTTGATGAGAACCCTAAGCTTTAAGCATTTTATTGTGATTGTGATAGACTCGTTGACCGGCAGTTAGAACAGACTTCGGATTTCTACGCCTCTAGGTGACCTAACAAGTATTCTGCCTAAAGGTGTATCTTTACAACTGGTAGCTTTCTCCCTACTTTTATTTTTTTACGGGGTCAACACAAGGGTGAATCCAGTGTATATCTCTCTGGTTTATTCTACTTCTCCGCTTCTTCCTAAGTGTTTTGGGAATTTTTAGTGCATTTTCTGAGCTGGGTTCTGGACAACCGGTCGATGAGCTGTTACCACCGACAACTTGCCAACCATACTCATGCGGCGAAGTGTGGCGTATTTCTTTTTGTTCTTTTCTCCTTTTTTTGATTTTTTTTTTAAGTAGGTGGCTTCCCTGGTCTAAGATTTACCTAAAGGCAGCAAACAGAGAAAGGTCCAGTGATTGGGCTCTGGACAACCTACTTATGGGTTGTTACCCACGATAACTTGCCAGCCATATCACCCTAGAAGGTTCATTAGCTACCCAATTTCCGTTAGAATCACCGAACAATGAGTCAGTGCAAAGAAAGTGTGTAGATGCTTAAAACTCAAAATTCCCTCAAATCATAGGGCGGGTTGATAAGTCGTGTACTTATCACCCAAACTTATTTATTCCAATTATAATAGAATTAAGATGGCGAGGACTCAAAGACAAATCCACATTTTAGTGGATACACAGGTTAATTAAGTCTAAAGACCTAAGGGGTCTTTGTGTTCAGATCCTAATGTAAAATTTCTTAGGATTGAAAAGTCCTAATGTCCAACTAATCCTTCCTAATTTTTTTTTTTAAATAAGAAGAGAGACAATTTATATGGATTTCACAAAGCTGACCAAATAATTCAAGAATGAATCCACCCCCCCATGCCTAGCTGATGCAATGTCCTCATTGAAAAAGAGACATGAAAGAAATGGTAGAATATGAAAGATGTCACCTGGATATGAAGCTCGTATCAGCCTTGTGTCATATGTACAACTACTGAGTTTAATGCCGTCAGCTAGGCGAAGTCCAGCCAAAGAAGTCACAGAATGGCTAGAGCAACAGAGTCTGAGACGGGTTCTGGGAGATTACGGTCAACAACAGGCTTCGGACGTTGACCGTTGACTTTAAAGTTGTTACCCGTCTTTGGGTCAGAAATCTGAACGGCACCATTAGGAAAAATCTGATCAATTATGAATGGGCCATTCCATTTAGATCTAAGTTTACTAGGAAAGAGCTTAAGTTTAGAATCGAATAACCAGACCTTTTGGTTTGGCTCAAAGCTCTTGCGGGAAATCAATTGATCATGTAGAGCTTTGGTCCAAGCCTTGTAGATCTTGGCATTCTCATAAGCATCATTTCTAAGCTCCTCCAACTCAGATAGTTGGAGTTTCCTGGTCTTTCCAGCTAGATTCAGATCTAAATTGCATTGTTTGATTGCCCAGAATGCCCTATGTTCAATCTCTACGAGTAGATGGCACGCCTTTCCATACACCAAATGGAATGGAGACATGCCGATGGGCGTTTTATACGCCGTACGGTAGGCCTAAAGAGCGTCCTCAAGCTTTTGAGTCCAATCCTTGCTATCAGGCCTAACCATTTTTTGCAGAATGTTCTTGATCTCTCGATTGGAGATCTCGGCTTGTCCATTCGTCTGGGGATGGTAAGGTGTGGAAATACGATGATTAACACCATATTTGGCCAATAAATTCTGGAATTGGGCATTAGTAAAATGAGTGCCACCATCACTGATGATAGCCCTCGGAATCCCGAGCCTACTGAAGATATTTTTCTTGACAAAATTGATGACCACCTTGTGGTCATTGGTTCGAGTGGGAATTGCCTCAATCCATTTGGACACATAATCAACAGCAACAAGAATGTACTGATGTCCAAATGAAGGGATAAAGGGTCCCATGAAATCGATGCCCCAAACATCGAATATTTCGATAGAAAGAATAGGGTTTAGGGGCATCATGTCTCTCTTAGTTATGCTCCCGAGTGCTTGGCATCGAGAACATGACCTTGAGAAATCCTGGGCATCCTTGAATAAAGACGGCCAATAGAAGCCAGATTGTAAGATTTTTGCAGCCGTCTTTCTCCTGGAGAAATGTCCACCACAACCAGATGCATGGCAGAACTCAAGTATACTGTTGAATTCATTCTCCGGTATGCATCGGTAAATAATCTAATCAGAGCCAATGCGATACAGTTCAGGGTCCTCCCAAAAGTAGTATTTGGCCTCAGATTTGAGTCTATCCCGTTGTTGCTTGGTCCAATCCTAGGGGATTGGACCAACGGCCAAATAGTTAACAATGTCAGCAAACCATGGGGTATGGACACCTAAAACTGTAAGAATGGTTTCGTCCGAAAAAGTGTCAGCAATCGGAATGTCCGGACAAGAAGAATCACCTAGGAGTCTCGACAAATGATCCACTACCACATTTTGTACCCCGACTTTATCCTTGATTTCAAGATCAAATTCTTGAAGAAGAAGAATCCAACGAATAAGCCGGGGTTTAGCATCCTTTTTAGCCAAGAGATGTCTCAAGGCCGAGTGGTCGGTATAAACAATAACATGAGATCCCAAGAGATAAGCCCTGAATTTTTCCAACGTAAATACTACAGCTAGTAATTCCTTTTCAGTAACAGTGTAATTCCTCTGGGCTTCATCCAGAGTTTTACTAGCGTAGTAAATGACAGAGGACTTTCGGTCAATTTTCTGACCTAGGACAGCCCCGACCGCGTAATTAGAAGCGTCGGTCATGATCTCAAATGGGGCTGTCCAAATTGGTGGTTGCAAAATTGGAGCACGGGTGACTGCCATTTTTAGGAAATCAAATGCCTTTCGGCATGATTCGTCAAAAACAAACGGCGTTTCTTTGGCAAGAAGATTGCTTAAAGGACGAGCAACCTTCGAGAAATCCTTGATGAATCTTCGATAAAATCCCACATGGCCAAGAAATGATCTGATTTGTTTAACAGATGCGGGAGGAGGAAGTTTAGCGATAGCATCAACCTTAGCTTTGTCTACTTCAATTCCCCGTTCAGAGATTACATGACCCAAAATGATTCCCTCTTGGGTCATGAAATGACTCTTTTCCCAGCTAAGGACCAGTCGTGTCTTGATACATCGCTTAAGAATTATTTCCAAATTAGCCAAACAAGAGTCAAATGATTCTCCGAAAATAGAGATCATCCATGAAGACTTCCATAAACTCTCCCACCATGTCGGAAAATATGGCTAGCATACACCTTTGAAAAGTCGCAGGTGCATTGCATAACCCGAAAGGCATCCTACAAAAAGCAAAGGTTCCGTAGGGACAGGTGAAAGTAGTTTTTCCTGATCCTCGGGATGGATAGGAACTTGGTTGTACCCTGAGTAGCCATCAAAAAAATAGAAGTATTTCTGCCTAGCTAATTTTTCCAAGATTTGATCAATGAAGGGCAGGGGAAAATGATCCTTTTTAGCGGCTGTGTTCAGCTTCCTGTAATCAATACAAACTCTCCAAGAGGAAGCTGAATGAGTTGTGACAGATTCTCCTCTCTCATTAGTCACAACAGTAATCCCGGCTTTCTTTGGAACAATCTGAACGGGACTTACCCAGGGATTGTCAGAGATTGGAGAAATAATTCCTGCATCGAGCCACTTGATGATTTCCTTTTTGACCACTTCTCGCATATTTGGATTCAATCTCCTCTGCATCTGGCGAGAAGGGCGGGATCCATCTTCCAAAAATATTCTATGATTACAGTAAGATGGCTCGATCCCCCTGAGGTGATGAATGGTCCAACTAATTGCCTCCTTATGTTCCTTTAGGACCTTAATCAATTTAATCTCTTGCTCCTTTGTCAATTTAGCACTAATAATCACAGGGAGCGTATTCTGCGGTCCTAAAAATTGATATTTTAAATTCTCGGGCAATGGTTTCAATTCAAGCTGGGGTGGGGTAATGATTGATGGTAGGGTAGATGCTGAAGATTCAACAAGAGGAAGAGGTTTTGAGTGAACAAAATTAGTAACCTCTTCCGAAGATGTCAGGTCAGAGGGTTGCGGGTCAAATTCATTAACCAAAGAGGAACTTTCAATTGAAGAAACTGTCAAACAAGTTTCAATATTAACATTATCCTCATCAAGTTCCTCAATAAATCCACAATTCTCAAATTTATTGATCGCCATAAAAATATCCAATTTCATTCGTTGGTCCCCAAAGGCGATTTCCATGCTACCGCTTTCACAATTAATGTTGGCCTTTGCGGTAGCCAGGAATGGACGCCCCAGAATGATGGGCGTGTTCCTCAGATTATCTGGTACATCCATGTCAAGGACAAGGAAATCTACAGGAAAATAGAAATCCTTAACCTTAACTATAACATCTTCAATAACGCCTCGCGGGTTTGTGATCGAACAGTCTACTAACTGTAGCGTTACTGAAGTTGGCTGAAGTTCACCTAACCCAAACTTCTCATAAAGAGAAGTCGGAATTAGGTTGATGGATGCGTTGAGATCCAAAAGTGCTCTATCAAATGTGTAATCTCCGATAACGCAAGAAATCAAAGGAGCACCAGGATCTCTCCTTTTCTGAGGGAGGTAGTGCAGGATAACAGAGCTAGCCTGCTCGGAGAGTACCACCTTCCTTGGAACAGATTCTCTCGACTTACGCTTTTGTGTACATAATTCCTTTAAAAATTTTGCGTAAGCCGGTATGTGCTTGATAGCATCAAGGAGTGGAATATTGATCTCAACACTCTTAAATAAATTCAGAAGCTCCTCATTGCTATCAACAGACTTCTTCTTTGCTTTGGTTAAGGCTTCAGGAAAAGGAACATGAGTCAGATCTTTGGAATCAGGTTCCTGAGCCTTGATTTCACCTCTAGAATTCTCCTCTCTCTCCTCAGATTCTTCGGGATTCAAAAGATCAGAATAGTGTGGTTGTGGATCCTGAGTCTTCTTACCACTCCTTAAAGTTACAGAATTTGCAGAAGCGTAAGAATTTGGGTCTTGGGGAGGATTAGGAAAGATTGGAGGGACTTGATTGACCATGAATTGTTGATTTGCAGAAGAAGAAGACGAGGAACCCTGCTCAACCACCTGAGCATGTGCGTGCGGGTCCCTCTAATTTCCGTACCCTTGGGCTTGATTGCCCGAATTCATAATGTTTTGCTGGTTGGGTACGGGTTGGGATGGTAGAGATCCTAGTTGACGAGAGTTAGCAATGAGCCCGGATTGCAAGTTGTCCAGCAAGTTTTTCATTTGCTGCATGAGCTGGAGCATAGATCCTTGCATCTCTACCATTTGACGGTTCAAATCAGCCTGCCCTGCGGGTTGACGGGCATTCCAAGCTGGCTGATTGACCTGATTTGGAGGCAACTGAGTATATACTTGACCCTGACCCATTGGTCGTTGCGGAGCATAGTTGCCGGGTCGGAATTGGGTCTGTTGCCTCGGATTTTTCCAAGA
Source organism: Thalassia testudinum (assembly GCA_037157565.1). Taxonomy (NCBI): domain Eukaryota; kingdom Viridiplantae; phylum Streptophyta; class Magnoliopsida; order Alismatales; family Hydrocharitaceae; genus Thalassia; species Thalassia testudinum. The sequence continues at coordinate 16,088,074 of JAZHRO010000015.1, read as the reverse complement.
GAAGTTAGGGTGGTTTCTCCAACCTGGATTTTAGGCATTCGAGTAGGGGTTAGATCTAACATTCTCTTGTACAGCACAGACATTCTCATAGGGTGAGGATGGAGAGAAAGAAAGGGAAGGATCAGAAAAACTGGGATCAAGGGCCCCAGTTGGGAACCCATGGGGTTCCGAAAAATGCTGACTCATAGGTTGAGTCGTATCGAGTTGATTCACGAACTCCCGTCCAGAAGGAGCTCGTGAGGAATGGAATCCTGAATTTTGGGATTGAGTGGATTGAGAGTTGTTCATAGAATTGTCAGCCATCCACTCTTCCATTCTTTTAGCAACCAAGTCCACTTTATCAAGTTTATTACAAATCAATTCCATATCAAATGAATGAGAGTCATGGACTTCATTGACATTTGATCTGGGTTGCTGGGACCGGTTAAAAGTATCCATGGAGGCATGATTAATTGAATTCTCACTCATTTCCTCAAATAAATCATGTGCACTATCTGCATCTTTATTAAGGAAATTGCCTCCGCAAGAAGCATCCACATGGTTTCTGAGTTGCTCATTCAACCCATGATAGAAGATCTGCACGAGTTGCCATTTCGGCACCTCGTGGTGTGGACACCTCCGCAATAAGTCTTGGAATCTCTCCCAGGCCACATGAAACTGCTCCCCCGACCACTGGGTAAAGGTAGTGATTGCCCGTCTCAAAGCATTGGTACGACCCACTGGGAGGAATTTCTTTAGAAAGGTCGATTTCAACTCATTCCAAGTTGTAATTGGTCTTCCTATTGTCCTATACCAATGCACGACTTTATCCCTAAGAGAGTGGGGGAAGAGTCTCATGATCATTTGCTCCTCGTTAACGTTTCGAGCCTTGGTGGTCTAGACTAAAGTGGTCAAATCTTCTATGTGCTGAAACGGATCTTCGGAGCCAAGCCCATGATAATGTTTAATCAGGCTTAACACCCGGGGCTTGATTTCTACGTCACCGGCTGGAATCTGGACGCCGGGACGTTCCCCGTAATTTGAAGGATCATAAAAATCCTTCAAGGGCTGAGCGCCCTGCATTCTCTGCATTTGTTTCAGCTGCCTTCGAAATTCTTCCTATGGATTTTCAAGCAGAGGAGGCTGTTGTTCGGCCATGGGATCAAATTAACCAAAATCTAACTTGCACCTCCTAGAATGTTCTAACGATCCTTCCAATCGGGGATTCAATGACCGTCTTCCCAACATAAACTAGGAGAAGGTCGGAAGGACTGGGGATAGGGACCCTGCAGCACAACAAAACAAGGTTGTCCTTAAGTGGGGTAGCCTAAGGATCTACTGACTCCCAAAACCAGCCTTAAGACTATAAGTGATTTACTCTACTTGCATTTGTTTAATCCAACCAGTTAGAAGGAGGGACTGGGGAGAAGGTTCTTCCCTTGGCTTTCGCCTCCGATTCCTAGTGTACCCCCCAGCCGTGGTCGTTTGACGCTACTCCCCTAGCTAGACATCAGATTAATCAGTACAAGTAGGTTAATCAAAAACAATCTCAGACTAGGCCCTGAAGAGCGAATCAAACCTTAAGGCCAACGTCTACTCAATTTTATTAAGGCCTGGGATTGTGGTGCTTATGGAATGTGATGGGCCCTTACAATGGGTTGTGCCCTTAATGATTGATTGTGATTTGTGTAAGTGCGTGCACAACCAGGGTTTTCAAGCAAGATTGTTGATAATGCGTGAATTTTAATGTTCAAATCTTGCTTAAGTAGCTTTTGGGTTTCAAATTAGGTGAATTGCAATCAAGTTTCTAGGCAAACCAAGTTGTAAAACACGGGTGAAGATTGTTTTCCTTTAAAATCAGAAAGAAAGTGGAGTGCCTGGAATATACCTAGATTGAAAACCCTAAGGAGGAGCTACTTGATGAGTTGGTTTTAAATAAAGTGGTGCGGCCCAAACAACTCAAACAATTGGCCACAATTGCACCACTAAGTTAGGCACTCAAAGATGGTTAACCTAGAATGATTTCTACTCTGTTATGTGTTGCTTTGTGTATACCGGTTCCACAGATCAGAACCCGGTTGAGTAGAAAACAAATCAAGTTCATCAAGTGCCTTGAATGTGGGTGTGTGTTGTGTGTTTGTTGAAAATTACCCCACAAGATTATCTTTTTGTTATTTTTTTTATGAATGAGGGTGGAATGAACGTGAGTGGAAATCCAAACAACCAAACTATTCCTAGGATTTATGCAAACATCTAGGTTACTTGGGATTTGGATTTAATGTGGCGAATGAAATCTATGGAAGGGGTAAGAATGGGGAAACACTTACAGTTGTCTTCAACTGCACTTTACTCCAGTCTACCGCTTGTTGATTCCTTGATGGAGGTCTCTGCAAAACAATAGACACAAGAGAAAGCTAGTCAGAAAACAAATAAAGTGCAAGAAATGCGAAGAAAAGATCGGAAATCTTTGCCTCCCCGGCAACGGTGCCAAAATGTTGAACACTTTATAAATGCTACGCTAACGTGTTCGATTTTGGAAAACCTGTCGTTGTAGTTCGAAAGCAAAGAATTAGTGTTCAACAAATAAAATTTATACCGAAAAGAGTTCCGGGTCGAACACAGGGAGGCTACGTTGATCTATATTTACAATTATATTTTTTTTAGGATTTTTGATAAACAAGGCGATATAATTACAATGGAGCTATCAGACTAAGAAGAGAGAGAGAGCGAGAAAGAGAACATGCATTCAATATTTTAACTATTTACATAATCAAACTAAATAAAAGTTACACTAGAAAGCAGAAAATCAATTACACTATAAAGCAGGAAAATTCTACACTAAACAGCTGTAAATAAGAATGGGAGAGAGAAGTTATCCTCCTCGACGATTGCTTGGAGGACGAGCCAGACGGGATGACGTCTGGACGAAGGAGAATGAAGCAGGACGAAAGAGGACGAAGTAGAAGAACGAGAACGGAGCAGCACGCCGTCGTCGTCGCGGGATCCACTTCCGAAGGGGAACGAAAATTTAGACTTTATCTCATGAGGAGCATCACGGGTGTGGGACAAGCTTCTCTTGAGCTTTGGAGGGGTAGAGAGGAGAAGGAAGGGATGAGAATTTCGTATGGAGGGGGTCTCCTTTTATAGTTGCAAGGAGTGGGGGCAAAATGGACATTACAACTTCAAAATAATAAATGAGGGGTCTTTAGTGACGGATAAATCCGTCACTAAAGCCCCGACGTGGGCGTAGCTTCCATGCCCACGCGCGCCGCTTCAGCTGCCCGTGCACTCAACGCTATCGCACGCACAACAATCCTCAGCTTTTCTTAAGATGCGTCTCCGCCCGCTGCGTTGCGCGCCCGCCCGCGTGCGATCGCGCGTCTGCGCCGCGTGTTCAATCGCACATGGACGCTATCGGGCGCGCGTGGCCGTCCGATCTCCATATGACGCTCCACCCGCGCCCAATCGCCCGCGCCTCCAGCCCTCTGCTGCGGCTCGAACCTACGTCCGCTAGTCGCGTAAGCGCGCTCGACCGCTGCGCTACGGGACGCGGATGGTCGAGCGGACGCTTTTAAGCACAGCCGACCATAGCCGTTGGATCAAGATCCAAAGGCGGAGAGCGAGCGGTGCGGGGCCTTCGTAGAATGCGTGCGGCCGTTTGGGTGGCCGAGATGGCGCCACGTGGCGCCATCTTGGTCGTCCATCTTCTGAAAGTTGTAGATGGTGCCACAGATGTCGGATTGACTTGATTTTTGCGTCATTGGGCTGCGATTGTCGATCCGAATTCATCCGTGTGGTTAGATTTATCATCTGAAGTGCGGATTTTCACCATCCTGGCCCTTGATCTTCTAGGATTCCCCGGTCACTATCTGATGCTACGGATGTCTGATTAGGGCGATCTTGGAGTCGTTGAACTCCAATCGTTGCCCTGATCACATCCATACGGTTGGATCTTTTATCCGAGGCCCCGATAAAATGTTTTCCCTGTCCAAGCACATAAAAGGAGACAATTAACCTCTATTTTATTCAAACTAATCTAAATGCAAGATGATGCATGTTGTGCAATATTTATATCATGAAATGCAATCCTATGCTTAAGAACATGCATAAATAAACATTTTAAGTAGTGTAAATGTGTTTACATCAGTCAATCACACTAAATTATTGGTTGATCAAAAAGGCCTGAACTAGATTTCTAAGGTTATTCTCGATTTATGAAATTCATTTTGAGGTTCCATACACAAGCTCTAGACTCAAGAAAGATGAAAAAATATAATGAGAGACTCTAAAGAAGCTGTTGTCCTTTCCATGAGTCATGATAGTGACCTAAAAGATTTGTCGGATATATAGTATAATTTTAGTTCATTAAAGCTAAGGTATTAACATTCTATATTTCTCTAAGTTCACCAAATTTCCCTTCTTTGATGTCTCTAGGCTATGCTGCCATTGATTGTAATGCTCTCATTATTTTCATCGCTTATCCCTACATCTTCAACTTAAACCTCATCAGATTCAACAAGGGCACATAGGGATGTCATTGGTACCTGGTGTTGGATTTTGAAATGAAGAGGAAGTGGGAATGGAATTAATGCTGGTATTATTCTTGAAAAGGGAATAAGGATAGAGGTGGACACTTTTTTCCATACATCCTCTTGTTAGGAGTTGAAGAAGGGCGAAATAGTACTAGAGGGGAGGTGAATGGTGCTCGTTCTTCGACTTCAAATTAAAATTAAAAATTCTTAAGGTGTTAGCTTATCGAGATTATCTTATCAAATTATTTCCATGTGAATATCCAATATATCAAGCATAAGTAAACCCACAGGTATCAAGATCAAATATGTAGACCACAATTGACTCTAGGATTTATAGTGGAAAACCTGTAGGGGAAAACACAACTATCTAAGGCTTCCCACCTCAGGATTTCCTTGTGATCACCCATCACAAAATCCACCAAGTCAAAAGCAGGTTACTAATGGGTGTAACCCAAAGTATTACAACATTTAGTTTCTCCCAAACCAATCAATCCCTGATAGGTCCTTGATCAATCAACACCAAAATGGTTCACAAGTAGCTCAAACCTCGAACATAGTTAACCAAGTGATATGCCAACCACTTTTTAATCAATACCTTCTTGACCACAAGTCACAATACAATTAACATGATCACATGCCATAGATATGACATTTAAGTACAAGAAAAATAATCAGATACAAATAATCCTATAGCTTCAAACAAGATATATTAAGTAATTCAATATGCATCAAGTTAACAAGATTAAGTATGCTTCTCTACGAATCTTAAAATTCAAAATTTAAAATTACTACACTTTTGAGAAGCTAGTAGGCAAATGTCTCCAGTATAAATGGTGACGAGGCTTCTTCCTTAGATTTAACAATAATATCCTCACCTAGAATCGCTTTCGCCTAGATTTTCCTCCTTTGTAAATTCTTCTCAAATTTAATTTGCCAAAATTTTAGCAAAGATTCCTTTAAAATCTTCATTCACTATCAAAGCATAGGAATCACTTTTGCAAAGCTTCCTCCTTCTAGAACCACTTTCTAGAATCTCCATAATCAGTTTGGTAAAACTTCATCTAAAATCGCTTCTCTCAAAATCACTTCTCTCAGAATCTCCTAAAATAGTTTCTCTCAAAATCACTTCACACAGAATCTCCTAAAATAGCTTCTCTCAAAATCACTAGAATCTCAAAATCTACTTCTAGAATAACTTCTCTCAAAATCATTAAAATCTCAAAATCATGCTATAAGGCAGAGAGAGAGAGGGAGCGGAAAAGCTTTACTAATGAGCAACTTCAATTACTTGTGGTGTGTGTTGGAATGCCTCTACTTCACCTAGGTAGACCTCACCTTTGAAAGTGACTAGGTGTCACCCTTACAACAACTAAATATCATTGGCAAATTAGTCATTTTTCTAAACTAAACACATGTGTAAATCTCTCCATGATGAGGAACATTTTAAAGCAATTTCAAAACTAAAATATCTTCTCTAACAACTAACAATTTCAAAACTAAATGTTTGGGTGAAATGTAACTAATCGGTTAACAATGTATTTTTTGTACATAACAATCAATTAATCAAATCTTTGTGTTTATTAGTTTCCTAATTAGCTCCAACAACTAAAAATCATTTTAAATTCATTTTTCCTCTAATATTCTTTATTTGTATGAGTTTAATTCCTCTCCAATGAATTAATTGGGTTCACTCTTAATAGGTTAAACCAACCTAATTAGTGCAATTGAACCATAAGATAAAAATTTCTTAAAACTTTAACATAGAATCTATACCGCATTTGATTTTTCCTTGATGCGATCTTCTTCTCTATGAGCACCATTTAACACATCTTCAATTCTCCAAGTGGACTTCATTAATCGTCATTCGACATCTTCAATCTCATTTAATTTTGTGCACGAAAATTTTTTTCGTTGGACATAAGCATCTGCACTCTTTAAAAGTTCTTTCATACACATGTATATGCAACCAAATAATATTTTACACAATTCGAATGTATCAGTCGACTATACAACACTTCAATTAAATCAAGAATACATCTTTTCACAGTTTTTACAAATCAAGACATCTATGAAAATTGCAAATATATCCTTCAAATTTTTTTAAGTGTTAATCGCATTCGAATCAACTCTGAATAGTGCTGATGCATCCTATAATATTTTTTTAACATCAAAGTCATTATAATGAGGTTGATCTACTATACTTCAATTAGAATTCTCCCAAATATATTATTTACTTCAACATTCTTAATAAGCTTTTCTCAACACCTATCTCTACTTTCATCACCATTACTCGTCCCCTAATTGTTGTTATCATTATTTTCTATACCATTTCCACTTCCATCACTAGACTCATTCTTACCATCTACATAACCACCACTTCCATCAAAAAATTTCTATACCGTAAAGGTCATTGAGGTCCTCTTCACTCATCTCTCCCTGAAGAGTAGCCTTGGTAAAATATGATTCATCCCCAAAAAAGATAACATCTTTAGACACATATTGTCTCCCATTGGAGGGATCCAAACAATTATTTCCCTTTTGTATTGTAGAGTAACCCAAGAACACCCCTTTAATAGCTTTTGAGTGTAAGTTTCCATAATTGGGACTACAAGTATGAGTAATGCAGAGACAACCAAAGACTTTAGGAAGCAATGAGAATTATTTCTTGTTAGGGAATAACATGGATGGTGGAGTCTTACCACCTAGAGTTCAAGATGGCATCTAATTAATGAGAAATACACATACCAGTACAAGATCACCCCAAAATCTTCTAGGAACATTTATCTAGTATAATAAAGCCTAGGTGGTGTCAAGAAGATGTTTATTTTTTTGCTTAGCTATTCCATTTTGTTGAGGTGTATAGTTGCAAGAGGTCTCATGGATGATTCCTTTGTTTGGAAGTAATCCTAGAAGTTTTTATCCAAGTGTTCTTAAGCAATGTCAGATTGAAACATCTTCATGTGATGATCAAACTAATTCTCAACCATATTAAGGAAAATTTACACAACTTTTGGTACTCTTGGTCAACTTCTTAGCAAGTATACAAAGGTAATTATGACTAGTCATCTATAAAGGTAATGAGGTATTGAAATCCTCCCATAGATTTGTTATTAACCAAACCTCACACATCAGAATGAACTCAACCGAACGACATTAGACTCCTATGTTTAGATTCTAGGAATGAGGCATGATGGTGCTTTGCAAGTTGTCGGACTTCACAATTCAAATCTTCTAGATTAACTCCAAAAAATAGGTCAAGTAGTAACCTTTACATTCTATAGCAATTCCAGTCTCCTTTCCTATCTCTAGATCTTCTAGAACACATCAATCTTTATAGAAAATCAGTTTGCACCTCAATTCCTTGTGAATCTTTCTAACTAACAATAAATTTAAGGAATGATTAGGAACATGGAGAGTATTATCAAGCCTGACCTTGTTTAGAAGATGTATGCTACCTTTTCTTACCATGTTCACACTAAAACCATCTACAACCGTGATGTTATCCTTTCCAGAACCAAGTTTGTATTAAAAAAACCTTCATGGATTTTGGGTCATATGATTCGTAGCTTCACTATCAACAATCCAATCATCAGGAGATAAATCGTGATCATATACTTGTTCCTGAGTAGTAAGAGTATAGTTGAAGTCTTTTTCTACCAATTTCATTATCGATGTCTTAGAACCCATCACCAACAAGAATAAGCGAGACCACCAATCCCCTTTGCACACTAAGGGAATACAACCAAGTGTACCAATCCCATTGAAGAGAGAGGAAGGGGAAGTACCTTAATTTAAGATCATGACCCTAAACATCACCAACCTTGGATGAAGAAGTAAGTCGAATGCAAGTGGAGTTCCTCAAAATGAATCAAGGAATACGAAGGATCCAATAGCAAGGAAGCAACCACAACAATAGCTACAATCTAAGATTAAAGTAGCAACCACAATCTAAGCAAATGACAAGCTTAGTTGGTTGGAATTTTGTGCCTAGAATGCATGCACAATAGACAACCCAAGTAGCCTTCAGTCTAATCAGTTGGCTAATTGATCAAATAGAATATGATGGTGAATCAAGAAGTAGGTAACCAGTTGGTTCCTTCTTTGATTAGTCGACCAAAATTTCAAGTCAAATCTTTGATCTATATGACTAGTTAGATTCTAACTTAAGTAGTTGAATTTGTAGCATGTCTCACCAAATGAAGTTAAGAGAAAATAAAGAGTTGACCCGTTAGAGAGCTTTTTTTATCGATCAATGGCAATAAAGGCTCCTCTTGCAACCTGCGAAATGAACCCAAATCAAAGAAGGACGCCTCTCAACTCCACGAATGATCAATCATTGAAGTCAATCCAAGAAATATAACCTCCAAGAAGTCTTCTATGACCACAAATCTTCTAATCAATGCACAGTGAAGCCCCTCAACCTACAAGAACTTGTGGCTAGTCTCGAGCAAAAAGTGAAATGATAGAAGTAACCAAAAGATTTTTTCTTTTTTTATTCCAAAAATTTAGAGATCTAGACAAATTGAAGTGATAATAGCTTAGGTAATGGATCCAAGTGAAAATCCAACTTACATTTGAAGTTCGTACTTCACCCTTGATACAATTCTATCGGGATAGGCAACTACATGAATCCTTCAACATGTACAAATACATGGTGTTTCCCCAATTTAATGAGATTTCAAGATCAAAACTCATTAGGATACCATGTAGGAGCAAAGAAAACGAAGATTTACGATCCTAAACATAATCACAAACAACATGCACAATGATTTACGTGGAAACCCTCTTCAATTAGAGAGAGAAAACCATGGGAGTAAGAGTCCTAGGCCACCTCTCTCAATAGAGGTTTGGGCATTCTTCAGTAGTGTGCAAATAATAAAGGGCATTACAATATATAGAGGTATACACAGATCCACCTCAAGATCCATATACCCATTTACATTATAACTTAACACATTCCAATTTGAACTAATCCTAAATTTTATAGATTGGATTGAATTAGACATCACCTTGAATTGGATTTGATCAGATTGAAAAAAGCTTAACCCGATAAAAGTGGGTTGGATAATGGATTTAGCAAAATTCAATCTAACCAAGAGGATGTCCATCGCCCTCAACTTGATGGTAGTCTAGATGTCTATAGCTTTATATCACTAAGTGATGCACATATTGTTGGCTAAGTGGGTTTTAATGACTACGTATGCTGGCTGTTTGCATGATGGATTTAGGAGATTTGTGATAGGAACTATTTCTAATTCAACCCTACTCTGGGCACAAGTTTTTGCCAAATCCTAAGAATTATAGAAAGAAAAGAAGGAAGAATGGAAGAAGTAGAGAGGATGTTTAAAGTAGCGAAAAATGCCTTAGGTAATTCATGAGAGAAAATTCGGCGAAGAAAATAGATTAGGGTTTCAGAGAAACCTGTGTCATCATATTTGCAAAATCTCACTATCAAAGAAAATTTGTAACTAAGATGTAAGTCCCGGGTTGAACACAGCGAGGCGGACATTTGAAAATCGTGTTTGCTTATTTATTTTTGGTAATTTTGTGGCTTAATAATTTTTTTGGTGTTTTATCTAGACAAAATATCAAGTAAAGTCTAAACTACACATAGAGTTGTTAAGCAAAATTATTGAATGTAGAGAGAGAGAGAGTAAGAGAGAGAAAGAGAGAAATAGAGAAAGGGAGATAAATAATTCTATTAAAAGCAAGAAAATGCTTGTTACAATATAAATGTTTATTACGAAAAGTAAACTACACTAGAAAGTAATAAAAAAAGATAGAGAGAGAGAATCCCCCTCGATGGCTGCTTTGGGGACGACTGCTTAGACAACGCCCAAACCAAGGAGGACAGAGGCAGAGGAAGAAGATCGGAGCTGGAGGAGGAAGACGAGAGGTAGGGTGATAGCACGACGATCTGCTTCCTTAAAAGGAGGTAAGGAAACGACCAGTAGGAGCTCCACAAATAGGGGTGAGGGGAGAGACAAAAATTATTTCTTTTTTTCTAGTGGAGCTTCCCACAAGCTTAGGACACTAGAAATGAGCTCAAAAGAAGCTCTTGAGCTCTAGAACGGGAGAGGTGAAGCTAAGAAGGGATGAGAGGCTAAAGGGAGGGTGGTAGGCTATTTATAGGTGGAGGAATGGGCAAAACAAAGCATGTGGCTACACATGCCACTTAATGCGCCGTGCAAAACATGCACCATGCACAACATGTGCACACAATGGCACTTCACACGTAGCATGCGTTCACAGCCATCGCGCAGCGCTGGTGAGGGCGAGGAGTGAAGGAGGACCGTCTGATCGAGATTTGAAGGCTGAGGCTCACACTAGGATTGCGCTCACATATTTGTTGGCATCGCGAACAAAAGAGGAGAGCCGTATGATGCTTAATGAACGGTCGTGATCGCGTGAGAGCGTGCACCTTAAATCACACCCTCAACGCGTGAGATCGCACGTGTCTCATCCACGAATATCCACGCTGCCACATGGCCACACCAGCGCCACTTAATGACGATCGCATGATCAAGAGTGTGCGAGGGTGCACTCTTTGAAGCTATGAAGTGGAAGCTACGAGCGATGTGGCTTAATCGTCGTCTTTGATAACCGATCAGACAAACTTAATTGAAATCAATCCACGCTGAGGGGGTGTGTGAGCGAAGGCTCAAACGTGCATCCAACAATTGAGAAGCACGCACGTAGACCACTAAGCTATGCTCGGTGAGGACTTACAGTCGTTGATACGAGATCAAATGGTTGACGATATGTGTGTCTTCGCCCTCTAGAGATGTGAAGGCGAGGTAGGCGGGTTTGTCTCAGCATTGGATCAAGATCCAACGACTGAGATGCACGATAGATTATACTTCTTGCAGCTAAGATATGCGATGGAGTGGACTTCTTGTAGCTGAGAGGGCACGTGGCATGGCAAAGACGTGGCTTGATCTTGGTCATTGGATCCACCCATATCTTGTGTAGGGCCATGCCTTTAGGTTGAGCGGAGGGCCTTGGGCAGCTATGGGTGGCTCATATGGTGCCACGTGGCACCATCTGAGCCGTCCATCTTCTAATGCTTGTAGGTGACACTATGGATGTTCGATTAGGTCGATTTTCGTGACGTTGGACTACAATCGTCGTTCTGAATCTATCCGTACAGTTGGATTTGTCGTTTGGAGCTTAAATGTGCGTTGCCTTGTGCCTTGGCCAACAGAAGAGGGTAATTAATATATAATTTACAATAATTAATCTAAATGCAAGATGATGGATGTTATGCATTATTTGCAATGCTAAATGCAATTAAATTACTAAAGAACCTGCATAATAGGGATTTTCACATAAAATATTGTATACTTATCACATCTTCATACCTATCTTTTGCTAGTCCCTATTAAAACTAAATGAAATGCTATTTATAAAAGTAGAATTAGAATCTGAATACAAAGGCACTGGTTGTTAATCAAGAAAAGGAAATTCACACTTTGGATCTAAACCCCGAAGACTCAACAGCACTTAGGGTGCTAGCTAAAATACAGACCGCCTAAGTCCTTACTCTTTTATTACACATAAAAGATTTTTTTTTCTTTTTCTTTCTATTTTTTTTGAACTTTTTGTGTTTGGGTAGCTTTCTACTGCTACCCAACCCACCAAAAACTCGAGAGGACTTTAAGTGCTAAGCATCTTATTATGCAAAAGTGATTGACTCACTAAACGGCAACCAAAACAAACCTTAGGAATCTACAAACCCTTGGTGACCCTACATGAAGCATTCCTGCCTAAGGTTTATCTTTTCGATTGGTAGCTTTCTTCCTACTCTTATTTTTGGATGGGGTCAACATAAGGGCGATTCCAGTGTGTAACTCCCCAGGTTTATTTTACTTCCCCACTTCCCCCTAAGCTTTGGGATTATTCCTACATTTTTGGGGTTGGGCTCTAGACCAATGACAATGGGGTGTTACTCATGACAACTTGCCAACTACACCCATGCAGTGAAGTGTGCTGTATTATTTTTTTTTCTCCTTTTCTATTTTTCATTTTTTTCTTTTCTTTTTGGGTGTTTTTCTTTTTTTTTTTCTTTTTCTAAGTAGGTGGCTTTCCTGATCTAAGATTACTTAAAGGCAATAACCAAAGAGATTAGGTTGCGTGGCTAGGCTCTGGGTGATAGAGAAATTCGCTTAATTAAGATAGTCATAATAAAATGATTTATCATTGTATTTTATGTGGTGAAAATCTCTCAATCAAAGATAGTAGTTAATGTAATAAATCACATTGATTTTCGAGTGTCGTATCCATAGGGAGGACTGAGCCTAATAAAATCACAACTATGTAGAAATCAAATCAAACAATGCATATGCTGCTCTAAATGTGAACCCTAAATTTATGAAAAAATCAAGGGTTGTTGACGTAAATTTCACGTAAGAAAATAGTTCATGTGCAAGGGTATATCATGTACTTTTCACTTGCATGCATATTAAAGTGTAAATCAGAATTCAAATGTGATGCATATTGAGATGAATCATAAGGGCTAAACAAATCTGTAGAAGAATAAGCATAGGGCTGCAATTTCACCTTAATTTAATAATAACAAATCAGAAAAATAACTTTGACAATGCCATTCCTTGTAAATTTTAATTCAAATGGAAACAGAGCATCTCCCTTCTCTCCTTGCACGCATGGAGGAGGGGTCGTCTGTCATTTGCTTTGGTGGATGGGGACCACCAGAGGAGAAGATCTCGTTGACAGTGGTGGTGAGGCGGGAGATGGCCGGTGGTGATCGGTCAAATGGAAGGTGGTCGACGGAGAGGATCGGCAGGAACTGCAGTCGCACGCGAGCTAGTGGTCACGGAGGCGTGGAGTTGGCAGAGGCGCACGGAAATCGTGTGTGGCCGTTTGAGGCCGGCGAGAGGCGTGGGCACGAGGTGCACCTACGCGTGGTGGAGTTTGGGTTCTTCTCTGTAGGAAGATGAACAATGCGGTCGAGGTTGCTGCAACGGTTGATGGTGCGAGGGTGTGCACGCGCGTGAAGGCACGCACAAGGGTGTGGTGGCTGGTGCACGCGTGGGCGAACGCAAGGCAGTGACAGTGGCACTGAGCGCAGGTGTGGTGTTTTGCGTTCCTTCGGGAAGTTGCAGGTGGGTGGTTGGGAAGGAGGTTGACGGTGATGTAGAAGAAGGAAGAGGATGGCAGTGGGCGAGGGCGTGGTGGTGCGCATGCTGTCACCGTGTGTACCTATGATTCTGGAGGGCGGCGAGTGCGGTGGAGTAAGCTTTCGGCCACGGTGTACGTCAGGGGTTCACGGTGCACACATGAAGAGCTCGATGGAGTGCCAGGAGGAAGACCCTCTAGATTCCGGTAGAGCGGCCTCTTTTGAAACCTCCCATTCGTTTCTTTGTGGCCGCCAACTTTTGCAACCACTCGAAGAGGATCGCGAGTGGTTAGAACAGAGGATAAGCGGTTCCCATCAGATGTCTGATTGATACTCCACGCATCTTAAAATGTATGGTTAGCAATGAGTCCACACTAGAGGTTCCAGACATCCAGACTATGCTCCAAACGTCTTAAAATGTGACTTTGGATGTCTAACTGATGCTTTCAGGTATCTTGCACCTAACTTGCATCTACCAAATGATTATCATATCATGTCATATGTTATTAAATATAAAATTGGTGCATGAGATAATATGCAGACAAAGGTGAATTCTCATTTAACTCATAATCAATTAACAATTACGAACAACTAATTAAAGGGTATTTTAGGCCAAATAATGGTTCACGAAAGTGACTTATTAAATGCTCCCATGCCTAAGTTTTGCTAGTCTCTAGCAAAAGTGAAAAATAATAGAAATAACCAAAAGATTTCTTCTTTTCTTATTCCAAAAATTTAGAGATCCAGATAAATGTGAAGTGATAGTAGCTTAGGTAATGGATCTAAGTGAAATGCCAACTTACATTTGAAGTTCGTACTTCACCCTTGATACAATTATATCGGGATAGGTAACTACTTCCGTCGGGGATAAAGCAAAAAATGACTTATAATTTGACCCCTGCTTTTTGGCTTAGGTAGGAGATACTTAGTTGAATGGATTTATATTTGGTAGCTCACACTTATCTGGTGCTACATGTAGTCTAGTACTGCAGACTTTAAATCTTTAGACTATCAAACGAGTCAACCCAGAGACTAAAAACTGTACTCTCTTTGCATTCTCTTGCACTCACTCACTCACTCTCTCTTTTCTTTTTCTTTTCTTTTTTTTTTTGATCACGTATCTTACCAGATTTTGTAACTGTACTTCATATTTGGTGGCCTCACATGGTATTCACACTTCAATTAAAGTCCTAATAACCCTACAACTAAGTTAGAAGTCTTCAACTAGTATACGGACAATCAGAAATACTGAAAGGTAGGTATGGATCATATTTGGTGGATCGCAATGGGTGTTTTTATTGTTACTTCAAAAACATCAACACATAATTGAAAATGACACGAAGATAAGACTGTAAACGTGAACTCTTTTCTTTTTTCTCTCTCTTTTTTTTAAAATATAAATGTTTCTTTTTTTTTCTTTTTTCTTTTTTAACTACTAACATAAAATGATGCATACTTTTATTTATGAGGCATTATTAGGGATGATGATGGTCAAGAGGATATTATGTGACTTACTTGGTGGAAGTACCTACTCTTGACACCAAGAAGGAATGGATAGGACAAGCGTATTTCTGACCTTTGACACTACTGCCCTCTTTCAGTCGAGGATTCTATAAACGGTCGTAATCATTCACCATAGTCATAGTTTTATTAGGACTCAATCTCTATATATCTACTTTATTTGGTGACTCTCAGAAATTCACATAATGTTCGCACGTAAGAATATAGAGCGAAAAATTATGCCTAACTCTGAGGTATCATCATCTAATTATCCAGAACTTAAGAGTTCTTGCACTAAACTTAGCACACTAGTAGTCTATTTACTTTTTCCTTACAAATATTAGGTGGATCTAATAGAAGATAGTATGTCTGACTCTCTTCAAACTGTCCAAAGATTCAACAGACTAAAAATGTTCATTGATTTTCTACAAAGATCTATTACCCAGTGTATATGCAAGTGAAGTAATTGTACTCGATTCTAAACTTAGAAATAATCTAAGAAGAAAATCTTTAATGAAACCTCCTTGATAAAAACTTTTGCTAGGGACTAACCAATTCAGCTCAAGGAAACAAAAAATTTTTTTTTTTTCGAACTAATGCACCTATCCTACATGCATGCAAATATCTATAAATGCTATAAACATCCTCAGGTTATACCCCCCATGTCTAAGATTAACAATGTCCTCATTGGAAAAATAAAGACATAGAAGAATATCACCTAAGGAGGAGAGTGGGAGGAGCTAAGGCTCCTCAAGTCGAAGTGCATCCAAAACCTGGTCATCTGAAAGAGTAACATAAGGTTTAAGTCGTTGGTCATTTACCTTAAAGCTCACACCAGAAGTAGGGTTCTGAATTTCTACTGCTCCAGGAGGGAAGGCATTGATAACAATGTATGACCCATCCCAACGGGACTTGAGCTTTCTTGAAAATAATTTAAGTCTGGAATTGAAAAGCCAGACCCATTAGTTGGGCTCAAAGGTCTTTCTAATGATGTGCTTATCGTAGAAGACCTTTGTACTTTATTTGTAAGCTTAAGAGGTTTCGTAGGCTTCATTGCGAAGCTCCTCAAGCTCACTTAACTCCAGCAAGCGTGCCTTTCCCACTTTATCCAGATTTAAGTTAGCATTTTTAATAGCCCAATAAGCTTTGTGTTGAATTTCAATGGGAAGGTGGCACGTCTTTCTGTAGACAAGATGGAAAGGAGATATGCCCAAGGGAGTTTTATACACTATTTTATAGGCCTAAAGAGCATCATTTAATTTTTTAGACCAATCCTTACGATCAGGCCAGATAGTTTTTTCTAAAATTCATTTAATCTCCCTATTAAATACTTCAACTTGTTCACTCATTTGGGGATGATAAGGTGCGGCTATCATGTGGTTGACTCCCAAATTTTAGAGTAGTCTTGTGAAGTGCATGTTCTTGAAGTGAGGTCCTCCATCACTTATGATCATCCTTGGGCACCCGTACCGAGAAATGATATTAGCCCTAACAAAGTCCAAGACCACAGAATGGTCATTGGTTCGTGTGGGTATGGCTTCTATCTATTTCGATACATAGTCCACGGCCACAATGATATCTCATATCCGAAGGACATAGGAAAGGGACCCATGAAGTCGATGCCCCAAATATCAAAGATCTTAATGGGGAGAATAGGTTGCTGGGGCATCTCATTCCTTTTTCCAATGGTTCCCGTCTGTTGGCAACGTAGACATGCATCCACATATGTATGTGTATCTCGGAATAATGTGGTTCACCAAAAGTCAGACTGAAGAATCTTCTGGGTAGTTTTTCTTCCACTAAAATGCCCTCCACAGTGGAGGTCATGGCAGACACTCAGAACACTCCTTTGCTCTTCGTCAGGGATGTAATGGCGGAATAACTGGTTAGGGCCTATTCTAAAAGGCTTAGGTTCCTCCCAGTGATAAAATTTAGCGTCAGCAAGAAACCTGCCTTTCTTCTTCTTGTCCAAAGTAGTGGGGGTAATGCCTATGATCAAATAGTTCACTATGTCAGCGAACCAAGGAGTTTTGGCCTCCACAGCCATCAGAGACTCATCAGGAAAAGTCTCTTGGATATTGCTAGTAGGGGTTGATGCCTTAATAGGGATCCTTGACAGATGATCTGCTACCACATTCTCAACTCCTTTGTTATCTTTAATTTCCATGTCAAACTTCTAGAGTAGCAGAATCCAACGAATTAAGCGAGGTTTGGTGTCCTTTTTAGCAAGAATGTGTTTTAAGGCAGAATGATCAGTGAACACCACAACCTTGGATCCCAAAAGGTAAGATCGAAACTTTTCCAAAGCAAACACTACAGCAAGAAGTTCCTTTTCAGTGACTAGGTAGTTTTGCTGAGGATCCGTAAGGGTATTGCTGGCATAATGCAAAACATGAGATTTGCCATCAACCCTTTGACCTAAGACAGCTCCCACTGTGAAATCAGAAGCATCGCACATTAGCTCAAATGGGAGGGTCCAATCTGATGCTTGGAGAATCAATGCGGTAATAAGGGCTTTCTTCAAGACTTGTAAAGCCTCGCCACATCTGTCATCAAAATCGAAGGAAACATACTTCGCTAACAAGTCACAGAGTGGCTTAGAGATTTTACTGAAATCTCTAATGAAGCGCCTATAGAATCCAGCATGGCCAAGAAAAGATCTAACTTGACGAACATTGGTGGGTGATGGAAGCTTAGAGATGGAATCAATTTTGGCAGTATCCACCTCTAATCCTCTCTCGGAAATTACATGCCCTAAAACAATGCTCCGCTGGACCATAAAGTGGCTTTTCTTCTAGCTAAACACCAGCTTTGCCTCTTCGCAATGAGTTAAGTCTTTATCAAGGTGCGAAAGGCATAGGTCAAACGGCGAGACATAAATGGAGAAATCATCCATAAAAATCTCTACAAACTTGTCAATCATATCAGAAAAGATAGCCATCATACAACGTTGGAAAGTGGGAAGAGTATTACATAACCCGAATGGCATTTGGTGGAACGCAAATGTGCCATACGGACTCGTGAAGGTTGTACGCTCCTGATCGTCAGGGAAGACAGTTGTCTGATTACCTAGAGTACCCGTCAAGGAAACAGAAGTACTTGTTCCCCACCAGACGTTCCAAAATTTGATTGATAACCGGTAAGGGGAAATGGTCTTTCTGGGTAGCCGTGTTCAAATGTCGATAATTAATGCAGACCCTCCAGCCAGTTGAGGGTCTAGTGGTCACCAACTCTCCTTAGTTGTTTTCTTCCACAGTGATTCCTGCCTTTTTGGGCACCACATGTATAGGACTGACCCATTTACTGTCTAAAATGGGATAGATAATTCTAGCATCCAGCCATTTCAAAATCTCCTTTTTGACAACCTCCCGCATATTAGGGTTAAGCCTTCTCTGCATGTCTCGAAAGGGCTTTACGGACTCATTCATATATATATGATGCATGTAGAGGGAGGGATTAACACCCTTAATATCAGCTATCGACCAAGCAATTACTTTCTTATGCCTTTGTAAACACTCAAGTAGAGCTCCCTCCTGTGATTCAAATAATGCAGATGAGATAATGATGGGGAGTGTGTCGTTAAGGCCAAGGAAAGCATACTTCAATGTGCTCGAGAGGGGTTTCAGCTCCAACTCAAGAGCCTTTTGGATTGAGGGTTTAAGTTAAGATGTCCCCGCCTCAGGTAGCGGATCTACCTTCAAGGTCCAGGGTGGGGACAGAGACTCTGTGTGTATTCCCAGCAACTCTTCCAAATCGGGCATATTCCCCTCATTCTCTTCAACACTCGGAGGATGGTCCTTAGATATAACCATTTGAAGGGGATCTCTACATAAGAGTGCTGGAGTAGTCTCCTCAATAATTTCATCAACAACCTCAATCTAAGAACAATCTTCAAATCCAAATTGCTTGTAGGTATCAAAAGCATTCAACCAAATCTTCTTGTTCCCAAAGCTCATTTTAAGTGCCCCTGATCTACAATAGATAGAGGTGTTGACTATGTGGCCAAGAAGGGGCATCCCAGAATAATGGACGGCTTGTTGGGCTTATTCGATGGGCCAATATCTAGCACAAGAAAATCAACAGGGAAGAAGTCCTCCACTCTTACCAGGACATCTTCCAGCAATCTCCGCGGTGTCTTAAGTGATCTGTTTGTGACTTGGAGGATGACTGGACTAGGCTTTAACTCACATCCTCCTAAAAGGTCGTAGACAGAGCTCGGTAGAATGTTTATCCCCGTGCCCAGATCGAGCAGAGCCTTATCAATGTGTTGGTTACCTATAACCACTAAAATATATGGGGCCCCTGGGTCTTTCATTTTGGGGGGTGTTCCATGTTGGAGCATCGAGCTAACATGGTCAGGCAAGATGACCTTGGCTTGGACCTGTCTCCTAGATCGACGTTTTTGGGTGCACAAGTCCTTTAGAAACCTGGCATAGGATTGGATCTATTTAATAGCTTCCAACAAAGGAAAGTTGATCTGGACTTGCCTAAAAGTGTCCATGATCTCATCCATCCTATCCTTGGCTCCAAACGAGCCAACAAAAGATTCCTCAGGAGTAGATTGGCGCTCTGGATAGGGCATCCTCGGCTTCTGGGTAGAGGGGTCATCGTGGCAGGAAAGGGGTGGTGGAATGACAACATCCTCAGGGTGGGTGATTTCAAGCGAGGGGGAGCAATGTGGCTCTTCCTCGGTGGAGATGGAAGTTGAGTCTGGTGGAGGGGAATCCAGAGAGGTGAGCATAAGAGTGCTATCATGCTTGTCGATTTTCTTTCTACTCCTTAGCACGATCACAGCTTGGACGTGCTCCCTAAATATGACCCCCTTACCCTTTGGGTTTTCCTCAAAAGAGCTAGGAAATTTCCCCGGATCCTGCTGCCTAATTGCCTCAGTAAGATGACCAATTTGGGATGCATATCAGTGATCATCTTATTCTGAGATTGGATAACCATATTCTGATGCTCTTGCATCGCTTTCATCATGGCTTTCAGTTCATCCATCTCAGAAGGCTTATTCTGAGGAGGGTTTGCATAGGATGGCTAGTATATGGGTTGGGGAAGGTTGGGGTCTTGCATTCCCTGAATTAGAAGCATCACCTTGCTTACATGAAAAGTTTGGATGGTTTCGCCACCCCGGATTATAAGTATCGAAATACGGGTTATTACAAGGAGGTGGGCGGAAACCTTGGGCCACGTTCAAGTTGACCTGAATTAACTCAGGGAATTGATTTGCTTGGTGGCACTTCGCAGTAGCGTGCGTCGTGCTTTGGCAAATGGTGCATTCACATGAAGCTTGAAAGATAGAGGTTGCTTGCATGTTTATGCCGGGGTTTGCTAAAAGCCTATCAAAGTTTTTGTTCAACAATTGAATCTGATAAGTCAAATCCTTAGTAGCCCCAGCTTCATGGGCCTCTATCTTCTTCTGCAAGATTGATGCTTTTCTTTCTTGATAGGCAGAGGACATATGTATAGAATTATCACTTAATGTTTCAAATAATACCCAGGCTTCAACCACAGTTTTGGTCATGAAGGTTCCTGCACATACTGCATCGATGGTTTGCCTGTGCCTTTCAAATGATCCATTATAGAACCTTTCGACCAATTGCCATCTTGGCACTTGATGGTGGGGGCATTGATTAGCCCATATTTGTGGACTATTTAAGTATTTAAGTGCCTAGATATTAAGTTAATTCTAACATTTATTTAGCATGCATTAGGATGTAAATACATTAATTCATATTTCTGATTTAATTACATAATTCATTCATTGCATTCATAACTAAATGCATTTAGAATTAACTTGGAATTGCATTAGTTAACCAATTAGGTGCATTGCATGCATTATTTTAATTTAACATAGAAGTTAAGGGCTTATGCATAAATAACCATAATATTTTATTCTTTTATTTTTTTCTCCTTTGCACAGGTAACTCCTCCTCCTGCGCATCACATTTACACCACGCCGTTTTGAATTTGAAACAAAGGCCGTGGCTACAAAAGGAGGAGGGAGGCTGCCTTGTACATGGAGGCCACCATCCCCGACCCACCACTGTGCAGAGAGTTGATCTCTCGTCCGTTCCACCACCACCGGCCTCAACCGTGGCGACGAGTCTCCACCACCGTGGGCTTGTGGCGTGATAGGCCACACCGCCATCTGGAGCTTGTCTGCATTACTGTGAGCACCTCAGCGTGCACCACCCTCGCCGTCATCACCAACAACCACCATTGCAGCCGCTGCAACTTCACGTCCCCGTCAGTTAAGACGTTTGGGAATGTTCCCAGACGTCTGAAACTCCTACAACACCACTTTCATCTTCTTCCCCTATCCTTTGTTTTTCCAGCCACCAGCCACTGCACGCCTCTTCATCTCCTCCAGCCTCCAGCACGCCCACTCCAGAGCCCACTTCTGCATGCTCACTCCCACGCCTGCGCCTACTCCCTGCAGCACCCACCTCCGTGCGCCTCCTCGTGTGCATCTACACGCCTTCAGCAGCAGCTGCTTAGCACCTCAGCGCATCCACTTCCGCGCCCTCCTTGCAACCTCCAGCGCGCAGCAACATGCGCGCTCTAGCCTGCAGAGCTCGCACCCACTCCTTGCACGCCCTCGTCGACCTCCTCCAGCGCACCTCCAGCGCATAGCAGCACGCGTGCTCCAGCCTGCAAAGCCCTCGCCCGCTCCTTCCGCACCCTCGCCGACCTCCTCCAGCGCACCTCCAGCACACTGCAGAACCCGCGCCTCCCTGTAGCACTTCACCATGCGCCTGCAGAACGCGTGCCACCTCCGTGCGCACCCTGCGGCAGCAGCATCTTCTTCACCGCCGCTACCTTTCTCCTCCGGCAGGCCGGCTCTGGCCACCGCTTGACATACCGCTGCCACCACCGCGATGGCCTCACTTCAGCCAACCTCTTGTGGGAACCTCTCCTCGGTTGAACCTCTCTCCCGATCGCAAGGAGAGAGGTAAAATCCTCTGTTTTTGTCCTAATTAGTAATTACATTTCATGCCATTGCCAGGAAAAGGAATTTTGATTTATGATTATTTTATTGTGGTGAAATTGCAACTTCATACTCAAGCTTTCTTACAATTGCGTGGCTTTTGTGATTAACATTGTTTGACATTAGTTTTGGGATTAAAATGTGCACAAATTTTCTCTAATACATGTCAATTGAAAATTACATAAAATCATCACATATTTATTGAATATTTCATTAAGGAAAAATTGCACATCTACCCTTACATTTTCAAGTTATTGTGCATCTTCTTTCCGTCGCATTTCATGTCAGATTTGACTATGGATTTCTCACGAGATTGAACAAATATGAAATAATCGAGATTTTATTGCATCATTGCCTCCCTGTGGACACGACCTGCTCCTAATTAAGTGGTTATATTAATTGTTGATTAGTCGATTTTTCCACCACATAGAACTACAAACAACGCGTTATTTCATTTACGAAACTTAATTGAAATTGGAGAATCGACTGGTCAAATGGCGTCGTTGCTGGGGAGGCAACAGACGAAATAATTTCACCTGATCTTATTTTTTATTATTTCTCATTGCACAGTATTCTGACCATTTATTATTTTTTCTGTGCAAGAAATTTTTGAGAGGAATCAGCCATCATGAGAGGCGACCATTGACGTCGCAAGAGGAGAAATTGATCGAGCTACCTTGCAAAGGAGGGAAAGGACGAGGACGCGACGATCATCTCTGTACATTTAGTTGCTGATTTGATTAGAGTAGGATTAAGACTCTAGACTTAATTTTTCATTGCACATTTGGTTTGAAACCCTTGTTCTGGGGTATATTTTGAGGGGTTTGTTCCCCAATTTTGTTTTAGGCCTGTGTTAGGTAATTTTTAGGAGCCTGTTCCCTTTTCCTTAGATTTAGGTTTTTAGTTTATTTTGTTGATTGTTTACTTTTATTTGCTTGTGCATAAGTAGTTAAAAAAAATAATAAAAAAAAAATGAGCTGCCTGTTAGAAGCTGCCTGTCGCTAGGACGAACCATTTAGGTCTGTATGAGCAGCCTCTAGATTTACTTCTCTGCATTGTGTGCATTCTCACATCATTGATTGCTGGAAGCAAGGTACGCATTCTCTTACTTTGCATCCTATTCTTGATCACGCATTGCATTTGGACTTAATTTGAAGACCACATAATTTGTCTTAAAGTGATCTAACAAGTGGTCACATATATTCCTGAAAAATGACTAATTAAAGGAGGGACATCTAAAAATCAAGGACTTGATTTTCAAACGTAGTGTGTGATTCAAAATTCAAAATCTTTTTGCGGTGAATGCACACTTATATCTTTTGCACCACGGCACTCATTTAGACACTCCTAAGTCTTGGAACGACTAGGACAAGAGCCCTCCTACCGTTGGATTCTGAAGTGTTCGGTACTTGAGATCAAAGGTTTTGTAAATCCAAAAAGGGGGATACCCTGTCACGGATTTTTGGGGGTAGTTGAGAAGCACCGCGAAAGCACAGCTTCAAAGGAAGGCTTAGGCCTACATGCATCCCTCGATCTTCCATCTTTGGAGTTGCTCTACCATTTGAGATTTAGGGAAGAATACCTAAGCTCCAACTAGGTCTGTTTAGGCATTTTGAAGGTTGACAATAGGCACGTAATTGATTGGGCAACTTGCTTTTTATCACCTACAATTTGAATTAAAGTCAAAAGCCTAAATTTGTAAAGACCGAATAAGTCCTTTTGAATTGTGTTTGTAGTGCATGCTTGGTAGGTGTTCTCTTAGGAGACAACTTGTGTTTGATCCTGAACCTGAAAGAATCTTAAGAAGAAACCTTCCGAGGGTAGAAATGGTCGGTCAAAGGAGCCTTAAGGAATATTTCATTCCAACTAATCAAGCTGGCCCTGCACTACATAGACCTGGAGGGGACAATCCTTATGAGATCAAAAGCAATACCATATCCTTGCTGCCCTCCTTTTATGGTACTGCTAGAGAAGACCCTTACAGGCATATAGAGGAATTCACCGAGGTCTATTCCACGGTGAAGCTGCAGGGCGTTATGGATGACGCTCAAATGCGGACCCTCTTTCTCTTCTCCCTTAAGGACAAAGCCAAGTATTGGTATCACACCCTTGATAATATGAACACTTGGGATGCCCTGAAGAAGGAGTTTTTGAAGAAGTACTTCCCCATGAGCAAAACCAATCACTTTAGGAGGGACATTATGAGTTTTGTTCAAAAGGATGGGGAAGCGTTCCATGATGAGTGGGAGCCGCTTTAACGACTTGCTGAGACTTTGCCCACATCACCAGGTGCCTAAATGGCAACTGGTTGAAATGTTCTACACCGGACTTAATGATTCGCATAGGCAAACTGTGGATGGTGCCTGTGCAGGAACCTTTCTATCTAAGACTGAGGATGAAGCTTGGAACCTTTTTGATACTTTGAGTGAGAATTCTATTCACTTGAATTCTGCCTACATGGATAGAAAGCCCACTCTCATGCAAAGAAAGTTGGAGGCGAATGAGGCAAGGGACACCTAGAATTTAGCCTATCAGATTCAATTATTGAATCAAAACATGGAAAGGCTTATGTCGAACCCGAGTTCATTCGTATCTAACACCTCCACATCCCAGGCTTCTGAATGCTTAATTTACCAAGGCAATACACATGCCACTGTGGATTGCCACTTGGCCTCCCAATTCCCTGAGCTTGTACAAGCAGATCTGAATGCCGCTCAAGGGTTCCGTCCTAGACCTCGTAATGACCCTTTCTCCAACACTTATAATGAGGGATGGAGGAACCACCCAAACTTTTCATGAAGACAAGGAAATGTCTCAAATTTAGGGAATTACAAATCACAATCCTTTCAAAACCATCAAATGAACCAACCTTAGACCTTTGGCCAACCTAAGACCTCTGAGATGGATGAATTGAAGGTGATGTTGAAAACTATGCAAGAAAGTCAAAGTATCATCATCCAATCTCATGACAAGGCTATGCATGAGATGAAATCACAAATAGGACACCTTGTTGAGGCCGTTAGACAGAGGGAAACTGGGAAGCTCCCCAGTGCTGCTGTGGAAAATCCTAAAGGAAAAGAGATTATCTTTAGGGAGCATGCTCAGGCGGTGATTATTCTGAGGACTGGGAAAGAAATTTCCAAACTCGATGCTCTTATAGTCTCACCACCTAAAAAACCATCCACCCCGACTTTCACCCCCACCGGAGAAGACTTGCCTAAATCTTCTCCGCTTGAAATCACCTCATCGGAAGAAGTTGCCCCCGTTCCACCCCTTACTCGACATGACAACCCTTCCACCCAGAGATCGAGAGTGCCTTTTCCAGAGCGCTTATCCACCTCTGGGTAGACTTCTGCTGGCTCATCTGGAGCCAAAGATAAGACGGATGAGATTATGGAAACTTTCAAGCAAGTGCAGATTAACCTGCCTTTGCTTGAAGCTATCAGGCAGATTCCGTCTTATGCCCGATTCTTAAAGGACCTGTGAATGAAAAAGCAGCAATCCAGAAAATAGGTCCAATCAAAAGTTGTCATGCCTGATTCTGTTAGCTCAATTATTCAACATGGCACACCCCCGAAACTTAAGGACACAGGAGCCCCAAACATCTCAGTAGTTATTGGTGACTTACAAATTGATGAGGCTCTACTTGATCTGGGTGCGGGGGTGAACATCCTTCCGAGCTACGTGTATGAACTTTGGGGAGGCAATCTGAAACCTAGCCCTGTAATCCTTCAAGTTGCTGATCGATCACTTAAGACACCACGGGAAATTTTGGAAGATGTCCTCATAAGAGTGGAGGATTTCTTCTTTCCTGTTGACTTCTTAGTTTTGGACACTGACCCTACTAACAAGCCAACCAAACCCTCCATCATTTTGGGCCGCCCCTTCCTTGCAACTTCGCATGCTTCAATCAATTGCAATACTGGGGCATTGAAAATGGGCTTTGGGAACAGGAAAATCCGGCTTAATGTGTTTTATGCTTACAAATAAGCCAAACTTGAGGATTGTTCTCAAGTTGTGGTGATAGATGACCTGATTGAAGAGGCAGGCCCTGCAATGTTATGTGATGACCCCCTTCAGCATGTCATGCTAAATGAGCATTCCCATCTCTTGGAGGAATGTGAAGGAGATATACTAGAACTTGAGGAATTGCTAGGTGTTTCTGCTGAGTCTCTTCCCCCATCATTTCTGCCGAAGGTAGATCTGCTACCTGAGATGGGGACATCTATTATGAAACCCTCAACCATACAAGCCCCCGATCTTGAGTTGAAACCCCTCCCTGACACTCTCAAGTACGTTTTCCTAGGTGCCAATGATATGCTCCCCGTTATCATTTCGACTGTGATATCTGAGGCATAGGAGGGAGCCCTGATTAAATGCTTGTCTAGGCACAAGGAAGCTATTGCTTGGAGCATTGCTGACATTAAGGGTATAGACTCTACACTCTGCATGCACCACATTTATACTGATGATTCCATCAAGCCATTTAGGGACATGCAGAGACATCTGAACCCTAATATGAGGGAGGTGGTAAAAAAGGAAATCCTGAAGTGGTTGGATGCTGGGATCATATCCCATTGCAGATAGTAAATGGGTAAGTCCTATTCATGTGGTGCCAAAGAAGGTAGGCTTTAGTGTGGAATTCAACGACCAAGGTAAACAAGTTGTCACTAGACCCTCAACTGGATGGAGGGTCTGTATTGATTACCGCAAGCTGAACACCGCTACCTAGAAGGATCACTTTCCTCTGCCTTTTATTGATCAAATTCTCGAGAAATTAGCAGGGAATAAGTACTATTGCTTTCTCGATGGATATTCTGGGTACAATCAGGTGGCAGTCTTTCATGATGACAAGGAGAAGACGACATTCACGAGTCCTTACGGTACTTTTGCATTCAGGCGTATGCCATTTGGATTATGTAATGTCCCTGCAACTTTCCAGCGATTATGATGTCTATCTTTTTTGACATGATCGACGAGTGTGTTGAAGTGTTTATGGATGACTTCTCCATTTATTGCTCGTCTTTCGACCAGTATCTTTTGCACCTGGAGAATGTGTTGAAGCGATGTAAGGAGACTGGTTTAGTCCTCAGTTGGGAGAAAAGTCACTTCATGGTACAAAAAGGAATTATACTTGGGCATGTTGTACCCGAGCAAGGTTTGGAAGTAGATAAAGCCAAGATTGATTCTATTTCCAAACTCCCATTGCCTACGAACGTCAAACAGATTAGATCCTTTTTGGGCCATGCTGACTTTTATAGGTTCTTTATTAAAAATTTTAGTAAAATTTCTAGGCCACTTTGTGACTTGTTGGCGAAGGAATCTTCCTTCAATTTTGATTCAAAGTGTGCCAAGGCCTTTCAAACTCCTAAGGAAGCCTTGATCTCTATGCCTATTCTCCAAGCTCCTGATTGGACACTCCCATTTGAGCTGATGTGTGATGCTTCGAATTATGCAATGGGAGCAGTCCTTGGACAAAGGGTTGAGGGAAGATCTCATGTGCTGCATTATGCAAGCAAGACTTTAACCGAACCTCAGCAAAACTACACTGTCACTGAAAAGGAATTACTTGCTGTAGTTTTTGCTCTGGAGAAGTTTAGGTCTTATCTGCTTGCGTCTAAGGTGGTTATTTTTACTGATCATGTGGCAGTGAAACATCTCATTGCTAAGAAAGATTCTAAGCCACGTCTGATTAGGTGGATCCTACTCCTTCAAGAATTTGACTTGGAAATATGTGAAAAGAAAGGAGTAGAAAATGTTGTGGCTGACCACCTATCTTGCCTTCCTCTTAATGACTCTCTTTCTAAAGACATTCGTGAGACATTTCCCGATGAAACTCTAATGGCGGTAACACCAACTTTACCTTGGTATGCAGATATTGTAAATTACTTGGTCACTGGACAAACTCCTGGCTCTTGGGATGAGCAGAAAAGAAAGAGATTCATTTCCCAAGCAAGATATTTTCATTAGGAAGAGCCAGAATTATTTAGAAATGGACAAGACCAAGTATTAAGACATTGTGTACCTAAAGAGGAACAACAAAGTGTGCTGAGTTTTTGCCATGAACTTCATTGTGGAGGACACTTTGGTGCTAAGAAAACTACCTTTAAGGTTCTCCAGTCCGATTTTTGATGTCCTTCCTTATTTAAGGATTCTCGTAATTTTGTTAAGGCATGTATTAGATGTCAACGGACTGAAACGATTGGGAAGAGGAATGAAATGCCTCAACATCCTATTCAATCTATTGAAATTTTTGATGTGTGGGGAATTGACTTTATGGGTCCCTTCCCATCGTCCCATGGTTATGAATATATCTTGGTGGCAGTTGATTATGTCTCTAAATGGATAAAGGCCATTCCTACGTGCACAAATGACCACTCTGTGGTTTTGAAATTTGTGAAAGCCAATATCATATCCCGTTTTGGCTACTCCAAGA
The DNA here is from genome assembly GCA_037157565.1 of Thalassia testudinum. Taxonomy (NCBI): domain Eukaryota; kingdom Viridiplantae; phylum Streptophyta; class Magnoliopsida; order Alismatales; family Hydrocharitaceae; genus Thalassia; species Thalassia testudinum. Next base: position 16,059,500 of record JAZHRO010000015.1, on the reverse strand, counting down.
CCATTATAAGTAATGGGGGACCTTATTTTCGAAACCACCACTTCAATCGGCTAATCAGGAGTCTGGGAGTAACTCACAAGGTCGCTACCCCTTACCATCCTCAAACAAGTGGCCAGGTTGAAGTGTCGATTAGGGAGATAAAAAATATTTTGGAAAAAACCGTTAGACATGATAGGAAAGACTGGTCCCAAAAGCTCGATGATGCTTTGTGGGCATATCGAACGGCCTATAAGACCCCTTTGGGTACTTCTCCCTTTCGGATTGTGTATGGGAAAGCATGCCATTTACTTGTTGAGTTGGAACATAAGGCACTTTGGGCTATTCAAAGTGTTAACATGGATTTAGAGAAGGCAGGTAAGGCACGACTTCTAGAATTAAGTGAGCTTGAGGAGCTGATGAATGATGCTTATGACACCTCTCAAGCTTATAAAGAAAGAACTAAGGTCTTGCATGATAAGTTTATACTTCGAAAGACCTTTGAGCCCAACCAACAAGTCTGGCTTTTCAATTCCAGACTTAAGCTTTTTCCTAGGAAGTTAAAATCTCGTTGGGATGGGCCTTACATAATCACTAAAGTATTTCTGCATGGAGCTGTGGAGATTAAAAACCCTTCCTCTTCAGCAACTCCCTTTATCGTCAACGGTCAACGGTTAAAACCATGCATTACTTTGGATGGTCATCTGGTTGACGAGGTCACTCTTGAGGAGCCTTAACTCCTACCATTCTCCGCCTCAAGTAATATCTTCCTTTAACTATTTTTGTTTTCAATGAGGACATTGTTTCAACCAGGCATAGGGGAGTGGACCTGAGGCATTTTGTTTATAGCATGCATACATTTGCATTAAAAAAAAAGTTTCGAGCTTAACTGGCTAGGTCCTGCATTCTTAAGCAAATCAGAACTCTAGGGTAGACTAAGTTAATTCTAGGGTCAAACTTTAGAAGCTAAATGAGCTACTAGCTTTAAACCTTTAGGGTCCTTTGTGGACTTAAAAACTTAAGTAGGAGTTAAGTTGCAGACCATTCCTCAAGAGGTTGAGGAAGGAAAGCTAGGGTTTAAGTTAAAAGGTGGGGTAGTACCTGGAGTCTTGTTCTACCTTTTGGTTTACGGGTCCTTGTAACCCAAGCATCCAAATTTGACACACTTGGTCTGGTGTAAGTAAGTAATCAACTTAATTCCTTTCTTAAAAGAGATTTGGTTCTCTTAGTTTTGACTTAGGAGAGGCCTGAAAATACAATTTGATTGGAAGAGTTCCTGCTGCAGGAGAGGTGGAGTATATACTCACCTTGAGGATGCAATGATAACATATTACCTCCTCGGTGCTTGTCTCTTAGGATATCCATCCTACTGGGAGCATGTAAGCGCATTGTGCAGTTCAGGTACCATGGGCAGCCCTATCTCGAAGTGCCGATTGCCATAGGCTTGAATTCGCTTAAGAAATCCATGGGCGATACTATCTCAAAGTGTCGATTGCCAGGAGTTCTTGGGGTCGTTATGGGCGGTGCTATCTCGAAGCATCAAAAGCCAACCACCCTTCGAGGTATGGTAATGGGGACAATGAATCCGACACAGACTGTGTTGATAGCTGATCTGAGGTTAGACTTAGAGGAATATAAAAAAAAAATTCTTTTTTCCTTTAACTCGAATAACTCAGACCAACGCACATGCACGGATGCTTTAATCTCAGGGATCAATAAACCTTAGGGTAGAGTCAGAAATCAGGGAAACTTATTCATGCAACTCGTCTTTAGCAGACCTAGTCTGTAACTTAGCAACTACTTGGGAACCTTAGGTCTAGAGTTTGAACTTAATATGTTTCTAAAGGAAGACCAATTGGGTTGACTAGTCTACTTGGAGTGCTAGGTTTTTGCTTGGATTTGCTAGGGACTAGCAAAAACTAGGCATGGGGGTATTTGATTAGCCCATATTTGTGTGCTATTTAAGTATTTAAGTGCCTAGACATTAAGTTAATTCTAACATTTATTTAGCATGCATTAGGATGTAAATAGATTAATTTATATTTCTGATTTAATTACATAACTCATGCATTGCATTCATAACTAAATGCATTTAGAATTAACTTAGAATTGCATTAGTTAACCAATTAGGTGCATTGCATGCATTGTTCTAATTTAACATAGAAGTTAAGGGCTTATGCATAAATAACCATAATATTTTATTCTTTTATTTTTTTCTCCTTTGCACAGGTAACTCCTCCGGCTTCGGCTCTGCCTCCTCCTCCTGTACATTACATTTACGCCATGCCATTTTGAATTTGAAACGAAGGTCGTGGCTACAAAAGGAGCAGAGAGGCTGCCTTGTACGTGGAGGCCACCATCCCCAACCCACCACTGTGCAGAGAGTTGATCTCTCGTCCGTTCGACCACCACCGACCTCAACCGTGGCGACGAGCCTCCACCACTGTGGGTGTGTGGCGTGACAGGCCACACCGCCATCTGGAGCTCGTCTGCATTACTGTAAGCACCTCAGCGTGCACCACCCTCGCCGTCATCACCAACAACCACCACTGCAGCTGCTGCAACCTCACGTCCCCGTCAGTTAAGACGTCTGGGAATGTTCCCAGACATCTGAAACTCCTACAACACCGCCTTCTTCTTCCCCTGTCCTTTGTTTTTCCAGCCACCAGCCACTGCACACCTCACGCCTCTTCATCTCCTCCAGCCTCCAGCACGCCCACTCCAGAGCCCACTTCTGCGCACTCACTCCCACGCCCGCACCAACTCCCAGCAGCGCCCACCTCCGTGTGCCTCCCCGTGTGCATCTACGCGCCTTCAGCAGCAGCTGCTCAGCACCTCAGCACGTCCACTTCCGCGCCCTCCTTGCAACCTCTAGCACGCAGCAACATGCACGCTCCAGCCTGCAGAGCTTGTGCCAGCTCCTTCCGCGCCCTCGTCGACCTCCTCCAACGCACCTCCAATGCACAGCAGCACGTGCGCTCCAGCCTACAGAGCCCGTGCCTGCTCCTTCCGCGCCCTGCTGACCTCCTCCAGTGCACCTCCAGCGCGCTGCAGAACCCACGCCTCCCTGCAGCTTCACCATGCGCCTACAGAACGCATACCACCTCCGTGTGCACCCTGCGGCAGTAGCAGCTTCTTCACCGCCGCTACCTTTCTCCTCTGGCAGGCCAGCTCTGGCCACCGCTCGACATACCGCTGCCACCATCGCGATGGCCTCACTTCAGCCAACCTCCTGTGGGAACCTCTCCTCGATTGAACCTCTCTCCCGATTGCGAGGAGGAGAGAGGTAAAATCCTTTGTTTTTATTCTAAATTAGTAATTACATTTCATGCCATTGCCAGGAAAAGGAATTTTGATTTATGATTATTTTATTATGGTGAAATTGCAACTTCATACTCAAGCTTTCTTACAATTGTGTGGCTTTTGTGATTAAAATGTAAACAAATTTTATCTAATACATGTCAATTGAAAATTACATAAAATCATCACATATTTATTAAATATTTCGGTAAGGAGAAATTGCACATCATTTTCAAGTTATTGTGCATCTTCTTTTCGTCACATTTCATGTTAGATTTGACTATGGATTTCTCACGAGATTGAACGAATACGAAATAATCGAGATTTTATTACATCATTGCCCCCCTGTGGACACGACCCACTCCTAATTGAGTGGTTATATTAATTGTTGATTAGTCGATTTTTCCACCACATGGAACTACAAACGACGCATTATTTCATTTATGAAACTTAATCGAAAGCGGAGAATCGACTCGTTAGGCATAACCTAAGAAGGTCATTAAGGTGCTCCCAAGTCTCATGAAATTGCTCCCCTTCCTGTTGAGTAAAACCTATGATCTCTCTTCTGTAATGATTGGTCTTACTCATAGGAAAGTACTTTTTCAAGAATTCTCCCTTGAGGATGGCCCAATCATTAACCCTTGCATCAAGGGTATGATACCAGTGCTTGGCCTTATCCTTTAAAGAGAAAGGGAATAGAGTTCTCATCAGGGCTACATCAGTAAAGCCTTAGAGCTTCACCGTGGAATAGACCTTGGTGAATTCCTTAAGATGCCTATTGAGATCCTCCCTAGAGATATGGTGCTGCTCTTGATTTCATAAGGATTATCCACTCCAGGTCTTCAAATAGGTCAGGCTTGGTGGGTTGTAGGGAGGAAATAGTCTCTCAAGGTTTTCTGATTTTCACCAACCCTAATTTCTTCTTCAGGTCATTCTTCAGCCATTTTTCTTCTTTCTTGGTTGGCTTTCCTAATAATTCTCTTAGGCTCAGGGTTGAAAAGAAGACTATTTCTAAGAGAACGCCTACCAAGCATACACCAAGCAAACACAAGGCAAGAGGTCTTTTGTTGATTTAAAGTACTTTAAGCCATCTTCCAACTCTTCAGCTTGGACAAATAGAGTCAAGGCAGTGTTTCTCCATTCCCATGTAAGTGGTATAAGAGAAATAAGGCACTTGAGATTCTTGGTCAATATCTGCTGAGGAGGTTGAGGTTACTTTTAGTTCTTTCAGGTGATCAATCAAGTTGTCAATTAATTAGGCACCCTAAATTGACCTTCGAGTGCCCTAGAGGCGTACACTTTGTTGCAATGATCTTCTCAAATGCTCAAGTAAAAAGGTACTCCAAGGATGGAATCAAGAGATGCAAGTAGAGTGAACCCTTCCTTTGAGGTGATGCGTTAGCAGTGCCTCTTAACTATCCTTGACTTCCTTTAAAGGGTGTCCCCCTCCATAGAGTATCAAATCACTCAGACAAAAGTTAATACCACCGTCACAAAGCGAGATAGGAGGGTTTGCACCGATAAAGAGATCGATGCCTATAGTCTTAAGGGTCCAAGTCTTAGTGCAATGCCTATAGTGCGTGCTAGTGCAGGAAGTGTGCATCACACCACGAAAAGTGATTTTTCTTTTGAAAATCGCAATCAAGTTATTCAAACACTTCCTGTATATTTTATTTTCTTTTCTAGAAGCAATGTGACCACTTGATTAATCTTTTCAAATCAGCTTAAGTGGTCTTTTTATAAGATGTTCAGATGCAATGCGTGTGCAAATAACTGATGTAGAAAGATAGGAGATACATACCTTGCTCCAGCACTCTTCAATGCGAAAATGCACGCAATGTAATAAAAAAAATCTAGATGCTGCACAAGCAATCGTAGATGGTTGACCTATGGATATGCAGCTTCTAGCAGGCAGTTCATATTTTTTTATATATAAATAAATGCACAATCAAAAGATCTAACTACCACACAAAATAATCCTAGAATCTAAAGAATCGGGGACACTCCCCCAAAAACTGGCTCAAGAGTACAAGGGCAAGAAAACAAATAACTAGACTAAACCTAAAGAGTCTACTCTAAAATGCTGAATCAGAAGTCTAAGAGGAAGAATCCTCCTAGATGGTCCTCCGTGCGTCTCCACGCTAATGGGATCAAGGCCCACAGGTTCCTATGATTATCTCTAAGGTGGTGGCAAGGTCCACCAAGATGAGCGTCTGCTGCGTGCGCCTTCTTCTTTGATGTACCCCGTACAGGGAAAAGAAATATATCAATGAATATATAGCCCTGATTAGAAATTACTACAAATAGGAAATACGTTTGAGTTTACTAGACCCGTTGAGAGAGAAATTTGCATAATTAAGATAGTCATAATAAAATGATTTATCGTTGTATTTTATGTAGTGGAAATATCTCAATCAAAGATAATAATTAATATAATAAACCACGTTGATTTTTTAGTGTCGTATCCACAAGGAAGACTAAGCCTAATAAAATCACAACTATGTAGAAATCGAGTTCATAGAAGTATTCGTTAAATCAAACAATGCATATTCCGCTTTGAATGTGAACCCTAAATTTATGAAGTCAAGGGTTGTTGACGTAAATTTCACGTAAGAAAATAGTTCATGTGCAAGGGTATATCATGTACTTTTCACTTGCATGCATACTAAAGTGTAAATCAGAATTCAAATGTGATGCATATTGAGATGAATCATAAGGGCTGAACAACTATGTAGAAGAATAAGCATAGGGTTGCAACTTCACCTTAATTTAATAATAAAAAGATAAAAAAAATAACTTTGACAATGGCATTCCTTGTAAATTTTAATTCAAATGGAAACAGAGCATCTCCCTTCTCTCCTCCTCGCGTGAATAGAGGAGGGGTCGTCTACCGTTTGCTTTGGTGGAGGGGGTCCACCAGAGGAGAGGATCTCGTTGACGATGGCGGTGAGGCGGGAGGTGCCACTGGCCGGATGGAAGGTGGTCGGCGGAGAGGATTGGCAGGAACTGCAACCGCACACGAGCTGGTGGCTGCGCGAGTGGTTGCGTGGGTGTGGAGTTGGCAGAGGCGCACGGAAATCGTGTGTGGGCATGTGAGGCTGGCAAGAGGTGTGGGCGCAAGGTGCACCTATGCGCGGTGGAGTTTGGGTTCTTCTCTGTGGAGAAGTTGAACAGTGCGCTCGAGGTTGCGGCAATGGTTGATGGTGCGAGGGCGTGCACGAGTGTGAAGGCACGCACAGGGGTGTGGTGGCTGGTGTGTGTGCGAGCGAATGCAAGGCAGTGGCACTGAGTGCGAGTGCGGTGTTTTGGGTTCCTTCGGGAAGTTACAGGTGGGCGGTTGGGAAGGAGGTTGATGGTGATGTAGAAGAAGGAAGAGGATGGCAGTGGGCGAGGGCGTGGTGGTGTGCACGTTGTCACCATGCGCACCTATGGTTCTGGAGGGCGGCGAGTGCAGTGGAGTAAACTTTCAGCCATGGTGTATGTCAGGGGTTCACGGTGCACGCATTAAGAGCACAGTGGAGCACACCAAGAGGAAGACCCTTTGGATTCTGGTGGAGCGGCCTCTATTAAAACCTCCAGTCTGTTTCTCTGTGGCCGCCAACTTCTCCAACCACTCGGCGAGGATCGCGAGTGGTTAGAACAGAAGGATAAGCATTGGCAATTCCCATTAGATGTCTGATTGATACTTTAGACATCTTAAAATGTGTGGTTAGCATTGAGTCCACGCTGGAGGTTGCAAATGTCCAGACTAGGTTCCAGACATCTTAAAATGTGACTTTGGACATCTGACTGATGCCTTCAGGTGTCTTGCACCTAACCTGCATCCACCAAATGATTATCATATCATGTCATATGTTATTAAGTATAAAATTGGTGCATGATATTATATGCAGACAAAGGTGAATTATCATTTAACTCCTACTTAATTAACAACTATGAACAACTAATTAAAGAGTACTTTAGTCCAAATAATGGTCCACGAAAGTGGACTTATCACTGGGCACCTAGCTATTTGAGGTTACTCATAGCAACATGCCAGCCTTACCACCCAAGTACGTTTATTAGCTACCTAATTTTTTGCTAAAATCGCCCGAAAAATAAGTAATTGCAAAAAGTGTGTTGATACTTAGACTTTAAGTCCTCTCAAATCAGACGGCGGGTTGATAAGTCACATACTTATCACCTCAACTTATTTAAAATACATTCTAAGTAGGCAAGGACTCAAGAAGCAAGTCTATATGTTAGTGGACACTTAGGTCAATTAAGCCTGTAGACTTGAAGAGTCTAAGTGTTCAGATACTACTGTATTATTTCCTAAGTTCTCTTTTCCTAATTCTCTAATTTTTTTTGGTCTTTTTGTAATTTTTTTCAATAAAAATAAATGAAAAGATTCTATGGAGCTGATAAAATAATTCAAAAATTAGTATATCCACCCCCCGCACTCCTGGCTAATACAATGTCCTCATTGTATAATAAAGGCATGAAAAGGAGTGGAATAAAGAAGATAGCACCTGAATTCGTTATTAATGAGTCGGAAAATTCACGAGAAAACTCAGAGTTTGAAAAACCCATTGTCGTAGTTGCAAAAAATATGACTAGTAAATAATTTTTACCGAAACTCAAGTGAGTCCCAGGTCAAATATAAGAAGGCGAACGTTTGATTTTGGAAAATCACATTTGCTTTTATTTCCTTTTGAAGATTTTCTACTATTATATTTTTTTGATATTTTTGATAACGCAGAAATCAAGTCAAGAAATTATATCTAACTACTCTAATATACTCGCAGAATATTAGGGGGAGAGAGAGAGGAAGCAACTATTTTATAAGAGCAGAGCAATGTTTATTACAACTAATTGCATAATATAAATCTATGCTAGGAAAGCTGTAAAAAGATAAGGAAGCGAGAAATCCTCCTTGACGGTTGCTTAGAGGATCAGCTGCTCCGACGACGCCCTGAACGAAGGTGGTAAGAGATGAGAGGAAGAAGAACGAATCCAGAAGAAGGCAAACGAGGTAGGACGGCGTCGCAACGGAATCCGCTTCTAGTATAGAGGTAAGAGGATGACTAGGGCGCTCCACGAATGGGAGTGACAAGTGGGAAGTGATGAGAGCCTCATCATGAGTCCTAACTAGTACATTATGACCTAAATAAGTATAGAAAAGCTCCTACAAAACCTAAGGAAAAGCCTAAATAAAAGAACTATAAATCTAAATATGAAGCAACTCACAAGGGGTAAAACTGTAATTTACCATTACAGTACACAAACGGGATGTCTAAGGGTCTAAACATTGGTCAAATGGGCTTAACAAGAAAGAAAGTGGAATGATTTGATCTGAAAAGGATTATAGCAATTTCTAGGAATTAAATGACATTCTATAACCCTAAAACAAACCTACTTTAATTCACGAAGTTTCAGGAAAGATAAGAGTCAATTAAACCCTCTAAAATTCATGGAAAAACATCCCCTATGGTTTAGAACCTTCAATTTGGCCATTAGAACCTGTCTTGACCTAAATTGAGAACTATACCCAATTTTTGACCTAATTTGGGTTTTTATGCAAATTGACTAGTCAAACATGGTCAAACCTAAAATCAAACTTTACCATTAGATTCCTTAGGTCCAAATTAGGTTTGTACCAACATTTGGATCTAAGGGAAGGCCATCTTGACCTACTTTACAAATTGGTCCTCATGAATTACTTTTTGACCCTTAACTTTTTGAACCCTTGCCCTTTGCCCCCAACTTTCCTTTCATTCTTTACAGAACGGTCCTTCTGCCACCCCGCGCAGCTGCCCATACCTCCGGCGACTTTGCGCGGAGGATGGCTCCACGCAAGGTATGGGGGTTGGCCTCAGAAATAAAAGGGGGGTTCCCTGCATCGTCCTCTTCCGCCTGGACCCTCTCCCATGCCCTGCCATTGCCCATGCCTCTGGAGTGAACATGGGAGAGGAATGGGTCTCTTCTTCGGCCATTCTCCGGCAAGCTGCCCATGCCTCTCCTCGAGATCTTCTCCTCGCCAATGGCTATTTAAGGAACGGTAGGGGCCGCCGATCGCTCCAAGCCTATTTTGGCCAAGGAAAATCCCTAAACTTCGTCTCCTCCTTCCACCATTCGCCTGCAGGCTCCGGCGACTCTCTGCTTCCTCCCTCGTCACCCTGCAACCATACCAGTGGTAGGGTTAGCTTCGCCATCGTTCGTCGTGCCTCGCTATACCAGTAGGCACCCTCCAGTCTCTCATCCTCATCACCGTCATCTTCCTCACAGGGCGTCGTCTCCGGCGATGGTAGAATTGAGCCGTCCGCCTCCTGCCCCCTTCGTCTGCTTAGCTAGGTAAAAGATCTTCCATTTTCACCCCTCTTTATTTCCCCCTCAACAAATTTTAGTTTTGGTCCCTCGACTACCACTACCACCACCATCAGTTCCACCTCTGGCCACCAACTTCGGCGAGGCCGCTCCACCTCCACGGGCCATTCCCGCCCTCGCCGACAAGTCCATAAGCATCCCTTCACTCCACTCAACAGTTTCCCTCACTCACACCACCACTCCGCTCACCCAAACATACCCCCGAACACACCCACACATATGCACACAGTGTGCCCTGGACACACTCACACAGACGCCCCCGCACCACGTCGACCACCTCTGCACTTTCGCCACACCTTGGCGAAGCCCCCCAAGGTATCTGACAGGGCCGCGAGGCCGTGCTCGTGTTTCAAGGACAAAGCAACTCACTGCCATTGACAAGCCGGTTGAAGCTGCTTCACAAGCTGATCTAGGCTGCAGCGCTCCAGATCCCCAGGTCCAGTAGGTGTGGAACACCCTCATGCACACACTCAGGCTCTCAATTGGGGTCGAAGGCCTCGGCCGCTGCCCCAATTGGTCGCGCCTTTCTCCTGCAGGCACACGAAGACGTAGGTGGGACTTTAGTCCCACCTCGGAAGCTGAGGCACGCCCGCACCTGCATAAGAGCGAAAAGTGACTAAGGCTATTCGCCTCAAGTCACACAGGGGTGAGGTCCCTCGCCCTCACTCGGTCTCGTCCGCGGCACTGTCCACGCAGACCTGACCCGCGACTCGAATATCCTGACTGTGCACTCCTCACGTACCACCCACGCCGGTGGGCCTGGACCCGGGCATGCGATCCGACCCGATTACCCGGCTCTGGGAGAGCATACGAAAGAGAGATTCAGAGAGAGAGAGACGTGGGGAAGGGTATGGGTAGGTTTTGCATTCGTGTGTGCAGGGAATAGGTGGAGAAGATGAGAAAGAGAAGCAGTGAGGACTCAGCCGCAAAGAGAAGAAGAAAGAAGAAGGTGGAGAAGAGACGCAGCAGCAAGGAAGAAAAGAAGAAGAAGCCAAGGAGGAGCTGCTGTAGAAGGAGCTGAGAAGAAGAAGGAAGGAGCTAAAGCTAGGAAGGAAGAAAGCTGCAGAGGAAAGAAAGAGAAGGAGAAGAGCCGCAGCAGCCGAAGGAAAAAGAAGAAGAAGGGAAGGCCGAGAAGACAACTGAAGAAATAAGAAGGAGGCACTGTAGCAACGAGGCCGATAAGGCGTCTGATTCAGAGAATCAGACGTTCGAAAAAGGGGAAGGCAGAAAAAGAAGAGAAGGAAAAGAGAAGAAAGAAAGAAGAGAAGAAAAGCCTCTTTTGTCCCTCTCTCTTAAATTTTTGTATTTCATAATTGTGAATTTGTAAGCTTCTAGAATCAAAGTGTGCTCCCTGAGTTCGACCTCAAGAAACTTTAAATTCCGAGTAATAAATTGTAATAAACTGGTGATCGCTTTTCGCAATATACTGCAACGAACATAATTTTAATACACCGCTAAACGGGACGCAACCAGTTTTTGGCGCCGTTGCCGGGGAGCAACGGGCATTCTAGAAGCTATTAATTCACAATTTCTAATTTACTATTGGCCTAATCTCTTTTCTTTTGTTGTGCAGGCACGGGAAATCAAGAAGGAGCAAGCAGCTGCACAACAACCACGCCAAGGGACAGGTAATTTTCTATCCTCTCTTTTGAGCCCCTAAAATTCTAAAAGAGGAAGAAAAAAAAAAGAAAAATAATTTAGGAATAACCTATCTTTCATACATAGTAAATTGTAAAAGTTGCCTGCTTTTCAATTTCAAACACATTCTATCTGTTCATCCACTAAAGGTATTTAAGGCTAAAACCTCCTTGCTTGAGACTTAATTACCTAATCTTGAGGCAACTAACTGGACCAATTAAAGCCAACCTAAGACTCAAAATCTAGGGTTTTAGAGACACTTTCTAATCAAGAATTGAGAATTCCCAAAAGTAGTGTGCTTAAGCCATTGCTTGAAAACATCTATTAAGAGAAACGCTAAGCAATCTGGCTCTTAAGTCACTTGAACCTTAAAAGACAAGACCTAATAAGCTCTCACAGGAACTAATAGGTGAAGTTGATCCCTTGGATCAACCAACCTTTAAATTAGGTCACTCTTTGCACTCAAAAGGATAAAGTTCAAGTGAAACCCTAAGCACCTTGATCCTAATTAAAAGTGGTAGACTTAAGAAGTCAAGGTCCCCATTCTGGTCTACCTGGAATCTCAGTGACAAGAAAGGTCGGGTGGAGGAAACCCTGTAACCCGTGGGGGCACTCTACCGTGTAGGGGTCTTCGCGGGACTCACCCTCTCTGGTTGCCCAGGTAATTCTTAGGTGGACGACCTTCTAATTTAAGGGGTATCATCCGCCTCGAACCTCTATAGTCACCCAACATTTTGAGTGTCTTGATTGGGTCCAGCAGCTGCTAACCTCGTCTAATCCATCAATGTATGTTTGGAAGGAGGTCCTTAAAACCTCCTCTAGAAATTCACTCTCCCCGAGGCCAAGCCTCGGTACCCTTGTTTGGGAACAACCCCTTCACATAGACCTCTCTTCTGATTCTGAACGCACTTCACCTTCTTCTTCCATAATGGCTCAGCCTGTTGAGGAAGAAAATAATCTTAAGCACCAATTCCAGCGACTCAACGATCTCTTCCAGAACTTCATGAACCCACCACAGCATCCCATGATGCGAGATCACTATAATCCCGCTGCGGTGGCAATTGAGCCTCGACTCAGAATCCCGACTGGAGGACCTGATTCCGAGTTAAAGCCCAACATGATCCACGCCATACCTAAATTCTATGCGCTTAACTCTGAAGACCCTTTCCAGCACATCAAACAACTTAAGCATCTGGCCCAGACCTTCGGGTCAGATGTGCAAAATCGGGATATCCTACTTATGAAGATGTTCTCTTTCTCCCTTATGGACAAGGCAGCCCATTGGTATCAGACCCAGACCCATCCGATCAACACTTGGGAGGAACTTCAGTCCGAGTTCTTGAAAAAGTTCTTCCCCGTTGGTCGGACCAATGCCTTGCGCCATCAGATTACTCACTTCACGCAACAGACGGGAGAACCTCTTCATGAGGCATGGGATCGTTTTCAGGATCTCATGAGAAAGTGCCCCCATCACGGAGTTCCTAAATGGGAACAAGTCCAGTCTTTTTACCAGGGACTCCGTGAGGATATTAGACTGTTCGTCAATGCAACTTGCGAAGGGAATATCATGAGTCAACATGAAGACACTATGTGGGAGATTCTTGAGAATATGTGCGAGAACTCCATCAACAATGACTCCATGGGACTATTCGACAGAACAAATACCCGCGCAGCAACGAACCTTTGGGGAGCACATAAGACGCAGGGTCTGTCTACATCAGTCTACCTGGAATTAATGGCCAGTCGATTGGACAAGGTCTCTATTATTAAGAAGAAGGTGGATGAACTGACTCAGCATTTGCAACGAGCCACCTCTGCGCAGAACTCCTTCGCACAGCCCCCTCCCGCACGGGAAACTGTGCAGCACGTTTTCCACCGACCTTCTCCAGGGATGGATGCGTATCCACCCCCATCTGACTCTAGGACCGGAGGAACCTCCGATCCTTTCTATTCTTGTCGGGGGAACTCTACTCCCCCATTCTCTGACCTTTCTAAGGCTCCTCAGACGTGCGAGGACCTCAACGCCATCTAGAATGACCCTTTTTCCAACACCTACAATCCTGGATGGCAGAACCATCCCAATTTCTAGTGGGTGGGAAATTCCCAGAATCCCAGGCCACCTTTTCAGCCACGTCCACAAGCACCTCATTCTTATCAGCCGCCTCAGCCTCGGCCCAACCCCACTTATCCACCCAGGCCTAACCAAGATCAAATGTCCCTTATCCTCCAGACTTTGGCTGACATTCAGAGAACGAATGCGGCTATTCAAAAGCAACATAAGGACGAAATTACAGAGGTTCGAAATCAACTTGCCCAATTGGCAAATTCTCGCCAACCAGGCATGCTTCCTTCTCAGCCTCTACCTAACCCTAATAGCGTGCCGACCCAGCGGCACGTTATGAACCCAAACCCAGGCCAAGCACACATGGTCTATCAGGCCCCTTCTATTCCATCACCTGACTGGATGGAAGCTTCAACTTCCTATGCGGGTTATCAACAGCAGCAGCCCATTCTACCAACCCCTAACCAGAACTAGGAAAAACTTAATTCTGTAACAACCCGTAGTGGTAAGGCGACCCAAGATCCACCTTATCCAGACCACCCCAAGCCTAATAGTGACCCAAATCCTAGGGCAGTCATCCAAGATGTTCCTATCCTTGTCCCAGATCAAAAACCTGGACCTATCCTAGTGGAACCGACCAAGGTTCCATTTCTCGAGGCCTTGACCAAGGGAAAGAAGACAACCAAACCCGTGGCTCTTGAGGACCTAGTCAAGCTCTTTGAGCAGGTCCAAATAAACATCCCCTTGATGGATGCAATCCGCCACGTACCGGCTTACGCACGATTTTTGAAGAACGTGTGTACACCTCAGCGTAAGCTGAGAACCAATAGTGGAAGTCCAATTGTACTGTTAGAGAAGCTAGCTCTGTAATCTTGAGTAGACTCCCACCCAAGGAAAAAGACCCAGGCACTCCCCTGATTTCATGTAAGATCGGTGAAACCCAGTTTGACAGAGCATTATTGGACTTAGGTGCCTTCATAAACTTGATACCCACATCCCTACTTAACCATCTAGAAGAATCTGAGCTAAAACAGACCGAGGTGACATTACAGTTAGCAGATCGATCTATCAAGTCACCAAAAGGGGTTCTTGAGGATGTTATTGTAAAGGTGCAGGATTTCTACTTCCCTGTAGATTTCATAGTTTTAGATATGGACGCACTTGAGAAACCAAGGGATACACCAATCATTCTAAGGAGACCTTTTCTGGCCACTGCAAGTGCCAATATAAGTTGTGAGGAGGGTCAAATAGAACTGAAATTTGGGAACCAGACTCTCAAAATTGATATCTTTAAGGCCCAACAAGGAATTAATTGCGGTGTCATTGAACAAATCTGTGATATTAGAGCTGTGGTTGATGAACCACAACTTGAGGACAACATGATCATTCCTCATCAACCGCAAGAGGATCTTGAACCACAATTAGAGGAGTCAGACCTTAAGATAGACAAACCCATAACTCCTACCCTTGTACCTCATACTCACTTTGAACCACCCGCTGCTGCTGATAACCCCATTCTTGAACTCAAACCCCTTCCCAACCATTTAAAATATATCTTTTTGGGTTCTAATCAGACCTTTCCTATGATTATAAACTCTAAACTCGCACCTGATCATGAATCCTGTCTGATTACTGTTCTCCAGCAACGTCGTAAAGTCATTGGTTGGACTCTCAATGATTTGACTGGAATAAGTCCCTCTTATTGCACACACTATATCTATTCTGAAGAGGGCGCACGACCTTCCCGTGAAATGCAGAGACGTTTGAATCCCAATCTGCAGAAGGTCGTGAAAAAGGAAATCGTTAAGTGGTTAGATGCAGGGATCATCTACCCGATCTCCGACAGTGGTTGTGTGAGCCCAATCCAGGTTGTGCCTAAGAAGGCAGGGCTCACCACTATCACAACTGAAATCGGAGAAGTCATACCTACCCGTATAGCCAACGCGTGGAGAGTCTGCATAGATTACCGAAGACTCAATTCCTCCACGAAGAAGGATCATTTCCCACTGCCATTAATTGATCAGATTCTCAAGAAATTAGCAGGAAATAGATTCTTCTGCTTTCTTAATGGGTACTCCGGTTATAACCAAGTGGAAATTCATGCAGAGGATCAAGAGAAGACCACATTCACCTACCCCTTCGAGACGTACGCATTCCGAAGGATGCCTTTCGGTCTCTGCAATGCACCCGCGACTTTTCAGCGGTGCATGCTTGCCATATTCTCTAATATGGTAGGTGATTATCTGTAAGCTTCATGGATGACTTCTCAGTTTTCAGGGCATCATTTGATGATTGCCTCTAGCACTTGGTTCATATACTCAAACGTTGTATTAATGTAAATCTGGTTCTTTCCTGGGAAAAGAGCCACTTTATGGTGCCTGAGAGGATAATCCTAGGACATTTTATTTTTGAGAAAGGCATCCAAGTGGATCGAGCCAAGGTTATCTGATTTCTAGACTTCCTATGCCTAGCTCAATCAGGGACATCCAATCTTTTCTGGGACATGTCAGATTTTACCGTCGTTTCATCCCTGATTTCTCGAAAATCTCGTGCCCCCTGACTACTCTTCTCTCCAAGGATGTACCCTTTGAGATTTCCAAGGAATGCACTCAAGCTTTTGAGAACCTTCGTGACCGAGTCACCCAAGCCCCGATCCTACAGTCCCCTGATTGGTCTCAACCCTTTGAGATCATGTGCGATGCATCTGACTTCACTGTAGGAGCGATTCTGGGGTAGAAGATTGACGGGAAACCCGTGGTCATCTACTACGCTAGCAAGACACTTGACGAGGCTCAGCGTAACTACACGGTTACGGAGAAAGAGCTGCTAGCCGTAGTATTTGCCCTCGAAAAATTTCGATCTTATCTCCTGGGTTCCCACGTCATCATCTACTCGGATCACACTGCTGTAAGGCATCTCCTTGCTAAGAAGGATGCAAAGCCTCGATTAACCCGATGGATCTTGCTATTGCATGAATTCGACCTCGAGATTTGCGACAAGGCGGGAAGACAGAACGTGGTAGCTGACCACTTGTCTCGCCTTCCTTCTGAGATCATCAACCCTTCTGGACCCATCACGGAGCATTTTCCTAATGAGCACCTATTGACTATTGGTACTAGGTTTCCATGGTTTGCTGATATAGTAAACTACTTGGCATCTCATCAGATCCCGTCTGATTGGCCAAAAGCCAAGAAAGACAAGTTGCGCTCCAATGCCAAGTACTACATCTGGGAAGACTCGTACCTTTTCCGCATAGGTGCTGACCAAGTAACCCGACGATGTGTCCCAGAGGGCGAAATCAGCAGCATTCTCTCCTTCTGCCATGACCAGGCATGCGGTGGCCACTTCTCTGGGCATAAAACCGCATCAAAAATCCTCCAGTGTGGCTTTTACTGGCCTACTATCTTCAAAGACGCATACAAACACTGTAAGGCATGCTGTCGTTGCCAAACTAGCGATAGACTACGTGTCCAAATGGATCGAAGCTATTCCAACCCAAACCTGTGATCACAAGATCGTCATCAAATTCATTCATCAGAATATCTTCTCACGGTTCGGAATTCCTCGTGCAATCATCTTTGATGGAGGGACCCATTTTACCAACACTCAGTTCAGGTCACTGATGACCAAATACGGGGTGTCTCACCGAATCTCTACTCCTTACCACCCCCAGACTAATGGTCTAGCTGAGCTATCAAATTGGGACATCAAGAAAATCCTATAGGTTACTGTTCGACCTGATAGAGAGGACTGGTCGTCTCGACTTCTGGAAGCTTTGTGGGCTTATAGGACCACCCACAAGACCCAACTAGGCATGTCTCCTTTCAGATTGGTGTACGGGAAGGCATGTCACCTTCTCGTCAAACTGGAGCACAAAGCCTATTGGGCAGTACGGAACTACAACTTAGATCTTTCTAAGGCTGGAACCCATAGAAAGCTTCAGATAAGCGAGATTAATGAACTACGCCTTGATGCGTATGAGAACTCGCGAATCTACAAAGAGCGGGTTAAAGCCTTTCATGACAAGCACATATCTAGAAAGATCTTCCACCCTGGTCAGAAGGTCCTACTCTTCGATGCCTGACTCAAACTCTTCCCTGGGAAACTACGATCCAAGTGGGTCAGATCATATCTCGTCCGATAGGTTTTTGGAAATGGAGCCGTCGAAATCAATCCACTCAGCCACGATTCTGAACCTTTCGTCATGAACGGTCAAAGACTTATACCCTTCATTGACGTGACCAGTACATATTTGGCTGAGTCATCATTTATCCTCCATTCTCCTTGAGCTTATTGCACCCAGCCGATGACGTAAAACTCAACGCTTAACGGGAGCAGCCCGTCATTCTTGAAAAACCCAAAACCTGACATTTCTTTGCACTTTAGGTTCATCCTTTAGGACAGCCAACTTCACCTCAGGTACTCGTACCTGAGATTAGAAATCGTCCGCAACAGTCACCTCAACCCATCCACTCACCAAATACCTGTCCTAATCCATGAACCAAGCTAAATAAAAACCCACCTAATGTACATTGAGGACATTGCAAATCTTAGGCATGGGGGGTATAAAAGTGTAATTAAATAACAAGGAAAAGGTTTCAACAAAAAATCCGCATATACGGAAAAAAAAAACTTTGAGGAGAAAAAGAGTAGAATGATAAAAAGGAGCACAAAATGAAAGAGAAAAGGGATAGTCATTAGTAAGAAATTAAGGAATTAACCTAAGTTGTAGACCACATTAAGGAAAATAAAAAGGTAAGTGCACAACAAGATTAGTAAGAACGCAAACCTTAGACATTCTTGGATAGACTCTTAGTACCCATTAAGATCTAGATATTCCTCAAGAGGTTGAGGAAAATGAAAAGCTTAAGTATTAAGTGCAAGGCTTAGGGAGTATTCGGCCTCGTTAACTGACTTTTGGTTTACGGGACTCAGTAACCTAAGCACCCAAATTCACACACAGTCTGGTTCAGTGAGCATAAGTATCAAAATCACGCAGAAGCGTTTCAAATGTTCTGAAAAGTCACCTAGATTAGGAGTAGTTGATCAACACAAGTTGATTTGGACGAGTTCCCAGTGCGGAGAGGTGGGAAATTTCCCTCGAAGATGCATAACAACATATCATCTCCTCGGTGCTTGTCTCTTAAGATATTTACATATCCTACTAGGGGCATGTAAGCACTCTGCCGGTTTAGATTCCATGGATGGCATTATCACGAAGAGTCAATTGCCAGGGTCTAAATTTATCCACAGAACACCATGGATGAGATTATCTCGAAATCTCGAAAGCCAGGGTTCTGAGGGTTACCATGGGTGGTGCTATCTCGAAGCATCAACTGCTAGGGACCTTTGAGGATTGATGAGGGGGACAAGGAATCCGATACATATCGTGTTGTAAAGCCAATCCTAACCTAGAATTAAAAAGGAAAGAGAGAGAAAACTCTCCAAACAAAGAAATCTTCTATCTCTCTCTCTTACAAAACGCACTGCAAACTAAAGCAAGGCAAAAAATATCTCAGGCACGGGTGCTTTACCACAGAGTCCAATAAACTTTGAGTTAGTTCCTGTAGGCCTTAAAAACCTTTGCTAAAGACTGAAGCTAAAGCTAGACAGATCTGGATCTTGGTTGGTACTAGAGTACCTTTTAGGCCTATGATTGGCATTTTGACCTAATCAGGGATACAAGAGGAAAAGCACTTATCAAAACTTGATGGAAGAAGTTCATGGTCTAGAACAAAGGTTAAAACCTTAAATTTTTGCTAAGGGACTAGCAAAAGCTAGGCATGGGAGTATGATGAGAGCCTCATCATGAGTCCTAACTAGTACATTTTGACCTAAATAAGTATAGAAAAGCTCCTACAAAACCTAAGGGAAAGCCTAAATAAAAGAACTATAAATTTGAATATGAAGCAACTCACATGGGGTAAAACTGCAATTTTACCAATGCAGTACATAAACGAGATGTCTAAGGGTATAAACACAGGTCAAATGGGCTTAACAAGAAAGAAAGTGGGATGATTTGATCTGAAAAGGGTTATAGCAATTTCTAGGAATTAAATGACATTCTGTAATCCTAAAATAAACCTGCTTTAATTCACGAAGTTTCAGGCAAGATAAAAGTCAATTAAATCCTCTAAAATTCATGGAAAAATATCCTCTAGGGTTTAGAACCTTCAATTTGGCCATTGGAACCTGTCTTGACCTAAATTGAGAACCATACCCAATTTTTGACCTAATTTAGGTTTTTGTGCAAATTGACCAATCAAATGTGGTCAAACCTAAAATCAAACTTCACCATTAGATTCCTTAGGTCCAAATTAGGTTTGTACCAAAATTTGGACCTAAGGGAAGGTCATCTTGACCTACTTTACAAATTGGTCCTCATGAATTACTTTTTAACCCTTAACTTTCTGAACCCTTACACTTTGCCCCCCAACTTTCCTTTCGTTCTTTACAGAACGATCCTTCTACCACCCCGCACAGCTGCCCATACCTCCAGCGACTTTGCGCGGAGGATGGCGCTGCACCCAGTATGGGGATTGGCCTCAGAAATAAAAGGGGGGTTCCCTGCATCGTCCTCTTCCACCTGGACCCTCTCCCATGCCGTGCCATTGCCTATGCCTCTCGTGTAAACGCACGAGAGGAATGGATCTCTTCTCCAGCCATTCTCCGGCAAGCTGCCCACGCTCTCTCCTCGAGATCTTCTCCTCGCCAACAGCTATTTAAGGAACGGCAAGGGCTGCCGGTCGCTCCAAGCCAGTTTTGGCCAAGGAAAATCCCCAAACTTCGTCTCCTCCTCCTCCGGCCATTCGCCCGCAGGCTCCAGCAACTCTCCACTTGCTCTCTCATCGCCCTGCCACCATACCAGTGGCAGGGTTAGCTTCTCCATCGTTCGTCGTGCCTCACCGTACCAGCAGGTACCCTCTAGTCTCTCGTCCTCATCGTCGTCATCTTCCTCACAGGGTGTCGTCCGCCTCCTGCCCCCCCTTGTCTGCTTAGCTAGGTAAAAGTTCTTCTGTTTTCTCCCCTCTTCATTTCCCCCTCAACAAATTTTAGTTTTGGTCCCTCGACTGCCACTACCACCACCATCAGTTCCACCTCCGGCCACCAACTCCGGTAAGGCCGCTCCACCTTCACAGGCCATTCCACCCCTCGTCGACAAGTCCATAAGCATCCCTTCACTCCACTCAACAGTTTCCCTCACTCACTCCACCACTCTACTCACCCAAACACACCCCCGAACACACCCACACATATGCACACAATGTGCCCTAGACACACTCACACAGACACCCCCGCACCATGCCAACCACCTCTACACTTTCGCCACACCTTGGCGAAGCCCCCCAAGGTATCTGATAGGGCCACAAGACTGTGCTCTTGTTTCAGGGATAGAGTAGCTCGCTACCATTGACGAGCAGGTTGAAGCTGCTTCACAAGCTGCTCCAGGCTGCAGCGCTCCAGGTCCCCAGGTCCAGCAGGTACGGAACACCCTCACACACACACTCAGGCTCTGAATTGGGATCGAAGGCCTCGGTCGCTACCCCAATTGGTCGCGCCTTTCTCCTGCAGGCGCACGAAGATGCAGGTGGGACTTTAGTCCCACCTCGGAAGCTGAGGCACGCTCGCACCTGCATAAGAGGAAAAAGTGACTGAGGCAATTCTCCTCAAGTCACACAGGGGTGAGGTCCCTCGCCCTCACTCGGTCTCATCCATGGCACTGCCCATGTGGACCTGACCCGCGACCCGAATATCCTGCCTGTGCACTCCTCGCGCACCACCCACGTCGATGCGCTTGGACCCAGGCACGCGACCCGACCCGATTACCCAGCTCTAGGAGAGCGTACGAAAGAGAGATTCAATGAGAGAGACGCGGGGAAGGGTAGGGGTAGGTTTTGCATTCGTGTGTGCAGGGAACAGGTGGAGAAGAAGAGAAAGAGAAGCGGCGAGGATTTAGCCGCAAAGAGAAGAAGAAAGAAGAAGGCGGAGAAGAGACGTAGCAGCAAGGAAGAAAAGAAAAAGAAGCCAAGGAACAGTTACTGTAGACGGAGCTGAGAAGAAGAAGGAAGGAGCTGAAGCCAGGAAGGAAGAAAGCTGCAGAGGAAAGAAAGAGAAGGAGAAGAGCCACAGCAGCCGAAGGAAAAAGAAGGGAAGGCTGAGAAGAGAACTGAAGAAATAAGGAGGCAATGTAGCAATGAGGCCGATAAGGCATCTGATTCAGAGAATCAGACGTCCAAAAAAGGGAAAGGCAGAAAAAGAAGAGAAGGAAAAGAGAAGAAGAGATGGGAAAAAGAAGAAGAGAGGGGAAAGAGAAGAAAGAAAGAAGAGAAGAAAAGCCTCTTTTGTCCCTCTCTCTTAAATTTTTGTATTTCATAATTGTGAATTTGTAAGCTTCTGGAATCAAAGTGTGCTCCCTAAGTTCGACCTCGGGAAACTTTAAATTCCGAGTGATAAATTGTAATAAACTGGTGATCGCTTTTCGGAATATACTGCAACGAACATAATTTTAATACACCGTGAAATGGGACGTGACCACGAAGTAAAAATTATTTTCTAGCACTAGTGGAGCATCTTGGGTGGAGGTTGATATGATAATTCAAGGAATCCCAAAGAGAGAAATGATTTTCTTGTGTGAAGATTTAAATGGGCATGTGGGAAAAGATGCTTTAGAGTATGCAAGAGTGCATGGAAATCATGGTTTTCGTGTTAGGAATGAAAAAGGGAAGACGTTCCTTGATTTTGCTATGGCTTATGATCTTTTCATAGCAAATACCTTCTTCAAAAAATGAGAAGAGCATTTGATTACCTGCTCAACATCGTCTTTTGGTGTTAGATGTTCATTTGAAGAAGGCAAAGAAGAGAAATTTAGTGTATAAGAATTTGAGAATTGAATGGTGGAATCTTAAGGAAGAGCAAGTGAGATTTAAAGAGAAGATGATGCAACAAAAGTCTTGGGATCTTGATGGTAGTGTTGATGAAATGTGGTTAAATATGGCAAACTATATTAGAAAGGTGGCAAAGGAGGTGTTCCAGGATAAAAGGAGGCTTGGTGGTGGACTGAGGAAGTGCAGGAGAAGCTTGAAATTAAAAGAGCCTACTTTAAAGCCTTATATTGAGATAAGACTGATGAAAATATGAAAAACTACAAAAGAGCAAAGAAAGAAGCAAAGAAAATAGTTAATGAAGCAAAAGCAAAAGCTTGGGAGCATTTTTATAAGAAACTTGATTCTAAAGAAGGTGAAAAAGATATTTTCAAGTTAGCTAAAATAAGAGAGTGGAAAGCAAAGGACCTTACACATGTAAGATGCATCAAGGATGAAGAAGGAAGGGTGCTTATAGCTAGTGAGGATATAAAGACAAGATGGAAAATATATTTTCATAAGCTATTTAATGAAAAACAAAAGAATGATATCATCTTAGGGGAGTTAGCCAACTCAGAAGAGTATGTGAATCGGGCATGTTATCGAAGGATACAAAAGAAAGAAGTAGAGGAGTCTTTGAAGATGATAAAAACTGGGAGGGTTATTGGGCCTGATGATATTCCTATAGACATTTGGAGAATGACGGGAGAACGGGGTATAACTTAGCTCACAAATTTATTTAATACTGTGTGGAGAGGCAAGAAGATGACAGAGGAATGGAGGAAAAGTTTTGTGGTACCTTTATACAAGAACAAGGGTGACATACAAGATTTTTCCAACTACAGAGGTATTAAGCTAATGAGTCATAGGATGAAACTTTGGGAAAGAATAATTGAAAGAAGGGTGAGGCAAGTCTCTATGGTAACTGAAAATTAGTTTGGCTTTATGCCAGGCAGGTCTACTATTGAGGCAATACATCTCTTGAGACGTATGATGGAGACATACAAAGTCAAGAAAAAGGATTTACATATGATTTTTATTGATTTGAAGAAGGCCTATGATTTTGTCCCAAGAGATATCTTGTGGAGAAATTTGGAGAAGAGACAAGTGCCAGTTATATATATCAACCTCATAAAGGATATGTACTATGGAGCAGTAGCTTGTGTAAAGACTAAGGATTATTTGACGGACTACTTTGATATCACCATTAGTCTACATCAAGGTTCGACTTTAAGCCCTTATCTTTTTGCCTTGGTCATGGATGAGTTGACGAAGCATATCCAAGTTGAAGTGCTTTGGTGTATGCTTTTTACTGATGACATTGTGTTGGTTGATGAGACAAGAGATGGAGTGAACAGAAAACTTGAGCTTTGGAGAGAAGCCCTGAAAGACAAAGGATTACGCATAAGTAGGACGAAGACTGAGTATATGGAACGCAAGTTTAGTAGTAGAGGGAACAATGAAGGGATTGATGTAAAAATTGAAGAGTACATTCTAATGAAAGATGTTTTTAAGTACTTGGGATGCATTTTCCAACATGTTGGTGGAATTGATGGAGATGTTACACAAAATTAATGCAGGGTGGTTGAAATGGAGGGGTGCATCTGGTGTTCTCTATGATAAGAGGGTTCCTTTAAAAGTCAAAGGAAAATACTATCGAGTTGTGGTAAGACCAGCCATGTTGTACGATTATGAATGCTGAGCTATAAAATATAGGCATGTACAGAAGATGTCTGTGATAGAAATGAAGATGTTAAGATAGATGTGTGATCATACAAGAAATGATCGTATTTTAAATAAGATTATTAGAAAAAAGGTTAGGGTGGCACTAATAGAGGATAAAATGAGAGAGGCACTTCTAAGGTGGTTTGGACATTTACAAAGAAGGCCACTGGATGCTCCAGTTAGGAGATGCGAGAAGTTGGAGGCTGAACCTGCTAAGAGGGGGTGAGGAAGACCAAACAAGTGCTGGAAGGAAACTATTAAGTATGACCTCAATTACTTTAATTTAAGTCCTGAAATGGCTGAAAATCGATCTGTGTGGAGGCAAAGAATCCATATAGCCGACCCCACTTAGTGTGGGAAAAGGCTTGGCTGTTGTTGTTGTCTAGTGGAGCATCTTGGGCTAGGGACAAGCTCATAAAGCTTTGGAGGGGGTAAGGAGAGGCTAAGAAAGGATGAGTGCAATAGGAAGGGTGTAGGGCTATTTATAGGCTTTGTACCGCATCAGTTGGCATAAGAGGCATTGATGGCAACGCATGGAAGATGCACCACGTGCACAGCGTGCACGCATTCACTGGCCATCGCGCACAACAACTAGCAACGTAGAGGAGAGCTACCAGCCGTCGGATCCACATCAAAGGGCTCAGATCGGTGCCCTTCATGCACTGGGATCATGCTAAGGCCTCATGAGATCACGCATCCCCTACTCAAGCACATCCGCTGCATGACGTGGCCTCTTCTCAGATGCCACGCGCCTCGCATGTTGAGTTTGTGAAGGGTGCTTAAAGCGCTAATGTGGCTACCTCTAGGCAGCTTCATTGTGCGGTCAAATTTCTCTCTTCTTCGCTCTGAGGAGTTGCTACTAGTAAGAATAGAACCCGCACCTCTCGCTTGAGAGAGGCGTGCGCTTGCCAATGCACTGTGGCCTTAAGGACAAGATCGTGGCCCTCCATTGTAAATCTGACGGTAGCGCCATTCACATGTTGTGAGAGTGGACATGAGGCGAGCATACCAGAGCCGTTGGATTATCATCAAGCAGTGGGGATCACACGCATACGATTGTGCTTTAGACATTTAATGGCGTTGATGCTTCAACGTGGCTTGCTCGTAGCCCTTGGATGAGCATGCAATGACAGAGAGTGCACGCTAGGTGCATGTTCAGCTTGTGCTGGTTGCCTTGGGTGGCTAAGATGGTGCCACGTGGCACCATCTGAGCCGTTCATCCTCTTATCTTCATAAGTGATGCAGCGAATGTTAGATTGGGTCAATTTTCACAATGTTAGGCTGTGATCATTGACCCAAACACATTTGTGCGATCAGATTTATCATTTGAAACCTGGATTTGTGTCACCTTGTCCCTTGGCCTTTAATCTTCTTCAGATCGGATATGATGCTATGGAGATCCAATCAAATCGATTTCGGAAGGGTTGGACTTCGATCCTCACCCTAATTAAATCTGTATGGTTGGATCTTCAATTCGAGGTCTCAAAATGGATCGCCTTCCCCCTTAGCCGTTAAAATAGGGAAATTAATATATAATTTATATAAATTAATATAAATGCATGATGATGCATGTTATGCCATATTTACATTGCTAAATGCGTCTACTATCCTACAAACATGCATAAATAAACAATGTTAAGCTAAATAGATGTGTCTACATCAGTTATCAATCCAGTCAGCACGGAATATATACAACCTGTACAAAGTGCTAAGTTTAGAGCCTTCAGTTAGGCACAGTCTGACCAACAAAATCAGGCCAAGGTTAAAGCAACCTTATCTTAGACAAGTTTAGGTAGAAAGCGATCAACTTAAGGTTTGCGGCATTGTCTGTTGACCTTAAAAGAATTACCCATCTTTGGGTCAGAAATTTCTACTGCATCGTTAGGAAATATCCGATTAATAATGAACGGGTCGTTCCACTTAGACCTAAGTTTGTCGAGAAAGAGATTAAGTCGAGAATTGAAAAGCCAGACATTCTGGCTTGGCTCAAACCTCTTACGGGAAATCATCTAGTCATGAAGAACTTTGTTCCTTGCCTTGTCGATCTTGGCATTCTTGTATGCATCATTTCTAAGCTCCTTCAACTTAGATAGTTGGAGTTTCCTGCTCTTCCTGGCTAGCTCTAAGTTCAAATGACACTATTTTATAGCCCAGAATGTCCAATGTTCAATTTCGACGGGTAAGTGACATGCCTTACCAAAAACCAGACGTTATGGAGACATGCCTATAGGTGCCTTATACGCAGTGTGGTAGGCCCAAATTGCATCATCAAGTTTTTGAGTCCAATCCTTCCTATCGGGCCTAACCATCATCTGGAGTACATTCTTGATCTTCCTATTGGAGACCTTGGCTTGTCCATTCATCTGAGAGTGGTAAGATGAAGAAATCCGATGATTCACCTCGTATTTAGCTAGTAAATTCCAAAACTAGTCATTTGTGAAGTGCATTCCACCATCGCTAATGATGGCCTTTGGAATCCCAAACCAACTAAAGATGTTCTTCCATACAAAGTTGATGACTACTTTGTGGTCATTGGTTTGGGTGGGAATTGCCTTTATCCATTTCGACGTGTAATCGATTGCAACCATAATATACTAGTGTCCAAATGAAGGGTCCCCTGAAGTCAATGCCCCAAATGTCAAAGATTTCAATGGGAAGAATCAGATTTAGGGGCATCATATCTCTCTTGGCTATGCTCCCAAGTGCCTAGCATCGAGAACACAACTACGAGAAGTCTGGGCATCCTTAAATAAAGACGACCAATAAAACCCATATTGAAGAATTTTTGCTATCGTCCTCTTTCCGAAAAAATGTCCACCACATCCAGATGCATGGCAAAACTCGAGTATGCTCTGAAACTTGTTTTCCAGTACGTATCGGCAGATAATCTGATCAAAGCCGATGTGATACAGTTCAGGGTCATCCTAAAAAAAATATTTGGCCTTGGACACAAGTCTATCCCATTGTTGCTTGGTCCAGTCATGGGGGACTTGGCCAACAACCAAATAATTGACGATGTTCACAAACCAAGGGGTTCAAACACCCGAGACTGCAAGAAGTCTCATCTGGAAAGGTGTCAAAAATTGAGATATTCGGATGACGACAATCAGTTAGGATTCTCAACAGATGATCAACCACTACATTTTGTGCCCCGACTTTATCTTTGATTTCCAAATCAAACTCTTGAAGCAGAAGAGTCCATCTAATGAGCCGATGTTTGGCATTCTTTTTAGCCAAGAGATGTTTCAAGGTCGAGTGGTCAATATAGATAATGATATGAAAACCTAACAAATAAGCCCTAAAATTTTCTAAAGTAAAAACTACAGCTACCAATTCCTTTATAGTGATGATATAATTCCTCTGGGCCTTGTCGAGAGTCTTGCTAGCGTAGTAGATAACAGAGAGCTTTTTATCTACTTTCTGACCAAAGATAGTCCCAACTGCATAATCCGAAGCGTCAGTCACGATCTCAAATGGGTTTGTCCAGACCGTTGGTTACAACACCAAGGTACAGGTGACTGTCTCTTTTAATAAATCAAATGCTTTGCGGCACGATTCATTGAACTCAAACAACTTGTCTTTGGCCAGAAGATTGCTCAAGGGTCGATCAACCTTCAAGAAATCCCTGATGAACCTTCTATAAAAGCCTACATGACCAAGGAAGGAACTGGTTTGTTTAACATATGTGGGCGGGGGAAGTTTGGAAATAGCATCAACTTTGGCTTTGTCAACCTCAATTCCTATTAGAGACTACATGACCCAAGACAATACCTTCTTGTATCATGAAGTGACTCTTCTCCTAGCTAAGGATCAACCTACTTTTATTACATCCTTTTAGGATCAATTCCAAGTTAACTAGGTAGGGATCAAAAGAATCTTCGAAGATGGAGAAATCATCCATAAATACCACAAGACAATCCCCCACCATGTCGGAAAAGATGGCTAGATGCAGAGCCCAAAAGGCATTCTACGGAATGCCAAAGTTCCATAGGAATAGGTGAAGGTTGTCTTTTCCTAGTCCTCGGGATGGATAGCGACCTTGTTATATTCCGAATAACCATCCAGGAAATAGAAGTACTTCTGCTCGGCTAACTTTTCAAGGATTTGGTTAATGAAGGGCAGAGGGAAATTGTGCTTTTTGGTGGCTGTGTTTAGCTTCCTATAATCAATACAGACTCTCCAGGAGGAAGCTGAATGGGTAGTCATAGATTCCCCTTTCTCATTGGTCACTACGGTTGTCCCCGCTTTCTTGGGAACAATCTACTTAGGCGTAACCCAGGGACTGTCGAAGATCGGGTAGATAATTCTAGTATCAAGCCACTTAATTATTTCTTTCTTAATCATGTCTCGCATATTGGGGTTGAGTCATCTCTGAATCTTGTGAGAAGGGCAGGATCTTTCTTCCATATAAATTCGATGATTACAATAAGGCTCGATCCCTTTATAATCATGTATGGTCTAAATAATTGGCTTTTTATTCTCCTTAAGGACCTTAATCAATTTTAGCTCCTACTCCCTTGTCATTAGCACTTATAATCATTGGGAGCGTCTTTTTAGGTCTGAGAAACTCATATTTCAGATCCTCAGGCAATGGTTTTAGTTCAAGCTAGGGAGAGTTCAGAATAGATGGTAAATAAGATGCCAGTGAAGATTCAGTAGGTCAATTTAAGGGAAGAGGTTGGGAGTAAACAAAATCAACAACCTCTTCAAGTTGTGGCAGGTCTACCACGGAGGGTTATGGGCCAGGATTGCATGTGTTACTAGAATCCTCAAGCACATTAATCAACTTTCAAGTCTTAACATTCTAATCATTATCCTCAAGTTTTGCAACATATCCACAATCCTCAAATTTGTTTATCGTCTTAAAAATATCAAGTTTTAACTTTCTATCTGACGAGCAGAAAATTTGCGAGAAAAATCAAGGTTTTAAAAACCTCGTCGTCGCAGTCGCGAACATCCTCTTATCAAATTAATCGAGACTCGATGAGTCCTAGGTCGAACATGGGGAGGCGAACGTTTGATTATAAAAATCCGCATTGGTTTTATTTGTTTTTGGTATTTTCACCTTTTATAACTTTTTTGGTGTTTTTATATATGTAGGATAGCAAAGAGAAATTAATCTGGGCTAACTACTCTACTTAGCAACTAATTAAAGAGAAGAGAGAGAGAAAGAAAATTACTTCTAGATAAATGCTTCACAAATGTCTATTACAGAAATAATTACTGAAAATTAAATCTACACTAGAAAGCGATAAAATGAAGAGAGAGAATCACCCTCGACGGCTACTTAATGGACGACTCGCTCCGACGGTGCTTGGACGAAGGTGGTGAGAAGTTGGAGGAAGGAGGACGAAGCCAAAAGAAGGGAGGACGTGGTAGGATAGTGACGCAATGAGTATTTGCTTCCGGAATGGGGGCGAGAGGACGGCCGGCGGGAGCTCCACGAATGGGGATGGGAGAGAAGGATAAAAATTATTTTCATACTTTAGTAAAGCATCCTGAGCTTAGGACTAGCTCAAGAGCACTTCTAGAGCTTTGGAGAGAGAAAGAGAGGTGAAGGAAGGGAGGGTTTGCAATGGGAGTCGGGTAGGGCTATATATAGTGTTCGTACCAAATCATTTGGCACATATGGTAGTGAATGCACGCCCAAGGAGCATGCATCACTTGCTGTTGCTTGGCAACAACCCGTGCATCATGCGCGCGCGTGGCACACACACACGCGTTGGCATCCATTGTGCCTTGCTATCATGAGGTTGGAGCATCGTTGCTCATACGATGGAGATCGGAGGGCTGAGGATTGCACACTAATCGCGCGCTTGTATCGTGATGGGGGGCACATTCGATCATGTGTACGATGCATGCTTCATCCGTTACTCCGTGATACCGCATTCTCTGCCACTTGATGGCAATTAGGCGGTCCTGATAGCGTGCCTCATACACCTTAAAGATCAGAAGGATGAGCCTGGCTGGTGTGGATGCATCATGACCACTCATCTTGGATCAAGCAGCTGCAATAGCTTCCCAATCACGCTGAGGAGAGGTGCAAATTGCGCCTTAAACACCTGCCCCTCCTTTGTCAGTAACATGTGGTAGCCGCTGTGCTATGGGCACATTTATACCATTGGATGGCCATCTGAGGGTCACAATCGTGCGAGATCGCAACCGTTGGATTGTGATTTTCTTTTAGATCATAGCCTTACAAAATGTGAGGCTTAGGCACGGGCTTCTCTCAATCGTTAGATCTCAATGGCATGGATGGGGAGGGAGGCAGAAGTGGCCCTTCGGTGACTTTAGGCGGTACGAATGGTGCCACATGGCACCATCTAGGCCGTCCATCTTCAAACGCGTGTAGAGGATGCCACAGATGTCTAATCAGGTTGATCTTCACAACGTTGGGCTTCGATCGTTGACCTGAACTCATCCACACAATCGAATTTGTCTTTTGAGGTTCGAATTTGCGTCCTCCTATCCCTTGGCCATAGATCTTCTGTGGCTTATAAAAGATGCTATAGATGTCCGATCAGGGTGCTTTCAAAGGTGTTGGATTCCGATCATCACCCTGATCACATCCGTACGATTAAATCTTCAATTTGAAGCAAGAAAATGTCTCTTTGTCCCCTAGCCATTAAAATAATAAAATTAATATACAAATTGAGTAATCTACTCTAAATGCATGATGATGCTATTATGCAGTATTTACAATGTTAGGTGCATCTAACTAGCCGAGGAACATGCTAAATAGGCATTTTATGCTAAATAAATGTGTTTACATCACTATCCTAGGAACACGCATAAATAGGCATAAAAGATGCTATAGATGCCCCATAATAATGTGCGTGTTCCTCAATTCCTCAAGTACATCCATATCAAGGACTAGAAAATCAATAGGAAAATAGAAGACGTCCTTGACCTTAACAATCACATCCTCAATAACACCCCTCGAATTAGTGACCGAATGGTCTGCTAATTGGAGAGCTACTTAGGTGGGCTTAAGTTCACCTTACCCAAACTTTTCATACAGGGAGGTTAGGATTGGGTTAACGAATGCACCGTGATCCCATAGTGCCTGGTCAAAAGTGTAATCCTCAATAATACACGAAATCAAGGGGACACTAATATTTCCATATATATTTACATTAATTATCCCTAACTAATGCTAATCTGAGGGTTGATTAGGGTAGAATGCATTTAGTTAAGTCAGTTCGGTCATATAGGTGCATTTTGTAAATATTGCATAATTTTAGGTTTCTCTACAAGTTTTCCCAAACTTATATCTGGTACCTTGATGTCTTTGTTATATTATGTGTAGGCACTAGGTTTGGAGAAATTTTAAGCCTTGAAGACTAAACTTTCAGGTTTGAGCTCACTTACGCAGAGAGAATGAGCCTGGTTAATCAACTAATTTGGTTGGCTAGTTTGATTAATTTTATAAATCCATTAGTTAAACCCAACAAACCTTATTTGGTCATTCCTTTTATCCTCAAATAAATACTATTTTGGATGATTAAATTACACCATAATTTATCCACCACTAGATATACATCCTATGGTCTTAAATTACTTACCTAAAGCTCTATCCTAAAACCCTAAACCAAATCATATTCCTAATCTCGAAATTTGTAACAGCCTAACATATGTTTAGTATTTTAGCCATAACTTTTGCATTTTAAATTCAAATTGAATGATTTAAGTTGCGTTGGAAAGCTACTTTCGAGGGCTACAACTTTGTTTTTATGTGAAATTTAAAATTCAAAACAAAACAAAACCAAAAGATTGAGACAAGTGAGGGCAATCCTCTAAAGCTGTTGCAACAACCTCTACCTCCTTTAATCTCCACCCTCCATCATCCTACCATTAAATCCTAGCCCTCTATCAAACCCCTAGGAAACCCTATAAAGAGGAGCCTACCCCTCCCCCTTTCATTAAGTCTTCCTTAGTTTAGAATAAATCCCACAACTCACCTCCTTCTCCTTAGCCTTCCTATTTATTCTACACTCTCACCTCCATTAAAAAGCTTCTTCACGCCCAGACTCTGTTGCTTCCTGGTGACCATCCTCTTCTAGTTCTCCCTCATCTCTGCTTCATCCTCATCTCTAAGGCAACTGCTGCAATAGACCACGATCCATCTCATTGTCTTTTTCTAGTCTTTTATTTCTAGTGCTAGTGGATTTCTAGTTCTAGCAAGCGTTACGTTACTTGTTCTAGTTGTAATATTGACATCGTTTCTCATAGCAATAAAGGTTTAGCTTTCATCTTTATCATTTGCAAATCTTGCTTCTCACCCCCCTTCTCTATATAATTAACTTACTATGATTTCCTTCTTCTCATCTCCTTCTTTGGCTTAGTTAGTTCATATTTGCTTTGCATTTTGCATTTAGTTAGATCCTATGCCTCCCCGTGTTGACTCAAGACTCACCAAGGTCTCGGTTACTTTTATTTCTATTCTTGAAAAATCGCACTATAATGAACATTTTATTACTTAGCGGTTTCTTTGGGTCAAATTTTTGGCGTCATTGCAGGGAGGCAACGAATTTCGCTTTTATATTTTCTTTCATTAGTTGCATTCATGACACTAACTCAATTTTCTCTATTTTTCTGATTGTGTGTAGGATCTCATGGGGACTCGAGATTCTGAAGACAAATGGTAGACTCGGAGAAAAGTGCGGGTAGAGATGTTGAGGTAGGCATTCACATCTTCATCTTAGGATAATTTTTGCATTAAGAGTCATTTATCTTCATCCTAAAGAAAAAATCATCCATCTAGATTAGGTATTCATTTGATCCTTAGGTTAGACATTTGATTTGGTTGCTTGCATTAAAAAAATAAAAAAAAACTCTTTTGGTGGACATTATCCCTTTGAAAATAACAAAATTGCCTCCTTAAAATTCAGGCTTCTAACTAAAATATTTTTCAAAAATAATTTCTCGAATGTTTATTCTCCCAAAAATTCTAAAATTACTCCTAGACGTAGCTATTGAAGTCAGGAAGATCGTGTCCAAATTTTGTACTCATCTAATCCATATTCAAGTTTTAAACATTTTTTAACTACAGTGGTATCCGTTTTAATTCTACTTCCTAATTTTTGACAATAAAAATATCATAGGAATTTGTATACTACTTTGATTTACCTGAAATTTGTGGTGTTGGATTCCTATGATAATTAAGAACTTCAAAAAAATATGAGAAAAATATTTTGAGCACGTTTAATTCCACGAAAATCTGATCACTGATTGGGGGTCAAAACTAACCTAAAGATTCTAGTTTACATTTAAATCTGAAAGAAATATAAAGAGTGCATTAAAAATTCTAAAAAAGCTATTTCTGTGTGCCTTAATTTGTGGTACATTAGGACCACTAATTTTTTTGATTGGGTCACACCACATTTGACCTTTTGGACTTAGAGTTCATCATCTAGCATTATCTGTCTTTAAGGCTTTCACATTAAGGTAGAGCACACTTGCATTTTCATTCTTAAAGGAAATTTATCAAACAAATTGGGACTTGTAAAATCTCTTGTGTGCCTTACTAGAACCTTGTTTTAATTTATTGAATCAAGTGAACCCTAAAAGACAATAATACAAGCATTGAAACTTAAAAGATACCACATCAATTAAGCTTGTATTGTGAGCTCCTTTCATTGAGCACTTCACATTTCAAATCGATCTCTATGGGGCATTACCCACTAAACAACACCCCATCACATTCCTTAAGCACATTCACATCCTAAGCCTAACATAAAAGTGATTAGACATTGACCCTTAAGGATTCATTTAGTCTCAAGGTGTATACTTGCACCATAGGAGTAATTAGTGAAGTTTATTTTCTGGAAACTTTTAAGTAGGAGGCCTGATTATCAAGCAACTTAAGCTAAATAGGGGTTTGGCATAATTAGTAGCTCTCAGGACATGCTCCCCCTGCTCCACCGGCCTATTTATTCAGCTTCTAGTTTATAGAAAACACTAATTTATCTTGGGGTGAAGTTGTACCTTAGAGGCTTAGGTCATCTAGGACTACACCTTAAGGCTTAGTTTGTCTATTTGATTGTGGATTCTCTCATCTATCTTCTCTCTCTCATCTATCAACTTTCTTCTGGTGTATGCAAGGTAGAAGATCTCTGAAACCTATCTTGGTGCCACCTTTAGAAAGAAATCCTAGAAGAATACCTAATCTTTATGAATTTGAACCTATTCCGATGGCTAGTCACAAAAGAATTAAGTGGGGGGGGAGGAGACCATCCTTGATCCCATTGCCAACCTCCAAAGACAAATCCAGAGGTAGGGTCAGCATCATGATCGTCAGATCAACACCAAAGTTCAAGCCTTGAACCGAATCAAAAATAGTAGACAAAATCAACCTCTTAGAGACTACTACATCCCTCATAATGCCCAGCCTGAACCTTATGTTAGGATACCCCAAGAGGGGGTTGATTTTGAACTCAAACCTCAAATCATAAACCTAATTCCCCATTTCCATGGCCATAACCCCGATGATCCTTTCAAGCACCTTGAGGAGCTCCTACACGTAAGGACCTTTAGCCCTAGAAATATGGATGAAGGTACTTTGATGATGAAAATGTTCCCATTCCCAATAAAAGATAAAGCTGCACAATGGTTGAGGACAACTGGTAGACCTATTCTGACCTGGGATGATTTAAGATATAAATTTTTGAAGAAATTTTTCTTAATAGGTAAGACCAATGTCCTTAGATGTGCCATTAGCACCTTTAGGTAGAACTCCAGGGAACAACTTCATGAGGCTTGGGAGAGGTTCAATGATCTAACTAAGAAGTGCCCTCATCATGGAATTCCTAAGTGGCATTTGGCCCATATATTCTATTATGGGTTAAACAACAATCTGAAGAATTTTGTTGATGCAGCATGTGGGGGCGACTTCCCTAGTAAAGATGAGGATGGAGCCTTTGAATTATTTGAGAATGAGTGAAAACACCCTCAACAATGCCTTTATGTTCACCTTTAACAGATCTAATCAACCAAAGAGTGGAGTTTATGAGATTAGGGATAATTCAAGCTCAGTTGATCTAGAAATTATTGCAAAATGATTGGATAAGGTAGAACTGGTCGAAAAGAATGTTGAAAATTTGGATAAGAAACTTGGATAGGTTGGACAATCTTTTGAAGGGTAGGAACCCCTTAGGTACAGCTACCTATGTAAATCCTATGATTAATCGAGGGACTTTTGTTTTGACCTGCACCCAACCCCCACTCTCTTTAGGTTAGGAATTAGTGCGCAACATAAATGCTCTGCCTATGGCTCAACCTATGAGCCAGCTATACTTGGACCCTTCTCTTCCTTTGTACCAAGGAGGGACCTTAATACCCTCACATCCTAAATTAGGCAGTCCGATATCTAATTATTCTAAGGATGCTAAGACTATTCAGGGTTACAGTAGGAATGACCCATACTCGAATACTTACAACCCTAGGTGGCGTGACCATCCAAATTTTGCTTGGTCTAGTCATAAACTCGTCCAGGGTTCTAACTTAGCTAGGCAGAATAATTATGGGCAACCCGGTAGGTATACACAAGCACGCACTTACAAGGATGAATGCGAGAAATGAATCTGAGACACAAAGAGGAAATGGATCAGCTAAGGACTGAATTGACAGGATAAATGGATCAATTAGTAGATTTTAGATAGCATGGGATGCTTCCATCCCAACCAATCCCTAACCATAGGAATTATCCTAGGAACTTGAGCCAGAATAAGGAGCCACAACCTTAATCCCAAGTGATTAACCCTGTTCCCCCTACTCCTAGATTCACCCATATTCCCAATCTGGTTAATCAAGCCCCACCTATTTTCCAAAACTCACCTTAAGGATCAGCTTCTAATTATAATGCCTCTACTAGTGTTGTTACTCTAAGAAGTGGAACTAGAACCCAAGATCCAATTTGGCCTACATCTAATAATCACAAGGACCCTGAAGTTCTCTTTTCCTAATTCTCATATTGATGAAGAGGATGGCGAGGAGAGAGGGGTGGTGACGGGGAGGTGAGATGTGGAGAAGGGATGCTAATGGTGGGGGTCGGGCGGATATGGTGGAGGGCAAGGGGCGTCTGGTCGTCGTAGGAGTGGAGGAAGATGGGTAAATGCTTTTAGAGGAAAATGGTCTTCAGCGATTTGCTTTAGGTGTCGTGAAAGGGGCCATATGGCAGCGGAATGCCACAATGCAGTGGTTTGCCTGGCTTGTGGAGGATTAAGGCATCAAAGAGACAACTGCAAGGATCATTTGAAGCATAATAAGCATGAAGGGAAAAACCCTAATGAGGCGCATGGGAGGCAAAACCCTAATAAAGGTGGTGGCATGATGAAAAACCAAAGCCTTCGCGGTCTGCATGGGAGTGACCATTGCCTACGCAACTAGGGAGGGAGAAGACACATGTTCAAGGGATGGAATCTCACCCTAACCAATCACATGGGCACAATGGTCACGCTTGGAGTCATCCTCCTCAAACCCCTACTCCTCCATCCCTTGATGTGGAGGTACCGTTGTCTCCTGAGGTCCTCACGACCAAACCTATTCTACATGGGGTGTTAGTGGGCGAAGTGATGGTAGGAGCTCCAACGTTAAAGGATCTACAGGAGATTGTAAGTTCTCTATCTCTATCATCCTCGATGTGGAAGGTTGCTTGGTTGAATGCATCTAGATTCATCATTTTTGGCCTATGTGTGGCTGATGTGGATGCCTTGAAGTTTCGATCCTCCTACTATGAGAATATCTTGATTATTTGGAAGTTGGTCTCCCACTTTGATGGTGCTTTACATGAAAGACCTCCCCAATGTGTGTTTGTTAGGGATGGACGAGTACAAATATGTGGCCTTCCTCTTCATCTTAGGTCGACGGCGAGAGTTAATCAGATTGTGGTCAGGTTTGCCTCGTTGAAATGTTGTTGTTGGGTTGTGTGAATGCGATGGGAGCCTGGTCGAGGTGGATGTTACATTGAGGCATGGCGGCCCCTTTCATGAACATGTGGTGCTGCATTGCAGAGGCTCTTCTTAGCTCTTGATTATGAAGGTGTAGGTTTTGAATGCTTGTGGACGAGGAAATGAAGACAGATGATGTGGCTACAAAACATGATGTTATGCAATGGGTGAAGGTGATTAGTACATCTCGTGAAGAAGAGGGTGTATGCTCAAAGAAGAGAAAGATCCTAAGGAGGGATACCGTGGAGATGGGGGGATGTTCTGCGAGTACTCCAAATCTCAGGATGGAGGAAGGTATGGATGAGGGAACCATTGTTGTAGGCCATGTGGCACAATTGGACGTTGCAGCTGAGGCACTGGTGCAACAACTTGATCAACCTGATTAGGGTCCTAAGCAACCTTTCATGTTTAATACCCTTGAGGGTGGCCTATACAATGTGGGTGCAACTTCAGGATCCGATTGAAGAACAAGCAACAAAGGGAGATACAACTTGCATAGTAGCAGGGTGGGCAAGACAAATATGATTGATGTGTCTCAGGTAGCAAAGATATTGAATGTGCAGCACGATAGTGACGTGAAGATGGGCAACCAACTTTGTTTATGTTAAAGGTGTTGACATGGAATGCGTGTGGGTTATGCAACCGTAACCAATGTGGGTCATTGGCTAGGCACCTAAAAGAATGGGGGATTTAGTGTTCCCTACTCCAAGAGACACACATTGATGGAGATGGGGATAGACTGTGGTAGCCTTTACTTGCAAATGGGGAGGCTAAAGTGAGTGTTATTAAGTCGAATGGGAGGGCTGGTGGGATGTGTATTTGGTGAAAGACCCACATAATGCAGTTGGAAGAACTGAAGGAGGACTCTTTTCCCATTACATGCAAGTGCAAGAGATTGTGTGATAATCTTTCTTTCCTTATTGCTTGTGTTTATGGCCCATGCATGCAAGTGATAGACCCAAGTTGTGGGATGAACTAAAAGACGTTGCATTGATGACCCGTGGTGATGGCTGGCTTATTGGTGGCGATTTCAATGCAACACTTTCGTCGAATGACAGATCAGATGGCAAGGTGGACTCTTCCACTTTTGGGTTTCAAGCCACTGTTGAAGAGCTTCAATTGATTGATCTTCCTATATCTGGCGCTATGTACACGTAGAGGAATGGGAATGGGTTGATGTCCAGGATTGACAGATTCATGGGCAATGTGGAACTTGTGGGCATGTTTCAGTTAGCCTTTGTGATGGCTTTGGGGCACCCTTTTTCTAACCACACAGCAATTGTTTGGGAGAGTGGAGAAGGTATTAAACTCAACACATATTTTAAATTACAAAGATCCTAGCTCATGGTGGAAGGATTCAAGGAGATGGTATCATCATGGTGGGGGTTCCATGCCAGTGAAGGATCGGCCACGCAGTACCTAACTTCAAAGCTAAGGGGGTTGTGCCTTCTGCTTTTTGAATATAAAAAGTCTATGTCTAGCATGAAAGCCTAGAAGAGGAAGGAAGTTGTGGATGGCATGAAGAAATTGGATGCTAAGGAGGCTGCACCACTAAATGATAGTGAACTTCGCCAAAGGAAGACCTTTCAAACTATTATCGCATAGGAGGATCCTCAGCGAGAGGTAGAATGTGGTCACAAATCACGTCAACTACGGCTAAAGGAGGGCGATTCCAATATGAAAATTTTCCATGCGGCTGCAAGTACAAGAAGGTATAATCTTATCTTTTCTCTTCATTATGGTAACCATGTGGTGAAGTCCCATGCAGACATATGTCGTACAACAAATAATTATTTTATGGACATGACATGTGCCTGCCCAAGAGGAAATTGGAGACTTAGGGCATCTGATATGCCATTATTAGGGGAGGAGGGTCGTTCCTTATGTAAAGAGATTTCTGAGGAGGAGGTGACTATGGCCTTGAAGGGCTTGAAGGCGGAAGGTTCTCCTGGTCTTGATGGTTTTCCTGTGTTATTTTATAAGGAATTTTGTTCTGTGGTGTGTCAGGATGTTATGGCAATGGTGGGGGAGTTCCAGAATGGTAATTTTAGCATGGAAAAAATTAATAGAGCATTGCTTTTTTTTATTACCAAAGTAGGGTGCAGAAGTAGTGTCTAACTTTAGCCCAAGAATCTACTTATTTAAAGGGAAGGTCTCTACAGAAATCATTCATCCTGGCTCAAGAGATGGTCTCAGGGTGGGTAAGGAGGAAGACCAAGGTATTCATGTGGAAGGTGGACTTCTCAAATGCATATGATACGATTTCAAGGCCATACTTGTGGGAGATTTTCCAAAGGAGGTCATTTCCAGACATATGGGTTTGTGGATGAAATGTTGTATCACCACCTTCTCTTTTCCACCACTTACAAATAGAAAGCCAATAGGACATTGGATCTAGTCGTAGAGGGGAGTAAAGTAGGGGTGTCTTATTGCGCCATTAATTTTTATTCTTGCTATGGACACCTTGGTAAGGTTTGCCTTCAAAGCATGTGAAGGGGGCCTAATGCATGGTTATACACTTTCGTCTCAGAGAGCTTGGACACTTATCTTGCAATTTGTCAATGGCACAGTGTTCTTTATTGAGGGCGGATTCAAGGAAGCGGAGTACTTGAAACATGTGGTGGAGATATTTAGCGAAGTATCGGGGCTCCACATCAACTGCTTTAAGTCTTCACTTATTTGTTTTGGGTCTGCATGCCATGACAAGGACACTTTTTCTGAGACTCTTCACATGCCAGTTACTAGTCTTCCAATACAATATCTGGGTCTTCTACTTCAGGCAAAGAAGTTGAGAAAGGCGGACTGGGCACAGTTATTTGAGAAGATGTCCATGCAACTGACTACATGGTGTGGTCGTTTCCTATCTAAAGGTGGCAGGCTCATTTTACTAAATTCTGATTTATCAGCCATACCTATTTTCTTCCTATTAATGTTTAGACCACTTGGGTCTATCTTAAAAAAGATGGATGTGTTGAGGAAGCATTTCTTTTGGAAAGGTCCAAAGCATGAAGGACATTTTCTTCAACCAGTTAAGTGGCGCCATATTTACACCCCCAAGAAGAAGGGTAGGATGGGAGTTAGATCACTTACAGAGTTTTGAGACTCCCTATTACTCAAGTAGGGAGTGATCATTATGAGAGGTGGCAATGGCATGTGGTAGGATGTGATCAGAGATTCACATGGTGCATCAAATTCCCATTCTGATAAGGTGAATTTGACTAAACCATACCCCTTCTGGTGGTCGATATCAAAAACCTTGGAGTCTCATTAGGTGAGGTTCTTCCCCATTCTGGGCAACGGCCAATGCTTTCAATTTCGAAAAGACAATTGAAGTGGTTTGGGTAGCTTTGATGTCCTCTATCCTCATGCATATAATGGTGCAATTGAGAAGACAACCACGGTAATAGATTATTGGGAGGATGACAAGGATAGGTGGCAACCACTCACACTAAATAACACATATGAGAGTCATTCCTCCATGGAGTACAACAGCCTTACGGAGGTCTTGGAGGCATTCAAGCTTAGGCCATTATGGACAGGTTTGAATGGAAGGAAGGGGTTTATGCTCCAAGCAAAGCCTATCAGAAAATTTTACCAGTAGTAGATGACGATGCCAACAAGTCTATTTGTGCATCACTATGGAGATTGAAGGTTCCTTTGAAGATCCAGATATTCTTGTGGTTGGCAAGAAGGGATGGCTTGGTCACCGGGGTGTCGAGGGAGAGTATGCGTGCCCTTTATGTGGCTATGATCAGGATGATACTAAGCACTTATTTAGTGCATGTCTGGTGACAAATGAAGTTTGGCGCAGGTTCTGCTCATCTCCTATTCCAACGTGGGACTAGTTGTGGAGGGATCTCGCTACAGTTAGCAAGCCACGGGTACACATGGCAATAGTCCTTTGATCGATTTGGAGGCAATGCAATGATGTTATTTTCAATGGGGGTAGTTGTTGAATTAAAAATATTTGTAATGAGGTGTCGAGTAACATCAACATGTGGTTGTCTATTATGTAATCCCCTTTATTTATGAATAAAAATGGACAACTGCTGTGATCCATAGTGGTCCTTTCTTTGTTTCAAAAAAAAAAATCACAAGGACCCTAGTGAACCTGAATTCATTGACCAATCTGAAGATGATTCTGGCAAGGCCCAAGAACCTATTTCTCTTTATTCTAATTATGTCCCTTATACTGAGGCCTTAGAAAAATCTAGGAAGAATTGAAGCCACTTGCTAGCATTGAGGAGTTGTTAGATATCTTTAAACAGGTTGAGATTAATATCCCACTCCTTGAGGCTATCAAGCATATCCCTGCCTATGCCAAGTTCCTAAAAGATGTATGTACCCAAAAGCGTAGGACTAAATCTCAAGCACCCAGGAAGGTAGTCCTATCTGAGCAAGCTAGTTGTGTTATCTTAGAAAATCATCCTCCCAAAAGAAGAGACCTTGGAGCACCATTGATTTCTTGCACAATTGGAGATTTTACCTTTAATCAGGTGCTCCTTAACTTAGGTGCTTCAATCAACCTAATCCCAACTAGCCTCTATGAAAAATTTGGATTAGGTGAACTTAAACCTACCTCTGTGATGCTTCAGCTTGCTAATAATTCTATTACCAAACTCAAAGGAGTCTTAAAGGATGTTCTTGTCAAGGTTAGAGATTTTTATTTTTCGGTAAATTTTCTAGTCCACATGAATATACCTGAGGAACTTAGGAACAACCCAATTATTCTTGGGAGACCTTTTCTTGCTACGACCAAGGCACATATCGATTGTGAGAATGGATGTATGGAAATATCTTTTGGAGGCAGAAAATTACAACTGGATATCTTTAAGGCTAGTAAGAAATTTAAGGATTGTGAATTTATTGTCGATTGTGAGAATGGATGTATGGAAATATCTTTTGGAGATAGAAAATTACAAGTGGATATCTTTAAGGCCAGCAAAAAATTTAAGGATTGTGAATTTATTGATGATAAAGATGATGTTGATGAATTGATGGCTATGAATTTGATTGAGAAACCGTTAAAAGCCAACCTGACTAGATAAGCTCAGGAAGGTGATGATTTGCTCTGTATCCCTGCTTATATCCAACCTCTTGAGATTGATCATATGATTGAACCTGCTCCACTTGTTAATCCTGACTTAGCCCAGCTTGATTTGAAACCCTTTCCTTTTAATATGAAGTACAATTTTCTAGGTCTGAATCAAACTCTAACAGTGATTACTAGTGCTTATTTGACTCAAGAACAAGAAGATAAATTGATTTGGGTCCTAAAAGGGAATAAAGAGGCAATTGGATGAATCATTAAGGACTTAAAAGAAATTAGTCCTGCTTACTATACTCATAGAATATTTTTAGAAAAAGGATCTAAGACTTCTCGTGAGATGCAAAGAAGACTAAATCTGAATATGCGAGAAGTAGTGAAAAAGGAAATAATTAAATGGCTGGACGTTGGAATAATTTATCCAATTTCTAACCGTCCTTGAGTTAGTCCAATCCAGATCATTCCAAAGAAAGTAGGGTTGACTATAGTGGCTAACGAATAGGGAGAATTGGTGCCTACAAGGACAGCTTCCTCTAGGAGAGTGTATTGATTATAGGAAGCTTAATACAACCACTAAGAAAGATCACTTTCCTTTCCCTTTTATTGATCAGATTCTAGAGAGATTAGCAAGATAATCTTATTATTGCTTTTTGGATGGATATTCTGGTTATAATCAAGTAGCAATCCACCCCAAGGACTAAGAGAAGACTACTTTTACCTGCTCCTATGGAACCTTTGCATTTCATAAGGTGTCCTTTGGATTATACAGTGCACCAGCTACATTCTAGAGGTATAAGCTGGTTGTGTTTTTTGAGATGGTAGGTGATTTTATGGAGATATATATGGATGATTTTTTGGTCTTCGGGGAATCCTTTGATTCTTGCCTATTAAATCTGGATAAGATCCTTAGAAGGTGCAGAGAAGACAATCTAGTCCTTAGCTGGGAGAAGAGCCACTCTATGGTAACTGAAGGGATTGTACTTGGCCATGTGGTCTCTCCAAGAGGAATTGAAGTGGATAAAGCTAAGGTGGACACTATATCTAGATTACCTCCTTCAACATCTATTAAACAAGTGAGATCCTTTTTATGCCATGTTGGATTCTATAGGAGGTTTATTAAGAATTTCTCCCAAATCACCAGACCTTTGAGCAACCTCCTATCTAAGG
The DNA here is from genome assembly GCA_037157565.1 of Thalassia testudinum. Classification (NCBI taxonomy): domain Eukaryota; kingdom Viridiplantae; phylum Streptophyta; class Magnoliopsida; order Alismatales; family Hydrocharitaceae; genus Thalassia; species Thalassia testudinum. The sequence continues at coordinate 16,016,411 of JAZHRO010000015.1, read as the reverse complement.
AGCGAGCTTTTGATTTTGATGATTCTTGTCTCAAAGCCTTTGATCTTCTGAAATTTGCAATTACCTATGCTCCAATCCTGCAACCACCTAACTGGGAAGCTCCTTTTGAGATAATGTGTGATGTTTCTGATTTTGCCATAAGAGTTGTCCTGGGTCAGAAATTAAACAAAAAGCCCATAGTGATTTATTATGCCGGTGAAACACTTGATGAAACATAGAGAAATTATACTACTATTGAGAAAGAATTATTGGCTATGGTTTTCTCATTGGAAAAATTTTGGGCTTATCTACTAGGATGACATGTGACTATCTACTCAAACCACACTACACTTAGGCACCTTTTACCTAAAAAGGATGACAAACCCCAGCTTATTCGATGGATATTATTATTACAAGAATTTGATTTGGAGATCAAAGATTAAGGTAGTTCTCATAATGTTGTGGCTGATCATTTGTTTAGAATCCTAGTCAAAGAGCCTCATCCGGAGTTACCTATCTCTAATTCTTTTTCGGATGAATCTATACTAAACATCTCAAGAGTTAGACTCCCTTGGCATATATGCTAATATTGTGAATTATTTGGCCTCAGGGAGGGTACCTAATGAAAGGCCTAAACAACAAAGATTCAAATTTTATGCTAAGGCCAAGTATTACTTTTGGGATGATCATGATCTCTTTAAAATTTGTTCTGGCCAGATCATAAGAAGATGTGTTCCTGAGAGTGAGCATCAGAGCATCTTATCCTTGTGCCACACTATTTCTTGTGGTGGTCACTTTTTAGGAAAGAAAATGGCAATAAAGATTTTGCAATCTGGATTTTATTGGTTGTCCATCTTCAAAGATGCCTGCCAGTTCTCTCGGGCATGTACATGTTGTCAATCAATTGGAGACATGACCCACAAAGACATGATGCCCTTTAGCCCAATCTTAGTGGTTGAAATATTTGATGTTTGGGGAATTGATTTTATGGGACCTTTTATACCTTCATTTGGATACCATTACATCTTAGTAGCTATTGACTATGTTTCTAAATGGATAGAGGCAACCCCGACTCAAACTAATGATCATAAAGTTGTAATTGATTTCATTAAAAAGAATATCTTTAGTAGGTTTGGGATGCCTAGAGTCATAATTTGTGATGGAGGCTCCCATTTCACCCATGCCCATTTTAGAAACCTACTAATTAAATATGGGGTCACACATAAGATATCCACGCCTTACCATCCATAAACCAATACTCAGGCTGAAGTATCCAATAGAGATTATGACCATACTACAAAAAACAGTTAGCCCAGTTAAGAGAGAGTGGGTCATCAAGTTAAATGATTCACTCTAGGCCTATCACACAACTTTCAAGACTTTTATAGGTACTTCACCTTACTGTCTTGGGTTTGGAAAGGCATGTCATTTACCCATATGACTTGAGTATAAGGCTTATTAGGCTATTAGGCAAATTATTATGGATCTAGGTCAAGTCAAAAAAATCGCAAACTCCAACTGACTGAGTTGGAGGAAATTAGGAATGATGCATACGAAAATGCCAGGATTTATAAGAATAGGACCAAATCTCTACATGACAAATTTATATCTCGAAAGAGCTTTGAGCCTAATTAGAAGGTTTGGCTTTTCAATACTAGATTATGATTGTTCCCTAGGAAATTAAGGTCTAAATAGAGTGGCCCTTATATAGTAACCCACACGTTCCCACATGGAGCCATTGAGATTTCTGATCATAAAATAGGCCAGACTTTTAAGGTTAATGGGCAGAGACTTAAACCTTATGTGGATCACTATTACCTGGACCTATTGCTAAGGTGGTTGCACTTTTGGATATCTGATAAAGCTAAACTATGTCTAGCTGAAGGTGTTAAACTTAGCATTTGTATATATATACATAGCATGTCTCTTATATAAATCAATTTTAGTCTGGTTTGCAAAGTTGGAGCTAGTCGAGTTATGTCTTGTCGGCTTAGATATTTCCAAGTGATTTCTACCATTTTCTTTATGTTTATAACATATAATGAGGACATTGCATGAAATAGGCATGGGGAAGTGGATTTGCATATTTTGACTAAGTCACTTTTATACTAGTCTCCAAAATTCCCATATTCCATCATAGTTGTTCACATGCATGTCTATTGTTTCGCATGTTTTCATCCATTGTATATCAGTTTTCAAAAAAGAAAAAGAAAAAAAAAGAAACAAAAGGAAAAAAAATCAATGTTTTAGAGTTTGAGCTATGAAAAATTTGAAAATATTAATTTTGAAGACTTACCGATCTTAGGAAAAGTATGAACAAAGTCTTTTTGCTTAGACTCTTCAAGTCGTATGTCGACTTAATTATCTCAAATATTTACCTAAATATGGATTTGTTAAGTTAAAAGTATTAAGTCAAAAGAGTGACAAGTGAATGACTTATCTTTCCACCCTGTGGTTTGGATAGTCTTTAAGTTTCAAGCATCTTCACTTGCACATTGCATTGACTTGTCTTCTGGGCAATTCTATTGAGTCCTTAGTGGTCAATAAAATTTAGTCTTAAGGAAAAAGATCTAAAGGACTTGGCTATGTTTCTAACTCTTAGGATTGTTCCTGTTTATAGGAAATGCATTTAGAATGGATGAAGGAGAATCATTCACCTAGAAAAATAAGTGTGACAAAGAAGATAACCTAGAAAATTGAGTAGTCGAAGGAAGTTATATATTAAAAAAGAAAAAACGAAAGGAAAAAAAAAAGAGAAAAAAGGAAAGAAGCAAAGCAAAAATATATCCCTTTCATCTCTTACCTACATGAGTGCATCCCAAACATAGTGAGGTAGCTAGCAAGAGACCTAAGAGTCCAGCCAGGGAGATATACACTTTGTGTGTTGACCTCAGGATAAAAAACTGGTGAGGAGAAAGCTATCGAATTCTAGTATGGCCTAAGCAAAGACAGGTTGTCTTAGAGAGAGCATAAAAATATTCTAAGTTTTATTGAATACATGGAATCAACTTAATTGCCCATCTAGTGAGCCACGTTATTTTACACACAAGATACTTATTTCTCACATTCGTTTCAAGTGAGTCGACTTGGTCAGGGAAAGCTACTCTAGCGATTCAAGTCCATACTTGATTTAGATTTAAGTTAATACTTTAGAACTGTTGAGTCTTTGTTGTTAAGGTTTATGTACTTTTCATTTGTTTTGATGAAAAATCAGAATTGGTGATTTCGATTTAGCTTAGCTCAAATTTGCAAGACAGCTTTCGTGTAAATATTATTTTCTCAAATAATTTTTGCTTAGTGTTTTGCTTAAGGATTAGCAAAAGATATGTAGTAGGGCATGATATTTCTATATATATTTACATTAATTATGCCTAACTAATGCTAATCTTGAGTTGATTAGGGTAAAATACACTTAGTTAGGTTAGTTTGGCCATATAGGTGCATTTTGTAAATATTGTAAAATTTTGGATTTTTTTGTGATTTTTCCCAAACTTATATCTAGTACCTTGATGTCTTTGTTATATTATGTGCATGTACCAGGTTTGGAGCAATTTTGAGCCTTGGAGACTGGATTGGACTTTCATATTTGAGCTCACTTATACAGAGAGGATGAGCCTCTTTTATCTGACCTAGCCTATTTAGCAATTAGGTTAGCCTATTTAGAGACCCAATTTTTCCTAACCCAACATCCAATTACCTAGCCTAATTTCCCACCTAACCATAAGCCTAATTAATCAACCATTTGGTTGGTTAGCCTAATTGATTTTATAAATCCATTAGTTAAATCCAAACTATTCCTATATCCTAACCCAACAAACCTTATTTGGTCATCCTTTTTATCCTCAAATAAATACTATTTTAGATGGACAAATTACACCATAATTTATCCACCACTAGATCTACATCCTAGGGTCCTGAATTACCTACCTAAAGCCCTATCCTAAAATCCTAAATCAAATCCTATTCCTAATCTCGAAATTTGTAATAGCATGACACATGCCTAGAATTTTAGCCATAACTTTTGTATTTTAAATCCAAATTAAGTGATTCAAGTTGCGTTGGAAATCTACTTTCAATGGCTAGAACTTTTATTTTATGTGTAAGTTGAAATTCAAAAAAACAAGATCAAAAACTCGAAACAAGTGAGGACAATCCTATAAAGCTTTTGCAACAACCTCTACCTCTTTTAATCTCCACCCTCCATTATCCTACCATTAAATCCTAACCCTCCATCAAACACGTAGGAAACCCTATAAATGGGAGCCTACCCCTCCCCCTTTCCTTCATTAAGTCTTCTTAGTTTATAATAAATCCCACAACTCACCACCTTCTCCTTAGCCCTCCTATTAAGTCTACCCTCTTACCTCCCTTACAAAGCTTCTTCATGCCTAGACTCTGCTGCTTTCTGGTGGCTATCCTCCTCTACTTCTTCCTCATCTCTACTCCATCCCCATCTCTAAGGTGGTTGGTGCAACGAACCACACTCCAACTCATCATCTTCTTCTAATCTTTTATTTCTAATTCTAGTAAATTTCTAGTTCTAGTAGGCATTATGTTACTTGTTCTAGTTGGAATACTAACATCTTTCCTAGTAGAAATAAAAGTTTAATTTTCATCTTTATCATTTGTAAATCCTGCTTCTGACCCCCCTTCTCTATATAATTGCCTAATTGTGATTTCTTTCTCATCTCCTTTTCCTTAGTTGGTTCATATTTGTTTTATGTTTTGCATTTAGTTAGATAGATCCTACGCCTCCCCGCATTTGATTTAGGACTTACCAAGGTCTCGATTACTTTTATTCTATTCTCAAAAAATTACACTGCAACGAACGTTTTATTACACTACGCATTTTGTTAAATACGCGAAATAGTGTCATTGTATGCGTAAATCCATTATCAACTCTTAAATTTGTAAACCTAGATAGTAGAGTATCTAAGGTCATCCAAGGATGCCAATTTGTTAGTCAACAAATATGATTCTCTCTCTTGCTTCTCAAATCCGCACTTGTATTTTTTTATTTTTAATTTTGTTCATTTTAGGGCTTTCAAAATAACAGGTACACGAATGCTGAGATAAGAATTATGCTAATGAAAGCTACGTCCTAAGTGACAAGAAGAAATCCTCTCTTCTAAGCTCACCCTAGGCAAGTGCACCTAAGGTAATTAGAAGAGAAGAGTGTGTGCACTAGGAGAAAAAGGGAAAAGATTTGAAGCTAATCAACACAAGAAATGCAAAATAGGAAATTGAAAGGAAATTAAAATCTTTGTATTACTAGCGAAGTAGAAGACAAGTAGTTGAATGCTTCTTACAAGAAAAATGCAAAAAACACTAGCTAATACAAAGAGAGATAAAGAAGAAGAAATAGTCCTCCATGTAGTAAAGTGCTCTCGCTCCAAGTGCGGTTGCTCCCGCACTATGAAGAGAACTCTTTAAGCTCTTAGTATCCTCCTCCATTCCACCTCCAAGCGTGGATGTTCACCACCCTTATGCTCCCACCTGGCCATCCCCCTTAGAGTGCTCCTTGGCGTGACACAAGGAAGAAGAGAGAAGAGGAAGAAGGCACCAAGGGGGTGGGTAGGATGTTCCCTTAATCTTCTTCTCTTCTTCTCCTTCCTTCGCCGTGGGTATGGTGGATATAGGTAGAGAAATGTGGTAACCAAGGATGGGAATTATGTGGTGGTAGGGTAGGGTATTTATAGGATGGGAAGGAAGGTGGTTATGGTATTTTTTGGAGGGAAATGAAGGGGTGCTTGAATATTTTTAGAGGAAAAAATGGGAGGGAAATGAAGAGGTGCCTTAATTTTCCCTCCAAAAACACCTTCAAGAAGGTGTTGATTTTGGAGGGAAAAAATGGAGGCTAGAGATGGGTTTTGATGGTGGATGTAGTGTGGTGATGGAAGGGATAGTTGGCACCAAAATGAAGTAGGAGTAGGTGGTCTTTTTGGTGGATCTTAGGTAGTAGGGTAGTAGGCCATGAAGTGGAGCTAGGTTGAGCTAAGCTAAGCTAACTTAGCTGATAGAGAAGTGGAGTAGCTAGGGTTTGGATGACGAGCTGAAGTTGGAGCTACATGATCTTCCTAGAGCTGATAGTAGCTGAAGTAGAGGTTCCTGAGAACTTAAAAGTTAGATTAGCTAGCTAGTTCTTTACTAGTAGCTAAGCTAAGCTAATCCGAGTTGACTTTTTCTAGTCTGGAGCCTAAGTGAGCTGGAGCTGGTCCTCCCAAAGACTATCCAACTAGCTAGGATAGCTAGCTTAGGTCAGGTAGCTCAGCTCAACTTAGGTAGCTCATCTCAACTAAGTTGGGCTGAGTTGAGTCTTCGGGAGCTGGAGTTGAGCTGACCCAAGCTTGTCGAGAACTTCTTCAGCTGACTAGGCTTAGCTTGTTGATGGCAATAGCTAATCCTAGTCAAATAGTACTTCTAGGAGCTGGATGGAGCTGAGAGGAGCTACGATCAACTAAGTTGAGCTAGCCTGAGCTCCCATTCAGCTAAGGTGAACTAAATGGAGCTGAGATGAGCTAACCACAACTAGGTTGAGCTAGAATTGAGCTGAAGTCTACTGAGTTGAGCTAGCTTGAGCTACCATCCAGCTGAAATGAGCTAGTCTCAACTAAGTGGCGCTGGAATCCAGTTGTGATGAGCTGGATTTAGCTAGGATCCAACTGAATTTAGGCTTCCTCTTCATCTTCTACCTTCCAAAGTGTCAGGGTTTGTGAGATCTGTCTCTCTACTTATCCCTAACACTTAAATAAACATATTAAAAACACAAAAGAATGTAATGCATGCCTAACCTACTGGAATGCCTAAATGCATCTCAAAAACCTAATTGCGCAGTTAAAACCCTAAGAACTAGGTATGTTCTAGGGCATAAGAATGATGATAAACTGGCGTTTATTTGGCACCTGGATCTCTCTTCTGAGGAAGGTGATGCAAGATAACAGACCTAGCCTACTTGGAGAGTATCACCTTCCTCGGGGTGGGTTCCTTCGACTTACTCTTCTTAGTTCATAAGTCCTTTAAAAACTTAACGTAAGCCAGAATGTGCTTTATAGCATCGAGGAGCAGAATGTTAATCTCTACACTTTTAAATATATTTAGAAGCTCCTTGTTTCTATCTATAGGTTTCTTCTTCCTAGATTTCAATAGGGCTTCAAGGAACAAGATATGGGTGGGATCGTTCTTCTCAAGTTCCTGAGCCTCAACATCTTCTTCAATATTCTCCATCTTATCCTCAGGCTCACCAAGGTTTTGTTTGCTAAAAGAAGGTAGTTCTGGGTCCTGGGTTCACTTCCCACTCCTCAAGGTCACAAAATTTACAAAAGCATACAAGTTTGGGTCTTGGTGAGGGTTAGGAAAGATAGGAGGGACTTAGTTAGCTAGATATCTAGGATTAAAAGAGGAAGGACCCTACTCAACCACTTAAGCATGTGCATGTAGGTCCCTCTAATTCTTGTACCCTCAGGCTCTATTGCCCTGATTTAAGACATTTGTTGTGTTGGGTACGGGTTGGGATGGTAGAGATCTAGGCTGTCGGTTGTTAGCAATAAGCTTGAATTGCAAGTTATCCAGTGAGGTTTTCATCTAATGCATGAGCTAGAGAATAGATCCTTTCATCTCTACCATCTTTCAATTCAAATCAGCCTACCCTATGGGTTGTTGGATGTTCCAAGAAGGCTAATTGACCTTATTCAGGGGCAATTGGGTGTATACATGACCTTGACCCATAGGTCTTTGTGGTGCATAGTTGCTAAATCGAGCTTTGGTCTGCTACCCCTGATTCTTCCAAGAAAAGTTAGGGTGGTTCCTTCAACCCAAGTTATAAGTGTTGGAGTACAGGTTGGACCTAGCATTCTCCTGTATAGCCTGAACATCCTCATAAAGTAAGGATGGAGAGAAGATCAGAAAAACTGGGATCAAAGGCCCCAGTTTGGAACCCGTAGGGTTCTAAGAAGTGTTGGCTCAAAGGTTGAGCCGACTCACTCTAATTCACAAACTCCCATCCCGTGGGAGTTTATGAAGAATGGAATCCTGAACTCTAGGATTAAGTGGATCTAGAAGTGTTTCTAGAGTTTCCAACTATCTACTCTTCCATTTGCTTAGCAACCAGATCCACCCTATCAAGTTTATTGCAGATCAATTCCATATCAAAAGTGTGAGAATCAATTTGAACCTCATTGGCATTTGATCGAGGTTGTTGGGATTGGTTGAAGTGTCAATGGAGGTGTGGTTTATAGAGTTTTCGCTCATTTCCTCAAAAAAATCATACATGCTATCTACGTTTTTGTTGAGGAAATTGCCTCCGCAGGAAGTGTCCACATGATTACGGAGTTGATCAGTCAACTTGTGATAGAATATCTGCACGAGCTACCACTTGGGCACCTTGTGATGTGGACACTTCTGCAATAAGTCTTAGAATCACTCTGAGGCACCATGAAGCAGTTCCCCTAGTCGTTGGACGAAAGTGGTAATCGTCCGTCGCTGAGCATTGGTCCGTCCAATAGAACGAATTTCTTTAGGAAGGTCGATTTTAATTGTCCGTGTAGCTATCAATCTTCCTGTAGTACAGTACTAATGTGCGGCCTTATCCTTGAGTGAGTAGAGGAAAAGTCTCATGATCATTTGCTCCCATTTACATTTTGTGACTTGGTGGTCTGAACCAAGGTGGTTAGATCTTCCAAATGTTGGAAAGGATACTCAGAGCCAAGCCCATGAAAGTGTTTAATCAAACTCAGGTCCTGGGGCTTGATCTCAACATCTCTAGCGAGGATCACTACGTCGGGATGATCCCTGTAATTCTAAGGATCATAGAAATCCTTCAGGGGCCGAGCGCCTTAACCATTCATATGCTAGAACCATGATTGCATCTGCTGCAACTGGTTCAGCTGCCTCTAAATCAACTCCTCCTTGTTCAAAGGCAAAGGAGGTGGTTGTTGGATATCAGCCATGGGATTCGCTTGGCTGTAACTTAACCTTCTCCTCCTAGAATGGTCTACTGGTCCTTCGAAGCGAGGATTCAATGACCTCCTTCCAAGCATGCACTGAAAGGAAGTCGGAAGGACAAAAAAAGAGGCCCTACAGCACAAAAATACAAGCTTGTCCTTAAATTGGGTAGCCTAAGGACCTATGCTTTAAAAATATAACCCTCATCTGAATTGAATTTCACGGTGTCCTTAATCCAAAAGCCATCTAAGATGGTGTTGTAGCAAGGGGAGCGTATTGCAAAGGCTGCTAATTATGCCAAATCCTACTCGCTTAATTTATTTGACAATCAAGCCCCCCAACTTGGCACCTTTCAAAAAAAGCAGACATCACTAATTTGAAGCACGGTATGAGTTTCTCCTTGAAACAGACTTGATGAAACCCTAGGGCCATCAATTTTAGTTAGGCTTGGGATGATAGTGCTTTAGAATGTGATGGGCCCTTAAATGGGTTGTGCCCTTAATAAGCAATTAAAAATGTGTATGTGCCCTTAAACTCGAGTTTGTACGTGTTTAAGATGTGTGAATTTTAAGTAAATCTCATAGGTAGAGAAGATTTTTTTTTGTATTTGTTTATATATACGGGTGGGTAAGGTGAGTAGAGGTGATAATCAACAACCAGAACTAACCTCAGGTTTGTGCGAACACTTAAGTTGATTTGGATCTGAGTTATTTAGTATGGCGAAGTGAAAACTAGTGGGTGAGGAGGGGGGGTATACTCACAAAACCTTCACCCGCACTTTACTCCAATCTTCTACTTTGGCCTGCCTCAGATGAGTACCTACAATGACAGTAAATTGAAGAGAAGTGAGGTAAACATTAAGTAGGCATGGGAAGAATGCAGAAAATCAAAGTTCATTTCCTCCCCGACAATAGCACCAAAATTATGAGTGAAAATTTGGCAGAGAAAATAGATTAGGGTTTTAGAGAAACCCGCGTCATCGTATTCACAAAATCTCACTGTCAAATAAAACTTGTAACCAGGATGTGAGTTCCATTTCGAACACAAGAAAGTGAATGTTTGAAAATCGCATTTGTTTATTTATTTTTGGTAATTTTGCAGCTTTATAATCTTTTTTGGTGTTTTATCTAGATAGAATATCAAGTTAAGTTTAAACTACATAAAGAATTACTAAGCAAAATAATTGAATGTAGAGAGAGAGAGATAGAGAGACAGAGAGATAAAATAATTCTATTAAAAGCGAGAAAAATGTTTGTTACAATATAAAAGTTTATTACGAAAAATAAACTACACTAGAAAGCGATAAAAAAAGTTAAAGAGAGAGAATCCCCCTTGATGGTTGCTTAGGGGATGACTACTTGGACAGCGCCCAGACGATGGACAAAGGAGAAGGAAGAACGAAGCTAGAGGAACACGAGAGGTAGGGTGACATCGCAACAATTCGCTTCCTTGAATGGGAGTAAGGGGACAATCGGTGAGAGCTCCATGAATGAGGGTGAAGGGAGGGACAAAAATTATTTATTTTTCTCTAGTGGAGCTTCCCACAAGCTTAGGAGATTATAGGTCTATAATATTTCGTGATAAAATGCCTATTTATGAATGTTTCTAGGCTGGTTAGTTGTATCTGGTAGTGTAAATAATGCATAATAGCATCATCATGCATTTAGAGTAGATTCTCTAAAGTGTATACTAATTCTTCCATTTTAATGTCTAGGGCACAGGGTGACGTGAATATGAGCTTCAAACAACAAATTCAACCATACGGATGGATTTGGATCGACGATCGCAGCCCTGTGACATGAAAATCACTCCAATCAGATATTCGTAGCATCCCCTACAAGCACTTGAAGATGGACAGCCCAGATAGCGAAACATGGCACCATCTTAGCCACCTACAGCTGGCCGTTCAACACTAAGAGCACCCCCAGTGCCCTACCTCAGCAGTTGGATCTCAATCCAATGACTGAGCACGCGTTCCACCATCTTCCTCAGCTCAATAATCCTCCACGCGTAGCACAGTGGTTTGCCTTTGCACTCCCAACACAGGGGTGCGGGAGTGAAACTCGTCGTGCACCTAAATTCCACGACCGCAAGCATCACTACATTAGGACCATCAGATCATCATCAAGCAAGCTCAAGCACAACCACTGTTGTAGGGCAAATTAGGAGATTTAATATGCATTTGTTTTAGTACACTCCTAAATCGCATAACAAAACATTTAAATTTATAAATTTAGATTTTAATTAGAGTCCGAGGTCGTTCGCAGAGAGCAAATGTGGAATTCACGCATTAATCTTCATTCAAAATAAATAAACACAATAATAGATATTCAATGAATACAACTTGTCAGATTGATATTCAATGTAATCCAATGTATCTCAAAAGATGTATAGAAAAAAAGAATAGAGAAAACCTAAAAAGTGGGGATTTAGATCACCATTTAGATCCTCTAATTAAGCATGCATCTCAAATTCAATTTATTTAAATAATCTAATAGTGCCTTAATTAGATAACTTAGGTACTTAAATAATCCAACAGTATCAGCAGAATCATATATCAAACGTCACCCATGTCATATAAGATGACTTAACTTCACAGCATAGAGTCCCATAGGAGGCACACAAGGGCACCCAAGTTTCCTTCAAGGCCTTTCAAGCACAAGGCAAACTCTCCTCGGAGCACACATGAAGGCACTCAAAGGAAAAGTGTAAAGCCTCCTTTCAGCACAAGGCCAAGGATCTCAGAACAAAACCCTCCTCCCTCCTCTCACAAATCTCTTCTTCTCTTCTCTCTCAGACCCAGGGATAAATGAGTATGTACACAAGTCATCGAATTCGGGGCAGTGGACTAGGTTCACTGAGCGTAGGGGTGAGCGAGGTGTGTGAGCGTAGGTGAGCGGGGACCCGACCCAACCCCCAGTGACTTGGGCGAAGAAGCACCATCACAAAATCAATTTAAGTGCTGCAATGAGTTTGCCCCACACGATGTGGGACTATCTACTGGGCATTTCTTCGCGTAGCAACAGCAAGTGGACCTTCGTCAAATTGAGGCAGTGGAAGTTGCTAGTTCCTCCAATTGCTAGTGCAGATGTGTTCCTCATATGAAGCTGCAGCACCTAGATGTAGTAGTGAGGCTGGAGTAGGTTGGAGCGAGGCGGACGGAGTCAGAGATGACGACGGCGATGGCGAGCAGTGGCGAAACCTGCAAGTCACGACTACGGGCTCAAAAGCCCTGGTTAAAATGCCCATGAGCTTCATCCGAGGACGGCAAATGTGTAAGTGGTGTCCTCATGTTATGCAGGTGCATGTGGTGACGTGATTAAGTCGAGGAAGAGGTGCGCAACAGGTGGTGTTCAGTGGACGTTTTGGGTATGTAATCCCCTCAATTCCTTGAGAAGTTTTGGTGGGCGTGATACGGTGGAAGTTTTGGAGGTGGTAGCAGGTTGTTTGGAGGTGAGTGGCATGCGGATGACCTCATCGGAGTTCGGTCAGACATGGGGAAGACGGTGCGGTTGAGGGCGAGTTGGCAGTTGAAACAGGAGAGGAATGAGATAGGGAGATTTAGAAGAGGGAGAGGAAGAGGTTGGACCTAAATTAGGGATGAGTGGGGAAGATTTGGCATCGGCTATGATTGGCCGACACCGAAGACGAAGAGAGCTCCGTTGAGAGGAAGCGGCGACGATGAAGAGGTAAGTGGCCTTTGCTGTGGTCAACGAGAGGTGGAGGAAGGAGAGGAAGGTCAGGGTCAAGCCAATTTGACTATTGGCTGGCCTGAAGAAGCTATCGAGGAGGGTCGTCGGAGTCGAGCCGGAGGGTGGTCGGAGAAGGGAAGAACTAAAGGATTTCAAGCCTAAACTCGACTAAGGAGTGCAGTATGAAGAGAGGAGCTTATATATAGCACGTTTAAGCCAAGAATCTCAACGATTTCGCGCATCTGATTGCGAATCAAAGCATTTCCATTTCGTGAATCCTAAAGAGCCATGGAGCTTTTTAGGTCCTGATTAGGTCAACCAAGTAGGTGCAGATGGTAGAGGATGACTTGATCCTCGATCCCTCCAGATTTGGAGGGATTTGGAGGTCAGATGAGGAAAGAATCCCAATTAGGATCCAACTGCCTTTGGGTTCTATTCTTATGCTTGCTCATGAGGAAGAAGATGGCGGTTGTACTCAATTGCAAGAGAGCTCAAAAGGTAGGGGCTTATTTGTAATGAAAAGAGAAAGGTAAGGGGTTAAATGTAAGGAATCGAGGCATTGGGACTGAAATGCAAAATAGATTAGGATGGACTTTGATTGTGCTCAAATTTTGGTACAAACCTAATTTGGACCCAAAGAATCTGATGGTGAAGTTGGATTTTAGTTTTAACCAAGTTTGACTAGGCAATTTGCATAGAAACCCAAATTAAGGTAGAATTTCGTTTATGACTATTTAAGGTCAAAATAGGTTCAAATGGTCAAATCAAGGATACCAAACCTCAAGGAACCTTTTTATATAAATTTCATGAGATTTAGATGAATTTTATCTAGATCAGAACCTCTATAATTTAAGCGGATCTGAAATTAGGATTTTGGATGATGTATCAGTTCTCAAAAGGCATAAAATCCTGTTTCTATCTGTGTGGGCCCACTTATTAGATTTTAATGCTCATTTAACCTTGGATTAACCTCCGGCAAATCCCGTTGTTACTCTGCTTTCATAATGTAATGTCCTCACAAAATGGATCTAAAAGGAATTGACTCTCAGGCGACTATATAGGAGCATTTGTCAATTAATTATAACTAAATAAAGCTAGTTATGGCTCATGATGGTGTTATCATCATACCCCCATGCCTAATTTTTGCTAGTCCCTTAGCAAAATCCTATGGAAAGAACTAGATCTCTAGACCATCCATTGATGTTCAGATGCCTGATTTGTGTTTTTAGAAATTAGGTCAGAATGGCAACAATAGGCCTAAAGGTACTCAAGTATCAATCAAGATCTGAACCTGACCATCTTTAGCCTGAGTCTGTCGCGAAGGTTTCTAAGCCCCGCAAAAACTGCCTAGAGGTTCATTGAACGCAGCGGTTAAAATACCCGTGCATAGAATGTAGCATGTCCAGGTTTAGTTTGCCAGTGCATTTTTATAAGAGAGAGATAGAGGGATTTTTTTCATTTGGAGAGTTTTCTCTATTTTTATTATTTTTCCCTAAATCCAACCTTGAATTGGCCCTAAACACGGTATGTATCGGATTCCTTGTCCCGACCATCAATCCTCAAAGGGTTCCTGGCTTTCGATGCTTTGGGATAGCACCGCCCATGGCAACCCCCAAAACTCCTAGCTTTTGACACTTCGAGATAGTGCCACCCATGGCGCTTTGTAATTAAATTCAGGCCCTAGCGATTGACATTTCGAGATAATCCTGCTCATGTCACCTGAACCAGCACAAGGTGCTTACATGTCCCTGGTATGATATTTAGATATCCTAGGAGACAAGAATCGAGGAGACGATATGTTATTACGCATCTTCGAGGAGAATTTTCCACCTCTCCGCACCAGGAGCTTGTCCAATCAACTTGTATTATCGAGCTGCTCCTAAGCTAGACCTTTGAGATGGCTTTTTAGAATAGAATGCTTTTGATATGATTTCTTTATTAAGCACACTGAACCAGACTTAGTGTGTGATTTTTGGGTGCTTAGGTTACCAAGTCCCACAAACCAAAGGGTAAGCAACGAGGCCAAATAATCCCTAAGCCTTAGACCTACTACATCAACCTCACACTTTCCTCAACCTCTTAAGGACTAATCCAGATCTTAACAAATACGTGAATGTTTAAGCCCTAAAATAAGCCCAAGAGGCCTAAGATTAGCACTCATACTAATCTCCTTTTCTCTATCATTTCAAGATTTAATTTTTCTTTTGATTTGGCCTAGAACTTAAGCAGATTCCATAATCAATTGCTATGACTATCATTTTTTCTTGATTTTTTCTCCTTTTCTACATTTGACTTTTCTCCTATTTTCCTCCTCAAGAAAGATTTTCAGTCAATTCTCAAAATTTCCTCCCCTTTCACCATTTTTTTCTCTTTCTCATTTTCTTTTATTATTTTTTTATCATTTTTGAATATGTATTTTTTATGAGAACCCCTCAGAGAATTGAATTTCCATATGTTTACACTTTAACACCCCCCCATGCCTAAGTTTTGCAATGTCCTCATTGTAAATTGGGAGGATAAGAAGTCAGCTTGGTTCAAAGTTTAGAACAGGGTCAAAGGGTGGGTGAACGGGTCGATGTGAGTATTACGGACGATTTCAAGCTTTGATATAAGTATCAAAGGTGGAGTCAGTTGTTCTAAAGTTAAACTCAAAAGTGCAGTTGGAGTGTAGCTCAAAAGATGATTAGAAGGGTCTTGGTTTTTTTTAAAATGACGGATTGTCTCCCTTTAAGTGCTAAATTCAATGCCTTCAACCGAGCAGAAGGTGGTCGAGGAGAAGGTGTGGTCAAATCAGAGGAGTTTTGTAGAACAAGCACCTTGATAACTAGCCTAGTTAGTCCAACTAGGTGCTTGTTCAGATTAATAGGCCGATGATATAGACCAAACCCAATCAATCTGATGGGTTAATGGATGTGAATCAGTAAGTGTGGAGCCCACCAGATGCTTTGAGGCTCAAAGAGATTTAGAAATGAAAATCCAAGGTTTGGCTGAATCGGTTCAGTCTGATCAGAGTAGGGATCCTCAAAAGAAAATAGATCTGTAGAAGATGTAGGAACCCTACGGGTAGGATTAGAAAAAGATAAGAAGTGATTTTCGATCTTATCAATGTCCAAAACTCGATCAAAAGATAGAGGAGAATCATATGCAACTGGATCAGAGAGAGGTGAATCAGAAGAGAAGTTGATTCTGGTGGCGGGTCAGGGTTGGGATTGGATTTTGGAAGGCTCTGTATGTGGATCGGAAGGTATGGCTTCTTTGAGGTCCAAATCATTCGCCTCAGCAACAGAATCAAAGAACGGATCATGGATGCTGAGATCGTAAACTGGCTCGTAATTGTCAGAAAACAAAGGTTCACCAAAATCAGAGTATGATTCGAAATCATCGAAGAATTTGCGAAGATCAATTTCTGAACCTGATTTCAGATTGAGATTTCCACCATAGAATGAATCATGTTGTGTAGAATCAACAACTTGATTTGAATCTAACCTAATCTCAAATTCTGAGCTCAAAGAGGTGTCCTTATTAGGCATAGGCTCAGTTTCTTGGCTCCTAGGGTAGATCCAATCAAAATCAAACTCTTCCAACTCCTTTATTTCTGCATTGTAAGTCGATATGACTTCTGAAAAATCAATTTTAATCTCTAAGGAGTTTGGAGAGGTGTAATAATCAAACATGGGCCCAGAATCATAGTCTAGATCTAAAATCTGATTTTCATCACATTGGGCCTCTTGATCATCCCAAATAGACTCGAATCTAGATTCTAGGTCAAGAGTAGGAGTTGGGTCACTAGAATATGAATTTGGTTCTATTGGGATGTTAGAATCACTCTAGAGGATTACCTTAACAGGATAAGGTTCGAGAATTACATCCTCGAGAGGTTCTGATTCAAGCTTACTACAAGTGTTTGAGAATTCAAGGCATGATGGACCAGCTTTATGGTTCTCTAAGGCTGGTTTAGAATCGGAAACAACTGCAATTGGATCCTCTCAACCCACATCAAGATCAGGCATGTCAATCTATACAAAGCTTGAATCTGATTCCATTTAGGTTGGGAGTCCACAACAACCTTGATTTTCGAATCCAGGACTTGGGAAATCATATTGATCCTCAATATTGCTCCAGGTTGTCTCATCAATCTCTGAATGTTGATATGGATATTTTTGCTCAATGGCTTGTTGTAATGTATTTAACATATACCCATGTTTCTCAACGAGACCCTGGTGTATCTCCCAAAGTTGTGGATTTGACAGACATTGTATATACTCAGTACTGTGTAGTCTCCACAATTCACTGTATTCTGATAAAGCTCATCTCGAGTTGAACCATGTATCATTTGTGTAAATATCATTCTAGCACGAGTCATAATGTGGGTTGTTGTTTCTGGTATATTAACCTGAATGTGCCTATATGGATCTGAGGTTTTGTAATATTCATCATGATGTCTAAGAGCATCCTTGATCATCTTTTCTTTCATGTTCATTTGGGATTCAGGTTTCCTAAAAATTCTTCCTAAATTGTCAAGTTGCATTTTCAAATCAGGTGGTTGATTAAGATGTAGAATCAAATTTAGATTTAGATTGAATCGATCAAATCAGATCAGAAATCCCACAGAAGATCAACTCCAATGGGGGCCCCTAGGTAAACAACCTAGGGACCTTTCCTGTGTGTGTGCTCTAAAGAAAATATGAGGGACTGGATATGA
The DNA here is from genome assembly GCA_037157565.1 of Thalassia testudinum. Taxonomy (NCBI): domain Eukaryota; kingdom Viridiplantae; phylum Streptophyta; class Magnoliopsida; order Alismatales; family Hydrocharitaceae; genus Thalassia; species Thalassia testudinum. The sequence continues at coordinate 15,999,098 of JAZHRO010000015.1, read as the reverse complement.
ATTGGATCCAATCAAGGCACCCAAAGATTTTTGGACTAAGGCTGTTTCAAGGTGAATGATACCTCTGAATCAAAAATCCACACCCGAAAAGTACTTGGGCAGCCAGGAAGGGAGAACCCTGTAAAGACCCCTACATGGTAGAGCATCCCCACAGGTTACAGGATTTCCCCCACCCGACCTTCCTTGTCATTGTGGTTCCAAGTAAGTCGGAATGTATGAATTGAGACATTAAGTCTACCAATTTTAGTCCTAATTTGTGCCTTGGATTTCACTTGATTATAAGTTGATTCAATTTGTGACCTAATTTAGAGGTTGATTGGCTCACAACATAGACCAACTTCACCTGACCTGCCCTAAAGGATTGAGGATGAAATCTGAGTCAAAACCCAAAGATCACCCTGAATTGACTCTCAGGTTATTAGGTCCAAAGTTTTAGGGTTCAAGTAAATTTAGGGCCTACTTTTTGGGTTTTCCTTGAATAGATCTTTTCAACCAAGGGCTTGGGTGGTACACAGATGCGAGAAGATCAATTTCCTTTAGTTCAAGCAAGAGTGAACTAACACTTCAAAACCCTAATGTAGAAACCCTAATTGGTTCTATCTCAGGTCCAATTTGATATCAAATGTAACACCTTAGACTCAAACAAGAAAGTGAGTAGTCCAAGATGTTTTAAAATTTTAGCATGAATCCCTAATAGGTACAGGAAATCAGAGTAGGGATCTCTAAACACATCATCTCATCTTCAGTTAGATATCAAGTTAACTTCGTAAATCATGAAATTTTGCCTTTGAATGATAATTACTAAGAAAATAAGCAAGATGAATCCTAATTCATTTGTTTCCTTTTCTCTTTCCCAAGATTAGAAATTTGCTTAGGGAAGAAGAGAGGGTTTACCTACCCCTGGAGTGGTTGTTTGCACAGAAGATCTCTTCGTTATGTACCTCGTGAAATGGTGGCGGTATGACCGAAGCTAGGTTTTTTTTTGTTCGTTATAGAAATGTCGTTGTAGTACAGATAGTCATTGCCACTATTACAATTTTACTCGGAAATATTTTTCCCGAGGTCGAACTCAGGGAGCTACTAGAATTCTAGAAGTACAATGCGTTTATTACAAAAATAAGAGAGAGAGAGAGAGAGAGGTAGATTGGTTTCTTGGCTTTTTCTTCTTCTCTTCTTTCTCTCTTGTCTTTTTTCTTCTTCTTTCTCTTCTCGTCTTTCTTCTCTTTGCTTGATCTTCTTCAATTCTTCTTCTTCTTTATCTTTTTTTCTTTTCTTCCTTCTTTTCTTTGCTTTCAACTGCGGCACCTTCTCTTCTCTTCTTCTTCTTTGTCTGAGGAACTTCTTCCGTCGTCTGATTTCTCAATCAGACGGCTTAAGTGGCATCTGCTACAGTGCTTCCCTTGTGCTTCTTCCTCCTTCTTACAGTCCTTCTTCTTCCTCTCTGCCCTGAGCGGCCAAGGCTTTGGCCACCTTCTTCCTTCTTCTTCTTCTCTTTTTGCAGTGCTTCTTCTTCCTCTCTGCCCTGAGCGGCCAAGGCTTCGGCCACCTTCTTCCTTCTTCTTCCCTGCCTGCACACTCACACAGCTGGTCAGAGAAAAACCTACCCCTACCCTCCCCCGCATCTCTCCCTTTCTCAGATTTCTCTCATAGGATTGCTCTCCCAGAGCCGGGTATTCGGGTACGAGTGTCGCGCCCGGGACCAGGCCCACCGACGTGCGGTGGTGGGCGAGGTGTGCGTAGTGTCGGGTATTCGGATCCGGCCCAGACCCACGGGGCGTGAGCGCGGGCGAGGGTAAGCGCGTGGGGCGCTCGTGTGTAAGGGACCTGACCCCTGTGTTCGAAGGCGAATAGCCTCGAACACTTTTTCAATTATGCGTGGGCACTGAGCCACGCGCTTCCGAGGTGGGACTAAAGTCCCACCTCCCAAATAGGCGCCTGCAGGCGAGGATCTCGCGGTGAATTGCAGCAGCTCGTGAGGGGTTTGCCTCAACTGCAGACCCTGGAGTCTTCGCGGAGGCACTCAGCGCGACCTGGGACCAGCACCTGGGCGAGATCGAGGCTGCAGCTGCAGGTGAAGGAGCTTCACCTGCGCAGTAATGGCGCCAAAGGGGGGTAGTGACCTGATCACAAAAATACGGCCTCTCGGCCTAGTCAGAAGATGCAGGGAGCTTCGTCGGAGTGCGGTGAAGCTCGTGCAGGTGGTGGCGAGGCGTGAAGCAGTGTACGGTGGCAGCCCTAGGTCGGACTGTGGTCGGGAAAATGGGTCTATTCGGGGGGCCTTTAGGTGGCGTGTGGCAGGAAATCAAAAGGGGGAAGCTGTGGAGTGGAGTGAGGGGGAGCTTCTGAGGTGATCGATGAGGCGTGAGGAGGTCTGTGGAGGTGGAATGCGCTCGCCGGAGAGGGTGGTCGGAGACGGAGCAGGTGGAGGTGGAAGTTGTGTGTGGGGGCGCGAAAATATAAATTGATAGAGGGGAAATTTAGAGGAGGAGGAGAGGAAGCTTTTACCTAAGTTCTGGATGAAGGGGGAAGGGCGGAGCCACCGGCTCGTGCCTGCCGGAGCTGAGGAAGAAGATGCCCTGGAAGGGGAGAACGGCGACGAGGAGGCAGGCGGAGGGTGTCGGCGGGTGCAGCGCGACACAGACAAAAGGGTTAGGTGAACCCTACTGCAGGTAAGGCAACAGAGCGACGAGGAGGAGGAGGAGTTGGTCGCCGGAAGCTACAGGCCGTCTGTCGGAGCTGGAGAGGAGGAAGTGGGGGGGTATTCTCCGTCAAAGACAGCTTACCCTCTTCTGCTGGCGACGACGGTCTTTATAAAGGCGAAGGCGGAGGGGTGGGCACAGGGAGGCGACGTGCCTCCCTCGCCGAAGGATGGCCAAAGCAGCAACCCATACCTTCTGCGCGTTCGAACAGAAGGTGTGAGCGATGACAGAGGTCATGGAGGTGTCCCTGCGACAGCAGACGTCGCAGGGAACACCCAATTCAATGGGCAGAGGGCCTCCCTCACCCTACGCGGCGCCATGCTCCGCGCAAAGTCGTCGGAGCATGGCGCTGCTTAGAGTTTTGCAGGGAGGACCTAAGTGCAAATAATGATGAAGAATCTAGGGGCCAAAATGCGAGGGTTTCGAATGTTGAGGGTCAAAAAGTAATAGATGAGGACCAAAATGTAAAGTCAGTCAAGAAGGTCTCTTCTTAGGCTCAAGTTTTTATGCATGACTAAATAGGACCTAAGGATTCTAATGGTGAATTTTATTTCTATATTAGACCTTGTTTGACAGGTCAATTTACGTAAAAATCCAAATTAAATCATTAATTCGGCATGGTTCTCAATGTAGGTCAAAATGGGTTCCCAAGGCCAAATTGAAGGTTCTAAGCCCTAGAGATTATTTTTATATGAATTTTATAGGGTTTAGTCGATTTTTACTTTGCCTCGAACCTCGTGAATTGAAGTGGATTTGTTTTAGGGTTACAGGATGTCATTTAATTCCCTGGGAGTTGCTGTAGCCCTTGTTGGATCAAATCATCCCACTTTCCTTCTTATTAGGTTAGTTTGACCAATGTTTGGACCCTGAGTTACCCTATTTACTTATTGTGTTGGTGAAATTGCATTTTTACCCCTTATGACCTAGTTTCTTCACAAACTCAAAATTCTCTGAGTCAAGCCTTTCTATAAGTTATGTAAGAGCTTTTTCTCGCATATCTAGGTTAGATTGTGCTAGTTAGGGTTTATGATGAGGTTCTCATCATACCCCCATGCCTAGCTTTTGCTAGTCCCTTAGCAAAAACTTAAAGTTTTGACCTTTGTTCTAGACCATGATGTTTTTAATAACTTCATATAAGTGCTTTTTCATTTGAACTTAGATTAGGTTAGAATGCTGACCATAGGCCTAAAAGGTACTCTAGTACCAATCAAGATCCAGATCTATCTAGCCTCAGCCTCAGTCTTTGGCAAAGGTTTTTAAGGCCCATAAGAATTAACCTAAGGTCTATTGGACTTTGTGGTTAAAGCACCCGTTCTTGAAATGATTTTAGCCCTGGTTCAGTTCGTAGTGCGTTTTGTAAGAGAGAGAGATAGAAATTTTTCTGTTTGGAGAGTTTTCTCTCTCTTTTTCTTTTTAGTTCTAGCTTAGGATTGGCTTTTCAACACGGTCTGTATCAGATTCCTTGCTCCCATCATCAATCCTCAAGGGTTCCTGGCAATCGATGCTTCGAGATAGCACCGCCCATGGCAACCCCCGGAACCCTGGCTATTGAGATTTCCAGATAATCCCATCCATGGTGTTCCGTGGCCGAATCCAAACCCTGGCAATTGACACTTCGTGATAATGCCATCCATGGAATCTCAACCAGCAGAGTGCTTACATGCCCCCAGTAGGATATGTAAATATCCTAAGAGACAAGCACCGACGAGATGATATTTTGTTACGCATCTTCGAGGGGATTTCCCGCCTCTCCACGCTGGGAACTCATCCAAATCAACTTGTGTTGATCGGCCGCTCCTACTCTAGGTGTACTTTTCAGAATTTTTCGACGCTTCTGCGTGATTTTTGATTTTTATGCTTACTGAACCAAGCTGTGTGTGAGGTTAGGGTGCTTAGGTTACTGAGTCTCGTAGACCAAAAGTTAGTTAATGAGGTCAAATACTCCCTAAGCCTTAGACCTAATACTTCAGCTTTTCATTTTCCTCAACCTCTTGAGGAATGTCTAGATCTTAATGGGTACTAAAAGTTTATCCAAGAATGCCTAAAGTTTGCATTTTTACTAATCTCACCCTGCACTTTTCATTTCTTTTCCTGAATGAGGTCTAGAACTTAGGTCATTTCCTTAATTTCTTACTAATGACTATCACTTTTTTCTTACATTTTTGTGCTCCTTTTTCATTTTGTTTCTTTTCCTTCTCCCATAACATTTCCTTTCTCCCCTTTTTTTTTTTTAATTTTAATTTTTATGGTATTTTTGGCATATGTGAATTTTTTTTGTTTAAAACCTTTTCTTACAAGTTTTGCTATGCGCCCCCATGCCTAAGGTTTGCAATGTCCTCATTGTGACTTAGGAGGTTTTTATTTACTTAGTTCATTCCTTAAGACAGATGTTTTAATGAGTGAATGAGTCGGGATGAATTTTGCGGACGATTTCTAATCCCAGATGCAAGCATCTGAGGTGGAGTCGGCTATCTATAAGGGCGAACCTTAAGTGCACAAAGGTGTGAAAAAGGTTTTAGATTTTCAGGAAAATGACGGGCTGCCTCCCGTTAAGCGTTGAGTTTTACGCCATCAGCTGGGCGCAATAAGCTCAAGGGGAATGGAGGATATAAGATGATTCAGCCAAATCAGTAGAAGTCACATCAATGAATGGCTTGAGTCTCTGACCGTTCACGATGAAAGGTTCGGAGTCGTGGCTGAGCGGACTGATTTCGATGGCTCCATTTCCAAAAACCTGTCGGACTAAATATGGTCTGACCCACTTGGATCGCAACTTTCCCGGGAAAAGTTTGAGTCAGGCATCAAAGAGTAGGACCTTCTGACCAGGATGAAAGATCTTTCTCGAGATATGCTTGTCATGGAAGGCTTTAACCCGCTCCTTGTAGATTCGCGAGTTCTCATACACGTCTAGGCATAATTCATCGATCTCGCTAATGTGAAGTTTTCTGTGAGTTCCAGCCTTCGAAAGATCTAGATTATAGTTCCATACTGCCCAATAGGCTTTATGCTCCAGTTCTACGGGAAAGTGACACGCCTTCCCGTACACCAGTCTAAAGGGAGACATACCTAATTGGGTTTTGTGAGCGGTCCTATAGGCCCACAATGCTTCCGGAAATCGGGACGACCAGTCCTTCCTATCAGGCCGAACAGTGACCTGCAGGATTTTCTTGATCTCCCGATTTGACAGCTCAGCTAGACCATTAGTTTGGGGGTGGTAAGGAGTAGAGATTCGGTGAGACACCCCGTATTTGGTCATCAGTGACCTAAACTGAGCGTTTGTGAAATGGGTCCCCCCATCAAAGATTATAGCACGAGGAATTCCGAACCTTAAGAAAATATTTTGATGAATGAATTTGAGAACGATTTTGTGATCACAGGTTCGGGTCGGTATGGCTTCGATCCATTTGGACACGTAGTCCATAGCAAGCAGAATGTATTCGAAATCATCCAAAGCAGGAAAGGGGCCCATAAAATCAATCCCCCAAACATCAAAGATCTCGCATACGAGAATTGGCTGCAAAGGCATCATGTCGCGACGGCTCATGTTGCCTAAAGTCTGGCAACGACTGCATGCCTTGCAGTGACTGTATGCGTCTTTGAACAGCGTGGGCCAGTAAAAGCCACACTGGAGGACTTTTGATGCGGTTTCATGCCCAGAGAAATGGCCACCGCATGCCTAGTCATGGTAGAAAGAGAGGATATTGTTGATTTCCTCTTCCGGGACACATCTTCGGATGACTTGATCAGCACCTATGCGGAAAAGGTACGGGTCTTCCCAGATGTAATACTTGCCATCAGAACGCAATTTGTCTTTCTTGGCCTTCGGCCAATCAGACGGGATCTGATGAGATGCCAAGTAGTTTACTATATCAGCAAACCATGGAAGTCTAGTACCGATAATCGAGGGTGCTCATCAGGAAAATGTTCTGTGATGGGTCCGGAAGGGTTGATAATCTCAGAAGGAAGACGGGACAGATGGTCGGCTACCACATTCTGCCTTCCCGCCTTGTCGCGAATTTCAAGATCAAATTCTTGCAACAGCAAGATCCAACGAATTAGTCGGGGCTTCGCGTCCTTCTTGGCAAGGAGATGCCTTACAGCCGTGTGATTAGAGTAGATGATGACATGGGAACGCAGGAGATACGATCGGAACTTTTCAAGGGCAAATACTACGGCTAGCAGTTCTTTCTCTGTAACCGTATAGTTACGCTGAGCCTCGTCAAGTGTCTTGCTAGCGTAGTAGATGACCACGGGTTTCCCATCAGCTTTCTGCCCCAGGACCACTCCTACAGCGAAATCAGACGCATCGCACATGATCTCAAAGGGTTGAGACCAGTCAGGGGATTGTAGGATAGGTGCCTGGGTGACTCGGTCATGAAGGTTTTCAAAGGCTAGTGTGCATTCCTTGGAGATTTCAAAGGGTACATCCTTAGAGAGAAGAGAAGTCAAGGGGCGCACGATTTTCAAGAAATCCAGAATGAAGCGACGGTAAAAACCAATGTGCCCCAGAAAAGAACAGATGTCCCTGATCGAGCTAGGCATAGGAAGGCGAGAGATCAGATCAACCTTAGCTCGATCCACTTGGATGCCTTTTTTCAAAATTAAGTGTCCCAGGATAATTCCCTCAGGCACCATGAAATGGCTCTTTTCCCAAGAAAGAACCAAATTCACATCGATGCATCGCCTGAGTATCTGGACCAAGTGTTGGAGGCAATCGTCAAATGATGCTCCAAAAACTGAAGTCATCCATGAAGACTTCTAGATAGTCACCTACCATATCTGAGAATATGGCAAGCATGCACCGCTGAAAAGTAGCGGGTGCATTGCAAAGACCGAAAGGCATCCTTCGGAAAGCGTATGTTCTGAAGGGGCAGGTGAACATGGTCTTTTCTTGGTCCTCAGGATGGATTGCCACCTGGTTGTAACCGGAGTACTCGTCAAGAAAGCAGAAGAACCTATTTCCCGCTAGTTTCTCGAGAATTTGATCAATGAAAGGTAGTGGGAAATGGTCCTTCTTCGTGGAGGAATTGAGTCGGCGGTAATCTATACAGACTCTCCACGCGTTGGCTAATCGGGTAGGAATGATTTCTCCGGTCTCAGTCGTTATAGTGGTGAGTCCTGCCTTCTTAGGCACAACCTGAATTGGGCTCACCCAACGACTATCGGAGATCAGGTAGATGATTTCGGCATCTAACCACTTAATGATCTCCTTTTTCACGACCTCCTGCAGATTAGGGTTCAAACGTCTCTGCATTTCACGAGAAGGTCATGTGCCCTCTTCTGAATAGATATGATGAGTACAATAAGACGGACTTATTCCAGTCAAATCATCGAGAGTCCACCCGATGGCTCTACGATGTTGCTGGAGGATAGCAATCAGACGGGATTCCTGCTCGGGATTGAGGTTGGAATTGATAATCACAGGAAGGGTCTGATTAGAACCCAAAAAGATGTATTTCAAGTGAGCAGGAGGGGGCTTCAGCTCGAGGATGGGGCTATCAGCAGTGGCGGGTGGTTCAGTATAGACGTGAGGTTCAAGGGTAGGAGTTACTGGGTTGTCCAAATCTGGATTCGACTCCTCTGTTTGCGGGTCAAGATCTTTCTGTGGTTGATGAGGTATAATCAGGTCATTCTGGAAGTGTGTTTCATCAACCAAAGCCCTAATGTCACAAATCTGTTCGATGACACCACAATTGATTCCTTGTTGGGCCTTAAATATATCAATTTTCAGGGTTTGATTCCCAAATTTGAGCTCTATTTGGCCCTCCTCACAGCTAATGTTGGCTCTAGCAGTAGCCAAGAAAGGTCTCCCTAAAATGATTGGTGTATCCCTAGGGTTCTAGGTACATCCATGTCTAAGACTATGAAGTCTACAGGAAAGTAGAAATCCCGTACCCTCACAATAACATCCTCGAGAATCCCTTTTGGTGACTTTATAGATTGATCTGCTAATTGTAATGTCACCTCAGTAGGTTTTAGCTCAAATTCTTCTAGATGGTTAAGGATGTGGGTATCAGATTTATGGAAGTACCCAAGTCTAGCAAGGCTCTATCAAATTGGGTATCACCTATCTTGCAGGAAATCAAGGGAGTACCAGGGTCTTTCGCCTTGGGTGGGAGTCTGCTTAGGATCACAGAGCTGGCTTGCTCTGACAGAACAATTGGACTCCCACGCTTCTTATCTCCCATATTGCTGTCCATTCCTCTCAATCCCAATTTGTTGCTCCCTATCAACTTGCTGCTGTTGCTTTTGATTTCCCTTCTTCCTATAATCTTCATAAGCATGCCCAATCAAAGACCAATAATAACAAAATTTTGGGGAGCCTCTCATGTATGATTTTTTTGATTGAAAATCCGACCACTATTCCTAATCCACGAAGCATCGGGAAGTGGCTTTGATAAGTCAACCTCCATCATCTGAGGAAAACCAAGTCATACAAAATCAAGAGTGTCCACATCAAGGCCAGTAAAATTCCCGATAGCATTGCCAATCACAACTCTCCTCTATTGCAAAGATGCAAATTTAAATAAGGTAAAATCCGCTGGGGTGTACACACATTCTTTAAGAATCATGCGTAAGCCGGTACATGGCGGATTGCATCCATCAAGGGGATGTTTATGTGGACCTGCTCAAAGAGCTTGACCAGGTCCTCCTCAGGTGCCACGGGCTTGGTAGTCTTCTTTCCCTTGGTCAAGGCCTCGGGAAACGGAACCTTGGTTGGTTCTTCTAGGATATGTCCAGGTCTTTGATCTGGGACAGGGATAGGAACGTCCTGGATTACCGTCCTAGGATTGGGATCACCACCAGGCTTGGAGTGGTTTGGGTGAGGTGGATCTTGGGTTTCCCTACCACTACAGGTCATTATGGAATTAAGTCCTGCCTGGTTTTGGTTGGGATTGGGTAAGATGGGTTGCTGCTGGTAGCCTACAAAAGAAGTGGAGGCCTCCATCCCATCGGGTGAAGGAACAGAGGGGGCCTGATAAATCATATGGGTTTGGCTCGAGTTTGGGTTCATAACGCGCCGCTAGGTTGGCATGTTATTTGGGTTAGGAAGAGGTTGGGAAGGAAGAGTGCCTGGCTGGCGAGAATTTGCCAACTGAGCCAGTTGATTTTGTACCTCTGTAAGCTCATCCTTGTGTTGTTTTTGGATAGCCGCATTCGTTCTCTAAATGTCAGCCAAAGTTTGAAGGATAAGGGACATTTGATCTTGATTTGGCCCTGATGGATAAGTAGGGTTGGGCTGAGGCTGAGGCGGCTGGTAAGGACGAGGGGGTTGTGGGCGGGGCTGAAAGGGTGGTCTTTGGGTTTGGGAATTTCCCGCCCATTGAAAGTTGGGATGGTTTCGCCATCCAGGGTTATAGGTGTTGGAGAACGGGTCGTTCTGGATGGCGTTGAGGTCCTCGCAGGTCTGAGGAACCTCCAGAGAGTCAGAAAAAGGGGGAATGGAATTCCCCGGGCTGGTGTAGAAAGGATTGGATGGACCTCCAGTCCGAGAATCAGATGATGGATATGGATCCATCCCAGGAGAAGATCGATGGAGAATGTTTTGCACAGTCTCCCTTGTGAAAGGAGGCTGTGCAAAGGAGCTATGCGCAGAGGTGGCTCGCTGCAGGTGTTGAGTCAGCTCATCTACCTTCTTTTCAATGATTGAGACCTTGTCCAATCGACTGGCCATTAATTCCAGGTCGACTAATGCGGACAGGCCCTGCGTCTCATGTGCTCCCCTAAGATTCGTCGATGCGCAGGTATTCGTCCTGTCGAATAATCCCATGGAGTCATTGTTGATGGAGTTCTCGCACATGTTTTCGAGAATCTCCCACACGGTGTCCTCATGTTGACCCATGATATTTCCTCCGCAGGTTGCATTGACGAAAAGACAGATGTCCTCACGGAGTCCCTGGTAAAAAGATTGGAACTGTTCCCATTTAGGAACTCCGTGATGGGGGCACTTTCTCATGAGATCCTGAAAGCGATCCCATGCCTCATGGAGAGGTTCCCCTGTTTGCTGAGTGAAGTGAGTAATCTGATGATGCAAGGCATTGGTCCGACCAACGGGAAAGAACTTTTTCAAAAATTCGGACTGAAGTTCTTCCCAAGTGTTGATCGGCCAGGTCTGATTTTGATACCAATGAGCGGCCTTGTCCATAAGAGAAAAGGAGAACATCTTCATGAGAAGAATATCCCGATTTTGCGCATCTGACCCAAAAGTTTGGGCCAGATGTTTAAGTTGTTTGATGTGCTGGAAGGGATCTTCGGAATTAAGCCCATGGAATTTAGGTATAGCATGAATCATATTGGGCTTCAATTCGGAATCAGGTCCTCCAGTCGGGATTCTGACTCGAGGTTCAATGGCCACCGCAGCAGGATTATAATGGTCCCGCATCATAGGACGCTGTGGTGGGTGCACAAAGTTTTGGAAGAGGTCATTGAGTCGCTGGAGCTGATGCTCCAGATTGTTTTCTTCCTCAACTAGCTGAGCCATGATGGGGGAAGAAGAAGATCTTGGTTCAGAATCAGATGAGAGAATGATGGGGTAGGGTTGCTGTGCAAACACGGGCGTCGAGGCTTGGCCTTGACGAGAGTGAATTCCTAAAGGAGATCTTAAGGGTGGTCTTAAGGATCTCCTACCGTTCATGCACTGTTGGAATAGATGAGTTTAGAAGGTGCTGGACCCAATCAAGACACCCAAAAATGTGTTGGGTGACTATAAAGGTGCAAGGCAGATGGACCCCTTAATCAAAAAGATCATCCACCTGAGAATTACCTGGGCAGCCAGAGAGGGTGAGTCCCGCGAAGACCCCTACACGGTAGAGCGTCCCCACGATTTACAGGGTTTCCCCCACCCGACCTCTCTTGTCACTGCGGTTCCAGGTAGACCAGAATGGGGATCTTGACCTCTTAAGTCTACCTCTTTTACTTTAAGATCAAGGTGCTTAAGGTTTCACTTAAACTCTTAGGTACTTTTGTGAACAAGGTGGCCTAATTTGAAGGTTGGTTGATCCTAGGGGTCAACTTCACCTAGTGATTCCTTTGAGAATTTAGGCCTTGTTACTTTTTAGGGTTCAAGTGTTTAGAGAGCCAATTGTTTAGGGTTTCTCTGAATAGGTATTTTCAATCAATGGCTTGGGCACACTCCTTTTGGATTTTCTCAATTCTTGATTAAGGGGTGTGTCTCTGAAACCCTAATGTTTGATCTTTTGTTGGCTCTACTTGGTCCATTTAACTCCTTGTTGGGTAATTAGTGAAATTCCCTACCAGGAGGGGTGACGTAATAAAATTTGCGGAAATAAAAATATAAAGCAATCTCACAAAAATCAATCGCACAATGTACACAGGTATTTTTAGGTGGAAACCCAAACCGGGTAAAAACCACCACCTAACCCTCTCGAGTTAGGATTTTCCGATCAACCTAGTTGATCAAATCCACTAACCGAATCACTTTGAACGAGGGTGATTCAACCTCAATACAACCACGCTACAAGTACGAGGGTAGCGTTCCTCAACCCCTTCTCTCCACGAGAAGGATTTTGTCCCACGAAGGAGACGGGAATTCGCAAAGCGAATACCCAACCAAATTACAAAGGTAAAATAAAACAACAAACCTATAGAGCCAACAAAGTAATAAACCTAAGCTTCTATAGGATTTAGGAAACTCCCCTTTGCAAGGAGTGCGTCGACGATGACGCGGGTGCGTGAGCCACGCGACGGCGCAACTTCGCTCTCGTAGACAACGGCGGGAGAGCGGGTGCGCAACGGCTGGATGCTCTCAAGATGTAGAACTTGAGCTTAGAGAGCAAGAGCTTCTTGGACACAAGAGTGTGAGAGTGTATAGCTAAGTGTGTCTTGTGTCTTTCTTAGTGTATATCTTGTGTGTTGTTGTTTACAAAGGTTCCCCTCTATTTATAGAGGCCTTAGGAAGGCTTTGGAAGGCTTGGAAAAGCTTCCATAGCCGTTGGGTGCAAAGCCCAAGAGAATCAGGCCGAAATCAGGACAATGATTGCATTTGACAGGGTTATCAGACGTCTAACTCTGGCATCAGACGTCTGGAAGGCCACTTTAAGACGTCTGATTCCAAGGTCAGACGTCTGATTCTATGCGGGTTTCTCCCTGACTTGAATCAGATCTAAACAGGGTTTTTGTACAAGTCCATCAGACGACATAGAGGACGTCTGGCACTAAGTCTGGACGTCTGGAAACCTACTTTTACTGTGGGAATTGATTTCCAAACGTTGCAACGGCTAGAAAATCTCTGAGAAGAGATTTTGGGTCAGCCGAGGCAAAACGGTCATTTATCAGACGTCTGGGAAGACCTATGGACGTCTGATAAGGCTCTAATGGTCATATACTGCCGTGCTTGCTAAGTTAGCCAACGGTCCACTATCTGGACGTCTGGCAAATCCATCAGACGTCTTCTAAGACGTCTGGTCTAAGGTCTGGACGTCTGATTTCATCGGACAGAAAACTAAGTCCAGCCTAACAGTTATCAGACGTCTGAAACAACAGTCAGACGTCTTAAAATTCTTTATCAGACGTCTGATTTTGGAATTAGACGTCTGGAAGTGCTGTTTGAGCCCTATATTGGTTTTCTAAGTATTCTACAGAAAACCTAAGTATCCTAGGGTTGTGCAGGTGTTCCTAGGACTACTTTTAGGGTACTTTGAGGCTCTTTAATATAATGTTCTAAAGAATCAAAAAGAGCAAGAAAATAAATACAAGAGATACATGAAAGGATAAAAAAGAATCTATCCTATTCTTCTTTTCTTCCATCTCCAATCTTTCGCTCCACGCGAACCTCCTGTGTTTTCCGTCAAGCTCCTCCAATCCGTCCTGGATGCGAGCTTGAACTCCGTCTAAACACGTCCACATTTGCAATTGACCTGAAATCTAGGACTCAAATTGCAAATGTTAAATAACACGTGTTTTGTTATCATCAAAATAAATGATCGTGGTGCTCTAGCACCAACAATTAGGGCTCAAGCAAGAAGGTGTTAACCCTTAATTACCTTTAATATTGTGTGCAGGAATAGTAGTTTTGAGAACATGCAGCTATTACTACGTATGAAATACAGGTTATACCTATTTTTTTCTTTCTCTTTCTTCCTCTTTACAATTTTAGGGTTTAAGAGGAAGTTACCTGTCCTTAGAGTAGCTGTGGTGCGGCTGCGTCCTTTTCTTTCTGTACCTGCACAAAACAAAGAAGAGATTATTAGAAACTTACAAATAGAAATTTTATTACTTCTAGAATAGCCATTGCTCCCTGGCAACGGCACCAATGAAATGGTGGCGGTATGACCGAAGCTAGGTTTTTTTTTTTGTTCGTTATAGAAATGTCGTTGTAGTACAGATAGTCATTGCCACTATTACAATTTTACTCAGAAATATTTTTCCCGAGGTCGAACTCAGGGAGCTACTAGAATTCTAGAAGTACAATACATTTATTACAAAAATAAGAGAGAGAGAGAGAAAGGTAGATTGGTTTCTTGGCTTTTTCTTCTTCTCTTCTTTCTCTCTTGTCTTTTTTCTTCTTCTTTCTCTTCTCGTCTTTCTTCTCTTTGCTTGATCTTCTTCAGTTCTTCTTCTTCTTTATCTTTTTTTCTTTTCTTCCTTCTTTTCTTTGCTTTCAGCTGCGGCACCTTCTCTTCTCTTCTTCTTCTTCTTTGTCTGCAGAACTTCTTCCGTCGTCTGATTTCTCAATCAGACGGCTTAAGTGGCATCTACTACAGTGTTTCCCTTGTGCTTCTTCCTCCTTGCAGTCCTTCTTCTTCCTCTCTGCCCTGAGCGACCAAGGCTTCGGCCATCTTCTTCCTCCTTCTTCTTCTCTTCTTGCAGTCTTTCTTCTTCCTCTCTGCCCTGAGCAGCCAAGGCTTCGGCCACCTTCTTCCTTCTTCTTCTTCCCTTCCTGCACACTCACACAGCTGGTCAGAGAAAAACCTACCCCTACCCTCCCCCGCATCTCTCTCTTTCTCAAATTTCTCTCATAGGATCGCTCTCCCAGAGCCGGGTATTCGGGTACGGGGGTCGCACCCGGGACCAGGCCACTGGCGTGCGGTGGTGGGCGAGGTGTGCGTAGTGTCGGGTATCTGGATCCGGCCCAGACCCGTGGGGCGTGAGCACGGGCGACGGCAAGCGCGTGGGGCGCTCGTGCATAAGGGACCTGACCCCTGTGTTCGAAGGCGAATAGCCTCGAACACTTTTTCAATTTATGCGCGGGCGCTGAGCCACGCGCTTCCGAGGTGGGACTAAAGTCCCACCTCCCAGACAGGCGCCCGCAGGTGAGGATCTTGCGGCTAATTGTAGCAGCTCGCGAGGGGTTTGCCTTAACTGCAGACCCTGGAGTCTTCGTGAAGGCACTCCGCGCGACCTGGGACCAGCAGCTGGGTGAGATCGAGGCTGCAGCTACAGGTGAAGGAGCTTCACCTGCGCAGTAATGGCGCCAAAGGGGGTAGTGACCTGATCACAGAAATACGGCCTCTCAACCTAGTCAGAAGATGCAAGGAGCTTCGCCGGAGTGCGGCGAAGCTCGTGCGGGTGGTGGCGAGGCGTGAAGCGGTGTACGGTGGCAACCCTAGGTCGGACTGTGGTCGGGAAAATGGGTCTGTTCGGGGGGCCTTTAGGTGGCGTTTGGCAGGAAATCAAAAGGAGGAAGCTGTGGAGTGGAGTAAGGGGGAGCTTCTGAGGTGATCGGCGAGGAGTGAGGAGGTCTGTGGAGGTGGAATGGGCTCTCCGGAGAGGGTGGTCGAAGACGGAGCAGGTGGAGGTGGAAGTTGTGTGTGGGGGCGCGAAAATATAAATTGATAGGGGGGAAATTTAGAGGAGGAGGAGAGGAAGCTTTTACCTAAGTTCTGGACGAAGGGGGAAGGGCGCAGCCACTGGCTAGTGCCTGCCAAAGCTGAGGAAGAAGAGGCCCTGGAAGGGGAGAACAGCGATGAGGAGGCAGGCGGAGGGTGTCGACGGGTGCAGCGCGACACAGAAAAAAGGTTAGGGGAACCCTACTGCAGGTAAGGCAACAGAGCGATGAGGAGGAGGAGGAGTTGGTCGCCGGAAGCTGCAGGCCGTCTGTCCAAGCTGGAGAGGAGGAAGTGGGGGGGTATTCTCTGTCAGAGACAGCTTACCCTCTTCTGCTGGCGACGGCGGTCTTTATAAAGGCGAAGGCGGAGGGGTGGGCGCAAGGAGGCGACGTGCCTCCCTCGCCGGAGGATGGCCGGAGCAGCAACCCATACCTTCCGCACGTTCGCACGGAAGGTGTGGGTGATGACAGAGGTCATGGAGGTGTCCCTACGACAGCAGACGTCGCAGGGAACACCCGGTTCAATGGGTAGAGGGCCTCCCTCACCCTGCGCGGCGCCATGCTCCGCGCAAAGTCGCCGGAGCATGGCGCTGCTCAGAGTTTTGCAGGGAGGACCTAAGTGCAAAGAACGATGAAGAATCTAGGGGCCAAAATGTGAGGGTTTCGAAAGTTAAGGGTCAAAAAGTAATAGATGAGGATCAAAATGTAAAGTCGATCAAGAAGGTCTCTTCTTAGGCTCAAGTTTTTATGCATGACTAAATAGGACCTAGGATTCAATGTGAATTTTATTTCTAGATCAAACCTTGTTTGACAGGTTAATTTACGTAAAAACCTAAATTAGATCATTAATTGGGCATGGTCTCAATGTAGGTCAAAATGGGTTCCCAAGGCCAAATTGAAGGTTCTAAACCCTAGAGATTATTTTTATATGAATTTTAGAGGGTTTATTCGATTTTTACTTTGCCTCGAACCTCGCGAATTGAAGTGGATTTGTTTTAGGGTTACAGTATGTCATTTAATTCCCTAGGAGTTGCTGTAGCCCTTGTTGGATCAAATCATCCCACTTTCCTTCTTATTAGGTTAGTTTGACCTATGTTTGGACCCTGAGTTATCCTGTTTACTGATTGTGTTGGTGAAATTGCATTTTTACCCCTTGTGACCTGTTTTCTTCACAAATTCAGAATTCTCTGAGTCAAGCCTTTCTATAAGTTATGTAGGAGCTTTTTCTCGCATATCTAGGTTAGATTGTGCTAGTTAGGGTTCTTGATGAGGTTCTCATCACCTCGCAAAATCACAAGTAAAGCAAGTAGGGTAAGTTAGTGCTTAGATAAATAAAAAAGATAAGATTAATGGTGAATTGCACGTTGCTCCCTAGCAACGACGTCAAAATATTGCATACAAAAAGTGGATATTTAATATGTGTTCGTTGTGGTACACTCCTAAATCGCACAACAAAAAATTTAAATTTATAAACTCATATTCTAATTGAAGTCCGAGGTCATTCGTAGGGAGCAAATGTCGAATTTACACATTAATCTTCATTCAGAATAAATATGCACAATAAATTAAGCACAATAACAGATATTCAATGAGTACAACTTATCAGATTGATATTCAATGTAATCCAATGTATCTCAGAAGATGTAGAGAAAAAAAGAATAGAGAAAACCTAAAGAGTGGTGATTTGGATCACCATTTAAATCCTTCTAATTAAGCATGCATCTCATATTCAATTTATTCAAATAATCCAATAGTGCCTCAATTAGATAACTTAGGTACTTAAATAATCCAACAGTATCAGCAAAATCATAGATCAAACGTCACCCATGTTATATCAGACGACTTAACTTCACAACACAGAGCCTCACAGAAGGCACACAAAGGCACCCAAGTTC
Organism: Thalassia testudinum; assembly: GCA_037157565.1. NCBI lineage: Eukaryota > Viridiplantae > Streptophyta > Magnoliopsida > Alismatales > Hydrocharitaceae > Thalassia > Thalassia testudinum. The sequence goes on along the minus strand of JAZHRO010000015.1, from coordinate 15,981,717 downwards.
CCTTCAAGGCCTTTCAAGCACAAGGCAAACTCTCCTCAAAGCACATATGAAGGCACTCAAAGATAAGTGTAAAGCCTTCTTTCAGCACAGGGCCATGGATCTCAAAGCAAAATCCTCCCCCCTCCTCTCACAAATCTCTTCTTCTCTTCTCTCTCAAACCCAGGGGTAATCGGGCATGTACGTGAGTTATCAGATCTGGGTAGGGGACCAGGCTCATCCGGCATGGGGGTGAGCGAGGTGTGCGAGCGCAGGTGAGTGGGGACCCGACCCTTGATGACTTAGGCAAACAGGCATCGTCACCAAATCAATTTAAGTGCCGCAGTGAGTTTGTCCCACACAATGAGGGACTATCTGTTGGGCGTTTCTTCGCGTAGTAGCAGCATGTGGCCCTTCGTCAAGTTGAGGTAGTCGAAGCTACTAGTTCCTCCAATTGCTGGTGCAGATGTGTTCCTCATATGAAGCCACAGCACCTAGATGTAGTAACGAGGATGGAGTAGGTTGGAGTGAGGCAGACGGAGTTGGAGATGACGGCAGCGACAATGAGCAATGGTGAAACCTACAAAGCATAACTATGGGCTCAAAAGCCCTGGTAAAAATGCTCAGGAGCTTCGTCGGAGGACAGCAAATGTGTAGGTGGTGTCCTCGTGTTGTGTGGGTGCGTGTGGTGATGTGATGAAGTCGAGGAAGAGGTGCGCGACAGGTGGTGTTCGGTGGGCGTTTTGTGTATGTAATCCCCTCAATTTCTTGAGGGGTTTTGGTAGGTGTGATACAATGGAGGTTTTGGAGGTGGTAGTAGGTTGTTTGGAGGTGTGTGGCATGCGGATGACCTCTCCGGAGTTCGGCCAGACGTGGGGAAGATGGTACAGTTGAGGGCGAGTTGATGGTTGAAACAGGAGAGGAATGAGATAGGGAGATTTAGGAGAGGGAGAGGAAGAGGTTGGACCTAAATTAGGGATGAAGTGGGGAAGATTTGGCGCCAACTATGATTGGTCAACACTGGAGATGAAGAGAGCTCCATTGAGAGGAAGCGGCGATGACGAAGTGGTAGGTGGCCTCTACGGTGGTCGGCGAGAGGCGGAGGAAGGAGAGGAAGGTCGAGGTCGGGCCAATTTGACTATTGGTTGTTCTGAAGAAGCTAAAGAGGAGGGTCGCCGGAGTCAAGTCGGAGGGCAGCCGGAGAAGGGAAGAACTAAAGGATTTCAAGCCTAAACTCGACTAAAGAGTGTGGTATGAAGAGAGGAGCTTGTATAGAGCACGTTTAGGCCAAGAATCTCAACAATTTCAATCAATTGGCCTGTCAACAGTGCAAGCTAGTGAATGAATTTGTTTTAAATTAAGTAGTGCAACCCAAACAATTCAATCAATTGACCTGTCACACCACTAGGTTTAGGTACACAAAAGTGATTAACCTATTCTGACTTCTACTCTATTATGTGTGTTTCAAGTGTAAGGGTTCCATAGGCCGAAATCCCGGTTGAGTAATGAAATCAAAGAGGTTGTGCGCCTCGAGTTTGTATGTGTTTAAGGTTTATGAATTTTAAGTAAATCTCACATGTAGGGAAGATTTTTTTTGTATTTGTTTATATATATGGGTGGGTAAGGTGAGTAGAGGTGATAATCAGCAACCAGAACTAACCTCGAGTTTGTGCGAACACTTAAGTTGATTTGGATCTGAGTTATTAAGTATAGCAAAGTGAAATCTAGTGGGTGAGGAGGGGGGGTATACTGACAAAACCTTCACCTGCACATTACTCCAATCTTCTACTTTAACCTGCCTCAGATGAGTACCTGCAATGACAGTAAATGGAAGAAAAGTAAGGTAAACATTAAGTAGGCACGGGAAGAATGCAGAAAATCAAAGTTCATTACCTCCCCGGCAATAGCACCAAAATTATGAGTGAAAATTTGGTGGAGAAAATAGATTAGGGTTTCAGAGAAACTAGTGCGACTCGAATAGGTTTTGTTAATAGGGTGATATTTTCATTGAAATTAGTATAGTGAGTTAACCTAAATCGAGTCTACACTAGTTTCATAAAAAAAATTTTAACCTAGCCTACTTGATTTTATCTTGGTCGCTTTTAGGCCCAGGGTCGATCTTAGGGAGACAGGAATTTGAAGATCAAGGAGTTTCTACACCTTTCCTAAAACGTATCTCTTCCTTGCATTTATTATGTTTTTGGTTTTTTCTATTTTTAAGATGTTTATTGGTGATAATGTTGTCCTTGAGGTACACCCTCAAAAATTAAGTCATTGGCCTTGAGATAAATGGTTCTTGGCTTGTAGCCAACTCGGGGTTCCCAAAAATCGATCTTGTTATTCGCAAGATCAAGTACCTGCAAGACAAGAATTATCTTTTCTCTTTTACTCTTTTTTTTTGCCTTTTTAATAGCAAGAAATAAAAGAAAACAGAGTAAGTTGCTAGGGAAGAAAGAAACACTTAGCGTAGTATATATATGTATAGGTATATAGTAGATACAAAATATATATGTGTGTATATAGTTATATCTTATGTATATAGGGATGGAGGTGGAAGTGGAGATGGAATGTAGCACAGTGTCAAGTTGGTCCACATCTATCAAGACACAACCAACAAGACTGAGTGCCACGTGAAGTGTGAAGCGGATGTGTGGGAGTGTATGTGGAAGCTCTTGCTTTGCGCGGATATCGAGGAATATCAACAACTGGTGTGAATATTCCCGCGATATAATGCGCGGTGGAGGGATGAGTGCACGAGAGTATGGGTGATGGTTGTGAGGTATATAGATGGATATGGGTAAGTGGATGTATATGTAAGTATGTATATGTATATATGTATATATCTATAACTATATATGTATATATAGATGTATATGTATATATATATATATATACTTATATATCTATATGTATATATATGTAGATATATTTATATATATATACGTAAGGATAAGAGTATGCGAATATATATGTATATATATATGTATGCATGAGTGTGTGAGTGTATGTGTATAAGTGTTAGGGTGTGTCTGTGTGTACACTGGAGGAGGGGAGCGCAGCGGATAAGCCGTCTGCCGCACTACCCTGACGTCTGGCTGCGCAGGTGCAGGAGAGAGAGCGTGCACACGTGGCCAAGTGAAGCGCAGCGCTCTATTGCGCAGGCGGGCGAGGCGCAGCACGCTGCGCAGTGCAGCACACAGCTCTGCAAGTGTGTGCTACAGGAGAGTGAGGCGCGGTGACCGGATGGTGGGGTTAGCGGGTGAGGAGAGAGAGCGCTGTGCCACCGGCTAAGTGAGAAACTTGCCGATGGCTACAGTGTCGTGCAGACCGCACGCTACAGTGCGCACGCAGTTTGGAGACCGGTAGTGGCCGGTTTTGCATGTGCGGGCATGCTGTGGAGCGCCTGCATGCGTGGGAAGAGGGTGCGCGCACCTTGCAAGCGAGCGCACGGCGACCGGCTGGAGCTGCAGGCAAGCACACGGTGAGCTGGAGCTTCTGAGCTTGAGAGCTTGAAGCTCTGGCTAATGGCGGAGGAGACGAAAGGCAGTGAAACAAAAGGCGAGGCCACCACGCCCACCTACTCACGAAAGAGCTAGGCGGTGGGGGAACTCACAGTGGTGGTCTGAGACCACTGTGGGTTTTCTCCTGCGCACGGTGTGCCTCTTCTCAGCTTGTGAGAAGAGGTACTGTGTATGGAGAGGGAGAAGGGAGGAGGTTGGCCTGAAGGTGAGGTTGATCTAAAGGTGCCTCCCCCCACAAGGGAGAGAGCAAGGAGTTTTAAAGAGGAGAGGGCTTGCCTCAGCCAAGCTACTGGCAGGAAGAGAGGTGTGCACATCTAGCCATGCTGTTGGCAAGAGGAGAGGTGCGGAGAGGCGTGCACACACCATGCCCTGCAGTCGCGCGAGAGAGGAAAATTCAAAATAATGAAAAATGGTGAAATTGCAATGCCACACTTAAGAAAAATGTTAATTAATAGAAGTGGATTAGATGGCCAATTATTCTCACTCTCCTCCCCTCTTTATAAATGCATGCAGGTGTACATTTACAAATGCAATTACAACTACATAAGATGCAATAGCAATGCTAGGAAATAACACAAGATGGCATATTTACTGGTGTATTTTTGCTGTGCAAACAGAAACCCACGTCATCGTATTCACAAAATCTCACTATCAAATAAAATTTGTAACCGGGAAGTGAGTTCCGGGTCGAACACAAGGAGGCGAATGTTTGAAAGCCTCATTTGTTTATTTATTTTTGGTAATTTTACAGCTTTATAATTTTTTTTGGCATTTTATCTAGATAGAATATCAAGTTAAGTTTAAACTACATAAAGAATTGCTAAGCAAAATAATTGAATGTAGAGAGAGAGATAGAGTGACAGAGAGAATAATTCTAGTAAAGGCGAGAAAAATGTTTATTACAATATAAAAGTTTATTACAAGAAATAAACTACACTAGAAAGCGATAAAAAAAGTTAAAGAGAGAGAATCTCCCTTAATGGTTGCTTGGGGGATGACTACTTGGACAGTGCCCAGACAATGGACGAAGGAGAAGGAAGAACTAAGCTAGAGGAACACGAGAGTAGGGCGACATCGCAGCAATTCGCTTCCTTGAATGGGAGTAAGGGGACGATCGGTGAGAGCTCCATGAATGGGGGTGAGGGGAGGGACAAAAATTATTTATTTTTCTCTAGTGGACCTTCCCACAAGCTTGGGAGATTATAGGTCTATAATATTTCGTGATAAAATGCCTATTTATGCATGTTTCTAGGCTAATTAGTTGTATCTAGTAGTGTAAATAATGCATAATAGCATCATCATGCAATTAGAGTAGATTCTATAAAGTGTATACTAATTCTTCCATTTTAATGGCTAGGGCACAGGGTGACGTGAATGTGAGTTTCAAACAACCAATTCAACCATATGGATGGATTTGGATCAACGATCACAGCCCTGTGACATGAAAATCGCTCCAATCAGATATCTGTAGCATCCCCTACAAGCACTTGAAGATGGACAGCCCAGATAGCGAAATACGGTGCCATCTTAGCCGCCTTCAGTTGGCCGTTCAACACTGAGAGCACCCCCAGTGCCCTACCTCAGCAGTTGGATCTCAATCCAACGACTAAGCACGCGTTCCACCATCTTCCTTAGCTCGACAATCCTCCACGCGTAGCGCAATGGTTTGCCTTTGCACTCCCAACACGAGGGCGCGAGTTTGAAACCCGTTGTGCACCTTAATTTCATGACCGCAAGCATCACTACATTAGGACCATCGGATCACCATCAAGTGGGCTCAATCACAGCCACTGTTGTAGGGCAAATAAGGAGATTTAATATGCGTTCGTTCTAGTACACTCAAATCGCACAACAAAATATTTAAATTTATAAATTTAGATTCTAATTGGAGTCCGAGGTCATTCGCAGGGAGCAAATATGGAATTCACACATTAATCTTCATTCAAAATAAATATGCACAATAACAAATATTTAATGAATACAACTTGTCAGATTGATATTCAATGTAATCCAATGTATCTCAAAAGATGTAGAGAAAAAAAGAATATAGAAAACCTAAAAAGTGGTGATTTAGATCCCTCTAATTAAGCATGCATCTCATATTTAATTTATTCAAATAATCCAACAGTGCCTCAATTAGATAACTTAGGTACTTAAATAATCCAACAGTATCAACAGAATCATAGATTAGACATCACCCATGTTATATCAGACGACTTAACTTCACAGCATAGAGTCTCATAGAAGGCACACAAGGGCGCCCAAGTTTCCTTCAAGGCCTTTCAAGCACAAGGCAAACTCTCCTCGGAGCACACATGAAGGCACTCAAAGGCTAAGTGTAAAGCCTCCTTTCAGCACAGGGCTAAGGATTTCAAAACAAAACCCTCCCCCCTCCTCTCACAAATCTCTTCTTCTCTTCTCTCTTAGACCCAGGGATAAATGAGTATGTACGCAAGTCATCGAATCTGGGGTAGGGGACCAGGTTCACTGATGAGAACCTCATCATGAGCCATAACTAGCTCATTTTGACCTAATACAAAGGATAAAAGCTCCTATATAACTCAAGGAAAGGCTTAACTCAGAGAATTCTGAGTTTAAGGAGAAAACAAGTCATAAGGGGTAAAAATGCAATTTTACCAGTATAATCTGCATACAGGATAATTCAAGGTCCAAACATAGGTTAAAGCAACCTAATAAGAATAAAAGTGGGATGAGATGATCTGGCAAGGGCTACAGCAATTCCAAGGAAATAAATGATAATCTGTAACCCTAAAACAAACCCACTTCAATTCACGAGGTTCAAGGCAAAGCAAAAATGGAATAAACCCTCTAAAATTCATAGAAAAATACTCTCTAGGGTTTAGAACCTTCAATTTGACCTTAGGAACCCATCTTGACCTACATTGAGAACCATACCCAATTAATAACTTAATTTGGGTTTTTCCGTAAATTGACTAGTCAAACAAGGTTTAATCTAGAAATAAAATTCACCATCAGATTCCTTAGGTCCTAATTAGTCATGTATAAAAACTTGAGCCTAAGAAGAAACCTTCTTGACCAACCTTACACTTTGGTCCTCATATATTTACTTTTTGGCCCTCAACTTTTGAACCCTCGCATTTTGGCCCCTAACTCTCCTTCGTTCTTTGCGTTCAGGTCCTCCCTGCAAAACCTGCCAGCACCATGCTCCGGCGACCTTGCGCGGAGCATGGCGCCGCGCAGGGTGAGGGGGAGGGTCTGGCAAGTAAACCAGGGGTGCCCTGCGTCGTCAGCCGTCGCAGGGACACCCCCCTGGTCGCTGTAACCCACCATACCGGCCGCGCGAACGCACGGACGGTATGGGTTTCCATCTCCGGCGTCCTCCGGCGAGGGAGACACGTCGTCTCCCTCCGCCTTCCTCTCTGATTCGGTCCCTATAAATGCCCCCGTTGCTCCACCGTTCTTCGGAGCTCGGTCCTGACGGAGAAAGACCCCCACTTCCTCTCTCCCCACTCCGACAGGAAGCCTTCCAGCTCCGGCGGCCTCTCCTCTTCCTCCTCATCGCTCTGCCGCACTACCAGCTGCAGGGTTGCCCCCCCTCGCTCTTCCCGCGCCACACCGTACCCAGCTGGCGCCTCTCCAGCCCTCTCCTCGCCGCCGCCCCTTCCCCTGGGCATCTTCTTCTCCGACGACAGTCGATACGACTGTCGCCCAGCTGCTCCCCCTTCATCCCTGCAAGTAAGTTAGAACTACTTCCCTTCCTCTCCTCTTTCTTTCCCCGGTTTCAATTTGTTCAATTAAGCCCTCGACTGACCCTGACCATCGTCACCCCCTTCGTCTCCGGCCACCCTCCGGCGAGATGCCCCCATCGCTCCACAGCCTCACACGCCTCGCCGACCCTCACCGAACCTCCGCCTCATCACACTGAGCACCCCCCACCCCTCCACTGCCACTCCACACCTCCGTAACGCTCTCCCAAACAAACCCATTTCTCCGGTTGCAGTCCGACCTAGGGCTGCCGCCAGACACCGCCTTGCGGCTTGCCGCACAGCTCAACACCTTCGCCGTGCCACGGCGAAGGTTCCCCAGTAGTTTGATCAGGCCGAGAGGCCATATTCGTGTCCGACAGGTTCTGAGGCTCGACCGCCATTAACGCCACATTGAAGCAGCTTCTCCCGCGCTCCAGGCTTGAGGACTCCAGGTCTCCAGCTGCTGCGGATTACGGAGACTCCTGCAAAGGCAGCCAGCCAGCAACCGACGAAAATTGAAGCTGCAGCTGCAGAAGCAAGGCCGCGGTCTTCCAGCAGGCGCACGCGAGGAGAGGCCTCAGTTTAGTCCCACATCGGTAAGCCTCGCAACTCTTTCACCGTTTAAATTGTTTTTGTGAATAAGCCTTATCGCCTCAGCACACAGGGTGAGGTCCCCTTCACCCGCCCGATTACTCGGCCTCGTCCGCGCTCACGCCCCGCGGACCTGGCTCCGACCCGATTAGCCCAGCCTGCACTCCTCGCCCACCACCGCACGCCGGTGGGCCTGGACCCGGGCGCGACCCGCGTACTCGATTTACCCGGTTGCTCTGGGAAAGCTTTCCTAAGAGCGAATTCTGAGAGAGAGTGACGCCGGGGGGGGGGGGGGTAGAGTAGGTTTTGCCCACTGACGTAAACTTTGAAGTGTGCAGGCACAGGTAAACAAAGAAGAAGAACCATGGAAGAAGAGAAGAAGAAGAAGGCCGACGAAGACTAAAAGAAGGTGGAGCACTGTAGCAGCGGCGATTTAAGTCGTCTGATTGGAAAATCAGACGACGCCCTGCAGTAAAAGGACTGCAGAGAAAGAAGGAGAACGAAGACGCCGTGCCACTGAGCAAGGGATCGCAAGAAGAAAAGCTTTACAGCTGAGGCAGAAAGAAGAAAGGAGAAGCTGAAGAAAGGCAGAACTGAAAGAAAAGAAGATGAGGAGCTCTGAAGAAGAGAAGAAATAAGAAGAACAGAAGGCAGAAGAAGAAGACCACCAGGAGATAAACAAAGAAGAAAAACCAAAAGCCAAAGAGAAGAGAAAACAAAGAGGAAGAAAGAAGAAACCAAATTTTTATCTCTCCCTCTCCCTCTCTCTTTATTTTTGTAATATTTTTGTAATAAGAATTTGTATCTCTAGAATACAGTTTGCTCCCTGAGTTCGACCTCGGGAACTCTTTTATTTCCGAGTAACAAATTGTATTAAACTGGTAATTACTTCTCTATACTATACTACGACGAAATAATAGAACTATAGAGGAAGGTTGTCACCATTCACCAGGCATAGGGGTGAGCGAGGTGTGCGAGCGCAGGTGAGCGGGGACCCGACCCGGACCCCCAATGACTTGGGCGAAGAAGCACCATCACAAAATCAATTTAAGTGCTGCAATGAGTTTGTCCCACACGATGTGGGACTATCTACTGGGCGTTTCTTCGCGTAGCAACAGCAAGTGGACCTTCGTCAAATTGAGGCAGTGGAAGCTACGGGTTCCTCCAATTGCTAGTGCAGATGTGTTCCTCATATGAAGCCACAGCACCTGGATGTAATAGCGAGGCCGAAGCAGGTTGGAGCAAGGCGGATGGAGTCGGGGATGACAGCGGCAATGGCGAGCGGTGGCGAAACCTACAAATCACAACTACAGGCTCAAAAGCCCCGGTTAAAATGCTCAGGAGCTTCGTCGGAGGATGGCAAATGTGTAGGTGGTGTCCACATGTCGTGCGGGTGCATGTGGTGACGTGACTAAGTCGAGGAAGAGGCGCGCGACAGGTGGTGTTCGGTGGGCGTTTTGGGTATGTAATCCCCTCAATTTCTTGAGGAGTTTTGGTGGACGTGATATGGTGGAAGTTTTGGAGGTGGTAGCAGGTTGTTTGGAGGTGTGTGGCGTGTGGATGACCTCACCGAAGTTCGGCTAGACGTGGGGAAGACGATGCAGTTGAGGGCGAGTTGGCGGTCGAAACAGAAGAGGAATGAGATAAGGAGATTTAGGAGAGCGAGAGGAAGAGGTTGGACCTAAATTAGGGATGAAGTGGGGAAGACTTGGCACCAACTATGATTGGCCGACACCAGAGATGAGGAGAGCTCCGTTGAGAGGAAGCGACAATGATGAAAAGGTAGGTAGCCTCTGCTATGGTCGGCAAGAGGTAGAGGAAGGAGAGGAAGGTCGGGGCCGAGCCAATTTGACTGTTGGCTGGCCTAAAGAAGCTGTCGAGGAGGGTTGTCGGAGTCGAGTCAGAAGGCGGTCGGAGAAGGGAAGAACTAAAGGATTTCAAGCCTAAACTCAACTAGGGAGTGCGGTATGAAGAGAGGAGCTTATATAGAGCACGTTTAGGCTAAGAATCTCAACAATTTTGCACATCTGATTGGGAATCAGAGTGTTTCCCTTTCGTGAATCCTAAAGTGCCGTGGAGCTTTTTAGGTCCTGATTGGGTCAATCATGCAGGTGCAGATGGTAGAGGATGATCTGATCCTCGATCCCTCCAAATTTGGAGGGATTTGGAGGTCAGATAAGGAAAGAATCCCAATTAGGATCCAACTGCCTTTGGGCTCTATTCTTCTGCTCGCTCGCGAGGAAGAAGATAGTGGTTGGACTCAACTGCAAGAGAGCTCAAAAGGTCAGGGCTTATTTATAATGAAAAGATGAAAGCTAATGGGTTAAATGTAAGTAACAGAGGTGTGGGGACTGAAATGCAAACCATGTCAAAATGGATTGTGACTGGGCTCAAATTTTGGTACAAACCTAATATGGATCCAAGGAATCTGATGGTAAAGTTAGATTTCAGTTTTGACCGAGTTTGGCTGGGAAATTTGCCTAAAAACCTAAATTATGGCAGAATTTCATTTGTTACTCTATTTAAGGTCAAAATAGATTCAAATGGTCAAATCAAGGATATCAAATCTCAAAGAACATTTTTCTATGAATTTTAGGAGATTTAGATAAATTTTATCCTGACCAGAACCTCTGTAATTTAAGCGGGTCTGAAATTAGGGTTTTGGGTGGTGTATCAGTTCTCGAAACGTGTAAAATCCTATTTCTGTCTGTGTAGACCCACTTATTAGATTTTAATGCTCATTAGACCTTAGATTAACCCCTGGTAAATCCTGTGGTTACTTTGCTTTCATAATGTAATGTTAAAACTATAGAGTTAACCATGTCTTAATGTTCTCTCAGAATTGATTTGAATGAAATTATACTCTCAAGCAACTATGTAGGAGCATTTGTCAATTAGTTTTTACTAAATAAGCTAGTTATGGCTCATGATGGTGTTACCATCATCCACTTGGCACACCGGATGCATTCGATGCGCAAACTCGCAATCTCATGCACGATCACATGTGTAGGGAGAGCATGATCAACGCGCGATCGTGGCCTTCCATCGACAATCCAACAGCCGATATACTCCCTCGTAGCAATTTGGTAGATTTGTGTGTGTTGAGACGAGCGATGCATGGCTCTTCTCTCAATCGTGCAATCAGGATCAGATGATCCCCATTCACCTGCGCGGATGTGCCAGTTAACAACCTCCTTTCCATTTCCAGCGGGTAAGTGAGACATGCATGCATGTCCCATGCACCCCATTAAACCCCATGCATGTTAAATGACCTTTGAAATCCTCATTTTCCCACCTATAAAAGGCCATGCACTCCCCTCCTTCCAAGGAATCCCTTCCTAGTCTCTCCTTACCCACTCTAAAGCTCAAGAAGCCTCTTGAGTTTGTGTCCTAAGCCCGAGATGCTCCACTAGAGAAAACTAAAATAATTGTTCCTCCCTCTCATCCCTATTTGTGGAGCACCCGTGGCCATCCTCTCACCTCCGTTCCGAAAGTGGATCTCGCAACGATGATGCCCTGCCTCGTCCTCCTTTCATCTGAGCTTCGTCCCCCTTTCGTCCGAGCTTCGTCCTCCATCCCCCGTCTCCATTCTCCCTCTTCCAGGCATCATCCAACCAGCTCATCCTCCAAGCAACCGACGAGGAGAATTTTTCTCCCCTCTTTCTATCTTTTTCTACTTTCATAGTTAGATTATTTTGCTACATTATATTCTATAATTAAACACCTGCATAATCATTTAGTTAGAATTATTCTCTCTCTCTTATTATCTGCAAGTAGAGTAGATTAGATTAGATAATTCTCCACTTGATATTCTATCTATCTGAAAATACCAAAAGAATATAAACTCACAAAATCTCCAAAAACAAATAAAGCAAAAGCGGATTTCCTTAAAATCAAATGTTCACCTCCCCAGGTTAGACCTAGGACTCACTTGATTTCAGTTATAAATTTTATTTGATAAGCGAATTTTCACACATACTACGACATGGGTTTCTCCAAAACCCTAATCACTATTTTTCTCCACGAATGTCTTGCTCATCATTTTGGCGCCGTTGCTAAGGAGGCAACAGTCTTTGATTTTTTTTCTCGCGTTTCCCGCACTTAACTTTTATCTCACTTTTCTTCTCTCTTGCTGTGATTGGAGGTACTCTTCCAAGGAGGGCTAAAGCAGTATAGATTGGAGTAAAGTGCTGGTATAAGCTCTGTAAGTCCCTCCCCACCTCCCACCCACTAGATTTTGCTTCATCATTAAAATAAATCAAATCCAAATCAACCTATGCACTTTTGTAAACCCTAGGTTAGAATTGATTGATTGATTGTTACTTCACCCATTTCACCCACCTGCTTAAAAAAAAATACAAAAAAATTCTTTCTCTGATTGTGAGACACAAATTGAAATTCACATGCATTCAACACCCACAATTTATGACTTGCAGTGCACCACTCTTATCTGATTTAGTCACTAACCAAGAATCTGATCTGTAGACCTGGTACACCTGAACCGATTACACACTTTAGTTACTAGGATTATTTTGTGTGACTTAACCAGTGGTGTGAAAAGGTCAATTGATTTATCTATTTGGGCCATACCACTTAAGTTAAAATTAATTCATCTGATAGCTACTCTGTAGGATTCAACCCTTAGGGTTTAAACCAGGCATTCCACGTTATTTTGATTTTTAAAGGAATACATCTTGACTAGTGCTTTCAAAACATGGTTTGCCTCATAGAACTTGATTAAATAGACCTAAAGTTGAACCCTAAAAGCTGCTAGGCAAGATTCAAACCCTAAAATACACTACATCTATAATAATCTTGCTTGAAAATCTTGATTGTGCATGCACACACATCGAAATTGATTCTTAAGAGCACAACCCATTAAAAGGGCCCATCACATTTCAGAGCTCATTCAATCCCAAGTCTAATTAAAATTGAGTAGACGTTGGCCGTAAGGATTGACTCACTCTTTGAGGCCCAAATTGAGATTATTTATGATTAATCTGCTTCCACCGATTCATCTGATGTCTAGCTAGGAAAGTATCATCAAACGACAGTAGTTGGGGGGTATCAAAGGAACCTGAAGAGAAAGCCAAGGGAAGAACCTTCTCCCTAATTCCTCCCTCTAGCTGGTTGGATTGATCGGATAGGAGTAGACTAAATCATTTTTAATCTTAAGACAAGTTCTAAGAGTTTGTAGGTCTTTAGGTTATCCTACCTAAGGATAGGGTTGTTTGCTTGTGCTACAAGGCTTCTTTTCCCATCCTTTCGACTTCCTTCCAGTGCATGCTTGGAAGGAGGTCACTGAATCATTAATTGGAAGGACCTCTAGACCATTCACAGAGACGTAGGTTGAGTTTTAGCCAAGTTGATCCCATAGCTAACCCACAACCACCTCCCCCACCTCCGAACCAGCATGATACGTCATTGTAGTATTTTATTTGGTGTAAAATCTCTCAATCAAAAATATAAAAGTCTAATCTAACCACAGTGGATTAGGTCATATTCATAGGGAGGAATGTGCCAAATTAACTCGCAAATTTATGATTTCATTATTCAAATATTATGGTCAAATATTTGCCCATAATTATAGTATATCATGCAATGTATGGGAGGCTAATAGATTGTAGAGAAATGAAATCAGATAATATAGCAAGAACTCAAGGGATTGGCTGTAATTCATGTAATAAATAAATATTAAATGGAAAAATAAGAGTTCACAATGGTAGTGGATGTAAATTCTAATTGACTTCAAAACAGAGGATTGAGTCTCTCTCTTCCATGCACATGGGAAGAAGCATGGTGGTCGGAGATGCTCTGGGGGATTGTCGGCCGGCGCATGGGGAGTTCGATGACGGTGGAACAACAGCGTGGGGTGGCCGGGCGTGGCCGATCAGAAAAGAGGGAGATGGTGGGTCATGCTTTGTTTGCAGCAGCTTGCAGCATTGCCGGAAGGTATGCGAGGGGCGTGGATGGCTGAGGCAAGCTAGAGATGGAGCGATTGCATGTGGAGCACTAGGTGGAACAAGCATGGAGGCGCTAGCTGCGCTGCTGGTGGCGTGCCCACGTGCGAGGGCGAGGAGGCTAGAGGGAGGGGATGTCGGCGCACAGATGGGGTAGGCTACAAATTGGGTTCCTATTGGGTGCAAACAAGGGAAGAAGAAGGAAAAGAAGAGGAAGAAGAATAGGTGGTGGATGGCTGCGAGGAAGGCAGAGAGGGAAAGTGGTGGTGTTGGTGTTGGAGAGGGTGATGGTGGTCTGCGGCGAGGGGGATTTTCGGTGGAGAGGTAAGGGTGGTGATGGTGATGGGTGGTCGATGATGGCGGTGATAGTGTGCACACTGTTACCGCACACACCACGGTAGGGGAAGGTCAACGATGGAGAGCTCAGGCCATGGTATGCACTAGGTGCATGGTGCAGGCCTTGCTTCATGATGGAGTGCCCGAGGAAGAAGATGGATTGGATCCCGGTGGAGTGGCCTCTTTTTAAAACCTCCCATCTGTTTCTCTTTAGCTGCCAACTTCTCCAACCACTCGGTGAAGATCGCGAGTGGTTGGAACAGAAGGATAAGCGTTGGAGGTTCCCATCAGACGTCTGATCAACAATTACGAAGAGAATGATAAGCTATCCAGACGTCTTAAAATGTATGGATAGCAGTGAGTCCACGATGGAGGTTTTCAGACGTCCAGACTAGGCTCCAGACGTCTTAGAGAGTGACTTTGGACGTCTGACTGATGCCTTCAGGTATCTTGCACCTAGCCTACACCCACCAAATGATTATCATATCATGTCATATAAAATTGGTGCATGAGATTATATGTAGACAAAGGTGAATTCCCATTTAACTCCTAATCAATTAACAATTATGAACAACTAATTAAAGAGTACTTAAGCGAAATAATGGTCCACGAAAGTGGACTTATTACTGATTCAGAGGTAGTTAGACCAATTGCAACGAATGCAAGAATGATTCTAACAAATGAATGGCCAGGGTGCTCGGCCCTTGAAGAATTTTTATGATCCTTCAAACTACGGGGTTCGTCTCGACATTGTGAGCCCTGCTGCCAATGTTGAGATCAAGCCCCAGGTTTTGAGTTTGATTAAACAGTTTCATGGGCTTGGCTCAGAAGATCCATGCCAACATTTGGATGATTTGACCACTTTGGTTCAGACCACCAAATTGCGGAATGCAGATGAGGAACAGATGTTCATGAGGCTTTTCCCTCATTCACTGAGGGATAAGGCCACACATTGGTACCGTACCATAGGAAGACCGATCGCTACCTGGACATAATTGAAATTGGTCTTCCTGAAGAAATTCTTCCCAATTGGACGAACCAATGCTCTGCGAGGGGCGATTACCACTTTCGCCCAACGACCGGGGGAACTGTTTCATGGGCCCTGGGAGCGATTCCAGGATATGTTGCAGAAGTGTCCACATCATGAGGTGCCTAAATGGTAGCTTATGCAAATTTTCTATCATGGGTTGAATGATCAACTCCATAATCATGTAGACGCTTCTATGGAGGCAATTTCCTCAACAAAGACACAGATAGCGTGTACAATTTGTTCGAGGAGATGAGCGAAAATGCTATAAACCATGCCTCCATGGAAACCTTCAACCGATCCCAACAAACCGTTTCAAATGCCAATGAAGTTCAAGATTCTTATACATTTGATATGGAATTGATTTGCAATAAATTAGATAGGTAGATCTTGTTGCTAAGCGAATGGAAGAGTGGATGGTTGGAAACTCTAATATTTCTAAATCCACTCAATCCCAGAGCTCGGGATTCCATTCTTCACAAGCTTCCATGGGATGGGAGTTTGTGAACAAACTTAAGTCAGCTCAACCTATGAGTCATCACTTCACAGAACCTTATGAGTTCCAAACTGGGGCCTTTGATCCCAATTTTTCCGATCCTTCTTACTCTTCATCCTCACCTTACAAGGATGTTTATGCTGTACAGGAGAATGTTAGGTCCAACCCGACCTATAATTCTGGTTGGAGAAATCACCCTAACTTTTCCTGGAAAGATCAGGGGCAATAGACTCAATCTTGACCCAACAACTATGTACCGTAAAAACCCATGGGTCAAGGTCATGTGTGTACTCAACTACCCTCAAATCAGGTCAATCAGCCCATGTGGAATGCCCAACAACCTGCAGGGCAGGTTGATTTGAAACTGAAAATGATAGAAATGCAAGGGCCAATGCTCTAGCTCATGCAACAAATGAAAACTTCGCTAGATACCTTGCAATCCAAACTTAATACAAACAACCGACAGCCCGGATCTCTAGCATCTCAACCAATATGTATCGAGCCCTAGAAATTTTCAAAATCGAGGTGCTGGGCCTCAAGGGATTGGTAATGGTGGGGAGCCGCATCCTCAAGCTCATGTTATCCATCAGGCTATCCTAGTCTCTCCCAGAGCTAACCAAATGACCACCATAATTAACTGGGAGTCTCCTATTTTTCCTAACCCTCCCCAAGGCACAAACCAACAACACGTTGCCACTACAAACACAATCACCTTTAGGAGTGGTAGACACAAGGGTCCCACACAACCCCAATCAATACTATCAGGACCCATAATAAGAAATCTAAACTCCTGACTAAGAATGTGATCAACGAAAAATCAGAGACTGATTTAGGAGTAGATTGTTGTTGTATCGGCAAATAGAAAAAACCAAAGGAGAAATTAGAGGAAAGAATATCATTGTTACAAGCTTTTAAGTTGACAATCATTTTACTCCTCATGGCTATTGGATCAATTCCCACCTACGCTAGATCTTTACTGAGTTCTTATAAGAAAAAGCGTAAGGCGGAATCTGAAAACACTAGGAGGGTAGTCTTGTCTGATAACACAAGTACACTAATCCTAAACAGGCTATCCTCAAGAGGCAGAACCTAGGAGCCTCGCTGATTTCCTACACAATAGGAAACATTACTTCTAACCGGGCCCTCCTCGAATTTGGGTGCTTCCATTAATGTGATCCCTACCAAACTTTATAGGAAACTGGGTCTAGGCCACCTGAAATGCATTGACATAACCTTACAGTTGGATGATAGATCAATTACAAAATCGAGGGGTCTTCTGGAAGATGTTTTAGTCAAGGTCAATGATTTGCATTTTCTTATTGATTTCATGGTCCTTGACATGGAAGCACCAAAATAGCTCAACCACACCTGATCATTTTGAGATGACCTTTCTTTGCCACCAGCAAGGCAAGGATTGATTATGAATCGGGAGATATAGATATTGCCTCTAGGAATAAAATGAATCGATTTAATATTTTTGAGGCATCAAAAAAGAACAAAATTAAGTGTGGTTTGATTGAGGAGCTTGGCAGAATAAAGGGGGTGATGGCCATACACACATTAGAACCTAATGGCTAACTCAACCCAAACTCAAGAAGAAAATCACGAGGTTGCAGGAATAATTGAGGATAGTAACGACATGCAACCAACTGTGGCACATCAAGATGAGGATTTTACTTACAAGGAAAATCTTCTTCAAATTGAAAGCCTGTTGGAAGATTCACCTAATCAATTAAAAACCCAACAAAATCGTTGTTTCAAATTTTTAGAGTTTGAGGTTTAAATTATAGGTGGAAAACACAAAGATCAGAATGGTTGGAACAAGCACCAAGATATTGAGGATGAAATTGAAATTCGGGGAGAAAATCATAGGAAGCTTGGTTTAATTATGAACATTAGCATTCTAGAGTACACGCACACAAATATATTACAAATCCCCAACACCTCATAAAAACCTCATAGTCCTTTTTCGCCCAACCATTGCACAAATCCTACACCTACCCAAACCACCTCTGTACTGATTCAGTAAAACTCATATTGGAGACCATTCAGGCTCTCCCTACACCATCAGCTTGCCACTTTCATTGATCATCTCTTTGGCAAGCCTACTCTCACCCTCCAGAACCCATATCTTGGGGCTTAGAAACTCTACTTTTGCAGTCAATGTCTATAATTAATATCTCAGGACTGTACCTAGCTGAAATCACTAAACTCAATACTTGCATATACTCTGCTTTTATTTCAGAGCTAATCAGGATCATCATGGAATTCAAGTGCTATCCTTTTTATCTCGCTTCTTTTTCATGCCTTTTTTTGATACAATGAGGACATTACATTAGCTAGGTATGGGTGTGGATTTATTCATAGCTAATCATTTTGTCAATTCTGTAGATTACTCTTATTTATTTTCTCTTCATTTAAAAAAAATTGAGGATTAGGAAAGAGAACTTAGGCATTAAGAGTTTTTCATCTTTAGGAAATGATACGATAGGACCTGAACACTTACACTCTTCAGGTCTTCAGGTTTAATTACCTGGGTGTCCAGTAAAATGTGGACTTGTTTCTTGAGTCCTCGTCATTTTCAAAATTCATTTTTATTTGGTTAAATAAGTTGGAGTGATAAATATACGACTTATCAACCCGCCCTTTGATTTGATGGGACTTATAGTCTAAGCATCTACACACATTTTGCACTAATGCACTACTCAACTGGTCTTAATGGAAATTAGGTAACTAATAAACACACTAGAGTGGTATGGCTGGCACATTTCTATGAGTAACCCCTTATAGCCAGGTGTCCAAAGCCCAACCATAAAACATAATCTCTTTAGTCATTGCCTTTAGGTAAATCTTAGATCAAGGAAGCCACTTGCTTAGGAAAAAAGAAAAAATAGAAAAATACACAAAAAGAAAAGAAAAAAATGAAAAATATAGAAAAGGAGAAAAAAATGAATATGCCACACTTCACCACACGAGTATGGCTGACAAGTTGCCATGGATAACCCCCATAATTGTTTATTTAGAGCTCAGCTCACAAAATGCACGAATAATTCCTAACACTTAGGGAGAAGCAAGAAATAAAATAAGCAAGGGAGATATATACTGAGTTCGCCCTTGTGTTGACCCCATAAAAATAAAATTATGGAGAAAGCTACCAGTCAAATAGATACACCTAGGCAGATTTTTTTCATTAAGGGTCACCTAGGGTTTATAGAAACCTGAGGTCCGTTCTGGTTGCCATTTAGTGAGTCTATCACATTTTCACAATAAGATGCTTAGAACTTAGAGTTTTCTTGAGTCTTGGGTGGGTTAGGTAGCCATAAAAAGCTACCCTAAAACACTAAACTCAAAAAAATCCAAAAAAATTAGAAAAGAAGAAAAAGAGAAAAAAATGTATTTGCTTTTGTACAGAATATGATGACTCGGGCGGTTTGCATTTTGGCAAGTACCCAGGTGCTGTTGAGTCTTCATAGTTTAGGTCCTTAGTAAAAATTTCATAGTGTTGGCAAATCACTTATGCTTGAGTAATTGAATCCTAATTCTATTTTATAAATAGCATGTAGTGTAGTTTTGCTAAGGACTAGCAAAAGATAGGTATAGGGGTATGATAAGTCTATAATATTTCATGATAAAATGTTTATTTAGGTATATTCCTAGGTTAGTTAGTTGTATCTGGTAGTGTAAATAATGCATAATAGCATCATCATGCATTTAGAGTAGATTGTATAAATTGTGTACTAATTCTCCCATTTTAATGGCTAGGGCACAGGGTGCCATGAATCTGAGGTTTATACGACAAATCCAACTATACGGATGGATTCGAATCGACAATCATAGCCCAGCGGTACGAAAACCACTCCGATCGAATATCCATAGCATCCCCTTGATGGGAACACCATCATAATCCTTAACTAGCTCCTTTTGGTCAGGTATGATTAATAAAAGCTCCTACATAATCATCTGAGGATCGTAATTCCATAATGTTCTAATTTAAGAAGAGAACTGGAAATCAGGGTTAATTCTGTAATTCTAACAGTACATCATAAACACAAATTAACCACAGGATCACTCAGGAGTTAAATAAAGGTCAAATGAGCTTAAAAGTCCAAAATGTGGGGTCAACACTGACAGCAACAAGGTTTCAAGCTTTTCGAGAACCACGATAGCACACAAAACCCTAATTTCAAATCCACTTAAATTAAAGAAATTCTGGTCAGGATAAAATTCAACTAAACCTTCTAAAAATCATAGGAAAATATTTTAAGAGGTTTAGTACCCTTGGTTTGACCATCTAAACCCATTTTGACCTAGAATAGGGTCTTAGATGGAATTCTACCTTAATTTTGGGCTTCTATGCAAATTACCCAGTCAAACATGATCAAAATTGAAATCCAACTTCACCATTAGATTCCTTGGGTTCAAATTAGGTTGGTACCAAAATTTGGACCCAATCAAAGTCCATCTTGACCCAAATTTAGAGGGATTGATCTTGAGGAGATCCCCGATCCGTTGAGCCCTCTCAAGAGCCCTAAATCAAATCCTAGAGCTCAGGCGAGCTCGAGGATTTTGGGGAACTTTTTCCCCAAAATCATGAATCAATAAATCTCCTTTCCTCATTCAGAGCTTGTTCTGAAGCTCTATATAAGCTTCCCTATGCATGGTTGTTCTCCTTAGCTTGGTTTTGAGGCTTAAAACCCTCGTCTCCCTCCTCTCCTACCAACATCGACCACAGCTCTGGCGGCCTCCTATCCTCCTCTCTTCCAAACCTCCAACACACAAATGGAGGCCCCAAACTCCTGTCATCGTTGCAACCAGATCTAGCCAAAGACTAGGAGCTCTCCACCTCTATCTCTTCGCCATCGCCTCACCGTCAACTCTGCCTTCTCCAGCGCCAACCCATCATAGCCGGACGCCCCCTCCTTCTTCTCACTCCCTAAGTCCCTCTAAACTCCTCTCCTACTCTGCTTCATTTCCCTCCACTTAAATCTTGCTATCGACCGCCGCTTCACCCTCAACACCCTCGTCTTCCCCACGTTCGACATAGGCTTCAGTGAGCTCGCATCGACACTACAATGCACCAAACGCCTTGCTACTAGCACCAAAACCTCCACCGAGTCTCACTAAGCAAAAGCTCCAAAGAAATTTGGGGCTTTTGCTTCTCTTTTCCTCTGTCAAACATATGCACTCATATACACTTTCACCGACTTCGACAGAACTCCACCAAGCTTGCCACGCCCTAAAACCACTGATGTTGCATTCACCTTCGCATGGCGAATCTTCTGAGCACTTCTAACAGGGATAAAAGGCCATTTTCTGGTTTCAAGGACTTCGTCGAAGCTCCGTCGCCGCCTTCATCTTCTCCAACCTCGCCTGCAGTGCTCTGACCATCTCCAACTTAATTTCGAAGCCCAGGGCCTATAGAACTCATCCTAGAAGCCTTCCAAGTCTTCAATTGAGCGCATCCACAGCAGCTGCTTCTCCAATTGACATAGGGTTTGTTACGACCCGGTTCCTGAATCCCTACAGAACACGAGACTAGCCCGACTCGACTGATCCCAAGACCCAGTCGTCCAACGAGAAAGTAACCAAAAAGCAGGAAAGTAAATTGCACTCACTATGCTACGCAACTAACAATAACAAAAGTACAGCAGTAAAGAAGTAAAACTACTACAGTAGACACCACCACAACAGTAGAAAAGTAACCAGGTACAAGAATATAAAGTACAGAATGTAAGAGTACAAAAGTCTACTCACTACTACAAAAGAGTATAGCAAGGGAAACTACAGCTACTGGGCTCTACTAGGCCCAGCACCCTCTGCAGCTGTAGGCTCTGGCTGCTCAGCACCTGGACCTGAAAAGGGGTTATGAGTACACAATGTCAGTGAACGCTGAGTAGAGTGGCAAACAACTACTAAAGGAGTAAAGGTGGACAGGTAGCTGTTGTTTTTCAATTACTTTCTTTAACTAATTATTCTTTTTCACCACTTGGTTTATTCATCAAGACTCTTTCTTGATCTCAAATGTTCCTTATGGGAACGATCTTGATTGTAGTCTTTTCCGAGGAGTAGAAGGCACATGTGGTGCCCTCCTGGCCCGGAGAGTCTCTCGTGGTGATCCTACACCCAGTCAACCACCCCAAGGTCACGGACAGATGTAATGGTGACTACAGCACACGCGATAAGTGCATGGGTAGCTACCCCACACTGGCACGCGGTCAGTCGTTTCCGTTAGCGGGTGCGCCCAAAGCACAGCACGGAACCAGTATAGGGCCTAGCCCTCTCAGTAACAGGGGTCTAGCCCCTACGAACCAAACAGAGGTCTCGCCCTTCCACAGTCCGCGCACCCTCGCCTGACTACCCTGGTTTGCCCAGTGGGCCTAACAAGTCGGTGTAGGGTGGCTAGCTGAACCCTGAGCCCCGTGGGGTGGCTAGCTCTCTCCCTACACTAGTAGCTCTCCCCGGTACTGTGTACGTGAGGGCCAAGAAGTCGGTACAGAGTTGCCAATCCTAACCCCAGGTCCCAACCCAAGGGCGGCTAGCTCCGCTCTACACTAAACAGGAGGACAGTCGCTCTCCTTGGTACTCCGTACTCAATGGCCAACTCACTTCCCCACTCACATTTCCAGTTCCATTCCATTTATTTCCAGGAGCTCTACTCTTAATTCCCCGTAGGGTTCATGCTCATATTCCTCGTGCCATTCCATACCAGGTTTCATCATTTCTATTTCCATTCTCAAGTTATACACATGCAACTTGTAATTGTATCATTCACATTTCCATATTCAGGTTATTCATAGGTAGCTCGTGTTTCCAACATTCACCTTTCCATTTCCAAATTATATACATGCAGCTCATATTATGTCATTTCACGTGTGCGACAGGAAAGTTACATACAACAGTTAACTAGCACAAGTGCTACATATTTCGCAGGCAATTGTTCTTCATTTACAGGCAATTGTTATCATTCTATCTACTTATTCAAGACTGCAATCCATTCATTCAATACAGACATTCTAGTATTTCTAGTCCTAGGATTCATGCCATACCTTAGGTTCTAATCATTCATTCCACACATGCATTTAGGTTTGTATTTAAATTAGGGGAAGCCACTCTACCAGTAAACCCAGGAGTAGTGGGGGCGTAAACGACAAGCTCACGTGCCTCAGTAAGCCTCGAACCCGCAACGGAATGAGGTCCTATCACAATGATCAATCACAAGAGAATATTTAGAACATTATAGAAAGTCTTCTAACAAGTAGAGGAAATCATACGGAAAACATCGGTATCTTATTTACGGAAAATGGACCTCAAACGAACCCTAAACGGGTCTAAAACAGTGCTTCTGACTCAAATCAGACGTCTGGAACAACTTCCAGACATCTTAAAAGTGTCTAATGTCATACCTCAAGCCCCGCACCAATCCTCAGATGTCCAGGAACTCTTCTGGACCGTCTGGACCCAGTTCTAGACGTCCGACCACCCCTCCGGACGTCTGGAAGCACTTCCCGTCGTCTTGTATGTCGCCCAGACATCTGAAATGCGTGGGAGGGTGTGTTCCGCTCCTTCCCGAAGCGAATTATGCATGCAGATATTCGATCTTCTCAAAACGACAGGGAAAAAGGGGTATCAGTGGAGCGACTTGCATGGTCGTATCCGCAAAGAGACATACCTCTGCAAGACTTCCTCCTTAAACGTCTGGAACCTCCTCCAGACGTCGCTCCAGACATCTGATTCTGGGAGAAGCCCAGAACCAGAACCTGCTTCTGCCCTCCCGCGCCGCGTGTGACCACGTCGCGCCCTCTCGCCTGCAGCTCCGACTGCTGTAGTGTCGAGGAGGACCTCCCCGACGCACTCCTTTGCCTTGCGCACGCACCGCTTCGACCGTGCACTCACCGGCAAGCTCCCACACGAGCTCGCAAGCTCAACTCTTCCTCTCCTTCTCACACTGCTCCTCCTCTCCTTCTCACGTTGCTCCTCCTCTCCTCACGCCACTCCCGCGCTCTTGCTTGCTCTACTGCTCTCGCTGGAGGGAAGAAGGAAGGTGGCTGGGAATTAGGGAAAACGAAGGTGGAGGAGAGGTTTATATAAGGTTGGTGTTTAGGGTTTTGCTGGGGCGAAAGAGAGAGAGGAGGGAAAAGATGAGGGTACTGTCTACGCGCAGCACACGAGCAAACGTGAGTTCGTACTCAAGATTTTCGATTTTCAGACATCTGGGAATGAGTCCAGATGTTTTACCAGATGTCTGACCCTCAGTCCAGACGTCTGACCTAAAGTCCAAACGTCTTAAAAGGCTTAAACAGCACGGGTCTTAATAGGGTTCCTAAGCTGCAAGTGTGCAAAGAATAGATGTGGGGATAGTCCCACATTGTGCGTCTCAAAAGTGACTTCAGCGTATAAGTGGAATTTCTGCTGGTAGCTGTACACCTTAGCACGCATCGAGGGTGAGGTCCACATGCGCACTCCCCACTGCAAGTGCTTACACGTGCTTGTCCACTCGCCTGCAGTTCACGCCACACGGGTCTGGGTGGTGGATCTGTTTACCCAATTATCCAGGTCCGACTTGGTTCTGAGGAAGGAAACTCTGAAAGGGAGGAGGGGGTTTTTGCTGCCTTGGGATTCACACCTTCCTCTCTCAACCCTTAGCCTGCGAGACCCTTATGTGTCTTCTGTGGTGCTGCTGTGCCTTGGCTCCTCTGAGGTTCGAGGCAAGGCCCTTATGCCTTATATGGTTCTGCTAGTATTTGGTTAAGGCGTCTGTGCCTTAAGTTTTGTCAACTGATTCTGATATTGCTGAGATAATTGATTGGAAGTACTATTGAATTATTTGAGTTAATTAGAGCTTAATTGTCGGGTTAAATTGGTGATTCAAATCACCATTTTAACCCCATCTTTTTGCACTCTAATTCCTTGTCTTATTGAATATTATTCTAATTTATCTTGAGCAATTATTTGATTATATTTGCATATCTTTATTGATAATTGTGATTAGTGATTGAAATTTGCCATTTTGCTCCCTGCAAACAACCTCAAACTCATATCAATTTCGAGTTTTATAAATTTAAGTGTTTGTGTGAACTTCGTCCTATACTATGACCCGTATTTCTTAAAACGACGATTCTCGCACTAAATATTTTGGCAAGCATTTGAAGATGAACGGCCCAGATGGCACCACGTGGGGCCATCTTCACCACCTACAGCCGGCTGTTCAACACTAAGAGTGCCCCCAATGCCTAATCTCAGCCGTTGCATCTCAATCCAATGGCTAAGCACACGTTTCACCATCTTCCTCAGCTCAACAATCTACAACGTGTAGTGCACCAATCAGCCTTCGCACTCTCAACACAGGGGCACAGGCTTGAAACCCGCCACGCACCCCAATTCTGCAACTGCAAGCATCACTCGATTAAGACCATGAGATCAACATCAAGCGAGTGCAAGCACAGCCACGTGCCACATCAAATGTGCGCAATGCGTGGACTCATGATCTCACGGTTGATATACTCCCTCGTCGCAATTTGGCAAATGTGCATGCACAGAAAGGAGCGATGAGTGGCCCTTCTCTCAGTCGTGCGATCAGGATCGGATGATCCCCATTCACCCGTGTTGATCTGCCAGCTAACAGCCTCCTCTCCATTGCCAGCAGGTGAATGAGACATGCATGTATGTTCCATGCACCCCATTAAACCCCATGCACATAAAATGACCTTTGAAACCTTGATTTTCCCACCTATAAAAGGCCATGCACTCCCCTCCTTCCGAGGCATCCCTTCCCAGTCTCTCCTCACCCTCTCTAGAGCTCAAGAAGCCTCTTAAGCTTGTGTCCCAAGCCTAGGATGCTTCACTAGAGAAAACTAAAATAATTTTTCCTCTCTGTCATCCCCATTCGTGGAGCACCCATGGCCATCCTCTCACCTCCATTTTGGAAGCAAATCCCGCAACGACGACACCTTGCCTCGTCCTCCTTTCGTCCAAGCTTCATCTTCCCTCCATCTCCATTCTCCCTCTTGCAAGAATCGTCCAACCGACTCATCCTCCATATAGCCAACGAGAAGGATTTTTCTCACCTCTTTTCATCTTTTACTACTTTCATAGTTAGATTTATTTTCCCACATTATATTATGTAATCAGACACCTACTTAAACATTTAGGTAGAATTATTCTCTCTATCTCTTATTATTTGCAAGTAGAGTAGATTAGATTAGATAATTCTCCACTTGATATTCTGTCTGTCTGAAAATACCAAAAAATATATAAAATCACAAAATCTCCAAAAACAAATAAAGCAAATGTGGATTTCCTCAAAATCAAACATTTTCCTCCCTGTATTCGATCTAGGACTCACCTGAGTTTCGATTATAAATTTTATCTGATAAGCAAATTTTCACTCATACTACGACACAAGTTTCTTCGAAACCCTAATCATTATTTTTCTTCGCAAATTTCTCATTCATCAAGACACTAGAAATGAGCTCAAAAGAACCTATTGAGCTTTAGAGGGAAAGAGATGAAGCTAGGAAGAGGTGAGAAGCTAAAGGGAGGGTGGTAGGCTATTTATAGGTGGAGGAATGGACAAAACAAAGCATGTGGCCGCGCATAGCACTTAATGCACTGCTCACAACACACACCGCATGCAGCACGTGCACACAGCACATGTGCACAGCAATGGCACAGCACTATCAAGCGCAAGGAGTGAAGGAGGATTATCTGATCAAGATCTGAAGGCCGAGGCCCACACTAAGACCGCATTCACATATCCGCTAGCATTGTGAAAGAAAGAGGAGAGCTATTCGATGCTTGATGAGCGACCGTGATCGCACAAGTGCGCACACCTCAAATTGCGCCCTCAGTGCTTCAGATTGCACGTGTCTCATCCATGAATATCCACGCTGCCACGTGGCTGCACCAATGCCACTTGATGACAATCACGATCGAGAACGCACGAAGGTGCACTCTTTGAAGCTGTGAAGCATGAGCTATGAGCGATGTGGCTTAATCCTCGCCATTGGCAATTGATCGACGGACTTAATTGAAATAAAACTGTGCTGAGGAGGTGTGCAGGAGAGTGCTCAAACACATGTCCAACGATTGAGAAGAATGCACATAAACCACTGAGCTACGCTCGGTGAGGAGGAATCGCAACCATTGATGCTAGATCAAATAGCTAACGATAAGCATGCCTTCACCCTTTAGAGATGTGAAGACAAGGTGGGCGAGTGTGTCTCAGTCGTTGGATCAAGATCCAATAGTTGAGATGCGCGATGGAGTGTGCCTCTTGCAGCTAACAGGACGCGCGGCATGGGGAGGACATGGCATGATCTTGGTCGTTGGATGAGGATCCAACGACCCGATCTCTCATGAGGGCAAGCCTTTAGGTTGAGTGGAGGGCCTTGGATGAATGTGGGTGGCTATGATGATGTGGCATCATCTGAGCCATCCATCTTCTAATGCTTGTAGGTGACGTTATGGATGTCTGATTAGGTCAATTTTCGTAGCGTTGGACTACGATCATCGCTCTGAATCCATTCATGTGGTTGGATTCGTTGTTTGAATCCTGGATGTGCATCGCCCTGTGCCCTGGCCAACAAAAGAGGGCAATTAATATACAGCTTACAATAATTAATCTAAATGCAAGATGATGGATGTTATGCATTATTTGCAATGCTAGACACAATTAAATTGCTAAGGAACCTACATAACAGGCATTTTCACCTTAAATATTGTATACTTATCAATAAACAACTTATCTATTATCAGTGCTCAACAAACCTTTTATACAAGCCACTCCTTAACAAAGGTTCCCACCTAACCAATTAGTTACAACCAGAACTATAACTAACTATAGCTATTTACAATTGTACCCTCCATATTATGGTTTATTACAACATGACAGTATTAATTCCTCTCCATATGCAAAACCTTGTCATCAAGGTTGAAATGTTAGAAACTACTTGGAAACTTCTTCATAGTCAATCCTCTGGGCATCCTCAATATCCTCTCTTGACCAATGACTTAGCCACTAAGTGATAGCCGCATTTCCTCTTTTGATCATTCTTCGACCAAGCAAAGCTTGAGGTTTGTGAGGAAGTTCAAGTGCTTGTGGAAGATGTAGAAAGGCCACATGACCATGCTAGATTTTCTTCTTCAACTAAGAAATATGAAAGGTAGGATGTATCTTTGACTCAAGGGGCAGCTACAAGCAAAAAGCAACAACCCTCAATTGAGCAATAATCTCAAATGGGCCAAAATAGCCAGCACTGATCTTGTAATTGAAATATAGAAATCAATCTTTACTTTTATTTTCAATGGGCCAAAATAGCAAGCATTGATCTTGTAATTGCTCCATTGCCAAAATAGCGAGCAATAAGGAGGTTTTTACCAACGTTTCATCACCGACTTTTCTAAAATTGCATACCCCTTGACAAATCTTCTCTCAAAGGACACTCCCTTTGAGATGATTAGCGAGTGTGTTCGCACATTTGAAATCTTACGCAACTAAGTAACCCAAGCTCCTGTCCTACAATCTCCTGATTGGTCTCAACCATTTAAGATCATGTGCGACGCATCTAACTATGCAGTAAGAGCAATGCTTGGATAGAAAATTGACAAGAAACCAGTAGTAATATATTACACCAGTAAGACACTTGACAAGGCTTGGCATAATTATACAATTACAGAGAAAGAGATTCTGGCTGTAGTATTTGGTCTAGAGAAATTCATATAATACCTCATGGGATCCAATGTAATTATTTACTTAGATCACACCACTGTAAGGCACTTGTTAGCGAAGAAGGACGTCAAACCAAGGTTGATCCGATGGATCTTGCTTCTGCATGAGTTTGACCTTAAGATACATGACAAAGAGAGAAAGCAAAATGTTGTTGCTAACCATTTGTCTCATTTTCCTTCTTTGATCATTAATCCATCTGGACCTATCACTGAGCATTTTCCAAACAAACATCTATTGGTCATTCATGGACTTCCCTGGTTCGCTGATATTGTGAACTACTTGGTTATTGGGAAAGTCCCCTCTGATTAGAGCAACAACAGGTGGGACAAATTGATTTCTGATGCCAAGTACCATTTTTGGGAAGATCCCTATTTGTTCTACATCGCCAATAACCAAATGATTAGAAGATGCATTCCGAACAATGAGTTCAATGATATCATCTCTTTCTATCATGACCAAGCCTGCAGTGGCATTTTTCTAGGCATAAAATGGTAGCTAAAATCCTCCAGTGTGGCTTCTTTTGGCTCACACTTTTTAGAGACACACAAACTTATTGTAGGGTATGTGCTTGTTGCCAGACCCTCGACAACATGGGCACTCGCAACATGATGCCCTTGAACCCAATTCTAGTGTGCAAGATTTTTGATATCTGGGGGATTGATTTCATAGGCCCTTTCCTGAATTCGAACGGCATCTAGTATATCCTTCTTGCTGTGGACTACATGACCAAATGGATAGAAACCATCCCGACCCGAACCAATGACCATAAGGTGGACATCAAATTTATTCATGACAACATCTTTTCTTGGTTTGGTGTCTCGAAAGCTATCATTAGCGATGAGGGGACCCATTTTGTGAATGTGCATTTTTAGTCCATACTTAGAAAATATAAAGACACCTGTTGCGGTCCTTATATTGAGAATTAACACTCTCTCTCGCACTCTTAAGCTCTTGGTGCCTAACTACAATCCTTAAAACACTCGCAAGCCTAAAGAGCAGCTTCTAAGCTCATACACTGACCTAAAGACAACTTTGTGCTACTCAACAATAGTGAACACAGGGAAGGCTCAAATCAATGTAACTCTGAATTCTATACTTCCAAGTAGACTTCTATCACCTTTAGAAGATCTCAATACGTTTTTAGAATTAGAAAGATTTTGAAAACTCAACTCTAGCTCTAAAAGACTCACCTATAGCTTATCAAAAACCAACAACCTTAGAGTAGCTCAGCTGACTTAAACAACCTCAAAACTTCCTACAAATGATTCTAACAAGATCCTAACAACCCTAGGAATTCTTTGCAACCTCTGAACTTGAGCTCAAGAGCTTGAGATCCAATGGCGACACAGGGTTGACCAAATCAAAGTGAAAGTTGACTTTTTACACTAGGGTAATTTTGATCAATCTAAAGGTCCAGATCAACTCTAAATGGTCTAAGGAACTTGTTGCAACCAAGAAATGAAAAACTTGATCAATCTAACCGGGATTCTAAAAAGTTTTGCCTGCGATCAAAATGGAGGTTGGCCGATGAAACTATTTATGTGTCCAACAACACAACTAAGAGTTGTTACAGATTCAATAAGCCATAATGATGCTAATGGATCTATTTTAAGGCTCAGAAGATGAAGGAATATACCAGTGAGACCCTGTCGGAGCTAGAGAAAATAAGGGTGCTCAAAGGAGTATGATCAATAAAAATCAGTTATAAAAGTTGGAATTTAATCCTTAGAAAACACCTGGGTGATTTAGAATCACTAAGAATCGAATTAATCAATAAATCTTAGAGTTATGTTGTCGAAGTTCATCAGAGCTTCGATGATGTCAGGAGTTGATCGACAGAATTCAACACTTGATGAAACACTTCAAGAATGAGTGCAAAAGCTTGCTAAGCTTCTCATGAAGCTCAAGAATCGTTCAATTTGCTTAATGGATGATTGAAACAGCGTAACGATTGAGTGAGGCAGAATATTGAATTCGACAAATCAGACGAACCGATAACTCACTCAATTGAGTGAGGCAAATCACTCAGTGGAGTTGTGCGAAAGTGTGGAAGCTGATAATTAAGTGATAGGGACTCATCGGACCTCCGCCATAGACAATGGAGGTCTAATTTTGAGTGGAAATTAGGCGTTTTGGTTATAGTGGCTAATAACAAGGGAAAAGAAGTGATTTGTGGTCGTGGAGAGTTGAGAAGAGTGTTCAGGTGGTCAATTTGATGAAACAAAGTCAGACAATGCCAAAATAGCGTCGCCGAAGTTGGAGAACAAGATGAGAATTTTGGAGTAATCCTAAGGCTAATATATTTAATTGGAAGCATAAAACTACTCTACACAGCTAGTTAAGAAGTTAGGACTACCTACTTGGAAGAAATGGTGAGAGGGGCACCGAAGACAAGTTGTTAAAGCAGAGATTGAAAGAGTTGTGGTGAGAGGAGAGTTCCAATGATGGATCAAAAGCATATCAGAGCAGGGATGGTGCAACTCCGATGTTGGCACGGCGAAGTTGAGGAAAAGGTGGTAAGGGAGGAGACGTCTACCGTCGGCCGACGTCCAAGACAGAGGTGAGAGGTCGCCGAAGTAGCAGAAGAATCCTACTGAGCAACTACAATTAGGGAAGAAAGAAGGGATTCGCTCCTTGAGATCAGTGGTTTTCAATCCTACTTACAGGTGCGAACGGAGCTGCAAGTCCTTGAATCTCGATCGGAGGTGCGTCCAAGTGCTCGCCAACTTCGATCGTCATCTCCGATGACGGTGGAGACACCATGTTGACTCAGACGGTTGAAGAACAATCAGGACTAATGGATGATCGTGGGTTGTTGAGAGCTACCTTGATGTCCAAGGAAAAGTAGGTCAACCATCCGATGAATGCTCATTAAAGAGGGAAGATTCCAGCCATCGCTGGTTGTTGATCTCGAGGAAGAAGAAAGTGAAGGGGCTGAGTTCAAAGCACCTAAATGCAAATAATAAAGGACCTAAATGTGATAGAAAGGACTTGATTGAATTGATTCCTAGGGATTGAAATGTAAATCATTAAATTAAATATGTAAATTAATTTATTTCTTTTTCAACTTTTTATCATAGGTTATATATATGTTAATAAATATTGTTATGGGTTGAAATTACATTTTTTCCCTTTTTACATTATTTAATTTAGTACTTAATCTTAATGCTTATATTATTAACTTAGGTTATAAATTATGTAGAAGCTTAGTTAGCTTAATTATAAATAGTTAAGTGCATGATATTAAGTCCTTGTTATCAAATAAAAAGAAAGGAATGCTTATTATACAATAATTAGGCTAATTTAAGGTATAATTAAGGTCCTTGATCAATATTAACTTATTTGTTAATTAACCCTAATTTTATGTTATTACTAATCAATTAACTAGGTAAACTAGCTTATTTTAGTAAATTAGGAGCCATGAAGAGTCCCTCATCAAGTACCAACTCCATTGATGATGCAACTCCACCAATCCCTACTCTAGCTGATCCTTCCCCCTACAGAGAGTCACAGTGGGGGTGATGATAGGCCTATTGCTCTAAGAAAATCGATGAGATCATGCACTCTTCATTATATATATCACATTTTACTTCTACTACCCATTTAGAAGGGTACTATGCAGGAACTATGCAGGAACTATCTGTAATAGCTTTCGCATGAACTATGCAATACTGCAATTCTCAAGAATTACTATGAGGCATCTCAAGATCCCAGCTGGGTCACAGCCATAAACACAAAGATGGAGGCACTTACAACACATCTGACCTAGGATGTAGTAACAACTCCTGGTAACACTAAAGTAGTGGACTGTAAGTGGGTGTACATAGTGAAATATCTGGCAGATGGAAAAATTGACAAATTTAAAGCTTGCTTTGTGGTAAAGGGGTTCATGCAATCATATGGTGTGGACTTCTATGAGACATTCTCTCTTGTGGCACATGCCAACTCCATTCAAGTGATTCTCTCGATGGTAGTTAATCTAGATTGGCCATTACATCAACTTGATATCAACAATGCCTTTTATATGGTGATCTGCATGAGGAAGTGTATATGTGCCAACCTCTAGGTTATGAGGTTGAGGAGGAGTATGTTTGCAAATTAAAGAAGACAATCTATAAATTAAAACAAAGTCCTAAGGAATGGTTTGATCGACTAAGTGCTGAGGTGAGGAAAGCAGGATTCAAGAGGTCTACATCTGACCACTTTATTTTCATCAAGAAGACAATAGCTAGCACAGTAATTTTGGTTGTATATGTTGATATGATATTGACAAAAGATGATACGGGTGGTATTCAAGAGGTGAAGAATTTCCTTCAAAGATCATTTGTTACAAAGGATTTGGGAGACCACTACTTTTTGGGTATAAAAACTATTATGACCCGATCCCAACTCCCTACGGAACCCAAGAACGGCTGCCTCGACTAGATCCCAAGACCCAATCGTTTAATGAGAAATAACCAAATGCACCAAATCATTCCACAACCACACATGTAATGTAACTAAGTAGAAATAGATAACAGATAGCAACGAAAATAAAACAGAATATCTCAAAGATATTACATGCCACAAGCATAATAGAAATGTTCACTGACATAGCCATCACACAAAAGCAGAGAGAAACATAACAGAAACAGGTATCACATGCTAAAAGTACTCACTACTAACAAAAAGCCTCAGCAACGGAAAAGAAAAAGAACTACGGCTGGGCTCAGCTAGGCCCAGCACCCTCTACAGCCGTTGTCGCTAGCTGCTCAACTCCCTGACCTGAACATGGTTATATAAATCTATGGTCAACTAACGCTGAGTAGAGTGGTGGTTAAGTCATTTACATGCAATTAAACATAAAGGAAACAAGCAGCTAACTAACCATCAAATTTCCAATTATGTATTATTATTTGTTTCCGTTTAAACATCTATATGTTTCTGATTCAGTTTCTAGTAAGGGTCTTCAACATTTCTCAAATCCACTTGTTCCCTAAGGGAACGATCTTGATGCAGTTTTCCCGCGATGCAGGATGTACACGTGGCACTCTCCTGGCTAGGAGAGCACCCCGTGGTAGTCCTACACCCAGGCTACCACCCTAGGGTCATGGCTGCGACGTAGCAGTGACTACAGCACACGCGATATGTGCACAGGTAGCTACCCCGCACTAGCACGTAGTTAGTCGTTTCCGCTAATGGGTACACCCAAATGTATAGAACAGAATAGGGGCCAAACCCTTCAACAGTCTGTGTACCCTCACCCGACTATCCCGGTTTGCCTAATGGGCCTAACAAGAGTCAGTATAGGGTGACCAATCCTAACCCCGAGTCCCAACCCAAGGGGTGGCTAGCTCCCCCCTACACTAAAGTGATAGTAGCTCTCCTCGGTATCGCATACACGAGGGTCAGCTCACTTTCCATACCCAAGTCTATACAACCAACTAGCCTGTAGGCAACATGTTCCATCATACATCCGATATTTGTTTC
Source organism: Thalassia testudinum (assembly GCA_037157565.1). Lineage (NCBI taxonomy): Eukaryota > Viridiplantae > Streptophyta > Magnoliopsida > Alismatales > Hydrocharitaceae > Thalassia > Thalassia testudinum. The sequence continues at coordinate 15,947,886 of JAZHRO010000015.1, read as the reverse complement.
AATATACTTAAGTTTCTTTCCTAGTTCCCCATAGGTTCATGCATCGTACTCATCTTATTTCATAAATGGCATGTATCACTTTTCACGTTCTGGTTCTCAACCGTATAACAGACAATTTGCGATTTAATAAATTAAGCAATCACCGCATCACTTAACTATTCAGTTGCTAGCAATAAAGACTTTAACATGCATTTCAGAGTATAACAGCGTGGTTCAAGTAATGTACATTCATCCTTTTCAACCCTAGGATCCGTTTCATATCCTAGGGTTCAATCAAATCATTCTAATATAGCATGCACTTTAATCATTTAAATCACAGTATTACAGAAGACCACTCTACCAGAATATTCGGGTGGAATGGGGGCTTGTACGGTAGATCCCAACATCTCCGCAGGTCCTGTATACACTATAGACCAGAGACCTATATCATTAACCAATCATGCCAAACGAGTCTAAAATAACATAGGTACGACACTAACACGTAGAGAATTCCGAACGAAAACCATCGATGCTTTGTTTGTGTAAAACTGACTCTGTTTGGGCCTTGAACCAGCCAAAAACATGCACTCTAACCAAAATCAGACATCTGGGGCGAGTCCCAGACGTCTTAAATGATCGTAGAAGCTCACCTTGCTTTCCTGCGCCATTTTCAGACGTATGAACCCCTTCACAGCCGTCTGAGGGAGCTTCTAGACATATGACACCGCTCCCGGTCATCTGGAAGAGAAGTCAGACGTCTGACATGATCTCCAAACGTCCTAAAGTGCCCCGAAGGGCGTACCATGCACCTTTCCAACGCCTCATTCCTACACATGCACACGCATCTTAAAATGCGACACAAATATAACCATACACGCATGCAGGCTCGTGCATGGTACGTACCTCGGCACCCTTCATGCTGTCAAACGTCCTAAGCCCCCTCCGGACGTCTGACGACACCTCCATACATCTGACAGAGGTTGCAGACTTCTGATAATGCAGAAATGTCCGCACGCAGAGCTTATTCGTGAAGCTCCTCTTCTTGCGAACTGCTCTCCGCCTGTGGCGCTACAGCACCTGCTCTCCCTCCCTCATGCTCTCTCCTTCAGCTCCTTCGACCGCACTCGCCACCCCCTCTCCCGAGTTCCTCCGAGCTCCTCTCTTCTCCTCCTCCATGCTCCTTCCCTCGCCCACTCTCTCCTTTGCTCACTCTCCTCTCTCTTTCGCCCACGCTCCTCCTGCTCCCCTCCTCCTCCCCCACTCACGGTTGCAAGGGGGATGGGGAAGAGAAGGGAAGGCCGCCGGCTGCAAGGAGGGGGAGTGAAGGTGGAGGTGGTGTTGGTGACATGGAGAGAGTAGAGGGGTGAGGGGGTGTTATAAAGTAGAGGGTTAAGGTTTGGGTGGGTGTGTGCATGAGTTGTGTGAAATGGGAGGGGAAAAATTGCAGGGTTGTCCCCACAAAAGCCTCCTTTTCCCGCAGAGCCCACAAAATTAAAACCCAGGGGGTTTAAAATTACGTCAACAGCCCTAAGATTTTGAAAAATTCCCGAACAACCCTTGGGAAGGGTCATTTCAGAAACTATCAGGGGAGGAGATGGAATGTCACTCTCAAAATGTATGCACTTGAAATTCTAGAAGATGCAAACTTCTTGGAACCAAGCCATCTGCAACACTTGTTGACCAGAAAGGGAAGAATAATGTAACAGAGGATGCTCCCTTTGAGGATGTGCACAGATATCGAAGTGTAGTTGGAAAACTGCTCTATCTTACCATGACACATCCAAATATCAGTTTTGCTGTGAGCAGGGTCAATCAATATATGGAATGGCCATGTTATAGTCACTGGAGGGATATGTGTCTAATTCTACGATACCTGAAGGGATCCCCTTGTAGAGGACTGCTCTATCGGAAAAATGATCACTTGGAGTTATCTTATTTTGACGTAGATTATGATGGATCAGTAGAAAACAAGCCGTCTAAAATGACCCTTCCCAAGGGTCATTCGAAGTTTTCCGAAAAGATAGGGGTGTAAGTGCAATTTTAAACCCCCTGGGTTTAGGTGTGTGGGCCTTACAGGGAAGAGAAAAGTTTTGCGGGGGAGATTCCGCAATGTCCTCTCCCTCTCTCTTCCCACACAATACATCCACTCCCACACCCATGCACACACACCTCCCCTTACAAAACACTAACCCTCTCCCTATTAATACCCTCCACCCTCTCCATCTCCACACCACCACCACCTCCACCTTCGTTCCTCCACCACCTGCCGACGTCTGCCTCCCTTCCTGCCCCCTTGCACCCACGAGTGGGGAAAGAGGGGAGCTCGAGCTTGCGTGGAGGAAAAGGAGCTGCTGGGGCTCAGCTATGAGGAGGAGCCCATGAGCAGTTGCCGCTAAAGTTCCTGTGCGAGAAAGAGGGAGAGCGAGGAGCTCGAAGGAGCTTAGGAGAGGAGGTGTGACCAGATGTACGGTCGAGGGAGCTTGTGGAGAGGAGCTCCGCGACCTCCTGCAGCTGCTGGAGGAGCAACTATGGCTCTACGGGCGGAGGGTCACGTAGGGAGATAAGCTCGCAGGGTGTACTACAGAACCATTTTTCTGCACTATTGGATGCCATGGATGCCATCCAGACATCTCGAGGAACCTCAGAACGTCCGGGGCTGGCACCGGACGCCGGACATCAGGCAACATGCTGAGTACCGAGGTATGTGCTTGTACGCACCTGCATGGACGCACATTAGTATATGTGTCATGTTTTTGAAGCAGCACATGCGGATGCAGGTGCAGGACGTTGGAAAGGCACGTGGCACGTCCTTCAAGGTGCTTTAGGATGTCTAGAGACAATGCCAAACATTTGACAACACTCTCAAACTACCGGAAGGAGTGTCAGATGTCTGGGATCTTCCTCAGACAGCTGTAGAGGGGTTCGAACATCTGAGGAAGGTGCAAGAAAATAAGGTGAGCCTTTGTGGTCGTTTAAGACGTCTGGATCTAGTCCCAGATGTCTGATTTTAGTCAGAGTACACGTTTTTAGCATGTTTAAGACCCAAACGGAGTCTATTTTGCGCAAGCGAAGTATCGTTGGTTTCAGTTCGGAATTCTCTACATGTTTGTGTCTGATTTAGTCATTTGTATAGGTCTCCAGCCAGTAGAGTATACGAGGCTCGCAGAGACAACGAGATCTGGGATTCGAGCCCTGATTCCACACGTGTATCCTAGTAGAGTGGTTTTTCTCAATATTATGAATTAATTAATCAAGTGATGCTATCTTAGATTGAATTGATTGAACCCTAGGATATGAAATGAATCCTAAGGCAGAATTGAGTGAATGAACATTACTTGAGCCACATAGTCTATTCTGAAATGCATGTTAGAACTCTTAATGCTAGCAAATGAATAGTTACATGATGTGATGCTTCTTTTAGTTATTAAATTACGAGCTATCTGTTATATGGTTGAGAACCAAGTTGTGAACAACGAGATATGCATGTCGTGAAATGAAATGAACTGAATACAATGCATGAACCCTATGGGGAAACTAGAAGAGGAACTCACGTATATGGAACGAATATCGTATGTAGGAGGGAAGTGAGCTAGCCCTCGAGTACGTGGTACCGAGGAGAGCAACTATCCCTTTTGCATGGAAAGTGAGCTGGCCCTCGTGTACGCAGTACTGAGGAGAGCTACCGTCACTTTAGTGCAGGAGGAGCTAGTCGCCCTTGGGTTAAGACCCGGGGTTGGGAATGGCCCCCTACACAGACCTTTGTTACTTTAGTGTAGGGGGAGCCAACCGCCCTATGGGACCCAGGGCTAGGACTGGCCACCTTACAGCGACTCTTGCTAGGCCCACTGGGCAAACTAGGATAGTCGAGCGAGGGTATGCAGACTGTTGAGGGGCGAGACCCCTGTTCTGTTCTGTGCTGTACGTTTGGGCATACCCGTTAGCGAAAATGACTGACCGCATGCCAGTGCGGGGTAGCTACCCGTGCGCTTATCACGCATGCCGTAGTCACCGCTACGTCGCAATCGTGACCTCGAGGTGGTAGACCAGGTGTAGGGCTACCACGGGGGCTGTCCTGGCCAAGAGAGTGTCACGTGTACATCCTACATCACAGAATAAACTGCAATCAAAATTGTTCCCTTAGGGAACAAGAGGATTAAGAAATGTTGTGGATCCTTATTAGAATAACGGAAACAGAAACACCTAGTTGAGATAAATGGAAATGAATGATTAATTATTTACTTGTTTCTTTTTGTTAAATTACATGTAAATGACTTAACCACCACTCTACTCAGTGTTAGCTGATCACGGATTATATAACCATGTTTAGGTCAAGGAGTTGAGCAGCCAACGCCACTGGCTGCAGAGGGTGCTGGGCCCAACCGAGCCAAGCCATGGTGGATACTTTTTTGTTTCAGAGCTCTTTTGTAGTTGTGAGTACCTTTAGCATATTAATTATTTCTGCTATATTCTGTTCATGTTATATTTCCCTCTGTTGTGGTTGTGATGGCTATGAATGTTATAATACTCTTCCACTTATGGCATGTAATAATTTTAAGACTTGTCGTTCTGATTTCCATTACTGTCTCTTATTTATTTCTGCTTAGTTACATTGCATGTGTGGTTGTAGAATATTTTCTGCTTTTGGTTATTTCTCGTTGGACGATTGGGTCTTGAGATTAGTTGAAGCGAACCAATCTTGGGGCCTGTAGGGAGTTGGGATCGGGTCGTAACAAAGATGGTATCAGAGAAAGGTTGTCCTGAGAAATGAACCAAATGGTCTGAAAGTAACCACTCATGTACATGTAACTAGGATAACCACCACAACGTATTGCCTTAATCTTTACTTCCGAGTCTAATTTCTTTATGTAACCTGGTATCGTTGACAATCCATGTTCTTTCTCTTGTATCTCCTTGTAGGAGATGCCTCGTCAAAGAGTTCTCGAGGTGGGTAGGGAACGTGGCCGTGGGCATGGTGGTAGGGGCGGAGTGCCGGACCTGAGGCACCAGTCGACCCACCCCTCCTTCCGGACATCCAGGCCTAGGATCTTACCCAGCTTATTTGAGACATAGTGTGGGAGGAGCTCCAACAGCCTCCTTAGCCACCTCTCCCTGAGGACGTGGAGGGAGAGTCCTCTATGAGACGAGAGTCGCCACAGCGTTAGATGAGCTGGAGGGGGAGGGGTGATCCTCCACCACCCCCACCACTCTCAAACGCATCTGAGCACGAGCCCTCCTTGTCTGGAGGTGTGCATGTTCCCCCGTTGCAGCTCCCCCATGAGCTATTTGTCCAGTTCCGAAAGCTGAAGCCCCCCTCCTTCAAAGGGGATGTGAGCCCGTTTGAGGCAGAGGACTGGCTGGAGCAGATAAGGAAGGTTTTTAACATGCTCCACCCTCTTGCAGAGTGTTGTGTGGCCTTTGCCACATACCAGTTGGAGAGTGCAGCCCACCGGTGGTGGAGGGCAGTTAGGGGACAGGAGGGGAGAGAGCCGTCGTGGGACCGATTCATGGCACTCTTCTGCAAGTAACACTTCCCACAAACCTGGCAGGACCAGAGGAGGTAGGAGTTCCACACTCTACGCCAGGGGGTGGTCGAACTTGAATAGGTTGTGTTAAAATGGTGAAATTATCATTGAAGTGACTATAGTGGTTAACCTAAATCGAGTCTAACCATCTTTCACAAAAATTTTTTACCTGGCCTACTTAATTTTATCTTGGTCACTTTTAGGCCCAGGGTCGATCTCAGAGAGGTGGGAATTAAAGGTGAAGAAGTTTCTACGCCTTTCCTAAAATGTATCTCTTCCGTGCGTTTATTATGTTTTTAGTTCTTTTCTATTTAAGATTTTTTTGTTGATAATATTGTCCTTGAGGCACATCCTCAAAATCAAGTTCTTGGCTTTGAGCCAAATTGTTCTTGGCTTTGAGCCAACTTAGGGTTTCCAAAAAAATTGGTCCTGCTATTCGCAAGACCGAATACCTGCAAGACAAGGATTATCTTTTCTCTTTTACTCTTTTTTTTAATCTTTTTTTTATAGTAGGAAACAAAAGAGAAATAAAAACAAGGGAGGTTGCTTGTAGAGAAATAAATACAGTATATGTATATATAGATATATATATATATATATTATATATATAGGGGTGGGGGTGGAAGTGGAAATGGTGTGTAGCACAGTATCGAGTTGGTCCACATCTAGTAAAACGCAACCAACAAGACGAAGTGCTGCGTAAAGTGTGGGGCGGATGTGTGTGGAGGCGCGTGCTTTACACGGGTATCGGGGAATATCAACAACTGGTGCAGATATTCCTGCGATATAATGCGTGGTGGAGTGACTAGTGCAAGGGCGTATGGATACAGATAGGTGATGTGTATGTAAAGATATATATATATATGTATGTATGTATGTATATGTATATATACAGATAGGGTTATAACTATATAGGTATATATGTAGTTATGTATATATATATAGATATGCAAATATAGATATATATGTGTATATATATATATATTTATAAATAAATATATGTTTATATTTATTTATAACTATATATATATAGTAATATATGTATATAGATATATTTGTATAAATATCTATGTATATAGATATATATAGATATATATATGTATATATGTATATATATATTTATGTATATAAGTGGGTGGATATATAAATATATACGTGTGTAGAAGTGAGTTTATAAGGGTTTGTGTGTGTGTACAAGTGTGTGTGAGAGAGTACACGTGAGTGTGTACAAGTGAGTGTGTGTGTGCGTGTACTAGCGGGTGGCTGTGAGAGGGAGAGGGCGCGTTAAGTCGTCTGGCTGAAGCGGGCATCGTCTGGTGGCCAGGGCACGCGCAGGCACTGGAGGGAGCGCGCAGTACTGTCGTCGCGCGCAGGCTGGTGCGGGAGCGTGAGAGAGGGCAATGCAGCGCACTGCGCTACAGGCGGGAACGGGTGCGGGCGCAGATGCAGGAACGCGCACTCATGACTGGCTGGAGGCAGTCGCGGCGAGGAGAGAGAGCGCGCGGTGATCGGATAAGTGAGAAACAAACCGGTCACCGCACTGTAGCTACTGTTCCGCGCTGAGAGGCATGAACAGTAGCTACAGTGCCACACGGAGTGGACAACCGGTTGCGGCCGGTTCTGTGTGCGCGGGCGCGCTGGAAGGCGCCTGCGTGCGCGGAAAGAGCCTGCAGACGTCTGTTGGCGTGCATGCGGTGGCTTGCGCGGCTGTAGGCGGCCGCCGCCGCTGCTGGAGCTCCGGAGCTTGAAGCACTGGTAATGGCGGAAGTAGCGAACTGCAGTGAATCAAGAGGGAGAAACCACCACGCCCACCTACTCACGAAAGAGCTGGGCGGTGGTGGAACTCACAATGGAGGTTGTGGAACCACTGTGGGTCTTCTCCTGCCCGCAGTGTGTCTCTTCAGGGAGAAGAGATACTGCGTATGGAGAGGGAGGGGGGAGGAAGATGGCTTGGAGGAAGGTGTCTGTGGGTGCTCTCTGTTCAAGCTCTCCTTTGCTCAAGGGAGAGGGCAGGGCTTAAAGAAGAAGGAGCCTGCCACAGCCATGCTACCGGCAAAGCATGCTGCTAGCAGAGGAATGATGCGAAGAGATGCAAGCCCCATGACATGAGCCGCACGAGGGAGACGATTTCAAAGTCAAAATAAAAAAATGAGAATGGTGAATTTACAATGCAACCCTTGATGAAGACGTTAATTAGATGGCCAATTATTCGCATTATTCTCCCTTCTCAATTAAATTCATGCATGTGTTTATTTACAAATGCAACTATATTTACATAAGATACAATGGCAGCGCTAGGAAATAACACAAGATGGCATAATTACTGGTGTATTTTTGCTATGCAATCATACCCCCATGCCTATCTTTTGCTAGTCCCTAGCAAAACATTTTGTATTGTATTTAGAAATGATCTAAAGCTGAAGATTTTCTTCCGAGGCGACATAGGTGTGTTTGTTGGATATTGTGAGAACCAATTGTAGAGAAGACTACCAGTACTTTAAGTCTTGCGTGATATAGACCATCTCTCGACTAACCTGGACTCTTGATATTTAAACCTTAAGTACGATGTCCAGGACTCAGAAGGTTTTTGCCGTACTCGAGAGCTCAAGATATTATGGTTTGTGCATAGTGGAGGATCAAGACTGACCAGATGAATATTAAGACTCAAGCCCAGGGTTTCACAAATCTTTAAGTGCAGGTTGGTCCCAGTTTCAGCTCATGTTTTCGAATTGACCCTTAAAAAGATGACGGAAAACTCAACCCTCATTTTTTTCTTTTGTGTCTCAAAGAATATATGGTAGAAATAGAGTATTTGTAACTTTGCCCTGAAACACTTTGAGGGAGAAGAATTTACAAACATTTGCGAGATATACTAACTTATTTACAAAGATTTTTTTTTTTTTTTGAAACAAGTGTCAATATATCTCTTACAACTTTATTTGGAGGAGCACACTTTTTTTTTTTTGTGGGAGAGTTTCTTTTTGGTGGAAAGAGTTTCTCCTAGACACAAGACTAAAGCCTGGGATAAAAAGTCTACCTGCTCGCACAGGTAAGGACTCTACCTTCCCTAATGAACACTAGGGTTGGATCTTATGTTCACCTGGTCCTTCTTGATATGTGTAGTGTGAACCATGATTACTTAGGCTCTCACGTAGAAGCAAACCAACAGATCCTGTACTGATGTCTCAGGTACAAGAATACATCTTTAGTTAGGAGAGATTCCAATCTATCTTGTCAATGCTCAAGTGAATTAAGCCGAGCCTGAGCGAATCAAGCTTCTGTGGCCTGGAAAGTCTTCAAAATAGTGGTTGAATATCCATAAACACTTATTGTATTTTTGTTTCAGCCTTCAGATCATTACTAAACACTATTTTTTTTTTTTATACATATTTATAGATGGATGGGAGCTGCATGATACCATATAATACCCAGATCCTATAGATGCCTATCCACCCCCCATGCCAAACGATGCTATGTCCTCATATGCATGCAGGGTAGAGGAAGGTCCAAAGATCGGGGAGCGAGAGCTGAGGAGCAGGGTATATAGCAAGGTGGTAGGGTGGGTGGATGGTGGGTGGTGAAGTGAAAAGGTGCGAAGTGAAGTGTATGTGACAGTGTTGGTCGGACCCGAATAGGTGTGTTAATATGGTAATTTTATCGTTGAAGTGTGTATAGTGGTTAACCTAAATCGAGCCTAACCATCTCTTTACAAAAAAATTTTTTACCTGGCCTACTTGACTTTATCTTGGTCACTTTTAGGCCCAGGGTCAAACTCAGGGAAGTAGGTTAGAAGTCAAGTTTCTATGTCTTTCCTACAACGAATCTCTTCCGTTCGTTTATTATATTTTTGGTGTTTTTCTATTTAGATTTTTTTCTGATAATTCTTGTCCTTAGGCACACCCTCAAAATTAGGTTCTTGACTTTGAGCCAAATCAGGGTTCCAAAATAGGTCTTGCTATTCACAAGATGGAGTACCTGCAAGTCAAGGATTATCTTTTCTCTTTTATATATATTTTTTTATCTTTTTATTGGCAAGAAAGAGAAGCAGAAGTAAAGTAACTATAGCATATATATATATATATATATATATATATATATATATATGTATATACTATATATGTATAAAGGGGTGGGGGTGGAGGCGGAGATGGAGTGTAGCACGGTGTCGAGTCGATCGTCGTCTAGAAAGATGCAACCAACAGGACGAAGTGCCGCTTGTAAGGTTGATTGGTGGAAGATGAATGCGAACACGCTTTTGGTACGCATGTATCAAGGAATATCAGCAACTGGTGCAGATATTCTCGCGATACCACGTATGGTAGGTAATGTGAAAATATATATATATGTATATATGTAAATATATATGCGGTTATAAATATATAGGTATATATATGTAGTTATATATGTATATATATATGTGTATATATATATAAGTATATGTATAGATAGATATATGTATAGATATATATATATGTATATATATATGTATAAGCATGTATATATAACTATATAGATGTAAATATATATATATAGTAATATATGTATATATATATATATAGTTATATAGATGGATATGTATATATGTATGTATGTATATATATGTGTGTGTGTGTGTGTGTGTATGTATATATATATATAAGTGTATATATATATATATATGTAAATATATATGTATATATAAGTATATAGATATATATATATATATATGTACGTATGTATACTAATACTTTAAGTATATAGATACTACTATATGTATAGATATAAGTATATATATATATCAATATATCTATGTATATGTAAATATATATAAGTATATAATAATATATAAGTGAGAGTGTGTGTGTGCAAGAGTGTGAGTGTGTGTGTATGTGTTTCTGCAGAGAGAGAGGGAGAGTGTGCTGTGAGAGAGAGAGAGAGAGCACGAGAGAGAAAGGGCTTCCTGCTGGAGTGAGGAGTTAAGTCGTCTACAGCATCAGGGACCGACGTCTGTGTCCACGCACGCACGCGCAGGCGCACAGAGAGGCGCGCGCTGGGAGTGAGTTAGCGCGCGGAGGAGAACCATAGCGCACAGTGCTGCACAGAGAGCTGGAGCGAGCAGACACAGGCGTACGCGGGCGAAGACGCAAGCAGGAGCGGGCGCTGGCAGAGGACCGCAAGCAGACGCACGGGCGGACGGTGGAGCGGGACGCGGGGCAGAACGCGTGCGCGGGCGAAGGCCGATTGCGATGCACCGGGTGAATGGATAAGTGAGAAACTTACCGGTTACCCCACTGTAGCCACAATGTTCCGCAAAAATGCGTGAACAGTGGCTACAGTGGCCGGGTGAGCCGCGCAACCGGGTGCTGTAGGTGCTGAGTGCGGACGGCTCGGCGCACGCGTGGAAGAGTGGCTCCGGCTGCTGGCTTGCCAGCGGGACTTTGCGACAGAGTGCCCGGAGAGGGTTGGGTTGCGAGTGAAGGGGTGCAACAAAGCGCGCGATGGCCTGCGAGTGTTGGCTGGCGGGCGCAGTGAAGCTTGGCCGACCGCTGTAGGGGCGTGCGATGGCCAGTTGCAGGTGGAAAGGCGAGTGCAGTGCGAAGAAGCGGGAGGCGAGGGCGCCTGCAGGCGCGCGCTGGAGGTGAGGGCGGCCTGCAGGTGTGCGCGGAAAGGGCTGGGGCGGCTGCTGCTGCTGCATGCGGAGGCTCCAATGGCTAAAGTGGCTTGAGCGTTGAAACAGAGAATACCACCACGCCCACCAGCTCTTTGATGAGCTGGGCAGTGGTGGACTCACAGTGGTGGTTGTGCACCACCGTGAGGGACTCCTGCCCGCAAAGTGTCTCCTCAAAGGAGGAGGTCCTGCGTATGGAGGGAGAGGGGGAGGAGGCAGCCTGGAGAAGAAGCTGCAGTGTGTTTTTTTTGGTGGAGGACCAGGCTCTTCCTGCAAGAAGAAGCCGTGTTCTTTTTAAAGAAGAGGAAAGCATGCACAGCCATGCCCTGGCTGTGCATGGCTCATGCATGGCTTAGCAGGGAGTGGCTGCATGCGGCTGCAGGGCTGGTAGGGAGAAGGGGAGCAGGACATGGCATGAAGAAGAAGAGGTTGTTCCATGCAGCCGCGGGAAGAGTTTCAAAAAATCAAAAAGAAATAAAAAATGAAGATGGAAATTTTGCGAAGCAGCACTTAAGGAAAACGTGAATTGCGAGGCCATTTTATTCACTCTCCTCCCCTCTCAATTAAATGCATGCATGCATGTATTTTCACAAATGCGACTCTGGAAACCTAATATGCACTGGTAATGCTAGGAAATAGCACAAGACGGCACAGTTGCAGGTGTATTTTTGCGGTGCAATCAGAGTGCTGCTGGGGTGCCTCCCAATGAGCGCTGAATTTAACGTCCCCAGCTGGACTCAAAATGAGGCACAAAATTAGTTACCCTCCAACAGGGCAACATTTTCTCCAACAGGAGAAGGTTCATGAGTAAGATAAGGTTTTAAATGCTGCCCATTGACTGTAAATTTATGCCTAGATTTGGGATCTTCAATTTCAACGGCCCCATTGGGAAATGATCTCGAGACCAGGAAGGGACCAGTCCATTTGGACTTTAATTTCCCAGGAAAGAATTTGAGCTAGGCATTGTAAAGCCAAACTTGCTCAGATGGCTCAAATTCCTTCAGTCGAATTCGGCTGTCGTGAAAAGCCTTAGTTCGTTGCTTGAAAGTTAAAGCAGAATCATAGGCTTCACGACGGAGCTCTTCCAGCTCTTGGAGTTGGAGTTTCCTTTCTCAACCACACAGGTCTGGGTGGAGGTTACATTGGTGAACCACCCAATAAGCACGGTGCTCCAACTCCACGGGCAAATGACAAGGCTTCCCGTAAATGATTCTATAAGGAGACATACTAAGGGGAGCCTTGAAGGCAGTCTGATACGCCCAAAGTGCGTCAATCAGCTTGTCGGACCAATCCTTACGGTCAGGCCGAACCGTTTTCTAGAGAATTTGCTTGATTTGCCGGTTCAATACCTCAGCCTGGCCGTTCGTCTAAGGATGATATAGAGATGTGATATGATGGTGGGACTCCATATTTCCTCATAAATGCCCAAAAAGAAGCATGGGTAAAATGACTTCCTCCATCCGAGATAATGGCTCGAGGGATCCCAAAGCGTGCAAAAATGTGGTCTTTGACAAATCGAGTGGATATGACATGGTCAGCATGTCGCGTGGGAATAGCCTCAATCCATTTCAAAACATAATCAATAGCCACGAGGATGTATTCGAAGCCGTTAGAAGGAGGAAAGGGACCCATGAAATCGATTCCCCAAATGTCGAAGATTTCGGCAACTAGGATGGGTTGCAAGGGCATCATGTCACGACGTGATATTGACCCTAACGACTGGCACCTAGTGCAATGTTTGGCATAATTGTGTGCATCCTGATGAAGGGAGGGCCAAAAGAAACCACATTGCAACACCTTGGCTGCAGTTTTCCTCCCAGAGAAATGGCCTCCGCAGGCCTGGTCGTGGCAGAAGGATAGCACACTGGGGAATTCGCTGTCAGGAATACAGTGATGGATGATCTGATCAGCATCTATTCGAAAAAGAAGTGGATTATCCCAGAAATAATACTTTGCTTCTGCAATGAGACGCTCGCGATGGTTTTTAGGCCAACCACGTGGAAGGGAACCAGAAGCAAGGTAATTGGCAATGTCGGCATACCAAGGTCCACTTGCCACATTAATTGCCAATAGGTGCTCATCGGGAAAAATCTCATTGATCGGCAAGGTTAGTCCAATGTGGTCAGGGTCCAGTCTCGAGAGATGATCAGCCACAACATTCTGGGCACCGGCCTTATCGCGAATCTCAATGTCAAATTCTTGGAGTAGAAGGATCCAACGAATCAGTCTAGGCTTGGCATACTTCTTGTGCATGAGATGGCGAATGGCCGCGTGGTCAATGAATACAATAACATGTGAGCCCAGAAGGTAAGAGTGGAATTTCTCCAGCCCAAAGACGACCGCCAGTAATTCTTTCTCAGTGGTTGTATAATTACGCTGGGCCTCGTTCAACGTCTTACTGGCGTAGCACACTACGAAGGGGTGTCTATCGCGTCTTTGTCCCAGGATGGCTCCGACTGCAAGGTCGGAAGCGTCACACATGAGTTCAAAGTCGAAGGACCAATCAGGTGGCTGGAGAACATGGGCCTTGGTGACAGCATCACGCAGCTGCGTGAATGCTCGTATGCAGTCGGGGCCCATATCAAAGGGTACGTTGGTCAATAGGAGATGAGTTAAAGGTTTAGAAATTTTGGAGAAGTCTTTGATTAATCTCCTATAGAAACCGACGTGTCCCAAGAAGGAGTGGATTTATTTGACAGAGCCAGGCATAGGTAAATCAGCAATTACATCAAGCTTAGCTCTATCAACCTCGATACCCCTATCGAAGATGATATGCCCGACAACAATTCCCTCGTGTACCAAAAAATGACTTTTTTCCCAGGAAAGCACGAGGTTCACATCAATACATCTCCTAAGGATACGGGTCAAGTTGGCAAGACAGTCATCAAAAGAGGGTCCAAAGACCAAAAAGTCATCCATGAAAACCTCGAGAAAGTCACCCACCATGTCATGGAATATTGCCAGCATACATCTCTGGAAAGTTGCTAGCGTGTTACAAAGTCCGAACGGCATCCTTCTAAATGCAAAGGTGCCAAAGGGGCAGGTAAAGGTGGTTTTCTCTTGGTCCCTGGGGTCAATTGCCACCTGGCTATATCTAGAGAATCCATCCAGGAAACAGACAAATTTATTTCCCGCTAATCGCTCCAGGATATGGTCAATGAAAGGTAGCGGAAAGTGATCTTTCTTAGTTGCAGCATTCAGTTTCCTATAATCTACACACACTCTCCAAGATGTAGGAGTGCGTGTAGGGATGGATTCGCCCCTGTCATTGATACGGATGGTGAGTCCCGCCTTTTTGGGCACAACGTGAATCGGACTCACCAAGGGGATATCGCTAATCGGGTAGATTATACCCGCATCTAGCCACTTAATAATTTCCTTTTTAACAACCTCCCGCATGTTAGGGTTGAGACGTCACTACATCTCGCGGGAAGGTCGAGTCTCCTCCTCTGTATATATACGGTGAGTGCAGTAGGAGGGACTAATGCCAGTTAAGTCTGATAAGGATCATCCAATGGCTACCTTGTGTTCCATGAGGACCTTTGTTAGCATGCACTCTTGCTCCCTGGTCAATTTTGAACTAATGATTACGGGGAGTGTTTCATTTGGTCCCAAGAAAACATACTTAAGCGTATCAGGAAACTCTTTCAGCTCGGGAGTGGATGGTGAGAGATCTGGCATTTCTTGGGACGAGAGTGTCCCAAGCGGATCAGAAGAAAACAAGTCAGGAGGAAGAAGTTGGCCCTCAGTTTGGACAAGAAGAGGGGCATCTTGGATAGATGGATCCAAAAAGTGATAGCCCCAGTGAGCAGTATTTAGGCTCAAGGTCCTAGTGTGGAGTTGCAATTCCGCCTGACTTGGCGGGAAAGAAAGGGTAATCCGGTCTTCAAGAGTGTGGACCGGCGGTGAGTAGCCCGAATATGACTCAGACCACAAGGTATGGGAAGCGGAGAAAACCTCGTCAGAAGTCTGGTCAGGAGAAGGTACGGGAAAAGGGAGGGATGGGGGAACGTCACAATATGTGTCAGTCAGGCAATCGTTAGTGTTTAAAGGCAATCCACAGTGGTCAGAATAGGTCCCAATTAGTCTGATACACGCGCTGACGACCATGTCCTCGTCAGACGTGTCATCCTCGATGCAATCGCAATCAAAGTTCTTGGCTGCCTTGAAGATGTTAAGCTTGAGCTTCTCAGATCCAACGGCAATCTCAATACAGCCCAACTCGCAGTCGATATGGGCGTGGGTTGTGGCCAAGAAAGGTCGACCAAGGATGATCGGACAATCAGAAAGTGAGCTAGAAACTTCCATATCCAAAACAAGAAAGCCAACAGGAAAATAGAGACTGTTGACCCTAACCACCATGTCTTCCACCACACCCTTTGGTATTTTGACAGAACGATCTGCCAACTGTAACGTAACAGGGGTGGGTTTCAGATTTCCTAAGGCAAATTTCTCAAGCATGATGTTTGGTATAAAATTGATGGAAGATCCTAGATCAAGCAGAACACGGTTAAAATTGCAGCCTTGGATGCTACAAGAAATAAGCGGTATGCCTAGATCTTTCTACTTCTGTGATAGATTTGACAGTATAGCACAATTCGCATGAGGCAAGAGAACACCATTGGATTCTTTGTTTTCTTTGACTGTCACCTGGGTGTAGTGTAGTCTTTGAAAAATCGGGCGACAGTAGGTATGTGGTCGATAGCCTCTAACAGGGGTACCTTGATTTCAACATCCCTAAATAAATTATGCAGGTTATCAAAGGCCTGCATATCCTTTTTCTTACCTTTTGGCTCCCTCAGTAGAGCCTCAGGGAATGGGACCGATTCTGGCACTAGTTTGGGTGTATCGTCCTCTCGCGAATGTGATGCGCATCCCGAATGAGAGGGCGACGAAAAAGATGGGCTAGGATCAGGTCGAGGCGGATCGATGGTTTGCTTACCACTCCTCGTAGTAATCTCATTGGACGATGCAGGTCCAGTGGGATCATAAGGCGGAGGAGGGTTCACAATAGGGACATAAGGGTGAGGTGCTGCAGCAGGATTACCCTAAAATCCAAGTGGAATGCTCGGTGCTTGCAGAATCTGATGAACTTGCCCCTGAGAAGGTCGTACCTATGGTTGAGGACCATGGGGTACGAAATTTCGCGGGTTGGGAACAGGTTGGGCTACAAGAGTGCCCTAAGATCGAGTCACCATGCGTAGTTGACTGATCTCAGCATTCTGTTGCGCCAATTGGCGCTGAAGAGAGGTCATGTTCTCTTCATGGCACTTAGACATTTCTGTCATCATTCGCATCAGTTTATCAAGAGGACTCAATGCGTGTTCTATTTGTGATATGCAAGGACCCGATGGCGAATTCGCCACAGGATTAGGCTGGGCCCTTGGGATGACGGGTGCGGACGGTCTCATTGGCCCACCCGCAGGGTTTTGGCGCTGTGGGTTATTGGACCATGCGAAGTTCAGATGATTTCACCACCCTGGGTTATAAGTAGCAGAGAACGGGTTGTTCCCCAGGGCGCAAGCATCTTCTAAGTCAGAAGACGAGTCCGCATGTAAATATGCATCCGAGCACACGGAGGCTTGGCCCTCCATGTCAAAATACTGGCTTGCAGAAGCCAAATCCACATGACTTACCGAATCGCTCGGCGCGACACTCGGTAAGGAAGATCTCATGGGGTTTTTGGAAATAAGCCTGGTGTTGGAAGAATTAGGATTGTGACGAAGTGGTGAGGTGGGGGTGTTTGCCATAAATCGGGCGGGATTGGCCAGAAGCTCGTCCAGCTTTTTGTACACGACGGAGACTTCATCCAATTTTTGTGCAATAAGGCTAAGATCTGTGGATGAATGGGAGGGTCCCGTGTTAACTTCGTAAACATTACGAAGTAGGCTGGTACATTAAAGGCGACAATGGAGGCATTGTTCAATGAGTTTTCGCTCATGTTTTCAAATAATTCGAATGCTCCATTCTCATCTTTATTCATGAAATTCCCTCCGCAAGAAGCATCTGCAATCTGCTTCAAAGTCTCATTTAGCCCATAATAGAAAATCTAGGCTATATGCCACTTAGGCAGACCGTGGTGCGGACACTTCCGGAGGAGGTCATCATACCTCTCCGAAGCCTCATGAAACTGTTCGCCGTTTTGTTGCGTAAAGGAAGTTATAGCACGACGAAGCGCATTGGTTCGCCCGATTGGGAAGAATTTCTTGAGAAATGTTATTTGCATCTCTTCCCAAGAATGGATGGTTCTCCCAAGGGTGTGTAACCATTGCGACACTTTATCCCGCAATGAAAATGGGAACATTTTCATGAGAACAATTGATAATCCAATGTTTCTTGGTTTAACCGTTTCAGCTAGTCGGGTTAGGTCTTCCAAATGGAGAAAAGGATCTTCACTTGCAAGACCATGGAAGTGGAAGTTTATCAGGCCAATTATATTAGGTTTCAATTCAAAATCGTCCCCACCCATGGGGACCCGAATTTGTCCTATGGTCTCTGTAGCAATGGGATCTTGATAAGAGCTAAGAGACCTAGGCTCCTCCCGTTTGGGAGGGTTCTGCATTTCCTCCAAGGTTTCCCTAATGGCTTCAATCTGTTCATTATACATTTCCATTTGGGCTTGGAGGCGGGTTATGGGGTCCATGGCTCCACCACCTGGTGGGTTTTGAGGGTGGTTTCCTCCCTCGGGATTTGGGGGTGGGCGTGCAGCCATGTTTGTGGAGGAGGATGATGATTCGACTTCTTTCCTAAAATTATCAGACAATTCAAACAATTCAGAATTTTGTGACCTCCTCCCAAACATGCGCTACCGCAGGAAGAATTAGAGAGATAAGAAGGGAAAAGGGATGAGAGAAATGACGCCGCAAAGGTACACTTGATGACAAATCAAGGCAATCAAAGTCCTAACATCTACAATGTGCCCTTAGACCTAAAGATCTAAGTTACCTACTATCACAACCTACGAAACCAAATGCGAGCACCGTGGAACCACCGAGCCAGATTGAAAGGCCGTTTGCCCCAGTCTTCGACACCCGATAGCACGCGGGAACCCGCACCAGCACGTAGGTGCTACACGCAGGTAGTTAGACCTCCAATCCTTAATAAGGGTCAAGTTGCTACCAGTTTTAATTAGAGGCCTAGGATCAAGTGCTTCAGGAATGTAAAAGGCGTTGTATACGGGTAATTCCCAAGTGCGTTATTTTTAGAGAGTGTGTAAACCAAGCATGCAACGGGGAAATCTCCCTGAATTGAAGTTTTAGTTGGTGAATGGTTTTTAGAATTTCAGCCTTAAGTAGTATGGATTTTAAGATTTCGCTGAGTTACCAATTCAACCAATCTCCGGGTTTTAAAAAAATACAAGTTCTTCTATGCCCAACAAACCCTTCTTCAATGTGAGTTAGTTAATGCATGCTAAAAATTCAATGGGCTTCCCTAAGTGGAAATTTCTATGTGTGGATGCACATGTCAATTTTAGGTTAGTGTGAAAGGGAGCCAAAGCACTTCAATTCAAGTGCTCCCAATCACCAGAATGATGTTCCACACACAAGGCTCAACCACAAGATAATGTAAGAAAATCAAAGTGTTAGGGTTGAAATATTCGAGATCAAATCTAAGGCACGTGAAAGGTCGTGGTGAGGTTGGAATCAACTCAATTCCAAGTCTCCCAACCAAAAAATGTGATCCCGAATTGCGGATAAATAAGGTAAGGAGGGATGGCAATCAATCTATTTAATCTTGCCTCAAATAATACTTCACACGACGAAAGATTCAAGAATCAAGATTCTTGGATCTTTGCTATGCGAAGTTTGCCGGGAAATCCCAGGGCGGTGGGGGTGATAGTAGACAATCAAACAAGTGATTTTTAATCCACTTGCCCCAAGAAATCCCAAGAAGTGTTTTTAGGTTTTAGGTTTTTTTTTTTATTAAGGTGACAAGTTGACCTAAGTTGTTAAGAGAGAGACCTACCTTTTCAGCAACGTAGGCGAAGCTCCAGTACGGCACCGGCGACTTCACGCTCTCGTTCCCACCTTGGATCTACCCATGTCTCCAACCTCCTCTACTTGCCTCCTCCTTCTGGTTTACCTGCACACTAGCAAACAAAAACACCCGTGAAGAGAAGGGTGTGAGAAGAGAAAATCAAAGGAATGGAGTAGAAACTTACCTCAATGCGCACCTCCTCGGCAACGACGTCAGAAAAAGGTGTGGTTGAACTCGAATAGGTTGTGTAATATGGTGAAATTATCGTTGAAGTGAGTATAGTGGTTAACCTAAATCAAGTCAACCATCTTTCACAAAATTTTTTTACCTGGCCTACTTAATTTTATCTTGATCACTTTTAGGCCCAGGGTCGATCTCAGGGAGGCGGGGATTAAAGGTGAAGAAGTTTCTACGCCTTTCCTAAAACGTATCTCTTCCGTGCGTTTATTATGTTTTTGGTTCTTTTTTATTTAAGATTTTTTTGTTGATAATATTATCCTTGAGGCACACCCTCAAAATCAAGTTCTTGGCTTTGAGCCAAATTATTCTTGGCTTTGAGCCAACTTAGGGTTTCCAAAAAACTTGGTCCTGCTATTCGCAAGACCGAGTACCTGTAAGACAAGGATTATATTTTCTCTTTTACTCTTTTTTTTAAAGTAGGAAACAAAAGAGAAATAAAAACAAGGGAGGTTGCTTGTAGAGAACTAAATACAGTCTATGTATATATATATATATTATATATATAGGGGTGGGGGTGGAAGTGGAAATAGCATGTAGCACAGTATCGAGTTGGTCCACGTCCAGTAAGACGCAACCAACAAGACGAAGTGCTGTGTAAATTGTGGGGCGGATGTGTGGGAGTGTGTGCGGAGGCACGTGCTTTACGCGGGTATCGGGGAATATTAGCAATTGGTGTAGATATTCCCGCGATATAATGCGTGGTGGAGTGACTAGTGCAAGGGCATATGGATACAGGTAGGTGATGTGTATGTATATATATACATACAGATAGGGTTATAACTATATAGGTACATATGTAGTTATGTATATATATATAGATATGTAAATATGGATATATATGTGTATATATATATATTTATAAATAAATATATGTATATATTTATTTATAACTATATATATATAGTAATATATGTATATAGATATATTTGTATAAGTATCTATGTATATAGATATATATAGATATATATATGTATATATGTATATATATTTATGTATATAAGTGAGTGGATATATAAATATATACATGTGTAGAAGTGAGTTTATAAGGGTTTGTGTGTGTGTACAAGTGTGTGTGAGAGAGTACACGTGAGTGTGTACAAGTGAGTGTGTGTGTGCGTGTACTAGCGGGTGGCTGTGAGAGGGAGAGGGCGCGTTAAGTCGTCTGGCTAAAGCGGGCGTCGTCTGGTGGCCAGGGCACGCGCAGGCGCACAAAGGCTATGCGCAGGCGCTGAAGGGAGCGCGCGGTATTGTCGTCGCGCGCAGGTTGGTGCGGGAGCGTGAGAGAGGGCAACACAGCGCACTGCACTGCCGGCGGGAAGGGGTGCGGGCGCAGATGCAAGAACGCGCGCGCATGACTGGCTGGAGGTGGTCGCGACGAGGAGAGAGAGCGCACGGTGACAGGATAAGTGAGAAACAAACCGGTCACCATACTGTAGCTACAGTTCCGCACTGAGAGGCGTGAACAGTAGCTACAGTGCCGTGCGGAGTGGACAACCGGTTGCAGCCGGTTCTACTTGCGCGGGCGCGCTGGAAGGCGCCTACACGTGTGGAAAGAGCCTACGGAAGTCTGCTATTGTGCGTGCGGTGGCTTGCACGGCTGCAGGCGACCGCCGCTGCTGCTGGAGCTCCGGAGCTTGAAGCTCTGGCAATGACGGAAGTAGCGAACTGCAGTGAATCAAGAGGGAGAAACCACCACGCCCACCTGCTCATGAAATAGCTGGGCGGTGGTGGAACTCACAATGGAGGTTGTGGAACCACTGTGAGTCTTCTCCTACCTGCAGTGTGTCTCTTCAGGGAGAAGAGATACTGCGTATGGAGAGGGAGAGGGGAGGAAGATGGCCTGGAGGAAGGTGTCTGTGGGTGCTCTCTGTTCAGGCTCTCCTTTGCCCAAGGGAGAGGGCAGGGCTTAAAGAAGAAGGAGCCTGCCACAGCCATGCTACCAGTAGAGCTTGCTACTGGCAGAGGAATGGCGCGAAGAGATGCAAGCCCCATGCCCTGAGCCGCGCACAATGATAGAGATACACAGCTTTCTGGGACTAGCAAGCTACTATCGGCAGTTTATCAGGGGATTCTCTTAGATCGCGCGTCCTATGACCCAGCTGACCCGGAAGGACGTGCCATTCATCTGGACAGACGAGTGTGAGTCGTGCTTTCAGGAGTTGAAGGAGAGACTGACTTCAGCTCCTGTAGTCACCATCCCAGGCAACAGTGGTGGGTTCATGATTTACATTGACTCCTCGTTGCAGGGGTTGGGTGGTGTGCTAATGCAGTGGAGCCGCGTTGTCGCTTACACTTTGTGGCAACTAAAGTCCCATGAGCATAACTACCCCACCCATGACTTGGAGCTAGCAGCAGTTATCTTTGCGCTGAAGACATGGAGGCATTACTTGTATGGTGAGACGTTCGAGATCTTCACGAATCATAAGAGCCTCAGGTACCTGTTTGATCAGAAGGAGCTCAACATGAGACAGAGGCGTTGGCTAGAGCTCCTGAAGGAATAGACTGCAGTATCTCCTACCACCCAGAGAAGGCCAATGTGGTGGCTGACACCTTGAGCTGGAAGGCACCCGCCCACTTAGCCAGCTTATAGGCACAGAGTTGGAGACTCATGGAGAAGGTGGGTAGTTGGTGACCCCAGGTGTCACGAGGATACTATGGGGCAGTGACAGTGATGCGGCAGGCACGACCAGAGCTGATAGACCGTATCATTATAGGACAACTGGCCGATCCATATTTGCAGACACTGCGGGACAGGGTGTTGACAAGGGACCCAGGAGATTTTACTTTCTTTGACGAGATACTGTGTATGAGGAGACGTCTATGCATTCCTAAAGATGAGGAGCTATTGAGAGAGCTCCTAACTGAGGAACGCGGGTCCAGGTTCACCATACATCCCAGGAACACAAAGATGTACCACGATCTGCGACGTGACTTCTGGTGGAGGGGAATGAAGCGGGATGTTGGTGAGTTTGTCCAGCAGTGCTTAGTATGCCAGTAGGTGAAGGTCGAGCACCAGAGGCCTGAAGAGCCACTACAACCACTTCCTGTGGCGGAGTGGAAGTGGGAGAGTATCACCATGGACCTGGTAGTGGGGCTACCGATTACACAATGAGGACACGACGTAGTTTGTGTGATAGTAGACAAGTTGACGAAGACGGCGTAATTCTTGCCGATCTGAGTCACCTTTGGGCTAGCACAACTAGCAGAGCGATACATCAAAGATGTGGTGCACCTTCACAGAGTCCCTCGCGAGATCGTATCCAACAATGATACTCGCTTCACTTCCCAGATATGGGCAGAGTTTCATCACACCTTGGGGATTCGTCTGAGGTTCAATACCACCTACTACCCCCAGACCAATGGGCAGTCAAAGCGCACCATACAGACACTAGAGGACCTTCTACGTGCTTGTGTATTAAACTGGAGAGGCTCCTGGGAGGAACATTTGCCCCTAGCAGAGTTTGCATAATATAACAGCTACAATTTAAGCATCGGCATGGCACCTTACGAGGCTCTATACAGGAGGAAGTGTACTGCACCCTTGAGTTGGGTCGAAGTGGGCACCAAGTGGGAGGTTGGTCCTAGGCTGATCCATCAGAGTCAAGAGGTGATAGAGTAGATTCACAGACGACTCCGTACAGTCAGGAGCAAACAGAAAAGCTACGCTGATCTGAAGCGTAGAGGTATAGTTCGAGGTTGGGGATCACATCTTCCTCTGTATTTTGCTCATGAAGGGCTTGCAGTGTTTTGGGGTGAAAGGGAAGCTTGCGCTGAGATTTGTGGGGCCCTTTGAGGTCTTGGAGCAGGTAGGACCCATTGCTTACCAGCTTGCCCTTTCTCCCCAGCTTTCTGGAGTACACGACGTGTTTCATGTGTCTAACCTCAGGAAGTACATAGCCAATCTTAGCCACGTTCTGAGCCACGAGAGCATCAAGGTGGGAGATGACTTGACCTATCCTGAGAGGCCAGTGGAGATATTAGATAGAGCCGTCCAGAGTCTAAGATGGAAGGAGGTGCCACTGGTGAAGGTTCTATGGAGAAGCCAACGGTATGAGGAGGCGACTTGGGAGCTCGAGGCGGCGATGAGAGAACAATACCCGAAGCTATTTGAGGGTACGTTGCTTCTAACCTACTTTGATCCTCTTTAAGTTTGTTATATACTTTTACGTTCCTTTCCGCACCCTAGTTAGCTCAAGTTTCAGGGACGAAACTTCCTTTAAGTTTGTTATGTTGAAATGACCCTTCCTAAGTGTCGTTCTAAGTTTTCCAGAAATATAGGGGCGTGAGCTCAATTTTAAATCCCCTGGGTTTAGGTGTGTGGGCCTTGCAGGGAAGAGAAAGGTTTTGCAGGGAAGATTCCGCAATTTCACTTTCTCTCTCTCTCTCTCTTTCTTTCTTCCCACACAACACATCCACTCCCACAACCACGCACACACACCTCCCCTCACAAAACCCTAACCCTCTCCCTATTAATACCCTCCACCCTCTCCATCTCCACACCACCACCAC
Source organism: Thalassia testudinum (assembly GCA_037157565.1). NCBI lineage: Eukaryota > Viridiplantae > Streptophyta > Magnoliopsida > Alismatales > Hydrocharitaceae > Thalassia > Thalassia testudinum. The sequence continues at coordinate 15,924,012 of JAZHRO010000015.1, read as the reverse complement.
CTCCACCTTCGTTCCTCCACCACCTGCCGGCGACCGCCTCCCTTCCTGCCCCCTTTGCAGCCACGAGAGGGGAAAGAGGGGAGCTCGAGCTCACGTGGAGGAGAGGGAGCTGCTGGGGTTCGACTGCAAGTAGGAGCTCGTAAGCGGTTGCCGCTGAAGCTCCTGTGTGAGGGAGAGGGAGAGCGAGGAGCTCGGGAGAGGAGGTGCGACCGAAGGTACGGCCGAGGGAGCTCATGGAGAGGAGCTCTGCGACCTCCTGTAGCTGTTGGAGGAGCAATTGCGACTCTGCGAGCGGAGGGTCACGCGGGGAGAGAAGCTCGTTGGGCGTATTGCGGAACCATTTTTTTGCAGTATCGAACATCTAGGACGCCATCCAGATGTCTGAAGGAACCTCTAGACGTTCAAGGCTCCAGACGTCTGGGGCTGGCACCAAACGTCTGGCAGCACGCAGAGTGCCGATGTATGTGCTTGTACGCACCTGCATGCACGTACATTAGTATATGTGTCGTGTTTTTGAAGTGGCGCATGCGTACGCAGGTCAGGACATTGGAAAGGTGTGTGGCGGCCCTTCAAGGTACTTTAGGACGTCTGGAAACAGTGTCAGACATTTGACTGCACTCCTAGACGACCCCACCCCTCAACAAAGCTTCCCACCTAACCAAGCAGTTACAACCAGCTGAACAGCAACTAACTACAACTATTTACAATTGTACCCTCCATATTATCATTTATTACAACACAACACTATCAACATGTCATGGGCTGTAACCATGAGGTGATTCGTTATTAGAAGGGGCTTCCTTCCATATGCTTCTAAGGATTTTAGTAGCCAAGTTAGAAACCCCTGTTGATTATTTTTCCGCTCTCCAGGCTGGTGAAGATTTTCCATTTCTGGACAGAAAAACGAGTAGTTTATTTTGAGAGATTTTCCACAGAGTGCTGAAGAAGCTACTTTGTTCTCACTTGCTTGGTTGAAGTTTGGAGAGGGAAGTCGTCCCACCTATACCGTGGCCATTCCAATTTCCTGGAACAGTTGGTTGAGGATTTGCAGTGGTTACCTTTTTCATGAGGGAAAAAAAGAAGTCGTCCAGTCATTCCTGCGGTTACCTTTTAATTCATTTACAGAACACCTTGGTAGTTTGAGATTGATAATCTGATTGCCACAGCATGATCATTTGTTGTTTAGCACCAAATTACATGGAGCCCATTCTCCCTTGACATCGAAAATATATCTTCAAGTTCTGTCAAAGAGAGTTTGTGAATATCCTGACGTAATTCAAATTTCCCTCTAACATGAAAGAATATCACTTACAATCACATTTTGCTAATTACCAATTACAATTTGCCAATGCCATGCCCACCGATAGTTACGAGCCTTCATATGTACTATATATGTGATCGATGTCATCATCCTTGCGATTGATTACTTGAGGAGATCTTCCCACTTGCAATATTGCCCGCCAGCTAATGCACGATAATAACGATCTCTGCAGTATACTGGCCTTCCATCAGCAGCTGCAGCTGCAGTAGCTGCTAGATCATCGTCGTCCTTCACCTCCACTGGCAAGCTGAGCAACTCCTCCTTTCTGCAATCAAACTATCCAGAATGAGCCAACTTGCTATGTCAATTTTGGGTTTACCATTATTGTTGAGAATTCAAAGTAAAATCCCTTATACTAAAAAATAAATTCCACTAACTAGTCCTCCCTTCGAACAAGAACCAGGCAACATCTTACTTCAAATTTCTTTTGATAGTTGAATCAGGGAACTCCAGAGTGTCTCCACTTGGCTCAAAAGCTGAGATTATGAGATTTTCTACTGGTGTTGCAAATATGAAAAGTGATATGGTTGAGACAAGCAGCACTCCTGTTCCAACTAGTGTCTGTTTCAGAAGTTTGATGACTGGTTTGACCTGTTGCCATAAATCTCTACTTGTCAGCTGAATAGAGCTTCGAGGTTGTACAATAACAAATGGCAAGGGCAAATAAACAAATTCAACTTACAAGGAAATATAATTTAAGAAAAAAAGTTTGCTTGTCCTTCTATATGAAATTATCGGGCAAAGAATGAATCTCAGTCACTCTATAGGTTTGTTTATAAAACACGTTGAAGATAGATTTCTATGAATGAGGGGACTATATATGCCATATGTATCATATTCGTACCATCTCATTTATAGATTAGTCATGCTACACAACTTATTCGCCCTTCAAACCCTCTTGATTAAACAAATACTAGTTCATTTCTGTGTCCACCATTTCTGCCATTTCTATATTGCTTTAATTAGACAATTATTGAAAGCAAGCTTTTCATATGGAAAAGAAAGTAAATTGCTCGTGAAAACACTAGAAAAAATAAAATCTGAATTGATTGCTCAGTCACGGTACATTTTTAAATATAAAAGATTCAGGTATATTTTGAGTACCTTGTAGGAACCCAGCAGCCTGTCGCGGGCCAACACCTAAAAGTGAGTAGAAGAAAGATTAGAAATTTAGTAAAATGACGGACGTTCTGTAGTCTTTCCACTGATGATAAGAAACTGATTAAGCAAATGAAGTATTTTGCAAATTTTCCAATTTTCTATAAATTGTATTAATTGACAATAAGAAGTACAGGTCATGATCATTAAACATATTATATAAACATCTATAAAACGTACATGGTAATTACAATTGTTACTGCCCCATTGCCTTCATGAAAAGTTGGTCATTGCAGGATCAAACAATAGATGTGAAATTAATTGAATTCATGGGGTTTTGTTGTTGGAATCTCACAGGGAAGAAACAATTATACTGAATGAGGCATCGAATTGATATTCTATAGGTAGAGACACCTTTATTTCAATAAAATAGGATTCAACAAGCTGTGGATCTTGTAATAAGTTCATATTATTCACAGTAAATTGACCGTTGTTGACCACAATGGCGACATCGATACTACCAACGCTTTAACAATAGCTTGCTTCCCAGCTAACCTAACAAGCTTCTAGCGGACTACAGTTCTTGTCGGTACATCATGAGTTTCTTATCTTGAAACTCGATGAGGTTTAATTAAGTGATAGAAAAGTTACTCAAGGAGGAGTTCATCGCAACGATAATGGCAGAAATGGTGGTCAAGCAGTGCAGCCCAACATTGGGATTGAGAAAGTCCTTTTCCTGGGACAGGATACTCCAACATCAGAAATCGATCAGTTCTATTCTGTTGGACCTAGGATAAAGATTCACTCCATCATCAACCAATCAAGCCAAAAGTAGCATCAATGTCAGACCCTACTGTCTGCTTTTGTTCTTAATTGCACCTCCATAGTGTCCCAGTAGTGATCTCTAATCAACCCCTAATGTGATAATGCCCATGAAACTCAACTTGTGATAAAGGAGAAGTCACTTTCTTCCCACAGCCTGGAATCCATAAGTGATCATGAAAGGCTGGATTGTACTAGCACTTCTATTTGCTGATTCAATTGGCACTACTGCACATTCACACACCTTCACCACCGCTTTCCATTTCAATTATAAGGAGAAGGAGAAGAAATCTATTCAGGTACAACCAAACTTGGCAATAGAATATAATGAGGCATCTTCTTCTTCGAGGCGATTGATGATGGAAGAATATCCATTTTGCATCATACCTAATGGATTCCTTGGTTGATATAGTAAACCCTGCTTCTAGGTCGAGTCTGAGATCGACTTCAACTAGAAGCAGGAGAAAGGAAAGAAAGGAGCTATTCACAGTAGATGAGGGAGAGCCATCGACCGAAGCAAGAAGAGCAATCCCACCCACGAACAAAATAGTTGAATAACCTAAATAATGCGGAAGCAAAATATCAAAGCAATAAAAGAGATGCATAACATTTAGGTTTACGTGAAAATCCCACTCACAAGGAACGAGGAGAAAACCATGAGAGAAGTGCCCTATGGGAGTGTTTTCTTTGTATTTCTTCTTAAAAAAAAATATGAGTACACGCCTATTTATAAGTCATCACACAACGGAAAATCTCACTCCACTATGTGGAACCAAATAATCACACTACATCTCTACATGGAATGCTCAGCTTCTAACATAAATAAACCTCCTCTACACATCAGAATAAACAATACTCTGGGCTAGTTCTTGCTTATAAGCTGAAATACGGGCTGAAGTTGCTGGATGAATTGTAGTTGACTCTGAAAACCTGTTACTGGTGGCTCCTCATTCACTATCCCTAAAATGGGGTTTTTCTCTAAAGACCTTTGTTAGGACCCACAACATCAAACGTCTTTTAAGACGTCTGGGAGTTGGTCCAGACGTCTGGTTAGACGTTTGTAAGCCTTCCCAAATGTCTGGAATTTAATTTTTACGGCGTACAATTGCGAGTCTGCACGCATATGTGCGCAGACTAAACCCGCTGCCCTCTTTTCTTCTCTCTCTTCCCTCCACGTCCTGCAGGCGCCTTCTTTTCTTCCTTTCTCTCTCCCCCGACGCCTTCAAATACCTCCCCCCTCTCCTCTCCCTCACCACCGTCTCCTCCTTCTTCCAGTGACAGCGTGAGAGTGAGAGAGCGAGGGCAGCCACTGCTGCCGGGTGCGTGCGGGGAGGAGGAGGTGCAGCGAGAGGGAGAAGGGCGGAGCGCGTGAGGAAGAGAGGGTGAGCTCGGCCAGGGTCGGCCGGCAGGCACGCAGCGGGAGCGTGATGCTAGGGAAGTTGCCCCGGTGCTGCTGTAGCTCAGGAAGCAGGCGGAGGGCGAGGAGGTCCTGATTTTGGGAAATTTTCCCAGAATCAGACGTCTGGATCTACGTCTAGACGGCACGGGGGACGTTTTGAGTGAGATCCAGACGTCTGAAAGGTACGATATTTCTTTTCTTCTTCCTTTCGTGGGTACGGCCATGCAGGCCGTTCTGTCGAAGGTTCTGCCTCTTTGCCGTGTTGAGAACGATTGCGTACGCGTGCAGGGTTCGTTCGGGAAGGCGCAAGGACACACCCTCCCACGCAGATCGGACGTCTAGGCACAGCACCAGATGGCGAAGAGAGTCTCCAGACGTCCGGAGTGACAGTCGGACGTCTGGAACTTAGTCCAGACGGTTCAGCGGGATCCTGGACGTCAGAAGAATAGCACAGAAGTGAGGTATGATCTGAACCATCATTTAAGACGTCTGGAAGGTGTTCAAGACATCTGATTTGGGGCAGAGCTATCGTTTTTGACCCATTTCGGGTTCATTCGAAGTCCGATTTCCGCGTTTAAAATTTCGTTCTTCTCAGAATTAGTTCCTCTACTTGTTTAAAGTACTTATATCCTATTTTGAGTAGTTCCTTGTGTTTGATCCTTGTGTTAGGACCTCGTTCTGTTGCGGAGGCACGTGAACCTACCAATCATGCCCCCATTACTCCCGATTTTGCTGGTAGAGTGGCTCCCCTGATTTATTTATCAACATTTGTGCACTTGTGAGATAAATAATAGATTCTAAGGTATGACATGAACCCTAGTACTGGAAAACTATATTGAATGATAGATCCTAGGGTATGGCATGAATCCTAGGACTGAAAAACTAGATTGAATGATAGATCCTAGGGTATGGCATGAATCCTAGAACTGGAAAACTAGATTGAATAATAAATCATAGGATGTGGCATGAATCCTAGGAATAGAAACACCAAAACGAATGTCGTGAATACAAGAATTGCAGTCTTGGAAAAGTAGAAAGAAAAATGATAATTGCCTGTAATCGAATAACAGCTACTTGTATGTGAATGTATATTAATTATTGGAAACACGGATTATATGGGAATAAAACTGAAATGATGAAACATAAAATGGCTTGGCTAGAAAAATATGAGCATGAACCCTACAGGAAATTAGGAGTAGAGCTCCTGAAAGGTAAATGGAATGGAATTAGGGAAGTGAGCTGGCCCTTGAGTATGGAGTACCAAGGAGAGCGACTGTCCCCTTGTTTAGTGCAGAGCGGAGCTAGCCGCCCCAGGGACCCGGGGTTAGGTCTGGCCACTTTGTACCGACTTTTGGCCCTCGCATACCCAGTACCGGGGAGAGTTACTAGCGTAGGGAGAGCGCTAGCCACCCCATGGGCCCTGGGGTTCTACTAGCCTTCCTACACCGACTTGTTAGGCCCACTGGGCAAACTAGGGTAGTCAAGTGAGGGTGCGCGGACTGTGGAGGAGCAAAGCCCCTGTTTGGTTACTGTGGAGGGACTAGACCCTTATTACTGAGAGGGCTCTGCCCTATTCTAGTTCCGTGTTGTGCTTTGGGGCGCACTCGTTAATGGAAACGACTGACCGCATGCCAGTGCGGGGTGGCTACCCGTGCGTTTATCGCGTGTGCCGTAGTCACCGTTACGTCTGTCAGTGACCTTAGGGTGGTTGACTGAGGGTAGGACCACCACAGAGGACTCTCCCGCCAGGAGAGCACCACGTGATACTTCTACCTTTCGGAAAAGACTACAATCAAGATCGTTCCAACGAGGAACATTCGAGATCAAGAGAAAGATCTGATGAATAATTCAAGAATGAGTAAATAGAAAATAAAGAAAGAAATTAAAAATAACAGCTACTTTCCACCTTACTGTTTTTCTTAGCTAGTTGGTTGCCACTCTACTCAGCATTTTGCTGACGTGTCACCTTTGTCACCTTTTCAGAACCAGGTGTTGAGCAGCCAGAGCCTGCGGCTACAGAGGGTGCTGGGCATAGTAGAGCCCAGTAGTTTTTCTTGTGTTGTACCTACTATACCGTTTCTTCTGTTGTAATGAGTATTTTCTATTACAATTGTATTTTTTTATTGTAAGAATCATGTTTATGTACCCATTTAAAATTTCTACTATTGTGGTGGTGTGTATTGTAATAGTTCTTTTCTTTACTGCTGTACTTTTGTTACTGTTAGTTACATGCACGATAAATGTGGCTTATTTTACTACTCTTTTGATTACTTTCTCGTTCAATGACTGGGTCTTGGATCAGTCGAGTCGATCCGATTCTCGTATCTCATAGGGATTCGGGAATCGGGTCGTAACAACCCCGAAGATGGATCTCCCTCTCTGAAATCTATAAAACTGAATCTCTTACATAGAAACATAAAATAGATCATTCCTCTTAGGATCTCGAAACTCTAGATTTCTGAGAGTTAAATTTCCCGTGGAATCTAAAAATAAAAAAGACTCATAAATAAGAGCGACAGATTATCACACTCTTTTCTCCCATATTTATATAAAAAAAAATAACGAGAAAAAAATAATACAATAAAAATAAGAAAAGACTTCACGTCTTCCCTCTAAATATAAATCTCTTTTTTCTTATCATTTATTTTTATTTTTATTTTTTTTTTCAATTTTTCTCCCTATCTTTTTTTCTCTCTCTTTTTCCTTTCCTCTTTTATTTTTCCTTCTTTCACTTTCTTTTTCTTTTTTTTTTCTTTTTTTTTTCACGTCTTCTTCTTAGCCTCCTTTGTAAAGTAAAATAAGTCAAATAAAGATACAAGGTACCCTCGTATTTCTTAAGTTTGAAACGAACCTGAAAGGACATAGCGACCCTCGATCACCAACCATGAGATTTAAATCCCTAGCACACGTGGTCAGAAATCACTCCTCTAATATTGTCGCGAGATTCTCGCTGCGATCCACGCCAGCTTCAACGTCATAAATCTCTCATCTCCAGGGTCGCCAAGGACTACCGATACAGACCCCTTGATGATACTCCACGTGCACCTGGGGGAAGACAAGGTCGTGGACCAATAGAAGCCTCCCCAGCATCAGCCGTAGCAGGAAAGGAGTCGACAGGGCAGAGCTCACATCATAGCCAATTTTGGGTATGAGCAGAGTAGCAGCTTTGCCATTTGGAAGCTCGAGGTACCCTCTTCACCGAAAAGGGAAGATCACGTTGGGTGGTGTGTGGTCACCTGTGTAGGGGAGATTTGAGTAGATTTTGTGGGAGAATGTGTTGTCTTTTCTATGTTGTAAGGGCTATCTATATATGCGCACCCATGTTGGTGAAAACGGGAATAATCAAGCAAGAACTCTCTCTCCTTATGGTTGTTGGATACCCACCCACAATTATATCCCCACGTATCATCTTTCACTTTCTATCCAGACTAGCCCAAGTGATACAAGGTCCACCTTACACTCGATAGCCTTACCAACACCTCTTCCGAAGATCACCCCTCAGAAGGCCGGCTCGTAGGTCCACCTCGCCGCGTTCCGTATCCGTACGCCCGTGCCGTGGCGGGTGCGTATCAACTACGTCCGCTAGATCGACGCCACGACATCCTTCTCCGCCACCGCCCCTCTTTCCAGCGAGCAACGCCACCTCGTCCGCTCCGGCCGCCTGGTCGTCCTGCGATCGGGATTGATCTCGGCCCCACCTACTCGTGCGTGGGGGTGTGGCAGCATCGCGAACAACCAGGGGAACCGCACCACGCCCGAGTCCGAGTTGTCACACACGCCGCCAGCGCCTCCAACGAGATCCTTCCCGTCAGAAAATATCACTCAACAAAAACATACTGGGCCATCGAGAACAATGAAGGCCATCGAGCTTGTAAAAACATCATATTGATTGTGTTGGTCATAGAATCTCAAGGTATTCTAGGCTGGCAATGTTGATCAAGAATCTGGAAATTTCAAAAGTAATTGACTTTAATGCTGAAATGAAACTAATCGCATGGATGATGCTGAAAGGTTCTTTTGATGTTTGAAGGGAGAAAATGCAAACATGCTTTAACGACTTTTCCTTTACATATTTGCTTGTAGATGTAGAACATATAGGCCATTTACAGGGTAGTGCACGTGGAATACCTTGACTCCAATAACATATTGCAAAAAGTTTTTACCATTAACTGCATGTATTATGTTGAAACAATATTTTGATGCTTGAACGAGGCGAATGCAATCCACATGCATATGTCTAATTATATGGATATGCTGATTAATAAGTGCAGTACATTTATAATGTTTCGAATGGTACATATGGATGCATCCGAAAATAATCCAAAACTTGTGTTTGACAAGACCTACCTCTTGTTAACCCAGAATAAGCATCTTTATTCTAGGTTGAAGCTTTTCCACCTCATAGGTGGAACTAAGTTAACCCTCTTTTTTTCTTTGATATAATGTTAACTAAATTTTTCTCTCTCTCTATTGGGATATAAAGGACAATCAAGCAAACCTTACTTGTATCATATGTCTTAAGCAAAATACCATCTTCAACTTGTTCCTTGATTTGATTTCTACCTTGATCAAAACAGAATAGCCTACTTATCCCTCATTTAGTGCCATACCTCACCTCTCATTTTCCTGCCTCTAAAATCCATTTCTTTTCTCTAGTCTAACTTAAAGATTGTTGAAGTTCCATGGATTATGTCTCTCTAAACAGGTTTTTGTGTTCCAGTAATTTTTGGAAAATGGATTCTTCATACTCCTCAAAGAGGAAACAAGGATTCTCTGTGAATAAGGTTTTGCAACTTCTAGTAAGATGATTCCTTTTTTCACTTTGTTGATGATAGAATCACAAGATAATTGGTCTTCGGCTGGAATCTGCAAACAATCTGCCCCCAATTTTTTGTACTTGCCTCAGTCTATGGTGGAGTGCTAATTGGATCATGTGGAGGCCAGTAATGGTAGTTGTATCCTTTCTTTTCTTTCACAGCTCTCTAAGCAGTTGATTGGGGAATTTATTCGCATACTTTCCTTCTTGGTGATTTTTTGTCAGACTATTGGGTTTTGGTAATAGGAAGGTTCTTTGTGCAAGATTCTTATGCGAGGTTTTGAGCTGTAGATCCTGAAGGGGATCATGCAGAGATTACCGACTGTTTTGAAGGGCTATATGTCCTTGCAAGGTCTGGATCTCTGCTTGGCTTGTGCATAGGCGGCATTCTAACACCAAAGAGTTCCCTCTAGAAGGTTACCCATAACATATTGGTTGTGTGACCTTCATGATTTAAGACTTCTTTTTTGTTTTTTGAAAAGGCTCATGGTTTAAGGATGAAGATCTTTCCCACCCGATCTTAGCTTGCAATTACGTACAAGAAGTTTGGCCATGGCTGAACATCTGATCTATATGTCTCATTCGATGCTTTTTGAGTATCCTTTAGACAGAGGGGAGAGCAGAAGAAAGCACAAGTGTTTGCTGTTATTTGATCCATTTAGTTGTGCAGAAATAGAGTACTGTTTAAGGGGCTTGACCTTCAGTGAAGAATGTCTAGTTCGTCGTGCGATGGCATTTTCATCTGTAGGAGCTGGGATTCTATAGAATCTACAATTTTGAGACATCTTGTTGTATAACAGCATTCAGATACTGAATTAGAGTAGTCATCCTTCGAGTTTTCAAAAAAAAAAAAAGAAGCTCAATAAGATTTCCATTCTCTTGCAGTACTGTTATTGTGCACAAGTCATTAAGAAATGTCAAACGTATACATTGAACGGAGATTTAAAGCAGCTGTATAATCCCCCACTTAAGCAGCAAAAGTTTGCATGGTATTATGAAAAGCACCATGATTTTTGCAACGTTGAGTAATATCAACATGGAGAAAGGAGACCTTTGTAAAGCTTTTAGAGTTAGTTAACTCGATAGGTTAAGAAAGTAATGTTAAGAAATATGAAACTGGTGTTAATATTTAATTGTGTTTACTTATTGTATGGTGTTAATATCTGTTTATATTTATTTGAATTGATTTTAAGTTGTGGTATTAATCTTTATGATTTATGAGGGATGTTAGAGATATGAGTGGTGTAAAAGTTTAATACGAGTTTGGTTAATATAAATTGAAATTGATGTTAGACAAGTTCGTGTTAAAATTGTTAAATCTAAGTTAGTAAATGAGTGATTAAGTAATTAATTAAATAGAAATTAATTTTTCTTTTGAGAAGTTAACCTTTTAAGTAAATTCGGCCTTACGGTTTGTGGCCTCTTATTGGCACTAAGCTTCATGAGTGGATACATTATTTATGTGCATGCTTGCCAGTAGACCCCTCCAATTAACTCAAAGACAAAACAAAGTTGTGCATTGGTTAAGGCCAAGGCCGCTCTATTACAACTAAACTCACAACGTAGAACCGTACTTGCTTCTTTATATGTTTTTATATTGATATCTTTTTTTGTCTCTGTTTATTTGTTTATTTTCTATTGAACCCTTATGGTTCTACGAAGGAAATTGGCAAAAAAAATTGATACGTTATTCAATCTTAAAGAGAAACTACCATGAAAACTTGGTCATTTAAATTTTTCATCACATTGAATGATTGTCTTTTTATCTGTTGGGCTTACCTCCGGTGGTTTTACCCACATCTGTCCATCGTACCACCCACTCTCCTCATATGGTACAACCGCCGACAATAGTCTGTCACCAACATAGCTCCAACCCTTAAAGCATGAACCGTGAACACATGATCAGCAAACTCAAATGTGCCTTAATCCTCAAAATAACAGGAATATAATAAAGGATAAAAGGATTTTTCTAGATATAATGAGAACCAAACAAATCTCGTTAAAATGGGAAGTGGTTGTAAATGGTGTTTTCTCCTCTGTGACATCCGTAGTTTGGTGTAGGGTATCTATGCTACTTTGAAGGTGAGAGTTTTTTTGCTTAGGACTTGATTAAAATGGTGTTTAACTCGGGTGTCATTTTAACATTGGTTAGTCAATTAACATGGATTTGGCCTAACCCAAGTTTGATGAGGGGATAAGATTATACCCTAAGCTTTTAAAGATAACGCTGACTTAATCCCATTTAGCAAACACTAAGGACCCATTTACATGGAGGGATATCCCCTCAAAATAGTGAATATTCTTCATTTATATATCTGTAAAGATCCATTCTGTCCTGAGTCCTTTAAGACGTCTGAACTGTCGGTCAAATGTTTGGACATCTTCCCAGACGTCTGGAAATTAAAAATTGGTATGTGACTTCGCGTTTGCACGCGAGCTGCGCGCAAACAGTACCGCTTTTATCTCTTTTTCCCTCTTCTCTCCGCTCGAACCTTAGCACACCCTTATAAAACTCCTCTCCCCCTCTTCCTCTCTTCCCTACTTCACCACAGCCACCTTCCTTCCTCCCTCTCCATTGCAGCGAGAGGGGCGAGTGTGAGAGAGAGCACGAGAGCGAGCAACGAGGAGAGGCGATATGAGGAGAGGAGGAAGAGCTTGAGCTCGCGAGCTCGTGGGAGCTCGCTGAAGGACATACGGCTGGAGCGACGCGTACGAGAGGAGGAGCGCATCAGGGGAGACGTCCCCGATACTTGCTGCAACCGGTGCTGTAGGCGAGGCTACTGCTGCACGCAGCGAGGAGAAGCAGCAAATAGTCCTGGTTCTGGGATTTTCTCAGAATCAGACGTCTGGCGTGCCGTCCAGACGATGGGTTGGACGTCTAGTGACGACACCGGACGTCTGAAAGTAGTGTTCCGCGAAGGTATGTTCCTTTTGTGGATACGGCCATGCAGGCCGCACCGCAGCTTCGATCTGCATGGCTAAAAGTGGATGATTTGCCTGTCGCATGCAGAGATAGCTTCAGGAAGGTGCGAGACACGCCCTCCCATGCGTTTTGGACGTCTGAACAGCTTACCAGATGACCGGAAGCACTCCTAGACGTCCGGAGGAGAGGTCGGACGTCTGGAGCTTGGTCCAGACGGTTAAGAAGAGGTTTTGGACGTCTGAGGTCGATGCGGAATCTGAGGTGAGACTCTTGTTACTTTTAAGACGTCTGGATCTTATGCCAGACGTCTGATTTAGGTCTGCAGTCCTGTTTTTAACCTATTTAGGGTCCGTTTGAGGTTCGTTTTTCGCAAACAAGATATCGGTGTTTTCCTTGTGAGTTCCTCTACTTGTTAGAAGGCCTTTTATACTATTCTAAATGTTCCATTGTTTTATGTTCCTTGGTATAGGACTTCGATCAGTTGCGGGTTCGGGGCTTGCTGGGGCACATGAGCCTACCGTTCGAGCCCCCAATACTCCCAGGTCGTCTGGTAGAGTGATTTTTGTAATTTTCCACTTTGAGGGGGTGAGATCAGCGTGACGTAAAAAATGCGAAATTAAAAATATAACAATCTCACAAAATAACAATCACACAATAGGCACAAATATTTTTAGGTGGAAACTCAACCCGAGTGAAAACCACCACCTAACCCTCTCGAGTTAGGATTTTCCGATCAATCTAGTTGATCAAATCCACTAACTGAATCACTTAAACGAGGGTGATTCAACCTCTTACAACAACACTACTTTAAACGATGGTAGTGTGCCTCAAACCCCTTCTCTTCACGAGAAGGATTTTGTCTCACGAAGGAGACAGGAATTCGCAACGTGAATACCCAACTAAATAACAAAGTAACAAATACAAGAATAGTCCTATAGAGCCAACAAAGTAATTCTTAAACTAAGCTTCTATAGGTGTTAGGATGCTTCCCTTTGCTTGGAAGTGCGTCGAATCAGTGACGTGTATGCGTGAACCACGCTTTGGCACAGTAATGCTCTCGTGAACTACGGCGGGAGAGCAGGTGCGTAATTTGATTGAAGCTCTCTGGAAGGTGAACTAAGACTTGAGGGCTAGAGCTTCTTCTAGAGATCAATTTGACACAAAGATGTGGAAATGCTTGTACATGGTGTGTAATACAAGTCAAGGGGTCCTCCTCTATTTATAGAGGCCCTAGGAAAGCTTTGGAAGGCATTGAAAGGCTTCCATAGCCGTTGGGTGCAAGGCCCAAGAGAATCAGGCCGAAGTCAGAAATAATCATGATTCTGACAGAGTCATCAGACGTCTGGTCCTGGCATCAGACGTCTGGAAAACTCGTTTAAGACGTCTGGGAACTAAGTTAGACATCTAATTTTAAGCGGGTTTCCTTCCTGACTTAAATCAGATAGAAACAGGGTTCTAGTGAAAGTCCATCAGACGATACACAGGACGTCTGGCACAAGGTCTGGACATCTGAAAACCTATTTGTTCTGCGGGAATGGATTCCCAAGAAGGGTAACGGCTACAAGATCTGCCAAAGACAATTTTGGATCAATCAAGGCAAAACGGTCACATATCAAACGTCTGGGATAACTTACGGACGTCTGATAATGTCTGATATAAGCTAACGGTCAGATTCCTCAACGTCTGCATGGGCAGCCAACGTTCCATTAATTGGACGTCTGGCAAAGGCATCAGACGTCTCCTAAGACGTCTGGACTAATATCTGGACATCTGATTTCATCAGACAGAACTAACTAAGTCCAGCCTAAATAATCGGACGTCTGAGTCAATAGTCAGACGTCTTAAAAGTTTTTATTAGACATCTGAAATCCAGATTAGACGTCTAAAAAGGCTGTCTGAACCTTATTTTGGTTTTCTAAGTTCTCTACAGAAAATCTAAGTATCCTAGGGTTGTGCAAGTGTTCCTAGGACTACTATTAGGGTTCTTTGAGGCTCTTTAACATGAATCTAAGAAATAAAAATAAAGAGCAACAAAAGAAACAAAAATACATAGTACAAAAGAAAGGAAATCTATCATATTCTTCATCTCCTTCCTTTTTTAAGCTATCACTCCTCGCGAAGCTCCTTTGTCCTCTATCAAGCTCCTCCAATCCACCATGGATGCGAGCTCGAACTCCGTCTTAACCATGTCTCCATTTGCAATTAACCTGAAATCTAAGACTTCAAGTGCAAATGTTAAATGACACGTGTTTTGTTATCATCAAAATAAACGATCGCGGTGCTCTAGCACCAACAATCTCCCCCTTTTTGATGATGACAAAATCAAAAATAATAATGCAAAAAATTCTCCCCCTTTTGACATTATCAAAAGGGTTTAATTGATTTTAAATTTCCTATAACTCTCCCTTGAAACACACTCTTCTATAATTGGGTTGAATTTCTTTTAACAAGAGTAATGTCCTCTCCTATTTTTTTGTAACAACAAGATAGCTATTATTTTTCTCCTCCTTTCTAAAGGAAATATAGCTAACTTAATAAGATCTCCCCCTTAATGATTGACAAATTGCTTATAATTTTAACTCCCCCTTATCTATATGCTAATGATGAAAAGATAGGATTAAGGGTTACCTCACCTACCATAGCCAATAAAATGACCCAAATGGAGGTGGTGGATGCCATATCGGATGGAGCTCCCATCCGTAGCTTGGAGGCCCAGGCATTGGCGCAAATTTCCAATCTGGCGGTCAATGTGCAACAGGTCCATCATTTGTTTGTCATCTCGTCAGTCTTCTTGTCCTTCTCCTTGGTCTATTCTTTGGTCTTCCCAACTTGAGTTGACCGTTCTTGAGCTTGTAGGTCCAATCTCTTGTGTTATACCTTGAAACCTACAAAATAAGATTCTAGATCTCTCCTCGGTATCCAAGTTAATTTGGATCCGGATCTGATAGCAAATCTCCTTGATGGAGATCCTTTCTTAATCTTAGGGCTATGCAAATTATCTATTTTGTTGATTAATTAGTTGGAATTTTCCCTAAGACATGTGATTTCTTATTCTATAATATTCATCTTAGTCTTTAAATCATAAATTTCTAATTTTAAACTAACATTTTCCTCAATCAATTTAGTATTTTTATTGATTAAATCTTTATTTTCTAATAACAAGTTATTATTTGTAGGACTAACTTCTAGATCCTTAAGTTATTTTTCTAACATTTCATTTTCATTTTTAAGAAAACTAAGGTTCTTTTTAATACTTTTATTTTCTACCTTAAGTGATTTACTAAGTTCAAATAGCTCATCAAAAGCATCTTGTAAATCGGAATGTACCTCATTACCGGAGTCACTTTTGTTGTCGCCCTCTATCGCCATGAAGCCCATGCAGGCGATTTCTTCCTGGGGATTCCCTTCTTCTTCTTCCTCCGAGCTTGAGTCGTCCCACGTTGCTTGGAACACCTTCTTTTTAGACTTCTCCTTTTCCTTCTCCTTCTTAAGAAGTGGGCATTCTGGTCGTAGATGCCCTCTCTCGTTGCAGTGGTAGCAACGTCTCGGACTTTCCTTCTCCTTTTCTCTCTTTGATTCCCTACAAAACTTGGAAAAATTTTTAAGTAAAAACTTAAAGTCTTCGTCATTGGAACCTACCTCGCTATCTGATGTGGCTCTGAATTCTAGGGTCTTCTTCGATTTTGGCTCTGGTGCATCCTTCTTCTTTTGCTTCAGTTTTGTCTCGTAGGCCATTAGATTGCCTAAGAGATCTTCCATGTTGAGCTCCTCCATCTCGTTCGCCTCCTCGATGGCGGTGACCTTCTGCTCCCATTTCGGTCCAAGGGAATGAAGAAACTTCCCTTGAAGCTCCCCTTTGATGAAGGTCTTCCTAAAACTTTTAAACTATTTACTATGAGAGTGAACCTAGTGTTCATCTCACTTAAAGATTCGTTAGACTTCATAGAAAAAGATTCAAACTCTTGAGAAAGTAAATTTATTTTAGAAGTCTTTATCTTTGAGGTACCTTCATGAGTTACCTCGAGTGTGTGCCAAATCTCGTATGAGGTGACGCATTGCGAGATTCTGTTAAACTCCTCCGAACTCAAAGTGCAATACAATGCGTTCATTGTTTTTGCATTTAGAGAGAGCTCCCAGATTTGTTGTTGCGAGTAGCCTCCCGCGGGTTTCTCTGGGATGTCAAACGGCATCTCGCATCTGGCCCAAATCGTGAAGTCATTGGCTTGTACGAAAGTCTTCTTCCACATCTTCCAATATGGGTAGTTGTTCCCGTCAAAGAATGGTAGTCTAGTGGTAGACTGCCCCTCCAGAATCCTCGTCGTGGAACTACTCCCCTCCATCGGATCCTCGCTGGTGTGTAACGCCGAAAATGCGGAACCTACTCTGATACCAAATGTAATTTCCCACTTGGAGGGGGTGAGATCAGCGTAACGTAAAAAATGCAGAATTAAAAATATAACAATCTCACAAAATAACAATCACACAATAGGCACAAGTATTTTTAGGTGAAAACCTAACCCAGGTGAAAACCACCACCTAACCCTCTCGAGTTAGAATTTTTCGATCGACCTAGGCGATCAAATCCACTAACTGAATCACTTAAACGAGGGTGATTCAACCTCTTACAACAACACTACTTTAAACGAGGGTAGTGTGCCTCAAACCCCTTCTCTTCACGAGAAGGATTTTGTCTCACGAAGGAGACGGGAATTCGCAATGTGAATACCCAACCAAATAACAAAGTAACAAATACAAGAATAGTCCTATAGAGCCAACAAAGTAATTCTTAAACTAAGCTTCTATAGGTGTTAGGATGCTTCCCTTTGCTTGGAAGTGCGTCGAATCAGTGACGTGTATGCGTGAACCACGCTTTGGCACAGTAATGCTCTCGTGAACTACGGCGGGAGAGCAGGTGCGTAATTTGATTGAAGCTCTCTGGAAGGTGAACTAAGACTTGAGGGCTAGAGCTTCTTCTAGAGATCAATTTGACACAATGATGTGGAAATGCTTGTACATGGTGTGTAATACAAGTCAAGGGGTCCTCCTCTATTTATAGAGGCCCTAGGAAAGCTTTGGAAGGCATTGAAAGGCTTCCATAGCCGTTGGGTGCAAGGCCCAAGAGAATCAGGCCGAATTCAGAAATAATCATGATTCTGACAGAGTCATCAGACGTCTGGTCCTGGCATCAGACGTCTGGAAAACTCGTTTAAGACGTCTGGGAACTAAGTTAGATGTCTGATTTTAGGCGGGTTTCCTTCCTAACATGAATCAGATAGAAACAAGGTTCTAGTGAAAGTCCATCAGATGACACACAGGACTTCTGGCACAAGGTCTGGACGTCTGGAAACATATTTGTTCTGCGGGAATGGATTCCCAAGAAGGGTAACGGCTACAAGATCTACTAAAGGCAATTTTGGGTCAGTCGAGGCAAAATGGTTACATATCAGACGTCTGGGAAACTTACGGACTTCTGATAATGTCTGATATAAGCTAATGGTCAGATTCCTCAACGTCTACGTGAGTAGCCAACGTTCCACTAATTGGACGTCTGGCAAAGGCATCAGATGTCTAGACTAATGTCTAGACGTCTAATTTCATCAGATAGAACTAAGTCTAACCTAAATAATCAAGCGTCTGAGTCAACAGTCAAATGTCATAAAAGTTTTTATCAGACGTCTGAAATCCAGATTAGACATCTGAAAAGGCTGTCTGAACCCTATTTTGGTTTTCTAAATTCTTTACAAAAAATCTAAGTATCCTAGGGTTGTGCAAATGTTCCTAGGACTATTATTAGGGTTCTTTGAGGCTCTTTAACATGAATCTAAGAAACAAAAATACATAGTACAAAGGAAAGGAAATCTATCATATTCTTCATCTCCTTCCTTCTCCAAGCTATCGCTCCTCGCGAAACTCCTTTGTCCTCCATCAATCTCCTCCAATCTGCCATGGATGTGAGCTCGAACTCCGTCTTAACCATGTCTCCATTTGCAATTAACCTGAAATCTAAGACTTCAAGTGCAAATGTTAAATGACACGTGTTTTGTTATCATCAAGATAAACGATCGTGGTGCTCTAGCACCAACAGTTTTCCCCTACTTTAATTATAAAACCTGAATATTTATGTGAAATTGGATAACTAGAAACCTAGAATGTGGCATGAATCCTAGGACGAGAAGTACTTGCACTGTTTGTATGCATGTTTGAAATTGCAGTCTTAAATGAATGACTAGAAATGTGAACAAGTGCCTGTTAATAAACAAGAGCTGCCTGTGAAATATGAAATGCATGTACTAGTTAAACAGTTACCTGTGACATTATTTCTTGTATATGTTAAATGATGGAAATACGAGCTGCATGTGTATAATCTGAGAATGGAAATGTGAATGATGAAACTTGGTATAGAATGACATGGGGAATACGAGCATGAACCCTACGGGGAATTAGGAGTAGAGATCCTATGAATAAATGGAATGGATCTGGAAATGTGAATGGGAAGTGAGCTGACCCTTGAGTACGTGGTACCAAGGAGAGCGATTGTCCCCTGTTTAGTGTAGAGCGGAGCTAACCGCCCTTAGGTTGGGACCCAGGGTTAGGATTGGCCACTCTACACCAACTTCTTTGGCCCTTGCGTACACTGTACCGGGGAGAGCTACTTGTGTAGGGAGAGAGCTAGCCACCCCACGGGCCCCGAGGTTCAGCTAGCCACCCTACACTGACTTGTTAGGCCCACTGGGCAAACCAGGGTAGTCAGACGAGGGTGCACGAACTATGGAGGGGCGAGACCCTTGTTTGGTTCTGAGGGGCTAGACCCCAGTTACTGAGAGGGTTAGGCCCTATACTGTTCCGAGCTGTACTTTGGGCGTACCCGCAAGTGGAAACGACTGACCGCGTGCCAGTGCGGGGTAGCTACCCATGCACTTATCACACGTGTCGTATTCACTGCTACGTCTGTCTGTGACCTCGGGGTGGTTGACTAGGTATTGGATCACCATGGGGGACTCTCCCGGCCAAGAGAGCACCACGTGTGCCTTCTACTCTTCGAAAAAGACTGCAATCAAGATCGTTCCCACAAGAAACATTCGAGATCAAGAAAGAGATCTGAAAAATAAACCAATGGGTGAAAAGGAATAACTTGTAAAATAAAGTAATTGGAAAAGATAAATTACCTATTAGCTTTTACTGCTTTAGTTAGTTTGTTACCACTCTACTCAGCATTCGCCGACTCTGTTTACTCATAACCCTTTTCAGGTCCAGGTGTTGAGCAGCCCGAGTCACCAGCTGCAGAGGGTGCTGGGCCCAGTCGAACCCAGCAGTAGTCTTCCTATTATTGTACTTTCTTTTGTTAGTGAGTTCAGACTCTTGTTACCATTTACGTTTCTATACTTTATTTCCGCTTTACTGTTGTGGTGGTGATATGTACTATTAGCAGCTTTTACTTCCTTTACTGCTTGTACTCTTTTACTGTTAGTTACTTAGCATAGTGAATGTGATTTACTTTCCTGCTTTTTGGTTATTTCTTGTTAGACAATTGGGTCTTGGGATTAATCAAGTCGAGCCGGTCTTGGGTTCTGTAGGAATTCGAGAATCGGGTCGTAACAAGATAGTATCAAAGCAGGGTCGTCCCAAAAAATGAATCAACTAGCTTGAGAATAACCAATTCACGTACATGTAACTAGAGTAACCACCACAACGTACCACTTGACTTCTGTTCTGAGTTCCTTCGCTGAAGTCCTTTAGAGTTGACTTCTTTTGTTCTGTCTTTCGCGTCTCCTAACAGGAGATGCCTCGACGTGGAGTCCTTGAGGTGGTTCACGGACGTGGCCGTGGACGAGGTCGGAGGGGCGGATGTGCCGAGCTCGAGGTGTCAGCTGACCAGCCACTTCTCTCAGGCGTTTAGGCTCAGGACCTCGCTCAGTTGATATGAGACATAGTATGAGAGGAGCTCCACCTGCCTCTACGGGCGCCTCTCCCTAGGGATGTGGAGGGGGAGTCCTCTGTGGGGCCGAGAGACTGGTGCAGCGCTGGACGAGGGGGAGGGGGTGGTCCTCCACCGCCCCCACTGCACTCTGACACTTCTGAGCATGAGCCCTCATTGCCTGGAGGCATGCCCGTTCCCCCACTACAGCTACACTACGTTCTTTTCGGATAGTTCCGGAAGCTGAAGCCCCCTCTTTCAAGGGGGATGAGGACCCGTCTGAGGCAGATGACTGGCTAGAGCAGATCGAGAAGGTGTTTGACACCATTCGCCCCCCTACGGAGTGTCGCGTCGCCTTTGCCACGTATCAGCTAGAGAGTGCAGCACACAAGTGGTGGAGGGCAGTTAGAGGCCAGGAGAGGGCAGAGCCAACGTGGGACCAGTTTGTGACCCTCTTCTGCGAGTAGTACTTCCCGCAGACTTGGAAGGACCAGAGGAGGTGGGAGTTCCACACTCTTCGCCGGGGGACGATGACTGTGAGCGCGTATCGCATGCGCTTCCTAGAGTTGTCACGTTTTGCTGCTACAGCTGTAGCTACTGAGGAGGAGCGCCTGCGGAGGTTCACTAAGGGGCTCCGGCCTGTCATTCGGGGTTATGTCAAGCCCCTGAAGCTGCCCACCTTCTCGAGAGTGGTGGAGGCAGCTATGATGTACGAGGAGACGAACCCGGCCGCATGAGACACCGACAGCTGATGGAAGAGGCCCTACCAGCCAAAGTACTCACAGGGCCGACGAGAGAGGAGGCACGTGGCACTCGCAGGAGAGTTGTCTCATTTTGCGGGGCCATCAGTGGCTTTTGGGGGCCCCCGACAGGGGCTAGCTGTTAGCACTGGACCCCCGCCCAACCGTCAGCAGGGACCTACCGAGGGAGGGAGTCGAGTTCCCCTCTTACCAGTGTGACCAGCCAGGCCACATCAGGAGGGACTGCCCATCTAGGGCTGGAGCGCAGCAGATGCTCCCCGCACCGAGCACTGGAGGCCGAGCAGGTGGTCGTGGTTCCCAGGCACGTGGGGGAGGATAGCAGTCGTGGGAAGGGTACCGATCAACAATTACCCGTCCGACGCAGAGTGTGGATGCTTCTTCTGCACCGAGAGTTGAGGGGCGTATCAACTCCCTGACACACAAAGACACCAGGGCATCAAGTTCAGTGGTGGCAGGTATGGTTACAGTTTCTGGCAGATTAGTTTACATACTTTTTGATTCCGGCGCCACGCACTCGTTTGTTGCTGCAAGTTTTGCTGTCAATTTGGGACAGGACTACGTGTTGTTAGAGGATCCATTTGTGATAAGAGGTCTGGGTGGTCAGCTGTTTGTAGCTGAGGAGGTCTACATAGACTGTGAGGTCAGTATTGGGGGACACAGCCTCCCCGCTGACCTGATTGTGATACCGATGGAGGATGTTGGCGTTATTCTGGGGATGGATTAGTTGTCCGCTTACCACGCCTTCGTGGACTGTTTTGAGAGGAAGATCGTCTTCTCCATACCAGAGATGCCTTCATTTGAGTTTCACGGATAGCCGGTGGACAGAGGTTTCAGGTGCATTTCTGCATTTCGGGCAGTGAGACTTTTGGGCTAGGGGTGTGAGGGCTTTCTGGCTTGTGTAGTGATAGAGCCCAGCCCCATGACAGACTTTCAGAGCATCCCGGTGGTCAGAAAGTACCCCGACGTGTTTCCAGAGGAGCTACTAGGACTACTACCTGAGCGTGAGATTGAGTTTGAGATCTCACTGGTACCAGGGACCAGTCCCATTTCTACGGCACCGTACAGGATGGCACCCCTTGAGTTGCGAGATCTCAAGTCACAGTTGCAGGACCTGTTGGAGAAGGCCTTTGTGAGGCCCAGTGCCTCTTTGTAGGGAGCCCCGATGTTATTTGTGAAAAAGAATGATGGTACCCTGTGCCTTTGTGTCGACTACAGATAGCTGAATAGGGTCACCATCAAGAACAGGTATCCGCTGCTGAGGATTGATGATTTGTTTGACCAGTTACGAGGTGCCACGATATTCTCCAAGATAGATTTGAGATCAGGCTACCACCAGTTGAGGATCAGGGAGACCGACATCTCCAAGACAGCTTTTCGCACCCGGTACAAACACTACGAGTTTTTGGTCATGCCATTTGGGCTGACCAACGCCAATGCTGCCTTCATGGATTTAATGAACCGTGTGTTCAAATCGTATCTTGATCAGTTTGTGGTGGTATTTATTGATGACGTGTTCATTTACTCGTGGGATCAGGCACAACATGGACAGCACTTGCGGATGGTTTTGGACACTTTGAGACGGCGTAGGCTGTATGCCAAATACAGCAAGTGCAAGGTTTGGTTGAGGTAGGTGACCTTCATAGGTCATGTGATTTCAGGGGATGGCTTGGCTGTGGATCCAGCCAAAGTAGAGGCAGTACTCATGTGGGAGAGGCCACGTACGGTGACTGAGATACGCAGTTTCTTGGGACTGCCAAGTTACTACCAGCAGTTTATCAGGGACTTCTCGCAGATTGCGTGTCCTATAACTCAGTTGACTCGGAAGGATGTACCCTTTGCTTGGACAGACGCTTGTGAGGCATGTTTTCAAGAGTTGAAGGAGAGGCTGACTTCAGCTCCTGTACTTACCATCCCAGATAACAGCAGCGATTTTGTTGTCTAGACGGATGCTTCGTTGTAGGGGTTAGGGGGTGTGCTCATGCAGCGGGGTCACGTTGTCGCTTACGCTTCGCAACAACTGAAGTCCCATGAGCATAGCTACCCTACTCATGACTTAGAGCTGGCAGCTGTTGTCTTCGCGCTAAAGACATGGAGACACAACCTTTACGGTGAGACCTTTGAGATATTCACGGATCGTAAGAGCCTCAGGTATTTGTTTGATCAGAAGGAGCTTAAGATGAGACAGAGACGTTGGTTAGAGCTCCTGAAGGACTATGACTACAACATCTCCTACCATTCGGGGAAGGCCAACATGGTGGCTGACGCCTTGAGCCGGAAGGTGCCCGCCCACTTGGCCAGCTTACAGGCATAGAGTTGGGGACTTATGAAGGAGTTAGGCAGTTGGCGACCCCTAGAGTTACAGGGGCATTGTGGGGCAGTGATAGTGACACGACAGACAAGACCAGAGCTGATAGACCACATCATCACAGGACAGATGACAGATCCGTACCTGCAGTCGTTGCGAGACAGAGTACTGTCAGGGGACCCAGGAGACTTCTCTTTTACAGACGAGGTGTTGCGCATGAGGGGACGTTTGTGCGTTCCTAGGGACGAGGAGTTGTTGAGAGAGCTCCTGATTGAGGCACACGAGTCTAGGTTCACCATACATCTTGGGAACACGAAGATGTACCATGATCTGAGACATGACTTTTGGTGGAGAGGGATGAAGCGGGATGTAGGTGAGTTCGTGCAGTAATGTTTGGTGTGCCAGTAGGTGAAGGCCGCGCATCAGAGGCCCACAGGGTCGTTGCAGCCACTTCCTGTACCAGAGTG
Source organism: Thalassia testudinum (assembly GCA_037157565.1). Classification (NCBI taxonomy): domain Eukaryota; kingdom Viridiplantae; phylum Streptophyta; class Magnoliopsida; order Alismatales; family Hydrocharitaceae; genus Thalassia; species Thalassia testudinum. The sequence goes on along the minus strand of JAZHRO010000015.1, from coordinate 15,900,185 downwards.
GAAGTGGGAGAGCATCACCATGGACTTGGTAGTAGGCCTACCCATTACGTAGTGAGGACACGATGCAGTCTGGGTGATTGTGGACAGATTGACGAAGACGGCACGTTTCTTGCCGATCCGAGTCACCTTAAGACCAGCACAGTTGGCAGAGAGGTATATTCGTGACGTGGTACATCTGCACGGAGTTCCGCATGAGATTGTATCCGACCAGGATACCCGTTTTACTTCCCAGTTTTGGGCTGAGTTTTAGCAGGCCTTGGGGACACGGTTGAGATTCAGTACGGCATACCACCACCAGACGGACGAACAGTTAGAGCGCACGATACAAACACTTGAGGACCTTTTACGCGCTTGTGTACTGACTGGAGGGGCTTTTGGGAGCACTTACCCCTAGCAGAGTTCGCATATAATAACAGCTATCATTCGAGTATAAGCATGGCACCCTACGAGGCTCTATACAAACGGAGGTGTACTGCACCCTTGAGTTGGGTTGAGGTGGGGACCAAGTGGGAGGTTGGCCCCAGGCTGATCCGGCAGAGTCAGGAGGTGATAAAGCAGATTCACAGATGACTTCGCACTGTTAGGAGCAGACAGAAGAGTTATGCCGAACGGAAGCGCAGAGAGGTGCAGTTCGAGGTTGGGGAACCCGTCTTTCTTCGTGTTTTGCCCATGAAGGGCCTACAGCGTTTGAGGTGAAAGGGAAGCTTGCGTCGAGGTTTGTGGGGCCCTTTGAGGTCCTAAAGCGGGTAGGACCCGTTGCTTACAGGCTTGCCCTTCCTCCCCACCTTTCCGGTGTGCACGACGTGTTCCACGTGTCCAACCTCAGGAAGTACGTCGTCGATCCCAGTCACGTTCTGAGCCACGAGAGTGTCAAGGTGGGTGATGACCTGACCTACCCCGAGCGACCAGTACAGATACTAGATAGAGCCGTCCGGAGTTTGAGACGGAAGCAGGTACCCCTGGTGAAGGTCTTGTGGAGGAGCCAAAGGTACGAGGATGCTACCTGGGAGCCTGAGGTGGTGATGCGAGAGCGGTACCCGAAGCTTTTTGAGGGTATGTCTTTTCGGATCGGCTTCAGTGCTCTTTAAGTTTGTTATGCATATATAATTCTTTTTCCGCACCCTAGCTAGCTCAAGTTTCGAGGACGAAACTTCCTTTAAGTTTGTTATGATGTAAAGACCCGTTCTGTCCTAAGCCCTTTAAGACGTCTGGACTATCGGACAGACGTCTGGAAACCTTCCTAGATGTCTAGAAATTAAAAATTTAGTACCGCTCTTCTCTCTTTTTCCCTCTTCTCTCTTCCGCCCGAACCCTAGTGCACCCTTATGAAACCCCTCTCCCCCTCTTCCTCTCTTCCCCACTTCACCACAGCCACCTTCCTTCCTCCCTCTCCACTACAGCGAGAGGGGCGAGTGCGAGAGAGAGCGCGAGAGCGAGAGACGAGGAGCAGAGGCGGTATGAGGAGAGGAGGAAGAGATTGAGCTCACGAGCTCGTGGGAGCTCGCCGGAGGATGCACGACCGTAGCGGCGCATGCGGGAGGAGCGCATCTGGGGAGACGTCCCCGACACTTGCTGCAGTCGGAGCTGCAGGTGAGGAGGCGAGGCTGCGGCTGCGCACAGCGAGGAGAAGCAACAGATAGTTCTGGTTTTGGGATTTTCCCAGAATCAGACATCTGGCGTGCCGTCCAGATGACGGGTTGGACGTCTGGTGACAACACCGGACGTTTGAAAGCAGTGTTCCGCGAAGGTATGTTCCTTTTGCGAATACGGCCATGCAGGCCACACCACAGCTTCGATCTGCACGGCTAAAAGTGGATGATTTTCCTGTCGCATGCAGAGATAACTTCGGGAAGGTGCGGGACACGCCCTCCCAGGCATTTTAGACGTCTGGACAGCTTACCAGACAACCGAAAGCACTCCTAGACGTCCGGAGGAGAGGTCGGACGTCTGGAGCTTGGTCCAGACAGTCAAGAAGAGGTTTTGGACGTCTGAGGTCGACGCAGAATCTGAGGTGAGACTCTTGTTACTTTTAAGACGTCTGGACCTTATGCCAGACGTCTGATTTAGGTCCGCAGTCCTATTTTTAACCCGTTTAGGGTCCGTTTGAGGTCCATTTTTCGCAAACAAGATATCGGTGTTTTCCTTATGAGTTCCTCTACTTGTTAGAAGGCCTTTTATACTGTTCTGAATGTTTCATTGTGGTATGTTCCTTGGTATAGGACTTCGATCAATTGCGGGTTCGGGACTTGCTGGGGCACATGAGCCTACCGTTCGAGCCCCCAATACTCCCGGGTCGTCTAGTAGAGTGGTTTTCCCCTACTTTAATTATAAAACCTGAATGCTTATGTGAAATTGGATAACTAGAAACATAGGATGTGGCATGAATTCTAGGACGAGAAGTACTTGCACTGTTTGTATGCTTGTTTGAAATTGTAGTCTTAAATGAATGAATAGAAATGTGAACAACTGCCTGCTAATAAACAAGAGCTACCTGTGAAATATGAAATGCCTGTGCTAGTTAAACAGTTACCTATGACATTACTTGTTGTATATGTTAAATGATGGAAATGCGAGCTGCATGTGTATAATCTGAGAATGGAAATGTGAATGACGAAACCTGGTATGGAATGACATGGGGAATACGAGCATAAACCCTACGGGGAATTAGGAGTAGAGCTCCTGTGAATAAATGGAATGGATCTGGAAATGTGAGTGGGAAGTGAGCTGGCTCTTGAGTACGTGGTACCAAGGAGAGCGACTATCCCCTGTTTAGTGTAGAGCGGAGCTAGCCACCCTTGGGTTGGGACCCAGGGTTAGGATTGGCCACTCTACACCGACTTCTTTGGCCCTCGCGTACACTGTATCGGGGAGAGCTACTAGTGTAAGGAGAGAGCTAGCCATCCCACGGGGCCCGAGGTTCAGCTAGTCACCCTACATCGACTTGTTAGGCCCATTGGGCAAACTGGAGTAGTCAAACGAAGGTGCGTGGACTGTGGAGGGGCGAGACCCCTATTTGGTTCTGAGGGGCTAGACTCCTGTTACTGAGAGGGCTAGGCCCTATACTGTTCTGTGTTGTACTTTGGGTGTACCCGCTAGCGGAAACGACTGACCACGTGCCAGTGCGGGGTAGCTACCCGTGCGTTTATCGCGCGTGCCATAGTCACCGCTACGTCTATCCGTGACCTTAGGGTAGTTGACTGGGTGTAGGATCACCACGGGGGACTCTCCCAGCTAGAAGAGCACCACGTGTGCCTTCTACTCTTCGAAAAAGACCGCAATCAAGATCGTTCCCACGAGAAACATTCGAGATCAAGAAAGAGATCTGAAAAATAAACCAATGGGTGAAAATGAATAACTTATAAAATAAAGTAATTGAAAAAGATAAATTACCTGTTAACTTTTACTGCTTTAGTTAGTTGGTTACCACTCTACTTAGCGTTCGCCGACTTGTTTACTCATAACCCTTTTCAGGTTCAGGTGTTGAGCAGCCCAAGTCACCGGCTGCAAAGGGTGTTGGGCCCAGTCGAACCCAGCAGTAGTCTTCATGTTGTTATACTTTCTTTTGTTAGTGAGTTAGACTCTTGTTACCATTTACGTTTCTATACTTTGTTTCTGCTTTACTATTGTGGTGGTAATATGTACTGTTAGCAGCTTTTATTTCCTTTACTACTTGTACTCTTTTACTATTAGTTACTTAGTATAGTGAATGTGGTTTACTTTTCTACCTTTTAGTTATTTCTTGTTAGACGACTGGGTCTTGGGATTAATCAAGTCGAACTAGTCTCGAATCCTGTAGGGATTCGAGAACCGAGTCGTAACAATATCTAAACCCATGTTTGCACTATAACCTATATTTGATGAAACCGAAGTTTGAAGATAAAATAACTCATCCCCCTCCCCCCCCCCCCACCCCACCCTCTTCCCTCTTTCCCATCCCATCAAATCAAAGGATAACTTACAACTTATCCCTCATTTTAGTAAACACCATCAGGGCATACATCCTATGTTTCGAATTTGCAAGCGTGAGTTTGCAATCCCCTCACTTAAACTAGTAGTAAGAGGGGATATTCCTCATCTCAAATAAACATAAAAATGAGGAAGAATTTTTCATAATATGGTAATTAGTGATTAATAATCTTTAATTATCTTAATAGGGATCTTTATTTATAATTAACCCTCTAAAATCCACCGGAGAGTTTGGTTGTCTAGTCCCTGCATGAAGAACTTGCCTCCAAAAATGACGAGTTGCTTGTAAATTTTTTTTATTTGTATAAAACTCGTCCCTAGTAAAAATGAGTTCCTTGCGGGTGGGGTTTTTTGAAGAAATAACTACGGAACTCTTGATATATAAAATAGGAAAAGAAAGTAATGGCTGGTGACTAGTTTTATGACTTTTTTTTCAGTTCAACCGCTAATTCAAAAGCAACATATGAACTATTTGCTACTAAAAAACCTTGAAAGAAATAAAAAATGTAATATAATGCACAAGTGATATTTGTCATAGGAACAAAAAAAAGTTACAAAACAAATTTCCACGGTATTTCTATTTTGCAGTGATGATTTTAAAACATCACTGCTACGTTTTGATTTAACACAAGTGATTTTCAGGATCTAATTACGTGATATAATAGGAATAGCACAGGTGCATTTCCAATTTTTGCACCGGTAATTTTTAAATATCACTAGCAGAATTAGAAAATTCAACGATGAGAGGCCAAGTTGATGTATAAAAAAACCTTATGTAAAACAAATAAATAATAGATAAAATAAAATAATTTATTTTTATAAAGATAAAAAATGCTCAGAATAGTAATTAAAATGAAATGGCCATTATTTAAATTATCTACTAAAAAATATTATGTAAATTAATAAGTAAATCTAACTAATCATGCACTTATAGCATGCAATAGTTAGTGTTTCTTATAAAAATCAATTCATTAATGAAGGATAATACTTTACATGTACGCATTTTCAATCGATTTGGATAGTCCTTCGAATTTCAACATGTCAATTTCATTCGAAGATATTATTTTATGATTGAATAAATAACCTTTTGGAAATTATAAATACTTTGTAGATTAGCTAAAATATGACATCATTCACAAAGATAGCAATAAGAAAGATGTAACAAATGAACCTAGAAGTGTTATGATTGACATCAAGCTGAAAAGAATAGATGGAGTATCTTATATCCTTTATACTTATGTTCAAGGAAAGACCAACGATAGATATCTTTCCTCAATTATCTCTCTTGTGGTATGGATCATAGCTTGATTAAGTGAAGAGCTCTGCTTTGATTTTTTGTATAAAAAATGCCTTAGATCAAATAAAAAAAAGGAAGGGCCAACATTTAAATAACTAATTTATTAAGGAAGAGTTACAAAAATCAAGGAGGGGCCATGGCCTCTGCAAGATACTATTTGGGTCCACCCCTAATCTCTGGCGATATTTGTCCAAATCAAAGTATGAGGTGATTTTTGCCCTGATCAAAGATAGAGATCTTCTTAGCATGAATCACCGGTGATATGCATGATATCACTAGTGATTTGGGCACTAATTAGATATTGAGGTGCTTCTTAGTATGAAACACCGGTGAAATGCACAATATCACCAATGTTTAGGGCACTAATCAGATATTGGGGTGGGGGAGGTGTAAGGAAGGGTGGAGGTGAGAGACATTAAGGATTAGGGCTTTTGGAATTCGAAAGGGAACATTCTTTAGGGGTGGGGATGGAGCATGTGGTGGTGTGGGGAAATGAGGTTTGGGTTGTGAGGCCCACCACTTTTTCTTGCGAGCGTGACATTTTGCGTAAGTTCTTGCATTCAAGAACCATTGTCCTTAAAAAAGTCCCTCTTCCAGAGGCAGGCTTAGTGGTGCATGTTTTGCTTTTATGATACATCAGGAAACTCGCATTTAAAACAATTGAATTCTGTATAAGAATATCCAACTTGCCTCTATTAGAGGTAAGTTGTTTACAGAGGGACTAGACCACCAAACTCACATCTACTAGAGGTGAGTTTTAGAAGGTTAATTACAAAAAGACATCCCTCCTCAATTACCTTATTAGGGAAAATTCTTCCAAATATGGCTGATCCTCGATTGTAATTTTGTAAACCTGGGTTGATGAATCAAAAAACAAGATGAATCAGGAAGACAGTGAGCTTAGTTTTGGGGGTTTAAAACCAAGGTAGTTTCCTGATCTGGTGCCGATTTACCAAAAACTAAGCTGGCCAATATAACTGCAAAGCCATCATAATTGCCTCGCCACTTACATTTTCCTGATACTAAATTAGGGTAGCCAAAAATTGGACTAGTATTTTGATATGCACATTTGATAATGGATATATGCAACCATGAACACAGAAATCTTCATCCAGCTGGTTTAAAGCCTCTTATCTGGTCATTGTGGTTGCACCTACAAAGAACTTACCAGATATGTCCTCAAAACTACTAAAGAAACCATCAAAAGAGTTCCAGTTCCAGCTGCTAGGAAAAACCTCACAGGATCCTGCATAGAGATTACAACCATTGTCAGTCAATTTTAGTGAGTGCAAGGAGCAGTCTACTGAGAAGAATAAACTTCAGAGTGGTCATGTCTATGAGACAGTGAGCTTTTGACTTATATTGATCATACGTTCACAATGTGAATCCGAAGCTTACATGGCCTGCTGCAAGAGCATTGAAGAATATATGAAGAATGTTTCATGGCATAAATGTGTCAGAGCAGAAAATGTGATTGTGCCACATGGAAGTACATGTAGCTGTGAGTGTGTTGATTTGGTATTTATAAAAGAAAAATTGGAAGAGACACGCAAGGCCTTGAAGACGTTCCTTGAGTTTTATCAACATGTTCCGACCAAGGATGGTCTATGAATCTTCGTAAGGCCCAGTGTCGATAAAAGGTCAGTGATCTTACAAGATGCCTAGTTTATCTTTTCGGAACTAGATATGAGGTAGAGAAACCTTTCTGTCACTACGTTTAATACATCTAAAGAATTATATTTATCAGAAAATCTTCTAAAGCCAACTTGGATTTGAACTTTTACTCATTCGATCCAAATCCCATTTTGCAGTCCGCTTTTTAGCTTTTTCCTCTTATCCGTGTGTTCCAGATAACTTTTCTTTGTTTTTTAAATGTTCTTATGATTTCTGATGAATTCTAGATTTGGTCACAGATTTCCCAACATAAAAGGCTCAAAAAATTGTATTTCCATTGACTAGTAATCAATCAAACATCAGATGCCACTCGAGTGGATTTTATTTCTAGGAAATGAATATTTGAATTGCTAAAGTTCTTCCTTTGCAATGAGATAAATCCAGAGAGCACATTATACATAGTATTGTTTATGAGTAACGTGGAAATGGTAATCAAGTCATAAGATTTGATTGCCTGTGCTTGGATGGGATTAAGGATAGGAGGGTTCCGAGGGGAAACGAAGGGAAAGAGAAAGGATAGTTTAATTATTACTTAGATAGGAGGGAGGAGGAACGTTGATATTACATGTTTGGATACATACATAAAGGAAAAGGGAGGGGTGGGTCAAAGGAGACTTTCCTTTTTCCTCCCAATTCCTCCTATTCCGGAGGAAGAGAGAATGGTAGCGGCTTTCAATCCTTTCCTTTAACCAAAAAAGCCCTTTTGATGTTCCTTCTCTTATTCTTCCCCCTCCCTCCAAACCGCCTCCAACGAAAATAAGGCATATTTTAACCATAGGTACTCTTTTGAGTTTGTGTATCAGTAGTGTAACTAGAGATAGTTTGACAAATCTTTTAAGAATTTTTACGTAGATGTAAAATAATTAAAATTATTTTTTTATCGTTAGATTGCAAATATTGTTACGCCGCTAACATAAATGTCATCCCATTATCTCTCTGTTAATATACTAACAAAAATTAGGGAAAAGTTAACTCGAGTTAAGTTAAAAGTACTAATCTTAAAAGGATATGAACGGTGGTGATTTAATCCATCTGTGGGGATGGATCGGATGGCTAGGATTATCTAGAGATGTGAAGTTCCTCCTTCTTCCTCTTCCTCATCAAGTCCATCTCCCGCTCCTCAGATCCCTCCACCACCCCTCCCTCTTCTGATCCCTTTGTCGCTACGAGGACCAATGGATGCCCCTCGTCTCCAACCTCTTTAGTGCCCCCTCCCCCACTCCTCCTATCTACCTCCCTCCCCTCAACGTCCTCTAGATTTGGCACTGCCATTACCTATCCCCGATAAGCCCCCCACCTTTCCCCATAACCTCCCCTCCCAGCGACCATTCACCCTCGACATCCAATTGCCTCAGAGGGTTTACCGAGACCATTGCCTTGCGAGGTTTGACACTCTGGCCGAGATGCCTGTGATGTTCGACGAGGAGAACGAGTATGCCTCCGATCGTTGTAGGGAGTTCTAGATATCTCAGTACCCCTCCGAGCTCTTGATCTCGAGGAAGAGCAAGAACACGAGGATAGCATCGGGTCTCTTTAGGTACGGATTGAGGAGACGATCTACAGTGCTTCAAGCATGGGATGCAACGGGTTGTGCTAGAGCTCCGGCGGCAGCACGAGAGTAGTCTTGGGGGTGGTAAGGTGGTGGAGACATTGGTAAAGGGATGGTTTTTTTGTTGTTGCTACTATTGTTGTTGCTACGCATACTGTCATTGTTCTTGTTCTTACTGTAGTTGTTCTGTCATTGGTGTTGTTGCTACTAATGTTGTCGTTGCTGTATGAAACGACCCATCCTAAGGGTCATTTGAGCTTTTATGAAAACTTAGGGGCATTTTCATAAATTTTGCGCACCAAAAAGACCCTGTGCAGAATTTTTGGCTTTTGGAAGGGGTCTTACGCAATTCCAACACCCAAGAAATTGTTTTGCGAGGTCGGGTGCAATTTTTCCGATCCCACCATGTCCCACACGACACTCCCACGCAACCCCCCACACCCTACCCCCCTTCCCCTATAAAACCCTCAAAACCCTCCTCGAAACCCACACCCACCCCCTCCACTCTTTGCCTCAAGTAGCCACCCACCTCCTTCCCTCCTTTCCCTTTGCAACCGTGAGTGAGGGAGGAGAGTGAGAGCAGCAGGGTGAGGGAGAGCGTGAGGGGAGAGGAGTGTGTGCGGGAGGAAGAGGGAGAGCAGTAGGAGGAGCTCAGGAGAAAGAAAGGGAGAGAGTGGGAGGAGTGACGCTGCGAGCAGGTCCTGCGATGGAGTTTGGGTGTAGCTCTTGCGATTTTCAAATGTCTTGGATGCTTTGCAGATGACTGAAGGACTCCGCGAATGTCCAGAGAGAGCTCTGGATGTCTGAAAGCACATAGAGCACTGAGGTAATCTCTGCTCATGGTGTGTGCGAGTGCGGAAACCAAGTTTCCTCTACCCTCGCGATTGTTAAGCATGGTCTTAGGTGCGTATGTCTGCGCAAGTGTGGGAGGCATTGGGAAGGTGCGCTGGTGCGACATTTAAGGCACTTTCGGACATCTAGAGGTGGTGTCAAACGATCGATTGCTCTCCCAAACGACCAAGCGTAATGTTAGACATCTGGTAACACCCTCCGACGGTTGTGAGGGGTCGCAGACAACTAGAACAGAAGTAGGAACGCAAGGTGAGATTCTGCACATGTTTAAGATGTCTGGAACTCACCCCAGACGTCTGATATCAGTCTAGATGCACTATTGCAACCACCAGGCAACCGGTCCAGCCAGACCAGCCTACTTAGTCCAGTTCGGGTGAACCGGGAGGGGTGTTTGAGCTAATTCAGGGCCCAAACGAAGTCAAATTTGCGCAATTAAAGTACCATTGGTTTCCGTTTTGAATTTCCTACATGTTAGAAGTGTTTCAACGTTGTTTTTAGCCTAATTGACATACTCAAATATTGGTCAACGACATTAAGTTTGGTTTGACCAACTATTGGAATAGGTCTAGAGTCCGCAGTGCGCACGAGACCCGTGGAGACATTGAAATCCGCCATTCGTGCCCCCATATCACATGTACCTTTTGGTAGAGTAGTCCTCTCTACTCTTGTTAAATTAAATTGTTAAGTGCATGCCAAGTTCGAGATCTCTACTTAAAACTTAGGACATGAAATGAACCCTAGGGTTGAGAATGATGCATGTTTACATTCAAGCACTTGAACCTCGTTTGTTACAATTTAAGTATACATGCTAATGAATTCCATATTGTGAGTAATTGGCAACTAAATTGATGTAATTGAATGCTTTTCCTGTTAAATCACAAGTTGCCTGTTCTATGACTAAGAAACCTGAATGTGAATAAAGATACATGCCACGTATTGGAATGAAATGAGTACTATGCACGAACCCTACGTAAAATTAGGAAAGTAATAAAAGTACAGTGACATGGATACTTGATGTATGATGGAATACCTCACCTATACAAGCATATTGGTTGGTTATTTAGACTTGGGTACAGAAAATGAGCTAGCCATCGTGTACATGGTACTGAGGATGGCTACCTTCACTTTTGTGTAGGGAGAGAGCTAGCCTCCCCTTAGGTTGGGACTCGGAGTTAGGAATGACCTCCCTACATCAACTCCTGTGGAGCCCATTGGGCAAACCGGGATAGTCAGATGAGGGTACGCAGACTGTTGAGGGGTGTGGTCCCTATTCTGTTCTATGTTGTGCGTTAGAGCGTACCCACTAGCAGAAAGGACTAATCGCATGTCAGTGCGGGATAGCTACCCGTGCGTTTATCGCGCATGCCGTAGTCACCGCTACGTTGCGACCATGACTCTAGGGTGGTAGACCGAGTGTAGGACTACCATGGGGTACTCTCCTGACCAGGAGAGTGCCACATGCGCGTCCTGTATCACGAGAAAACTACATCAAGATCATTCCCTTAAGGAACATGTGGATTAAGTGATGATATGGACCCTTACTAGAATAATCGAATCTTAACACGTGATGATTATGAATGGAACCAAATGATAACTTTCTAAATAACTGAAAAATGTATGAATGGTTTACTACTTTCCTTTTATTTATTGCATTAGATGCTCTTATGTTGCCACTCTACTCAGCGCTTAACTGACAATAGCTGTATATGTTCAAGTCAGGGAGCTGAGCAGCCAATACTACTAGCTACAAAGGGTGCTGGGCCCAGTCGAGTCCAGCAATAGCCTGTTTCTTTTTTGTTCCGCTTTTGAGACACTTTCACTATAGTTAGTACTTTTGCTATTTTGGAACTTATGTCGTTACTTTATCTCTTCTTATAGTTATTGTGATGGCTAGCTAGCAAACCTTCTTGTTCGCTTGTAGCTTGTTGTCTTTCGAATTACTATTATGTTTTTGTTGCTGCCTTTTATTCTAATGCTTAGCTACATTGCACGTGTAGATTATTGTAGGATTTCTTACATTTGACTTATTTCTCGATGGATGACTAAGTCTTGGGATTAGTCAAGGTGAGTCATTCCTAGGTTTCATGGGGAGTCGGGTTCGAGTCGTAACACTGTAGATGTTATTGTTGCTGCTATTGGTATTGTTGTTGCTATTGCTGTTTTGGCAATGGTGATGGTCATGGTGCCAAGAGGAGGGTCGAGGTGGAGGATGGTGAGGAAGGAGGGAAAGGAGGACCTAACGTCCATCAACTCAAATTAGACGGACGTTAACCCAAGCGGCATTTTCGCAAAAGGGTCACAGTTTTCAATGCTATTAATAGCAATATTTGCAACTCAGTGGTAAAAAAATAATTTGAATAATTTTCGGTGACATATGTGTAAAAATCCCAATTTTTTATATCATTGTTCAACTAAATCTAAGATCCTGGACATGACCTCTCTCCACTCCTCTCCACTGTCATCCCCGGAAACCTCATTGCATCCACTCTTTCAATTGTTGTATTAAAGGACACACGTTCAGTTTATTGAACCCCCCTCCCATTTTCTCTTCTTACCTTGGAAGGATCAAAGCTTGCAGCGGATATTGGAGCTCCGATGAGGGCGAATGTCACCAACCAGAGGCCACCGATGCGCAGAAAGAACGATGAAGGACTTAATTCACCCCAAGAATCCAGAAGACTCTTCTTCAGAGCTGAGTACTCATTCACCTATCTTTCATACAATTCACCAAAATTGCCATCTGTGAGATTCCAAAGAAAAAAAAAAAAAAGGAAGGAACGGATGAAACTTCCTGTTCACTGGCTAGGTTATAATTTATTTACTGGAAATCATTTTCTTTTCTTTTTGTCTTCGCTGAAAAGTATTCTTCCTTAATGAAGAAGAAGAAGAAAGTAGCAGTGGAATCATCAGGAACAGGAAAAAGTAAGAACTGACGGGTCTCTGGTCGAAAGGCACCGCGATTTCGAGGTTCGGGTCCCATTTGTTGTCCTTCTCGCCTGCGAATCTTCTGCTTCTACTCCCCTCGCTCTCATCTTTCAGTGCCTGCACCCTGGTTACCTGTAGCCTTCTTTTGAGGATGGGCGTGGACTTGGAGGAGCCATCCAAGAACCCATGCTGCCTGCTACTACTACCCCACCTTCGCAGCAACATCAAGCTCCCGTGTCTGCCTCTTCCCGTATTAGCATAATAGCTATTAGTAGTAGTAGTAGTAATCTGTAGCCTCAGCATCTTCTTTCCACTTCAGAGGACTTCTCCTCTGGTTTGCTTAGCTTGGCTTGGTGGCGTAATTTATTTCTTTCTGCATTTCGGATCACATATGTGTATATATATTATACGCGAAACTAAAAACTACCACGAGATTCTTCAGTGATGGATAGGTTTGTTTTTTTTTTATTTGTTGGCCAAAGGTCTTCCCTTTACCAATTGAAGCGGCGAAAACAATGTAAACCACCGACTGAATTGGATAACATTAGGAGAGAAGTTGATATGTGGTGAGGAATGAGGCAATCGACTGGAGGGTTGCCATTGCCACGTGGAATTGGCACGTCGACATGTTCCCCTCTCTCCTCTCTCTCTCTCTTGTTAGACTTATACCTCGCTTGGCATAGGCGCGGTCATGCACGTCCGGCGCTTTTTTTCCCGAGGATTTTCATGTAAATGTCTTTCTAATTCTTTTATATTATTCTTAAATATCACATAAATACTCAACTTTTATCTCTATTAACAAATATGACCTTCCGTTAGGATGTCGTCAACAACTTAATGGGAGTCTATTTGAGTTTGACCGTGAGATCATGACCTTTGGTTAACTTCAATCATGGATGTATTATATGGAAATACAAGAAAAACCTGAGTCTTCCATTAATTTTGCACGCATCTCAAGCCATAGTTGCCCCTATACCACCTGTCATGCCCTCGTAATGCCCATCTCACAACCCCAATTGAGCAAAACAAATCTTAACCCTCCCTTTTATCACTCTCCTTCCATGGTCAGTTGCTTGAACAAGTCTTCTTGATGGCATTGGAAGTCATCATCACATCATTAATGATCGTTGGTGATGGCAACAAAAGTGGCAACTTTGCCCCTACTTTAGGGGCAAAAATATTAATTTGACCTACAATTAACGATCGTTAAAGTTAAAATTAACAAAAGTTAACTTAACGATATCTCATGTAAAAAGGGACAAAATTTCAAAGGTATTTATCTAATATCCAAAAACCTAAGGATATATAAGTAATATCAAAAGATTATATAGGTATTTATGTAAGGGGAAAATATTAATTTAACCCACAGTTAACTGCCTTTAAGGTAAAAATCAGTGGATGTTAATTCAAGGGTATCTCATGTAAATGAAGATAAGATTTTAGGGGTATTTATTGAAATTGGCACAGCAGGAGTGGGTGATTTGTGCTTAAGAAAAAGTAAAAGTAAAAGAAATTTAATCACCAACCAATCTACAAATAAATACAATAATTCAAAGAGGAAACCCAAACCCTGAAAAACTTCTGCCTAGATATCCCCTATTTAAGATTTTATCTCTACTCCAAGTAAGAATCACTATACCACATCACAAATCCGAGGATAGTATACTTCAACTTACAATATCCCTTCTTAGACACAACCAAAAAGGATTTTGTTCCTCTTCTCCCAAGAAGAACGGGAAGCTACAACCTAAGCACACCATATTATATCAAAATCTAAAAATAGATTAACAACAAGTCCTATAAAGTTAATAGCAAGTGTATATGCAAATAAATGCAGTAAGACTTAAATAAAATACCCTCTATACTTTCTTAAGTCAAAATATTAGAGTTTAGTGCAAGGAAAATGGAGTAGGAAGGCTCTTTGTAAGCAAGATTGAAAAAGTTGAGTGTTTTATGAATAATAGATTTCTCAAGAAAATTTGAATTCAATAGCATGTAAGAGAGTTGTGTATCTAAGTCCAAAGCCTTAATAGGGTATTTATCATCTTTGATTTGAAGCTTGGTAACCACTGAAAATTCGTATGACATCTTTTGGATTTGAAATGAAAAAATGCATTTATGAAAAGATAAGAAGAGTTTAAAAAATACTAAATTAATCGATTACTGCTCATATTTGTCAATTAATACACCATATAGTTAATCGATTAATGAAGAAAAAATTCATCAATTAATTTTTATTCAACACACTTCAACCTAAAACATAAATTAGCAAAATTAATCGATTAATTGATTTTGTTAATCAATTAATTTTTTTTTGAAAAGATGTTAATCGACTAATGTTGTCCCATAAAAGTCTTGTCAAGTCATTAATTAATTAATTTACAATTTGAATCGATTAATTTCCTTCACAAACTTAAAATTAATCGATTAACTGATTTTCTTAATCAATTAATTCTATGTTTTGAACATTGGATGATTTGAAACATGCATCCTTTAGCTAAGGGGTGTTATTATACCAATAACTACCCTTCTAGATTAAGTGAAAATGACCTTAATCAACTAATGTTGATTTAAAAATGAAGTTTGAACATTTTTCTGAGTATTTTAACTTGTTAATATCAAGAGATGCAATGTGTGTATTGTGTGCTTCTAGCTCTTCACAAATCTTCTAAAAATATAAAAATAAACTAAACATAAGCCTTAGCTTCTTTATATGAAGTCCGTGTAGCTCTTGAAACTTCATTTAAAGTTGCCATCATCACATAAGCTTGTATCTTCATTTCTTGAATTATTCTCCATATCATCATTATATCATAAGCTCATCCAAATATTATAGCTTATTTTGTACATCCAAATTCGATTAATTAGTGTCTAGCATTAACATTTATGTAATATCTAATAACCCAAGGACACCTATGTAACATCAAAATATTATAAAGATATTTATATAAAAATCTCTTTTCTTTTACATAGTACATGATTTTGTATATATTTTCTTTTTGGCTAATGGAAAGTTTCAAAAGATGAGATTCTAAACTTGAAATTTAACTTTTCAAAAAAAAAAGAAATATAAGGTTTACTATTTGTCTTTAATTTTCTTTTACTAACACAATAACATCTCTCTTAAAATTACAAAAATTATATCAAAATAATTCAAATTTATTGACTTCATCAAACTTATAATGAAATAAAGGAATTAACTTCTAAGGTAGTATGTGATGGGTCTTGCGGGGGAGAACCATCGACTTGGTTTGGCCCACGGTCCACCACCATAGGAGAAGTGAAATGAGTGATGGGTCGTTCAAAATTTTTCGAAATTTTAGGGGTGTTAATACAATTTTAAACCCCCTGAGATTTACTCTATGAACTCTACGGGAACGAAGGGATTTTTGCGAGGCCAAGGTCACAATTGCCCAGGCCCCGACTCCATACCAACACCCACACAACTCAACGCAACCCCCTCCCACCTTAAAACCTTAACCCTTCCCTATAAAACCCTTTTCACCCCTCCACCCTCTCCATCCCACGGCAACCACCTCCCCACATCTCCATTGTCTCACCACCCCTCCTCCACCTTTACAACCGTGAGTGAGGGAGAAGGAGAGGAAGGGAGTAGGAGGAGCATGGAGGATGCTCCTCCATTCGTCTTGCCACCGCCGTCCATCACCTTCCCTCCTTCACCTTGCAACTGTGTGTGAGGAGAAGGAGAGGAGGGGAGCTGGAGGAATGCACATGGGAGGGAGAAGGGGGCCGCAGGAGGAGCTGGGAGAGGAAGAGAAAGCGTAGGAGAGGGAGGGCAGCTGGTGGAGCATAGAGGAGAGGAAGATTGAGCATGGGAGAGGGAGCAGTGCATGCGAGAGGAGGAGCTCGTGAGGAAGAGCCTTGAGGTCTCCTAAAGCTGCTGTGGTAGCCACTGCAACTCTAGGGGTGAGGAGGAGGTGTTCGTGAGGAAGCTCTGCGCGTGGATATTTCTGCGTTATCAAACATCTACGACACTTGCCGGACGTCTGGAGAGAGCTCAGGACATTCGATAGCACGTAGAGCGCCAAGGTACGTTCTCTACATGACCAAGCATGCGTAGTACGGTTGTGTTGAGGTGTTGTATTTTCGCTGCGCATGCATGCGTAAGTATGAGGATGTTAGAAAGGCGCGTGGCACGACATTCAAGGAACTTTAGGATGTCTGGAAGCCATGTCAGACATCCAACTGTCCTCCTAGACGACCGGGAGCAGTGTCAGACGTCTGGAAACCCCCTCAGATGCTTATGAGGGGTAGCAGACGACGGGTATAGACGTAGGAAAGCAAGGTAAGATCTTGTGCTCATTTAAGATGTCTGGGACTCTTCCTGGACGTCTGATTTTGGTCAGGGTGTGTGTTTTTGGGCTGGTTCAGGGCCCAAATGAAGTCGATTTTACGCAAACAAAGTACCATTAGTTTTCTTTCGAAATTTCCTACATTTTAGGGTCAAGTCTATACTATTTTGAGCATGTTTGACATATTGGTCAACGTGATAGGTCTTCAATCTGTAGTGCACACGGGACCCGTGGAAATGTCAGAATCCATCGTTCGATCCCCCATACCACGTGTACACCCTGATAGAGTGGTCCTCTCTACTCATGTGGTTTAAATTAGTAAAGTACATGCTAAATGAGAAATATCTGCTTGAAACCTACGTTATGAAATGAACCCTAGGACTGAGAATGTGAATGGTTTATATTCAGTGCATGAACCTCGCATGTTCTAAAACCTGAGAATGCATGTTGTTAAATTTTATACTGTGATAATTGGAATAGTTAAATGATGAGATGATCGCTTATCCTGTTGATGATGGTTTATCCTATTAATTTACGAGCTGCCTGTTGTACGAATTAAAAATCAGTATGTGATAGAGATGCATGCCATGAAATGAAATAAGATGAGTACTATGCATGAACCCTACGGGGAACTAGGAAAGGAAATTAAAGTATACTGAAAGGGATATCTAATGTATGATGGAATATGTTGCCTACGGGTGTGTTGGTTGACTGTTCAGACTTAGGTACGAAAAGTAAGTTGGCTCTCGTGTACGTGGTATCGAGGAGAGCTACTGTCACTTTTGTGTAGGGAGAGTGCTAGCCACCCTTGGGTTGGGACCCGGGGTTGGATTGGCCTCCCTATACCGACTCCTGTTAGGCCCACTGGGCAAGCCGGGATAGCCAGGTGAGAGTACGCAAACTGTTGAGGGGTGTGACCCCTATTCTGTTCTATGCTATACATTTGAGCATACCCGCTAGTAGAAACGACTAACCGCGTGCCAATGTAAGGTAGCTACCGGTGCGCTTATTGCGCGTGCTATAGTCACCGCTACATCACGGCCATGACCCCAGGGTGGTAGACCAGGTGTAGGACTACCATAGGGTACTCTCCTTGCCAGGAGAGTGCCACGTGTACATCTTACATCGCGGGAAAATTGCATCAAAATCGTTCTCTTAGGGAACAAGTGGATTAAGAAATGTTGTGGACCCTTACTAAAATAACCGAATCAGAAACACATAAATGATATAAATGAAAACAAATGATAATACATAACTGGTAAATTGTATGATTAGTTAGCTGCTTTTCCCTTTATATTTAATTGCATTTAAATTACATACACACCACTCTACTTAGCATTAGCCGACCACAGATATATGTAACCATGTTCAGGTCAGGGAGTTGAGCAGCCAGTGTCATCGGCTACAGAGGGTACCGGGCCGAGTTGAGCCCATTCATAGTTGTACTTTCGTTGTTTTCTGTTTCAGAGGCCCCTTTTCGTTGTTAGTGAGTATCTATAACATGTTAGTGCATGTTTCTGTTATACCTCTAATTGTGATGGCTATGTTAGTAAATGTACTTTTCCACTTATGGTATGTAGTACCTTTAGGATTTCTGCTCTATTTTCCATTTTTGCCTATTATCTATTTTCTGCTTAGTTACATTGCATGTGTGGTTGTGGAATGATTTGTGCATTTGGTTATTTCTTGTTGGACGACTGGGTCTTGGGATTTAGTAGAGGTGGGCTGTTCTTAGGTTCCATAGGGAGCCGAGATCGGGTTGTAACAAGATAGTATCAGAGCAAGGTCATTCCGAGAAATGAACCAAATGGTCTGGAAGTAACCACTCATGTGCATGTAGCTAGGATAGCCATCACAACATGTTATCTTGATCTTTGCTTCCGAGTCTTATATTCTTTCTGTAACCTGGTATCGTTGACAGTCCCTGCCCTTTTCCTTCCATCCCTTTGTAGGAGATGCCTTGTCGAGGAGCTCGTGTGGCAGGCCGCGGACGTGGCCATGGGGGTAGACGTGCCGAGCTTGAGGCAACAGTCGATCCACCCCTCCTTCCGGGCATCCAAGCCCAGGACCTCGCCCAGCTGATCCGGGACATAGTGCGGAAGGAGATTCAGCAGCCTTCTCCTCAGCCACTTCCCCTTGAGGACGTGGAGGGCGAGTCCTCTATGAGATAGGGGAGTCGTCGCAGCGCTGGACAAGCTGGAGGGGGAGAGGGTGATCCTCCATTACCCCCACCACCCTCAGACACTTCTGAGTACAAGTCCTCCCTATAGGGAGGCGTACCTATTCCCATGTTGCGGCTCCACCACAAGCTTTTCGCTCAGTTCTAGAAGCTGAAGCCCCCCTCTTTCAAGGGGGAGGAGAGACTATCTGAGGCAAAGAACTGGCTGGAGCAGATGGAGAAGATTTTGGACACGCTCCACCCTCCTGTAGAGTGTCGCATGGCCTTCTCCACGTACCAGTTGGAGAGTGCAGCCCACAGGTGATGGAGGGAGTCAGAGGCCAGGATAAGAGAGCCATCGTGGGATCGATTCGTGGCGCTCTTCTATGAGTAGTACTTCCCACAGACCTGGCAGGACCAGAGGATGCGAGAGTTCCACACTCTTTGCCAGGGGGTGATGACAATTAGTGCATACCGTATGCGTTTCCTAGGGCTATCATGCTTCACCTTGATGGCTGCGTCCACTAAGGAGGAGAGCTTGTGGAAGTTCACTGAGGGCCTCCGGCTTGCTATTCGGGGGTATGTGAAGCCCCTGAAGTTACCTACCTTCTCCCGCGTGGTTGAGGGGGCTATGACCTACAAGGAGACCAACCCGATTGTGTGGGACATTTACGGAGGATGGAAGAGGCCCTACTAGTCGGAGGACTCACAGGGCTGCTAGGAGATGAGGCATACAATGCCCGTAGGGGAGTCGTCCCGCTCTGTGGGGCCACCAATGGCCTTTGGGGGCCCCAAACAGGGACCAACTGCCTGCACCAGACCCCTGCCCAGCAAGGACAGACTGAGGGAGGAGGTCATGCCCCTCTCTGCTACCAGTGTGGCCAGCCGAGCACATGAGGAGGGCTTGCCCATCTAAGGTCAGAGCACACCAGATGCTCTCAACACTAAGTATTGGAGGCTGATCTGGCAGTCGCGAGGAGGGTACCGGTCAGCTGCTACTCACCCAACCCAGAGCGTGGCCGCTTCTTCTGCACCTAGTGCTAAGGGGCGTGTCAACGCCCTGACTCACAGAGATGCCAGAGCTTCGAGTTCTGTGGTGGCAGGTATGGTTATAGTTTTCGGCAGATTAGTCTACGTGCTT
This sequence comes from Thalassia testudinum, assembly GCA_037157565.1. NCBI lineage: Eukaryota > Viridiplantae > Streptophyta > Magnoliopsida > Alismatales > Hydrocharitaceae > Thalassia > Thalassia testudinum. The sequence continues at coordinate 15,880,310 of JAZHRO010000015.1, read as the reverse complement.
TTCAATTTTGGTGCCATGCATTCTTTTGTCTCCATGAATTTTGCCGTCAGTTTGGGGTTGAGCAGTGTACTGTTAGAGGATTCGTTCCTGATTAGAGGCCCAGGTGGACAGTTGTTTGTTGCAGAAGAGGTCTTCACGGATTGCACGGTCGCTATAGGGAGACACAATCTTCCCGCTGACCTGATCGTGATCCAGATGAAGGATTTTGGCGTGATCCTAGGGATGAACTGGTTGTCTGCCTATCATGCCCTGGTGGACTGTTTTGAGAGGAAGATCGTCTTCTCCATACCAGAGCTGCCTCCCTTTGAGTTCCACGGCCAGCCGGTAGACGGAGGTTTCAAGTGCATCTCCGCGCTTCGAGCAGCGAAGCTGCTGAGCCAGGGGTGTGATGGCTTCCTAACTTGTGTTGTACTAGAGCCTAGCCCCGTGGCCGACTTACAGAGTATCCTGGTGGTCTACGAGTACCTCGACGTCTTTCTAGAGGAGCTGACAGGACTACCGCCTGAGCGTAAAATCGAGCTTGAGATCTTACTGGTATCAGGGACCAGCCCCATCTCCACTACACTGTAGAAGATGGCACCACTTGAGCTGTGAGAGCTCAAGTCCCAGTTGTAGGACTTATTAAAGAAGGGCTTTGTGAGGCCTAATGCATCCCCATGGAGGGCCCTGTGTTGTTTGTGAAGAAGGACGGCACTCTTCAACTTTGTGTTGACTACAAACAGCTGAATCAGGTCACCGTCAAGAACAAGTACCTGCTACCTCACATTGGCGACCTCTTTGATCAGTTGAGAGATGCTACGGTGTTCTCCAAGATAAACCTGAGGTCGGGTTACCACCAGTTGAAGATTAGGGAGACCGACGTCTCCATAACAGCTTTCTGTACTCGGTACGAACACTACGAGTTCTTGGTCATCCTGTTTGTGCTGACCAATGCCCCCGCTGCTTTCATGGATCTGATGAACCACATCTTTAGACTGTACTTGGACCAGTTTGTGGTGGTGTTCCTTGATGATGTACTAGTTTACTCTCGAGATCAGTCTCAACATGGGCAGCATCTACACATGGTCCTGGACACTTTGAGGTGACACAGGCTCTACGCCAAGTACAGTAAGTGCGAGTTCTGATTGTGACTGGTTACCTTCTTGGGCCATGTGGTCTCAGGAGACGAGATTGTTGTGGATCTGGCCAAGGTTGAGACTGTACTCAGGTGGGAGAGACCCCGTACAGTGACAGAGATACGCAGCTTCTTAGGGCTGGCAGGCTACTACCGGTGGTTTATTAGGGGGTTCTCCCAGATTGCGCGTCCCATGACTCAGCTGACCCGGAAGGATGTACCCTTCACTTGGAAAGATGAGTGTAAGTTGTGCTTTCAGGAGTTGAAGGAGAGGCTGACTTTGGCTCATGTACTCACCATCCCAGACAGCAATGGTGGGTTCGTGGTCTACACTAACTCTTCGTTGCAGGGGTTGGGTGGTGTGCTCATGCAGTGGGGCTACGTTGTCACATACGCTTCGCAGCAACTAAAGCCCCATGAGCATAACTACCCTACCCATGATTTAGAGCTGGCAACGGTTGTCTTAGCACTGAAGATATGGAGGCATTACCTATACGGTAAGACCTTTGAGATCTTCACGGATCATAAGAGCCTCAAGTACCTGTTTGACCAGAAGAAGCTCAACATGAGGCAGAGGCGTTGGTTAGAGCTTCTAAAGGACTACTACTGCAGCATCTCCTATTACCCAGGGAAGGCCAATGTGGTGGCTAACGCCTAGAGTTGGAAGGTGCCCGCCCACTTGGCTAGCTTACAAGCACAGAGTTGGAGACTCATGGAGGAGGTGAGCAGTTGGCGACCCCTAGTGTTCTCGCGTTTTTGTGCGGGTTTAAAGTGTATCACGTTGTAGTATAACCGACAAAACGTTTAAACAAATATAAAGAATTTTATTACTCGAAAAACTAGAGTATCCGAGGTCGAACACGGGGAGCAATCTCAGTACTTTTTAAAACCAAAGAATACAACTGTTAAGTGAAAATGAGTGATTCAAAGAGAGAATTTTAAAAAGGATTTGTAAAAGAAAATAGAATTGGATGTCTGATTTCTGTATCAGACGTCTTAAATGTAATCCCCTTTCTCTCCTCTTCTCCTTTCTGCTTCTTTCTCTTTCTGCCTTTGATTCTTGTCTCTTATTTCTTCTCCTGCCTTGCCTTCCTTCTTTCTTCTTCTTCTGATCTTTGCAGAGTCTTCACTTGGCCTCTTTTCGTTCTTCTCTGTCTTCTGCCTTGCCTTCTTCTCTTTGGTTCTCTACGAAAGCTTCTCCTTCTTTTTCTGCTACACAGCCTCTTCTTCTTTCTTCTCTTCCTTTTCTGCAGATGCTAAGTGTTCACTTCTTCCTTTGCTCCTTCCTTCCTGTGCACACCACAGCCAAAGCAAAACCTACCCCGTCCCTCTACCCAAACGTCTCTCTCTTTCTCTGCAATTTGCTCAAGGACGCTCTCCCAGAGCTACACGGGTAATCGGGTTGGCTTCGCACCCGAGACCAGGCGCACCGGCAGGTGGTGATGCGCAAGGAGTGCTCAAGGTTAGGGTCGAGTCGGATCCCGCCAGATCTGCGAGGTCAAGCCGCGGACGAGGCAGGTGTGAGGGCAGGTGAGGGACCTCACCCCTGTGCTTACGGAGGCAGTGAGCTTAAAACACAAAAACAATTTATATTATACCTGTGTTTCACGATTCCACGATGTGGGACTATCTGATCAGTCCCGATTTCACGCACGCCCGCAGAGATTCCGTCGTGCAATTGCCCCAGCTGCTGGCCTCGTAGTGCGACTTGCTGGCCTCACTCACTTCGCGACACTCGCGTGAGTCTGCTGCACCTGCAGCCTGGGATCCCTGGTGCCTGAAGCTGCTACGAGCTCCTCGCTGCTTCGGCCATCAATGGCGGCAAGAGCTACAACCTGTCCTACACAAGAACGACCTATTGGCCCAATTAGATTAGCTAGAAACCTTCGCCGTAGCACGACGAAGATGATGCGCAGTGCTGCAGGCCGCAGTGCGTGCCTAGGTCAACCTGTGGACAGAGGTGTGGGGTTGATCGGGGGGTGATTGTGGAGGTTTGGAGTGGCAGTGGAGGGGTGGACTGAGTTCCTGGTGGTGAGGCGGAGCTCACGAGAGGGTTGGCGGGTCGAGTGGAGGGGCGGAGTGGTGTGGGCGGCTCGCCGGAGGGCGGTCGGAGGCGAGGACGATGGAGGTAGTTAGGCACTGTCGGGGGGTAATTGGATAAAATAGTAGGGGGAAAAGAGAGAGGAGAGGATGGAGAGGGTATCTGGGGTGATCTGGAAGGAATGGAGGCAGCGGAGTAGACGGCGTGTAACTGCCGTCGTCGGGGAAGAAGGACCCTGAGGGAGGAAGCGGCGACGAGGATGAGGGCAGGGGCACGTGCGCTTGGTACAGCGCGACGCGGGAGGAAGCGGCGGAGTTGACTTTGCTGCTGGTATGGCAACAGAGTGAAGAGAAGGAGGGGAGGAGGTCGCCGGAGCTTACGGGTCTTTTGGCCGGAGATGGGAGAGGAAATTTGAGGGGATCTCCGTCAAATTTAAGCTTGCCCTCTGCGGCAGGCTCTGGGGAGTCTTTTATAGGTGCTGGCCGCACCTTCTAGCGCATGGAGACCGCGCAATTAACTCTGCCGGCTCGCCGGAGATGGAAGGAGGGTGGATACCCAAATCTCTCGTGCGTTTGTACGAGAGATTGGGTTCACACCAGTGATCGTGATCTGCTTTAGATGGAAGGGAATTCCTCAGAGAATCCCCCTTCCATTTCTGGGAGGGAATCTCTGAGGGATTAGAGAGTAAACCCTCTCTAAACCTCGCCGGAGCACGGTTCTGCCCTAACAATGGCGGCAGGACCGGATTGCAAAGGGGGCGAAGAACTTAGGGGGCTCTCTACAAAGATATTTAAAAGATAGGATCCAATTTGTGATTTCGGTGTACTAAATTGCAAAGTAGGTCAAGATGACCTCCCCTTAGGTCTAAATTTTGGTATAAACCTAATTTGGACATAGGGAATCCAATGTTGAAGTTGGATTTTAGGTTTGACCACGTTTGACTGGACATTTTACGTAAAAACCCAAATTAGGTTAATTGAAGAGCTATGACCCTAATCTAGGTCAAACTAGGTTCCAAAGGTCAAATTAAGTGTTCTAAACCCTAGAGGATGTTTTTCCATGATTTTTAGAGGGTTTAATTGATTTTTATTCTGACCTGAACCTTGTTAATTTAAGCAGGTCTGTTTTAGGGTTACCAAGTGTCACTTAATTTTTAGATTGCACGTAAACCCATTTCTGATTGACTCAATCCACTTTTTATCTCATTTAGACCATTTGACCTATGTTTTGCCTCTGAGAAATCCCGTTTATGTACTGCAATGGTAAAATGGCAGTTTTAACCTTTATTTCATGTTTTCTTCTCAGAGCACTTGTTCCTTCAGTTAAGCCTTCTTCTAGGTTATGTAGGAGCTTTTATCTTCTTTATTGGGTCAAAATGAGCTAGTTATGGCTCATGATGAGGCTCTCATCACCTAGCCACAGGGGTACTGCGGCAGTGATAGTGACGAAGCAGGCACGACCAAAGCTGATAGACCGTATCATTACTGGACAAAAGACTGATCTGTATTTACAAACACTACGAGATAGGGTGTTGACAGGGGACCCAGGAGACTTCACTTTTACTGATGAGATCCTGCACATGAGGGGACGTTTGTGCGTTCCTAGAGACGATGAGCTGCTGCGGGAGCTTCTAGTTGAGGTACACAGGTCCAGGTTCACCATACATCCCGGCAACACCAAGATGTACCATGATCTGCGACGTGACTTCTGGTGGAGGGGGATGAAGCGAGATGTGGGTGAGTTTGTTCAGTAGTGTTTGGTATGCCAGTAGGTGAAGGTCGAGCACCAGAGGCCTGCAGGGCCACTACAGCCACTTCCTATGCTAGAGTAGAAGTGGGAGAGTATCACTATGGACCTGGTAGTGGGGCTATCGGTTACATAGCGGGGACACGATGCAATTTGGGTGATAGTGGATAGATTGACGAAGACATCACGGTTTTTGCCGATCCGAGTCACCTTTGGGCCAGCACAATTAGCAGAGTGTCACATCAGAGATGTGGTGCGCCTTCACGGAGTCCCTCGTGAGATCGCATTCGATCGAGATATCCATTTCACTTCCTAGTTTTGGACAGAGTTCCAGCAGGCCTTGGGGACCCGTTTGAGGTTCAATACTGCCTACCACCCTAATTGTACAGCAAAGATACATCAGTAAATATGCCATCTTGTGTTATTTCCTAGCATTACCCATACATCTTATGTAGCCCTACTTGCATTTGTAAATATATACTTGCATGCATTTATAAAGAGGGGAAGAGAGTGAGAATAAATGGCCATCCAATCCACTTCCATTATTACATTTTCCTTGAGTGTGGCATTGCAATTTCACCATTTCTCTTTTTTTTATTTTCTTTTTCTCTTTCTCATTTCATGCGGCTGTAAGGCATGGTGCGTCGCACCTCTCCTCGCCACTCCTCCTGCCAACAACATGGGGAGAGGCGTGCTCTCCCTCTTTAAAATACCATCCACTCCCCCTTGCTACGAGCCGGCATCCAACCTTCATATAGACCCACCACCACCCTTAGACAACCGCTGGCCACCCTCCTTGCTTCTCCCTCTCCATACACAGTTCCTCTTCTCACAAGTTGAGAAGAGGCACACCATGTGCACGAGAAAGCTCACAGTGGTCTCAGACCACCGCAGTGAGTCCCACCACCGCCCAACTCCGTCGTGAGTAGGTGGGTGTGGTGGCTTCTTGCTTTGCTTTTTTATTTGCATTTTTCTTTTTTTTTCATTTTGTTGCTGTTCTTCTCCTCCGCCATTAATGTAGAGCTCCAAGCTCTGAAGCTTCAGCACCTTCAGCACCTCCTGCCGGTCATCGCTAGCCCCAGGCAGACCGCACGAAGCCTCTTTCCATGCGCGAAGGTGGTCCATAGCACCAGTCGTATGCCAAACCTGCTCTAGCCGGTCGCTAGACCGCGCACGCATTGTAGCGTGCGGTCTGCGCGACACTGTAGCCACCGTCTCACTTCTCACTTAGCCGGTGGCAACGTCGCTCTCTCTCCTCGCCCACACCCGCTCCAGTTGGTCACCGCGTCCCCACCCTCAATGCTGTGTGCTGCACTCCGCAGAGCGGTGCACTTCATCCTGTGCAGCAGTGCGCTGCGCCTCACATGCTCGCACGCACGCTTTTGCCTTCGCCTTTGTGCCCGTGCACCAGCGTGCCTCTAGACGTCGCCCCACGCAGCAGACATCTTAAATGGCTACTCCTCCTCCAGTGCACACACACACACTTACACACACACGCACCCTTACACATACACACAGACACTCACACACTCATGCATACACACACATATATATACACAGTCACATACTCTCACCCTCACATATATTTACATATACATAAATATATATACATATTTATATATATATATATATACATATACACACACACACACATATATATATAGTCATAGAGATATATATATATACATATACATATATACTTATATATATCCACTTATCCACATTCTCCTATACACATATTCACCTCACATACACTACCCATATACCCGTGCACTCACCCCTCCACCGCGTATCGTATCGCGGGAATATTCGCACCAGTTGCTGATATTCCCCGATACCCACGCAAAGCAAGCGCGTCCACCCACACTCACACACATTCGCTCCACACTCCACGCGACACTTAGTCTTGTTGATTGCATCTTGCTAGACGTGGATCAACTTGACACCGTGCTACATCCCATTCACATTTCCATCTTCACCCCTATCTATATAACATCTATATAACTATACATATTCTATATCTACTATATATACATATATAGATATACTAAGCTAAGTATTTCTTTTTATTGCATTCTATTTTTGCTTTCAATTTGTCTTTTCTTCCTGTTACTAAAAAGACTAAAAAATATATAAAATAGAAAAGATAAATCTTGATTTGCAAGCACACGGTCTCGCATGTGGCGAGAGGATTCATTGTATTTTGGCGTATAGCCAAGGACCTATTTGAGGGTGTGCCTCAAGAACAAGTTTATCAAGAAAAAAAAACCTAAAAATCAAGAAAATCAAAAACATAATAAACACAAGGAAGAGATATGTTTTAGGAAAGACGTAGAAACTTCGCAAATCTCCTAATCCCCGCCTCCCTAAGATCGACCCTGGGCCTAAAGGTGATCAAACTAAAATCAAATAGGCTAGGTTAAAAATTTTGTGAAACTGGTGTAGACTCGACTTAGGTTAACTTACTATACTCATTTTGACATTAATATCACCATTTTAATAAAACCTATTCGAGTACGCACCACACTTTTCTGGCGCCGCTACTGGGGAGGCATTATTTGAAGTAAGTTTCTACTCTCTTCCTTTGATTTTCTCTTCTCCCACCCTTCTCTTCACGGGTGTTTTGTTTGTTTGTGTGCAAGTATACCTGTTGCAAGGAGGAGACATGTAGAGGAGGTTGGAGATGTGGGCAAATCCAAGATAGGTGCGAGAACGTGAAGTCACTGGCACCGCATTCGAGCTTCGCCCACCTTGCTGAGGAGGTAGGTGTCGCCCTCTTCGTAACTTAGGTCATCTTGTCACCTTAAAAAAAAAAAAACCTAAAAACACTTATTAGGAATTTCTTGGGGTGAGTGGACTAAAACCACTTGTTGATTGTTTGCTATCACCCCCATCGCCCCTTGATTTCCCGCAAACTTCGCATAGCGAAAATCCAAGAATGTTGATTCTTGGATCTTTCATTGTGTGAAGTTTTCTTTGAGGCAAGATAAAAATTGATTGATTGCCATCCTTCCTTGCCTCATTTATTCACATTTCGGGATCACATTTTTGGTGGGGTGACTTGGAATTGAGTGGATTCCAACCCCACCACGACTCTTCATTTGCCTTAGATTCGATCCCGAATATATCAACCCCAACATTTTCATTTTTTTTACATCATTTAGTGGTTAAGCCTTGTGTGGATTATCCCATTTTGGAGATTAGGAGCACTTGAATTAAAGTGTTTTGGCTCCCTTTCACATTGAATTAAAATAAACTCGTGCATCCACACTTAGAAATTTCCATCTAGGGAAGCCCAATGAATTTTAGCATGCATTAACTAATTCACATTGAACAAGGGGTTGTTGAGCATAAAGAACTTGTGTTTTCTCGAAACCCGGAGGTTGGTTGAATCGGCAATTCAGTGGAATCCTAAAATCCATACTACTTAAGGTTGAAATTCTAAAAGCCATTCACCATCTAAAACTTCAATTCAGAGAGATTTCCCATTGCATGCTTGATTTACACACTCTTAAAATCAATGCACTTGGGCATTACCCGTATACAACACCCTTCACATTCCTGGAGCACTTGATCCTAAGCCTCTAAATTAAAACTGCTAGCAACTTGACCCCTCTTAAGGATTGGAGGTCTACTTACCTAAGTGTAGCGCCTACGTGCTGGTGTGGGTTCCCACATGTTATCGGCTATCTAAGACTAGGGCAAACTGCCTTTCAATCTAGCTCGGTGGTTCCGCGTTGCTCTCATTTGGTTCCATAGGTAGTGATAGTAGATAATTTAGATATTTAGGTCTAAAGGCACATTGTAGAGGTTATGAAATTGATTACTTTGATTTGTCATCAAGTGTATCCTTACGACATTTTTTTCTCTCATCCCCTTTCCCTTCTCATCTCCCCAATTCTTCTTGCGGCAGTTCATGTTTGAGAGGAGGTTATAAAACCCTGAATTGTTTGAATTGTCTGATAATTCTAGAAGGATAGAAACTGGTGAATCGTCATCCTCCTCTACAAACATGGCTGCATGCCCACTTCCAAATCCAGAGGGAGGAAACCGCCCCCCTCCAATCCCACCAGGTGGTGGTGGAGCTGTAGACCCCATAACCCGCCTCCAAGCCCAAATGGCACTGTATAATGAATAAATCAAGGCCATAAGGGAAACATTGGAGGAAATGAAATGCCCTCCCCCTGAAAGGGAGGAACTCAGGTCTCTTAGTTCTTATCAAAATCCCGCTGCTACAGAGACCATTGGGCCAATTTGGGTCCCCATGGGCGGGGACGATTTTGAATTAAAACCAAATGTCATTGGCCTAATTAACTTTCACTTCCATGGCCTTGCAAGTGAAGATCTCTTTCTTCAATTGGAAGACTTAACCCGATTAGTTGAAACTGTTAAACCAAGAAACATCAGGTTATCAATTGTTCTCATGAAAATGTTCCAATTTTCGTTGTAAGACAAAGCATCGCAGTGCTTGCGTACCCTTGGGAGAACCATCCATTCTTGGGAAGAGATGCGCACAACATTTCTCAAGAAATTCTTCCCAATCGGACGAACCAATGCGCTTTGCCGAGCTATAACTTCGTTCGTGCAACAAAACGATGAGCAATTTCATGAGGCTTGAGAGGTATAATGACCTCCTAAGGAAGTGCCCTCATCATGGTCTTCCAAAGTGGCATATAACCCAAATCTTCTATTATGGGATAAATGAGACTTTGTGACAGATCGCCGACGCTTCCTGCGGAGGGAACTTTATGAATAAAGACGAGAATGGAGTATTTGAATTATTTGAGAACATGAGTGAAAACTCAATGAATAATGCCTCCATTGTCGCCTTTAATCATACCAGCATGCCCCGCAATGTTCACGAAGTTGACACGGGACCCTCCCATTCATCTACAGATCTTAACTTAATTGCACAAAAATTGGATGAAGTCTCTGTCGTGCACAAGAAGTTGGACAAGCTTCTGGCCAACCCCGCCCGCTCTATGGAAAACACCTCCACTCCATCACTTCGTCACAACCTTAATCCTTCCAATACCAGGCTGATTCCCAAGAACCCTGTGAGACCATCCTTACCGAGTATCATGTCGAGCGATTCAGTAAGCAATGTGGACCTAGCTTCTGCAAGCCAGTATTTTGACACGGAGGACCAAGCCTCCGTGTGCTCGGATGCATATACGCATGCAGACTCGTCTTCTGGTTTAGAAGACGCTTGTGCCCTGGGGAACAACCCATTTTCGGCTACTTATAACCTATGGTGGCGAAATCATCCTAATTTCACATGGTTCAGTAACCCACAGCACCAAAACCCCTTTAGTGGACCAATGCGATCGTCTGCACCCGTCATTCCAAGGGCCCGGTATAATCCTATGGCAAATACGCCATCAAGTCCTTGCACACCTCAAACAGAACACGCATCAAGTCCTCTTGATAAACTGTTGCGAATGATGGCGAAAATGTCCAAGCGTCATGATGAAAATATGACCTCTCTTCAGCACCAATTGGCGCAGCAGAATGCTGAGATCAGTCAACTACGCATGATGACTCGATCTCAGGGCACTCTTCCAGCCCAACCGGTCCCTAACCCGCGAAATTTTGTACCCCGTGGTCCACAACCACAGGTACGACCATCTCAGGGGCAGGTTCATCAAATTATGCAAGCTCCGAGCACTCCACCAGGATTCCAGGCTAATCCCGCAGCAACACATCACCCTTATGTCCCTATTGCGAACCCTCCTCTGCCCTATGATCCCACTGGACCCGTGACATCCAATGCGATTACTATGAGGAGTGGTAAGCAAACCGTCGATCTGCCTCGACCTGATCCTGGACCATCTTCTTCATCGCCTTCTCATTTGGGATGCACACCACATTCTCGTGAGGACGATACACCCAAACTGGTGCCAAAATCGGTCCCATTCCCTGAAGCTCTACTGAGGGAGCCAAAAGGCAGAAAAAAGGATATGCAGGCCTTTGATAACCTGTGTAATTTATTCAGGGATGTTGAGATCAAAGTACCCCTGTTGGAGGCTATCGACCATATACCAACTGTCGCCTGATTTTTCAAAGACTACACTACACCCAGGTGACAGTCAAAGAAAACAAAGAATCTGGTGGTCCTCTCACCTCATGTGAGTTGTACTGTACTATCAAATCTACCACCGAAGCAGAAAGATCTGGGCACACCGCTTATTTCATATAGCAACCAAGGCTGCAATTTTAACCGTGCTCTGTTTGATATAGGATCTTCAATCAATCTTATACCAACCATCATGCTCGAGAAATTTACCTTAGGAAATCTGAAACCCACCCCTGTCACATTGCAGCTGGCAAATCGTTCTGTCAAAATACCGAAGGGTGTGGTGGAAGACGTGGTGGTTAGGGTCAACAGTCTCTGTTTTCCTGTTGACTTTCTTATTTTGGATATGGAAGTCCCTAGCTCACTTTCTGATTGTTCGATCATCCTTGGTTGACCTTTCTTGGCCACAACCCGCACCCATATTGACTGTGGGTCGGGTTGCATTGAGATCGTCGTTGGCTTTAAGAAGCTCAAGCTGAACATCTTCAAGGCCGCCAAGAATTTTAATTGCGATTGCATCGAGGATGACAGTCTGACGAGGACATGGCCGTCAGCACGTGTATCAGACTAATAGGGACCTATTCTGACTACTGTGGATTACCCCTGAACACAGACCATTGCCTGACTAATATATATTGTGACATTTCCCCATCCCTCCCCTTACCCTTACCTTCTCCTGACCAGACTTCTGACGAGGTTTTCTCTACCTCCCACACATCGTGGTCTGAGTCATATCTGGGCTGCTCACCTCCGGTCCACCCCCTTGAAGATCGGATTGCCCTTTCTTTCTCACCAAATCAGGCAGACATGCGACTCCACACTGGGACCTTGAGCCCAAATACTGATCATCGGGGCTCTCCTTTCTTGGATCCATCAATCTAAGATGCCCCTCTTCTTGGCCAATCTGAGGGCCAACTTCTTTCTCTTGCCCTTCTTTCTTTTGATCCGCTTGGGACACGGTTGTCCCAAGAAATGCCAGATCTTTCTCCATCCACTCCCGAGCTGAAAGCACTGCCTGACAAGCTTAAATATGCTTTTCTAGAACCAATGAAATGCTCCCCATAATTATTAGTTCAAAATTGACCAGGGAGCAAGAGTGCAAGCTAATAAAAGTCCTCATGGAACACAAGGTAGCCATTGGAAGGTCCTTATCTAACTTAACTGGCATTAGCCCCTCCTACTGCACTCACCGTATATATACGTAGGAGGAGGCTCGACCTTCCCGCGAGATGCAGCAACGTCTCAACCCTAACATGTGGGAGGTTGTTAAAAAGGAAATCATTAAGTGGCTTGATGCGGGTATAATCTACTTGATCAACGACAGCCCCTGGGTGAGCCCGATTCATGTCGTGCCCAAAAAGGCGGGACTCACCATTCATGTCAATGACAAGGGCGAATCCATCCCTACACGCACTCCTACATCTTGGAGAGTGTGTGTAGATTAGAGGAAACTAAATGCTGCAACAAAGAAATACCATTTTCCGCTATCTTTTATTGACCAAATTTTGGAGCGGTTAGCGGGAAATAAATTTTTCTATTTCCTAGATGGATTCTTTGGATATAACTAGGTGGCTATTGACCCCTGGGACCAAGAGAAAACCACATTCACCTGTCCCTTTGGCACCTTTACATTTAGAAGGATGCCATTCGGACTTTGTAATGAGCCAGCAACTTTCCAAAGATGTATGCTGGCGATATTTCATGATATGGTGGGTGACTTTCTTGAGGTCTTCATGGATGACTTCTCGGTCTTCGAACCTTCATTTGATGATTGTCTTGCAAACCTGACTCGCATCCTTCGGAGATGTATTGATGTGAACCTTGTGCTTTCTTGGGAGAAAATCATTTTATGGTACACGAGGGGATTGTTCTGAGCCACATCATCTCTGATAGGGGTATTGAGGTTGACAGAGCTAAGCTTGATGTGATTGCTGATTTACCTGTGCCTAGTTCTGTCAAGCAAATCCGCTCCTTCTTAGAACACGTCAATTTCTATAGGAGATTCATCAAAGACATCTCCAAGATTTCTAGACCTTTAATTCATCTCCTATCGATCAACGTACCCTTTGATATGGGCCCTGACTGTATGCGAGTATTCACGCAACTGCGTTAGGCTGTCACCAAGGCCCCTGTTATCCAGCCACCTGACTGGTCCCTCGACTTTGAACTCATGTGTAACGCTTTCGACCTTGCAGTCGGAGCCATCCTAGGACAAAGACGCGATAGAGACCCCTTTGTGGTGTACTACGCCAGTAAGACGTTGGATGAGGCCCAGCGTAATTATACAACTACTGAGAAAGAACTACTAGCAGTCGTCTTTGGGCTAGAGAAATTCCGCTCTTACCTTCTGGGCTCACATGTTAGTGTATTCACTGATCACGCCGCCATTCGTCATCTCATGCACAAAAAGGATGCTAAGCCTAGACTGATACGTTGGATCCTTTTCTCTAAGAATTTGACCTTGACATCCGCAATAAGGTCGAAGCCCAGAATGTGGTTGCTGATCATCTCTCGAGATTGGACCCCGACCACATTGGACTTACCCTGTCGATTAATGAGGCTTTTCCTGATGAGCACCTACTGGCAATTAATGTGGCAAGTGGACCTTGGTATGTCGACATTGCCAATTACCTTGCTTTTGGCTCCCTTCCACATGGCTGGCCTAAAAACCAACGCTAGCCTCTTATTGTAGAAGCAAAGTATTATTTCTGGGATAATCCACTACTTTTTCGAGTAGACGCTGACCAGATCATCCGTTGCTACATTCCTAACAATGAATTCCCTAATGTACTATCCTTTTGTCATGATCAGGCCTGTGGAAGCCATTTCTCTAGGAGGAAAACTGCAGCCAAGGTGTTGCAGTGAGGTTTCTTTTGGCCCTCCCTTCACCAAGATTCACACAATTATGCTAAACGTTGCACTAGGTGCCAGTCATTAGGGTCAATGTCATGTCGTGACATGACGCCCTTGCAACCCATCCTAGCTGTTGAAATCTTTGACATTTGGGGAATTGATTTCATGGGTCCCTTTCCGCCTTCCAACGGCTTTGAATACATCCTCGTTGCTATTGATTATGTTTCGAAATGGATCGAGGCTATTCCCACGCATCATGCTGACCATGTCATATCTACTCGATTTATCAAAGACCACATTTTTGCATGCTTTGGGATCCCTCGAGCCATTATCTCTGATGGAGGAAGTCATTTCACCCATGCTTCTTTTCGGGCACTTCTGAGGAAATATGGAGTCCACCATCATATCGCATCTCCGTATCATCCTTAGACGAACGACCAGGCTGAGGTGTCGAATAGAAAAATCAAGCAAATTCTCTAGAAAATGGTTCGGCCTGACCGTAATGATTGGTCCGACAAGCTGATTGACACACTTTGGGCGTATCGAACCGCCTTCAAGGCTCCCCTTGGTATGTCTCCTTATAGAATTGTTTACAGGAAGCCTTGTCATTTGCCCGTTGAGCTAGAGCATCGCACTTATTAGGCGGTTCGCCAATGTAACCTCGACCCAGACCTGTGTGGTCGAGAAAGGAAACTCCAACTCCAGGAGCTGGAAGAGCTCCGTCGTGAGGCCTTACACACATGCTTAGGTCAAATGTCCATTTGTATCTGTGCGCCAAGCGCTTACGATTGAAATGCCCTTTGCACAAAAACGTTTTATACCAAGGCGGCCGCTCGTGGTTTCTCGATGTGGGACTATGTTTCCCCGTTCCTGAGCGAACTTCAAATGGGGATAACTCCTAGCTCAGAGCTCCAATTCAAGCAAACAAAAGCTTGTTGGAAAGCTCTTGAGTTGCTCTATAAAATTATAGTGTCAATTTAATGTTAAGGGGAAGATTTCCTCTTCAATTTGAAGAGCGAAGTTATAGGTTTTCTACAGGTATTTTGACATGGAAATGGAATTGATGTTAAAAAGTCCTCAATCTGGGCTTTAGCTCCTAGTTAAGGTTCTAAATAGGTTCTATAGAGTATTCTGCAACTTCAGATGTAGGTTTTGAACTCTTAAAAGCTTCAGGAAACACAGAGAAGGTCGAAGCTTCTCTGAAAGCTTTAGAGAATGTAATTAGACTTAAGAAAGACCTAACAGACATCTACAGTCATGTTCAATCAATTGAAACAACTTCTAAGGGTTGTTATCAACTCTTCTAGGTAGAAATCGCAATCAAAGCACAATAAAAATTCACTGCCAATAGTTTGGGTTCAAAAACAACCCAAACTGGCAGTAATTGAAATCTCATCAAATTACCTATCTGAGCTCGTCCAATTCACCTTTAAAATCGTTCAAATGAATCTCAGAATCAATTCAAGCTCATCAATTCAACATATTGAACTCAGAATCAAGGTATCAACCTCAGGTTTGACTGGAAAGCCTTCAGATTTGACTTTCTATTCTAAGCCTTTTCTCAAGAAATTAACACCTAAAATAGCATCTTCTCAACCCCAGGAACTTTCTTAGACCCTTAGATTTTTGGACTTAGGAATCTAGGGTTTCAGGCTCGTCGCCTGAACTCTAAATGGAGTTTGTTTGTTAGAACAACCCATAGGTTGTTATAGTGCTCTAAGGCTAGGAATGACTTCAGTGCATTGCACTGAAGCTTCTAGATCCATTAAATGCGTCTTTAAGCTTTCTAATAGACTTCTCCAACTCCGGTGGAGTTGGAGAAGACAAACTTCTAACTACAGCTCCAGATATTAAAACTTCAAATAAATGACCTCAAAATGATCAATTATCCATATTTTACCATTCTGGAGCTTCTTGTTGAGTTCTATAGGCTAAAGAATAGTTCCAACTCGCTGAAGCTCACCGGAGCTCCGGTGAGTCCAGAAAAAGTGCAAATTATGTATAGAAAGAGAAAGTGTGCCATTTTTTACTTGAAAAGATTCTTGAGGTTACAAGGAACCTCAGTGGAGTACAACTCGTCGCTTTGGTTTTAAATTCTAGATGTTGTAGTAAAAAAAAGCTTCTACCAATTTACAATTTATTACTCGGAATTAAAAGTTTCTCGAGGTCGAACTCAGGGAGCTAACTATGATTCCAGAAGCATATGAATTCACAATATAAAGTGTTTTACAAAAATTAAGACAAAGGAGAGAGAGAAAGAGAGAGAGCAAAAATTCTCTTCTTGGCTTTTTCTTCTTCTCTCTTCTTCTCTTCAGCCAGCTCTCTTCTTCAGCTTGTCTTCTTCTTCTTTTCTTTGCTGCAAAGGCTTCCTTTTCTTTCTTTCCTTTCTTCAGTTGCTAAGTCCTTCTTCTTCTTCCTTCTTCTTCTCTTCTCTGATTTTCTTCTGCATCTTCTTCTTTCCTTCAGAGGTTCCCTCCTCTTTTCTCTTTCTTTTTCTCTGGCCTGTCCTCTGCTCCTCTCTTCTACTTCACTCCTTCCTTTCTTTCCGACGTCTGATTCAGAAATCAGACGCCTTAACTGCGCTATTGCTACAGTGCCCCTGCTCTTTTCTTTTCTTCAGCTTCTTTCCTTCCTTCCTTCCTTCTCCTTTCTTTCTCTTCGTGGCTAAGTCCTAGTTGCAGCTCTTCCTCTTTCTTTCTTCCTTCTTCTCTTCAGCAGTGCCTTGCTTCTTCCTCCCTCACTTGTTCTCTGCACACACACACACAAGCTCAGCGCAAAACCTACCCTACCCTCTCTCCGCGTCTCACTCTCTCTAGGGTACGCTCTCCCAGAGCCGGGTTATCGAGTCGGGTAGCGTGCCCGGGTCCAGGCGCATCGGCGTGGGTGGTGCGCGAGGAGTGAATAGGAGGGTGTCGGGTCGGGTCGCGTCTGATCCGTGTGATGAGCTCACAGACGAGGGCGGTGAATAGGTGAGGGACCTCACCCCGTGTGTATTTGGAGGTGACCAGCTAATGTCACTTTTTCAATTTATGTGGGACTAAAGTCCCACCTCTGCTCGGCGCACCCGCAGGCGAGAAGCTGCTGTCAATTGGGTAGCAACGAAGGCTTCGCACCCCCATTGAAGGCATGGGCACACTCGTAGAAATACCCCACGTTGCCTGGAGCCTTCACCTGGTGCTGAAGAGGCCTGGAGCTGCTCACCAAGCAGCTCCTGCTGTCTGTCAATGGCGGCGAGGAGGCCGAGACCTGAAAGCACGAAGACGGCCTCACGTCCACATCAGACAACTCAGGAAGCTTCGCCAGAGGACGGCGAAGGCAGTGCGGGGGTCGTCGTGGCGGGAAAGTGGCTGTGGCTGTGTGCCTATGGCACACTGCAGAGGTGCAGGTGGGTGTGTTCGAGGGGTGGTTTGAGGGTGAAGGGCGGTGAATGGAGTAGGGGAAACGCTTGAGTGGAGTGAGGGGGAGCTTCTGGGCTTGTCAGCGAGGGGTGGGATGGCCTGTGGAGGTGGAGCAACCTCGCCGAAGATGGTGGCCGAAGGTGGAGCTGATGGAGGTGGTAGTGGCGGCCGAGGGGTCTAAAGTATCAATTTAAGAGGGGAAAAGTAAGAGGAGAGTAAGAAAAAGGTTCCTACCTACTTAATCGACAAAGAGGGAGAGTAAGACGCCCGGCGCATGCCTACCGGAGCTAGGGACGAAGGTGCCCAGAAGAGGAGTAACGGCGACGAGGAGCTGATCTGGAGACGCCAGCTGGTGCGGCCTGGCGTGGGAAGACGAGGCAGGGTGAGCTCTACTGCAGGTATGGCAGCAGAGCGACGAGGAGGAGGAGGAAAGATCGTCGGAAGCTTGGGTTGTCTGACTAGAGCGAGAGGAGACGAAGTAGGGGGGTTTTCTCGGCCAAAGCTAGCTTGAAGGAGACGATTGCCCCTGCCGCTCCTTATAAAGGTGCTGGCGAAAAGAGGGTCTCGAGGGAGCGACGTGGGGAGCTCACCGGAGATGGTCGAAGATGGAGACCCATGCCTTTCATGCATTCGCACGAGAGGCATGGGCAGCCGCAGATCACAGGGGAGGGTCCCTGCAACAGAGGATGACGTAGGGAACCCCCCGTTCGTTCCTGAGATCGGTTGCCATACCCTGCGCGGCGTCATCCTCCGCGTAAGGTCGCCGGAGGTATGGTGCCTGCGCAGGGTGGCAGGGAGGACCGTTATGCAAAGAATGAAGGGGAAGATAGGGGGCTAAATGTAAGGTTTTGAAAAGATAAGGGTCAAAAAGTAATTCAAGAGGACCAATTTGTAAAGTCAGTCAAGATGGTCTTCTCTTAGGCCCAAGTTTTTGTACCAACCTAATCTGAACCTAAGGAATTCAATGGTGTAATTTGATTTTAGGTTTGACCACGTTTGACTTGTCAATTTGCGCAAGAACCCAAATTAGGTCAAAATTTGGACATGGTTCTCAATTTAGGTCAAAATAGTTTGCAAAGGCCAAATTGAATGTTCTAAGCACTAGGGAGTATTTTTCCATGAATTTTAGAGGGTTTAGTTGATTTTTAATCTTCCTAAAACCTCGTGAATTAAAGAGGGTTTGTTTTTAGGGTTACAGAATGTCATTTAATTCCTAGAAGTTGCTATAACCCTTTTCAGATCAAAACATCTCACTTCCTTCCTTATTAAGCTTATTTGACCTGTGTTTAGACCCTTAAATACCCTGTTTGTGTACTGCATTAGTAAAATTACAGTTTTACCCCTTATGACTTGTTTTATTCTTCAATTCAGATTTCTCTGAGTTAGGCTTTTCTTTAGGTTTTGTAGGAGCTTTTTCACACTTATTTAGATCAAATTGTGCTAGTTAAGGTTCATGATGAGGCTCTCATTATACCCCCATGCCTAGCTTTTGCTAGTCCCTTAGCAAAATTTTAAGGTTTTAACCTTTGTTCTAGACCACGAATTTCTTATCGAGTTTTAATAAGTGCTTGTTCTTTTGTATCCTTGATTAGGTCAGAATGCCAATCATAGGCCTAAAAGGTACTCTAGTACCAACCAAGATCCAGATCTGTCCAACTTTAGCCTCAGTCCTTAGCAAAGGTTTTTAAGATCTGCAGGAACTAACCTAAGGTTTATTGGACTTCGTGGTTAAAGCACACGTGCTTGAGATAATTTTAGCCTCAGTTCAGTTCGCAGTGCATTTTGTAAGAGAGAAAGGTAGAAGATTTATATGTTTGGAGAGTTTTCTCTCTCTTTTTCTTTTTAATTCTAGCTTAGGATTGGCTTCTCAACATGGTCTATATCGGATTCCTTGTCCCCATCATCAATCCTCAAGGGCCCCTGGCAGTCGATGCTTCGAGATAGCACCGCCCATGGTAACCCCCAGAACCCTGGCTTTTGAGATTTTGAGATAATCCCGTCCATGGTGTTCCGTGGCCGAATTCATACCCTGGCAATTGACACTTCGTGATAATGCCATCCATGGAATCTGAACCAGCAGAGTGCTTACATGCCCCCAGTAGGATATGTAAATATCCTAAGAGACAAGCACCGAGGAGATGATATTTTGTTACGCGTCTTCGAGGAGAATTTCCCACCTCTCCGCGCTGGGAACTCGTCCAAATCAACTTGTGTTGATCAGCCGCTCCTACTCTATGTGACAATTTCATAATTTTTGAAACACTTCTGCGTGATTTTGATACTTATGCTTACCGAACCAGACTGTGTGTGTAAATTTGGGTGCTCAGGTTACTGAGTCCCGTAAATCAAAAGTTAGTTAACGAGGCCAAATACTCCCTAAGCCTTGGACCTAATACTTAAGCTTTTCATTCTCCTCAACCTCTTGAGGAATATCTAGATCTTAATGGGTACTGAGAGTCTATCCAAGAATGCCTAAGATTTGCGTTCTTACTAATCTTACTGTGCACTTTCCTTTTCTTTTCCTGAATGTAGTCTAGAACTTAGGTTAATCCCTTAATTTCTTACTAATGACTATCTCTTTTCTTTTCCTGAATGTGGTCTAGAACTTATGTTAATATCTTAATTTCTTACTAATGACTATCTCTTTTCTTTCATTTTGTGCTCCTTTTTATCATTTTGTTCTTTTTCTCCTCCTTTGTAAAGTCCACAAAAATTTCTTTCCTCCTCTCATTTTATTATTCTTTTTCAAATTTTTTTTAAATTTTTATGGTGTTTTTGGTATATGTGAATTTCTTTTATTTAAAACCTTTTCTTACGAGTTTTGCACTTTCATATCCCCCCATGCCTAAGATTTGCAATGTCCTCATTGTAACTTAGGAGGGTTTTTATTTAGCTTAGTTTATACATTAGGACAGATATTTTGGTGAGTGAATGGGTCGAGGTGGCTGTTGTGAACGATTTCTAATCTTAGATGCAAGCACCTGAGGTCGAGTCGGTTGTCCTAAAGGATGAACCTTAAGCACGAAGAGGTGTCAGAAAAGGTTTCGGGTTTTTCCAAAAAAAATGACGGGCTGCCTCCCATTGAACGCTGAGTTTTACGCCATCGGCTGGGTGCAATATGCTCAGGGAGAATGGAGGACAAATGATGACTCAGCCAAATATGTAGAGGTTACATCGATGAACAATTTGAGTCTCTGACTGTTCACGATGAAAGGTTCGGAATCGTGGCTGAGCGGACTGATTTCGACAGCTCCATTTCCAAAAACCTGTCGGACAAGATATGGTCCGACCCACTTGGATCGTAGTTTCTGTTATAACCAGGGCATCAAGCGTCGTTTAAGACGTCTGGGAAGTGGTCCATACATCTGGTCAGACGTCTGGAATTAAATTTTTTCGGCGTACGGGTTCGCGTCTGCGTGCATGAGCACACAGACTGAACCCGCCGCCCTCCTCCTTCTCTTTCCTCCCTCCCTGCAGACGCAACCTTTTCCTCTCTCTCTCTCTCCCCATGGCTGCCTTCAAATACACCTCTCTCTCCCTCACCCTCACTCCACCGCCTTCTTCTTCTTCTTCTCCCTGTCAGCGAGAGCGTAAGCGAGCGAGGGCGGCAGCAGCGGCTGCTGCGAGTGTGTGGGGAGGAGGGGCTGCTGCGAGAGGAAGAGAGAGCTTGACCGCGAGGGTGTGAGCTCGCTAGAGCAGCCAGAGCCAACCAGTGGGTGCACAACAAGCGTGTGGTGCTGGGGAGGAGTTGCTGTATCTCAGGCAGCAAGTGGGCGCGGCGTTGCACGGCCGTGCGCTGCGGGCGGAGAGCGAGAAGGCCCTGATTTTGGGAAAATTTCCCAAAATCAGACGTCTGGACTTACATCTAGACGACGCAAGAGACGTCTGGAGGAAGGTCCAAACGTCTGAAAGGTACGTTATTTTTACCTTCTGCTACTTTCGCGTGTACGACCATGCAGCCGTTCCGCCGAAGTCTTCTGCATTCCTTTCGTGTTGAGAACGGGCATGTGTGTGTACAGGACTTGTTCAGGATGGCGCAAGGTCACGCCATCCCACACAGATCGGACGTCTGGGCATAGCACCAGACGACGGGGAGGGTCTCCAGACGTCCGGAGTGACAGTCGGACATCTGGAAACTAAGTCCAGACGGTTCAGCGGGCTTCTGGACGTCTGAAGGACCGTGCAGATCAAGGTATGACCTGAGCTATCATTTAAGACGTCTGGAAGAAGTTCCAGACGTCTGATTTTGGGCAGACTTGTCGTTGTTGACCCGTTTAGGGTCCGTTCGGAGTCCGTTTTCCACGTTTTAAGTCTCGTTCTTCTCATATTTAGTTCCTCTACCTATTTACAGTAATTGTATAATGTTCTGAGTAGCTCCTTGTATTTGATCCTTGTGTTAGGATCCCGTTCCGTTGCGGCTCTGGGGGTTGCGGAGGCGCGCGGGCTTGCCGATCACGCCCCTAGTACTCCCGATTTTGCGGGTAGAGTGGCCCTTTCAATTATTTATCAAAAAATTATGCACTTGTGAAATAATTAATAGAGTCTAGGGTATTGCATGAACCCTAGGAATGAAAAACTAGATTGAATGATAGATCCTAGGGTAATGCATGAATCCTAGGACTGGAAAACTAGATTGAATGGTAGATCCTAGGGTATGGCATGAATCCTAGGACTGGAAAACTAGATTGAATATATATACATTGCAGTCTTGGAAAAGTAGAAAGGAAATGATAACTGCCTGTAATTGGTTAACAGCTGCCTGATTATGAATGAATAATTACGTTTGAGAACATGGGCTATATAGATAAAAAGCTGAAAAGATGAAACCTAAATTGGCTGAGTTGAAAGAGCACGAACCCTACAGGGAATTAGGAGTAGAACTCCGGGAAAGTGAATGGAATAGAATTGGGGAAGTGAGCTGGCCCTTGAGTATGGAGTACCAAGAAGAGCGACTGTCCCCCTGTTTAGTGTAGAGCGGAGCTAGCCGCCCCAGGGACCCGGGGTAGGTCTGGCCACTTTGTACCGACTTTTGGCCCTCGTGTACACAGTACTGAGGAGAACTACTAGTGTAGGGAGAGCACTAGCTACCCCACGGGCCCCGAGGTTCTGCTAGCCCTCCTACACCGACTTGTTTGGCCCACTGGGCAAACCAGGGTAGTCAGGCGAGGGTGCGCGGACTGTGGAGGGGCAAGACCCCTGTTTGGTTACTGTGGAGGGGCTGGACCCCTGTTACTAAGAGGGCTCTGTCCTATACTGGTTCCGTGCTGTGCTTTGGGTGCACCCGTTAACGGAAACGATTGACCGCGTGCCAGTGCGGGGTAGCTACCTGTGCGTTTATCGCGCGTGCCATAGTCACCATTACATCTGTCAGCGACCTTGGGGTGGTTGACTGAGGGTAGGACTACCACGGGGGACTCTCCCGGCCAAGAGAGCACTACGTGCTACTTCTACTTTTCGGAAAAAACTGCAATCAAGATCGTTCCCACGAGGAACATTCAAGATCAAGAGAAGAATCTGAGGGATAATTCGATAACGAGTAAACGGAAAATATAAAGAAAGAAATTAAAAATATAACAGCTACTGTCCACCTTACTGTTTCTTAGCTTTTAGTTGCCACTCTACTCAGCGTTTCGCTGACGTGTCACCTTTGTTACCTTTTGAGGACCAGGTGTTGAGCAGCCAGAGTCGGTGGCTGCAGAGGGCACTGGGCCTAGTAGAGCCCAATAGTGTTACTTGTGTAGTACCCACTGTACTTTTTTTTCTGTTGTAGTGAGTTGCTTATGTTACCCTGTACTCTTTTCATTGTAAGCTTCATGTTTATGTACATGTTTATTTCTTTACTATTATGGTGGTGTATACTGTAGTATTTCTTTTCTTTACTGCTGTATTTTGTTACTGCTAGTTATATGCATGGTGAATGTGGTTTATTTTACTACTCTTTTGGTTACTTTCTCGTTGGACGACTGGGTCTTGGGATCAGTCGAGTCGATCCGATTCTCGTATCTCGTAGGGATTTGGGAACCGGGTCGTAACAGTTTCCCAGGGAAGAGTTTGAGTCGGGCATCGAAGAGTAGGACCTTCTGACCAAGATGAAAGATCTTTCTAGATATGTGCTTGTCGTGGAAGGCTTTAACCCGCTCCTTGTAGATTCGCGAGTTCTCGTACGCATCAAGGCGTAATTCATCGATCTTGCTAATCTGAAGCTTTCTGTGGGTTCCAGCCTTAGAAAGATCTAAATTACAGCTCCGTACTACCCAATAGGCTTTGTGCTCCAGTTCGACGGGAAGGTGACACGCCTTCCTGCACACCAGTCTAAAAGGAGACATTCCTAACTGGGTCTTGTAGGTGGTCCTATAAGCCCACAAAGCTTCCAGAAGTCAGGACGACCAGTCCCTTCTGTCAAGCCAAACAGTGACCTACAGGATTTTCTTGATCTTCCGATTTGATAGCTCATCTAGACCATTAGTCTGGGGGTGGTAAGGAGTAGAGATTCGGTGAGACACCCCGTATTTGGTCATCAGTGACCTGAACTGAGATTGGTGAAATGGGTCCCTCCGTCAGAGATGATTGCACGAGGAATCCCGAACTGTGAGAAGATATTGTGATGAATGAATTTGATAATGATTTTGTGATCACAAGTTCGGGTCGGAATGGCTTCGATCCATTTGGACACGTAGTCCACAGCAAGCAGAATGTACTCAAAGCAGTCCAAGACAGGGAAGGGGCCCATAAAATCAATCCCCCAAATATTGAAGATTTTGCATACGAGAATCGACTGCAAAGGTATCATGTCGCGATGGCTCATGTTGCCCAAAGTTTGGCAACGACTGCATGCCTTGTAGTGATTGTATGCGTCCTTGAATAAAGTGGGCCAATAAAAGCCACACTAGAGGATTTTTGATGCGATTTTGTGCCCAGAGAAGTGGCCATCGCATGCCTGGTCATGGCAGAAGGAGAGAATATCACTGATTTCACCCTCTGGGACATATCTTCTGATAATTTGGTCAGCACTTATGCGGAAAAGGTACGGGTCTTCCCAGATGTAGTACTTGGCATCAGAGCGCAACTTGTCTTTCTTGGCCTTCGGCCAATCAGACGGAATCTGATGAGATGCCAAGTAGTTTACTATATCAGCAAACCATGGAAGCCTAGTACTAATAGTCAATAAGTGCTCATCCGGAAAATGCTCCGTGATGGGTCCAGAAGGGTTGATGATCTCAGAAGGAAGGCGAGACAAGTGGTTAGCTACCACGTTCTGTCTTCCCGCCTTGTCGCGAATCTCGAGGTCGAATTCTTGCAACAACAAGATCTATCGGATTAATCGAGGCCTAGCATCCTTCTTGGCAAGGAGATGCCTCACAGTTGTGTGATCTGAGTAGATTATGACGTGGGAACCCAAGAGATAGGATCGGAATTTTTCGAGGGCAAATACTACGGCTAGTAGCTCTTTCTCTGTAACTGTATAGTTACGCTGAGCCCCGTCAAGTGTTTTGCTAGCGTAGTAGATGACCACAGGTTTCCCGTCAACTTTCTGCCCCAGAACCGCTCCTACAGCGAAGTCAGACGCATCGCACATGATCTCAAAGGGTTGAGACCAATTAGGGGACTGTAGGATCGGGGTTTGGGTGACTCGGTCACGAAGGTTCTCAAAGGCTTGAGTGCATTCTTTGGAAATCTCAAAGGGTACATCCTTGGAGAGAAGAGTAGTCAGGGGGCACGCGATTTTCGAGAATGAAACGATGGTAAAAATCGACGTGCCCCAGAAAAGAACGGATGTTCCTGATCGAGCTAGGCATAGGAAGTCTAGAGATCAGATCAACCTTGGCTCGATCCACTTGGATGCCTTTCTCAGAAATTAGATGACCTAGGACGATCCCCTCAGGCACCATAAAGTGACTCTTTTCCCAGAAAAGAACCAGATTTACATCGATGCAACGCCTGAGTATATGAACCAAGTGCTGGAGACAATCATCAAATGATGCCCCAAAAATCAAGAAATCATCCATGAAGACTTCCAGAAAATCACCTACCATATCAGAGAATATGGCAAGCATGCACCGCTGAAAAGTCGCAGGTGCATTGCAGAGACCGAAAGGCATCCTTCGGAACACGTACGTCCCGAAGGGGCAGGTGAACGTGATCTTCTCTTGGTCCTCAGGATGAATCACCACTTGGTTATAACCGGAGTACCCATCAAGAAAGCAGAAGAATCTATTTCACGCTAACTTCTCGACAATCTGATCAATGAATGGGAGTGGGAAATGATCCTTCTTCGTGGAGGAATTGAGTCGTCGGTAATCTATGCAGACTCTCCATGAGTTGGCTATTCGGGTAGGTATGACCTCTTCGGTTTCAATCGTAATGGTGGTGAGCCCTACCTCTTTGGGCACAACCTGGATTGGGATCACCCAACGACTGTTGGAGATCGGGTAGATGATCCCTGCATCTAACCACTTAATAATCTCCTTTTTCATGACCTCCTGCAGATTGGGATTCAAATGTCTCTGCATCTCACGGGAAGGTCGTGCGCCCTCTTCAGAGTAGATACGGTGTGTGCAATAAGAGGGACTTATTCCAGTCAAGTCATCGAGAGTCCAACCAATGGCTCTGTGATGTTGCTGGAGAATAGCAATCAGACAGGTTTCCTGATCAGGAGTGAGCTTGGAATTTATGATCACAGGAAATGTCTTATTAGAACCCAAAAAGACATATTTCAAATGATCGGGAAGGGGTTTGAGTTCAAGAATGGGGTTATCAGCAGCAGCAGGTGGTTCAGAGTGAGTGTGAGGAACAATGATAGGAGTTATGGGTTTGTCTGTATCAGGGTCTGACTCCTCTAATTGCGGTTCAAGATCTTCTTGTGGTTGATGAGGCATAATCAGGTTATTCTCAAATTGTGTTTCATCAACCAAAGCTCTAATATCATAGATTTGTTCAATGACATCGCAATTAATCCCTTGTTGGGCCTTAAAGATATCAATTTTGAGAGTTTGATTCCCAAATTTCAGTTCTATTTGGCCCTCCTCACAACTTATGTTGGCCCTTGCAGTGGCCAGAAAAGGTCTCCCTAGAATGATCAGTGTATCCCTTGAGTTTTCAGGTGCATCCATGTCTAAGACTATGAAGTCCACAGGGAAGTAAAAATCCCACACCCTTACAATAACATCCTCAAGAATCCCTTTAGGTGACTTTATGGATCGATCTGCTAACTGTAATGTCACCTCAGTCGATTTTAGCTCAGATTTTTCTAGGTGGTTGAGTAGGGATGTGGGTATCAAGTTTATGGAAGCACCTAAAT
Organism: Thalassia testudinum; assembly: GCA_037157565.1. Lineage (NCBI taxonomy): Eukaryota > Viridiplantae > Streptophyta > Magnoliopsida > Alismatales > Hydrocharitaceae > Thalassia > Thalassia testudinum. The sequence continues at coordinate 15,853,784 of JAZHRO010000015.1, read as the reverse complement.
CTCACAATGCTCTGTCGAACTGGGTTTCACCTATCTTGCATGAAATCAAGGGAGTGCCGGGGTCTTTTGCCTTGGGTGGGAGTCTGCTCAGGATTACAGAGCTGGCTTGCTCTGACAGTAGAATTGGACTCCTACTCTTGGTTCGCGGCTTACGCTGAGGTGTACACACATTCTTCAGGAATCGTGCGTAAGCCTGTACGTGGCAGATCGCATCCATTAAGGGGATGTTTATTTGGACCTGCTCAAAGAGCTTGACCAGGTCCTCCTCAGGAGCCATGGATTTTGTTGTCTTCTTTCCCTTGGTCAAGGCCTCGGGAAATGGAACCTTGGTTGGTTCCTCTAGGATAGGTCTAGGTCTTTGATCTAGGACAGGGATAGGAACGTCCTGGATTACTGTCCTAGGGTTTTGGTTAGTACCAGGCTTGGAGTGGTCTGGATAAGGTGGATCTTGGGTCTCCTTACCACTACGGGTGGTTACAAAATTCAACCTTGCCTAGTTCTGGTTAGGGTTTGGTAGGATGGGTTGCTGCTGCTGGTAACCCGCATAAGAAGTTGAAGCCTCCATCCCGTCAGGTGAAGGAATAGAGGGGGCCTGATAAATCATGTGTGCTTGGCCCGGATTTGGGTTCATAACGTGCCGCTGGGTTGACACGCTATTAGGGTTAGGAAGAGGCTAAGAAGGGAGTGTGCCTGGTTGGCGAGAGTTCGCCAACTGGGCCAGTTGGTTTTGAACCTCTGTGATTTCGTCCTTGTGTTGCTTTTGAATAGCCGCATTTGTTCTCTGAATGTTAGCCAAAGTCTGAAGGATGATGGACATTTGGTCTTGGTTTGGCCCTGATGGATAAGTAGGGTTGGGTCGAGGTTGAGGTGGCTGGTAAGGATGAGGTGCTTGTGGACGGGGCTGAAAGGATGGTCTTGGATTTTGGGAATTCTCCGCCCAATGGAAGTTGGGATGGTTTCGCCATCCAGGATTGTAGGTATTGGAAAATGGGTCATTCTGGATGGCGTTGAGGTCCTTGCAGGTCTGAGGAACCTCAGAAAAGTCAGAGAATGGGGGAGCGGAATTCCCCCTGTTAGTATAGAAAGGGTCGGAGGTTCCTCCAATTCAAGAGTCAGATGGGGGTGGATATGAGTCCACCCCAGGAGAAGGTCGGTGGAAAATGTTTTGCACAGTCTCCCATGCGGAAGGAGGCTGTGCAAAGGAATTCTACGCAGAGGTGGCTTACTGCAAGTGCTGAGTCAGCTCATCCACCTTCTTCTCAATAATCGAGACCTTGTCCAATCGAATGGCCATCAATTCCAAGTCAACTGATGCGGACAGGCCCTGCGTCTCGTGTGCTCCCCTAAGGTTCGTCGATGCGCGGGTATTCGTTTTGTCGAATAGTCCCATGGAGTCATTATTGATGGAGTTCTTGCACATATTCTCGAGAATCTCCCACACGATGTCCTCATGCTGACCCATGATATTCCCTCCGCAAGTTGCATTGACGAACAATCTAATATCCTCACGGAGTCCCTGGTAAAAAGACTACACTTGTTCCCATTTAGGAACTCCGTGATGGGGGCACTTTCTCATAAGATCTTGAAAACGATCCCATGCCTCATGAAGAGGTTCTCTTGTCTGTTGCGTGAAGTGGGTAATCTGATGGTGCAAGGCATTGGTCCGACCAATGGGGAAGAACTTCTTCAGGAACTCTGACTGAAGTTCCTCCCAATTGTTGATCAGCCGGGTCTGTGTTTGCCTTGTCCATAAGGGAGAAAGATAACATCTTCATAAGGAGAATATCCCGATTTTGCGCATCTGACTCGAAAGTCTGGGCCAGATGCTTTAGCTGTTTAATGTGCTGGAAGTGGTCTTCAGAATTAAGCCCATGAAATTTTGGAATGACATGAATCATGTTGGGCTTCAGTTCAGAATCAGGTCCTCCAGTCGGGATTCTAACTCGAGGCTTAATAGCCACCGCAGTGGGATTATAGTGATCTCGCATCATGGGATGCTGCAGTGGGTGCATGAAGTTCTGGAAGAGGTCATTGAGTACTGGAGCTGGTGCTCCAGATTGTTCTCTTCCTCAACTGGCTGATCCATTGTGGAAGAAGAAGGTGAGTTGGGTTCAGAATCGGAGGAAAGGTCTATGTGAAGGGTTGGTTGCACACGCAAGGGTACCCAGGCTTGGCCTCGGGGAGAGTGAATTTCTAAAGGAGGTTTCAAGGACCTCCTTCCAAACATACACTGATGGAGAGAATGAGTTTAGCAGGTGCTGGACCCAATCAAGACACCCAAAATGTTGGGTGACTATAGAGGTTCGGGGTGGATGGACCCCTTGATCAGAAGGTCGTCCACCTGAGAATTACCTGGGCAGCCAGAGAGGGTGAGACCCCCACACGATAGAGCGCCCCCATGGGTTATAGGGTTTCCCCCACCCGACCTCTCTTGTCACTGAGATTCCAGGTAGACCAGAATGGGGACGTTGACCTCTTAAGTCTACCACTTTTAGTTAGGATCAAGGTGCTTAAGGTTTTCACTTGAACTTTAACCTTTTGAGTGCAAAGAGTGACCTAAGTTAAAGGTTGGTTGATCCAAGGGATCAACTTCACCTATTAGTTCCTTTGAGAGCTTATTAGGTCTTGTCTTTTAGGGTTCAAGTGACTTAAGAGCCAAATTTCTTAGGGTTTCTCTTGATAGATGTTTTCAAGCAATGGCTTGGGCACACTTCTTTTGGAAATTTTCCATTCTTGCTTAGAAAAGTGTGTCTCTAAAACCCTAGCTTTGAACCTTATGTTGGCTGTAATTGGTCCAGTTAGTTGCCTTTAGATTGGGTAATTAAGGCTCAAGCAAGAAGGTTTTAGCCCTAACTACCTTTAATGGATGTACAGATAAAGTATGTTGAAATTTGAAAACAGGAAACTTTGGTGTTTTACTATGTATGAAAGATAGGTTATTCCTAAATTACTTTTTGTCTATTTCTTCGTCTTTATAATTTAGGGGTTTATATGAGAGGATAGAAAATTACCTGTCCTTGGTGTGGTTGCTGTGCGGCTGCTTGTTTTCCTTTTGATTTCCTGTGCCTGCACAACAAAAGAGAAGAGATTAGTCAATAGAAAATCAAAAATTGTGAATCAATAGCTTCTAGAATGGCCGTTGCTCCCCGGCAACGGCGCCAAAAACTAGAGTACAACTCGTCGCTTTGGTTTTAAATTCTAGACGTTGTAGTAAAAAAAAGCTGCTACCAGTTTACAATTTATTACTCGGAATTAAAAGTTTCTCGAGGTCAAACTCAGGGAGCAAACTATGATTCCAGAAGCATATGAATTTACAATATAAAGTGTTTTACAAAAATTAAGACAAAGGAGAGAGAGAAAGAGAGAGAGCAAAAATTCTCTTCTTGGCTTTTTCTTCTTCTCTCTTCTTCTCTTCAGCCAGCTCTCTTCTTCAACTTGTCTTCTTCTTTCTTCTTCTTCTTTTCTTTGATGCAAAGGCTTCCTTTTCTTTCTTTCCTTTCTTCAGTTGCTAAGTCCTTCTTCTTCCTTCTTCTCTTCTCTGATTTTCTTCTGCGTCTTCTTCTTTTCTTCAGAGGTTCCCTCCTCTTTTCTCTTTCTTTTTCTCTGGCCTGTCCTCTGCTCCTCTCTTCTGCTTCACTCCTTCCTTTCTTTTTGACGTCTGATTCAAAAATCAGATGCCTTAACTACGCTATTGCTACAGTGCCCCTGCTCTTTTCTTTTCTTCAGCTTCTTTCCTTCCTTCCTTCTCCTTTCTTTCTCTCCGTGACTAAGTCCCAGCCGCTGCTCTTCCTCTTCCTCTTTCTTTCTTCCTTCCTTCTTCTCTTCAGCAGCGCGTTGCTTCTTCCTCCCTCACCTGTTCTCTGCACACACACACACACAAGCTCAGCGCAAAACCTACCCTACCCTCTCCCCGCGTCTCTCTCTCTCTGAATCTCTCTTGGGTATGCTCTCCCAGAGCCGGGTTATAGGGTCGGGTAGCGTGCCTGGGTCCAGGCTCACCTGCGTGGGTGGTGCACGAGGAGTGCACAGGAGGGTGTCGGGTCGCGCCTGATCAGTGTGATGAGCTCACGGACGAGGGCGGTGAATAGGTGAGGGACCTCACCCCGTGTGTATTCGGAGGCGACCAGCTAATGTCACCTTTTCAATTTATGTGTGGGCGTGCGCCCACACACTTCCGAGGTGGGACTAAAGTCCCACCTTTGCTCAGCGCACCCGCAGGAGAGAAGCTGCTGGCAATTGAGCAGCAGCACCCCCAATTGAAGGCTTGGGCACACTCGCAGAAATACCGCGCGTTGCCTGGAGCCTTCACCTGGTGCTGAAGAGGCCTGGAGTGCTCGCCAAGCAGCTCCTGCTGTCTGTCAATGGCGGCGAGGAGGTCGAGACCTGAAAGCACGAAGACGGCCTCACGGCCACATCAGAAAACTCAGGAAGCTTCGCCAGAGGACGACGAAGGTGGTGCGGGGGTCGTCGTGGCGGGAAAGTGGCTGTGGTTGTGTGCCTAGGGCACACTGCAGAGGTACATGTGGGTGTGTTCGAGGGGTGGTCTGAGGGTGAAGGGTGGTGAATGGAGTAGGGGAAACGCTTGAGTGGAGTGAGGGGGAGCTTCTGGGCTTGTCGGCGAGGGGTGGGATGGCTTGTGGAGGTGGAGCGACCTCACCGGAGATGGTGGTCGGAGGTGGAGCAGATGGAGGTGGTAGTGGCGGTCGAGGGGTCTAAAGTATCAATTTAAGAGGGGAAAAGTAAGAGGAGAGTAAGAGGAAGGTTCCTACCTACTTAATTGACGAAGAGGGAGAGGAAGATGCCTGGCACGTGCCTACCGGAGCTGAGGACGAAGGTGCCCAGAAGAGGAGTAACGGCAACGAGGAGGTGATCTGGAGACGCCAGTTGGTGCAGCCTGGCATGGGAAGACGAGGCAGGGTGAGCTCTGCTGCAGGTATGGCAATCGAGCGACGAGGAGGAGGTGGAAAGATCGCCGGAAGCTTGGGTTGTCTGATCGGAGTGAGAGGAGACAAAGTAGGGGGTTTTCTCGGCCAAAGCTAGCTTGAAGGAGACGGCTGCACCTGCCGCTCCTTATAAAGGTGCTGGCGAGGAGAGGGTCTCGAGGGAGCGACGTGGGGAGCTTGCCGGAGATGGTCGGAGATGGAGACCCATGCCTTTCGTGCATTCGCACGAGAGGCATGGGCAGCCGCAGATCACAGGGGAGAGTCCCTACGACAGAGGACGACGCAGGGAACCCCCGGTTTGTTCCTGAGATCGGTTGCCATACCCTGTGCGGCGCCATCCTCTGCGCAAGGTCGCCGGAGGTATGGTGCCTGCGTAGTTTGGCAGGGAGGACCATTCTGCAAAGAACGAAGGGGAAGATAGGGCCCTAAATGCAAGGTTTTGAAAAGATAAGGGTTAAAAGGTAATTCAAGAGGACCAATTTGTAAAGCCGGTCAAGATGGTCTTCTCTTAGGCCCAAATTTTTGCACCAGCCTAATTTGAACCTAAGGAATTCAATGGTGTAATTTGATTTTAGGTTTGACCATTTTTAACCAGTCAATTTGCGTAAAAACCTAAATTAGGTCAAAATTTGGGCATGGTTCTCAATTTTGGTAAAAATAGTTTGCAAAGGCCAAATTGAAGGTTCTAAGCCTTAGGGAGTATTTTTCCATGAATTTTAGAGGGTTTAGTTGATTTTTACTCTGCTTAGAACCTCGTGAATTAAAGCGGATTTGTTTTTAGGGTTATAGAATGTTATTTAATTCTTAGAAGTTGCTATAACCCTTTTCAGATCAGAACATCCCACTTCCTTCCTTATTAAGCTTATTTGACCTGTGTTTAGACCCTTGGATACCCTATTTGTGTACTGCATTGGTAAAATTACAGTTTTACCCCTCATGACACATCCGCTCCACACTCCACGCGACACTTAGTCTTGTTGATTGCATCTTGCTAGACGTGGACCAACTTGACACCGTACTACATCCCATTCACATTTCCATCTTCACCTCTATCTATATAACATCTATATAACTATACATATTCTATATCTACTATATATACATATATAGATATACTAAGCTAAGTATTTCTTTTCATTGCATTCTATTTTTGCTTTCAATTTGTCTTTTCTTCCTGTTACTAAAAAGACTAAAAAAAGTATAAAATAGAAAAGATAAAACCTGATTTGTAGGCACACGATCTCGCGTATGGCGAGACAGGATTCATTGTATTTTGGCGTATAGCCAAGGACCTATTTGAGGGTGTGCCTCAAGAATAAGTTTATCGAAAAAAAAACTTAAAAATAAAGAAAACCAAAAACATAATAAACTCAATGAAGAGATACGTTTTAGGAAAGGCGTAGAAACTTCGCAAATCTCCTAATCCCTGCCTCCCTGAGATCGACCTTGGGCCTAAATTGATCAAGCTAAAATCAAGTAGGCCAGGTTAAAAATTTTGTGAAACTGGTGTAGACTCAACTTAGGTTAACTCACTATACTCATTTTGACATTAATATCACCATTTTAATAAATCCTATTCGAGTACGTACCACACCCCCAGACCGACGGGCAGTCAGAGTGTACCATTCAGACCCTTGAGGATCTTCTACGCGTTTGTGTACTAGACCGGAGAGGCTCCTGGGAGGAGCATTTGCCCCATTGGCATGGCACCTTACGAGGTGTTGTACGGGAGGAAGTGTATGACTCCCTTAAGTTGGGTCAAGGTAGGAACCAAGTGGGAGGTTGGTCCCAGGTTGATTCGCCAGAGTCAAGAGGTGACAGAACAGATTCATAGACTACTTCGTACCATCAGGAGTGAGTAGAAGAGTTATGCTGATAGGAAGCGCCAAGAGGTATAGTTCGAGGTTGTGGATCATGTCTTCCTCTGTGTTTCGCCCATGAAGGGCTTGCAGCGTTTTGGGCTGAAAGGGAAGCTCGCGCTGAGGTTTGTGGGGTCTTTTGAGGTCATGGAGTGGGTAGGATCTGTTGCTTACCGCTTGCCCTTCCTCCCTGTTACAGCCCAATCCCAACTCCCTATAGGACCCGAGATCAGCTCACCTCGACTAATCCCAAGACCCAGTCATCCAACAAAAAATAATTAAAAGCAGAAAATATACTACAATCATACATGCAATGTAACTAAGAAGAAATAAGTAAGAGACAATAATGGAAATCAGAACAAAAAGTCTCATATATATTACATGCAACAAGCAAAAGAGAACTACAACATACATAACCATCATGACTATAATAGAGGAAAATATAACATAAACAAAAGTAGAGCAGAAACTGCTAATACATACTAAAAGTACTCACTACTACAAAAGATCTCTGGAACAAAAAAGGAACAACACTACGACTGGGCTCGGCTAGGCCCAGCACCCTTGGCAGCCGATGGCGCTAGTTGCTCAACTCCCTGACCTAAACATGATTATATAATCCATAGTCAGCTAACGCTGAGTAGAGTGGTAGCTAAGCCATTTACATGCAATTTAACAATAAGAAACAAGCAAATAACTAATTATTCATTTCCATTTATCTCAACTAGGGGTTTTTGTTTCTGTTATTCTAATAAGGATCCACAACATTTCTTAATCCGCTTGTTGCCTAAGAGAATGATCTTGATTGCAGTTTATTCCGCGATATAGGATGTACACGTGACACTCTCCTGGCCAGGAGAGTGTCACGTGTACAGGAGAGCCCCCGTGGTAGTCCTACACCCGATCTACCACCCCGAGGTCACGGTCGCGACGTAGCAGTGACTACGACACACGCGATAAGTGCATGGGTAGCTACCCCGCACTGACATGCGATCAGTCGTTTCCACTAGCGAGTATGCCCAAACATACAACACAGAACAGAACAGGGGTCTTGCTCCTCAGAACAGGGGTCTCTCTCCTCAGCAATCTGCACACCCTCGCTCAACTACCCCGGTTTACCCAACAGGCCTAACAAGAGTCGATGTAGAGTGGCTAGTCCTAACCCTAGGCCCCATGGGGCGGCTGGCTCCCCCCTACACTAAAGTAACTAGAGTCGGTGTAGGGGGCCATTCCTAACCTCGGGTCTTAACCCAAGGGTGATAGCTCCCCTCTACACTAAAGTGACGGTAGCTCTCCTCGGTATCGCGTACATGAGGGGCAGCTCACTTTCCATGCAAATGGGACAGTTGTTCTCTTCGGTACCGTGTACTCGAGGGCCAGCTCAATTCCCTCCTACATACGATATTCATTCCATACACGCGAGTTCCTTTTTAGTTCCCCGTAGGGTTCGTACATAGACTTTCTCATTTCCACATCTGATTCATTAAATGCATAACAGGAAGCTTAAGATTTCACAATCGATTATTTGGTACACTGTAGAGATTTTCATTCATATCATGGTTCATTAAATGTGGTACAGGCAGCTCATTATTTACTACTTTCAATAAGTATCACAACAATTTAATCATTCAACACATGCACATTCATCTCTTTCATCCCTAGTGTTCATCTCACAACCTAGGGTTCAATTGAATATTTCTAAAGTAGCATGCATTCATCTCTTTTAGCCCTAGGGTTCATCTCACAACTTAGGGTTCAATTGAATATTTCTAAAGTATGCAATTTAATTATTAATTCTAGGATTAGAGAGAACCACTCTACCGGAATACACAGGTAGAATGGGGGTTCGAATTGCAGATCCCGTTGTCTCCTGGGGCCCCGTATACTCAATTGGTTGGAGACCTATACAATTGACCAAATACATCAAACAGGTTCAAAACAGTATACGAGTGACACACGTAGAGAAACTAGTACGGAAACCAACGATACTTCGTTCGTGCAAAACCAACTTCGTTTGGGCCCTGAATAGACCAAAAACACGCATACTGGCTAAAATCAGACGTTTGGGACTAGACCTAGATGTCTTAAATGACCTCAGAATCTCACCTTGCTTTCCTGCGGCTTCCTCAGATGTCCGAACCCCTCCGCAACCGTCTGAGGGAGATCCCAAACGTTTGACACTCCCTCTGGTCGTTTGGGAGTGGAGTCAGATGTTTGGAACTGTCTCCAGACGTCCTAAAGCACCTCGAAGGGTGCGCCACATGCCTTTCCCATGTCCTGTACCTGTGCATGCACGTGGGTTTAAAAACACGAGACGTAAAAACCTAAGTATGTGCATGCAGGCACGTACAAAGGACATACCTCGGCACTCTGCGTGCTGTTAAACGTCTGGTGCCAGCTCCGGACGTCCTGAGGCTCCTCCAGACTTCTAGGTGGAGTTCTAAACGTCTGATATTGCGGAAAAATGTTTCAACAGTGCGCCCTGCGAACCTTCTCCTCGTGCTCCTCTCCGCCCGCAGCGTCTGCAGTAGCTCCTCTCACGGTTGCAGGAGGTCGCGGAGCTCCTCTCCATGAGCTCCCTCGGCCGTACTTCCTCTCCCGAGCTCCCCACTCTCCCTCTCCCTCACCCATGCTCTCCTCTCTCGCCCACGCTTCTCCTCTCTCCTTCTCCTCCGTCTCGAGCTTCCCTCATTCCCCTACTCAAGGCTGTAAGGGGATGGGGAAGAGGAAGGGGTTGCCGGGAGGTGGTGGAGGACGAGGATGGAGGTGGTGGTGGAAATGGAGAGGTGGTGGAGATGGTGAGGGTGGTGGTGTCCTTTTAAAGGGAGAGGGTTAGGGTTTATGAGGGGAGGTGTGTGCGTGGGGGTGTGTTGTATGGGAGGAGAGAGAGAAAATTGCGGAATCTCCCCCGTAGAACCTTTTCTTCCCGCAAGGCCCACACACCTAAACCTAGGGGTTAAAAATTTCTCTCACGCCCCTATCTTTTCTGGAGAAACTCGAACGACCCTTGGGAAGGGTCATTTCACTCCCCAGCTCTCTGGAGTGCACGACGTGTTTCACGTGTCCAACCTTAGGAGATACATCACCGATCCAAGCCATGTTTTGAGCTACGAGAACATCGAGGTAGGGGATGACTTGACCTACTCCGAGAGGCCAGTACAGATATTGGATAGAGACATCAAGAACTTAAAGCGGAAGGAGGTGACACTGGTGAGGGTCTTGTGGAGAAGCCAGCCATACGAGGCGACGATGCGAGATCAGTATCCAGGCTTTTTGAGGGTACGTTGCTTCTGACCTACTTTGATCCTCTTTAAGTTTGTTATGCGCATGCCTGTTTATTTCTGTATCCTAGTTAACTCAAGTTTTAGGGATGAAACTTCCTTTAAGTTTGTTATGTTGAAATGACCCTTCCCAAGGGTTGTTCGGAATTTCCCAGAATTTTAGGGGTGTTAATGCAATTTTAAACCCCTTGGGATTTACTCTATGGACTCTACGGGAATGGAAGGATTTTTGCGGGGCCAAGGTTGCAATTGAATTAGCCCCACACCAACACCCACACAACTCAATGCAACCCCATTCCACCTTAAAACCCTAACCCTTCCCTATAAAACCCTTTTCACCCCTCCACCCTCTCCATCCTACGACAACCACCTCTCCACATCTCCATTGCCTTACCACCCCTCCTCCACCCTTGCAACCATGAGTGAGGGAGAAGGAGAGGAAGGGAGCAGAAGGAGAGGAAGGGAGTAGGAGGAGCACGGAGGATTCTCCTCCATTCACCTTGCCACTATCGTCCATCACCTTCCCTCCTTCCCCTTGCAACTGTGCGTGGAGGAGGAGAGGAGGGGAGGCGGAGGAATGCGCGTGGGAGGAAGAAGGGGGCTGCAGGAGGAGCTGGGAGAGGAAGATAAAGCATGGGAGAGGGAGGGTAGTAGGTGGAGCAAGAAGGAGAGGAAGAGAGAGCATAGGAGAGGGAGCAGTGTGTGCGGGAGGAGATGGAGGAGATCGTGAGGAAGAGCCCCGAGGTCTCCTGAAGCTGCTGTGGTAGCCGTTGTAGCTCCAAGGGCGAGGAGTAGGTGTTCACGAGGAGAGAAGCTTTGTGAGGAAGCTCTGCGCACGGATATTTCTGCATTATCAGATGTCTGCGACACTTGCTAGGTGCTTGGAGGGGTCGTCGGATGTCTGGAGAGAGCTTAGGATGTCCGATAGCACATAGAATGCCAAGGTATGTTCTCTGCACGACCATGCATGCGCAATACGGTTGTGTTGAGCTGTCATGTTTTCGTTGCGTGTGCGTGCGCAGGTATGAGGACATTGGAAAGGCGCATGGCGTGACATTCGAGGTACTTTAAGACGTCTGGAAGCCGTGTCAGATGTCCGACTATCCTTCCAGACAATCGGGAGCAGTGTCAGATGTCTGGAGACTCCCTCAGAAAGCTGTGAGGGGTAGCAGACAATGGGTACAGACATAGGAAAGCAAGGTGAGATCCTGCGCTTGTTTAAGATGTCTAGGGCTCGCTCCAGACGTCTGATTTTGATTAGGGTGCATGTTTTTGGGCCTGTTTAGGGCTCAAACAAAGTCGATTTTATGACAACAAAATACTGTTGGTTTTCTTTCAAAATTTCCTACGTGTTAGGGTCATATTTATACTATTTTGAGCTTGTTTGACATATTGATCAACGTGATAAGTCTTCAGTCTGTAGTGCACATGGGACCTGCGGAAATGTCAGAATCCATCCTTCAAGCTCCCATACCACCTGTACACCCTGGTAGAGTGGTCCTCTCTACTTCTGTGATTTAAATTAGTAAAGTGCATGCTAAATTAGAAACATTTGCTTGAAACCTATGTTATGAGATGAACCCTAAGATTGAGAATATGAATGGTTTATATTCAGTGCATGAACCTCGCATGTTCTAAAACTTGAGAATGCATGTTGTTAAATTTTATACTGTGATAATTGGAATAGTTAAATGATGAGATGATCGCTTATCCTGTCGATGATGGTTTATCCTATTAATTTATGAGTTGCTTGTTGTACGAATTAGAAATCAGTATGTGATAGAGATGCATGCCATGAAATGAAATAAGATGAGTACTATGCATAAACCCTACGGGGAACTAGGAAAGGAAATCAAAGTATACTGAAAGGGATATCTGATGTATGATGGAATATGTTACCTACGGGCGTGTTGGTTGACTGTTCAGACTTGGGTACGGAAAGTGAGTTGGCTCTCGTGTACATGGTATTGAGGAGAGCTACTGTCACTTTTGTATAAGGAGAGTGCTAGCCACCCTTGGGTTGGGACCCGGGGTTGGATTGGCCTCCCTATACCAACTCCTATTATGCCCACTGGGCAAACCGAGATAGCCGGGTGAAGGTACACAGACTGTTGAGGAGTGTGGCCCCTGTTTTGTTCTATGTTGTACGTTTGAGCGTACTCGCTAGCGGAAATGACTGATCGTGTGCTAGTGCGGGGTAGCTACCTATGCGCTTATCGCGGGTGCCGTAGTCACTGCTACGTCGCGGCCATGACCTCAGGGTGGTAGACAGGGTGTAGGACTACCACGGGATACTCTCCTGGTCAGGAGAGTGCCACGTGTACATCCTGCATTGCGGGAAAATTGCATCAAGATTGTTTCCTTAGGGAACAAGTGGATTAAGAAATATTGTGGACCCTTACTAAAATAACCGAATCAGAAACACATAAATGATATAAATGGAAACAGATGATAATACATAACTGGTAAATTGTATGATTAGTTAGCTGCTTTTCCCTTTATGTTTAATTGCATTTAAATTACATACGCACCACTTTACTCAGCGTCAGCTGACCACAGATATATATAACCATGTTCAGGTTAGGGAGTTGAGCAGCCAGCGCCACCGGCTGCAGAGGGTGCTAGCCCCAGTCGAGCCCAGCCGTAGTTGTACTTTCGTTGTTTTCCGTTTCAGAGGCCCCTTTTTGTTATTAATGAGTATCTATAGCATGTTAGTTCATGTTTCTGTTATACCTCTAATTGTAATGACTATGTCAGTAAACGTACTTTTCCGCTTGTGGTATTAGTATCTTTGGGATTTCTGTTTTATTTTCCATATTTGTCTATTATCTATTTTCTGCTTAGTTACATTGTATGTGTAGTTGTGGAATGATTTGTGTATTTAGTTATTTCTCGTTGGACGACTAAATCTTGGGATTTAGTCGAGGCGAGTTGTTGTCGAGTTCCGTAGGGAGTCAGGATCGGATCGTAACAAGAAGCAACTCCAATCCAACATGATTGGAACAGGAAGAATGAGAGACAATCACATGATGACATATAAAATATTGATTGTCAAGTTCACACCTTAAATAAATGGTGCTATATTTTAGGAGAGATGTAAGAATCACAATTTCAAACAATTATGATAATAAAATACATCTTTAACATCTATATTTTAAGAACAAATTTAATTTTAATTATAAAAAAAAAGAAACGTGGGTAGCAAAATGACCATCTCAAAAAATTGATTCCTATTTCTTCTATATTTGATTATCATACTTTTAACTTTCTTCTATATTTGATTATCATACTTTTAACTTGTCATCCCCTCACGCAAATCCTTTGAAATCTACATTCCTCGTTTTCCCTCCTATGCTTTTAGTTTCACCGTGAAATCCGAATGTGCACGAGTTCTGCCTTCCTTGAACCCTTTTACCACATTTCCCAAATCTTCTCTACCGAAACCAACTACGCCCCTCTCCTTCTTGCTCTCTTCTTCTCGTTCTACCATCCACTCTCCACGATCGTCATTCTTCCTCTCTTTGTTGCCCTCCAACTCCCCATTTACTCCTCCTGCAACTACTGCCTCTACCTCCTCAACAAGGAGCCCAACCATTGCCTCCTCCTCGCCACTCTCTCCACTGCCACCCTCCTCGCCTTCCTCCTTAGCAGAGTCAATGGCCGAGTCATCGGTGTGATGGTGTTAGCGATGCGCGGAATGCTCTGGGGTGTGGAGGGCCAATGTCGGTCATTGATGATGATGATGAACGATGGGTTGGTGGCGGAGGTTGGGGACGACAAGTTGGTGCTGATAGTTGCAAGCCAATACCTAAGAGCTGTAGCGGCAGCTTGTATTGATTGATCGAACAGGGGGCGATGTGGGCGGCATCGTGCTTGGCCTCGTGCGCGTGCCAATCAATCGTCGGTGGCATCAGGTGGCAGTCGGCCAAAATCGCCTATGGTGGACTCTTCGCACTCTCCCTCATCGTCTCCGGGATCCTCCGGGAGATTGCCATTAGTTGCAAACACAGCAAGTGTGAACATCTTCCCTTACCCTAAATATATTTTCACTAAACCAGATGATGTCTTGCACGCTGCAAAAAAGTTCATCAAAGAAAATGGAGCAAATGCTTTTGAGAAGGTCATAGGCAAGGTGTACTGCTTCTAAAACCTAAGCTATTGTTAATGAATAATTTGTGTGGTCTAAATTATTGATAAGTATTGAGTTCGAGAGTCAAATTTTCATTTTTGAGCTTTGCTTCAAGTTAGGTATGATGACATTAACTGTCAACTATTCATGCCATTCTCAATTTATTATACCTTTGTCTTGGATACTCTTTTTAGTCTAGGAAGCTATCAAAATCCAAGAGGAATGGCAATCTCTCAATACTAGAGGAAGTGAAGGCCAAGCAAGAAGCTAATGCCCAAGAGAGTGAAAGCACTAGAAACTATCCGTCATTCGATCTTTGGTGATGGCTATGGATACTGACCCTCTGTTCTCTCACACCTCTCTCAACAAAACCCAATGCCCAATCCAGCTTGATCCTTGAAGTGAGCTCGTTCAAGAGTAGGCAAAGATCAACAATAGTTTGTTGGCTCTTAAAGCTTTTGAGGAAGTTGCTTTCTTATCCAGTTATTTGTATATCTATTATCAGTATGTGGAATTAATTTTTCAGCTTTTTTGGCCCCTTAAAGGTCACCCTGTGTGATGTGAAATAGTTGTGCAGTTCATGTGTTACCACCATTTGTTGCAATCTTTTATGGGTTACCTCCAAAAAAAATAATAATGGGATAAGGATGAATACCACTCAGGCTCTTTCTAAATTTTAGGAGGTGGGATGAGTTTGACTCAATACTCCTCTTTTCCTTGATGGTGACTATTGTTCTGGCTGTGAATTCAGTAACTCCTTGGTTGTATGTATGGTTTTTTCCATGCTATTAGATCTTTTTTGTTGATTTTTGATACGCTTAGAAAACACTGTTGAGGTTTCTTTAAACATTGAAAAGGCATGGTTTTTGGGTGAAGTTTTGTCATTATTGATAAATAAATGTGGAATACAGGAAACCTTAAGTTTGGGGCATATTTGGATCCTATGATGTTGTGAAGATTTTTCATTTATGGGTACTATTAGAAATAATCGAGGAGAAGAGAGATTGCTTGGAGAAATGGCTAGAAGATGCATTTTTCAAGGTGCTCCCAAGGATATGTGTGCATGTTATCATCGAAGTTTCTTAAAATATGTTTCCTCTATCTGTGCGTAAAATCCGTGAAGGGAGTGGTCAATGGTTTGTTGCTATATTTTTTTGGTAGGGAGTGGAACAAGTGGATTGTTTCTTGCACTTGGTTGTATTTACAAAATGCCCTCATTGTCGGCACTTGGAGATCCTTTACGTATGATGTTGATGACAACGAGAATGAGCATGAGGGTGACAAGTTTGGATTAGAATAGGTTTGGAGTCCCAGGTCCAATACATTTTCTGGAAAAAATGTTCCAATCACATAGAGTTGAAAAATAAGACCAACTCTTGGATTTGGTTGGTGGAGTGGATCACTGATTTATCCAGAATGTATGTACCCTGAATCTTGACTTAGGGGTTTCTCAGTTTTATCAGACAATCATAATATACAAGCTTTATGTGGTTATTACAATTTATTCGCATCATCTTGCTGAGCTTACTTGATATTTATTCATTTTGTTCCTTGCAGGTGTCTATCATTGGAGGAAAGGCTCTTGATTTGCATCATCTCTTTGTGGAGGTTACATCTCGTGGTGGCCTTCAGAAGGTATGTGATAAAAGCACATATCTTTATGAACTGTTGGACAAAATAAATCAAAATTCCCACTGTAGCTTGTTTACCGATAAAGAATGTGTTTGTGGAGATTTATAAGTTTCTGACATGTAAAATATCTTCAAATTTTAATCAAAAGGTTTGAGTAACATTATAAGAAATCTAATGTGAAATCCTAATGAACCATGCTAATTTTGAAAAAGAAATCCTAATGAACTTTGTCTATGGTATGCTTTCTTTGGTGGTGTATTATATAGTAGAACAGTGGTCTTCCCAGAAGTGTCACTGTTCAAGGTGACCTGGCTATTCACTTAAGAACTTTTATGTCTCCAGTGGATCAATTGTGGCAGTGCTTTGTGCCTTTGTTCCTCGACTCAACCACAATTTTGAAGCTGTTTCTTCCCATCTGCAAGTGCTTGGTCTGCCCCTGTTTCATGGTCCTTTGCTTTTACAGATGATCAATGGTATACCATCAGGTAAGGACAATTGTGTTGGTGATGCCTAGCAGGGTCAGGATTCGTTGCTCAATGGTGGCATGGATTTGTGAAGGGTTATACTTGGTGGCTAGTTACTGGAGATCATGGTGCTTGTCTGAGAGATGAGATGGTGGTCATTGGGGCATAGCTGTGATAATGCTTGTTCTGAGGAAGTGGATATAGTTGGTCTAGGTGAAAGTGGCTGGTGGGTGATGGTCTTAAATGATGTCTAGCCGTGGTGGGGTGGCGGGGGATTGGTCGGTTGGGAAGATTGAGAAAGATTTTTAGGTGCGAGAGAGAATTGCATGAACCCTTTAAAGATGTTTAAAGTATTATTTTTCTCATATCATAGCAAATTTCTCTCCAAAAAGAAATATATAAAAATAATAGTAAATATTGGTTATGTTTTCAAAAAAATATGATTAGAAAGGAAGAATGTCGTTTCTAGGAAGACAAAGCTATTATGAATAAAGCTAAGCTAAGGCTCTTTTCGACTCCCGGGAGGAAGTGCTATGGGGGTGTAATCACACGAGCTTTTGATGTACGTTGAATTGATTAGATATATTAATCTAAATGTGTGCGAATTTTGAGTAGTAATCTGTTTACATCTCAAAAGGGAAAAGAATGATAGTGTTCTTGTTTTTTATTGAAGACGAGTTACATGATTTGAAGACATAACTAATCCTAATCTGACTTTTTATCTAAGGAAATAAAATATTTCCTTAATTATTAAACTCCTAAAATGCCAAGCACTAACAAAAATAAAAACATACACTGCAGAATTACCTTTACCCCTCAAATGGAACTTTAAGCCAATCATATGTGCCCTTAAGGGTAGTGTAAAGTCATTTATGCTACATCTACATTTGGCAAGGCCTAGATATCTAGGAACGGTTGAAGGGGACGCCCTGGTTACCACTAGAGCTTTGTAGTTGAAGAAAATTGAACTTACTGGAGTTGCAACTTGCAAGAGGCAACCTTATGTAGCCAAATGATCTATTAGAGAGAGGAAAAACTGATAGGAGGAGGAAGAAATGATTTCTATTTACCTTTTTGGAAATGATGGGATGCTTCTTTAATTTCTCAACATTCTTACAGCCAAGGAAGTTTCACAGGAGTTGCAAACATCCAACTAAATCCTCTGAAACTATTTTACAGCAGTTTGTTGATAACTTTTTGGTGTGCCCTGCTTGAATTGTTGGTGAATTATGGTGTCTTGGGTGGAAAGGGGGGGCTAGGATGTCAAGTCTATCTTTGTGGACCCAACTCTTGGATGCAGCCATTTTGTACCTCTTTAACAATAGAAAAATGATGATATATCTAATCAAGACTTAGAATTAGCAGAATAAAGAGAATGATTTAGAAAATGTGCATCGTGCTGGTAATGCATATATTATCCCCTTGTCAACCTTTTTTTGTCTACTTGTGCTGACAAAGGAGATTTCTTGAATATTTTATAGCTCTTTTTAATCTCTTTTCATTTTCTTTTTTTTCTTTCCAGAAAGGGGCTATGTTTGTTAAAATGAAAAAAAAAGGTAAGTTGGTTAGAATCTTGGAATCGGCTTGAAAGGAGCAAGGAATTATTTGAAGCTCTACTAAAAGGACACGGTCCATCGATTTGGGAAGATGGAGAAATATGTAAATGTTGCATGCTTGAAAGGTAGGTTCATCTTGAATCATGTTGAAAGGTATGCTTGAAAGGTAACAATAGAAATATGATTGTTGCATGCATAAATTATTTCATTAGTTTATATTCTTTTGAATCAAGCTTTTAAATATCGATGTCAATATTATATCGATAAATAAAAAAAGGGATATATCGTTGATATCAGTAAATTTTAAGGAAATTGCTTAGAAAAGTTAAAAATGTTCCAAAATATCACAAATTTTATGAAAATTAACATTTTAATAACTAATACATAATGAAGAAATGCTTAGAAGATGAAAATCATAAATTTTGAATGAAAATATAATAAAAATGCACTAGTCGTATGTCGATAAAGTCATATATTGAAAAAAATATACATAACATGATAATAATTGAAAATGTTCATAGTAATGCTATTCACAAAAAAAAATGAAATATAAATAGTATTAGAGTATCAATTAATCACACCAAGCACGGAAGTACTAGTTAATGTCACTAAATCAATATCAGGTTCTAATAATACAACTTAAAATTTTTAAGGTGTATGAAATCATTTTGGAGTAATGTCAATATGCCATGATATTCTATTATCTTTTGATTGCTTTTAAAGGTGTCTAGAGTCAATCCTTCACTAAGGAGGTTACACTAAATCTAAAATAAAAATTACAATGTTAAATTCTTTGTGCCTTGATTTTAAATTTATCTTAAGTTCCAAAAACTTTGATCTTTACCTTAATTGTTTGCAACTTAGGTTCTCTCAGGTTAATCTTTATATGTATAAATATTTATCTATATTTTGCTAACACTAAAATCGAACATGTGGTTCAAGATTTCAACTATCTCTTTCTTTTCATATTAGTAAAACCTAGTGCAAAAAACTTTTAGAGGGAGTGGTTGGATCAATTTTGGTAGGAATTTTTACATCCATGTCCATAGATATATACCTAATTACATTTAACCCATCTATATTTCATTATTACATCCATATCCCTATAAACTTATGCCTTATAATAGTTATTATTTATTTACACATATCATGATCGTTAATTTTGATGATAACAAAATATTTATGGATTAACATTTTATTTGGTGATTAAATATTTCAAGTTTTGCTTTGGATGAAGGTAAGAAGCTCAAGCTCAAGCTCCATGGAAAGTTGAAGGAGATCATAAAGAAAAGTATTAAGGAGTAATGGGAGAAAGCTTGAACAAAAAAAAAAGATTAGATTTATTTTATTGTATTTTATGTAATTTTTGTTGTATTTTATCTTTACTTAGATATGTGTTAAACGACCTTAAAATAAAGTTCAAACACTTAGATAACTGTTAAGAAGCTTTGGAAACCAATCTTGCACTTAAAGTCCATGATATCGGTGATATATCGTCAATATCTTGTGATATCGGCGATATCATGGAAAAAAGATGTCAGGTGATATCGATATGAGCCCGCTCATTGATGCTGATATATCAAACCTTGTTTTGAATGCCTTTTGATGCTCAAATATAAGCATTCTAACCTATATCATTTATTTTTCTCTCTCGATTAGCAAAGGATTCAAAATGCATATGCCACCTTGACTGATAGGATATAGAAAGAGAGTCTCAGAGGATGGGAGATTTAGTTTGAAGATTCAATTAGCTTTTGATGTGATGTATAAAGAATGGATATTACATGAAAATTTTTTGCAAAAGAACACTAATTTAAAGGGCTATCTCCAAACAAAATTTCAGAATTTTCAATTTCAAAAAAAAAACTTAGAGTTTTATAAGATCGGGAGTGGTTGCAACAAAATTTTAAAGTTTGATGTTCTATTGCAATTTGACCGCAAAATAGAGTTTGTGGTGTTTGAGATGTAGGTCAAGTAAAATTACATGCTATGCAAGTTTTAACCCAAAATTTTTTGTATAATTTTTATATTTTGCATTTTTTGAAGTTTTGAATATTTAATTTTTTCAATTTTTTAAAAAGGGGAGAAATGGATAATACCTTGGATCTTCATCGTGGCTCGTTGTATGCATAGATTTCTCTTGAAGATTTCCCTACACCCATGAGATCGCCCATACAATGGATTAGACCAAGGTAAATTGTCACACAAGCACCTTAACGAGAGAAGCTTGTTGCATCCCTAGCAATAGTGCCAATGAAAATTGTATATTGTGATGTGAAGATTGATCATTTAATTAGTCATTGTAGGGCGGTTTTGCATCTATTCATGGCTTTAGATTTAATGGAACTTTAATTGATTTTTTTTCTTTTGGTTAGGTAGTCCCAGTCGTACCATAGGGAGGCAGAAGTTGGTTCATTCTCTCACTTAAGTCCTTCACTCAACAAATTTATTCTTTTTACACTTTTTTTCTCATTTACATTTTTTTTTGGTTAAGAGGAGGAAAATGAAACACAAACTAACTAAATACTTTATAAACTTTTATTGCTTCAATATTTACAACATTGCACTATCACAATACATAAGGAAACACTTGCAAATTGAAATTTAAATTGCAAACTAAATATTAGTTCAACCAACTTATACAATTGAAATGAGACTAACACAAATGTAAAATCAAACACCAAGGGAGGTGATGGTGATGATGAGGGTGACTTCATAGGTCTAGTTGTAAGGTGGTGGAGATGTGGGAATGGGGTTGGTGAATGTGGTGATGGTGATTATTATTGGCTTGATGATAATTAGATAGGTGCCATATAGGTTGTGGTTTGGTGTGTTGATATGTGTGCTGTAGTGAAGTGACTAGGGGGCATGTGTATGTGTGTGTGCTACACCTAGGGTTCAACCTCTGCGGTGCTTATGGTGGTGGTGTTAGTGTCGTGGAAGGTGGTTATCATGATGGTAAAGGTGTGTGTTGTGTAGATGTGTGTTATGTGATTGAGTGTAGTGATTATTGTTGATACCCATGTTTTAATGAAACAAATTGTGTTTTATTGCAGACTAATTATATCATGTTATATGAAGATAAATTCTTGGTGAAATGGTTATAAACTAAGGAAGATTGAATTCAAGAAGTCATTTATATTTCTAGAGTTATTTTTTACTTTTATCGAGTCTAGAAATATGTAAGGAACTTCAAAAATATAAATCATTTCATTTTAACCTTCCATAGATAACAAACTTAAGTTAAAAACTAAATTTTCAATACGGTTAATCGACCAACCAATTAACACCAATTGACCAAATGCAATTGATCGACTAAACCTATCTTTTTTATCGATCAAAATCATCCAATGGTCAAATCTTGATTTTGTGCCTCAAGTCAATCAAATTTATACTTTAATTAATCAACATGAAATCGATCAAAATATTATTTTAATCGACCAAAGTTCATTTTTATTGACCAAACAACTTTTTTGATCAACCAACATCATTTTCATAAACTTTCTAAATTAACTAGAAAACATCTATAAAAATAGGACTTTTCGACCCTTATTTTAAAACACACCTCTCAGAGCCTTTCCAAAGCAAAAACTGCTCATTGTCTCTCGTCCTTTCGCGCCTCTGTGCTCGTTCTTAATGCTTTCTAAAGCATGCCTCTTTAAGGCTTCAAAATCCATGATTTGCAAATTTTTTGGGGCTCCATAGGATATTTTGTATATTTCTTTATATTCCTATGGCTTTGCTTTGGGATCTAAGTGTTGAGAGTCCCATTGTTCTTCTCTTGTCAAGTGTAAAAAAGAAGAAGGTTTTGTAAACGGTTGTACCACCCTCGTTGTTAAGTGGTGCATTAGTGGATCGACTAGCTTCGACTAGTCGAAAAATCTTAAACTAGGAGGTTTGGGCAATGGTTTTCACTCAAAAGAGTTTTCACTATAAAATTAAGTTGTGATCTATCTTATTTTTGTGGATTGAATTTTTAATTTTATATTATTTTCCTTAGTATGTTATTCACCTCCCTCTAGTGTAGACTTATAAGATCCTACAGGTACATCTTGTACTCACAATTACGGTCTCAAGGGTGTGTCTCAAATGAATCAATGTTATATAGTGTGTGATATGGTGGTGGAATGGCCATAAGGTGGTGTTAGTGCATATGGGGTGTAGGTATTTTGGTGAACACTTGATGGGTGTGTGTTGTGGGATGGGATTAGGTGCACGTGAAGGAGGTGGATTGGTGGTAGAGAATGTGGCGGTGTGACTAGGGATGGGGAGGAGGAGTGTTGGCGTGGGTGGTGGTGAGTTGAGATGGTAAGTGGTGATGGTCTTGTTGGTGGTGTGGATGTGGGATGGTGGTAGAGGCAATGGGGATGGTTAGGTGGTAGAGGTTAGGTGGTAGAGGTGGTTGGAGTGGTGATGGAGGAGAAGATGGTGTGCATGTGTGTGTAGTGTGTGAAGCAAACAAGATCAACAATAGCAATAACAACAACAATGAAAATAACAACTAGATTAACAAAATAAGAAGACGAAGAAGGAGACACCACAGTGGTGAGGGCTTGGAAGTTGTCAACTATGGGTGGTGTGTGGATGGTGGTGCCTTAGCTATGGGAGGTTGCTACCACCACCGTAAGGTTGGGACCAAGGAGGGCCTATTAGATGAGGCCATCGACCACCAAGGAAGAAGGCGGAGGAGCACATTGGAGGTGGAGAGGAGAGGAATGGAGAGGGGGGGTGCTTGGCCTCTTTTTATAGAAGTGGATTGGGTTGTGGTGTGCCTTAGGTGGAGTTTAGGTGATGGATAATAGGGGTGCAACATAGTGTAGGGTGGTGGACTAGGTTAGGTACCTTTCTAGAAAAGGAAGGCTAGGTGGCTAGTGACTAGGGTGATGTGGTGCCATGTAGGCTTAGTGTGGTAATGTGGTGCCACATGGGATGATGATGTGGCATCACAAGTTGTGCTAATGTGTAGTCCTTATCTCATGATGCTCTTAGGTATATTAGGTTGGGGTCATTTAGGTGGGGTTAAATGTGTAATGTCTGATTAGGCCTTAATGGCTAGGTTGGGTGTTGGGTTGGGCCTGTGTTGCATTTAATGGGTTCCCGGTTGAGGGTTGGCTCCATCTCCTTCCTTCTTTATTGTGGAAAGCTCAGCTCCTCTCCTCTTATGGACCTGTGACAAGGTTAAACATGTAATTACTTAACAGGCCCATAAAATGTCATTATTATGCAACTTATGTACAAGATGCAAATGCATGAAATGTATGCAATATATGCTTCTATTTACAATACAAGCTAGGTTTCTAACTTAATTTAAACATTTTAAGACTTGTGATTGTTGTGCAGTTAGGGTTTAGCAATTATACCAGATGTAGAAGCTCCTCCATCAGGGCCCTTACGCCCTAGAGTGCCCTACAGAAATGGTGCCTCACTAGCTTCGAGGAATCCTACTCTAATGTATTCATAGCTATAGTATTGCCCTACGATATCGGGCTGAAAATATGTCACAAAGTAGGGGTAAGTCAATCGGCTCAACAAGAAAAAGCTATGTATACCCCCAGAGAATAATGGATAGTGTATAGGTTATTATACTACAAGCTAACTAACCCATACCATTCCCAACAATTACCCATGTATTACAGTGTTTCTAGTAACATTCTTTTACTCACCTTAGTGGATCGTATTTCTCGAAAATCAATCCTCTCTAATAGAGGTGATGGCGAAGTAGGCGACGCATCTTTCTCTTGAAACACAACCTATTAATCCCTCCTTAACAAGGGGAGAGATTATTAGCGCTAGTAATCCTCAAGTAAGGCATACTCATCCTTGTGACACAAGAACGTTTCTAACTTTAGTTAGGAGAGTCAAACCTTTTGAGAGCTACCCAGGCCAAATGCCTTACGGACAGGAAGAGCAAATGCAATTCTAGTCTTGCAAAGTCTAGTCATTGATCATTCCAAATCATTAGTTCGAGGCTGGTTAGACGTTATCGAGTTGCATCAATGCTTCCACTAGGAGCTCACACTTCGGATGTGCCCTTTCAATCCGCCATTGGATGAGGTCCCCACCATCCCCTATGGTACCCTAGTGTCATCCGCTCTTGTAGGTGCCTTCTGAGCTTCTTGCTATGAGTACCTTATGTTGAGTTAGATTCAGGTGCATACGAGTACCTTATTTCGATGGCAGCCTATAGCTTGTCATTGCAACTAGGAACCATTCAAGTTCCAAGGTTGATCACTAGTAACCATCAGCTACCTCAAATTCTTGGGTCTTCAACCCATAACAATGAGCCCATGGCTCACGAGGTCGAGGTGTCCAACCTTACGAATCCACCTATTACGACCTAATCATTTCATTTATTTTCATTTTCAGTTCCAGTTATTTGGATTTGCTTATCCTTGTGGATTTACAAGGATCATTTGGGGTTACATTTCATTTAATCCATAACAAATGGTGAATTATCAAGCCCATCCAACCACTAACATTAATTTACCAATGAGGCTACCAACTCAAGTTATTTTTGCTTGGGCCCTCACACAATTGATGTTTAGGTAATTCATTCACTTTTATCCATGATTCAAGAGTTTAGGGCTCAAATTACACCATAATTCCAAAATTTATCTCATAGTAAGGGTTTGATTAGTTACAAAGGTGCCATTAAAAATTCAAACCCTTACACCCTAACTCACTTAAAAAGATTTCGTCCACGAAATTAGACGTGCCTTTAGTTTGGAAGAGGTAGGGGTGCTTAGTCTGCATCTCTACTTCAAGCTCCTATGTGGCCTCTTCGAATTTTTGACTAAGCCATGGTACCTTCACTAAAGGTACATTCTTGTTGCGTAACTTCTTTCACTTGGTCAAGGATCTATACTAGCTACTCTTCAAAGCTGATATTGGGCTCAATCTAAAGATCATCGCAACGTGCGACATAGCTCTCATATGCTATGTACTTCCTTAGTGTGGACACATGGAATATGTTGTGCACCGTTGATAGGTGCTAAGGTAGAGCTAAACAATACACTACTAAGGGATCTACTTAATAATCTCGAATGGACCCACATAACGAGGTATCTGCTTCCCTTTAATCCCAAAATGATGGATCCCTCTTATTGGTGATACATGTAGAAACACTTTGTTTCCAACCTAGAACTGTAGATCTCACCAATAATGATCACTGTAGCTCTTCTGCCTGGATCTAAAGGCCAAAAGCTTTCTTCTAATGAAAGCAACTTTCTCTATCATCTGTTAAACCAACTCAAGGCCTTGAACAAATTTCTCCCTGATTTTCTGCCTAGTTGATCGATGAAGAACACTTTCACCCGTACAATGCCTAGAAAGGTGCCATGCCTATACTAGCATGATTGCTACTATTATAGGCAAACTCTACCAATGGTAGGTGGTCTTCTCACGATCCTTGCCACTTTAGTGCACATGATCTCTACAAGTCCTCCAAGTGACATAAAGGCATGACTTCAAACTTCAACGTCTTAATCTTTCCTTGGAAGTGGGTTGTTGGCAAGAGGTTCCACCTATCAAGTTGCAATCGTCTGAGGTGTTGACCAAGGATCTTGTTCATGATGGGTTTCCTTCTAATCATGCTGACCGAGGATCTTTTTCAAAATGGGTTTCCTTTTAATCATCCCTGTTAGAGGAGCTGATATCCCCAATTGAATCTTTTGACTTGCTTGATCTTGATTCCATCCCCTTCATCTCTTGGGGCTTCACCAACTCTGGTTCTTTCGAAGCCTTGTCCTTGATGAGCCCTCCTTTGACCAACTAATGATAGGTTTGGTAGAGTTGGGTGATGGATTAGGATAGACAGTCATTAAGTGTGGAGATACCGCCTACCTAGACAGATTGAGCAACAGCCGGTGTGGCATTCCTGATTTTATACCCTGGCCTCATTTGGTTTGCCTCCATAGAAGTGTTCGAGGAGAGAAACTCCATGATAATGTCTAGCTTGAACTTCAACTCCTTTTCATCCTTCAACTGCCTGACCTTGTTAGACAACTCCTTATTGTAGGAGGCATCAATGTCTAGGGCCTTCTCCTTCACCTCTAATTCCTGCATCAAGGTGTTTTCTTGGCAAACTTTGCCTCCACCAGGGTAATCATCGTGTATGCCTCAAAAGAACAAGATCTCTCCTACTTCAAATGATACAACTTCTCATGTCCTCGAAGCTTGAGCCTACTCAAATCGGCAAGCCCAATACTACCTAGTCAACTTCTTTAGGTTGTTCTTCATAACCTTCATTCTTGTCTCAAAGTTAGCTAGTAGTTGGCAGCCTTTCCATCTCTACCACCCACATATGAAGGTAATCGAGGTTCTAGTCTTCCTCGTCCAACTACTTACAAAGTGTGGCTGAGTGTTGCCTCTCCTCCTCTACTTGTTTCTCTAAAGCAACCAAGTCTTTCATTGCCCGTGCATGCGACCACCGCCTGCCTATGTGCTCGATCACCAGCATCCAGCAACGTCCTCTAGGCTAACGCAGCAGTACCTCCCACATGCCTGTGCTCGCAACTGACCCACGATAGCAGCTCCCGTGCATGGTCGCCGCCTCCCTGCGCACGAGTTTGTCGTCTCTTGTCATCAACCCTTTCCCGCAGGTGGTCGCGTGCATGTTACGAGTGCTATCGCACGGGGTTGTGAGATTTGATTTTTGGTTTAGTTATTTTAGTTTTAGCTTCATTTTGCATAATCTTGCTACGTGATTAGTTAGAAATAACGCATGTAAATATTTCCCATATGTTTAACTTAGCTTAGTTAGAAGTAAGTGGTTAGGAATAATTAGTTATAATGTTAGTTGTCTCTTAGTAATTGGGTTTTCTTAACCTCTCGGTGTTTTGTCATTAGATAGTTATGAATAGTTCCTTTAGTCTAGTTTTCTGATAGAGTGAAATGTGAATGCCTTTTCCTCCTTGTGGATTGACTCGGTATCCCACTATACATGGGAAGGTGGTTATGAATTTTTATTAATGAGTTGCTAGCGACTGGCTTATACTAATACTAGCCATGAACTTAATTGCATATCTGCTAGATATCTTTAATTAGTTAAGCGACTGATCAGAGAACAACTTGATTTCATTAAACTTTAAAGACTTGAGTCTACAACTATAACAGAAATAGAACTAGAAGAAGGTGAAAAAAATGCATGAGATCCGACGACTTTGTGGTGGGGTTAGAGAAGTCCATCGACAGTCGTTGGAGGTGCAGAGGAAGTGTGCGGAGGAACAAGCCTGGAGAAGAAGAAGCACCATAGAGAAGAGAGCTCATACTAGAAGATATGGTGGAGGTAGGCGTGCTCTAATGGAGAGGGAGTGCTTAGGGTTTCTAAATGGTGGAAGAGATGCCCTATATGGTTGGCCATAGGGTGTTTATATAGAGGTAGGGAAGTTATGTGATTGGTGAAGAGTGTTGCCATGGATTAAGAAGAGTGGAGGGCTATGATGGAAGGGTAGAAAGGTGGATGGCCAAAATCAATTAGCTAGGTGAAGTGGGATAAAGATAAGGTTAAGGTTAGTTGAAGTGGGATGATTTTGGCTAAGATGGATAAGGTCTTAGCTAGTTAGTTTAAGACCAGTAGCTAAGCTTATTGGCGATGAGCTGCCATGAATTAGGAGGGAATTGAGGATGAGCTGGATCTAGCTAAGATGAGCTGAAATGAGCTAGGATCCAGTTGAGTTGAGTTAGGATGAGTTGGGATCCAACTGGTTGAGGCTTCTGTCTTCTTCTTGTCTTTCTGTCCTCATCTCTGTCAAAGCAAATGAGACATATCGGTACGTAAAATGAAGAAAAACCTTAACAATGCTTGCCTAAACCCTAAATGTAGGTAAATACTTAAATGCAGCTTGATACCACAATGCGAATGTAGAAACCCTAGGAGCTAAGTATGATTTTAGCCTAAGAATGATGATAAATTGGTATTTATCAATCCTACACACTAGAAGACATATGTAACCTCTGGGACCTATTATGGGTTACACATTTTTTATATTCTCCTTGTATCATTGGGATGAGAATGAAGATCATATCTTTTCCTAAAGGACTATCTTCTTTGTCATGTATAGGTCTAGTCAAGACCTGCACGACCATGCATGGAATTTCGTACTTCCTAATATATGCAAAGCAAACCTGAGTCTCCTGATCTGTTGTGTACACCTACAATAGCAGATCTATGTGATCCATTTGAGAGACATGTGTTTCTTGTGCCCTCATGTGCACACCAACTTTTCAATCTCAGCACCAATGTGGGTGCCTCAACTATTTGTCCATCAAATGTGCATACTTAAACACAGAGACACATATCTATCTTAGGTCAAAAGATATGCCTTCTCCGTGACAGTGATAAAAAATGGACTTCCGTATCTCCATCTTGTTGAGTTAACTCCTTGACTCAACTTATGTGATAGCTCCGAATCTCTATTCTTATACAAAGGATGTGCATCAAGAGCATCAGTTAAACAACAATCTCTAAAGAAGGTTGCCATCTCTTCTCAAACTGGAGATTATAGTTGGATATCATGATGGTTGTTGATGACTTATCAAAATCCTCAATCCAAATTATTTGGATTCTTCGATACCCATTATTGGTATATCCAACATGGTAATAGTACATTTTTCCAATTGTATTGAGAGACTCATTTAGCCATATTAGTGTGTCCAT
This sequence comes from Thalassia testudinum, assembly GCA_037157565.1. Classification (NCBI taxonomy): domain Eukaryota; kingdom Viridiplantae; phylum Streptophyta; class Magnoliopsida; order Alismatales; family Hydrocharitaceae; genus Thalassia; species Thalassia testudinum. Next base: position 15,825,263 of record JAZHRO010000015.1, on the reverse strand, counting down.
GTAATCTGACAATTAGATCCGTATCACTGATCGAGCAATTTGACTCAGGTTGGTTCATGCATGGCGCATAACTCCAATAGACTCCCACTTGAGTCAATCAGTACCCTAAGAGTCAATCCTAAACTACTTCTTTGACTCATGATGCCAACTCAACACTCAAGAGCTTTGTCATAAAGCCTTTATCGACGGAAGTGCCAAGCCATAAGCTGAATCATTGCATATGATAACAAATTTATCATATGTAGCATCTAGATTATGATGACTTTTCTCTCTACTAACATGCTCCTTGTTCTAAGAAATTATTTCTTTAACAAGAGTGATGTTTTGTTGTCATTACGATAATGGGAGTTTTGGTAGAGGAAACTATGTCAAGTCCTTCCAAAGGCCTTATATATCTGCATCATCCATGCAATAGCTTCATAAGCTGCAACATATTCTTTTCAGCATTCATATTGTGGTGTATATTGATAAGTGTAAAAATCCTCTATTAAAACATAAGAAAAATGATATAGCATGGATTTCTAGCTATCAACAACATGCCAAGCTACAATAAGTGGTCCAAGTTGAACACAGGGAGACAAAAACGACGAGTTTATTTGCACAAGCTATCACTTATTTCTTGTTTTCTTTTTTTCATGTCAATATCATTTTCTTGGTCTTTTATATAATAAGAAAGGGTGAATGAAATAATGGATCTAGCAAAATATAAAAATGAGAGAAGGTGAGGAACAAGGCACAAAACATCTTCATTAATAAAAACTATCTATTACAATGATTAAAAATGAAAGAACAATAAAGTAGAGAAAGAGAGATGAGGAGGAAGTCATGGAGCAATGGTCCACAAGAAGTCATCCCTATCCAGAGGAAGCTTGAGGAGAGAACTGAAGAGAGGATCATGAGGGGAACACTTGGCGTGGAGGAGTGGAGAGGAGAGATGGACAACTAGGGAGGTGGTGAGGAGAGAACCTATGTTATATAAGGATTGGGTGAGGGGAGCATGGAGAGGATGAGTTAAGAATGGAGGTGAGAAGAAGGTAGAGGAAGGGATGATCTAAGTGGTAGGGGTCCTAGGCTTTTTGTAGATAGTGCAAATCAATGTGCGTTATAAGATTAGATGGAGGGCTAGGATTAAGTGGTTATTTTAGAATTTGAACAAGGCCATAGGATGGAGATCTAAGGGTGTGAGAGGGGGCATGTATGGTTTCACTAAAAATAGGAAGTGGGTGTTGGCCTTTGGATGGAGGGTGTGTGGCTTATATTAACTAGGTTTAGGTTGCTAAAAATAGGAAGGTTTTAGGTAGCCTTAGGATGATAGATCAAGGGTGGCAAGGTTTTTTCTAAGTTGGGTTTAGGACAAGGTTATTTGTAGGCTAGGTTGTCTTGGGGGCTCAAGTGGTAGAGGGGTTGAGAGAAGGCCAAGTGTCCCCTTTGTCTTTATTCTTTGAAGTCTTGTCTTGGGCTTTCCTTATGTCTTCTTTATTTAACTTCTACATAATTTCTTTTCCTCCAACTAGTGCCTTGACTGCTCCTCAGATTATTCCTTTATCTTTTTCAGACCCTGCATTATTAATAGAATACCATAACAAGTGCAAATTATATACAAAAAGAATGGATGGCCTAATTATGCTTAAATGCCTGATATACAATTTTTATAGACTAAATGATTTTTTTTACTTACTAGATTAAGCATGATAGGAATATCAATTAGGCTATTATCATATATGCTTCCAAAGCAAATTCTATATCACATTGAATTTAAGTGGCTCCTTTTGTGGACTGTCCACATTAGATAGCAGGATTCGCATCTTAACTCATTAAGATTGACTAAATCATTGCATCTCAACCCTTTGAGATCACATTTTCATTAATGCCTTCCTTTTGCAAGGAATGTTGGGAACTCAACAATTGTTATTCAAAGCATCTTGTGGGTTGATAACATTTTATCCACCTAGAAGAGACATCTCGATTTGGAACTATGCTTGGTATGCGTGCCTTGCGCACACACCTTGTCTTCTATCTCAACCCTCTGAGTTGACTTCTTCCTCGTAAGGAAACATTAGAAAACATGTGCATTAACTTTCATCTTGTGAAAATTTACTAAGCAATTCATGTTCCAGAAATCTTTAAGTTGGTCCTTGAAAAAGATTTTCTGATCAAACTTTCAGATTTCATATTCTGGATATTGTTGTCTCATCTAATGAGCACAACAATTATCTTCATATGGTACTATTAATATGCCCCACTCTTCTAGGCATCATTGAATGCATCCATAACCTTTTATAAATCATTTAAGTCCATGTGCTTGTTTGGATCATGATTGGATCCAAGCCTACAACTTTCACCAATCTCTTATGATCCTCAAGGCTTCATCATATAAAGGTGGATAATGCTCAAACTCATTGGAGTCATGAGATCCAAAATATCATGAGTGGAACTCACTATCTTGAAACCTTTTCAAGTAGTAAAACATATTTGTTGGAATTGATTCCCTTTAGATTTAGTTTAGGATCTTGACCAGCTTCTGCCAATGTGGCACCCCAGATTCGTTAATCCGCAACATCTGTGTTTAACCTATGAATTACCAGCAACTATACGTGTACGACGGCACACAACCTCATGATACATTCATAGCCAAACAAAGTGTAGAAGCAAGATTCGAAGAGGAAACTAGAAATCAATCATTCACACCCACAACCATGCACCGTTCAATTTACATCGCATCATGTCATAACATCGATCGCATATCGTCATAAAAGAAACGAATCACAAAATGGTAGCCATATATATATATATATATATATATATATGACATGAGTTCATATAATCTTAGAAAGTTCCAAGCTACCACAAACCATCCATCGTTCAATATTTACGTTACCACATCAGAGTTTACTATATATATACATGCCTTCCACCATACATAAATACATACAACAAAAGGGGTGGCTAATAGACTAAAATGAGCAACATGTCATAAAAATCCAACACTTTCTCTAACTACCACTAAAATTGTCTAAAAAGAGAGCAAGAATGTCCTTTTAATGACCCAAGCCAATGATCGGAATATTTAATCAGACATTATAGCTCAAAATCAATCCAATGTCACCAATTGTGCATAAATCGAAGACCTTGTGGATTAAAAACTCATAACTGAAGCTAAGGTCCGCATGTTCTTCATTTTTGCGATCCAAAGCTCGAATTGATGATATGAAAGTACAATTAGCTTATTGGTGTTACGAGGATTCCGATGGTATGTTTTGTGCAACGATTAGACCTCAAATATGCGAAATGCATTGAACCCATGTTTAAACCCACATGCAACCCGCCTTGAATCACATTATGCAAATGACCTCCATTATAAAATCCACGAATTTTATCAAATTCCTTGTCTCGTAACAATTCCAATGATATATATTTTGTGGGAATCGGAGTTTGATGTAATTACGAGAACACTCGTAGTTATGGAAAGTTAAAATAAATAAATAAATTTCCTAATCCTATGGTCCTTCTCAACCGAAACCTTTCCCATAATTCCTTTCTCCCCCCTATATAAACCCATGCACACGTCCCCTTCCCCCTTCCTCGTCAATGTGCAATCTTTGTCGCCACCACCAATCTCCCTTACCCCTTGCCCTCTTCCCTTCTACTACACCCATGCATGTAAGAGATAAAGAGAAAGAGAGGAGTGAAACCACAACGGTCAAGTTGGAGGCTGTGTAGGGCAATGTTAGAGTGCATGCGAGGCAGTGCGCATGCCAAAAGCAGTGGCCAATTGTCATTGGGAATGTCGAGAAGAACCCACCTTACATTGGTTTCCTTCCATGCAATAAGAAGTGAAGAGGAGGCTATCGGAGTGTCTGGATGATCATCGAGTCGTGTTGGAGGTTGTTGGTCATCAATGGGGAAGGTGGGGTACTCCATCCTAAGTACAGGGGAGTTGGCAAAGAGGAAGAAGACTTATAAAAGGAGAGGACGAAGGAGGGGATGGCTTTTAACGACCCACCAAAGGCCAGCGACGAGTGGAGGCCGATAGAGATTGATGGCGACTGGTGGTGGTTCGGGGGTCAACACCTAGAGGAGACAACCAGTGGGTTCCTCCAGTTGTTGTGAAGAAGAAACGAAAGATGAAGATGGTGGAGGTGAAGGTTAATATTATGGAAAAATTATGGGTCTAAAATTACAACTTCTAGTTATTGTATTTTAGTCCCCAAAGTGAAGTGTTTATATTACACAGTTTGAGGCCTTCTAGAGTTGGATTCAGGTGATCCAGGATGCGATCTCAAGGTATCCGAACATTTCAGATACATCCGTACGATTGGATCAGACGACTTTCACTTTGATTCAAGGCACAAATTAGAGGGCACATTCGTGTGAAATTACACGAAAGGGGATTTGTGTGTGTGTGCTCACACACACGTGAAGTAGAATGCTGCCTTTGATATATTTATATTCCTTTTTCTTATTTAAACTCTTTCTTGAAATCCATATACACGTAATAAGAGATTAACTTAACTGATGGTCATTGTTTTTCTTTAATTAATACTGTTATGATATATACCCCTATACTTGCTCTTGTTAGACTTCATGGGAATGAATGATTTAGTTATAAAATTTGTTAAATGTGGGATTTTTATGATTGGGTTAAAGATCATCAATAATTAAAAGGTATAGTATTATCCCGATATAATTACTTGTATAATGTTGAAGAGACATTGCCATTGCATGTATCAAATGGCCTTCAATAATTATGCAATTTATATTGTTAGAATCCTTAAGTAATAATTGGCAAGGGAGAGATTTGAAATTTTGGAGTTAAATGCTTGTTGAGAAATAATATGAATTGATCCTTTATGCATTAAGCAATTGAACTTGTAAAATTAATAAGTTATTGGAAAGATTGTGCTATAATGATTCATTAATAATTGCACATAGAAATTGATGAGAATTGATGATAAATCAAAGGGTTGCTCGTATCATTGTTCTCGATGATTGTCTGTGGCCAGGGAGTTGCATGCCCCTTGCAACTCAGGCTTATAGCCAAGTCAAGTGCAACCTTGGGGTTCTGTTACACTGAACATAAATTGTTCCATTCGTTGGTGTTATGAGGCGAAGAGCTATATAGGGTAAATGATACTTTACACCTATGACGTAGCCACCCTCGGGTTTGTTTTTGAGATCGTACACCGATCGCATCCAATGTTATGAGTCCTTGAGGCAAGCAAGACACCATTGGCCCTTAGTCCAATCCAAGGGGCTTTACGGGTAGAGGTGGGTTTAGATCTCTAACTCAGATTCATTACAAAATAAGATAATAAGTAATTGACAAAATAATAAATGAATCATTGCTTTAAATGTCCACTAATTGATGGTACTATACTCTAAATAATTAATTAAACCAATGCATTCCTGTTGGCCTACTTTTGTTTTGTTGTTCTTTTACGTTCCTAATTTTTCCTATCATTTATATTGTTGTCTATTTTGCCTGCTTATAGTTAGTTTCCCAGATTTAGATACATTCTATTGGGAGTTTTTTCATTAGCATAACTTCAGATACAGGTAAATCGTCCCAAGTTCAAGTGATAATTGGGGAAATCTTTGAGTAGGAAGCAAATCGTGAACCCTAAGACTAATATTTACTTTTCTTCTTGGAGATTGCTTACATATTTATTGTTTCACAATTTATATTTTAGTTAGATATGTTATTTGATTATGATTGTGTTTCTCATATTTATGTGTTGGACAGTGATAATTTAGGTGTGGAATTTGTGACCTAATATTGCAAGGTGTTGGATTACAGCAATCCTCTTCCATCTGGCCCTACGCCAAGCTCCATAGCTTCAATAGGTCGACAATGTTCGCAAGGACTTCGATGAGCTCACAAAGGCACATATGGATAAAAGATCCTCTCTACCCCAGTCGTTGAAAATGGCCTCCTACTCTTGTGGGACCAAGATGAGGATATTTGCTAATTGGAGCCTCTCCATGAGTACCTAAGCCCACTTCTGTACAACCTAAATTTGTAGGCGACGGTGGACCCTCAAAATCGGCATGGTGTCTTGAAAAATAGACAATGTTGTAAGTGTGAGCTAAGTGGCTCAGTAGAGCTATAACTAGTTATATGTGTGTGTGTGTGTGCCATACATGTGTGTTAGGTTCTCGTTATCCATGTATAAGATATACTTGTGTACATAACTATCCTTGTTGCCTTAAACCATAAGGCATGACTCGTGACTGACCCCTCTTCGCTGTCACAGCATTGACCCATCAGTCAATCTGAGAATCAAGTTCACCTCATAGGGATTCAAGGTGGATCTACTTTACGCGCTTCCTTCTTCAAGATTCGAGGTTTGGGCTACCTTGGCCTTCGGTAGCTTACACCCTTAGCCCTGGTCTGAAAATCGCTTGAGATAGTCATGGTCAGATATTCTGTATAACCAGTGTGGTGGATGTCTGACCCCTAGATGCCTGGTGACTCCCCACGGAGATGTCACCAGATGCTCCTGCTTGGGTTGCCCAACTGATGCTCACCTAAGTTGCCTTCCACCTCAGAGGAGTGATTTCAAGATTCTGATTCGTGAGGCAAGCGAGAGAATAAAACATGAGGCTAATTAGAAAAGAGGGCTAATTGTGAGCTGTAAAGGGAAAATTATACCTAGCAGTTTAGTCTTTGGTGTAGAAACCCACACATTACCTGTTCTATTTCAGTTTTTACGTATAGTTCCATCCCTACTGAGCTGGTTAACTCATCCCTACTTTGTGACTTATTTTTAGGTCTTGATGTCGTGGAGAGGCACGCTCCACATGAGCAGAGCGAGTTTCATTGGAGCAAGTGAGGCATCACTTTTACAAGGAGCTTTGGGGCATGATGGCCTGCTAATTAACTTAATAATTTAATTATATACAATAAATACTTAAATAAATAAATGTACAGGTATATTACAATATAGAATAATTACTTTAATAAGTATATACAGTTATAAATGCGATTATACATATATACATATTTATTTAGAATTACATAAGTATATGTACATATAATCTAATAGAAATAAATATATAATTATATAATTAGGATATATACATTATAACTCAACATAAATACTTATTTAAATAAATATAACAAATATGTAGGTTAGTTATGTACATTATAAGTACATATTTTATTATTTACATTTAACTTAGTATTAATTTATATATACACGTATAAATACTATATACATGGTATTTTTGTATATTTTAGAAATTTTTCAAATTTTTATGGTGTTTTCATGTTTTATAGAAGTAAGAGAAGAGAGAGAGAATGCGAGATAAGAGAGAAGAGGTTTCTTTTTATATTTTTTATATTGAGTTCATTTATTTAGTATGAGAATAGACTGAACCATCTAATAGTATGTTCTATCAGTTAGAGAGTTTAAAATACTCTTAAACTTTGCACATACCTAGAAAAATATCTAATTCTACTCAGGACACCTTTATTTTATTTATTTATAATTTTTTTGTAATTTTTCATGTATTTACAAACTCACACAAATGAGGCTTAAAACGAATGTTCAACTAAGAACCTAAGGCCATGAAGTGCAATGCAAGGGGTTGAAAATGAGGTATAGGCAATCAAACACATCCAACAAATACATGAAAGATGATGGAGCATTTAAACGTGATTTTCACTATGAATTTCACTAAAATCCCTACTTGGATAGATTTATACAATCCTCAGTAGAACCCAGCTATACAGTGGCTGTAGCTACTACTGCAGCTGGTTGGACAGTAAGATCAAATCAGACCTTCTCAAATCTGATCTAAGGCAAATCAAATCCATCCAAGATCTAGAAAACCAGATCCAAGGTTAATCAGTCCCAATACGACCATTCAATTCTTACATCATTCAAAATCAGAACTCCAACCTCACTAAAAATCCATCCAACTCAAATATGAAGCAAACTCTAAAATTCCACTTTCAATTATAGCAAACCAACTTCAGAAGATCTTGGACTTCACATATATCAAAATCAGATACTAGAAAATTGTAGTTGCCCTTCCTTTGCCATAGACAGCAAGAGAAGGTTGAACAACTCATATTTTCAATTCAAACTAAAATCCCTCAAATCTCATTTTTAAAATGTCGTAAATGATCTATGATAGGTCTGGAACTCAACAAAATCATATTAAAGCTTGAAAAATCCTAGAAACCCTAATTAATCCCTTATGCTGTAGATAGCATGAGGAATAAAGATCAAAATAGGAATGCAAATCAACTTAAGAATTAGTTCCGAACCTTTAGTAAGATGTCTCAATCTTCCTTCAAACCCCAAATAAAGGATTAAAACAAATGTGAATCAGGAAACCATGTTGCCCAGGTGAGCCATTAGTGTGCAATTGCCTTGATGATAAGATCATCTAATCATCCTGCACACCATTAATTGGTGTTCAGGATGATTGGGTGATCCTTAGAAATCAAATAGGTCACTGTGAGGGCTTCACAACAATACATCCAAAATCCTTTGCCCTCACTACCTAGGGCAATGAAAACCAAATATCAAATTAGGATTGAGTACTTCCCTTGATAAAAACTCAATTAAAACAGATCATGCCTACCTCCATTAGTCCAAGCAAATAATTATGAGCTCAATTTGGTCAATCAAGCCTGATTAAAACATAATTGCTAAAAAAAATCCTTATTCACTCATAATTCAAACCAAATCTAATCGACCAAATAAGCACAATTCAAAGCACAGGGAGGGTGATTATGATCATATGACATGAATGGGATCACCCTCAAGTTGATTTGGTGCACATGAAAGTGATAGTGAAGTGGTGAGGGAGCTGGATGAACACATGGATGCATTGAAAATGTCTGAAATTGCCTCTCTGATCTGAATTGATTAGAAAGGGCGAAATCAGATCTAACTAGTCTACTCCTAATCTAAACTAATTCAAATCAAATCAACTAATAATTGCTACTCTAATTGATCTAAACTAAGCTAACAAAGTAGTAAACTACACTAAGAAAGCGATTAAATCTACTCTACAAACGAAAGTGATGTCCAAGAGCCACCGGTTGTCGACTGATGGCAAAGAAAGGGGAGGAGCCCTCAGCGGATGAAGGTGTCCCAGATCCACCAGCCGTCGACCAATGGCAATTGAAGGAGGTAGAAGAGCCTACTTTGTCACCGTAGGCGATAAAGGGGAGAATAGAGCTGAGGGGATGGAGTGAAGGGATTGGCCCAAGGGGAGGGAGTCGATAAAGGACCCAAGGCTTGCTGAGGTGCTGATTATATAGGTGTTGGGGGAGATATAGGCGTCACACTGTGGGATTAGATGATTTGGGGGTTAACAGTGGATGAGCGATGGAGAAGAGCACGTGAAGTTTAAGCCAAAATACCACTGTTGAATGGGATCTAGAGTAGGTGACAATGCTTCGCGCGAGGGTGTGCGATCTATGGATCAAGATCAGTGATTGGATCAATGAGTCCTAGAATGAACGATGGTTGCTACATGTGTTCCTCGCGTGTGAACAGTACACGAAGAGCTGCATCAAGTGTGTTGGAAAAATTATGGAGGAGCCCTTATAGTGAAGGGGTAGAAGGATTAGGGAAGAGCCCATTAATGATAGGAATCATAACAATGCAATCCCTAAGGCCTTGCAAGTATTCCCCTGCAAGTTTTTATGTGAAGAAAACGTAATGCATGAAGGACCTAAATGTAATCTAATGAATGCAAGGTCTAATGATGCCTAAATGTCATGAGATTTTTATTGGAACTTAATTGAACATATTAAAGCATGATTTAACCCTTAATTTGTACTTTTGAACTCAAATAGATGTTCAATTAACACTTGGATCATCGATTCGTATTTTATGAATAGAATATCTCAATTATGACTTAATTATGCCTTTTTAACACAAATTTGATGTTTGAGGTCATTTTCATTAATTCTCACACTTAACCCATTTATTATGTTAGCAATAGAGTGTTTAACCTAGTTTTTAGCTTAACTTAGGCATTTTACCTATGATGAGCCACGCTTCATTATACGCTACGACCATCTATTGATCAAACCCAATCTCAGCTATGAAGAACAGTCGGTGCAGATCCTGGATGGGGCAATGAGAATGTTGCGTAATAAGTTCGTACCCCTTATCAAGGTGTTGTGGCGTAGCCAGATGTGCGAAGAGGCCACATGGGAGCTTAAGGCGGAGACACAGATCAAGTAGCCCCACCTCTTTCATACTTGAGGTATGCCTAATTTCACGGACGAAATCTTTTTGAGTTATGGTGTAAGAGTTTAAATTTTTAATAGCCAACTAAACCCAAAATAAGCCCTTGATAGCTAGATAATAATGGAATAATTCTATTACGGATTGTTTTAACAAAAAAAAAGAAGAGTTGAGGGGCTTCTTGGTGAGGATGTGTGTTTTTGTTCGACCCCTTATTAAATGGTGTTGAGGTAGGAGGTCTCCTTCATAATTATAACCCAACAAATAAAGGGGTAAACCAAGGAAGAAAAACCCCTCTCCTCTTCCAATTCCAACCTACGAGTTTCACCTTAAAGAATAACCTATGGAACACATGAAACACCATTAGAAACCTCACCATCAAATCATATACAAAAATAAACCCTAGGGCAATCTTAAGAGTCCACAGCGGCAATAGCATCTGCAATCTATTCACAAACCCCTCAAATTGACATGCAAAGGGAGGTTTTATACAAAACCCCTTTTTCGTGCTCAATTTTAAGAATCAAATGAGGGATTTCAGTAAGGGGATAAGGTCTCTACCTCATAATAATGGGCAAGATCCCTCTGCCTTGATTTTTGTCGCTACCACCTTCACCGTAGTCGCAACAATGATAGCAGTGGTAACCGCAACAACGATAGTAGTTGTCGCAATAGCGGCAGCAGTAGCGACAATAGCAACAGTTTCGACAACAGTGGCAATAGCCGGCGACGATGGTTGCAATAGTTAGAAAAGAGGGGAGAATGGTAAAGGAGAGGGGAGGAGTGACTGGTGGGGAGAGCAAAGTAAAGAAGGGACTTAGGACCCTTCACCATCGCCATCAACACGATCTTCATCCACTAAGCAAATGTTTGAGGTAGGGACATTTCCTCCCTTGTTGTGAATCACCTTTTTGGTATCCAAATCTTGTGGTTTGGTGGTATTTATCTAGTTTTAGATATCTAAAATTTTGCCATGAAATGATCAGTGGGGGAAGGCCCAATGCATGTGTCAGGATGGGATAAGAACACCCAACTTCTTGCGTGGTGACTTATAATGATTTTGGGCCAAAGAGAAGAAATTTTAATTTCGATTTAAGTAACCCTAGACTGGATAAGGAGTTGCATGTGGTGAGTTGTGAAAAATTGAGGATTTATGAGCATATTCTCGTGATTATTCCAAGTTCCCGATGAATGGTTGAATAAGAAGCCTCATTGAGATTTAACCCACCAATTATCCTATGAACAAGCAATGATAGGAGGATTATGATGGTAATGGGTGTGCATGTAAGTCATGATTTTACATGGTAATATAGCCACATAAATAAATTGCAAGGAGGGTTTTAGAGCCCCTATAATTTCAACTAAAAGGGGTGATATTTCCATATTTATTGACATTAATTATACCTAACTATTGTTAGTTTAAGGATAAATTAGGTCATACTACATTAGATTTGGTTAGATTAGTTATTTAGTAGCATTTTGTAAATAGTGTATTCTTTTAGATTTTTGTGTAATATTCCTCTTATTTATATTTGGTATCCTTGTTTATTTGTATGCAGGTGCCAAATATGAGATTGATTAGAGCTTTGCAGAGAGAAGAAATCGAATTGAACTCATTTATGCAAGGAGGTTGAGCCACTTTCCTACCTACACTATAGCCTAATAAATCCTAGATTTAACCTAATTAGGAACCTAATTTATGTTAACACAAACCCAGTTACCTAACATAATTCCCTACCTTAGGTGGTCAGCCATGAGCCTAATTAATAAATCAATTTGGTCGGCTAAACTAATTGATTTTATAAACCCATTAAAAATCCTTAGCCTACTTATTCCTATATGCTAACCCAGTAAACCTTATTTGTTCATCCCTTTTACCCTCCAATAAATACTATTTTACATGGTCAAAGTATACCATAATTTATCCATCACTAGATCTAAGTCCTAGGGTCCTAAATTATCTACCTAAATCCCTATCTTAAAACCCTAAACCAAATTATATTCTCAATCCTAAGCTTAATCTTAAAATTTCTAACAGCCTAATACATTTTTAGTATTTTGGTCATAACTTTTTCATTTCAAATCAAAATTGAGTGATTCAAGTTGCATTTGAAAATTGATTTCAAAGGCTATAACTTAGTTTTTATGTGAAATTTAAAATTTGAAATAGAAAGAGTCCAAAATTTTGAGATAAGTGAGGAAAATCCTATAAGGTTGTTGTAACACACTTCATCCTACCTCTTGATTCCTAGACTCCTAATCCTCATTCTTTATTTTAGTGATCCAAGACAACTTGGATCAACTAATCAAAACCCTTCACCCTCTCTATAAAAGAACCCTAGCCACCCCTCTCTCCTATCATCTTTTTAGCCTCTAAAAATTCTAAACGCAAATAGATGTGCAAAGATATGTGTTCATTGCAGTAAAATTGCGTAGGTACTTTTAATATTTGTTCAAATCGAACTTAAGAATATGGAAGTCATAGTTTCAAATATCAAAGTTCGAGTCATTCGCAGGAAGGCAATTGGACGAATCACTTTCCTAAGTTCTAAGGATAGGCAAATAGAATGATGAATGCGTGAAATGATCCTTCCTAAGGGTTGGTAGGCATTTTCCAGAGACTATGTGGGGTTTCGTGCAAATTTTAACCCCATAAGTATTTTGTGGAAGGACTTGTGGGAGTTTGGGAGTGTTGTAGGGCATTTTGTGTAATTTCCCTGGACCCCACACCCACACCCCACACACACCACTCCCCCCCTAACCTTAACCCTAATCCACACCTATAAAACTACCCCATTTCTTGATTCCCATGCCCTACACTAAGCCCCTCCCTCTCCCTGCGACACCATCTCAACCCCCTTCCTCCCCCTTCCCGTATTCCCTCTGCCGTGGAGCTGAGCTGCTGGAGCTCGAGCTTGCGTGGAGTTGCTGGAGTTCGGCTGCGAGGAGTTCGTGAGGAGCCACTGTTGAAGCTCTTGCGCAAGGTGGGAGGGAGTTGTCACGAAGAGGAAGTCTGTTGCAAGGGGGAAAACCCTCGTAGATGGTTCTGCGGATTCATTTTTCCGCAGAATTGGACATCTGAGAGGAACCTTAGACGTCTTATAGGATGTCCAGAGCAGCATCCAGACGTCTGATCCTACACAAAAATCAAAGGTAACACCTTACTCGAGGATTGTACTTTTCGTACCATCTCCCCTTACCCCGCTATAGACCTAAGTGCGTTGAGGGTTGTGCATGTGCGGCGCAGGGCAAGGGGAAGTCCCCCTGCGAGGGAAGGAGGGTTCACGAAGGTCCCTGGGAGAGTTTTCTCCACAGGTCAGATGTCTGTATCTCTCAATAGACGTCTGACCGGACATCTGGAGGAGCACCCGACGTCCGATAAAGTAGATTCAAATGGTAAGGTTCTGACCGCTTGTTTTCTTTTCGTACGTATTGTTTGCGAGTGACTGAACGACATTGTGCACATGCAGAATCGTTGGGAAGGTGCACAGGTGCGACGTCTCAAACACTTTAGGACATTTGGACGTCTCTCTAGACGACTGACACCCGTCGCAGACGTCCGAGTACATTGCCAGACGTCTGGAGAAACCTCAAGACGACCATGAGGGGTTCCAGATGTTCGGCTTTCAGCACAAAACTCAAGGTGAGCTTCCTGTTACCATTTAAGATGTCTGAGACCTCTCCCAGACGTTTGTTGTTAGTTTGATTTGATGGATTTAGGCACAAGGTGATCGGTCCAGCTGGACCAACCTGCCTGGTTTGGTTCAAGTCAACCGGGAAGGGTGTTTGGGTTGGTTTAGGGCCCAAACAAAGTCAATTTTTGTTAAATAAAGTACCGTTGGGTTCCTATTGGAAGTTCCCATGTGATAGAGCCTTGTTCTAGCTATTTTGAACTCTTTTTCCTATCTTGAGAAATATTGAAATGGTTGGTTTGACAATCTGTGTTACGACCTAGTTTCCGAATCCCTACAGGACATTAGATCGGCCCGACTCGACTAATTTCAAGACCTAGTCGTCCAACAAGAAATAACCAAAAAGTAGGAAAGTAAACCACATTCATTATGCTATGTAACTAACAGTAAAAGAGTACAAGCAGTAAGGAAAGAAAAGCTGCTAACAGTACATATCATAACCACAACAGTAAAGCGGAACAAAGTATAGAACGTAAACAGTAACAAGGGTCTGAACTCACTAACAAAAGAAGGTACAACAACAGGAAGACTACTGTTACTGGGCTCTACTGGGCCCCAACACCCTCTGTAGCAGGTGACTCGGGCTGCTTAACACCTGGACATGAAAAGGGTTGTGAGTAAATAAAGTCAGCGAATGCTAAGTAGAGTGGCAACCAACTAACTAAAGCAGTAAAAGCTAATAGGTAAACTATCTATTCTAATTACTTTATTTTACAAATTATTCCTTTTCACCTATTGGTTTATTTTTCAGATCTCTTTCTTGATTTCGAATGTTCCTCGTGGGAATGATCTTAATTGCAGTCTTTTCCGAAGAGTAGAAGGTACATGTGGTGCTCTCCTGGTCGGGAGAGTCCCCCGTGGTGATCCTACACCTAGTCAACCACCCTAAGGTCATAGACAGACGTAGCGGTGACTACAGCACGCGTGATAAGCGCACGAGTAGCTATCCTGCACTGGCACGCGGTCAGTTGTTTCCACTAACGGGTACGCTCGAAGTACAGCACGGAACAGTATAGGGCCTAGCCCTCTCAGTAACAGGGGTCTAGCCCTTTTGAACCAAACAGGGGTCTTGCCCCTCCACAGTCCGCGTATCTTCGTCTGACTACCTTGGTTTGCCCAGTAGGCCTAACAAGTCAGTGTAGGGTGGCTAGCTGAACCCCGGGCTCCGTGGGGTGGCTAACTCTCTTCCTATACTAGTAGCTCTTCCCGGTACAGTGTACACGAGGGCCAAGAAGTCGGTGTAGAGTGGCCAATCCTAACCCAAGGTTCCAACCCAAGGGCGGTTAGCTCCGCTCTACACTAAATAGGGGACAGTCACTCTCCTTGGTATCACGTACTCAAGGGCTAACACACTTCCCACTCATATTTTTAGATCCATTCCATTTATTCACAGGAGCTTTACTCTTAATTCCCCGTAGAACTCATGCTCGTATTTCTCATGCCATTCCATACCAAGTTTCATCATTCATATTTCTATTCTCAAGTTATACACATGTAGCTCGTATTTCTATCATTTAACATATACAACAGATAATGTCACATGTAACTGTTTAATTAGCACAGGTAATTCATATTTCACAGGCAACTCTTGTTCATTAACAGACAGTTAACATTTCTATTCATTCATTCAAGATTGTAATTCCAAACATGCATACAGACTTTTCAAGTGCTTCTTGTCCTAGGATTCATGTCATATCCTAGGTTTTAGTTATTCAATCCACATATGCATTCAGGTTTTATAATTAAATTAGGGGAATACCACTCTACCAGACAACTTGGGAGTATTGGGGGTTTGAACGGTAGGCTCTCGTGCCTCAGTAAGCCCTGAACCCGCAACTGATCGAAGTCCTATAACAAGGAACATACCACAATGGAGTATTCAGAACAGTATAAAAGGCCTTCTAACAAGTAGAGGAACTCACAAGGAAAATACTGATATCTTGTTTGCGTAAAATAGATCTCAAACGGATCCTAAACTGGTCAAAAACAGGGCTATAGACCCAAATCATACGTCTGGCACAAGGTCCAGACGTCTTAAAAGTAATCAGAAACTCACCATAGGTTCTGTGTCGACCTCCGACATCCAGAACCTCTTCTAGACCATCTGGACCCAGCTCCAGACGTCTGACCTCTCCTCCGGACGTCTGGGAGTGCTTCTGGTCGTCTGGTAAGCTATCCAGATGTTCGAAACGCGTGGGAGGGCGTGCCTCGCGCCTTCTCGAAGCAATTCCTGCACGCGACAACCAAATTGCCTATATTTAGCCCTACAAATCATAGTTGCGGTGCGGCCTGCATGGTCGTAACTGCAGGAGGAACGTACCTTCGCGAAGATTTGCTTTCAGACGTCCGGTGTAGTCACCAGACGTCCGCCCAGTCGTCTGGACGTCATGCCAGACGTCTGATTCTGGGAAAATCCCAGTACCAGAACCACTTCCTGCTCTCCCTCGCCTCGCCTGCAGCTCCGGCTGCAGTAGTGTCGGGGACGGCTCCCCCGACGCACTCCTCCCGCACTCGCTGCTCTGGCCATGCGCCCTCCAGCGAGCTCCCACGAGCTCACAAGCTCAAGCTCTTCCTCCTCTCCTCACGTCGCCTCTCCTCCTCGTTGCCTCTCTCGCGCTCTCTCTCGCGCTCGCTCCTCTCGCTGTGGTGGAGAGGAAGAGAAGAAGGTGGCTGGCTGTGGTGAAGTGGGAAAGAAAGGAAGAGGGGGAGAGGGGTTTATATAAGGGTGCGTTAGGGTTCGGTGGAGGAGGGAAGAGGGAAAGAGAGAGAAGAGAGGTACTGTCTACACGCAGCCTACGCGCAGACGCGAAGGCTTGTACCAAAATTTTGATTTCCAGACGTCTGACTGACAGTCCGGATGTCTTAAAAGGCTTAGGACAGAATGGGTCTTTACAGTCCGTGTTAATAGGATGCTCGTCCGTGGTGTGCACAGGACCCGCAGAGGCTACGTGGTTCACCGTTCATGCCCCCACACCTCTCGATTACTCTAGTAGAGTGGTCTTTACTATCCCTTGTGAATTAAATGATGAAAGTGCATGTTGTTTAGAACTAATTGATTGAATCCTAGGATGTACAATGAACCCTAAGGCCAAGATAGAAAAATGAATAATTATACATGTCGTGAATGTTAAATTGTGGTAATGTTTCTTGAATATGCTAAGTTACGAGCTGCCTGTTTATACTCGTTGAATCATGGCTTGAATTGAAATACATGTTGTATCCTGTTTAGCTTAATTGATGAGATAAGTGTCTAATTGTGAAACCATGTGATGCCTGTTATACTCTAAATTTATCATGATATGAATAGAGGCATGTGTATTGTATGGAAGAAATTTCTATGCACGAACCCTATAGGGAACTAGAAGAAGAACTCACATGTACGGAATAAATATCAGATGTCGATGGAAAGTAGCTAGCCCTCACGTACATGGTACCGAGGAGAGTTACTGTACTTAGTGTAGGGGGAGCTAGCTGCCCCACAGGGCTCGAGGTTAGGACTGGTCCCCCTACACCGACTCTTGTTAGGCCTACTAGGCAAACCGGGATAGTCGAATGAGGGTACGCGGACTGTAGAGGGGTGAGACCCATGTTCTGAGAGGGTAAGGCCCTGTGTTGTTCCGTGTTGTACTTTTGGGCGTACCCACTAGTGGAAATGACTGACCACGTGCCAGTGTAGGGTAGCTACCCGTGTGCTTATTGCGCGTGCCGTAGTCACCGCTACATCGCGACCATAACCTCAGGGTAGTTGACCGGACGTAGGATTGCCACGGGGTGCTCTCCCGACTAGGAGAGTGCCATGTGTACATACTACATCGCAGGAAAACTGCAATCAAAATCGTTCCCTTAGGGAATAGGAAGATTGAGAGACATTGTTGACCTTTTGCTAGAAAACTGACTTGTAAACACTAGTTAAAATAACTGTTATTTGGATAATTAAATAATTACATGTAAATTTGTGATTTTCTTTATTGCGTAAATGATATAACTATTGTATATGCCACTCTACTTAGCGTTAGCTGACCACCGTATTATATAATTCTGTACAGGTCAGGGAGTTGAGCAGCCAACACCACTGGCTATAGAGTTCTGGGCCCAGTCGAGCCCAGCCATAGTTTAATTTATTCCTTTCCATTTCTGCTGTTCTCTATTGTTTGTGAGTACTCCTATCTTATGCTAAGAATTATCGTCGTGTTACCTTTTTTGCCTTAGTTGTGATGGTTAGTGAATTATGTTTTCCATCTATGCATGGTATCTTTCTGGAATCTATTTTATATTTTTCTGCTGTTGGTCTTTCTGTTGAATTGCTTAGCTACTTGCATGCATGGTTTGTTGTTTGTTTTGTATGTTTGGGTTAGCCTCTCGTTGGACGACTGGGTCTTGGGGTTAGTTGAGGCAAGCCATCCCCGGATTCCCAAGGGGGTCAGGTTCGGGTCGTAACAAGATGGTATCAGAGCAAAGTCGTCCCAAGAGATAACCCAACGGATTGAAAGTAATCGCACATGTGCGTATAGCTAAGATAGCCATCACAACTTGCCTTCTTGAATTACACGTTTGAGTCTTATTTCGAACTTGTATCTTTGACAATCCATGTTCATTTCTCTTCCATCTCCGTGTAGGAGATGCCTTGCCACAGAGTTAGTGGAGTCGGCCGTGGGCATGACCATGCATGCGGTCACGGAGGCGAACGTGCAAGGCTTGGGGCAGGGGCTCATGCACCCCTCCTTCTAGGCATCCAGGCTCAGGACCTCGCCCAGCTGATCCGCGACATCGTTCGAGAGGAGTTTCAACAGCCTCCTCTTCAGCCACCACCTCCTGAGGATGGGGAGGGAGAGTCCTCTATGCGACGGGAGAGCCGCTGCAGCGCTAGACGAGCTGGAGGGGGAGGGGGGTGATCTTTCACCACCCCCACCACCCTCGGACACTTCTGAGCATGAGTCCTCCCTGCCAGGAGGCGTACTTGTACCCGTTTTGCGGCTCCACCACGACCTATTCGCTCAGTTCCGGAAGTTGAAGCCCCCTCCTTTAAGGGAGAGGAGAGCTCCTCTCAGGTCGAGGACTGGCTAGAGCAGATGGAGAAGATATTCGACACATCCACCCTCCTACAGAGTAGTACCGCGTGGCCTTCGCCACGTATCAGCTGGAGAGCGATTGAGGCCAGGAGGGAGGAGAGCCGATGTGGGATCGGTTTGTGGCGTTCTTCTGCGAGCAGTACTTTCCACAGACCTGGCAGGATTAGAGGAGGCGGGTGTTCCACACTCTCCGCCAGGGGGCGATGATGGTCAACGCGTATCGTACGCGTTTTCTAGAGTTATCACGTTTCGCCCTATTAGCAGCCGCTACAGAGGAGGAGCGTCTGTGGAGGTTCACTGAGGGCCTCCGGCTTACTATTCGAGGATATGTGAAGCCCCTGAAGTTGCCTACCTTCTCCCGTGTGGTCGAGGCGACCATGACCTACGAAGAGACCAACCTGGCCTTGCGAGACACTAACGGAGGAGGATGGAAGAGGCCCTACTAGCGTGAGCACTCTCAGGTCCGCTAGGAGAGGAGGTACGTGATGCATGCAGGGGAGTCGACCCTCTCTGTGGGGCCACCAGTGGTCTTTGTGGGCCCTAAGCAGGGGCCAGCTGCCAGACCAGACCCCCACCCAGCTACCAGCAGGGACAGACAGAGGGAGGAGGTCACACCCCTCTCTACTACTAGTGTGGTCAGTCGGGCCACATGAGGAGGGACTAGCCGTCTAGGGTTGGAGCACACCAGATACTCCCTGCTCCAAGCACTAGAGGTCGATCCAGCGACCGTGGGTACCAAGCTCGTGGGAGAGAACAACAGTCACAGGGAGGATACCGGCCAGCTGCTACCTGTCCTGTCCAGAGCATGGCGGCGTCTTTCGCACCCAGAGCTGAGAGGCATGTTAACGCCTTAACTCACAGAGATGCCAGAGCTTCAGGCTCCGTGGTGGCAGGTATGGTTCCAGTTTCGAGCAGATTTATTTACGTACTTTTTGATTCTGGTGCCACCCACTCTTTCGTCTCCTTGAGCTTTGCTGTTAGTTTGGGGACAGGCAGCACTTTGTTAGAGGATCCGTTCTTGATCAGAGGCCTAGATGGGTAGTTGTTCGTGGCTGAGGAGGTTTACTCAGACTGTGAAGTCACCATAGGGGGACACAGCCTTCCCGCTGACCTGATTCTGATCCAGATGGAGGATTTCGGCGTGATTCTTGGGATGGACTAGCTGTCCGCCTATCACGCCCTGGTGGACTGCTTCGGGAGGAAGATTTTGTTCTCCAGACCTGAGCTGCCTCCCTTTAAGTTCCACGGTCAGCCAGTGGACGGAGGGTTCAGGTGTATCTCCGTGCTTCAGGCAGTGAAGCTACTGAGTCAGGGATGCAAGGGTTTCTTGGCTTGTATTGTAGCAGAGCCCAGCCTAGCGATTGATTTCCAGAGTATTCCGGTGGTTTGCAAGTACCCCGACGTCTTTCCAGATGAGTTACCAGGACTACCGCCAGAGTGTGAGATCGAGTTCGAGATCTCACTGGTACCAGGGACAAGCCTCATTTTTACGGCACCGTACTGGATGGCCCCGCTTGAGCTGCAAGAGCTCAAGTTCCAGTTGCAAGACCTGTTGGAGAAGGGCTTTGTGAAGCTCAGTGCATCCCCGTGGGGAGCTCCTGTGCTTTTTGTGAAGGACGGTACCCTTTGGCTTTGTATCGACTACAGACAGCTGAATCGGGTCACTGTCAAGAACAAGTACCCGCTACCTCGTATTGACGACCTCTTTGACTAGTTGAGAGGCGCCACGATGTTTTCCAAGATAGATTTGAGGTCAGGTTACCATCAACTGAGGGTCAGGGAGGCGGACGTCTCCAAGACAGCTTTCTGTATGCGGTATGGTCACTACGAGTTCCTGGTTATGCCGTTTAGGCTGACCAACGCTCCCGCTGCTTTCATGGACCTGATGAACCGCGTCTTCAGACTGTACCTGGATCAATTTGTGGTGGTATTCATTGATGTTGTACTCGTTTACTCTCGGGATCAGTTGCAGCGTAAGCAGCATTTACATATGGTTCTGGATACTCTGAGATGGTGCAGGCTGTACGCTAAGTACAACAAATGTGAATTCTAGTTAAGACAAGTCACTTTCTTGGGCCATGTGATCTCAGGAGATTGATTGGTTGTGGATCCAGTCAAGGTTGAGGCGATACTCAGGTGGGAGAGGTCACGTATCATGACAGAGATGCGCAGCTTTTCGGGACTGGCAGGCTACTACCGGTGGTTCATCAGGGGTTTTTCTCAGATCGTGCATCCTATGACCTAGTTGACTCGCAAGGACGTGTCTTTCACCTAGACGGACGAGTGTGAGTCATGCTTTCAGGAGTTGAAGGAGAGGTTGACTTCAGCTCCTGTAGTCACCATCCCAGATAGCAGTGGCAGATTTGTGGTTTACACCGACGCTTCGTTGCAGGGGTTGGAAGGTGTGCTCATGCAGCAGGGCCACGTTGTCGCTTATGCATCGCAGCAACTAAAGCCTCATGAGCATAGCTACCCCACCCATGACTTAGAGTTGCCAGCAGTCGTCTTTGCGTTGAAGACATGGAGGCACTACCTGTACGGTGAGACTTTGGAAATCTTCACAGACCATAAGAGCCTCAAGTACCTGTTTGATCAGAAGGAGCTCAATATGAGACAGAGACGTTGGTTAGAGCTCCTGAAAGATTACAACTGCAACATCTCCTACCACCCAGGGAAGGCCAATGTGATGGTTGACATCTTGAGTCGAAAGGCGCCCGCTCACTTGGCTAATTTGCAGGTACAGAGTTGGAGACTCGTGAAGGAGTTGGGTAGTTGGCGACCCCTGGAGCCGCAAGGGTACTGCGGAGTTGTGACAGTGTCGAGGCAGACACGACCAGAGATTTTGGACCGTATCATTGAGGGACAGATGGTCGACCCGTACCTACGGGCACTACAGGATAGAGCATTGACAGGGGACCCAGGAGACTTTACTTTCACTAATGGAGTCAATGTATGAGGGGACGTTGTGCATTCCTAGAGACGAGGAGTTGTTGAGAGAGCTCTTGATCGAGGCACACGGGTCCAAATTCATCATACATCTCGAGAACACAAAAATGTACCACGACCTGCGACACGACTTCTAGTGGAGGGGGATGAAGCGAGATGTTGGTAGTTTTGTGCAGCAGTGCTTAGTATGCCAGCAGGCGAAGGCCGAGCACCAGAGGCCTGCAGGGCCGCTACAGCTACTTGCCATACCGGAGTGGAAGTGGGAGAGTGTCACTATGGATCTGGTAATGGGGTTGTCTATTACACAGCGAGGATACGATGTAGTCTGGGTGATAGTGGATAGATTGACGAAGATGGCATGGTTTCTGTCGATTCGAGTCACTTTTGGACCAGTACAATTGGCTGAGCGATACATCAGAGATGTAATGCGCCTTCACAGAGTCCCTCGTGAGATTATTTTAGACAGAGACACTTGTTTCACTTCCATTTTTGGGCAGAGTTTCAGCAGGCCTTGGAGACTCGTTTGAGATTTAGTACTGCCTACCACCCCTAGACCGACGAATAGTCGGAGCGCACCATCTAGACACTGGAGGATCTTCTACGCGCTTACGTGTTGGACTGGAGAGGCTCATAGGAGAAGGATTTACTACTGGCAGAGTTTACGTACAACAGCTACTACTTGAGCATTGGCATGGCATCGTACGAGGCCCTGCACGGGAGGAGGTGTACGGCACGCCTGAGTTGGGTTGCGGTAGGGATCAAATGGGAGGTTGGTCCTAGGCTGATTCGCCAGAGTCAGGAGGTGATAGAGCAGATCCACAAACGACTCTGCACAATCAAGAGTAGACAGAAGAGCTACGCTGACCTGAAGCATAGAGAGGTATCGTTCGAGGTTGGGGATCACGTCTTTCTTCGTGTTTCACTTATGAAGGGCCTACAGCGATTCGAGGTGAAAGAGAAACTCGCGTCGAGATTTGTAGGACCTTTTGAGGTCTTGGAGTGGGTTGGACCTGTTGCTTACCGACTTGCCCTTCCTCCTCGGCTTTCTGGAGTACACGACATGTTCCATGTGTCCAACCTCAGGAAATACGTCGCCGATCCCAGTCACGTCTTGAGCCATGAGAGCATTAAGGTGGGTGATGACTTAACCTATCCTGAGAGACCCCTACAGGTACTAGATAGAGTCGTCCGGAGTCTGAGACAGAAGGAGGTGCCACTAGTGAAGGTCTTGTGGAGAAACCAATGGCACGAGGAGCCAAATTGGGAGCCTGAGGCGGCGATACGAGAACGGTATCGGGAACTTTTTGATGGTACGTTATTTTTGACCTAGTTTAATCCTCTTTAAGTTTGTTATGCACACCTTATCTATCTTTGCATCCCGTTTTAGCCTAAGTTTCGAGGACGAAACTTCCTTTAAGTTTGTTATGTTGAAATGACCCTTCCCAAGTGTCGATAGGCTTTTTCCAAAGACTATGGGGGGTTTCGCGCAAATTTTAACCCCCTAAGTATTTGGTGGAAGGACTTGTAGGAGTTTGGGAGTGTTGTGGGGCATTCTGTGCAATATCCCCAAGCCTCACACCCACACCCCACGCACACCACTTCCTTTCCCCCAACCCTTTTTGGTGCTAGTGCACCATGATCGTTTATTTTGATGATAACAAAACACGTGTCTTTTAACATTTGCTTTTGAGTCTTAGTTTTTAGGTCAAATTGCAAATGGAAACATATTTAGACGGAATTCGAGCTTGCATCCTTGGCGGATTGGAGGAGCTTGATGGAAAAGGAGCTTCGCGAGGAGCAAAAGCGTGAAGAGAAGAATATGACAGATTCTCTTTTCATGTATTCTTTTGTAATTCTTTTGCTCTTTATTCTTTGTGTCTAGATATATGTTAAAAAGCCTTAAAGTACCCTCAAAGTAGTCCTAGGAACATTTGCATAACCCTAGGATACTTAGGTTTTTTGTAGAGAACTTAGAAAATCAAAATAGGGTTCTATCAGCCTAATTAGACGTCTAATCTGGAAATCAGACATCTGATAGTGACTTTTAAGACGTGTGACTGTTGATTGAGACGTTCAATAACTTAGGCTGGACTTAGTAGATTTTGTCTGATGAAATCAGACATCCAGACTTTAGTCCAGACGTCTGATGATTGTGTCAGACGTCCAATTAGTGGAATGTTGGCTGCCAAAGTAAACGTTGAGGATTATGACCATTAGGCTTATATCAGACGTCCGTAGAGGACCCCGGACGTCTGATATGTGACCATTCTGCCTCGACTAACCCAAAATCACCTTTGTGAGATTTTCTACCCGTTAACCTATCTTGGGAATCCATTCCTGCAGTATAATAGGTTTCCAGATGTCTAGACCTAGTGCTAAACGTCCTGTATGTCGTTTGATGACCTTACACTAGAACCCTATTTAGGTCTGAACCAAGTCAGGAAGGAACCTCCTAGAATCAGATGTCTAACTTAGTTCACAGATATCTTAAACAAGTTTTCCAGACGTCTGATACTTGGACCAACCGTTTGATGACCCTGTCAGAATCATAATTAATTCTGATTATTGATTGTTTTACCTTGGGTTCAACCCCAACGGTTATGGAAGCTTTATAAGGGCTTCCAAAGCCTTCCTAGGCCCTCTATAAATAAAGGAGGACCCTTGCCTTGCAAAACACACCAAGACACACCCAAGCAACATATTTTTGCATCTTTTGTGTCAAAAACAAGTAAAAGATCATCTACAAGAAGCTCTAGCTCTCCAAGTATTTGTTCCACACATAGAGAGCTTCAATCCAATTGTGCACCCGCTCTCCCTCCGCGATTACGAGACTGATAAAGCGTGCCGCGTGGTTCACACACCCACGTCGTCACATCAACGTACTCCCACCAAAGGGACGTTCCCTTACCTATAGTAGCTAGATTTAATCATTCATTTTGTGGGTCTATAGGTTGAGTTGTAATTGTAGTTTCCCTACTTGAAGGGGGTGAGATCAGCGTGACGTAAAACAATGTGGAATTGAAAAAATACCATTCTCACAAAATAGACAAACACACAAAGTACATAATTATTTTTAGGTGGAAACCCAAACCGGGTGAAAACCACCACCTAACCCTCTCGGGTTAGGATTTTTCGATCAACCAAGTTGATCAAATCCACTAAATGAATCACTTTAAACGAGGGTGATTTAACCTCAATTACAACCATGCTACAAGTGCGAAGGTAGCGTTCCTTAACCCCTTCTCTTCACAAGAAGGATTTTGTCCCACGAAGGAGAAGGGAATTCGCAAAGCGAATACCCAACCAAATAACAAAGATAAATGACAACAATCCTATAGAGCCAACAAAGATTTAAACCTAGCTTCTATAGGAATTAGGAAACTCTCCTTTGCAAGGAGTGCGTCGGATCGATGACGCGGGTGTGTAAGCCACGCGACGGCGCAACGTCGCTCTCGTGAACTACGGCAGGAGAGCGGGTGCGCAAATGCTTGATGCTCTCTAGATGAAGAACTGAAGCTTGGAGAGCAAGAGCTTGCTTCTTAGGATCAATAGACACAAAATGGTGTGAAAATATATTACTTGGTGTGTCTTAATGTGCAAGAGTTTCCTCTCTATTTATAGTGGCCTTAGGAAGTCTTAGGAAAGCTCCCATAGCCGTTGGGTGCAAAGCCCAAGAGAATCAGGCCGAAATCAGGAACAATGATTACACTAACAGGCTTATCAGACGTCTGATCCTAGCATCAGACGTCTGGAAGATCACTTTAAGACATCTGAAAATAAGGTCAGACGTCTGATTTTGGGCGGGTCTCTTCCTGACTTGGATCAGATTTAAACAGGGTTCTAGTGCAAGTCCATCAGACGACATACAGGACGTCTGGCACTATGTCTGGACGTCTGGAAACCTACTTTTTCATGGGAATGGATTTCCAAGAGAGTGCAACGGCTAGAAAATCTCTGAGAAGAGATTTTGGGTCAGCCAAGGCAAAATGGTCATTTATCAGACATTTGAAAAGGCCTAAGGACGTCTGATAAGGCTCTAACAGTCATATCCTTGAGTGTTTGCTGAGCCAGCTAACGGTCCACTATATGGACGTCTGGCAAAGTCATCAGACGTCTGGTCTAATGTCTGGACGTCTGATTTCATCAGACAAAACTTCTACGTCTAGGCTAATTGTTATCAGACGTCTGAATCAACAGTCAGAGGTTTTAAAACATATTATTAGACGTCTGATTTTGGAATTAGACGTCTGAAAATGGTGTTTGAATCTTATATTGGTTTTCTAAGTTCTCTACAGAAAACTTAAGTATCCTAGGGTTGTGCCGGTGTTCCTAAGACTACTATTAGGGTATTTTGAGGCTCTTTAACAAGAATCTAAGTAACAAAAATAAAGAGCAACAAAAGAGACGAAAAATACAAAGAGTACAAGAGTAGGAAATCTATGCTATTCTTCATCTCCTTCCTTCTTCAAGCCATCGCTCCTTGTGAATCTCCTCTGTTCTCCATCAAGCTCCTCTAATCCATCCTGGATGCGAGCTCGAACTCCGTCTAATCACGTCTCCATTTGCAATTGACCAAAAATCTAAGACTCCAAGTGCAAATGTTAAATGACACGTGTTTTGTTATCATCAAAACAAATGATCGTGGTGCTCTAGCACCAACAATCTCCCTCTTTTTAATGATGACAAAATCATAAATAATAATGCAAAAAATCCTCTCCCTTTTTGACATTATCAAAAAGGTTTGATTGATTTTAAATTTCATATAACTCCCCCTTAAAACATGCTCTTTTATGAATTTCAAAAGTAATGTTCTCCCACTTTCTGTAACAACAAGATAGCTATTATTTTCTCCCCCTTACTAAAAGAAATTTAGCTAACTTGCATCTCCCCCTTAAAAATTGACAATTAGCTCATAATTTTTTTTAACTCCCCTCATCTAAATGCTTATGATAAGAAGATAGGGTAAAGAATTTTTACCTCACCTACCATGACCAATAAAATGGCCCAAATGGTGGTGGTGGATGCCACATCGGTCGACGTGCGGTAGGTCCATCATTTGTTCGCCGTCTCGTCGGTCTTCTCGTTCTCCTCCTTGGTCTACTCCTTGGTTCTCCCAACTCGAGTTGACCAGCCTTGAGTTTGTAGGTCCAGTCCTTTGTGTCGTTATCCCTGAAACCTCCAAAACAAGATTTCAATTCTTTCTTCGGTATCCAAGTGAGCTTGGATCCAGATCTGTTAGCGGGTCTCCTTGATGGAGATCCTTTCTCAACCTTAGGGCTATAAAAATTATCTACTTTGTTAATTAATTTGTTAGAGTTTTCCCTAAGACATGCAATTTCTTTTTCTATAATATGTATCTTAGTCTGTAAATCAGAAATTTCTAACTTTGAACTATCATTTTCTTCAATCAATTTAGTATTTTCATTAATTAGGTTTGTATTTTCTAGAAACAAATTTTCATTTTCAGAAGTGTTAGAACTAGGGCTTATTTCTAGATCTTTAAGTTTATTTTCTTGCCGTTCATTTTCAGATTTAAGAAAACTAAGTTTCTTTTTCATGCTTTTGTTTTCTATTTTTAGTAATTTACTAAGCTCATACAACTCATTAAAAGCATCTTGTAAATCCGAGTTTACTTCATTGTCGGAGTCGCTTTCGCTGTCGCCCTCTATTACCATGAAGCCCATGCAGGCGACTTCTTCCTCGGGATTCTCTTCTTCCTCCGAGCTCGTCTCTTCATGAGTGTTTTCTAACTTCCTCCATATCTCGTGGGCGGTAGTGCACTCTTGGATTTTCTCGAATTCCTTCGGACTCAACGCGCAATACAGGGCATTCATTGCCTTTGCGTTGAGTGAAAGCTCTCGAATCTGCAGCTGCGAGTAGCCTCCTTGGGGTCGCTTTGGGATCTCGTATGGGGTTTCGCAACATCCCCATATCTCGAACTCAGTGGTTTGGAGCCA
Source organism: Thalassia testudinum (assembly GCA_037157565.1). NCBI lineage: Eukaryota > Viridiplantae > Streptophyta > Magnoliopsida > Alismatales > Hydrocharitaceae > Thalassia > Thalassia testudinum. The sequence goes on along the minus strand of JAZHRO010000015.1, from coordinate 15,797,382 downwards.
TGTCTTCATCCTCAACTTCCAATATTCGAAGTCCTCGTCGAAATAGGGTGGTCGGACGGTGGACTACCCTTCGGAGATTTTGATTGCGGATATGCTCTCCTCCATGATCTTCTTGCCGGGTGTTACTTCGTTCTCGCAAGAACCTGCTCTGATACCAATTGTAGTTTCCCTACTCGGAGGGGGTGAGATCAGCGTGACGTAAAAAAATGCGGAATTGAAAAAATATCAATCTCACAAAATAGACAAACACACAAAGTACACAATTATTTTTAGGTGGAAACCCAAATCGGGTGAAAACCACCACCTAACCCTCTCGAGTTAGGATTTTTCGATTAATCAAGTTGATCAAATTCACTAAACGAATCACTTTAAACGAGGGTGATTCAACCTCAATTGCAACCACGCTACAAGTGCGAGGGTATCGTTCTTCAACCCCTTCTCTTCACAAGAAGGATTTTGTCCCACGAAGGAGACGGGAATTCGCAAAGCGAATACCCAACCAAATAACAAAGATAAATGACAACAATCCTACAGAGCCAACAAAGATTTAAACCTAGCTTCTAAAGGAATTAGGAAACTCCCCTTTGCAAGGAGTGTGTCGGATCGATGACGCGGGTGCGTGAGCCACGCGACGGCGCAACGTCGCTCTCATGAACTACGGCAGGAGAGTGGGTGCACAAATGCTTGATGCTCTCCAGATGAAGAACTGGAGCTTGGAGAGCAAGAGCTTGCTTCTTAGGATCAAGAGACACAAAATGGTGTGAAAATGTATTACTTGGTGTGTCTTAATGTGCAAGAGGTTCCTCTCTATTTATAGAGGCATTAGGAAGGCTTAGGAAAGCTCCCATAGCCGTTGGGTGCAAAGCTCAAGAGAATCAGGCCGAAATTAGGAACAATGATTGCATTAACAGGCTTATCAGACGTCTGATCCTAGCATCAGACGTCTGGAAGATCACTTTAAGACATCTGAAAATAAGGTCAGACGTCTGATTTTGGGTGGGTTTCTTCCTGACTTGGATCAGATTTAAACAGGGTTCTAGTGCAAGTCCATCAGACGACATACAGGACGTCTGGCACTATGTCTGGACGTCTGGAAACCTACTTTTTCGTGGGAATGGATTTCCAAGAGAGTGCAACGGCTAGAAAATCTCTGAGAAGAGATTTTGGGTCAGCCGAAGCAAAACGGTCATTTATCAGACGTCTGGAAAGGCCTAAGGACGTCTAATAAGGCTCTAACGGTCATATTCTTGAGTGTTTGCTGAGCCAGCCAACGGTCCACTATATGGACGTCTGACAAAGTCATCAGACGTCTGGTCTAATGTCTGGACGTCTGATTTCATCAGACAGAACTTATACGTCTAGGCTAATTGTTATCAGACGTCTGAATCAACAGTCAGACGTTTTAAAACACGTTATTAGACGTCTGATTTTGGAATTAGACGTCTGAAAATGGTGTTTGAACCCTATATTGGTTTTCTAAGTTTTCTACAGAAAACTTAAGTATCCTAGGGTTGTGCTGGTGTTCCTAGGACTATTATTAGGGTATTTTGAGGCTCTTTAACAAGAATTTAAGTAACAAAAATAAAGAGCAACAAAAGAGACGAAAAATACAAAGAGTACAAGAGAAGGAAATCTATCCTATTCTTCATCTCCTTCCTTCTTCAAGCCATCGCTCCTTGCGAATCTCCTCTGTTCTCCATCAAGCTCCTCTAATCCGTCCTGGATGCGAGCTCGAACTCCGTCTAATCACATCTCCATTTGCAATTGACCTGAAATCTAAGATTCCAAGTGCAAATGTTAAATGACACGTGTTTTGTTATCATCAAAACAAATGATCGTGGTGCTCTAGCACCAACAGTAATTTATCTTTGTAATTGGTTGGGTATTCGCATTGCGAATTCCCATTTCCTTCGTGAGACAAAATCCTCCTTGTGAAAAGGAGGGATTGAGGAACACTACCCTCGTACTCATAGTGTTGTTGTAAATTAAGGTTGTACTACCCTCGTTAAAGTAGTACCTTAGTAGTTTTAATCGACTTTGTCGATCGGGAAATTCTAACTTGAAAGGATTAGGTGGTGGTTTTTACCTGGTTTGGATTTCCACCTAAAAATTCTTGTGCCTATTGTTTGATTATGCTATTTGTGAGATTGTTTACATAATTCCGCATTTTATATTACGTCACGCATATCTCACCCCCTCTCGTAGGGAATTGCAACCCTAACCCTAATCCACACCTATAAAACTACCCCATTACTTGGTTCCCGAGCCCTACACTAACCCCCTCCCTCTCCCTGCGGCACCATCTCAACCCCTTTGCTCCCCCTTCTTCCTGTGTTCCCTTTACCGTGGAGCTGAGCTGCTGGAGCTCGAGCTCGCATGGTGGAGTTGCTGGAGTTCGGCTGCGAGGAGTTCGTAAGGAGCCACTGTTGAAGCTTCTACGCAAGGTGGGAGGGAGTTGTAACGAAGAAGTCTGTTGCAAGGGGGAAAAACCTCGCAATTGATTCCGCGGATTCATTTTTCTGTAGAATCAGACGTTTGAGAGGAACCTCAGACGCCTTATAGGACATATGAAGCTGCATCCAGACATCTGATCCTACACAAAAATCAAAGGTAACACCCTTCTTGAGGACTGTACTTTTCATACCGTCTCCCCTTGCCCCGCTATAGACCTAAGTGCGTTGAGGGTTGTGCATGTGCAGCGCAGGGCAAGGGGAAGACCCCTTGCGAGGGAAGGAGGGTTCGCGAAGGGCCCTGGGAGAGTTTTCTCCGCAGATCAGACGTCTGTATCTCTCAACAGACGTCTCACCGGACGTCTGGAGGTAGCACTTAATGTCTGATAAAGCAGATTCAAACAGTAAGGTCCTGACCGCCTGTTTTCTTTTCATACGTATTGTCTGCGAGTGGTTGAACGTCACTGTGCGCATGCAGAGCCGTTGGGAAGGTGCGCTGGCGCGACGTCCTAGACACTTTAGGACGTCTGGATGTCTCTCCAGACGACTGACACCCATCCCAAATGTCCGAGTACATTGCCATACGTCTGGAGAAACCCCAAGACAATCGTGAGGGGTTCCAGACGTTCGGCCTTCAACACATAATGCAAGGTAAGCTTCCTGTTACCGTTTAAGACGTCTGGGACCTCTCCCAGACGTCTGATGTTAGTCTGATTTGATGGATTCAGGCACCAAGCGGCCGGTCTAGCTGGACCAGCCTGCCTAGTCCGGTTCAAGTGAATCGAGAAGGGTGTTTGGGTCGGCTCAGGGCCCAAACGAAGTCGATTTTTCGTAAATAAGGTACCGTTGGGTTTTTATTGGAAGTTCCCATGTGATGGAGCCTTATTCTAGCTATTTTGAACTCTTTTTCCTATCTCGAAAAATATTGAAATGGTTGGTCTAACCGTCCATGTTAATAGGACGCCCGTCCGTGGTGTGCACAGGACCTGCAAAGGCTACGCAGTCCGTCGTTCGTGCCCCTACACCTCCCGGTTACTCTGGTAGAGTGGTCTTTACTATCCCTTGTGAATTAAATGATGAAAGTGCATGCTATTTAGAGCTAATTAGTTGAATCCTAGGATGTACAATGAACCCCAGGGTCGAGATAGAAAAATGAATAATTATACATGCCGTGAATGTTAAATTGTGGTAATGTTTCCTGAATATGCTAAGTTACAAGCTGCCTGTTACACTCGTTGAATCATGGCTTGAACTGAAATACATGTTGTATCCTGTTTAGCTTGATTGATGAGATAAGTGTCGAATTGTGAAACCATGAGCTGCTTGTTTTCTCTAAATTTATCATGATATGAATAGAGGCATGTGTACTGTATGGAAGTAAGAAATTTCTATGCATGAATCCTACGGGGAACTAGAAGAACTCACGTGTATGGAAAAAATGTCGGATGTCGATGGAAAGTAGCTGGCCCTCGCGTACACAGTACCGAGGAGAGCTACTGTACTTAGTGTAGGGGGGGAGCTAACTACCCCACAGGACTCGGGGTTAGGGCTGGGCCCCTACACCAACTCTTGTTAGGTCCACTGGACAAACCAGGATAGTCAGGTGAGGGTACGCAGACTGTGGAAGGACGAGACCCCTGTTCTGAGAGGGCAAGGCCCTATGCTGTTCCGTGTTGTACTTTTAGGCGTACCCGCTAGCAGGAATGATTGACCGCGTGCCTGTACGAGGTAGCTACCCGTGCGTTTATCGCGCATGCCGTAATCACTACTACATCGCGACCATGCCCTCGGGGTGGTAGACCAAGCGTAGGACTACAACGGAGTGCTCTCCCGACCAGAAGAGTGCCAAGTGTACATCCTACATCGTAGGAAAACTACAATCAAGATCATTCTTTTAGGGAACAGGAAGATTGAGAGACATTGTAGACCTTTTGCTAGAAAACTGATTCGTAAACACTAGTTGTTAAAATAACTTTTGTTTGGATAATTAGATAATTACATGTAAACATGTGGTTTTCTTTACTGCGTAAATGATATAACTATTGTATATGACACTTTACTCACCGTTGACTGACCACCGTCTTATATAACTGTGTACAGGTCAAGGAGTTGAGCAGCCAGCACCACCGGCTGCAGAGAGTACGGGGTCCAGTCGAGCCCACCCATAGTTCTATTTGTTCCTTTCCGTTTCTGGTATTCTCTATTGTTAGTGAGTACTTCTATCTTATGTTAAGAACTATCGTCGTGATACCCTTTTTGCCTTAGTTGTGATGGCTAATGAACTATGTTTTCCATCTATGCATGGTATCTTTCTGGAATCTATTTTATATTTTTCCGCTGTTGGTCTTTTTTTTAAATTGCTTAGCTACTTGCATGCGTGGTTTGTAGTTTGTTTCGTACGTTTGGGTTAGCCTCTCGTTGGACGACTGGGTCTTGAGGTTAATCGAGGTGAGTCGTCCCTGGGTTCCCAAGGGGGTCTGGTTCGGGTCGTAACAATGCAAAATCAAATCAAACTACAGTAACAAGAAATAGAAAAGTAATAATTAGAATTGAGGTGGAAGCAAGTAGTAACTAGAACAAATAACTAGAAATAATATGCATACTTGAAGGCAAGTAGATAATAAAAGCAACTTGGAATTTTATTGAAATATCAAAGTTGCAATACAAGATTGCTACTAGAAAAGAAATTACAGCTAGAACTTCTACTATAAATAAAACTATGAATTCTATTATAACTAGAAATTAATCTATCTAAAGGCCTCAAAGTTGAGGCATAGACAATAGTGAGGAAGCAAAAGCGGATGCGAGGATGCACCCCAAGAATCTCCAAGGGGAGGCGTGCAAAGTAGAAGAAGCCTTGAGTATAGTTGGAAGTTTTTGGAGGTTGAAAAGATGATACGAGAGGGGGGGTGGCTAGGGTTCTTTTATAAAGAGGGTGGAGGGTTTTGATTGGTTGATCCAAGTTGCCTTGGATCACCAAAATGAAGGGCTAGGATTAGGAGTTTAGAAATCAGGAGGTAGGATGAAGGGTGTTGCAATAATCTTATAAGATTTCCTTCACTTATCTCCAATTGTTGACCTCTTTCTGTTCCAAATTTCAAATTGTACGTAAAAGAAAAGTTGTAGCCCTTGAAATCAGCTTTCAAATGCAACTTGAATCACTCAATTTGGATTTGAAATTAAGCTTAGGACTAGGAATATGATTTGATTTAGGATTTTAAAATAGGGATTTGGTAGGCAATGTAGAACCCTACGATTTAGATCTAGTGGTGGATAAATTATGGTGTACTTTGGCATTTTAAAATAGTATTTATTGGAGGATAAAGGAGATGGCCAAATAAGGTTTGTTGGGCCAAGATATAAGAATAGGTAAGCTTAGGGTTTTTAATGGGTTTATAAATCAATTAAGTTAGCCGACCAAATTGATTTATTAGTTAGGCTCATGGATAACCACCTAAGGTGGGGAATTATGCTAGGTAATTGGGTCTTTAGTTTGGATAAATTGGGTTCCTAATTAGACGAAATCTAAGGTTAATTAGGCTAGGGTGTAGGTAGGAAAGTGGCTTAACCTCTTTCCTTAAATGAGCTCAACTCGATTTCTCCTCTCTGCAAAGCTCCAATCAATCTCATATCTAGCACCTACAAGCAAATAAACGAGGACATCAAGGCACCAGATATAGATAAAAGGAATATTACATAAAAACCCAAAAGAATAAACTATTTACAAAATGCTGCTAAATGACTAATATAACCCAATCTAATGCAGTATGACCTAATTTACCCTTAAACTAACAATAGTTAAGCATAAATAATGTCAATAAATATAGAAATATCAAGGGACAACCTGAACAAGCAAATTAAAAAGGATCCAATTTTGGACAAAAGAACTTGTAGACTCCATCAAGAATCAAAATGGGAAAATTTCTTGGATTTGAAGGGTCTCAAGTGAGACTCCAAAGGATCTAGTAGTGCCATAAGGGGTTGATGATGCAGGACAAATGCATTTTGTTAAATACGTGAAATAGTGTCATTGTACGTGTAAATCCGCAATCAACTCTTAAATTTGTAAATGTAGATAGTGGAGTATCTAGGGTTGTCCAAGGTAACCAATTTGTTAATCACAAAAGTTGGTTCTCTCCCTGGCCTCTCAAATCCTCACTTTGTATTTTTATATTTTTGATTTTGTTATTTTTATAACTTTGAAATAATGGGCACTTAAGAAGCAAGTAGAACTACGTAAACCTATGCCTGTGACAAGAAGAAACCCTTTCTTCTAAGCTCACCCTAGGCAAGTGTCCCTAGGGTAATTAGAAGAAGAGATGTGGTGCACTAAACTACCAACAACATGAAAAAGACACTAAGCAGAAAGCATGAAATTGGAAAGCCAATTTGGAACTTGTATAGTGGCAAACTAGATGAAATGTAGCTAAATGCATGTTACATGAAAGATAAGAAAATGCTAGCTAATACAAGAAAATATAAAGATAAAGAAGAGAAAGGATCCTTTGGTAGAGCTTGGGATACCTTGCTCCAAGTGCAGTTGCTCCCGCCCTTAAAAAAGCTTCTCCTTGGCTTCTTCTTCAAGTAGTCCTCTAAGCTTTCTCCTCCAAGGTAGGCGTCAACCACCTTACTCCTCTTTAATGCCTGGTCGTCTTCCCTTTGTAAAGAAGATCGCCTCCTTGCCATGTGCAATGACCCCAGGATGGTCAAAATTTCCACACATCAACTAAGCACCCAAGGGTCACTTGGTGATTTTCTAGATTCCTAGGGTTTCTATCACAGATTCTACGTGTAAATTACATTTTCCATTGGATCGGGGGTGCTTTCCTAAACCTTGGGGCCTTGGTGCAAATTCTATGCACAAAGAAACCCATGTAGGGACCTAGTGTGTCTTTAATTCTTGAAGGAGGGTGGTGACCTGCAAAATCTTCAACTCCACATTTTGAAGTGGGGGACTCCATGTGGAAAAAATGAAAAATTGGGGGGAAAACCCACAAATTGCGCATGCCCACATTACCCCAACAAGCCAAAAACCCTACCCTAAATCCATTAAACCCCACCCACCTCGTTTGGAGCCTCTTGGAGCAACGTGTCGAGTAATGGATGTGAGACGGAGAAGGGGAGCTCGTGGTGGTCGCACACCGTGCTTTCATTCCCGCCTCCCCACGATCGTAGCTCGAGGAGAGGCGTGCGCAGTGCTCTTCCTCTTCTCCTTCCTCACTGCTGTTGCGCTAAGGGAAGAGGGAGCACAGGCGAGCAGCTCGCAGCAGAGCTCACACAAAGTGCAGGTGTCGAGCCACTCGTAGCTGCGCGTGGCATCGAGTAGGTGCAGCAGCTTGCCGAGGCGATGCACAGTAGGCTAGGAGGTGCATGACATCGACGTGCAGCAGCTCACAGCAGAGTGTGGCGTTGAGCAGGCACAGAGGTGAGGGTGTGCTGTGCAGGGTTGCTGCGTGTGCGCGTACGACCAGAAGTGTGGGCAGGAGGAGAAGCCTGGAGCGTGCCTACACGCTCACATAGAGGAAGCAGGGGGTGGTTAGTCGGTCCGCCCGAACCAGCTAGACCAGATTGGTCTAGCATCGATTCACATCACCCAAGGATCGTTTTGGGATCGATTAGCGGTTCAAACAAGCTCAAAATCGCACGATACAGGACCTGTTGGAAAGGTTTGGCACCCGTGGTTGGTACGACTTTGGCAGGAGGCCACGTAGTGCCTATTGAGGCATCGGGCAGACCTAGTACGCCCCCATTCCTCACAGAAAACCTAGGTAGAGTGGTCTTCGCTCTCCACACTTTTGTTTAATGTGAGGAAACATGAGTCCTGTCATGAGTTGATTCTCACATGGAATCTTGTATGTTGTGTTTGCTTCCATTGTATAAATTAAAATCAGCAAATATGTATCCATGTGCAACTAACCAAGTGCATTCTAATATGGACATATGAATGAGAGCCTAATTTTGAGTCTAGACTCCTTAGGCCAAGTTGTTGTTGACATCCATGGTTGTATAAATTAGGAGTACATAAACGCTAAGGACGGTTAGATAATTTTCATGTGTTGGCAAATGTCGGGTTTACTAATATAAGGTTTGATTTAGTACCAATTAGGGTGATTGTTTGAACCCTAAGGAAATGAGAAGAATCAAATTGCTTGTGTTGTGAGTTATGGTCGCGCACCCTAAAATGAACTCAAGGTAGGGTCTCGACTCAAACCTTAGGGTGAATTAAGGGTGCTGGTCTACCCACATAATACGTATGGATGTAATTGTATTTGTATGTAACTATGCCCACATGGAAATTCAGTATGTTTGTTGGTATGTTTATTTATGTATGTGCATGTTCGCATTCTAAGTGTATGTTGGTACTTTTACATATGCAAGTGCATGTATATTTTTGCTTTGTAGAATTATGCTTTTATATACGCTTTGTGCATGTATGAAATTATGATTTTTTTTTTGGAATACTAATAATGATCTAGCTAATGGCGACTCATGAGTTATCGAAGTTAACGACAATGAGAATGTCAGAAATGAATTTGAGGGTTTCTCTCAAACCCTAATGCAAAATAAAGACATCATAATTGTGAAATGAAAATGGAATGGTGGGGTCAAGACGAGCCACGTTAAGTATAGTTGTGGGAGTAAGCTGGCACTCGAGTACGCACGTACCGAGGAGAGCCAAGCATCCCCTTTTGTAGGGAGAGAGCTAGCCTTCCCTCGAGTTGGGACCCAGGGTAGGAATGGCTTTCTTACACCGACTCCTGTTAGGCCCTCAAGACCAACCGAGATAGTTGGGCAAGGGTACACAGACTGGTGAGAGACGCGGCTCCTATTATGTTCTGTGTTGTACGACTTAGAGTGTACTTGTTAGTAGAAAGAACTGACCACGTGCCAGTGTGAGGTAGCTTCTCATGCATTTATCGCACATGCCGTAGTCACCGTTTCGTCACAACTATGACCCCGGGGTGGTAGATCGGGTGTAGGACAAATGCGGGGTGTTCTCTCGACCAGGAGAGCACCATGTGCACGTTCTGCATCCCGAGAATATTGCAATAAGCTAAAAGGTTGGAGTAGTAAATTCCTATCTAAGGGTGGAAGACTAATCCTGCTCAATTCGGTCATTACAGCCATACCGGTATTCCATTTTAGCATATTTAGGGCCCCTAAATGTATTTGGAAGTGATTGGATGTTATGAGGAAGAGATTCTTCTGGAAGGGAGCAGGTCATGAGGGCGGGTTCATGCAACCCATCAGATGGAGCAGTATCTGCAGACCAAAGGAGATCGGGGGGCTGGGAATTAAAGCACTAAAAGAATTCAATGAAGCCCTGTTGCTGAAATGGGCCATCAGGATTTTGGACTGCAAGGAGGGGATGATGGATGATCTGATCAGGGATAGCTATGGGGGATCTAACAGCAATTTGCAAAGGCTTCAGCCGAAGAAACCGTCCCCATTTTGGCGATCAGTGATATCTGCAGTCACCAGCTACTGGCACCTACTGCAACCTAAGCTCGGAGATGGCAGAAGTTTCAGCTTATGGAATGAGCGGTGGTCTAACTTGGGTCTGCTGAAAGAGATCTACCCGAGGGTGTATGACGCTGCTGCAGATAAGGAAGCCACAGTTAATAGTCTATGGTCTCAGGCAGAGGGATGCTGGTGGCTGGAAGGGCTACAACAGTGCAAGCCGGGCACTCGACTATGGGAGGAGAGGCAGAAATTGATGGCTAATCTACAACAGATGCATCTTGTGAGAGATGTGACGGATACATACTGCTGGCAGGGCATTTTTTCAGTGAAGCAGGTGTATGAGAAAGTTATTAGATCCAATAGTGAGGTGGAATGGGACCCTGTTGACAAGAAGATTTGGCTTTTGAGAGTTCCTCTGAAGGTTCAGATATTCTTGTGGCTTTGCAGACGAGAAGGGTTGATCACTGGCGATCTGAGGCATAGAAGGATGGGGACTGTTCTGAATGCCTGCCCTCTTTGTGGGTTACATTCTGACAGTGCAACACACATCTTCTCCTCTTGTTTGGTCACTGACAAGATTTGGAGGTTGGTCTGCTTAGAACCTCTCCCTTCCTGGGATTCTGTGTGGCAGAGGTTCATCATTCCTGGTCGACCCTTGGAGGCTATGGCAGTCGTTTTGTGGTGTGTGTGGAGGGCGCGTAATGATAAGCTTTTTCAAGAGAGATCGGTGATGTGTGAGAATATTGTAAAGGAGTGCTGGTCTCTCATACATAGTTGGGCTTCTTTCTTGTAATACTTTTTTGATATGAAATATACTACCCTCCGGATTGCTATCGGCTCTTGATAGCAATCCTCACTATTTCAAAAAAAAAAAAGATCATTTCGTTATGGAACTTGTGAACCAAGAGGAAGTGGGATCCTTTGCTAGAATAACCAAAAATCACAAAGAAAAACTAGCAACTAGTAATAGAAATAAAACATGCGAAATGCCTAAATTGTTTACTGCGTTCCTTTTTGTTAGCTAAATGTTTACTTACCACTCTACTCAGCTTTTTGCTGGTGTCTATCACTTGTGTCCAGGACAGAGAGGTGAGCACCCAATTCCACCGGCTGCAGAGAGAGTTGGGCATAGCCGAGCCGAACTTTAGTTGTTCCTTTTCCATTTTGCTATAATTTGACTCTTCTTTTTGTAGTCGTATCTAATTTGCAACTAGTAGTTCAGTTTTCCATCTTTTTAATATGCCGTGATGGCTGACGTAAACTTGCTATTCTCTTGTGGTATCATTTCCGGTTATTATCTTCTTTATAGTTTTTTGTCTTTTATTTATGCTTCAAGCTATGATGCATGTGTGGAAAATATTATGTTTTGGTTTATTACTCGTTAGGCGACCGGGTCTTGGGATAGTTGAAGTGATCCGACCTGGGTTCCACGTGGAGCCAGTTCCGGTCTCAACAGCATGGCACAATAGAGAGATAGATAGAGGATGAAGGCACCAAGGGGGTAGGTAGGTTTCCCCCTTGATCTTCTTCTCTTCTCCTTGGCCGTAGGTAGTAGGTGGCTATGGGTGGAATTAACTAAGAAGATGATGGTGTGGTGGTGGTTGTGGGGGGTAGATATAGGAGTGGAGAGGTGGTGGTTGGCGTGGCTTAATTGGAGGGTTAGGATGGCATGATGGAGGTGGTTGGTTGATCCTATGGCTAAGGTTAATTGGCGCCAACTTAAGGGTGGCTATTGGGGTGGTTATGGCTGGTTAAGGGACACCTAAAGGTGGTGCCAACCTTGATGGCTTCTAGAAGGTAGGTTAGGTGGAGGGTTGAGATGGGCTGTGTAGTGATGTGTAGGGTTAGGATGGGGGTCATTTTGGCGGCAAGAAAGGGGGGGTGGGGGGGTAGTTAAGGGTATTTTGGCGCCAATAGTGAGGTGTCTTTTGGTGGTTGAAATGGGTGAAGGGGTGTGTGGTTGGCGCCAAAAAGGAGTGGGAGTAGTGGAGCTTAGGTGGATTATAAGTAGGCTTATTTAGTGGAGCTAGTTAGGTTGGGTTTAGGGTTAGGTTTTGGTGGCCAAGGAAGTGAACTAGCTAAGCTAGCTTAGGTAGTAGGTGAGTAGTGGAGAGGGGAGGTAGAGCTAGGGTTTGAGATGAGGAGCTGAAGAGGAGCTGCATCTGAGCTGTATTGGAGCTGATGGCTGCTGAAGAGAGTTGCATGTGAGCTCCTTAGCTAGCTTAGCTAGCTAGTTCTTTCGCTAGTTGCTAAGCCAAGCGAAGATGAACTGACTTCTGTTGATGTGAGCTGACGTGAGCTAGGTCTGATCTCCCTGTAGATTACCTAGCTAGCTAGAGTAGTTAGCTTAGGTCAAGTAGCTAAGCTCAACTAAGTTGAGTTGAGTTGAGTCCCCAGGAACTAGACTTGAGCTGGCCTGAGTTGGTTGAGGACTTCTTCAGCTGACTAGGCTTAGCTAGTTGATGGCAGTAGGTAGTCCAAGTCAGGTAGAGCTTCCAGTGAACTATTTTGAGCTGGAGGTGCTAGAATGGAGTTGGGATCAACTATCTTGAGCTAGTTTGAGCTGCCATCCAGCTGAGGTGAGCTAAATGGAGTTGAGGTAAAGTAGCTTGAGCTACCATTCAGGTGAAATGAGCTAAATGGAGCTAAGGATGAGTTGATCCAGCTAGGAGCCGGGATTCAGTTGGGATGAGCTAGATCTAGTTGAGATTTAGCTGATATGAGCTTCTCTTTCATCTTCTGCCTTCCTAACTGCCAAGGTTTGAGGGATCTGACTCTCTACCTATCTCTGAAACTCAAGTAAATGCATCAAAACCACAATAAAATGCAATGCATGCCTGTTTATGGTAGTGAATTCGTCGTTGTTTAAGAGATGCGTCGTAGTATAGGACAAAATAGCTCAAAACAGATAAAATTTTAACTTGAATGAAAGTCTGAGATTATTTGCTAGGAGCAAATATGAAATTCACATGCTAATCTCAACAATTAATGTAAATGAGCACAATTAATTACTCAAAATCTAATATGCAATGTAAAACATGAGTATATGATGGGTCAAAAAGAATTCTAAACAAAATAATGGTGATTTGGATCACTAATTATTAGTTTAACATATATAGCAAATAAATAATATCACTATTCAAACCAATGGACAGTGCACTTCATCAACCTTCTCTTCTTTCTTCTTCTTTCTTCTTTCTTCTTTCTTCTGTCCTCTGCTTTGCCTTCTCTTTCCTCAGCCTTCTTCTATGGTCCTCTTCTGCCTGTTCTCTTCTCTGGCCCTTTTGATGCACAGGGGGGGAACTCTCCTTCAAATGCAGCTAAGTGTCTCACAAGTGCTGGCGAGAGCAAAACCCCTTGCCCCCGCTCTTCCTCTCTCTTTCTCCTCTTCCTCTCTCAGGGTTCTCTTTCACGCCCTCCCAGGGCCATGCACAATACCGGGTAGTCGGGTTATCGGTATAGAGCGCACTCGGGACCAGGGCTGCCGGCGTGGGGTAGCAGCCGAGGTGTGCGTGGGCATAGGCGAGTAAACGAGTCGGAGCCAGGCTCACATGCGCAGTGTCACAGGCGAGGCAGGTGAAGGGGTGTGCGGGGGACCTCAACCCCCAAGTGACTTGAGGCACTAAGGCCTAATCACAAAAACAATTTATGTGTAGGCGGCCTCTCTTCTACGAACGATGTGGGACTATGTCTGAGGCCCTTCCTCCTTCGCGTGCCTGCTGTGAAGACTTCGTCCGATTGGTGCTGCAGATACGGCTCTCCCACTCAATTGATGTCCTAGAGACCTGGAGTTGAGGATTCCGCACAACCTGAGAGTTTCTTCGACGAAGAATATGGCTTGAAGCTTGAAGAAATGAGGCCGGAAGTAATGGCGGCGACGATGGTGGACGACAATGACCTGAAACATGAAATAGGGTCTCACGGTCGCGTTAAAGCAGCGTAAGAGAATCGCCTGAGGATGGCGAGGGTGGTCGTGGTGGTTTCATGGAGAATTGGGGTGTGGTGGCCTGTGGAGGTCAGAGGAGGAGCGCGGCGTTGGGTTTGTTCAGAGGGTCACGGGAGTGGGTGGAGTAGGAAATAAAGATGGGGCTTTGATGCGAGGGGATGTGGCGAGGGTGTAGAGGGTTTCGGTGAGGTAGATGGAGGGGTGTAGCGGTGGAGATGCCTCGCCGGAGGAGCGGCCAGAGATGGGGAAGACGAGGGTGATAGCGTGTGTCGAGGGATATTTTTGGGTTTTTGGGGTGTAAAACTAACCTAAGGATCTAAGGAAACTAACTACCTATTCTAAGTGGACGAAAGGAGGGAGAATGATGCCGGCGTTGGTAGGCCAGCGTCGGAGAAGGGAACTGCTCTGTGAGGTAGTGGTGACGAAGAACGAGGTAGAGATGCCCCTGATTTGGTCGTCGAGGAGCGAATGAAGAAGAGGGAGATATTGGCACTCCCAATTTGGCCGTTGGGAGGCCGGAGAGTGACAAAGGGAGGAGCTTGTCGAAGCTAAGGCAGAGTGGGGCCGGAGGTGGAGTTTTGAAGAGGGTTTTGGCCCCAAACCTTACTGAGGAGAACGGGTAAGCCCTGGAGATCCTTTTATAGGCCTGCAGAGAGCGGTTAAAGCTTACAAACCAAGCTTTTGAGCTTGGAAAGCTTGCCGGAATTGGCAACACAATTCTTTGAAGGATTCGCATGAAGATTCTAGTGTGAATCAGGGCCCAATGCGTGGCTCAAATTGTAGATCTTCTTGGGAATCTCCCTTCCAATTTTGGAAGGGATTGAGCAAGAAATCAGGGAGATCTTCCTATTTGAATGTTGCCGGAGTAGGATTTAGGAAATTGCAGGTGGTGGGGACCTATTTGTGAAGGAGATGAAAATTAGGGGCTTGTTTGTAAGGACTTCGAAAGTTAGGGGCATGTGTGCGAGAGAAAAGACTCAGATAGGACCAAATTGTAAACTAGGTCAAGATGATCTCAGATTGGGCCCAAATTTTGGAAAAAACTTAATTTGGACCCAAGGAATCCAATGGTGAAGTTAGATTTAGGTTTTGACCAAGTTCGACTGGGTAATTTATGCAAAAATTCAAATTAGGGCATAAGTCTGTTTGAGGCTCAGTTTTGGGTCAAGAAGGGTTCTGATGATCAAATTGAAGGTACAAAACTCTAGAGAATATTTTTCTATGAATTTTAGAGGGTTTATGTAAATTTTATCCTAACCATAACCTCAGTAGATTAAGTGGGTATGTTTTTAGGGTTTCGGATGTTATTTGATTCTTAAAACGCGTGAAAATCATTTCTGTCTGCACGGACCTACTTGTTAGACATTTAAGAGCATTTGACCATTATTTAACCCCTGAGAAAACCCATAATTGTACTGCAATTGAGATATGCTGTTAAAACTGAAATTTTACCCCTGTTTTACTGTTATTCTCTCAGATTGATTATGCAATGAATTAGGGCTCTTTGGCAATTATGTAGGAGCATTTATTCCTTGATTATGATTAATTAAAGCTAGATATGGCTGGTGATGACGTTATCATCAATGCCTATCCTAGGTGAATGCCTAAATGCAGCCTGAAAATCCATTTGCGGAGTTAAAATCCTAAGAGTTAGATCTATTTTAGGGCATAAGAATGATGATAAACTGGCATTTATCAGTTGAGGACCTATTATGAGACAAGAATTTGAGTTCAAATGGTGATTAGGTCCAGATAAGCGAACTCATAAGGAATGGTACATTAACTACGTGAACTAAGGGTCCACTATTGTGGGTTGGAAACTCGAAGAGTTGAAGTAGCTAGTGACTACTTGTGGTTGACCTTGGAATCTGGAGGATTCCTGGTCACGATGACACGCCAAGTGGCTGTCGTTGAGCTTAGGTACCAGGGGATATTTAATTTGATTGAAAGTGTCAGGACATATGGGATGCGGGATTTGGTCATGGTCTTAGTACTGACAATGGATTGAGAAGGTGCACCCAAAGGATCATGTTCCGTGAGAGAGTAATGGCTCATCTCGTTAAACATCTAGCCAACCCTGCTTGAAATGGGTAAGAGTTGTAGCCTCAACTAAAAGGCTGGCTGAAAGGGCACACTCGAAGTACATGCTCCTAACGGGAGGCACTGGTGTGGCTTGTTAAACATCCAACCTACCCTACCACAACTAAATACGAATAATCATGACCGTACCTTGATGGATATGAGCTGAGTTGCTCCTTGTAATCCCAAGTATTTAGCCTAGGTTGCTCCCAATAGGTCTGACTCTTCTGATTGACGTCAACACTGTCCTTTCTTGACAAGGATGGGTACACCTTACTCGAGGATTACTAGAGCTGATAGTCTCTCCCCTGATCTAGGAGAGCCTACTGATTGCACAGCAATCATGGGTCCTAAAATGGCTAAATTAGGCTAAATACCTAGCTTATATTATACATAACACATGCATTTTGTGCATATCATGCATTTCACTCTTGTACATTCATAGCCTATTTTCTCCAGTTTATGGGCTTGCTACTAATACTATCAATTTATGTATGTAGGTCCATAGGAGAGGAGCGAGAGTTGTGTTGAAATGGAAATGCGAGAGGATACATGAAGACTGCAACAACCAATTCCGCAACAGACGAGAGGGAGACAATAGTAAGAAGATCTAGACGAAAGAGGAGAGAAGGAGAAGACAAAACCATGCTTGTCCAACAACACGTTCACACACACCACAACTCTAACCCTTGCGTGCACACATTAATTCCAAAGCACATGTATTTACACTACGTCTCCACACATATATACACACTTGTGCACATAATTTGCACCTAACCTAATCTAAACCCTACCTAAACCCTCATTTGTCCAACATCACATTCACACACACCACAACTCTAACCCTAGCGCACACACATTAATTTCAAAGCACATGTGTTTGCACTACATCTCCACACATATACACACACTTGTGCACACTATTTCACATAACCCAACCTAAAACCCTACCTAAACCCTCATATAGATCACCCATCTTGTCCTCAACCATCCCTAATTAGACCCTTAGAACCTAGGATCCAAAACCCATCATAAAACACCCCAACATACACTTCCAGCATGGCCACTAGACGTCCAACAACAGTTCTGGACGTCCAAAACCCTACAGCCTACTCAAAATCCAACTCCAGAACACACAATACTCTACCCAGTCTCAATCTAGACATCCAACACACTCTCTGGATGTCCAAAGCAGACAAATTGGAAGTCCATAACATGTTCTGGATGTCCAAATCAGACCCAGCCTTCAATTGGATCATCTAAAACACATTCCAGACTTCCGATTTTGCAACTTAAGTCATCCAGACATAGTTCTGGACATCCAATGGCCTTTCCCAAACACATTAACTAATGACCAACACACTTTTCACCTCCTTAAACCACCATTAGGACACCCAATTAAACCCCAAACACCATCCTTAGTGTGCACCCATGCTAGAACTCTCTAAAAGCCTTAAGATGTGCCTCTTATCCAATGCCTAAACTGTCACGCCCCAAAACCCAAACCCCTAAATGAGGGTTAGAGTCCCAAGGGACGAAAAAGAAAGATGTGCTGATTTATTTAATTCGGGTTGTACCTAAGTCGAGCTATAAAAGAGTTCCATTCACAGCATAAAATGGAAGAAAATCTAAAAAGAATGGCACATAATTGATACAGGAAAGCAGTAACAAAACATAAACTTGCTGTAAACCAAAGCATAAAATATACTTGTCAACAAAGCACGCACAAATTTGCGCAGCGACAAATTCCGTACGTCGACGACCCACGACGACAACCTGAAAGTAGATCACAAAGTAGGGATGAGCTAATTGGCTTAGCATAAAACAATCATCTACTGTATCTCAACCAAACAGGATAGTGTACAGTTCCATTTACTGGCTAGTTCCTAGCCCAAACCCACACTCTAGGTTCTAGTTTCTTGAATCATACCTGGTACGACCAATCACCTTGGTCTAGTAACCCATTAACAAGTTACCCAAGTTCTTTCCATGATTTGGTATAATAATTTATTCCCTCACTCGCCTTAATGATCAAATTCTAGAAATCATCCCTCTCTACTTGAGGAGATTGAGACACATCCTTTCCTTTGAATCCCAACCTGATAGTCTCACCTTGGCCAAGGGAGAGATTAGCAGTCTGTTAATCCTCTAGAAAAGTGTGCCTGTTCTCGATGTGTCGAGTACGTTGCTGACTTCAGTCAGAAGAGTTGGGCCTCTTGGGAGCTACCTAGGCCTATGGCTTGTGATCACGAAACACGAGCCCAAACGGTGTCCAACAAGGACTACTAGTCACATATCAAACCTATTTATCATCGCAGGATTGGCCAGAATTGCCGAGCCACACCAATGCTCCCGTTAGGAGCGTAGTCCTCGGGTGTACCCTCTCAATCCGTCGTCGAATGAGATCTCAACCAATCCATCTCAGTACCCCGACCACCTCCGCACATGCGAGTGCCTAGTGAGCCTCTTGCTCGAGTACCTTCACATCGAGTCGGATTCGGGTACTTCCAAGTGCCAAACACCAATGACAGCCCCAAGGCTTGTCATCGAACCTAGGAACATTTCATGTTCCGAGGTAGATCTCCTTGGTAGCCTCTTGCTACTGCAACAGCTTGGGTTTTCTACCCGAGCAGTGAACCCGTGGTTCACCAAGTCTAAGGGGGCAGCCTTTCGAGCTCACCTAGTTGACTTACCTTCTCTTTGATTTCATTTGGGTTTTGTGCCCGGAATGCAGTCCTCAGGACCTCGTGGATCTCCTGGGGTCTTACTTAAGACCTTAGGATCCAAGCATTTTCTCTTACTAGACTCAGATTGAGTCATAGGTGTCATCTCATGAGATTCAAGCCATTACTTAGTCAATTCAGATTACTTTTAATGTGTTTAGGGAGTTTCATGCTCAAATTATAGGTGTACACACATGCACACCCATACATGTGCTTCACCCCTCTAGGGTCTAATTGCATTTTTCTCATTCATCCCAATCCATTGAGCTATCTGCTAGAACCCCAATTAGGTTCTAACATTACACGGAATTTCTAATTATCAGAATCACACAGTTCAATATAATTATTACATTTAAAAACTATCAAACATTAGTGACCTGCTCCCTATCATTAGTATACTCAAACAACATACATCTGTTATCAAGTAATCCTGATCTATCACTAGGTTAAAATGCTTGTCCAAACCAGGACTGCAAAACCTACCTTTCGTGCCTGAAACCCTGGTTTTGCACCACCAAGATCCTCTGTAATCAAGACCACCAGTACACACACATGTGTCTATAATACGAACCTAAGAGATCCTTGATCTCAAAGTTCTAACTTCAACCCTCAGCCAGGTTAAGCCAATTTTATCCTTCTTTAGAGTTCAATGATGTAGAACAAGTACACCATTACCGGTTCTAGTCTTAAGCTTCAGGGCTGGGCACCTTCTTCACCCACTAGGTTATACCCGAAACACAACCTCCAACAGGCCAACTAGTACCTGTTCTAGACTCTAGCATCGACATTGGGCAACCTCAATACAATTTCCAACCCCAGCTAGTACCGGTACCAAACACCAATGTTGATACCAGGCACCAACCACACCCTTCCAAATGATCCAGCCTGTACCAGTACTAAGCATCAGTATCGGTACTGGGCACCCTCTGTCATGGCTACTGAACCCATCCAGTATCAGTACAGGTTACTGATACTGATACTAGGTGCCCTCAGTACCTACCTTAAGTTCCATCTCTAGCTCATGCTAAGCCAGCTAGTACTGGCATAGGTTACCACTATCGGTACTAGGTGTCTCCAGCATCATGTTCCAAACCTTAAATCCCCCATTCAATTCCTCATATTCTATTATTACCAAGGTTCTTGACAGAACCCACACTCTATTATCCCAGAGTTATGCTTATTCGCCAATTAGGGTTTCTTATGCCCTTTCCACGTTTCATATTAAACCTTGTTTAATATCACGCATCTGGCCTCGCGGATATCCTGACGACATAGCTTCATGCATCATACTTAGGTTCACTCCATTTCTCATTAGGACTAATCATCATAAGTCTTGATTATGCCCAAAAATCCAAGTTTCTAACATTATATGCTAACATGAATTAATACCTTCCATTCCAGGCACCAAACAGGGATTTAACTAATCGTTTTACATTCCCAGCCCACGAAATTCCACACACAACAAGACCACAAGTATCTTATCGGGCATCCAACACAAGTGTCAAATGTCCAAAAATGCATCATAGGACATTTGATACACAACTCGAATGCTCGGAGATAAAATACCAGGGAGACCCATCCCAAGCTAATAGTATTGGACGTCCAAACTCTTCCTTGGACGTCCAGAGACTAGTCTGGTTGTCTAACTATAAGAATTGACGTCCAACAATGACTTCACACCAAAATCCACAAACAATTACAGATGACCATCCGATTCCTTGGCTAGACGTCCAAACGAGCACATTAGGCATCTGATGTAATGTCAGACGTCCAATCGCTAGGGGCTTAGTCCCTGGAACTGCAATCGAGTTGTAGGGACGTCTAACCAAGAGATCGGACACTGGGATTAGGGCTATCAGACTTCTAATGAATTTATCAGACGTCTGATAACCCCCAAAACCAAATCCCAGGTTGTAGCCAGTACCGGTATTGGGTACCATCAGTTGTTTCTCTTTTAGCCCAGCCAGTACCGGTACTAAGCATCAGTGTCGGTACTATGCACCACCAACCTATATCACAAATACCCAGCCAGTGCCGGTACTAAACATCAATACTGGTACTGCGCACTACTGGCCTTATACCAACACAACCCAGCCAGTACGGATACTAGGCACCAGTACCAGTACTAGGCAGCCCCAGTTCATCGACTGGAACCATCCAGTACCGATACTGATCACCAGTATCGGTACTGGGTGCTCTCAGTCCCCATTTCAGTGCGTTACATTGTGGTACTAGGTCAACTAGTACCAGTATTGATCATTAGTATCGGTATTAAGTGCTCTCAGCACCCAGTTAACCCTAATCCAAACCACCATTTACGTCTACAACCTAGAATCGATGGTAAACATGTAAAATGACATGAATTTATAGACTTAAATATCAATTTCAACCCACAATGGAAACCCTCCATTTGGTATTCCCAAGATTTAACCCATAATTAGGGCATAACCCAACCATTATCACAAGCAACATGGAAATTTTAACCAAAACAACCCTTTTTGGCTACTTCTAATCATGGGAACAAGAGGATGAAACAAGAGAATAAACCCTACCTTAATTGGAGCCCCTTTTTTTTCTCCTAATCGCAGTAGCAACATCAACGGCAATGGTAGCTGCTATAGCAGCAACACCACCTCCTTTCCTCTCTTCTCCTTTCTTTTAAATAAGGGGGAGAGAAGAAAAATGAGATTTTTCTTTTAAATTTTTAAATCTCTCTCTCTTAAATAAGGGTTGGATATTTGCATCCAAACCATTCAACTTCTTTCTTGAGCCTTAAGAAAGGCCTCCAAACATGTTTTCCTCACAAATGGCCCCTCAACTTTTCATTCATTAACATTTTGTTAATCACTTAGGGGATTTGTTTAATTCCAAGGCTAATAATCACTAAATTAGGGTTACATAAACCCTAATCTCACATTAAGCAACCAATTATGATTTTTAATTATCCTATTAAGAGTATTACAAATTCGGGGTGTTACATAAACCCATCCCTAGGTGCACCATAGCTTAGCCTAAACTCTATAAAAGCTTACCTCTATAGCCAAAACCTACCCCTTCCTCTACATTCTCTATCTCAACGCCACCCTCATCCACTCTCCACTCCTCTCCTCTCCATAGGCATGGTGGATGTCCATGAGCCCTCCTCCACCATGTGCTCTCTTGAGGTAGTGTAGGCTTAGGCTGATAATCTACCACCCTTATTCCTCATAGCCAACGGCTAGCAAGCCCTCCTTGGCATGGATGTCCTCTCATTTCCTTCTTTCTTAGTAGTGTAGCTCTTTTTACTTCAATGCAAGTAGATTAGTTTCCTTCTTTTGTTCTTCTATTGTTCTTCATGTTTTTTTTATTTCCTTGTTGATTTTTGTGTTCCTTTCACCACATATACACACATGTTCACACATACACCTACTCTCCACCATCATCTATGCAAGCCATCACCACCATCACTCTCCTTCCACTTGAGCACACCAACCACTTACAACACACTCACCATCCACCACATCTACACACACCATCTCCATCTCGCCATCTCCCTCTCACCTCCATCTTCCTCTTTTCCTTTTGTTGAATGTAATAAACTTTGTTTCATGTTTCCTTTTGTTTTGTATAAATCGGCTTGGGAATCCTTACTTGAGGCCTTGATACATTTCTATTTCTTGTCTTTTTAATTCCCTAAGACCAAGCGACCATTGTGCTCCGTGTCGTGACCTTCCCGCCCCTTCACGTGTATTCAAGGTCACCTTGTTAATTGTACTTTGATTTCCTTATGTAATTTTCCCTTTTGTTAATGCAATAAAAGTTGAGCTTTCATTTCATTGCCCTCGTGTTGTTTCTTTACCTTCTTATTCAAAAGAAAAAAAAAAGTAAAGTAATGAAAGACCAAAAAAATCTCAAAATGAAAAAAAAAGTTGAAAAAATTAATAAGATTGAAAGAATGACCTAAGTGAGAAAGTGTACTAAATCGCCTCTGTAAAGACGAAACAACCAGATCTCATTACACACCACTAAATCATTGAACTTAATTGACTTAGGACCCGTTAACTGTTTATTATTTGTGTTAAGCGTGAAAATCAAACTACAACGACGATTTAAGTAACTTTTATTGTGAACCAACTCTTGCCAAGCTAACACACCAGAGGAGGATACATCCTCATCACCTCTATTAGAGAAGGATGATTTCCAGAATCTGACTTGTGAGGCAAGCAAGAGAATAAAACACGAGGCTAATTAAAAACAAAGGCTGATTGTGGGTTGAAAATGGAAATTTGTAGCTGCCAGTTTAGACTGTAGTGCGGAAACCCACACACTACTTATTTTGTTTCAATTGTTACGTGTAGTTTTGTCCCTATTGAGCTGCTTGGCTCATCCTATTTTGTGACTCATTTTCAAGTCTCATTGCCATGGAGAGGTACGCTCCACATGAGAAGGGTAGAGTGAGTTTTGTTGGAGCAAGTGAGGTGTTGCTTTTACAGGGTAGTTTGGGGCGTGAGGCCCCAAATGAGGGAGCCCTAGGTTTGGTCCAACCGTAGGACCTCACCACTGAGGAGTGGTTGGAGGCCTTATTTAGTTGGTCACTGCGACCTGCCTCCTCCATTCGGTGATCTGCTACTTATATGGATAGATGGTGTGCTCGATAGACCTGGCCTTTTGTTTCTTTTGTTAGGTCCCTTTTGAATGTGGTGTAACTAAAGGATGGGCCCCACTGTTTGGCATGATCCTATACATAAATAGTTTTTCTTTTAAAGCTTGTACATAAAGAAACTATGATCTTTTAGTAAGTATTTATACATAAACAGTGGACTGTGGACGGTATGTTGGTTCTATAAATCTTAAATGATGACTGATATAATGTTGTGATTACATCTTGATGTACGATTTTTGTTGGTTTTTGTGCTTTTACTACTTGGTGGTTGCGGGGTGTGCCCGCTTTGCATAATATGTTCTTTATTTTGCTTCATTTGTGGTTAATTTGAATATGGGGTGTACCCACCATATTATTCTTGGTATGCATGCATAGGGTTTTTTTTTGTACAAGATTTTAGGGAAAATGCGATAAAATAAGGGAAACTCTGTTAGATTTTCGATAGATTTTAGCCAGTGGGAAGAAATGAAAGGACTTATTTTATTATGGGAGCCCTACCTCTCTTTATATATGGAGAGAGGAATGGGTAAATTACAATACAACCCTGACGATAGAAAGAGGTGTATAATGCACCCTCACAAATAAATGAAAAACGAAAGAAAACATCAAAATCTTTCCACACTCCCCCTTAAGCTGGAGCATATATATCTGTCATGCTCTACTTGGAACAACATGAATCAAAAGTAGACCTAGGAAGAGACTTGGTAAAGATATTTATTGTTTGATCATTAGTAGCAACTGTGGTTGTATGTAACAAGCCTTTCTGAATCAAATCCCTAGTATAGCAACAATCCACCTCAACATGCTTGGTCCTCTCAAGAAATATTGGCTATATAGGTAGCTACAACATTATCACACTGCATCTTCATAGGGCCAATAATCTAGATCTGCAAATCTCTCAAGAGATTTTACCGACATGAGTTCAACTGTTGTCTGTGCCATAGCTTGATTTTCTGGTTCTGCACTCGACTTGGAAACTACAACTTGTTTCTTACTTTTCCATGTCACTAGATTATCAGCTACATAGGTGCAGAATTCCGTGGTGGATTTTTTGTCTACCAGACACCCTAGATAGTCCACATCAGAGTATGCCACTACTGACATGGAAGTGCCTCGAGTAAACAAAAGACCTCATCCTAATGCCCTTTTATGTATCTTAGAACCATCATGACAGCATCCCAATGCTACTTTGTGGGCTTGCCATAAACTAAGTCCACTCATTGCCAAAGCTATGCCTAGTCTGGTAATGGTGAGATAGATCCACAAGCTGCCTATACTGTCTGTTATCCACCAATGGTGCCTCTGCATCATATAGGTGTGCTTTTGGGTCCATAGGTACATTTACCGATTTCGCCCCAAGCATCCCAGCCTCCTGTAGAACACCTAGTGCATCTTTGAGATAAAACAATACCATGTTTGTTGCCTACAAATTCTATCCCCAGAAAGTACCGTGGTGGACCCAAATCCTTCATTACAAACTAACTAGCCAGCCACTCCTTAATTTGTGTGATATCATCCATGAAATCCCCTGTGACAATCAAATCATCAACATAAACCAAAAGCACCATCACGCCTTTCCCTATCTTCCTGACAAATAGGGAATGATCTATCGAAGATCTCTGAAAACCATCAGACTCCACCACCTGGGACAACTTCTGGAACCACGCGTGTGGACTCTGCTTGAGTCCATAAATTTCCTTCCTCAGCCTGCATACACACTCCCCCTATGTCGCATACTCTGGAGGCTCCGCATGTATACTTCCTTCTGCAAATCATTATACAATAAAGCATTCTTCACATAAAGGTGATGCAGCTGCCAATCGTAATGTGTCACCACTAAAATCAAGAAATGCACAGTCAACAATCGCACAACAGGAGAGAAGGTATCAAAAAAATCCACCCATTAGGTCTGGGTGAATCCCTTTGCCACCAACCATGCTTTGTATTTAATGGTCCCATCTAGATGAAACTTGAGTGCAAATATCCATCTACACCCCACAAAACTATCCCCTAATGGAAGTGGTGCAAGCTCCCATGTGCCTTTTCTCTGAAGCACAACCATCTCCTCCTCCATGGCCTGGTACCATTTTGGATGAAGCATGGCTTCCTAGTAAGAAGCTGGCACAGTGGTAGAAATAAGGGCTCTAGTGAAACTAGAAAAGCTTGTCCCAAGATCAGTTGTCTGTAAGCACCTAGCCACATGGTATCTGGCACACGACTTGGGAACCTTCTGAATGGCAATCAAAAGGTCACTGTCCACCTGAACATCATCGTCTGCAGCCTCCTCCTCTGTCCCTACATCATCACTAGGCACCAAAGTGTCAGTGTCTAAGGATCGTGTGCTCACCTGATGCAGGGAGGCTGGAGACGTGGAAGGAGGGGGCATATGGAATGTAGTATGTGGCCTCTGGTAGGTGACAATAGGATCATTATGTCGGTCTCTCTCAAGGGCAAAAGAAGTAGGATTCTCATCCACAGGTATCGCACCAAAAGGAATTGGTGGGATAGGCATAGGAGCCACATCAGTCATAGGAAACAAGTCACTACCAGAAGTAGGAAAATATGCTACAACCTCATGGAATGTCACATCAATAGAAATATAGTGGTAGGAATTATGCAGATTAAAACACCTATAACCCTTTTGGGTTCTAGAATAACCCAAGAAAACATACTTGACAACCCATGGTATACTGCTACTACTCCAAGAAATCAGGCGACAGACTGCTTGTACTATTGACACAGTGTCTAGAGTGGAGTTTGACAGGTTGCTTCAAAAGTTTAGTTAGTTATCTCAGCCTACTTCTCCAGAGACAACTGTAGTTGCCTCCTCGTTTGGTATAGCAAGTGTCTATTCACTAGCTGCAATTAGTACAGGAGACTGGTTGGTGGACTTAGGAGCTTCTAGGCACTTATGTGGCACTTCAAATGCCTTCTCAGATTTGAGATTTGTTCCTCCAAGCAGGACAATGTAGGTAGTAGATGGTCGACTATCACAGGTTGCTTGGAAAAGGGGAGGTGTCCCTTTCCTCCATCTTGCGGCTACCAAATGTTCTATATGTTCCAAATTTTCCACTCAATTTGCGTTCTGTTAGCCGTATTACTTGGGAGCTTAATTGCAAAGACATTTTTTATGTGTAATCTTGTGTCTTGCAGGATCGACTCATGGGGAAGATGATTGGTGGAGGACGTAAGGAAGGAGGGGTGTACCATTTGAGTAGAGTTCTATTGCTACTATTGCTTCCGTGCATCATGGGGAGACTGCTTTGGCCACTGGATCTCCCATCCAGTGGCATCTTCGCCTTGGCCAACTTCCTATGGAGAGACTTAGATGTGCACTACCCAACACACCTGCAAGCACCACCACCACTTGTGACACTTGCCAGCTTGGCAAACACAACTGTGCTAATTTTCCTATTTCTGCACATGTTGGGTTGTTTGCTATTTTTGACTTAGTTCATATGAATGTTTAGGGGTCGAGTTGGGTTCCTGACCATCTTGGGCATCGTTATTTCCTTGTTCTTATTGATGATTTATCCCCTATTATGTGGTTCTTGTTGAAAAATAAATCTGATGTTGGAACTATTCTTGAAAACTTTATTATGGAAATAAAGACCCGATCGGGCACAATAAGTCCATGGAGGCTTGGAATGGCCTCCTGATCATCATCCACAGCCACGACCACGAGTGGAAGGAGCTCCTCTCCCAAGACCATGAGAGGCAGCCAGCACAGTAGTCTAACCAGTAGCCTCAGCAAAAGTAACATGCACGGTGATCTGGCTGAGCCTACTGTACATCTTTAGTGTAGGAAGACTAGTCAAGGTTAAAATCTAGTCCCGTGCAATGGCATACTCTAGCCCCACACTAGACAAGAACAAAGAAACTGCAAGCTCACTCTTGAAGGCATGCCAACAGGAGCATGTGCACCTAGGCCTAGAGAAGATATGTCGCTCTAGTAACCCCTTGACTTGAGGGTAGTACTAGGCCATTGTCCTGCCCTCCTGATGCAGATTAAAGAGCTCATGATGGATCTGGAAAACCCGAGCAGAGTTCTTCCCATGAGAATACGTCTCACTGAGTTCTTGGGTATCATGGATTTCATCAACCAGGCACAGACCATTGCATTGTCTCGATCCCATGAGGCACTAGCTTCTATTTTCTCAACAGGTTCAGGCTAACTCAAAATACGCTCCTTCCCATGGCCCTTAACGATCATCAAGAACATCTAGGACCATGTGGATAATTAGTCTCATCCAGCTTGATCATCAGGCCAACGAACAGACTCTTGTAACTCTCGATGTCCATGGAAGTGTCTGATGTGACCTCAGATGAACTAGAGGAAGCCATAATGCAATCCCCTATCACCTACTAGATGAAAACAAAGCCCAGGAAAGCACGCACACACTAAAATCATAGAAACATGATTTGAAGCTAGGTTTGCAGATCATGAATCGCAACTAGAATGGTGTAGTGACCCTCTAGACGTAATCTAGAGAAAATGGGCCACTTCTCCCTATAGAGACCCCACAAGGAGGTCGAACGGAGGGAGGAGGGTGCTTAGTAGGAGGGAGGCGGTGGCGTAGCACCTGTAGCAGCAACCAATGATGGCTGCAGTGGTGCAGGGGTGGCGCAGCAACAGCCAGAGGTGGTTGTTGCGACGTTGGAGGCATTACACCACCATCGGCAATGCAATAGTAGGAGGAGAAACCCTTGTCGCATCCTCTTCTCTTCACGCTGGGACCCCTCTTCCTCGTGAAGAGGGGGCGGCGGTACTATGGAGAGGCAGCCATGACGCTTAGCCTTGGCAGTAGCACAAGAGTTAAGGTAAGGGGATTGGCGGCTTACTTCAGTGGGGTATCTAGGACATCGGCCTAGAACTGTTGTTCTGATACCAAGTGAGAAGAAATGAAATGACTTTTTTATTATGGGAGCCCTACTATTTTGTATGCAGAATAGGTACGTAAAAAGCGTGTTCATCATAGTAAATGCATGTAAACTCTTAAATTTGTAATGAAATCGAACTCGTAAGGATTTTCGAATAAAAATATGGGAGTCTGAGTCATTTGCAAGGAGACAAATTAATCAAAATCGCTTTTGTAAATCCTAATTTTTTTTATTTTTTATTTTTTTTGAAATAGGCAAGTAGATAGACAACTAGAAAGATAAAGCAAAACTATGATAACTAGAACTAAACTAAAGGAGTAACTAAAACTAGATCAAACACTTGGAGGCAAGTAGAATATAGCAAAGTAGAATTTTTATTGCAGGAGTAATGTCAACTAAAACAAGTAGAGAACAACTAGAAATAACTCGACTAAAGTTACAACTAGAACTAGAACTACAACGTTTAACTAGACTAAAAATAAATCTAAAACTATTTAGTGGCCTCGAAGACCACTACAACAGTTTGTACCTACACCGACAGTCAAAATCGTCGATATAGGTCAAAAATACTGTCGCTGTTTGTCTAAGGACCTATTTTGACGATCATTATTGGTGTTGTGTTAGAAGGCGTCGTTGTAGGGTACTCTGACGGTAAAAACCATCGGTGTTGCACCTGGTGCTACAGAGATAGTCAACATTACAAGGTTGCACAATTTTATGTTTATACCAACAGCGATGATTTTGATTGTTGGTGTAGATGCTATCACCGATGCTTGTTTATTTTGGTGTAACACCATATGTTCACTAGTGAGAAAAAGTGCAAGCAAAACTGGCGATTTTATTCGTCGCTACAATCGTCACAGTAGCTCTTTCATGTAAATTTAATAATATCCTTATTAAAATATATAACTACATTGGCATGTTTCTTTCTAACATCAATGATATATTACAATTAGAAAAAGCACATATCACCCACTAGTGTGGACCCCATCTCATAATAAGAAAGCTTTTATGGTAGTGTATTCCATGATACACAAAAGTCAAGGCAATCATGAAAAACTCAGTAGATCAAATCCCAAGTTTAATCATCAGAGTTTCACCTTAGAATAATTCTATGGAAATTAAATGGCAACTGAAGTCTCATTTACTGGTTAAGGAGAATGTTGTGTGCGTTGCAATTAGACCTTAGGAGGCATCTAATCAACACCATGAAGGAGGCAAGATTCTCCGTAGCATACTCGAACAATAGCAACAAATAATAAGATTCTCCATTGCAATCTATGCATTATCACCCTTCCTTGAACTGCTTCATGATATAATTATTGTATTAATAAAAAAATCATCTCTTTGTATAAGTTTAAGACACTACTCCTTAATTGTGATTTAACACGAACAAAAACATGATCTAGGGATGTTATTCTATATATATCTTTTATGCATTTTACACACCTCCATGTCATTTGCCCTAAAAATAGTTAACCAAACAACCTACAACACAACATTTCCCCGAAATTCAAAATACAAGCTGCGTGATTGTCATGAAACACATAAGAAATTAGCATCATGTAATTATTTATAATTCTATTGCACTTCATGATTGTATCCTTGAATAACCACCCTTTTCTGTGTTTGCAATAAAGAAATTCATAATACATAAGGATTAAAAAATGAATGCTTTAACTTGGAACAAAAAAAAAGATGTACTAGCTGGGAATCAAACCCGTGTTTGTACTGTGGAAGGGTACTATTTTACCACTAGATCACTGGTGCTATTCATGTTTCATGAACCTAAATCAACATAAATTAGGAGTGGTAAAAAAATGAATAATTTTGAAGTCCTTCCTAATAAATTCAAAAATAATAATCATTTAAAGATTCAATATTGAAAGAAATGATATTGGAAAAGAGTATTCAACTCGTGCAAGATTTTGAACTTTGATTGTCTTGATGATAATGCTTTGTCATTTCATAAATAAAGTCATTAACAATCAAAGAGGAAATATAAAAAGATTTTGATTTTATGATTTGGTAGAACTATCAAGGAAAGATGGAATACCATCAATCTATAGTTCTATACGTAAGCCTCTTCATTTGTCTTTTACTCAATATGACCTTAGTTCTTTTACATAAGGTACTTGCATAATTTAGTAAATGCATGAAATATATTTTTATCCTATAATTAATAATTAATATAATTTAGATGATTGTAGAAAAAAAGGGTTCTTCATGGTTCTTAATACGAGAGTGTCAAATTATTAAAATAACATCAGGAGTAATTTAGTGCCACTTATCATGTTCTTGATTGGATGTGCTGGAGTCGTTAGCTCTAGCCAGAATGGCACCTAGCACGCAAAGGTAGTGCACTCTTTCTTCTCATATGCACCTAACATCTTAATTGGAAAGCAACTATTAATGTGGAAAACCTCTTGCAAAGCATCATCAATATGCATGTCCTTGACAAATCCACAGTATCCTTTGACACTGCTAAATAGCCAGCTACAAAAGTTCAGACAAACAAACAAAGAGTAAATAACATAAAATATGGAAAATGCGTCTGTAGCTACTTAAACAAAAGGAAAGCCAAAATTAAAGGTGAATATCATAGTGGTTTCTCTATTAGGGCTTTATTTCCCATATATATTTTGTTCAACTATAGTCAACTAAGAATGTCCATCAACGAATAGCTATGCTGAACAGAAGTAAATTTTCGATGGCAAGGGCAGTGCAACATGTCCAATTGTCCTAATGATTTGCAAGTGCAACCATAGAAAGAAGATTGTACAAAAATCTACAAACTTTTAATGTAAATAACACCTTATGGGAAGTTGTCCCAACCATAATATGTGAGTCTTAAATCCCAAGAGAAATAGTGATAAAAAATACACACAGGTTGATTTCATACTCAAATCTAAAAGCATCATTTTGTTAAGAACTAGCTTAGAAAAGAAACAAGAAGGCTTTTCAAAAAAAGAAAACAAAGAATAGAACCAAGGACACAACTACATAACTAGATGTTCGTTGGGCTATCAGGCTTAAGAGAAAAGGGTTGTTTTTTATTTTGCAAGACCTTATATGTAGAACATGGTTTTACATTCTAAGGGTTTTTGTTAAGGAATGGGGTCATGTGCTCAATTAACATGCAACACGAGCCCATTTTGGTTCCAATAGAATAGGAGCATTGTCGATGCAACACGAACCTACTTTGGTTCTAATACAATAGGACTACCAACCTTAAGTAGCCATTCTCTTATGACCAAAGAAAAAAAAAGGATTCTTTACACAAAAAGCATGTCACATCATATAGAAAGACTAGCGAATTAAAAGAATGACTTAAATCACAATTAAGAGGTCAAATAGTCAAATAAAGATATTGAATAAATACAAACTTCCGGTAGAACTTAAACTACATGCAAGAATAAATTGTACAACTAAAAATTTTTTTCGTTTCTCTTACCCTCTGGGGCAAGTGTTTAAGATTGTAAAAGTGGATGGTAAGGTCAAAGGTTGCAACACCAACTATCGTCCTGGGGCCCTCCTGGGACAAAACAAGGATACATGCCATCATTATAAAAGCCACTATACGATAGAAAAATATAATATATATCTCCAATATGTCATCATCAGATCGATTCAATTCAAATGATGTCATCATCAATTTGACTAATTTAAATCATCGATGGAACCGCTAAAAACCAAAACTGGAGCTTAGCCAGTTCACTAGTCGATCTAATTTTTAAATCACTATCCTACATAAACAAAACAGAAGCCCACCTAGGTAGAAAGTATTCCAGATGAATATTATAGTTCATGCTTTTGAAGATATAATTCATCTCAATATGTAAAAGCTCAAGTGCACTCATGTCCTTTGGTAATTGGAATATCATCTCAAAGTTATTGATTCAATTTGCATCATCATCTTAAATTTGAGGAACAATAATTGATTCAAAAATATAAAAACATGTGTACATTCCATGAGAAGCATTCTCATGAGTCTGAGATCATTTGTATATTTGATTGAAAATCAAGAGACTAAAGGAACCCTATTTTCCATAGAATACATGAGATCATTACTATAAGAAAATAAACAAAAGTTGTGGCAAAAATACAAATATTAAATTGGGGAAAAAAATGTATGCTTGGTTTGAAATCAAAGAGTGCTTGTTTCAACCACAATCATTCGTTATAAAGAAGGGCACAACTGTTGTTTTAACACTTACATGGTAGAAATGAAAGGTCAATTTTCTGATGCCAGAGATTTTTCAAGCAAAAAGAAATATAAAAACATGAAGGTATCAAACTACCATACTTTTCATTGGGAACACTGTTGGAAGCATCTTTAGCTACTTCATGGTTGGGTGGCCTTCCTGTTGGTGCATATGGTGGAAAGAGGAAGATCATGGAAATGGTAGGCCCAGCAGGTCCAATGTACTAGGCAGTGATAGAAATACCATCATGAGTCCTAACTAGCTCATTTTAACCTAAAAAAGAAAATAAAAGCTCGTACATAACCAAATGAAGGGCCTAATACAAGGAATAATCTGAAAGAAAAGTAAGAAACAAAGGGTAAAACTGCAATTTTACCATTGTAGTGTAACAACGGGATTTCTCAAGGGCTAAACATAGGTCAAATGGTCTTAACAAGATAAAAAGTGTGTTGGTTCAATCAGAAAAGGGTTAATGTGAAATATGAGAATTAAATGACTTTTTGTAATCCTAAAACAGACCCACTTAATTTAACAAGGTTCTGGTTAGGATAAAATTCAACTAAACCCTCTAAAATTCATGGAAAAATATCATCTAGGGTTTAGAACCTTCAATTTGGCTTTTAAAACCTATTTTGACCTAAATAGGGGTCCTAGCCAAATATTTACCCTAAATTGGATTTTTATGTAAAATGCCTGATCAAACGTGATCAAACCTAAAATCCAACTTCACCATTGGATTCCTTAGGTCCAAATTAGGTTTATACCAAAATTTGGACCTAAGGGAAGTTCACCTTAACCTACTTTGCAAAACAGTTCAACCCAATTACATTTATGCCCCTAGCTTTTGAAAATCCTTGCAGACACCCCCTATCTTCCTCGTCATTCTTTGCAATTAGGTCCCTCCACTGTAACAGTGGAGGAATCCTACTTTGGCGAGGATTCAAGGGGGATATCTCCTTGATTCCTCAGAGAATCCCTCTCAAATTTGAAAGGGAGATTCTCTAAGGAATTCCCGTGCGTATGAACACAATCTCGAGCTCCAAATCCTAGCTAATCACTCATGCAAACGCATGAGAGATTTGGGTCTTTTCAACCTTCCAAGTCCGACGAGGCTGCCCGTGCTTGGAAGCTTGCCTTCCAAGCACAAGGCCCTCTGCCTGCGACTATTTAAAGGTCCCCAGATCCTCTCGTCCATCCCTAGTTTGGTTTGGCCGGAGATAACCCCTCAATTTCTTCTCTTCTCCTCCGGCCAAACACCCAACGAGCTCCGACGACCTATTTCTCCTCCTCTCGTCGCTCTGCCACAATACCAATGGCAGAGTTCGCTCTGCCTCCGTCGTCCGCGTCGCGCCATACCTGCGCACACACCAACTACCCTCTTTGTCGTCGCCGTCCCCTTCTAACTGGGATCTTCATCTCCGGCGGCGGCAGACACGCGTCGTCCGCCATCTTTTCCCCCTTCATCCATAAAATAGGTCAGCTACTTCCCCTCTCTCTTCTCTTTATTTTCCCTCTCTATTTTATTTCCACCCCTCGACGCTCACAGACCACCATCATCTTCTCCACCTTCGGCAGACCACCGACAAGGTGCTTCCGTCACTCCACGCACCCACCCACCTCGCCAAACACCTCAAAAGCATCACCTCATCCCGTTGATCACTTTCCCCCTCTCCATTAACCGCCACAGCTCCACACTTTTCCCCCGATCAAACCCTTCTCCACAGCCACAGAACGACCTAGGCACACACTCCCAGGCCGCCCCGCGCCACGCCACCCACCAAGACACCTTCACCGTGCCACGACGAAGCCCCCTGTGTGATTTAACGAGGCCGCAAGGCCGTTTTACTTGAGAGCAGGATCATACCTCGGTCGCCATTAGAGTAGGCTTGAAGCAACTTGCAACCTTCACTCCAGGCGCCAGGCTTTAGGCATCCAGGTGCCAGGTGACGCGGGCACTCTTCGCGAACCAGTCACACCCAACGATTAGCTTTGGAGACCCTTGAAGCCGCAGCAATTGAGCGCGACCCCTGCGGGCACACCCGAGAAAGCAGGTGGGACATTTAGTCCCACCTCGATTGTTTTCGAGCGGGAAGAGTGGTATAAATTGTAAATGTGTCAGGGGCTTATCGCCTCTTGACACGGGGTGAGGTCCCACTCTCCCCATCACGCCTCGTCCGTGCCCACGCTCCGCGGACCCAGTATCCTGACCCAATTACCCGTGCACTCCTTGCGCACCACCCACGCCGGTGTGCCTGGTCCTGAGCGCGTTAACCCGACCCGTTTACCTGAGATGGCTCTGTGAGAGCGAGCCTAAGAGAGAAAGAGAGAGAGTTCGCGAGGGAGGGTAGGGGTAGGTTTTGCACTTGCAAGGAAAGGAAGAAGAAAGCCAAAGAGGAAGGAGGAAGCTGAAGGAGAAGCTAAGGAGAAGAGGCCACAGGTGAAGCCGCAGAGAAGAAGAAAGCTGAAGGGAAGGCACGGCTGAGGAGAAGGCAAAGCCAAGGAAGAAAGAAGAAGAAGAGCTGAAGGCCAGAGCATAGAGAAGAGGGAAGAGAAAGCCAAGGCAGAAAGGAAGAAGAAGAAGGAAGCAAAAGAAGACAAAGAAGGAAAGAAGCCAAAGAAGCTAAAGAAGAAGAAGAGAAGAGCAGAGAAGAAAGAAGAAAAAGAGAGAAACGAGCCAGAAGGAAAGAAGAACAGAAGAAGAAAGAAGCAAAAGAAGAGAAAGGCAAAGAAGAGAGAAGAAATCAAAAAAGAAGCAGAAGGCAGAAAAATAAGAAGTACTGTAGCATTTGATTTTAAGACGTCTCATTCTACAATCAGACGTCCAATTCTTTCTAAAGTTCTCTTATATATTTTCTAGCTACATTTGATTAACCATATACTCCTACTTTACATTTTGAATTAGATTTTGAGTAATTTTATGTGTTCAAATTGCATCGATTATTGAGATTAGTGTATGAATTTCATTTGCTCCCTGTGTTCGACCTCAGACTTAAACTTCGAATAATAAAATTTATTTGTTTTGAACGCTTTTTCGACTGTATTACAACGCAACCTTTTATAAACCCGATCAAGCACTATAAACAGGTAGGAACCTTGAATGGCAATCCTTTGGCAATGATGGCTAGAATACACACTCTAAAGCAGCTCAAGGAACTTGGTTGTTATGACTTATGAGTACCTCAATGAGATCACAGGCTGGCTTGTAAATAGGATTGCTGATGCTGCAGAGGAGTCTGGGCACCAGATATGTGTTGGCCATATTCGTGAATTGTTTGGATTCTTCTTTGCAAAAGGCCCAGTTTATAACTTTGATGATGCAAAGAAGAGTGACCCTGTGAAGTTTGCAAAATTTTAACGAGGAATGTTGGAGGAGGGTGTGTACTTCGCTCCATCACAATTTGAAGCTGGGTTCACGAGCTTGACACATACCTGTGAGGACATTTAGTAGACAATTGAAGCTGCTAGGAGGGTTCTCAAGCGAATATAAGTTTCCAAGATTTTCTAGTGGTTCTTGGTTTGTCTTTGGTTGTAATGCCATGTGCTGAATGCCAGTTAGAAGTGAGTTGTTTTTAAAGGTTTCATGTAGAACTATGTGAAAGGGTAGGTGAGCACTTGTTGTAATTTTAGTACTGATCCTTTTTCCATAGTGCAATAATTGTCTATTTTATTTTCCAAATTCTCTCTTATTACCATCATGTTGTTGATTTCTCACGTATGGGCCAACAAAGATGTGAAATAAGCACAAGGTAATTTCTAGCAAATAGAAACATATCAATTTGACAAACATGTCATTGATGATAGGATGTATTAGATCAACCCATAAGCTTTCACTCACCTAAGGGTCAACAAGAAGTCATGGAGTGCTGTCAGCACTAAGAAGATGTCGAACTACTTCATTATACATTTCCATGGCAGAGAATTTCAAAGCAAACTCCCTCACTTCATGCTACCCAAAGAATTACAGTATCATTCATCATAACCTAAGGAATCAAAGACAAGAAAGAAAGTACGTGATATCCACATAACCTGTCAACTCCACAAAAACAGGGGAAAAAAATGTGTAGTCATAACTGTCAACCATCGAATACTCTGTAATTCCAAACATGGTGTACATCTTTCCACTACTTGTTTGCCCATAAGCAAAAATACTCATTGAGAAGAAAGGGATTGGTTCTTTAAAATTTTTAATTCAACATAGAAATAAAAATCAAAGTTAATAGGTTGTTCTCACATTTAATGTTGCTAACGACCGAAAGAACAACTTGTCTCATTCCTTGTAGACTTGCCTCGTAGGGCAATCGAAATGGAATACCTTGTCTACATTGTTAATAATCAAGATCAAAATTCGTATTAACAGCACATGAGCCTTAAAATGAAAATACCAACATCATCATCATCAACAACAACAAAAATGTTATGCACGGACATTTCACCAGCAGAAAATTTAATCAAAATTTAGAAGGAACCCAAGAAGTTCAGAAACAATTAAAGGTGCATACTAGAAAAGAAATAAAAAAGAAAGAAAATCCCCACAAGACTTACCAAATGTGTAGGCAGTAGGTAGCATGGATCTCTCAGGGAGGTTGTTCTTGAAAACAATGGTGGTGTCATTGATGCACTCCTAATCACAAGGATCACTGTTGTCGATCTTCTCATTCAGAGGCCTCAACCTCACAGACACCAGTACCCTCTCCTCCGTCCCTCCACCACCACCACCGACAGCACCAACCCCACTCTCCTACACCCTCTCCCACCGCCCAAGCTCATCCCCAACAATTAAGGAGACTTTAATTTTTTGACAAAATTAAGGAGACTTTAATGATAGAAACAAAAGAAAGAAAACACAACCACATGTGTATATTCCTCCTGTTGAATTAAATAAGTTGCTAATGCCTAATTAAAAGTTTCCAAAACCACATACATAGTCCAAACTTGAAACCACATACAAAGTTCAAACTCGAAACTACATTTAAAATAAAGTTCACAATAAAGCAAGCCATTTTCATAGTGCTTTAAAAGTCTAAAATTTAGAAGTTGTCTCCATGATTTATATCCAGGATGTATAAAAAACAATGTTAATAGACCAGGTGTGACAAATCGACTATAGGCTAGTTATTGACAGTAGGTGTCAACATGGAAATTAAAAAAATAAGATTTAATCCCTTAACCAGTTTTATAACAATAAAAAAAGAGAAAAAAAAATAAAAATAACAGGCAATCCGTACAATTGACATTTTAATGGAGATTGTTTGGCAAGTTGCAAGGAGAAGTATCCTCAATAAAAGCTACTCATTGCCAGCATCAACCTCTTGTGATTCCAATCCTCATCACAAATGCAATCGAGGACCATACTTGGGGGTTATAGTATAGCCCATGCCACTTGCTTTCCCTATCTAAAAATATGGATGTATTTATATTGTAGATTCAAAATATTTAGGAATAATGTCGAACATGATTTTTAGGACTAACATTAAAAGTTAAATGCCTCCGAAAATTCCATCACTATGATGTCCTCCTAAATGTCAAGCGTGATTACACATACATCTACTGGCTTCAGGGAGATCTTGCATTGACATAACTCTTATCTTTGTTTCAGATGGAAAATGGACCTACAAAGAACCAATTGAAATGACTCTTGTATTACCTATTAATTCCATATCAAAAGCTACTATGTGAAGGAAAATTTTAGTTGAAAATCACCATTTCCCTTTAAATACTTAGACATTTCCAACAACTCAATATGAAACTTAGCATGAGAAGCACTTTTAATTTTAACTGCCTCCAATGACAACACAACACCTAAAAATAATGCATAATTGTATGAGTCTTACTCAAATTAATATCTAATGAATGTTAAAAGCCATTCTCTTGCAGACTAATATGCTTATGATGATGATACAACCTCAAAATTCATAAAGCACATGAAAATAGATGTCCAGAATGATGAATTTGATGGTCAATGTATCTAGACATAGATTAATGAAGAAGAAACAATAGCTTTAAGGCATACCTACTGCAGTCATTGTTTGGAAAACCAATTTCCCTTGAAAGAACATAACATTGGAGAAGAGCTAATCCGATGACTCAAGAAATCAGTAGTTCAAAAATGTACCACAAGCATGATTGAATTTAGCTCACATATATAGATATCTAGCTAAACAACATTTGCATTGGCTCCTTATTCCAATCAATGATTCAAATCAACAACATTAACAAAAGAAACACATCACAAGCTTATAGGTTACAAGGTAATCTTGAGGAGATCCAAATTAGCAAAAATCATACACTACAAGCTCTTCACCTGCATCACGTACTTCGCATTCCCCTCATAGACATGATATATTTTGCTAGTACATAGGCATGAATTTAGATGAGTACATGACTTAACCACAAACATATACACATAAAGATTTCCATATGGCAAGTGTGCCACGTAATTTTCCTAGTTGCAACTTCATTTTTAAGGGAGTATAGTGAATGCACCCTTTCCAAATGCTTCCACGTCCATGAAATTAAAGTGCATAAAAACAAGTGTCCACCCCAATAGAATGTCAAAAAAGATGTATCAATACCATTTCATCATCATTTTAGGTAGAATAAGTAGATACTTAGAATGAATTCATGATAGAAGGAAACAAAAATATAGGGATCTCCTATTGGTTTTGTAAATGCATAGAGGTTTGGTTATCAACAATTTAACCCTTGTCATTCCCATTAACTAAGAAGGTTTGGAACTGGGAAATCTCCTTGGTTACCCAAGTCTTGAGCCCTGTTGATAACCATCTCACAGCATGCTATAGACAAAACTACAAGAATAGAAAGAAGCCTGTGTTTGTAGATTACTTATCATAGACTAAAATGTATATTATGGTAATCCGATGCATTGTGTTTCACAACTAGCTACTACAAAAGGGAAAGGAGGAGAAGAAGAAAGATGACTGACCTTGCATATTTTTCTGAAGCAGATCTTGTCTTCAACTGTTATCTTGGCTAGCTAGTAACTGCCTGTCATTGCCACCTTTAGATGCTCTTGATTGGTTATTAGCAACCTATCATATTTGGTTTTAGTTGTGTCAAAAATTCAATTTCCTTACCCTGTGTCCTCGCTTAGTTGACTCTAAGAAACATTTTCTAGCGAAGATAGTGAACCTGAACCAATTTTGCAAACCCAATCATCATCCTGTTTGTCCGATCTTTATGCATGCTGCTGCAGCAATGTTTAATAACTATTCCTTAGTTTTCTTGTCCTACATTGTTTAGGTTGTCTACATGTTAAGCACCTGAAATGGGATTTCATAATGGGACTCTCACTATATACATATGTTTTAATGAACTTGGAGCATTGATTTGTTTGGTAGACTGTACACATGATGATTTGTTAAGAAGCATCATCCTCTTTCTTATCCAAACAAAGAGAATTTAAAGAAAACGTGCAAGAGTAGCATAGTTTGTGTTTCCAAAATTAGAAACATGATCATATTTTCTCATGGTAAAATTATCACATCTAGATTATGTTGTAGTTTCTTCTTAGAAATTTTTGATAATTGGTTTAGCTACTACAGAACCTTAATCTGGTCATATTTTGAAGCTACTAAAGAACCGCAATACAGAAGAAAGATAACAGTCAATAAAAAATTTAAAAATTATCTATAGAGAATTTACAATTGGCACCTTAATATGTGTGACACATGAACCTCCTCAAGGTTGCGAATGTCCCCATGCAATCTCCACCTCCACTCAAAGACCCCTGCATATAAAAGAACATAAATCACATAAGCAAAGGGTCAATTATATAGCCCTAACCTAAATCAAATACCAGCACTAAACCGCAACCTAAACCACTCTCAAAAAAAGGGTAATCGTGTAAACCTAACCTAAATCGAGGTTTTCAATGATCGAGAGAGATCAACATGAATCAAACACAAATTGAAAGAGAGATTGAGAAAAAGATAGAGGGACCAAGTAAGAGATATCAAATATGATCAAGAGAGACCAGATTGAATGAGAGCTCCCAATATTAAGCGTTGATTGAGAAAATATTGAGCTCCGATTGACTTAGATCTAAGAAACACCGATCTAATCATAGGCATGAGAGATCTTCGTGAGTGAAATCGAAGGAGAAAGATTTGAGTGATCTGAGATCTGACATTGATGAAAGTTTTCAAGAATGAGAGCAAGTGATTGGCAAAAGAGAGTGGAGAGGAGAGTGAGCAAGAGGCAAGAGGCGAGAGGAGAGATCCTTAATAGAGATTGACCTGAGAAAGAGATCGGTGGAGACCCCGATGTCGAGATGAGTGAGAGATTGGCGAAGAGGCCTTCATGTCAAGGTCAGTGAGCAACAATCGTGAGGTTGCAACATTGGCGAAGATGTTGGAGGCATTGTGGAGAGGCATGGAGTGTGTGTGTCTCCTAGGGTGGAAGGGTGGGGGCGAGCTAGCGTTGGGGTGAGAGCCGTCGAAGGTACTTCATGTGTGTGTTGGGTTGGGGAGAGGGTGGGGGTTGAAGTCCGTCAGAGGTCCTTATGGGCTTGGAAGGGGGGTGTAGGGGGCGGCGACGTGGGGTTGGCAACGAGGGGTTGTATGGGTTTAGGTTTTGGAGTGAAAAATCAAAGAGAGAGAGGAGGGGGAAGAAAAAAAAAAGGAAAAAAAATGTAAAATAGTGACATTTCAATGTAAATCAAGAGTGACATATTTAAAATGTTGTTGTAGTCCACCGGTTACTATACGTCACTTTTTTTGTAATGGACGAAGATGTGGTGCAGAGTCGGATGGAAAGGTGCACTCGGAAGGACTTCTTGAAGTAGAGAGAGAAATTTAGAAGGAGAGGAGTACCCCTTCCTATTTTCAACCGGCTACGTATATTCCTCCTTCCGAGAGGGATGCATCGGCTGATATATATAGTGGAGAGAGAGCAGCCGGAGTCGAGAGATCGGTTTTGAGAGGGAAGGGCTGTCGGAAAATTGGAGGAGATAGGTGAGTCCGGTGGTGGCTTTGAGTTGACGTGGGATTGTGCAGGGGATTTTAATTTGTTGGGGTTGTGTGGGATTTTACGTAAGTGGATGTTTGTTTGCACGGGATGGTGGGTTTACGTAGGGTGTGGTTTGGGATAGTCGGTGGACGTGCGGTGGGTTTAGCATGGGAGTACGTAGGGAATAAGTAGGAATCGGGTGGGGAATAGGTTACTTAGGAGGTAAGCTGGTTTTGGTGGCCGCGGGATTATTTGGTGGAGAAGTTGACGTGGAGGGATATGTTTGGGTTTTTAGGAAATTATTTAGGTATGGAAATCAAAATTAAGGGGATTGGGACATTGGATGTAGTAATATCTATAGGTAATGGAAATTGGGTAAATGGGTTTAGGAAGTAGGTGAAGAAAATTGGGTTCTTAAATAGGTTAAGATTAAGGTCTAATTGAGCTAGGATATAGATAGGAAAGTGGCTCAACCTCTTTGTACACCTTGAGCTTAGTCCAATTTCTCTTCTCTGCCAAGTTTTAATCAGACCTATACCTGAAACCTGCACACATATAAATAATGACATTAAGGTATCAGATATAGCTAAGGAAAATATTACATAGAAAATCCAAACTATGTATTATTTATAAAATGACCTAAAATGACAAATCTGGCCTAACTAAATGCAATTTAACCTAAATTACCCTTAGACTAACATTACTTAGGAATTAATTAACATAAACAAATATGCAAATATCACCTACCTCTCTTTATATAGAGAGAGAGGAATGGACAAATTACAATACTACCCTGATGACAGAAAGAGGTGTACAGCACACCTTCACAAATAAATGATAAACAAAAGAAAACATCCAAGTCTTTCCACATAGCCCCTTGATTAAATAAGTATTGCCTACTTATACCGTTATAATGGACTCATATGACCCTAACTAACTCGGTAATTGGGACCCTTGCGCTGTCCACCCATTAATCTGCTCCTAAATTGTCGGGAGATTAGCGGGGGTGTGACATACATGAAGGGAGATGGCTAGAGAGACCTCCAGCTACTGCCTCAATCTCCATGCACAAGGGTGACAACCAAGAGATGTCTTAGTCGCCCGACTTGAACTTAAAAGCTATCACTACAACAGAATGCAGGTTGTAGGACGATTATAAATTGTCGCCAATTGCATTGAAATAGTTGCCACACATTGTTGTGGTATGTTGTGTCACTATTTTAATTTGGCAACAGTTACAATCTTCTATCTTCACCTTCTTAGCGCATGCGAGCGAACATGGAAGTACGTTTTGACAATAGTTTTATAGCCATTGCTAAAATAAATTACGAACGGTTATCAATTAGACCATCGTCGATTTTCTTGGTAGGAACTCGAATTACGGACCAAAAAATTACACACTTTTAGAGATGATTTTTTGTTAAAACTATCCTTTATTCTTATTAGCAATAATTTAAAAAATCATGACCAATTGTGAATAACACTTGCCAAAAGAGATGGGATACCTTGTGTCAAAATTGTGTGACGCCTAATGGACTTATGGCGATGATGGTAAAACGGTCGTCGAATGTAATTTATAACAATTTACGTTATAACCATTGCTAATAATACTTTAATTTTAAAAAAAATTAATTTTAAAATTACACATAACAAATAAGATATGCTCAAAAACAAACTAAGTTGTTCAAAATATTCAATCGAAAGAAATTATACAATGAAACTAATTTATATATATATAAACGAGGTTCAAATATTACAACAATAATAAAAATAGAAAAATATAAGCACACATACATTATGTTGTGGCACTTATGCCACCAGCCCCAGAACCACCATCATCATCGTCGCCACACCTTGAAATGTGGAACAACGAATGATCAGGTTCACCACCACCCCCCCTTGGAGATAGGGCAAGACCTCTTTGCAATGCTTGTTATGCTACTCTAACAACTCCTCCTGGCGCTCCATCCTATGAGTGGCGGCCTACAGCTGGGCGGTGACGTCCTCCAATATTTTCTCTCGCTCCACATCTCGAGATGTTGTAAGGTTTGAACCTCTGTGCGTATACTATCGTCATGGGTGAATGAAGAGGATCCTTTCCTACCATACCAAGAGGAGATCGTTGCAGTCCTCCCACTGCTACGGACAAAGCCTCAATGCTTTAAAGCCATCATGGTCCTAAAGGCCTCTTTTGGTGTCAAAGGGCCAAGTTCGCAGAGCAATCCCAGAGTTCTCGTTCGTGACCACGGGAGGATGGATCAAATCCATTATACGACCTTGTAAGTGTATATATATATATATTTACAATTAATTTTTATATAATTTGAAATTAATGTAACTGACTTTTAATTACTTACATGTGTCTCCTGGTATGTCAGATGTATTCATGCATTTGAGCCCTCAAGTATTTCTTTACTATGAGTCTGCTCATAAACTCCCACTCGATCTAACTGAGTACTCTCATGTGCCTCCACCTGAAAATGAAGTAATATTTTCATCTTCTTTTAATTTAACTAAATTTTTTAAATTTTATTTGAAATACTGAATTAGTAAACTTACATATTGTCCATTAATGGGTCAATACTCATTCAACCCAAGCAGTGGGTTTGGGCAAAAGCTCGGTGTAGGATCTTGAAGCTACTATGCTACACGTACAAACACACTAAATGCAAGATATTAGCAATAACAAAAATATTTTTACAATCAATTCAATCCACAAAAATAGACACAAGATGTAAAGTGGTTCTCCACTCATTTGGGTATTCCACTACCTAAGCCTCCCAACTTAAGATTTTTAACCCAATTCCCTCAATCCCAAGGGAATCACTTTACTCACTGAGGTAATTTACAGGTTACCTCAACCGAAGTACAAGAAACAGATTTGTTACAACAACCTAAAAGTTGAGCAAAAGCTAAATGCAAAGATAACACTAGTGTAAGACAAATTAAATCTTACAGCGAAGATTTCTAAGCCTCTCAATAATAATTAAAATGATATTACCGAATATAGAGCCTAGAAAAGACATGAATCACTTTGGAAATACGTGAAAGAAACACGTAGTTGAGTTTGCAAATTCATAGAGAGATTGAGAGCAGCAAACACAATTTCTTCTCTTCAAAATATGGTGGCAGTATGAAATATGAAAAGTTAGCTCTAGAAATTTTCCTTATCTTTGTTGTGTACAAACTAAGAGTCCTAGGGTCTTTTTATAGTGTTAGGACCTTAGTAGACTGTTGGCTAGACGTTGGGGTTTAAATCCCAACATTCAAGTCCTCAAAATCATTTTTACAGTCGTTTAGATTTAAACCAACAGCTAACTACTACCAGTACTGAAGTACTCGTACCGGTACTAGCTGCTCACAGCTTTGCAGCAGCCAGCACAACAAGAGTCTTGGTACCTGTTAAGACCCATGTTATTAAGCCTTTTTAAGACGTTTGTACTTTAGGTCAGATGTCTGGTAAGATGTCTGGGCTGAGGGTCAGACGTCTTGCAAGACGTCTGGACTAATTCCCAAACGTTTGAA
Organism: Thalassia testudinum; assembly: GCA_037157565.1. Taxonomy (NCBI): domain Eukaryota; kingdom Viridiplantae; phylum Streptophyta; class Magnoliopsida; order Alismatales; family Hydrocharitaceae; genus Thalassia; species Thalassia testudinum. The sequence goes on along the minus strand of JAZHRO010000015.1, from coordinate 15,752,500 downwards.
AATCGAAATTTTCGTGTACTAGCTCGCGTCTGCGCGCGTGCTGCGTGCAGACAGTACATGTCCCTCGTTTCTTCTTCTTCTCTCTCCTTCCGCTCGACGAAAACCCCACACCTTATATAAACCCCCCTCCTCTCTCTCATTTCACCCCACTTCCCAGCAACCTTCCTCTACCCTCCAGCGAGAGCAGCCAAGCGAGAGCGGCGAAGAGGAGTGGCGTGAGAGAAGAGGAGGAGCAGCGTGAGAAGGAGAGGAGGGAAGGCTTGCAAGCTCACGTGGGAGTTCGCCGGTGAGCTCACGGTCGGTCGGCGCGTGCGTAAGGTGGAGGAGTGCGTCGGGGAGATCCTCCTCGACACTACTGCAGCCGAAGCAGTAGGCGAGTGGGAGCGACGCGGCCACACGCGACGCGAGAAGGCGGAAGCAAGTTCTAATTCTAGGATTTTCCCAGAATCAGACGTCTGGAGGTGGTGCCAGACGTCTAAGGAGGAGGCTTCACCAAGGTACGTCTCCTTGCGGATATGGTGATGCAGGCCACTCCGCCGAGACACTGTTTCTTACCTCTTTAAGAAGATTTTGGTTGATTTCGCACAGGAGTTGCTTCGGGAAGGCGCAGGACACGCCCTCCCACGCACTTCATACGTCTGGGTGAGGCACCAGACAACAAGAAGCATTTCCAAACCTCCAGAGAGGTGGTCGGACGTCTGGAACTGGGTCCAGATGGTCCAGCAGAGTTCCTGGACGTCTGAGGAGTAGCGCAGGACTTGAGGTATGGCCCTGGACTCTTTTAAGACGTCTGGAAGTTGTTCCATACGTCTAATTTGAGTCAGAATCACTGTTTTTGACCCGTTTAGGGTTCGTTTGAGGTTTGATTTCCACAATTAAGATATTGATGTTTCCCATATGATTTACTCTACTTGTTAGAAGACTTTCTATATTGTTCTGAGTATTCTCTTGTGTTTGATCCTTGTGATAGGACCTCGTTCCGTTGCGGGTTTGGGGCTTGCTGAGGCACATGAGCCTGCCGTTCAAGCCCCCATTACTCCTGGGTTTATTGGTAGAGTGGCATCCCCTTAATTTAATTTAACCTAAATGCGTGTGTGGGATGAATGCTTAGAACCTAGGAAGTGGCATGAATCCTAAGACTAGAAATACTGGAATGTCTGTATTGAATGAATGAATTGTAGTCTTGAACGAGTAGATAGAATGATAATAAATGCCTGTAAATAAATAACAGTTTCCTGTGAAATATGTAGTACTTGTGCTAGTTAATTGTCGAATGTAATTCTTCTGTTGCACACATAATATGAGCTGCATATATATAATTTGAAAATGGAAAGTTGAATGTTGGAAACACGAGCTACCTGTAAATAAATTGGATATGGAAATGTGAACAATAGAATTACATGTTGGATGTGTATAACCTGAGAATGGAAATAGAAATGATAAAACCTGATAGGGAATGGCCAAGGAATATGAGCATGAACCCTATACGGAATTAGGAGTAGAGCTCCTGGAAATAAATGGAATGGAACTGGGAATGTGAGTGGGGAAGTGAGCTGGCCCTTGAGTACGGAGTACCAAGGAGAGCGACTGTCCCCCTGTTTAGTGTAGAGCGGAGCTAGCCGCCCTTGGGTTGGGACCTGAGGTTAGGATTGACCACTCTGTACTGACTTCTTGGCCCTCGCGTACACAGTACCAGGGAGAGCTACTAGTGTAGGGAGAGAGCTAGCCACCCCACGGGGCCTGGGGTTCAGCTAGTCGCCTTACACCGACTTGTTAGGTCCACTGGGCAAACTAGGGTAGTCAGGCGAGGGTGCGCGGACTGTGGAGGGGCGAGACCCCTGTTTGGTTCTTAGGGTCTAGACCCCTGTTACTGAGAGGGCCATGCCCTACACTGGTTCTGTGCTGTGCTTTGGGCGCACCCGCTAACAGAAACGACTGACCGTGTGCCAGTGCAGGGTAGCTACCCATGTGCTTATCGTGCGTGCCGTAGTCACCGTTACGTCTGTCCGTGACCTTGGGGTGGTTGACTGGGTGTAGGACCACCACGGGGGACTCTCCCGGCCAGGAGAGCACCACGTGCTACTTCTACTCTTCGGAAAAGATTGCAATTAAGATCGTTCCCACGAGGAACATTCGAGATCAAGAGGGAGACCTGATAATTAAACCAAGTGGTGAAAGAAAGAATAATTAGTTAAAGAAAGAAAGAAATTGGAAAACAACAGCTACCTGTCCACCTTTACTGCTTTAGTAGTTGGTTGCCACTCTACTCAGCGTTCGCTTACGTTTTGTACTTATAACCCTTTTCAGGTCTAGGTGTTGAGCAGCAAGAGTCTACGGCTGCAGAGGGTGCTGGGCCCAGTAGAACCCAGTAGTTGTAGCTCTTTTTGTACTCGTTTGTAGTCGTGAGTAGCTTCTTGTACCTTTATATTCTGTACTCTTTTGCTTTACACATTATATTCCTGTACCCGTTTACTTTTCTACTATTGTGGTGGTGTATACTATAGTACTTTTACTTCTTTACTGCTGTACTTTTGTTACTGTTAGTTGCTTAGTATGGTGAATATGGTTTACTTTACTGTTTTTTGGTTACTTTCTCATTGGATGACTGGGTCTTGGGATCAGTCGAGTCAATCCGGTCTCGTGTCTTGTAGGGATTCGGGAACCGGGTCGTAACAATACTGCTACTCATCATAGGTACCGGTACTTGTGACTCCTAGGTTTGAGACTTACTAGGCACTGTGACCTACCTCTACCGATACTTGTCATGGGTACCATTACTCATAAGGTCCAAGCCCGATTGATTCTTCAATCTGTGACCATCAGATACCAGTACTCTTGATCAGTATTGGTACTTGTTGTTCACAATTTGAGACAAAGGCTCAAACTGTGCCTTGCATGCACTGGTACTTATGAATAGTACCGGTACTTGCTTACAAGTATCTTATTTTACAAAGTTTAACATTTAAGTATGTTCTTTGAAAAAAGATCGTAATGTTTATCCTAATTTATCTCTAATTTATTTTATGATCTATCTTATGTTTCTTTGTTAAGAGGCATACATCTAATAAAATAAAATCATAATCTAAAAGACAACAAAAACTCCAAATCGAAGATGATCTCCTTGTCATCTTTCCTCCTTGCCATAATTCAATGTTTGCCTTGATCTTTACCTAAATCTGAAATAACACTCAATTGCAAACATGAATCTACAATAATTTTGTTAACACTAAAATAAAATGTGGAACAAGGTTCCAACAATCTCCCCCTTTTTGGTGTTGATAAAACTATCTTGTAAATAGATAACTATAAGACAAAAATTATTTTTAGCAATGTTATATGAAGGAAATTTAAACTAGTTAATCCTCCCCCTCAGTATATGCTCCCCCTAAAATATCATCATTTTCTCTTTATTTTTCTCCCCCCATTTGTCAATCATCATAAAAAATGAAGGGGTAAAAAATATCATACCATAAAATTACCAATAGTAGAATGGTGCTTGTGGATACCAAGCTTCACCAGTCCACCTTTCTCGATCTTCATGCAACTTGTAGAATGGTCATAGTGTTCCATTTTATGCTTTGAACACCCATTGATCATGTTGATCCCATTGAACTAACCCTGCAAAACAATGTAAAATATCATTTCTAGGTGTGTATTTTCTTGTGGGTCCTTTTGAGTTAGTACCTTTCAAACCCTGAGATTTATAAACCTCTTTTGTGTTAGATCTATAATTCTTGGGATTTTTAGCCTTTTGATACATCCATGCATGCCTAGGTGCATGTGATTTGGTTTGTATATTCTTTTTACTATGAAATTTGGATTTTAAATAATCACAAAATTCAGTATTTAGCCTAGTAGTTATTTTGAGATTATTTAAATTTTCCTCACAATACTCATAAATATCTTCTAACTCTACTATTTTTGCATGCAATTGATTATTAGTTTCTTTTGACATTTCTAACTCCATTTATAATTACATGATTTGTCTATTTCTAATATTTGATAAGTACTCTTTAAAATCTAATTTTCCTTTTTAAACATCTTAGCTTTATGATATAATTCTTCATATACTTCTAAAAATTCTTCAAGAGAGAAATTGTTATCTACCTCATTTTCCATGTCTTCTAAAGTTGCAACCAAGTAAAGGTGTGCGACCTCGTCATCATTCGATTCATCAGAATCGGTGTCCATGTCAGAGTTGCTATCATCACATGTTGCTTTGAAAGCTCTCTTCTTCTTCTTCTCGACTTCTTTTGTGTCTTTCCTTTTGTCTTCCTTCTTTTTGTTCATGGGACAATCCTTTCGCAAGTGGCTCTTTTTCTTACTTATCCCTTCATAGGTGACTTGAAGCATATTCCATATCTCGTATGCAGACCTGCAAGCTGAAATATGGTTGAATTCTTCCTTTGATAACCCACAATAAAGTGCGTTCATCACCTTCGCGTTGCTAACTATCTTCTTTTTTTGATCCGTCATCCATGCTAGTCCTTCTTGTGGCTCCGGATCTGAATATCTTTCTTGAATAAGGCTCCACGATTCTTCATCCATTGCCTTGAGAAATACTTGCATCCTTCTCTTCCAATACCCGTAGTCCGTCCCATCAAAATAGGGAGGACAGGTCAACAATTGTCCTTCGATGCACTTTGATGTAGATGCCACCACAAGTCGAGTTGTTATGTCTTCTCGCAACCTCCTCAAATACCACCTGTAGGATCTAAAGAAGATAAGGACACTAAAAGGGGGGAAGAGTAGTGGGGTAAAAAAATTTGCAAATAAAATAAACCACAAAGAACACAAAATGTATAGTGGTTCCCCACTTACTTGGATACTCTACTACCTAAGCCTCCCAGCTTAGGATTTTTAACCTGATTCCCTCAACCCGAGGGAATCACTTTATTCACTAAGGTAATTAGCGGGTTACCTCAACCTAAGTACAAGAAATGGGTTTATTACAACCCAAAGAATGAGCAAAAGCTCAATACAAAGATAGCACTGGTGTAAGACAAATTAAATCTTACAACGAAGATTCCTAAGCCTCTTAACGATAATTAAAATGAAAGAGCCAAGAAAAGACGTGAATCGCTTTGAAGTGCGTGAAAGAAATACGTCGTTGAGTTTGCAAATTCGTAGAGAGATTAAGAGCAGCAAACACAATTTCTTCTCTTCAAAATATGGTGGAAATATGAAAAGCTAGCTCTAGAATTTTTCCTTATCTTTCTTGTGTACAAACTAAGAGTCCTAGGATCTTTTTATAGTGTTAGGACCTTAGTAGACTGTCAGGTAAACGTTGGGGTTTAAATCCCAGCGTTCAAATCCTCAAAATCATTTTTACAGCAGTTCAGATTTGAACCAATGGCTAACTAGTACCGATACTAAAGTATTGGTACCACTACTAGCTGCTCACAACTTTTCAGTGGCTAGCACAATAAGTACCGGTACTCATCATGGGTACCGATACTTGTGACTCTCAGGTTTGTGACTCATTAGGCACTGTGACCTACCTGTACCGGTACTCATCATGGTATTGGTACTCGTAAGGTCCAGGCACGAACTAAGTCTTCAAACTATGACCAATAGATATTGGTACTCTTGATTGGTACTGATATTTGTTGTTCACAGTTTGAGATAAAGGCTCAAACATGTGCCTTGCATGTACCGGTACTTATTAACAGTACCGGTACTTACAAGTACCTTATTTTACAAAGTTTAACATTTAAGTATGTTCTTTGAAAAAGATCATAATGTTTATCCTAATTTATCTCTAATTTATTTTACAATCTATCTTATATTTCTTTGTTAAGAGACATACATTCTAATAAAATAAAATCATAATATAAAAGACAACAAAAACTCCAGATCAAAGATGATCTCCTCCTTGTCATCTTTCCTCCTTGTCATCATTCTTCCTTGCCATAATTTAATGTTTGCCTTAATCTTCACCTAAATCTGAAATAACACTCAATTGCAAACATTAATCTACAACCAGCTTTTCTTCTAATCATTTTCTCTCTGAACCTGAATTTGATCTTGATCCACCACCTTACTTGATTCAGTTACTGGGAAATCAACCTGAAATCTAAGAAAATGACCACTAGTCCTGAACCCTGTATGAGCATGAAAGATAGAATGATTGAGGATGCTCTTAAGTGCAACGAAGAATTTACAGAAGCTCAATTCCAGTAAATAGAGTTCAGGTTAGTGAGCCAAAAATGACAAACCTCATTATGGGCCACATCTAGATGATTGTAGCACAATTAGTAGGTGGTTCAACTCAGGAAACCCTCTTAGAGCAAATTATTTCAGTGAGAAATTTGCGTAGGAATGAGGGTTTACAATACTTGTCAAATCCAATACTTTGGGAAAAATGCCAGGATATCATTTCACAGCATGGGATCTGTTGGATTAGTTGGGGATCATTGAAAAATACCCAAAACCCTACTCGGAAATTGATTATGAATCTTGGGATAGTTTTAAGGATGAATTTGATTTTCCCAAACCCGAGTGCCAGAATGGAGGTTTCCATGCTGAATCTCTAACCCAAGTAGAACCAGATGATGATTTTGTGCAGAATTAATTACCTGATATAGAAAATCAACTTTTGGGTTGGGAAGATTCTATCATAGGTGTTCTTAATATTGAACCAGTAGCCGAAATTCTTGAAGTTGGTTTAACTATGCCAGAATTTCAAAACTCCTAGGATAAGTTTGATTCTGAAGTCTTCGAGGATGTAACTTCCGCACCTTATCTTGGTAAGGTTTTCCTCGAGAACAATTCTAACATCCCAATTGATATGAATTTAGAAATAGATCCTAATAACCCAACTCCTATTTTTGACCTAGAATATAGATCCAAACCTATTTTGGATGATCATAAGACTCATTTAGATGAGGATATGATCTCAAATTCACAATATTATGATCTTCATGAGCCTATTTTTGATGATGAAATCGCTCCTGATTCCTCAAAAGAGCATATGGATCTATTTGAATCGAAAGCAATTTATGACACTGAACCACGGGAATCTAAAGAGCCAGGATTAGATTTTGTCTTTCCTAGATATTTTGAACTGGAGCCTATGCCTAGTAAGGATATCCCTAGTAACATGGAACCAGAATCTAGGTTAGATCAATCTCAAGTTGATAACTAAGTGAGTCTTGATTCTTCTTATGATGGTGGTAATCTCAATTCCGATTCAAGTTCAAAAAATTATTTTGGATTCTCCCTTGCTGATGCTGAGTTTGAACCTTATTTTGATTCAGGAGAATCTTTCTTTCCTGAGGGTTGCACCCCAATCTATGACCTCGATGTCTATGACCCATTCTTTGATTATGATTCTGAGGTCATCGATTTTGACCTTGAAGCAGTTGCATCTAATGATAAGGAGGCCACTCAGGAAAGGTTGCTTAAGATTCTCATCAACTGGTCTCCACCACATGAGTCCACCAGAATCCATTTCCATCCTGAATCACCTCATTCTGATCTGGTTAGACTTGATTCTCCACCTCAGTTTGACAATGAGTGGGAAATTGATCAAACTGATAATCAACTACTAATTTCTACTAATCCCATAAGTAGGGTTCCTATATTTTTCATTGTTCCATTATCATTTAAGGATCCCTACTCTGAACTGGCTGAGCCTATGCAGCCAAACCCATGCTTTTCAATTCCATATCTTTTTGAGCCGAATTTCATCTGGTGGACTCCACATCTACTAATCCACATTTTCCAACCCACCAGACTTAATGGGAGGCAACCCGTGATTTAAAAATAACAAAAAATATATATATAATACTTAGAACCCTTTTAATCATCTTTGAAGTTATTTGTAAAATGACTCAACTTTGATCACTTCTTCACCTGGAACATCCCTAACCACCTTCAATTCTCTTGATTTGGAGCATGAAATCATCCGTAACAGTCATTTTCAACCCACTCCACCCACCATTGTTCTAAAGAAGTGATTTGATTTTAAATTTCCTAACCCATCTTACCTTGCAATGAGGACATTGCAAGAATTAGGCATGGGGGGTGTCTTAGAAAGTGAGTAAAATTTTAAAAAATTCTTGATGAAAGGTTCTCAAAAATAAAAATAAATGGAGGAAAAGGGGAGAGAAATCTTTTAAAAGGCAAAGAAAGGAAGAAAAATATGCTGAATTGAATAATTTGTTAAGATTGGTCAAAATTAAAGTCTTTGTGCTTTAGTCTAGAACTAGGACACCCAAATCATTGACCTTAGATTTTTCAGGTCAAATATGCTTAATTAAGCATGGCTTAAATTACCCTATAATGCAAAGTTGGAAAATCTAATTTCTTAGACTAAGGGGCATGAGTGTTTAAACCAGTTTCTTTGTCACCTTTGGTTTAGGAGTTTGAAGAACTGGAATACAACTTCATGTCACGGATTGAGTTTTAGGACCCGAGTAGAAGGTTGATAAAACATTGACTTAGGTAGAGTTAGAAAATAACTCTTTTATAGCAGCCAACCCATGAAGGATGGAGAGCCACTTTTTTAATAAGGTGCATGCTTTAATTTTTGTTTTGGTGGGGCTTGTATACATAAGTCTTGTAAGTAGTATACATGTCCTCACCACCCCAAAAGGCACACAAAGGCCTCACACACTTGCACCTCATAAAAAAAAAAAAAACAAACAAAAAAAAGAGAGAGAAAAATATATATATGGTGCTAGATTTTTAATTTTCTTTTACGAGGAGATATACCCTTAGGATGACCCTGTTAGAAGCTAGAAAGCTGCCTAATTCATGTGGCAGTAGCCTACTGAGTCCAATAAGTTATTAATTCGATACTTAGGACCTTTAACTCAATTCACCTTCACTACACGTGTTCCAATCCTAATAACTACGAAACCGAGAGTGAAACTAAAACCAACCTGAACTACATTCCCCTACGTTTAAAAATCAAGAGTCAAGTTAAATTAAAAATAGGGAGCCGTTAGATTTGAGTGTTTTGAGGAAGCGAGTTGTCTAAAGTACCAGGCATAAGAGCACTATTTTCTACACTGAAGTATGACCAAGATTAACAAATTTATTTCACATTGAGTTGAACGCAAAAATGCCCTTTAAGCTGAAAATCTATGTTGAACTTTGAGAATTTGCTAAGGGACTAGCAAATGATAGATGTGGGGGTATGATGGCAACATCATCATCCTTCATAACTAGTTTAATTTGTCTAGGTTCTAAGGATAAATTCATCTTATTAACCAAAAAAAGGATATAACTTAACAACATGAAAAATTTGGAGGAATGATATTGAAACCAGTTAATTTTATTGTTTTAACAAATTAATACAAATGCAAATTAACTAAAAGGTAAACATACACTAAATTGAAGGTCAATTGAGCTCAAATTCCCAATAAGTGAACCTGCATTTACTGGTTTAGGATTTCAATTAAGATTGAAGGCTAAATCTTAAATAAAAATCCTAATTTCAGCCTCACATAAATTAGCAGGGTTCTAACAAAAAATAAATGTAATATAAATCTTCTAAAAATCATTGAAAAATATTCTATAAGGTTTGGATTAATCAATTCTACAATCGCAACCCTTTTTTACCTCAAATAGGGACCTAGGCGGGTTTTTGATACACTTTGTGTCTAAATGTAAACTGACCGTGCAAAAATCACTAGAACATAAAATTAAAGTCACCATTAAATTTTTCATGTTCAAATTAGGTTACCATAAAAATTTGGACTTATTCCGGCTTCATCTTGGCCACGTTTGTAGTTTGAACCTTTAGAACTTAATCTCTTGCAAAAAGCCCCCTAAAAACTTCATCTTCTTCACATTTTTGTCCTTGCCAATAGTAGCGACATCAACTCTCTGGCCACGACTTCGGCCATGGATTGCGATTGATTCACATAACGGAATCTCGCCAAAATTGGCAGGATGATACACCTATCATTCCTGCACATCCTCGCGCTTTTTCCAGCTCATTTCACCAACTAGGGAAGCCGCGATCCTAGACCAAAGTTGTCGTCGGAGCACATTTTTGCCACTCCATCTCGACCTTAATTGGGCCACAATCCCACCTCCTTCGCCGTGGCCGCGCTCCTTTAAAGCAAGGCCATGCCCTTACGATTTGATTCATCAAGTTTTTGGCGAGCATACCTCTCCCCTTCTTCATCCTCGAACGTTGCCATTGAGGAGGCCATTGGAGCTCCTCAACCTTCCTTCGTCGTCGTGCCCCTCCATCAACAAAGGCTGTGGATATCCTCCATAAGTCCTCGCTGAGCTTCTCGCCATTGAAACTGGCTTCCTCATTCTCCTCGTCACTCCAATTACATCGCCAAAGTATTCTTCTTCTCAAGGTCCGGTCGGTCAATGCCCGACCTCCTCCAGCGTCACTCTCCCTCTCCTAGGTACCCCTTCCTCTCTCTCTGTTCTTATATTGTAGTTTAGGCATTTTAGATTAGGAAAACAGCCATAAATACCACTCACTCCCATCATCTTCCTCGCGAATGGTGAGAAACTGGCGTAACTCCGACGACCACCTACTGCCTTGCCCTCACCTCCTCCCATGCCACTGACCATCCAGGAAGCTTCAATGTCCTTCAACAAACAAAAGCCCCCAATTTATTGGGGTCTTTGAGCCCCCACGAGCTCCACCGAAGACCCATGCCGGCTGCATGCTTCCTTGACAATGTCTGACCTCTCCGCCCTTGCCACGATAAATCACTATCACCAACACCTCCAGCAGGTCCGGGCGAAGCTCCCCATCTCCTCAATTTGAAGCTCCGACCACTCTCGTGCAAAGCCACTATTGTTGGCCACCGCCACCTTCTCCGATGCAGGCAGTCGTCCTCGGCCCTCCTCCGACGTCCAGGCTTCGCAAGAAGCTCTACATCCATGCGAGCGAGGATCAGCAACCTCGGGCAGGTGATTTCAGGCATCAAAAGCTCGCCAACCTCCTTCTTTACGGGAACCTACAAGTTCCCTGTTGCCAACAAAGAAGAGAAGGAAAGGAAGAAGAAGGCAAAGGACCCCTTTGCAAGAAAAAGAAACCTGCAGGGGCTCGAACATAAGGAATCAAGGATGGAAATGAAAATTTTGAGATTTATTGGCAGATCTAGTGGGAATTGCTTTAGATTTGTCCCTCTTGGATTTTTATTGCTATAACTCGATTAATTCTATTGTTAATTTAGTGCTTAACAAAACACTTGATTATTTTGACATGAGCATTAAATATTCCTTAGTGGAAATACTTTTGTGCACTTGATTTCATATCCCTGCAATAGGTGTGAGAACTTGTTTAAATTTTAAGATCAATTTTTAATACAAGTTCACCAAAGTTATTTGTGAATAACTCAAATAGTGGTAATTACCCATTTGATTGCTCCCAAAGATGACCTCAGATTTCTCTGCTAATTCGAGTTTACAAATTTTAAGTGTTCATCTCGCTTTAATCAACTGTACTACGATGCGTGTTTTATAAATACGATCGAAGCAAGTTAACAATTCCTCTACTGCTCACAACACTCCCTCCAAATGGGAGGTGCAATTGTAGGAAACACGTTTCTCGATGCCTCATCATACGGCTTATTGTTAAAAACCTAAAATAATTTTACAAATTTTTATTAAAAATTTTTGATTACATATAAATAATTAAATAAATTTAGAATCTAAAAGAATTTCATACCGTACTCTTCATCTCCTCTCTCTATCCACGATGTATCCTACCTGAATGCTACAGGATAGCCTTGGGCGCGTTGGAATTATCGCCCCAATCAAAAGCACCCTGTATTCAATTGTCATTACTTCAGACCCTGATAATCGAACAGAATTTGTCCACAACTTATTTTTCGGATCCCTACTAGAATACCGACAAGTTATACTATCAAATCTATCCTTAAACTGTGCACCCTGCCATCTGTGCTCAATTGGAAGAAATCTATGGTGCCCTAAATATACAAATTATTACTTTTAGATAGATGCAAATGATGTGTATCTTCCATACATACTGGGCAGTCAAACTTTCCTTTCATATTCCATCCAGAAAGATTCAAATACGCTAGGAAGTCATTAATGGTCAAGAGAAAAGCCTATAGCAAAGCTCCGTACATCCGAAAGAATTCTTTATTCTTTGCATCATATGTCTGAACATCATCGTGCTATAGTTGTTTCAATTAATCTACTAATGGCTGTAAGTAGACGTCAATTGCATTTTCTGGTTGCTTGGGACTTGGGATTAAGAGGGTCAACATCATAAACGAGCATCGCATGCATAACCAAGGAGGTAAGTTGTAAGTAACACTCATGACTGTCCAGATAGAGTACAACTGGTACGTGTTCTTAAATAGATTAAATCCGTCACTTGCAAGTCTTAATCTAACATTACGTGAATCCTCTATAAAAGATAAATGTTTGCTGTCGAAGTTTTTCCACTCCTCTGAATCAGTTGGATGGCGAATAAGGCCATCTCCTAACTTGCTTTCGTGATGCCACCTCATCCACGTTGCAGTCTTACTAGAAAAAAGCATTCATTGTAACCATAGAATTAACAGAAAGTAACGAAGAACATTTTTGGCTTATTTCCTCTCTCCTTTATATCTTTCATTACCACATTTCGGGCAGAAAGTCAAGCTAGCATACTCGTTTCTATATAACACACAGTCATTGGAACATGCGTGAATCTTCTCACAATTCATACCAAGTACACGAATTTGCTTCTTGGCTTCATACCACGACTCTACCACATTATTTAAGAACTCTTGTATAAATTGAAGCACCTCCGATATCATTTTTGTTGTATCTATTCATAACTTTCATCTGAAATAATTCCAACAGGAAGGAAGCCTCGACATGGAACTTATTCCAGGCGCGATAGGTTCCTTAGCTACCTTCATCGCATCATAAGACTGATTATAGCTATTGAGTTCTTCCTCATCATTTGTAATATTAGGATCAACCTCTCTCATCTCATGCAGCATCTCATCGATTTGATTATCATTGTCTTCCTCATCATTGAACTCATCCACTTCCACCATATTCCATGTGTCATCCTGTGCTAGTTCCTTTCCATGTGTAGTCCACTTCGTATAATGCTGCCACCAACCATTATAGATCACATGCTCTAGAACTGTGTTCTTATCCTGAATAAATTCATTGAAACACTTCCTACACAAATAGAATATTTTCTCCAAAAATTCTCCATGTCTATATTGTTTCCTATCTTCATGGAAGGCTCAATCTAGGATTGAGATCACTCCACTCATATACTTAGGGTAATCCAAATTCCTCAGACCAATCCAAGACTTGTCCATGATAACCTGGTTGCCGTGTTCTGTCTTTATGGTTATTATAGTCGTTATGGTATATGACAAAACAGTTACCAGTTGAATACATTTTTTTTACTCGGAATGACAAGTTTCCCGAGGTCGAACTCAGGGAGCAACTGTAATTCTAGAAGTATATAAGTTCACAATATACAAGGTTTTACAAAAATGAAGAGAGAGAGAGGGAGCAAAAGTTCTCTTTTTTGGCTTCTTCTCTCTTCCTCTTCTCTTTCAGCTGGTTCTTCAATCTGCCTTCTTCTTTCTTCTTTTCTCTGCTGCGGCTATGATGACCCTTTCTCTTTCTCCTTTCTTCCTTTCTTCTTCAGCAGCTACTCAGTGCGGCTAAGTCTTCAGCCGCTCCTCCTCCTCTCTTCTTCTTCCTTCTTTTTTTCTTCTTCCCCACGCGCATACACAACTATCAATGCAAAACCTACCCCTACCCCTTCCCTGCATCTCTCTCTCTCTCTGAATCTCTCTTTCGAAAAGCTCTCCCAGAGCCAGGTAATCGGGTTCGGGTTGTGCGCGCGGGACCAGACCCACCGGCGTGCGGTGGTGGGCAAGGAGTGCTTGGTCGGGTAGTCGGATTCGGCCCAGACCCGCGGGGCGTGAGCACGGGCAAGGGCGGGTGCGAGCGCGTGGCGCATTGTGTGCGTGGGTGAGGGACCTGACCCCTGTGTATCGAAGGCGAACAGCTTAATTCACAAAATCAATTTAAGTGTGGGTGCGAGGCCACACACTTACAAGGTAGGACTAAAGTCCCACCTCTGCTCTGGGCGCCCGCAGGCAAGAGGGCACTGCCAATTGGGGCAGCAGCGAGGGCTCGCGACCCCAATTGCGAACCTGGGCATACTCGTGAAAACAACCCACGTTGCCTGGAGCTCATGCCTGGGCTGGAGGGGTCCTGGAGCTGCTTGCGAAGAAGCTTCAGCAGCTTGTCAATGGCGGCGAGGAGGCGGAGACCTGAAATCACAAGGACAGCCTCATGGCCACATCAAACAACATAGGGAGCCTCGCCGAAGTGTGGCGAAGGTAGTGCGAGGGTCGACAAGGCGCGAGTGTGCCTGTGGAGGTGCGCCTAGGGCAGACTGTGTGCGCGGAAATGGGTGTGTTCGGGGGGTGGTCAGGTGGTGAAGGGCGGTGAATGGAGTGGGGGAAATGTTTGGGTGGAGTGAGGGGGAGCTTCTAGGCTTTTCGGCGAGGGGTGGAATGGTCTGTGGAGGTGGAGCGACCTCGCCGGAGATGGCGACCGGAGATGGGGAAGGTGGTGATGGACAATGGCGGTCGGTGAGTCAAAATGGTAAATTAAGAAGGGGAAAATATAAGGGGGAGAGAGAGGAAGATTCCTACCTACTTAGTTGACGAAGAGGGAGAGGAAGACGTCCGGCTCGTGCCTGCCGGAGCTGGGGACGAAGGTGCCCAGGAGGGGGTTATTGGTGACGAGGAGGAGATCTGAGGATGCCAGCTAGTGCGGCCTGGCGTAGGACGACGGGGCAGAGTGGGCTCTACTGCAGGTATGGCAGCAGAGCGACGAGGAGGAGAGAGGATCGCTGGAAGCTAGGGCTCTCTGACCAGAGAGGGGAGAGATGAAATCTAGGTTTTTTCTCCGCCGGAGGTAGCTTGAAGGAGACGGCAGACCCTGCTGCTCCTCATAAAGGCACTGGCGAGGAGAGGGGATCGAGGAGGCGACGTGCCATGCTTACCGGAGGTGGCCGGAAATGGACACCCATGCCTTTCATGCGTTCGCACGAGAGGCATGGTCGGTTGCAGAGGTCAGGGGAGGGTCCCTACGATAGAGGACGACGTAGGGAACCTCTCGCTCGTCCTGAGGACGGGTACCTTGCCCTGCACGGCGCCATCCTCCTCGCAAGGTCATCGGAGGTATGGTGCTGCGTAGAAATGGCAAGGAGGACCATTCTGCAAAGAATGATGAAAAGTTAGGGGGCCTTTTGCAAGGGTTTCAAAAGATAAGGGTCAAAAAGTAATTCAAGAGGACCAATTTGTAAAGTAGGTCAAGATGGTCTTTTCTTAAGCCTAAATTTTTATACTAACCTAATTTGAACCTAAGGATTTTAATGATAAAATTTGATTTTAAGTTTGACCATGTTTGACTGGTCAATTTGTGCAAAAACCTAATTTATGTCATAAATTGGGCATGGTTCTCATTTTAGGTCAAAATAGGTTGCAAAGGCCAAATTGAAGGTTCTAAATCCTAGGAACATTTTTCCATGAATTTTAGAGGATTTATTTGATTTTTATCCTATCTTGAACCTCATGAATTAAAGTGGGCTTGTTTTAGGGTTACAGAATGTCATTTACTTCTTAGAAGTTGCTATAACCCTTTTCAGATCAGATCACCCCACTTCTCTCCTTATTAAGCTCATTTGACCTTCATTATGACCCTTAATTTCTCTGTTTGGGCGCTGCATTGGTGAAATTACAGTTTTACCCCTTATGATTTGTCTTATTCTTTAACTCAGAATTCTCTGAGTTAAGCCTCTCTTTAGGTTTTCTAGGAGCTTCTTCACATTTATTTATATTAAATTGTGCTAGTTAACATTCATGATGAGGTTCTCATCATACCCCCATGCCTAGCTTTTGCTAGTCCTTTAGCAAAATTTTAAGGTTTCAACCCTTGTTCTAGACCATGAAATTCTTAATGAGTTTAGATAAGTGCTTTTTTTCTTTCGTAACGTTGATTAGGTCAGAATGCCAACCATATGCCTAAAAGGTACTCTAGTACCAACCAAGATCCAGATCTGTCCAGCCTTAGCCTTAGTCCTTAGTAAAGGTTTTTAAGGCCTACAAGAGCTAACCTAAGGCTTTTTAGACTTTGTGGTTAAAGCACCCGTGCTTGAGATAATTTTAGCCCTAGTTCAGTTCGCAGTGCGTTTTGTAAGAAAGAGAGGTAGAAGATTTATATGTTTGGAGAGCTTTCTCTCTCTTTTTCTTTTTAATTCTAGCTTAGGATTGGCTTCTCAACACAGTCTGTATCAGATTCCTTGTCCCCATCATCAATCCTCAAGGGTTCCTGGCAGTCGATGCTTTAAGATAGCACCGCCCATGGTAACCCCCAGAACCCTGGCTTTTGAGATTTTGAGATAATCCCATCCATGGTGTTCCGTGGCCGAATTCAAACCCTGGCAATTGACACTTCGTGATAATGCCATCCATGGAATCTGAACCAGCAGAGTGCTTTCATGCCCCCAGTAGGATATGTAAATATCCTAAGAGACAAGCACCGAGGAGATGATATTTTGTTATGCCTCTTCGAGGGGAATTTCCCACCTCTTCGCGCTGGGAACTCGTCCAAATCAACTTGTGTTGATCGGCTGCTCCTACTCTAGGTATCATTTTCAGAATTTTTGCAATGCTTCTGCGTGATTTTGATTTTTATGCTCACTGAACCAGGCTGTGTGTGGAGTTAGGGTGCTTAGGCTACTGAGTCCTGTAAACCAAAAGTTAGTTAACGAGGACAAATACTCCCTAAACCTTGGACCTAATACTTAAGCTTTTCATTTTCCTCAACCTCTTGAGGAATGTCTAGATCTTAATGGGTACTAAGAGTCTATCCAGAATGCCTAAGGTTTGTGTTCTTACTAATCTTACTGTGCACTTTCCATTTCTTTTCCTGAATGAGGTCTAGAACTTAGGTTAACTCCTTAATTTCTTACTAATGACTATCACTTTTCCTTCATTTTGTGCTCCTTCTTTTGATCATTTTGTTCTTTTTCTCCTCCTTCTTTGTAGAGTCCATAAAATTTCTTTCCTCCTCATCATTTTTTTTTATGGTGTTTCTGGCATATCTGAATTTTTTTGTTTAAACCTTTTCTTGTGAGTTTTGCACTTTCATACCCCCCATGCCTAAGATTTGCAATGTCCTCATTGTAACTTAGGAGGGTTTTTATTTAACTTAGTTCATACATTAGGATAGATGTTTTGATGAGTGAATGGGTCGGGGTGACTGTTGCGGACGATTTCTAATCTCAGATGCAAGCACCTGAGGTGGAGTCGGCTGTCCTAAAGGATGAACCTTAAGTGCAAAGGGGTGTCAGAAAAGGTTTCAGGTTTTTCAAAAGAGAATGACGGGCTACCTCCCGTTGAGCGCTAAATTTGTCGCCTTCAGCCAAGCGGGAAATGGGATGTAGAGAGAATGGTCAAATCAGCAGAGTTTAGTATAACAAGCACCTTGATCAAGAGCCTGGTTGGTCCAACTAGGTGCTTGTTCAGATCAGCAGGCTGATGATGCAGCCCAAACCCAATCAATCTGGTGGGTCGATAGATGTAGATCAAAGGGTGTGGAACCCACCATATACTATGAAGCTCAGATGGATGTGGAAATGTGAATGCGGGGTTTGGCTGAGTCGAATCAGCCTGGTCAGAGTAGGGACTCGTAAAATAATCAATGAATGACGCGGAAACCCTACAGGGATGATCAGAGAATGATGGAGCATGGTCTTTTGTCTGATCAGTGTTCGCAACCCGATGTGGAATTGCAATCGGCTCGGTGAGAGGTGAATTTGAATAGAAATTGAGTTCGGTTGTGGGTCGGGGTTGAGAAGAGGTTTTGATTAGTTCTGTGTGTGTGGAAGAGGTGGCTTCAATGAGAACTGTGTATGAGGGCTCTTCTAGAAATGAATGACAGGTGGTCTCCTATAGAGAGTCCTCTGGGTAACTACCAAATGCCTGAAGAGTGTTTATAGGATGAAGGAAATTTGAATTGAGAAAAGATTTAATTCTGGGTTGCAATCACTCTTGGCATTTTGTGGTTTTGGTTTCTGAAGATCGAAAAGGAATGATTCTATGTTATCAGTGATCTCGGGAACCAGGACCTCAGAGTCGGAGTCAGAGAATGAGTCATGTGAACTGAGATCGTAGATGGGCTTAGTGTGTTCAGGAAGGAGAGTCTCTCCGCAATTATAGTCAGATCCGAAGTTGTCGGAGAGTTTGCGAAAATCCAGTTCTAAATGAGATTCACGATCATGAATTCCACCGCAGCATAAATCACATGATGTGGATTCAGCAGCCTGATTGGGGTCTAGCCTAAATGTCAATTCTGGGCTTAAAAAGGTGTTCTGTCTAGGCTCAAGTTCCAAGCTGGTAGGATAGACCCAATTGAAACCCCACTCATCCAACTCCTCGGTTTCTGTATCGTAAATTGACATGTCTTCTGGAAAATCGATTAGATTTCCTGAGGATGTTGGAGATAGATATTCATAAAATAAAGGCCCGGAATCATATTCTTTATCATATGGGGCCTCATAATCTTCCTAATAAGTTTCGGATCTAGATTCTAGGTTTAGGATTCGGGTAGAATTACTAGAATCTAAGTCCGAATAACCTTCGAGGGTCACCTTATCAAAATAAGGGGCGGAATTTATACCCTCAAGAGGTTCAGTTCTGATCTCATTATTGCAGGAGTCTTGGAATTCTAAGCTTGACAATTCATGGTCTAAGGTTAGCTCATCATTGTATTCTCCTACAACTTCCCAACCTAATTCAATGTTGTATTATATCTGGGTTGGGAATCCACAACCACCCTGTGCCTCAGTCCCGAGGTCTGGGAAACCGGATTGATCCTTAATAATGTTCCAAGATGGTTCATCCTCTGTTTTTGGTATATACGGGTATTTCTGGTTGATAGTTTGTTGTAGTGATCTCATCATTTCTACTCGTTTTTCAAGAGCATCTTAGTGTTGTTTCCAAAGTACAGGATTTGTTAAGCATTGAGGGTATTCAGATTTGTGTAATTTTTCTATCTCAATGTATCCTGTTAGGAGCATTTCTTGGGTTGATCCTTTTATGGCTTCTGTCAACAGAATTTGGGCACTGTTTATGATGAAGGCTGTGGTTGTTGGGATATCAACCTGAATGTTTTCTATTGGTGTTGAGGGTTTATATTTGATTTCATAGAATTCAAGGGCATCCTCAATCATCTTATCTCTCATGGATCTTTGTGATTCAGGTTTCTTGAAGGGTGATGCTAAGTAATTAGGCTGCATATTTGGATCAGACGGTGAAATCAAGAAGTAGAATCAGAAGTTCGATGTAGACTCAAGTTGTGCCAAGATGGAAGAAGGGGGACTTGGTTCAGAATTAGAGGAAAAGGGCTATGTGAAGGGTTGGTTGCACACGCAAGGGTACCGAAGCTCGGCCTTGAGGAGAGTAAATTTCTAAAGGAGGTTTCAAGGACCTCCTACCAAACATACACTGATGGAGAGGATTAGATTAGCAGGTACTGGACCCAATCAAGACACCTAGAATATTGGGTGACTATAGAGGTTCGGGGCGGATGGACCCTTTGATCAAAAGATCGTCCACCTGAGAATTACCTGGGCAGCCAGAGAAGGTGAGTCCCGCGAAGATCCCTACACGGTAGAGCGCCCCCATGGGTTACAGGGTTTCCCCTACCCGACCTCTCTTGTCACTGAGATTCCAGGTAGACCAGAATGGGGACCTTGACCTCTTAAGTCTACCACTTTTAGTTAGGATCATGGTGCTTAGGTTTTCACTTGAACTTTAGCCTTTTGAGTGCAAAGAGTGACCTAAGTTTAAGGTTGGTTGACCCAAGGGGTCAACTTCACCTGCTAGTTCCTTTGAGAGTTTATTAGATCTTTGTTTTTTAGGGTTCAAGTGTTTTTAAGAGCCAATTTTTTAGGGTTTCTCAAAATAGGTGCTTTCAAATAATGGCTTGGGCACACTTCTTTAGGAATTCTCAATTCTTGCTTAGAAAGTGTCTCTAAAACCCTAATTTTGAATCTTATATTGGCTCTACTTGGTCCAGTTAGTTTCCTTTCGATTGGGTAATTAGGGCTCAAGCAAGAAGGTGTTAGCCCTAAATACCCTTAATGGATGTACAGATACACTGTGTTGAAATTGAAAACAGGCAGCTTTGATGTTTTACTAAGTATGAAAGACAGGTTATGCCTAAATTGCTTTTTTTATCTTTTTCTTCCTCTTTAGAATTTGGGGGTTAAAATGATAGGATAGAAAATTACCTATCCTAGGTGTGGTTGTTGTGCGGCTGCTTGTTGTCCTCTTGATTTCCTGTGCCTGCACAACAAAAGAGAAGAGATCAATGGAATACTCAAAAATTGTGAATTAACAGCTTCTAGAATAGCCGTTGCTCCCCGGCAATGGTGCCAAAAACTGGTTGCCGTGTTCTGTCTTTATGGTTATTATAGTCGTTGTGGTATATGACAAAACATTTACCAGTTAAATACAAATTTTTTACTCGGAATGACAAGTTTCCCGATGTCGAACTCAGGGAGCAACTGTAATTCTAGAAGCATATAAGTTCACAATATACAAGGTTTTACAAAAATGAAGAGAGAGAGAGAGAGAGAGCAAAAGTTCTCTTTTTTGGCTTCTTCTTCTTCTCTCTTCCTCTTCTCTTTCAACTGGTTCTTCAATCTGCCTTCTTCTTTCTTCTTGTCTCTGCTGCGGCTGTGGTGACCCTTTCTCTTTCTTCTTTCTTCCTCTCTGATTTTCTTCTCTTCTTCCTTGCGACTGCAGAGGCTTCTGCCTTCTCTTTGATTTCCTTCAACTTCTAAGTCTTCCTTTCTTCCTTCTTTTCCTCTTTTTCTTCTGATCGGGCCGTTCCTCTTCTTTCTTTTCTTTCTCCTTTCTACTCTGGCTGTGACCTTCTGATGTCTGACTCGGTGCTCAGATGGCTTAATTGTGCGTTTGCTACAGTGCGGCTCCTTTTCTTCTCCTTCAGCTCCTCTCCTTCCTTTCTTCTTCAGCAGCTGCTCAGTGCAGCTAAGTCTTCAACCACTCCTCCTCTCTTCTTCTTCCTTCGCCTGCTTCTTCCTTCTTTTTTTTTTCTTCTTCCTTGCGCGCATACACAACTATCAGTGCAAAAGCTACCCCTACCCCTTCCCTGCGTCTCTCTCTCTCTCTGAATCTCTCTTTCGGAAAGCTCTCCCAGAGCCGAGTAATCGGGTTCGGGTTGTGCGCCCGGGACCAGGCTCACCGGCGTGCGGTGGTGGGCGAGGAGTTCTTGGTCGGGTAGTTGGATTCGGCCCAGACCCGCGGGGCGTGAGCGTGGGCGAGGGCGGGTGCGAGCGCGTGGCGCGCTGCGTGCGTGGGTGAGGGACCTGACCCCTGTGTATCGAAGGCGAATAGCTTAATTCACAAAATCAATTTAAGTGTGGGCGCCAGGCCACACACTTACGAGGTGGGACTAAAGTCCCACCTCTGCTCTGGGTGCCCGCATGAGAGAGGGCACTGCCAATTGGGGCAGCAGCGAGGGCTCGCGACCCCAATCGCGAACCTGGGCGTACTCGTGGAAACAACCCGTGTTTCCTGGAGCTCACGCCTGGGCTGGAGGGGTCCTGGAGCTGCTTGCGAAGAAGCTTCAGCAGCTCGTCAATGGCAGCGAGGAGGCGGAGACCTGAAATCACAAGGACAGCCTCACGGCCACATCAAACAACACAGGGAGCCTCGCTGAAGTGTGGCGAAGGTAGTGCGAGGGTCGACAAGGCGCGAGTGTGCTTGTGGAGGTGCGCCTAGGGCAGACTGTGTGCGCGGAAATGGGTGTGTTTGGGGGGTGGTCAAGCGGTGAAGGGTGGTGAATGGAGTGGGGGAAATGTTTGAGTGGAGTGAGGGGGAGCTTCTGGGCTTGTCGGCGAGGGGTGGAATCGTCTGTGGAGGTGGAGCGACCTCACCGGAGATGGCGACCGGAGATGGGGAAGGTGGTGATGGACAATGGCGGTCGGTGAGTCAAAATGGTAAATTAAGAAGGGGAAAATATAAGGGGGAGAGAGAGGAAGATTCCTACCTACTTAGTTGACGAAGAGGGAGAGGAATACGTCCGGCTCGTGCCTACCGGAGCTTGGGACGAAGGTGCCTAGGAGGGGGTTATCGGCGACGAGGAGGAGATCTGAGGACGCCAGCTGGTGCGGCCTGGCGTGGGATGACGGGGTAGAGTGGGCTCTACTGTAGGTATGGCAGTAGAGGGACGAGGAGGATGAGGGAGGATCGCCGGAAGCTAGGGCTCTCTGACCAGAGAGGGGAGAGACGAAATCTAGGTTTTTTCTCCGCCGGAGGTAGCTTGAATGAGACGGCAGACCCTACTGCTCCTTATAAAGGCACTGACGAGGAGAGGGGATCGAGGAGGCGACGTGCCGTGCTCGCCGGAGGTGGCCGGAAATGGACACCCATGCCTTTCGTGCGTTCGCACAAGTGGCATGGTCGGTTGCAGAGGTCAGGGGAGGGTCCCTACGACAGAGGACGACGTAGGGAACCCCCCGCTCGTTCCTGATGACAGGCGCCTTGCCCTGCGAGACGCTATCCTCCACGCAAGGTCGCCGGAGGTATGGCGCTGCGCAGATATGTCAGGGAGGACCATTCTACAAAGAACGACGAGAAAGTTAGGGGGCCTTTTGCAAGGGTTTCAAATGATAAGGGTCAAAAAGTAATTCAAGAGGACCAATTTGTAAAGTCAGTTAAGATGGTCTTTTCTTAAGCCCAAATTTTTATGCCAACCTAATTTGAACATAAAGATTTTAATGGTAAAATTTTATTTTAGGTTGGACCATGTTTAACCGGTCAATTTGCGCAAAAACCCAATTTAAATCATAAATTGGGCATGGTTCTCATTTTAGGTCAAAATAGGTTGCAAAGGATAAATTGAAGGTTCTAAATCCTAGGGAACATTTTTCTATGAATTTTAGAGGGTTTATTTGATTTTTATCCTACCTCGAACCTCGTGAATTAAAATGGGTTTGTTTTAGGGTTACAGAATGTCATTTAATTCCTAGAAGTTGCTATGACCCTTTTCAGATCAGATCATCCCACTTCTCTCCTTATTAAGCTCATTTGACCTTCATTAAGACCCTTAATTTCCCTGTTTGCGTACTGCATTGGTGAAATTACAGTTTTACCCCTTATGATTTGTCTTATTCTTTAACTCAGAATTCTCTGAGTTAAGCCTCTCTTTAGGTTTTGTAGGAGCTTCTTCACATTTATTTAGATTAAATTGTGCTAGTCAGGGTTCATGATAAGGTTCTTATCATAACCTAAAATGTTATTATAAACAACCCGCATGCTAGAAGCAAATATACGGAAGGTATTTGTATTTTAAAGAAAATTTTCACTTGATAACCCATCCCTGAAGATTTGATCACAACATTACTTGTTACATCCAACTACTATGTGAAGAAATTTCGGCAGTATCTCCCTGCAATTCTCCAATATGGCCCCCAAGACTAACCTTAACTATGTTCCCAATAACTCCCATTTAAGGGCACTTCAGGAACGAAGTCAAGATTAGTTGGTATACTAGAGAAGAGCGAGAAAATGCATCCAAAATTTCTCTACACACTAGTTACATGTAACAAGTAACGTTAAGTTGTGACTAAATCTTTAAGGATCTCCCTTAACTTAGAATTTCTCTAAACTAAAGATGATGACACTTATGACATGTTATAAAGACAACGAATCATGCATGTAAGCAAGGTATACATGCACTCTGCGTTGTCCATATAACATGATAATAAGTCTCGATGGGTTAGTATTTTGACACAATTATATCACTCCCACAGCCTGTTATGTATGGGTTATTATTCCTATTGTTTGTCATGAAGTGCTTCTAAATTTATGCAAGTGTGTGAGGCTAAATGATATAATATAAAAAACTAATAATGAAAATTTTTATTTTTAAATTATTTTCTTTATTACAAACTTCATCTACAAAAACTATCACCTTAACCCCTAAACACTAAACCCTAACCTGAACCCTAACCCCTAAGCACTAAACTCTACCCTAAACCCTAAACATTAAACATGTCGCTTAAAATATAAATCTTACATCATAAATCAAACACCTCTATAGTGAAACTTAAAGTCCTAAAACCTAAACCATAAAATCAAACACCATAAATCCTAAATCCACAACCCTAAACTATAAACTCTAAACTCAAAACCCTAAAACCTAAACTCAAAGCCTAACACCCAACCTTAAACTCTAAACTCAAAAGCGTAAAACCTAAATCCAAAATAGAATACTATAAATCCATAATCCTATATCTTAAACTGAATACCATAAAGCCTAAACCCAAAAGCCAAAACCTAACACCCTAAATCCTAAATCGAAAATCCTAAACTCTAAACCCAAAACACTTAAATCGAAACCTAAAATGCAATATGCTAAATTCTAAAATCTATACTTAAAACCCTAAACCTAACACTTGAAACCCTAAAATCAAAACCCATAACCCAACACTTTAAACTTAAAATCAAATTCCATCATCAATTGAAAACTTAAACTCAACATCCTAAACCCTAAACCTAGAAGGTAAACTCAAAGCCAGATAAATTTCGATAGAGTTTCCTCTGCAATATTATATGTTCACGTTTCTTCCAAAAATACAATAAATCATGCATAACATGTAGGCACATCCAACATGTAACATAATAAATTCAACATTAACAATTTTAAATTGTGGGCACACCCCCCTTTCAAATTAAAGAGAAATAACCTAATCTAACAGGCAAAATTAAATTTAAGAATAGCATAATTACATGAAATAATTTGTAAAAGGTAACAAAATTATTTAATTACATGTAAATTTCATTAAAAAATTATATTAGATGCAAAATTGAATAAATTGCATATCAACAAAATTTAATAAATTGAATAATTTATGCACAAAAGTTAATAATAAATAAATCTAATTAAAAAAAAGGGTAGGGGGTGGGTGGAGGGGAGGGGGCTTAGGGGCTGCGGGGCAGGGAGGAGGCTCTGAGGGGGTGGGTCGATGCAGGGGGTAGCGTGGTGGGGGGGCCTGCGGGCCATGGGCTGATGCAGCGAGGTCAAGGTGGAGGAGGAGGCAATATCGGTGGCGCGATAGGGTATGGAGGAGCTCGAGGCCTTGGAGGGGTGATGGCAACAACGTTGACAACGACGCGGTTGATGTCATTGTCGTCGACGGCGCAACGAGGCTGCGGAGGAGGTTGGAGGTCGCTACAGAGTAGGCGCGCGCGGAGGAGGAGAGGGTGAAGAGAAGGCCAATTGGCCTGGCCAAAATATCTCGAGATTCGGCAACGATTTTTTTGAAATAGTCACCAAATGACAACATGGGGGCTGTTGAACGGGATTTGTACGCTACAAATTTGAGTTTTGAAAACCCTGTCGTTGTAGTTGCATAAAAATCCGTCAAACAGATAATTTAACCGAAAATCTGGTGAGTCTTGGATCGAACACTAGGAGGCGTATGTTTGACCAAAAATCGCGTTTCATTTATTGTCACGAAGTAGAGTAGCTAGTCGAATTAAATCTACCATAGCTATTCTACTTAAAGAATAAAAAATAGAAAACATAGAAAGAATAATACAAATAAAGAGAAAATAGAGAGAATAGACAAATATTTCATAGCCACATAATTATGTTCGTTACATCTATGTGCTACACTGGAAATCAAAAAATCTAATCTAGAAAGTAGTAAAAAGAGAAGGGGGAGAGAAGTTATCCTCGTCGATGATTGCTTGGAGGACAAGTCGCGTTGACGGAACATCTAGATGAAGGTGGTGAGACGCTAGACGAGGGAGAACGAAGATGAAGGATGGAACAAGGCAACGTCGCAATGGGATCTGCTTCCTGAAAGGCTGTGACAAGATAACTACGGGATGCTCCACAAACGAGGTGAGAAGGTGAAAATTTTGTATTTTTAACTCTAATAGAGCATCCCAAGTTTGAGACAAGCTCGTAGAGCTTTGGAGGGGGTGAGAGAAGAGAGGAAGAGATGAATAAATGGGTGGTAGGGGTAGGCCTTTTATAAGTGCAAAAGTTGGGAGCGAAAAGGTCTTTTAAGACTTTACACATTAATTGTTGGGGTCTTTAGTGATGGATATAAACATCACTAAAGACCCATGATGCTGAACATGCGTGCACGGCCTTGCCTCTTCATCTTCAACAGTTCAGGCATGCTCCCACAATCGGCTAATCTCATCCATCCGATCTCTCGGTTGAATGGCTTAAAAGCCTTTAGTTCCTCTTCTTCACGCACACATCACCTGTGTCAGATCGGGCATGCATCGACGTGTCATCAAGCGCATTCACGCATGCCTTCATCCGTGCCACCACGTCTTCGCTCCATCAACTGTCCGTGCTTCATCCAACGACATTATTCCATTCGCGCTCGCTCGCTCGCTCAATTTGAAGCAGATGGAGGCTCAACCTGGCACCGTTGTCTTCACGAGGAGGCGTGCAACCAATGTTCTACGCCTTCTCTTGCGTCACGTTTATGCTTTATGGGCCGGGCACTCGCAATCGTTGGATGGCAATCCAATAGTCGAGATCACCCGAGTCCTCGCCTTCAGAAGGTGTTGCGCGGCTAAGGAATGACATGGCGCATTCTCAACTGTTGGATCAATGATCCAACAGCTGTGATGCATTGATCATCGCTTGAAGAGGTGGAGCGGGAGGTTTGGGCCAGTGTTGGGTTGCTGGGATGGTGCCACGTGGCACCATCTTGGCCATCCATCTTCTCTGACTTATAGATGGTGCCACGGATGTCGAATTGGATCGATTTTCATGCCGTTGAGCTGCAATTGTCGATCCGTGCGGTTCGATTTGTCATCTGAGGTGTGGATTTAACACCACCTTGGCCCTTGACCTCTGATCTTTCTCGGACTACATCTGATGCTATGGAGTCTGATCAGGGCAATCTCAGAGTCATTGAACTTCGATCGTTGCCCTAATCAAATTTGTACGGTTGGATCTCAAATCCGAAGCCCCGATAAATGTTGCCCTGTTCCCTAACCACAAAAAGAGAAAATTAATCTAAAATTTATATGATCTAACCTAAATGCATGATGATACATGTTAGGCAATATTTATAATGCATGAATGCTTCTATGACACTAGAAACATGCATAATAGACATTTTGGGTAAATTAGATGTGTGTACATCAGGGGCTCACTTCGCGACGGTTTTACCTATAATCGTCTCCAATTGAATTTAAATTATACTTTTCGCGGACATCGAAATTAGGAGGGGCATGCCCTTGCATGGACTTTTGGCGACGATTTCAAAAAAATCGTTGCCAATCCCCAAATAATTCACCTATGGTGCGTAAAAATTTTGTGCTCCCCATAATCCTTACAATCATCTCTAAATCTTACCTTGAGTTAAGTTTGGTTGGGGGGAGGTGGGAGGAGGTTTTAGGCAACAGTTCATTAGATAACCATCCCTAAAGGTACCCAGTAGCAACGATTTTCTAACCGTCGCTAACAAACCACTGCAAATTACTCTTTCTGTAGTAGTGTATGGTTTTGATCCATAGGGAGAGTTCTTGGCTTACTATAGCAGTTGGACATCCAAGAGGAGCATTAGCCATTTGGCTAAAGTTGTTGTGGGTTATTGAGAACCCACGACAAGACGTATTCTTAGAGGATCTAAGGTGAGGGTTGCGTCGAAAATCGTGAAGGGGCTCACGATGCATGAAACGTTTGCATTGTACACTTTGAAATCAAGCATTCTCAATGTGAAGGCTCTCAACTGCCTGTTAAGAAGAGAGTCCCTCTAGGTGGGACTTATTTAAGGAGGCACAACACATGCCACCCACAAGTATAATTCCTTGTGGGTGTTTAGTGGCGAAAACAAGAGATAAATCATTGTAATATAACACGTTCTAGTATAGTTTCGCGTAATTGGATGAACAACAAAATTATGGAGCTCAAGACGTGAATTTTTCGCTTAAGAGAACTTGAATCCCAGTCGAGCTCAAAGAGGCAAAGGATTTTCGAATTGATTTTTCAATTTTTCACCTTGAAACCTACTTGTTTGTAACTCTCTCTTTTTTTAACTTTTCTTAAGTTTTGTGTTTTTTTTTTTCAAATAATCAACTAACCTATTCTAAACCTAAAACTAAATTTATGCCTAAAACCTAAACATGTAGTTCGTGATCCTAGACTTTGCTAATCTTAATTGTCTCACAAAAAACATACAAGATATCAAGGAATATCCAAAAAGTGAAGATATATTTATTGTTGCGCACAACCTCGATTGTATGGACACTATCTGAAATGACCCTTCCCAAAGGTCATGGGGCCATTTTCTAGAATTTAGGGGGGGTTGCTGCAATTTGTAACCCCCTGGATTTCTTGTTTTGGGGGTCTGCAGATAAATGAGACTCTTGTGGGGCATTTCTTGCAAAATGGCCTGACCCCACCCACACCCACGCACACACCCTAAACCCCCCCTCTCTATTTAAACCCCCTTTTGCCTCAAATCCCGAGCCCCCATCCTTTCCCAGTCCCTCCCTACGGCACACCACCACCCTCCTTTCCACCTTCCTCTCCGTGTCCTCCCTGCCCGCACAAGGAGCTCCAGTTGTGGGAGCTTGAGTGTACAAGGAGCCCGGGTGAGCTGACAACGAAGCTTGGAGGGAGGGCATGCGTGCGAAGCTGAGGGAGCGCCATTGCTGCTACAGCTCCTGGTGGGGGATGTTGTGTATTCGCGAGGAGAAAAGACTCGTGAATGGTTCTACAGAATCATTTTTCCGCAGAATCAAACGTTTGTGGAGTTCAACAGACGTCTGGTCGGACGTCCGGAGTTGTCACCGGACGTCTGATACTGCGTCGAATCTGAGGTAACTCCCTGTTCGAGACTTATGCATGATTTTCAATATACTCTCCTCTGCCCAGTAGGCATAAGGCTGAGTGCCTTCGTGTGTGTGCGCTGCACAGGGCGAGGGTGCTTTTCGTGAGAAGAGGAAGGCTCGCAAAGGACTCTGGGGAGATTTTTCTCCACAGATCAGACATCTGTACCTCTCAACAAACGTCTGATCGGACATTCGAAGGTAGCACCAGACGTCCGATAAGGCAGATTCAATCGGTAAGGTCCTGTTCGCCTGTATTTTTTCGTACGCATTGTCTGCAAGTAACGGTACGTCACTGTACGCATGCAGGGCCATTGGAAAGAGGCGCAGGCGTAGGTCCCCAGACACATTACAACATCTGGACGTCTCTTCAGATGACTGATACCCATCCCAAATGTCCGAATGCACTGCCAGACTTTTGGAAGGACCCCTGGATGACTGTGAGGGGTTCCAGATGTCCGTTTTTAGCGCAGAATGCAAGGTAAGCATTCTGGCGTTGTTTAAGATGTCTGGAAATTGTTCTAGATATCTGATATCAGCCTGGTTGGAATATTCCAAGTATTAGGAGGCTGGTCCAACTGGTCCGGTTCAAGTGAACCGGGAAGTGTGTTTGGGCCGATTTAGGGCCCAAATGAGGTTAATTTTTCAGAGACGAAGTATCGTTGGCTTCTTGTTGGAATTTCCAATGTAATGGAGTTTGGTTCTAATTGTTTTGAGTACTTTTCTGTTATGTGGGATGTTTGTAATGTGAAGTTTGACCGTTCGTATTAAATAGGTCATCCATTTGTGGTGTGCACGGGACCTGCAGAGGCTGCGAGGTCTGTCGTTTGTGCCCCCACATCTCCCGATTACCCTGGTAGAGTAATTTTGCTATGCCTTGTGAATTACATACTTAAAGTGATGTTACATTAGAACTATTGATAGAACCCTTAGGACGTGAAATGAACCCTAGGGCTAAGATAGAGGAATATGCATTATTTGAATGCTAAATCTGTTGTGATGTTTCCTGAATAATTCATGAGCTACCTGTTTATAATTATTGAACCCTGAGTTGAACTAAAATATATGTTGTATCATGTATAATTGATTGCTGAGATAATTGCCGAATTGTGAAATCATGAGCTACCTGCTATGTGTTTAATTAATCATGACATGAATGGAGATATTTGGATACTACGAAAATAAAGAAAGCTATGCATGAACCCTACGGGGAATTTGAAGGAAAACTGAAACCGTGATGTGGAAAATCTGTGGAATGATGGAACATGTTGCCTATGGGCAATTGTTCGAACTTAGTAAAGGAAGTGAGTTAGCATTCATGTACATGGTACCGAGGAGAACAACTGTCCCTTAGTATGAAAGTGAGCTGGCCCTCGTGTACGTGGTACCGAGGAGAGCTACTGTTCCTTTTTGGGGGGGAGGGGGGAGCTAGCCGCCCCATGGGGCTCGGGGTTAGGATTGGCCCCCTACACTGACTCCTGTTGAGGCCCACTGGGCAAACCGGGATAGTCGGGCGAGGGTACGAAGGCTATTGAGGGGCGAGACCCCTGTTCTGTTCTGTGTTGTACATTTGAGCGTACCCACTAGCGGAAACGACTGACCGCATGCTAGTGCGAGGTAGCCTACTCGTGCGCTTATCGCACATGCTGTACTCACCACTACGTTGCGACCGTGACCTCGAGGTGGTAGACCAGGTGTATGACTACCACGAGGTGCTCTCCTGGCCAGAAGAGTGTCACGTGTACATCATGCATCATGGGAAAAACTAAAATCAAGGTCGTTCCATTAGGGAACAGGAAGATTAATAGACACTATGGACCTTTGTTGGAGAAATGGCTCATGAACACTTAGTAGTAAATTAACTGTATGATTCGATAATTGGATAAATACATGCACAAAACTACTTTTCTTTACTATTTTTAAATGCTATAACTACTTCAAATATACCACTCTACTCAGCATTAGCTGACCACCGTCATATATAACCATGTACAGGTCAGGGAGTCGAGTAGCCAGCACCTCTGGCTGCAGAGCGCGGTGGGCCCAGTCGAGCCCAGCCATAGTTCTACTTGCTCTTTTCTGTTTCCGGTACTTTCTGTTATTAGTAAGTACTTATATCTTATGTTGAGAACTGTTATCGTTATATATTTTTGTCTTAGTTGTGATGACTAGTGACTATGTGTTCTGCCTATGGCATGTGATCCTTCTGAAATCTAAGTTAAATTTCTGTTGTTGGCTTTATTTAAATTACTTAGCTACTTGCATGCATGGTTTGTGGTGTGTTTCATACATTTGGGATAGTCTCTCATTGGATGACTAGGTCTTGGGGTTAGTTGAGGCGAGCCGTTCCCGGGTTCCCAAAAGGGTCGGATTTGGGTCGTAACACTATGAATCGCGTTTAAAAATGCATTCGCATTGTCTACAGATCTGGGAGCAACCATCTCCTTTTTTTCTTTTTTTTTTTTCATTTTTTTTACATTTTTCTATTTGGAATTGAAAATGATTAACTATCCTAATCCTAATTGAACTAACCTAATCTACGCAATGGAAACCAACACAAGTCAGACTAAAATCTAAATCTAAGGGGGGCGTGTGGTGGTGGTGGTGCAAGGGTGGCCAGCCACCACTTGATGGTGGTGGTGGGCGTGTGATGGTAGCAATGGGAGGATGAAAATGATGGTGAGACAAAATAATCAAAGTAACATAAAATAATGAATCATTATAATATGGATAAACGTTATGTCACAAAACAAAATAATATGGATAAACGTTGAATCACAGGAACTAGGACTAAGAAGCAGAAGATATGAAAACAAAATATAGTAGAATGCTTAATCAAACAAATAATTGGAAAAGCAAAGATTAAAGGAAACAAATAAAGAAAGAAAGAAAGAGGGGGAGTCGGCCTCAGGGCCAAGAAGGAGGAGGAGGGTGGCGGTGGTGCTCCAATGAAGGAGGCATCATTGGCCTTGGAGGTGAGAGGCTACGGTGGTGGTCGTCGTCAAGGAGAGGGGAGGGTGGTGGCGCCCGAAGGTGGAGAGGAGGGGGGTGGGGGGGTGGGTGTTTGTATTTATAGGAGTAGATTTGGTTATGGTGCCCCTTAAGTGCAACCTAAGAATAGGTTAAGAGGGAAACATCTTAAGGTAGGGTGTTGGACCATGTTAAGAGGGAGCCTAATTAGGTTTTAGGTGGCTTAATTAGGTTGGGTAAGCTTAATTAGGAACCAATGAGTCCAATTGCGTTGCAACTAGACCCAATTGGAAGCTAATTGGTCAATTGGGCATAGGATTGGAAAATTGGGATAGGTCTATGTTAATCTAGATAGTAGGGAGTGTGCATAGGGTTATCGATAGCATAATAGGATTGTGGATAGTGGGTTGAGACTTAGGAGGGCTATTTGGGTCTGGATCATATGATTGGTTTTGGTTTAGGGTTTTAGTTTGGTGTTTGGGATTAGGGTTATCTCCTCCTCTTCTTTCTCTTGATTATGCCATCCTCTCTTATTTTTCTACTTATTTCTCTACTCTTCTGCTTTCTATTCCTTGCTTTATTCTTTTCTACAGGTGATGTTCAGAAGTCTTCTCTGCTGCTCTTTATTCCATACCTGCATCAACATCATCTAATCTTCTTATTACCTACCAACATAGATAAAAGTATTAAATATTGGATAATTTTGCATTTTTTCATGTACAACTATATAAAGTGATAATATGCAATGTATACTAAATATGCATGCAATATGTAGAAATTGGCTAGGTTTCTAATATTATTTAGGTTAATTAAAACCTGTGATTGCTGCGAAATTAGTGAGGAATCTAGAATGGAAAGATACTAGATTTTCCCATATGGTTTGGATTACATAGGCTCATTATTTGTTTCTCAATCTTTATTATTCAAGTTTAAGGTATCGACCCATGTATTTGATTCATAGAAATCTTAAATGCCTATGTTCATCAACAATTTACTCTATCTTGATTAATGGATCCCTTTGTGCACCCATTTTTCTAGCTAGTGGTCTTGGGCAAGATTGCTCCTTATCTCCTTTTTTTTGTTCATAGTCAGAGTACAGCTACGTAGTAAACTTCTTAATTGCAACCTGGAGTAAGGATGCTTAATGGAGTCAAATTGGTTCCTCTAGCACCAATAATGTGATATTGTATGCAAATGATATCCTAATTCTTGGAGAGGCATTAGAAAGTGAAGTTAAACTCATTAAGCACATTATTATGGAATAGTGTTCACTACCGAGCCAGAAGGTCAACTATGATAAATCATCCATCATGTTCAGTAATGGATGTGACATGTCGATAGTGCAAAGAGTAAAAGGCATCTTGAGCATTACGAATGAGTTTAAAAATAAAGTTTATCTTGTTGCTCCTATTTTTGGAAGAGGTCTTAAGGCATCTTCAACTTCAAATCTGATTAAAAATAGGAGGAAACCCTAGGAGGCTTAAAAATGGTACCTTATCCCAAGCTAGAAGAACAACACTACTTAAATCCACTTTGGAATTTATACCTATATACTTAACATATTCCACTTTGTTGCCAAAATGTATATGCAACAAGATTGACTTGCTCATCCATAGATTTTGATGGGGTGATTCCATTAATAAAAATTTAAAAATCATTCATTAGCTTGGGATAGAATCCCCTTGCGAGAACATCTTGGAAGTATTGGCATAGGAAAACATTGCTCAACAGCATAGCCCTATTCATGAAATGTGGATGGAGATTATTGCAAGATGACAACACACTTATTTGTAGGGTAATTAAGAGCTTATACTTTCCAAATTGTGACCTTTGGGAGGCTAAAGCATGACCATGTCATTCTATTTATGAAAAGACATCATCTCTATTACAAGTCTTCTCCTTAAAAGGCTCGTTTCGATAAATAGAAAATGGAAAATCCATTAATATATGGAAAGACAATTGGATTCATTACTTAGATGGCAACATAACCATTAGGAATGGTAGCAATCGCATAATTTCTTGAGTTGATCAATTAGTGGAAGCTAATGTCAATCGGTGGGATAATGAATTGATTAACAAAATATTTCCATTAAGGTTATCCTTATTCCCTTTGGTATCCATGCAATGGATTTGACACTTTGGAGCCCTCACAATAAGGGTGTTTTCTCCATCTAAGTCTGCTTACCAATTTTTAATTGATGTTAATGCATTGCAGAGACTCAAGAAGGTATAAACTTCCAAAGTTCACCCAAGATTTAAATTATTCTTATGGAATTTTCTTCCAAATGTGTTGCCCCTTAGAGAATTCTATTGCAAATTCAAAATATTACCTTTGTCAAATCCCCCTTTGTAATAAAACTATTGAAAGAATGGAGCACATATTGTACTCATGTTACTTCACTCATGCTGCATGGTTATTCTTAGCCACAAGAGTAAACAACAATTTGGATGCTTTCATGGAAGACTTCCTTGATAACCTAAGCTCCCTTAATACTCTTATATTGGTTTGCTCTTTATAGGCCATTTGGTCAACCCGATGAAAGCTTATCTATGAAGGACTCCAAATTGATGCTATCTTGATTAGCAAAATGACTTTGAACAATGTAAAATTCTACAGTGGAATGCATCTCATTAAGGAAGAGGCACAATCAAGTTATGCAGAATTTGCAGAGTTAGGGATAAAGCAATTAAAAAGTTAAAGTTCTAAAAACAGATGCCTTCTTTCAATCGAAGAATTCTATCATAAGATGAAAGGAATTAGCAATTGCATTTTCTGGCTTGGAATTTTTTTTGCTTATAGATGTAGTTATATCAGTTGTTCTTCTAATTTTATTGTCCATTATGTCACGCGAGTATGTAAGTATAAGGAATTTATTGGTTTTTTGGAGGAAAACGTCTATTTCATTTAATATTATAGATATGTTATATGAAACCTTTTGTTAAATTATTAATGAATGTTATTTTGAAAGAAAAAAAGGATTTGGGGGTTCCCGGTAAAGGATTCTTTGAATAATAAATTTTATATATGTTGCTAAGAAAAAAATCATATTGCATTAATGGCATGAGAAATATAGGCATACGTGGAAGTGGAATGTTGGAGAATATGGGCTTCGCGCCCTCGTCAAAGACCGCCATTGCTGTACGCGCACACGCACACTCATTGACGTCAAAAACGGGAAAGAAAACAATGACAGGACCTATTAATTTCACCTTCCATACATATCATCTATTCTATTTATCCTTTTTCTTCTTCAACAGAACATATGTAGAAATCCTCTCTCATTCATCGATCGATTTGTTGCATCCCACGATTGGATTTGTTGCATCCTCTGTTGTGCTCTTACTTTCATCAGGTTCGACGGATCGATAGATAGATTGTTATTAATTGCTGCTGTTCTTGAAGGGAAAGTTTCTTGTAGGTCGCTTATTCTTCACGAGCTGATGTTTTCGAGCATATTTTGGAGGAAGGAGGGGGAGGCCCCATCGATCCTCTCGTTCCATCCGTGTCATTTCTTTTCATTGCCAAAGTTCTATTTAGTTTAGACACATCCCGATAAAATCGGAAAGATATAGCCAAAAAAATGGAGAAATTTTTTAGAATGTCACGCAAATAAGGTACAATGCGAGAATTAGCGAGGATCAACCCCCTCAAATGGAAATGGTCTCGACCCACTTGAATGGTCTGATGGTTGAATAGGGGGACTACCATCCAAGAGACGAGGATTCAAATCCTATCTTACTCAAAAAAATTAAAAAATTAAAAAATATATGGAAATGCTCTAGCACAGTTTAAGATGAAGTTCTTCACGTCCCTAAATCATGAAATAGTAGAGAAACAAGGAAAAAGAGATGACAAGAAAAGTTTGCACAAAAACAGAGATGCTATACCCCGTCTATGCAAAATTGTGAATGGAGAGACCAATGTGTCATGAAATCCTTTCTTGTTAGCATTTTGGATGTCTTCATCATTTGCATTCTAAACAAGTACTCTCAACTGGGTTGGTTTTTCTGAAGATTTGCTACATGTGGAGAGGGCCATTCTTCCTCTTGATGCTGATGCATAGAGAGAGAGGGAGAGAGTGAAAGTGGTTGGCGACCATGGAGGAGAGAAAGGAGGGAGTTGTAGAATGTGGAAATATTTTATTGCAACACAAGAATAAACTTAGTGCATTGTCCTCTTTTTATAGAAACAATCATCATAACAAGCTTGCATAACAGGAAACAAATCAAATTACCAAATCTTAATCCTCATTTGGACTTTCCTAAGACTCTCTAACTTGAAAAGTAAGTAATCAAAATATCTTGTAATAAAACTTGCCACATTAGCATCCAACCGAACACAATCCACATAGACACACGCACCCACATGCGCTCACCAACTCTACTATGTGGCCACCAACGGCTGTTGTTGCTGACTACCCCGTGAGACTACAATGTGGCTTTATTCCACGCTAATAGTTTTGATATGTTTTTACATGTCATTTTCTATTCTTCTCTAAACATTGTCTTTTATATTTGATAGGTCTCTTTTGTTGGCAATCGATGTAAAGCAAAATAGGGAAGAATGCTCATCTTTTTCTTTGTGGATTTGTTCAAGTTACAGAATGAGAACTTTTCAAAAAAAAAAGTTACATAATGAGAAATTGGCTTCAACCAAGAAGTGCTGGATTAAGTGGCTAGTTTTCTGCTGAGAAAGGTGCTGGTGAGTGTTAAGCAGTAAGACATGTTTGTGATAAGGGAGGAAATTTATGACAACAATTATGCAGTTGGAAGATTAATTATTGATGTGATGCTAAGTTTTTTCTGAAACATTGAATTGTTGCAAGAGCTGTTGACTACCTGGTGGAAGACTTGCTTGGAAAAGTACTAAAGGAATGATAGTTAACTTAGAAATTGTGGGTTGGAACAATAGCTAGAGAAAAACTAAATGAATCTATTGAAATTGCAGCCAACAAAAATATAATGGAATGGGCTTGTGAAGTAGTGACCGACTTCGATTAATAAGGCAATCTTTTAATTGGGTATTCCACTATATGAATTACCCTTCACGCTCTCCACCTTGAGTGATTTAGAAGTACTGCTCTCGAGTCATGCAATGGAAGGATTTGAATCAACAAGATATTAGTAGGCTCTCTTACGTTGCTTAGTTCACTCTCCCTTCTATTTTCCTTTTCTTTTTTAATGAGAAATGCTCTCCCCTTTCTTCTTCCATTGGCAGGCCCTAGATTTCACCTTGGATTGATAAGGGCTATTTAACTAAAGATACTCATGTACACATGCCTCTCTTAGATGAGGAGTTGCATAATAAGTTGTCATAATGTGAAAATAGTTGCCTTGAAAACTCAGAATTGTTGATAGCTTTTATTAATATTACTGCCTGATTTGCTCTTATCTGTGCAAAACTGCCATAACATGGTATAAACATATTCATACCAAAATAGTCTTTGGCTTGTTTCTATTTGCAAGTAGGTTTTAAATTGGAAACCTCGTGCATTATACTTTCCTAATTTTGCATCTGCAAAGCAATGTGAGGAGATCATAGAAATGGCTAAGGGCCATCTTACTCCATCATTATTGGCCCTACCAGATGGAGAAACGAATGAAAGCACCAAAGGCGTAAGGACAAGGTACCTTTGCATCTTCTAGTATGGATTTCTACATGCTTTTTCATATACACAAATGCTCTGCATTATAATTAGGTAACTTTCAAAAATAAGAAGCAATAATATGAAAAGTTGCATTATGTTTTCATTTTTGTAAACAAAAGATATCAAACTTGATGGAAAACCATGGCAGTCCCTCTCTATTGTCATGTTTACGTACACTTGTGACTTACTAATCCATTATAATATGCTCCATTTTGCAAGAGTAGCCATACACTAATCAATTTGACATTCTAGCATGTCTTTGACAATATGTACATGTCCTTAATCTTTAAAATCTTTTCTTAGCATGCTTTGATCGCAGTTCTTTGTAAGATGGCTTGTCCTGTTTCACCTCTCCATTTTCATGAGAAATTACAACCTGTATTACTGTGTTAGCTGCCAATGCACAAGGTCCAGAATACTTCCTTAATAATCATTTAACTCCTGTTGAAAATATACTCCTAAGTTGTCCATTTATGTTGTCACACAGCGTATGCCCCAAAATTTCCCCTTGGCACTCTTAATGCACGTCATACAGTCCCAGCTTCCCCCTTTACATTTTGCTTAACTTTTTTCAACTAGCTCTTTATCTGTTGAGCTACTAAACCTTAGTGCTAAATGAAGTTTTATGATGCCTATTTGGAACTCTTTAAGATCTAGTCATTTGTATATATCTGTTACGACATGTTGGGATATTGACCCTGAAGTTGGATGATACTGCAAGCCTTTCACCAGAAAGCATACTGCACTTCCTTTTGAAAAGGAACCCCTTTGCTGTCTTGCTATTGGAAGTTTATTAACCAATAAAAGATAAAGGATGACTACCACTACTAGTCCTGATTCAACAACATCATTCTCTTTGAAAAAAAACAAAAAATCATTTTAGAAAGAACAAAGTTGCATAGAAAACACTAATGTTTAAAGCATATTGCAACACCTAACAAGTAAGTGAAGCGATCATTATGTGATTTGTTGCTTTTTCCTAAATAGTTTACCCTTAATAGGAAGTTATGAAGATTGCAATATTTGATAGTGTCGTGAGATAGGCATTGACATAGGGACACTTGGATGATGTCCTTTTTTTTTGGCATGGCATGGGAGGGGGCAAGGGGAGGGAAGAGGTTGTGGATGTTGAGATTCTACTTCTCCTGTATGTGCTATTGAAATAAATGCATTTAGGAAATAAATAAATAAAATCATATGCATTTCTAACATTTTTGCATAAATCAAAAATATTAAATCAAGTCAAACATGATTTGGCATGATCCAGAATAAAATAAAGAACAAATAACATGCAATAACACAAATAAACAAAACGAGAAGGGATTAGATCGAAGTGCCAATGGAGGACTTCCCTTAGAGAAGGTATCGCCCCCCACAATACCGATGTGTTGGGATCTGATGAACTCTTCTTAGGATATGACGATCCACCTTGAAGATTTGACGCAATCCGATCTTGGACATCCTCGAAAACCACCTTAGGAGAATGAAGCCAAGGCAATTTGGTTACCAGCCAAATTCCCAATTGATCTACCAACTGAGTGGTTTGATCAACAAAAACTTCTCATGGATCGATCTCTCATTCTCCTTGTACAAGATCGACAAAAGTGATTAGAGATTTTTCTACCAATCTCACGTCGAACGAACACACCAAGAAAAAGAGACAAGAACGAGAGAGAGAGAGAGTAGAGAGAGTTTTCTGCCCTTGTGTCTTAAATGAGAGCCCCTCGTGGCCCTTATTTAGAGCCCATGACTAGACGTTTAAGGAAATTCCAGTTTTATAGAAACATGGCAATTGGTCGACCAATTAAGTTCATTGATCGACCAAAATCATTTGATCGACCAATTAAGCCCATTGATCGACCAAAATAATTGGTCGATCAAACTTTACTAATTGGTCGACCAAACTAATTGATCGACTAAGGTAAATACATTGATCGATCAAAACAATTGGTCGACCAATTTTACAATCTGATCGATCAATTCAGATTAAAATCATGAGATTAAAATCCGTATCAAAAGAGGTCAAAGTTCCAAGTTCCAAATTGATTCTCACCCGAGCCCGAGCCGGGGCAGGGCGCGCGCGTGTGCATGCGTGTCCTCAGCCCCACCTCTCACTCTTTGCTACATAAGCTATGGGAGGCAGAAGCCTTTTACACCCATCAAGAGATTTGTCCACTTCCAGTATGAGACTAAAAACCTCTCCCAAATCTCACTGATTTCAACATGAATTCCTACGTCATCATATAACAATTGCATCCCGATTGATGCAATTAGTCTCTCAAATCCAACAATCCCCCACAAATTCATCGTTGAAATTCAATGATAAATTCCTCGGTTACCACACTCTACTTTCAGTAAAAGTACATTCCGATTTACATTCCGGTTTGAACCCTTACCTGAGTCATTCATCTTCATCACCACAAGAATAAAGTGAAACTTGCCTTGAACTTTAGACCTTTAATGTGGGGTGTATAATAGTGACAACAGAATGAAGTTCTTGGTGATAATCTTCAAGGTTGGTGCTCTTAAAGGCCATGCACTCTTTCCTGTTTCATGAGTGTGATCGGGAAAGACCCTATTCCCTTACCTGCGGCCCATAGTAACACTCACATAGGTGACGTTCTCCAAGAATGCACTGCTCACATCCTGCCATAAAGGCTTGAACCCATTCAGAGTCTTTGCTCTTTCTAAATTTGTAGCTTAAGGCACTTAGGCTTCCAGGGATTGGACTAAGATACAAAAGCATCTAACAATGAGTGCCAACCAGTTCCCCATACAGCTTGTTGTTACCACATTGAACCCACTTTGTGGGATCTCTATTCAGTTATGTTGGGTTGCTACTGCGGGTGAACTCCCAATGGGTCTCAATCCCATCCCAAGCCTAGACTTAAGGACTAAAGATCTATCAAGTCCTTTAGTAAACGGATCTGCTATATTATCCTTGGATCCTATAAATTCCACAGCAATCACTTCTTGAGATACTAAATCCCTTACAGACTTGAGTCTGATTTTGATATATCTCCTTGTTTTCTGATTAAACTTTGAACTCTTAATCTTTGTTATAGCAGTCATGCTATCACAATGTAAAGATATCACAAGAATTGGCTTACCCACCATAGGGATTTCTGTAAGAAGTTCCTTTAGCCATTCAGCCTCAATTCCAGTGGTGTCCGAAGCACATAGCTCAACCTCAAAGGTAGACCGGGCTAAAATGGTCTGTTTTGCAGACCGCCAGGAGGCTACATCGCTTCCATGGGTAAAGACATACCCTATAACACCTTTACTTCCAGAATCTTCCATTTGACCAATCCAACTTGCATCACTATATCATTCCAAAACTGAAGGATATTTACCATAATGCAAATTAAGGGAAACAATTCCCTTTAAGTACCTAAGGACTCGGTCTAAGGCATCCCAATGAGTATGGTCAAGACAGCTTGTGTATCTACTCAACTTAGACACGAAAAAAGAAATATCCAGTCTGGTACAGTTAGCCAAATATATCAAGCTTCGTATAATTTGTGAATATCTTAATTGTGAAACAGGCGTTTCACTTTTGTTCTTATAGAGAGTTTTTAATGAATCAAAAGGAGTGCTTACAGCATTGCAATTTTCATAGCTAAATTTCTCAAGAATCTTCTCAACATAATGAAATTGAGGAATAGCTATCCCCTCTACCGACCGAATCAGTTTGAGGCCTACGATCACATTTGCAACACCCATATCCTTCATCTCAAATTTACTACTTAAGAATAACTTAGTTTCATTCACAATTCTAATGTCTGATCCGAGCAGTAATATATCATCTGCATATAGGCATAAGATAATACACATATCACCCTTAATCATAAAGTAGACACACCTGTCAGATTTGTGACCTACAAAGCCAAAAGATAGTATAGTCTTATCAAACTTTTCATGCCATTGCTTGGGTGCTTGTTTCAAACCATAGAGAGATTTAACAAGCTTGCAAGTCTTTTCCTCATTCCCAGGAGCTACAAATCCCTCAAGCTGGTCCATATAGATCTCCTCAAGATTGCCATGAAGAAAGGCAGTCTTCACATCCATTTGGTGGATAGTGAGATCATAAATAGAAGTCAATACAATAAGCATCCGGATAGTAGTTATACTAGTTACTGGGGAATAGGTATCGAAATAATCGATTCCTTGCATTTGCTTGAACCCCTTGGAAACAAGTCGAGCTTTGTATTTTTCTATAGATCCATCAAGCCTGAGTTTTTTCTTAAACACCCACTTGCACCCAATAGTAAAACACCCTAGAGGTAAATCAACCAACTCCCAAGTGCCATTAGAGATGATTGAGTCCATCTCATTCTTAACGGCATATTTCCAATGCTTAGCTTCAGAAGAAGTCATAGCATCATGATAAGTGGGGGGATTGCCCTCGATTTAGTAAGTAATAAAATCACTTCCTAAATCCTTGGTAATTCTTGATCTTTTACTTTTCCTAAGTTTGGACTGTTCTACTTGATTGGGTTCAGAATGAGAAGAGCTAGCCCCCACATTATAATCCTTTCCACTTGATCAGGAATAGAACCAGATGTGGTGGCTAGGTCATTTGAAGTCCCATTTTAAGGTAATACAGTCTTCATAGGGAAAACATCCTCAAAAATGCAGCATCGCGAAGCTCAACAATAGTGTTAACATCTATACCTGAAATCTCAGATTTTATAACAAACAATCTATGGGCATAACTATTATCAACATAACCCAGGAAGACCGCGTCAACTGTCTTAGGTTCAAGCTTCTTCCTCTTATGTTCTGAGACAACTACTTTTGCAAGGCAGCCCCACACTTCAAAGTATTTCAAACTTGGTTTCCCAATTTCTCTAATTCTCAAATAGACTACTTTCTTTATGCTTGAGGGGAACTCTATTCAGAATATGGTATGCCGTATTCAAAGCTTCCCCCACATGTAAGTAGGTAATCCTGAGCTTTGCAAGAGAGCATTGACCATGTCAGTTAGGGTCATATTCTTTCACTCTGCTATCCCATTAGATTGAGAGGAAT
Organism: Thalassia testudinum; assembly: GCA_037157565.1. Classification (NCBI taxonomy): domain Eukaryota; kingdom Viridiplantae; phylum Streptophyta; class Magnoliopsida; order Alismatales; family Hydrocharitaceae; genus Thalassia; species Thalassia testudinum. The sequence continues at coordinate 15,709,959 of JAZHRO010000015.1, read as the reverse complement.
ATGGGACCGTTACTTCATGAACTATACCAAAAGCTTGGCACTGTTCATTAAATAAATTAGATGTATATTCCCCTCCACTATCTGACCTCAGTTTCTTAAGAGTTTTCTCAGTTTGTGTTTCTGCTTCTTTCTTAAAGATGAGGAATTTACTTAATATCTCATCCTCAGACTTAAGCAAATACACATAGTAGTATTTGCTACTGTCATCTATAAAGATGATAAAATACTTTTTATTGTCCATAGTCAACACACCATTAAACTCGCAGATATCCGTGTGCACCCAATCTAGAACCTCAGTATCTCTATAAATAGAGTGAAAAGGCTTTTTAGTTTGTTTAGCCTACACACATATCTCATATTTCTTAGTTTTATTTATGGTGTGTTCACAAATTATATTTAATTTCATCATTATTTTTAAAGAATTGAAATTTACATGACCCAATTTACCATGTCATATATCATAAGATTCAATATTACAGTAAACAGATTGAATCGAATGAAAACTAACATTATTTAGAGTATTTCTAGATGATACCTCCAATCACATCTCACTCTAAATAATAGATCAAAATTTGTCAAATACCCCTTTCCATAAAATATTTCATGTCTCAATATAAAACTTTATTACATTTAAAGTTTAACTCAAAACCCTCTCTAACTAACAAGGAACCAGAAAGAACATTCTTTTTCACAACAGGAACGTGTAACACCCTGCGCGGTGTCCAGACATGCTCCGAGGAAAACCTCAAGTCCACGCATCCAAATCCCAGCACCTTGGCTGCAGAGTCATTCCCCATCTTCACGGTTCCGCTACTACAAGTCTGATAGGAAGAAAAGAACGATTTATCAGTACAAATATGTACATTGGCTCTGATATCCATGAGCCATTCAGTAGGATTGTGAATAACATAGAGTTCGGATTTTATTGAGACATACCCATCGCTAACCCCGACCTCCTCGGTAATCACATTCACCTGAGGATTCCCGTTTATGGTCTTCTGCTGAACTTTATTAGGACAATCCTTCTTCCAATGCCCAACCTACCCATAGTGCCAGTATGGTTTGTTCTTGGATTTCTTCTGGATCTTGGGTTTGGCATTCGTTTTGTTTTTATTGTTCTTATTCTTATTCTCCTTGCCTTTAGATGTCATGACATTCACCTTAGACTCCACAGGCGTTACAGGTTTCTATTTCCTATGCTCTTCCTCAATAGCAAGGGCTATCATCAAGTCATCTAGAGAAATCTTTTCCTTCCTATGCTTGAGAGTCATCCCGAAGTCCTCCCAAGATTTAGGAAATTTCTCAATGATAGACATTACTTGAAACTTCTCAGGAAGCTTCATATCAGCCTCTGCAAAACCATGGAGCAATAACAGAAATTCGTGTGCTTTCTCTGAGACCAATTTACCTTCAGCCATTTAGAATTTAAGGAATTTTACGACTGAGTATTTTTCAATACCAAGATCTTTGGTATTATACTTCTTATCCAACTTCTCCCAAAATCCCTTCGTAGTGGACGTGGATGTGTTGTACACATCAAACAGTACATTCGATAATGCCAATAAGATGCAACCATGACAAATACGATTTCACTCATTCCACACATCCACCGCCTTTTTGGCCTTCAGGAGTGGATTTTTCATTATCCAAAATCGAGCAGTCGGTTTCCAACACCGAGATCAAACCAATGGTGGTCAACCAAATTCTCATGCGTTATTACCAACCTTGAAATTTGCCCACCAAATTTTTCAAGCATACCGGATAAGTCTACATGTGATTTAAAAGCCATTTCTGACATCCCAACTATTTTAGATCTAAGCGATACCTTCTCTAAGATTGTTGAAATAAACGCATATAGGAAATAAATAAATAAAAATACATGCATTTCCAACATTTTCGCATAGATCAAAAATATTAAATCAAGCAAGTCAAACATGATTTGGCAAGATCCAAAATAAAATAAAGAACAAATAACATGCAATAACATAAATAAACAAAATGAGAATGGATTAGATTTTACTCCGATAGAAGTGCCCATGAAGGACTTCCATTAGAAAAGGTATCACCCCCTACAATACCGATGCATCGAGATTTGACGAACTCTTCCCAGGATACGACGATCCATCTCTAAGATTCGATGCACTCCGATCTTGGACATCCTCGAAAACCACCTCGGGAGAACGAAGTCGAGGCAATTTGGTTACCAACCAAATTCCTGATTGATCTACCAATTGAATGGTTTGATCAACCAAAAACTTATTGTGGATCTCTCAATCTCTTTGTGTAAGATCGACAAAAGTGATTGAAGATTTTTCTACCAATCTTACATCGAACGAACGCACCAAGAAAAAGAGACAAGAATGAGAGAGAGGGAGAGAGTACAGAGAGTTTTCTGCTCTAGTTGTGTCTCAAATGAGAGCCCCCTCGTGGCCCGTATATAGAGCTCACAACCAGACGTTTAAGGAAATTTTTGTTTTAGGGAAACACGGCAATTGGTCGACCAATTAAGTTCATTGATTGACAAAAATCATTTAATCGACCAATTAAGCCCATTGATCAATCAAAACAATTGGTCAATCAAACTTTACTAATTGGTCGACCAAACCAATTGATCAACCAACGTAAATACATTGATTGACTAATTTTACAATCTGTTCAATCAATCCAGATCAAAATCGTGAGATTAAAATCCGTAGCAAAAGTGGTGTTCCAAGTTCCAAATTGATTCACATCTGAGCCCTAGCTCGAGTCGAACCGAGGTGGGGCGAGGCGCGTGCATGCATGGTCCCCAGCCCCACCTCTCACTCTTTACTACATAAGCCATGGGAGGCAGAAGCCTTTTACACCTATCAAGAGGTTTATCCACTTCCAGTATGGGACTAAAAATCTCTCCCAAATCTCACTGATTTCAACATAAATTCCATGTCATCATTTGACAATTGCGTCCCGATTAATGCAATTAGGCTCCCAAATCCAACATGTGCTACTTGGCTTTATGTATTGGCTAAGACAAAGTTGACCTTCCGAAAATGTTGTACTTAGGATCCATTATTTTTGGAAAAAGACTTAGGATCCATTATATTCAAGGACTATTCCAGTTTGTGGGAAATATTTATCATAGAAGATCATGGGTTCCTTCATCTAGTGCTTTCTTTAGTTTGTGAAATGAGATCATAAAAAAGAGTGAATGCCATGTTCCTTTAGGCTCATTGTTCTTCACAATTGTCATGATAGAAGTTGATGGAAGGTTTGAGGTGAGAAACTATTATAAATTGTCTTGATTGTTACCCTTCAATTGGCATGTTCCGATGTTGATTGCATGTTTTTTGTATTTGGTTGCCTCTATTACTTGTTTCTATTTCTTGGCATTACAAATTTTGATGCAAAACTCCTCCAAAGAAACTAGCTTCTATATCTCTTTTAAAAAAGGTTAATAGTTCTCAATTGAGTGGTGTGTACAGAGACTTAATGAGTATGTGAGGTGGAACATATTTAATGTGAGGAAGCCATGGTACAATACTATAGAAACAAACAAATTTCTTATTATTTCTCTATAACCTTAGGGCTTTATTTATAGATGATAGGCCATAGGGAAAGTTCCAACCTTGCCTCTATACTTAGAGAATAAGTAACAAAGCTGAAGAAACAACATAAACAAATAATGACTCTAACACTTTTCCTTAATTTAGAGCATAGATGTCAATCATACTCAGCTTGGAAATGCATTTGTTGAAGATTGAGTGACGAAGAGCCTTGGTGAACATGTCAGTTGCTTGGTCTTCTGATGGCACATGAGTAGTGTGGATGTATCCTTTATGGATCATGTCTCTAGTATAGTGGCAATCTACCTTCACGTGCTTTTTTCACTCGTGAAATGTCAGGTTGTTCACAAAGAACGCAGTAGCCTTATTGTCACACCTCAACTCTATAGGATCATAATAGGAACCTAAAGATCCAAGAGGACTGATCGGATCCACATGAGTTTAGTTGATGTTTGTGCCATGGTGTAATATTTATATTTTGCCCTAGACTTGGCTACAACAATATGTTTCTTACTCCGCTAAGTAACTAGGTTCCCACACACAAAGTTACAGAATCCAAAGGTGGACTTTCTATCCTTCACGTATCCAGCTTAATCAGCATCAGTGTAGGCCATGACTCCAAGAGTGTCTCCATGGGAGAAGAGAAACCCCTTTCTTAAGGTAGATTTAAGGTACTTCAGGATCATAGTTGTTGCTTCCTAGTGTACCCTTCGAGGTTTGTCCATGAACTAACTCACCTTGCTAATCGCAAGGGCAATGTCTGGTCGTGTCACGGTTATGTACAGCAACTTCCCTAGTAATGCTCTAAAGTGCCTCGCATCTACCAATGAAGAGTTGTCCTTGTAGAGATGGAGGTTGGAATCCATGGAAATCGAGGTTGGCTTGTCACCTAACATACTAGTCTCTTGAAGAAGATCAAGGATGTACTTCTTCTAAGAGAGTACTACTCCTCTGGCATTCTGGGCCCTACCTCGAGGCCAAGGAAATACTTGAGTAGACCCATATCCTTGGTAATAACATGCTACCGCAGAAAATCCTTAGTTGTAGCGATGCCTACCGCGTCATCTCTTATCAAGATGATGTCGTCTACATACTCAAGCATCACAACTTGTCCTTGTGCTTTCGTCCGGACGAATAATGAGTGATCAATCGTTGACCTCTTGAATTCAATATACTCTACCACCTTAGACAACGTTTGGAACCATACCCATGAGCTCTACTTAAGACCATAGATGACCTTATGAAGTATGCACACCTTGTGACACTCCTGAAGTTCGCATCCTGGGGGCTGCTGTATGTAGACTTCCTCATCAAGATCACCATAGATTGACACATTTTTGACAATTAACTAATGAAGACCCATCGACACTCAACAATCTTGGCAATATTAGGGGGATCAACAAGGTTTCAGGTACACCATGAGTGTAGTGCTGCCATTTCCTCCTCCATAGCCGCCTTCCACCATGGATCACTAAGGGCAAGGTGATGAGTAGGAGGAATCTGCATAGTGGAGAGAGCAAAGATGAACTGCTGGTGTTCAGGAGAGAGCCTGGCTAAGGACACATGCTGGGAGAGAGGATGCAGAGTGCATGATCAAGTCCCCTTCCTTAATGAGATAGGAAGGTCAAGATCAGTATCTTCATTATCATTAGAAGACATCATCTCATGCTATTCAGATGGACCATGAATATCCGTGGCACTAGGATTAGAAGGAGGGATAACCTCAGGAGTAGGTGAAGGCTCTAGTGCTAAAGGAAGGGGTTCCTGTTTAGGTCAGTGAAAATTGACCCTCTCGAACGTACTATGAGGGTGACTATGGGGAGAAGATGGCGGCTTGGGTGGCTTTCTTTGTGAGGTATTTGAAGGTGTAGGAAGTGGTATGACAGTAATATCTTCAAATGCAGGAGTGTGAAATGGGAGCCAAATGTAGGGTAGTAATGTATTGACTCATGGAAGGTAACATTGGCATTAACATAATGGCATCTCCCAACGAGGTCATAACAATAGTACCTCTTTTGTGTTCTTTAATATCCAAGAAAGATACACTTGATAGCACAAGGAGCAAGCTTATGGACAAAAGTGACATAGCTGAAGACCTTAGGTGACACCCTAAATAAGTCATGATCTGGAAATAAAATGGAATAAGTTACTTGCTCGTCAAGAATTGTAGACGACATCCAATTTATGAGGTAGCACGTAGTCAACATCGCATCTCCTTAGTACCTATCAGGTACACTATTCTGTATCAATAGAGTCCTTGCAACATTTAAGATATGTCAGTGCTTCCTTTCTACCACACCATTTTTATGTGATGTGTAGGAGCAACTTGTTTGATGGATAATTTTACGCTCCCGGTAGGAGGTGTGTAGGGAGCTAGTACAAAATTCTAAGGCATTGTCTGATCTATTGATTTTAACCTTCGCCTCAAACTGATTCTTAATCTTCGCCAAGAAAGCACTGATCATATCCCCAACTTTGGGCTTGGATTTCAATAGGAAGATCCAAGTAATACGTGAGAAATCATCCACGACCACTAAGTAAAATTTGTGTTTAAGACGATCTGGGGTTCGACTTGGTCCTTAGACGTCTAAATGGAGTAACTCAAGCATGGCTTCAAAACTCTTATGCTGGCTCTTTGGAAATGTACTCTTGTGATGTTTGCCAAGTTGGCATGCCTCGCATTGAAAAGTGGCTGTTGGAGGAATTGTGGTAGAATCCTTTGAAGTTTATGCAGAGGAAGATGACCAAATTGAAGGTGCCATGGGTAGTTAGAGGTGCTTCCTGAAGGAAGAGAGGCATTGCCTGCATAAGGCTAACTGTAGCAGACGATAAACACTACCTTCTTCATGGCCACACCTAATGATGCGTCCAGTCAGAATATCCTCAAAGGTGAGAGATACAACGTCAAATACCACCCTGTAATTCAACTCCTTCGTTATCCTACCGATGGAGAGTAGACTCATAGGAAAATATAAAGTAATGAAGACATTCTCCAATTTCATACAGGGAGCCACATGAACCTCCCCCTGACCACTGCTAAATCTGTCAAACCTGTACTGCCACATAAACTGTACTACCCTGCTAAACCTGTCAAACCAAGCATAGGGGCTCTGGTTTATCCCATAAATTGTCTTTTACAACTTGCACACTTTGTGACACTCCCCCTGTTACACAAAACCTAGAGGTTGCTGCATGTAGACCTCGTCATCAAGATCTCCATAAAGAAAAACATTTTTAATATTCAACTGAAAAACAAGCAATTCTTATTTACCATCAAAGAAAGAAGAATGCGTACTGAATTTAGACGTGCAATAGGAGAAAATGTCTCAAAATAATCAATATCATGTGTTTGAGTATAACCTTTTGTTACTAACCATGCCTTGTACCTATGTATAGATCCATCAGGTAAGTATTTCAAGGTAAACACCCACTTAGACCCCACAACAGATGCTCCAATGGGTAGGGCAACTTCCTCCCATCTCCTTCATAGCTGTAGCCTATGACTCATCTTGAAAAGCCTCAACATGATCACGAGGTATATGATGACTATTAATGGCAGCTGCAAGCATCTATTTTGAAGAAGATAAACTATCAAAACTCATATGATGAGAAATTGCATAGTGGGCACAAGATCTAGTGCCTTTCCTCTGGGCAATAAGAAGATGCAAACCTTACTCATCAATAGAAGAACTTACCTGACCACCATTAGAGTCCACAAGAATGGTATCAGATTGAACAGAAATGGAGTAAGGCTCAACAATAGAGTTAGGTCGACGGTGATAATGATAAGGAGAAACAAGATCAAATGTATCACAAGGTGGCTACTCAATGAAATCTAGTGGGCTCATAGTAGTAGTAGGGAGCTCAGAGGGAGCTTGGAGGCATAGTAGAAGGAATAGGTAAAGGGAAACTAGTGGAATGAGTGCTAAAGGAGTCTCCCTTATCAGAAGAATAATATGGAACTTCCTATAAAAACCATCAACACTCACATAAAATTTTCGATTCATCTGATCATAACATCGATGCCCCTTATGGGTCTGAGAATACCTAAGAAAAATACATTTGACAAAGCGTGGAGCTAACTTATCCTTACCAAAAAGATGAACAAATGCAACACAACAAAAAATGATTGGCGGCAGCGGAAAAGGTTCTTGATCTAGAAATAAAAGTGAAAAAGATGCACCACCTAAAACAGGAGAAACAACTCGATTAATGAGAAACGCGACAGTCAAAACAACATCAACTCAGAAGTGAGCAGGAACATGCATATGAAACAATAATATCCGAGCAACATAAAATATATGTCAAAGCTTCTGTTTAGCAACCCCATTCTGTTGTGAGGTGTGAACACGAGAAGTCTGACGGATAACACCCTACAAAGCAAAGAAACTTGATAATCAAGCATTTACAAACTCCATACCATTATCACTTCTGTAGGCATATATAGTAGTAGAAAATTGAGCTTTATTTCCTTGAAAAAAATTTCAATCAATAAAGGACTTTCAATTTTTATTTCATGAAGAAAACCCAAGACATTCTAAAATGATCATCAACAAGAACAAGGAAAAAACGGAAGCCCCCAACACTGATGACCCAATACAGACCCTACACATTAGCATGAAGCAAAGAAAGAACAGAACTAGTCCTCTTATTAGAAGAAGGAAATGGGGATCTATGATGCTTGCCTAGCTGACAAGCATTGCAAAGAAGTCAATCAGGAATATGAAGATCAGGAAATTGGTGATGTAGTATAATTGGACTTGGGTGACTTAGGCGAAGATGCCACTGTAAAGCAGTCATGGCACCAGAAGTAGTAGCAACTGTAGATGGAAGGGAAAGATAGTACAACTCATTATGTTCAAGTCCTCCACCAGTATGCTTCCTCGTTAGAGGTTTTGCAAGAAGAAATATTTATCATAAAATACCTCTCTGCAATGGAGATCCCTAGTAATCTGATCGATAGACATCAAATTCATAGCAAAACCAGGTGCATGCATAACAAAAGAAAGTGGAAGAGTATCTCAAGATCACATTACCCAGCTCGGTAACAGATGACAAGCCACCATCAACAACACGAACTTGGAAAGGCTTGTCAAGTGGATGAAGAGATGTAAACACAGATAAATCACCTGTAATATGTGATGATGCTCCAAAGTTAGCTATCCATTGTGGACCACGAGGTCTAATTGAAAATGCAACCTGCTTACCCTGTTGAGTGACAAATGTTGAAGTAGAAGGTTGAGAGGCAAGCAGTATGGCATACTCATCTCTAGAAATTGTGACCTCTGAAACCTAAGTAGATTCCTTCTCAATTGCAACCTAATTAGCATGAGTTCCCTGAGGATACTTATGCTTTGCCCAACACCAATCAACTGTGTGCCCGATCTTGTGACAATAGATCCAAACAAAAGTAAAACAACCATGACCACAACCTCGTGCACCTCATCCGCCTGGATGACCATGATTTGAACCTCTCCCATGCGTAAAAGTAGCAAGAGTAGATGAGTCTACAACAGTTGGGCTATCTATCATTTTCAGTCTCATCAACCTGGAATAAATATGCTCTGGACTAGGCATCTTAGCAGAAGTCAACAGCTAATCTTTCATCACCTTGTGTTCATGTCCCAAAGCAACCAAAAACTGAACTGATCTGATAGCCTCCCTCTATCTTACCATAACAACATCTGAAGTAATGGGTTGGATGGAATCTTGCTCATCCTAAAGATTTTTCAATGAACCATAGCAATTTGGTAAGCCCATGCTTCCTTTCTTGAATGTCTGGATGTCTTCCAGAATACGAAAGAGACGAGCAATGTTCGTCTTCTAAGAGTATCTCATGTAATATGTCCCACCTTTTCTTTGCAGATGAATAAGCCATAACTTGCTTAGCAATGAATTCCTTCATACTATAAGCATGCACGTAGCTACACAATCATTCTGCATCTCCTATTCTACAGTCTTGAAGGCAGATGGTGGCTTATCTTCAAGAAGAATCTTCTTCTGACCATGTGAACCAATGGACCTAAGAAAAGATGTGGACCGCAACATAAAATTTGTCCCATCAAGCTTAATTGAAGTTCCTTGCATCTGCAGTGAGGAACTTGAAAAATGGAGACACTAATCTCCAACATTCTCCTTGCTATCTCCCATACTTTACACGACCACAATCAACCACAATGATCTTGCACTACTCAACCACATTAGCAACACAATCCGAAACACCTACACTCGTGGAGAGGAATCAAATCATCCTAGACTTGTCCACGATTACTTCATTGTAAATAAGAAAGAATAGGAAAGAACGAGGACCTTCTACTGCTGTTGGGTAGGCAGCAACAACCTTAGCCCACCTTGCAACCTTCTTCCTTGCGACCTTGCACTACAAGATCCTTACAACACAGCAGCTCCTACGTAGCAACCTTAGATCCCTCTCTGATTATAGCAATAGCAACCACCTCGTGCAACACACCTCGTGCAACAAGATCTTCACAAGGCAACAACAACCTTAGATCACTAGTTGCAATAATTGTGCAATAGACCTCGCATCACCTAGGGCGATCAGCAACAACCTACAGTAATCGTGCAACCTGGATTATAGCAGCAACCTTAGGCGATCAACAATCTTGCGATGCTTTAGTGTTGTTGTTGCAAGCTCTTCACTCTGCAGCAACAACTTGAGACGAGGTTGTTATAGTTCTTGCATCAAGGACTGATGAGTATGCTTAGATCCTGATGATGATAATCAGATTGCTAGACGTGAGTAGAGCTTCGGGTGACTTAGATAGGAGAACAAAGAAGAAGGTCAGCGGCGACGGCAACAACAATCGATCACCACTGGTGAAGAGAAGAGGGGGTGAGGCAACTTTGTTTAGGTGGGATATTCGGCCCCAATCTAGGATTGTTGCTATGATATTATGTTAGGATTTAAATGGAATCATCAATTATGGGGTCTCTTAGGTCCTTTATATAGAAAGCAACCCAAGGGACAAAACATATATAAGGACCAAAAGGAAAATTGTTATAACCCGGGGCATCAAGCGTCGTTTAAGACGTCTGGGAAGTGGTCCAGACGTCTTGTTAGACGTCTGGAAGCCTTCTCAGACGTCTAGAATTAAATTTCTTTCAACGTACGGGTTCACGTCTGCGTGTATGCATGCGCAGACTGAACCCACCGCCCTCCTCCTTCTCTTTCCTCCCACCCTGCAGACGCAACCTTTTCCTCTTTCTCTCTCCCCGCGGTTGCCTTCAAATACACCCCTCTCTCTCCCTCACCTTCACTCCACCACCTTCTTCTTCTTCTCCCTATCAGCGAGAGAGCGAGCAGGCGAGAGCGGCAGCAGCGGCTGCTGCGAGTGTGTGGGGAGGAGGGGTTATTGTGAGAGGAAGAGGGAGCTCGATCGCGAGGTTGCGAGCTCGTCGGAGTAGCCAGGACCGGCCGGCGGTTGCGCAGCAAGCGCGTGGTGCTGAGGAGGAGCTGCTGCAGCTCAGGTAGCAGGCGGGCGCAGCGCGACACGGCCGTGCGCTGCGGGCAGAGGGCGAGGAGGTCTTGATTCTGGGAAAATTTTCCAGAATCAGACGTCTGGACTTACGTCCAGACGACGAAGGAGATGTCTGGAGTAAGGTCCATACGTCTGAAAGGTACGTTATTTTACCTTCTTCTTCTTTTGCATGTACGACCATGCAGCGGTTCCGCCGAAGTCTTCTGCATCCTTTCGTGTTGAGAACTGGCGCGTGTGTGTGCAGGACTTGTTTGGGAAGGCGCAAGGGCACGCCATCCCACACAGATCGGACGTCTGAGCATAGCACCAGACGACGGAGAGGGTTTCCAGATGTCCGGAGTGACAGTCGGACGTCTGGAAGCAAAGTCCAGATGGTTCAGCAGGCTTCTGGATGTCTGAAGGACCACACATATCAAGGTATGACCTGAGCGATCATTTAAGACGTCTGGAAGAGTTCCAGACGTCTGATTTTGGGCAGACTTATCATTTTTGACCCATTTAATGTCCGTTCGGAGTCCGTTTTCCGCGTTTCAAGTCTCGTTCTTCTCAGATTTAGTTCCTCTACTTGTTCACAGTAATTGTATGTTGTTCTGAGTAGCTCCTTGTATTTGATCCTTGTGTTAGGACCCCGTTCTGTTGCAGCTCTGGGGGTTGCGGAGGCACGCGAGCTTGCCGATCATGCCCCATTACTCCCGATTTTGCAGGTTGAGTGGCTTCCTTTAGTTAATTACAAACATTAATGCATATCTGAATCAAATTATAGATCCTAGGGTATGGTATGAATCCTAGGACCTGAAAACTAGATTGAATGATAGATCCTAGGGTATGGCATGAATCCTAGGACCTGAAAACTAGATTAAATGATAGATCCTAGGGTATGGCATGAATCCTAGGACATGAAAACTAGATCGAATGACAGATCCTAGGGTGTGGCATGAATCCTAGGAACATAAAACATGGAAACAAATGTCTTGAATGCCTGAATTGTAGTCTCGGATAAGTGGATAAAATAATGATAATTGCTTGTAATTGGATAACAGCTGCCTGTGAAATGTAGAGTACTGTTACTAGTAATTGTTGCATGTAATTTCTGTTGGTTAGAATTAAATACCAGCCGCTTGTATACAACTTGGAAAGAAAAAGAAGTTGAATGTCGGAACACGTACTATATGCGAATAAACCTGAAATAATCATACCTAGTATGGCTTGGCCTGAGAAACATGAGCATGAACCCTACGGGGAATTAGGAGTAGAACTCCTGGAAATAAATGGGATGGAACTGGAAGAGTGAATGGGAAAGTTTGCTGTCTCTTGGGTAGTAGTACCAGGGAAAGCACCTGTTACCCCTTAGTGCAGAGGAGAGCCAGCCGCCCTAGGGACCCAGGGTTAGGTCTAGCCACTTTGTACCGACTCTTGGCCCTCGCGTAAAAGTACCAGGGAGAGCTACTAGTGTAGGGAGGGAGCTAGCCACCCTACGGGCCCTGGGGTTCTGTTAGCCCTCCTACAACGACTTGTTAGGCCCGTTGGGCAAACCAGGGTAGTCAGGAGAGGGTGCGTGGACTGTGGAGGGGCAAGACCCCTATTTGGCTACTGTGGAGGGACTGGACCCCTGTTACTGAGAGGGCTCTACCCTATACTGGTTCCGTGCTGTGCTTTGGGCGCACCCGTTTACGAAAACGATTGACCGCGTGCCAGTGCGGGGTAGCTACCCGTGCATTTATCGCACGTGCCGTAGTCACTGTTACGTTTGTCAGTGATCTTGGGGTGGTTGACTGAGGGTAGGACCACCGCGGGGGACTCTCCCGGTCAGGAGAGCACCACGGGTTACTTCTACTTTTCGGAAAAGACTGCAATCAAGATCGTTCCCGCGAGGAACATTCAAGATCAAGAGAAAGATCTGAGAAATAATTTAATAATGAATAAATGGAAAAATAAAGAGATTAAAAATATAACAGCTACTGTCCACCTTACTATTTTCTTAGCTTTTGGTTGCCACTCTACTCAGCGTTTCGTTGACCTGTCACCTTTGTTACCTTTTTAGGACCAGGTGTTGAGCAGCCAGAGTCGGCGGCTGCAGAGGGTGCTGGGCCTAGTAGAGCCTAGTAGTGTTACTTGTGTAGTACCCATTATACTTTTCCTTCTGTTGTAGTGAGTAGTTTCTGTTACCCCTGTACTCTTTTATTGTAAGCTTCCTGTTTATGTACATGTTTATTTCTTTACTGTTGTGGTGGTGTATGCTGTAGTAGTTCTTTTCTTTACTGCTGTATTTTGTTACTGCTAGTTATATACACGGTGAATGTGGTTTATTTTACTGCACTTTTGGTTACTTTCTCGTTGGAAAACTGGGTCTTGGGATCAGTCGAGTCAGTTCGATTCTCGTGTCTCGTAGGGATTCGGGAATCAGGTCGTAACAAGATGGTATCAGAGCATGGTCGTCCCGAGAGGTGAACCAACTGACTGGAAAATAATCAATTCATGTGTCTGTAACTAGAGTAGCCACCACAACATTTCTTTTGACCTAAGCTTTTAGATTTCCTCGTTAGATATCGTTTTATATTGACGTGTTTCCGTTCTGTTTTTGCGTCTCCTTGCAGCAGATGCCTCGTCGTGGAACTAGGAGGGTGGGCCACGGGCGCAGCCGAGGTCGAGGCCCGAGGGCCAGATTTGTCGAGCTTGGAGTACATGCTACCCCTTCTCTTATCCTGCGCATACCGTCTCCGGACCTCGTCCATCTGATTCGAGAGGTGGTTCGAGAAGAATTTCAGCTTCCACCGACTTTGCCGCCCCCTCATCTCCCTTCCGAGGGTACAACAGGGGAGTTTGTCGTGGAACGAGATTTCCGCCGTCACACTAAGCGGGTTAGGAGAGCTCAATGGAGACACGTGGCGCCCGTAGGAGAGTCATCACGTTTTGCAGGGCCATCAGTGGCCTTTGGGGGCCCTCGACAGGGGCCAGCTGCTAGCACCGGACCCCCGCCCAGCCACCAGCAGGGACCCACTGAGGGCGGGAGTCGGGTTCCCCTCTGCTACCAGTGTGGCCAGCCGGGCCACCTCAGGTGGGACTGCCCGTCTAGGGTAGGAGGTCAGCAAATGCTTCCAGCGCTGAGCACCGGAGGGCGAGCAGGAGGCCGCGGGTTCCAAGCACGAGGAGGAGGACAGCCACCACGTGGAGGATACCGGCCCGTTGTCACTAGCTCCGCCCCAGGCCTACCTATTTTGTCCACTTCCAATACCGAGGAGTGTCGCGACGTCGTGACTCACGGAGGCATCATAGCATCAGTCTATACGGTGACAGGTATGGTTACAAGGTTTGATCTTTTGGAGTATGTAATTCTTGCTTCTAGTACGATGTACCTTCTTGCTCTACGAGTTGTTGCCACTCTGGAGTCCGATAGCACTCCATTAGGGGATTAGTGGTAATCAAAAATCTAGGTGGCCAGATGTTTGTAGCTGGGGAGGTAATATGGGATGTGCGGTCATTGTTGGGGGACACAGCCTTTCCGCTGACCTGATTACGATACAGATGGAGGACTTGGCGTAATTTTGGGGATAGACTGGCTGTCCGCTTACCATGCCTTGGTGGACTATTTTGAGAGAAAGATCGTCTCCTCCATACCGGAGTTGCTTTCTTTCGAGTTCCACTGTCAGCCAGTGGACAGAGGCTTCAGGTGCATTTCTGCACTTCGGGCGGTGAGACTTTTGAGCCAAGGGTGTGAGGGCTTCCTAGCTTGTGTGGTGGCAGAGCCCAGCCTTGTGGCAGACTTCCAGAGTATCCCGGTGGTCAGAGAGTACCCCGACGTGTTCCCAGACGAGTTGCCAGGACTACCGCCCGAGCGTGAGATCGAGTTTGAGATCTCACTAGTACCAGGGACCAGCCCCATCTCCACAGCACCATACAGGATGGCACCACTTGAGCCGTGAGAGCTCAAGTCTCAGTTGCAGGATCTTTTGGAGAAGGGCTTTGTGAGGCCCAGTGCGTCTCCCTGGGGAGCCCCGGTACTGTTTGTCAAGAAGAAGGATGGTACCCTACGCCCTGTGTGGACTACCGACAGCTGAATAGGGTCACCATCAAGAACAAATATCCGCTGCCGAGGATCGATGACTTGTTTGACCAGCTGCGAGGTGCCACGGTATTCTCCAAGACAGCTTTTCGCACCCGGTACGGACACTACGAGTTTCTGGTCATGCCGTTTGGGTTGACCAATGCCCTCGCTTCCTTCATGGACTTGATGAACCGGGTGTTTAGACCGTACTTGAACCAATTTGTGGTGGTATTCATTGATGGTGTACTCATGTAGAGGGGTCACGTTGTCGCCTACGCTTCGCGGTAACTGAAGCCCCATGAGCATAGCTACCCTACCTACAACCTGGAGCTGGCAGCTGTCGTCTTCGCGCTGAATACCTGGAGGCACTACTTGTACGGTGAGACCTTCGAGATTTTCACAGATCACAAGAGCCTTAGATACATGTTTGATCATAAGGAGCTCAACATGAGACAGAGACGTTGGTTGGAGCTCCTGAAGGACTATGACTACAGTATTTCCTACCACCCAGGAAAGGCCAACGGGGTGGCTGACGCCTTGAGTCGGAAGGCGCCCGCACACTTGGCCAGTTTACAGGGGTAGAGTTGGAGCCTCTTGGAGGAGATGGGCAGTTGGCGACCCCTAGAGTTACGGGGGTACTGTGAGGCAGTGATTGTGACACGACAGACGAGGCTAGAGCTGATAGATCGCATCATCATAGGATAGATGGCCGACACGTACTTGTAGTCCTTGCGTGACAGAGTACTGTCAGGTGACCCGGGGGACTTCTCTTTTACAGACCAAGTGTTGCTCATGAGGGGACGGTTGTGCATTCCCAGAGACGGGGAGCTGTGAGAGAGCTCCTGACTGAGGCACATGGTTCCAGATTCACCATACATCCCGGAAACACGAAGATGTACCATGAGTTAAGACGCGACTTTTGGTGGAGGGGGATGATGCGGGACGTGGGTGAATTCGTGCAGCAGTGTTTAGTGTGCCAGCAGGTGAAAGCCGAGCAATAGAGGCCTGCAGGGTCGCTACAGCCACTTCCAGTGCTAGAGTGGAAGTGGGAGAGCATCACCATGGACTTGGTGGTGGGCTTACCTGTTACCCAGCAAGGACATAACGTAGTCTGGGTAATCATTGACAGATTGACGAAGACGGTGCGTTTCTTGCCGATCTGAGTCACCTTGGGACCAGCACAGTTGGCAGAGAGGTATATCCGCGACGTGGTACGTCTACATGGAGTTCCACGGGAGATCGTATCCGACCGGGATACCCGCTTTACATCCCAGTTTTGGGCTGAATTTCAGCAGGCCCTGGGGACGTGGTTGAGGTTCAGTACAACGTACCACTCCCAGACGGACGGACAGTCTGAGCGCACGATACAGACACTTGAGGACCTTTTGCGTACTTGTGCACTGGACTTGAGGGGCTCTTGGGAGGAGCACTTGCCCCTGGCGGAGTTTGCATATAATAACAGTTATACTCGAGCATCGGTATGGCACCCTTGAGTTGGGTTGAGGTAGGGACCAAGTGGGAGGTTGGCCCCAGGCTGATCCGGTACAGTCAGGAGGTAGTCGAGCGGGTTCACAGGCGACTCCACATCGTCAAGAGCAGGCAGAAGAACTATGCAGATCGGAAACGCAGAGAGGTGTAGTTTGAGGTTGGGGACCATGTCTTCCATTGCGTTTCTCCCATGAAGGGCCTGCAGCGGTTTGGGGTGAGAGGGAAGCTCGCGCCGAGGTTCGTGGGGCCCTTTGAGGTCTTGGAGCGGGTTGGTCCCATTGCTTACAGGCTTGCCCTTCCTCCCCAACTTTTGGGTGTGCACGACGTGTTCCACGTGTCCAACCTCAGGAAGTACGTCGCCGATCCCAGTCACGTCCTGAGTCACGAGAGCGTTGAGGTGGGCGACGACCTGACCTATCCCGAGCGACTAGTGCAGATTCTCGACAGAGCCATCCGCAGTCTGAGACGGAAGCGACTAGTGAAGGTTTTATGGAGGAGCCAGTGGTACCCGGAGCTTTTCGCAGGTACATCTTTTTGGACCGACTTCGATCCTCTTTGAGTTTGTTATGCATATATCGTTCTTTCCCGCACCCTAGTTAGCGCAAGTTTCGAGGACGAAACTTCCTTTGAGTTTGTTATATTGCTATAACCTGGGGCATCAAGAGTCATTTAAGACATCTGGGAAGTGGTCCAGACGTCTTGTCAAACGTCTGGAAGCCTTCCCAGATGTCTGGAATTAAATTTTTTCGGCGTATGGGTTCGCGTCTACATGCATGCGTGCGCAGACTGAACCCACCGCCCTCCTCCTTCTCTTTTCTCCCTCCCTGTAGATGCAACCTTTTCCTCTTTCTCTCTCCCCGTGGCTGCCTTCAAATACACCTCTCTCTCTCCCTCACCCTCACTCCACCACCACCTTCTTCTTCTTCTTCTCCCTGTCAGCGATAGAGCGAGCGGGCGAGAGCGGCAGCAGCGGCTGCTGCGAGTGTGTGGGGAGGAGGGGCTGTTGTGAGAGGAAGAGGGAGCTCGATCGCGAGGTTGTGAACTCGTCGGAGTAGCCAGGGCCGGCCGGTGGTTGTGCAGCAGGCGCGTGCTGCTGAGGAGCAGCTGCAGCTCAGGCAGCAGGCAGGCACGGCGCGGCACAGCCGTGCGCTGCGGGCGGAGGGCGAGGAGGTCCTGATTCTGGGAAAATTTCCCAGAATCAGACGTCTGGACTTACGTCCAGATGATGAAGGAGACGTCTGGAGTAAGGTCCAGACGTCTGAAAGGTACGTTATTTTACCTTCTTCTTCTTTCGCGTGTACGGCCATGCAGCCATTCCACCGAAGTCTTCTTCATCCTTTTGTGTTGAGAACGGGCGCGTGTGTGTGCAGGACTTGTTCGGGAAGGCGCAAGGACATGCCATCCCACACAGATCGGACGTTTGGGCACAGCACCAGACAACGGAGAGGGTCTCCAGACATCTAGAGTGACAGTCAGACGTCTGGAAACTAAGTCCAGACGGTTCAGCGGGTTTCTGGACGTCTGAAGGACCGCACATATCAAGGTTTGACCTGAGCAATCATTTAAGACGTCTGGAAGAAGTTCCAGACGTCTGATTTTGGGCAGACTTGTCATTTTTGACCCGTTTAGTGTCCGTTCGGAGTCCGTTTTCCGCGTTTCAAGTCTCGTTCTTCTCAGATTTAGTTCCTCTACCTGTTCACAGTAATTGTATGTTGTTCTGAGTAGCTCCTTGTATTTGATCCTTGTGTTAGGACCCCATTCTGTTGCAGCTCTGGGGGTTGCGGAGGCACGTGGGCTTGCCGATCATGCCCCATTACTCCCGGTTTTGCGGGTAGAGTGGCTTCCCTTAGTTAATTACAAACATTAATGCATATCTGAATAAAATTATAGATCCTAGGGTATGGCATGAATCCTGGGACCTGAAAACTAGATTGAATGATAGATCCTAGGGTATGGCATGAATCCTAGGACCTGAAAACTAGATTGAATGATAGATCCTAGGGTATGGCATGAATCCTAGGACCTGAAAACTAGATTGAATGATAGATCCTAGGATATGGCATGAATCCTAGGACCTGAAAACTAGATTGAATGATAGATCCTAGGGTGTGGTATGAATACTAGGAACATAAAACATGGAAACAAATGTCTTGAATGCTTGAATTGTAGTCTTGGATAAGTGGATAAAATAATGATAATTGCCTGTAATTGGACAACAGCTGCCTGTGAAATGTAGAGTACTGTTACTAGTAACTGTTGCATGTAATTTCTGTTGGTTGGAATTAAATACGAGCCTCTTGTATAGAAGTTGGAAAGAAAAAGAAGTTGAATGTCAGAACACGTACTATATGCGAATAAACCTGAAATAATGATACCTAGTATGGCTTGGCCTGAGAAACATGAGCATGAACCCTACGGGGAATTAGGAGTAGAACTCCTAGAAATAAATGGGATGGAAATGGAAGAGTGAATTGGAAAGTTTGTTGTCTCTTGGGTACGTAGTACCAGGGAAAGCACCTATTACCCCTTAGTGCAGAGGAGAGCCAGCCGCCCTAGGGACCTGGGGTTAGGTCTGGCCACTTTGTATCGACTCTTGGCCCTCGCGTACACCGTACCGGGGAGAGCTATTAGTGTATTGAGGGAGCTAGCCACCCCACGGGCCCTAGGGTTCTGTTAGCCCTCCTACATCGACTTGTTAGGCCCGTTGGGCAAACCAGGGTAGTTAGGCGAGGGTGCGCAGACTGTGGAGGGGCAAGACCCCTGTTTGGCTACTGTAGAGGAGCTGGACCCCTGTTACTGAGAGGGCTCTGCCCTATACTGGTTCCGTGCTGTGCTTTGGGCGCACCCGTTAACGGAAATGACTGACCGCGTGCCAGTGCGGGGTAGCTACCCGTGCGTTTATCGCGCGTGCTGTAGTCACCGTTACGTCTGTCAATGACCTTGGGGTGGTTGACTGAGGGTAGGACCACCATGGGGGACTCTCCCGTCCAGGAGAGCACCACGTGTTACTTCTACTTTTTGGAAAATACTGTAATCAAGATCGTTCCCGCAAGGAACATTCAAGATCAAGAGAAAGATCTGAGAAATAATTTAATAATGAATAAGTGGAAAAATAAAGGAGATTAAAAATATAACAGCTACTGTCCACCTTATTGTTTTCTTAGCTTTTGGTTGCCACTCTACTCAGCGTTTCGCTGACGTGTCACCTTTGTTACCTTTTCAGGACCAGGTGTTGAGCAGCCACAGTCGGTGGCTGCAAAGGGTGCTGGGCCTAGTAGAGCCCAGTAGTGTTACTTGTGTAGTACCCACTATACTTTTTCTTCTGTTGTAGTGAGTAGTTTCTGTTACCCCTGTACTCTTTTATTGTAAGCTTCCTGTTTATGTACATGTTTATTTCTTTACTGTTGTGGTGGTGTATACTGTAGTAGTTCTTTTCTTTACTGCTGTATTTTATTACTGCTAGTTATATACATGGTGAATGTGGTTTATTTTACTACTCTTTTGGTTACTTTCTCGTTGGACGACTGGGTCTTGGGATCAGTCGAGTCGGTCCGATTCTCGTGTCTCGTAGGGATTCGGTAATCGAGTCGTAACGACAATAGTAGGGATTGAAATGTAAATATTGAGAAAAAAAAATTATTCTAACACTATCATTGTTAGAGCCCCTGCCCAGTTAACAGCTAGCTTTAATGGTTAGTTGGGGAAGGGGGTACTATAGCACCCCAAACCCCTAAAGGATAGTACCACATTGTGAACTCAAGAGAGTTGAAGTGATATATAGGGGCAAAGGCATGCTAGTAGTTAACATGGGTTTAAGCATTTTGTGATAATTGGTAGCAAGTCCATAGAGGCTTGTGGATCAACGATGTTAGCTAGTTAACAACCTGGTGGTGTGCTTGCAATGGAACTTGATACGTCATAGAAATATTATTTGAATACAATTCCCCCTAGTAGAAGGAAAGGGCTACTCAAGAGCTGGATCCATCACTAGTAAGATGGCTAGTAGGTAAAGTCACCCTTATGATGGAGCCACTACTACTACTAGGAAGGGAGCTTGGGTCAGCCACAACAAGGACATTGTGATCCTAAAGTGGGGAGAATGTCACACCCCATGCACCCTAAAGATAGTACCACATAGTTTACGCAAGAAAGTTGTAAATGATATGTAGGAGTATAGGCATGCTACTAATTAACATGTGCTTAAGCACTTTGAGTTGATCGATGGTAGGTATAGAGTGGCTTGTGTCTTATGTTAACAGGTAGCAACCTAGTGGCAATCTCAGAATGGAACACGAGGCATCACAAGCACTAGTAATGGCACAAGAACCAGTTGGCAATGCAGTGACCTGGTATGATGAGATTAGGCAAAGATACATGCCCTTTGGCTTGTTTTTCGTTGTTTCAAGGACTCAAAACTATAGTTTCTTATTTGTCTTGTATATTGTTGGGGAGAGAAAAAGTGGAGGAAGCAAGGAAGGTAGATGCTTTTAGTTAGGATTGACTTCTAATACCATGTTAGAAGAAATGATTGAATTGTTTGTTCTAGGAACCCAAATTCTCATTATAATAGAGGTTTGGAGAAGTAGAAGGGGACCCTAAAAAAAGAATAAAATGCATAAAGTAGAATAATGAAATAAACATCTTTCTCAATAGGGTGCTCCTAACCCAAGTATTTTGGGGAAGGGTAGAGTAGATATGTTCGCAAGTCTAATTAATTTTTGTTACCGAAGGATGTTGATTTAGGAAGATAAAAATAAGGGATTTTTACATAAATGCCCCTATAATCTTTTGATAATATATATACCCCTCGATTCTTGGATATTATATAAACACCCTTGAAATTTATCTCCGTTAACAGATATGCCTTTTAATTAGTTTTAACTTTAATGATCATTAACTGTGGGTGAAAGTTTTTATATAAATACCCTTGTAATCTTTTGATATTACATACATACCCCTAGGTTTTTTGATATTATATAAATGCCCCTGAAATCTTGTTCTCATTTACATTAGATACCATTGAGTGAACTTCCATTAGTTTTAACCTCAATAGATATGACCTTTCATTAGTGTGTCATTAGCAACTTAATTGAAGTTTATTTGAACTTAATTTTGGTATCATGACCTTTGGTTAACTTCAATGGTTGATGCATTATCTGGGAATGCAGGAAAAATCTGAGTCATCCACTGACTCTGCATACATGTCGAGCCACAGTACCACCTACACCTCTTGCCATCCCCTCTCAATGTCCCTCTCACAACCCTAATTGAGCAAAACAAATCCTAACCCTCCATCTTGTTAGTCACTCACCTTCCATGCTCAACAACTTCTCCATCGCATCACTGCACATCATGCCATCGGTGATCCAAGTAATCACCACCATTGCCCTCATCACATCGCCACGCATCGCACCAGCATAGCTCTCTCTCATCATGCTATTGTGCATTGCCCTTTAGGAGCAAAAATGTTAATTTGACCCAAAGTTAACAACCATTGATGTTAAAACTAATAGAAGTTAACTCAAGGGTATCTCATGTACATGGGAACAAGATTTTAAGGGTATTTATGTAATATCCACAAATCTAGGGGTATGTATGTAATATCAAAAGATTACATGGGTATTTATGTAAAAACTTTCACCCACAGTTAACGACTATTAAATTTAAAATTAATGGAAGGGCATATCTGTTAACAGAGCTAAGATTTTAGGGGTGTTTATATAATATCTAAGAACTCGAGGATATATATGTAATATCAAAAGATTATAAGCATATTTATGTAAAAACCCCAATACTAGTGGTTAAGGGGCATCTCCTTTCTGAAGAGGTCTAGTTTGCATTGGTGATGTTGCTATCTGGACTCAATTTAATAATGGTTCAAATTTCATATTCTAGCTTGATGGATGCCTTAGGGACTAATTCCCTGGGCAATTTACTTTGGGTGCAAAGTTGAAAGCTACAGTTCCTTCCTACTGATGTTCTGGTGTCCATGAGGTTGGATCTCAATTTTCTTATCTAACCGGTTGGGAATAAGAGTGCCACATGGCAGTCCAGTGGGCATCCAAAGGGGCGCCAACCCTGAGGATATTTGAGGTTGGCTTGAGGTTCAAGTTTTGTGGTGCTTTTAGTTGGCAACTCATCATAGATAAATTGCCTAAATTAAGCTAGAAGCGAGGTTAAGGACTATCAAATTAACACATAAAAAGGGTTAAGTGTAGGAAATAGATAAAAAGACCTAAAACATCACTTTTGTGCTAAAATCGCATAATTAGGTCATTAAATGAGATATTCTTTTAAATAATGTTAAATGGTGATCCAAGTGCAAATTGAACATACAAATGAGTTCAAAAGTGCAAATCAAAAGTGTAATTAACTTTCTAAATATTCAATTAAGCTTCTATAAAAACTTAGGTGCATTTGGATATCATTAAGGCCTTGCAATTAAGGATTTACATTTAGGTCCTTAGTACATCACATTTCATCCTTAGAAAACTAGCAAGGACCTATTTAATACCCATAGGGACTTATTTGCAATATCCTAGGGACTTCTCTGTCACTATTCCTTATCACTTACGGGCATCCCTACTATTTCTCTACCCCTTCGCTGAGAGGTGTTCCTTGCAAAAACACCAAAAGAAACCCAACGCAGCTGCAAGTCTTACGCACTATTCACGCGATGAACTCAAGCAATCCTCACCATCCTTCTTCTAGACCCTCTTGATCTACAGCTCTTCTTCGATCGAACCTTCGCGCGAATCCGCACGTGTGGTCACCCTTTTTCCCAGATCTGATCCAACAGTACTCCTTTGATTTCAATCTTCTTACACCCTCGCAGCTACATCCTCACCGCCCAAACCCCTAGCACCTAATCTCACCATTGCGGTGAGGTGAATCACTCCTTCACGCTACTTAAGCACCTCCTCTACCTCGCGCGCAAGGGATCGCTCCCTCCTCCTTGAGTGATCACTTTCATCTACTCTAGTTTTCTCCCCCATTCATCACTGTGTCAGTGACAGGGGCGCATCTCTCGTCCTCAATTTCGTTACTGCAATGATCAGCTGCAAGCCAGAGATCCCATTCCTTGATGGAGTCCTCCTCAACTCCCTTCATCGCTGCAGCCCAGGCATCCCATTTTTCCTCTAGATTAGGACTTTACATGCTTTCTAGAATAGTTAGATTAGTAATTAGTTTAGTGTAGTTGATTAGATGATCAAATTGTGTGATTGTAGTTAGTTTAGAGTACTGTAGTGTAGAATCCATGCATTCCACCTCCTTTGATCATTTCAGATCAGAGGAGATGAATTCACCCCCTTCCCATTGATCACATTTCTTCCCCTTCATATTTCCATTCCACATTCTATTTTTCCTCGATTTTAATTTCGCTGATCACCCAGCCATCAGGTCTAATTTCAGATCTGAGGACCTCGTGTCTCAGATATGAAATTAGTGCCAAAGACCAATTTGGGGGGTCTCCTACTCATTTCGCAAATCCACAAAGACCCCCCAATATTAGTTCACCAACTTGAATTGCTCGATCTTATTTAGAATGGTGTTTATTGCTCAAATCAGTGATTTAAAATTCATTTGGGTTTTATCAAATTCAATCGAGCTTTTTGACATTGGATGGGGTTGATTAGGTATATGCAATGATTCTAATGGTTTTGAGTTTTGTTTTGATTATATGGATGAGTATATATCTAAGTAAATCCTTATGTTGGAGAGTCTATCAAGGAAAATCAGTTAACTCTAATTTGAGATAGGACAAGTCTATCAAGGATTGAACCCAACAGGTCTTGATCTATCCACATGATTGCCTTGAACACCTATCAATGGTGTTCAAGGAGTTCAAGTGAAGAAATCAGTGTAAGACCCAAATTAAAAGCCCAAATGGGGCGACATTTCTTCCTCCATGCATTTACTTTCATAATTGTATGTTGGAAGTTTTGAGTGAGGTTTAAAAGATCTTTAGAAGAAGGTTTGAAATGTTTTATCAAAAGAGAATGAAGGTGGCATGGTATAGAATTGATTGTAGACCTTTTTCTTTGATTTTAAAATGATTTCCAGACTTAATTCACATCTGATTGGGACATTAAACATCCCAAATCAGACTTCACCAAGTTTGATCTTGGGTGTTTAATGTATCAAAATGCATTTCAGTTCTGGAATTGAGTTTTTATCATTGCAGCAACCTTTGGAAATTCAGTTAAGATGTCTGGAGAATTGGTTGCTGCTGTTGATCATTGTGCTGCAATTGATGCTACAATTACTGCTGCTGTTGGAGTTGATGTGGTTAGCAATAGTTGCTGAAAGAGACGGAGTAGTAGCTGGTTGGTCTAAATCAGTAGGATAGTAAAGGCTAGGATTAGGTTCTGTAAATGTTGTGTAGTAATTGTACAAATGGAATTTTAATTGCATTTGAATGGCTTGTAATTTGAATTCCAACTCCTTTGTCAGCTTACTTGCATGCCTAACTGTCCAAAATGAAAATTAATGGAGATCTAAGTTGAATTTCATGCGTAACTGCTTGCACTTCTTCCATATCATATGTTAAGCATAACTGAGCCCCCTTTACTGTCTATTCCAGCCTTCAAACCCTCATTTATGTCTTAAGTTCTCATTGAAAACACTCTTAAAGGCCTAAAATGTGCTTCACTTGTATATAAATAAAAATAATTTAAAAATTCCAAAACAAAATAAAATCAAGGTGATGAGAGTAGGATTAACTATTTCTTTACACATATGTCAAGTTTCAAGGTAAACTGAACCCTCGGCTTGGTAGAACATACCGGTCGACAGTTCAGTCTACCTTAAAACTCAATAAAAGACCTTAAACTAAAAAAATACAAAAAGACACACTCTCTCTCATCTCTTTCTTTCTCTCTCATCCCCTTCATCTATAAAAGATATAAAAATCATAAAAAGAAGAAAAATTGCAAAAATACCCAAAAAATACTATGTATAGTATGTATATACTTGTAAATATAAGTTATATAGTAAGCTATATGTATATGATGTAAAATAAATGTATAATAGGTGTAAATAACTTATATATATTATATATTGAAAATTATATATTAGGATAACTTAAACTGTATATAACTTATTTATATACTTAACTACTAATTATTTTAACTTATATGTACTATACACTAAATAAATCAATAAACCCCTATAAATAACCTTATTTGTTATTGATACTGTATATATGTATTTATATATGTATATAGTACATTATAACACGTGTAATATAATTTAATTATATATATGTAATAAATACTGAATTTATTAAGTTATTAGCTAAGTTATTAAGTTAAATTAAAATAAACAAGTAAATTAAGTTATAACTGAATTAACTTATATTGTATATTTGTATTATTGTATTTTAAGTAAATTAAGTTAATTTAATTGTATTTATAATGAATTATGTTATTTATAACTTAAATTATATGTATACACCCTAAATTTACCTATTTAAATGTAAATAAATATTGTAAAATACAATAAAAATGTGTATTAAATACTTTAACATGTATATTAACTCTGTACAGGGTCAATTAGACCATTAATTAACTAATTTATACGTTAATTAAGAAATAAACGCTGAAATTAGGATGTATTATTTACAAACTTTAGCTAATTTATTTATATAGTAAATATAATTATTTTTGTAAATAAACCAAATAATTATATAGCCCTATATAAGGGCTTTCCAAATATATATTTTATTTTAAAAATGGAATTAATTTGGGCCCTCAAATTGAGGGCGAAAAACCCCAAATCAGAATGGTTGCATTGGAAGCAGTAGCGCCTAAAGAGGTGCAACTATAGCACCACATCGTGAGTGGTAGAACGCCCAGTGCCACATAAATTATTTATCTTCCTATCCCTATCAGTCATCACGGGCACTGGGCACCCGAAACCCGTTACCCCTTATCCCTCTGAGCACTTGGCATATGGCATTGGTTTGAAATGAGATTGGTGTGTGCCGTGCGGGCCGGGGGCCTGGTACTGTGTGAGGGCTTGAATGAGCCCATTAACGAGCTTGAACTAGAATTAAGAGGTTAATTAACGAATCAGGGTGGCCTCAGTAGAGGTCTGGTCCCATCCGAAAGGGTGTTGTGTATCCCTGGAAAAGGCCGCCCACTAATTAAAAATCAAAATTTTTTTATTAATGAACAGTAACCATAGGTCTTAATTAATAAGGGGTTAACTAAGAGAGAATAAAAGAAGAAGAAGAGAAGCATGTATATTATATGTATAGGTATATATGTGTATATATGTATATGTATACTGTAAATAAATAATATGTATAATATGTATACGTAGTATAAGTAGTGTTTGAGTTATATATGTACGTAAATAACAGTATAGCTTTAGTAACAGACGAATCTATCATTGTAGATAGAATAAGTGTCACTATGGTCCCTAGTTTTTACCTTAGCTTATGTACATACTTTTTCCTAAGGTTTAGCAACATTTATACATGTCGTTATACATACTAAATATGTTACTATATATGTTAGTATATTAAGTTAAATTAGTTCGCTTATATATGTAAGTATTGTTATTATAAGTATAAATCAATAGTATATAGTACCTAATTATAGTGTTTGATGCTTATTCGTATATATTTGTTTGCAAGCATTTTAGTTTATTTTATTATACATAATTGAGTTATTATGTCATTCATTAATATTCATTAATTCATAATTGTATATAAAACCAATCTTTTTGGAATTAAAGAATAATATTGGACTTAGAGAGTGATGTATATCAATAACTGCATCCCAGTGAACAACCTAGAACAAACCAGTAAAAATTATGTAATTAAATAAAATTGACTCGATAATAGTTTGCATTTGTGACATATACCACAACAACGATGATTTTTTATATGAACCGTAATCGATCGCTTCATGACGTACGCTTGTGCGTGTGTGTTAAGAAGTGTCGTTATAGTCGCACTTGCAACGTCGGTTTTAAAGTAGAGAAACAGAGGTGAGTCCGAGTGTCGATCTCAGGGAGGCGTGAAAATTAGATTTTGCTTATCACTTGTTGTCACGGAAAGCGCGGAGTTTTGCTTGCGAGAGGTGCGATTTGAAAAGCGAGAGAGAGATAGAGAGAGAGGGAGAGATTGGAGTTAGATTTGTTTCTTGCTTGATCATGCAACTTAAACAGGAATTAAAATAAACAACTGAACGGAAAGTACTTCATTAATCATGCAACTTTAGTTCATAGCTTACAACATTAAATACATGCTAAAATAAAAGTAAAGGAAAGCTTAAAAGAAAGGAAGAGAGAGAGAGGGGGGGAGAGCGGCGAGGCAGCCACAGCAGTGGAGGAGGCTCCGTCGGCGGCTTATCGTCTCCGGCGATTTCAAGAGGGCCTAAAGCTAGCTAAGAGAGGGGTAGAGTAGTTGCAAGGGAAGTGAATGCCTTGAATGAGTAGTTGGAGGGGGTTTAAATAGGGTTAAGGGCTTTGTAAAAGAAAAAGGGGCTTTAGCGACGTCCGGGACGTCGCTAAAACGATTCCAAAAGCGTTGATGAAGTCCTCCAGCCCGCCGGTCAACCGCCCGAGCTGTTCTTCTTCGTGCTCAATCCACATCCGCTTCTTCCTTGGATGCACTCGGATCGCGCCTTGGACGCACGTGTGCGCGGGCGTTGTCGCCCAGCGTGTGCACGCGCATGAGCACTCACGATTTGAGGGCACGTCGCGTGGCGCGATCATGGCCGCCCGCTACTGATAGGGCAACCCAATTTTGCCGCGCGCTCCTTCGTCTCCAATTTTACGCACCGCGCAGCTCAAACCCGCGTCGCATGCGTGCGGGCGTGCGCGCTAACCGTTGCGCCACGCCCGCGCTTTGTCGTGGTGACTGCGGGCGGGCGTGCGGTTCTCGACTGTCCGATCGAAGTTCGAACGGCTGAGATCTGATCTCAGCTGAAGGAAGAGGTGGCGTGTGGTGGAGCGAGGGTGATATGGCGCAACGAGGGTCGTTGATCACCAGATCAACGGTCAGAACTTCTTGGGCCCATTGTAGGAGCTCCGGATGTCGGATTTGGCCGATCTTGAGTCCGTTGGACTCCATTCATCGTTCTGAATCCATTCGTGTGGTCTGATTGCTCATCTGAGGTCTGCTTTGACAAGTGCTTACACAAATGGCCATTAATACAGTTTTATAAGCAATCTTGGTACATGATGTATGCAATGCTCCCATTCTACTTATGTTATGCCTTTTATTCTTAAGATGGGCCCTATTTAACATAATTGTCACCCCCTTGTGTAGTGTTATCATATCCCCATGCTTACTTCTTGCTAGTCCTTAGCAAGGTTTATTCTAACCTCTATTCTTTTTAGAATTTAAGAAGTAATTGTTTAGACACTTCGTCACTTGTCAATAGGAGGAAATATACCAAGATCTTAATCTACAAAGACTAAGCAGCGCCCGGGTGTCTGCCAAAATATGAATCACCCGAATCCTTGCATTAATGTATATAACTATACCTATGTATATGTATGTGTATTTATTTTTTTTTTAGAATTTTTCTTAGAATTCAGTGTGGGTTGGTAACTTTTTACGGCTACCCAACCCACCCAAAACTCGGTCAAAACCCTAAGTGCTAAGCATCTTGGTGTGAAGATTATGATAGACTCACTTAACAGTAATTTAGACATACTTTGGGTTTCTATGCCCCTAGGTGACCGGAAAAAGAAATATATTTGCCTGAAGGTGTATTTGTTCGATTGGTAGCTTTCTCCCTACGTTTGTCTTAATTGGGGTCAACACAAGGATTTTTTCAGTGTATATCTCCCCGGCTTGTACTACTTCCCCTCTTCTTCCTTAAGTGTTTTGGTTCTTTTTGTGCAGTTATTGAGCTGGGCTCTGGACAACTGACCAATGGGCTATTACCCACGATCACTTGCCAGCCATACTCGTGCGGTGAAGTGTGATTTATTTTCTTTTCTTCTCCTTTTTTTTTCCGTAGGTGGCTTCCCTGATCTCAAATGTACCTAGAGGCAATGAAGAAGAAATGGTTTGTGACTGGGTTCTGGACAACCTGCCAATGGATTGTTACCCACGACAACTTGCCAGCCATACCACCCTAGAGTGTTCATTAGCTACCCAATTTCTGTCAAAATCTCCGAGGAGTGAGTCTGTGCAAAAATGTGTGCAGATGCTTAGACTGAAAGTTTTTCTGAGTTAGAGGGTGAATTGATAAGTCGTATACTTATCACCTTATTTAGTAGGTGGATTAGAATAGTTTAAGGTTGCAAGGATTCGAAGCTAAATCCATATTTTAACGGACACCAGGGCTGATTAAGCCTGAAGGCCTGAAAAGTCTAAGTGTTTAAGTTCTTTTTATATTATTTCCTACTATTGACAAGTTTCTAATGCCTAGGTTTTCTTCCTAAATTCAATTTTTTTTTAATTTTGTTTTTATTTTTATTCAGACTGATTAAATGAGCTCAAAATTATGCAATTTACCACCCCCCCATGCTTAAATTGGACAATGTCCTCATTAGCAAGTACATGGATGCATAAGGGTTCAAAAAGATAGTACCTGAGTGACGTAAAATACCGGATCAGTCTGAATCCTCTGGGTTGCCTCCCAGGAAGCGTTGAGTTTAACGCCTCCAGCTGGGCGGTGCTCCGTGTCATCCCTCAACGAGGGTGACACTCTCCTTTGGGGGAACCTGGGCCAGGAAGTGCTTCAATCTTTGACCATTAACTGTAAAAGTGTGCCCAGTGTTAGGATCAGTGGTTTCAACCGTCCCATTAGAGTAGGGCTTAACCACCCGAAATGGTCCTGTCCATTTGGACCTGAGTTTCCCCAGGAAGAGTTTTAGGTGGGCATCAAATAGCCAGACTTGCTGGTTAGGCTCAAAGGTTTTTCTATGAATGAGTCGGTCGTGGACGACTTTCATTTTCTCCTTATGCAGTCGACTATTGTCAAAGGCGTCCCGACGAATTTCTTCGAGCTCAGATAATTGGAGCATCCTCTGCGCACCGGTTAACTGGGGATCCATGTTACATTGCTTGACAGCCCAGTAAGCCCGATGTTCCAATTCAACAGGAAGATGGCAGGCTTTGCCAAAGACCAGGTGATAAGGCGACATGCTTATCGGGGTCTTGAAAGCGGTCCTATATGCCCACAGGGCATCATCAAGTCGTGTGGACCAGTCTTTCCTGTCAGGTCTCACAGTCTTCTGTAAAATGTTCTTGATTTGTCTATTTAAGACCTCAGTCTGCCCGTTTATTTGCGGATGATACGGGGTAGCAATGCGGTGGTTCACCCCATATTTTCTAAGTAGGGCACGGAATTGGGAATGGATAAAATGGTTTCCACCATAACTGATCATGGCCTTGGGTATTCCAAACCGAGAAAAGATGTTCTTAACAAAGTCCATGACAGTCCTGTGATCGCATCGGCGGGCGGCGACGGCTTCAATCCATTTGGAAACATAGTCTGCTGAGACCAAGATGTACTCGAAGCCGTTGGATGGTGGAAAGGGGCCCATAAAATCGATACCCCAAACGTCGAAGATTTCGACAATCAAAATTGGCTGGAGGGACATCATATCTTTCTTGGTCATGGTCCCCAACATTTGGCAGCGAGAGCAAGTTTTGGCAAAGTTGTGTGCATCCTTAAATAGGGAGAACCAGTAAAATCCAGACTACAAACCTTTGCAGCTGTTTTCTTTCTAGAGAAGTGGCCGCCACAAGCCTAGTCATGACAGAATGAAAGCACACTCTGAACTTCGTCTTCGGGGATACACCTCTTGATGATTTGGTTAACACAGAGGCGAAACAGCATGGGATCATCCTAGAAATAGTGCTTGGCCTTAGCCAAGAACCTGTCCCGTTGCTGTCTGGACCAGCTATGCGGGGTTTGTCCTACAACCAGGTAGTTGACATAGTCAGCATACCATGGCATTTTCTTGTCTTGCACAGCCAGGATGTGTTCATCAAGGAAGGCATCAGATAGAGGTAGGGAGGGTCCAATGTGGTCTGGATGGAGTCTAGACAAGTGGTCAGTCACCACATTCTTTGATCCGGCCTCGTCTCGGATTTCCAGGTCAATTTCCTACAAAAGCAGGATCTATCTGATGAGCCTGGGCTTTGCGTCCTTCTTGGCCAACAGGTGCCGGATGGCTAAATGGTCGGTGTAAATCGTCACGTGGGATCCCAGCAGGTACGATCGGAACTTTTCAAGTCCAAAGATTACAACGAGCAGTTCTTTCTCTATGACTGTATAATTTTGTTGGGCCTCGTCCAATGTTTTGCTCGCGTAGTAGATCACCACAGGCTTCTTATCTTGCCTTTGTCCCAGAACAGTGCCTATGGCAAAATCCGATGCATCACACATAATCTCAAAGTCCTGGGACTAGTCTGGGGGTTGAAGTATAGGTGCGATGGAGACTAAGTCCCGGAGGGTGTGATAAGCCTAGATGCAATCAGAAGACATGTGGAATATGGCATCGTTGGCTAGAAGGTCGGTCAAGGGTTTGGAAAGCTTGGAAATGTCTTTAATGAACCTTCGGTAGAAGCCAACATGTCCTAGGAATGAGCGAATCTGTCAGATCGAGCTAGGTGGAGGAAGTTTGGAAATTAAATCAACCTTAGCTCGATCTACCTCAATGCCCCTATGCGATACGATGTGACCGAGGATATTTCCTTCTTGAACCATAAAATGGCTCTTTTCCCAACTTAACACCAGATTAACCTCGATACATCGTTTCAGGATTTTCTCCAAGTTGCTCAGACAATGGTCGAATGAATTCCTGAATACAGAGAAATCATCGATAAAGACCTCTAAGTATTCACCCACCATTTCTGAAAAAATGGCTAGCATGAAATGCTGGAAGGTCGCAGGTGCATTGCATAACCCGAACGGCATTCGACGAAATGCAAATGTGCCATACGGAAAGTGTATGTGGTCTTTTCTTGATCCTCTGGAGCAATTGCGACTTGGTTATATCCTGAATATCCATCCAGGAAGAAAAATACTTCTGCCCTGTCAATCTTTCAAGGATTTGGTCAATGAATGGCAAGGGGAAGTGATCCTTCTTAGTGGCCTCATTGAGCTTCCTATAATCAATACACACCTGCCATGCGGTGGTGGTGCGGCTGGGGATGGATTCGCCATGATCATTGGTGACCACAGTGAGCCCAGCTTTCTTTGGAACCACTTGAGTGGGGCTCACCCAAGGGCTATCGGAGATAGGATAGATGATGTCGGCGTCAAGCCATTTGATAATTTCTTTCTTAACGGCCCCCCTCATGGTAGGGTTTAAACGTCTCTGCATCTAGTGGGAGGGTCGTGCCCCGTCTTTCAGGTAAATCTTATGAGTGCAATAGGTGGGGCTAATTCCTCTTAAGTCAGAAATGGTCCAACCAATGGCGGCCCGATGTTCTGAAAGGGTCGCAGTCAATCTGAGTTCTTGATCCTTGGTTAGATGAGAATTAATAATCACTGGGAAGGTCTGGTCAGGTCCCAGGAAGACATACTTGAGGTTCTCGGGCAATGGTTTAAGTTTAGGTGCGGGTGGAACCACAGTCGATGGGAAGGGAAAGGGCGGGAGTTGATCAACATCGATCTCCTCAAATGGTGTCGTGTGATGGTACTCAGCCTTACAGAGGTCCACAGGTAGTGATGGTGACAGGTCAGAATAGTCATTACGGGTTTGGTGGTTTGATACAGAACTGAGGGTGAGGCATTCCTTGATCAGAGTTTCCATGGGATCATGTTCCTCAACGCAATCGCAATCAAAAGACTTTGTCGCCCGGAAGATATCCAATTGCATTTTCATGTCCCCGAAGGCGGTTTCCATACATCCCGTGTCACAATCAATGTTTGCCTTAGTCGTAGCTAAGAAAGGTCTGCCTAAGATTATGATTGTGTTCTGTAATTTTTTAGGAACTTCCATGTCGAGCACCAAAAACTCGATCGGGAAATAGAAGTCCTTGACCCGTACAATCACGTCCTTGACAACCCCCTTCGGGGTTTTCACTGATCTATCAGCCAACTGGATGGTGACAAGGGTTGGTGTCAACTCTCCAAAACCAAATTGGTGGTACAGGGTTGTTGGAATCAGATTGATAGAAGCACTTAAGTCCAAGAGCGCTCTATCAAATGTCATGTCCCCGATATTATAGGAAATCAGGGGCGCTCCTGGGTCAGTTCGCTTGAGTGGAAGGTTGCTTGATATTATGGAACTTGCTTGTTCAGAGAGCACAACCTTCCTAGGTGCTTGAGGTCTCGGCTTACGCTTGGGTGTACAGGCATCCTTTAAAAACTTAGCGTAAGCAGGGATGTGTTTGACGGCTTCAAGGAACGGAATATTAATCTGTACTTGCTTAAAGATTTCCAATAGCTCCTCAGTTTCCACAACATTCTTCTTTTTCTTGATTGTTTCCAAGGCCTCAGGGTAGGGTGTCTGAATGTGGATTGGTTCTATTTCTGGGTCCATGGTTGGTGCCTCTTCTGAGTCGGATATTTCATCGGGTGAAGTCTCGGGGAGAGTCGGCCATTTGGGATCCTGGGTTTTGGTGCCGCTTCTCAAGGTCACCGCATCCGCAGAGGCATTGGGGCCATGGGTTGATCCTTGAGAAGACAAGGATGAAGAAGCACCAAACCCAGGGGGTGTTTGCGGGGTTGGCTGGACCATGTGAGCCTGCCCGGGATTGCCTTGGAACCCTTGCAAATTGGGGCCTCTGTTAATTATGTTTCGCGGGTTCGGTTGTGGCTGGGAAGGTAGGGATCCTTGTTGTTTACAATCTAAGAGTTGGCTTAACTGCCCCTTTACCAAGGCCATTTCCTCCTGATGTTTCTGGTTCATGTCAGCCATCATCTTTATTAGGGTGTCCATTTGATTTTGTGGGGGAGGGGCCACCCTATTCTGATTGTATTGGGGTCTAACTGGTGGTCCTTGCTGATAGGGGGGCAAGTGTGGCTGCTGGTTTGGCCTAGGCTGGTTTTGAAATTGCAGTGGTTTATGGTTTGTCCAACCAAAGTTGGGGTGGTTACGCCAGCCAGTGTTGTAAGTGTTGGAGAAAGGGTCAGGTTTCGCATAACCTTGGACAACTTGCACATCTTCAAGGATAACCGATGTTGATGAAGAGGGAGGGGAGTAATCAAGGGTTGAGGGATGATGAGAACCTCATCATGAGCCATAACTAGCTCATTTTGACCCAATACAAAGTATAAAAGCTCCTACATAACTCAAGGAAAGGCTTAACTCAGAGAATTCTGAGTTTAAGGAGAAAACAAGTCATAAGGGGTAAAAATGCAATTTTACCAGTATAATCTGCATTCAGGGTAATTCAGGGTCCAAACATAGGTCAAAGCAACTTAATAAGAATAAAAGTGGGATGAGATGATCTAGCAAGGGCTACAGCAATTCCAAGGAACTAAATGATAATCTGTAACCTTAAAACAAACCCACTTCAATTCACGAGGTTCAAGGCAAAGAAAAAATGGAATAAACCCTCTAAAATTCATAGAAAAATAATCTCTAGGGTTTAGAACCTTCAATTTGACCTTAGGAACCCATCTCGACCTACATTGAGAACCATACCCAATTAATAACTTAATTTGGGTTTTTGCGTAAATTGACCAGTCAAACAAGGTTTAATCTAGAAATAAAATTCACCATCAGATTCCTTAGGTCCTAATTAGTCATGTATAAAAACTTGAGCCTAAGAAGAAACCTTCTTGACCAACTTTACACTTTGGTCCTCATATATTTACTTTTTGGCCCTGAACTTTTGAACCCTCGCATTTTGGCCCCTAACTCTCCTTCGTTCTTTGCGTTCAGGTCCCCCCTGCAAAACCTGCCAGCACCATGCTCCGGCGACCTTGCGCGGAGCATGGCGCCGTGCAGGGTGAGGGGGAGAGTCTGGCAAGTAAACCGGGGGTGCCCTGCGTCGTCAGCCGTCGCAGGGACACCCCCCTGGTCGCTGTAACCCCCCATACCGGCCGTGCGAACGCACGGACGGTATGGGTTTCCATCTCCGGCGTCCTCCGGCGAGGGAGACACTTCGTCTCCCTCCGCCTTCCTCCCTGATTCGGTCCCTATAAATACCCCCGTCGCTCCACCGTTCTTCCCAGCTCGGATCTGACGGAGAAAACCCCCAACTTTCCTCTCTTCTCACTCCGGCAGACGCCCACCAGCTCCGGCGGTTCTTCCTCCTCCTCCTCTTCGCTCTGCCGCAATACCAGCAGCAGAGACTTCTTCCCCTGCTCTTCCCGCGCCACGCCGCACCCAGCTGGCGCCTCTTCGGCCCTCTGCTCGCCGCCGCCCCTTCCCCCGGGCATCTTCTTCTCCGGCGACAGTCGATACGACTGTCGCCCTGCTCCGGCCCCTTTCGTCTCCGTAGCTAGGTCAGAACTTCTCCCCATCTCCCCCTCTTTCTTTTCCTCACTGTCTTTTATTTGATTAAACCCTCGACCGCTCCTGTCCACCGTCACCCCCTTCGTCTCTGGCCACCCTCCGGCGAGCCGCTCCCATCACCCCAGCAACCGACACGGCTCGCCGACCACCGCAGAACCTCCGCCTCCTCACCCTGATCAACCCCCGCCCCTCCACTTCCCCCACATCACCCTCTTCAACCCCACCGAACAAACCCATCTTCCGACCCACAGTCCGACCTAGGGCAGCCCTCGCACGCCGCCCCACGCCTCGCCACCACCCACACGAGCTTCGCCGCACTCTGGCGAAGCTCCCGGCACCTTCTGATTAGGCCGAGAGGCCGTTTTGCTGTGAGCAGGTCACCCGACCTCCGCCGCCATTGCCGTGCAGAAGGAGCTGCTTCCGCCTGCAGCTGCAGGCGCGCCACGCCCAGATTCGACTCCCAGGCCTTGCGAGGAATTTCGACAAAGCGTCAGGCTGCAGCTGAAGCGAAGCCCTCGCGCGAAGGCCTCGCGTAACGCCGCTATTACCAGCTGTCTCCTCCGCGTGGGCGCCAACTCGGGGTGGGACATTTAGTCCCACCTCGGAAATCTCTGAAGAGGCGCAGCGGTATAAAGTGAAAAAGTGCTGGAGGCTTATTGCCTCAGCACACGGGGTGAGGTCCCCTTCACCCGCCCGGTTACCCGGTCTCGTCCGCGCTCACGCCCCGCGGACCTGGCCCGACCCGACTTTGACTGACCTGCACTCCTCGCCCACCACGCACGCCGGTGGGCCTGGACCCGGGCGCGACCCGTACTCGGCTACCCGGCAGCTCTGGGAGAGCTATCCCATGAGCGGATTCTGTGAGAGAGAGACGCGGGGGGAGGGTAGAGATAGGTTTTGCCCCTCTCTCTGATCAAGCTGTGTAAGTGTGCAGGCACAGGTGAAGAAGAAGGACTGCGGAAGAAGAAGAAAGCTAAGGGAGACATTGTAGCAACAAGCGGTTTAAGTCGTCTGATTGGAAAATCAGACGACGTCCTGACAGGTAAAAGAAAAGAAGAAAGAAGCAGATCTGAAGAACAAAAGAACAAGGAAGAACAGCAGAAGAAGAAGAACAAAAGAACAAGGAAGAACAGCAGAAGAAGAAGAACAAAAGAACAAGGAAGAACAACACAGGTGAAGAAGAGGACCACAAGGAGATAAACACAAAAGAAGAACAGGAAGAACAAAAGCTAAAGAGGAGAAAGACAAAGAGAAAGAAAAGAAGAAAAGAAGAAGAACTCAAACTTTCATCTCTCTCCCTCTCTCTCTCTCTCTTTATTTTTTTTTTTGTAATAGAACATGTATATCTCTAGAATACAACTTGCTCCCTGAGTTCGACCTCGGGAACTCTCTTTTATTTTCCGAGTAAAAAAATTTATATATTTGAAATGATGGCAATAACTGGCTATACTACAACGCTATAACAATAAAACCCGGTTATCTCTCGAAGCCAACGTTTCATTTGGCGCCGTTGCCGGGGAGCAACGGCTATTCTAGAGGTAAACATTCCTGTTTCTCTTTTTAATTTTTGATAATCTCCCCTCTTTTGTGCAGCTACAGGAAATCAAGAAGACAAGCAACCGCACGACAACCACTCCGAGGACAGGTAGATTTTTCCTCTCGCTATTAACCCCTAAACTCTAAAGAGGAAGAAAAGAAAAGAAAAAGCAATATAGGGCTAACCTGTCTTCTATACTTAGTAACCATAAAGAGTTGCATGTTTTCAACTCATTAGTCCTGCACACTATTAAGGGTATTTAAGGGCTAACACATTCTTGCTTGAGCCCTAATTACCCAACAAAGAACTAACTGGACCAAGTAGAGCCAACATAAGATTCAACATTAGGGTTTTAGAGACACACTACTTAAATCAAGAATGGAGAAAATCCAAAAGAAGTGTGCCTAAACCATTGATTGAAAATACCTATTCAAAGAAAACCTAAAACAATTGGCTCTCTAAACACTTGAACCCTAAAAGACAAGACCTAAAAGCTCTCAAAGAAAATAAGAGGTAACGTTGACCCCTTGGGTCAACCAACCTTAAATTAGGTCACTCTTTGCACATAAAAGACTAAAGTTCAAGTGAAACCTTAAGCACCCTGATCTTAAAATTGGTAGACTTAAGAGGTCAAGATCCCCATTCTGGTCTACCTGGAACCGCAGTGACAAGAGAGGTCGGGTGGGGGAAACCCTGTAACCCGTGGGGACGCTCTACCGTGTAGGGGTCTTCGCGGGACTCTCCCTCTCTGGCTGCCCAGGTAATTCTCAGGTGGACGATCTTTCTGATCAAGGGGTCCATCTGCCCCGCACCTCTATAGTCACCCAACACATTTTTGGGTGTCTTGATTGGGTCCAGCACCTTCTAAACTTACCTCTTCCAACAGTGCATGTATGGAAGGAGGTCCTTAAGACCACCCTTAAGACCTCCTTTAGAAATTCGCTCTCGTCAAGGCCAAGCCTCGACGCCCGTGTTTGTGCAGCAACACCCTCACATTATTCTCTCTTCTGATTCAGAACCAAGTTCTTCTTCTTCCCCCATCATGGCTCAGCCAGTTGAGGAAGAAAATAATCTGGAACACCAGCTCTAGCGACTCAATGACCTCTTCCAAAACTTCGTGCACCCACCACAGCGTCCTATGATGCGGGACCACTACAATCCTGCTGCGGTGGCCATTGAGCCTCGAGTCAGAATCCCGACTGGAGGACCTGATTCCGAATTAAAGCCCAACATGATTCATGCTATACCTAAATTCCATGGGCTTAATTCTGAAGATCCCTTCCAGCACATCAAACAGCTAAAGCATCTGGCCCACACTTTTGGATGAGATGCGCAAAATCGGGATATTCTTCTCATGAAGATGTTCTCCTTTTCTCTTATGGACAAGGCCGCCCATTGGTATCAAACTCAGACCCGGCCGATCAACACTTGGGAAGAACTTCAATCCGAGTTTTTGAAAAAGTTTTTTCCCGTTGGTCGGACCAATGCCTTGCGCCATCAGATTACACACTTCACTCAACAATCAGGAGAACCTCTCCATGAGGCATGGGATCGTTTTCAGGATCTCATGAGAAAGTGCCCCCATCACGGAGTTCCTAAATGGGAACAAGTCCAATCTTTTTACCAGGGACTCCGTGAGGACATCCGCCTTTTCGTCAATGCAACTTGCGGAGGAAACATCATGGGTCAACATGAAGACACCGTATGGGAGATTCTCGAAAACATGTGCGAGAACTCCATCAACAATGACTCCATGGGATTATTCGACAGGACGAATACCCGCGTAGCGACGAATCTTAAGGGAGCACATGAGACGCAGGGCCTGTCCGCATCAGTCGACCTGGAATTAATGGCCAGTCGATTGGACAAGGTCTCAATCATTGAAAAGAAGGTGGATGAGCTGACTCAGCACTTGCAGCGAGCCACCTCCGCGTGTAACTCCTTTGCACAACCTCCTTCCACACAGGAGACTGTGCAAAACATCCTCCACCGATCTTCCCCTAGGATGGATCCATATCCATCCCCATCTGATTCTTGGATCGGAGGATCATCCGATCCTTGCTACACCAGCCGGGGGAACTCCATTCCCCCTTTCCCTGATTCTCAGGAGGTTCCTCAGATCTGCGAGGACCTCAACGCCATCCAGAATGACCCATTCTCCAACACTTACAACCCTGGATGGCGAAACCATCCCAATTTTCAGTGGGCGGGAAGTTCCCAAACCCAAAGACCACCTTTTCAGTCCCGCCCACAGCCCTCTCGTCATTACCAGCCGCCTCAGCCTCAGCCCAACCCTACTTATCCATCAGGGCCAAATCAGGATCAAATGTCCCTAATCCTTCAGACTCTGGCTGACATTCAAAAAACGAATGCGGCTATTCAAAAACAGCACAAGGACGAACTTACAGAAGTTAAAACTCAACTGGCCCAGTTGGCAAAATCTCGCCAGCCAGGCACACTCCCTTCCCAACCCCTTCCTAACCCAAATAACGTGCCAACCCAAAAGCGCGTTATGAATCCAAATTTAGGCCATGCACAATGGATTTATCAGGCCCCTACTGCTCCATCTCCAGACGAGATGGAGGCTTCAACTTCTTATGCGGGATTTCAGCAGCAGCCACCCCTCTTACAAAACCCAAACCAAAATCAGGCCGGATTAAATTCTGTAACAACACGTAGTGGTAAAACAACTCAAGACCCGCATTATCCAAACCACTCCAAGCCTGATAACCATGACCCTAGGATAGTTATCCAAGATACCATTGTCCCAGATCCACAACCTGGACCTATCCTAGAAGAACCAACCAAGATCCCGTTTCCCGAGGCCTTGACCAAGGGAAAGAAAACCACCAAACCCGTGGCCCCTGAGGAGGACCTGGTCAAGCTCTTTGAGCAGGTCCACATAAACATCCCCTTGATGGATGCAATCCGCCACGTACCAGCTTACGCACGATTTCTAAAGAATATATGTACACCCCAGCGTAAGCCGCGAACCAAGGGAGGGAGCCCAATTGTTCTGTTAGAGCAAGCCAGCTCTGTAATCCTCAGTAGACTCCCACCCAAGGCAAAAGATCCTGGTACTCCCCTGATTTCCTGCAAGATAGGTGGTACCCAATTTGATAGAGCATTGTTAGACTTGGGTGCATCCATAAACCTGATACCCACATCCTTACTTGACCATCTAGAAGAATCTGAGCTAAAACCAACCGAGGTGACATTACAATTAGCAGATCGATCTATAAAGTCACCAAAAGGGATTCTCGAGGATGTTATCGTAAGAGTGCGGGATTTCTATTTTCCAGTGGACTTTATAGTCTTAGATATGGATGCACCTGAGAACCCTAGGGATACACCAATCATTCTAGGGAGACCTTTCTTGGCTACTGCTAGAGCCAACATCAGCTGTGAGGAGGGCCAAATAGAGCTTAAGTTTGGAGATCAAACACTGAAAATTGATATCTTTAAGGCCCAACAAGGAATTAATTGCGGCCTCATCGAACAAATTTGTGACATCAGGACCTTGGTTGATGAATCACACTTCCAGGATGACGCGATTATGCCTCATCAACCACAGAAGGATCTTGACCCGCAAACAGAGGAGTCGAATCCAGATATGAATAACCCAGTAACTCCCACCCTCGAACCTCACATCTATACTGAACCACCCGCTGCTGCTGATAACCCCATCCTCGAACTGAAACCCCTTCCTGCTCACTTGAAATACATCTTTTTGGGTTCTAATCAGACCCTTCCTGTGATTATCAATTCCAACCTCAGTCCTGAACAGGAATTCCGTCTGATTGTTGTCCTCCAGCAACATCGCAGAGCCATCGGGTGGACTCTCGATGATTTTACTGGAATAAGTCCCTCTTATTGTACTCATCATATCTATTCAGAAGAGGGCACACGACCTTCTCGTGAAATGCAGAGACGCTTAAACCCCAATCTGCAGGAGGTCGTGAAAAAGGAGATCATCAAGTGGTTAGATGCCGGAATCATCTACCCGATCTCCGATAGTCGTTGGGTGAGCCCAATTCAGGTCGTGCCCAAGAAGGCAGGACTCACCACTATAACGACTGAGACCGAAGAAATCATTCCTACCCGATTAGCCAACTCGTGGAGAGTCTGTATAGATTACCGCCGACTCAATTCCTCCACGAAGAAGGACCATTTCCCACTACCCTTCATTGATCAAATTCTCGAAAAACTTGCGGGAAATAGGTTCTTCTGCTTTCTTAACGGGTACTCCGGTTATAACCAGGTGGCAATCCATCCTGAGGACCAAGAAAAGACCACATTCACCTGCCCCTTCGGAACATACGCTTTCCGAAGGATGCCTTTCGGTCTTTGCAATGCACCCGCTACTTTTCAGCGATGCATGCTTGCCATATTCTCAGATATGGTAGGTGATTATCTGGAAGTCTTCATGGATGACTTTT
The DNA here is from genome assembly GCA_037157565.1 of Thalassia testudinum. Classification (NCBI taxonomy): domain Eukaryota; kingdom Viridiplantae; phylum Streptophyta; class Magnoliopsida; order Alismatales; family Hydrocharitaceae; genus Thalassia; species Thalassia testudinum. The sequence continues at coordinate 15,668,020 of JAZHRO010000015.1, read as the reverse complement.
CAGTTTTCGGAGCATCATTCGACGATTGCCTCCAACACTTGGTCCAGATACTCAGGCGGTGCATCGATGTGAATTTGGTTCTTTCCTGGGAAAAGAGCCATTTCATGGTGCCTGAGGGAATTGTCCTGGGACACTCAATTTCGGAGAAAGGTATCCAAGTGGATCGAGCTAAGGTTAATATGATTTCTCACCTTCCTATGCCTAGCTCGATCAGGGACATCCGTTCCTTTTTAGGGCATGTCGATTTTTATCGACGATTTATCCCTGATTTTTCAAAAATCGCACGCCCCCTGACCACTCTTCTCTCCAAGGATGTTCCTTTCGAAATTTCCAAGGAATGCACTTAAACATTTGAAATCCTGCGTGATCGAGTCACCCAAGCCCCGATCCTACAGTCCCCTGATTGGTCTCAACCCTTTGAGATCATGTGCGATGCATCCGACTTCGCTGTAGGAGCGGTTTTGGGGCAGAAAATTGACAGGAAGCCTGTGGTCATTTACTATGCTAGCAAAACACTCGATGAGGCTCAGCGTAACTATACGATTACTGAGAAAGAGCTGCTAGCTGTAGTATTTGCCCTAGAAAAATTCAGATCGTACCTTCTGGGTTCCTGTGTCATCATATACTCGGATCACACAGCTGTGAGGCATCTCCTTGCAAAGAAGGATGCGAAACCTCGATTAATCCGATGGATCTTGCTGTTGCAAGAATTTGACCTTGAGATTCGCGACAAAGCGGGAAAGCAAAATGTGGTAGCTGATCACTTGTCCCGTCTTCCTTCTGAAATAATTGACCCTCCCGGACCCATCACTGAGAATTTTCCCGATGAGCACCTACTGACTATTGGTACTAGCCTTCCATGGTTTGCTAATGTAGTAAATTACTTGGCATCTCATCAGATCCCGTCCGATTGGCCAAAGGCCAAGAAAGACAAATTACGCTCCGATGCCAAGTATTACATTTGGGAAGACCCGTACCTCTTCCGCATAGGTGCCGATCAGATCATCCGGAGATGTGTCCCGGAAGGGGAATTCAACAATATCCTCTCTTTCTACCATGACCAGGCATGCGGTGGCCATTTCGCCGGACATAAAACCGCATCAAAAGTCCTCCAGTGCGGCTTTTATTGGCCCACACTGTTCAAGGACGCATACAATCACTGCAAGGCATGCAGTCGTTGCCAGACTTTGGGCAACATGAGCCATCGCGACATGATGCCTATGCAACCGATTCTAGTATGCGAAATCTTTGATGTTTGGGGGATTGATTTTATGGGCCCCTTTCCTGTTTCGGATGGTTTCGAATACATTCTGTTGGCTGTGGACTACGTGTCCAAATGGATCGAAGTCATACCGACCCGAACCTGTGATCACAAAATCGTTCTCAAATTCATTCATCAACACATTTTCTCAAGGTTCGGAATTCCTCGTGCAATAATCTCTGATGGGGGGACCCATTTCACAAATGCTCAGTTTAGGTCACTGATGACCAAATACGGGGTGTCTCACCGAATCTCTACTCCTTACCACCCCCAAACTAATGGTCTAGCTGAGCTGTCTAATCGGGAGATCAAGAAAATCCTGCAAGTCACTGTTCGACCTGACAGGAAGGACTGGTCGTCCCGACTTCCGGAAGCATTGTGGGCCTATAGGACCGCCCACAAGACCCAATTAGGCATGTCTCCCTTTAGGCTGGTGTACGGAAAGGCATGCCACCTTCCCGTAGAGCTGGAGCATAAAGCCTATTGGGCAGTACGAAACTGTAATCTAGGTCTTTCCAAGGCTGGGACCCACAGAAAACTCCAAATCAGCAAGATCGATGAATTACGCCTAGACGCGTACGAGAACTCGCAAATCTACAAGGAGCAGGTTAAAGCCTTCCACGACAAACACATCTCGAGAAAGATCTTTCATCCTGGTCAAAAGGTCCTACTCTTTGATGCCCGACTAAAACTCTTCCCAGGAAAACTGAGATCCAAGTGGGTCGGACCATATTTGGTCTGACAGGTTTTTGGAAAGGGAGCAATCGAAATCAGTCCACTCAGCCATGATTCTGAACCTTTCATCGTGAACGTTCAGAGACTCAAGCCGTTCATTGATGTAACTTCTACTGATTTGGCTGAAGCATCTTATATCCTCCTTTCCCCTTGAGCTTATTGCGCCCAGCCGATGGCGTAAAACTCAGCGCTTAACGGGAGGCAGCCCGTCATTCTCTTTGAAAACCTGAAACTTGTTCTGACACCTTTTTGCACTTGAGGTTCACCCTTGTAGACAGCCGACCTCACCTCAGATGCTTGCATCTGGGATTAGAAATCGTCCGCAAAAAAATTCAACCCGACCCATCCACTCATCCAAATTTCTGTCTTAAGGAATGAACTAAGTTAAATAAAAACCCCCTAGGTTACAATGAGGACATTGCAAATCTTAGGCATGGGGGGGGTATGAAAGTGCAAAACTTGTAAGAAAAGGTTTCAAACAAAAAATTCACATATGCCAAAAACACCATAAAAATTAAAAATTTTTTTTTTTTCGAAAAAGAATAAAAGAAGGAAATTTTGTGAAGGAGAAGGAGAAGAGAAACAAAATGAAAAAGGAGCACAAAATTATAAGAAAAGGTGATAGTCATTAGTAAGGAACTAAGGAATTAACCTAAGTTCTAGACCTCATTCAAGAAAATAACTGAAAAGTGCATAATGAGATTAGTAAGAACGCAAACCTTAGGCATTCTTGAATAGACTCTTAGTACCCATTAAGATCTAGACACTCCTCAAGAGGTTGAGGAAAATGAAAAGCTGAAGTATTAGGTCTAAGGCTTAGGGAGTATTTGGCCTCGTTAACTAATTTTTGGTTTACGGGACTCAGTAACCTAAGCACCCTCACCTCACACACAGCCTGGTTCAGTAAGCGTAAAAATCAAAATCATGCAGAAGCGTCACAAAATTCTGAAAAGAACACCTAGAATAGGAGCGGCCGATCGACACAAGTTGATTTGGACGAGTTCCCAGCGTGGAGAGGCGGGAATTCCCCTCGAAGATGCGTAACAAAATATCATCTCCTCGGTGCCTGTCTCTTAGGATATTTACATATCCTACTGGGGGCATGTAAGCACTCTGCTGATTCAGATTCCATGGATGGCATTATCTCGAAGTGTCAATTGCCAGGGTCTAGATTCGGCCACGGAACACCATGGATGGGATTATCTCGAAATCTCAATAGCCAGGGTTCCGGGGGTTGCCATGGGCGGTTCTATCTCGAAGCATCGATTGCCAAGAACCCTTGAGGATTGATGATGGGAGCAAGGAATCTGATACAGACCTGTTGAAAAGCCAATCCTAGGCTAGAACTAAAAAGAAAAAGAGAGAGAAAACTCTCCAAACAGAATAACTTTCTACCTCTCTCTTACAAAACGCACTACGAACTGAGCCAGGGCTAAAATCATTTCAAGCACGGGTGCTTTAACCACAAAGTCCAATAAACCTTAGGTTAATTCTTGTGGGCCTTAAAAACCTTTGCTAAAGACTGAGGCTAAAGCTAGACAGATTTGGATCTTGATTGGTACTAGAGTACCTTTTAGGCCTATGATCAGCATTCTAACCTAATCTAAGCTCAAATGAAAAAGCACTTATCTGAAGCTATTAAGAACTTAATGGCCTAGAACAAGGATTGAAACCTTAAGTTTTTTTTGCTAAGGGACTAGCAAAAGCTAGGCATGGGGGTATGATGAGAACCTCATCATGAGCCATAACTAGCTCATTTTGACCCAATACAAAGGATAAAAGCTCCTACATAACTCAAGGAAAGGCTTAACTCAGAGAATTCTGAGTTTAAGGAGAAAACAAGTCATAAGGGGTAAAAATGCAATTTTACCAGTATAATCTGCATTCAGGGTAATTCAGGGTCCAAACATAGGTCAAAGCAACTTAATAAGAATAAAAGTGGGATGAGATGATCTAGCAAGGGCTACAGCAATTCCAAGGAACTAAATGATAATCTGTAACCCTAAAACAAACCCACTTCAATTCACGAGGTTCAAGGCAAATAAAAAATGGAATAAACCCTCTAAAATTCATAGAAAAATAATCTCTAGGGTTTAGAACCTTCAATTTGACCTTAGGAACCCATCTCGACCTACATTGAGAACCATACCCAATTAATAACTTAATTTGGGTTTTTGCGTAAATTGACCAGTCAAACAAGGTTTAATCTAGAAATAAAATTCACCATCAGATTCCTTAGGTCCTAATTAGTCATGTATAAAAACTTGAGCCTAAGAAGAAACCTTCTTGACCAAATTTACACTTTGGTCCTCATATATTTACTTTTTGGCCCTGAACTTTTGAACCCTCGCATTTTGGCCCCTAACTCTCCTTCGTTCTTTGCGTTCAGGTCCCCCCTGCAAAACCTGCCAGCACCATGCTCCGGCGACCTTGCGCGGAGCATGGCGCCGCGCAGGGTGAGGGGGAGAGTCTGGCAAGTAAACCGGGGGTGCCCTACGTCGTCAGCCGTCGCAGGGACACCCCCCTGGTCGCTGTAACCCCCCATACCGGCCGTGCGAATGCACGGACGGTATGGGTTTCCATCTCCGGCGTCCTCCGGCGAGGGAGACACTTCGTCTCCCTCCGCCTTCCTCCCTGATTCGGTCCCTATAAATACCCCCGTTGCTCCACCGTTCTTCCCAGCTCGGATCTGACGGAGAAAACCCCCAACTTTCCTCTCTTCTCACTCCGGCAGACGCCCACCAGCTCCGGCGGTTCTTCCTCCTCCTCCTCTTCGCTCTGCCGCAATACCAGCAGCAGAGACTTCTTCCCCTGCTCTTCCCGCGCCACGCCGCACCCAGCTGGCGCCTCTCCGGCCCTCTGCTCGCCGCCGCCCCTTCCCCCGGGCATCTTCTTCTCCGGCGACAGTCGATACGACTGTCGCCCTGCTCCGGCCCCTTTCGTCTCCGTAGCTAGGTCAGAACTTCTCCCCATCTCCCCCTCTTTCTTTTCCTCACTGTCTTTTATTTGATTAAACCCTCGACCGCTCCTGTCCACCGTCACCCCCTTCGTCTCTGGCCACCCTCCGGCGAGCCGCTCCCATCACCCCAGCAACCGACACGGCTCGCCGACCACCGCAGAACCTCCGCCTCCTCACCCTGATCAACCCCCGCCCCTCCACTTCCCCCACATCACCCTCTTCAACCCCACCGAACAAACCCATCTTCCGACCCACAGTCCGACCTAGGGCAGCCCTCGCACGCCGCCCCACGCCTCGCCACCACCCACACGAGCTTCGCCGCACTCTGGCGAAGCTCCCGGCACCTTCTGATTAGGCCGAGAGGCCGTTTTGCTGTGAGCAGGTCACCCGACCTCCGCCGCCATTGCCGTGCAGAAGGAGCTGCTTCCGCCTGCAGCTGCAGGCGCGCCACGCCCAGATTCGACTCCCAGGCCTTGCGAGGAATTTCGACAAAGCGTCAGGCTGCAGCTGAAGCGAAGCCCTCGCGCGAAGGCCTCGCGTAACGCCGCTATTACCAGCTGTCTCCTCCGCGTGGGCGCCAACTCGGGGTGGGACATTTAGTCCCACCTCGGAAATCTCTGAAGAGGCGCAGCGGTATAAAGTGAAAAAGTGCTGGAGGCTTATTGCCTCAGCACACGGGGTGAGGTCCCCTTCACCCGCCCGGTTACCCGGTCTCGTCCGCGCTCACGCCCCGCGGACCTGGCCCGACCCGACTTTGACTGACCTGCACTCCTCGCCCACCACGCACGCCGGTGGGCCTGGACCCGGGCGCGACCCGTACCCGGCTACCCGGCAGCTCTGGGAGAGCTATCCCATGAGCGGATTCTGTGAGAGAGAGACGCGGGGGGAGGGTAGAGATAGGTTTTGCCCCTCTCTCTGATCAAGCTGTGTAAGTGTGCAGGCACAGGTGAAGAAGAAGGACCGCGGAAGAAGAAGAAAGCTAAGGGAGACATTGTAGCAACAAGCGGTTTAAGTCGTCTGATTGGAAAATCAGACGACGTCCTGACAGGTAAAAGAAAAGAAGAAAGAAGCAGATCTGAAGAACAAAAGAACAAGGAAGAACAGCAGAAGAAGAAGAACAAAAGAACAAGGAAGAACAGCAGAAGAAGAAGAACAAAAGAACAAGGAAGAACAACACAGGTGAAGAAGAGGACCACAAGGAGATAAACACAAAAGAAGAACAGGAAGAACAAAAGCTAAAGAGGAGAAAGACAAAGAGAAAGAAAAGAAGAAAAGAAGAACTCAAACTTTCATCTCTCTCCCTCTCTCTCTCTCTCTTTATTTTTTTTTTTGTAATAGAACATGTATATCTCTAGAATACAACTTGCTCCCTGAGTTCGACCTCGGGAACTCTCTTTTATTTTCCGAGTAAAAAAATTTATATATTTGAAATGATGGCAATAACTGGCTATACTACAACGCTATAACAATAAAACCCGGTTATCTCTCGAAGCCAACGTTTCAAGGGAGCAAATGTCCCTCCCTGGAACGTGGTCAGGGGTTGTTCCAAGTTCAGTTGGGTTAAGGGCTGGACCAGGTCAACATTATGCGCTCCCTTTGCTAGGGAGAAAGTCTGTATGGGGTTCCTGGTCTAGTTTAGTAGCTCATCAATTTTTTTGTCCACCAATTCCACTCGATCCAATTTCTTGGCAATGATGTCCATGTCAAGCATTCTAGAATTTGCTTGTACCTCATAAATCCCACCACGGGGTTGACTGGATTTGTTAAACTGGGTCATGGAGGCATTGTTGAGCGAATTCTCGCTCATAGACTCAAAGAGCTCAAATGCGCTCTCCTCGTCCTTGTTCAGGAAGTCCCCCCCGCATGAGGCATCGACGAAGTTCCGTAAGTTGCTGTCCAGACCGTGGTAGAAAATCTGGGCCAATTGCCACCTTGGTACTTCGTAGTGTGGGCATTTCCTCAAGAGTTCATTAAATCTTTCTCACACCTCATGAAATTGTTCCCCCCCTGGAGTGTAAAGGTAGTGATAGCTCTTCTGAGGGCATTGGTCTTTCCTATGGGGAAGAATTTCTTTAAAAATTCATGCCTCAGTTCTTCCCAGGTGGTGATGGGTCTACCTAGGGTTCTAAGCCAATGAGAAGCCTTGTCTCTTAATGAGAAGGGAAACATCTTGATTAGAACAATGTCAAGATTAATGTTCCTAGGTTTCACAATTCGTGCTATGCGATCGAGATCCTCTAAATGCTGGATGGGGTCCTCATTTGAGCTTCCATGAAAGTGGTTTTGGATCAGACTTAAGACATTCGGTTTCAACTCAAAATCATCTCCCCCTTCGGGGATCCTAAGATGCAGCTTGACTCTAATAGCGGAGGGATTATAGAAATTGCGGATGGGCCTCGGCTGATCCTGAAATGGTGGTATATCGAGTGGTGGTTGCTCTTGTATGCCTTGGAAAGGTGGTGGTGGTTGTTCTTGTGGGTTCTATAACCGTTGTATGGCCTGCATGATGGTGTGGATTTGTTGTTGCTGAAGTCGGTGGTTTGCATTAATTTGGGCTTGGATGGTGGCCATTGCGTATGGTGGGGGTTGATCCTCAGCCTCATCTACCCTAGGTTCCGTCATGTTCCTAACAGAATTGCGTCGCCTAGATTCCTACCCCAAGACACACAACTTGGGATGCAATGAGCATCTCCCGTGCATACACTAGAGAAGAACAGGAGGGGATGCAGAGAGCGACAGATGCTAGAAATGTGTTTCAATCAAGCACACAAGGCTAGTCGTTATGGTGTATTCCTTAGGAGACCTAGAAATCTCACAAAGGGTGATTAAGTCCGTAAGCACTGGACTCCCCTTCCCAAGGCTAATCTGGCCAGGTTGATTACGAGGGGATTGTAGGGAAGGTTCTTCCTTTAGCTTGCGCCTCCAGTTCTGTAGACCCCACAACCGCGGTCGTTTGACACTGCCCCGCAGCCTAGTCACCAGATTCTACCAAGGGAATGAAAGCCAAGTGCCTAGAGAACAAAACCTCACCTTTCGAGACTTAACTCAATCCTGCCTAGGGCACGTCTACTCAGTTTTAAAGGGCTAGGATAGTGCTTGTGCTAGGGTTATTTGATGAGGCGTTGATTGGGGTGGTGCCTCTTAATTTTCCACTTTCAAGGTGTGTGCTTCTATCAAAACATGATTTTCAAGTAAGGATTTTTTAAGATGTGGTGTCTTTTAGTGTTTCATCCTTACTTTAGTGCTTTTTAGGGTTGACGTGTCTTAATGTTTTCAGATAAGTTTCAGTGGGCACGTCAAGTTCTGTACACAATTCGGTGAAAGTAGATTTCCTTTTATTCTGTAGAGGCTCTAAAACCCTAATGTACTCATCCTAATGATCATGCAGCTTCTATTAGATGAGTCGATTTTAGGGTTAAGTGGTGCAGCCCAGGTCAACTCACGGTGGCTTCGCAAACACCACTCAAAAGAAAAAGAAAAGAACACTCCAAGAATTTATTCCGGATGTTAGAGTATACATTTTTTGTGAGGTGATGTGTTAAGGATGTGGGTCAAGCAATCATACACCACGCCCATTTTTTTCAATTTTTACAATTTTTTTTAGTTTTTTCACGCAAGCAAACAATCATGAGCGAAGAATTACTCACTATCGATCCTTGTTGCGCCTACTCTCTTGTTACCGTCGTGGAATGCATCGCTTCGCCGTCCAAGCGCCGAATTCCTGCAACCATCAAGTAAAAAGGAAACAAGGCATTAGATGATGTGAGAGTAGATGTGGAATGGAGGTGACAAAACAAATCCGTTACCTCGCTGGCAACGACGCCAAAAACTGACGTGCGCTTGTGCGTGTGTTAAGAAGTGTCGTTATAGTCGCACTTGCAACGTCGGTTTAAAGTAGAGAAACAGAGGTGAGTCCGAGTGTCGGGCTCAAGGAGGCGTGAAAATCAGATTTTGCTTATCACTTGTTGTCACGGAAAGCGTGGAGTTTTGCTTGCGAGAGGTGCGATTTGAAAAGTGAGAGAGAGATAGAGAGAGAGAGAGGGAGAGATTAGAGTTAGATTTGTTTCTTGCTTGATCATGCAACTTAAACAGGAATTAAAATAAACAACTGAATGGAAAGTACTTCATTAATCATGCAACTTTAGTTCATAGCTTACAACATTAAATACATGCTAAAATAAAAGGAAAGGAAAGCTTAAAAGAAAGGAAGAGAGAGAGAGGGGGAGAGCGGCGAGGCAGCCACGGCGGTGGAGGAGGCTCCGTCGGTGGCTTGTCGTCTCCGGCGATTATAAGAGGGCCTAAAGCTAGCTAAGAGAGGGGTAGAGTAGTTGCAAGGAAAGTGAATGCCTTGAATGAGTGGTTAGAGGGGGTTTAAATAGGGTTAAGGGCTTTCTAAAAGAAGAAGGGGCTTTAGCAACGTCCGGGATGTCGCTAAAATCACTCCAAAAGCGTCGGTGAAGCCCTCCAGCTCGCCGGTCAACCGCCCGCACCGTTCTTCGTGCTCGATTCGAGGCCGCTGCATGAGCGCCGTCCGATCGAAGATCGGACGGCTGAGATCTTCCTTGGATGCGCTAGGATCGCACCTTAGGCGCTCTTGTGCGCGGGCGTTGTCGCCTGGCGTGCACGCGCGTGTGAGCGCTCGCGATCTGAGGGTGCACTGCTTGGCGTGATCACGACCGCCCGCTACTAATCGGGCGACCCAATTTCGCCGTGCGCTCCTTCGTCTCCAATTTTACGCACCGCGTGGCTCAAACCCACGTTGCGTGCGTGCGGGCATGCGTGCTGACCGTTGCGCCACGCACGCACTTTGTCGTGGCAACTGCAGGTGGGTGCGCGATTCTCTTCGATCGGACAGCTGAGCTCTGATCTCAGCTGAAGGAAGAGGTGGCATGCGGTGGAGCGGGGGTGATGTGGCTCAACGAGGGCCGTTGATCACCAGATCAACGACCAGAACTTCTTGGGCCCATTGTAGGAGCTCCAGATGTCGGATTTGGCCGATCTTGAGTCTGTTGGACTTCGTTCGTCGTTCTGAATCCATCCGTGTGGTTCGATTGCTCATCTGAGGCCTACTTTGACAAGTGCTTACACAAATGGCCATTAATACAGTTTTATAAGCAATCTTGGTACATGATGCATGCAATGCTCTCATTCTACTTATGTTGTGCCTTTTATTCTTAAGATGGGCCCTATTTAACATAATTATCACCCTCTTGTGCAGTGTTATCACTTCAGTATGTTGATTTTTAGAAAGTTTGTTTTAGATGATTTGATCTCTCATAATTCTAGGGGATATGATTTGATTTGATTTGCGTTTGTTACTTAGTTTGCAAGATATGTTCTCTCTATAAAAAGGGAGTCTTCTTGTAACTTATTTCCTTGGAGTTAATACAATAATTTTTTCCACAAATCTCTTCTACAACTCCCCCTCTCTCCCTGTCTTCTTCTCAATTGCCAGCTGCCATCTCTCTCTTTCTCTTGGTCACGCGTGCTACCTCCATTGGCAGCCACTCTATTGCTGCCTATTTCCCTCGTGGGAGAGCCTCCATGCTTTCGGATCGCACCAAACTCAACATGGTATCAGAACCTTCGATCTAGGCTCTTCTCGGGAGATTCTCTACACACGTGGGAAGGAGCGAAGAGAAAGGCCCCGTTGTATATGATTTTTTCTGGAGGACCATTGACTTAACCTTCTTTTTGGTGACCTTATACATGTCCGAAGAAATGGAGCACCCTTACGCTGGCTCATGGAGTGTAGGAGCAATGGCACTGACTCAAATTGAGGGGGCACATGGAACCCTCTAGCACGTTGAGGAATGCCAAGTTCAACTGTATGGCTCTCAAGTGTAGAAAAAGAGGCACAAAGACTCCTCTCAACCTTCTAGAATGAAGTGATGGAAAATTCAAAGATTCATACTACTTGAGAAAGCACTTGAGGCGAAAGATGTAGCTAGGAAGAAGTTGGAGAAGAGAACCTATCAACTTATACAAAGATAAGACGACTGCTCCAATAGCCACAACTTCATAGGTTGCCAAAGAAGTAACGTCTATTGAGGTGACAAAAGGATGTACAGTCATATCAAAAGAAGATGGTGGAGTATCTGGCTGCATCATCACCGAGCCAAGTTAGCCAAGTCATCGTCCTCTCAGCCTTGACTTAAGGGGGAGTGTTGGGAATAAGAGTGTCACGTGGCAGTCTAGTCGGCATCCAAAGGGGTGCCGACCCTGAGGATATTTTAGGTTGGCTTGAGGTCCAAGTTTTGTGGTGTTTTTAGTTTGGTATGTTTTTTTTTAGAAAGTTTGTTTTAGAGGATTTGACCTTTCCTAATTTTAGGGGATATGATTTGATTTGATTGCAAGATATGTTCTCTCTATAAAAAGAGTCTTTTTGTTACTTATTTCCCTGGAGTTAATACAACAATTGTTTCCACAAATCTCTTCTACAACTCCCTCTCTCTCCTCTTCTTCTCAACTGTCGGATGCCATCTGTCTCTCTCTCTTGTTCACGCATGGTGCCTCTAATGGCAGCTACCCTATTGTCACCTATTTCCCTTGTGGGAGAGTCTCCATGCTTCCGGATCGTGCCAAACTCAACACAACCTATCAGATAAGAGGATCTTGGAATTCTTTCTATTGTAGAATGCTCTTAAGAATTTTAAGCCCATTCCTATTTAGTTGGATAGTGGACATGGGATGATAGTTCCATGTAGTTGCATTGCCAACCATGAGATAGATTTGGTAAAGTCCCCCTTTCGCAATGGTTGCAATAGGCCCTTTTGTAATTTCCGAAAGACCCTTAATCTTAATAGGTGTCAACTTCCCTGATGTAAATTTTAGCATGCCTAAGCAGAAGCTGAAATAAATGAAAAAGGAAAAGATCGACATTTGACAAGTGCTAGTGTTGTGAGGAGAGAGGGTTGAGTCGATTGTGAAACAAAACCATGGGAGGTAGAACAGATGTCGCCATATTCACTTTATTCTCATACAAATCATCAATCAGATGTTGATTTAAAGTTGACATTGTGATGAAAATGGTGGCTAGCTAAGTCTTTAGACCTTGTGAGCAAATGGCTCCAAGGTCTAACTTCCCCACATGATCAACCGTTTATAGTGTTCTGTTGGTGATGCTAAGCTCTTGAATAACTCTTGAGCAGAAATTTTGATAGAAGGGTTCAAGATCTATTTTTTTTCATATGGTTACTCATTTGTACTATGCTATTGGTCGTGCTAAGTTCTTGAATAACCCTTAAGCAGAAATTTTGATTTTGGTAGGGAAGCTATCATATTCATGTTTACTCTTGCAAGGCATATATTCTTGATGTGGACCTTCATTTACAACATGCAAAATCTTGCCCCTTTTTAGGTAACTCTTTTGGATGTAACTTGTAAAATTTTTGTTAGGTCGTCAACATGATTATATACTAATATACGCTGCAGTACATGTGAAAGATCTTTTTGTGGTTCTAAGACATTTTAGTGAATATTAGAAGTAAAAAGAAGATATACAATGCATTTTAAAGGTAATTGAGTGTATTGCATGAATTATGCATATCTAGTTTAATTGGTGGTTATGAGGTAAAAGCAAACATATTGAAAAGGTGAAAATTTCTGATTTGTAATCTTTCCTTTGGAAATAGTTTAGGTACATTTTTAAGTGCAACAGAGGGTTCAACAAGAATTTTATCTGAGATTGAACAAAAAATGGCATTGGTTACAATGATTCCTAGAGAAAATGGCAAGGTATGTGACACAACCTTGAAGTCTATGTTAAAATATATTTAGATAACTATATGCTTTAGGAATGTCCTCTACACATGGGATAGTTGATAGCTTAAGGCACAACATCAACAAGCATCCAAATTTTAATTCGGCTTGTGATTGTAGTGGGATCTTTCTATTTCTCACTGAAACACATACAAGGCTCTTTACATAGGCAATTACACTACTGCAAAAGGATATAATCACAGCAATAGGAAGCACCAAGCAAGAGAGATTTCATGGAAAACCTCTTTCATGAAAAGAAGGAAAAACCATGTGAAAGAGCATTAAGCGGACAGATATCTCATTATTTCTTCTCAAATAGTTAAAGGGGTACAACTGTACAAGAGACAAAACTCCTATTCACATGGGATGGGACTAAACCACAGTTGGATCCTTTTAGATCTATCATCCAATTTACAAGAACTCGTCTCTCTTCACACTCCCCCTTGAGGTGGAGCACGGAATGCTCAACTTGTGATAAACTAGAATTGCCATCCTTATAACCAGAAGATAATATTGAAAAACACCACAACTTAGGCCACGACGCTGCACTTGGTAGTGAATGGCAACTCTATACACCCTTACACTTGCTTGTAGGCATTTATTTGAAGACAAAAATGTAATGGCAAATTAGTTGAGCTTTGATGAGTCTTTTTCTAATTGATATCTTAAAGGGCATGTGTGACTTTCCTATATAGAGACCTGAAGAATGGGTCTCTTCCATGGAAAGCTTGAGAATGAACCTCTCTTACATGGAAATGCAAAGTGGCCTCATCTATATGGAAATTGAAAACCAAGCCTTTCCCATATGGAAACCTTTGTAGAAGGCTTGTCATGTTGAGACTAGGAGTAAGATCTCATATGGTGACATGATTGAATTGTCATATGGGGTCCTTAGACAATGGGTCTCTCTTTATAGGGCCTTACAAGCTAATAGACTGATTCTTCCCGTCTTGTACTTGTTAAATTCGAAGAGACTATCTATTGAAGTTGGGAGAAGAAATTGAGTGAAGGAGATTCTCTCCTCTTCTCTCCATCTTTATCTTTGTTGAAAAGGCTATGGGTAAATTACATAAAGAATCCTTACAAAAACATAAAAGTGATAAGCGATTACAATAAAGACATAAAATAATAATAATAACTCTAATACTCCTCAAGTTGGAGTGTAGATGTCCTTCAAGCCTAACTTGTCGCAAAGGAAGGAATGTCGCTTCCTCAGAAATGCCTTTGTAAAAATGTCTGCTAACTGAAGCTCTGAGGATATATGTAGAGTTTTGATTTTTCCTTCTATCATAACATTGCATATAAAATGACAATCCACCTCAATATGCTTTATCCTCTCATGGAAAACAGGATTAGAAACAATATAGGTGGCAGATTTGTAGTCACAATACATATAAGGACCCTTCACAGAAACACCCAGATCGGTCAGAAAGGAGGTGACCTACATGACTTCACATGCAATGTGAACTATGGCTCTATACTCAACTTTTGCGCTAAAATGGGTCACTACAGTTTGCTTTTTACTGTGCCTAGGAAGACAATGAATCCTGTAGTAGATTTCCTGCCTTTAACTGATTGAGCATAATTAGCATCAGAGTAGATAAATAGCTCCATATGATCATTTTGCCTGAATAGACCTCTACGAGGAGACCCCTTTAGATATTTTAAAATAAGACACATCATTTCAATGGCTATAGTGTGTCTTCTCTATATACTGGTTGGCCTGCTAACAACGAAATCGATATCTAGATGGGTAATAATAAGATAGAGTAGTTTCCCAACTATGCTTCTATACTTGTGTACTTATTTAAAGATAGAGTGCTTAGGGTGAATGTGTTTGCCTTTTTGTTCCATAGGAGTGGTAGAAGGCTTAGCTCGAGAAGCCCAACATCCGTCAGAATCTCCAAAGTGTACACAGCCCAACATCCTTCAGAATCTCTAAAGTGTACTTTCTTTGGGAAAGTGTCATCCCATGCCTATCTCTGATAGCTTTAATGCCTAAGTAGTGTAATTCACCAACCTACTTTGTAACAAATGACCTCTATAGAAAAGTCTTCACCTCTTGAATCCCAGTGGCATCATCCCCGGTCAGTATTATGTCCCTTTTGATAAAGATGGAATGATAAAAAATAGACCTATTGAAATCAATTTTCAGTACTTCTGTGCTCAACCTGTCAAACCATGCACGAGGACTATGTTTGAGGCCATAAATTGCCTTCTTCAACCTGCACACAGACTCCCTATCAATCTCATAACCAGGAGGTTGGACCATGTAGACTTCTTTGAAAAGATTCCAATAGAGAGAGGCATTCTTAATAACAAGTTAATATTGGGGCCAATCTAGATTAACAACTGAAATAATGGCACAGATAGAGCTAACTTGTGCATTAGGGGAGAAGGTTTCAAAGAAGTCAACGCCATATGTTTGGGTGAACACCTTTGCAACCAATATGGCCTTGAATTTGTCAATGCTTCCATTTGCACGATATTTTACTGTGCATACCCATTTACAATCCACGATCTTTGCACCATGGGGAACAAGCACAATATCTCATGTACTTGGAGTGGTGGGTGTAGCCACCTCAGCATCCATAGCAACTACCCACTTGGGATCTTTAGATGTCTCGTTAATTTTGTGGCAGGATAGTATTGCAAAGAGCCTGTGAACATTGCTGCACAGAAGAATCTAAATGGGTAGAAGTATAATAAGACATGGGATGCACTGTACAAGATCTAAGCAACTTCCTTAATGCAATGGGCCTGCCATCAACCCCACCATGGCTCTCCTCCAGGGGGAGAAGCATCTAAAGCAGAGACGATAGAAGGCATATCACATGGTGGGTTGGTACCTGCATCAACGGTCGAGGAGACAAATAGGCATTGACATATTTAGTGGCTTCTCTCGTCTTTGGTACACATGAGATTAGAATTGGGCATGCCATCCCTCAAGGGAAAAGTAGGACACCTTAAAGAAGGTCACATCTGCACAAACGTGATTCTGTCTGCTAGCTTGATCATACACCGATACCTCTTCTACGTGAGAGAGTATCTTAAGAAGACACACTTGGTAGCCTGACGTGAAAGTTGATTGAGGCTACTAAAGGTGTGTAGAAAGCACACACATCTAAAGGTATGAAGAAGCAAAGAAAACAAATCCTTTTCAGGATAGAGCAGTTTCTATGGTGTATCACCTTTAAGGACAGATGAGTGGACACAATGAATATGGTAAGTAGCAGTAAGAACAACATTGAAAAAGCAATCTTCGTTTTCGAGAAAAAAATTTAACATAAAATGACGTGTCGTTATAGTTCGTTGCGTGGTAGAAAATAATTTTTCAAAACATTTAATATTCAAAATCTAACCACGAAAATAGTTAGGTCGTCTCCACAGGGAGGAATTAGCCTATTGAATTAGTAAGTGGTGACTTGTTTATTCAGGAATCTCAATGGGTGCACCTATTCTTTAGTGCAACTCGTTGCCCTCATGAATTCTTATTCTAAGCAATTAATTAAAACTGTAGGGGTTTATATGCAAAATTACCACAATATAATATTCTATTAACTAATGATCTTGATAATGATAATCAATGTAACTACTAATTTCCAATAAAAGAGACCTTGTTCATTGCAATCAATATCCCAATCATGAACAAATGCAATCATCTGTAATTCGGATAAACTAAAGGGATGTTCATGTAAATCTAACTTAATATAATAACAAGATAAATAAATGAACAGTGATTTTCACAATGGCATTTATCGTAAATTTTAATTGGGCGATTACAGTAGCGAAATAGGGGAAACGAATCCCCTGCTCACATGCGAAGGAGAGGTAGTGGCTGGTGTCGCGGCTGCTAGCGTAGATGCGTCAGAGGACGGTCCTCGCGATGGCATAGGAAGCACAGCCGGAGGTGGCCGACGACGGCGACCAGAGGCGAAGGAGAACGTCGACGCTGACCTATGCACGCGTGATTGTGGATCGCAGTTGACACGGTTGAGGACTTGGTCGTGTTCGTAGCGTCGAGGGGAGGTTGTTGGCGTGGTTAGCGAGGAGAATCGAGGCCTGTGTTGATGGCTGCACGGAGGAGTGGAGGCCTGCGTGTTGGGTTCCTTTGTGGTGGTGCAACAGTGAGGAAGAAGAAGGAAGGAAATGAAAAGGAAGAAGATGAAGGAGAGGGGTTGCGTGGTAGGTCGCTATGCGCAAGGAGGTGCTCCACATGCGCGAGGCTGTGGTGTGAGCGTGCACGCGCTGTTGCGGCTGTGCGTGAGCGTGGAGGTCGTGTGCAAGGGCTACTGCACCTATGGCCGCTGCGTGCGATGGCGTGGAGACTTGAGCACACGATCAACATTGAAGATGGAAGCCAGAGCGTGCTCTTGTAGGCAGCGGGAGCGAAGGAGCTTTGGGTTCTTTTGGGGGTTGCAGGCAGTGAACAAGAAGAAGAAGACGACGTAGGGGATTAGGCAGGGATGATGACAGTGGTGGCTGTGGTGGGGCTGGTTTAGAGGGTGTGCGGGCTCGGTGCTGTCACCACTGAGAAGTGGTAGTCAACGGAGGGTGGGCGATGGTGCATGGGGGATGAAGAGGGACGGAGTATGCTTCAGACCACAGTGTTTGCGCTTGATCACGGTGCAGGCTCTGCTTCATAGTAGAGGAAGGAGGCAATGATCCCCGCCAAAGGGGAGGATTGTGAAGAAGATGGCTAGCCTTCCCTTTAAAAACTCCTCCATCTATTTGTTTCTTCGGCTGGAAGCCTCTCCAACCACTCGGCGAAGATCCCGAGTGGTTGGAACGGCAAGATAAGTTATGGTGGTTTTCCATCAGACGTCTGATAAATTCTCCAGACGTCTTAAAATGTGTAGACATTAGTGTGTTTCTGATGGTGGTTCCCAGACGTCCGATCTGATCTCCATACGTCTTATAGACATAGAAATGAACGTCTAAGCACTTGCACCTAGCCTGCATCCATCAAATTGATTATATTACCATATCATAAATATAAAATTAATGCATAAAATTACATGCAGACTAAGGTGAATTGCCATATAACTCATAATCAATTGACAATTAAGAATAGCTAATTAAAGAGAACTTAGACCAAAAAAATAATCCACTAAAGTTGACTTATCACACATCAACCCAGAAAGATTTATTAACACTCGTGGAGAGAAGGAGCATCCCAGTAATATTAAGAATGTGACGCAAATTCCTCTCTGCCACCCCATTTTGTTGCAATGTTTGGGGACAAGAGGTCTAGTGAATGGTCCCATTATCCTTAAGAAAGGCTTGAAGAGGCCGTTGAACAAACTCAAGAGCATTATCAGATTTGAAACACTTCATATTGGTAGAAAAGGAATTTTGTACTTCAGAAAAGAAATTTATTATTGAAAATTATTGAGACCTGTCTTTCAAAAGAAAAATCCAGGAGGCACAATTGAAATTATCAACAAAAATAACAAAATACTTATGATTAGAACAAGTATAGATAGACTAGAGGCCCCAAACATCGTAATGAACCAACTCTAGGACACTATGACTCCATTGATCCACGCGAGAAGGAGAGGAATGTCAGTGATGTTTCCTAAGCTAGCAAGCTTCGCAATTGAAGGTATTGGAGGATGGGATGTCAGGAAACATTTGTCACAACTTGGATAAAGATGGATGACCAAGTCTGTAGTGGCATAGAAGTGGATTTTAGGAGATGAATGTGGTGCTAGCAAAAATGGATAGGAGATCAAGGTAATATAGACCATGGTGCTTATAGCCCCTACTAATCGTCTATATTATCCGGATGTCCTGAAAATAGTAATGATTCTCATAAAAAATAGTTTGGCACTTCAACTATTTAAAAATCTAACTAACAGACAACAAACTAAGAGAAAATTTAGGGGCGCGATAAACATCAAAAAGTTGTATTCTAGGAAAAACTTCACAGTCCCGATAGAGGTGACAAGGGACTTGCTCCTATTGGCTAGACAAACTGAAGTAATATTGGTAGAATCCCTAGATGAGGACAAACTAGCAGCCCTACTTGTAGCATGAGTAGAGGTGTCTGTTGAGGGGCTGGTTGTCATTTCTATTTTTGTGTTGGGTTTATGATGTAACTTTTCCCTCACCTCTCTCTATATTTAGAGGTGTAGGGATGACTTGGTAAATTAAGAAAGTTCACTTTCTTCAACTTGGTATCAGAGCCAAGTTGAGGACTCCACTGAGAAAATCGTATCCCTACCACCAAGCCTGCCATCGCCATCGCCATTGTCGTCAGTAGCAGCGACGCCGTTGGGCAGCTACCGCTGCCACCGACTGCGACAGATGTACTGGAGGGGCACATCGCCTCCTCTTCTCCACAACCCTCCCCTTACTGTTGGGCTCCTTCCGGCAGTGAGGAGAGGTTGTAGACCCTGATCTCCTTTGTTTTTAGGGGTCTAGGAAGATCCTCTGCACATTTGTGATAGAGTTCTGAAGTAAGGATCTTCTGGAAAGAAGTTTGGACATTCTTCTTTGATGGTATAATCAAATCAGATTTTTCTGTACTATTTTGGGGTGTGTATTACCCTTGTTGATGCATATTTTGGGCTGTGTATTCCCCTTTGGTTGTTGATCGCGTGCAAGTGAAGATTTTTTCAGGTGTGTATTCCCCGTTTAGTGCATTTGTTGGGGTGTGTATTGCCTGTTTTATGTCAGATTTCAGTTCTGCATTTGAAGAAATTCAGGGGTGTGTACTCCTCTGTGTTGCATTGAAATTAGATTTGGGTAGTGTGATTCTATGAACATGGCAGCATCTCAGTCAGAGATTGTGTTAGGCACTATTGTGGGCTATACTTCGACCACTGGTGTGACGTGGTTGATTGACTCAAGTGCCTCCAATCATTTATTTGGTAATCTGCAGTGTTTTGGGTAGATTTAACCTGTTTCTCGAGGTCGCACCGTACAAGTGGCTAATGGGTGACTTGCTCCTATTAGTGGTCAAGGGAAAATTAATGTTACCCTTTCTATGCAGCTTAACCATGTCCAGTTTGTTTTATATTTGTTTATGAATTTGCTCTTTGTCAGTGAAATTATCAAGTAGATGAATTGTCGTGTCATCTTTGATGAGCGTGGATATATTTTCCAAAATCGAATAACAGGGAAGACTATTGGTAGTTGATATGAAGGAGGTGTTTACCATCTTCAATAGGGTCCCATGGTTGTAGCGTGTTAGATTAGTACCACTTTAGGGAGTGAAGGGTGCGTACAACATCCAACAAGTGTCTATGCTTCCTTATAGTAACTTCATTCAGCTGAGAGGTATGAGAAATAGTTTGGTGAACAATCCCATTACCATGAAAAAACTGCAATAAGTGAGAAGTACGAAACTCCAAAGCATTATTAGAACGAAACATCTTAATAGTGATAGAAAATTGGATCTTTATTTCTGTAACAAAATTTTCAATAATAGTTCAAACATCAGATTTATTCTTCATTAAGAATAATTAACTCACATAGGAGAAATCATCAATAAGAACAAGAAAGTAAAGATGCCCAAGTTGGATAGGAATTTGACTTGGATCCTACACATCTATATGAACTAAATCAAACAAAGCAGAAGACCCAATATGACTAGAAATAGGAAAACTAGAATGGTGGTGTTTGCCAAGCTAGCAAGCACTGTAGGTGATGGTGGTATTGGCAGGTATGTAGGGTAAAATACATCTAAGTCTCTCTACAGGAAGGTGAGTTGTTGCAATAGTTGGAGGTTACTAAGGAATTTGCCTTGGAAGTTGGAAAGTTCCTAGGTTTGGTGATAGGTCCTGGGTTGTCATTGGTGTTTGATACTTGAATGTGCCTGAATCCGACTCGATGTGGAGGTACTCGTGGCTCTAGTCTTTGTTGGCACCTGCATACGCAGTGGAGGACGTCGGGGTATGTGGTACTTGTAGCTAGAGGCTCACTGGGCACCCATAAGTACGGAAGTGCTAGGGTACTATGATGGATTGGTTGAGATCTTGTCCGACGGCGGGTTGAAAGGGCACACCCGTAGACTATGCTCCTACAGGGAGCCGCTCCTAGTGGGAGGATTGGTGTGGCTCGACAGTTCTAGCCAATCCTGCGATAATAATGTAGTTTTATCTGTGACTGCTCCTTGTTGGACATGAACCAAGCTTGTGCTTTGTGGTCGCAAGGTATAAGCCTAGGTAGCTCTCAAGAGACTCGACTTTTTTGGCTGAAGTCAACAACATACTCGGTACATCGAAAACGGGCACACATTTCTCGAGGATCAACATACTTGTTAGCCTCTCCCCTGGCCAGGGTGAGACTATCAAGCTGGAATCCAAAGAAAATGATGCATCTTAATCTCTTCTGGTAGTGAGGGATGATTCACAGAATCTGATTACTGATGCGAGTGAGAGAATGAGTTATAATAATCAAATCATGAGGATTTGGGGAAACTTGATTAGTGGGTTTTAGACCACGGTGGCTGGTTGGGTTAAACCAGGTTGGGAGTTAGGACCTAAGGTGTTGAGTTGGGCTAGGTATCTAGCTAGTTAGTGAGATTGTCACTACCCTATGTTTTGATTGTAATATAGTAGTTATTTGTTCCCCTTGGCCGATTGGCTCATCCCTACTTTGTGACCAAATTTCAGGTGTTTGACGTCGTGTGTCGTTGACACTTGAGATTTGTCACTATGTAGGTTTTCATCGAGATTTCTGGCAGCGCATGTTTATTCTGCTTTTTTTAATCAATTATGTGCCATTTTTCCCGTATTTTCTTCCATTTTATGTATTCAATGAAACTCTTTTATTGCTTGACTTAGTTAGGTACAATCTGAATTAAATAAATTAGCACATCTTCTGTTGTCATTCCTTAGAACTCCAACCCTCATTTAGGGGCCTAGGTTTCGGGGCGTGGCATAAGCTCTCTGGTAATACAACTGAGAAGAGATTGAGTAGAAAATTGGGAACATAAAGAATATTTGGCAACTGCAAAGTAGAAGAAAGGGATACTCCCCTCTTTTCTGCAACTTGTGACAATCTATCATCTGCTACTTGCACTGTCTTGCCTGGAGGGACAGATCTCAAGTAAGAGAAAGCATCTGAAGTACCAAACAGGTGTCGTAAGGCTCCAAAATCTACCAACCAATCTTTGGTGCTGAGGGCAGACAATGAATAAGCATCAATGCTACCTGAAGTGGAGGTAGTTGCAGTTGTCTTTGGAGTAGGCTGGGAAAGGTGACTGAACTTCGGTAATGTTGTCGACGATTTTGTGCGGGTTTAAAGGATGTCACGTTGTAGTATAACCGACAAAACTTCTAAACAAATATAAAGAATTTTATTACTCGAAGACTGAAGTATCCGAGGTCGAACACGGGGAGCAATCTCAGTACTTTGTAAAACCAAAGAATACAACTGTTTAAATGCAAATATAACTCATTCAAAGAGAGAATTAAAAAAAAAAGGATTTGGAAAAAAAATAGAATTAGGTGTCTGATTTGTGTATCAGACGTCTTAAATGTGATCTCTCTTTCTCTCTTCTTCTTCGTGGCTCTTCTCCCTTCTTTGCTTCTGGTATCTTTCCTTCTTCTCCTGCCTTGCCTTTCTTCTTTCTTCTTCTTCTTCTTCTTTTTCTTCTGCTCTCTTTGCAGTCTTCCCTTGTCTTCTTCTTCGTTCTTCTCTCTCTTCTGCCTTGTCTTCCTTCTTCTTCTCTGCGAAGAATTCTCCTTTCACTGCTACACAGCCTCTTCTTTCTTCTCTTCTTGTTCTGCAGCCACTAAGTGTTCGCTGCCTGGGACTGTTCTTCCTTCCTGCACACACCACACAGTAGCAAAAACCTACCCCCGTCCCTCTACCCAAGCGTCTCTCTCTCTCTGAAGCAATGCACTCACGGATGCTCTCCCAGAGCCACACGGATAGACGGGTCGGGTTCGCACCTGGGACCAGGCGCACCGGCAAGTGATGATGCGCGAAGAGTGCGTAGGTCTAGGTCTGGTCGGGTCAGCCAGATCCGCGAGGTCAACCCGCGGACGAGGCGTGTGAGGGCAGTAAGGGACCTCACCCCTGTGCTTACGGAGGCAACCGGCTTAAAGCACAAATACAATTTATAGCGTACCTGAGTGCTGCAATCCCACGATGTGGGACTAAAGGTGCCGCCCTGATTTCACGTGTGCCCGCAGACTCTCGTATGCAATTGCCCAAGCTATTGGCTCTGCTGGTGCTACTGGCTAGCCTTGGTTGCTTCACGACACTTGCGAGAATCTGCTGCACCTGCCGCATGGGAAGCCTGACGCCTGCTGCTGCTCCAAGCTCCCTGCTGCTTCGGCTGTTAATGGCGGCTGGGGCTTACACCTGACATCCAACAGAATGGCCTATTGGCCCAATCAGAATAGCTGGAAACCTTCGCCGCAGCACGGCGAAGGCGGTGGGTGATGCTGCAGGTTGCCGGTCGGCCTAGGCGTGCGTGCCTAGGTCAACCTGTGGCCGGAGATGGTGGGTTGGTCGGGGGGTGCTTGTGGAGGTCTGGAGTGGCAGTGATGGGGTGGAATGGGTTCCTGGTGGTGAGGCGGAGCTCTCGAGGTGGTTGGCGAGCCGTGTGGAGTGGCAGAGTGGTGTGGGCGGCTCGCCGAAGTGAGGTCGGAGGCGAGGAAGATGGAGGCGGGTAGGTACTGTTGAGGGGTAATCAAGTAAAATAGTTGGGGGAAAAAGAGAGAGGAGAGGATGGAGAATGTATCTGTGGTTGTCTGGACGAAAGGAAGGCGGCGGAGAGGACGGCTCGTAACTGCCGTTGTCGGGGAAGAAAGACCCTGAGGGAGGAAGCGGCGACGAAGACGAGGTCAGAAGCGCGCGCGCGGGGTACAGTGCGACGCGGGAGGAAGCGGCGGAGAGGACTCTGCTGCTGGTATGGCAGCAGAGCGACAAGAAGGAGGGGAGGAGGTCGCCGGAGCTTGTGGGTCGTTTGGCCGGAGATGGGAGAGGGAGGAATTTGGAAGGGATCTCCGTCGAAATCAAGCTTGCCTTCTGCGGTTGGGTCTGGGGTGTTTTTTTATAGGTACTGGCCGCACCTACCAGCGCGTGGAGACCGCGTAATTAGGTCTGCCGACTCGTCGGAGTTGGAAGGAAGGTGGATACCCGAATCTCTCGTGCGTTCGCACGAGAGATTGGGTTCACACCAGCGATTGTAATTGGCTTTATAAGGAAGGGAATTCCTCAGAGAATCCTCCTTCCATTTCTGGGAGGGAATCTCTGAGGGATTAGAGAGCAATCTCTCTCGAAACTTCGCCGGAGCTCGGTTCTGCCCTAGCAATGGCGGCTGGACCGGTTTGCAAAGGAGGCGAAGAACCTAGGGGGCTCTCTGCAAAGGTATTGAAAAGATAGGGCCAATTTGTGATTTGGGTGTACTAAATTGCAAAGTAGGTCAAGATGACCTCTCCTTAGGTCCAAATTTTGGTACAAACCTAATTTGAACCTAAGGAATCCAATGGTGAAGTTGTATTTTAGGTTTGACCTCGTTTGACTGGACATTTTGCGTAAAGACCCAAATTAGGTTAATTGAAGAGCTAGGACCCTAATCGAGGTCAAACTAGGTTCCAAAGGCCAAATTAAGTGTTCTAAACCCTAGAGGATGTTTTTCCATGATTTGTAGAGGGTTTACTTGCTTTTTGTTCTGACCAGAACCTTGTTAATTTAAGCGGGTCTATTTTAGGGTTACCAAGTGTCATTTAGTTCCTAGATTGCACATGAACCCATTTCTGATTGACTCAACCCTCTTTTTATCTCATTTGGACCATTTGACCTATGTTTTTCTTCTGAGAAATCCCGTTTATGTATTGCAATGGTAAAATTGCAGTTTTAACCTTTATTTCATGTTTTCTTCTCAGAGCACTTGTTCCTTCAGTTAGGCCTTCTTCCAGGTTATGTAGGAGCTTTTATCTTCTTTATTGGGTCAAAATGAGCTAGTTATGGCTCATGATGAGGCTCTCATCATACCCCCATGCCTAGCTTTTGCTAGTCCCTTAGCAAAATTTCAAAGTTTTAACTTCCATTCTAGACCCTGAGTGTCTGTCAACAACTATGAAAAGTGCTTGTCTTTTTATTTTGTGATTTAGGTAAGAATGCTGATAATAGGCCTAGAGGTACTCAAGTACCAACCAAAATCCAGACCTGTTCCGCTTTAGCCTCAGTCCTCCGCAAAGGTTTCTCCGGCCCACAGAAACTAACCTAGGGTTTGTTGGACTCCGCGGTTAAAGCACCCGTGCTTGAGACATTTTTAGCCTAAGTTCAGTTTGCAGTGCATTTTTTGTAAGAGAGAGATAGAAGATTTATTTGTTTGGAGAGCTTTTCTCTCTCTTTTCTTTTTATTTCTAGCTTCGGATTAGCTTCTCAACACGGTCTGTATCGGATTCCTCGTCCCCATCATCAATCCTCAAGGGTCCCTGGGTTTCGAGATTTCGAGATAATCCCGCCCATGGCAACCCCCAGAACCCTGGCTTTCGAGATTTCGAGATAATCCCGCCCATGGCGTTCCGTGGCCGAATCCAGACCCTGGCGTTCGACATTTCGTGATAATGCCGCCCATGGTATCTGAACCAGCAGAGTGTTTACATGCCCCCGGTAGGATATTTAAATATCCTAAGAGACAAGCACCGGGGAGACGATATGTTGTTACGCATCTTCGAGGGGAATTTCCCGCCTCTCCGCGCTTGGAACTCGTCCAAATCAATTTGTGTTGATTGACCGCTCCTAATCTAGGTGACTTTTTCAGAACATTAAACGCTTTTCGCGTGATTTGGATGTTTTATGCGCACTGAACCAGACTGTGTGTGAATTTGGGTGCTTAGGTTACCGAATCCCGCAAACCGGAGGTCAGTTAACGAGGTCGAATACTCCCTAAGCCTTAGACCTAATACTCAAGCTTCGCATTTTCCTCAACCTCTTGAGGATTATCCAGATTTTAACGGATACGTGAATTTTTAAGCTAAAGGTACTAGCCCAAAAGGCCTAAGACCAGCATTCCCGCTAATCTCTTGTTATATCTCCGTAGCACTTTTCTTTTCTTTTTCTTGATTCGGTCTAGAACTTCAGTTAACCCCTTAATCTTTTACTAATGACTATTTCTTTTCATTTTCATTTTGTGTCCTTTTTGTCATTTTTCCTTCTTTTCCTCCTCTCATTTGTATGACCCTGAATTGTTCCTCCCCTCTATCAAGTCTCTCTCTCTTTTTTTTTTATGTGAAACCCTTTCTTGATATGAATTTTCTGACATTTTGCACTTTCATGCCCCCCCATGCCTAAGATTTGCAATGTCCCCATTGTAAATTAGGTGGGTTCGAATTCAGCTTAGTTCATGTATTCGGACAGGTGTGTGGTGAGTGAATGGGTCGAAGCGACTTGTTGCGAACGATTTCTAATCTTGGGTAGGTATACCTGAGGTGAAGTCGGCTGTTCTAATGGATGAACCCTAAAGTGCAATATGAGTTCCACATAGAGATGTCAGAAATGGTTTCGGGTTTTTCAAAGAATGACGGGTTGCCTCCCGTTAAGCGCTGAGTTTTACGCCATCGGCTGGGCGCAATGAGCTCAAGAGGAATGGAGGGTAAAGGATGACTCAGCCAAATCTATATCGGTCATGTCAATGAACGGCTTGAGTCTCTGCCCGTTCACGACAAAGGGTTCAGAATCGTGGCTGAGTAGGCTGATTTCAATGGCTCCATTTCTGAAGATTTGTCGGACTAGGTAGGGTCCGACCCACTTGGATCTTAGCTTTCCTGGGAATAATTTGAGTCAGGCATCAAAGAGTAAAACTTTTTGACCAGGATGAAAGACCTTTCTAGAAATGTGTTTGTAGTGAAAAGCTTTAACCCGTTCTTTGTAAATTCGCGAGTTCTCATACACGTCGTGGCGTAATTCCTCGATCTCGCTCATTTGAAGTCTTCTGTGGGTTCCAGCCTTAGAAAGGTCGAGATTACAGGTCCGTACTGCCCAATAGGCTTTATGCTCCAATTCGACGGGGAGGTGACATGCCTTCCCGTACACTAGTCTGAAGGGAGACATTCCTAATTGGGTCTTGTGGGTGGTCCTATAGGCCCACAATGCTTCTGGAAGCCGAGAAGACCAATCTTTTCTATCAGGTCGAACAATAACCTGAAGGATCTTCTTGATCTCTCTGTTAGATAGCTCAGCTAGACCATTAGTTTGGGGGTGGTAAGGAGTAGAGATTCGGTGTGACACCCCGTATTTGGTCATCAGTGACCTGAACTGAGCATTCGTAAAATGGGTCCCTCCGTCGGAAATTATAGCACGCGGAATCCCGAACCTTGAGAAAATGTTTTGATGGAGGAATTTTATAACGACTTTATGATTGTTGGTTCGGGTCGGAATGGCTTCTATCCACTTGGACACATAGTCAACTGCAAGTAAGATGTATTCGAAGCCATCTGAGGTCGGAAAGGGTCCCATGAAATCAATCCCCCAAATATCAAAAATTTCGCATACCAAGATCGGCTGTAGAGGCATCATGTCTCTATGGCTCATGTTGCCCAGAGTCTGGCAACGAGAACATGCCTTACAGTGATCGTATGCATCCTTGAAAATTGTGGGCCAGTAGAAGCCACACTGGAGGACTTTCGATGCGGTTTTATGTCCAGAAAAATGTCCACCGCATGCCTGGTCATGGCAGAATGAGAGTATGTCTTTGATTTCCACTTCCGTGACGCACCGTCGGATTATCTGATCAGCACCAATGCGGAAAAGATACGGGTCTTCCCATAGGTAATACTTGGCATCGGAACGCAATTTGTCCTTTTTGGCCTTCGACCAATCGGGCGGAATCTGATGTGATGCCAGGTAATTAACTATATCGGCGAACCATGGAAGACTTGTATTGATAGTCAGGAGGTGCTCATCAGGGAAATGTTCTGTAATAGGTCCGAAAGGATCAATAATTTCAGAAGGAAGGCGGGACAAGTGATCAGCTACCACATTGTGCTTTCCCGCCTTGTCGCGAATCTCGAGGTCAAATTCTTACAATAGCAAGATCTAGCGGATTAGTCGAGGTTTCGCGTCCTTCTTGGCAAGGAGATGCCTTAAAGCTGTGTGATCCGAGTATATGATAATACGGGAACCCAGAAGGTATGATTTGAATTTTTCCAGGGCAAATACTACGGCCAGCAGCTCTTTCTCAGTAACCGTATAGTTACGCTAAGCCTCATCCAGTGTTTTGCTGGCGTAGTAAATGACCACAGGTTTCCCATCAATTTTCTGCCCCAAAACTGCTCCTACAGCGAAGTCAGATGCATCGCACATGATCTCGAAGGGTTGAGACCAATCAAGGGACTGTAGGATTGGGGCTTGGGTGACTCGGTCACGTAGGATCTCAAATGCTTGAGTGCATTCCTTGGAAATTTCGAAAGGCACATCCTTGGAGAGAAGATTGGTCAGGGGGCGCGCGATTTTGGAGAAATCAGGGATGAATCGACGGTAGAAACCGACGTGCCCCAAAAAAGATCGGATGTCCTTAATTGAGCTAGGCATAGGGAGCTTGGAAATCAGGTTAACCTTAGCTCGATCCACTTGGATGCCTTTCTCTGAGATTAAATGTCCCAGGACAATTCCCTCAGGCACCATGAAATGGCTCTTTTCCCAGGAAAGAACCAAATTCACCTCAATGCACCACCTGAGTATATGGACCAAGTGTTGGAGGCAATCGTCAAATGATTGTCCAAAAACTGAAAAGTCATCCATGAAGACTTCCAGATAATCACCTACCATATCTGAGAATATGGCAAGCATGCACCGCTGAAAAGTTGCAGGTGCATTGCAGAGACCGAACGGCATCCTTCGGAATGCGTACGTCCCGAAGGGGCAGGTGAATGTGGTCTTTTCTTGGTCCTCTGGATGGATTGCCACCTGATTGTAACCGGAGTACCCGTCAAGAAAGCAGAAGAATCTATTTCCTGCTAGTTTCTCGAGGATCTGATCAATAAACGGTAGTGGGAAATGATCCTTCTTCGTGGAGGAATTTAGTCTTCTGTAATCAATGCAGACTCTCCACGAATTAGCTATTCGGGTAGGAATGACTTCCCCGATTTCAGTCGTGATGATGGTAAGTCCTGCCTTCTTAGGCACCACTTGTGTTGGACTCACCCAACAACTGTCGGAGATCGGGTAGATGATCCCTGCATCTAACCACTTAATGATCTCCTTTTTCACAACCTCCTGTAGGTTAGGGTTTAGGCGTCTTTGCATTTCTCTTGAAGGTCGTGAGCCTTCTTCTGTGTAGATTCGATGTGTGCAGTATGAAGGGCTTATACCAGTCAAATCATCTAGAGTCCATCCAATGGCTCTACGATGTTGCTGGAGAACAGAAATCAAACGGAGTTCCTGGTCAGGTGTGAGTCGAGAATTGATAATCACAGGAAACGTCTGATTTGAATCCAAAAAGACATATTTTAGATGTTCGGGAAGGGGCTTGAGTTCCATGACAGGATTGTCAGCAGCAGCGGGTGGTTCGGGGTTTGTATCGGGAGCAATGGTAGGAGTCATAGGTGTGCCTAGATCATGTCCGCACTCCTCTGTTAGCGGTTTTTGATTCTCTAGTGGTTGATCAGGAATAATCAGGTTGTCCTCCATATGCAGTTCATCAACCACGGCTTCGACATCACAAATTTCCTCTATAACCCTGCAATTAATCCCTTGATGGGCCTTGAAAATGTCAATTTTCAGATTTTGATTCCCAAATTTTAATTCTATCTGGCCCTCTTCGTAGTTTATATTGGCCCTAGCAGTGGCCAAAAAGGGTCTCCCTAATATGATTGGTGTGTCCCTTGGGTTCTTAGGTGCATCCATGTCCAGTACTATGAAGTCCACTGGGAAATAAAAATCTCGTACCCTAACAATGACATCCTCGAGTATTCCTTTGGGTGACTTGATGGATCGATCGGCTAACTGCAATGTCACCTCAGTGGGTTTAAGTTCAGATTCTTCAAGGTGGTCAAGGAGGGATGTAGGTATTAAATTTATGGAGGCACCTAGGTCTAGTAGGGCTCTATCAAGTTGGGTTTCACCAATTTTACAAGAAATCAAGGGAGTTCCTGGGTCTTTAGCCTTAGGTGGGAGTTTGCTCAAGATGACAGAGCTGGCTTGCTCTGATAGTACGATTGGGTTCCCATCCTTGGTTTGCGGCTTACGTTTAGGTGTACATATGTCTTTCAAGAACCTTGCGTAAGCCGGTATGTGGCGGATTGCATCCATCAACGGGATGTTTATTTGGACCTGTTCAAAGAGCTTGACCAGATCCTCCTCAGGAGCCACAGGTTTGGTTGTCCTTTTTCCTTTGGTCAAGGCCTCAGGAAATGGGATCCTAGCTGGTTCCTCTAGGATAGGTCCAGGTTCTTGATCTGGGACAGTAGTATCTTGGATGACTACCCTATGGTCTTGGCGATTATCAGGCTTGGAGTGGTTCAGATAATGTGGGTCTTGTGTTGTTTTACCACTACGTGTTGTTACAGAGTTTAATCCGGCCTGATTTTGGTTTGGGTTAGGTAGGAGGGGTGGCTGCTGCTGCAATCCTGCATAAGATGTTGAAGCCTCCATCCCGTCTGGTGATGGAGTAGCAGGGGCCTGATAAATCAAATGTGCGTGGCCTGGATTCGGATTCACAACGCGCCTCTGGGTCGGTACGTTATTTGGGTTGGGCAGAGGTTGCGAAGGAAGGGTGCCAGGTTGGCGGGAATTTGCCATCTGGGCCAGTTGGTTGCGAACCTCTGTGATCTCGTCCTTGTGCTGTTTTTGCATTGCCGCATTCGTCTTTTGAATGTCAGCCAATGTTTGAAGGATAAGAGTCAGTTGATCCTGATTTTGCCCGGATTGGTAGGTGGGATTGGGCCGAAGCTGAGGTGGCTGATATGGACGAGGAGCTTGTGGACGGGGTTGATATGGTGGTTTTTGAGAATTTCCCGCCCACTGAAAGTTAGGATGATTTCGCCATCCAGGGTTGTAGGTATTGGAGTATGGGTCATTCTGGATGGCGTTGAGGTCCTCGCAGTTCTGAGAAACCTCAGGAAAGTCAGAATACGAGGGTTCAGAATTCCCCCAACTCGAGTAGAAGGGATCGGAGGTCACTCCAGTCCGAGAGGTAGACGGGGGTGGATATGGGTCCATCCCCTTGGCCAGTTGGTGATAGATGTTTTGCACTGTTTCCCTTGCCAGAGGAGGTCGTGCAAAAGAGTTTTGTGCAGAGGTGGCTTGCTGCAAATGTCGAGTTAGCTCGTCCACCTTCTTTTCTATGATAGAGACCTTGTCCAACCGACTGGCCATCAGTTCCAGGTCGACAGAAGTGGACAGGTCCTGCGTCTCATGTGTCCCTCTTAGATTCGTCGATGCGCGGGCATTCGTCCTGTCGAATAAGCCCAAGGAGTCATTGTTTATGGAGTTCTCGCACATGTTTTCGAGAATCTCCCACACCGTGTCCTCGTGTTGGCCCATGATGTTTCCTCCACATGTTGCATTGACGAATAGACGAATATCCTCACGGAGTCCCTGGTAAAAAGACTGGACTTGTTCCCACTTAGGAACTCCGTGATGGGGGGACTTTCACATGAGATCTAGGAATCTATCCCAAGCTTTGTGAAGAGGTTCTCCCGGTTGTTGAGTGAAATGAGTGATCTGGTGGCGCAAGGCATTCGTCCGGCCAACAGGGAAGAAGTTTTTCAAAAATTCAGACTGTAATTCCTCCCATGTGTTGATCGGGAGGGTCTGAGTCTGATACCAGTGTGCAGCCTTGTCCAAGAGGGAGAACGAAAACATTTTCATGAGTAGGATATCCCGGTTTTGTACATCTGACCCGAAGGTATGGGCCAAATGCTTGAGTTGTTTAATGTGTTGGAATGGATCCTCAGAGTTAAGCCCATGGAACTTCTGTATGGCATGAATCATATTGGGCTTCAGATCAGAATCAGGTCCTCCAATTGGGATTTGTACTCGGGGTTTGATTGCCACCGCAGCAGGATTATAGTGATCTCGCATCATAGGTCGCTGCGGTGGGTTTACAAAGTTCTGAAAGAGATCGTTCAAGCATTGAAGTTGGTGTTCAAGGTTATTCTCCTCTTCAATGGTTTGTGCCATGATGGGAGAAGAAGGAGAATCAGGGTCTGAGTCAGATGAAAGATTTATGTGGTGGGGTTGCTGCACAAACAAGGGCGTCGAGGCTTGGCCTCGACGAGAATGAATTTCTAAAGGAGGTCTTAAAGGTGGTCTTAGGGACCTCCTACCGAACATGCACCGAAAGATGTGATGAGATTAGAAGGTGCTGAACCCAATCAAGACACCCAAGAATTGTTGGGTGACTATAGAGGTTCGGGGCAGATGGACCCCTGGATCAGAAGATCGTCCACCTGAGTAATACTTGGGCAGCCAGAGAGGGAGAGTCCCGCAAAGACCCCTACATGGTAGAGCGTCCCCACGGGTTACAGGGTTTCCCCCACCCGACCTCTCTTGTCACTGCGGTTCCAGGTAGACCAGAATGGGGATCTTGACCTCTTAAGTCTACCTTTTTTTTATTTTAAGATCAAGGTGCTTAATGTTCCACTTGAACTTTTAAGTATTTTGAGTGCAAAAGTGACCTAATATTAAGGTTGGTTGACCCAAGGGATCAATTTCACCTCTTGTTTCTTTGAGAGCTTTTAGGTCCTTCCTTTTATGGTTCAAATGGATTATCAGCCTGATTTGCTTAGGGTTCCTCTTGTATAAATCGTTTCAGACACGGTTTAGGCACACCTCTTTTTGGAAAGTTTGTTTCTTTGTTTTAGAGAAGATGTGTCTCTAAAAACCCTAGCTTTGCAATCCCTAACTTGGCTCTAGTGGGTCCAATTTAGTTGCCTTAGAAATTAGCACCTAGGGCTCAATTAAGAAAGTTTTAGCCCTAGTTGCCTTAGTTGGATGAACAGATAAAAATATGTCGAAATGAAAATCAGGCAACTTGATGAGTTACTAAATATGAAACAGGTAGCCCTAAGTTGATTTCCCTCTTTTTTTTTTCCTTTTTTAGATTGTGAGAGGGTTAAGAGAGAGGGCTTATGGAGATTACCTATTCCTTGGAGAGTCTGTTGTGCAGTTGCTATTCTTTCCTTTTTGTTTTGCTTTCCCTGATTGAACACAACAAAAGAGAGAAGTTAAGTCGGATATTAGATAGAAAAGTTGTACTCAAAAGTTTTAAAAGTGCCCGTTGCTCCCCGGCAACGGCGCCAAAATGTTGTCGACGATTTTGTGCGGGTTTAAAGGATGTCACGTTGTAGTATAACCGACAAAATGTCTAAACAAATATAAAGAATTTTATTACTCGAAGACTGAAGTATCCGAGGTCGAACACGGGGAGCAATCTCAGTACTTTGTAAAACCAAAGAATACAACTGTTTAAATGCAAATATAACTCATTCGAAGAGAGAATTAAAAAAAAGGATTTGGAAAAAAAATAGAATTAGACGTCTGATTTGTGTATCAGACATCTTAAATGTGATCTCTCTTTCTCTCTTCTTCTTCGTGGCTCTTCTCCCTTCTTTGCTTCTGGTATCTTTCCTTCTTCTCCTGCCTTGCCTTTCTTCTTTCTTCTTCTTCTTCTTTTTCTTCTGCTCTCTTTGCAGTCTTCCCTTGTCTTCTTCTTCGTTCTTCTCTCTCTTCTGCCTTGTCTTCCTTCTTCTTCTCTGCGAAGAATTCTCCTTTCACTGCTACACAGCCTCTTCTTTCTTCTCTTCCTGTTCTGCAGCCACTAAGTGTTCGCTGCCTGGGACAGTTCTTCCTTCCTGCACACACCACACAGTAGCAAAAACCTACCCCCGTCCCTCTACCCAAGCGTCTCTCTCTCTCTGAAGCAATGCACTCACGGACGCTCTCCCAGAGCCACACGGATAGACGGGTCGGGTTCGCACCCGGGACCAGGCGCACCGGCAAGTGGTGATGCGCGAGGAGTGTGTAGGTCTAGGTCGGGTCGGGTCAGCCAGATCCGCGAGGTCAAGCCGCGGACGAGGCGTGTGAGGGCAGTAAGGGACCTCACCCCTGTGCTTACGGAGGCAACCGGCTTAAAGCACAAATACAATTTATAGCGTACCTGAGTGTTGCAATCCCACGATGTGGGACTAAAGGTGCCGCCCTGATTTCACGCGCGCCCGCAGACTCTCGTATGCAATTGCCCAAGCTATTGACTCTGCTGGCGCTACTGGCTGGCCTTGGTTGCTTCGCGACACTTGCGAGAATCTGCTGCACCTGCCGCCTGGAAAGCCTGACGCCTGCTGCTGCTCCAAGCTCCCTGCTGCTTTGGCTGTTAATGGCGGCTGGGGCTTACACCTGACATCCAACAGAATGGCCTATTGGCCCAATCAGAATAGCTGGAAACCTTCGCCGCAGCACGGCGAAGGCGGTGGGTGATGCTGTAGGTTGCTGGTTGGCCTAGGCGTGCGTGCCTAGGTCAACCTGTGGCCGGAGATGGTGGGTTGGTCGGGGGGTGCTTGTGGAGGTCTGGAGTGGCAGTGATGGGGTGGAATGGGTTCCTGGTGGTGAGGCGGAGCTCTCGAGGTGGTTGGCGAGCCGTGTGGAGTGGCAGAGTGGTGTGGGCGGCTCGCCGGAGTGAGGTCGGAGGCGAGGAAGATGGAGGCGGTAAGGTACTGTCGAGGGGTAATCAAGTAAAATAGTTGGGGGAAAAAGAGAGAGGAGAGGATGGAGAACGTATCTGTGGTTGTCTGGAAGGAATGAAGGCGGCGGAGAGGACGGCTCGTAACTGCCGTCGTCAGGGAAGAAAGACCCTGAGGGAGGAAGCGGTGACGAAGACGAGGTCAGAAGCGCGCGCGCGGGGTACAGCGCGACGCGGGAGGAAGCGGCGGAGAGGACTCTGCTGCTGGTATGGCAGCAGAGCGACGAGAAGGAGGGGAGGAGGTCGTCGGAGCTTGTGGGTCGTTTGGCCGGAGATGGGAGAGGGAGGAATTTGGAAGGGATCTCCGTCAAAATCAAGCTTGCCTTCTGCGGCAGGGTCTGGGGTGTCTTTTATAGGTGCTGGCCGCACCTACTAGCGCGTGGAGACCGCGCAATTAGGTCTGCCGACTCACCGGAGTTGGAAGGAAGGTGGATACCCGAATCTCTCGTGCGTTCGCACGAGAGATTGGGTTCACACCAGCGATTGTAATTGGCTTTATAAGGAAGGGAATTCCTCAGAGAATCCTCCTTCCATTTCTGGGAGGGAATCTCTGAGGGATTAGAGAGCAATCTCTCTCGAAACTTCGCCGGAGCTCGGTTCTGCCCTAGCAATGGTGGCTGGACCGGTTTGCAAAGGAGGCGAAGAACCTAGGGGGCTCTCTGCAAAGGTATTGAAAAGATAGGGCCAATTTGTGATTTGGGTGTACTAAATTGCAAAGTAGGTCAAGATGACCTCTCCTTAGGTCCAAATTTTGGTACAAACCTAATTTGGACCTAAGGAATCCAATGGTGAAGTTGTATTTTAGGTTTGACCTCGTTTGACTGGATATTTTGCGTAAAGACCCAAATTAGGTTAATTGAAGAGCTAAGACCCTAATCTAGGTCAAACTAGGTTCCAAAGGTCAAATTAAGTGTTCTAAACCCTAGAGGATGTTTTTCCATGATTTGTAGAGGGTTTACTTGCTTTTTTTTCTGACCAAAACCTTGTTAATTTAAGCGGGTCTGTTTTAGGGTTACCAAGTGTCATTTAGTTCCTAGATTGCACATGAACCCATTTCTGATTGACTCAACCCTCTTTTTATCTCATTTGGACCATTTGACCTATGTTTTGCTTCTGAGAAATCCCGTTTATGTACTGCAATGGTAAAATTGCAGTTTTAACCTTTATTTCATGTTTTCTTCTCAGTGCACTTGTTCCTTCAGTTAGGCCTTCTTCCAGGTTATGTAGGAGCTTTTATCTTCTTTATTGGGTCAAAATGAGCTAGTTATGGCTCATGATGAGGCTCTCATCATGTAATAACTCAAAATCTACTTTGGTCACTGTCTCAGGTATGGGTGGGGTAGTCTCTATCGCCTGGTAAACAGTAACAGGCCTCCTATGCTTCTGCCAGTACGTGGCCTCAGTATGGCCTACTCGGCCACAATAAGTATAAGGAGGTCGGGGACGGCCTCCTGAGCCTCGTCCACAACCATGACCATTGGTAGATGGTGCTCCTCTTTAGGGACCATGAGAAGCGACCAACACAGTCATCTGGCTAGTAGTCTCAGTAGAAGTAACATGAACTGTAATCCTGCTAAGTCTATTGTAAGTCTCCTCAAGAGTAGGCAGGTTAGTCATCGTTAGAATCTGATCCTGTGCAGCTACATACTCTAGCCCTAGTCCAGAAAGAAGCAAGGAAACTGCAAGCTCTCTCTTGAAGGCACGTCAAGAGGAGCACGTGCAGCTAGGTCTATAGGAGTTGTGTTGCTCTAATAATCCCTTGACTTGAGTGTAGTACTGGGCCAATGTCTTCCCATCTTAACGAAGATGAAAAAGCTCATGATAAATTTGAAATACTCGAGCGAAATTCTTCTCGCGAGAGTATGTCTTACAAAGAGAATCCTACATCTTCCTCACAGTAGGATAATATATAATCTCATCGCTTATCTTGGGTATTACAAAATTCATCATCCAGGCACAAACCATTGCATTGTCATGATCCCATGAAGTGTTGACTATTGTTTTCTCAGCAGGCTTAGGCTAACTCAGTATATGCTCCTTCCCATGGCCCCTGATGGACATTAAGAACATCTGCGACTGTTGTGGATAATTAGTCTCGTCCAATTTGATTATTGGATCAAAAAATGGACTTTTATATCCTCCGATGTCTGTAAAAGTATTCGGTGTAATCTTGGAAGAACTAGAACTGATAAAAGAACTTGAGGATGCCATCTTGTCGTCCCCTGTCACCCGTTAGATGAAGAACAAAGCCAACTAAAGCAAACTTAGATCTGAAATCACCAAAACATGGTCTAAAATTAGTTTTTTAGACCATGAATCTCAACTTGAACGGCAAAGTGACCCTTTCTATAAATGAGATCTGGTGAGAACGGGTCTCCTCTCCCTGTTAGGACCCCATAGGGGGTTAAATAAAGGGAGGAGAGTACCCGCAGGTACCCTTACTGGTTGAAGGAGATCAGGAGCATCGTAGCCCCAGCAGTGATCTCCAGAGGCTACTGTGGCGGTGCTCCGGCAAGCAACAACACCCAGTGATCAAAATGCCATTGGTATGCCAGCGAAATGGGGGTTTTTGACAAGATGCTATATCGACACGATATACTTATCGAAATGCAAGGATGTCGGTTTCATGCCGAAATACGTCGGTTTGCGTTGTTGCTTGCTATTAGGTCATGCGTGTGCACGACTCGTGTCACACGCCATTCCTGCTATTAGCTACTGCTGTTGTGCTGCACCACTACTATTGTTGCATGAGTTATGTATCGCATATCGCCAACTTAAAAGATATCGATGATTCATACTGTGGGAGAATTCCTCAAAACATGATTTTAGTTTTCTAGAGTCCAAGCATTTTTTCATATTGTATCATTTTTACTCATTTTAAGTCATTTTGAGTAATTTCCTCAAAATTCCCTAATATCAGCGATATATTACCAATATATCCTCTTTTGAATTAATATTAGCACTTTTTTCTTGTAGTTCTTAATTTTAAAAATAGTTATCCATTTAAATAAGTATAAGGCAAGGTTTAAGGTTTAAATGGAAATATTTATCCATTTAAATGTTATTCTTAAAATTCTAATCATTTTTGCTAGTTTTGTTATTTTTGTCGACATGCCTTTGAAATTGACTATTTTTAGGGCATTGCAATTGTCGAAATCCAATATCGA
Source organism: Thalassia testudinum (assembly GCA_037157565.1). Taxonomy (NCBI): domain Eukaryota; kingdom Viridiplantae; phylum Streptophyta; class Magnoliopsida; order Alismatales; family Hydrocharitaceae; genus Thalassia; species Thalassia testudinum. The sequence continues at coordinate 15,630,488 of JAZHRO010000015.1, read as the reverse complement.
AACACAAGCATTTCCATAGCATGCCCTCGGCGTGTCGGCGAAATGCGCACTTAAAATTTATTGAAATGACGTCGAGATCAGCATTTCGAACCTTGACAACACCACAATAGCCTTCAGTGGCGGTGCAACCTCCCCGCGGTGGCAATCAATGAAGGCTATAGCGGCGGGTAGCGTTGCCCTAGGTGATCGAGAAATTCACTTAAAAATAATAATAGATACATGTAATGATGCGTTGTATTTTTCTGTGGTTGAAAACTTATCAATCAAGAATCAATATAATCTAACCATAATGGCTAGGTCATCTCCATAGGGGGGTACTAAGCCCACCTAGAACTCACAAAAATATTTCATTCAAGCTCACAAATATTAAAAATAAAATTATTGCATAGAAATATTTAATAAAAAAATATAATAAGAAAGAGAGACACATGGATAGAGTGCGAGAAAAAGAGAAAGTGGGGGCATTAGATCAAATGCATCAATATTAATAAAAAAACTCAAACCACAATTTGCAATCGATCTCCACTTTCTCATTTCAACTAATCTCCAGCAAAACAAGGGATACCATGTTTCACCCTCTCGGCCGCGTGTGGGGGCCTTCGATGGCGGTGAGGATGGCGGCGGTCGACGAGGTCACGGCGTTTGTGTTGATGGTGGTGGCTTAACATGAGGGAGGTTGAAAGAGGTTGCTCAGGTGACAAATGCCGCCAGCGTTGGGTGCTAACTGCGATGATGGGCTGTCGGTTGGCGGCGTGGGCAGTGGAAAGGTGATGGTGGTGTTAAGGTGAGCGTTCCGGTGTCGACGACGGCGAGAACAGAGGGTGTTGGTGGTGCGTTGGAGAGGTGTTGGGGAAGGGTGTTTTGGGTCTCGGTGATGACAAAGGAGATGAAGAAAAATGAAGATAAAGGACAAGGAGAAGAGGAAGGTAGTAGGGTGATGTTGGCAGTGATGGCTGTAATGGAACTGGTGCACGTTGTCACCGTGCACCACTACGTCGAGGACGAGTGGAGATTGCTGTGGTCCACAGTGCATGCAGAGGTTCACAGTGCAAGCATGGTCCACGGTGAAGAAGGTGGGAGATGAAGGTAGTGGCCGACGAAGGGCAAGTGATGGTGTGTGGTGCGTGTAGTTGGCGCGGTGGAGAAGCTCGCAAAGTTTCACGGTGCAAGCTTGGATCACTGGGTATGCTCCCCTCCGTCGAGAAGATGCAAGATCTCTTTTCAGATAAATCCCCCCTATCTTTTTTTGGTAGATCCCTTGTCAACAAATCCCTTGATTTCAAAGATCAATTTGAATCCTTTCCCAACTTAGTGATGACCAACATGGAATTTTGGTTGGCTTCTCAGGAGGGTAAAGCTGTGCGTATGCATTGAAGGTTTTGCAATGGGAATCCTCCTAAAGTTGCAATTGACTTGCACATCCAACCAAATTTCTTTCGTACCTGCATGCCAAATAAAGAGCATAAATATGTAACCTAAAATGTATTATGCTTAGAAACATATATAAATATGCATGCATATTATATCTAATCAATGCCTAAAATCTAGGCACATACAAACTTGAGAATTACAATTACATTGTACTTAGGCCTATATTTAGTCCAATAAATTGGACTCATCACCAGGTACATAGCATTAGCCGAGGAAGCCCCTATGGTGGCACTCCGAATAGTAGCTACCTTGCAGCGGCGGTGCAGCATTGCCTTAGGCAATGCAGCAGCAACCGAGGAGCCTCTCCGCCTCCTCGCTCCTCCTGTGGCTGTGGCAGTGTTGTGGAGAGGTGGCGGCGTTGGTGGGAGCCCTTGACGATGCTTTTATGGTTAGGGTTAGGGTGGCAGGTGCTGGGGGCTTATTTCGGTGGGATATCTAGGGCACCGGTCTAGGATCACTGCTCTGATACCAATTGGGAAGAAATGAAAGGCTTGATTTATTACTAGGGCCCTACCTCTCTTTATATAGAGAGGAAAAGGGCAAATTGTAATACAGCCCAATGACAGACTAAAATATGTACATCACATCATTATAAATAAATGTAAAACATAAATGAAACACCGAAGTATACAATAAAAGCTTAGGTCTATACCAATAATTGATAACAAATATAGAGAGGGTGCTCTGGTGGTGGTGGTGGGGTCCCTACGGGGAAGAAGAGAGGTAAGGTGGGTCATTCAGTGGTGGTGAGGGTGTCCTTGCTAGGAGGAAGAGAGGAGAGGTGGGTTGTCAAGGACTTGGGTAGAGATGTGGGGGCTAAAGGAAGAGAGAAGGTTGAGAGTTACTTGAAGAGCAGGGAGTGTTGTCGCCATCGAGGGGAGGAAAGGACATCGCCTAGAGCGTGGAGCTGAGGAGAGGCACTACTTGGAGTGGAGCTTGGGGGTGAGGTAAGGATAGAAAGCATCGCTTGGAGCCGGTTGGGGTAACTATGGGTGAGATGAGGTGTCAATGAGGGTTGGGAATTGAGAATTTAGGATGAGATGACGATTTTGTTGACACACACATATAGCAGATGTCGAAACTTGAGATGGGGTTTCGAATTTTAATCTATAGCTTGACACCCCTTATATATATATATTTGGTTGTATTAGGTTATGGGTTGGGTGGGGTTGGTGAGACCTCAAACCCAATCCAATTGGGTTGGGTTCAGGTTGATCCTGATCCATGTGCACCCCTACCTAATAGGTAGACTCAAAGGTGTAGCAAAGCAACAAACAACACTGTTGCTACTGCTTGATGATGGCAACAATGCTGCAGCTGCTATTGGCCTGAGCCAACAGCAATGTTGCTGCTTCTGTTGGTAGTTGTTGACAGCCTTATTACTGCTTTTGAAGGGTGGATGCCACTATAAACGAGTTCTTATGCACTCAAGAACATGATAGCATGTGACTTTATGCTGCTAGCTGCCATATATGCATGTATGATGCATGGCAAAAGACTGCTGACCACTGCATGGAATGACTCCATTAAATCAAAGATGACTTGTAAACTATTTGTTAGAAAAAGAAATAGAGAGAAATAAGGATAGTCTAGATGCTGATCTAGGGCTGTTACTTTGATCCGATGTAGGGAATGTATGGCTTGGTTCATTCAAGATACTGTAGCGACTCTTATATGGGGAAGGTTGATGGCAAAGTTACATAATAGTACTAAAGGACAACTACATAAAAGATACCTAATAGTACCAAATGACATAACTACATAAAAGAGGCAAATAAATAGACTCCAACACTTGGAAATTCTAATTTTGCATGTTCCAATGGCTTCTGCCACAACTGTCATTTAGGACTCCATCCATAAAGCTACCTCGTCCTCCATTGGCATTTTTTTTATGCAACATGTTGCACATGTAAACAATAATACCTAAATCTACTATTAAAGTACTTGATCTACCATGCTTCAATAGTAAAGGCGGACTACATACATGTTATAGCTCTTTGTCCTCCTTTGAGACTTGAGGTAATCTACATAGCTTGGTATTGGCGAGTTATTTTGTTTTTTTTTTGAAAAAGGAAAGGGTAGTTATCCAGGATGATAACTACCCAAATATATTAAAGAGAGAATCAACGGCCAACGTCAATACAAGAGGCAAACATCAAGATCCCTCACTCACAAGGACTCACTCCAGAGTTTAAACAAAACAGTAATAGACTCTACAAAATTCTCCACATAAGGCCTTTGTCCTCTGAAAACTACAGCATTCCTACCCAACCAGATGCCCCATAGGACCGCCAACGGTCTGGCCTTCTCCTTCTTCGTACGAAAGACACTCTGCCCAGCATTACCCCCTCCACCTCTGAAGCTGCACCAAAACTCATTAAATGACTGGCAGTTCCATCACCCCACTCCCATACGGCTCCAAATCTGCATGACAAACGGGCAAGTGAAGAAAAGGTGGTCAACCTCTTCATCCTCATCACCGCACAACGGGCAAACCTTACTCTCCCTAGGAGCGCATCTCGCCCTCCAAACCTTAGTCACGAGTCTCCTCCTCCTAAGTAGCCAAATAAAAATCTTGACCTTCAATGGACACGTGACCTTCCAAACCTGTCTGCAATCTCTCACCAGATCCAGATCACCCGTGGGATCCCCGTCGGACAATCTCCTGTACGCAGCCCCCATCGAGAACTCACCTTCGTCCCAACCAAATATATCATTTTTGGAAGCCGGCTGCAGACCTTCTAATTCTTCAAGCAATCTCTGGAAATCGTGAGTTCTCGCATATGAAAGATTTCCTGCAAAGGACAGGCACCACTCTACCTTCCCAAACTTCGGCCACAGACACCTCTTTGCTCTGTGACATAGCAAAAAGTATCGGAAATCTTCTAGCGAGCGCACCTTGCCCCGTTCAATCATCCTGCCAGAACCTGAAGATCTCCCCCGTCCCCACCACCGGTACAAAACAATTTTGCACCTTAGGAGCCACCATCGACAAACCTTTCAAGAAGTGAGAAGCATCCCTCGGTGGAGATATCAGGAGATCCCAACGCAACGGGCCACCATAAGCCATCTTGAAAACCCTGCCCACCAAATCCTCCCTACACTCCAAGAGGCCCCCAACCCACTTCACCAACAGGCTATCATTAGACCTCCCCAGATCCCTCACACCAAGCCCTCCCTTCTCCACCGATTTGCAAACCTCCTCCTACGCCACCAACTTGGCACCATGTCCATTTGACCCCTGATTGGACCAGAAGAAATTCCTCATAAGCTTCTCCATCCTCAAGATGATTTGCCGGGGCAACTTCAGGACAGAGGTGAAATACGATGGCATCGCCGCCAAAACTGCCTTGAGCAAGATCAGCCTTCCACCCCTCGACAAAAGCCTGGACGCCCACCCTGCCAACCTCCCCTCTAGCCTTTCCATTAGGGGAGCCCAGTCCTTCACCAGAATCCTACCTTTCGTCAATGGCAAACCTAAGTAACTGATCGGTAGCTTTACCTACTCTATGCCAAGACCCAAGCTACACTCCCTCACCTCCGCCTCTGTCAAATTAAAAGGGATAAAACCTGATTTAGATAGGTTAATCTGCAGACCTGAAGCTTCGCCAAACAAGAAAAGTAAGATCCGCATCCTCCTGGCTTCCGCTTCCTTGCCTTCTATAAAAAAATCGTATCATCCACATACTGCAGTAATGAGATGCTCGTCCCATCTCCCAAAGAGAAATCCCTCACCAAGTTCCTCTCACATGATTTCTTAGCCACCCTCACAAGTGCATCTGCTGCAATAACAAAAAGCATCAGAGGCAAAGGACACCCCTGTCTCACCCCCCTTCTCGGCTGAATCCAACCCCCACCGGATTTCCATTGATAAGGACCGAGAACGACGCCGTGGTGACACACCTCTTCATCCACTAGATCTACACAGGTGGAAAACCCCTCTTCATCAAGGATGCCTAAAGAAAAGACCACTGCACTGAGTCATATGTCTTACTGAAATCGACTTTCCACATGAAAGCCTTCCTCCTACTCTTTCAAAACGATAGGATCTCCGAAGCCATCACGTACCCCTCCAAAATATTTCTGTTGGGGATGAAAGCCGTCTGTACCGGATCCACAATCCTTGGCAAGGTCCTCCTCAGCCTATTTGCCAAGATTTTAGCCACAATCAGGTAGATAGCATTTGAGAGAGCTATCGGTCTGTACTCCTTGATCTCCTCAGCACCCTCCTTCGGCAACAGGAACATGTAAAACTTGTTCAATTTGTTGAAGCCCGAATTTCCATCTTTGAACTCCTGCAAGACCTGCATCACATCCTCCTTCACCACCGGCCAAAACTCCTTATAAAAGGCAACCGGAAAACCATCAGGGTCTAGACACCCATCAGCATTTAGCCCCCAGATTGCCTTGTGAATCTCATCTTCCTCAAACGAACCCATCAAGAAACCAGCTTCTGCATCCCCGATCCGTGGCACCTCGGATCCCAACCACCTCCATCTTCCCCCTTGCCAACTCTCAGTAAACTCTCTGAAGTACCTCGCAGCCGCCTCACCTACCGCCTCTCTTCCCACAAACTCCTCCCCTTCCACCACCAACCTATCGATCCAGTTCCTCCTCCTCCTCCCTGATGCAGCCATATGAAAAAATTGAGTGTTAGAATCACCCTCTTTGAGCCACCTCTGCCTGGATCTCACCTTCCACTCCATCTCCACCTTCCAATCTTCCTCTTGTATCACCTGTAAGTGCTTCGCTCTGTTCACCCTGTCAACATCAGAAAGGAGACCAACATCCTCAGCCAAGTCCAGCCGTGCAATCTCACTGAGAGCTTCATGTTTCTTGTTCCTACGCTCCTTAATTTGCTTCTTATGGACCTTGAGGAAGGACCTCAAGTCTCGCAGTTTAGCATCTAATCTAGCAGCTGCCTAGTCATTCGCGTGAACAGAACTCCATCTCTCCTCTACCAACCCCCTGAATCCCTCTTCAAGGAGTCAGGCTCTGTCGAACTTAAAATACGTTCCATGCCTCCAGCCCTCATTTGTCACCCACAACAAGGGAGTGTGGTTCGAGAATGGCTGCTCCAAGGGTTTAACCTTCGCCACAGTCCGCTAGAACTCCTCCAGGTGAAGTGGTAGTAGGAGGGTGGCATGTCAACCAACCCATGCGCTGCAACAAATCCTGTAAAGGCTTCAGAACCTTGGTCCATACCCCCACGGCCATCTGGTCTATCCTCTGCCATCAAAGTGACATTAAAATCGCCTCCAATCAACCACGGTACCCCCTGATGTGCTTCCATGACCTGGCCCAAATCCTCCCACAGAGCGTGCCTCCTCCCACTATCTGTCGGACCGTAAACCGAGGAGAAGAGCATGCAAAGATTGTCCCGACGCCTCTGCAACCTGACAGTAACAACATGGGACCCGATCATCGAGTCTAGCAAGGAGAAAGCATCATCCTTCCACCCAACAACAATACCACCCGCACTTCCAATCGCATCAAGGGCCAAGAACTCCCCAAAATCGCTCCCCCTACCTCCTTCCACAATCTCCTGTCACAACTCCCCCACTTAGTCTCTTGGAGAAACACCACCTTAGGACCCCACCTCTGGATATACCCACACAAAGCTGCCTACCTGGAGGGGTCGTTTAATCCCCTCACATTCCACGAAAGGAGCTTAGTTATGGAGAAATTCGGGAGACTCCCCCTTGCATCGTATGCCTGAACCCCACCTCCGTAGCCACCTTGTCCACCTCCCCCTCCTCCACTTCCTCAACCCTACAGGGCAGGTCCTGCAGCATCCCCCCCCCCAGTGAGGCAACCCCCTCCACAGCCTGCACCTCCGACTCACTAGCCCCTCCTACCTCTGCCGCACCCTCCACAGCCTCAGCACCTCCTTCAGCTCCAGCCACCCGCTGCCTGTCCTCTCCAGTAGTAGCCATTGCCTCAAACCTTGCATCACCTCCGCCACCTACCAGGCTCACCGTCGACTCCTCCCCCTGCCTACCGACTGGTGCATTGATGCCAATTACCACCATCCTCCGATGCTGGGCATCCCCTACCTCGCACCTAGCTAGAGCGGTCACGACCCTCCCCCACTGATAGGACTACCTCGGCCTGTACGTGAGCCACTGCGGTAAAGGCTTCCTCAGCCTCCACCTCTGCACGCGCATCACCTCCCCATCCGCATCGCTCCGTACTAGAATGAGTGAGAAGTGGAGCGAGAGGGGGAGCTCAAGGAGGGAAACGAGTGGGTGGGGGAGAGATGGTTCTAGTTGGACGGCGGTGAAGAGGAGGTTGCGGATGGGAGCGGAGTCGGTGCAGTGTTTCAAGTGCCTCGGGAGGGGACATATGGCGACGAGCTGTAGGGAGTTAGTGAGGTGTCTGCGGTGTGGTGGTCTCAGACATAGGCGGGCGGGCTGCGGGTTTCGTGGGCCTGTTGGTGAGGCTTCTTGGGGGAAGGCGAGGATGCTGCCACCTCCTCCGGAGGGGGCACCTCTCGTGGAGGTTGAGGCACCGTGGTCGGAGGAGATCGGGACCTTGGAGGGGAGGTTGGTGACAGCTCTGGTGGTGGTGGAAGGGGAGGTAGATGTGGGGGACTTGAGAAGGGCGGTCGCGTCGTTCTTGGGGATCGGAAGGGGGACCTTTGGTGTGGCATCCCTCAGGAGTAGCTGCCTGTTGCTGTTGGGGCTTGGATAGGAGATGCTACGACTCCTGGCCTTCAAGGAGTTGCCATGTGGCCAGGGTGTGGTGAGGTGGCGGTGGCTGGTGAGGTCAGATGGCGCCATGGAGCAACCGCCGGTTGGCGCGAGGCAGAGGGTGTTGATTGAGGGGGTCCCTCTCTTCCTCCGTACGGTGGAGGTGGCGGCAGCAGTGGTCACTCCGTTTGCGAGGCTCCGAAGTTGCGAAGGTTTGGGTCTGAGATGGGTGGACTTGTCGAGGTTCGGGGCGTAGGTGGAGATGAAGCCGGGGGTGCAGCTTGTGGAGAAGGTGGTCCTCAGATGTGGGAGCTCCTCTTGGCTGATTTGGGTCTCGCGGGGATCGGGAAGACCTCAGTCTTTCACTGAGGCGGTGGTTGGCGGTGCAACGACGGAGCTTGGTGGCAGAGGTGGCGTGCGGGCGGACAGGGGGCGGGCTATTTTTGGGAAGGTGGAAGATCGCGACGATAGTGGCGCGACTGTTGCGATCCCTGCGACGCGATCTGAGGCAAACGAGAGGGCGAGGTTTTCGGAGGGAGTTGCAGGATTTACGGAGGAGGTAATGGAGGAGTCTGCGACACTGAGGGCGGAGGAACCTGTTGAGGTGGATTAGGGTTTTAAAGGGTGCTCTCGTGGTGGATCCGGGTCGGGTGGACTGGATCCAGAGGTGGGGAGTGGTGGCTTCAGAGGGGTATTTGGGTTGGGCTCCGCTTCGCACGAAGGTCTGGGGCAGACCTCCTACGATGGCCGCGGTCGGTGAGCTATTTTGTTGCAGTAATGATATTTGTCGTTGCTCTAGTTCTTGGACCCATGATGAGGAACTGGGTTTAACCTTTAGGCATTTCTTCTTGTAGGATTAGAAGTACTTTCCCTTTCCCTTTCTCTTACCTAGGATCATGTTGCAACCACTTTAGACAAGCATTCTTTCTTTAGCATGTTTGAGATAGATAAATAGCTCAGGCATTTTCAACTCCACCTTGTACAAATTGTATGAGTGTACATAACATGGAGACAAAGATAAAGAGTCGGAGAGAATGATCAACTTTTATTTCTTGAAAATCCTGTACCTCTTTATATGGAGAGAGTTGTGAGTAAATTACATGAGAGGACCACAAGAAATAATGAAAATATAAAATCAATAAATAAGAAGACACTGTAACACTCTCCCTTAAGTTAGAGCATAGATGTCTATCATTCTCAGTTTGTCATAACATGTATCAAAAGCAGCTTTGCCCAGGCGCTTTGTCAAAATATCTGTTGTCTGGTCCTCTGAAGTAACTGGGGTTGTATAGATAATGCTCTTCTGAATGAGATCTTTAGTATAGTGATAATCAATTTCCACATCTTTCATGCACTCATGAAACATGGAATTATTGGCTATGTAGGTGGCTGCAAGATTGTCATCTCATTTTCATGGGTTCGTTTGGCTGCACATACAAATCTCGAAGAATAGACTGTACCCAGACCATTTCAGTTGTAGTTTGACATTGCTTGATACTCTGACTCGGCATTAGATTTGGACACCACCGTCTACTTCTTGCTCCTCCATGTCACTAGGTTCCCTTCCACATATGTACAAAATCCTGTGGTAGATATACGATATGTGAGACACCCAGCATAATTTGCATCGTAGTAACCTACAATAGTTATAGGAGAACCCCTACGGAATAACAAACCACAACCAGGTGCCTTCAAATATCTCAATGCCTGCATTACAACATTCTTGGTTGGTTTCTTCATAAATTTACTAGGTTTCCCAACTGCAAAGGAAATATCAAGTCTAGTAATAGTAAGGTATAGAAGCCTCCCAATCAGTTGTCTGTAGCTCCTGCTCTCCACATGTTTTGCATCCACATCATACAAGTGCACTTTGGGATCCATGGGAATATTAATTGCCTTGGCTCCTAACATCACAGAATTCCTAAGAATAGCAAGAGCATATTTTCTCTAATTGACTACAATGCCATCTTTCCTCTAGCCCCTTTTAATACCCAAGAAATATTGCAGGGAACCCAAATCTTTCATGACATATTGTGCTGCCAGTTTTTCCTTGACTTGTACTATCCTAGTAGCATCATCACCGGTTATGATAAGGTCGTCAACATATACAAGAGGCACAACCAAACCTCTATCAGTGTTCCTGGTAAATAAAGAATGGGCTGAGGTGGACCTTTTCAAACTCATACCTTCCACAACCTCTAACCATTTTTGAAACCAAGCACGGGGACTTTGGTTGAGTCCATAAATTGCTTTCTGCAGCCTGCATACACTCCCCCTTTAACCTCATAACTAGGGGGTTGCTGCATGTATACCTCTTCTTGAAGATCACCATAGAGGAATGCATTCTTTACATCCAACTGATGTAAATCCCAATCTTTGTTTGCTGCCACTGAAAAGGGTATATGAACAGTCGGGAGCCTCACTATTGGAGAGAAAGTGTCAAAAAAGTCCACCCTATAAGTCTGGGTAAATCCTATTACCACCAAACGAGCCTTATGTCGAGAAATAAACCCATTAGGATTGTTTCTCAAGGCAAATACCCACTTATAGCCAACAACTTGAGTTGTTGCAGTCTTCAGTGTAAGCTCCCATGTACCTCTAGAATGAAGAGCAACCTTCTCCTCTTTCATGGCCTGATGCCACTCTTAATGAAGCATAGCCTCTTGATATGAGGCAGGCAGATGAGACATTGAGAGGGCCATTGTAAAGGCAACAACTGAAGCACTCAGACCATCACAAACAGAGGCACCTACAACTCGATAATGTGCACAACTACGAGGTGCCTTCTATATTGCTATCGGAAGGCCAATATCATCCTTTGGAACAACAGTGGAGTTCTCCTTAGGAGCATCATCTGAACCTGTAGAATCATCATGAGGTACAGGACCGTTAGTATCATCCATACATACTTGTGTGGGGGAGGATGATGGTGTTGAGGTGGGGGAGGAGGGGTGGTAGTATGTGATCTATACGACACTAGAATCTGATATATCAGTAATGGATCTCTGAATCTATTATTAACTAAATCCTCAAAGAACTCAACTTGAACCTGAGAAGGGGAGAAATCACCAAACTGTATAGGTGGAACAAGCATGGGCACAGACTGAGGTGCAAATGATAGCTGTCATGCAGTGATAGAGAAATAAGGTACTGCCTCATGAAATGTGACATCTGCACTCACATAATATCTCCTGAAGTTGTCGAAAACATCTCCGATTGCCACTCAAATGCCATAGAGCTCCAGAGTCTATAAGCCAAGTAGAACTACTACTATGAGGAAGTACAGAGATACTAGAGGCACACTCTATACCTGAGGAGGTGAGGGCATCAGTATCATATGTAGATGGAGACTCCTGTGTCACCTGAGTAAGTCTCTGGCCAAGGGCATCAAACTTGGCTTTAGGAACCATATCTGTCTCTATCTCAGTAGAAGCCACAACCTGGTTGGCAACAGTAGGCTTGCCACCATGCTTAGTCTAGATGTAGCCTCAACATGACCAATACATCCACAAAACGAACAAGTAGGGTGTGGTTTGCCAGGCTGTTCACAGCCTTGCCTACGTCCTCAAATAGTAGGACCACCATGTCCTCCACGACCTTCTACAACTGCAAAGGCAAACATCTAGCTAGTAGTCTTTGGAACAATAACCCTAACAAAAAAGCCGACTGACTTGAATATAGGCTTCATCCAAAGTGGGAAGCTCTGTTAGCGTAAGCATCTGGGACTGTGCTGGCTCATACTCAGGGCTTAAGCCAGATAGGAACTTGAGTACCGCAAACTCCTTGTGATACTCTCTGTGTGGCACAAGTACAAACAGGTCTACAAGCATTGTAATTCTCAAGTAGTCCCTTTAGCTTGCTGTAATATTGAGATAAAGTGAGATCCTCCTGTTTGAGAGAATGTGTCATGGGTAATTTGGAATACCTTACTGGAGTTCTTTTCATGAGAGTACATGTCATGAAGAGAATCCCACATTTCTTTTGTTGTGTTGTAATAGATGATTCCATCACCAATATGAGGGGCCACAACATTTATAATCCAGGCTCTTACCATGGCGTCGTCCCTCTTCCAAGTGGCATACTTCCCAGTCTTGTTTGTAGGCTCAGATTCCAAAAGAACATGTTCCTTATTGTGCCCTTCAACTGTAATAAGGAACATCTATGACCAATGTGCATAGTTGGTCTCATCTAACTTCGTGATGGGAACGAAAAATGGATTTTTGATGTTCCCATTCTCTGATGTAGTATCCGATGCGACTTCGGATGATGAAAATGTAGCCATGATGCCAAGACGGGAAGGAATAGCCCCTAAAACAGATCTGAACTTTGACTTTTCAGAACATATAGGTCATTAAATTGCAAGAAGTCCTAACACAAGATCTGGAAAAAAGAAGTTCCATAAATCATGTTAGGAACATGATTCGACCCTATTTGGGTCAAACGAGGGTGCATGCTAGGGCTGGAGTGTCCCCAGTAGCGCTACTTAGCATGAGTCGGACCCCCTACCGTCGTTGCTCCTGCTGCTGGCAGCCACCGGCGACCTTGCTGATTGGTGGCTGCCACCACTTATGAGGATGGAGGCCGCCTGAGAAGAGATGGAGAGAGGATCACAAGGCGCCTCTCTCAATTACTGATCATGGTAGCACAATGACAGGAGAGGAGGGGTTTTGGTGGACGGGTTCGGGGGCTAGGTATTTGATGGGATATCAAAGCGTCGATCCAAGATTGCCGCTCTGATACTAAGTCGAAGAGAATGATTAACTGTTATTCTTTGGAAACCCTACACCTCTTTATATAGAGAGAGAGGTGTGGGTAAAGTACATAAAAGGACCATAAGAAGATACTGTAACATAATGATTATGCCAAACTTATTGACATTGGTCATCTCTAAGTCTAGATTCTCAAGACGTGATACATCCTATCATCCTAGTCATGTATTCTCCATGTATTCACTCACAGAAATTCCTTTTACTATCTTGTATGACATGAGCTCACTGATAATATTTGTTCTCTAAACATTATTGTCCTCATTGAACATTTTTTGTAGATTGAAGAGGATTTAGTGTGTTGTTTTCGACTCAATACGTTGCTTTTGAAATTTGAGATGGAAATGACACACAACAATCCATTGGTTTTACTTGTTGATTTTTTCCCTCTTGGTTTTGGGTTTGTCATGCTTGTTGAGATTTTTGTAACTATGATTCATTCATCTCAAATTTCAAAGAAAATACATAGAGTTCATCCCTTTATAGAGAGGGATCAATGATAGTTGTAACTAATTAGATTCTCATTTATTTCCTAACACGCCCCTATAAGTCGAGATGTGGGAGACGACGAAGACTTGGATCCCGTAAACATTCATGATGGTGGTGATAAATGATAGTTGATGTAATAGTCCCTTCGTGGTGTTTCAAACTCGGGTGCCTCTTCTTGTACACCATGGAGTCAAGATCTTTTGCTTGGCGTTCCCATGGTGCATGAGAGTGCTGCCCATCAACTTGACATCTTGAGTAGACTCTCGTCTTCTTCGCTTCTCTCTCTCATTCACATGTAAGGACCAAAAAAGGAAAACAAGACTTTAGAGGGGTGCACATGCAAATCCCTAAAAAATGTACACATCTACTTTAAAAGAATGGCAAACTTAACAAACAACCTTAAGACCCCCCTTTTTTTTCTTAGCTGATCGAACGGCCCGGGGGGGGGGGGGGGGGGGGGGGGGTGGTTCCCCCCATAAGTGGTGATAGTGGAGTTTGTGGCTTCAGTGGTTGCGCTCCTATGAGTCGGAGGTCGCTCGGACTACCTTGATTTGGTAGCCCGACCTTTAAGTAGTTGAGTGGTAGTGCTAGATCATCAAATGAACGAGGTTTGGTGGGCCAAACTTGAGATCGGATCAATCGTTGTTGGAGGCGACATTGGTCGAAGATGAGGTTGTCGGTAGCGCGTGGCCTGCCCGACAACCCTCGAAGGTGGTGCGTATGAAGACTAGGGCACTAGCGACCACCCCTACGGTGGTCCCTCGCCGGTGGTGCCTTTTCCTTCAGTGATGGTGTGAACAACAAAGGAAGAAAAAGGAAGAGGAGAGAAGTTGGGAGAGGAGAGAGTTTCTCTGGTGGCTTACCAGAGATCGACAGTGCCATCGGAGAGCTTCCCCCCTTTAGATCTTCTTTTCTAAACCTTCGACCACCAGAATCAGTGGCTGTGATACCATGTGGAGATTTTAGAGAGAATATTTGTTCTTCAATAACCAAGTCAAGCCGCTCTTTATATAGAGAGAGTGTTTGATAGAAAAAGGGAAAACACACCAACAAACTAAAAATGACATGGATCAAAATAAGTAAGATAACTAACTATTTGGATCCTTGATAGCCAACGAATTTGATTCACATTTATTTCCTAACTTCCATGCAACCAAAATGTCATTTGAGCTAATTGCATTAATCCAAGGTTGAATAGAATTCCTGAAACTTATTCCCTTCGGCAATTGTAACCTTAAGGATTAACCACACATACTCCACCGTAAAGAAAATGAGATCGGGGATCCACCAAAAACCAATGATTATTGTTGGAAGAGGAGTGTTTTTCTTTCACCAAAACCCTATGCCTCTCTTTGTAAGGAGAGGCTAGGGGATAATTACAAGCAAGCACCTAAAGGAAAATAAAGTGGTGAAACAATCAAAACAAAAAAACCAATAGGCAATCTAGGGTAAATCTCCCTACACTCCCCTTTACGTTAGAGCATATATGTTTATCATGCTCAACTTGGAAGAGCAGCAATTGAATAAAGCATTAGGAAGTGCTTTGGTGAACATGTCTGTAGCCCAATCTCTTGATATTACGTGAAAGGTGTGGATAATCTCGTTCTGGATCATGTCTCTGGTCTAATAGCAGCCCATTTTCACATGCTTCATTCTCTTGTGGAATACTGGATTGTTGGCAATGAATAGAGCAATCTTCTTACCAGACCACATCTCCATAGGCCCATACATAGGGATATGTAAATCCTTCGGAACAGAGTGAATCCACATTAGCTCTTGGGTAGTTTGGGCTATAACCCTATACCTTAGTGCATTGACAACTACAATCTATTTCTTACTCTACCAAGTGACCGGATTTCCTCTCACAAAGGTGCAAAATCCAATGCCGAACTTCTTGTCCTTAAGGTATCTTACATAATCCACATCAGCAGGCCATCAAATCCAAAGATCTTCCACATGTGAATAGTAGGCCCTTTTCCATCTTCTTTCACATAGGCCCTTGTCCTTAAGGTATGTTTATGTTCATCTTCATAATCATAAAATTAAACAATCATCCTGATGCATAATACTTGAACATATCATAAATTGAGAAAACACACCTATATCTTCAATCAAACATAGTTCTATAACTTAAAAGTCTAATGAAATAAAGATAGTCAGAAATTGTCCATGATAAGATGAATTTTATTCCTCTCCCTAATTGAAGGTGTTGGTTCAACCATTCATTAGATTGGTTCAATCAATGCTTAGACCAATAGAAACAATGACTAAATCGAATTGCTTTAAATCGAATGAACAAATGGCCATTGTTTGGTTCATTGGTCCGACCGATTCGACTTGTTGATTTGGTCTGGTTCGCAAAGCATTGCTTCCATCAACTACCAATATGGTTTTTTTGATGGGACTAGTCAAAGTTTAGAGAATTGCTTGGCATCACCACATATGTGTTGTGATGTACCTATGTGAACAAGCCAATTTGTATCCTCTACGTTATTCCGACATGTGATGCCCACCTAAGGTGAACCATACTTGCTAAGTCTCTAGATTAACATATTATACTTGATCCAAGGAATGATGATAGTCTCGTACACGAACTCTAGGGTGACAACGGCTTGATGCATAGTAGTCAATGCCTCATAAAGTAGGTATTGGGGCTTTGTTTTTCTTTTACTTCCATGACCACAGCTATGATCTCGAATGGACGATGAGATACCTCTACTTTTTCATTGAGAGGCTGTTGTAGCAAATATATGCTCTCAAGAATTTCCAAGCTTCATCTCTTGCTCTAATTTGGTGAAAATATGCTTCTTATCGAGTCCTTTGGTGAAATGATCAATCCATAGAACTTCATGGTCATGCCGGTGGTGGGGTTCTTGAATTCCTCTTGATTCCTATCACCTTGAATAGGTGAATCGACAATCTCAAAAGCCATACTATGACGGAACAAAGTACCACAACACAAATCCATTGATTAACTGAAGTTTTAATTTGAAGTAAATAGTGGATAATTGGGTGATACAAGCATAACCGATCAACCAAATGAATAAAAAATAGCTATTATTCAGGTGTTTCTAACTTAGACTTAAACCAAAGTAGATTATAGGAAGGAAGAGGAGCACTATAGTCAATCAGAGGTCTCCTTTTCAGAAGTTGGAGGGCTATGCTAGTCAAGATAACAGATGGTGTACGTTGCAATAGTTCAAGAAGGATCATTTGAGGGCATATCTGGCTGGAAGTGAAGTTGCAACACCATGATGGCCCTTGTTGGAGCTAAGTCTTGTTGCCCTAGGTTGGTTTGATTAGATCTGGTGGAGCTACTAGTGTTTCAATCAAACTTGGGTGAAAGTGCTCCCCGTTAAGCATAGGGGACAACCTTGATGTGGGTTGTTGGCGGTCTGGCATTGCTACTGACTGGAGATGACCTAGCAGTAGTGCTTTAATGGGACAACAGTTGGCTGGTGTTTAATGGGCCAATGGTGAGGCCTTCTTGATGGGTATCGATGCCCTAGGGAATGGCCCCTACCATGAAGAAAGATGATGTGGATTCTTCTCTTTAGATGATTGAAAACCCAAATCAAGAGAGAAGTCAAACCCTATAATTATTGATGAAGATAGAAATATGAAGAAAGCAAGTGGGTATAAAGCTTCAACTTATGACTATTTCTCTGATATCGTGTTGAAAAAGAAGAAAATTGGTTGACATGAGTTAATTTTTTATTGAAAACCCTAGGCTCTCTTATATAAAGAGAGACCAAAAAGGATAAAAGTACAAGAGTGCCCTTAAAGAGCTAAAAGCCCAAAAACCCATACAAATAACAAATAATAATGTGTTAACACTCTTCCTTAAGTTGGAGCATAGATATCTATTATGCTCAGCTTGAAAACATATGAATCAAATAAGGATATGGCTAGGGCTTGGAAAAAATGTCTGCAATCTGCTTCTCATATGTGACTGGTGTTGTAATGACCCAATTCCCGAATCCCTGCAGGACCTGAGACCAGACCGACTTGACTGATTCCAAGACCCAGTCGTCCAACGAGAAATAACAAAAAAGCAGGAAAGTAAACCACATTCACTATGCTAAGCAACTAACAGTAAAAGAGTACAGCAGTAAAGAAAGTAAAAGCTACTACAGTACATGTCACACCACAACAATAGAACAATAGCTAGGTATATGAACGTAAAGGTACAGAAAAGTAAAGATACAGAATGTAAAGTACAAGAGTCTGAACTCACTACTACAAAGTACAACAAAAGAAGCTACTGCTACTGGGCTTTACTGGGTCCAGCGTCCTCTGTAGCTAGAGACTTGGGCTACTCAACACCTGGACCTGAAAAGGGGTTATGAGTACACGTCAGCGAACGTTGAGTAGAGTGGCAATCAACTAACTAAAGCAGTAAAAGTGACTAAGTAGCTGTTGTTTTTCAATTACTTTATTTAACTAATTATTCTTTTTTACCACTTGGTTTATTTATCAGATGTCTTTCTTGATCTCAAATGTTCCTTGTGGGAACGATCTTGATTGCAGTCTTTTCCGAAGAGTAGAAGTCGCACGTGGTGCTCTCCTGGCCGAGAGTCCCCCGTGGTGGTCCTACACCCAGTCAACCACCTTAAGGTCACGGACAGATGTAACGGTGACTACGGCACACGCGATAAGCATAAGGGTAGCTACCCTGCATTGGCACGCAATAAGTCGTTTCTGTTAACGGGTGCGCTCAAGTACATCACGGAACAATAAAGGGCTTAGCCCTCTCAGTAACAGGGGTCTAGTCCCGAAGAACCAAACAAGGGTCTCGCCCCTCCACAGTCCGCGCACCCTCGCCTGACTACCCTGGTTTGCACAGTGGGCCTAACAAGTTGGTGTAGGGTGGCTAGCTGAATCCCTGGCCCTGTGGGGTGGCTAGCTCTCTCCCTACACTAGTAGCTCTCCCTGGTACAGGGTACGCAAGGGCCACGAAGTCGGTGCAAAGTGGCCAAACCCACCTCGGGTCTCAACCCGAAGGTGGCAAGCTCCCCTCTACACTAAGAGGGATCATGCGCTCCCCTTAGTACCACGTACTCAAGGGCTAGCACACTTCCCGTCACATTTCCAGATCCATTCCATGCATTTCCAGGAGCTCTATCCTAACTCCCCGTAGGGTTCATGCTCATATTTCTCATACCATTCCAACACTAGGTTTCATCATTCCCATTTCCATGTTCAGGTTATTCACATGCAGCTCGTATTTCTATCATGTACATTTTTAATCTCAGGTTGTACATATGCAGTTCGTGTTTTTATCATTTAATGTATACAACAGGTAAGGTTACATGTAACAGTTTCACTAGTACAGTTAATTCATATTTCACAGGCAGCTCTGGTTCATTAACAGGCAGTTGTTTTCTATCTACTCATTCAAGACTGCAATTCAATCATGTATACAGACATTTCAAGAGTTTCTCGTCCTAGGATTCATGCCATATCTTGGTTTCTAATCATTCATTCCACACATGCATTCATGTTTGTATTTAAATTAGAGGAAGCTACTCTATCAATCAACCCAGGAGTATTGGGGGCTCGAACGGCAGGCTCACGTGCCTCAGCAAGCCCCGAACCTGCAACGGAATGAAGTCTTGTAACAAGGAACAATTACAAAGGAACATTCAGAACAATATAGAAAGCTTTCTAACAAGTAGAGGAACTCACAAGGAAAACGTCGGTATCTTATTTGCGTAAAATGAACCTCAAACGGACCCTAAACGGGTCAAAAACAGGGTTGCTGACTCAAATCAGACGTCTGGAAAAATCTTCCAGACGTCTTAAAAGTGTCTAGAAACGCACCTCAAGCTCTACGTCGACCTCAGATGTCCAGGAACTCTTCTGGACCGTTTGGACCCAGCTCCAGATGTCCAACCTCCTCTCTGGACGTTTGGAAGTGCTTCCAACCGTCTGGTAAGCCGCCCAGATGTCTGAAATGCGTGGGAGGGCGTGCCCCGCACCTTCTCGAAGCAAATCCTGCAAGCCACCAGCAAAATCTTCTCAAAATGGCCACATGAAGCATAGCTGAGCGGCCTGCATGGTCGTATCCGCAAAGGGAACGTACCTTTGTTGAGATCTCTCTTCAGACGTCTGGAACCGCCTCCAGATGTCTTCTCCGTCATCTGGACGTCATTCCAGCACTCGCTTGCAGCTCCGGCTGCAGCTGCGTTAGGAATGACTTCCTGACACACTCCTGATCGCACCGCTCCGGCTGTGTGCCCTCCGGTGAGCTCCCACATGAGCTTACGAACTCGAGTTCCTCTTCTCCTTACGCCGCTCCTCGTCGTTGCCCTCACACTCACTCGCTCGCACTAGCTCTCTCGTTGGGGGTGTAGAGGAAAAGGTGGTTGGAGTGGGAAGAACGAGATAGGGGAAAGGGGTTTATAAGGTTGATGGGTTAGGGTTTGTTGGAGGCCGGGGGATAGAGAAGGGAAGGAAAAAGAGTGTACTGTCTGCGCGTCGCCCGCGCGTAGACGCAAAGGCTTTGCACAAAAAATTCAATTTCCAGATGTATGAGAAGTTGTCCAGATGTTTGACCGACAGTCCAGACGTCTTAAAAGGTTTAGGACAGAACGGGTCTTTACATCATAACAAACTCAAAGGAAGTTTTGTCCCTGAAACTTGAGCTAGCTAGGGTGCGAAAAAGAAATATATATGCATAATAAACTTAAAGAGGATCGAAGCCGGTCCGAAAAGATGTACCCTCAAAAAGCTCCGGGTACCGTTCTTGTATCGCCGCCTCAGGCTCCCAAGTAGCCTCGTACCTCTAGCTCCTCCACAAGACCTTCACCAGGGATCCTGCTTCCGTCTCAAATTTCGGATGACTCTGTCAAGTATCTGCACTGGTCGCTGGGGATAGGTCAGGTCGTCACCCACCTCGACACTCTCGTGGCTCAGAATGTGACTGGGATCGGCGACGTACTTCCTGAGGTTAGACATGTGGAACACATCATGCACACCGGAAAGCTGGGGAGGAAGGGTAAGCCTGTAAGCAACGGGTCGTACCTGCTCCAGGACCTCAAAGGGCCCCACAAACCTCGGTGCGAGCTTCCCTTTCACCCTAAAACACTGCATGCACTTTATGGGTGAAACGCGAAGAAAGACGTGATCTCCAACCTCGAATTGCACCTCTCTGCGCTTCTGATCGGCATAACTCTTCTGTCTGCTCCTGACAGTGCGAAGTCATCTGTGAATCTGCTCTATCACCTCCTAAATTTGCTGGATCAGCCTAGGGCCAACCTCCCACTGGGTCCCCACCCTAACCCAACTCAAGGGCGCGATACACCTCCGTCCGTACAGAGCCTCGTATGGTGTCATGCCGATGCTCGAGTGATAACTGTTATTATATGCAAACTCTGCCTGGGGCAAGTGCTCCTCCCAAGAGCCCCTCCAGTCCAGTACACAGGCACGTAAAAGGTCCTCAAGTGTCTGTATCGTACGCTCTGACTGTCCGTCCGTCTAGGGGTGGTACGCTGTACTGAACCTCAACTGTCCCCAAAGCTTGCCGAAACTCAGCCCAAAACTGGGACGTAAAACGGGTATCTCGGTCGGATATAATCTCACACGGAACTCCGTGCAGACGTACCATGTCATGAATATTTCTCTCTTGCCAATTGCGCCGGTCCCAAAGTGACTCGGATCGGTAAGAAGCGTGCTGTCTTCGTCAATCTGTCTATAATCACCTAGACTACGTCGTGTCCTCGTTGGGTAACAGGCAAGTCCACCACCAAGTCCATGGTTATGCTCTCCCACTTCCACTCTAGCACGGGAAGTGGCTGCAACGGTCTTGTAGGCCTCTGATGTTCAGCCTTCACTTGCTGGTACACCAAACACTACTGCATGAACTCACCTACATCCCGCTTTATCCATCTCCACCAAAAGTCATGTCTCAGATTGTGATACATCTTCGTGTTCCCGGGATGTATGGTGAACCTGGACCCATGTGCCTCAGTCAGGAGCTCTCTCAACAACTCGTCTCTGGGAACGCGCAAACGTCCCCTCATGCGCAGTACATCATCTGAAAAAGAGGTCTCCTGGGTCCCCTGACAGTACTCTGTTTCGCAACGACTGGAGGTACGTGTCTGTCATCTGCCCTGTGATGATGCGGTCTATCAACCCTGGTCTCGTCTATTGTGTCACTATCACTACCCCACAATGCTCCTGTAACTTTATGGGTCACCAACTACCCAACTCCTCCATAAGTCTCCAACTCTGTGCCGTAAACTGGTCAAGTGGGTGGGTGCCTTCCGGCTTAAGGCGTCAGCCACCATGTTGACCTTTCTCGGATGATAGGAGATGCTGCAGTCATAGTCCTTCAGGAGCTCTAACTAATGTCTCTGTCTCATGTTAAGCTCCTTTTGATCAAACAGGTACCTGAGGCTCTTATGATCTATGAATATCTCAAAAGTCTCATCGTAAAGGTAGTGCCTCCATGTCTTCAGCGTGAAGACAACAACTGCCCGCTTTAAGTCATGGGCAGGGTAGCTATGCTCATGAGGCTTCAGCTACCACGAAGCGTAAGCGACAACATGACCCCGCTGCATGAGCACACCTCCTAACCCCTGCAACGAAGCATCCATGTATACAACGAAATCGCCACTGCTGTCTGTGATGGTAAGCACAGGAGTCGAAGTCAGCCTCTCCTTCAACTCCTGAAAACACGCATCATAAGCGTCTGTCTAAGCAAATGGCACGTCCTTCCGGGTCAACTGAGTCATAGGACGTGTAATCTGCGAGAAACCCCTGATAAACCGTTGGTAGTAACCTGCCAGTCCCAAGAAACTGTGGATCTCTGTCACTGTACGTGGCCTCTCCTACCTGAGTACTGCCTCTACCTTGGCTGGATCCACAGCCAAGCCATCCCCTGAAATCACATGACCTAAGGTAACCTGTCTCAACCAAAACTCAAACTTGCTGTATTTGGCATATAGCCTACGCCGTCTCAACGTGTCCAGAACCATCCCCAAGTGGTGTTCGTCCTGTGCCTGATACCACGAGTAAATGAGCACATCATCAATAAATACCACCACAAACTGATCCAAATAAGGTCTGAACATCCAGTTCATTAAGTCCATGAAGGTAGCGGGGGTGTTGGTCAGGCCAAACGGCATGACAAAAAACTCGTAGTGTCCGTACCGGGTGCGGAAAGTTGTCTTGGAGACGTCGATCTCCCTGATCCTCAACTGGTGGTAGCCAGATCTCAAATCTATTTTGGAGAATATCGTAGCACCTTGCAACTAGTCAAATAAATCATTGATTTTCGGCAGCAGATACCTATTCTTGATGGTGACTCTATTCAGCTGTCTGTAGTCCACACAAAGGCGCAAGGTACCATCATTCTTCACAAATAACACCGGGGTTCTTCATGAAGACGCATTGGGCCTCACAATGCCCTTCTCCAATAGGTCCTGCAACTAGGACTTGAGCTCTCGCAGCTCAAACGGTGCCATCCTGTAAGGTGCTGTAGAAATGAGGCTGGTCTCTGGTACCAGTGAAATCTCAAACTCGATCTCACGTTCGGGGGGTAGTCTTGGTAGCTCCTCTGGAAACACGTCAGGGTACTCTTTGACCACCGGGATGCTCTGAAAGTCTACCATGGGACTGGGCTCTGCTACTACACAAGTCAGGAAGCCCTTACACCCTTGGCCCAAAAGTCTCACCGCCCGAAGTGCAGAAATGCACTTGAAGCCTCCGTCCACCTGCTGTCCGTGGAATTTAAAAGAAGACATCTCCGGTATGGAGAAGATGATATCTCTCAAAATAGTCCACCAAAACGTGGTAAGCGGATTGCCAATCCATCTCAAGAATCACGCCAAAGTCCTCCATCGGTATCATAATTAGGTCAGCGGGGAGGCTGTATCCACCCAACACTGACTTCACAGTCTGTGTAGACCTCATCAGCTACAAACAGCTGACCACCTGGACCTCTGATCACAAACAGATCCTCTAACACAAAGTCCTGTCCCAAATTGACAGCAAAACTCGCAGCAACAAACTAGTGTATGGCACCGGAATAAAAAAGTACGTAAACTAATCTGCTGGAAACTGTAACAATACCTGCCACCACTGAACCTGAAGCTCTGGTGTCTCTGTGTCAGGGCGTTGATACACCCCTCAACTCTCAGTGCGGAAGAAGCAGCCACACTTTGCGTCGGATGGGTAGTCGCTGGTCGGTACCCTCCCCGCGACTGCTGACCTCCCCTACGCGGCTAGGAACCATGGCCACATGCTCGGCTTCCAGTGCTCAGTGCAGGGAGCATCTGCTGCGCTCCGGCCCTAGACGGGCAGTCTCTCCTGATGTGGGTCGACTGGCCACACTGGTAGCAGAGGGGAACTCGACTCCCGCCCTTGGTAGGTCCTTGCTGATGGTTGGGCGGGGGTTTAGTGCTGGCAGCTGGCCCCTGTCAGTGGTCCCCAAAGGCCACTGACGGCCTCGCAAAGCGAGACGGCTCTCCTGCGGGCGCTGCGTGCCTCTCTCGCCGGCCCTGTAAGTACTTTGGTTGGTGGGGCCTCTTCCGTCTGCTGTCAGTGTCACGTGCGGCCGGGTTGGTCTCCTCATACGTCATAGCTGCCTCCATCACTCTCGAGAACGTGGGCAATTTCAGGGGTTTGACATACCCCTGAATGGCAGGCCAGAGCCCTTCAGTGAACCTCCACAGGTGCTCCTCCTCAGTAGCCACAGCTGTCGCCGCGAAACGAGATAGCTCCAGGAAATGCGTACGATACGCACTGACAGTCATCATCCCCTAGCGGAGAGTGTGAAACTCTCGCCTCCTCTGATCCTGCCATGTCTGCGGGAAGTAACTCTCACAGAAGAGGGTCACAAACTGGTCCCACGTCGGCTCTGCCCTCTCTTGACCTCTGACCGCCCTCCACCACCTGTGTGCCGCACTCTCCAGCTAGTACGTGGCAAAGGTCACGCGACACTCCGCAGGAGGTGACGGGTGTCAAACACCTTCTCGATCTGCTCTAACCAGTCCTCCGCCTCAGTCGGGTCTTCTTCCCCCTTGCAGGAGGGGGGTTTCAGCTTTCGGAACTGTCCGAAAAGCTCGTAGTGTCACTGTAGTGGGGAAACGGGTATGCTCCCAGGCAGGGAGGACTCGTGCTCGGAAGTGTTAGAGTGTGGTGGGGGCGGTGGAGAACCACCCCCTTCCCCACGTCCAGAGCTACGTCGATCTCGTGGTCCCATAGAGGACTCCCCCTCCACGTCCTAGGAAGAGGCACCCGTGGAGGCGGGTGAAGCTCCTCTCGTATTATCTCCTGTATCAGCTAGGCGAGGTCATGGGCCTGAACGTCCGGAAGAAGTGGCTGGTCCACTGAAACGTCGGGCTTAGTATGCCTGCCCCTCCAACCTCGTTCTCGGTCGCGTCCGCGGCTCGCCTCAAGGACTCCACGTCGATGCATCTCCTGCATGGAGACGCGGAAAACAGAACAAAGAGACGTCAACTCTAACGGACATTCAGTAAAAGAATATTCAGAACAGATGTCAAAAGGTACGTTGTGGTGGTTACTCTAGTTATATGTACGTGAATTGGTTATTTCAAGCTGGTTGGTTCATTTCTCGGGACGACCTTGCTTTGATACCATCCTATTACGACCCGGTTCCCGAATCCCTACATGACCTGAGACGGACCGACTCGACTAATTCCAAGACGCAGTCGTCCAACGAGAAATAACCAAAAAGCAGGAAAGTAAACCACATTTACCATGCTAAGCAACTAACAGTAAAAACGTACAGTAGTAAAGAAAGTAAAAGCTACTACAGTACATGTCACCATCACAACAATAGAACAGTAGCAAGGTACATGAACGTAGAGGTACAGAAAAGTAAAGGAACAGAACGTAAAATACAAGAGTCTGAACTCACTGCTGCAAAGAAATACAACAAAAGAAGCTACTGCTATTGGGCTCTACTAGGCCCAGCACTCTCTGCAACTGGAGACTTGGGCTGTTCAATAGCTGGACTTGAAAAGGGGTTATGAGTACACAGCGTCAGCGAACGCTGAGTAGAGTGGCAACCAACTAACTAAAGCAGTAAAAGTGAACAAGTAGCTATTGTTTTTCAATTACTTGATTTCACCACTTGGCTTATTTATCCGATCTCTTGATCTTGAATGTTCCTCGTGGGAATGATCTTGATTGTAATCTTTTCCGAAGAGTAGAAGTCGCACGTGGTGCTCTCTTGGCCGGGAGAGTCCCCCGTGGTGGTCCTACACCCAGTCAATCACCCCAAGGTCACGGACAGACGTAACGGTGACTACGGCACGCACGATAAACGCAATGGTAGCTACCACGCACGGGCACGCAATCAGTCATTTCCGTTAACGGGTGCGCTCAAGTACAGCACGGACCAATATAGGGCCTAGCCCTCTCAGTAACAGGGGTCCAGCCCCGAAGAACCAAATAAGGGTCTCGTCCCTCCACAGTCCGCGCACCCTCGCCTGACTACCATGGTTTGCGCAGTGGGCCTAACAAGTCGGTGTAGGGTGGCTAGCTAAGCCCCGGGTCCTGTGGGGTGGCTAGCTCTCTCCCTACACTAGTAGCTCTCCCCGGTACAGGGTACGCGAGGGTCACGAAGTCGATGCAAAGTGGCCAAACTCACCCCGGATCTCAACCCGAAGGCAGCAAGCTCCCCTCTACACTAAGAGGGATCATGCGCTCCCCTTGGTACCACGTACTCAAGGGCTAGCACACTTCCCGTCACATTTCCAGATCCATTCATGTATTTCCAGGCGCTCTACCATTCCCGTAGGGTTTATGATCATATTCCTCATACCATTCCAACACCAGGTTTCATCATTCCCATTTCCGTGTTCAGGTTATTCACATGCAGCTTGTATTTCTATCACGCACATTTCTAATCTCAGGTTGTACATATGCAGCTCGTGTTTCTATCATTTAACATATACAACAGGTAAGGTTACATACAATAATTTCACTAGTACAGTTAATTCATATTTCACAGGCAGCTCTGGTTCATTAACAGGCAGTTGTTTTTTATCTACTCATTCAAGACTGCAATTCAATCACGCATACAGACATTTCAAGAGTTTTTCGTCCTAGGATTCATGTCATATCTTGGTTTCTAATCATTTATTCCACACATGCATTCAGGTTTGTATTTAAATTAGGGGAAGCCACTCTACCAGTCAACCCAGGAGTATTGGGGACTCGAACGGTAGGCTTACGTGCCTCAGCAAGCCCTAAACCTGCAACGGAACGAAGTCTTATAACAAGGAACAATTACAAAGGAACATTCAGAACAATATAGAAAGCTTTCTAACAAGTAGAGGAACTCACAAGGAAAACGTCGGTATTTTATTTGCGTAAAGCGAACCTCAAACGGACCTTAAACGTGTCAAAAACAAGGCTGCTGACTCAAATCAGATGTCTGGAATAATCTTCCAGACATCTTAAAAGTGTCCAGAAATGCACCTCAAGCTTTGCGTTGACCTCAGATGTCCAAGAACTCTTCTGAATCGTCTGGATCCAGCTCCAGACGTCCGACCTCCTCTCCGGACGTCTGGAAGTGCTTCCAACCGTCTGGTAAGCCGCTCAGACATTTGAAATGCATGGGAGGGCATGCCCCGTGCCTTCCCGAAGCAAATCCTGCATGCCACTAGCAAAATCTTCTCAAAATGGCCACACGAAGCGTAGCTGAGGAGTGACCTGCATGGCCGTATCCGCAAAAGGAACGTACTTTCGCTAAGATCTCTCTTTAGACGTCTGGAACCGCCTCTAGATGTCTTCTTCGTCATCTAGACGTCACTCCAGATGTCTGATTCTGGAAAAAATCCAGAATCAGAACCTTCTCTCGCCGCGTGCAGCCGCGCTCGCCTGCAGCTCCGGCTGCAACTGTGTCAGGAACGACTTCCTGACGCACTCCTCCCACATGCGCCGCTCTGGTCGTGCGCCCTTCGGTGAGCTCCCACACGAGCTCGCGAACTCGAGTTCCTCTTCTCCTCACACTGCTCCTCATCGCCGCCCTCGCGCTCACTCGCTCGCGCTAGCTCTCTTGCTGGGGTGGAGAGGAAGAGAGGAAGGTGGCTGGAGTGGGAAGAATGAGAGAGGGGGAAGGGGTTTATAAGGTTGGTGGGTTAGGGTTTGCTGGAGGCGGGGAGAGAGAGAAGGGAAGGAAAAAGTGTGTACTGTCTGCACGCTGCTCGTGCGTAGACGCGAAGGCTTTGCACAAAACATTCAATTTTCAGACGTCTGGGAAGCTGTCCAGACGTCTAACTAGACGTCTAACCGACAGTCCAGATGTCTTAAAAAGCTCAGGACATAACGGGTCTTTACAAGTGTTGTATATAGTAGCCCCTTCTGAATTATATCCTTGGTATAACGACAATCAATCTCAACATGCTTTGTTCTCTCATGAAATGTTGGGTTGTTGGCAATGAAGGTGGCTGCTTTGTTATCACACCGCTTCTCCATTAGGCTAGAGAACTGTATCTACAAGTTGGTGTGTAGGGACGTGATCCATATCATCTCTGCAGTCGTCTGAGCCATGGCCCTGCACTCAAACTCGGCACCTAACCTTGCAACTGTGCCTTTTTTCTTTCTCCTCCATGTGATTAGATTCCCTGGCAAAAAGGTGCAGAACCCCGTAGTGGATTTGCGGTCCACATGACATCTGGTGTACGCATTTGAATAGCCAACCAAGGTCATAGAAGACCCCTTGGAGAGGAGGAAACTCTTCCCAGAAGCCTTCTTAATGTACCGGAGCACCATTAATGTTGCATCCCAGTGCTGACGTGTTGGCTTGGCCATGAACTGACTCAATCTCCCTGCCGAGGAGATATTGAGCCTCATGATAGTGAGATATAGCGCAGCTTGCCCACAAGCTACCTGTACTGCCTGCTATCTACCAACTGTGCATCCTCATTATAAAGTAGCATCTTGGATTCTATAGGAATATTGGCCCCCTTGGCCCCAAGCATACCGACCTCCTACAAGATGTTTGACGCATACTTCATTTGGGACAAGACTACGCCATTTTTGTTGCGAGCAACCTCAATATCAAAAAAATATTGTAAAGCTCCCAAATCTTTTATGACAAATGGCTATGCTAGAATGCGCTTAGTCTTAGTAACACCCTGTACATCATCTCCTGTGACAATTAAGTCATAGGAAATCGCAGGGACTGCTTGACAATTCACCCTTCTTGCAAACCGCAGGGACTACTTTGTAAGCCTTCAGGGACTGCTTTGACTTCATTTCCACTGCTTATGGGTCATTGTGCAATTACTTCACCATTTCACTTAACTGGGCTCTTTGTGCAAATTACGCACACACCTACTGCTTCGCGAGGCACTGTAGCTTGTGAAGAACACGAACTACAGCTGCCGTCCATTCTTTGGCTGTCAGATCTAACGGTGTCTTTGTGCAATTTCTTCACCGTTTCACTTTGATGGGCTCTTTGTGCAAATTGCCCACACACCTACTGCTTCACGAGGCACTGTAGCTCGTGAAGAACATGAACTATAGCTACCGTCCATTCTGTGGCCATCAGATCCAACGGTGGATCCTTCACCTTCCTTCCCACGCCTTTGCGTGGAGAATCGTAGCCTCCTCTAGATCCCATCCGACGATGGAGATTTGGTTTGGAACTCCCGCGCACCCATCCCCTTCAAATCCACCATCCAAACCCTATGCACCTAATGTCACCTCTCTGGTCACCATAATCACTTGCGTACCTACTTAAACACTACCTATGAGCTCGTGCCATGCGATCGGTCCCCTTCTACACCTCTTGAGTTGATCATTCACTCCCCTCCAGCTTCTCACAATACCCTAGTTCTATCGCAGCTATGTTGGAACTCCACCTCCTTTGACTCTCCTCGCCACAAAGGATCACATAATTCCCTAGGGTGACCTTGAGCTCCACTAGAGGGCTTTCAAACTGCTGGAGACTCTCCCTTCTTCCTTGCTGTAGCCATTAGCTGCAGTTCTTCTTCAAGGTCCCGTTCTTTCACTTAGATTAGGATTTAATGCTTTTTAGGGTAGTTATTAGTGTAGTATAGATCAAGTAGATTAGAATTAGCTAGTTCAATCACGGATTTGATAGTAAATTTGACGTAGGATAGTGTACTTCCATCAGGCCTCCTCTGATCAATTCAGATCAGAGGAGATTATTTCACCCCTTCATATTGTTCATACAGCTCCCTTACCACTTCATCTCATGTTCATTCACTTTCCTAGTAATTTTAATCATCATACATCTCCATCCATCAAAACCAATATGGATTTAAAGCTTTATAGCTTCTAGATCCATAGAGCGTTCAATCCCACTTGAGGGTGATCCGATTCACTCCATTGGATCACCATCACCCTCTCTGAGATTTAAATTGAACTGATTTGGTCGATTGAGCTAGACTTGATCGATGAAGTTGATTGGAAAATTTCTTGAGCAATTGAGTTTTAATTGAGTTTAATTGACCAAATTGAGTTTTTATATGTGAAATTAGTTTGATTGCGATGGGCTTAAGCTATTTGGATTTGATTTTAATTGCTTAATGTGCTTACGCCCAAATTTCAACTCGATTTATTGTTTTTGTGTGTGGTCTGAGGTAGCAGGAGCTTAGATTTTGATGTACTGTTTTGAAGCTCCTGCTATGATCTAAATGGATCTAAAGCATCATCTTGGATACCTTAACACCAATCAATGGTGTGTAGGTATCTTAGATAATCAAATCATCTTGGCGAGCTCATATCAAAATGCCCAGGTGGGCAACATCGGAGTGAACCTACACATGATTTATCTATTGATCAGGGTTTTGATTGAGTTTTAAAAGGTTTCAAATGAAGTTTTGGAGTTAGTTTCGCAAGGGTTTAATGTCCAAATTTGATTATCGTGTTCATGCTTTCTATAGGTTTTTATGGATTGCCAACCTTTGATTAGGTTTTTAGTCAGCCTTAAATCTTTTAGAGAGAATTTGCGACGAGTGGAATGTGAGTTTTAAAGATTTAAACAGAACTAAACTATTTGGCCACTGATCTAGTAGCAGCTCCTCCCTATCTGATTGGTCAGATTTTTAAAGTAGTTTTGATGAAATGGTTTGTTGGACTTGAATGTTCCTTGGATTTGTGTTTTCCAGATCTGAGGATGATTTTCTTGGGCATTTAATCAGATCTTGTGGTCTAATTCAACATAATACAACATTTTTGAACAGCTGAACAGTGCAGTAGCAGTACTGATTTGGGTGGAATTTCAGGGAGTGCTGAGTTGACTTGGGAGATTGAATGAATCATTCATGCTTTGTAATGTTAGAACTTAGTGAAAAAGCATTTCTGTACAATTGATTGATTCAAATTTGCTTGAAAGTGGCTTGTAATTGATCATGAGTTTACTATCAGCAGCATTTAAATGGATCTAACTGTCCAAATGGTGATTTTAGTGAAATTGAAGTTGAAATATATGTTTTAATGTTCAAAACTATTGCATTCTGATGTCTGGACAGATCTGAGTATCTAAACCTCATTTCCAGCCATTAGAAATGAATTTCAAGGTTTAGGTTCTTAGTTCCCAACTTACTTTAAGCTTTCATTGTGTGAGATTGTAAAAACATAAAAAATAAAAAGAATTGTAAAAAATAAAACAAAGGTGTCGTGAGTAGGTTTAGGTATATTTCTAGGTGTGTGCAAAGTTTTAGAGTAATCTGAATCCTCTAACTGGTAGAACATATTAGTAGACGGTTCAGTCCCCTTTGAAACTTAATAAAAGGATTCAAATCCAAAAATACAAAAAGAGTCATTCTCTTTCTCATCTCACATTCTCTCTCTCCTCTCCGATCTATATTAAATATAAAAACACCATAAAAATCCAAAAATACTCAAAAATACCTAAAAATACTATGTATATAGTACTTATACCTGTAAATATATATTGTAATATAGGTAAATAATATACATCAATAACTTATGATTGTGTTATATATATTTAAATACGTAATTAGGTTGGGTTACTATACATATAACTTTATTATATAATTATATATTAATTTATATTAGAGTAAATGCATTTATACTAGGGTAATTATAAATAAGTATACTTGTATAATAGTGTCTAATACTGTACATATGTATTTAAGTGTTTCTTGTATACCTAACTCTATTTGTACATTTATGTATTTATTGTAGGTAATTAAGTTATTAAGTTAAATAAGTAAATTATTAAATTAAAATAAAATAGATTAGTAAATTAAGTTATTACTAGAGTAACTTACATTGTACACTTATATATATTAATTTTAAATATTTTCAATCTATTTATAATATATGTATACTGTATAATAATATTTATAACTAAATTACATGTATATCTATTTATAATGTGTATTTAAATGTATATAAATTAAAATACATATTCTAAAATAAATTAAAAATGTATAATAAATACCTTAATATGTTAATTAACTAATGAAGAACTTATCAATTTGTATACTAATTAAGGATTTAACCCTAAATTAACGTGTATAAATTCCTAACTTTAATTAATTTTTATATATAATTAAATAATGTATTTTTATAATTAATTATATAAATATGTAGCCCTATGTAAGGGCTTTACAATGATCTATTTTGATTGGAATTAAGATTCCAATTGAGCACTCAATTCGAGGCTCAAATAGGACCTTCCAGAACGCAACGAGTGCCAATTAGGCACTGAACTTTAGCACCACATCGTGGGTTGATAATGCACCGACGCGGTGTAAATTGATTTGTGCATCGAGGCTGCTCAGTCGTCAGCGCTCAGCGCACCTAATACCCATACCCCTCTCCTCTCTCCCTGAACATGAATTGAGCATATGAATTTGATGTGGGCTGGGAGCCCGGTTTGGTTCGGTTTAGTTGAGCTAGATAGGGCTCGAGACTATGCACTACAAAATGCCTAATCAAAAACTAGGACTGGTTCTTAGTAGCTGTTTGGTCCCACCTCTTTGGTGTTCTGAGCGACCAAGTGTTGGAGACATTGGTGAGTGCGTGGCTTAAAAAGTTTCTAAGTGTTGGACTTGAGTGAGTTGAGTGAGTGAAGTGTATACTTTGTATGTGTTTATACGTATACGTATATATGTATCAGTACACAGTATCAGTATGTAGTATATGTATATGTATAATAAATAAATTGTGTATATATATATAGAGTAAAATAGGATAGTATACTTATAAGCCTTATTTGTGTAAATAAGTTTTTCTACGACTGTAGTGACATCTTTATCTGTCACTGTAGGTGCATTTATATGTTAGTACGTATAGTTTTTTTGCCTTATGTTTTGTATATATGTTTTATAAGGTTATAGTAACACTTATATATATATACATTATATGTTACTAAAGTTATTAGTATATGTTAGTATATTTAGTCTAGTATATATTAATAGTTATTTTTGTACCTATACTTAGATATTATTTACGATAGTGTATATAACTAACATAAAGTAGTCTTAGTTTTTGATGCATGCAGACTTTCTATTGGAGATCACCATAGAGGAAGGCATTCTTTACATCTAGATGATGCAAAGGCCAATCTAATTGAATTTCCACTGCACTAACACTTGCACCGTCGGAAGTCTGGCAACTGGTGAAAATGTGTCAAAGAAGTCCACCCCATAGGTTTGGGTGAGCCTCTTTGCCACGAGACGAATTTTGTATCTGGCAATACCTCCATATGGATTGAACTTCACAGTGAACACCTGTCGACAGCCAACAATCGTAGCACCATCTGGAAGTGGAGTGAGCTCCCAGGTCCCACGATCTCTAAGAGTTGCCATCTCATCCTCCATGGCTACCTGCCACTTCGAATCAAGCATGGCCTTACGGTGAGTCGCTGGAATCTGAGTAGCAGTTAACATTTGAGTAAATCCTGCAAACTCGGGGGCTAAGCAATCAGTAGCAAGTGCCCCAACTGTAAGATAAGTAGTGCAAGTTCATGGTCTCTTTTGAATGGCTGTTGGAAGATCTAAATCACCTGTCACATCATCTATCTTGTCTCTGCGATCAACACATGGCAAACATGCGTCAGTGTCTAAAGGACTCACCTGAGAATTCGGTGGTGAAGACGAGGATGCGGGACCTGAAAAGTAGTATGAGGACGGACATATGTCTGAAGTGGCTCAGTCAGACGATGAAAGGATAGCGTAGCAGGTGGTGGTGGTGGTGCAATAGGGATAGGAATCTTGGGAAAACTCCTAAAGCAAATAGGTGTAAATGGCATAGGTGCTATGTCACCCTCAGAAGGCATCTCAATGGTAGAAGTGAAGTGTATCGCCTCATGAAAGGTAACATCTGTCGAAACAAAATGTCAAGAAGTAATCAGATCAAAAGATTGATACCCTTTTTGAATCCCAGTATACCCAAGGAAAACACACTTAACTGCTCTCGGTACTAGTTTATCCCGACCTGATCCTAACAAGTGGACAAAAGCAACACAACTAAAAGTCTGAGGGGTGACGCGAAATAGGGGTCTATCAGGATACATAACCTGCAATGAAATTCGTTCATGTAATGCAGCATTAGGCATTCTATTGATCAGAAAATAGGCAGTCAAAACAGCGTCACCCCAGTAAAGAGAGGGGACCGAGTGGTGACTCAATGATGTATGAGCAACATTAAGAATATGGCGATGTTTCCTGTTAGCAACACCATTCTGTTAAGAGGTGTAGGGGCACGTAGTCTCATGGATAATGCCACAACTGGAAAAGAAAGTACACAATCTAGTAATAGTGCTAACAGATAGCAAACTCAATGGAAAGTCAGGCACATAGAAAACATCTGTCAATCGCAAAGTAGGAGATAAAGACATATCTCCCTTGCCAACAAGTGGCGAATGTCTCCCGTCTGTCACCTGTACAGTCCTGGCTGGTGTGACTGGTGTTAACTGAGAGAAAGATCCCTTATTGCCACATAGGTGCTTAGATGCACCAGAATCAATCAACTAAACACTAGAGGATAAGAGTGAAAAAATACTAGTCGCAGGTGCCTCAGAGGAGGTGGCAATAACTACAGTATTTGGAGGCTAAGAAGAGGATGCCTGAGTCAACTGAACAATCTGATGTTGTAAGGTCTTAATTTCTGTGCTAAGGGACGTAACATCAAGATTAGGGAGGGCTCCATCAGTGATCTTAGCTGCCTGATTGGCCGCGAGTGGTCTACCATGCTTTTGCCAGCATGTAGCCTCAGTGTGACCAAGTCTGCCATAGTAGGTACATAGAGTACTAGGGTGCGTACCAGAAGAGTGTCTGCATCCACAACCACGTGTAGGAAGAGGAGCACCCCTGTCGCATCCAGGGATCGTAGCCAGTGCGGACATCTGAGCACCAGAGTCAGCAGTAGGAGTGCGCATTGATACTCTGCTGAGTCTGCTATAGGCCTCCTCCAGGGTAGGAAGCCCAGGAGCGGTGAGGATCTGATCTCTGGCTGTCGAATACACAGGTCCAAGGCCTGTCAAGAAAAGGGAGACAACTGTCTCCTAAAGCTCCTCCAGGACTCACAGACACACCCCGACAGATAGGAGTGATGCCTCTCCAACATTCCCTTCATGAGGGAGTAGTATTGTAGCAGTGTGCGTCCTTCTTGACGCAAGTAGAAGAGGTTGTAAAAGATCTGAAAAACCCGTGTCGAGTTCTTGGCATGTAAGTCTCACGCAAGGACTTCCATATCTCCTTCACTGTGGCGTAGTACATAATCTCATCCCCTATTCGGGGAATAACTGTCTACATGAGCCATGCACAGACCAAGGCGTTGTCTTTTGCCCAGTTGGCATTTGTGCCAGTCTTGTTTGCAGGCTCTGGATCGGTGAGAATGTGGCTCTTCCCATTACCCATGACAATCATGAGGAAAGTTTAGGGCCACCGTGGGTAGTTGATCTCATCTAACTTTACGATGGACTAAAGAACGGATTTTTAAGTACCTCGGTGTCCAAAAGAGAGCCCGACGTCACCTCGAACTGATCATCTGAAGCCATCTTCGTAATCCGCAAGCCTCAATCAACCTGCTATCACCAAGAAAACATCGATAGATCTGAAACAGGATGTTTTTCAGATTTGCATCTTCGTTGGAACCCCCTTGGTAGGCGTTGGCCTAGTTCGGGTGCAGGGGAAAGCACTTGAGACGACCCCAAGGGGATCGAGGACTCCTCCCTGCATCTACGAGGGATGTAGCCCCTAGATCAGGGTTGCAGACTCCCTCCTGTCAAACACAGCAACCGTTGCTAAGTCCTGCAACCGCTGTTGCTAGGTTTGCCTCCGCCGCTTCCGACCGCCGTTGCTGCTACCTGTTGCTGCGACACATCCTGCCGCATCGCTCCTTGCCGTCGCAACGCATGCTGTTTGCTGTCACCTACTACGCGGGTGCATGGAGAGACCTGCCAACAATGATTCACCGGTGCAAAGAGAGAGGGAGAGAGAGGGGTTCAGTGGTAGGGTTTCGAATGCTTTGGGGGTGGGATACCTAGAGCCATGGTCTAGGACTGGTGCTCTGATTCCAAATTGGTTAAAATGAGTTAATCTCTTATCGAAAACTTTAGGCTTTCTTATATAGAGAGAAAAAATGGTAAAAGTGCAAGAGCTCCTGAGGAGCTAAAAGCCCAAAAACTCATACAAATAATAAATAATAATATGTGCTAACAAAGAAAATGTTCTATCTTTCACCAAAACCCTAGGCCTTCCTTTCTAGGGACAGGCTAGGGGATAATTACAAGCAAGTCCCTAAAGGAAAATAAAGTGACAAAACAGCCAAAACAAAAAAATAGTAGACAACCAAGAGCAAATCTCTCTACAATGATTTTAACTCTACCATAAATGGGAGATCTAATGGGAGAGCTAATTACTCATATAATATTTATTATCCACTTGAATTCCGAAGAACTAATCTTATTGAAACAATCAAGTCATTTTGATAAGCCAATTTAATGTCTGAATTACTACACTTGGTCATCTGGAATCATATTCTACTCTTTATCCTTAGAATTCATGCTTGTATTTCATGCATCCCTATGCATTTGTATGTAATCACAAGTAAACACTATTACAAGAAAACTAATTCCACACTTTTTTACGTAATAATATATGATTTTAGTATATCTTTCTCCCACATAATGCATAGGCAATTGCTTATGATCATTCTATTGCATGCATATCATAGACGATTCCAATCGCATTCATGCATGTGCCATCTCTGAAAAACACAACAATCATGATATCATCGCATCGCATATCAATCAAAATCTCAATATTACCGGAGGTTGTTAATCATCCAAAGATTTGCATTAAAATGAAAACCCATTTGCAAAAAAGAATCTCTTGGTAATGTTTGTTAGAAAAGTGATTATGTTTCCAAGACATCTTTTGCCAAGCACAGGGGATTTGGTTTCAGCAAAACTCATCCAATAGTATTTGTATATGTTATAGAGTGTCATGCATTAAATAATCTAAAATCAAACAACACATATAAGAACCAAGAATCCCAAGATCTTCCTCTCTTTGAAGTCATTAATTTCTCAGTGATGAAGGCTCAGAGCGATTCCAGATCATGAGAAATTGCAATGATTATGTCAGTAGTCTCAAATCAGGTCTGTCAGTTGAGTAGTACATTGGTCAGATGACTAGCCTCAGAAAACTCAGTTTTATAATATATGATCAGTCAATAAAGGCACTCAGATGGTCGATTATCAAACTGCAAGATCAGTCCACAAACAGATTTGTGAACATACGATTCTTTCATGGATTTCTTTCATGCATTACAGACGCATCCGAGGTTGTTTAAAGTAAATTTTGGCAAAATTTGATCCAAAAACTCTAAGAAAATTGATTTCAATAAAATTAGTTGGAGATCCTATCTCTACAACTAGCTATCACAAGATTAAATTTAGGAAGTGGTCAATGTAGGCCATATCCAATTGGAAGTCTCCAACACTAGGGTCAAGTCCTAAATCCATCGATAAGGGAAATGGATATTGGAGAAGAACTTCTGTCTTCCTACATGTATTCTTATCTTGGGATATAGATTATTGTCTGAAGTATAAGGATGGTGCATCTTCTCTAAGAATAGTTCGAGAAAGGAGCTGTTTGATCAATTTCATAGATCAACTTCTTGAACAAGTTTATATGACAATTTTGTTGTCTCTATTTCTTTTGGAGTCCTTATTTTATATATATGCGGTTGTCATCTCTTTTAAGAGTGAGAATTATAATCATGATAATAAGTTAACAATTACAATCTTTCATAATCCCATTCTCTATCTAGAACTAATCAAGAATCTTAATCCTTTAGCCTCATGTTTTTGATTTGGCACTATGTAATTAACCTTTTTGACACCAATGAGATCATTCACACAAATATTTGTACTCAGCATTTATTTATTTAGATGAATAAGATATGAATGATCTATTTAATGCACTAATAACACAATCAATTGGCTTATTAGAAGTTAAAACACCTAAATCCATTAGATATTTGCCCACGGTTTTCTAGTGACTTTTGCAAAATATGAGCTAAAAAAAAAGAACCAAGTAGTTTATTCCATAACCCTACCTTTTAATATATAGAGGTAGGAAAATAACAAGAGTACTCTTCAAGGAAATAAAGAAATCCAACTAAGCACTTAACAAATAACAAAAGACCATAGGGGCTAACACTCCCTCTCAAGTTAGAGCATAGATGTCGATCATGCTTAGCTTGGAATAACAAATATTGAAAGAAGATCGGGGCAACGCCTTGGTGAAGATATTTGTTGTATGGTCATCAGAGGAGATATGCGTGATGCTGTAAGACCTCTCTAGATCAAGTCACGTGTGTAGTGACAATCTACCTCCACGTGCTTGGTTCTTTTATGGAACATAGGATTGTTAGCAATATAAGTGGCAGCTTTGTTATTGCATCTCATCTACATAGGGACATCAATGGATACATGCAGATCTGCCAGAAGAGATCTCAACCACATCATCTTAGAAACTGTGTGCCATGGGTAGATACTTAGACTCAGGAATGTGTCAAAGAAGTCAACGCTATAGGTCTACGTGAATCCTTTAGCCACAAGACGGGTTTTGTAACTCGCTATCATCACGTCAAGGTGATACTTGATGGTAAAGACCCATCTACACCCCACAACTGATGCACTTGGAGGTAAATCAACAAGTTCCCATGTGCCAAAAGACCTCAACGCAACCATTTCAACCTCCATGGCTTGGCACCACTTTGGATTAAGAATGGTTTGTTGGTGAGATGATGAAATTTCTGTGGTGGATAGAGTATGACAGAACTTGTTGTAGGCCCTGCCAAGAAAATCTATAGAGATGACACTATAAAGAGGGTATTTGGCACAACTGCGTGGGGCTTTGCAGATTGCAATAGGGAGATCGAGATCATTAGGAGTTAGACTAGTTTGACGTACTGCCTTTGGTTGTGTAGAGGTAGAAGTGTAGCACCATCGCCCTGCATAGACTCTATAGCATCATCACTAAGCACAACATCATCAGTTTGTAAATCACTGGTGCTCACCTGAGGCAGAGGAGTTGGTGCGGAGGGGGGGGCCTAGGTTTTGGGGCATGACACGAAGAACCCCGCACCACAACATTAGCAAGGATCACCGTCGGTGTTGGAGGCAATCCAAGACCCCTACAGGGGTTGGCAACAGCACCGAAGAGGAGAAAAGCCTCCCCACAACCGTGCGGCAGCTGCCAGCAACCCCAAATGGTGGCGTAGCCTGCTTAGATGATCGATCTAGAACCTAATCAGATCTTACATTGTTGTAAGGAGGGCACTGGTGGCGATGTGGCATCCCTAGATCCTACGATCAGGTGTGGCAATGATGAGCGAAGAAGAGAGGAAGAAGTCTAAAGGGGCCACCAATCAGCTTTTGGGTTAGGGGCGACGTCGGCAACAGTAGGGCTTCTCTTTCCTAGGGTTTGTTTGTGGTGGAAAAGAAAAGCTATGAGAAGCAAGGTGGGCACTAACCCCCAATCTAGGACCATGCTCTGATATCAAGTTTGAAGAAACGAGCAAAATCAACTTCATTTCGTAACCTAGACTCTCAATATACAAAGGTGAGAATATAACATGACATGTCCATGTGAATATAAAAATACCATAAGAAAAGAAAACAGAAAAGACCGAAGGGGCTCAATAGTACCTCAGCCACCTCAGGAGAAAGTCTTCTTCCAGCAGAAGAAAAGTATGGGATAGACTCGTGAATAGTGACATCGACACTTACATTGTGTCTTCGAGTGAGACTATCATAACACCGATATCTCTTCTGGATACGAGAATATCCCAATCCCAAAAAAGCACACTTGACAGCCCTAGGAAAAAGTTTATCCCAACTTGGAGTAGAAATGTGAACAATGGCAACACCTGAGGTGGAACATGAAATAGGTTACCCTCTAGATAAAAAACCTATAAGGGAATCTATTCATGAATAGCAGAAGTAGTCATCTTGTTGATTAAGATGTTGTGAGCATAACATCTCCTTAATAGCGAGGGGAAATTGTGATGGATCAAGAATGTGTATGTTTTCTCTCAGTCACCCCATTTTATTGGGATGTGTGAGGATAAGTATTCTGATGAATGATACCATGGGACTTATAAAAGGTGCACAAGTGCTAGGTACAGAACTCAAGAGCATTGTTAGAATGAATATTTTTAACACAAGGGCCAAACTAATTCTCTATTTCAAGAATAAATTGTTCCAAAATATTTCCAACATCAAACTTATTTTTCAACGAAAGCAATCATGAGAAATGGGAAAAGTCATCAATAAGAATCAAATAATAATGATGATCCAGCTGATCAGGAATACAACTTGGGCCCCACATATCAGTATGAACTAGTCGGAACATCTCAGTGGACCCAAGGCTCTGGCTAGTAGGATAGGTACTTCAGTGATGCTTGCCCAGCTGATAGCCATCACAAGCAATAGCAGTAGATGGAGAAATATGGGGTATAACGCGACGAAGCTTGTTCAGTTGAAGATGGTGAAGACGAAGGTGTCATTGGAAAGGAGATCTAGAGTAAAAGTAACACCTCCTTGGTAGGTAGCATCAAACAATGACTAGAACATTCAGTAGACCCCTCTTCATAACGGCCACCAATTGTCCTCTTCGTCAGGATATCCTGAAAATTACAAGTGGTGGCGTCAAATATAGCATGACAATTCAGCTCTTTGTTGATAACAAGATAATAGGAAAATTAGGTAAAAAAAAAACATCTATCAATCTCATATTGGGAGTAACTGAGACCTCCTATCCATCAATCTTAGACTGTATCTTATTTTCCACTTGCATTGTTTTCCCTGGAGGAACAAGTCTAATGTAGCGGAAACACCTCTAATCTCCTTTGAGATGTTGCGAGGCTTTAGAATTAACCAACCAATCTGTATTTAAGTTTGTATCACATGGAGTATGAACATAAGTGGAAAGGGAAAACTTTATACCTGACAAAGTGGTAAAAGCTGCAATCTTTGAAGTGGATGATGCTTGTTGTGACAATTAAGTAAGGCGCTGAAGTAGCTCATCAACCTTGGGCATAGATACGGTATTAGTGGCCTGCGCTATAGTTGCTACGGCCTGATTAGCCATAGGAGGGTGACCATGCTTGGTCCAACAATTATTCTCCATACATCCTGACCTTCCATAATATGTGCAAGTTAGGTGTCCTTTCCCAATGGGTCTACGATCCCAGCCTCTGCCTTGAGTAACTGGAGTGCCTTGACAACAACCCTAAGTAGCAATAAGAGTAGACGTCTGCTCTGTAGGCTTAGTAGCAATAAGAGTAATTGAGGTCGTACTCATCCTATTGTATGCTTCCTCCAAGGTGGGAAGCTCTAATAAAGTAAGTTGTAACCGAGCTTCCACGTAAGCTAGTCCAAGGCCAGCCAGGAACTGAAGAATTGCTGCTTCCTTGTGATAAGCCCTTTGAGTAGTGCATATGCATGCAGGTCAATAAGCATTGTACTTCTCCATAAGACCCTTCAGGGTCGAGTAGTACTGGGACAATGTGCGACCCTCCTAACGAAGCTGAGAGAGTTCATTGTAGATTTGGAATACTTTGTTGGAATTCTTCTCGTGGGAGTATGTATCTCCAAAAATATTGCACATCTCCTTAGGAGTCTAGTAATATATGGTCTCATCCCTAATCCTAGGGATCACTAAATTCATGATCCCTGCACAGACTATGGCATTATCTTTCTTCTAGGAAACATTCTTCCCGGTCTTCTCTTGTGGTTCTGGTTGAACCAGAACATGCTTCTTGTCACGACCTACTATCATTAGAAAGGTCTGTGATCATCATGTCTAATTGGTCTCATCGAACTTCGCTTGGGACTAAAGAAGGGGCTCTTGTACCCACCATCTTAGGAACATGCTCAGATGTCACTTTGGATGAACTTTTAGCTGCCATCTTGCTTCAATCAAACTTCAACCAATAGTCACACACATAGAAGAATGAAAATCAGATAATTAGCAGCATAATAGGGGTGCTCCTACCGATCTAGTGTCATGAGATGATGAGGAGGCGTTGTAGTACTACATGAAGGCGTTGGCGGTGTTCCAAAGAATTGCAAAACACTAGCTGTGGTAATGAACAAGCACTGGCGACGCTCAGGAAGGCTACGGCAGTGCTAGCAGCGGTTTGAGGTGGCACTGGAGGTGCGCTTCAAGCCAGCAGGGGTGCTGGTGGTGTTGCTCACTGCTGTAGTGGTTGGCAGCACTCCCTTCAACCTAATAGGGGTTGGCGGCACTTAAAAGAGAGCACTAGACTGGCTAGGGCAAGGAGGCGGCGCTGCAAGGAGAAGAGAATGTGTGGTGGCCCACCGATCGTCGACCTCCCTAGCAAGTAGGCGTTGCTATGAGGAGAGGAGAACGTGTGGTAGCCCATTGACAGGCCAAGGGAGGCCAGCGGTGGTGGTGGTGTCTCCCCAAGACCTTGCCAGGGTTAGGATTTTTGGTGAAGGAGATATGGAAATCGAGGTTGGTATTGAACCTTGGCCTAGGACTGTGGCTCTGATTTCAAGTTAGAACAAGTGAACCAAGTAGTTTATTCTATAACTTTACCTCTTAATATATAAACGTGGGAAAATAACATGACTACTATTCAAGGAAATAAAGAAATACAACTAAGCACTTAACAAATGACAAAATACTGTAGGGGCTAACAATATGTGCTACCCAAAATTAAAATCTTGATTAGGTTCATAGCGGCTAAAATCTGAAATTTATTGATTTTGGAGAAAATTTTACCATCATTGCTATAAAGTTAAACTCGATTGTTGCTGCACCTGTAGGGGTACTCTCCTTCTGATGATCTGCACAATGTTGAGGCTTCTCTTTCGTCCCACATTGTCATTCATATCTGCTGCGGATGAAACATTGTGGTTTGGTTTTGATCTCAGGTTGCAAGTTTTCTATTGGACCTGTCAGATGTCAAGAAAGGACAAACCACATTTCCATATGAGGTAATTTTTGCTTAATGTCATTGCCACAATAGTAGTTACACTTTTGAGGATTCACTCTAATCTATCCTTACAAAATCCATGCTTTAGAATGGCTTGAATATGAACATCAGCTATGATTATGAGAAGTGTATTGGATTAAAAGTAAAACCACGCCGAGGTGATGCTCTTTTATTTTATTCATTGTTCACGAATGGCACTATTGATACGGTATGTTCTTTCAATCTCGAATACCATTGGAAAATTTGCTACACATGATTATGTGCATTTTTCTTTTTCTGGATGGGACCTTGTTAAATGTAAGTTGATGCTTGTGTAGAGGTCTCTTCATGGGAGTTGTCCAGTCATTGAAGGCGAGAAGCGGGGGGCAACAAAATGGTTTTTCTGCTTTCTTTAGAAATAATGTTTTGTACTTGAGGATATCATGTGTTTCGTGTGAAGTGTCCTAAATTAGGTTACATTCAAGGAACAAAACATTACGATATATCAGTAATACTTTTTATTTTTCAGTCAGTATTGGGAATTGGAATACATAAGAGACTGTACATTAAGCATGCGACTTGAAGAAGCAATATGTAAACTTGTAAACAAGTTTATATGACAGGTGGACGTTTGGAAAAGATCTAACAAAACTAACCATTCCTTTGAGGTTCCCGATGTTCCAAGGTCAATCAATATACTGGCGCAAAAATTTGTGTTAGAAACGTTATACATTTATGGAGGTCTTCGGTGGTATAATGATCTGTGAGCCATTTGAAAGAAGAAAAAAAAAATGCTCTTCCAGGAATGGAGATTTAATTGGCAGAAAGGGCGTTGCCGTTGGGTTGCGGGAGCGGACCAATGTCCTGCCCTGTATTCATGGCTCTCAGGTGGTGGTGGCGGTGGTGGGGCTACATCAGTGATGTAAATGCTCTCAAAATAATGTAAATCCCTGGCAGGTGTATGAGAAGCCCTAGATGATCACACAACGCATATGTTTCATGCAAAGATGTGATTGATCTCTTAATGCAGTTCTGTACATAATCAAGATCTGTATGCAAGTAAAGGGACCATTTTTGGAACTTTTGACAATCTTAAGCATAGATGTTTTTATTACTTTGTAGTCCCTAAGGACCACAATGAAATGTAGAAAAAAAGCAATAAG
The DNA here is from genome assembly GCA_037157565.1 of Thalassia testudinum. Lineage (NCBI taxonomy): Eukaryota > Viridiplantae > Streptophyta > Magnoliopsida > Alismatales > Hydrocharitaceae > Thalassia > Thalassia testudinum. The sequence continues at coordinate 15,586,505 of JAZHRO010000015.1, read as the reverse complement.
ACTTAATGAGATATTAAAGACTAGTAAGTTGCAATTAAGGAGACTAATGATGATTAAAGATCCTGGGTCATGATTAGGAAATATTAATCAAGACAACTGATTAAATATCATTAGTGATATTGATGACTAAGTAATCATTGAAGTTAAAGAAGGTTAAAATGAAACCATGAGCGATGAGCTGGCATTGCTTTAAATTGACATGACAGCTGAGGTTGAGTCACATCATTTGGGCTGCATGATTGGTATCTCACAATGCATCGTTCTGATGCAAAGGGTTGAGATACGACACTGTTTCCTAAAATTCAAAGAGTGGAAAACTTTATATGCATCTCTCTTTCTATATATCTAATCATCCATTACTCTTTACCTACACCCCAAGAAAGGAATGAGGTATGAGGCATATGTGAGAGTACCAACTGAAATGTAAGAATTCAAATTTATAATAGCCAATTGAAACCAGAACAAACTCATGATAGCCTAATAATACCAAAAAAAAAAGGAATCTATCATCGATGGTGTTGTCAACTAAGAGTTAAGGGGCAAACCAAAAGAAAAATAGAAATGTTGGGTTGCTTAAGAAAAAAAAAACTTATTTTTGGTGAGAGTGTTGAATGATAATTGTTCCATTGTATGTATTGGGAAGTGGTTGGCGAGGGAATCATTTTTTCCCCCTCATTTGTAGACCATCGATCTCCTCTCTTGTCATTTTTCTTCCCCTTCCATTGTCGACCCTCCTCTTCCTCTCTAGTTGGTTGCTATTGCTTCAACCACCAAATGTCGTCGTCGTTGCCTCTACCATGCCTCTGCCATCATCATTGCCATGCTATTGCCCTTGTAGTTGTAGCATCGCTGCTACTGCACATAGCTGTTGTTGCTGCTGCTAGTGTTGTAGCAACTATGGCTATTGTTGATATTGTTGCTGATTCTACTGTAGAGGGGGTCGAGATTGTTCAAGTGCTCTTGATAAATGGTTTAATAAAGGCCTTATTGAGATTTTCATGATAAGAATCATTCCGTGAATGAATAAAGAATATGAGGATTATGATGATGATGTGGTGTGTGTATAAGAACTTGGTCCCATATAGTGATGTGGTCTATATGGCTTTGAAATTAAATATGTGGAGGGCTTGAGAGCCCCTATTAGTTAGAAGTGCGATCCATGTAAGCAAATTAAAAAGAGTCAAACTTGGATTAATGACTTGGCTGACTCCATGTTAGTTTAAAAAGGAGAATATTTGGATCCATAGAGTCTCAAGTGAGACTTAAAAGGATCTAGTAGGTCCATAGGGGTGCGATATCCGTTGCAGGATAGGGAACTTAATATCAAAATGATGATTAGTTCTCATAGGTGGATCTGTAAGGAATGACACCTTGACCATGTGAATCAAGGGTTCACTATTGTTGGATGGAGACCTGGGAGTTGCTACTTATAGTTGGCCTTAGAATTTGGAGGATTCCTGGCTACGATGGCATGCCTTGTGGCTATTGTCGAGCTTAGGTACTAAGGGGTACCTGGGTTCGACCTAAAGTGTTAGGACAAGTGGATGTAGGATTTATTCATGGCCTCAATACTGATGACAGACTGAGGTAGCACACTCAGAGGACCATGTTCTATAAGGGAGAAATGGTGCAGATTGTTAAACATCTGGCCAACTTTTCCTAAGATGAGTAAGAGTTGTAGTCTCAGTCAGATGGCAGATTGAGAGGGCACACCCATAGTATGTGCTCTTAGCAAGAGGTACTGGTGTGGCCTGTTAAACATACAACCTACCCTACCACACTAAATATGAATAATCATGACCGTATCTCGATGGATATGAACTGGGTTGCTCTTTCTAATCCCGAGGATTTAGCCTGGGTCTCTCCCAATAGGTCTGACTCTTTTGACTAACATTAGCACCGTCTTTGCTCGGCATGGATGGGTATGTCTCACTCGAGGATTACTGGTGCTGATAGTCTCTCCCCTAATCAAGGAGAGCCTACCAGGTTGGGACTCCAGAGGAGGGTATGCCCCCATCAACTCTATTAGAGAGGAATGATTTTCAGAATCTGACTTGTGAGGCAAGCGAGAGAATAAATCTTGAGGCTAAGTAAAAACAAAGGTTAGTTGTAGGCTTTAAGGGGGAATTTGTAGCTAGTAGTTTAGATTGTAGTGTAGAAACCTGCACACTATCCATTTGTCTCAATTTTTACACGTAGTTCTGTCCCTATTGAGCTACTTGGCTCATTGCTATTTTTGAGACCCATTTTCTAACTCTCGATGCTGTGGAGAGGTACTCTCCACATAAGTAAAGCGATTTGGGGTGTGAGGGCCCGAATGGGGGAGACTTAGGCTCTAGTTCAACTGTAGGACCTCTCGATTGAGGAGTGGTTGGAGGCCCTGTAATTAGAGTGGATGGGCCCCTCTTTCTATTATAGACTTGTATATAAATAGCTCTTTGATAGTTTAAAAAATTTTTACATATTGATCTATGCATCTTTTGTAAATGTGTATGTAACTGCAGTAGGCTCTTGGTGTTTTCTGTAAATCCTAAATGATGACTATTGTGATGAATGTGGTAGTCACTGTTTAATGTGTAATTTTTGGTGGTTTCTCTTTCTTTTATTGCTTCGTGGTTGTGTGGTGTGTCCGCTTGCATTATATTCTTGATTATTGCTTTGTGTGGTTGAATTGTGAGGTGTATCCACTTTTTATTGGTGGTATGCATGCACAAGTTTTCCTTTCAGGTACAGGATTCTGGAAAAATGTTCACAAAGTAAGGGAAGTTTTGTCGGATTTTCAGCAGGCTTTAGCTCCTTAGTTTTATATGTTTATCCTACTCGTACCTTTATAATGGACTATTATAATCGTAACTAATTCGAAAGCTGGGACCTTTGCACCGTCACACCCGCTAATCTACTCTTGAACTATCGGGGGATTAGCGGAGCGTGATGTCAAAGACATATGTAGGACCTAAGATAAGGGATCTTTTTGTAAATCCCTAGGGGAGGTGGTGAGATTTGCGTGATAAAATATAAAATGCGGAAATAAAATAAGCAATCTTACAAAGAAAGCAATCACACAATATGCACAAGTAGTTTTTAGTTGGAAACCCAAATCGGGTAAAAATCACCACCTAATCCTCTTGAGTTAGGATTTTCCGATCGACCAAGTCGATCAAAATCCACTAACGTACTACTTAAAATGAGGGTAGTACAACCTCTATACAACCACGCTACTTGAACTAGAGGGTAGTGTACCTCAAACCCCTCATCTTCATGAGGAAGATTTAGTCTCTCAATGGAGATGGGAATTCGCAAAGCGAATACCCAACCAAAGATTGTAAACTACAGAAATCCTATAGAGCCACAAAGTAAACAATTGAAACTAGTTATTATAGGTAAAGGATCTTCCCTTTGGTGGAACTACGTCGGCGTGATGACGCGGGTGCGTGATCCACGCAAAGGCACAGGCGACGCTCTCGAATGTGAAGATAGGAGAGCGGTGTGCAGCGAAGATGAAGCTCTCAAGATGTAGATGATGGCTTGGAGAGCTAGAGCTTCTTCTAAAGTGTTTTGAACACAAATAGATGTAAAAATGGTATTTCTTGGTGTGTCTAAATAAGGGAGGTCTACTCTTCTATTTATAGGTGGCCTAAGAAGGCTTTGGAAGGCCTTAGAAGCCTTAGGTAGCCGTTGGGGTTCATCCCAAGGCAAGGCAAGCCACAATCAGAATCATTAATGATTCTGACAGGGTCATCAGACGTCTGGGAAAAGGATCAGACGTCTGGAAGTTACTCTTAAGACGTCTGGGAACTAAGTTAGACGTCTAATTCCAGGCGGGTTTCCTTCATGACTTGGTTCAGACCTAAATAGGGTTCTAGTGTAAAACCATCAGATGACATACAGGACGTCTGACACTAGGTTTGGACGTCTGGAAACCTAATTAAGTGTAGGAATAGATTCCCAAGAGCCTAAACAGCTATAATCCTTAAGATAAGTGATTTCAGCCCAATCGAGGCTCAAAGGTCACATATCAGATGTCTGGGGTCCTCTACAGACATCTGATAGAAGCTTAAAGGTCATTTTCCTCAACGTTTACTTTGTTAGCCAACGTTCCATTAATTGGATATCTGGTACAGCCATCAGACGTCTTCTGAGACGTCTAGACTAAGGTCTGGATGTTTGATTTCAACAAACAGAACCTACTAAGTTCAACGTAAGTTATTAGATGTCTGAGTTAATAGTTAGACATCTTAAAAGTCAAGATCTGACATCTGATTTTCAGATTATACATCTGATCAGGCTGTCTGATGCCTATCTTGGATTTCTAAGTTCTCTATGAAAAGCTTAAGTATCCTAGGATTGTGCAAGTGTACATAGGACTACTATATTGTTACTTTGGGCTCTTTAACAAGTAATCTAAGAAATAAAAGAGCAAATAACAAAGAGATACAAAGTACAAGATAAAAAAGACATCTATCCTATTCTTCTAACTTCATGCTTTCGCTTTTGGCGAAGCTCCTTCTCTGTCAAGCTCCTTCAATCCGTCATGGATGCGAGCTCAAACTCTGTCTCTACGCTTGTCTCCATTTGCAATTTGACCTGAAAACTAGGACTAAAAAGTAAATGTTAAATAACAAATGTTTTGTTATCATCAAAATAAATGATCGTGGTGCGTTAGCACTAACACTTTCATCTCTTATATTCTTCTCCTTTACTTGAATGCCAGATTTCTGATTACTCGTACAATTTCTAATATGCTTTCTCTACTTGCTAGATGTTCAAAATATTGTCATGGTGAAGACTCAGTAAAGGAAAATATTGCTAGATTTTTTCCAGCTTTACAATACAATCTCCTACAATGTTTGTTAACTCTTAGAGATCATGAATCTTATAGATGGCATGGCCAAAACTATGGATTGGTAAACTATTTGGAAAAACCACTAGTTAAAAAAAACATGGATTGGCAAAGCTACTCACCAATAAAACGATGGGATGGGAAAAACATTGGTTTGAGAAATCATGGGCCAGAAAATGATTGGTTAATAAGACCATGTATTGAAGAACCATGAACCTAAAAACCATTAGCCAATGTTGTAGATGAACAATTCACCATGGATCACATAAAAATGACAAATCGATCATTTAAAATTTTGATTCTATCAAATTTGATGCTTAAAAACTAGCAATAATAAGAAGAAAAACAACCTCAACTAAAATCATATGGGAAGGACTAGTTTCTTCTTGTTCTAGAATTGCCACAAGCATAGAAATTATGCATTAGGTAACATTGTACAACACCCCTGTGTTGCATCTCCTATAATAAGTCCTGGTATAATAGGGCTCTTCTTCTCAGTAGGTGGATGAGGTCATTGATATCGAAAATGCCCAATCTCTTGTGGTAAATAAACCTTCATGAAGCTCGAAAGTGATGCTTTCCTTCTCCTCCAAGCATGGCCATATGAGGATGGTTGCAAAGAGAGCATCACACCTTCAGAAGGACATGCACCAAGATATCAGATGTTTCATGGACCTATTGGACATTCGATAGGCCTATTGCACCTCTACTGAGCTTGATAGGATTCCCCTATGAACAAGATGAGGAAGAGGGTGGTGGCTTTCTTCTTCGCTCCTCTCTCTCTCTCTCTCACGTGTGGCTATGGCTTGCATAATTTTATATTATTTAGGTTTTCTGCCAAGCCTTTGGGAGATATTTATAAGGAATCAACCATTCCTAAATATGACGAGAATAATATGATCAAATCTAGTAGTTGGGATCAGTCCTACTTGGATATTTTCATAATGACCTTTTTGTTATTTAGCCACTTGGGTTTTAATACCCAAATTGCATTAATTTTCATCTAAATCCTTTTGAATCAAGACCAAACTCTTTTATCCTTATTAAATGCCAATATCAAATACCATTTAACTCATTAAATGCTATTTAGTTTCTTGCTAATTTATGGTATTATACCTCCCGTAGCTACTCCTAGTATCCATGAATCGTTCATAACTATACAATTGTCATCCCTACTAGGAGTCTTGGATATTTTTAGAATCTCTTCAAACCATTAGGACAAGAACAAATAATAGCACCTTTCCCAGAGGTATGTTTTCGTCTCTTTGATGCTTAAGTTTGATTAGGACTATATGAACACATGTGGAATTCATTCATCCTAATATACTAACAATGAGTTCATTCCTTTAGTCTGCTGCATGTACTTATGAAGCAAATCCATGTGAGCCCTTTGGGAGATCATGTGATTCCTATTCCCTTATATATGTACTAGCTTTCCAGTATCAACATCATTGTAGGTGTATCAACCATTACTCTACCAAATGTGTATGTGTTGGATAAACAATTCATCTGGGGCATCATAGAAGCATGAAAATTGATCCTTTGAAGCTTTGAGTCAAGAAATGCTTTGATACCTTGAAAATCAATTTACAAAAATCAAATAAAGAATCTAAACTTGAACCACATGGAAAGAATTATTTTCTTCCCATTTTGAGGTCCCTACGAGTATTGAGATTATACCTCTGGGGTGCATAGCACAACACCTCACATGATGTGCCTCCTATTATAAGTTCTAATGTGGCAAGACACCCTTATTCTCAGCAAGCGAATGAAGCCCTTAAGGTTGAGAACACCTAAAACTATGCGTAGCACAAACCTTTCGTGAATCTTGGAGGCCATCTTCGCCTCCTTCCTTTAGAAACACGGCAACGTAAATCACAAAACCTACGACCAATACATATTGGACATCTAGAGCCATTTACGACTTTTGATCATGATATTGGATGTTTAAGACATGAGTTTATGGATGTCTGACATGCTTCTAGGGCTTCTAATGATGAACCTTGAAATTTGATTATGACGAAGCTTGAAATCTAATCATGACTTTAGACGTCCAAATGTTAAATGAAGAGGAGGGTGTTGACTCTCCTTGTTCTTCTTTTTCACGAGGGTGGAGGAATTGATTGCGCATGCAATAATTTTGGTTAGGATTTCAAGCCTTTCCTTTGAGATATATATATATATATATATATATATATAGGGAATTAACCTACTACTAATATGGTGGGGATCATTGGATTGCATCGAACAATTGAGAATTCTTCCTACTTGATTATTTATGAATTAACCCTTTAATTGGGTTTAGTACCCAAATTACACTTAATTTCTATCCAAATCATTTTAGATCAAAACTAAACCTTTTTGGCCCAAATTAAATGCTAAATGAAATACTATTTAATTCTTTAAATAATAATTGATTTCTTTACATGTAAGAACCTACTTAAATTGTTATTGCTTTTATCATGTAAAGAATGAACTGTTTAGGATTTTTTATTTATGTCACTATCTCCTTTAAGTATTTTAAATATTCATGAATCCTTCACAATAGAAGATTATGCAACCTTGAGATTTAATTCATAAATTCATTGTCCTTCCTACCAAGGGTTACAAATATTAATATTCTCCTTGCATCTTTGGGACAAAAATGAAGACTAACTCCTTTCCAAAAGGACGTCCTTCTCTTTCATGTAGTGGTCTAATTAGGACCCATATAATCATACATGGAATTTTGTACATCTCAATATACACGTAGTGAGCTCTTATCTTTTGATCTATAATATACACCTACAATAATAGATCAATGTGATCCCTTTGAGATATCATTTGTCTCCCATGTTCTCATATATATACTAACTTTTTAATCTCAATATCATGGTGGGTGCATTAACTATTAATCCACCAAATATGCATATTCAAGCACAGAGACACACATTTGTCTTAGGTTTAAGGAATTGCTTTTTTTGTAATAGTGATATGCGAATGACTTCTTACATCTCCATCCTACTAAGGCAATTCCTTGACTTAACCTACTTAGCAGTCTTGTACAATAAGGGCATTCGTCAAGCAACAGTCACTCAAACATATTTCTATCTCTTCTCATACTAGTGACAGATATCATGATGGTTCTTGATAACTTATTAAAATTTTCGATCCAAACCATTTAGATCTTTGCTGCCTATCTCTGGTATACCCAACATGGTTACAATACATTTTTTCACTTGTACTGAAGGACCCTACTAACTGCATTAGTGTGTCTACATGACCTGACATTCAAATTCAAATAATTAATCAAGTGATTTCTACTCAGCTTGGCTTGATAAGGAAACATAATTCTAATAAACTCCCACTTGCCTTTAGCGCTAATCCTGAACCATCTCTCTGACCCATGATGCCAACTTGCCACTTAAGTACTTTACTATAAAGCCTTAATCGATTGAAGTGCCAAGCTATAAGCTAAATTATTGCATATGATAGCAACCTTATCATACATGGTATTTAATTTTATGATGAGAACTTTTCTCTTTGAGACATACGGTTCATTCTAAAAAACTATTTCTTAATGGGAGCAGTATTCTTGTTATTATCATGTCAACGGGAGATTTAGAAGAGGAAACTACCTGAAGTCCTTTCAAACGCCTTAGGTACCTACATAATTTATGTGGTACCTTCGTAGGCTACAATATATTCTACTTTAGCTCTCATGATATAGTGTATAAGCTTCTAAAGCAAATACTCCACTCAAAATATAAGTGGATCTTATGTAGATCATCCACATTAGACTGTACATATCACACCTCAACCCATTGAGATTGATCGCATAGGTGCTTCTCAACTCATTGAGATAACATTTTCAAGATTTTATTCCTTTCGCAGGAAATGTTTGGATAACTTGTTATCTCATCTAGAGTGTCTATGACTTATGGATTGAAATCATATTATCCTTCAATTGCATTAGTCATCTTTAGTTTGAGCTATACTTGGTTTGTATGCTTTTTTGCATTTTAGCACTTTGACTTGACATCTTCATTAAGTAGATGTTAGAAAACATGCACTTGGCTTTTCATCACATGAAAATCTACCAAACATTCTTTGTTATGGAAATCTTTAAGTAGAACATTGAAAAACAATTTTCAATCCAAACTTTCATATTCAAATTCTTGGATATTGTTGTCTCATCTTATTAGCAATATTTCTCGTTCAAGCACAATTTAAAAAAGATTGAATGTGGCTAGTGGTAAATCGAATTGATCTATCGAGGGACTATGAGTGGTGAAACTAATTCTAATAAGATCACAAACTACTAATTTTATTATTCAAATAATGATGCAATTGAGATTTTTTTTTATATGTTTTTGTGTGATTAAGCTAATGCTACGAAAATGAAACCACCAAGAGCTGAGCAATTCACAAAATAATCTTTAGTTAATCAATTAGTGGAAAAGATCTCCCATAGACTTAATATATCCAGTATTTGTTTCCTAAGGTTATAGCTTAGCTTAGATTTGGTCCTAGGCTTAAGCTATCCTATATGAAAGAAATTTTGGGTATAGATAGATTAACTTGGTTATCAACTAGTCCAATGGCAAATTGATTAAGTAATATAAGTGAACACAAAATTATAAATAAAAATTCAATCTCTTAGGCAAAAGAAGTGTGGCTATTTCATTGTCAAAATCGAACTAGTATAAGATATATGAAACAAATCACAAGTTTGATTGCACAAAGAGATATTAAAAAGATAGAAGAATGATTCCTCATGAAGGTGGATTTGAATCTCAACACGAGCGATTCGTGCACAACGACCTTCGAAATGAAGCCATGAGCAATGCACGTAATCACCATCACAATGATCATGCCTTCCTTGATTCTAAAACTACATGAGGTTGTGGAAGCGACATAAAGGTGGAGTCATTGATGATGCGATGGTGCGGGTGATGTTGATGGCAACGTGGATGGAGATGATGTGTGGTTGTAGTTGGAGGTGGTGGCGATGATGGTAATCGCATAACCAAATGAATAGCCAAGGTAGAGAATGGTGGTTGTGATACAAGCGAAATGAACCTAGTCTATGGAAGAAGTGCATAGGTGGTATACTAGTAGGAGACTAGGTACCCTTTAGGTGAAAGGTGGTGACTTATTTATAATGCGAGGAGGTGTGGAATAAAGGAAATAATCAAGACCTGTTGTAACCAAATAAGAAAATTTTTGAGGAAGTTATTCGAGAATTCAATGTCTGTGGAGACTTTCATGATTAAATGATTCACATGGCCTTGTAGTTGTAAGAAAACCAATTATGGTGGGAGCGCTACAATGAGATGACCAATTGTGCCTTTAAATTGGTAGATAGATATGGATGAGTTGTAGCAAATAATAGTTACGAGGGATGAATGGAAGTTAAAAAAGTAAACATTTTTCGTGGAGTAATGAAATGAGATGGTCGTGATTGGTGAGGTTTGGCATTTTGCATGAAAAGATGGACACGTTATGGCGCATTAATTATACGTTATAGCTGGGTAACGTAATTTGGCCAAGGAAACATTTTCACGAATATTATTCATGGTATTTGTTTGTCGGCCGTCCAATGCACGTGAATACCATGTAATGATTTATGGCTTCGTGCAGGTGCGTGGATTTTAACAAGGGAAAGGGCTTATGATGGTGTTTAGGTAAATGTGATTTTACATGGGATTTGTGACCTGCACATGTAGTTGAAGGGAATAAGATTTGAGTTTGGCTTAATTGTAATAGTGTGTGCATGAATCGTGGATAAGGGATGGGCTTCTAGATTTTGTGGGAACATCCTCGTGTATTCGAAGATATCAACTTGTTGTAACAAAGGTATATGCATAAGGGTATGGTGTAGGTATAAGGTTAGGGTTGTTGGTGTAAAACGAGGCTGCGTGTTTGTCCTTTTACTCTCCAGCATGCCCTTCCCATTGTCCTTTTTTATTCAGGTGTCTCTATAAGAGATAAATTTATACAAAGATTATTTCAAACATAAAAATGCTACATGAGACAAATGCTTGCTCATTTTTACTAAATAATGTAGCGACAAATAAATTTAGACATGAATAATGCATGTAAATTTAGACTTATCAACTCCCTTATGCCTAGATTTTGGCTAGTCTCTTAAAAAAGAAAACCTACTCACTTTTGCAAGCATCACAGTTGTATTTACTATATGCAACAAGGCTTTAAATCTTTAGGTTACCAAAGTGGAGGAGTTAGAGTCTAGTGCATGACGGTTTGTAGCAGACACACCCACAAAGTCTAATTGTTATATAATTTTCCTATGGTACCTTTATAAAGTACAGGTATAGAACTAAGGATTAAGACTCAATAGTACCTTAGTGGTTTACTAAATAAAGGATCTTCAATTTGAGAGCCTGAAATCATGTCACCCTATTCCCTAGTCACAATAAGAGGCAGATTACTGTATAATTTGTACAAATTAACCTAATTGCATAATGATGCATGTTATGCAATATTTATAAAGTATGATACTTTTATGACGCTAGGAACATACATAAATAGACACTTTAGGCCAATTAGATGTGTACACATCACACTCCCATGCTTATCTTTTGTTAGTCCCTAGCAAAACTACATACTATTTATAAAAGAATTATGGTCAAATTACTTGAGCAATAGTTATTTCTCAATACTAAGAAATTTCTACTAAATACCTAAACTATAGAGACTTAATAGTGCCCGAGTATCTGCCAAAATGTATATCGCCCAAGCCCTTTCCTTATTCAAAAGCAAATACATTTTTTCTCTTTCTTCTTTTCTTTTGTTTTTTTTTTTCAATTTAGAGTTTCAAGGCAGCTTTCTACGGCTATTTAACCCACCCAAGACTCAAAAAGAACTCTAAGTTCTAAGCATCTTTTTGTGACTATGATAGGCTCACTGATCGACAATTAGAATGGACTTCAGGTTTCTACACCTCTAGGTGACCTTGAAGAGAAATTCTTCTTAAAGGTATATCTGTTCGACTGGTAACTTTCTCCTTACCTTTATTCTTTTGTGGAGTCAATAAATGGCGAACTCAGTGTATATCTCCCCAGCTTATTCTACTTCTCCGCTTCTTCCTAAGTGTTTGGAATTAAACGTGCATTTTGTGAATTGAGTTCTGGACAACTGGCCAATAGGGCGTCAAATCCGCGGCAACTTGCCAGCCATACTCATGTAGTGAAGTGTGGCTTATTTATTTTTTTCTTTCTGGTTTTCTATTTCTTATCAATTTTTTTTTCTTTTCTTTTGAGTAGGTGGCTTTTCTAATCTAAGATTTACCTAAAGGCAGCAGAAAGAGAATGATCGTGTAGTTGGGCTCTGGACAACTGGCCAATGGGTCGTTAAACCCATGACAACTTGATAGCCATACCACCCTAGAAGGTTCATTAGCTAGCCAATTTTCGTTAAAATCGTTGAAAAGTGAGTCAATGCAAATAATGTGTAGATGCTTTAAACTTAAAGCCCCTCAAGTTAAAGGGCAAGTTGAGAAGTCATGTACTTATTACCCCAACTTATTTAACCAATTAGAAATGAATTTATGAATAGCGAGGACTCGAGAAACAAGTCCACATTTTAGTGGACACTCAGGCTGATTAAGTTCGATGACCTAAAGAGTCTAAGTGTTCAGGTCCTATTATATTATTTCTTAAAGTTGAAAAACTATAATGCCCAAGTTTTCTTTTCCTAATTCAATTTTTTTAATAAAGAAAAAAAATAAGGGAAATTTACAAGAAATCCACAGAGCTGACAATATGATTCAAAAATAAATCTAGCCCCCCATGCGTAGCTTGTGCAATGTCCTCATTGAAAATTAAAGGAATGAGAAAAGGGTAGAATGAAGAAAATATCACCTGCATTCTGTGATGCTCTAGTCAGCTCTGAGTCAGATTGTACAAATGCTGAGTTTAGTGCCATCAGCTAGTCGAGGTTTAGCTAAAGAAGTTAGATCAAGGTTAAAGCAACCTTGTCTAAGATGGGTTCTGGGATAACGTGGTCAACATAAGGTTTTAGACGTTGTTCATTGACCTTGAAAGCGTTACCTATCTTTGGGTCAGAAATTTTGATGGCTCTGTTTGGAAATATATGATCAATGATGAACGGGCCATTCCATTTTGACCTAAGCTTGCCAAGAAAGAGGTTAAGTTGAGAATCAAATAGCCAAACCTTTTTGGTTCGGCTCAAAGCTCTTGCATGATATCAATTGGTCATGAAGAGCTTTGGGTCTAGCCTTATAGATCTTGGCATTCTCATATGCATCATTTCTAAGCACCTCCAACTCAGATAGTTGAAGTTTCTTAGTCTTTCCAACTAAACTAAGGTCAAAATTGCATTTTTTTATCGCCTAGAATGGCCGGTGTTCAATTTCTATGGGTAAATGACATGCCTTACCATACACCAGATGAAACGGTGACATGTCACTAGGCATCTTGTAGGTTGTACGGTAGGCCCAAAGAGAGTCATCGAGCTTTTGAGTCCAGTGTTTCCTATCAAGCCTAATCATTTTCTATAGGATGTTCTTGATCTCTCGATTATTGACCTCGTCCTGTCTGTTCGTCTGGAGGTGGTAAGGTGTGGAAATCATATGATTCACCCCATATTTTTCAAGTAAGTTTCGAAACTGGGCATTGGTAAAATGAGTACCACCATCGCTGATGATGGCCCTCGAAATTTTGAATGGACTGAAGATATTCTTCTTAACAAAATTGATGACCACCTTGTGGTCAATGATTTGGGTGGGAATAGCCTCAATCCACTTGGACATGTAGTTGATCGGGAGATTTCACTTGCAGAAAAATTTGTTAGAAAAATACGTCGTCGCAGTAAAATCGCGTGGTAGAAAAATCCCAGATCAAAGATATATATCATTTGAAACTAACCATGAATAGTTAGGATGTTGTATTCACAGGGAGGAACAACTGTAATAAATTCATGGGTATGTAGCCATCATGTTCGCAGAAACATTAGCTAACATGCAATTTCATGAGAAGTTAAGGGTTATTTATGTAAATTTCATGTCAGAAATGAAGCTCCCAAAAATACGTAGATGATGCATGTGTAGTGGCAAAGTATGTAATTTTTAATTGCATGCAAATCTGAATTCAATGTGGTGCACATAGAGATAATCACAAGAGTTGAAATACGCACAAGAACAAGTGTCAGGTCGCAATTTCACCATAATAAATTAATCCAAAAATGAGAAAATGAAATATTGGTAATGGCATGGAGATGTAAATATAAATTGAATCCAAAATAGAGGATTCTCTCTTCTTGTGCATGCGCGTTGAGGAGGCGATGGCGGGTTGCGAGAACTTCGGTGGAGGTTGGCCACGATGAGGGCGTTCCGATGGTGGTAGCAGCTCATCGATCGGTGGTCGGTGGCGGTCGGCCGGCGACTTGAAGCTCGTCAACGGTGACGGTCTCCGGCGGTGTGCGGGTGGCAGATTGCTCGTCTAAGGGCATGGAAGTACTTGTGAGGGTGAGGAGAGCACGTTGACATCAACGGTGCGAAGCTTCAAGCCAGAGTTGATGGTTGCGAGAACGAGGACCACGATGACTTTGGGTTCCTTTTGGTCTGTTGGAGAAGATGAAGAAGAAGAAGGTCGGCTGCGTGAAAGGGCACGCACGCACGAGTTGTGCGCGCACGAGGCTTGTGGCGCGAGCGAGAATGCTCTGCTGCGGTTGTGGCTATGGCTACATGCAAGCGTGGAGGTCGTGTGCACGGCAGCTGCTATGAGGTTGCGTGCATGAGGCAGATGCGTGTAAGACAGGTGGATGCACAAGGGTGGTGGTGCGTATGGTGCTTGGCTGATGATGGCGATGATGGTGTGCGTGTTGTCACTGCACACACCATGGCAGGGGAAGGTTGACGGTGGAGAGCTCAAGCCACGGCACACGCTGGGTCCATGGTGCAGGCATTGCTTCACTATGGAGCCGTCATCCCCAACCCAACGTGCGAGCATCTTCTTTAATAGATGTTCCCCAACTCTCCCTCGTTCGGTTTATTCCGTGAGAGATCTCCTCCAACAACTCGTTGCGATGAGGCATTGCTGTTGTGAGGTTGCGAGATGCACGGCTCGACTGCTGGCAAAGAGGAGACGGTCAAAAGTTTGCACTCATAACCCTGCATAAATATATATGTATCAAGTTTTAACAAAGTATCTTCTAATTAAGATAAACTAACACTTAACTCTAATTGTAATCTAATGAGTGTTTTAAATGTACTTAAGTGAATTAAGTGTCCAATAAATTGGACTCATCAGTAGTCAACAGCTACGAGAATGTGCTGGTGTCCAAATGAAGGAAGGGTCCCATGAAATCGATGCTCCAAACGTCGATGATTTCGACGGGAAGAATCAGGTTTAGAGGCATCATGTCTCTCTTGGCTATGTTCCTGAGTGCCTGGCATTAAGAACATAACCTCGAGAACTCCTGGGCATCCTTGAATAAAGATGGCCCATAAAATCCAGATTGCAGAATCTTTGCAGCCATCTTTTTCCGAGAGAAATGTCCACCACACGCAGATGCATGGTAGAACTCAAGTATGCTTTGAAACTCATTTTCCGGGATACATTGGCGAATAATTTGACCTAGCCGATGCGATACAGTTCAGGGTCATCTCAAAAGTAACATTTTGCCTTGGATATAAGTCTATCTCGTTGGTGCTTGGTCCAATCTAGGAGGATTTGACCAACGACCAAATAATTCACCATGTCAGTAGACCAAGGGGTTTGGACACCCAAAACTGTAAGAATTGTCTCGTTCGAGAAGGTGTTAGTAATCGGAATATCTGGGCGAGGAGAAGCAATTAGGATTCTCGAAAGATGATCCGCCACTACATTTTGTGCTCTAGATTTGTCTTTAATTTCAAGATCTAATTCTTGAAGTAAAAGAATATGTCAAATGAGCCAGGGTTTGGCATCCTTTTTGGCCAAGCGATGTCTCAAGGCTAAGTGGTCGGTAAAGATGATGACATGAGATCCTAGAAGATAAGCCCTGAATTTTTCCAACGTAAATACTATAATTAGCAATTCCCTTTCTTTAATAATATAGTTCCTCTAGGCTTCATTTAGAGTTTTGCTAGCATAGTAAATGACAATGGACTTTCTGTCAATCTTCTAACTCAAAATAGCCCCGACCACGTAATCAGAAGCGTCGGTCATAATCTCGAATGGGGTTGTCCAGACCGGTGGTTGCAACATCGGAGCACAAGTGACTGCCATTTTGAGTAAATCAAATGCCTTGCGACATGCTTCATCAAATTCAAATGGCATGTCTTTAGCTAGAAGGTTGCTCAAAGGCCAAGCAACCTTGGAAAAATCCTTGATGAACCTTCTATAAACACCCACATGATCAAGGAATGATCGGATTTGTTTAATAGATGTGGGTGGAAGAAGTTTGAAGATAGCATCCACCTTAGCCTTATCAACTTCAATACCCTGATTAAAGACCACATGATCCAAGACAATGCCTTCCTGTGTCATGAAGTAACTCTTCTCCCAGCTAAGGACCAAATGAGTTTAGATACATCTCTTTAGGATCAATTCCAGATTAGCCAGGCAAGTTTCAAATGGATCTTCGAAAGTGGAGAAATTATCCATGAATACTTCCATACAATCTCCCACCATGTCTGAAAAGATGGCTAGCATGCATCTTTGAAAAGTCGTAGGTACATTGCAAAGCCCAAAAGACATTCTAGGGAATGCAAAAGTTCCGTAGGGACAGGTGAAAGTCATCTTTTCTTGGTCTTTGGGATGGATAGGAACTTGGTCATATCTTGAATAACCATCCAGGAAACAGAAATACTTTTGCCCAGCTAACCTTTCAAGAAGTTTGTCAATGAAGGGCAAAGGGAAATGATCCTTTTTCGTGGCTGTGTTCAACTTCTTGTAATCAATACTGACTCTTCAAGAAGAAGCTGAACGAGTTGTGATAGATTCGCCTTTCTCGTTAGTCACTATGGTAATCCCTGTTTTTTTGGGAACAATTTGCACCGGACTAACCCAAGGACTATCTAAGATCGGATATATGATTCCTGCATCAAGCCACTTGATTTCTTTCTTGACCACTTCTTATATATTGGGGTTCAATCTCCTCTGCATCTAGTGAGAAAGGTGGGATCCATCTCCCATAAAAATATGATGATTACAATAAGATGGCTCGATCCCCTAAGGTCATGAATGATCCAACCAATTGCCTCTTTATGTGCCTTTAATTTTGATTCTTGCTTCTTAGTCAATTTTGCACTAATAATCACAAGGAGTGTCTTCTTGGGTCCCAAGAACTCATATTTCAAACTTTCTGGCAATGGTTTAAGTTTCAACTAGGGTAGGCTAATAACATAAAGTAGGAAGGATGCTTATGAAGATTCATCAGGACGATCCAGTGGAAGAGGTTGTGAATGAACAGAATCAATAACCTCTTCAAAATGTGGCGGGTTTGCTACAGAAGGTTGTGGTTCATTGGTGCAAGAAGAATCTTCGAAAATGGCAAGAGCCACACAAGTCTCAATGCTCAGATCATTATCCTCGAGTTCCTCAACATATCCACAATCCTTAAATTTGTTAATTAGCTTAAAAATATCCAGTGTCAATTTTTGTCCCCAAAGGTGATCTCCATACTACTACTTTCACAAATGATATTGGCCTTAGCAGTAGCCAGGAATGGACGCCCCAAAATGATGGGTGTGTTTCTTAAGTCTTTAGGTACATTTATGTCAAGGAGAGGAAATCTACAGGGAAATAGAAATCCTTAACCTTGATAATAACATCCTTAATAACACCTTTCGGGTTTGTGACTGAACAATCCGCTAATTACAGTATTATTGAGGTCGGCTTGAGTTCGCTTAATCCGAACCTTTCATACAGGGAAGTCGGAATTAGGTTTATGAGTGCACCTTGATCCAAGAGTGCTCGATCAAAGGTGTAATCTCCGATAACACATGAAATCAAAGGGGCACCCAGATCTCTCATTTTTTGAGGAAGGTGATGCAGGATAACAGAACTAGCCTACTCAAAGAGTATCACCTTCCTCGGGGTTGATTCCTTCAGCTTATGCTTTTGAGTGCGTAAATCCTTCAAGAATTCAGCATAAGCCGGAATATGATTAATAGCATTGAGGAGCGGAATATTGATTTCAACATTCTTGAATATATTCAAGAACTCCTCATTGCTATCGACAAGCTTCTTCTTCTTGGGTTTTAGCAAGGCTTCAGGGAATGGTACATGAATAAATCATTAGATTCAGTGTCCTGAGCCTTGGTTTCTTCTTCAATTTTCTCCTTTCCTTCCTTAGCTTCACTAGGGTTTGATTGACTGGAAGAGGGGAGTTTAGGATCATGGGTTTGCCTTCCACTCCGCAAGGTGACAGAGTTTGCAGAAGCGTATGGGTTCGGGTCTTGGGAAGGGTTAGGAAAGATTGGAAGGGCTAGATATCTAGGATTGGATGAAGAAGCAGAAGGACCCTGCTTAACTACTTGAGCATGTGCATGTGGATCCCTCTGAGTCTCATACCCTTGGGCTCGATTGCCTTGATTTTGTAAGTTACGAGGGTTGGGTATGGGTTGAGATGGTAGAGATTCAGGCTATCGGGTATTAGCAATGAGCCTGGATTGCAAGTTGTCCAGTGAAGTTTTCATTGATTGCATGAGCTGGAGCATAGATCCTTGCATTTCTACCATCTGGCGGTTCATATCAACCTGCCCTGCTGGTTCTCAGGCATTCCATGCTGGTTGATTGACCTGATTCAGGGGCAGCTGAGTGTACACATGACCCTAACCCATTTGTCGATGTGGTGCATCTTCGCTAGGTCGCATTTTGGTCTGCTAGCTGATGTGCATGCATCTAATTGACCTAAAATACCTATTTATGCATGTTTCTAGTGTCATAGAAGCATTCATCATTATAAATATTGCATAACATGCATTATCATGCATTTAGGTTAGATTGTACAAATTTTAAGATAACTATCCCTTTTTGTGATCAAGGAACAGGGCAACATTTATCGAGGCCTCGGATTGAAGATCCAACCGTACGGATTTGATTAGGGTAACGATCAGAGTTTAGCGACTCTGAGATCACTCTGATCGGACCTCCGTAGTATCAGATGCATTCCGAGAAAGATCAGAGGCCAAGGGGCAAGGTGGTGTAAAATTCGTACCTTAGGTGACAAATCCAACTGCACGGATGGGTTCAAATTGACGATTGCAGCCCAACGGCATGAAAATCGGTGCAATCCGACATCTGTGGCACTATCTACAAGTCAGAGAAGATGGACGACCAGGATGGCACCACGTGGCACCATCCCAACCGCCCAACACCGACCTAAAGCTCCCGCTCCACCTCTTCAAGCAATGATCAACGCATCTCAGCCATCCAACAGTTGAGAATGAACCACGTTGCTCTTAGGCTGGTGCTCTCATCTACTGAAGGATAAGGTGCACTCGATCTCGACCGTTGGATCAAGATCCAACGGTCGTGAGCGTTTGAGCCTTAAATCATAAACGTGACACAAGGCGAGGCATAATGCATTGGTTGCGCGCCTCCTCGCGAAGGCAGTGGCGTCGGGTTGAGTCTCCGTCCGCTTCAAATTGAGCGGGCAAACGGGTGCAGATGCAATTGCGCCGTTGGATGAAGCGTGGATGGCTGATGGAGCGAAGACGTGGCAGCACAGATGAAGGTGCACACGAACGCGCGTGATGATGCATCGATGCACACTTGATCTGACGCAGGCACTGCACGCTTGAAGAAGAGGAGGCGCTTAAGGCTTTTGAGCCGTCCGATCTCTCGATCGAACAGTTGAGATGATCATGGGAGCATGCTTCAACTGCTGAAGATGAAGAGGCGAAGGCGCGTGTGTGTGTTTAGCAACATGGGTATTTAGTGATGTTTATATCCATCACTAAAGATCCCAACAATTAATGTGTAAAGCCTTAAAAGACCTTTTTGGCCCCAATTTTTGTAACTATAAAAGGGGACCCTTGCTACTCATTTTCATCATCTCTTCCTCTTTTCTCTCACCCCTTCCAAGGCTCTATGAGCTTGTCCCAAAAGCGGGATGCTCCATTAGAGTTATAAGAAAAAATTTTCCACGTTTTCACCCCCATTTGTGAAGCGCCCACGGTTGTCCTCTCACCGCTGTTCGGGAAGCAGATCCTGCTACGACGTCACCCTGCTCCGTCCTCCTTCCTCTATATTCATTCTCCCTCGTCTAACGTCTCACCACCTTCGTTCGGGCGCTCCGTCAACGCGGCTCATCCTCCAAGCAGCCATCGAGTAGGATAACTTCTCTCCCCTTTCTTTTTTACTACTTTCTAGATTAGATTTCACGCTTTCTAGTGTAGCACATAGATGTAATGAACATGTTTCTATAATTATGAAATTCTTGTTCATTTTCTTTCTATTTTCTTTTTATTTGTATTATTCTTTTCCTCTCTTTTATTAATTATTCTTTAAGCAGATAGTTAGTGTAGATTTAATTCGACCAGCTAATTTGCCTCGTGACAACAAATATAAACGTGATTTTTGATCAAACGTTCACCTCTCTGTGTTTCACTTGGGACTCACCAGAGTTTCGATTAAATTATTGTTTGACGGATTTTTACGTGACTACAACAATAGGATTTTCAAACTCAAATTCTTTGTGTACAAAATCCAGTTCAACACTGCCTCGGGTTTTTCCAGGAAAAGTTAGGGTGGTTCCTCCATCCCGGGTTATAGGAGTTAGAATCTGGGTTGGACCCAACATTCTCTTGTACAGCATACACATCCTCATAGGGTGAGGATGGTGGGAAAGAAGGAGAAGAATAAGAGAAACTAGGATCAAAGGCCCCCATTTGGAACCCGTGGGGTTCCAAGTAATGCTGGCTTACAAGTTGAGCCATTTCCAATTGATTTATGAACTCCTGCCTAGTAGGAGCTCGTGAAGAATGGAATCATGTATTCTGGAATTGAGATGATCTAGAAGTATTTGTGGAGTTTCAAGCCATCCACTCTTCCATTCTTTTTGCAACCATGTCCACCTTACCAAGTTTGTTGCAAATCAATTCCATATCAAATGAATGAGAGTCCTGGACCTCATTAGCATTTGATCTGGGTTGCTGGAACTGGTTGAAAGTATCAATGGAGGCATGATTGATAGAATTCTCACTCATTTCCTCAAACAAGTCATGCGCACTATCTGCATCCTTATTGAGGAAATTACCTCCGCAAGAAGCATCCACGTGATTACAGAATTGCTCAGTCAACCCATGATAGAAAATTTGCGCGAGTTGCCATTTCGACACCTCGTGGTGTGGACACTTCTGTAAAAGATCATGCAATCACTCCTAGGCACCATGAAGTGGTTCCCTCGGCCGCTGGACAAAAGTAGTAATTGCCCGTCGCAATGCATTGGTATGCCCAACAGGGAAAAATTTCTTCAAGAAGGTCAATTTGAGATCATTCCAGGTAGCTATTAGCCTCCCAATCTTTCGATACCAATGTACGGCCTTATCCCTGAGAGCTTGGGGGAAAAGCCTCATGATCATCTACTCCTTGTTCACATTTCATGCCTTGGTGGTCTGGACCAAAGTGATCAAGTCCTCCAAATGCAGAAATGGGTCTTCAGAGCCAAGCCCAGGAAAGTGTTTGATCAGGCTTAAAACCTGGGGCTTGATTTCCACGTCACCGATTGGAATCTAGACACTGGGACATTGTCCATAATTTGAAGGGTCATAAAAATCCTTCAAGGACTGAGTACCTTGACCATTCATTCGTTGGAACCATTCTTACATTTACTGCAATTGTTTTAGTTGCCTTTGCAGCAACTCGTGCTGATTTTGGGGTGGAGGAGGTGGTTGATCAGCCATGGGATCTACTTGACTAAACTTCAACCTACGCCTCCTTGAATGGTTTAATGGTCCTTCCAAACAGGGATTCAGTGACCTTCCATAAACTTAGGAAGGGGTTGGAAGGATTAGAGAATAGAACCTTACAACATAACAATACAAGCCTATCTTTAAGTTGGGTATCCTAAGAACCTAAGCTTGAAGATATATTCAAACCACAACATGAATTATGTGTTTTTCTTAATCCAGAAGCTGGTTTAGTTGGGCTGGCGAAGTAGGGGGAGTGTGTCTTGAAGGCCACTAATTATGCCAAACCCTTACCTACTTTAGTCGTTTGACAATTAGGCCCCTCAGTAGATGTCAAAATTTACACCACAGTTTGAGAAATACCTTGAAACAGACTGATGGGTCCTAGGGCCAACGTCTACTCAATTTCAGATTAGGCTTAGGATAGTAGTGCTTTTGGAATGTGATGGTCCCTTAAAATGGGTTGTGCCCTTAATGATTGACTTGAAATGTGTGTGTGTGCACAACCATGATTTTCAAGCAAGATTATTTGGATGAGTAGATTTTCAAGTTCAAATCTTACTAAAGTAGCTTTTAGGGTTTGAATTAAGGTTGATTCAATCAAGTTCAGGAGGCACACCAAGATTTGCAAACATGGGAGAAGATGTTTTCCTTTGAAATCACAATAAGGTGGAGTGCCTGATTCTTGACCTTAAATGTTAGCCCTAAGGAGAAAGCTATTTGATGAGTTGTTTTTAGATGAAGTGGTACAACCCAAATAACTCAAACAATTGGCTTTGATGTACCATTGAATTAGGCACACAAATGGTTACCTAATCTGATTTGTACTTGATTATGTGTTGATGAGTGTACCGGTTCCAAAGATTGGGCTATCAGGTGAGTGAGAAAAATCAGAAGGGGTCATGTACCTCAAGTTGTGGGTGTATGAAATGTGTATATGGTAAAGAAATCTCACAATCAGACCATATTTTTTGTAGATATCTTTTTAAACAGAGGGTGAGGTGGGTGGAGGTGACAACCAAACAACCAAACTAACCTTAGGGTTTATGAGAGCACCTAGGTTAAATAGGGTTTGAATTAAAGTCATGAAATGGAAGCTATGGAGGGGGAAAGAATGGGGGAGCAGTTACAGTGGTCTTCAACTATACTTTGCGCCTTTCTACTGCTCGAAGATTCCATGTCGTGGTACCTTCAAGACAATAGAAGAAAGAGAGGTTAGAGATCAAATAAGTGCAAAGAATGTGAAAAATAATCGGGATCCATTGCGTCCCTGGCAACGACGCCAAAATGATAAGCAAGAAAGAGAGAGAGAGAGAAAGAAAGAACAACTTTTATAACTAGGATAATGCCAATTACAACTACTTGCTACAACTATAAAGCTGAAAATCTACACTAAAAAGCAATAAAAAGATAGGGGATGAGATATTATCCTCCTCAATGAATGCTTGGAGAACGAGTTGGACAGACGATACCTTGAGGAAGAGAGTGAAGGCAGAGGAAGGAGGGCGAATCTGGAAGAATTGGGGATGAGGTAGGACGTCGACGTCGCGGGATCTACTCTCGAAACGAGGGTGAGAGGATGGCTAGCGAGAGCTCTGCAAAGGGGGTGAGAAGTGAAAAAATTTATTTTTTTACTCTAGTAGAGATTCCTGTAGCTTGGGAGCACTAGAACGAGCTCAAGAAGTTATTCTTAGCTCTTTAGGAGGTTGAGAGAAGGAAGGGATGATGTGACAAGTGGGTATGGGGTCCTATTTATAGTTGACGACATGGGGGCAAAAGAGGCACTTCATATCTTTAAAACTAAATACAAGGATTTAGTGACACACGCATACGTCGATGAAGCTAAACGTTGGTGAAGATGCGTAGAGAGGTGAGGAGCATTGGATTTTCATCGCACGGCACGGAGGCGGTGTTGGTTTGTGCACGTGTTACCTATATTGAAGAGGCATCGCTCCTTAGTTGTTGGATTGTGGATCGATTCGGATCACGTGTCATCACGCCTTCAGCGCGTTAATGCCTCCGCGTGCGATCATTTGTGCGATTACGCGTGTATGCACAACACTCTCTTCCAGCGTGCCTACCACCGCCACGCTTCTGCCTCATCGGCTGCTCATCACACATCCAACGATTGAATTTCGCCACACATCCTCTTCAGCGGATTAAATCTGCCTTCTTTGTCGCATATGTGTTTTAATGCTTGTGGGCTAATGATCGTTGGATCTTGATCCAGCGATCGAGATCTGATGGCACGGATGAAGAAGGAAGAGGCCCGTGGCTGTGGGTGGCTTGAATGGCGCCATGTGGCACCATCTGGGTCATCCATTTTGGTGCCACGGATGTCGAATTGGGTCAATTTTTGCGTTGTTAGGTTGCGATTGTCAATCCAAACCCATTCGAGTAGGTGGATTTGTCATCTGAGGTATGAATTTGCACCCCTTGTCCTTTGACCTTTAATCTTCCTCATACTGCAACTGATGTTATGGATGTTTGATCGGGCCGATCTCAGAGGTGTTGGACTTCAATCATTACCTTGATCAGATCCGTATGGTTGGATCTTTAATCTGAGGCCTCGAAATGATGTTGCCCTATTCCCTAGCCACAATAAGAGGATGATTACTATACAATTTGTACAAATTATCCTAAATGCTGCATGATGCTTCTATGACACTAGGAACATGCATAAATAGACATTTAGGCCAATTAGATGTATGCACATTGTTAGAACCTTGTTTCACATCTTGTTTTAGTGTTAACAAAATTATTGTAGATTAATGTTTGCAATTGAGTAATATTTCAGATTTAGATGAAGATCAAGGCAAATGGAGAATAATGACAAGGAGGCAAGACGACAAGGAGTTGATGATAGAAGATCATTTGGACTTTATTTTGCTTATTAGATTAGGTTTTTATTTTATTCTTAGAATGTATGCCTTTTAACAAAGAAACAAGAATTAGATCATAAAAATCATATAGAGATAAATTATGATAAAGCATTACGATCATTCGATTTATTTCAAAGTACGTATTGTTTAAAAGATAGTTTTTTAATGTTTACAGTATTTGCAAAAATGGGCTAGTAATCAAGTTGTATTCATGTTTGAAAAGATACTTGTTAACTCACAAGTACTGTTACTAAAGTTTAGTACTGAAACATATGAGTTACAGGTTTGGATTTTTTTCAAAGAAACAAATTAACCTGTACCCCGCAAGTACTGGTACTCATGATCAGTGCTGGTACTGGAGGCAACGAGTACTGGTACCCATGATCAGTATCGGTACAAGTGGGTTGCAGATTTGTGTTAATTATTTAAAACCCAAATCTAGAAGCAACAAGTACTGGTACTCATGCTTAGGTACCAATACCCAATAGGTACTGTCTGTAACAAGTTAACTTAAAACACAAAATATTATGTTACTAATACCGGTACCAGTTGTTGGTTCAAATCTGAACGGCTATTAAATTAATTTTGAGAACTTGAACGTTGGAAATTAAACCCCAACGTCTAATAGACGTATTACTAAGGTCCTAACTCTATAAAATGACTTTTGGACTCTTAGTTTTCACATAAGATACACAAAGAAAATTCTAGAGCTTTGAATTTCAAATTTCCACCATATTTTCAAGAGAGAAAGAAGAAGCTTGTCATTCACTCTCTCGACATTCTTGCAAGCTCAACGACATCTTTTTCTCACACATCTACGAAGAAATTCATGTCCATCCTAGGCTCTCAAATTGGTATTCATTTTAATTATTGTTAGGAGGCATAGGAATCTTTGTTGTAAGATTTCATTTTTCTTACACCAGTGCTTATTCTGTATTTGAGCTTGTTGCTCGTTGGGTTGTAACAAACTCGTTGCTGTACTTGGGTTGAGGTAACCCGTTAATTACCTTGGTTGGTAAAGTGATTCCCTCAGGGTTGAGGGGATCGGATTAAAAATCCTAAGCTGGGAGGCTTAGGTAGTGGAGTACCAAAGTGAGTGGGGAACCACTATACATTTTGTGTTCTTTGTGGATTGTAATTTGTGCACATTTTTTTATTGCTAATATTCGCTTGAGTGTTTGTGTGCACATAGCCAATACTACAGTAGCTTCAAGATCCTACACACGTTACTAGTCCCCAGCAAAACTGAAATGCGAAAAACCTACGGAAAATGCAAAAAGTGAGCATGGGTTTTTATTTTATTTTCTTGAAAGCAAAATATTTCACGCAATACCTTATTCTTAACTATGAAAATGCTAGAGAAATAAGATAACTTTGGATTAGAGGCCTCAATTGGATTTTTCACCAATGAGGGAAAATTGTAGACATATCCTTAATGACAAAGGCTCAAAAATTCTCGACTATCGACTCAAATTTAGACAACCCAAATAGAATCATGAACCCTATTAGCCATTCGACTTGAGTTATGAAGGCAACTTTCTTTGACTCGATCAATCCACCTAAGATTTGAAGTGAATACAAGACCTAAGCATGTTGTGTGTGAAATAGTTTGACTCATCATAAGGGACAACTAACTTGACTCCTAGTATTCAATAAAAGTTAGAATATTTCTAGGTTCTCTCTGGGACAATCTTGTCTTCGATTAAGCCATACTAGGATTTGGTAGCTTTCTCCTCACCACTTTCTACTCCCAAGGTCAACACTGTAGTTGTATATCTCCGCGGCGGGTTCCTAAACTCTATAGGTGAACACCCATTTGTAGCGAGGTGTTTTTATTATCGTATGTGGTGGGAAAAAGGGTAGAATCCATATATAGCGAGATGCTTTATTTATTTGGTGGAAGAATTTGCACCCATTTGTAACAAGGTGCATTTTATTTGGTGGGGTTCATGGGATAAGGCTAATATTTTTTCCTTCTCATTTTACATTTTCTCATTTTTTTATTTTCTCTAAATCTTCTAGGTGAGTGGCTCTTCTTCATCCATTCTAAATGCTTCCCCTACAAACAAGAAAAGTCCTAAGAACTAGAAACACAACAAAAGTCCTTTACATCTTTTGTCCTAAGACTAAATTTTATTGACCACTTATGGTTTCAATAAGTTTGTCCAATAGACAAGTTAGTGCATAGTGTAATTTAAGAGGCTTGAGACTTAAATACTATTCAAATTACAGGGTGGGAAGATAAGTTCACTTATTACCCTAACTTAATAGTTTTAGCTTTTTTGGATCCCTTCAAAGACTTAGGAAATAAATCCAAATTTAGGTAGATACTCGAGATAATTAAGCCTATTAAGACCTGAAGAGTCTAGGTTGAAATACTTTATTTTATGTTTCCTAAGGTTGGTGAATTCTTAAAATTGAGAATAATTGATCTTTTCTGGCTTAAAGTCTCAAAGAAACACTTTTTTCTTCTTATTCTTTTTCTTATTATTATTTTTCCTTTTTTTAAGAGCAAAATAGATAGCAAATATTTTACAAAGCTGACGAAAAATAATTCAGAAATGAAATGAATCTAACACCCCATGCTTAGTTTATGCAATGTCCTCATTGTAAATAATGGCACAAAAAGGGCATAATAGAGAAGTTAGTGCTTGGATTCAATCAAAATCGGTTAGCTCGGAATATATATACAGACTATACAAGATGCTGAGTTGAGTGTCGTCACCTAGGCATACTCAAGCCAAAGAAGTCAGGCCAAGGTAAGAGCAAATCATCTGAGACGGGTTCAAGTATAACATGATCAATATAAGGTTTGAGACATCCGTTGACCTTAAAAGAATTATCCATCTTCGGGTCAAGAAATCTCAACGGCTCTATTAGGAAAAATTTGATTAATGACAAATAGGTCATTCCATTTAGACTTAAGCTTACTGGGAAAGAGCTTAAATCGAGAATAGAAAAGCCAGATCTTCTGGTTCAGGTTAAAGCTCTTATGGGAAATCATTTGGTCATGAAGAGATTTGGTCCTTGCCTTATTGATCTTAGAATTTTTGTATGTGTCATTTCTAAGCTACTCCAACTCAGATAGTTAGGGTTTCCTTGTCTTTCCAGTAAAGTCTAGGTTGAAATTATAATTTTTAATTGCCCAGAATGGCTTATGTTCAATTTCGACAGACAAATGACACGCTTTACCAAACACCAAACAAAATAGAGACATGCCTATAGGTTTCTTATATGCAGTACGGTAGGCCCAAAGAGCATCATCAAGTGTTTGAGTCCAATCTTTTTTATCATGCCTAACAGTTTTTTGAAGTATATTCTTGATCTCTTAGTTAGAGACCTCGGTCTGTCCGTTCACTTGGGGGTAGTAAGGTGTAGAAATATGATGATTCACCCCGTACTTAGCCAATAAGTTCCTGAACTGGGCATTGGTGAAGTGGGTGCCACCATCACTAATTTGGCTCGAGGGATCTCGAATTGACTAAAGATATTCTTCTTTACAAAGTCGATGACCACCTTGTGGTTAGTGGTTTGGGTGGGAATAGCCTCGGTTCACTTGGACACGTAGTCGATAACAACCAGAATATACTGGTGGCCAAATGAAGGGAGGAAGGGTCCCATGAAGTCGATGCCCCAAATGTCAAAGATTTCAACAGGAATGATTGAGTTTAGGGGCATCATATCTCTCTTGGCTATGCTCTCGAGTGCTTAGCATCGGGAACATGACGTCGAGAATTGTTCGGAATGTTTGAACAAGGATGTCCAATAAAACCTAGATTGTAGAATTTTCACTGTCGTCTTTCTGAAAAAATGTCCATCGCACGTAGATGCATGGCAGAACTTAAGTATTCTCTGGAATTCATTTTCCGGAACACATTAACGAATAATCTGGTCAACGCTGATGTGATACAGCTCACGATTATCCCAACAATAATATTTGGCCTCAGATATAAGTCTATCTCGTTGCTTGGTCCAGTCCTGGGGGACTTGACAAACAACCAAATAGTTGACTATGTCTGCAAACTAGGGGGTTTGGACACCCGAGACTGCAAGTATAGTCTCATTCGGAAAAGTATCAGAAATTGGAATATCAGGATGAGGAGAGTTAATTAGGATTCTTGAGAGATGATCCGCCATTACATTCTGTGCTCCAGCTTTGTCTTTAATTTAATCTCAAGATTAAATTCTTGAAGTAAAAGAATCCATCTAATGAGCCAGGGCTTGGTACCCTTTTTGGCCAAGAAGTGTTTCAAGGCCAAGTGGTCAGTATAAATGATCACATGAGAACCTAACAAATAAGGCCTAAATTTCTTAAGAGTAAAGACAACGAGTAGTAATTCTTTTTCAATTATAGTATAATTCCTTTGTGTCTTGTCCAGAGTTTTGCTATCATAGTAGATGTTAAAAATGCTTTTTGAATGGGGGTTTTGAAGGATAAAAGTTGTCGTGTCGTAGTATAGGGTCGATCAAGCGTTATTAACAAATAAGAAGTTTTTATTACTTGAAAACCTAAGTATCCGAGGTTGAACACAGGGAGTAAATAGAATTTATTCACTAATCTCAATAATGTAATTTGAATACTTAAATATACTCAAAATCTAATTCAAACGGGAATGCATGAGTTTACGAAAGTGTAGCAAAATAAGAATTGGACGCCTGATTCTATAATCAGATGTCTTAAAAAGATATGCTTCTTCTCTCTCTCTTCTTTTCTTCTCTTTCTACCTTCTCCTTTCTGCTTCTCTTCTTTCTTTTCTTCTTTCTTTCTCTGACTTTCCTCTTTCTTTAGCTCTTTTGCTTCTATTCTTCTTTGATTTTGGCCGCCTGCTTCTTCTTCCTTGTCTTCTTCTTTTTCCTTCTTCTTCTCTTCTTCTACCTTTACCTTTAGCCGCACCTTCTCCTTCCTTCTTTAGCCTCTGCCTCTGCAGCTACAGTGCCTTCTTCCTTAGCTTTGGCTCCTGCCTTCAAGCTTCTGCCTCTGCCTTAGCTTCTTTTGCAACTTCTTCTTCTGAGCCTTCACAAGTCCTTTAGCAGCTGCCTCTTCCTTCTCCGTCTTTCCTTGCATAGCACAGAGCAAAACCTACCCCTACCCTTCCCCGCATCACTCTCTCTATTTCTCTCTTCGCTCTCTCAGAGCTAGCCGAGTAATCTGGTTGGGTTACGCACGTCTGGGTCCAGGCGCACTGGCGTGGGTGGTGTGCGAGGAGTGCAGGGTAAACGGGTCAAATACCAGGTTCGCGTGGGTGTGCGTCGCGGACGAGGCGGGGGCGTGGGTGAGGGACCTCACCCCGTGTTACTTGAGGCGACGAGATAAGAACACAAATTCAATTTAACTCACTCTGTGCACTCCTGGCTTTCCGAGGTGGGACTAAAAGTCCCACCTGCTTCACTCGCACACTCGTAGGAGGTCTTTCACTCAATTGCTGTAGCTGGGTGCCTTGCAAAGCCTTCTCTCTGGCTTGATGCGTGCGTGAGACCCTCACGCGTCACCTGGGCTTGTTCGCTTGGAGCACGGACATGGAGCAAGGATACAAGCTCCTTGCTTTTGCTTCAATGGCAGAAAGGGGGTCGACCTAAAACTCACGAATATGGTCTTGCGGCCTCATTAGAGCACATGGGAAGCTTTTCCGTGTCACGGTGAAGGTGAGGCGGTGGGTGGCTAGCCGCAGGGTGGCCTAGGCGTGCGTGCCTAGGTCGCTCTATGGCTGTGTTAATGGGTGTGTTTGGTGGGCGAGTATGTAGGTGTGGGCAGTTGATGGAAGGGCGGATGATGATCAGTGGGTGATGGCGGAGGTTTTGAGATGGGTGGTGAGGCGTGTGGATGGGTTGAGAGACGGGAGCGCCTTCGCTGGTGGTCGGTCAGAGGTGGAGAAGATGGAGGTAGTCTGTGGCGTTGAGGGGTTGAAAGTGAAAATAAAAAGAGGGGAAATGAAGAGGGGAGAGAGGGGAAGTGTTCTAACCTAAATTAATGGACGAAGGGAGAGAGGAGGTGGGCAGCTCGTACCTGCCATCGTCGGAGAAGAAAGTACCAGAGGAGGGAGAACGACGACGATGACGGGGCTGGAGGTGTGCGCGCGGGTTTTGCGCAATGCGGAGGAAGGAGATGAAGACAACTCTGCCATTGGTATTGTGGCAGAGCGACGAGAAGGAGGAGGAAGGGTCGTCGGAGCTCGCCGGACACCTGATCGAAGAAGGGAGGAAATTGGGGTGGTTCTCTGGCCAAGTCAAGCTAATTCTGTGCGGCCGGAGATGGTGGTCCTTTTATAGGCGCTGGTAGGGGCTCTTGTGCTTAGAAGACAAGCTTCCAAGTGCAAGAGTCCTCGCCAGAGAAGGAATCAGTTGAGATACCCAAATCTCTAGAGCTTTCGCACGAGAGATTGGGTGCAAATCAGAGCTTAGGATCATGTTCACATGAAAGGGAATTCCTCAGAGAATTTACCTTCCAAATCTGGGAGATCTCTGAGGAATTAGGGAGAAATTCTCCTTGGATCCTCGTCGGAGTAGGATTCCTCCACGTTAATGGTAGAGGGACCTAATTGTAAGAGTGGCGAGGAAGATAGGGGGTCTACACAATAGTTTTCAAAAGTTAGGGGTCAATATGTAATTGGGTGGACTATTTTGCAAAGTAGGTCAAGGTGACCTTCCCTTAGGTCCAAATTTTGGTACAAACCTAATTTGGACCTAAAGAATCCAATGGTGAAGTTGGATTTTATGTTTGATCACGTTTGACTAGATATTTTACATAAAAACCCAAATTAGGTCAAATAATTAGCTGAGACCCCAATTTAGGTCAAAATAGGTTCCAAAGGCCAATTTGAAGGTTCTAAACCCTACAAGATGCTTTTGCATGAATTTTAGAGGGTTTAGTTGATTTTTATCCTGACCAGAACCTTGTTGAATTGAGCAGATCTGTTTTAGGGTTGCAAGATGTCATTTAATTCTCAGATTGCACACTAACCCATTTCTAATTGAACCAACCTTGTTTAGACCATTTTACTTCTGTTTAGCCTTTGAGAAATCCCATTGATGTACTGCAATCGTAAAATTACTGTTTTACCCTTTATTACATGTTTTCTTCTCAGAACAGTAATTCATTGAATTAGGTCCTTCTCCAGGTTATGTAGGAGCTTTTATTCTCTTTCTTAAGTCAAAATGAGCTAGTTATGGCTCATGATAATGTTATCATCAGTAGATAACAAAGGGCTTTTTATCTATTTTTTGACCCAAGACAACCTTAACCATATAATTAGAAGCATTGGTCATAATTTCAAATGGGGCAGTCCAGATTGGTGGTTGCAACACCGGGGCACAGGTCACTACCATTTTTAATAAATCAAATGCCTTGCGGCATGAGTCATCAAACTCAAACAGCTTATCTATGGGTAGAAGATTGCTCAAGGGTCAAGCAACCTTCGTAAAGTCCTTGATGAACCTCCGATAGAAACCCACATGACCAAGAAACGAACGAATTTGTTTAATAGATGTGGGTGGGGAAGGTTTAGAGATAGCATCAACTTTAACTTTATCGACTTCAATGCCCTAGCTAGAGACCACATGACCCAAGACAATGCCTTCTTGTGTCATGGAGTGACTCTTTTCCTAGCTAAGGACCAACTAAGTTTTAATGCATCTCTTACGAATCATTTCTAACTTAGCCAGGTAGGATTCAAGAGAATCTTCGAAAATGAAGAAATCATCCATGAATACCTCAAGACAATCTCCCACCATATCAAAGAAGATGGCTAGCATGCACCTTTGAAAAGTCGCAGGTGCATCGCAAAGCCCAAAAGGCAGTCTACAAAATGCAAAGGTTCCGTAAGGATAGGTGGAAGTTATCTTTTCCTAATTTTCGGGATGGAAAGCAACTTTATTATATCCAGAATAATCATCTAGGAAACAAAAATACTTCTGTCTGGCTAACTTTTCAAGGATTTGGTCAATAAAAGGTAAAGGAAAATGATCTTTTTTTGTGGTTGTGTTTAGCTTCCTGTAATCAATACAAACTCTTCAATAGGAAGCTGAATGGGTTATAATGGATTCCCCTTTCTCATTAGTCACCACGGTTATTCCTGCCTTCTTTGGAACAATTTGCATGGGGTTAAACCAGGGATTATTAGAGATTGGGTAAATCATTCTTGTATCGGGCCACTTTATGATTTCCTTTTTAACCACTTCTTGTATATTCGTGTTTAATCTCCTCTGCATCTTGTGAGAAGGGCATGATCCATCTTCCAGAAAAATGCGATGATTACAATAAGATTGGTCGATCCCTCTAAAGTCATGGATGGTTCAACCAATTGCCTCTTTATTTGTTTTAAGGACCTTAATCAATTTCAATTCTTTCTCCTTAGTCAATTTAGCACTAATAATCATAGGGAGCGACTTTTTGGGTCCCAACAACTCATACTTCAAAGTCTCAGGCAATGGCTTCAATTCAAGCTGGGGCAGGTTCAGTACAGAAGGTAGGGAAGATGCTAATGAAGGCTCATCAAGATAGTCTAGAGGAAGAGATTGTGAATGAATAAAATCAACAACCTCTTCAGGATGTGATGTTCAATGTGAAATTGCGAGAATAGATTTTATGTTATCGTTGCAGTTGCAAAACACGTCGAATCAAATAAAGTTATAGATTAGAAATTGCTATGTCCTGAGTCGTTAGTAGGGAGGCAAAATGAGATTCTCAAAACCTTTCACACTAACTATTCTAATCTAATAAAAGCACATAAAGAGAGACATGATTTCCATTAAATAGTGCTCATTATTGCTAATCAAGAAATGTTTTACACATGAATTCTAGAGGAAAGCTTACAAATAGCTTGAAAACATAGTAATAAAAGAGAGAAAGAGTAGGGAGAGATTGTGGAGCCGCTTGAGGTATGCTTGTGTGAAAATCGGTAGAGCTTCAGATCCAAGGCATCGGGAAGAAGATCGGAGAGAGAGCTCGAAGGGAGAGGGTGGACTATGGTAGACTAAATTATAGTAAGGCTAATTGGCTATAAGGGTTGGAGTCTAGGTCCTTTTATAGAAAAGTAGGTGGCTTCCTATTGGTCAATCTAAGGTGTCTAGGATCACTAATTTGTATGGCTTAGATTCCATTAAAAGTAATGCCTAGGATTGGTTAAATAAGGACCTTAGGATCTAGGTTGTAAGGCTAGGATAGGATGGTGGTTTTCCAAAAATAGGCAACCTTGGTTGAGAGGATAGGATCTAAAGTCTAAGAGATATGTTCTTATGTGTAGGTTTTAGGAAAGGACAGGTTCTAGGCTTAGGGATAGAGTTGGGGTGGTGTTTTAGGTTGTTTCAAGGGGATAAGGCCATGTTCAGTGGTTTCTGCTCACTGGAGAAGGGTTATGGACGTCTAGGAAGGTGTTTGGGTGTCTTATACTGCAAAGTTAAATGTCTAGAGGGTGTCTTGGTTGTCTAGAGCAGAGTTATGGGTTACGGGTGCATTTAGAAAGGATTTTGATATTGGGTCTATGACGTCCAGAGAGGTGTCTAGATGTCCAATTTGAGTGCTAGCCCAAGTTTAAATGTGTGTGAGTGTGTAGTTGGGTTGGGGAAGCTTCTAAATAGGTTAAGGGAATTCTAATTAGGTTCTAGGTTAGGGATTGGATCTAGAATAGGTTGGCTACTCTTTAGGGTAAGGGTATCCTAGGGTTCTAAAGGTAGGCTTAAGTTATCCTAGTCCCTCTCTATCTTCTTCTTTAATTGGATCTTCATTTCGTCTTCAATCAAGTCTTGGTCTTCAACTAGCTCCTAGCTTTGTTGCAGCTTCTTTCCCTCTCCAACTTTTATTCTTCAGTGCTCTAGCTTATTTTAAGTCCTTCACCTACATTATTCACAAAAGGATAAAATTAGATAATTAGGCATAAACTAAACACAATGCATAAGATATGCATGCATGCTCTAAATGTAATATTTACATTTTAAATGCATGATTTTACTAAGGAGTTAGCCATAGATTAAGCCAATTAGGGTAATAAATTAGGTTGTTATCATCTGGCGAGGCTGCCACGGAGGGTTGTGGGTTAGACTTGCCCGTGTTAGCAGAATCCTTGAGAACGTTAATCGCATACAAGTCTCCACATTATAATATGTATCCTCGAGTTCCTCAATAAATCCACAATCCTCAAATTTATTAATCGCCTTAAATATAAAGCTTTAGCTTCCTATATTCAAAGGCAATCTCCATGCTATCGCTTTCATAGTTTATATTGGGCTTAGTGGTAACCAGGAACGGACGCCCCAAAATGATGGGCGTGTTCCTTAAGTCTTCAGGTACATCCATGTCAAGGAATAAGAAATCTACAGGAAAATAGAAATCCTTGACCTTGACAATAGCATCCTCAATAACGCCTTTCTCCTCGTTGCACACTCATAGCCGGCCACCTATAGGTAGAGGAAGCCATAGGTGGCCGGCTATGGGTGTGGATGCAGGATAATAGAACTAGCCTACTCGGAGAGTATCACCTTCCTTGGGGTGGGTTCTTTCATTTTATGCTTTTGAGTACATAAATATTTCAAAACTTCACGTATACTGGGATATACTTAATGGCATCGAGGAGCGGGGTATTGATTTCTACACTTTTAAAAATATTTAGAAGCTCCTCGTTGTTGTTTATAGTTTTCTTCTTCCAGGATTTTAGTAAGGCATCAAGGAATGGGATATGGGTAATGTCATGTGTGCCAGGTTCTTGAGCCTTATTATTTTCTTCGATTTTCTCCATTTCTTCCTCAGGCTCACTAGGATTTTATTTACTGGAAGAGGGTAGTTCAAGGTCCTAGGTTTGCTTTCCACTCCTTAAGGTGATAGAATTTGCAGATGCTACGATTTCAGGTCTTTACGAGGGTTTGGAAAGATAGAAGGGGCTTGGTTAGCCTGATAACCAGTGAGTAGAAGAAGAAAAGGACCCTGCTCAACCATCGAAGCTTGTTCATGTGGGTCCCTCTGATTCTCGTACCCTTGGGCCCCATTGCCCTGATTTTGTACATTTTGAGGGTTGGGTACGGGTAGAGATGGTAGAGATCCAGGTTGTCGGGTATTAGCAATGAGCCTAGATTGCAAGTTGTCCAACGAAATTTTCATCTATTGCATAAGCTGGAGCATGGGGTCCTTGGATCTCTACCATTTGTTGGTTCAAATCATATTGCCCTACGGGTTGTTGGGCATTCCAAGATGGTTGATTGACCTGTCTCGAGGGCAATGAGTATATACATGACCCTAACCCATAGGTCTCTAAGGTGCATAGTTGCTGGGTCGCATTTGGGACTGTTGTCCCTGGTTTTTTCAGGAGAAGTTAGGGTGGTTCCTCCAACCCGGGTTATAACTGTTCGAATACGGGTTGGACCTAGCATTTTCCTGTACAACATGCACATCTTCATAGGGTGAGGATGGCGAGAAGGAAGGATCATAACAATTGGGATCAAAGGTCCCAGCTTGGAACCTGTAAGGTTTTGAGAAGTGCTAGCTCATAGGTTGAGCCGACTCAAGTTGATTCGCAAACTCCCATCCCGTAGGAGCTTGAGAAGAATGGAATCCCAAGCTCTGGGATTGAGTGGATGTAGAACTGCTAGAGTTTCTAGCCATCCACTCTTCCATTCTTTTTGCAACCAGATCCGCCTTATCTAACTTGTTACAAATCAATTCCATGTCAACTGAATGAGAGTCTTGGACCGCATTAGCATTTGAGCTGGGCTGCTGGGATCGGTTGGAAGTCTCCATGGAGGTGTGGTTTATTGAGTTCTCGCTCATTTCGTCAAATAAGTCATATGCGTTATTTGCATCTTTGTTGAGGGAATTGCCTCCATAGGAAGTGTCCACGTGATTACAGAGTTGATTTGTCAACCCGTGATAGAATATTTGCACGAGTTGCCTTTTGGGCACCTTGTGACGTGGACACTTCCACAATAGGTCCTGGAATTGCTCTTAGGCACCATGAAGTGGTTCCCCCACCCATTGAACGAAAGTGGTAATCGCTCGTCGTAGAGCATTGGTACGTCCGACTGGGAAGAATTTCTTCAGGAAGGTTGATTCAAGATCAGTCCAAGTAGCTATTGGCCTTCCAATAGTCCAGTACCAATCTGTGGTCTTGTCCCTGAGAGAGTGGGGGAAAGGCCTCATGATCATTTGCTCCTTGTTCACATTTCGAGCCTTGGTGATCTGAACTAAAGTGGTTAAGTCCTCCAGGTGCTGGCACAGGTCCTTGGAATCAAGCCCATGAAAGTGTTTAATCGGGCTTAGTACCTAGGACTTGATTTCTACATCTCCTACAAGGATCATAACACTGAGACGATCCCCATAGTTTGAAGGATCATAGAAATCTTTTAAGGGCTGAGCACCCTGACCATTCATTCGCTGGAACCATTCTTGCATCTGCTTTAATTGGTCCAGCTGCCTCTGAATCTGCTCCTGCTGGTTCGGAGGTGGGGTAGGCAATTGTTGGTTAGGCATGGTGTTTGCTTAGCTAAAACTCAACCTACGCCTCTGAGAATGGTCTAAAGGTCCTTCCAATCTCAGGTTCAGTGACCTTCCAAGCATGCACTGGAAGGAAGTCGAAAGGATAGGAAAATGGAGCCCTATGGTACAAAAATATAGGCCTGTCCTTAAGCTAGGTAGCCTAAGGGCCTATGCTCTAAGATAAATCCTAACCAAAAAATGAATTACTTGTCCTTAATCTAAAAGCTGGTTAAATTGGGCCGGTGAAGTAGGGGAAGCATATCCTGAAGGCTTCTAATTATGCCAAACCCTTGCTTACTTAAGTCGCTTGACAATCAAGTCCCCCAACTTAGCACCTTTTGGAAAAGATAGACATCACTAATTTGAGTTAGGATATGGAGAATACCCTGAAACGTACTCGATGAATATTTAAGGCCAACTTCTACTCATTTTTAATTAAGGCCTGGGCTTGGAATGTGATGGGCCCTTAAATGGGTTGTGACCTTAATGATAAATTCAACAGTGTGCATATGCACAACCAGGGATTTCGAAGCAAGATTATTAATGATGAAGTGAATTTTAGGATTCAAATCTTGCTTAGTATCTTTTAGGGTTCAAATTTAGGTTGATTCAATCAAGTTTAATGAGGCAAACAAAGTTGTGAAAGTATGGGTGATGTAGACACATCTATTTAGGTTAAAATGCCAATTCATGCATGTTCCTAGGCCTAGATTTGCATTTCATGTTATAAATATCACATAGCATGCATCATTCTGCAGTTAGAGTAGTTGTATATATTTTAGGTTAATTAGGTCCTTATGGTTAGGGGAGAAGACTTATTTCAGGGCCTCGGATGGACGATCGGACTATATGAATCTGATTAGGACGACGACTAGAGTCTAACACCTCCAAAATCGTTTAGATCGGAGTCTTGTAGTATCATATGAAGTTCGAGGAAGATCAACGGCCAGGGGGCAATGTGACATCCATATGGGTTTCGAATGGAAAATCCGATCGTACGGATGGATCCAGAACGATGATCGTAGTCCGGCAATGCGGGAATCATTTCGATCTGAGAATCGTGGCACCTTTTGCAACAGAAAGAAGAATGGACGACCCAGATGGCGCCATCCAAGCTGCCCAACATCGGCCAACAACACCCGCTCCCACCTCTCCATCATCCGCGACCTTCATTCCTAGCCGTTGGATCTTGATCCAAGGGCTGAGAAGCATCCTCCACTGCATGCCATAAGATGTCTGCTCGACGCATTCGACGACTTGGCGCATTGGTTGGGGCACTGGATTTCAATAGAGGGGTGCGGGTTCGAGACCTGCGGACCCCCCCCCCCCCCACCCCAAATTGGCAATTGAAGGCACTGGCTGTGTGCACAAGCACGCATAGCTCAACACTGCAGCAACACTTGTGTGCGCAGCACAGTGCCCACGAGCACAGCGCAACGCCAGCATGCGAGCGTGCGTGCGCGACAAGGAGTGCATGAGGCGCGCACCAGCGAAGCATGAGCAGCGGGGAGGGTGGATCTTCAATGACACGGGCCTTTAGTGACGCTTGCAGCTGTCACTAATGGCCTGTGCACGCCAGCAAAGGAATTGAAGGCGCAAATCTTCAGCGACAGGAAGGGCGGATCCGTAGCAACGTTTATAGACATCAGTAATGACCTAGATGCGAATTTCTTCTTCCTCCACTAGAAAAGGACCTACCCACAACCATTCCAAACCATCTCTTCCTTTCTTCCTCTCACCACCTCCAAGGCTCTAGAGAGAGCTTGTCGCAATCCTGGGATGCTCCTCTAGAGTAGAAAAGAAAATAGTTTTCCCTCCCCTCATCCCCATTTGTGAAACATCCTGTGGCTGTCCTCTCACCACCCTTTGGGAAGAAGACCCTCGTCGTGACACCATCTTGCCCTGCCCTCCATCCTTCGGCTCTGTCCTCGTTCATTCCGCTCCTTACCTCCTTCGTCTAAGCTTCCGCCAGGCACCGTCATCTTGCCGAACAGCCAATTTCGGAGATTCCTTCTCACCTCCCTCTCTTTTTATGCTTTCATAGATTATTGTAACAGATAATTGTGAAATATATCATATTTATTCCATCTCTCTTGTGAATTTATTCTGCTTGTCTTTTTATTTCAAAAACACAAAAAAATAACAAAATTTCAAAATACCAAAAACAAACAAAACGAAGCGCGATTTTCAATTAAAGTAAACGTTGCCTCCCTGTGTTTGACCCATGACTCCCTTGGAGTTTCAGTGAATTTTTATTTGATAGACGTATTTTGTGAGCTATGATGATGGGTCCTCCAAACCCTAATTTTAATTCACGAAACACATACATCATTTTGGCGCTGTTGCTTAGGAAGCAGCGCTCTTTGTTTTTTTTTCCGTGTTTTTCCACCTTACCTAACTTTTATCTCACTTTTTCTTTGATCTTATTGTGATTGCAGGTACTCATCCGAGGCGTGCCAGAGTGGTTAGATCGGAGAAAAGTGCGGATGAAGGTTTTATAAGTTTGTCCACACCACCCCCACCCTAATTTTCATTCCATAACCTAATAACTCAAACCCAAATCAACTTAGGTGCTTGCATAAACCCTAGGGTAGATTTTGGTTGTTTGATTGTCACTCCACTCACCTCACCCACCCGCATATATAAAAAATAAAAAAATATTCTTCTCTTGTGGGATCTAACTGAAAGTTGCACACTTAACACCCACAACTTCTTATCCTAAGGTAGACAATCACTTTGATTCTACCACTTAACTGGGATCTAACTTGTGGACCTGGTACACTTCAACTTAATACACATGAGTGAGTAGAAATCTAAATAGGTTAAACATTTTTGTGTGCCTTAACTAAGTGGTGCAACAGGCCAATTGATTAAGTTATTTGGGCCGCACCACTTAAGATTAAAATTGATTTATCAAGTAGCTTGCCACTTAGGGTTGATTTTTAGGACTAAATCAAGCA
The DNA here is from genome assembly GCA_037157565.1 of Thalassia testudinum. Lineage (NCBI taxonomy): Eukaryota > Viridiplantae > Streptophyta > Magnoliopsida > Alismatales > Hydrocharitaceae > Thalassia > Thalassia testudinum. The sequence goes on along the minus strand of JAZHRO010000015.1, from coordinate 15,546,502 downwards.
CTCCACATTTTATTTTTGATCTTTAAAGGAATATATCATCACCAGTGCTTGCAAAAGTTGGAGTGTTCTCCTAAACTTAATTGAACGAACCTAAAAATTAAACCTAAAAGCTACTAAATAAGGTTAAACCCTAAAAGACACATCATCAAATAACTTTGTTTGTAAACCTTGGTTGTGCACGCACATACATTTCAACTGATCATTAAGGGTACAACCCATTTAAAGAGCCCACCACATTCCAAGAGCACGATCATCCCAAGCCTAACTAAAACTGAGTAGACGTTGGCCTTAAGGATTGATTCGCTCTTCAGGGATCAAACTGAGATTTTTTTTTCGATTAATCTGCTTCTGCTAGTCCATTTGATGTTTAGTTAGGAGAGTAGCGTCAAACGACCGTGGCTGGGGGGTACAGTAGGGATCGGAGGCATAAGCCAAAGGAAGAACCTTCTCCTCAGTTCCTCCTAACTGGTTGGATTGACCGGATAAAAGTAGACCAAATCGTTTATAATCTCAAGACAGGTCTTGGGAGTTTGTAGGACTTTAGGCTAATCCACCTAAGGACATGGTTGATTGCTTGTACTGCAGGGCTTCTTTCTCTCTTTTGTTTTCCCTCTTATTCTACCATGTATCCTTCCACTTCTTACACGCATTTCCCATCCTATCCTCCTACCACCACTTATCCCCAAGATGATTACTATTCCGACTTGACTTGTAATTAACATCCACTATCCGGAATAACTTTGATTGGGATACGAATTCGGACCTCAGTGTCCAAGGCCTAACCCTAGACAACAAGACTATGATTACTATCCTTCCCAAACCTACAATGATTATGGATCTCCATCCTTTGATGACAAAACCAACCTGATCTACAATCAGAAAGGATATGCTAATTATAACACCTACCCTCCCAGTATTCCATTGAAAATAGGTCATCACCATTCTTTGAACAACCTGAAATGACTTACTATCAGGGAGGGACTCGAGAACCTCGATATCTTGACTCCCCTAGATTTAACCCAAACCCACCCAAACTTGAATCGAACCAGTCGGTTATTTGAACCAGATCCAGGATAGGGTGTTGGCTAATTTGAGGAACACCATACAATCTTTAGAAGCTCAGCCAACATCATGCACTGAAGCATTGGAGCCTATGATCAAAATGATTGATGAACTTAATAGTTCTCTATTGGATTTGCGCTAAATTATTAGGGATAGGGACCTGGGTAGTTTCTTCTTGGGAAATTGTCGAGGTTGAGGATGAAATTTGTGGTTGCCCTAGTCCAATCTTGGAATGATTCTCAAAATGAACCCCATTCAGGAGAGCCAATGTCTGAAACCTACTTAGGCGCCAGTTGGGGGGATACATATTCTGAGATCGGAGATGATCAGGTTGGTCTAGAGCAACCTTTTGTGGATGAATCAAGTTTCTCACCCGAGAACCTAGAGCCAGGGAATGATGAAAAATATGTCTTGACGGACCATGAAATGTCATATGATTTTGAGACATATACAAATAAGGATCATAGATTCTTTGATTCTGAGGGTGAGGAATCTCTTAGTGAAGTCTCACTTGAGCTTAAGGAAGATGATTTTAGTGTGACAAACAGGCTCGAGGAGCATGACAAACCATTTGATAGCCCATTCATTGAAGATTTTGATTTGGTTGGGGCTAACTTGGAGGATTTGAATCCTCAATTACTAGAAGATTCAATCAGTAGCCCCATCCCTCAACCACACCTCGAAGGGATTGATTTTGATTTAGCCCAAGTCAATCCTGATTCAACCGCAATTATTGGACCTGGGTACTTTAGATGGGGTGTACAACGATTTGGAGGTCCCAAAAACGTTGACTTTGGATGATAGGAAGTTGGAATTAAAAATATGGGAAGCTAATTCTGAGGGAACTTTGATTTTGGATTTGAGGGTTCCTATTGTCCTGAAACCACCTACCTTCTATCAGGACCCTTATGATATCTTTCAAGTGCGACCCAAGCCTGGAATAATTGATTATTTTTCTGAGCTGAACGTTAAGTGGACATTTGAACCTAGTGAAACAAATCTACCCATTGTCTGCCACTTTGGTCTTGGGTTGCACACCACAAAACCGTGACCCGGCCCTGCAAGTTTCACAACAATCTTAGGTTCTAGGTGATTTTCATTCAGAACCTTAGAACCACTTGACCTTAGGGCATGGGTCTACACCATAATCTGGTCCACATTGGTGGACACCTACTGGCAGGTCCTGTGATCAATATTTTTGTTTTGATTTTGACCTGCACTTGTGAATTCTCAATTTATTCATTGTATGTATGTTATGCCTAGCTGAAGGCAATAAATTTAGCGCGTGTGTATACTCTCTTCTCTTTGCGGAGCTGATCGGATTTTTACGATACTCAGGTGATATTCTATTTACTCCGCCTTTTTCATGTCTTTATTTTTACAATGAGGACATTGTATCATTTAGGCATGGAGGGATGGATAATTAATTCCTAAAATCATTTTGTTAACTATGTAGAATTTCTTTTAGTTTCTTTAAAAAAAATTGAAAATTCAAAATGACAAAAAAAAAAGAAATTAGAAGAAGAGACCTTAGGCATTTGGAATTTAGTAACTTTAGGAAATGATACGATATGACCTAAATACTTAGACTCTTCAGGCTTTCGGGCTTAATTAGCCCAGGTGTCCACTCGAATGTGGACTTAGTCTCAAGTCCTCGTCAAGTAATTCTATTTTAAACTGGTCAATAAATTGGGGTGATAAGTAGACGACTTATCAACTTGCCCTCTGATTTGAGGGGACATTAAGCCTAAGCATCTACACTCTTTTTGCACTGACTCACTTATCGGCGGTTTCTTTGGAAATTGGGTAGCTAATGAACTATCTAGGGTGGTATGACTGGCAAGTTATCGGTGGTAACAGCTCATAAGCCGGTTGTCTAGAGCCCAACCACAAGACCATTTTCGTCGTACTGCCTTTAGGTAAATCTTACATCAGGGAAGCCACCTACTTAAAAAAAAAAGACGAAAAAAAAAGAAAAATAGATAAAGTGAAAATAAAAAAATAAATAGAACCACACTTCACCGCACGAGTATGGCTGGCAAGTGGTCATGGGTAACAATCCATTGGCCGGTTATCTAGAGCCCAACTCACAAAAATACACAGTAATTCCCAAAACAAGTAGGGAAGAAGCGGGGAAGTGGAATAAACTGGGGAGATATACACTGGGTTCGCCCTTGTGTTGACCCAATAAATAAAAGTAAGGAGAAAGCTACCAATCGAAAAGATAAACCTTTAGGCAAGATCACCTAGGGTCGTAGAAACCCGAAGTCTGTCTTAACGACCGCCTAGTGAGTCTTTCACTCTTTTCACTAGTGCTTAGCACTTAGAGTCCTTCTCGAGTCTTGGGTGGGTTGGGTAGCCGTAAAAAGTTATCCCGACACTCTCAAACTCTAAAAGTCCAAAAAATAAGAAAAGAAGAAAAACAAAAAAAAATGTATCTTCCCTTTTCAAATAAGGTGAGGACATGGGCAGTCGCATTCTGGCAGACACCCGACTACTATTGAGTTTTTGTTGTTTAGGACCTTCGTTGAAATTTTCTATTATTAATAAATGACTTAGGCCTAAGCGATCTAATCCTAATTTTGATTTTATACATAGCATGTAGGTTAATTTTGCTAGGGACTTGCAAAAGATAGGCATGGGGGTATGATGTAGACACATCTATTTAGGTTAAAATGCCTATTCATGCATGTTCCTAGGCTTAGATTTGCATTTCATGTTATAAATATCTCATAGCATGCATCATTCTGCATTTAGAGTAGTTGTATATATTTTAGGTTAATTAGGTCCTTTTATGGTCAGGAGAGAAGACTTATTTCAGAGCCTCGAATGGACGATTGGACCGTACGGATTTGATCAGGACGACGATCGGAGTCTAACGCCTCCAAAATCGTCTAGATCGGAGTCTCATAGCATCTTATGAAGTTCGAGGAAGATCAACGGCCAAGGGGCAATGCGACATCCATACAGGTTTCGGATGGAAAATCTGACCGTAGGATGGATCCGGAGCGACGATCGCAGTCCGACAACGTGGAAATCATCTTGATTTGAGCACCGTGGCATCCTCTGCAAGAGAAATAAGAATGGACGGTCCAAATGGTGCTACGTGGCGCCATCCAAGCCACCTAACATCAGCCAGCAATGCCTGCCCCCACCTCTCCATCATCCGCGACCTTCATTCCCAGCCATTGGATCTTGATCCAATGGTTAAGGAGCTTCCTCCACTGCATGCCATAAGACGTCTGCTCGAACCATTCGACGACTTGGTGCGTTGGCTAAGGAGATGGATTTTAATGGAGGGGCGCGGGCTCGAGACCCATGGACCCCCCCCCCCAAATTGGCAATTTAAGGCACCGGCTGTGCGCACAAGCACGCACAGCTCAGCACTACAGCAACGCTTGCGCGCATAGCGCAACGCCAGCACGCGAGCGTGTGCGCGCGACAAGGAGCGCATGAGGCGTGTGCCAGCGGAGCATGAGCAGCGGGGAGGGTGTATCTTCAGCGACACAGGCCTTTAGTGGTGCTTGCAGTTGTCACTAATGGCCCGTGCGCACCAGCAAAGGAATTGAAAGCGTGGATCTTCTGCGACAGAAAGGGCGGATCTGTAGCGACGTTTACGGACATCAGTAATGACCCAGATACGAATTTGTTCTTCCTCCACTATAAAAGGATCTGCCCACCACCATTCCAAACCATCTCTTCCTTTCTTCCTCTCACCACCTCCAAGGCTCTAGAGAGAGCTTGTCCTTAGCCCAGGATTCTCCTCTAGAGTAGAAAAGAAAATAGTTTTCCCTCCATCTCCTCTGCCAAATCTCGCCTCCAGCCAAGCCCTCCTCAATGTGTGAGATCCTCGCAACAAAATCCTCTGCTTTGCTTGTAATTAAAATTTACACTTTTTTCCATTGAGGGGGAAGAGATTTTTAGTTAATAATATTCTATTTAGTTGATTTTATGAGCATCTCCCTCTTGTTTTACATAACTACAATATTAGCATGATAATGTCTTATTATCTTAAATGAAAAGTGATTTTGATTCGATTTCTTGACGAAACTAATCGTGAACATATGTTTTTAACTGGTGCGAGTTTAAATAGGTCATTGCCTCCCTGTGGATATAACCTACTTCTCATTGAGTGGTTATTCAATTACTTTGATTAGTCGATTTTCCACCACTTAGAAATACGACAAATCATTTTAATCATCATTTTCAAAAGCGAAAATTGACTTATCAGTGGGTGATCATTGAGTGTCATCTGTACAAGATATCCAAGCTGAAGCCATCCATTATTTCAAGGAGACTTCACAGGCAACAGGTAGGGGTTTATGGAGAATGACTGCATCTTTATTTCCCTATATTCCAAAAGAGTAGGCTGGTGCTCTGATTGAACCCATTTCTGAAAAAGAAGTGATGGATGCTATAAAGGATTTGAATAATGAAGGTTCACCGAGTCTAGATGGTGTTGAAGTGTTTTTCTACAAAGAACTATGGAGTGTGTTAAGGGAAGAGGTGATGGAGGTAATTAGAGAGTTTGAACATTGCAGTTCAGGTTTCAATAAGATTAACAAGTCGTATCTCTTCTTACTTCCAAAGAAACAAGGAGTGGATTGCTTCCCGGATTTCAAAGCTATTGCTCTTTCGAATTCAATTTATTTGGTAGTGAGTGAAATGTTGGCCATTAGACTCCAGGCTATTTTGTAAGATCTGATCCTCCCTGTTCAATTTGCCTTTCTCCCCAACAAATCATTGCAAGAGTCATTCATTATAGCCCAACAAATAGTGATGGGATGGCACAGGAGGAAATGCAAGGCATTTTTGTTGAAAGTGGATTTTCGAAAGTCCTACGACTCGGTGTCGTGGCCAAATTTGTGGGAAGTTCTAAAGTGGAGGGGATTTCCACCTTTGTGGCTCCAATGGATGAAGAGGTGCATCACCACCTCTTCCTTCTGATTGTTAGTCAATGGCAGACCATGTGGGACTTGGATTCAGCCGCAAGACAAGGATGCCCACTTGCTCCACTAATTTTCAATCTCGAGATTGATACTTTGTCGAGATATGCATGTAGACTGTTAGAGGCGGGGGTGATAAGAGGCTACTCCATTTCAAATAGGAATGTCATGGCTCCAGTACTTTAGTTCGCCGATGACACCGTGTTTTTTATTGAAGGGAAGGAACATGAAGCAAAGCCTTGCTACACATGGTCAAGATTTTCGGTGAGATATCAAGTTTGCAGCTGCATGGGGAAAAGTCCTCGATTGTTTGCTTTGGACTAAATGGTGGAGAGCAAGAGACCATATCTTCTATCTTAGGCACGCCACTGGTTACACTTCTGATTAGATATTTGGGACTACCTCTGAAGTGCAACAAACTGAAGAAGAATGATTGGAATGTGTTGTTTGATAAAATTTCAATCAAATTGGAGAACTGGAGTAGCTGATACCTTTCGAAGGGTGGGAGACTTATACTCTTGAACTCAGTGATTACTTCTATTCCAATTTTCTTTTTTTCCCTTGTCAGAGCTCCTAAAGATATTTGGAAGTGTATTGATGTGTTGCGGAAGAGATTTTTTTGGAAGGAGCCAACACATGAAGGGAGATTCCTACAACCTTTGAAATGGGATCAGTTATGCATGCCAAAGGAATATGGTGGTGTGGGAATAAAGTCTCTCAAGGAATTTAATGATGCGCTGCTACTTAAGTGGGCCATTAGACTGTTCAACGGTGAAGATAAGATTTGGGCTGATTGTTGTAACGCTTTGTCATGTTTTTAAATTAGTCTCGTTGCAGTATAGTTGAAAAAAGCGTTATAAACAATTAACAATTTTATTACTCGAAAGTCAAAATTTCCGAGATCAAACTCAGGGAGCAAATTGGTATTTTAGAAACTAAAAATCACAATCTCAAAATATAATATTTAACAAGAATATAAATGAGAGTTCATAAGGAAACAAAAAAGAGAATGGAAATGGAAAAGGAAATTCTCTTGATGGCTTCTTCTTTCTTCTCTTTCTTCCTTTTCTTTCTCTTCTTGGTCGCACTTTTCCTTCTTTCTTTCTCTGTCTTTCCTTTCTTAGACATCTGATTCTGTGAATCAGACGTCTTAACTGGCGAATGCTACAATGCTCATTTTTTTTCCTTCTCTTATGTCTTCTTCTTCTTCTTTTTCTTCACTTGGCCTTCCTCCTTCCTGTGTTCTTCCTCTGTCTTTAGCTGCTTCTCATCTTTCTTCTGCGGCTTTCTCCTTGGCTTCTTCTTCTTCTCTTCTTCTTAGTCTTTCTCTGTCTTCTCTTCTGCTTCCTTTCTTTCTTCTTCTGCTTTCAAGCCTTTCTTCTTCCTTGGCTTTGGCTTCTACCTTGAGTTCTCCTTCCTTCTCTTTTCTTCTTCAGCTGCACCTTCTCCTTCCTTCTTCTTCTGCTTCAACTTCTCTGCAGCTACAGTGCCATCTTCCTTCTCCTCCTTAGCTGCTCCTTCCTCTTCCTTCTCCTTCTTAGCTTTCTTCTTTTCCTTGCACACACGAGAGAGTGCAAAACCTATCCCCTACCCTCCCCCGCGTCGCTCTCTCTATTTCTCTCTTAGGAATGCTCTCCTAGAGCCGGGTAATCGGGTTGGGTGAAGCGCACCCAGGTCCAGGCGCACCGGCGTGGGTGTGATGTATGAGGAGTGCGTGGGATAGGTAATCGGGTCGGGTGCCAGATCTGCGGGGGCAGGTCACGGACGAGGCGTGAGCGAGTGAGGGTGAGGGACCTCACCCCTGTGTTCTGAGGCGAAGAAAGGAAAACACAAAAACAATTTAACTCACTCACTGCACTCCTGGCTTTCTGAGGTGGGACTAAAAGTCCCACCCGCTTCTTCGCATGCCCGCAAGGAAGACGCTTGTGCAATTGGGCAGCTGCAGTCGACGAAGCCCTTGATTGCTTGGTGAGATTGGTTCGTAGAAGGATTCTGCGCACCTGGGACACGTCTGCCTGGAGTGGGATGACCTGGAGCTCGCGAGCAAGCTCCTTCATGCCTTCGTCAATGGCGGAAGAGGGTCGAACCTGCACTTCATAAATACGGCTCACGGCCCTATCAAATCTCTTGGGGAGCTTCGCCGTGTCACGGCGAAGGTGAAATGGTGGTTGGCTGGCCACGGGGTGGCCTAGCCATGCATGCCTAGGTCACTCTGTGGCCGTGAAGGTGGGTTAGGTCGGTGGGTGCTTGCGAAGGGTATGGCGGTCAGTGGATGGGTGGAGGGTGATTAGTGGACGATGGCGGAGGTGGTGAGGTGGTTGGCGAGGTGGGTGGATTCGTGGAGTGGTAGGAGCACCTCACCAGTGGTCTGCTGGAGGTGGAGAAGATGGTGGTGGTCTGCGGTTATCGAGGGGTTGAAAGTGTAAATTAAGAGAGGGGAAATGAAGAGGGGAGAGAGAAGGAACTCATCTGTGGTGATTGGAACGAAGATGAGACAGAGGGGCGGATGGTGCGTATCTGCCATCGCCGGAGACGAAGATGTCAAGGGGAGGGGTGTCGGCGACGACGACGGGGCTAGAGGCGTGCGCGCAGGTGTTGCACGACGCGGAGGAAGGTGGTGAAGGCGACTCTGCCACTGGTATTGTGGCAGAGCGACGAAAAAGAGGAGGGCTCGCCGGAGCTTGTTGGTCTCCTGATCGGAGGAGGAGGAGGAGGCAAAATTGGGGTGATTCTTCGGCCAAGTCGAACCTACCCATTCGGCCAGACCTGGTGCTTCTTATATAGGCACGAGCAAAGGGTCAGGCGCAAGGAGGTGGCCAAAAGTCCTCACCGAAGGCATGGCCAGAAGTGATACCTATACCTCTCAAGCATTTGCACGAGAGGTATGGGGCAATTCAGGGCATGGGAAGCTGCTCAGGCGGTAGGGAGTTTCGCAGAGGACTCTCCTTTCAAATTTAGGAGCTGCTCCCTGGGGAAGTGAGGAGAAATCCTCCTTAAAACCTCGCTGGAGGTATGGGTCTCTGCTGCAATGGCAGAGGGACTTGAATGCGAAAAGTGACGAAGAAGTTGAGGGGGTCTTCGCAAGGTTTTTCAAAAGTTAGGGGCCAAAATGTAATTGGGTGGACTATTTTGCAAAGTAGGTCAAGATGGCCTTCCCTTAGGTCCAAATTTTGGTACAAGACTAATTTATACCTAAGGAATCTAATGGTGAAGTTGGATTTTAGGTTTGATTATGTTTGACTGGATATTTTGCATAAAACTCAAATTAGGTCAAATATTGAGCTTGGACCCCAATCTAGGTCAAAACAGGTTCCAAAGGCTAAATTGAAGGTTCTAAATCCTAGGGAATATTTTTCCATGAATTTTAGAGGGTTTAGTTGATTTTTATCCTACCTGAAACCTTATGAATTTAAGTGAGTTTGTTTTAGGGTTACAAAATGTCATTTAATTATTAAATTTCGTAATAATCTTTTTCTGACTGAACCATTCCACTTTTTCTCTTATCAAGTCCAATTGACCTATGTCTAGACCCTGAGAAATCCCGTTGATGTACTGCAATGGTAAAATTACAGTTTTACCCTTTGTTTCATGTATTCTTTCCAGATCAGTAATCTTTTGAGTTAGGCCTTCTTTTAGGTAATGCAGGAGCTTTTGTTTACTTTATTAGGTCAAAATAAGCTAGTTAGGGCTCATGATGATGTTCTCATAACTGATCTTGTTAGAGGTAGCTATGGCAAATCACATAGCATGCTGAATCGGCTTCATCCATCCAAGCCTTCTCCATTCTAGTAGTCTGTAGTACAAGCTTTGAAGAATAATTGGCAGTTGTTGCAGTCGATTTTAGGAGATGGTTGCTCTTTCATATTTTGGCAGGGGGAGTGGTCAGCATTAGGGAAATTGAAGGAAGCTTATTCACGACTTTATGCGACTACTGCTAATAAGTGGGATTCGATTAACAGCTTTCGGTCTAAATTGGAGGCGATGTGGAAGATTGAGGGGGTCTGAATGCTGCCGTGAAGGTACCCATACTTGGGATGAAAGGAGGCAGCTGCAGCAGGACTTGCAGGCTTTTAGACTACTAGTTGGGGTGGAAGATCAATATCGCTGGGAGGGGATCTTCACCCCAGCTCGTGCATATGACGATATTGCAGATGTCTAGATCAAAGGAGGCAGATTTGATTGGAAGGAAGTTGTGGCTATTAAGAGTTCCTTTGAAGATACAAATTTTTTTGTGGCTATGTAGGAGGGACGGGCTAATTACCGGTGACTTGAGACATAGGAGGATGGGCACTCCATCATAGTTTTGTATGTTATGTGGCTTACCCACTGATAGCTCTAGGTACATCTTCTTTTCTTGTGTGGTGACTGATTCGGTTTGGAGAAAAGTCTGCAAGGAATTGCTTCCTATGTTGGATTTTCTTTAGCATGGCTTTTTGTTTTGGGATAAACTGCATGTGCATATGGCGACGGTGATGTGGGGTATTTAGAGGGTGAGGAATGATTGTTTGTTTCAGGAGAGACTAGTCTGTGTGAAACAAATTGTAAATGAGTGCTGGTCCCTCATACGTATTTGGGGATCTATTTTGTAAGGTCCAATTTTCATTAACTGATAAATAAATGCCCTTCCGAACTGCTATCGTAGCACGATAGCTTTCCTTTCAGTTTCAAAAATAAAAAATTGTGGGAATTATTTGAAATATAGACACATTTATACCTACAATTCTCAACTTAAGGTGCACTATCACCTTGATTCTACTACTTAATCGAGATCTGACCTGTGGAATCGGTACACGCAAAAACACACATAATTGAGTAGAAATCAGAATAGGTTGATTATTTTTGTGTGCCTTAATTAAGTGGTGATATAGGTTGATTGTTTAACCTATTTGGGCCTCACCACATTATCAAAAACATATTCATCTAGTAGCTCGCCCCGTAGGATTCAAATTATAGGACTGAACCAGTCACTCCATTTTTTTATTTATTTATAAAGGAATATATTTAAGTTAGTGTTTTCAAAATGTGGTTTGCCTCACAAAACATGATTGAATAAAACTCAATTTGAATCCTTAAAGCTACTAAGCAATATTTGAACTTTAAAATCCACTTCATCCTTGATAATCTTGCTTGAAAGCTCTTGGTTGTGCACATACACACATTTTAAATTGATCATTAAGGGCACAACCCATTTAAGGGTCCATCACATTCCAAGAGCACTATTATCCTAGGCCTTAGTTAAAATTGAGTAGACGTTGGCTCTAGGATTCACTGAGTTTGTTTCAAGGTATTCTCCAAACTACATTCCGAATTAGTAACGTCTGTTTTATCCAGAAGGTGCTAAGTTAGGAAGCTTGATTGTCAAATGACTTAAGCGAGCGGTGGTTTGGCATAATTAGTAGCCTTCAGACACTCTTCCCCTGCTACGTCGACCCAACTTAACCAGCTTTTGGATTAAGGATAACACAAAATTTGTTTTGTGGTTATGGTTTATCTCTGGAGCATAGGTCCTTAGTCTACCCAACTTAAGGACAATCTTATATTTTTTGTGCTACAGGGCTTCATTTTCCCATCCTTTCGACTTCCTTCCATTGCATGCTTTGAAGAAGGTTATTGAATCCTAGATTGGAAGGATCGTTAAACCATTCACAGAGGCGTAGGTTGAGCTACAGACAAGCAAATCCCATGGCTCATCAACCACCACCTCCCCCGCCTCCGAACCAGCAGGAGCTGATTCAAAGGAAGTTGGACCAATTGTGACAGAATGAAGAATGGTTCCAATGTATGAATGGTAAGGACGCTCGACCCTTGAAGGATTTCTATGACCCTTCAAACTACGAGGATATCTCAGAGTTATGATCCCCGTGGGAGACATAGAGATGAAGCCCCAGGTATTAAGCCAGATCAAACATTTTCATGGGCTTGGCTCTAAATACCCATTCCAGCACTTAGAGGATCTGACCACTTTGGTTCAAACCACCAAAGTTAGGAGTGTAGACGAGGAGTAGATGATCATGAGGCTTCTCCCCTACTCACTCAGGGATAAGGCCGCAGATTGGTACCACACGATTGGAAGACTGATAGCTACATGGACTGATCTTAAATTGACCTTCCAGAAGTAATTCTTCCCAATTGGGCATACCAATGCTTTACGATAGGCGATTACCATTTTCACTTAGCAGTCGGGGGAGCCACTTCATGGTGCTTGGGAGTGATTCTAGGATCTATTGTAGAGGTGTCCACACCACGAGTTGCCGAAATGGCAACTCGTGCACATATTATATCACAGATTGATGGATCAACTCTGTAATCACATGGATGCTTCTTGCGGAGGCAATTTCCTCAACAAGGATGCAGATAGCGCATACGACTTATTCAAGGAAATGAGTGAGAACTCAATAAACCATGCCTCCATAGAGAGTTTCAACCAATCCCAACAACCCAGATCAAATGCTAATGAGGTTCAAGATACTCATACATTTGATATGGAATTGATCTATAATAAGTTAGATAAGGTGGATCTGGTTGCAAAAAGAATGGAAGAGCGTATGGCCAAAAAGTCTAGAAATAGTTCTAGATATACTCAATCCCAGAGCTCGGTTTTCCATTCATCACAAGCTCCCATGGGATGGGGTTTGTGAATCAGCTTGAATTGACTCAACCTATGAGCCAACATTTCTCGGAACCCTATAGGTTCCAAACTGGGGCCTTTGATCCCAATTTCTCTTATCCTCTTCTTTCTCGCCATCCTCAACCTATGAGGATGTGCATGTTGTATAGGAGAATGCTAGGTCTAACCTGTATTCCAACACTTATAACCCAGGTTGGAAGAACCACCCTAACTTCCCATGGAAAAATCAGGGGCAACAAACCAAGATATGACCCAATAACTATGCACCTCAGAGACCCATGGATCAAGGCCATGTATATACCCAGTTGCCCTTGAGTTAGGCCAATTATCCATCTTGGAATGCCCAATGACCCGCAGGGTAGGCTTATTTGAACCGATAAATGGTAGAGATGCAAGGATTCATGCTCGAGCTTACACAGTAGATGAAAATCTCGCTGGACAACTTGCAATTTAGGCTTATTGCTAATACCTAATAGCCTGGATCTCTACCATCTCAACCCGCACCCAACTCGTGAAATGTACAAAATTAAGGCAATAGGGCCCAAGGGTACAGGAATAGAGGGACCTACATGCACATGCTCAGGTGGTTGAGTAGGGTCCTTCTTCTTCTTCTTCTGACCCTAGTTATCTAGCTAATCAAGCCCCTCCTATCTTTCCTAACCCTCCACAAGATCTGAACCCTTATACTTCTGCGAATTCTATTACCTTGAGGAGTGGAAGGGAAAACCCAGGACCCTGAACTGCCCTCTTCTAGTAAACCAAACCTTGGTGAGCCCAAGGAAGAAATGGAGAAAGCCGAAAAAGATACTAAGGCTCAGGAACTTGAAATTGATGACACTACCCATATCACGTTCCCTAATGCCTTACTAAAACCCAGGAAGAAGAAACCCATAGACAACTGATGGTAACACCATCATTAGCCATAAATAACTTTAATTAGTTGAAATCAAGTGAAAAGTGCTCTTGAATAATTGCCTGAGGATAATACTTCCACTCAAATCCTTTTGGAGAAGAAAATAATAAAAAGGGTTAATTCTACAATTTTAACATCACATCACAAATGCAGAGTAATCACGGAGGTCACCCAGGGGTTAATTAAAGGTTAAATAAGCATTAAAAGTCCAAAGACTGGGTCCATACATACAGTAATAGGGTTTTACGCACTCCGAGAACTAAAACAGCATACCAAAAACCTAATTTCAGATCCACTTAAATTAAAGAGGTTTTGGTTAGGATAAAATTTATCTAAACCTCCTAAAATTCATATAAAAATATTTTAAGAGGATTGGTACCCTTGCTTTGACCATCTGAACCTATTTTGACCTAGAACAAAGTTGTAGATGGGATTCTACCTTAATTTGAACTTTTATGCAAATTACCCAGTCAAACGTGGTAAAAACTCAAATCAAACTTCACCATCAGATTTTTTGAGTCCAAATTAGGTTATTAGAAAAATTTGGACCCAATCAGAGTCCATCTTGACCTAATTTGCAATTTAGTCCTTAAAATCTCTATTCTTCAGATCCAAGCCCCTAACTTTTGATTTTATTGCAAATGGGTCCCCAAATTTGCCATCTCCTTCATGATTTGGTCCCTACCACCATGTTTATGTTTGAACAGACCTCAAACCCAAACCTCCAAGTATCAATCAAGGATTTCTCCTTGATTTGTTAATCAATTCCCTCCAATTTTGGATGGAATGATCTTTAGGAGATTCCCCAGCGATTGAACTCGATCCTAAGTCCTAATTTGCACCATAGAACTCAGGAGAAGCTCTTGAAATCTGTGAGGAGACCCAAATTATATCACGATGAAATCACGATAGATTTCGCTGATTGAGCTCAATTTTGAGCTATATATAAGCTCGACGACCCTAGATCGTCCTTGTTAGTAAGGTTTTAGGCCAAAAACACCTCTTCTCCTCCTTCCCTGACCTGCTCCGACCAAACTTCAGTGAGCTCCTCAGATTCTTCTTCTTCGCCCTCTGCTACGTACAATAGATAGAGGGAACTTCTTCCTCATCTTCTTCCGCCTCTCACCGGCCACAGCAAAGGCTCTCCGACCCCTTCCTCCTCGCCATCTCTCCCACCAGAGCCTTCGTCCCCTCTGACGTCGACCAATCAAAGTCGACGTGGATCTCCTTTCCCCTTCATCCGTAACTAGCTTAATCTTTCCTTCTCTGTCTGTAGCGTAGGTCTAGGCCTTTAGAACTTCAATTCGACCAACAATGGCCCTCCTTCCCCTTCGTCTTCTCCGCCTCCGACCACCCATCGCCCAGCTACCACCACTAGAAGCTTCCCCATCACTCCATGACCAAAACCCTTCTCATAATTAGAAGCTTCATTCACTCCTTTGCCCCTCCAAACAGGCCCACCTCCGCATGTCCCCTCCGGCGTCGTCACACCTCCACATGATCCCAAACACCACAAGAACACCGCCCTCACCTTCGTCGTACTCCGGTGATGCTCATGAACCTACTAATTGGAGCTTAGAGCCCATATTCATGCATTTCAGGGTTCACCCGAAGATAATTTCATAGCCATCAATAGCCTTCTTCGTCCGCTGCCATTTGACGACCTCCAACCTCAGGACAACATCCAGGAGCTGTGGACCAAAGCCGTGAAGGCATCCAAGCCTTCAATTGAGCACAACAGCAAACACAGCAGCTTTGATTTCATCTTCAATCCGCCACAGCTTCCCGCAAGAAGAGTGGGACTATTAGTCCCATATTGAAGACACAGACACGCACAACAGCGTATAAAGCATTTTCGTGCAATAGCCTTGTCGCCTCTACACTAAGGGGTGAGGTCCCTCTCACTCCTACCTCCACTCCTCGCCCACCACACACGTCGGTGGGCCTTGACCCGTGACCCGATTACTCGGTTACCTGCCTAAACCTATAATCGATTTTGAGTAAGGGGAAAGGAGAGAATTTGAGGAGGATAGGGGTAGGTTTTTCCTTGAAATTCGTGCCTTTACACTTAACACTTGGCAAAAATTTGAGAGGCTGACTGTGTTGGCTCTATGCCTATTCTGAGTCCTTGATACTTAAGCCATCTAAAGTGCCCTTGCAATGTTTGACTATGGTTGACTTGAGGTACTGTGGAGTTATTTGAGATGATTATCTAACGTGGCTATTTAAGACATTAGTGGTTCTAACCACTGTAGAGAAATTCGAGATTGTGATTACATTGGTATAAGTGCTTGAGTGGTGGATATAATTGGTGATTTAAATCATCATTTTTACGATTCTTTATATTCTTTTTCTCCCATCAACTTTTGAGATACAATTGTTATAATTGAATATATTTTTTAGTGCATTATTCATTGAACATCTTTCTTATACTTAATCATTGTGCTCATTATTTCTAATTACGATTAGTCTGTGAATTCCACATTTGCTTCCTATGAACTACCTCAGACTCAATTCCTTGTTTTCGAGTACTCTTTAAATTTTAAATGTTGTAACATTTTTGTTGATCATACTACAACACGCATTTCCTAAAACTCAACGAAAGCATTATAGCAACAACAACGAGGAGATTTTGAATATATTCAAAAGTGTGGAAATCAATATCCCGCTCCTTAATGCTATTAAGCATATCCCAGCTTATGTGAAGTTCTTAGAAAGATTTTTGTACTCAAAGGATAAGCTAAAGGAATCCACCCCGAGGAAGGTAATACTCTCTGAGCTAGCTCATTCTGTTATCCTACATCACCTTCCTTAAAAGAAGAAAGATCCAGGTGCCCCCTTGATTTCATGTGTTATCAGTGATTACACTTTTGATCGGGCACTGCTGGATCTAGATGCATCCATTAACCAAATCCTTACTTCCCTATACGAAAAGTTTGGGTTAGGAGAACTCACGCCGACCTCAGTAATGCTGTAGTTAGCGAATCGCTTGGTCACCAACCCAAAAGGCGTTATTGAGGATGTTATCGTCAAGGTTAAGGACTTCTATTTTCCTATAGATTTCCTAGTCCTTGACATAGATGTACCTAAAGAATTGAGGAATGCGCCCATCATTTTGGGGCATCCTTTCCTAGCTAATGCCAAGGCCAATATAAACTATGAGAGCGGTAGCATGGAGATTGACTTTGGAGATAGGAAGTTAAAACATGATATTTTTAAGGCGATAAATAAATTTGAGGATTGTCGATATATTGAGGAACTTGAGGATATTGATCATGATGTTGAGAACTACATGTCAATTAATGTTCTCGAGGATTTTACTAACATAGACAAGCCAAACCTACAATCCTCTGTGGTAGACCTGCCACACCCCGAAGAGGTTGTTGATTTTATTCACTCCAGTTTGGGGCGTAGATCCCGTAAAAGATAAATGCATTGTAGTATAGTGCGAAATACGTCTCAACAAATAAATTAACGAAATTGGTGAGTCTCGGTCGATCATAAGGAGGCAGAAAATGCTTTTGATTGCATGCTCTTGTTCTAAATCTAATTACTAAATAGCATAGACAATAAATCGCAATATATATAAAGCAGAGAGTTTGAACATGAATTTCATACATGTAACTATAATTAAACAAATTCTAAGCATGAACATAAATTATCTATGTAGCAGAACAAGGGCACCACGGGTGGTCCGTGGTGGCCTTCTGGAGAGGTTGAGGATAGCAGAACGATCCGCCAAGGTGGCTCAACGGACGCTTCGGAAGAAGATGTAGAGACGACAACAGAGAAGACGGGAAGCAGAAGAATATAAAGGAGTTGTAGGAGGAGGAAGAAGAAATCTAATTGAATGCCTTCAAAAGGGACCCTTAGGCCTCTTTTTATAGTTTTTGTGAAGGGTATTTAGGGCATTGGATCCTCTAATTTCATGCAATAGCCTTAGGTTGATCAGATCTGTTGATCGGGAGATCAATGGTCCTAATTAAGCCCTCCAAATCCTTCTCCATTCACAGATTTAATCTTGAGCTGACACATGGTGCTCTGTCTGCCCTTGGATTTCCATCGCATGGTTGTCACTCACTTGCGCTTACCATTTCCTCTTTCGTGGGCACCATACACCTCGTTTTAGTGCCCGATCCTCGATCGTTCGATTGTATGATCGAACAGCTCATATTCACGCCCATGCGCTTCCAATCGGGCGCCCTTAAGCCTCAATCGTTCGACCTTACGATCGGACGACTTAAAACGAGCGTCGCTACCTTCTCAAATCCTAAAGCATGCGTCATCACGCATGTCCGTGTCTCCACCGCATCCGCGTGCACCACGTGACTGCTCGTGTCACCACTCGATGAAGATCATACGGTCAATTGTGCTCGCGCTCAATGCCTTCCCTGATTTCACGTTGGGCACTCCTCGAGCCTGCGTCGGTTGCTTAGGCGTGAAGGCACTAACCAACATGTGTGGACGCGTTTGTGTCGAGTTTCCATTCTCCGCACGACCTCTCTCAGCCGTTGGATGGAGATCCAACGGTCGAGATTTCGTCCTTGCTCGATGAAGTGGCTAGAGGCGGGCAGCGTGGCACGTTTATGGGAGTTAAATGGGGATCCAACGGCCCACAACACATGAAGGATGATCTTCAGAGGCTGGGGCGCGGTGAGGGGGTGGCTATGATGGCACCACGTGGCACCATCATGGTCATCCATCTTCTTCTCCTTGTATCTGATGATGTAGGCCTCCGATTGAGTTGATTTTTGTGTCGTTGGACTGCGATCGTTGATCCGGATCCATCCGTGTAGTTGGATTTGTCATATGAGGTTCGGATCTTCTTCAATTTGTCCCTTGGCTCTTACTCTTCTGCAAACTCCATAGGGTGCTATAGGAGTCTGATTGATGCAATCTTGGAAGTGTTGGACTCCCTTCGCTATTCTAAACAGATCTAGAAAGTTGGATCAGTCATCCGTAGCCCTGAATTACCTGTAATAAGTAATACCTCTCGGATAACATAGTAAAATGCATAAAACATATAAGTCAATTACGATGTAAAATACGATGCGTATGTATGTAGAATGCCCATGTTAAGCTAGGTTCTAGCTTAATTCAAGCAAATTAGGGCCTATGGTTGCTGCCAATGATACCCCCATGCTTAAATCTTGCTAGTCTCTAGCAAGTGCAAGACTAAATGCATTTTATCAAGAGTTTAACTAAAGGTTTATTTCCTTTTGTTTTTCCCAAAAATTCAGAATCCGGAAAACCATGAACATGTAATGTTGTAGCTTCTGCAATGGATCCAAGCGAAGAGTCGATATACATTTAAAGCTTGTACTTGACCCCTAGTAAAATTCTATTGGGATAGGCGAACCTCTTCTCTCGGGGTTATAAAATATTCTTTGATTTCAGCCCCAGTGTTTCGCTTGGGTAGGAGATGTCTGAGTTAACTGGATTTGTATTTGGTGGCTCACTCTCTTCTGGTGCTACATAGAGACTAGTATTTCAGAATCTAGATTTCTAGATTATCAAATAAATCATCTTAGAGAGAGGTTGGAAAACTGTGCTCTCTTTAATCTTTTGCACTTTTCCTTTTCTCTCTCTCTCTCTCTCTCTCTCTCTCTCTTTCTCTTTTTCTTCTTGCGCTCACATCTTACCAAATTTGCAAATGTATTTGGTGGTCTCACATGATATCACACTTTAATTAGATTCTAATAACCCTATAACTAAGTCATACCCCTTAGCTCGTATTCAGGCTATCAGAAATACAGAAAAAATAGGTTAAGGCTGTATTTGGTGGTTCGTAGGAGTGGTAGGTGTTTTTGCCTCAAAACACTTGACTTACATAACTCAAACTTCTTAACATAACACTTTTTTTTTCTTTCTACTTTTTTTTTTCATATCTACTGGCATAATGCCATTACCAACATAACATAACTCCATAATGCCACACGACATGCGTACTTTTATTCATGAGGCATTATTTGGGATTTTTGGGGATGACCAAGAGGATCTTGGGTGGCTTATTTGGTGGAAGTGTCTATTCTCAGCACCGGGTAGGGAATGGATAGGATGATTGATGTAAACACGTTTATATCACATAAACCGTCAATTTTTGCATGCTCTTAGACATATAGTACATCATGCATTATAAATATTGCATAACATGCATCATCTTGCATTTAGGTTAGATTGTATAAAGTTAGGTTAATTCTCTTTTTGTGGTCAGGTAACAAGGTGATATTCAATTGGGGCCTCAGATTGAAGATCCAACCGTACGAATCTGATCAGGGCAACGATTGGAGTTCAACGATCCTAAGATCGCCCCGATCGGACTTCCGTAGCATCAGATATAATTCGAAGAAGATCAGAGACCAAGATGGCGTCAATTCGCACTTCAGATGATAAATCCGATTGCATAGATGGGTTTGGATCGACGATCGTAGCCCAACGACATGAAAATCGATTCAATTCGACATCCATGGCACCATCTACAACTCATAGAAGATGGATGGTCCAAATGATGCCACGTGATGCCATCTAGACCCTCTAAATCCCTCACTGCCCTATCTTCTCATCCAACGGCTGAGAGTTGAACAGGTTGCCTCCCTCAAGCCACATCTTATGTAAGAAGAATTCCACATCTAATCTCAACCATCAAATCAAGATCCAACGGTCAGCATTAAATGGTACAGGAATTCTCTTGTCTATCCATGCATGTAGTGTGGTGGATAACATCCTTCTGCAAGTGAGGTCGCGGGATCGAATCCCCGCAGTGCACCTCCTGAGCATAAATCCAATTTGAGTAAGGACTGCCCGATCTCGTGTGGACGGCCTTGATTCGTCCACGTCACGCGCTCAACGACTGAAGTAGGTGTGTAATGAGCAACTTAATTCGTCCGATCGTGAGATCGGACAGCTGCGATCACGAGATGGTGGGCTTTAAGCGTTGAGGAAGAGAAGATGTAGGCACGGGCGGATGCGATTTGAGCCATCGGATGCGAGATGGATGACCGAGATCACGAGATTGTAGTTGAGCGTTGCATGCGTTGAAATCAAAAGAAGAAGAGGCACGGCTAGGGCACGCATGTTGCCCATGTTCAAGCCTTATCCGTCACTAAAGACCCTGAAATTGATTTTTAAAGTGAAATGACCTTTGTACCCCCTCCAATCTTCACTTATAAAAGGCCCTACGACCCCCACACTTTCTTGATCCCTTCCTCTCTTCTCTCACCCCCTCCAAAGCTCTAAGAGCTTGCCCCAAACCCAGGATGCTCCATTAGAGTTAAAATTAGAATTTTTTCACCTCCCTCCTTCGTGGAGCATCCCATGGTTGTACTCTCACTCCATTCGAGAAGTGGATTCCACGATGACAACGTCCTGCCTCGCCACTGGTTCCCGCTTCATTGTCGTTCTTCCCGCTTCGACCTCCATATTCCAAGCGTCACCTGTCCAGCTCGTCCTCCAAGCAATCGTTGAGGAGGATACTTCTCTCTCCATTCTCTTTATCGCTTTCTAGAGTAGATTTACTGCTTTCTAGTGTAGATTTCTTGCTTTCTAGTTGTAATAATCAGTGTAATGAACAACATTCGATGATGAAATCCATGTTTATTCTACCTTTCTTTTGTCTTTATTTGTAATATTCTCTCTCTTCCATTTATTATTTGTTAAATAGATAGCTAGTTTTCGACCAGCTAATCTATTTCGTGACAAACAAAACAAACGCGTATTTTTAATTAAACGTCTGCCACCCTGTGTTCGACTCGGAATTCTTAGAGTTTCGGTATAAATTTATCTGTTAACGAATTTCTTCGCAAATCATACTATGACGATGAGTTTTCAAAACTCAACTTTCGTTTGCATACGTTTTCTACTTCAATAATGACGTATTTTTTACCTTGGCATCAGTACCCTCCTTCAGCCGAGGATTCTGTAGAGGACGGTCATGACCATCGACCTCAGTCCTAGTTTTATTAGAACCCACTTTCTGTGTATTTTCCTTATTTGTTTCTCTCGCAAGGAATTTCTCATAGAATTAGTATGCAAGAACAGAGAGCAAAAACTATGCCCAACTCTGAGTGTCATTATTCAATTATTCAAAATTAAAGATTCCTTACACTAGCCTTAGAGCACCTATAGACTCTCTACTCTCATCTCACATATGTTTTGGTGGATCTACTAGAAGATGGTTCACTTGACTCCCTGATTGCTGTCCAAGGGTTCAGGAGAATGCTTCTTCTCGACAAACTAGAGATGTCTATCAGTTTTCACAATGGATCCATTGTAAATTCTACATGCAAGTGTAAGGTTATACTGGATTCTAAACTCAAGAATCTACTAAAGAGTAAATCTTTAATAAAACCTCTTGATAAAATGATTTAATCCCCCACTTGTTTGGTGGCATCATAGTTGTCCATCTTCTCCTTGTATCTAATGATGTAGGCCTCCGATTGAGTTGATTTTTACACCGTTGGACTGCAATTGTTGATCCGGATCCATCCGTGCAGTTGGATTTGTCATCTAAGGTCTGGATCTTCTTCAATTTGCCCCTTGGCTCTTGCTCTTTTGCGGACTCCATAGGGTGCTACAGGAGTCTGATTGATACAGTCATGGAAGTGTTGGACTCCATCATTCTAAATAGATCCATAAGGTTGGATCGATCATTCGCAGCCCCGAATTACTTATAATGAGTAATACCTCTTAGATAGCATAGAAAAATGCATAAAACATATAAATCAATTACGATGTAAAATACGATGCGTATGTGATGATAACATCATCATAAGACATAACTGGCTCATTTTGACCTAAGAAAGAGAATAAAAGCTCTTACATAACCTGGAGAAGGGCCTAATTCAAGAAATTAATGTTCTGAGAAGAAAACATGAAATAAAAGGTAAAACTGCAATTTTACCATTGCAGTACATCAACGAGATTTCTCAGAGGCTAAACATAGGTCAAATGGTCTTAGGAAGATGAAAAGTGGGTTGGTTCAGTCAGAAATAGGTTCATGTGCAGTTTAGGAATTAAATGACATCTTATAACCCTAAAATAGACCTGCTTAATTCAACAAGATTATGATTCGGATAAAAATCAACTAAACCCTCTAAAATTCATGAAAATATTCAAATTGGCATTTGGAACCTATTTTGACGTAGATTGGGTGTCCTAGCTCATTATTTGACCTAATTTGGGTTTTCGTATAAAATTTCTAGTCAAACGTGGTCAAACCTAAAATCCAACTTCACCATTGGATTCCTTAGGTCCAAATTAGGTTTATACCAAAATTTGGACCTAAGGGGAGGTCACCTTAACCTACTTTGCAAAACAGTCTACTTAATTACATTTTGACCCCTAGCTTTTTGAATTCATTGCACAGACCCCCCTAGCTTCCTCTCCACTCTTACAATTAGGTCTCTCCGGCATTAAAGCCGAGGAATCTTACTCCAACGAGGAATGAAGGGGGATTTCTCCCTGATTCTTCAGAGATCTCCCCTATTTGGAAGGGAGATTCTCTGAGGAATTCCCTTCCATCTGAGCATGATTGCAGGATCTGATTTGCACTCAATCTCTCGTGCGAATGCACGAGAGATTTGTGTATCCCACGAATTTCCTACTCCAGCGAGGACTCTTGTGCTTGGAGGCTTGCCTTCCAAGCACAAGAGCCCCTGCCAGTGCCTATAAAAGGTTCACCATCTTCGGCCGCACAAAATTAGCTTGGCTTGGCTGGAGATTCACCCCAATTTCATCCCTTCTCCTTCGGCCAGGTGACTAGCATGCTTCGACGACCACTTCTCATCCTTCTCATCGCTCTGCCACAATACCAATGGCAGAGACATCTTCATCTCCTTCCTCCACATTGTGCCATACCTGTGCACGTGTCTCCAGCCCCATCGCCGTCGTCGTTCTCCTTCCTCTGGTACTTTCTTCTCCAGCGACGGCAGGTACGAGCCGCCCGCCTCCTCTCTCCCTTCGTTCACTTAGCTAGGTTAGCACTATTCCTCTCTCCCCCCTCTTCATTTCCCCTCTCTTAATTTTTACTATCACGCATCGACAACCATAGACCACCACCACCTTCTCCATCTCCAGCTGACCACCGGTGAAGGCACTTCCACCGCTCCACACCTTCACATGCCTTGCCAGACCCCTCATCACCTCCGCCATCACCCACTGAGCATCTTCTACCCTTCCACTGATCGCCATCACCTCCCTAAACACCCACCGAACACACCCATAAACACGGCCACAGAGCGACCTAAGCACGCATGCCTAGGCCACCCCGCGGCCAACCATCCACCTAGGCACCTTCGTCGTGCCATGGCGAAGCTCCCCATTTGGTTTAACAAGGCCGCAAGGCCATATTTGTGAGCTTCAGGTTGACCCCCCTTTACGCCATTGAAGCAGAAGCATAGAGCTCGTAAGCTTTGCTCTAGGTCGTGTGCTCCAGGCGTTAGAGTCCCAGAAGGCGCAGGTTGAGTGCACGAACATATCTAGCCAAGAGACTAGCTTAGCGAGCGACCCAGCAGCGGCAATTGGGCAAAGTTCTCCAACGGGTGTGCACGAAGAAGCGGGTGGGACTTTTAGTCCCACCACGTGAACTCAAGAGTGCGGTGAGTGGTTTATATTGAATTTCTATTTTTAGCTTATCGCCTCAAACGACACGGGGTGAGGTCCCTCGCCCACGCCCCCGCCTCGTCCGTGACGCACACCCACGTGGACTTAGTACCCGACCCGTATACCCAGCACTCCTCGCGTACCACACCCACGTCGGTGCGCCTGGACTCGAGCACGCGAAACCCGACCCGATTACCCGGCTCTGGGAGAGCGTACCCAAGAGAGAAATAGAGAGAGAGTGACACGGGGGAGGGTAGGGGATAGGTTTTGCTCTTCGTTGTGCATGGAAAGAAAAGAGGAAGGCACAGTTGAAGCTAAGGCCAAGTAGGGAAGGAAGCTGTGGTTGCAGAAGAAGCAAAGGAAGAAGGAAGAAAGGAAGCTGAGGTAGAAGTAAGTCAAAGCAAAGAAACAAAAGAAAGAAGGTGTGACAAAGAAGAGAAGTCAGAAGAGAAGAAGGAAAGACAAGGCAGAAGAAGGCAAGAGGAATCAAGGAAGAAGAAGCACTGTAGCAGAAGTGCGGCTGAAGAGGAAAGAAGGCCAAAGAACAGAAGAAGGAGAAGAAAGGCAGAGAATTACCAAAGAAGAAGCAAGGAAGGAAAAGAAGAAGAAAGAAGCTGCAGAAGGAAAGAAGGCAAAAAGAGAAGAAAAGAAGAGAAAGAAGCATATCTTTTAAGACGTCTAATTATAGAATCAGACGTCCAGTTCTTCTTTTTGCTACATTTTAATTCATAAACTTTTGCTTTATACTTTGAAGTAGGTTTTGAGTAATTTTAAGTGTTTGAATTACATTATTGAAATTAGTTAATAAATTCCATTTGCTCCCCGTGCTCGACCTCAGATACTTAGGTTTTCGAGTAATAAAAATTTCTTATTTGTTTTCAATGCTTTTTCGACTATACTGCAACGACAGCTTACTCATTTAAAACCCCCGATCAAGCGTGTTAACATTTTGACGCTGTTGCCGAGGAGCAACGCACAATTTATCTCTAGTCTCTACATTCTTTTTTTGACTATATTGAACACTAACTTGCCGTATTTATTTTGTTGTGATGTTGTAAGGTGTTTTGAGAGAAGAAATCTCTCATGCAAGTCAACCTCTCCAAGCCAGGTAACCTCTCTTCCTCCCTAAAATCCATCTCCTAATCCTTGAAAGACAAAAGGAAGCAATTAATTTAGGAATCAATTGCCTTCTTTCTATAGTAATCACCATCTTTAAGGCAAGAGTTTCCTGATTTTGCAAAATTTTTTAAAACCTATTGAAGTTGAGGCGATTTTTAGAAGTCAACCCCACAAATTCCTGTGCCTAATAGAAATCACGCTTAATTTTCGCAAACAACACATTTCTTGTTTTGAAGTCCAAAGAGAACTTTTGGGAAAAGAAAAAAGGATTGGAAATAGAACCAAATTAGGGTTTCTACTGTAGGGTTTTGGAGTGCTAGTTCACACATGCCTGTTTAAAAGGAAATAAACTCACTCGCATTTGTGTGCTACCCAAGCCCTTGGTTGAAAAGATTTAAATAAGATAAACCCTAAAATTGAACCCTAAAATCACTTGAATCTTAAAAACCATTGGACCTAAAAACCTGGGTGTCAAATCAGAGTGATTTCTAAGTCTTCACCTAGAATCATTCTGCCTTCTTTAGGGCAAGTCAGGTGAAGTTGACCCCTTGGATCAACCAACCTCGAAATTAGGTCACAACATCAAAACATCTAAAGTTCAAGTGAAAACCCTAAAAGCACC
Source organism: Thalassia testudinum (assembly GCA_037157565.1). Classification (NCBI taxonomy): domain Eukaryota; kingdom Viridiplantae; phylum Streptophyta; class Magnoliopsida; order Alismatales; family Hydrocharitaceae; genus Thalassia; species Thalassia testudinum. The sequence continues at coordinate 15,520,613 of JAZHRO010000015.1, read as the reverse complement.
TTTGATCTTAAAAGTGGTAGACTTAAGAGGTCAAGGTCTCCATTCTGGTCTACCTGGAATCTCAGTGACAAGAGAGCTCGAGTGGGGGAAACCCTGTAACCCGTGGGGACGCTCTACCGTGTAGGGGTCTTTGCGAAACTTTCCCTCTCTGGCTGCCCAGGTAATTCTCAGGTGGAAGACTTTCCGATTAAGAGGTATCATTCACCCCGAACCTCCATAGTCATCCAAATGTCTTTGGGTGCCTCGATTGGGTCAAAAACACCTCTAGTCCCTCATCTCTTCTCTTTAGAGCACACATACAAATTTCAGTGGGACTCTGTATTCAGATTTAATCACTTCACACCTTGATCTTGATCTGAACTCTGATTCTCCATCTTGATTTCACCCAAACATGCAGCCTAGCTACTTAGGATTACCATTCAAGAAACCTGAATCCCGAAGAACCATGAAAGATAGGATGATTGATGATGCCTTGAAATTCTATGAAAATGAAGACAAAACTTCAACACCTGTAGAAAACATTCAGGTTGATGTCCTAACAACCACAACCTTTATCGTAACCTGTGCCCAAGTGTTATTGACAGAAGCCACAAGAGGATCAACCCGAGACATGCTCATAACAAGATACATTGAGATAGAAAAGTTACACAATTTTGAATACCTTCAATGTTTGACAAATCTTGTATTATGGGGACAACACCAAGATGATCTTGAAAAATGGAAAGAGACAATGAGATTATTGAAATAAATTATCGACCAGAAATACCCGTATATGCCACAAACAAAGGATGAACCATCTTGGGGTAGTATTGAGGATCAATCCGATTTCCCAGATCTCAGGTTTGAGGCACAGAATGGTTGTGGATTCCCAACCCAGATAGAATACAACATGCATGATATTGAATTAGGTTGAAAAATTGCAGGAGAACAGAATGTTGAGTCACCCCTAGACCATGAATTACCAAGCTTAGAATGCCAAAACTCCTGCAATAATGAGAGTAGAACTGAACCTCTCGAGGGTGTAAATTCTGCCCCTTATTCTGATAAGGTGACCCTCGAAGGTACTTCAGACCTAGATCCTAGTGATTTAACCCACATCCTAAGCCTAGAATCTGGATCTGAAACATCTTGGGAAGATTAAGAGTCCCTGTATGAAGAAGATCAAATTTTCAATGAAGAGTATGATATTGGGCCTCTATTTGATGAATATCCCTCTCCAACATCCTCAGAAAATCAAATTGATTTTTCGGAAGTCATGCCAATCTACGATACAGAAATCAAGGAGTTGGATGAGTAGGGTTTCAATTGGGTCTGTCCTACTGGCTTTGAACTTGAGCCTAGTAAGAATATCGTTTTAAGCTCAGAATTAACATATAGGCTAAACCCCAGTCCGGCTGCTGAATCTACATCATATGATTTATTCTATGGTGGAACTCATGATCTCGAATCTCTTTCCGAAGTTGATTTTCGCAAACTCTCCGATGATTTCGAATCTGACCATAATTTCGGGGACAATCTGCTTCCTAAACACAACAAACCAATCTACGACCTCAGCTCACATAATTCATTCTCTGACTCCGACTCTGAGGTCCCAATTCCTGAGATCGCTGATTTAAGTTCAGGTTTCAATGACATGGAATCATTTCTTTTCGATCCTCAGGAATCAAAACCAGAAAATGCCAAGAGTGATTGCAACCTAGAGTATGAATCCTTTCTCGACTCAGATTTCCACTATCCTATCGACACTCTTCAGGCATTCACTTTTGATTTTGAAAGCTTTCATTTGGACTCACTACATGAAACCACCTGTCATTTCTTTCTAGAAGAGCCCTCATATACAATTCTCATTAAAGTCACCTCTTCCACATATACAGAACCAATCAAAATCCATCTTCAACCCTGACCTGAAATCGGACTCAATTTCTATTCTGATTCACCTCTCACTAAGCCAATTGCAGATGATCCACCCCCACATCTATACTGGGTTTCGAGCATTGATCAAACTGAAAGACATGATTCATCATTTTTTGATCACCCCTGTAGGGTTTTCGCACCATTCACTGATAATTTTTCTGAGCCCTACTTTGACCAGGCTGATCCGACTCAACCAAACCCCGAATTCACAATTCCACATCAATCAGAGCTTTATAGCATATGGTGGGCTCGACATCTCCTGATCTACATTTATCAACCCACCAGATTAATAGGGTTTGGGTTGCATCATCTGCCTGTCAATCTTAACAAGCACCTTGTTGGACCAACCAGGCTCTTAATCAAGGTGCTTGCTTTACAAAACTCTACTGATTTGACCACTCCCTCTCCATCCCATTTCCCGCTCGGCTGAAGGTGTTGAATTTAGCGCTTAACAGGAGGCAACCCGTCATTCCAAAAATTCGAGATCCATCTGATTATCCATCTGTACTCCACGTCTATTGCACCTTGAGTTCAGTCTTAGATAGCCGATCCCACCTTTGGTACACGTACCGGAGCTTAAAATTATCCACAAAAATCATTCCCAACCCATTCACCCACCCGACATATCCTGTTCTAAGTCCCTGAACCCATCACTATTTTATACCCTCCGTTTACAATGAGGACATTGCAAAACTTAGGCATGAGGGGTGGTAAAGTGCATACATGCAAAACCAAGAAAAGTCAGAAGGATTCTTACAAAAAAATTCACATACGTCAAAAACACAAAAAAATTGAAAAATTATAAAAAAGAATAAAAAATGGAGGGAGAGAATTTTGTAAGTTACAATTCATGAGGATAAAAGAGCAAAATGCCAAAAAAGGAGCATAAAATAAAAAAAAAGAGATAGTCATTAGTAAGAGATTAAGGAATTAACCAAAGTTCTAGACCACATCGAAGAAAAAGAGAAAAATGAGAAAAAATGCTAATGAGATACAAAAAAGTGATTAGTAGGAACGCTGATCTTAGGCCTCTTGGGCTAGACTTTTAGGCTTAAAAATTCAAGTATTTGCTAAGATCTGGATAATTATCAAGAGGTTGGGGAAAATGCGAAGCTTAAGTATTAGATCTAAGGCTTAGGGAGTATTCGACCTCGTTAACTGACCTTCGATTTGCGGGATTCGGTAACCTAAGCACCTCAATTTACACATAGTCTGGTTCAGTCGCATAACTATCAAAATCAACACAAAAGCGTTTAAATGTTCTGAAAAAAGTTGCCTAGATTAGGAGCGGCCAATCAACACAAGTTGATTTGGACGAGTTCCCAGCGCGGAGAGGCAGGAAATTCCCCTCGAAGATGTGTAACATATCATCTCCTTGGTGCTTGTCTCTTAGGATATTTACATATCCTACTGGGGGCATGTAAGCACTCTGCTGGTTCAGATACCATGGGCGACATTATCACGAAATGTCGATTGTCAGGGTCTAAATTTGGCCATGGAATGTCATGGGCGGGATTATCTCGAAATTTCGAAAGTCAAGGTTCTGGGGGTTGCCATGGGCGGTGCTATCACAAAGCATCGATTGCCAGGGACCTTTGAGGATTGATGATGGGGACGAAGAATCCGATACAGACAATGTTGAGAAGCCAATCCGAAGCTAGAAATAAATAGAAAAGAGAGAGAAAACTCTCCAAACAAATAAATCTTTTAACTCTCACAAAAACGCACTGCAAACTGAACCAAGGCTAAAATACGTCTCAGGCATGGGTGCTTTAACCACGGAGTCCAACGAACCCTAGGAGAGTTCTTGCGGGCCTTAAAAACCTTCGCGGAGGATCGAGGCTAAAGCTGGTCTAGTCTAGATCATGGATGGTACTTGAGTACCTCTAGGCCTATTGTCGACATTCTGACCTAGTCACAAAAGAAAAAGAAAGCACTTATCATAACTAGTGAAAGAAATTCATAGTCTAGAACAGAAGTTAAAACCTTGAAATTTTGCTAAGGGACTAGCAAAAGATAAGCATGGGGGTATGATGATAACATCATCATGAGCCATAACTAGCTCATTTTGACCTAAGAAAGAGAATAAAAGCTCCTACATAACCTGGAGAAGGGCCTAATTCAAGAAATTAATGTTCTGAAAAGAAAACATGAAATAAAGGGTACAACTGTAATTTTACCATTGCATTACATCAATTGGATTTCTCAGAGGCTAAACATAGGTCAAATGATCTTAGGAAGATGAAAAGTGGGTTGGTTCAGTCAAAAATGAGTTCATGTGTAGTTTAGGAATTAAATGACATCTTGTAACCCTAAAATAGACCCGCTTAATTTAACACAGTTATGGTTAGAATAAAAAATAATTAAATCCTCTAAAATTCATGGAAAAATATTCCCTAGGGTTTAGAACCTTCAAATTGGCCTTTGGAACCTATTTTGACCTAGATTGGGGTCATAGCTCATTGTTTGACCTAATTTGGGTTTTTGTGTAAAATATCCAGTCAAAAGTGGTCAAACCTAAAATCTAACTTCACCATTGGATTCCTTAGGTCAAAATTAGGTTTATACCAAAATTTGGACCTAAGGGGAGGTACCTTGACCTACTTTGCAAAACAGTCCACCCAATTACATTTTGACCCTTAGCTTTTTGAATTCATTACGTAGACCCCCCTAGCTTCCTCAGCACTCTTACAATTAGGTCCCACCACCATTAAAGCATAGGAATCCTACTCTGGCGAGGAATGAAGGGGGATTACTCCCTGATTCCTCAGAGATCTCCCAGATTTGGAAGGGAGATTCTCTGAGGAATTCCCTTCCATCTGAGCATGATTGCAGGATCTGATTTGCACCCAATCTTTCATGCGAACGCACGAGAGATTTGGGTATCCAACGGATTTCTTACTCCGACGAGGACTCTTGTGCTTGGAGGCTTTCCTTCCAAGCACAAGAGCCCCTGCCAGTGCCTATAAAAGGTTCACCATCTCCGACCGCACTAAATTAGCTTGGCTTGGCCGGAGATTCACCCCAATTTCGTCCCTTCTCCTCTGGCCAGGTGACCAGCAAGCTCCGGCGACCTCTTCTCGTCCTTCTTGTCGATTTACCACAATACCAGTGGTAGAGACATCTTCGTCCCCTTCCTCCGCGTTGCACCATACCTGCGCGCGCATCTCTAGCCCCGTCATTGTCGTCGTTCTCCCTCCTCTAGTACTTTCTTCTTCGGCTACGGCAAGTACGAGCCGCCCGCCTCCTCTCCCCCTTCGTCCACTTATCTAGGTTAGCACTATTCCTCTCTCTCCCCTCTTCATTTCCCCTCTCTTAATTTCTACTATCATGCACCGACAACCATAGACCACCACCACCTTCTCCATCTCCAGCCGACCACCGACGAAGGTGCTTCCACCGCTCCGCACCTCCACATGCCTCGCCAGACCCCTCATCACCTTCGCCATCACCCACTGAGCATCTTCCGCCCTTCCACTGACCGCCATCACCTCCCTAAATGCCCACCGAACACACCCATAAACATGACCATAAAGCGACCTAGGCACGCACGCCTAGGCAGCCCTGCAGCCAGCCATCCACCTAGGCACCTTCGCCGTGCCACAACGAAGCTCCCCATCTAGTTTAACGAGGCCGCAAGGTCATATTTGTGAACTTCAGGTCGACCCCCCTTTCTGCCATTGAAACAGAAGCATGGAGCTTGCAAGCTTTGCTCCAGGTTGTGTGCTCCAGGCGTCAGAGTCCCAGAAGGCGCGGGTTGAGTGCGCGAACATATCCAGCCAAGAGAGTGGCTTAGCGAGCAACCCAGTAGTGGCAATTGGGCAAAGGTCTCTTGCAGGTGTGCGCGAGGAAGTGGGTGGGACTTTTATTCCCACATTGTGAACTCAAGAGCGTGTGAGTGGTTTATATTGAATTTCTGTTTTTAGCATATCGCCTCAAACGACACGGGGTGAGGTGTCTTGCCCACGCCCTCACCTCGTCCGCGATGCACACCCTTGCAGACCTGGCACCTGACCCATATGCCCAGCACTCCTCGCGCACCACACCCACGCCGATGCGCCTAGACTCGGGCATGCTATACTCGACCTGATTACTCGACTCTGGGAGAGTGTACCTAAGAGAGAAATAGAGAGAGTGACGCGGGGGAGGGTAGGGGATAGGTTTTGCTCTTCGCTGTGTAGGGAAAGAAAAGAGGAAGAGGAAGGTGCAGCTGAAGCTAAGGCCAAGTAGGGAAGGAAGCTGTGGCTGCAGAAGAAGCAAAGGAAGAAGAAGGAAGGAAGAAAGGAAGCTGAGGTAGAAGTAAGTCAAAGCAAAGAAATAGAAGAAAGAAGGTGCGGCAAAGAAGAGAAGTCAGAAGAGAAGAAGGAAAGACAAGGTAGAAGAAGGCAAGAGGATTCAAGGAAGAAGAAGCACTGTAGCAGAAGTGCGGCTGAAGAGGAAAGAAAGCCAAAGAACAAAAGAAGGAGAAGAAAGGCAGAGAATTACCAAAGAAGAAGCAAGGCAAGAAAAGAAGAAGAATGGAGCCACAAAAAGAAAGAAGGCAGAAAGAGAAGAAAAGAAGAGAAAGAAGCATGCCTTTTTAAGACGTCTGATTATAGAATCAGACGTCTAATTCTTCTTTTTGCTACATTTTAATTCATAAACTCTTGCATTATACTTTAAAGTAGGTTTTGAGTAACTTTAAGTGTTCGAATTACATTATTGAGATTAGTGAATAAATTCTATTTGCTCCCTGTGTTCGACCTTGGATACTTAGGCTTTCGAGTAATAAAAATTTCTTATTTGTTTTCAATGATTTTTCGACTATACTACAACGATAGCTTACTTATTTAAAACCCCGATCAAGCATGTTAACAGTATGAATGCAGAATGCCCATGTTAAGTTAGGTTTTGGCTTAATTCAGGCGAATTAGGGCTTATGGTTGCTGTGCAATCATACAATTCCTTACACTGGCCTTAGAGCACCAATAAACTCTCTACACTCATCTCACATATGTTTTGGTGGATCTACTAGAAGATGGTTCACTTGACTCCCTGATTGTTGTCCAAGGGTTCAGGAGAAGAAGCAATTCTTCTTCTTGACAAACTAGAGATGTCTATCGATTTTCACAGTGGATCCATTGCAAATTTTACATGCAGGTGTGAGGTTATACTGGATTCTAAGCTTAGGAATCTACTAAAGAGTAAGTCTTTAATAAAACCTCTTGATAAAATGATCTAATCCCCCACTTGTTGGCAGAAAATTTTTAGTTTTTATGGACTACCCCCCCCCTTCCTAAGTGTTTGCATGTCCTCATGCATGAATAAAAGAAATTGGAATAAGGTTGGGTGTATGTGGATAGAAATCACCTGGAACTGCTTCTAAGTTGTCGTTCAGCTCATGTCATCACTGCAATGCCATACACAATATGCAAAGCAATATGCGAAAATGAAATATGTTATGTATATATGGTATGCATATATGTATACGCGCTGAGTTTAACGCCTCCAGCTGGACAACTCGTCAGTCACATGTCCTTAAGAAGACGTATCATTTTGTTAGCAGGAGGAGGTTCCTGAGCAAAAAATAGTTTGAGGCACTGGCCATTAATTGTAAAAACATGCCCAGATTTCGGGTCTCTAATTTGGACCTCCCCGTTAGGATACAAGCGGATCACCAGCTAAGGCCCAGTCCACTTAGACTTGAGTTTTCCCGCAAAGAATTTGAGTTGGGAGTCAAACAACCAAACCTGTTGGTTAAGTGCGAACTCCTTCCTCTGGATGTGTTGATCATGGAAAGCCTTCGTCTTGTCTCATATATTTTTGCATTCTCGTAAGCTTCCCGCCTAATCTCCTCTAACTCACTGAGCTGGAGCTTCCTTTCATAACCTCCAGCCTTGAGGTTAAAATTACACTTCTACACTGCCCAAAAGGCACGGTGCTCCAGCTCCACAGGAACGTGACAGGCCTTTCCATATACCATGCGGTATGGCGACATTCCGAGCTGGGCCTTATACGTGGTCTGATATAACCATAGTGCATCAATCAACTGATCGAACCAATCCTTCCTATCAAGTCTAACCATCTTTTGAAGGATAAGCTTGATTTGACGGTTCGATACTTCAGCCTGCCCATTGGTCTGTGGGTGATACGGGGTAGAAATGCGGTGATACACCCTGTATTTCTTCAATAATGACCTGAATTGGGCATGGATGAAGTGACTACCCCCATCGCTTATCAGGGTGCGGGGAACTCCGAATCTCGCAAAAATGAATTCCTGGACGAAGGATATAACAGTCTTATGATTAGCTTGTCTTGCCGGGATAGCTTCTACCCACTTTAAGACAGTCTACTACGAGGAGTATGTACTCAAAGCCATGTGAGTTCGCGAAAGGGCCCATAAAGTTGATGCCCCAGACGTCGAACACTTCTACGACGAGAATAGATTGGAGAGGCATCATGTCTCTTCGGGTCATAGAACCAACTGACTGGCATCGCTTACAGCATTTGGCAAACTCGTGTGTATCTCTGAAAATGGTTGGCTAGAAAAATCTTGACTGCAAAATCTTTGCAGTGGTCTTTCGGCCCAAGAAATGACCCCCATAAGCATCGCTGTGGCAGAAGGATGGCACACTAGAGATTTTTGAATCAAGGACGCATCTACGGATGATCTGATTAGCCCCAATGCGAAGGAGCAGTGGGTCATCCCAAAAATAGAATTTAGCCTCTGATATAAATTTGAGTTTTTGATCCTTGGATAATCTCGTAGGTAGCCTGCCTGCGATGAGATAGTTTGCGACGTCGGCGTACCAAGGAAACTCAACAGAGTTAATAGACAGCAGAGACTCATCCGGAAATCGGTTTGATATCGGTAGGGAGTACAGAATATAGTCTAGGTCTAGCTGAGACAAGTGATCCGCCACAACATTATGGGATCCGGCTTTGTCGCGCATCTCGACATCAAACTCCTGCAAAAGAAAGATCCATCTAATAAGGCAGGGTTTGGCTTCCTTCTTTGCCAACAAATGCCGGAGGGTAGAATGGTTAGTGTAGATGATAACTTTGGACTCGAGTAAGTATGACCTAAATTTCTCCAACCCGAGTACCATGGCTAGCAATTCTTTCTCAGTGACTGTATAGTTACGCTGAGCCTCATTCAGTATTTTGCTAGCGTAGTATATTACGAATGGATGGCGCTCCCGATGCTGACCAAGAACAGCTCCAACAGTGAAGTCGGAGGCGTCACACATCATCTCGAAGTCGAGAGACCAGTCGGGAGGTTGGAGAATAGGTGCACTTGAAACAGCGCTTCCCAAGGTCTCGAAAGTGCTGAGACATGAGGAGTCGAAATCAAAGGGAGTGTTGGTTACCAGAAGATTCGTTAATGGATGAGCAATTTTTGAGAAATCTCGAATGAATCTTCGATAAAATCTGACATGCCCTAAGAACGATCTGATTTGCCTAACCGAGCTAGGCAGAGGTAATCGCGAAATGATTTCGGACCTAGCTCGGTCGACCTCGGGTCCATTAGAGGAGATCCTGTGACCTAGTACGATGCCATCCCTCACCGTAAAATGGCTTTTTTCCCATGAAAGTACTAAGTTAACTTCTATACACCTCTTCAGGATCTTTGTGAGGTTATCAAGACATGACGAAAAATCATCTCCAAACATGGAGAAGTCGTTCATGAATACTTCTACATAGTCCCTGATCATGTCTGAAAAGATGGCCATCATGCATCGCTGAAAAGTAGCTGGTGCGTTGTAGAGGCCGAGGGGCATCCACTTAAAAGCAAATGTTTCGAAGGGACATGTAAAAGTCGTCTTGTCTTGATCTTCTGAGTTGATCGCTACTTGATTGTACTCGGAGTATCCATCCAAAAAGCAAAAGAAACTACGCCCAGCCAGCCATTCTAAAATCTGATAAGTAAAGGATAAAGGAAAATGATCCTTTTTGGTAGCCGAGTTTAGCTTCCTGTAATCAATGCAGACCCGCTAAGAAGTCATGGTGCTAGTCGGTATGGATTCTCCCATTTCATTTTTTATCACGGGGAGTCCTGCCTTTTTGGGCACAATCTGAATGGGACTCACCCACTGGCTATCGGAAATTGGATAGATACTGCTCGCGTCCAACCATTTAATGATCTCCTTGACAGCCTCCAACATATTTGGATTTAGGTGCCTTTGAGGTTGTCTCAATGGTCTCACCCCTTCATCAGTGTAGATATGGTGAGTGCAATATGAGGGGCGAATCTTGTGGAGATCAGCAATGCCTCATCTGATAGCAGCCCTATGTGCTTTCAGAACTGAGATCAACTGGTGTTCCTGGTCTGGAGTCATGTGAACATTGATAATCACGGGATACGTCTCACTTTCTCCCAGAAACATGTACTTGAGCGAATCAAGTGCTATAACTATAGTAGCGGAGGGTGGGGAGAGGGTTTATGCAGGGGAGGAGAGGAAGCGGTAGCAAAAATTTGCTGATCCTAACTAATGGAGAATCTGTCCGTAGTGGTCATGTAATCCTATCTTAAGATATCAGTGCTGGATAGGACAGGATAGTCAGGATTAAGGGTTTTAGGAGCAGATGAACACCCATGACAACCAGATCCATGGGATGAAATGTGTATGTCATTAGTCTCAGTCCCATGTGGACTGCGATCTAAGACCCCTGATAGTGAAGATGAATGTGCCATTGGGTCGCTGCAGAGGAGCCCAATGTTCCCACAGAAAGATGAATCTTTATCTTCACCATCCTCCTCGATTAGATCACAATTGAAGTTCTTTGATGCCCTGAAAATGTCCAATCTAAGCTTTTCGTTCCCTAGGGCAATCTCCATGCACCCTAATTCACAGTCGATGTTCGCGTGGGCGATTGCCAAGAATGGGCGACCTAGAATAATTGGTGCATCACGGAGATTAGGAGGAACCTCCATGTCAAGAACAAAAAAGTCTACTAGAAAGCAAAATCCTTAGACTTTCACGATCACATTTTAAATCACCCTCGTCGGTGTTTTCATCGATTGGTCAGCCAATTGTATGGTAGCCGAGGTGGGCTTTAACTCCCTGAATTGGAATTGATCAAATACTGTGGTGGGAGTTAGGTTGATGGACGACCCCAAATCATGAAGGGCCCTATCAAAAGTGGAATCTTACAAAAAGTAGGAAATCAATGGTGTGCCCAAGTCCTTTTTGGGTGGTACGTCAACTAAGATAACAATGCTGGCTTCCTCAGATCATACCGCCTGTAATCCGATTTTCTGCTGTCACTTCGGAGTACAGTAGTCCTTGAAGAACCTAGCAATGGTAGGGATGTGATCTATTGCTTCGAGGAGAGGGACCTGAATGTGAACTTCCTTGAACTTAGATTTCAGGCCCTCGAAATTCCACGTATCCTTTTTCGTGCTGAATCTCACATTAGAGCCAGGGGAAAAGGGACAGGAATCTCAGGTCTAGGGGCTTCTTTCCTTTATCTAATGAAGATGGCTTGTGCGAGGAACAGGGTTGTAAGCCATCTTGCGGTAGAGAGTAGGAAAAATCATTACCCGCTTGCCTAGGTAGCAGGTCTTGTGTAGTCTTTCCGCTCCTTAAGGTGACAGCTTTTGCAGCGGCGTGATGTCCATGAAGGGGCAAAGGAGCAGGTTGGCCTGAATACACCGGGTTTGGCAACAGAGGTGGCTGATCGAGCCCATAACCAGGTGGTGTGGGAGGTGCTTGCAGAATAGCATGTGCCTACCCTTGTGGTGCTTGGAATCTTGGCGGGGCGCCCTAATTCTGCACATATCTTGGGTTTGGGATAGGTTAGGAGGGCAAGGCTCCCTGTGACCTATGCTCTACATCATCTGGTTTTGCATGTTTTGTATGCTCTGAATTTGGTCATCCATTGCCTTCATTATTTGCAGGTTGTCATGAGTAGATTTCTGAATTGATGCCTGCAATTCCTCCTTCAGTCTCTAAAGGGTCAGCCCACTTTGGAGGGTAGTTGGTAGCTTGGTGTAGTGGCTGGTAGGTAGAGCATGTCAGTTGCTGCAACAGGAATGACTGCTGCCTTGGGTATGTGTTCTGCGCATTCCCGTATTGCCTGGTCTAGTAGTGTGGAGCTTGACTCAGTCTCTATGGGTTACAAGACTAGGAGAAATTGGGATGCTGGCTCCAACCAGGGTTATATGTCTCAGAATATGAGTTGTTACGCCCGTAACCTTGAATAGCATTGACATCTTTGTAGGCCGAAGACATCTCAGATGTAAATTTATCAAAAGAATACACACTCGTGTCGTCATGTGGTGCGTAACCCTGATTGTACGATGCTAGATCCACATTGTTCATGGGTTCCTGGTACGTAGTATCCCACGGAGATGGAGAGAAAACATCTCGAGTGAGTGGATACGTACGAGCAGAGGGGGCTCAGGATGCTTGAGAGGAGTAAGATGGAGCAGTGCTGCTAGAAGACCCAGATCTCGCTCGCATTAATTCATCAAGCTTCTTATCGAGTAGATCCACCTTATCTAGCTTTCTGGTGATAATGTCCATGTCAGCTCGGGCAAACTCGGCTTGAGCTTCATGGACACTGACTCATTGCTGTCCAGGTCATTGGAACTAGTTCATTTAGGCGGCATTCATCGAGTTCTTTGCTAAGGACTCGAACAGTTCAAATGCATTGTTCTCATTCTTCGTGAGGAAATTCCCACCGCTAGATGCATCGGCTAGGTACCAATGTGTGTCATCTAGCCCATGGTAAAAGACTTGAGCGAGGTGCCATCTAGGTACACCATGGTGTGGGCACTTCCTGAGAAGATCGTGGAATCTATCCCAGGCATCATGCAGCTTCTCTCCAGGGCCTTAGGCAAAGGTCATGATCGGGCGCCTCATAGCATTTGTTCGACCAATCGAGAAGAACTTTTGGAGGAATTCGCAACGTAATTCCTCCCAGGCTCTAATTGGCCTCCCGATAGTCTTGAACCAATAAGCAGCTTTATCCTTGAGTGAAAAAGAAAAAACTTCATGAGAACAATTCCGATGTCTACATTCCTGGGTCGAGCCAACTTTGCAATTTGACTCAAATCTTCGATGTGCTGGAAGGGATCCTCATTCGAGTTTCCATGGAAATGAGTCTGAATCAGACTTACGATATTCAACTTCAACTCGAATGCATCTCTGCCTATGGGAATCCGAACCTGAGGTGCTATAATTGTTGCCGCTGGATCGTAGAAGTCCCGCAGTTGTTTTCCGCTTGTATTTCTGTTCAGTTTCCTCGACCCTAGCTTCCAGACGAGCCATTGGGTCCTGATTTTTAGGGTCCTGACCAACTTGAGGACTAGGATTAGCCATCTTAGGTAATCGAGTGGAAGAAGGTTGGGAAGAAAGGTCGGGCGAGAATTGCCTTTACCACCTTGGGTTCGGCTCCCAAGGTCCCACAAGTTTAGGTCCTCATGACCTTCTTCGTTGCATACACCAACTTAAAGGGTTGGTGTAGTCAAGTAGAACATGACTAAGGCTTTGTTAATCAGAGTGGCCCTTTAGATCAGATGATCGGATTTTTCGTTTAAGTTCGTGCTATTGAAAAAAATTATGCAAGAGACCAACTGTAAGGAATTCCTGCCTCTCAGGCTAACTCGGCCAGGCTGGTTACGAGGGGACTACAAGGAAGGTTCTTCCTTCAATTTTTGCCTCCGATTCCATTACCCCGCAGCCGCAGCCATTTGACACTACCCGCAGGCTTAGACACCAAGTTTTGCAGGAGAGGTTGAAACTACCCAGTAGTTTCAAGCCAAATACAGGTTATTTGATATATTTTTGTGAATTTTAACGTATTTTTTCAATTTAGTAAATGACAGGTGGTCCACAAGGTGACTCGCCTCATCGACTAACTCTTGGGCTCGTCGGAGTCCAAGTTAGTCTATGTGGTCCTATCAGCTCATGCACTTCTAAGTTTTTTTTAAATTAAAGATCACAATTCAAATGTATATTCTCAAGTAACATGGAATCCAAATGACTTGAAACTTGGCAAGAAGATTCCTTTTCTAATAAGCTTTTCAAAGAGTATTTTTCCAAAATGTTTACTATTTCTGGCAAGTAGTTATGAATTTTTAACACACTGGGGTCAATTCTGGGATTTAGACCCCATGTTGGTTTTTCTGTTGGAAACGATATCAAATATGCTCCAAAAATTTTGTAAAAATATGAAAGCTAATTTAATTATCTTTCAAACGCCACCAATCGTGAGTAAATCCAATTTGTATGTTGCTCAGAATTGATTTCTAAAGTTCATAAAAGTTCTATTTTCAAGTAACCTGACCCGTATGTACTCCATGAATTTTTAAAAATTCCATAGATGGAATTTCCTTTTGGGAAAGGTGGCATTGGAAAGATAATTTGAAAATCTAGTTCCAGTCCAAATTTCAGAATTTTTGGAGCATCAGAAACACAACTATTGAATTTTAAAAATGGCAATCAATTTCTAGTTGAGTTTCTAATAAGAATGTGTGCACCTGATTTTCGCAGCGCCCACTTTGCCTCGTTCGCCGCTTCATATGGTTCAACCTGCACACAAAAATACTATGTTAGAGATGAAATCAAAAGTCGTCATGCCTCCTCGGCAACGGCGTTAATTTGTTCGAGGCGTAGATCGCATAAAAGATAAATGCGTAGTATAGTGTGAAATACGTCTAGACAAATCGAACTGGTGAGTCCCGATCGATCACAGGGAGGCAAAAAATGCTTTTGATTTCATGCTCTTGTTCTGAATCTAATTACTAAATAACATAGATAATAAATCGTAATAAATATATCAAGTAGAGAGTTTGAGCATAAATTGCATACATGTAACTATAACTAAACAAATTCTAAGCATGAACGTAAACTATCTATGTAGCAAAACAAGGACACCAAGGTGGCTCAACGAACGCTTCGGAAGAAGATGCAAAGACGACGGCAGAGAAGACGGGAAGCAGAAGAAGGTAGAGGATTTGTAGGAGGAAGAAGAAGAAATCTAATTGAATGCCTTCAAAAGGGACCCTTAGGCCTCTTTTTATAGTTTTTGTGAAGGGTATTTAGGGAATTGGAGCCCTTAATTTCGTGCAATAGCCTTAGGTTGATCCCGATCAACGGTCCTGATCAAGCCCTCCAAATCCTTCTCCCTTCGTAGATTTAATCTTGAGCTGACACGTGGTGCTCTATGTACCCTTGGATCTCCATCGCACGGTCGCCGCTCTCCTACGCTTGCTGTTTCCTCTTTTGTGCGCACCACACACCTCGTTTTAGCACCCGATCCTTGACTGTTCGATCGTATGATCGAATGGCTCATATTCACACCCACGCGCTTCCAGTCACACACCCTTAAGCCTCAGCAGTCTGATCTTACGATCGGACGACTTAAAATGAACGTTGCTGCCTTTTTGAATCCTAAAGCGTGTGTCATCACGCACGTCCGCGTCTCCATCGCATCCGTGTGCGCCACGTGGCTGCCCCTGTCGCCGCTCAATGAAGATCCTACGGTCACGCCTGCGCTCAACAGCTGCGTTCAACACCTTCCCTGATTTCACACTGGGCGCTCCTCGAACCTGTGCTGGTTGCTTAGGTGCAAGGGCACTAACTAACGCATTTGTGTCGAGTTTCCAATCTCTGCAAGGCCGCTCTCAGCCATTGGATGGAGATCCAATGGTCGAGATTTCATCCTCGCTCGATGAAGCGGCTACAGGCGAGCGGCGTGGCACGTTCATGGGCATTGATGGGGATCCAACGACCCACAACGCACAAAGGATGATCTTCAGAGGTTGGGGCGCAACGAGGGGTCGCTATGATGGCACCACGTGGTGCCATCGTGGCCATCCATCTTCTCTTTGTATCAGATGATGTAGGCCTCCGATTGAGTTGATTTTTACACCGTTGGACTGTGATCGTTGATCCGTATCCATCCGTGCAGTTGGATTTATTATTTGAGGTCTAAATCTTCTCCAATTTGCCCCTTGGCTCTTTCTCTTCTATAGGCTCCATAGGGTGCTACAAGAGTCTGATTGATGCGATCTTGGAAGCGTTGGACTCCCTTCATCATTCTAAATAGATCCATAAGGTTAGATCGGTCATTTGCAGCCCCAAATTATCTGTAATGAGTAATACCTCTCAGATAGCACAGTAAAATGCATAAAACATATAAATCAATTACGATGTAAAATACGATGCGTATGCATGCAGAATGCCCATGTTAGGCTAGGTTTTGGCTTAATTCAGGCAAATTAGGGCCTATGGTTGCTGTGCAATCAACTCCCAACCTCTTCCTCTAGACCATCCTAATGAGTCTTTAACAACATCTTCTTTACCTTCTATCCTGAACCCACCCTAGCTTGAATTGAAACCATTGCCTGAGAATTTGAAATATGAGTTTTTGGGACCTAAAAAGATGCTCCCTGTTATTATAAGTGCTAAATTGCCCAAGGAGCAAGAGTTAAACTGATTAAGGTCCTTAAGACAAATAAAGAGGCAATTGGTTGGACCATCTATGACCTTAGAGGGATCGTGCCATCTCATTGTAATCATCGAATTTATATGGAAGATGGATCTCGCCTTTCTCGCGAGATGCAGAGGAGATTAAACCTTAATATGCAAGAAGTGGTCAAAATGGAAATTATCAAGTGGCTCGATGTAAGAATTATTTGCCTAATCTCTGATAATCCCTAGGTTAACCTTGTGCAGGTTGTTCCCAAGAAGGTAGGGATAACCGTGGTGACTAATGAGAATGGGGAAGCCATCACTACCCGTTCAACTTCCTCTTAGAGAGTTTGTATTGACTATAGGAAGTTGATTATAGGAAGTTGATTATAGACTTAGAGAGTTTGTATTGATTATGTTATTAAAGGTTGCTCGACCCTTGAGCAATCTTTTGGCCAAAGACAAGCCGTTTGAGCATCGTGCTGCAAGGCATTCGATTTATTAAAAACGGTAGTCACCTATGCCTTGGTGTTGCAACCATCGGTCTGGGTAGGCCCATTTGAGATTATGATCGACACTTCCGATTGAAGACCTCAGCCTGTTCGTTCGTCTAAGGGTGGTAAGGTGTGGAAGTCCGGTGATTCACCCCATATTTTGCCATTAAGTTTTTGAATTAGGCATTAGTGAACTGGGAATTGGTGATGATGGCCTTAGGGATCCTAAACTGACTGAAGATATTTTTCCATACAAAATCGATGACCACCTTGTGGTCATTGGTTCAGGTAGGAATTGCCTCGATCCACTTGGACACATAATCAATAGTGACTTGAATATCTGGTGTCCAAACAAAGGAAGAGTCATATGAAGTCAATGGCCAAAACAATGAAGATTTCGACGGGAAGAATCAGGTTTTAGGGCATCATATCTCTCTTGGCTATGCTGCCGAGTACCTAGCATCAGGAACATGATCGTGAGAAGTCTTAGGAATATTAGAATAAAGAAGGCCAATAAAACCTAGACTGAAGAATTTTTGCTGTCGTTTTCTTCCTGGAAAAGTGTCCACTACACACAAATGCATGGCAGAACTCGAGTATACTCTAAAACTCATCTTTTAGAGCACATTGGCAAATAATTTGATCAATGCCGATGTGATACAGCTCGAGATCATCCCAAAAGTAATATTTAGACTCAAATGTAAGTCTATCTCGTTGTTGCTTAGTCCAGTCCTAGGAGACTTGGCCAACAACCAATAGTTGATGATGTTCACAAACCAAGGGGTTTGTCGAACACCCAAGACTGTAAGAATAGTCGCGTTCAAAAAACTATCAGAAATTGGAATATCCAGATGAGGAGAATCAATTAGGATTCTCGACAGATGATCCGCCACTACATTTTGTGCCACGATTTTATCTTGAATCTCTAAATCGAATTGTTGAAACAAAAGAATCCATCTAATGAGCTAGGACTTGGCATCCTTTTTGGCCAAGAGGTGTTTCAAGGTTGAGTGGTCGATATAGATAATGACATAAGATCCTAACATATAAGCCTTGAATTTCTCAAGAGCAAAGACTACAACTAGTAATTCCTTCCCAGTGATGGTATAATTCTAGTAGGCCTCATCTAGAGTCTTGCTAGAGTAGTAGATAATAGTGGGCTTCTTATCCACTTTTTGACCCATGATAGCCCTGATCGCATAATCAGAAGCGTTGGTCATAATCTCAAATAGGGTTGTCCAGATTGGTGGTTGCAACACCAGGGCACAGGTGACTGCCGTTTTTAATAAATCAAATGCCTTGCAGCGCGATCCATCGAACTCGAATGGATTGTCTTTGGCCAAAAGATTGTTCATGGACCGAGCAAGAAGTCCTTAATGAATCTTCTATAGAAGCCCATGTGACCAAGGAAAGAGTGAATCTGTTTAATAGATGTGGGTGGGGGAAGTTCAAAAATAGCATCAACTTTGGCTTTATCAACTTCAATCCCCTTAATAGAGGCTACATGACCCAAGACAATGCCTTGTGTTATGAAGTGACTCTTCTCCTAGCTAAGGACCAGTCAAGTTTTAATACATCTCTTTAGGATCAATTCCAAGTTAGCTAGGAAGGAATGAAAAGAATCTTCGAAAATGGAGAAATCATCCATGAACACCTTATGATAGTCCCCCACCATGTCCGAGAAGATGGCCAACATGTAACTTTGAAAAGTCACAGGTGCATTGCAAAACCCAAAGGGCATTCTATAGAATGTAAAGGTTTTGTAGGGACAGGTGAAAGTTATCTTTTCCTAGTCTTTGGAATGGATAGCAACCTTTTTATATCTCGAATAACCATCCAAGAAACAAACGTACTTCTGGCCGACTAACTGTTCAAGAATCTAGTCAATGAAGGGTAAGGGAAACTGATTCTTTTTTGTGGCTGTGTTCAGTTTCCTATAATCAATACAGACTCTCCAGGAGGAAGCTAAACGGGTAGTAATGGATTCCCCTTTCTCATTGGTCACCACAGTTATCCTCTCCTTCTTGGGAACAATCTATACGGGGCTAACCCATGAACTGTTAGAGATTAGGTAGATAATTCTTGGATCGAGACACTTAATAATTTCTTTCTTAACCACTTCTCATGTATTAGGGTTTAGCCATTTCTGCATCTCGTGAGAATGGCGGGATCCATCTTCCATATAAATCCACTGATTATAATACGCAAGCTTGATCCCTCTAAGGTCCTGTATTGTCCAACCAATTGCCCTTTGTTTTCCTTAAGGACCATAATCAATTTTAGCTCCTGCTCCTTAGTTAATTTAGCACTGATAATCATTGGGAGTATCTTTTCATTTCCTAACAATTCATATTTTAGATTTTCAAGCAATGGTTTCAATTCCAGCTGGGGCGGGTTTAGAATAGAGAGTAAAGAAGATACTGGTGAAGACTTAGCAGGATAGTCTAGAAGAAGAGGTTGGGAGTGAACAAAATCAATAACCTCTTCGCGGTATAGCGGGTCTGCCATAGAGGGTTGTGGGTTGGGATTGCATGTGTCATTGGAATCCTTGAGTACATTAATCAACATGCAAGTTTCAACATTGTAATCGGTATCCTCTGTAAGCACCACTGTTTTGATGCGCCAAAATTATGCTTATTGCTAGACTAACATTTCAGGACTATCTCGGATTAAAGCGTCTTTCAAGATAGTTGCTCATGTGTGTCTCAAGCCAAGTGAAGATAGTTGCTGATGTGTGCTTTTGTATCTTTATTTGAGTTTAGGACATTATTGTAAAGAACCTCAAATAAAACTCAAAAATGAAATTTCTCATATCATTTTAAAACCAAATTTTCGAGGATATTAATCAACCAAAATACTTTGATCGACCAACCAACTTCATTAACTGATCAAATCAGCTTATTTTAGGAAGTTGATAAATATCCTTTTGATCGACCAACTAAGTAAATTGATCGATCAATTAGTGATTGACCAACCACCATAATTGATTGACCAAATTACCTTTTGATCGACCAATTAACCTTAATTAATCGACTAATTTAACTTCCTATTCAGGCTAAACTTTTAGTATAAATAGAGGTCGTATGTAGCCCATCAAAACACAACTTTCAAAAAGAAATACCTTTCAAAACGTACTACTTCTCGTGCTTATTCCAAAGGCCTCCATGCCACATTCTTCACGTTCTTCAAAAGCACGATGCCTCGAACCTCTGCGAAAAATTCGATTTGATCCTTTATTGAGGTTCCATATAAGTAATTTCGATTATTCTATCTTGTTGCTTTGATTTACGGATCCCAAGATTGTTAGGAAGATCCATGGTTGTTGTTTTTGCTTCTCTTTAGGATAAAAAGAGAAGTGGTTGTAAGAGGTTGTGCCACCCTCATTCAAGTGGTATAGTTAGTGATTGACTAGCTTGGACAAGTTGGAAAAATTCTAAGCTGAGAGGCTTAGGTAGTGGTTTTCACCCGATTTGGGTTTCCACTATAAATCAGGTGTACTCTGTGCTTAAATCTCATGATTTATTTTTTATCTGTGTATATATATTTTTTAAGGTGATACTATTCACCCCTTCCCTCTAGTATACGTTGCAATCCATAGGATATCCTCCTACTCTCATCCTGAAGTTCCTCAATACATCTACAATCCTCAAATTTGTTTATCGCCTTCAAAATGTCAAGTTTCAACTTTCTATCTCCAAAGGCGATTTCCATGCTATCATTCTCACAATTAATATTGGCCTTGGTGGTAGCTAGGAACAGACGCACCAGAATGATGAGTGTGTTCCTCAATTCTTCAAGTACATCCATGTTAAGGACTAGAACATCTACAGGAAAATAGAAGACCTTAACCTTGTTGATTACATCCTCAATAATGCTCTTCGGAGTGGTGACCGAGTGGTCCACTAACAGGAGCATTACTGAGGTTGGCTTAAGTTCACCTAACCTAACCTTTTCATACAGGGAAGTCGGGATTAAGTTAATGGATGCACCTAGATCCAATAGTGCCTAATCAAAAGTGTAATCCCCGATAACACATGAAATCAAGGGGCACCTAGATCTCTCTTCTTTTGAGGAAGGTGATGCAGGATAACAGACCTAACCTTCTCAGAGAGTATCACCTTCCTTGGGGTGGGTTTCTTCGACTTACGCTTCTGCGTGCACAAGTCCTTTAAGAACTTAGCATAAGTTGGGATATGCTTAATAGCATCGAGAAGCAGGATGTTGATTTCTACACATTTCAATATATTCAGATGTTCCTCATTGCTATCTTTGAGTTTCTTCTTCCTGGACTTTAGTAAGGCTTCAGGGAACGGGATATGGGTAAGGTTTTCTGTTTCGAGTTCCTAAGCCTTAGTCTCTTCTTCGATTTTCTCTGTTTCTTTTTCAAGCTCACCAGGGTTTTTTTTGTTGGATGAAGGTAATTCTAGGTCCTGGGTTTGCCTTTCACTCCTCAAGGTAATAGAGTTTGCAAATGCATACAGGTTCGGGTCTTGGGGAGGGTTAGGAAAGATAGGAGGGGCTTGGTTAGCCAAATAACCAAGATTAGAAGAAGGAACCTGCTCAATCACCTGAGCATGTGTGTGTGGGTCCCTCTGATTCTCGTACCTTTAGGCTCTATTGCCCTGATTTGTAGATTTCAAGGGTTGGGTACGGGTTGAGATGATAAAGATCCAGGCTGTCAATTGTTAGTAATGAGCTTGAATTGCAAGTTGTCTAGAAAGGTTTTCATCTATTGCATAAGCTAGACCATAGATCCTTAAATTTATATTAGCCAGACTTGTGGGTTGTTGGGATTCCAAGATGGCTGATTAACCTGACTCGGGGTTAGCTAGGTGTATACATGACCCTGACCCTAGGTCTCTATGGTTCATAGTTGCTAGGTTGAGTTTGGGTCTACTGCCCTTGATTCTTCTCGGAGAAGTTAGGGTGGTTCCTCAACCTAGGTTATAAGTGTTGGAATACGAGTTGGACCTAGCGTTCTCCTACATAGCCTAAATATCCTCTTAAGAAGAGGATGAAGGGAAGGAAGGATCAGAAAAATGGGATCAAAGGCCCCAGTCTAGAACCCATAGGGTTCCGAGAAGTATTGGCTTGTAGGTTGACTCGACTCTAGTTGGTCCACAAACTCCCATCCAATGGGAGCTTGTGAAGAATGGAATCCCGAACTCTATGATTGAGTGGATCTAGAAGTGTTTCTAGAATTTCTGGCCATCCACTCTTCCATTCGTTTTGCAACCAGATCCAGCTTATTTAATTTATTACAGATTAATTCCATATCAAATGTATGAGAATCTTGAACCTCATTGGCATTTAATCTGGGTTGCTGGGATCGGTTGAATGTGTCTATGGTGGCATGGTTTATAGAGTTCTCGCTCATGTCCTTGAACAAATCATACATGCTATCTGTGTCTTTGTTGAGGAAATTGCCTCCATAGGAAACATCCACGTGATTACAGAGTTGATCCATCAACCCGTGATAGAAAATCTACACAAGTTTCCATTTAGGAACTTCATGGTGTGGACACTTCCACAATAAGTCTTGGAATCACTCCCAAGCACCATGAAGCGGTTTCCCCGGCCGTTGGGTGAAAGCGATAATAGCCCATCACAGAGCATTGGTCCCCCTGACTGGGAAGAATTTCTTCAGGAAGGTCGATTTAAGATCTGTCCATGTAGCTATTGATCTTCCTATTGTGCAGTACTAATGTGTGGCCTTATCCTTGAATGAGTGGGGGGAAAGCCTCATGATCATCTACTCGTCTACATTCCTGGCTTTGGTGGTTTGAACCAAAGTGGTCGGATCCTCAAAGTGTCGGAATGAGTCCTCAGAGCCAAGCCCATGAAAATGTTTGATCAGGCTTAAAACCTCGGGCTTGATCTCTACATCACCAGTAGGGATCATAACGTCGTGTTACGACTTGATTCCCAGATCCCTACATGACCTGAGACCGGCTCGCCTCGACTAATCCCAAGACCCAGTCGTCCAACAAGAAATAACCAAAAAGTAGGAAAGTAAACTACATTCATATATGCAATATAACTAAGCAGTAAAAACGTAAAGGAAAGTAAAACTGTTGTTCCATTACATACCACCACAACAACAAGACAACGGAACGAAAGTAAACAGTAGAGACAACAGTAACTGAAAGTCTAATACTTACTACAACAGGAAAGAAACAACAAAGAAGTGCTGAAAACTATGGCTGGGCTTAACTGGGCCTAGCACCCTCTGCAGCCGGAAGCTCGGGCTGCTCAACACTTGATCCTGAACAGTATTATGAAAAGACAGAGTCAACGAATGCTGAGTAGAGTGGTATCTATACTATCTAAAACAATAAAAGCAATAGGTTCAATTCTTTTATCTATTTATCTGTTTTATGTGTATTTCCTTTTTATCCATTTTCCTTAAACACCTAGATATTCTTGATCTTGCATGTTCCTTGTGGGAACGATCTTGATTGCAGTCTTTTCCGAAGAGTAGAAGGTACACGTGATGCTCTCCTGGTTGGGAGAGTCCCCCGTGGTAGCCCTATACCTAGTCAAGCACCCCAAGGTCACTGTCAAGACATAGCGGTGACTATGGCACGTGTGAAAAGTGCACGGGTAGCTACCCCGCACTGACACGCGGTCAGTCATTTCTGCTAGCGGGTACACCCAAAGTACAGCACGGAACAATATAGGGTCTTGCCCTCTCAGAATAGGGGTCTCGCCCCTCAGAACCAAACAGGGATCTCGCCCCTCCACAGTCGCGCACCCTCGTCTGACTACCTCGGTTTGCCCAGAGGGCCTAACAAGTCGGTGTAGGGTGGCTAGCTGAACCCCGGGCCCCATGGGGTGGCTAGCTCTCTCCCAACACTAGTAGCTCGCCTCGGTCCCACGTACACGAGGGCCGACAGGAGTCGGTGTAGAGTGGCCAATCCTAACCCTGGGTTTCAACCCAAGGGCGGCTAGCTCCGCTCTACACAAAAAGGGGACAGTCGCTCTACTTGGTTCCACGTACTCAAGGGCCAACACACTTCCCGTCTACATTCAATATTTCCACCAAACCACAGGAGCTCTACTCCTAAATTCCCTATAGGGTTCATGCTCATGTTCACCTCATTTATTCCGATCCAGATCCCACCATTCACAATTCAGTTCTTATTTATATACAGGCAGCTTGTGTTTCCATAATTCAATACATACAACTGGTGATTTCACAGGTAATTGTTCATAAATTACAAGTAGCTCATAATTATAATGCAGGCCAGTGCTAACAGTTTAGCTAAATCATGCATGCAAGTATATCATACAGCACAAAAGATTCATTCATTCCTCTATCCTAGGGTTCCATTCGGCTATTTCCATAAGCACATTCTTATTAAATATTATTAACAGAAGTAAACCACTCTACCAGACAATTCGGGAGTAATGGGGGCTCGAACCGCAAACCCAGGCGTCTCTGCGAGCCCTAAACACGCAACAGGCTGAAATCCTACACCAGGGAATGCATCACAAGAGGGTTCAGAACAGTGTACAAAGGTCTTTAGTACGTAGAGAAACTCGCAAGGAAACTACAGGTACTTCATTTGCGTAAAACAGACCCCGATCGGACCCCAAATGGGTCAAAAATGTGCCTACTATCCAAAATCAGACGTCTGGGAACATGTCCAGATGTCTTAAAAGGTACCAGAACCTTACCTTAGGTTCCTATGATGTCCTCAGATGTCCAGGCCTCCTCTGTGATCGTCTGAATGTAGTTCCAGACGTCGGACCATGCCTCCAATCGTGTGGGAGCACCTCCAGACGTCTGGTGATCTGATCAGATGTCCAAAAGTGCGTAAGAGAGTGTTCCACACTGCTTCCCAAGGTTGCTCTTATGTACAACACTCGCAGCCCCCAAATTAGACCCGACATTCGTCTGCGGTGAGGCTTGCATGGCCGTAACTGCGAAAAAGAACGTACCTTCGTGATCAATGAGCTTTCAGACGTCTGACCTTAACTCCAGATGTTCAGGTGCTTCGTCAACTGTCTGGACTCCACTCCAGACGTCTAGTACTGGAAAATTTTCAATACCAGAACTTGCTCCCAGCGCTCTCTGCCATGCACCTCCTCGCGTCGCTGTAGCTCCAGCCGTTGCAGATGGTCGAGGCTACCTCCCCGGGATCTCTCCTCCCGCATGCACCCGCGGTGGTCATGCGAGCTCTTCTGAGCTTCCACTAAAGCTCTCCGACCTTGGCCTCCTCCTCCTCTTCTCATACTCTCCTCCTTCTCCCTCTCACTCTCCTCGCTCACCTCCTCCCACCACTCCTGCAGGCTCTGAAGGTGACAGTGGTGGTGTGTGGAGTGGAGAGGAGAGGAGGGGAGGGGCTTAAATAGGTGGTGTGGGAGTTTTAGGGTTCGAGGAAAGGAGGAAAGGAGAGAGAGAGAACGTTCTGCACGCCGCCCGTGCGCAGAGCGTATAGTGCGTACAAGAATTTCAATTTCAGACGTCCGGGAAAGGGTCCAGACGTCTGGACAGACGTCTGATTGAGACTTCAGACGTCTTAAAAGGCTAAAAGTGTGACAGGTCTTTACACGTTGGGATGATCCCCATAATTAGAAGGATCATGGAAATCCTTCAAGGGCTGAGTGCCCTGACCATTCATTCACTAGAACCACTCTTACGTCTGCTATAATTGGTCCAACTACCTTTGAAGCAGTTCCTACTGGTTTAAAGGTGAAGGAGGTGGTGGTGGGTTGTCAACCACGGGATCTACTTGGCTGTAACTTAAGCTACACCTCCTAGAATGGTCTAATGGTCCTTCCAAGCGATGATTCAATGACCTCCTTCTAAGCATGCCCTGGAAGGAAGTCGGAAGGATGGGAAAATAAAGCCCTGCAACACAAGAAATACAAGCCTGTCCTTAGATTGGGTAGCCTAAGGACCTATGCCTTAGAGATGTAATTCTACCCGCGAACCGAATTTCGTGTTGCCCTTAATTTGAAAGTTGTTTAAGTTGGATTGGCAGAGCAAGGGGAGAGTGTCTTGAAGGCCACTAATTATGCCAAACCCTTGCTGGCTTAAGTCGTTTGATAGTCAGGATCACCAACCTAGCACATTTCGGAAAAAGCAGACGTCACTAATTCAAATCATGATCTGAATAACGCCTTGAAATGGACTCAATGAATCCTAGGGCCAACGTCTACTCAATCTTAATTCAGTCTTGGGATAGTGGCTCTCTAGAATATGATAGGCCCTTAAGAATGGGTTGTACACTTAATGATCAATTAAAAAGTGTGTGCGTGCACAACCAGGGTTTTCAAACAAGGTTGTTTGATATTTGTCTTTTAGGGTTTAACCTTGTGTAGTACCTTTTTGGATTCAATTGTTAGGTTTATTCAATCAGGTTCAGTGAAGCACACCAAGTTTTGAAAGCACATGTGAAGATATATTCCTTTAAAAATCAAAGATTAATGTGGAGTTCGTAGTTTATCCCTACAATTGAGTCCTATGGAGCAAGCTACTAGATGAATCAATTTTAAGTTAAGTGGTGCAGTCCAAATAGATCAAACAATTGGCCTGTTGCACCACTGATTAAGGCACATAGAAATGATTAACCTATTCTAATTTCTACTTAATTATGTATATGTTTAGAGTGTACCAGCTCCATAGGTCAGAATCCCAGTTGAGTAATAAAATTAGAGCAGTCGTGCACCTCAAATGTGTGGGTGTTTAAGGTGTGTTAATTTTAATCCAATCCCACAATCAGAGAAGAATATCTTTTTGTATTTTTTTATATGTAGGTGTGAGGTGACAAACAAACACCATAATCTATCCTAGGGTTTATAAAAATTCCTAGGTTGATTCAAGTTTGAGTTATTAATGTGAAGAAGCAAAATCTAATGGGTGGGGAAGCGGGGGTAGGCGTACAAAACCTCCACCAGCACTTTATTCTGATCTTCTTGCTTTGGCTTGCCTCAGAAGAATACCTACAATCATAGTGGGAAAGAAGAGAAGTGAAATAGAATTTAAGCAAGTGCAGGCGAACATGGAAAATCAAAGCTCGTTTCCTCCTCAGTAATGGTGCTAAAATGATGAGTGAGAACTCGTGCGAGAAAATAAGTTGGGGTTTCAGGAAAGAGAAACCCACGTCATCGTATTTGTAGGCTCCGCATCTACTGATTCATATCCATCAACCCACCAGACTGATTGGGTTTGGGCTTCATCATCAGCCTATTGATCTGAACAAGCACCTAGTTGGACCAACCAGGCTATTGATCAAGGTGCTTATTCTACAAAACTCCTTTGATTTGACCACCCTTTCTCCTTGATTACTTTCTACTCAGCTGAAGGCATTGAATTTAGTGTTTAACGTGAGGCAACCTGTCATTCAAAAAACCCGAGACCCTTCTAGTTATCTTTTTGAGCTACACTCCTACTGCACTATTGAGTTTAATTTTAGAATAACTGACTCCACCTTCGGTACTTGTATCAAAGTTTAAAATCGTCTGCAACAGTCATCTCGACCCATTCACCCATCCTTTAATCCTATTCTAATCCTTGAAACAAACATAATTTGTACCCTCTTGGTTTACAATGAGACATTGCAAAACTTAGGCATGGGGGGGTGTTAAAGTGCAAACATATGGAAATTGAATTCTCTGAAGGGTTCTCACAAAAAATATACATATTCAAAAATGTTAAAAAATAAAAAAATGAAAAAAGAAAAAAATGGAGGAAAGGGGAGGAAATTTTTGTAAACTCAAATGCAAATCTTTCTTGAGGAAAAAAAGGGAAGGAAATTCAAATGTCAAAAAGGAGCAAAATCAAAAGCAAAACAACAATGATAGTCAATAGTAATTGATTGTGGAATGTACTTAAGTTCTAGACTTAATCAAAAGAAAAATTAAGTCCTGAAATGAAAGAGACAAGGAAATTAGTATTAGTGCTGATCTTAGTCCTCTTGGGCTTGTTTTAGGGCTTAAACATTCACGTATTCGTTAAGATTCGGATTAGTCCTTAAGAGGTTGAGGAGAATGCGAGGCTGATGTAGTAGGTCTAAGGCTTAGGATTATTCGGTCCCGTTGCCTACCCTTTGGTTTGCCAGACTTGGTAACCTAAAAACCCAAAAATCATACACTAAGTCTGGTTCAGTACACTTAATAAAGAAAAAACCTGCCAAAAGTGCTCTGTTCTGAAAAACCATCACGAAAATCTAGCATAAGAGCGGCTCGAAAACACAAGTTGATTAGACGAGTTCTTGGTGCGGAGAGGTAGGAAATTCCCCTTGAAGATGCATAATAATATACCGTCTCCGTGATGCTTGTCTCCTAGGATATTTGAATATCCTACCGAGGGCATGTAAACACCTTATGCTGGTTCAGTTGCAATGGGCGAGATTATCCCGAAATGTTGATTGGTAGGGACTGAATTTAGCTACAGAACACCATGGGTGGAACTATCTTGAAGTGTCAAAAGCCATGGTTTTGGGAGTTGCCATGCGCGATGCTATCCCGAAGCATCGAAAGCTAGGGACCCTTCGAGGATTGATGGTGGGAACAAAGAATTCGATACAGACCGAGTTTAGGGCCAATTCGAGGCTGGATCTAGGGAAATCTAAAAAGAAAAAAGAGAGAAAACTTTCCAAACAAAAATCCTTCTATCTCTCTCTTATAAAAAATGCACTGGCAAACTAAACCTAGACATGCTGCATTCTACGCACGGGTGCTTTAACCACTGGGTTCAACGAACCTTTAGGTAGTTTTTGCGAGCCTTAGAAACCTTCGCAGTAGACTCAGGCTAAAGCTGGTCAGGTCTGGATCTTGATTGATACTTGAGTACCTCTAGGCCTATTGTTTCCATTCTGACCTAATTTCTAGAGAGTAGAACAAATCAGGCATCTAAACTTCAATGCATGGTCTAGAACTCTAGTTCTTTCCATAAAATTTTACTAAGGGACTAACAAAAAGTTAGGCATGAAAGTATGATGGTAACACCATCATGAGTCATAACTATCTTTAATTAGTCATAATCAAAAGATAAACGCTCCTACATAATTATCGGAGAGTCGTAATTCACTGCAAATCCATTATGAGAGACATGCATTAAAATATGGTTAATTCTGCAGTTTTAACAACATATCATGAATGTAGAATAATCACAGGGTTTTCCAGTGGTTAATCTAAGGTCTAATGAGCATTAAAGTCTAACAAGAGGGTCCACATAGACACAAACAAGGTTTCACGCACTTCGAGAACTAATTCATATCCCAAAACCCTAATTTCAGACCTACTTGAATTATTGAAGTTATGGTTAGGATAAATTACATCTAAACCCTCCAAATATCATAGAGCAATATTCCATGAGATTTGATATCCTTGATTTGACATTTGGAACTCATTTTGACCTTAAATAGAGTCAGACACAGTTCTATCCAAATTTAGGTTTCTACGTAAATTACCCAGGCAAACTTGGTAAAAAATAAAATACGACTTCAATATTAAATTCTTTGGGTCCAAATTAGATTTGTACAAAAATTTGGAGCCAATCAGAGATCATCTTAACCTAGTTTACATTTTAGTCCAGTAAGAGTCTTTCTTTCTTAATTAACCCCTCAGCTTTCAAAATCCTTGCAAATAGCCCCCTAGGTTTGTTGTCTTCGTCACAAGCAGGTCCTTGCCGCCATTGGAGGTCAACTGACCTCCAGGTGACATTTGAGTACTCCTAAACCTACTCGAATCTTCATCAAATCCCACCAAATTTGGTAGGATTGATGTTCACACCTTGGAGAATTGTTTGGGACCAGTCTTGGATCCCAAATCGCATTTGATTGACTGTGTGAACCCACGAGATCAGTGGGTGTTTTCTTGAATCCTAAGCAAGCCAATTAGGCTTATTTTCTGTTCTAGAGCTCACCCTGAAGCTCTATAAACTTCCTCATGCACAACCGCTACAAATTAGCTCGATTTTGGCTGCACATCTTCTCCAAAATTCCCTCTTCAGCCACCTCCACTGTAGCTCCGACAACCCCTCTCCAACCTACTTCTTCGCCCGCTACCACATACCATAGGCAGCGGGAATCTTCTTCGCTCATTCTTCCGCTCCTCGCAATACCTGCAAGAGCTCTCCAACTCCATCCTCGCCGATCTCCCACCCCAGAGGATTCATCTCCAGCGCCGGCCAATCAAAGTCGGTGCCTCTCTTTCCCTTTCAACCGTTAGCTAGGATCCTAAACTCTTTCTCTCCCTCTTTAGGTTAGAACCACTCTGTCCCCACTTCAAATCGACTGCCAACTCGCCCGCTCCCTCTCCGTCTTCCCTACGTCCAGCGTACCTCCGGCTTGACCAACCACCCTCCACAAGCCACCAAACACACCCACTGCACCTCCAAAAGCTCTGCCTCCTCCATCCGCAAAAAACCCCTCTCCTTATTCCACAATTCATGCACTCAACGCCTCCACCAGACACCTCCTTACCCATTCACCCCTTTCGCCTCCGTTTGGCCACCACACACCCTAATTCACCATGAAACCACCACCACCACCTTCACCATCCTCCGGCAATCTTGTTGAACCTTCTAATTGGGCCTTTTGATCCCGTGTTCATGTTTGTAGGTATCGTCCCTGCTTGTCTTCATCGCCATCATCTCTGGTGTCATCTATTGTCTGCTGACTAACACACACCCTGCAACCACTCCTAATTGATGTTGGAGATCTTTAGGAGCAACACTACATCTCATTTAAAGAGAGGGACTCCAGTAGTAGCTCGATTAAGGCGATGAAATCCCAGCAGCTCCACGTGAAGGAAGCCCCTTCACATAGTCATACATCGTGGGATTTCAGACCTAACGCAGCGGATATATTGATTTTGTGTTCTGGGCTCTTTGCTTCAGAACACGGGGTGAGGTCCCCTTTACCATGCTTATGCTCACTCCTCGGTCATCATACACGCCCTATGACCCTAGTCAAACCCGATTACCCACTTACTCGTATTCGGATCCGAATAGCACTGAGTTGAGAGAGAAGAGAGGAACTTGTGACGAGGGGGGAGGGTTTTGCTCTTGAGGGCTTGGCCTTGTGTTGAAGAGAAAGAGATCTCTCTCTACACTTAGTTGCTAAAGGAAGTTGGTTCCCTTGTGCTGTGAAGTAGGAAAGCCTCTAAAGAAGAAGGGTCCTGCCTGTGCTTGAGAAGGAAAGAGAAGGCATTGAAGAAAAAGAAGGCTTGAAAAGATGCCTTAAGAAAGAAGAAAAGAAGGCCTTGAAGAGCCCTGTGCCTTCTGTGAGGCACTCTGTTAATGTGAAGGATAAGTTATCTGATGCTATATGCTTGTCGTCTAATCTGAGTTGATGATAGCATTATTATATTATTTAAGTATTATAGTTAACATTCATGAAATTGAGTATGAGATATATGCTTAACCTAGATAAATAATTGGTAATTCAAATCACCATTATTTTATCTTTCTATTCTTTTTATCTCATCATCAGAATATCAATTTGATCAGTTTTATTCATTGAATATCTTTTTTGTGATCAATTGATTGTGCTCATTTATTTTAAATAAACATTATTATGTGAATTTCATATTTGCTCCCTATAATCGACCTCGGACTCTTTTTTTATTTTGAGTTATATATTTAATTATTTTCAAGCGATTGAAGCTTTGCTACGACGATTACTCCTTAAAACTCTTCGATAGCTTGACAACACATATTGCAAACTTTTTAGCAACAGAACAAATCCCCTCTAACTGGCCAAAAACCAAATGGGACAAGTGATGAGAACCTCATCATTAACCCTAACTAGCACAATCTAACCCAGATATGTAAGAAAAAGCTCCTACATAACCCAAAGAAAGGCTTAACTCAGAGAATTCTGAGTTTAAGAAGAAAACAAATCATAAGGGGTAAAACTACAATTTCACCAACGTAGTTTGCAAACAGGGTAATTAAGGGTCCAAACACAGGTCAAACAAGCCTAATAAGAAAGAAAGTGGGATGGTCAGATCTAAAAAGGGTTATAGCAACTTTAGGAAATTAAATGACATTCAATAACCCTAAATAAACCCACTTCAATTCACGAGGTTCGAGGTAGGATAAAAATCAACTAAGCCCTCTAAAATTCATAGAAAAATAATCTCTAGGGTTTAGAACCTTCAATTGGGCCTTAGAAACCCATTTTGACCTACAAAGAGAATCTTGCCCAATTAATGACTTAATCTGGGTTTTTACGTAAATTAGCCAGTCAAACATGGTCCAACCTAGAAATAAAATTCACCATTAAAATCCTTAGGTTCAAATTAGTCTTGTATAAAAACTTAAGCCTAAGAGGAGACCTCCTTGACCGACTTTACAATTTGGTCATCTTCATTTACTTTTTGACCCTTATCTTTCGAAACCCTTACATTTTGGCCCCCAACTTTTTCGTCGTTCTTTGCAGAACAGTCCCTCCTGCAAAACTCTACGTAGCACCATGCTCCGGTGACTTTGCGCGGAGCATGGCGCCGCGCAGAGAGGGGTGACCGCCCTGCAAAGCAGACGCGGGGTTCCCTACAACGTCCTCTGTCGCAAGGACCCGGCCATGCTCTCTGCCGGCCCCCATACCTTCTGTGCGAACGCATGGAAGGTATGGGTCCCCTCTCCGGCCACGTTCCGGCGAGGCTGGCTCGTCGCCAGCCCGCACCTCCCCTTGCGCCAGCCCCTTTTTAAGGACCGGCACCCCCTGTCGGTTCCTCTAAGCTCTCTTTGACGGAGAACAACCCCCCACTTCATCTCCTCCCCCTTCGTCAGACGGCCCGCAGCTTCCGGCGACCTCCTCGTCGCTCTGCCGCCTTACCTGCAGTAGGGTTCTCCTAGCCCTCTCATCTGTGCCATGCTGCACCCGCCGGCACCCTTCGCCTGCTTCCTCGTCGCCGCACTCCTCCAGGTTCCTTTCTTCCCCAGCTCCGGTAGGTACGAGCCGGTGGCTCTGCCCTCCCCCTTCGTCCAAAACCTAGGTAATTAGCTTCCTCTCCTCCTCCCTTACATTTTCCCTTTCTCAATTTGTCTTTTCGCCTCACCGCACACGACTTCCACCCCTGCCTGCTCTGTCTCCGACCACCCTCTCCGGCGAGCTCATCCCACCTCCACAGACCTTCTCACCCCTCACCGACTACCCTAAAAGCTTCCCCTCACTCCACTCAACAAATCCCCCCTTCCCATCCACTGCCAGACGCCACCCGACGACCCCCCGAACAGACCCATCTCTCCAGCCACAGTCCAACCTAGGGCTACCACCATACGCCGCCTCACGCCTCGCCACCACCCGCACTGCCTTCGCTGCACTCCGGCGAAGCTCCCTGCATCCTCTGATTGGGTCGAGAGGTCGTATTCTTGTTTTCAGGTCGACGACCCTTCACCGCCATTATCGAGCTTCTGGAGCTCCTTCACCTGCAGCTGCAAGTGCCCTCTCACCCAGGCTCACGCCCCAGGACGCATGGCTTGCCTTCGCGAAGCATCCCAGGCCTGCAGCTGGGGCGAAGGCCTCGCGTGCTGCTGCGATTGCCTGCAGCTTCCTCAGCTGCAGGCACCAATTTGGGTGGGACATTTAGTCCCATCTCGGCAGTTCTGGAAGCGTCGCAGCCAAATAAATGGAAAAAGTGTTGTAGGCTTATCTCCTTCAAACACAGGGGTCAGGTCCCTCACGCACGCCGCGCGCCACGCTCTCACCCTCGCACGTGCTCACGCCCTGCGGCTCTGGGCCGGATCCGATTACCCTAACCCGTGCAATCCTCGCCCACCACCCCACGCCGGTGGGCCTGGTCCTGGGCGCGATAACCGTACCCGAATACCCGGCTCTGGGAGAGTAATCCTATGAGAGAAATCTGAGAGAGAGAGACGTGGGGAAGGGTAGAGGTAGGTTTTGCTTTCTAATCCTTGTGTGAGCGTGCAGGAACAGAGAGAAGAAGGAAGGAAGGAAAGAGGAAGGAAGGCGGCCGAAGCCTTAGCTGCTCAGGTAGAGAGGAAGAAAAAGAAGCAAGAGAGAAGAAATAGAAGAAGAGAAGCACTGTAGCAAACCTACAGTTAAGTCGTCTGACCACTGCATCAGACGACGGTTGAGCAGCGGCCAGAGGAGATAAAGCAAGAGAAGAAAGAAGAAGGCGGAAGAAAAAGAAGTCAGAAGAAGAAGATTGTCACATCCGCAGAAGAAGAGAAGAAAAAGAAAGAAAGAGAAGAATAAAGAAAGAACAGAAGAAGAAGAAGAAGAACTCTGCAGAAGAAAAGAAGAGGCACAGCCATGAGCAGAGAAGAAGAAGAAGAAAAGAAGAGCAGCTGAAAGAAGAAGGAAAAGGAGAAGAGAAGAAGAAGAAGCCAAGACAAGCACCCTCTCTCTCTTTCTCTCTCTCTCTCCCTTATTTTTGTAATCTAATAGAGAACCTTTGTATTTCTAGAATTCCAGTAGCACCCTAAGTTTGACCTCGGGAAAACCATTTCCGAGTAAAAAAATTTGTAATGATAACATGGTAGCTGTCTTATTACTACAATGACTGTAACTTAACAAACACAAACAAGCTAACTGGACAGCTAGACCGTTGTCAACAAGTTCTTTGCTAATATCAAATATTATTTTTGGGAGGAGCCTGACCTTTCCCGCATTTGTGCTGATCAGGTCATTCGACGGTGTGTACCCGACTCAGAAATTCATGATATTCTGACACAATGTCACTCCATGGCCTGTAGCGAACA
Organism: Thalassia testudinum; assembly: GCA_037157565.1. NCBI lineage: Eukaryota > Viridiplantae > Streptophyta > Magnoliopsida > Alismatales > Hydrocharitaceae > Thalassia > Thalassia testudinum. Next base: position 15,486,120 of record JAZHRO010000015.1, on the reverse strand, counting down.
TTTTTTGGGCAAGAAAACTGCAACTAAGATCCTCACTTCTGGATTCTTTTGGCCCAGCTTGCACAAAGATGCTCACTCTTTCATTCGGCCCTGTGTGCGTTGACAGAGCATCGGCAACATGACTCAGAAGGATATGATGCCCCTAAATCCAATCTTAGAAGGAGCATCGACTTCATGGGACCATTTATCAACTCTTGTGGGTATTTATAGTTACTAGTCGCAGTCAACTATGCATCAAAATGGATTGAAACAATAACTATGTGCACCAATGATTACAAGGTGGTTGTCGAATTCATCAAGAAAAATATTTTTTCGAGATTTGGCATTCCCAAGGTCATCATCAGTGATGGAGGATCACATTTCACTCACTCTCAATTCTATCACCTTCTTTCTAAATACGGGGTTAATCATAAAATTTCCACTCCCTATCACCCCTAAACAAATGGCCAAGCAAAAGTTTATAGCCGAGAGATTAAAAATATTTTGCAAAAATCAGCTAGGCCCAATCGTAAAGATTGGTCCAATAAATTGGATGATGCTTTATGGGCCTACCGTACCACTTTCAAAACTCTGCTTGGCATGTCTCCTTTCTGTCTGATTTTTGGAAAGGCATGCCATCTCCCGGTAGAACTTGAGCATAGAGCCTTTTGGGTAGTTAAACAATTAAACATGGATTTATCTGAAACCGGTAGCCATCGAAAATTGCAATTAATCGAATTGGAAGAATTACATAATTTCTCTTACAAAAACGCACAAATTTACAAAGACCGAACAAAGAAATTCATGATAAAAATATTATTCAAAAACATTTTGATGTCAATCAACTCGTTTGCCTTTTTCACGCCAAATTATGAATTTTTCCTAGAAAATTAAAATCCAAATGGATCGGCCTGTTTATTGTCCTAAATACATATCCATATGGTGTTGTTGATCTTTTAGATCCTAAGACAAATAGTACTTTTTAAGTCAACAACCAATGTTTAAAGCCCTATCTAGATAATGCTCTGAATCTCCCATCCGACATGATTGATTTAACCGACCTACCAGCTAATGATCCTTGATGCAATTCATGCCCGGCTGAATGGCAAAAAAGATAGCACTAAATGGGAGGTAACCCATCGTTTTCCCTGCTTTCCGTTTTTTCTTCCTTCAGAGGTTTTGACTATCCTGAATTTGACCACCTTCACCAAGGTAATCTCTCTTCCCTTCCTATTGCATGCGAGCATGCCATATCTTAAGCTTGGGGGGGTGGTTTTAAATTTTGACGATCAAATCAGGATTTTCAAAAACGAAAAACAGTCAATTTTCTTATTTCATTTTCTACATGCATACAAAAATAAATAAATAAATAAATAAAAATGTTGAAAACTTTTTTAAAAAATTTTGAAATCGGGACTAAGGTTGAAGATTCACTTCAAGGTACAATGGGATTTAATTTTTAACAAACTAGGGATAAGGATATAGATCTGATTATTAGAATTTCTAGGTCTATCTCTAGACTAGATTAGGTATCCTTCTTTAAATTCCACCTGAACTCATGATAATTCAAGTGACTTGATCTCATTTTCTGACTTGGAAAGCATCTCTTGCAAAATTTCTTGTGTCAAATTTCAAACACAAGCCAACACCTAAAAAATAATTAGAAATTAGAAAAACTCCTTGTTTGGCCTTAATAAGTCTAAAGCAAAACATTGGTTTGAGTTCCCACCCCCGAGAAGAAGGAAAACACCTCCTTCGAGGACGTGATGTCAACATGTTACTGCCTCGGCGTTGCTCTATATCTATATTCCATATCTTTAGACAGAGCATTAAGATGCATTTTGCAGCTCAAGTGTCTTGGACGGTGTTCTACCTATAGTGTTGGAGCAAGAGCTTGAGTTTGCTTGGAGCGCCCCTTTACACCGCATCGTGTTTTGGGGTTGTGAGCTCCCAGGTGGTGTCTTGGACAGTATTATCTCAAAGTGTTGGCGCCAGAGCCCCCTCAAGGATTGGTAATGGGAATGACGATCCTGAGACATCTGTTATAGGACTAAGCTAAGAATAAGCATGGGGGAGACAAAAAAAAAGTTTTAAATCAAAAACACGACCTTATAAATGTTGACTTTTCACAAGCATAGACACAAGGTTTTAAAGGATGTTGCAAGTTGCGAATTGGATTCAAGAGCCGGAAAAATCCTAATTATGAAAATTTCAGGTCATCTGAATTAACAAAGGGTTAATTTGAGAATTTTTGGAGGATACATTGATCCTGATTCATTTAATTTTTTGGATCAAAAAATGAATCCTATTGTTTACCTATAGCAAATCCCGTACCTCTCGTATTTTAACCAACCAAGGTCTCGTGATCTCCTTCTCAAAAGTTAAGAAAAAAAAGTTTTCCCAAAGAAACCGTTTTGTGAAAATTCATTTTGCTAAGAGACTAGCAAAAGATAAGCATAGGGGTGTGATAAATGCCAGCTTATCATCATTCTTATTCCCTAAAATAAACCTAGCTCTTAGGATTTTAACTCTGCAAACGGATTTTTGGGTTGCATTTAGGCATCAAATATGTTAAGCATGCATTGCATGATTTGTTGTGTTTTTAACATGTTTAGTTGAGTGTTAGGGATGAATAGATAGTCAAATTCCTAAAACCCTAGCACTCAAGAAGGCAACTGGTGAAGAGGAAGCTCAATCCAACTGGGACTTAGCCAGATCCAACTCATCATAGCTGAATATCAGCTAACTTAGGATAGGGTTAGCTCCATTAAGCTCCATTCAGCTCATCTTAGCTGAATGGTAGCTCAAGGTAGCTCATCTTATCTCAGCCTAACTCAAGTCAGCTTAGATCCAACTCAACTTAGTTGAGTCTAGCTCATCTCAGCTCCATTCAGTTCACTGGGAGATGTAACTAGCTCAACTAAGTTGACAAGAGTTCACTTTAGCTCAGGTTCAGCTCTCCCTAACTCCACTTAGCTCATGGTAGCTGAACTCCCTCCAGCTTAGCTACTACTTGTCAACTAGTAGGTCCAGCTCAGCCAAACTTCAAACAAGTTGAGACCAGCTCAACTTAGCTCAACTACTCAAGCTTAGCTACTAGCAGAAGAACTAGCTAGCTAAGCTGAGTAGTTGAGTCCTCATTAAGGCCTCTTCAGCAAGATCAGCTCCATTGCAGCTTCAGTTTAGCTCCAGACAACTCTTCCTCAGCTCCTCTTTCCTAAACCCTAGCTCCATCCTACCTCCTCCTCTACTCATCTACTAGCTAAGCTAGCTTAACTAGCTTAGCTTAGTTACACCTGAGCTCTCCTTGGCCATCCACCACCTACAATCTAACTCCACCTCATCACCTAACTAGTCCACCAAATAAGCTAACCACCTACACCTACTCCTACTCCAACTTGGCACCACCACCATCACAACCCTTCACCCCATAACTTCCACCAAAAGACACCATAGAGTTGGAGCCAAAATGACCTCAACCACCTTCCTCCTTTTGGTGCCAATTCTCCCTTTATCCTAGCCCTACACCTCATCACCTAAACCATCTCCACCCTCCATAAAGTGGCGCCAACAACCCCTTCTAGAAGACCCCTCCCTTGGCGCCAATTTTGGTGCCCTTTTAGCCTACATCCACCATCCAAAGCATCCCTCCTTTAGGAACCAATCAATACCCACCATTGGATCACACAACCACCTCCACAATTCATCTCCACCACCCATAAACTCCACAGCAAGAATGCCCCCTTCTAGAACGTATTTTTGGTGCCAACCCTAACCCCTATCTACACCCTCCATCCACACTACAAATCCATCTCCACCCTACACCCCAACCCATTCTAAAACCAACCACACTTGGCTCCAAAACAAGGTAGCACCACTACCCTGAATGGCCACCAATTGCCATCCTCATAACCCTTTCCTTGGTGCCAAATAAACCTAGCCCTAGGATCATCTAACCACCCTCATAAACCCATCCTAACCCTACATTTGTCCACACCAACCTCTCCCTTCGTAAGCCCTATATATACCGTCCATCCTACCACCACTAAAGTCATCCTTGGCTACATTAATTCCCACCTGGATACACCCTATATTCGGCCATAGGAAGGAGAGGAGAAAAGAACATTAAGGAGGTTATCCCTTGCCTCCTTGGTGCCTTCTTCTTCCCTTCTTCCTTGGTCCAAGCCAAGGAGCAACAACCCTAAGGAGGACAGCCAGGTAGAGGAGAAGAGCTAGGGTACATGCCTACCCTAGGAGGAGTTCTTGTGGGTGGACGTCCACCCTTGAGAGGAGCAAGGGCATGACCATCTAGGGCTTGCAAGGAGGAAGATCTCACCAACTTGAAGGAGCTTTTCAAGGAAAGAGAAGAAGGAGAACTTCTTTTCAAGCCCAAAAGCAACTGAGCTTGGAGCAAGAAGCTTCTCTTCTTCACCAACATCACTAGGAGGACTTGTGTTTTACTTTTTGTATTTTCTTTTTTTGAGCAGAAGCATTCATGCACTTGTTTTTTGTAAAACAAATTTCTGCTTAATTAAAGTTTCTTTCTTTTCAATTCTTGTTGCATCTCATTGCATGTTATTGCTTTTACCTTAGTGCACTCACACTCTTTCTCTAATTACCCTAGGTCTTCACATACCTAGGGTGAGCTTAGAGAAAGGAACTACCTATCACTTTAGTATTAATAATAGGAAGTTAGTTGCATCCATTTCCACTTTCTATTTCGTTGTCACCACATTATTTGTAAGTCCAAAAAAATCTTATATTCAAAAATCCAAAAAGAAAGTTGATTTCCTTATTGTTAAGCGAGAGTATTTAAAGTGTATTCTTGCCTCCTTGGACGACCCTAGATACCATCGCTATCTGGATTTATAAATTGTAAAAGCGATTGTAAATTAGTGTGTTAGAATGATTTAAAAACCTTAATTTCAAATCACGCCTTTCTCGCTATCAAGTAGACATTGGCCTCAAGGATTGAACTCGCTATTCAAGGCTCACATTGAGATTGTTTACGATTAATCTGCTTCTACTGGTCCATCTGATGTCTATCTAGGGGAGTCGTGTCAAATGACCGCGGTTGGGGGGCATCAAAGGAACCTGAGGAGTAAACTAAAGGGAAGAACCTTCTCCCCAATCCCTCCCTAAACTATTTGGATTGACTAGATAAAAGTAGACTAAATCATTTATAATCTTAAGATGGGTTTTGAGAGTCTGTAGGACTTTCAGCTACCCACTTAAGGACATGCTTGAATTGCTTGTACTGCAAGGCTCCTTTCTTTTCTCTATTTTCCCTCTTACTTTTCCATGTATCCTTCCACCTCTTACACTTCCACTCATACCCTCCTACCACCACTTATCTCCAAGATGATTATTATCCCGATATGACCACCACCCACCCATCCACTAGTTGGGATAATCCTGATTAAGGATATAATTCTGGACCCCAATGTCTATGGCCTAACCCTGGGCATCAAGACTATGATTACTATCCTTTTGTGGCTATACTGATTGTAGATCTCCACCCTTGATGAACAACCTAATATAATCTACAGTCAGTAAGGATATGAGAATTACAACTCTTACCCTACCCAAGATTACATTGCATATATGTCACCATCCTTAAATGAACAACCTAAGACAACCTATTATCAGGGAGGGCCCCAAGAACCTCAATTTCCTGACTCGTAAGGACTGAACCCAAACCCACCCAACCCTAAACTGACCCATTCGATTCAGGCAAACTAAGTCCAAGCTAGGGTGCTGACTAACTTGAGGAACACCATTCGATCTTTACAAGGTCAGCCAACACCCTACACTGAAGAATTGGAGCCCCTGATTCAAATGATTGATGATCTTAACAAGACTTTATTGTATTGGCTCCAAGATGTTGAGAATAAGGACTCGAGTGAGTTATTACTTGGGAAATTATCGAAATTGAGGATGAAATTTGTTGTTTCTCTAGTCCAATCTTAGGACGATTCTCATGATGAACCTCCTCCAGGAGAGCCAATGACAGAACCCGTTCAAGCACCTATAGCAAGCATACACTTTACAAAACCTGGTATGATAAGGTTGAATTTGAGCAACCGGTTGAGGATGTGCCGATTCTCTCACCCGAGATCCTTGAGCTAGGGTATGAGAAAAAATGTCTCCCTGAACCAAGAAATAACATACGATCTTGACACATATATTAATGCGGATCCAGAACTCTTTGATTATGAGGGGGAAATCTTTAGGTGAAGTCTCACTTGAGGTTAAGGAGAATGATTTTAGTGAGATGAATGGGCCTAAAGAATTCGATGAACTATTTGAGGGTCCTTTGAGGAATTTGATCAAGTTGGGACTAACTTGGAGGATAAAAATCTTGATTTAATGGAAGATTCAATCAATAGCCCTAATCCTCAACCGCACCCTAAAGAGCTGAATGATGATGTTTTTGAAATCATCATACCCAAGTCAATTCTGATTTAGCAACAATTATTAGACTTGGATATTTTAGATGGGGTGTATAACAATCTGGAGGTTCCAAAAACCTTGATTTTGGAGGGTAGAAATGTGGATGTGAAAATTTAGGAAATTAACTCTGGGGAAGACAGAAGTATGAATCTAAGGGTTCCTATTTGCCTCAAACCACTAGGACCCTTTTGATATTTTTGATTCCGAGGATGTGCAAACCAAGTATAAAATAATGGATTATCTTTTTAAGCTGAATGCTAAATGGACAACCTCACATATTGGTCCAAACCTACCTATTGTCCAGCACGTTAGACTTGGGTTACACGAGCACAAACTGCAAACCCAACCTTGCAAGCATAATGATCTTTAGTTCTAGGTAATTTTCATCCAGAGCCTTAGAATTACTCAACCCTGGGGCATAAGTTTGCACCACAATCTAATCCACATCTGTGGATACCTTCTTATAAGTTTCAAGGTCAATCTTTTTATTCTGATCTTGGCCTACATTTGTAAGTTCTTAATTTCTTCTTTGTTTATATAGTGTGCCTAGCTGAAAGCAGAAAACTCAGCACTTGTATAGTTTATTTTTATCTTGGAACTGATCGGATCTATCACGAAAATTCAGATGATTTCTTATCTACTCCGCTCCTTTTCATGCCTTTATTTTTACAATGAGGACATTACATCATCTAGGCATAGGGGATGGATATTCACATCTGAATTATTTTTTCAATTTCGTACTTTACTTTTATTTATTTTCTTTTTATTTTTTTTAAAATGATAAGAATTAGGAAAAGAAAACTTAGGCATTAGGAGTTTTTCAACTTTAGGAAATGATACAATAGGACCTGAACATTTAGACTCTTCAGGTCTTTAGGCTTAATTAGGCTAGGTGTCCACTAAAATTTGGACACGTTTCTCGGGTCCTTGCCACTTTAAGTTTATGTTAATTTGGTTAATAAATTAAGCATGTGACTTATCAACCCATCATTTGATTTGAGGGGACTTATAATCTAAGCATCTACATACTATTTGTACTAACTCACTTCTCGACAATTCTAACGGAACTTATGTAGCTAATGAACTATCTAGGGTGGTATGGCTGGCAAGTTGTCGTGGGTTTGAGGCCCCATTGGCCAGTTGTCTAGTACCCAGCCATGCGACCCATTAATTGCTGCCTTTAGGTAAATCTTAGATCAGGGAAGTCACCTACTCATATATATATATATATATAGGAGAAGTATCTAGAGAGCACTGTGCTCATAAATATCCATTTGAGCACCAAATAGTGGCCATCGAATCGATGTTATGATTGATGAAATTGCTCATATAGCATGTTAGTGGTTTTGATAATTCGAACGAAACCACTGTATCAAATATGATAAATAGTTGTTTATCATTAATAAAATATAAAAGGATATTACAAATATGGTGCATAACCATAATGAAGAAGTCAACATATTATAGTACAACACTCATTATCATACGTTAGAAACTTAAATTGTATATACCAATATGTATTACAACCTTGTATTCTGCTTATGCTGAACCACTAAACAACTCACACATTTACATTACAACCGTCATTTAATTTGTACTACAATTCTCGGATGTATATTACTACGTTTGATGTTTGTTATAGTATCCTAAACTGTATTACAACCTCGAGCCCACTTATGTAGAACCACTAAACAACATACATATATGTGTTACAACCATTGTGAAATTTGTATTACAATTCTCAGATATATATTATGTCATTTCATGTTTGATGTATTACCATAATTTGTATTATAACCTCCAAGGCTATTTATGTTAAACCACCAAACAACATATATATTTGTATTACAACCGTCGTGTAATTTGTATTACAAATATCGAACTTTTATCGTTACTACATATATGTGTTCCAACCGTTGTGTAATTTGTATTATAATTCTCAGATGTATATTACGTCATTTCATGTCTGATGTATTACCACAATTTATATTACAACCTCGAAGACCGCTTACGTTGAACCACCGTACATATCTGTATTACAATCGTCGTGTAATCTGTATTACAAATATCAGACTTTTATCGTTACAACGCTCATGTTTTATCATTACCAAATGTATAAGAAAATTTACAAGTCGGGTATAAATTTGTTACAAGATATGATCCTCTCATTACAAGAAACCTTATATTTTGTTACAACTATTTTCCATGTTCTAAATGCAAAATGTACTAACTACAAAATGTTACGGCACAATAAATGCAATGCTTGTATTACGTATTAAAAAATCATGCGAGGAGCTATTTGCAAAACTATATTTAGAATGTTGTTTGATTAGATGCCAACGAATTCCTTGTTTATAGGTAGCCCTTCATTAATTAATTAATCAAATCTCTATCGTTTTGGTAAATATCATTATAGATGATGGAATGCAAAACCACCTATCTCATCATTGTTGGTTTTTGTATTGATCAAAAGATCTTCATCGAATGGCTATTATGTGGTGATCATTTGAGTGTTTTTAAACATAGTGCTCAGAAAATAGGGCCCCTATATATATATAAACAAAGATAAAGAAAGAAGAAAAAAATAACACACACTTCACCGCAAGAGTATGGCTGAAAAGTTGTCGTGGGTGTGACGCCTCATTAGCTGGTTGTCTAGAGCCCAGCTCGCAAAATGCACAAATAATTCCTAAACACTTAGGAAGAAGCGAGAAGTAGAATAAGCCAGGGAGATATATATTGGGTTTGCCCTTGTGTTGATCCCATAAAAATAAAAAGTAGAGAGAAAGCTACCAGTTAGAAAGATAAACCTTTGGGCAAAAATTTTCTTTAGGGTCACCCAACTTGAAGTCCATTCTAATTGCCATTTAGTGAGTCTAACACATTTTCACAATAAGATACTTAACACTTTGGGTAGCCATAGAAGGCTATCCCAAAACTCTAAACTCAAAAATCCAAAAAAATTAGAAAAAAAAAATTATATTTGATTTTGTACGAAATAAGGTAAGGACTTGGGCAGTCTACATTTTGACAAACACTCGGGTACTGTTGAGTCTTCCTCCTTAGTTAAAATTTTCTATTGTTGACAAACAACTTATGCCAACCAATTAGATCTTAATTCTGTTTTATAAATAGCATTTAGTTTAATTTTGCTAGGTACTAGCAAATGATAGGCATGGGGGTGTGATGTAGACACATCTATCTTGCTTAACATGCCTATTTATGTGGGTTCTTAGGCTTACAATTGCATTTAACATTATAAATATTACACAACATGCATTTAGAATATATTGTATAATTTGTACATTAATTTTCTTATTTTTTGTGGCTAGGGAATAGGGCAATTCATTTCTAGGCCTCAGATTGAAGATCCAACTATACGAACCTGATTAAGACAATGTTTGGAGTCCAACGCCTCTGAAATCACCTTGATCGGACTTCTATAGCATCATATGTAATTTGAGGAAGATCAAAGGTCAAGGGATAAGGTGGTGCAAATCTAGACCTCAAACGACAAATTCGACCGCACAGATGGATTCGGATCAACAATTGTAACTCAACAGGGTGAAGATCGACCCAATCCAACATTTGTAGCAGCACCTGCGAAGAAATGAAGATGAATGGCCCTAATGGTGCCACGTGGCACCATCAGAACCATCTAGGATGCCCAAGGGCCACTGTAGCCTCTCTCCATCTGCACCATCAGATCTCGATCGTTGGATCTTCATCCAATGACCATAGGCACGCCACGTCTCTTAATGAGTTGGGAGGTCTTCTTGACACAAAGACCTCCATTGCTCATTGGTCTCAAGGGTTATGCCTAAGGGGAGGTCACGGGTTTAGGCCCCCATGAGCCCAATTAAGCAGTAGCGAGTGCCAGCGAGCGTGCAAGATGTGCGAAGCGCAATGCAGCAAGTGCCAGCGGGTGCATGATGATGCGGGTGCTTGATGTTGCACTGACGATACCAACAGCCGACGCGGGAGCGCGATTAGCGAGCAAGGAGTATTGTGTGCAACCATTGGATCAACGATCCATGGTCTCTGTGATACCATGTGTTGTGCGAAGTTGATTGTGCGTTGAGGGCGAGATCTGAAGGCTGTGGGGGTGGGATCAAAGTCACTCGATTGCGATCAGATGTCCCATGTTTTGTCGAGTAATGTGGCACGGTTTGGGGCCAAAAATACCCATTTTCCCCTGCTTTTCACCTATATCAAGGCCATGGACCTCCCCCTTCCTCTTCATCTCTTCCTAACATTTCCTCACCCCCTCCAAAGCTTTAAAGAGCTAGTCCTAAGCCTGGGATGCTCCACTAGAGCTAGAAAATAATTATTTGTCCCTATTCTCACCCCCATTCATGGAGTGCCCATGGTTGGCCTCTCACCCCTATTTAGGAAGCAGATCCCGCTGCGGCACTGCCCTATTTTGTCCTCCTTCCTCCAACTTCGTTCTTCTTCATCTAGCATCTCACCACCTTCTTCCAGGTGCTCGGTCAACGCAGCTCATCCCCTAAGTAGCCGTCGAGAGGGATTTCTCTCATCTTTATATTTTATTGCTTTCTAGAATAGTTTTATTTTTTACAAGTAGTTGTAATGAACCCTAATTTATTTTTATGAAATAATTATTCTCTCTCTCTTTCTTTTTCTTTCTATTCTCTCTCCTTCTCTCTCTCCTTCTCTCTATTATTTTGCAAGTAGATTAATTTAGATATTTCAACCTCATCTCTTTCCTGATAAAAATACAAAAAAATACAAAAATACCAGAAACAAATAAAACAAAATGTGGATTTCCAAATCAAACATTCGCCTCATCGTGTTCAACCTAGGACTCATCGAGTTTCAATAAAATTATTTGATTAGTGGATTTTTTGCATCTTTAACGATCTAGTTTTCAAACTCGATTTTTCCTCGCCAAAAATCTTTCTCATCACCCACTACAACACTTAACCACCTAACCTAATCACCTAGCCACCCAACGACACCCTTAACCCCATATTAACCCCCCACACCACCTTAACCCCTCCTTAATCCCACCTTAGGTGCACACACTATCTAGCCCCCTCTAGAATGTTCTCTACCCCTTAACTTGTACCCCCTTATCCTATTAATAAAACCCACCTAAGGTGCACCTTACCTATACCCAACTTCTATAAAAACCCAACCCCATGGCCAAAACAACCCCCCCTCCCCCCTCCATTCTCTCTTGGGCAACACCCCTTCCACCCCATTCTCTCCATGCTCTCCACCTTAGTTCTTCCATGAACTTCTTCCTAAGAGCTCCTTCCACCATTGCCAATGGCTACTTGTGCCTACTTGGTTTTGGTGTCTAGGTGAAGAGGAGATAGGCCTAGTGCCAAGGATTCTCCTCCCCTCCTAATAAGCCTAGTGCCTACATTGGAGAGGCCACTTAATTCTCTCTACCTCCATTCTCTTTTTACTTTCTTAGTAGATTAGTTTCAATACATGCTTAGTAGAATAGCTCTTTCTTTTCAAGCATTTCTTTACTTGCTTTTTAGCCTTTTATCTTACTTAGTAGTTGGTAATATACACTCTCACACACAACATCACATGCCATCCCCACACACCACCAACACACACACATTCACTCCCCTTGTTTTCTTTTTGCTTTGTATAAATCGGCCCGGGAAGCATTACTCAAGGCCTTGTTTCTTTTTCTTTCTTATTATCTTTTCAATTCCATAAGTCTGAGGCAACCTCAACTGTCTCATTGATTGTCATTTTCCTTTCTTATGTACTTTCTATTTATGTTTATTCAATAAAATTTGCAAGTTTAATCGCATGTTCTCATATTGTTTCATTAGTTCCTATTCCAAAAATTAAAAAAAAAAGTAAAACAAGCAAAAGACCAAAAAGATTTAGTTTGTAGTGTTGTGATTCCGCTCCTAATACAAGAGACCACGAAAATTACAAAATGAAAAAGTCAAAAAAGATAATAATATTGAGAGATTGACCTAAGCGAGAGAGTCAACTAAAATCGCCTCCCCGAGGAATCGACTAGGACTTACCAAATCTAACGTCAAAATTCAATTAGTGGTCTCATAATAAAATCAAATGATTAGTGAATTTAAGTGCAAAAGATAAACTACAATGATGACTTAACGATTCAATCTTGCGCACCTAGGCTCTGCTACCTTATCAGTCCAGACGACCAAATTTTCAATTTAAATAAAACTAAATTCTAGTCATTAGATGTCTCGAACTTAGTCCAGACATCCATCTTTCTTTATAACCTGAATGTCTAATCGAAAAATTAGATGACAATTTGGCTTTGGGGATGAAAATGTTAAGTCCTTGGGGTCGCCTTCCAGACGTCTAACAGGGAAATCAAACATCTAATCTTTACAACTCGAACATCTAATCTAAAATTTAGACGACAACCTAGGTTTGGGGTTGAAAATGTTAAGTCCTTGGAATCGCCTTTCGAATGTTTGACAGGAAAATCAGATGTCTGATTACTATCTTATTTTGCGTATGGTCGTTCCAGATCAAGTAGTTCCCTTTGTAATTACTTAGAAACCCAAAGGGACCTACAAAATGTGTGTAGGGCCCATCTTAAAACCTTGCCCTAAACCCCTAAATCCCCCTGTCCAACCCTCCCACCCGACTGCCAAAGCCCTCAACCGCCTAGCCCTAGCCATTGCCTCCCTTCCCTCAATGACCATCATTGGCCCTCTTCTTCCTGCCGTTGCCACCACTATAATAGGGGGAGCCCCCTCCTCGTTGGTATAACCCTTATTCTTCCCTTTTCTCTTCGATTTTTTGAGTTTTCCTTACCAAGGAAAACTCTATCGACTGTCATGTTTGGCCACCATCTTTTCTTCTTTTTCCTCTTAATGGGTAGATGTTGTTCATCTTGTGGATCTTGGCCATTGTGGTGTTTATCGATCAACAGTAGGGCTTCTTGGATAGTAGTGAGGTATATCTTGAGGATTTGGTCGATAGTGATGTGTTTTTTTTTATCATGTTGGTGATTTTTTTTTAATGATGGATAGTGATGTTGCTACCATTGTTTTAGTTGGCTGGGGAGTTTTGGTTGATGGTGAAGTGTCTTGACCAGATGTTGATGGTGTTTGCTACCATTTACTGCCGTTGTTAATCTCTGTCATATGGTTGTGATAGTATTTATATTGATGTTGTCACCATTTTGGTTGGCAAATGGTACTATTGTGGTTGATGGTGTATCTGATATCATTGGTTTTTGGTTGGTTGATGGTGGTATTGTGGTTCCTGTTGTTGTCAATATTTCTACTATTGATGTTGTTGTTGTCATTTTTTCTGTGTGCAGCCGTGCCCCATTTCCCATTCAAAAACCCCTAACCTTCCTAAACCCTTCCCTAAGTCTCATGGCACCTAAGAAGAGAGCCACCAAGGGCTCCTCCTCCCAATCCCAATCTCTATTTCTTATTGATCAATTGATCAGTGAGGACACATGGGAGCGATTCCACCACTATGCCAACTTACGTGTTAAGCTGCTATGTAACATTGTGTGGACAGACTTCAAGTTTCTTAACTTAAAACACACGTTTGAATCCATTCATCTCAATAAATTCTTTGACCACTCCTTTCAACCAAGTGTAGGATGCATTGGAGTACATCTCGATCTTGTCTACTTATTTGACACCAACCTGGTTCATGATTTTGAGGATGACTCCATAATACTTCACATCCACATTTTAGGAGTCCACATCATAGTCACAACTGATCTCTTATCTGAGCTCTTAGGTATCCCAAATGAAAGGGGACATTTTAATGACATTTTAATGCCTATGATTTGGAGGATATAAATAGAGAGTTAGTTCTCCCTGATACATCTGTGACCCATCTTGGAACTATCACATGCAAAATTCTTAGGCCTCTTCCCTGTGTCCACTCCCATATCTTCAATTGAGACGACCTAAACAAGTCTAGTAGGATTGATTATATATCTCAATACCATAAAGCCCTCCTTTTTGCCACCATATGTCGTGTTCCCTTCAACTACCGTCACCTCATTCTTCAGGTCATGAATGAGGAACATCCGACTTCTCTTCTGTTTGGCTGCCTTATCTCTCATACCTGTCACCGCTTTCGAGTCAGGGTTGCCAACCAAGCCAGAGAACCAAATTAAACCATATAATAGGGCAACTTTGGCAAAAATGAAACTACTTCCCGTTGAGGCACCCCTTGAGGAAGATCTTTCTCCACCTCCTTCTCCTCATGAATCTCAACCCCTTGCACTTGAGGCTCTACCCTCCTACTTTTACATGTCTTGAAACTCCGTAGGACAGTGCTCTAATCCATCCCTTACAAAAGGCCTCACTCTCTCACTCCACTGCCAGGAAGAGTTGAATCAGAATATTGAATGCCTACATTTCGACATTCAAAGGTAAAACAAGTCCATTTCCTCTATGCAGATGGGCTAGGGGCCACCACAGAGATGCTGCCTGTAAACCTAAAGCTGACTTTGATGTTGTTTTTAGTTACGATTTACTTGTTTGTGAGATGGTCTATGTTAAGGGGTCATAGCCCCATTGCACAGCAATCATAAGTCTTAATTAACTAAAATAATGTTAGAACCTAGCTTATTCTGTAAATATTGCATGCATATCATTCATATTTTGCATTGCATCATTTTATATTGCTGCACATAGAATAAAGTGAGATTATCCTATTATTTAATGTTGATATTGTTATTTGCAGGTAATAAGCAGAGTCAGATAAAACCAGGAGGTGAAATAAAGAGACATAAAGCATAATAAAGTAAGAAAGAGAAGAAGAAAGAAGCATGATCCAGACAATGGAGAGACGAGGATATCCCTATCCCTTCCCCTAGAAACCCTAGGATATCCTTCCTGAGCCCAAAACAACTCCCACTAGGATATCTTAACCTTATAACCTAAAACATGGATAGCATTATCCATGTTCCTATCCACACTATCCCTATCCCTGACCTCCACTTAGGTCAACCTAAACCTAAAACCCAAAACCTAGATAACACTATCCACAGCGTTATCCTACTATCAATGTCCTTACCATCCACTATCACATTTTCACTTTTCCTACCCCAATTTCCCTTTAGGTTCCCAAGTAGGCTCACTATTACTCAATTGGACTCATGTGGAGTCAATTGGGTTGACCACTCTCCAATTAGGTCCACCTAGGCCTAATTGGGCTAACCCACATCCAATTGGGTGCACTTACACCTAATTGGACCAACCTACACCTAATTGGGTTCATCAATACCTGATTAGGATAACCCAGAATCTATTAGGTTCACTTAGATCCCAATTGGTTCCAATTGACTCACCACCACCTAATTAGACTAGGACCCACCTAATCTAGTTAGACCTAGCCTTAACCTATTAGGAGCACCCTAACCCAATTAGATACACCTAAACATGATTAGATCAACTTAGATCTAATTAGGTCCACCTAGGCTAATTAGGTCCACAAATAGACTCGAATCAAACTAGGCTAGGCTAACCCCACTTAATCCTACCAAAGCCCACAACATAGCTCTACGAAAATTAAACACACACCAAACACCTTCCTATTGTAGCCTCCACTAAACTTGGTTGACAATTTAGATCCACTTTTGGTGGTGCCTACCTAATTTGGGAGCCACCAAAAGTGGTGACACACATCTTCCAAAAGAGGCCCTTCCCATATAAAACCCAATTTCTAAGTGGTCGCAAGATCATTCTTCAATTCTTTCCTCCAACTTGCGACTTCCATCCTCTCCCTTCCTCTCCAAGAGACGTCCCCTCCTCCTCCATGGACTACTAAGTGAAGCTCCTCTCCTCCAAGCACCATCATAGGCGGCTAGGAGAGAAAGGGTGCACCACCCTCTTCTCCTCTTCTTCTTCATGGGCATGCCCTCTTCTTTCTCCTTGGAAGAAGAGTCCACATCCTCCCTCTCTTTTCCTTCTTAGATGGCTAGGAAGGCTTCACCATAGCCTTGCTTGGTTGTCCACCTTTCTTGGTTGGTGTGTAGGCGATCCTTGTGACCATGACCTAGCCACCACTATCACACAAAAACTTGACAGCCCTCATGGCACTTCTGGCGTGATGGATTTATTCTTACTCTTCATTTTTTTATTCAAGTAGTGTAGAAATTTTATTTGATGTTTTTCTTTGACATTTTTTATTCACTTGATATTATTCTCCATGTTGGTTTTATGTGCAAATGTGTAGATCTGATTTTTATGTGAAAAAACTTACGATTGATTCCTCTTCATCATTTAGATACATGTCTAATGTCTTTCCTAAGTTTATAGGGCTATCCAATTAGGGTTTCCCTACACACACCACACGGCCACCATGGCCCCACTTAAGTGCACTTGGTCATTTAGGGTTTTTGCTAGCGTAGTTAGATCTAAGTATTATCGTGTTTTGCTTTCAGTTTTCAAAAATCATAATCGTAAAAAAAAATACAAAAACACAAAGTCCAAAAATACTATGTTAGATCTAGATTAAGGTTTCGCTTAACTTAGTTAGATGTAGGTTTTATTATAATCACTTTCATTTTGCAGGGAAAATAGTAAAACACGAAAAAAATTACAAAAGCAAAAAGATAAGAGAAAAAATATTAGGTAAGATTAGGTAGGCGAACAAATCTAAATCTAAACAACCAGGGCTCACATAATTAAAAAGATAAAATTCAATTCAAGTTTCGTAAAAAAAATGTAAATATCTTTGATTAGGGTTTTTGTGTAACTATACTACTACAAAAGCAATGACACTATTTTCAAAAATATAAATTCTTGCGTAAAATTACCTTATCACCCATATATTTTAAACTTATGTGAACTCTTACTAGATTTGATACAACACTAACATATCTATCTTATCTTCTTAGTTAGTCTTTGATTAGTTTGATTAAAGCTTCTCATGTTAAAGACCTTTCTATTATCACATGCATGTTCTAGTTTCAATTTGCTATTTTAAATCTTCCATATCTGAAATATGTTGATGATCAAGTTTTCATGTATTTTTGCGATATTGTTTGAGTGCCCCTCACATTGTCTTTTTGATGACTTTCAAAAAGGGGGAGAATTGGGTTAGCATTTATAAAATCAAAATAATCAATGAGAAATCTCATCTTCTCACACTTATTTTTGTTAAAAGGTTTCTTTGTGCGAAAAATGCATACTCAACTCGTACAACAATTATTCTAATAAGGCGAGATTAACATCTTAAAGACATGTTTTGAAAATCATTAAAAAGGGAGAGATTGTTAGTGCAACCCCTCATTAATATATATTTTGATAATTTTATAAAATGTCCTTAATGAAAACTAAAGATATTAGTTCAAACTATTATGTGTACTATACCCATATAATCAACTTTGTAGGCACACGAATTGACTTTCAAGACACATTATAGACTCGACATTCTTGCCATAGTTCCTAGGCCACTTTGTATTATTCAAAAGAGTTGTAATTTTGTTTTTTATTAAGTTTAGATACATTGTAGAAAGAGACCCAATAACTCACCTAAACACCTAAGTAGTTCACATATAACCTTTCGACACTTAGGCAAATATGATAGACCAAGTTCCAATCAGATGTCCAACATATCTTCCAAATGTCAGATACTTCATTTTAAGATGTCCAGACAAACGAATAAACATCTTTTGTCAAAATATCTTTTCTCTTTAATCCCAATTATTTGCACATTAGTCGTCCAACCCTTAGTCCAAACGTGTATACTTACCTCCATACACCTAAAGAGAGTCTCAAACGACCAATAGAGGAACATTAGTTTTAATTTAATCCCAAATCTCGACTTGACAAACATAATCTCACTTCTCAACTTTTGAGAAATTTGTTTCTCATGACAACCATTGCCATCATGCATCCAATCTCAACTCCAAATGTCAATACTTGACCCCAGACGTCCAGACACCTTCTCAAACGACCAATAAAGAGATGCTAGGTTATATAAATCCCAAATCTTAATATTTCAAGCCTAATCACTCTTCCCAACTTCTAAGAAAATCATTTCTCAAGACAATTATGGCCATCAAACATCCAATAGTCTCCTCAGATGTCCTCCAAATGTCTGATGATTAAGAGCAAGTACCCTATAGAAGATCCAACACATCAGGGAGAATTCCAGGAACTTTTCTTCTTAGTTTTAAGTGTCTGATTATCGTTCTGGATGTCTAATATACCGCTTTCTAAACATCTGACCTTTAAATACAAGTACCCTACATAAGGTCCAAACAAAGTCAGGAACCACACTTCTTAGAATTAGATGTCTATCCTTTTTTTAACAAGATGTCTTATCTATTCACATTAGACATCTAATAGTTTATACATAATCTAATTATGCTATCAAAATTAATTATTATTCTATACTCAAAAGTGATTTCAACTAAATCTTCTTAGATTTGTTTTCAACGACTAGGAAACCTCTCCTAAGCCTTCTTGAACCTTCCCTTGGCCTCTAAAAATATAGATGAGCACCCCTTCGCTAAAGACACTATTGGAGATTAGCAACACACTCTACTCAAATTTTCTCCAAGTAATTGTTGTTTAAAGCTCTATGCTACCTTACTCTCATATGAGTACTCATCTCTGGTGATTCACTCCATCCCTTGCTCAACATTCAAGAAGTATACTTTAACTATATTATCTTGATTAAAATTCTATATTATTGGGAGCTCTATAGACTGTGTTTATTTTTCACTTTGTTAATAGGTCATTGTATTATGGTGTCCGGCCTGTCGAATCCCCTTCTCTTACTAATGGAAGGGTAAAACCTCACTTTTGGAATTGAAGGTGGGATTATACTTTAGTGGTTGTGCTTGCAATATTTTTATTTGTTTTAATTTATTACAATTACATTATTCACCCCCCTCTAATATACTTTCCATAATAGCTAAATCTGTAGGATGTCACACCATGACCTTTTAAATTGGGAGTTCACCATTGTAAGTTGGAGACCCGAAGAAGTGTGATACTACCAATAAATTTTGTCTTTTGTAGGGATAATCTCAATAAAAGGAAGAAATGCAAGATGGAGAGGAAATGAATGTATAGACGATCATCTCAGGTTCTAACTTATGCGATGGCATTTTTGAATTACACAAATACAAATCCACATGCGTATATTATTCAAGCAAAACATATTTCTCCATCACTGGTTTTTCTACACGATTCCTATTTACAATATAAATCCAATCCACAACCACCATTCATCATCATGTCCCCTTAGTTTGGCTTACATTCATCAACCCAATAAAAATCCATTATCTCTTCATATCTCACCAAGCACTAATATATATAAATCGACACCAACAACTTAATGCTTGTTGAGTGAGCGAAAATCGTCGTGTTTAAGAAATGATCGTGTCATAGTATAGTGAGAAAAATCATAGCAACATTTAAATTTGTAATCTCAAAAACAAGAATGAGTCTGATGTCATTCGCAGGGAGCAAATGCGGAATTCACACACTAATTGCAATTATAGATAATGAGCACAATGATTAAGCACAAGAAAGATATTCAATGAATAAAAATATATTCAATGATAGCAATAGTATCTTAGAAAATAATGGGATAAAAAGAATAGAAAAAACTCTAAAAATGGTGATTTGAATCACTAATTTAATCCACCAATCAAGCACATTTCCCAATGTATCAAATCAACTCAATTTCGCTACAGTGGCTTTGAACCACTTACTCAAATATCCATGTGAGATTAAACCCAATAAGTCCACAATACCCACAATCAGACATCAGCACAGAGAGCTAGATGACTTAAAGTTGCCAAAGCATAGCACATAGCACAAGGGTCTTCAAGCACAAAGCCTTAGTAGCACAAGGTCAGTAATCTCAAAAATAGCTAAGTGGTGGACATATATGCACAAATACCGAGGCATGTGCATGGCACTTGAGGCAAAACCACCCCCTTACCCTACTCAAAATTTCATCTTATCAGGTTGCTAATTGAGTAAACGGGTCCAGGCTCATCGGCTGTGGGTGGTGAGCGAGGAGTGAAAGGGGGCGTGAGTGAGCACGTGGCAGAGAGGACCTCACCCCTATGTTTGAGGCAGTAAGCCGATGGAACAAAGCAATATATGCCTCTCTGTTGGTTTTGGAGTATACGATGTGGAACTAACCCACTCTCCTCCTTCGCAAACATAGCTGCAAGGATTTCTTCGTCGAATCGAGCTGCTGAAGGTGTTGTCTTTTCCAATAGAAAGCCCAGATGGACTTGTGAATGTGTTTTGCATCTTATTGAGCGTGGTAGGATGGTCGGAGAGTGGCTGACGGCAACAGATGGTGGCTGAGTGAAGCGGAGATCCGACGAACACCTGCAATCCAAAATACAAGGTCGTGGCCCCAATTAATACGCTCACAAGCTTCGTCTAGGTCTAAGGAAGGTGATGGTGATCGTTGCATGGAGTTTGGAGATGGATGGTGGTTGGACGGACTTGGAGTCGATGACGGTGAGGTGCAGTGCTCGGTGGAGGTGTTGAGTGGGTGTACCTCCAAATACATAGAGGGCTTTTGAAGGTGGAGGTGTAGCAGAGCTTTTGGGAGCGGTCGTGAGTGGATTGCTGATCCATGGCAATCACGCAGCTTCACCGAAGCTATGTCGGCACTAGGGAAGATGGAGGGGTGATTGCACAGCAATTCATGCCTGTAAATTAGCCATCTTATGCTATTTCCTAACATTTCGCATTTAGATTAGGTAGTTATGCATGCATTATGTAAATATTTGCATTTGTGCATTTTATGGAGAGGAAGATAGAGAGAGAGATTGAGCATCCATTTCATTTTATCCCTCCCATTTTCACCTCATTCCCATTCAAATTCCACCACTTATTCCACCTAATAACATCCTACACCACCTATATTAATTTCCATAACACCTAAGTGCCTACTTATAAAAATCCCAAATATTCCCCTCTAAAAGATTATCCCTAACGGTTCATCCTCACCTGCACCCTCTTCCCTCCACCTATATAACTATCATCACCTTACCCTGTAGTGGGGTTGACCTTCACCTCCACATCCACCCATAGACGCACACAATCCCTCACACACAGTCCCTCACACATAGCAACTCCTTGCTGGCCATTCCCCTTTCTCTCCTCTCTCCCTCTCTTCCCCTCCTCACCCTCAGTATCCTCTCACAAGTTGAGAGGAACATTGAGAGCAGAGGAGCTCCCCTCCCGTGGTTGCAACCACCACGGTAGGGAACACCACCATCTAGCTTGTTAAGAGCAGGTAGACATGGTGTCTCTTCTTTGTTTTTGTGTTGTTTTTTGTTATTTTGTTTTCTTTTCATTTTTGTTTGATGCCATTGGTGTAGCAGCAAGCTCGGGAGCTTGCTTTGCTTGAGCCTTCACAGCACCTCGCGTGCCAGCGAGCACCCCAATTGGCCACTCTGCGCCTTCACACACGCTCCTTCTGGTAGCTGCCTCCACCGCGCGTGCTCTCTCAATCCCCTCTTCACCACCCGGTTACTCTTTGCCCCTAGCATTGTTCATGCACTCTCACAGTGCTACAATGCATGACCAAGGGTTCCTCATTTTTCCGGTGACGCCCAGTCCTCTCCTCCACGCACCCACTCTAGCCGGTTGTAGTGCAGCCCTTACGCAACACTGTGCGCTCTCATCTCACCATGCATGCACTCCTGCTTCCCCCACGTGCTGTTGCACACATCTCATGTGCCAGCACGCTTTGTGCCTCACACATCTCTAGCGCCTGTGCAGGGCCACCTTCCGCCACTCACTCCCCCACCTTACGCACAGACACACACTCACACCTACACAAACACACACTCATTCACACCTAAATACACGTATACATCTATCTATACACACACACACACCATTATATACATGCACACACCTACACATATATATTTATATATTTATTCACACTCACCCCACTTATACATACATATATATAGTTACACACATACATACATACATATATATACATACATACGTACACTTATATATACATATACTTACATAGTTATATACACATACACACACACACTCCCATTCACAATACCGCACACCTATCCATCTATCGTGCATTACATCGTGGGTATATATTCGCACCAGTTGCGTATATATCCCTAATATTTGCACACATCAAGCCTTCTCCACACTCCCACACATCCGCTCCACACCGCATGCAGTATGTAGCAGGTTAATCGTCTCCTTAGATGACGGTTAACCTAGCATTGTGCTACATTCCCATTGAATTCTTGATTCAATATTCCACCTTCTTAGTATCTATTATATAGTGTTATATATATACACACATATCTATAATAAGCTAAGTATTTCAATTCATTTCCTTTTTCGCATTTCAGTTTTGCATTTTATTTTTCTTTTATATTCACTTTTATTTTGTTGATTACAAAAAGATAAAAAAAAGGATAAAATAGAAAAGAGAATTCTTGACTCACAGGTATACGGGCTCGCATGTGGTGAGACCATTTCTGATTATTTTGGAGTGTAGCCAAGGGCCTTTTTGTTGAGGGTGTGCCTCAAGAACAAGAATATCCTAAAAAATCTCTAATCAAGAAAAACCCAAAAACATAATAAGTAAAAGGAATTGATGCGATTTTAGTAAAAGCATAGAACTAATTAATTCCAAAACCTACCTCCCTGAGTTCGACCCTAGCCTAAAAGTGATTATCTTAAAATCTGATTGAGCTAGGATAATAAATTTTTGACAAATTAGTTATTTGCTTGTAGGTAATCACTTCCACTATATCCATTTTGACACTAATATCACCTAATTAATTAACCCTACATTTGATCTAACATAAGTTTTCTAGCACTGTTGCAAGGGAGGCGCCATTTGGAGTTAGTTTCTATTCTCTTCCTCCGATTATCTCTTCTCTTAGCCATCTTTTCATAGGTGTTTTTGTTTGTTTTTGTGCAAGTGAACCTGTTGCAAGGAGGAGGCATGTAGAGGTTGGAGACATGGGCAAATCCAAGGTGGGAGCGAGAGTGTGAAGTTGCCGATGTCGCTTGGATCTTCGCACACATTGTTGAGGAGGTAGGTGTCTTTCCTCTTAGCAATTTAGGTTATCTTGTCACATTAAAGAAAAAAAAAAGGATAAAAAGAAATCAAAAAAATAAAAAACCCTAAAAAATCTTCTTGGGATTTCTGGGATGAGTTGATTAAAATCCACTGTTTGATTCTTTCTATCACCTCCACCACCCTTGATTTTCCACACTTCCGCATACGAAAAATCCAAGAATCCCGATTCTTGGATATTTCGTGACGTGAAATCTTCCTTGAGGTGAATTTAAAATTGATTGTTTGCCACATTTCTTCACCTCATTAATTCGCATTCGGGATCCACATTTTGGTTGGGGAGTCTTGGAGTTGATTTAACTCCAACCCCACCACGACCCTAAATTTGCCCTTGATTTGATCCCAAATTTCAACCCCAACATATTCATTTTCATTTTTCATACTTTGGTGGTTGAGCCTTGTGTGGAGTTCCACTTTGATGATTAGGGAGCACTTGAATTGAAGTGCTTTGGCTCTCTTTCACATTTAATTAAAATTGATTCGTGCTTCCACACTTAGAAACTTCCATTTAAGGGGCCCATTTGCATTGTAGCATGCATTCACCAAATTAAGTTGAAGGAGGGTTGTTTGGGCAAAAGGAACTTGTATTTTTGAAAACCCGGAGATTGGTTGAATTAGTAATTTAGTGGAATCATAAAATACATACTACTTAAGAGCGGAATTCTAAAAGCCATTCACCATCTAAAACTTCAATTCGGGGAGAGTTTTCCATTGCATGCTTATTTTACACATGTTGAAATCGACGCACTTAGGCATTACCCATGTACAATGCCCTTCACATTCTAAAGCACTCGTATCCTAAGCCTCTTAATCTAAAATTGGTAGTAAATTGACCCCATTAAGGTTTAGAGGTCTAACTACCTACAAGTAGCACCTATGTGTTGGTGCGGGTTCCCACGTGTTATCGGGTGTCTAAGAAATGGGGCAAACAACCTTTCAATCTGGCCCGGTGGTTCTGTAGTGCTCCTATTCGGTTCCATAGGTTGTGATAGTAGGTAACTTAGATCTTTAGGTCTTAAGGACACATTTAGAGGTTAGGACCTTGATTGAATTGTTTTGTTATCAAGTGCACCTATTTGGTGTCATCTCTCTTATCCCCTTCTCTCTTCTCATCACCCCAATTCTTCTTTCGGCAGTGCATGTTTGGGAGGAGGTCACAAAACCCTAAACTTGTCGAATTGTTTGATAACTCTAGATGGGAAGAATCCGGTGAATCATCCTCCTCCTTCGTGAACATGGCTACTCACCCACCCCCAAATCCCAAGGAAGGAAATTGCCCCCTCCAAATCCACCAGGTGGCGGAGGAGCCATCGATCCATTAACCCACCTCCAAACCTAAACGGCATTGTATACTGAGCAGATTGAGGTCGTTAGGGAAACCTTGGAGGAAATGCAAAACCCTCCCGAGCAGGAGGAGCCCAGGTCTCTTAGCTCATATCAGAATCCCACTGTGATAGAGACCCTCGGGTAGATTCGTGTCCCCATGGGCGGGGAGGATTTGAGTTAAAATCAAATGTAATTGGCCTAATTAACTTCCATTACCATGGACTTGCCAGTGAAGACCTTTTTCTTCACTTGGAGGACTTAACCCGTTTAGCTGAAACAATTAAACCAAGAAACATCAGGTTGCATATTGTCCTCATGAAAATGTTCCCATTTTCATTGTGGGACAAAGCAGCGCAATGGTTGCACACCATTGGGAACCCCTCCGCTCTTGGGAAGAGATGTGTACAGCGTTTCTCAAGAAATTCTTCTCAATTGGGTGCACCAATGTGCTTTGCCGTGCTATTCTATCACACAACAAAACGGCGAGCAGTTTCATGAGGCTTGGAAAGGTATAATGACCTCCTCAGGAAATGTCCATAGCACGGTCTACCTAAGTGGCATGTAGCCTAGATCTTCTATTATGGACTAAATGAAACTTTGAAGCAGATTGTAGACGCTTCCTGTAGAGGAAATTTCATGAATAAAGACGAGGATGGAGCGTTTGAACTTTTTGAAAACATGAGTGAGAATTCTATAAACAACGCTTCCATCATCGCTTTTAATCGAACCAGCGCACCTCATAGTGGAGCACACGAGGTTGACACGGGACCTTCCCACTCATCCACTGACTTAAATTTAATTGCACAAAAATTGGATGAATCTTCCTCGTTCACAAGAAGCTAGACGAATTCTTAGCCAACCCCGCCCATTCTGTGGCTTACACTTCGACTCCACCACGTCACAAGCCCAATCCTTCCAAGTCAGGCTGATCTCTAGGAATCCCACACGACCTGCACCATCCTTATCGAGTATTGCGCCAAGCGACTTGGTAAGTAATGTGGATCTAGCTTCTGCTAGCCAGTATTATTACATGGAGGATCAAGCCTCCATGTACTCGGATGCATTACCGTATGCGGACTCGTCTTTTGAATTTGAAGACATATTCTAGGGAATAACCCATATTCTGCTACTTATAACCCAGGGTGGCGCAACCATCCAAATTTCACATGGTCCAACAACCCTCAGCACCAAAACCCCACTAGTGGACTAATGAGACCGTCCGCTCCTGTCATCCTAAGGGCCTAATATAATCCTTCGGCAAATTTGCCGCCGGGCCTTTACGCACCTCAAACAGATCACACATCAAGCCCTCTTGATAAATTAATGTGAATGATGACAAAAATATTTGAGTGCCATGAAGAAAACATGATCTCTCTTCAACACCAATTGGTGTAGTAGAATGCTGAGATCAGTCAACTACACATGATGACTCGATCTCAGGGCACTCTTCCTGCCCAACCTATCCCAAACCCGTGAAATTTTGTACCTAGTGGTCAGCAACCATAGGTACGACCTTCTCAAGGGCAGGTTCATCAAATTATGCAAGCTCCGAGTACTCACCGGGATTTCAGGCTAATCTTGCAGTGGCACATCAACCATATGTCCCTGTTGTGAACCGTCATCCGCCTTATGATCCCACTGGACCTGTGACATTCAATGCGATTACTACGAGGATTGGTAAACAGACCGTCGATTTGCCTCAACCTAATCCTGGCCCATCTTCTTCATCGTCCTCTCATTCGGGTTGCTCACCACATTCTCGTGAGGACAACATGCCCAAACTAGTGCCAAAATCAATCCCATTCCTTGAGGCTCTACTAAGGGAGCCAAAAGGCAAGAAAAAGAACATGCAGACCTTTGATAATCTGTGTGATTTGTTCAAGGACGTTGAGATCGAGGTTCCCTTGATAGACGTGATCAACCACATCCCTACTGTTGTCTGTTTCTTTAAAGACTACACTACACCTAGGCGACAGCAAAAGAAAATCAAGAATCCAGTGGTTCTCTCGCCTCATGCGAGTTATGCTATCTTGTCAAAATTACCACTAAAGCAGAAATATCCAGGCAGCATCAAAGGCTACAATTTTGATCATGCCTTGCTGGACTTAGGATCTTCCATTAACCTCGTACCGACAATCATGTTCCAAAAAATTTGCATTGGGAAATCTGAAACCCACCCCTATTACAATGCAGTTGGCAAATCGCTCTGTCAAAATTCTGCAGGGTGTGGTGGAAGACATGGTGGTTAGGGTCAATAGTCTCTATTTTCCTGTTGACTTTTTTGTATTAGATATAAAAGTTCCTGATTTACTTTCTGATTATCCGATAATCCTCGATAGACTTTTCTTGGTCACAACCTGCATCTATATCGATTGTGAATCAGGTAGCATTGAAATTATTGTGGGCTCTGAAAAGCTCAAACTTAACATTTTTAAGGCCGCTAAGAATTTTGATTGCAAACTTATCGAGGATGACACATATGACGATGACATGGCTGTCAGTGCATGTAGCAGATTGGTTGAGACCTATTCAAATTGCTGCAGTGTACCCCCAGAAAATCACAATCACCTAACTAACCTTTACTGTGAAATTTCCCTACCCCTTCCCTTACCCTTATCTCTAAATGACTAGACCCCTAGCGAGGTCCACTCTGCTTCTTATACCTCATGGTCTGAGTCATTTCTGGGTTGCTCACCTCCAATTTACCCCCTTGAAGATCGGAGTGCCCTTTCTTTCCCGCCAAATCAGGCGGAAGTGACATTCCACACTGGGACCTTGTTCCCACATATTGATTACTAGGGCACTCCTTTCTTGGATTCAGCAATCCAAGATGCCCCTCTCCTTGGCCAACCTGAGGGCCAACTTCCTTCTCCCCTTATTATTTCTTCTAATCCTTTTGAGACAATCTCATCCCAAGAATTGTCAAATCTTTCCCCATCCACTCCTGAGCTTAAAGCGCTACCTGACATGCTAAAATATGCTTTCTTAGGACCAAATGAACACTTCTTGTAATCATTAGTTCAAAATTGTCCAGGGAGAAAGAGTGCAAGCTAATGAAGGTCCTAATTGAACATAAGGCAGCCATTAGATGGTCTCTTTCTAATTTGACTGGCATTAGCCCCTCCTACTACACTCACCATATATATACGGAGGAGGCACAACCTTCCCACGAGATGCAAAGTTGTCTCAATCCTAACATGCGGGAGGTCGTCTAGACTAAAATTATCAAGTGGCTTGATGCGAGCATCATTTACCCAATCAGCAATAACCCCTGGGTGAGCTCTATTCCTGTTGCTCCTAAAAAGACGGGACTCACCATCCGTGTCAATGACAAGGGCGAATTCATCCCTACACGCACTCCTACGTCTTGGAGAGCGTGTGTAGACTATAAAAAACTCAATACTGCTACCAAGAAAGACAATTTTCCGCTACCTTTTAATGACTAAATCCCGGAGCAGTTGACGGGAAATCAGCTCTTTTATTTCCTGGATGGATTCTTAGGCTATAACTAGGTGTCAATTGACCCACGGGACCAAGAGAAAATCACCTTCACCTGCTCCTTTGGCAACTTCACCTTCAGAAGGATGCCATTCAGAGTCTGTAATGTGCTAGCTACTTTCCAAAGATGCATGCTGGCAATATTCCACGATATGGTGGGTGATTTTCTTGAGATCTTTATGAATGACTTTTAGATCTTCGGACCAACTTTTGATGACTGCCTAGCCAACCTAACCTACATCCTTCAGAGATGTATTGATGTTAACCTCATGCTTTCGTAGGAGAAAAGTCATTTCATGGTGCACAAAGGTATTATTCTGAAACATATCATCTCCGAAAGGGGTATCGAGGTGGACAAAGCTAAACTTGATGTGATTGCTGATTTACCCATCTTTGGGATCGATTCTCGCGGGTGTTTTGAAAATAGAGATCTTGTCGTAGTATAGTACGCGAAAACGATCAACAAAAATAATTTATAAAGATAACAAGACTTGAGTCCCGGTTGTTCGTCTCTGGGAGGCATTTATGGAAATGCAGATTTGAAATTGATCTCTTTTGCTCTACTTGCTTAAAATCTCATGCTGGTTTATGGTGATTTACGTATTGATGTACGACATGCTAGTTGCAAAAAGATAGTAATTAAAACATGCAACTTCAATCACACCAAAAGATGATAACTTGGCACATAGTGATTTTCAACATATATATTTATATATATAAAAGATGATGATGATATCAGAGTTGTAGAGCACAGGTAGAGGAATGCTTGTACAGGGAAATAAAACTACTCGCTACTAGAAAACGACTACATACACGAATCTATGGGGAGATTTTTCATGCATCATTGGGGGAGAATAAAGAGTTACACTGCTAAGCAGTAAATAAAGCATGTAAATCTAAGAAGAACTAAGCTACTAATCTAGTAGAAATAAGGGCATTTGGAGGTAGGCTCCAATGGCCTTTGAGTTGGTTGAGGTGAGAAGGGGCGGCCAATGGTACTTAGGCCAGCCCTTGGAGAGAGGTTGGAGACGTATCCAACATCATGGCGTGGATGTGGTGGTGTCCATGGTGAAGCTACTCATGGACATGGAGGTGGAGTGGATGTGGAATGAAACTAAGCTAAATGGAACCAAGAGTGGATGGGTGCAAATGGCCACCCCTTAGGTCTTTTTATAGACCTAAGGGAAGCTCTCTAGAGAATTATGGAATTCTCTAGAGAGTCCTATGGTGGGAGCTTGTGAGAGAGTGAGAGAGAGAGGATGGATGGTGGTTTTTAGATCCACCAAATGTGGATCTAAAAATTAAATGGCTCTTGGTTGCTAATTTTAGCAACCAAGGCAACAACACATGGTAGAGAGTTCTAGAGAACTCTAAGCTAGGCATTTTCGTGTGGATGGTGTGTATGGGTGTGTGTGGGTGTGTGAGGGTTGAAACTTAGGTAGCTAGGTTGATTAGGTTAGGTTCTAGTAGGTTTAGATCAAGGTAGGTCTCAAATTAGGGTTGTAAACCCTAATTCACTAAGGTAAAGTGCAATTAAACTTAATACAAGTTTAATTGGGTATGTGAAAACTTAATTGAGAGTAAAATAACTCAATTAAGTTAGGTCTAGGTTAATTGGACTCTCACTGAGTCCAATTGGACAGTGTGTGCTGAGATCAGAGCTCAATTGGACTCAATGAGTCCAATTGAATAGGCTGACGGAATTGACTAAGATCCAAGTCAATTAGGTTTAGTGTGGACCTAATTAGGTCCTTAGGGAGGTCTAAAGGTGATGTACTAGGGTTAGGACACCTTAATTTAGGTTCCTATGGGGTTAGAATTGGGTTTAGAGGGTTAGAGATCCAAGATCAAGGCTTGAATTCTAAAACAGGAACTGAAGGATAGTATCAGACGTCTAATAATAGTGTCAGACGTCTTATAATGAAAAATCAGAAGTCCAAACTTATTATCTGGACGTCCAATCAAAGTCAAGAGGGATTCTAGGTTATGTCTTGGGTATTCTGCAAAAATTGGACGTCTGACCAGGTATTTGGACGTCCAATAACACTGTGAAGTGGGTTTAAGGTGTGCGGGAGTTGGCTAAGGGTTTTGGACGTCCTATAACTTATCTGGACATCCAGATGGAGGCTAGAATTAGGGTTTTAAGGTTTCCTTGGGTGTGGTGACCTAATCTAAGGGTAGCTAAGGCTTGGGGAAGCTTCTAGGCTATCCTAGGGCTAGGATGGATCTAAGTTCTTCACAATTTATTGCTTTATTCCTACTTAATAGAATAGCATACCTTAACTCCCTTACATTATTATCTACTGCATCTAATCTAAGTCTTTCGCTCCAGCTCTGTTGCAGCACTAGTTATACTTTATTCTTCAGATCTAGCTTTAGATCCAGCTTCAGATCTAGCTTCTAATCAGTTTATTATCTGCAATTGACATAATGCACCTAATCAGTACATTATAGCATTATTTTATGTATAGCTAAAAGAAAGCAGTAAAGGTGCTAGTAATGCTTATGCATGCATGAATTACCCTAGCTTATGCAAAGTCCTAGCCTAATTTAGGTCAATTAAGACCTATGATTGTTGCGCAATCAACCCATACCTAGCTCAGTTCAACAAATCCGCTCCTTTCTGGGTCAAGTCAGTTTCTACAGGAGATTTATCAAGGATTTCTCCAAGATTTCCAGACCTTTGACGCATCTCCTATCAACCGATGTACCCTTCGACATGGGGCCCGATTGTATTCAAGCATTTACGCAGTTGCATGATGCTATCACTAAAGCCCCTATTCTCTAGCCACCTGATTGGCCCCTCAAATTTGAGCTAATGTGTGATGCTTCTGACTTAGTTGTTGGAGCCATCTTGGGATAAAGACATGATAAACACCCCTTCGTGGTGTATTACACCAGTAAGACACTGGATAAGGCCCAGTGTAATTACACAACCACTGAAAAGGAGCTACTAGCGGTCGTCTTTAGGCTGGAGAAATTCCGTTCATATCTTCTGGGCTCTCATGTTACTATCTTCACAGACCATGCGCCCATTCGACATCTTATGCATAAGAAGGATGCAAAGCCTCGATTGATTCGTTGGATCCTTCTCCTTCAACAATTTGATCTTGAGATATGAGATAAGGCTAGAGCCCAGAATGTTGTTGCAGACCACCTTTCGAGACTCGACCTGGATCATATTGGACTCACCTTGCCTTTAAA
The DNA here is from genome assembly GCA_037157565.1 of Thalassia testudinum. Classification (NCBI taxonomy): domain Eukaryota; kingdom Viridiplantae; phylum Streptophyta; class Magnoliopsida; order Alismatales; family Hydrocharitaceae; genus Thalassia; species Thalassia testudinum. The sequence continues at coordinate 15,454,581 of JAZHRO010000015.1, read as the reverse complement.
TGAATCTTTTCCCGATGAGTACCTTCTAGCGATAAATGTGGCAAGTGGACCATGGTATGCCGAAATCGCTAATTTATTTCCTTCTAGCTCTCTTCCGCAGGGTTGGCCTAAAAACTAGTGTGAGCGTCTCATTGCAGAAGCAAAGCATTTTTTATGGGATAATCCACTACTTTATAGAGTAGGTGCTGATCAGATAATTCATCGTCGTATTCCTAACAGTGAGTTCTCCAGTGTGATATCCTTTTACCACAATCAGGCTTGCGGAGGCCATTTTTCCGAGAGGAAAACTACAGCCAAGGTATTGCAATGCGGTTCTTTTGGCCCTCCTTTCATCAGGATGCACACAATTACGCTAAGCATTGTACTAGGTGCTAGTCGCTAGGGTCAATGTCACATCGTGCCACGATGCCCTTGCAACCCATCCTAGATACAAAAATTTTTGACATTTAGGGAACCGATTTTATGGGTTCCTTCCCTCCATCCAACGGTTTTGAGTGCATCCTTGTTGTCGTTGACTATGTCTCGAAATAGATTGAGGCTATTCCCGCAAGCCATGCTGACCATGTCGTTACCACCAAATTTGTCAAAGACTACATCTTTGCACACTTTAGGATCCCTTGAGCCATCATTTCGAATGGAGGAAGTTATTTCACCCATACATCTTTTCGGGCACTTTTGAGGAAATATGGAGTCCACCACCGTATCGCTTCTCCGTATCATCCTCAAACGAACAGGTAGGCTTGAGGTGTCGAACCAGCAGATCAAGCAAATCCTCCAGAAAATGGTTTGACCTGACTATAAGGATTAGTTCGACAAGCTGATTGACGCTTTATGGGTGTATCGGAAAGCCTTCAAGGCTCCCCTTGGTATATCTCTGTACAGGATTATTTTCAGGAAGCCTTGTCACTTGCAGTGGAGTTAAAGCACCACACTTATTGGGTGATTCGCCAGTATAACCTCAACCCAGACCTGTGTGGTCCAGAAAGGAAACTCCAACTCCAGGAATTAGAAGAGCTACATCATGAAGCCTATGACTCTGCCTTGACCTTAAAACAATGAACCAAGGCCTTTCACGACAGTCACATTAGGCGGAAGGAGTTTGAGTCATCTCAGCAGGTTTGGCTTTATAATGCCCGATTCAAATTCTTTCCTAGAAAACTAAAGTCCAAATTCTTTCATGACAGTCGAGACCTTTTCCCAATGGAGTCACCCAAATCTGGGCTTAAATTTACGGTTAATGGGCAGCAATTGAAACCGTAATTTACTCATGAGCCTGCCCCCGTTGGTGAAACAGTTGCCATGCTGGAGGGTAACTAACCTGAGCCTCACATTGAGCCCAGCTGGGGACGTTAAATTCAGTCCTTGTTGGGAGGCACCCCAACAATCCTTTCAATCTCACTCCACATCACATTTCATTCACTTCACATCACTTTACATCACCTCACTTCACTATGTACTTCACCACCCACCATCCGCCCACCCATCCACCCTACTCTATACTTGTTATCACCTTTGCACCAAGACCCTTTAACCTTGTCTACCCCTTTGCGCATGCATATAAGGTCATAGCATGATTTGGCATGGGGGGATGGATAGGCATCATAGGCTCTAGGAATTATATGGGTATTTTGCATATTCTTGTCCATTATACATATCTATCTATAGCATGTACATATAACATAATTGAAAAATCCATAAAATTAGAAATCTTGAAAAATCTAAAAAAATTTACAAAACACAAAAAGTTTATAAAAAATGGAAAATTCAAAAATTAAAAATGTTTTCGAAAGTGTTTAGCTATGATCTGAAAGATGAAGCAAAAATAAAATAAGTGTTTATGGACATTCAACCTTTCCTTCAAAGACTTTCCGGCCACAGAAGCTTAATTTGCTCAAGCTTTGGCTTAATATACTCAAGCATTGACAAGATAGACCAAGATCTCTCCTAACTTAGGATGTGTTCTTATCCCCGAGTCACCAGTATAAGATTCGTTGGTTTGCTTCTGCTTGGGAGTCTAGGTAACCTTGGTTCAACTACACAAAGTCGAGAAAGACCATATGAACGTAAGATCCAACCCTAGTAGTGTTCATTAGGGAAGGTGGAGTCCTTACCTGTGCATGCAGGTAGACTCTTTATTCCAGGTTTTAGTTTTGTGTTTAGGAGAAACTCTTTTCATCTAAGTTCTCACCCACCAAATAAGTGTGCTCTACTAAATAAAGTTATAAGAGACATACTAACAGTTGCTTCTAGTAAAAGACGAAAAAAAAAATAGAGAGACATTTTTTTGAATAAGTCAGTATGTTCTCCAGATTCCTGTAAATTCTTCCACCGAGAAGCCTTTCAAGGTGTATCACAAATACCGTGTTTTCACCAAATATTTTTTGATCCACAATGCAATAAGAGTTGGGTTGAGTCTTTTCTCATTTTTTAAAGTTAATCCGAAGACATAAGCTGAAGCTGGGACCAACCTGGACATAAAAAGACATGAAACCTCAGGCTTGAGTCTTAATGTTCATCTTATTTGTCTTAATCAATCACTAACCACAAACCATAACCTCTTTGCTTTCGAGTTTTGCAAAACCCTCGAGTCTTGGAAATCACAGTTAAGGTTTAAATATCAAGAGTCCTTGTTAGTCGAGAGACGGTCGATGTTATGTAAGACTTGAGTTCTAGTAGTCTTCTTTGCAATTGGTTCTCACAATGTCCAATTGATAAACACATTAATATTGCTTCATAAAAATCATCAGCTTAAGATCACTTCTAAACACTACTACCTTATTGAATAAGTTGTTTGCTAAGGACTAGCAAAAGATAGGCATGGGGGCGTGATTGCGCAGCAATTCACGCATGTAAATTGGCCATCTTATGCTATTTCCTAACGTTTTGCATTTAGATTAGGTAGTTATGGGTGCATTATGTAAATATTTGCATTTGTGCATTTTATGGAGAGGAAGTTAAAGAGAGAGATTGAGCATCCATTTCATTTTATCCCTCCCATTTCCACCTCATTCCCATTCATATTCCACCACTTATTCCACCTAATAACATCCTACACCACCTACATTAATTTCCATAACACCTAAGTGCCTACTTATAAAAATCCCAAATATTCCCCTCTAAAAATATATCCCTAACGGTTTGTCCACACCTGCACCCTCTTCCCTCCACCTATATATAACTATCATCACCTTCCCCAGTAGTGGGGTCGGCCTCCACCTCCACATCCACCCATAGACACACACAATCCCTCACACACAGTCCCTCACACATAGCACCTCCCCGCCAGCCATTCCCCTTTCTCTCCTCTCTCCCTCTCTTCCCCTTCTCACCCTCAATATCCTCTCACAAGTTGAGAGGAACACTGAGAATAGAGGAGCTCCCCTCCCGTGGTTGCAACCACCACGGTAGGGAACATCACCGTCTAGCTCATTAAGAGCAAGTAGATGTGGTGTCTCTTCTTTGTTTTTGTGTTGTTTTTTGTTATTTTATTTTCTTTCATTTTCATTTGACGCCATTGGTGCAGTAGCAAGCTCGAGCCTTCACAGCACCTCACACACCAGTGCACCCCCAGCCGGCCACTCTGCGCCTTCACGTGTTCTCCTGCCGGTAGTTGCCTCCACCACGCGCACTCTCTTTCCCCTCTTCACCGGCTAACTAAGAAAGTTAGCCGGTCAATTATTGCACCACCCGGTCACTCTTTGCCCCTAGCACTATTCACGCACTCTTATAACACTACAGTGCGTGACCGGGGGTTCCTCATTTTGCCGGTGACGCCTGCTCCTCTCTCTCCACCGTGCACCCCCTCCAGCTGGTTGCAGCACAACACTCACGCAGCACCCCGCGCTCTCATCTCATTGCACGCGCACTCCCACTTCCCCCACGTGCTATTGCACACATCTCACGTGCCAGCGTGTGCTGTGCCTCGCACATCTCCAACGTCTATGCACGGCCACCTTGCGCCACTCACTCCCCCACCTTACGCACAAACACACACTCACACCTACACAGACACACACTCATTCACACCTACATACACATATACATATATCTATACACACACACCATTATATACATGCACACACCTACACATATAGATTTATATATTCATTCACACTCACCCCACTTATACATACATATATATAGTTACACACACAGAGACATACACACACACACATATCTATACCGCATACTTCATACACACACACACACCCTCCCATTCACAATACCACGCACCTATCCATCTACCGCACATTACATCGCGGGTATATTCGCACTAGCTGCGTATATATCCCCGATATTCGCGCATGTCAAACCTTCTCCACACTCCCACACGTCTGCTCCACATTGCATGCGGCACGTAGCTAGGTTAATCCCATCTCTCTAGATGACGGTTAACCTAGCATTGTGCAACATTCCCATTGAATCCTTGATTTGATATTCCACCTTCTTATTACCTATTATATATATATATATATATATTCTGCATATATCTATACATATCTATAAATAAGCTAAGTATTTCAATTCATTTCCTTTTCGCATTTCAATTCTACATTTTATTTTCTTTTATATTCCCTTTTATTTTGTTGATTAAGAAAAGACAAAAAAAAGTATAAAATAGAAAAGAGAATTCTTGACTTGCAGGTACACGATCTCGCATGTGGCGAGACCATTTCTGATTATTTTGACGTGTAGCCCAAAAAAATCTCTAATCAAGAAAAACCCAAAAACATAATAAGCAAAAGGAATTGATGTGATTTTAGGAAAAGCGTAGAAACTGATTATTCCAAAACCAGCCTCCCTGAGTTCAACCCTGGCCTAAAAGTGACTATCTTAAAATCTGATTTAGCCAGGATAATAAATTTTTGACAAACTAGTGTAGATTCACTTGTAGGTAATCACTTCCACTATATCCATTTCGACACTAATATCACTTAATTAATTAACCCTACCTATGATCTAACAAGGGGAAGGGAGGTGAACGATGGTCGAAATAAGAGCAGAAGAAGCTAGGAAGGATCTGGAGAGAGAGGGGAAGTGGTAGACCTAATCTAAGGGATGAAAGGGAAGAGCTTTCATGCTGACTTACCTTGTCGGATGTGAAGGAGACGAACTCTTCGGCGAAGGGAATGGCGATGAAGAAGGGGCGCGGAGTGAAAAGACTGTGATTGGTCCTGGACGCGAAGAAGAAAGGAAGAGCTTGGTGAGTCCAATTTAGTTGTTGGATGCACAAAAGAGGAGAGTTGAGAGGGTCGCCGGAGTCGCGATTGGAGACAACCGAAGGAAGGAGAGGAGCGAATTGTGGCCTAAACTGGACTAGTTTTGACAATGGAATGATGGAGCCCTTTTACAGAGTCCAAATCCAAGCTCTAATTTAAGGAAAGAGCTTGATTGAGTCCCTGATTGGAGAAAAGTGCCCCTTAATTTTCTCGAGCTCGCCTAAGCTCGAAAATCAATTCCGATCTCTGATAAGGGGTCGATCTAATTCCTTATTACCTGAGCAACAATCCCTCCAATTTTAGAGGGTTTGGCTCTGATTTGAGGGAGGAATCCTCCCTCAAATCCTGATGTAGATGCATTCCCAACCGCCAATGGTGGTAAGGACCAAAATGCAAGAATGATGATAAAGTTAGGGACCTGATTGCAAGAATTTTGAAAGTTAGGGGGCTGAATGTGAGAATTTAGGGGATATTGCAAACTAGCTCAAGATGGACTCTGATTAGGCTCAAATTTTGGTCTTAACCTAATTTGGACTCAAGGAATCTAGTGGTAAGCTTGGATTTACGTTTTAACTACATTTGACTGGGTAAATGGTATAGAATCCCAAATTAGGGCAAATTCCCATCCGAATCTCTATTCTATGTCAAAATGGGTTTAGATGGTCAAACCAAACATACCAAACCTCTTAGAATATTTTTCTATGAATTTTAGGAGGTTTAGATGAATTTTATCCTGATCAGAACCTCTTCAATTTAAGTAGGTTTGGTAATTAGGATTTTGTGTATTGTTTCCTCTCGAAATGCATGAAACCCTGTTTCTGTTAGTGTGAACTCACTTCTTGGTCTTTAATGCTCAATTGACCTTTAATTAACTTCTAAGTGACCCCATGGTTACTCTGCACTTGTGATGTGATAGTAAAACTATATAATTAACCATATTCTTTTGTCTTCTTCTCAAAACATATTAGAGTGGAATAACTATCCTCAGGTGATTATTCAAGAGCATTTATCTCTTGATTCCAGCTAATTTAAGCTAGTTATGACGAATAATGGCATTGCCATCAATACTAAATACAGAGAGCACGATTAACATCCATACATAAGTGTTATGAGCATGATCAGCCAAATCAAGCCTTAATACCTAAACAATATTCTTATCTTTCAATTCTTCTCTCTTGATTTTTTTTTAAATTCCCTTTATTTGGAATAATAATTGTCCTCTTGTATTTCTTGATTTCATTTCAAATTCCCTCCATATCCTTAAACTCTATAAATAGGGAACCATCCCTCCCCTTGTTCCGTACCTAGTCTCCAACCAATATATCACATATACACTTCTTTCATAGACTAGGTTCGTTCCTCTTGTATCACGGCCACTATTCCCCATCTTAACCATTTATCCAGTTACACCATTGCCATCACCGATATCACCTCCAACTACAACAACGCATCATCTCCATCCACGCTATCGTCAACATCACCTCGCATCATTAACAACTCCACCTCTTTGCCGCTTCCACAAAATCATGTAGCTTTCAAATTAAGGGAGGACAACATAATCATCCTGATGGTGGTAACATATGGTGCTTGAACCTTCAACTTGAAGGTCAACATCCACAAATCGCACGCATCTCAAGGCTTAGATTCATCTTTCGCGAGGAATTATTTTCTTGTACTGCTTTTTTTACATTTTTTGTGTAGTCAAACTTGTAATTCAATTATAAATTACAAATCTAAGTATTTGTGTATCTTGTATTTGTTCGATTCGATAATAAATTAGCTATGCATCTTTTCCCAAAAAGAGAAAAAGAATTATTGACAAAATCACCAATATTTCTTGCCTTTATCATATTTGAGTTGCAGGTCTCATATCAATTCATGTCAAAAAGGAAGTCTCGAAGATGAAAACGTTTCTGTCTAGGTCTTAGGAATATTTGTATCTATTTTAAATTGAGTTATAATTTTTCTCCTTACTGAGTTTAAAAATGTTGTAAAGAGCCCCCAACTAGATATAGGAATCCTTGACCTAGTCACTCAATACTTAGGCAAATACTTAGAACAAAATCCATTTTCAAACTTAACACAAACCTTAGAATCAGATGTCCAATGTGGTTGCTATACATCTGATGTGAAAAGTTAAACCATCTGATACTTAGACTAAACATCCAAATACCATAGATATTGCCTTAACAAATTAAACATCTAGACTTTAGATGACCAGACCTATGACAAGACATCCATAGTCCACTCCAGACGTTTGGTAATGCATTCAGACATCCAAATATTAGATTGTTAGAATAAATTAAGCCTAAATCCCTTTTTGTTAGAAAAAATCTTCTCGAACCAACTTAAGAATATTTTAGTATTATTTCCAAACGTCCAGACACTGTTCCAGTCATCTAAAATTGCAATGTTGGTACTAATTTAACTTAAAGTGAGATTTGTCAATTAAAATCTCAAATTAGAGATTCTCAAAAAATCTCAAATCCATGGTCATCATGACCATTAGACATCCGCTAAGAATGTCAGACATCCAGTAGACATCTGACGCTTATGCATTATAATGAGATCCATGTTTAGATCTGATGAAATCTAGAAATAAACCTACTCATTTTCTGACGTCCAAAAATTCTATCAGATGTCTTATAATGAGCTATTAGACGTCCAACACTTAGTGTTAAGTACACTGCTTAGATCCAATGAATTTTAGTAACGCTAACCTTCCTTTCTAGACATCCAAATCTTTCATCAAACATCCAGAAACTCCATGTTAGACATATGAATTAATCATTGCCTGATTTGATTTGGAATTCAACCAAATCTTTAGGGATTTGTCACCAACAGCTAGGAGAAGACTCTTAAGCCTTCGTGAAGCTTCTCTTGAGGTCTATAAATAGCCTTTAACCCCCCATTAGGTAAATACTGCCACTGGAGATGCAATTCAAGATCTATACTCTATATTACTCCACTTTCTACTTCCCTACTATTGTGCACTTAATTCCTCTAGGCAAAACTCTGTGTCCCTCACTACTTAGCTACTGGCAACAATCTTAGGGAGTTTCCTTATAATGTATAGTAGCTAGATACATTATTATCGTGTTGGGGGTGCTCTATAGGTTGTGTCCAAATTTTTCTTTATTTTCATCTTGTTGTACTTGGGTGTTTGTCGAATCCCCGTCTCTTCCTAGTGGAAGGGAGAAACCTTCGTTTAGGGATCAGAGGTGGGGTTTGTGTTGAGGTACACCACCCTCAGTTTTCAGTGGTTTGGATAGTGTTTTGATCACTTACTGATCAGCAAATCCTAAGTCTGGTTGACTTAGGTGGTGGTTTTCTCCTGATTTGGGTTTCCACCTAAAAATATCAGTGTTCATTTTGTGTGATTGAAATTTATCTACATATTATTCTTCAATTACACTATTCACGTCCCCTCTAGTCTACTTTCAATTGGTATCAGAGTTGGTTCCTACGCATTTTGGAGTTACTTCCTCGAGCAAGATCCAATGGAGGGGAAGGTTGTTGCGACCAACCACATGGTAGGATAGTCCACAACCTGTCTACCACTCTTCCATGGAACAAACTACACTTAGTGGAAGCTTCGGATAAAGAAGTGGTTGCAAGCAAATGACTTTGTCATTTGATAGAAATGCGAAACCTGTTTCACAATTCCGGAAAGACCGAAGATCAGGTACACCATTGAGTAAATCCACCAACTCAAACTCAATGTAGAGGCAATGAATGTCTTGTATTGTGCCCTTAGCTCAGGGAAGTTCAACCGAATCAGCCAATGAGAGACTGATAGCTACGGATTCGCATGCAGAAAGGGTTTGAGTTTGGAAAACCCGTCATCGTAGTTCAATTCAAAAGAAATCTGTCGATCAGATAAAATTTATAACCGAAACTCAAAAGGTGAGTCCCAGGTCGAACACGGAGAGATGAACATTTGGTTTTGAAAATCCACCAACCGCTGTGCTAGCGTGCGCTCCGTGCACTCGAGTCATGCGCCTCTGCACGTGCGCCCATGCACGCTAGCTACGCTGCTGCACATGTGTGCCTCCACATGTGCGTGCACACGCACTACTGTGCGAGTGTGGTGGCACATGTGTGCCAATGGGCGGCCTGGGTTGTGCCATGTGGCTCGATCTAGACCATCCATCTTCTTTCTATTGTAGGGGCTACTACAGAGGTCGGATTGAGTCGATTTTCACGTCGTTGGGCTGCTATCGTCAACCCAAATCCATCCGTGCAGTTGAATTTGTTGTTTGAAGCTCCAAATTACGTCACCAAGTCCCTTGGCCGTTGATCTTCCTCAAACTGCATATGGTGCTACAGGACTCCAATTAAGGCAATTTCGGAGGTGTTGGACTCCGATCGTCGTCCTGATCAAATTTGTACTATCGGATCGTCGATTTGAGGCTCCAAAATAAATCTCCTTCTCTCCTGACCACAAAGAGGACACAATTAACCTAAAATATATACAAGTACACTAAATGCAGAATGATGCATGCTATACAATATTTATAATATGAAATGCAAATCTAAGCTTAGGAACATGCATAAATAGGCATTTTAACCTAAGTTGATGTGTCTACATCAAAGACCGCCTACAAAATATGGAGGACACTTAACGTAACACACAAAGGTACATCTAAAGTTAAAACCTCTAGGATTAACCTTTTGTCTCAGGATTCGAAGCATTCACCATGAAGGAAAATGAAAGACTTGGGGATATGTATACCCAATTCATGTTAACTGTGAATTATCTCAACTCTTTAGGAAAAACATTCATCCAAGGTGAATGACAATCCAAGCTCCCTCATTCACTTGGATTGGAGTGGGAGCAAAAGGTGACAGCCATTGAAGAACCCAACCAAGCAGAGGGTCTAAATATGGATGATCTACTTGGGAACTTGATGGCTTATGAAATGAAGATGGCTTAAAGATAGAAATCCATCACTCCAGAGCCAAAGACGAAAACTTTGGCATTCAAAGCGGCATCTGATGACAAGGTAAATACCAATGATGAAAATTTTATTTTATTAGCTAAAAGTTTAAAAGGTTTCTTAGGAATAGAAAGCATAGCAAGGGAAAGAGAAAGGGGGAATTGCCTATTATTTGCTATAATTACAAAAAGAAAGGCCACATGAAGAAAGAGTGTCCCTTATTAAGAAGGGATGAAGAGAAGAACAAAAAGGTGGTGGAACACAAGTGTGAGGGCCTGGATTTTTAATACACTTAATGGGCTAATTAAAACCCTAATTAGTTAGCTAATAATGAGTTAAAGGCTTTAGGAAGGAGCAACCCCTTAAAATTTATAGCTAAGCTTAACAAGTGTTTAAGAAATATAGAAGTTGAGGGGCCATTTGTGAGAAAACTTGATTAGTGGCCTTTCTTGGAAGTTAAGGAGTGGAGAGGCATTGGGTGTAAAATTTCTACCCCTTATAAAAGCTAAGCCAAATTAAAAAATTTAAAGCTTAACCTCATTCATCTCCATCAAGCCAAGTCTCTCCACTGATGGAGGTCTCCCCTTCTCTTCCCTTCCCCACCAGTGCACACCTCCACCCTGCTCCTTGCTAGCCAGCCACCAGTTGCTGCTGCTGCAACTGCTATTGCTATAGCCTCTGTTGCTGTGGTTTTTGCTCCTATTATTGCAACTACTATTGCCGTTGTCATTGATACTGCCATGTTGCTGCTGCTGCGAGCTACCATTGTTGCTGCTACTATGTTACTACAGTTGTTGGAGCTGCAATGGTTGTTGTTGCTGCCTTTGTTCCTGTAACTGCTACTGCCATAGCTGCTGCTACTATTGTTGTTCTAGTTGTTACTATTGTTGCTGCTCTTAAGTGAAGACGAAGAGAAGAAGGAAAATGAGTGCTAAGCGAGTTTTTCATGAGGAAATTAGGGTTTCGGAGAACTCATCGTCTTAGTCGCAAAAATCGCTACCAAATAAAATTTATATTGAAACTCAAGGGAGTCCTGGGTCAAACACAAGGAGGCGAACATTTGATTTTGTGAAATCCGTGTTTCGAATTTATTTGTTTTTGGTGTTTTTATCTTTTGAGATTTTTTTTGGTATTTTTATAAGGCAAGAGTTCAGATCGACAAAACTTTATCTAACTAATCTACTTGCAAAATCAGAGAAATAGAGAGAGAGAGAGAGAGAGAACATCGATGTATATCTTAAAGAGCTTGCTATAGATAAGAAAGCGGAAAACTACACTACAAAGCAAAAAGATAGAGAGAGGTGAGAAGAATCTCCCTCAACGGTCACTTAGAGGATGACTCGCTCTAACGGCACCCCGGACGAAGGTAGGGAGGAGCTGAACAAAGGAGAACGACATCTGAGGATGGAGGACAGGATGGGATGTCGCGGCCAGGATCTTCTTCCCGAAGGTGGTGAGAGGATAGCCACGGGATGCTCCATGAAGGGGGGTGAGAAGTGGGAAAAATATTTGATTTTCTACTCTGAGGAGCATCCCAGGCTTGGGACAAGCTCTCTCTAGAGCCTTAGATGTGGTGAGGGAGAGAAAGGAAGAGATAAAGAAGAATGGGAGGGGAAGGGGTCCATTTATTATGGAGGAGAAGAGGGTTTCCACACAGGCAATTAGTGACGTCCATAAACGTCACTGAAGACACACCTTGGACGTCGCTGAAGGTCATTACCCTCCACCCCTGGCGTCTACACATGCGTGCAAGCTAGATCAGGCATGGATGAATCACGATTGTCAGATCTCTGATGGATGATCCAGATCTCGCACGCATCGCACACTTGAGATCGCGTCTGCCCGCACACACGATTGCGCGTTCGTCTACACATTAGAACTCGTGTGTGCAAATTGCGCGCTCGGGTGATGCCACATAGCCACTCTCTTCATCGCCCGATCGCCATCAGAAGCTTTAATTTCATCTGCGCACTCATCTGCTGAGAATTGAACACAACGGGTCTCGAACTTGTGATAGCAAGTTGGGAGCGCCTATATCCATCGTTGCGCGAAAGCCACGGATTGTCGCATGGAGAGATTTCGTGGCCCGAGCTCATGGCCATTGGATGGAAATCCAACAGTTAGGATCGTGCGCTAGAGATAGCAAGATGGAGAGCAAGGAGGCCAGAGTGGATTTGGGTGGCCGTGATGGCGCCACATGGCACCATCATAGCCATCCATCTTTGCTTTGTAGGTGGCACCACGAATGTCAGATTAGGTCGATTTTTGCATTGTTGGGTTGCAATCGTCGATCCAGATCTATCCATGCAATTGGATTTGGCATCAAAGGTTCGGATTGGCACCACCTTGCCCCTTGACCTTTGATCTTCCTCAGACTGCATAATGTGCTACAGGACTCCAATCAAGACTATTTCGAAGGCGTTGGACTCTGTTCGTCGTCCTAATCAGATCCGTATGGTCGGATTGTCAATATAAGGCCCTGAAATAAATCTCCTCTCCTAACCACCAAAGGACACAAATTAACCTATAATTTATACAGACTACTCCAAGTGCAGAATGATGCATGCTATGTAATATTTATAAAATGGAATGCATATCTAAGCTTAGGAACATACATAAATAGACATTTTAACCTAAATGGATGTGTCTACATCATACCCCCATGCCTATCTTTTGCTAGTCCCTAGCAAAATCAAACTAAATGCTATGTATAAAACAGAATTAGGACTCAATCTCTTATGGCATTAGTTGTTTATTAATAAAAGGAAATTTCAACTAAGGTCCTAAATTACAAAGACTCAATAATGCCCAGGTGCCTACCAAAATGCAGACCGCCAAAGTCCTCTCCTTATTTTGAGAAGGGGAGATACATTTTTTCCATTTTTCTTCTTTTATAATTTTTTTGGATTTTTGAGTTTAGAGTTTCGAGGCAACTTTCTATAGCTACCCAACCCACCCAAGATTCGAACAGAACTTCAAGTTCTAAGCATCTTTGTGAATGTGATAGAACCACTAGGCGACCATTGAAACGGACTTCAGGCTTCTACGACCTTAGGTGAACTTAAGAGTTTCTGCCTAAAGGTTTATCTGTTCAACCAATAGCTTTCTCCCTACTTTTTCTTTTTTTTTTTTGAGGTCAACACAAGAGCGAACCCAATGTATATCTACCAGGTTTATTCTATTCCCCGCTTCTTCCCTAAGTATTTTGGAAATTATTTATGCATTTTTGTGAGTTAGGCTCTGGACAACCGAACAATGGACTGTTACCCACGACAACTTGCTAGCCATACTTGTGCGGTGAAGTGTGTCTTATTTTATTATTTTTATTTTTTCTCCTTTTTTCTTTTTATTTTTGAGTATCATTTTTTTCATTTTATGAATACGTGACTTTCCTGATCTAAGATTTACCTAAAAGCAGTAGAAAGAGTATGGTCATGTAGTTGGGCTCTGGACAACCGGCCAATGGGCTATTACCTACTCCAACTTGCCAACCATACTACCCTAGAAAGTTCACTAGCTACCTAATTTCTATAAAAACCACCAAAAAGTGAGTCAATACAAATAGTATATAGATGCTTTAGACTTAAAGTCCCCTCAAATCAGATGGCAGTTTGATAAGTCGTGTACTTATCACCCCAATTTATTAGCCAAATTAAGGTAAAATTAATGTGGTGAGGACTCAAGACCAAGTCCACATTTTAGTGGACACCTAAGCTAATTAAGCTCGAAAACCTGAAGAGTCTAAGTGTTTAGGTCATAAAGTATCATTTCCTAAAGTTAACAACTTCTACTACCTAAGTTTTCTTCTCCAAATTCTAATTTTTTTGTCTTTTTGAATTTTAAATTTTTTAAAAATTTTTTTTAAGAAAATAGAAGAAATTTACGGAGCTAACAAAAAAATCTCAAGATTAAGCATCTACCCCCCATGCCTAAAAGATGAATGTCCTCATTGTAAAAATAAAGACATAAAAGGGTAGAATAAACAGAATATCACCTAAATTTCGTGATAGATCCTGTCAGCTCCGCAGAGAACGTGAAATATAGACACGTGCTAGGTTTATTGCCTTTAGCTAGGCATAATATACAAAGGAAGAAATTGAGAATTCACAAGTGCAGGTCAGAATCAGAATAAAAATATTGATCTCAGGACCCATCAGCAGGTGTCCACAGATGTGAACCAGATTATGGTGTAGGCCCAAGCCCCAAGGTCGGGTAGCTCTAAGGTTTTGGATGAAAATCACCCAGAACCTGAGATTGTTGAGCTTACGAGGCCGAGCCTGCGATTTTGTGGTGTGCAACCCAAGTCTAAAGTGGCGGACAATGGGTAGATCTGGTTCACTAGATTTGGATTTCCACTTAGAGTTCGGCTCAGAAAGATAGTCGATTATTCTGTACTTGGGTTGCACGTCAAAGATATCATAAGGGTCCTGATAGAAAGTGGGTGGTTTTAGGTCAATAGAAATCCTTGGATACAATATTATGTTTCCCTCAGAATTAGCCTTATAGATTTTCATTTCTGAATTTCTACCCTTTAAAATCAATGTTTTTGGGCCTTCCAGGTTGTTATACACCCCATCTAAGTCTAACAAGTATGGATGAATCAAAATTGACTTGAGTTTAGTAATCTCAAGAATAAAATCATCATTATGCCCAACGGGGTGCGGTTGAGGAATCGGGCCACTAATTGAATCATCCAATAAATCTGGATTTGAATCCTCCATGTCAACCCCAGCCAAATCAAATTCCTCAATTGCAGGGCCATCAAATGGTTCATCAGATTCCTCAGGCCCATTTGTCTCACTAAAATCATTTTCTTTGAACTCGAGTGAGACTTCACCTAGAGATTCTTCACCCTCAGAATCAAAGAATTCTTTATTCTCATTTATATGTGTCTCAAATCATATATCATTTCTTGGTCCATGGAGGCATTTTTCCTCTCTCCCTATCTAGGGGATCTCAGGTGAGAAAATCAGCTCATCCTCAATGGGTTGTTTTAGACCAACCTAGTCATTCCTGGTCTCATAAATTGTGTCTCCCTTGATGTTGTTAGGGCTAGATCGAGGTTTTAAGAAGATGCATTCGTTGTAGTAATAATTTCTCAAAAATAGCTCGAACAACAAATAAAATTTATACTCGAATGTCAAAAATGAAGTCCGAGGTTATTCGCTGGGAGAAAATATAGAATTCATGCACCAATCTCAGTAATTAATGTAAATAAGCACAATTAATTACTCAAAATCTAATATGCAACATAAGTATATGATGAGTCAAAAAGTAATCTAGACAAAATAATGGTGATTTGGATCACCAATTATTAGTCTAACACATGTAGCAAATACTCAAATAATATCAACTATTCAAACCAAGTGCACAGTGCACTCCATTAGATGACAAAGACTTTAACCAGACGGCTTAAGTCAACCATGCTACAGTGCTAAGAGGGCACTGTACTTCTTTTTCTTTCTCTGCTCTGTCTTCTTTCTCTACGTGCATAGGCCTTCTTTCTTCTTTCTTTCTTCTGTCCTCTGCTCTTCCCTTAAGCTCTCCTTCCTCTTCTTCTCTTTTCCTTTATGCACAGGGGGATACTCTTCTTTAGATGCAGCTAAGTGATAGCCCAATACACAGGGAAGCAAAACCCCCTTAACCCTGCGCTCTCTCTTTCCCTCTCTATAGTTTCTCCACTTTCACACCCTCCCAAGGTCATGCACAGTATCAGGTAGTCGGGTAATCGGTCTAGAGCGCTCCTGGGACTAGGGCTGCGGGCATGGTTCGCAACCGAAGTGTGAGTATAGGGTTAGGCGGGTTGGGTCTAAGCCAGGCCCGCGTGGTGGTGCCACAGGCGAGACATGAGTGGGTAAGGAGGACCTCGCCCTCATGTGTTAGGAGGCAATAAGCCGTATGCAGAAAATGTAATAAGGCGCTTCACTCGGTTTGTCCCTCACAATGTGGGACTAAACTCCCACTTCTCTTCGTGTTGCTGGCAGCTAAAGGTCGTTCCTCAATTGAAGCGGTTGTTGCTATGCGCCTTTCAATTAATGCTCCATATCAATTCCTGGGAGTAACCAGCATCACCTGGAGCGGATGTCTGGAGCATGTGTGGCCTCGAGCTCGAAGAACAAGGCCAAAGATGAGCAATAGTGGCGGAGCTCTGATGTTATACTTGAAACACGAAATACAGGCTAAAAGCCCCGGTTAAAAGGTTCAACAGCATCACCGTGAGGCAAGGAAGTCAACGGCGGTGTCTTCATGGTGTTTCGTGAGGTGTGGAGGTGGAGCGAAGGCGAAGATGAAGGTCTGGAGATGGGTTGTTCAGGAGATGGTTTGGGAGGTGGAATCGACGTAATAGGAGAGGGGTTTTATAAAGGGTGGTGCGACGGAGCTTATGAAGGTTTCGACGAGGCAGATGGAGGTGTGTAGCAGCGGAGACGCCTCGCTAGAGGAGTGGCCGGAGATGGAGAAGATGAAGGTGGTCGCGTGTGTCAAGGGTTTGTTTTTGGGTTTTTGGGGTGTAAAACTAACCTAAGATGTTAAACTAACTAAACTAACCCAAATCTAATAGACAAAGGGGAAGGATTGGTAACCGGCGTTGGCAAGTTGACATCATGGAAGAAGGTGCTCCGTTGAGGTGGACGACGAGGAAGAGAGGGGAGGACAGCCCTGGCTTTGGCACACCAGGCGCAAACGAAGGCGACAAAGATAATGGCAATCCCAATTTGGCCATTGGGAGGCCGGAGAGCAACGGAGGGAGGAGCTCGTCGGAGCTAAGGCAAGCCTCAGGGAGCGGCTAGAGCTTGGGAAGCTTAAGGTGAAGTGGAGCTGGAGGTGGCATTTTGAAGAGGGTTTTGGCCCCAAACCTTGCTGAGAAGAATGGGTAGGCCCTGGGGATCCTTATATAGGCCTCAGGGAGCAATTAAAGCTTGGGAAGCAAGCTTCCCAAGCTTGCAAGGCTCATCGGAGTTGGAAACCCAATTCTTTGAAGGATTCGCATGAGGATTTGGGTGATTTTTGGGACTTCGGATCTGGCTCAAAAGCAAGCTAATTTCTTGACCAATTCCCCTTTCAAATCTGAGAATGATTCGTCAAGAAATAAAAGAGATCTTGTCAAATGAAGCCCACCAGAGTTGCAGGATTAGGATTCTAGGGTGGCAGGGACCTATTTGAATAAGATGACAAAGATAGGGGGCTTTTTGTGAGGAATTCAAAAGTTGAGGGGTTATTTGGGAGATTAAGAGTTAGACTTAGACTAAAATGCAAACTAGGTCGAAATGATCTCAGATTGGGTTCAAATTTTGATACAAACCTAATTTTGACTTAAAGAACCCAATGGTGAAGTTGGATTTTGGTTTTGACCTCGTTTGACTAGGTAATTTATGTTAAAAACTAAATTAGGGAAAAAGTTTATCTGTGGCTCTGTTTTGGGTCAAGATAGGTTCTGATGGTCAAATTGAAGATGCCAAGCCCTAGATAATATTTTTCTATGAATTTTAAAAGGTTTATGTGAATTTTATCTTGACCAGAACCTCAGTATATTAAGCGGATCTTTTTTTAGGATTTCAGATGTCTTTTAATTTCTGAAATATGCAAAAACCCTTTTCTGTCTGTACGGATTCATTTGTTAGACATTTAATACCATTTGATCTTTATTTAACCCCTAAGAAATTTCGTGATTATTCTGCAATTGAGATATGCTGTTAAAACTACAATTTTACCCCTATTTTCTTATTATTCTCTCAGAATGATTATGCAATGAATTATGATCTTCTAGCGGTTATGTAGGAGTATTTATTCCTTGATTGTGAGTACTTAAAGCTAGATATGGCTAATGATTACATTATCATCACTTGACAGGCGCTTGAGCAAGTTCAGACATTGGCTCTCCTGAAGGGGGTTCATCCTGGGAATCATTCTAAGATTGGACTAGAGTAACCACAAATTTCATCCTCAATCTCGAAAATTTCCCAAGTAGAAACTCACTCGGGCCCCTATCCTTAACATCTTAGAGCCAATCCAATAAAGAACTATTAAGCTCATCAATCATTTTGATCATAGGCTCCAACGCTTCAATGCATGGTGTTGGTTGAGCTTCTAAAGATTGTATAGTGTTCCTCAAGTTAGCCAACACCCTATCTTGGACCTGGTTCACCTGAACCGAATGGTTATGTTCAAGGTTGGGTGGGCTTGGTTTAAAACTAGGGGAATCAAGAAATTGAGGTTCTTGGGGTCCTCCCTGATAGTAGGTTGTTTCAGGTTGTTCAACGAATGGTGGTGACCTATATTCAGTATAATCCTGGGAAGGGTAGGAGTTATAATAATCATATCCTGCTTGATTGTAGATTGGGTTAGGTTGATCATCAAAGGGTAAAGATCTATAATCAATATAGCTTTGGGAAGGATAATAAGCATAATCATAATGTCTAGGGTTAGGTCCTAGACATTGAGGTTCGGAATCATACCCCCAATCAAAGTTATCCCGATTAGGTGATGGGTAGTCATAAGTCAGGTCGAAATAATAATCATCTTGGGGATAAGTGGTGGTAGAAGGGTAGGATTGGTATTGTGTGTATGGTGTGGAAGAATACATGATAAAGTAGGAGGGAAAATAGAACAGAGAAAGGTGCCCTGCAGTATAATCAACCAAACCTATCTTTAAATTTGGTAGCTTAAGGACCTATGCTTCATAAATGAACTCTGACCACACAACGAATTTGATGTTGTCCTTACTCTCGAAGGTGGTAAAGTTGGGTTAGCGAAGTAAGAGGAGCATGTCCCGAGGGCCGCTAATTATGCCAAACCCCTACTTAAGTCGTTTGACAATCGGGCCCCCCAACTTAACACCTTTTGAAGCAAGTAGACATCACTAATTCGAAATGTGTTCATGAGAACACCCTAAAATAGACTCAATGAATCCTAGGGCCAACATTTACTCAATTTTAATTAAGGCCTGGGATGATTGTGCTTTTGGAATGTCATGGGCCCTTTAGATGAGTTATGCTCTTAATGATCAGTTAATATGTGTGTGCGTGTACAACCAGGGTTTGCAAACAAGGTTATTTGATGATGTATCTTTTAGGGTTTAACCTTGTTTAGTAGCTTTTAGAGTTTAATCTTTAGGTTCGTTCAATCAAGTTCAATAAAATACTCCAAGTTTCGAAAGCACAGGTGTAGATATATTCCTTTAAAAATTAGAAATAATGTGGAGTGTCTGGTTTAGCCATAAAAATCAATCCTATGGGGCAAGCTACTGAAAAATCACTTTTATCTTAAGTGGTACGACCTAAATAAATCAATCAATTGGCCTATTCGCATCACATATTAAGGCACACAATGTCTTAACCTAATCAGATTTCTACTCACTTATGTGTATTGAGTTGAAGTGTACCAGGTCCACAAGCCAGATCCCGGTTAAGTGGTAGAATCAAACTGATTGTGCACCTTAGGATGAGAATTTGTGGGTGTTAAGTGTATTTCTTTTAATTAAATCCCATAAGAGAAGAGTTTTTTTATTTTTTTGAATTTATGCTGGTGAGTGAGGTGAGGTAAAGTGACAATCAAACAACCAAGATTAACCTAGGGTTTATGTAAGCTCCTAGGTTAATTAGGGTTTGAGTTATTAGTGTGACGAAGTGAAATCTAATGGGTGGGGGTGGGGGTAAACTTACATAACCTTCTAACTACACTTTACTCCAATCTATACCACTTTGGCTAGCCTTGGAAGGGTACCTGTAATCACAGAAAGAAAGGAGCAAAGTGAGCTAAAAAGTTAAGGCAAAAAATGTGGAAAAACCAAAGAGCATTGCCTCCCTGGTAACGGCGCCAAAATGTGAAGCGAGTTTTTCATGAGGGAAATCAGGGTTTCAAAGAACCCATCGTCATTGTTGATGCGAGCAAGTGAGGAGATTTAAATATGCATTCGTTGTAGTATCCTATAAATCGCTCAATCAACAAATACAATTTATTGCTCGAATTGAAGTTCGAGGTCGAACACAGGGAGCAAATATGGAATTCACGTGCTAATCTCAACAAATAATATAAATGAGCACAAATAATTACTCGAAACTAATATTAATGTAGCACATGAGTACATGAAGAATCTAATGAAATAAAAAGACATCTAAGACAAAATACTGGTGATTTGAATCACCAATTATTAGCTTAGATACACATATAATAATTACTTAATGATCTAAATAAATGAACGGTATCAACCACTTTAAATCCACGTAAGCTTTAGTGCACAGTGCACTCCCTGTCAAGCAAATCAGACGATAGAAATCTCAATCAGACGGCTTAACCGTCCACTGCTACAGTGCCAATGAGTCTTCTTCTGTCTTGCCCTTCTCTTTCTCTTCTTCTACAGTCCTCTTCTTCTGCCGTTCTTGCCTCTTCACGTACAAGGGAGGAGATCTCAGATTTTGGCTAAGTGTTAGCCAATGCACAGAAGAACAAAACCCCCCTAACCCCACGCTCTCTCTCTCTCTTCCCCTTCTCTTTCTCAATGTCTAGTCATATGCTAGGGTAATCGGGTGTCAAGGATCCGCGTACCCAGGACCAGGGCTACTAGCGTGGGTAGTAGCCGAGGTGTGGAAGCGGGTTAGGTGGGTCAGTCGAGACTGCGGGTAAGGAGGACCTCACCCTCGTGTTAGGAGGCGAAAAGGCCATATGACAAAATGATAATAAGGCACTCTAGCGGCTCTTGCGTTTCCGAGGTGGGACTAAATGTCCCACCTTTCTTCCGCAAGTAGCAACAGGTGAAAGCTTCTCCAATTGAAGCAGCTGCTGGGGTTTACACTCTCAATCAAGGGCCTGGGCATATTCTTGGACAGATTCTGCACCACCTAGAGCAATGACCTGGGGCTCTCTTGGTCTCGAACATGAAGAATGAAGGCGGTAAGGACAACGGTGGCGGAGCTTCATCCGAAGACCTGAAAGCATGAATACGGCCTTGTGGCCAAGTTAAAATACTTCAGGACCTTCACCAGACCACGACGAATGTGTGGGTGGCGGTGGCGTGCCGTGAGAGGACGTATGGTGGTGTGCAGAGGTCAAAGATGGTGGTGCGGCAGTGGGTCGGTCATCGGGGTGTTAGGATGAGTACTAGGAGGGGAGATGTTAGGGCTTTTGTGAGGATGGATGTGGCGAAGGTGTAGCGCATGATGGCGAGGTGGATGGAGGGGTGTAGCAACGGAGACCCCTCACCGAAGGAGCGGTCAGAGATAGAGAAGACGAGGTTGATTCACGTTGTCCAGGGGTTGTTTTTGGATTTTTGATAAGGGAAATTCATCTAAAGAACTAGAAAGACCTAACTACCTACTCTAAGGGTTGAAAAGGATAAGGAGGATGCCGGCTATGGAATGGCCGATGCCGTGGAAGAGAACTGCTCCGATGAGGGTAGGACAGCGAAGATGATGGAGGGAGAGGCATCGGCTGGTATGGCACAACGCGGAAGAAGATGAGGAAGGAGAATCCGTCGCCAATATTGCGAGCAGATGATGAGGGAGGTCGAAGAAGATTGCCGAACGTCGAGGAGCTATTCAGCCAAAGAGGAGGGAGGAATCTAGGGATTTCCAGCCAAATGAGCGTAGAGAGAACGGGCAGGCCCTAGGGATCCTTATATAGGTCTCATGGAGTTAGTTTAGCTTGGGAATCAAGCTTTGCGAGCTTGGAAAGCTCGTCGGAGTTGGAAACTCAAAAGATACCTGAATCTCTCATGCGTTCACATGAGAGATTGGGAAGGTTATGGAGATTGAAACTTAATCCGTTGGAAAGAGAACTTCTCAAGGAATTTCGCTTCCAATTTTGGAAGGGATTCATTGATCAGAGAAGTTCTCTTCAATCAAAGGTCGTCGGAGAAGGATTCCTCTGTGATAATGGCGGAGAGACCTATTTGCAAAGAGTGAAGATAAAGATAGGGGCCTGTTTGTAAGGAATTCAAAAGTTAGGGGCATGTGTGTGATAAAAAAGATCCAAACATGACTAAATTGCAAACTAGGTCAAGATCTCAGATTGGGTCCAAATTTTGGTACAAACCTAATTTGGACCCAAGGAATCTAATGGTGAAGCTAGATTTAGGTTTTGACCAAGTTTGACTGGGTAATTTATGCAAAAGCCCAAATTAGGGCAACTATCTGTCTAAGACTTTGTCTTAGGTCAAGATGGATTCTGATGGTTAAATTGAAGGTACCAAACCCTGGAGAATATTTTTTTTATGAATTTTAGAGGGTTTAGGTGCATTTTATCTTGACCAAAACCTTAGTAAATTAAGTGGGTCTATTTTTAGGGTTTCAGATGTTATTTGATTCTCGAAACATGCAAAAACCTATTTCTATCTGCACGAACCTACTTGTTAAACATTTAAACTATCTGACCTTTAATTAACCCCTAAGAAATCCTGTGATTGTTTTGCAATTGAGATGTGTTGTTAACTGCAGTTTTACCCCTATTTTATTGTATTTATCTCATAATGATTATGCAATGAATTATGGTCCTCTGGCAGTTATGTAGGAGCATTATTCGTTAATTATGACTAATTAAAGCTAGATATGGCTGATGATGACGTTATCATCATACTCCCATGCCTAACTTTTGCTAGTCCCTTAGCAAAATCTTATGGAATTAACTCAAATTCTAGACCATGTCTTTTTATGCTTAGATTTCTAATGTATGCTTTCTTTTGTAGATCAGGTCAGAATACTAACAATAGGCCTAGAGGTACTCAAGTACCAACTAAGATCTGAACCTAACCAACTTTAGCCTTAGTCTGCCGCGAAGGTTTCTAAGGTCCACAGGAACTAACCTAAGGTTCGTTGAACTCCGCAGTTAAAGCACTCATGCTTAAAATATGGTTAGTCCAAGTTTAGTTTGTAGTGCATTTTTGTAAGAGAGAGAGAAGAATTTTTGCATTTTTAGAGAGTTTTCTCCCTCTTTTTCTTCTTTATTTCTAGCTTCGGATTGGCTTTACAACATGGTTTGTATCAGATTCCTAGCTCCCACCATCAATCCTCGTAAGGTCCCTGACTTTCGATGCTTCGAGATAGCATCGCCCATGGCAACCCCCAGAACCCTGGCATTCGACACTTCGAGATAGTGCCGCTCATGACGTTCTGTAGCTAAATTCAGGCCCTAGCAATTGACATTTCAAGATAATTCTTCCCATGGCACCAGAATTAGCATAAGGTGCTTACGTGCCCCCAGTAGGATATTTAGATATCCTAGGAGATAAGCACCGAGGAGATAGTATCTTATTGTACATCTTTGAGGGGAATTTTCCGCCTCTTCGCGTAGGGAACTCATCCAAATCAACTTGTGTTGATGAGCCGCTCCTAATCTAGGTAGCTTTTTCATAATAGAATTAACGCAATTGCGTGATTTTGATTATTAAGCACACTGAACCAAACTGTGTGTAGATTAGGGTGCTTAGGTTACCGAGTCTCGCAAATTAGAAGTCAGTTAACAAAGCCGAATAATCCTTAAGCCTTAGACCTAAAACTTAAACTTTGCATTTTCCTCAACCTCTTGAGGACCATCCAGATCTTAATGGATACGCGAAGTTTTAAGCCTAAAACAAGCCCAAGAGGCCTCAGATCAGCACTCATACTAATCTTCGTGTTTCTGTAGCACTTTTTGACTTTCATTTTTTTCTTTTGATTTGGTCTAGAACTAAAATAGATTCCATAATCTTTTACTAATGACTAACTCTTTTGTATTACAAAGTTGATGAGAGCCTCATCATGAGCGATAACTAGCCCATTTTGACCTAATAAAGAGAATAAAAGCTCCTACATGAGTTAGAAGAGGGCTTAATTGTAGGAATAAGTGTTCTGAGAAGAAAACATGAAATAAAGGTTAAAACTGTAATTTTACCATTGCAGTACATAAACGGGATTTCTCAGAGACAAAACATAGGACAAATGGTCTAAATGAGATAAAAAGTGGGTTGAACCAATCAGAAATGGGTTCATATGCAATCCAGGAATTAAATGACATTTGGTAACCCTAAAACAGACCTGCTTAATTCAAAAAGGTTCCGGCCAGGATAAAAATCAAGTAAACCATATAAAATTAATGGAAAATATCCCCTAGGGTTTAGAACAGTCAATTTATCCTTTGGAACCTAGTTTGACCTAGATTAGGGTCCTAGCTCATCAATTGACCTAATTTAGGTTTTTGCGCAAAATATCCAGTCAAACGTGGTCAAACCTAAAATCCAACTTCACCATTGGATTCCTTAGGTCCAAATTAGATTTGTACCAAAATTTTGACCTACGGGGAGGTCATCTAGACCAACTTTGCAATTTAGTATACCCAATCACATTTTGGTCCCTATCTTTTGAAAACCATCACATAGATCACCCTAGCTTTCTCGCCAATCTTACAATCAGGTCCCTCCACCATTAATGGGGAAGAATCCTTCTCCGGCGAGGAAGACAGGAGGGATACTCTCAAATCCCTCAGAGATCCCCTCCCAGAATTGGAAGGGAGATTCTCTGAGGAATCCCCTTCCATCTAAGCCCGATCATAATATCTGATTCTTGTCCAATCTCTCATGCGAACGCACGAAAGATTTGGATCCCAACCACCTTCCTTCTCCGGCGAGACGACGGTGGCTAAAATCTTGCTCTCCATGCACCAGAAGCTCGGCCAGCACCTATAAAAAGACCTCCGACCCTCTGCGAATCTCTCAGACTTATTTTGGCCGTAGAATCCTCCAAATTTCATCTCTCCTCTCTCCGGCCAAGAAACTCGCAAGCTCCGGCGCTTACCTCTCCTCCTTCTCGTCGCTCTGCTGCCATACCAGCAGTAGAGTCTACTCTACCTCATCTTCCCACATCACACCGCACCAAGCGCACGCCTCCCTGACCTCCTCCTCGTCGCTGTTATCTCCCTCAGGGTTGTCTTCTCCGACGACGGCACAAACGAGCCGTCTGACTCCGCTGCCCCCTTTCACTCCCAACAGCCCAGATAAGTTCCCCATCTTCCACTCTTTCATTTCCCTCACTTTATTTCACACAATCGACCCTCGACCGTCCCTGTCCACCGCCACCTTCCTCATCTCCGGCCACCCTCCGGCGAGACGCTCCCGTCGCTCCGTAGCCCCATACGTCTCGCCAACCATCGCATAACCTCCGCCTCACCTCACTGAGCACCCTCCACTCATCCACAGTCTCGCTACACCACCACAACAACCCCCCAAACACACCCACCCGTCCAGCCACAAAGCGACCTAGGCACTCACGCCTAGGCCACCCCGCGGCCTGCCACCTAGCGCTTCACCTTCGCCGTGACACGGCGAAGGTCTCCTAGTGATCTGCTTAGGCCGCGAGGCTATTTTTTTGTCAGCCATATTTCTAGCTCCGATCGCCATTGACGGCAACTCGAGGAAGCTCCACACTTGCTCCAGGTCTCAGGACTGCAGGACTCCAGGTGCTGCCAACTTAGGAAGGTCTTGCGAAGATAGTTGATCTAGCAAGTGATGCCAACAGAACCTGTAGTTGTGGGAATTGAAGGCACGGTCTGCCGCGGGCGTGTGCGAGGAAGCGGTGGGCATTAGTCCCACATCGGTAAGTCACGACGTGCACGTATCCTTTATATTGTTTTTGTCATATAAGCTGGTTGCCTCCAGTCACACTTGAGGTGAGGTCCCTCACCTTACCACTGTGCCTCGTCCGCAAGTTCACCACGCGGATCTGGCGCGACCCGACCCGACCCTGTCCTGAGCACTCCTCGCGCACCACACCCACGTCGGTGCACCTGGACCCGGGCGCGCGATCCGACCCGTTTACCCGGCTCTGGGAGAGAGTGCTGAGAGTGGTTTACACAGAGAGAGAGAGACGCGCAAGTGTGGGTAGAGGGTTAGGTTTTGCTGTGCGTGGTTGTGTGCAGGACGAAGGACTTAGCCGCTGCAAGCAGAGGAAGGAAGAAGGAAGGAGGCTCTGCCAAGGAAGAAAGGCCAAAGGGAAACAGAACCAAGGAAGGAAGAAGAAGAAGGAAGGAGGCTCTACAGAGGAGAAAGAAAAGCAAGGCAGAGAAGAAGAAGCAAGGCCAAGGAGAACAAAACTGAAGAAGAAGAAGAAAACAAGGGGTAGACAAAGATTCAAGAAGGCAAAGGAAAAGAAAAGGAAGAAGAAAGAGAGAGGAAAGCTAGACCTTGGTCGCAGGAAGAAAAGAAATAAAAGAGAGAAACAGAAGCAGCATGGGAAGAGAAGAGAAGGAGCTCTACTTTAAGACGTCTGATATTGTATCATACGTCCAACTTTTGTTCCCTTTGAGCAATTTCTTTCTACATCACTCTCATTGAACTAGTCATTTCTTCTCATTTAAAAAAAAGTTGTGTTCTCAAGTTTTGGAAATACTTAGATTGTTCCCTGTGTTCGACCTCGGATACTCTGATTTTCGAGTTATAAATCTTTATTTGTTTTCGCGGAAAGTTCGTCTATATTACAACGCAATATTTGTTAAAACACGATCTAGCCGCGTCAACATTTTGGCGCCGTTGCCGGGGAGCAACGGGCACTTCTAAAGCTTTTGATCACAACTTCTGATCCAATATTGACCTAACTCCTCTCTTTTATTGTGCTTGTCTCAGGGGAAGTAGAGAAAGGAAGAGCAACTGCACAACAGACACTCCAAGGAACAGGTAATTTTCATTAGCCTTCTCTCTTAACTCCCTCAAAGTCTGAAAAGGAACAAAAGAAGAATCAACTTAGGGCTACTTATTTGATACTTAGTAATTCATCAAAGTTGCCTGATTTTCATTTCAACACATTTTTAACTACTCATCCAACTATGGTAACTAGGGTTAAAACTTTCTTGATTGAGCCCTGATACTAAATTTTGAGGCAACTAAATTGGACTAACTAGAGCCAACTTAAGGATTGAAAAGCTAGGGTTTTTAGAGACACATCTTCTCTTAAACAAAGAAAAAGTTTTTCCAAAAAGAGGTGTGCCTAAACCTTGTTTGAAAAGATCTATACAAGAAAAACCCTAAGCAAATCAGGCTTTTAAATCCATTTGAACCCTAAAAGAAAGGACCCAAAAGCTCTTAAAGGAACAAGTGGTGAAGTTGATCCCTTGGGTCAACCAACCTTAAAATTAGGTCACTTTTTCACTCAAAAGACCTAAAAGTTCAAGTGAAACCTTAAGCACCTTGATCTTAAAGTAAAAAAGGTAGACTTAAGAGGTCAAGGTCCCCATTCTGGTCTACCTGGAACCGCAGTGACAAGAGAGGTCGGGTGGGGGAAATCCTGTAACTCATGTGGACGCTATACCGTGTAGGGGTCTTTGCGGGACTCTCCCTCTCTGGCAGCCCAAGTACTTCTCAAGTGGACGACCTTTCTGACTAAGGGGTATCATCCGCCCCAAACCTCTATAGTCACCCAACAATTTTTGGGTGTCTCGATTGGGTCCAGCACCTTCTAATCTCATCACATCCTTCGTTGCATGTTCGGTAGGAGGTCCTTAAGACCTCCTTTAGAAATTCATTCTCGTCGAGGCCAGGCCCTTGTTTGTGCAGCAACCTCACCACATAAATCTTTCATCTGATTCAGAACCAAGTTCTTCTCCCATCATGGCACAACCCATTGAAGAGGAGAACAACCTTGAGCACCAACTTCAACGCCTAAATGATCTCTTTCAAAACTTTGTAAACCCATCGCAGCGACCAATGATGCGAGATCACTATAATCCCGCTGCGGTGGCGATCGAACCTCGAGTCTGAATCCCGATTGGAGGTCCTGATTCTGAACTGAAGCCCAATATGATTCATGCCATACCAAAGTTTCATGGGCTTAACTCTGAGGATCCATTCCAACACATTAAACAACTCAAGCATCTGGCCCAGACCTTCGGGTCAGATCCACAAAACTAGGATATCCTACTCATGAAAATGTTTTCGTTCTCCCTCTTGGACAAGGCCGCCCATTGGTATCAAACTCAAACCCGTCCGATCAACACATGGGAGGAACTACAGTCCGAATTTTTGAAAAAATTCTTCCCCGTTAGCCGGACGAATGCCTTGCGCCACCAAATCACTCATTTCACTCAACAACCGGGAGAACCTCTTCACGAAGCATGGGACCGATTCTTAGATCTCGTGCGAAAGTTCCCCCATCACAGAGTTCCTAAATGGGAACAAGTCCAGTCCTTTTACCAGGGACTCCGTGAAGACATTCGATTATTCGTCAATGCAACGTGCAGAGGAAACATCATGGGTCAACATGAGGACACAGTGTGGGAGATTCTCGAAAACATGTGCGAGAACTCCATAAATAATGACTCTATGGGCTTATTCGACAGGACGAATGCCCGCGCATCGACGAATCTGAGAGGGGCACATGAGATGTAGGACCTGTCCACCTCCATCGACTTGGAACTGATGGCCAGTCGGTTGAACAAGGTTTCTATCATAGAAAAGGTGGATGAGCTAACTCGGCATTTGCAGTAAGCCACCTCTGCGCAGAACTCTTTTGCACGACCACCTCTGGCAAGGGAAACTGTGCACAACATTTACCACCAATCTGCTAAGGGTATGGACCCATATCCACCCCCGTCTGCCTCTCGAACCGTAGTGACCTCCGATCCATTCTACTCGAGTTGGGGGAACTCTGAACCCTCGTATTCTGACTTTCCTAAGGTTCCTCAGAACTGCGAGGACCTCAATGCCATCAAGAATGACCCATTCTCCAATACCTACAACCCTGGACGGTGAAATCATCCTAGCTTTCAATGGACGGGAAATCCTCAGACTCAGAGACCACCATATCAACCCCGTCCACAAGTCCCTCGTCCATATCAGCCGCCTCAGCCTCGGCCCAATCCCACCTACCAATTCGGGCCAAACCAGGATCAAATGACTCTTATCCTTCAAGCACTAGATGACATTCAAAAGACAAATGCGGCAATGCAAAAATAGCACAAGGATGAGATCACAGAGGTTCGCAACCAACTGGCCCAGATGACAAATTCCCGCCAACCTGGCACCCTTCCTTCACAACCTCTGCCAAACCCAAATAACGTGCCGACCCAGAGGCACGTTATGAATCCAAATTCAGGCCACGCACATTTGATTTATCAGGCCCCTGCTGCCCCATCACTAGACGGGATGGAAGCTTCGACATCTTATGCGGGATTTCAGCAGCAGCCACCCCTCTTAATAAACCCTAACTAAAACCAGGCTGGATTAAACTCTGTAACAACACGTAGTGGTAAAACAACCCAAGACCCACATTATCCAAACCATTCCAAGCCTGGTAGTAGCCAAGACCCTAGGATAGTTATCCAGGATACCACTATCCTAGATCAAGAACCTGGACCTATTCTAGAGGAACCAACTAGGATTCCATTTCCTGAGGCCTTGACCAAAGGAAAAAGGATAACCAAACCCGTGGCTCCTGAGGAAGATCTGGTCAAGCTCTTTGAACAGGTCCAAATAAACATCCCCTTGATGGATGCAATTCGCCACATACCGACTTACGCAAGATTCTTGAAAGACGTATGTACACCTAAATGTAAGCCGCGAACCAAGGATGGGAATCCGATCGTACTGTCAGAGCAAGCCAGCTCTGTCATCTTTAGTAAACTCCCACCCAAGGCTAAAGACCCAGGCACTCCCCTAATTTCTTGTAAAATTGGTGAAACCCAATTTGACAGAGCCTTACTAAATCTAGGTGCCTCCATAAATTTAATACCTACATCCCTCCTTGACCACCTTGAAGAATCTGAACTTAAACCAACTGAGGTGACGTTACAGTTAGCCGATCGATCCATCAAGTCACCTAAAGGAATACTCGAGGATGTCATTGTTAGGGTACGGGATTTCTACTTCCCAATGGACTTCATAGTGTTGGACATGGATGCACCTGAGAACCCAAGGGACACACCAATCATATTAGGGAGACCCTTTTTGGCCACTGCTAGGGCCAACATAAACTGCGAAGAGGGCCAGATAGAATTAAAATTTGGGAATCAAACTCTGAAGATTCACATTTTTAAGGCCCAACAAGGGATTAATTGCGGGGTTATAGAGCAAATACGTGATATCAGAGCCGTGGTTGATGAATTGCATACAGAGGATAACTTGATTATCCCTGATCAACCACCAGAAAATCAAAACCCGCCAACAGAGGAGTGTGAACATGATCTAGACACACCTATGACTCCGACCCTTGTTCCTGATACAAACCCCGAACCACCCGCTGCTGCTGACAATACTATCATGGAACTCAAGCCCCTTCCCGAGCATCTGAAGTACATCTTTTTGGGTTCCAATCAGACATTTCCTGTGATTATCAACTCTCGACTCACACCTGACCAGGAACTCCGTTTGATTACTGTTCTCCAGCAACATCGTAGAGCCATTGGATGGACTCTCCATGATCTGACTGGCATAAGCCCTTCATACTGCACACATCGAATCTACACAGAAGAAGGCGCACAACCTTCAAGAGAAATGCAGAGATGCTTAAACCCTAACCTGCAGGAGGTCATGGAAAAGGAGATCATAAAGTGGTTAGATGTAGGGATCATCTACCCGATCTCCAACAGTCGTTGGGTGAGTCCAATACAGGTGGTGCCTAAAAAGGCCGGACTTATCATTATCACGACTGAAATCGGAGAAGTCATTCCTACCCGAATAGCTAACTCGTGGAGAGTCTGCATTGATTACAGAAGACTCAATTCCTCCACGAAGAAGGACCATTTCCCACTACCGTTTATTGATCAAATCCTCGAGAAACTAGCGGGAAATAGGTTCTTCTGCTTTATTGACGGGTACTCTGGTCACAACCAGGTGGAAATCCATCCAGAAGACCAAGAAAAGACCACATTCACCTGCCACTTCGGGACGTATGCATTACGAAGGATGCCTTTCAGTCTCTACAATGCACCTGCAACTTTTCAGCGGTGCATGCTTGCCATATTCTCAGATAAGGTAGGTGACTATCTGGAAGTCTTCATGGATGACTTTTCAGTTTTTGGAGCATCATTTGACGATTGCCTCCAACACTTGGTCCACATACTCAGGCAGTGCATCGATGTGAATTTGGTTCTTTCCTGGGAAAAGAGCCATTTCATGGTGCCTGAGGGAATTTTCCTAGGAGATTTAATCTCGGAGAAAGGCATCCAAGTGGATCAAGCTAAGGTTAACCTGATTTCCAAGCTCCCTATGCCTAGCTCGATTAAGGACATCCGATCTTTTTTGGGGCACGTCGGTTTTTACCGTCGATTTATCCCTGATTTTTCAAAAATCGCGTGCCCCCTTACTACTCTTCTCTCCAAGGATGTGCCTTTCGAAATTTCCAAGGAATGCACTCAAGCATTTGAGATCCTACGTGACCGAGTCACCCAAGCTCCAATCCTACAGTCCCCTGATTGGTCTCAACCCTTTGAGATGATGTGTGATGCATCTGACTACGCTGTAGGAGCGATTTTGGGGCAGAAAATTGATGGGAAACCTATGGTCATTTACTACGCTAGCAAAACATTGGACGAGGCTCAGCGTAACTACACGGTTACTAAGAAAGAGCTGCTAGCTGTAGTATTTGCCCTAGAAAAATTCAGATCATACCTTCTGGGTTCCCGTGTTATCATATACTCAGATCACACAGCTATGAGGCATCTCCTTGCAAAGAAGGACGCGAAACCTCGATTAATCTGATGGATCTTGCTGTTGCAAGAATTTGACCTTGAGATTCGTGACAAACCGAGAAAGCAAAATGTGGTAGCTGATCACTTGTCCCGTCTTCCTTCTGAAACAATTGACCCTTCCAGACCCATCACAGAACACTTTCCTGATGAGCACCTCCTGACTATCAGTACAGGCCTTCCATGGTTCGCAGATATAGTAAATTACCTGGCATCACATCAGATTTCATCCAATTGGCCGAAGGCCAAGAAGGACAAACTGCGTTCCGATGCCAAGTATTACCTATGGGAAGACCCTTATCTATTCCGCATTGGTGCTGATCAGATAATTCGACGGTGTGTCACGGAAGCGGAAATCAAAGACATACTTTCATTTTGCCATGACCAGGCATGCGGTGGACATTTCTCAGGACATAAAATCGCATCAAAAGTCCTCCAGTGTGGCTTTTACTGGCCCACAATTTTCAAGGATGCATATGATCACTGTAAGGCATGTTCCCGTTGCCAGACTTTGGGCAACATGAGCCATCGAGACATGATGCCTCTACAGCCGATCCTGGTATGCGAAATTTTTGATATCTGGGGGATTGATTTTATAGGACCCTTCCCGATCTCGGATGGTTTCGAATACATCATACTCGCAGTTGACTACGTGTCAAAGTGGATAGAAGCCATTCCGACCCAAACCAACAATCATAAAGTTGTTATCAAATTCATTCATCAAAACATCTTCTCAAGGTTAGGGATTCCACGAGCAATAATTTCCGACGGAGGGACCCATTTCACAAACGCTCAATTCAAGTCACTGATGACCAAATACGGGGTGTCACACCAAATCTCTACTCCTTACCACCCCCAAACTAATGGTCTAGCTGAGCTATCAAACCGAGAGATCAAGAAAATCCTTCAGGTTACTATTCAACGTGACAGAAAAGATTGGTCTTCTCGGCTTCCGGAAGCATTGTGGGCCTATAGGACCGCCCACAAGACCCAATTAGGAATGTCTCCCTTCAGACTAGTGTACGGGAAGGCATGTCACCTCCCCGTCGAATTGGAGCATAAAGCCTATTGGGTAGTACGGAATTGTAATTTAGATCTTTCTAAGGCTGGAACCCACAGAAGACTTCAAATAAGCGAGATCGATGAATTACGCCACGACGCGTATGAGAACTCACGAATTTACAAAGAATGGGTTAAAGCTTTTCACGACAAACACATTTCTAGAAAGATCTTTCATCCTGGTCAAAAAGTTTTACTATTTGATGCCCGACTCAAATTATTCCCAGGAAAGCTACGATCTAAGTGGGTCAGACCCTACCTAGTCCGACAAATCTTTGGAAATGGAGCCATTGAAATCAGCCCACTCAGCCACGATTCCGAACCCTTTGTTGTGAACGGTCAGAAACTCAAACCGTTCATTGACATGACCGATACAAATTTGGCTGAGTCATCCTTTACCCTCCATTTCCCTTGAGCTCATTGCGCCCAGCCGATGGTGTAAAACTCAGTGCTTAACGAGAGGCAACCCGTTATTCTTTGAAAAACCTGAAACCTTTTCTGACATTTCTACGCGAAATTCATATTGCACTTTAGGATTCATCCATTAGAACAGCCGACTTCACCTCAGGTACCCCTACCCGAGATTAGAAATCATTCGCAACAAGGCACTTCGACCCGTTCACTCACCAAACACCAGTCCTAATGCATGAACTAAGATGAAATCGATCCCACCTAATTTACAATGGGGACATTGCAAATCTTAGGCATGGGTGGGTATGAAAGTGCAAAATGTTAGGAAAATTCATATCAAAAAAGTGTTTCAATTGAAAAAAAAAACTGGAAGGAGGGGAGAAACAATTCAGGGTCATACAAAATGAGAGGAGGAAAAGAGTAAAATGCCAAAAAAGGAGCACAAAATGAAAAAGAAAAAGAAATAGTCATTAGTAAAAGATTAAGGGATTAACTGAAGTTCAAGACCATATCAAGAAAAGAGAAAAAAGCGCTAAGGTGACATAATAAGATATTAGCGGGAACGCTGATCTTAGGCCTCCTGGGCTAGATTCTTTAGCTTAAAAATTCACGTATCCGCTAAAATCTGGATAATCCTCAAGAGGTTGAGGAAAATGCGAAGCTTAAGTATTGTATCTAAGGCTTAGGAAGTATTCGACCTTGTTAACTGACCTTCGGTTTGCGGGATTCGGTAACCTAAGCACCCCAAATTCACACACAGTCTGGTTCAATGCGCATAAATATCCAAATCACGCAAAAGTGTTTAATGTTATGAAAAAGTCACCTAGATTAGGAGCGGCCGATCAACACAAGTTGATTTAGACGAGTTCCCGACGCGGAGAGGCAGGAAATTCCCCTCGAAGATGCGTAACAGCATATCATCTCCTCGGTGCATGTCTCTTAGGATATTTAAATATCCTACTGGAGGCATGTAAGCACTCTGCTGGTTCAGATACCATGGGTAGCATTATCACGAAATGTCGATCGCCAGGGTCTGAATTCGACCATGGAATGCCATGGGAGGGATTATCTCGAAATCTCGAAAGCCAGGGTTCTGGGGGTTGCCATGGGCGGTGCTATCATGAAGCATCGACAGCCAGGGACCCTTGAGGATTGATGATGGAGACGAGGAATCCGATACAGACCGTGTTGAGAAGCTAATCCGAAGCTAGAAATAAAAAGAAAAGAGAGAGAAAGCTCTCCAAACAAATAAATCTTCTGTCTCTCCCTTACAAAAATGCACTGCAAACTGAACCTAGGCTAAAAATGTCTCAAGCACGGGTGCTTTAACCGCGGAGTCCAACAAATCCTAGGTTAGTTTCTGTGGGCCTTAAAAACCTTTGCGGAGGATTGAGGCTAAAGCAGGTCAGGTCCGGATTTTGGTTGGTACTTGAGTACCTCTAGGCCTATTATCGGCATTCTGACCTAATCACAAAAGAAAAAGAGAAGCACTTACCATATTTGATGACAGACACTAAGGGTCTAGAACATAAGTTAAAGCCTTGAAATTTTGCTAAGGGACTAGCAAAAGCTAGGCATGGGGGTATGATGAGAGCCTCATCATGAGCGATAACTAGCCCATTTTGACCTAATAAAGAGAATAAAAGCTCCTACATGACTCAGAAGAGGGCTTAATTGGAGGAAAAAGTGTTCTGAGAAGAAAACATGAAATAAAGGTTAAAACTGTAATTTTACCATTGCAGTACATAAACGGGATTTCTCAGAGACAAAACATAGGAGAAATGATCTAAATGAGATAAGAAGTGGGTTGAATCAATCAGAAATGGGTACATATGCAATCCAGGAATTAAATGACATTTGATAACCCTAAAACAGACCCGCTTAATTCAACAAGGTTTCGGTCAGGATAAAAATCAAGTAAACCCTCTAAAATTCATGGAAAATATCCCCTAGGGTTTAGAACAGTCAATTTGGCCTTTGGAACCAGGTTTGACCTAGATTAGGATCCTAGCTCATCAATTAACCTAATTTGGATTTTTACGCAAAATATCCAGTCAAACATGGTCAAACCTAAAATCCAACTTCACCATTGGATTCCTTAGGTCCAAATTAGGTTTGTACCAAAATTTTGACCTACGGGGAGGTCATCTTGACCAACTTTGCAATTTAGTACACCCAATCACATTTTGGTCCCTATCTTTTGAAAATCATCACATAGATCCCCCTAGCTTTCTCGCCAATCTTACAATCAGGTCCCTCCACCATTAATGGGGAAGAATCCTTCTCCGGCGAGAAAGACAGGAGGGATACTCTCAGATCCCTCAGAGATCCCCTCCCAGAATTGGAAGGGAGATTCTCTGAGGAATCCCCTTCCATCTAAGCCCGATCATAATATCTGATTCTTGTCCAATCTCTCGTGCGAACGCACGAAAGATTTGGATCCCAACCACCTTCCTTCTCCGGCGAGACGACGGTGGCTAAAAGCTTGCTCTCCATGCACCAGAAGCTCGGCCAGCACCTATAAAAAGACCTCCGACCCTCTACGAATCTCTCAAACTTATTTTGGCCGTAGAATCCTCCAAATTTCATCTCTCCTCTCTCCGGCCAAGAAACTCGCAAGCTCCGGCGATTACCTCTCCTCCTCGTCGCTCTGCTACCATACCAGCAGCAGAGTCTACTCTGCCTCATCTTCCCACGTCGCGCCGCACCAAGCGCATGCCTCCCTGACCTCCTCGTCGCCGTTATCTCCCTCAGGGTTGTCTTCTCCGACGACGGCACAAACGAGCCGTTTGACTCCGCTGCCCCCTTTCACTCCCAACAGCCCAGATAAGTTCCCCATCTTCCACTCTTTCATTTCCCTCACTTTATTTCACACAATCGACCCTCGACCGTCCCTGTCCACCGCCACCTTCCTCATCTCCGGCCACCCTCCGACGAGACGCTCCCGTCGCTCCACAGCCCCATATGACTCGCCGACCATCGCATAACCTCCGCCTCACCTCACTGAGCACCCTCCACTCATCCACAGTCCTGCTACACCACCACAACAACCCCCCGAACACACCCACCCGTCCGGCCACAGAGCGACCTAGGCACTCACGCCTAGGCCACCCTGCGGCTTGCCACCTAGCGCTTCATCTTCGCCGTGACACAGCGAAGGTCTCCCGATGATCTGCTTAGGCCGCGAGGCTATTTTTGTGTCAGCCAGATTTCAAGCTCTGGTCGCCATTGACGGCAACTCGAGGAAGCTCCACACTTGCTCCAGGTCGCAGGACTGCAGGACTCCAGGTGCTGCCAACTTAGGAAGGTATTGCGAAGATAGTTGATCTAGCAAGTGATGCCAACAGAACCTGCAGTTGTGGGAATTGAAGGCACGGTCTGCTGCGGGCGCGTGCGAGGAAGCTGTGGGCATTAGTACCACATCGGTAAGTCACGACGCGCACGTATCCTTTATATTGTTTTTGTCATATAGGCCGATTGCCTCCAGTCACACTTGGGGTGAGGTCCCTCACCTTACCACTGCGCCTCGTCCGCGAGTTCACCACGCGGATCTGGCGCGACTCGACCCGACCTGACCCTGTCCTGATCACTCCTCGCGCACCACACCCATGCCGGTGCGCCTGGACCCGGGCGCGCAATCCGACCTGTTTACCCAGCTCTGGGAGAGAGTGCTGAGAGTGGTTTACACAGAGAGAGAGACGCGCAGGTGTGGGTAGAGGGTTAGGTTTTGCTGTGCGTGGTTGTGTGCAGGACGCAGGGACTTAGCCGCTGCAAGCAGAGGAAGGAAGAAGGAAGGAGGCTCTGCCAAGGAAGAAAGGCCAAAGGGAAACAGAACCAAGGAAGGAAGAAGAAGAAGGAAGGAGGCTCTGTAGAGGAGAAAGAAAAGCAAGGCAGAGAAGAAGCAAGGCCAAGGAGAACAGAACTGAAGAAGAAAACAAGGGGCAGACAAAGATTCAAGAAGGCAAAGGAAAAGAAAAGGAAGAAGAAAGAGAGAGGAAAGCTATACCTTGGTGGCAGGAAGAAAAGAAATAAAAGAGAGAAACAGAAGCAGCAAGGGAAGAGAAGAGAAGCTCTACTTTAAGACGTCTGATATTGTATAGGATGTCCAACTTTTGTTCCCTTTGAGCAATTTCGTTTTACATCACTCTCATTGAACTAGTCATTTCTTCTCATTTAAAAAAAAGTTGTATTCTCAAGTTTTGGAAATACTTAGATTGCTCCCTGTGTTCGACCTCAGATACTCTGATTTTCGAGTTATAAATCTTTATTTGTTTTCGCGAAAAGTTCGTCTATATTACAATGCAATATTTGTTAAAACACGATCTATCCATGTCAACAAAAGTGTTGCTCCTTTTTGACATTTAAATCACATCTTCCTCCTAAAGAATGATATGCATTTAATTTTTTTCAAAATTTCCTCCCCTTTCTCTAATTTTTTTGTTCTTTTTCTATTTTTTGATTTTTTTTTGTGATATGTATTTTTTTTTGTGAGAACCCTTCCAAACTTTGAATTTTTATGTGTTTGCACTTTAACACCCCCCATGCCAAAGTTTTGCAATGTTCTCATTGTAAACTGAGGGTATGAAATCAGTTTGGGTTCAGGGATTAGAACAGGATAATCGGGTGGGTGAACGGGTCGGGATGACTATTGCAGACGTTTTCAAGCTCTAGTACGAGTACCAAAGGTGGAGTCGACTGTCCTAAAACTGAACTCAGAGTATAATAGACATGAAGTATAAAAGGATAATAAGAAGGATGTCGATTTTTTTGGAATGACGAGTTGGCTCCCATTAAGTGCTAAATTCAATGCCTTCAACAGAGCAAAAAATGGTATGGAGGTGTAGTCAAATCAGACAAATTTTGTAGAATAAGCACCTTCATCAACAACCTAGTTGGTCCAACCAGGTGCTTGTTCAGATCCACAGGCTGATGATGCAGCCAAAACTCAATCAATCTGGTGGATTGATGATGTGAATTAGTAAATGTGGAACCAACCATATGCTGTGTGACTCAAATAGATGTAGAAATGAAAAGCTAGGGTTTGGATCAGTCCAATCAGCCTAATCAGAGTAGGGATCCTCAAATGAAAAAGGGTCTGTGGAGGATGTAAGAACCCTACGGGAGTGATTAGAGATGGGGCGTGATTATCAGTTTGATCGAAGTCGAAAACCCGATTGAAATGTGGAGGAGACTCATCTACAACCGGCTAATTGAGAGGAGAATCAGAGTAAAAATTGAGTCTGGTTGTGGGTCGGGGTTGAGAACAGGTTTTGGAAGGCTCTGTATGTGTAGAAGAGGTGGTGTCAATAAATATTGTGTGTGAGGGCTCCTCTAGGAAGGATTTCAAGGTAGGTTCATCTAGAGAGTCCTCATAATGGCCATCAAAATCAAATGTAAATGCCTGAAGAGTGTTTAAAGGGTTATGGAAATCTGAGTCACGGAAAGATTCGAACTTTGGATTGCAGACACTCTCGGCAATTACCGTTTCTGATTCCTAAGGATCAAAATGGAATGATTCCATCTCAGTGGAACCTTATTTTGAATTAATGATCTCAGGATCAGAGACCTCAAAGTCAGAGTCGAAGAATGGATCATGTATGCTGAGGTCGTAGATGGGCTTAGAGTTGTCAGGAAACAACAGTTCTCCGAAATTAGGGTAAGATTCGAAATCATCCGAGAACTTGCAGAAATCATGTTCTGAATCTAATTTGGGATAAGGGGTTCCACCACAGAATAAATCAAGAGATGTACAATCAGGAACCTGACTTGGATCTAGCCTATTCTCAGAATCCGAACTAACAAAGATGTTCTTATTAGGCATGGGTTCGGGTTCTTGGCTCCTAAGATAGACCCAATCGAGTCCCAACACTTCCAACTCCTCAGTTTCTATATCATAGATTGGCGTGACTTTCGAAAAATCAATTTGTTTCTCTGAGGAGGTTGGAGAGGTAACTTATCAAATATAAGCCTAGAATCATAATCCAAATTCAAAATCTGAATTTCATCATATTGGCCTCATAATCATCCCAAATAGGCTTGACTCTAGATTCTATGTTAAGGGTGTGGGTTGTTTCACTAGAATCTAGGTTGGGCTCTACAGGGATATCAGAATTGCTCTCGAGAGTCACCTTATCAGAATAAGGGCATAATTTACACCCTCGAGAGGTTATGACTCAATCTTATTATCACAGGTGTTTGGGAAATCTAAGCTTGGTGAACCAGGCTCTTGATTTTCTAGGGTTGGTTCGAGATCGGGAACACCTGCAATTGGATCCTCCCAACCCTCATTAGGAATGTCAATTGCTATGAAATTTGAATCTAAATTCATCTGGGTTGGGGGTTCATAACAACTATGATCATCAAATCCGAGACTTGGGAAATTGTGTTGATTATTAGACTCACTCCAAGACGTTTTATTAACTTATGACGGGTATTTTTGATCAATGGTTCTATATAACCTATTCAGCAATTCTCCCCTTATTTCTAAAAATTCCTGGAGTTTTTCCATAAATGAAGGGCTTCACCAACATTACAAACACTCATTGTTGTGTAATTTCACCAATTCACTGTGTTCTGCTAGTAGATTATCCCTGGTTGAACCGTGGTTCATTTGTGTCCATATTATCCCTACACGGTTTGCAATGATGTCTGTTGTTTTCAGAAATTTTTCCTGAATGTCCCATTTATAATATTCTTCATGGTTTCTATAAGCATTCTCATTTATCTTTTCTTTCATGCTCATTTGGGACTCAGGTTTTCTATACAGCCAGGCTGCAGTTTTGAATCAAGTGGTGGAATCAGGATGTAGAATCAAACTCAAGATTAGATTGCAATTGATTTGATTAGATAGAAATCCCTAAGATGATCTTGTGTATGTGCACTAGAGAAAAGATGAGGGATTGGATGTTATTTGGACCCAATCAAGGTACCCAAAGATTTTTAGATAACTAAGGTAGTTTTGAGGTGGATGATACCTTTGAATCAGAAATTCACACAACCAAGAAGTACCTGGGCAGCCAGGAAGGGAGAGCCCTGCAAAGACCCCTACACGATACAACATCCCCATGGGTTACAGAGTTTCCCCCACCCGACCATCCTTATCACTGCGGTTCCAAGTAGACCGGGATGTACGAACTTAAGACCTTAAGTCTACCAATTTTAAGTCCTGATTTGTGTCTTTAGTTCCACTTGATTAGAAATTAATTTGACTTGTGACCTAATTTGGAGGTTGGATGGCCTACAATGTAGGTCAACTTCACCTGACTTACCCTAAAGATGGCATAATGA
Organism: Thalassia testudinum; assembly: GCA_037157565.1. Classification (NCBI taxonomy): domain Eukaryota; kingdom Viridiplantae; phylum Streptophyta; class Magnoliopsida; order Alismatales; family Hydrocharitaceae; genus Thalassia; species Thalassia testudinum. The sequence goes on along the minus strand of JAZHRO010000015.1, from coordinate 15,414,029 downwards.
AATCTAGGTCAAGACCTAAAAATCACCCCAAATTGACTCTCAAGTTTTTAGGTCCAAGGGTTTTAGGGTTCAAGTGGATTTAGAGCCTGATTTTTAGGGTTTTTCTTAGATTTTTGTTCAACCAAGGGCTTGGGTAGCACACAAATGCGGGCGGATTTGTTTCCTTTTATGCAGGCAAGTGTGAATTAGCACTTCAAAACCCTAAAATTAAAACCCTAATTGGCTCTATTCTGCATCCAATTTGATCTTAAATTTTTCACCTTGGGCTTCAAGTAAGAAAGATGTTAGCCTAAAGTGATTTAGAATTTAAGTGTAGTCCCCAATAGGTACAGGCAAATAAGGTAGGGAATTTCTAAACAGAATCGCTTTAAACTCCAATCAGATATGAAAATTTGTTCGCAAATCAGGACATTTGCTTAAATGATGATTACTATAAAAATAAGGTAGGTGATTCCTAATTGATTGTTTCCCCTTTTTTGTCTTCCTAAGATTAAGAGGTTGATTAGGGAAGAATAGAAAAGTTACCTGCCTTGGAGTGGTTGATTTGCGCTTAAGATCTCCTCGTGAAGTACCTCGCAAAATCACAAGAAATCAAATAGGCAAGTTAGTGCTCAAATATGATCAAAAAATAGCAAGAGAATAGCAGTGAATTGCATGTTGGTCTCAGGCAACAGCACCAAAATGTTGATGCGAGTGAGTAAGGAGATTTAAATATGCATTCCTTGTAGTATCCTCTAAATCACTCAATCAACAAATATAATTTATTACTTGAATTGAAGTCAGAGGTTGAACATAGGGAGCAAATATGGCATTCACGCGCTAATCTCAACAAAAAATACAAATGAGCACAAATAATTACTCAAAACTAATATTCAATGTAGTACATGAGTACATGAAGAATCTAATGAGGCAAAAAGACATCTAAGAAAAAATAATGATGATTTGAATCACCAATTATTAGCTTAGATACACATATAATAATTACTTAATGATCTAAATAAATGAACGATATCAACAACTTTAAATCCACGTAAGCTTTAGTACACAGTGCACTCCCTGTCAAGCAAATCAAACGATAGAACACTAAATTAGACGACTTAATCGTCCACTGCTACAGTGCCAATGAGTCTTCTTCTATCTTCCCCTTCTCTCTCTTCTTCTTCTACAGTCCTCCTCTTCTTCTGCCTTTCTTGCCTCTTCACGCACAAGGGAGGAGATCTCAGATTTTGGCTAAGTGTTAGCCAATGCACAGAAGAACAAAACCCCCTGAAGCCGCACTCTCTCTCTCTCTCTTCCCCTTCTCTTTCTCAATGTCCGATCATATGCTCGAGTAATCGAGTGTCAGGGGTCCGCGTGCCCGGGACCAGGGCTATCGACGTGGGTAGTAGCCGAGGTGTGTAAGCTGGTTAGGCAGGTCGGTCGTGAGTGCGGGTAAGGAGGACCTCACCCTTGTGTTAGGAGGCGAAGAGGCCGTGTGACAAAAATCATAATAAGGCACTCTAGCGACTCCTATGTTTTCGACGTAGGACTAAATGTCCCACCTTTCCTCCGCAAGCAGCAGCAGGTTAAAGCGTCTCTAATATAGACACACCTATTTAGGTTAAAATGCCTATTCATGCATGTTTCTAGGCTTAGAATTGCATTTCATGTTATCAATGTTGCATAGCATGCATCATTTTACATTTAGAGTAGTTGTATATATTTTAGGTTAATTAGGTCCTTTTTATGGTCAGGAGAGAAGAAGACTTATTTTAAGGCCTCGGATGGATAATCGGATTGTACGGATCTGATTTAGATGACAATCTGAGTCTAACTCCTCTGAAATCACGTCTAGATCGGAGAACCGTAGCATCATACGAAGTCCAAGGAAGATCAACGACCAGGGGGCAATGCGACATCATACGGGTTTCGTACAAAAAATCTGACCGTACGGATGGATCTGGAGCGACGATCGCAGTCCAGCAACGTGGAAATCATCTCGATTTGAGCACCGTGGCACCCTCTACAAAAGAAAGAAGAATGGACGGCCCAAATGGCACCACGTGGCACCATCCAGGCCGCCCAACGTCGACCAGCAGCAGCGTACGTGCATAGCCACAACCGCAGCAGTGCACCGCGCACAGCATAGCCGCACGCAGCATAGCACATGCCAGCGCTCGCACGTGTGCAAGGCGTGGGGAGCATGGGCGCGTGAAGCACGCAACTCGTGATGCGCACGCTAGTGTAGTGTGTGATGCACGTGCCAGCGGAGTGCGTGCTAGGGGAGCAGATCTTCAGTGACGCATGCCTTTAGTGACGCTTGCAACTGTCACTAATGGTCTGTGCGTGCTAGCAAGACGATTTAAAGGGCAGATCTTCAGCGACAGCTACAGCGACGTTTATGGACGTCAGTAATGACCCAGATGCAAATTTGTTCTTCCTCCACTATAAAAGGACCTACCCACCACCATTCCAAATCATCTCTTCCTTTCTTCCTCTCACCACCTCCAAAGCTCTTGAGAGAGCTTGTCCTAAGCCCGGGATGTTCCTCTAGAGTAGAAAGCCAAATAGTTTTCCCTTCCCTCACCCCCATTCGTGGAACATCCCGTGGCCATCCTCTCACTGCCCTTCGGGAAGAAGATCCTCGCCGCGATGCTGTCCTACCCCATCCTCCATCCTCCAGCTCCATCCTCCTTCCTCCCGCTCCTCACCACCTTCCTCCGAGCGACGTCAGAGCAAGTCGTCCTTCGAGCAACCGTCGAGGGGGATTTCTCTCACCTCTTTCTATCTTTTTACGCTTTCATAGTGTAGATTTTCCGCTTTTATAGTGTAACAAACAATTCTTCATGAATAGATGATTGTTTCTCTCTCTCTCGCTCTTATATTTTTGCAAGTAGATAAAGTTTTCATCGACCTAATCTCTTGCTTGTTAAAAATGCCAAAAAAATTAGAAAAGATAAAAAAGACCAAAAACAAACAAAAATGAAGCGTGGATTTCCAAAACCAAACGTTCGCCTCCCCATGTTCGACCCAGGACTCACTTTTCGAGTTTCGGAATAAATTTTATTTGATCACGCATTTTACAATTACGATGGGTTACTCCAAACCCAAATTTCAAACACACGAAACGCCTACGATAATTTTGGTGCCATTGCCGGGGAGGCAACGGAATTTACTTTATTGTTTATTGTGCTTCTTTGCATTTACATAGCACTAACCCCGCTTGTCATTGATCTACTATCTTGCAGGTACCCTAGCATGGAAATCCAAGTGCGGTAGACCAGAGTAATGTGCGGGTAGAGTGTTTTGTAAGTGTCCCCCACATTCCCCCCCCCCCCCCCACCCACTAGTTCATTTTGCCACACCCACAACCAAGACCTAAATTACTTAGGTGTTTGCATAAACCCTAGGTTAGACTTTATTTGTCTTGTTTGCCACCTTCATCCACCTCACCCCTGCATTTAAAATAAAAAATAAATAAATAAAAAGATACTTTCTGTGGGACGAATCAATATACACACTTCATACACCCACATTTGAGACACATAATCGGACTTGATTTTCATCTACTCAATCGGGATTCCGACCTGTGGACCAGGTACATGAATTCAACACATAAAAGAGTAGAAATCATATTAGGTTAATTACATTTTTGTGTGCCTTAATCGATGGTGCATTTGAGTCGATTGATTGAATTATTTGGGCCGCACCACCTAATTTAAAAGAGGTTCATTTTGTAGCTGCCCCATAAGATTCAATAATTTGGTCAAGTCAGGTAATCCATATTTTTTCTTCATTTCAAATGGAAAATACTTGAACACGTGCTTTTAAAAACAAACTTAGATTGCCTCACAAAACTTGATTGAATATACATAGTATTTGAATCCTAAAAGCTACTAAGCAAGATTCGAACCTTAAAACTCACCTCATAATTAATAATATTACTTGAAAACCTCTTGGTTGTGCACATTCACAAATTCTAAAACAAATCATTAAGGGCACAACCAATTAAGGGCCCATCACATTCTAGAAGCACCATTGTCCCAAGCCTAACTAAAATTGAGCATACATTGGCCTTAAGGACCGGTTCGCTCTACGGGATCCAAACTGAGATTATTCACGATTAACCTACTTCTACTAGTCAATATGATGTCTAGCTAGGGGAGTAGCGTCAAATGACCGTGGCTGGGGGAACACTAGGAACTGGAGGCGCAAATGAAAGGAAGAACCTTCTCCCCAGTCCCTCCTTCTAACTGGTTGGATTGCCTAGACATAAGTAGAGTAAATCGTCCATAGTCTTAGGACAGGTTCTGAGAGTATATAGACCTTTAGGCTACCCAACCTAAGGACAGGCTTGTATTTTTGTCTTGAAGGGTCCCTTCTCCTCCCCGTCCTTTCGACTTCCCTCCAGTGTATGCTTGGAAGGAGGTCATTGAAGCCTAGATTGGAAGGACCTTTAGACCATTCTCAGAGGTGGAGGTTGAGCTTTAGCCAAGCAGATCCCATGGCTGATCAACAACCACCTCCCCCACTCCCGAACCAGCAAGAGCTAATTCAGAGGTAGCTGGAAGAATTGCAGCAGATGCAGCAATGGTTCCAACGAATGAATGGTCAAGGCGCTCGGCCCTTGAAGGATTTTTATGATCCTTCAAATTATGAGGATCGTCCCGACGTTGTGATTCCTGCCGGAGACGTTGAGATCAAGCCCCAGGTTTTGAGTTTAATTAAACACTTTCACGGGCTTGGCTTAGAGGACCCATTCCAACATTTAAAGGACCTGATCACTCTGGTTCAGACCACCAAATCACAGAATGTGGATGAAGAATAGATGCTCATGAGGCTTTTTCCCCATTCACTTAGGGATAAGACTGCACATTGGTATCGTACCATTGGAAGACCGATTGCTACCTGGACAGCTTTGAAATCGGCCTTCCTGAAGAAATTCTTCCCAATTGGGTGAACCAATGCATTGCGAAAGGCAATTACCACTTTTTCCCAATGGCAGAGGGAGCCGTTTCATGAGGCCTGGGAAAGATTTCAGGATCTGTTGCGGAAGTGTCCACACCATGAGGTGCCTAAATGGCAACTTGTGTAGATTTTTTATCACGGGTTGAATGATCAACTCCGTAATCATGTGGATGCTTCTTGCGAAGGCAATTTCCTCAACAAAGACGCAGATAGCGCGTATGATTTGTTTGAGGAAATAAGCGAAAATTCTTTAAACCACGCCACCATGGAAACCTTCAACTGATCCCAACAAATTAGATTAAATGCCAATGAGGTCCAAGATTCTCATACATCTGATATGGAATTGATCTGCAATAGATTAGATAAGATGGATCTGGTTACTAAACGAATGGAAGAGTGAATGTCCGGAAACTCTAAGTTTTCTAGATCCACTCAATCCTAGGGATTGGGATTCCATTATTCGCAAGCTCCTACGAGATGGGAGTTTGTGAACCAATTGGAGCTGGCTCAACCTTTGAGCCAACTCTTGTCGGAACCTTATGGGTTCCAAACTGGGGCCTTGGATCCTAATCTTTTTGATCCTTCTTCATCCTCATCTTATGAGGATGCTCATGCTGTGCAAGAAAATGTTAGGTCCAACCCTTATTCAAATTCCTACAATTCTGGTTGGAAAAATCATCCTAACTTCTCTTTGAAAGATCAAGGGCAGCAGACCCAATATCGACCCTTGAGGCTACTACAGTTTAGCCTAGAAACTGGAATAGTTCCTGGTTGGGGTATTGCTAGGTTCCATCATGGTGATGAGGCACTAGGGGTGTCTTGAGTTTGAGTCGACGAGAGGTGCCCTGAGATCTTGGGTGGAATAGTTTCCAGGGTTCTCAGGTCCGTGACTCGAGGGATCTTGAGTGGAATACTTTCCAAGGATTCTCAAGTGATGGGGATCATGCAGATATTGGGTGGAATAGTTTCCACGGATTTTGACATTAAGGAATGTGTGATCTTGGGTGGAATAGTTTCCAGGGATCACGGGCAGTGGGAAGTCACTCCCACCAAATCATTTGGACCAGATACTCAAGGATGTCTTAAGTGGAATAGTTTCGAGGGACTCTGAGTATAGCTAACATTCTAACGACTGGAGCAGGTATTCTTGGCTAGTGAGCATGAGTGCTTTGATCTCTCCGAAGGCCAAGGAAGGGTTATGGTACAAGTGTATGATTGGAGAGGGTACATCGAGATCTCCTTTAGTATGGGTTGATTTTGTCACTCCAGGATTAGAGTGGCGGGTAATAGAATCTTGTATCGTCAGTATAGTTACATTAGAACGTGTATCATTAATCAAGGTAAGCAATTAACAGGCTTGAACAATGGTACTTGGTTAGGTTAAATCGAGTTAGGGTTGGAACCTGAGGTGTTGGGTTTTGGCTAGGAATCTAGCCGATTAGCAAAATGGAATAGTGTCCTATTTTTATTGTATTACAATAGTTGTTTGTTCCCTACTCAGTCGATTGCCTTATCCTTGTTTGTCACCTACTTTCAGGTTGTTGACGTCAAGCGTCACCAACGCACGAGATTTGTTGTTGCACGAGAATTTGCTAAGACGTTGAGCAGGTAACTTTTATGCTTCAGATTTACTATGGTTTCAATCTTAATAAGCCTACTTGATGCATATTTTGTTGTGTTAAGAATTATCATTTACGTGCCATATTTTTCGCTATTTTCTTCCATTTTGTTTAGCAAATGGAAATTTTTGTAGCTCAAATTTGTTTTGTGCAACCTGAATAAATAAACCAATTCCTTTCCTGTTGGCACCCTCGGAACCCCGACCTTCATTTAGGGGCCTGGGTTGGAGTGTGACAACAAGAAGTCTTCGAAAGAAAAGATCATTCAAGAAGAAGGCATTTCAAGCAACTTGGGATGATGCAAGCTCTGAAGAAGAGGAATCCTCAAATGAAGAAACCGTGTGTTTAGATCTCATGGCAATGAATGACGACCCTGACTCTAGATCTGACTTTGAGGAAACTAAGGTACCCACTTGTACATTTGATGAGCTACAAGAAGCTTTGATTCATTGTTCTTAGATTTCAAATAACTTTAGACTAAAAACAAATCATTAAAGCTAAGAATCTAGAATCTAAAGAAACCACTAAGCTCCTAAAAGAAAAGAACTTAGCCCTTACAAATGAAGTTATCGATCTTTCCATGCAAGTAGGAAATTTGATTATTGTAAAAGAATCATTAACAGAAGACTTATATACTTCCATAAATGAACAAAAATTTCTTGACAGAGAAGAACTACTTAACAAAATTCACGTTCTTGAGAAAACAAACTCTTCAAAAGAGATGAATAGCTTGCTTAAATTTGAAATTAGAGGTTTAGAATAAAAAATAGATAAAATGAAAGTAGAGATAACTCACCTTAAAGAAAAGCCAAATCAACTACTTGAAAACCTAGCTAAATTTACTAAAGGAAAGACAAACTTAGATAAACTCGTTGCTCACCAAAAGACATCCTCTAGTAAATATGGTTTAGTTTATTATGAGACTAGTAACAGTCAAAATGAGCTAGAAAGGTCCCTTCCACAAGGACTACTAACAAATCTGAATCCACACTCATGTGGATACCAAAAAGACAACTTGAACTTTGGTTTTTAGGATTCAAAGGAGACTATAATGTGAAGAACTAGATCTATAAGTTGAAGGATGGTCAACTTAAATTAGAAAGGCCTAAAAACTCCCAAAAGTCACCCAAGTATATCGTTTGTAGGAACAAGAAGACCTACAAGAAAGGCGAGGAACAAACTATCAAGGAGGTCGATGCGTTATGAACTTAGGATGTTCCAAGCACATGACTAGCAACAAGCACCTATTTTTGGAGCTCCAACCTACAGATGGAGGAATGATCACATTTGGGAACAACCACAAGGGTCATATTATTAGCCTTGGTAAGATAGGTAACCCTTCTTCCCCTATCTCTAATGTTTCCTTAGTTAAAGGTTTAAAACACAATTTTCTTAGGGTTAGTCAAATATGTGATAAGGGATATAAAGTAGTTTTAAATTCTAAAATATTTAAAATAGTGCATGCTTTAACTAATGAAACCCTTCTTAAGGGAACTAGGTACAAAGATATCTATATAGTTGAATTTTATAAAAATGGAACATATGAATGTCTTGTAGCAAATGATGAAGTAAATATTTGGCATAGGCAACTTAGAGATGTTCATGTAAGGTTGTTTCGCAAACTAGCTAAACATGAACTAGTTCAGGGTCTCCCTAAAAAGAAATTTGTAGATAATTTTACTCATGATCCATGCCAATTAGGAAAAATCATGAAATCTAGTTTCAAAAACAAAGTAATATCCACCTCCAGGTCATTAGAATTGCTTCACTTGGACTCTTTTGGACGTACCAAGTATGAGAGTCTTAGTGGGTGCAAACATTGCCTTGTTATTATAGACATTTTTTCTTGATTTTCATGGGTCTCCTTCTTGAGATCCAAAGATGGAGTGTTTTCCGTATTTTTCATTTTTTGTTGGAAGGTTCAAACTAAAAAAGGCTACCATTGAAAATTCCTTGTTTGTTGATTTTTTCCAGGAGCATTGATCGTTGACAAAATCGTGAGGAAAAGAGATTAGGTTTTCAAAGAAAACCTGCATCGTAGTATTCGCGAACAAAAATACAAGATCAAATGAAATTTGTAACCAAGACAGTGAGTTCCTGGTCAAGCATGGGGAGGCTACATGTGATTTATAGAAATCTGCATTCAAAATTTATTTCTTTTTGATGTTTTGGGGCTATGTAATTTTTTTGGTATTTTTATCTAACAGAAGATCAGGTGAAAAAACTATCTAAGCTAAGCTATTCTACTTGAAGATAATTAAAATGAAAAGAGACAGAGAGAGAAGTAAAAAGAAAGAGAACCAAATATATTGCAATTCAAAAGTTTATTACAAGATAATGAAGCAAAATAATAACAGCACAATCATAGAGAGAATGAGGTGAAAAGAATCTCCTGAAGTGACTGTTCGGTGAGATGACAACACTTGGAGATAGCTGGACGATGGGGATGAGGTGTAGGAGGAAATTAGGTTGAGGAAAGCTTAGGCCAAGCCGAAGAGAATTTGGGATGAGGGATAGGAGTTCTTAACCTAAGGGAATGAGGATGAGGAGGTGGTGGTGACCTTCTACCTGAATAGGGGTGAAAGGGCAGCCCCTAGGTAGCCCTAGGAAGGTGCTGAGCTGTAGGACGAATATAGGTAGAGGGGGATGATTTCTACACTAATAAGGTACCTAAAGGGCTTGGGAATGGATCTTTGGGAGCTTCAGTAGGTTTCCTAGTTTCTAGACTAGGTGAGGGGAGCATAGGTAGAGATAAGGAGAAAGGGTAGGGGTCATGGGTATTTATAATGGAGAGGAGGGGGCTTTTCTCAGCCAAATGGTGCCCAAAGAGGACCCAAATCACGCCCATGAGACACGCCTTCATGCATCACGTGCACAGCTCGCGCACACTGGCCATCAACTGGTGCCGGCGTGGGTGGTGGTGCACCCTTGGATCTTGATCGCACGGTTGAGGGAAGGCCTTACGCTATCTTCACAAATCACGCATAGCGCACACAAGAGGATCGAGGACTAACTATCGTTTGATTGCCAACAGTGGACTGAGATTGAACGTGCTCGCGCTCAGTAGATTGCGATGTGCCTCGTGAAATCACGTGTCGTGTGATCTCGCCCATCTAAAGCACCACGTAGTGTGCTTCTCACCGCTCGATGGAGATCATGCGGTTAAGCGCATAACGAAGCTATCTGAGGCACGGAGAAAGCATCGATATGGCTGCATCTGCCGCCGTTGGATGTTAATAGAACGGTCCAATTTTGTTGGTGCGACGCTGAAGTGGGTGATGAGGGGGATTCAAACCGATGGTGCTTGCTTGAGAGCACCATCCTCCACCACTATGCTGAGGGTGCTATATTACAACATGATATTCTTAAAAACCCGATTCAACGATCTTGTAAACAGGTATATTTGTGAACCAGTCAAAATATACAAAGCAAATGCTCAAGAAATTTGGAATGGACAAGTGTAAAGGTAAAAAGACTCCTATGAGTGTTTCTACTTCATTAGATATGGACGAATCAGGTACGCCTGGTGATCAAAAGCATTATCGTGGCATGATAGGTTCATTATTATACTTGACTGCTAATAGGTCAAATATGTTGTTTAGTACTTGCTTATGTGCTAGGTTTGAATCAAACCCACAACAATCACACCTAAATGCTATTAAGAGAATATTTAGATATCTAGTAGACAAATCAAATTATGGCCTATTCTACCCTAGGTTTAGTGATTTCAACTTAGTAACATATAGCCATGCAGGCTACATAGGTAGTCATATCGATAGAAAGAAAACTAGTGAAATGTGCCAATTTTTGGGTGATTCACTAGTCTCTTGGTTCTCAAAGAAACAATCAAGTATAGTCTTATCGACTCCTGAGGCTGAATATATAACCGCCACTCTGGCATGTTCCTAGGTTTTGTGGATGAAAAAAACTTTAAGAGATTTTGATTTGATATTTAGTAAAATAAAAATATTATATGATGATACTAGTGTTATCAACCTCTCTAAGAATCTTGTACACCACTCCCATACAAAGCACATTGATGTTAGACATCATTTTTTAAGTGATAATGTATTAAAAGTGAAAATCGAGGTTGAATTTATTTGTACTGAGTTACAGCTTGCTGATATTTTTACTAAACCTTTAAACTATGATTGTTTTAACTTTATCCACAGAAAATTGGACATATATAAGCTCACCAATATTTGAAGGATTTAGTGAGTTAAGTGTTAACTTTGTTTTTCAATGAACATAGGAGGAATGTTGACTTTATCAAGTTAGGGCTCCTTCAAATTAGTTCAGAGATTAAAATGCACATTATGTGCAAAATCAAATGTCCAATTAGACACTCAATTGTCTTAAGTTTCAAAATCAGAGTCTGATAATCTATGTAGACGTCTAATTGCCAAATTTATCTTATATACATTTTTGGTTATCCGTTGTCCAACAGTCATCTAAAGGACTTTTTTTTAAATTTAAAATCAATAAAATATTGATTTTTAGACATCCAAAACCATGTCTAGACATCTAATCTAGTTGCTCAAACAACGACTTGGGCTTGAGGTTTGATCTCAGCAGTCCCTAGAATCAAAGAGATTGGACGTCTGATCCCTTATGTCAGACGTCTGATTGAAAAATCAGACAACAACCTACAGCTAAGGTCCAAACTCAGTAGTTACTGAAATTAGAGATTGAACGCCTGACACCCTATGTCAAACATCTAAAGACCCAAGATCAATCATCTAATAAGAAAATCAAACGACAACCTGTGGTGAGTCAAAATCGCTAACTCTTGAACCCGACGTCTGATGTACTCTCTAGATGTCTAATTTCTACAAAACTTGACGTCGGCGTTCCTAATTTGGGGTAGTTTATGATGTAAATAACCCCAACTTCAGCACGGATCTTACCCAACCCCAAGGGGTATTTAAAGCCCTCTTCTCTTCTCTCAAATCCCTAAATCAAAAAACACCCAAATCCCTCCCCAACACCCCTAATCCTTGACCTCCTCCTCTGCCCTAGCCCGCCCAAACGACCACTGGACCTCCTTGTCGTCTGATTGGCGCCGTCAAGCCCTTCCTCACATCAGGGGGAGTTCTCAAACTTAGGTATAAACCTCCTTGCCCCTTTCCCCTTCAAGGTTTTCTTGAATCGAGCCATGGTTTAAGGAAACACTTCATGGGTTTTTGGATTTTTCTTGAAGATATTCTCCTTTGTTTGAAGATTTCTATCTCAATGCTTGACTTGGATGTTTTCTCAAGAAGTTTCATTGCCTTGATTTCAATGGAACCTAGGGTTCACAACCTAGGTCAAATTTTGAAACCATGCCCCTCGAGAGATTTAAGTGGCTGTGAATCTTCATTTGAAATTAGTTGGATTGATGATTTTTTTGGCACTCATGAAATTTTTTATCTTGATGTTGGGTTTATTAATGTGATGATTGCTTAATTGAAAGGCAGGGGTGCTGCCCGGTTGTATGGTTGTTGAGCGGTTGATTGGCAGGTGTACTGCCCATTTAGAATGGATCAATTTTTGCACATTTATTGAATGTTATGGTACTTCTACTTTGCAGGTGTCCTATTTAAACCCTATACCATCTTCCTAAATTCCCACCCACCCAACCATCCCCAAAATGCCTCCTCGTAGAAAGACTACCAAGGGCTCCCCTTCCTACAAATCTCAATCTGCCATCCTAACCGATCAATTTAGAAGTGAAAATGCTAGGGATCGATTTCGTCGATTTGCCAATGCAAGGGTGAAACTTAAACCTCCATAAGCATTTTGAGACCCTCCACCTCTTCAAATATTTTGATCATGCCTTCCATCCCAATGTTGACTATCTTGCCATTTTTCCCAACCTTATTAGGTTCTTCTATGCCAATATTGTCGAAGACTATAGCACCGACCATCTCCAACTCCACTCTACAGTCCTAGGCACCAAAATCACCATCACTTCTGCTTATATTTCTAAGCTCCTAGGCATTCCCAATGAAGGGAATGATTTTGATGAAATCCTCCTAGAATGACTCAAACGTAATTAACCAAGAGCTTGTCCTCCCCAATGATTGCGCAGTAATCATAGGTCTTAATTGACCTAAATTAGGCTAGAACTAGTATAAGCTAGTGTAATCCATGCATACATGAGCATTAATTGCATCTTTACTGCTTTCCCCTAGCTATGCATAAAATAATGATATAATATACTAATTAAGTGCATTATATCAATTACAGGTAATAAGAAGCTCAGGAGCCGGATTTGAAGCTGGATACAAAGTTGGATTTGAAGCTGGGTTTGAAGCTGGTGATGCAACAGAGCTGGAGCAAAAGATTAGAATAAAATGTAGGAGAGAAATAAGGTAAGAGTTGAGGTATGTTACTCTATTAAGTAAAAGTAAGGCAGAGTTAAATTATGGAGAACTTAGGATCATTCCTAGCCCTAGAAGCCTTCCCAAGCCTCAGCCACCCTTAGATTAGGTTACCATAGCCTAGGAAACCCCAAAACCCTAGTTCCAGCCCTTATCTGGACATCCAGATAACTTATTGGACATCCAGGATCCTTAGCCACAACCTGCACACCTTAAACCCAGGTTTGCAGTATTATTGGACGTCCAGACACTTAGTCAGACGTCCTATTTCTATAGAATCCCCAAGACAAAACCCTGATTCTTCCCTGACTCAAATTGGACATCCAGAGAAGAAGTTTGGACTTCTGATTTTTTAGTATAAGTTGTCTGACACTTAAATTGGACGTCTGATACTCCTCTCCAGACCCTGTTTTGGAATTCAAGCTTGGATCTTGAGTTCCTAGGTCCCTAAACCCAACTCCAACCCCTTGGGAACCTAAATTAAGGTACTTAAGCCTAGTACACCACCTTTAGACCTTCCTAAGAACCCAATTAGGTTCTCACTAAGGCCAATTGAAATGTGATTGACTTGATCAAGTCAATCACATTTCACTTAGTCAATTGGACTCATAAAGTCCAATTGAGCTCAGATTCAACCCACACAAGTCCAATTGGACTCAGTGAGAGTTCAATTGACCCAAGCCCAACTTAATTGAGTATTCTCACCCTCAATTAGGTTTACACCCACTCAATTAAATTTAGTACAAGTTTAATTGTACATGCCCTTTTAGCAATTAGGGTTTACAACCCTAATTTTAGGAACTACCCAAACCTAAACCCTCAGGACCTAACCTAGACCACTAGACCACCTAGCCACCTAGGTTACGCACACACCCACACACACTCACCTAGCTGCACACACCTAGAGTCTTCTAGACTCTTCTCCAAGTGGTGCCACCCTTGGGTGCTAAAAATAGCAACCAAGGGAGAGTCCACTCTTAGATCCACAATTTGTGGATCTAAGAAGACCCAGTCACATCCATCTTGACGCCAAGATTGAGGTATCTATAGAGTCTTCTATAGTTCTCTAGAGAGACCACTTGAAGGCCACCCAAGAGTCTATAAAAAGACTCTCTTGGACAGCCATGACCCCATCTAGCATGTTGGCTCCATTCCACCTCCATTAGTAACCTTTCCCTCCACCTTCATGTGCACCTCCACGAGCTCCACCACCATGGTCATCACCACCTCCACGCCAAGAGCCTAGATCACCTCTCCAAACACCTCTCCAAGGGCTAGCCTACCCACTAGTAGCCGCCCCTCCTTCTCTCAACCACCTCAAAGGCCATTGGAGACCACCTCCGAATGCCCTTCCTTCTACTAGATAGATAGATAAGTAGTTCTAATTTTTCTACCTTATTTTATGCTTAGTAGTGTAGCTATATCTCTCCCTCCTACATGGTGCACGTGCAATCTCCCGTAGATCTGCATGTGTACGCATTTTCTGTTAGCTAGTTTTCCCTTTAACCATTCATGTACAAGCTTTCCTCTAGCTTCGCTCTATAACCGCCATCATGCAATCAATGAAAAATCTCTAAGTTCTTTCTATATATATCTATGTGTGAAAAATCACCATGAGCTTGCTTGCAATATCTTTATTGTGATAATAAGTTGCCTGCTTTGATTTATGATATTATTGCAACAAGCATGTCGGTGCATGAAGATGTTAACGACCTAACGATCGATGTTTTTTCGGTAAATAGCCATCGCATAACTAGGATCGTGCACACCGATACTCAAACATTCACTTTTGTTATCTATCTAACGCACGCACACGTCATTAGGGTTAATAACGCGACTAGCAACACCTTTATTCATAGGTTGGAAACCGACATGCATTTCTAAGCAAGTAGAGAGGAGAAGGTAGAAAACAAGATTAGCATATCCATAAATGCCTCCCAGAGATGAACAATCGGAACTCATAGTCTCGTTAATCTAGAAATATTTTTGATCAAGGGTTTCACATGACTATACTACAAACTACGACATATTTCAAAAATGCATGCAAACACACCTGTCACCCAACAAGTATGAGCCCCACCTTGGAACTTTACCTTGGAAAAGTCTCAAGCCTCTTCCCTACCTTTTATCTTGTGTATTTGGTTGGGACCTCCTCAACAAATCTGGAGGTTTCGACTACATCTCCCACCAACATAAGGCATTTATTTTTTCAGAAATCTGACATATTCCCTTTAATTATTGCCACCTCATCATTCAAGTTATGAAGGAGGACCACTTTGCCACACTCCCCTTTGGTTCTCTTCTATCCTACATCTTTGACAATTATATGATCCATACACCCAACCAAGCCATCGAGAAAGAGGTGGAGCCCTACGACCAGGCTATTATCGCCAAGATGCGGATTCTTCCCGAAGATCCCTCAAGAAGCCAAAGAAGACCTTCCTCCTCAACCCGATCTTTATACCCAATGACCACTTATGATTGAGGGACCCCTGACAGGTTTTGATGAGAGTTGGGACCCTGATGAAGACAACCTCTTCGATGGTATCTCTTCTTCTACGCCGCACTGGTGACATTTATTAGTATTTGGGCAACATGCACTCAGATATAAATGAGATGCGAGAGGACATCTAGGCTATTCAGATGGGACAGGGACCACCTTCTCACAGACGCCAGGATCACCAAGACCCATAGTAGTGCGATGTCTGTGCTTACCGATTTTTCTTTTTGTTTCTATTTTTCCTTTTTCTAAATGGTTGGATATGTGGTTGTTTTTTCTCTTTTTTCCTATGCTTGTACCAAGGGGCTTTGACCCTATATGGTATATTTAGTCAGGAACAATGCTTAATTCCGTAGGGCACATACATTTTGAACCATACAGTTATGTTTTTATCCTTGCTTATTTATATGATGATGGTTTTGGTTTATGCAAGCTCCTTCTAGTTAAAGATGTTTGGCTCTTATATTTATCTTAGCTCATTTTCATTGATTCATATCACTTAGTTAAAAGTGACACCTCATAATTTATACATTGCTTAGTTCAACTGTAATCATCCATTTTAATGATATTCAAAAAGGGGAGACAAACTTAGGATGATCAAACAAATATTTCTCAACAAAATCATTGTATTCGCAAAACACACTTTTCAAAAACTTAATTTTTTTGCAACATTTGACTTCATCTAAAACTCTAGAAATAGTGCTTCAAATACATTAATAAGAGGGAGAGAATGTATCTTAAGAAAGGATCTTGAAAATCATAAAAAGGGAGAGATTGTTAATTCAACCTCTCTAAATAAATATTTTGATGATTTTACAAAATAATAAAAAGAAAATAAATTTTACAAAATCATTATTTCTCACCTTTATATGAGTTGTAGTTCTCATATTATTTCATCTCAAAAAGGAAGTCTCTAAGATAATGTTTCTATCTAGGTCTTAGGAATATTTGTATCTATTTTAAATCAAGTTGTAATTTTTTTCTTTATTGTGTTTAGAAAAGTTTAAACAGCCCCCAACTAGATATAGGAATCCTTGACCTAGTCAATCAACACTTAAGCAAATATTTAGAACAAAATCCATTTTCAAACTTAACACAAACCATAGAATTAGATGTCCAATGTGGTTACCAAACATTTGATGTAAAAAGTTAAGTCATCTAATACTTAGATAAGACGTCCAAGTACCATATATATTGCCCTACCAGATTATACACTTAGGCTTCAGATGACCAAACCTATGACCAGACATCCATATTCCACTCTGGACGTCTGGTAATTCATTTAGACATCCAAATATCTGACTGTTAAAGCAAATCAAACCTAAATCTCTTTTTGTCAGAACAAAATCTTCGCAAACCAACTTAGGAATATTTTAGTATTATTTCCAGACATCCAGACATTATTCCAGAAGCCCAAAATTAGAACGTTGGGACTAATTTGACTTAAGGTGACTGATTTTTCAGAAGTCACGTCAATTTATGACACAAAAAACGAGGAGTTAAAAGAGTTGGGTTTTAATTGGGTCTTCCCTAAAAGCCAAGAAGCCAAGCCCAAACCTAATAGGGACATCCTTGAGAGTTCGAAATTTGAAACTAGGGTAGATCTAGGTTAGGTTGCTGATTATCCACATCTTGATCTATTCTGTGGTGGAATCTCGGATCCCGAATTAGATTCAGAACATGATTCTCGCAAGTTCTCCGACGATTTTGAATCTTACTCTGATTTCGGAGAACTGGTGTTTCCTGACAACTCTGAGCCAATTTAAGACCTCAGGAACTACGACCCGTCTTTTGATTCTGACGCTGAGGTCAATGATTTAAGCACTTCTTCTACACATGCAAAACCTTCCCAAACCCATTTTCAACCTCGACCCACAACCAAACTCAATTTCTACTTAAATTCTCCTTTCAATGAGTCGATTGCACATGATTTCCCTCCACATCTTTATCGGGTTTCGAACATCGATCAGACTACAAATCACGCCCCATCCTTCTCTGATCACTCCTCTAGGGTTCCTCCATCCTCCACTGACCCTTTTTCATTCGAGGAACCTAACTCTAATCCAGCTGATTTGACTCAACCAAACCCTAGCTATACACTTTCACATCCTTTTGAGCTCCACAGCATCTGGTGGGCACTGCATCTCTTGATCCACATCTATCAACACGCTAAATTGATTGGGTTTGGGCTGCATCATCAGCCTACTAATCTGAACAAGCACCTGGTTGGACCAACCAAGCTATTGATCAAGGTGCTTGTTTTACAAAACTCATCTGATTTGATCATTCCTTCTCCATTCCATTTTCTGCTCGGTTGAAGGCATTGAATTTAGCACTTAACGGGAGGCAACCCGTCATTCCAAAAAACTCAAGATCCTTCTGATTATCATTTTGTACTTCACATCTATTACACTCTGAGTTCAATTTTAGAACAGTTGACCCTACCCCTGGTACTCGAACCAGGGCTTGAAATCGTCCGCAACAGTCATACCAACATGTTCGCCTCCCAATAATCCTGTTCTAATCCCTGAACCCTAACTATTTCACACCCTCCATTTACAATGAGGACATTGCAAAACTTAAGCATGGGGGGTGGTAAAATGTAAACATACAAAAATTTAAAGTTCGGAAGGATTCTTACAAAAAAATACATATTCGAAAATCCAAAAAGAAAAATTGAAAAAGAACAAAAAAATGGAGAAGGGAGGAAATTTTGAATAAATTAATTGTAAATTATTTTGGAGGAGAGAAAGGGGAGGTAATATAAATGTCAAAAAGGAGCACAATTTGAAAAGAAAAAAAGATAGTCATTAGTAAAAGATTGAGGAATCTACTTAGTTCTAAACCAAATCAAAAGAAAGAAAATGAAAGACAAAAAGTGCTAAGAAACAAAAGAGATTAGTATGAACGATAATCTTAGGCCTCTTGGGCTGTGTTTTAAGCTTAAAAATTCAAGTATCCGTTAAGATCTGGATAGTCCTCAAGAGGTTGGGGAAAATGCAAAGTTTAAGTATTAGATCTACGGCTTAGTGATTATTCGACCTCGTTAACTAACCTCTGGTTTGTGGGACTCAATAACCCAAGCACCCCAATCTACACAGTCTAGTTCAGTGCACTTAATTATCAAAATCACGCAAATGCGTTAAATCTGTTCTGAAAAAGCTACCTAGATTAGGAGCGGCTAACCAACACAAGCTGATTTGGAAGAGTTCTCGACGCGGAGAGGCAGGAAATTCCCCTCGAAGATGCACAATAACATACCATCTCCTCGATGCTTGTCTCCTAGGATATCTAAATATCCTACCGGGGGTACGTAAGCACCTTGTGCTGGTTCAGATGCCATGGGCGGCATTATCACGAAATGTTGATTGTCAGGGTCTGGATTTAGCTACAGAATACCATGGATGGGATTATCCAGAAATGTCGAAATCCAGGGTTCTAGGGTTGCCATGGGCGGTGCTATCTCAAAGCATTGGTTGCTAGGGACCCTGCGAGGATTGATGGTGAGAGCCAGGAATACGATACAAACTATGTTGTAAAGCCCATTCGAAGCTAGAAATAAAGAAAGAAAAGAGAGAGAAAACTCTCCAAAAATAAAAAATCTTATCTCTCTCTTACAAAAACGCACTACAAACTGAACCTGGGCTAAAACATGTTACAAGCACGGGTGCTTTAACTGTGGAGTTCAACGAACCTTAGGTTAGTTTCTTTGGGCCTTAGAAACATTCGCGGCAGATTGAGGCTAAAGCTGGTTAGGTCCGGATCTTGGTTGGTACTTGAGTACCTCCAGGCCTACTATTGGCATTCTGATCAAATCCACAAAAGAAAGCACACAGTAGAAATTTGAGCATAAAAAGGCATACGGTCTAGAATCTAAGTTAATTCCATGAGATTTTGCTAAGGGACTATCAAAAGCTATGCATAGGGGTATGATGGGAACACCATCATGAGCCATAACTAGCTCAATTTAGGCATTATCAAGGAATAAATGCTCCTACATAACCGCCAGAGAGCCCTAATTCACTGTAAATCCATTCTGAGAGAGATATGAAAACATGATTAAAACTGTAATTTTACCATCATATCTTGAATGCAGAATAACCGTGGGTTTTCTCAAGAGTTATTTAAGGTTCAAATGGCCTTAAATGTCCAACAAGTGGGTTAATACAGACAGAAAAGGGTTTGCACGTGTTTTTAGAATTAAATGACTTCTGAAATCCTAAAAATAGACCTGCTTAATTAACTGAGGTTATGGTTATGATAAAATTTACCTAAATAATCTAAAATTTATATAAAAATATTCTCTAGGGTTTGGTACCTTCAATTTGACCATCAGAACCCGTCTTGACTGAAAACAGAGCCCTAGATAAACATTTGCCCTAATTTAGGTTTTTACATAAATTACCCAGGTAAATGAGGTCAAAACATAAATCTAACTTCACCATTGGATTCCTTGAGTCCAAATTAGGTTTGTAACAAAATTTGGGTCCAATCTGAGATCTTCTTGACTAAGTTTGCATTTTGGTCTAGTTAGACTATTTCTATCTCATTCAGACCCTTAGCTTTTTGAATTCCTTACAAATGACCCCCCAAGCTTTGTTGTCTTCTTCACAGAAAGGTCCCTATTGCCATGAATCCTATTCCCACAACTCCGGTGACCTTTGATTGAAGAAAACTCCTCTGATCAATCAATCCCTTCCAAAATTGGAAGGGAGATTCCTTGAGGAGTCCTCTTTCCATTGAATCTGTCCATGAGCCCTAAAACTTTCCCAATCTCTCATGCGAACACATGAGAGATTAGGGTATCCTACAGAATTCCTACTCCGATGACATTTCCTAGCTTGGAAGATTGGCTTCCAAGTTCAAAAGTCCCTTTAGAAGCTTATATAAGCAAGCCGAACTTCCCAGACTTGATTCCAGCCGTGAAATCCCCATATTCCTCCTTCCTCTTCCAGCCGAGAAGCTCCGCAAGCTCCAACGACTCTTCCTGACTTCCTTCATCGTCCATCCATAATACTAGTGGCTGAATTTCTTTACTCTCTCTCGTCCGCTCTTGGCCGTACCAGCAGGAGCATCCTTCCCGTCGTTGTCGTTGTTCCTACCCATCAACTGAGTGTCTTCTTCCCCGGTGCCAGCCTACCAACATCGGTGCCGTTCTCCCCCTTTCGTCCTTTTAGATTATGTTAAATTAGTCGGTTTAGTTTCATACCCAAAAACCCCAAATATAGCCTTCAACGCCGCCACTCACCTCCGTCTTCCCCGTCTCCAACCACTCCTCCGGGGAGTCCATCTCACCTCCACAAACCACCAATCAATTCGCCAACCACCTCACGACCTTTGCCATATCACAGCCTACCAAACCCCTCTCCCTATTTGCCTTCCCATCCACCCAAACCCTCTGCCAAACACCACGCCCTCTGCACCAACAGTCCGAGGTCATCTGACCTCCTCACTCCGCCAATTACCTCTGCACCACCACGGTTACGTTTGTCATCGACCGGCGATGCTTCCTGAGTGCTTTAACATAGCCAAGAGGCCTTATTCTTGGTTTTCAGGTAGCAGGTCATCGCCGCCATTGACGAAGCTTCGAGCGAAGCTTGAAGCCTTGCTCCAGGCATCACGAGCCCCAGGTGAAGTCCCAGGCGCTATGGCTTTGCTCAAGGAACGTGCTCAGAACTACAATTGGGGGGAATACCCCCAGCAACAGGTGCAATTAGACGGAGAGGCATCAGCGCAGCGCATGCGAAGGAAGGGTGGGACTTTAGTCCCACCTCAAAATATGACGAGCGACCACACCCACATAAATTGAAAAAGTCCTATGGGCTTATCGCCTCAATAAGCACAGGGGGTGAGGTCCCCGCACCCTCACGTGCCTCGCCCGTGACACTAACCCGTGGGTCTAGCCAATCTGATAACCCACCTAACCTAAGCACTCCTTGCTCACCATCCACGTCGGTGAGCCTGGTCTTGGGTACGCGTGTGCCCGCTTACTCGAATATCCTGACTATGGCCCTGGGAGGGTGGAACCTAAGAGGAAGAGAGAAAGAAAGAGAGAGCGAGGCAAGGGAGGGTTTTGCCCTGTACGACACTTAGCGAAATCTGAGTGCCTCCCTTATGTGTAAGAAGAAAGGAAGAAAAGAGAAGGCACAGAAGGAGAACCTGAGAAGAGCAGAAGAAGAAGGCTCGTGCATAAAGAAGAGAAGGAAAGAGGAGAGCAGTTGAAGAAGAGGAGCCAAGGAAGGAAAGAAAAGAAGAAGAGGAAGAAGAACAGTGCTAGGGAAGCACTGTAGCACCTGATGGTTAAGTCGTCTGGTCATCAGACCCGACGACTGATTTGAAGCTTGATACTTTATAGAATTACTGTTGAGATATTTAAATTGATTGAATGCTTGATATCTATGCTTAGAGAGAGTAATTGGTAATTCAAATCACCATTATTTTAGCTTCTCTACTTTTTGTTTATTGCCTCAAGATACATGAGAATTCATTGAATATCTAATGTAACAGATTAGTATTTATTGAATATCATTATTTGGTTTAAATTCTTGTGCTTAGTTACATATTAGTTGAGATTAGTGTGTGAATTCTTATTTGCTTCCTGTGTTCGACCTCAGACTTTCATTCGAGTAATAAATATTATTTATTTTCAAGCGATTTCGACCTATACTACAATGCAGCATTTATAAACCTCAATTTCGCTCTGTAAACACATACATTACTTATTTCTCTCTCTTGTTACACACATTACTTTGTCCCTACTAGGCCACTTCTCTTATCTTGCATTTGTGACCTATTTTCAAGACCCAATAGTAATGAACAACATGCTAGTGATAAGCAGGGCAAAGAGAGTCTACCTCGAGCAAGCAAGGTGTCGTTGCTACCAAGCCCTATGGGACTTGGAGGGTGAGATGGAGTGACCACGTCCAAGACCACTGTTGAACCCTCCTACTGATGGAATGTGGAAGACTTTATCTGAGTTCATCACTACCTCATGTTTACTACATTAGGCCATCTATCGAATAGGCTACACTCCTAAAGCCTAATGCCTAGATATGGTTGAGTTAGTTGACATTTCTGTTGTATAGTATCTTTTTGGTCTTACTAGTGTAGGCCTTTTTTGTACCTGTATATATTGTGATTGAGCCTCACTTCTATTGTAAAATATATTTTGAACTTATGGCTCTTGTAAATATTATGGATGAACAATGTAATTATCAATGATGCATGATAGTTACCTTTAAATTTTCATTTATGACATTTTATTTCATGTCACTTTACTCATCTCTACTTCATGCCATGTGTGTATGCGATGTATTAATGCGACCTATTAAGGGTTAATAAGTTGCCACTAACCTGATAATTGAAAGATTGGACTACTTACAAACCTAACGCATCACACCTATTATCTTAGTTTCTAATTCAACGGAAGATTGCGAGGCATAACACTACCTGTGATGGCCCTCGAGTGACTCCCCCAGATTTGGTTCGGGTTGCACGTAGTCAAATCGTCGATTCTTACGTTTAATCCACTCAATAACCATTTCGAGTTTCACATGACATATTTATATGTACATTAAGTTTGGAAGCTAGAAACATATAATCAACAAGCACAACAAAATAGAAATAACCACAAAGCACTAATAACATATATTGCAAGCACCAGACATGACAAACTTTCCATAGAACATCCTCAAGAGTCACATTTCACGATTCATATACATCACAGCAATTAAATAATACAACGTAGTAATAATAGAGAGGGGTCCAACCGCCATTTTACACCAAATAGGGCTTACAATAGCAAAAGAAACAAAATACAAATTGTTCAAGGTCATATTTATACCTATTCCTCCCATCACCCGTCAGTGGGAGGGTCCAACAGTAGTACCTGGAATAGAGGCCCCACTGTTTAAGCCTGTACGCCTTGAAGTTTCTAGTAACAATGGCGTCTCACCAGCACCCAATGAACCTACACCAAACTGCTCATAGCCGTGGTAGGACTCCACGGCCTCAATTCCTGAAATTGAACCATAAAGTAGGGGTGAGCCAACTAGCTTAATAGGGAAAAACTGCAGTGGTTATAATAAGAACAACGAGTAGGGTACGAGTTATAGTGCCCCATGCTAATCAAACCAACTACCCCATCC
This sequence comes from Thalassia testudinum, assembly GCA_037157565.1. NCBI lineage: Eukaryota > Viridiplantae > Streptophyta > Magnoliopsida > Alismatales > Hydrocharitaceae > Thalassia > Thalassia testudinum. Next base: position 15,390,454 of record JAZHRO010000015.1, on the reverse strand, counting down.
CTATACTTAATTGTTCCACGTCTTTCATTTCAGTTACCATTACAAGTATTCACTCATTCGCCACAAGGAATCAATTCTTGAAATCATTCCTCCCTATTGGAGGGGATATTGACGTATCCTTCCCTCGTATCATAACCTGGCAGTCCCTCTTTGATCAAGGGAGAGACTAGCAATGCTAGTGATCCTCAAGCAAAAGTACCTATTCTCGCATCAAGAGAATGTTGTTTGACTTCCGTCAGGAAAGTCGGGCCTCTTAGGAGCTACCCAGGCCAAATAACTCATGGACAAGATGAGCCATCACTGGCTAGTTCCACGAAATCAAGTCATCGATCACTCAGATCATTCCCGATCATAGTACAAGGCATGGTTAGACATTGTCGAGTCACATCTCTACTCCATCGCGGAGCTCACCTTCTGGATGTGCCCTCTCAAATCCACCGTTGAATGAGGTCCCCATCATCCCTTATGGTACCTCGGCATCATTTGTCCTTGCGGGTGCCTACAAAGCTTATTACTACAAGTACCACGTACCGCAGCATCATCCGTCCTTGCAGGTGCCTATGGAGCTTATTGCTATGGGTACCTCACATTGAGTCAAATTCAGGCACGTTTGAGTATCTCACTTGATAGCCCATGGCTTGTCACCGCAACCAAGAACTATTCAAGTTCCAAGGTTCATCACTAGTAGCCGCTAGCCACCCAAAGCTTCCTAGGACTTTTGCCCACAATCATGAGCCCATGGCTCCAGGGATCATGGTGTTAGCTTTACGAGCCCACCTAGATAACCTAGACATCACATTTGATCTTATTCACAATTTATCTTGGGGTTCCATTTAGGATTCTTAGGTTGGAGTTTCAAACTCCGAACAGGGCTTAATACCCTCGTTCTTTGATATTTAGATCAGATTTAGCCAAATAGATCAAGCTCTTGGTCCTCGTGAGGAATTTCTGCATGAAACAAGCCCACATATGCCTTGTTAGATGTCCAATGAGAGTGTTAGATGCCCAATTTTGCCACTTAAGACATCTAATGAATGTCCAGACATCCAGAACCTAACATCCAGGAAGGACACTCTCCCTATCCAGTTTTTTTTTTTGAAATTGAAAGGAAAGCTATCGTGCTACAATAACAATATGGGAGAGCATTTTATTTATTAAAAAAAGTGACCTTACAAAATAGATCCCCATATACATATGAGGGACCAGCATACATTTACAATTTGTTCCACACAAACTGGTCTCTCCTGAAACAAAAACTCATTCCTCGCCCTCCAAATACACCACATCACTATTGCTATATGTATATGCAACTTATCCCGTATCAGAAATTTTTGCTAGAGTAAGTCCCACGTGGGGAGTGGTTCCCTACAAACTTTCTCCAAACCGCATCAGTCACCACACAAGATGAAAAAATGTGTCTAGTACTGTCAATGGGCAACCTACAAAGCAAGCACGACTGTAATGCAATGCCCATCCTCCTATATCTGAGATCCCCTGTTACCAATCCATCTCTCCTGCATAACCACAAGAAAATTTGGACTTTAGTTGGAATTTTCAGTAGCCATAATTTCCTTGCTATCATATCCACCTCCTCAGAACTGGATAAAATTCTGATCTTGTCATATGCCTGAGCTAGGGTGAAGATCCCTTCCCACCGATAATGATCCTCTATTCCAGCCACCGGCCTAAAAGCCATCAAGTCCAGCTGCAACCTCGTCTTCTCCTCCCAAGTTATGGTGCCATCTCTGTTTGATTCAGCCCCTTCAATCTGCCAAGAATCCTCCAAATCAGACCAGTATCTGTTAACCGGATCCCACTTGTTTCCAGCAGCTGCGTACATTCTTGGATAAGTGTCCTTTAGCAGACCCGGCATCAACCACTCCTCCTGCCAGAATTTGAAGGAGCTGCCATCACCAAGAACCGGTTGGAACATTTGCCAATTGTTCCTCATTGCCTACACCACAGAACCCCAAAATAGAGATGGTTTAATTGGATGAAGTCTGTTCAGTGAACTCTGAGAACTGCCATAGTTATCCTCAATCATAGTTGCCCAGTTCTTACTATCATTATTAAATAATCTGATGGCCCACTTAAGAAACAAAGCATCATTGAACTCTTTAGGAGATTTTATTCCCATTCCACCATGCTCTTTTGGCATACACAAGTGATCCCACTTCAGGGGCTGCAAAAATGTCCCTTCATACCTTGATCCCTTCCAAAAAAAGCGCTTCCGCATCACATCAATGCGCTTCCAAATAGATTTAGGTGCTTTGAATAGAGAAAAAAAGATGGGCATGGAAGTAATCACAGAATTCAAGAGAATGAGCCTACCTCCCTTGGACAGGTATCGACTGCTCCAACCATCCAATTTGACTGAAATTTTATCGAACAAAACATTCCAATCACTTTTCTTCAGTTTGGTGCACTTCAGAGGTAGTCCCAAGTATTTGATCGAAAGTGAAACCAAGGGAGTACCCAATAGAGAAGAAATGGTCGTTTGTTCACCAGTTAGCCCAAAACAGACCAATGTGGACTTATCCCCATTCAATTTTAGACCGGATATCTCTCCAAAAATCTTGACCATATGCAACAGTGCTTGTGCTTCCTATTCCTTCCCCTCTACAAAAAATATAGTGTCATCGGCATATTGTAGTACCAGAGCCATGGCATTCCTATTAGAGATGGAATAGCCTATAATCATACCAACCTCTGACAACCTACATGCATATCTTGCTAGAGTGTCAACGGCACGGTTAAAGACAAGTGGAGCAAGAGGGCACCCTTGCCTAACCTCACATTGCGGTTGAATCCACTCCCCACATGGTCTACCATTGATCAAAGGAGAAAAGGAGGCAGTAGTGATGCATCTTTTCATCCATTGCAGCCATATAGATGGAAAACCTCTCCTCTTGAAAACCTCCCATAGATAAGGCTATGACACCGAATCATAAGCCTTTCGGAAATCTACTTTCTAGAGAAAAGCCTTACACATTCTCTGGTGCCATCCCATCACCATTTCTTGAGTAATGATGAAAGACTTTTGCAGTGATCTATTGTGAAGAAAAGCAGACTGAACAAGGAGAATCTGATCTTGTAGAACACTTCAAAGTCTATTAGCCAGAAATTTATTCACCACCAAATATATAGAATTCGAGAGTGCAATGGGTCTAAAGTCCGAGAAACTATCCGCTCCTTGTTTCTTTGGAAGCAGAAAGAGATACGATCGGTTTATCTTGTCGAAACCGAAGTTTCCTGTTTCGAACTCCCTGATTACCTCCATCACCTTCTCTCTCAATATATTCCAAAACACTTTGTAGAAAAAGACTTGAACTCCATCCGGACCCGGCGAACCCTCATTGTTCAAATCACTTATAGCATCCAACACTTCTTTTTCAAAAATAGGAACAACCAGATTGCCGGCCTGATCATCAAAAATTCAAGGAAAAAGAGATCCTGCCATTCTCCACTCTCCCCTGCCTACTGCTTGAGAAGTTTCCCTAAAATATCTGATAGCTGAAGCATGAATTTCTTGTAGACAGGAAGTTCTTTGATCATCCACAATAATAGAGGATATAAAGTTGTCTTCTGCGTGAGCCAACTGCTAAATGAAAGTACTTAGTGTTAGCATCCCCCTCTTTAAGCTATAACTGTCTAGAGCATTCTCACCAATCCATTTCCCTCTTCAAGTCCTCCTCAGCTATCACCTCCGGCCAATTTTTCCTTACTTCCTGTTCATGGTCAGCCAATGGTGAAATCGACTCCTTAGCATCCAACCGCTGCACTTCCAGAAGGGCTTCATGACGTTTTGCTCTCTCAAGGTTGCAACAGTAGTCCCATATTCCTTTAGCATTATCCACATAGATGCAAGCTTTAAGGCCAATCTGACAGTAGCAGTACCCTCTACCTGTTGAGCTCGCCACCATGCTTCAAACATTTCACGAAAATGCAGTTCTCTAAGCCACAACCATCTAAACTTGAAGTATGAACCAACTTGCGCATTCTCACCACTATCCTAAACCAAAGGAGTATGGTCTGAGAAGGGTCATTGAAGACCAGCAACAAAAGATAGTTGGAAATTCTCCATCAGTTCAACATTTCCAAAAAATCTATCTAGCTTTGACATCAAGCCATTTCCATTTCTCCAAGTAAAATCAACCCCAACAGTTGGAAATTCATTTAGACCCAGATTTTGTATCGTCAAATGAAAACCAAGTGAAGCACTATCCACCAAACCACTCGATCTATCCATCCCTCTATTCATCGTACAAGAATCTCGCTTGTGCCGATGACCACCGCAAGCCAAGCAGACAAGAGGGGAACAGCAAACCATCACCATGCACCCTCGCCTTCAGCATCGAAAGCACACAATCTCGCTCTTAACCCTTCTCCACTCCCCTGTCATCATGCGCCCCCTTCTCACATCATTCCTTCCCATCTGAGCATACCCCCACTTCTCTCTCCTTCGCCATATCTTCGATCACCAAGTCGACCACCCCTCATCAACCCCCCGATCGCCATGGCCCTCCTTCTCGGTTGCCCTCTCCATCCTCTTGTTAACCCCCTGTCCAATTATTAGATGTCCAAGACCTTTGTTGGATGTCCAAAGGATAGTCTGGACGTCCAGAACCTTTGTTGGATGTCTAAAGGACAGTCAGGATGTCCATTCATGGAGTCCAGACGTCCATTCATGAGAGTTTCGTTCTTGGAACTCCACGTCTAAAACAGAGACATCCAAGGCAATTACCAGACGTCAAGATTAGGCAGATCAAGCGTCTGATCAATGTGTCAGACGTCCAGGTTAGGCAGATTAGACGTTTGATTAATAGATTAGATGTCTGATTTGCAATTCAGAACCAAACTATGTTCTGAAATGCCTCCTTCGAATTTCCAATAGGCATAGGATTATCTCCAATGACCCTAAAGCATTCTAAAACCCACCTAAGACAACAATAATTATATAAAACATTCATATTTTATCATTAAAACCTAAAGCCCCCTTTGCTCTCAAATCAAACACATATATGCACAAATACCCGAATAGATCATTTTTCCTCGACTAGAATCACCTTCCTATTCGATGATTTCATGGAAAGGAAGACAAAGAAGTATCAAAAAGGGAAAACTCCCTATGTCAAGTGGTAATAGCTTACAAACCGCAGCACTGCATTTGTGTTTTTATTATAGTATAGTTGTTATAGTATAAGATAAGACAGCTCCGGTTGTCATTACCATAGAAAATTTTTTTACTCGAAAATATTTTTCCCAAGGTCGAACTCAGGGAGCTACTAGAATTCTAGAAGTACAATGCTTTTATTACAAAAATAAGAGAGAGAGAGAGAGAGAGGTAGAGAGGTAGATTTGTTTCTTGGCTTTTTCTTCTTCTCTTCTTTCTCTCTTGTCTTGTCTTCTTTTTCTCTTCTTTCTTCTCTCTGCTTGATCTTCTTCAGTTCTTCTTCTTTCTTTATCTTCTCTTCTTCTTTATTCTTCTTCTCTTTTCTTCCTTCTTTTCTTTGCTTTCAGCTACAGCACCTTCTCTTCTCTTCTTCTTCTTTACTTTGTCTGCAGAGCTTCATCCGTCGTCTGATTTCTCAATCAGACGGCTTAAGTGGTGTCTGCTACAGTGCTTCCTTTGTGCTTCTTCTTCTTCTTCTTGCTCCTGCGGTATTCTTCTTCTTCCACTTTCTTTTTCCTTCTTCTTGCAGTCTTCTTCTTCCTCTTTCTTTGAGTGGCCAAGGCTTCGGCCACCTTCTTCCTTCTTCTCTGCCTACACACCCACACAACTGGTCAGAGCAAAACCTACCCCTACCCTTTCCCGCGTCTCTCTCTTTCTCAGATTTCTCTCATAGAATCGCTCTCCTAGAGCCGGGTATTCGCGTACGGGTATCGCGCTCGAGACCAGGCCCACCGGCGTGCGGTGGTGGGCGAGGTGTGCACAGTGTCGGGTATCCAGATCCGGCCCAGACCCACCGGGCGTGAGCGCGGGCGAGGGCAAGCGCGTGGGGCGCTCGTGCATAAGGGACCTGACCCCTGTGTTCGAAGGCGAATAGCCTCGAACACTTTTTCAATTTAAGTGCGGGCTCTGAGCCGTGCACTTCCGAGGTGGGATTAAAGTCCCACCTCCCAGACTGGCGCCTGCAGGTGAGGAGCTCACGGCAATTGCAGTAGCTCGCGAGGGGTTTGCCTCAACTGCAGACCTTGGAGTCTTCGCGGAGACACTCCGCGCAACTTGGGACCAGCGCCTAGGCGAGGTCGAAGCTGCAGCTGCAGGTGAAGGAGCTTCACCTGCTTAGCAATGGCGACGAAGGGGGCGTGACCTGAACACAGAAATATGGCCTCTCGGCCTAGTCAGAAGATGCAGGGAGCTTCACTGGAGTACAGCGAAGCCAGTGCGGGTGGTGGCGAGGCGTGAGGCGGTGTACGGTGGCAACCCTAAGTCGGACTGTGGTCGGAAAAATGGGTCTGTTTGGGGGGTCTTTAGGTGGCGTGTGGCAGGGAATGAAAAGGGGGAGGCTGTGGAGTGGAGTGAGGGGAAGCTTCTGAGGTGATCGGCGAGGAGTGAGGAGGTCTGTGGAGGTGGAATGGGCTCGCCGGAGAGGGTGGTCGGAGACGGAGCAGGCGGAGGTGGAAGTTGTGTGTGGGGGCACGAAAATATAAATTGATAGAGGGGAAATTTAAAGGAGGAGGAGAGGAATCTTTTACCTAAGTTTTGGACGAAGGGGGGAGGGTGGAGCCACCGGCTCGTGCCTGCCGGAGTTGAGGAAGAAGAGGCCCTGGAAGGGGAGATCGACTACGAGGAGGCAGGCGGAGGGTGTCGACGGGTGCAGCACGACACAGACGAAAGGGTTAGGGGAACCCTACTGCAGGTAAGGCAGCAGAGCGACGAAGAGGAGGAGTTGGTCGCCGGAAGCTGCAGGCCGTCTGTCGGAGCTGGAGAGGATGAAGTGGGGGTTTATTCTCCATCAGAGACAGCTTGCCTCCTTCGGCTGGCGACGGCGGTCTTTATAAAGGCGAAGGTGGAGGGGTGGCCGCAGGGAGGCGACGTGCCTCCCTCGCCGGAGAATGGTCGGAGCAGAAGCCCATACCTTCCACGCGTTCGCACGGAAGGTGTGGGCGATGGCAGAGATCATGGTGGTGTCCCTGCGACAGCAGACGTCGCAGGGAACACCCGGTTCAATGGGCAGAGGGCCTCCCTCACCCTGCGCGGCGCCATGCTCCGCGCAAATTCGCCGGAGCATGGCGCTACTCAGAGTTTTGCAGGGAGGACCTAAGTGCAAAGAACGACGAAGAACCTAAGGGCCAAAATGCGAGGGTTTTGAAAGTTGAGGGTCAAAAAGTAATAGATGAGGACCAAAATGCAAAGTCGGTCAAGAAGGTCTCTTCTTAGGCTCAAGTTTTTATGCATGACTAAATGGGACCTAAGGATTCTAATGGTGAATTTTATTTCTAGATCAGACCTTGTTTGATCGATCAATTTATGTAAAAACCCAAATTAAATCATTAATTGGGCATGGTTCTTAATGTAGGTCAAAATGGGTTCCCAAGGCCAAATTGAAGGTTCTAAACCCTAGATATTATTTTTCTATGAATTTTAGAGGGTTTAGTCGATTTTTACTTTGCCTCAAATCTCGTGAATTGAAGTGGATTTGTTTTAGGGTTACAGAATGTCATTTAATTCCTTAGAGTTGCTGTAGCCGTTGTTAGATCAAATCATCCCACTTTCCTTCTTATTAGGTTAGTTTGACCTATATTTGGATCCTGAGTTACCCTGTTTACTGATTGTGTTGGTGAAATTACATTTTTACCCCTTATGACATGTTTTCTTCACAAACTCAGAATTCTCTGAGTCAAGCCTTTCTATAAGTTATGTAGAGCTTTTTTTTGCATATCTAGGTTAGATTGTGCTAGTTAGGGTTCATGATGAGATTCTCATCATACCCCCATGCCTAGCTTTTGCTAGTCCCTTAGCAAAACTTAAGGTTTTAACCTTTGTTCTAGACCATGATGTTTTTAATAACTTCAGATAAGTGCTTTTTCATTTGAACTTAGATTAGGTTAGAATGCTGACCAAAGGCCTAAAAGGTACTCTAGTACCAATCAAGATCCAGATCTGTCTAGCCTTAGCCTCAGTCTTTGGCAAAGGTTTTTAAGGCCCACAAGAACTAACCTAAGGTCTATTGGACTTTGTGGTTAAAGCACCTGTGCTTGAAATGATTTTAGCCCTGGTTCAGTTCGCAGTGCATTTTGTAAGAGAGAGGGATAGAAAATTTTTCTGTTTGGAGAGTTTTCTCTGTCTTTTTCTTTTTAGTTCTAGCTTAGGATTGGCTTTTCAACACAGTCTGTATCAGATTCCTTGCTCCCATCATCAATCCTCAAGGGTTCCTGGCAATTGATGCTTGGAGATAGCACCGCCCATGGCAACCCCCGGAACCCTGGCTATTGAGATTTCGAGATAATCCCATCCATGGTGTTCCATGGCCGAATCCAGACCCTGGCAATTGACACTTCGTGATAATGCTATCCATGGAATCTGAACCAGCAGAGTGCTTACATGCCCTCAGTAGGATATGTACATATCCTAAGAGACAAGCACCGAGGAGATGATATTTTGTTACGCATCTTCGAGGGGATTTCCCGCCTCTCCGCGCTGAGAACTCGTCCAAATCAACTTGTGTTGATCGACCGCTCCTACTCTAGGTGTAATTTTCAGAATTTTTGACTCTTCTGCGTGATTTTTGATTTTTACGCTTACTGAACCAAGCTGTGTGTGAGGTTAGGGTGCTTAGGTTACTGAGTCCTGTAAACCAGAAGTTAGTTAATGAGGTCAAATACTCCCTAAGCCTTGGACCTAATACTTAAGCTTTTCATTTTCCTCAACCTCTTGAGGAATGTCTAGATCTTAATGGGTACTAAGAGTCTATCCAAGAATGCCTAAAGTTTGCGTTCTTACTCATCTTACCATGCACTTTTCATTTCTTTTCTTGAATAAGGTCTAGAACTTAGGTTAATTCCTTAGTTTCTTACTAACGACTATCACTCTTTTCTTTCATTTTTGCGCTCCTTTTTCAATTTGTTTCTTTTCCTTCTCCCACAAAATCTCCTTTCTCCTCTTATTCTCTTTTTTTTTTTTTGAAAAAAAAAAATTTTTAATTTTTATTGTGTTTTTGGCATATGTGAATTTTTTGTTTAAAACATTTTCTTACAAGTTTTGCACTTTTATACCCCCCCATGCCTAATGTTTGCAATGTCCTCATTGTGACTTAGGGGGTTTTTATTTACTTAGTTCATTCCTTAAGACAGATGTTTTGATGAGTGAATGGGTCGGGATGATTGTTGCGGACGATTTCTAATCCCAGATGCAAGCATCTGAGGTGGAGTCGGCTATCTATAAGGGCGAATCATAAGTGCACAAAGGTGTGAAAAAGGTTTTAGATTTTCAGGAAAAATGACGGGCTGCCTCCCATTAAGCACTAAATTTAACGCCTTCAGCCAAGCGGGAAATGAGATGGAGAAGGGATGGTCAAATTAGCAGAGTTTAATATAACAAGCACCTTGATTAAGAGACTGGTTGGTCCAACCAGGTGCTTGTTAAGATCAACAGGCTGATGATGCAGCCCAAACCCAATCAATCTGGTGGGTTGATAGATGTAGATCAAAAGGTGTGGGACCCACCATATGTAATGTGGCTCAGATAGATGTGGAAGTGTGAATACAGGGTTTGGCTGAGTCGACTCAGCCTGGTCAGAATAGGGACCCGTAGAATAATGAGTGATTGACGCGGGAACCCTACAGGGGTGATCAGAGAATGATGGGGCATGGTATGTAGTCTGATCAGTGTTCCAAACCTGATGTGGAAATGCAATCGGCTCAGTGAGAGGTGAATCTAAATAGAAATTGAGTCCGATTGCAGGTCGGGGTTGGGAAGAGGTTTTGATCAGTTCTGTGTGTGCGGACGAGGTGGCAACTGTGTATGAGGGCTCTTCTAGAAACGAATGACAGGTGGTTTTCTGTAGAGAGTTCTCTGGGTAACTATCAGATGCCTGAAGAGTGTCTGTAAGATGAAAGAAATCCGATTCGAGAAAAGATTTGAATTCTGGGTTGTAATCACTCTTGGCATTTTCTATTTTTGGTTCCTGAGGATCGAAAAGGAATGATTCTGTGTTATCAGTGATCTCGGGAACCAGGACCTAAGAGTCGGAGTCAGAGAATGAGTCATGTGAACTGAGGTCGTAGATGGGCTTGGTGTGTTCAGGAAGGAGAGTCTTTCCACAATTATAGTCAGATCCGAAGTTGTCGGAGAGTTTGCGAAAATGAGATTCATGATCATGAATTCCACCGCAGCATAAATCATCAGATGTGGAATCAGCAGCCTGACTGGGGTCTAGCCTATATGTCAATTCTGGACTTAAAAAGGTGTTCTGTTTAGGCTCAAGCTCCAAATTTGTAGGATAGACCCAATTGAAACCCCACTCATCCAACTCCTCAGTTTCTGTATCATAAATTGGCATGTCTTCTGAAAAATCGATCAGATTTCCTGAGGATGTTGGAGAGGGATATTCATCAAATAGAGGCCCAGAATCATATTCTTTAAAAATTTGATCTTTCTCATATGGGGCCTCATAATCTTCCCAATAAGTTTCGGATCTAGATTCTAGGTTTAGGATGTGGGTAGGATTACTAGAATCAAAGTCCGAATAACCTTCGAAGGTCACTTTATCAAAATAAGGGGCGAAATTTATACCATCAAAAGGTTCAGTTCTGATCTCATTATTGCAGGAGTTTTAGAATTCTAAGCTTGGCAATTCATAGTCTAAGGTCGGTTCATCATTGTGTTCTCCTACAATATCCCAACCTAATTCAATGTTGTCTTCTATATGGGTTGGGAATCCCAACCACCCTGTGCCTCAGTCCCGAGATCTGGGAAACTGGATTGATCCTTAATACTGTTCCAAGATGGTTCATCCTCTGTTTCTAGTATATACAGGTATTTCTGGTTAATAATTTGTTCTAGTGATCTCATCATCTCTACCCGTTTTTCAAGAGCATCTTGGTTTTGTTCCCAAAGTACAGGATTAGTCAAGCATTGAAGGTATTCAGATTTGTGTAATTTTTCTATCTTAATGTATCCTGTTAGGAGCATTTCTCGGGCTGATCCTTTTATGCCTTCTGTTAATAGAGTTTGGGCACAGTTTATGATGAAGGCTGTGGTTGTTGGGACGTCAACCTGAATGTTTTCTATTGGTTTATATTTGATTTCATAGAACTCAAGGGTTTCCTCAATCATCCTATCTCTCATGGATCTTTGAGATTTAGGTCTCTTGAAGGGTGATGCTAAGTAATTAGGCTGCATATTTCGATCAGGCGGTGAAATCAAAATGTAGAATCAAAAACTTCGATGTAGACTCATGTTGTGCCAAGATGAAAGAAGGGAGACTTGGTTCTGAATCAGATGAAAGATTAATGTGGTGGGGTTGCTGCACAAACAAGGGTGTCGAGGCTTGGCCTCGACGAGAGTGAATTTCTAAAGGAGGTCTTAAGGGTGATCTTAAGGACTTCCTACCGAACATGCACCAAAGGATGTGATGAGTTTTGCAGGTGCTGGACCCAATCAAGACACCCAAAAATGTGTTGGGTGACTACAAAGGTGCGGGGCAGATGGACCCCATGATCAGAAAGATCGTCCACCTGAGAATTACCTGAGCAGCCAAAGAGGTGAGTCCTGCGAAGACCCCTACACGGTAGAGCGTCCCCACGGGTTACAGGGTTTCCCCCACCTGACCTCTCTTGTCACTGCGGTTCCAGGTAGACCAGAATGGGGATCTTGACCTCTTAAGTCTACCTCTTTTATTTTAAGATCAAGGTGCTTAAGGTTTCACTTGAACTCTTAGGTATTTTTGTGAACAAGGTGGCCTAATTTGAAGGTTGGTTGACCCTAGGGGTCTTCACCTAGTGATTCCTTTGAGAATTTAGGCCTTATTTTTTTTTAGGGTTCAAGTATTTAGAGAGCCAATTGTTTAGGGTTTCTTTGAATAGGTATTTTCAATCAATGGCTTAGGCACACTTCTTTTGGATTTTCTCAATTCTTGATTAAGGGGTGTGTCTCTGAAACCCTAATGTTTGATCTTATGTTGGCTCTACTTGGTCCAGTTAACTCCTTGTTGGAATGTTTGATCTTATGTTGGCTCTACTTGGTCCAGTTAACTCCTTGTTGGGTAATTAGGGCTCAGGAAAGAAGGTGTTAGCCCTTAATTACCTTTAATATTGTGTGCAGGAATAGTAGTTTTGAGAACATGCAGCTATTACTACGTATGAAAGACAGGTTATACCTATTTTTTCTTTATTTTTCTTCCTCTTTAAAATTTTAGGGTTTACTAGTGAGAGGATAGAAGTTACCTGTCCTTGGAGTGGCTGTGGTGTGGCTGCGTCCTAATCTTTTTTTCTGTACCTGTGCAAAAGAGAGAAGAGATTATTAGAAACTCACAAATAGAAATTTTATAACTTCTAGAATAACTGTTGCTCCCCGGCAACGGCGCCAAAAAATGGTAACAGCTTGCAAACTGCGACGCTGCTTTTGTGTCTTTATTATAGTATAGTCGTTATAGTATAAGATAAGACAGCTCCGGTTGTCATTACCATAGAAAATTTTTTTACTTGGAAATAGTTTTCTCGAGGTCGAACTCAGGGAGCTACTAAAATTCTAGAAGTACAATGCTTTTATTACAAAAATAAGAGAGAGAGAGAGAGGTAGAGAGGTAGATTTGTTTCTTGGCTTTTTCTTCTTCTCTTCTTTCTCTCTTGTCTTGTCTTCTTTTTCTCTTCTTTCTTCTCTTTGCTTAATCTTCTTCAGTTCTTCTTCTTCTTTCTTTATCTTCTCTTCTTCTTTATTCTTCTTCTCTTTTCTTCCTTCTTTTCTTTGCTTTCAATTGCGGCACCTTCTCTTCTTCTTTACTTTGTCTGCAGAGCTTCATCCGTCGTCTGATTTCTCAATCAGACGACTTAAGTGGTGTCTGCTACAGTGCTTCCTTTGTCCTTCTTCTTCTTCTTGCTCCTACGGTCTTCTTCTTCCTCCTCTTTCTTTTTCCTTCTTCTTCTTGCGGTCTTCTTCTTCCTCTTTCTTTAAGCGGCCAAGGCTTCGGCCACCTTCTTCTTCTCTGCCTGCACACTCACACAACTGGTTAGAGCAAAACCTACCCCTACCCTTTCCCGCGTCTCTCTCTTTCTCAGATTTCTCTCATAGGATCGCTCTCCCAGAGCTGAGTATTCAGGTACGGGTATCGCGCCCGGGACCAGGCCCACCGGCGTGCGGTGGTGGGCGAGGTGTGCGCAGTGTCGGGTATCCGGATCCAACCCAGACCCGCGGGGCGTGAGCGCGGGCGAGGGCAAGCACGTGGGGCGCTCGTGCGTAAGGGACCTAACCCCTGTGTTCGAAGGCGAATAGCCTCGAACACTTTTTCAATTTAAGTGCGGGCTCTGAGCCGTGCACTTCCGAGGTGGGACTAAAGTCCCACCTCCCAGACTGGCGCCCGCAGGTGAGGAGCTCGCGGCAATTGCAGTAGCTCGCGAGGGGTTTGCCTCAACTGCAAACCTTGGAGTATTCGTGAAGACACTCCGCGCAACCTGGGACCAGTGCTTGGGCGAGGTCGAAGCTGCAGCTGCAGGTGAAGGAGCTTCACCTGCTCAGCAATGGCGGCGAAGGGGGCGTGACCTGAACACAGAAATACGGCCTCTCGGCCTAGTCAGAAGATGCAGGGAGCTTCGCCGAAGTACGGCGAAGCCAGTGCGGGTGGTGGCGAGGCGTGAGGCAGTGTACGGTGGCAGCCCTAGGTCGGACTGTGGTCGAGAAAATGGGTCTGTTCGGGGGGTCTTTAGGTGGTGTGTGGCAGGGAATGAAAAGGGGGAGGCTGTGGAGTGGAGTGAGGGGAAGCTTCTGAGGTGATCGGCGAGGAGTGAGGAGGTCTGTGGAGGTGGAATGGGCTCGCCGGAGAGGGTGGTCGGAGACGGAGCAGGCGAAGGTGGAAGTTGTGTGTGGGGGGGCGAAAATATAAATTGACAGAGGGCAAATTTAAAGGAGGAGAGCAAGCTTTTACCTAAGTTTTGGACGAAGGGGGGAGGGCGGAGCCACCAGCTCGTGCCTGCCGGAGCTGAGGAAGAAGAGGCCCTGGAAGGGGAGATCGACGACGAGGAGGTAGGAGGAGGGTGTCGACAGGTGCAGCACGACACAGACAAAAGGGTTAGGGGAACCCTGCTGCAGGTAAGGCAGCAGAGCGACGAAGAGGAGTTGGTCGCCGGAAGCTGCAGGCCGTCTGTCGGAGCTGGAGAGGATGAAGTGGGGGGTTATTCTCCATCAGAGACAGCTTGCCTCCTTCGGCTGGCGACGGCGGTCTTTATAAAGGCGAAGGCAGAGGGGTGGGCGCAGGGAGGCGACGTGCCTCCCTCGCCGGAGAATGGTCGGAGCAGAAGCCCATACCTTCCGCGCGTTCGCACGGAAGGTGTGGGCGATGGCAGAGATCATGGTGGTGTCCCTGCGACAGCAGACGTTGCAGGGAACACCCGGTTCAATGGGCAGAGGGCCTCCCTCACCCTGCGCGGCGCCATGCTCCGCGCAAAGTCGCCAGAGCATGGCGCTGCTCAGAGTTTTGCAGGGAGGACCTAAGTGCAAAGAACGATGAAGAACCTAGGGGCCAAAATGCGAGGGTTTCAAAAGTTAAGGGTCAAAAAGTAATAAATGAGGACCAAAATGCAAAGACGGTCAAGAAGGTATCTTCTTAGGCTCAAGTTTTTATGCATGACTAAATGGGACCTAAGGATTATAATGGTAAATTTTATTTCTAGATAAAACCTTCTTTGACCAGTCAATTTATGTAAAAACCCAAATTAAATCATTAATTGGGCATGGTTCTCAATGTAGGTCAAAATGGGTTCCCAAGGCCAAATTGAAGGTTCTAAACCCTAGAGATTATTTTTCTATGAATTTTAGAGGGTTTAGTCGATTTTTACTTTGCCTCGAACCTCGTGAATTGAAGTGGGTTTGTTTTAGGGTTACAGAATATCATTTAATTCCTTGGAGTTGCTGTAACCCTTGTTGAATCAAATCATCCCACTTTCCTTCTTATTAGGTTAGTTTGACCTATGTTTGGATCCTGAGTTACCCTATTTACTGATTGTGTTGGTGAAATTGTATTTTTACCCCTTATGACCTGTTTTCTTCACAAACTCAGAATTCTCTAAGTCAAGACTTTCTATAAGTTATGTAGGAGCTTTTTCTTGCATATCTAGGTTAGATTGTGCTAGTTAGGGTTCATGATGAGGTTCTCATCATCAAGCATCAACAGCAGCTCCTTCCTCCTTCCTCTTCTTCCTCACTTACTACAACCACAGCAACAACAATAGCAATAGCAGGAGTAGCAGTCGCTCCTCTTCTTCCTCTTCTCCTTGCTGTGTCTTCAATAGCAACAATAGCAACAGCCGATGGAAAGGGGAGGAGAGAAGAGGATATTTCCCTTCCTTCTCTTCTTTCTTTCTTCTCTCTCTCTCCCTACGGATGGATAGAGCACAGATTGGCTTCTCCAACAAGCCAATCCAACTTTTAAGTGGGTGGAAAATTTGTGGTAAGTGTCCTCCACCCTTTCTCTCGAGCTCCAAGTAGGTGCATCTTAAATTTCTTGTAGAATGCCCCTCAACTTTTCATTACTTAACATTTGTTAACTTTTTAAGGGGGATTTCTTCTTTTCTAAGGGCACCATTTCCAAATCAAGGTCCCCAAGCCCTTAATCCAACATAAAGCAACCAAATGAGGTCTTAATTAGATACTTAAACACAAATAAAAACCCATGCCCTTACACCCTAACCCCCTTAAAAAGATTTCATCCACGAAATCAGACATACCTCAAGTCCAGAAGAGGTGGGGGCACTTGGTCCGCATCTCTACTTCAGGCTCCCAAGTGGCTTCCTCAAACTTCTAGGTACGTGTTTGAGCGGGCTATCGAGGAGTATTAAGTTGTTTCATTGTAGCAAAGCCTCAATCGCTCGAAAATAAATAAATTTATAACTCATATTCTAAAGTAGTATGAGGTCAAACACAGGGAGCAAATATAGAATTCATAACATTAATATCATTCAGAATCAACGATCACAATAAACGGAGCACAATAAAAGATAGTCAATGAATGAAATTGATTAGAATTAATATCAATCAATGTATCAGAAGGTTGCATAGAATTAAAAAGAAAAGATAATCAAAATAATGGTGATTTGAATCACCACTTACTCTCTTTAATTAAACAAGCTCAATTATTCCAATCAGAATTCAATTGTAACCATAATACTTAAATTATTCAACAGTGCCAGATCAGGTTAGACGACTTATGTAGCGTAGGCACAAGGCTCTTAAGCCTTTTTCTTTTTCTTCTCTTCTTCAGCTTCCCTTCTCTTTTTCTTCACAATGTCTTCTCTTTTCTTCTTCTTCTTCTTTCCTTCTTTACAAGCCTTCTCTTCTTCTCCACAAGGCTTCTCCTTCACAGCACAGGGGAACCAAGTCCTTCAGCGACTAAGTGTCGCACAGGGGCACAAGTCTTAGAGAGTAAAACCCTCCCCTGCTCTCCACAATTCCTCCTCCTCTTCTCTCTCACAGACCCAAAGCATATTCAGATTCGAGTATGGGTAAATGGGTCAAGAGCATAGACCAAGGTCACCGACGTGGGTGGTGATCGAGGAGTGCTAATAGGTCAGATTATCGAGTGAGAATGGGGTGATGAGGGACCGGACCCCTCATGTTACTGAGCGAATAGCTAAGATCACAAAAACGTAATAAGCATTGTGTTGAGTCTGCATCCCCACGATGTGGGACTAAAGCTCATGGCTCCTTCGCTTGCGCCAGCAGCAGGAAGTGCTGCTCAATTGAAGCTACTGAGGGCCTCACGAGTACAATTGACGCTATAGCTAGCTACGTAGGTAGAGTCTACACCTTCTAGAACTGGAATCAGGCGTCGAGCTCGTCAGAGCACTGCAGTTGGAGCCGAAGATGAGGGTGGCGATGGTGGAGGGCGGCAGATACCTGAAACACTAGATACGGCCTCACGGCCACATTAAAACACTTCAGGAGGATCGCATGGATGTGGTGGATGTGATGGTGGTGGTTTCGTGTGGTGAGGAGGTCTGTGGAGGTTGGGTGAACTCAGGGAAGGTGAGTGGAAGTGGGTGAGTTCGGTGGGGTGTTCAATTGGGTGTTTAGTGGATTTGAGTGAGGGGTTTCGAAGTAGGGAGGACAGCGATGCTTGTGGGGGTCGTGACAAGGCAAGCGGTGCAGTGTAGCGTCGGGGAGGCCACGTCGAAGGTATGCTGGATGTAGGGAAGACAGAGAGGGAAATGTGTGAACGGTGGTTGAAACAAGATTTTGAGGGGCTAAGGAGATTGAGGAGAAGAGGAAGATGCTAGACATAGCTATGGGATGAAGGGGTGAAGGTTTACGTCGATTTTGATTGGCCGGTCGTGAGGAAGATGAAATCTCCGATGAGAGGGCGACGAGGAAAGAGAGGGTCAGAGAGGCTCCTACTAGTATTGCGAGAAGCGGAGGAAGGATAGGAAGGTAGTCCCGCTGCCTATGGTATGTGGCAACAGGCGAGGAAGTTGGGGTAGAGAGCTCTCCAGAGCGGGTAAGAGCAGGCCGTAGGGAGAAGTTTTTGGTGAAGAAATGCGGCCAACCCAAACTAGTTTGAAGCGGTTGTGCATGGCCTGGCTTTGTAGAGCTTCAGGGCGAGCTCTAGAAGAGGAAACAAGCTTCATTAGCTTGCTTAGGATTCAAGAAGAACCCCACTGATTTTGTGGGTTCTCATGGCCAAATCAGAGAGATTTAGGATCCAAAACTAGTCCCAAGTGATTCTCCTAGGTGTGAACATCAATCCTACCAATTTTTGTGGGATTTAATAGAGATTTGAGTAGGATTAGCTTAGGTCAAAGGTCGCCTGGAGGTCGGTTGACCTCTAATGGCGGTAGGGACCTACGTGCGAAGAAGATAAAAAAGTTAGGGGGCAATTTGCAAGAATTGCGAAAGCTGAGGGGCTATATGAGAGAGAAAGAATCAGACTAGACCAAAATACAAACTAGGTCAAGATGATCTCTGATTGGGCCTAAATTTTAGTACAAAAGTAATTTGGACCTAAGGAATTTAATGGTAAAGTCGGATTTCAGTTTTGACCAAGTTTGACTGAAAAATTTGTGCAGAAACCCAATTAGGGTAACTTTCTATCTAAGACTTTGTTTAAGGTCAAACTGGGCTCAGATGGTTAAATCAAGGACACCAAATCATATGGAATATTTTTCTATGAATTTTAGAAGATTTAGATGAATTTTATCCTGTCCAGAACCTCTATTATTCAAGTGGATTTAAAATTAGGATTTTAGGTGTTGTATTAATTCTCGAAGTGCGTGAAAATCCATTTCTGTCTACATGGACCCTCTTATTAGTCATTAATGCTCATTAGACCTTCATTTAACCCTAGGAAACCCCGTAATTATTCTGCATTCATGATATGCTGTTAAAACTGCAAAATTAACCCTGATTTAATGCACTCTTCTCAGAAAGGATATGTAGTGAATTACGACTCTCTAGCGATTATGTAGGAGCATTTGTCTCTTGATTGTAATTAATTGAAGCTAGTTATGGCCCATCCTAACGTTATCATCAGTACGCCACAATACTTTCACCAGAGGTACTTGCATATTGCAGAGTCAATTCATCTCTCTATCAAGTATCTGTACCAGCTTCTCTTCATAACTGAGATTGGGTTCCATCCGTACATTGTCGTCGCACACAACGTGGCTCTCATCTGCTATGTACTTTCTCAAAGTAGATACATGAAATAGATCCACACCGCGGACAGGTGCGGAAGTAGAGCCAATCGATACACCACCAGGCTGATCCATTTGACGATCTCGAATGGACCCACATACCAAGAGGTCTCAGCTTCCCTTATGATCCCAAAACGATGTATCTCTCTCATCAGCGATACACAGAGAAACACCTTATCCTCGACCTGGAACTGCAAATCTTACCGACGGTCACTATGACTCAGGGCCTTGAATGAATTTCTCTCCCATTTCTGCACAACTGATCGGCGAGGAACATCTCTGCCTATACAAAACCTCAAAGGGTGACATGCCTATACTATCATGATAGCTATTATTATAGGAAAACTCGACCAATGGCAAATGGTCCTCCCACGATCCTTGCCACTCCAGTGCACAGGATCTCAACAGGTCCTTTAAGGTTTGGATAATACTCCCTGACTATCCATCAGTCTGAGGATGATAAGCTAAACTGAATTTCAATTTAGAACCTAAGGCCTCATGTCAGATGATCCAAAGTGTGAAACAAACCATGGATCTCGATTTGATATAATATCCTTAGGAACCCCGTGAAGTCGCATAATCTCTCTAACATACAGCTCAGCTAACTGACACGTCTTATGTGTGGTTTTGATTTCCAGGAAATGAGCTACCTAGATAATCAGTCGACAATGACCCAAATGGCATCATGCCCTCGAGCAGTCCTTGGCAATCCTACCATAAAATCCATAGTGACATTCTCCCATTTCCACTCTTGCACTAGGAGAGGTTGTAGCAAGCCTGCCGGGCTCCGATGCTCAGCCTTAACATGCTGGCAAGTCATACATCTACTAATATATCATGCCACATCTTGCTTCATGCCCTTCCACTAGAAGTCCTTAATGTTCTTATACATGCGGGTACTCCCCAGATGTATAGTCAATCTGGAGTTATGCAATTTAAAGAGCAACTTCCTTTTTAGAGTTTCATTTCGAGGCACACACAATCGCCCTTGAAAGAGGAGCACTCCATCCACCAAGGAGAAATCTCATGACTGCCCTGCCATGACTTTGTCGTGAATCTGAGCCAACTTCAGATTAGTAAATTGCATTTGCTTCGTTTCCATAATTAGCTCCGGCTGCAGTTTACACAATAACGTAAGGGTGCCCAAGAAATTCTGACTAACAACCAGCCTCCATCCACTAATCTCAGCCAACCAATCCCACTCCTGGACCTGAAGTTGAGCCAACAACACTGTAGGGTTCCTGCTCAAAGCATATGCTACCACATTTCCCTTACCTGGATGGTATAAAATCCGGCAATTGTAGTCTTTCAATAAATCCAACCAGCAGTGCTGCCTCATATTAAGCTCCTTCTAGGAGAAGATATACTTTAGGCTATTGTGATTTGTGAAAATATCAAAAGTTTCACCATACAAGTAATGCCTCCACACCTTGAGTGCAAAAACAACAGCTGCCAGCTCAAGATCATGCATCGGATAGTTCTTCTCGTGATCTTGCAATTTCCTAGAAGCACAGGCAATCACCTGACCATTCTGCATCAATACGCAACCTAGTCCCAAATAGGATGTGTCACTGTACACCACGAAACCTCCACTTCCTAAAGCAAGGCCAATATCGATATCGACGTCAAACGCTGCTTCAGTTCCTAGAAGCTCCGCTCACATTCTTGGGTCCACTCGAAATTAACTCCCTTCTTGGTTAAGTCCGTTAATGGAACCGCTAACCTTGAGAAATCCTAAATAAAGCATCAGTAGTATCCGGCCAACCCTAAGAAGCTTCGGATATCCGTCATTGATTTCAGTTGAGGCCACTGTAACACTGCCTCTACCTTAGCTGGGTCTACCGATACACCACGACTGTTGATTACATGACCCAAGAAGGCAACTTCCTTCAATCAAAATTCACACTTGCTGAACTTGGCATAAAGACGATTACACCATAATGTTTCTAACACTATCCTCAAATGCTCGGCATGCTGCCCTTCATTCTACGAGTAGATCATAATGTTGTCAATAAATACCACAACGAATCAATCTAAGAAGGGTTTAAACACCCAGTTCATCAAATCCAAAAATGATGCGGGGGCATTAGTTATCCCAAACGGCATAACCAAAAACTCATAGTACCCGTATCTAGTCCGAAAAGCAATTTTTGGGACATCATCTTCCTTGATCCGTAGCTGGTGGTGTCTGGATCATAGATTGATCTTAGAGAATGCCGCAAACCGTTGAAGCTGATCGAACAGGTCGTCAACCCTGGGTAGTGGGTTCTTGTTCTTGATCGTGGCTTTATTCAATTGCCTATAGTCAATGCAAAGCCATATGTTGTCTTTCGTTTTCACAAATAGTACAATGGTTCCCCATGGTGACACACTTGGTCAAATGAATCCCTTGTCCAACAGCTCCTGTAGATGGATCTTCAACTCCCTAAGCTCGGCTGGAGCCATCCTGTACGGGGCCTTGGAAATTGGTCTAGTTCTGTGGCCAACTAATTCTCAAATTCAATCTCCCTCCAAGGCAAAACTCCTGGTAGCTCCTCCGGAAAGACATCTAAAAATTCACTAACTATAGGGGAATCCTAACTTTCCAATTTATCTCCCTACGTTGCTACAACACATGCCAAGTACCCATCACACCCCCTAGCCAAAAGCCTACAAGCTTTCATCACTGAGATGCTTTTGACGTCATCTTTCTGACCTCAGATCTCAAACGGAAGCTGTCATGGTAGTGATATAATCACTCTCTTCCCAAAACAGTCTAGAAAGTCGTGATGTCCAGCCTACCAATCCATTCCTAAGATCACATAAAAATCTCTCATATCAAGAATCACCAGATCCGCCAATAACTCATGATTAGCTATACGGATGGAACAGTTCGATATCCATTGCTTGGATACGAGCACTTATCCTCCCAGTCTAGTAGCCACATATGGAACTGTCAGATCCCTCACCAGCTACTTTAATTTGGTAGCCAAGATAGGTGACACGAACGAATGTGTCGCCCCCGAATCAAAAGAAACATTTACTAGTATACAACAAACAGAAATCGTACCTTGAACCACTAAGGCAGAGACCTGAGCATCCCTCAATGTTAGTGTGTTCACCTTCCCCGTAATCTCGTTCGCCCCAAGCTACCATACAAAGGTAGCCACAGTCTGACTATTCCTCGGACACTCCTTCCTAAGATGACTCGACCGATGGCATATGTAGCAAAGTCGAGGGAGTCTGCATTGCCTTGGGTGATTCTTCTCGTAGTTCCTGCATCCTTATTGCTTCTTCCACTGACCACCCTGCTTCTTTTTCTATCCCTGGCTATCCTAAGTTGCCACCTCAGACACTAACATCATCTGTACCTAGCCAAAGGAAAAAGGCTCAGATACCCGGGCGCTGCTGCTCATGGGATTATATCTTCTCCCCTGGCAATTATTATGTCGATTTGACCCATCAAACTTCTTCTATGCTTGCTCTCTCAAGCGTACCACAGAAAGTACCCTTTCCATGGCCATACCTCTTTCAGCTACTTCGACCAAACTGTCCATTGGTGTCCCAGCCAACTTAATCTGCAAGTTATTTCTCAGTCCATTAACAAATCGCCATACCTGTACCTTCTCTCCAGCAGATGCTTCCCCCGTAAAGCGAAGTGACTCCATGAATTCCACACGGTACTCCGTAACGGTCATCTGTCCTTACTGGAGATTAATGAACTCGTCCCTCTTCTGGGCTCTCCATCCCATAGGGTAGAACTAATAGTTAAATAACTTCAAAAATCTATCCCATGAGATTGAGGTCTACTCCACTGCCTCAACAGTGGCCAGCCTCACCTTGTTCTCTTAGTTTGAAGGGCCTTAAATATCTTCTCAATCTTTAACAACCAACTCTCAGCTATAGATAGATCCCCAGATCCCAAGAAGATTGGTCGTTTCATCCTTCAGAATTGCTCGTACCTAGAACTTCCAGCAGGGGCCAAATGGGGTTCCTGCTCAAGCACCTCTCCATGTGGGGGTTCATTTGAATCACTCCGACCTCAGCCACTGCCATTAGCTCCTGGGTTATTCCCATGTGTCCCTGATCTCGTGCCTGCCCAGCTCATGATATCAGCCAGGTTCTACAACATCACTTGCATCTAGTTGATAGTTGCTACGGTACCAAGCAAATCCTGACTACCGACTTGATTGCCGCTTGTGGGGTTTTGAGATTTCCCATGTTTCTTGCCACCACCCCTTGAACCTCAAGTTGCTGGAGGCATCCTGAAATAGGCACAACCTCCATTAGTTCGCAAGATAGGGGTTAGGACAACAAAATATGCGATGCAATTAAACTACGTTCCAATCCTGACTACAAACCAAAGGTAGATCTGGTGGACACACTTCCAGTGAAGTGCCAATCTCTGATACCTTGTGACGGCCCCTGGGTGACTCCTCCAGATTTGGTTTGGGTTGCATGTAGTCGAATCATCGGTTCTTATGTTTAATCCACTCAATAACCATTTCGGGTTTCACGTAGCATATTTAAATGCACATTAAATTTGGAAGCAAGAAACATATAATCAACAAGCACAAAAAAATAGAAATAACTACAAAGCACTAATAACATATATCGCAAGCACCAGACACAACAAACTTTCCATACAACATCCACAGGAGTCACAGTTCACGATTCATGTACATCACAACAGTTAAATAATACAACACAATAATAACAGAGCAAGGCCCAGCTACCATTTTACACCAAAGAGGGCTTACATTAGGAAAACAAACAAAATACAAATTATTCAAGGTCGTACTTACACCTATTACTCCCATCACCCGTCAGTGGGAGGGTCCAACAGCAGTACCTGGAATACAAGCCCCACTGTTTAAGCGACTACGCCCCGAAGTTTCTAGTAACAATGGCGTCTCGCCAGCACCTAATGAACCTGCACCGAACTGCTCGTGGCTGTGGTAGGACTCCACGACCTCAGGTCCTGAAATTGGGCCACAAAGTAGGGGTGAGACAACTGGCATAGTAGGGAAAAACTTCAGTGGTTATAACAAGAACAACGAGTAGGGTACATGTTATAGTGACCCAAGCTAGTCAAACCAACTACCCCATCCCTTTACTTAATTGTTCCATGTCTTTCATTTTAGTTACCATTTACCAGTATTCGCTCATTCACCACAAGGATCCGATTCTTGAAATCATTCCTCCCTATTGGAGGGGATATCTGTATATCCTTCTCTCGTATCACAACCTAGCAGTCCCTCCTTGATCAAGGGAGAGACTAGCAGCGCTAGTGATCCTCAAGCAAGAGTACCTGTTCTTGCACCAAGAGATGGTTCTCTAACTTCCGTGAGGAGAGTCGGACCTCTTTGGAGCTACCCAGGCTAAATAACACGTGAACAAGATGAGCCATCACTGGCTAGTTCCACGAAATCGATGAGTTTCTCCCAAAATATAATGAGCCACCTTTAAAGAATAGTGTGCTCTAATTGCAACTACCATTAAACAATGCCTAAAGGAACCTATGCAAGAACCCAGAGTTGCAATTACATGAGAGACATGTGATACAGGTGACATGTCTTCATCAATTTACCCCTAAGGGGTTCTAAGCTATAAAAAAAAAAAACCTATGCAAGAAGATTCATTGTTCTACAAGCACTCGGTGCATGTACAAAGGGCATTCAAGACAGGAATGAAGATGGAGGTAAAACTAGACTTTATATGCAATTGACAATTTCTCAAACTGCACTTGCATGGATATTTATAATATCCATTGGAAGTTCAAAAGTCAATTAAAAGACTTGATTTAAAGCAAAAAAAACAAAAAAGAAAAAAGAAAAAAGGATAGGAAACATGATCGATATCAAATCCATTTAGGAAATCATAATAGACTTGACTTAGAAAACATAGCAAGAATGTTAGATTTCAAGTTCTAGATTCATTCCTATCCAAGCTCAAGATTAAACTTAAGCAAGGTTGGGGTAGGGCATTGCATGCACATCTGGTGCATACATTTCCTTGTCTAAGAATCGCGAATGAGATATATTTGACAATTTCTAAAACTAACCATGTTGGATTGAAAATTGCCACTTCAATTGTGTTTCACATGAATTCCATGTTGAACATTTCGCTTTCAATCTCTCTCCAAAATTTTCCAATTGAGTTTCACATAAATGAGATGTTGGACATGTCATCCTAATCCAACTCCCCCACCAAACAATCACACTCCCCCTTTCTTGCACAAACTTTGCATAAACAAATACAACATTCTACCTTTTACTCAACATTTCCCTATGAGATTATTGTTAAAACACAAAATCAAACCCTTGCTTTTAGTAAAAACACCTTCCCATTTAAGCCTTCAAATATACTTTAATCATCACAAGAATAATTAGTCTTAAACTTTAGAACTTTGTTGTAAGGTATACAATGGGAACACCATGATAAATGTTCTTGGTCGTAAGCTTCAGAATTGATGCTCTTAATAATCATGTGTCTTGTCTTATCTCGTGAGCATATTGGAAAAAACCCTCTTCCCTTGACTATGACTTGCAAGTACTTTTCAAGGATGTAATGCTCACATCCTGGTATGTAAGGTATGCACCCACCTTAAATTGTAGCCTTTGTTCATAGCTAAAGACCCTCAAGCTTACATGAATTGGACTTAGATGCTAAGCATCCATTAATGACCATCATCTAACCTCCTACACAGCTTGACGGTACGACACTAAGCCTACTTCAAGGGATCTCCACTTAGCTAGGTTTGGGTTATAAGCCTATTGTAGTAAGGTATGTCAAGGTTTTCTATTGGGTTTGTTTGGTAGATTGAGGTTTTAGTTTTTTAATAAATTATAGATTAGGGTTTAATGTGGATTAAATGTTGTATGATTAGGGTTTTAATGTATGATATTATAATGTAAGATATGTTTAAATATTGCAAGAATTTTAATGTATGATATCCATAGCGGTAGGTGGTTGAGTAGGTTGCAGCAGCAGATCTAGTTAATGGTGGAAAACCACGGAAGGGTCATTTTTAGCTAACAAAAGTCAACCCTAGAAAGCTTGGCTTTGGATGTGGACGAGCCTACTCTAGGCACATGTACTAGCGCATCGTGCCAATCAAGTTTCCCTCTGTAGTTAACGATGATAATAATTGTTTCAAAGTAATGTTTGTATAATATTTTTTGGCTGATGTGGGTGCGGTGTGCGTGACTTCGTGATCGTGTCATTTGGTTGTTTTCGTTCTGCTAACAAGTTATGATCAATAAGATATCCTACCCATAGTTTTATTTAGTTGTTGATAAAATAATTTCATATTTAACGGTAATGTTTGTATTTTAGTTTTGTCACATGCAGTATAGTTTGTCTAACGTAAGTTTTTGAACAAATGCTGCTGATAACTTTTAAAAAAATATATTGTGATAAGGAATTAAGTATGGAAGATGAGGAAGGTACTAATTTATAAAAGATAAAGCGGACAAAAATAAAAAAATATTCAATTAAACCAAGACCCAGCTTGCTTCAAAGATAATCCGGCAGAACTTCTTTGATTTGGAATATCCGATGGAATTACAACTCCAACAAATAAAATAACACTTATTCTACCCCGTCATATCAACACAAACATTTATTATAGGTAGAAACAAAAATATCAAAATGCAATGCAACAAGATGTCAACAAGTGATTTTCTCTATCACTATTAAAACTAACGGCAAAATCATTTTACATATGTGCAAATCACTTAATCATTTTTGAAATTATTTTATATCATTGTTAAATCATATTGTATAGATATAAAATCATTTTACATATATGTAAAATTAGATTACCTTCGAAATTATTTTACACCAATACATAACCACTTTACACTGATGCAAACTATCACATCATCTTCGAAATAATCACCCATACAAAATAAGATTACACATATATAAAATCATACAGAATAATTTATCACTAACATAAAATTAACTAAAGCAATTCATCACCAATGTAAAGTAATTTATCACGAAGGAAAGTGATTTATCACCTATGCAAACATAATTCACCAATAATTTATCACGATATAAAGTGATTTATCACATATGCAAACTTAATTTGTCACATGTACGTTTTAATTTAAAATGATGTAATTATTTTTTTTCCAATATGGTAGAACCCACCACATAACAAATCTTACGTTCTTTTATTTTTTTACATTAAAAACCAATTATTAAGTAAAGACCACTTTCACACCACCTTACATTGCATTTTCCGTCACTTTGTACATTTCCCTACATTAACTTATCAAAATATACTCGTTCTTAACTTAGTCTACTATATCATATCAATACCAACATACATTAAAATTACCTATTCTAATATGAAAAATATTGATATATACTTACTCCATCACATCAATACATCCCACTCAAACAACAATATATTAACATTTTACTTAATAATATTATATTAACATACCAATGATTTCTTTTTTTTGAAGAAAGGATTTCATTCATAAAGGAAGAACCTAATACAAAGGATGCGACAAAAGCGAAAGAAGCCGGACGCCTTCATGAAGAGGGGAAGGTTACACCACCATATGAACGGGGGGAAGCCAAAAAATACAAAACAAGATAAGAAACAAAGGATACAAGAAAAAGAGAACACGTCCCTATATCGAGAACCAGATGACCTCCCGTAGGAGGGCAACCTCACGCTCATAGATACGGCAAGGCACCGACAAGTCAAAACTTGAATAAACACACCCGCGAGAATGAAAAGCACAACCAGAAGGTCGAAATCGATCTCGACGGTATAAACTCATGGTCACACGTGATCCCAAATAAGAACAAAACATAAGAAAAAAGAAAGGAACAACACCAACTACAATCGAGCAACAAGACAACCAACCATAACGACACAACCTGCAAGCAAGGCAAGACGAGCAACGAAAGACACCACAACACCAGACCACAAGGGTCATGTCACAGCCAACCACCTCCCCACCACCGCACGCCATCAACATTGCCGTGCGCACGTCGATACGCAACCGATCGCACACCCTCTTGCCACTACACGTCGAAGCAGGCAAAGCAACAAGGTCCAACCTAACAATCGCGAGACACCAAAGTGCCAACAACAATGACCACCGAACGTAGCACACGCCATCGCCACTTGCCACAGCGCCTGCCAACGACACATTTGCTCCGACCGTCTAAGCATGTCGCCACCAACTGTGCATGTCGACCTCGAAGGAGAGGAGGGTTCCCGAGGAAGGGGGGGAAGTTCCAAAGGGTAGGGGGGTACTCGATCAGCCCCTACCAACCGATCGAGGTCCCATACTTTAGCAGAAGATCAATGCTTCGGAAGAGAAGACGAAAGGGGATTCACATACCAATGATTTCTATTCCACTGTTTATTGCATCCCTTCACCCAAACACCATCCTTAACTTATCCAATCAAAATTTATCCCGAGATAAGAGTTGTCTCTCAAGCAAGCGTAGCCTAAGGAGAGGAAATTAAACCCACTTTGTGATTCCATTCCTTCGTAATCAAAGGAATGGAAACGTTACCTTCTATTTCACTTCATTTCATAACTAATTATATTACTCACAACAAACAAGAAGGGTATTACGGCTCAAAATTAAAAAGTAAACAAAAAAAGATATTGATTAATAGGACATCTTTATTGGAATATCCTGCCATGGGATTTCCGACAATCAAATTACGTCCACAATTCCTTCAACCAAACCATGCATAATACTTTGATATGAAGGAATCTTGGAAACCATTAATATCCAATCCTTGCACCTTGTACCCAAATGAGCCATGTCGCCTAATTGATTTAGCCATGACATTCGACCTGCAAACAAGGAATATGAAGAAAGATGAACTTTCAGAAGATTTCTACCACATTTTGTTGATTTATCTATGACCCGTCAAACAAGTATGTCAAGAAATAGTCCGGAGTAATGACTATTGTATAATTCATTCCCAATAGATTAAAAGGATATTGTAAAACCACTGTAATCACTACTCGGATGAAGAATGCAAAGAAATTCAGCATGTGCAAAGCAGCTCACATAGATTTCCTAAGCCAGAACCAGGTTAACATGAACTAGCTAGTTCACTTTCTGATGCATGATGCGTACTTTTGGTCAACCTTTCACTCCACCAAATTGGCCTAGTCAATTCAAGAGCTTTTCATAAGCTCCAGTTCTATATTCATGGATGGGTCCTAACGACCAACTAACCGCATGTGGAATGAAAAATAGACTAGATATGTTGTCCACTTAAAATGCAATGTAACAAGACTATACGGTGTTATATGTGCTTTTAAGACTGGATACACGCCCTCCTGTTACTTTGGTTTCCAAACTACTAAAATTGATATTGTACATGAGTGAGCACACTCGTTCTGTAGTGAGCTGCGGCTGTAAGTCAGAAGAGTGAGCTGTATCTGTAAACTCACTTGTTTCACAGCTGGTTGTACCTGCGAGTCAAATGCAAAGGAGATGAGTTCCATTTTCCTCCATTCAACTTTGCTTTTGCCTTAATATCCTGGAACAGATATCATGGGTTTCATAGGTGTTGAAAGAATTTCCCAATCCTTGCCTGATTGTATAACATCTTGAAAATCAAAGATATCACTAGATTCTGAAAATTCAATTGGGTTCAATATGCATTGGTAGTAGAGTCTAGAATCTGTTAAACTTTAAATAATTTGAACAAAAACCCAGACACTTCATATTGCCCTAAAGCATGTATGATTTTAAAGAAGCAATTGCCTGTAATTGTCCTTCCTCGGTAACTCTTTAATTTAAAAGTGTCTAAACCTGCAAAACAACTAGATGACAAGAATTATTGTTGTACAGATATAATACTTGTTAAAATTAGCAATATATTGAGTTATTTTGTGGGTTGTCTATTTTAAGTTTCATTATTTTATGTTTCTTTGTCTATTTATATAAAGAGGACTAGGCTTTCATTTTGAAAATAAGATGTTTATTTTATCTTCCAACATGGTTAGTATCATAGCAGGGTTGGTCCTAGACTATCATGCTCCAGTGTCCCCACCACTAAACCCTATTTTTTTCTCTCCTCTCATCCCTGCTCGCCGTTGTTGGACCTCTACCTCACTAACAACACCTCCCCCCTTGCTACAGCAACCTTTGCCGTCATAGGGGAGGCCTTGCTCCTCGCGACCGCTATGGAGCCCTAGCGCTCCTGCAACCTTTGTTTCTCACGCCTCTCATGTCGTCACGAAATCCTGTGACCTTGCATGAAGCCCATGCGCCACCACAGCGGGCTCCCTTCGCAACCCTAGTGTCGCCATCGCAATTAGGAGTGGATCTGGGCTCGACTCCACCCCTATGTGGACTCTAACGCTGTTGCCAACTACCTCCTACCCCTTCATTGCCCTACGTCGCTGCCAGCCTATGTGGGTCCCTCCTAGGCCCACTTGCGCCACCGCCAGCCACCAAGATCTCCCTTATCACCAACAACTTCAGGGACCACAGCAACACTATTGGAGAGCATGGCCTCCTTCTAGATTGTTGCAAGGGGTGTTTCTACCTCAATCATGCCTGTACTAGCCCTTTATTGATTTTTGCTCATGTGTGTATGGTTCTTTAATTTACTGTCCATCAGATTTCTGCCATCTAACTTCCCCACATCAACATGGTTGCACCTGGACCATCCACATCTCTTGAAGTCAAACCAATGGCTTCATCTACTTCTGCGGTGGTTCAAGGAACCTCAATGAAGCTTAATAGGATCTAGAATTACCTTCTCAGCATGTATGAATTTTGTTGATGGACAAAGGAAGCTTTACATCTTGGCCAAGACAACTCCTGATTCCCAATATGCAGAGTATGAGCGTTGGGAATAAGATAATTACTTGGTCATGAATTAGATGGTGAATTCCATTAAGTGCCAGATAGCTATCAACCTTCTCTACAAGAAGACTACTAAAGACATATGGTATAGTCTGGCCAAGAAATATTCTCCGAGGTCAAATCATTCTTGCCTTTCCGACATCTATCATCGAATTTAGTCTACTTCAGAGGGTGATCGATCTCTTGTGGACAACTATAAAGAGATGGAGTCTTTATTCAAGGAGCTTAATGTGTTTCAACATGTTGTGATACACAGACAGGGCAAAGACAAAATTGGTAGGTCTACCAATCCCTGGATGATCTAAGTTCCCGGTATATGCCTGCACGAGATCAGATTCGTGCACTTAAACAGATGCCCAATCTGGAGTCGATATATGGACTTCATAAGATTACTCCTAATATTCGATCATATGGTTCTTCTGATGTGCCTCCTCATACTAAACCTCATGGTGCTACCCCCACAAAGGCATCTGCATTTGTAAGGACTGGGGGGCATGGTGCCTCTAGTGTTGGTCGTGGCCATGGTCGAGGATGAGGACGTACATTTGAGCCATGCATTCACTACCAACAAACCAACCACCCATCTGAGAAGTGCTGGGCCAAGTTTGGTCAACCCAATCAAACCAATGCAGCTATTGTTCAAGGGGAGTCTGCCCCCTCTGGGATCCCCTCTTAGTGCCACTAACTGTGCACAACTTATGGAGCTTCTTCACCAGGCTTCTACCCTGTTTACCTCTCAAGAGACTACAATTTGTATCACTGCCAACTAATCTGGCCACTATTACTTCTACCACTTCCTAGGTGGTAAACTCTAGTGCCTCCAATCATCTCACCAATAAAAAGGGTGCCCTGCTTCTATGTGACAGACTCCAAACATTATTGTCTATTTCGCAAACGAATCGTATTCTCCTATTACAACTATAAAAGATGTCATTTTTCAAAGTCACTACGTCCGTATAGTGTTATTGTGCACCAAAGTTTCACCTTAGTTTATTATTTGTTTATCACTTATGTAAAGAGCTTTCAGTCAAGTGACTTTTTATAAGCATTATGTTTTTTTCAAGGCATCCATATAGCAAAATGATTAAAGGTGGGATTAAGCGAGATGGCCTCTATTATGTTGGCACTCATCAACAATTTACCGATACATCTAATTTTTGTTGACCCAGAGCTCTGGATTGTCATTTGGGTCATCCATCTGTTTCTAAATTGCAGAAGATGTTTTCGAAGTCTATTATTCATGCTACTCTAGAGTGTGAAGCCTATCAGTTGAGCAAAGCACCATAGGGCCTCTTTTCAATCCAAACAAAATAAGAGTTTGCTTTTCACTTAATTCATTATAATATTTAGAGTCCTTATCGAATAAGTCACCAATCTATTTATCGATATTTATGATATTTGTTGATGATTTAGTCAATTGTCATGGACTTTTTCACTGAAGGATAGGTCTAAAGTCAATTCCATCACTGTTAAATTTTTCTACTAAGTGAAGAATTTTTACTCCACGAGCATCAAAATTTTTCAATGATATGTCCCCTAGAATTCATACAAAAAGATGTTCAAGATTTTTAATCAAATAATGAGACCCGTGATCAAACTTCTTGCCCACATTCTTTACAGCAAAATGGAGTTGCCGAGTGCAAGTTACGTCATATTCTTGATTTTGCCTGTACCTTAATGAGAGCTATGCATGTTTGTAAGCATTTCTAGGTTGATGGCATCCTTCGTGCTAATTATTTGATCAACAAGGTTCCCTCACCTATTATTAATGGTGATACCCCCTTTCTTCTACATCCTGATACTCTTCTTTTTACATTGCTACTGTAAATTTTTGGGTGCACGTGTTTTATCCATCTATTTGGAGTAGTTGATAGGTTGTCCCCTAAAACTGTTAAATATGTATTTTTAGGTTACTCTAGATCTTAAAAGGGCTATTGATATTATGATCATGTGGGGAAGCACTACTATGTCTCTGTTGCTATCACTTTCTTTGAGAACGTGTCCTTTTACTCTGACAGTGCTGTTGAACACGGAAAACTACGCGATCGAAGTTAGTTTCGAAAAACCTGTCGTAGTTCGATTTGCGAAAAAATCCATCAATAGATAAATTTATACCGAAACTCTAAGAATTCCAATTGGAACACAGGGAGGCTACGTCGATCTAAAATCCGCGATTTATAATTTTTTGTGTTTAGGTTTGAAAATGGAATAATTACAATAGAATCGATATAAACAATAAGAGAGAAAGAAAGAGAGAACAATCACTTAATATAATCAGAATGTTTTTACAACTACAAAGAAAGAAATGATTACAACTAGAAATCAGAAAATTATATTCTAAAAAGCGATTAAAAAGAAGGGAGAGAGATTTTATCCTCTTCAACGAATGCTTGGAGGACGAGTCGGACGAAGCGATGCCTAGAAGACGGAGGACGGAGCGGGAATGACGAAGTAGGAAGAAGCAGGAATAAGGCAGCACGTCGTCGTCGTCGCGAGATCCACTTCCGAAATAGGGGCGAGAAAATTGGATTTGGCTCTAAAATAGCATCCCGAGTGTGGGACAAGCTTTTCTTGAGCTTTGGAGAAAGAGAGAGAGAGAGAGGTGAAGGGATGAAGAAGTGGAGGTCGGGTCTCCTTTTATAGTTGTAGGGATTGAGGGCAAAATTGACATTTCAAGCTTAATGCATTAAAATCAGGTCTTTAGTGACGGATTTATCTGTCACTAAAGGTCTGATCGTGGCCGACGTGCGCGCACCGCGTGCGCCTCCTCGCCTGCCGCACACAAAACGCACGCTCACGTCCTTTAAATCTTAGCCGTCTGATGCGAGATGGGACGGCTCAAATTTCTTCTCACACGTGCCTTCATCTATGCTTAACCGTGCGCCCTCGTGCGATCGAGCATCCGTGCCGAGCGTTTAATCGCGCGTGTGGGCGATTGGAAGATCTGAGCCGCTCGCAGCCGATCGTGCGGTCACGATTAATCGCTCGCGCACCACAAATGGCGAGTTGAACGTGCGTCGCGTGTTTGCACAACACCGCTCGACCGCTGTGCTAGCGGCAATACTTTGTCACGCTTACGATTTAAGCACGCGCGCTTCACGGCCGTTGGATCAAGATCCAACGGCCTAGATCACACCTTGTCGCGTCTTCAGAAGATGGGGAACGGTGCTATGGCCGATTTGGGCGACTGTGATGGCGCCACCTTCTATGTCATAGAAAATGGGCGACAATGTGGCGCCATCATTGCCGCCCATTTTCTATGACATATAGAAGGTGCCACGAATATCAGATTGAGTCAATTTTCACGCCGTTAGGCTGCAATCATTGATCCGAACCCATCCGTGCGGTCGGATTTGTCGTCTGAAGTGCGGATTGGCACCATCTTAGCCCTTGATCTTTAGGCTTCCTCGATCTTTATCTGGTGTTACGAATGTCCGATCAGGGCTATCTTAGAGTTGTTGAACTCCAATCGTCGCCCTGATCAGATCTATACGGTTGGATCTTCGATCCGAGATCCCGATTAAAAGTCACCCTGTCCCTGACCATAAAAGAATTACTATACAATTTATACAATTTGTCCTAGATGCGTAATTATGCATGTTATGCAATATTTACAATACGTGATACTACTATGACACTAAGAACATGCATTAATAGACAATTTTTATTATTTAGATGTATGCACATCACACCCCCATGCCTATCTTTTCATAATCCCTAGCAAAAACTACATGTTATATATAAAAGAATTAACGTTGGATTACTCAGGCAAAAGTCATTTTCAACATTAAGAAATTTTTACTTAGGACCTGAAGACACAACAGCGCCCGGGTATCTACCAAAATGCAGACCGCCTGAAGCTCTCGCCTTATTCAAAGAAATGTCTCTTTTTCTCCTTTTTCTTTTCTAATTTTTTTTTTAGTTTAGGATTACAAAGTAGCTTTCTACGGCAACTCAACCTACCCAAGACTTGATGAGAACCCTAAATTCTAAGCATCTTTTTGTGAAAGTGATAGACTCGTTGATCGGTAATCAGAAGACTTCGGATTTCTACACCCCTAAGTGACCTTAAAATGAATTCTTCCTAAAGGTGTATCTATACAACTGGTAGCTTTCTCCCTACTTTTCTTTTTATGGGGTCAACACAAGGGGGAATCCAGTGTATATCTCCCCAGCTTATTCTACTTCTCTACTTCTTCCTAAGTGTTTTAGGAATTTGACGTACATTTCTTGAGCTGGGTTCTGGACAACCTACTAATGGGTTGTTACCCACGATAACTTGCCAGCCATACTCGTGAGGTGAAGTGTGGCTTATTTCTTTTGTTTTCTTTTTCTCCTTTTCTTTTTCTTTTTCTTTTTCTTCTCTTTTTGAACTTTCTTTTTCCTTTTTTTTTAAAGTAGGTGGCTTCCCTTGTCTAAGATTTACCTAAAGGCAGCAAGAAAAGAATGGTCCAGTGGCTGGCTCTGGACAACCTACCTATGGGTTGTTACTCACGATAATTTGCCAGCCATACCACCCTAGAAAATTTATTAGTTATCCAATTTCCGTTAAAATCACCGAACGAGCCAGTGACGAATAGTGTGTAGATGCTTTGACTTAAAGTTCCCTCAAATCAGAGGGCGAGTTGATAAGTTGTGTACTTATCATCCAAACTTATTTAATAAAATTAAAATAGAATTCAGGATGGCGAGAACTCAATAAAAAAATCCACATTTTAGTGGATACCTGGGCTGATTAAGCCCAAAGAACTGAAGGATCTTAGTGTTCATATCCTACTGTAATATTTCCTAAAATTGAAAAGTCCTAACGTCCAAGTATTCTTTCCTAATTCAAATTTTCTTTTATGTATATATAAGAAAACAAGTATAATTTACAAGAATTCCACAAAGCTGACAAATTGATTCAGAAATGAATCAACCCCCCATGCCTAGCTGATGCAATATCCGCATTGAGAATAAAAGACATGAAAGGAAGGTAGAATGTAGAAGATATCACCTGAATATGATGCTCGGGTTAACTCTGAGTCAAACTGTACAACTGCTAAGTTTAATGCCATAAGCTAGGCAAAGTCCAGCCAAAGAGATCACAACATTATGAGAGCAACCGTGTCTGAGACGGGTTCTAGAACAATACGGTCAATAAAAGACTTCAGACGTTGACCGTTTACTTTGAATGAATTACCCGTCTTTGGGTCAAAAATCTGAACAAGCCCGTTTGAAAAAATCTGATCGATGATGAACGGATCATTCCATTTTGACCTAAGTTTGCCAGGAAAGAGCTTAAGTCGAGAATCAAAGAGCAAGACTTTCTAGTTCAGCTCAAAGCTCTTGCAAGATATCAATTGGTCATGAAGAGCTTTGGTCCGAGCCTTATAGATCTTGGCATTCTTGTACGTGCCATTTCTTAGCTCCTCCAACTCAGATAGTTGGAGTTTCCTAGTCTTTCCGGCTAAACTCAAATTCAGATTGCACTGCTTGATTGCCCAGAATGCCCTATGTTCAATTTCTATGGGTAAATGGCACGCCTTTCCATACACCAGATGAAATGGTGACATGCTGATAAACGTTTTGTACGTCGTACGGTAGGCCCAAGGAGCGTCATCAAGCTTTTGAGTCCAGTCTTTACGATCAGGCCTAACCATCTGCTGAAGAATATTCTTGATCTCCTGATTGGAGATCTTGGCCTGTCCATTCGTCTAGGGATGGTAAGGTGTAGAGATTCTGTGATTTACCTCGTATTTTACCAATAAATTACAAAATTGGACATTAGTGAAGTGAAAACCACCATCACTGATGATGGCCCTCGGAATCCTGAACCAACTGAAGATGTTCTTGACGAAATTGATGACCACCTTGTGGTCATTAGTTCGGGTGGGAATGGCCTTAATCCACTTAAACACGTAATCAACAGCGACTAAAATATACTAGTGTCCAAATGAATGGTCCTATGAAATCGATGCCCCAAACATCGAAGATTTCGACGGGAAGAATCGGGTTTAAGGACATCATGTCTCTCTTGGTTATGCCGCCAAATGCCTAGCTTCGGGAACACAACCTCGAGAATTCCTGAGCATCCTTTTTGGCCAAGAG
Source organism: Thalassia testudinum (assembly GCA_037157565.1). Classification (NCBI taxonomy): domain Eukaryota; kingdom Viridiplantae; phylum Streptophyta; class Magnoliopsida; order Alismatales; family Hydrocharitaceae; genus Thalassia; species Thalassia testudinum. The sequence continues at coordinate 15,353,665 of JAZHRO010000015.1, read as the reverse complement.
ATGTCTCAAGGCCGAGTGGTCGGTATATATGATGGTGTGAGACCCTAAGAAAGCCCTGAATTTCTCCAAAGCAAATACTACAGCTAATAATTCCTTCTCAGTAACAATGTAATTCCTCTGGGCCTCGTCCAGAGTTTCACTAGCGTAGTAGATGATAGAGGACTTCCTGTCAATCTTCTGAACCAAAACAGTCCCAACCGCATATCAGAAGCGTCGATCATGATCTCAAATGGGGTTGTCCAAACCGATGGTTGCAACACCGGAGCACAAGTGACTGCCATTTTAAGAAAATCAAATGCCTTATGGCATGATTCGTTGAAATCAAATGGTGTATCTTTGGCAAGAAGATTGCTCAAAGGGCGAGCAACCTTAGAAAAGTCCTGATAAACCTCCTATAGATTCCCACAAGACCAAGAAATGATCGAATTTATTTGACAGATGTGGGAGGAGGATGTTTAAAGATAGCATCAACCTTAGCTTTGCCAACTTTGATACCCCGTTCAGAGATTACATGACCCAAGACGATGCCTTCTTGTGTCATGAAATAACTCTTCTCCCAGCTAAGGACCAGTCTTGTTTTGATGCATCTTTTAAGAATCATTTCAAGATTAGCCAGACAAGAATCAAACGATTCTCCGAAAATAGAGAAATAGTCCATGAAGACTTCCATAAACTCTCCCACCATGTCAGAGAATATGGCTAGCATACACCTTTGAAAAGTCGCAGGTGCATTGCATAAGCCGAATGGCATCCTACGAAAAGCAAAGGTTCCGTAGAGATAAGTGAAAGTCATTTTTTCCTGATCCTCGGGATGAATAGGGACTTGATTGTATCAAAAGTAACTGTCTAGGAAACAGATATACTTCTGCTCGGCTAGTCTTTCAAGGATTTGATCGATAAAGGACAAAGGGAAATGATCCTTTTTTGTGACTGTGTTCAGCTTCCTGTAATCAAGACAAACCCTCCAAAAGGAAGCTGAACGAGTTGTGACAGATTCTCCTTTCTCGTTAGTCACAACGGTAATCCCGGCTTTCTTAGGAACAATTTGCACGGGACTTACCCAAGGACTATCTGAGATTGGATAAATGATTCCTGCATCGAGCCACTCGATAATTTCCTTCTTAACCACTTCTCACGTATTAGGGTTTAATCTCCTCTGCATTTGGCGAGAACGACAGGATCCATCTTCCAAAAATATTCTGTGATTACAGTAAGATGGCTCGATCCCCCTAAGGTCATGAATGGTCCAACCAATTGCCTCATTGTGTTCCTTTAGGACCTTGATCAACTTAATCTCATGCTCCTTAGTTAATCTGGCACTGAGAATCACAGGGAACGTCTTTTGAGGTCCCAAAAATTAATATTTCAAATTCTCAGGTAATGGTTTCTAGTCGAACTCGGGTGAGTTTTGGATTGAAGGTAAAGATGATGCAGAAGAAGATTCAAGCGGAAGAGGTTGAAAGTGAATAAAATCAATAACCTCTTCAGAATATGGCAGGTTTGCCACAGAGGGTTGTAGGTCAGATTCATCACAACAGGAGGAACTTTCAATTGCAGAAACCACCATACAAGTTTCAATATTCAAGTTATCATCCTCAAGTTCCTCTATAAATCCACAATCCTCGAATTTGTTAATCGCCTTAAAAATATCCAATTTCAATTTCAGATCCCCAAATGCGATTTCCATGCTACTGCTTTCACAGTTGATATTGGCCTTAGCAATAGCCAGGAACGAACACCCCAGAATGATGGACGTGTTCCTTAGATTTTCAGGTACATCCATGTCAAGGACAAGGAAATCTACAGGAAAATAGAAATCATTAACCTTAACAATAACATCTTCAATAACATCTCGCGAATTTGTGATCCAACGATCCGCTAACTACAGCGTTATTAAGTCGGCCGAAGTTCACCTAATCCGAACTTCTCATAAAGAGAAGTCGGAATTAGGTTAATAGATGCACCTAAATCAAGAAGTGCTCTATCAAAAGTGTAATCTCCAATGACACAAGAAATCAAAGGAGCACTGCATCTCTCTTTTTCTGAGGAAAGTGATGCAGGATAACAGAGCTAGCCTGCTCGAAAAGTACCACCTTCCTCAGAACAGATTCCCTCGACTTACACTTCTGTGTGCATAAATCCTTCAAAAATTTAGCGTAAGCCGGTACGTGTTTGATAGCATCGAGCGGGATATTAATCTCGACATTCTTAAATATATTCAAGAGCTGCTCGTTACTATCAACAGGCTTCTTCTTAGGTTTAATCAAGGCCTCAGGAAAATGAACATGAGTCAGATCTTTGGAATCAGGTTCTTGAGCTTTGATTTCTTCTTTGGAGTTCTCCTTTCTCTCAAACTTTCCAGGATTTGGTAGATCAAAACAGTGCGGTTGTGGATCCTGAGTTTGTTTTCCACTCCTCAAAGTAACTAAATTAGCAGATGCATACGGGTTTAAGTCTTTGGGAGGGTCAGGAAAGATTGGAGAGGCTTCATTAACCAAAAACCTTTGATTTGAAAAAGCAGAAGAGGAAGGATCCTGCTCAACCACCTGAGCATGTGCGTGTGGGTCCCTCTGATTCCCGTACCCTTGGACTTGATTGCCCGGATTCTAGATATTACGCGAGTTAGGTATGGGTTGAGATGGCAGAGATCCGAGTTGACGAGAATTAGCAATGAACCGTTTTGCAAGTTATCCAGCGAGGTTTTCATTTGCTACATGAATTGAAGTATAGATACTTGCATTTCTACCATCTGTTGGTTCAAATCAGCCTGCCCTACGGGTTGACGGGCATTCTAAGATGGCTGATTGACTTGATTCGGGGGTAGCTGAGTGTAAACATGACCCTGACCCATTAGTCTTTGCAGAGCATTGCTGCTGCATCGGAATTGGGTCTACTGCCCCGGGTTTTTCTAGGAAAAGTTAGGGTGGTTCCTCCAACCCGAATTATAAGCATTGGAATAAGGGTTGGACCTAATATTCTCCTGTATAGCATAAACATCCTCATAGGGTGAGGATGGAGAGAAAGAAAGGGAGGGATCAGAGAAACTGGGATCAAAGGCCCTAGTTTGGAACCTGTGGAGTTCCGAATAATGCTGACTCACAGGATGAGCCGCATCAAGTTAATTCACAAACTCCTGTCCAGAAGGAGCTCGCGATGAATGAAATCCTGAATTTTGGGATTGAGTGGATCAAGAATTGTTCATTGAATTTCCAGTCATCCACTCCATCATTTTAGTAACCAAGTCCACCTTATCTAGTTTATTGAAAATCAATTCCATATCGAATGAATTAGAGTCGTGGACTTCATTGACATTCGATCTGGGTTGTTGGGACCTATTAAAACTATCCATGGGGGCATGATTGATCGAATTCTCACTCATCTCCTTAAACAAATCGTGCGTGCTATCTACGTTTTTGTTGAGGAAATTGCCTCCGCAAAAAGCGTCCATGTGATTTCTGAGTTACTCAGTCAACCCGTGGTAGATCTGCACGAGCTGCCATTTCGGCACCTCGTGGTATGGACACCTCCGCAATAAGTCCTGGAATCGCTCCAGGCAACATGAAACTGCTCCCTTGGCCGTTGGGTGAAAGTAGTAATTGTCCGTCTCAAAGCATTGGTACACCCGACAGGGAAGAATTTTTTCAGGAAAGCCGATTTCAAATCATTCCAAGTTGCAATTAGCCTTCCTATAGTCCTGTACCAATGAGCGACTTTATCCCTAAGAGAGTGGGGGAAGAGTCTCATGATCATCTGCTCCTCATTCACGTTTCATGCCTTGGTGGTCTAGACCAAAGTGGTCAAGTCTTCCAAGTGCTGAAACTGGTCTTCAGAGACAAGTCCATGGAAATGTTTGATCAGACTTAACACCTGAGGCTTGATTTCTACGTCTCCGGCATGAATCTGGACATCGGGACGTTCCCTGTAATTTGAAGGATCATAAAAATCCTTCAAGGGCTGAGCGTCCTGCATTTTCTGGAACCATTCTTGCATTCTCCGCATTTGTTCCAGCTGCCTTTGAAGTACCTCCTGCGGATTTTGAGGCATAGGAGGCTATTGATCACCATGGGATCAATTTGACCAAAATCCAATCTATACCTCCTAGAATACTCTAGTGATCATTTCAATCGGGAATTCAATGACCTTCCCAGCATAAACTAGGAAGGGATAAGAACCCTACAGCACAACAAAACAAGCATGTCCTTAAGTGGGATAGCCTAAGGATCTACAAACTCTCAAAATCCACCTTAAGATTATAAACGATTACTCTATTTGCGTCCACTCAATCCAACCAGTTAAGAGGGACTGGGGAGAAGGTTCTTCCTTCAGCTTGCGCCTCCAGTTCCTAGTGTACCCCCCAGCCGCGGTCGTTTGACGCTACTCCCTTAGCTAGACATCAGATTGATCAGTACAAGCAAGTTAATCGTAAACAATCTTAGACTGGATCCCGAAGAGCGAATCAGCCCTTAAGGCCAACGTCTACTTGATTTTATTTAGGCCTGGGATTGTAGTGCTTATGGAATGTAGTGGGCCCTTAAAATGGGTTGTACCTTAATGATCAATTGAGTATGTGTGAGTACGTGCACAACCTGGGTTTTCAAGCAAGATTATTTTTTATGAGTAGATTTTAAGGTTCAAATCTTGCTTAAGTAGCTTTTAGGATTTGGAATTAGGTTTAATTCAATCAAGTTCGAGGCAAACTAGGTTTTTAAGCACGGATGAAGATCTCTTTCCTTTTGAAATCAAAAGTAAAGTGGAGTGTCTGATATTAACCTAAAGTGAAAACCCTAAAGGGAAGCTACTTGATGAGTTGATTTTAAGTTAAGTGATGTGGCACAAACAACTCAAACAATTGGCCAAAATTACACTACTGAGTTAGGCACACAAAATGGTTAACCTAGACTGATTTCTACTCTTTTATATGTTGATTTACATGTATTGGTTCCACAGATCAAAATCCGATTAAGTAAATGAAAATCAATTACGTTAAGTGCCTTTAATGTGGGTGTATGTAGTATGTTAATTTACCCCACAAGAAATATCTTTTTGTTGATTTTTTATATGCAGGTGAGATGAATGTTAGTGGAAATCCAAGCAAGCAAACTAACCCTAAGATTTACGCAAACACCTAAGTTAATTGGAGTTTGAATTAATGTGATGAAATGGAATCTATGGAGGGGGGAGAATGGGGAACACTTACAGTAGTCTTAAACTGCACTTTACTCCGATCTACCGCTTGAAGATCCCTTGTTAAAGTACCTGCAAAATAGACAAGAAAAAAAGTAAGTTAGAAAATAATAAAGTGCACGAAATGCGGAAAAAAAATCGAAAATCGTTGTCTCCCCTGCAACAGCACCAAAATGTTGAACGTGGAAAACTACGCGATCGAAGTTGGTTTCGAAAAACCTGTCGTAGTTCGATTTGCAAAGAAATCCGTCAACACAAGGAGGCTACGTCGATCTAAAATCTGCGATCTATATTTTGTGTTTTTGTTTGAAAACAAAATAATTACAATGGAATCGATATAAACAATAAGAGAAAGAAAAAGAGAACAATCACTTGATATAATAAGAATGTTTTTACAACTACAAAACGGCAAATAATTACAACTAGAAAGCGATTAAAAAGAAGGGAGAGAGATATTATCCTCCTCGACGAATGCTTGGAGGACAAGCCGGACGAAGCGACGCCTGGAAGACAAAGGACGGAGCGGGAAGGAGGACGAAGCAGGAAGAAGCAGGAACGAGGCAGCACATCGTCGTCGCAGGAACCACTTCCGAAACGGGGGCGAGAAAATTGGATTTGGCTCTAGAATAACATACCAGGTGTGGAACAAGCTTTTCTTGAGCTTTGGAGAGGGAGAGAGGTGAAGGGATGAAAAAGTGGAGGTCGGGTCTCCTTTTATAATTGTAGGAATTGAGGGCAAAATTGTCATTTCAAGCTTAAAGCATTAAAATCAGGTCTTTAGTGATAGATTTATCCATCACTAAAGGTCTGATCGTGGCCAACGTGCGCACGTCGCGCGCGCCTCCTCGCCTGCCGCGCACAAAACGCATGCTTACGCCCTTCAAATCTTAGTCGTCCGATCACGAGATCAGACGGCTCAGATTTCTCCTCATGCGCGCCTTCATCTACGCTTAACTGCGCGCCTGCGTGCGATCAGGCGTGCACATTGAGCATTTGATCGCGCGTGTGAGCGATTGGAAGATCTGAGCCGCCCACAGCCGATCGCGCAGTCACGATTAATCGTTTGCGTGCTGCAGATGGCGATTCGAACGCGCGTCACGCGTACGCACAACGCCACTCGACCTCTATGCTAGCAGCGATACTTTGTCACGCTTACGATTTAAGCGCGCGCGCAGATCACGCCTCGTCGCACCTTCAAAAGATGGGGAGCGGTGCTGCTGTCAATTTAGGCGGCTGTGATGGCGCCACGTGGCGCCATCATGGCCATCCATTTTCTGTGACATAAAAGGTGTCATGGATGTCGGATTGAGTCGATTTTCACACCATTAGGCTGCGATCATCGATCCGAACCCATCCGTGCGGTCGGATTTGTCGTCTAAAGTGCGGATTGGCACCATCTTAGCCCTTGATCTTTAGGCTTCCTCAATCTCTATCTGGTGCTACAGATGTCCAATCAGGGCGATCTTGGAAGCGTTAAACTCCAATCGTCGCCCTGATCAGATCCGTACGGTTGGATCTTCAATCCGAGACCCCAATTAAAAGTCACCCTATCCCTGACTATAAAAGGAGACAATTACTATACAATTTATATAATTTGTCGTAGATGCGTAATTATGTATGTTATGCAATATTTACAATGCATGATGCTACTATAACACTAAGAACATGCATTAATAGACATTTTTTACTATTTAAATGTATGCACATCAAGTGCTTTTCTCTAAGGTGATTTACCCATACATATGTGCATTGCCAGCAAGATCCAACGTATGTACCTTTTCCTTCTATGCAGTTTAAGGAGCCGATTGATAGTGCTCAAGACCAATCTCCCCCACCGCATATGTTTCAAATTTCCTTAATCCACCGCCAGATGACCTTCCTATTGCTCTCAAAAAGTTTGTAAAGAGTTGTACCTTACACCCTATGTCATATTATGCCTCTGTTGATCATCTCAATCCTGCTTTACAGCATTTTTGTACAACTTTGGCAACTATGGCAGTTCCTCGTTCTTATCATGAAGCTACACAGGATCTAGTTTGGCAACAAACCATGGACAAAGAGATAATTGCTCTTGTATCTTGAGGTACATGGGAGCTGACTGACCTCCCTGAAGGTGCTTAGGTTGCTGATTGTCGTTAAGTCTACACTATTAAGTAGAAACCAGATGGGGAAGTTAAGAGGTTGAAGGCCAAATTAGTACCCAAGGGCTACACACAAACTTATGATGTAGACTTCTTCAACACTTTCTCTCCTATGACCAGACTTAACTCCATTCGTGTTATCCTATCTATAGTAGTCAACAAGGTGTGGCATTATATCAACTTGATATGAAGAACATCTTTCTCTATGATGATCTTCAAGAGGAAGTCTATATGGTTCAACCATTACACTATGTAGTTGAGGAGGAGGTCCACAAGCTAAAGAAGGCGATATGTGGCTTAAAACAAAGTCCAAGAGTCTGGTTTGAACAACTGAGCTTTGAGATTCAAAAGATTGATTTTATCAGGTCCACATTTGATCGCTCCATTTGAACTCAGGTGTGGTCATTCGAGCTATCTACATTGATGATATGATTCTTACTAGTGATAATACTGATGACATTGAGGAGGCAAAAGACTATCTACAGTCCACCTTTGTTACCAAGGATCGGAGGGCACTAAGATATTTTCTAAACATTAAGGTTGCCAGGAACTCTAGTGGGATGGTACCGTCATAAAAGAAATATATGCTAGAACTACTTGAAGAGACTAGGTATTAGGGGTCAAACCCTCTATTCCTATAGGCACTTAAGACACTAAGAAGATCCCCCATTTGAAGATAAAAAGAGATTGCAGCATTCTAGGAAAGCTTATTTATGTTACAGTCACTAAACCAGATATCAGCTTTATTGTAAAAAAGATGAGATAATTATGGAGAATCCTCGATATAGTCACTTGCAATCTATTTGTCTTATCCTCGAGTACAGAAAGGGTAATCCTAGGAAGGCGCTCTATGTGAAGAATAATGGACATGTGAACTTACATGCATACTCAGATGCAAATTATGCAAGATCTACGGAAGATAGGTGATCAACTATAGCCTATGTTACCTTTCTTGGTGGTAATCTAGTTATCTGGAGAAGTAAAAAGCAACCAGTGGCAGCCAGATCTAATACAAAGGTAGAGTACCAAGCTATGGCACATATTGCCTATAAGATTATGTGGCTAATTAACTTTCTTAGTGATATTAGCATTCAAGTTACTCTCCCAGTGCCTATGTTTTGTGAGAATCACTCAACTACCTTTATTGCATCAAATCCAGTGTTTCATGAGCCAACCAAACATACTAAAGTGGACTGCCATTTTGTGAGATATGATCACAACAGGAAAGATTTGCACACCTACTGCCACTTCAGAGCAATAGATTGCAAATGTATGTACCAAGACACTCACAAAAACGTCATGATTTCTCATGTTTCAAGTTAGGCATGCGTAACATATATGCTCCAACCTGAGAAGGAGTGTTAGAATTCACATTATATTGAGTTATTTTGTGATTTGTTATTTTATGTTTCTTTGGGATTTCCCTGTAATTTACCTAGAACCTCTCTCTATATAGAGACGACTAAGGTTTCATTTTGAGGATAAGACATTTAGTTTCTCTTTCAACAATCCAAGGAAATGCACAAAATGCCCTGAAACTCTTTTACATCTAACAAACGCAGACCACTAACCTCCATCACATGCACTGGCAGGAAGAAAACAAGGCGGAACTTCTGCATTGTGCTTTAGTAACCAGTTAATCCAGCAAAATGCTTTTTCATTGCTCTATCCCTTCTATGATGATCCCGCCCTCATCCTGACTCTCTCCCCCAAGGATAATGGTGCTGACCCCCATGATTAGAGGTATAAGCACTTGCATTAACCTGATCAGAAGAATCCAACTTTTCAGAGCCAATGGAAACATTTCCACCACGTCTGCGGCCACGATGCTTCCCAGATTGTCTCACACCCCTGCCCCGTGAACTAGAATTCTCCATTCCCCTTCCACCTGAAGTAGCAGCCTCGGACCCCTCGAAAGCCTCCTCATCCATAGTCACCGGTCTTCTAGCAACTCCATATGGTACGTTTCCACCACGTCCAAGTCCATAAATAAGTTCCTTCTGAGATTGAACCAAAGCAGCTGCCTCCCAAGCATCTGACACAGCAACTGAACCAGAAATCTTGTAGCTATAATTTTTCCCATCCTTGACATAAAACTGTGGTGTTTTCCTTGAACTCCATCCTGAATCATTCTTTTGAACCTTGGAGCTTGATGAATCCCCCAACATGTCTGCTTCCTCTGTTCCCAGTTCAGCAACACTCAATCCCAAGTCGTCAAATGAATCATCATATTCATCTTCATACTCAGCTGCTGCAAGAACAGTGGATTTCAATAAGTCCTTCTCAGCCTTTGAGCCTAGAACTTCTGAGTCAGATCTGTCATTGTTGGACTTCCTTGTGAATCTCCCACCCTGCTGCGACAGAGGCCTACCTCCATCTCTTTCACCCATTGGACCTGTAGAGGATGACCATCCAGCAGTAGTCTGAGGATGCTGCAAATGTAAGAGTCCTTTCCCTTTGTCCTTGCTATTGATGACAGGATCCACCAAAATCCCTTTTCCTTTGCCCTTGACATCCCTAGAAGCTGTATTGGAGGGCATAATCTGTTCCAGTGAAGTGTCCAATGATAAAAGATCCTCATGAAGAGTCCCTTCTAATATTCTTTGAATTACTTCTTCAGGACTTTGGTCACATACATCAAGGCATGCTGCAAGGAACCCTTTCCCATACTCTGGGAAAATATCTTTTATTTGACTGATCTTGGACTCCATGATAACATCATCTTCATTTATCTCTATCTTGGTGCTATGTGAAGATATTGAAACTTCTTGCAATTTATCAGCAATATCTGAAGATGATGCTATAGTTTGAGTAAAAGAACGGAACTGCTCGTCATCCACAAAAATCCATCCTGTGAAGGAGAATTGCAGAAAACCAGTAAGTTCATACTATAAAGTACTTAAATCAAATTTACAGTAGAATTTCATGGAAAAAACAAATTTCTCATTTTATTTCTAATCTCATGATTAAACTGAAAAGTGCCATGTCAACCAAGAAATAAACCTGATAACTCCAGAAATAGAATCACTCTCCCTCCCAACTGAAATATGCATGGTTTGTAGGCTAGAAAAAGAATAGTACCTTGATCTCCTAATAGGCATTTCTAAAACTAAAACTGCTTTTTCTTGCTTATTCAATGATATGTTAGCATGTTTCAGCAAGAAAAGAGACAGATCATCTATCTGGCAACATCAATTTGGATCTAGTAAATTCATGGTTGGTGGACATCCTTCTGGACTTCTGTTCACACTGACATGGCTGGCTCGGTCAAGGCCATTGTGGCATTATGGTCTATTTGGCTGCAACGTAACGCTGTTATCTTAGAGTGGAGTAGGCTTAGGTGGATAATGTTGGGGGAAGTTTTTTTTTCTAATATGTGGTAACTCTGTTCCTTTTTTAAATGAATTTACCTGTTTCTCTCAAAAAAAAAAAAGGTTCTAGTAAGTGGCAATTAACAGACAGTGGAATAGCATTATATAACTAAACCAGATTGCTTGCAGACAAAACCAAAAAAAATAAAAAACAAATTGATTAGACAAGGTTATAACTTATAAGAGGAAAGTTTGGTGATGCACTCATGTAAGCTACACCAAGATAGATTTAGTTTGTAGTGGTTTGAGATAGACCTTGATGCCCTAGTGTAAAAGGGTGAGAACTTAGGTGTTGAGTCTTACATAAGCTGTGGGAGACGATCAAAAAAGTTAGTAAAAAAAACACTACTAGTCATGAGACACTTATTTTATTTGATGACAAAGGATCCACGTAGTTGGCCTCATTTATTATTGGAAAATGCTTTATTATTTATTTGTAATTACCTGTTGAGAGATAAAGAGTTGTCAAGTGTTAATTTAGTCCCACATTACGTGCGACAAATTGTGTGATTTGAATTAAGGCCCATGTATATCCTAGTTTAACCTTAAGAAGAGAATACAAAAATATATCATCTCATAGGGGTCTTCTCCCATGATTTTCTCCACTCTTCATAAGCGGGGTCTCCACTTAAACACAAGTATTATTATTGTCATGCTTTGATATTATTGTCTGTGCTTATTCCGCTTTTATTTATTTCTCAACATGGTATCGGAGTAGGTTATTCTTAGGTTTTATCATTGTGTTTCACATATCATTATTTTTGTCCTTGAGGTTTTCATGGCCAATCTAGGTCGCTCACCATCAAAGATCATTAGAGATCCCCACTCTTCGTTTCCTTGTCCACATCTCCATGGTAGAGCAAAGTTGAAGGAGCAGTTAGTGATGAGAAGCACGCAAAAGGCGATGGTGAAGAAGCCTCTTCAATCCACGCTGCCCCTCCACTACAATGCTTGCCAAAGTCATCGCCCCTCCACTAGTCGAAGGCGCTAAGGCTTCGACAAGTACCCGTCCATCATATGTTTTCATCTTCGTCTCCACTCCATCTTGCGTTGCGTCGAAAGTCCCAATGAGAGAAAGCAAAGATGGTGAACAACCATGGCAACACATGCTGGGGGGCACCTGCAACACCAGCCTCGACACCGCCAACTACGCCATCATCGGCTCCAGACCAATGACTTGATGTTACTCTTCCACGATGGAGCATCGTCGAACAAGAAGGCAATGAATGAAGCGTCAATCTCGCACAAAGGGAGAGATCACGTGCGACAAGTCATGGTGACAATCTATCGTGTGAGATCGTGAGAGATCACGAGATTGCTGCAAGCGTGCCCACCAACTTAATCGTAGCAGTGGCATTCTCCCAACTGCGAGGCATTAGTGGTAGTAGCAGCATAAACGAAGGAGCGGTTATGATGCTGTTGATCGAGGTAGCAACGAGCTTGGCGATGAAGGCAACACAATCTCGCACATGATCATGCAAGATCGGCGTGGTCGTGGCAACAATGATGGAGGTGCGCCAACAGTAATGAAGGAACGAAATCACTGAGATTGATATTTTAGGTTCCCCTGAACCTTATATTTTGTACCTTGTATGACTTTGCCCCGTAGTTCCCTTTTATATCCTTGACACTTCTTAGGATTGCAAAAAACATGAATGAGGGAAGGAATAAAATATAAAAAAAAAAAGAAGAGGACATCAGTAAGAAGAAAAAAAGTTAACTGAAAAAAATGAGAGAAAACAAAGAGAAAAAAAATATAGAGAAAAAAAAGAAAAAAAAATGATAATGATGAGAAGAGCGGAACTCTTCTCTTTGATTTCTTCTCTATTTTGTTTCTTCTTCCATACAAGTATCGGAGTAAGGGGAAGTGTGCAAGTCTCTTTATGTATCCAATATGAGACTCTTTTCTTTAAGGTCCCCACTTTTTTTTTTTTGGTCCCTATACGAGGAAACAAATAATTCCATATAAAAGAGATCACTCTCTAGGTCTCTAAAGGAGAATCTCTCTTTGAGTTTCCATGTGAGAGAGACCCAATCTCTCAGTCTCCATAAGAGACCATCTGTAAAGTCTTCAAAATGGAAGGCACAAGCAGCAAAGCTACCTTCAGCGATTCATCTTCAAACTCTCACCTACACTCGCCTAAAAGTAAGAATAAGGATGGAAGGAAGCTAGTGACTCGATAGTATTAGTTGAAGTTTCATGAGTGTTGTGTTTTTTTTTTTCTTGCCTTATAGAGTAAGGATTTCTTTTGTATAAGCTGAGTATTCGATGCTGCAGCTTAGGGGAAGTGTTGGAAGATAAAGAGTTGTTGAGGGTTAATTTAGCCCCACATTATGTGGGACAAATTGTGTGGTTTGGGTTGCCTATATAAGGCCCATGTATCCCTAAGTTTATCCTTAAGAAGAGAATACAGAAATTTCTCACCCCATAGGGGGCTTCTCCCATGATTTTTTCCCCACTCTTCGTGAGTAGGGTTTCCACGTAAACCCAAGTATTATTATTGTTATGTGTTGGAGAGAAAAAATTATCTTATTTTGGAATAAAACCCTAAGCCTCTTTTATAGAGAGAGGCTTTGGGAAAATTACATCTAACACTCCCCCCTCAAGCTGGAGTATATATATCTAGCATGCCCAGCTTGGAACATAGAAACTCATGACGCTTTCGGATGCTCTCACAGGAGTGCAGATCTATCTTGAAGTGACTAAATCACGTACAAAATGACAATCCACTTCTATATGCTTAGTGTGTTCATGAAAATTAGGATTAAAAGCAATAAAAGGTGCCGAGCGATTGTCACATAACATTGGCACTGGAGTATAAGTAGTGAAACCAAGATCACTCATAAAATTTACTAACCACATAAGCTCACAACTAGTATGGGCCATCACCATGTATTCAGCTTCTACACTAAACCCAGACACTACGTCCATTTCTTGCTTTTCCACTTGACGAGGTTGCCACCCAAGAAAGTAGCATACCCGGTTGTAGATTTCCTATTCTCCAGGGTACCAGCATAATCAGCATTAGAGTATGCATGAACATTTAGATAACTATTGTTCTTCGTAAACAATCATTTCCCCAGGCTTCACCTTAAGTACTTAAGAATAAGGCACACAGCATTCCAATGACTATATCGGGGATTCTCCATATGTTGACTTGCCATGTTAACGGCAAAAGTGATGTCTGGATGCGTAACAATAACATAAAGGAGTTTGCAAACTACACTTTTGTATCTCCACTTGTCCTCAAATAGAGGATCTTCCTCTTCACATAATTTCCGAATAGATTCCACAGGCATCATAGAGGGCTTCACACCTAACATCACAGTTTCTATAAGTAATTCAAGAACATATTTTCTTTGAGATAGCGACATTCCCTTAGAATTTCTAGCACATTCTATGCCCAAAAAATAGCGTAATCTGCCAAGATCCTTAGTAACAAAGGTATCATGGAAAAAGCTCTTCATCTCATGAATCCCACTCATGTCATTTCCTGTAAGCACCATATCATCAACATACACAACTAGAATTACTATACCAGAATCCATCCTCCAGATAAAAACAGAGTGGTCCGAAGTCGATCTAAGAAAATCGATTTGCTGAACAGTTGTACTCAGTCACTTGAACTAGGCTTGTGGACTTTGCTTAAGTCTATATATAACCTTTTTCAGTCTACATACGTTTCCCCTTTTAACCACAAAGCCTGGTGGTTGGGCCATATAAACTTCTTCTTGTAAGTCTCCATAAAAGGAAGCATTTTTTTACATTCAACTGATACAATGGCCATCCCATGTTAACAGGGATAGATAAAATTACTCGAACTGGATTCAACCTAGCAACTGGAGAGGTCAACATAGTCCACTCCATAAATTTGAGTGTATCCTTTTGCTCCCAACCTAACTTTAAGTCTTTCAACTGACCCATGAGGTTGATATTTCACAGTGAAGACCCATCTACAATCCACAACCTTCTTCCCTGGTGAAAGAATAGTCAACACCCATGTACCACGAGAGAGAAGAGCATCCATCTCCACCTGTATAGCCTATCTCCAACCACTATCTTGCATGGCCTCAGTATGATGCTTAGGGACCACCAAGGCAGACAGAGTTGTAGAAAATTTCTATAGTGCTGAACTGAGATAGTCAGTAGACATATAATTAGCCATTGGATGTGAAGTGCAGGATTTTACCACTTTTCTATGAGCAATCGGTCTATCATCCATCTGGCTCTGAGCTGGGTGATGTCTACCTACTCCTCAACCTACATAGTCGGTAAAGGGACAGACATACAGGACTTATGACGCCGATCATATATCTACGAAAACCAGTCAAGAGAAATACCCTCAATAAAGGAATAGGGAGTCTTCTCAATGAAAGACACATTAGCAGACACATAATATCGTCTCCCCACCGAATCAAAATACATGTTCCCCTTTTGGATTCTAAAATAACCTAGAAAAACACATTTAATCGATTGAGGGGACAACTTATCAAGTACGCCAAACAAATGAACAAAATATGTGCATCCAAAAATGCATAATGGCAATGCAAAGGTATTGGCATCAGGCTGTAGTAAGGAGAATGGAGTGGTACCATCAAGTATAGGAAAAGGTAGTCTGTTTATCAAGTATGTAGCTGTAAAGACCACATCTCCCCAAAAAGTTTTAGGAACATTTGTGGCTCACATCATTGTTCAGGAAACATTAAGAAGGTGCAGTAATTTTCTTTCAGCAACACCATTTTGTTGAGAAGTATGGACACCGGATGTTTAGTGAAGGTACCATTTAAGGACAAGAAATCACTAACTTCTCTTTGCATAAATTCTAAAGCATTATTACTGCAAAAGATTTTGATACGCAAAAAATAGAAATTCTGAATCTCATTGAAAACCTTATGAATCACATAGGAAATTTCATATCTAAAAAAGTTGAAGAGAATAATCTTTTCTATCATTACCAAGAAGTCCCTACACCTCTATATAGGTGTGGGAAAAAGTACATCATAAGCCCACTACTCAAAATAAAATAAAATAGCACTCCTTACACACATAAACATAACTCAACAAAAAATGCAGAAAATAAGTTCAAGATAAGTGCCCAAAATCATCCACAAAATACCGATACATATCCCGGTGAACTTTGCAAGGCCCCCAAATATCACAATGAATGACATGAAAAGGAGAATCACATCTTTTATTGTTTCTACACGGAAAAGAAACACGATGATGCTTGCTGAGGTAACAAGCCCCACAATGAAAATTATTTGAAATAGATGACTCAGGAAACATTTTCTTCAATCTAAATGCAAAAAGATGACCCAAACGATGGTGCCATAGGATGGGATCCATAGACACAGAAACAGCACCAACAAACAGGTAAGGAGTGTTGTTGTGGTAGAGTCCACGTTCAATTCCCCACCAATCATCGTACCCATCCAAGTATCCAGAAAATACACAAAATACTCATCAAATATCACTCAGTACTTAAGCTATTTACATAAACAATATACTAAAAACTCATAGGAAACTCTGGAGCACAGTAAACATCAATAAGTCTAAGTCCAAAAAATCAAACTTTACCAACACCAGTAACTAGGGAATAAGTGTCATTCGCCAGCCGAACAGATGTAACATCATGTGTATTATGCATAGACAGAATCACATCCTCTTTACTAGTTAGATGACTGGACGCCCCAAAGTCAACCAACCAGGTAGAAAAAGACAATGTAATTGTAAGGTTGGAAGAACTGATAGTAGATGCAATGAAGCAAAAGTCTATGTTGGCAGGGGCTGACGTAGTAGCATCAGCCTAGAATAGTCATCAGCAGTAAGTGAAGGAAATGATGAAGCAGTAGTGGTGGACACAGGTACAAAGACAAGAACTTGCTTATACAAAGGAGGACCACCAGAGTGAGTCTCCCCCTGAACAACAGCAATAGGAATAAAGCGATTCCTGGGATAGCCAAACTTCGACCAGCATCTGTCAGATGGATGATTTGTGCACTAGCAATGCACATAAGGATCATAGATACAACCTCGTCCTCTACCAGAACCAAGTCCACGACCTTTCCAAGTTGTAGCACCATGACCTCCAGATACAGCAAATGCAGACGTCTTAGCAGAAGGCATCGAAGATTGAAGAGACACAATCCCTGAATGAATAGTATCAGAGGAAATCTTTTGTAGTTAAACATATACAGTCTTCATATCAGGAATGTCATCAAGAGCAAGTCTGTTTTCTCTAGCAAACAAGAATCTAGAATTCAAACCATCAAAGAACCGATAGACCTGCCAAGTCTGTCTATATCCTATCTGCATCTCGCAGCACGTAGGTTGGAACATTGACCTCCTCAAAGAATCCTTCCATCTCTGAGTAATAATCCACCAATGTGGGATCTCCCTAAGTAGAGGACCAAATGTGGCAATACATATCAGACACCCTAACATGATTAGACTTCTGAGAGAATTTCTTTGGCAAGCTCTACCACATATCTTTTGCAATATTCCCGTAAAATAGATTGGCTGCAATATGTGGCTCAATACTATTCATTATTCAGTTTATCACTAGGTAATTATCTTGCTCCCACTTTTCATAAACATCGGAGGGTCTTTAATCAAAATCATCAATCTCTCGTGTCCACCAACAAAAATATAAAACGCCTGAGACCATAATAGATAATTCTAGGCATCGTTTCGTTTAATAGTGGTCCCTTGGACCATCAAGGAAGCCAAGGTAGTCACTGGCTTGCTCTCGAAACTAAAAGAGGTCGTAGCCTTAACCCAAACACTGATATACCAAGTACTTGCAGATCCGAGAATGGGTTTTCAGAACCCAAATCCACGAAACAGAGCGGTAGAACTCGCTCCGAAGGCTATGCGATTGACTGTTAGCATATGTAATCTTTTATTTTCTCTTATTGTAAGGACTATGGGTGTTTTGTCCCTCAGGGACATTTCTATACTTTTGACTCTATGGTCTCTCTCTATAAAAGAGAGCCATAGGGTTTCTAATGAAACTCAGTTATTACAACCAATTTGGTATCAGAGCATCGGTCCTAGACCATGGCTTTCGATATCCCACCCTCAAGGCCTCCAAACCTAAACCTAAATCCCTTTCTCCTCCACTCCATGCACCACCGGTGGAAGCAGCACAGGGCCTCGCATCGCTTCCAGCACATAGGGTGCACCCACGCCAGCGCAAGACCACGCATAGGCGACGGCGATCGAGGGGGCCTCTTTCATGCGTTGGGCAGCGTGCAACTGCATGACACCACCTCGAGCACAGTTGGTTGTGCGCACAACTCGTGCTAAGCGGTGGTGCACCAAGCGAGTCGCGCTGCTAGCACCTAGCAGCGGTGATTCACGCCGCTAGCACCCAGTAGCGGCGATCGGGCGACTACGACGAGCTACCTGACGCGAACCAACACGGCGACGGTGGTGCTCCGGTGACCCAACGGCTCCGAGGTTGATTCTCTACCTGCAGCTTGACCTAAGAAGACTATAGCATTTCTCTAGGGCTACCCTTCTCTCCTATCGCAGGGGGGAATCTCCGTGGGGCCTTCTCGGGTGGTCTCCCCACACCCAAGCTAGGCCAAGGCTAGTCTAAGGGGATTTCTTGTGAAGATGCTGATCTGATTTTTCATGTTTCGGATCCACTTCCAAAATGAGATGCCCCTTTAATAAGAAGAATGCTATTAGCCTAATCTAGCTTTTTGCGATAGCAAGCTTCCATTCCTGTGGTCACTAGAGTTTTCTCCTTTTCCACCAATGAACCCACCCATTTCGAAAGCAGCATACCATTCATAATGTGGAGGTCACAAACTCCCAATCCCCCTTCATCAAAAGGCCTACATATCACCTCCCAAGAAACCATGTGTACTAACCTTAAGCCTTCACCTAGACCTAAGGTTCAGGAAGTCACCCATGTAGGAAGAATATGCATCTGCATATGCCTGAGGTCATGTCTCTGAAGCAAGTATAGTTGGATGGTCTCATATGCTACTAGGGCCACATAGTCAGTCCAACTAAAGGCATACTCACCTACGTATATCCCCAACTTTGAGATAAAGCTCCCAGGTAAATGGATACCTATCTTAACTATCGTTTGTATTATAGTAATTAGAGATATTATAAATTTAGGAAATTGGGAAACTCTATTTTTTATTTATCACTTTCTACTTTCAGGGATATGATTAGATTTGATTTGTTAGAGTTCGTTTCTATTATTAGAAAACCCTCTTTCAATATAAAAAGGGCCAAAACTTGCTTAATGAATACCAACAAAGTTCATTTCTATCCACATGGTATCAGAACAAATTTGATCCTGCTTAAAAAAAAAAAGGGAAAACAACTACCAAAATCCAAAGGGGGGGTCTCGATGGCATCGTCGAGTTTCGTGGCCACCGACAACCCTCCTCTCCGAACAATCCCTCCGATCGCCTCCTTCTCCCTCATCTCTCTCTAAGGGTCTCAAACGACCCCTTCTCTTCGTTGCTGCATCCTGGGCATCGACCAACCCCCCCCCCCACACTTTGTCGCCAAGCCCTATAAAGCACTCCGATGGCCACGCATCACCACCATCTCCCCTTGAATTGTTGTCTCGAGGGCTTCTTTGACTGCAACATTGCCCTATGGGTCAATATCTATTGCACTACGCCTCCTACAAAGTTTCCAGTGTCACCTCTCACTGCTGAAAGGTCCAGTGACTTCAGCGACCCTTTTCTAACCAAGCGACGCTCTGGCAATGCCACTCAGGCCGAAATAGTGCTTCACCAATTGTTCTAGGACGAATATGGTCCATCACCTTACCGTCAGAGGGGTCCAACTACATGAATCCTATGCGATTAGATTCCTCTGTGTGCGTAGTGCACACTTCTCTTCTCACTACTGTCGTCTATGAGGGCGCTACTCTTCTACGATCTTCATGCCTGTGCTTGGTATCGTCTCCTGATTATTACTAATTAGGATCGTCTCCCATTCTACTGCTGCTTGAGATCATCTCTCATTTGCTGCTGCTACTACTACAACCCTACTACTATCATCCATAATTGCTACTTTTGCTACGGTCTACATTTTTTGCAGCTACTTCTACCTACTACTGCTATTGATACTACTTAGGATCATCTCCTACTACCTGACTACTACAGCTCTTAGTTTACTGTGGTTGCTACTTCTGCTACAACCATTCCTACCCCTCCAATCTACTGCCCGTCCTCCAGAAGTGGAGTTGCTTTTGTAACAAGGTAGGTGCTTGAAGTGCGTGGGGGGAGTGTTACAGATATTATAATTTAGGAAATTAGAAAAATATATTTTTGATCTATCACTTTATATTTTTAAGTATATAATTATATTTGATTTGTTAAAGTTTGTTTCTATTATTAGAAATCCCTCTCTCTATATAAAGAAGGCTAGGACTTAATGAATAACAACGAAGTTCATTTCTTTCCATAATAGTACTTAAGAAGTTTGATGCGTTTCGATCTTGTGTTAATTCTATCCTTATAGCCTTTATGTTTGTAATCTTAATTTTTCATATGTTTAGGGCATATGAGACATTTTATCAAATTGAAGAAACATTTAATTACTTATTTTCTATTTAGTTAAACAATGCAAAAACACATACTCAACCCTCATAAGGCATACTTGCTATGAGATGGCCCAGCCGACCAAACATTAAATAGGAGAGGAAGAGCAATCTTATTCCAATAAAAAACCCTACACCTCTTATATAGAGAGGTTCAAGAACAACTATAATACATAACCATCAGAAAATAAAAGGATATGATAATGCCCTCATAATATAAAATAGATCAAAGGGGTATCTCACCACTTCCATCAAATTGGAGCATAGATATCAATCATGCTCAGCTTCGAACAACAGACATCAAAAGCAAAGCATGAAAGGGGCTTGGTAAAAATGTCTGTTGTCTAGTCCTCAAAAGTAAACGAGTGGTGTAGATGACTCCACACTTAATCAGATCCCAGGTGTAGTGACAATCAACCTCAACGTGTTTAGTGCGCTCATGAAATATTAGGAATAAGTAGCAGCACAGTTGTCACACCGCATCTCTATGGGCTCCTCAACCTAAACACGTAAATCATGCAAAACAGATCTCACCTAAATCATCTCTACGACAGTCCGAGACATAACTCGATACTCAGACTCTACACTAGATCTTAAAACAACTCCTTGCTTTTTGCGTTGCCATGTAACTAGGTTCCCAGCAACATAGGTGCAAAAACCAGTGGTTGACTTCCGATTCGCCAAACAACCTGCACAATCTGCATCGAAGAAGCCAACCACCGTCATGGGCATGCCTCTAGAGAAAAGTATGCTACAGCTAGATGCTTTCTTCAGATATCTAAACACCTGCATCACTTCCTCCCAATGTTGTTTAGTAGGCCTATCCATAAACTGACCCAACTTTCCCACTACCAGGGAAAAATCTGATCTAGTGATGGTGAGGTATAGCAACTTTCCCACTAGCTTCCTATAAGATCTGTTGTCCGCAGGTGATGTTGGCAGGCGTAGCCCTCAACATCCCAGTCTCCTACAGTACGTCAAGGGCATACTTGCACTAATAAAGAACAATGCATTCTTCTTGCCACCTCAATACCTAGAAAATATCATAACCATCCTGAGTCTTTCATCGTAATTTTATCAGCCAAAGTCATCTTCACCTCAACTACCTCGGTCTCATCATCACTGATGATAATGAGGTCATCAACATACACCAGGAGCACAATTCCCATATCACTTTTCCGAATAAACAGAGTGATCTATAGAAGATCTCTAAAGACCTATCACCTGTACCACCTCGGATAACTTCTTGAACCATGCACACAAACTCTACTTGAGGCCATAGATAACCTTCCGAAGTCTACACACACACTCCCTATGTCTCAAAGTCGAGAGGCTGCTACATGCAGACCTCCTGAAGATCGCCATACCGAAAGACATTTTTCACATCGAGTTGGAAGAAAGGTCAACCGAATAAGCAGCAACAAACATCAAATATCCGCACCGTCAGTAGGCATGCCACTGCAGAGGTGTAAAAAAAATTCACCCCATAAGTCTAGATGAACTCCTTACAACAAGGAGAGCCTTATGCTGTAAAATAAATCCATCAGGATTGTACTTCAAGGCAAAGACCAAGCGGCAACCAACAACACGAGCACCTGGTGGCAAGGTGGTAAGGTCCCATGTCCCCTTAGAGTGAAGGGTAGCCATCTTATCCTCCATGGCCTATCACCATTTTAGATCAAGCATGGCTTGTTGATACATAGAGGGAACTGTGGAAGCAGACAAGGCAAATGTAAAGAGGCCAAACGACCTCCCCAAGTTGGCACTAGGGGCAGCTCCAACAACCTTGTAACAAGCACAAGTACGTAAGCCTTCCGAATAGCAATTGGAAGATCCACATCATCCATCTCGATCTCCGAAGAAGAAACAGGAGCATCCTCCACAATAAGGACAACACCAAAGGGACCTGCAAAGACATCACTAGAAGTAAAGGCGTCAGTGACATCAGCATGTACCTGAGCCGAGGAGGATGGTGGCATGGGAGGCAGGAGGGGCACTGCCTGTAAGTGACTGGAAATCTGTAGACCACGGGAGGCTCAAGGCACAAGAGGTACAAGCATGGGTGCAGGCTCATCCCCAAACACCAACCGATGCCCACAAGTAGAAAAGTACGAGACTACCTCATGAAAAGTAACATCCACACTAACATAATGCTTCCTGCCTAATGGATCATAGCACTGATATCCTTTTTGGGTACTCCTATAACCCAAAAAGATAATCCGCAGCCCGAGGTGCCAGCTTGTCCTGCCCCGATCCAAGGAGATGAACAAAGGCTACACAGCAAAACACACGTGGTGGCACACAAAATAACTCAGGATGGAGAACCTGCCATGGAATCTTCTCGTGGATGGCAGAGTTCAGCACCTGGTTAATTAAATAACAAGCAGTAACTATAGCATCACCCCAGTACACCGATGGCACATTATGATGGATCAATAATGTTCTAGCCACATCTAAAATATGACGATGCTTTCTCTCAGCACCCCATTCTTTTGTAACATATGGGGGCATGAGGTTTGGTGAATTAACCCATGAGATCTATAAAATGCATCCAATTTGGCATCACAATCTTAACCACCAAAGAAAACTAAGTCATTATTTGCAACACAAAAGTTTCAATCATGACACCAACATTGGATTTATCTTTCAACAAAAATAACCATGACATTCTGAAAAAACCATCCATCATAATTAAATAGTACCAGTGGCCTAGTTGATCAGGAAAAAAGAGTACAATTGGATTCCTAAACATCCATATGAATTAAATCAAAGCATGCAACACTCAAACTGGAACTGGCAGAGTAGCTAGAGCGGTGATGTGTCCCTAACTAACAAGCATCAGAAAGTATCTCAATTGGAGAGAGAGATGTGGTATGACACGTCTGAGACTGTCTAGAAGAAGATGCCTGAGTCGACGACGCCACTATAGAGTTATACCAACACTAAAGGCAACCTCACACTGGGAATATGTCATGCAGAGCCCGACATCTCTTTTTCAATCTTGTAATATATGATCCCATCTCCGATCCGAGATACAACAATGTTCATAATCCATGAACGTATCATCGCATTGTCAGTCTAAGTACCGTATTTCCCAATCTTCGCAGAAGGCTATAACTCTAACAATATGTGTTCCTTATCATAACCCTTTACAGTCGTAAGGAACATTTGAGACCACCATGCATAGTTGGTCTCATCTAGCTAGGAGATCGGGACAAAAATTAGGTTTTTGTAGGTCCCTGCCTTAGTAGCGATATCCAATGTCACTTTTGAACCCTCTGATGATGCCAACGTGCCTTAATAGGGAGGAAAAACTTCAAAATCATATTTGAAAACCCTTATTTCATATTATAAAAATCGCTGCAGAAAGAGATATGATCTTTGGATCATGAAATCCAAGCAAACATAGCCCAGAAATCAAATAAATATCACATCAAAAACCCCTAAGACAGATGTAGTTCATGCTAAGGTGTAGGGAGGCACCCCAGCACAGCCGCCTAGAGGTCTAGTACCCCCCTCGCCACTACCAACAGGGGTAGCACCCATCGGCAACGCTACTGCTGGCTAATGGTAGTGCTATGGCATTGCTACCGCTGGAGGTGGCTGCCGATGGTGGTGGCTGCCCAGCAACAAGAAGAGAGAGAGAGGTATAGAGTGGAGGGGTTTGGAGGGCTTGTTTGGGTGAGATACCATAGCACCAACCTAGGACCACTACTCTAATACCAAGTTGGAGAGAATAAGTACACTTATTCCAATAAGAAACCCTACAACTCTTTATATGGAGTGTAAGAACAATTGCAATACATAACCGTAAGAAAATAAAAAGTTAAAATAATGCCTTCATAATATAAAATAGATCGAAAAGGTATCTCAACACATTACATACTGATTCTTTGAACCATCCCTGAACCCTTTCTAAAAAAATTTCTCCTTAACCTCTCTCGTTCCGTATACACTTTAATTGGAATCTCAAAAGTACAAAGATCGAAAAGGGGAATGCAAGTAGAATATATTTTAGGACCCCCTCCCCACCCCCTTCATCGAATAGTAGACAAGCTTTCCAACCATCAAGCCTCTTTCCTACCTTTTCAATAACCACTCGACAATCAGGATACCATAGTGCACAATCACTAAGGCCTTGTTTGGAGGCTAGTTAAGGGAGGGTTATCCCCTCTCGGAGTTTTTGTTGTTCTTTCAAAAGTTTTTCTCATCAAATCATAACCACCACTCCCACATTTGATATTAAATAAATACCTACTAACATCCTCCACTCCCATTTTTAATATTAAATAAATACTTACTAACATCCTCCACTACCACTTTTAATATTAAACAAATATCCACTACATCCTCACTCACACTTTTAATATTAAACAAATATCCATTAACACCACATCAATACACCAATTATTTTATCCCCCACTTATCACACCACTTATTCCACCACCTAAACAAACACTCTTCTCCACTTATTCTATACTAACCTATCTCTATAGTGTTTTATCACGCATCCAAACGGGTCCTAAGAGGAAGCCAAATACATGCCATAGGAGGAGAGATCTAAGGTGTTTGAGAAATTTATACACATTCTCAGTCCTAATTCATGGCAAAGGAGGCAAAAGAAGATTTCTAATGATTCACTTGAATCCAAAGAATCAACAAATATATCAACCAAGATGTAGATGTTTCCGACCACCTTAGAGGAACCTTCAACTAGGAAATAGTGCCATCAGAGAGCATATTGAAGAATTTGGATGAGATTGACACTTTCCCCACAGCTAAAACCATTAATAAGACCACAATCACATGCTACAAATGTGCAAGTAGCCGGGGCATCAACCACCAAAACAAATAAAAAGCAACATGTAGTTAGCCTTGCCTCATACCTCTCCATGGTTGGACTCAGCCACCCTTTGGCCAACCACTAATCAAAACATAAGGGATTTTTCATAATTCAGCTCTTCATCCAAGAAATCCAAAGCTCTAGGAAGCAATGGTTCCTAAGTATGCTCCACAAAAAGGCCCAATCAAGAGTCATATGCCTTTGTAAAATCTACAAAAGCAAAAATCCTCTTATCCCCATTCTCTTCCGATATGCAACTACCTCAATAGCCATAATCACACTATCCAACATATCTCTCCCCTCTATAAATGCCAAATGAACACGATTCACCAAATCATTCATGACCTCCCTAAGATGATTGACTAAAACTTTGGAGACAATTAAATAAGAGTTAATAGAGAGATAGGCATATAATCTTCAATCTTACTATTGTTTCTTTTCTTTGGGCAACAAGAAAAGGAGAGATTTATTAAATCTCTCAAAGACCATGTTACCCTACTGAAATTCCTCCAAAACAAACATAACATCAGGACAAAGACCTAACCAATGCATTGAGATGCACGATTGCTTCCCTTACTTCAACCTATGAAAAAGGCCCAATCAAAGCCTCATTTTGCTTCACTGCTAAAGCATGTATTTCTCTACCGGTCCATACCCATCTTCTCCTAGGTCTTTTCTTTGCGATGTTTCTAAAATGCTCCAACACTTGTGCCCCAAGTTCCTCTTTACCACTACATTCCCTCCCATTGACCAGCGTTTTACTCATTAGATTCCTCCTCCCATTAGCAACCATATGATAGCATCACCTTCCTTAAACCAAATCTACCACGATCTTTGCCTTCATTCAACCTCTTCTTTAAATCTTCTTTTGGCAACTACTTGTTCATAGACTTTTCTAGAATTCTATTCCTCCTAAGAGCCCGGAGCCCTCTGCTTTGTCAATCGTTACTTTTTTTGGGCCAACATGTCTTGCTTAAGCATCTTTTTTATAGGTAACAAAGTGTGTTTCTTAGATCTTTCAAACTTCCATGCCATTTAAGGCATAGACAATCCATCCTCAACCGCTGTCAATGCATACCAAACAGCCATCATTTACCATGCTCTTTCAAATTTAAAATAAGTGGATGACCTTAACTCATTTGAACACCAATGCAAAGGCATGTGGCCTACAAAAGGTCTTGGCACACCAACAACACCAAATAGAGTAAAGATTTCCATAAAGGTGCACAAAATTATATCAATCTTCAACTTAGACATAACTGACACTGCTATGACAGGTACAATAACAGTTTGAAGGACCCATCTCCTGTAAGGCCAATTCAGCAATCAACCTGAGAACCAACATTAGTCCTACCTCTGTCGTCAGGTCTACCCGTAATAGTGGTGTTGAAGACTCCAATGACTAAAGACCTCTCTCCAAAATAGTTCGCAACCTATCTGATGTTGCCCCAAAGTTCCGATCTTAATTCAACCAAAAGTAGCCCATAAAACAATGCCACACCAACTATCAAAGCATTAGATTTTCTCTTTAAGATCACAGTCCCAACATGCTGACAACACCATTCAAATTCAGCCACAAAATACCCACTTCCCCAGCTAAGTACACCTCCAGATCTGCCCTTCGCATTCAAAGAGACAGGCTATCAAATTTTTGGCCAAGAGAGTGAAGCACCAAACTATCAACGTTCTCCAGCTTAGTTTTTTTAAGAAGCATCAAATCAACCCCCATTCAGCTAAATACTCCTTCAAATCTGACCTCTTATTCAGATCCCATAACCCCCAAACCTTCCAAGACAAAATTTTCATGATTGGATGTGTTGATTCCCTCTCCACCTTTGCTCACCGCAACATGTGCCCACAGTCGCTGCCACCTCTACAACTTTCACCTCCAGACTGGGTGACAAGAACAGTAGTCGGACTTCTGATCGCCCCATCCAATCGAGCAGCAAACTCATCACAATTTGTCCCCTCGCCTGCACTGATGTCCTCACCAACAATGCTGATCACATGACCTTTCACCACTGCAGTGGGCAATGAAGCCTCACCACTGCACCCCTACATCATCGCCATGGCTCCTTGCCAATTACACCACCACATGCTTCGCTGGGTCAAAACCAGATCCACCTACTCCATCATAGAAGCCCCAATCCAACAAAAGAACCCCAAAGCCAAGAAAGGGTGGCAAGCGAAAATATTTCCCAGGGCCAACACGGGCCCATCATCACTCAAACCAAGAAAAGAGAAATCAGATCTCAAAAAGGATGGTACATACCGAATCCGGAGACATCTTGAATAGCCCATTTTTGGCATTTATAAATTCTCCTCGTCCACGTCAATGGAGATTTCGCCTATATCCAAACGAGCAAATTGACCAGCCACAATCTTGCTTTATTTACGGCACCATGATTGGGGAACTTCCCATTGCAGCCCCTAGATTTGCACAACCCTCATCAACATGCACGTCAGCACCTGTACATGCCACCAACATGGTAGATTCATCTCCTCTCCGCTTCCGCAACCTCTCTTGCTCCACCTCTTCCCTGCCAGCTTTAAAAAAGACTAAGGAGTCTCTCAATGCAAAGGTAGAGAACCCCCACAAATAACCTTTGAGCTTTCATTCAAGAAGAATCGAACTAACCATGTTGATACCCCAGCCTGCAAAACAGTCACCTTAGGGATATCATCCAAAGTAGCGACCTCCAAGGAGATCTTCACCCATCATAGGTCAGCCCCTCTAGTCTAAGTCCTTCCAATGTTTTAAGTCTAGAAAAGGCTACCACCAATGACTCCACCACCTCGAGCATCCATAGGTGAAGCATGATCTCCATCAAAAAAACATTGATCATCCTTCTTGCCAGTGGCCGCTCCTCCAATGTATCATCCAGGGAGGCTAGGCACCTTCACCTGACCTTACTTCCCAGTACCCAATTATAACAAACCACAACATGTCAAGAACTTCATCGCAACATCCATGCAAAAGAATTTCTAGCATCATTGATCGGAGAGACTTTCACGTGCATTCTTCGTTGCACCTAACCTCACAACCTCCTCTTGAATAGACAATCAAGAAGAAGACCCATAAGTATATCTTGTACAAGGCCCTCTCAAGTTACTATTATACCAATTTAAGAGATGGTGACCAAGGTGCACAGACCACCACTATTGAACGCCTCCATTCTTGCAACTCTCTGGCACTCAATCTTAGCCAGCCACCCCTTCTGTCACCAACGAAGCCCTTCTTTAGGCAATTCCACTACTTATGACCCATCTATAGATGAGGCACGCTACGAGGTCACAAGAAGCACCAGCAATGCAATTGTGTGCATGGCAATGACAACATACAGGTGGATCTCCGTTGCTCAAGGGAGGCCTTCTCACCCCCACGCTGCTTGCAACTCCTAACAAACCTAGATCTCCTCCTTTATGATCACCTCCGACCTTACCTAGCCTGTTCTCCCTCTCTTTCTCCCTTACCTCTGTCTAGCCTATAAGTATTGCTAGAAGTACTTGTTTTCTTCTTCACAATTTAGTTGCTAAGGACTTTATCGAGTCATATTTGCATTCATTTGTTCATATAAAAGTCTTCATATTTTTATAGTTATATTTTAACCTACTTAATTTAAGTGGGAGGAAATGTTAAAATCTAATTATCAAATGACCCAACACATCTTTATATCGAGGAAAGTTATTGGGTAAATAACAGTATATGTCCAACATAAAATAAGAAATAACAAAATAGGGTATAAGAGAAATATAAACAAAGAGTATTTTAACACTCCCACTCAAGCTAGAGAATAAATGTCAATCATGCTCAGTTCGGAACAATAGTCATCAAAGGTAGCATGAGGAAGAGGCTTTGTGAACATATCAGATGTCTGGTCCTCAGATGTGACAAAAGTAGTGCACAACATCCCACACTGAATCAGGTCTCTGGTGTAGTGGTAATCCACCTCAACATGCTTCATGTGCTCATAGAACATAGGATGGTTGGCTATATATGTAGTTGCCTTATTATCACACCTCATCTCCATACGCTCCTCTATCTGGACATGCAAATCACGCAATAAAGACCTCACCCTACAATTGTCTGGCCATGGCCTGATACTCTGACTCGGCACTAAGGGTGAAACCACTCTCTATTTCTTGTTCCTCCATGTAACCAGATTCCCTGCCACAAACGTAAAAAATCCACTTGTACAAAACCCAGTAGTGGATTTTCTATCAGCAACATATCTTGCATATTCAACATCAGAATATCCAACTACTGTCATAGGAGACCCTTTCTGGAATAGGATCCCACGTCCAGGTGCCTTCTTCAAGTATCTGAGCACCTGCATAACTACCTTCCAATGTAACTTAGTCGGCTTCTCCATGAATTGACTAAGCTTTTCCACAGCCAAAGCAATATATTGTCTAGTAATCGTCAAGTACAAAAGCTTCCCAAATAGCTGCCTGTAGGATCTACTATCAACATACTCCACTTGTTCATCATAGAGATACACCTTGGGGTCCATAAGAATGTTGGTTGGCTTGGACCCCAACATGCATGTCTTTTGTAGCACATTTAAGGTATATTTGTGTTGAGAAAATACAATGCCCTACTTGCTTCTACCCACTTCTATGCCCAACAAATATTGGAGCTGACCCAAGTCCTTCAGAACAAACTGCTCAACCAAGGACCTCTTGACCTCAACTATTCTAACTTTGTCATCACCGGTAATGATGAGATCGTCAACATAGTCAAGCAGTGCCACAATTCCACTCTCAATCTTTCTGACAAAGAGAGAGTGATCTGAAGAAGATCTCTACAATCCCATCTTTTCCACCACCTCGAAGAGCTTCAGGAACCAAGCTCTCAAACTCTACTTAAGGTCATAAATGACCTTCTTCAACCTGCATACACACTCCCCCTAAACCTTGAACCTAGGGGGTTACTGCATATATACCTCGTCCTAAAGATCGCCATAAAGGAAGGAGTTCTTCACATCAAGTTAGTAAAACATCCAATCCTTGTGAGCAACAACTGAGACAAGTATCTTGACTGTGGACAGGTGAGCAATTGGAGAGGTGTCAAAGAAGTTCACCTCGTACATATGAGTGAACCCATTTGCCACCAACCAAGCCTTACACCTTTAAATAGACCCATCAGGGTTGCATTTCAAGGCAGACCCAACGACATCCCACCAAGCGAGCACCAATAGGAGGAGAAGTCAGCTCCCAAGTTTGTCTACTGCGAAGTGTGGCCATCTCATCCTCCATGGTCGTACGCCATTTTTGATTAAGGCCTGCTGACATGTGGAGGGAATCTCTGTAGTGGCAAGAGCTATGGTAAATAGCCCAAATGTCTTTCCCAGATTAGTTGTAGTTGCCACTCCAACAACATGATATTGAGCACGAGTGAGGAGCCTTCCTAAAAGCAATAGGAAGGTTATCATCCGAAATACCATCACCAGGTCCTGCACCATCACCACTAGAAGCATTGTCAGATACCTCAACACATACCTAACTCAGGGAGGATGGTGAATCTAGAGTGGGGGGGGTGTGTTTCCTGTAGATGACTAGCAACTGAAAAGTAATTGGTGGATCTCTGAATCTCTAATCATCAGTGCTACTGTCAGGTGCTGAACTGCTCACAAGTGCCTGACTACTCAGCCTCAGAAACCAACTGTCATGCTTCCAAAGAGAAATAAAGGATGGATTCATGGAAGGTAACATCAGCACTCACATAATGCTTCCCAGCAACAGGATCAAAGCACCTGTACCCCTTCTGTGTCTGTGAATAGCCAAGGAAGATACACTTGACTACTCTATGTGCTAACTTGTCCCTTCCCAGTCCCAGTAAATGCGCAAAGGCATCCAAATATTTGAGGTAGCTAAAATAAATCTCTGTCTGGGTACAAAACATGCCATGGTGTCCGCTCATGTAACACAGAGGATGGCATTCTATTAATTAGATAGCAGGCAATAAGAGCAACGCACCCCAATACAAGTGTGGTACACAATGATGAATCAGGAGAGTACAAATCAAATCCAACAAATGTTTGTGTTTCCTTTCCGCTACACCATGTGCGGACAAGATGTCTAATGTACAATACCATGAGACCAGTAAAAATTAGCTAATCTAGTAGTGCAAAATTCCAAAGCATTACCAGATCGCACAATCTTTACCATAACTGAAAACTGATTCTTTATTTCTAACAAAAAAGTCTCAATCACATATCCAACATCGGACTTATTCTTTAACAAAAATAGCCATGACAAGCCAAAGAAATCTATAATGACCAAATAATATCTATTTCCTTGTCAGGAATCCGACTAAGGCCCCAGACGTTCATGTGGAGCAACTAAAATATAGCAGTAGTCCTTGGTGCAGTACTCAAAGGGAAATGAGGATCCATGGTGCTTCCCCAACTGACATGTGTCACAGTGAATCTCAGTGGTGGCAGAAATGTGCGTGATGATGCATATGAGCCTATCCAAAGAAGGGTGGCCTAGGCGACGATGCCACTGCAAGGCACTCCCAGCAACAGAACTCACTGAGGCAAGCAGCATTAAGTGGAGTCTGGACTAGCCAATACACACCCCCTCTTTGTGTCCACCATTCGTCCTCCCTGTCAATTTGTCCTAAAATATGCATCCAAGTTCATCAAATATAGTACGACAGTGGAGCTGCTTTATAATCTTACTAACAGATAACAGATTCAATGAAAAATCAGAGACATAAAAGGCATCAGGCAATGTCATAGTAAGAGTCCATGCCACCTCCCCCTAACCCCCAATCTGCGCATATTTGCCATCAGCAACCTATACAGTCCTGCCACAGGGTTTAGACAGCAATCCACCAAAACACCCCTGATCTACTGACAAGTGGTGTGAACCACCTGAATCCACCAACCATGTCATACCTACAAAAGTCTGGGCACACACATATATACCTACAGAAGTCTGTCATAAAAGGCAGCAGTCTCAGTGGAAGTGGTAGCTGGCTCCCGAGTCAGTTGATAAAGATGTAGCAATGCATCATAGTCAGCCTTAGGAACTGGGACAACATCAGTCATATCCTTAGTAGTCAAAGTGGCTTGGTTAGCCATTGAAGCTCTTCCATGTTTGACCCAGCAAAAAGCCTCCACATGACCAACCTTACCACAATAGGTGCAAGTAGTGCGAGATCTCCCAAAGGCACCACGTCCTCTCCCAGGTCCCCAAGTAGAGGGTGCTCCCCTACCACCTCGTCCAACAGTAGCAGTAAGGTCGGAAGCCTAACCAGTCTCTCCAGTCTGTGGCACAGCCACATAATACAGCTTAGACGGCTATAGACTTCATCTCAAGTAGGAAGCTCTGACAGGGTGAGAATCTGAGAACTGGCAGCAGTGTCTTTTGAACTAAGACCAGACAAGAACTGGTGCACACTCGCCTCTCTACGGTACTCTCTCTGCATGACATGTGCACACTGGCCGACAAGCATTATATTTCTCCTGAAGCCCTTTAAGGGTTGAATAGTACTAAGACAAAGATTTCCCTTCCTGCTTCAATTGGGACAATTAATGACTAATTTGAAAAACTAGAGATGAGTTTTTTCATGAGAATGTGTCACGAAGATTATCCCACAGCTTTGGCGGTCGGGTAGTACATAATCTCGTCTCCAATCCATGGGATGATGCAATTCATTAACCACGCCTTCACCATTGCATTGTCCTTCCATGTGGCATTCTTTCCTATCTTGTCAGTAGGCTCAAGCTCCAAATAGAATGTGTTCCTTATCATGACCTTCAACTATCATCAGAAACATCTGAAATCATTTGGGATAATTGGTCTCATCCAACTTGATGATTAAACCAAAAAATGGGCTCTTATAGGCTCCTGACTCAGGAACAACACCCGATGTCACTTCCAAAGAACTGGAACTCGCCATAACTTGCCTTGCAAACAGGAAAACATGCGGAATATGAGATCTGAAAAATTTTTCAGACAATGCAGTACATTACGAGGGATAGATTAGGCCTTAAGTGTGGAAATCCAATACTCTTGCAATCTGAAATCCACACTCAATGCAAGAGAAACACCCCCTACACGATGTTGCAAGGTGCGCAAGGGCCTAAGGGATGCCCAACTCACCCTCATGCAGAGGCTCACTTCCTTAGGCCATTGCGAGTGCTGCCGTTGGGGGCTGCTCTGCTCCTACGCCGCCGATAAGCATAGCCTACGAGCCCTACAGCCCCCCCTCCACCACCGACATTGCTGCTACTATTGCTGCTCCCCCGCGTTGCCTCCTACCAGTGACAAGAAGAAAGGGGCGGCAGTAAGGAGAGAGTGGCGACGGTGAGGAGAGAAAAAGGGGCTTTTGGGTGTTAGGGTTTCGAATGGATTTTTTGATGGGATATTTAAACCTTGCCTAAGATCGCGCTCTGATACCAAGTAGAAGGAAATGTCAAAATCTAATTATCAAATGACCCAACACCTCTTTATGTAGAGGAGAGATATTGGGTAAATAACAATGCATGTCTAACATAAAACAAGAAATAACAAAATAAGACATAAGACAAAATACCAGGAGTAACAATTTATATATAAGCATTGAAAAAAAAGATTAAGTCATCTACACTTTACCATGTTAAACGGACACACTTTACATGTCATATTTGAATTAGAGATGGGCATTTTAACGTTAAAAAAGTGATAAGGCATATTACCATATGTTAACACTAGTGTAGTTTTCGGAATAAATAATTGCAGATTTTTTTGACATATTAAGTGATCATGTCTCCCAGTTCATCCTATGTAACCTAATACTAAGCGATCTTTTTCCTTAAGTAACCTAAAACTCCAAAGAGAACAACTACAACCAAGCCTTTTCCTACATTAAGTCAAGCAACTACATGAAAGCCCATTACTTAAATCCAAAAAGCCAAAATAATTTCTAATACTTTCCTTTCAAAATCTTATCTCCTGCCCCTCTTTGGAAGCTAAATATCTAATTTCTTACATCTCAAGATCGGCACATCACAAAGTCATCTAAGTTAAAAGAAATTATTATTGTACTGAAACAAGAAACCCTAATCTACATTATATAAAGTATTAATGGAACAAATTACATATGTACCCTTGAATAATTAAGAAAGGACAAAATACGTAATACATAAATAAGTAAAAAAATGAACTATAGATGCCTCTGAACATTCCCTCTTAAGCTAGAGTATAAATGTCAATCATGTTCAACTTGAAACAATCCCTACTGAACAAGGTCCATAAAACTGCCTTCGTGAAGATATCAATAGCATAATCTTTTAAAGAAACATGAGTGGTACGGATAAGTCCTCATTGTATCAAACCTCTAATATAGTGACAATTTGTGTCAACATGCTTTGTACACTTATGGATTTATTAGCAATGTAGGAAGCAACTCAGTTATCACACCGCATCTCCATAGTAGATTCTACCAGGACAGCAAGCTTTATGAGACAAAGAGTATCACATCAATCCACAATTGTCTAAGCCATAATCAAATACTCTCTACATCTAACTGTAACACCATGCCTATTTCTTATTACTCTAGGTCATCAAATTTCCAACCACATCGGTACAAAATCCATGTGTAGACTTTCTATCCATAGGACAGGCAGCATAATATGTATATGTATATGTCACAATATCGAACGAATACCCTTCGTAAACAGCAAATCCCTTCTCGGGAAGTTCAAATATCTCAATACCATCAATATCACATCCTAATGAACCTTAATAGGCTTGTTCATAAATAAATTCACTTTTTTAATAGCAAATGAGATCAGGTCGAGTCATGGTGAAAGACAAGAGCCCTGAAACTATGCATCCATACTCGCTGAGTATGTTGGTCTTCATTGTATCATCATAGAGATGTGCCTTTAAGACCATAGGAGTATAAGCTATCTTGGCACTAAACATTCTTTTTGCAATAAATCTCTGGCATATTGTCTACAGGAAACTTTTATTCCCAAGGAATATCAAAGATGACCAAAATCTTTAATGATAATGCCAGTCCCCACATTGTCCTCTACACAAACAAGGAATGATCTGAAGATAATCTACAAAAGCTTAAGGTCCCTACCACCTCAGATAGATTTTGGAACCATAACCTTTGACTCTGCTTCAAGCCATAAATCACCTTGCAAAGGTGACATACTATCTAACACGAAGGTGACATACCATCTAGCACTACCATGAGGCTTAAAGCTTGGTGGTTGCTATATGTAAATAGGTCACCATAGAGTAAGACATTCTCAACATCTAGCTAGTGAAAGAGGTCGATACTATTCTACTACCACTAAAATCAAGATCCTAATGGTGAGTTGTGCCACTACAAAGATATCCACCCATATGTCTAGGTGAATCACTTGGCAATAAGCATAGCCGTGTATATCACATGACAAATCCATTTAAATTGTGTTTTCGATAAAAACCCACTTAAACCCTACCATTATGGCATTAGATGGTGGGTTAGTAATTCCCCATGTACCTTGAGAGGTACAAGTAATCTCTCCATAACCCATCTCCACCATAGGTCAATCTTTTCCATGTGACATATTTGCCAATCAACAAATGATGATCCACCACAGTGATGTGAAAACTGCCTAAAGAATATCCAATTAGCAAGGATGCAGGAATGGGCACGGGCGATAAAGCGAAGGAAATTTTCCCAAAGGAAATCCAAGACATGCTCAAAAATAGGATGCACGGTATAACTACAGGGAGCCTTTCTCAAGGGTATCAAGACTAATCTATCATCATGATTATCACTATCAATCAACTGCTCCTTTGCAGCAAAGGTATTTGGCACCTAGGTACTTTAAGTATCACTCACCACTACCTCATCAATACCCTTAAAATCTGTGCTCACCTGTAAAGACAATGGTTGTGCAAACTCAGATACGGCAAATAACAACCATAAACCACTGGGCGTCACAGTACCTAGGAGGATCTAAAGTGACTAAGATTAGAATTTCCTCCAATGGTACAAAAGGAACAAGCATAGGCACCATATTCACATGCAACCCTCCGACGAAGTAGGGAACAAACTTAAAAAACATCACATCTTCACTAACATAATGGTGACGTTAAAGAGGATCATAATACTAACACACCTTTTGTGGCCTAGAAAACCCTAAGAAGATACTTTATTGCTCTAGGAGCCAACTTATCCGTGGGAGGACCAACAAGATGAATAAATGCCATGCATCCAAATACATAAGGCTAAACAAAGAATAACTCTCCATCTAGATATAAGAGTTGTATTAGACTTTGTTTACGAAGCATCGAGAATGGCATGCGATTGATAAAATAACAAGGATTTCTCCCTAATATGTAACAACATCCAAAATGTAAAGTGCAGAATGTCGACAGGTGGTATGAGAAATTATCATTTAGGACTTATAGAAATCACATAGAAACATGATACAAAACTATTTTAGTTGTTGCACCAAACTATATTTCATCTCCAAAACAAAATTCCCAACAATCATCTCTACATCTAACTTCTACTTTAACAAAAGTGCCCAAGTCAAACAAGAGTAGCTATAGAAGCAAATGAGTATTGCACGGGAAACCCTAGATGCCTTTATACCACAGGACAATTACAACACATATCCCTATATAGTCATAAATAACAAAAAGGCTCAACATTCTCCCTCAAACTTGAGCATAAATGTCAAACATACTCAACTTGGAACACAAGTAATCAAATCAAGATGCTACTTTTCAAAAAAAAAAGTAATCAAGATGCTTCCCGAAGAGAACCTTAATGAAGATGTCAACCACTTGGCCTTTTGTAGAGATGTACGGGGGTAGATATTTTCCTGGCAAGTACAGCATCTTTGACAAAATGACAGTCAATCTCAATACGCTTTGTCCTCTCATGAAAAGTCTGATTATTAGCAATAAATGTGATGGTTTTATTATGACAAAACGTAAGAATATGACCGCACACCAAAATCATGCAGAATGGACTAAACCTAAAGAAGTTCGCAGGTTATATGAGCCATAGCTCTGTACTCAGACTCTGCACTGAATCTAGATATGGCATTCTATTTCTTGCTCTGCCAAGTAACTAGATTTCCACCCATAGGTACAATAGCCAATGGTGGACCTCAGATCTTCATGAGCCCCAACATAGTCTGCATCAGAGTACCCACACACATCAAGGTGGCTATGCTTCTAAAAAGATAGTCCTTTTCTAGGAGCATTCTTCAAGTATCTCAACACCTGACAAACTCCTGCCCAATGCATCTCTCTAGGTTCCGACATAAACTGAATAAGGCACCCTACATCATAGGCGATATCTACCTTAGTAAGAGTCAGATAAAGAAGTCTACCTACCATCACGCAATATATGGTCACATCTTCCGAAAGTAGACTGTCTGAGTCTGCTAAAAAACAAAAGGATCTAGTGGAATGCTTGTAGGTTTGCATCCTAGCATACCTACCTCTCATAGTATATCAAGTACATACTTTCTCTAACAAAGAATAAGTCCCCCATCAATATGATGCACCTCAATTCCCAAGAAGTAACTAATCAGTCTAATCCTTGATAACAAATTGAGAGTGCATGCCTTGGTGGACTGAATGCCATCCTTGTCACTCCCTGTAAGCAAGGATTTAAAAAATATGAGGCAGAACCGAGGCGGTTTAACTTCATCGAGGCGAGGTGTAAGCCTCAATTTTTGGATGGAAAATAATAGAAAATGACAAATATATATTGTTAAGTGCTAATAATAAAAAATAATATAAAAAAATACTTTCATACTATTTTTGCTATATCAACATTCAAATGTCCATTACTAAATATTATTACCTCGTAGTATACACAATATTCACATATAAACTAATATAACAAAATTTAAATACACATATATACCACACAACATGTAAACTCTTCAAAAAAATCAAAATACTAGTCACATAATATTACTAAAAAAACTAAAACAATATTAAAAATATTTTTTTGAGACAATAATAATAAAAAACATGTAACAATAAGATTTAAATAAATACTCACCACATAGCCTCTTAAAAAAAGCCAATTCAGTGATCATATAATATGTAAACTAACTACATAAAACATTCAAGCATTACTCTAACATAAAGGTACAGTTAACAAAAAAAAAATGTAATGTGTAACCCAAGAGAGATCGAGACTCCTACCAACAACAAGAAGTGAGGTCAAGACTTGAAACGAAAAGGGGGCAACGATGGGCAATGGATGGGGGGACAAATTGGTAAGGGGTGGTACATAGGGGAGATGACCGACAATTGGCGATACAGCAACAGCCATCGAAAATGGTAACGGAGGAGTCTAAAGATGGAGAATAACTCACAACAATTAAGGGTGATGGATTTTTTAGGGCTTGAGAGGTTAGGGCCATTGTTTGGGGTCAGGTGATGTGTATAGGATTTTATAAAAGGATTTTATTTGCTTTATTAGGTCATATGCAACTCACATGACCTCCAAATGTGAACTTTCAACTAAGACTATAGCCTCGATTCCGCCTCATCACCCTGCCTCGACACACCGAGGTGCACACCTCACATCGTAACCCTAAGGCTATAGGCTCGAGGCGAGTTTCTTCCGTCTCTCCTCAAGACGTACGCCTCAACCACCTCAAGGCTAGTATTTTAAGACCATGCTTGTAAGTAATATGCCATCCACAAATCCAATAAAATCACTAAACTAGTCATCCCATGCAAAGTGAAAACTAAATGATCTAAGAATGATTTAGTAAAACCAAACTCCTAAACTGCTTTACTAAACCTCTGGAACCATGCCCTCGGACTTTGCTTCAACCCATAAATTACTTTCTTCAACATACAATCCTTTTGGCACTCCCCGAGTAACAAATCCAAGAGGCTACTACATTTAGACTTCTTCATAAAGATCACCATAAAGGAAGGTATTTTTGATATATGGCTGGCCAGTCTTTGTTAACAGAAAGAGAGTATTCGAACAGAACTAAGGTAGCTATTGACGGAAATGTCTCAAAATAGTCGATACCAAAGGTCTATGTATAGCCTTTGGCTACCAAACGAGCCTTGTCGGTAAATAGAGCCATCATGAAGACACTAGAGGGCAAACAGCCACCTGCACCCATAACTATAGCACCATAGGGTAAGTCCACCAACTCCCATGTGCTACAAGACTGAAGCATTGTCATCTCATCCTCCATAGTCACTTTCCCGACAAGATGCTAGAGAGCCTCCGAATAACTACAAGAAACTTGATAACTATCCACAACCATAGAAAATATTGAGCCATAACAGGTAATCTATCATAAGACATGTTGAAAGGGAGAATAGCAAGCACAGAATCATTAGGCCTTCCAGTGAGCGATAAGAAGGTCCAAGTCAAACCCCTCTAAAGAAGGGATTACGTGATCTCCAACAAATTCAGTAGGACCAACAGAGTCATAAGCAAGGATGGTAGATAGTGGTTCTACACTGGGTGGAATAGTATCACACCTATGGAATGTCTTGGGATAGAAGGATGGTGGTAACTGAGGTGGCTCAAAGGTACTTGATATAGATAATTATTGTGGATAGGATGGCTCAGAGGGCCCTGGTATAGATGGCTATTATGGATAGGATGACTCAGAGGGCCTTACAGGAGATGCAGACAACACAGGTAAAGGGATATCTTGCAAAAGTGGAGAATGGGAGCTCTTTATTTGAGGTTGATAATAGAGAATCTCCTCAAAGAAAGTAACATCAGCACTAAAATAGAACTTGCGAGCCACAGGGTCAGAGCAACAATATCCCTTTTGGGTACGCGATTACCCCAGAAAAATGCACCTAGCAGAGCGAGGCGACAACTTATTCACCTTGAATAAGTGGACAAAACAAACACAACCAAACATAGCAAGAGTGATATGAAAAAGATTGCAATCAGAAAATAATATAAAATAAGGTATCTTGCCCTAAAGAATAGAGGATACCCTATTAATAAGAAATGCAGTAGTAAGAACATCATTTGTCCAATACTGGGATGGGGCATGCATCTAAAATATGATAGTCCTACCACATCAAGTGTTGAAGTTTGCATTCAACTACCCCATTCTGTTGGGAGATATGAACACGAGAAATTTGGTGAATTACTCCTAAAGAAGTAAAGAAACCAGTCATACTAGCATTCACAAACTCCGGGCCATTATCACTCCAAAAAACATGAATAATAGATGAAAACTAACTCTTTATTTCAAAAACGTTCTTAACAATTATAAGTGTTTCAGAGTTTTCTTTCAATATATAAACCCAAGTGACACAGATACAATATAGGTATTAAGTTGATGAGTCATACGATGAAACTTTGGAAAAGAATAATTGAAAGAAGGGTGAGGCAAGTCTCTATGGTAACTAAAAATCAATTTGACTTTATGCCAGGCAGGTCTACTATTGAGGCAATACATCTCTTGAGATGTATGATGGAGACATACAAAGTGAAGAAAAAGGATTTACATATGATTTTTATTGATTTAGAGAAGGCCTATGATTTTGTCCCAAGAGATATCTTATGGAGAATTTTGGAGAAGAGACAAGTGACAGTTATATATATCAACCTCATAAAGGATATGTACTATGGAGCAGCAGCTTGTGTAAAGACTAAGGATGATTTGACAGACTACTTTGATATCACCATTGCTCTGCATCAAAGTTCGACTTTAAGCCCTTATCTTTTTGCCTTAGTCATGGATGAGTTGACGAAGTATATTCAAGTTGAGGTGCCTTAGTGTATGCTTTTTGCTGATGACATTATGTTGGTTGATGAGACAAGAGATGGAGTGAACAAAAAAACTTGAGCTTTGGAGAGAAGCCCTGGAAGATAAAGGATTACGCATAAGTAGGACGAAGACTGAGTATATGGAATGCAAGGTTAGTAGTAGAGGGAACAATGAAGGGATTGATGTAAAAATTGGAGAAGAGTGCATTCCAATGAAAGATATTTTTAAATACTTGGGATCCATTTTCCAACATGATGGTGGAATTGATGGAGATGTTACACATAGAATTAATGTAGGGTGGTTGAAATGGAGGGGTGCTTCTGATGTTCTCTGTAATAAGAGAGTTCCTTTAAAAGTCAAAGGAAAATACTATCGAGCTGTGGTAAGACCAACCATGTTGTACGGTTCTGAATGCTGGGCTATAAACTATAGGCATGTACAGAAGATGTCTGTGGCAGAGATGAAGATGTTAAGATGGATGTGTGGTCATACAAGAAAGGACCGTATTGCAAATGAGTTTATTAGAAACAGGGTTAGGGTGGCACCGATAGAGGATAAAATGAGATAGACCCGCTAAGATGGTTTGGACATTTACAAAGAAAGCCACTAGATGCTCCAGTTAGGAGATGCGAGAAGTTGGAGGCTGAACCCGCTAAGAGGGGGCGAGGAAGACCAAACAAGTGTTGGAAGGAAACTATTAAGTATGACGTCAATTACTTGAATTTAAGTCCTAAAATGGCTGAAAATCTCTCTGTGTGGAGGCAAAGAATTCATATAGCCGACCCCACTTAGTGTGGGAAAAGACTTGGTTGTTGTTGTACACAGATACAATCATCAACCAAAAGAAGAAAATATCTAAAATCCTGAGACTCCAGACTCTACAAGGTCCCCATAAAGTAGCATGAATCAAATCAAATGAAGACTCAGCTTTCTTATTTATACTACAAGGACAAGAAACTCTATGATGCTTGTCAAGTTGACAGGCACCACATCAAAAAGACTCTAGAAACTATAGTTGTGGAAATTGACAACACAACTTGGATACTCGGGTGACCCAGACGTAAATGCCACTGTAGAGAAGTAGTAGCGAAAGTGGCAACACTAGATGTAGATGGTAGGCTAAAGTAGTATAAACCATCCCACTCAATTCCTCCACCAATCCGCTTTATCATATGGAGATCCTGCAAGAAAAAAAAATTGATCATAAAACACTACCCGACAATGCCTTAGTAATGTCACTGATGACATAAGATTCAAAGCAAATCTTGGAGCATATAAAACATCAGTCAGAGACAAGGATCTTGTACATGATATATCTCCACAACCAGTAATAGGAGATCATGAACCATCTACCACTTACAAATGGAACAGACTAGCCAGAGATCACAATGAGGAGAATAATGTCGCATCACGAATAATATGAGAAGCACTTCAATCTGCCACCCAATCTAGAGCACGTGACCCAACAAACATTATTGCAGTACCTACTGATCTAACAACCGATGCCTGAGCAAAAGATGATGCCTATGACATCGTCAGTCGATCATATTCCTCTTTAACAATGACCTAGGATGAAAAAGTATCCCCATCCTGGAGGTCCTCTGCTCCTGTCAACATCTAATGAGCATGTGGACCCTAGCCTGGTGAATAACCATGCTTAACCTAGCATCAGTCAATGGTGTAACCAAGTTAGTGGCAGTGCTCACATAAAAGACCACCATGACCCTGTCCACGACTACAGCCTCCCTTGAAAGTATGTCCTATCCCCCTACCTAAGAGAGCACCACGACCATGACCTACAAATGCCATGGCAGACGAATCAATTACCTGACTAGAATCAAACAACTCAAGAAGAGAGAAGCGTGTACAAATTTGTGTCAGGGTAGGTATCTCCTCAGATGTCATTAACTATCCTTTATCACCCTGTACTCAAGACCAAGTGTATCCAAGAACTGTACTGAATGTATGGCTTCCCTCTGCTTGGCCATAATCAATATGTCTAATGATAGGTGCAGATAGGTATACTACTCATCCTAAAGGCTCTTCAAAGAACAATAACACTCTGTTAAGGGCATAGTTCCCTTCTAGAACGTGTAGATATCCTCAAGTACTTGATACAGATGTGCAATGTTTGTTCTTCTAAGAGTGGATCTCATAACGAACTTCCCACACCTTTCGCGATGGGGCAGGAACAGGGGCTCTTCGGCGATGTTATGCAGTGGTGTTAAGGAGAGAGAGCACCGATAGAAGCAACAGCCTGTTGTTGTCGTTTTAAGACGTCCAGGTTGGACATCAGACGCCTGATCTGGGCATCTGCAAACGGGGTTGATAGTTGGAACAAGAGAGAAAGGAGAGGAGCTCTGGCTTCTTGGAAATATTTGTATATTGCTCAAAATAGAAAAGATGGGAAGGTTCCCTTTTTATAGAGAGAATATATCCCTACAATTAGAAACAAACTACATCTCTAAAAATAAAAAAAGATCTTATCTCTAATCAAAACAAATCCCAAACATATTTCCTAAAAATAAGTTTACTAAAAATAACCTAACTTAACAATTAAGCAAAGACTCTAACTTTGGCCCCTTGGACCACCAAGATCGCCGACCACTAGAGCCCTTCAGATTCTACCATGTGGCAGTTGCCACGTGGCATTGCCACATGGCAGGATTTATTCTCAACACTCCCCCTCAAGTCAAAGAACGTGAGCCCAACAACTTAGTCTTCTATTTGTGAGGCTAGATGCCCCACGATTCATCTTCTTTGAGAGCCAAGCTCTCGGTCTTCTCTTTTGACAAGTCGATGGCAAATCCTCTTTCGACCTCCGAAGTCGTTGCTTCTGTGGCAACCTGAGTGGTTGTCGCAACGGCCGCCATAAACTTGTCTTCTCTCTAAAAAGCACACAACTTCTCAAGGTCTTCTAGAGTAAGGAGTCCACACGTGAGGTGCTAATAATCCCACGTGGTGACCTCCCAAACTTCTCCCAACACTTATCTTGTGAATGATTGTTAAATCCACCATGTTGACATTTCGGGTAGATGTGGCCAGGTCCACGTCTACTCTCTCATCCTCACCCCGCACCTGCTTCTGGAACAGCAAGTGTAGAGCTCTCGTCTCTTGGCGTGTCTTCCTCCTCGGGCATCTCCATCTTGAGGAGACGGCAAAAGATGGTATCAAGATCCATCTTCCCTTCTAAAATAAGAATCTGCTCCCAGGCAACTCAATAATGAGAATTCAATCCTGATAAAAACTTGATAGATTGCCAAACTGCCCATATCTCCCCCTCGTCACAACAGAGAGGCTCATAGATCTTCAACTCCTCAAATAATGCCTCCATCTTCTCGTAGTATTTTGTCAAGGAAAGATCTCCTTGACTGCCCATCAAGATATATGGGTGTAGAGTTCAATAATGCGGGCGTTGTTTAAGGTTCTGGCATACCACTTCTCGAGAGTCGTCCAAATCTCGAGCGCGCTCTTTTTGTAGAGCATAATCGAGGCTATGAACGGATTGATCGAGTTCATGAGCCAGTTCATGACGTAGTTCTCCTTGAACTTCTTGTCATCTTTGAACTCTGGCACCCCCTCAAGAAGAATACTCAATTTCTCCTGGCCTCTAACGAAGATCTTGAAGGCGCGAGCCCACAAGACGTAGTTGGAAGCACCACTAAGTTTGATGGTTGTCCCGGAGACCACCTTGCTTTCTCCAAGGCTAAGCGTGGCGTCTCCGACCATGGCTGCCTCCGTCATGTTCTTCTAGTCTTCCTTCTGCGCATAAGGCATTGGATTTGTTGAGGACTTCTTGGATGTGAGAACCACCAACATGTGGTTAGGATACCCACACACACAAGGAGCCTAGACCGAAGGCTCTAATACCATGTCAAGATTTGACAAAATAGTGGAGTGTGGAGACTCCATGCGCGTGAGAAAAGAGTGCCAATACGGGACCATCCACATGT
Source organism: Thalassia testudinum (assembly GCA_037157565.1). Classification (NCBI taxonomy): domain Eukaryota; kingdom Viridiplantae; phylum Streptophyta; class Magnoliopsida; order Alismatales; family Hydrocharitaceae; genus Thalassia; species Thalassia testudinum. The sequence continues at coordinate 15,308,852 of JAZHRO010000015.1, read as the reverse complement.
GGCCAGGGAGAGAGAGCACCAATATTGCTGCTGTTTTAAGACATTCGGGTTGGACGTCAGACGTCTAATCTGGGCATCTACAGAGGGGGCCGACAGTTGGAAGAAGAGAAAGATGAAAGGAGCTTTAGCTTCTTGAAAATATTTGTATATTGCTCAAAATAGAAAAGATGAGAAGGCTCTCTTTTTATAGAGAGAACATATCCCTACAATTGGAAACAAACCACATCTCTAAAAATAGAAAAATATCTTATCTCTAATTAAAACAAATCCCAAACATATTTCCTAAAAATAACCTAACTTAACAATTAAGCAGACTCCAACTTTGGTCCCTTGAACCACCAAGACTGCCGACCACTAGGGCCTTCAGATTCTGCCATGTGGCGGGCTTTATTCTCAACAGTACCTTTCTATAGAGAAGTTGACAGATCTAAATAATGCAGAAGCATGATATCAAAATAATAAATAAATCAAGAAACACTTGGGTTTACATGGAAACCTTACAAAGAATGGGGAGAAAACCATGAGAGAAGTGTCTCGATGGGGCATGTATCTCTGTATTTCTTCTCAAAAGAATAAGTGGGGGGTACGTGCCTATTTATAGGCCACCACATAGATAGCAAAGTCCACATCTTACGATGTGACACTAAACCAACAACCAAATTCTCTCAACACTCCCCCTCAAGCTAGAGCATGGCATGCTTATCTTGTAACAGAAAAAAAACCACTCTACACAACAAAACACAACTCTCTGAATTGGTTCTTGCTTGTAGGCGGGAACACAGGCTGGAGCTGCTGGACGAACTGTAGCTGACTCTGATAATGGCCTCTTCCCTAGAGACCTAGTGCTAATGGCTTCCCATTTAGTATCCCTAGAAAGAGTCTTCCTCTGAAGACCTCGATAGTGGATCTCTTTCTCTAAAGTCCACAAAACTGGATCTCCCACATAGAAGCCAAAATTGGGCCCTTTCTCTGAGAACCTCAAAACTAGATCTCCCTCTCTAGAAACCTCAAAACTCTGGACCTCCCAGAGTTATAGTTTCTCATGTGTAGTTTAGGAACAAAAGAGACTCTCAAACGGAGGTGACTACAATAGGCTTCCACACTCCCTCTTTCTCCCATACTCATATGGGAAAAGAAAATAACATCGAGAAGAAATAATAAAAGAAACTAGAGAAGAGTTCACCTCTTTTATTCAATTCAAACCCTTTTTTTCTTCTTCTTTTCCCCTTTTTTTTTCTTCTCTTTTCTACCCTCTTTTTTTTTATTTTTTTCATTTTTTCCATTCTCTACTCTTTTTTTTATTATTTTTCTCATTTCCCTCTACCTCCTTTTGTTTCTTCTTTTTTTTCATAACTATCAAGTATGATGTCAATAGGCCAAGACATAAAAGACAACCCAAAACAACTTAGGGTTAACAACACCCCATGCAACCTCACCGCTTAGTGCAACTCCAAAGCCCTGATGCTACTGCCTTCTCATCTGAGGAAAGGCAACTTGATTTCCCTAACGAGGTCGTCGAGGAACATGAAGGCACCGGTGGCCACCCTGATGACCACGAGTGGGGTGCTCTCCTAAGCCATCTGGGAGGAGATATAAGCGCCCAACTTGTAGACATGCCTCGAGATCTCCCCTCGCATCCACAGGACGCACTCAATCACATCATCCAACACCATGGTTCGCCATCATCACCAAGCGCAAGGATCGCTTGGAACCGCCCCTCCAACGATGTCAGGGAAATCAACGCTGTGGATGCCGCCGCTCCTTCCACTGTGCGCATCGTCGCCGCTACCAATGTCGTCGTACCTCTAGGACAATTGCAACACCCCCTTCACTCTCTTAAAAAGAACGGGAACTCCAACACCATGATGCAGCTGTATGTCACGCCGATCACACTGATCATGACCCAACGTCACGATCTTCATGCCAATCCTCGCGGTCGATTGCCTCCTCCGCCTTGACCTCGGGTGTGCCGTTACAGTGCTCGCGCAATGACGAAATCGATGCCGTGGATGCCACTGCTCCTTCCACTGTGTGCACCGACGCCAACGTGCCTCCAGGACGATTACAACACCCCCCTTCATTCTCCTGAAAAGAACGGGAACTGCAACACCATGATGCAGTCGTACACTGCATCAATCACACTGATCGCGACCCAACGCCGCGATCTTCACGTTGATCCTTACGGTCGATTGCCTCCACCTCGGCCTCGGGTATGTCGTCACGGTGCTCCTACTCACTGCGCTTGCGCACGAGTCGACCTTCAAACTCCCTGCTTTGTGGCGCTTCGACCTCCCCTCTTAGTGCACCGCTTCAATCTTCTTCAACTCAGCCTGGGCACCATCATCGTGGAGAAGAGGTTCATGCGGACGGCCTGGGCACCATCATCGTCTCCTCTCGCCACAGAAGGAGCAAATCTTCTTGCCCTAATCTCAATGCCTCCATGAAGAAGGCACTGATCTCAACATTGAAGGACAAATAGAGATTGGACAAAAAATAAACCAAACACCAAATAATAATTGGATAATCAACCCAAGAATAAACCCGCTCCGATACCAAGTTGTTAGATCTTAATAATGCAAAAGCATGATATCAAAATAATAAATCAATTAAGGAACACTTGGATTTACGTAAAAAACCTTACTCATGAAGAGCAGGAAGAAAACTACGGGGAAGTGCCTAGATCGGCCGTGTATCTCTATATTTCTTATCAAAAGAACAAGTAGGGGATACACGCCTATTTATCGACCACCACACAACAAAGTCCACATCTTACAATGTGACACTAAACCAACAATCCAATTCTCTCAATAAGAGAGGCACCATGGGACAATTACAATACATGCCCCAATACAATCATAAAATAACAAAAAGACCCAAAACATAAACTAACTCTCAAAAGAAGTCATCGACAATCATGAATTAGTAATGATGTCCCAACCTATTAGAGACATAACTAAGACCCCAAGTATCCATATGAATGAACTCGAAAGGAACTTAAACCTTCGAGTCTAACTGGAAGGACAAGTGCTCCAATGGTGTTTTTCTAATTGACATGACACACACTTGATCATAGCACCAAGAGAAATGTGAGGAATGACACAAAAGAACTTGACAAGAGGAAGGTAACTAAGGCACAAGTACCACTAAAGAGTAGATAGAAATAATAACAGTAGCATAGGGAACGTATGGGAACTGAAGTAACTAGTACACACCTTTATTCACGACTACCACCAGTGGTCCTCCCTATTAAAATATCTTTAAAAGTATAAGAGACAGGATTGAAAATAGCTCGATAATTTAGTTCCTTAGTGGTTTTGCTAACTAAGAACAAACAAATATGGAAGTTAGGATAGAGAACACTTATCAACCACATAATGGGTAACCATCACCTCCTTATGACTAAGAATGGGAAGACTCCCATTGGTCACTTGAACTATCCATGTTGCAGGAATTGATTGAAAACAACTAAATCATCAACCATCACCACACAAATGGTGCGATGCCCCTAAGTTTTGAGTTACAGGTACCACCATTCGAAGCAAAGAAAGCAACATAAGTGGAATTATCCACGTGCGAGTACAGTTCTCTAAGGCCATCTCATATCTCCTTTGCCATTTTATAATACATAATTGTCACAAATACAACAAACTACTCTCTCCATCATCCAAACATACATGATGGCATTATCCCTTTTCCATGTGCTACACTTGCTAATCTTTTCTTTGAGTTTTGGTTCAATGGGAAGATACTCGTTATCATGACCCTCAATTGTCATCATGAAAATCCATGACAATTGAGTATAGTTGGTCCCATCCAACTCGACTACAGGACCAAAAAAACGAGCAATGGATTCCCATGCCTATAATGGTCAATGGCACCTCTGATGCAACGAAGGGAACCATCCCTCACCCAAAACAAACCCTCAAAAACTCTAAAATAATGGGCAAGAGCATGATAAGGCCATGATATCAGGTCGAAATTTGAGTTAACAACCCATAAAGTCTTTTTAATGAAGTAGATGCGCATGTGATCATCATTTTCCTTTTGAATGAAAAAAACAACCTTCAACAAGCAACCCAACCAATTGGCTGTGGCCGACAACGTTCGACTAGTTGGGGTGGAGGGCAGCAACCCTTGCTTGACCCCAACAATGATTGGTAAGGGTCACTAGCAACTTCAATCAAGCCATATCCAACAATTATGGAATGTAAATCGGTAGATCTGGCCAATGATGGCCACCAAGGACCAACTATTGTCAATGGCGATGGCGCAACAATGGTTTGAGGTTAGTCGGAGGTCACTTCAGTGAGAAGGTAGTAATATAGCTCAAAAACATTTCCTTGAAAAAAGCTAGAGGTTTATTTTTTGTTTTGGTGGATTGAGAAAAGAGGGGGGGAATAAAGAAGGATCTAAGTGCCGACCTAGGACTAGTGCTCTAATATCAAGTTAGAAGAAATGATTGTTGTACTAAAACGAGAATGCCTAATACAAAGGATTAATGGAATATGTGGAGCCTTGAATAATTAAAAATTGATGAATGGCAAAGCATAAATCAACAAAATATGAATTACGAATGCCTCCCAACATCTCACAATCACCTCAAATAAGTCTCATTGTTATCCTCTATCGATGCCACAACAACTTTTTAGTGTTATCTCATTTCAAATCCAATCTTTTGTGTCCATGCATCCACCTTTTTCTAACATCTTAGTTTCTTCCACAAAAAAGGATGGAGAAGGGGAGAGGAGAAAGGAAAGTCTGGAGTAGCATGACGAAAAGAAAAGTAACCAATTTTCTAATTGCAAAACTTTCCAAGATGAAAAACTTGACAGAGATAAAGGGGCCATATTATTAACTTATACCAAGATATTACATTGGTTCAAATCCAATCTTTTGTGTGTCCATGCATCCACCTTTTTCTAACATCTTAGTTTCTTCCACAAAAAAGGATGGAGAAGGGGAGAGGAGAAAGGAAAGTCTGGAGTAGCATGACGAAAAGAAAAGTAACCAATTTTCTAATTGCAAAACTTTCCAAGATGAAAAACTTGACAGAGATAAAGGGGCCATATTATTAACTTATACCAAGATATTACATTGGTGCATTCTAAAGTCCAGTATTTCTTTCGATTACTTGTTTTAGTCATTCACACTTTAAACAAATATGAATATTTAGCCACATCAAAAAAACACCTTGTTAATTGAATACAAGGAAATATCACATTTCATGCACACAGCCATAGCTAGTGAGTTTCAAGTTGAACTTCTAGGTGATGCCATGTGTTGGTGCAACCTCTTTTATGTATATATATATATATATATATATATATATATATATATATATATATAAAGTATCATGTGAGCACAATGCTCATAAACAATTCAAAAAACACATAATTTCATCTGTTGGATCGTTCTTTCCTTTGATAATACCACCACATCTTTTTATTTAGTGGTTTCCAAAATCACTATAATATATATTAAATTCTATCAATCAATATTATTACATTTGTTGATAATAAGAGGCCACGTGGACCTGCCATGTGACAGGCAGAAAGGCCACATAGCAATGCCACATGGCAGCAGTAGGAGGGCCCACAGGGTCGACAGTTAGGAAGGTCCAAGGGATCAAGTTTTCTTTACTTGAGTCCCAAGTTTGTTATTTTGTTAAGTTGGTTTTAGAAAAAGTTATTTTAGGAATTAGTTTTGGCGATTTGTTCTTCCTTATTTAGAGATATGATTTGTTTCTTATTTTGTAAGATGTGTTCTCTCTATAAAAGAGAGTCTTCCCATTGTAATCTCCTTGAATTAGCAATAATATTTCCCACATCACAAACTCCTCTCCTCTCTCGCTCTTCTCAACATTGTCGTCGGCCACCACCTTCATCAAAGACAACACAGGCCAACCACCTCAGCCTCTCGGCCTCCCTCAAGCAGCCGGTGGCTGCTCTCATTGTTCCAACGTGGAAGCCCTATTAGGCTGTTTTCCCACGCTCCACATGCGCAAATCTTGACATGGTATCAGAGCATTCGATCTATGCTCTCTTGCTACGTGCGGGTTCTTAACCACACGCGTGTGGCTTTCGTCCCCAAAGAATCTTCTTCGACAAATCCGACGCTGTACGCAAAGAAGATAGTAGAAGATAACGAAAGCCTCCACCACGGTTGCTAACGCCACATTAGGTCTGGGAGAGAGCAAGATGGTTGTCTCCAGGACAACTATTAAGCTACAAGGTGCCTCCAATTATGTCTTGTGGGTTGGAGCCTTCAAGATATTTGTCAAAGGACAGAAGAAACTTAGCATTCTCCATGAAAAGCCACCGGAGCAAAAGGATGACAAGAAAAAGTTCGAGAAAGAATTACACCGTCATGAATTGACTCATGAACTCGATGGATCCCTCCATTGCCTAAAGCATGCTCTATAAAAATAGCGCATACGAGATTTGGATGGCCCTTGAGAAAAGGTACGCCCGAACATCAAGTAACATCCGTATTACTGATTTATATACTCGTATATGGACAACTAGTCAACGAGATTTCTACTTGACTAAATATTATAAGATAGAGGCGTTGTTCGAGGGGTTGGACATCTACAAGCATTATGTTGCGACAAGTTGGGGGAGACGCAGGCAGTTTGGCAATCCACTAAATTTTTATCAGGGTTGCATCCACGTTATCAAGCCACCCGCGATCAAATCCTGGCATCCGACAAGAAGATGGATCTTGAGACAATCTTCTGCCATCTCATGAAAATGGAGATTCCTGAAGATGAAGTCACACCTAAGGGTGAGAACTCCACACTTGCTGCTCCAGAAGCAACTGTGGAGCGTGGAAGAGGACATGGCCAAAGCCCTGGTCGCGTCTACCCGAAATGTCAATATTGTGGACGTACCAATCATCCACAAGACAGATACTGGGACAAGTTCGAGAGACCTTTACGTAGGGCTACTGGCACCTCACGAGTGGACTCCTCGACTCCGGAAGATCTCAAGAAGTTACGGGCCATGCTTCAAGAAGACAAGTCAACGACGACCGTCGCGATGACTATTCAGGTTGCCACAGACGCAACGACTTTGGAGATCGAAGAGGCTACATCGTTGACTCATCCAAAGAGAAGACCGAGAGCACGACTCTCGAAGAATAGTGGTAGGGCATCTAGCTTCATCAGTTGAAGACCCAGTCGTCGACCTCCCGACCTTGATTTGAGGGGGAGTGTTGAGAATAAGGTGCCACGTGGACCTGCCACGTGGCAGCAGCAGGAAGGCCCATAGGGCCGACGGTTAGGAAGGTCCAAGGGACCAAGTTTTGTTTACTTACGTCCCAAGTTTGCTATTTTATTAAGTTGGTTTAGAAAAGGTTATTTTAGGAATTAGTTTTGGTGATTTGTTATTCCTTATTTAGAGATATGATTTGTTTCTTATTTTGTAGGATATGTTATCTATAAAAAAGTCTTCCCATTGTAATCTCCTTAGAGTTAATAATATTTCCCACATCACAAACTCTTTTCATCTCTCTTTTCAACATCACCATCAGCCACCACCTTCACCAGTCACACCACCGGCCAACCACCTCATCCTCTCCACCTCCCTCAAGCAACCGGTGGCTGCTTCCCTGTTCCAACGTGAAACAGCCCCTATTGAGTCGTTTTCCCATACTCCAAGGGAGCCTCCATGCTCTACGTGCATGAATCTTGGCAACATTCATTAATGACATTTTCGAATATAGAAATAAGCATTCATCTCATTCTGGTGTTTTCAATTTTATTACTTTATTTGTTCGTCACTACTTATTTTTGTCTTTACATAACAAATTCTTCACATTTTGTGCATTACAAGTGTTAAGACCCGTGCCATCAAAGCTCTTTAAGACGTCTGGGACTTGGGTCAGACGTCTGGACACCTTCCCAGACATCTGGAAATCAATTTTTGTGTGCGTACGGTCGCGAGTCTGCACACGTGCCGCACGCAGACTGAGCCCAACCGCCTTCTTCTCTTTCTTCTTCTCTCGCCGACTTGCAGAGCAGCCCCCTCCCGTGCCTACTTATACCCTCTCCTCTCCCTCACGCCACCCCACATCCATCCGTCTTTTCCTTCCTCCCGCTCGAGAGCGAGAGCAGCGGCAGAGCAGAGAGCGCGCGAGCCGTGAGAGAGCTCGCCAGAGAGGCTCGCGGCCGATCGGGCATGCGCGAGGCTAAGTGTTGTGTCGGGGAAGTCATCCCCGATGCTGCTGCAGCTAGAGCAGCGGACGTGCAACTGTGCGGCGTGGTCGCGCGCAGCAGGAAAAAGACGAAGGAGCCACTAATTCTGGGATTTTTTTCCAGAATCAGACGTCTGGACCTACATCCAGATGACACGGACAACGTCTGGAGGAAGCTCCAGACGACTGAGAGGTACGTACTGCGCCCTTTACTTCCCTTTGCGGATACGGCCATGCAAGCCATTCCGTCGAGGCTCTGTAGCGTGTCGGTTAAGAGATTTTGCGTGCACGTGCAGGATTCGCTTCGGGAAGGCACGGACACGTCCTCCCACGCGGTTCAGACGTCTGGACGAGTCACCAGACACCGAAGAGCATCTCCAAACATCCGGAGAGGTGGTCGGACGTCTGAAACTAGGTCCAGACGGTTCAGCAGGATCCCTAGACGTCTAAGGAGCAGCACAGAGTGAGGTATGGATCTGGACCCTTTTAAGACTCCTGGAAGATGTTCCAGACGTTTGATTTGAGTCAGAGTTGTCATTTTTGACCCGTTTAGGGTCCGTTTGAGGTCCAATTTCCACGTTTAAGATTCCATTTTTCTTCGCATAAGTTCCTCTACTTGTTAAAATGCTTTTATCATGTTCTGAGTGGTTTCTTATGGTTGATCCTTGTGTTAAAACCTCGTTCTGTTGTGGATTTTAGGGTTGTGGAGGCACGTGGACCTACCGATCACGTCCCCATTACTCCCGATTTTACGGGTATAGTGACTTCTCTTAGTTAATTACAAACATAAACGCATGTCTGGAATAAATGATAGATCCTAGGGTATGACACGAATCCTAGGATCAAAAACACTAGATTGAATGATAGATCCTAAGGTATGGCATGAATCCTAGGACTAGAAACATTATAACGATTGTATTGATGCCTGAATTGCAGTCTTGGATAAGTCAATAGAATAATAATTGCCTGTAATTGGATAACAGCTACCTGTGAAATGTAGAGTACTCTTAGTAACTGCTACATGTAATTCCTGTTGTTTGAAATTAAATACGAGCTGCTTGTATATAAATTGAAAAAAAATGATTGAATGTTGGAAACACATGCTATATGCGAATAAATCTGAAATAATGAAACATAGTATGGCTTGGCCTGAGAAACATGAGCATGAACCCTACGGGGAATTAGGAGTAAAGCTACTGGAAATAAATAGAATGGAACTGGAAAGGTGAATGGGGAAGTGAGCTGACCCTTGAATACGGAGTACCAAGGAGAGCGACTGTCCTGTTTAGTGCAGAGCGGAGCTAGTCGCCCATGGATTGGGACCCGGGGTTAGGACTGACCACTTTGTACAGACTCTGTGACCCTTGCGTACACAGTACCGGGGAGAGTTACTAGTGTAGGGAGAGAGCTAGCCTCCCCACGGGGCTCGGGGTCCCGCTAGCCGTCCTACACCAACTTGTTAAGCCCATTGGATAAACTATAGTAGTCAGGCGAGGGTGCGCAAACTATTGAGGGGCGAGACCCCTGTTTGGTTACTGTGGAGGGGCTAGACCCCTATTACTGAGAGGGCTATGCCCTATACTGGTTCCGTGCTGTGCTTTGGGCGCACCCGTTAACGGAAACGACTGACCGTATGCCAGTGCAGGATAGCTACCCGTACACTTATCGCGCGTGCCGTAGTCACCGTTACATCTGTCAGTTACCTTAGGGTGGTTGACTGAGGGTAGGACCACCACAGGGACTCTCCCGGTCAGGAGAGCACTACGTGCTACTTCTACTCTTCGGAAAAGACTGCAATCAAGATCGTTCCCACGATGAACATTCGAGATCAAGAAAAAGACCTAATAAATAAACCAAGTGATGAAAGAAGGAATAATTAGTTGCATAAAGAAAGAAATTGAAAATAACATGTCCACCTTTACTGTTTCTCTTAGCTGGTTGCCACTCTATTCAGCGTTTCGCTAACGTATTGTACTTACAATCCTTTTCAGGTCCAGGTATTAAGCAGCCAGAGCCTACGGCTACAGAAGGTGCTGGGCCCAGTAGAGCCCAGTAGTTGTACTTTCTTTGTTATACCGTTCTGCTGTAGAAAGTATTTTGTTACACTCATGTACTCTTTTGTTGTAACTTTATATTCCTGTACTCGTTTAAATTCCCTACTGTTGTTGTGGTGTGTATTGTAGTAGTTTTTTTTTTCTGCTGCACTTTTGTTACTTTTAGTTGCTTACATGGTGAATGTGATTTATTTTACTGCTTTTTTGTTACTTTCTCGTTGGACGACTGTGTCTTAGGATCAGTCGAGTCGGTCCGATTCTCGTGTCCTGAAGGATTCGGGAACCAAATCGTAACAAGTAACCATTTAATGTAATTTTTATATTTTAATTTTCACAACCAAAGTAGAAATCTCATTTTCTGTATTACAAATTTGCATGTAATATATTTTTATATTACAAATTTAATAACAGAAGTGTACAGCACATTTTTGCATTACGAGTTTCCATGTAACGTAATTTTGTAATATAATTTTCGTAACAGATGCATACAAACCAATTTATATTACAAGTGCGCATGCAAATTAATTTTGTATTACAAATTTTGTAACCAAAGTGTCCAGCACATTTTTGTATTACAAGTGTGTATCCAACTTAATTTTATATTACAATTATATAACCAAAGTGTACAAGTCAACTGTGTATTACAGGTGCACATGTAACATGATTTTGTATTGAAATTTTCGTAATCGAAGTGTCCAACACATTTTTGTATTATAATTTTCATAATCAAATTGTATAGGCAAATTTATATTACAAGTGTGCATATAATCTGATTTTGTATTACAATTTTATAACTGAAGTGTACAATAAAATTTTGTATTACAAGTATACATACAACGAAATTTTATAATACAATCTTTTATTACAGCTATGCATGTAACGTAATTTTTGTATTAAAATTTTTATCTACATATTTCATGTTTTTTAATTCGTTACAACATACACATGTTTCTATTACAAAATACATGTTTAATTATTACAAATGCATGCTTTATTTGTTACAACATATTAGCTTTGTAATTATAAGACTTTATAATAGAACATACATACCTATAGTGTGACTAATTCTACAATTAACACTCAAAGGTCTTTTATTCCCTTTACGGCCAACTCTTTCTTTTTTTTGTAATATTCCGTATTAGCATATTTCCTATATGGAATGTTTTTAATGACCATCGTTTTTATGGTATCAATCATTCGGATATTCCATTTTTTTTTTTATATGGAAAGTGAGTGATTGCATTAATTTTGTATCGATAATAAATGAAAAGCCTTCTCTTCGGTTGATTCCATGAAACCATATATCCTAATATGTGTGACTTTTATTTGAGCTTTAAGATCCATATCCAACGATTGTTACTATGTATTCATTTGACTATTTATAAGTACTATGCATAAAGGATACAACCCATATACATATGTGCCTGAAAATTAATAAATGAGCACTATGTGAGAACCATTAGATACACGATCAAAACTAATACCACCTAAAGTAACGAAGGTGATTTTGTAATGCATCGATATTAATGGAAGTTGTCAAAAAAAATCTGCATAAATAATTCATATAATAAAATATTTCTAAAAAATAAGATACCATTTCAGCCAATCCAAACATACATTCTTAAATAAATAGTGAATTAATTAATAACATGATATTGTTGATAATACAAAAATAATACAAGGTAATTATTAATCACCAAACTTAAGTGATGTACATTCCAAAAACACTAAAAAGAACCAAAGAATTTCTACATTCAAATGTTTAAATTAATGAAAAAATATTGTAATAGCAAACAACCGTTGTAACGTGACATAAATACGTCGGTAATTTATAGGCGAGCATTGAATTTGCATTACACATAATAACATAATAAAAATAAAAAACATAATTAAATTTGTAATACAAATGTAATATACTTGTAGCATAAATAATTAGTACTTAATAGTAATGACATTTAATATGAACTGTATTACTAATAGATCTTATATTACAAATATTTATCATAAAAAAAGTGTAAAAACTTATATTGCAAGCGAAAACAGATCTGTATATATACGATAAACTTGTATTACAATTATATATTTTAATGAAAATGCAAGAATTTCTATTACAAGTGAAAAATTGAATTGTTATACATGAGAAATGTTGTAATACAAATTTGTTTTGGTTAAGAAGAGAGTTATAATACAATTAAGTATTAAGGTGATATGGTTACTATCCAATAATAATGTAATATTTCATTAATTGTATTCCAAATACAGTTTATAAATAGAGTTGTAATACAACTTGACATTAAATGCAAAGATATTTTCCAGAAATAGCATCATAATTGATTGAATATTCCATACACAGGGTAATTTTCTAAACAACCTTTTGACATGTACAGTGATTTTTATCAACAGAAAATACCATCCAACGATCATAAGGATGGACTTTTTTGTGGATTTATGAGAATAGTGCTCAATAGATACTATTCCTATATATATATATATATATATATATATATATATATTGATGAATTTACAAAATAACTTTAAAATTCCTTAATAAAATTAGTAGCATAGTCTATTATATTTCTTGTGTACATGTATCTCTATGACAAGCTTCTCGATCATGGATTGATATTGAAGACCCTTGGAGATGCAAGGATAGTGTTGGATTAGGTTGTAATTTAATCTTTGATGTATTATTTGACCCTTGCTAGACATCTAATATAAAGATGTTAAGATTAACCCCAAATCTTTATTATCAGACTTAATCATGATTTCCCAACTTTTGAGAAATTCAATCCTTAATGACAATCCTCTTCAGGAATCCTTTGGAACAAGTACCTTGCACATGATCCAACAAAACAAAGCCAATCTAAGGACTTCGCCCCTTATTTCTAAACGTCTGACCATGATAACAAACGGCTGATAAACTACCATTAAACGTTTGACTATTTGATGAACGATCCAATCTACAAGAACCAAATCAGAAACTATGCCTTCCTATTTCATATGTTCAACATTTTTGACAGGCAACTAATTTACCTGAATTAGTCACCTAATAAATGGACTAAACAACCAATGTTTTTCTATCAGACAATGATTGCTCTACACACTTATTGGATTTTGACCAAATCTTTTCTAGATCCTCTCAAACAATTAAATTACTTGTCTAAACCATTCCTAAGCCCTCCTATGAACTCTATTTTTACATATGAACACCTCTAGGCCTAATACACCTTCAGAGACAAAAAATACCATTATTCACTAAAAAGCTCTCCAAACACTCAAGCTCGCTAATAGCCTATTGCTCAAGGTCATACTTGAGAGCTTTCTATAGTATCTAAGCTTATTACCTATCTTTTAGGGCTCTATAGGTTGTGGTTGTAACTTCATTTCTTTGTAATGATTGTAATAGGGTATGCATCCTGTCAAATGCCCTTCTCTTCATAGTGAAAGGGTAAACCTCCAATTCAAAATCGGAGATGAATTTGTACTTGAGGGACACCACCCTCGCTTAAAGTAGTGTGGTTAGTGATTTGTTGATCGCTTGGTGATTAGGAAAATTTTAAGTTTGGCTAACTTAGGTAGTGATTTTTACCTATTAAAAGTTTTCAACCTAAAATTCCTTTGCCCCTTATAATTTTCTTAGTTGATCTTTTTAAATTCCTATGTTTATTTAGTTGCGCTGATCACTCCCCCTCCAGTGCACTTTTACCATGAAGTGGTGGGACTATTCTTCATGCATGTCCAAATTGCTGGACATCCCTATATTGTGTGCCCAAACATGTGTTACTCGGGTGGAATGATGTGCAATAATGGATGCAATTCTGTTGCTTTCAACTCTTAAGTTGCTTTGACTTTAAAAACAGCCAATGTATTGTATGTCAAATTTCAAGCAGGCAGTCGCCACAATGATGATATGGGGTCAAAACTGAAACCATCAAACTTGTAGTTCAGATGGTTACTCTAGACTTCTGTTGAAATTCCATGATACTTCTAGTTGTATATTATTACTGCATACAAGTAAATTTAATTCCAAGTATCTATGCATATATCAAGTTAAGAAATAAATAACTGTAACTTCAAAAACAAATATACTGTATATAAAGAAAAACTTACCATTGCTGCGGAGACTATCTATCCGACTCAATATGTAGTAATTTTTGTCAATGATCTGAAGAAATGTTCCCCATGCCAAATTTTTCTCAGGAAGGGCATTAGAATGATGGCTGATATCTCTGAATGTTTGCAACAAAATATCACCCCTTATTACAGGATCACTGACTTGTGATGGAAATATCTTCCCACAAGACTTGAGGGTGGAATCATCATGGAATTCATTGCTCAAATAGCATATTTCAAGTATTTTATAACCAAACCTGGTTACCCTGAAGGACAGAAGTTTTAAACTAAGCTCAATATTCTCAATAACTTTGCCATTTAAAATGGCCTCATGTGTTTCGTTTCTGACAGAAAGAAGAATGAATGCCTCGTGAAGAGATGGAAACAATGAATCATGAAGGCTTGCCAGGGTGTTGATCAGTTTCTGATTCCCACTGCTGCACAATATTTAAAAAGTATTTAAAAGATAAGTAAAATTGCTTAACATTTTCTTTTACCCAAAAAAAAAAGAGCAGAACACCTAGACTCAGTAGGAAATGAGAAGTAGATAGCAGCTCGTCTGTATGCATCAACAAATGCATCAAGCGTCACAATTGCATCATTTAAGAAGTCAACCACCTGCAAAGATGGCAAAGAAAAAAAATAATAAGAAACAATACCACTTGCAAAATGTGATGACCCACCAGATTGTATAATTAGCCCTTGCCTCCAGTAAGTCAGTATACAGACGACTCCGGCCCTTATCCCCCTGATCTGTGGTATTCGCAAGTGCCTGAATGTAGAAAGCAAAGCCCACTTGAAGTATCACACAAGCAAAGTACATAAGAAAAATAGAAACAAGAAGATAAGAAAAGAGCATGCTATCAGGTAGAAATGGTATTGGCACTAGTAACAAACAAAAATATCCCTCTTGTTTACTCCTTTGCAACTCCTCATTGCAACTTTGAAAGGATTACCTGAGATCCAAGAATAAACAATATGTGACATTTTCCTGTCAAACAAAACAATATATGACGTACATCACAGGTTCAGTAAACCATGCATAACAAGATGATTGTATTTTCCCAACAAGTTCAAGATCATGCAAGAAATAAAGGAGTGCATACAAAACAACTTAACAGGATAGCATTTTCCTGTTTTGATTTCTGTGTTAGTATCATACAATGTACTCATAAGATAAGCCATGCAATTTCTGCGAGGCAGATCAGGAACCATGATATTTTATCTGAGCTTTTCCAATCCTTGGAGGAAATATAACAAATAGCAAGCACTATAAGAAATTTGTTGGAATGAAGCCAGCCACATGGCAGCATCTCAGGGCTCATTGGGGCCAACAGTTTTGGTGGTCCAAGGGATCAAAATTAGAGTCTTTACTTAATTGTTAAGTCTAGCTATTTTTAATAAAGTTGTTTTAGGAAAATATGTTTTGGATTTGTTTTAATTAGAAGATAAAATCTTTCCTAATGAGATAAAATTTTTTCTCGATAGGGATAGAATCTTTTGTTTCTATTTGTAGGGGGATATGTTCTCTCTATAAATAGAGAGCCTTCACAACATTTTTAATTTGAAAAATACAATTATTTCCAAACATCCAAGAGGCTCCTCTCCTCTCTCTCTTCTCTCTCTCTCCAAATGGCACCCACACCTAGGTCACCGTGGCCACCATCCAGCCGACCACCAAGCCACATGGTGGTGCTCCTTCACACCTCCAAGCCACACGTGCATAGTCCCCCTCACGTGGACTATTTTTCCCACGCACTTGAAGTCTCCACGCTCCAATATTTTGTCAATTCTTGACATAGTATCAGAGCCTTCAGTCTAAGCTCCTTGTGCGTGTGGGTATCTTGACCACACGTTGGTGGTTCTCGCATCTAAGAAGTCCTCGACAAATCCGGTGCCTTACACGGAGAAGGAAGATTATAGAAGATGACGGAAGCCTCCACTGTGGTCACCAACGCCACGTTGGGCTCAGGAAAAAAGAAGGTGAAATTCGAGGCCCAGAAAAGCGAAGAAACTTATTATAAAATATTTCAAGTCATATGGTATCTTTGTATTCAATTTTTTACTCTTCAAAAGAAGAGGCTTTATCGAAACAAAGGATACCAAACAGATCAAATGAGCGGAGAACGAGTACCATAGCGATCGCTTCGACTCTGACTCAAGAAGAAGAGGCACAATGTATCCTCTAGAAGTGCACCACTACTGCATCGACTTCTCCACTTTCTTTTGGTGACCTTGGCCCGAAGAAAAGTTGAGGATCTTTCCCGACTCATAAGCAAGGTGCCATACTTTTCGAGAAGGCACGTGGAACCCTCTAACGCATCGGAGAACGCCGAGATGAAGGGCTCGACTATCGATCGTAGAAGAAGAGACACGAAGATTATCCTCAACAAGAGAAGAACGATGTAGCAATATCAAGTTCGGCAAACCATCATCCTCCCAACCTTCGGCTTGAAAGGGAGTGTTGGGAATGAAACCAGCCACGTGACAACTAGTAGGCCACATGACAAGTGCCACGTGGCAACATCTCAGGGCCCACAGGTGCCAACGGTTTTGGTGGTCCAATGGACCAAAATTGGAGTCTTTGCTTAATTGTTAAATCTAGTTATTTTTAGTAAAGTTGTTTTAAGAAAATATGTTTTAAGATTTGTTTTAATTAGGAGATAATATCATTTTTTAATAGGGATAGAATCTTTTATTTCTATTTGTACGAATATGTTCTCTCTATAAATAAGAGTTTTCCCAACCTTTCTAATTTGAGCAATACAATTATTTCCAAACATCCAAAAGGCTCCACTCCTCTCTTCTCTCTCTCTCCAACCGACACCCACCTAGGCCACCGTGGCCACCATCCATCCAGACACCAAGCCACATGGTGGTGCTCCTCCAAGCCACATATGCATAGCCCCTCTCACATGGACTATTTTTCCCACGCACAAGTCTTCACGCTCCAATATTTTGCCAATTCTTGACAAAATTCTTACTTAAACTCTAATATATCAAACACAATGTGATAGAAACAAGAAATTTCCCTTACATATAGAAACTTGAAATTATAAAACATGATATAATCTCTTTCAAGGAAAAAAAACACGATATAACAGAAATAAAGGTCCAATAATTTATGGCGTTTAGATACATAAAACAGAACTGGTGCCAAGAATTACCAAAAAAGGGACATGAGTAAAATAAGATTCAGCTAGCACCTCTAATGATGAGCGGCATCGTTTCTGCATTGTGCTGGCAATTCTTAGAGACTGATGGCATGCTTCTGGCAGCATTTCAACAAGTGTCGGTTGTGCTTTTATGGTATTATTGACCTGAGAAATCAACTCTTCATGTTTCAAATCTGTCTAGACTTTCCATGAATAGGTTATATTTCACTTTATTGAGATGCTATCATAAACAAGTCAAGGTGATAGATCATCAACAGAACTACACTGACAAGCTCAAAGAGAGAACCTGATGTGGAAAAAAAAGGTAGGTTTGGCATACAAGTAACATGTTTGTGAAGCAAGATCTCAGGAAGAACATAAAGAGGGGACAAAATATGTTGGTCGCCAGAAACATGATTCCCTTAAAGTAAAACTTGTGGATATTAACTCGCATGTTTTTTCCCCGAAGGAGGAGCGCTACTAGACCAATAATGTTCCCAAAGTTCTCCGTTTCTTGAGCAAATTTCTCAATTTTCTGGAATTTCACTAGCATGCCTCCATTTTCAACCATCGAAGTCACTAAATATAGAGAGAGATCAAGGGGGGTGACAAAACTCATATGCAGGACGTAATCCTACATACAACACGGGTACGGAAAAATTAAAAAAAAAAAAAGAGAATTCAAGAAAGCATAAAAGTAATAACAGAAAATAAAAAATATAGTCTAATACTCTCCCTCAAGTTGGAGCATAGGCATCAGACATGTTCAGCTTGCCAAAGAGATAATCCAAACGCTTTCTTGGTAGGGCCTTCATAAAAATATCTAATATCTAGTTCTCACTAGATATATATAAGGAGTAGCAATCTTCCCTTAGAGAACGTCTCCGATAAAGTGACAATCAACTTCAACATGCTTGATTCTTTCATAACAAGCAGAATTATTGACAATAAATGCACATAGACAATGTCCCCTGAAAGAGATTTCACCCAAATGAGTTCAAAATTTGTATATGCCATGGCCATATATTCAACCTCTGGATCCAGCATTATGTTTCTTACTTTTTCATGTAACCAGATTTCCTCCAACAAAAATGCAATAACCTATAGTGGACTTTTGATCCTCATGTGCCCCAACATAACTAGCATCTGAGAATCCATGAACATCAACATGACCATGTGCCTTATAAAGTAAACCCTTTCCATGTGCTTTCTTCAAATATTGTAGCACCTGACATACACCTGTCCAATGTATCTAATGAGGAGCCTACATAAACTGACTCAACCATCCAACAACAAAGGCAATATTAGGTCTAGTAACAGTGAGATACAACAACTTTCCTACCATAGCCCTATATCTTGTAACATCATCTAGGAAAGGACTATCCTCGTCACCCAAATGTAAAGAGGAATCAAGAGACACATTTGCAAGCTTACAACTTGTTGATATTCCTATTTATATTTCTTGTTTATGTTTACTGGAGACTGCTTAGTTATCTTTATATTTTGTCTGGTTCTTTCATGTATTTTTCCCAACATTTCTCTCTATATATAGAGGTGTAGGGTTTTCTCAATAATATAGATTGGTCATTTCTTACCACTTAGTATCAAAGCGAGAATCCTAGATCGATGGTCTAGTATCCCACCCCTCATGAACCTCTGTACCCCTCCACCAAAACCCTAGTTTCCCATTTTACACTCGTAGGAACTGCCGCCGAACCGTCGCCGGTCGTAGGAGGCTACTGCAACGATCGCAGTGGCTACCGGTGCCCATCGCGACTCCAGCTGCTCCTCTCCCTTGAGCTACGGATCGCCTTCTCGAGTGTTAGCACCGCCAGCAGGCCATAGTGGACCTCTTCTCGAGCCCTAGAAAGCGCCGCCACCTCTTCAAGGGCTCTGCAACACCACCTCGAGGCCCTACAGCGCCGCCTTAAGGCCATGCGCCACCTCTCACGTTGAGGGCCTTTCCGAGGGCTCTGCAGCGCCGCCTCGAGGACCTGCGTCGCCTCTCCTCGTGCTGAGGGTCGGTCTGGAGGTCACGGCACTACCCTAAAGGTGTAGAACTACCCGACGGTTGGTCCAACACCTCGAAGAATCGCCCTGGCGCCTCCCCTAACCTCGTGATAGCACCTCCCATTGCCGGAGCGCCGACTCAGACCACAGTAGGCCCGCCACCTCCGCCGCCCATCACCTGTAGGTCACAGTGGTGGTTCTTGGTGTCGGTTGAGCATGCTCAAGTGCTGTTAGGGCACGTCCTAACATCCTAACATGCGCTAAAACCTTATCTACAGGATTTCTGTGATTCTTGAGATGTTTTCTAGGATTTCTTTGCCTTAGATCTCATGTTCGAGAGCATTTTTTTTCTGGCTATAAAGTCTCTAGATCTAAATATTGATTTTAGATCATAAGCTGGATCATAAGCTGGATGATAAATGCATCTAGAGTGATGCCTTGGTGATTTTACATCTATGATGGCGAGTTCTAGCTCTTGGTGATCCACCTCATCGCTACTATGGCAAGGGTGGTTGAGTATGCAGGCTTGATGCCGCAGAAGCATGACAGGAGTCACACCATGGTACACGATGGTAGGAGTGTCTTACAATGGCACGTTCGTTGATGACATTTGCCTCTGGATCACCTCAGGAGGGTGATTCCGCATATTTCACCTGTTGTTACTATTAGGTGTGATGCCTGCCAATTAGGTAAGCATCATCAGTCTTCATTCCCTACCAGTACTTCTCCTGGAGCAGCTGCTCCCTTTGAGTTACTCCATATGGATGTTTGGGGACCGAGTAGAGCTCCAGACAAGACAGGACACCATTACTATCTCGTTGTTGTCAACAATTTCACTAGAGTGTCCTGAGTGTTTCTTATGAAGAACAAGGCAGAGGTTGGAGATATTATAGAGACTCTTCTCTTGGAGATTAGGACTCAGTATTTAGTTACAGTAAAGATTGTACGGACAGATAATGCCCTCGAGTTTTATACTACTAGACTTGCAGAGTTTTACAGGACTCATGGGATTATCCATTAGACTTCGTGTCCCCATACCTCGTAGCAGAATGAAGTTGCCAAGCAGAAGCACAAACACCTGTTAGAGGTTGCCCGTACTCTTCTTATTCACCACAATGTTCCACAAAGATACTAGGGGGATGTTGTTTTGACAGCAACCTACCTCATTAACAGGATGCCGAGTTCAGTTCTTTACAAGCAGATACCGATTCTCCTGTTACACCCAGAAAGTGAGCTTTTCCACGTGTCTCCTAGGAGTTTTGGATGTGTTGCTTTTGTTCATGTGACATCACCAAGACATGACAAGCTTGCTCCTCACGCTGTTAAGTGCGTCTTCTTAGGGTACTCCAGGAGTCAAAAGGGATACCGATGCTTATGATCCCATCCACCACAACTTTTCATGAGACGACACCATGTTTTTCTGTTACTAGACAGACGAGTGTTCATGATGATGCAGCTCCCATGCCTATTCCTCTGATTTCACTTGAGGATATTCCGGTCTCCATACCTCAACCGACCTCTTCAGGCTCCACTACCCCCGTGGATGACTACCAGAGATTGCATGGTCCTCTACGCACATATAGTAGACCTCATGCGACACTACAGAGGCCACTGGCCGCACCAGTGACTGATGTTTCACAGGCAGTTAAGATTGACTTTGATAGCAGCGATAGTCTAGTTAGACTTGATCCCCCTAGTAGTGTAGATCACCACAGTAGTGAGGCTCCTTTTGCAATGACTTAATCAGAGATACCAGATGATTCTGACCTTCCTATTGCTATTAGGAAGGCACCCTATACATGTGAGTCCAGATATCGTGTTGCAGGCATTTTGGCTACCGATGGTCTTGCTCCTCAGCTTAGCAGCTTCTGTCAAGTGCTTACAGCGTCACACATTCCGTCTACCTACCAGCAGGCCATACTTGATCCTAAGTGGCATCAAGCCATGGAGGATGAGATGGCCGAACTTCAAAGCAAACAGACTAGGTATCTCACCTCGCTTCCTACAAGTGCACAACTTGCTGGCTTCAGATGGATCTTTGCCTTAAAATACAATCCTAATGGGTTTATTTCAAGGTATAAGGCCAGATTGGTGGCAAAGGGGTTCACCCAAAATTATGGGGTGGACTTCTTTGATACTCTTTCCTATTGCACGCCTTGCCACTGTTTGGGTACTCATCTTTATTGTTACCCACAAAAATTGGAGGTTACATCAGCTTGATGTGAAGAATGATTTTATCTACGGTAATCTTCAAGAGGAGGTTTGCATGCAGTAGCCCTCAGGTTTTGAGGTTCAGGGGGAGTGTGTGTAGACTCAGGAAGGCCATTTATAGCCTAAAGCAGAGCCTGAGAGCCTAGTTTCAGAAGCTGTCAGATGTGTTGCAAAGGATGAAGATGCAAAGGTCCTCTTCAGATCGTTCTCTGTTTTCAGGAAAACGGAGAATAGCATTGTAGCACTACTGGTTTATGTAGATGATTCGATTATCACCGCCAGTGATGAGATTGGGATAAGACAGGTCGAGTCTCTTGCACAGAAATTTGTTATGAAGGATCTGCGCCAGCTTAGATATTTTCTGTGGATTGAGGTTGCTAGGAGTAAAGGTGGGATTGTTCTTTCTCAATGCAAGTATGCATTGGATGTCCTTCAGGAGACAGGCATGCTAGGGTCTAAGCCAGCCAATACTCCTATGGACCCCAAGGCAAATCTACATGATGAGGGGACAGAGATAGCTGATAGCAGAGCGTACAGACAGCTTGTAGGCAAGCTATTGTATCTGACCATTACCAAATCGAATATGGCCTTGGTATTAGGCAAACTCAGCCAGTTTATGGAGAAGCCAATGAAGCTACATTGGCAGGCAGCTATGCAGGTGCTCAAATACTTGAAGAAAGCACCAAATCGTGGTATTCTCTTCCAGAGAGGCTCTCCTATGACAGTGGCAGGATATTCTGATGCAGATTATGCAGGATGTGTGCTTGACAAGAAATCTACCACTGGTTTCTGTACTTTTGTAGCTAGTAATCTGGTTACTTAGAGGAGCAAGAAACAGGGAGTAGTTTCTCGCTCCAGTGCAAAGTCAGAATATAGGGAGGTAGCCCAACTGCTCAAAGATGGTTTGGATACCGTCTCTACTGCATGATTTACACATCCAGATTGAGGAACCTATGGAAATGCGATGTGACAATCGGGCTGCTACATATATGGCCAACAACCCGATATTCCATGAGCGCACCAAACACATTGAGGTTAACTGTCACTATACCAGAGATCTCATACAGCGTGGTTTGCTATGTACTACTTATGTTGCATCTGAGGACCAGACTGCTGATGTGTTCACAAAGCCTCTACCTCTATCGGCATTTAATTATTATTGTTCCAAGCTTAGCATGATTGACATCTATGCTCCAGCTTGAGGGGGAGTGTCGATACTCCTATTTATATTTCTTGTTTATGTTTACTGGGGACTGCTTAGTTATCTTTATATTTTGTCTGGTTCTTTTATGTATTTTTCCCAACATCTCTCTATATATAGAGATGTAGGATTTTCTCAATAATATAGATTGGTCATTTCTTTCCACTCAACCAAACATACCAATATCATGTAGCATATCCAATACATATTTTCTCTGGGAAAGTTCCAAGCCATGCTCCACATGATGAATCTCAATTCCCAAAAAATAGCTAACCTAGCACACATCCTTAGTGACAAATTGGAAATGCAAGAAAGCCTTAGTAGTCTCAACACCAACTCCATCACTGCCTATCAACAATATAACATCTACATAAACAATCAAAATAATAGATCCAGACACAGTGTGCCTCGTAAAAATCAAATGATTAGCAATGGATCTAAGAAAACCAAAACTTTGAACTACCCTACTAAACCTGTCAAACCACGCTCAGGGACTCTGTTTTAGCCAATAAATGGCTTTATATAATGTACAAACCTTATGACACTCCCCGTCACTCAAAATCCAAAGGTTGTATATACACCTCATTCAAGTCCTCATAGAGGAAGGCATTTTTAATAACTAGCTGAAATACCTTCCAATGTAAATTAACAGGAAGAGATAACAAAACAAGATAAAATGTCTCAAAATAATCAATACCATGAGTCTAAGTATATCCTTTGGCAACAAGTCGAGCTTTATACCTCTGAATGAACCATCAAGTACTTGATAGTAAACACCCACCGACACACTACAATAGTAGCACAAGGGCGTAGGTCAACAAGCTCCCAAGTACCCCTAGAAATAAGGGCCTCCATATCATCTCGCATGGCCCATGTCCAAGCCAAATCCTGAGAAGCTTCTGTATGACCCCAAGGTATATGATAATTGTCAATAGCACAAGACAAGGACCATCCCACTGCAGGTAAACTGTCAAAGCTCATATATTGGGAGATTAAGTAGCAAGCATAAGATCTTGGAGCCTTCCTTTAAGCAATAGAAAGGTTCAAGTCCTGATCAATAGTAGGAATCATAGTTGTAGAAATTGACAATTGGCATTCAGTCGGGGAAGTCACCCACTAAGGAGTATACGGTATGCGAGTGATTAATCAAGGACTAATCGATGTAGTATTTTTTAATATTTAAAATTTTAAATATAATTATATATACCATTATCATATTAAGCATACATATATATGAATTGAAATATCAAAAATATATTAATATTATTTTTTGATATATATATTCTCTCAATATAGCTTCTAACAAATAGCTATCAATATCGTAACACAAAATAAGATAAATAAACTAAGATTAGTGCATCATAAATCTAAGGAAAACAAGTTGAGGTAAAGGAGACAAGAAGAGAGACTCAGGACCGATAGTTTTGCTTAGGGTTGAGGTTTTCATGTGTCGAGAACTTAAGGTCATTAATTTAAATGCCGACGGCATGGCCAGTTTTGAAGATCAGCCATGCCGATATGATTTCAGTGTCGAAAAACAGGTGTTTCGGCGGCATGCCGATCGGTATGGTCGGCATACCGGCAAGGCCGGTTTTGAAGATCAGCCACGCCGATATGATTTCTGTTACGAACGTGCACTTCAGACGACTTTTAAGACGTCTGGGAGGTGGCCCAGACGTCTGACCAGACGTCTGGAACCACTTCTAGACGTCTGGGAATCAGTTATTTTTGACACGCGTGTTTCATCTGCGCGCCTAAGCGCGCAAACCTGCGTACGCTCTCTCTCCCTCTCTTTTTCCCTCTCTCCTGCGGCCGCAGACCCACCCTGTCCGCTCTCTCTCTCCTCCTCGCGCGGCCTTAAAAGGCCACGCCCTCTCCCTCACTCCCGTCACCTCCGCCCCCTTCCTCTTCTCCTTCCAGCCAGTGCACAAGAGCGAGCGCGAGTGAGCGGTGGCGGCGACAGCCGCGGTGAGCGTAGAAGGAGGTGCTGCGCGTGGAAGAGGCGCTCGGCCGTGAGGGCGAGCTCGCCGGGGCTGCTAGGGCCAGCCTGCGAGGGGGCGCAGCAGGCGCAGAGCGACGCAAGGGGGACTGCTGCAGTTTGAGCAGCAGGCAAACGAGACGCGGCGCGGCCGGGCATCGCGAGCGGAGGGTGAGTCGCGCCCTGGTTCTGGAAACTTTTCCAGAATCAAACGTCTGGGCTTCTAGCCAGACGACAGGAACGACGTCTGGAAGACTGTCCAGACGTCTGAAAGGTGAGTTATTTCCGTCTTCTTCGTTTTCTTCGACTGACCGTACTGAGAGAGAGAGATGGGTACGCGCAGGTTCGGTGATTCGCCATCCAACGCGAATCAGACGTCTGGCTGTAGCACCAGACGACGGGAGCGACATCCAGACGTCCGGGATGACCACCGGACGTCTGGGAACTAGGCCAGACGCCCCCGCAGGCTTCTGGACGTCTGAGAGCCCACGCAGAGCAAGGTAACCCCTGATCCACTTTTTAAGACGTCTGGAATAAGTTCCAGATGTCTGATTTTGCACTGTTTCGTCGTTTTCGACCCGTTTAGGACTCGTTCGGGTTCCATTTTCCGCGTTTCGAGTTGCGTTCTTTTCGGAATTAAATCCTCTACCCGTCTATTGTAGCTATATACTGTTTTGAGAAACTCCTTGTGTTGATCCTTGTGATAGGGCCCCATTCCGTTGCAGTCTCGGGGGTTGCGGAGGCACGCGGGATTCCCGACCACACCCCCAGTTTGCCTGTTGTAACCGGTAGAGTGGCTTTTAAGTTTATTGGTATAATCTGTTAAATTATGGAACCATCAATAGCACCTAGCACATTGCATGAATCCTAGGAATGAGAAACTAGAATGAATGGTAGATCCTAGGGTGTTGCATGAATCCTAAGGCTGGAAAACTAGATTGTATGACAGATCCTACGGTATGGCATGAATCCTAGGATGGGAAGAACTTGTGGAATATATGAATACTGCAGTCTTAGAAAATGTGGAAAGGAAATAATAACTGCCTGTGACTTGAATTAACAACTGCCTGCTATGAATAAATAAACGTGATTGAGAATATGGATTGTAAGAACGTGAAACTAGAAAGTGAAACCTGGATGTTCTGAGTTAAAAGAGCTGGAACCCTACGGGGAATTAGGAGTGGAACTCCTGGAAAGAGAAAGGAATGGAACTGAGAAAAAAAGATGTGGTAGTGTGCTGTCTCTTGGGTACGCAGTACCAAGGGAAGTACCTGTACCTATTTAGTGTAGAGCGGAGCCAACCGTCCCAGGGACCCGGGGTTAGGACTGACCACTTTGTACCGACTTGCTGGCCCTCGCGTACGTAGTACCGAGGAGAGCTACTAGTGTAGGGAGGGCACTAGGTACCCCACGGGCCCCGTGGTTCTGCTAGCCTCCTACACCGACTTGTTAGGCCCACTGGGCAAACCAGGGTAGTCAGGCGAGGGTGAGCGGACTATGGAGGAGCAAGGCCCCTGTTTGGTTACTGTGGAGTTGGACCCCTGTTACTGAGAGGGCTCTGCCCTGTACTGGTTCCGTGCTGTGCTTTGGGCGCACCCGTTAACGGAAACGACTGATCGCGTGCCAGTGCGGGTTAGCTACCTGTGCGCTTATCGCGCGTGCCGTAGTCACCGTTACGCCTGTCCGTGACCTTGGGGTGGTTGACTGAGAGTAGGATCACCACGGGGGACTCTCCCGGCCAGGAGAGCACCACGTGCTACTTCTTCTGTTCGGAAGAGTCTGCAATCAAGATCGTTCCCACGAGGAACATTCGAGATCAAGTGAAGGATCTGAGAAATAGATAAATTGTGGGAAAATAGAAAGACGTAATTAAAGAAAGTAACAGAACATAACAGCTACTATACACTCTACTGTTTCTTTTGTTTTAGTTGCCACTCTACTCAGCGTTTTGCTGACGTGTTACACTCGTTACCTTTCAGGACCAGGTGTTGAGCAGCCAGGGTCAACGGCTGCAGAGGACGCTGGGCCGAGTAGGGTCCAGTAGAGTTACCACTGTTCTCTTGTACCACTTTTTGGTTCCACTGTAGTGAGTAGTTCTTGTTACCGCTGTACTTTTCTTTACCTGCAGTTCCATATTAGGTTATGAATGTTGTTCTACTGTTGTGGTGGTATATACTGTAGTGGTTTCTTTCCTTACTGCTGTATTTTCTTACTGTTAGTTATA
Source organism: Thalassia testudinum (assembly GCA_037157565.1). Classification (NCBI taxonomy): domain Eukaryota; kingdom Viridiplantae; phylum Streptophyta; class Magnoliopsida; order Alismatales; family Hydrocharitaceae; genus Thalassia; species Thalassia testudinum. The sequence goes on along the minus strand of JAZHRO010000015.1, from coordinate 15,281,713 downwards.
TTCATGCTGAATATGGTTTATTTTACTGCTCTTTTGGTTACTTCCTCGTTGGACGACTAGGTCTTGGGATTAGTCAAGTCGGTCCGGTTCTCGTGTCTCGTAGGGACTCGGGAATCGAGTCGTTACAATTTCAGTGTCGAAAAATAGGTGTTTCGGCAGCATGCTGACCGGTATGGTCGGCATGCCGACCGATATGCCAACCATACCGATCGGCATGCCGCCGTGCCGCCGCCGAAAAAATGGTCACTCTCCCTCGTCCCCCTCACCTGTACAGGAACTTGGCAGGGTTGTAGGGCGTGTGGCTACCGGAGAACACCGCAAAGTAGATCGCGTCGAGATCGCACACGAGGCACATGACCTTCCTGTCGTCGCCCTCGCCGCCCGCCTTCTTCCTCTGTTGCGGCCTGCAGACGTAGGGGTTGTGGCGGTCGCTGAGGAAGTAGTTCCTCAGGGGCGGGGTGTGGAGCAGCGCCTGCAGTACGGAGTTCATGAAGTAGGTGCTGCCAAGGTTGTTGAGCCCCCGGAGGCCCCACAGGACCCCGCGGCCCGACTCGGCGGCGGCGACGGTGTTGGGGCACCACAGTGGGCTGGAGCAGCAATCGAGGAGGCGCTGCTCCCTGGGGGTGGGGGTCCAAGGGCGGAACTCGACCAGTCGCCTCCTCTTGGGGGGTGTAGGGGGAAGGGGGATGGAGGTTGTCCGATATTGGGAGGCGAGGACGGCGGAGTCGAAGTCGGGGTCGTAGACCTAGTCGCAACAGGCGAAGCAGAAGAGCTCGGTGCGGTGGACGTCGAGGGCGAGGGCGTAGGGAAGGGAGGAGGGGGACTGGTAGAGGTGGTCGGGGGCGTGGAGGGGGCAAGAGAGGCAGAAGTAGAGGCGGGGTGGGGAGGAGGAGGGGGGCAGAGGGGACAGCGGTGGGGGAGGTCAAGGTGGAGCTCGGCGCGGCCGAGGGCGGGGGTTTGGGGCGGAGAAGGTAGAGGGAGCGGAAGGGGTTGGGGGAGGAGAGGAAGAGCTGGAGGTGGGGGCAGGGAGGAGGGATGGAGGGGGAGGAGGACATGGGGAGGAAGGTGGTGGTGGTGGTGGTGGAGCCGCAGGGTCGGTGGGCCCCGCAGACATAGAGGGTGGGGAGGGAGGGTGGGGGAGGCGGGAGGGCTATTTGATTTGGGTGTAGTGGGGGCCCCACCTTGTTAAGAGATGCTGTGTGCTTGTGCAGATATCCATAGAATCGGCAAGCACTACCGATGCCGTAGGATGCTTAACATATAGGGGACTCCCACCAAGGCATGTGCTTGTGCCGATGCCGATGCAGCCCACCCTGTTAAGAAATGCCGATGCCGATACTGTGTGCTTGCTATAGACTGCCACTGCCATCTCTTCCGCTCCGCTAATGCCACTATCACTCTCATCACTGCCGCTACTTCAGGCTGTAGCCTGCATCGTTACTTATGGAACTTCTCACCTTCTTGGTGGTGGACTAGTTGCCTGCTGGGAAGGTGGGGGAGCGTCTCCTTGTAGAGGGTGGCCACCACACGTTTAGGATTTCCTCCAATGATGACTCTTTTGGAGGGAAGGGGAAAGGGGACAAAGCTAACGGGAGGTCGTGCGGTGCCAGTGCCCGCACTGGCTGATGGCATGATGCAACGGCCAATATGAATCGGGTGGGGTGGGAATTAAGGTGTGTGCACTGTGTGGTGGATGGTGGTGGATCTGGTGGTGGAAGAGAATGGGTAAGAAATCCATAAAATATTTATCGACAATTTGCATAGTAGACAACACCGACGGACGTAATCGTAAATTTATCAAATCAAATATTTGCACAGTACGTCACCGACCGACGGACGTAATCACAAAAAATCCATAAAATATTAATCGACGATTTGCACAGTACGTCACCGACAAACGTAATCGTAAATATACCGAATGAAATATTTGCACAGTACGTCACCAACCGACGGATGTAATTATAAAAAATCTATAAAATATTTATCGACAATTTTCATAGTAGACATCACCGACGGACGTAATCGTAAATGTATTGAATCAAATATTTGCACAGTACGTCACCGACCGACGGACGTAATCACAAAAAATTCATAAAATATTAATCGACGATTTGCACAGTACGTCACCGACAAACGTAATCGTAAATATACCGAATGAAATATTTGCACAGTATGTCACCAACCGACGGATGTAATCATAAAAAATCCATAAAATATCTATCGACAATTTTCATAGTAGACATCACCGACGGACGTAATCGTAAATGTATCGAATCAAATATTTGCACAGTACGTCACCGACGGACGTAATCACAAAAAATCCATAAAATATTAATCGACGATTTGCACAGTACGTCACCGACGAACGTAATCGTAAATATACCGAATGAAATATTTGCACAGTACGACACCAACCGGCGGACATAATCATAAAAAATCCATAAAATATTTATCGACAATTTTCATGGTAGACATCACCGACGGACATAATCGTAAATGTATCGAATCAAATATTTGCACAGTACGTCACCGACCGACGGACGTAATCACAAAAAATCCATAAAATATTAATCGACGATTTGCACAGTACGTCACCCGACGAAAGTAATCATAAATGATCAAATAAAATATTTACACAATACGTTACCGACCGACGGACGTGATCATAAAAAATACATAAAATATTAATCGACGATTTGCACAGCATACGTCACCGACGGACGTAATCATAAATGTATCGAATCAAATATTTACACAGTACGTCACTGACCGACGGACATAATCATAAAAAATCCATAAAATATTAATCGAAGATTCGGATAATATACGTCTCACGTTGCACTCATTGATAGCGGATGGACTTAATTATAAAAATCACAAATTATTCGAAATGATTGGTTATAAATATCGACTATCAGTTGCTGCAATTCACACTCACAACCATAGACACATTGATTGAGCTCACAATCCCAATTCAGAGTTAGTGATTTGCTGCTGCCTACTGTTGCCTATCGATTACTGATAGACGCTGACTCGCTGAGTCAGTGAGTTGCTGTGGTGAGATAGTTTCTTTCAAAAATCGAGCAGAAGGTTTCAGTTATAGCTTTCGTACCTTTTTTCCTACCTCTTTTTCGTTTATGGTAGTATTCATTATCATTTTTTAACTATCACATTTGTCAAGTTCTAAATTTAGCAATACACAATAACAAATAAAGTAGTAACCACTTATAAAGTACAATACATACTAGCCACATACTTTCCAACAATAAGGCCCAACACCTACCAATACTCATCAGTGAACATATATATTAGACTTTCAAAAAAGTACGATTAGACCCAAACCTAAAAAAAAGTAGACGTGCCAACTAAGTTGGATAATTGTCTAAGTCATATTAGACTTAATTGGATCATTCTGGGACCTTGTCTACTTGGACCAACCAGTGACAAGACAGGTCGATGCGGTAACCGCGTTAACCTCTAGTGGTGTCCCGCCATGCGGGGTGTCCTAGGGGGTCCCACCTATCTGGTTGGCTAGGTAATTCAAGGGTTGGGGTAATCCAATCGGGTCTAGTAGGACTTGGATTACATACAAAAGGTGTAACCATTTAAGGTAGATTTTTCTCGCTTGTTTGAATTAGATAGGGACAGATACGTCAAAGGTATAGTATAATTATATAATGATTATGAATTATGAAGTAAATGTAGTGTAGCTGTGCAGAATCAATATGTCTGGAAAAGGCAAGGCTATTGTTGAAGGAAGTGGGAGCGAAAACGTCAAAAAGGATAAGGAAGACATTGGATGGTTGTATTGCACCAAAGTGATGGATGGAACCAAACCTATGACAGAATGTAATTTTTGCGGAAAACAGCTAAAGGGTGGTGGAATTACACGATTCAAGCATCACCTAGTTGGTGACGATAAGAATGTAATAAAATGTGAGGATTGTCCAGATGATGTTCGTGATTTAATTACCGAGTCAATGACGTCAAGGCGAGAGAAGGAATCAATAAAACAGAGGTCAAAAGAAGCAGTCCGTGAGGCCCTATTTGGTAGTTATGAAGATTATTACGATGTAGACTCTGACTCAGATGAAGACTATGAATATCCGAGTGATGTGAAGGCTGATCCAAGGAGGAGGAGACAATTCAGACAAGCAATGAAAGACTCACTTAGAAGTGAGCATGAACGACAAGCCCTGGCAGGTGATCGAAGAGCACAGAGCATGAGGTATACAGATGCTGGTGGTAGTGGCTCAGGTCTAGACTACCTCCACACCCATCCAAAAAACAAAAAATGATTTTACGTAGTTTATTTCGATCTGGTAGCACTAAGGGGAGCCTGGGGGGAAAAGCAAACCCAAAACGGAAAACCATTAAGGGCATGTTTGGGAATGCAAGGGAAAAGGTTGATAGAGCAGTCACGAGCTTAGTTTCGGCTCATGGGCTGCCAGCTAACATTGCAGACAGGCCATGGTTGCAAAATGTTATTGACGTCAGTGCTCAATATGGAACTGGAGTTAAGGCTCCTACAGCATATAAAATAATGAACAAATACATGCTTATGGAGAAGGCAAATTTAGCTGAGTATATTTCTGATTTGAAAAGTATGTGGCCCCTTATGGAGTTACACTGATGACAGATGGTTGGATTAGCTATACAAGGAGGCAAATCATTAACTTCCTTGTATATTGTGATGAACGATCCATTTTTTGAAATCCGTCGATGCATCGGATAAAGTAAAAGATTACAAATACCTTTATTCCTTATTGAAGGATACGATTAATGAAGTCAGGAAGGAATATATTGTTCAAATTATTACGGACAATGGCAGCAACTTCAAAAAGGTGGGAGAAAAGATTATGAAATCAAATAAATATGGAATATTCTGGATGCCATGTGCTGCACATTGTATAAATTTAATTTTGAAAGACTTCGGAAAGAGGAAGTCAATTTCGTCTGTTATGGATAAGGCCCGATCGATTACATCATTTATTTACAATCACAGGCATGTCTTGTCGTTAATGAGGGAGCATTGCAATAGCGAATTGGTGCGTCCTGGGATAACACGATTTGCTACAAATTACATTGCCTTGCAAAGTATTGTAAACAATAAAGTTGGATTAAAGTCAATGGTAAATTCTACCAATTGGTTTGCCATGGTAGAAACTAGGACACAAGGTGGGAAGGATGCAGAGGACTTGATAAACAATTCACGATTTTGGGATAATTGTAGTCGCGTTACTCATATTATGGAGCCCGTCGTATTAGTTTTGAAGTTGGTGGATAAAGATAAGAAATCAACGATGGGCTACATATACCAAGCACTAGAAATTATGTATGAAAAGGTGGAAGAAGCAACGGGAAGGTCTAAAGAGCCATTCTTAAAGATAATAAGAGAATGAAGGCAAAGCATGCTATCCCACCCGCTCCACCTTGCCGGTAAATATATTTCATTATAAATTTATCTTATTCAAATAATTTTGTATTATTTTAACTATTTATCTTTTATCATAGGCTATTATTTCAACCCAAAATTTAACTATAAATACCACCTTGGCATGCGTGAAAATCTCATTCAAGCTGTGCAAAAAGTTGTTCAAAAGCTCTCCTACAACTGCTACGCAAATAGCATGCATGAATGAGGTAGGCAAATTTAACTAGAAATTTGATACTTAAATAAGATTTTGACATCTTCATGTCAACATGTTGTAGATTAAATTATTTAGAGAAAGGATGGGATCTTTTGGGAGTCATATGACACAGCAGGCTATTAAGGCCACTCATCCTGGTAATAACTGACATCCCTTTAATATTTACTAATAATAATTTACTTTATAAAATCCAATTTTTGACTAGAATATATTTTCCTACAGCGGAATGATGGAATTTGTATGCAACGGAAGCTCCAAATTTACGGCAGGTGGCTGTTAAAGTATTATCACAAACATCATCTGCTGGTGGGTGTGAAAGAAATTGAAGTACATTTAACCTTATCCATTCCAAAAGAAGAAACAAGCTTGGAATTGACAAGCTTAATGACCTTGTGTATATCCACTACAACACAAGGTTACGAATGAGGCACATTCAGGAGGGCTTTGATTTTAAAAACAAGGAAATGACCGATTCAATTGATCTGGCCTACATTTTCCGAACCGGAGATAATGTGCTAGAAAGTTGGATAAATGACATTGGAGGAGAACCTGTGATGGATGTTAGGGGAAGGTCAGATCCAGAGCTATCAAAGAAAATGAGTGCTGATGTTGAAGGACATATGGTCAGATCTGGTCGTCATACATTTCCTATAAGAGTACTGGATGAAGAGGATGAAGAACGACAGTTATCACAGTCTACTTCAACCTCAAAGGATGACTCAGATGATGGCTCAAATGCAGATGCATTTGTAATGGTAGAAGGATCTGGATCAGAAGGATCATCCGACAAAGGGAGACATGGTGGTCAAGTGCAAACTCAGGGTGCTACAGAATATGACGAACGACACACCAATATCCATGGCGAACATATTCCAAGTCCAAGTCCACCAGCCATGGATTACGAGGGATATCCAAGTCACGATGCCTACATGGAGGATTTGAGCTCCTCAATTGGTTCCATGAGCATTAGTAATCAATTTTTTTGTTCTTCAGCACCTGGATCTGGATATGACATGGGATCATACGACACAACACGTGAGACGGGATCTTCGTATGCTCAACCATTCTACCCGCAATCATTTGCAGCACCACCGCCTTCATATAATTATCCATCATATTCATACGCTGAGTCTGAAAATGTTGACACTTCTGGGACTAGGACTGGGAGTGAATATTCTTACCCATATGAGTATGGTATGATCCAAAATTACTTTCCTCAGCAGTTCCAACCCCAAGCTCTCCCTCAAATGCCAAGATCAGAATCATCACAAGATGATTCTAAAACAAGAGAATTCTCACAAACACGTGCAACTAATCGTGCACGTGGGCAGCGTGACAGACCATACACAGATAGTAGATTTCCCCGTCTTGGGATTTTTGTTAGTATGAATGAACATGAATACAGACAGCACATAATGGATTACCAGACAATGTATTCATATATGTCATGAAAGGATTACTGTGAATACATTCAAAGTATTCATCGACACAATAGTCAACAATGATATCAATCAAGTGGTGATAGTACCCATGATAAAGATATGCATCCAGCAAGACTCTTGGTTCTGGTGAAATCTGTCTTTCAAGTTCCAAGTCCTGACTTCCGATACATCATGCATCAAGACATTACAGTTTTAACTTTTACTTTGAAACTATACACTTTGATTCTTTCATTCTTAAATTCTTTGATTCTTAAATTCTTTGCATTCTTCTATTATTAAATTTTCTGTATTCTTAACATGGTAAGAATATTTCATCTCGTTATTGAATTTTAACATTGTATGGTCATGTTATATATGAATATTATGATGTAACACTCTTATTGTTACATAATCAACATTTGATTTTCTTGAAACTGATATCATTTTGACCACTTCTACCATTTTTGTCGGCATGCATCGGCATGCCCTCGGCGTGCCTCCAAAATGGCATTTTTTCGAGCCATCGAAATCTGCCATCGAAAAATGACCATTTCTCCGGCATGCCGAAGAAATGCACACTTGCAATTTCATCGGCACGGCGTCGAAATCAGCATTTCGAGCCTTGCTTAGGGTAATGGGAGAAGTCGAGTTTAGTTAGGTGCATTTAGGTGTCGAATTTAGCAGGATTTTGGTTTGGGGGTGCACTTTACATGCTTCAAAGCTAAAAAAAAATTAAAACCTTAAAACTTACTCGACCGATTAATCGATTGATTAATCAAATAATCGGTCAATTAATCAGGTAGACCAACTATAAGGCTGAATATAGGTGTTCAGTTCCTTTTTGGGTCGCAGACCAATTTTTGCACCCTTGGTAGGAATTACCTGACCTCCATCAGAGTCCACATAATCGGGTTCGAGCTAAGCAAGATTAGTGGTAAGGAATTCAGAAATAGGTTTTGGGCAATGGTTGAAGTGATGTGGACAAGGAGTAAGAGAGACAGGTCATCCCAGCAACTCACTAGAAGTAGCACCAGGTGGGCTCATAGAGGTGGTAGGAGGCTCAAAGGGCACTGAGGGCAAAGTAGAGGGCACTGGCAACGGGATATCTGTAGTGCATACAAGAGGGGAAGCCTTCCCTTCAGAAGAATAGGAAGGAATCTCCACAAAAAACATAACATCGGTAGTAACAAAAAACTTACGATGCATAAGATCATAACAATGATATCCCTTCTGGGTTCGAGAATACCCAAAAAAGAAACATTTAACAGATCTAAAAGCCAATTTGTCTACTCCAAAAAGATGAACACAACACAACCAAAACCTACCGGCGACAACACAAACAGCTCATAACCAGGGAATAACAAAGATGTTGAGAGAACTAAGTGATTGTTTAGTGCCACATTGGAAAATGTGGGCTTTGTGTGTGAGTGGTGCCCTATAAATAGACGTATACTCCTCAGTTATTCTTTGATAATAAATACAGAGAAAACACACCCACAGGGAGCTTCTCCCGTGATTTCCTCCCCGTTCCTCGTGAGTGGGGTTTCCACGTAAACCCAAGTATTCCTTTGATTGTTTTATGCTTTTTAATTGTTGAGGTATATTATGTTTGTAAGGGGTGCTGTATTATTTTATTTTGTTTAATGGGTCTATAATGTACTTTTCCCACACCAATAGAGGTGTAGGGACTTCTTGGCAACCTAATGGGTTCGAGAATACCCGAAAAAGAAACATTTAACAGATCTAAAAGCCAATTTGTCTACTCCAAAAAGATGAACAAACACAACACAACCAAAAACTACCGGTGACAACACAAATAGCTCCTAACCAGGAAATAACAAAGATGTTAAGAGAATTAAGTGATTGTTTAGCGCCACATTGGAAAATGTGGGCTTTGTGTGTGAATGGTGCCCTATAAATAGACGTGTACTCCTCAGTTATTCTTTGAGAAGAAATACAGAGAAAACACACCCATAGGGAGCTTCTCCCGTGATTTCTTCCCCGTTCCTCGTGAATGGAGTTTCCACGTAAACCCAAGTGTTCCTTTGATTGTTTTATGTTTTTTAATTGTTGAGTTATATTTATGTTTGTAAGGGGTGCTATGTTATTTTATTTTGTTTAGTGGGTCTATGATGTACTTTTCCCACACCAATATAGAGGTGTAGGGACTCCTTGGCAACCTAAGGAAGTTTATTTTCTTCAACTTGGTATCAGAGCCAAGGTTAAGGACTCCACCAAAAACAAAACCCTAAGCCTTCTCACCGAAGCTACCACCACCACCACCGGCGGCCACATCGACGCCGGACCACAGCCGCAGCAGCAGCAGGCCACCGCCGCCACCAGCAATAGCAGCAGCACCGGGCCACCGCCGTCGCCAACAGCAACAGCAGCAGTGCAGAGCCACCGCAAGCAGCAGCAAAAGCAAGCCACCGCTGCTGGTGGTGGCAACAGTAGGTCACAGCGTCGAGAAGAGCTACTGCAGGCCACCATCTAGGCCACCTGCAAGATCTTTGGATCGTAGTTGATGGAGTATTAAAGATAAAGATCTTCCGAAAAGATGATGTGATGGTATTTTCGGATCTTATCTATTAGATTTAGGGTGTGTATTCCCCTTTAATGCATGTTTTTGGGGTGTGTAGTCCCCTTGAGTATTGACCGCGTGTGAGAGAAGTTTTTTAGGGTGTGTATTCCCCGATTGGTATATTTGTTGGGGTGTGTAGTCTCCATTTTCTGTCAATTTCCAGGTCTGAAGTGTGAAGAAGTTCAGGTGTGTGTACCCTTCTTTGTGGCATGTCGAACTTTGTTTGAGACAGTGTGGTTCAGTAAACATGGCAGTGTCTCAATCAGAGATTGCGCTAGGAATTGCTGTGGGTAATACTCAAACCACTGGTGTAACATGGTTGATTGATTCAAGTGCTTCCAATCATTTATCCAGGAATCTGGAGTGCTTTGGACAGATTCAGCCTGTCTCTCAGGGTCGTACAGTACAGGTGGCTGATGAGCGACTTGCTCCTATTAGTGGTCAAGGGGAAATTAATGTTACCCCTTTTATATAGCTTAATCATGTTCAATTTGTTCCAGATTTATCCATGAACTTACTCTCTGTCAGTGAGATCATTAAGCAGATGAATTGTCGGATCATCTTTGATGAGCATGGATGTATTTTCCATGATAGAATGACAGGGAAGATTATTGGTAGTGGATATGAAAGAGTTTACCGACTTCAGCAAGGTCCTATGGCTGCTACATGTCGGGTTAATACCACATCTGGGAGTGCTTTACAGTGGCATAGACGGTTGGGCCATCCTTCTTTGGAAAAGTTACGCAGGCTTATTCCTCATGTGTCCCCAACTACAAAACTTTCCTGCAATGCATGTCAATTTGGAAAGCATCATAGATCTTCCTTTCCAATAGCTACAGGACCACGTTCAACTTCATGTTTTCAGTTAGTGCATCTTGATGTTTGGGGTCCCAGTAGGACTCCTGATAGAGCAGGACATCGATACTATTTGATTGTGGTTGATGATTTTTCCATATTGTCCTGACTATTTCTCATGAAGAATAAGTCTGAAGTAGGTCCACTGATTGAGAAGTTTGTGTTGATAAAAAATTAGTTTGATGTTTGTATCAAGACTCTCAGATCTGATAATGCACTCGAGTTTTGTACTCGTCGGTTGGCAGAATTCTACGGCATACATGGTATAATTCATCAGACCTCATGTCCTCACACTTCTCAGCAAAATGGAGTCGCAGAGAGGAAGCACAGGCATACCCTTGATATGGCCAAAGCTCTTCTTATCCATAACAGTGTGCCACAAAACTATTGGGGAGATGTAGTTCTCACTGCTTGCTACCTTATTAATAGATTGCCCTCCTCAGTGATTCACGAGCAGATACCATAGCAGGTACTTTATCCAAATGATGAGTTGTTTGATCTTCCACCCAAGACATTTGGGTGCGTGACTTTTGTACATCTCCTTAGATCTGGACGTGATAAATTAGCACCTAGAGCAGTCAAGTGTATGTTTCTTGGCTATTCTCGTACTTAAAAGGGGTATCGATCTTTTGATCCCCTACATCAAAGGCATTATATCAGTGCAGATGTCACCTTTCATGAAGCAGTACCTTATTTTTCTGTTGCTGCCAGGCGGGTGCAGAGTGTGCCGGAAGTGCGCCTGTACCAGTTACTCCTTTAGCATTTGGTATATTCACAGATACTAGTAGCCCTTCTCAGGTTGATGAGTCACCTACCAGCACATTTAGACCAGTATCAGTGGATGAATGGACCTTCAAGGGTCACACCTATCAGTTGCCAGTTATGTATAGGGTAAAGCCCCCTCCATCTATTCCACAAACTCCTCAGGATATTGTTGATAACCTAGAGGTGGTTCCTATTCAGGAGATTGTTTCAAGCACAGTGTCAGCAGATGTAGCAGGTGGGAGTCTGCCACCTGAGGATAGTTCTCCAGAACCTGATTCCATGAGTACTGATAAAGATATTCCTATTGCTATTAGGAAAGCTTCGTGATCTTGTACCCAGTATCGTGTTGCTGGCAGTGGTGTTACTAATGAATCACTAAGTTCGGAGTTTCATGCATTTACAGCTGCTGTATCTAGTGCTAAGTTACCTACCTCATACCAGCAGGCTCTACTACATCCACACTAGAAGGCAACTATGGAAGAGATGTCTGCACTTACTACCAGAGGTACTTGGGAGCTGTCACCTTTACCGTCTGGTGTGAATCTTGTTGCAGCCAGATGTGTCTTTGCCTTGAAATGCAACCCAGATGGATCTATTTCAAGGTATAAGACCCGCTTAGTGGCTAAATGATTCACCCAGACATATGGGGTGGAATTCTTTAACGCATTCTCCCCTGTTGCACGACTCTCTACTTTTCGAATTCTTATATCTGTTGCAGGTCATTATGGATAGCAGTTACATTAGTTGGATGTTAAAAATACATTTCTCTACGGAGACTTGGAGGAAGAGATATATATACAACAGCCACCTGGCTTTGAGATTTAGGGGGAGTGTGTATGCAGGCTTCATAAGGCCATTTATGGTCATAAGCAGAAACCCCGAGCCTGGTTCCAGTGCCTATCTGAGGCATTGTCTGTTATTGGGATGCAGAAATCTTCATCGGATCATTCACTATTTGTAAGGAAGACTAGTAGGGGTACAGTGGCTTTACTTGTATATGTGGATAATCTTATTCTTACAAGTGATGATGCAGAAGGTATATCTCAAATAAAGAAATACTTGGCACACCAATTTATCATGAAAGATCTTGGGAAGCTGAGATATTTTTTAGGCATTGAGTTTGCTACAAGTAAGCAAGGGACAATTATGTCGCAGACGAAATATGCCCTTGATATCCTTCAAGAGACAGGCATGCTAGGATCAAGGTTTTAAAAAACGTGAGGCGGTACCGAAGCGATTTGCCTTCATTAAGGCTAGGCGTAAGCCTCGAGGCAGTCGAGACATAAGACTCAAGATTTGCATAAAAAATATAGAAAATGAAATGATAGGTAATCAAATAAACCTAAATGACCTAAACCTGAAAAATAAACCTAAATGAAATGACCTAAACTTATAGTCAACATACTAAGCTCAACCTCAACATACTAACCTCAACCTCAAATGCGTCCTGCTGAAGAGTGGAGCACTACCACTGGAGCTGGAGCTGCGCTCGGGCCTATGCAAGAGCTGGACCTGTGCTCAGGCCTGCACTGCTGGAGCCGCATTGCACTGCGCTGCGCTACTGGAGCTGCACTGCGTGGAGCCTGCGCTGCGCTGCGCTGGAGCCTGAAGCTGGTGCCTACGCTGCCGCTGCGTGGAGCGCTGAAGCATGCGTTGCGCTGCATGGAACGCTGCCGCTGCGTGCTCGCACTGCTGGCGCTGGAGCACTGCGCTGCGCTGCATGGAGCTACTCGCCGGTGGAGGTTGCGATGTGGTGGAGCAGGAGCTATCAGTCTGCTGGTGGAGGCTGCGATGAGGCGACACCTCTCCAGCGCCTCAGCACCTCAGCCACGCCTCGACAAAGCGAGGCGCACGCCTCGCAGACTACAGCTGAGGCTTAAGCCTCAAGGCGAATTTGGCACGCCTCGCCTCGAGGCGCATGCCTCAAGCACCTCGAGGCGTGCTTTTTTAAACAATGGCTAGGATCCAAAGATGCAAATATTCCTATGGATCCTAAGATTCATCTGTTTGAGGATAATGTGAAACTAAAAGACAAGGAATATCGACAGCTGGTGGGGAAGCTGTTATATCTGGCTATCATTAGGCGAGATATTAGTCTTGCAGTGGGGAAGTTGAGTCAGTTCTTAAATAAGTCCACTGAGGTTCATTGGCAAGCTGTGATGCAGGTGTTGAAGTACATCAAGGAATGTCCAGGTAGAGGCATTCTTTTTCAGAGAAAGGCACCTATGGCCGTTCTTGCATACTCAGATGCAGATTATCCAAGTGATGTCGGAGATAGGCGATCTACTACTGGTTTCTATACCTTTGTTGCTGAGAACTTGGTAACCTAGAGGAACAAGAAACAAAGTGTTGTTTCACGCTCTAGTGTTGAGTCTGAGTACAGGGCCATGGCACATACTGCTGATGAGATGATATGGATCAGATCTCTGTTACGAGATCTTCATGTTAATGTTCAGGAACCTATGGAGATACATTGTCACAACCGGGCTGCTACCTACATTGCAAACAATCCTATGTTCCATAAGAGAACAAAACATGTGGAAGTGGATTGTCATTACACCAAAAATTTGATTCAACAGGATCTGCTTCGTACTACTTGTCTTACCTCCTCAAACCAAACTGCTGACATGTTTACCAAGCCGTTACCACATCCCCAGTTTGAGAAGTGTAGAAACAAGCTGAACATGATGGATATATATGCTCCAGCTTGAGGAGGACTGTTGAGTTATATTTATGTTTGTAAAAGGTGCTGTGTTATTTTATTTTGTTTAGTGGGTCTATGATGTACTTTTCCCACACCAATATAGAAGTGTAGAGAGTTCTTGGCAACCTATGGAAGTTCGTTTTCAACTTTGATATCTCGTGATTTTACTTCCGCTTTATTTAAATATTTCAACTTGGTATCAAAGCATATTCAATTCTTAGATTTATTTTATTATCATTATGTTGTTAAAGTTGATTTATTTTATTATCATTATGTTGTTAAAGTTCCAATATCTTTTTTAATCTAGAGAAAGGCACCATCAAGGTTCGAAGGAACCCTAAGGTGCGAAGGAGGTCGTAGGCCTGGGCTTGGTGGCCCTAGAGGCGATCAAGTCATCCTCCTGGCGACAGTGGCGATGATGGCCATTGTCAGCGCTGCAAGGTGAAGACGTGGCGTTGATGGCATATGGCGCCAACATTGGAGGCTAAGAGGACCAATCACGACAAGGATGAGACGGATCGTGAGCAGAAGCACCATAGGAGGGACTCCCATGGCGCAGTAGTTCCCACCTAGAGCGTCACCGCGAAGGCAGCAAGGAAGTCGAGGAAGCGATGATGACGACGGCATCCACAGCCTTCGAGGACAAGGCGAAGACAAAGGCTTAGGCGAGCTTCAAAGTGGCGAGTCATTAGCGATGATCCACGTAGCCCAGGGCATCGTCACAGTTGTGGAGGGCCCCGCGAAGGTACCCCAGGTGGTGGAGGGCCTCTGCACAACTCGAGAGAGCATGGCCTTTGGTTGAGGGAGGCAACGCAGGCGATGCTGACGATGACGACTGGTAGAGACAAGGATACGACATCGATTTCGCAAGGAGGCTATGCCGTTGGGTTCTCCAAACCCTAAGGTCAGACCAAGGTCTTTTAGGAAAGAAAAATAAACGTTTAAGGCCTCACTTATATCTTTGTTAAGTTATAAAGATATGTCCAAAAAAAAAGGAAAAAAATGACATGGAGAAAAAAAAGAAGAAAAAAATCAAAAAAAGAAAAGAGAAAAAAAAGGAGAGGGAGGGATAAAGAAAAAAAATTTAAAAAAAAGAAAAGGGAGAGAAAAATCAAAAAAATTGTCAAGGAAAAAAAAAGAAAAATGAAGATGAAGTTTATGTTTGAAAGAAGATACGGAGAAGTCTTCTCTAACGTTTATTGTTTTATTTTCTTCTCATCATTATTTTTCTCCCATACGAATATGGGAGAAAGGGGAAGTGTGGAAGCCATTTTAGTCACCCCCGTTTTGTAGTCCCTTTGTTGCAATCCCAAGGCATGATAGCATCCTCCGGTAGTTGAGATGACATCGAATACCGCTATGGACTTGTTTAGTAACTGATCTTCACAATAGAAACCAAACACTGGGAGGTCTAGAGTTTCGAGATCTCCAAAGAGAGAAATCCATTTTCGAGATCCTAAGGGGAAGGGTCCAGTCGATTTCTATGTGGGAGATGCAGCTTCTAGGTCTTCAAAGGAAGACCCTTTTCAAGGATACTGAATGGGGAGTCATCAGCACCAGATCTTCAGAGACAGCCATAATTCCTTCAACAACTTCAGCCTATGTTCCCGCCTGTGTAGAGTGGGTTTCTTTGTGTTACAAGCTGAGCATTCCATGCTCCAGCTTGAGGGGGAGTATTAAGAGAATTAAGTGGTTTAGTGCCACATTGGAAAATGTGAGCTTTGTGTATGAGTGGTGGCCTATAAATAGGCGTATACTCCCTCAGTTATTCTTTAAGAAGAAATACAGAGAAAACACACCTATAAGGTGCTTCTCCCGTGGATTTCTCCCCGCTCCTCATAAGTGGGGTTTCCACGTAAACCTACGTATTCCTTTAATTGTTTTATGCTTTTTGACATCTCGTGATTTTGCTTCCGCGTTATTTAAATATTTCAACTAAAGAGAAAGGGGACTTTCCACCCAAAATCGAAGAACTAACCCATTTAATAAGAAAAGCAGTAAGAACAGCATCTGCCAAGAAATGCATGGGAGCATACATATGAAACATAAGTGTTCTAGCAATAAAGGAAGTGTCGTAATTTCCACTCAATCATCCGATTCTGCTAAGAGGTGTGAACACATGAAATTTAATGAACACCAAGCGAAGCAAAAAACTTATTTAACCATGTAAGTGGAAGAAAATGTTCAAATCTAATTATTAAAGGATCCAACACTTCTTTATATAGAGAATAGATATTAGGAAAACAATAGTACATGTTCAACATAAAATAGAAAATAATAAGATAGGACATAAATAGACATAAATAGGAGTATCTCAACACTCCCCCATAAGTTGGAGCATAGATATCAATCATGCTCAGCTTAGAATAGTAGTCATCGAAGGCCGAACATGGAAGAGGCTTCATGAAGATATCAGTTGTCTAATCCTCTATTGAGTTATGAGTTATGTTTTATTATTTTTATTTTAGTAGTGGATTTATGATGTATTTTTCC
The DNA here is from genome assembly GCA_037157565.1 of Thalassia testudinum. NCBI lineage: Eukaryota > Viridiplantae > Streptophyta > Magnoliopsida > Alismatales > Hydrocharitaceae > Thalassia > Thalassia testudinum. The sequence continues at coordinate 15,265,243 of JAZHRO010000015.1, read as the reverse complement.
CTCACCTATATAGAGGTGTAGGGACTTCTTGATAAACTAAGGATGTTCATTTCCTTCAACTTGATATCAGAGCCAAGTTGAGGGCTCCACCAAAAGAACCCTAAACCCCACCGTCAGCCCCCCCTCTCTACCACCACCGCCGCCTGCAACAGCAGGCTGCCAGTGCCAACAGCAGCAGCAACAGGAGGCCACCGCCGCTGCCAACAGCAGCAGGCAGCCCCTCACTAGCTGCTGCAGGCCACTGCCTAGGCCACCAGCAGCCACCTTCCAAGCCCCAACCACTGATTTTTGTGCTCTCTCTCTCTCTTGTTGGTGTTTAACAACAGAGAGAGGGCACATCTCAACCTTTTGTCTTATTGGAAGACCTTTGGATCGTAGTTGATGGAGTGTTAAAACCAAGGGTCATCCGAAGAGGTGATTTGATGGTATTGTTGGGGTGTGTATTCCCATTTGATGCATGTTTTTAGGGTGTATAATCCCCTTGAGTATTGACCACGTGTGAGCGGAGATTTTTGGGGTGTGTATTCCCCAATTGGTATATTTGTTGGGTGTATATTCCCCATTTTCTATCAATTTTTCAAATCTAAAGTGTGAAGAAATTAAGGGGTGTTTGTGGCAGTGTGTTTCAGTGAACATAGCAGTGTCTCAGAGACTGCACTAGGAACCGCCGTGGGTAATATTCCAACCACTGGTGTGATATGGTTGATTGATTTAGGTGCTTCCAATCATTTATTCGGGAATCTACAGTGTTTTGGACAGATTCAACCTATCTCTCGAGGTCGTACAGTACAGGTGGCTGATGGGCAACTTGCTCCTATTAGTAGTCAGGGGGAAATTAATGTTACCCCTTGTATGCTGCTTAATCATGTCCAGTTTGTTCCAGATTTATCCATAAACTTGCTCTCTGTCAGTGAGATCATTAAGCAGATGAATTGCTGTATTTTCTTTGATAAGCATGGATGAATTTTCCATGATAGAGTGACAGGGAAGACTATTGGTAATGGATATGGAGTTTACCACCTTCAGCAGGGTATCATGGCTGCAACATATCGGGTTAGTACTACATCTGGGAGTGCTTTACAGTGGCATAGACGGTTGGGCCACCCTTCTTCGGAAAAATTACGCAGGCTTATTCCTCATGTATCCTCAACTACATTACTTTCCTGCGATGCATGTCAACTTAGGAAGCACCATAGATCTTCCTTTCCAGCTGCTACAGGACCACGTTCAACTTCGTGTTTTCAGTTACTACATCTTGATGTTTGGGGTCCCAATAGGACTCCTGATAGAAGACATCGGTACTATTTGATTGTGGTTGATAATTTTTCCAGATTGTCCTAGCTCTTTCTCATGAAGAATAAGTTTGAAGTGGGTCCACTGATTGAGAAGTTTGTATTGATAAAAAATCAGCTTGATATTTGCATCAAGACTCTCAGGTCTGATAATGCACTGGAATTTTGTACTCGTCGGCTGGCAGAATTCTATGACTTACATGGTATAATTCACCAGACCTTATGTCCTCACACCTCTCGGCAAAACGGAGTCGTAGAGAGGAAGCACAAACATATCCTTGATATGACCAAAGCTCTTCTTATCCATAACAGTGTGCCACAGAAATACTGGGGAGATGCAGTTCTCACAGCTTACTACCTTATTAATAGATTGCCCTCCTCAGTGATTCACGAGCAGATACCATGGTAGATGCTTTATCCAAATGATGAGTTGTTTGATCCTCCACCCAAGACATTTGGGTGCGTGGCTTTTGTACATCTCCTTTGACCTGGGTGTGATAAATTAGCACCTAGAGTAGTCAAGTGTGTGTTTCTTGGCTACTCTCGTACTCAGAAGGTGTATCGGTGTTTTGATCCCCTACAACAGAGACATTATATCAGTGCAGATGTCACTTTTCATGAAGTTGTGCCTTATTTTTCTATTGCTGCCAAAGAGGTGCAGAGTATGTCGAAGTATGCACCTATACCAGTTGCTCCTATACCATTTAGTATATTCACAGATACTAGTAGTCCTTCTCAGGCTATTGAGCCACCTACCAATACATTTAGGCCTGTACCAACGGATGAAGGGACCTTCAAGGGTCACACCTATCAGTTGCCAGTTGTATATAAGGCAAAGCCCCCTCCATCTATTCCACAGCCTCCTCAGGATAGTGTTAACAACCTAAAGGTGGTTTCTACTCAGAAGTCTTCTTTAAATACAGTGTCAACAGATGTAAAGGGTGAAAATTTGTCACCTATGGATGGTTCTCTAGGTCCTACTTCCACGAGTACTGATGAGGACATTCCTATTGCTATCAGGAAGGCTCCACGATCTTGTACCCAATATCGTGTTGCTAGGAGTTTGTTTCTGTTGATTCTCTAAGTTTGGAGTTTCATGCATTCACAGCTGTTGTATCCAATGCTGAGTTACCTACCTCGTACCAGCAGGCTTTACTACATCCACACTAGAAGGCAGCTATGGAGGAGGAGATGTCTGCACTTACTACCAGAAGTACCTGGGAGCTGTCACCTTTACCGTCTGGCACGCACCTTATTGGAGCCAGATGAGTCTTTGCCTTGAAATACAACCCAGATGAGTCTATTTCAAGGTATAAGGCCCGCCTAGTGGTCAAAGGATTCACCAAAACATATGGGGTAGATTTCTTTGACACGTTCTCCCCTGTTGCACAACTCTACACCATCTGCATCCTTATCTCTGTTGCAGCTCATTATGGATGACAGTTACATCAACTGGATATCAAAATTGCATTTTTGTACGGAAACTTGGAGGAAGAGATATATATGCAGCAGCCACCTGGCTTGGAGGTTCAAGGGGAGTGCGTATGCAGGCTTCATAAGGCCATTTATGATCTTAAGCAGAGCCCCCGAGCCTGGTTCCAGCGCCTGTCTGAGGCGTTGTCTGTTATTGAGATGCAAAGATCATCTAATCATTCACTATTTGTGAGGAAGACCAGTAAAGGTACAATGGCTTTACTTATGTATGTAGACAATCTTATTCTTACAGGTGATGATGCAAAGGGCTTTACTTATGCATGTAGACAATCTTATTCTTACAGGTGATGATGCAAAGGGTATATCTCAGATGGAGTACTTGGCACAGCAGTTTGTCATGAAAGATCTTGGGAAGCTGAGATATTTTTTAGGCATTGAATTTGCTACAAGCAAGCAAGGGACAATTATGTCGCAAAAGAAATATGCCCTTGATATTCTTCAAGAGACAGGCATGCTAGGATCCAAAGATGCAAATATTCCTATGGATCCTAAAACTCATCTATTTGAGAATAATGTAAAACTAAAAAACAAGAAGGCATATCAACAGCTAATAGGGAAGCTGTTATATCTGACTATCACAAGGCCAGATATTAGCCTTACCATTGGGAAGCTGAGCCAATTCTTAGATAAGCCCACTGAGGTTCATTGGCAGGCCGTGATGCAGGTGCTGAGGTACATCAAGGGATGTCCAAGTAGAGGCATTCTTTTTCAGAGAAAGGCACCTATGTCTCTTGTTGCATACTCAAATGCAGATTATCCAGGTGATGTCAGCAACAGGCGATCTACTACCGATTTTTGTACCTTTGTTGCTGAAAACTTGGTAACCTGGAGGAGCAAGAAACAAGGTGTTGTTTCACACTCTAGTGCTAAGTCTGAGTACAGAGCCATAGCACATACTACAGCTGAGATGATATGGATCAGATCTCTGCTACGAGACCATATTAATGTTCAAGAACCTATGGAGATGCATTGTGACAACCGAGCTGCTACCTACATTACCAATAATCCTATATTCCATGAGAGAACAAAACATGTGGAAGTGAATTGTCATTACACCAGGAGTTTGATTCAACAGGGTCAGCTTCGTACTATTTGTCTTGCCTCCTCAGATCAGACTGCTGACATACTTACCAAGCCGTTGTCTCGTCCCCAGTTTGAGAAGTGTAAAAATAAGCTGAGCATGATGGATATATATGCTCAAGCTTGAGGGGAAGTGTTAAGTTATGAGTTATGTTTTTGTCGTAAGGAGTATTTTGTTATTTTTATTTTAGTAGTGGGTTTATGATGTACTTTTCCCTCACCTATATAAAGGTGTAGGGACTTCTTAATAAACTAAGGATGTTTATTTTCTTCAACTTCCTCAAATACGATAAATGTAGTGCACAACATCCCACACTAAATTAGGTCCCTAATGTAGTGGCAATCCACCTTAACACACTGTGTGTTGATGGAGCATGGGATTGTTGGCTATATATCTAGCTATCCTATTATCGCATCTCATCTCCATGGGTTCTTCAATATGTACATGTAAATCACATAGTAGAGACCTCACCCAAATCATCTCTACTGCAGTCTAGGCCATCGCCTGATATTTTTGACTCAACACTGAAGCGAGAAACCACTCCATGTTTCTTACTCCTCCAGGTAACCAAATTTCCTGCCACAAATGTACAGAACTCGGTAGCGGATTTTCTGTCAGCAACACACCCTGCATCGTCAGCATCAGAATATCCAACTACTATCATGGGAGAACATTTCTAGAACAGAATTCCACGTCCAGGTGCCTTCTTCAAGTATCTAAGCACATGCATAGTCGTCTGCCAATGTTGCTTAGTCAGCTTCTCCATAAACTGACTACGCTTTTCCATAACCAAAGCAATATCTGGTCTAGTAATCGTCAGGTATAGAAGTTTCCCAATAAGCTGCTTGTAGGCTTTACTGTCAACATACTCTACCTGCTCATCATAGAGGTGCACCCTGGGGTTCAAGGAATATTGGCTAGCATGCCTGTCTCCCATAGCATATCTAAGGCATATTTGTGCTAAGAAAATACAATACCATGCTTGCTTCTAGCCACCTCTATGCCTAGAAAATACCGGAGCTGACCCAAGTACTTCATAGCAAACTACTCAGCTAAGGACCGCTTGACCTCAACTATTCCAACTTTGTCATCACCAATAATGATGAGATCATAAGCATAAACAAGCAATGCCACAATTCCCTTCTCAGTCTTCTTGACAAAATGAGAATGATCTGAAAATCTCTACAAACCCATCTTCTCCACAACCTCTAAGAGCTTCTGGAACCAAGCTCTCGAACTTTGTTTAAAGCCATAAATGACCGTCAACCTGCATACGCACACCCCCTGAACCTCAAACCTAAGGGGTTGTTGCATATATACTTCCTCATGAAGATTGCTACAGAGAAAGATGTTCTTCACATCAAGCTGATGAAGCATTCAATCCTTTGTAAGCAGCAATAGAAATAAGTATCCGGATTGTCAACAAGCAACAGGAGAAAACATATCAAAAAGGTTCACCTCGTACATCTGGGTGAACCCCTTGCCACCAATCAAGCCTTGTAACTTGAAATAAACCATCAAGATTGTATTTTAAGGCAAAGACCCAATAGCATCCCACCAGGCAAGCACCAGTAGGAAAAGAGGTCAACTCCCAAGTCTATCTGCTCCGAAGTGCAGCCATCTCATCCTCCATGATTGTACGACACTTTGGATCAAGTAAGGCATGCTGCTACGTGGAAGGAATCTCTGTAGCAACAGGAGCAGTAGTAAAGAGCCCAAATGTAGTCCCCAGATTAGTTGTAGTCGTTGCTTCAGCTATATGATACTGAGCACATAAACGAGGAACCTTCCTAACAATAGGAAGGTCATCGTATGGGATACCATCACCTAATCCTACACAATCCCCACTAGAAACAATAGTGTCATCACCACTAGAAACAATAGTGTCAGATACGATGGATCTAAAGTATGAGGGGTGTGTTGCCTGTAGGTGACTAGTAACTGAAAAGTAATGGATGGATCCCTGAATCTCTGATCATCAGTAGTATTGTTAGGTATCGAACTGCTTGCAAGTGCCTAACTACCACTGTCAGGTGCAAAACCATTCTCAGGCATAGGAAAATCATTTATAGGCACAAATGGAACTGGCAAGGGGCAAACTCCGCCTTAGGAACTAACTGTCGTGCTGCAAGAGAGAAGGCACTGATTCATGGAAGATAACATAATCACTCACATAGTGCCTTCCAGCCACTAAATAAAAGCATTGGTACCCCTTCTGTGTCCATGGATAGCCAAGGAAGACACACTTCACCACTCTAGGTACCAACTTGTCCCTTCCTGGTCCTAGTAAGTACACAAAGGCAACACATCCAAATACCCGAGGGAGTAGCTGAAATAACTCTGTTAGGAATACAAAACAAGCCACGGGATCCGCTCATATAACACAAAAGATGACATTCTATTAATAAGATAACAAATTGTAAACACAACACCCCAATATAAATGTGGCAAACAATGGTAAATCAGGAGAGTACGAGCCACATCTAATAAATGTTTGTGTTTCCTTTATGCCACATTGTTCTGCTGTGAGGTGTAAGGCAGGACGTCTTATGTACAATGCCATGACCTATAAAAATTTGCCAATCTGATAGTGTAAAACTCCAAAACATTATCAAATCGCACAATATTTGCTATAACAAAAAATTGATTGTTTATTTCTAATAAGAAGACCTCAATCACATGTCCAACATCGGACTTATTCTTTAATAAAAATAGTCATGACAAGCAATCATCTATAACAACTAGATAATATCTATGTCCCTGTCGATCAAGAATCTGACTAGAGCTCTAGACGTCCATATAAACTAGCTGGAACATAGCAGTAGCCCCTGGTGCAATACTAGAAGGAAATGATGATTTATGGTGCTTTCCCAACTGACAAGCGTCACAATGGATCTCAGTAATGGCTGAAATGTGCGGTATGATGCGTCTGAGCCTATCTAGAAAAGGATGACCAAGGCGACGGTGTCACTGCAAGACACTCCCAGCAGCAGAACTCGAATCACCCTGGCAAGCAGCAGCAAGTGGCTCTAGACTAAGCGATACACCCCCTCTTCGTGTCCATCAATCGTCCTCCCTGTCAATTTATCCTAAAATATACATCCAAGTTCATCAAATATAACACGTCAATAAAGCTGTTTTGTAACCTTAGTAACAGATAATAGAGTCAATGAAAAATTATGAGCATAAAATGCATCAGGCAATCTCATAGTAGAAGTCAGTGCCACCTCCCCCTGACCACCAATCTGTGCATGCCTGCCATCTGCAACATGCACTGTCCTGCCACGGGGTATAGACTGTAGTCCGTCAAAACACCCTTTATCTCCTGACAGATGGTGTGAAGCACCCGAATCTACTAACAGTGTTGTAAAAATCGGTCTACTCAGTTGAGTAATCGTAGTCGCCCCCCACCCAAATGAATAACCAATAATCGGTTCTATAGTTGGCCACATCGACTACTCAGCCTAGTTAGTGTAGTTGGCCGATTAATAGGTTGATTTTTACATAGAGGAATAAAACCCAAAAATATTTAAAGTCTACTTAGACCCACTCGACCCCTTCACCCCCCAACTCTATCCGACAGAACACCACCCCCAACCCTTTCACTCTCCTCGACAGAACAAATTTGTTTGGACTTCGAACCCTAGATAACAGCGTGAGCCTCTCCTCTAAGGTGCGACAGCCCCCTCCTCCAATCATCGTCCCTTCCTCTCCCTCTCCGATCGGAGGCGACAACACAAGAGGTGTGACAACCCCCTCCTCAGATCACCGCCCCTTCCTCTCCCTCTCCAATCATCGCCTCCAACAACCCTCTCCGACACCGCGACAACCATCTCCTCTAACCTCCTCTAACAGCACAACGCTGCTGGTAAGACTATTACATCCATCTCCTCGGACCTCCAATGGTAGACCGGTAGTATTGCTTCTCCTCCGACCTCCAGGCAGTGATTTAAATGCCAACAGCAAGGCCATTTCTAGGAGGGGGCTATGCCGACATGCTAACAATGTCGATTTACAGGTGTGCCAGAGGCATGCCAACGATTTCACCAACATGCCGACAGGTGCTGATGATTTCAGCAGCATGCCGAGTGGTGCTGCGGGCAGCAGATCAGGCGCTGCGAGCGGGAGATCTGAAATTCAAACTTCTCATACTGCGAACAGGAGTGTGGGAGAGATGTGAAATTCAAAGGGGGGAACTTCCTGGATGGACACACACACACGAGTATTGCAACATCATTTTGAGTATTTATGTAATTTTATACACAGAAAAAATGAGTATTTTAACATCATTTTAAGTATTTATGTGATTTTATGTCGGCATTCCCACGGCATGCCCTTGGCATGCCCATTGGCATGGCCATCAAAAAACGAGCATTTCCACGGCATGCCTTTGGCATGCTCATGGCATGCACACTTAGAATTCCATCGACACGACGTCGAAATCAGCATTTCGAACCTTACCTCCAGGTAGTATTGGTCTTAATTATTACATTATGTTTATGGGTTTCTTTTTAAGGAACATTATGTTTAAGGGTTAACTTTATGCTTGCATTCTCTTGTCAACTTAAGGATTTTGTTTTTACAATTTCCTTGTTGCTAGTTATTTTTAGATTTCCAGCTAGATGTTGCAATCATCAATTAAATTGTTAATTTTTAATCACTTAAGAGATGTGAGTTGTTTACAAGTTTATTATTTGACCATTAAGCTAGGGTTATATGAACTTGTATAATTGTATTTGATACTATTTTTTGATGTTTATAAGTTTGTATTTTTTAAGGTAAATTCGAATTATAGCTTCTACAAATCTTCAATCCGGTGGTGAATCATGCTCGGATATGTTTTATGTCCCACCAAGATCAAGTGATCCTAGATGGAAGTTTGGATACCTCCCACACAAGGAGGATCCCAATACTTTTTGTTGTAGACCTTGTAAGAAGATGATGAAGGGTGGGATCCATAGATTCAGGCAACATTTGGCTCATATCCGTGACGGTACCCTACTCAAAAGTTGATGAGGAGACAAAGAAGCTCATCAAGGCTTACATGGATTCTCTCTCAAAAAAGAAGTCTACTAAGGCAAAAGCACTCGAAGAGCTTTGGGACGAGGTTGACATTGTTGGTAGGGAGTGATCCAAGCACAGCTGAATCAGGTAGGAAAGGAAAGAGGCCAAGAGCATCAGATTCTATTGAAGAAGTGCAAGTTATTATGAAGGACAACTTGTGACAAAGTACAATTAAAGATACTTTTACAAAGGACCAAATGGATAAGGTTTGCGAGTATATATGCGAATGGGCTTACATCAATATGATTCCTTTTAATGCACTCACTGAGAATGATTCTTGGAATCGGATGGCTGAGGCTATTGGGAGGTATGGTCCAAGGATGAACCTCTTACACGTTATGAGATCGCAACCCCATTTTTGAATAAGGTAATAGAGAAGACTCATAACTTAGAGAATCATAGGGAGACATGGAAAATCACAGGTTGTTCCATCATGACAGATGCATGGACTGATAGTCGTGGAAGGAGTATCATGAACTTGTGCATCCATTGCCCCCTTGGAGTGACACTTCTAGTGTTTTGCATATTGTTGATTACATATACAACTTGCTTGTTGCATGCATTAAGGAGGTTGGAGAGGAAAATATTGTTCAAATTGTCATTGACAATGCTTCAAACAACATGGCTGCTGCATTGATTTAGTGTTGAAGATGAAATGTCCACAAATTTTTTGAATCTCGTGTGCTGCTCACACCATTGATTTGGTGTTGGAAGAGATTGGAAAAGAGCCTAAGATAAGAAATGGAATTGCAAGAACAAGGAAGCTCACTGTATTCATTTATAGTCATGTTCAAGTTTTAAGCATGTTGTGTCACTTCACACAGCAAAAGGATATCATAAGGCCTAGGCAAACAAGATTTGCCACTGCATTTCTTACATTGCAAAGTATCTTAGAGAAGAAGGAAAATTTGAGATTGATGTTCTCTTCTGATGAATGGCAAAGATGCAAGTGGTCAAAGCATCAAGTTGGGGTGCATGCAGCTTCAATAGTTTTGAATACAGCTTTTTGGAATCAAATTACAATAGCAATGAGGATCTTTACATCTTTAGTTCAATTGCTACAATTGGTTGATTCAGATAAAAAATCATCTATGGGTTTTGTGTATGGAGGCTTAGAAGAAGCAAAAGAAGAGGTGAAGGAATGCTTTAGTGGCAAAGATAAAGAGCTCTCTTGTAAACCATTGTTGGATGCAATAGAGAAGACAAAAGGACGACTAGATACACTTCTTCACATGGCTGCATATTTTCTCAACCCATATTACTTCTACAAAAGTTGTATAATGTTTGAAAAAAATGTAGCGGTAAAATCATGATTGATAAATTACATTGAGCAATTTTATCCTGATTTAAAGGTGCAAGATATCATCACAAGTAAGGAATTGATTCGGTATAAGCTTAGTAACGGCATATTTGGCAAGCCATTAGCTGTGAGGCAAAGATCTATCAATGATAAACATTCTGATCCAGGTAATTCTATATATCAATTCCAAGGTTTGTTTTTAATTGGATTATGAAATTTACACAAATTGACTAATACTATTCATTCAATAGCTAATTAGTGGTTCTTGTATGGAAGTAAAGCACCCAATTTGCAACCAATGGCAATGAAAACCCTGAACTTAACCTCTGTATCATCTGGATGTGAGAGGAATTGAAATGCATTTGAAAGGGTAATGGCCTAACTAATGACACATTGTGTAAGACTTTTCACCTTCCATACCTTATAATTTTTTGTTATTGGTTTGCAGATTCATTTGAAATATAGAGTTAAGTTGACAATTAAGAGGTTGAGCGACTTAGTTTATGTGCGCTTTAATGCTAAATTGAAGGAACGACATCAAAAGGGAGCAAGGAAGGATCCCCTCACTTCGAAAGTTCTTGCACATGCAATGGCATGGGTTTATTTGAAAGTTGGAGAAGTCGAAGTTTTCCCAAGTTCAGGGCTCACTTGGGAGATTGTTGCAGAGGCATATGGTGCTGAAGATGTTTTGTAACCAAAAAAAAGCAAAAGACTTAAGCAAAGGAGCTTCTAGCTCAGGACCACTTGACTTTGAGGAGGAAGTTGGTTTTGAATAAATAGATGAAGATGAAGATGAAGAGGATGTTCCCTTGTTTTTGGGTGAGGAAGATGATCAATTTGGCTTTAGATGTGTTTTCCTATGTTTTGTTAATTAAAGCGAAGGAACTTGTGCTTTTATTTTGAACCAATACTTTTGTTTCATTGGTATTATTTTAAGCTTGAAAATGGTTTATTTTTATGTAATGATATATTTTACTTCTTGATGTATCACGTGTGTGTGTATTAAAACAATGTCCAACCGAGTACTCCCCGACTACTTCCCCGCATACCGTATACTTCTTAGTCAATGGCCTAGCCAACTGAATACTGACTACCGACTTTTACAACACTGTCTACTAACCAATTCATACATACAAAAGCCTTTGCACAAATATCTATACCTGATGAGGAGGCAAAGGTGCCAGTCTCAGTGAAAGATGTGGCTGGCTCCTGAGTCAGTTGAGAAAGAAGTTGAAGCAATGCATCATAGTCTACCCTCGGAACAAGCACAACATCAGTAGTATCCTCAATAGTCATAGAGGCTTGGTTAGCCATTGGAGGTCATCCATGCTTGGCCCAGCAGGAAGCCTCCACATGGCAAACTTTGCCACAGTAGGTGCAAGTGGTGTGGGATCTCACAGAGACATCGCGTCCTCATCCACGTCCATAGGTGGAAGGTGCTCCCCTACTACCTTGTCCAACAATAGCAACAAGGGCAGATGCTTGATTAGTCTCTCCTGTTTATGGTACTACCACATCAATACGACTCAGGCAAGTATAGACTTCCTCTAAGGTATGAAGCTCTGGCAAGGTAAGGATCTGAGATCGAGCGGCAATGTACTCTGGACCAAGACCTGACAGGAACTGATGCACAGCCACCTCTCTGCGGTACTCTCGTTATGTAGCACAAGTGTAGACTGGCCTGTACACATTATACTTCTCCTGAAGTCCTTCAAGGGCTAAGTAGTACTAGGAAAGAGATCTTCCTTCCTGCTTCAACTAAGACAACTCATGATTGATCTGAAAACTCAGGATGAGTTCTTCTCATATGAATAGGTGTCACGGAGACTGTCCCACATAGTTTTGGCTGCTAGATAATACATGATCTCGTCTTCAATCCGTGGGATAACGCAATTCATCAACCAAGCTATGACCATTGCGTTAACCTTCTTCCATGTGACATACTTTCTTGTCTTGTCTATAGGCTCTAACTCCAACAAAATATGTTCTTTGTCATGACCTTCAACTGTCATCAGGAACATCTGAGACCATCTGGGATAATTGGTCTCATCCAACTTGATGATTGGATTAAAAAATGGGCTCTTATAAGCCCTAGAATCAGAAACGACGCCCAATGTCACTTCAGAAGAACCGAAACTTACCATGACACGCCTTGTAGATAGGAAAATACACCAAACAATGGATCTAAAAAATTTTTCAAATCACAAAACGCATCAAGAACAGTAGATCAGGCCTCAAGCGTGGAGATCCAGAGTTCTAGCAATCTGGAATCCACGCCTAAGAGGAGAAGAGGCCCCCTACACGATGTTGCAGGGTACACTAGGGCCTAGGGGGCAATCCACACACTCACACGTGGAGAGGCTCTCCCTGCACTACCACCAATGGGCAACATGCACCAAGTAGCGCCGCCGACGCCACCGAGGAGGCTTGCTGCTATTGCACCACCACTGGGCCGTGCCGAAGACTACCAAAGCCCCCCTGTGCCGCCTACTACTTCCAAACTGCCGGCGACAAGGAGAGAGAGGGGCGGCGACGAGGAAAGAGAAGGTGGTGGCCATGAGGAAGAAAGGCCTTACGTATTAGGGTTTCGAGGGTTTTTTTCGATGGGATGTCAAAACCCGACCTAGGCCCATGCTCTAATACCAAGTAAAAGAAAATGTTGAAATCTAATTACCAAAAGACCTAACATCTCTTTATACAAAGGAGAGATATTGGAAAAATAACAATGCATATCCAACATAAAATAGAAAATAACAAAATAGGACATAAATAGGAGTATCTCAACCTATAATTCATTGTAACTGTGAAAAACACAAGTAATGGTAGAAAATTGTGTTTTTATTTTATTGAAAAAAAATTCAACAGGTAAGGGACTTCTAGCTTTTCTTTCATAAGAAACATCTACGACATCCGAGTAAAGTCATCAAGCACAAGAAAGTATCAAAAACCTCGTACACTACGCGGACCGCAAACATCAGCATGAACAAGCAAAAAAATAGAATTAGTCCTTTAATTAACAGCAGGAAAAGAGGACTGATGATGCTTGCTAAGTTGACAAGCATCACACTAAAACTGGTCGAGCACATGAAGACCAGGAACTATAGGAAAGAATCCCAGGACTCGGGAGGTGCCAGTGGTAGGGAGTGGTGACACCAGAGAGCAGCAGCCACAGGTGAGAATGGTAAAGGTAATAGAGACCATGCTGCTTAAGTCCACCAATCCGTTTCCTCGTCCGAAGTCCTGCAGAAAGAATATTGATCGTGGAAACTTCATGACAATGTAAATCTTTGGTAATCTAACTAATGAAAAGTATATTCATGGCAAAACAAGGAGCATGCATCACGTCAACTAGAGGCAATGTATTAGTCAAAGTAACATTACCAAGATCAGTAACAGATGAAAGTCCTCAATCAACAACCCTAACCTGAAAGGGTCTATCCAACTCTCAAAGGGAAATAAACTATGAAACATCACCTGTGATATGAGATAAGGCACCAGAATCAACGATCCACCTAGTCTGTCTAGATCTATTAGACAATGCAGTAGCCTCCTAAGAAGGTACAACAGATGTAGACACAATGGGTTGAGAGGCAACCAGCCTGTCATACTCTTCCCTAGAAATAGTAACCTCCTCAGATACGTACCCAGTATCTTCCTTAGTAACTACCTGATTTGCACGAGATCCCTATCCCTGAGGGTACCCGTGCTTGGCCTAACACCTATCAACAGTGTAACCAATCTTGTGACAATAGTCACAAATAAAGGTACTCCAGCCACAACCACATCCTCCACGGCCATGACCATCATGTCCTCTACCTAAAGAACCACAACCCCGACCAACAGAGGTCATGGCCGAGGAATCAGTAGAAGTAGAGCCCTCTGCAACCTCGAGTCTCATCAACCTAGCATAAATTTGCTCTAAACTGGGTATCTCTACATATGTCAAAAGTTGATCCTTAACGGCCTTAAAACTCTGGCCCCAAGGCAACAAGAAATTGAACAAAACGTATGGCCTCCCTCTATTTGACAATGACATAAACATCAGAAGTAATCAACTGAAAAGAACCCTGCTCATCCCGCAGGTTCTTTAAAGAACCATAGCATTCAGGAAGACCCATGCTCCCCTTTCTGAATGTCTGAATATCCTCAAGAACTCTATAAAGTTGGGCAATATTTGTCTTCTGAGAATGGAACTCATGAAGAATATCCCACATCTTCTTAATTGATGAGTAAGCCATAACCTGTTTGGTAATAGACTCTTTCATGCTATTCAACATACACGTCGCCACCCAATCACTATGCATCTCCCACTCAACTATCTTGGAAGATGGCTCATCTTCTAACAAAATATACTTCCAACCATGCGAACCAACAAACCAAAGAAAAGAAGTGGACCATAACACAAAGTTTGTCCCATCAAGCTTGATCATGGTGCCATGCATCTGGGCACTCGATCCAGGATATCACCCAAAAAAATCACCAGCAATATCCTTTCTATCTTCCATGATTTGCACTAGTCACCAACAATCAACAAGAAACAAAACTCTCAACAAAACATGCCAATCCAGTAAATAGTTTCAATGGAAAAAAGAGTCAATGCATTAGGCCTTGTTGATTCCCCTTCAACAAAGTGGCTCAGCCACTAGCACGTGAAGCTGCACCATGGAGGTGCTCCAACACCGTCATAGGTGGAGCTATGTCGCCTAGAAGAGGTACGGCAATGTGTTGTGCTGTCGGGGAAGGAGACCCACCGACGTACTACACCGTCGAGGAGGAAGCGCAACGATGCATTGGTGAGAAGGGGCAAGCAAAGGTTGTTACAATAGTAATTAACCCATCACTGACAAGAGTAAAGGGGGTGAGGTGGTTGGGTTAGTTAGACCATGTAGGTAGGATATCAAGGCTCCAATCTAGGATCATCGTTCTAATACTATGTTGGGAATGAAATAAGTCAAATTGTATTACATGCTCCCTTGGCCCTTTTATATAGAGAGAGGTCAAGGGGTAACAAAACCCATCTACAAAACCGTAATCCTACATACAGCGTAGGTACGGAAAAATACAAGAAATAGAAAATTCAAGAAAGCATAAAAGCATTAAGCAATAACAGAAAATAAAAAATATACTCTAACATGTTCATTTTTTTAGCATGGCTTCATGATTTTTTCGAGCCATACTTTTTCTTTGGGTGCACTTGGTTGAGCAATAAGCCCTAACCAACCAATGCAAGATATATGTTGCAGTTTGTTATGGATATTTGTGATGGATACATTGATAAGTTAATGTCACAGCATGTGGCGATGTTTTTCATTTTAATTTACAAAACAAAGAAACTTACAACACATCCATTTCACTTGTTGACAACCAAACACCCCTTTTTCCCCACTTAACCCCTGTTATATGTTATCCACGCTAGAGCTTATTGTACAGCCAAATGCCGCCTTAATTGCTACAATGTTAATAGAAACAAAGATTAAATACATTCTGAAAGAAAAGTTGAATGGACTCATCAAAGGAAACAACTCATTACTATACATACTAGACTATCTTACCAAAGTTCTTGTCAACTCGTCATTATCGTGTCCATAGATAGCACATATGGCAAGCAGCTTTGGCAAGTCCAGCAGTTTCTTATCCTGCATCAGTGCTACACATAGACAAAATGAGCACACAAAGCCCAAAGCTCGTTCCCAATTGCATGGCCGCTGAAGAATTCAACCTAACCAGATTACTCAATAACAATAAAAAAGAAAGAAAGATACCTGCATGCTCTTTTGCACTGAGGCAATCATGCAGAGGAGCACCTAGATCCCTATTAGATGACCTACACAAAGTGCATGCAATCAGCTGAGACCGACATGTCAACGTAGCGAGCAAACTTCCCATCGTGCAGAAAGCAGCCTAACAAAGAATATTTACTAAGATCTTCAGCTAAATGAAATACTGGTTGGGTACTTTCTTTAACAACCAATGACGTTGGACCATCCTAGACAGGCTGTCGTATGGCCATCTTTGGCTATGGTTACTAGAGAAGAAGACGGCAGGTGGTTGTCTTCCAGGTAGACAAACCTTACACGTCCATCCTTCTCAAGGAGAAAGGCTTGCTTGAATTTGGAAATCCTCTGACAGTTTTACGTTACGACTCAATAACAGAATAAGGATAATGAATTTTCGATCACGAGTTAGCCACTGTGAAGCTCATTGTCGAAAAAGAAAATGTTCCCTTGCGAAAATAAATAGGGGCAAAGAAAAGGAAACAAAGAAGGAAAGAGAGGGGACTTTAATGGTAGGATTACATGCGGTAGAAGGTCATGAAGACCCGGCGGCTGAGGTCGGCATCTCCAACGATGATCCCTGCAACCGTCCCCTTGGCTCCACGATGTGGGAGATCGTACCACCGGTTCCTGGACAGGAGATAACTATCCAACGCCTCAAGCAACGCGTTGTTGCTTGCAACTGTTGCGAGAGAGAGCAAAAGAGTCAGTCAGTCCTCCAGCAACAAGAACATCAGTTAAAAATTTAGTATATGTTGATCAAATAATGACCACGTAGAATCGTCGAGAACACCCACCAACGAGGATTCATTCAGAGAGATGGATGGAAGGGAAGGAACAGACCTTCTCTCCAGAAATCGCGAGGGTTGAGGCGGAGAAGGGACGAGAGCTCGTCGTTGAGGAGGTCGACGACGGCCTGCGACTCGACGGTGTCGAGGCCTCCGCTATCGGCACCGAGTCCGGAGGCGACTGCCTCGTCCTGGGGAAGGTACTTGACGTAGCCGCGCGAGGACGAGGAGGTGATAGTGTTGGTGGTGGTTGATTGAGGGGAAGAAGTAGTAGAAGACGATCGCCTCAAGGGAGCCGAAAGCCTCCTAGGATTTGGGTAATTGGGCCCACACTTTTGTTCTGGGGGGGTAGCGGTAGTTGTGGAAGTAGTACCAGTAGCCACAACAGCAGCACCGCTAATAGGTGCAGGTGTTGGGAAGGAGGAGGAGGAGGACTTGGGCACGAATCTCCGCTGGTTGCTGCTGCTTCTCCCGCGCCCTCCACCTCCTCTGCTCCCGAACGATCTGCGGGACGAAGACATGGCGTATGGGAAGCGTGCAAGATGGACGGAGGGAGAGAGAGACGACGCCCGAGGGCTTTGCTTCCGCCGCTGCCGCCACTTCCCCTCGATCAATGCGAAGAGTTCGAGAGGGAAACGTCCGTCCGGGATGAAGTTGAAACGGGGATTTACGCTGGGGATTCGGAGGCAATCTGTATGGTGGGGGTAAGTGCCGAGGGCGATTTGGGATGGTAGTTCGGTTCCTTGGGTCCTAGTTTGAAAGCTCCGTTATTAGTTAGTTAAAAGATGGATAACCATGAGGCCAAGTTTGGATGCGAGGAAAATAGAGAATTTTTTTCTCATTATATTTTTGTTGAATATTTTTTTTATTATTTTTATAAAAAATTTTAGATAATTACTTTCAATTATTCTAATCAAATTAGAATAATTTTTACTTTCACTTATATTATTAAATAAAGGATAATAGCATATACACTATATATATCTATTGTTGTACTCAACTAACTAGAATGATAATGTATAAATTCCTAACCTATCTCACCCGTTCCACCTATATGGAACCTACCTTTTGAATTCAAAAAATCATTTATAAAAGGAGCAACAATCTCCTTTTGCCGAGTACATCCCACCAAACCTACGACAAATTGACTTTGTTGGCAATAGATACGCAATCGAAAGTGCAAAATGGAGGAAGCAGTGGAAGCTTTGTGAGTGTGTTCTCTAGGCTACGTAAGTACATTGTCGTTGGCAAAAATCATACGATAGTTGTATTGAAGCCTGGATGCTAGTAAACCATCGTTGCTTAAAGGAAATGGACCTTAGACACCGGTATGTCATTGTGGATTGCTCCCCTAGGTGACCATTCAAAGAGCTACATTATTTCGTGAACCAATGGCATTCCCCAAGGTTCCCTAGCATGAATGTCTTCTTTTTCCTATTCTTCTTTTTAGTGTAATTTTCAATTCCATGCAAGTAGTTTAGTTCTTATTTTGCTTCTTATTTTAGTCATGATGTTCTTCTTGCCCTTGCAGTGTTCTTGAATATTCTTACTTATTCTATTTATTCTCCACACACACGTCCATACTTACATACACTCACCACTCACTATCCACCCACGCCACCATCTTCACTCACTCTAACACCACCTCCACATCCCCAACATCATCTTCACCACCGACAAACACTTGGCCACCCTCATCCCATTCACCTTCACCTCACTATTCACGCCCATATTACAAACCTATCCACCACCACTTAAATCACTATCCTATCACCACTATTCCCACCCCACCACCATTATACACTCACCTTCACTCACTTCACTCCACCACCACCCTTTTCATGCCACCACCTTCCTATCACCCTTTACATCCTCTATTCACTTCCATGCACATCCACTATCATACCCACACATTCACCACCAACATTTCCCTTCACCACCACCACGACCAACCATTCCCTATCCATAGCCCTCTACCATCTGCACCACCACCAATCTCACAACCACCACTTCACCATTCACGCCACCACCTCTGTCATCCACCACAATAGCCCTCCCCATCTCCATCTCCTCATCTTATTGTTTTCTTTTTATTCCATGCAATAAACTTTACTTTCATGTTTTCTTTTTGATTTGTATAAATCAACATGAAAATCATCACCCGAGGTCTTGAAATATTTTTATTTCTTGTTGTCTTTTTGTTTTTAATTCCATAAGTTGAAGATGGCCTTAGTCATCTTGTTGATTGTATTTTCCTTTTCCTATGCAACTTCTCTTTTAGTTATGCAATAAATTATTCGTCTCTATCTTACTTATTGTGGTGATACTTATCATTTCCTTCCTTAATCCAAAGTCTAAAAAAAAAGAGCAAATTGAGAAAAGACAAAAAAAAAGAGCCAATGTAGTTTGGTTTTATCACATTTGTATAATCAAAAAAAGACTAAACAAAATAGCATAGGTCATTCGTATATTTCTCGCTTTCACGCAACCAACAAAAAAAACTAAAAAAACAATGCAAATGACAAAATACAAAAAAGAGAATAAATTGACCTAAACGGATTTCTAACAAAAGAGCATTTTCCTAACTTCGCCTCAAATTGATTCCTATTCCCGTTATAAATGTTAATGGTTTGTGATTAAGTGCACTAAACCGCAATGACAAAGGTTTTTAAATTCTAATGTGCACTAAGTTACAAATCATTTTGCCACCATTGTTAGGAGGTAATGAGCTCCTTTGTTAGGAAACATGTTTAGTCTTTATTTTGGTCTAATTACGGATTTGTTTATGTGTTGCAAGTGATCTGCAAGGATCTACACACACATCGAGTCCTTGTGAAGATCCTAGGTAACTTATCTTTCCTTTATTTTTAGGTTATAAAAAAATAAAAAAATTATAAATATTCAAAATCATAAAAAAAATTGAACAATGTAAAAATTAAAAAAAAAATTGAGCAAAATAAGGCACGGTTAGAGTTGCATGCGCATATTTCACTTAAAATCACATTTAAACTTATTTCTGGATCCAATCAATCCGATTTTAAAAATTCAATTCATGTCTATCCCACGTCCCTAAAATCTTGAAATTGCTACTGGAAGTAGAGCTTTAAGCTACTTATCAATTTCCATCGCTTTTATTGAAAAACTTTGTTGTAGAATTTTATAAAATTCAATTAGGATTCAAACATTATGGTACTGACACAACGATTTTCGCGTGTTTTGAAATATGTCAGAAATCGTAGTATAGTTGCACTAAACCCTTGATCAAAAATGTTTATTTATTTAACAAAACTCGCATTAATTGTTTTCTTTTAGAACTTGAGTCTTGATCGTTCATCTCTGGGAGGCGTGAAAATGAGTCGAGATTTGGATCCGCTTTTCTAACCTAAATCTAATCTAACCTAATATTTTTGGACTTTTTGTATTTTACGATTTTTTTGTGTTTTTTATTTTTATTTTGAAAAGCGAATTGAAACCTAGATATAAATATGCTAGCAAAACCTAAATGACTGCGTGAGTTTAAGTGAGCCATAGTGGTCGTACATGGTGTGAACGAACCTATGTAGCGTGAAGAAGAGCAATCACATAAACAATAATCACGCAATATTATTTATGCATAAAAAAATGTCAAATACATCTATACTAGAAAGCACATAAAATAGAAGAAATCCCTCACGCCTGGAAGTGCCACTAGGGCCATCGGCTATGTGTGAGGGTGTAGGTTAGACCTTAGGTATACAAACCCGTCTACACATCTACCAACAAGAGAGGATGGCCAAGCAAGGTATGGGAAACCTTGTGGCCGACCAGGATATAGAAGAAAGAGAGGGGGTGTCCACTCTATGGAGAAGAGAGGACACGCCCAAGTGAAGAGAGGAGAAGAGGGTGTTGCACCCTTTGTGCTCTCCTTCTTCTAGCCGCCCTCGAAGAAGCTTGGAGGAGAGCTTCTTCCTAGCCGTCCATGGAGGAGACCTTGGAAGAGGAGGACCCCTTAGAGGAGGGACTGGTGGACGGCCCTAGGGTTTAGAGGTGGCGGCTCTTAGGGTTGGAGGGGAGGGTGTCGCAAGTTTTAGGGGTGGAGGAGAATGGAATTTGGAATAATGGGTGAGCCAACTTTTCTTTGACTTTTATGGGAAGGGCTCTCCATTTCAAATGGGTCGCCACTTTTGGTGGCTCCTAAAATAGCAAGTTCCACCAATGTAGGATCTAGGTTGATGCAAAGGTTTTAGGGTATCCTAGAATGAGTGTGCATGGGTTTGGTAGGGATAAAATACGAAGGTAGGATTTATGAAGGTGTGAGAGCGTGTGTGTAATTTTCATAGAGGAAGGTACGTGATTTGGTAATTCTAGGTTGGGTCAACTTATATTAAGTGGGTGTTGACCTAATTAGGTTTAAGTGAGTCTAACTGGAGAGGAGTGAATCTAATTGGGTCTAGGTCAAGTCTAATTAGGTTCTACTAAGCCTAATTAGACTTGTAAGGGTAGGTAGGTGTCAATTAGATCCTGGGTGGATATAATTAGGTTTAGGTGCACCAAATCAACTGTAGATGCACCCAATTAGGTATGGAATGGTTCAATTGGGTTAGGGATAGGATAAGTAGGGCTATGGATAGTGGAGTAGGCTTAGGAGGTCTCTAATTAGGTTTCCTAAGGTGTTTGGTAGGGTTTTTAGGTCAAAATAGGCAAGAGCAGGCTTCTAGCACCAAAATCAGGAACCAAAGAACAGTATCAGACATCCAAGGAACATGTCAGGTGTCTTATACTCCAAAGTTGGACGTCTGGATAGTAAATTGGATGTCCAATTCTTTGTCAGTGTTGGAGTTGGGTTCCTGGATTGATTTTTTGCAGAAATCAAATGTCCAGCCTAATGTCTAGACGTCCTAAAAGGTGCTGGAGAGTGGGTTTTAGGTTTTCTAAGGTGGGTTTTGGTTCCTAAGTGTTTGGGAGAGGGATAAGGCGGATAAGAACATGGATAGTGCTATCCATGTTTGGGTTCTAAGGCTAAGGTGTCCTAATGGAAGTGGTTTTGGGTTTGGGAAGGCTGTCCTAAGGTTTCTGAGGGTAGGGATAAGGCTATCATCCCCACTCTTCTTGTCTGGATTAGTCTTCTCTCTTTATTGCTTTATTCCACTCCATCTCACATCCTGGATCACTTTATTACCTGTAAATAACAACAAAAATCATTAAATAGCAAGATATCTCACCTTATTCTATATAAATTGATGCAATGCATGATATGCATGATATGAGTGCAATATCCACAAATTAAGCTAGGTTCATATATTATTTAGGTTGATTAGGACCTATGATTGCTGCGCCATCAGGTGAAATTGCACTAGAGGGGGGGTGAATAGTGAAATTATATAATAGTGTAATACAAAAAATTCAATCACAAAAGGTGGCAGCATATTTTTAGGTGGAAACCCAAGATGGGTGAAAACCACCACCTAAGTTAATCCCTTGACTTAGGATTTTCGATCATAAGGTGATCAATCCACTAACCACACTACTTAAATGAGGGTAGTGTACCTCAATTACAAATCCCACCTCTGATCCCTAAACGGAGGTTTCTCCCTATAAAATGAAGAGACGGGAACCCGACAAGCCGGATACCCAAAGTACAAAAATAAGAATTAAAACAATACCTATAGAGCACCCCAATACTTTAATTACTTTCTTATCTACTAAGCATAAAAAGAACTCCCTGAGGATTTGCAAAACGGAGTGAGCCGGGAGTATGAATTTGCCCTTTGATCAGAGTGTTGACACAGCACAAGGGTAAGATGAAGCTTAGAGTAGTGAGCAAGTGATTTTTCTAAGGGAATTGAATCTCAGGAGGTGTGTTGTGCCTAAGAGGGGTTGTAGTCTATTTATAGGCAAGTTTAGAACCTTCAAGAACACTTGGGAGAGATCTCCTAGCCGTTGGAGACAAATCCCAAGAGATTAGGACGGAATCCACCACAAATCAGGGTAATGATGAGTCTGACAGCAATATTAGATATCTAATTTTGGTTGTCTAATACTATAGGCCAGCCTGAACTGACTTCATTGGATCGAAATAAGGACGTCTGATATTTTCACATAAGACGTCTGATTAGGTTATTGGACGTCTAATAAAGGGTGAATTCGTTCCTGTTTTGATCAAATCCAAAGAGGGTTCTAGATTTAAAGAATCAGACGTCGTTATGGACGTCTGAGGGAATCACCAGATGTCTGGAAACCTAAAAAGACTTGGCTATGATATCTGACAAAAGATCTTATGTTCGTAATGAGATACGCACAGAAACACATGGGCAATGGTCCAAAGGTAGATGTCTGGAAGCATGTCTAGACGTCTGAAAATACATTTTTGCCCGTTATCTGTAGAACGAAGATAGGTGCTTAGTCTAACGGTTATTCCGAGGATGTCCAGGTAAAGTATCATACATCTGGATGAGGTTATAAACGTCTGCTAGAAGAGTGCTTCGACTGATGTTTATGAAGGCAGAAACAAAAGGCAGAACTATAGGTAGTTAGACATCTGAGATACTTGTCAGACGTCTTAAAGTTGAAAATCAGACATCTGACAATTATTATGGACATCTGATAAAAGTCTTAGTGTTAGATTTTTGTTTCTAATTTATCCTAAGTGTAGAGAGCCTAAGTTAGCTATTTATACGTTATGTTTTGGGATTCTGTACAACATTTCTAGACTCAAATAAATTGAAAATTACAACCTTTGAAAGTTTACATGAAAAGCCTATGACCTGATACTTATGCTACTTAGTCTTCACACTTTTAATCTCCCGTCTTGAAAAAATTTTATGAAACCTGTAATTATAGTATCACAAAGAGAAACAATATGCTACACTTATTTTTTATTTTATTTTCTTCATTTTGTAAAATCATCAAAATATTATATATGAGTAGTTGAACTAACATCAGGTACCTTGAAATTTATGGTACTAGAAAGCTCTAAAAACCTAGTTTCTCGAGCAATCTTTTGAAAATTTTTGGGACTAATTTACTGAGGTGCATTATTGTTTGATTGTACTGAGGTCAGTTTGACCTATCTAATCTTGTTGGATAGTAAACATTAGAGTAAAAATTATAAAAAAATATTCTTTGGAATCCTACTTCAAGGAGAAATAGGACCCAATATTTAGGACTATTTGGGTACTCCTAACCTGTAGCATTGTTTGAAGTTACTGTTGGGTCTATCTGAATTATAGAAGCATCAACCTTAGGTTCAATCACCAGGTTTTAATTTCTTAGAGACCTAACCCAAGTTGGTTGATCCTTTGGTGTGAACTTCTAGTGGGTGATACTTGATTGTTTGCTTGAACCCTATCACCCATGTTATTAAAATTTATTCATAAAACACCTAACAACCTTTAGGCACCTCTATAGGAGTTGTAAGGTTTTAAAGAGAAAGAAACATCAACTCGTGCTTTCTTAAACCTTCAAGCCCCAATCCATTAACAAACAGAGAACTCCTGGAAAACACACTTGATTAAGGATTGAAATTATAAAATCCAGTCACTTGAAGTAAAGAACCCCACATCTACTTCAAGGCATCTAGCCTTGTTTTGCTACACCAGCCCCTTGTAGCCGGTATATGCACGGTAGGGGGTCCTTGAGACCACCGTTAGTTGGACCTTCAGAACCTTCCCCAAGGAGACCTCCTACCTCCTGTAGGCTTCTTTTCTCTTCACCTACTTCTTCTACTTCCTCTTCTTATTCTTTATCTCCATTAGCTGCTGAGATGGCTGATCAATGACCTCCTCTTCCTCCTCTTCCTAAGGGCCCTTTGGGCCTCTTGGAGGCCTATTGTCATGCCCCAAAAATCCAAGCTCCCAATGAGGGTCAGAGTTTCGAGGAATGGCAACAGAAAAGGTGCTAGTCTATTTAATTCATGTTGTACCTAACTAAATCGAGCTATCAAAGAGTTTCATTTGTTGTATAAAATGGAAGAAAGTATAGGAAGGATGGCATATAAATGATAATGTACAGCATAAACTAAGCATGCACTCAACCAACACAAAAGATAGAAATCCACTATAAAATCAAAGCATAAAAAGGTTACCTACGAAATGACACCCGACAATTCCTATACTACGAAAAATTCCCTGCCCGTCGGCAACTCACGATAGCAATAACCTGAAAGTAGGTCACAAAGTAGGGATGAGCTAATCAGCTTGGTAGGGAACAAACAACTACTATATCCCAAATAAAAACACAGGGTAATATACAGTTTCCCTAATTGGCTAGATCCCTAGCCTAAACCCAGCACCCTAGGCTCTAACTCCTAAACCAACCACCATGGTCCAATACCGATTAATCAAGTTGCCCCTTTTTCTTATTGACTTAGTATTATGTAATTAATTTATTCTCTCACTCACCTCAATGATCAAATCTGGGAATCATCCCTCTCTACTAGAAGCAATTGAGGTGCATCCTTTCCTTGAATTTCTAGCCTGATAGTTTCGCTTTGGCCAAGGGAGAGGCTAGCAAGTTTATTAATCCTCAGAAAAAGGTGTGCCTATTCTCAACGTATCGAGAACGTTGCTGACCTCAACCAGAAGAGCCAGGCCTCTTGGGAGCTACCCAGGCCAAATCCTTAGGATTATAATGAGCAGCTTGGCTCGTATCCATTAAGGTACAATTATGATCATTCGTATTTAATTGTGGTGGGGTAGGTTGGATGTTTAATAGGGCACACCAGTACTTCCCGTCAAGAGCACATACTTCGGGTGTGTCCTCTCGGCTAGCCATCTTATTAAGGCTACAACTCTTACCCATCACAAGCAGGGTTCGCTAGATGATTATCGGACCACACCATTGTTCCTTCGTGGAACACGATCTTCCGGGTGTGCCCTCCCAGTCCAACATCAGTACTAAGGATATGACTAGAACCTCACACATGACATGAGACATCAATCATATTCAGGTATTTCTAAGTACAAAACTCGATGACAACCCTAGGGCCTGCCACTGAACCCAGGAACCCATCCAAGTTTCGTAGTAGATTCCTTTTGTAGCCTCTAGCTACCGCAACACCTCGGGTCCTACCCGAGTAGCGAACGCATGGTTCACCAAGTCTAAGGTGCAGCCTTACGAGCCCACCTAATCGACCTAATCACTTCTCAATCCTTTTTTCCCCTGATTTGGACTAGATCAGACAACCCTAATTACCTACTGGATCACCTAGGGTCTTTAACCAAGACCTTAGGATTCAAGCATTTCCTAGCCAAGTCATTGATGTCATCATGTGAGGTTCAAGTCGTTACTTAGTCAATTCAAGTCACTTTTAATCCCTTTAGAGAGCTTCAAGCCGAACTAAAGATGCCCTAAACCCATTTAGGGTTTAACAGCAATTAACCATTTCCTTGCCCATAAGGGCACCTACTAGACCCCCAATTAGGTTATAATCTAGGCTCAATCATTCCTTATGACTCCTAGTATTAGAAATCCTAATTTTAGGCCAATTAGCAACCCAACAGACTGTCTAACATTAGGGGCCTATTACCTATTGTTAGGACACCCTCTAGCAGCCACCTAACGTTAGGTCAGGCTACAACAATGAGCCAGACCAACAAAATCGACCATTCGTTCCTTAAAGCACACCCTTAACTCAATCCAAAACTCATGAAACACTGATTACCATCTAACACACGTGAAAGGAACACACTGAGGCAAAGAAAACCCCTACCAAACATTAGGGCAACCCCTAAGTAGAAAAAACCACAATACCCACATATATAACCCACCAAAGGATAAAAGCACCACATACATAACCCACATCCTCACATTCAACCACATGATTCTCATATTCAAAACCTCCCTTTTGTTACCCCTAATCATAGGAAACAAAAGATAGAACAAGAGGGGGAAAATTCCCTACCTTTGAGAGGAGCATTTTCTCTTTATTCTTCTTCCTCTTCATTTAATCCTCCACGCTATCAGCCACAACAGCAGTAACTATAGCAGCAACCACAACTTTGACGGCCACATTAGCGACAGCGATGGTGATAGCGGAAATTACAAGGTTTTACAAAGACGGGTTTGATATTGTTGTAACGCATAAAATCTAATAAACTTTTGAATTTATGAACTTAGATAATGGGAGTATCTAGGGTCGTTCAAGGAGACAATTTTAGTTACAAAAGTGATAATCTCTCTCTCACTCTCTTAAATCCTCTTTCTTTGGCTTTTTCAATTTTGTGATTTTTTTTAGGGTTTTGAAATCAGGGCAACATGAAGTAGAAAGTTGCCTAAGTAGTTGCGATAAAAATGGAAGTGATAAAAACTCAATTCTTCCTAAGCTAACTCTAGGCAAGTGTGGCCTAGAGTAATTAGGAAGAAAAGTGTGTGCAACTATTAATTCAAAAATATAGAGATTAGAAGAAAGTGAATTGAAAGGCAAATTCTCTTTTTGTTTTTATACGAAGAAGAAGAGCAAGTATCTCAATACAAGACAATACTTGGAAAGCTCACTTGTGTGGGGGAATTCCACACAAGTAATCCCCATGTGGAGGAAAGCTTACTACAATATTGAAATTACAAAAAAAAATGTAAAGAGAGATAGATAAATTTCCAAGTAGTGCTCCAAGTTATCCTCGCTCCTAGTGCGGCTACTCCCTACTTGAAGAGGGTTCCTTCTTGCTCCAAGATGTTGCTCCTTCCTAGCTCTCCAAGGGTGGGCATCCACCCTTCTTGTCCTCCTAGCCATCCTCCACAAGAAGAACCTCCTTGGCGTGGCTTCTAAGAAAGAGTGAATGGGAGTGTAGAGACTAGAGCGGGGTAGTGAAGCTCCCTCCTAATCTCCCACGTCCTAACTTTCTTCCATGGTTTTGGTGGAGTTTTTTTGTAGAAGAAAATGGTAGCCAAAGATGCCCTTTAATGGTGGTTACATGGGTATTATATTAGCATAGGTAGGTTGGTGGTTGGAGCCAACCATGGTGGAATTAGGGTTAAGTGGCATGGGATTTTTGAAGGGCTAGGATAGGTCTACTGATGGTGGTTATGTGATGGATGGTGGTGATGAATTGGCGCTAAATGAGAGGGTGTAGATGGGTAGGGTTAAGGTAGAGTTGGCACCAATTGTAGAGTTTTGGAAGATGGAGCCAAAAAGGAGGGATAGGATAGGGTTTCAAGGATAATGGAGGGTGGATGTAGGGTTTGGTTTTGGAGCCATATATATGAAGGGAAGTGTAGGTTGTGGTGGTTGTAGGGTTGGCGCCATTTTTATGGTGGTTAAGGGGTGGTTATGGTGGTAAAGGGGTGCTAAAGTTGGCGCCACCCTTGAAAGGGTGCCATGGGGGCAGCAATTATCTTCATTTTGGCGCCAAAAGGAAGGGAGGAGGAGGTGGTTATTTGGAGCCATTATTAGGTGGAGGGAAGAGTAGAGTAGGGAGCTAGGTGGAGGAGAGTAAAGGGTGGACTGGAGCTAGGTAGGGTTAGCTAGTAGCAAGTAGGAGCTAGGAGGAGCTACCTTGAGCTGACTTGAGTTTTCTTGGAGCTAAGGAGGGTTGATGTAGAGCAACCTATCTACTCATCAGCTAGCTCAGCTAGCTAGCTCAGAGCTAGTAGCCAAGTTGGGTTGGGTTGAGCTGGAAGGAGCTGACTTAAGCTTGCTTGGAGCTAAGATGAGCTAGGGAATAGCTGCCTGTAAACTCCTCAACTAGCTTAGCTAGCTAGCTAGCTCATAGCTACTAGCCAAGTTGAATGGATTTGAGATGAAAGAAGCTAGGGAGAGCTAACTGAGCTAGAGATGAGTTGATGTGAGCTGACATGCAATTAACTGGAACTCCTATCTTCTTCTTGAATTTCTACCTTTCAATGTGTTAGAGTTTAATTGATCTTCAAGGGTTCCTTAATCCCTAACAAAAAAGCAATGCATATGAGTTATAAAATGTCACAAAAACCCTAATAATGCATGCATTACCCTAAATGTGCATGAATGCCTAATGCAACCTAATACTGCAATGCAAATGCAGAAAACCTAGGAACTAATTGTGATTTATGCTTAAAAATGATGATAAACAAGAGTTTATCACACCCCCATCCTTACCTTTTGCTAGTCCCTAGCAAAACCTGTTTGCAAAGCAGTATTAAGGAAAACTACAAACAATGAACTTTTGGGTTTTGTGGAGAAAATTTTTATGGGACCTTGGTTGATTTGAAAAATAAGGCATGGGATTTGTTTAGATTAAATGTCAAGATTTGTCCTTGGATTTGACGATTAGAATAATCAAGATCTACATATCCTCCCAAGACTCGATTAATTTACCCCTTATGATTCTAGCTACCCCAAAATTCATTTTCGCAGTTAGAACTTCTTTAACCTAAGAACTCGATCCATGATTTGCATGATAATGAAAACCCAAGTGTCAGTGCTTTGTGGTTGGCGAACATTTTTTTATCTTTTTGTATTTTTGTTGGTTTTATTCCCCCATGCTTAGCCTCAGACTAACCTTAATACAGAATTATGTCAGAATCATCGTCCCCATCAGCGGTCCTCAAAGACGCTCTTACTCTGACAGTATAACAACATTGTCCAAGGAACCTCCTAGGAGCCCTACACCCCAACACCTCATGGCACCGTGAGAAGTACTCCTAGCGAATTTAGGTTCTCACTTTGACACTTCAGGATAGTACCGTCCGAGACACCTGAACCACAAAGTGTGCTTATAAACTCCATGTATACATATGAAATATAGATATGGAGCAAGCACCGAGGTGGTAACGTGTTAGCATCACTTCCTAAAAGGAAAGTTTTCTCCTTCTCCATGGTAGGAACTCATCCAATGAAAACTGTTTAGGTTTCATCTTAAGCTAAACAAGGGGATTTATTAATTTAGGTATTTTTGGGCTTTTGTTCTTGTTGGCTATGTATGAACAACTTTGACACTTGGGTTTCAAAAGAAATTCAAGTCTCTAGATCGAGGACCAAGTTAAGTACTATTCATAGCGCTAAACAAAATCCAAGATAAATAGTTTTTTCAGGGTTCTAATCTAAGATTTTAGACCTAAAAAGTCTAACCAATGGATCCATAGATTTGTCCTTAAGTTTATTAAGGATTAAATCCCTTGTCTACCTTTGAAAAATAAGGTCACAACCTTAGTCTCGAGTTTTCGAAAGTCCTCAAAAATTTTTGAATATATAAATTTTATTGATTTTTATTTATGTGAAAATGTATGCATATGCAAAGATGTAAAAATGAATGCAAAAAATGTTTTGTTTTTAGGTTCTAAAAATCATGAAATGACCGACAAAAATTAAAGTGCTCCCATGCTAAAGCTCTGCAATGTCCTCATGCATGGGAAGGATAAAGATATCACCTGGGAGGAGATGGACAGGATTGGAAACAGATTTTATAGAACCTAAAATGGCTGTAGAAGGAAAAAAGAAAAATAACAAAATTGGTGTTGGGAAGCCTCCCAACAAGGGCTGTCTTTTACGCCTTTTTAGCTGGGCATAGTGTGTAGCAGGGTCTCAGAAATGTCATGGAGGTAATTGGAAGCTTGGAAGCCCGCTTCAAGCAGTTTTCCTTCTTGCTTCCTAGAAAGATGAGAACTGAAAATGAAGGGACAAGTGTGATTTGGATCAATGGAAACATGTTTTAAAGAGTATGGCCCGGGTTTTAACTCCAATTTTTGGCCAAGCTTAGGGGGATAAGATGTGAGGTTCGAAGTGAAGGTAGGGTTAGAATAATCGGGGGTTAAAGTGTGTGGTGAAGTCAGGGTGGTAGGGTGAGATGAAATCAGAGTGGGGGGGGGGGGGGGTGGTGTGGTGACTCAATAAGAGGGATGGAGTTAAAGCAAGTCCCCAAATGTGAAATATTCATTGTTTCTTCAACCACTTGTTCCATTTCTGACTCTAAATAATCAAAGAAATCTTGTTCAATAGTGGTCAAAGTAAAATAGGATCCAATAAGCATTAATTCCTCCACCAATTGCTCTATTTTAGAATCTGAGTCATCAAAGAAGTCTTGTTCATGGAATCTCCTGGAAGCTTGAGAGATATCTAAAGTGATTGTTTTGCCATCACAAGTAATGCCCATTTTTCCTGAATGTCAGTCAATATTGTCTTTTGCAGTGGCCAAGAAGGGTCTTCCAAGGATGATAGGGGCATTTTTCAAAGCCTTAAGTACCTTAATGTCTAGGACCAGAAAATCTAAGGCAAATAAATAATTTTGGACCCAGACAATTACATCATCAACAATCCCCTTGGGTTGTATTGTAGATCAATTTGCTAATTGTAAAGTCACCTCAACAAGTTTTAATTCATCGAACTTAAATTCCTCGAATAAAATAGTGGGGATAAGATTGATAGAGGCACCTAGATCAAGCAAGGCGTGATCAAAAGTGGTGTCATTAATGCAATAGAATCAGCGAGGTGCTTGAATCTTTCTTTTTCAGAGGCACCTTGCTCTGAACTACTGAGGTTACTGTCTTTGAAAGAACTACCCTTCCTAGGTTTTTTGTCTTCCTTTTAAGTGTATGATGAGGTGTGGCTCATCATAATTAAAATGCCCAAGTTAAGCTAGAAACTAGGTTAAACACTACATAATTAACACGTGAAATGGGTTAAATGTTGGAAATAACAGAAATGCCTGAAAATAGCAAATTTGTGCTAAAAACGCAAAATTAGGTCATAAAATGAAATATTCTATTCAAAGTGTAAATTGATGATCCATTTGCAAATTGAACACATTTTTGAGTTCAAAAGTTCAAATCAAGTGTGAAATCAACTTCCTTAATGTTCAATTAAGCGTCAATAAAAACTTGCTAGCATTTGGACATTATTAGGACATTGCATTAATAATTTTTCACTTAGGTCCTTAGGTCATCCTCATTTCATGCATAAAAACCTACTAAGGACCTGTTTGTAAGCCTCCAAGGGCATCTTTGCAAATCCCAGGGACTGCGCTACATGTTTTCTCGCTACTTATCGGTCTCTGAGCAATTACTCTACCTCTTCACTCGTAGAGGGCCTCCCTGCAAAATCACCAAAACACCTGCTCAATGGGTCAACTGTAGCACTCATTAGAACTCACGAGATCTCAACCGTCGCCTCCATACATCCTTGATCCTACGGCCAGACATAATCAAAATTTGTGTGCCTTCCCGCGTGTAGGATCACCATCCTTCCTAGATCCCATCCGATGGTGGGGATTTGGATTATTGCTTCCTGCGCTCCACTTGACCACTCATCCACCGTCCCCCCTAATCACGCCTAAAACCACCTTACGGTTCTTTGATTCACTCCCTCGGCTACTTAAACTCCTCCTTGAGCTCGCGCGCATGACGAATCGACTCCCTCCCCACTAAGTTGATCATCGTCTACCCCTCCAAAAGCTCCCTCCCTTCCTCGGTGGTCGGTGACAGGGACCACTTTCCCTCTCCATTCGTTGCCTTTAGCCGTCGGCTGCTGGCCCATGAGAGTCTCCTTCTTCCATTGGAGGTTCCTCCCATTTCATCCTCTTCAGTCGTCGGCTTTATATCACAGAGAGTCACCTTCTTCACTTAGATAGTTTTGTTACTTTGATAGCTAGATTTATTTCTTTCTAGTTTAGTTTAGATTAGTTAGAATAGTAATCACTAGTTGATTCGATCTGATTTAGTATTAGTTAGGTGTAGATTAGTTTAGAGCCACTCCGACCTCTCTGATCAATTCATACAGCTCCCCCATCACTGCACATCACGATCGCTTTCTGCCCACGACGATTTACATCATGTTTCACCCCCCCCCCCCCCCACACAATGAGAGTTGGATTCAAATTTGGAAACTCTCTAGTTTTCAGAATTGGATCCATGCTCAAAAGCATTTAAGGGTTACCTCGCTCATTCCATTTGATCATAAATAACCCTTGCATGATTTCAAATCGATTTTCATTGAGGATTTCATCTGATTTCATCCTGATTGGATTATATTGTCTGGATTTGAGAGGTCAAATGTCCATCTTAAGACCTGAGTTCTGGTTTCTAATTAAGATGTTAAAGCCAAGGAGAATCACCATAGTGATTTGAGGCTCTAGCACTATTTTGAATCTAATTCTATTGTTGAATTGGCTTATGAATGAGTTTTCAAGGCAAACCAGAGTTGAAAGATTTCTCTGCAGTAATTTGGAATGGTTGATCTAATTTTACAAAGTTTTATCTCCATCATGAGGTTTCTCAGAGTGTGATTTTTAGATTTTCAAAGTGCAATATTTCTTCATGATTTCAATGAAAGAATTTAGCTAGATCTGAATTCAAAGATGGACAAATTAAAGAGACTGATCTAACATGTTCAGTCCAACATGGATTTTGAAATGCATCTAATCCCTGATTTCAAATGATTTGAAGATGAAATGGTCTTTTGGGCTTTATTAATCCTTAAATCTGATTAAGGATGTTCTTCTTGATAGTCAAATCTGGTTTCAAAGTTTGATCTGGGCTGATAATTTTCAAGCAAAGCAACAGCTAATTAGCTGCTTATTTTCAACTGCAACAGTAGCTTCTAGCTACTGGTTTCACAGCAGAGGCACTTTTGGCTACAACAGTAGCTGCAACATCATTTTAAGATATCTGAACCTTAAAGATGTCGTCTGATATGCAATAGCTACTATTGGGACTTTGTAGCATTTGTGCTACTGTTGTGAGCAGCAGTTCAGCCACTATTTGGCTGAGTTTTGAGTTGGTTTAGAAGGATTGGATGAGCTGACTTTGTGTGCATTAATATAACTTCTAGTATTAAGCATTCATGTGCAAATATTTGTATTGAATCTAATATGAAAATGACATGTAATCCATGTTTTAAATCTTTTATCAGTTGCACAAAAATGGTTTTAACCATCCTAATTGTAAACTTTGAAGAATTTAATGATAAAAATCATGTTTATTGCTCATTCATGTTTCATGAAGTGTGTCAAATGTTTTTGAATGATGATATATCGGTTTCAGCACCTCAAACTGAACTTGAGGCCTTAGGTTCTTAGTTAAACACTCATTTAGGCCTTTTATGTGCTAGATTGTAATATAAATAAAATACACTACAAAATTCCAAAAAAATAAAATAAAGGTGTTGAAAGAGTGATCTTCATTTTCAATAAAAATTTTAACATAAAATGACATGCCGTTATAGTTCATGCGTGATAGAAAATCACTTTTCAAAACATTTAATTATTCAAAATCTAACCACAAAAATAGTTAGGTCATTTCCACAGGAAGGAATTAGCCTATTAAA
Organism: Thalassia testudinum; assembly: GCA_037157565.1. Taxonomy (NCBI): domain Eukaryota; kingdom Viridiplantae; phylum Streptophyta; class Magnoliopsida; order Alismatales; family Hydrocharitaceae; genus Thalassia; species Thalassia testudinum. The sequence goes on along the minus strand of JAZHRO010000015.1, from coordinate 15,231,241 downwards.
CTCGTGAGTGGTGCCACTTTTATTCCGGAATCTCAATAGATTCGTATGCAACTTAGTTCCAACATAAGTTCTCAGTCTACACAATTAATCACTAATGTAGGAGTTCACATGAAAAATCACCACAATATAATATTCTATTAAATAATGATCTTGGTAATGGTAATCAACGTAAACACTAATTTCCAGTAAAAGCTTCCTTGTTCGTTGTAATCAATGTGATATACTCAATATAATTTATAAGATACTTAGCCATAAGTAATTTATCAAGAATAGGGGGATGTTTATGCAAATTCGATGCAATATATTAAATTAGAAAATAAATGAATAGTAATCTGGTAATGGCATTCATCGTAATTTTTAATACGGAGAAAAGCAGGGGATTTCGTCTCTCTTTGTGCGTGCGTAAGGAGGCTTTGTCAGAGGAGCTACTGCAGATGAAGGTGCGGCAGAGGATGGCCTTCGTGATGGCGTAGGAAGCACGGCCGGCCGAAGCACTGGTGGTCAACGGTGGCAAGGTGTGCGAAGCTCGATGGGTGAGGTGTGCACGTGGTGGCAATCAGCGAGGAAGGGGTTAGCGTGCTGCATGGAGATCCCCAGTGGTGTTGTCTTGGAGAACGTGTGGCCGGAGATGGGCGGGACACATGGAGTGGTGGCTGCAAGCTTTGGGTTCTTCTTGCATGAAGAGTTGCAGAGGGCGCGTGGAAAGGAAGAAGAGGAAGAAGAAGAAGAGCAGGGGCGAGGTGGGTTTGGCTATGGGTGTTGGTGGTGCTTGCAGTGAGGGAGATGAAGATTTGTGGCTAGTATAAGGATGGTGGAGGTGTTGTTGGGTTTTTGCATGAAGAAGGTGGTGCTGGATGGTTTTATGGCAATAACAGTGTGCGTGTTGTCACAACGCACACCACTATGGTGAAGGGCGGAGGTGGGTGCATGGAGACATAGTGGAGAAGCTCGCAAAGGTCCTATAGTGTACGCTCCTGATCACGGTGCCCACTGCTTCCACTATGGCAGCAACGATGAAGAAGTCCCCGCAAGGGGGAGAGGAAAGATGATGGGTGGACACAGCTTTCCTTTTTAAACAAAAATCCTCCTTGGTTTCCTTTGGCCGCAAGCGTCTCCAACCACTCGCGAAGATCATGAGTGGTTGGAATGGTAGATAAGCACGGGCGATTCTTCATCAGATGTCTGATTATCACTCCAGACGTCTTAAAAAATGTAGAAGCAGGAGTTTGTGATGGCAATTCCCAAATGTCCGACCTTGTCCCCAGACGTCTTATAGATGCAAAAATGGACATGTGAACTTTTCCCCTTAGCCTGCATTCGTCAAATCAATTATGTTATCATATCATATGTTATTAAGTGTAAAATTGATGCATAAAATTACATGCAGACTAAGATGAATTGCCATATAACTCCTAATTAATTAACAAATAAGAATAACTAATTAGAAAGTACTTAGACCAAATAATGATCCACTAAAGTGGACTTATCATGTGTCTTGTGTAGGAATGAGTATTTTTGTAAGTGTGTTTCAAGATTCAAAGTATTTTGAACCCTCGGCTTGGTAGAACATATCAGCCGACGGTTCAATCTAATTGGAAATTTAATAAAGAACCTAAAAAGAAAAATACCAAAAAGAACTCTCTTACTCTTTCATCTAACTCTTTCTCTCCCATCCCCTATCTCTCTTATACATATAAAAATTATAAAAATCAGAAATACCCCAAAAATACCTTGTATACTATGCATATACTTGTATATATAAATTAAAACTAAACTATATGTAAATATTGTATAATATGTATAAAATGTATTTGATAAACTTATATCTGCATTCTACATATTAAATTAAGTATTTAGAATGATTTAATGTATATATAACTTTATTGTATTATTAGATATTAATTTATATAAACTAAATGTATATAGATCTAAGTAATTATATAAACATATCTATATGTACATAAATGTATCTAATATTATATATACATATTTAATTATGTAATATGAACTGTACAATACCTGTAAGTTAATTTAATTATATATTTACAATAAATAATTAAGTTGTTAAGTTAATTAAGTAATTTATTAACTTAAAAAAAATTAGTAATTTAATTTAATACTGAAGTAAGTTATAATGTACACTTGTATAAGAATATGTTAAGTATTTTCAACATATTTATGCTATATTTATAGTGTATTATAGTATTTATAATATATTTATGTATAAAACTAACTTAAACATGTAATTAAATATAAATAAATTAAAATAAAGCTTCTAAAATATATTAGAAATATATAATAAATAATTTATTATGTACATTAACACTGTATAAGGTCAATTATATGATCAATTAACTAATTTATACCTTAATTAACAAATTAAGCTTTAACTTAATGTGTATAAACAGCCACATTTAGCTAATTTTATTATATATTGAAATAACTTATTTTTGTAAAGTAATCATAAAATTAAGTAACCTTATATAAGGGCTTTATAATTATATAATTTATTTAGAATTTACATTAATTTATGGCCCTCAAATCAAAGGCCAAATCCTTAGATTTCGTGCATTGCAATACGCAGAAGGGCATCGAATTGGGCGATGGAATAGTACCACATCGTGGCTTGTAAATCGCTCGAAGCGGTATAAGTCGAATTCATCTGATGGCCTCAGCGGTCGTAAGGTGCTGGGCACCAAACAAATTCTCATGAACATGCATACAAGTCCTTGATTCGCATGTTGCGTGTGCCTGCAGGTATGCGTGGGTGCGTGTGTGAGTGTGGATGTGTGCGAGCATGTGGGCTTGTTATTGGGCCTAGAAAATACATAAAAGCCACCTAAATTATAAGAACTAGGGGTGGCTCAAAGTAAAGGTTTGGTCTCACTCGTGTGACACTGTATATCCCTCGAAATGGGCCGGCCCTCGCATTAAACACATTTTTGACCCTTGTGTAATAACGGACGTTTGATGAAAGATCAGATGACCCTTAAAATGTTTAGTTAACGAAGGAAGAGTGAGCCGTGAAATGGCTAAGTATTGAAGTGCTCCTGTGTGTGTGTTTGTATGTGTATATTTGTATAGATATATGTATACGTACAATATAATTATAAGTATGTATATATAAGTAATTAAAGTAAGTATATGTTTATAAATAATGTAAATAAATAATTATAAATCTGTATACACATATAATTCATATATGTAATAGTATAGGTAGAGTAGATACTTGTTTGGGTTTTGTATGTATATAAATAACTAAGAGCTTTAGTGACAAATAGATCCATCACTGCATGTATATTTATATGTTAGTGTAGATAGCTATTTTGCCTTATGTAATGTAAATATTTTACTAAGGTTATAGCAACGCTTGTATATGTTATTGTATATATTATATATGTTACTATAGACATTAGTATGTTAATATAATTTAGTATAGTAGATTTTATTAGTTATTTTTGTACCTATACTTAGGTATTACTTATAGTAATTGTATATAACTAACATAGTGTAGTAGTAGACAATTTTTTTATGCTTGTTTGTTGTACCTTTGTTTTAGGCATTGTAGTGAACATTAATTGATTCTTTTGTAAATAATTAACCAATTCTTTCATTTATCAGTTTATTCATTCATTCATTCTTGTAAATAAAATTAATATTTTTGGGATAAAAGAACATTTTGGTCTTATAGAGTAATGTATATCAATAACTATCTTCCAGTAAACGATCTAAACAGTAAAAATTATAAAGAAATATAATTGACGTGATATTGGTTTACATTTGTGACACATATACTATAACAACGACATTTAAAACCCTATTTATTGCAAATCGGTAGTGAAAACTATCATATTTTTGGCATTGTTGCTGGGGATAAAAACCCATCAACAGTGCTTTATTGTGATTGTTTGAAGATTGTCGCAGTTCAAATCACATTATTTTTGGCGCCTTTGCTGGGGAGGCAACTCTCTATTTGAAAAAAAATTTTCTTTTGTTCTTTTTCTTGTATATATTTTTGTTTGTATATAATCATTCTTTCATTCATATTCTTTGTTGTATATAGATTCTTTTATTCATTATATTCTTTGATTGTTTTACATATAATTGTCTTACTAATCATTTATTGTTTTTGCAGCATTTTAGGAGTAGTAGGAGTAGTGTCTTCTTCTAGGTGAAGTCTTCTTCCTAGCGGATCACTACCCCTCAGACTTGATTTCCTAGAGGAGTTTTTCAGCAGGAGATGCATTTTTCCGCTTTCCTAGATTAAGATAGTGGTAGTTTAGATCTAGGTATATTTTTAGGATTATATTTGTTAGGCATAAGTTGTGAGAGACTGTTCTCACACACCAGTTGTATAACTTGGACACTCCTTGGACTTCTCTATATCGCTCTACTCTTCTCTCATTGACGCGGTGTTTCTGTATGCAATTTTTCCGTATTGATTTCTTTTTTATTTATTTTTGTTTGTTGCGAGTAGAAAATTAAAAAAATAATTATAAAATCAAAAATACCAAAAATATTTCATCCCTTATCTAGCAGCAGCATAATCTAGGCATCTATACTTAGGTTGCATTCTTTCTCCTAGATTTTAATACAGTCAATTGCATATTATAGAATTGCTGGAGTCAGGTACGCATTTCTATCCTTTCTGAGCTCCTACCATCTTTGCATTTGACTTAAACTAAAAAGACCATCTATTTGAATTGATTAAAAAGCGAGATGAAGCTCCATAGAAAACATTTTCTAAATACTTGAATCAAATTTAAAAGGAGACATTAAAATTGTTTGAAACCCTTACTGAGTTTTCACCAAAATTATGTTGATTGATTATCGTGTACACACTACACGATCACTTAAGATTCACAAATACATAAGTTTCTATCTCATCTCCTTTGACAACCATAGGGTCTAGATTTGCACGTTAGTCTTATCTAGATTCTGGGTGGACTTTAGAGATCTGCACTTCACTAGGTCTTCCATAGGACGCGTACAATTGTACTGAAACATTTGTTTGTGCACTTCTATCTTTACGTAGCAGACCCTAGAAAAAATTTGAACTTTCTCGCTTGACTGATTGGTTGGTCTTTTGTGAGATTGATTGATTGGGATTTCTAATTTTGTGATTTGAGATTGATTGAGAGATTGCTTACCTCCTTTGAGTTGTGACTGCTTCGAAAAATTCATTTTTTCAAAAGCTGACTCAATGGAAGGTAGGAGATCCCAAAATCTTGAGTTAGTACCTCCCTTGGGTGTTGATGCCCAAGCTTCCACTTCCACTTCAATGCCTTCCACATCCAATCCTATTCCTCGTAGGCCTCAAACTCCCATCCATCATCCTGTTCATCTAGAGGATGACAATGATTCTGCGCAATTCAAGGATTTCAAATAACTTCCTCCACATCTCTTTATACATCCTCCACCACCACCACCACCAATGCATAGGTTCCAACCTCTTCGATACCCTAACATTTCTAACCAACCACTTCCAGAGAGAGGTCCACAACCTAGTCTGCAACACCTATTTGAAACACAACTTCAAATGAATACCCTAACCAAACAGGTGCAACAGCTTACTCAAGCTGTTAATTTTCTAGCAAGCCCCCAACCTCAACCTAGAGCTCCCTAGGCATCTCAACCTTGTAGACCTCAACTACGGCATTACTATAATCTCACAGTTGCACCTCCTATGCTCGTGGTGTGCTATTCCACTAGGGGTCGTGTTGTTGAATTGAAGCCAAACCTTATTGCACTTATTCCTCACTTTTATGGTCTTGCTTCTGAGGACCTATTTCAGCATTTAGAGGAGCTGAGAAATCTTGCTATGACTTTGGATCCGCAAGGTTATGATCACCACACACTTTTAATGAAAATCTTCTCCTTCTCACTCAAGGATAAAGCTGCCCTTTGGTTTAGAACTTTAGCATGGACTACACCTATAGAGACATGGGCTTCTTTGGAACATGAGTTCCTTAAGAAGTACTTTCCTATAGGCCGCACAAACGCCTTAAGGCATTCCATCACCACCTTCACATAGAATTCAGGAGAACAAATGCACGAGGCTTGGGAGAGATTCCACGAGCTTCTAAGAAAGTCTCCCCACCATGATGTCCCATGCTGGCAACAGGTCTAGATCTTCTATCATAGGCTCCATGATGACACAAGGAATTTTGTTGATGCTGCTTGTGGAGGCAATTTCCTATGTCGGGACGAGCACTCAGCCTTTGAGATCTTCGAAGGCATGCTGGAAAATTCTATTAAGAATGCTTCAATGAGCATTTTTAATAGAAAGTCTTCTCATTCCCATTCACACAGGGATACATGAAGCCTAATCCAGCACAAGAGACTTAGAGATTGTGGTTGGTCAGTTGGATAAGGTGAGCTTAATAGAGAAGAAAGTAGATGAAGTATGGAAATTCTTGTCTCTAAACCTTTATCATCGTCTTCTTCTCAGTCACCTGCACCTCACGCTTCTCAATTTCCTACAGGGAGGAAAATTGTGAACAATCTTTCTGTAACATAATCTGCACTACTGGATTATTCTTTTTCCCATGTGTAAGTGAGTCGTGAAACAACTAAGCATTGAAGTGCTCCTATGTTTGTGTGTTTGCATGTGTATATTTGTATAGATATATGTATACAAATAGTATAATTATAAGTATGTATATGTAAGTAATTAAAGTAAGTATATGTATATAAATAATGTAAATAAGTAATTATAAATATCCATATGTATATAATTCATATATGTAATAGTATAAGTAGAGTAGGTAATTGTTTGAGTTCTATATGTATATAAATAACTAAGAGCTTTAGTGATAGATAGATCCATCACTGTATATATATTTATATGTTAGTGTAGATAGTTATTTTGCCTTATGTAATGTAAATATTTTACTAAGATTACAGCGACGCTTGTATATGTTGTTGTATATATTATATATGTTACTATAGACATTAATATATTAATATAATATAGTATAGTAGATTTTATTAGTTATTTTTGTACCTATACCTAGGTATTACTTATAGCAATTGTATATGACTAACATAGTGTATTAGTAGACAATTTTTTGATGCTTGCTTGTTGTACATTTATTTCAGGCATTGTAGTGAACATTAATTGATTCTTTTGCAAATAATTAACCAATTCTTTCATTTATCGATTCATTCATTCATTCTTATAAATAAAATTAACATTTTTGGGATAAAGAACATTTTTGGACTTAGAGAACGATGTATATTAATAACTACCTCTTAGTGAACGACCTGAAAATAAAATGGTAAAAATTGTAAATAAATAAAATTGACGTGACATCAGTTTGCATTTGTGACACATACACTACAACAACGACATTTAAAACTCTTTTTATTGCAAATCGGTCATCGAAATTGTCATATTTTTGGTGTTGTTGCCAGGGATAAAAACTCGTCAACAACGCTTTATTGTGATTGCTTGACGATGGTCGCGCTTCAAATCACATTATTTACAAATCTTTCAAGAATTTTGCATAGCCAGGAATATATTTAATGGCATCTAGGAGGGGAATATTTATCTCAACCTTCCCAAACAATTCCATGAGTTCTTTATCAGTGGGCTTAGATTTCTTCTTTCTTCTATTGGTGGAATGCAGAGCTTGAGGAAAAGAGACAGGGTTTTTATCTTTTGCAGTTTCATTTTCCTGAGTGGGGGAGTCAACTTGCATTTGTGTTTGAGTGGTTTCCTGTGTCAAATTAGAATTCCCAAGATCTTGGGTGATTTTCCCGCTCCTCAAAGTTACTGCATTGACAGTGTGATTGTTTCTATGAGGAGGCTGGGGGGCTTAATTCTGGTGCAAACTCGGGGGATGCTAAGTTGTTGGTTGGATAGGAGGTTGTCCAGAATGATTATGATTCCCGCCTTGATAATGGTTCCTTTGGTTGTTGGGGTTGGGCATGGGTTGAGATGGTAGATTTCCTGTGGGTCTTTAATATGGCGTAACCCCGATTTGGTTTTGGATGGTAATAATTCGGGTCACTTCAATCATTTGATTCTGCATGTCCTGCAAGATTTTCATAACCTGGGCATTGATATTATCTTGAGAAGGTCCAGGTTGGTATTGATTTTGCCCGTAAACCTCGGGTTGATTCTACCTTGTATAAGGAACCTGATTAGCATTCTTCTGCGAGAAATTTGGGTGATTCACCGAATTTGCATTGTAAGAATTGGAGGGATTTCTAAAATGCTGCTAGAGGTTGGAAATATTCTCTGTTGCTAGGCTAAAGGAATTAGGGTTCCCATAATCAAATGTCCCAATCAAATCTGGTGTAACCTTGGGAAAGAAATTATTCTCAATAGGGACAACACCAATATGATGCAAGTTTTCTATCTTTAATAGGTTAGGTGTGGTCAGGGGTAGAGTCAATTTTTGGGTGTTGAATCTTTCCGTCATCTCTTTCTAGTGAATTTGCATTTGATCTAGTCTTTGGATAATCATTTGGATGTCATTTTGGGTGACTGGAACGGATTTGGTATGAGAATCTATCTCATTCACACCTAGTCTTGGGTTTGTGCTCCTACCAAAAGTGTCCATAGATGCATATTTGAAAGAATTCTCACTCATTTCTTCAAATAATTGGTAGGCACTCTCGACATCCTTGTTTAAGAAATTCCACCGCATTAGGTATCAACAAATCTTCTAAGTTAATGTTCTAATCCATGATAGAAGATTTGAACCAATTACCAAAGTGGTAGCTCATGATGTGGGCAACTTCTTAAAAGCTATCGAAATCTTTCCCAAGACTCATACAGGGATTCACTAGGTTTTTGTCGAAAGGTCGTAATGGATCGTCAAAGGGTATTTGCACTACCTATAGGAAATAATTTCTTAAGAAATGCACTCTTGAGTTGAGACTAAGTGGTGATTGGTCTACCTACAGTCTTGAATCTGCAAGCGACGTTGTCTTTTAAAGTTAAGGGGAAGAGTCTCTTGAGCCATAGATCTTCCTACATATTGTAGGAGTGGGTATTTTGGGCAAGGACGGTCAGCTCCTCGAGGTGGTTAAAAAGGTCTTCCTTGGGTAGGCCGTGAAAATGTTTGATCAGGTTCAGAATTGCAGGCTTGATCTCAAAGCTTCCTCAGGTATGACCACCCCAAGTCATTCCTCATAATTGGATGGATCATAGAAGTCCTTTAGAGGAATTCAGGGGGTAGTAGATTTTGTCTTTCGTTGGTTAGGTTGATGATAGTCCTAGCCAACTATTGATTAGTTTGAAGTTGAGCAAGTTGCTCAACCATCATGAGTATAAGATTAGGTAGGGGATCCTAATTCATTTTTCCTTGACCACTTGGCATTTCAGGGTTTTGAGGCATTTCAAGGTGAAGATTAGGGATGGAAATGTCATGTTGTGGGTTAGTTTCATGTTGCAATGAGAAGTGCCATCGGGATTGTTGGATCTATTTTGATTGATTTCCATTGTTTTCTTTGAATCAGATGAGGAAAAATGCAAGAAAGGTCTTTTTATGCGTAGGGTGGAATCAATTGGTCCCTCCAAGTGTAGCTTTTGGAATTGACGCTCGTGCATACACTTTTTAGAAGAACGGGGTGGTGAGAAGGGAAGAGATGATAAAATTTTGTGTGCACTCAAGAAAACAAAATCTAAGCCTTGAAGTTGACTCCTTAAAACCTAAAACTTGGTTACTTGTTTACCAAATAATCAACAATTAACCACCCTTCCCTTAATTAACCTAGTTAAGTTGCAAAGGGGGGTTGGGCTCAAGCATGTTCCAAGAAAATCACTAAGGGCTTGTATAAGCCCGCACCCCGTCGTTTGACATGGCCCCTTAGCTTAGAACTAGGTTAAGTTAAGGAATTGAAGTCAATTGAAAATAATTTAATGGACAAGTATCAAGCCTAAATTGGATGAAATCCTTAAGGGTCAAGTTGCTACCAATTTTAATTAGTCTTAGGATAGTAGAGTGCACAGGTTTTTGTGAAGGGCGTTATTGGGGTGCTTGCCCTTATTATATATATATATTGTGTGTGTGAGTTGGCCGAGAGTGATGCCCAATGCCAAAACACAAGATTTTGCAAATAAAGGATTTAAATGAGTGTCTTTTAGGGTTTGATATATCAAGATTGTTTTTAGGATTTCCCTTATTAAATCTTCAAAGAAGTTTGAAGTGACACACAAACAATTGCAAACAAGTTTTGATTGGTGAAGCCAAATTTCCTTTAGATTGATGTGTGATTAAGATAAGAGAAAATTAAACACTAAATGTGTAATCCTAAGTAGACAACTTCTAAGAAAATGAATTGATTTTCAAATATATTTTTAAGTGGCGGTCTAAATAAGACAAACAATATCACCACTTGAAAGGAAATTAAACAAGGATTATAAAAATAAGTTTTTTGGAAATTTTCAAACTTGTTTGATATTTTTTGAGATTTTTCTCTACACTGGTGTCAAAATCTAGAAAAGATATATTTGAAGAATCGACTCTGCAGAATCTTCAAACAACCTAAGAAATTTTTGAAAATTTTATATGTTGTAGATAATTTCCCAAGGATTCGAGAAATATAAATTTCGTCTAAATCTGATGAGTATAAAAATTTATAAAATTTAAGAACATTAAGAAAATAGTAAGGAATTAAGGTTTTACTACCTTGCAATCCCATAATTTTTTAATTGTTTCTACTTAGCCAAATTCTGTAAAATTTTGAGCTTAAGTTTCTAATTTAAAGGGCCTCTAATGGTAGAGTCTGAAGATTTTAGGAAGCCTCTCTGTGCTCGAGCTTGATTTTTCAAAATCAAGACAGAAGTCGTAATTTTCAAAAATAAAGCACCAATGGAAACAATGTGGTGGAATGTTGATTCAAACAAACAAGCAAGTTGATTTTAGGGATCCACCACCCTAAAAATTTCTTGTTTTTATGAGTTTTGATATTTTAAAGATTTTTGTGGTATTTTCTTAGGATTTTGATGGAGTTTTGGCAAGGTTCTTACTTGGAAACCGTGGGAAGAAAAGATATCTTGAAGCTTCTGCTCTAAGTCAACCAAACTCCCACTCCCACTCAATTCACACCTTCACACAACAAAAAGTGGAAACTAGTGAAGATTCAATTAATCAAGAGAGATATTAAAAATAATAACTAAGTCATCCCTTCCCAGCAATAATGCCAAAAAGTGATAGCAGAAATTATGTGATTTTATAAAAGCAGGTTTTGATATCATAGTAACACGTAAAATCCGATCAAACTTTTGAATTTATGAACCTAGATAATGGGAGTATTTAGGGTCATCCAAGGAGACAATTTTAGTTACAAAAGCGATAATATCTCTCTCTCTCTCTCACTCTCTCAAATCCTCTTTTTTTGGCTTTTTCAATTTTGTGATTTTTTTAGGGTTTTGAAATCAAGGTAACAAGAAGTAGAAATTTGCTTAAGTAGTTGCAATAAAAATGGAAGTGATAAAAACTCAATTCTTCCTAAGTGTGTGCAGCTATTTATTCACAAATAGAGAGATTAGAAGAAAGTGAATTGAAAGGCAAATTTTCTTTTTATTTTATATGAAGAAGAGCAAGCATGTCAATACATGGCAATACTTGGAGAGCTCACTTGTGTGGAGGAATTCCACACAAGTAATCCCCAAGTAGAGGAAAGCTTACTACAATATTGAAATTACAAAAAAAATGTAAAGAGAGAGATAGAGAAATTTCCAAGTAGTGCTCTAAGTTATCCTCACTGCAACTGTGGCTGCTCCCTGCTTGAAGAGGGTTCCTTTTTGCTCTAAGATGATGCTCATTCCTAGCTCTCTAAGGGTGGACATCCACCCTTCTTGTCCTCCTAGCAGTCCTCCACAAGAAGGACCTCCTTAGCGTGGCTTCCAAGAAAGAGAGAATGGGACTATAGAGACTAGAGGGGGGTAGTGAAGCTCCCTCCTAATCTCCACGTCCCAACTTTCTTCCTTGGTTTTGGTGGAGTTTTTGGTAGAAGAAAATGGTAGCCAAGGATGCCCTTTAAGGTGGTTACATGGGTATTATATAGGCATAGGTAGGTTGGTGCCAACCTTGGTGGAATTAGGGTTAAGTGGCATGGATTTTTGAAGGGCTAGGATAGGTCTTGTGATGGTGGTGATGAATTGGCACCAAAAGGAAGGGAGGAGGAGGTGGTTGTTTGGCGCCATTATTAGGTGAAGGGAAGAACAGAGTAGGAAGCTAGGTTGAGGAGAGTAAGGAGTGGACTTTGGAGCTATCTGAGCTAACTGGTGTTAGCTAGTAGCTAGTAGGAGATAGGAGAGTACATGAGCTAACTTGAATTTGCTTAGAGCTGAGGAGAGTTGATGTAGAGTAGCCTATCTACTCATCAACTAGCTCAGCTAGCTAGCTCAGGGTTAGTAGCCAAGCTGGGTTGGGTTGAGCTGGAAGGAGCTACCTTAAGCTTGCTTGGAGTAGAGATGAGTTGTGGAAGAGCTACCTGTAAACTCCTCAGCTAGCTTAGCTAGCTACCTCATATCTAGTAGCTAAGTTGAATGGATTTGAGATGAAGGAAGCTAGGGAGAGCTAACTGAGCGGGAGATGAGCTGATGTGAGTTGACATGCAGTTAACTGGAACTCCTATCTTCTTCTTCTTAGGTTTCTACCTTTCAATGTGTCAGGGTTTAATTGATCTTCAAGGTTCCTCAATCCCTGACAAACAAGCAATGCATATAAGTTATAAAATGACACAAAAATTATAATAATACATGCATTACCCTAGATGTGCATGAATGCCTAATGCAACCTAATACTGCAATGTGAATGTAGAAAACCTAGGAATTAATTGTGATTTATGCTTAAGAATGATGACAGACAAGAGTTTATCAGGCGGTGGCAGTGGTGACTATTAATGGGCTATTGTCGTGTTTTGGAAAATCACGTCGTAGTATAGTGTTGAAAATTGAATCGACATTTAAATCTATAGTACTCGAAAAATGTGAGTTTCCAAGGTCATTTGTAGGGATCAAATAATTGCAATTCAATCACTAATTAAATGATATGAAGATAGGCACAATAATCAATCAAAACTCAACATATATATATTCAAATGACTTGCAAATTGTATATCAAGAGTTGGTGAACAAAATAATGTCGAGAGAGAGAGAAAAGAATGGTGGTTGAAACGGCCAATTAGTTGCTCAATGCCTATTCTCAATTCAAGACTGAACCAACTCTCAAATGCCTCAAATACTTAGCGAAATTCTCAACAGTTTCTCAAATCAATTTCTTCAATCAGACATCACAATTAAGCCTTGGACAACTTAAAGTGCTCAGCTCAAGTCCATTCACAATTTCTACCTAAGTCCTTAGGCACAGATCTCGAGAGCAAAACCCCCCTCTCTCTCTCTCGAAATCAGACCAGATTAGATTGGATCAGACCCGGTTCAAACTGGTCTAAGCCTGCGTGCATGTGGGCACAGGTGAGGGCGTGCGTGGGGTGTGTAGGTTAGTGACCTGACCCCAGTGGTTCGAAGGCAATAAGCCAACGAGCGTAATTCCTTAAGTACTCATTTCAAATTCAAAATGTCTCGATGTGGGACTATCTTCTTTACTCCTTTTTACATTGCAGCAGCAGGTGAAACCTCGTGCAAGTGATGCTGAGGTTACCGCTTCTTCTCCAATTAAAGCCCCAGAAGGCTTTGTGACTTTGTTATGCAACTATTGGTTGTGGCGAGGTCAGCAGGCGATGTACGGCAGCAGACTACGACGGCGTATTTGTCGGCGACGAGAAATCCTAAAACAAAACATGGGCTAAGAGCCCCTGTCAGATAGCTCAAATGCCTCGCCATGAAGCGAGGGACGTGGTGGTGATGTTTATTGGGTGATTCGTGGGGTGTAGGAGGCCGGATGGTGATTGTGACAGTGGGTGTAGCGTGCAGCATCCGGCCGGCGGTTCCAAAGGTGGTGGAGCCAGTGCGAGCCCTAATAACCTTGAGGCTTTTGATCTCTAGGATGAGAGGAAGATGTGGGTGGTGGTGATTTGGTGTATTGTGGAGCCAGCGTGAGCTCACCAGAGTCACGGCCAGAGATGGAGAAAACGAGGGTGGAACGGGATATGCAATGGGTTTAGCCTAAGTCTAAGGAGCTAAGGAAACTCTAAGAGGGAAGTGGAAGAAGAAGGGGAGCTTATTGGGGAGAGAGGAGATTGGGAGCACGCCAACTTGGCTTGTCGGAGTTGAAGATGAAGTCCTCTGATGATGAGAAGCGGTGACGATGAAGGAGGATAGAGCTCTTGTTGTGGCCGGCAAGGAGTAGAAGAGAGAGAGGAGGATGGTGAGCCTCCTAATTTGGTTATTGGGAGGTCAGAGGAAGGGGATCGTGGTGAGTCGCAGGAGCCGAATTCGGAGGTAGCTGAAGGAGGGAAAGAAGAGGATTTTTGGCTTAAACCTAGTTGAGGAGCACGTTGGGATGTAGGGGAGCTCAATTTCGAAGAGATCGCGACATTTCTTCACGATTTTTGGCAACTTGAGTCTAAGAATCTCGGAGGTTGCCTGAGCTTGTGGGTCAACATCAAGATTCACGATCTAGTTCAATTGACTGGGAATCCTCTTGGGATCAATCCCTCCAAATTTGAAGGGATTTAATCTTAAATTGGAGGAGAAATCTCCTCGTGAAGATTCGGCTCTTTGGGTTGTAAGGTCTGCTAGAGCTTGTTTAAGAAACGATGAAGAAGGCAGCAGGGGCCTATTCATGATGAAGACGAGAAAGTTAGGGGCTTGTATGTGATAAAACATAGAAGCTAGGGGTTTAGATGTAAGAAATAGAGATTTCAAGAGTTAAAATGCAAACTAGGTCAAGATGGACTCTGATTGGACCCAAATTTTTGTGTTAACCTAATTTGGACCCAAAGAATCTAATGGTGGACTTAGATTTGGGTTTTGACCACGTTAACAAGGTAAATTGCATAGAAACCCAAATTAAGGCAAAATCCCGTTTGAATCTCTGCTCTTGGTCAAAATGGGTTCAAATGATCAAAGTGACGGTACAAAACCTCTTAAAATATCTTAAAATGATTTTTAGGAGGTTTAGATTGAATTTATTTCTACCAAAACCCTTTTAATTTTAGTGAAGCTGATAATTAGGGTTTTTAGTACTGTTTTAATCTTTGAAATGTGTGAAACCTTGATTCAGTTATTCTAAGCCCACTTCTTGGTCTCTTAAGTTCATTTGACCTTGAATTGACCCTTGATCAACCCCGTTGTTAATCTACATTTGTGATTGAATGTTAAAACAACATAATTAACCATGTTTTCCCTTCTTCCCAAATTAGTTCAGCATAGATTTATGATCCTCAGGTGATCATTTAGGAGCATTTAACACTTGAATCGACTAATTTAAGTTAGTTGTAACAAATGATGGTGTTACCATCAATGACGACTAGCGAAGAGGAAGTCCAGTAGTGGGAGAGGGAGATGGTGGTGTTCTCCCCCGATGGGAAGGGGATAGTAACTTTGGGAGGAAGACAACAAAAATGAGAGTTTTTATTTTTATTTTTAATATATTCACCTTATATAAGGGGTAGAACAGTTGCACTAAGGCCCCTCCACCTTTTAACTTAAGTTCCAAGAAAGGCCACCAATTTTATTTCCCTTACATATAGCCCCTCAACTTTTACATTTCTTAACCTTTTTGTTAATTATTTCAAGGGATCACTTATCTTTTAAAGATGCCATTACCAAACCAAGGTCCCTAAAGCCCTTAATCCACCATTAAACAACCAATGAGGATTTTAATCAGCCCATTGAGTTTATTAGAAATCCAAGCCCTTACACCTATCTTGCTATAGCTGAGCAACATCAACGAGAACAACTAAAGGCTATCATGCAAACTTTGCATGATATGAAAAATCCACCTCAACCTAGGAAATTGCAGGACTTTTCTGACCTAACAGCATGCTAAGTACAACCACATGTCCAGATACTTGTAGGAGGAGATGCATTTGAGTGGAAGACTAATGTCATAAGTCCGATTCAGACTTTTTATTATGGAAATTCAAATGAAGGCCCATTTCAACATTTAAAGGATCTAGGTTGGATAGTTGAGATAGTTTGACCTAGGAATGTTGACCTGGGTATTGTTTTGATAAAGTTTTTCCCTTTCTCTTTGACGAATAAAGCTTCTTACTAGTTCGAGACCATAGGGAGACCTATTGGTACTTGGGAGGAATTACGTAAGAGGTTCCTCCAAAAGTTCTTCCTTATTGGTCAAACTAATGACATGTGGTGGGCCATCACGACTTTCTCCCAACAACATGGGGAGAAGTTGCACGAGGCATGGGAGAGATTTCAAGACCTTCTGAGGAAGTGTCCCCACCATGAAGTGACCCACTGGAACCTCGCTCAAATTTTCTACCATGGGTTAGATGACACCCATCGGTATCTTATAGATGCATCGAGTGGTAGGAACTTCGTAGCCAAGGACGAGGCTAGTGCATTCCAACTATTTGAGTCCTTGGCTGAAAACACTCTTAATGCTGCTCCAATGAACCAATTTCA
Source organism: Thalassia testudinum (assembly GCA_037157565.1). Taxonomy (NCBI): domain Eukaryota; kingdom Viridiplantae; phylum Streptophyta; class Magnoliopsida; order Alismatales; family Hydrocharitaceae; genus Thalassia; species Thalassia testudinum. Next base: position 15,214,731 of record JAZHRO010000015.1, on the reverse strand, counting down.
CAAAAATAGTCAACACTGAACTTCTACACATGAGGTCAGGCTGATTCAGCTCGGGTTGATACAGACATCATCGTTAAGAAGCTAGATAAGGTGGAACTCCTAGACAAAAAACTAGATGAACTCATTCATTCTCATCCAACAACTTTTAGTGTTGCTCCTTCCTCTTCTTCCTCATCCCTTGAACAATTTAGATTTGGTTCCTGTTAACTAGGGTTATGCATCATTTGATGATCTAAGCACGTATTCTTTCGATGACTTCACCTCTCTAGCATCTTCGACGTATGAAGATGTCAATGCTATTTAAGGTTATAGGCATAACAACCCTTATTTTGAGACATACAACCTAGGTTGGAGGTAGCATCCAAACTTCGCTTGGGTTGGGAACACACAAAGACCCCAACCTGATGCACAGCACCAGCCCAGAACTTATGGGAATGTGGCACCCACTTATTAAAGGCAACAACCATTCCTTTAGCAGCAATCAGCTCGGTTGACCTACAACCAGTCGAATCGTGAAATTATGTTTGATCCTCCATCGTGGGCTGACCCGATGGAGAATTTGCAAAAGGCCATGTTGCAAATAGAGAGGAAGTATCAAGCCATGTTGGAGGCCTTAGCATCACAAAATCATAACATGTAGAACCAATTGAACCAATTGTGTCAGGATTCTAGGATCAAGGGAGCCTTTTCTTCCCAACTCATCTCGAACCCTTGTAATGTGCAGAACCTGTGTGCTCAACCTAGGTTCAATGCATCACAGGGATAGGCTCATGTAGTACTACAAGCACCTTCTGTGCCACATGGTATCCATGTTTCTACACATTTTGGCCCTATTCTTCCCACCCCTGCCCTTTCGCTCCTCTCCTACCTCATGGGCAGCATGCTGTTGCAAATGTCTTCTTTTTAAGGAGCGGAACTTCCACTAAGGATCCTCTATGGAGACAGGCAAATCCTAGAACATCTGAACCCCCTCCTCAGATTGACTTCTCTTCTTTCGATTCTAACAAGGAGCCACCTAAGGAGGTAAAAGACAAAGGAAAAGAACCCATCACTATAGACCCTGAGATCTCGTACCCTTCCTTGGAGTATTGACTTTGGAAATCAAGAAGAAAACGAAGGGTCCTAAGAACCATGTGGACCTCAAAGCTATGTTTAAGGAAATACACATACAGGTCCCCTCCTCGAAGGAATTGATCACAACCCCATTGTCACTTGTTTCTTCAAGGATTATTGTACATCGAGGCAACAATCGAAGAAGGTGAAGAAGGCGATTTTATCCGAGCAAGCCAGTGCGATAATTTCGAGTGACCTACAATCGAAGAAGAAAGACCTTGGGACCCTACTCATTTCTTTCTTTATGCAAGATTATCCTTTCCATCGGGCCCTTCTTGACTTAGGTTCCTCTATTAACTTAACTCCCATGACTGTCTCTGATTATTTTAAATTTAGGGAGTTGAAGCCCACCTTGATTTCAATCCAGTTGGTCAATACCGCGGGGTGTGGTCGAGAATGTCATTGTGAAAGTTCATGGGTTTTGCTTTCCAATGGACTTCATCTTAGATATGGAGGTTCCCACAAACCTTCATGATGCACCATTATTTTAGGTCTCTCATTTTTGGTGACTGCTCAAGCCAACATCGATTGTGCACCGGGATGTATGGAGATGACAGTTGGAGGTCAAAAGATCAAAGTAGACAAATTTAGAGCTAAGAGCAGTTTGAGGAAAATGATTCAGAGAATGATGTAGAGAATAGTATGTACGTGGCCTTGATTGAGGACAACTTAGATGAGTCTGATACTTCTACCTCCTTGCATCTACCTTCCATGTTAGAATCTGATTCCCAACTTAATCCAAATGAACCAAATAAAAAATCCCCCATGAAAGAGATGTACAAGAGATCATAGAGCTTCTGGGGGTGACATATGACGAATTATCTGAAGAATCAAAAAGCTCATCAGAATTGTGGGAGTATGATTTAATGAATGAAGAGGAAAAAGAAACAACTACAGGGAATGAAATTTTACACACCACAAACTTTCATGGGGTGGACACTACTAAATCACATGCACTTGAATCATCTGAAAGCTCCATTTTTCAAATTGAACAATGAGACCCTCCTGAGATTGATTTGGATTCAAAACTCGATTCTTGGGAGATATTCTATGTACATGGAGTTAAATTTACATTATCTAGCAACCCCATTGAAGTCGAGGAGGATTCTAAGGATGGTGATCATCTCTGCAGCTATCCAATTGATCATTCATCCTCAAATGGGATCATTAGCTTGGTCTCTAAGGACGGGATTCCAATTGAACTTGAACTTGACTTACCATAAGTGGCCTTTGCTGATTTTGATAACTTTGGGTATTTTGTCTCCACCACTAAATCTGTATACACTTCCAAAGCATCTGATCCCCACCCTTCTTCCCCCCCCCCCCCACCCCCACCATGGTCTTGAGAGACACGCTTCTGAGGTTGATTGTCTAGATAGACTTGCTTCTACAGTTACAACTTCTGAACCTGACCCCTAATCTCAGGTGAATGATCAAGAGGTAGAATCCCCATATGAACAAGACACTACCTAGGGAAATGAAATTCAAAACACAATAGATTATGGAAGAAATCATGAATCAATAGTTGTTACTAGGTGGCCTGAATCCGAGGAAGAGATAATTTCTGATGACTCTGACTTAGGATACTTTATTTACTCTGATGAAGATTTTGAGGCATTTGGTATAGAATTTCCAATCTCCTAGGCTCTTCCATTATCCGCATAAGACCCACAGCTCAGAGAATTTAGATTATTGATATTACACAACATATTCCTGAGCCTCACGTAGACTCTGATAAATGCCAGTTTATCATGATTCTTTTGCCTTAAAACATACCTAGCTCTTAGGATTTTAACTTTGGAATAGGGTTTATGGGTTGCATTTAGGCATTTCAAAGGTTAGGCATGCATTGCATTGTTTTCGTTACTTTGACAACTTTATTTCAGTGTTTGGGATAAACAAATTTAGAATATCCTGAAAACCCTGGCATTGATAAAGGCAAAAGATGAAGGAGAAGTCCAATTCAACTAGATCTCAGCTAAATCTAGTTCAACTCAGCGGGATTCCAACTCATTCCAACTTTAGCTATTTAGGTCCAGCTCCTTTTATCTCCATTCAACTCATCTCAGCTGGATGGTAGCTCAGTCTCGCTCAACTCAGCTGAACCTAGCTCCATTCCAACACCTCCCAGCTAAAGATAGTTCATGGAAGCTCTACTTGATCTTTCTTAGCTACTGCCATCAACTAGCTAAGCTTGGTCAACTAATGAAGTACACAACCAACTCAAGGCAGCTTAGCACCAGCTCATGAAGACTCACCCTGGCTCAACTTAGTTGAGCTTGTCAACTGACCTATGCTAGCTAGCTAGGGAGTCCTCATGGAGATCTCAACTATCTTCCCTCAGCTCCAGAATAGTTCAAACTAGCTCAACTTAGCTTAACTTACTCAACTTACCAGCTACCAAAGAACTAGCTAGCTAAGATGAGTAGTTGAGCTCCTAAGAAGACCTCTTTAGTAGCAGGCAACTCCAGCAAGCTTTAGAGTAGCTCAAGCCTCCTCTTCTCCAAAAAAAACCTAGCTCCTTCCTCTACTACCCTACTAGCTAAGCTAGCTTAGCTTAGCTCCACCTCCTTTACAGCATGGCCGTCCACTTAGTCCACCACCACCTACATAAGTCTCCACCTTAACCCTGCCTTAAGTCCACCTAAGCTACCAACTCCTGCCACATTTTGGTGCTACCTTAAACACACCCCTTCACCCCATCAGCACCATGAAAAGCCACCTAAAAGTGGCGCCAAAAGCCCCTTCTAGAAATCCCATTTCTAGAGCCAACTAAACCCCTAAATCACCACCATACACCTACCCAACTAAGCCACATCTACCCTTGGATTTTGGCGCCAAAACAACCCCTTCTAGAAACCCCCAGAGTTGGCACCAATTGATGGCATCCCTCCATGGTGGACGTCCACCAAAGCGTGGCTAAGCACCCATAACCACCACCAATCACAACCCTTTGGTGGCACCAACATTCATCCACCCTTGGATCCCTTAACCACCCATCTAACCTAAGCCTAGCCATCCACTTAATCCACACCAACTCCCCTCGCATCCACTTCTATAAATACACCTACTAACTATACTATCATATCCCATCTTTGGCTTCATACAATTCATGTTATATCCACCCTTATATTCAGCCATAGGAAGGAGAGAAGAGAAGAAGATTAAGAGAGCTACCTTGCTCTCTTGGTGCCTTCTTCTTCCTCCCTTCTTCCTTGGTCCAAGCCAAGGATCAACCATCAAGGAGGATGTCCAGGCAAAGGAGACTTCAAGGTGGTGCACTTCCACCTTGGAGGAGGAGAAAGGAGGAGGATACCAAGAGTAAGGAGGATCTCTCTTCATAGTGCGGGAGCAGTCGCACTTGGAGAGAGAGCATCTTCACTTCACTTGGAGGAGTTTTTCTTCATCTTTCATTCCTTCTTTTGTATTAGCTAGTTGCTATTTTTTGTAACAAGCATTCCGCTACACGTACTCTATTTTAATTAGCACTACAAAAGATCCATTCTTAATTTCTAGTGCTTTCCTTTTAATACTTAGTGTACCACACAATTCCCTCCTAAGTACCCTAGGCACACTTGCCTAGGGTGAGGTTAGAAGAGAAGATCTTTATTGTCACTTAGGCGTAATTTCCTTTGTTGCATAGTTTTCATCGCTCTTCCCACTCTTCGCATTCCTGATTACTTCCAAAAAAAACCTAAAAAAAAAATGAAAATACTAAAATAAAAATATAAAGTTAAGTTTTGAGAGAGTAAGAGAGAGAACCAACGAATCAACTAACATATTGCTTCCATGGATGACCCTAGAAACCACCACTGTCTAGGTTATAAATATTAAAAGTTGATTATAAATTTTGCATGTTATAACGACGTAAAAAACTCGATTTACGAAATGCATGTTTTCACTATCACTTTTTGGTGTCGTTGTCGGGAGGCATAGCTTAGTTGATTTCATATCTCTCTTTCTCTATTTAGATCTTCACTAGTTTTCTTTTGTGCTTAATACAGGTGCAATTCAGAAGCAAGAGCAGGAGCAAGATTAAGAGTTATTTGGAGCAAAAGCTCCAAATTTTTTTAAATTATCACAAAAATCTCAAAACAATATTTAAAATATCAAAATAGGAAAAATTGAGGGTGGTGGAACCCTAAAATCAACTTTATTGCTTGTTTGCCTCATTTTTCCACCACTCCTTTCTTATTGGTGTCTAATTTTTGAAAATCCAAACTTTTGTCTTGATTTTCAAAAATCAGGTTTAGGCACCTAGAGGGATTTTAAAATATTCAAATTTCACCCAAGGAAGTCCCTTTGAGTCAGGAACCTTGAATCTAAATTTCAGAAAGTTTTAATAAATAGAAAAAATTAAAACATTTGTGGACTGAACAAGGGTCACACCCTGTTTCCTTACTATTTTCTTACAGTCCATGAATTTTATAAATTTTATACTTATCAGATTTGGATAAATTTATATTTCTGGAATTGTTGAGAAAATCTCTATCACATATAAAAATTTCAAAAATTTCAAAGATCTTTTAAGGTTTCTGCATAATCGATTTTCCAAATCTATACTTTTTGTCTTTTGACACTAGTGTAGAAAAAATTCCAAAAGAATATCAAACAATTTTCAAAAATCTCAAAAAAATCAATTTTGAATTCCTTGATTTCCTTCTGGTTGGTGGTATTGTTTTTTTTGTTTGGACCACTACCTAAAAGATTTTATAAAAAGAGACTCATTTTAGGAGTTACATAACTAGGATTCTCAACTTTAGGATTTTTAATTTTCTCTCTTAGTCACACATACAATCAAAGGTGGCTTTCACCAACCTACAACTTGATTGTCTTATTGTGTGAATCACTTTTCAACTTGTTTGAATATTTAACAAGAATCTTAAAATTCACCAAACCCTTTATCAAACCCTAAAATCCTTAAACTTAATCCTTGTTTACAATCCCTATCTGTTTTGGCTTAGGTGTGTCACATTTCCTACCCAATTTGCATACACAAAAAAATGAAATAATCGGGCATTACCTCAATTAACGCCCTTTATTTCCAGTGCACATTTAAGCTCCTAAGCCTAATTAAATTTTGTAGCAACTTGACCCTTAAGGATTTTATCCATTCTTAGGCTTGGTATGTAAAATTTAAGCTATCACTAATTATTCCTAATTCCCTTAATCAAACGTGGTGTCAGATTAGGAGGGAAGTCAAATGACAGGTATAGGTTAATATCTAAAAGCCCCTGGTGATTTTCTTAGGACATGCTTGGACCCAAGCCACCTCTCTAGTCTAGCCAGGTTAATTTTTGGATGCAAGTGCAATTACTGGTTTCTTAATTTTTGGGTTCCCAAGTCCTAGGTTTCTTAAGGAGTCAACCTTAAGTTAGGCTTAGATTTTGACTGCTTGAATTGCACACTATTCTCTCTTCTCTTCCTTCTCCCCTCCCCCCATTTCTTCTGATAAGTGTATGCACGGGCGAAGGTCTCAGAATCCACACTTGAAGGAACCACTTGATTTCTTCCCTAGCACCAGACATTTGACTTCTTCTTATTTGCATTCTTCCTCTTTTGATTTAAACATGGAAAACACACAAAACAAGTCCACATCTTCCACTTCTCAACTCGCCTCTAATTCACATGCTAACTTCCCCATCCCCGACCTTCCTAACTTGGAGCTTGTAGAGAATCATGAGTTGCCAAATCAAAATCAAGCTCCCTCGCCTAATCTGTTGTTGATGATGGTTGAGTAATTGGCTCAACTTTACACCAATCAACAACAATTGGCTAGGACTGTGACGAACCTAGCAAATCAATGAGGTAATTTACCACCCCAAGATCTTGTCATTCCTCTGAAGGATTTTTATAATCCTTCCAATTATGAAGAAAGACCGGGAGTGGTAATTCCCGCGGGAGCCTTCGAAATTAAGTCAGTTATCCTGAACCTCATTAAGCATTTTCATGGCCTTCCCAAAGAGGACCTCTTTATCCGTTTGGAGGAACTAACAGTCCTCGCTCAAACTACTCACTCTAGCAATGTGTAGGAGGATCTATGGCTCATGAGATTATTTCCTCTCAGTCATAAGGATAAGGTTGCTTATTGGTTCAGGGTTGTCGGTCGACCTAAAACCAGGCTGCAACTCGAAAGTGCCTTTCTTAAAAAAATTTTCCTAATCGATCATACAGATGCATTGCGAAGATCAATTACGACCTTCCAAAAAAAACACAGTCAATCTTTACAGGAATCATGAGAGCAATTTTAGGATTTACTGCAGAGTTGCCCTCATCGTGAAATCCTGCTTTGGCAATTAGTGCAGATCTTCTATCATGGATTAGAAGATCAATTATGAAAATTTGTGGATGCGTCATGTGGGGGTAATTTCCTCAACAAAGATGCCAAGGTGCATACCAATTAATTGAGGAAATGAGTGAAAACTCATTCAATCATGCCTCAATTGATACTTTCGGGAGGAATTCCAACCCCAGACTCAGCTTAAATGAAATTGACTCTAGATCTACATCTGTTCCAGTAACTCAGGATGATATCCAAATGATTGCTTGGATACTAGATCGGATGCAAATTCACCAAAAGAAATTAGAGGAAAAATTCAATCAGAAACAAGCTCCATGTCTAACTCCGCCTAACATCATGAAGAGAGAAAACTTGAACAATGTCGGTGCCGTCTCGGCTGAGCCTAATTACTTTTCTGAGCTTGTACCGGAAATGATTGGGACATATGATTTTCCCAATTCTTTTAACCCTACAACTAAGAATATCTCTACTATCTAGGATCATTTTATAAATTCTTCCAATTCTTACAATCCTAATTTGAGGAATAACCTGAACATTTCCTGGAGAGCTCCTACTCAAGTTCCTTTCTATCAACAAAGCCAACATGGGTCTTATGGGCAAAACCAGTATTCTTTTGGGCCATCTCAAAGTGATATTAATGCCTAGCTGATGAAATCCTTGTAGGGTGCAAAATTAGATGTTTGAAGTATCCTGCATGGTGACCTCATTGAAAATTCAAATTGGAATTACTCCAGACCAAAGACCTACATATAATTTGCCTTCCCAACCCATGCCTAATCCAAATAATCAAAGGAACTACAACTAGGGTTCAAATCCCAATCATTATTAGCCTTCTATTCAACCAGCTCCATAGCACCCCCCGGGTTTCCCTCAAAACCAGGGCTCTCGACCTCCTCCCATACATAATCACACTACTAATGCAGTTGTTCAGAGGAGTGGGAAATCTACTCAAGATCCTAGCCCTCCTTCATAGGAGACCCTCTCTAAAAGTAATCAAGTTGACTCTCATTCCACCCTGATTTAGGAACCTTCTAATTTAGCAAGGCAAAGCCCTATTCCTTTCCCACAAGCACTTCACTCCAATAAAAATAAAAGGAAACTCGAGCCTTCTAAACAGGAACTTTTGGAACTTTTTGGGCAAGTTGAAATAAATATCCCTCTTCTAAATGCCATTAAATACATACCTGCCTATGCCAAATTCTTAAGAGAATTATTCACTCCAAAAAGGGAGTCTAGAAACTTAAGAAAGGTGATTTTATTTGAGATAGTTAGCTTCGCTGTGCATAGCAAACAACCTCTCAAGAAGAAAGATCCAAGCGCACCCTTAATTTCAGTTGTCATAAATGACACCACTTTTTACTGTGCCCTTCTTGATCTCAGTGCCTTAATCAATCTTATCCCCACCATTGTCTTTGAGGAATTTAGATTTGGTGAGCTAAAAGCTGTGGAAGTAACATTACAACTAGCTAACCAATCTACAATTAAAACAAAGGGGATTGTTGAGGATGTTCTTGTTCAGGTCTAGAATTGTCTCTTCACTATAGATTTTTTGGCCCTAGATATTGAGATACCTGAAGCATTGAAAAATGCCTCAATTATTCTGGGAAGACCTTTTCTAGCCGTCGTAAAGGCAAATATCGATTGTGATTCCGGAAACATGAAGATCACTTGCGATAGTGAATCAATTATTTTAGATATTTTCCAAGCCTCCAGAAGATTCCTATAAGATGATTTTTTCGATGATTCAGATTCAGAGGTTGGACAGTTGGTCGAGGAAAGTATGCACATATCACACACAGGGTCTTACTTTGTTGTTGAAACTATTCCTAAATCACCACACCTACCCACCCTAGCTTCACCTTCCATACTTGACTCTTCTCTTAACTCTTCCTCTCTCCTCCCTTGTGGACCACACATCTGAAATTCTCTCTGAGTTGGGCCCATAATTGGAATTAAAACCTTTGCCTGACTCTCTAAAATATGTTTTCCTAGGACCTAACCACACTATGCCCTTGATTATTAATGCCAATCTCACAGAGGATCAAGAGGATAAACTCCTCCAGGTTCTAAACAAAAATCGAAAGGCCATTGGTTGGACCTTACAAGAATCTTAAGGGTATAAATCCGTCCTACTGTACTCTTCATATTTATCTTGAGGACGACTCTCGCCCCTCCCGCCAGCCACAAAGTAGACTGAATCCTAACATGCAGGAGGTGGTTAAAAGGGAGATCATTAAGTGGCTTGACGCTGGCATTATATACTCAATCTCTGACAGTCCTTGGGTTAGTCCAACACAAGTTGTTCCCAAAAAAGCAGGACTAACCATTATTACTACTGAGAAAGGGGAAAATATTGCCACTCGGACTACATCTTCTTGGCGTATGTCCATTGATTATCGAAAATTAAACACCGCCACCGAGAAGGATCATTTCCCGCCCGCATTTATTGATCAAATTTAGGAGTGATTAGCCGGACAAGAACACTACCGTTTCCTTGATGGTTATTCTAGCTATAATAAAGTAGCAATCCACCTTGAGGAGACTAAGAAAAAACCACATTCACTTGTCCCTTTAGAACCTTTGCTTTTCGAAGGATGCCCTTTGGTCTGTGCAACGCACCTGCGACTTTTCAAAGGTGTATGCTTGCAATTTTTAAGATCCGGTGGGTGAATGTTTGGAAGTTTTTATGGATGGCTTCTCTATTTTTCGAGATTCCTTTGACTTATGCCTTCACAATCTTGATAAGACTCTCAAAAAATGCATAGAAGTCAACTTAGTCATCAGTTGGGAAAAAAGTCACTTTATGGTCCAGGAAGGCATCGTCTTAGTCCATGTTATATCTAAGGATGGAATTGCAGTAGATAGAGCAAAAATTGATGCAATTTCTAGACTTCCACCACCTAACTCTATAAATAAAATCCGATCATTTTTGGGGCATGTGGGCGTTTACCGCCGTTTCATTAAAGGTTTCTCCAAGATCTCAAAACCCTTAAGCCAGATTCTATCTAAAGACTAACCTTTTGGTTTTAATGCTCAGTGCCTGGAGAGTTTTAATAAATTGAAAAAAGAAGTCACCGAGGCACCAATATTACAAGGACCTAATTGGACTTGTCCCTTTGAATTAATGAATGATGCCTCAGATTTTGCTTTATGGGCAATTCTAGGGCAGCTCATTGACAAGAAGCCTGTTGTGATTTACTATGCCAACAAAACCTTAGATGATACACAATGGAACTGCACTGTAACTGAAAAGAAACTTCTTGCCATTGTGTTTGCCCCAGAAAAATTTCACTCCTATTTGTTGGGTTCGCACGTCATTGTATACATTGACCACTCAGCACTCAAATATTTTCTAAACAAAAAAGATGTGAAACCTCACTGTATTTGTTGGATCCTTCTGCTCCAAGAATTTGACCTAGAAATCAAGGATAAGCTAGGTTCGCTGAATGTAGTAGCCAACCATCTCTCTCATCTTATGACGAATGACGTGCTTACCCCACCAGATATCTTTCCAGATGAAACCTTCTTAGCTTCCAACACCTTCCCATGGTTTGCCCCTATCGCAAACTACTTAGCAACTGAACGAATCCCCTCTGATTGGCCCAAAACCAAACAGGATAAGTTCTTTACCAACATTAAATATTATTTTTGGGAGGAGCCTGATTTGTTCCGCATTTGTGCTGATCAGGTCATCAAATGGTGTGTACCCGAATCAGAATTTCATAATATTTTGACACACTATCATGCGATGGCCTGTGGCGGAGATTTTTTGAGCAAGAAAACTGCAGCTAAAATTCTAAATTCTGGATTCTTTTGGCCCAACATACATAAAGATGCTAAAAAATTTGTTCAGTCCTATGTGCGTTGCCAGAGCATTGGCAACATGACCTGTAACGACATAATGCCCCTTAACCCAATTCTTGAAGTCGAGATTTTTGACGTTTGGGTCATTGACTTCATGAGACCATTCATCAACTCTGGTGGGTACTTGTACATAGTAGTCGCTGTCGACTATGTTTCTAAGTGGATTGAAGCAGTATCAACCCACACCAACTATCATCAGGTAGTCTTTGATTTTATAAAGAAAAATATCATTTCACGATATGGAGTTCCTAAGGCCATTATCAACAATGGGGGATCTCATTTCTTCGTTAGCTCCTTTCTAAGTATGGGGTTAATCACAAAATCTCTACTCGTTACCACCCCCAGACTAATGGCCATGCTGAACTATTAAATCAGGAGATTAAAAACATTTTACAAAAAGCCATTCTACCTGACCATAAAGATTGGTCCAGCAAGCTGGACGATGCTTTATGGGCATATAGAATCACATTCAAAACACTAATTGGCATGTCTCCTTTTTTCTTTGTTTATGGCAAGGCATGCCATCTTCCAATTGAACTCAAACACAAGGCTTTTTGGGCGATAAAACAATTTAACACAGATTTATCTATCGTCGGTATACATCGAAAATTATAATTAACTGAATTGGAAGAATAACATCATTTTGCATACGAAAACGCATAGATTTATAAATACTGAACTAAACTCTTTCATGACAAATATATCGTTTGGAAATCTTTTGAACCAAACCAACGTGTGTGGCTTTTCGATGTGAGATTACGACTTTTTCCCAGTAAATTGAAATCCAAATGGACTGACCCTTATATCATCCTTCAAACTCACCCGCATGGCGCTGTCAACATTCTTGATCCTAAAACAAATTTATCATCGATAGTCAATGGTTAGCGATTAAAGCCCTATCTTGACAACTCTCCAAATCTACCTTCTGATATGATCTTTATGACATTCTCGATGAACCTTGACTCTCTTCACGCCCAGCTAAAAGGCGTAAAAGAGAGCTCTCGGTGGGAGGTAACCCACTATTTTTCCTATTTTCCTTTCTTTTCGTAGGTTTTGACCATCCTGATTCCGACCCTCCTTTCACTGGCATCTTTTCCCTTCTTTATGCATGCGGACATTGCATATCTTAAGCATGGGAGGTGATGAGTCCAATTTATTGGACTAATATTTAGCCTAAGTACTCTTTAATTATATGTGCTTAGTTCTAATTGCTTAAGAGTTAAATGGTAATTTATCTTAGTTTACGTATAATTTTATATGCCAATTTTACATTTAATAACACACTAGTAGAAAAAGCACTGTTCGCGATGGATATTTTCAACAATTCAAGTAGCAATCGGCAATAATGTTATTCTTGACTGTTTTAATAGGAATGATTGCCAAAAGTTTGGTACTTAACTTTGTTATCTAGAAAATAGTCAAGGAGGTTGAGACCATTTTCAACCGTTATAAATGGTCGAGAATAAAAATTTACTACCGTTGTTATTTAAACGGTCGAGGACAAAGAAATCTTTGACTATGTAATATATAACGGTCGAGAAAGTGAAGTAAAATTAAGGCGTTTGGTTAACACCATTGTTGACCGTTATAAACGATCGACAATAATAGTATAGTCGATCGTTTCCATATTAACAATCACAATAATGTTTTCATAATAACCCGCAATCACAGGCGGGCAAATGTTTAAAGTCTATCGTTGATCGTTCGACCTTAACGGTCGGAAAAGGAGTTATTCTCAACCGTTATTAGCAGTCGGTAATTACAGCATCACTGACCGTTTATTAGGAACGATTGAGAATGTTGAGTTAAATCCCTAGCACAGACCCGACTCCCTCCCCCTCGTCCCAAATCTGAAGTAGCTCCACCTCGCGACCTCCTCCCCTTAGCTCCTCCTCCGCAAGCATTATTGCGGCTCCTCCTCTGCCTTGGCTCCTCCTTCGTGACTTCATGGGGTAGCCATCCTCCTCTTCTTCCTCCTCTGCCCGCCTCCTCCTTCCTCCTCTGCCGCTACCACTAGCACTGCACCTCTGCCACTACCACTAGCACTGCACCTCTGCCACCACCACTCGTAGCACCACCACCCCTTGCAGCCACCACCAACACCACCACCACTCGTCGCCACCACCTTTGCGACCACCACTTCCTGCCACTACCACCAGCACCACCACCCGTCACCAACACCACCACCCTTGCCACCACGGTCACTCCTCCTTCAGCCACCACCACCACCACCAGCACCACCACAACCCGCCACCCCCTCCGCCCGCCACCAGCACCACCACCCAAACCACAATGGCCACAATCCCCTGCAGCCACCACCAGTACCCTCTACCACTTCCCCCCTCCTCTCAAATAGATAGGTTTTTTTTTTTATTAAGTACTTAGGTTTGATTTTTATATGTGAATGCAATAACATGTTATTAGTTTATATTTTTGGTTTAGTTAAATTGTTAATAATTGTTATTTGTGGGGTGTGCCCACATATGTAGAACAATTGTTAGTAATTGTTAGTAATTGTCATTGTGGGGTGTGCCCACATATGGTTTAGTGAAATGGTTGGCAATTGTTATTTGTGTATCCACATCTGTTGTGATGCATTGTGTATGTAGGATTTGAGAGAAATCCCATATTATAGTGGAAACTCTGCAAAAAATTTTCGGCTTATGATTTGCTACAAGTATAGGGGTAGGGTTTGTGATTAGGTTTGACATTTTGTGTTTAGGGTTTTGTGTTTAGGAGTAGGGTTTAATTATGGTTATTTGTTTTTAGGTTAGGTTTTAAGGTTTAGTGTTTAAGGTTTAAGGTTGTGTGTCCAACAAAAGCTTCCCGTTTATTTCGGATGGGGGGATTAGACCTGCCTTACAAAGTCTTATATGGTCCCACTTCTTCCCTCCAGGAACTACCTTTTTTTCTTTGGATGGTGTTACATGCTAAGCTCTCCACTCTAGACTGATTATAATCCTGGGGCTTTCAACTCCTCAACTAGTGCATTCTCTGCATATCAAGTTCAGAGAGTGTCGATCACATCTTAATAAAATGTTCTTTCAGAAAAACCATCCATAGTTTGTTTTGACCAAATTTCAATTGGCCTCCTCGAATTTTGCATTTATTCCTCCATGATGGAGGAGGTGGGAGTAAAAAGAGTAAAAACCTTTAGCTTTTTAGGTCGACGGTAGCAACAACCTTGTGGCTTATCTAGAAAGAAAGATGCAAAGTTACTTCTAGAAATATTGAAGTTGACTCGTATATGCTTGTAGCTAAAACAAAAACTTTCTTTAGATCCCTTCCTATAGCTAACAATTTTTTGTCATCTATTGACTTGCTTGATGTTTTTCCTCGTGGTAGACATGCCTTTGATATTTGATCTTTATGTTTGATTATGAAATTTTTATTACAACTTTGTAGATATACACACTTGCACAAATTTAGATGCACTTGATGACAAATGATGTAAACACATTTACACTACTTAAGATGTCTATTTATGCATGTTCTTAAGCATAGGATTGCATTTCATGATATAAATATTGCATGACATGCATCATCTTGCATTTAGAATACTTTGAATAAAATGGAGGTTAACTGTCTCCTTTTATGTGCTTGGACAGGGCAAATATTTTATCAGGGCCTCGGATCAAAGATCCAACCGTATGGATGTGATCAGGGCGACGATTGGAGTTCAACGACTCCAAGACTGCCTTAATCAGGCATCCGTAGCATCAAATAGTGACCTGGGAACCCTAGAAGATCAATGGCTAGGATGGTGTAAATCCCCACTTCAGATGATAAATTAGACCACACAAATGAATTCGGATCGACGATCGTAGCCCAACGACACAAAAATCGAGTCAATCCGACATCCGTGGCACCATCTACAACTTCCAGAAGATGGACGGCCAAGATCGCGCCACGTGGTGCCATCTCAGCCGCCCAAACGGCCGCTTGCGTCTTGTGAAAGCTTCGCGCCCGATCGCTCTCCGCCGTTGGATCTTAATCCAACGGCTGTGGGCTCTCGCAATTAAAAGCGCTCGGTCGACCATCCGCGCCCCATAGCGCAGTGGTCGAGCGCGCTATCGCGAGCGCGGGCACGGGTTCGATCCGCGGCGAGGCGCTGGAGGGCACGATCGATTGAGGCGCGTGGAGCATCAGATGAAGATCGGACTGCCGCGCGCGCCCGATAGCGTCGACGCGTGATTGGACGCGCAATCGGATGCGCAATCAGACGCGCGGGGGGCACACAGCGCGCGGGCGCGGACGCATCTTTAGCCGTCCGATCTCGTGATCGGACGGCTGAAAAGCGCTGGACGTGCGTGGACGTTGAGGAGCGGGCAGTCGAGGAGGCGCGCGTGGGCGCAGAGGCGACGCCCACGTCGGGGCTTTAGTGACGGATTTATCCGTCACTAAAGACCCCTCTTTTATTATTTTGAAGTTATAATGTCCATTTTGCCCCCACTCCTTGCAACTATAAAAGGAGACCCCCTCCATACGAAATTCTGATCCCTTCTTTCTCCTCTCTACCCCTCCAAAGCTCAAGAGAAGCTTGTCCCACACCCGGGATGCTTCTCGCGAGATAAAGTCCAATTTTCGTTCCCCTTCGAAAGTGGATCTCGCGACGACGATGGCGTGCTGCTTCGTTCCTGTTCTTCTGCTTCGTCCTCCTTCGTCCAGCTTCGTTCTCCTTCGTCCAGGCGTCGTCCCATCCGGCTCGTCCTCCAAGCAACCGTCGAGGAGGATTTCTCTCTCCCTATTCTTTTTACTGCTTTCTAGTGTAGTTTTGTTCGTCCTCCAAGCAATCCTCGAGGAGGACATTTCTCCCTCCATTCTTTTAATGCTTTCTAGAGTAAATTTATCGCTTTCTAGTGTAATTGTTTTATGCCTTCTAATTGTAATGAACAGTCTCTTCTATGATAAATTCTTTGTTTATTCTACATCTCATTTTGATTTCCATGTGTAATACTCTCTCTCTCTCTTACCCTCTCTCTCTTTTATTAATTGTAAATAATTAGATAGTTTAAATTGAATTACTTCGTGACAAATAAAAAGAAACGTGAAGTTTTTAAATCAAACGTCTGCCTCCCTGTGTTCGACCCGGAATTTTAATTTCGGTATAAATTTTATTTGTTGAACACGAGTTCTTCGCTTTCGAATTACAACGACAGGTTTTCCAAAATCGAACACGTTAGCGTAGCGTTCGTATACGTTCAACATTTTTGGCGCCGTTGCCGGGGAGGCAACGATTTCCGATTGTTTCTTCGCATTTCTTGCATTTTATTTGTTTTCTAATTGCTTTCTCTTGTGTCTATTGTTTTGCAGAGACCTTCATCAAGGAATCAACAAGCGGTAGACTGGAGTAAAGTGCAGTTGAAGACAACTGTAAGCGCTCCCCCACTCTTTCCCCCTCCATAGATTTCATTCGCCACATTAAATCCAAATCCCAATTAACCTATGTGTTTTGCATTTCCACTCACATTCATTCCACCCTCATTCATAAAAAAAAAAATAACAAAAAGATAATCTTGTGGGGTAATATTCAACAAACACACAACACACACCCACATTCAAGGCACTTGATCAACTTCATTTGTTTTCTACTCAACCGGGTTCTGATCCGTGGAACCGGTATACACAAAGCAACATATAACAGAGTAGAAATTATTCTAGGTTAACCATTTTTGAGTGCCTAACTTAGTGGTGCATTTCAGGCCACTTGTTTGAGTTGATTGGGCCACACCACTTCAAATAAAATAAACTCATCAAGTAGCTGCCAATTAGGTTCAACTCTTAGGGACTTACCAGGCACTCCACATTATTTTTAAACTTTAAAGGAAAACATCTTCACCTGTGCTTGCAAAACCTAGTGTGCCAATGAAACCTGTTTGAAAATACCTAAAGTTGAATCTTAAAAGCTACTAAGCAAGATTTGAACCTTAAAATTCACCACATCAAAAATAATCTTGCTTGAAAACCACTGGTTGTGCACGCACACACAAATCAATCAATCATTAAGGGCACAACCCATTTAAAGAGCCTATCACATTCCAAAGCACATTCAAACAGAGTAGATGTTGGCCTTAAGGATTGAACTCACTCTTCAGAACTCAGAACGAGATTATTTTCGATTAGTCTGTTTCTACTATTCAATTTGATGTCTAGCTAGCGGAGCAGAGTCAAACGATCGCAGCTGGGGGGTACACTAGGAACCGAAGGCGCAAACCGAAGGAAGAACCTTCTCCCCAGTCCCTCCTTCTAACTGGTTGGATTGAATAGACAGAAGTAGATTAAATCATTCCTTTATCTCAAGACGGGTTTTGAGAGTCTGTAGGTCTGTAGGCTAACCCATTTAAGGACAGGTTTGATTGTTTGTATTGCAGGGCACCTTTCTTCCTCCCGAGTCTCATGAATCCTTCCACATATTTCACACATTCTCGCTCTTTCCCTCCTACTGTGAATTATCCTCAACATGACGATTATCCCAACTCGTATTGTAATCAACCATCAGTTAGTTGGGATAATTCGGATTGGGGATACAATTCCGGACCCCCGTGTTTAGGGTCTAACCCTGAACACTTTGATTCTGATTTCTATCCTTCTCAGAGCTACATCGATTATAGATCGTCTTCCTTTCATGCACAACCTAATACGATCTACAATCAAGAAGGATACACTGATCCTTACCCATCCTCTGATTTCATTGCCTTTAGGTCATCACCATCTTTTCAACAATCTGAAATGACCTATTATCAGGAAGGGTATAATGAATCTCAATTCATTAATTCCTCTGCATTGATGTCTAACCCACCCAACCCTGAACCAACTCATTTGGTTCAGGTTAATCAGGTTCAAGATAAGGTTCTAGCTAACTTGAGGAATATCATTCAATCTTTAGAAGTTCAGCCAATACCTTGCATTGAGAGATTGGAGCCCCTGATTGAAATGATTGATGATTTAAACAAGTCTTTATTGGATTGGCTCCAGGATGTTAAGGATAAGAACCCGGGTGAGTTTCTACTTGGGAAATTAGCGAAATTAAGTATGAGATTCGTGGTTGCTTTGATTCAATCTTGGAATAATTCCCAGGATGAACCCTCTTCAGGAAAGCAAATGACAGAACCTGCTCAGGCACCTGTTGGGGGAGACACGTGTTACGAAGCTGACCAGATTGAATTAAAACAACAAATTAAGGATGATATGATTTCTTCACCTGAGATCCCTAAGCCGGGTTACGAGGAAACGTATGTCTCCTTGGAACAGAAAGTGACAAATGATTTTGGGACATACATTGATACGGATCCTGATGGTGAAGATTCAAGTTGCGAAGTCTCACGCGAGTTTTCTGAAAATGATTTCCGTGAGACGATTGGGCCTGAGGAATCTGATAGATCAATTGATAACCCAATAGCTGAGGACACTGATCCTATTAGGGCACACATTACGGATCCAGAATCGCACTTTCTGGAGGAATCAATTCAATGTCCTGATTATCAGTTACACCCTGTTGAGCTTATTGATGATTCTAATTCTGAGATAATTAGACCCAAGTCAATTTTGATTCTGCCACATCATTTAGACTTGGAGATTTCAGACGGGGTGATGAATATACAAGAGGTCCTGGAATTTGATAAGCTGAATGAGGAGAATAGGAGCTGGGAAGTTCTGATTTGGGAAGTCAATTTTGGAGGAAATAGAAGATTGAGTCGAAGGGTTCCTTTTAAGCTGAAACCATCAAATCAGAACCCTTACGACATTTGTTTCGAGGATGTCAAACCCAAGCACACATTCAACGATTATCCTTTTGAGCTTCAATTCTCTGTAACCCGACTTTTTGGTCTTAGGTTTCATCCTCATAAATCGCAGGCCTGACCCCGCTTGCATTCTGATTTTAGGTTTTGGGTAATTTTTATCCAGAACCTAAGATATTCTCGATTATGTGGTGTGGGTCTGCACCACAATCTGGTCCACATCTGTGGACCTCTGTTGACAGGTTGGAGGATTATTCTATTTATTTTAATTCTGACCTGCACTTGTGAATTCTTCATTTCTTTTCCTTGTATAGTGTGCCTAGCTGAAGGCACTAAACTCAGCACATATACAGTTTTTCTTAATTTTCATCTCGGAGCGGACCTGACATTCACGTAATTCAGGTGCTTTCTTCACTTTTTCACTCTGTTTTATGTCTTTTTAATAAAATGAGAACATTGCAATGGATAGGCATGGGGAGTTGGATATTTATCTCTGAATTCATTCGTCAGCTCCGTAGATTTGTTTTATTTTGATTTAAAAAAAAATCGAAATTAGGAAAGAGAATTTGGGTTTAAGAAAATTTTCAATCTTAGGAAAAACTACATTAAGATCTGAACACAAAGACCCTTCAGGTCTTTGGACTTAATCAACCTGTGTATCCACTAAAATGTGGATTTGTTTTTCGAGTTCTCGCCAACTTGAATTTTATTTTAATTGGAGTAAATAAGTTTGGGTAGTAAGTACACGATTTATCAACCCACCCTCTGATTTGAGGGAATTTTGAGTCTTAAGCATCTACACACTTTCTTTGCACTGACTTGTTGTTCGGCGATTCTAACGGAAATTGGGTAGCTAATGAACCTTCTAGGGTGATATGGCTCGCAAGTTATCGTGGGAAACAACCCATAGGTAGGTTGTCTAGAGCCCGGTCACTGGACCTTTCTTTTTTTCCTGCCCTTAGGTAAATCTTAGACCAGGGAAGCCACCTATTAAAAAAAAAAAATCAAAAAGAAAAGGAGAAAAGAACAAAAAGAAATAAGCCACACTTCGCCGCACGAGTATGGCTGGCAAGTTGTCGGTGGTAACAGCTCATCGACTGGTTGTCCAGAACCCAGCTCAGAAAATGCACTAAAAATTCCCAAAACACTTAGGAAGAAGCGGAGAAGTAAAATAAACCGGGGAGATATACACTGATTCACCCTTGTGTTGACCCCGTAAAAAAATAAAAGTCGGGAGAAAGCTACCGGTTGTAAAGATACACCTTTAGGCAGAAGTCTTTTTGGGGTCACCTAGAGGCGTAGAAATCCAAAGTCCGTTCTAACTGCCGGTCAATGAGTCTATCACAATCACAATAAGATGCTTAAAGGTTAGGGTTCTCATCAAATTTTCGGTGAGTTGAATGGCCGTAGAAAGCCACTCTTAAACCTGAAAATTTGAAAATAAAAAAAAAATTAGAAAAGAGAAAAAGAGAAAAAGAAATTTTTCTTTTAATAAGGTGAGGGCTTGAAGCGGTCTGCATTTTGGCTGATACCCGGGCACTGTTGTGTCTTTGAAAGTTCAGTTCCTAAGTAGACAATTTCTTAATGATTGAAAAATAACTCAAGTCCAAATAATCTAACCTAATTCTTTTATAAATAGCATATAGTTTTTGCTAGGGACTAGCAAAAGATAGGCATGGGGGTATGATGTAAACACATTTACACTACTTAAGATGTCTATTTATGCATGTTCTTAAGCATAGGATTGCATTTCATGATATAAATATTGCATGACATGCATCATCTTGCATTTAGAATACTTTGAATAAAATAGAGGTTAACTGTCTCCTTTTATGTGCTTGGACAGGGCAAATATTTTATCATGGCCTCGGATCAAAGATCCAACCGTATGGATGTGATCAGGGCGACGATTGGAGTTCAACGACTCCAAGATCGCCCTAATCAGGCATCCGTAGCATCAGATTGTGACCTGGGAACCCTAGATGATCAATGGCCAGGATGGTGTAAATCCACACTTCAGATGATAAATCCGACCACACGAATGAATTCGGATCGACGATCGCAGCCCAACGACACAAAAATCGAGTCAATCCGAAATCCGTGGCACCATCTACAACTTCCAGAAGATGGACGGCCAAGATAGCGTCACGTGGCACCATCTCAGCCGCCCAAACGGCCGCTTGCGTCTTGTGAAAGCCCCGTGCCCGATCGCTCTCCGCCGTTGGATCTTAATCCAACGGCTGTGGGCGCTCCCAATTAAAAGCGCTCGGTCGACCATCCGCGCCCCATAGCGCACTGGTCGAGCGCGCTATCGCGAGCGCGGGGCGCGGGTTCGATCCGCGGCAAGGCGCTGGAGGGCGCGATCGATTGAGGCGCATGGAGCGTCAGATGACGATCGGATGGCCGCGCGCTCCCGATAGCGTCGACGCGCGATTGGACGCGCAATCGGACGCGCGGGGGGCGCACAGCGTGCGGGCGCAAACGCATCTTTAGCCGTCCGATCTCGCGATCGGACAGCTGAAAAGCGCTGGACGTGCGTGGACGTTGAGGAGCGGGCAGTCGAGGAGGCGCGCGTGGGCGCGGAGGTGACTCCCACGTCGGGGCTTTAGTGACGGATTTATCCGTCACTAAAGACCCCTCTTTTATTATTTTGAAGTTATAATGTCCATTTTGCCCCCACTCCTTGCAACTATAAAAGGAGACCCCCTCCATACGAAATTCTGATCCCTTCTTTCTCCTCTCTACCCCTCCAATGCTCAAGAGAAGCTTGTCCCACACCCGGGATGCTTCTCGCGAGATAAAGTCCAATTTTCGTTCCCCTTCGGAAGTGGATCCCGCGACGACGACGGCGTGCTGCTTCGTTCCTGTTCTTCTGCTTCGTCCTCCTTCGTCCAGCTTCGTTCTCCTTCGTTCAGGCGTCGTCTCGTCCGGCTCGTCCTCCAAACAACCGTCGAGGAGGATTTCTCTCTCCATATTCTTTTTACTGCTTTCTAGTGTAGTTTTGTTCGTCCTCCAAGCAATCGTCGAGGAGGACATTTCTCCCTCCATTCTTTTAATGCTTTATAGAGTAAATTTATCGCTTTCTAGTGTAATTATTTTATGTCTTCTAATTGTAATGAACAGTCTCTTCTATGATAAATTCTTTGTTTATTCTACATCTCATTTTGATTTCCATGTGTAATACTCTCTCTCTCTATTACCCTCTCTCTCTCTTTTATTAATTATAAATAATTAGATAGTTTAAATTGAATTATTTCGTGACAAATAAAAAGAAACGTGAAGTTTTTAAATCAAACGTCTGCCTCCCTGTGTTCTACCTGGAATTTTAATTTCGGTATAAATTTTATTTGTTGAACACGAATTCTTCGCTTTCGAATTACAACGACAGGTTTTCCAAAACTGAACACATTAGCGTAGCGTTCGTATACGTTCAACAACAAACAATAGGAATTCTAACCCCTATGTAATAGGTTGTGGTAGGGATATAATTGTGTCAAAATACTAGCCTGTCGAGACTTATGATTATGTTGTACGGACAATGTAAAGTGTGTGTATACCTCACTTACATGCACGATGCGTTGTTTTTATAACATGTCATAAGTGTCGTTGTCCTTTGCTTAGAGAAGTTCTGAACAAAGGGGGGTCCTTGAAGATTTGATCATAACTTATGGTTACTTCTTTAATGTAGCTAGTGTTTGGAGAAATTTCGGTAGCATTTTCTCGCTTTTCTTAGGTATACCAACTAATTTTAGCTCCGTTCCCGAAGTGCCCTTTAGTGGGGGCTATTGAGGATGTAGTTAAGGTTAGTCTTGGGTGGTATACTGGAGAAGTGTGGGGAAATGCTGCTGAAATTTCTCCAAATGCTAGTTGCATGTAAAAAGTAATGTTGTGATCAAATCTTCAAGTATGGGCTATCAAGTGAAAATCTTCTTAAAATACACATTTCTTCCTTATTCGAGACTAACTTATGAGTGATCTTAAAATACACTTTTTTACCTTATTCGAGTCTAACTTTTGAGTGGTTGTCTTTTACATTTAGGTTAATTATCATGGATAAGTTATGGATCAATATGAGGAATTCGAATTAACACGAATACATGAATGGAGTAATTTCATTTCTGGAGTGGGCATTTCATGATGATAGGAAGACATTTAGGTGAAGTGAATTCCTTAAGCTGATTTTATACCCATGTAGACATTATTTGAATGGATTTTTCTATGACCGGGACATAGTTTTGGAGCATGTGATATGTAACGGTTGGTGACAACATTACGTAAATTGGACAACTTATGGTAAGCAAATGAGGGAAGTTAGAAATGAGAGAATTGAAGCCTTTGAAGGAAGTGATGATAATCAAGGAGATGAATTGGATGAAATGTTACATGATATGAGAGTAGCAAATCATGAGGGTGCAGATGATGATGAGACATTACGAGATTGTAATGAGTTGTATGATGTAGTCAAGGTAGTAGAGGATCCTATTGCTCTTGGAATAACGTCAATGTCGAAGTTGTCATTCCTTATGAAATTATTTCAGATGAAAGTGATGAATAGAGTCACAGTGAAATTAATGTATGAGGTTCTGAAATTCATTGGAGATCTGTTGAATAATCCTGTTGGGTATCCTAAGTCATGATATGATGCGAAGGAGCAGAAACATGGGCTCGGACTGAAATATGAGAAGATTGATGCCTGTCGTAATGACTATGTCTTATACAGAAATGAGTACTCAGGGTTAACTAACTGTCCTGAATGTGGTGAGGAGAGATATAAGGTGGGTAAGTTAACAAACACCGGTGAGAAGAAACAATCGGAGAAGGTTCTCCATTATTTTCCACTGATCCTTAGGCTACAACGCCTATTCATTTCCAGTAAAATAGCAAAACTGATGTCGTGACATCAGGATAATAAATCGAAAGATGGATGCATCCGTCATCCAACGATTCTGATGAGAGGAACAGATTTAACGAGAATCATGCATTATTCGCAAAGGTGGCACAAAATGTTAGATTAGGTCTTGCAAGTGATGGATTCAACCCATTTAAGAACATGTATCCATCATATTCCATATGGTCGGTGGTCATGCTAACTTACAAGTTACTCCCATGGCTGTGCATGCGATCTACATTCATGATGTTGACACTCCTTATCCCATTTCCTAAGCAACCAGGAAATGCAATAGATGTTTATCTCCAGCCATTAATTGATGAACTGAAAGTCTTGTGGTATAGTGGTGTTTAAACATATGATGCATAGAAGAAACAATTCTTCCAGTTGCACGCAGCATTACTGTGGACAATTAATGACTTTCCAGCATATGTGAATTTGTCAGGATGGAGTACGAAGGGGAAGTTCGCCTGTCCAATCTGTATGGATGATACTCATCACTTGAGATTGCCTGAAAGCAAGAAGTTCTGTTACTTAGGGCATCGCAGGTTTTTGCCCATTGAACATAGATGACGAATGCCACAATTCAAGGATAAATTTGATGATGGTAAAGCATGTCGGTATTCATCGAGGAATCCGAAGAATAAACTCGGTACACGTTCTATTAGGTTGTTGGGGATTAAAATCATAGAGACATTACAACAGCTTGGAGAAATACGTTTGGATCATCTTTTCACGAATGACCTAGCTTCCTTGGGAATTCAAGGTTTAGGAAGAAATGCATATTTTTTATGGAGCTTCCATATTGGAAGGATTTGACAGTGTGACACAATTTAGATGTTATGTATATCAAGAAGAATGTCATGGACAGCATTCTTGATGTATTAAACCTAACAGACAACTCGAAAATGGATCGTCAATTGGCACACTGTACATTGTGAAGCAAATTCCAGAAGTGGAT
Source organism: Thalassia testudinum (assembly GCA_037157565.1). Taxonomy (NCBI): domain Eukaryota; kingdom Viridiplantae; phylum Streptophyta; class Magnoliopsida; order Alismatales; family Hydrocharitaceae; genus Thalassia; species Thalassia testudinum. The sequence goes on along the minus strand of JAZHRO010000015.1, from coordinate 15,189,865 downwards.
GGATTTTACAATGAATTGAAAGCATCCTCTGTGTAATCTACACATGACTTGTAGTTCCTTGATTGGTTCAAGGATCGTGTAAATAAACTGAAAGAAGATGGGGATCAACGGTGGCTATAGGATTTTGATATAATTGCTGATACACATTTGACATATAGACGTTACCATTCGGGATACATAATTAACGATTTCAGATTTAGAGTACGATCCATTGATGATGTGAAGGCCACGCAACAGGCGGGAGTTGTTGTCAGTTGTGACCTAAGTAGTAGTTGTGTTAGGTATTACAATCAAATTGAAGAGATTGTGGAAATGAGTTTTAGGTTTTACCGTAAGGTGGTTTTATTTAAGTATGATTGGTTTGATGTTTTTAAAGAAGCATTGGATCAAAGTTGATAAGAAACATAGTTTCTTGAGCTTAAGTAAGAACCGTCGCATCCTTCAATCATTGGAACAATTCACACTAGCTTGCCAGGTAGCACAAGTATTCTATGTGCTTGACAATAGCAGAAATGGGTGGATTATACCAGTTAAAGCTCAACTGCATGAACAATACGATGTGGGAAATGATCTACACCTAGATGTTGAATCTGAAGTATATCAACAAAACCCAAAAAGTGAAGAACTTGCCCTTGGTTCAATTGACATTGACATATAAGGTAATTTCTCAAAAATATTAATCCATAACCATAAATATAAATAATTTAAGAAATTCTTAGTTATCTGTTTTGTTTAAATTTCCTTTAAATTATTTTATCTTTTATCAAAACTTATGTTCATTTATATTTCAAAATTGAATTTTTTTTATTGCCTTCTCATATAGGTTCTTTGCATTCTCCTACTGTTTATGCATAGTTTGTGGACCATTTCGTCATTATGGTGAGTTTCTTACTACTTTTTTCTTTAAAATGTTATTATCATGTTAAATGTGGAGTGTACCCACTTAGGTTTATTTTTTGTGTAGGGTGTGCCCGGTTAGATTATTTTTTGTGTGGAATGATGCATTTATTTATTTTTTGTATATTGAATATTTTTTGTTGAATGTCGAGAAGAATAAGAAGAAAGGGAAATGGAGGGGAGAATGGAGAAGGATAAAGGAGAAGGGAGAAATAGGAGAAGAGGGAAGAGGAAGGGAGAACGGGAGGGAAATGAAGGGGAGGGTAAGGGAAATGGAGGGATGGGAAGGGAAAAGGGAAGGGATAAAGAGAATGCGAAGAGAGAGGAAAGGGGAAGTGGAGGGAAATGAAGGGTAAGATAAGGGAATGGAGTGGAGGGGATGGGAAATGGGGGAATGGGATGGGGAAAGGGGAAGAGAAAAAGAGAAGGAGAAGAAAGAAGAAGGGAGAAGGGGAGGGAAATGATGGGGAGGATAACGAAAATGGAGGGATGGGAAGGAGAAGGGAGAAAGAGAAGGAGAAGGAGAAGGAGGAAGGGAGAAGAGGGAAATTAGGGGGAAGATAAGGGAAATGGAGGGGAAGGGAAGGGAAATGGAGGAATGGGAAGGGGAAAGGGGAAGAGAAAAAGAGGAGAAGAAAGAAGAGGCAAAAAGGGGAGGCAAATGGAGGGGAAGGGAAGGGGAAAGGGGAAGGGAGATATTATTTCATTTTCAATTTCATTTACATATGCTTATTTTATTTTCATTTATTTGTATGCTTATTTTATATAGGATTTTTGAAATATCACAATATATAGGGGAAATGCTACCGAATTTTTTTAAAAAATATCTGATTATTTGTGGTGTTTTTACACAAGTTATTTTCAAGAAGAAGGCTAATAGGAGTTGCAGGGAGGAGGCTTAGGCCTCCCAGCAACCTGAGGCCCCCCGCTAGCAGCCTCAGGCTCATCGCCGGCAGCAACCCACTCAGCCCCAGGCACCTCACCAGCAATTTTTGAGGCCTAGAGATGTGGCTCAATATTTTCAGAGTCAGGGACGGGGAGGTAGGGGGAAGGGGAAGGGTCCGATGCCTCCTTTGACGAATCTATCAGCAGAGGATTCTGACTACGAGGAGGATGCGGCCGCCGATGATGAGGTGGATAGTACTTCAGCTGATAAGGAGGATGTTGGCTTAGATGATTAGCTCGAGAAAATGGCTGACCCTGATCCTTTTCAGTTGGGATGTTTTGCACCACCACCACCCTTCCGCAGTTTAGGTATGAATTTAAGGTTTGGTAAATGTTACGATTTATTTATTTCTATGTTATTTAATTTTATGTTATAATTATGTCTTATAGGTGCACGTAGGTGAAGAGGTCATACACGGAACAAGGACTTAGAGAGAATTCCACATGGGGTCCTCATTTCAGTGTGGATCACACCAGCGGGGGAAGCAGTGGACTATCCTCCATTCATCAGTAGATTGGGTACGCTGACGAAGACGATCATCCCACTGTCCTACTTCGATTGGAGGAAGGTGCCGCTTTATATAAGTTTAAATTATGTAACAATTTCTGTTCTCTTACTAATGTAGGCCACCTTCAATTGGGGCGATGATTCGAACATTGCCAAATATATCCTTAAGCACATTGCGAAGATTCATAAAGATTGGAGATTGGAGATGAAGAATAAGGTAAAAGATAAATTTTAACTATATTTGTTTATTTCCTTTACCATAATTCAAATATTATTTCTAATATTACAATTATATTTTTTAGTATTATAAGAACATGAATCATGAGCAGGCATTGCATAATGCACCTCCTTTGATACAACCGCACACTTGGAAGGAAGCATGTGAGCATTGGCATGATCCAGCCACGTAGGTAAAAGTATTTCATATGTTATCATTTATTTAACTAATTTCTAAGTTAATAAATTATACCTTTATTTCATGAGTAGGCCAAGAAGAATAAGAAAAATAGGGCTAAGGCTCCATCGAAGACCCATGTCTTGGGTAGGAAGAGCATAGGCTTAATGAAATTCATATACGTAAGTACCTTTAATTATTATTTTCTTTTAAACCTTACAAAAATTTCTAATTTTGTTAAAATTAACTATTTCAAATTATTGCAGTTTGCTAAGCGTCAAGGTACCCAGCTTGATCGGGTGGGAGTATATGAGGCCACTCATAGCAAGATGAGTGATGACGAAAATAGAGAGTGGCTTCATGACACATACCAACAGAGATACGCAAGTTAAAAAAGATAATACTTTTATTTGATTTCATAATTATATAATTAAATGAAATTACTTAACATAATTCAATATCTTTAGGATAATATGATCAACTTAATGCATCCTCTTGAATTCTCCAACTCTGCTATAGTTCAGCAGGTATTGACAGCAGAGGAGGACTACCAGACCGTCATGCCACCTGAGCATGGCGGGTACGCTTGTAGCGCAAGGAGGAGCAAGACCATCTCGGGGTGGTATGGGAGAAGGGGAGCATCATCCTCTTTAGTTGAGGTGCACGAGATGAGGAAGGAGATTGCAACATTACACTGCAAAGATGGGGAGAATGCCTAGTGGACTGATGAGCTGACGACGCTAGTCAGGGACAATGCGATGCAAACCAAGGAATCTAATAGGACCATCAAGGACCTGCTGGCATTACTTCAAAAGGGAGGTATTGATCACCCGTCTCTTCATCAATATAGAGATCATCGTGATGGCGATGATTTAGGTGGTAGAGGTGCTGGAGGCATTGGTGCCACAGCATGATTGTATTTTTTATATACATTATCATTTGCAATGAACTCTTTATACGTTATTTCATATATGAAATTTTTATTTTGATTTTGTGTGTTTTAATTAGATGCAAAAATATTTTAAGTTGTGAGATTGATTATATTTTTATTAGATTTGTAGTTCTTTATAGGTCTTCCACATAAATTAAACAAATTTAAAAGAAAAATGCTTTCTCGACCATCTTTAACGGACGATAATATTAGATTTGTTGACCGTTATTTAAGAAACGTCGACAATATTAATATTCTCGACCATATGAAATCGGATGAGAATATTGGAATTTTCGACCGTTATATAGGAATGGTCAAAAATATTAATATTCTCGACTGTCGACAAATGGACGACAATGTAGAATTGATCTTAGTCGACCACCTAAATACCGGTCGACGTAAATATTTTCGTCGATCGTTTATTTGTAACGGTCGAGAAAAAGCTTCATCGACCGTCGAAAACAAAAGAGAGAAATAACCAAATGTCGAGTGGTGGTTTGCCTCTTTCCCTGCGGTAATGTCTAAAAATGGTCGAGAAAACCCGATAGTGACAGTACATTTCTCGACCCTTTTTCTTGATGGTTATTTGAACATTGCCGATTGTTTCTAACGGTCGAGAATACTTAATATTCTCGTAGTGACATATGGTTATGATAACCTGTTGGTGGATGTAGGCAAGATGCAAGAATTATTGAAATATGAAGGAAGCATTCACAAATGAGACATGCACATGACACCCACCCAATTTCAATTTTTAAGACATTCAGAACTCGATTAGGACGTCTGATGACGCTACCGCCATAATCTCCACTGCTAGACATGCCTTATCTCTCCATGCATCCCATTCGCTTGCGATCTTCATCGAGTGGTTGGAGAAGCTCTCGGAAGAAGAAAACAAACCAAGGATTTTTTGTTTAAAAAGAAACCAATTGCACGAGAGCTCGATTATCTTCTTCATTTGGCACCGTGTCCATTGTAGACACCATGGCCGGTGAAGCCAACATCTTCGTCGCCGCCTACGCTCCAGTGGTGCTCGATGATAGAGAGCACCACCATCACCACCAGCAGTCTCGCATAGCCATCTCCTCCTAGACCTTCACCAAAAATCTCCCTTGCCAACAAAACCCGCACCCATCGCCCTCCACCTCCAGCAGACCTTCCCCCCTCGTCGCAGACCACCAACAAAACCCACAACCCACCACTACCACCACCTGCAACTCCATGCCGACCACACCACCATCAGTTGTCCCTGCCCTCACTGTAGCCACCACAGCCATCCACCATAGCCACCACATATCCTTTTCTTCTTCTTCTTCACCGAACTTCTTCCTCTGTTCTCCAAAGAACCCAAAGCACCTTCACACACAACAACTCCCATGCCATCCCCTTCGACCTCCAACCTCAACTGCGCTCCATCTCAGATCACCGCGACCCCACGAGTGCCCTCACTGACCACAGTGGCCGCACACAATCATCGCCGCCGCCTACGCAGACGTGCTCCTGCCAGTCACCCCGTCGTTGAGCGCCCACTGCTGGCAACCTCAGGTTGCGCCATCTACGTCATCATGAAGTCCTCATTGCTACCGATCTCCACTGACCATCGACGGCCAACAGCACTCCTTCCCGTGCGTAAGGAAGAGAGAGGGAGATTCATCTATTTTGTGGGCATTTCTAATTACATTTGAATGCCATTGCCCGCCTTTATAATTATTAGTTTATGTTATTTGGAGGTTTTGTTCTCTCGCCCCTCACTTTCTCTCTTTCTCCCTACGTGCTTTCTCTAATGGCTGGAGATCTCTCTTTATCTTGTTCTCTCGCGTAGAATAAAAGTAAAAGATGAATGAATATTTCCTATGCAATTAGTGGATACTATATTGAATTATTGTTTCAAATATTTAATCCCTTATCTTAAATATGCATAGTATAATTATTCTCTCTTCAAGGATGTTTCTTTGGTAATCTGATGCGACTCTGGAGAATATTTATTTTTACATGAAAATGTTAGATGCAATTTTCTACGTTAAGAATTTTGAGTTTGAAAACCCTGTCATTGTAGTTGCATAAATATCCCTCAAATAAATAGATAATTTAATCCAAACTCTGGTAAGGGCCAGATCGAACACGGGGAGGCGAACGTTTGATCAAAAATCGCATTGGATTTATTATCACGAAAGCTAATTAGCTAGTTGAAATTAATCTACTAGCTATTCTACTTAAAGAATAATTAATAGAAGAGAGAGAAAGAATAACACAAATAAAGAGAAAATAGAGAGAGAATGAATAAGAAATTTATAACAATAGGTGCATGTCCATTACTACTTGCTACACTAGAAAGAGGGAAATCTATACTAGAAAGCAGTAAAAAGAGAGGGAGGTGAGAAGTCATCCTCTTGGCAGGGTGCCCAAACGAGAGTGGTGAGATGTTAGATGAAAGATGATGAAGACAGAGGACGAAACAAGGCGACGTCGAAGCAGAATCTGCTTCCTGAATGGACGGCGAGGGGACAACCATGGGATGCTCAACAAAGGGGGTGAGAAGATGGAAAAATTATCTTTATTGCTCTAATGGAGAATCCTGGGTATGAGACTAGCTTGTAGAGCTTTGGAGGAGGTGAGAGAAAAAAGGAAGGGATGACAAATGGGGTGGTAGGGGTCCCCTTTTATAGTTGCAGGAATGGGGGCATAGATGTCATTTTATAAAGCTTAGAAAATAAATACTGGGGTCTTTAGTGACGGAAATAACCGTCACTGTAGGTGAATGTCAGTGAAGGCGCACCTTTTCCCCTTCAGCCGTTCCACACGTGCACCCATGTCCATGCGATCTCAGCCGTCCGATCAAGAGATCGGACGACCTAGGATCCTCGAGAGTCGCTTCTTCGATCACGGTGAAGGCACGCCTCTTCCTCTTTAATGATGAATTCCCTATTCATTCTATATCTCGTTTTGATTTCTGTTTGTAATATTCTCTCTCTCTCTTCTATTTATTGTAAATAGTTAGATAGTTTTAATCAATTGAATTACTTCGTGACAAATAAAACAAACGTGAATTTTTTAAATTAAACGTCCGCCTCCCTGTGTTCGACCCGGAATTTCCATTTTGGTATAAATTTTATTTGTTGAACACGAGTTCTTCGCTTTCATACTATGACGACAGGTTTTTCAAAATCAAACACGTTAGCGTAGCAACTCGTGCATTCAACAGGTCCCTACCCCACGCCCCTCCACACGCGCGCCTCATGCACTCGTCCACGCCCTCGCCCGCGGTGACGCCACGCGGGTCTGGGTGTTGATCCGATTACCTGGTTACCCAGGGTCCGATCCATCTGTTTTGAGAGAGAAAAGAAGAAAGAAAGAGAGGGGGGGTTTTTGCCCTTTGCGCCTCTGGTCTCTACACTTAACCGATTTTGAGGGCTTTGCCTCTATGTTGTGCTGTGCTGTGCTTGCCTCTCTCTTGAGGCACGAAGGAGAGAGAAGGAGGCCTTTGCCTCTTCTGTTGGAGCTGTGCCTTGGGTAACTTAAGGCGTCTGATGCCTTGTGCCTTCGTCTGATTTCTGCTAGTGCCTTAGTTCTGAAGCTACTGTTGGAATATTTAACTTGGTTGATGTGACATATTTGATTGAGAGATACTGTGCATTTATTTGAGCTTATTATTAAGGTGAAATTGGTAATTTAAATCACCTTTTTAACTCAATCTTTTTGCACACTGGTACTTAGTTTCAGATATATATCATTCTAGTTTGCTCTAAATAAAGTTTTGGTCATAATTACTTATATTTTTTATTAAATTGTGATTAGTGAGAATGAATTGCTCTTAAATTGCTCCCAACGAACGACCTTAGATTCTATTTTCGGAATCTGAGAATATAAATTTAAATGATTTTAGCGACTTTGTCTTATACTACAACGCATTTCTTAAACAACGATGATTTCGCTTAAATAGTTCTCCCTACTTGCATCCCTTTGTTCCATCCTTGGAGTACCTTTTTACTTGAGCATATGAAAATATCATTGTCACAATGTGTATGTCTTTAAGGCATTTAAAGGTTAGTTTAGGGTGCGTAATTGGATAGACAACTTGTTTGGTCACCCAAAAGAATTGAAGTAACCTCAACCTCCTTAATAGACATTGACTAGGAATCTCAAGTCCTCATTTCTCTTATACCATTTATGTGGGAATGGAGAAACACCGCCTTGACTCTATTTGGACAATCTAGAAAGTTGGACAAGGGTTTAAAGTTCTTTAAATCAACAAAAGACCATTTGCCTTGTGTTTGCTTGGTGTATGCTTGGTAGGCGCTCTCTTAGAAGGAGTCTTGTTTTTAACCCAGAACCTGAGAGAATTATTAGGAAAGCCAACCAAGAAAGAAGAAAGATGGCAGAAGAGAGATCGGAAGAACAAATTAGGGTTAGTGAAAATCAGAGAACCTTGAGAGACTATTTCCTCCCTACAACTCACCAAGTGATCGGAGCGCCATCATGAGCCATAACTAGCTCAATTTGACTTGATTAAGTCATTAAATACTCTTACATAATCGCCAGAGAACCCTAAGTCACTGCATAATCATTTTGAGGAAAAGATAAGAAACTAGGGTTAAAATTATAATTTTACCATCATATCATGAATGCAATATAACCATGGGTTTTCTCAGGGGTTGATTAAGGGTCAAATGGTCCTAAAAGGCTAACAAGTGGGTTAGAACAGATAAAAAAGGGTTTGCGCTTGTTTTGAGAATTAAATGACTTCTGAAATCCTAAAAACAGACCTGCTTAATTAACTGAGGTTCTGGTCAGGATAAAATTCATCTAAACCCTCTAAAATTCATAGAAAAATATTCTCTAGGGTTTGGTACCTTCAATTTGACCATCAGAACCTGTCTTGATTCAAAACAGAGTCTCAAACAGATATTTACCCTAATTTGGGTTTTTGCATAAATTACCTAGTCAAATGTAGTCAAAACCAAAATCCAACTTCACCATTCGATTTCTTAGGTCCAAATTAGGTTTGTACCAAAATTTGGACCCAATCTGAGATCGTCTTGACCTAGTTTGCAATTTGGTCTTGTCTAACCTTTTACTTCACAACCATGCCCTTAACTTTCAAAATTCCTTGCAAACAGTCCCCCAACTTCTTCGTCATCTTTGTAGAAAGGTCCCTGGCGCCATTAAAGGAAACTTTGAGCTTAACCGTTGAGATCGAGCGAGAATTTGTCACTTGATTCTCAATCAATTAATTCCAAAATAGATACTCAGATTATTGATGAAGTTGCCTTCCATTTGAGCCACATCTTGGGCACCAAGACTTGCCCAAAGTGCCATGCGAATCGATTGAAAATTGGGTTTCTATCTCCGATGAAGCTTTCCAAGCTTGAGAGCTTGATTCTCAAGCTTCGTTCACCCTCTGATGACCTATAAAAAGACCTCCAGATCATATCGAACCTCTCATGCTCGAATTCGGCCTGGAACAACTCCAATTCTTCTCTTCTTTCTTGGCCGAAGTGCTCCTCGACGTCCAACGACTCCTTCTGCCTCTCCTCGTCGTCTGATCGCGATACCGACGGCAGATCCTTCTTCCCTGTCTTCTGCGTTGAGCAGTACCAGCCGGCGCCCCTATCCTCTTCATCCTTGCCGTCCAACCCCTACCGGAGCTCCATCCTTCTCCGGCACCTACCATACTGCAATCGGCACCATCCTCGCTCCCCGTCATCTGCCACCTCTCTCAAACGACTCCTCAGCTTCCCCTCATGACAATAGCAACTTCAACACTTCATTTTGACCCCGCCAACGCCCTTCGCGACTCCGTCTTCCATCTCACCGACAGACCTCTGGCGAGCCCTAGCAGCTTCCACACACTGCCAAATCGACCGCTCCCGCACTCCACACCTTCACCGTTCACCGTAGATTAAAAGCCCTAACTTAGGGCTATTGATCGCTCCCGCACTACCCTGAACACACCCACTGTCACAGCACCACTCTGACTTCGCCCCCCACACACAGACCATGCTACACCACGAAACCACCTCCGCCACGTCCGCCATGGTCCGATGGACCTTTTGAGCTTGTCTGACGAGGTCGAAAGACCGTATTCATCTTTCTCCGATCTCAGGTTTCTGACCACCCTCATGTAATAACCCTTATTCCAATACCTATAATTCAAGGTGGGGGAACCATCCAAACTTTTCATGGAAGCAAGGTGATGCTTCCTACTTAGGGAATGCAAGACCTCAACCTCCCCAACCCGTATACCAACCATCCTATACAAACCCTCAAAACAAGCCCTCTGAGATGGATGAACTAGAAGCCATGATGAAAGCGATGCAAGAGCATCAGAATATGGTCATCCAATCTCAGAATAAGATGATCACTGACATCCAAATTGGTCATCTTACTGAGGTAGTTAGGCAGCGGGATCCGGGGACGTTGCCTAGCTCTTCTAAGGAGAACCCAAAGGGTAAGGGGGTCATATTTAGGGAGTACACTCAAGTTGTGATTGTGCTGAGGAGTGGAAAGAAAATTGGCAAACCTGATAGCATGCCTACAGTCACATCTCAGAATTCCCCTCCTATATCGAACCTAACCTCCACTCTCACTGAGGAAGTGCCACACTGCCCTCCCTCAGTTGAAATCACTCAACCAGAGGATGTCGTCATTCCACTACCCTTGTCCCGACACGATGACCCCACCACCTAGAACCGAGGGTGCCTTATCCTGATTGCCTATCCACTCCTGGGGAATCTTCTATGGCTCATTTGGAACAAGGATAGGACAGATGAGATTATGGACACTTTTAGGCAAGTCCACATTAACTTGCCTTTATTGGATGCTATAAAACTGATCCCGTCCTATGCCAAGTTTCTAAAGGACTTGTGTGCCTAGAAGCACCGATCTAGAAGATAGGTCCAAGCTAAGGTCATCCTACCTGACCATGTTAGCTTGGTGCTCCCACATGGAACACCCCAAAGATGAAAGACCTAGGAGCCTCGTATATTGTAGTGGTTATAGGTAACCAGCACATTGACGAGGCTTTGCTCGATCTGGGCACGGGGGTGAACATTCTACTGAGCTCTATCTACAACCTTTTGGAGGAGGTGATTTAAAGCCTAGTCCAGTCATCCTCCAAGTCGCAGACAGATCGCTTAAGACACCACGGGGATTGCTGGAAGATGTCCTGGTGAGAGTGGACTTCTTTTTCCCTGTTGACTTTCTTGTACTTGACACTAACCCATCTAATAAGCCCACCAAGTCGCTATTATTCTGGGACACCCCTTCTTAGCCACATCCAGTGCCTCTATCAATTGTAGATCAAGGGCACTTAAAATGGGCTTTAGGAACAAGAAAATTTGGTTGAATGTTTTTGATACCTATAAGAAATCCGGATTTGAAGATTGTTCTCAGATTGAGGTGGTTGATGAAATCATTGAGGAGACTACTCCAGCACTCTTATGTAGAGATTCCCTTCAAATGGTCATATCTAAGGACCATCCTCCAATTATTGAAGAAAATGAAGGGGATATGATCAAATTTGAAGAGTTGCTGGGAGTACACACAGTCTCTGTCCCCACCCTGGACGTTGAAGGTAAATCTGCTACTTGAGGTAGGGTCATCTCAACTTTTACCCTCAATCCAAAAGGTTCCTGAGTTGGAGCTTAAACTCCTCCTGAGCACACCAAAATATGCTTTCCTTGGCCCTAATGGCACGCTCCCTGTCATTATCTCATCTGCGTTATCTAAATTGCAGGAGGAAGCACTACTCAAGTGTTTACAAAGGCACAAGGAAGCTATTGCTTGGTTGATAGCTGATATTAAGGGCGGTGACCCCTCCCTTTGCATGCATCATATATACAGAGATGAGTCTGTGAAACCCTTTTGAGACATATAGAGAAGGCTCAACCCCAATATGCGGGAGGTTGTTAAAAAGGAGATTTTGAAATGGCTGGATGTACGCATTATCTATTCCATTTCAGACAATAAATGGATCAATCCAATACATGTGGTGCCTAAAAAGGGAAGAATCACTATAGAGGAAAATGACCAAGGAGAGTTGGTGACCATTAGACCCTCAACTGGCTAGAGGGTCTGCTTTGATTACCATCGTTTGAACACGGCTACCCAGAAAGATCATTTCCCCTTGCTGTTTATTGATCAGATTTTGTAAAAACTAGTGCGGAATAAGTACTTCTGTTTCCTTGATGGGTAGTCTAGGTATAATCGGATAGCTGTCTTCCCTAATGATCAGGAACATTCTACTTTCATAAGTCCATATGGCACATTTGCGATCTGCCGAATGCCATTCGGGTTATGTAATGCTCCTGCCACATTCCAACGATGTATGTTAGCTATCTTTTCTAACATGATCGATGAGTGATCGCACTTGTTTCGCGAGTTTGAAATCTGGCTTACAAGTAACCCGTCATCGTAGTTGCAAAACTTATGATCAAATAAAATTTATACCAAAACTCCAAGGGAGTCCTAGGTTGAACATAGGGAGGCGACATTTACTTTGATTGAAAACCGCACTTCGTTTTGTTTGTTTTTGGTGTTTTAGGGTTTTGTTATTTCTTTTTTTGTATTTTTGAAAGAAGAAGGTAAGCAGAATGAATCACAAGAGATATGAACAAATATGACATATATATATCACTCCAATATCAATTACAATAAACTATGAAAGCATAAAAAGAGAGGGAGGTGAGAAGAAATCTCCCGAATCGGTTGTTCAGTGAGACGACGGTGCCTGGTGGAAGCTCGGATGGAGGAGGTGAGGAGCGGGACGACGGAGGTGAGATGCAGGAGGACGTCGGGTAGAGGAAAGCTTCGACGTGGCTCTGGAATGGAGGTGAGAAGGCGGAGATGATCTGCTACCGGAATGGAGGTTGGAGGACAGCTTCAAGGCGACCTATGAATGGGGATGGGAAGATGGAGGAATATTTGGTGAGGCAGAGGTTCGCTACACTAATAGGAGCCTTGGGAGCTTGAGAGTAAGCTCTAATGGAGCATTGGTAGGCTTGTTAGAGCTTAGAAGTAGGTGGGAGTAGAGTAGGTAGAGATGGCTTGGAAGGGAGGGGGTGCAGATCCTTTTATAGTGGAGGGGAAGAAGCAAAAATAGGTATGGGACCATTAGCGACCTCCAAATCGTCGCTGGAAGTGTCGCTGTAGGAAGCTCATGCCAGCTGGCGTGCATAGCTGGCCTTGCTGACGTGCAAATAATTAGCAACGGCTGTAAGCGTTGTTGAAGATCCGCCGCAAATGTCGCTGAAGACAGCCCGCGCGCCATGTCGCAAGTGCACACCTGCGTTGCTGCACGCGTGCGGTGGCGTGTGCATGCGCATGGGTGACCTGGGTGGCACCACGTGGTGCGATCAGGGCCATTCATCTTCTTTTTGTTGTAGGGGCTACTACAAAGGTTGGATTGAGTCGATTTTCGCGTCATTGGGCTGCGATCATCAACCTAAATCCATTTGCGTGGTCAGATTTGTCATTTGAGGCTCCAAATTATTTCACCTAGTTCCTTGGTTGTTGGTCTTCCTCAGACTGCATACTGTGCTACAGGACTCCGATCGAGGCAATTTTAGAGGCGTTGGACTCCGATCGTCGTCTTGATCAGATCTGTACTGTTGGATTGTCAATCCAAGGCTCCGAAATAAATATCCTTCTCTCTTGACCACAAAAAGATGCAATTAACCTAAATTATATAGAACTGCTCTAAATGCAGAATGATGCATGCTATGCAATATTTATAACATGAAATGCAAATCTAAGCCTAGGAACATGCATAAATAGGCATTTTAACCAAAATAGATGTGTTTACATCAATGAGTTTGTAGAAATTTTCATGGATGATTTGTCCATTTATGGCTCATCATTTGACCCATGCCTCTCGGACCTTGATAAAGACTTAACCCATTGCGAAGAGGCAAAGCTGGTGCTTAGCTGGGAGGAGCCATTTTATGGTCTAGCAGGGCATTGTTTTGGGGCATGTAGTTTTTGAGAGAGGATTAGAGGTGGATAAAGCCAAAATTGAATCCATCTCTAAACTTCCATCGCCCACCAATGTTTGTCAAGTTAGATCTTTTCTTGGTCATGCTGGATTCTATAGGCGCTTCATTAAAGATTTCAATAAAATCTCTAAGCCACTTTACGACTTGTTAACGAGGGATGTTTCCTTCGATTTTTATGAGAGATGTGGCGATGCTTTTCAAGTCTTGAAGAAAGCCCTTATTACTGCGTCGATTCTCCAAGCACCAGATTGGCCCTCCCGTTTGAGCTGATGTGCGATGCTGCTGATTTTGCCGAAGGAGCGATCTTAGGTCAAAGGGTTGAAGGTAAACCTCATATTTTGCATTATGCCAGCAAGGCCCTTACGAATCCTCAGCAAAACTACACGGTCACCGAAAAGGAACTTCTTGCAGTAATATTTGCTTTGGAAAAATTTTTGATCTTATTTATTAGGGTCCAAGGTTATGGTGTTCACGGATCATTCTACTTTAAAGCATCTTCTTGCTAAGAAGGATACAAAACCTCAGTCGACTTGTTGGATTATGCTACTCTAGGAGTTTGACCTGGAAATTAAAGATAAGAAAGGAGTTGAAAATGTGGTAGCAGATCATTTGTCTAGGATCCCTATTGAGGCATCAACCTCTACTGGCAGTATTTGGGAGACTTTTCCCAATGAGTCTCTGATGGCTGTGGAGGCCAATACTCCTTGGTATGCTGATACAATGAACTATCTGGTCACGAGCATTACCCCCTGTACTTGAGACAAGTAGAAGTGAGATAGGTTTCTTTCTGAAGCTAAATTTTATCACTGGGAGGAACTCAAGGTGTTTAGAATAGGCCCTGATTAGTTATTCCACTATTGCATCCTTGACGAAGAACAAAGGAGTGTTCTGAGTTTTTGCCATGACCACCACTGTGGAGGGCATTTAAGGGAAAAGGTTTCCATAAGGTTCTTCAGTCTGGCTTTTGGTGGCTTACATTATTTATAGATGCACATACGTATGTGGGCGCATGTCTACATTGCCAGCAAACGGGAACCATCGGAAAAAGTGATGAGATGCCCCAACAACTTATTCTCCTTATTGAGATCTTTGATATTTAGGGCATCAACTTCATGGGTCATTTTCCTATGTCCTTCGGATATGAGTACATCCTTGTGGCCATGGACTATGTATCGAAATGGATAGAAGCCATACCCACGCGGACTAATGACCATTCCATGGTCTTGGATTTTGTTAGGGCTAATATCATTTCTCGATACGAGTGCCCAAGGACTATCATAAGTGATGGAGGACCTCACTTTAAGAATGTACACTTCACATGATTATTCCAAAATTTAGGAGTCAACCACATGATAGCCACACCTTTCCATCCCCAAACGAGTGGTTAGGTTGAAGTGTCTAATAGGGAAATTAAACGGATTCTGTTAGGCTCGACTATAAGGATTGGTTGAAAAAATTGAACGATTCTCTTTAGGCCTACAGAATAGTGTATAAGACTCCCTTAGGCATGTCTCCTTTCTGTCTTGTCTACGGAAAAGCATGTCACCTTCCGGTTGAAATCCAACACAAAGCTTATTGGGCTATATTAAAAACGTCAACTTAAACCTAGATAAAGTGGGTAAGGCGCGCATGCTAGAGTTAAGCGAGCTTGAGGAGCTTCGCAATGAAGCATACAAAAGCTCTCAAGCTTACAAGCAATGTATAAAGGTCTTCTATGATAAGCACATCGTTTGAAAGACCTTTGAGCCCAACCAGACCTTTTCAATTCCATACTTAAATTATTTCCTGGAAAGCTCATGGGAGCCTTATGTTGTTATTAATGCCTTCCCTCATGGAGTAGTTGAAATTCAGAACCCTAATTCTAGTGAGAGCTTTAAGGTAAATGGACAACAACTTAAACCTTTTATTACTCTTTTAGATGGCCAGGTTTTGGATGCACTTCGGCTTGAGGTGCCTTAGCTCCTCCTACTCTCCTCCCCAGGTGATATTCTTTTATATCTTTAATTTTCCAATGAGGACATTGTCAATCTTAGGCATGGAGGGAATAACCTAAGGTTGTTCATAACATTTATAAATATTTACATGCATTTAGGTTAGGTGCATTTCTCAAAAAAAAAAAATCTCTTTTGTTTTCTTGAGCTGAATTGGTTAGTCCCTAGTATAAGATTTTTTTTTTTATCAAGGAGGTGTCATTAAAGATTTTCTTCTTAAATTGTTTCTTAGTGTAGAATCTAGTACATTTACTTTACTTGCACGTAGACTGGGTAATGAATCTTTTAAGAAAACTAATAAACATTTTTAGTTTGTTAAACCCTTGGATAGTTAGTTAGGGAGTCAAGCAAACTATCTTTTATTTGATCCATCTAACATTTGTGTGGTGAAAGTAGAGCGACAACTGGTGCGCTAAGTCTAGTATAAGAACTCTTAAGTTCTGGATAATTGGATAATTGATACCTCAGGATTAAGCATAGTTTTCGCTCTCAGTTCCTGCATGCGAACATTGTGTGTGAGGTCTTGAGAGTTACTAAATAAGGTAGATACACAGAGATTAAGTTCTAATAAAACTATGACTATGGTGGATGGTTAAGACTGTCTTTCATAGAATCCTCGGCTGAAGGAGAGCATTAGTACCAAAGGTCAGAAATACGCTTGTCCTATTCATTCCCCTCCGGTGTTGAGAGTAGGTACTTCTACCAAATAAGCCACACAATATCCTCTTGAACATCATCATCCCTAATAATGCCTCATAAATAAAAGTTTGCACCGTGTTGTGTTGTGTTGGTAGTTATAAAAAAAATAAGAAAAAGAAAAAATATATAAACAAAAAAGAAGAAAAAGAAAAAAATAAATATAGGAATTGGAAGAAAAACAAACACTTTGTTTGAGTTTATAGATTTGTCTTCGTGTTGTTTTCATCATGTGTCGATGTCATTGAGATAATAAAAGCACTCATTGCGATCCATCAAATATGACCCATAGCTACTTTTTGGTATTTTTGATCGCCCGAATACTAGTTAAGGACTTCTAACTTAGTTATAGGATTATTAGGACTCTAATTGAAATGTGAATGTCATGTGAGGCCACCAAACATTGAGTACATTTACAAAATCTGGTGAGATTTATGATCTCAGAAAGAAAAGAAGGAAAAAGAGTGAGTGCAAAGGAATGTTAAGAGAGCATAGTTTTTAGCTTCTCTCTGGGTTGACTTATTTGATAGTCTAGAGATCTTGAGTTTACAGTACTAGACAACATGTAGCACTAGATGAGCGTGAGACACCAAATATGAATCCATTTGACTCAATATCTTTTACCTAAGCCAAAAAGTCTGGGTCAAATTGCAGATTATTCTCTGCTTTATCCCCGAGAGAAGAAGTTGCCTATCCTAATAAAATTTTTACCAAGGGCTAAGTACGAACTTTAAAAGTTGGCTTTTCACTTGGATCTGTTACCTAGGCTACTATCACTTCATTTTCACATTTGTCTGGATCTCTAAATTATTGGAATAAGAAAAATAGAAATCTTCTGTCACTTCCATCATTTTTGCTAAGGATTAGCAAAACTTAGGCATTGGGGTATTTGATGAGTCCAATTTATTGGACTAATATTAGTCCAAGTACTCTTTAATTATATGTGCTTAGTTCTAATTGCTTAAGAGTTAAATGGTAATTTATCTTAGTCTACATATAATTTTATGTGCCAATTTTACATTTAATAACATATGGTTATAATAACCTATTTGGTGGATGTAGGCAAGATGCAAAAATTATTAAAATATGAAGGTATGCATAGATGACGGATAATCATGTAAATAATTGGACACTTGGATGCTTGCAAAAAATGCATCTTCTTCTGGATCCTTAGAAAATTGATAGGTAGAAAGATAGGGATCAAAGTTCGATGGAAAATGATAAGTGTGGCTCGAGTCTGGCCATGGTTTTAAATTGGGTTGAATGCCAAACTTGGGCAAGTCTGGTGGCAGGTCCATAGGAAAGGGGTTGGGGAAGGGATGGTGTGGATTGGGTGAAGTTTGTGTGGAAAGGTGGGGTGAGGGAAGAGTGGGTGGGTCAGGGTGATCAAGGGGTTCATCAGAAATGGATTTTTGGTTAAGACAAGTTTCCAAATCAAAGATTTCGCCGACCACTAACTCTGAGTCAGATTCCTAGAAAAATTTATGGTCGGGAAGGGTATCTACCAACATTGCCTCCTCCAAATTTGAAATTTCAGTATCTGAGTCCTTGAAAAAATCATCATCATGGAATCTCTTGGAGGATTTAAAAATATCAATAGTTATAGTTTGGCTTGCGTAGGTGATATCCATTTTGCCTGTGTGGCAATTAATGTTTGCTTTTGCAGTGGCCAAAAAGGGTCGTCCAAGGATTATCGGGGCATTCATCAAAGATTCAGGCACCTCAATGTCATGGACTAGAAAATTTGCAGGGAAGACACAATTCTGGACCTTGACAAAAACATCCTCAACAATCCCACGAGGTTTGATTGTAAATCGGTCGGCTAATTGAAGGTTAACCTCAACAGGTTTAAGTTCACCGATATGAAATTCTTTAAATAAAATTGTGGGAATGATATTAACTTAGGCACCAAGATCAAGGAGGGCGCACTCAAAAGTAGTATCATCAATAATCACTGAAATTAATGGCACCCCCAGATCTTTCGTCTTAGGAGGCAGCTTGCTCTGTATGACAAAGCTTATTGTCTTTGAAAGATGTACCTATCCAAGATTTTTGGCCTGCCTTTTAGGAGTACAGATCTCCTTCAAAAATTTGGCATAGGCAGGTATATATTTGATGGCATCTAGGAGAGGGATATTGATTTGAACTTGCCTGCATAAATCCATGAGTTCTGTGTGGGCTCAGATTTCTTTTTTTGATTGGTGGTGGGGTGGAGAGCTTGTGGAAAGGGGATAGAAATTTTGTCTTGAGATTTTTGGATTTCTTTTTCTTCCTGATGAGGGGGTGGAGAGTCAATGTGCACAGGGATGGGGATGTCTCCAGGTTTTTGTGAAGGCCCGGGATTAGTGGTGATTTTCCCACCCCTCAATGTAATTGCATGTGCAGTCGGATTATTATTTGGGGGAGGTGGGGGGGCCTATTGCTGTGGAAACCTGGGAGGCTGCTAAAGTGGTGGATTAGTAGGAGGCTGATTCGTGTAAGTTTGAGTTCTGCCTGGATACTGGTTCCTCTGGTGATTAGGGTTGGGCATGGGTTGGGAGGGTAGATGTCTTGCAAGTCTTTGAGTGCGAGTAACGCCAATATGATTATTCAGATTTGTGATGGTGTGGGTTACTTCCATCATCTTTGTCTGCATTTCCTACAGGGTTCTCATCATCTGGGCATTGATGTCTTGTTGGGATGGCCCAGGATGAAAGGTCGGATTAAACCCATACCCATTAAATTGGTTTGGTTGGGGAAGAACCTGGTTATTCCAGGAGTGGTTCGGGTAATTCTTCCAATTGGAGGAATTTCTAAATGGCTCCTGGATGGCAGAAATATTTTGAGTGGGGTTAAGATCAGGATAGTTGTAATTCCCAATGAATCATGGGCAACCTCAAAATATTGGTAATAATTAGCGGAGTAGTGTTGAGATTGTGCAAATTTTCTCTTTGTGGAATGTTAGGGTGGGTTAAATGTGGAATGTGTAGAGCTGGGGTTGATGTGGTGAGTCTTTCCTCAATTTTCTTTTGATTAATGTGCATCTAGTTGAGTTTGTGTGCAATCATTTGAAGATCGTTTTGGGTTCGTTTATCGATTGTCGGTAATGGTGGTGCGGTGGTTAGGCCGGTGTTGTCACCACATGGCCTTCACGATGGAGAAGGTGAAGAGTGAAGATCACCCAGATCCATAGGGTCTACTTCGGCCACGGTGCCGGTGATGGAGATGGTGGATCCCTGCAAGGAAGGGGGGGGGGGGGGGGGAGGATGATGATCCCTTCTACTCTACGCACGGTGTTTTCTTTTATAGACGTTTCCCTCGATCTGCTTCTTCCACCGAGATCGTCTCCAATGACTCGGTGAAGCAAGCGGTTGGGATTTGAAGACTAAAGGGGGATAGGACACAGCTGGCGGTGGATTGCGATGGTGCGTGCGCTCGTTCCCCTCAATGTTATTAGACGTCCAGACTAAGCTCTGGACGTCATAAAAATGAAACTTCGTTGCCCTTAAATTCCTACAATCAAATAAATGCATATAATTATTTACAATTCAAGATAAACTATGAAAATCTAAATTATAATGCATGCATTTATTTCATAATCAAATGCAAATATTAGTACACTTTAAAATGTAGGAACTAACTAACTTAGGCTAAAAATTAGTCCACTAATGTGAACTCATTAGGGGGGTGTTTCAAATTTTGATGGTCATTTCAGGATTTTCAAAACTCCAAAAAATACAAAAATTTCATTTTGCATGCAATTTTTCATAAAAATCATAAAACACGCTTTGAGGAAATTTTGAAAATTTGGGACTGAGGTTGAGACGTCATTTCAAAAAGATACACTTTGGGATTTAATATTTAACAAACTAGGGACAAAGATACGAATCCGTTTGTTAGAATTTTTAGGTCTATCTTAGACTAGATCAGGTATCCTTTGAAAAATTCCTCCTGAACACTTGATAATTTAGGTAACCTGTTTTTATTTAGCAATGTGGTTAGTATTTGGCTTAGCTCTTGATCTAAAAACTTGCATCTCTTTTGAAAATCTTGTGTCAAACACTCCACACACAAAGCCAACACAACCTAATCCCCAAAAGCATTTTAATATTTAAAATGCCCCTTGTTTTGGCCTTGATGAAAGTCTGAGGTAGATGATTGGTGTGAGTTCCCACCGGCGAGAAGGAGAAAAACATCTCCTTTGAGGACGCGATGTTAACATGCTACCGCCTCAGCACTGCTCTACATCTATATTCCATATCTTTAGAAGGAGCATTAAGGTGCATTTGGTGGCTTAGGTGACTTAGATGGTGCTCTACCCATAGCGTCAAAGCAAGAACTTGAATTTTCCTGGAGCGTCCCTTTACACTGCATTGTGTTTTGGGGTTGTGAGCTCCTGGAGAGGGTCTTGGATGGTGCTATCTAGCATTACCGGTGCCAGAGCCCCCTCGAGGATTGGTAATAGGAATGATGATCCCGACACATCTGTATTAGAACTGATCTGAGGCTAAGCATGGGGGAGCAAAAAAATAACAGAAAAAGTTTCAAAAAACATGACCATATAAATATGTTATTTCTGCTATCCCAAAAATGTTGGCCAATCACAAATCATTGACACTTGATTCTTAATGGTTATACAACTTGCGAATCGGGTTCATGAGCTGTTACGACCCAATCCGAATCCACTTGGATATTGCATCGGGCTGTGTCCTTATCCCAAGACCCTATCGTCCAATGAGAAATAAACCAAAACCATAACATTGACACACATGCATATAGTAGGAAAATAATTAAATGAGGTAATAACAAAGTACTAATATAGCCAACACAATAAGTGATAAGAGCAAAAAAATAGATTGGTAGTTCTGAAACTAAAATTTCACTACAACAAGAAGGTAACAGGGTCTAAGCTACACTATGGCTTGCGAAACTAGGCCCAGCACCATTACCTCTAGCAGCTAGTGGAGCTGACTGGTCACTCCCTTGACCTAGGTACAAATAGTAGGCATCAACAAAAAATGAGTAGAGTGATAAGAATATGATAAATGTGAAAAAAAAAAATGAAAGGAAATAAAAAAAAATCTACAGGCATTTAATATATTTTAACAGTTCACTAATTACTTATTATCTGATTTCCAACACATACTAGTGTAAGGTCATACTTCCTCTTTATTCACATATTCCCTAGTGGAACGATCTTGTTGTCGCTTCCTTAGGGCATAGGGTGCACACGTGGCGCTCTCTTGGTCGAGAGAACACCTTGTGCTCATCCTACTCCTAGTCCACCACCCCAAGGACATAGCCACGATGTAGCGGTGACTACGGTGCACGTGATAAACACATGAGGGGCTATCCCATACTAGCACATGGTCAGTCATTTCCCCTATTGGGTGCACACTAATAGCATAGCACTAAACAATGTAGGGGTCATACCTGCCCCAGGTCCCTACTTGAGGAGGTCAGCTCTCTCCCTACACAATGGGGTAGTCAGCTCTTCTCAGTACACATGTAGTCAAGGGCCTGCTCATCCCCACACTAGTACCAACACACTAGTACTCACATGGCCGGTCATGGCGTCAAATTCTCATTTCCATTTCATCATCAACCTAAGACTTGATCCCACACTTACATCTTTTCCGTTTTGACTTAGGATTTAGATCCATTCTTAATCTGATTTCTAAAGAAGTTCGTACACTAATAAGTTAGGATTTAGATCCCTTCTTAATCTGATTTCTAAAGAAGTTTATACACTAGTAAGCAAACAAATTTTCATTTTTACATGAATATATACATGCTAGTTTCTCCCAGAAAACTTAAATTTAGATAGTAACACCAAGTTCATGATTTCCGATACAACAATGCAACAATATAATAGAAACTCAAGTCATATTAGTTATTTTAAACACATTGATTTTATGAGAGGATTACTCAACACCTACAAAACTTCCAACTACATAACATTAGGAAAAGGTGAATAAACATGATTTGCTCCAGTTAGGAAGTTCAAGCGACATTGGATGAAAGCATAGCTAAATGCATTTAAATGGGACTCAATTAGCAAAACAACAAAAATTTATTGGTATTGGTTTCTAATCCAATTGGGCATTTTCAATTTTGATTGTTACATGAATTAGCAAATTAACATATCACACCTCAATAAAGTTGATTATTCATTTGCTGCCATCATGCATTTAAGATATGCTTTGGAGTTTAAAAATAAAAGGTTGTAAAAGCAAAAGCATCTCTGATCGTCACTCACTTAAACCACATGATTTCTTTCATGTTCATTGACCTTGATATAGAACATTTACAAATTTAAAATGCAAAATCTACTATTAACCCAATTACTCACCCAATTGTGACAAGTTAAAGAACTCCGGCCATGGCAAGATCCTTGGCTTTTTATTATTTATTCCAAACCAAGATAAGGGTGAACGCTTACATAAAGTAGGCGATAGCCAAAATAAAGCATTTAAACATGGTTTCAATTCAAAACACAGAGAAAAATAGATAGTGGGTGACCACTCTACCTCAACTCTCTAGGAAGGAATTAGGGAGTGCGGGCGGTCTGCCAGTGCCTCCTGCTATTGTTGTGAGGGTGCCTCGCAACGCGTGCCTCCCCTGACCACCAATGCCCTTGCCTCAGCCGCTGTGCCACCTCCTTACGCATGTGCGTATGAGCTTTGAACTTTGCGTCAACCTCGATCTTCACACACCCAACCTCGGTCTTCACACGCCCAACCTTGGTCCCCGCGCTTCTCCCTCAGTGCCTAGCCATGTGGCGTGCATGCATTAGCACACGCCTGCTCCATTGGCCCACTTCTCTTGTTTGCCAAAATCGTGAGCACGCGTGCAAGATGTGAAACGTGCCCCTCTCCTCTCTTCACCCCCCTCTCACTTATGTTCACCAAGAAGGAACACACATAGCAACTGCCAAGGGTGCTCAACGAAATGGCAAGATTCAACATTGATGCAACTAGGTCTGCAAGCATAATGATTTGTCTTTAAGACGAAACTATCATCTTCCAAAACTACAGATGCATACGTAATCAATTATCAACCACCAAGATATTTTCACACATCAATGGCTTAAAACCAATTAAATCTAGAATTCACTGAAACAACCACCAACCAATCAAACTCCAAGGAAGAGCTTTCCCAACGAAAGAGAAAAAAGGCCATTCCCACCAAAAGGTCCACTAGCAACATTCGATCTTTTCCCACTCCCTAATAAGACCCAAGGAAACCCACGTCGAATCCAAGACCACAAAGCACACCCTAAAGCCAAAATCCAATCTTTCCAACTAAAAAGCCGATGCCATTGATCAAAATCATGAAGACCACATCAAATCACGCCACGAGATCACCATCAAATCGATAAAAAAAAGAATCTTACCAAGATATTGCAACCCCTGGTATTGATGAAGCCCCCTTAAACTTCGATACAAGAATGCTCCACCTTCCATTCTCCTCCTGATCTGGTCGAGCATGTGTGGCCTTGATCCCGACCATGACCTTCCTAATGGCCCTCATGCAGCCCCTCATGGGCTCTAACACCTCCCCGATCGTCATCCTCAGCACCCTCCCTAGCGCCCTTGACGCCCCCATTCTCACCGATACCTTCGTCGTGTCCTCTCTCATCCCCCTTAGCACCTCCCCCCATCCACTTACTCGACACCCTCATCAGCCTCGCCCCCTTTCTTCGTCACCACCTCAAATGTCACCTTTAGCTCCTCCTCCTTGGCTTCCTCGCCGATCTCCTCGACCCTTTCCTCCTTCGCCGGATTGGTCTCGGGGGAGGGGGGGTGCTTTGACTCAAGTAGTGGCTCTTGATGGAGGTGAGAAGGATGCTAGCAAGGGGGTGGGAAAGGAGGTGGTGGAGTCGTGAGGAGGTTCGGGGTTTTATAGGAGCATGGTTTGGGGTTCGATAGGGGTATAGTGGGGCTGGGAAAATTGTGGATTAGGCCCCATAATATTTGTACTCTTGTATGGAATCCACAAAGCAAGAGTTAGGGATGTGAAAATTTCTCTTTGCCCAGTCAGGGAAGAAAGAACTTCATGGGGGTCCCTACATGGGTTTCTAGAGTGCAGAAGATTACAGAAAACCCCTCGAAGTTTAGCGAAACTCCTTAGAGCCATTTGGTGTCGCAAATAACGCGCAAAAGTTTTCCATGGAGACCTTGGGGTCTAGAAATTTTCAAGATGACCCTTAGGTGTCCATTTAAGCACGTGAAAATTTGCAAGGACCACCCCAAAAAAGCGTAACTATTTCACAGTGGCTCCTGATTTATTACATGAGCCAAGGAGGTCCTAACTACAAAAATAGTTTTAGGTTATTTGAATTAGAAAAGGGTTAATCAATGAATTCTTGAAGGATACATTGGTTCTGATTAATCTAACCCTTGGATCCAAAGATGAATCTTGATGTTTTATCTTTAACAAATCTCGTACCTTCCTTATCCTAAATTGACCAAACTCTCGCTGTAATGTTTTCCTCAAAAGTAAAAAATTAAATTTCCCAAAATCGTTTTTGCGAAATTCAGTTTTGCTAAGAGGCTAGCAAAAAGATAAGCATGGGGGTGTGATAAACGTTGGTTTATCATCATTCTTATGCCTTAAAACACACCTAGCTCTTAGGATTTTAACTTTGCAATCGAGTTTGTGGGTTGCATTTAGGCACTTCATAGGTTAGGCATGCATTGCATTGTTTTTGTTATTTTGACATCTTTATTTTAGTGTCAGGGATAAATGGATTTAGAATATCCCGAAAACCCTATCATTGAGAAAGGCAGAAGATGGAGAAGTCTAATCTAGCTAGATCTTAGCTGAATCCAGCTCATCTTAGCTAGATTCCAGCTCATTCCAACTCTAGCCAGCTAGATCCAACTCATTTTAGCCCCATTCAGCTCACCTCAGCTGGATGGTAGCTTAGTCCAAGTCAACTCAGTTGAACCTAGCTCCATTCCAACTCCTCCCAGCTAAAGAAAGTTCATGGAAGCTCTACTTGATCATGCTTAGCTACTGCCATCAACTAGCTAAGCTTGGTCAGCTGATGAAGTCCACAACCAGCTCAAGGCAACTCAAAACTAGCTCATGAAGACTCACCCTAGCTCAACTTCGTTGAACTTGTCAACTGACCTAAGCTAGCTAGCTTAGCTAGCTAGGGAGTCCTCATGGAGTTCTCAACCAACTTCCCTCAGCTCCAGAATAGTTGAGACCAGCTCAACTTAGCTCAACTTACTCAACTTAGTAGCTAGTAATGAACTAGCTAGCTAAGATGAGCAGCTGAGCTCTTACGAAGGTCTTGTTGGCAGTAGTCAGCTCCAGCAATCTTTAGAGTAGCTCAAGCCTCCTCTCCTCCAGCAAAACCCTAGCTCCTTCCTCTACTGCCCTTCTAGCTAAGCTAGCTTAGCTTAGTGATACGGATTTTACGCGGTTTGTAAAATATGTCATTATAACACGTAAAATCGATCAATTCTTAAATTTATAAAACCTAGATAAGGAAGTATCTAGGGTCGTCCAAGGAGGCAATTTGTTTGCAAAATACGTCTCTTGCTTGGAAATGGAAATCAACTTTCTTTTTGGTATTTTAGAATGTATAATTTTTATAGGTTTTGAAATAACGGCAACACGCAAAGTTGAAGACGGGAAAAAGACTACTATTTTAGCAACTAAGTGGCAAGAATAACCTCTTCCCAAGCTCACCCTAGGCAAGTGAAGGCCTAGGATAATTGGGAAGAGGGTGTGAAAGTGCTAAAACAAAACTAAAGTAGGGAGCAAGATGCACAAATTTCGAAAGGCAACTTTATAAGAAATTGGATTTTTGTTCTACACTTGTACAGGAAAGCTTCTATGACAAAAGTAAAACTACAAAGAAAATGAACAAAAATCCTGGATGATGATGGTGAAGTTGGTGAAGCTCTTGCTCCAACTGCGGCTGCTCTCACAGTTAAAAAGGGCTTCTTTCTTCTCCTTGAATAACTCCTCTAAGTGATCTCCTCCTTGCAAGCCCTAAAGTAGGGGGCGTGCCTTTTCTCCTCAAGGTGGATGGCTTCCACCTTAATGGCTCCTCTAAGGGTGGGCGTGCACCACCCTTCTTCTCCAATGCTTGGCCGTCCTCCAAGTTGAAGAGAGTCTCCTCCTTAGCGTGGCACAAGAAGAAGAGAGAAGGGGAAGAAGGCACCAAGGGGGCGAGTAGGATGCCCCCTTAATCTTCTCCTTCCTTCCTCTTCTTGGCCATGAATTATAGGTGGGTATAGGGTGGAATTAAACTAAGGGAGGATGCATTTTTAGTGGTGGTTAGGAGGGTTTTTATAGAGGTGGAGATGGGGGGTTGGCGTGTCCTTTTTGGATGGGTGGCTAGGATTGATTTGAGATGGTGGTTAAGGATCCTATGGTGGAGATCATTTGGTGCCAACTCAAGGGACTTGTAGGGGGTAGTTATGGTGGCTAAGGGATGCAAGGTGTTGGTGCCAACCATGAAGGGGAGCCTAGGTTTGGCACCAAAGGGAAGGCTTCTAGAATGGGGGTGAGGTGGATATGGCTTGGAGGGGGTAGGTCTAGGGTGTAGATGGGGGATGAAGTTGGTGCCAAAAGGGAGGTGGTTAGGGTTAGGTTTGGCGCCAATTTTTGGTGTCTTTTGGTGGTTGGTTGAGGGGTGAAGAGGTGGCTATGTTGGTGCCAACTTAGGGGTGGACTAGGTAGAGCTTAGGTGGACTTAGGTGAGGTGGCTAGGTTGTAGATAAGATCCTAAGTATAATTTCTTAGGGTTGGTAATAATTGGTGCCTATTAGTCCAATTCCTAACTCGATTGTTTGTACATACTCACTTCTATAAAAATTGCATTCATTTGATAGGGACTAGTAAAGTTTTGGCATGGGGGTAAGATGGTACAATTATCATGGGTGCTAAAATAACTAAATTAGGCTAAATACCAGCTTACATTGTAAATAGGGCATGCATTTCATGCATAGCATGCATTTCATGCATAGCATGCATCTGCATTTTTGTATATTCTTAACTTATTTTCTGTATTTTACGGGCTTGTAGTGACATATTTCATGTGCATAGGCCTGCTATAGAAGAGAGAGAATTGCACTACAATGAAGAGGCAAGAAGACACACAAAGAATTCATTAATTGCTTCCTACAACTAGTTAGAGGGAGCCAGTAGCATGCAATTATAGAAGAGAGGGAGACAACCAAAACCAGTCCCGACCGGCCATTGATGATAGCACCATCATTGGTGTTAACTATCCTAATTTAGCCTAATTACAATGATAAATGCTCCTTAATGTTCATATAAGGGTTGTAATTCCATTCTGAATTAAATTTGAGAAGAAGTGAAAACAAGTTAATTATGCCATTTTAACACTTAATCACCATCGCAGATTGACTGAGGGGTCAACCATGGCTTAATCTAAGGTCAAATGAGCTTAATTTTCTAAGAAGTGGGCCTAAGCTAACTGAATAAAGGTTTTCTGAGTTATGAGGAATAATTTTATTAATAAAACCCTAATTATAGCTTTACTTCAATTAAACGGGTTCTGGTGGAAATGGATGTAATATAAACCTCCTAAAAATCATTGAAAAATATTCTATGAGGTTTGGCACCTTCACTTTGACCAAAGGACCCCATTTTGGCAAAAAATAGACTTAGTGGGGAATTTGTTCTATTTTGGGTTCCTACGTAATTATTCAGTCAAACATGGTTGAAACCTAAATTTGATGTCACCATTAGATTCCTTGGATCCAAATTATGTTAACCTCAAAATTTAAGCCCAATCAGAATCCATGTTGATCTAGTTTGCATTTTAGCCTACACATTTTTGTTTCTTATACAAACACCCCTAAGTTTAAATTTGTATCACGGATAAGTCCCTAACTTTCTGTCCATCTCGCAAATCAACCCTTGTCACCTTTTTCTTCCTTGTTTCCTAAATGCAGTTGTAGCAGGGGAGAACCCAACTTGCTGACATTTGATTGGCAAGTTGATTGAGAAAACCTTAATAAAAATTCGCCAAACTTGGCAAATTTATTCCTAAGATCATTCTCGATCCATTAAGTGATCCCTTAAGATCTGAATCGGTCGGGATCTTCTCTGGTGAACTTCAATTCTGCGAGCTCAAGAGACAATCAAATGTGCGATTCTTGGCCTAATTGAGTTGGAAATCACCCTATATAAAGACCTCCACCCCATGCAAGTGAATTTCGTGCCCAATTACGTTGAAAATCCTTTCTTCTTCCTTGTCGCTAGCATCTTTTGGAAGCACCATCGGAGCTCCTTGTCCTCCTTCCTTGCCCTTTGCCATGTACAATAGGTAGAGGGTTCCTCTTCCTTTAGCTTCTACGAAGCTTCTTGTGAAGCTTTAGACCTTCTCTCTCCCTCGTCCGCTCCGGCCAGCTCTCCTCCTTCCTTGTCTTCGACGTACCATCGGTGACCCCTCTTCTCTCTCTCTTTCCCCAAATTTGCATAGGGCTTCTATTCTCCTCTCCTCCAATTAGATTTCTAGGGCTTTAGAGCTCCAGACATTGGCTCCCTCACCTTCTTCAACTCCATTCATTGCCGCTTTGATCACCGTCACCGCCTGACCACCTTCGTCCTCCACGTACCCAATAAACTTAGGCAAAAGATCCCCCTCACCCTCACAACTCTTTTGCCTAAGGTTATTGAAACCTATGCTGCCTCCATCATCATCTCCGACCACGGTCGCTGGAGCTACACAGAGCTTCACCGTCCAGCCACCATATGCCTCCAACCACCAGATCATGGCCACTTCATGGGAGTTTGATATTGCGATAAATTGGGCATATATTTCTTTTTATATCAAACCTTCCCGTGCTTCATTATATTCATTGATTAGTGGTACTTGTGATTATTTTGTTCCCTGAGATGACCTCGAAACTCAAATTTTGAGCATATAAATTTAAGTGTTGATTCATTTTCGTTGCTATACTACGACGTATTTCTAAAACCCGATGAAAGTGCGTTAACATTTTGGCATCGCAACTAGTTAGAGGGAGCCAGCAGCATGCAATTATAGAAGAGAGGGAGACAACCAAGACCAGCCCCGACCAGCCATGCAAGACCAAGATAGCCACATGCAACCCATGCATGTACACTTAATTCACTTAATGGCACTCACACACCATTCTCTAACTAACCTATACACACCCATGTGCATTCACAATTATTTCATGCACACCCATATCCACATACACTTTCATACACGTGCACATAAAATGTACATCACTACACCTAATTAATTCCACACACACTAACTTGCCACCCAATTAGATCCTAATTTAGGACCACCAAATCCACTACTAAACACTACACCTAATAGACCCAACACTACATTTTTCCTAGTTAATTTTGACACCCATTTGCACATCTAAATTCATCCCAACATCTACCCTTAGTAGAAGCCCAATACCACCTTAAAACACACCCCCACGCCACCTTAACCCACCTATAATCCTCACCATAATACCCTACACCACCCCTTAAATCCCACTATTAGGTGCACCCTCTTTAGATGCCACTAGAACCTTCTACTCTCCTTACAATGTACCCCCTTATCCTCCCTTAGGAACGCCATACCCCATCCCACATTCTATAAAAGAACTCCATCCAAAGGCCATGCCCCCCCCTCCATTTTCTTTGGGTTGCACCCTCTCGTGCTCTACCTTCCTTCACCTCTCCACTCTTCTCCTCTCTACTAACTTCTCTCCACTCCATAGCTCCCCCTTGGTTACTACTTGTTCTCTTGAGGTAAATGTGGTGTAGGCCATTGGCTAAGGACCACCACTACCATAAGGCACTAGTCACCTAGGCCCCCTTCAGTGTGGACCTCTTCTTCTTCCTATTCTTCTTTTTATCTTCTTTGTAGTGTAGTTTTTAATTTCATGCAAGTAATTTAATTCTTATTTTATTATATGGGTTTAAATTTATAATAGTTATTTGAAATTAAAATGAACCGGTAAGAATTCAATAACAATAGAATAATTATTATCATGATGGTCTTAACAAAAAAAAAAACATTAAGAATTATAAATAAGATAATGAAATTTCTTGAACCTTTTGTCATTGGATATTTTGAGGTCTAAGGGTGGATCAAAATTTTACAATTTATTTAAAAAAAAAAAAAGGTGATAAAGGAAGGAGACGATAAAAACCCCCTCCCCCAAATATTTCTCTTGGGTCGATCTCCATTCCTCTCCTCTTCAAACCCAGCGCCACCCCCTCCTCACCGTCCCGCACCCTCCTCTGTCTTGCTTCCATCGCCGACGAGCACGCCGCCGACGACCAGCTTCCATCGCCGATAGTCATCCTCCCTGGTCACTGTCACCTGTCCCCGTTGGGCGTGGCGTCCAGCCCCTTTGATCGGCCCAACACCCTCTCTCACACCGCGGTTGCTGCTGCTATAAGTGGGCATTGACGGCTGCATATGCTGTTGCCGACCCATATAGTAGGAGGGAGAGCTTGAGGCTAGTGAGCTCTTGTTCCCTAGGTAACTTCTCCTTCTGGCTGAAATCCCTAGTCTTGGTTACCATAATTGTTAGGAGGTTTGGGGCTTTTTGGCTGAGGGGATTGCTATGGTAGTGATCGTTATTTTGCTGTTGCTTTCTTTGCTAGGGAAGTATCGGGCTGATGTTAGTGCGAGGTGGGAGGTGATTGCATGATGGAAACTTATTTGAGGTGTCTACCTCAACCCTAAGGTAGGACTCTCCATCCTGTTCAGGAACTATCTATTAATGCCAACTAAGGTGATGGCGTGACAGTGATTAGATCACGCATTACATCCGAATCTTATTTATTTTGCAATAAAGATTTTGATGAATGTGGTGGCCTCATGTATGCGATAGCTTGTTATTGGATAGGTGTGGGTGAATGTCAACCCCTTTTTGTCCCCATATATGTGTAATGTGATCGGATGTTTTAGATTCGGTTACAGTACTTAATTACCTATTGATACAAGTATGCCTCTTATGTTGAAAAGGGTAAATTAAGGATACAAAAAGGGGATGGAAATAAATGTTTTTGGGCTGATAGCAACGAGATTTGTGGGGTATGATGCATTCCTCAAGTACTACACAACCAATCCATCGATGAAGGAGGTAATGAGGACTTCATGGGAGTTGAGTTTGGGCTAACTTGTAGTTCGCTAAAAATCCTTGGCATCTGCACCAAAGTTTAGTGTTGGTACTAATCCACATAGTTAGCCCAAACAAACCCTTACCTAGTCCTATCTTAAAAAGGGGTGCAGGATGACTCCCACTCCTGATTGGGGTATCAAAAGAAACATGGTGATAACTCTTTAAACGTTGAGATTGAAGGCTGTAAGAGCTTACAAGCTCCTTGAAGTGAGAATTAAAAGCCAACTAAAATTTTGGCTAAATAAATGATTAACTTCAAAACGATGAATTAATAACTCTAGCGAGGGTCTAAATGAAGAATTCTTGGATTCATGGGATCTTGAGTAAGATTCTCAAGGATCCAGTAGGTCCAGGGGGGTGAGAAACCTATTATGGGATAAGGAATTGAGTATAAATGGTGATTAGGTTATGATAGGCAGACTCGTAATGAATGACACATTGGCTATGTGAACCAAGGGGTTCACTATTGCGGGTTGGAAACCCAAAGACTGAAGTAGCTAGTGGCTACTTATGGATGGCCTTGGAATCTGAAGGATTCTCGGTCACGATGACACACTAGGTGGTTGTCGTTGAGTTTCAATACTAGGGGGTACTAGGGTTCGATCGAAAAGGTTAGGACATGTGGATGCAGGATTTGGTCATAGCCTCGGTACCGACGACGGATTGAGAGGGCACACCCAAAGGACCCTGTTCCATGAGGGAGTAATGGTGTGGCCCATTAAACATTTGGCTAATCCTACCTAAATGGGCTAGAGTTGTAACCTCAGTCAGATGGCTGGCTGAGAGGGCACACCCGGAGTACGTGCTCCTAGTGGGAGGCACTGGTAGCCCGTTAAACATGCAATCTACTTAGCCACAACTAAATACGAATGATCAAGAATGTACCTTGTTCCGTAGAATCCTAAGGTTTTGGCCTGGGTCGCTCCCAGAAAAGCCCAACTCTTCTGATTGATGTCAGCACCATCCTTGTTAGGCAAGGACAAGTATGCCTCACTCGAGGATCATTACTGCTAATAGCCTCTCCCTTGATCAAGGAGAGCCTACTAGGTTGGGACTCCAGAGGAGGGTACATCCCTATCACCTCTATTAGAGAGGGATGATTACCATAATCTGACTCGTAAGGTGAGTGAGAGAATAAAACACAAGGCTCATTAAAAATAAAGGCTAGTTGTGGGCTTAATAGGGAAAATTGTTACTAGTAGTTTAGATGGAAGTGCAGAAAACCCGCACACCAATTGTTCTATTTCCATTCTTACATGTACACTACTAGAAAATAGCGTATTTGCGATGCTACAGATACAATGGTTTATCTTAAAATTGTCATCTAAAATGGCTACTACCCCCTTCATTGACTTTGGATCTTTGACATATACGACTGTCTCCGCACCGTCATTTTATTAGTCTAAATGATGGTTATTATTAAAATCATCTCCTAAAATAAATGTGTAAAAGCATCCTTGGTAAGTGAAGAGGCGCCTCGATCTTGGGTTTATA
The DNA here is from genome assembly GCA_037157565.1 of Thalassia testudinum. Taxonomy (NCBI): domain Eukaryota; kingdom Viridiplantae; phylum Streptophyta; class Magnoliopsida; order Alismatales; family Hydrocharitaceae; genus Thalassia; species Thalassia testudinum. The sequence continues at coordinate 15,156,880 of JAZHRO010000015.1, read as the reverse complement.
CGATAGTGGTAGGAACCGATGTTACGTAATTCATACGACGGTTTTTACAACAATCGTCGTATATATTAATTGTGAATTTTGGCTAGGCACCATTATTTTGTGCCCTACTTGACATTAAACGATGGTTTTTACAAAAATCGTCGTTTAAAGTCCTAATGCAGGCTGCACCATGCTCGACCCCTCCCCATTGCCCTTAGTCTCCTCTCCTCTATTGATCGTAGTCGACCCTCCTTTCTCCGAACGCTCTCGATTGGTAAGGCCCTCTCCATCCCCTCCTCATCCCAACTGCGCTGCTGCCCCCTCCTCCCCTCCTCATCCTAGCTGTGCCATCGCCCCCTTCACCTCCTCCCCGTAGCCACCCCCTCCTCCTCCCCATCATCCTCTATCGCGTCGTCGCCCCTACAGCACAGCACCACCTACTCCTTACCACTTCCCCCTCTTCCTCCTCATCCCAAGTAGCCCCCTCCTTCGTGCTGCTGCCCCCTATTGTGCGGCCCATCCTCCTCTCCGCAAATACCCCCTCTTTGCCATATCTACTAGGGGTGCTAATCAAACCGAACAAACACGAACATTGGTATGTTCGAGTTCAAGTTCGATAAAATATTCAATGTTCGAGTTTGATTCGAGTTCGTTAACTGTTCGGTTACGAATGTTCGAGTTCGGTTCGATAACAAAATTGAATGTTTGAGTTCGATTCATTATTAGTTCGATTGCTTTGTTCGAACGAATATGTTTGATTAAGTTTGATAATATGTTCGATAACGGTAAGTTTGCTAATAGTTTGCTTGAAATATGACATGCTTTCAAGGGGTATTGGTGTAAATATTGAAAATATGGGGATACACTTATGATTTCAAAGGATTACAAAGTATTTATGTAATAAGTCCTTCATTATTTTGTGAGAGGAATGCTCTTATTCTCTTTGTAATAAACTCTATTAAACATCCTACCCCACTAAGAGTTAAGTTATGATCCAATACATGAAAGCAAGAAAGCAAGCTAACCCATGCATTACTGAGAATCGTGTGCAGTACTAAGATGAAAGGTATTTGTCAAGGATGAACATTACAATATATCTCTACTATTGAAATAAATTGCGAACTCCATTTCATCATCATCTAGAGCGTATGCCTCAAAATATTTTCAAATTAAGTTTCAGTGTTTGAACTATTCAAATTTGTCCAAACATTTAAAGCATCTGTATAAGCAAAATGAATAATCAATCCTCAAAAGATAATTTACAATTTACAAGAATCATAGAAATGATAGAATCAAGTTGAGAGAGACGAAGTGCCAAGTAAAAGAGAGGAAACAACAGCAATTTGAGTATTATAACGGTCTCAAGTCACTTATATATTATGAGATTGAAGCAAAATAGAGGTATATTAGGTTCTTCGGCCTACAGATATCAAATCCAACTCAAGATCCATAGATTCCCTGTTGTGTGTCGTCTTGCGTCAATTGAAACATGATTTAGTAGCTCCTTAAAACAGAAGCAAATCAAAATAGAAAGGTTCGATCTTCAAATGAAGTCTTTCAAAAATAGAAAAACCAACAAACAAGGTGACACTTGGTTCAATGTCAATTTGTCTTAGGGCTTTTCCGACCAGCTTAATTATTTGGCTTAAGAAAAAAGGACTTGTATTGCAGGCTTTGCAACAACAAATTGTTTCAGTAACCGGTTTCCAAATGGACGAGACATGGCCAATACACCTCCAACCCTCCACGTTCCTACATAATCACCAACAAATTGCGAGAATAATTAGTTTTCAGGAAAAAAAATTGCAAGAATAAGTAATTTTCAGGAAAAAAAATGTAAGAATAATTGTTGCAGCAATCCTCCAAAATAAGAGAAGGAACCATTTTTCATTAAACCTAACAGCAGAATCAACAAAAAAAAGAGTTTACCACCACCACCACCACCACTACCACCACCAAGACTTCTTCCCACCATTGTTTTCTTTGTAATTGAGAAAACAAAAGAATCATGTGAATGCTTGCTTGTATTTATTTCCCTAAAGTAATAGGTGAAATACATGCACCATCCACGACTAATTCTGTGTAAAACGAAACAATAAGAAATAATAAATAATTATGACTATGAGATAATTAAACTTGCCTGCCCACATGACAGGACCTTTTGCATCTTCTATCATTCTCTGCTTATCACTCCTATTCGGTTTGTGGTCATCAAGAGAGCTATAGCTGTCAAATAAAACAAACATAAATGTTAAATTGAGACTAAGCTGCTCAACACCTTAGGAATAATTGTTACTTTCTCAACTGCTCAAAATAAAATGTGAATCACTTATTTTTTTTGAAGAAGGTGAACCACTTATTTTCATTGATATCTTGTTAAAATATTACCTATAAGTAGAATATTGGGACCGAAAGGCAATGAACTATTGAAAAAGCATAAAAATTGCTAATGTTATGTCATCTGCTTGTCTACCAAAAAATTGCTGAAGCTATCAATGAAATAAATAAATAACCACCTCAAGGCTTGATTCTTCTCAATATGATAACTTTGCTCATGCTTCTTTCCGATTTAGAAAAGATTGATTGCGTGACATTAGGGATCATCCACTTTGTTAGTAGCTTAAACTAAAGTGGGCAAAAGTGCAAGGGCCTTTTACATGGAGATCCCTAAACCCTTAAAACGTTCCACATTCCTACAAATATTCTCAATGAATGCCCTTTTCTCCTTAAAATTACACCATATCTTTGAAGCCAAAGTGTCATAAAAAATAACAAATAATTCCTTCCATTCCTTTTATGTCAAGAAAGAACTCCTCAAAGGGCACCTCTAAAAACCCCCCTTACCAAGATGAATCACATAATCAAATCTACTCAAATCCATCCTCATGAATCTGCAAAAGAAAAATAAGTTCTAGGATTTAGGACTTAAACAGTCAAATCTAATTGTTGCAATTAGGAATAAACTCAAAATAGTCGAATCCTAACTATAAATGTTTTCAAAGGAAGAGCCGAAGCTAATAATCTAATGTTGCAATTGATGCTTGTTTGCCCCTTAGGTTTTAGCTTCCCAAAAGTTTTGCCAATTTTCACCATCGGTAGATGATAACTAGACACCAAAGACATAAAAATCTCAAAATAATGTGATGACAAAACTATTACCATGATAAGGAGAGCAGATGCCTGCACAAGAAAAGCCACAAGATAATAATGACAACTGATATGCCCAATGGTTACTAACGAAAAAATCTCAAATCAATTTCAATTTTAGAATAAAAAAGCCTCAAACAGCTGACCATACCCTCAAAAGGAGGCGAAACCCGCATCCTTGAGACATCCATTAAGATGGAGGAGCTTAACTTGTAAGCTCGAGGACGACATCAACGAGGGCGGAGCCGATGATGGAGGACGCAAGTGGTGGTTTGGGACCTTTGGCTTTGGGTAGCACTGTAGCGGGTGGAGCCGATTAGCCGATGAGGGTGGAGCTGATCCACGGAGGTTTGGTTGGGAGTCCGAGACCTTAGGTTTTGGGTTGTGTGGTGTGTGTGGGGTAGTCGTGAGGGTTTTGTCGGAAATAAGGAACGACTGCGAGCTTTTTGTTTGGCTTTTCCTTTTGATTGTGTTGTGTGCCATGAAGGTGTGTGTGTGGGAGTCTAGGATGGTGGGACCTTTGACTTTTTGTTTTTTTTGTGGCTTTTTGAGGTTGGGAACTTCGGAGGGGAGGGTTTTTTTTAATGAAATAAATTTTTTATATATACATAAATACATAATTATATCACACATTTTTGTTTGCATATGTTTTGAACTTGAACTTTTATCGAATAAACATATACTATGTTCATATTCGATTCGTTAAGTTAACAAACCTAATTTTAATATTCATGTTCAGTTCATTTTTTTCAAATAAACTTTTATTGAATATTTCATTAAACGATTTCGAGTTGAATTTGAATTGTTCAGTTCGATTAGCAGCCTTAGCAACCTCCCCCTCCTCTTCCTTCCCCACAGCCCCCTCCCTCCTATTCGGCACAGTCGCCCCCTCCTCTTTGTCCTTCCCCACAAACCCCCTCCCTCCTCCTACCCTTCATAGCCGCACCTCCTGCTACTCCCACTACCATTCCCTCCCCCAAAAAAAAAGTTGTTTCATTAAATTTAAAATGTGATTATATTTTTGTACCTTTTGATAGCTTTTTACTTTTAAGTTTTTGTAATTTTATTTTGGTATCTTGCTTCGTTGTACACCTTTTCTCCAATTCACGTACTTCGTTGAGGTATCAAATTATGTTGTCTTAATTTGTTAATGGTTGTGGGGTGTACCCACTTAATTGGGTTTAGAATATGGGGTGTATCCACTTGATTTAGTCAAATGAATTGTTTGAATGATCATGGGGTGTTTCGACTTGATTTAGTAAATTGAATATGTTTGAATGATTGTGTGAGGTGTATCCACTTGATTTAGTAAGTTGAATTTGTTTGATTGATTGTGGGATGTACCCACTTTCTTCTGAATGTTTACTTGATTCTATTTCTGTGTTAATTTATTATGGGTAGAAACTTATATTGTAAGGAAAGTTCTATCACAATTTTTATGAATTTAAGAAGTTAGGAGGAAGAAATGAGAGAAGAGAGGGAAAAAGAGAGAAGTAATTAGACGGGAGAGGAAGAGGAAGGAAAGAGATACATAAAGAAGAATATGAAGGAAGGGAAGGAGGAGAGGAAGGGTAGGGAGAAGAGAGGGAAAGAGAGAGGATAAGTAATTAGACAGAAGAGGAAGAAGAGTGAAAGAGATACATAAAGAAGAATATGAAGGAAGGGAAGGAGGAGAGGAAGGATAGGGATAAGAGAGCGAAAGAGAAAGGATAAGTAATTAGACGGGAGAGTAAGAAGAGGTAAAGAGATACATAAAGAAGAATATGAAGGAAGGGAAGGGAGGAAGGATAAGGAGAAGAGAGAAAGAGAGTAGAAAAAAGTGGCAAGAGAGGGAGTATATGGTAGAGGAGAGAAGGGAGAAGAGGGAAGGGGAGAAGGATCTATTTTTATTTTGTACGTATAATTATTTTTTTACTGTAAATTTTATTATTTTAATGAATTTATAAATACACATACTTGTACAAATCTAGATGCATTTGAGGCCCAACAATAGGTATTCCAACTCCTAAGTTACAGGTTTTGAGAGAGGATAATTGTGTTAAAATACTCGCCTATCAAGATTTATGATCATGTTATACGAATAATACAGAGTATATGTATACTTCACTTACATACACGATATGTTATTTTTATTGCATGCCATAAGTTTGGATCATCTTTAGTTCGGTGAATATTCCCGGTTAAAGAGGGTCCTTCAAGATTTGATCACAACTTAGGGTTACTTGTTACATGTAACTAGTGTATAGAGAAATTTCGGTATCATCTTCCTGCTCTTCTCTAGTATACAAACTGATCTTAGCTAGGTTCCAAAAATGCACTTAATTAAGTGCTATTGGGAATGTAGTTAAGGTTAAACTTGGGGGTATACTAGAGAAATGTTTGGAGATGCTGTTGAAATTTCTTTACACACTAGTTGCATATAACAAGTAACATTGTGATCAAATTTTCAAGGATGGGCTATTAAGTAAAAGCCTTAATAAAAATACAAACACCGTTAAAATCAGATTATAATTATTGGGTGGTTTTATTTTATTTTTGTAAATTATCATGGATAAGTCTTGGATTAGTTTGAGAAACTCATATTACTCTCGATGAAAGAATAGAGTGACAAAGTTCCTTAATTGGGCATTTCATGATGATAAGAAGTCATTCAAACGAGGAGATAAGTTCGACAAGATTTTTTGCTTATGTAGGAGGTGTTTGAATGGATATTCACATGATAGGAATACTTTATTCGAGCATACGATTTGCAACGGTTGGTTGGAGCATTATACTAAGTGGATTACTCATGGAGAGGATCTTAAAGAGGAAGTCAAACGATCATCGATAGATTTCGATGAGGCTGTTATGGATATTGAAGCCGATGATATCGATGAAATGCTTAATGAAATGAGAACAGGAGTTGAAGATTCGACTAGTGGGGAAACTTCTAATCAGTTTTATGATACTATTAGGGTGGCGGATAAACTTACTACTCCCAGTATCATGTCCATTTTGAGATTGTTATTTCTTTTGAAGTTATTTCGGATGAAGGTTATGAACAGAACGACCTCTAAATTGACATTTGAGGTACTTGAATTCATTGGAGAGATTTTAAAAAATCTAAAAGGTTATCCACAGACATGGTATGAAGCAAAATAGATTTATGTAATTGGTTTAAATTTTGAGAAAATTAGCGTATGTCCAAATGATTGCGTGTTATATAGAAATGAATAAGCAGAGTTGAGTAGTTGTCCACAGTGTGGTGTGGACAGTTATAAAGTGGGAAAATTACTAAATACAAAGGCCAAAAAATAGTTTGAGAAGGTTGTACGTTACTTTCCATTGATTCCTAGGCTTCAACGCCTTTTTATTCAAGTAGAACTGGGAATTTGATGACATGACATCTGAATAATAAGTCACGAGATGGTCGCATTCGTCATCCCATAGATTTAGAAGAGTGGAAAATGTTTGACAATACTTATTTAGCATTTGCAGAAGATACAAGAAATGTTAGATTGGATCCTACAAGTGACGAGTTTAATCCTTTTAAGAACATGTACCCATCTTATTCAATTTGTCCAATCGTGATGGTAACTTACAATTTTCCTTCCTGGCTTTATATGCGATCATTGTTTATGATGTTAACTCTCCTCATCCCAGGTCTAAAGCAGCAAGGGAATGCAATAGACGCTTATCTTCGACCAGTGATAGATGAACTAAAAATGTTGTGGTATAATGACATTCATACATATGATGCAGACAGAAAATAATTCTTTAATATGCATGTTGCGTTATTGTGGACCATTAATGACTTCCCCGTATATGCAAATTTGTTAGGATGGAGTACAAAAGGGAACCCTGCTTATCTAGTATGTATAGATGACACTTATCATCTTCGATTATTTGAAAGCAACAAGTTCTATTATTTGGGACACTGTAGATTTCTGCTTGTTGAGCATAGATGGCAAACTGCAGTGTTTAAGGACAAGCTTGATGGTAAAACTTGTCGGTATTCTTCCAAGAATTCGAGGAATAAGTTGAGTACAAATTAATATGGTTATTAAGTTTTTAAGTAATGGAGAAATTACAACTTTGCAACATACGATTAGATCGTCTATTCAAGAAAGATCAAACAACTTTGAAACATTTAGGTTTTAAAAAAAAGAGAATTTTCTTCATAGAACTCCCGTATTGGAAAGAGTTGACAATCCGACATAATCTTGATGTGATGCATATTGAGAAAAATGTTATGAACAACATTTTGGGTGTGTTTTAACTTAACTGATAGTCCAAAGGATATAATGAAGACGAGGAAAGACTTGATAACCTTAGGCATTCATTCAGAGTTACATGTTATTGAAAAAGAAGATGACAATTGTGACTTTTCGGAAGCTATTTACAGCATAAGTAATAATTAGTGGGAAAAAAATTTCACCTTCTTGAAAGAAGTACGGGTGCTAGATGACTATTCTTCACAACTTTCTCGATATGTAAACGAATCTCAAAAGAAAATTAGTAGGTTAAAGAGTCACGACTCTCACGTTTACATGCAAGTCCTGTTCCCAGTAGCTATTCGTGAAGTGTTACCTGATCCAGTTGTGGATTCATTTATAAAGATGAGCTGATATTTCAAAGCTATTTGTTCGAAAACATTAGATTCTGATATATTAGAGTACTGGGATAAATAAATAGTTGTCACATTATGTAAAATGGAGCAGATATTCTCTCTGACCTTCTTTGATGTCAGGGTTCATTTAACTCTGTATTTTGCAAATGAAGCAAAAATTGTTGGACTTGTGCAATACAGATGGATGTATCCAGTTAAACGGTTTCTGAAAAAACTAAAAGATTATGCGTTAAAAATAAGGCTAAGCCTGAAAGATCTATTGTTGATGGATATCTCGTAGAAGAGTCCATTAACTTCTATGCCATTTATATGGATGAGTTAGACAATCGATTTAATCGATTATAGAGAAATTAATGAAGGGTATAATGAGAATGATGAAGATTGTTTTTTCATATTTGATATTACAGGAAGGCCTATCCTCCATACAGAATATAAATCAATATCTGAAATCGATCGGTGTCTAGTTCACTTGTAGATTCTTATGCGGATTCCAGAAGTTGATCCATTTTATAATGAATTTAATGAGTGTTTACATTCAGAAACACGCGAGGTTGACTTCCTCAAGTGGTTTAAAGATGTTATTCAAATGGAAGAAGAGAACGACTCACAATGGGTGGGGAAATTTGACATAATATCTGATCAACCATTGAATTATGGACATTATCATTCATGTTACATTATAAACGGATTCAAACTCAGAGCAAAATCCATAAATGATGCGAAGGCCACGCAACATGATGGTGTTGTCAGTTGTGATTTAAGCATTGGTTGGCTATTACGGACAAATTGAAGAAATTGTTAAGATGAGCTTTAGATACGATTGTAGAGTTGCCATTTTTGAGTGCGATTGGTTCGATATGTTCAAAGAAGTCATTGGCTTCAAACTTGATAAGAAGCACAGTTTTATGAGTTTGAATAAGAATCGTCGAATTCTTCATTCTTTTGAAACGTTTACATTAGCTTGTAAAGTATCTCAAGTCTTCTACGTCACTGACAACAACAGAAATGGATAGATTATATCCATTCGGACAATTTCATGTGAATATTATGACGAACAAAAAGATGTCGAACCTGAAATAGAAGTAGATGCTTACCAAGAGCACTTACGAGAAGTTGATATATGTACAATAGATATTGATATATAAGATATAATTATCTTTTATACCATTTCTTTTTTTATTATTATGTACCAAAACAGTATGTGATTTGGATGAAATGAATCTTGAAGTAATAGATCACTCTTCAATTAAAGCATGTACCACGAGATAATACCAAAGGGATGACAATTTATCCATTGTTAGAAGTAAACTTACATTGTTATATAGGCAATGCCATTACCTTCTTGGTTAGAGAAAAGGCCAAGAATTTCAACCTTTGCATTTCATGTATGAATAGAAATAGTAACAAATATAAAGATAATTTTAATGCATCCTTAAAAAAGAAGCAATTATGCCACTCAGATGCAAATGTCAGAATTGAATACACAAAACCCTTGTAAATGGGGAAGCTTGACACTCTCTAGGGGGGAAAACACAAAATCAAAACCATATACCAAAATTAAAGAAGTGAAGGAAAAAAAAAGCAAAACAAAACAAAAAAGCTAAGTACAAAGGAAGTGACTAGTCGAGATGACTTCTTATCAACACTCTTTAGCACATCAATTTTAGGTTGTATCTCATAGCATGGGCTAACTTCCTCACTACAGATATAGGATCCAAACACAACCAACCCAATCTTCCAAATGAATTGTATCTGAGGCAATTAAAAATTTCGCTAAAAAATTATTGAAGGCATAGAACTTAATGGTGTTGGCACTAGTCACAACCCTTCCCCTTTGGGCTCCATCCTTGAATAGGACAACCAAGGGCGGTTCAACCATCGAAGCTCTAAGTCAACCAAGGCGGCTCCATCCTTTTGAGCAGACGATGGCTTGAGGTTGGGTTGGGGGAGGTATGACCCTTATCAATTTTGAGGTCCTTTGTAACGTTAACACAACACCATGGCATCTTTGCAATCCCAGCAACCAAACAAACAATACGAAGGCTTGCCCACTAATTACTGAAGGCCAAATTACTAGGGCTTCCGAAGGATCTACAATGCCAAATTACTGAAGTAACTCAAGCAAGTAAATTTAGTAAAAACCCCAATCTCATTCCTTAATGCATAACCTAAGGCTACCCCACAAAATGTACTGGGCAAACCACTCCTTTGTTACAGTGTCATTAACCTGTTTCATGAAAACAAATTAGATTCTTTGTTCATAGAAAAATATTGGTGAAAGTGAGATGGAATAAATAATTTATCAAAAGAACAAAGAAGTAGATTCGTGGGATGAATCGAAAACATGTGTGATTATTTATGTTTATTGTTTACTTTTGATTAATTGTTCATGTGCTTACAGTTTACTTTTGATTATTTATGTTTTATAAGATGTGGGTTGTATGATTTTCTTTATATTATAGGATTTTGGAAAATATCAATAATATAGGGAAACTTTGCTAAATTTTTTCCTACTTTATATTATATTTATTTATTTCTTCATATTTATACAAATGCTTTTTTTTCTTTTGCATATGCAAATGAAAGCCAAGAAATTTGCTAATAGATGTAAGGGTGACCAGGCCACCTCAGCGAGTAGGAATGACCCAGCCTCTTTTCATACAGCTACCTCACATCCAGCTTCCTTCCATATAGCCACCTAGTACCCAACCCCCCCTTACCTAGCCTCCCCAGACACAGTAGCCACCCCACATCTAGCCTCCCCAGGTCCCTGAGTACATCCCTCTCAATACTTCCCACACATACCTTGTCGTCATGGTGCCTAATCCCGCCTTTACGAGCTTTCGTAAATATCTCCGGCCTGGTGATCTTGCCCGACACTACCAAGGCAAGGGTAAGAAGGTGGTCACTCCTCTAGTGCGAGAGCTAGGGCCAAAGGCGGAGCCAAAGGTTGCCACCCACTACCTTGACAACGATGACGGCAACGAGGACGAGTACAAGGGCAACGGGGGCGACGAGGATGATGGCGAGGACGATGATGTTGAGGTACAACGGACACCTCAGTAGAACCTTTAGGCTGAGGTAAGGACTAGTTCTGATAAGAATTGTGGATAATATCTTATTTATATTCAACATTTAATTATTCAAATTTGCTTGTAATGTTCTAATTTTTTGTTATATTTTTCTTATCAGGTAAAAAAAAAAGAAATGCAAATGTCAATGCACTTCCAGAGGGGATGAGGATCAAAGTGCATATCAATGAAGTTGGAGAAGATCCAGATTATCCTCCTTTCACTAGCAGACTATTTAGGATGGTAAAAGAGCCCGTCCCCTTTTCTTAGTTTGACTAGAGGAGGGTCCTGTAACGACCTGATTTCCGAGTCCCTACGAGACACGAGAATCGGACCGACTCGACTAATCCCAAGACCTAGTCGTCCAACGAGGAAGTAACAAAAAGAGCAGTAAAATAAACCACATTCAACATGAAATATAACTAGTAGTAACAAAATACAGCATGTACCACCACAACACTAGAACAACATTTATAACATAACAAGAACTGCGGGTAAAGAAAAGTACAGAGAGTAACAAAAATTACTCACTACAGTGGAAACAAAAGGGGTACAAAAGAACAGTAGTAACTCTACTGGACCCTACTCTGGCCAGCGTCCTCTGCAGCCGCTGATCCTGGCTACTCAACACCTGGTTCTGAAAAGTAACGAGTGTAACATGTCAGCGAAACGCTGAGTAGAGTGGCAGCTAAACTAAAGAAGCAGTAAGGTGTACAGTAGCTATTTTATTTTCTTTTTTCCTTTATTTACGTCTTTCTATCGTTTCACAATTTATCTATTTCTCAGATCCTTCACTTGATCTCGAATGTTCCTTGTGGGAATGATCTTGATTGCAGTCTTTTCCGAACAGTAGAAGTAGCACGTGGTGCTCTCCTGGCCGGGAGAGTCCCCCGTGGTGATCCTACTCTCAGTCAACACCCCAAGGTCATGGACAGACGTAACGGTGACTACGGCACGCGTGATAAACGCGCAAGTAGCTAACCCGCACTGGCACGCGGTCAGTCGTTTCCGTTAACGGGTGCGCCCAAAGCACAGCACGGAACCAGTACAGGGCAGAGCCCTCTCAGTAACAGGGGTCCAACCCCTCCACAGTAACTAAACAGGGGCCTTCCCCTCCACAGTCCGCGCACCCTCACCTGACTACCCTGGTTTGCCCAGTGGGCCTAACAAGTCGGTGTAGGTGAGCTAGCAGAACCTCGGGGCCCATGGGTTTGCTAGTACTCGCCCTACACTAGTAGCTCTCCTCGATACTGCGTACACGAGGGCCAGCAAGTCGGTACAAAGTGGCTAGACCTAACCCCAGGTCCCTGGGGCGGCTAGCTCCGCTCTGCACTAAATAGGGGGACAGTCTCTCTCCTTGGTACTCCGTACTCAAGGGCCAGCTCACTTCCCCAATTCTATTCCATTCACTTTCAAGGAGTTCTACTCCTAATTTCCCGTAGGGTTCCAGCTCTTTTCACTCAGCACATTCAGGTTTCACCTTTCCAGTTTCACGTTCATACATCCCATGTTCTCAATCATGGTCATTTATTCATAACAGGCAGCTGTTAAACCAATTTACAGGCAGCTATTATTTCCTTTCCACATTTTCCAAGACTGCAATATGTATATTCATTTCGCTAGTTTTTCAGCCCTAGGATTCATACCGTACCCTAGGATCTATCATTCCATCTAGTTTTCCAGCCCTAGGATTCATGCAACACCCTAGGATCTACCATTCATTCTAATTTCTCATTCCTAGGATTCATGCAATGTCCTAGGTTCTAATTATGGTTCAAAAATTTAACAGATTATACTAATAAACTTAAAAGCCACTCTACCAGTTACAACAGGAGTATTGGGGGCGTGGTCGGGAATCCCGCGTGCCTCCCAACCCCCGAGACTGCAATGGAACGGGGTCCTATCACAAGGATCAAACACAAGGAGTTTCTCAAAACAATATCTAATCACTGTAGATGGTAGAGGATTTAATTCCGAAAAGAACGCAACTCGAAATGCGGAAAACGGACTCCGAACGGGCCCTAAGCGGGTCGAAAACGACGAAACAGTGCAAAATCAGACGTCTGGAACTTCTTCCAGATGTCTTAAAAATAGGGATTAGATGGTACCTTGTCATGCGTAGTCTCTCAAACGTCCAGAAACCTGCGGGGGCATCTGGCCTAGTTCCTAGACGTTCGATGGTCACCCCGGACGTCTGGAAGTCTTTCCCATCGTCTGGCACTGCAGTCAGACGTCTGATTCGCGTTGGATGCGAATCTCAGAACCTGCGCGTACCCATTCCTCGCTCTCAGTACGGACGGTCGAAGAGAAGGAGGAAGTACGGAAATAACTTACCTTTCAGATGTCTGGACAGTCCTCCAGACGTCTTCCCCGTCGTCTGGTTGGATTCCCAGATGTCTGATTTTGGAAAATTTTCCAGAATCAGAGCGCGACTCGCCCTCCGTCCGTGACGCACGGCCGCACCGCGCCTCGTCCGCCTGCTGCTCAAGTTGCAGCAGGCCTCCCGCGTCACCCCGCGTCTGCTGATCCCTCACCGACCGGCTCTAGCAACCCTGGTAAGCTCGCCCTCACGGTCGAGCGCCTCCTCCCTCGCGCAGCACCTCCTCCCGCACTCACCGCGGCTGCCGCCGCCGCCGCTCGCTCGTGCTCGCACTCGCTGGAAGAAGAAGAAGGAGGAGCGGAGGTGATGAGAGTGAGGGAGAGGGCCCTTTTAAAGCCGCACGGGGAGAGAGAGCGAGAGAGAGGGGCGCAGCCTGCGCCCGCAGGAGGAGAGGGAAAAAGACGTCGCAGGTCTGCGGGAGCGCAGACGAAATCGCGCGTGCCGCAGAAAACGAATCCCAGACATCTAGAATGGGTTCCAGACGTCTGGTCAGACGTCTGGGCCACCTCCAAGACGTCTTAAAATACGTCTTGAAGCCGTGTTCGTAACAGGTCCCAAAGGAGGTGAAGAGGTAGCTTATTCATAAGATGAAGCTCAATAATTTTTAACACACACATATATATATAAGTTTAGTTTGAGGATATTTAATTCGTTTTTATCATTTTTTAATATAGATGATTTTTTTATTAGGGGTGACGATCCGAATTTCACCAAGTATACCCTCAATAATGTTGCGAGACGACATCATGATTGGAAGATGACGACGAAGAGACAGGTGAAATATGTAATATTATCAACTTTTGTAATATTTACTTAATGAATTTCTTTTGACATTTTATTTGTATGATTGAGTTTTATAATAAAATGTCATCACATGAGGAGGCATTGAGTAACATGCTTCCTACAGTATTAGTAGATGTATGGAAAGATTATTGTGAGCATTGGATTAAGCCTGAGACGGAGGTAAATATAAATACTTCGAAGGGTATTTTGTAATAAATAATTTAATTATTTTCTCATTATAATATGTTATACGTGCAGGATTAGGCGAAAAAGAACAAGGTCAATAGGCTCAAAGCTCTACCACAGACCCACTATTTAGGTCGAATGAGTATAGATAAAATTAAGGTAAAATATGTAAGTAATTCCTTATTATTTCACTTCTATATTTTTAATTAAAGTTTTAGTTATTAGTATTATTTGCAATTTGAAATATATTTACAGGCACATTCACATGATGGTGCTATGCTAGATCGAGTTGGTGTCTAGAGATTACTCATAGCAAGGTCACCACTAACGACGGGCGGACATGGATACATGAGACATACTAGACGAAACATGTAACATTTAATTATCAATTTATTTAAATTTTATACTTATTTTTATATGACATTAAATTATTGAGTGTAATTTAATTTGTAATTTGTAGGGAGAAATGATGAACTTAATCAATCCCTCTGCTTCGGATGCCTCCTTTAGGACTTAGTAGTAGCCTCCTATGGCACCTCAGGAGGCTTTTAGGAGTGTCATGCCTCTGGAGCATGGAGGCTTCATTCATAGTGGGGGGAAGAGTTAGACAATCTCCTGCTGGTATGGGTGGAAGAGGTCATCGTCAATAGTCGTTGTCGAGCAGCTACAGATAAAAGTTCATATGCTGCAGTAGGAAAATCAGCAAACTTAACTCCTCCATAATGTCGCCTCACAGCTCGAGCAGCAAACTCAAGCTTGGCAAGATGCTAAGCAATTCATGGAGCAGCAGAGGTAGGCGATGGAGTAGCAGAGAGCGGAGATGTAGGAGTTGATGACATTTCTATGGGGCAGCGAAGATGCGGATCACACTTCTTATCACTACCTACTTTGCAGAGATGACGACGACTTCGGTGGTGGTGGAGCAGGACACGGGGTAGGAGCTATGGGATAGGTTTACATTACTGTTGTATTTACTTAGCTAAGTTCATATGTATTTCTCTTAGTTAGGTTCATATTTGTATTAGTTATATGTTTATTTTGACATTATGACATATCTCTTTTGATTAGTGTGAAACTATTTTCTATTGTTCTATATTGTGATATGTCAACTACTTTCGATTAGCATTTGTAGGTATTATAGATTAACACATCTATAATACCTACATTTTGAATAATTAAAAAAAAAATAACGTTCTATATGCGACAATTTTAAGTAGAAATCCTCGTGTATACTCATTCAACAATGGCTATTAAACCGTCGTCTAATATAATCACCTCGTTCAAAATGTACATGGGCCTTCTCCGATGGTCCTTTACATGACGTTTGGTTTGGAAACTGTTGTGTAGTGAAATAAACAATGGTTAGAAAATTGTCATGTAATGTTAATGTGGGAATAAACTACAGACAAACTAATGGAATAAATGACGGTTATCGACTCATTGTTAAGCACCATAAACGACGGTTTGATGATAAATCGCCGTGTAAATTATATGAATAATGGTTATATAAACCATCATCTATTATTTAGTATATACAATGGTTATCTAATGTAACCATTGTATATACAATAATGCGACACACCCTTTCTCGATTGCATTATACAACAATTTTAAATGTTTATGAGATGGTTTTGAACCATCATGAAAAGCAGTCATTCCTGTAGTGGTAGTTCTGTCCTTATTGAGCCGTTTGGCTCATCCCTATTATTATGACTCATTTTCAGGTCTCGATGCTGTGGAGAGGTACGCTCTACATGAGCAGGTTAGAGTAGGTTTTGCTAGTGCAGGTGAGGCACCGCTCTTATAGGGCGCTCTGGGGCATGAGGGCCCGGATGGAGGAGCTTCAGGTTTTGGTCCAAATATAGGATCTGATTGCACAGCAATCATAGGTCCTAATTTACTCGAATTAAGTTAGATCTTAGCTTAACCTAGGAATAATGCATGCATAAGTATCTTATTTTGCATCATAGTCGATTTGATAGCTTTGTAAATAATAATGCCATATTATGTTCTAATTGAGAGGTAATAATAATTGCAGGTAATTCGGGACTGCAGATGATAAATCCAACCATACAGACCTGCTCAGAATGACGATGGGAGTCTAATGCTTCTGAGATCGTCTTGATCAGACTCCTATAGCATCCTATGGAGTTTGCGGAAGAGCAGAGGCCAAGAGGCAAGAAGGTGAAAAATCGAACCTCAGATGCCATATCCAACCGTATGGATGGATTCAGATCAACGATCGTAGTCCAACGGTGTAAAAATCAACCTGATCAGAGCTTTGTAGCACCATTTACAAGCAAAGAAGATGGACGTCTATGATGGCACCATGTGGTGCCATCATAGCCACCCAAGGCAGCGACCCTAACTACTGAAGGGAAATATTAGGCCTTTGGATCGTCATCCAATGGCCACGATGTGGCTGCGTCACTCCTCTTCTACGTGCCTCATCAAAGGAGCTCACCTCAGCCATTGCATCTCCATCCAATGGCTGAGAGCAGTTGAGCAGGAAATAGAAAGCGCGACAATCCACGCACCTGGGACATTGCTTAACATGCTTGAACAAGAGTGAATGACGCATGTTTGAATCACACGATGCACGAAATCAAGGGCACAGAGCATGCGAGCAAAATCCAAGCATCGGATCTTTAATCGATGGTGATGGCGCGAGCGCTTGGTGCGACGATGAGTGTTGGATTGACATGTGCAAGATGATGCGTGACTGAATGTCCCTGCACACGCGCACACGCGCCTTGAAATTCAAAGGCGGTGGGCACGAGTCTTTTAATCCAAGCGTGGAACAGGCGTTTAAAAATGAAGTTGGTATGAGAGCGTGCGTGCATGACCGCGCGATCGTGATTTGAAGGCCTAGTGCATGCCACCTGTCAGCACACGGTTGAATCCGCATGTATCAGGCCCGATTGAGGTGATTTGAGGACGTGATTTGATCCGTTGATCTCCCAATCGACGAATTTGATTGCCCTAAGGTTGTTGCACGATTTGGAGGGTCAAATACCAGCTTTGCCCCTCATTTTGACTATAAAAGGACCCCAAGGGCACCCATATGAAGCAATCTCTCCTCCAGCATCTCCTCCATCTCTTCCAGACACCTTCAAGCTCCTTTGGCTCCCTCTTCCTCTAAAGCTTCCACCAAGCCCACTTTGGTGCACTACTGTTGCTCTCCCCAACCTTTCTAAAATCTCTCCAAAAGGCTACCAAGGACCACCCTTGGTGCCCTTATTCTCGTAGTTTAGATAGTTATTTTAATTCCAGCAATGCATGTTTTAGTTCTAGCTATTTAGCTATAGACTAATTGCAACTCATGATCAATCAATTGCCTACTTTGCTTTATATATTGTGATTAGTATTTAGTTAGTAATTCTAAATTAGTTTTAAGATCAAATTATTTTCTACCTCCTGTGTTCGACTGGGACTCACATCTCATTACACTTTATTTGCTTCGATGTGTTTTCAGGCTATACTATGACGGAATTATTCAAAAACATGATTTCACGGACAAACAGGACCTTATCACTGAAGAGTGGCTAGAGGCCTTGTCTGACTTGGTCACCGTAGCCTGCCTCCTCCATTCGATGATTTACTGGGCCAGATATACTTTGGATGGATGGCATGCTCTTTAGACTTAGCTTTTATTTCTTTTGTTTGCCCCTTTTTGGTATGTAACGTGATATGAATGGATGAGCCTAGTTTTGTTATAGACTTGTATATGAATAACTTTTGGATAGTTTAACAAGTTTGTACATATTGAACTATTCCCTTTTGTAAATGTTAAATGTATCCAAAGTAGGCTACTTGGTGGTTTTTGTAAATATTAAGCAGTGATGAAATGACATGCTCGTGGCTATGCTTGTGTGGTCTTGATGGTTTTTCTTACCTTTACCATTTTTTTTGGTTTTGGGGTGTGCCTGCTTGTTTTATTTTCATGACTATTGCTTTGTATGTTTGGATTGTGGGGTGTACTCACTTTTTATTTGTGATATACATTGCACAGGTCTTCCTTTCAGGTATAAGATTTTGGAAAATGTTGGGGAAATGGGGGAAACTCTGTCGGATTTTTGCCAGGTTTTAGCCCCTTAGTTTTATATGGTTTCCCTACTTGTACCCTTTTTAATGGACTTTATTACCCTAACTAACTCAGTAATTGAGACCTGGGCGTCGTTACACCTGCTAATCTACACCGAAATCGTTGGATGATTAGCGGGGCATGACATTTATTCATCATGTTCTTCTTGCTCTTGTAGTGTTCTTGAATATTCTTGTTCTTTTTGTTCTCCACATGCACATCCACACATACACACACTCACCACCCACTATCCACCCACGCCACCATCTTTTCTCACTTTAGCACCACCACCACATGCTTAACATCATCTACACCACCACCAAACACTCGACCACCCTCATGCCATCCACCTTCACCTCACTATCCACGTCCATGCTACAAACCACAATTTAATGACTTATCCACCACCACTTAAATCACTATCCTATCACCACTATTCCAACACCACCAACCTTATACACTCACTTTACTCCACCACCACCCTTTTCACACCACCACCTTCTCATCACCCTCTATATCCTCTATTCACTTCCACACACATCCACTATCATGCTCATACATCCACCACCAACATCTCCATTCACCACGACCACGACCAACCATTCCCTATCCATACCCCTCTACCATCCATCATACAACACCATCTACACCACTACCAATCTCACAGCAACTACTCACAACTACCACTTTTGTAGTGACGTGTTACGGACACGTTTGTTTAAGAATGCCGTTGTAGATTGCGTTCGCACATCGGTTTTGAATAAAGAAATGGACGTGAGTCTGAGTGTCAAACACAGGGAGGCGTGAAAATCGGATTTTTTGTCACTTCGTTGTCACGGAAATGGCGGGTTTTGCTTGCGAGAAAATGCGGGAAAAGAGAAACGAGTGAGGGGGAGAGAGAGAGTAGGGTTAGAATCTTTTGATCATGTCATTCATGCAACTCACGATAAGGAAAAAACTTGGTAAAAAAAAAGGAGCGACAATAGCTAGAAAAGAAACATCTTCATTTAACATGCAATTTAAGTTTTTGTAAATACAACCATAGACAAATGTTTAAGCTAAAGTAAAGTAATGCTAAGACAGAGAGAGAGAGAAAGGAGACGGCAAGGCGGCCACAGTGGTGGAGGAGGGCTCCATCGGCGGTTCGTCGTCTCCGGCGATTACAAAAGGGTGCTAAGGGTAGCTAGGAGTAGGGTAGAAGACTTGCAAGGGAATTGAATGTTGTAAGGGGTTTATATAGGAGGAAGGGCTTTTTAAATGAAGTAGGGGCTTTAACGACGTTCGAGACGTTGCTAAACCCATGCTAAAACCATCGGTGTAGCCTCCTTGCCTGCCGGTCCTCCGCGTGCGCCGTCTTCTTCTCCTTTGCGATCCGTGTGCGTGCCTTGAGGGCCGTCCGATCGAAGGTCGGACGGTTGAGTTTGCGTGGAGGGCGTGCTCGCGGATCGTGCTTGCGCAGCGTGCGCGTCTGGAATGAGTGCACACGATCGTGCCGCGTGCCTTCATCCGCTCACTCTACGCGTGAATCAACGATCGAATTCCAGCTGCGCGTGCCTTCGCCCTAGATTGCGCTTCGACGCGGTTCGAACCCTCGCCTCTCAATGCGAGGTCTAGGTGCGGACCGTTGTGTTGCGACCTGCAGATGGTCGCGGTGATGAAATCGAGCGAGGTGCGGGTCGACCGTTGGATGAGAATCCAATGGTTCGAATCTGAGGGCGCGTGTTGATGAGGTGCGCCACGGGTGCGGGCACACCAGATGCTGCCACGTGGCCGCCTGTGGGCCGTTGATCATTAGATCAATGGCAAGAACTTCATAGGCTAGTTGCGGGAGCTCCGGATGTCGGATTTGATCGATTTTGAATCTGTTGGGCTCCGTTCGTCGTTCTGAATCCATGTGTGCGGTCCGATCTCTCATCTGAGGCTTGTCTTGACATGAACTTGTACAAATGGCAATTAACACTCATTATAAGCAATCTCAATGTACATTGCATGCAATGCTCCCATGCCCATTTATGATGTGTTATTTGTGTATGTTACCCTTAAGATAAATCCCTATTGGTAGAATTATCACAATAAGATACAGCGTTATCATACCCCCATGCTTACTCCTTGCTAGTCTCTAGTAAGGTTCATCCTAGTCGTTATTCTCAGTTAGAATTCAGGAATTGATTACTTAGACATTTTGTTACTTGTTAATAGGAGGAAATATACTAAGATCTTGACCTACAGAGACTAAACAGTGCCCGGGTGTCGGCCAAAATGTGAATTGCCCAAATCCTTGCTTTAAGGCATATATATATTTTCTTTTTCATCTTTTCTCATTTTTTTGGATTTTTGGAGTTGAGAGTGTGTTGGTAACTTTTTATGGCTACCCAACCCATCCAAAACTCGAAAAAGACTCTAAGTGCTAAGCATCTTGGTGTGAAGATTGTGATAGACTCACTCAATGGTAATTCAGACAGACTTTGGGTTTCTACACCCCTAGGTGACTGGAAAAGGAAGTGTTTGCTTGAAGGTGTATCTGTCCGATCGGTAGCTTTCTCCCTACTTTTATTTTATTTGGGGTCAACACAAGGGTGCTTCCAGTGTATATCTCCTTGGATTGCTCTACTTCCTCTCTTCTTCCTTAAGTGTTTGGACCTTTTTGTGCATTTAGTGAGCTAGGCTCTGGACAACCAGCCAATGGGCTGTTACCCACGATCACTTGCCAATCATACCCGTGCGGTGAAGTGTGGCTTATTTTGTTCTTTTTTCTTCTTTTCTTTCTTTTTTTTTTTTAGTAGGTGGCTTCCTTGATCTCAAATTTACTTAGAGGCAATAAGAGGAAAGTGATCCTGTGGCTTAGCTCTAGATAACCGGCCAATGGGCTATTACCCACGACAAGTTGCCAGCCATACCACCCTAGAAGATTCTTTAGCTACCCAATTTCTGTCAGAATCTCCAAAGAGTGAGTCAGTATAAGTCGTATACTTATCACCCTATTTTATTGGTGGATTAAAATAAATTAAGGTTGCAAGGATTCGAAGCTAAATCCATATTTTAACAGACACCAAGGCTGATTAAGCCTGAAATCCTGAAAAGTCTAAGTGTTCAGGTTCTTTTCATATTATTTTCCACTGTTGACAAGTTCCTAATACCTAAGTTTTTCTTCCTAAATTCATCATTTTATTTTATTGTATTTTATTTTATTTTATTTAGATTGATAAAATGAACTCAGAACATGCAAATTACCACCCCTCTATGCTTAAGTTGGACAATGTCCTCATTGATAGATAAATCGATGCAACGGGGGTTCAGAAAGAAATTTCCTGAGTGATGCAATATACCTGATCAGTCTGAATCTTTTGGGTTACCTCCCAGGAAGCGCTGAGTTTAACGCCTCCAGCTGGGCGATGCTTCGTGTCAGCCCTCAATGAGGGTGACAACCTCCTTTGGGGGAACTTGGGCAAGGAAGTGCTTCAATTTCTGATCGTTTACCGTGAAGGTATGCCCAGTGTTTGGATTTGCAATTTCAACTGCCCCATTGGAATAGGGTTTGACCACCCGATATGGTCCCGTCCACTTGGATTTAAGCTTCCCAGGAAAGAGTCTGAGTCAGGCGTCAAAAAGCCAGACTTGCTGGTTGGGCTCAAAGGTCTTTCTATGGATGAGTCGGTCGTGGATGGCTTTCATCTTTTCCTTGTAAAGTCGATTATTCTCAAAGGCATCCCGACGAATTTCCTCGAGCTCGGAGAGTTGGAGCGTCCTCTATGCACCGGTTATCTGAGAATCCATGTTACATTGCTTAATAGCCCAGTAAGCCTGGTGTTTCAACTCGACAGGAAGGTGGCAAGCTTTGCCAAAGACCAGGAGATAAGGCGACATGCCTATCGAGGTCTTGAAAGTGGTCCTGTATGCCCATAAGGCATCATCTAGTCGTGTGGACCAATCCTTCCTGTCAGGTCTCACGGTCTTTTGCAGAATATTCTTGATCTGCCTGTTGGAGACCTCAGTCTACCCGTTGGTTTGCGGATGATATGAGTGGCAATGTGGTGAGTAACCCCGTATTTTCTGAGGAAGGCACGAAATTGGACGTGGATAAAGTGACTTCCACCATCACTGATCATGGCCTTCGGTATTCCAAACCGAGAAAAGATGTTTTGCTTAACAAAGTCTATGACAGCCTTATGATCGCATCGACGGGTGGCGACGGCTTCAACCCATTTTGAGACATAGTTTACTGAGACTAAGATGTACTCAAAGCCGTTGGATGGTGGGAAGGGACCCATGAAATCGATGCCATAAACGTCAAAGATCTCGACGATCAAAATGGGCTGGAGGGGCATCATGTCTTTCCTGGTCATCTTCATAATTGAGTATTTCAGGGGGTGAAGTCTCGGGAGGAGTCGGTAATTTGGGCTCTTGGGTTTTAGTGCTGCTTCTTAAGGTCACCGCATTTGCAGAGGCATTGGGACCATGGGTTGATCCTTGAGAGGAAGAGGAAGAAGAAGCACTGAACCCAGGGGTGTTTGTGGAGCTGGCTGGACCATGTGGGCTTGCCCGGGATTACCTTAGAACCCTTGCGAATTGGGGCCTCTGTTAATCACGTTTCACGGGTTCGGTTATGGCTGAGAAGGAAGGGATGCTTGTTGTTTACAATCCAACAGTTGGCTCAATGTCCCTTCGCTAAAGCTATTTCCTCTTGGTGTTTTTGGTTCATTTCAGCCATCATTTTTATCAAGGAGTTCATTTGGTTTTGTGGGGGAGGGGCCACCCTATTTGGGTTATAGGGGGGTCTAACTGGTGGACCTTGCTGATAGGAGGTCGAGTTTGCTGATGGTTTGGCCTGGGCTGGTTCTGAAATTGGTTTGGCTTCTGGTTCGTCCAAGCGAAGTTTGGGTGATTACGCCATCCGACGTTGTAGGTGTTGGAGAAGGGGTCAGGTTTGGAATATCCTTGGATAGCCTGGACATCTTCAAAGATAGAAGGTGTCGAGGGAGAGGGAAGAGGATAATCAGGGGTTGAGGGAGCAAAGGTCCCTCCCTGGAACATAGTCAGGGGTTGTTCCAGGTGCATTTGGCTTAGTGGCTGGACCAGGTCTACGTTGTGAGCTCCCTTTGCTAGGGAGAGTCTGTAGCGGGTTCATAGTTTGGTTCAGCAGTTCATCTATTTTCTTATCTACCAATTCCACTCGATCCAATTTCTTAGCAATGATATCCATGTCAACTGTTCCAGAATTCGCTTGTACCTCATAGATCCCACCACAGGGTTGACTGGATCGACTAAACTAGGTCATGGAGGCATTGTTGAGCGAATTTTTGCTCATAGACTCGAAGAGCTCAAGCGCGCTCTCCTCATCTTTGTTTAGGAAGTTTCCTCTGCATGAGGCATCGACGAAGTTCCGAAGGTTGCTATCCAGACCGTGGTAGAAGATCTGGGCCAATTGCCACCTCGGAACCTCATGGTGTGGGCATTTCCTCAATAATTCGTTAAATCTTTCCCACACTTCATGGAACTGTTCCTCGCCCTGGAGTGTAAAGGTGGTAAATTAAAGGTCAATTTAGCATAAAAGTTTAAAAAGTGGGTCCACACTGATTGAATCAGGGTTTTACGTATTTTAAGGGCAAAAATAGACTTAAAACTTTGATTGTCAAACCCACTTAAATTGAAGAGGTTCTGGTTAGGATAAAATTAATCTAAACCTTCTAAAATTCATAAGAAAATATTCTAAGAGGTTTGGTACCTTTGGTTTGACCATCTGAATTCATTTTGACCTAGAGGAAAGTTTCAGATAGGAATTTACCCTAATTTGGGCTTCTGTGCAATTTATCTAGTCAAACATGATCAAAACTCAAATCCAAGTTCACCATTAGATTTCTTGGGTCCAAATTAGGGTAACATCAAAATTTGGGTCCAATCAGAGTCCATCTTGACCTAGTTTGTAATTTAGTCCCTAAAAACTATGTTTGTCTCATTAAACCCCTAGGTTTCAACTTTATTGCAAATGAGTCCCTAACTTTATCATCATTCTTGCAATTTGATCCCTACTACCATTGGCGGTGGGAACACACCTGCAGTGAGATTCGAGGGAGGATTCCTCCCTTAAATCAGATCCAAATCCCTCGAAATTTGAAGGGATTGATCTAGAAGTGATTCCCAATCGACCGAACCACTTCAGGAATCCTAAGCCGATCCCTAGAGCTCAGGTGAGCTCGAGAAAAATTTGGAAACTTCTTCCCTTGAAACCTCAGTCAATCATGGCCATTCCTTGATTTAGAGTTTGATTTGAGCTCTATAAATAGCCCTCGAGTTCCCATCGTCCTCCTTAGTCAAGGATAGGCCAAGAAACACCTCTCGTCTCCTTCTCCGGCGAACTACACCTTTAGCTCTGACAACTGCCTTTGTCCTCCTTCGGTTGTCCAACCATCAAATTGGATGGCCCTCTACCTTCGTTTCTCTCTTCCACCTCTCGCTGATCAAAGTAGAGGTCCCCTATGCCCTCGTCATCACCGATCTCCCTCACTGTTGTTCTCATCTTCTCCGACTTTGACCCATCAACGACAGACGACTCCACCCTCTTTCTCCCTCCCTACGTCTCTCTTCTCTCTTCCTCTCACCCCCTGCTTCTTTCTACACCCTTAGTTTCTAAGACTGACCACTAGATCACCCTCACCACCTTCGCCTTCCCCACGTCCAGCATGAGTTCCGGCGAGCTCACGCCAGCACCACACTCCACCAAACAACCCTCCATCATGACCCAAAGCTCCACCACACCTCCATCTTCAAAACCCCTCAACCAATTTTGCCTCACCACCACCCAAATGCTCAATTGAACACCACACTCTTTGCTCGCCCTTTCCGACGTCGACAGACCTCCTACCACCACCAAATGCCCTCAAACCACCGCCACTGCACTTGCCACCTTCTGTGAAACTTTTGAACGTGTTTGACAGGGCAACAAGGCTATTTAATTGCTTTTAGGTACTGACCGGAGTTCACTGCCACCACCGTATTCTCCGATGTCGCTTGCCTCTCTCCGGCCTTCATTCGACCTGTTGTGGCTTGCAATCGACACAGCTTCAATTTTCGAAGCTCCCTAGATCCACAATTGAAGTAGCAAGCAGCAGCTGTGCCCCAATTCCTCGAAGCCTTCCACTGCAGCATGTGAGGAGTTTATGCGAAGGTAGTTGCAGATCTTAGTCCCACATCGTGTGGGACAAAAACTCGTGTAGCACATAAAAAAGCCAAACGTGCTAAAGCCCCTTCGCCCAAGACATGGGGGTCGAGTCCCCTTCCCACGCACACCCACACACTCCTCACTCGCGACCCACGTTTGCAGGTTTGGACCCCTATTCGCGATCCGTATACTCGGTTACTGTTCACTTGGGTTTGAGCTTGAGAGAGAGAGAGAGAGAGATCTGAGGAGGGAAGGGGGTTTTGCACTATAGCACTTTGGGATTCGTGCCCCCTCCTTGCTCAACACTTAGCCATTCTTGAGCTCTCTGTTGAGCCGTGCCTCTGTGCTGTGCTTGTGACTTGGTTCTTCTGAGGCCTTGAGAGATAAGGCGTTTAAGCCTTGGTCTTGATGTCTGAGTTGGTTGGCCCTTGTGCTTGCTTTGGTTTTGTTACTGTGGATTCATTGAGTTGTCATGAATATTTGGTTGTGGTTACTGGTCAAATATTTGAGTTCGATTAGAGCTTAAATTATAGGGTTAATTTGGTGGTGTCAACCACTATTTTTACCCCATTCCTTTTTTGCTTTGATACCTGACATTCTGAGATACATTTCTAACATATATTGCGTATCATTTTGGCTATTTGATTCACTTGCATTACTATTTTTGATAATTGTGATTAGTGGATTGATTTGCTTAACTTGCTCCTTGCGAACAACCTCAGACTCACAATTTTCGAGCTTCTAAATTTAAATGTCGATTAGATTTTCATCGCTACACTACGATGCGATATTTTCCTAGATACAATGATTTTCAATTCAACATTCGTTCTACTACATTTGTATAATCAAACAAAAGACCAAAAAAAATAGTATAGGTTGTTCGTATATTTCTTACTTTCACATAACCAACAAACGACTAAAAGAATTGCAAATGCCAAAATATAAAAAGAAAATAAATTGACCTAAGTGGAGTTATAACAAAAGAGTGTTTTCCCAACTTTGCCTCCTATGGATTGACTAAGATTCACCATAACCACTTTCAAATTGATTCATGTTTCCCATTATAAATGTTATGGTTTGTGATTAAGCACACTAAAGTGCAACGGTAAAGGTTGTTAAATTCTAATTTGTGCAGAGTCACTAATCAATGGCATACTCAAGCTGAACGAGGGGAGGAACTTCTTGCCAGCACGTCATCACGTAATTCGACTCATGGCGAAGAGGTCCTAATTAGGGGAGGTGTTGACAAAGTTGAAGATTTACCTCATGTCACTAGCATTGATGGAGGTGAGGTAAGATTGGAGGATGTT
Organism: Thalassia testudinum; assembly: GCA_037157565.1. Classification (NCBI taxonomy): domain Eukaryota; kingdom Viridiplantae; phylum Streptophyta; class Magnoliopsida; order Alismatales; family Hydrocharitaceae; genus Thalassia; species Thalassia testudinum. Next base: position 15,130,175 of record JAZHRO010000015.1, on the reverse strand, counting down.
AGAATGAGAGAGAGAGCGATGATGGTTTGGATATAAGTACCTTTATCCATAGCGAAGAAGGAACATAGGATGGGGAGGAAGGGTCTCATCATCGTACAATTGAAGTGGAGGTCGAATTGAGGGAGAAACCCAAAGGAGAATAACTTGAGGAAAGTGATGATCCTCTTGACCCATCAAGATCGATAAAAGAGTGTGCAGGTAATTTCTTTGTACCTTCTTTTTCTATGTAAGGAAATGAGCAACATCTTAGTTCCTTAGGTTGATTGATCTTCATAAACCATGGTACTTTTAGTAGCATGAAATCCAAACTTAGTTCCGTAGGTTAGTTCCTTGGGTTAGATGTCTTTTACATAGAGAAGACAGATCTTGTAACTTATGAACCTATTGTAGGCAGCATGATATATCTGCATAAGCATATATAGTTTACTTGTTTTGTAGGCACCATGTAACAAAGCACTCATAAGCCTATTGTAGGCACAATGTAACAAAGCATTTAGTAGTCTATTCACAAAAGTTAATATAAGCATATGTAAATACCATGATATATCTGCATAAACTTGCTGTAGGCACCATGATATAGCTGCCTACTTTGCTGTATGCACAATGATATGCACAACTCATATATGAAATATAGTCATATGTAACTCATGTTGCTGTGGGTACCAGGATATATCAGCCTAAATCCTGTTATAGGTACCATGATAGATGTAACTCATATCTTTGCCTATTATACTCATATGAAATTCATACTACTGTAAGCACCAAGATTTATCTGCCTCACTTTGCTTTAGGCACTAATAATATATGCAAGTAAATGATGCTGCTACAAGCACCATGAAATCTAGCTTAATGTTGCTATAGGCACCTTTATTTAGTCATCTCCGTAACCCACCTGCATCACATTTTCAAATTCTATCGTTGGTAAAAATTAACGTAGGTAGTACAAATAATTGGATTGAAACCTTCAATGAAGATGAGCAAAAGGAGAAAGTAGTATAGGACTTACCGGAAGCATAGACAACAAAGGAGAAGAAAAAGAGGAGGAAGAAAAGTAAGAAGAGGAGGAGAGAAAATGAATTAAAACAACTCATCAAAGACACAAAGAATAGAGACAATGCACATGTCATAGTTGAGGAATGCAAAATTGTGAAGGGAAGGAGTGAGAAGAAGAGAAGGAGAATGGAAATTCAGGTGGAACAAGGAGTGCAAATCAGTAAAAATAAAGAAAAGGAAGGGGGGTCTCAGTGGAAGATAGTTAAGTCAGGAGGAGAAGGTGTGCGAGAGATAGTGCTGATACCACCTCCTCAAGTTGACATAAGGGAGAAAGTAAATCAGGACTTGGTAATCGTAAATCATCAAAGGAGAGGAAAAAGAAAGGAAGGCTGGAAAAGAAAATAGAGGATGATGATGAGGAATTTAAAATTGAGAATGAGCAATTGTCGGAGAAAGAGGAAAGTGGGGATTGGAGGAAGCTAAACGCACGATGTTCATATAAGAACTTTGAGGATATATATCTGAAATAGTGCCCCACACATCTTAAATGAACGTTCATGGAAACACCATTTGCAAGCATTGCGAGGGATAAATATCCCAAAAAGGACCTTCAACTTTACCATCAGTTACTCTATTGCTATGATAAGAGGAGTCATTTAGAATTGGACGAAGGATGTTGAAGTTCTTGCCAAAGCATGTTGCACACATAACAGGGCTTCAATTAGATGGAGAGAAAGTTCTATTTGATGTTGAGAGTAGTGAGAGGGGAGATTTTATTAAGAAACACTTCCCCGCTGACAGAGTGACAATGTTTAATGCAAAGATAACACTTAATAAACTATTGTAGTTGAAGAGGACAGGTGTTAATAGGCAAGTTGTTAGGAAGGAGCAACTGTAGCTGTTGGTGCTTATTTGTTTGAGTTCATTTTTGTTTTTCACATGGGAACCATAACAAATACAACAGTTCTTCCGTTATGTGATGAGGTTGGAGGTACTGCACAAGTATGCCTGGGTATGAGTAATTCACGAACACATTCATTCGTCATTGAAGTATACACTAAACAACATTGCGGAGGGGAGGAACTATGGTTACTTAAAAGGGTGTACTCCTTTGTTGCTAGTAAGTATTACAAATAAACTTAGTTTTAAGGGGTCCCGAATTTCTAAATAAACTTAGCTTTAATTGAATTAGTGCTTTTAGTAAGCTATTATTACTATGCATTGGATAGTACTGGTTGAGAAATAGTATTTTTGCAGATATGGTTGTGTGAGAATGTAACATTGGAAAGACCAATGAACGAAGATGCATATTGATAAACGCCAGTTTATTATCAATCTTATGCCTTAGAACACACCTAGCTCTTAGGATTTTAACTCCACAATTAGGTTTTTGGGCTACATTTAGGCATTCTCCTAGGATAGGCATGCCTTGCATTATTTTTGTTATTTTACATCTTTATTTGAGTGTCAGGGATAAATAGAAAATCAGATCCCACAAACCCTGGCACTAAGAAAGGCTGAAGAAGACCAATTCAGCTGGATCTCAGCTAAACCCAACCCACCTTAGCTGGATTCCAACTCATTCCAGCTCAACTTAGTTGGGGTCAGCTCAACTCAACTCCATTTAGCTCACCTCAGCTAAATGGTAGCTCAACTCAGCTCTTCCTAGCTTCATGTAGCTCATAGAAGCTCTACTTGACTAGGGTTAGCTACTACCATCAACTAGCTAGCCTTGTTAATTGCACAATAATCATGCAACCTAAACCACCTGAATTAAGTTAGATTCCAGCATAACTTAGGAACAATGCATGCACAAGTGTCGTAATTCGCATAATAGTTAGTTTGTTAGCTGCATAAATAATAATGTCATTTTATGCACTAAAAGAGAGATGAAATTAATTGCAGATGATTTGAGGCCACAAATGATAAATTAAACCATACAGATCTGATTAGGATGACGACAGGAGTCCAACGCTTCCGGAATTGTCTTGATCAGACATCTGTAGCATTACGTGTAGTCCATAGAAGATCAGAATCCAAGGAGCAGAAAGACAAAAATCCGACAGCACAGATGGATTCGGATCAACGATCGCAGTCCAACAGTGCGAACATCATCTTGATCGGAGGCCTACATCACCAGTTATAAAGAAAAGAAGATGGTTGACCACAATGGCGCCAAGTGGAACCATCACAGCCGCTCCTCGCCGCGCCCCCAATCTTTGAAGAACTCTTCTCACGCATTGTGGGCCATTGGATCGTCATCTAATGGCCACCATGCACCCACGTCGACCGCTCCCCCGCGCATGGATTTGGAAATGCGACAAAGTGCACCCTTAGCGCATTGGCTCACGTGCTCAACCAGAAAGCAAGGATGCCGATTCGAAACGCAAGCCGCGCAAAATCAGAGAAGACATGCACACAAACGAATTTAGAGAGTCGGGTGGTGATCAAAGGGCGCTGGAGCGAACGCGTGGTGCGACTAGAGGCTTCCGCGACTACACACGGAATCGAACATGCACACTATGCGCGATCTCACGCGCCCTCCTCAACAAAGGCGGTGCAGGCGAGATTTTAAGTCGTCCGATCGAGAGATCGAATGGTTGAAATCAAGCACACGCATTTTGAATTTGAAGTGTGTGATGGAAACGCGCGGCGGGTGTAAGGAGGGTGCAGATCGCGATTGAGCGACTGCGGACGTGCCACGTGTCAAGCCCAGAGTAAATCCGAGTGTAGAAGGCATGTGGAAGGTTGTTTTGAGGCCAGATTAGAGCCGTTGATCTTCCGATCGACAGATCTGATTAACCTAAGCTTGTTGCACGAGTTGGAGGGCGAAAATGCCCTCTTTGCCCCTCATCAAAGCTATAAAAGAAGACCATGGCCCCCCTGTTGATCATCTCTTTCACTAGACTCCCACTAGATACAACTCCAGTCTCTTTCCCTCTCTGCAGCTCCTCTCCTGACTTCCTCTCGATGCTCTGGATCTGAAGTGCTGTTGCACTTCCCACAAGAATCCCACAAGCAGCGTCATCATCATCTGCTCTCCATCTCTCTCTCTCTCTCTATATCTCTTTAGCATAGTTATTGCTATTATAGTGAAAAATTGTTTCCAAATAAAATTCTGATTATTTGGATATTTGATGCCTACATATACATATATAAATATATACATATTTATTTAGAATAACTTTTTGAAAAGCTTTAGCATAGAAATCGTGTTTGCCTCCATGCGAATGACTAGGTATTCACCTAACTTTATAAATATTATTTATTTTACCGTGATTCGCACTACAACGGTAAGACAATCTTTTACGCGTCTTGTAGTCAAACAAGTTGGTGCCGTTGTCGGGGAGGCAATAAAATTTTTTAAAAGTTTTTCCTTTAAAAGTGCTTATTTGAAATTCTAACTTGCTATTTTTGATTACGCAGGAATCACAAAATTACACGAAGATACGTGCAACAATGAAAAAAACGGGTGCAAATCTTAGGTAAGTACTCGTAGCTTAGATTAGTTTAGATTTCGAAGAAAATATATATATAAAAAATTTAGGTGTTTTGGTTGAATCTTAGGATTAGTTAGCATTTGCTTGCTTTTTGAAAAAAATCTCTCTTGGTGATTTTTTGGGCTGAAATAAACTCTTATCTTAAAAATTTAATTCCCTAAAATCTGCACATCCAAAAATTCTAAAGTTTTTATTGGACGTGGGTTTTGAAGTCAGAAACAACATATCCAAATTTTGCACAAATCAGAGTTATAGAAAAATTTTAAAAATTTACGCACTAATCTGTTATTGATTCAGTTACTATTCCTAATTTTTTAGAGTTTGAAATTTTATAACAATTTTCATACAACTCCAATTGACTTGAAATTTATGGCACTGAATTTCTGCTGAAGTCAAGAATTTAGGAAAAATATGAAAAAAATATTTCTTGCATGTTTGATTGCACGAATTATTCAATCACTAACTACGAAACCCCCAGTACACTTTAAATCTGAAAAAAATAGAAAACCTGTATTAAAATTCTTGAGAAAATATTTTCTGAGTGGCTAGTTAGTGGTGCAATAGGACCAATTGATTGTATTGCTTGGGTCGCACCACTTTTGTGATTTTGAACTTAAAAAGAATCATCTTAGCACTATCTGCTTCTATGGTTTCACATTAGGGTTGAACATACCTGCATTTCCATTCTTGAAGGAAATATATCAAATAATTGGGATTTGCAAAACTCTTTTGTGCCTCATCAAAACCCTTGATTGAAAATATTAACTCAAGTGAACCCTAAAACTGACTAATATAAGCTTTTGAACCTTAAAATTCACTTCATCATAAAAAAAATTGCTTGTGAACCCCTTGCCTGTGCACCACACACGTTTGAAAATCGATCTTAAGGGCAACACCCCCCTAACGCTCATCATATTCCAAAAGCACATCACGCCTAAGCCTAAAATTGAGTAGATGTGCCCTAGGTAGGACTAATCTTCTTGGGGACTTGAAATTAGATTGGGCTAAGGCCAAGGCCTTGTCTACTTGGAACCACTGGTGATAAGAAAGCTCGGTGCTGTAACTGCGTTAACCCTTAATGGTGTCCTAGGGGGTCCCACCATTCTGGCCAGCCAAGTAATTCAAGGGTTGACCTAACCTAGTCGTGTTTTGGGAAACTAGGATTAGGTCTAATTAGGGTTTACACTCTAAGGATTAGCTTGATTGTTTGCATTGTGAGGGTAGGGATTCTCTTATCTATCTTCTCTCTCTCATCTATTAACTTTCTTCTGGTACATGGACACTAGAAGGTCTTTGAACCCTAATATGGTACCACCTTTAGAGAGTAATCTAAGGAGAAGACCCAATTTTTCTGAATCTGAATCCTTTCCCATGGATAATCACCATGAGGAAGAACTGATTAAGGAGGAAAACTTGGACCCATACTCTTTTGATCCCCACTATTCCTCTTTTCCCCCTATCCCAACCCTTCCCTTACTCTATGTTCTTCAGGATGGGAGAACTCTCCTCAACACCTGGGACTTGATTCCCTTGCCTACACCTCATATTCCTTGGGTATATCAAGGCCTACCTCATCCTTATAGAATCTTACACGAATCTTTGGATATCAAGGATCTTTACAATCTCAAGAGACTCTCCATACAGGACTAGCACCTGATCGGCATGACCAACTATCTTGACCGGTTTAGCCATACTCATCTCTCCCCTGGTCAAGGATATACCTCAGAATCTAAATACCTAGGAGATCAATCCTATCCTCAAAATCATTTTTCAAATCATCCCAATTCCACTCAACCTACTTCACCTTCTTATTGGGATGACCCTACACCACCCAACCAAAGATATGATTGTTACCCTAGATATTCAAATGATAGATATTCTGATTTGATTGAGGAGAGAAATCCTAGAAATTATTATCCTCAGCCCACTCAAACCCCTGACCATGGCAGTGTTCCTGAGATCACCCAATTACTCCAAGCAGTCCAGGAGATGAGAGAAGTTAATAAAAGAAATACAGATAACCTAACAAAATAGCTTAATAGAATTTGGAAGGCACAGGGTGATAAACCTGGTCCGAGTGTGCCACAAGTTGGTGGTAAGCCACTCAAGGTTGAGGATACGACCTTAAGTATGACATCTTACCCAGTCCCAACCTCTACATACACCGAGCCCACCCACCAGCCCTGTGATTATGCAGAACAGATCCTACTTAGGCCTACAACTGAACTAATAAATAATTTTGATATCCCAAAAACTGACTTTGAGGAGGAAGACCCACTTGAGGAATTATATCTTGATTTAAAACTTGAATTGCAATCATTCTATTTTGAGGAACCAATCCATGGTGGGCTGGAGTTTGAGTCCTTTATGTTTAAGGATGCACAGTTGGACATTGAGGATGATCCTGAGTCTGATATTACAAAAGTTTTTGGAGAACTTGAACTAAGGAAGGATGAACAAGATCAAGATTAGGAACAAATGGAAGAAGCATTACATGGAAATAGAGAGATTGGCCCCTACCAGGCAATTTTGGATGATACTAATATGATTTTGACAGATAATTTTTCTAATCATTTGTGCTTGGAAGGTTTAGGCTCCATACATGGGGTCGACTCAAATGATTTTTCTAACTCAACTCTCCTAGAAGTTGAATCCATTCCCACTTCCACACTATCCGATTCTCAGCCATCTCTCCTACTTATCCAGGATTCTAATGGACCACTCTCTAAGGATTACAATATTGATGTGGAGATACCTAATTCTGCACATTCTATCTCTAATTCTGACCCCCAACAACTTGTGAAAGAACAAGACAAACAATCCCCTTGTGAAAAAGATGTTCAAGAAATTGTAGAATTATTAGGGATGACTCATGATGATTTATCTGAGGAAGCAAAGAATGTAGTGGAATCATGGAATTTTAAGGAGTTTGATTTGATTAATGAGAAACAGGGAGATATGCCCTCAGAAGATGTAGTTCAAGAGAAGGACAATTGGGATCAAATTCAAAAGTCCACAGAACTAAAAGAATTTAAGGTTTTGATTAATCTAGATTCTGATCTTACTCCCCTTGGGGAAATGATTCTGAGGAAAAATGAATCTTGGCCCATTACATTTGAGAATTTGCATCATGAATTAAAACAAGATTTGGGTGACTCAAATGAGATTTTTGATCACCCTAGGGATGAGATTGAGGATTTTGATTCGGATATCCAGCATGATTTGGGTAAATCCGGAACTATTGAGATGGACCATTAGATCTTATTTGACTCACCTACTCTACATCCATCTATACCTGACTTAACCTACGAAGTTGTTTCCTATACCATTTTAGACTACACCACTCAGGTTCCTCCTTTCATTTCCCATCACTTTCAGGACCCGTATGATTTATTTCCCATTGACTGCTATTTACCTACCTCATCTACCTTACTCATGCATCACTTCTTAAGGTTGTCACTATCTACTTTCCACTCTGGCTCCCGCACTTATTCTTCTCTCTTTTGTAGCACCTGGCTGCAAACAATTTGGGCTTGGTATTTACCATCAGCTGATTTGCATTTTTGGATCACTGATTCTTGGGCTGCATGATCATATCTTCATTTTAATCATGACTCAACACATTAATTTGATCATTAATTTTTGGGTTTAAGTCGGCAAATGACGTTAAACTTAACACTAGCTGGGAGGCAACCTAGTATTCTTTACAGGTAGTTTTGCATCTTCTCTATCCAAGTTGACCTGGATTAACAAGCTCAATCAGGTGATATCCCCTCCTCTTGCTTGTTGCTTTTTGATTTTTCTACATACATTTCAATGAGGACATTATAATGAATAGGCATGGGGGGATGGACATCGCATGTCTTATTTTTATGTCAAAAAAAAAAATGCATTTAGGCATAAAGAATTTTTATCAAGAAGGTTTTATTAGGAATTTATTCTTAAGTTGATTCCTAAACTTAGAATCCAGTACAATTCATACTTACACTTAAAATTTGCAATGGATCCTCTGAGAAGATCGATAGACATCTTTAGTTTGTCGAGAAGAAGCAATGCTTCTTCTCTTGAACCCTTGGACAATAATTAGGGAGTTAGGCAAATTATCTTTTAGCAGATCCATTAAACAAGTGTGAGGTGAGAGTAGAAAGACTACTGGTGCTCTAAGGCTTGTATAAGGAATCTTAAATTTTGGATAATTAGATAATGATACTTGGAGTTAGCATAGTTTTTCGCTCTTGATTTCTACGTATAAATTCTTAGTACGAATCTTTTGAGAGCCACCAAATAAGCCAAATACGCAGAGAGCGGGTTCTGATAAAATTAGGACTGAGGTGCATGGTCATGACCGTCCTTTACGGAATCCTCAGTTGAAGGAGGGTATTAGTATTAAGGTCAGAAATACGCTGTCTTATCCATTCATTTCCTAGTGTCGAGAGAAGGCACTTCCACCAAATAAGCCACCTAATATCCTCTTTAACATCCCCAATCCCGCATAATGCCTCGTAAATAAAAGTTCGTATGCTATACTGCGTTGCGTTAGTAGATATATGGATGAAAAAAAAAGATAAAAGAAAAAAAATATATATACATATATAGAAAAAGAAGGGGGAAGAAAAAGAAAAAAGAAAGAAAAAATATACATAGAAAAAAATCTTAGAAAAATAAAAGAGCAGAAAAAAAATGAGTTGAATTTGTTTCAAGTATATTGAGGCAACAACACCTACCACCCTCACGATCCACCAAATACAGCCTTCACCTTCTTTTCTGTATTTCTAGCTGCCTAATTACTGGTTGGGGAATTCTAACTTAGTCATATGGTTACTAGAACCTAATTAAAGTATTAATGCCAGGAGAGACCACCAAATATGCTGACAAATCTGGTGAGATTGTGAGCTCAAAAAGAAAGAAAAGAAAAGAGAAGAAAGAAGAAAAAGAAAAAAAGAAAGAAAGAGAAAGAGAAAGAGAAAAAATGAGTATAAAGGAACTAAAGAGAGCACAGCTTCTTCGCCTCTCTTTGAGTTAATTTATTTAATAGTCTGAAAATCTAGGTTCTAAAGTACTAGTTTATATGTAGCACCAGATGAGTATGGGCCACCAAATACAAATCCACTAGACTTAAAGTATCTTCTACCTAAGCCAAAAGCCAGGGCTGAATTTACAAGATTACTTTATAACCTTGAGAGAAGAAGTTTTCCTATCTCAATAGAATTTTACAAAGGGTCAAGTACGAGCTTTAGACGTGGATTGACTTTTCACTTGGATCCGTTGTATAGGCTACAATAATACATTTTCACGACTGCCTGGATTTCTAAAGTCTTGGATGAAAATAAAAGAAATAAATATCTAATCGAACTCTTGATAAGAAATCTATCATATAGGACCACTTTGCATTTAGTCATGCATTTGTTAGGGACTAACAAGATTTAGGCATGAGGGTGTGATTACACAACAATCATGCAACCTAAACCACCTGAATTAAGTTAGATTCCAACATAACTTAGGAATAATGTATGCATAAGTGTCGTAATTCACATAATAGTTAGTTTGTTAGTTGCATAAATAATAATGTCATTTTATGAACTAAAAGAGAGATGAAATTAATTGCAGATGATTCGAGGCTGTAAATGATAGATTAGACCATACAGATCTGATCAAGATGACGATGGGAGTCCAATGCTTCCGGAATCATCTTGATGAGACATTTGTAGCATCACGTGCAGCCCATAGAAGATCAGAAGCCAAGGAGCAAAAAGACAAAAATTCAGACCTCAGATGACAAATCTGATTGCATGGATGGATCCAGATCAACGATCGCAGTCCAACGGTGCAAACATCATCTCAATCGGAGGCCTACATCACTAGTTACAAAGAAGAAAAGGTGGATGGCCACGATGGCGCCACGTGGCGCCATCACAATCGCCCCTCGCCGCACGCCCAATCTCTGAAGAACTCTTCTCACGCATTGTGGGTTGTTGGATCATCATCCAGCAGCCACCATCGGCCTACGTCGATTGCTCCCCCGCGCCTCATCTAAAGAGGATCATCCTCAGTCGTTGGATCTCCATCCAATGGCTGAGGGCAACTGTGCATGGATTTGGAAATGCGATAAAGCCCGCCCTTAGCGCATTGGCTCACGTGCTCAATTGCAAAGCAAGGATGCCGTTTTGAAATGCAATCTGCGCAAAATCAGAGAAGACGCACGTGCAGATGAATTCAGAGCGTTGGATGATGATCAAAGGGCGCTAGAGCGAACACGTGGTGTGACCAGAGGCTAATGCAGCTGCACGCGGAATCGAATGCGAGCGCTACGCGCGATCTCACACACCCTCATCAACAAAGGCGGTGCGGGCGAGATCTAGATCGAACAACTGAAGTCAAGCGGCGCGTTGTGAATTTCAAGCGCACGATGGAAACGCACGGCGGGTGCAAGGAGGTTACGGATCGCGATCGGGCGGCTGCGGGCATGCCACGTGTCAAGCCAGAGTAAATCTGAGCGTAGAAGGTGTGGAAGGTTGTTTTGAGGCTAGATCGAAGTCGTTGATCTCCTGATTGATGGATGTGATCAACCTAAGGTTGTTGCACGAGTTGGAGGGCTAAAATTCCCTCTTTGTCCCTCATCAAAGCTATAAAAGAAGACCAGGGCCCCCTGTTGATCATCTCTTCCACCAGACTCCCACCAGATACAACTCCAGTCTTTCTCCCTCTCTGCAACTCCTCTCTTGACTTCCTCCCGATGCTCTGGATCTGAAGTGCTGCCACACTTCCCACAAGAATCCCACAAGCAGTGTCGTCATCATCTGCTCTCCATCTCTCTCTCTCTCTTTCTATATCTCTTTAGCATAGTTATTGCTATTATAGTGAAAAACTGTTTCCAAATAAAATTATGATTATCTGGATATCTGATGCCTACGTATATACATATATAAATATATACATATTTTTTTAGAATAACTTTCTGAAAAGTTTAGCATAGAAATCGTGTTTGCCTCCTTACAAATGACTCGGTATTCACCAAACTTTATAAATATTATTTATTTTACCACGATTTGCACTACAACGATAAGACTTAATCTTTTACGCATCTCGTGGTCAAATGCTAGTCAGCTGAAGAAGTTCTCAACCAGCTCAACTCCAGCTCCCGAAGACTCAACTCAGCTCAACTTAGTTGAGCTTAGCTAGCTACCTTAGCTAGCTAGGTAGCCTTTGGGAGGACCAGCTCTAGCTCACCTCAGCTCAGATAAGAAGAAATCAGCTCAACCTAGCTTGGTTTAGTAGCTAGCAAAGAACTAGCTAGCTAAGCTAGCTATTGAGCTCAGCTTTAGTTGCAGTCAGCTTCACCAACTCCAATGTAGCTCCTTCTCTGCTCCTCCTTAGCAAACCCTAATTTCCCTACTCCTCTTCCACTATTCAACTAGCTTAGCTAGCTTAGCTTAGTTCCTACTTCCTATCATGGTCAATCCTAACCCTAAACTCCACCTAGCTAGCTCCACCAAATAATCCAAAACCTAAGTCCACCTAAGCTACCTAATCCTAATCCATTTTTGACACCAACCTAGACCTACCCTTTCACCCCATCACCACCACCTAAAGCCACCATAAAAGTGGCACCAAAACACTTCCAACCACCTCCCTTTTTGGAGCCATCTTTTCCCTCCAAAAACCCATCAATCCCATCCATCCATCCACCACCAAAACCCATCTCCACCCTTCATCTTTTCCCTCCATTTTCTCCCTTCTAGAACCCTTCCTTTTGGCACCAACATGGTGGTGTCTCTCCACCATGGATGACCACCAAAAGGGCACAACCAACCCCCCTACACACCCTTTAGGGTGGCACACACATCTTCCACCGTTGGATCCCACAACCACCTCCCATAACCCCATCTTAGCCCTTCGTCAATCCACGCCAACCACCCTCCTTCTGTTCCTATTTATACCCCTTCCAACCACCAAAAATAATCATCCTAAGCTTACATATATCCTACATATATCTACCATATATTCGGCCAAGGAGGAGGAGAAAAGAAGATTAAGGAGGCTATTCCTTGCCTCCTTGGTGCCTTCTTCTTCTTCCCTTCTTCCTTGTGTCACAAAGCTTGGGAGCACCTTAGGAGGATGGCCAAGTAGGAGAGTTCTAGGTGGTAGACAGTTACCTTGGAGGAGGAAAGAGGAGTACTTCACAACAAGGAGAAGGCTCCCTTCATAGTGTGGGAGCAGCCACACTTGGAGTGGATGTCATCTCCAACATCTTCACTTAGAGGATTTGTTCTTTATCTTTCTAGTTCACTTTTTGTTTTATCTATTTTCCATTTCGTTGTAACAAGCATTCTACTACAATTTCATTACTCTTATAGCAATACAAAAAGTCCATTTGCATTTCTATTGCTGTGTTTTATTTCTAGTGCTTTCATTTTTTAGTCTGGTTAAGTGCACTTCACTCCACTCCTCTAATTACCCTAGGTACACCTTCCTAGGGTGAGCTTAGAGAAGTGGATTACTATTTGTCACTTAGGCGTAGTTTATTTCCACGTATTTCGCATTTCCATTCTCGATTATTTCCAAAACCCTAGAAAAATATCAAAATCAAAATATAAAAAATAGATTTGAAAAAGCAAGAGAGAAAATACTTTTGAAAAGTAAAAGTTGCCTCCTTGGATGACCCTAGATACCACTACTATCTAGGTTATAAATTGTAAAAGTTGATTGCAAATTTAAGTATTACAACAACACTAATTACATCAATTAACAAACGACGTGTTTTTGCCATATATATCCTTCAGTAGAAAAAGGGAATGCAAACATCACAATATTTGATTTGTCAAGGAGCAAATTGAAACTAGTGACATTTCCTAGGGGCAAATTTAATGTGAACTCATTTCGTATACCAGATGTGGATGAACCAATTAAAGAGGCTAACGATTTTGTCAATCGTTAGGAGGTAAGGAATGAGGGAGAGGGTAGGGAGAATGAACAGATGCTGGCAGAAGGTGATAATAGTACTAGTAACTTGTAGCTTGCAGGAGAAGGAAATGGTAGAGATGAAGCAGGCAGGTAGATGGGAGAGGTGCCAGTGGTAGAGTAGGAGGACAAGTACATTGATAGGTCAAAAGAATATGAGATTGAGATTAATAAATTGAGACAAGATGTGGAAGAAAGAGTTGAGAAGATAAATAAGCTTGAGTAGGAGCTTGCCATTCAGTGAGACGAGTACAACAAGCTGAAGGAGGAGTGGAAGTTATTCTAGCAGAGGTTTGAGGTGAAAGGCAACACTGAATGCAATGAAGGTCTAGCAGAGGAAACATTGAAAGTGGATATGTCTCAAAGAGAATTGGTAAGACAGTATACTTCAATAATTATAAAGTTTTCAATTACATTTCAGAAATTAATGTAAGTGAAGTTATTTGTGACGGATGGCAATGTTGACAAAACTTAGAACATAATGGAAATTGCCAATATGGAAGAAGATGGCAAAGAGGAAAGGGATAATGAGAGAGATATGAAGAAATTGGGAGATCTTCAATCTCCCTCACTCGTTAACATTCCCTCCAACTCAACATCACATTCGACATCGCTACATAAATCAGAAGGGCTTCGAGCAATCCTAGATTCTGTTGATGCACTAGGGGATATTTTCTTAAAGAACAATGATAGTGAGGCTGCATGTAGTGAGCAGGTGCTAGAGGCAAAATCAGCAATGGCATCATCACGGTACTCGAAGGAAACTAGTAAAGAACCTATTGGTCTCGATCCATCAGTCGACGAGGCAATCCCAAATTTTGACCTTGACCGGATAACAATGGTAAATGAGTTGTAGTAGGAAGCAAGACTGAAGAGTTCACCAGTAGGAGAATTCACACAAGGGGTGATTGAGCTGATGAAAAGAATGGAGAAGACGAAGGCAACAACAGAAATGGGTGCTGCAAGCAGCATCAATCAAAAACTGATTGATGAAGAAAATGTAAAGTTCATGTTGCAACAAAGTTATTAGAAGTCGAAGATGATGATGATGACACATTGTTAGCAGAACAGGTAAGAATTTCTGAAATCATATTTTGCAGAAGGTATAGTAGGTGTAGGCTTTTAGCAACAACAAATTGGTAATGAATAAAAATCTTGCCAAAGGAAGGAACTAGGTATAGGCTATAGCATGGTAGGTTATTGTATGAATATGTTGTTATATTAAGCTGAAGTAGTTTAATTATAGAACAATGTAATGATGAAGGGTATATTGCAAGTAAGCAGATAGAGATTAGAGTAAGATTCAAGTTTGCATTTTCTTATGATGTCGACAATAGATTATTATGAATGTCTCAATTCGTAACATACATGTTATTCCTTTGGTTCATGCAGTGTAAGGCTTTGAGCAATAGGAAGAAGTCGATGAAAATTTCTTCAATGAGCAAGGATAAAGAAGAGGGCATAGGAGAAGAAGGAATCAAGAAACATGGATGTAAGACCAAAGAGGCTAGAAGTGGGAGAGAAGGGGAAAGGTGAAGCAAAATGAGGTAAAACTGAAAATCCAATTGGAAGATACAGGAGGATTAAGCGGTTGGATATTCCATTGGTGATAAGTTAGGAAGGGGAAGATAGAGAATTGGTGGATACTCTTATCTTCTCGAAAAAGTGGAGAATAAATCAGTTTGGTCCAAGCCAAGTTCAAATATTGTAATAAGTAGGAACACCCTCCTTGACATGCTAAAAAAGAACTCATTCACTCCAGCTAAGTAATGAAATAAATAAAGAGAAAAAGTGTCATTGTAGTGAATGAAATGATGTAATTCAGTTGATATCTCTATTTCATGTGCAGTTCATTATTGCACAAGTCCTTTTGCATGTAATTTAAAGTGATTGATTTAAGGTCCAACCTCTTAGCAGTTCCAATTTCTTTTATGGTGACCACTGAATTAATTGGATTCAAACACTTTAGTGGTCTTGGATTTAAGTTTAATGTAGATGCATGATAGGTATTTGATGCTAAAGAGAGGATGTACCTTACTCTAGCTCTCTTCAATGTAAGATGTCTGCAATTCAGAAACAAAAACTAGATGCTGCTCAAACAATCCAATATGGTTGCCCTATAGATACGCAGCTTTTAGTAAGTAGCTCAGATTTTTTTTTTTTTACTAAGCAAATAAATCTAATTTAAGTTAGCTAGCTAACTAACTAGCATGCACTTCAAAAAGTTCAAATAGACTTATAATCTAAATAAAATGGGAACACGTTCCCAAAAAGATGCTCCTGCATATAAGAGGATAAGGAATAAAAGCACTAGGAATATGTTCCCAAAAATGCCCAACACGAGTCCACAAGATAGAAATTAAATATCTAATGTCTACTTAGTCTAATCTAAATCTAAAAGAAGCAAACAGCTCTCCGGTCACCAATCCTCCCTCCTCCTTGCGCGTAAGATCAAGGTCCACATGCACTCTTGATTATCCTTGAGATCGCGACAAGGTTTACCAAGACGAGCGTCTGCTGTGTGCTCCTCCTCCTCAAGAATGTACCTTGCACAGAAAAATGATAGATCAATGAATATATAGCCCCAATTAGGAATCACTGCAAACAGAAAATACGTGCAAGTTTATTAGGATCGTTGCCTCTCTGGCAATGGTGCTAGTGAGCGTGATTCCGTAGGTGAAGAGATTTGAGTTAGAAAACTTGTCGTCGTAGTGCGTAGAAATCCGCTACCAGATAAAATTTATAACCAAAATTCCAAGGGAGTCTCAGGTCGAACACGGGGAGGCAAAAATTTGATTTTGTGAAATCTGTGTTTCGATTTTATTTGTTTTTGTTGTTTTTGTCTTTTATGATTTTTTTGGTATTTTTAGAAAGCAAGAGATCATGTCGACAACATAATTATCTAGCTAATCTACTTGCAAAGTAAGAGAGAGAGAGAGAAAATATCAATATCTAGCTAAACAATGTTTGTTAGTTATGAAAGTGGAAAGCTACACTACAAAAGCGATAAAGATAGAGAGAGGTGAGAAGAGTCCCCCTCGACGGTCGCTTGGAGGACGGCTCGCTTTGACATTGCTTGGAGGAAGGTGGGGAGGAGTTGGATGAAGGAGAACGGCGGCGGAGGGAGGAGGATAGGGCAAGACGGTGTCGCGGCGTGGATATACTTCCCAAAGGTGGTGAGAGGACGGCCATGGAATGCTCCACGAAGGGGGATGAGAGGTGGGAAAATAATTTGATTTTCTACTATAGAGGAGCATCTCGGGCTTGGGACAAGCTCTCTCTAGAGCCTTGGAGGTGGTAAGGGAAAGAAAGGAAGAGATGAAGGTGGATGGAGGGGTGTAGGTCCTTTTATAGTGGAGGAGGAGAGGATGAAATTTGTCCATGGGCTATAGCGACATCAAATGTGTCGTTGAGGATTCGCCCCCAAATGTCACTGAAGGGCCTGCTGGCGCTCACACATGCACACGCCCTCCACACACAGCAGCTGGCGAGGCGTTGATGAAGCATGGCTGTTGGATCATGATCTTGTGGTTGAGGATCATGCAGAGATTGCGCCTTTGATTGCATTGGATGGCACGTAAGAACACGTGTTGGGTCGGGCGTTGGATCGTGCGGCCACATCCGCGCTCATTCGTGCGCCCACGTGGCTGCATCTTGTCCGCTCGACCATGATCGAGCAGTCGAATTTGGGCATGCTTCTCTTCTGTGGTCGGTTCGGGGCGCTGGGAGAATCGAACCCGTGTAGTGGATTTGCGAGTAACCTTCGCCACCACTGCATTGCCATGCTGGATTGTCGAGCGGAGGAGTTGAGTGTTGCGAGCACGAAGGCATCCCAGCTGTTGGATCTTGATCCAACGGCTGTGGTGCAAGGTCGTAGATGATGAGGGGCACCCGCGATTGCTGTTGGTCGGTGTTGGGCACCTAGATGGCACCACGTGGTGCCATCTGGGCTGTCTATCTTCTTTCTCTTGCAGAGGATGCCACGGTCTCGGATCAAGATTATCCTTACATTGGTAGACTGCAATCGTCGCTTTGGATCCATTTGTACTGTCGGATTTTTCATCTGAAACCCGTAAGGATGTCGCATTACTCCCTGGTCATTGATCTTCTTTAAATTGCATACAGTGCTACGGGATTCCTATCTAGATGATTTCAGAGATGTTGGACTCCGATTATCATCCTAATCAGATTTATACGGTCAGATTGTCAATCCAAGGCCCCAAAATAAATCTCTTCTCTTGACCACAAAAGGACATGAATTAACCTAAAATAAACACAAACTACTCAAAATGCAGAGTGATGTATGCTATGCAATTTTTATAATATAGAATGCATATCTAAGCCTAGGAACATGCATAATAAATAGGTAGTTTATCTTAAGTAAATGTGTCTATATCATACCCCTATGCCTATCTTTTGCTAGTTCCTAACAAAATCAAACTAAATGCTATGTATAAAAATAGAACTAGGATCTAATTACTTAGGCAAGATTTGTTAATTACATTAGAAAATTTCAACTAAGAACCTAATTAGAAAAACTCAATAGTGCCTTGGTGTCTGCCAAAATGTAGACCGCCTAAGTCCTCGCCTTATTTGAAAAGGGAAGATACATATTTTTGCTTTTTCTTCTTTTCTATTTTTTTTAGAATTTTGGAGTTGAGAGTTTCGGGATAACTTTTTACGGTTATGCAACCCGCCTAAAACTTGAAAAGAGCTTTAAGTGCTAAGCATCTTGTGAAAGAGTGATAGACTCACTGAGCGGTCGTTAAAACGAATTTCAGGTTTCTATGCCCCAAGGTGACCTTAAGAGTTTCTGCCTAAAGTTTTATCTTTCCGATTGGTAGCTGATGAGAACCTTATCATGAGCCCTAACTAGCTCGTTTTGACCTAAGTGAACAAAGGCTCCTACATAACCTAAAGGAAGGCCTAATTCAAGGGATTTCTGTTCTGGGAAGGAAACATGAACTAAAGAATAAAACTGCAATTTTACCATTGCAGTACATCAACGGGTTTTCTCAGGGTCTAAACATAGGTTAATTGGACTTAATAAGAGGAAAAGTGGGACGGTTCAGTCAGAAAAGGGTTATTGTGAGATTTAAGAATTAAATGACATTCTGTAACCTTAAAACAAACCCACTTAATTTCATAAGGTTTTGGTTAGGATAAAAATCAACTAAACCCTCTAAAATTCATGGAAAAATATCCCCTAGGGTTTAGAACATTCAATTTGACTTTTGGAACCTATTTTGACCTAGATAGAGGTTTTAGCTCATTATTTGACCTAATTTACATTTTTATGCAAAATGTACGTCAAACGTTGTCAAACCTAAAATCCAGCTTCACCATTGGATTCCTTAGGTCCAAATTAGATTTGTACCAAGCTTTGGGCCTAAGGGAAGGTCATCTTGACCTACTTTGCAAAATAGTCCACCCAATTACACTCTGACCCCTAACTTTTGAAAACCCTTGAATAGACCCCCCTATCTTCCTCGCCACTCTTTGCATTCAAGTCCCTCCACCATTACAGTGGAGGAATCCCACTCCGGTGAGGATGTGAGGAGGATATCTCCCCGAATCCTCAGAAATCTCCCAGATTTGGAAGGGAGATTCTCTGAGGATTTCTCCACCGTCTGAACAGGATCCCAAGATCGGATTTACACCAAATCTCTCGTGCGAATGCTCGAGAGATTTGGGTGTCTTGTGCACCTTCCATCTCCGGTGAGATCTTTGCGCTTGGAGGCTTGCCTTCCAAGCATAAAGGGCTCGGCCAACAGCTATAAAAGGACCCCTGGTCCTTGCCGCATCTTCTAAGCTTGAATTGGCCTGAGATACACCCTTAATTTCTTCCTCTCTCATCTTCGACCAACTACCCGCAAGCTCCGGCGATCCCTCCTTCCTCCTCTTGTCGCTCTGCCACCATACCAGTGGCAGAGTTATCTTCGTCTCGCTCTTCCGCATTGCGCCGTACCCATGCGTGCCTCTCTGACCCCTTCCTTGTTGCCGTCATCCTCACCTTAGGGTCTTCTTCCCCGACGACGGCACATACGCGCCGCTCGTCCCCTCTGCCTCCCCTTCGTCCAGCTACACGCAGATAAGTTCCTCTCCCTTTACTCTTCATTTTCCCTCATTCAATTTCGTAAAACACCCCTCGATAGCCACTGTCCACCTCCGTCTCCCTCATCTCCGGTCGACCACCGGTGAGGCGAATCCGTCACTCCCCCACTCCACACACCTCGCCACCTACCTCATCACCTTCACCATCACTCACTGATCATCCTCCGCCCCTTCACCACACAAGCCCTACACCCTCACCCGACACATGCACCTTCACAGCCATAGAGCGACCTAGGCACGCACGCCTAGGCTGTCCCGCGGCCAGCCAACCACCGTCTCACCTTCGTTGTGACACGGTGAAGCTTCCCAAGTTGTTTGACAAGGCCGTGAGGCCGTGTGTGTGCATTTCAGGTTTGTGCCTCCGCCACCATTAGCGAAAGTGTGAAGGACCTTGCTCGCTTGCTCCAGGATGACCCACTTCAGGCAGGTGCATCCCAAGTGCGCGGAATCTCTCTACGAGTCTTTCGCACCTGGCAATCAGGGCTTAAATCGCCTGCAGCTCCCCAATTGAATGGACCTTCCTCCTGCAGGCATAAGTAGAAGTGGGTGGGACTTTAGTCCCACCTCGGAAACTAAGGCGCGCAGTAAGTCGTTTAAATTATTTTTGTGTTTTCTTCTTAGTGCCTCAAGTAACACGGGGTGAGGTCCCTCACCCACGCCCCTGCCTCATCCACGACTTACACCCACGCGGACCTGGTACCCGACCCGTATACCTTGCACTCCTCGCGCATCACCCACGCCGGTGCGCCTGGACCCAGGCACGAGGAACCCAACTCGATTACCCTCCTCTAGGAGAGCGAACCTAGGAGCGAAATAGAGAGAGAGAGATGTGGGGGAGGGTAAGGGTAGGTTTTTCTCTGTGCTATGCAGGGAAAGGAAGAAGGAGGAGTTGAGGAAGCAAAGGCAAGCTAAGGGCAGTCGCTGAAGAAGAAGGACTTAGAAGCTGAAGTTAGGAGTGGCTAAGGAAGAAGCTAAGGAAGACTTGAAGGTAAAGGCAGAATGCAAGGAAGAAGAAAAGAAAAGGCAAAGAAGAAACTGAAGCAAAGGGTAGAGAAAGAAGAGGCTGAAGAAAGAAGGAAGGAGAATCAAAGGCAGAGGAAAGCTAAGGAAACAAGAGAAGAAAAAGAAGGAAGAAGAAGGCAGAAGAAGAAGAGTGGCCGCAGAGAAAGAGAAAGAAGAGAGAAAGAAGAAGCCAAAGTCAGAAATCAGAAGGAGAAGAATAGAGAAAGCACTGTAGCATCAAATACTTAAGACGTTTGATTTTTACATCAGACATCCATCTTGATATTTTTGAACTTCTCTATACATTGACCTCATTTTTACTTCATAACTTTGATTGGATTGGCCATTGCATTATATAAAATTGAAAGTTGTGATTCCAATTTTTAAATACCAATTTGCTCCCTGTGTTTGACCTTGGATACCTAGGTTTTCAAGTAATAAATTCTTATTTGTTTTTGAGGCGATTTCATTTATACTGCAACGAACATCTTTTAAAATCGATTTCGCCGCGTTAACAGTAACTTTCTCCCTACTTTTTTATTTTTTTAATGGGGTCAACACAAGGGTGAACCCAGTGTATATCTCCTCGATTTATTCTACTTCCCCACTTCTTCCCTAAGTGTTTTAGAAATTATTTGTGCATTTTTGTGAGCTGGGTTCTGGACAACTGGCCAATGGGTTGTTACCTAAGCCAACTTGCCAGCCATACTCGTGCGGTGAAGTGTGGTTTATTTTTCTATTTTTATTTTTCTCCTTTTTTTATTTTTTTATTTTTGAGTATCATTTTTTCCTTTTTCTAAGTAGGTGGCTTCCTTGATCGAAGATTTACCTAAAAGTAGTAGAATGAGTATGGTCATGTAGCTGGGCTCTGGACAACTAGTCAGTGGGCTGTTATCCACGACAACTTGCCAGCCGTACTACCTTAGAAAGTTCATTAGCTACCTAATTTCCGTAAAAATCGTCGAAAAGTGAGTTAATGCAAATAGTGTGTAGATGCTTAGACTTAAAGTCCCCTCAAATTAGAGGGTCAATTTATTGGCCAAATTAGAATAAAATTACTTGATGAGGACTCGAGACCAAGTCCGCATTCGAGTGGACACCCGGGCTGATTAAGCTCGAAGGCTTGAAGAGTCTAAGTGTTCAGGTCCTAAAGTATCGTTTCTTAAAGTTAACAACTCCTAATGCCTAAGTTCTCTTCTCTTAATTCTAATTTTTTTTCTTAAAGAAAATAAAAGAAATTCCATGGAGCTAATAAAATATTTTCAGGACTAGGTTTCCACCTCCCCATGCCTGAATGATGTAATGTCCTCATTATAGAAATAAAGACATGAAAAGGGCAGAATAAATAGAATATCACCTGAATTTCGTAAAACTCTGGTCAGCTTTGTAGAGAAAATGGAATATCCATATGTGCTAAGTTTATTTTCTTCAGCTAGGCATATTATACAAACAAAGAGGTTAAGAATTCATAGGTGCAGGTCAAAATCAAAATAAAAATATTGATCTCAGGACCTGCCAGCAAGTGTCCATAGATGTGGACCAGATTATGGTTCAGACCCATGCCCTAAGGTCGAGTAGTTCAAAGGTTCTGGATGAAAATCACCCAGAACCAGAGATTTTTGTGTTTACGGGGTCGGGCTTGCGGTTTGGTGGTGTGCAACTCAAGACTAAAATGGTGGACAATGGGTAGATTTGATTTACTAGGTTCATATGTCCACTTAGAGTTTATCTTAGAAAGATGGTCAATTGTTATGTACTTGGGTTGCACATCCTCCATGTCAAAATTATCATAAGGGTCCTGGTAGAAGGTAGGTTGTTTTAGGTCAATAGGAACTCTTAAATCCAAAATTGTATTTCTCTCAGAATTAGCCTCCCAGATTTTAACTTCCAAATTCCTATCCTCCAAGTTCAAGTGTTTAGTTTTCGGGACCTCAAGATCGTTGTACACCCCATCTAAAATATCCAAGTCCAACAATTGTGGTTGAATCAGGATTGACTTGGGTACAATGATTTCCAAATCAAAATCATAATCAATCCCTTTGGGGTATGTTTGAGGGATGGGGCTATTGATTGAATCTTCTAGAAAATCAGGATTCAGATCCTCCAAGTTAGCCCCAACAGGATCACATTCTTCAATGATAGGGTTATCAAATTGTTCATTAGATTCCTCAGGCCCGTTTGTCTCACTAAAACCATTTTCTTTGAGCTCAAGTGAGACCTCGCCTACAGGTTCTTCACCCTCACAGTCAAAGAATTCTTGATCCTCATTTATATTGCCTCAAAATCATATGTTATTCCTTGGTTTATAGAGACATATTTTTCCTCACTCCCTGACTTAGTGACCTCGGGTGAGAAAATCGATTTATCCTCAATGGGTTGCTTTAGAACAACCCAGTCATCCTTGGTCTCAGAAAATGTGTCCCCCTCGACAAGCGCCTGAGCGGGTTCTAACATTGGCTCTCTTGAAGGGGGTTCATCTTGGGAATCATCCCAAGATTGGATTAAGACAACCACAAATTTTATCCTCAATCTTGACAACTTCCCAAGTAAAAACTCACCCGAGCCTCTATCTTTAACATCTTGGAGCCAATCCAATAAAGAACTATTAAGTTCATCAATCATTTTGATCATAGGCTCTAATGCTTCAGTGCATGGTGTTGGCTAAGCTTCTAAAGATTGTATGGTATTCCTCAAGTTAGCTAACACCCTGTCTTGGACCTGGTTCACCTGAATTGAATGGTTCGGTTCAGGGTTGGGTGGGTTTGGCTTAAAACTAGGGTAGTCATGAAATTGAGGTCCTCCTTGATAATAGGTTGTTTCAAGTTGTTCAAAGAATGGTGGTGACCTATGTTCAGCATAATCCTGGGGAGGGTAGGTGGTATAATCATCATATCCTTCTTGATTGTAGATCGGGTTAGGTTAATCATCAAAGGGTGGAAATCTATAATCATTGTAGGCGTGAGAAGGATAATAATTATAGTCATGATGTCCAGGGTTAGCCATGGACACTAAGGTCCGGATTCATATCCCCAATTAAAGTTATCCCAGCTAGTGGATGGGTAATCATAAGTCAAGTTGGGAAAGTAATCATCTTGAGGATAAGTAGCGGTAGGAGGGTAGGATTGGAAATGTGTGTAGGATGTGGAAGCATACATGGTGAAGTAGGAGGGAAAATAGAACAGAGAAAGGTGTCCTACAATACACTCAATCAATTATGTCCTTAAGGTGGTAAAGTTGGCGAGCGTGTCCCGAGGGTCGCTAATTTTGCTAAAGCCTTGCATGCTTCAGTTGTTTGACAATTGACCCCCCCAAATTAGCATCTTTTGAAGTAAGCAGACGTCACTAATTCGAAATGCGTTTAAGAGAACACCTTGAAATGGACTCAATGAATCCTAGGGCCAACGTCTACTCAATTTTAATTAAGTCTTGGGATGATTGTGCTCTTGGAATGTAATGGGCCCTTTAGATGGGTTGTGCCCTTAAAAATCAGTTAATATGTGTGTGCGTGCACAACTAATGATTTTCAAGCAAGGTTTTGATGATGTGTCTTTTAGGGTTTAACCTTGTTTAGTAGCTTTTAGGGTTTAATCCTTATTTTGGTTCAATCAAGGTTCAGTAGAATACTCCAAGGTTTGAAAACACGGGTGTAGATATATTCCTTGAAAAATCAGAAATAATGTGGAG
This sequence comes from Thalassia testudinum, assembly GCA_037157565.1. Lineage (NCBI taxonomy): Eukaryota > Viridiplantae > Streptophyta > Magnoliopsida > Alismatales > Hydrocharitaceae > Thalassia > Thalassia testudinum. Next base: position 15,105,924 of record JAZHRO010000015.1, on the reverse strand, counting down.
TGCCTGGTTCAGCCCTAAAAATTAACCCTAAATAGCAAGCTACTTGATGAATCACTTTTAATTTGAGTGGTGCGGCCCAAACAATTCAAGAAATTAGCCTGTTACACCACTTGATTAAGGCATATAAAAAGTCTTAACCAAATCAGATTTCTACTCACTTATGTCTATGTTGAGTTAAGGTGTACCAGATCCACAGGTCAGATCTCGGTTAAGTGGTAGAATCAAAGTGCTTGTGTACCTTAGGATGAGAGTTGTGGGTGTTAAGTGTGTAACTTTCAATTTAATCTCAAAAGAAGAGAAGAGTAATTTTTTTTTTTGTATTTTCAGTTTATACGGATGGGTAAGGTGAGGTGAAGTGACAAGCAAACAATCAAGATCTAACCTAGGGTTTATGCAAGCACCTAAGTTGATTTGTGTTTGAGTTATTTGGTGATGAAATGAAAATCTAATGGGTGGGTAGTGGGATACACTTACAGAGCCTTCTAACCGCACTTTACTCGGATCTATTCGCTTTGGCTCGCCTTGGAAGGGTACTTGTAATCATAGAAAGAAAGGAGCAAAGTGAGCTAAAAAGTTAAGTAAGGCGGAAAACGTGGTAAAAACCAAAGAGCGTTGCCTCCCCGACAACAGAGCCAAAAATTGACATTGAGAAACATGTTACGTTAATTCATTCGTTGTAGCATGTGCTTACGACATCGATTTTAAATGAAAATAATCAAAATGGTGAGCATGATTCCATACGCGAAAAGATTTGAGTTGGAAAATCTGTTGTCGTAGTGCATAGAAATCTGCTATCAGATAAAATTTATAATCGAAACTCCAAGGGAGTCCTAGGTCGAACATGGGGAGGCAAAAGTTTGATTTTGTAAAATCTACATTTCGATTTTATTTGTTTTTGTTGTTTTTGTCTTTTATGATTTTTTTGGTATTTTTAGAAAGCAAGAGATCAGGTCGACAACATAATTATCTAGCTAATCTACTTGCAAAGTAAGAGAGAGAGAGAGAATATCAATATTTAGCTAAACAATGTTTGCTACAGATATGAAAGCGAAAAACTACACTACAAAAGCGATAAAGATAGAGAGAGGTGAGAGGAGTCCCCATCGACGGTCTCTTGGAGGACGGCTCACTTTGACGTCGTCTGGAGGAAGGTGGGGAGGAGCTGGACGAAGGAGAACAGCGGCGGAGGGAGGACGGGGCAAGATGGCATCGCGGCGAGGATCTACTTCCCGAAGGTGGTGAGAGGATGGTTGCGGGATGCTTCACGAAGGGGGATGAGAAGTGGGAAAATAATTTGGTTTTCTACTCTAGAGGGGCATCCCAGGCTTGGGACAAGCTCTCTCTAGAACCTTGGAGGTGGTGAGGGAAAGAAAGGAAGAGATGAAGGTGGATGGAGGGGTGTAGGTCCTTTTAAGGAGGAGAGGAAGAAATTCATCCATGGGCTATAGCAACATCAAATGCGTCGCTAAAGATCTGCCCCTAAATGTCATTGAAGAGCCTGTTGGCGCTCGCGCTTGCACGCCCTTTGCATGCAGTAGCTGGCAAGGCGTGGATGAAGCACGGCCGTTGGATCACGATCTCGCGGCTGAGGATCACGTAGAGATCGTGTTGGATGGCGCATAAGAGCGCGTGTTGGTTGGGCGTTGGATCATGCGACTGCATCAGCGCTCATCCCCGCGCCCATGTGGTTGCATCTCGTTCACTCGACCATGATCGAGCAATCAAATTTGGGCACGCTTCTCTTCTGCGGTCAGTTAGGGGTGTTGGGGGAATCAAACTTGTGTTGTGGATTTGTGAGTAACCTTCGTGACCGCTGCACTGCCATGCTAGATTGTCAAGTAGAGGAGTTGAGTGCTGTGGGCACGGAGGCATCCCAGCCATTGGATCTTGATCCAAAGGCTGTGGTGCGAGGTCACAGATGATGAGGGGCGTCGGTTGTTGCTGCTGGCTGGTGTTGGGTGGCCGAGATGGCGCCACGTGGCGCTATTTGGGCCATCCATCTTCTTTCGCTTGTAGAGGATGCCACTGTGCTCGATTCAAGATATCTTTATGTTGGTCAACTGCGATCGTCGCTCCGGATCCATCCGTACGGTCGGATTTTTCATTTGAAACCAGTAAGGATGTCGCATTTCCCCATAACCATTGATCTTCTTCGGACTGCGTACAGTATTACAGGATTCCGATCTAAACGATTTCGGAGACGTTGGATTTCAATCGTCATCCTGATCAGATTTGTACGGTTGGATCGTCAATCTGAGATCCCAAAATAAATCTCGTTCTCTTTTGACCACAAAAGGACATGAATTAACCTAAAATATACAGAAACAACTCTAAATGCAGAATGATGCATGTTATGTAATATTTATAACATGGAATGCATATCTAAGCCTATAAACATGCATAAATAGGCAGTTTATCCTAATTAAATGTGTCTACATCATACTCCATTTGATGGAGAGATTCTAGCTTAATTAAAATGATTACACTAAAATGATGCATCGTTGTGTTTCTAAGTGGTAGCAAATCTCTCCACTAAAAATAATAATTAATGTAACTCAAGTTTATGAGACTCGTTGCCTCCCCGACATCGCCATCATCCTCTATTTTTAGCTTAATTTTGCTAAGTTCTAAAGCTAAATTCACCTAATTAATACATTAAAAGGGTATAATTCAATTAGGGTTGAAGAAATAAGAATTAATAAAAATAGAGGTTAATTCTGTAATTTTCACAAACAATTATAAATGCAGAATGGATAAGGGTTCAACTCATGGAGAATTAAAGGTTAATTGAGCTTAAAATTACTAAAAGTGAGTTGGTATTAAGTAATTCAAGATTTTCATTAAAATTGAAAGTTAATTCTTAATCAAAAATCTTAAATTTAACCCCACTTCAATTAAAATAGTTTCGATGGAAATAAATGTAATATAAATCCTCTAAAAAACATCTAAAAGTATTCTATGAGGATTAGAATAGTCAATTTGACAATCGGAATCTGTTTTGACCTCAAACATAAACGTAGGCGGGTATTTAGTATATTTTGGATCTAAACGTAAATTGACCATGTAAACATGATCAAAATCAAAAATTGAAGTTACCATTAAATTTCTTATGCCCAAATTAGGTTACCATAAAAAGTTGGGCTCATTTGGACTTCATCTTGGCCATGTTTGCAATTTGGCCCTTAATTCTTAATTTCTTTACAAACACCCCCTTAACTTTCGATTCCTTGCAATTATTCCCTGCTAGTAGCACCTCCACCTTCCACCTCCGTGTCCTTCGGTCGCGAATTCCGGTGAGTCGTTGCGCGCAACTACTCGCCCTCTCCTTGCACGCCGAGGAGCTATTAAGCTCCCCTGAGGTCCTGCGAATCTCATTGTCAAGTCGTGGCCCGTCACTACCCCTCTCCTCCTTCTCGACGTCGTTGACGACGAGACCTTGGAGCTCCTCCATCATCCTTATTTGCCACCCTACCCTGCTAATCGAGGGGGCGATTATCTTCCTCACATCCTCACCGTACTTTCCCGCCAACGAAGGTAGCTCTCCTAGCCTCGTTGTCGCTCTAATCACTTCATCATCCCCTTCTTGTTCCCCAAGTCCGGCCACATGTTTGGCGACCTTCTCCCTCGCTCTCTGACCTCCTCTCCTCCTCTCAGGTATCCTCTCCTCTTCCTCTTCCTCCGTAGTGTAGGTTAAGTTTTTAGACGTAGGTTTTCAGCGTCCACACCTCCCTCCTCACCATCTTCTCCGCGATTGGCCACGTGCTAGCTACACTCCGACAAGCAACGTCGACCGCCTTGCACATGCTCACTCGACGTCGACCTCCCCACGAGCACCGCCTCGACATCTCGACCAAAAGCCCAAAATCAATTTGGGCTTTTGACGCCTAGCCGCCTCCACCAGATGCCGCCGTTCTCCATCGCTGTTTGCACACCCATCGGCTATCTTCCGGCCTCCTCATGCCTAATCGAGGTCGCCTTCACGTTCACCAACCTCCGACGGAGCTTCTCAACCTATTGGTTGAGAGTTTCGACTGGGTTCATGCATCTTTGACAACCTACCATTGTGCCTCGACCACGCTCCACGTCTACCACAAATCATCGTGTTTACGACCTCCAACCACCACCGAAGGCCTCGTGGTGACCTTGGTAAGCCGTTTGACCCGTTTGAGAGGAGTTTCCACACCTGAAGCACCTCCATCGACCTCCACGAAGTCTTCCCCTGCAGCTGCATTGAGAGGAAGGAGCTGGAGCTCCTGATGATGGCAGGGATTGAATTGAAGAAAAAGAAAAATTGTAGGGACTAAATCATAGGACCTCAAGGACCTAGATGTAATAAAATCAATCTTTCTGAGGATGCAGTGCTTGTTGATTTAGTTTATGCTCTAGTTCTAGATGAGTTTTTATTGTAATTTCTTGCTCAAATATTCTGAATAATTGATGATCTAGTGCTTAATCTCCTTAGTGCTTGTTGATTTAGTTTATGCTCTAGTTCTAAATGAGTTTTTATTGCAATTTCCTACTCAAATATTCTAAATAATTGATGATCTAGTGCTTAATCTCCTTAACACCTGGTCATTCTATTTTATTGAGCATTAAAAGAATCATCTATTTATTGTACTTGAGATTTAAATTTAATCATTTTATTTTGTAAGATCAAGTGTGACTTTGAGCTTGTTCGATTTTATAAATTGACATTTCATACGAGTTCATTTGCAAAATTTTAGATAGTGGTCGCGCACTCATTTGCTTTTAGCAAAAGACCTCAGGATACTTTTATTTCGAGCTATATAAATTTAAACGTTAATCTCGACCTCGGAAAAGGTTTCCAAAAATGCTCAACATGGGTCCACAAGACAAATTAAATATCTAATGTTTATCTAGCATAATCTAAATCTAAAAGAAGCAAACAGGTCTTCGATCACCAATCCTCCTTCCTTCCCACGCGTAGGATCAAGGTCCATGTGCACTTGCGCTTATCCTCTAGGTGGCGACAGGGTCCACCAAGACGAGCGTCTGCTGCGTGCTCCTCTTCCTCAAGAATGTACCTTGCACAGAAAAATGATAGATCAATGAATATATAGCCTCAATTAGGAATCACTGTGAATATAAAATATGTGAGAGTTTATTAGGCCTGTTGCCTTTCCAGTAATGATACCATTTGATAAATAAATTCTTAATTAAAATGTTTACACTAAAATGATGCGTCGTGTTTTTAAGTGGTGTAAAATCTTTTCGTAAAAAATAATAATTAATGTAATAAATCATGAAAATAGGATATCTTATCCACGTAGAGGAACATATCAAATAAACTCACAACTAATTTCTATTTATGCTCATAGTTCATGGAGAAAGTTCATTGCACACATCAATGTCGAGGGAGGATAGAGAGAGCTAGAGTTGAGAGCGAGCACGGCGAAAGAAAAAGGGGGCGTGAGAACAAAAACAACACCATAATCATATATTAAATAAAATCCAACATCTTCGATTACCTTTCCCCACCACTCATTTAAACTAATGGCCCCCCACTGTGGCAAAACAGGGGAGGGGGCCTTGCGTGGCCGATGGGCACGTGGAGGGGACGTCCGGCGAGACAACAGCGGTTTCGGCGGAGAATGGCGAGCTTGACGGTTGTGGTTGTGCGTCTCGAGGCGGCCGGAGTTGGCCGGCCGGTGAACCCAAGGCCGACAGCTTTGGGTTCTTGGCGTGGAGCGTGGGGTCGACGGCGGGATCTATGGGCTGCGCTGGAGGTCGCGTTGATGGCAGGGTCGACGTGGTGGTGTTGGCGTCGAAGATGGTGGTTGTAAGAGGCTGCTGTGGTGAAGTGGCTGGCATTGTTGATGGGTTGTCGGATGGCGGAGGTTGGAAGCCGAAGAAGAAGGAGGAGGAGAAAGATGAAGGTGAACAGTGGGCTATGGTGATGGCGTTGGTGATGGGGAGGGGATGGTGGGGGAACGCCTAGTGTTGGTGGTGCTCTCTGTCATTAAGCAATACCGCGTCGAGGCGTGCGGAGGAGAGGTGAGGTCGGTGTTGATCTACAGTGCATGCTTGGGTTCACGGTGAAAGCAGGTTCCATGCTGGAGGTGGAAGAGGTATCGTGATCCTCCTCCCCTACGCGCAGGCGTCTTGCTCTTTTATAGACGTTCCGCCGATCTCTCTCGATCCCTTTCTTGCTCAAGCCTTCTCCAATAACTTGAAGATATTGAGGCGGTTGGGAGGCGGTCGCAAACCTTTGAGAGGGGTTGCTGTGGGACTCTTGGTTGACGGTGGAAAGTGATGGCGGTGCGTGCGTTGACGCGTGCGTATTTTAGGAATATATTTGCATATTAAAATATGTGTAAGTTATAGCTTTTTAATAGGATAAATTAACACTTAATTTTAAATAATTAAATTTAAAAATTATATAAAATATACTTAAATTAATTAAATATTCAATAAATTAAACTTATCGGATATTCTTATCTTCTCGAAAAAGTTAAGAATAAAAATAATTTGATCCAGGTCAAGTTCAAGTTCAAATATTGTAATAAGTAGGAACACCTTCCTTGACATGCTAAAAAAGGAACTTATTCACTCTAGCTAAGGTAATGAATTAAATAAAGAGAAAAAGCATCATTGTAGTGAACGAAATGATGTCATATATCTTTATTTCATGTGAAGTTCATTAATGTAATGGGAAAAATTTTTGTTGATCGTATGACTCTCGAGAGGAGGCACACAATGCATGTCATACCATGATGAGTAACAAATAGGATGGCAGTTAGATAAGAAGATGATGCCATTAAATTCATGTCTTATGAGAAAGAAAACCTCGCTGTTGTTGGTGCCCATTAATGAGTTAAAGCATGGGCATCTTTTGGAATTTATGATGGGTTCAATGAATATTATCAATTATAATAGCACGTTGAAAATGAGATTTGGTTGTGAGTAATACAAGGAGAATGAGTTCATCAATAAGATGGTAAGTATGAGATCTTTATTTAGGACGTAAAGTGTTTGTTGAGCAAAACTAATATTATTGCACAAATTTGTAGATTGTGACTATGTTGAGATATCTACAAACATTGTGATCCATTGAGCTATAGTATTTCGCCACTGTGACAAAAAGGAATGCACCTTAACAAATCACCAGGAAGTAATGACCGCACATTGTATGTTGTTGATGGATGGAAGAACCATGCAATGGAGGCGAAGTGAAAAACACTGCATTAGAGGATTTTCATAGATTGGCAGCCCATTATGTAACCACGATAGTGAAGAATAAATGGGTGAAACGTTACAATTTTTTATTTTTTAGTTATCATAGACAATTTCTGTAATTGAATAGGTGTAGTATTGAACAACACAATTCATGTATGACACTGTCATTTATTGGGGTTATCAGAGACTTGTTTGTACTTTGTTATGGAAGTAGGTACTAACAGTATGAATATTTGTAGAAATCTTCAGCTTGTTGTTTGTGGTGTTTAGTATATATATACCGTACAGGTGTTTGGTTTGCTTTTGTGAAACAGTTACATATGCTGCTTACAACACCAGATGCATGGATACATACCAGACACCTCTTATATATGTTGAGATATTAGATGCTTCTGCCATTTTCAAAGTAGAATAGAGGTGGCACTTTGGAAGATAAGAATGTGGTCGAAGATTTTTATTCTGCCGTTTGCAGAAGATCCAATGCTCTTAGTAGAGTGGTCGTTCTGCTGTTGGCAGGATATGAGGAAACGGAATACATTCCTTTTGGAGCTGTTGCTTATGGGATAAGAAGTATGCTGCTTATGTCAGTAGGATAAAATTGCCATCATTTTAATATAGTGACGATGGGAGTCAATGTCCTGCCATTGGCAGAAAATTGGCAATCGTATCCGGTAAGAAAGTATGTACGGTGCCATAGATACTTCAGTTAGAAGTTAATTTTGTAAACGTCAAATGTGCCATCGGTACACTAATTTCTGCCGTTGGCACCAATCTACTATCATGGCCATTCAAGGTAAATGTGTTGCCGTTGGCAGGATAACAAAGATATGGTGTCGTTGGCAGGAATAAGTAAGTGCCCTAGGCAGAAGTAGTGGTCCCTTCGACAGCACCGTAATGACTTGGAAGTAAGAGTAAATGACCTGGCATTGCCAGAGAACTGGCGATGGTATTAATCGATAGTTCTACGCAGTAAGGAGGAATAGTCTAGAGTCATTGGCACATGAATTGAAACTTATGCTCGTAAACATTAGAGGTGCCAACGACAGCATAAATCGTGTCGTTGGTAAAAATCTAGTGTAATGTTGATTTTAGGGAATCCGCTGTCGTTGGCTGGTTAGCGGGGTCAATTTCTGCTGTCGGCAGCCTAATTTCTATCATTGGCAGCAATCCACTATCATGGCCATACGAGGTAAATGTGCTGTCATTGGCATCATAATAAAGATATGGTGTTGTTGGCAGGAATAGGTAAGTTTCCTAGGCAGAAGTAGGAATCCCTTCGTCACACTGCAATGACTTGGAAATAAGAGCGAAAGACTTGGTTAACAGAGGGAATGCGCTACCATTGGCAGGTTAACGATGACAATAGGTAGGGCTACTTCTGGCAAGTAAGGTTGTAAAGAGTGGTGGGAAATGCAACTGCCGTTGGCAGGAATAGGTTATGAATGTCATAAGTGCCGTTAGCATCATAACTGGTGACAAAATTAGCAATCGTACCCAATAAGGCAGGATATATCATGTCGTAGACACATCGATTACAAGTGAAGTTTGTAAAGGTGAGAGGTACCGTTGACAACATAATTTATGCTGTTGATAGCAATGCAATATGGGGGCGATAGGAGGTAAATGCTGCTATTGTTGGTAGGATAGCGGAGATAGTATGCTAGTGTCCTGGGCATCATTGCAATGAGTTCGAAAATAAGAGTGAAAGACGCGGTATTGGCAGGGAAAGGGCGATATTGACGAATAGTCCTACGTGGTAAGGAAAAATAGTCTGGTGACATTGGCACGTGACTTGGAAGTTATGTTTGTAAACGTTATAGGTGTTGTTGGTAGGAAATGTGGTGCCATTGGTGGAAATATGTTTTCAAATGAGAAATCAGCTCTGATAAGACAGAATAGATGTCCACATGAAGAAGGTAGAGTAGCAGAGTATAGGACACAATAATCATAAACGTGGAACACATAAGTTTCTCTTCAATTAAGGGTTCCAATAGACAACGTCAAGGTATGTTGGAAATGGATGAAATAGATGTGAACGATTGCCATCAATAACACCTTCCTGCATAGAACCTCCTTCTTCAGTATTGGACAGAGAATCCATACGAATAGTATTAGCATTTCTCTTGTATCTGTTCTGGCTAACCTTCCCTTAAGTCTTCTCCCTAGCAAATCTTTTTCTTGGCTCGGGTGGCCTACCAACATGTTGGACACAATCATGGTTTAGGATGGGACGTTCTCTCGGTCCTCCACTACCAACCTATAAACAAAAAAAATGGTAAATGAATGTATGTGGAAATTTTAATAAAGGAAAAATTCATTACAAGAAGAGAACAATAGAAATGCATAATGTAGAGAAGAGACTACGCATGAATGTAATCCAATGCTACATCCAAAGCATCAATGGTGAGTTTGTAATTTTGAGCAGATGTGAAAGCAAAACCAGAGAACACCATGCATTTGGCTCGGACATCTTTATAATGGTCAATTGGATCATCCTACACTTGATTGTTCGATAGCTGAAGATCTACTCTCCTAGTTGACATGTCCCTCTTTTACCTATCCATTATATAATGCTCAGGAATCATTTGCACACCCTTTTCTTTGAAAACAAAAAGGTAATGGTGACATAATAAACCACGAGTCTCCGAAGATTTGCATGTGCAACAAATGTTCAATAACTAAGGCGAGAAAGACATGGTGAAGTTCTTCTTGAAATTTACGTAAGCACCATCCATTGTAAGAATGCATCTCCTATGACAGCCCCACGTAACTCCCTTAGATTTGGTTCGGGTTGCATGTAGTCAATTCACTAGTTCTTAAGTTTAATTTCATGTATAATGAATTCGGTGGTAGGACCCTACAAACATATATCATGAGCATCAGACCCTACAAACATTCCATAGAACATCCTTAGGAGTCACAGTTCACAGTTCATACATACCACAGTAAGTACTTAATACAACGCACTAATAATGGAGCAGGGCCCAGCCACAATTTACACCAAATAGGGCTTACAGTAGTGAAAGGAAACAAAATACACACTATTTAAAGTTGTATTTACACCAATTACTCCCATTACCCATCAGTGGGAGGGTCCAACAGCAGTACCTGGAGTAGATACTCCACTGTTTAAGACTCTACGCCTTGAAGTTTTTGGTAATGATGGCGTCTCACAAGCACCCAATGAACCTACACTGAATCGCTTGTAGCCGTGGTATGACCTCATGACCTCGGGTCTTGAAATTGAGCCACAAAGTAGGGTGAGCCAATTGGCTCAGTAGGGAAAAACTGCAGTGGTTATAACTGTGATTTCTCTACTCGGAGGGGGTGAGATCAGCGTGACGTAAAAAATTGCGGAATAGAATATAAACAATCTCACAAAAAATTCAATCACACGAGTACACAATAATTTTTAGGTGGAAACCCAAACCGGGTGAAAACCACCACCTAACCCTCTCGAGTTAGGATTTTCCGATCAACCAAGTTGATCAAATCCACTAAACGAATCACTTTAAACGAGGGTGATTCAACCTCAATTACAGCCACGCTACAAGTGCGAGGGTAGCGTTCCTCAACCCCTTCTCTTCACAAGAAGGATTTTGTCCCACGAAGGAGACGGGAATTCGCAAAGTGAATACCCAACCAAATAACAAAGATAACAAATAATCTTATAGAGCCAACAAAGTAATTTTAAACCTAGCTTCTATAGGAATTAGGAAACTCCCCTTTGTAAGGAGTGCGTCGAATTGATGACGCGGGTGCGTGAGCCACGCGACGGCGCAATGTCGCTCTTCGTGAACTATGGTGGGAGAGCGAGTGCGTAAAGGGAATTTAGCTCTCTGGATGATGGAACTTAAGCTTGGAGAGCAAGAGCTTTTCTTGGACATAAAAGAGTAGAAAGTATGTTTCTTAGGTGTATATTGGTGTGCAAAGGCTCTCCTCTATTTATAGAGGCCTTAGGAAGGCTTTGGAAGGTTTAGGAAAACTTCCATAGCCGTTGGGTGCAAAACCCAAGAGAATCAGGCTGAAATCAGGGACAATGATTGCATTGACAGGGTAATCATTCGTCTAATTCTGGCATCAGACGTCTGGAGGACCACTTTAAGACGTCTGGGAACAACATCAGACGTCTAATTTTAAGTGGGTTTCTTCCTGACTTGAATCAGATCTAAACAGGGTTCTAACGTAAGTCCATCAGACGACATACAGGACGTCTGGCACTATGTCTGGACGTCTGGAAACCTACTTTTTCGTGGGAATGATTTGCAACGGCTAGAAAATCTCTGAGAAGAGATTTTCAGGTCAGTCGAGGCAAAATGGTCAATTATCAGACGTCTGGAAAGGCTTAAGGACGTCTGATAAGGCTCTAACGGTCATATCCTTGAGTGTATGCTAAGACAGCCAACGATCCACTAATTGGACGTCTGGTAAAGTCATCAGGCGCCTCCTAAGACGTCTGGTCTAAGGTCTGGACGTCTGATTTCATCAGACAGAACTAACTATGTCTAGCCTAAATGTTATCAGATGTTTGAATCAATAGTCAGACGTCTTAAAACACACTATCAAACGTCTGATTTGGGAATTAGGCATCTAAAAATTCTGTTTGAACCCTATATTAGTTTTCTAAGTTTTCTACAGAAAACCTAAGTATCCTAGGGTTGTGCGGGTGCTCCTAGGACTACTGTTAGGGTACTTTGAGGCTCTTTAACATAATGTTCTAAGGAAATAAAGAGCAAGAAAATAACGACAAAAGTATATGAAAGGAATAAAATGGAATTCTATCCTATTCTTCTTGTCCTTCCATCTTCAATCTATCGCTCCTCGCGAATCCCCTCTGTTTTCCATCAAGCTCCTCCAATCCGTCCTGGATGCGAGCTCGAATTCCGTCTAATCACGTCTCCATTTGCAATTGACCTGAAATCTAAGACTCCAAGTGCAAATGTTAAATAACACGTGTTTTGTTATCATCAAAACAAATGATCATAGTGCTCTAGCACCAACAATAACAAGAACAATCGGTAGTGTACGAGTTACATTGCTCCTAGGCTAATCGAACCAACTGCCCCATACCTATACTTAATTGTTCCATGTCTTTCATTTCAGTTACCATTACCAGTATTCCCTCATTCGTCACAAAGGATCTGATTCTTGAAATCATTCCTCCTTATTGGAGGGTGATCGAGAAAATTTCTCTTGTAAGATAATGTGTCGGAGAAATAATATGTCATTGCAATATAAATCTTGTGGTAGAAAAATCTCGAACAAAAATATTTTTCAGTAAAAACTAACCATGAAGTTAGGATGTCGTATCCACAGGGAGGAACAAACAAATAAATTCACATATATGTAATATTTCTGGTCATAAGTACAAGACTCGTATTGGCACAAAAATCTTCTATCAAAATATCGTGCGAAATAGAGCAAAAAATGTGATATTGCAAGGGTTACCTAAGCAAATTCACCTCCATAAAATAACCCACAACTTAAATGCAAATAACCCTCAATGGCATGTAGTGTAATTAGACTTCAAGACATTAGGATTTCTCGTCTAGGCCGTGTCGATGCTTGATGATATTTCGTGCATTTATGTAGGAACCTAAGTCAATGCATAAGGAGTTGAGTGCATGAGAGGAATAGTGGAACTTGTGAGGGCATGCATGTAAAGTGACTTGATAAAATAATAAAACCAAAATTCAAAGTGGTAGCAATGGCAGTAGATGTATTAATAGAACCCAAAATAGAGGATCTTGTCCATTTGAGCGTGCGTGAAGAGGAGGCCTTGAGAAGCTCAGGGGAAGTCGATGGTGCGGAGAATGGCGATTGGAGTTGGCGGCTGCGTGTGGAGGTGAATGGTCGGCTTTGGGTTTCTTTGGCCTTGACAGAGGTTGAAGAAGATGACGGTGTGTTGAGGAAGAACGTTGGGAAGGGCTTCTCGTGGCGGTGTGTACTCTACTGAGGAGGAGAGAGAAGGTCGTGCGTTGGCCTTGCACCGGCGTGCCTGCATGCACGCACGAGAGTGTGAGTGTGCTGGCTTTGTGCCAACGTGTGTGCATGGGAATGTGCATGTGCTGGCTGTTGGGCGTGGGAGGAGTGAGGAGGTCGTGCGGTCCTGCTGTGGTGGAGGTGAATGGAATGTGGTCATGGAGGTGGCCGATGTTGATGGGTCCTTTGCGTTGGAGAAGATAAATAGTGGCAGTGTTGTGTTGGAAGGAGAAATCAAAGAAGAAGAAGAAGAAGAAGAAGAAAAGGAGAGGTCTGATGGTATTGGTCCACGGTGATGACGGTCGTGGTGGCAGGAATGTCAAGCAGAGCATGGTGTTGGCGTTGAGGATGGCTGCTCGCAGTGGAGAGAAGGTCAGTATGAAGGGCAAGATGCGGTGGTGAGCGGTCACGGTGGTGAACGCAGTTGATGGTAGGAATGAGAATAAGATGCGGTGGTGGCATTGACGTTGTCACCGTCGACCATGGTGGCAATGTCATCGATGCACGAGAGTGGTTGTGGATGGCTCGCAGTGGTGGACGATGGCACGGTAGAGGAGGTAATCTTTGTAGAGGCTTGTGGTGGTGGTGCGGGTTCTGTAGTCTTGTGGATGTTGGAGGCTGTCCTCCCTTCTGAGAGAGGATGAAGATGATCCCCCCTGGCCATCCTCTGCTTATTATAAAGAGAAACAAAAAGAGATAGAATTAGAGAATGAGAGGAATCATTGGAGAGAGAGATTGAGGCAAATAAGGAAGGGGAACATGCATGTGTGGAAATAAGAGAGAGTGGTGGGTATTTTTGGTTCAAATAAGGAAGATCTTTGATGGAAAGAAATGATTATGGGAGGTAATCCTAGGTTCTAAAAATGAAGATTTGAAAAATCTCTTTCTTCCTTTCTTTTTCTGATAAAAACCCAAGATGCCAAAATTGATATGCCCAATTATTCTTGCAAAAACATATATATGTAAATGTATTAGTACATGAACATAATGGGCACACCTCCATTCAATAAAAATGTAAGAATGATAATTCATGGGCTTAAATAATTTTATCAATGTAATGCATACTCTAAATTAAATTCTCATCTCAATGATAATGCACTTAGGCTTAAGTTAAGTCCACTAAAGTGGACCTATCAAATACCCCCATACCTAAGTTTTGCTACTCTTGAGCAAAATCATATGGATTGGACTAGGTCTCTAGGTTAAATTTCATCGTCAGGATGTCTTATCATGTCGCACTTCTAGAAACTAAATTGAAATACCAACTATAGGCCTAAAGGTATTCAAGTACCAGTCAAGATACAAATTTGACCAGGCTCAGCCTTGGGTCTACCTCGAAGGTTTCTAAGGCTTGCAAAAATTGCCCAGAGGTTCGTTAACTTTAGCGGTTAAATCACCTGTGCGTATGTGTAGCAAGTCTAGGTTTAGTTTGCCAGTGCATTTTTGATAAGAGAGAGAGGGATATTTATTTTGAGAGTTTTCTCTCTTTTCTTTTTAAATTCCCTTAAATCCAACTTCAAATTGGCCCTAAACATGATTTGTATTGGATTCCTTGTCCCCACCATCAATCCTCGCAGGGTCCTTGGCAATTGTTGCTTCTGAATAACACTGCCCGTGGTAACCCCCAGAACACTAGCTTTCAACACTTCGGGATAGTGCCACCCATGGTGTTCTGTAGCTAAATTCAGACCATGGCAATCGACATTTCGAGATAATGCTACCCATAGCACCTAAACCAGCACAAGGTACTTTCGTGCCTCCTGTAGGATATTTAGATATCCTAGGAGACAAGTATCGAGAAGACGGTATGTTACAATGCATCTTCAAGGGGAGCATTTTTCATTCCTCTTCTCTGTGCCCGGAACTCGTCCAATCAACTTGTGTCTTTGAGCCACTCCTAAGTCAAATCTTTGGGAAAACCTTTTTGGAACAAAATCACTTTTTGGTATTATTCTTCATTATGGGCACTGAACCAGACTGGTGTGTGATGTTTGGGTGCCTAGGTTACCAAGTCCTGCAAACCAAAGAGCAAGCAACGAGGTCAAATAATCCCTAAGTCGTAGACTTAATACATCAGCCTCGCAACTTCTCAACATCTTGAGGAATAGTCTAGATCTTAACAAATACGTGAGTGTTTAAACTCTAGAATAGGCCTAGGAGGCCCAAAGTCGGTATCCCTTACTTATCTCCTTTTCTCTAGCACTTTAGGACTTAATTAATCATTCATTCTAGCTCAGAACTTAGGTAAACTCTTTCATAATCAAGTGCTGGGACCAACACAATTTTTGCACCTTTTTCTCTCTGTGTTTCTCTCTTCTTCTCTCTATTTTTTTCTCCTCAATATACTTGCAATTTAGCTCAAAAAGATTTCATCCCCCTCTTTCTCTCTCTGTTTTTTTTTATGCAATATGGATGCCCTAACTGCATGCAGAATATGTATACATGCTATGAACAACCTTAAGTTATACCCCCCCATACCTAAATTGGACAATGTTCTCATTGGAAAGCAAAAGCAAGGAAAGATATTGCCTAAGGTGGTGTTGGGATGTTTCCCAACGTGTGATTCTTGCAAATCGGGTTCTAGAAGTTCAGTAGAAGGAGTCTCGAAAAAGATACATAACAACTTGGCTTAGTGATTAAGTAACCCAGGATGTTGGTAAGATGGTGATAAAGAGTGATGCCAAATGCTCACCACATATAGGTGAAAATAGGGTACTCCTAATCTATTGTTGGAGGTTTCACATAATACACATGAGTAGTGACTTCTAGGAGTGCGTGATGAGGAGGCAAAGGCTCCTTAAGCAAATACGTGTGGGAAAAGTGCAAGTTCTGCTCTTCCTCGCTTCTAGACTTTGAGGCATTGTGGACGCACTTCATGAAGAAAGACAAGCCATGCGAAGTCATGGTTGCTGTCTTGTGGGCCATATAGAGGGCTGGAAATTATGTAATCTTTAATGGGGGGAATGTGTAGATAGATAACATTTTTGGTGGTGTAGCATCGAATATCCGATGGTGGCATGAAAATTTGTAGCCTCTGTTTTGTTATCAATAAATCTGGATTTCTACTGTGAACGGTAGCATTCCTTTCTCCTTCAAAAAGAAAAAAAGAGGGCGTGAAGGACACCTAAGGATGATGGGCTGACATGAACAAGCATCAATCCATACCTGCCACTCTACCACAGGATGTATTGGTCTGGTTATCCCCCCGTAAAGCAGGAATGTGAGCAGAGACTTTAGGAAGCTGTTTCTGAAGGAGTGTAAGTCTCTCAGTTGAAGGGTAGGGAAGAGGGTCAAAGAGGGCTTGAGAGGTTCAACATTCTTCCTCGACAACCATTCCAGTTCTTGAATGTCATTAGAAGCAGCCGTAGTAATTAATTGACTTTTATGTTGCCTATCATTGGTGTGCATGTCCTGGAATGGGCCTAAATATTCATCTTTCAAATTAAACCAATCAAGAGTGTCACCCATTTCATTATCATGTAAAGGTGAGTTGGAAGCAATAGGGGTGTGAGTGTCCTCAACAACGACATCCCTAAGTTCTTGTTCGGTGCTAAGATCCTGTCCCTTGGGTGTATAAATTTCTTCATCAAGAGTATTAATTGCTTCCATTTCTTCCTATTAAGACCCCAGCATCAAATGCCTTTTAAGACGTCTGGGAATTGGTCCAGACGTTTGGAAGCCTTCCTAGACGTCTGGAAATTAATTTTTGCGGCGTACGATTTCGTGTCTGCGCGCATGCGCGTGCAGACTGACCCGTCGCCCTCTTTTCTCCCCATCCTGCAGGCGCAGCTTTCTTCCTCTCTCTCTCCCCACGGCGCCTTCAAATACCTCCCCCTCTCCTCTCCCTCACCATCACTCCACCGTCTTCTTCTTCTTCTTCCTGTTAGCATGAGAGTGAGAGGGCGAGGGCAGCAGCTGCTGCCGTGTGTGTGCGGGGAGGAGGAGTTGCAGCAAGAGGGAGAAGAGTTAGAGCGCGAGAGTGCGAGCTCGCCGGAGCAGCCAGGGCTGGCTGACGGGTGTGTAGCGGGAGCGTGGTGCTGGGGAGGTGCTGCTATAGCTCAGGCAGCAGGCGAGCGCGGCGCGGCATGGCCATGCGCAGCAGGCGTAGGGCGAGGAGGTCCTGATTCTGGGAAAATTTCCCAGAATCAGACGTCTGGACATACGTCCAGATGACGCGGGAGACGTCTGGAGGAAGATCCTGACGTCTGAAAGGTACGATATGTGGATTTCCTACAAGGAGGGGGTGACGTAATAAATTGCGGAATAGAATATAAACAATCTCACAAAAAAATTCAATCACACAATGTACACAATTATTTTTAGGTGGAAACCCAAACCGGGTGAAAGCCACCACCTAACCCTCTTGAGTTAAGATTTTCTGATCAACCAAGTTGATCAAATCCACTAATCGAATTACTTAAACGAGGGTGATTCAACCTCAATTATAACCACGCTACTTTATACAAGGGTAGTGTACCTCAAGCCCCTTCTCTTTACGAGAAGGATTTTGTCCCATGAAGGAGACGGGAATTCGCAAAGCGAATACCCAACCAAAGAACAAAGATAAATAACAACAATCCTATAGAGCCAACAAAGTAATATTTAACCTAAGTTTCTATAGGAATTAAGATGCTTCCCTTTGCAAGGAGTGCGTCGAATCGATGACGCGGGTGTGTGAGCTACACGACGGCGCAATGTCGCTCTCGTGAACTTCGGCGGGAGAGCGGGTGCGCAAAGGCTTGGTGCTCTCAAGATGAAGAACTTGAGATTGGAGAGCAAGAGCTTTTCTAGGACACAAAAGAGTAGAAAGTATGTTTCTTGGGTGTGTCTTAGTGTCTTGAGTGGCAAAGGCTCCCCTTTATTTATAGAGGCCTTAGGAAGGCTTTAGAAGGCTTTGGAAAGCTTCCATAGCCGTTGGGAGCAAAGCCCAAGAGAATTAGGTCGAAATCAGGAACAATGATTGCACTGACAAGGTTATCAGACGTCTGATCCTGGCATCAGACGTCTGGAAGATCAGTTTAAGACGTCTGGGAATAAAGTCAGACGTCTGATTTTAGGTAGGTTTCTTCCTGACTTGAATCAGATCTAAACAGGATTCTAGTGCAAGTCCATCAGACGACATACATGACGTCTGGCACTATGTCTGGACGTCTGGAAACCTACTTTTCTGTGGGAATGGATTTCCAAGAGAGTGCAACGGCTAGAAAATCTCTGAGAAGAGATTTTCGGGTCAGCCGAGGCAAAACAGTCATTTATCAGACGTCTGAGAAGAGATTTGGGGTAGACATGTCGTTTTTGACCCGTTTAGGGTTCGTTCAAAGTCCATTTTCCGCATTTCAAGTTTCATTCTTTTCAGAATTAGTCCCTCTACTTGTTTATAGTATTTGTATCTTGTTATGAGTAGTTCCTTGTGTTTGATCCTTGTGTTAGCACCCCGTTCCGTTGCGGCTCTAGGGGTTGCGGAGGCACGCGGACCTACCGATCACGACCCCAGTACTCCTGATTTTGCAGGTAGAGTGGCTCCCTTTAATTGTTTATCAACAATTATGCACTTGTGAGATAATTAATAGATCCTAGGGTATGGCATAAATCCTAAGACTGGAAAACTAGATTGAATGATAGATCCTAGGGTATGGCATGAATCCTAGGACTGGAAAACTAGATTGAATGATAGATCCTAGGATGTGGCATGAATCCTAGGAACAGAAACACCAAAACAAATGTCGTGAATATATAAATTGCAGTCTTGGAAAAGTAGAAAGAAAAATGATAATTGCCTATAATTGGATAACAGTTGCTTGTTTATGAATGGATATTAACTGTTGAGAACATGGGCTATATGAATACAAAGCTGAAATGATGAAACCTAAATTGGCTTAGTTAAAGAAATATGAGCATGAACCCTATAGGGAATTAGGAGTAGAGCTCCTAAGAGGTGAATGGAATGGAATTGGGGAAGTGAGCTGGCCCTTGAGTACGGAGTACCAAGGAGAGTGACTGCCCCCCTGTTTAGTGCAGAGCGGAGCTAGTCGCCCCAGGGACCCAGGGTTAGGTCTGGCCACTTTGTACCGACTTTTGGCCCTCGCGTGCACAGTACCGAGGAGAGCTACTAGTGTAGGGAGAGCATTAGCCACCCCACGGGCCCCGGGGTTCTGCTAGCCGTCCTACACCGACTTGTTAGGCCCACTGGGCAAACCAGGGTAGTCAGGCGAGGGTGCGCGGATTGTGAAGGGGCAAGACTCTTGTTTGGTTACTGTGGAGGGGCTAGACCCCTATTACTGAGAGGGCTCTGCCCTATACTGGTTTCGTGCTGTGCTTTGGGTCGCACCCGTTAACGGAAACGACTGACCGCGTGACAGTGCGGGGTAGCTACCCGTGCATTTATCGCGCGTGCCGTAGTCACCTTTACGTCTGTTAGTGACCTTGGGGTGGTTGACTGAGGGTAGGACCACCACGAGGGACTCTCCCGGCTAGGAGAGCACCACGTGCTACTTTTACTTTTCGGAAAAGACTACAATCAAGATCGTTCTCACGAGGAACATTCGAGATCAAGAGAAAGATCTGAGGAATAATTCAAGAATGAATAAATGGAAAAATAAAGGAAGAGATTAAAAATAACAGCTACTTGTCCACCTTACTATTTTCTTAGCTTTTGGTTGCCACTCTACTCAACGTTTTGCTGACGTGTTACCTTTTTAGGACCAGGTGTTGAGCAGCCAGAGCCGGCGGCTGCAGAGGAGGCTGGGCTTCGGGAATCGGGTCGTAACAAGATGGTATCAGAGCAAGGTCGTCCCGAGAAGTGAACCAACTGGATGGAAAATAACCAATTCACGTGCCTGTAACTAGAGTAGCCACCACAATGTATCTTTTGACATCTATTCTTAGACTTCTCCGCTAGATATCGATTCGTATTGACGTCTTTTTCTATTCCGTGTTCGCGTCTCCTTGCAGGAGATGCCTCGATGAGGAGGTAGCGAGGCGGGCCACGGGCACGGCCGAGGACGAGGTCGGAGGGGTGGGCGCCTTGAGGTCGATGCCTCAGTGGACCAGCCACCGCTCCCGGGCATTTAGGCCCAGGACCTCGCCCAGCTGATACGGGATATCGTGCGAGAGGAGCTCCACCCGCCGCCACGAGTGCCTCTCCCTGGGGCTGCGGAGGGGGAGTCCTCTGTGGGACCATGCGACGGACATGGCAATGTACACAGGGGAGGGGATGGGCCTCCACCACCCCCACCTTCCTCCGGTACTTCTGAGCACGAGGCTTCTTTACCTGGAGGTGCACCAGCATCTCCACTTCAACGCCACTTTGAGCTTTTCGGACAATTCCGGAAGCTGAAGCCCCCCTCCTTCAACGTGGATGAGGACCCGGTCGAGGCGGAGGACTGGCTCGAGCAGATCGAGAAGGTTTTTGACACCCTTCACCCCTCGGTGGAGTGCCGCGTGGCCTTTGCCATGTACCATCTGGAGAGTGCGGCACACAGGTGGTGGAGGGCGGTCAGGGGACAGGAGAGGGACGAGCTGACCTGGGACCAGTTCGTCACCCTCTTCTGCGAGTAGTACTTTCCCCAGACGTGGCAGGACCGGAGGAGGCGGGAGTTCCACACTCTCCGCAAGGGGATGATGATTGTAAGCGCGTACCGCACGCGTTTCCTGGAGCTGTCTCGCTTCGCAGCGACAGTAGTGGCCACTGAGGAGGAGCACCTTTGGAGGTTCATCGAGGGGCTCCGACCTGCGATTCGTGGGTATGTCAAACCCCTGAAGCTGCCTACATTCTCGAGGGTGGTGGAGGCAGCTATGACATACGAAGAGACCAACCCGTCCGCGCGAGATACTGACAGCGGGCGGAAAAAGCCCTGTCAGCCAGACTTCTCACAAGGCCGACGAGAGAGGAGACACGTGGCGCCCGCAGGAGAGCCGTCACGTTTTGCAGGGCCATCAGTGGCCTTTGGGGGCCCTCGACAGGGGCCAGCTGCTAGCACCGGACCCTCGCCCAGCCGATAGTAGGGACCCACTGAGGGTGGGAGTCGAGTCCCCCTTTGCTACCAGTGTGGCCAGTCGGGCCACATCAGGAGGGATTGCCCATCTAGGGTAGGAAGTCAGCAGATGCTTCCTGCGCTGAGCACTGGAGGGAGAGCAGGAGGCCGCGGTTTCCAGGGGCGAGGAGGACAGCAGTCACGGGGAGGGTACCGGCCAGTAGCTACCCGTCCGACGCAGAGTGTGGCTGCTTCGTCCGCTCCTAGGGTTGAGGGGCGTATCAATGCCCTGACACATAGGGATGCTAGAGCTTCGGGATTAGTGGTGGCAGGTATGGTTTCAGTTTCCGGCAGACTCGTTTACACGCTTTTCGATTCTGATGCTACGCACTCGTTTGTCGCTGCCAGTTTCGCGGTTAGTTTGGGGCATGACTGTATGCTGTTAGAGGATCCGTTCATGATTAGAGGTCCGAATGGTCAACTGTTTGTAGCTGAGGAGGTATACACGGGTTGTGAGGTCAGTGTTGGGGGACACAGCCTTCCCACTGACCTGATTATGATACAGATGGAGGACATTGGCGTAATTCTGGGGATGGACTGGCTGTCTGCTTACCATACTTTGGTGGACTGCTTTGAGAGAAAGATCGTCTTCTCCATACTGGAGTTGCCTTCTTTCGAGTTTCACAGGTAGCCAGTGGATGGAGGCTTCAGGTGCATTTCTGCACTTCGGGCGGCGAGACTTTTGAGCTAGGGGTGTGAGGGCTTCCTAGCTTGTGTGGTGGCAGAGCCCAGCCCTGTGGTAGACTTCCAGAGTATCCCAGTGGTCAGAGAGAACCCCGACGTGTTCCACGTGTCCAACCTCAGGAAGTACGTCGTCGATTCCAGTCACGTCCTGAGTCACGAGAGCGTCGAGGTGGGTGACGACCTGACCTACCCCGAGCGGCCAGTGCAGATTCTCGACAGAGCCGTCCGCAGTCTGAGACGGAAGCTAGTACCCCTCGTGAAGGTTTTGTGGAGGAGCTAGCGGTACGAGGAGGCTACCTGGGAATTTGAGGCGGCAATGAGGGAGCGGTACCTGGAGCTTTATGAGGGTACGTCTTTTTGGACTGGCTTCGATCCTCTTTGAGTTTGTTATGCATATATCATTTTTTTTTCCGCACCCTAGTTAGCGCAAGTTTCGGGGACGAAACTTCCTTTGAGTTTGTTATGTTGTAAAGACCCCAGCATCAAACGTCTTTTAAGATGTCTGGGAATTGGTCCAGACGTCTGGAAATTAATTTTTGCGGCATACGATTTCGCATCTGCGCGCATGCGCATGCAAATTGACCCGCTGCCCTCTTTTCTTCTCTCTCTTTCCTCCCCGTCCTGCAGGCGTAGCTTTCTTCCTCTCTCTCTCTCCCCACGGTGCCTTCAAATACCTCCCCCTCTCCTCTCCCTCACCATCACTCCACCGTCTTCTTCTTCTTCTTCTTCTTCCTGTTAGCGTGAGAGTGAGAGGGCGAGGGCAGCAGCTGCTGCCGTGTGTGCGCAGGGAGGAGGAGTTGCAGCGAGAGGGAGAAGAGTTGGAGCGCGAGAGTGTGAGCTCGCCGAAGCAGCCAGGTAGCAGCGGCCGGCAGGCGCGCAGCGGGAACGTGGCGCTGGGGAGGTGCTGCTGCAGCTCAGGTAGCAGGTGAGCGCGGCATGGCTCGGCCGTGCGCAGCAAGCGGAGGGCGAGGAGGTCCTGATTTTGGGAAAATTTCCCAGAATCAGACGTCTGGACCTACGTCCAGACGACGCGAGAGACGTCTGGAGGAAGATCCAGACATCTGAAAGGTACGATATTCCATTTCCTCTTCCTTTCACGTGTACGGCCATGCAGGCCGTTCCACCGAAGGGTTCTGCCTCATTTTCGTGTTGAGGATGGTTGCGTACACGTGTAGGTTTCGTTCGTGAAGGCGCAAGGGCACGTCCTCCCACACAGATCGGACGTCTGGGCACAGCACCAGATGGCGGAGAGGGTCTTCAGACGTTCGGAGTGACAGTCAGACGTCTGGAACTAAGTCCAGACGGTTCAGCGGGATTCTTGACGTCTGAAGAACTGCGCAAAAATAAGGTATGACCTGAACCATCGTTTAAGATGTCTGGAAGATGTTCCAGACGTCTGATTTGGGGCAGACTTGTCGTTTTTGACTCGTTTAGGGTCCGTTCGAAGTCCATTTTCCGCGTTTCAAGTTTCGTTCTTCTTAGAATTAGTCCCTCTACTTGTTTACAGTATTTGTATCTTGTTCTGATTAGTTCCTTGTGTTTGATCCTTGTGTTAGGATCCCGTTCCGTTGCGGCTCTAGGGGTTACGGAGGCACGCGGACCTGCTGATTACGCTCCCAGTACTCCCGATTTTGCGGGTAGAGTGGCTCCCTTTAATTGTTTATCAACAATTATGCACTTGTGAGATAATTAATAGATCCTAGGGTATGGCATGAATCCTACGACTGGAAAACTAGATTGAATGATAGATCCTAGGGTATGGCATGAATCCTAGGACTGGAAAACTAGATTGAATGATAGATCCTAGGATGTGGCATGAATCATAGGAACAGAAACACCAAAACGAATGTCGTGAATATATAAATTGCAGTCTTGGAAAAGTAGAAAGAAAAATGATAATTGCCTGTAATTGGATAACAGCTGCTTGTTTATGAATGGATATTAACTGTTGAGAACATGGGCTATATGAATACAAAGCTGAAATGATGAAACCTAAATTGGCTTAGTTAAAGAAATATGAGCATGAACCCTACGGGGAATTAGGAGTAGAGCTCCTTTGAGGTGAATGGAATGGAATTGGGGAAATGAGCTGGCCCTTGAGTACGGAGTACCAAGGAGACCTACTCCTGTTTAGTGCAGAGCGGAGCTAGCTGCCCCAGGGACCTGAGGTTAGGTCTGGCCACTTTGTATCGACTTTTGGCCCTCGCGTACACAGTACCGGGGAGAACTACTAGTGGAGGGAGAGCACTAGCCACCCCACGGGTCTCGGGGTTCTGCTAGCCGTCCTACACTGACTTGTTAGGCCCACTGGGCAAACCAGGGTAGTCAGGCGAGGGTGCGCGGACCGTGAAGGGGCAAGACCCCTGTTTGGTTACTGTGGAGGGGCTGGACCCCTGTTACTGAGAGGGCTCTGCCCTATATTGGTTCCGTGCTGTGCTTTGGGGCGCACCCGTTAATGGAAACGACTGACCGCGTGGCAGTGCGGGGTAGTTATCCATGCGTTTATCGCGCGTGCCGTAGTCACCGTTACGTCTGTCAGTGACCTTGGGGTGGTTGACTGAGGGTAGGACCACCACGGGGGACTCTCTCGGCCAGGAGAGTACCACGTGCTACTTCTATTTTTTGGAAAAGACTGCAATCAAGATCGTTCCCACTAGGAACATTCGAGATCAAGAGAAAGATCTGAGGAATAATTCAAGAATGAGTAAATGGAAAAATAAAGGAAGAGATTAAAAATAACAGCTACTTGTCCACCTTATTATTTTTCTTAGCTTTTGGTTGCCACTCTACTCAGTGTTTCGCTGACGTGTCACCTTTTCAGGACCAGGTGTTGAGCAGCCAGAGCCGGCGGCTGCAAAGGGTGCTGGGCCTAGTAGAACCCAGTAGTTTTACTTGTGTAGTACCTACTGTACCATTTCTTCTGTTGTAGTGAGTATTTTCTGTTACCACTGTACTCTTTTATTGTAAACATCATGTTTATGTACCTGTTTAATTCTCTACTATTGTGGTGGTGTGTACTGTAGTAGTGCTTTTCTTTACTGATGTACTTTTGTTACTGTTAGTTATATGCATGATGAATGTGGTTTATTTTACTGCTCTTTTGGTTACTTTCTCGTTGGATGGCTGGGTCTTGGGATTAGTGAAGTCGGTCCGATTCTCGTGTCTCGTAGGGATTCGGGAATCGGGTCGTAACACTTCCCAATGTTTAAGAGCATGATTTTTGTAGTCAAAAGTAGGTAGGAATCCAGATATGGCTAAATCAATAAGATCCTTAGGGGGTAAGTCCTTGAACAAAACATATTCCCCCCTGGAGTCACTCCATACTCTGAGTATGAGTCCCTCAAAGTTATCATCATCCTCATCTACACTTCTTCCCTCTTGCCCCTGAGACTTAGGAAAATCTTCAAAGCCAGGATCAAGTGTTTCCTTGTCTTCCTCAAAAAAACACCTCTTCATGTCCTTGAGACCAAAAGTGATCCAAGTCATCTAATTCCATATCCATTTCATTAGGGGCACCTATGTTAGACACATGTAGATTCTCAGAATGGTGTATGGTGGATCTTGGTTCCCTAAGTAGAGGGTCATGGTTATTATCGTTTCCTTCCAATATGATTTCTTCTAACGCCCAAGTCTCCTGGAATTTATTAACTTCAGAATCACAATCCTTTGGGAGATCTAACTGAGGTGTAAAGTCCTCAAAGATGTAAGGTATAGGTTTGGAATCCCTAGGATGGGGTGTAGAGTCCACCTCAAAATCAAGATTGGGGGTTGGGTTGACTATTTGACTATGATTTGCTTCATCAAATGTAACAAAGATACTATCATTCGAGTCGAGTTCATCTAATGGGACCATCTTCTCCTTTGACTGGCTACTCCTTTCAATTCCTAGTGTATCCATGTAGCCCCTCTCCCCCTTAATGCTAGGACTTCTCAAAGATGAGTTATCGAGTATGGAGGGGTCTACAATATCCTCAAGAGGGTAGCTATACTCCATGATTGAGTCCCTAATGTCCCTTTCTATCTTATGGTGTGGCTCTCTCAAGAGAGATGCATTTAGCTTGGAGGGGTTAGAATCAACCTCAAGGGAGTAAATCAGGTGACTAATTTCTTCATTTAATTGTTAACTTGTCTCTAAAGACTCTCCTAAAGATTCCATCATTTCCATCTGTTGTTTTTGTATTTCAAACTTGAATGTGGAGAGGCTATCATTCTTTTCAGGAGGAAAGTCAAGCTCAGGGTTATAATACCTAGGAGTCTCGATCCAACCTCAATAAGAAAAATCATTAAGGGTGGGTGGGTTGGGCATAATCATGGAAGAGCTAGGGTTGGGATACCCTTCTCCTAGGTTCTGCTCATCATCATAGGGTTGGGGATTAATCAGATCAATGCTCCTATAGTAGGAGTAGAAAGGGTCCCATTGTTCATCAGATGATGTATAACTGCAGGTCATGGGATTAGGATTAGGCGTTCTGGGGTGAATGTAGTAGTTCTTGTAATCCATTTGCAAACAAGTCTTAAATGCACATCCCAATCAAACATAAGGCAATGGGACTTTCCCTCAGAGTAGATTTGAGCCAACCTCCAACCTACCCCTTAAAGTTGTCAAATGGGATCAAGTTTATGCCTGTCCGTTCCCCTTTAGTGGTATAAGAGGGGGTTGTGACTTGAGATCCTTGACAAGCTCTTTGGAGAAGAACAAAGGTCGGTTACGTTATCTCTTGGTGGCAAAAGAAGTTACACAATCAATTACGTGTCCTAAGTCGACCTTGGTGTGCCATAGGACCTATATCTTGCTTCAATGATACTCTCAAGTGACCTAATGAGAAGTTACTCAAAGGACGAAACTAAGAGATGCAAGTAGGGTGAACTCTTCCTTTGAGGCGATGCGAATGCAGTGCCTCTTAACTGCCCTTTCATTCCTTTAAGGGGTGTCCCCCTCCTTGAAGTATCAAAATACTTAGTCACATGACAGTATCATCGCCACAAAGTGAAATAGAAGGGTCTGCACCAATAAAGAGATTGATGCCCCTTAAGGGATCGAAACATAGTGTAATGCTTAGTGTGCGTGCTCAGTGCCAGAAGTGTGCATCACACCGCAAATCAGTTTATTTTTTATAAGAATCACACACAAGTCCCTTTTGATCAGATCAAATGTGATTTGTTTTTAAGGTCGAATCTAATTAGTAGTCCCAATTTCGATTAGGTGACCACTGAATTAGGTCAATTCAATCAATTTGGTGGTCTTAAGATTTAATCCCAACGCAATGCGTGATAGGAGCTGGATGCAAAGATAGAAAGGTATACCTAACTCTAGTAATCTTCATGCAGATAATGGATGTAATGCAAAATGAGATCTAATGTGCTACTAAATCACCCCTAAATGCGTGCACCTATGGGTATGCAACTCTTAAATAGGTAGCTCGATATTTTTTTTCCTTTTAGGGTAGGCAAGCAGAGAACCACAGATAAATCACCCTAGTTGCAAAAGAAAGTAGGGATAGACCCCCAAAAGTTAGCCCCGATGCTACAAGGGCAAGAAGAATGAATTGAAATAAATTTTGCGATGAAGGAGAATCCCTTCTGAAAGTAGGATGCAGGTCTCCTTCTCTTCGCATCCTCTTTGCATGTTGGGCATCGCTCAAGGTTGATGTCGTCACTCAGCTGCGCCTGTCATCTTATCAGATTCTTCACATAGAAAAAGTAGAGAATGGTCAGATAAATGTGCACCTTAGAATGATCAGAAAAAAAAGCACGTAAAACTATTGCATCTGTTGTCTCCCTGGCAACGATGTCATTTGATCGAGAAATTTTCACTTGCAAGATAATGTGTCAGAGAAATAATACGTTGTTGCTATATAAATCACATGGTGGAAAAATCTCGAACAAAAATATTTATTAGTAAAAACTAACCACGAAGTTTGGATGTCATATCCACAGGGAGGAACTGATCAATAAATTCACATATATGTAATATTCCCGGTCATAAGTACGAGGCCTGTAATGTCACAAAAATCTTCTATCAAAATATTGTGCGAAATAGAGTGAAAAATGTGATACTGCAAGGGTCACCTAAGCAAATTTACCTCCATAATATAACCCACAACTTAAATGCAAATAACCCACAATGGAATGTAGTGTAATTAGACTTCAAGACATTGGGATTTCTCCTCTATGCCGTGTGGGTGCTTGATGATATTTCATGCATTTATGTAGGAACCTAAGTTAATGCATAAGGAGTTGAGTGCATGAGAGGAATAGTGGAACTTGTGAGGGCACACATGCAAAGTGACTTGATAAAATAATAAAACCAAAATTCAAAGTGGTGGCAATGGTAGTGATGTAAATATTAATAGAACCCAAAACAGAGGATCCTGTCCTCTTGAGCGTGTGTGAAGAGGAGGCCGCGACCAAGCCTTGGGAAGCTCGGAGGAAGTTGATGGCGTAGAGAACGGCGACCAGAGTTGGCGGCTGCGTGTGGAGGTGAACGACTGGCTTTGGGTTTCTTAGGCCTTGATAGAGGTTGAAGAAGATGACGGTGCATTGAGGAAGGTCGGGAAGGGCTTCCCATGGCAGTGTGTGCTCTACCGAGGATGAGAGGGAAGGTCGTGTGTTGGCCTCGAAGGTCGGGAAGGAGACTTCTATTCATAAGAGTTTCGTTCCTGGAACTTCAGGTCTGAAATAGTGATGTCTAAGGCAATGACCCAGATGTCAAGATCAAACAGATTGGACGTCTGATCAATGTGTCAGATGTCCAGGTAGGTAGTTTAGACGTCTGATAAATAGATCAGACGTCTGATCTGCAGTTCAAAACTGAACTACATTCTGAAACGGGAATTTTGGCTCCCTAACTCATACACATGCACTACCGGCCCTTATACAACATATTTTGACACACATTCTAAACATAGGTGAAACACCTCATTCTTATGGATTTCTTCCTAGAATCGAAATCCCCAAATGGCATTTTCATGGGTACATGCACATCATCTACACCTCTGATTCAAGTTAAGCATGCAAATACCCTTGCATACAACCATGTATCAGTCAAGCACACTCTTCCATTTCAGTATTTAGTTAAGGGAAATCAAAGAAAATCCTTCAAGGAAATAAGGATCCCTACCTCAAGCATGCAGTAGTAGCTCTTCCCTTCCTTTCTCTTGCTGCAGCTATCGTAGTAACAACAAAATAGCAACAACAAAAACAACAACAGCAGGAGTAGCAACCACTCCTCCTCCTCTCCTTCACTCGTAGCAGTAGTAACAGGAGCAATAGCACTAGTAGCTGCAGGTGTAGCAAAAAGGAGGAGAGGAGAGGGGACTCTTCCTTCTCTTCTCTTCTTCTTTCTCTCCTCTCGTTGGTAGCAAGGAGGGATTAGCTTATCCAACAAGCCAAAACAAAGTATAAATGAGGGAAAATTATGCTCAAGACCCTCCACTCTATTTCTTAGGCTTCAAGCAAGTCCTCTCAACTTAATTTTCTTGCAAAGAGTCCCTCAACTTTTCCACCAACCCAACATTTGTTAACACTTAAGGGGATTTCTTACCCTTTTAAGGGTGCTATTTCCAAATCAACGTCCCCAAAGCCCTTAATCCAACATTAATGAACTAATTAAGGTTTTAATTAGATAATTAAACATAATTAAAATCCAAGCCCTTACATCTCCTTTCCAGAATGTTGAATTTCTCCACGTAGTCAATGACCATGCAATCTATTCTTGTACAATACAAGATTCAGGAGACTTCTTTTTGAAACTTCTTAAAAATACCTAAAGTGTAAATCTCAAACATCTGATGTTTCATGTACAACTCAGAGACTAACTGTGGTCTCTTATGCGTACAATCAAAATCCTCTTTAGCTTCTTTCTCATATTTTGCTCGCAAAGCAGCCTCATATTGGAAGACAAAGACATGAAGCGTAGTCTTCAAATTAACAAACCCATCAAAGAAAGCGTTCATGCTTTCAGAACGCTAAGTAGTGGTCATATTTGCCCAAAAGTGGTCATTGACGAAAGTAGGAACCCAAAGTTCTCGAATATTGTACATTCTTCTCATCCAAAGATTATCTTGAAGATTCTTGACAACAACCAACCGCATCCACCTATCTTCAAAATCTTCCCTACAAGTGGAGTCATGTATAATCCTCTTAATCTCATCCCTAGTTCTTGCATCTTACCAAATTTATGTGGTAGCTTTTGCATTATGTGCCACAAATATATCCAATGTTTCGCATTTGGAAATCGGAAAACATGATATAAGAAACAAACTAAGGTATGCTATGTATAAAATCTAGAGAAAAATAAGTGACTCAAAAGATTATCTACCCCCCCTCCCCCCATGCTTATTTCATGCAATGTCATCGATGCATGCAATACACATAAGAAAAGAGTTAGATATCACCTGATAACTTGTGAGTTCTGACAAACATAACTCGATTATCTCTAGACCTAAATCAAACAAATCAAAATATTAGCTAACCTAATTCATTCGGTTGCCTCCCAACAAGCCCTGAATTTTACGTCTATAGCTAGACATAGTTCAGTTAGTTAACTAGATAGAGAAATATTAATCAATTGGCCTCTACCAGTGTAAGGTGTATAAAAGATATAATGAAAGAACTTAGATATGAGTTGTCTCAATAGGTAAATCAATTGATGATGTAGCCCTACTCCATTAGGTTGGGTGTAAGATAGATAAATCATGAAAAGTCATATCTAATGGCATTCAATACTAAGGATTTGAGGAGCATTAGGATTGTAGGTAGGTAACCCAAGTATAAAAGAAGTGTGATTCATAAAGTGTTGAGCCCAATGATAAAGAGATTGGAGTGAGGGTGTAGATGTTGGTCTATCTTAGGTTTACCTAAATCAAATTTACTTAAGTCATAAGGGTCCTTATAAAGAGTTGGATGTTTCAAGAGTAGAGGCACCCTTAGATCGTTGGTATCATTTCCTACAAAATTTTCTCTTAGTTCCACCACCTCCTCTCTTTCTTCCTTGAAGTCTAAGCCTTGAAATGTTAAAATCAGAATTGGTTACATCAGATATGCAATTAAATTATAGAAAATGATTCAAGTTTAGGCTCATCCAGGTTTGATGTAAAGGTGAAGCTAGTCATTGAAGGTTCATCAACTTCAAATTGAAATGTTTGAGCTTCATCTACATTAGGCAAGATATTTTCCATAAAATCAAATGTGAAATTTTCAATTTCTTAATCATTGAAAATCTCATCCTTGAATTCGAATGTCTCATATTCTGATTCGCTCTTATGTTCCCCATATTCTACCTCAAAGTTGAATATAAAGCTTTCAACTTTAGAATTATTAGAAATTTGATCCTCAAGGAAATGCCTCATATTCAAATTCATTTGTATATTCCTTAGATTTTGAGCCTTTCAAAGAGACATTTTCAATTAGACCCTCAACCTACTTAAGTTTTTCAATAAGCCCACAACTTTCATTAGAGCGCTCAATAGCCTAAAAAAGTTTTAATTTCATCTTTTCATCTCTGAAGACTATTTGTATATTCCCATTTTTACAATCAATCAGGACCTCCGCAGTTGCTAAGAATGGTCTACCCAAAATAACTGGAGCCCATCTCAGATCTTTAGTAATCTCGAGATCTAAAATATCAAAGTCCACTAGATAGTAAAAATCCTTAATCCGAACAGTAACATCCCTCAAAATTCCTCGTGGACTTCTTATAGATTGGTTAGTGATGAGTGAGATTTTGCGCCAGAAGAATTGAGGTTCAAAAAACTTGATCGTCGCAGTCGCGAAAATCCTCTTATCAGATAAAATAATCGAAACTCAAGTGAGTCCCATGTCGAACATGGCGAGGCGACATTTGATTTATAAAATCCATGCTTTGTTTTTGAAGATTTTGTGATTTTATATTTTTTTGGTATTTTCAGATAGGTAGAATATCAAGTGGAGAATTATCTAATCTAATCTATTTTACTTGCAAAATAAAAGAGAGAGGGAGACAGACAGAGAAGAATCCCCCTCGTTGCTGCTTGGGGGACAAGCAGTGTTGACGGAGCACCCGAAAGAGGGTGGTGAGGAGCTGGAGGAGGGAGGACGAAGCTGGAAGAATTGGGGATGAGGCAAGGTAGCATTGCAGCACGATTTGCTTCCCGAAGGAGGGTGAGAAGATGGCCACGGGTGCTCCACAAATGGAGATGAGAGAGAGGGAAAAATAATTATTTTCTACTATAATGGAGCATCCTAGGCTTGGGACTAGCTCTTAGAGCTTTGGAGAGGGTGTGGAGAGAGTAGGAAGAGATATGGAGGAAGGGGGGTGTGCATGGCCTTTTATAAGTGATGTAGACAATTATTCAAGGTGAATTGCCTCCTTATGCATGTTCCTAGGCTCATAATTGCATTGGACATTGTGAATAGTGCATAACATGCATTATATCGCATTTAGGCTAGATTTTATAAATTATAGATTAATTCGCCTCTTTTTGTGGCTAGGGGAGAAGGTGATATACTTTGTGACCTTGGATTGAAGATCCAATCATACGGATTTAATCAAGGCGACGATCAGAGCCCAACACCTCTGAAATCGTCTTGATCGGACCTTTGTAGCATCATATGTAGTTCGATGAAGATCAAGGGCCAAGGGACAAGGTGATGCAAATCCAACTTCAAATGAAAAATTCGACAGCACGGATGGGTTTGGATCTGTGATCACAGCCCAACGGCGTGAAAATCGATCCAATTTGACATTCGTAACGCCACCTACAAGCCAAAGAAGATGGACGGGTGCCACGTGGTGTCATCTCAGCCGCCCAAAGTCAACCCAAGGTCTCCTACTCATCTCCAAAGGCACCTCTGATGCATGATCTGAGCCCTTGGATCTCCATTCAATTGTCAAAGTTGATCCACGCCCTCCTCTTCATGCAGTTGAAGGAAATGCCTATGCTAAATCTGGACCGTTGGATCTCCATCCAACGATCAAGACCTCGTGCCTCAGCCATCAAGAGGTCGACAATTCGGCACACGTGGCATAGTGGCCCACCTTCACACTCTCAACATGGGGGTGTGGGTTCAAGCCCTCACGTGCCTCGTAATTCTCAACATGAGTAAGAGACCAATCGGGGCCGCTGATTCGCGATTAGATGGCAGCAACGATTCCACATGGCAGCATCGATGGAGAGGGGTACGATGACACACCATTACACTTTCGGGGGGGGGGGTGCAATATGAGAAACGAGCGAGTGTGATCTCGTGCGTACGATGAAGATTGGATGACAGAGATGCATCCTTGTTGTGCCCAGCAGCACCAGCATGAGGCACAGTTGCACGCACATGTTACGCATGCAATGCGCAACGTGACCTGAAGTGTTGCGAGCATAGTGTGAGTTGTGCGTGGCAATCATTTGCCATGCGCTACCTCTTGCCCTTTTTGCCCCATTTCTCACCCTATAAATACCCTACACCCTCCCACCTTCATCTTCATCCCTTCCTACTCTCTCCTTACCCCCTCCAAATCTCTATGAGCTTGTCCCAAGCCTGAGATGCTCCACTAGAGTCCAAAAATAATTTTAATTCCCTCTTTCTCCCGTGGAGCTCTCGTGGCTGCCCTCTTACCTCTGTTCCAAAAGTGGATCCTCGCTGCGATGCCGTCCTGCTAATGTACATACATCTAATTACCTAAAATGTCTATTTATGCATGTTTCTAGTGTCATAGAAGCATTCATCATTATAAATACTGTATAGCATGCATCATAATGCATTTAGCATAGATTGTACAAATTATAGGTTAATTTTCCCTTTTTATGGTCAAGGAATAGGGCAATATCATTTAGGGGCCTCAGATTGAAGATCCAACCGTACGGATATGATTAGGACCACGATCGAAGTTCAACAACTCCGAGATAGCCTTGATCGGACCTCCGTTGCATCAGATGCAATTTAAGGAATATTAGAGGTCAAGGGCCAAGGTGATGTAAATACATACCTCAGATGATAAATCTAACCATATGGATGGGTTCGGATTGATGATCGCAGCCCAACGGCTTGAAAATCGGTCCAATCCGACATCCGTGGAACCATCTACAAGTCAGAGGAGATGGATGGCCAGGATGGCACTACGTGGCACCATCCTAGACACCCAAAGCCAGCCCAAGCCTCCCACTCCACCTCTTTAAGTGATGATTAGCGCATCTCAGCCATTGGATCATCGATCCGATGATTGAGAACGTGCCTCATCGCTCCTCAGGTTGGCTCTCATCTACTGAATGCTAAGGGCTCTTGATCTCGACCATTAGATTGAGATCCAAAGATCATGAGCGTTTGCACCTTAAACCATAAACGTGACACAAGGCAGGGTGTAGTGCGTTGGTTGAGCACCCCTTCGCGAAGAGGAGGGCGCTTGTTCAAGCCCAACCGTGCCTCAAATAGAAGAGGCGAGCGCACTATGCTCAATTCAACCATTGGATCAAAGATGAATGGGCGCGGTGTGGCCACGTGGTGTTTCCTAACACGCCGGATGAAGTACGTGCTGCATGCGTGTAATGACACGCGATCGAACGTGCCTTTGCACGTGGGAGCGCTTAACAGTTGAAGAAGAAGCGATGCTGGGGGCTTTTAAGTTGTTTGTTGAGATTGCGTGAACGTGGTTGCGCATGGAACGGTTGATGAGGAAGAGGCACGTACTTTTTAACGACCTGGGTCTTTAGTGACATTTATATCCGTCAGTAAAGACCCTAGCATTTAATTTTTAAGCTTGATAGAAAGACATCTATGCCCCATTCTTATAACTATAAAAGGCCAACCCTACCACCTCATTTTTCATCCTTTCCTTTCTTGTCTCACCCCCTTCAAAGCTTTACGAGTTCGTCCCAAACCCGAGATGCTCCATTAGAGTTGTAAAAATAATTTTTCCATCTCCTCACCATCGTTTGTGGAGTGCCAACGGTTGTTCTCTCACTGTCATTCGAGAAGTAGATCCCACTGCAACGTCACCCTATTCCATCCTCCATCTTCATTCTCTTTCTTCCAGCACCTCATCACCTTCGTCCAAACACTCCATCAACGTAACTCACATTACAAAAAAATTATACTTTTATGATAACTAATTGCAACGATAAATTTTTACATCACAAAAGAACCTAACTTTAATGACAATAATAACATATCTATACAAAATTAAATCATAATATTTTTAGAAACCTAAAGTAATCGTCGTAAAAGTGAAACAAAAAATCATGCGGGCACTCTCCGGTCGATCCAAAAAAAAAAAAACCCCCTTTACCTTTTCCCTTCCCCTTTACCCTCAAGTACACGTAAACCCTCATTCATCCCTTTCGTAATCCCCTCACCCACCATTCTCCGATGGCATCAATCAGACGCCTCCTCTCCAGCGATAGCCCCGCTCTTGATGCCCCTCCGTTCCCGACGCCTCCTCTCCAGCGATAAGCTGCAACACCCTTGCGTGTGAGGGAGTCGAGGGAGAGGACGGTGAGGACGGGCGGCGCCAGCCAATGACAAGAGAGGAGTGGTGGAGGAGAAAGGACTCTGGCGACAATAGGGCGACGACACCTCCTAGTGTTCCTGTGCTCCTAGGGCTCTGGCACTCCTGAGGCGACGTCGTTGCCTCATCCTTCCCCCATTGCTGCTCCCCCTTGTCCTCCTCCGTGTCTAGCTGCAGGACATTTGCACGAGGGCGCACGGGGCCGTGCAAATAGAGTGCTCCATAGATGTCGCGGCCATGCCTTACCTCCTCAACCTCCTCGCGTTGGGATTAAAAAGGAGTGCCTTCTGATCACATCCACTGCCATCCTTGCACATCCACTACTGCTGCATCATCTTCACATTGATGCCCACCTCCTTTCTTACAAGGATACCTTCGCCCTCCACTCCTTCAGCATCTGCAAGGGCCATGCCATTAGGCTCCTCCTTCAGAACTACCCCGAGTTCACCTTCGCCTCTACGCTTAGGGCTGCCCAAATGCTACCTTGGTTTTGAGGTGCTACTGGCTAGGGCGGATGAGGCAACTGTATCGGAGGTGGAGATCGATCCGTGGGGATCCTGTTCTCGTTGGCAACGATGGGGTTGCCTAAGGGATGCACAAGAGCCTTGATAAGCATGGCACAACAGGTCGATGGCAAGAACCCTAACCTGGACATAGAAGAAGGGGGATGCGGTGCTGTGCATGTTCCCGATAGTTTTGATCCTTGCATCTGAGGCCGAGGTATTTGATCTTGTTTGTTGTTTGTTGCAGGTCACGGTTTCCGATCGTCCACGTGCGACCTCTTCGTGCGGCCCTTCCGGAAGAAGGGTTACATAACCCTGACAACGTACTTGAGGACCTACAGGATTGGGGACTACATGGATGTCAAGGTGAACGGCGCCGTCCACAAGGGGATGCCCCACAAGTTCTACCACAGCCGCACCAGCAGGGTCTGGAACGTCACCAAGTGTGCAATCGGTGTCGAGCTCAACAAGCAGGTAACGATCCGTCCCTCTCTTCCTTCCCTCTTGACACCTTTTCCCCGAAGTGGATCGCTTATCAGATGCTGACTTGCTTGTGATCTCATGCCTTTCTTAGGTTCCGATGGCCCTCAAAAGTAGTAAAGTTGGTAGCGTTGTTGCAGGTGCTTGAACTAGATGTTTGTTTTGTTTCTAGGTGTACGTGTGATGTGTTTTTGAGAATCTTGCACGGATCCCTGCAATGCATTGTTAGTTGCTAGTTGATCCTAAAAATTTACTTCTTTTTTAGTAAAAAAATGGTCAGAAATGGAAATAGGGTTTGCCGGTCTTCTTGGAACTACTGCAGAATCTTTAATTAGTGTTGTTAGTTCGTATGCGGAAAAGGACCCCCGTTTGGTGTAGTGAATAGGAGGCATGTCATGTGGGTGATTAAGTTTGAACGCATTGTTGCAGTTATGGCTTGTCATTATTTCCGCTCTTATTGATGTTATATTTGTTGGCCTTGTGATGCTAAATTGGTGATAGATATCTGTTGCTAAAGACTGTCTACTTAGCTTCTTCGTGTCTTTGATGATGGATGCTGCTTTTGGATTTGACAATTGGATTTGGTAAAAAGAAGGATTGAAAGGATTTAGAGGGAGATGGATTCTTATGATTTGAAGGGAGAGGGATGTTGATGAAGGACAATGGGAAGGGAATGGAGTGGGAAATTTGTCGGGGTCTGAGGAATTGATCTGCCTATCTAGTACTATTATCGCTTTTTAAGTTAATTTGTTACTTTAGAATTGATAGTGTTACATTACAGTGTTGAGATTTGTGGGTGGTTGGGCTATATGGAATTGCTTGTTTATTGTTACTAACATGCTTAGGTTCTTCCTCTTACATTTGTAGACAGAGACTCTTTTGTCAGATGTGAATTAAGTTGTCCTCTTGTCTAAGTGATGCCTAATATAACAAGTTGTTCTTGAAGAATTTCATTGGTGATATACGAATCACTGATTTCGATCTCCTATCAGAATGTGTATTTGATTAGGAAAATCACCCAACTTTTGTGTTCTGTTTCAATTCTTTCTCTATTGTTGACTCAGAATCTTGCTTCGTGAATGCATAGGTGCATTTCTGATGACCAATGCCATGTTGTTTGTTTACCTCTATACAAGCAAGAGTAACCTACCATTCTTTCACTTTGACTTCCAAGAAGATTGATAATCTATTTATGTTTCTCCTCATGCAGAGTAAATACCTGTCTTGTTTCTATTTTAATGTCACAACTTCCCCTTTCATCAAAACAAATATCCAGTAAGAATTTAGTTCCTAACTGTTCACATCTTTACTTAGTAGCATTGTTTGCATTGGGGTGTCCATAGCTGTTACAAGCGTCATCACAAAAAGCAGGGTTGTTATGGAACACTATGTATTTTGCAGAAAAGAAGGTGAAGAACAGAAAAGCATTTTCCATTCATGAGATTGTAGTTTAGTGACCAATTTGGTGGGAAGAAAAGCTCAATTCATTTTTTAAATCTCATAATTTTTAAAGTTTTTTTTATTCATGCAATTATTGCTTATGGATTTGCTAATGAGAGTGTTATCTTTTAGATGTAAGCAATTATTTTCTTCACCACGTATTTACACCAATCAGGTTGTTTCACATCCTCCTGCGTGTATGCATGCTGAAGAACTTTTCCTTTTCTAGATGTGCTTTAGAAATTTTTTGGTAGGTGCTCTAGAAATTGGTATGGAATTTGAATCACACGCTTTCTTTTTTGTCATCTACAGTTTGAAAACAAGGGCTCTAAAAATGTTGTTAATTGCAGTCTAAAATTTTTCTTATAGATCAACGTGTTATTAAATACTTTCCTTTAATTTTATGTTTTGCTCTTTATAATTTCTCCTACAATCCCATGTGCTTCCAGAGCAATCCTTTTATTATTTGCTTTGCTCTTGTTAGAGTCAATGTGCAATCACAAACATTAGTTCTATCTTGTTGCAACTAGTGTGTTTTATTGGCATGATGTGACTTTTTCTTGTAGATGTTGATGTCTGGAAATTTTATTTGTCTTTTTAGTATAATTCCTTTATTTTTGTGTTGGAAGTTAAGTTGGTTGCAATTGTAAATTTGTGTGCTTTCTTTTTATTCTCTTTGTACGTAATTTTGATAAGTGGTCTTTGTTTATGGTGGCAGGTTGGAAATAGGATCATCTGCAAGAGGATTCATCTCCGTGTAAAACATATACAACCTTCCCACTGCATTGAGGAATTCTGCCATAGGAAGTTGAGGAATGACAAACTTAAGGCAGAGGCAAAGGCTAGAGGTGAGGTCATTAGCACAAAGAGGCAGTCAGAGGGTCCCAAGCCTGGTTTCATGGTGGCAGGTGCTATCCTGGAGACTGTGACACCCATTCCATATGATGTGGTCAATGATCTCAAGGGAGGTTATTGAGAGGCTTCACATGTTGCTTTTATTCATGGATCTTTGTTGTGGTAACCTTAGTTTTGTTGGATTTCTTTGGTTAAGGTTTCTGGCCAAATGTTTTGATTCATGCATATGTTTTTCAGTTTCAGCTGTCAGTCACATACCATGGCATGAGCCTGGAGACTTGTTTTGATTCAAAAGAAAAAAATACTTTCTAATTTCTTTTGGTTGCTTAGGTAAACTCAGGTGTTGATCCAACTTTGATACATACAAAACTGAAAGAGGCCCTTCTACATGCACCAGAAAAGCAATGAGTAAAGAGTCTGTTTTGTTGTTCTTCACACTTCATTTACAGGACTTTCAGGGACTCTTAATACACCAATTAAGGTAATCTTGGTTAGTTTTTAGTTTTTAGCTTTTACAAGAGACTATGTGGAATCATAGCTGAGATGATACCATCTAAAGTGCATACATGTCAGGAATATGGCATAAAAAATCAAATCACTAGAACGGTTGGAGAATGGCAACTTGATTGGGATTAATTACTTGGATCCCTCTAAATAGGGATAACTACTTTAAGCAATCATAGCCATGAGTTTCTTGTGAAAAACATGAATATATTACTAACACTCAAAACCAACATGGCCTTTGGTTCTTTCAATCTATAACTTCATAATAAACTTCATATCATTTTTCGACTATAGATTATAGCTACTTCTGCATTCTCCCTAGTGTACACTAATGAATCATTGCTCATCCTTTTTAATTTGGTCAAAATCTTAATTTTTCCTTGACACTTTTGATTCAGTTACTTCTATTGCATTCACATTGGACCAGAACCATTATCTATGTTGATAAAGAAAGAACCTAACAGGTTCTCGAGGAACTAGACATCAATGTTATATAGGTATACCTTTTTATTTTTTTACTTGCTTCCTTATAGGGTTATTGATGTTTGTTAATGGCTTGCTTTTTTCAAGGATGATTAACGTTTGTTATTGACATGGACCCAACAAAGATAGGAATACGAATTTCACACACATGGATGTGTATACATCCCTTTTAGATTGCTTTCCTCTACTCCTGCTTGCCCAAACATGGCAGTGATGGATTACTGCTTTTTTAATGTAATTTCACAGACACTATCAGCATAGGAGATGGTAAGCTCACTTCAGGAGGGTTGCTGGCAATAAGGACCACTAACACGAATGAGTTCGAGAATGAAGATTAGTTTTAAGATTAGTTTACATTATGGATGAGATGTATTTATCTATTGTATGATGTGTGTATCTTTTTCTTGTAAAAACTTGAATATTTTGACTTAAGAATGAATGAAATATATTTTTTAATCACTTATGTGTGTGAATATGTTCTTTTGTTATGTATGTGAATATTGCTATAATGAGTGTTGTTAATAGTATAGGTACAATAATAATGACAAAAGAAAATCTAATTATAACAGATGTTATGATTGTTGTAATGTTATATTGCTGTAATTAAAAATAGGTAAATAAAAATATTTTGTTACGGTTAATGAAGGATTTTGTAATGGTATGCATATTTGTGACGGTTTTTATATGTTGTAAATTGTAGTGTTAAATTAATTGTGTGAAATGGTGTCAAAAAAATTTGAGATAGAAATTACTGGTACAAATTTGCAATGATTATTAATCATCATGTAAGATCTTTCGTGATGGTTGTTAATTGATAGTAAAATTTTTTAGGGTGCCACCTTTTGTGATGGTTAACGTTAACGTCTCAAAAAGCTGTTGCGATGGTAGTTGATGTTTTTGTGATAGTAGTTTTCTGTCACAATTGATATATTTTCCTGTAGTGTCGTCCTCTAAGTAGCTGTTGAGGAGGATAATTTCTCATTTCCTTTTCTTTTATCGCTTTCTAGTGTAGATTTCCTGCTTTCTAGTGTAGCACATAGTTGTAATGAACATTTCTCTATGAAATATTGATTCACTCCCTCTCTCTCTTTTTCTTTGTATTATTCTCTCTCTTTTCTATTAATTATTCTTTAAGTAGATAGCTAGTGTAGATTTAATTTGACCAACTAATCTGCTTTGTGATAATAAATCCAACGTGATTTTTGATCAAATGTTTGCTTCCCTATGTTCGACTCGATACTTATCAGAGTTTCGGTTAAATTATCTGTTTAGCATATTTTTACGTAACTACAATGAAAGGGTTTTCAAACTCAAATTATAACATAAAAACCATGTTCAACCCTTGCCCTGTCCTTTCTCCGGCTTCGTTCTCCTTCCTTCAGCTTCTCACCTTCTTTGTCTAGGTACCGGCAGAGCGAGTCGTCCTCTAAGCAATTATCGAGGGGGATTTCTCTCACCTCTCTCTTTTACTGCTTTCACAACGTAGTTTTACTTTCCGCATTAATTCTGTAGTGAACATTTGTTGAGATATAATATATAATTGTTCTCTCTCTCTCTCTCTTTTCCTATCTCTTTTATAATTGCAAGTAGAGTAAGCTGAGATTTGATGGTGTTAGGAGGGAGAGGTCATGGTGATTGGGTGGTTAATGAGGGGTGGTCGACTTAGAGATCTAAGGCTTGGCAGAGGGGGTATTCTCAGACGGGGAGGAATGTTGCGGGCACGGGGCACGTGGTGAAGGAGGTATGGAAGAGGGTTGGTTAATAGGGAGATTGTGTGTTTCTGTTGTCGAAGGCATGGACATATGGCTGTGGTATGTCGTTCTCCTCTCGTTTGTCTGGCCTGCGGAGGATGTGGTCACAAGTGAGATTCATGTGTGATGATTAGAGGGTAATCAGGAGAGGGGGTTTTCATGCGCGCTAGAAGGATGAATACCGAAGGCTCGCCACCATCGCCTCCTGCTTATTTGGGTCACACTATTGATGTAGAGGTTCCCATGTTTGAATTAGTGCTGAGAGGAGAGGTGATGATCGACAACCCCTCTTTGGAAAGACTTCAATTACTGGGAAGATCTTTATCATTATCAGTTGAAGGTTGGAAGATTGCCACACTATCCCCTACGCATTTCTTGGTGTTTGGTTTGGGGTTGATTGAGGTTGAGTGCCTTCATTTTCGATCGAGCATTTTCGAGAATGTGATGGTTTTATGGAGACTTGTGTCTCCTTTTGATGGTGCCTTGTTGGAGCGGCCACCTCAAAGAGAAGGCTCTAGATTTGGAAGGTTGGAAATTAAGGGTTTGCCACTCCATCTAAGGTCGAGGGAGGTAGTTGCTTCCATGATAGCAGGGTTTGGAAAGCTAGCAGAAGATGTGGAGGTTGGCCTATGGGAAGGGGATGGCTGCATAATGTGTGCGAGTGTGGATGTCTTTAGGGGGGGATCAATTCCAGAGAGAATTATCCTTTGGTGTGGAGGTAATTCGTGGCTTCTTCGGTTGAGGTTTGGATGTGAGGACACATTTTCAAGAACAAGAAGAGAAGAAGACCTTTGCAGAAGTTGTGAGAGAGGAACCAAGTCTGGTGTAGGTGGGTCGTGACACACCGGAGGAGGCACCTGAGTCAAAGAAGAGAACGGACCATCATCATATGAGGGTGGATGAGGATAAGATGGACAATATGAAGAATGATCAGCCTATAGTGGATGAGGAGGCAGCTATGGGGATGCTTCAGGAGATTCCAGTTAACACTCTGGAACACCACTCTTCTTTTCAGGTTGCAGAAGGGCTGAAATTTGGGGTAGGTTCAACATCTAAATCTGGGATTGGGAGGTCCCCATACAAACTAAGGTAAAGAAGAAATGTGAACACAATGAAGATGGACGAAAATTCTATTGCAGCTGTTCTTAAAGTTGGAAGGATACAACAATCCAATAAGGGGGGATCTCAAGAGGGGAAATGAGAGTTCTCTCTTGGAATGTGCATGGGTTGCATGATAGAGTTCGAAGGGCCTCCTTATCGAGATATCTAAGGGAATGGGAGATTGATTGTGCGCTCGTTCAAGAAATGCATATTGAGGATGAAAATAGTTAGGTGTGGAACTATTTGAAGCAGTCAAGGAGAGCTGAATGTGTGGTACTCAATTCGCATGGGAGGTTTGGTGGTATAGCGTTTGGTGGAGAAAGGCCTGTCTACAAGTGATGGAGATCTTCAATTCTAGGCATATAATAACTTGTAAATGCAAGATGATG
This sequence comes from Thalassia testudinum, assembly GCA_037157565.1. Taxonomy (NCBI): domain Eukaryota; kingdom Viridiplantae; phylum Streptophyta; class Magnoliopsida; order Alismatales; family Hydrocharitaceae; genus Thalassia; species Thalassia testudinum. The sequence goes on along the minus strand of JAZHRO010000015.1, from coordinate 15,063,048 downwards.
CAGGGGGAGATGGAGTGGCTTATTACAGGAGTTTATGGGCCTTGTGCAGTGAACTTTCGAGCTAAGTTGTGGGAGGACCTATCAGAAGTGGCAATTCATGCACAGGGGATTCCATGGCTGGTGAGCGGTGATTTCAACTATGCTTTGACAGGGATGGACATATCAAGTGGCTTGGTGGACAGTACCTCACTTTGCTTTCAATTGACAGTACAAACTTTGGGTTTGAATGAATTTCCCTCTTCTGGAGCTAAGTATACTTGGGGATATGGCAGTGGATGTCAAAGTTAGATAGATTTTTTGGTAATGCAGACCTCTTGGAGAAGTTTCAATTGTCATCTGTTGTCGGTCTAGAATGCTCCTTCTCAGACCATACGCCTTTGGTTTGGGATAGTAGTGAGCATGCGCATGTTGGTTCCTACTTCAAGTTCAGACAGTTGTGGCTTAGAGAGCTAGGTTTTCATGAACTAATTGAAGCATGGTAGACGGTGAAGCAGGTGGGGGGTACTGCTACAATCAGACTGGCTTCAAAGCTTGCCTCTATGCACATTATGCTAAAGGAGTATGGGACAACAGTAGCAGCATTGAGAGAACAAAGATGTCATGAAGCTCTCTTGGAAGTGCAATGCTTTGATGCCAATGAGTCGATCTCACCTCTGTCTGATCAAGAGCAGGAGATAAGAAAAAAATGGCAGGAGGTGATAGCTGAGGACCTGAAGCGAGAAATGGATTGGCGAGAACACTCTAGGAAACTATGGCTCAAAGAGGGTGATGCTAACACTAAGTACTTTCACCTAGCAGCCAGTTTGCGCAGAAGATAGAATCTTATATCTTCTATTGTTCTGGGAGATCAGAGAACCTCTTCTCTGTAGGATATCCGATCTAAAGCCATCAAATATTTTAAGGAGACTTCACAGGTAGCAGGTAGGGGAGATTGGAGAATGGCAGCATCCCTGTTTCCTTGAATATTTGAAGATCAGGCCGGCGGTTTGATTGAGTCCATTTCTGAAAAAGAAGTGATGGATGCTATAAATGACTTAAACAATGCTCGTCGGGTTCGGATGGTGTTCAGGTCTTCTTCTACAAAGAACTTTGTAATTTATTAGGAGAGGAGGTGATGGAGGTTATTAAGGAGTTTGAAAGAGGCAATTACAGTTTTGATAAGATAAATCGATCGTATCTATTTCTTCTTCCAAAGAAACAAGGAGTGGATAGCTTTTCGGACTTTAGACCTATTTCACTCTCGAACTCTATCTATTTGATGGTGAGTAAAGTCCTGGCTAATGGGCTTCGGACTGTTTTACAAGATTAGATTCTTCCTGTTTAATCAGCCTTTCTTCCCAATAGATCACTACAAGAGTCTTTCATCGTTGCTTAGGAAATGGTGATGGGGTGGCATAGGAGAAAATGTAAGGCGTTTCTCTGGAAAGTGGATTTCCGTAAGGCTTACGATTCAGTGTCGTGGCCTTTGTGTTCAAGAGAAGAGGATTTCCACCTTTATGGTTGCGTTGGATGAAGATGTGCATCACCACGGCCTCCTTCTCCCCATTGATCAATGGTAGACATTGTAGGGCAAGGATACAACTGCAATGTGGGGTTAGACAAGGATGTCCACTTGCTCCACTGGTTTTCAACCTTGCAGTTGACACTTTAGCAAGGTTTGCATGCAGATTATTGGAGGTTGGTATAATTAGAGGATACTCCATCTCTAATAGGAGTGCCATGGCTCCAGTACTTCAATATGTCGATGACACTGAGTTCTTTGTAGAAGGGAAAGAATAGGAAGCACAAGCTTTGTTGCATATGGTATTGATTTTTGGGGAGATACCAGGTCTGAAATTGAATGGGTAGAAATCCTTCTTGGTTTGTTTTAGGCTAAATGGTCTAGAGCAAATGGTCATATCTTCTTTATTGGGCATGTCATTGGTTACACTCTCGATTAGATAGTTGGGGCTGCCTTTGAAATGCACTAAGTCGAAGAAGAGTGATTGGAATGTACTCTTTGATAAAATCTCAATCAAACTGGAAGGTTAGAGTAGTCATTATCTATCCAAGGGAGGAAGACTTATTCTCTTGAACTTTGTGATTACATCCATTTCGATCTTCTTTTTTTTCTTTTCAAAGCACCTAAATCTATTTGGAAGTGCATTGATGTGATGCGAAAGTGATTCTTTTGGAAGGGGGCGCATCATGAAGGAAGATTTTTGCAACCCCTGAAGTGGGAACACTTATGTGTACCTAAGGATATGGTGGAATGGGAATAAAGTCTCTTAAAGAATTCAATGATGCGCTGCTACTTAAGTGAGCCATCAAATTGTTTAATGGTGAAAGTAAGATATGGGCTAATCTCATTAGAGATAGTTATGACAGATCTCAGAGCACGTTGAACAGGCTTCACCCATCCAAACCATCTCCATTTTGGACATTTGTGGTACAAGCATTGAAGAGTAATTGGCAGATGTTGCAGTCAGTTTTAGGTGATGGTTGTTCTTTCAATTTCTACCAGGAGGAATGGTCCTCGTGGCTGCTGAAGGAAGCATATCCAAGAGTTTATGTGACTGCTGCAAACAAATGGGATCTAGTGTGCAGGTATTGGTTTGAATTGGAGGAGATTTGGTAGATCAGTGGGGCTGAATTAAGTAGAGAGAGAAGGTACCTAAACCTAGGAGGAGAAAATGCGGCAGCTAATGGACTTGCAGGCCTTCAGGCTGGTGGCTTGAATAGAAGATCAATATTAGTGGGATGGGATCTTCACTCCGGCTCGTGCGTATGGAAGATAAAGTTGATGTCCAGATATGAGGAGGTTGATCTGATAGGATGGAAGTTATGTCTGCTAAAAATTCCACTTAAGATCCAAATTTTTCTGTGGTTGTGCAGGAGGGATGGATTGATGATTACAGGGGATTTGAGGCATAGGAGGATAGGCATTGCATCGTAGGTTTGCTTTCTGTGTGGTTTACCCACTGACCGCCCAAGTCACATTTTTTCATCCTGTGTGGTGACTGATGAGTTTGGAGAAGAGTGTGTAGGGAATCGCTTCCCATGTGGGACTCTCTTTGGCAAAACATTTTAGTACGAGACAAATCGCATGTGCATATGGCGGCGTTGATGTGGAGTATTTGGAGGGCAAGGAATGAGTGTTTGTTTCAGGAGAGACCAGTGTGTTTGGAACAAATTGTAAATGAGTGATGGTCCCTCATACATATATGGGGATCTATTTTGTAATGGTCCTTTTTATTTCTTTGATAAATAAAAGCCCTCCCGAATTGCTATCGTAGTACGATAGCTTTCCTTTCAGTTTCAAAAAAAATAATTGCAAGTAGAGTAAAATAGCTTACATATCTCTTCGACCTGATTTCCTGTAATATAAAATACGAAAAAAATTACAAAAGCCAAAACACCAAAAACAAATAAAACAAACGTGGTTTTCGTAAATCAAAGTTCCCCTCCTGTGTTCAACCCGGGACTCACCTGAGTTTCGGTAAATTTATTTAATAAGTGAATTTTTGTGACTGCGATGACCGAGTTTCAAAACCATTATTTTTCCGCTCAAAATCTCACCTATCAATAGGCTTCGTAGGAGAATCATTTGTCCTGCAGCGCATTCAAGATCATGCATTCCACGAACGCGAGCGTTGTAGTGCTTGCGCGTAGCGTGGTGCACTTGCCTACGCATCGCACTAGGCTGTGCTAGCAAAGCACAGAGGTGCCTTAGCTGTTAGATGAAGAATTGAAGGTTAACAATTACGCACACATGCATTGAGATCGCACGTATGGTCGCACATTTTCGCGATCTGTGCCATCCGTGTGGCCACGTAGCACCACCTCTGCCTCTCATCGTGTGCTTGATAGCCCTCATCCGTGTCCTTGAGCGACGTGGCCCAAATTAGCACCGTTTCTTGCCCATCGGGTGACTCAATTTTGCCCCTATGCTCACTTAGGAGGGGCATGGATTTGGATTCGAACCCACGCCCCATCCTTGAGAGCGCATGGGGTGAACCATTGTGCTACATGGCCCTTCACACCATCGTGGTCGTTGGATCATGGATCTGATTATTGAGATCGTTTGAGGGATACTCTCTTGAAGATTTGAGGTGCGGGTGCGATTGTCTGAGATTGAATCTTCGTTGTTGGATTTGAATCCAACAGCTAAGGTTATTTACATAAAGAAGAGGGAAGCTGTAGCATGGGCACGCTACGTGGCGTGCTTATCGTCGTTGGATGGTGATCCAACGACCCAAATTGCGTGATGGGGCACATTTAGAAGTTGGGCGGAGGCTTTGGGCCGTGTTGGGAGTGGCATCACCTGCAAGGAAAAGAAGATGGACAACTCATTTGGTTCCACATGGCACCATCTAAGCCGTCCATCTTCTTTTCGTTGTAGGTAATGCCACGAATGTTGGATTGGGGCAATTTTCATGCCATTGGGCTGCAATCGTCGACCTAAACCTATCCGTATGGTTGGATTTGTCATTTTAGGTTTTAATCATGCCATCTTACCCCATGGCCTTTGATCTTCCTTGGACTACATATTGATGAGTCAGAAATTCGTGAGAAAAAATCGAGTTGGGAAAACCCAGTTGTCGTAGTCGCGAAAATCTGCTTATCAGATAAAATTTATAATCGAGACTTGGTGAGTCCCAGGTCGAACATAGAGAGACGAATGTTTGATTTTTTTATAGAAAATCGCATTTGTTTTATTTGTTTTTAGTATTTTTATCTTTTGTAATTTTTTTGGTATTTTAAATAAGGCAAAAGATCAGGTCAGGAAACTATATCTAGCTAACTAATCTACCTACAGATAATTAAAGCAAAAAAGAAATAGAGAGAGAATAATTCTAACTAAATGATTAAGCAAGTGTCTAATTATAGAATATAATGTGAGAAAATAAATCTAACTATGAAGGCATTAAAAGATAGAGAGAGGTGAGAAAAATCTTCCTCGTTGGCTACTTGGAGGACGAGCCACTTGGACGGCACCCCGAATGAAGGTGGTGAGGAGTTGGATGGAGGAGAATGGAGTCAGACGAAGGAAGATGGGGTTGGACAACATCGCAGTGGTGATCTACTTCCTGAACAAGGGTAAGAGGATGGCCACGACACTCCACGAATGGAGGTGAGTAGCAGGACTAGATCTACGCATTAAGGATGAACGACAAGGCGATGATGAATATGAACCATGGGATTTTGAGGGAATGGTGGAGATTACACATGTGCGATCACTCATGAGGTGAGGGCGATGGCGTGGTCATCGTGGCACACTTTGTGGTCATTGGATCAAGATCCAACTATCCTGATTGGATGGTGGGCGTGCTTCAGAAGTTAAGCGGGTGTTTTGGGTGACTTTCGCATGGCACTAGCTGAGTTGTCCATCTTCTTTGGCTTGTAGGTGGCACCACAGATGTCTGATTGGATCGATTTTCACATCGTTAGGTTGTGATCGTCGACCCAAACTCATTCGTGTGGTTGGATTTATTGTTTGACACTCCAAATCACGTCACCTTGCCCTTTGGCCTGTGGTCTTCTTCGGACTGCATATGATGCTATGGTGGTTCGATCAAGGCGATTTCGGAGGCGTTGGACTCCAATCGTCGCCTTGATTAGATTCGTATGGTTGGATCTTCAATTCGAAGCCCATAAATATATCACCTTATCTCCTAGCCACTAGAATAGGCTAATTAATATATAATTTACAGAATCTAGTTTAAATGTGATATGATGCATGTTATGCAATATTCACAATGTTAAATACAATTGTGAGCCTAAGAACCTGCATCAATAGGCATGTTAAGCTAGATAAATGTGTCTCCATCACACCCCCATACCTATCTTTTGCTAGTCACTAGCAAAACTAAACTAAATGCTATGTATAAACAGAATTAGGATCTGATTACTTAGGCAACAGTTATTTATCAACAATAAGAAATTTCAACTAAGGATCTAAACTACGATAACTCAATAGCGCCCGAGTGTTTGCCAAAATGCAGACCGCCTAAGTCCTCGCCTTATTCCGTACAAAAGAGAAGAAATATATTTTTTTCCTTTTTGTTCTTTTCTAATTTTTTTGGATTTTTGAGTTTGGAGTTTCGAGGCAGCTTTCAACAGCTACCCAACCCACCAAAGACTTGAGAAGACTCTAAGTTCTAGGCATCTTTATGTGCGAGTAAGATTGACTCACTAAACGGCGAAATAGAATAGAACTTAGGTTTCTACAAACCCCAGATGACCCTAAAGAAAATTACTGCATAAAGGTTTATCTTTCGGACTGGTAGCTTTCTCCCTACTTTGTACTTTTATGGGGTCAACACAAGGGCGAACTCAATGTATATCTCCCAAGTTTATTCTACTTCCTGCTTCTCCCTAGATTTCGGGATTATTTGTGCATTTTTGTGGGCTAGGCTTTGGACAAACGACAATGGGGGTTACCCATGGCAACTTGCTAGCAATACCAATGAGAAGTGTAGCTTATTTATTTATTTTTTCTTCTTTTTCTTTTTTTCCTTTTTTTTTTTCTTTTTGGATGCTTTTATATATATTCTTTTTAAGTAGGTGGCTTCCTTGATCTAAGATTTACCTAAAGGCAATGGTCATAGAGATTAGGTCGTGTGGCTAGGCTCTAGACACCTAGCTTTATCAAGGTGCAAGAGGCATAGGTCAAACGATGAGCTGTAAATAGAGAAAACATCCATGAAGATCTCTACAAACTCATCGATCATATCTGAAAAGATAGCTATCATACATCATTGTAATGTGCAAGGAGCATTACATAACCCGAATGGCATTCGACGGAACTCAAATGTGCCATACGAGCTTGTGAAAGTGGTACTCTCCTGATCGTCAGGAAAGGCGGCTATCTGATTATACCCAAAGTACCCTTCAAGGCAACAGAAGTACATGTTCCCCGCCAGTCGTTCCAAAATCTGATCAATAAAACAGTAAGGGGAAATTGTCTTTCTGGGTAGCCATGTTCAAACGATGGTAATCAATGCTGACCCTCCAGCCAGTTGAGGGTCTAGTGGTCACAACTCTCCTTGGTCGTTCTTTTCCACAGTGATTCCTGCCCTTTTGGGCACCACATGTATTGGACTGACCCATTTACTGTCTGAAATGGGATAGATAATTCCCGCATCCAGCCATTTCAGAATCTCCTTTTTGATAACCTCTTGCATATTGGGGTTGAGCCTTCTCTGCATGTCTCGAAAGGGCTTCATGGACTCATCTGTGTATATATGATGCATGCAGAGGAAGGGGTCAACACCCTTAATGTTAGCTATTGACCGACCAATAGCTTCCTTGTGCCTTTGTAAACACTCAAGCAAAGCTCCCTCCTATGATTTAGTTAATGCAGGTGAGATAATGATGGGAAGCATGTCGTTAAGGCCAAGGAAAGTATACTTCAATGTGCTCAGGAGGGGTTTAAGCTCCAACTCAGGAGCCTTTTGCATTGAGGGTATAAGTTGAGATGTCCCCGCCTCAAGTAGTGGATCCACCTTCAGGGTCTAGGGTGGGGACAGAGACTCTGTGTGTACTCCTAGCAGCTCTTCTAATTCGGGCATATCCCTTTCATTCTCTTCAATAGTCATATGATGGTCTTTAGATATGACCTTTTGAAGGGGATCTCTACATAAGAGTGCTGGAGTAGTCTCTTCAATGATGTTATCAACTACCTCAATCTGGGAACAATCTTCAAATATGGATTACTTGTAGGTATCAAAAACATTCAACCAGATCTTTTGTTCCCAAAGCCCATTTTAAGTGCCCCTGATTTACAATTGATAAAGGCGTTGGCTGTGGCCAAGAAGGGGCGTCCCAGAATAATGGACGGTTTGGTGGGCTTATTAGCTGGGTCAGTATCTAAAATGAGGAAGTCAATAGGGAAGAAGAAGTCCTCCACTCTCACCAGGACATCTTTCAACAATCCCCATGATGTCTTAAGTGATCTGTTTGCGACTTGAAGGATGACTGTGCTAGGCTTTAAATCACCTCCTCGCAAAAGGTCATAAATAGAGCTTAGTACAATGTTCACCCTTGCACCTAGATCGAGTAGAGCCTTGTCAATGTGTTGGATACCTATAATCACTGAAATATATGGGTCCCCTGGGTCTTTCATTTTGGGGGATTTTACATGTTGGAGTACCAAGCTAACATGGTTAGGCAGGATGACCTTAGTTTGGACCTGTCTCCTAGATCGATGTTTCTGGGTGCACAGGTCCTTTAGAAACTTGGCAAAGGACAGGATTTGTTTAATTGCATCCAATAAAGGCAAGTTGATGTGGACTTGCCTAAAGGTGTCCATAATCTCATTTGTCCTATCCTTGGCTCCATATGAGCCAACAGAAGATTCTCCAGGAGCGGATAGGCACTCAGGATAGGGCACCCTCAGCTTCTGAGTAGAGGGGCCATCATGTCGGGAAAGGGGTGGCGGAATGATGACATCCTCTTGGTGAGGGATTTCAAGCGAGGGAGAGCAGTGTGGCTCTTCCTTGGTGAGGGTGGAAGTTGGGTTCGATGTTGGAGGGGAATTATGAGAGGTGATTGTAGGAGTGCTATTAGGTTTGTCGATTTTCTTTCCGCTTGTCAGCACAGTCACAACTTGAGCGTGCTCCCTAAAAATGACTCCTTTACCCTTTGGGTTCTCCTCAGAAGGGCTAGGCAGCTTCGCCAGATCTCACTGTCTAATTGCCTCAGTAAGATGACCAATTCGGGATTGCATATCAATGATCATCTTATTCTGAGATTGGATGACCATATTTTAATGCTCTTGCATCGCTTTCATCATGGATTTTAGTTCATCCATCTCAGAAGGCTTATTCTAGGGAGGGTTTGTATAGGATGGCTGGTATACAGGTTGGGGAGGTTGGGGTCTTGCATTCCATGAGTTGGACGCATCACCTTGCTTCCATGAAAAGTTTGGATGGTTCCGCCACCTTGGATTATAGGTATTGGAATAGGGATTCTTGCGAAGTGGTTGTCAAAAACCTTGGGTCGCGTTCAGGTCGGCCTGAATCAACTTAGGGAATTGATTTGCCTGGTGGCACTTCGTAGTGGCGTGCATCGTGCTTTTTCAAATGGAGCATTCACTTGAAGTTTGAAAGATAGAGGCTGCTTGCAGGTTCATGCCGGGGTTTGCTAAAAGCCTATCAAAATTTTTGTTCAATAATTGAATCTGATAAGCCAAATCCTAAGTAGCCCCGGCTTCATGGGCCTCTGTCTTCCTCTGCAAGATTGTGTATGGAATTTGTCACTTAGTGTTTCAAATAATGCCCAAGCTTCATCCTTTGTTTTGGTCATGAAGGTTCCTACACAGGTTGCATCGATGGTTTGCCTGTGCCTTTCAGATAATCCATTGTAGAACCTTTCGACCAATTGCCATCTTGGGACCTGATGGTGGGGACATAACCTAAGAAGGTCATTAAAACACTCTCAAGTTTTGTGAAATTGCTTCCCTTCCTGTTGAGTAAAACCCATAATCTCTCTTCTATAATGGTTGGTCTTACTCATAGGAAAGTACCTTTTCAAGAACTCTCCCTTAAGGGTGGCCCAATCATTTCCCCTTGCATTTAGGGTATGATACCAGTGCTTGTCTTTATCCTTTAGGGAGAAAGGGAATAGAGTTCTCATCAGGGCTTCATTAGTAAAGCCTTAGAGCTTCACCGTGGAACTGACATCGATGAATTCCTTAAAATGCCTGTAGGGATCCTCCCTAGTAGTACCATAGAAAGTGGGGAGCAAAGATATGGTGCTGCTCTTGATCTCATAAGGATTATCCACTCCAGGTCTCCGGATAGGTAGGGCTTGGTGAGTGGTAGTAAGGAAATAGTCTCTCAAGGTTCTTTGGTTTTCACCAACCCTAATCTCTTCTTCAGGTCATTCTTTTGCCATTTTTCTTCTTTCTTGGTTGGCTTTTCTAATAACTCTCTTTGGTTTCGGGTTGAAAACAAGACTATTTCTAAGAGAATGCCTACCAAGCATACACCAAGCAAACCCAAAGCAACAGGTCTTTTATTGATTTAAAGTACTTTAAGTTCTCTTCCAACTCTCCAACTTGGCCAAATAGAGTCAAGGCAGTGTTTCTCCATTCCCACATAAGTGGTATAAGAGAAATGAGTCACTTGAGATTCCTGGTCAATGTCTATTAAGGAGGTTGAGGTCACTTTTAGTCTATTTTGGGTGACCAAACAAGTTGTCAAGTAATTACGCACCCTGAATTGACCTTCGAGTGCCCTAGAGATGTACACTTTGTTGCAATGATATTCTCAAATTCTCAAGTAAAAAGGTACTCCAAGGATGGAATTAAGGGATGTAAGTAGGGCGAACCCTTCCTTTGAGGCGATGCGTTAGTGGTGCCTCTTAACTACCCTTGCATTCTTTTAAGGGGTGTCCCCCTCTTTAGAGTATCAAATCACTCGAGCAAAAGTTAATACCACAATCACAAAGCGAGATAGGAGAGTTTGCATCGATAAAGAGATCGATACCTATAGCCTTAAGGGATCAAGTCCTAGTCTAGTGGCTATAGTGCGTGCTCAGTGCAGGAAGTGTGCCGCACACCACAAAAAGTGATTTTTCTTTTGAAAATCACAATTAAGTTATGCAAACACTTCCTGTATATTTTACTTTCTTTTCAAGAAGTAATATGACCATTTGATTAATCTTTTCAAGTCAGTTTAAGTGGTCTTCTTTAATTATGTCCAAATGCAATGCGTGTGCAGATAACTGATGCAGAAAGATAGGAAATACGTACCTTGCTCCAGCACTCTTCAATGCAAAAATGTACGCAATGCAGTAAGAAAATCTAGATGCTACTTAAGCAATCCTAAATGGTCACCTAAAGATATGCAGCTTCTAGCAGGCAGTTTGGATTTTTTTTTAAAAAATAAATGCGCAATCAAAAGAACTAACTAACTAAGAATAAACCTAGAATCTAAAGAATCGAGGACACTCCTCCAAAAAATGTCCCTAAATTACAAGGGAGAGAAAACAAATAACTAGACTAATCTAAAATTCCAAATTAGAAATCTAAGAGGCAGGATCTTCCTAGATGGTCCTCCATGTATCTCCACGCATGTGGGATCAAGGCCCACAGGCTCCTACAATTATCTCTGAGGTGGCAGCAAGGTCCACCAAGATGAGCATCTGCCATGTGCGCCCTCTCCTTTGATGTTCCTTGCACAGAAAAAAGAAATGATAGATCAATGGATGTATAATCTCAATCAGAACATAATACAGACAGGAAAAACACTCGCAAGTTTACTAGACCCGTTGCCTCCCAGGCAATGGCGACATTTGATAGAGAGATTCTCGGTTAATTAAGATAATGATAGCAATAAACTGATATGTCATTGTAGTCACGTGGTGGAAAATCTCTCAATCAAAGATTAAAATAGATATCAATTTAAACCACAGCAAAAATGTCGTATCCACAGGGATGAACTAAGCCAATAAACTTACGAATATTTCCATACTAAATCTTATTTCAAGAGGGATCTTCTTTTCGCGTTAAAAGTGATTTTCAAACAAAAAGAGAAAGCTGACGGATATTTCATGCAATTATAAGTATCATAGCAAATATTTTTCCATGCTTTTGCCAATTTATCAAAATGTGATAGTCTGGTATTTGCCTACATTTGTAGTATATCATGCAATGTATGGGAGGCCAATAGAGTGGAGGGAAATGCACTTATAGCTACTCAAACAGTATTGCGAGAACTAAGGGGGCTTGTCTTGCAAATTCACGCAATATATTAACTTGATAAATAAAGGAATAGTGTTTAACAATGGCATAATCCGTAAAAAGTATTGAGATGAAAAATAGAGTAATCCTTCTCTCTCCTGCCCGCACATGAAGAAGGGAGGACGGCTATCAACCTGCACGCGGTGGGGGTGCATCTCGACGAGGGCTTTGCATTGACATAGGAGGCACGATCGGAGGGGGTTGTCGGTGGCCAGTCGGAGGAGTGATCGAGCAGTGTCGAGGTGGCCGCTCACTGGTCTGGCCGCACGCTTGGCTGTGGCCTTGTGTAGCGGTGTGGGCTTCAACGGGGAGGACGTAGGTGATGCCGGCGTGGGTCAAAGAGGTTGGAGGAGGGTGGACGACACAGAGTGGTGGCTGCTAGCATTGGGTTCCTTCGAAGTTGTAGGTGGTGGTGAGTGCTTTAGGGGAGAAGATGAAAATGAAGAAGATGGGAAGGGGAAGTTGAGGCAGTGTTACTTGCATGCATAGGGGTGGCGTTGTGCATGCGCAAAGATGGGTGGTGCGAGCGTGCACGTGCACGCGAGGAGGGCACACAAGGAGGTGTTGCGCTGCTAGTGGCAAGGTCGGGCATGTCTCTGCAGGGAGTTGGTGATGGTGATGGTTGAAGGTGATGGGTGGCTACAGTGGTTCTTTGAAGGGGGTGCGATGGTGATCTGTGGGGTAGGACAATGGTGCTATGGTGGCCGCACACTGTCACCGTGCGACCGACAAGAGGAAGATGGAGTGGGGATGGAGCACGCCTTAGGCCATGGTGTGTGTTGGGCCCACGGTGCAGGCTCTGCTTCACGATGGAAAGGATGGCATGGCTTTTTAAAACCTCTCCATTTGTTTCTCTTCAGCCGTCAACTTCTCCAACCACTCGGCAAAGATCGCGAGTGGTTGGACAAAAGATAAGTTCAGACCGTACTTTATCTGACATTCGATCAATAGTCCAGACATCTTAAAAAGTGTGGATCGCAGTGAGTCCACGATGGAGGTTCTCAGACATCCAAACAAATCCCTAGACATCTTATAAATGCAGAAATGATGTCTGAACTCTTGCACCTAGCCTGCATTCATCAAATAAATTATATTATCATATTATATGTTATTAAATGTAAAATGGTGTATAAGATTATACGTAGACTAAGGTGAATTCTCATTTAACTCCTAATCAATTAACAACTAAGAACAACTAATTAAAGAGTACTTAGGCCAAATAATGGTCCACGAAAGTGGACTTATCAGTTGCCTTCTCTGTCACCTACCATGCTCCTCTGGCAACAAAAGGCCTCATTATCATCTCTAGGCACTGCAGAACCAATTCATGACATCACTTGCAGCCCCAATTGGACGAAGACAGACCAGCAGTTGTGTTGATTTGAAAGGGTTACTTGCCTGCATTGAGTGAAGAAGGAGGTGGATACATTAGTCCCACCTCATAAGTGGAAAGCTCGCCAGTGCCATATAAAGGAGAAAAGTCCCATAGCCTCCATGCCCAAGACACGGGGGTTGGGTCCCCTTCCCATGAATGCCTACGCACTCCTCACCTGCGAGCCACGCCCGCTGGTCTAGACCCCTATACGCGACACGATTACTCGATTATCCACCTATTCTATACGCGGGTCTGAGAGAGAAAGGAAAGGGAATCAGAGGAGGAGGAAGGGGGGTTTTGCACTGTAGCATCCTTGGGGTTCATGCCCTCCTCTCCTCTTTCAACACTTAGCCACTGCTATGCCCTTGTGCCATACTCTTGAGAGGGCCCTGTGCTCCTCTGTTGCAGCTGTGCCTTAGCTCTTGTTGAGGCATGAAGATAAGGCGTTTGAAGCCTTATATTGTCATCTGAAGCTTTGTGTTGGCTCTGATTTGATATTACTGTGGAAACATTTACTTCATGATATTTGATTGATGTTGTTCGTTCATTTAAGATAATTGTTGAGCTTAAACATTAGGGTTAATTTGGTGATTCAAATCACCATTTTAACCCCATCCTTTTGCACTCTCATTCTTGGTTTTTATTGCAATATTATTCTGATTGATTATATTTGCATATCTTCGTTGATAATTGTGATTAGTGATTGAGATTTTCCATTTTTCTCCCTGCGAACGACCTTGGACTCACATCGATTTTGAAATTTATAAATTTAAGTGTTTGTGCGATTTTCATCCTATACTACGACTTATTTTTTTAAAAGATGATTCTCGTGCTTAAACAAGCGACGCACGTTCGATTCCTGCTCTGCGTATTTAATCCCCAGGGGAGCACTCGAATCGAAATTCACCCACTGGATCTCCATCGAGAGGATGTTGTGCGAACACATGGCACCCCGGATGCTCGCAATTTGAGCACGCGTGATTCGACACACAATCGGACGCCCGATCATACATGCGGATGGGAGAGGCTTGATCTTGAGCGTGGTGGAGTGTGATCTGGGCCCTTGATCATCCATTGGATGGTTGAGGATCGGAGCACGTGGATCGCATTCAACGGCATGTGTGCTTGCGAGCGCCAGCAGGCGATGAGCTAGGCTTTAGCAACGCTTGCAGTTGGGCTACAACGACGTCCTTGTTGTTGTTAATTGGTCTATACCTATTTTTGCTCCCTCTCCTCCACTATAAAGGGGCCTACACCCCTCCATTCATGATCATATCTCTTCCTAGCTTCTACCTAGCACATTTCCACGTCCATTGAGCTTCAAAGTGTACCCTTGGAGTTGTCGAGCCATTGACGAAGGTCCCTCCATTACTGTAGCTACCTCTACGCTCTTCCCGCACTTGCTTCTCTTTAGCTATAGTTTGCATTTCTTTAAGCATTCCTCTATTTGTATTTGTAGTTGGTTAGGGATTTTTCGCTTTGCAGATGATATTAGAAAAATATGTCGTCTCATGAAAGCACATGGTGGAAAAATCCTGAAAAAAATTAATTATCAATAAAACTAACCACGATGGATTAGGTCATATCCATAGGGAGGAACGACTGCAATAAGTTCACAAGTATAGAGCCATCATGTTTGCAAAGACATTCGCAAAATCAATTGAGTGAATATGCTGCTCTGAATGTCACTTTCAATTTCATTAGAAGTTCAGGGCTATTTATATAAATTTCACATCAGAAATGAAGCTCCCAAATATGTAGATGATACATGTTTTGTGGCATGTCATGTAATTTTGAGTTGCATGCAAATGTGAATCCAATTTCAATGTGAATTGATGCGCATAACATAAGTCAAGCCAATTAAAGAAAACGTAAATGCATTGTTACAATTTACCTCAATATATTTAATGCATCAAATAAATGAATACTGATTGGAAATGGCATTTTTGGTAAATAGAAATGGAACCCAAAATAGGGGATTCCTTCCCCTTGTGCATGTGCGAAGAGGAAGTGACGACGAAGGATGAGGAGCTTGAGGAAGGTCGAGCGCGACGAGAGCTTTCCGATGGTGGTGGTGGCGCTTCGAACGGCGGCCAGAATTGACGCCGATGATGAGGGGGATCGACGGTAGTGCCAGTGGCTTGCCGGCAGGCGTGGTTGTGGTTGTCTGAGGGTGTGGCCGAACTCATGAGGTTGAGGAGAGCTCAACGGAGGAGACGGCGTGGAGAACGATGGTGTGTAGAGGTGGCTACGTGGAGGGGCATTGACGTTGATGTTGGGTTTCCTTCGGTCTGTTGGAGACGAAGGCCACCTGCGCATGAGGGGATTTGGCTTGACGTTGTGCCTATGCGCAAAGGTGTGGACACACGGTGAGCTTAGGTGCACACGAGGTTCCTATGCGTAAGGGTGCTGCGTGCAAGGAGAGACGCTGGCGGGGGTGGTGCAATGGTGGTGGTGCGTAGAGGCGTGGCCCCGTGAGGGTGTGGTCGTGCGGAGAACTGGTGGTGAGTGCGGCTTGAGGAAGTGCTGTTGCACTAAGGCTTTGGGGCGCATGCGCGTGCGAGGGTGACCGGTAGGAGAGGAGGAGCTTGAAGGTGGTGAAGGTTCGGCTCTTCCAGGAGGGGGTGACGTAATAATTGCGGAATTGAAATATAATCTTACAAATAAGCAATCACACAAAAGGCACAAAGATTTTTAGGTGGAAACCCAAACCGGGTGAAAACCACCACCTAACCCTCTCGAGTTAGGATTTTCCGATCAACCAAGTTGATCAAAATCCACTAAACCGAATCACTTTAAACGGGGGTGATTCAACCTCAATACAACCACGCTACTTAAACGAGGGTAGCGTACCTCAACCCCTTCTCTCCACGAGAAGGATTTTGTCTCACGAAGGAGACGGGAATTCACAAAGCAAATACCCAACCAAATAACAAAGATAAAAGAAACAACAAGTCCTATAGAGCCAACAAAGTAATTATAAACCTAGCTTCTATAGGAATTAGGAAACTCCCCTTTGCAAGGAGTGCGTCGAGTTGATGACGCGGTGCGTGAGCCACGCGACGGCGCAACTTCGCTCTCGTGAACAACGGTGGGAGAGCGGGTACGCAACAACTTGATGCTCTCAAGATGTAGAACTTGAGCTTAGAGAGCAAGAGCTATCTAGGACACAAGGGAGTGGAACTATGTTGCTTAAGTGTGTCTTGTGTTTCTCTTGGTGTTTGTTGGTGTGTGTTTATGTTGCAAAGGTTCCCCTCTATTTATAGAGGCCTTAGGAAGGCTTTGGAAGGCTTAGGAAAGGTTCTATAGCCGTTGGGAACAAAGCCCAAGAGACTCAGCCTGAAATCAGGAACAATCATTACACTGACAGGCTTATCAGACGTCTAATTCTGGCATCAGACGTCTGGAAGTTCACTTTAAGACGTCTGATTCCAAGGTCAGACGTCTGATTTTGGGCGGGTCTCTTCCTGACTTGAATCAAATCTAAACAGGGTTCTTGTGCAAGTCCATCAGACAACATATAGGACGTCTGGCACTATGTATGGACGTCTGGAAGCCTACTTTTTTTGTGGGAATGGATTTCCAAACGTTGCAACGGCTAGAAAATCTCTGAGAAGAGATTTTGGGTCAGCCGAGTCAAAACGGTCAATTATCAGACGTCTGGAAAGTCCTATGGACGTCTGATAAGGCTCTAATGGTCACATTCTTGACTGTTCGCTAAGCCAGCCAACGGTCCACTAGTTGGACGTCTGGCAAAGTCATCAGACGTCTCCTAAGACGTCTGGTCTAAGGTCTGGATGTCCGATTTCATCAGACAGAACCAACTATGTCCAGCCTAATAGTTATCAGACGTCTGAAACAACAGTCAGACGTCTTAAAATACTTTATCAGACATCTGATTTAGGAATTAGACGTCTGGAAACTCTGTTTGAACCCTATATTTGTTTTCTAAGTATTCTACAGAAAACCTAAGTATCCTAGGGTTGTGCGGGTGTTCCTAGGACTACTGTTAGGGTAGTTTGAGGCTCTTTAACATGAATCTAAGTAACAAAAATAAAGAGCAATAGAAGAAACGAAAAAATACAAGGAGTACAAGAGAAGGAAATCTATCCTATTCTTCATCTCCTTCCTTCTTCAATCTATCGCTCCTCGCGAATCTCCTCTGTTTTCCATCGAGCTCCTCCAATCCGTCCTGGATGCGAGCTCGAACTCCATCTAATCACGTATCCATTTGCGATTGACCTGAAATCTAGGACTCAAAGTGCAAATGTTAAATGACACGTGTTTTGTTATCATCAAAACAAATGATCGTGGTGCTCTAGCACCAACAGAAGTCTCTCAAGTGTGGGGTAGGGAAGAGGGTTAAAGAGGGTGTGAGCAGTTCGACATTCATCCTCGATATTCATTCCAGCTCTTGAATGTTATTAGAAGCAGCCTTAGTTACTGATTGCCTTTCATGCTGCATATCATTGGTGTGCGTGTCCTGGAATGGGCCTAAATGTTCGTCATCCAAATTGAACCACTCAAGGGTGTCGCTCATTTCACTATCATGTAGAAGTGGGTTGGAAGCAATAAGGTTGTGAGTGTCCCTAATAATGACATCCCTAGGTTCTTATTCAATGCTAAGATCTTACTCCTAGGGCGTATAGATTCTTTCCTCAAGAGTAGTAATTGCTTCCATATCTTCTGACTGTTTAAGAGGATGATCTTGATAGTCAAAGGTATGTAGCAATCTGGATTTGGCTAATTCAGTCAGATTCTCAGGGGGTAAGTCATCGAAAAAAACATATTCGCCCCTAGAGTCACTCCATACTCTGAGTCCGGGCCCCTTAAAGTCATCATCATCCTCTTCTACATTTTGTCCCTCTTGACTCTGAGCCTCAGGGCAAACTTTCATATCAGGATCAAGTGCTTCCTCAAAAATCAACTCTTCGTGTCCCTGAGACCAATATTGATCTAATTCTTCCAATTCCGTCTCAATTTTCTCATGGTCACTTGGGTTGGGGACTTGTGAATCCTCAGAATATTCAATGATAGGTGTTGGTCCCATTGATAGAGGAGTGTGGTTATTATCACTTCCTTTTAGTATGATTTCCTCTGGCATCCAAGACTCCTGGAATTTATTAACTTCTAAATCACAATCCTCAGGGGGCTTTAACTGAGGTGCAAGGTCCTCAGAAGCGTAAAGTATATGCTTAGGATCCCTAGGATGGGGTATAGATTCCACCTCAAGATTCAGACTAGGAGTGGGGTTGACTATTTTGATTGCGACCTGTTTCATCAAATGTAATGAAGATACTATCATTCGGGTCTAGTTCATCTAATGGGACCATCATCCCCTTTATTTAGCTCCAATAAAGCTCAAGTGGAAAATCCAAGGAGTCCTCCTCTGCTGGCTGCCACCAATCTATATCACAATTCCATGTCTGGCAACCCCTTTCAATTCCCATTGTATCCAAGTAGCCTCCCTCCTCCTTAATGTTAGGACTTTTGAAACAGGAGTTATCAAGTCTAGAGGGGTCTACATTATCCTCAAAAGGGTAGCTGTACTCCCTAATGTCCCCTCCCATCTTGTGGCGTGGCTCTCTCAAGGGAGATGTATCTAACATGGAGGGGTTATGATCAACCTCAAGGGAGTAAATCAAGTGACCAATTTCTTCTTTTAATTGTTGACTTGTCCTCAAAGACTCTCCTAAAGATTCCATCATTTCCATTTGTTATTTTTGCATTTCTCTTTTGAAAGAGGAGAGGCTATCATTTGTTTTAGGAGGAAAGTCAAGCTTAGGGTTATAATACCTAGGAGTTTCTGTCCAATTGGGAATGTAAGAATCATCACGGGTGGGTGGGTTAGGCATAGTCATGGATGGGTTAGGGATGGTGTATCCTTCTCCTAGGTTCTGCTCATGATCATAGGATTGGGGAATAATCAGACCAATGTTCCTATAGTAAGAGTAGAAAGGATCCCATTGTTCATCAGATGAGGGATAACTGCAGGTCATGGGATTGGGGTTGGGTATTCTGGGGTGAGAAGTGAAGTAGTTATCGTAATCCATTTGAAACATGACTTGAAAAACACACCCCAATCAAACACAAGGCAATGGGACTCTCTTTTCTTTCTTAGAGCAGAGTTGAGCTAACCTCCAACCTACTCCTTAAAGTTGTCAAATGGGGTCAAGTTTGCACCCGTTCGTTCCCACTTTAGTGGTATAAGAGGGAGCTGTGACTTGAGATCTCTGACAAGCTCTTTGGAGAACAACAGAGGTCGTTTATGTTCTTTCTTGGTGGCCACATAATTTTCACAATGAATTACAGGCCCTAATATGAGCTTCGTGTGCCCTAGAACTTACACCTTGCTTAGATGATACTCTCAGGTGATCAAGTGAGAAGTTACTCGAAAGATGAACAAAGGGATGCAAGTAGGGCAAACCCTTCCTTTGAGGCGATGTGTAAGCGGTGCCTCTTAACTACCCTTTTGGTCCTTTAAGGGGTGTCCCCCTCCGTGAAGTATCAAAACACTCAGTCAAAAGATAGTACCACCATTGCAAAGCAAGATAGGAGGGTCTGCACTAATAAAGAGATCGGTGCCTATAGCCTTAAGGGATTGAGCCTTAGTGCGGTGCCTAATGTGCGTGCTCAGTGCCAGAAGTGCTCATCACACTGCAAATCATTTTTTATTTTGAAAACTCAGACAAGTCCCTTTAAATCGATCAAGTGTGATTTGGTTTTAAGGTTGAATCTGATTATCAATCCCATTTGCAGTTAGGTGACCACTGAATTAGGTCAATTCAATCAGTTTGGTGGTCTTGAATTTTAATCCAAATGCAAATGCGTGAACAAGAGCTGGATGCAAAGATAGAAAGGTATACCTGTCTCTAGCAATCTTCGTGCAAATGTGTACACAATGTAGAGAAGAGATCTAGTATGCTGCTCAATCACCCCTAAATGCATGCACCTAAGGGCATGCAACTCCTGAACAGGTAGCTCGATATTTGTTATCTTTTTGCTTTTAGAGCAAGCAAGCAGAAAATGAATCACGCCCGTAGAAGAATAGCGCCCTTAGTAGCAAAAAAAATGTGACAAACCCCCAAAATAAGCCCCAATTGCTACAGGGGCGAGAAGACTGAATTGAAATAAAATTCATGACAAAGGAGAATCCCTCATGAAAGCGAGATCCAGGTCTCCTACGTCTTCTCCACGTGTGGACGTCACTCAAGGTTGATGTCGTCGCTCTGCTGCGCCTGTCGCCTCGTCAGATTCCTTATACAGAAAAGATAACAGCTGGTCAGATACTGTGCAACTCAGAATAATCAAAAATAAAAATCAGGTGAATCTATTGTGTCTGTTGCCTCCCTGGCAATGGTGCCATATGGTCGGGGATTTTTCTCATTGTAGATGATATCAGAAAAATATGTTGTTGCATGAAAGCACATGGTGGAAAAATCCTGAACAAAACTAATTATCAATAAAACTAACCACGATGGATTAGGTCATATCCACAGTGAGGAACGATTGTAATAAGTTAACGAGTATAGAGCCATCACGTTTGTAGAGACATTTACGAAATCAATTGAGTGAATATGCTTCTTTGAATGTCACTTTCAATTTCATTAGAAGTTCAGGGCTATTTATATAAATTTCATGTCAGAAATCAAGCTTCCAAAAATATGTAGATGATGCATGTTTTGTGGCATGTCATGTAATTTTGAGTTGCATGCAAATCTAAATCCAATTTCAATGTGAAATGATGTGCATAACATAAGTCAAGCCAATTCAATAAAACGTAAGTGCATTGTTACAATTTACCTCAATATATTTAATGCATTAAATAAATGAATAGTGATTGGAAATGGCATTTTTGGTAAATAGAAATGGAACCCAAAATAGGGGATTCCTTCCCCTTGTGCATGCGCGAAGAGGGAGCGACGACGGAGGCTGAGGAGCTCGAGGAAGGTCGAGCGTGACGAGAGCTTTCCGATGGTGGTGGTGGCACTTCGAATGACGACCGAAATTGATGCCGGCGATGAGGGGGAGCGGCGGCGGTGCCGGCTGCTCGCCAGCAGGCGTGGCTGTGGTTGGCGTGTCTAAGGGTGTGACCGAGCTCGTGAGGTTGAGGAGAGCTCAACGGAGGTGACGGTGTGGAGAACGGTGGCATGTAGAGGTGGCTGCATGGACGGGGATCGTTATTGAAGTTGGGTTCCCTTCGGTCTATTGGAGAGGAAGATGAAGAAGAAGAAGACGGAGGCCACTTGCGTGTAAGGGGGCCTAGCTTGACGTTGTGCCTGTGCGTAAAGGCATGGACATGCGGTGAGCTTGGGCGCGCACGAGGTTCCTGCGTGCAAGGGTGCTATGCACGAGGAGAGACGCCAGGGGGGGAGGCGCAATAGTAGTGGTGTGCAAAGGCGTGGCCGTGCGAGGGTGTGGTCATGCAGAGATGCTGGTGTTGCATGTGGCTGGAGGAAGTGCTGTTGTGTGAAGGCTTGGGCGCGCATGTGCGTGTGAGGGTGATTGGTAGGAGAGGAGGGGCCTGAAGGTGGTGCACGGTCGTGCGTGGAGAGGAGGAACCTGCTGTTGTTGTTGAGGAAATAGAAGAAGAAGAGGCCGACCTCCCTCCTCAGACGTCTGGGGGAGCGCCTGGATGTCTTAAATGAGGGGGACGGTGCATAGTGGTGGAGATGGAGTGCAGTGGCGATTGTTGTCGAGGCTGAGCACGATCGTGAAGTCGAAGATGCAGTTGAGGACGTGGTGGCGGTGTCGTGTTGTCGAGGCAAATGCAGTCGATGATGAGTCGTCGCGGTTGCGGACGTGGCCGATGATGGAGGCTCGTGGTGGTGGTGGCACACGGTGGAGAGGTTTCTTGTGTGGAGGGGATGTGGAGATGGGCGGCTTCCTCCCCGATGGAGGGGAGATGAGATTCTGGTTGTCCTGATGTCCCCATTATATAAAGAGAAAGTGAGAGAGAGAGAGAGACAGAGAAGGAAAGAGTAAAAGAGAGAAAGAGATTCTTCATTATGTTTCCAAATAGAGAATAGAGAATTGAGGGAGAGAGAGATTCGTGAGGGAGATATTTAAGCAAACTAAATAAGGAAATGTGCTTGAATAATTGAGAGGCATATAAGGATGCCTCTAAAATATATTTCCTTACTATATTTTGCTAGAACAAAATCTCACATATCTCAAATCAAGCTTTGATGTGATGTCCTTGCCTTTTAAAATGAACAATCAATCCTTCCATATAAAGATTAATGCAATTAATACATAAAATGATAAATCTAGTATTCACATGATTTTATCAATAACATGCATGCTTTAAATTAATCTCTCATCCCAATAATAATGTACTTAAGCACCAAATTAGTCCACTAAAGTGTACCCATCAGTAGTACATTTGCTCCATAATTCAAGAAGTGATTTGGTTTATTCTATGATGTTTTCATGCCTTCCAAGTGGTTTTCTACTTCATGTTCTGCTATTATAATCATTTCCATTATGCATGATTTCTCGAAAGTGTAGTTAGTGATCTTCACTCTACCTTGAATCATTTTCTAACCCCCCCCACACACACTCTCTCTATTCTTCACTCAAGCAAACGGATTAAAATATCATGTGGCAGGCACTAAGCAATTAATTGATCCGATTTTACACCTCCTTGTGTTTGACACTTGGACTTACCGTTCAATTTTCTCTTTGAAATTGATGTCGTAAACACTTGCTACAATGAACAAATTATCCTTACGCATTTTTTGACGTCAGCCACTTAGCACACAAAAGAACTTAGTGAAAGTAAATAATAATGAATAGGTTTAGAACTTTACAAATGTCACTGACGAGGTTCAAAACCAAGCTCTTGCTCCACAAAAGGGGCCCATGAACTCCTAGGGTCACGCAATACTATTAAGAGATACATGCAGGGACACCCTTGTTCTAAGTCTACAACTTGAGGATGAAGGACACGCATAACCAGAACATATATTCAAATCAAGCACAAATATATATTGTACTCATAGCCCATCTTTTTCATCTCTCTGAGTGACATAACCCTAGCTACTAGTTGGCTCTAGGGTGTGTGCACTCCTTGGTTTCTCCTTCTTTCTTTTTTATGAGAGGGGTTTCTCCCTCATATTATGGAGGGTTTTCTAGTAAACATTGTCTCTTATGCTTGTCAAATTAGTTCTATTGTGTGTGATTATTTTTACATGACATCAAACCCATGGATCTGCTCTTATAGGCTACAAATCAAAGTCATGAAGGTTGTAGGAGGACCATGCTCATGAAACCTTGTTTGGGTAGTTGATTATGGAGGTCTTAGTTGTGGTGATTGGTAGACAGTAGATTTGACATGGGGACTCAAGGTCATTCTTGAAAATCGTCTATTATTGTAATAGAGGATTTTCATCACCTTAACAACCATTTTCTTCTTAAGAGTTTTGTGTCGGCCTTTCCTCTCTATTATTCTCATTATTATTTTTCCTTTAAACAATAGGATTTGTTAGAGGCAAAAATAATCTTTCTTCATGATAGTTAATAGGTGATTCTCTTTGAAATCCCTAAGTTAGCTCTCGCTTCAATATCTTAAAGCCCAAGTTTATTAAATAGGGAATATTAATTGCTTAATTAGAAACTGTGAAATAAAAATTTCCAAGGACTACTGGAACTAATATATTTAGTCTAGAATTGTCAATGACGATACCAATCATTATACATTCACATGGTATTAAATCACCAGCTATAATTTAGTTTTAACTTTTTAAAATCACTGTAGAAGAACATTATCCTTTTTGAAAATTATTAAAATTCTTTTGTGTTGTAATACATGATGTGTAGGTGGATTAAATGATTTGAGCATTTTCTCAAATGACTTATGCTATGAAACTTCCTTTGCAACTGGGGATCTCATCCGAAGGTTGGAGGCATTAGTTGACAAGGCTTAAGCATTCAAGAATATACTTGACTTGTGAAATGGTGGTAGGTGCTTCCTGTATACATTGGAGATTTGCTAGGGGATTTACTTTGTCTACTTGAAGCAGATGTTAGGATTGTGATTTGGTCAAGTGGAAGCCAGAGGAGGTTTGGTGAACACTTTGGTGTTACCTTTAAACCACTACTTGCAGGTTTGGCTGACAAATAGAGAAGGCTTGCTAATCTTAAAGAGGGGTTGATTTCTCTTCTATCAACCCCTCTTTGATCCCAAGCATTCAAAATCTTCCTAAAAGGTTAGAAGAAGCTCTACATCCTTACGAAGGATGTTCCCAACTCCAAACCTACATATTATGAGAAGTAAGAGAATGACAACTACATGGTATGAACTAGCAAATGAATAGCACCCAAGATAGTAGTAAGGGAAATGCTACACGAATAGAATACTAAGAAGATTTTGGAGAGCCTTGCAAGGAAATATTCTCAGAAGTAGAATGACTTTAAGTTAATAGACATCCACAAGCACATATGGTCTACCAATCAAGGAGAGATGTTGGTATTCTGCAACTATACAACCATAACCATCTTATTGCACTATTTAGACTACACAAAGAGAAAAATGGCAAGTGCATTGATTTTTGAATGGTCTTGGTCCATGCTATCAATCTACAAGGATCAGCTCATGTCATCAGGTGCCATCCCATATCTTGACATTATTTATAATAGATTATAGAGGCTTAGTGTGCAAATGTCCCAATATGCTACTTGTCATTTTGCAAATATACAACGAGTACTTGATGTACCATCCCAGATCTACAAGTACATATGGTCTATCCAAACATATAAGAGTCTATTGGACTTGTCTCTAGTGGATGTAGCTGTCATTCTGGTGATTATGGTTGTAGCCATAATGGTGGCATAGGTAGAAACTACATTTAGGTACCATGCGTACACTGCAAGCCCACTAATCACCCATGTAAGAAATGTTGGGAGAAATTTTGGAATCTAGTATGGGCTAACAAGAATTCCACAGTTTCAAAATCTTGCAACAGAGCATGCAACTATCTCCACTACTTAGTTCTCCCCCCTTGAGTTATCTCCTAAGGATTATAGCCAACTCCTATAGTGGATGAGGTCATCTCCATTTACGAAAACTTAAGGGTCACATGTACATGTTGCTTCCCTGAACAAGAAGAAACCTCTATAGTTACCTCCAATGTGGAAGGATGATTGAGAATCTTGTGACCTGTGTGATAGCTAAACAAACACCAAGATTAAACTCCAAAATGGAGTAATTGGGAATGGGAAAAGGAAAAGGGATTATAGCAACCTTTATGCCTATACATTACCTCTCTTCTTTTGAATGCACATGTATGTAGTCCTTACTAGCCACTTGGTTCATCCCTAGTTTATACCCATTTTCGAGTAATGATACAATGATCACCTATTTTTAACAATGACCATGGGGCAACAAAAAGAGTTGCAAGTGACAAGGATCGAGTATCTACAATCTTGTGACTGCCTGACACAAGCTAGTCAAGCTAGCTCATCCTGTTGACGTACGAGTAACCATTCTAGAGACTCATGGGGATTGCATTTCTAAGTTGATAGCAACTGTAACCCAGTATGATTTAACCATGTGTTAGCTCCATCTACTTCCTCACTAGAACTAGGACTAATAGCTTTCTTCTATTTTAGTCTTTTTTGGGATGATGATTGCACAGGTTCCATCCGATGATCAAAGATTAGTGCAAGTTGTGCTCATGGATCTGTAAATATTTTCTTCTGTAAATATTTTCTTTTTAAGTGGAATTGTAAATATCTTTTTTAAGTGGATCTGTAAGTACTTTAGATCACCACAGTAAAATGTTGTTCTTTATCAATTCATATCCTAAGTTTATATGCAAAATAATATATGATTTAATAATAGTATACCATTAGATGTCTAAACCTATGTAGTATATTCAGACATCTGAGGATCCAGATCCTTTATCTCCTAACCCTCGTGAGCTAGAGGAGTCGGGTGAGTAGTGTTAAGGCTAGCAACATCCTCTATAGGCTCATGCTCTGGTACCTTCTCTTAAATCGCATCCTCAACATCTGCAATGTCATAACACAACATTAATAACATTTATATAAAAAATAAATTGTAAATGAAAAAATAATAACATTTAAAAATATTTACAATGTACAAAAATGCTAAGTAGAAGTATTTACCTTTCAATGTAATAGTTAGTCACTATATATCCATATCAACTACATTGGGACCCATTTCACCTTCATTGAAAACCTCTTGATATGCATCTAAATCCATTATGGGTTAATCATCATTTTGAACATTGTAGTAATATGTTGGCATTACTTTAATAGGTATGATCCATCTACTTCTTGCATTGTCATCAACATAAAAGACTTGCTCCACTTGAATAGCTAGTGCGAATGGTTCACTTGTCTGTAAAATCTTTCTATTAATAGGATGAAACTATGACATGGATCCAATAAAAAAACTATATTTTCTTTGAACAAATCAAACCAATCACATTTAAAAAGGACAACTCGACAATCATAAGGGAAGTTGATCTCTACAATGTCATTAATTTGTCCATAATAACCATTGCAACTCGATTGTAAGTTGCCTTTAACCATAGCACTAGAAAGTTGTGTCGATTTCGCATCATCAATAAATTTCTACCGAAATCTAAACCCATTAATTATGTATCCCAAATGATAATGAACATGTCTCAATGGGCTCTGCACTAATATGTTGAAATCTTCTATCCATTGAGGGTCATTGGTTTGCTTTAGTTGTTGCACACGTAACGTAAACCACTCAATGAATTCTGTGCCATGATGAACTAAATTAGAACTTTGTCTAAACTCATCATAAAAAGGATCATCTTCGGGGATTTGTGTCAGTTTGTATAAGTGCGAAGGGTGAAGTTCATTTTCAGGCATTAATTCAAATGTTGTCTTTAAGATTGCCCTTCCTTGAATCTCAAAAATAGAAAGGTGTTCATCAATGTACTCATTGTATTGACCTTAATCATTCCTTTCAAAATAGTTAAAACAATTATTTATCCAATCAATGTACATCGCACAGAAATTAATGCATTCTTCAATGAGATATCCTTCGACGATTGACCCTTCATGTTTCGCATTATTTAGCACATAATCCTTAAGTTTTTTTAAGAAACGTTCAGCTGGATACATCCATCGAAATTGTACAAATCCAGATATCCTTGCTTCATTAGATAAATAAAGTGTGAGATGCACCATGGTATCAAAAAATGTAGGCCAAAAAATTTATTCCATTTTGGACAGCGTGATAATGATTTGTTTGTCCCAATACTCTAACATTTTGCAATCTAAGTTCTTTGAACATACAACTTTAAAGAAGTAACTCATCTCCGTTATCGTGTCGAATACCAGTTAAGGTAGCACTCCTCGAACTGCTAGTGGAAACAATACTTGCATGTAGACATGACAATCGTGGCTTTTGAGACCATTAATCTTCTTCTGTGATTCATTTACACACCTAGAAATGTTTGAAGAATATCCATCTAGAACCCTAATTTTTTTAAGAACGTAAGTATTTTGTCTTTATTTTTGATTTAGTGTATATATTGCATTAGGGAAGTCAACTCTACCATCATCATTTTACTTAACATGTAACTTATTTGGATTAAATAATTTCGTGTCTTCAAAGTATCTTTTGGATTATACGTCAGATTCAACATATCCAAAATATTATCCATCACGTTCTTCTCTATATGCATGACATCAAGATTGTGACAAATTTTCAGATCCTTCCAATATGGTAACTCCATGAAGAAGATGATTTTCTTTTTAACCCCACACAAGTGGTCGACATCACACTTAAATATGCCCCAATCAAACATTACCAAGTTCATGAAACTTATCCTTTATCTTATTCCCTGGAGATGACTCTATAGTTATTAACATTAATTATATCAATTGGACTCTTTTGAGGGCTCATACATGTAAAAATGATAATATAGTGGGCTCAAGGGCATGCATGCATGTAGTATAATCTTTATATTAAGATTGCTTGAAATTGATGTTTAATGGCTAGGTTGTACAAGTGCATATTGAAACAAGTCTCAGATGGCCAATCAACCCACATGGATGGATTCTGGATGAAAATTGGAGTCCAACAGCTCCAAAATCATCCCAATTCGACCCCTGTAGCTCTCATAATAAGCCTGGGAAGTTCTGACCGTTGATTCGATGATCAATGACCCCCATCACACCATGTGTCATCATCTCAGTGCCCGCTTAGTGCCCTTTCATGCACTTCATCGCATGGGCATGCTTCATCTCAGTCACCTGATTGGCATCGCATGGCTCTCAAGGCACTTCACCTCGACTGCACAATCGAGCACCAATGGCAAAGATTGCCTCAATTCCAGTGTAGCGTAGTGGATAGGCTCAACGCCGAGCAAATGAGGGGCACAAGCTCAAATCGCGATCCATGCCTCCTCTGCTCGTGCCATTGAGTAAATTATGCTGAGTGATCTATGTCAAGTGACCAAGAGTCGACCACGTCACCTGCATGCGATCGCGGGATCTCGAGCGCTCATCTACACACGCATCACAACTGCTTATGCACGATCCTCAGTTGCACAGTGCACCACGCAGCCAACTCAGATCTTCACAGTCGCATTCGCACGATTGCATGCGCACTCAAAGATGCAATGAGAAGTGCTCTCAACCGTCAGATGGAGCAGTGGACGACCATGATTTGGCCACGCCAGCGTGCGTAGTTGTGCATTTGCATGAGCTATAGCATGAGGTTCACGTGTAGTGCCTGTTCAGTGCTGGTCCAGCTCGGTTTGGGGCACAGTTTGGGGGTAAATAGGGCCAATTCAAGGCTCTTCTTCACCTATAAAAGGCCCTCATGATCCACATTGCAACATATCTCTTCTCTAAGCATTCTACCAACTTTCAAAGCTTCAAAGCAAGTCCTCAGGCCAAGCATACTACCCCCCAGATCTTGTAGTATGCTTATTGTTATGTTCCATGCTTAGTTATGTTAATGTGTAGCTAGCAACCTGGTTCTATTTCAAATTCCTAGCCCTACTCTCTCTCTCTTCTTCTCCTGCTCTTTATGAAAGCGAACGAAATAAACCATCATGTGGCACTAAACTAAGCGACAAAAAGATTTGATTTCTCACCTCCCTGTGTTTGACACTTGGACTCATCGTCTTAGTATTTTAAAATTGATGTCATAATCACATGCTACAGTGTACAAATTAACTTAACACATTTTTCAATGTCAATTTTTGGTGCCGTTGCCAGGGGGCAACAGATCTTATTCGTCACTTTTGTATTGTTGTTATTCATGAAATCTTTCTTATCTCTCTAAATTGATTTGGTTGCAGGAATCCAATCACTCCAAGTCGGTAGATTGGGAGTAAAGTGTGGTGAAGACTTTAGTATCATCTTATCTAGCGTAGTTTCATCATTCATTTATAAAAAAAAATATAAAAAAAATTTGCATCTTAAGATAGATTGTTTTCTTACTTTCTAAAAAAATGTCAAAAAAATAAAAATAAAAATCTCAAAAAATTGGCGTGGTGAATTGTTACTTGATCCACATCTTCAATGCACCACCCAAACAAAAAAAAATACACTCTAAAATTTTTAGAAAATCTTTTTGAGTGTTCCCTTTGAGTGGTGTTTGCGAAGCCAACCGTGCCTTGAACTGAGTCGCACTACTCAATAAAAATTAAAATTAATTCACTTGATAGAATTGCATGAACTCGAGGGGTGAATACATTAGGGTTGTTTATTTCTAGGGCCACACTACTCTTAAAGGAAATTGACTATCATCTGTTGTGTGCAAAACTGTGTGCCCATTACAAACACTGTCTGAATACATAAAGGAATCTTAACCCTAAAAATCACTAAAACAAGGACGAATATTAAAAGACAACACATCTTGAATAACCTTGCTTAAAAATCATGTTTTGTTGAGTGCACACACAAGCTCAAATTGGTTTAATTAAGAGGCATGAACCCCAACAACGCCTCACCACTTACCTTGAGCACAAGCACTGTCCTAGCTCTAATCTAAAAAATAGTAGACATTAGCTTTAAGGATCAATTGAGTAGTCTCAAGATACAAACCTTGCACCGTAGGACCAATCGGTGAAGTATTTTTTCCATAAGCAACTAAGTTGGAAGGCCTAATTGTCAAATGACTTAAGCCAAGCAAGGGTTTAGTATAATTAATGATCCTCGGGACATGCTCCCCTTGCTCCTCCTAGCCCAACTTATTTGACTTTTAGGTTAAACACAACACCAATTTGTGCTGTGGTGAGAGTTGTACCTTAGAGGCTTAGGTCATCTAGGTCAACACTATAGGGCTTAGTTTTGTTTTCTTGGCTGTGCGCACACGATTGTCTCTTTTGTCTCCTCATCTCTCCCAATTCTTCTCTAGTGTATGCATGGAAGGTGCTTACTTAACCCTGAATTGGTGGCACTAGAGAATCCCAAGTAGACTCAGTTATTCTAAGGCTAGAATTGCAGAAATAGATAACTCGAGAATTGAGGATATGGAGGATCGACCTCAACCTGATGCTATGGCCATTATCCAAGCTCAGATTACAACTACCCACCAACTCCAGCAACAACAGATCCAAGACATAATGCATGCCATACACCAATTGCTGAACGCTCAAGGGCAACCTCCTCTAAACCCACCACGACCCCTTGAGGGCCAACCAAGGCCTCTCCAGGATTTCTATAATCATTTTGCTGTTCTTGTTGAACCTTATCTTTGGGTCTGTGAAGGTGGAGATGATTTTGAGTTAAAACCCATGTCCTTAGCTTTATTCAAAGTCATTTTGTGGTAGCTCAAATGAAGACCCCTCCTGACACTTGGAGGATCTAGACCAGATTGCCTGGACTGTGAAACCTAGGAACATTCGCCTTGATATTGTCTTGATGAAGATGTTCCCATTCTCCCTAAAAGAGAAAGCTTCCTATTGGCTTAGAACATTAAGGAGACCCATCCACTTGGGAGGAACTGAGGCATGCCTTCTTGAAGAAGTTTTTCCCCATAGGAAAAACCAATGCCCTTAGAAGAGCCATTACTACATTCATCCAGTAGAATGGAGAGCAAATTCATGAAGCGTGGGAATGATTTAAAAAATTACTGAGGAAATGCCCACACCACGAGGTTCCAAGGTGGCAATTGGCCTAGATTTTCTACCATGGTCTGGACAACACCCTTAGGAATTTCGTAGATGCCTCATGCGGGGGCAATTTTTTGAATAAAGATGAGAAAAGCACATTCTAACTTTTTAGGTCAATGATTGAGAACTCGCTTAATAATGCCTCCATGACCATATTCAATAGGTCCAGTCAACCTTGTGGTGGAATTTACGAGGTGCAAACTAATTTGGGTATGGTTGACATGGACATTATAGCTAAGAATCTGGATCGGGTTGAGTTTGTGGATAAAAGATAGATGAGCTTCTGAACCAATCTCTAGTCCCTTTGCAAACCTTCTCCCTAGAAAAGGGAGTCCACAATGTTGACTTAGTTTAGTCTATGAACAAAATACACCTGGAACAACCTTTGACTATGTTCTAGGGAGGTACCTTTGCTCCTTTATACCCTGATTATTCCTTCCCCTCCCCTCCAACACCTTCTACTTTTGAAGATGGCAATGCCATCCAGGGTTACTCTAAGCTTGGCCCTTTCTCAAACACATACAACCCTGGATGGCACAACCACCTAAACTTTGCCTGGTCCAATCAAAAATCAAAACAATACCAGAACCAACCCAGGCTTAATCCTTCCTCCTTCCAGTAGGGGTAAACTAATAGACCACCTTATAACCAAAGTAGGGCAGGTCCTACCAAAAAAGCGAAATGGACACCCTAATTAAGATGATGAACTAGAAACATCAAGAGGAAATAACTCTAGTGAAGGGACAATTGAGTCAGCTGTTGGAAATAAAACAACAGGGATCCCTTCCATCTCAGCCACAACCGAACTTGAGGAATGTAATGAACCGAGGTCACAATCCTCAAGGGTTCCAACAAAAGCAGGGGCAAGCCCATGTGATTTTACAGGCCCCTCAAACACCCCTTGGATTTACTTCTTCTTCTCAAGGATCCAACCCTAGTTCCAGTGCCTCAGCCAATGTAGTTACCTAAAGAAGTAATACCTAAACCCAAGACCCACAATGGCCAGCCCCTCTCATAACTGCAAATCTTGAGATAATTGATGATTCTGAGGATGAGCAAAAGGAACCCAATGTTTAGGAACTTGACCCAATTCAGACCTAAATCCCTTACCTTGAAGCCTTGGATAAGGTCAAGAAGAAGAAAAATGTGGCTGATAACGAGGAGTTAATGGAGATATTCAATCAAGTGCAAATCCACATACCTCTCCTCAAAGCAATTAAGCATATCCTAGCTTATGCGAAGCTTTTAAAAGGTGTTTGTACACCCAAGCGTAAATCGAGAACCCAAGAACCTAGGAAGGTAGTGCTACCAAAATAGGCTAGTTTGGTGATTTTAAGTAGCCTACCTCCTAAAAGGAAAGACCCTAGAGCACCTTTAATCTCTTGCAATATTGGTGATTAACTTTTGACAAAGCACTCCTTGATTTAGGTCCTTCAATAAACCTAATCCCGACTACCTTTTATCACCAGTTTGGATTTGGAGAGCTCAAGACGACACCTGTGATTATCCAACTGGTTGACCAATCTGTAAACACCCCAAAGGGGGTGGTTAAGGATGTAATTATTCAGGTTAAGGACTTCTACTTCCTGGTTGACTTTTTAGTACTTAACATGGAAGTCTCCAAACAGTTACAAAATACCCCCATCATCCTAGGTAGACCCTTTTTTGCTACGACCAAAGCAAACTTTGACTATGACATAGGATGCATGGAAATTACCTTTGGAGATAAGCAAATACAGCTGGATATCTTCAAGGCAACTAAGTCTTTTGATTGTGGCTGGGTTGAGGAATGCGATCATGTAGATACCTAGGTTGAAGAATGCTTGACAATTAGTTCGTTAGAGGATAATTAGACTCAACCAGCTATAGATTACTCTGACCCATCCCAATCCCTAGAGATTGCAGATCTGTGCAGAGTTAACTATAATCAGCAACCTCCCCCTATAGAAACTAGTGTCACACAACTCCTTTCCTTCC
This sequence comes from Thalassia testudinum, assembly GCA_037157565.1. NCBI lineage: Eukaryota > Viridiplantae > Streptophyta > Magnoliopsida > Alismatales > Hydrocharitaceae > Thalassia > Thalassia testudinum. Next base: position 15,029,834 of record JAZHRO010000015.1, on the reverse strand, counting down.
CTTCCCCATCCAACATTGAACCATTGATGGGCATGTCTCGAGTGGTAAAAATCAGGGTTTGGAGGACCTGTTGTCGTAGCTCACAAAATGTGTCTATCAGATAAAATTTATAACCGAAACTCGAAAAGTGAGCCCTGGGTCGAACACAGGGAGGCGAATGTTTGGTTTTGAAAAATTCGCGTTTCGCTTTTATTTGTTTTTATCGTTTTTATCTTTTATAATTTTTTTTGGTATTTTAATAGGGCAAGAGATCAGGTTGATGAATTCTAGCTAACTTACTTTCAAAATATAAAGGAAAGAGAGAGAGAGAAGAACAATCATCTATTTATGAATAAATGTTTGTTACAACTAAGAAAGCGAAAAAACTACACTACGAAAGCGAAAAAGATAGAAAGAGGTGAGAGAATCCCCCTCGACTGTCGCTTGGAGGATGATTCGCTCTGATGTCGCCTGGAGGAAGGTGGTAAGGAGCTGGACGATCGGGGATGGAGCTGGAGGACGGAGGATGAGGTACGACAGTGTCGCGGCAAGGATCTTATTCCTGAAGGTAGTTGAGAAGACGGCCACGGGATGCTCCACGAATGAGGATGAGGGGAGGGAAAACTATTTGATTTTCTACTCTAGAGGAGCATCTGGGGCTTGGGACAAGCTCTCTCTAGAGCCTTGGAGGAGGTGAGAGGAATAAAGAAAGAGATGAAGAAAAATGGGAGGGGTAGGAATCCTTTTATAGTGGAGGAAAGAATCAAATTCATATACAGGACATTTAGTGACGGTCATAAATGTCGCTGAAGATCCTGCTTACACGCCCTGCTGCCACACCACTGGCACGCGTGCACACGCGATATGCACCACTGCTGCCGTTGCCCCTACGTCTACGCCGCTGCCCCCGCGTCTGTGCTGTTGCTACACGCGTGCCCTTCCACTTGCACTGCTATTGCACATGCGCATGTGCACACCCGTGCTGCTGTGCACGTGTGGCGGCATGTGCATGCCCATGGGCAGCCTAGGTTGCGCCACGTGGCGTGACCTAGGCCGTCCATCTTCATTCCTTTATAGGGGGTGCTATAGGGGTCGGATTGAGTCGAGTTTCACGTTGTTGGGCTGCGATCATCAACCCGAATCCATCCGTGCGGTTGGATTTGTCATTTGACGCTCTAGATTGCATCACCTAGTCCTTCGGCCGTTGATCTTCCTTAGATTGCATATGGTGCTACGGGACTCTGATCAAGGCGATTTCAAAGGCGTTGGACTCTGATCATCGTCTTGATCAGATCTGCATAGTCGGATCATCAATCCAAGGCTCCAAAATAAATGTCATTCTCTCCTGACCACAAAAAGGATGCAATTAACCTAAATTATATATAACTACTCTAAATCCAGAATGATGCATGCTATGCAATATTTATAACATGAAATGCAAATCTAAGTTAGGAACATGCATGAATAGGCATTTTACCCTCAATAATTGTGGCTACATCATACCTCCATGCCTATCTTTTACTAGTCCCTAGCAAAATCAAACTACATGCTATGTATAAAAATAGAATTTGGACTCGATCGCTTAGGCCTAAGTCGTTTATTAACAAAAGAAAATTTCAACTATGGTTCTAAACTACGAAAAATCAACAGTACTCGGGTGTCTACCAGAATGCAGACCGCCCAAGTCCTCGCCTTATTTGAAAAGGAAAGATACACTTTTTTTTCTTCTTTTCTAATTTTTTTTGGACTTTTGGAATTTGAGAGTTTCGGGATAACTTTTTACGGCTACCCGACTCACCTATGACTCGAAAAGGACTCTAAGTGCTAAGCATCTTGTGAAAGGGTGATAGACTCACTAGGCGGCCATTAAAACGGACTTCGGGTTTCTACGACCCTAGGTGACCTTAAGAGTTTCTGCCTAAAGGTTTATCTTTTCGAATGGTAGCTTTCTCCCTACTTTATTTTTTATGGGGTCAACACAAGGGCAAATCCAGTGTATATCTCCCCGATTTATTCTACTTCCCTGCTTCTTCCCTAAGTGTTTTGGGAATTATTATGCATTTTTGTGAGCTGGGCTCTGGACAATCGGCCATTGGCTGTTACCCACGGCAACTTACTAGCCATACTCATGCGGTGAAATGTGGTTTTATTTGTTTATTTTTTTATTTTCTCCTTTGTCTTTCTTTTTCTATTTTTTTCCTAAGTAGGTGGCTTCTCTGATCTAAGATTTACCTAAAGGCAGTACGAAGAAAATGGTCTTGTGGCTGGGCTTTGAACAACAGGCCAATGGGTTGTTACCCATGACAACTTGTCAGCCATACCACCCTAGATAGTTCATTAGCTACCCAATTTCCGAGGAAACCATCGAAAAGTGAGTCAATGAAAATAGTGTGTAGATGCTTAGACTTAAAATTACCTCAAATCAGAGGGCGGGTTGATAAGTCATGTACTTATCATCCCAATTTATTCATCAAATTAAAGTAAAATTACTTGATGAGGACTTGAGACTAAGTCTACATTAGAGTGGATACCTGGGCTAATTAAGCCCGAAGATCTGAAGAGTCGAAGTGTTCAGGTCCTATTGTATCATTTCCTAAAGTTAATAACCTTCAAATGCCCAAGTTCTCTTCTCCTAATTCTTTTTTTTTTATCTTTTCGAATTTTCAATTTTTTTTTAAAGGAAACTAAAAGAAATTCTATGGAGTTGACAAAATGATTTCAGAATAAAGTATCCACCCCCTTTTTCCTAAATGATTCAATGTCCTCATTGTAAAAACAAAGACATGAAAAAGGGTGGAGTAAATAGAATATCACCTGAATTTCATGAAAATCCAATCAGCTCCGCAGACACGTGCTAAGTTTATTGCCTTTAGCTAGGCACAGTTCACATGTAAAGAAGCCATTAAAAGTTCAGAAGTGCAGGTCAAAATTAGAATAAGAAGATTGATTTTGTGACCTGTAAAAAGATGTCCATAATGTGGACTAGAATGTGATGTAGACCCATGCCCCAGGGTCGAGTGGTTCTCAGGTTCTTGATGAAAATCACCCAAAATCGGAGATTATTGTATTTGCAGGGCCGGGCCTACGGTTTGGTGGTATGCAACCTAAAACCAAAGTGTCGGACAACGGGTAGAGATGGTTCAATAGGTTCGGATGTCCACTTAACGTTCAGCTTAGGAAGATAGTTAATTATTCCAAGCTTGGGTAGCACGTCAAAGATATCATAAGGGTCCTAGTAAAAAGTTGGTGGTTTTAGGTCAATAGGAACACTTAGATCCAAAATCATAGTTCCCATAGAAGTAGCTTCCCAAATTTTCATTTCCTCATTTCTACCCTCTAAAATCAATGTTTCCGAGACCTCCAAATCGTTGTACACCCCATCTAAAGTACTCAAGTCCAACAATTGTGGCTGAATCAGGATTGACTTGGGTCTGGTGATCTCAAAAATATCACCATTCAATTCTTTAGGGTGTGGTTGAGGAATGAGGCTACTGATTGAATCATCAGGATTCGAATCACCCAAGTTAGCCCCAACATGATCATACTCTTCAATGATTGGGCTATCAAATGGTTCATTAGATTCCTTAAGCCCATTTGTCTCACTAAAATCATCTTCCTTACACTCAAATGAGACTTCACTAAGAGATTCTTCACCCTCATAGTCAAAGAATTCATGATCCTCATTTATATATGTCTCAAAATCGATTGTCATTTCTTGGTTCAAAGAGACATATTTTTCCTCTCTCCCTAGCTCGGGGATCTCTGGTGAATCAATCGGTTCATCCTCAATGAGTTACTCTAGCCTAACCTGGTCATCCCCAGTCCAAGAAAATGTATCCCCCTGACAAGTGCCTGAGCGAGTTCAGACATTGGCTCTCCTAAAGGGGGTTCATCTTGAGAATCATCCCAAGATTCGACTAGGGCAACCACAAATTTCATCCTCAACCTCGACCATTTCCTAAGTAGAAATTCACCCAAGCCCCTATCCTTAACATTTTGGAGCAAATCCAATAGAGAACTATTAAGTTCATCAATCATTTTGATCATAGGCTCCAATGGTTCGATTCAAGTTTTGGTGGGTTTGGGTTCATTCTACGGGAGTCAAGATATCGAGGTTCTTGGGTTCCTTCCTGAAGGTAGGTCGTGACGGGTTGCTCAAAGAATGGTGGTGACCTATATTCAGTGCAATATTGGGGAGGGTAGGTGTTATAATCATCATATCCTTCCTGATTGTAGATTGGGTTGGTTTGGTCATCAAAGGATGGAGATCTATAATCATTATAGGTGTGGGAAGGATAATAGTCACTGTTTTGTTGTTTAGGGTTAGGCCCTGGACACTGAGGTCCGATATCATATCCCCACTCAAAGTTATCCCGGCTAGTGGATGGGTAGTCATAATTCAAGTCGGGATAGTAATCATCTTGGGGATAAGTGTTGGTAGGAGGGTAGGAAGGGAAATGCGTGTAAGATGTGGAAGGATACAAGGTAGAATAAGAGGGAAATTAGAAGAGGGAAAGGAGCCCAGCAATACAAGCAATCAACCTTGTCCTTGGGTGGGTTAGCCTAAAGATCTACAGACTCCCAGGACCCATCTTGAGATTATAAATAATTTGGTCTACTTCTATCCAGTCGATCCAACCAGTTAGAGGGAGGGGCTGGGGAGAAGGTTCTTCCTTTGGCTTGCGCCTCTGGTTCCTAGTGTACCCTCCGACTGCGGTTGTTTAATGCTACTCCCCTAGCTAGACATCAGATGGACCAACAAAAGTAGATTAATAAAAAAAAAATCTTAGTCTGAGCCCCGAAGAGCAAATCAATCCTTAAGGACAACGTCTACTCGTTTTAATTAGGCTTGGGATGATTGTGCTCTTGGAATGCGATGGGCCTTTTAGATGGGTTGTGCCCTTGATGATCAGTTAAAATGTGTGTGCGTGCACAACCAGGGTTTGCAAACAATGCTATTTGATGATGTTTCTTTTAGGGTTTAACCTTGTTTAGTAGCTTTTAGGGTTTAATCTTAGGTGTCTTCAATCAGGGTTTAGTAGAACACTCCAGGTTTTACAATCACTGGTGATGATGTATTCCTTTAGAAATCAGAAAAAAAATGTGGAGTGCCTGGTTCAGCCCTAAAAATGAACCCTAAGTGGCAAGCTACTGATGAATCACTTTTATCTTAAGTCGTGCGGCTCAAACAGTTCAATCAATTGGCCTGTTGCACCACTTAGTTAAGGCACACAAAAATGTTTGACCTATTTAGATTTCTACTCACTTATCTGCATTGAGTTGAAGTGTACCGGGTCCACAGGTCAGATCCCACATAAGTGGTAGAATCAAAGTGGAATGATGCACCTTAAGTCGAAAGTTGTGGGTGTTTAATGTGTCACTTTCAGTAAATCCCACAAGAGAAGAGCTTTTTTTTTATATATACAGGGATGAGATGGGTGGAGGTGGCAAACAAACAACCAGATCTATCATAGGGTTTATAAAAAGCACCTAAGTTGATTTGGGTTTGAGTTATTAGTATGGTGAAATGAAATCTATGGTGGGGGTGGTGGGGGAAAGCTTACAAATGTCTCTACCTGCACTTTACTCCAATCTACCGCCTTCGTCTCCTCAACTGGGTTCCTGCAAGACAATAAATCGAAGAAGAAAGATAGGTTAGGAAAATATATAAGTAATGCGGGAAAATGCGAAAAAATCAAACAACATTGCTTCCCTGGCAACGATGCCAAAATGATGGGGGTGTTTCACGTGGTAAAAATCGGGGTTGGAGGACCCGTCGTCGTAGCTCGTAAAATGCGTCTATCAGATAAAATTTATAACAGAAACTCGAAAAGTGAGTCCTGGGTCGAACACAGGGAGGCGAATGTTTGGTTTTGAAAAGTCCACGTTTCGCTTTTATTTGTTTTTGTCGATTTTATCTTTTATAATTTTTTTGGGTACTTTAATAGGGCAAGAGATTAAATTGATGAATTCTAGTCTACTTGCAAAATATAAAGGAGAGAGAGAGAGAACAATCATCTATTTATGAATAAATGTTTATTACATCTACGAAAGTGAAAAAGATAGAAATAGGTGAGAGAATCCCCCTCGACAGTCGCCTGGAGGACAACTCACTTTGACGTCGCTTGGAGGAAGGTGGTAAGGAGCAGGACGAATGGGGACAGAGTCGGAGGACGGACGATGAGGTAGAACAGTATTGTGGTGAGGATCTTCTTCTCGAGGGGAGGTGAGAAGACGGTCATGGGATGCTCCATGAATGGGGATGAGGGAAGGGAAAAATATTTGGTTTTCTACTCTAGAGGAGCATCCCAGGCTTGGGACAAGCTCTGTCTAGAGCCTTGGAGGTTGTGAGAGGAAGAAAGGAAGAGATGAAGAAAAAAGGGAGGGGTAGGGGTCCTTTTATAGTGGAGGAAAGAATCAAATTCTTATATAGGACATTTAGTGACGGTCATAAACATCGCTGAAGATCTGCTGCAAACGTCGCTGAATATGCCGCTTACGCGTCCCTGCTATCGCACCACTGGTGCATGCTGCACGTGCCCTTTTCGCGCTCCCGCGCGCGATACGCGCCACTACTGTCGTTGCTCTCGAGTCTACGCTGCTACTACGAGCGAGCCCTTGCTTTTGAGCTGCTACTAAGCGCGCACGTGCAGTGGCGTGTGCGTGCACATGGGCGGCCCGAGTTGCACCACGTGGCTCAACCTGGGCTGTTTGTCTTCATTCCTTTGTAGGGGATGCTACAGAGTCGTATTGAGTCGATTTTTGCGTCGTTGGGCTGCGATCGTTGACCTGAAACCATCAATGCTGTCGGACTTGTCATTTGACACTTCGGATTGCATCACCTAGTCCCTCAGCCGTTGATCTTCCTTGGATTGCATATGTTGCTACGAGACTTTGATCAAGGTGATTTTGGAGGTGTTCGACTCCGATCGTCGTCTTGATCAAATCTGTACGGTCGGATCGTCAATCCAAGGGTCCAAAATAAATATCCTTTCTTCTAACCACAAAAAGGACGCAATTTACCTAAATTATATACAACTACTCTAAATGCAGAATGATGCATGCTATGCAATATTTATAACATGAAATGCAAATCTAAGCCTAGGAACATGTATGAATAGGCATTTTACCCTCAATAATTGTGGCTACATCAACCATCCACACCTAAACTTAAACTCTTGCCCGATAACCTTAAATACGTCTTCCTAGAACTTGACAGCACCTTCCCTGTGACTATAAATGCACACTTGACCAGTGAACAAGAGCTTAGGTTGACAACGACCCTAGCAGAACAACGGACAGCCATTGGGTGGACCATTTCTAACCTCAGAAGGATTAGCCTCGGCTACTGCACACACAAGATCTACTTCTCGCAAGATTCAAAGGAGACTAAACCCAAACATGTGAGAGGTCATTAATAAAGAGATCATAAAATGGCTTGATGTAGGAATCATCTATCCAATTTCTGATAGTCGCTGGGTGAGACCTACACAAGTGGTGCCAAAGAAAGTTGGGCAAACTATTGTCACAAACGACAAAGGTTAATCCATCCCCACCTGCACCACCATTTCTTGGTAGGTGTATATTGACTATAGGAAGCTAAATGAGGCCACAAAGAAAGGTCACTTCCCCCTGCCATTCATTGACAAGATTCTTGAACATCTGGCAGGGCAGAAATACTTTTGCTTCCTAGATGGATATTCAAGATATAACTAGGTTGCTATTGCATCTGAGAACCAGGAGAATACCACATTCACCTACCTGTATGGCACATTTGCATTCCGCCATATGCCATTCAGGTTATGCAACGGACCCACTACCTTTCAACATTGCATGCTAGCCATCTTCTCTAAGATGGTGGGTGAATATCTGGAGGTCATTATGGATGATTTCTCCATCTTAGGAGACTCATTCGACCATTGCCTTAGCAACCTGGAGAAAATTCTTAAGCGATGTATCAAGGTCAACCTTATTTTAAGCAAGGCAAAGAGCCATTTTATAGTTCAAGAAGGGATTCTCCTCGGTCACATCATTTCACAAAAGGGCATAGAAGTTGACTGAGCTAAAGTTGACTTGATTTCTAAACTCCCACCACCTAGCTCGATCAAACAAATAAGATCTTTCCTAGGATACATTGGCTTTTATAGAAGGTTTACAAAGGATTTCTCAAAAGTATCTTTGGCACCGACTGGCCTTCTAGCCAACAATGTACAGTTTCATATGACAACCGATTGCATTTAAGTCTACACTACTTTAAGGGATACAGTCTTGATTGCACCTATCTTACAACCCCCAGACTAGTCTTAAGACTTTTAGATAATGTGTGATGCATCAGACTTTGCAATTGAAGCTGTCCTAGGGCAAAGAAAGGAGAAGAAAACCGTGGTGATCTACTACGCGAGCAAAACCTTAGACAAGGCTCAACGAAACTATACTGTCACAGAAAAGGAGTTGCTTGCCATAGTTTTTAGATTAGAAAAGTTTCGATCATACCTTATAGGATCCCATGTAGTAATCTACACTGACCACTTGGCTATCCGACACTTGTTAGCCAAAAAGGATGAGAAACCCAAGCTGATTAGATGGATCCTACTACTACAGGAATTTGACTTGGAAATACGTGACAAGGTCGGATCCAAGAATGTCGTAGTCGACTATTTGTCAAGACTTAACCCAGAGCATATTAGACCGTCATTACTTGTGACTGATGTATTTTTTGATGAGCATATTTTAGCTATGCATAGAGGGAATCTTCCTTGGTATGCAAACTTGGTTAACTACTTAGTTGTAGGACAAATTTCACACGACTAGTCTAGACAACAGCGAGAAGAGTTTTTGGCTGATGCCAAACACTATTTCTGGGATGATCCCATGTTGTTTAGGCTTTGCACTGATTCGATAATCAAGAGATGCATCCTCGAGGAAGAAGTTCAGGGTGTGTTGTCCTTTTTCCATGATCAAGCCTGTGGTGGTCACTTCTCAAGAAACAAACGGTTGCAAGATTTTGGCAGTCTGGTTTTTATTGGCCATCACTATTTAAGGTCGCACACAATTTTGCTAAAACTTATACAAGATGCTAGACTATAGGGACCATGACTAAGAAATATATGATTCCTCTCCAGCCCATTCTTATCATCAAAATATTCGATGTCTAGGGAATTGATTTCATGGGTCCCTTCCCACCATTCAATGGCTTCGAGTATTTTCTAGTTTTTGTAGACTACATCTCAAAATGGATCGAAGCCGTACCTACCCGAAAATGTGATCATAAGGCCATCATGGATTTTGTTAAGAAGAACATCTTCTGCTGATTTAGGATACCTAAGCCATGATCAGCGATGGTGGGAGCCACTTTATTAATGCCCAGTTCCGTGCTTTACTTAGGAAATATAGGGTTACCGCATTGCCACCCTGTATCACCTGCAAATGAATAGGAAAATTGAGGTCTCAAATAGGCTGATAAAGAATGTTAAGACTGTGAGTCCTGATCAGAAGGATTGGTCCACCCCACTTGATGATGCCCACTAGGCATACAGGACCACTTATAAGACCCCTATTGGCATGCCACCATACTGATTGGTCTTTGGCAAAGCTTGCTACCTTTTGGTCGAGCTTAAGCACCAGGCATATTAGGCTATCAAACAGTGTAATATGGATTCTCATATGGCTAGTACCTAAAGAAAGCTCCAACTTTTCGAGCTCGAAGAAATTTGTCGAGATGCTTATGAGAATAGTCGATTGTACAAGGAAAAGATGAAAGCTATCCACAACCAGCATATTCATAGGAAAACCTTCAAGACAAATCAACAAGTCTAGCTCCTTGATGCACAACTTAAGCTTTTCCCCAGGAAGTTACGATCCAAGTAGACAGGACCTTACCAGGTGGTTAGATCGTTTTCCAATGGAGCGGTCAAAATTGCAGATCCTAAGACTGAGAAAACATTCACGGATAATGTACAAAGACTTAAACATTTTCTTACCCAGGTACCCCTGAAGGAAGTGGTAACCCTCATTGAGGGTTAAGTTAGAGCTCCACCCAGTCGGAGGCAATAAACTTAGCACTTTCTAGGAGGCAACCCAGAGGATTCAAGCTGCCTTATTACAATTTGATACTCAGGTGATTTCTATCCTTACTCCCTCGCATGCATTTATTTTTCCAATGAAGACATTGTGCTAGATAGGCATAGGGAGTGGTAATTCTTATCTTCTGAGCATGGATTGTCAACTTGAATTAATTTTTGAAAAAAAAGAAAGAAACAAATTTTGTAATAAAGATTAGAAGAGCTAGGAAATATGGGCATCAAAATTTACCAATCCTAGGAAATAATATAGTTGGGGTCTTTTCACTAGGGCTCTTCAAGTCGAGCGAGTCCTAATGCCTATTAAGATATAGATTCATTCCCCTTGTCCTTGCCAACTTAATTTAATCGCAAATAAAGTGGAGTGATAACTAGGTGACTTATCAACTCACCCTCCGATTTGGAACATTCTAGATATCTAAGCATCTACACACAGCACACACTAACTCGCTGTATGAGCGACCAAAGCAGAAATTAGGGAGTCAATAAGCAGGCTAGTGGTGGTATGGTTGGCACGTTGCAGTGGGTAACCCCCCTTTGCTGGGTGTCTAGAGCCTAGCCATCGGACTTATCTCTCTTTGGCTACCACCTTTAGGTACGTCTTAGATTAGGCAAGCCACCTGCTTGAAAAAATAAATAGAAAAAATACCATAGAAAAGAAAAAAAAAGGAGAAAAAGAAAGAAAAGGAGAAAGAAAAAAATACAATAAACCACACTTCACTGCACATGTATGGCTGGCAAGTTACCATAGGTAACCCCCCATTGCTAGTTGTCCAGAGTCCAACCTATGAAAAGCACGAATAAATCCCTAATTAAGGAGAAGCAGAGAAGTGGAAATAAATGACCCAGGGAGATACATACCGGGTTACTTGGTGATGACCCCACAAAAAGTAGTAGGGAGAAAGATACCAGTCCGAGAGACAAACTATTAGGTGGAAATAACTTCATTTTGGGGTCACGTAGAGCTTATGGATACCAGAGGTCCCCTTTAGTTGCCTATATAGCGAGTCAATCACATACACAATAAGGTGCTTTGCACTTTTCGATCGTTTCGAGTCCCAGGTGGGCTGGGTAGCCACAGAACACTGCTCTAAACCTTGAACACAAAAAAAGATATATATATCTTGGTCGGCATCATGATACTATTGAGTCTTAGTAGTTAAGATCCTAGGTATCAAATTTCCTCTAGATAGTAAATAACTTTGCCCCAGCAGTCGTTCCTCGGCTCTGAATTCTTTTTTATTAACCTTACTCGGGACTAGCAAGGGTGGGCATAGGTGTATGATGACTCTACAGTTATTGACATTAATTATATTAGTTAGAGTCAATTTTGAGGGCTCATGCATGTAAATATGATAATATAGTGGGTTCGAGGGCATGCATGCATTTAGTATAATCTTTATATTAAGATTGCTTGAAATTAATGTTTAATGGCCAAGTTATACAACTGCATATTGAAATAGGTCTTAGATGAGCAATCAACCCACACGGATGGATTCAGGATGGAAATCAGAGTCCAACGACTTTGAAATCGCCCCAATCTGACCCCTGTAGCTCTCACAATAAGCCTGGGAAGTTCTAACTGTTGATCTGCCGATCAATGGCCCTCATCACATCATGTGTCATCATCTTAGCGGCCACTCAGTGCTTGTTCACGCTCTTCATCGCATGGGCACACTTCATCTCAATCATCTGATCGATATTGCATGGCTCTCAAGGTGCTTCACCTTGACCACACGATTGAATGCTAATGGCGAAGATCGTCCCAATTCTACTGTAGTGCAGCGGATGGGCTTAGCACCTCACAAACGACAAGCACGAGATCAAATCGTGATCCGTGCCTCCTCCACTAGCACCATCAAATTAATTGCGCTGAGTGATCTACATCAAGTGGCCTAGAGTCGACCACGTCACCCATGTGCGATCGTGCGATCTTGAGCGCTCATTTGTGCATGCATCATAGCCGCTCACGTGCTATCCTTGGGTGCACAATGTGCCAAGTGGCCAGCTCAAATCTTCATGATTGCATTCGCATGATTACATGCGTGCTCAAAGGCGCAATGAGAAGCACTCTCAGCTATCAGATGGATCATCGGACGGTCATGATTGGCCATGTGATGAGTGGCTACTCATCATAGCTAAAAAGCTGAAGTTAAGCTAGACACTGGGTTAAACAATATCAAATTAACAGATAAAAAGGGTTAAGTGTGGGAATCAAAGAAAAAGGCCTAAAACCTTAATTCTGTGTTAAAATTGCATAATTAGGTCATGAAACGAGATATTCTTAAAATTATGTCAATTGGTGATCCAAGCTTGAATTGAACACATAAACAAGTTTAAAAGTCCAAATCAAAATTATAATTAATTTATTAAATGTTCAATTGAGCACATATAAAAATTTGAAGGCATTTGGGCATCATTAAGGCCTTGAAATGTAGAGTTTACACTTAGGTCCTTCATGCATCACATTCTCTTCTTTAGTAATCCTTTTTGGACCTATTTGTAACCTGCAGGGACCCCTTTGAAAGCCCTTAGGGTTCGTCCTGTTGCAATTTCCTCCACTTATGGGCCTACGTATAATTTTTCTACCCCTTTGTGAAGGGCATCTCCTTGCAATTTTCCCAACATTTCGCTACCACCTGCTGTTCTTCCCACGCACTGTAGTGTATGAAGAACATGGCAGATCTTAGCCATCCGTTCTCTCATGATCTTGATCTACGACTCGATCTGAATCGAAGCTTTGTGCAAAGCGGCACATGCGCTCACCCTTCTCCCCAGATCCCATTCGACGGTCAGTTTTTGAGTTGGCAAACCGCGCACCCCTCTCCTCTCATCCTTGCCACCGGTTGCTTCGTCGACTATTTTCACCCGCACGGTGATCTGAGCCACTGAGTTTGCTACTTAAGCACCTCAATGGTCGCGCGCATAGGGGATCGCTCTCTCTTACATTTCTTAGCGGTCATTCGTCCACTCCAGCTGCCCTCCCCATGAAATCCCTGATTTCACAGCCACCGACTGTGAAATCCTTGACTTCTATTCGACCTCCTCGTCGCTAAGGACCTCATAGCACCTGAGGACGACTCTGAAGCCTCACTAGAAGGCTTTTCCCTCCGTTGGAGTCATCTCCCTCCCTTCCTCCTTAGCCACCGGCTAAGGACCCATAGGTCCCATTCTTCCTGTTAGAGTAGATTTAATATTCTGCAATTTAGTTGTAGCTGTAGTTAAGTAGATTAGCAGTAGAATTAGAGTAATTTGTAGTGTTTAATTCAATTGTTCTGTTAGATTAAATGTAGTAGTAGAAGCAGAATAGATTCACTCCCCTCACCTCCTCTAATCATTCCAGATCAGAGGGGATGGTTCACACAACCATCTATTATAAGTTTTCTCCCTCTTCATGTTTTTCATATCGCTTCTGATTCCCGTGATTTATTTCTTGCAATTCACCCAATCATTAGACCTAATTTTAGATCTGATTGTCTTCTAATCTCAAATCTGAAATTAACGTCAAAGATCATATTAGGGGCTTCTCACTCATTCCATTTTTCTCACAAAAGCCCCTGATCTGAGCTTGAAAGAGGACCGGTTTGCCAGATTTGTTTGATGAAGTCAGATTTCCATGTTTTATACGTTTGTGAGCTTTAAACTCTTTGATCTAGCAAACTGAGTTTGTGTTTAGTTGATTAATTGTTTGGCTAGGAATTTGAGGTGATTCTGAAATTAGAATTCACCTCAGAGGAGCCATAATCTCATTTGGATCCTCATGAGGTTTGAAATGCGTTGATTGCATGATAGGGCTCATGAAAATCACTTTGGTGATTTGAAGTCCTATCCTATATTCATTAGTTAATTATTTTTAGAAGTATGATGTTTTAACCGAAGGAATTTTCCATATTCCTTTAGGTCTTAGAATTCTGGGATTTGAGTGTGTTTTTAAAGTTACTGATTTAACTCTTCCTACATGTTGTCTATAGCATTAGGAAGAGATAGATCAGCTTTCATTTGGCTCTGAAGGGATTTTGCTGACAAGGGATCTTGGTTTTGATTTGTATTCCCGAGTGGTTTTTATTTGAATTGAAACCCTTGTCAGATTGTGTTGAGGGAATTTTTGATTTGTGTTTTATGTGTACAAATCCCAGATTTAGAGCAAAGTGCTGCAATTGCGGCTACATTTCCCCTCAACCCAGCTATGTAGTTCCTGAAACAACCATTTAAAATTCCTGATCAGGTTGTCTATAGCCTGATCTGGAATTTGATTGGTTGATTCAAGTTATTAGGTAGCTGGTTCTGAGTTCTCTCTGTTGCAGATTTGATCCTATGGAAGATGTCTTAACTGCAGCAGCAGTTAAGACGTCTAAAGTAGAACCAAATATGTGGTAGTGAGAGGCATTTCAACAGTTGTTTACGGTTGAGTACCCTTCTGCTCAGCTATTGCATTTGAGAGCTTCTTCCTACTGATCTAGCAGGAATCCCAAGTCTGAATGATCCTATGGATAGTAGCTTAGATTTAATTTTGTTAGAATAGCTGACTGTTGTAAAATGTTGTGTCACTTGTATACAAGCTTTCCTATATTGTAATTGACTTTTAATCTACTTTGAATGCTTGTAATGAAATTTTTTATCCTTTGTCAGCTAAATAGTAAGTCTAACTGTCCACTATATGAAATTAATTGAAATTTATCTTTACTTGCATGCTTGACTGCTTATATCTTTCACTCAACCTTTACTGAACATATTCAAGGCAGTTCCCTGCCTTTTAAACCCTTAGGACTCATCTTAAGCCCTTAGGACACTTTAGATACCTCTTTAAAGGCTTAGGATGAGTGAACTTGGGATTTTAAATAAAAATTATAAAAAATATAAAAAAAATAAAATAAAACTGTTTGATTGAAGATCAGATATTTTTCTAACTACATACCACGTTTCATGGTATTCTGAACCCTCGACTTGGTATAATTTGCCAGTCGATGGTTTTGTATACCATGGAATTTAATAAAAGAAACTACCCTAAAAAACACCAAAAACATCTCCTTCTTCTCATCCATTTCTTTCCATCTCTTCTCCTACCTTCATAACATATATAAAAACCATAAAAAGTGAAAAAACTCTAAAAATAGTAAAAATCTCTTGTATAATATGTATATAAGTATATATATGTAAGTTATATAGTAAGCTTACTTATCTATAATGTAAAGTATATATATTTATAAGTTAAATAACTTATGTATATATTGTATTATGTAAAGTAAATATTTAAGTTAGATTATACTATATATATCTTAATTATATAACTAATTATTAATTAAACTAATGTATAATACCATAAGCTATATAAATTAATAAGCACTATAAATAACCATATTAAGTTATAATATTGTATATATGTATTTATATGTATATTATAAACATATTAAACCTTGTACCTTAATTTAATTATGTATACATAATAAATAATTAATTTATTAAATTAATAGTTAAGTTATTAGATTAAATTAAAATAAATTAGTAAATTAAGTTAAAATTAAGTAATTTATATTGTATATGTATACTACCATATTTTAAGTAGTTGTATATGTATACTACCATATTTTAAGTAATTTAACCTAATTTAAGTATATTTATAATATATACACTATTTAAATTTAATTTACAAATAAAATAGTCCTAAAATTAGCTATTGAAATGTAAATAAAACATAAATCAAATCTGTAAAATATAATAAAAATATTTATAAAATACTGATACATGTATGCTAACTCTGTATAAGGTCAATTAGACCATATAATAAATAATTTATACGTAATTAAGGAACAAAACCTAAAATTAAATATGTATAAACTGTATACTTTAGCTAATTTATTTATATAGTAAATATAATTAAAATTCTAAATTAATTGTACAATTGTATATTACTATATAAATACTTTATTTTCACATAATTTATTTTTAATATTTAATAGATTATGGCCCTCGAATCGAGGGCCAAAATCCCAAATGTGTGCACAGCCGCTGGAATTCCAATGCTACGCAGGTGCTGGAATAGCGCCATATCGGTTGCTGTGGAGCGTCCACAGTGCCTTATTACGTTTTTGTTGCATAGGATGATCAATCGTCACGGGCGCCGGGCGCCCGAACAACCGATCATCCTATGATTGTTCTAAGCATGTATTGAGCATATGTGTGGGGGCCGGGGGTCCGAGGGTGTGCGGGCTGTGAAGCCCACTGATTTGAGTATATAAACACGTAATTAAGCGGCCTAATGAGAAATTACTTAGTAGAGGTCTGGTCCCACCCTTTGGGTGCTGTGTATCCCTCGAAAAGCGTACCCACAAATTAAACAAATTTTTGATTAATTAAGAGTTGTAATGACATTGGCTAATCACCTAAGTATTTAACGCTTAAGTGCCGCTGAGAATTGAAGACGAATAAAATTAAGAAGAAGAAGAAAGGCAGAGGAGAAGTAAAGAGAGAGAGAGGGAGAGTACAGATACTTATAAGTATAAAGTATGTACAGATTGGAAACCTATATAAATAAAGCTGTACAAGATAACTATAACATATATATATATATATACACGTAGTATAGTTATTTATTTCTATATATAACTTCAGACCTTTACTAACAAAATAAAGTGTCACTGTAGGCAAAATAATCGTCGCTATAGAACCTGGTTTCCCTCTTTTTGTTTGTATATAGTTTTTTGGGGTCCAGCGGCACTTATATTTGTTGCTATAGCTATTATATGTGTTACTGTTTATGTCAGTATAGCAAGTGAAGCTTGTATGCTATGTAATATGAGTTATTAATGTATAATTATGCAAGTATTAGTAATATAGCTTATAAATAGATAGTATAGAACATACTTATGTATCATTTGATGCTTGTTTGTAAGTAGATTTTTACAAGCACTTTTATTGACTTTTTGTACATTATGGAAATTGTAATTCATTCTTTGTAGATTCATTCATTCATTCATTAGTGATTGTATTTAAAATTGATCGTTTTTGGAATTGAAGAATAATTTTGGACCTAGAGAGTGATGTAAATCAATAACTGCCTCCCAGTGAATGACCTGGAATAAACCAGTAAAAATTAATTAATTAAATAATAATGGTCATAATGAGGGTTTGTATTTCCTACATTTACTACAACAACATCAATTCATTATATCAATAACAATGGAATCATCATCATAAACCATCATTCATTAATAACTCATCACATACCATCATTACCATGCCGGCTAATGTAGCTATGCATGTGCTTAAGCTATAGCGAGCGGTTCACGTGCAATGCTGGTTCAGTGCCAGTCCAGCGCAATTTGGGGTGCGGTTTGGGGGTGAATGGGGTTGATTCAAGGCTCTTCTTCACTTATAAAAGGCCCTCATGACCCCCATTGCAACATATCTCTTCTCTAAAAATTCTACCACCTTCTAGAGCTTCAAAGCAAGTTCTTGGAGTCGCCAAGCCGCCAACGAAGCTTCATCCACCACCGTGGCTGCCTCGACAAGCCTCCACTTCACCTGAGTTCTTCTTCTCTTCGTAGTTTATTGCATTGTTCTTTTTAATCTTTCTTCTAGCTTTGATACTAGTTTTTGTAAACCACTTGCTACATAATTCATAGTAATAATTGCTATTATTATGCATTCTGATTTAGGCTCTCATTTTGATCATAGTATGCTTATTGTTAAGTTTCATGCTTAGTTATGTTAATGTGTAGCTACCAACCTGGTTCTATTTCAAATTCCTAACCCTATTCTCTCTCTCTCTCTCTCTTCTTCACCCTACTCTTTACGCAAGCAAACAAAATAAACCATCATGTGGCAATAAACTAAGCGACAAAAAGATTTGATTTCTCGTCTCCCTATATTCGACAGTTGGACTCACCATCTTAGTATTTTAAAATTGACGTTGTAATCGCACACTACAATGTACAAATTAACTTAATGCATTTTTTGACGTTACCTGGCAAACTAATTATATATGTCATCAATAAGTTTTTTAGATATCTTGTCGAGTAATGACATGATTTACCATCAAATCGATCCTTAAAATCACTACTCCTCCATCAGTGTTCAGCTAGAAGAAACCTATAATGCCCCAAGAAAGAAAATTTATTACTGTTCTGTAGTCTTACATGATGTATATCTTCCATACAAATTGGACAACCATATTTCCCTTTTGTGCTCCAACCAAACAAGTTAGCATACATAGGGAAGTTATTTATCATCCACAACAAAGTGGTTTACATATGAAAAAAATATTTTTTTTGTGCATCATAGGTTTCCACACCAATGTTCCATAAGATTTTCAACTCATCTACAAGTGGCTGCAAATAAACATCAATAGCATTTCGAGGGGCCTTAGCACCAGGAATGAGTAAGCTCAACATCATAAAAGCTAATTTCATACACATCCAACATGTTATACATAACTATCACACCGAGCCATATAAAGGACGGAGGATACATGTTCTTAAATGGATTAAATCTATCACTTGCAAGGCGTAAACGTATATTTCGTGCCTTTAAGGCAAAATCTGGATACCTTTTATTAAACGCAATCCACTCATCAGCATCTGCAGGATGGCGCATCATTCCATCACGTGACTTATTTTCATTGTGCCATGTCATCCACTTTGTCATCTTATTAGACATGAATAGGTGTTGTAGTCTTGGAATCAATGGAAAGTAATGCAACACCTTCTGGGGTTTTCTCTTCCCTTTACTTTTCTCACCTTTATATCTCGACTTGCCACATTGTGGAGAACTTTCCAAGCTATTATTTTCATGTCTATATAGGATGCAATCGTTAGTGCATGCATCTATCTTCTCACCTTTCAAACCTAAGGCACAGAGTAGTTTCTTAGCATCATACCATGATTGTTGAAAATCTTTTGGAGTATTTAACAATTCTCCAATAAATGTAAGAACATCTGACATTAACTTAGAAGTTGCTCTATTCATCACCTTAATTTGAAACATCTTGAACAGGAATGATAATCTAGACATTAGATTAATCCCTAGAGCAATAGGTTCTTCCACTGCTTTTAATGCATCCCAAAACTTACTATAATCATGAAATGTACTTTCATCGTCCATTAGATTTTCTTGACCATCTATCATCACTTCCAACATTGTCATAATATTGTCAACACTTACATAATTAGAATATTTAAGAGTGGTCATCCTTCTAAACTCTCCACAGGCTCCTCCCCATGAGTAGTCCATACCGTGTAATAAAGCCACCATCCATAACATATGAGATGCTCAAACATAATATCTCATTCAAATGACAATCCATTCATACAATTCTTGCACAGGCATAAGCTCTTATTATACAATCTTCCTTTCCTAAATAATTTCCTATCATCATGAAATGCCTAATCCAAAAATTTTATCACTCCACTCTTGTAACGAATGTAGTCAATGCTTCGCAAAGTTATCCAAGACTTGTCCATATCAACCTAAATATGGAAATGACACCCACAAATTGAGGTAAGTTACACAAAGATATAAGTTATATTTTTATTAATGTTTTCTCTTGATAGGCCATCCTTGAATATTTGATTACAACTTATGTGTTATTTGTCACATGTAACCCATGTTTGAAGAAATTTTGGCAGCAACTCCCTACACTTCTCTGGCATACCCCTGAGACTAGCATTAGCTTGATTCCTCAAACACCCATTGAAGGGTGCATAAGGAAGATAGCTAAAATCAATTGGTATACTAGAGAAAGACAAGAAGATACCACCAAAATTTCTTTAAACATAGGTTACATACAACAAATAAGACCTAAGTTGTAATCAAATATTCAAGGACCCACCTTACTTTTGACCACTTTCGAATTGAGGACGATCAAGACTTATGGCATGTTATAAAAACAACACATTATACATAAATGTGTAGTACATATACATTGACGCATTGTCTGTATAACATGGTTACAAGTCTTGAACGGGCAAATATTCTGACACATTATTGACCCACTTTAACAAATAACTTTAGTGTTCTTGTTTCCTATTGTTTAATAACATGCACCTAAGTTGTGCATGATGCATGTATCTACTTGTAACAATTATAGCAAGCTTTCCTACAATATATGATTTAAAAAAAAAGGATAAGTTTCCCATGTAATCTAGTGTATTTCTCAAAAATACATGTTTAGCATCACGATTATAGAAATATACTTATTCTATAATTTAAACGTGGGCACCACCCACTGAATCACATGCATACAATTATTTATAAGAGAAGTAAGTGGGCACGCCCCACTACAACACTTGCATTTACCTACCATTTAACCCTAAGGTTCATGATTAACCTAAAACCTATAATAATAAGATCAAGTGTTACCTTCAAATGCTAGTATAGCCTAGTGTAAAAACTTGGATGAGTGAAAGTCTTGAGAATCGAACCTCAAACAGAAAGGCATAAGAACCTAAAAAGATATCAATTAAAGACATTAGAAAAATATTAAATAAAAGAGTGTTCACTATACAAAAGGCATAAGATACTAGCTAATCACATATAAAATAAATATATTACCTTTACAAAATAAAATCACTCAAAATAAATTCCATCAAATGATATGCTATTTTCTTACTAATTAAAGATGTTAACAAGCTATTTTAATTAACCTTTAGTTTGTATCATAAATTTTAAAAGGAGGCAACTGCATTACTCTACTCCATCTTCTTTTTTTTCTTTCTTTTTCTTTTTTCTTAAATGTACTGTACTCCATCTACACTCATCTCTTAAGTCCTCAAACTCCACCAATTGCCCTCATTGTTGCCCTCTTTACCAAAAATACATATTCTACAATATCGTGTTGAAACATATAATCCCTATTCTACAATCTATAGCAAACATTATGACAAGAAATTTAAAAGCAAAGCAGAGCAGTAAATTTAGAAGGAGGAAGTTCCTCCTTCTAGAAACCATTTATATTTATGCAATTTAAGATAGTTATGTTGATTCTAAGAAGATTGATGGTTCAGTTAGATACAGCATGCCTTCTCCATTTGAGATAGAAAGCTAGTACGTAGTGGATTCAGGCAAACATTTCAAAATGTTTCACAATGTTAAGCCTCATTTTAATCTAAATCCAATGAAATCCGTATTTTTCAACTCCATCCTTGAAGTTTGCATCTGGTCCAATATGCTTTTTCCTGGCACGAAACACAATTAAGTTTTGTTGTGTAGACAATATCAAAAGAAAAGAAAGAGATATGTCTTCTACATTATCTGTTCAAAGCAAGGTACACAATGGACAAGCCCCTTGTGATCTATAAACCATGGTACCTACAATTTCACAGTTCGAGTCTGCACTCTTTCTATATTGTTGTATATCTCATTTATTTTTGTTAGATACTAGCATACTTGTTCTATTTCTATTAGACTACCATGTAGTTTTTCAAGGTGCTCCATAAATAGTAAGCCAAACTCAAAAAGTTTTCTTTCTTAACTCAGTATCAAGGAAGGGTACTTTAAGATGAATTTGTTTTGTGGATTTGAAAGATGGAATGGAAACAAAATTCCTTGCATAGTTCTATTCTTATCTCAGATATTGATTCCCTACTGTAATCTATCTTCTAGAGATGGCCCCAACAATCCTCATTGGCTCTGTCTCTCAACTTGTAATACAGACAAATGGACATTGCTTGAGATGGACCCATACCATGAATACAGACAAATGGGCATAACCATCCAAGATGAAATAGGAAAGAACTTTTTGTTTTCATGTTTGGAGCAAAGTGTTAGTGGTGTTGTTTGCACTGTTGATTTGAGGAGTGCAGGTGATGCTTGTTTTATTAGAGTAATATTTAGGTAGTATGTCTATTTTAGGATTTTGGTTTCCTATAAACTGTTGAGAATGAGTCATTTTTAGATGGCAGAGCATCAAACCAATAATTTATTCACATGGAGTGACTATTCTAGGTGATTTTGCATATGAGATGAACACATGTTATTGATTTTAGTGAGTTTACTTCCATCTAGCTATATTTTGGTGGTACAATTGGATTTTTTTTTAAAAATGGTACAATTGGATATTGTTGAGAATTGGCACAGAAGCAGAGCATGGAGACTCTCATATGAGGGAAAAATAGCCCAAACAAGGGGCTCTCAATGCATGGAGAGGGAGATGAACCCTGTGGTTGCTGTAGGGGACCAGCCAGCTTGATATGGCCTTGTGGCTGGGTGCAGCCGGTCCTGCAGATGGCTGAGATGGGTCCTATTGGACCTGGGGCGGCCCTACAAGGGGTTGAAGTGACCGACTTGATGTACTGCAGGTGCGGGCTGACTGACTAGCAGAGTGCAGCCGATTTGCTGGAGGTTGGACCGACCTTGTTGTAGGTCAAAGGAGGCCTCCTGTTTCTTGATTGGCTAGTGGTTCTTGGAAGAAGAGAGAGAGAGGAGAGGAGCAATATAATTGGAAGAATTAATTTTGTTGCTCTACTCAAAATAGTTGGAAAGGCTCTCTTTATATAGAAAGTACATATTCTCACTTCTAAAAATAGACTTAACTAATTAAATCTAATCAAATCTTCTAGATTTGGAACAACCAAATCTTTGCAAATCTCAAACATAATTTCCTAAACCTATTTGCTAAAAGTAACAAACTTAACAAATAAGAAAAAAGTCTAAATTTGGTCTTGTGGACCACCAAAACTGATAGCCCATATGGGCCCTGAGATGCTGCACATGGCAGTGCCATGTGGCTGGCTTTATTTCCAATACTCCCCTCAAGTTGGAGGTCGGGAGGTCGATGACTTGTTGAAATTGATACATCATTCTTCTTCTTGAGATTTTGAGGCTGATCTTCGTGCCTCTTCTTCTATGCTTGAGAATCGAGCTCTTCATCTCATTGTTTCCTGATGTGTTAGAGGATTCCACATGTCTCCTCGAGAAGTATGGTGTCTTGCTCCTGAGCTGGCAAAGACCCTCGACTTTTCTTTGAGCCAAGATCACCAAGAGAAAGTAGAGAAGTCGATGCAGTTGTGATGCTCTTCTAGTGGCTACATTGGGTGTCCAGATGCTCCACCATCTTCTTTTGATGTGACTACGGATCCTCTTGCCACCTCCATAGCCATTGCTTCTCTGTCAACCTTTGTGGTTGTGGCTATTGGGGCAGACGTCTCTTCTTTGCACAACTTGATAAACTCTCTTCTCCAACTTCTTTCTTCTTTATGGAATCATTAGTCTTAGTTTCTTCTTACAGGAGGACATGCAACTTGTCTTATCCTCCCATGAAGGTTTTGAATGCCTAAGCCCATAAGATGTAGTTTGAGGCACCTTGAAGTGTAATCATGGTGCCTTAAACTATCACCTTTCCTTCCTAGGTGTTGATCATATTCTCGCCTTCAGCCATCTCCGTCTTCAACAATGAGCCTTTCTCCGCTTGTATGCTCCACGTAAGGCACTTGGATGTGTGAGAGAAACCACTCGCCGAAGTCCCCTACTTGACTCCTTAGGCCTTGCATAAGGTGCTAAGGACCTTCAATGAGTTCTTTGAGAAATCTTAATGTCAATGAAGATACCTTGACACACAAGGTTAGGATACCCACAGGAATTACGCACAAGATAGGACTTCTTGTGCGTGACCCAATGACGTGCCTTCGTGCGTGTGTGTTAAGAGGTGTCGTTATAGTTGCACTTGATACGTCGATTTTAAAAGAAGTAAACGGAGGTGAGTCCGAGTGTCGATCTCAGGGAGGCGTGGAAATCGGATTTTGTTTACCACTTGTTGTCACGAAAAAGGCGGAGTTTTGCTTGCGAAAGAGACGGTTTTGAAAAGCGAGAGATAGAGAGAGAGTTTAGGGTTAGAAAGCTCTTGGTTTTGATCATGCACTTTAAACAGAAATTAAAATGGCAACTAAATGAAAAATAATTTCATTAAACATGCATTCATAGTTCATGGTTTACAACATTAAATACATACTTCAACAAAAGTAAATGAAAGCTTAAAAGAGAGAGAGAGAGGTAGAGAGAGAGTGGAGAGCGACGAGGCAGCCACGGCGGTGGAGGAGGCTCCGTCGGTGGCTTGTCGTCTCCGACGATTACAAGAGTGCCTAAGACTAGCTAGGAGAGGAGTGGAGTAGTTGCAAGTGGGAGAGGATGCCTTGAATGGTGGTAGAAGGGGGTTTAAATAGAGTTAAGGGCTTCCTAAAAGAAGAATATGCTTTAGCGACGTCCAGAACGTCGCTAAAATCGCTTCCAGATACGTCGGTGAAGGCCTTTTGCCGCCGGTCAGCCGCCCGCCCCTCTCTCTCTTCAGGCGCGATCCGTGGATGTCGAACGAGAGCCGTCCGATTGATGATCGGACGGCTGAGATCCTCCCGCGCCTGCGCTAGGATCGCGCTTCGGGCGCGCGTGCGCGCGCGCGTTTCCGCCCGGCGTGCGCACGCGTGTGGGAGGTGGGGCGCTGTCGTCGCGTCGCGTGGCGCAATCCTAGCCGCTAGCTTCTGATCGCGCGGCTCAATTTTGCCGCGCCCTTCGCCCGCAAGTGATTTCCGCTCCGCGCAATTCGAACGTGCGTCGCCGCGACGCGGGCGTGCGCGCTAACCGTTGCGCTGCTCCCGCTCTTTGTCGCGGCGACCGCGGGCGAGCGCGCGGATCTCGGCCGTTCGATCGAAGATCAACGGCCGAGATTCGTCCTTGGCTGGCTTGGGGGCGTACGAGCGGCGGGGGCGGGGCGACGTGGCGCGTTCTGGGCCGTTGATCTCCAGATCAACGATCAGGATTTCTTAGGCCCATTTTGGGAGCTCCGGATGTCAGATTTGGCCAATCTTGAGTCCGTTAGACTCCGTTCGTCGTCCTGAATCCATCCGTGCGGTCCGATTGCTCATCTGAGGCATGCTTTGACAAATGCTTTACACAAATGGCCATTAATACAGCTTATAAGCAATCTTGGTACTTGATGCATGCAATGCTCCTATTCTACTTTATGTTGTGCCTTTTATTCTAAAGATGGGCCATATTCAACCTAATTACTACCCCCTTGCGTGGTGTTATCATACCCCCATGCTTACTCCTTGCTAGTCCCTAGCAAGGTTTATTCTAGCCTTTATTTCTTTGGCGAATTCAAGAAGTAATTGCTTAGGCACTTCGTTACTTGTCAATAAGAGGAACTATACGAAGATCTTAATCTACAAAGACTAAGCAGCGCCCGGGTGTCTGCCAAAATACGAATCGCCCGAATTCTTGCTTTGTATATATAACTATACTTATGTATACGTATATATCTATATATGTCTTTTTAGAATTTTTAGAATTCAGTGTGGGTTGGTAACTTTTTACGGCTACCCAACCCACCCAAAACTCGGTCAAAACCCTAAGTGCTAAGCATCTTGGTGTGAATGTTGTGATAGACTTACTTAACGGTAATTGAGACAGACTTCGAGTTTCTACGCCTCTAGGTGACCGGAAAAGAAAATAAATTTTTGCCTGAAGGTGTATTTGTTCGATTGGTAGCTTTCTCCCTACGTTCATTTTACTTGGGGTCAACACAAGGATTTTCCAGTGTATATCTCCCCGGCTTGTACTACTTCCCCGCTTCTTCCTTAGGTGTTTTTGGTCTTCTTTTTTTGCGCAATTATTGAGCTGGGCTCTGGACAACCGACCAATGGGCTGTTACCCACGATCACTTGCCAGCCATACTTGTGCGGTGAAGTGTGGTTTTTTTTCTTTTCTTCTTTTTCCTTTTTTTTTTTTTTAATAATTATTTTTTTTACGTAGGTGGCTTCCCTAATCTCAAATGTACCTAGAGGCAGCGAAAAAGAAATGGCCTGTGGCTGGGTTCTGGACAACCTGCCAATGGGCTGTTATCCACGACAACTTGCCAGCCATACCACCCTAGAGAGTTCATTAGCTACCCAATTTCTGTCAAAATCTCTGAGAAGTGAGTCTGTGTAGAAATGTGTGCAGATGCTTAGACTCAAAGTTTTCCTGAGTTAGAGGATGAGTTGATAAGTCATATACTTATCACCTTATTTAGTAGGTGGATTAGAATAGCTTAAAGTTGCCAGGACTCACCGCTAAATCTATATTTTAACTGACACCAGGGCTGATTAAGCCTGAAGGCCTGAAAAGTCTAAGTGTTTAAGTTCTTTTTGTATTATTTCCCACAATTGACAAGTTTCTAATACCTAAGTTTTTCTTCCTAAATTCAAATTTTTTTTTTTATTCATTCATTCAGACTGATTAATTACGCTCAGGATTATGCAATTTACCATCCCCCCCATGCTTAAGTTGGACAATGTCCTCATTGGCAGATTCATGGATGCAGAAGGGTTTAAAAAGATAGTACCTGAGTGACGTAGACTACCAGATCAGTCTGAATCCGCTGGGTTGCCTCCCAGGAAGCGCTGAGTTTAACGCCTCCAGCTGGGCGGTGCACAAAAAGGAATGGCTTGGGTCAAGAAGATATGTTCAAAATTTACCAGACCCAAAATCAGAAGTCCACAGATGCGAATAAGGTTGTGGTGGAGTCCCGTTCCAAAGGGGCGGGAATTCTGTAACAGATATATCATGCATGCCTGTGTCAGATCCTCTCTTAGTTTGTGGTCATGCAAACAAGTTGCTGTGGACGAACGCACCCCAAATATGACATGCCAGACACTAAAGATGTAGGTCTGATATTCAGCTTGTGTCCCCATAAAATTGTAATCCATCGAAAGTGTATCAATTCCAGTGGGGATCTTTATTCTGGTAGGGCAAGTAATAAAGTCCAGAGTTTCATACTGAGCCCTACAACCAAGCATGAGTCTTCTCTTCAAAGACGAATCCATCTCTTCCGCAACTATGGTTTCATTGCTCATTCCCTCCAAGACCTTGATCTCAAGAATATTTTCTTCAACCTCCTTTGTATTAGATTCACTGTTTGGGATTACATTAGAGGTAGGGTCAATTTCATCCTCAAGATCATATTCTTTCTCTCAGCCCTCCTCCAAATTTGTGATGGGGATTCTAACCGATTCATAATCAATTTCTTTGAAATTGTAACTCCATTCTCCATCTCCGATGTTGGCTGCTACTCCCACCGGATTACTTCTCTTGGGCCGATTAGATTCAGATTCCAAGGCCTCTCCCCTCACCTTCTCAGTTTCCTCCTGATGTTTGTTCTCAATGCTCCCCAAATTGTGTTCCAAGGAATCCTTACTGTCTTTATCCATTAAGCTGTCCAACTCTTGAGGGGTATCAATGGTGGACTGAACCAAATCAGGATGACTGGGTGTAGTCCAATTGATCATGGTAGGTCCTTGCTTTACGAGTGGCGTTGTGTGCAACATCTTTCCCTGGCCTTCTTTCCCCAATTGTTGGAACAAATCCATCATGGCCTGTTGCCCTTTAACCAATTCTTGATTCTGTCTGTGTAGTTCTAATTGGAGGTTATCAAGAATTGACATGGTGTCATTTGGTGTCCTTTGGATTTCCTCCTTGAAATCCAGGTTAAGAGAGTATGGTTGAGGTTGTGGATCAGAATCCATATTGGTGTTTAAGTTCTTGGGTGGGTCCTCTATTCTATCATGTTCAGGGTCTAGTTCTTCAAGAGGAACCATTCTCTGTTTGGTCCTACTCCAGAATAGTTGAGGTTCTAAGTCCTCCTCCCAGTCAGATTCTTCATCAGGGGACCAAATCAGAGGTTGATGATCCTGGGCTTGCCTAGATTTCTGAGCATTTTCTGATTTCCATTTGTCTAAAACTCCTTCTAATCCAAAGGTCAAGTAGGCAAGGTTGTTGAATTCAGATGACCTTTCTTGGTTATTATCCTGAGATGGGTAGGGTTCTTGGTGTTCTCCTAAAGTGTAGGTCCTATCACAGTAGAGCGGGTCGGACCTAAATGAGGAGGCATCGTGAGGACAATCGAGATATGGAGCCCCACAATTTGAATCGTACCCTTGGGTGGCTATGTTAGGTGTATTCCAATAAGAGGTTGGTGCGGTTTGGTCATAGTTGGGCCAAGAGGGATATTCCAGGTTGCATCCCCAACTTGGTGGTTGGTTAGCCCAAGTAGGCTGTGGGTATGGTCCACTTGGGTTAGCATACAAATCCTGTTGGGGGTAGTTTGGGTAAGATGGATAGGTATTGAAATCCATGGTTTGGAAGAAATGGAGGGATGTGGGCAGAACAAATGCGAGAGAGTTGTGTCCTCAACCAAGCAAACAAGCCTAGTCCTTATGGTGTATTCCTTAGAAGACCTAGAAATCTCACAAAGGTTGATTAAGTCCGTAAGCACTGGACTCCCCTTCCCAAGGTTAATCTGGCCAGGTTGATTACGAGGGGATTGCAGGGAAGGTTCTTCCTTTGGCTTGCGCCTTCGGTTCCATAGACCCCACAACTGCGGTCGTTTGACACTGCCCCGCAGCCTAGTCACCAGATTCTACCAAGGGAATGAAAGCCAAGTGCCTAGCAAACAAAACCTCGCCTTTTGAGACTTAACTCAGTCCTACCTAGGGCACGTCTACTCAGTTTTAAAGGGTTAGGACAGTGCTTGTGCTTAGGGTGATGTGATGAGGCGTTGATTGGGGTGGTGCCTCTTAATGTTCCACTTTCAGAGTGTGTGCTTCTAGCAAACCATGATTTTCAAGCAAGGATTTGTTAAGATATAGTGTCTTTTAGTGTTTCATCCTTACTTAAGTACTTTTTAGGGTTGATGTGTCTTAATATTTTCAAACAAGTTTCAGTGGGCACGTCAAGTTCTGCACACAACTTAGTGAAAGTAGATTTCCTTTTATTTTGTAGAGGCTCTAAAACCATAGTGTACTCATCCTGATAATTGTGCAGCTTCTATTAGATGAGTCAGTTTTAGGGTTGAGTGGTGCGGCCCAGGTCAACTCACGGTGGCTTTGCAAACACCACTCAAGAGAAAGAGAAAAGAACACTCCATGAATTTATCCAGCATATTAGAGTGTACATTTTTTTGTAGGGTGATGTGTTAAGAATGTGGGTCAAGCAATCATTCACCACGCCAATTTTTTTAGTTTTTATGATTTTTTTTAGCTTTTTCACGCAAGCAAACAATGAGAGAGAGGGTACTCACTATCGGTCCTCGAGGCGCCTACTCCCTTGCTACCGTCGTGGAATGCGTCGCTTCGCCATCCATGCGTCGAATTCCTGCAACCGTCAAGTAAAAAGGAAAATAGGGCATTAGATGATGTGAGAATGAGTGTGGAATGGAGGTGATAAAACAAATCCGTTGCCTCCCCGGCAACGGCGCCAAAAACTGACGTGCCTTCGTGCGTGTGTGTTAAGAGGTGTCGTTATAGTTGCACTTGATACGTCGGTTTTAAAAGAAGTAAACGGAGGTGAGTCCGAGTGTCGATCTCAGGGAGGCGTGGAAATCGGATTTTGTTTACCACTTGTTGTCACGAAAAAGGCGGAGTTTTGCTTGCGAAAGAGACGATTTTGAAAAGCGAGAGATAGAGAGAGTTTAGGGTTAGAAAGCTCTTGGTTTTGATCATGCACTTTAAACAGAAATTAAAATGGCAACTAAATGGAAAATAATTTCATTAAACATGCATTCATAGTTCATGGTTTACAACATTAAATACATGCTTCAACAAAAGTAAATGAAAGCTTAAAAGAGAGAGAGAGAGGTAGAGAGAGAGTGGAGAGCGACGAGGCAGCCACGGCGGTGGAGGAGGCTCCGTCGGCAGCTCGTCGTCTCCGACGATTACAAGAGTGCCTAAGACTAGCTAGGAGAGGAGTGGAGTAGTTGCAAGTGGGAGAGGATGCCTTGAATGGTGGTAGAAGGGGGTTTAAATAGAGTTAAGGGCTTCCTAAAAGAAGAATGTGCTTTAGCGACATCCAGAACGTCGCTAAAACCGCTTGCAGATACGTCGGTGAAGGCCTTCTGCCACCGGTCAGCCGCCCGCCCCTCTCTTTCTTCAGGTGCGATCCGTGGATGTCGAACGAGAGCCGTCCGATTGATGATCGGACGGCTGAGATCCTCCCGCGCCTGCGCTAGGATCGCGCTTCGGGCACGCGTGCGCGCGCGCGTTTCCGCCCGGCGTGCGCGCGCGCGTGGGAGGTGGGGTGCTGTCGTCGCGCCGCGTGGCGCAATCCTAGCCGCTAGCTTCTGATCGCGCGGCTCAATTTTGCCGCGCCCTTCGCCCGCAAGTGATTTCCGCTCCGCGTGATTCGAACGCGTGTCGCCGCGACGCGGGCGTGCGCGCTAACCGTTGTGCCACGCCCGCGCTTTGTCGCGGTGACCGCGGGCGAGCGCGCGGATCTCGACCGTTCGATCGAAGATCAACGGCCGAGATTCGTCCTTGGCTAGCTTGGGGGCATGCGAGCGGCGGGGGCGGGGCGACGTGGCGCGTTCTGGGCCGTTGATCTCCAGATCAATGGTCAGGATTTCTTGGGCCCATTGTGGGAGCTCCGGATGTCGGATTTGGCCAATCTTGAGTCCGTTAGACTCCGTTCGTCGTCCTGAATCCATCCGTGCGGTCCGATTGCTCATCTGAGGCCTGCTTTGACAAATGCTTTACACAAATGGCCATTAATATAGTTTATAAGCAATCTTGGTACTTGGTGCATGCAATGCTCCTATTCTACTTTATGTTGTGCCTTTTATTCTAAAGATGGGCCATATTCAACCTAATTACTACCCCCTTGCGTGGTGTTATCACCCAACAGAAGGGATGGTCCACGTGTGGCTACTGTCCACCAGGGTAAAAGGCATGCACAACATGGCTTTTCTTCCCTTCTCCTCCTTCCTATGCATGTGGAAACTCCTTGGAAGAGCCTAGATTGCTTACTCTGATACCATGTTGAGAATTGTCACGGAAGTGGAGCATGGAGACTCTCGTATGCGGGAAAAATAGCCCAAACAAGGGGCTCTCAACGTATGGAGGGGGAGATCAGCCCTATGGCTGCTGTAAGGGACCAGTCAGCCTGATATGGCCCTGTGGTTGGGTGCAGCAGGTCCTGCATATGGCTGAGATGGGTCCTGTTGGACCTAGGGTGGCCCTGCAAGGGGCTAAAGTGACTGGCCTGATGTGCTGTAGGTGTGGGCAGACTAGCCTGTAGAGTACAGCTGGTCTGCTAGAGGTTGGACCAGCCTTGCTGTAGGTCAAGGGAGGTAGGCTAGGCTTCTTGGTGACTAGTAGGGATGCCTCCTACCTCTTGGATGGCCTGTGGTTCTTGGAAGAAGAGAGAGAAAGAAGAAGAGCAATATAACTTTATTGTTCTGCTCAAAGTAGTTGGAAAGGTTCTCTTTATATAGAGAGTACATATTCCCACTTCTAAAAATAAACTTAACTAATCAAATTTGATAAAATCTAATCAAATCTTCTAGATTTGGAACTAAATCTTTTCAAATCTCAAACATATTTTCCTAAAACCTATTTGCTAAAACTAGCAAACTTACCAATAAGAAAAGAGTCCAAATTTGATCTTTTGAACCGCCAAAATCGACAGCCCATATGGGCCCTGAGATGCTGCCACATGGCAGTGCCACGTGGCTGGCTTTACTCCCAATAGATATATTATTTTATTGACCCATAGATAGAGAGAGTTGAGTTGGGAGATAGTTGAATGGACAAAAGCATCGGATTGCTAAGTTCAGATAAGGCCCCAGGAGTCACATTGGGTAGCATTTTGAAATTGTGATTTAAAAAAAATGTAGGTAAAAGGATGCAAAGTCCTTAAAATCTTTAAAGTTGTAGCTAGCTCACATAATCTTGAGTTTCAATCCCACTATGCCAAGTACTGGAAAGGAATCAAGTTCTTTTATGTTATATAATATGTCATAAGTTGAAGCAATACCAATATGGCACAATCCTGGCATATTTCTCATGCTTAGATTCTAGTATCTCTAGATATTCCAACCATGGCTAAGGCTTGTAGTTGGTTGCAGAAACTCACAATCCCAGTATCTTCTGTGACAACATAGACATCTGCTATAGAAGTTTTCTATGGCCCTGTCCCAATCTGTACCAGTTGGCATCTAACAAGAATGCTACCATTAAACAAGCTAATGCCCACTCTTTCTGCAAGAACCAGTTTAAAGCATTGGTAGTGAGGACTGGTTCCCTTCGAATTCTTGCAATCAAAATTTTAGGTGGCTTGCTTTGGAATTTACATCTCCCAAACTTGAGAGGCTCAATCATAACAACATATAAAAAATCCTAAATATGTTGTCAGGGATACTCATCATTTACTAAATAATGGTAGAATTAAAAGAATCTCAGGTAAGTTCAACCTGCCAAGGATGACATCCTTTTTATGGATGGGGGCTTGTCAAGGTAAGATCCCCACCAAACAAAACTTGCAAAAAAAGAGGGCTCTTCCTCAAACTTTGATGTTGCCTTTGCAAAAAAAATGATGAAACTATAAGCCACTTATTATATGAATGTTCCTTTACCAATGACCTCATAACCTAGTTTTGGCCCCAAACACAAACAATCATCCAAACACAAACATTCCCCCTTTGAACAACCATTAAGGAATCCAATCCAAACATTAAGGATGGGCGGAGCAAGGGTTTGGCAATAATGATGGAGAGGGCATTGGGTGCAGCCTGAGATGAAGCATGAGATTATCCTCTCCATACATTCTTATCCCAAAAGCATATCTTAAATAATAACCCCTTCCCATCCCCTCACCTGAATGTGGTCTGGCACTAGATTTTGTCCCTTTTTAGTAGAGTGAGATGGGTGTGGAGGGGTAATGATGGTAGACGATGATGTTACCATCATGGGTGACGGGGTGAGGTTAGACAAGTAGGGGAAAATGATGGAGGAAGAGGGCTACCATCAGTAAGGTTTGGGTGTGGTCGAAGGACGATCGTCGATGATGGACAGAGGATGAGGCCGTGGTCGCAAAGGATCACCGATGATGATGGACCACAAAGACCAGTCGTGGTCACGATGAAGAGGCAGCATTGTTGAGGATGGCGTGGTCACCGACAGTGAGGATAGATGATGGAAGCACTAGGTTTCATTGGGAGGAAGTGGTGATGATGAGAACACCATCATGAGCTATAACTAGCTCAATTTGGTCTGATAAGGTTGATAAAAGCTCCTACATACCCATCAGAAGGTCCTAAGGGCACATTATCTTATTTTGAAAAGAAGAGAAGAATACAAGGTTATTTCTACAAAATTAACAGTATTCCACAAATACAAAAATAACCACGGGGTATTTCAGGGGTTTATTAAAGGGCAAATGGCCATTAATGTCTAATATGAGGGTCCATACAGAACGAAATGGGTTTTCACATAATACGACAATTAACGGACATCTGAAACCCTAAAAACAAACCCTCTTAAATAACAGAGGTTATGGTTAGGATAAAATTCACCTAAACCTTCTAAAAATCATATAAAAATATTCCAAATGTCTAATATGAGGGTCCATGCGAAATGAAACGGGTTTTCACGCATTACGAGAATTAACGGACATCTGAAACCTAAAAAAAGATCCGCTTAAATAACAGAGGTTATGGTTAGGATAAAATTCACCTAAACCTTCTAAAAATCATATAAAAATATTCTATAAGGTTTGGCATCCTTTCTTTGACCATCTGAACCCATTTTGACCTAAAATAGAGTCTCAGATAGATAGTTATCCTAATTTGAGTTTTTGCATAAATTACCCAGTCAAACATGGTCAAAACCAAAATCCTACTTCACCATTAGTTTCCTTGGGTTCAAATTAGGTTTGTACCAAAATTTGGGTCCAATCTGAGATCATCTTGACCTAGTTTGCATTTTAATCCTGGTCTGACTCTTTTTCTTACAAAGAGCCCCTCAACTTTTGAAAATCTTACAAAAAGTCCCCAACTTCTTCGTCTTCTTTGTGAAGAGGTCCCTACCACCATTGTAACCTTCCATCCTTAGATGAAAGGTTTCCATAAGGAATTTCTCCTTGAATCTGAATCTCTCCCAAAAATGGAAGGACTCCTGCCAAGATCCTCCTCCACTTGAGCTCTTTCATGCCAAAAGCTCGTGCGAACCCTTGAAAAATCCTAAACCTAACCTAAAGATTTTGAGCTCTTTAAGCTTGTTTCCAAGCTTGAAGGCTCGCCTAATGGCTTATAAAAGCTGCCTAAGCCCTTCCTCGCTTCCTTTGCAAACTTTTGAGCCAAAATCCTCTTCTTTCCTCTACCTCTGGCTCGCTCCAAGTTTGTCTCTGACGACCTTCTTCCCCTAGCTTCTTTGTCGGCCGCTACATACCATAGGTAGTCAGTTCCAACTGCCCTCGTCTTTCTACACCTCGCAATACCAGCGAGTTGTCTCCTAACCCTCCGTCGTCGTCGTTTTATCTCACTGGAGCAACCTCCTTTGTTGGAACCTTGTTCTACATCTTGTTTTGGTGTTAAAAAAATTATTATGGATTAATGTTTGCAATTGAGTTCTTTCAGATTTAGGTGAAGATCAAGGCAAACAGGAAATGATGGAGGCTTGATGAAAAGGAGAAGATCATGATAAGAAGGAAGCAAGATGACAAGGAAGAATCAAGGAGATGATCATCTTCGACCTTCAGTGTTTCTAGTTTAGATTTTTTATTTATAGATTGTATATGCCTCTTAACAAAGGAATATAACTTAGATCGTAAAAATAATTAGAGACAAATTAGGATTAATATTGCGATCATTTTCAAAAACGTAATTGATTAAATCACTTAAAAAGGGTACTTGTTAGCCCACAAGTACCGGTACTAAAGTTTAGTACTGGTACATGTGAGTTATAGGTTTGGGTTTCCTCAATAAACAAACTTGTACCTCGTGAGTACTGGTACTCATGATCAGTTTCGGTATTGAAGGTAATGACTATCGGTACTAACCATGAGTACCGGTACAAGTAGGTTACAGATTTGTGTTAAGAGTTTGAAACCCAAATCTGGAAGCAACGAGTACCGATACCCATACTTTAGTACTGGTACCAGGTAGCCGTTGGCTCAAAATTGAACGGCTAGAAAATTAATTTTGGCTATAAGAACGTTGGGAATTAAATCCCAACGTCTAGTAGACAAATCCTTGAGATCCTAAACTCTATAAATAAACCCTTGGACCCTTAGTTTGCATATGAGAAATAGAGAAGAAAAATTCTAGAGCTATATTTCATATTCTCACAATATTTTGAAGAAGAAGGAATAGTTTGCTGCTATCAATCTTTCTACGGTTTTGCAAGCACATCAACGTGATTTCTTTACACATTGTCAAGGCATTCACTTTCATTCTAGGCTCTCAAATTGGTAACATTATATTTACATTTATTGAGAGGCTTAGGTTTTAGTTGTAAGATTTATTTTTTTGTCTTACACCTGTATTTCATTTGTTCTTGAGCATTTGCTCGTTGGGTTGTAACAAACCCATTTTTGTACTTGGGTTGAGGTAACCCGTTAATTATCTTGGTTAGTAAATTGATTTCCTCGGGGTTGAGGGAATCGGGTTAAAAACCCTAAGCTGGGAGGCTTAGGTAGTGGAGTACCCAAGGGAGGGGAACCACTATACATATTATGCCTATTTATGTGGTTTGATTGATTGTGCAAATTTTCTTGTTATTACTGATTTTGTGTTTGAGTTTTTGTGCGCATAGCCATATATCCTGTCTTTAGATCCTACATCCTTCTCCAGAATTGGCCATACTGGACCTGGCGCCTCCTCCACTCCTCTTCGTCCAACACTTAGTTCATTCGATGCCCTAGCATCTACGCATCATCACCGTGCTGGTACAACTCTGCTTCGACCACACACTCGCCCGAACACCCTCCCTCTTCCACCTCGCCAGCATACCTCCGGCGAGCCCTTCCCACTGCTCCACTACATGACACTTGCCGCCGCCACCTCTATTAGCTCTACCTCGACTCATCTGACAACAACCCTCAATCAATTTAGCTTTTTGTCCACTCCCGACCTCCACCGAACAACCCACATTTACAACACCTTCTCCAACCTCGCCCTACGCACATTCACCTCCTAACAACACAACACCACCAACGTCACATTCGCCAACTTCCGACGAACCTTCTGAGTGTTTTAATTGGGGCATTTAGCCCATATTCTTATTTTCAAGTGTCCTCGCTAGAGCAGCTGTAAATGCCATCACCTCCGCCTTCACCTGCAGTCCTCCGATCGACATCAGCTTCACTGCCACCCCCAAGGCCTGCTCAGTGCATCCACAAAGAGGCCCAGGTCTTCAATCGAGAGAAAATCATGAAGCAGCAGCTGAATTCCTTGAAGCTTTCACCTGAAGTTGCGTGCGGAGGAAGAGGGACATTTAGTCCCACATCAGTGCCTGACGAAGTAGTCACGCGAGATAAACTAAATTCGGTGCCTTACCCGGTTTCCCAAGAACACTGGGGGTCGAGTCCCCACTCACAAGCATACGCACGCCTCGCTCGCCATTCATGCAAGCGGGTCTGGCCCCATTCAGGATCCGGTTACTCGATTAGAAACCTAAGTAGTTGAGTTGAGAAGAGGAAGAGAAGAAAGAGAGAGAGGAGGGGGGTTTTCCTCGCTCTCTAACTCTCGACACTCATTCGATTTAGAGGCTTCATGCCTCTCCTATGAGGCTTGAAAGGAGAAAGGGAAAGTTACGTGCCTTTGCCCTTGTGAAGAAGAGAGGACATTGAGCCTCACTTGTTAAGGCATCTGAGCATCTTATCTGTTGTCTGATTTTGTTGGTTCTATGTTCCTGTGGCTATATTGGTTGCCTACTAACGTGGAATAATTGGTTGATCATTACTGTTCAGTTATTTGAGAATTATTGTGAACATAATTAGAGGGGTAATTGGTGATTTAAATCACCATTTTACCCCATTCTTTTTGCACCTTGACATTGATTCTCATTTATATATTCTTCTTGCATGGAATTCTCATTAGAAATTGCTTATATTTGTGGTTATATTGTGATCTTTGAGATTAATTTGCAATGGATTGCTCCTTATGTTCAACCTCGGATACTCTTTTGAATTCAAGTTATAAATTGTATTTGTTATCGAGTGATTTCGGCTATGCTACAACGAAATGATTTTTAAAACCCTGATTTAGCCCGTTAACAGGTGAGGAGGAACTATAACTTTGGATGGCCAAGGTCTTTAGGGTCGGTTAGCACTGAGGAGGAATCATTAGATGTGATCGATGTTGATGTCAAAAATTGTTATATTTAGGAAAATATCATGTCATAGTATAGCGACAAAAATCAAATCAACATTTAAATTTATAAGCTTGAAAAATAGATGTGAGTCCGAAGTCGTTCGGAGGGAGCAAATATGGAATTCACACACTCATCGAAGTAATAAGTAATGAGCGCAATAACAAATACACAAGAGAGATATGCAATGAATATCAATCAAAAGTATATTCAATAATAGCAAATGTATCTCAAAAGTCAATGGGATATAAAGAATAATAAAACCCTAAAATTGGTGATTTGAATCACTAATTTAATCCCATAATTAA
The DNA here is from genome assembly GCA_037157565.1 of Thalassia testudinum. NCBI lineage: Eukaryota > Viridiplantae > Streptophyta > Magnoliopsida > Alismatales > Hydrocharitaceae > Thalassia > Thalassia testudinum. Next base: position 14,992,364 of record JAZHRO010000015.1, on the reverse strand, counting down.
GCACATATCCCAAGGATACTCAATATCTCAATATTTCAAACCAAATCAAATGTTTCAACAGTTTTCCAATCACTAATCCACATTAGCACATGCAAATAACTCCATAGTAACTCAACAAGTATTAGACGCCGAGCAAATGAGGGAGACGACTTAAAAGTCGCCAAGTCACAACATAAGCACAAAGCACAAACCAGCAACCTCAAGCACAACACAAGGCCTCAGCACATAGGGAACTCAGAATTGTCTGAGTGTTGGGTGAAGGAGCAGGTTTCCCAAGGTTGAATAGTGCAAAACCACCCCCTCCCTCCTCAGAATCTCCTCTTCTTAACTAGGTATACGAGAATGCACAGTCGTGAATAATTGGGTCATGAACAGGGACTTGGCTCACCGACAGTGGGTAGTAAGACAGGTGAGAGAGAGAGAGTGAGAGGGGTCCTCACCCTCTGTGTGAGAGTCAATGAGGCCTATGCAGCAATTCCTTTTTATGTGCACCTTTAGCTTATTCCCACACGAAGTGGGACTAATTGGTGCTGCTTTCTTTGTCATTTTCCCATGCTGCTGCTGAATGAATTCTAAGCTAATTAGCTATTGCAGTGCTTCATTCTCCAATTGCCACGGTAGGTACCTTCGTGGAGTAGTTCTACACCTTCAGGGGATGGAATTGAGTAGCAAGATGGTCAGAGCTAGTTGGATGGAGTCGGAGATGATGTGGTCACCGGCAAAGACCTAACAATCATGAAAATAGCCTTATGGCCTAATTAGAATGCTCATAAGGTCCGTCATGGTGTATGGACTGTGATGGCGACGTTATTTTGGTGTTTGGGAGCATGACGTGGTTGGACGTGACGTTGAAGGTGTAAGTTTCATGGGTTGTTTGGTGGAGAGAAGGAATGAAAGAAAGTCCTAATAAGTTTAGAGCTTTCACTTGCGAGAGTGAGTGGAAGGTTGTGATGGTGGTTGTGAGTTGTGTGGGTGCATGTGGCGGTCGGGCGAAGCTCATCGGAGCTTCACCAGATGTGAAGAAGATGATGGGGGAGAGTGTGGATAAGCAATCGAATTAGGGTCCTATAGGGTTAGACCTAGGCTAGGGACAGAGAGGGAGATAAATAACCCATTTAATTTTGAGTATGTGCCTTGTATTTTACTTGATTTAGAAGTTATTTCAAATTGTGACCTAATTTGGAGGTCGGTTGATTCACAGGGTGAATCAACTTCACCTAACCTGCCTTAACATTGAGGATGAACTTTAGGTCAAGACCCAAACCACCCTAAATTGGTTCTCAGGTTATTAAGTCCCAAAATTTAGGGTTCAAGTGAATTTAGAGCCTTGATATTAGGATTCACTTGGATAGATTATTTCAAACAATGGCTTAGGTAGCACACAAATGCGAGAGGATCAATTTCCTTAATTGTAGGCAAATGTGTACTAACACTTCAAAACCCTAATTGTCTCTATTTCTAAGTCCAATTTGATTCCAAATATCGCACCTTGGACTCAAACAAGAAAGCGAGTAGTCCAAGATGTTGAGAATTTTAGCGCAAATCTCTAATAGGTACAAGAAATATGGATGGGAAATCCCTAATCAAATCGTCTCAATTTCAATCAGATTTTGATCAATTTTGCAAATCAGGACATTCTTTGCCTTTAAATGATATTACTAGGAAAATAAGGCAAGTGGATCCTAATTGATTTTATTTCATTTTTCTCTTCCCAAGATTAGGAGATGATTAGGGAAGAAGAGAAATTTTACCTACCCCTACAGAGGCTGATTGCACGAAAGATCTCTTCATGATGTACCTCGCAATAACACAACAAAGCAGATAGGGCAAGCTAGAATCAACTCAATTAGGCAAGAATGATATGACTAGTGGTGAATTACACGTTACTTCCCGACATGGCGCCAAAATGTTGGGTTGAAAATCATTGCATTTAGGAAAATATCGCATCGTAGTATAGTGAAGACAATCGAATCAACATTTAAATTTATAAGCTCAAAGAATAGATGTGAGTCCAAGGTCGTTCGCAGGGAGCAAATATGGAATTCACACACTAATCGAAGTAATAAGTAATGAGCACAATAACCAATTCACAAGAGAGATATACATTGAATAGCAATCAAAAATATATTCAGTAATAACAAATGTATCTCAAAAGTCAACGGGATACAAAGAATAATAAAACCCTAAAAATGGTCTTTTGAATCACCAATTTAATCCCATAATTAAGCACATATCCCAAGGATACTCAATATCTCAATATTTTAAACCAAATCAAATGTTTCAACAGTGTTTCCAATCACTAATCTATAGTGACTCAACAAGTATCAGACGTCGAGTGCATGAGGGAGACGACTTAAAAGTCACCAAGCCTCAACGCAAGCACAAACCAGCATCCTTAAGCATAGCACAAGGCCTCAACACAAAGAGAACTCAGAATCGCCTAAGTATTGGGTGAAATGGCATGTTTCCTGAGGTTGAATAGTGAAAAGCCACCCCCCACCCTCCTTAAAATCTCCTCTTCTTAACTAGGTATACAGGTATGCATAGTAGTGGGTGAATTCTCCAGTGGGGTAAACGACGCGAAGAAGGGGAGTGGCTACCCTGGTTTGGCCCACCAAGTGCGAAGGAACTTGAGGTTGAGTTTGGGCCACCCAATTTGATGGTTGGGTGGTTGGAAGAAGGAGATTGAGTGAGCTCATCGGAGTCGCAATTGGAGATGGTTGAAAGAAGAAAGGAAGAGGGTTTCTGGCCTAGACCAGATTTAAGAGGACTTCGGGACCTCGGGGGGCTTTTATAGAGCTCAAAATCAAGCTCTAAATCAGGGACGGAGCCTGATTGAGCCATGATTTTTGTCAATTTAGCTTTCCTAAAATCTCGAGCTTGCCTGACCTCTAGGGTTGGATTTGGGGTCCCTAAGGTGGTTCAAACGATTCGCCATCTTCTCAAGATCAAGCCCTTCAAATTTTGAGGGATTTGGATTTGATCTGAGGGAGAAATCCTCCGTCGAATCTCGCTGCAGGTGTGTTCACACCATTAATGGAAGTAGGGGTATAAATGTGAAGATGACAAGAAAGATAGGGGGCAAATGCAATAATCTTGAAAGTTAGGGGGCAGATTGTGAGAAATAGAGATCTTAGGGATTGAATTGCAAACTAGGTCAAGATGGATTCTGATTGAGACCAAATTTTGATCTTTTCTAATTTGGACCCAAGGAATCTAATGGTGAACTTGGATTTGAGTTTTTACCACGTTTGACCAGGTAAATTGCAGAGAAGCCTAAATGAGGGTAAATTCCCGTCTGAAACTTTGTTCTAAGTCAACATAGGTTTAGATGGTCAAACTAAAGGTACCAAACCTCTTAGAATATTTTTATATAAATTTTAGGAGGTTTAGATTGATTTTATCTTGACCAAAACCTTTCCAATTTAAGTGGGATTAATAATTAGGGTTTTTGGTACTATTTTTGCTCTTGAAATGCGTGAAACCCTGATTCAGTCAGTGTAAGCCCATTTCCTAGTCTTTAATGCTCAATTATCCTTTAATTAACCCCTGGGTGTGCCTGTGGTTAATCTAAATTTTTGATGTAATGTTAAAACTGTAGAATTAACCATATTCTTTTATCTTTTTGTCAAAATAGATCAGAGTGGAATTATGGTCCTTAGGCAATCATTTAGGAGCATTTATCTCTTGATTCCAACTAATTCAAGTTAGTTATGATGAATGATAGCGTTACCATCAGTCGAGGGTTTAGGTGAGCGGTGGTGCATTCGGTTTAAGGTGTGTTGTTTACCTATGGCAAAGGTTTACAACTGTCAGCAATTGAGATAATTTCAATATGCCAACTATTTTAATATAATTGTCGCCAAATATGTGCATTAGCAACGATTTCTTATAATTATCGATAAATATCTGTCTCCAAAAGTTAGATTTTTTGTAGTGCATGTTGCACTAGGTATGCTTCCTAGATGTAAGGTGTCCAGATCCCAAGCTTGTGTTTTTAGCTTTTTGTGCCTTTGTTTAGGTAATGTTCTTGGACGTGATTAGGGAAGCCACCTACTTAGAAGAATGAGCATAGAAAAAGAAAAAAGTCCTAGAAAAATATAGTAGGAGGAAGTAGTATTTAAAGAAAAAAAGAAAAATATCCTAGAAAAAAAGTGTGCGTGCAAACATTCCAAAAAATCCCAAAAATAATGAGGTGTCCAATAAGAAACCTTTTTGGTTTGACCGAGATGTACCTTGGAGGTTGACCTCAGGATAGAAAATAATAGGGAGAAAGCTACCAGTCCTTGGTAAGGCAGATCTAAAGACTTAGGCCAACAGAGTAAAGAGACAGTGTTAGTCTTATTAAAAACATGGAGTTCAATAAGGTTGCTTAATTGCGGAGTCAAATTCTTTTACACACATGGAAAGCTTAAAATTCAAATTCAATTCAAACCTTGGGTGGGTTGACAGAGCTATAAATGGTTGCTCTTGTAACCCAAAGCCAAAGCTGATAGAATCTCTGATTAGGTTTAAGCAATCTTTATTTGGGTTGATACTTGAAAACTGTTGAGTCTTTGTAGATAAGGTTTTCGATTACAAATTCTTTTGATTGGTAAAAAGTTATTTTCAGGATTTCTAATCTATTTTCACTCAAGAACTCGCTTTTCAATTTTTCCTATATACTTTTGCATTAAGTTTTGCTCGAGAACTAGTAAACTATAGCAATGGGGGTGTGACATCTTTATATTTATTAACATCAATTATGCAAAACTAATGCTAGTTTGAGGGTGAATTAGGTTAGAAAGCATTTAGTTAGGTCAGATTAGTCATTTAGGTGCATTTTGTAAATCTTGCATTCTGTTGGGTTTTTATGCAATTTTCCCTTACCTATATCTGGTACCTTAATGTCCTTGTTTGAATTTGTGCAGGTATCAAGCCTGCAGCAATTTGGAGCCTTATAGTTTGGCAATTTGAAGTTAAACTCATTTATGTAAAGAGGCTAAGCCCATTTGCATATTTGAACCCTAGCCTATTTAGCCTTAAGACTAGCCCAATTAGAAACCTAATTTTTCCTAACACTAAGCCCAACCAACTAGCCTAATTACTAACCTATATTGGTGGGCCATGAGCCTATTTGAAGACCCATATATGGTCGACCAACATATCGGTTCCTTAAATCCAAAAACCACATTATCTTATCCCTTCCTAAAACCCCTTAGAAAACCCTAAACCCTGAGCCTTATCTCTTCCCTTATGTGCCACCACCTATAGGTAGTTCTAGAGACCCTTGGCCGTCCAACCTACAGCCAATCCTACACCATTAGATCCATATCCTAAGTCTCCTAGAAATACTTCCTAAAGATCCTTAGCCTTACCAAAAACCCTTATCTCTTCCACCAAATCCTAACCCTTAATACTTGATCCAAGGGCCCTAAAAACACCTCTCTATAGCCAGCCTTTAGACCTAGAAACCAACCTTAGTAGCTGCCACCCCCTTGATTGAATCTAAGCCTTACATCTTTCCTTGGTTGAATCCTAGCCCTTCCTTATTTTCCAGCAAAACCTAATAACCTATCCTTTCATCTTGACCCTTAGTCCTAAACCAAATAGATCCTAGCCCTCCATCTGAGACCTAGGAAACTCTATATATAGACCTCCCATACCCCCCCTCCTCCTGAGTCTTCCTTAGTTTAATTTAGTCTACCAACATCTCACCACCTTTCATAGCCTTCTTAATTAGATTCCCTTACCACCTTCCTCCATTAAAAGCTTCTTTGCCTCTGTGCCAACCTCTGCATCAACCTCTGGTGGTTGTCCTCCTCACCTGCTCCGGATCTTTGTCTTCACCTTCATCTCTATTTCAAGGTGGCTGCGACTACGGACTACACTCCAACTACTCTTTTTACTTCATCTATGTTTTGCTATTTTTCTAGTTTAGTCCTAGTTAGTTTTCTAGTTAGTTCTAGTTGTATTATCAACTAGCAATAGAAGTTTTATTTCCATTATATTATTTGTAAGTTCCTGCTTTCTCGCCCCTTTCTATATTTATCCAGTGATTTGGTTTCCTTCTTCTCACCTCCTTATTTTTATTCAAAAATACCAAAAAAATAGTTACTTAGTATTTTGTTTCGTGTTTTCGCATCTATGTTAAATTGATCTCGCACCTCCCTCTGTTCGACCTAGGACTCACCAGAGTTCCAATATTTATTTTCGTCTCAAAAAATCACACTACAACAAACTCTTTATCTTTAGCGATTTTCTATGAGTCAGTTCCACACAAGGGGATTACTACTCTTGACTTTCCACACATTTCTCTTCCTGGCTTGGACTACCTGGGGTATTCCACTTTTGTTGATCCTAAGACCCCAGGCCAGATATGCTCTAATTCAAGTGATACACTTTCCTCTACTGACCTGCCCTTGCTTGTACAAGATGAACTGCATGCAATGGGTTGTATAGTGATAACGCAGAGGTAGATGGTATTAGTTCAAGTTTTGCTCTTGAACAAGACCATCTCGCCAGTGTAACCACCGCAAACCTCTTGGCAGATGTAGGATCAGTAGCCTCTCATGGACTTCATGATTATTAGGTATACCTGGATATTCCATCACACTCTTCCCTATAGGCACATCTCCCTACAGATATTTCTACTTCTACTCCACCAATTCTTGAACTCAAGCCCTTACCGGATTCCCTTAAGTATGTTTTCTTGGGTGAACAGGTGACCTATCCTATGATCGTGAGTTCACGATTAACACAGGAACATGAATAGAGACTGATTAATGTTCTGAAAGACCATAGGGCCACAATAGGATAGAGTATTTCTGACTTCCATGGTATTCGCCCAACTCACTGCACACATCATATTTGCATTGAAGTTGGGGCGAAACCATCTCGGCAACCTCAAAGGAGATTAAAAACAAACATGTTGGAGGTTGTTAAAAAGGAAATCATTAAGTGGCTGGATGCAGATATTATTTATCCGATTTTAGATAGCTAATGGGTGAGTCCAATCCAAATTGTGCCTAAGAAGGCTAGACTCAGTGTAATCTAGACTGAAGAAGGTGAATCCATCCCTACCCGCATTACTTCTTCCTGTCAACTATGCATAAATGATTGCATAACAATCATGGGACCTAAATTGATTAAATTAAGCTAATAACCTAGACTAAATTGTGTAAATAGAGCATCTATCTCGTGCATCATTGTATTTGTACATCTTGAGCTAAATTCTATCATATTATGGTCCTTTTGGTAATATTGAGACTTTATACATGTAGGGCCATATTGAGAGCTACATCTTGACCAAGAAGATGCAGAGTCATTCCTACACCCAGAGGATAGAGAAGAGAAGATAACTAGTAAAAACCAAGGAGGAGATAAAGGCATGCAAAGTTAGGACAAGCCCATAACCTACACATCTACCCAACACATACCCCACATACCCATGCATGTAACACACACCTATGTGCACTCACAAATCATACACAAATACATGTTCACATACTACATCACTGTCACTTCACTCTCACTCCAATCACTCATTCTCATTTCCCACATTAAGCTCTACTCTATATCTCTCTATCTCCATCACCAAGATCATCTAAACCCTACCTAGGTCCTATTTAGGTCACCCAAATAGTTAGGAACCAAACCCACCTGAGAATATCCCAAAAATCACCTTCTAGCACTATTCTGGTTTTCTAGGCATTAGTGCTGGATGTCTAATCTCTGCAGAAACCCAATCCAGGAACCAAACTCCTGCATTGTTTCAATTTTGGACATCCAACATGACCCTGGACGTCTAATTTTGAAAGTTAAGTCATTTGGACTTAATTTCAAATGTCCAGGAACCCTGTCCAGACCCAAAGTTAAGTCGTCTAGACTTAATTTTAGATGTCTAGAAACCCAGTTTAGATCCAATACTTGCGGATTAATGATTCCATCCTTTACCCATTTACCTACAGTAACTACCTAAACCCTTACTACCTCATACTACACTTTAGGTACCCTAATTGGAAGCCTCCTACCACCATAATCCAAAACCCAAACCATCTACACTTAGCCTAACCCTACTTAGACTCCACGCTGCCTCTTAAACTCTCACTAAAGCCCACTTAATCCCTCCACTCTTCCCACGTCAATTATGCCTTATCCACACTTTTGACCAACCTTGACTTGTACCCTCACCACTAAGCTACACCTTAGGCTTGAACCTTCTAAACCTTAGGCTACACCCCTTAACCTATTCCCTGCACTAGACCTTAGGAACACTACACCTAGGAGGCCACTCTATAAAAGATCACCCTCTCCATAGGCACCGACCCCCACCCCCACCCCCCCTCCCCCTCCTCCATTTCTCTCCATCTTCTCGACATTCAAAGCTTCTCAAGTGCTCTCATGGCCTAGCCAACAATTAACCTTGTGCCCCCTTGTCTTTGGCCTTCCTAGGTGAAGAGAGGGTAGGCTACATGCCTATGATCCCTTGCCCCTCCCAATAGGCCAACTACCCACATTGGAGAGGACACCTAACTTTCTTCCTCCTTCTTGTTTTCATTTCTTTTGTAGTTAGTTTACTCATTTGCCTAGTATTTTCTATTTCATGTGCTTAGTAGAGTAGTATTTCCATTCTAGCATCTCTTTGTTTACGCGATTTTTATTTTTGTTCATCTTGCTTTTTAGTTGATAATCTCACACATTCACTCACTTTCACTTACACACCTACTCATTATCATCATCACTTACACACCACTTTCACAACACGACCATCTTCACATATTCACCATCACCACTATTCACACTTACACGCCACCCTGACCATCACTTGTGCATATACTCACCTCACCCACCACCTCACCCACAGCACACCAACACCACCACTACACCCCACTCCACCATACCCTACTCACTACACTCACACAATCCCCATTAGCACACACACACATAAGGTAGAAACCACCATTAGAATCCCAACCTTGTTCCTATCACCACCATCATTACCCTTCCCCATACCACCATGCACACCAAATCAACTCCATAGAAAACATCGCCATTGAGCAAACCATAGTCACCTCTAAGTATAGAATCTTCATCTCTATTTCACACACCTCCACATAGTCATTATCACCAACATTAGGATAAAAAGCACCTTATCACACATATCACCAAGCCACTGACTATTAATCACATTAGGGACCTCCAACACTTCATATTGACCTAGCTAGATGGCCTATTACCTAATCCTAATCACCCCCATAATCACCACTACCACTACCACCATACCTTCTCCTGATTTCCTCCCACACATCCATGAGAACTACCTCCAAAGAAGACACAGTGTTGTGCTAATTATCTCCACTTATGCTATCAATGAGTGGGTGAAGAGTCTTGTGAATATTATCTTGCTAGTTTTTGTATAAGTAGCTTAAACTACGAGTAGTTGTTGTAATGAACTTGTTTAGTTTCTATTTCCAAGTTGTAGTGGCATCTCTCTTTTTAATAAAAAGTTCAAGTTAGCTTTCCTTTCATTTCTTGTGTTGTTCTTCTTATTCAAAAGTCAAAAAAAAAATCACAAAAATGAAAATCGCAAAAACATACTTATTGATTTACTTAGTTAGAGATAGTAGATACTTTTCTCGCTTTCTTGATCAAAGTCAAAAGCCAAAAAAATTATAAAAGTGAAAAGAAAAAAAATATAGATAGCTTTCTCAATTTTTGTCAGCAAACAAAAATCCAAAAAAAATTAGGTGTTTAGTTAGATTTCATTTAGTTAGCTTCTTGTAAAAAAAAAAGAAAAAAAATGGAAAGGGAGAAAAACACAAAAGTAGAATAAGGAACTCCCATTAGGTCCCCTTTCTACTTAGCCTCCTCTTTGGATCGACTGGGATGCTGTTAGTCATAATTGAATGAAGTTTTACAATGATTAAAAGCACTAGCACTTTAGTGTGAAAATCACGCTACAACGACATGTAACTTCAATGTCGCACTTACTAAGTGCTTAGTCCAACGCATTTTTGGCGCTATTGCTGAGGAGGCAATGGGCCTTCATTTAGTTTCTTCTAGTTTCTTTTGTATATAATTAACTCTTGATCATCTTTGTTTTTGTTTGGTTGATTGTGTGTAGGTAACTGCGACGGGAACCGCTCACACGACAAGCCCAGGTGAAGAGTTGAGGGAAGTCTTCACCCTTATCCTAAAAAAAGTCCAAAAAAATTTAAAATATTCAAAATATAAAAAAAATCTGACAATATAAAATTTCAATGAAGTTTTGACCTAAAATGGGCTTAGTTTGCTTTATCTTGACTCTTATCAACAACCATAGCCTATTTTCTTTGTTCTGAGTTCGGACAGACCCAAACTACCAACTTTAAAAATCACCTCTGGTCTATCCAAGCTCTTAAAAAATATGAAATCTAATTACGAAATAGATATACTAGTTAGCTTTCATTTCCCATTGATTTTACTTGAAAAGTCATACTGTAGAAATTTCAAAAATTCCTACAATAGGTGTCTATCAGTACTGAAACAGAGACAGACTTATTCTATCTTTGAGAATTTGCTATGGGTAGCATATTTATCTGAATCTCACGAAAGCAGTGGCATGTAGATAGGCTGCTTTGCTGAAACTGTCTGCAGGGGTCTATTTGCTTGTTGTGTGCCCTTCAAAACCAAAAATTTGGTTTAAAATCTTAAAGCCCCTCTAAAAATCCAACAAAAATCATTTCCAAAATTCTGATTGAGAGAAGAATCAGTACCCATTGTTGGGACCTCATTTGATACCTTTTCCATCTCAAGAAGGACAAGAAATCATCTATTCAGTCCTAGCAGCAGCATACCACTAGAGTGTTGAAATTAGGATTTTAATTCTAGACACCCTCTTCATATACCTTACTTGAGTGTGCCCTTTGTTTGAACAAATTTTGATAGGCACGGGTTTGAGAAGCTACCCTTGTGTTACTTGGGCTGCCTTGCCTACTAATTGAAATTGACTCACACACATACCTATTAGCAACATCCCTAGGGCCACTAGACTATAGGAGCGAGCTAATTAAAAAGGGAAAACACAATACACCCGTGTTTGTATTCATCAAGCTCCTTTCGAGAGATTAACAAGTGCAACCTCAAGAAAGCAAACTAACTTTGGTATAATCACTAAAATCCTAGGATTAAATTGTAACTATCATTCATGAGAATCAACTCCTTGGTTTACATTTCCTAAACCAAATCAGGTGTCTAAGACTAAGGGGTCGTGCCAAATGACTGTGATAAGGAAGTATTAAGGAACCTTGACGATGTAAGGATGAACCTTCTTCCTTATCCCCCCTTAATCACTCTAGCTTGATTACTTTCGGAAAGATAAACTAAGTTTTTGACTCTTGTGAGTGGTAAGGAGGAACCTTAATCCTGAATCATCTAATTCAACCCAAAGTTAATATGTGTTGCACATCAACACTCTCTAATTACCTTGCCACTTGTATGCAAGGTAGGAGGTCATTAAGACTTAAGCTATCTGGTCCCCTACAGCATCATCGTAGGAGACCCACTTCTGCCCCTCTGACTATTTCTATCTCTTCTTCTTCATCTTCTTTGCCAATCATGGCAAAGGAAAACTCGCGGATCGAGAATGATCCTATTTCTCAACTTAGAGCGCAACTTGCTGAATCTGAGCAGCATCATAAGGAACAAATGGACAGAATCATGAAGACCTTAGAGGATATGCAAAACCCATCAAAGGGTGAACAACCAAGGTAGTTAAGAGACTTTTATAACTTGATTGTACTCTAGTTGCAACCATTGGTGAAACTACTTGCTGAAGGTGATGTTTTTGAGCTCAAACCTAATGTGATAAGTCTAATCCAAACTTATTTCCATGGGAACTCCCATGAGGACCCATTCCAACACCTAGAAGACTTGGAACGCATTGCTGAGACGTTCCATCCCCGAAATGTGGATCTCAATGTAGTAGTGCTGAAGCTCTTTCCCTTTTCCTTAAAGGATAAGGCTTCGTATTGGTTTAAATCCATAGAATGACCAATTAACACCTAGGAGGAGCTCCCATCTTAGTTCTTGCAAAAATTCTTTCCAATAGGACGAAGCAACGCCATGAGGTGTGCCATCACGACCTTTTCCCAGACACCTAGAGAGAGACTGCCTGATGCTTAGGAGCGATTTCAAGATCTTTTAAGGAAATGCCCACATCATGATGTGCCTAGATGGCACTTAGCTCAAATTTTCTACCATGGGTTGGATGACACTCATAGGTATCTAGTAGACACCTCAAGTGGAAGGAATTTCCTTGCCAAAGATGAGGAGAGTGCATTCAAACTTTTTGAGACCTTGGCAAAGAATTCCATGAATGTTGCATCTATAAGTCAATTCAACAAGTCCAGCCACCTGTTATCGCTGCGAGATCGATGTTTAAAATAATCGCGTTGCAGTATAGTCAAAATCGCTTTGAAAACAAATATAATTTTTACTACTCGAATAGTCCGAGGTCGAACATAGGGAGCAAATGGAATTCACATACTAATCTCAACAATTAATGAAATTTGAACACAAAATATTACTCAAAAACTAATTAGAAATATAGAGCATATGAGGATATGAAGACTAAAAAGAGTTTTAGACAAAATAATGGTGATTTGAATCACCAATTATAAGTCTAATACATAGAATAGTTACTCAAATATACTAAAGAAGGAAATATGAATTTAGACGTTTGATTTTGCAATCAGACATCTTAAATGACTTTTGCTACAGTGTCCTCCTTTTCTTCTTCTGATTTCTCTGATTCTTCTTTTCTTCTTCTTCTCTTCTTCTTCTTCTTCCTTCAGCCCTGTTACTCTCTTCTTCTTCTTCTCTTTTACCTTCAGCCCTACTTTGCCCTCTGAATTCGGCTAAGTGTCGGAGCTAATCTTCCCATGGCAAAAACCCCCCTTAACCCGTGCAACTCTCCTCTCTATTTCTAGTTCAGTCTCGCTCTCCCAGAGACACAACCGATCAGGTAATTGGACCTATCGCATACCCGGGTCTAGGCTCATCAACGTGTGGTGGTGAGCGAGGAGTGTAGGCCAGGCGGGTAGTCGGGTCGGCCAGGTCCGCAGGTGAGGTGTTGCGGACAAGTCCGGTGAAGGGAACAGTCGGTGAGAGTGGGTTTGTTCGAGGAGGTGTTTGGGTGGATGATGGAGTGAATGGAGTGAGGGGAAATGATCAGGGAGGTGCGGTGGAGGTTGTAGGGTGGTCGGCGAGGTGGATGGAGGTGTGTAGCGGTGGGAGCACCTCGCCGGAGGAGTCACCGGAGATGGAGGAGATGACGGTGGTCAGTAGCGTTGGTGGTTGGTTTTGGGAAATAAAGAGAGGGGAAGAAGGTGTGAGAGAGAGTGAATCTAAGAACCTACTTCTAAGGGACAAAAGGGATAGAGATCCCATACTGGTGTGGTTACCAAACGTGGGGAAGACGAACCTCCGTAGGAGAGGCGACGACGAAGACAGGGCAAGGATGACATCGGTGGGTATTGCTTTGATATAGAGGATGGTGGTGAAGGTGAATCCACCACTGGTATTGTGGCCAGACAACGAAAAAGCTAGGGAGAGGCCGCCGGAGCTTGCGAAGTGTTGTGGCCGGAGGGGAGAGAGGAATAGGGGGGATTCCGGCCCAAATTCAAGCTAAGGAGAACGTTTGGACCTTGGGGAGTCTTTTATAGGTCATCGGAGAGGGTTTGGTGCTTGGAAGCCAAGCTTCCAAGCAAGGAAGGCTCGTCAGAGAAGGAAGCTTTCAAGAGATCCAAATCTCTCATGTGTTCGCATGAGAGATTGGGAAACAATCATGCCTCATCAATGGGTTCATATTGTAGATGATTAATTGATGAATCTCCCTTCCAATTTTGGAAGGGATTCATCAATCAATCAGGGAGAAAATCCCAGTTGAAGATCATCAGAGTAGGTTTCTTCCGTAATAATGGCGGAGAGACCTATTTGTGAAGACGACAAAGAAGTTAGGGGGCTGTTTGCAAGGGTTTTTGAAAGTTAGGAGTAGAAATGTAATCAGACAGGACCTTCTTGCAAACTAGGTCCAGATGAGTTTCCCTTAGCTCCAAATTTTGGTACAAACCTAATTTAGACCTAAGAAATCCAATGGTGAAGTTGGATTTTGGTTTTGACCACGTTTAACTGGGTAATTTATGCAAAAACCTAAATTAGGGCAAATATCTGTCTGAGACTCCATTTTAGATCAAAATGGGTTCTGATAACCAAATTGAAGGTACTAAACCCTAGATAATATTTTTCTATGATTTTTAGAGGGTTTAAATGAATGTTATCTGACCATAACCTTGGTTAATCAAGTGGGTTTGTTTTTAGGGTTTCAAGAAGTCATTTAATCATAGAACACACACAAACCCTTTTCTGTCTAATCCAACCTACTTATTATCTTATTATGACCATTTGACCTTTTTCAGCCCTTGAGAAAACCCATGGTTGTTTGCATTAGTAAAATTGTAGTTTTACCCCTAGTTTCTTATTTTTCTCTCAGAAAGGTTATGCAATGAATTATAACCTTTAGTTTGTTATGTAGGAGCATTTATTGACTTCATTGGGTCAACATGAGCTAGTTAGGGCTCATGATGGTGTTCCCATCACCACCCTAAGACCACCACTCATGAGGTTCACTTGGAGTCTGTGAAAGCTAATATGAACCTCATCACCTTGAAATTAGACAAGGTAGATCTATTTGACAAAAGCCTAGAAGAGTTGATTCAGACTCGATCTACCATATCCAGAGGAGTTACACCTTCACACTTATCTTTGTCTTAAGCCTCACCACCTAAACCCATGGTCTTGACTCGAGAATCCTCTAGACCATCTTCATCCACCTCTACAAGAGCTACATCTTTTCAGGAGCCGATAAACAATCTGGAATTAGTCCCAATTGAACAGTGTTATGCACACAACACTAATTTTGATGTTTATTCAATTGATGAGACTGCATCAATTGCATCTTCAGCCTTGGAGATGTAAATTTTTTGAAGGGATACGGGCGCAACCTGTATTCCGAAACATATAATCCTGGATGGACCCAACACCCCAACTTCTCTTGGCCTGGGAACAACACCAAACCATCTTATGTTACCCAACCTCAACAACAGCCCAACTTTTATGGATCACAAGCTTTTGCATTTCCCAAACAATCTTATCAACAACCTTTCCAACAGCAAACTAGACCACCTTACAGGGAAAACATATAGAACCCTCCCCAGAGACCTGACCTTGTAGAAAATTTACACAAGGCCTTGCTTCAAATGGATAACTGATATAAGGCAAGCACTGAGGCCTTGGCAGCACAGCTTAATCAATTGTGTCAAGAGAACCAAGCAGAGGGCACATTACCATCTCAATCTGTACCAAACCCAAGGAACATTCCTTTTTTTTTGAAACTGAAAGGAAAGCTATTGTACTACGATAGCAATTCGGGAGGACTTTTATTTATCATAAAATTAAGAAAGGATCATTACAAAATAGATCCCCACACACGTATGAGGGACCAGCATTCATTTACAATTTGTTCTAAATTCACTGGTCTCTCCTGAAACAAACACTCATTCCTTGCCCTCCAAATACTCCACATAACTGCTGCCATATGCACATGTGGTTTATCTCGTAATAGAAAAATTTCCTAAAAAGAATCCCATATAGGAAGTGGTTCTCTACATACTCTTCTCCAAGCTGCATCTGTCACCACACATGAGGAAAAAAACGTGATTGGGGCTGTTAGTGTGTAACCCACAAAGATAGCAAACCTGCAGAGCAATGCCCATCCTCCTATGCCTCAAAACCCCTATAATCAATCCATTTCTCCTGCACAACCATAGAAATATTTGGACTTTGAGTGGAATTTGCAGTAGCCACAACTTCCTTCCTATCAGATTAGCCTCCTCAAATCTAGACATGGACATAATCTTTTCATATGCATGGGTTCACATGAAAACACCATCCCATAAATATTTATCTTCTATTCCAGCCTTCGGTCTGAATGCCTACAAATCAAATAGTAGCCTCATTTTCTCCTCCCATGAGCATGTACCTTCTCTACATAACTCAGCCCCACTGATCTGCCATCTCTCCTCCTGTTCAGACCAGCACCTACAGACAGAATCATCTTTATTTGCAGCAGCAGCATACACTCTTGGATAGACTTCCTTCAGTAGACCCAGCGAAGACCACTCCTCTTGCCAGAACTTGAAAGAGCTACCATCACCTAAAGTTGGCTGCAACTTCTGCCAATTATTCTTAAGAGCTTAAACCACAGATGTCTAAAAAGGAGATGGTTTAGATGGATGTAGCCTGTTTAGATAGCTGTGAGATCTGCCATAGCTGTCTCTAATGAGATCAGTCCATGCCTTATTTTCACCAATAAAAAGTTTGATTACCCAATTAATTAGCAGTGCCTCATTGAATTCTTTTAAAGATTTTACTCCCATTCCACCATAGTCCTTAGGTACACATAAGTGTTCCCACTTCAATGGTTGCATAAATCTTCCTTCATGACCTGTTCCCTTCCAGAAAAATCACTTCCACATCACATCAATGCGCTTCCAAATAGACTTAGGAGCTTTGAAAATGGAGAAAAAGAAAATCGGAATGGATGTAATAACATAGTTCAAGAGGATAAGTCTTCCTTCGTTGGAAAGGTAATGGCTGCTCCAACCTTCTAACTTGATTGAAATTTTATCAAACAAGATGTTCCACTCACTCTTCTTCAACTTGGTACATTTCAATGGCAGCTCCAAGTATCTAATTGGAAGTGTAACCAATGGTGTCCCCAATAAAGAAGATAGCACCACTTGCTCTTGATCATTCAGTCCAAAACAGACCAATGAGGGTTTCTCCCCATTCAATTTTAGATCTAATATATCCCCAAAGATCTTAACATATGCAATAAAACTTGCGCTTCTTGTTCTTTCCCTTCTACAAAAAACACGGTGTCGTCTCATATTGGAGAACTGGAGCCATGGCACTCCTATTAGAGATGGAATAGCCTCTGATTATACCAAGATAATCTACATGCATATCTTGCTCAAGTGTCAACCGCAAGGTTAAACACTAGTGGAGCAAGTGGGCACCCTTGTTTAACCCCATATTGCGGTTTTATCCACACCCCACAGGGACTACCATTAATCAAAGGGGTGAAGGATGCTGTGGTGATGCACATCTTCATCCAACGAAGCCATAAGGTGGAAACCCTCTTCTTTTGAAAACTTCCCACAAGGCCACGACATAGAGTCATAAGCTTTTTGGAAATCCACTTTCCAAAGAAAAGCCTTACATTTTCTCCTGTGCCACCCCATCACCATTTCCTAAGCCATGATGAAAGATTCTTGTAGATATCTGTTTGGAAGAAAGGCTAATTGAACAGGAAGAATTTGATCTTGTAGAACAGTCCGAAGTCTATTTTCCAAGACTTTGCTCACCACCAAATAGATAGAGTTTGAGAGTGCGATAGGCCTAAAGTCCGAGAATCTATCCGCACGTTGTTTCTTCGGTAGAAGAAACAAATAAGATCAGTTTATTTTATCAAAACCATAATTGCCTCTCTCAAACTCTCTAATAACCTTCATCACCTCCTCACCTAGCAAATTCCACATTTCTTTATAGAAAAAGACTTGAACACCATCCGGACCTGGTGAGCCTTCATTGTTCAAATCTTTTATATCCTCCCCAACTTTTTCAAAAATAACTTCAATCAATCTGCCTACCTGATCTTCAGAAATTCAAGGAAATATACCTACTGCCATTCTCCATTCTCCCCTACCTGCTGCCCGTGAAGTTTCCTTGAAATATTTGATGGCTTTAGACCGGATCTCCTACAAAGAAGTTCTCTAATCACCTATAACAATAGATGATATCAAGTTCTATCTTCTGTGCGAACTGGTTGCAAGATGGAAGTAATTTATTTGGCATCACCCTCTTTAAGCCAGAGTTGCCTTGAACGTTCACGCCAATCCATTTCACGCTTTAGATCCTCCTTCGATATCACCTCCTGCCAGCCTTTCCTTGCTTCCAGTTCTTGGTCTGACAGAGGGGAGACATATTCCTTTTCATCTAAGCATTGCACCTCTAATAGAGCTTCATGACGTCTTTGCTCTCTCAATGCTGCTACCACTGTCCCATACTCCTTTAGCATAGTATGCATAAAGGCAAGCTTTGAAGCCAGTTTTATTGTATCATCACCTTCCACCTGTTTAGCCCTCCACCATGCTTCAATGATTTCACGAAAGCCCGATTCTCTCAGCCATGATCTTCTAAACTTGAAGTAGGAACCTACATGTGCATGCTCACCACTATCCCAAACCAAAGGCGTATGTTTGAGAAGGGTCGCTCTAAACCAACCACAGATGACAACTGGAACTTGTCCAAGAGGTCTGCATTTCCAAAGAATCTTCTAATTTAGACATCAGACCATTTCCATTTCTCCAGGTATACTCTGCTCCAGAAGAGGGAAATTCATTCAAACCCAGATTTTGTATCGTCAATTGAAAACCAAGTGATGCATTGTCCACCAAGCCACTTGATCTATCCATCCCTATCAAGACACAATTAAAATCGTCGCCCACCAGCCATGGAATCCCCTGTGCATATTGCCACTTTTGAGAGATCTTCACACATCTCAGTTCGAAGATTCGCAACACAAATCCCATAGACTCCTGTAATGAGACATTCCATCTTACATTTACGAGTTATCATATGCCTAGATTTATAGATCTCCATTACTTGTAGACATGCCTTTCTCCACCAGAATGCTATACCACCAGACCTCCCCTGTGATTTAAGCACCGCACATTCAGCTCTTGCTAACTTCGACAACTCATGCCACACCTTACTATTTTACTCCTCAATATGCATTTCCTATATGAGTGCACAATCAATCTCCCATCCCTCAGATATCTCAATAAGGAGGCCTGTCGAACTCTGTCACGCAACCCACGTACATTCCACGAGAGAACTCTCATCTCCCTTCTTGAGATACTCCCTCATTAGATTTATGTATCCTTCCAACTCTAAGAGCAGTTCCAATAGAATTTTCGTCCATCTTCACAGAGTTCACACATCTTCTCTGCCTAAGCTTGTTTGGGGACCTCCCAATCCCAGATTTAGATGATGAACCTACCCCAAACATCAACCCTTCAGCAGCCTGAAAAGAGGAGTGGAGCTCCATAGAAGTAACAGGAACCTCCTAAAGCACCCCTACAGCTACCTTCACCTCAACGATAAGTTGATCAATTTTCATATTATCCATCTCATCCTCATCCACCCCCAGATGAAGATGATCCTTTCGCTTCTTTGGCTCAGATGCCTCATCTGGTGTATCATGGCCCATCTGCGCCAGACCTGCATCCTCTCTCACAGCTTCAGCAAAGGTCTTCTCTTCCTCTTCCTAATGGATTGTGTCCTTACACCAAAACCTTTGTCGTAAGAGCCATGAACTACCTCCACATCGAAGGATAATTCTCTCTAGAACTGATCCCTCCTAAAGACATCCACCTTCATGGTGGTTAACTTTCTCAACACAATTAATTAAGTTAATTATGCTTAATTATGTGCAAAAGAAAGTAACTTAGGTCAACTTGAATTTATGTCGATTGAGTAGTATAGGGTCAAGTTAACCTAACATTTTAGATTTTATTTCTTTTTAACTGGTTGAGTCCAGGTCGTTCGCTGGGAGACATAACTTAATTTAAATTCACCACTAAATCCTAAGCTACTTATGAGAATTATAATTAAATTTATTTTAAGAATATGAATCTTGCTTAAGGATTTTTACTTGAACACATGCAAAATTCCATAAGGAAAACATATTTACACATATGATTTACTATTACAAACAAGTAAACATGTTTATTTCTTTTAATTCTTCTTATACAAGAGATTGAGGCAAGAAAAAGTAATTCCAATGTATATATGCCTTATTACAACATTAAGCTCAAAAAGAAATTAGTAGAATACAAGAAATTAAACCACTATTTATTCTTCAGCATCATTCCTTCTTTTCTTCTTCTACCTTTCTCTCTAACTCTCTTTTCTCTTAATCTTTCTGTCTCGAGCTCACTTCTTCTTATACATCTCTTATTCTCTTTCTTTTCTTTCATTTCTTATGTTTACCTTTCTTTTGCTCTTTTGCTTGTTTATCTTATTCAACGTTAACTAGCTCTCCTCTTCTTCTCCTTCTCTTACTTTGCAGCTGAGCTGAACCGAATTAGTTTGAACCCTTTGTCTGAACCAAAAATTAAGTTTTAAGGTTGGCGGCTTGGATCGGTCGGGGATACACAGTACTCCTCTCAGGGTGGGACCAGACCCTACTGGGTCCAAGCCTGGTTTTTATTCAATTTGGTTTATTTCCAGTTCAGCATAGTCTCAAGCCTCTCCGGCCCATGGCCTCCCAGGCCCACATGCACACGCCCTCATAGGCCCACGCTCGCATGCCCACAGGCGCACACACACCCGAGCACGCGCACTGCACGCACCCACACACCCATATGCTCATTTGTGTGCCCTGTGCTGAAAACTGAATAGCCTCGTACTCTTTTTAGTTTTATTCACAGGCAGGCGCTTCTATTTCACCGATGTAGGACTAAGTACTCCCCTTCCAGACCAGACTTTGGTTAATGATTCTAGCTAGCACAAAGCTCTAATTCGAGCAAATAGAAGCTCACTGGAAAGCTCTAAGATCACTCTACACAATTACAGTATCAATTTGATACTTAGGGAAGTTTTTCTCTTCGATTTGAAGGGCAGAAAGTCTAGGTTGCTACGGCCATACTGGCCTGTAGAGGGGTGTTTCAGCTCTAAGGTCTTGCAGCATGGCTTTCTAACCTCAGACGAAGTGCTGAATAGATTCAGAAGGTATTTTTGCAGCTGTAGGTGAAGGAAACGAACTTTGAGGAGCTTCAAGAAGGTGAAGAAGCTAAAGAGCTTCACTAAGGAGCTTCAGAACTCCATTTCAAGTTATGTTCAGTCCAACAAACAACTAGAGGTCTACTTCATCAAATAAAACAACCTCTAAAGGTTGTTAAGGTTCTATCTGGGCAAATTATTCATTTGAAATTCATTAAAAACTCACTGTTGTCAGTTTGGGTTCAAAAACAACCCAAACTGAACATCAATCGAATTCTTCTATAAAACTGATTAAAGTTCATCCAAATTGAATTTGAATAATTTAAAATCATCCCAGGAGCAAATTGAACTCATCAATTTCTCTCATTGAATCCTAAATCCACATACCAGACTTAAAGTTGACCATTAAACCTTGAAATTTGACATTCTAAATTAGGTCATCTGAGATGAAATTAATTCTTTAATTCACTTCTCCTTCTCCTCAGGACTAGACTTAGACTCTCAGAAGGAAGTTCCAACTAGGATTTCTAGGGTTCTAGGCCTGTCGCCTGAGATCCTAAGTGAGTTTGTTCGACAGAACAAACCAAAGTCAATCTTAGTGATTGATCTATTGGATTGATCTCAGGGCATCCTTCTGATGCTTCTAAACCTTTAAAATGAAGTTAACCCTAACCAACACTCATCTCCAACTTTGCCGGAGTTGGAGAAGACAGAGCTCTAGAAGGAGCTCTAGGTCTTAAAACCTCAAACAAATTGCTTTAGAATGATCAGTGAACCTCAAATACATGATCTGGAGCTTCATGCACAGTTCTATGGGCTGAAGAATACATTTTGATTTGTCGGACCCCATCAGAGCTCCGGTGAGTTCAGAAAAAGGCTAAAAGTGTTTAAATGACATTAAAACATGCTATGGATGATTTGAAAAGCTTCCTGAGGTCATAAGGAACCTCAGGAACACATTAATTTCTTCAATTAACAAATAAACTGAAAATTATGCAATGAATTCACAGTGAGCAGATTCTAAGTTCAATTGAGCTCGGGACCTGTTTTCTCACTCAATTGAGTGGAGAAAACAAGTCAGAAGGAAGTGGCGATGGAATATAAGTGGTTAATTAGCGATTATGAACTCCTCCTGAGTCGCCATTGACAGCGAGCTCAGGAGAGTATATGAAATTAGGCGTTTAAGTTATAGATGATTATTATTCAAATTAAAGTGAGGATAGGGGCCCTTAAGTGATGGTTAAGTGGTGGAGGGCCCCAGTGGAGGTGGATTAGGCTCAGCTACTTCCGCCATGGACAGCGAAAGCAGCTGGTGAAGGTGGAAGTGGTTTAGGCAAATAGGTGATCAAATCAGGAAATTAAGGTGATAGAAATGTTCATGAAAGATTAAGGAAGGTGATTAATGTTTTAAAAAGACAAAAGATTGCTCCAGACAAGCTCAATGGCTCACCGGAGCTAAGGAAGATGACAAGAAATCTGACATTACATCTATATAATCTACTTAACTAACTACTCTAATTAATCTACTTACCTAACCTGCTGTTACTTGGACGAAGGGGGCAGAAGATCTCCGTTGATGGTCCTTAATGGAGGGGGAAATCAGAGGGACAGGGAAGAAGTTCGGTGGGTGTAGCGGAGTGAAGCAGAGGAACTCTAGTGTCAACGCTGCGTCAGAAGACTTGGCTGACATCGGTGGAGATCCAGAGCAAGCTAAGGTGGACGAGGAAGATGGAGGAAGTGGAGGAAGGTCGTCGGATTTTGGAGAGAATAGCCTATCGGTTAGCTCAGTGGAAGAAGAGGGAAGGGAGCTAACTTGCTGAAATCGAGGGTGTAGAGGGGTATTTATAGGTTGCAGTGGCTGAGAAGGAAGGTGTATCTGGATAGAGAAAAGTCTAGGAGTGGAGTAACCATCGGCGTCGGAGAAGACACCGGTGAGGCTAACTTCAACCCTAAAATAGGATTGCAGCTTCATCCAGACCGATGGATGAAAAGAAGATGGTGAGCACAAGCTCCAGGAGCTTGGAGAGGAAGGAATGATGTCGGATATGCGGTGATCAGTAGGTGAATGCACCTCCTATCGTCAGCCGTCGAGGAGGCTGAAGAAGGAAAGAAGAAGAAGTTTTCAAGGACTTTCTTGTAACAAAAATTGAGGACCTAAGTAACGAATAAGGACTCGATTGAAATAAAACATAAGGACTAAAATGTTAACTGAGGTTTTCAAGGTTTATTTTAATTTAAATCTTTTTCAACTTTTTATATATGATTATAAATAAGAAAATTATTATATTTATATCTTGAATTTACATTTTTAACCTTTTTAGCTTAATTTATTTAATTAAGTAAGGTTACTTAAGTTATTACATACTTAGGTATAAATTATACTTAAGTTAGTTAACACATTAATTAGATAAATTACTGATAATATTTCAAGTCCAATTATTAATAATATTAATTGGATAATAATATAGCATTTTTAACTTATTTTAAGGTCCTTTACTATTTTATCCCTTATTTAATAATTAACCCATATATTTACATATTCCTAGCTAATTAACTAGGAAGACTAGTTAATTAAGGGTAATTAGAGACATGATGAGCTTCTCATCATACCCCCAAGCCAAAGTTTTGCTAGTCCCTAGCAAAATTAACTAGAAATATGATGATTTAAAACACTTGCGTTTAAATTAATATGAATAAGAACCAACTAGAGGAATGCTTAGGTTAGAATTAATTTTTTTAGATTTTATATATAAACAATATACAGAGCATTATGTGAAATGTTCCTTACTTAGACTTAAACTCAAACATCTTCAAAACACACTTTATTAAAAATAGAGTTTTTAACAAGAATTTTATCAAAAATTAGAATCTCAAAAATCACTTATTCGTTGTAATTATTCTTAGCCCTAAAAATTTAGAATTCAAGGTGTTTTAAGAAAACAAAACCTAAGAGTTTGAAATTAAATTTTAACTCAAAAACTCAATTGCCTTAAGTTAATTCTTTGTTTATGAAATTTGATTTTTATCAATCTAAGTTTTAGCAAATTAGCTAGATATTCATCATTAACCAAACTTAGAGTAGTAAAACTTTAATCTGCCAGCCTACATCACTAAGGACAGACTTCTAGACCTAGGATTTTGTCAATCCTTCTCCTTTAGGTCTCAACTGCAAATCCTCAAAACTCGATTTCTTAGGCTTCATTTCCCAATACAAAGGTTCAGTAGCTATGATTTTAAAACATCCGTGCTTGTGAAGAGAATTGTCCTAAAGGCATCTAAATTTGCAAAAATTCAAATCTTAAGACATCAATTTCCAATCCAGATTATTCCAATTCAAGTCTTTGGCTTGGCCTTACTCAAATTTGGTTGCTTTCTCCTCACTAGTTTTCTATCCCGAGGTCAACACTTTTTGTGTATATCTCTCCAATGGACCACTGGGTCTCTTATTCCTAATTTTTATCTCCATATTTTTTTCAACTTTTCTATAGGTTAGAACACCCATTTATAGTGAGGTGTTCTTTTATTTGATGAAAGGAAGGGTAGCATTTATTTATACCGAGATGCTTTATTTTTATGGAAAAACTGCATAAGTACCCATTTGTAGTGAGGTACTTAACTTCAGGGTGTTTTATTTCATTTTATTTTTTATTTTTCTCCCCCTTCTCATTTTTCTTACTATCTTTATTCTCTAAATCCTTTTTCTAGGTGAGTGACACATCCTTCACCCTTTCAAGAACCGCCCCACGGAAATCCTTGGACTAAAGAGGATTTAGAATCGATCTCTTAACCTCTGTGTTTTTGCAGTCTCAGATGCCATCAAGACAATTCTATGTGTGTGATTTTTGGATGCTTAGGTTACTTAGCTCTCAAACCAGAGCTTGGACAACAAGGCCATTCACTCTCAGGTTCTTTAAACTTTTAGTTTCCTCCTATAGGATCTGTCTGTCAAGACAAAAACTCGCCAAGTCTAGCCAAATGTCCTTTAGTTGATTAAGCTAACTATAGCCTGATAGACTTGAAGACTAAGATTCTACTAACTCTTTACTTAATTAACTCTGAATATCTGGCCTTTTTACTTAACTTGATGATAAAATCAAATATTCAAAAAGCAAAAGGATTACTTAGTCTAATTGATTAAAAAGTTATAATTTAATTTGAAAACGTAAGTTTTGAACTTAATACACCTTACTTAATTTCAGGGTAAGAATAGAAAAACAAAGCCTTAAGGTTTAAATATTCTAATTTAAATAAAATATGTTTTAAGATTTCACAAACAAAAATGTGTTCTTACAAAATGTTATATGTAAAAATATAAATGAGGATTTAATGCTCTTATACATATATATACTATATTTTTTTATTATTTTTTTGGTTTCTGACCTAAAAGAAAAATTAAGCTCTGAATTATTGATATAAATATTTGTTCTTCTTTATTCTAGATGTAAAAACCCCTTTTATTATTTGTATAATTTTTAATTTTCAAATTTTTATATTTGTATATTTTTTTATAAAATTTTCTACTTTTATGAAAAATTTTAAATTTTTTTAAATTTTTATGGTATTTTTTATTTTAAAATTTTTTATTTTTTTCGTATTTCCATTTTTTTTTTTAAATTCATGGGTATTTAATTTTTATGTGTTTTTTTATATTATCTCTACAAATACACTTGAAGTGAAAATTTCACTTCACACCCCCCAAGCTAAGATTTTACAATGTCCTCATTGTAAGAAGGGTGAAAAGATATTACACTTTATTTAGTGTAGGGTGACGGAAGGAGTCAGATAGAGGAGATCAAATATCTCTGTGCGGATGATTTCAATTCTGACCAAAGGTCAGAGTGGACAGTCGGACTAAATGAAGGTAATCAGTGTAAGATCAAGTGTAAAATTAGATACAGATTCAAGTGTATAGGAAGAGAAAAGTGTAGAAAATAGGAAACAGCTGTGTACAAAATGCTAAGTTTTACACCTTCAGCTAGGTGTAAACCCTAGTAAAGAACTCCTAAAAAGAATATGCATGGTAAAAATAGAGTTATGGAAAAATTGGTTCAAGAAAAATAGAAAAATAGATAAGACCACCCGGTAAAAACTCATCCTTAGATTGCCTAAAATAGATCTCGCAGAACCAAAATCAGATTCCTAAAAATCTTGGAAAGTTCAGAATGAATCTCATGAAGATTAGATCTGATTTAGGTTGAGATGTAAAATATTAAAGATTGAGGCAATCTAAGAAGTGATTCCAACCAAGTTCAGAAAATCAGCAGAGTTAATTCTGATTCTCAATAATAAGTGGATCATTTTGATACAATAAAGGCTACTGATGCAGTTTGGTGGATTATTTTCAGGGAGTACACAAGATGATTTTTTATTAGAATCAAAGGCCTGATTAATGAAATGTACTTGGCCTTGATGTTGCCTAGGGTTTTGCAGATTACTAGGATTTGGAATTGGCTGAGATGGAAGAGTACCTGGCTGGAAGACTCTGCATTTCACGGGATGGTCGTGAGCCCTCTTCAGTGTAGATGTGGTGTGTGCAGTATGAGGGGCTTATACTAATGAGATCATCGAGAATCCATCCAATGGCTCTTTGATGTTGCTGAAGAACAGAAATCAGGTGTGTTTCCTGATCAAGCATGAGTCGGGAGTTGATAATTATAGGAAACGTCTGATTGGAACCCAAAAAGACGTACTTGAGATGATCGGGAAGAGGCTTTAATTCCAAAACCAGGTTTTTAGCAGTAGCGGGTAGTTCAGGATGGATGTTAGGAGCAAAGGAAGGAGCTATGGGTGTGTCTAGGTTGAGTTCGGGCTCCTCTAATTGTGGGTTTTGATCCTCTTGTGGTTGATCAGAAATAGTCGGGTTCTTGATGAAGTCGTCGACCACTGCTTCAATATCGCAAATTTGTTCTCTGACTCCACAATTAATTCCTTGTTGGGCCTTAAAGATGTCGATCTTTAGTGTCTTAATCCCAAATTTCAATTCAATTTAGCCCTCCTCACAATTAATATTGGCCTTGGCAATGACCAGAAAGGGTCTCCCTAATATGATTAGTGTATTCTTCACATTCTCAGGAGCATCCATCTCTAAAATGATGAAATCCATTGGGAAATAGAAATCATGCACCCTAACTAAGACATCCTCGAGAATTCCTTTTGGTGACTTAATTGATCAGTCTGTTAGTTGTAAAGTCATTTCAGTCGGTTTAAGATCAGATTCCTCGAAGTAGTCTTGTAGGGATGTGGGTATCAAATTTATGGAGGCTCCTAAGTCTAATAAAGCTCGGTCAAATCGTATATCACCGATTTCACAGGAGATCAAAGGGGTGCCTGGGTCTTTAGCCTTAGGCAGGAGTTTGCTCAAAATGACAGAGCTGGATTACTCTAATAGTACAATCGGGTTCCCGTCATTGGTTCGCGGTTTACGCTTTGGTGTACATACGTCTTTCAAAATTCATGCATAAGCTGATACGTTACGTATCGCATCCATTAAGGGGATGTTTATATGGACCTACTCAAAGAGCTTAACTAGGTCCTCCTCAGGTGCCATGGTTTTGCTTATCCTTTTTCCCTTAGTCAAGGCCTCAGGAAATGGAACTATAGATTGTTCCTCTAGAATGGGTCCAGGTTCTTGATCTGGGATAGAGGTGTCCTGAATGACTATCCTTGGGTTAGGGTTTGTACTACCAGACTGGGTTTGGCTTGGATAAGGTGGGTCCTATGTTGTTTTGCCAGTGCGGGTAGTAACAGAATTTAATCCTGCCTGGTTTTGGTTTGGAGTGGGTAGAAGAGGTACTTGCTGCTAGTAACCCATATATGATGTCGAAGCCTCCCTCTCGTCGGGTGATGGAATAGAAGGGGCCTGATAGATAAAGTGAGCTTGTCCCGAATTTGGGTTCATAATGTCCCTCTGGTTTGACACGTTATTCGGATTATGTAGAGGTTGTGAAGGAAGTGCACCAGGTTGGCGAGGATTTGCCATCTGGGCAAGTTGATTACGAACCTCTATGATCTCATCTTTGTGTTGTTTTTGCATAGCCGCATTCGTCTTCTGAATGTCAGCCATAGTTTGAAGGATAAGAGTCATTTGATCTATCTAGACAGCCCAGATTGATAAGCTGGGTTCGGCCGAGGCTGAGGCGGTTGATATGGTTGAGGAGCTTATGGTCGGGGTGGATATTGAGGTCTCTGATTTTGATTATTGCCTGATCACGTGAAGTTGGGATGATAACGCCATCCAGGGTTGTAGGTGTTTGAGAATCTGCCACACGGTGTCTTCGTGTTGACCCATGATGTTTCCTCCACAAGTCACATTGACAAATAATCTAATATCCCCACGGAGTCCCTGGTAAAAAGACTAGATTTGTTCCCATTTAGGAACTTCGTGATGGGGGCACTTTCACATGAGATCTAGGAAACGATCCCATGCTTCGTGAAGTGGTTCTCCTGCTTGTTGTGTGAAATGTGTGATCTGGTGCCGTAAAGTATTTGTTCGACCAACAAGGAAGAACTTTCTCAGAAACTCGAATTGAAGTTCCGTCCAGGTGTTTGGATGCGTTTGGGTTTGGTACCAGTGAGCAGCTTTATTCATGAGAGAGAAGGAGAACATTTTCATGAGTAGAATGTCCCAATTTTGAGCTTCTGATCCGAAGGTCTGGGCCAAATGCTTGAGTTGTTTGGTATACTGGAAAGGATCTTTAGAATTACGCCCATGGAATTTGGGAATGGCATGAATCATGTTGGGCTTGAGTTCAGTGTCAGGACCTCTAACGGGGATTTGTACTCAAGGTTCGATTGCTACCGCAGCGGGATTGTAGCGATCTTGCATCATTGGATGCTGTGGTGGGTTCACAAAGGCTTGGAATAGATCATTGAGGCACTGAAGTTGATTTTCAAGATTATTTTCTTCTGCAGGTTGTGCCGTGATGATGGATGGAGAGTTAGGTTCAGATGAATTGGAAGAGATATCTATAGGATTGGGTTGTTGCATAAACAAGGAGGTCGAGGGTTGGCCTCGACGTGAATGAGTGACTAAAGGAGGCCTTAAGGATGGTCTTAGAAACCTCCTCCCAAACATGCACCAGTGGAGTGGATGAGAGGTAGAATGTGATGGACCCAATCAAGACACCCAAAAATTTTGGATGACTGTAGAGGTTCGGGGCAGATGATACCCCTTAGTCAGAAAGCTATCCACCTGAGAATTACCTCGGCAGCCAGAGAAGGAGAGTCCCGCAAAGACCCCTACATGGTAGAGCGCCCCCACGGGTTACAGGGTTTCCCCCACCCGACCTCTTTTGTCATAGATGTTCCAGGTAAACCAGAATGGGGACTTGACCTCTTAAGTCTACCAGTTTTAATTAAGAGCAAGGGTGCTTAGAATTTCACTTGAACTTTAAGATGTGTTGAGTGCAAAAGTGACCTAATTTGAAGATTGGTTGACCCAAACAAGGTGAGCCAACTTCACCTGTATGGTCCTTGAAAATTTAGGTCCCTCTTTTAGTGTTCAAATGATTTTAAGAGCCTGATTTTAGTGTTTTTCTTGAATAGATCAGTTCAATCCAGGTCTAGGCACACATTGTTTGGGAAGATGATTTCTTGATTAAGCAAGTGTGTTTCTAAGAACCCTAAGCTGAAATCCTTAATTGGCACCAATTTGGTCCACTTTAATTTGTCTAAATGTGATACTTAGGGCTCAAACAAGAATGTGATAGCGCTAAATACCTTAAGTTTTAAGTGGGTTCATAAATTAGGATTTGTTGTCCAAACAAAATGTTTCAACTCAAGCAACTTGATGGATTATCTATGGATAGAATGCAAGTAGCCCTAATTGATTTTTCCTTTTATCTTTTTCAGAATGAGGGGCTTAAGAGAGAGAGTAGTTAGAACTTACCTGCCCCTGGCATGTTTACTGTGTAGTTGATCTTCCTTGAATGTATCTCTCTTGAAACAACCAAAGCAAAAGAGATATAGCAAGTTAGAATCTGAATCAGGAATTGCAATCAAGAGCTCTAAATTTCCTGTTGCTCCTCGACAATGGTGCCAAAATGTTTTGTGCGCTAAATTGGTGTTTAAGATTGTCGTGTTGTAGTATAGCCAAAATAGCGCTTAAACAAATAAATTTTATTACTTGAAAAAGGTTTCGAGGTCGAACACAGGGAGCAATATGGAATTTAGATCTCAAGAATTGTAATTTAAGCACAATATAAGCAATTTATAATAGAACTCCAAACAATAATGATATATAAATGAAAACAAATATCAATAGTGCAAAAAGAATGAGGTAAAATAGTGATTTGAATCACCAAGTACCTCTCACAATAACAGCAAATTACTCAACAGTATCAATCAAATAAAGTCTAGCAATCAAGTATCAGATGGTTGAATGTTTAATCAGACGGCTTAACCGTCTCGAGCTACAGTGTATAGCCCTTTTCACTCTTCTCAGCCTCTTCTTCTCTTCTCTTCTTTCTTTGCTGCAGTTCCTCTTCTCTCCTTCTTTTCTTCTTCCTCTTCTACTGCGGGTCCTCTCCTTCTTCTTTTTCTTCTATTCAGCCTCTTCACATAGGGAGGGGACTTCTTGAATTGGCTAAGTGTCAGCCAATTTCCTCTGAAGCAAAAGCCCCCTACCCCCGTGCAAGCTCTCTTTCTATCTCTAGGTCACGCTCTCCCAGAGCCTTCCATAGTACTGGGTATACGAGTAATCGGACCTAGAGCATACCTGGGACCTAGGCTGTGGTCGCAGCCGAGGAGTGCTTAGGGTTAGGCGGGTTATTGGGCGCACCAGGTCCACGCGGTCAGAGTCGTGGATGAGGCGCATGAGGTGTGTGTGCGGGGACCTCACCCCCTATGCATGCTGAGGTGATAAGGCTATGCGACTTTTTCAATTTACACGCCTTTAACTACTCTACCGCTTCTGATGTGGGACTAAACCGCGCCCCTTTCTTTTGTGTGCAGCTACAGCTGGTGCTCCTTGTGATTGCGGTTAAAGACACAGTCAAAGAGCCAAATTGGCTCCTAGGTTGTGATCTTGGAAGTGCTCCGCAGTGCTTGGGACTTCGCCTTAGGTCTGCAGATGCTGAAGTGAGCTTCGAGCTTTGCTCGAAACTTTGGTAATGGCGACGGAGACCTGGGTACCTGAAAGCAAGAAAATAGGCTAAGAGCCCTAGTTAAAATAGTTCATGAGCATCGCTAGACCACAACAGATGCACAGGAGATGGTCTTGTGGTTCGTGGAGGTGTGTGGTGGGCTGCGGAGGTCAGAGGAGGAACGCGACGGTGGGTGTGTTCGGTAGAGCAGTGGAGAGGCTAATAGCCTCGAACACCAAAGGGCTTTTCCTCTCTAGGACATAGCGGAGGTGTAGAGATGAACGACAGCTGGGTTGGTTGAGCGTAGTGGTCGTGCGAGCTCTCGGAGGTACGTCGATGAGGTGGAAGACGGAGGACGGTGGGGTGAGTCGACAGTCGAAACGAAGTGGCGAGTATCTGAAAACGAAGAGTAGAAGTTGAGGAGTTGTTTAGGAGGGAGCGGAGTTGGCACCGGTTGAGGTGTGGCCGGCACCGGAGACGAAGCTAATCTGATAAGAAATGGTCAGCGAGGATGAAGGGGGGTAGGAGCGCCGGCGGGTGCTGCACGACGTGGAAGGTAAAGATGAAGAGTCTGCCACAGGTATTGTGGTCAGACGACGAGGGTAGGCAAGGAGAGTTGTCGAAGCTTGAAGGGAAAATCGGTCGGAGGAGGAGAGAGGAATTTGAGGGTTTCTCTGGTCGAATTCAAGCTTGAGGGATTCGGTATGAGCAGGAGGTGCTTTTATACACCTCAGGATGGTTAGAGCTTGGGAAGCAAGCTTCCCAAGCTTGGAAAGCTCGCCGGAGTTTCAAAATTCCTTAATACCCGAATCTCTCATGCATTCGCATGAGAGATTTGGTAGGTTTTAAAGCTCAAGATTTGGTCCAAAAGGAAGGGAATTTCTTAACGAACTTTTCTTTCAAATTTGAAAGGGATTCGTTAAGAAATCAGGAAGTTCTTTTCTTTTCAAGGTTGCCAGAGCAAGTAGGAATAGGTTTAATGGCGGTAGGGGCCTGTTTGTAAGAGCAACGACAAACTTAGGGGCCTGTTTGAAAGGATTTTGAAAGTTAAGGGTAGAAATGTAATTAGACATGACAAATTTGCAAACAAGGTCAAGACAAACTCATCTTAGGTCCAAATTTTGGTACAAATCTTATTTAAACCTAAGGAATCCAATGGTGAAGTTCGATTTTGGTTTTGACCACGTTTGACTAGGTAATTTATGTAAAAACCCAAATTAGGGCAAATGTCTGTCTGTGATTCTATTTTGAGTCAAAACGGGTTCTGATGGTAAAATTGAAGGTTCTAAACCCTAGAGAATATTTTTCTATAAATTTTAGAGGATTTAGGTGGATTTTATCCTGATCAGAACCTCAGTTAATTAAGCAGGTCTATTTTTAGGGTTTCAAAAGTCATTTAATTCTCAAAACACGTGCAAACCCTTTTCTGATTGTTCTAACCCACTTGTTATCTTTTTAAGACTAATTGACTTTCATTCAACCCCTGAGAGAATCCGTGGTTATACTGCATTTATGATAAGTTGGTAAATTGCAGCTTTATCCCTAGTTTCTTATTTTTCCTTCAGAATGATTATACAATAACTTGTGACTCTCTAGCGATTATGTAGGAGCATTTACTGATTTAATTGAGTCAAAATGAGCTAGTGATGGTGTTTCCATCAGTAGTCGTAGAAAGCTACCCCGAAACTCTAAACTCAAAAATCTAAAAAAATTAGAAAAGAAGCAAAAATAGAAAAAAAAATGTATCTTTCCTTTTCAAAATAAGGCGAGGAGCTAGGCGATCAGCATTTTGGAAGGAACCTGGGAACTGTTGAGTCTTCGTAGTTTAAGACCTTAGCTGAAATTTCCTTTTGTTAATAAACGACTAATGCCATAAGCAATTGAGTCCTAATTCTGTTTTCATATATAGCATATTGGTTAATTTTTCTAGGGATTAGCAAAAGATAGGCATGGGGGTATGATGTATACACATCCATTTAGGTTAAAATGCCTATTCATGCATGTTCGTAAGCTTAGAGATGCATTCCATATTATAAATATTACATAGCATGCATCATTCTGCATTTAGAATAGTTTGTCATGGCCAAGAGAGAAGGAGATTTATTTCAGGGCCTCGAATTGACGATCCAACTGTTGGAACCTTGTTCTACATCTTATTTTGGTGTTAACAAAATTATTATGGATTAATGTTTGCAATTGAGTGCTTTTCATATTTAGGTGAAGATCAAGGCAAACAGGCGTGACGACAAAGACGAGGCAAGATGACAAGGTGGAGTCGAAGAGGAGAAGATCGTCTTCGACCTTTAGATTTTCTAGATTAGATTTTTTATTTTATAGAATGTATGCCTCTTAACAAAGAATCAACTTAGATTGTAAAATTAATTAGAGATAAACTAGGATTTATACTACGATCATTTTCAAAGAACGTAACTGATTAATTTTCTTATAAAAGGTACTTGTTAACCCACAAGTACCGGTACTAAGTTTAGTACCAGTACATGTGAGTTATATGTTTGGGTTTACTCAAAGAAACAAACCTGTATCCCGCAAGTACCAGAACTCATGATTAGTACTGGTACTGGAGGCAACGAGTATCGGTACACATGATCAGTACCAGTACAAGTGGGTTATAGATTTGTGTTTAGTGTTTGAAACCCAAACTTGGAATCAACGAGTATCCGTACTCATGATTAGTACTGGTACACAATAGGTACTATCTGTGACAAGTTAATTTAAAACATAAAATAGTATGTCACTAGTACCAGTACAAGTTAGCCATTGGCTCAAAACTGAACGGCTAGAAAATTTATTTTGGCAATATGAACATTGGGATTTAAACCCCAACATCTAGTAGACATCTCACTTAGGTCCTAACTCTATAAAAAGACCCTAGGACTCTTAGTTTGCACATATGAAATAGAAGAGAAATTCCTAGAGCTCAATTTTCATATTTCCACCATATTTTGAAGAGAAGAAATAGTTTGCAGCTCTCAAATCTCTCTGCGATTTGTAAACTCGTCGACATGCTTTTCTTACACAATTCAAGGTGATTCACATCCTTCTTTGGTTCTCCAATTGGTATATTTATTTTATATTATTGCTGAGAGGTTTATTTATTTTTTTTGTTGTAAGATTTCTTCTTTCTTACACCTGTGCTTTATTTGTTTTTGAGCATGTTGCTTGTTGGGTTGTAACAAACCCGTCTCTTGTACTTGGGTTGAGGTAACCCATTAATTACCTCGTTTAGTAAATTGATTCCCTCGGGGTTGAGGGAATCGCGTTAAAAATCCTAGGCTGGGAGGCTTAGGTAGTGGAGTACCCAAGTGAGTGGGGAACCACTGTACATCTTATGCCAATGTCTATGATTGTTATTTTTGTAAATCTTTCTTGTTATTACTAATATTCACATTGAGTTTGTTTGTGCGCATAACCATCAAATTACATGTCTATTTTAGATCCTATCAAGTGGTATCAGAGCGGGTAAGGGAAAGAAGTAAAAACTCTTGCTCGTGATGGCATCAGTCTCGTGGCACACCGAAGGACAATTGTCGACCCGTCCTCCCTATTTTGATGGGATGGACTATGGGTATTGGAAGACGAGGATGCAAGTCTTCCTCAAGACGATGGATGAAAAATCATGGATCCTTATCCAACAAAAGCATTCAGATCCAAAGGAGGAAGAAGTAGTGCTAACGGTGGATTAAAAGAAGAAAGTAGTGAGCAATGCAAAGGCTATGAACACACTTTATTACATGTTATCAAAAGAGGAGTTCAACCGTATCTTGGCTTGCGAGTCCACATGCGAGATATGGAACACGCTGCAAGTCACATACGAAGGGACAAACAAGGTAAAAGAAACCCGTATTTCTATTCTAACTAAAGAATATCAGTGTTTCAAGATGACGTAAGGAGTGACAATCAAAGATATGTACACGAGGTTTAGAGAGATTGTGAACCCCATGAAGAATCTTGGAGTCAAGCTGACAAAGGAACAACTTGTAAGAAAGATCTTAAGATCTCTTACAAGCGATTTGTCTCCGAAGTCCACAGTGATCCAAGAGGCAAAGGACCTGTTAGTCCTTTCTCTTGATGATCTGATTGGAAGCCTCATGTCCTATGAGATTCAATTGGAGAACATGAAGAAGAATGAGGAGAAGATGTCAAGCAAGAAGGGGTATTGCCTTTAGAGCAATTAAGGAGGACATAGATTCAAGCACCTCGGAATCCAAAGATGAAAGAGATGGAGATTCTCACAAGAAAGTCCCAAAAATTTCTCCGAAAGCAAGGTAAGCAAATCAATAGAGTTTCATCTAATATTATTTGTTATGACTGCAAGAAAAAGGGTCACTTGCGAAAGGATTGCCCCATAAACAAAAAGAAGGAAGATAATAGGAAAGATACAAAGGACGTCAAGAAGAAGAAGAAGAAGAAAGCTTTAAAAGAAACATGGGATGATATCAACTTCGACATGGACATTGACTCCAGTAAATCGTATGATGACGAGGTCGCACAACTTTGTTTGGTTGCAACTTCAAAAGACACGGTAAATGAGGTAAATCCTGATTTTTCGCTTGAAGAATTATTTGAAGCTTATGAAGAATTATATCATAAAGCTCGGTTATTTAAAAAGGAAAATAAGGTTTTAAAAAATAATTACCAAACATTATAAATAGAAAAATCATGTTTAGAAGTGGAATTAGAACTGTCCAAAGAGACTAATAATCAGTTGCATGCAAAAATAGTAGAGCTAGAAGATATTTATGAGCATTTTGAGGGAACCTTAAATAATCTCAAAACAACAACTAGGTTAAATACTAAATTTTGTGATTCTTTAAAATCAAAATTTAAGAGTAAAAAGAATACACAAAATAAATCACATGCGCTTAGGCATGCATGGATGTATCAAAAGGTCAAAAATCCCAAGAATTATAGATCTAACGCAAGAGAGGTCTATAAATCTCATGGTTTGAAAGTTGCTAACCTGAAAGGACCCACAAGAAAATGGATACCTAGAAAAGACATTTTACATTGTTTTGCAGGAGTAGATCAAAGTGATCAGTAGGTGTTCAAGGCACAAAATGGAACACTCCGACCATTGTACAAGTTATATGAAGATTAAGAAAGGACTAGTGGAGCTTGGTATCCACAAGCACCATTCTACTATTGATAATTTTACGGTATGGTATTCTTTACCCCTTCTTTTTTTTTGATGATTGACAAAAATGGGGAGAAAAATAAAGGGTAAATAGTAATAATTTTAGGGAGAGCATATATTGAGGGGGAGGATTAAAGTAAAAGATTTTCCTTCATATAACATTGCTAAAAATGTTTTTTATATAATTAATTATTTACAAGATAGTTTTATTAACACTAAAAAGAGAGAGATTGTTGGAACCTTATTCCACATCTTATTTTGGTGTTAAGAAAATTATTATGGATTAATATTTACAATTGAGTGCTTTTCAGATTTAGGTGAAGATCAAGGCAAACAGGCATGATGACAAAGACGAGGCAAGATGACAAGGTGGAGTCGAAGAGGAGAAGATTGTTTTCGACCTTTAGATTTTGTAGATTAGATTTTTTATTTTATAGAATGTATGCCTCTTAACAAAGAATCAACTTAGATTGTAAAATTAATTAGAGATAAACTAGGATTTATACTACGATCATTTTCAAAGAACGTAACTGATTAATTTTCTTATAAAAGGTACTTGTTAACCCACAAGTACCGGTACTAAGTTTAGTACCAATACATGTGGGTTACAGGTTTGGGTTTTCTCAAAGAAACAAACCTGTACCCCATGAGTACTGATACTCATGATCAGTACCAGTACTAGAGGCAACGAGTATCAGTACTCATGATCAGTATCGGTACAAGTGGGATACAGATTTGTATTTAGCGTTTGAAACTAAAATCTGAAAGCAACAAGTACCGGTACTCATGATTAGTATCGGTACCCAATAGGTATTGTCTGTGATAAGTTAATTTAAAACATAAAATAATATGTCACTAGTACCGATACTAAAGTACCCATACTTTAGTATCGGTACCAGTTAGCCGTTGGCTCAAAACTCAATGAATAGAAATTTTATTTTAGCAATATGAATGTTGGGATTTAAACCCCAACGTCTAGTAGTTGTCCCACTTAGGTCCTAACTCTATAAAAAGACCCTAGGACTCTTAGTCTGCACATAACAAATAGAAGAGAAATTCCTAGAGCTTAATTTTCATATTTCCACCATATTTTGAAGAGAAGAAATAGTTTGCAGCTCTCAAATCTCTCTGTGATTTGCAAACTCATCGACATCCTTTACTTACACAATTCAAGGTGATTCACATCCTTCCTAGGTTCTCCAATTGGTATATTTATTTTATATTATTATTGAGAGGCTTTGGTATTATTTTGTTGTAAGATTTCTTCTTTTTTACACCAGTGCTTTATTTGTCTTTGAGTTTGTTGCTCGTTGGGTTGTAACAAGCCCGTCTCTTGTACTTGGGTTGAGGTAACCCGTTAATTACCTCATTTAGTAAATTGATTCCCTCGGGGTTAAGGGAATTGTGTTAAAAATCCTTAGTTGGGAGGCTTAGGTAGTGGAGTACCTAAGTGAGTGGGTGTTGAACGGTGGAGGACTACGTTATCGGATTTGGTTTTGAAAACCTGTCGTAGATTGAATAGCGAAGAACTCGGGTTCAAAAAATAAAATTTATACCAGAATAAAAATCTCGGGTCGAACTCAGGGAAGCTACGTCGATCAAGATTCGCAATTATATTCTTTTTTGTGTTTTTGTTTAAAAAATGGAGTAATCACAATGAAATGAAATAACTATAGACAATAAGAGAGAGAGAGAAAACATCCACTTGAAGTTGCAAAATGTTTGTACATCTAAGAAAGTGAGAAATTACACTAGAAAGCAGGAAAACTATTACAACTAGAAAGCAGGAAAATTCTACTTTAGAAAGCAGGAAAAAGAAATGGGAGAGAGAAGTTATCCTCCTCGACAATCGCTTGGAGGACGAGTCGGACGAGACAACACCTGGAAGACGAGGAATGGAGCGAGAAGAAGGAGGTCGAAGTAGGAGGAATGGGAATGAGGCAGCACATCGTCGTCGTCACGGGATCTGCTTCCGGAATGGGGACGAAAAATTGATTTTATCTCTTGAGGAGCATCCTTAGTGTGGGACAAGCTTCTCTTGAGCTTTAGAGAGGGAGAGAAGAGAAGGAAGGGATGAGAAATTCGTATGGAGGTGGTCACCTTTTATAGTTGAAAGGAGTGGGGGCATTTGGGACATTTTAATTTGAAAATCATTAATATGGGACCTTTAGTGACGGATAAATCCGTCACTAAAGGCTTGAACAAGGCTTTCGTGTGCACGTGCCGTGTGCCACCTTGCCTCCACGTAATTCAACTCACGCACACGTCCACGCGCTTACAGTAGTCCGATCAAGAGATCATACGGCTTAAAACTGCCTACGCTTGCGCCGCGCGCCCACGTGCGATCACACGGCAACGCCGCGCGTCTGATCGTGGGTGGGCATTATCGCCCATTTTGCGCCTCACGATCTTCATCGGACAACTCTGCTCGCTCGCCTGCTCCATAGGCTCGCTCTTCAATTTGAGGCGCCGTGGCTCGAACGCATGACCTCCTCTTCTCGCGAAGGCGCCCGACCAACGCACTGCGGGCAGCTTTGTGTCGCGCGGAGGATTTGTGCATGCAGGCCTGCAGCTATTGGATGAGCATCCAACGACGAAGAAGCGTCGATCAGATGAAGAGGAAAGGTAGAGGCGAGTCCTTGGGGCCGGTTGGGTGGCTGAGATGGCACCACGTGGCGCCATCTTGGCCGTCCATCTTCTGAGTATTGTAGATGGTGCCACTAGTGTCGGATTGGATCGATTTTTATGCTGTTAGGCTGCGATCGTCGATCCAAATCCATCCATGTGGTCGGATTTGTCGTTTGAGGTGCGGATTAACACCATCTTGGCCCCTAATATTTAGTGTTCCTTAATCTTTATCTGGTGCTACGGATGTCCAATTAGGGCGATCTTGGAGTCATTGAAGTCCAAATGTCACCCTGATCAGATCCGTACGGTTGGATTGTCGATCCAAGTCCCCGATAAAAAGTCACCTTGTCCCTGACCATAGAAAGGAGATAATTACTATACAATTTATACAACTTGATCTAAATGCATGATTATGCATGTTATGCACTATTTACAATGTATGTTGCTAATGTGACACTAAGAACATGCATTAATAGACATTTTAGGTTGATCAGATGTATGCACATGCTATCTTTTGCTAGTCTCTAGCAAAAACTACATGCTATTTATAAAAGAATTAGGTTGGATTACTTGGGCATAAGTTATTTTCAACATTAAGAAATTCTTTTACTCAAAATTTAAACTTTCGAAGTCACAACAGCGCCCGGGTATCTACCAAAATGCAGACTGCCTCAAGCCCTCACCTTATTCAAAGAAAAATTTCTTTTTCTCTTTTTCTTCTTTTCTATTTTTTTTGGATTTTTGAGTTTAGGGTTAAAGAGTGGCTTTCTACGGGCATTCAACCCACCCAAGATTTGATGAGAATCCTAAGTTCTAAGCATCTTATTGTCAATGTGATAGACTCGTTGATCAGCAATTAGAATGGACTTCGGGTTTCTACGCCTCTAGGTGACCTTAAAAAGAGAGTTCTGCCTAAAGGTGTATCTTTACGACCAGTAGCTTTCTCCCTACTTTTACTTTTATGGGGTCAACACAAGGGTGAATCTAGTGTGTATCTCCCCGGTTTATTCTACTTCTCCGCTTCTTCCTAAGTGTTTTGGGAATTTTTAGTGCATTTCTTGAGTTGGGTTCTGGGCAACCGGTCGATGAGTTGTTACCACAGACAACTTACCCGCCATACTCATGCGGCGAAGTGTGGCTTATTTTTTTTATTTTCTTTTTATTCTTTCTTTCTTTTCTCCTTCTCGTTTTCTTTTCTTTTTGACTTTCTTTTTTTTTTTTTTAAGTAGGTGGCTTCCCTGGTCTAAGATTTATCTAAAGGCAGTAAGAAGAGAATGGTCCAGTGACTGGGCTCTGGACAACCTACCTATGGGCTGTTACTCACGATAACTTGCCAGCCATATCACCTTAAAAGGTTCATTAGCTACCAAATTTCCGTTAAAATCGATGATCAACAAGTCAGTGAAAAGATAGTGTATAGATGCTTTAGACTTAAAGTTCTCTTAAATCAGAGGGCGGGTTGATAAGTCATGTACTTATCACCCAAACTTATTTAATCAAATTACAATAGAATTTAAGATGGCGAGGACTCGAAAAACAAATCCACATTTTAGTGGATAGCTGGGCTGATTAAGCCCAAAGACCTGAAGGGTCTTTGTGTTCAGATTCTAATGTAATATTTCCTAAGATTGAAAAGTCCTAATGTCCAAGTATTCCTTCC
The DNA here is from genome assembly GCA_037157565.1 of Thalassia testudinum. Taxonomy (NCBI): domain Eukaryota; kingdom Viridiplantae; phylum Streptophyta; class Magnoliopsida; order Alismatales; family Hydrocharitaceae; genus Thalassia; species Thalassia testudinum. The sequence goes on along the minus strand of JAZHRO010000015.1, from coordinate 14,951,971 downwards.
TAATTCAAAATTTTTTTTCTTCTTTTTTTTTATGTATATATAAGAAGAGAAATAAAATTTACAAGAATTTCACAGAGCTGATAAAATGATTCAAAAATGAATCCACCCCCCATGCCTAGCTGATGCAAAGTCCACATTGAGAAAAAAAAATGAAAAGAAGGGTAGAGTATGGAAGATATCACCTGAATATGAAGCTCAGGTCAGCTTTGAGTCATATGTACAACTGCTGAGTTTAATGCCATCAGCTAGGCGAAGTCCAGCCAAAGAAGTCACAACTTGGCTAGAGCAACCGTGTCTAAGATAGGTTCTAGAAGAGTACGATCAATAACAGGCTTCAGACATTGACTGTTGACTTTGAATGAATTACCCATCTTCGGGTCACAGATCTGAACGGCTCCGTTTGGAAAAATCTGGTCGATAATGAAGGGGCCGTTCCATTTCGACCTAAGTTTGCCAGGAAAGAGCTTAAGTCAAGAATTGAATATCCAGACCTTCTAGTTCGGCTCAAAGCTCTTGTGGGAAATCAATTGGTCTTGTAGAGCTTTGGTTCGAGCCTTGTAGATCTTGGCATTCTCATATGCATCATTTCTAAGCTCCTCCAACTCAAATAATTGGAGTTTCCTGGTCTTCCCAGCTAAACTCAGAACTAAATTGCACTGCTTGATTGCCCAGAATGCCCTATGTTCAATCTCTACGGGTAAATGGCATGCCTTTCCATACACCAGACGAAACGGAGACATGCCGATGGGCATTTTATACGCCGTACGGTAAGCCCAAAGAGCGTCCTCAAGCTTTTGAGTCCAATCTTTGCGATCAGGACTAACCGTTTTCTGCAGAATATTCTTGATCTCTTGATTGGAGATCTTGGCCTATCCATTCGTCTGGGGATGATAAGGTGTGGAGATTTGGTGATTAACCTCCCATTTAGCTAGCAAATTACGGAACTGGGCATTAGTGAAATGAGTGCCACCATCACTGATGATGGCCCTCGGAATCCCGAACCTACTAAAGATGTTCTTCTTGACAAAATCAATGACCACCTTGTGGTCATTAGTTTGGGTGGGAATCGCCTCAATCCATTTGGACACGTAATCAACAGCAACGAGAATGTATTGACGTCCAAATGAAGGAAGGAAGGGTCCCATGAAATCGATGCCCCAAACGTTGAAGATTTCGATAGGAAGGATTGGGTTCAAGGGTATCATATCTCTCTTAGTTATGCTCCTAAGTGCCTGGCATCGGGAACATGACCTTGAGAAATCCTGGGCATCCTTGAATAAAGACGACTAATAGAATCCAGATTGCAAAATTTTTGCAGCCATCTTTTTCCTGGAGAAGTGTCCACCACATGTAGATGCATGGCAGAACTCGAGTATACTGTTGAATTCGTTCTTCGGAACACATCGGTGAATAATCTGATTAGAGCTAATGCGGTACAGTTCAGGGTCCTCCCAGAAGTAATATTTGACCTCAGATTTGAGTCTATCCCGTTGTTGCTTGGTCCAATCCTGGGGGATTTGACCAACGGCTAAATAATTAACAATGTCAGCAAACCACGGGGTTTGGACGCCTGAAACTGTAAGGATGGTTTTGTTTGAAAAAGTACAGCAATCGGGATGTTCGGACGAGAAGAATCACTCAGAAGTCTTGACAAATGATCCGTCATCGAATTCTATACCCTGGATTTATCCTTGATTTGAAGATCAAATTCTTGAAGCAGAAGAATCCAACGAATAAGTCAGGGTTTGACACCGTTTTAGCCAAGAGATGTCTCAAGGCCGAGTGGTCGGTATATATAATGACGTGAGACCCTAAGAGATAAGCCCTGAATTTTTCCAAAGCAAATACTACGGCTAGTAATTCCTTCTTAGTAACAGCGTAATTCCTCTGGGCCTTGTCCAGAGTTTTACTAGCGTAGTAGATGACAGAGGGCTTCCTGTCAACTTTCTGACCCAAAACAGCCCCGACCGCATAATCAAAAGCGTCGGTCATGATCTCAAGAGGGGCTATCCAAACTGGTGGTTGTAACACTGGAGCACAAGTGATTACCGTTTTAGGAAAATCAAATGCCTTACGACATGATTCGTCGAATTCAAATGACATTTCTTTGGCGAGAAGATTGCTTAGAGGATGAGCAACCTTTGAAAAGTCTTTGATGAATCTTCTGTAGAATCCCACATGACCAAGAAATGATAGAATTTGTTTAATAGATGTGGGAGGAGGAAGTTTAGCGATAGCATCAACCTTAGCTTTATCCACTTCAATTCCCCATTCAGAGACTACATGACCCAAGACAATGCCTTCTTGTGTCATGAAATGACTCTTTTCCCAGCTAAGGACCAATCTTGTTTTGATGCATCGTTTAAAAATCATTTCAAGATTAGCTAGACAAGAGTCAAATGATTCTCCAAAAATAGAGAAATCGTCCATGAAGACTTCTATAAACTCTCCCATCATGTCAGAGAATATGGCCAACATGCACCTTTGAAAAGTTGCAGGTGCATTGCATAAATCGAATGGCATCCTACGGAAAGAAAAGGTTCCGTAGAGATAGGTAAAAGTAATTTTTTCCTGATCCTCGGGATGGATAGGAACTTGGTTGTATCCCGAGTAGCCATCAAGAAAACATAAGTACTTCTGCCCGGCTAATCTTTCTAAGATTTGATTAATGAAAGACAAAGGGAAATGATCCTTTTTTGTGGCCGCGTTCAGCTTCCTGTAATCGATACAAACCCTCTAAGAGGAAGCTGAATGAGTTGTGATAGATTCTCCTTTCTCATTAGTCACAACGGTAATCTCGACTTTCTTGGGAACAATCTTCACGGGACTTACCCAAGGACTATCAGAGATCGGATAAATGATTCCTGCATCGAGCCACTTAATAATCTCCTTCTTGACCACTTCTCACATATTTGGAGTTAATCTCCTCTGCATCTGGCGAGAAGGGTGGAATCCATCTTCCAAAAATATTCTATGATTGCAGTAAGATGGCTCGATCCCCCTAAGGTCATGAATGGTCCAACCAATTGCCTCCTTGTGCTCCTTCGTGACCTTAATTAGTTTAATCTCCTGCTCTTTTGTTAATTTAGCACTAATAATCACAGGAAGTGACTTGTGTGGTCCTAAAAACTGATATTTCAGATTCTCAAGCAATGGTTTCAGTTCAAGCTGGGGCGGGTTGATGATTGAAGGTAAGGAAGATCTTGATGACTCAACAAGAGGAAGATGTTGAGAGTGAACAAAATAAATAACCTCTTCAGAAGATGGCGGGTCTACCATAGAGTGTTGTGGGTCCAATTCATCATCAAAGGAGGAACTTTCAAATGCAGAAACCATCATATAAGTTTCAATATTCACATTATTGTCCTCAAGTTCCTCAATAAATCCTCAATCCTCAAATTTATTAATTGCCTTAAAAATATTCAATTCCATTCGTTGATCCCCAAAGGCAATTTCCATGCTGCCGCTTTCATAGTTAATGTTGGCCTTAGCGGTAGCCAGGAACGAATGCCCCAGAATGATAGGCGTGTTCCTCAGATTTTCAGGTACATCCATGTCAAGGATAAGGAAATCTACAAGAAAATAGAAATCCTTAACCTTAACAATAACATCTTCAATAACGCCTCGCGGATTTGTGATTGAACGGTCCGCTAACTACAGCATTACTGAAATTGGCTGAAGTTCACCTAATCCAAACTTCTCGTAAAGAGAAGTCAGAACTAGGTTGATGGATGCACCCAGATCCAGCAGTGCTCTATCAAAAGTGTAATCTCCGATGACACAAGAAATCAACGGAGCACCTGGATCTCTCTTTTTCTGAGGGAGGTGATGTAGGATAACAGAACTAGCTTGCTCGGAGAGTACCACCTTCCTTATAGCAGATTCTCTCAACTTATACTTCTGTGTACATAAATCCTTTAAAAATCTTGCGCAAACCGGTATATGCTTAATAGCGTCGAGGAGCGGGATATTGATCTCGACATTCTTGAAAATATTCAGAAGCTCCTCATTACTATCAACAGACTTCTTCTTCCTTGATCTAATCAAGGCTTCAGGAAAAGGAACATGAGTCGAATCTTTGGAATCAGGTTCCTGAGCCTTGATTTCTTCTCCAGAGTTCTCCTTTCTCTCCGCAGGGACTTCAAGATTCGGTAAATCAGAACAGTGTGGTTGTGGATCCTGAGTTTGTTTACCACTCCTCAAGGTAACATAATTTGCGGATGCATACGAGTTTGGATCTTGGGGAGGGTTAGGAAAGATTGGAGGGGCTTCATTAGCCAAGAATCATTGATTTGCAGAAGAAGAAGAAGAAGGACCCTGCTCAACCACCTGAGCATGTGTGTGTGGGTCCCTCTGATTTCCGTACCCATGGGCATGATTGCTTGGATTCAAGATATTTCGCAGGTTGGGTACAGGTTGGGATGGTAGAGATCCGGGTTGACGAGAGTTAGCTATGAGCCCAATTTGTAAGTTGTCCAACGAGGTTTTCATTTGCTGCATGAGCTGGAGCATGAATCCTTACATCTCCCATTTGTCGGTTCAAATCAGCCTGCCCTGCGGGCTGACGGGCATTCCAAGCTGGTTGATTAACATGATTTGGGGGCACCTGAGTATAAACATGACCCTGACCCATTGGTCGTTGCAGAGCATAGTTGCTAGGTCGGAATTGGGTCTGCTGCCTCGGGTTTTTCCAGGAGAAGTTAGGGTGGTTTCTCCAACCTGGATTATAAGCATTGGAGTAGGGGTTGGATCTAACATTCTCCTGTACAGCACAAACATCCTCATAGGGTGAGGATGGAGAGAAAGAAAGGGAAGGATCAGAGAAACTGGGATCAAAGGCCCCAGTTTGGAACCCATGGGGTTCCGAATAATGCTGGCTCGCAGGATGAGCCGCATCAAGTTGATTCACGAACTCTCGTCCAGAAAGAGCTTGTGACGAATGGAATCCCGAATTTTGGGATTGAGTGGATCGAGAGGTGTTCATTGAATTTCCAACCATCCACTCCACCATTCTCTTAGCAACCAAGTCCACCTTATCAAGTTTATTACAAATCAATTCCATATCGAATGAATGAGAGTCGTGGACTTCATTAACATTCGATCTGGGCCACTGGGACCAGTTAAAAGTATCCATGGAAGCATGATTGATCGAATTCTCACTCATTTCCTCAAACAAATCGTGCGCACTATCCGCGTCTTTGTTGAGGAAATTGTCTCCGCAAGATGCGTCCATGTGATTTCTGAGTTGCTCAGTCAACCCGTGGTAGAAGATCTGCACGAGTTGCCATTTCAGCACCTCGTGGTGTGGACACCTCCGCAATAGGTCCTGGAATCGCTCCTAGGCCACATGAAACTGCTCCCCCGACTGCTGGGTAAAGGTAGTGATTGCCCATCTCAAAGCATTGGTACATCTGACAGGGAAGAATTTCTTTGGAAAGGCCGATTTCAAGTCATTCCAAGTTGCAATTGGTCTTCCTATAGTCCTGTACCAATGAGCAGCTTTATCCCTAAGAGAATGGGGGAAGAGCCTCATGATCATTTGCTCCTCCTTCACGTTTCGCGCTTTAGTGGTCTGGACCAAAGTGGTCAAGTCCTCCAAGTGCTGAAACGGGTCTTCGGAGCCAAGCCCATGGAAATGTTTGATCAGGCTTAACACCTGGGGCTTGATTTCTACATCTCCGACAAGAATTTGGACGTCGGGACGTTCCCCGTAATTTGACGGATCATTAAAATCCTTCAAGGGCTAAGCGCCCTGCATTCTCTGGAATCATTCTTTCATTCTCTGCATTTGTTCCAGCTGCCTTTGAAATTCCTCCCATGGATCCCAAGGCAGAGGAGGCTGTTGATCAGCCATGGGATCGATTTGGCCAAAATCCAATCTATGCCTCCTAGAATACTCTAGTGGTCCTTCCAATCGGGGATTTAATGACCTTCTTCCCAGCATAAACTAGGAAAAGGTCGGAAGGACTGAGGATAAGAACCCTGCAGCACAACAAAACAAGCATGTCCTTAAGTGGGGTAGCCTAAGGATCTACAGACTCCCAGAACCCATCTCAAGATTATAAACGATTTACTCTACTTGTGTCCACTCAATCCAACCAGTTAGAAGGAGGGACTGGGGAGAAGGTTCTTCCTTCGACCTGTGCCTCCGGTTTCGAGTGTAACCCCAGCCGCGGTTGTTTGATGCTACTCCCCTAGCTAGACATCAGATTGAATAGTACAAGTAGGTTAATCGTAAACAATCTCAAACTAGGCCCCAAAGAGCGAATAAGTCCTTAAGGCCAACGTCTACTCGATTTTATTAAGGTGTGGGATTGTAGTGCTTATGGAATGTGATGGGCCCTTAAAATGGGTTGTGCCCTTAATGATTGATTGAGTATGTGTAAGTGCATGCACAACCAGGGTTTTCAAGTAAGATTATTTGTGATGAGTAGATTTTAATGTTCAAATCTTTCTTAAGTAGCTTTTAGGGTTTAGAATTAGGTTGATTTCAATCAAGTTTGAGGCAAACCAAGTTTTCAAGCACAGGTGAAGATTGCTTTCCTTTAAAAAATCAGAAATAAAGTGGAGTGCCTGGTATGAACCTAGATTGAAAACCTTAAGAGGAAGCTACTTGATGAGTTGATTTTAGGTTGAGTGGTGCGACCCAAATAACTCAAACAATTGGCTACAATTGCGCCACTAGGTTAGGCACACAGAAATGATTAACCTAGAATGATTTCTATTCTTTTATGTGTTGATTTGTGTGTACCGATTCCACAGATCAGAATCCGGTTGAGTAGAAGAAAATTAAGCAGGTTGAGTGCCTTGAATGTGGGTGTATGTTGAAAATTACCCCACAAAATTATCTTTTTATTTTTTTTATATAAGCGAGGGAGAAATGTGAGTGTGAGTGGAAATCCAAACAACCAAACTAATCCTAGGATTTATGCAAACACCTAGGTTAATTAGAATTAGAATTTAATATGATGAAATGAAATCTATGGAGGGGGAAAGAATGGGGAGCACTTACAGTCGTCTTCAACTACACTTTACTCCGATCTACCGCTTGACGATTCCCTGATAGAGGTATCTGCAAAACAATAGACATGAGAGAAAGCAAGTTAGAAAATAGTAAAGTGCGTGAAATGCGAAAAGATCAGAAAATCGTTGCCTCCCTGGCAACGAAGCTAAAATGTTGAACTGTAGAGGACTACGTTATCGGATTTGGTTTTGAAAACCTATCATTGTAGTTTGAATAGCGAAGAACTCAGGTTTAATAAATAAAATTTATACTGGAATAGAAATCCCAAGTCTAACTTAGGGAGGCTACGTCGATCAAGATTCGTAATTATATTCTTTTTTGTGTTTTTGTTTAAAAAATGGAGTAATCACAATGAAATGAAATAACTATAGACAATAAGAGAGAGAGAATATCCACTTGAAGTTGCAAAAATGTTTGTACATCTAAGAAAGCGAGAAATTACACTAGAAAGCAGGAAAACTATTACAACTAGAAAGCAGGAAAATTCTACTCTAGAAAGCAGGAAAAAGGAATGGGAGAGAGAAGTTATCCTCGACGATCGCTTGGAGGACGAACCGGATGAGACAATGCCTGGAAGACAAGGAACGGAGCGGGAAGAAGGATGTAGAAGCAGGAGGAATGGGAATGAGGTAGCACGTCGTCGTCGTCACGGGATCCGCTTCTGGAATGGGGGCGAAAAATTGATTTTATCTCTTAAGGAGCATCCCAGGTGTAGGACAAGCTTCTATTGAGCTTTAGAGAGGGAGAGAAGAGAAGGGATGAGAAATTTGTATGGAGAGGGTCTCCTTTTATAGTTTCAAGGAGTGGGGGCATTTTAGACATTTTAATTTGAAAATCATTAATATGGGACTTTAGTGACAAATAAATCTGTCACTAAAGGATTTAAGGTGGCCTTCGTGCGCGCGCGTCGTGCACCTCCTCGCCTCCGCGTCCTTCAACGCACGCGCACGTCCATGCGCTTACAGCAGTCCGATCAAAAGATCGGATGGCCTAAAATAGCCTACGCTTACACCGCGCGCCCACGTGCGATCACGCATCACGTGGGTGCTATCGCCTGCTCTGCGCCGCACGATCTTCATCTCACAGCTCCGCTCGCTCACCCTCTCCACACGCCCGCTCTTCATTTTGAGGCGCCGCTGCTCGAACACGCGACCTCCTCTTCTCGCGAAGGCACTCGACCAACATGCTGCGGGTGGCTTTGTGTCGCGTGGAGGATTTGTGCGCGCGGGCCTGCAGCCGTTGGATGAGCATCCAACGGCGAAGAAGCATTGATCAGATGAAAAGGAAAGGTAGAGGCGGGTCCTTGGGGCCGGTTGGCCAGCTGAGATGGTGCCACGTGGCACCATCTTGGTCGTCCATCTTCTGAGTATTGTAGATGGTGCCAGGGGTGTCAGATTGGATCAATTTTTGTGCTGTTAGGCAGCGATCATCGATCTGAATCCATCCGTACGGTCAGATTTGTCGTCTGAGGTGCGGATTAACAACATCTTGGCCCTTGATCTTTAAGATTCTGCGGTCTCTATCTGGTGCTACGGAAGTCAGATTAGGGCAATCTTGGAGTCGTTGAACTCCAATCGTCGCCCTAATCAGATCCGTACGGTTGGATCTTCGATCTGAGGCTCCAATAAAAAGTTGCCCTGTCCCTGACCATAAAAAGGAGATAATTACTATACAATTTATATAGCTTGATCTAAATGCATGATTATGCATGTTATGCACTATTTACAATGTATAATTCTAATGTGACACTAAGAACATGCATTAATAGACATTTTAGGTTGATCAGATGTATGCACATAAGTGGGGAACCACTATACATCTTGTGCCAATTTCTGTGATTGTTATTTGTGCAAATCTTTCTTGTTATTACTAATATTCGCATTGAGTTTGTTTGTGCACATAGCCATCAGATTTCATATTCTATTTTAGATCCTATCATCGACTGTACGGATTTGATCAGGACGACGATCAAAGTTCAACACCTCCAAAATCATCTTGATCGGAGCCCTGTAACACATTGTGTAGTCCAAGGAAGATCAACAGTCAAGGGGCTAGGTGAAGCAATTTGGAGCTCCAAACAACAAATCCAACCATACGGATGGATCTAGATCAACGATCGCAACCTAATAGTGTGAAAATCGAGCCAATCTGACTTTCATGGTGCCACCTACAAAGCAAAGAAGATGGACAGCCATGATGGAGACATGTGGCACCGTCACAACTGCCTAAATCCCCTCAAGTCCCTCCGCTCAACTTCAACAAGCAATTATAGCCATTGGATCTCAATCCAACGATTGAGATTCACGTGTGTGCGGCGTTCAGCTCAAAGAAGGAGGTGGAGATGAGATCTCGATAGTTGGATCATGATCCAAAGGTCGAGAGCGTGTGCATGAAATTTCCTCCACACGACCATCGACTGCGACAGCGCATTGGATAGCACCCCTATTCTCAAACCTGCAATGCATAATCAACTCCTTCGACACTTGCAATCGACCGCACATGTGGGAGTAGATAAATAGAGCTGCTCAATTTGGTTCTAGTGGTGACAGATGCGCCATGTGGTGCAATGGATGAGCGTGGATATGCTTGCACACACACTTACAATCGCACGCGCAGTCCAATGCCCTATTTGACATGCCATCTGAACATGCGATCTTCGTGCAATCCCAGCCGTTCATCTTCTATCGAACAGTTCACCATTGACTGCGAGCGCGCAGCAGACTCCAGCATAGGTGCGTGAGCTAGACCTACAATGACGATTGAGCTGGAGCTTTAGCGACATCTTTATTGTTGTTGTCGACCCATGCCCGATTTAACCTCTTCTCCTCAACTATAAAAAGATCCCTACCCCTTCCATTTCTCTTCATCTCTTCCTTTCTCTCCCTCACCACCTCCAAGGCTTTAGAGAGAGCTTGTCCCGAGCCCGGGGTGCTCCTCTAGAGTAGAAAATCAAATAATTTTTCTGCTTCTCACCCCCCTCGTGGAGCATCCCGTGGTCATCCTCTTACCACCTTCTGGAAGTAGATCCTTGCTGTGACGCTGTCCTACCCCATCCCCCTTCCTCCGACGCTGCTCTCCTTCGTCCAACTCCTCACCACCTTCATTCGGGCATCGTCACAGCAAGTTGTCCTCCGAGTGATCGTTGAGGAGGATTCTTCTCAACCCATTCTATCTTTCATTGCTTTTTAGTGTAATTTCAATTAATTGTAATAGACGTGGCTTGGTGAAATTTTTTTTCTCTCTCTCTTTTATTGTGCTAGAGTAGCTTAGAATAGATAACAAATATTTTGCTTGATATTCTATCTTATAAAAATACCAAAAAAATCTCAAAAGATAAAAACAATAAAAACAAATAAAATTGAAATTTTCAACCTGAGACTCACCTCGAGTTTCGGTAAATTTTATCTGGTAGCGATTTTTGTAACTACAACAACAGATTCTCCAAAACCCTAATTTTACTCAGAAAAAATAGGCTCATAAATTTCTATCCAAGGGTGGAACCAAATCCAAGTTCAAAGACCTCCTCCCTAGCATAAAACAGAAGAAGAATAGGGGACAAGAGGGGAAACAGATGAGAGAACACCTACTCTCACAATGCAAGCAAATAGTCTAGCCTTAAAGTGTATACCCTAATAGATCTAATATTGGAACCCCGAAGCACAATTGGGTTAAATCAACCCTTGAATTACTTCCCTGGCCAAAAAGTAGGACCCCTGGGACACCTTGCACGGCAGGACACCACTAGAGGTTAATGCAAATACTGCACCGACCTTTCTTGTCACCAGTTGGTCCAAGTTGACAAGGCCTTGATCTAAGCCTAATCAAACCTTAAGTTACCAAGAAAGTAATTGGTCTTGCCTAGGGCACATCTACTTTATTCTAAAGGCTAGGATTGAAGTGCTCTTAGAATGCGATGGGCGTTAGGGGGGCATTGCCCTTAATCCCTAGATAGCAGTGTGTGAGTGCACAAATAGAAGGTTCACAAACAAGACTTATAATGAATAGCTTTTAGGATTCAGCCTTGTTTAGTGAGTTTTAGGGTTTGATCCTTAATAGATTCAAACAAGTTTCAGGTAGGCACACAAATTTTTGAAAGCATGCATGTAGATTAATTTCCTTTAGGGTTCAAAAATATGGGTGCCTAGCCAACCTTAAGAGTCAACCCTAGCATATGTAGTTTCTAACTTGGTGAATTAGATTCAGATAAGTGAGTGGTGTAGCCTAATTGAAGAAATTAATGGCTTTTGAGCACCACTTAATAAGGCACACAAAAATATTTTTTTATAATTTTATAGGCCTTAAAAATAATTTTATCCAAATTTTAAATGCACTGGGTTATTAAAGGCAGAAAAGACCCTTAGTCAGCAAATTTCGTAAATCAAATAATGCTAACGCTAAAAAAATTCTCAATTTTTTTTAGAGTTTGGAAATTTGATCAGAATCAAATGCAAGTGATTTCAGCCAATTTGGATGAGTAGACAAATAATTAAAAATAAGATAGTATGTGAAATCAAAAATTGATTTGAGTCAGGATAGGGTCGGTTCCATGATTTTTTAAAAATTTTCTACTCAGAGTTAGGGCATGAAAGTTTCATAGATTGCAGAGATTGTTCCTAACATCAAAAAAAATGTCCAATAGAGATTTGATGATTTTTGGAGTTAACTCATAGAATAAATTTTTGAATATAGGATAGGCAGTAAAAATTCAGAAGTGGTTGCAAAGATATGATTTGCCTAACAAACCACTACAGGATGTATATATATATGTAAGGAAAATGCAAAACTAACTAACTAATCCAAGGGTTCAAGCAAAACCTAATTTTTCTAACGAAAAACCTAATCCTAAAGATGCGACAAACTAGCCCAAATCTTCACCAGCACTTTACTCTTGCTCTCGTTCTACAACCTGAATCCATGCTCTTGCATGGGTTCCTGCACACAAAACAACAGAGAGATAGCAAGTTCCTCACCCCATGTCACTTGAGGCGAAGAGATAGAAACAGAAAAATAATTTAAGTAACACTGCTTACCCCTGAGTTTACGAGGTGGGACTAAAAGCCCCACTCACTTCTGCTGGTGCCCGCACAGGATGACTTCTTTAATTGCTGTAGCTTTGGTCGCTTGCTAAGCCAATTGCCTAGCTATGTACATGCGCAAGACCAACCTGCTTCACCCGAGACTCTTATGCTTGGAGCGCGCGGCCTGGAACAACCTTACAAGAAAGCTTGCTTCAGCGTCAATGGCGGAAGGGGGTCAAATCTGAAATACACAAATACGGCCTTGCGGCCTCATTAGAGCACATGAGAAGCTTTGCCGTGTCAAGGCGAAGGTGAGGCGGTGGTTGGCTGGCTGCGGGTGACCTAGGCATGCATGCCTAGGTTGCTTTGTGGCCGTGAATATGGGTTAGGTCGAGGGGCGTTTAGGGAAGTGATGGCGATCAGTGAAGGGGTGGAATGTGATCAGTGAGTGATGGTGGAGGTTCTAAGGTCGGTGGCGAGGCGTGTGGAGGTATGGAGAGGTGGAAGTGCCTCGCCAGTGGGCGGCCGGAGGTGGGAACGATGGTGGTTGATTGCAGCGTCGAGGGGTCGAAAATAATAATAGAGATAAGGGAAATAAAGAGGAGAGGGAGAGGAAGAGAGTTGACCTAAATTAATGGACGAAGGGAGAGAGGAGGCGGGTGGCTCGTACCTACCATCGTCAGAGAAGGAAGTACCAAGGGAGGGAGAATAACGACGACGACGACAGGGCTGGAGACGCACGCGCAGGTATGGCGCAACGCAGAGGAAGGAGACGAAGATGTCTCTGCCACTGGTATTGTGGCAGAGCAATGAGAAGGAGAAGAAGAGGTCGCCGGAGCTCGCTGGTCACCTGGTCGGAGGAGAAGGGATGAAATTGGGGTGAATCTCCGGCCAAGCCAAGCTGAAAAGATGCGGCCGGAGGTGGTGGACCTTTTATAGGCACAGGCAGGGGCTCTTATGCTTGGAAGACAAGCTTCCAAGCACAAGAGACCTCGCCAGAGATGGAAACAGTTGGAGACCCAAATCTCTCGTGCATTCGCATGAGTGATTGGGTGCGAATCAGCAACTGGGACCATGCTCAGATGGAAGGGAATTCCTCAGAGAATCTCCCTTCCAAATTTGGGAGGAGATCTCTGAGGAATTAGGGAGTACTCCCCCTCCATTCCTCATCGGAGTAGGATTCCTCCGCTGTAATGATGGAGGGACCTAATTGTAAGAGTGGAGAGGAAGTTAGGGGGGTCTACGCAAGAGTTTTCAAAAGATAGGGATCAAAATGTATTTGGGTGGACTATTTTGCAAAGTAGGTCAAGATGACCTCCCCTTAGGTCCAAATTTTGGCACAAACCTAATTTGGACCTAAAGAATCCAATGGTGAAGTTAGATTTTAGGTCTGACCATGTTTGACTGGACATTTTACATAAAAACTCAAATTAGGTCAATTAATGAGCTAGGACCCCAATATAGGTCAAAATAGGTTCCAAAGGCCAATGTGAAAGTTCTAAACCCTTGGGGATATTTTTCCATGAATTTTAGAGGGTTTAGTTGATTTTTATCCTGACCATAAGATTGTGGAATTAAGCGGGTCTATTTTAGGGTTACAAGATGTCATTTAATTTTTAGACTGCACACGAACCCATTTTTGATTGAACCAACCCACTTTTTATCTTATCTAGACCATTTGACCTATGTTTTGCCTTTGAGAAATCCTGTTTATGTACTGCAATGGTAAAATTACATTTTTACCCTTTATTTCATGTTTTCTTCTCAGAGCATTTCTTCCTTGAATTAGGTCGTTCTCCAGGTTATGTAGGAGCTCTTATTCTCTTTCTTAGGACAAAATGAGCTAGTTATGGCTCATGATGAGGCTCTCATCATACCCCCATGCCTACCTTTTGCTAGTCCCTTAGCAAAATTTCAAGGTTTTAACTTCTGCTCTAGACCATGATTTCTTTCACCGGTTATGATAAGTGCTTTCTTTTTCTTTGATTAGGTCAAAATGCCGACAGTAGGCCTAGAGGTACTCAAGTACCAACCAAGATCCGGACCTGACCAGCTTTAGCCTCGATCCTCCGCAAAGGTTTTTAAGGCCTACAAAAATTATCCTAGGGTTCGCTGGACTGTGCGGTTAAAGCACCCGTGCTTGAGACATTTTTAGCCTTGGTTCAGTTTGCAATGCATTTTTGTAAGAGAGAGATAGAGGATTTATTTGTTTGGAGAGTTTTCTCTCTCTTTCTTTTTATTTCTAGCTTTGGATTGGCTTCTCAACACGGTCTGTATCGGATTCCTCGTCCCCATCATCAATCCTCAAAGGTCCCTGGCAATCGATGCTTCGTGATAGCACCGCCCATGGCAACCCCCAGAATCTTGGCTTTCGATATTTCGAGATAATCCCGCCCATGACATTCCGTGGCTGAATCCAGACCCTGGCAATCGACATTTCATGATAATGCCGTCCATGGTATCTGAACCAGCAAAGTGCTTACATGCCCCCGGTAGGATATTTAAATATCCTAGGAGACAAGCATCGAGGAGACGATATGTTGTTACGCATCTTCGAGGGGAGTTTCTTGCCTCTCCGCGCTGGGAACTCGTCCAAATCAACTTGCGTTGATCGACCGCTCCTAATCTAGGTGACTTTTTCATAACATTAAACGCTTTTGCGTGATTGATGATTATGTGCACTGAACCAAACTGTGTGTGGGTTGGGGTGCTTAGGTTACCGAGTCCCGCAAATCAAAGGTTAGTTAACGAGGTTGAATACTCCCTAAGCCTTAGTCCTAATACTTAAGCTTCTCATTTTCCCCAACCTCTTGAGGATTATCCAGATCTTAGCGGATACGTGAATTTTTAAGCCTAAGAGTCTAGCCCAAAAGGCCTAAGATCAGCGTCCCTACTAATCTCTTTTTGTGTCTCATTAGCACTTTTTTCCTTTATTCTTTATCTTTGATGTGGTCTAGAACTTCGGTTAATTCCTTAATCTCTTACTAATGACTATCTCTTTTTTCTTTTTCATTTTGTGCTCCTTTTTTTGGCATTTTGCTCTTTTCTCCTCATGAATTGTGGCTTACAAAATTTTCTCCCTCCTCCATTATTTTGTTCTTTTTTATAATTTTTCAATTTTTTTTGTGTTTTTGACATATGTGAATTTTTGTGAGAATCCTTCTGACTTTTCTTGGTTTTGTATGTATGCACTTTACCACTCCCCCATGCTTAAGTTTTGCAATGTCCTCATTGTAAACGGAGGCTGTGAAACAGTGTTGGGTTCAGGTACTTAGAACAGGATTAATCGGGTGTGTGAATGGGTCGGGACGTGATTGATGCAGACGATTTCAAGCTCTGGTATGTGTATCAGAGGTGGGATCGACTATCTAAGGCTGAACTCAAGGTGCAATAGATGTGGAGTACAAACAGATAATCAGATGGATCTCGAGTTTTTGGAATGATGGATTGCTCCCGTTAAGCGCTAAATTCAACACCTTCAGCTGAGCGGAAAATGGGATGGAGAGGGAGTGGTCAAATCAGCAGAATTTTGTAAAATAAGCACCTTGATTAAGAGCCTGGTTGGTCCAACCAAGTGCTTGTTAAGATCAACAGACTAATGATGCAGCCCAAACCCTATTAATCTGGTGGGTTAATAAATGTGGATTAGCAGATGTGGAACCCACCAAATGCTATATGGCTCGGATGGATGTGGAAGTGTAAATTCGAGGTTTGGCTGAGTTGAATCAGCCCGGTCAGAGTAGGGATCCGAAAAATGACCAGTGAATAATGTGGAAACCTTATAGGGGTGATCAGAGATTGATGGATCATGATTTTTAGTCTAATCGATACCCGATGCCCGGTATAGATGTGGAGTTGAATCATCTGCAATCGGCTCAGTGAGAGGTGAATCAGAATCAAAATTGAGTCCAGTTGTGGGTTGGGGTTGAAAATGGGTTTTTCTTGGTTCTGTATGAGTGGAAGAGGTGGCTTCAATGAGGATTGTGTATGAGGGCTCTTCTAAAAATGAGTGATAGGTGGTTTCATGTAGAGAGTCCTCATAGTAACTTTCAAAATAAAAAATGAATGCCTGAAGGTGTCGATAGGATACTGGAAATCTGAATTGAGAAAAGATTCGAATTCTGGATTGCAGTCACTCTCGGCATTTTCTGATGTTGATTCCTGAGGATCGAAAAAAAATGATTCCATGTCACTGGAACCTAAACTGAAATCAATGACCTCGATAATTGGGACCTCAAAATCGAAGTCGTAGACTGAATCATGTGAGCTGAGGTCATAGATTGGTTTGTTGTAATAAAGAAGCAGATGTTCTCCGAAATTATGGTCCAATTCGAAATCGTTGGAGATTTTGCGAAAATCAAGTTCTGAATAAGATTCAAGATCATGAGTTCCACCATAGAATAAAGCATATGATGTGGATTCAGCAGCCTAATTGGGGTCTACCCTATATGTCAATTCTAAGCTCAAATTGATGTTCATACTAGGCTCCAGTTCCAAGCTGGTAGGACAGACCAATTGAAACCCCACTCGTCCAACTCCTCGATTTCTGTATCGTAGATTGGCATGACTTCCAAAAAATTGATTTGATTCTCTGAGGATGTTGGAGAGGGATATTCATCAAATAGAGGCCCAATATCATACTCTTTATTGAAATTTTGATCTTCATCATACGGGGCCTCGTAATCTTCCCAAGATGTTTCAGATCTAGATTCTAGGCTTAGGATGTGGGTTAAATCACTAGGATTTAGGTCTAAAGTACCCACGAGGGTCATCTTATCAGAATAAGGGGAGGAATTTACACCCTCGAGAGGTTCAGTTCTAATTTCATCATTGCAGGAGTTTTGGCATTCTAAGCTTGGTGATTCATGGTCTACGGGTGGCTCAACATTGTGTTCTCCTGCAATTTCCCAACCTAATTCAATATCAGGCATGTTGCATTCTATCTGGGTTGGGAATCCACAACCATTCTGTGCCTCAAACCCGAAATTTGGAAAATCAGATTGATCCTCGATATTACTCCAAGATGGTTCATCCTCTGTTTGGGGTACGTACGGGTATTTTTGATCGATAATTTCTTTCAACAATCTCATTATCTCTTCCCATTTTTCAAGATCATCCTGGTGTTGTTCCCATAATACAGGATTTGTCAAATATTGAAGGTATTCAAAATTGTGTAACTTTTCTATCTCAATGTATCCTGTGATGAGCGTGTCTCAGGTTGATCCGTTTATGGCTTTGGTCAATAAAACTTGGGCACAGGTTATGATAAAAGTTGTGGTTGTTGGTACAGTAACCTGAACGTTTTCTACTAGTGTTGAGGTTTTGTCTTCATTTTCATAGAATTTCAGGGCATCCTCAATCATCCTATCTCTCATGGATCTCCGGGATTCAGGTTTCTTGAATGGTAGTCCTAAGTGGTTTGGCTGCATGTTTGGATCAGATGGTGGAATCAAGATGTAGAATCAAGGTGTGAAGTGATTAAATCTGAATACAAAGTCCCACTGAAATTTGTATGTGTGTGCTCTAAAGAGAAGAGATGAGGGACTGGAGGTGTTTTTGTCCCAATCGAGGCACCCAAAGACGTTTGGATGACTACGGAGGTTCGGGGCGAATCATACCCCTGGATCAGAAGGTCGTCCACCTGAGAATTACCTGGGTAGCCAGAGAGGGAGAGTCCTGCAAAGACTCCTACATGGTAGAGCGTCCCCACGGGTTACAGGGTTTCCCCCACCCGACCTCTCTTGTCATTGAGATTCCAGGTAGACCAAAATAGGGACCTTGACCTCTTAAGCCAACCACTTTTAAGATCAAAGGTGCTTTAGGGTTTTCACTTGAACTTTAAATGTTTTGATGTTGTGACCTAATTTCAAGGTTGGTTGACCCAAGGGATCAACTTCACCTGACCTGCCCTAAAGATGGTAGAATGATTCTAGGTAAAGACCTAGAAATCACCCTGATTTAACTCCCAGGTTATTAGGTCCAATGATTTTTAGATTCAAGTGATTTTAGATCTCAATTTTTAGGGTTTGTCTTGTTTAGATCTCTTCAATCAAGGGCTTGGGTAGCACACTGATGCGAGAGGGTTTATTTCCTTTTAAACAGGCATGTGTGACTAGCACTCCAAAAATCCTATTGTAGAAACCCTAATTTGGTTCTATTTCCAATCCTCTTTTTTTTCTCAAAAGTTCTCTTTGGACTTCAAAACAAGAAATGTGTTGTCCGCGGAGATTAAGCGTGATTTTTATTAGGCATATGAATTTGTGGGGTTGGCTCTAAAAATCACTTCTACTTCAATAAGATTTGAAAAATTTTCGCAAAATCAGGAAACTTTTGCCTTAAGGATGGTAATTATTATAGAAAGAAGGCAAGTGATTCCTAATTTGATTATTTCTTTTTGTTTTCCCAGAATTAGGAGGTGGATTAGGGAAGAAGAGAGATTACCTGCCCTGGAGTGGTTAACTTGCGTGGGAGATCTTCTCGTGAAATACCTTGCAAGATCACAACAAAACAAATAGGGCAAGTTAGTGCTTAAATATAATCACAAATAATGCAGAGATTAGTGATAAATTGCACATTGCTCCTCGGCAACGGTGCCATTTTGTTATGATGCTTTATCGGGTTTTTAAGTAAGTCTTGTTGCAGTATAGTCTAAAAAGTGTTGAAAACAAAAAAGAATTTTTATTACTCGAAAACCTAAGTATCCGAGGTCGAACACAAGGAGCAAATGGAATTTATTTAATAATCTTAATAATGTAATTGAACACTTAGAGTTACTCAAAACCTAATTCAGAGTATAAATGCAAGAGTTTAGGAGTTAAGATGTAGCAAAAATAGAAGATTTGGATGTCTGATTCTATAATCAGACGTCTTAAAAAGAAGATATCTCTCTTTTAGCTCTTATTTCCTTTCTTCTTCTTCTTCTTCTTCAGCCTTCTCTTTTCTGCTTTCTTGCTTTCTTTCTTCTTCTCTTTGCCTTCTGCCTTTGGCCGTCTGCCTCTCTTCTTCCTTTGCTTCTCTGCGGCCACAGCTTCTACCTTAGCGCTTCTTCCTTCCTTGTCTCTTCTTTGCAGCTCCTCTTCCTTCCTTAGCTCCTTCTTCTTTCTTGCACACAATGGAGAAAAACCTACCCCTACCCTCCCCGCGTCTCTCTCTCTATTTCACTCTTAGGTACGCTCTCCCAGAGCTAGGTAATCGGATCAGGTTTCGCGTGCCCGAGTCCAGGCACACTGACATGGGTGTCGTGTGTGAGGAGTGCGAGGGATAATCGAGTTGGTCGGCCAGATCCGTGGGGCATAGGTTGCAGACAAGGCATGTGTACGTGGGCGACGGATCTCACCCCGTGTCACTTGAGGTGAAGAGACAGAAATAGAAAAATAATTTAAGTAACACCACTTACCCCTGAGTTTACGAGGTGGGACTAAAAGTCCCACCCGCTTCTGTTGGTGCCCGCACAGGATGACTTCTTCAATGGCCCAGCTTTGGTCGCTCGCTAAGCCAATTGCCTGGCTGTGTAGATGCACAAGACCAACCTGCTTCACCTAGGACTCTTATGCCTGGAGCGCGCAGCCTAGAGCAACCTTGCAAGCAAGCTTGCTTCAGCGTCAATGGCGGAAAGGGGGTCAGATCTGAAATACACAAATATGGCCTTGCGGCCTCATTAGAGCACATGAGAAGCTTCGTCGTGTCAAGGCAAAGGTGAGGCGGTGGTTGGCTGGCCGTGGGGCGGCCTAGGCATGCGTGCCTAGGTCGCTCTCTGGCCGTGAATATGGGTTAGGTCGGGGGGCGTTTAAGGAAGTGATGCTGGTCAGTGAAGGGGTGGAATGTGATCAGTGAGTGATGGTGGAGGTTCTGAAGTCGTTGGCGAGGCATGTGGAGGTATCGAGCGGTGGAAGTGCCTCGCTGGTAGGCGGCCGGAGGTGGGAACGATGGTGGTGGATTGCAGCGTCGAGGGGTCAAAAACGTTAATAGAGATAGGGGAAATAAAGAGGAGAGGGAGAGGAAGAGAGTTGACCTAAATTAATGGACGAAGGGAGAGAGGAGGCGGGCAGCTTGTACCTACCGTCACCGGAGAAGGAAGTACCAGGGGAGGGAGAACAGGGACGATTACGGGGCTGGAGACGTGCGCGCAGGTATGCCGCAATGTGGAGGAAGGAGACGAAGATGTCTCTGCCACTGGTATTGTGGCAGAGCAACGAGAAGGAGGAGAAGAGATCACCGGAGCTCGCTGGTCACCTGGCCGGAGGAGAAGGGACGAAATTAGGGTGAATCTTCGGCCAAGCTAAGCTGAAAAGATGTGGTCGGAGGTGGTGGACCTTTTATAGGCACAGGCAAGGGCTCTTATGCTTGGAAGACAAGCTTCCAAGCACAAGAAACCTCACCAGAGATGGAAACAGTTGGAGACCCAAATCTCTCATGTGTTCGCACGAGAGATTGGGTGCGAATCAACGATTAGGACCATGCTTAGATGGAAGGAAATTCCTGAGAGAATCTCCCTTCCAAATCTAGGAGATCTCTGAGGAATCAGGGAGTACTCCCCCTCCATTCCTCACCGGAGTAGGATTCCTCCGCTGTAATGATGGAGGGACCTAATTGTAAGAGTGGCGAGGAAGTTAGGGGGGTCTGCGCAAGAGTTTTCAAAAGATAGGGATCAAAATATATTTGGGTGGACTATTTGGCAAAGTAGGTCAAGATGACCTCCCCTTAGGTCCAAATTTTGGAAAAACCTAATTTGGACCTAAAGAATCCAATGGTGAAGTTGGATTTTAGGTCTGACCATGTTTTACTAGACATTTTACATAAAAACCCAAATTAGGTCAATTAATGAGCTAGGACCCCAATCTAGGTCAAAATAGGTTCCAAAGGCCAATTTGAAGGTTATAAACCCTTGGGGATATTTTTCCATGAATTTTAAAGGGTTTAGTTGATTTTTATTATGACCATAACCTTGTGGAATTAAGCAGGTCTATTTTAAGGTTACAAGATGTCATTTAATTCTTAAACTGCACACGAACCCATTTCTGACTGAACCAACCCACTTTTTATCTTATCCAGACCATTTGACCTATGTTTTGCCTCTGAGAAATCTCGTTTATGTACTGCAATGGTAAAATTACAGTTTTACCCTTTATTTCATGTTTTCTTCTCAAAGCATTTCTTCCTTGAATTAGGTCCTTCTCCAGGTTATGTAGGAGCTCTTATTCTCTTTCTTAGGTCAAAATGAGCTAGTTAGGACTCATGATGAGGCTCTCATCAGTAGACTAAATTAAACTAAGAATCAAGAGGAGGGAGGGGGGCGTGGGAGGTCTATAGATAGAGTTTAGATGGAGGGCAGAGATCTATTTGGTTTAGGATCTAGGGTCAAGATGAAAGGATAGGTTATTAGGTTTTGTTGGAAATTAAGGTAGGGCTAGGATTCAATCAAGGAAAGATGTAGGGCTTAGATTTAATCAAGGGGTGGTGGCTACTAATGTTGGTTTCTAGGTCCAAGGGTTGGCTATAGAGAGGTGTTTTTAGGGCCATTGGATCAAAGGGTGATTAGGATTTGGTGGAAGAGATAAGGGTTTTCTGTAAGGCTAAGGATAGGATCTTTAGGAAGTATTTTTAGGAGCCTTATGATATGGATCTAAGGGTGTGGGGTTGGCTCTAGGTTGGACGACCAAGGGTCTCTAGAAACTACCTGTAGGTGGAGGCACATAAGGGAAGAGATAAGGCTTTAGGTTTAGGGGTTTCTAAGGGGTTTTAGGAAGGGATAAGATAATGTGGTTTTGGGATGTCTTGAGGGGGGAGGATGGCGACTTGTGTTGTGGGAAGTCATGGGCAACAGGGGGCGATAGATGGGAGAAGGAGAGACGGCTAGTGGTGGAACCCAATGGGCAGCAACAGAGGTCAGGGAGGGTGGCCTGTAGAATCGTATGGCAACCAAGGAGCGCATGGAGGCTAGGGGAACCACGACTCAGCATGGATGAGGGGCATGACTATGGTTTGCTATCGATGTTCTGAGAGAGGGCACGTAGAGGCCAACTGTTGCAACTCCATCATGTGTTTGGTGTGCGGTGGCCTTGGACACAAGAGGACAATGTGCAAACAGTGATTCGATGGTGGCCGCAAGGAGGCAGGCTATGCTTGAAACACGTGGCATGGGGCTGGTGTAAACCCTAACCCAAGGTTTCATGCAGGGCGGTAGGGGGAGGACATGCATACTCATGAGGGCTTTGCAAAACCCCACGTGAAGGCCAAGCATCCACAATAGGGGAGAAACCAGCAGGGCAATGTGTAGGGATGGTCTCCTCCCCCACCTATGCCCCCATCCCTTGACATCGAAGTTCCACTCACCCCGAAGGTGCAAGTAGCAAAGTCTCTCTTGCAATCTGCCCTCATCAAGGAGATCATGGTGGGATCCCCATCGCTGGACGATCTACACGGGATAGTAAGATCTCTTTCTCTTTCATCTCCATTGTGGAAGATTTCTTGGTTGAACCCATCGAGGTTCTTGTTGTTTGAGTTGGCTGATGGAGATGTTGAGGCTTTGAAGTTTCAAACTACTTATTTTAATGGTGGTTCAATTTTGTGGAGAATGGTCTCCTTTTGATGGTGCTCTCGGTGAACGACCCCCTTAATGGGCCTTCTCCAAGGATGGCCTAATTGTGATCAAGGGACTCCCACTTCCTCTTTGATCGAATGCGTGGTTAGTCACATCATGGCAGGGTATGTGTTAGTGAAAGAGGACTCTGTAGTTGGCCTTAAGGAAGGTGATGGCAATTTTGTGCAGGTGAATGTCAACTTAAAGCATGGTGGACCATTTCATGGGAGAGCTGTTCTCAAGTGTGGGGGCTCCCCATGGCTATTGCAGGTGAAGCTGCAGATGATCATGGCAACTAGTGTGGAGGATGGGAAGCCATGGGAGGTTAGGGGGGAGGAAGGTAATACTAAAATGTAGTGGAGAAAGGTGGATCCTGTGCGCAATGATGGATCTGGCTCAGGGCATAACAAGAACGTGTCTACTAGCATGGTGGGTGTGGATGACGAGATCATGGGAGAGATAGACAGCATAAAGGGAGATACCGAACTGTAGAGGGCCATGGTGATGTGTAAAGATGCACCTAGGCCACGCATTTCTTCTGTGGGTATGAGAGAGAAGGATACTCCAAAGGGTGATGGTGATGTCCTTACCTTCAATACACCCGAAGGTGATTTGTATAATGAAGGATCTTCAGCACCTTCTCAAGGGGGAATGATGGGTGGTGGGAGGTATAACCTCCGGAGTCGTGGGCCAGCCAAGTAGTAACATGTTGATGTGAACCAGGTGGCATCTGTGATCAGTGTTATGAGTAGTGAGGGGATGACTAGGGGCATCCATTCTTCTCCATGTTGAAGGTGCTATCTTGGAACGTGCTTGGGTTGAGGGATCGCATGAGAAGGGGGACTCTCACGAGATATCTAAAGGAGTGGAGCATTGATTGCGCATTGTTACAAGAAACCCATATAGAGGGTGTGGATGATGCTTCTTGCCAGTCGTTAGGCTGCAACATGGATTCTGATGAAAACAGTCAAATCAGATGGGAGATCAAGCAATTTCTACATCTGGTGGAGGAGACGTGTACTAAATTAGTGGATGTGTGGGAGGGGAGTTTTATGATTTCATGCAGATTTACCAGATCTTTTTATGACAGTACCCTATGTGTGACGTGTGTGTATTGGTTGTGCTCTCAAAGTGACAAGCTGATTTTGTGGGAAGAATTGGGCAGTGTTTCTTGTGGATGCAGGGGGCTCCTTGGCTTATTGGTGGTGACTTTAATGCCACATTATCTTTAGATGACAGGCTCGATGGCATAGTTGCCCCTTCCTCGTTTAGCTTCTAATGTGTAATGGTTGAGTTGGAGTTGGTAGACGTGCCTACGTCAAGGGCTCTATACACGTGGAGGAATGGGAATGGGCAGATGTCGAAGATAGATGGTTTCCACTGCAACATGAATCTTTTGGGGATGTTCTAGTTAGCTTCAGTGGTCACACTAGATCACCCATTCTCTGACCACAATCTACCTGTGTGGGAAAGTGGGGAGAGTCCAAGCCTTGTACTTCAAGTTCCAGAAGTCATGGCTTATGGAAGATGGCTTTACGGATATGGTGGGCTCGTGTGGTAATCTCAAGAGTTAGAGGAACCGACTATGAAGAAGCTTGCGGCCAAGCTGAGGGGGTTGCTGTTCATGTTATTTGAATATAGGAAATCTTTGGCCAGGATGCAATCTCAGAAGAGGAAGGATGCCATGGAGGGTGCTAAGAAGTTGGATGATGAGGAGGTAGGGGAGCTATCAGTGGAGGAGATCCAATAACAGAAAGAACTTTTCAATGTTATTGCCAAAGAAGATCATAAGAGGGAGATTGATTGGCGTCAACGGTTGCATCAACTGTGGCTGAAGGAGGGTGACTCCAACATGAAGTTCTTCCATGTGGTGGCTAGTGCAAGAAGGAGATATAACCTCATCTCCTCATTACAGTATGGGGACCACATGGCAACATTGCTAGTTTATATTTGTGATACTACCAACACTTACTTCCATGATGTTACACGTGCTGAGCCAAGAGGGGGATGGAGGATTGCTACATTAGATATGCCAAGGCTAGGAGAAGATGGTAGGCAACATTGCAGGGAGATTTTTGAGGAAGAGGTTGTCTATGCACTGGAGGGGTTGAAGGCAAAAGGGTCTCCGAAGCTAGATGGCTTTCTTATCCTCTTCTACAAGGAGTTTTGGGCGGTGGTAAAATCAAATGTAATTGACGTGATTAGGGAGTTCCAAATAAGGAACTATGGACTGAAGAAATTAAACAAATCCTTCCTCTTTTTGCTACCAAAGAAGGAGGAGGCAGAAGCATTGTTTGACTTTAGGCTGATTGCATTATCTAATTCTATAAATCTCATCACTGGAAAGGTACTGGAGAACCACATAAGAGAGGTCCTTCAAGATATTATCAGTTTGGTCTAGGCTACCTTCCTTAAAGGAAGATCAATGCAAGAGTCATTCATCCTAGTGCAAGTGTTGGTGGGAAATTGTTGTAGTTTTAGGGAAATACACGTTGTAGTACAATCGAAGAAAATCGAATCAACACTTAAAATTTATAATCTCAAGAAATATGAGTTTCCGAGGACGTTCGCAATGAGCAAATGGAATTGCAAATCAAACACTAATCCAATCTTCAAACAAAACTCAATACATATGAAAAAAATATATTCAATGAATCGCAAATTGTATGTCAGACGCAATGAACAAAAATAATATAAAGAGAGAGCAAAAAGAATGGTGGTTGAAACCACCAATGAACTCTTAACACTTAACCTATTCTCTCAAACTCATAACTCAATGTCAAACATCTCTCAAGGCACCAGACTCCTTAGATTTGCCTAAGTCTCAAATCAGTATGCTTGAGTGCAAAACCCCCCCTTTCTCTCTCACAGAGCCTCTCCACTTTCTCTTTTCTCTATTAATTGGGTAATCAGATCTAGGACCCAGACCCGCATGTGTGGGTATGAGCAAGGCAGGTGTGTGAGTAGGAACCTAATCCCAGTGGTATCGAAGGCAACAAGCCCCCAGGCGCGATTCCTTATGAACTCGTTTCAAATTTAGAACATCCCAATGTGAGACTATCTTCCAGGTCTTTCTTCGCGTTGCTATAGCAGATGAAGTCCCATTCAATATCTGAGGCTGCTATCATTTGTTCTTCAATTCAAGGTCCAGACAACTTCGTGAGGTTATTTCTCATTTGCTGGAGGTGGAAACAAAGTTGGCAGAAGACAGATGACGAACGGTGGCACACGACGACAGAGGTAGTAGGCATTCTAGCGAGTACTTGTAGACAAGAATACGGGCTAAACACCCCAATTAAATAGTTCACAAGTCTCGCCGTGAAGCGAGGAAGGTAGTAGTGGACGTGATTTGGTGTTTCGTGGAGGGTAGGTGGTTGGACGATGATTGTGTGGTAGGTGAAGTGCGTGTGTTCGACGTTGGGTTCCAGTGATCAAAAGCTTCAATTACCTTGGGGCTTTTGCTCTCTGGAATGAGAGGAAGGTGTGGGTGGTTGTGATTGGGTGGTTGATGAAGTGTAGCACCAACGTGAGCTCGCCGAAGCTTGTGCTGGATGAAACCTAAGTCTAATGGCTTAGAAAGACTCTAGCGAAGGAGAAAGAGAAAATAGGAATCTTATAGGGACGTGACAAGGTGAGATGCATTCGGCATTGGGCAGCTGGACGTGAAGAAGGTAACAAAGTTCGGTGGGTCGAACAGTGAGGAAGATGAGGTTGGTGGCGCCCTTGCTTTGGCCAGCAAGGTGCGCAAAGAAGAGGGGAAGAAGTTAGGCACCCAGTTTGGTGGTTGGGTGGCAGGAAGAGAGTGGTCGGAGGTGCTTGCCAGAGCCAAGGATGCAAGTTGCCAAAGAACTTAGGATGTAGAGGAGCTTATATAAAGCTCGATTTGGCCTTTGAATTGGAAGAGTTCTCATGTTTGATTTGGGAACCAGAGAGTTTCCTTTTCATGAATCCTAAAGCTCGGTGGAGCTTCTTAGGTTCCAAATTAGGCCAACCATTGGGTGCATATGGAAGGGGATCTTCTAATTGGCAATCCCTCCAAATTTAAAGGGATTTGGGTTTGAATTGAAGGAGAATTCCACAGTCAAATGTCAATCGTTTGGGTCTTATTGCTGTCTTTAGGACAATAGGTGTTTCAGCTGGTGAAGGCCTTTTTGTGATAGTTACGAGAAGTTAGGGGTGTCATTGTAAGAAAAATGTAGAAGTCAAGGGTCTGATTGAAAAGAATAGAGAATTGAGGGCTTAAATGCAAACTAAGTCAAGATGGACTCTAATTAAGCCAAAATTTTGGTGTTAACCTAAATTGGAACCAAGAAATCTAATGGTGAACTTAGATTTGGGTTTTGACTACATTTGACTGGGTAAATTATACAGAAGCCTAAATTAGGACAAATTCCAGTCTAAATCTCTATTTTTTGTCAAAATGGGTTTCGATGGTCAATGTGAAGGTATCAAACCTCTTAGAATATTTTTAAATGATTTTTAGGATGTTTATATTGAATTTATCTCTACCAAACCCTTTCAATTTAAGTGAGGCTAATAATTAAGGTTTTCAATAATATTTTAATCCTCAGCATGCACGAAACCCTGATTCAGTTATTTTGAGCCCACTTTTTAGTCTTTTAGGTTCATTTAACCTTGAGTTAACCCTTAATTAACCCCTTAGTTAATCTTCATTAATGATGAGATGTTAAAACAATAGAATTAACCGATTTTCTTATCTTCTCATTCTTTTCAGAATAGAGTTATGATCTTTTGATGAATATTTAGAAGCATTTTTTATAGTAGTGGCTAATTTAAGCTTATTAACACCAATGATGGTGCTACCATCAGTAGGAAATGGTTTATGGATGGGCCAAAAGAAGAAAGCAGGCGTATATATGGAAAGTTGATTTTCCCAAAGCTTATGACTCCCTCTCTTGGGGGTACTTATGGGAACTCCTGTGGAGAGGATTCCTAGAGAAGTGGGTGCAGCAGATCAAGAGGTGTAGTACTACATCATCCTTTTCCCTCTGATTAATGGCTTCCCAATGAGGAGATGGATCAAACCCCAAAAAGGGGGAAGCAAGGGTGCCCTTTTGCCTTGCTCATCTTCATACTAACCGTTGATACTCTTGCCAGATTTGCATCCAAAGACAACGTAGGGCGGCTTATACATGGTTATACTCTCTCCTCGAATAGAGCCTTGACGCCCATATTGCAGTTTGTAGACGACACAGTCTTCTTTGTAGAAGGTAGGATACGGGAAGCCGAATGTTTGAAGCATCTTGTTGATATTTTTGGTGAGGTTCTTGGGCTGAGAGTGAATGGGGCAAAATCATCATTGATTTGCTTTAGCTTTGCATGTAACATTAAAGAGTCTCTATTAGATACTCTAAATATGCCTGTGGTCAGTCTTCCAATCAGGTAGCTGGGCCTATCATTACAAGCTAAGAAGATAAGGAAGAAGGATTGGATGTTCTTATTTGAGAAGATGTCTGTTAGGATGGCTAGATGGTGTGGCAGATTCCTATCCAAGGGAGGTAGACTTATCTTACTTAACTCTGTATTATTGGGTATTTGGATCTTCTTTTTATCTATGTTTAGGCTGCCTGACTCGATTTTAAAGAAGATAGACATGGTGAGGAAGAGTTTCTTCTGGAAAGGACCTATGCACAATGGGAAGTTCATGCAACTGGTTAAGTGGAGGAGCATCTACTTTCCTAAGAAGGGATCACATGGGGGTCAGGTTGCTTAAGGAGTTTGGGGACTCCTTATTACTTAAATGGGGTTTGATTATCTTGAGAAGAGGAGGGGGGATGTGGCAAGACATCATCCGTGACTCGTATAGTGATTCTATTGCCCTAAATGATGTTCTACATTTGACTGGTGCCTCTCCCTTCTGGTCTTGGAGACTCACTAGGATACATTCTCCCCTACACTGGGTGATGGTACATTCTTTAGGTTCTAGAAGGACGACTGGAGTGGACTTGGGCGTCTACAGGTTCTTTATCCCTGTGCTTCTTGTTTTGCGACTATGAAAGAGGCTAAGGTGGCAAAGTACTGGCAGGAGGAGACCAACTGGTGGGGTGTCAACCCTTTTGGTGGGCCGTATGAATGTAGATCAGGGGAGGAGTCCCAGCGCCTAATGGAGACCCTGGCTGCCTTCCAACTAAGGGATGGCATTGATAGATTCAAATGGAAGCATGGTGTATATATATACATCTCACAAGGCATATGAGAAGATGATGGAAGATAGGGAGGAGGATGGGCCCAGGAGATTTTGTGTGACAATATGGAAGTTGAAGATCCCCTTGAAGGTACAGATCTTCCTCTGGCTAACTAGAAGAGAAGGACTAATCACAGGTGCATTGAGGAGGAGGGTCATGGATGCTGACACTATTTCTTGCCCCCTGTGTGGGTATAATGAAGATGATGCTAGACACTTCTTTTGCGGCTGCCACTTTATAGATGTGGTATGGAGGAGATTTTGTGTTGATTCCATTCTGACATGGGACACCTTGTGGCATGACTTTACTATGAGTTTCAAGCCACATGTGTATATGGTTGTTGTCATGTGGATTGTGTGGAAGGGTAGGAATGATGCCCTATTTAATGGGGGAAGGGTGTGGATGGAAAATGTTTGTAATGAGGTGTCATCATGTGCTAGATTGTGGCTAGCATCCCTATAATCTTTTGCTTTGATAAATAAAATTAGACACTGGTAAAACTCGAATAGGTTGTGTTAATATGGTGAAATTATCGTTGAAGTTAGTATAGTGGGTTAACCTAAATCGAGTCTAACCATCTTTCACAAATTTTTTTTTTTAACCTGGCCTACTTAATTTTATCTTGGTCACTTTTAGGCCCAGGGTCGATTCAAGGAGGCGGGAATTAAAGATGAAGAAGTTTCTACGCCTTTCCTAGAACGTATCTCTTCCGTGCGTTTATTATGTTTTTGTTTTTTTTCTATTTAAGATTTTTTTTGTTGATAATATTATCCTTGAGGCACACCCTCAAAATCAAGTTCTTGGCTTTGAGCCAAATTGTTCTTGACTTTGAGCCAACTTAGGGTTTAAAAAAAAAACTGGTCCTGCTATTTGCAAGACCAAGTACCTGCAAGACAAGGATTATCTTTTCTCTTTTACTCTTTTTTTATCTTTCTTTTTAATAGCAGGAAACAAAAGAGAAATAAAAATAAGGTGGGATGCTTGTAGAGAAAGGAATACTTAGCTTAATATAATAAATACAGTCTCTATATATATATATATATGTATATATTATTTAGCTTGGGAGAGGATGGTAAAAGATCTGCCATTTCTTGGGACGAGAGTGTCCCACGCGGATTAGAAGGAAACAAGGCAGGAGGAAGAAGTTGCCCCTTAGTTTGGCCAAGAAGAGGGGCGGGCATCTTGGATAGATGGATCCAAAAAGGGATATCCCCAGTGAGCAGTATTTGGGCTCAAGGTCCCAGTGTGGAGTTGCAATTCCACCTGATTTGGCGGGAAAGAAAGGGCAATTCGGTCTTCAAGAGTGTGGACCGACGGTGAGTAGCCCGAATATGACTCAGACCATGAGGTATGGGAAGCGGAGAAAACCTCGTTAGAAGTTTGGTCAGGAGAAGGTATTGGAGAAGGGAGGGATGGGGGATCATCACAATATGTGTTGGTCAGGCAATTTTCTGTGTTTAAAGGCAATCCACAGCAGTCAAAATAGGTCCCTATTAGTCTGATACACACGTTGACAACCATGTCCTCGTCAGACATGTCATCCTCGATGCAATCGCAATCAAAGTTCTTGGCTGCCTTGAAGATGTTAAGCTTGAGCTTCTCAAATCCAGCGGCAATCTCAATATAGCCCGACTCGGAGTCGATATGGGTGCGGGCTGTGGCCAAGAAAGGTCGACCAAGGATGATCGGTCAATCAAAAAGTGAGCTAGGAACTTCCATATCCAAAACATGAAAGTCAACAAGAAAACAGAGACTTTTGACCCTAACCACCACGTCTTCCACCACACCCTTTAGTATTTTGACAGAACGATTTGCCAACTATAACGTGACAGGGGTGGGTTTCAGATTTCCCAAGGCAAATTTCTCGAGCATGATGGTTGGAATAAGATTGATGGAAGATCCTAGATCAAGCAGAGCACGGTTAAAATTGCAGCCTTGGATGCTACAAGAAATAAGTAGTGTGCCCGGATCTTTCTACTTCGGTGGTAGATTTGACAGTATAGCACAACTCGCATAAGGCGAGAGAACCATCGGGTTCTTTATTTTCTTTGACTGTCACCTAGGTGTAGTGTAGTCTTTGAAAAATCGGGCGACAGTAGGTATGTGGTCGATAGCCTCTAACAGGGGTACCTTGATTTCAACATCTCTGAATAAATTACGCAGGTTATCAAAGGCTTGTGTATCCTTTTTCTTGCCTTTGGCTCCCTCAGTAGAGCCTCAGGGAATGAGACTGATTCTGGCACTAGTTTAGGTGTATCATCCTCACGAGAATGCGGTGCGCATCCCGAATGAGAGGGCGATGAAAAAGATGGGCCAGGATCAGGTCGAAGCGGATCGACAGTTTGCTTACCACTCATCGTAGTAATTGCATTGGACGTTGCGGGTCTAGTGGGACCATAAGGCAGAGGAGGGTTCGCAATAAGGACATAAGGGTAAGGTGTAGTTGCTGCAGGATTAGCCTGAAATCCCGGTGGAATGC
Organism: Thalassia testudinum; assembly: GCA_037157565.1. Lineage (NCBI taxonomy): Eukaryota > Viridiplantae > Streptophyta > Magnoliopsida > Alismatales > Hydrocharitaceae > Thalassia > Thalassia testudinum. The sequence continues at coordinate 14,920,665 of JAZHRO010000015.1, read as the reverse complement.
TCGGAGCCTGTAGAATCTAATGAACCTGCCCCTGAGAAGGTCGTACCTGTGGTTGAGGACCACAGGGTACGAAATTTCGCGAGTTGGGAACAGGTTGGGCTGGAAGAGTGCCCTGAGATCGAGTCGCCATACGTAGTTGACTGATCTGAGCATTCTGCTGCGCCAATTGGTGCTAAAGAGAGGTCATGTTCTCTTCATGGCACTTAGACATTTCTGTCATCATTCACATCAGTTTATCAAGAGGACTCAATGCGTGTTCTATTTGCGGTATGCAAGGACTCGATGGCGGATTCACCCCAGAATTAGACTGGGCCCTTGGGATGATGGGTGAGGACGGTCGCATTGACCTACCCGCAGGGTTTTGGCGCTACAGGTTGCTGGACCATGCGAAGTTCAGATGATTTTGCCACCATGGGTTATATGTGGCAGAGAACGGGTTGTTCCCCAGGGCGCAAGCATCTTCTAAGCCAGAAGACGAGTCCGCATGTATGTATGCATCCGAGCACATGGAGGCTTGGTCCTCCATGTCGAAATACTGGCTTGTAGAAGCTAGATCCACATGACTTACCGAATCGCTCGGCGCAACGCTCGATAAGGAAGATCTCACGAGGATTTTGGGGATAAGCCTGGTGTTGGAAGGATTAGGATTGTGACGAAGTGGTGAGGTGGGGGTGTTCGCCATAGAACGGGTGGAATTGGCCAGAAGCTCGTCTAGCTTCTTGTGCACGACGGAGACTTCATCTAATTTTTCAACGATAAGGCTAAGATCTGTGGATGAATGGGAGGGTCCCGTGTCAACTTCGTGAACATTACGGGACAGGCTAGTACGATTAAAGGCGACAATGGAGACATTGTTCATTGAGTTTTCGCTCATGTTTTCAAATAATTCGAATGCTCCATTATCATCTTTATTCATGAAATTCCCTCCGCAAGAAGCGTCTGCAATCTGCTTCAAAGTCTCATTTAGCCCATAATAGAAAATCTGGGCTATATGCCACTAAGGCAGACCGTGGTGCGGACACTTCCGGAGGAGGTCATTATACCTCTCCCAAGTCTCATGAAACTGTTCGCCGTTTTGTTGCGTAAAGGAAGTTATAGCATGGCGAAGTGCAATGGTTCGCCCGATTGGGAAGAATTTCTTAAGAAATGCTGTTCACATCTCTTCCCAAGAATGGATGGTTCTCCCAAGGGTGCGTAACCATTGCGAGGCTTTATCCCACAACGAAAATGGGAAAATTTTCATGAGGACAATTGATAACCTGATGTTTCTTGGTTTAACCGTTTCAGCCAATCGAGTTAGGTCTTCCAAATGGAGAAAAGGATCTTCACTTGCAAGACCATGGAAGTGAAAGTTAATCAGGCCAATGACATTGGGTTTCAGTTCAAAATCATCCTCGCCCATGGGGACCCGAATTTGTCTTATGTTCTCTGTAGCAGTGGGATTTTGATAAGAGCTAAGAGACCTAGGCTCCTCTCATTCGAGAGGGTTCTGCATTTCCTCCAAGGTTTCCCTAATGGCTTCAATCTATTCATTATACATTTCCATTTGGGCTTGGAGACGAGTTATGGGGTCCATGGCTCCACCACCTGGTGGGATTTGAGGGGGGTGATTTCCTCCCTCGGGATTTGGGGGTGGGCATGCAGCCATGTTTGTGGAGGAGGATGACGATTTGGTTTCTATCCTTCTAAAATTATCAGACAATTCAAACAATTCAGGGTTTTGTGACCTCCTCCCAAACATGCACTACCGCAGGAAGAATTGGGGAGATAAGAAGGGAAAAAGGGGATGAGAGAAATGACTCCGCAAAGGTACACTTGATGGCAAATCAAGGCAATCAAAGTCCTAACCTCTACAATGTACCCTTAGACCTAAAGATCTAAGTTACCTACTATCACAACCTACGGAACCAAATGCGAGCACCGCGGAACCACCGGGCCAGATTGAAAGGCCGTTTGCCCCAGTCTTAAACACTCAATAGCACGCGGGAACCCGCACCAGCATGTAGGCACTATACGCAGATAGTTAGACCTCCAATCCTTAATAAGGGTCAAGTTACTACCAGTTTTAATTAAAGGCTTAGGATCAAGTGCTTCAGGAATGTGAAGGGCGTTGTATACGGGTAATGCCCAAGTGCGTTGATTTTAGAAAGTGTGTAAACCAAGTATGCAACGGGGAAATCTCCCTGGATTGAAGTTTTAGATGGTGAATGGATTTTATAATTTCAGCCTTAAGTAGTATGGATTTTAAGATTTCGCTGAGTTACCAATTCAACCAATCTCCGGGTTTTAAAAAAATACAAGTTCTTCTATGCCCAACAAACCCTTCTTCAATGTGAATTGGTTAATGCATGCTAAAAATACAATAGGCTTCCCTAGGTGAAAATTTCTATGTATGGATGTACGAGTCAATTTTAGGTTAGTGTAAAAGGGAGCCAAAGCACTTCAATTCAAGTGCTCCCAATCACCAAAATGATGTTCCACACACAAAGCTCAACCACAAGATAATGTAAAGAGAATTAAAATTTTGGGGTTGAAATATTCGGGATCAAATCTTAGGCAGGTGAAAGGTTTTGGTTGGGTTGGAATCAACTCAATTCCAAGTCTCCCCACCAAAAAAATGTGATCCCGAATTGTGGATAAATGAGGCAAGGAGGGATGGCAATCAATCTATTTAATCTTGCCTCAAAGAATACTTCACACGATGAAAGATTCAAGAATCAAGATTATTGGATCTTCGCTATGCGAAGTTTGGCGAGAAATCCCGGGGTGGTGGGGGTGATAGCAGACAATCAAGCAAGTGATTTTTAATCCACTTGGCCCAAGAAATCCCAAGAAGTGTTTTTAGGTTTTTTTATCTAGGTGACAAGTTAACCTAAGTTGCTAATAGAGGGAGAGATCTACCTTTTGAGCAATGTGGGTGAAGCTCCAGTGCGGTGCTAGCGACTTCACACTCTCATTCTCACCTTGGATCTGCCCACGTTTCTGACTTCCTCTGCTTACCTCCTCCTTGCAACTGGTTTACCTGCACACCAGCAAACAAAAACACCCGTGAAGAGAAGGGTGTAAGAAGAGAAAATTAAAGGAATGGAGTAGAAACTTACATCAATGCGCACCTCCCCGGCAACGGCGCCAGAAAAAGAGTGGTAGATCTCGAATAGGTTGTGTTAATGTGGTGAAATTATCGTTGAAGTGAGTATAGTGGTTAACCTAAATCGAGTCTAACCATCTTTCAAAATTTTTTTAACCTGACCTACTTAATTTTATCTTGGTCACTTTTAGGCCCAGGGTCGATCTCAGGGAGGTGGGAATTAAAGGTGAATAAGTTTCTACGCCTTTCCTAAAATGTATCTCTTCCGTGCATTTATTATGTTTTTGATTTTTTTTTGTATTTAAGATTTTTTTGTGTTGATAATATTGTCCTTGAGGCACACCCTCAAAATCAAGTTCTTGGCTTTGAGCCAAATTGTTCTTGGCTTTGAGCCAACTTAGGGTTTCCAAAAAAACTGGTCCTGCTATTCGCAAGGCCGAGTACCTGTAAGACAAGGATTATCTTTTCTCTTTTACTCTTTTTTTTATCTTTTTAAAAGCAGGGAACAAAAGAGGAATAAAAAAACAAGGTAGATTGCTTGTAGAGAAAGGAATACTTAGCTTAATATAATAAATACAGTCTCTATATATATAGATATGTATTTATTATATATATAGAGGTGGAGGTGGAAGTGGAAATGGAGTGTAACACAGTGTCGAGTTGGTCCACGTCTAGTAAGATGCAACCAACAAGACGAAGTGCCGTGTAGAGTGTAGGACGGATGTGTGGGAGTGTGTGCGGAGGCGCTTGCTTTACACGGGTATCGGGGAAGATCAGCAATTGGTGCAGATATTCCTGCGATATAATACATGGTGGAGTGACTAGTGCAAGGGCGTATGGATACAGGTAGGTGATGTGTATGTAAATATATATATGTATATAGATAGGGTTATAACTATATAGGTATATATATAGTTGTGTATATATATATCTAGATATATATATGTGTGTATAAATATATTTATAAATATATATATATATATATATATTTTTATAACTATATATATATATATAGTAATATATGTGTATAGATATTTATATATATATATATATATGTATATAGATGTATTTGTATAAGTATCTATGTATGTATATATATATATATATATATATATATATATGTAGATATATATTTATGTATATGTGTGAGTGGATTTATAAATATATATGTGTGTAGGTGTGAGTTTATAAGGGTGTGTGTGTGTGTACAAGTGTGTGTGAGAGAGTACATGTGAGTGTGTACAAGTGAGTGTGTGTGTGTGCGCGCACTGGTGGGTGAGTGTGAGAGAGAGGGAGGAGTTAAGTCGTCTGGCAGGAGCGGGCGACATCTGGCGGGCAGGGCACACGCAGGCGCACAAGGGCTTCACGCGGACGCTGGAGGGAACGCGCGCACTGTCTTTGTGCGCAGGTGGGTGTGGGAGTGCAGCACAGCGCACTGCGTAGCGCAGCGCACAGCATTGTGGCGGGAGCGAGCATGGGCGCAGATGCGGGTGACCCAGCTAGAGCGGGTAGCGGGCGAGGAGAGAGAGCGCTATGCCACCAGCTAAGTGAGAAACAAGCCAGTGGCTACAGTGTCGCGTTGAGAGGCGTGAACAGTGGCTACAGTGCCACGCGGGAGCAGGCCACCAGTAGCAGCCGCTTCTGCGTGCACGGACACGCTAGGAAGCACCTGCGCCTGTAGGAAGAGCTCACAGAGGTCTACTGGTGTGCGCGTGGTGGCCTGCGTTGCTTCAGGCGGCCGTTGTTGCTGCTGGAGCTTCCGAGCTTGAAGCTTTGGCAATGGCGGCAAGGGCATTCAGCAATGAAATCAAATGGTGAAACCACCACGCCCACCTGCTCATGAAGGAGCTGGGCAGTGGTGGAACTCACAGTGGTGGTCGTGGGACCACTGTGAGCTTGCTCCTGCTCATAGTGTGTCTCTTCAGTGAGAAGAGATACTGCGTATGGAGAGGGAGAGGGGAGGAGGTTGGCCTGACAGTGAAGGAAAGTGTCTGAGGATGGTGTGTTTTTGGCTCCCGGCACAAGGGAGAGGACAAGGCTTTTTAAAGAAGAAGGAGCCTGCCACAGCCATGCTGCTGGTGTTGCATGTCCAGCCATGCTGCTGGTGGAGGAGTGGCGCGAAGAGGTGCATGCCCCATGCCCTGCAGCCGCGCGAGGGAGAAGAATTCAAATTCAAAATAAAAAATGAAGATGGTGAAATTGTAATGCAACCCTTGATGAAGATGTTAATTAGATGGCCAATTATTCACATTCTCCTCCCCTCTCAATAAATGCATGCATGTGTTAATTTACAAATGCAACTATAGCTACATAAGATACAATGGTAGTGCTAGGAAATAACACAATATGGCATAATTACTGGTGTATTTTTGCTGTGCAATCACAGTCCTATCCCTTAATGAGAAAGGGAACATTTTCATCAAAACTATATCTAGGCTCACATTTATAGATTTGATTGTTTCACCTTGTTTGCCTAGATCTTTAAGGTGTTGGAAGGGGTCTTCATTGGAGTTCCCAGGGAAAAGGTTTTGAATTAGGCTAATCACATTGAGTTTTAAGTTCAAAATCATCTCCTCCTTCATGGACCCTAACATAAGGTCCTACATTAGTAGTAGAAGGGCCATAGAAGTCTCTTAAGGATTTGCATGGTGGTGGTGTGATAAACACTAGTTTATCATGATTCTTAGGCAAAATCATACTTAGTTCCTAGGTTTTCTACATTCGCACTATGGTATTAGGTTTCATTTAGACATTTAATTGCATTTAGGATTTAGGCATGCATTATTAGTTTTCTCATCATTTTATGCATTGATACATCTCATTTGTTTTGTCAGGAATGAGGGCACAATAGAAATCAACTAAACCTTGACAATGTGAAAGGCAAAAGGACAAGAAGAAGAAGATAGAAGTCTCAGCTAGCTAGATCCTAGCTCATTCCAGCTCATCTTAGTTGGATCTTAGCTCATTCTAGCTCATCTCAGCTAAATCTAGCTCAACTCTAACTCATGGCAACTCAGTTCCATGGACCTTAGCTACTAGTCTTGGACTAGCTAGCTATGCTAGTTGAAGAGTCATCAATCAGCAACAGTCCAGCTCAGGCCAGCTCATCTCTAGCTTGAGAAGCTCAATTCGGCTCAACTCCTTCAAGCTTAGCTACTAGTTGAGAACTAGCTAACTAAGGAGTCCTCAGGAAACTCAGCTCCAGCTCACCTCAGCTCCAGACAAGCTGAAGTTAGCTCATTTCAACTAAACCCTACTCAGCTTAGCTACTAGCAAAGAACTAGCTAGCTAAGCTAGTTGTTGAGTTCACAGGCACCTCTTCATCAGCTTTTCTCAGCTCCATGAAGACACATTCTAGCTTAAGTTAGCTCCTCCTACCTAATCCTAGCTCCTACTAGTTACTAGCTAACCTAGCTCCAAAGTCCACCTCCTACTCTCCTCCACCTAGCTCCCTACTCTACTCACCTCCACCAAAAAGTGGTGCCACCTTTTTGCCTCCAAAAATCACATAACTACCACCCAAAGGAACCTCTTCATTTTCCTTTGATTTTTCCCTCCAAAAACATTCATGCACCCTTTCATTTCCCACTAAAAACATACACCCCTTCAATTCCCTCCAAAAATACCATAACCACCACTCTCCTACACTTCTATATAATACCCCCATAACCACCACCTTAAAACCATTCTTGACTACACAATTTCTTCTACCTAAATCACCATTAAAGGCCAAGGAAGAAGGAGTTTGGACGTGCACATTACAAGGGTCTCTTACCATCCCTTGTAGTCTCTACACTCCATTCTTCTCCTTCCTTGTGCCCAAGTCAAGGAGCATCAACTTGGAGGACAACCAATCAAGGAGGATAAGGGCAGTGGACGTCCACCCTAGGAGGAGATAAGAAGAGCACTCCAAGGAGCAAGGAGGAATCCTCTTCAAGTTCGGGAGCATTCCACTACTTAGGGACCAGTTATATGGGATTCCTCCACACAATTGAGCTCCCCAAGTAGTTCTAGACATCTTTGCTTAATCAATCAAATGCCTTTCATTATTTAGTGTGCTTTAGTTTTAAGCTTTAAGTTATTTGATTTTTGTGCACCCACTCCACCTTTCTAATTACCCTAGGTGCACTTGCCTAGGGTGAGCATAGAAAGAGAGGATTCTCTTTATTTACTTAGGCGTGCTTTGCATTTCATTACCTGAGCTTTTAAGAACCCTAAAAATTACAAAACCCTAAAATGACAAAAAAAGAAGATTTGACAGAGCAAAAGAGAGAATATCACTTTGATAACTAACAATTGAATCCTTGGACGACCCTAGATACTCACCCTATCTAAATTTTATAAATTTAAAAGTTGATCGGATTTGCGTGTTACAACAACATTTAAAACATGTTTTAACAAATCACGCATTTTCCGTATCATGGTGGTTCTTGGATTTTCTTCAGGGTTTCCATAATCAATTGGTCTTGCTGCCACTAAACCTTATGATTGGCATTGATTTGGGCTTGGATTAATGCCAGAGGGTCAAGATTCTAATTCTTAAGATCTTCAGGAATCTCAAGTTGCTCAGGAATCCTAGGCGTCTAACCCTTACTAGAATTAGCTATCCTACTAGATTCAGAAATATCAAGTCTCCTCTTTGGATTCCTTACAAGTGGCTCAACCAAAACAAGAATTTATGATCTCTTATCATACATATACAATAAGAGATAGAAAAGATGCGATAGGAATAGGCAAGAGAAAGTGTGTGCACAATGCAAGCAAACAATGTCTAAGCCTTACAGTGTAACCCTAAATGACCTAAGCCTCTAAGATATAACTCTTACCACAAAACAAATTGATGACATATTTAATCTAGGAGATGAATAAGTTGGGCCAGCAGAGCAGGGGCGACATTTCTCGAGAGTCGCTAATTATGTCAAACCTCTGTTCAGCTTAAGTCGTTTGACAATCAAGCCTCCCAACTTATATATACTACAAAAATATAGCCTTTAACGACATTAAATATTTGCTAATATAGGTCTTTTATTTGCTACTATATATAATTAGCAACACTTAAAATAATTATTGCTCAATTGCCACCTTCATTGGCGCCACTAAAAGGTTAGCGGCAATTATATAGTCGTCGCTAAATAATCTGTGTTAGTGACACTTTAATTGCTGCAATTACCATTGTTAATGATCTTTTTTAGTAGAAATTTATTTGCCACTATTAAATTATATTAGTGACAATTTAATTGACACTATTAATTCGTTATATGCTTCATTTAGCATTATTTAAATTTCCACAATTAACATCACTAATAATCTTCTTTAATGGCAGTTTATTTGCAACTACTTAGCCACTATTGAATTATATTAGTGGTAATTTAATTGACGCTATTAATGTTGTTATATACTTCATTTAGAAACTTTTGTCTATGCTGCTTAATCGCCACTACTGATTTACTTTAATGGCATATTATTTTGTTGTTTAATTGCCTCTATTGATATTATTTAGCAATGATTTTTGTCTCTAAATTACCACTATTGATTTACATTAATGACACTTTTATTTGTCATTTAATTATCATTGTTGATTCATTTTAATGCTACCTCGTTATACCACTTAATTCTCACTCTTGATATTCTTTTGTAAAAAATATTTTTATTTGAACAAGATTGAAACATAAAGGAAACCTTAATTTTATTTATCTCCCAATAATAAAGTATAAGGGTCCTTTAAAGGGATACATCAGAAAATAAGAAAAATATAAAAAAAGTAGCAACAACCTCAACATCAAAATATCCCCTCTTAAGGGTAATACAAAGAAAAAAATAAAAAATACTGGAAAAATTGAAAATATAACAAATCATGAACACCCGACCACCAAAAGCAGCAACCACTTAAAATTATTGCTATCACAAGCAGCTTTAGTCTTCCAAACTTCAATTAAAAGCTAAAAAGCAGCACCATGATTAACTAAATCCCCAACAACACCTCCATCAATATGAAGTCCAAGATGAATAAAAGCAAGTAGGATCAGATGCTTATTAGCCATTTTATGTAAGCTTCAGCCATGAAAGTACGTAATGTATTAAAAAATACCACAATCACTAGACATGATGCATCCATGAACGAAAGATAAAATGACTAGATATATAAACTAACAATGGATATTACATCTTACGTTCACAATGGTGACCATCACCATGAAAGCCAAACAGGCAAGTGCATCTTTTAGGATCATAGTCCTTTGATTGACAAACAAAACAAAAATAGAAATTAAATACTTAGGAAGATCAATTTTGGTGTCTCTGGTTATTCTTCACATTCACTTGTATAATAAAAATAAAAATTACATCCTCAGAAAGATCAATTTTAGTGTCTGGCTATTTTTCATAAAGGGTAGTGCGCATTAAATAAAGTTCAAGCTCTTTCTCTGATATAGCAAAAAAATGCCCAACAATTTCAAAGATAAATTAAATTAATCAAGCCTGGTAGTTTAAATCCACGTTTGTTGGATCTATAAATCATAATAGTAAAACATGGATCAAGACTTGTAGACTAGTCTATTTGCCAATTTCTTTGCATACATGTTTCACTATTGGTCAAAAGTGAGATGATCATATTTCTCTATACGTAATAAATCTCTAATGTACCATTCTACTTTTTCTCACATGAACAATGGACTCAAAGAATAGGCCTTGCCAATAAGTGAGTAATTATATCATATTATGGTGTTTTACACAAAAGAATTGTGTTGACATGAACAAATTTAGTTTTTCTGAATTGACAAGAGAATTAAGGAAATTGGAAACATTCCAAGTTCACAAATGAGCTATATCACAACTTAAAATTCCTTTAAACTAATGAGATGTAATCTAGTTTGCAGTTTATTTTAGGAGCTTTGCAAATATCAATGAACAACTCATGGATCAACACCAGCAGCTTACATTCCAAAAAAAAGTTGAGTGTGACCTTCTCACCTGAATGAGCAAGGTATTTTAATGAGCCAACAAGGCCTGTCCTGGATGGCAGTTTCTGGTTCAATTTGGCCCATTTATTAGCTCTGCATGTATTGTACATGTCAAAGGTGTTTCCAAACATATTAAACTGTTAGCACACATATCGATCCAATACAAAATTGACAAACACATTAAAATATATGAGCATATACCTTAAGTAGGATTTCAAACTTTCAGGGAAATATCCCCAAATTGACAAGCATGAGAATTACTGAACATGCACTACATTTATGAAAGAATTTCTAAAAGAATTACTTACTTTCTTCAAACCTCTTTGTAGCCATGCCACTCCAAGATATCCATGTTGTAGGGGAAGAGAGGTAGCTTGAATCAATTTCCAGATAAAGCTCACATAGTTCCAAAGATCAAATTATTTGTGTTAAACTATAATCAAATGATTGATGTACATAACACATAACAGTTGTTAAACTTAGTCCGCTCCTACCTCAAGATCCACATTCAAAATTTTGATTTAATATGGTTGTAGTGATCAATCAAAGCAAATAATCAAAGCAAATAATTTTAAGCTATTAGGATCAAATAAATCAAATAGATAAAAGCCTCACTAACTTTGAAGTCATTATGTTGCAATTGTTATTTACTAGGTTTATGATGATTTTACAAGGTTTATTTCTGGGACAAAGGATGATTGTCATAACAGTGGTAATGGGCAACAATAAGGTAATGGCTTATGATGGTTTAGTAGGTTTATTATTTGCAGAATAAGTTTGATGTTCAGAAATGTTCATATGGTTAGCACAAACTTATAATGTTCAATCCAACCGCAGTTCCACAATCATATAACTATAAGGTAGAACAGAAACAAGTTCAATGCATGTTCTCCTTATGACAGTGCAATGTGCCATATCATAGCAAGAAATAAGACTTTAAGCAAAACAAGTTGAATTTAGCATAGCGCCCTCTCCTAAGTTGTTGCCATCTCTTGTGGTGCTCCAAGAATGGCATGTTCTTACAACACTCAATCAAGGGTATGTCAACTGGAACAATAGCATTCGCGCACTCTATAGATAGAGTAACATATCCTGTTTAGTAGGAAACCCCAAACAAGAATTGGTGTGTTATATTGCATGACATAATAAAATCGGTGCATCTCAAATCAAGCTCAGGAATTATGATTCAGCAATAAAGGGTATGGCGAAATACCCTATTATGTACATAATATGACTTGCCAAGGAGAATTTTGGTTTTGATTTTGGTGTGTATATTACAAGAATAACTAGAAGTTGAGTTAATTGTCTTGTGCACTCTAATAATAGCATCCTGAGCACCAGTTGTTGCACCCTCCAAGTTTAAACTAGTAAATAAAGTCACTCCCTATCTTGGAGGATCGTTTAAGAATGTAGGATTGAATTTGTCATTGGCTTGCTTTTGAATTTGTATGAGAGGAGGGCAATTATTTTTTGGATTCAATCTTCAGGCAAAAATAGCAAGGCTATTGATGCCATCAAAAGAAGCTTTGCTCCTTTATTTCCTTGTTGAAACATGGACACCATATAGTGGAAAGAAATGTTTCTTTTTTGTTTTTAAATAGTTCACATCAAGCATGTTACTTTGTAAATAATATCATGGAAATTAGCTTACAAATACTTGATAGAGAGTCCAGGTATGTATACAAAAATGGTATGGCAAATGTTTTGAGGCTTGTGGATGGTCAAGATAATCATAGGATAATTTATTTTGTGATGTAATTCATAATCAACACTAACCTCCTAGATATTGACAGTAATTAACTAGAGTTTCTTCTAGTCTAGTGGTTTACATTAGTAAGTAGAGATTATATTATGAAATTCACTCAAATATCATGCAGATGTTCCAGGAGGAATTCTCTTCAAAGAGATGAAACCTGATGATTCATCATCATTGGCTCCTAAAGGCAAAACCTGAAAATTAAAATTGGATGCACAATTCCTCTTCACTTATCGTATGAAAATGCTTTACATTGTCCTCAAATATATAGGAAGGCATCTAGTCTATACCACCACTAAACCACCACTGCCCAGGTGCCCCAGGAGTGTCTGCAAGAGCAATTATAATGATAGATATTTAAGAACAGCCAGATCAAAATTAGAAGATTTTCTGAACCAAGTTGCTCTAATAACCAACAGAGTAAGACATGTCCTTTACAAAATTCTTTGTAACTAATCTAATTTGCATACTTTTGATTACTCAACATTAGTTAGTTTAATTTGAAGTAAATGTTGCAGGATAATATATATTCTTTACTAAGACTCAAAGGTGCTTATACACAATTCAAATAGAGTGAACTCAATGTGTAGGCAAAAGACAACAAATATTCAGGTACCTTTAGGAGTATCAATCTCAAAATATTGGTAATTGAAATGCAGTGTAGGTGCGAAAGGATTCTCAAACCATATGAAAACTATAAACCATGTAAAACCCACATCTCATGCTTACACCAAATTTCTCAAACCTATAGTAGTACTTAAATTTCTAAATTATTACATTATACCCATAAGTCTTTGGGGACCTCCTTTTCGATGTCGCCTTAGGAGAAGGAGGTGGTGGTTAGAGAGGGGGTAGAGGAGGTGGTGGTTAGAGAGGGGCAGAGGATGTGGTCGAAGGTTGGAGAGTGGGGGTGGAGGAGGTGGTTAAAGGTGAGGAGGAAGGGAGGTGAACTAGAGAGGGGATGGGGGGAGGAACGAGGTGAAAATTAACAAATAAAACTTGACTAAAAAATTTTGACTAAAAAATAAATTTTGAGATTAAAAATATTTTTTTACATTTCAATCCAAAATCGTTAAGTTTAACGGTTATAGTTAATAGAGTGGCAAATACAAAAACGACACTACTTTTTCAATGAAATATCTATAAATAATGAATTGAATGACATTTAAGTAATTTCAAAATATTTTAGTGGTATTCACATAAAAATCTCTTTTGTTTACCTGCTTCTTTTGCTTAGACATTTGAGCTATATTGGATGGGATGATGTCGGTATTGTTAGGTAATATTAGATCCTATTTGTCGAACTGGATCCCTAAACTCTCGAGGAAACTCATGATTTTGGGGCATCAATACTCCTAATGCTAACTGAGCAATTACCTTGACTTGAGTAATTATTAGGTTGAGTTGATCTTTTACCCTAATCTATGAAAAATCCTTGCTTAAATTTTCCTCTTATTGAATCTTATCCATATATGAACATGGCATCATTATGAACCCTTGACATCAAATTGTCATAATAAAAGGAAGAACCATTAATCATCAACCTGGCACAAGTGGTGTTTGATTCAAGGAGTTAAATGACTTGAAGTGCATTGTGTGTCGAAATCTCTACAAGCCAATTAAATTCTTGATTAGATGGTTTAAGTTCATCTCATGATTCAAACTATATATATCCAATAGCTAGAAACATGGAAATCTTCATCTTCTCATAAAAAAACCTCTCAAGACATATACTTTGGCTTTTTTTTTCCTTTATTTTTGAAACAAAAGTTTAACTATGCAATACATACAATCTTTGTCTAATAGAAGGAAATTTATTTTTCAAAGCAAGGCACGCAAAGCACTTGACAACAAATAAAAAATTTGATGGCTTGTCGTGGGGGCGTTCATGTAGCCGAATCGAATCAACAACCTTATTTTATGAATAAAAGCGTCATCTATGGCCATAATTGACTAATGAAGGCAGGATATTGGAGGAGAGACATGGCCGTTCGTGCGTCCTTGAGCGTTAAGACAGTAAGGTGATAGAGTCCTCCCTGGATGGTCCGCCCATATGTTAATGTCTTTCAAGGTGATCCTTGTGCATGCAACCGATTCACTACACGAAAGGGAAATACCCACAGCCTTTGATGATGTCCCCTTTATATCACTAAATGATACGTCGCTTACTTGCACCGCTTTGCTCTGCATTGCATGTTCATGTTATTAAAAATCACCTCCTCAAGCAATTAAGAAAAACTAGCAACAAATTGTGTACTTGTATATATGTCTGCATGCTACGTATATATATGCACGTATATATAATTAGGTTGGATGCACATATACGTTCTTGCATGTATGGGAGACGAGTATTGTGAGTGCTTGCAAGCACGTCTAAATAGACGTCACACAAATAATCTAATGCATGAAGCATGTTAGAGAGCATAGTTGTTTCAATAACCTTATTTTGATGGCTACTCGAAGGGTAGTACTGGTTGATATTGATAGGCATGTCAACAGATGTAACATTGATATCCTTAAATGTAATCCTTTTGGCGAAGCCGGAACCTCCCTGTATGCAGATTCTAGTGCTTGTTAGCGTAAATCCATAGCAAAAAAGCGTATGAACTCATATTATAAGCATTATACTACAAGAATCGACGGATCTACATGGGCATGTACACATAAGCATATGTGGATCTATGTATTTTATGCATTACATGCATATTATGGAACATGTTACTAGTATGTGTTACTATTGGCATGCCATGGTATGGTGGTCAATCTGATGGAGTGAACTTGCCTGCCATGTTTTTATCCTTACACCATTTTGTGTTTTGATGAACTGGCAAAAGGAGACATGCACTTGCTGGACTTCGTCGCAAGCATTATCTTGTCCTAAGCTTCCAATACTGATGATTTGCAAGTGGATATATGTATATTATATATCAGAGGAACACAAAAAGAAAACTAAATTTGTGTAGAATAAGATTAGCTGTTCCTACCTAATGCCATGACCAGGACCACACCTGATCTCCGTGATGTTCACATCTGATGTCCCGCCTCCAATTCCAATGCAATCATCACCTAGATATATAACCATGCATGTCATTCAAGTAATTAGAAATCTAAGAAGACCCACCTGCCACCTTTTAATGGTCCAATCATACTTTATCCAAAACTAGCTAGTTAATTATCGCATTAAATCTGATACATTGTAGTCTTGCCGACAAGCTAATTGGGTGTCCTATATATGTAAGAATATATAGCGTGGTATTTATTCATGATAAAAAAATAAAGTAGAATAGAATAAAATAGAATGATTAATTACAAACCTGATGCAATGTTGGAGTTGGAGATGAAAACTTGTTTGCACTTTTCAATATGGATGCCATCAGTGTTAGGAGTGGACTCTGGCGCATTTACCCTGATACCCGTAATGATGACACCGACACTATTGTATACAGTAACATGCTTCGCGGGAGCATTTTTGAATGTCAATCCGCTTAATTTGTAGTTGTTGCAATTCAAAGTACCGAACAACTATACTTGAATAAGCCAGACCAGGAAACAAGAGAATCACTGTTAGCATAGATGCGTACAACAAAGGAAAAGATAATTTCATGTCTGTACCTATTTATATACAAATATATGTGCACATGCAGTCACCTACGCTAGCATGCAAATATCGATCACAAGATACACACATTTAAATTAAAGCTATAGTTCATAAATGTTGTAGTCACTTGTAACGCATGAAATATATGTACCATGTTGGAGTTATGTATCCTTGGCAAGTTAACTTGAGTGAAACCACTTGATTGGTGATTGAGATTTAAGTGTTAGATTATGGAGGCACACTAATATGGTTAATTGGATCCCTCAATACAATTGGAAGAATATACTGTAGTCATGTTAGATATACTGATAACAAGTGTTGATTGAAGATTCAAATAGTTTGAATCAAGGATTTCGATAAGTCTAAAAAAACGATCATGATATCTAATAGTTGTCACCAATTCGAGGAGAGATGACAACCTTCTCAAGAGATTACTACCTAATAGATGCCTATTATACACATCCTTTGTATAGGAATGAAGATTCGGGACTGTCACGCAGGTTGAGTCAAAGTAGTTGACACTATGAGATAGAGATAAGAAAGATCTTTTCTTATCACTGTCACAGAGAATATGTATCCTTTGACCTAAGACAAATGTGTGTCTCTGTATTTGAATATACACATTTGATGGATTAAAGGTCAATGCATCCACCCTAGTGTTGAGATTAGAAACCTAATGTGTATATGTGAGCCCAAATGACACATGATCTCTCGAAGGGATCATGCATATATGCTATTGTAGATGCACATAATAGAATGGAAGACACGAACTCGCTTCGTGTATATTGGGATCCATGAAAATTCAAGCATGGTCATATGGGTCCTAACCAAAACAATATATAGAAAAGAAAATGACAGACCATTTAGAAAGAAGCTGCTCTTCGTTCTCATCACAATGATATAAGAACATGAATTAAGTAGCCCATTATAAGAAGGATAATGATAACTCTACATCTAATGATAATAATTCCATCAACTAGAGTTAGTTTTGAAGATATATGTGCGTTAATGACATACCATAATGGACTTGGGAGCATTGCATGTATTACGAATTAAGATTGCTTATAATTAATGTTTAATGACCATGTGTACAAGTGCATGTTGAAACAGACCTGAGATGAGCAATCGGACTGCATAGATGGATCTGGATCGACGAATGGAGTCCAACGAACTCAAAATCACCTCAATCCGACTTCTATAGCTCACACATCAAGCCCAAGAGTTCCTGACCGTTGATCTGATGATCAACAGTCCTCATCTCGCCACATGGCACCCACACCAGCCTCCATCGCATGCCAACACACCCACAGCTCCTCCAGTGTGAAATCCTAACCATTGGATTTCCATCCAACGGTCGACCGCGCCCGCACTTGACCTCACCTCCCCAACAACTCACGAAGGTAGTGTAGTAGGTAGCGCCTCGGCCTCACAAGTAAGCGGCGAGCATTCGAAGCTCTACGCGCTACCAAATCGTGCTCGACTGAAAGTGTGGTCGATTACAACCGTCGATGCGGACGCAAATGACGTAGATGGAGTCCACGCGGCGCCTCCAACTGAAAGCTCGCCCCGACACACACGATCACGCGTGCTCACCTCATGCGAGGTGCGATCCAGCGCACCTGATCAAGTGCAATCCCAGCCGTTGATGCGCGATCGAACGGCCTCTGTTGCGAGCACACGAATTGCGTGAAGGCAGCATCCGAGGACACGACGGGGGGGGGCGACTTGGCGCGCCCTCAACCATCCTATGGCGATTCACGCCTCAGATCCACAGTTGAGGATGTGTGGGCGCGGCTTGAGAAGAAGAAGGACGGGTGTGTCTAAGGACCGGTAGGCGTAGTGCTTCAACGACACCTTTGGAAGGGATTTAGCGACATCCCGGACGTCGCCAAAGACCCTTACCTCTTTTGGAAGCCCTCTTCTACTATATAAACCCCCTCAACCACCCCATTCAAAGGCATTCAATTCTCACACACTTTCTATGCAACACTAGCCCTCTCCTAGCTCCACCAAACACCCTATATTCGCCCTCAGAGTTGTTGAGCCGCCGACGGAGCCCCCCTCCACTGCCGTGGCCGCCTCGCCTCCTCCTCGCACTCTTTTTTACGCTAGTTTTATGTTACACTATTTTAAGCTTTCATCTATTGTTGTAGTTGTAAATGATCTCTAATTGCATGTTATATGTTGATGTTGCTTCTTATATCATGTTCACATCTCCTTAAGTGATTGTCATATTTTAAATGCAAGCTCTAACCCTACTCTCTCTCTCTCTCTCTCTCTCTCTCTCTCTCTCTCGTTTTCACAAGTAAACCATGCTACCATTTTGTGGCACCCAGAGCGAGTAAAACTAATCTAATTTCGCGCTTCCCTGAGATCGACACTTGGACTCACCGAATCCAAATCTTAAATTAAAATCAATGTCGCGAATGCATGCTACAATGACATAATTAAACCAACGCGTTCCGCGTGTGTCAATTTTTGGCTTCGTTGCCGGGGAGGCAACCGATTTCTTTTGTCGCTTGCATCCCACATTAGTATTCACATCTTCTGACTCATTTTTCTCTCTCTACTTGATTGGTTGTAGGAATTCGATGCCTTGGAGATAGAGGAGCATTCCAAGATAGTAGACAAGGAGTAAAGTGCTACGAAAACTGTTGTGAGTATTGCTTCACCCATTGATTGTTTGCTTGCCTAAAAAAAAAATACAAAAGAATATAAATCTAAAATTAACGTGGTGAATAGCTACTTGATCCACATTCCAAACTCATCACCCAACAAAAAAAAGAATACACTCTAATGTTCTTAAAGAAATAATCTTTCTGGAGTGTTCTTTTTTCTTTTGAGTGGTGTTTATGAAGCTACCATAATTTGACTTGGGCCATACCACTCACCATAATTAAAATCAACTTACTTGGTAGAATCTCATGAACACTAGACTTTCGTCCATTATGTGCAAAACTTTGTGTGCCCACTTGAACATTGTTTAAAAACATTAAGGCATTTCAACCCTAAAAATCACTAAAGCAAGGACAAATCATTAAAAGACATCACATCCTAAAAAACTTGCTTGAAAACCATGTTCTGATGAGTGCACGCACACGCTCAATTGGAGTAACTAAGAAGCATAACCCCAAACAACGCCTCATCACATATCCTGAGCACAAGCACTAACCTAGCCCTCATTAAAATGGAGTAGACATACCCTAGGTAGGATAGTATAAGTCTTTGAGGTGTGATTAGGTTTGCTAGGCACTTGGCCTTCATTCCCTTTGCAAAATCTGGTGTCTAGGCTGCGAGGAAGTGCCAAACAACTGCGGTTGTGGAGTCTACGAAACCAGCAGCGCAAGCCAAAGGAAGAACCTTCCCCTCAATCTCGTAATCAACCTGGCCAGATTAACATCGGGAAGGGAGGTTAAGTGCTTGCAGATTTGATCATTCCCTTTGAGGCTTCTAAGTCACCTAAGGTGTACACTATAAGGACTAGACTTGCTTGTTTGTGCACACACTTCTTGAACCTGTCTCTCTCCGAATCCCTCCCCCGTTCTTCTCTAGTGTATGCACTAGAGACGATCACTTCATCCTGAGCTGTTTGTTTTAGAAAGGGAAATCAGGAGAAGACTTGATTTTTCAAGGGAAATGGCTGACCCAAGAATTGATGAGATTGAGGACCAACCTCAACCCGATGCTATGGCCATCATTCAAGCCAAAATCTCTGCCAACCACCAACTTCAACAACAACAGATCCAAACCATCATGCAAGCCATACACCGATTGCAAAACCCGCAAGGGCAACCCCCACCTAACCCACCACAACCTCCCGAGGGACAACCTAGGCCTCTCCGTGATTTTTATGATCCGTCTGCTATCCGGATCGAGCCACATCTTAGGGTCCCCGAAAGGGGAGATGATTTTTAGCTAAAATCAAATGTCCTGAGCTTAATTCAAAGCCACTTTCATGGGAGCTCAAATGAGGACCCCTTCCAACACCTAGAGGATATAGACCGAATCACCCAGACTATGAAACCAAGGAACATCAGCTTGGATATTATTTTAATTAAGATGTTTCCTTTCTCCCTAAAGGATATAGCATCTCACTGGCTTAGAACATTAGGGAGACCCATCTCCACCTAGGAGGCACTGAGGCATACATTCTTGAAGAAAGTTTTCCCCATAGGTAAAACCAATGTCCTTAGAAGAGCCATTACCACATTACACTACAAGGTGGGGAACAATTCCATGAGGCGTGGGAAAGATTTAATGAATTGTTAAGGAAATGCCTACACCATGAGGTTCCAAGGTGGCAATTAGCCCAGATCTTCTACCATGGTCTGGACAACAACCTTAAGAACTTTGTTGACTCTTCATGTGAAGGCAACTTTTTGAACAAAGACGAGGAGAGCGCATTTTAACTCTTTGAATCTAAGAGCGAAAATTCACTCAACAATGCCTCCATGACCCAATTTAATCAATCCAGTCAACCCCGTGGTGGGATCTATGAGGTGAAAGCCAATTCTGGAATGGTTGACATGGACATTATATCCAAAAAGTTGGATCGAGTTGAGTTGGTGGACAAAAATATTGATGAGCTATTAAACCAAACCTGAAACCCACTACAGACCCTCTCCCTAGCAAAGGGAGCTCACAATGTAGATTTGGTGCAACCAATGAACCAAATGCACCTGGAACAACCCCTGACCATGTTCCAGGGATGGACCTTTGCTCCCTCAAACCTTGATTACTCTCTTCCCTCCCCTTCGGCACCTTCTATCTTTGAAGATGTCTAGGCTATCCAAGGTTACTCCAAACCTGACCACTTCTCGAACACCTACAATGTCGGATGGCATAATCACCCAAATTTTGCTTGGACAAACCAAAAACTAAACCAATTCTAGAACCAACCTAGGCCAAACCCTCCCTCCTACCAGCAAGGTCCACCAGTTAGACCACCCTATAATCAGAATAGGGCGTCCCCTCCCCCACAAAACCAAATGGACACACTGATAAAAATGATGGCTGATATGAATCAGAAACATCAAGAGGAAATGGCGTTAGTGAAGGGACAATTGAGCCATCTATTGGATAGTAAACAGCATGGGTTCCTTCCTTCTCAGCCACAACCGAACCCGAGAAATGTGATCAATAGAGGCACCAATCCTCAAGAGTTCCAAGCCAATTCGAGGCATGCACACATGATCCAGCAAGCCCCACAAACACCCCCTGGGTTTGGTGCTTCTTCTTCTTCTCAAGGATCGAGCCATGGTCCCAACACCTGAGCCAACGCAGTTACCTTGAGAAGCGACACTAAAACCTAGGACCCCAAATGGATGACCCCTCCTGTGACCTCACTTCCTGAGATACCTGATTCTGAGGATGAGCAGGAGGAAACTAATGACCAGGAGACTGAACCAATTCAAACCCAAACACCATACCCTGAGGCCTTGGAGAAAATGAAGAAAAAGAAAAATGTAGTTGAGAATGAGTTGTTAGAGATTTTCAAACAAGTTTAAATTAATATTCCTCTCCTCGAAGCAATCAAGCATATCCCGGCTTATGCTAAGTTCTTAAACGATGTATGTACGCCGAATCGTAAGCCGAGAACCCAAGCAGCTAGGAAGGTAGTGCTCTTAGAATAAGCTAGTTCAATGATATTGAGCAGCCTACCTCCTAAACAAACTGACCTAGAAGTGCCCCTGATATCTTGTAATATTGGGGACGTGACATTTGATAGAGCACTCTTGGACTTAGGTGCTTCAATCAACCTAACCTCGACTACCCTTTATCACCAATTTGGATTTAGGGAGTTGAAACCCACACCTATGACTATCCAATTAGCTGATAGATTCGTGAAAACCCTGAAGGGGGTAGTCGAGGACGTAATTGTTTGAGTCAAGGACTTCTACTTCCCTATTGACTTTTTGGTCCTCGACATGGAAGTCCCCGAACAGCTACAAAACACACCCATCATAGCGGCTAAGGCAAACATTGATTGTGACACGGGATGCATGGAAATCGCCTTTGGAGACAAGAAGATGCAATTGGATATCTTCAGGGCAGCTAAGTCTTTTGATTGTAGCTGGGTTAAGGAGCACGATCCCACGAAACCTTTGGTGGAAGAATGCCTCACTCTTAGCTCTTTAGCAGACCATCTGACTCAACCAGTTGATGACTACCCTAACCCACCCCAGCCTGTGGAGGTCAACCTTTGTAGAGCTGATTACCTTCAGCAACCTTCATTTGAGGAGATTGATGTTGATCAACTCCCACCTTTCCCTTACCCATCAAATGTTGTCCCACCTACACCCGAACTAAAACCTTTGCTCGATAATCTCAAGTATGTCTTCCTAGGACCTGACCAGACCTTCCCTGTGATTATCAATGCCCATTTAACTAGGGATCAAGAACTTAGGTTGACTGCAACCCTCTCTGAACATTGGGTAGCCATTAGGTGGACAATTTCTAACTTAAGGGGAATTAACCCTACCTATTACACTCACAAGATCTATTTGGAAGATGGGGCTCGACCTTCTCGCCAGATGTAGAGGCGATTGAGCCCAAATATGCGAGAGGTCATTAAAAAAGAAATAATCAAGTGGCTTGATGCAGACAGCATTGACCCAATTTCCGATAGCCCCTGGGTGAGCCCCCACTCAAGTGATACCCAAGAAAGCTGGTCTCACCGTGGTCACCAATGACCAGGGAAAATCCATCCCCACCCGCACCGCTATCGCATGGCAGGTGTGCATTGACTATATGAAGCTTAATGAGGCCACCAAGAAAGATCATTTCCCTCTGCCATTCATTGACCAAATTCTCGAGCGATTGGCAGGGAAGAAATATTTTTGCCTCTTGGATGGATATTCAGGATACAACCAAGTTGCTATTGCACAAGAGGATCAAGAGAAGACCACATTCACTTGCCTGTATGGCACGTTCGCATTCCATCGTATGCCATTCGGGTTATGCAACACACCCACTACCTTTCAACGTTACATGCATGCTAGCCATCTTTTCAGAGATGGTGGGTGAATACTTGGAGGTCTTTATGGATGATTTCTTCGTGTTCGGGAACTCATTCGACAATTGTCTTAGCAACTTAGAAAAGATCCTGAAGCGATGTATCAAGGTCAACCTGGTTTTAAGCTGGGAAAAGAGCCATTTCATGGTTCAGGAAGGGATTGTCCTCGGTCACATCGTCTCGCATAGGGGCATCAAAATTGATCGAGCTAAGGTTGATTTAATTTTCAAACTTCCACCTCCTAGCTTGGTCAAGCAAATTCGATCTTTTCTGGGACATGTTGGCTTCTATAGAAGATTCATTAAGAATTTTTCCAAACTTTCCAAGCCCTTGATTGACTAACCTTCTAGCCAACGATGCACTTTTTCACATGACACTTGATTGCATCAAGGCCTACAACACCCTTAGGGAAACAGTCTCCACTACACTTGTTTTACAACCCCCAGACTAGTCCCAGGACTTTGAGATAATGTGTGATGCATCAGATTTTGTAGTTGCACTATTTTAAGCTTTCATCTATTGTTGTTGTAAATGATCTCTAATTGTATGTTATATGTCAATGTTCCTTCTTATATCATAGTTCACATCTCCTTAAGTGATTGTCATGTTTTAAACGCAAGCTCTAACCCTACTCTCTCTCTCTCTCTCTCTCTCATTTTCGTAAGCAAACCATGCTACCATTTTGTGACACCCAAAGCGACTAAAACTAATCTGATTTCACGCCTCCCTGAGATCAACACTTGGACTCACCGAATCCAAATCTTAAATTAAAATCGACGTCGCAAATGCATGCTACAATGACATAATTAAACCAACACATTCCGCACGTGTCAGATAATGGATTTGGAATTAAATCCTCAAGGTTTCATAAGTCTTCTAGTGTGAAGTATTCATAAGTATTTAGAATACCTAAGGGAGGTGTAGTACCATAAATCCTGAATTCTAAACGTTTTATTATTGGCGTGATGAAACCAATAATGATCTTAGTGAATTCCTAATTGTAAATGAATTAAATATTATTAAAGGAATTAAATAATATTTGATTTGACATTTAATTAGGCAAAATATGATTGGTCTTGATTTGAAAGGATTTGGAAACAAATTAAATACATTTTGGGTATTAAAACGCAATTGTTTAAAATAGTTGAAGGGATAATCTTGCAAATGCCAATTAGGAATCAATTCCCACCACTAGATTTGATCCCATGGCCCCCACTATATTAGGATTAGTAAATTTCTCTATAAAAATCTCCCAATGGTAAATCCTCATAACCTAATTGATTCCAATCATCCACCAATTCCTAGATGAGAGAATCTACCACCACCAAGAAGAGAAGGAAGAGGAAAAAGCACACATCTAGGTGACCCTTGTGTTTAGAGTCAACTAATAAGAGTCAAGAGATCACCTTCTCTCATCTAGGGCAACCTATCTTGCTAGTGCTCGACCAACGTTAAAGTTTGACTCTTTAAGGAATGAGTTCCCTTTTGGTGTAGGTCAACCAATAGCATCATTAGTCGGCCAATCTGTGAAGGGCTATGTGTTTGCAGCCCTATTAGTGTTCTCTAGTCGAGCATAGGAGGATCTAAGGCAAACATTGCTTGGAAACTCAACGAGTTCATGAATTAAGGATAGAATTGATTATTATTGGCATCGAGGTTCTTATCTACCCACCAAGAAGTAGACCCTAAGGCTACGTTGGGACTTATTGTAGGACACACAATGCGTGAGGTGTTATTCTATGCCACCTTAGAGGTAATCTCAATTTTGGACCCCAGAATGGGAAGAAACTAGTTCTCTCCTTGTGCATTTGGTTTAGGTGTTTTGTTTCTTGATTAATTTGATTTTCAAGCATCAATCGATTTGTGAAATTTCAAAACACCATGTTTTTCCCACTTTGGCGATGCCATGAATGAATTGTTCATTCACGAGGGAAAGGCGAAAATCAATCACCACCCTCCCTCTCCTCAACTTGCCAGTGGTATTATATCCTTAGTCGATCCATTTTTTTAGCATAAAAATTTGGATTAAGGGTTTATGAGTTGCATACAATATCTTTCCCGATGAAAACATACATTTGTTTGATGAAATCAAGCATTAAAAGACTCAAACAGCAGTTATTAGTCGACTAATGGCCTCATTGGTCAACCAATGGTATTATTGTTGGTTGACTTATATTGGATATTGGTTGACCAACATGGAAAGGGAAGAGTTCCCAACTACTATTCTAGCATACAATACATACCACCAATTGACTGATGGACTCATTAGTCAAGAAATTGTATTGTTGTTGGTCACTTGACAAGTCCATTGGTCGACCAACATGTAAATGAAAAGAGTTCCCTTCTACTGTTGCTTGATTAATGCCCTTAATGCACATCCTTTGCATAGGAATAGAGATTCAGGATTGTCACGCATATTGAGTTAAGAAGTTGACTTGACGAGATGAAGATGCCAAAGACCTCTTATCACTGTCACAAAGAAAGTGTATCCTTTGACCCGTGATAGATCTATGTCACTGTGTTTAAAAATACACATTGGGTAGATCAATGGTCAATGCACCCACCTTTGTGTTGAGACTGGAAAGTTGACCTGCATATTAAGAGCATGGGAGACACATGATCCCTAGATGGGATCATGCAGATCCTCTATTGTAGGTGTACATAGTGGATTGAAAGACACAAGCTCACACCACATATATTAGGATGTACAAAACTCCATGCATGATTTAGTGGGTCATGATCAAACCCGTACTTGAAAGAGAAGAAGGCAAACCTTTTGGAAAGGAGTCAATCTTTGTTCTCGTCTCAATGATACAAGGAGAACATGAATTATGAAACACATTGCAGTAAGGATAGTGGATTTGAAATTGAATCCTTAGGATTGCATAAGCCTCCTAGTTTGAAAGATTCATGGCTATTTAGAATACCTAAGGGAGACATAGTGTACCATAAATCCTAAATCCTAAGTGCTTCATTCTTAACATGATGAAAGAAATAGTGATTTTGATAGGTTCCTAATTGTAAAGGAATGAAATATTATTTAATGAGTTAAATAATGTTTGATTCGGCATTTAATCAGGCCAAATTTATTTAATTTGGATCCAAAAGGGTTTGGATACGAATTAAATGCATTTTGGACACTAAAACCCAATTGGCTAAAATAGTTGAAGGCTCAATCTTGCAAATGCCAATTAGGAATCAATTCCAATCATTGAATTCAATCCAATAGCTCCCACCATGTTTGGATTAGTGGGATTTCCTATAAATATCTACTAAAAGCAAATCCCCATGGCCTAATTGATTTTGATCATCCTCCAATTCTTGTATCAGAAAAATCCATTATCTCCAGTAAGAGAGAGGAAGAGGAAGAGGTACATATCCAGGCAGTCCTTATGTATAGAGTTGACCAACAAAGGAGTTAGGTAATCAGCTCCTCTCATGTAATTTGACCTATCTTGCCAGTGGTTGACTAGTGTTAGAGTTCAACTCTTTAAGGAAGGAGTTCCCTCTTGGCACTGATCAACAATGGCCTCATTAGTCAACTGAACTGTGAAGGGTTGTGCATCTGTGTCCCTGATGGTGGGTCTTTGGTCGCATGCTAGAGGATTTTAGTTGAACATCTCTTGGAAATGTGAAGGGTTCACAAATCGAGAATGGAATTAATTGCTCTCAGTATTGAGGGTCACATTTGCTTGCTAAGAAGTAGGTCGCGAGGCTGTGTCAAGACTTTTTATAGGAGCTACAACACATAGGGTGTTGTGCTATGCCACCTCAAAGGTAATATCGATCCTTGTAATGGGGAAGAGACTCGTTTTTCCCATATGGTTTTGATTTTGTTGTTTTTCTTTTTGATTAATTTAGTTTTCAAGCATTGATCAATTTGTTGAATCAGGAAAATTTTAAAACTCATTATTTTTCAAGCTTTTGCAAAACCACAGATGAATCATTCATCAATGAGGGGAAAGGGTGACTCATTCACTACCCTCCCTCCCCTCAACCTTTCATGTTGCTTTACATAAAACTTATAGCTTATTGTAATAGTTCTCTCTCCCCACTAATAAGGGAAGCTAAAAAGAAAAAAAAGTTTCCACTAATCTCCAAACATATCGATTTAAATGTACTTGTCAATATATGATTCATGCTGTGTGAGAGCCCATAAACAATTTTGTGATTAATTTACGATAAATGTGCAATTAATTCTTTTAAATGTGATTTAGGATCCCAACCACCTTATTTGAGAACCTAGGAAACTAGAGGGCCTAATTAATGGACCCTATTTAAGGGATGCTCAAAATTTGAGTTGAAAGGTGAGTTGATCCAAAAAGAAGGGCATTGGAGCAAATGGAGTCAAATGGTGGTAAGAGGAAGTTAAAGAACTCAAACAAGGAGGAGCACTTGAAAATTTGCCCAAGCAATAAAGAGAGTAAGTGAGGTTGCCTCCACCATATCCCCATCTTTAGAATATTCCATCCCCTTTACCTATTCACTCCTTCCTTCCTGTGAGAAAGAGAGGGAGTGAGCGAGTGAGAAGGCTAATGGTAGCGGCAGAGAGGAAGAGGATGAGGAGAGGTGACTAGGAGGGATTCTACATCACTAGGAAGAGGATAAACACCTCCATTGCCTCCCTTTACTCCCACACAAAGGTAAATCCCCATCCATTTTTGGGTTCTCTCTCTCTCTATGTTTTTGGGGAAAAGAATGGCTTGTATGCATGGTTTTTGGAAAGATGTGGATGATCAGAACATTGTTTAGTGTTGATATGCAAGTAGGAAGTCTAATCGTGGGTTTCTGTTGGTGTGGATGTTGCTCCTATAGGTTGGTGTGCTACAATAAGGAGAGTTGTAGCTTGAAGTGAAGGAGGAAGGGAGCTTGGTAGTAGCAACCTCTTTTCTCAAATATGAGGTAGGCCAAACTATTTGTCTTGATTCGAGTTAATGGAGTCATATTTCAAAGGAAATGCCAAGGTGAAATCTTGTATTTCTCCTAAATTATGTGAATTGAGTGGTGGTAGTGTAGGAGGCCACCTTTAGTTCATGAAAATGGGATTGCATGCCGAGGAAATTAGGTTTAGGGTTGCTAGTTTTGATGCTCAAGGTGATCTATGAGTGTTTGGCAACATCAAAAGGGGTTTAAAGGGTGTTTTGATGCTCTTCCCTAAGTTCCCAGGTGATTGGAATGGGGTAGAGAAAGGTGTAGATGGGTGGAGTGCGCAGACACCCATCAGGCATCATCTAATTTTGTGATCAAACATTTGATGGGATGCCACTTGTCATTTGATCACAAAATCAAAGGGTTGCCAGAGGGGACATTTTCCTCCAAGACCATGATGGTTACTATTTTGGATGTCTGACAATATTGGTAGATGTCTAATACTATAAGGAGGGGTGTCTAATGGCTGAATCAAATGAACCCTATAGTGAGTGCACTTCTAGCCTAGAAGTGTGAGCCATCAGAAGTCGATCCTAGACATCTAATGGATACGCTATTTGGGTCATTTCAATAGAAGGCCCAGGCAATGTCTAGCAAAGAAAGCGAGTGTCCTATTTTACAAGAAGTGACGTCTGATCAGATAACCAGACGTATGATAAATGTGCCTAAACGTCTGGCAATGGGGCAGACGTTTGAGGAGAAAGGATCAAGAAGGGTGACCCTAATATTGCATAGGTTGACATCTGATTTAGACGTCAGGTGTCAAATGAGGAATGATCAAATGTCAGACTAGGAGTATAGATGTTTGATACTGCTGTATCAGTCTGGTACTGATTCTGACCTCAAGCCTGGTCATGTGAAAAGTTGTAAGTTACCATTAGGAGGGCTCAAGAGCGAGTGCTCGAAAGGCAGATCAATAGGGAGTCATGATGATGTCTCTACAGGGAATCATCTGATATATGCATATAGAGACATCATCATGATATATGCATGTCAGCGACCAATCTAATATATGCATGTCACTGACCAAATAAATCTCCCTTGAGGAAGGGAGACACCGTAACCACTCATGAGATCAACATGGATCAAAGTACGAGAGATTGGACCTCGAGTATTAGGTTAGGATGGCTGATGAGTATGTCGGATCACAGGAGAATTCACGGGTGGAAGGCAACTCGGTAGAGTGCGGGTTAAGCAGCCAATGGTGTTGTCTAGGGGGTGAGGTCACCAAGGGTCAGGGAGTTAGGTGTCCACAAATGTTTGTTGTAAATAGTAACTGACCATGGTTATTTCTGGCAACTTCTGGACCAAGGCTTAGGATGTACGCTACTGGAGGCCAAGGTAGCCTAAACCTCGAACCTTAGAGAAGGGAGTGTGCAAGAAAAATCTACCTTGAACCCCCATGAGAAAGGCTTGATTTTCTGGTTGGCTAGAGAACACAAGTCATGTTGGGAATGGAGTCGTGATAGCTTATAAATATAGTGATGTCTGTGGGTATGCACGTGTAGAGATGCAAAGTTTATTATGTACTCATATGCATATGTAAACAACTAGCTAGGGCCCTATTGAGTCACTTGACTCACACCTATACCGTGATCTATTTTCGGGACAAAATGCTGGGAGTGTGAGTCCTTGACTGTCACCGCACCCAAGCTGTGTAGAGGCATGCACATCTCCTATGGGAGTGACTTGAGCTAGCCAGGATCCTTCATCCAACTCCGTAGGAGAACGAGGCTGTCTTGGCCAATACAGGCGGGGAGGAGTTACTCCAGATGTGCATTCGAGAGCTGATTGGTGTCATGCTAGACATAGTAGACCACCTGAACCAGGGTGGCATAGCATAATGGCAAACAACAGCTATTGACTTCTTTTCTTTTCGGTAATTTTTAGATAGAAAGTAGGTTGACTTCCTTTCCGTTGTTGGACCACCCCTTTTTTCATTATATATATATAGTCCAAAGGCATGTAATCATTAATCTTTGATTATGATGTTAAAAATGCAAACGATATCTATGATCCGACTCCTATAGTTATGTTGTAATAATGGTATGACATTATGTGATATTATATGATATGATGTTGGTGCATGATGTCATGCATGTTTCCTTGGTGGTTGTTTATAGTTTTCTCTCCTTTGACCTCATTTCCGCATGTTTCTACTGGTAGATGTATCGTGCCATCATCTATATGTGTGTGAGTACAAGTACAAGTATGTTGGAAGGGTAGGTAAATTACAGATTTATTGGTTGCTATAGGTCATTGGATCTAAAGCGCCACATGGTGAGAAACCGAACTCTCTCTGTGCGTAGAATTATCATATTTTTATATAGGCGTAAAGGGAATTGTCAATAACCAACTGCCTGATTGACATAAGTATAAGGTTCAATCAACGTGAAACTATATATATAACCGAACCGGCCGAATGAGTATCAACTTTTCAATTTGTAATCGATAAACGTAATATCCGGAATAAAGCTATCATATTCCTGGGAGGGTTGTACACATTTTTGTGTTGAAAACTACTTTCCTAATGACATTAATCTTGCTAAAATTTTGCTAGAATATATACCTGTGACCATGTCGTGTATCTGTGTGGTGCTTATTTATGTGGAAGAAGAACCTATCTGCCAGAGGATAGACGAAGAACGCTTTCCAAGCATTTAACAAAAAAGAAAGAAAGAATAGATGAAGAGTACTCACGTCAGGCACGGAAGAGCATCGCTGCAATGGCAAGATGATGTGTGAAAAGAAATATATATATATATCATTAGAATCATGGGAAAATTTGTTAGTTAATCTATGAAAAAGTAAACGGAGAAAGAGTTTTTTGTTTTTTTTGTTTTATATCTATAAATCCAATTGGATAAATAGAAGATAATAAGAAAAATTAAGACGACCGTGCTTACCCCCCCTCCCCCACGCTTGCAAGACCACCACACTGAGCCTCGACCGTCGACGCTGCCCGAGCCATCAATGGTCAGATCGTTAACGTATTGAAAGGCGATCCACCGGTCGCCGGCATCGGGCCATGTGGCTTTTGGTGCCACCAGATTCCCTTGAATCTAAATCCATATACACATGTAATTGCATGTATATAGTCCACAATATCATCCATGCATGAGTACGCACGTACGTAGGTACGTACGTAGAAGCAGTTAAAGAAATAGGATATATATAACTAATTGTTATAGATGATGCTCGGGAGGGTATATTCCATACGTTAAAGGTTACATGCATGCATGCATATATACGTACCTTGACATGGACGGGGGACTTGCAAGGGCCGAAGAAGGTGCTGGACTTGAGAAGGAAGGTTTTGCCTGATGGGATGACGAGAGTTGGAGAACGGGAATCATTGCAGGTTGCTCTCCAAGCACTCGAAAATTTCTGCCCACCCAAATGACAAGTTTAAATAATATATCAGATGTTAGGCCTCAACTTATTGTGAAATTTAGTTTCATGAAAAGTGATGAACCATCTCCCTCCCTCGATCTCTATATATGTATATATATATATTCGCGAGAGTTAACTAAGTAACTCTTATTTAACAGACACCCGGCCGGATGCTGTTATCTGTGGAGGTGCCCACTCCACTTCCATTTGGGTTCGTTTGAAAATTTAACCATCGATCTTGACCCATCTGTAATTTCTAGCTTGGAAGATCGAGGGATGGTTATATATATGTATATGCTGATGGATGGAAGGAGGACCATGGGGAGATGACGAAGTAGATATCACGTCACGTAGCTATATGTTCTGAAATAAGACGCACACCATATATATTCAAAATAGAGTCACAAACTTCGAATGCATTCATCCACCAATTTTTATGCCCAGATGTTTAAACGTGTTAGTATGGGTTTTGCCTGAAGCCTATATGCTTAAAAGCAAAATAGTCATGGTACAACATATATCCGTCCACAACGTTCAATTTTCTTACTAAATGTAATTATGCCCAGAGACCGAGAAACTGGTAAACAGAGAAATAGACATATAGGAAGTCACTAAGTCCACGATGTTAATAGCGAATAAAGGGCGTATATATATCATGGATAGATAATATTGAGTCCAAGGTATCAATTAATTAATAGAGAATAAAGGTGGAGCCTCGGGCCTTATTTGGCATGGGTTTAAATTGAATTTTAATCCTACGTGTCAGTATAAACGTTATAGTATATGAACAGTGTAAAGGTATGCAAATACTTTAATTCTCACCTATCATATTTATCATCATCTATCACATCTATCCTTCACTAATCATATATACATCCACTAACTCTCTCACATCCATCACATCTACCTCCCATTAACCCACTCACAATATAAATAAAATCAAAACTCAATAATATCATATCAACTCAACTATCACATCCATATCCACTAACCTTTCCCTTACCTATCTACTTATTCATCCTTAAGATTTTCTCAATTCTACCCAATCTTAAACTTTAAAGATCTACCAAACAAAACCTTAAAGAATTATTCTATATGTCAAATAGAAAACAATCCATAAAAGTTAAAACATGGACGTTCATATATCTTTTAGGGATAGAAATGCTGAATTTATTATTGAGGTAGGGTTATTTGCTACATTCTAATTTGTCTTATGTGCCAACGAAAAAGAGAATATGGTGCAAGTAAAAAAGGAAAGATTTAATATGTAATATCTTGATTTTTTTAATGTAAATTTTCTATAAATATATAATTAGATGTATGTATTATGGAATAAATATGGTTATGAGCTATTATGGGAAAGGGGGAAAATAAATTGATGAATAAATATTTTTGAAAGATGTTTCCATCAAAATTAATGGCTAAAATAAAAATAAGTAATAAGTAGATAACCAATCTTTCCTATTAAATAATTAGTTGTCATTATTATTTATTACATGGATTCATTCTTCATTAAGTCATTAGTTATCAATTATATCTCTCTATATTTACTCCCCAATCAATAAATTGTTAATTGTCTTGCCATCATATTACACCATAATTGTATCATCCTTGAATGACAAGAGTCGCAATCATGGGCATCATTCAAGATTGTCATTTACCCATGATTACTCTCATTACGTCCTTCCATCTCTTTATATTTCTTCATTTCAAAATCCAACAACACTTCAACAAGTCATAAGCCTCTCCATATGTGGTCTTACTTAAAATCTTCTTCTCGAAAGCAAACATGGCCTCCATGTAAGGCTTTTTCCATCCAAGCTACCAACATGCTATCAATTTCACACCTATGTGATGGTTGAATCTGGATTTGATGCTAATTAAGGTGATGGATGTCGTTTGCAGCAGGATATACCAATGTTGTTGAATCCTTCATTGTCAACATCATTAGGAGGTAAGCAGAACTAAATCATGTAACCTATAGTTATTGCAACATATTCCTCCCATTTCTGTCATGACATTGATATGTAGAGAAATGTGACTCTGGTACTATAAACAAATACTATACCAACTGTATTTCATATAAGTGATCGATTTTTATACTTGTGCAGAAAATTTCAAATATTTCTTGGAGAACCATGTAAGATTTCTTTAAGATCTTATTGTTAAGTGTTCTTTTAATTGCATGGATTATATATTTCATATGTGACAAATGTATTACATTCATTCTCAAGTACATCATGATCTATTTTCTTCTTTTGTCTATAATTAATACGAATGTGTGTATAAGCATTAACTTACATTTGTACTTTCTTTTATATGAGTGAACAACAAAAATACAATGTAAAATGACAATTCTTATTAACATGCATAGTTAGACCTATTTCCAACGTTGGATTATTAGGATTATCGATATGAAAAAATGTTAGTGACATGTCCTCTTATGTCCCATAGTTAAGTGCAAGTAAATAAATAAAGTTAAATATGCAATCTCTTTTTCATTCTAACATTGTAATTAACCATTCTAATACAACAAACAATGACTCAAAGATGTTTGGTATTTTCTTTGACATGTGACAATAGTTGATAATGTAAATAGATTAGGCTTTATACATTCTTTAATGCTTGCAAATAATTTGCCTGGTATGTATATAGAAACATCCTACTTGATCTTAAATAGCTAATGTTTAGTCTTATTCTAATAAACTGTTATTAACGTATGATAGTGACACTTATGAGTTTGTAAATGAGATAACTAGGTAATTGCATATGCTTGAATGTAAGTTTTCCCAACTTGATAATAATACTAATTTTATTATAAGATCTTATAAGTCAAACTAATATTAAATATTGACCTCTTTTATGTATGTATTACTTGAATAATTATGAACATATCCCTTGGAATGTGTGATGATGAACTAAGTACATGAAAACTAATGACTATGTAATATGCTTCTTTTCTATAGGTATATATGGAAGTTATACGATATATAAGATATCGGTATAAATAAATGAATTAAGATTAAAGAGGTGTGTACATTTGAATATGGCATACAGAAAAAAAAAGATGAAATCAATATTTATAAAATACTAAAATAATTGAAACTACAAGAATAAACTTTTCTTGAAAAGTATGAAATTATGATTCATGAATATGTTAAGGCACTGACTCAAAGGAATCTCGTGGGCCTTAAGAGGGTCAACGCCTTACGGGGGCGTATGGTTTTATGAACCACGGTGGCAAAAGATAAGTCTACCTCAATTGTAGCTACATTAGCATACATGTTATTGTTTCATGAACTGCTTGTGCCGGCGGTTAAGCTATCAAAGCCACCTTTTCTTTAAAAAAAAAGAAAATAGGAGCAATTTTATTCATCCCCCGCTCCCAAGAGGCGAGGAAGAAAGGGGGCAAGGAGACTAGACCAAAATCTACCCCATACATAAAAAAGAAGACCACGACTCGTGGCCTAGTACAATAAGCAAAAGTAGAGGGGTTACAAGGGGGCAATATAAGGCATTTGAATGTGATCCAACTTGATAATGCCCACAATATTGAGAGGGAGCTGATCTAAGCAGTAGAAACATCACCAGTTGCCATCTCCAAGGTCCACAATCCTAGAAGCAACCTCATTGTCAAGCGGATGGACATAGAGGAAGGAGTGGATCCTGGAGGAGCACTCATGAAAAGAAGTGAAGAACTTTTTAATCTACCACGCAACCTGAAGCTTACCAGACCACTAGTAGTAAAGCAAAACTGAATCCATTTCCAACTAAAAAGAATCATCAGAAAAGCAGGAGATAGCATGGATGATGGCTCTAATGATAGCAGCCTTAGAGGAGACACCAACAAGACTATCAGCCGCAGCCATAATGAAATTCCCCAAAGAGTTCCTAACAATCCAGCCATAAACACAATGATCCCCCACCCTAGAAGCAGCAGCAATGATTTTAAGGCCCTGAGAAGGGAAAACCCAGCTAAGGGAGAGGTAGGAGGGGTGAGAGGACTTAAGCCAATTTGCCATCTGAAGGTTCCTCCAATGTTTACCAAGTAAAAGGTGGAGCATAGCAGGATTGAAACCATCATGTTTCATAGAGTTGCGGATCCACCAAACGTTATACCAGATGAAGCACATCAAACCCTAAACAAACTTGAGCGGGTAAAAATGGGAAGGGTTCAAGATGATGTCGAGAAAGAGGGAAGGGTCTTTGAAACCTAGGTAATTCTGGTTAAAGGTCTAGGTGAAGATATCACGAACCAGGTGACTATCTAAGAAGAGGTGAGGGAGAGTTTCAAGCACAAAATTAGTAGGGTAATAGAGACATTTGGAAGCAATGGGAATCCCTAATTTCATAATATTATCATCAGTGGGGAGACCACCCTTAAGAAGCTTCCAAACAAAAAGAGAAATTCTAAGAGGCAGCTTGAGCTTCCAAAAGGGCATAATAGAGGGGTCCATGGGAAAGGAGTGGAACATCAGGTGATAAGCCAAAGTGACATACAAGATTCCAGAAGAGACTGGAGTCCAGATCGACAAGTCCTTAAGAGAGTCTAAGTGGAGGTTGGAAATCTCGGCAATCAAAATAAGAGGGATGGTAGAGCAAAAAGGAGCACTAGAGAGCAAAGGGAGTGCTTTACGAATGGAGATCTAGGAGGGAGTAGAGCCTTTAGGAAAGAGAGAGTGGAGAGGTGAGTCACCAATCTACAAATCAAACTAGAAGTCAATGGAGCCTTCATGGACCTCCCAGCGAATGAAAGGATTCAACTCCTTATGACTTTGAGAAGCGGACAAGATCGAAGGGGGAGGGAAGACTCTGAGATGGAATTGCCAAGCAAAAGATCCCTCATAGAAGTGGTAGGGGGAGTCTCAAAAAAAGATATTCCAATCTCTTTTCAATCTCAAGGCCTTAATGAAAAGGTTTAAGTCAAGGATGCCAAGGCTAGCAAAATCTAAGGGATGCGCAGTAGAGCTCCAAGAAATCCAGTGGTGGTAAGAGCTATGATCAGAGGAACCCCAGAAAATGCCAGCAAAAAGAGCATGTTTTTTTTCGAATAACAAACTTAGGAACCTCAATGGCAGAAAGTGTATGAATAGTAGTAGAGGTCAAGACATGCTTGATAAGGAGAAGTCTAGCAGTAGAGGAAAGGAGGTGGGCCTTCTAACTAGCAAGTTTGGATATGACTTTGTCCACAACGGGATCGAAATAAGAAGTCTTGGCCCTACTAGAAAAAATAGGATAGTCGAGATAGGTAAAAGGGAAGGAGCCCAATTTAAAGCCCAAAATAAACAAAATGCGGTCTCTAGGGAAGGAGGAAAATGCCGACCCATAAAGTAGAAGCTTTTAGGAAGACTGACAGATTGTCCCATAGAAGACTCAAAATCTCTCATGAAGGAAGCCAAATTGCAGATGGAGGAAAGGTTACCATTTGTAAAGATAATGATATCATCCGCATAAAAAAGGGGAGGAGGGGAGGTGACGCCTCTTTTAACTAAGTTGGGATGAATTTTGCCAAAAAAGGCAAGCTCCTTGATACCTTGAATAAATGGTTCCATGAAAATATCAAATAAGCCATCAAAGCCACCTAATGATATGTGCACTAAAGCAAATATCTCTATGCAAAATGGTTTAATAAAGCAAACCATTGCCATGAAATTGTTATGAAATACAGTATGTACATTAAAATAAATGTCTATATGCAAAATGGTTTAATAAAGTAAACCATTGCTATGAAATTGTTATAAAATACAATATATGCACTAAAGGTCTATATGCAAAATGGTTTAATAAATGAAATCATTACCATAAATGTGTTATTAAATACCATGCAATAAATCATTTATAAACGAATATTGGCATAGAAATGTCATGGCATGTGTTATGAGATGAATTTCTTTTGAATGTAGTTACGAAATCATTGATAAAGTTATGGAATATTTTTATGCGTTCAACATTGTCATTGGAGCATTGTTTGTATAGAAAATGAAGTACAATTACGCAAATTTCTATAAGGGAAAAGTTATGAATTTCTTATATTTAAGTAAACTTTTGAAGAGTATAAGTTTATAATATTAAAAGATTGAATGATTACATGAATTATGACATTAATGATGACTTATTGCTTGTGTTATTATGAAAGAATTATTTATGAAATAATGTCCTTCATATGCTATATGTTATCTTTTGTTTCATAAAAATTTAAGGCAACAATGTAATATAAAACACCATTATGACTCATGCCTTTTATATAATGGAAATTAAGTTCGGATGATAAATTGTCATTATTTTTTATAATGTACAATTGGATATAGCAAGATATCTATTGGAATTATAAGATTATGTTATTTAATTATGTTAAAGGTTTTGGATCATTAATTGTTTCTTTTAATGTTAGTCCCTATAATTACTAAGTTTCACAACTCATAGGTTTCATCTGAAACCCTACGGAATCAGGCATCGTAGGTTCTTTGCAAAATTTAGATTTTTGCTATGGTGTACCAGTTCAACTATGCAAATAGAAGTATGTGATCTTTATCGAAATTTATAATCACTAGAACTTTACTTTTAACTATTGTTAAGTTATTATTTTTAATCTCTATGTTGCATGATTCGATAAATACAAATACTTTAAAAAAAAAAATTTCTATACAAACATATGTCGTTACATAATATATGATCGAGCTTTAGCTTTCAAGTAATTTGAATATATATCTATAAGACGGCTATTAACTATAAAACAACCTAATTAGTTTTATATAACAGATTAGACCGTACCAATGAACCAAGCCTGTGCAAGGCCTGCAAGTGGGTCAATGCGGGTTTAAAATGATGAATGGATTGGGCCCACGATTAGGAGTTAGTTGACATTTTCTGTAGCCTTAGCTTGACCTGATCGATTAAAAAGAAAAAGGAAAGGAGAGACTTAGGGGGCTGTTTGGATAGGCCTAATCTCTTCGATCGGGTGCTTTGAAAGTCATGTACCATGACTTTTCTAATTTTAAACTTGCTAAACACAATTTGCTACTTTAGCTATAAATTACAGCTTGCAGCAGATTTATTTTGTTTTATAACGGAATTTCTATAGGCAACCCAAAGTTGCTTCTCATAATTGTAAATTTTTAGATCATCTCGAAAGTCAAGCCCAAAAAGTATTTTTTATAATAAGCAAAGTGCAGCATAGTTTCGTATAAACGTGTCCCTGATGGGGGCAAAAGAATCGAAAAGTTTAACCCCTGCCCCTCCTTCCCACTCAAAAATCTATAATCCCTCAATCCTCATCTCATGAGCAGCATATGATCACCAATAAAATATGTCATTGCTAACTTTTATTTTGTAATATAACATGCAAAAGTTGTATACAAAGAACAGCTTCGGTCGTTCTTAAGTTACCAAATACATGAATGTGAGAACTCCGTGATCTATATACATACACCTATTGTATAAAATTTAAAGACCAAAAATTTGTGACATCCAAGGCTAAGCTGTAATCATCGAAAAAAATGAACCAACCGCCACCAAAGAGTTATATGGAACCTTAATCCATTAACATGTAAGAGTTCTTAGTATCGAATTCCACGCATGTTGGCAACATTTACCTTCTAAAAACACAAAATAAAAAGGCTGAACTAGCTAACAAAATAAATGAACGAAAAATCTACCTTGGAGTCATCTGTCTTTCCATCCCCAACGGCTCCAAAATCTACTACATTATAATCTCCCACAACACTAATAGCCGAATGTGCGGCGAAGAATAATAGCGAAGCCAAGATGGCGGCGTTCCCCTGAAAGCGAAGATGCGTAATACAGTTGTTACAAGGGAGACCATCAGAGACCAATTTGCTATCATCGATCCTCTCCACAATCGAGAGGAGAAAATTACATCGAAATTAATTTTCTGCAGAATCCTCACCATATTACCAGTAGGCAATCACTTTGAAACGAGCTTAGAATAGGAGAAGGAATTGAGCAAGTGACCTCCTTTCGTTAGTGGACATATATGTATTGGGATTGGGATGTGAGAGAGAGACTACATGACGCGTACCTGCCTAAGATTACGTATGGTATATAGATATAATCATAAAGATAATTTAAGGATTGCAGTAATGAATTTCAACAATGGGATGTCCGTGACCCTAAATGGATTTCTTTTCTATTTTTATGCGAAAGTTGGCGAAAATAATAAAGTCTAGGCAATTAGTGGGTTTCCTTTCTTGCGCTGTCTCGCTACGACATGGGAATTAATGCTTCATGCACGATGTGTTGTAGGGTGGAATCGTTTGGTTGTCCGAGCGTAAAATCTATCACCATCTTCAAACTGACGTTTCTGACGTCTTACCAAATCAACAGGATTCACCAATTGGCATTTAAAGAATTGCCATTGCAAGAATATTTACCACATTTAATATTACGCAATGCCAAAAAAAAAAAAATCGTTACCAACTCATTGCCTTACGTTATGAAATCCCCCTTCCAATGGCCCTCCCGTGGTTTCTGGACTTTCAGAGTAGTTTCTGAAATTTTCACATGCTTAGATGAACACCCGAGGGTCGTTGTGAAAGTTTTCTAGACCTCAGGGATTTCTTCACAATTTCCGCACACTAATTATAGTGTCAAATCACTGTGGGGGAGTTTTCCAAAACTTTAGGGGTCTTGAAGCAATTTTTGTGCAACAAGCCCTTGTAGGGATCCCATACAAAATTCCCATTTCATGTAGGGGGTTCTCTACACTTATTCCACCCCTTTATTCTTTAAGTTAGGAACCCCCATGAATAAACTGAAGTTCGAGGTGATTTTTACAAATTTTTCCAACCCCACTTTATCTCTAATGAACCCCTAAAACCCTAAAAACTTGCATATAAAACCCCCTTCAACCTTGGTTACTGTGCCCCCAATTCATTTCCTATTTCTCGAGGGGCACGCCACCCACACATGTCGGTTTACGAGATCGAAGGCGAGGGAGAAGATTCTGCTCATTTCCCCAGCATGCGGGCATCGAGGCGCTGTGGCATGCGTTGTGTGGGACTGGTTGGTCTAACTCGGTCTGGATCGATTTAAATAGACCAGTGAGCATTTTCAGATCGATTCACAATCTATTTGACCTCCAATTTATGCAAACAAGGTATCGCTGGAAAACTCTTGCGATTCTCCATCATTTAGAACCCTATTAACACTATTTTGAACTCGTTTGATATACTTAAAATCTAGTCAAAGATACTAACCCTTGGTTTGACCTAGGTATAGCCTCGAGGACGACCCAACACCCACCGAAGTTGCAAACAAACAACCCATGCCTCGTTTTCACCCTGAAGGATTGAGGTAGAGTGGTCTCCTTCCACTAATCCCTCTTGGGTAGTTAAGTGAATGTTACAAGTTAAAATGAGCCAGTTGCAACTTAAAACTTTGCAATATTATCCATGCCATGAATTGACGAATGCATGCCCCAACCTAGCTAGCATGGTGGTGGTTATAACTAATTTAATGGCCAATCACTCACCTTAAGTTAGACTGAATGTATATATATAGATGTGTAAACTTACTAACGAGCAAACTAAGAGAAAGTGCTTGAACCCTAGGGAAATTAGAAGACTAGTTTGTTTGTGTGGGAAGCTACGACTACACACTAGTTAGCAAACAACATTAGAGATGAATCTAAACCTTAAGGAAGAACTAATTGCTGAAAACTTGGCAACTATTGAGATCAACGAATGCCGATTAGAAACCAATTAGGGAATCTCCTTGAACCCTAAGGCAAAATAGCGATACTTTAAGCATGAAATGGAAATCTTGGGATTCATAATGAGACAAAAATGAGAATGTGGGGCTGCGACCAGCCAAGTAGGTATTAACATTTTGGTATTAGTGTGAGGGATGAGGTGGCCCTCGAGTGCACATGCACCGAGGAGAGCTAACTGCCCCATTGTGTGGGGAGGGAGTTGACATATATGGGTAGGGACCTAGGATAAGAACAGCTTTTCTGCACCGACTCCTGTTGGGCCCACGTGGGGTCAACCAGGATAATCAGGCGAGGGTGCGAAAACTTATTAAGGGATACGACCCCTTAGTTGTTATGTGTCCCATTGTTAGTGTGCACCCGTTAGCGGAAACGACTAACCACGTGCTAGTGCGGGATAGCCCCCTGTGTGTTTATCACATGCGTCATAGTCACCACTATGTTGCGATCGTGACCCCAGGGTGATTGACCAGGTGTAGGACGAACACGGGGTACTCTCCCGACTAAGAGAGCACCACGTGTGCGTCATGCATCGTGGGGATACCACGACAAGATCATTTTGTTAAAGAACATATGAATAAATAGGAAATATGACCCTATGCTAGTATGCGTTGAGAATAAAATAACATGTAATTAATGGATCATTAAATTATATTAAATGCTTGCAGAACCTTTTTTTTTCTTTTCAATTTTGCTTACAAATTTACCGTAGTCCTTCCACTCTATTCAACTTTTTGCTGACGTCTACTATTTGTATCCAGGTCATGAGACTGAGAAGCCTACCCCACCAACTGTAGAGAGAGTTGGGCCCAATCGAGCCCAACCTTAACCTTAGCTGTCATTCTTTCTGTTGTAGTATGTTCTTATTTCCTATTGTAGTGAGTATCTAGATTTGGATCTACTAGTTTTTGTTTCCTTGCTGTTATCATCTATTGTGATAGCTATGTTAATACACTACTTTTATCTTTTGAAATGAATGCTAGTGCATGGACTTTTTTCTTTTCCTTATGTTTAATTATTTTCTTGCTATAATGCATGTGTGAAAATGTTATAATTTGATTTATTATTTGTTATACGACTAGGTAGTGGGATAATTGACGTGGTCCGACCCGATTCCCATGTAGAAATGGATTGGGTTGTAACACATTATGTGCTTGTGACAACTTCTGCTGTCGTGATCGAAGATTAAGAATTAATTAATTGAAAAAAGAAATTGTTCATATTATTTTGTAATGTTGGATTACTCATTAAACTAAAAAGATCAAGAGCATAACTTATGGATCAAATGTTATGTCCACCACATTCACACTCCCCCCTCCCCACCCAATCAACAAAAAAAAAAAAAAAAAGGAAAAATAAGAGTACAAATAATCTCCTTTGACAACAAATAATTGCACTAAAAAATGGAACATTGCACTTAAAATAAATCTTCCCATATTAAAAGGAAATAAATTTCCAAGAGTTATTTTTTTATCAATTAAAAAGCCAGAAACCAAGTGTCAGCATTGGACAACCGTAGGTATGTCCTCTTTGTCTATATATCTTCTTTTGCTTTATCAAGAAGCTCGATTCCATCTTTGCCAACTTCTTTTAAGGCTCTAGTCCTAATGGTTACACCCACCATTAAATATGTATCTTGGAACTCTATTTGCCTTCCAAAAGATAAGGATGATCTTGGGGTTTGTCATGTCTCTTACTTCACATTCTCTTCAAGAGTTTCCCTTTTCTTCTTTCTTTAAGAATCTTTATGGGTTTACCTTACCTTCTTACCAAAACCTTCCCACCCGTTGTAGAGTCCTTTGGGATACTTATTTAAAAATGATCAATCACATTGTTCAAGATATCTAGCAAGTTGTGATTGATTTCTAGAGTGACTATTGGATCAGAGACTATCCTCTTAGAATGCATCTCCTCGATACTCCCATTATCCCTAGGATCATAGTCTATGACTTACTCTCCTCTACGCCTTCCTCTCCCTTATTTAACTTGCTCCCTTATGACTCGCAGTTCAAAATTCTCAACACCAACCTTAATAGTTCCCTGGATATCCCCATCTAGAAACCCACTACCAACATGACTTTACAATTTCCTTTATGCATCACCATGTTTTGAACCTTCAATGTCAAATTCAATGGTTTTGCAACCTTTGGTCCCTCCACATGCCCCATCATTTTTCCCTCTTTATTTGGCACCTTACCGAAGCTAAATTGCCTACCGATGACCAAGTTCATGTTGTCCTTCTCAACCCTCTTGATGTTAATGTTGTCCTTCTCAACCCAAATGTAAAACCCTTGATTATCTCTTCCTTACCAGTCAACTCAACATAGAGGTGTTCAATTGGATTAAACAAAAATATCCCCATAACTTGACCTTCCTTGATCCCATTGATATCTTTTCTTCTAGGTCTGATTCCACCACAACTAAGCACAAGGGTGGGCTTTGTTCCTTTGCTTGGTATACCATTTGGTGGATTAGAAAGGAAGTTAAACACGATTCCTTTCTATTTCATGGAATCTCGAGATTCTTGGATGGGTTATGGGCTATGTTGGATTTCAAAGAGTAGGTCAAGGCTAATAATGGCACCCCCCTTGT
Organism: Thalassia testudinum; assembly: GCA_037157565.1. Lineage (NCBI taxonomy): Eukaryota > Viridiplantae > Streptophyta > Magnoliopsida > Alismatales > Hydrocharitaceae > Thalassia > Thalassia testudinum. The sequence goes on along the minus strand of JAZHRO010000015.1, from coordinate 14,877,608 downwards.
GCTTAATTGGATGAGACCTACTATTGGGCTTAAGTTAAACATTGCCATTACCCAGAAAGTTAATAATGTGTGTTTGGGCTGGGTCCTTAGCGATAGCGAGGGAATCCTTGTCTATGCTACCAATGCTATTTCTAAACCTAATCCTAGGGGGATTCTCATCATTCAAATTATTCACCATGCAATTTCAAATTGCGGCAATCTTCACACCCACTTTCATATTGAAATTGATTCCTCTCTAATAACTTACTAGTGGGCAAGCAAGATCCTAATACCATGGAACTCCAAGGTTTGGTTTGCTACTCTTAAGGAGTTTTTTACATTTATCTCCTTTGTTAAGCTGGTCCACAGGTTGGCGAATTCTCTAGCCACCTAGATTTCCAAGTTGGCAAATAATGATTGTGGTGGTTGGAATATCAACTCCAAGTTTCAATAGCTTCCTACCAATGTTCGGGGTTCCATTTACTTAGATACTATTCAAATGTCGTACATTCACCTCTAACTTGCTTGGTCGTGTCCCGAACTGTTGATCAGGTCGAACTGGCCTTCACTTGAGTTTTTTCCCTAGCATGAGTGACCATTCTAGTTAGTGATTCAATTCATTGTGACATGCCATTTACATGGGCTTTCATGAAGTCATCGTTATTCTGGTTTTCTATTTTGATGTTGGTTGTGTTGTCTACTCAATTTCTCTTCTGTTTCTTCTATCTATCCTAGGCCATGAGTCATGATCCTTTTGCTTTTGTGTTGTACTTGGTAGGTTTGGTCTTATCTCCACCCTCCCCATCTTTTAAAGTCCACTTTGTCTAGGTTAAAAAGTCCACTTTCAAGTGTTTAAATCATCATATTTCTGGTTAATTTTGCTAGGGACTAGCAAAAGTTTGGCTTGGGGGTATGATGAGAGGCTCATCATGGCTTCTAATTACCCCTAATTAACTTGTCTTCCTAGTTAATTAGCTAGGAATATGTAAATATATGGGTTAATTATAGAATAAGGGATAAAACATTAACGGACTCTAAAATAAGTTAAAAATGCTATATTATTATCCAATTAATATTATTAATAATTTAATTAATAAATGGACTCGAAATATCATTAACTATTTACCTAAGTAATGTGTTAATTAACTTAAGCATAAATTATACCTAAGTATATAATAACTTAAGCAACTTTACTTAATTAAATAAATTAAGCTAAAAAGGTCAAAACGTAAATCCAAGGTTTAAATATATTATTTTTCTAATTTATAATCATAGATAAAAAGTTGAAAAAGATTTAAATTAAAATAAGCCTTAAAAACCTTAATTTACATTTTAGTCCCAAAGTTTTATTTCAATCGAGTCCTTCTTCTTCACTTAGGTCCTTAGTTTTTATTGCATACAGGTCCCTGTAAACATCTTCTTCCTCTTCATTTCTTCTTCAGCCTCTTCGACGGCTGACGACAGGAGGTATCTACACCTGCTGATCACCGTCCATCTGACGTCCTCCCTTCCTTGCCAAACTCCTAGAGCTTACACTGACCACCCTCTTCTCATCCATCGGTCTGGATGATGCTTGAATCCTTATTAGGGTTTGAAGTTAACTTCACCGGTGTCGGAGAAGACGCCGGTGGTTACTTCACACCTAGACTTCTTTCCGTCCAGATTCACCCTCCTCAGCTACCATAACCTACAAATACCCCTCCACCTCTCTGATTTCAAGAGGTTAGCTCCCTTCCCTCTTCCCCCCACTGAGCTAGCAAATAGGATATTCGCTCCAATTCCGGTGACCATCCTTCACTTCCTCCGTCTTCCTCCATTCATCTTCACTTGCTCCTGATCCCCACCGTCTCTTGCTGAGTCTTCTGATGTAGTGCCGACGTCGGGTTTCATCTCTACGCTTCGCCTACACCCGCCGGACTTCTTCCTTCGCTCCTCTGATTTCCTCCTCTGTTAAGACCCATTGACGAAGATCCTATGCCCCCTTCGTCCAGGTAACAGTAGGTTAGGTAAGTAGTTTAATTAGAGTAGTTAATTAGAGTAGTTTAGTTAGATTTAATGCTAGATTTTCCGTCATCTTCCTCAGCTCCGGCAAGCTCTTTGAGCTTGACTGGAGCACTCTTTTATCTTTTGAATTCATTGATCACCTTCCTTAATCCTCCATGATCATCTCTGATAGTTCAATTCCCTGATTTTAACACCTAATCGCCCAATCCATCTCCACCTTCACCGGCTGCTTCTGTTGTCCATGGCAGAAGTATCCGAGGGCAATTCACCTCCATTGGGGCCCTCCATCACTTAATCATCATCTAAGGGCCCTAATCCTCACCTTAATTTGATTAATAATCAACTATAACTAAAACGCTAAAATACAGTCAACCTCCTGAGCTCGCTATCAATGGCGGCTCAAGAGGAGTGTATCCACCTAATCAATCACCTAAACACCTTCGCCACACTCCACTGATATGTTCTCTCCACTCAATTGAGTGAGAGAACATGTCCTGAGTTCCAGCGAACTCAGGTCATAGTTCTTATGAATTTGATGCTTATCTTTCAGTATAATCAATAATTGAAGAAATTAATGTGTTCCTGAGCTTCCTTGTGACCTCAGGAGACTTTTTAGATCTTCCATGGCATGTTTTGATGATGTTTATAATCTTTTAGCCATTGACTGGACTCATCGGAGCTCCGACGAGCTACGGTGAGTAAAAATGCACTCTTCAGCCTATGGAACTTCCTGAAAAGCTCCAGATCACTTAATTGAGGTTCAATGATTATTCTGTAGTGTTTAATTTGAAGTTTTAAAGATTGGAGTTAGATTTAGACCTCTGTCTTCTCCAACTCTGGCAGAGTTAGAGAAGACTGTCTATTAGGGATAAGCTTAATTTTAGAGGTTTAGAAGCATCAGACGAATGCCTTGAGGTCAGATTTGAAGACCTTTTACTCAGATAGGCCTTAGTTTGTTCTGTCAAACAAACTAATTTTAGAGCTCAGGCGACAGACCTGAAACCCTAAGTTTCTAGGTCAAAACTACTTCGTGAGACCCTGAATCCACTCCTGAGATCAAATAGAGATGAATTGAAGTGTTAATTTTATCTGAAAATGCTTTATGAAGAAAGTCAAATATTGAGGTTCAGTGGTCAAAATTAGGTCTGATTGGATGATTCATACACCAAATAGAGGAATTGATGAGATCAAATGACTTCTGGGATGATTTTAGATGGATTGGATTGGATTTGATTTGAATGAATTTTAGTTAGGATTTTAGATGAATCCAACTTCTGTTCAGTTTGAGTTCATTTGAACCCAAAACTGGCCTTAGTGTCGTTTTGATGAAATTTAAATGTAAACACTGCCCAGATAAAATCCTAACAACCTTCTAAGGTTGTTAAATTTGATTCAGCTGCTCTTAAGCTGACTGTTAAGCTTTTCAGAGCATGATTTGAAGCTGTGAAGCTTCTGCTTGAAGCTCTTGAGCTTCTTCACCTCCCAGAAGCCTTTTTAGCACCTTCTTCCTTCACCATTAGACGTGGAATTAACTCATGAACCTATTCAGAACCTCATCTGAGGTCAAAGAGCATGTCTGCAGGTCCTTAGACCTGAGAAACTCATCTGCAAGCCAAAATGGCCATGACATCCGCCAATTTTCACCCTTCAAATCAAAGGGTTAATTCTGTTCTCAGCATCAAATTGATGCTTCAATCCTTTAGAACTACTCTAGAGCTTTCCAACGAGCTATAGCTTGCTCGATTTGGAGCTCTGAGTCGGCCTGTGCCTCCAGCCAAAGTTTGGTTTGGAAGGGACAAGATTAGTCCCACATCAGTAAGATCAGCGTGCACCATGGAATAAAATGAAAAAGTGTAATGGGTTGTTCGGTCGTCAACGTAGAGCGCATAAAGAGCATGTGTGTGTGTGTGTGGGTGTGTGCGGTGCACGTGCCCAGGTGTGTGTGCGCCTGTAGGCATGCGAACGTGGGCCCGTGAGTGGGCGTGTGCATGTAGGCCTGGGAGGCCAAAGAATGTGCATATGTGATGATTAAACTGGAAATAAACCAAACGTAATAAACCAGGCTTGGACCCAATAGGGTCTGGCCCACCTTGAGAGGGGTGCTGCGTATCTCCGACTGGTCGTCCAAGCCGCCAACCATAAACCAAATTTTTGGTTCAAAACGTGGTTCAAATGCATAGTTAAGGTGTTGAAAGGAAAAGAAAGAAAGGAGAGTTAAGAAACTTAACAGAGAGGTGAAGAAGAGCTCGTGAAGCTAAAGGGAGAGGTAAACAGAGCGCAAAGGAAAAGAATAAAAAGAAAGAGAAGAGATGAAAGACTCGAGAAAGGTAAAAACAGAAGGTTAAAAAGAGAAGTAAAGAGCAAAGGTAAACACAGAAAGAAGAAGAATGAAGGCTGAAGAATGAAGAAGATAAATAAAGGAAAACTAAAAGTTTTAGATGTCTAATAGTTAAAGCTTATTTTTTAAGACGTCTTAGTTTTGTATTTTACTATAATACAATTTCTTTTGAGCTTAATTGATGAATAAGGTACTTGTACTTAATTGAATTTCTTTTTCTTACCTTAATCTTTTGTAAATGAAATGAAATTAGTAAAAATAAACATGTTTACTTATTCTTAATAATTGATCACATGTGTCAATATGTTTGACTTATGGAATGTTTCATGTCTTTTAATTAAATATCTTTTGTGCAAGATTCATGATCTTAAAGTATTATAAATTATAATTGTAATTGATTAAGTAGTAATTAATGCTTAGGATTAAATGGTGAATTAAATTAAGTTATACCTCCCAGTGAACGACCTGGACTCAACCAGTTAAAAAAGAATTAAAAATATAAAATGTTATGTTAGCTTGACCCTATATTACTCAATCGACATTAAATCAAGTTAACCTAAGTTATTTTCTCTTGCACTTAATTAAGCTTAATTAACTTAATTAACTGTATTGGGAAATTAAACAAACACTAATCAAAATAATTAAAATTACCACTCGAGAGGAGCGAGTCATCTCCACATGGAGGAATAAGCCTATCAAAACTCACACGAGTTAAAAACAAATGTTCACAATTAATTTTACAAAGAAATCAAATCAAAATCACTTTTTAATTTAGATAACAAGACATGAACAAGCTGATATTGCATTTACATGAAAGGAGGAAGTTCTCACAAAATCACCATATTAGAATATCATTAAATCCAAAAATATCCTCTCTCAATGGCACATGAATGTAAATTTTAATTCAATAGAAACACTGTTGCAATAGAGCAACTCCTTTAAGGAGCTACTGTGTGCATAAGACGGAGTGGTCGATCAGGAGGAGATCAACAGAGGTGGTTGGCTTCGGGTCGCATCTGGCGGTGGTGGCGACATTCCGTGGGGTGGCCGGAGACGACGAGGTGAAGGAGAGGAAGGTGGTGGGTGGCAGTGGGCTACAGCTCTATTTGCTGCTGAAGTTCGTGAAGAGGAGAGCTCCATGGGTGGGCGAAGGTACGAGCTGGAGGTGGAGCATGAGCTGGTGCTCGACGGTGACGTGCACGGGTCACGCACAATAGAAAGGAGGCACGACAGAGATTGGGTGGAGAGGCAGAGGCGAGAGCGGCAGCTCTGCTGGGCTACACACACAGCGGGTGTTTGGCACTGCTGCTGGCTATTGCACGCAAGTGGGGGGTGCGCGTGAGCTAGAGGCAAGGGGCAACGGCACCAATGGGCTTGCGTGTGAAGGAGGAGGAGCAGCTGGTGGCTACACACTGTGGAGGTTTGGGTTCCTTCGGCGGTGTGTGGTTGCAGAAACAGAGGAAGAAGAAGAAGAAGAAGAAGGAGAATGGTGATGGTGCGTGGAGGTAGTGGTGGTGTTGACGGTGTTGTGGGGCTGAAGAAGCACAGTGATGCAAGTGAGCTCTGGACGGCGGTGTGGCCTATCATGCCACACGCCCACGGTGGTGGAGGCTCATTGCTGTTGGGATCGTAAATCACGTATTTTGATTAAGAAAGGTCATAGTATAGTGAGAATTACGACTTAAACAAAAAATGGATATAACAAGACGATGAGTCTCAATCGATCTTAAGGAGGCGTTTAAGAAGCAAGATTTATTTTGATTTTATACTTGCTCAGAATTAGACCCCAGTTTCTAAAGTGCGAGTTAGAGATGAGTCAGTCACATTGTTTATGCGGAAAATGTGTGCGTGCGTCAAATATATCACGAATGTGAAACTGTGTGTTAGCATTTGCATGACCTTAATAATGCAATGACAACTAGTGGAAAATAAATCAATCGCTAATTCATTGATATCCTCGGGAACCAACATTTTGCTGCATCGAGATAAAGAATGTAAAGCAGGCAACTAATGATTTTATTTCTTCAAAGGAATATTGTCATTACAATCAGCTGTAGAGGAATGCTTGTACATGAAAGATTGAAACAATTCTAACTAGTAGAAATATTATGCATGCATGGATCTAAGATAGATTACGCATGCAGTCTCAGGGATGGAGGATACTACTATCATTAGCAAAAAATAATGTAGAAATTGAAACTATGAAGAACTCAACTAGCTAACAGAAAGCAGGCATTGGAGGTGGTCTCCAATGGCTGTATGGCCTAAGGTGGTGGGAAGGGAAAGAGGGACAGCCAAGGTGGTTGGCCAGCCTCTTGAGAAGGTGGTGGAAAGCTTCTTGATCTTGGACTTGCAATGGTGGAGTGGATGATGGAGGAACTCATGGAGAGGGTGCACATGAGATGGTATCCAAGATGGATCTCTTGGCCGTCCAAGGAGAGTCTTATATAGACTCTTGGGGTGGCTCATCTAAAGAGGTGTGGAACTCTCTAGAAGAGCTCCCAAGGTGGTCGTCCAACCCATTTGAAATGGGTCTTCAAGATCCTCATGTCATGGGTATGGTTGTGGACCCCTTGAAAGACTAAAAATAGTCTTCAAGGTGGCGCTATTAGGTGAATGATCTAGAAGTCTCTTGAGTGGGTAGCTAAGTGTGTGTGTGTGTGGGTGTGTGTGCATGACAATGTGGGTGTGGCTAAGTGGTTTAGGTCGAGTCCTCTTGGTCTAGGTGATTGGGTTTAGGTAGGTTTCTAGAAATAGGGTCATAAACCCTAATACTAAAGTGATAGGTGCAATTAAACTTATCCTAAGCTTAATTGAGTGGATGTGTACCTAGTTGGGATAGAAAGTATCCAATTAGGTCAGGCTTGAGTCAATTGGACTCTCACTGAGTCTAATTAGACTTGTGTTGGTTGAGGTTTGAGCTCAATTGGACTCTATGAGTCTAATTGGCTAGGTGAAGTGTGATTAACTTAGATCCAAGTCAATTGGGTTTAGTGAGAACCTAATTAGGTTCCTAGGAAGGTCTTAAGGTAGCGTACTAGGCTTAGGGCACCTTAATTTAGGTTCCCCAGGGTGCAGAATTGGGTTTAGGGCCTTAGTAAATCAAGATCTAAGCTTGATTTCAAAAACAGTATTTGGAGAGGGGTTCCAGAAGTCTGATTTATCAATCAGACAACTTTACTTCAAAATCAGAAGTCCAAAACTCTAATCAGGACGTCCAAAATTGAATCAGGGTGAAGTTTAGGTTCTATCTTGAAATTCTGCAAAAATTGGACATCAGACACCTTGTCTAGACATCCAATATTCTAACAGAATTGGGTTCTAGGTCTGCGGGTGGTGTCTAAGGATCCTAGACGTCTAACAACCTACCTAGACATCCAGATATGAGCTGGAATAGGGGTTTTGAGGTATCCTAGGCTAAGGTAACCTAATCTAAGAGTGTCTAGGGTTTAGGAAGGTCTCTAGGGCTATCCTAAGGCTAGGAAAGGTCCTCTGTTCTTCATAATTTAATTCCTACATTAAAATTCTACTAGTAAGGTAGTATACCTCATCCCTACACTAGGTCTTCATCTTTATTCCAGGGCTTCTGCTCCAACTCTGCTGCAACTCTAGCTTCCTCCTTTCTTAAGTTCCTACTTCAGGCCATCTCCTGAGCTTCTTCTTTCCTACAATCCAAATAATACACTAATCAATACATTATAGCATTATTTCATGAATATCTAAGTGAGACTAGAAAGATGCAATGTATGGTATTCATTCATGAATTACACTACAATTATGCTAAGTTCTAACTTAATTTAGGTCATTTAAGTCCTATGATTGCTATGCAATCATACTCCAGTGCCTAAATCTTGTTAATCCCTAGCAAATGTGAAACTAAGTTATCTACAAGTGGGTCACTAAAGGATTGATTACTTTTATCAAGTGTACACTAGAGATTCTTTTCCCTTTTGTTTTCATCCTAAAATCTTGAAATCCAGACAATTGTGAAAGTGCAACTATGTAGCTTATGCAACGGATTCACCTCTAAAGCCTGTACTTGACCCCTAGTAAAATTCTAGCAGGATAGGAAAAACTCTTCCGTCGCGGTATACAAAATATTCTATGATTTCGACCCCATCTTTTAGCTTAGGTAGAGAATGTTTTGAGTCAAGTAGGTTTGCACTTGGCGACTCACTCTCATTTGGTGCTACATATAGATTATTACTATAGAATCTAGATTTCCAAACTATAAAGTAAATCAACTTGGAGAAAAGTGAGGAAAACTATGCTCTCTTTGGTTTCTTTGTATTCACTCTCTTTTTTTTCTTTCTTTTTCTTTCGAGCTCACAATCTCACCAGATTTACGCACATAATCCGTATTTGGTGGTCTAACATGACATTAACACTTTAAAAAAGTTTCAATAACCCTAACATTAAGTCAGAATATCTCAGCCAGTATTCAAGCGGTCAGAAATACAAGAAGGTGAGTTACGGCCATATTTGGTGAATCGCAAATGTGGAGGGTAATACTACCTCAATGTAATTGAAATAACTAGTAAAAACTCTTTTTCTTTCTAAAAAAAAAAAAAATTCTCTCTGTCTTATGTATGTATGTAATTCTTTTCTTTTTTCTTTTTAAATGTCATATCAACACAATGCAATACTACACATGATATACGTGACTGTTATTCTAGAGGCATTATTGGGGATTGGTGGTGTTCAAGAGGATATCGGGTGATTTATTTGGTAGAAGTGTCTACTCTCGACACCGGGAAAGAAATGGATAGGACAGCATATTCCTGACCTTGATATCAAAACCCTCCTTCAGCCGAGGATCCATAAAGAATGGTCATAATCATCCACCTTAGTCCTAGTTTTATCAGAACTCGATTTCCGCATATTTTCTTTATTTGGTGACTCTCAAATATTCAATTAAGATTTATACACGGGAACCAGAACGAAACTATGGCTAACTCCAAGTATCATTACCTAATTATCTAAAATTCCAAATTCCTTACACTAATCTTAGAGCACTAGTACCACTCTACTCTCATCTAACACTATTTGGTGGATTTTCTAGAAGAAGGTTTCTCCTGACTTCCTAACCACTGTTTAGGGTTTCAGGAAAAGAAGCACTGCTTCTTCTCAACAAACTAAAGATGTTTACCGGTTTTCACAGTAAATCCATTGCAAAATCTACGTGTGAGTGTGAAAATTGTACTAGATTCAAGATTGCAGAAATCAACTAGAGGATAAAATCCCTAATGCAACCTCTTGATAAAAATCTTATTCATGGATGAAATATATATATATGCTATATACAATTAACCTCTTATGATTGTACTGTAATATTGTTCCCTTATCGGGTTAGCTTAGTCCTTACATTCAGCTTAGTCCTTAATTTAGAACAATAAGGTGGGTGAATGAGTAGGAAGTGGCTGTTGCGAACAATTTCTAGCTCCAATGCAAACATTGAAAGTGGAGTTGGTTGTTCTTAAATTAAGGACCCTAAAGTACATTTAACATGCTGCTTGGAGGTTTTTCTAAATGTTGGCACAAAAAATTTTTAGTTTTTCTGTATACTACCCACCCACCCCACCCCCCAATGCCTAAGTTCTTGCATGTCCTCATGCATGAATATAAATGAAATAAATTATGACAGGGAGTAAGTGGATAGAAATTACCTGGAATTGCTCCTGAATTGTTATTCAGCATAGGCCAACTTGATGATATGCAATATGCAGAGAAGTATGCGAAAGAAAATATGCTATGAATAAAAGGATATCAGATGCTATTTATAGATGCTGAGTTTAACGCCTCCAGCTAGACGAAAACTCAATTAAATAGATAAGTGATTGCATAAGAACAGGTCAAGAACAAAAGGAAGATGTGTTCGTATGCTCCTAAAATCAATGGTCCACAAATGCGAACCAATTGATTGTGCATTGATGAGAGCCTCATCATGAGCCATAACTAGCTCATTTTGACCTAACAAGGAGAATAAAAGCTCCTACATGACTTACAAGAGGGCTTAATTGGAGGAATAGGTGTTCTCAGAAGAAAGCATAAAATAAAGGTTAAAACTACAATTTTACCATTGCAGTACACAAACGAAATTTCTCAGAGACAGAGCATAGGTAAAATGGTCTAAATGAGATAAAAGTTGGTTGAATCAATCAGAAATGGGTTCATGTCCAATCCAGGAATTAAATGACATTTAGTAACCCTAAAATAGACCCGCCTAATTCAACAAGGTTCTGGTCAGGATAAAAATCAAGTAAACCCTCTAAAATTCATGGAAAAATATCCCTTAGGGTTTAGAATATTCAAATTGGCCTTTGGAACCTAGTTTGACCAAGATTAGGGTCCTAGCTCATCAATTGACCTAATTTGGATTTTTACGTAAAATAACCAGTCAAATGTGGTCAAACCTAAAATCCAACTTCACCATTGGATTCCTTAGGTCCAAATTAGGTCTGTACCAAAATTTGGACCTAAGGGGAGGTCATCTTGACCAACTTTGCAATTTAGTACACTCAATCACATTTTGGTCCCTATCTTTTGAAAACCATCACATAAATGCCCCTAGCTTTCTCGCCAATCTTACAATCAGGTCCCTCCACCATTATTGGGGAGAGATCCTACTCCGGCAAGGATTAGAGAGGGAATACTCTCTGATCCCTCAGAGATCCCCTCCCAGAATTGGAAGGGAGATTCTCTGAGGAATCCCCTTCCATCTAAGCCCGATCATGATCCCAGATTTGCACCCAATCTCTCGTGCGAACACACGAGAGATTTGGGTATCTAACCACCTTCCATCTCCGGCGAGACGTCGGTGGCAGAAGGCGTGCCCTCTATGCACCAGAAGCACGACCAGCACCTATAAATTAAACCCTAACTCCGGCCGCACCTCCTCAGCTCGACTTGGCTGGGATTCCACATCAAATTCATCTTCTTCTTCTCCGGCCAAGGAGTCCAGCTAGCTCCGGCGAGCCCCCCTCCTCTTCCTCTTCGCTCTGCCACAAAACCAGTGGCAGAGCCGTCTTCCTCATCTTCCTCCGCGTCGCGCAACACCCGCGCGTGCTGCCCTAGCCCCGTCATCGCCGCCATCTTCCCCCACTAGACGTCTTCTTCTCCAACGACAGCAGGTACTGCCGTCCGCCTCCTCGTCCCCTTCATCCCTTTAGTTAGGTTAAAACCATTCTCCTCTATCCCCTCTTTCATCTCCCTCGTTTTATTTCATCAAACATCCCTCGACTGTCGCTGTTCACCACCACCATCCTCATCTCCGGCCACCCTCCGGCGAGACGCTCCCATCGCTCTGCAGCCCCACACGCCTCGCCGACCATCACATAACCTCCACCTCACCTCACTGAGTAACCTCCGTCCATCCACAGTCCCGCTACGCCACCACAACAGTCCCTCGAACACACCCATCCATCCGGCCACAGGGTGACCTAGGTACGCACGACTAGGCCGCCCCGCAGCCTGCCACCTAGTGCTTCACCTTCGCCGTGACACTGCGAAGGTCCCCCGGTGATCTGATTAAGCTACGCAGCTCTTTTCGTGTCTGACAGGTTTCACACCCCGACTGCCATTAGCGGTAACTTGAAGAAGCTCCATGCTTGCTCCAGGTTGTAGGACTTCAAGGCCCCACGTGCAGCTAACTCGGGGAGGCATCGCGAAGATATCTGACCCAGCAAGAGATGCTGCAGAGTCTGCAGAGTGGCAATTGCAGGAAGGACTTCTGCGGGCATGTGCGAGAAAAGGCAGCAACCATTAGTCCCACAACGTTAACTTACAAAGCGCTGGCGTAGCTTATATTGATTTTGTCATATCAACCGGTTGCCTCCGAATGCACTTGGGGTGAGGTCCCTCACCTTACCACTGCTCCTCGTCCGCGAGTTCACCACGCGGATCTGGCGCGACCCTGTCCTGAGCATTCCTTACGCACCACCCTCACACCGGTGCTCTTGGACCCAAGCACGAGATCCGACCCATTTACCCGGCTCTGGGAGAGCGTGCTGAGAGTGGTTTACACAGAGAGAGAGAGACGCGCAGGTGTGGGTAGAGGGATAGGTTTTGCTTTGTTGTGGTTTGTGCAGGGAAGGAAGGAATTAGCAACACTTAGCCGCTGCAAGCAGAGGAAGAGAGAAGGAAGGAGGCTCTGCCAAGGAAGAAAGGCAAGACAGAAAATAAGAAACGCCAAGGGAAATAGAACTAAAGAAGAAGAAGGAAGGAAGCCTTCACAGAGGAAAAAGAGAAGGAAGAGGCGAAGGAAAAAGAGTAGAAGAACTGAAGAAGAAATAGAGAAAGGTGAAGACAAGAAGAAGAAGAGGAACTGAAGCAAAGGAAGCAGAGCCAAGGAAGAAGAAGAAGACCCGTAGAGAGAAAGTAACTGCAGAAGAAAATAGGAAAGAAGAAGCTCAAAGAAGAAAGGAAGAAAATCACAAGAAGAAAAATAGGAGAAGGGAAACACATTTTTAAGACGTCTGATCCCATGATCAGATGTCCAATCTCTTCTGTTTGCCACAATTAATTTTCAAACTCATGCATTTTTATTTGAATTAAGTTTTGAGTAATTAAAATGTTCAATTACATTCTTGAGATTAGTAGTAAATTCCAATTGCTCCCTGTGTTCGACCTCGGATACCTAGGTTTTCGAGTAATAAAACTTTTATTTGTTGACGAGCTTGATCACCTATACTACGACGTAATTAACTGTTAAAACACGATCGAGAAAAACGTCAACATTTTTTCGCTCCGTTGCCGGGGAGCAACGCTCAATTTACCACTAGTCTCTACATTTGTTTTTATCATATTGAACACTAACTTGCCCTACTTTACTTTGTTGTGATCTTGTAGGTATTGCACGAGAAAATCCCTCCCGCAAGTCAACCACTCTAGGGCAGGTAATTTCTTTTCTTCTTAAACTATCCCCTAAGCTTTGAAAGACAAGAAAGAAATTAATTTAGGAATCAATTGCCTTCTTTCTATAGTAATCACCATCTTTAAGGCAAGCATTTCCTAATTTTGGGAAAATTTTTCAAATGTTCTTGAAGTTGGAGCGATTTTTTAGATTCTATCCCACAAATTCATGTGCCTAATAGAAATCACACTTACTCTCTACGGACAACACACTTCTTGCTTTTAAGTCCAAAGAGAACCTTTTCAAAAAGAAAAAGAGGATTGGAAATAGAACCAAATTAGGGTTTCTACAGTAGGATCTTGGAGTGTTAGTCACACATGCCTACATAAAAGGAAGTAAACCCTCCCACATCAGTGTGCTACCCAAGCCCTTGAGTGAAGAGATCTAAACAAGACAAACCCTAAGAAAAATTGAGCTCTAAGATCACTTGAATCTTAAAATCTTGGACCTAATAACCTGGGAGTCAAATCAGGGTGATCTCTAAGCCCCAAGCCTAGAATCATTCTACCATCTATAGGACAGGTCAGGTGAAGTTGACCCCTTGGGTCAACCAACCTCCAAATTAGGTTACAACATAAAAACATCTAAAGTTCAAGTGAGAACCCTAAAGCACCTTTGAAATAAAAGTGGTAGACTTAAGAGGTCAAGGTCCCCATTCTGGTCTACCTAGAATCTTAGTGACAAGAGAGGTCAGGTGGGAGAAACCCTGTAACCTGTGGGGACGCTTTACCGTGTAGGGGTCTTTGCGGGACTCTCCCTCTCTGGCTGCCTAGGTAATTCTCAGGTGGACGACTTTCTGATCCAGGGGTACCATCCGCCCCGAACCTCCATAGTCATCCAAACGTCTTTGGGTGTCTTGATTGGGTCAAAAACATCTCCAGTCCCTCATCTTTTCTCTTTAGAGCACACACACACATTTTCAGTGGGACTCGTTATTAAGATCTAATCGCTTTATAACTTGATTCTACATCTTGATTCCACCACCTAATCCAAATATGCAGCCAAACCACCTAGGACTACCATTCAAGAAACCTGAATATTAGATATCCATGAGAGATAAAATGATTGATGATGCCCTGAAATTCTATGAAAAAGAAGAAACCTCAACACCAGTAAGAAACATTTAGGTTGTCGTCCCAACAACCACAACATTTATCATAACTTGTGCCCAAGTATTATTAGCAGAAGCCACAAAAGGATCAACCCGTGACTTGCTCATCACCGGATACATTGAGATAGAAAAACTGCACAATCTTGAATACCTTTAATGCATGACAAATCCTAGACTTTGGAAGCAACACCAAGATAGTCTTGAAAAACAGAAAGAGATAATGAGATTAGTAAAACAAATTATTGACCAGAAGTACCCGTATATACCACCAATAGAGGATGAACCATCTTGGGACAGCATCGAGGATCAATCTGATCTTGGGTTTGAGGCACAAAATGGTTGTGGATTCCCAACCCAGATGAAGTACAATGTGCCTGATATTGAAGAAGGTTGGGAAGCTCCAAATGCAGGAAAATACCATGTTGAGCCCAGTCTAGAATCCCAAAACTCTTGTAATCATGAAAGTAAAACTGAACCTCTCGAGGGTGTAAATTCCATCCCTTATTCTGATAAGGTGACCCTCGAAGGTTACTCAGACCTAGATTCTAGTAATTCAACCCACATCCTAAGCCCAGAACCTAGATCTGCAATCTATTTTGAAGATTTCAAGGCCCCATATGAGGAAGATCAATCTTTCAATGAAGAATATGATTTTGGGCCTCTATTTAATAAATATCCCTAGCCAACATCCTCAAAAGAATTAATCGATTTTTCAGAAGTCACGCCAATTTACGATACAGAAACCGAAGAGTTGGACGAGTGGGGTTTCAATTGGGTTTGCCCTACTAGCTTAGAACCTGAGCCTCTACCAAATAGGGACACCTTTTTAAGCTCAGAATTAACATTTAGGCTAGACTCCAGTCAGGCTACTGAATCTACAACATATGATTTATTCTATGGTGGAACTCACGATCTTGAATCTCATTCAAATTTTGATTTTCGCAAACTCTCCGACGATTTCAAATCTGACCATAACATCTGAGAAAATCTGCTTCCTAATTATAACAAGCCAATTCTCTTTGAACCTACCTGCTCCACATATACAGAACCAATCAAAACCTGTTCTCTACCCCGACCAGCAACCGGACTCAATTTTTATTCCGATTCACCTCTCACTGAGCCATTTGCAAGTGATTCAACTCCATATCTATACCAGGTATCGGGTATTGATCAGACCGAAAAATAGGAGCCATCATTCTTTGATCACCCCTGTAGGGATTCCACACCTTACATTGACTATTTTTCGGAACCCTACTCTGACCAGGCTGATTCGACTCAGCCTAAACCCAAGTTTTTACTTCCATATCCATCTGAACCACATTGCATATGGTGGGTTCCGCATTTGTTGATCTACATCTATCAACCCACCAGACTTATTGGGTTTGGGCTGCATCATCAGCCGACTGATCTTAACAAGCACCTGGTTGGACCAACCAGGCTCTTAATCAAGGTGCTTATTTTACAAAATTTCGCTGATTTGACCACTCCCTCTCCACCCCATTTTCCGCTCGGCTGAAGGCATTGAATTTAGCGCTTAACGGGAGGCAACCCGTCATTCCAAGAACAGAGACCCGTCTGATTATCCGTCTGTACTTCACATCCATTGCACCTTGAGTTCAGCGTTAGACAGTTGATCCCACCTCTAGTACATGTACCAGAGCTTGAAATCGTTCGCATCAGTCATTTTCAACCCATTCACCCACCCGATGTATCCTGTTCTAAGTCTCTGACCTCAACACTATTTCACACCCTCTGTTTACAATGAGGACATTGCAAAACTTAGGCATGGGGGGTGATAAAGTGTATACATACAGAACCAAGAAAAAATCAGAAAGATTCTCACACAAAAAACTCACATATGTCAAAAACACAAAAAAATTGAAAAATTATGAAAAAGAACAAAAAATAGGGGAGGGAGGAAATTTTGTGAGCCACATAATCATAAGGAGAAAAAGAGCAAAAATGACAAAAAGGAGCACAAAATGAAAAAGAAAAAGAAATAGCCATTAGTAAAAGATTAAGGAATTAACTGAAGTTCTAGACCAGATCAAGAAAAGAGAAAAAAGAGAAAAGTGCTAAGGAGACATGACAAGAGATTAGAAGGAGCGCTGATCTTAGGCCTCTTGGGCTAGATTCTTTAGCTTAAAAATTCAAGTATCCACTAAAATCTGGATAATCCTCAAGAGGTTGGGGAAAATGCGAAGCTTAAGTATTAGGTCTAAGGCTTAGGAAGTATTCAGCCTCGTTAACTGACCTTCAGTTTGCGGGATTCGGTAACCTAAGCACCCCAAATTCACACACAGTCTGGTTCAGTACGCATAAATATCCAAATCACGCAAAAGCGTTTAATGTTCTGAAAAAGACACTTAGATTAGGAGAGGCCGATCAACACAAGTTGATTTGGATGAGTTCCGAGCGCAGAGAGGCGGGAAATTCCCCTCGAAGATGCGTAACAACATATTATCTCCTCGGTGCTTGTCTCTTAGGATATTTAAATATCCTACTGGGGGCATGTAAGCACTCTACTGGTTCAGATACCATGGGTGACATTATCACGAAATGTCGATTGCCAAGGTCTGAATTCGGCCACGGAACGCCATGGGCGGGATTATCTCGAAATCTCGAAAGCTAGGGTTCTGGGGGTTGCCATTGGTGGTGCTATCTCGAAGCATCGATAGCCAGGGACCCTTGAGGATTGATGATGGGGACGAGGAATCCGATACAAACCATGTTGAGAAGCTAATCCAAAACTAGAAATAAAAAGAAAAGAGAGAGAAAGCTCTCCAAACAAATAAATCTTCTATCTCTCTCTTACAAAAACGCACTGCAAACTACACTCAGGCTAAAAATGTCTCAAGCACGGGTGCTTTAACCGCAGAGTCCAACAAACCCTGGGTTAGTTTCTGTAGGCCTTAAAAACCTTTGCGGAGGACTGAGGCTAAAGCGGGTCAAGTCCGGATTTTGGTTGATACTTAAGTACCTATAGGCCTATTGTCGGCATTCTAAACTAATCACAAAAGAAAAAAGAGAAGCACTTATCATAATTGATGACAGACACTCAGGGTCTAGAATAGAAGTTAAAACCTTGAAATTTTGCTAAGGGACTAGCAAAAGCTAGGCATGGGGGCATGATGAGAGCCTCATCATGAGCCATAACTAGCTCATTTTGACCTAACAAAGAGAATAAAAGCTCCAACATGACTTAGAAGAGGGCTTAATTGGAGGAATAGGTGTTCTGAGAAAAAAACATGAAATAAAGGTGAAAACTGTAATTTTATCATTGCAGTACATAAATGGAATTTCTCAGAGACAGAGCACAGGTCAAATGGTCTAGATGAGATAAAAAGTGGGTTGAATCAATCAGAAATGGGTTCATGTGCAATTCAGGAATTCAATGACATTTGGTAACCCTAAAACAGACCTGCCTAATTCAACAAGGTTCTGGTCAGGATAAAAATCAAGTAAACCCTCTAAAATTCATGGAAAAATATCTCTTAGGATTTAGAACATTCAAATTGGCCTTTGGAACGTAGTTTGACCTAGATTAGGGTCCTAGCTCATCAATTGACCAAATTTGGGTTTTTACGTAAAATATCCAGTCAAACGTGGTCAACCCTAAAATCCAACTTCGCCATTAGATTCCTTAGGTCCAAATTAGGTCTGTACCAAAATTTGGACCTAAGGGGAGGTCATCTTGACCTACTTTGCAATTTAGTACACCCAATCACATTTTGGTCCCTATCTTTTGAAAACCATCACATAAACGCCCCTAGCTTTCTCGCCAATCTTACAATCAGGTCCCTCCAACATTATTGGGGAGAGATCCTACTCCGGCAAGGATTAGAGAGGGAATACTCTCTGATCCCTCAGAGATCCCCTCCCAGAATTGGAAGGGAGATTCTCTGAGGAATCCCCTTCCATCTAAGCCCGATCATGATCCCAGATTTGCACCCAATCTCTCGTGCGAATGCACGAGAGATTTGGGTATCTAACCACCTTCCATCTCCGGCGAGACATCGGTGGCAGAAGGCATGCCCTCCACGCACCAGAAGCACGGCTAGCACCTATAAATTAAACCCTAACTCCGGCCGCACCTCCTCAACTCGACTTGGCCGGGATTCCACCTCAAATTCATCTCCTTCTTCTCCGGCCAAGGAGTCCAGCTAGCTCCGGCGAGCCCCCCTCCTCTTCCTCTTCGCTCTGCCACAAAACCAGTGGCAGAGCCGTCTTCCTCATCCTCCTCCACGTCGCGCAACACCCGCACGCGCTGCCCTAGCCCCGTCGTCGCCACCGTCTTCCCCCACTAGACGTCTTCTTCTCCGGCGACAGCAGGTACTGCCGTCCGCCTCCTCGTCCCCTTCGTCCCTTTAGTTAGGTTAAAACCATTCTCCTCTATCCCCTCTTTCATCTCCCTCGTTTTATTTCATCAAACATCCCTCGACCGCCGTTGTTCACCACCACCTTCCTCATCTCCAGCCACCCTCGGCGAGACGCTCCCGTCACTCCGCAGCCCCACACGCCTCACCAACCATCGCATAACCTCCGCCTCACCTCACTGAGTAACCTCCGCCCATCCACAGTCCCGCTACGCCACCACAACAGTCCCCCAAACACACCAATCCATCCGGCCACAAGGCGACCTAGGTACGCACGCCTAGGCCGCCCCACGGCCTGCCACCTAATGCTTCACCTTCACCGTGACACGACGAAGGTCCCTAGGTGATCTGATTAAGCCGCGCGACTCTTTTCGTGTCTGATAGGTTTCACACACCGGCCGCCATTAGCGGTAACTTGAAGAAGCTCCACGCTTGCTCCAGGTCGCAGGACTTCAAGGCTCCAGGTGCAGCTAACTCGGGGAGGCATCAGGAAGATATCTGACCCAGCAAGAGACGCTGCAGAGTCTGCAGTAGTGACAATTGCAGGAAGGACTTCTGCGGGTGCGCACGAGAAACTACAACAACCATTAGTCCCACAACGTTAACTTACAAAGCGTTGGCGTAGCTTATATTGATTTTTTCATATCAGCCGGTTGCCTCCGAACGCACTTGGGGTGAGGTCCCTCACCTTACCACTACTCCTCGTCCGCGAGTTCACCATGCGGATCTGGCACATCCCTGTCCTAAGTACTCCTCGCGCACCACCCTTACACCGGTGAGCCTGAACCCGGGCGCGAGATCCGACCCGTTTACCCAGCTCTGGGAGAGCGTGCTGAGAGTGGTTTACACAGAGAGAGAGAGAGACGCGCAGGTGTGGATAGAGGGATAGGTTTTGCTTTGTTGTGGTTTGTGCAGGGAAGGAAGGAATTAGCAACACTTAGCCGCTGCAAGCAGAGGAAGAGAGAAGGAAGGAGGCTCTGCCAAGGAAGAAAGGCAAGACAGAAAAGAAGAAACGCCAAGGGAAACAAAATTGAAGAAGAAGAAGGAAGGAAGCCTTCGCAGAGGAAAAAGAGAAGGAAGAGGCGAAGGAAAAAGAGTAGAAGAACTGAAGAAGAAATAGAGAAAGGTGAAGACAAGAAGAAGAAGAAGAGGAACTGAAGCAAAGGAAGCAGAACCAAGGAAGAAGAAGAAGACCCGTAGAGAGAAAGTAACTGCAGAAGAAAATAGGAAAGAAGAAGCTCAAAGAAGAAGAAAGGAAGAAAATCACAAGAAGAAAAATAGAAGGGAAACACATTTTTAAGACGTCTGATCCCATGATCAGACGTCTAATCTCTTCTTTTTGCCACAATTAATTTTCAAACTCATGCATTTATATTTGAATTAAGTTTTGAGTAATTAAAGTGTTCAATTACATTCTTGAGATTAGTAGTAAATTCCAATTGCTCCCTGTGTTCGACCTCGGATACCTAGGTTTTCGAGTAATAAAACTTTTATTTGTTGACGACGCTTGATCACCTATACTACGACGTAATTAACTGTTAAAACACGATCGAAAAAAACGTCAACATGCATCCCTACTCCAAAGAGTTTATCTATATCAAAATGTGGAATATGGGCAAAACATGAAGGATAATCAGAATGAGGATCATGATGCCAATTCTACTGATCAATCATGTTCCAGAATTCAATGGGAAATTACTGAGGAAGTGGATTGATATGATGATCAAAATGCATGTCAGCATTAAAGTCTAGATCATAGGGGTCTTCATAATGGTGATTGATATCAAAAATCATGCTCTCCACAAACTCTGGGTTATATGAGGGTATATATGAAAATGGAAGTTATGTATGGAGGTCACTAAAATCCTCGTCAAAATCCTCTCATCCTCATCGATATTGATCTCAAATTCATCAAAAGCTATCTCAATCTCCGAGTCGAGCCATCCATTAGATTGACTAGGATTGTAAGTCCCCAATTCATTCTGCTCAGTATTTCACCCTCATATGTAGTAGGTTCCTCATCAAATAGCATTTCCATTTCCCTAGGCAAATCATCCAAAGCCATTCCTAATATTTAGATATCAGCATTAGGAGTAGAGAGTGCAGTCTCAAAGTTTCCCTCATCACCTTGGTAGGCGGAAGGAGAAAGATGCAAATCAGATGATGTTGGATTAAAATCGGATTCACTTCCCATGGGAAGTGACTCAAACTAATTAGTAGTGTCAAATCCAGATGTTGCACTCAATTCATCCAAGCATGTATGATCACCAGGAATGATTGATTCTTCCAAATGGAATGCTTGTACCTTAGGACTTCTATCAAGATCCATATCCTCAAGTGGATCTACTTCATCTCGGCTGTGTTGTCCAACCCATGAGGTATCTCCCAGGATTTAGGGTATTCAAATAGATTAGTTCACCAAACACACACCTTTTGTCTCAGGCGACGATGTTTGAGAACACATCAGGAGTCGTCAAAACCTAATTTTGAGGTGTGCATCAGATTTCTAAGATGGATTTAAGTTAATCCAGGGCCTTAATTTGATATGTAAAGCTTTTAAACAGAAAGTCAACTCTTGAGCTGGTTAGGTGAAAGTTGAGCTGCAGATGATGAATTAAAGCCTAAATTTTTTATTTAACTCGCTGATTTAGCTCCTGGATTGATTTAAAGATCAATTAAGGTAAATTTAATGATTTTTATTAAGGATTAGACAAGTTCTCTTCTTCTGTTCAGTTTGGGTTCGAAATGAACCCAATACTGTTTCAGTGTGGTTTTGTTGAGTTTCAAGTCTCAAATTTAACCAGATCAGTTACCTTTGACCTTCTGAATTTGTTCAGACTCCTTTCAGAGATTGTTACCTCTCTATAAAGCCAATTGGAGCTCAAATTTGAGCTCTGAAGCTTCAAATCGAAGCTCCTCAACTTTTGAGCTTCTTAAACCTTCTCTAGAACCTCTTTCCTTTCCAAAGTGATGCGGAATTCATCACTGAAGGCATGTAGGCCTTCAGCTGAGTGCTACATACTTTCTTCAGGTCAATTGACCTGAATCTCTTCTCTACAGGCTTAAATGGCCATGCAAAATAGCCACTTTCATCCTTTAAATCGATGGACCAATCATGTTCAAAGCATCAAATTGATGCTTAAATCCTGTAGAGCACACAAACTGCTCTCGATCGAGCCCTTGCTCGATCGATTTGGCCCAGCGGTTTGTTGGGAATCCTCAGGTGAAGATCGACCTAGAGTTGCTGCAAATCGGAGATTTGTGCACGCTCGCCTTGGTAAAAGTTGTATTTGCGCTGACGCCTCTTCGGTCGTCAACGCAGGGCGCAAATGAAAGAGATGTGTGTGGGTGAGTGCGTGTGAACGTGCACGTGCCTACGCAGGTGTGTGTGCCTGTGGGGGCGTGTTCATGGGCCCGAATGGCCGTGGGTCTTGGAGGCGGGATACTGTGCATGCTAAAAAAAATGAACTAAAATCCATAATAAATGAACTAGACATGGGCCTAGTAGGGTTTGGTCCCACCCTTAGTGGGCGCTGAGTAAATGGGTTAAGTTGGTGAAAAATTGGTAAAGTGTGGACATAAGGCACAGTAAAGAGGATTAAGAAAGAAAGGAAGAGTACAAAGACCTTCCCAAAATGAGCACTCATCAACGTGAATTCAAAAAAGGAAGGGATTGTCCAAGGCCTTCCTCAATGTGAAATGGCAAATTTGCAAGGATGGACGAGCCCTATTAGAATTTCTGTTGGGTCTTCCTTCCTAATAGAGGCCTGCCTGTGAACAACAAGATGCATAGCATTATTTATAAGATAAGGAAGTAAATCAAGCTAGAACATTGTGTTCGAGATTTAATTCTAGCTTGCACAATTATTCTCTAACTTCTTTCCTAAACTCATGCCACCTAAAATATAGAAATTAGCGAATAAATGTATGCAACTTATATCAATCTACTTACACTTATTCCATGACCAAATGCACACATTAACGAATATTATTAATCAGGAACTATCATACTTAGGCTTAGAATTAGTCCACTAAAGTGGACCTATCAATACCTTATTTGTCGAATCCAAGGTTGGAAAGGCCTCAAACCAAGAGAAACAGCACGAGGGGGTCGATGAACCAATCGATTTAGTCAGACCAATCAACCGATCAACTCTAACCCACACGAGACACGTGTCTCACTACGATTCGCTCGCCTGCTGTTAACGAGACGAGATCGGTGTTTAAAACATGTTGCGTTGTAGTATAAATGAAATTGCCTTGAAAACAAATGAGAATTTTATTACTCGAAAACCTAACTATCCGAGGTCGAACATAGGGAGCAAATTGGTATTTAAAAACTAAGATCACAATCTCAAATTAATCAAAATATGATGTTCAACAATAATATGTAGCAATAGAATAGGTGCTTCTCAAGAGCCATGGGTTTGGTTATCCTCTTTCCCTTGGTCAAGGCCTCGGAAAATGGAACCTTGATTGGTTCCTCTAGAATAGGTCCAGGTTCTTGATCTGGGATAGGGGTATCCTGGATAACTATCCTAGGGCTTGGGTTACTACCAGGCTTGGAGAGGTTTGGATAAGGTGGGTCTTGAGTTGCTTTACCACTACAGGTTGTTACGGAGTTTAGTCCTGGCTGGTTTTGATTTGGGGTTGCTAAAATAGGTGACTGTTGTTGAAATCCCACGTAAGATGTCGAAGCTTCCATCCCATCGGGTGATGGAATAGAAGGGGCCTGATAAAGCATATGTGTGTGGCCTGGATTTGGGTTCATAACACGCCTCTGGGTTAGCACGTTATTTGGGTTTGACAAAGGTTGAGAAGGAAGGGTGCCAGGTTGGCGGGAATTCGCCATCTGAGCAAGTTCATTGCGAACCTCTGTGATCTCGTCCTTGTGTTGTTACTGCATTGCCGCATTCGTCTTCTGAATGTCAACTATTGTTTGAAGGATAAGAGTCATTTGATCTTGGTTTGGCCCAGATTGATAGGTGGGGTTGGGCCGAGGCTGAGGCGGCTGATATGGACAAGGAGCTTGTGGACGGGGTTGATAAGGTGGTCATTGATTCTGCGAATTTCCCGCCCACAGGAAGTTGGGACGATTCCTCCATCAGGGTTGTAGGTATTGGAGAATGGGTCATTCTAGATGTCGTTGAGGTCCTCACAGGTCTGAGGAGCCTCAGGAAAATCAAAGAACGAGGGTTCAGAGTTCCCCCATCTAGAATAGAGTGGATCGAAGGTCCCTCCGGTCCTGGAGTCAGATGGGGGTAGATACGGGTCCATCCCCTTAGAAGATCGATGATAGATGTTCTGCACAGTTTCCCTCACAAGAGGTGGCTGTGCAAATGAGTTCTGTGCAGAGGTGGCTCGCTGCAGATGCCGAGTCAGCTTGTCCACCTTCTTCTCTATGATAGAGATCTTGTCCAACCGACTGGCCATCAGTTCCAAGTCGATGGATGTGGACAGGCCCTACGTCTCATGTGCTCCCCTAATATTCGTTGATGCACGGGCATTCGTCCGGTCGAATAAGCCCATGGAGTCTTTATTGATGGAGTTCTCGCACATATTTTCGAGACTCTCCTACGCTGTGTCCTCATGTTGACCCATGATGTTTCCTCTACAGGTTGCATTGACGAATAATCGAATGTCTTCACGGTGTCCCTGGTAGAAAGACTGGACTTGTTCCCATTTAGGAACTCTATGATGGGGGCACTTTCGCATGAGATCCAAGAATCGATCCCATGTATCATGAAGAGGTTCTCCCGATTGTTGAGTGAAGTGAGTGATCTGGTGGCGCAAGGCATTCGTCCGGCCAATGGGGAGGAACTTTTTCAAAAATTCAGACTGGAGTTCGACCCATGTGTTGATCGGACGAGTTTGAGTCTGCTACCAAGGAGCAGCCTTGTCCATGAGGGAGAAGAAAACATCTTCATGAGCAGAATATCCCGATTTTGTGCATCTGACCCAAAGGTCAGAGACAGATGTTTGAGCTGCTTAATGTGCTGGAATGCATCCTCGGAGTTAAGCCCATGGAATTTTGGTATGGCATGAATCATATTGGGCTTTAATTCAGAACCAGGACCTCCAATCAGGATTTGGACTCGTGGCTCGATTGCCACCGCAATGCGATTATAGTGATCTCACATCATAGGACGCTGCGGCGGGTTTATAAAGTTTTGGAACAGATCATTTAAGCATTGAAGTTGGTGCTCAAGGTTGTTCTCTTCTTCAATGGGTTGTGCCATGATGGAAGGAGAACTGGGTTCTGATGAATCAAAGGAGAGGTCTATGTGGTGGGGTTGCTGCACAAACACGAGCGCCGAGGCTTGGCCTCAGTGGGAGTGGATTTCTAAAGGAGGTCCTAAGGATGGTCTTAAGGACCTCCTACCAAACATGCACTGAAGGATTTAATGAGATTAGAATGTGCTGGACCCAATCGAGACACCTAAAAAATGTTGGGTGACAATGTTGGGTGACACGTTCAACATTTTGGCGCCGTTGCCGGGGAGGCAACGCTCTGTGATTTCTCTTCGCATTTTGTAACTTATAAATCATTTACCTCACTTTTCTCCTTTCTTACTGTAATTGCAGGTACTCTTTCGAGACAGGCAAAAGCGGTAGATCGGAGTAAAGTGCTGTGGAAGGTTTTGTAAGTTATCCCCCACCTCCCACCCATTAGATTTCATTTCATAACATAATAATTCAAACATCAATCAACCTAGGTGTTCTTATAAATTCTAAGGTCAGATTGTTTGTTGTTTGACACCCATACTCACCCCAACCCCCACATTAAAAAGAAAAAAAAAATCTCACAGAGGTACACAACCTCATCTGATTTTC
This sequence comes from Thalassia testudinum, assembly GCA_037157565.1. Lineage (NCBI taxonomy): Eukaryota > Viridiplantae > Streptophyta > Magnoliopsida > Alismatales > Hydrocharitaceae > Thalassia > Thalassia testudinum. The sequence continues at coordinate 14,852,055 of JAZHRO010000015.1, read as the reverse complement.
AAACTCAACCGGTAATCCAATCTTTGGAGCCGGTACACACATCCAAACACATAATTGAGTAGAAATCAGATTAGGTAATCATTTGTGTGCCTAATTAAGTGGTGCAACAGGCCAATTGTTTGAGTTGATTGGGCCGCACCACTTCAAATAAAATCAACTCATCAAGTAGCTGCCAATTAGGTTCAACTCTTAGAGATTTACCAGGCACTCCACATTCTTTTTAAACTTTAAAGGAAAACATCTTCACCTGTGCTTTTAAAACTTGGTGTGCCAATGAAACTTGATTGAAAACACCTAAAGTTGAATCCTAAAAGCTACTAAGCAAGATTTGAATCTTAAAATTCACCACATCAAAAACAATCTTGCTTGAAAACCACTGGTTGTGCACTCACACACAAATCAATCAATCATTAAGGGCACAACCCATTTAAAGGGCCCATCACATTCCAAAACACATTCAAACCTAGCCCTAAATAAAACAAAGTAGACGTTGGCCTTAAGGATTGGACTCGCTCTTCAGAACCCAGAACGAGATTATTTTCAATTAGTCTGTTTCTACTGTTCAATCTGATGTCTAGCTAGGGGAGCAGAGTCAAACGATCGCGGCTGAGGGGTACACTAGGAACCGGAGGCGCAAGCCGAAGGAAGAACCTTCTCCCTAGTCCCTCCTTCTAACTGGTTAGATTGAACAGACGGAAGTAGATCAAATCGTTCCTTTATCTCAAGACGGGTTTTGAGAGTCTGTAGGTCTTTAGGCTAACCTATTTAAGGACAGGTTTGATTGTTTGTATTGCAGGGCACCTTTCTTCCTCCCGTGTATCATGAATCCTTCCACATATTTCACGCATTCCTGCTCTTTCCCTCCTGTTGTAAATTATCCTCAACATGACGATTATCCCAACTCGTATTGTAATCGACCATCAGTTAGTTGGGATAATTCGGATTGGGGATACAATTCCGGACCCCCGTGTTTAGGGTCTAACCCTGAACACTTTGATTTTGATTTTTATCCTTCTCAGAGCTACATCGATTATAGCTCGTCTTCCTTTCATGAACAGCATAATACGATCTACAATCAAGAAGGATACACCGATCCTTACCCATCCTCTGATTTCACTGCCTTTAGGTCATCACCATCTTTTCAACAATCTAAAATGACCTATTATCAGGAAGGGTATAACGAATCTCAATTCGTTAATTCCCCTGCATTGAGCCCAAACCCGAACAACCCTGAACCAACTCATTTGGTTCAGGTTAACCAGGTTCAAGATAAGGTTCTGGCTAACTTGAGAAATATCATTCAATCTTTAGAAGTTCAGCCAACACCTTGTATTGAGAGATTGGAGCCCCTGATTCAGATGATTGATGATTTAAACAAGTCTTTGTTGGATTGGCTCCAGGACGTTAAGGATAAGAACCCGGGTGAGTTTCTACTTGGGAAATTAGCGAAATTGAGGATGAGATTCGTGGTTGCTTTGATTCAATCTTGGAATAATTCCCAGGATGAACTCTCTTCAGGAAAGCCAACGACAGAACCCGCTCAGGCACCTGTTGGGGGGGGACACGTGTTACGAAGCTGACCAGATTGAATTAAAACAACCAATTAAGGATGATCTGATTTCTTCACCTGAAGTCCCTGAGTCGGGTTACGAGGAAACGTATGTCTCCTTGGAACGCAAAGTGACAAATGATTTTGGGACATACATTGATACGGATCCTGATGGTGAAGATTCAAGTTGCGAAGTCTCACGCGAGTTTTCAGATCACGATTTTTGTAAGACGATTGGGCCTGAGGAATCTGATAGATCATTTGATAGCCCAATAACTAAGAAAACTGATCTTATTAGGGCACACGATACGGATCCAGAATCGCATTTTCTGGAGGAATCAATTCAATGCCCTGATTATCAGTTACATCCTGTTGAGCTTATTGATGATTCTAATTCTGAGATAATTAGACCAAAGTCAATTTTGATTCTGCCACATCATTTAGACTTGGAGATTCCAGACGGGGTGATGAATATACAAGAGGTCTTGGAATTTGAAACACTTAATGAGGAGGATAGGAGCGGGGAAGTTCTGATTTGGGAAGTTAATTTTGGAGGAAATGGAAGATTGAGTCGAAGGGTTCCTTTTAAGCTGAAACCATCAAATCAGAACCCTTATGACATTTGTTTCGAGGATGTTCAACTCAAGCACACATTCAACGATTATCCTTTTGAGCTTCAATTTTTTGTAACCCGACTTTTTGGTCTTGGGTTGCATCCTCAGAAATCGCAGGCCCGATCCCGCTTACATTCTGATTTTAGGTTTTGGATAATTTTTATTCATAACCTAAGATATTCTCGATTATGGGGTGTGGGTCTGCACCACAATCTGGTCCACATCTGTGGACCTCTGCTGACAGGTCAGAGGATTCTTCTGTTCATTCTAATTCTGACCTGCACATGCGAATTCTTCATTTCTTTTCTTTGTATAGTGTGCCTAGCTGAAGGCACTAAACTCAGCACTTATATAGTTCTTTTTCGTTTTCATCTTGGAGCGGACCTGATATTCACGCAATTCAGGTGCTTTCTACGCTTTTCCACTCTGTTTTACGTCTTTTTAATACAATGAGGACATTGCATTAGATAGGCATGGGGGGGTGGATATTCATCTCTGAATTCATTCGTCAGCTCCGTAGATTTGTTTTATATAAAAAAAAAAAATAGAATTAGGAAAGAGAATTTGGGTTTAAGAAAATTTTCAATCTTAAGAAATATTACATTAAGATCTGAACACAAAGACCCTTCAGGTCTTTGAACTTAATCAGCCCGTGTATCCACTAAAATGTGGATTTGTTTTTCGAGTTCTTGCCAACTTGAATTTTATTTTAATAGGAGTAAATAAGTTTGGGTGATAAGTACACGACTTATCAGCCCACCCTCTGATGTGAGGGAATTTTGAGTCTTAAGCATCTACACACTTTCTTTGCACTGACTCGTTGTTCGACGATTTTAACGGAAATTGGGTAGCTAATGAACCTTCTAGGGTGATTTGGCTGGCAAGTTATCGTGGGTAATAGCCCATAGGTAGGTTGTTCAGAGCCCAGTCACTAGACCTTTCTCTTTTTGCTGCCTTTACGTAAATCTTAGATCAGGAAAGCCACCTACTTAAAAAAAAAAAAGAGAAAAAAAAAATCAAAAAGGAGAAAAGAACAAATAGAAATAAGCCACACTTCGCCGCACGAGTATGGCTGGCAAGTTGTCGGTAGTAACAACTCATCGACCGGTTGTCGGTAGTAACAGCTCATCTGTGTTCTACCCGGAATTTTAATTTCGGTATAAATTTTATTTGTTGAACATGAAATCTTCGCTTTCGAACTACAACGACAGGTTTTCCAAAATCGAACACGTTAGCGTAGGTTCGTACACGTTCAACAATACCCCTTAGTCAGAAAGGCTGTCCACCTGAGAAATAACTTGGCAGCCAGAGAGGGATAGTCCCGCAAAGACCCCTACACGGTAGAGCGTCCTCACAAGTTACAGGGTTTCCCCCACCCGACCTCTCTTGTTACTGAGATTCCAAGTAGAACAGAATGGGGACCTTAACCTCTTAAGTCTACCTCTTTTAATTAAGATCAACGTGCTTAGGGTTCCACTTGAACTTTAGGTCTTTTAAGTGCAAAAAGTGACCTAATTTTAAGGTTGGTTGACCCAAAGGATCAACTTCACCTTTTTGTTCCTTTGAGAGCTTTTTAGGTCCTTTCTTTGAGGGTTCAAGTGAATTAAGAGCTTGATTTGCTTAGGGTTTTTCTTGGATAAATCTCTTCAGACAAGGCTTAGGCACACCTCCTTTTGAAATTTTTGATTCTTTGCTTAAGAGAAGATGTGTCTCTAAAATCCTAAATTGAAATCCTTAGGTTGGCTCTATTTGGTCCAATTTAGTTGCCTTAAAGATGGTATCTAGGGCTCAATCAAGAAGGTGTTAGCCCTAGTTACCTCAAATGAATGTGCAATTAAAATGTGTTGAAATAATATGGAAGCAGGTAGCCTTAGATTGATTTTTCTTTGTTTTCCTTTTCAGATTTTGAGGGGATTAAGAAAAAGGGCTAATGAAAATTTACCTGGTCCTTTTCTTCCTTTTCTTCTTTGTCTACCTTGGCTTCAATTTCTTCTTTGAATTCTTTCCTTCAGTTTTGCCTTCAAGTCCTCCTTTCTTCAGCCTTTGCCCTTGGCTTCCTTCCTTAGCCTTTTCTTCAGCCGCACCTTCTCTTGCTACAATGCTTCTTCTTCCTTCCTTAGCTGCTCCTACCTTCAGCTTCTTCCGCAACTCCTTCTGAGCCTGCGCCTACCGTTTCCGAGGTGGGACTAAAGTCCCACCTGCTTCTTCGCGTGCGCGCACAGCAGGTCTTCTTCTGATTGCTGAAGCTGCAGATGCTTTGGCCTTTAATTGAGGGGCGAACTTGGTTCGGGAAGAGAAATCGCACACCTGGGACTTAGTCTCCTGGCACCTGGAGACTGCTGTGAAGGTAGCAAGCTTCTTCAAGCTTACTTCAATGGCGAATAGGGCCCCTGTACCTGTCAACACAAATACGGCCTCACGGCCCTGTCAAAACACTCAGAAGGCTTCCCCATGACACGGCAAAGGTGACTCAGGTGCTGGTGTGGTGCGGGACGGCCTAGGCGTGCGTACCTAGGTCGTTCTGTGGCCGTGGAGTTGTGTGTTCGGGGGGAGTGAACGGAGGTTGTGGCGGTTAATTGAAAGGGGGAAATTGATCAGTGGGATGAGGCGATGCTGTCGAGGTCGTTGGCGAGGTGTGTGAATGCGTGGAGTGGTGGATGCACCTTGCCGGTGGTCTGCCGGAGGTGAAGGTGGTGGTGGTCTGTGGTTGTCGGGGTGTGAAAGTAGAAATTGATAAGGGGAAAAGAAAGAGTAGGGGAAGGAGACTTATCTGCGAGTAGCCTGACGAAGGGGGAAAGGCGGAGGACGAGCAGTGCATATGTGCCGTCGTCGGAGAAGAAGGCCCTGAGGTGAGGATGACTGCAACGACGAGGGGGTTGGAGATGCACGTGCGGGTATGGCGCGGCACGGAGGAGCAAGGCGGAGAGGACTCTGCCACTGGTATGGTGGCAGAGCGACGAGAAGAGGGAGGAGAGATCGTCGGAGCTTACGGGTAGTTGGCCGGAGATGAGGGAGGAAGAAATTAGGGGTGTTCTGTGACCAATTCAAGCTTAAAAGATGAGGCAAGGACAGGGGGTCCTTTTAGGAAGGCAAGCTTCCAAGCGCAAGGATCTCGCCGGAGATGGAAGGTGCGGATGATACCCAATTCTCTCCCTTCCTAATCTGGGATGTTCAGATGATTGGGTGCGAATCGAATCTTGTGATCATGTTCAGATGATAAGGAATTCCTCAGAGAATCTCCCTTCCTAATCTGGGAGATCTCTGAGGATTCGAGGAGAAATCCTCCTCAAATCGTCGCTGGAGTAGGACTCCTTCGCTGTAATGGTGAAGGGACCTAAATGCAAAGAGTGGCGTGGAAGATAGGGGATCTGCGCAAAGGTTTTCAAAAGTTAGGGGTCAAAATGTAATTGGGTGGTTTATTTTGCAAAGTAGGTCAAGATGACCTTCCCTTGGGTCCAAATTTTGGTACAAACCTAATTTAGACGTAAGGAATCCAATGGTGAAGTTGGATTTCAGGTTTCACCATGTTTGACTATATATTTTACACTAAAACCTAATTTAGGTCAAATATCTGACTAGGACCCCAATTTAAGTCAAAATAGGTTCCAAAGGTAAAATTGAAGGTTCTAAACCCTAGAGGGTATTTTTTCATAAATTTTAGAGGGTTTAGTTTATTTTTATCTTGACCAAAATTTTGTTGTATTAAGTAGGTTTGTTTTAGGGTTACAGAATGTCATTTGATTCTTAAATCTCACAATAACTCTTTTCTGATTGAACCATCCCACTTTTCCTCTTGTTAAGTTCAATTGACCTATGTTTAGCCCCTGAGAAATCCCGTTGATGTACTGCAATGGTAAAATTGCAGTTTACCCTTTGTTTCATGTTTTCTTCCCAGAACAGTAATCCCTTGAATTAGGCCATCTTTTAGGTTATGTAGGAGCTTTTGTTCTCTTTTCTATGTCAAAATGAGCTAGTTAGGGCTCATGATGGTGTTCCCATCACCCGCACCCTCTGGGATCGTGCCCACCCGCTCCTGCATCGAAGATCCGTGCCACGCGTCACTCATCCAATTGTGACATGCCCTCCCGCTTAGCACAAACGTGCCTGCTAGCGCGTGCCTACGAAGATCCTGCACGCGCTGGCCACGTGTCGACAATTGTTTGCCTGCCGTCGGATCCAATGCCTTATGTCTGTCGATGCTGCTGCCTCCATGAGAGTTGTGGAGGGGAAGCCTAGGGTTTTCAAAATTGCGATTAGGTGCCTGGATTTTTTAATTAAGATTTCTAAGGGAGATCTTAATTCTTTCTTTCGCACTTTCTCTTAGGTTTTGGAGGCTCCACGGATTAATGATGAACCCAGGTCCAAGGGGGTCTATTTATAGATGCAAATTTGATTTAGTTTTAGGATTATTGGAGTAAAATACCTAAAATACCCCTTGGGTTAACTACACCTTACATTTTGATCCTCTTTGACTTATTTTGGTCATAACTTGAGCTATATACCTCGTATTTGCGCAAAACAATCGTCGTTGGAAAGCTTGCGATGAGAGAAATCCAACAGTATCATACATGGCACCCTTTTAATGAGGTTTGACTAAGGTTTGACTCAAAATATGCATTTATTAGCAATTTCAGGAGGTGTTTATACTTGCACCGAACTGTGATCGTGTTTATGGGTTCAAAGTGACCTGAACCACTCTAAATGACTGGAGACTGATTGCACAGCAAAAATACACCAATAAAAATGCCATCTTGTGTTATTTCCTAGCATTTCCATTACATATTAGGTAGCCATAATTGCATTTATAAAAATTAACACAAGCATGCATTTAATTGAGAGGGGAGGAATGTAAATAATTGACCTTGTAATTAACGTCTTCATCAAGGGTTGCATCGCAATTTTCACCTTCTTTATTTCTTTATTTGGCTTTGAACTTCTTCTCCGCGCGGCTTAGGGCATGGGCTGCTTCTTCCTCGCACCATTCTCTGCCAACACCACTCTCTGCCGACTACATGCAGCCCAGGGCATGGCCGTGCATGCCTCCTTTAAAAAAGCCCTCCCCGCTTCCTTGCAGGGAGAGCCTAGTCCATATACACACAGCAGCCCCTCCCCTCCATACGCAGCACCTCTTCCAACTGAATACGCTACGGGCAGGAGCAGCTCACAGTGGTCCACGACCACCACTGTGAGTCCCACCACAGCCCAGCTCATCCAAGAGCAGGTAGGCGTGGTGGATTCCACACTCTGTTTCGACGTTCAAGCCCTTCATGCCATTGCCGCAGACTCGAGCTCTGAAGCTCGGCAGCAGCAACACGGCACCAACAGCCTCAGCCAGTACACAAGCCTCCGCGCGCAAGCCAGCAGCCGGCGCCATCTCCTTCCACACGTGCAGGCTCGCTCCAGTGCGCCCGCGCACACAAAACCAGCCGCAACTGGTTGTCAGCACCGCACGAGTACTGTAGCTACTGTTCACGTGTTTCTGCGGAACACTGTAGCTACAGTGCGGTGACCGGAAAGTTTCTCACTTATCCGGTCACCGCGCGCTCTCTCTCCGCACCGCACCGTCTCCAGGTCGTAGCGCGCGCTTGCTCCGGCGTACGCTATCGCCCGCAGCGTCTGCTCTAGCACCCGCGCCCGTCTGCACCCACTCCCGCTTCTTCGCCTGCATGCAGCGCTGTCCTCTGCGCTACGCAGTGCGCTGCATCCTCACGCTTGCACCCTTCAGCGCACACGCACCCTTGCGCGCAAGTGCCCATGCATGCTCGCACGCACCCGTGCCATCAGACATCGGCTGCGTGCTCCAGACGCCTTAACTCTCCAGCGCCCTCTCTCATAGCCACTCTCTCACTCTCTCCCGCAGACACACACATACACACACCACACTTGTACACACACACAATCACTTGTACACACCTATATATATATATTATTTATTTATTTATATAGATATATATATACATATTAGTACCAATACAACCATATATAAGTATATATACATACATACATACATACATACATACATATATATATATATATATATATCCATATCTATATAGTTAGACATATATACAGATATATCTAGTTATAAATATATATATATATATAGATATGTAAATATATATATATATATATTTACATATCTATATATATACATATATATTTATACATAACTACATATACACCTATATAATTATAACCCTATGTATATATATACATATAAATATATACTTACATTTATATCACCTACCACGCATTATATCGCGGGAATATCTGCATCAGTTGTTGATATTCCCCGATACCCACATACAGAAAGCATCTCCGCACACACACTTCCACCCATCCATCCTACACTCCACGCGGCACTTCGTCCTGTTGGTTGCATCTTCCTAGACGTCTTTCAAGTCGACACCGTACTACACGCCATTTCTACTTCCACCCGCACCCCTATAGATATATTATATATATATATCTAAATATATATATATACTATATTTATTTCTTTACCAGCAACCTCTATTTTCCTGCTATTAAAAAGATTAAAAAATATATAGTAAAAGAGAAAATATCATCCTTGTCTTGCAAGTACTCGGTCTTGCAAATAGCAAGACCCGTTTTTGGAACCCTAATTTGGCTCAAAGCCAAGAACAATTTGGCTCTAAGCCAAGGACCTGATTTTGAGGGTGTACCTCAAGGACAAAATTATCAGAAAAAAATCTTAAATAGAAAAACACCAAAAACATAATAAACGAATGGAAGAGATTCGTTGTAGGAAAAACGTAGAAACTTATTCAACTTTAATCCTGCCTCCCTGAGTTCGACCTTGGGCCTAAAAGTGACCAAGATAAAATCAAGTAGGCCAGGTTAAAATTTTTGTAAAAAGATGGTTAGGCTTGATTTAGGTTAACCACTATACTCACTTCGACGCTAATTTTGCCATATTAACACAACCTATTCGGGTCCCCACCATACTTTTTCTAGCGCCGTTGCCAGGGAGGTACGCATTCAGGTAAGCTTCTACTCCATTCCTTTAGTTTTCTCTTCTCACACCCTTCTCTTCACGGGTGTTTTTGTTTGCTAGTGTGCAGGTGAAACAGTTGCAAGGAGGAGGAAAGCAGAGGAATTCTGAAACATGGGCAGATCCAAGGCAAGAACGAGAGCGTGAAGTCGTCGGCACCACACTGGAACTTTGCCCACATTGCTGAAAAGGTAAGTCCCTCTCTCCTAGCAACTTAGGTCAACTGGTCACCATAATAATAATAAAAAAAAAAGAAAACTTCTTGGGATCTCTTAAGGCAAGTGGATTAAAAATCACTTGCTTGATTGTTTACCATCACTCCCACCGCCCCGGGATTTTCTACCAAACTTCGCATAGAGAAGATCCAAGAATCTTGATTATTGAATCTTCCACCGTGTGAAGTATTCTTTGAGGCAAGACTAAACAGATTGATTGCCATCCCTACTTGCCTCATTCATCCACAATTCAGGATTACATTTTTGGTGGGGAGACTTGGAATTGAGTTGATTCCAACCCCACCACGACCTTTCACGTGCCTAAGATTTGATCCCGAACATTTTAACCCCAACACTTTGATTTTCTTTATCTTGTGATTGAGCCTTGTGTGTGGAAAATCACTTTGGTGATTGGGAGCACTTGAATTGAAGTGCTTTGGCTCCCTTTCACATTAACTTAAAATTGACTCGTGCATCCACACATAGAAATTTCCATTTAGGGAAGCCCATTACACTTTTAGCATGCATTAACCAATTGAAATTGAAGAAGGGTTTGTTGGGCATAGAAAAAAAACTTATATTTTCTCAAAATCCCAGTGATTTGTTGAATTGGTCATTCAGCGAAATCCTAAAATCCATACTACTTAAGGCTGAAACTCTAAAACCATTCACCAATTAAAACTTCAATTCAGGGAGATTTCCCCATTGCATGCTTGGTTTACACAGTTTATAAAATCAACCACTTGGGCATTACCCGTAAATAACGCCCTTCACATTCCAGAAGAACTTGATCCTAAGCCTCTAACTAAAACTGGTAGCAACTTGACCCTTATTAAGGATTGGAGGTCTAACAACCTGCGTGTAGTGCCTACGTGCTGGTGAGGGTTCCTGCGTGCTATCGGGTGTCTAAGACTGGGGCAAACAGCCTTTCAATCTGGCCCGGTGGTTCCGTGATGCTCGCATTTGGTTCCGTAGGTAGTGATAGTAGGTAACTTAGATCTTTAGGTCTAAGGGCACACTGTAGAGGTTAGGGCTTTCATTACTTTGATTTGTCATCAAGTGTACCTTTGCGACGTCGTTTCTCCCATCTCCTTTTCCCTTCTCATCTCCCCAATTCTTCCTGCGGTAGTGCATGTTTGGGAGAAGGTCACAAAATCCTAAATTGTTTGAATTGTCTGATAATTTTAGAAGAATAGAAGCCGAATCGTCCTCCTCCTCCACAAACATGGCTGCACGCCCACCCCCAAATCCCGAGGGAGGAAACCGCCCTCAAAACCCACTAGGTGGTGGAGCCATGGATCCCATAACCCACCTCCGAGCCCAAATGGAAATGTATAATGAACAAATTGAAGCCATTAGGGAAACATTGGAGAAAATGCAGAACCCTCCCAAACGGGAGGAGCCTAGGTCTCTTAGCTCCTATTAGAATCCCGCTGCTACAGAGATCATAGGACAAATTCAGGTCCCCAAGGGTGGGGATGATTTTGAACTGAAACCTAATATAATTGACCTGATAAACTTCCGCCTCCACAGTCTTACAAGTGAAGATCCTTTTCTCCATTCAAAAGACCTAACCCGATTGGCTGAAACAGTTAAACCTAGAAACATCGGGTTACCTATTGTCCTCATAAAAATGTTTCCATTTTCGCTGCGGGATAAAGCGTCGTAATGGTTATGCACCCTTGGAAGAACCATCCATTCTTGGGAAGAGATGCGAACAGCATTTCTCAAGAAGTTCTTCCCAATCGGGCGAACCAATGCGCTTTGTCGTGCCATCACTTCCTTTATGCAACAAAAAGGCAAACAGTTTCATGAGGCATGGGAAAGATATAATGACCTCCTCAAGAAGTGTCCGCACCACGGTCTGCCTATGTGGCATATAACACAGATTTTCTATTAGGGGATAAATGAGACTTTGAAGCAGATTGCAGATGCTTCCTGAAAAGGAAATTTTATGAATAAAGATGAAAATGGAGCATTCGAATTATTTGAAAATATGAGCGAAAACTCAATGAATAATGCCTCCATTGTCGCCTTTAATCATACCATCCTGCCCCGTAATGTCCACGAAGTTGACACGGGACCCTCCCATTCATCCATAGATCTCAGCCTTATCACACAGAAATTGGATGAAGTCTCCGTCGTGCACAAGAAGCTGGACAAGCTTCTGGCCAACCCCAGCTGTTCTATGGCAAACACCCCAACCTCACCACCTCGTCACAATCCCAATTCTTCCAACACCAGGCTTATCCGTAGAAACCCCGTGAGATCTTCCTTACTGAGTGTCGCGCCAAGCGATTCGGTAAGTCATGTGGATCTGGCTTCTGCAAGCCAGTATTTTGACACGGAGGACCAAGCCTCTGTGTGCTCGGATGCGTATTTACAGGCAGACTCATCTTCTGGCTTAGAAGACGCTTGCGCCCTAGGGAACAACCCGTTCTATGCCACTTATAACCCAGGGTGGCAAAATCATCGGAACTTCGCATGGTCCAGCAACCCGCAGCACCAAAACCCCGCAGGTGGACCAATGAGACCGTCCACACCCGTCATCCCAAGGGCCCAGTCTAATCCTGTGGCGAATCTGCCATCAGTTCCTTGCGTACCACAAATAGAACACGCATCAAGTCCTCTTAAGAAATTGATGCAAATGATGACGGAAATGTCAAAGTGCCATGAAGAGAACATGACCTCTCTTCAGCACCAATTAGAGTAGCAGAATGCTGAGATCAGTCAACTACGCATAGCGACTCAATCTCAGGGTACTCTTCCAGCCCAACCTGTTCCCAACCCGTGAAATTTCATACCCCGTGGTCCTCAACAACAGGTATAACCTTCTCAGGGGCAGGTTCATCAGATTCTGTAGGCTCCGAGCATTCCACCGGGATTTCAGGCTAATCCTGCAGTAACTACACCTCACTCTTATGTCCCTATTGCGAACCCTCCTCCGCCTTATGATCCCACTGGACCCGCGACGTCCAATGCGATCACTACGAGGAGCAGTAAGCAGACCGTCGATCCACCTCTACCTGATCCTGGCCCATCTTTTTCATCTCCCTCTCATTCGAAATGCGACCGCATTTGCGAGAGGATGATACAACCAAAATGGTGCCAGAATCGGTCCCATTCCCTGAGGCTCTACTGAGGGAGCCAAAAGGCAAGAAAAAGGATATGCAAGCCTTTGATAACCTACGTAATTTATTCAGGGACGTTGAAATCAAGGTACCCCTGCTAGAGGCTATTGACCACATACCTACTGTCACCCAATTTTTCAAAGACTACACTACACCTAGGCGACAGTCAAAGAAAACAAAGAATCAGGTGGTTCTCTCACCTCATGCGAGTTGTGCTATACTATCAAATCTACCACCGAAGCAGAAAGATCCAGGCACACTGCTTATTTCATGTAGCATCCATGGCTGCAATTTTAACCGTGCTCTGCTTGATCTAGGATCTTCCATCAATCTTATACCAACCATCATGCTCGAGAAATTTGCCTTAGGAAATCTGAAACCCACCCCTGTCACGTTACAGTTGGCAGACCATTCTATCAAAATTCCAAAGGGTGTGGTGGAAGTTGTGGTGGTTAGGGTCAACAGTCTCTGTTTTCTTGTTGAATTTCTTGTTTTGGATATGGAAGTTCCTAGCTCACTTTCTAATTGTCCGATCATCCTTGGTCGACCCTTCTTGGCCACAGTCCGTGCCCATATCGACTGCGAGTCGGGCTGTATTAAGATTACCGTTGGATTTGAGAAGCTCAAGCTTAACATCTTCAAGGTAGCCAAGAACTTTGATTGCGATTACATCGAGGGTGACACATCTGACGAGGACATGGCCGTCAGCACGTGTATCGAACTAATTGGGACCTATTCTGACTACTGCGGATTGCCTTTAGACACTGACGATTGCCTGATCGATACGTATTGTGACGTTCCCCCATCCCTCCCTATTCCAGTACCTTCTCCTGACCAGACTTCTGACGAGGTTTTCTCCGCTTCCCATACCTCGTGGTCTGAGTCATATCCGGGCTACTCATCGCCGGTCCACACTCTTGAAGACCGAATTGCCCTTTCTTTCCTACCAAATCAGGCAGATTTGCAATTCCACACTGGGACCTTGAGCCCACATACTACTCACTGGGGCTATCCCTTTTTGGATCCATCTAACCAAGATGCCCCTCTTCTTGGCCAATCTGAGGGCCAACTTCTTCCTCCTGACTTGTTTTCTTCCGATCCGCTTGGGACACTCTTGTCTCAAGAAATGCCAGATCTTTCACCATCCACTACCGAGCTGAAAGAGCTGCCTAATATGCTTAAGTATGTTTTCTTGGGACTAAATGAAACGCTCCCCGTAATCATCAGTTCAAAATTGACCAGGGAGCAAGAGTGCAAACTAACGAAGGCCCTTATGGAACACAAGGAAGCCATTGGATGGTCCTTATCAGACTTAACTGGCATTAGCCCCTCCTACTGCACTCACCGTATATATATGAAGGAGGAGGCTCGACCTTCCCGCGAGATGCAGCGACGTCTAAACCCTAACATGCAGGAGGTCGTTAAGAAGGAAATTATTAAGTGGTTGGATGCGGGTATAATCTACCCGATCAGCGATAGCCCCCGGGTGAGTCCGATTCACGTCGTGCCCAAAAAGGTGGGACTCACCATCCATGTCAATGACAGGGGCGAATCCATCCCTACACGCACTCCTACATCTTGAAGAGTGTGTGTAGATTATAGGAAACTCAATGCTGCAACTAAGAAAGATCACTTTCCGCTACCTTTCATTGACCAAATCTTGGAGTGGTTAGCAGGAAATAAATTGTTCTATTTCCTGGATGGATTCTCAGGATATAACCAAGTGGCAATTGACCCCTGAGACCAAGAGAAAATCACCTTTACCTGCCCCTTCGGCACCTTTGCATTTAGACGGATGCCGTTTAGACTTTGTAACGCACCAGCAACTTTCCAGAGATGTATGCTGGCGATATTCCATGACATGGTGGGTGACTTTCTCGAGGTCTTCATGGATGGCTTTTTGGTCTTTGGACCCTCCTTTGATGACTGTCTTGCCAACCTGACCCGTATCCTTAGGAGATGTATTGATGTGAACCTCGTGCTTTCCTGAGAAAAAAGTTATTTTATGGTACACGAGAGAATTGTTCTCGAGCATATCATCTCCGATAGGGGTATCGAGGTTGAAAGAGCTAAGCTCGATGTAATTGCAGATTTACCTGTACCTGGCTCTGTCAAACAAATCCGCTCCTTCCTGGGACACGTCGGTTTCTATAGGAGATTCATCAAAGACTTCTCCAAGATTTCTCGACCTTTAACTCATCTCCTATCGACCGACGTACCCTTCGATATAGGCCCCGACTGCATACGAGCATTCACGTAGCTGCGTGATGCTGTCACCAAGGCCCATGTTCCCCAGCCACCTGATTGGTCCCTCGACTTTGAACTCATGTGTGATGCTTCCGACCTTGCAGTCGGAGCCATCCTAGGAAAAAGACGCGATAGACACCCCTTCGTGGTGTACTACGCCAGTAAGACGTTGGACGAGGCCCAGCGTAATTATACTACCAGGGAGAAAGAATTACTGGCGGTCGTCTTTGGGCTAGAGAAATTCTGCTCTTACCTTCTAGGCTCACATGTTATTGTTTTCACTGATCACGTGGCCATTCGCCATCTCATGCACAAGAAGGATGCCAAGCCCAGAATGATTCGTTGGATCCTTCTGCTCCAGGAATTTGACATTGAGATCCGCGATAAGGTCGGAGCCCAAAATGTTGTAGCTGATCATCTTTCTAGATTGGACCCTGACCATATTGGACTTACTCTGTCGATTAATGAGATTTTTCCCGATGAGCACCTATTGGCAATTAATGTGGCAAGTGGACCTTGGTATGCCGACATTACCAATTACCTTGCTTCTGGTTCCCTTCCACGTGGCTGGCCTAAAAACCAGCGCGAGCATCTCATGGAAGAAGCAAAGTATTATTTCTGAGATAATCCACTTCTTTTTCAAATAAGTGCTAATCAGATCATCCGTCGCTGTATTCCTAACAGCGAATTCCCCAGTGTGCTATCCTTCTGCCATGATCAGGCTTGCGGAGGCCATTTCTCTGGGAGGAAAACTGCAGCGAACGTGTTGCAGTGCGGGTTCTTTTGGCCCTCCCTTCACCAGGATGCATACAATTATGACAAGCAGTGCACTAGGTGCCAGTCGTTAGGGTCAATGTCACGTTGTGACATGATGCCTTTGCAACCCATCCTAACTGTTGAAATTTTCGACATTTGGGGAATTGATTTCATGGGTCCCCTTCCTCCTTCCAACAGCTTCGAATATATCCTCGTGGCTGTTGATTATGTTTCGAAATGGATCAAGGCTATTCCTACGCACCATGCTGACCATGTTGTATCCACTAGATTTGTCAAAGATCACATTTTTGCACGCTTTGGGATCCCTCGAGCCATTATCTCGGATGGAGGAAGCCACTTTACCCATGCTTCTCTTCAGGCACTTCTGAGGAAATACGGAGTCCACCATCGTATCGCATCTCCGTATCATCCTCAGACGAACGGCCAGGCAGAGGCGTCGAACCGACAAATCAAGCAGATTCTCCAGAAAACGATTCGGCCTGACCATAAGGATTGGTCCGACAAGCTGATTGACGCACTTTGGGTGTATCGGACCGCCTTCAAGGCACCCCTAGGTATGTCCCCTTATAGAATCATTTACGGGAAGCCTTGTCATTTGCCCGTGGAGCTGGAGCACCGCGCTTATTGGGTGGTTCGCCAATGTAACCTCGACCCAGACCTGTGTGGTCGAGAAAGGAAACTCCAACTCCAAGAGCTGGAAGAGCTCCATCGTGAAGCCTATGATAATGCCTTAACTTTCAAGCAGCGTACTAAGGCTTTTCACGACAGCCGTATTAGGCGAAAGGAATTTGTGCCATCTCAGCAAGTTTGGCTCTACAACGCCAGGCTCAAATTCTTTCCTGGGAAATTAAAGTCCAAATGGACTAGTCCTTTCCTGGTCTCGAGACCATTTCCCAACGGGGCCATTAAAATTGAAGATCCCAAATCTGGGCATAAATTTACAGTCAGTAGGCAGCATTTGAAACCTTATCTTACTCATGAACCTACCCCCGTGGGAGAAACTGTTGCCCTGCTGGAGGATAACTAATGTCGTGCCTCATCCTGAGTCCAGCTAGGGATGTTAAATTCAGCGCTCGTTGGGAGGCACCCCAACAACACTCCGCCACTGTCACATACACTTCGCACCTTTTCACTTCACCACCCACCATCCACCCACCCTACCACCCTGCTAAATACCCGGCACCTCAGCTCTCGTTACCCGATCTTTGGTCCTTCCTCTACCCTACCCTGCAAGCATATGAGGACATAGCATTGTTTGGCATGGGGGGTGGATAGGCATCTATAGGATCTGGGTATTATATGGTATCATGCAGCTTCCATCCATCTATAAATATGTACATAGCATAAAAAAAAAGGGTGTTTATTAATGATCTGAAGGCTGAAACAAAAATACAATAAGTGTTTAAGGATATTCAACCACTGTGTTGAAGACTTTCCAGGCCACAGAAGCTTGATTCGCTCAGGCTCGGATTAATTCACTTGAGCATTGACAAGACAGATCAGAATCTCTCCTAACTAAGGACATATTCTTGTACCTGAGACACCAGTACAGAATCCGTTGGTTTGCTTCTACTCGAGAGCCTAAGTAATCTTGGTTCACACTACACATATCAAGAAAGACCAGGTGAACATAAGATCCAACCCTAATGTTCATTAGGGAAGGTGGAGTACTTACCTGTGCGCGCAGGTAGACTTTTTATCCCAAGCTTTAGTCTTGTGTTTAGGAGACTCTTTCCACCAAAAAGGAACTCTCCCACCAAAAGAAAAGTGTGCTCCTCCAAATAAGGTTGTAAGAGATACACTTACACGTGTTTCAAAAAAAAAAACTGTGCAAATAAGTCAGTATATCTCGCAAATGTCTGTAAAGTCTTCTCCCTACAAAAGTTTTCTAGGCAAGTTACAAATACCCTATGTCTACCATATATTCTTTGAGCCACAAATGTAATAAAATGGGAGTTGAGTTTCCCGTCATCTTTTTAAGGGTCAATCTGAAAATATGAGCTGAAACTGGGACCAACCTGCACTTAAAAATTCGTGAAACCCTGGGCTAGAGTGTTAATGTTCATCTGGTCAGTCTTGATCCTTCATAATCTCTTGAGCTCTCGAGTACGGCAAAAACCTCCTGAGTCCTGGAAATCGTACTTAAGGTTTAAATATCAAGAATCCAGGTTAGTCTAAAGATGGCCTTTGTCACGTAAGACTTAAAGTACCGGTAGTCTTCTCTATAATTGGTTCTCACAATATCCCACAGATAAACTGTTACGAACAGGCATCAGGCGTCGTTTAAGACATCTGGGAAGTGGCCCAGACGTCAGGTATTAAATTTTTTCAGTGTACGGGTTCGCATCTGCGCGCGTACGAGCGCAGACTGAACCCGCCATCGTCGTTCTTCTCTTTTCTCACCCTCCCTGCAGACAACGCAGCCTTCCTCTCTCTCTCTCCCCGTGCTGCCTTCAAATAGCACCTCCCTCTCCCTCACCCTCACTCCACTGCCTTCTTCTTCTCCTTCTCCCTGCCAGCGAGAGCGCGAGCGGCAGCAGCGACTGCTACGAGCTTGCGGGAAGGAGGGGTTGTTGCGAGAGGAAGTAGAAGCTCGACCACAAGGGTACGAGCTTGTCAAGGCAGCTATAGCCGACCGGTGAGAGAGCAGCGAGCATGGGGTGTCGCGGAGGAGCTGCTACAGCTCGAACAGCAGGCGGACGCGGTGCGGCACGGCCGTGCGCTGCAGGCGAAGAGCGAGAAGGGTTCTGATTTTGGGAAAATTTTCAAGAATCAGACGTCTGGACTTACATCCAGACGATCCAGCAGACGTCTGGAGGAAGGTCCAGACGTCTGACAGGTACAATATTTTCTTATCTTCTTTTTACGTGTGTACGGCCATGCAGCCGTCCGCCGCGTTCTTCTGCACCACTTTGATGAGAGCGGGTGTGTGTGTGTGCAGGAGTTGCTCTGGAGGGTGCGAGGGCTCGTCATCCCACACAGATCAGATGTCTGGGCACAGTACCAGACGACGGAGAGGACCTCCAGACGTCCGGGGTGACAATCGGACGTCTGGAAACTAAGTCCAAATGATCCAGTGGGCTTCTGGATGTCTGAAGGACTACGCAGACCAAGGTATGGCATGATCGACCTTTTAAGACGTCTAGAAGAAGTTCCAGATGTCTGATTTTCGGCAGACTCGCCGTTTTTGACCCGTTTGGGGTCCGTTCGGAGTCTGTTTTCCACGTTTCAAGTTTCGTTATTTCCAAATTTATTTTCTCTACCTGTTTATAGTAATTGTATGCTGTTCTGAGTAACTCCTTATGTCGATCCTTGTGTTTGGATCCCATTCCGTTGCAGCTCTGGGGGTTGCGAAGGCACGCGGGATTACCGACCATGCCCCTAGTACTCTCGATTTTGCGGGCAGAGTGGCCCTTTAATTTATTTATCAAAAATTATACACTTATGAAACAATTAATAGAGTCTAGGCATTATATGAACCCTAGGGCTGAAATATTAGATTGAATGATAGGTCCTAGGGTATTGCATGAATCCTAGGACTGGAAAACTAGATTAAATGATAGATCCTAGGGTATGGCATAAATCCTAGGACTGGAAAACTAGCTGAATATATATATATACATTGCAGTCTTGGATAAGTGGATAAAATAATAATAATTGCCTGAAATTGGATAACAGCTGCCTGTGGAATGTAGAGTATTATTACTAGAAATTGTTGCATGTAATTTCTATTGGTCGAAATTAAATACGAGTTGTTTGTATACAAATTGGAAAGAAAAAGAAATTGAATGTTGGAACACGTATTATATGCGTATCAACCTGAAATGATGAAACCTAGTATGACTTGGCCTGAGAAACATAAGCATCAACCCTACAGGGAATTAGGAGTAGAGCTCCTGGAAATAAATGGGAAGGAGTTGGAAAAGTGAATGGGAAAGTTTGTTGTCCCTTGGGTACGTAGTACCAGGGAAAGCACCCGTTACCTCTTAGTGCAGAGGAGACCCAGCTGCCCTAGGGACTCGGGGTTAGGTCTGGCCACTTTGTACCGACCCTTGGCCCTCGTGTACACCGTGCCGGGGAGAGCTACCAGTGTAGGGAGAACACTAGCTACCCCACGGGCCCCGCGGTTCTGCTAGCCTTCCTACACCGACTTGTTAGGCCCACTGGGCAAACCAGGGTAGTCAGGCGACGGTGCGCGAACTTTGGAGGGGCAAGACCCCTATTTGGTTACTGTGGAGGGGCTGGACCCCCGTTACTGAGAGGGCTCTGCCCTATACAGGTTCCGTGCTGTGCTTTGGGCGCACCCGTTAACGGAAACGACTGACCGCGTGCCAGTGCGGGGTAGCTACCCGTGCGTTTATCGCACGTGCCGTAGTCACCGTTACGTCTGTTAGCGACCTTGGGGTGGTTGACTGAGGGTAGGACCACCACGGGGGACTCTCCCGGCCAGGAGAGCACCACGTGTTACATCTACTTTTCGGAAAAGACTGCAATCAAGATCGTTCCCACGAGGAACATTCAAGATCAGGAGAAGGATCTAAGAAATAAATCAATAGTGAATAAATGGAAAAAATATAAAGAAAGAAAGTGAAAATATAACAGCTATTCTACTGCTTCTTCAAGCTTTTAGTTGCCATTCTACTCAGTGTTTCACTGACATGTCACCCTTGTTACTTTTCTGGTCCAGGTGTTGGGCAGCCAGGGTTGGCGGCTGCAGAGGGCGCTGGGCCTAGTAGAGCCCAGTTGTGTTACTAGTGGTACCCACTGTACTTTTCTTTCCGTTGTAGTGAGTAGTTTCTGTTACCCCCTGTACTCTCTTTATTGTAAGCTTCATGTTTATGTATCTGTTTATTTCTCTACAGTTGTGGTGGTGTATACTGTAGTATTTCTTTTCTCGACTGCTGTATTTTGTTACTACTAGTTATATACATGTTGAATGTGGTTTATTTTACTGCTCTTTTGGTTACTTTCTCGTTGGACGACTGGGTCTTGGGATCAGTCGAGTCGGTCCAATTCTCGTGTCTCGTAAGGATTCGGGAATCGAGTCGTTACAAGATGGTATCAGAGCAAGGTCATCCCGAGAAGTGAATCAACTGACTGAAAAATAACCAATTCACGTGTCTTCAACTAGAGTAGCCACCACAACATTCTTTTGACATGAGCTCTTAGACTTCTTCGTTAGATATCGTTTCATATTGACGTGTTTCCATTTTGCTTTCGCGTCTCCATTGCAGGGGATGCCTCGTCGTGGAGCTAGGAGGGTGAGCCGCAGGCACGGCCGAGGTCAAGGTTCGAGGGACAGATGTGTCGAGCTTGGAGTACATGCTACCCCTCCTCTTCTCCTGAACATACCGTCTCCAGACCTCGTCCATCTGATCCCTGAGGTGGTTCGAGAAGAATTTCAGCTTCCACCCACTTCGCCACCCCCTCATCTTTCTTCCGAGGGTACGACAGGGGAGTTTATCGTCAAACGAGATTTCCACCGTCACACAAGCGGGTTAGGAGAGCTCAATGGAGGCATGTGGCACCCGCAGGAGAGCCGTCACGTTTTGCAGGGCCATCAGTGACCTTTGGAGGCCCTCGACAGGGGCCAGCTGCTAGCATCAGACCCCCGCCCAGCCACCAGCAGGGACCCATCGAGAGGAGGCATCGAGTTCCCCTCTGCTACCAGTGTGGCCAGCCGGGCCATTTCAAGAGGGACTGCCCGTCTAGGGCTGGGGCACAGCAGACGCTCACCGCTTCGAGCACTAAGGGCCAGTCGAGTGGTCGTGGGTTCGAGGTACCTGAGGGAGGACAGCCGCCACGAGGAGGATACTGGCCCGTTGTCACTAGCTCCGCCCCAAGCCTACCTGTTTTGTCCACCCCCAGTACCGAGGAGTGTCATGACGTCGTGACCCACAGAGAAATCATAGCTTCAATCCATACGGTGACAAGTATGGTTACATGGTTTGGTTTTTTTTTTCTGGAGTATGTAATTCCTGCATTCTAGTACGATGTACCGTCTTGCCACACGAGTTGTTGCTACTATGGAGTCTGATAGCACTCCATTAGAGGATTAGTGGTAATTAAAAATTTAGGTGGTCAGCTGTTGGTAGCTAAGGAGGTATACACAGGTTGCGAGGTCAATATTGGGGAACATAGCCTTCCCGCTGACTTGATTACATTACAGATGGACTTTGGCGTAATTCTGGGGATGGACTGGCTATCCACTTACCATGCCTTGGTGGACTGTTTTGAGAGGAACATCGTCTTCTCCATACCGGAGTTGCCTTCTTTCTAATTCCACGGTCAGCCAGTGGATGGAGGCTTCAGGTGCATTTCTGCACTTCGGGCGGCGAGACTTTTGAGCCAGGGGTGTGAGGGCTTCCTAGCTTGCGTGGTGGCAGAGCCCAGCCCTGTGGCAGACTCCCAAAGTGTCCTGGTGGTCATAGAGTACCCCGACGTGTTCCCAGACGAGTTTCCAGGGCTACCGCCCGAGAGTGAGATCGAGTTTGAGATCTCACTAGTACCAGGGACCAGCCCCATCTCCACCGCACCATACAAGATGGCACCACTTGAGCTGCGAGAGCTCAACTCTCAGTTGCAGGATCTTTTGGAGAAGGACTTTGTGAGGTCCAGTATGTCTCCCTAGGGAGCCTCGGTACTGTTTGTAAAGAAGGATGGTACCCTACGCCTTTGTGTGGACTACCGACAGCTGAATAGGGTCACCATTAAGAACAGATATCCGCTGCCGAGGATCGATGACTTGTTTGACCAGCTGCGAGGTGCCACGGTATCCTCCAAGATCGACTTGAGGTCTGGATACCACCAATTGAGGATCAAATGGCAGACGTCTCTAAGACAGCTTTCCGCACCCAGTACGGACACTACGAGTTTCTGGTCATGCCGTTTGGGCTGACCAATGCCCCCGCTGCCTTCATGGACTTGATGAACCGGGTGTTTAGAACATACTTGGACCAGTTCGTGGTGGTATTTATTGATGATGTGCTCATCTATTCTCGAGATCAGACGCAGCACGGACAGCACTTGCGGATGGTTCTAGATACACTGAGACAGCGTAGGCTGTATGCCAAATACAGCAAGTGCGAGTTCTGGTTGAGGGAGGTGACCTTCTTAGGTCATGTGATCTCTGGAGATGGCTTAGCGGTGGACCCAGCCAAGGTCGAAGCAGTGCTCAGGTGGGAGAGACTGCGTACGATTACTGAGATTCGCGGTTTCCTGGGATTGGCAGGCTACTACAGATGGTTTATCAGGGGCTTTTCACATATTCCACCTCCTATGACACAGTTGACCCGAAAGGACGTGCCCTTCACTTGGACAGATGCCTGTGAGGCGTGTTTTCAGGAGCTGAAGGAGAGGCTGACTTCGGCTCTCGTGCTCACCATCCTTGACAGTAGTGGCGGGTTCGTTGTGTACACGGACGCCTCCTTGCAGGGGTTAGGGGGTGTGCTCATGCAGAGGGGTCACGTTATCGCTTACGCTTCGCAGCAACTGAAGCCCCATGAGCATAGCTACCCTACCCACGACCTGGAGCTGGCAGCTGTTGTCTTCGCGCTGAAGACCTGGAGGCACTACTTGTACGGGAGACCTTCAAGATTTTCACAGATCACAAGAGCCTCAGATACCTATTTAATCAGAAGGAGATCAACATAAGACAGAGACGTTGGTCGGAGCTCCTGAAGGACTATGACTACAGCATTTCCTACCACCCTGGAAAGGCCAACGTGGTGGCTGACACCTTGAGCCGGAAGGCGCCCGCACACTTGGCCAGTTTACAAGTCCAAGGTTGGAGCCTCTTGGAGGAGATGGGTAGTTGGCGACCCCTAGAGTTACGGGGGCACTGTGGGGCAGTGACTGTGACACAACAGACGAGGCCAGAGCTGATAGATCGCATCATCACAGGACAGATGGCTGACTCGTACTTGCAGTCCTTACGCGACAGAGTACTGTCAGGAGACCCAGGGACTTTTCTTTCACAAACCAGGTGCTGCGCCTGAGGGGACGTTTGTGCGTTCCCAGAGACGAGGAGCTATTGAGAGAGCTCCTGACTGAGGCACACGGTTCCAGATTCACCATACATCCCGGAAACACGAAGATGTACCATGACTTGAGACGCGAGTTTTGGTGGAGGGGAATGAAGTGGGATGTGGGTGAATTCCTGCAGCAATGTTTAGTGTGCCAGCAGGTGTAAGCCGAGCATCAGAGGCCTGCAGGGCCACTACAGCCACTTCCAGTGCCAGAGTGGAACTGCGAGAGCATCACCATGGGCTTGGTGGTGGGCTTACCTGTTACCCAGCGAGGACACAATGCAATCTAGGCAATCGTTGATAGGTTGACGAAGACGGCACGTTTCTTGTCGATCCGAGTCACCTTGGGACCAGCACAGTTGGCAAAGGGGTATATCCGCGACGTGGTACGTCTACACGGAGTTCCGCGGGAGATCGTATCCGACCGGGATACCTGCTTTACGTCCCAATTTTGGGCTGAGTTTCAGCAGGTCCTGGGGACGCAGTTGAGGTTCAGTACAGCTTACCACCCCAGACGAACGAACAGTCTGAGCGCATGATACAGACACTTAAGGATCTTTTGCGTGCCTGTGTACTGGACTGGAGGGGCTCTTAGGAGGAGCACTTGCCCCTGGCGGAGCTCGCATATAATAACAGTCATCACTCGAGCATCGGGATGGCACCCTACGAGGCTCTGTACGGACGGAGATGTACAGCACACTTGAGTTGGGTTGAGGTTGGGGACCACGTCTTCCTTCGTGTTTTGCCCATGAAGGGCCTGCAGCTGTTTGGGGTGAGAGGGAGCTCGCGCCGAGGTTCGTGGGGCCCTTTGTGGTCCTGGAGCGGGTTGGACCCGTTGCTTACAGGCCTACCCTCCCTCCTCAGCTTTCTGGGGTGCACGACGTGTCCCACGTGTCCAACCTCAGGAAGTACGTCACCGATCCCAGTCACGTCTTGAGTCACCAGAGCTTCGAGGTGGACAACGACCTGACCTATCCCGAGCGGCCAGTGCAGATTCTGGACAGAGCCGTCCGCAGTCTGAGACAAAAGCAAGTACCCCTGGTGAAAGTCTTGTGGAGGAGCCCGCGGTACGAGGAGGCTACCTAGGAGCCTGAGGCGATGATGTGGGAGCGGTACCCGGAACTTTTCGCGGGTACATCTTTTCGGACTGGCTTCGGTCCTCTTTGAGTTTGTTATGCATATATTGTTCTTTCTCGCACCCTAGTTAGCGCAAGTTTCGGGGACGAAACTTCTTTAAGTTTGAGCATCGTTTAAGACGTCTGGGAAGTGGCCCAGACGTCTGGAAGCCTTCCCAGACATTTGGTATTAACTTTTTTCGGTGTACGGGTTCGCGTCTGCGCCCGTGCGAGCGCAGACTGAACCCGCCGCCTTTGTTCTTCTCTTTTCTCTCCCTCCCTGCAGACGATGCAACCTTCCTCTCTCTCTCTCCCCATGCTGCCTTCAAATAGCACCTCCCTCTCCCTCACCCTCACTCCACTGCCTTCTTCTCCTTCTCCCTGCCAGTGAGAGCGCGAGCGAGAGTGGCTGCAGCGGCTACTGCGAGCGTGCGGGAAGGAGGGGTTGTTGCGAGAGGAAGTAGAAGCTCGACCGCGAGGGTACGAGCTTGCCGGAGCAGTTAGAGCTGGCCGGCGAGAGAGCAGCGAGCGTGGGGTGTCGCGAAGGAGCTGCTGCAGCTCGGGCAGCAGGCGGACGCGGCGCGGCGCGGCCGTGCGCTGCGGGCGAAGAGCAAGAAGGGTTCTGATTCTGGGAAAATTTCCCAAAATCAGACGTCTGGACTTAGGAGTAGAGCTCCTGGAAATAAATGGGATGGAGCTGGAAAAGTGAATGGGAAAGTTTGTTGTCCCTTGGGTACGTAGTACCAGGGAAAGCACCTGTTACCTCTTAGTGCAGAGGAGAGCCAGCCGCCTTAGGGACCCGGGGTTAGGTCTGGCCACTTTGTACCGACTCTTGGCCCTCATGTACACCGTACCGGGGAGAGCTACTAATTTAGGGAGAGCACTAGCTACCCCACGGGCCCCGGGGTTCTGCTAGCCTTCCTACACCAACTTGTTAGACCCACTGGGCAAACCAGGGTAGTCAGGCGAGGGTGCGCGGATTGTGGAGGGGCAAGACCCCTGTTTGGCTACTGTGGAGGGGCTGGACCCCTGTTATTGAGAGGGCTCTGCCCTATACTGGTTCCATGTTGTGCTTTGGGCACACCCGTTAACGGAAATGACTAACCGCGTGCCAGTGCGGGGTAGCTGCCTGTGCGTTTATCGCGCGTGCCGTAGTCACCGTTACGTCTGTCAACGACCTTGGGGTGGTTGATTGAGGGTAGAACCACCACGGGGGACTCTCCGGCCAGGAGAGCACCACGTGTTACTTCTACTTTTCGGAAAAGACTGCAATCAAGATGGTTCCCACGAGGAACATTCAAGATCAAGAGAAGGATCTGAGAAATAAATAAATAGTGAATAAATGGAAAAAATATAAAGAAAAAAAGTGAAAATATAACAGCTACTGTCTACTCTACTGCTTCTTCAAGCTTTTAGTTGCCACTCTACTCAGCGTTTCGCTGACGTGTCACCCTTGTTACTTTTCAGGTCCAGGTGTTGGGCAGCCAGAGTCGGTGGCTGCAGAGGGTGCTGGGCCTAGTAGAGCCCAGTAGTGTTACTAGTGGTACCCACTGTACTTTTCTTTCTGTTGTAGTGAGTAGTTTCTGTTACCCCCTGTACTACCTTTATTTTAAGCTTCATGTTTATGTATCTGTTTATTTCTCTACTGTTGTGGTGATGTATACTGTAGTATTTCTTTTCTCTACTGCTGTATTTTGTTATTGCTAGTTATATACATGTTGAATGTGGTTTATTTTACTACTATTTTGGTTACATTCTCGTTGGACGACTGGGTCTTAGGATCAATCGAGTCGATTTGATTCTCGTGTCGCGTAGGGATTCGGGAATCAGTTCGTTACATAAACACACCTGTGTCACCTCAGGAGAAAATCTTCAACTTAAGATCATTTCTAAACACAATATAAAATGTTTTGCTAGGGACTAGCAAAAGATAGGCATGGGGGTATGATTGCATAGCAAAAATACACCAATAAAAATGCCATCTTGTGTTATTTTCTAGCATTACCATTGCATTTTAGGTAGCCATAGTTGCATTTGTAAAAATTAACACATGCATGCATTTAATTGAGAGGGGAGGAAAGTAAATAATTGGCCTTGTAATTAACATCTTCATCAAGGGTTGCATCGTAATTTTCACCTTCTTTATTTCTTTATTTGGCTTTAACTTCTTCTCCGCGCGACTTTGGGCATGGGCTGCTTCTTCCTCACGCCATTCTCTGCCAACACCACTCTCTGCCGACCACATGTAGCCCAGGGCATGGCCATGCATGCCTCCTTCTTCTTTAAAAAAGCCCTCCCCGCTTCCTTGCGGGGAGAGCCTAGTCCATATACACACAGCAGCCCCTTCCTCCAGGCCGTCTCCTCCCCTCTCCCCTCCATACGTAGCACCTCTTCCTACTGAACAGATACATTGCGGGCAGGAGCAGCTCACAGTGGTCCATGACCACCACTGTGAGTCCCACCACCACCCAGTTCATCCAAGAGCAAGTAGGCTTGATGGATTCCACTCTCTATTTCGACGTTCAAGCCCTTCACGCCATTGCCGCAGACTCGAGCTCTGAAGCTCAGCAGCAACACGGCACCAGCAGCCTCAGCCCGCGCGTAAGCCTCTGTGCGCAAGCCAGCAGCCGGCGCCATCTCCTTCCGCGCGCACAGGCTCGCTCCAGCGCGCCCGTGCACGTAGAACCGGCCACAACCGGTTGTCCTCACCGCGCGAGCACTGTAGCTACTGTTCACGCGTTTCTACGGAACACTGTAGCTACAGTGCGGCGACGGGAAAGTTTCTCACTTATCTAGTCACCGCACGCTCTCTCTCCACGTCGCAACCGCCTCCAGCCCATAGCACGTGCCTGCTCCCGCGTACGCTCGCGCCCGCAGCGTCTGCTCAAGTACCCGCGCTCGTCTGCACCCACGCCCGCTTCTTCGCCCGCGCGCAGCGTCAAGTACCCGCTACGTAGTGCACTACGCTGCAGCCTCACGCCCGCACCCTTGCGCGCCAGCACCAGCGCGTGCCCGCGTGCACCCGTGCCATCAGACGTCGGTTGCATGCTCCAGATGCCTTAACTCTCCAGCACCCTCTCTCACAGCCACTCTCTCACTCTCTCCCGCAGACACACACATACACACACCACACTTGTACACTCTCATGTGTACACACACACAATCACTTGTACACACCTATATATATACTTATATATATATATATCTACATATATCTATATTTATATTTATATTTATATAAATATATATAGATATATATATACATATTAGTACCTATACAACCATATATAAGTATATATACATACATACAAAAATATACATATATATATATATATATATATGTATATATTTATATATATATATATTTATACACACATATATACATACATATATGCATATATACATATATATATATATACACACACACATATATATATATACACATATATACACACACACACACACACACACATATATATATACACATATATACACACACACACACACACACACACACACACACACATATATATATATATATGCATATATCTATATACATAGATACATATACTAATATATCTATACACACACACACACACACATATATATATATATAGTTAGAAATATATACATATATATCTAGTTATAAATATATATATATAATTATAACCCTACCTATATATATACATATAAATATATACTTACATTTATATCACCTACCACACGTTATATCGCAAGAATATCTGCACCAGTTGCTGATATTCCCCGATACCCGCATACAGAAAGTGTCTCTGCAAACACACTTCCACCCATCCATCCTACACTCCACGCGGCACTTCGTTTTATTGGTTGCGTCTTCCTAGACGTCGATCAACTCAACACCGTGTTACACGCCATTTCCACCTCCACCCCCACCCCTATAGATATATTATATATATCTTTATATATATATATATATAATATATTTATTTCTTTACAAGCAACCTCTATTTTCCTGCTATTGAAAAGATTAAAAAAAATATAGTAAAAGAGAAAAGATCATCCTTGTCTTGCAGGTACTCGGTCTTACAAATAGCAAGACCTATTTTTGGAACCCTAATTTGGCTCAAAGCCAAGAATAATTTGGCTCTAAGCCAAGGACCTGATTTTGAGGGTGTACCTCAAGGATAAAATTATCAGAAAAAAATCTTAAATAGAAAAACACCAAAAACATAATAAACGAACGAAAGAGATTCGTTGTAGGAAAAGTGTAGAAACTTATTCACCTCTAATCCCGCCTCCCTGAGTTCGACCCTGGGACTAAAAGTAACCAAGATAAAATCAAGGAGGCCAGGTTAAAAATTTTGTAAAAAGATGGTTAGGCTCGATTTAGGTTAACCACTATACTCATTTCGATGCTAATTTCGCCATATTAACACAACTTATCTGGGTCCCCACCAGAGACCTGGATTGTGGGACGTTACAATACTTATGGCTTATGATGTCTATGGATGATGATTTTTTGATGCTATTTTAGTTCATATTAGTATTCCTTTATCTATCACATATGTGATGTGATGCGCTATGAATGTGTATTATGTTCTACATTTATATGTTGGATGACTAGATCTTGAGAAGTTGGAAAATTAATATGTATTCCTACTTAAGTAGGGGCTCGAAACGAAACACATTTCAATCTAACTTTTTTCTCTAACTTTGTAGCCAACTACCCTTTTCTCGGTAGCTAGCTACAAGCATCTCTTTTGTTTCCACTATGGCTTTCTATCTTAATATTCTATTTACCAATTAGAATCCCCATCAATGAATTTGCACCATTATGCCATCTTGCATACTAGGTCACGCTTTAGTTGGTTCTTGAACCCAAGTTGTAAAGCCCCATGATTACTAATCATAATTCAATTTTTCATTATTGCACAACAAGCTACTCTCATCTTGTAATCGACTACAACTTTGAATTAAGCTCCCTAGCTGCCCCATACTCTGAATACCCAACTATGCTTATTCTGTTGCTCACTATGATAGAAATTCCTTTTGAGTGCAAATGAATTTCTTACATTCAAATCTCACTCGAACAAACAATGTTTGTTCCAATTTATTCTTCAATCAACCTAACCTCTTAATCCTACCTTGTGGTACCCCAAATCATGCTTACTTCCAAATTTAGCACTAAAATCAAACGTAAATTTCTCATCTATATAATCAAGTTGGAAAAAAAGATCACTTTACATAATAAAAAGAAGCATAATTCCTTACTAGTTTTGCTATCCACCAAGGCAATCTTGCCTTGTAAAGCCAACGTTTACTTTGTAACATCACCTACCAAGCACCATGATCACCGCAAATTGTAGACAACATATTTATTTTCACATTAGCTAGCTATTACCATTGAATGGTTGGCTCTACATATTTCTATAAGGTTCTTGCAAGAAAAGGTTTGTCAATTAAGGCCAGGCTATTTATTGAAAAGTTTCAATTGAAATCCTCTAATAATTGATTGAGTCACATTTAATAATGATAATATATGTACAAGCTATGATGAAAATGATACAAACTACAACGCAAAATCTCATTAATTCAACATATGCCCACGATATTAGCCAGCTCCAACAAGAGCGTAGCTAGCTACGTGGCTTCTTGTCTGGTATTTTAGTTGCTGCGACTGGGATATATTTCAAGTTAACTTCCCTCAACTTCTCCAGGTCTTAATTCATATCATTTAATTGGAAAATGGTTGATTACTACCTTAAAGGCCTCACACCCTTCCCACAAAAAAAATATTTTAATGTTTCTCCCGTCCTATTTTCCATAGCCTTAAAGTAATGGATTAAAATCGAATGAAAAACCCAAATCCACATATGAACAAATCATTCAAAAGGGTTTCACAAATCCCAGAATCACTGATTCCATATGCATTGATAATCCAAAATGAAAGGGAGAAGGAAATGGATACCTGAATCCATCGCCTAGGATTCTCAAGAAGAATACGTGCAACGATCCTTCAATTCCCGTGAAGGTACTCAATAGGTTTTTGGTGATGGTGCTTCCAAGGATTTAGAGAGAATGAGCGTGGAAGAAAGAAAGAGACATTATGACGCAATGTCCCTTTAGTTTCCACGTGGGACCCTTATATTTCCCACGATGGGGTGCAGGAAACCAAAACCACCCATTACTCGCTTATCCCCAGGAACCATAACCGCTAAAATGGAATTGACGATTTTACCCATCAACAAATCGTAATTCCCTAAAGAGTTTCTATGTAATTAACCATATATTATTTGAAGTGCAATTTGCCCAATTAATATTGGATCACACAACAGGCATATTTATGGATATATATGTATATGATATGTATTAATGTAAGTCTCCTTATAATAATATATGTGTGCCCCACTAATGATTCTAACAGTCTCCTACTTGGGTTACATATATTATCTACATAAACTTACATTAATTTAAGCTATATAAGCTCAAAAAACTGTATATGTATGATATATATATATATATCTTCACCAATCTCGTCTATACTATGTTAGTCATAAGACAAATGCAATTTTCGACACCTTATAATTGACTAAATCCCTCGGTGCTACATATAACAAAAATAATGACATAAATCAAATATGGGTACATAGCATGAAAAATTACATGTCAAAAAGACTCATACATGCCTATTTTTCAATTAGACCAACCTGATTATAAGAGATCAGAAATGCAGTATAGATCGAGATTAAAAATAAACATAACTTTATTTACACAAAATAAATGAATATGCCCACACATAAAAAACACTAGAATAAAATGAACTCCCACTAAACTGCAATATCGTATAAAAGATACAACACTCACTCAGGTTACATGCTCATGAAACACTTCAAGCATTAACCCCTTAGTGAGCGGGTCCACCACCATAGAGTAAATTCCAATGTATTCTATAAACACTTGACCATTTTGAACTCTTTCTTTAATTGGAAGAAACTTAATGTCAATATGCTTTGACTTCGATGAACATCTGTTGTTCAAATACAGCACTGCGGAATTATTATCACAATAGATTTGTAGTGGTCTTTCAACACTACCCATAATGCGTAAAGCTGTGACAAAATTCTTAAGCCCTATTCCCTGATTCAAGGCTTCAAAACATGCTATAAATTCTGCTTCCATGATAGAGGTGGTTATCATTGTTTACTTAGCACTCCACAAATAACTCCTCCCACTAAAAGAAATATATAGCTCAAAGTGGACTTTCAGCTATCCTGACAACCAGCAAAATCGAAGTCCGAATACCCGAGAACTTCCAAAGTATCAAATCTCTTATATGTGAGCATAAAATCTTTCGTTTTCTGAACATACTGCATGACCCGTTTGGTTGCCTTTCAATGATCAGGTCCAGGATTGCTTAAGTATTGCCTAGCATGCCAACAATGTATGCAATATCTGGCCGCATGCAGACTTGTACATACATCAAACTTCCCACTGCCGACACATAGGGAATATTCTCCATTTCCTTAGCTTCAACCTGAATCTTAGGGCACTGATTACAGGAGAATTTATCCCCTTTAGCCACAAGAGTGTCTTCTGCCTTACTGTTTTCCATGTCAAATCTCTTTAGAATGATTTCAATGTAATTATTCTATGATAATCCAATGATACCCGAGAGCGGCATCAGTGTATCTGGATTCCTAATACAAAAGAAACTTCACTAATATCTTCCATCTTAAATTTCTTTGAGAGAAATCCCTCGGTTTCAAATAGTAAACCATTATCATTAGAGGCAAATAATATGTCATCGACATATAAAATTAGGAAAACATGTTTGCCCTTATCGAATTTATGGTACACACATTCATCCACTGAATTTGTCTCAAAACCAAATGAGACAACAACCGGATGAAATTTCTAATACCACTGACGTGAAGCCTGTTTTAGACCATAGATGGTTTTTTCATTTACAAACCATTTTCTTTACATCACCAGTGGTAAAGCATTCTGGTTGCACTATATGTATTATTTCATCAACGTCACCATTGAAAAATGTCATTTTCACGTCTATTTGATGTAGCTCTAAGTCAAAATGAGCCACCAAAGCCATAATGATTCCAAAAGAGTCTTTCAAAGAAATAGGAGAGAATGCCTCTTTGAAATCAATGGCTTCTTTTTGAGTGAAGTATTTTGCAACAAGACGAGCCTTATACTTATCCACATTGCCTTTAAAATCTCTATTGATTTTAGAAATCAATTTACAACCAATGGGTTTTACACCATTAGTCAATGGGACAAGTTCCTAAACATCATTGTCACTCATTGATTTCATTTCCTCATTCATGGCATTGGTCCATTCTTGGGAATCAGAACTCCTCATGGCATGAGTGACCGAAATGGGATCCGTATCTATTTGGTCTGCCTCTAGTTCCTGGAGAAACACAACATAGTCAATGGAAATTGCACCTCTTCTTTCCCTAGTGTTGAGCGCGGAAAACTACATAATCGAACTTGGTTTCGAAAAATCCGTCGTTGTAGTTTGATTTGCGAAGAAATCTGTCAATAGATAAATTTATACAGGGGGTCTTTAGTGATGAATTTAAGCGTCACTAAAGACCCCACATCGCCGCAGCCTCATGTGCGCGCGTGCCTCCTCGCCTGTCGAGCGCAAACGCATGCCCACGTCCTCGCAATCACAGTCATCCGATCATAAGATCGAACGGTTTAAAATCGTCCTCGCCCACACCTTCATCTGTGCTTAACCACGCGCCCACGTGCATTTGGGCGCGCACGCTATGCGTTTGATCGCACGTATGGGTGATTGGACAATCTGACCCTCCTGCAGCCGATCGCGTGGTTGCGATTAACTGCTCACGCGTCGCAGATGGCGAGTCGAACGTGAATCCCACGCTCGCGCAACGCATCTCGACCGCTGTGCTAGCAGCGCTTTATCGTGCATACGATTTAAGCGTGCATGCTTCACGGCAGTTGGATCAAGATCCAACGGCCTAGATCTCGCCTCACCGCGCCTTCAAAAGATCGGAAGCGGTGCTGCACCAGAGTTGGGTGGCTGTGATGGCGCCACATGGCGCCATCATGGCCGTCCAATTTCTGTGACATGTAGAAGGTGCCACGAATGTCAGATTAAGCTGATTTTCATGCCATTAGGCTGCGATCATCGATCCAAACCCATCCGTATGATCGGATTTGTCATCTGAAGTGTGGATTGGCACCATCTTGGCCCTTGATCTTTAGGCTTCCTCGATCTCTATCTAGTGCTATGAATGTCCGATCAGGGTGATTTTGGAGTCGTTGAACTCCAATCGTCACCCTGATCAGATTTGTATGATTGGATCTTCGATCCGAGGTCCCGATTAAATGCCGCCCTGTCCTTGACCATAAAATGAGACAATTACTATATAATTTATACAACTTGACCACAAAATGCATGATAATACATGTTATGCAATATTTACAATGTATGATGCTAATATGACATTAAGACCATGTATTAGTAGACATTTTTGGCTATTTAGATGTATGCACATCACACCCCCATGGTTATTTTTTGCTAGTCCTTATCAAAAACTACATGCTATTTATAAAGGAATTAGGGTTAAATTACTTGGGCAAAAGTCATTTTCAACATTAAAAAATTTTTATTTAGGACCTAAACTTTTAAAGACACAACAGCGCCTGGGTATCTGCCAAAATGTAAACCGCCTCAAGCCCTCGCCTTATTCAAATAATGATCTCTTTTTCTCCTTTTTCTTCTCTTCTATTTTTTTTTTATTTTTTAGTTTAGGGTTACAGAGTGGCTTTCTATAGCCACTCAACCCACCCAAGACTTGATGAAAACCCTAAATTCTAAACATCTTTTTGTGAAAGTGATATACTTGTTGATCAGTAATCAGAACGGACTTCAGGTTTCTACTCCCCAAGGTGACCTTAAAAAGAATTCTGCCTACAGGTGTATCAATACGACCTATAGCTTTCTCCCTACTTTTCTTTTTATGGGGTCAATACAAGGATGAATCCAGTGTATATCTCCTAGGCTTATTCTATTTCTCTGCTTCTTCCTAAGTGTTTTAGGAATTCGACGTGCATTTCTTGAGCTGGGTTCTGGACAACCTACCAACGGATTGTACCCATGATAACTTGTCAGCCATACTCGTGCGGTGAAGTGCGGCTTATTTCTTTTCTTTTTCTCCTTTTCTTTTTCTTTTTATTTTCTCTTTCTTTTGTTGGACTTTCTTTTTCTTTTTCTTTTTTAAGTAGGTGGCTTCCCTGGTCTAAGATTTACCTAAAGGCAGTAGGAAAAGAATGATCCAGTGGTTGGGCTCTAGACAACCTACCTATGGGCTGTTACCCATGATAACTTGTCAACCATACCACCCTAGAAGGTTCATTAGCTACCCGATTTCTGTTAAAACCGCCAAACAACGAGTCAGTGCAAATAGTGTGTAGATGCTTAGACTTAAAGTTTCCTCAAATCAAAGGGCGGGTTTATAAGTCGTATACTTATCACCCAAACTTATTTAATTAAATTGAAATAGAATTCAGGATGGCGATGACTCAATAAACAAATCCACATTTTAGTGGATACCCGGGCTGATTGAGCCCAAAGACCTGAAGGGTCGTAGTGTTCAGATCCTACTGTGACATTTCCTAAGATTGAAAAGTCCTAATGCCCAAGTATTCTTTCCTAATTCAAAATTTTCTTTCTTTATTTTATATATTTATATATATATATATATAAGAAAACAAGCAGAATTTACAAGAATTCCACAAAACTGATAAATTGATTCAGAAATGAACCCACCCCCAATGCCTAGCTGATGCAATGTTCGCATTGAGAATAAAAGACAAGAAAGGAAGGTAGAATGTAGAAGATATCACCTAAATATGATACTCGGGTCAGCTCTGAGTCAGATTGTACAACTGCTAAGTTTAATGCCATCAGCTAGGCGAAGTCCAATCAAAGAAATCACAACATGATGAGAGCAACCATGTCTGAGATGGGTTCTGGAACAATACGGTCAATAAAAGGCTTCAGACATTGATCGTTGACTTTAAATGAATTTCCCATCTTTGGGTCAGAAATCTGAATGGCCCTGTTTGGAAAAATCTAATCAGTGATGAAGGGGTTGTTCCATTTTGACCTAAGTTTGCTGGGAAAGTGCTTAAGTCGAGAATCAAAGAGCCAGACTTTCTGGTTCAACTCAAAGCTCTTGCGGGATATTAATTGGTCATGAAGAGCTTTGGTCCGAGCCTTATAGATCTTGGCATTCCCGTACGCGTCATTTCTAAGCTCCTCCAACTCAGATAGTTAGAATTTCTTGGTCTTTCCGGCTAAACTCAAATCCAGATTGCGCTGCTTGATTGCCCAGAATGCCCTATGTTCAATTTCTACAGGTAAATGGCATGCCTTTATACACACCAGAAGAAATGGTGACATGACGATAGGCATTTTGTATACCGTACGGTAGGCCCAAAGAGCGTCCTCAAGCTTTTGAGTCCAGTCTTTACGATCAGGCCTAACTATTTTCTGAAGAATATTCTTGATCCCCCGATTGGAGATCTCGGCCTATCCATTCGTCTAGGGATGGTAAGGTGTGGAGATTCTGTGATTTACCCCATATTTAGCTAGTAAATTACGAAATTGGGCATTAGTGAAGTGAGAACCACCATCGCTGATGATAACCCTCAGAATCCCGACCCGACTGAAGATGTTCTTCTTGATGAAATCGATGACCACCTTATGGTCATTCGTTCGGGTGGGAATGGCCTCGATCCACTTGGACACATAATCAATAGCGACGAGAATATACTAGTGTCCAAATGAAAGAAGGGTCCCATGAAATCGAAGCCCCAAACGTTGAAGATTTCGACGGGAAGAATCAGGTTTAGAGGCATCATGTCTCCCTTGGTTATGCTCCCCAGTGCCTGACATCGAAAACATGACCTTGAGAATTCCTGGGCATCCTTGAATAAAGACAGCCAAAAGAATCCAGATTGCAAAATTTTTGCAGCCGTCTTTTTCCCGAAGAAATGTCCACCACACGCAGATGCATGGTAGAAGTCGAGTATACTTTTGAATTCAATCTCTGGAACACATCGACGAATAATCTGATCAGAGTCGTTGCAATACAGTTCAAGGTCCTCCCAGAAGTAATATTTGGCCTCAGATTTGAGTCTATCTCATTGTTACTTGGTCTAATCTTGAGGGATTTGACCAATGGCCAAATAGTTTACAATGTCAACAAACCACGGGATTTGGACACCTGAAACTGTAAGAATAGTCTCGCCTGGAAAAGTATCAACAATCGAAAGATCCGGACGAAAAGAATCACTCAGAAGTCTCGAAAGATGATCCGCCACCACATTCTGTGCCTCAGATTATCCTTGATTTCAAGATCAAATTCTTGAAGCAAAGGAATCCATCGAATAAGCCAGGGTTTGGAATCCTTTTCTGCCAAGAGATGTCTTAAGGCCGAGTGATTGGTAAAAATTATGACATGAGACCCTAAGAGATAAGCCCTGAATTTCTCCAAAGCAAATACTACAACTAGTAATTCCTTCTCAGTAACAGTGTAATTCCTCTGGGCCTTGTCCAGAGTTTTACTAGCATAGTATATGACAGAGGATTTCTTGTCAATCTTCTGACCCAAAATAACCCTGACCGCGTAATCAAAAGCATCGGTCAAGATCTCAAATGGAACTATCCAAACCGATGGTTGTAACACTGGAGCACAAGTGACTGCCATTTTAAGGAAATCAAATGCCTTACGGCATGATTTATTGAAATCAAATGGTGTATCTTTGGCAAGAAAGTTGCTCAAAGGCCAAGCAACCATAGAGAAGTCCTTGATGAAC
This sequence comes from Thalassia testudinum, assembly GCA_037157565.1. Classification (NCBI taxonomy): domain Eukaryota; kingdom Viridiplantae; phylum Streptophyta; class Magnoliopsida; order Alismatales; family Hydrocharitaceae; genus Thalassia; species Thalassia testudinum. The sequence continues at coordinate 14,814,510 of JAZHRO010000015.1, read as the reverse complement.
GTCCTATAAAATCTCACATGACCAAGAAATGATCGAATTTGTTTGACAGATGTGGGAGGAGCAAGTTTAGAGATAGCAAAAACCTTAGCTTTGTCAACTTCGATACCCCGTTCAAAGATTACATGACCTAAGACGATGCCTTCATGTGTCATGAAATAACTCTTTTCCCAGCTAAGGACCAGTCTTGTTTCGATGAATCTTTTAAGAATCATTTTAGGATTAGCCAGACAAGAATCAAACAATTCTCTGAAAACAGACAAATCGTCCATGAAGACTTCCATAAACTCTCCCACCATGTCTGAGAATATGGCTAGCATTCACCTTTGAAAAGTCACGGTTGCATTGCATAAGCCAAAAGCCATCCTACGAAAGCAAAGGTTCTGTAGGGATAGGTGAAAGTTATTTCTTCCTGATCCTTGGGATGGATAGGGACTTGATTGTATCCTGAGTAACAGTCTAGGAAACAGAAGTACTTCTGCCCGACTAATCTTTCAAGAATTTGATCGATAAAGGGCAAAGGGAAATGGTCATTTTTCGTGGCTGTGTTCAACATCCTGTAGTCAATACAAACCCTCCAAGAGGAAGCTGAACGAGTTGTGATGGATTCTCCTTTCTCGTCAGCCACAACAGTAATCCCAACTTTCTTGGAAACAATTTGCACGGGACTTACCCAAGGACTATTAGAGATCGGATAAATGATTCCTGCATTGATCCACTTGATAATTTCTTTCTTAATCACTTCTCGCATATTAGGGTTTAATCTCCTCTGCATTTGGCGAGAAGGGCAGGATCCATCCTTCAAAAATATTCTGTGATTGCAGTAAGATGCCTCGATCCCCTTTAGGTCATGAATGGTCCAACCAATTGCCTCCTTGTGTTCCTTTAGGACCTTAATCAGTTAAATTTCCTACTCCTTAGTTAATTTGCCACTGATAATCATAGGGAGCGTCTTTTGAGGTCCCAAAAATTGATATTTCAAATTCTCAGACATGGATTCAGTTCAAGCTGGGGTGGGTTTAAGATTGAAGGTAAGGATGATGCTGATGAAGATTCATTAAGAGGAAGAGGTTGAAAGTGAACGAAATCAATAACCTCTTCAAAATGTGGCAGGTTTGCCACAGAGGGTTGCAAGTCAAATCCATCACAACAGGAGGAACTTTCAATTGCAGAAACCGCCATACAAGTTTCAATATTCGAGTTATCATCCTCAAGTTCCTCTATAAATCTACAATCCTCAAATTTGTTAATCGCCTTAAAAATATCCAATTTTAATTTATGATCCCCAAAGGCGATTTCCATGCTATTGCTTTCACAGCTGATATTGGCCTTAGTAGTAGCCAGGAACGGACGCCCCAAAATGATGGGCATGTTCCTTAGATTTTCAGGTACATCCATGTCAAGGACAAGGAAATCTATAGGAAAATAGAAATCATTAACCTTAACAAAAACATCTTCAATAACGCCTCACGGATTTGTGACCGAACGATTCGCTAACTGCACCGTTACTAAAGTCGGCCGAAGTTCACCATCCGAGCTTCTCATAAAGAGAAGTCGCAATTAGGTTAATAGATGCACCTCAATCCAAAAGTGCTTTATCAAAAGTGTAATCTCTAATGACACAAGAAATCAAATGAGCACCTAGATCTCTCTTTTTCTGAAGAAGGTGATGTAGGATAACAGAGCTAGCTTGCTCGGAGAGTACCACCTTCCTCGAAATAGATTCCCTTGACTTACACTTCTGTGTGCATAAATCCTTCAAATATTTAGCGTAAGCCGGTATGTGTTCGATAGCTTCAAGGAGCGGAATATTGATCTCGACATTCTTGAATATATTCAAGAGCTCCCAATTACTATCAACAGGCTTCTTCTTCCTAGGTTTAATCAAGGCCTCGGGAAAATGAACAAGAGTCAAATCTTTGGAATCAGGTTCTTGAGCCTTCATTTCTTCTTCGAAGTTCTCCTTTCTCTCCTCAGACTTTCCAGGATTTGGTAGATCAGAACAGTGCAGTTGTTGATCCTGAGTTTGTCTTCCACTCCTCAAGGTAACTAAATTAGCAGAAGCATACAGGTTTGAGTCTTAGAGAGGGTTAGGAAAGATTAGAGGGGCTTCATTAGCTAAAAACCTTTGATTTGAGGAAGCAAAAGAGGAAGGACCCTACTCAACCACCTGAGCATATGCGTGCAGGTCCCTCTGATTCCCGTACCCTTGGGCTTGATTACCTAGATTCTGGATATTACACGGGTTGGGTACTGGTTGAGATGGCAGAGATCCAGGTTGACGAGAATTAGCAATGAACCTGGTTTACAAGTTGTCCAACGAGGTTTTCATTTGCTGCATGAGCTCGAGCATAGATCCTTGCATTTCTACCATCTGTCGGTTCAGATTAGCCTGCCCTACGGGTTGACGGGCATTCCACGATGGCTAATTGACCTGATTCAAGGGCAGCTGAGTGTAAACATGACCCTAACCCATTGATCTTTGTGGAGCATAATTGCTGGGTCGGAATTGGGTTTGCTACCCCAGGTTTTAAAATAGGAAGTTAAGGTGGTTCCTTCAACCGAGATTATAAGCATTGGAATAAGGGTTCGGCCTAACGTTCTCCTGTACAGCACAGACATCCTCATAGGGTGAGGATGGAGAGAAAGAATGGGAGGGATCAAAGAAACTAGGATCAAAGGCCCCAGTTTGGAACCCATGGGGTTCGGAATAATGCTCACTCACAAGTTGAGCTCCATCAAGTTGATTCACGAACTCTCGTCCAGAAGGGGCATACACCAAATGGAATCCTGAATTTTGAGATTGAGTAGATCGAGAATTGTTCATTGAATTCCCATCCATCCACTCCTCCATCATTTTATTAACCAAGTCCACCTTATATAGTTTATTGCAAATCAATTCCATATCGAATGAATGAGAGTCGTGGACTTCATTGACATTCGATCTAGGTTGTTGGGACCGACTAAAAGTATCCATGGAGGCATGATTTATCGAATTCTCACTCATTTCCTCAAACAAATCATGCGTGTTATCTGCAATTTTATTGAGGAAATTGCCTCCGTAAAAAGCATCCACGTGATTTCTGAGTTGCTCAGTCAACCCCTCGTAGAAGATGTACACGAGCTGCCATTTCGGCACCTCATGGTGTGGACATTTCCGCAATAAGTCCTGAAATCGCTCCTAGGCAACATGAAACTGCTCCCCCGGCCGCTGGGTGAAGGCAGTAATCGTTGGTCTCAAAGCATTGGTACGTCCGAGAGGAAAGAATTTCTTCAGGAAAGTCGATTTCAAATCATTCCAAGTTGCAATTGGCCTTCCTATAGTCCTGTACCAATGAGCGGCTTTATCCCTAAGAGAGTGAGGGAAGAACCTCATGATCATCTGCTCCCCATTTATGTTTCGTGCATTGGTGGTCTGGACCAAAATAGTCAAGTCTTCCAACAGCTGAAACGGGTCTTCAGAGCCAAGCCCATGGAAATGTTTGATCAGGCTTAACACTTCAGGCTTGATTTCTACCTCTCCGATAGGAATCTGGACGTCGGGACGTTCCCCATAATTTTAAGGATCATAAAAATCCTTCAAGGGCTGAGCACCCTGCATTCTCTGGAACCGTTCTTGCATCTCTGCATTTGTTCCAGCTGCCTCTGAAATACCTTCTGTGGATTCTGAGGCAGAGGAGGCTGTTGATCGGCCATGAGATCAATTTGGCCAAAATTCAATCTACACCTCCTAAAATACTCTAGTGGATCAATTTGGCCAAAATTCAATCTACGCCTCCTAAAATACTCTAGTGGTCCTTCCAATCGAGGATTCAATGACCTCATTCCCAACATAAACTAGGAAGAGGTCAAAAAGACTGGGGATAAGAACCGTACAGCACAACAAAACAAGCATGTCCTTAAGTGGGATAGTCTAAGGATCTACAGACTCTCAGAATTCGCCTTAAGATTATAAATTATTTACTCTACTTGCATCCAATAAATCCAACCAGTTAGGAGGGACAAGAGAGAAGGTTTTTCCTTCAGACTTGGGAGGAGGTTCTTCCTAGTGTACCCCCCAGCCACGATCGTTTGATGCTACTCCCCTAGCTAGATATCAGATTGATTGGTACAAGTAGGTTAATCATAAACAATCTCAGACTGGGCCCCGAAGAGCGAATCAATCCTTAAGGCCAACGTCTACTTGATTTTATTTAGGACTAGGATTGTAGTACTTATGAAATGTGGTGGGCCCTTAAAATGGGTTGTGCCCTTAATGATCAATTGAATATGTGTGAGTGTGTGCACAACCAGGGTTCCTAAGCAAGATTATTTGTGATGAGTAGATTTTAAGGTTCAAATCTTGCTTCAGTAGCTTTTAGGGTTTGGAATTAGGTTTAATTCAATCAAGTTTGAGGGAAAGCAGACTTTCAAGCACGGGTGAAGATCTCTTTCCTTTTGAAATCAAAAATAAAGTGGAGTGCCTGGTATTAGCCTAAATTGAAAACTTTAAGGGGAAGCTACTTGGTGAGTTGATTTTAGGTTAAGTGGTGTGGCCCAAACAACTCAAATAATTAGCCAAGATCGCACCACTAAGTTAGGCACAAAAAATGATTAACTTAGACTGATTTCTACACTTTTGTATGTTGATTTGTGTACCAGTTCTACAAATCAGAATCCGATTGAGTAGATAAAAATCAATTAGGTTATGTGCCTTGAATGTGGGTGTATATAGTGTGTATGTTGATTTACCCCATAAGAAATATCTTTTTATTGATTTCCTATATGCGGTGAAATGAATGTAAGTGGAAATCCCAGCAACCAAACTAACCCTACGATTTACGCAAACACCTAGGTTAATTGGAGTTTGAATTAATATGGTGAAATGGAATCTATGGAGGGGGAAGAATGAGGAGCACTTACAGTTGTCTTCAACTGTACTTTACTCCGATCTACCGCTTGAGGAATCCCTATTAAGGTACCTGCAAAACAATAGATGAGAAATAAAGCAAGCTAGAAAAAAATAAAGAGCACGAAACGCAGAAATAAAATCGAAAATCATTGCCTCCCCGACAACGGCGTCAAAATGTTGAGCACAAAAAACTACGCGATCGAAGTTGGTTTTGAAAAACTCGTTGTTGTAGTTCGATTTGCGAAGAAATCCGTCAACAGATAAATTTATACCAAAATTCTAAGAATTCTGGGTCGAACACAGGGTGGCTATGTTGATCTAAAATCCGCGATTATATTTTTTTTGTATTTTTGTTTGAAAATGAGATAATTACAATGGCATTGATATAAATGATAAGAGAGAGAAAGAGAGAGAGAAAATCACTTAATATAATCAGAATGTTTTTACAACTAAAAAGCAAGAAATGATTACAACTAGAAAGGGGGAAATTCTATTCTAGAAAGCGATTAAAAAGAAGGGAGAGAGATGTTACCCTACTTGAAGAATGCTTGGAGGATGAGCCAGACGGAGCGACGCTTGGAAGACGGAAGACAGAGCAGGAAGGAGGATAAAGCAGGAAGAAGCAGGAACGGGGTAGCTGACGCGCTATGGACGTGTTTGTTTAAGAGTGTCATTGTAGCTTGTGTTTGCTGCGTCGATTTTAAATACAGAAACGGATTTGAGTCTGAGTGTCGTACACATGGAGGTGTAAAATCAATTTTTTCTATCACTTAGTTGTCACAGAAATTGCGGGTTTTTGCTTGCATGAGAAAATGAGGGAGAAAAGTGAGTAAGAGAGAGAGTAGGATTAGAGTTCTTTTAAGTCATGGCATTCACTTAGATCAAGATGAAAACATCAATACTATATTTAACATGCAACTCAAGTTTTACCATTACAACACTAGATAAATGCTTCAGCATAAGTAAAGTAAAGCTAAGCTAGAGAGAGGGAAAGAGAAAGGAGATGGCGAGGTGGCCACGGTGGTGGAGGGCTCCATCGATGGCTCATCAACTCTGGTAATTACAAAAGTGTGCTAATGGTGGCTAGGAGTGGGGTAGAGCACTTGCAACTGTATTGAATACCTTACATGGGTGGCTGGAAGGGGTTTATATAGCAAGAAGGGCTTTCTAAATGAAGGAGGGGCATTAGCGGCGTCCGGGACGTCGCTAAAACCCTTCTTGAAATGTCGATGAAGCCCCTCTGCCCACCAGTCATCCGCGTGCTCTGTGCTTCCTCTTCTTGGCGATCCGCGTGCAGCTGCTGAGGACCGTCCGATCGTAGATCAGACGGTCTACGATTGGACGGTCAAGATCACACGGTGAGAGTGCCTCAGGATCACGCCTCACAGGCGCAACGCGTGCGTTGTTCACGCGTTTGGCCGAAAGCTCCAGATTGCACTGCATGGCGCTATCGCGGCCGCTCAATGGTGATCGAGCGATCTAATTTGGTCGTGCGGACAAATTCTGCTCTCGAGCTACTGTGGGTGCTTCGAACGTGAGCCTCCTGAGCATGTAGCAGGGGCACGACCATTGTGCTATGTCGCATGGTTGGTCGCGGATGCGCGTCTGTGCTTGGCTATTTCCGACTGTTGGATGGAGATCCAACAGTCGGATCTTCGTGCTGAGGTGCAAAGGCACGTGGGCGAGGATGGCTCTCAGCCATTCGATCGGAGATCGGACGGCTCAAATCGTCCTGCGGCTTGATGGAGGACGCTAGCGTGGCCTGGTGGTTGCTGATCGGGTGCCACGTGGCGCGCTGTGGGCCGTTGATCATCAGATCAAAGGTAAGAACTTCTTGGGTCAATTGCGAAAGCTTCGAATGTCGGATTTGGTCGATTTTTAGTCCATTGGACTCCGTTCGTCGTTCTAAATCCATCCGTGTAATCCAATTGCTCATCTAAGGCCTATTTTGACACGAACCTGTACAAATGGCCATTAACAGTGCATTATGAACAATCTCAATGTGCTATGCATGTAATGCTTCCATGCCTATTTACGATGTATTATCTGTGCATTTTATCCTTAAGATAAACCCCGTTTAGCAAAATTATTATCATAAAATGTACCATTATCATATCGCTATGCTTACTCCTTGCTAGTCCTTATCAAGGTTCATTCTAGCCATTATTCTCAGTCAGAATTCGGGAAGTGATTACTTATACATTTTGTTACCTATCGATAGGAGGAAATATACTAAGATCCTAATCTACAGAAACTCAACAGTGCTCAGGTATCTACCAAAATGTGAACCTCCCGAATCCTCGCTTCAAGGCAGATATATTTTTTTCTTTTTCATCTTTTCTCATTTTTTTGGATTTTTGGAGTTGAGAGTGTGTTGGAACCTTTTTACGGCTACCCAACCCACCCAAAACTCGAAAAAGACTCTAAGCGCAAAGCATCTTGGTGTGAAGATCGTGATAGACTCACTCAGCGGTAACTCAGACAGATTCGGGTTTCTACGCCACTAGGTGACCTGAAAAGGAAGTGTTTTGCCTAAAGGTGTATCTGTTCGATCGGTAGCTTTCTCCCTACTTTTATTTTATTTGGGGTCAACACAAGGGTGTTTCCAATGTACATCTCCCCGGAGTGTTCTACTTCCCCACTTCTTCCTTAAGTGTTTTGGGTCTTTTTGTACATTTAATGAGTTGGGTTTTGGACAACCGACCAATGAATGGGCTGTTACTCACGACCACTTGCCAGCCATACTCACGCGGTGAAGTGTTGCTTATTTTGTTTCTTTTTTTCTTCTTTTCTATATATCTTTTTTTTTCTTTTTCTCTCTATTTTTTTTTCTTTTGTTGTTTTAGTAGGTGACTTCCCTGATCTCAAATTTACCTAGAGGCAATAAGGAGAAAAGTGATCCTATGGCTGGGCTCTGGACAACTGGCCAGTGGGCTGTTACTTAATAAGAAACTCATCATGATCTCTAATTACCCCTAATTAACTAGTCTTTTTAGTTAATTAGCTAAGGATATGAATATATAAGGGTTAATTATAAAATAATGGATATTTAGTAAAGGACCTTAAAATAAGTTTAAAATGATATTTTATCATTCGATTAACATTATTAACAATCTAATTAATAATTGGACATAATAAGTTAAGTAACTTATTAATCATTTCCATTAATTAATAAGTTACGTAACTTAAACATAATATGCACATAAGTATATAATAACTTAAGTAACTTTACTTAATTTAATAAATTAACTTAAAAAGGCCACAAATGTAAATTCAAGGTGTAAACATAATAATTACCTTATTTTTAATCATATATAAAAAAGTTGAAAAGGATCTAAGTTAAAATAAACCTCAAAACCTGGGTTTACATTTAGGTCCTTACTATTCATTGCAATCGGGCCTTTAATCTTCATATAGGTCCTTAAGTTTCACTGCACCTAGGTCCCTTTCTTCTTCTTCTTCTTCAGCCAATTGAACGGCTGACAACGGAGAATGACTCCACCGTGCGATCACTACCCTTCCAACATCATTCTTCCGCTCACCATCCTATCTTCATCCATCGGTCTGAATTACTCTGAAATTCTAATTTTTGGTGGGAGTTAACCTCACCATTGTCGGAGACGATGCTGGAGGTTAAGCTCCCCAAGCTTCTTCCTCGTCCAGACTCTACCGTCCTCTTCATCGCCATTCACTATAAATACCCCCTCACCCCTTCGATTTCTCTCAGTTGACTCCCTTCCCTCTTCTTCACTGCAACCAACTTCAATAGGCTATTCTCTCCGCAACTCTGACAACTCCCCATTTTATCTTCCGACTTCCTCCATCCATCCTGATTAGCTGAGGAACTCCACCGAGGTCTACCGCGTCTTTGGATATAGATGCCGACCAAGGAGTGTCTCTGCTTCATCCACATTCGCCCGCCAGAGATCTTCCTTATTCCCCTCTGATTTCACTCATCCGTCATGAGCCTTCGACGAAGTTTCCTTTAACCCTTTCGTCCACGTAACAGTAGGTAGGAGTAGGAGTATGAGTAGAAGTAGTTTAGGTAGGTAGTTAGATAGTTTAGTCATAATTTCAAAGTTTAATGTTCGTCTTCTTCGACTCAGGCGAGCTACTTGAGCTCGCCAGAATCTTGATTTTGTCTTTTAAAGTCATTGTCCACCTTCCTTTAACCCTCAAAATCATTTCTAATCCATTAAAACACAAATTTGATCACTGTTTGCCTAATTCACCTTCACCTTTAACAGCGACAGTCGCTGTCCATGGCGACAGTAACTGAGCTTAGATCCACCACTATAGGGTCCTCCACCACCTATTCACAACCTAAGGATCCTGGTTTATACCTTAATTTGTATAATTACCACCTATAATCTAAACGCCCAATTTGTAATTAAGCTCCTAGGCTCGCTGTCAATGGCGGCTCAGGAGTAGTTGAAACTCTTAATTAATTATATAATTATGGTCGCAATTACTTTTTGACTTATCTCAACCATTCAATTGAATGGGAGACCAAGTCTTGTGCTTCAATCCATTTAAAATTCATTCGATTTGAATTTACTGTTTAATCATTCAAGTAATGGATTAAAGAAGAATTAAATGCGATTCTGATGTTCCTTACAACCTCATAATCCTCTTTAAATCAAAAATGGCATAGATTCATCCTTTCTGCACACGAGTTGTGTATTTCTGGACCCACCGGAGCTCCGACGAGTGAAATCTGATCTTCAACCTATAGAAGATGATAGGAAGCTCCAAAATGATTTGATTTTGATCACTAATTTGTTTGAAGTTATTTATTTGGGATTTTACCACCTGGAACTAGGACTACTGATCTGTCTTCTCCAACTCTGGCAGAGTTTGGGAAGTTTGACAGAAGGGCTAAAAATACATTTGATAGGTCTAAAAGCTTCAGTGCAGTGCACTAAAGCTAATTTTACCCTCAAATCAATGTAACAAACTCATGATTTCACTGCCAGACAAAGCACTTTTTGATCTCAGGTGAAGAGCCTGAAACCCTAGAATTCAAGGTCCAAACATCTGTTTAGAGGTTTGAGCATGTTTCTGAGATTGAGGAGAAGAGATTCTAGGTTTTAATTTCCTGAGAAAAGGCTTTAATTAGAAAGTCAAATTTTGAAGCCTTCAAGTCAAACCTGAGTCTGATCTTTGGGTTTTGTACACAATTTGATAAATTGAGAGTTAGAATTATTTCTGAGATTTTATTAAATGATTTTTGAGAGGTTTAAGTGAGCTCAGATCTGTTTATCTGATGGAATTAACCAACTGCCAGTTTGGATTGTTTTCATACCCAAACTGATAGTAGTGCCTTTCTGATGAGATTTGAATGCAAATCCTACCCAGATCAATTTGTTACATCCCTTAGAAGTTGTTCCAATCGAGCAGAAACGATCCCAAGTGTCTGCTACACCTTTTCTGAAGTTTAAATCCTTTCTCTAAAGCTTTCAGAGAAGCTTCGAGCTTCTCCATGTTACTTAAAGCTTCAAGAGCTCAAAACCTACATTAGCAGATGCGGAATTACCTATAAAACCTATTTAGACCCTTAGCTAAGAGAGAAAGTCTAGTTTAAGGACTCTGCAAGTCTCATACCACTGTCCAGGCATATTAAACCCGTAGGAACCCCCTGACTTCACTTTTCAAATCGAAGAGGAAATTATCCTTTAAACCTCAAATTTACCCTAGAATCCTATAGAGCTACCTTAGAGCTCTCCATCAAGCTTTCTCATGTTTGATTTGGAGCTCTGAGTAGGGAGAAATCTTTGTTTGAAGTTGGGTCTGAATGGGGAACATTAGTCCCACATCGGAAATCCTCGAGCACCCGCCTTAGTATAAAAGTGTTTTGTGTTATAGGTGATTCAGTCGTCAGCGCTCGGTGCGAAAAGAAACCTTGATCATCTGAGCATGCGTGTGTGTGTGTGTGTGTGTAGGCGAGTGCGCCTGCGGGTGTGCGCCCGAGTGGGCGTGTGTGTGCGATTGGCCCTAGGAGAGCAAGGCTTGGGAGGCGTTGAGCCGGTTCGGCTTGAGAGGGAGCCGATTTGGCTCAAGAGAAAAGAATCGAAAATAAACCCTAATGAAAAGAATCGATTTGGCTCAAGAGAGGACCGAGTAGGGTCTAGTCCCACCCTGATCTCAGGGTACTGTGTATCCTCGAAAGAACCTCACCACAAATCTCAAACAAATATTTGGTTGAGAAAGAAATTTAACCCGGTTCAGTAAAAGGTTAAGAAAGAAAGAAGAGTTAAAGTGCTGAAGGCTCTGATGGCTAAGTGTCAAAGGAAAAAGAGTAAGGGCTGAAGAAGGAAGGCTGAGGAGGAAGAGGAAGAACTCGCTAAGGAAAAGAGAAGAAGAAAGAAGGCAGGCATAAGGAAATACTTAAGAAGAAAAAGAAGAGAAGGGTAGGAACAGAAGCATAAGAAAAGAAAGAAAGAGATCAAGAGAAAAAGAGAATAAGAGGAAAATAGAAAGAGAAAGAAAGAAAGAACAAAGGATTAAGAAATAAAAGAAAAAGAAGATAAAGAGAAGAAGAGAAAGAAGATAGGCTGAAGAATAAGGAAAAGAATTAATTTTTTTTATTATATTTTAACTTTTTTTTGCTCTTAAATATTGTATTAAGGCATATGTTGACCAAATAAATTCTTCTTTGCCTTAAATCATTTGAAATAAATAGAGAATTTACATGTTTTTAATGTTTAAAATGAGAATTTGTATGGGATTTTGCTTGTTATTCCATTTTAATCAATTTTTAGCAAAATTAATGCTTTCATGATTAATTTAAATATACCTCCTATACTTATAAAGAAAAAAATAAAGATAACTAGTGAATTTAGAATGAATTATACCTCCCAGCGAATGACCTGGACTCAACCAGTAAAAATTTCTAAAATGTTAGATTAATTCGACCCTATACTACTAATCGACACAACTTCGAGTTAACCTAAGTGACTTTTCTTCTACTCTTAATTAAGTAAAATAAATTTAATTAACTGAGTTTAGGTAAGGAGCGACCATTACCCATGACAACTTACCAACCATACCACCCTAGAAGGTTCATTAGCTACCCAATTTCTGTCAAAATCTCCAAGGAGTGAGTCAGAGCAACAATGTGTGTAGATGCTTAGATTAACAGTCCCTCCGAGTTAGAAGGCGAGTTGATAAGTCGTATACTTATCACCCTATTTATTGGTGAATTAAAATGAATTAAGGTTGCAAGGATTTAAGGCTAAATTCATATTTTAACGGACACCAGGGCTGATTAAGCCTGAAGGCCAGAAAAGTCTAAGTGTTCAGGTTCTTTTCGTATTATTTCCGACTGTTGACAAGTTCCTAATGTTTAAGTTTTTTCTTCCTAAATTCATCATTTTTTTTTTCTTTAGACTGATTAAATGAACTCAGAATCATGCAAATTACCACCCCCCCATGCTTAAGTTTGACAATGTCTTCATTGACAAATACATGGATGCAATAGGGGTTCAAAAAAATATTACCTAAGTGATGTAATATACCTGATCAGTCTGAATCTTCTGGGTTACCTCCTAGGAAGCACTGAGTTTAATGCCTCCAGATGGGCAATGCTTCGTGTCAGCCCTCAATGAGGGTGACAACCTCCTTTGGGGGAAACTGGGCGAGGAAGTATTTCAATCTCTGACCATTGACTGTGAAAGTACACCCAGTGTTCAGATCTGCAATTTCAACCGCCCCATTGTAGTAGGGCCTGACTACCCTATACGGTCCTGTCCACTTGGATCTGAGCTTCCCGGGAAAGAGTTTAAGTCAAGCAACAAAGACCCAAACTTGCTAATTAGGCTCGAAGGTTTTTCTGTGGATGAGTCGGTCGTGGATGGTTTTCATCTTTTCCTTGTACAGCCGACATTCTCAAAGGTGTCCTGACGAGTTTCCACGAGCTCGGAGAGTTGGAGCATTCTCTACACACCGGCTAACTGAGAATCCATATTACATTGCTTAACGACCCAATAAGCCCGGTGTTCCAACTTGACAGGAAAGTGGCAGGTGTTGGGATTCGTATAGTGCTTGTGTTTGATAAGGAAAAATGTCGTAATATAGTACGCAATACGATCAATAAAAATATTTCTAAAGATAACGAGACTTGAGTCTCGGTCGTTCGTCTTTGGGAGGCGTTATGGAAATGCAGATTCGAGATCAATCTCGCTCGCTCTACTTGCTTAAAATCGCATGTCGATTTATGGTTATTACATACTTATACACGACATGCTTAGTTGACAGAATATCATAAATTAAAAGCAGGCAACTTTAATCACACAAAATATATTGCAATAAGCTCATGGTGATTCTCAACACATAGATATATATATAGAAAAAGATCTTTCATTAATTCATTATGATGTTTACAACATGGAACTCGTGGAAAGCTTATAGAGGAAAGCTTGAAAACATAAATCTAGCTAACAGAAAACGATCGCATATATGAATCTAAAGGGAGATTATGCATGCATCATTGGGGGAGAATATAGAGCTACACTACTAAGAAGTAAATAAAGCATGTAAACTATAAAAAACTAAGCTACTAATCTAGCAGAATTAAGGGCATTCGGAGGTGGGCACCGATGGCCTTTGAGTTGGTTGAAAGGAGGAGGGGCAGCCAATGGTGCTTAGGCAGGCCCATGGAGAAAGGTTGGAGAGGTGATTCAACATCTTGGCGTGGAGATGGTGGTCGCCATGGTGATGCTACTCGTGGAGATGGAGTGGAGGTGGATGTAGCTAAGCTAAATGGAACCAAGAGTGGACGGGTGCAAATGGCCACCCTTTAGGTTTTCTTATAGACCTAAGGGAAGCTCTCTAGAGAATTATGGAATTATCTAGAGAAGACTATGGTGGGAGCTCGAGGGAGAGTGAGAGAGAGAGGATGGATGGTGGTTTTTAGATCCACCAAATGTAGATCTAAAAATTAAATGGCCCTTGGTTGCTAATTTTAGCAACCAAGGCAACAACACATGCTAGAGAGTTCTAAAGAACTCTAGGCTAGGTATTTTTGTGTGGATGGTGTGTGTGGGTTGAAACTTAGGTGGCTAAGTTGATTAGGTTAGGTTCTAGTGGGTTTAGGTCAAGGTAGGTCTCAAATTAGGGTTGTAAACCCTAATTCACTAAGGTAAAGTGCAATTAAACTTAATACAAGTTTAATTGGGTGTGTGGAAACCTAATTGAGAGTAAAATAACTCAATTAAGTTAGGTTTAGGTCAATTGGACTCTCACAAAGTCTAATTGGACAGTGTGTGCTGAGATCATGGCTCAATTGGACTCAATGGGTCCAATTGAATAGGCTGATGGAATTGACTAAGATCCAAGTCAATTAGGTTTAACAAGGACCTAATTAGGCCCTTAGGGAAGTCTAGAGGTGATGTATTAGGGTTATGGCACCTTAATTTAGGTTCCTATGCGGTTGGAATTAGGTTTAGTGACCTAGAGATCCAAGATCAAGGCTTGAATCTCAAAACAGGGTCTGGAGGGCAGTTCTAGACGTCCAATAATAGTGTCAGACATCTCATAGTGAAAAATCAAAAGTCCAGACTTGTTATCTGGACGTCCAATCAAAGTTAGGAGGGATTCTAGGTTCTGTCTTGGCTATTCTGCAGAAATTGGACGTCTGACCAAGTGTCTGGACGTCCAATAACACTACAGAAGTAGGTTTAAGGTGTGCAGGAGTTGGCCAAGGGTTCTGGACGTCCTATAACTTATCTGGACGTCTAGATAGAGGCTAGAATTAGGGTTTAAAGGTTTCCTAGGGTGTGGTGACCTAATCTAGGGGTGGCTAAGGCTTGGGAAAGCTTCTAAGCTATCCTAGGGCTAGGATGGTCCTAAGTTCTTCATAATTTACTGCTTTATTCCTACTTAAATAGAATAGCATACCTCAACCCCTTGCATTATTGTCTACTACATCTTATTCTAGGTCTTGTGCTCCAACTCTACTGCAACTCTAGTTATTCTTTATTCTTCAGATCCAGCTTTGGATCTACCTTCTAGTAAGCTTATTACCTGTAATTGACATAATGCACTTAATCAGCACATTATAGCATTATTTTATGCATAGCAAAAAGAAAGCAGTAAGGATGCAAATAATGCTTATACATGCATGAACTACCCTAACTTATGCTAAGTCCTAGCCTAATTTAGGTCAATTAAGACCTATGATTGCTGTGCAATCATACCCCTATGCCTAAATCTTGCTAGTCCCTAGCAAATGCAAGACTAAATTATTCACAGAAGGGTCCCTAAGGGATTGATTATTTTATCAAGTGTATGCCTAGATATTTTTCTCCTTTTTGTTTCCATCCCATGCTCTAGAAATCCATACAATCGTGAAAGTGTAGCTATATAGCTTTTGCAACGGATTCGAGTCAAAAACTAATTCACCTCTAAAGCCTATACTCGAACCCTAGTAAAAATTCTAGCGGGATAGGTGGACTTCTTCCCTCGAGGTATTCAAGATCTTTTATGAATTCCACCTGACTTTAAGCTTAGGTAAAGAATCTTAGAGGGAAAAGATTATATATTTGGTAGCTCACTCTAACTTGGTGCTACATAGAGATTAATACTATAGAATCTAGATTCCCAAATTATTACGTAACTCAACTCAGAGAAAGACGAGAAAAACTATGCTCTCTTCCGGTTCCTTTGTATTCATTCTCTCTTTTTCTTTTTCTTTTTCTTTTCTTTCTTTTTCTTAGAGCTCACAATTTCACCAGATTCACACATATGACCTGTTTTTTGTGGTCTCACTTCGCATTAACACTTTAATTGAGTTTCACAACCCTAACACTAAGTTGGAATTCCTCAGCCAGTATTCGGGCGATCAAAAACACAGAAAAATAGGTTAAGGCCTTATTTGGTGGTATTGCCTCAATGCAACTGAAATAAACACTAAATATTCACACTCTTTATCTTTGCTTTTTCTAATTTTTTTCTTTTTCAATTTTTGTCTTTTTTTTCATTCATTATTTTTTCTTTCTTTTTTTTCTATGTTTTTTTTTCAACATAACACAAGCTAGCATACATTCACGAACTTTATTGAGGAGGCATTATCAGGAATTGGTGGTACTCAAGAGACATTGGGTGGCTTATTTGGTGGAAGTGCCTACTCACGTTATCGGGAGAGATGGATGGGATGGTATATTTTTGACCTTGACATCAATATCTTCCTTCAGCCGAGGATTCCATAAAGGATGGTCAAAACAATCCACCTTAGCCCCAGTTTTATGAAAACTCGCTCTCTGCGTATTTGCCTTATTTGGTGGCTCTCAAAATTTCACGCAAAAATATATACGCAGGAATCGAGAGAGAAAATTATGCCTCATCTCTGAGTATCATCACCTAATTATCTAGGGTTCCATATTCCTTGCACTAATCTTAGAGCACCAGTACACTCTACTCTCATCTCACACTATTTGGTGGATTTTTAGAAGAAAATTTACCTGACTCCAAAACACTATCCAAGGGTTCAGGAGAAAAAGCACTGCATCTTCTCGACAGACTAAAGGCATTTATCAACCTTCACTGTGAATCCATTGCAAATTCTACGTATGTGAAAAATTATACTGAATTCCATATTACAGGAATCAACTAGAGGATAAAATCCCTAATGCATTCTCATAATAAGATAATCCTATTCATGAATGCACTATGTATATATGCTATAAACAAATAACCTCTTATATTCATACTTCATGAAATTTCCCATTTGGGTTACATTCAGCTTAACCTTAAATTTAGAACAAAAGGGTGAGCGGGTGAGTCGAAAGTGGTTGTTCCGGACGATTTTTAGCTCGAATGTGAGCATTGGAGGTGGAGTCAATTATTCTGTCATTTAGGGTCCTAAAGTACGTTTGACATAAAGCTCCGAGGTTTTCCTAAATGTTGGCATAAAAATTTTCAGTTTTCTCGTATCTACCCCCTTATACCTAAGTTCTTGCATGTCCTCATGCATGAATATAAAAGAACATAAGTACAACTGGGAGTAAATGGGTAGAAATCACCTGGAATTGCTCCTGAAATTTTAGCTTTCAGCATCGGCCAACCTGACAATATGCAATATGCAAAAGAAATATGCTTAAAAGAAAAATTTACTATGTATAAAAATGGTTATGTACAGATGATGGTAGAATGTGGGATATGCTATCTATACGTGCTGAGTTTAACGCCTCCAGTTGGGTGAGAACTTACTCAGATATCCTCAATAAGATGAATGAGTTCATCAGCTGGAGGAGGTTCCTGGGCCGTGAATGGCTTGAGCCGCTAGCCATTTACTGTAGATACATGCCTAGATTTTGGGTCCCTGATTTGGACTGCCCCATTAGGATATGGATGAATCACAACATATGAGCCAATCCACCTGGACTTAAGCTTCCCTGAAAAAAGTTTCAGTCGCGAATCAAACAACCAGACTTGCGGGTTGGGCGTGAATGTTTTTCAACGGATGTGGTGGTCATGAAAGGCCTTGGTCTTGTCCTTGTATATCAATGCATTCTCATAGGCCTCCCACCGAATCTCTTCTAATTTGCTGAGCTGGAGTTTCCATTCTTGATCTCCTACATCGAGGTCAAGGATACATTTTTGCACCGCCCAAAAGGTGCGGTGTTCCAGCTCTACAAGAAGGTGACAGGCCTTTCCATAGATCATATGATATGGTGGCATTCCGAGTGGGGCCTTGTACGCAGTCCGATATGCCCAGAGTGCATCAACTAATTTATCGGACCAGACCTTCCTATCTGATCCAACCGTCTTCTGGAGAATCAGCTTGATTTGACGGTTAGACACTTCAACCTACCCATAGGTCTGTGGGTGATACGGGGTGGCTATACGGTGATGTACCCCGTATTTCTTTAATAATGACCTGAAGTGGGCGTGGATGAAGTGGCTTCCCCCATTTGCTAATCAGAGCGCGGGGTATTCTAAATCTCGCGAAGATGTATTCCTTTACAAAAGAAATGATAGTCCTATGATCAACCCGTCGTGCCGGGATGGCCTCGGCCCACATCGAGACATAGTCAATGGCTAGTAATATGTACTCGAAGCCATGCGAGTTCAGAAAAGGGCCCATAAAATCGATACCCCAGACATCGAACACTTCTACAACCATGATGGGCTGGAGTGGCATTATGTCTCTCCTGGTCATAGAACCGACCGACGGCATCGTTTGTAGTGCTAGGCGTATTCGTGTGTATCTCCGAAAATAGTTGGCCAGAAAAATCCTGACTGCAAAATTTTTGCAGCAGTTTTTCGTCCCGAGAAGTGACCACCACAAGCATCATTGTGGCAAAAAGATAACACACTGGGGATCTCAGAATCTGGGATGCATCTTCGAATAATCTGATCCGCTCCAATGCAGAAGAGCAGTGGGTCATCCCAGAGGTAGAATTTGGCCTCCGCAGTAAATTTGAGTTTCTGGTCCTTGGATAGGTTCGCAGGAATCTTGCCTACGGCAAGATAGTTTGCGATATCTACATACCAGGGGAACTCGACAGAGTGAACTACCAAAAGGGATTCATCCAGAAATTGGTCGTGGATAGGCAGAGAATAAGGAATGTGGGCTGGGTCCAGTCTGGATAGATGATCCGCCACAACATTCTACTTTCCAACTTTGTCACGGATTTCAATATCAAATTCTTGCAATAGAAGGATCCATCTGATGAGCCGAGGTTTGGCATCCTTCTTTGCCAACAAATGCCGAAGGGCGGAGTGGTCAGTGAAGATGATAACTTTGGACCTTAATAAATAAGATCTGAATTTCTCCAACCCGAATACTACTGCTAGCAGTTCTTTTTCGGTGACAGTATAATTGCGTTAAGCATCACTCAGCGTCTTGCTAGTATAGTATATGACAACAAGTTGTTTCTCCTGACGCTGGCCTAAAATAACACCGACGGTGAAATCACAAGCGTTGCACATCATCTCGAAATCAAGCAACCAGTCGGGTGGTTGGAGAATCGGGGAATCACATACAGCGCTTCGTAAAGTCTCGAAGGCACTGAGACACGAGGTGTCGAATTCGAATGGGGCATCAGCAATAAGGAGATTCGTCAAAGGTCGTGCAATTTTCGAGAAATCGCGTATAAATCTCCGATAGAAGACGACGTGACCCAAGAATGATCTGATCTACTTGACCGAGCTAGGTAGGGATAAGTGGGAAATAATCTCAGATTTAGCTCAATCGACCTCGAGTCCATTTTTACAGATCCTGTGCCCAAGTACTATGCCATCCCTCACTATGAAATGACTTTTCTCCCAGGATAGTACTAGGTTTACCTCAATACACCGTTTCAAGATTTTGGTGAGGTTATCAAGACAAGATGCGAAATCATCTCCGAAAACGGAGAAGTCATCCATGAACACCTTCACATAGTCCCCAATCATGTCAGAGAAGATGGCCATCATACAACACTGAAATGTTGCTGGTGCGTTGCAGAGGCCAAAGGGCATCCACTTGAAAGCGAATGTTCCAAACGGGCATGTGAATGTGGTCTTGCCTTGATCTTCTGAGCTAATCACTACTTGTTATACCCAAAGTATCCATCCAGAAAGCAAAAGAAACTGCGTCCGGCTAACCGTTCCAAGATTTGATCAATGAAAGACAAAGGAAAGTGATCCTTCTGGGTAGCCATGTTCAGTTTCCAATAGTCGATGCATACCCGCCAAGATGTCGCAGTGTAGGTCGGGATGGATTCACCTTTATCATTTTTCACGACAGTGAGTTCTACTTTCTTTGGCACTATCTGGATTGGACTCACCCATTTGCTGTCAGAGATTGGGTATACAATACCTGCATCTAGCCATTTGATGATCTCCTTCTTAACAACCTCTAGCATATTCGAGTTTAGCCTTCTTTGAGGTTGTCTCGAAGGTTTCACCCCCTCATCCGTGAAAATGTGATGAGTGCAAAATGTGGGGCGAATACCGTGGAGATCAGTAATGCTCCACCCTATAGCAGCCCTATGGTCTTGTAGTGTAGAAATCAATTGATGCTCCTGTTCTTGGTTTAAGTGGACACTAATAATGATTGGGTATGTCTCACTTTTGCCCAAGAACACATACTTAAGTGAGTCAGGTAAGGGCGTCAATTCAATCACGGGTGGGTCAAAGTCAGAGATGGGAATAGGAGGAGATCCGAAGGTGGAAATCTAATGATCTGGATGCGTGTGAATTCCCACTGATTTGCGACCTCTGAGATAGTCTGTTGTGACTGTGCTAATAGGAAACCCGTTAACTGTGGTCACATCTTCTTGTAACAACAGGGGCAATCCAGTAGTTACCGATCAGGATAGCTAGATTCAGGGGTGCTGTGGTCAGAAACACACCCTAAACAATCAGATCCTCAAGGAGATATGTGCAGTGCAGTGGTCTCAATCCCATGTGGATCGAGGTCCAAGAACCCTAATAGTGCAGACGAATGAGACATTGGGTCGTCACAAAGGAGCCTAATGTTACCACAGTATGTCGAATCTTCATCTTCACCATCCTCCTCTATGCGATCACAGTCAAAATTCCTTGATGCCCTGAATATGTCAAATCGAAGTCGCTCATTACCTAGGGCTATCTCCATACACCCGGGTGCACAATCAATGTTTGCTCGGGCTGTCGCTAGAAATGGGCGACCCAAAATGATTGGTGCATCTCGGAGATTAGGAGGAACCTCCATATCGAGAAAGAAAAAGTCTGCGAGAAAGCAGAATCTGAGGACTTTTACGATCACGTTCTCAACCACCCCCCTCAGTGTTTTACTGATCTATCAGCCAGCTGAATCGTGACCGAGGTAGGCTTTAACTCCCCAAATCGAAATCAACCAAATATGGCAGTGGAAGTTAGGTTGATGGACGAACCCAGATATAGAAGGGCCCGATCAAATGGAGAATTCTGCAAGAAGCAGGATATGAGTGGGGTACCAGAGTCTTTCTTTTTCGGCGGCAAGTCGACTAGAATCACGGTGCTAGCTTCTTTTGACAGTACCGCCTGTCGTCCAATTCTAGGTTGTCACTTCGAAGTACAATAGTCCTTGAAGAACCTAGCGACACCGGGGATGTGATCAATTGCCTCGAGGAGAGGGACCTGAATATGTAATTCCTTGAACATTGACTTCAGGTCCTCAAAATTCCACGTGTCCTTCCGTACTACATTTTGTGTCAGAGCCTTGGGAAAAGGGATGGGAATCTCAGGGTCAAGTGGCCTCTTACCCTTATCTACCATAGGTGGCCCCTGGGATGGAGTCAAGCCCGCCTACGACGAAGGGTGAGAAAATCAAGACCCGTCTGCCTATGTGGTGGGTCGAATGTCTTCCTTCCACTCCTCAACGAGACAACATTTGCATCGGCTTGCTGTCCATGAGGAGGCGGGGGAGCGGAAGGGGCAGAGTATGCGGGGTTCTACATCAAAGGCAGCTGGCCTTGAGCATAACCAGGTGATGTAGGAGGTGCCTGTAATATGGCGTGTGCCTATCCTTGTGGTGCCTGAAACCTAGGCGAGGAGCCTTGGTTCTGCACATACCGAGGGTTCGAGACGGGTTGGGAGGGCAAGGCTCCCTGAGTCCTATGCTCCTGCAAAAGTTGGTTTTGCGTGTTCTGTATAGTCTGTATCTGGTCAGTCATCTCCTTCATTATCTGCAAGCTATCCTGTGTAGACTTCCTCATCGATTCTTGCAAGTCCTCTTTCAGTGCCTCCAAGGGGTCACCCCTCTTTGGAGGGTGACTGGCAGCTTGGTGCAGTGGCTGGTATATAGAATAGGGTTGCTGCTGCAAATACGAGAATGGCTGTTGCCTAGGGTATGTGTTTTGCGTATTCCCGTATTTCCTGGTCTGGTAGTGTGGATCTTGATATGGTCTCTGTGAGTTACCAATCCAGAAGAAGTTCGGATGCTGGCACCAACCAGGGTTATATGTCTCTGAATACGGGTTATTACGCATGTATCCTTAAATAGCACTGACATCCTCGTAGGCCGAAGACGTCTGAGACATATATCCATCAAGGGGATACGTATTATAGTCAGCGGGTGGTGCGTAACCCCGGTCATATGGTGTCAGATCGGGATTATTTACGGGATCCTGATATGTAGGATCTCGTAAATAAGGAGAAGATGCATCCCGAGTGAGTAGATTAACTCGAGCAGGAGAGGCTCGGGATGCATAGGAGGGTCTTGGAGCAGCAAAGGTCAGGTCAGATTGACTCTAACTAATTTGGTCAATCTTTTTTTCAATCAAGCTTATTCTATCCAGCTGCTTAACAATGATATCCATGTCGGCTCGAATTGTCTCGGTGTGAGCCTCATGGACACCAACTCGCTGCTGACTAGGCCGCTGGAACTAGTTCATGGACGCGACATTCATCGAGTTCTCCGGCATTCGAACAACTCAAATGCGTTGTTCTCTTCTTTCGTGAGGAAATTCCCTCCACTAGATGCATCAACCAGATATCGATGTGTCATCCAGCCCATGGTAAAAGATCTGAGCTGGGTGCCATCTAGGTACACCATGGTGCGGGCATTTCCGGAGAAGGTCGTGAAATCGGTCCCAGGAGTCATGCAACTTCTCCCCAGCTCCTTGGGAGGAAGTCGTGATCGCACGCCTCATCGCATTCGTTCGACCGATCGGGAAGAACTTTTGCAGGAATTCAAGTCGTAATTCCGACCAGGTTCCAATCGACTTCCCAATGGTCTTGAACCAGTATGAAGCTTTGTCCCTCAAAGAAAATGGGGAAAGCTTCATCAGAACAATCCCAAGATCAACATTCCTGGGTCGAATCGTCTCTGCGAGTCAACTCAAGTCCTCTAAGTGCTGGAACGGATCTTCATTTGAGTTTTCATAAAAATGACTACTGATCAAACCGATCACATTAGGCTTGAGCTCAAATGCGTCTCCGCCTACGGGAATTCGAACTAAGGGTGCGATGATCGGTGTGGCTGGATCATAGAAATCCCAAAGTTGTTCTCCTCGCGGTGGATGCTGCATTCTGTCAAGCGTCATCAAGATACGATCCATGCTCTGCTGATGCCGCTCCACATACTCAACAACCCAAGCCTCCAGACGAGCCATCGCGTCCAGATTATCAACATCCTGACCCGATCTAGGTCCAGGATTAGCCATTGCAGCTAAGGGAGTAGAAGAAGTGGGGGGAGAATATGGTCCTGGCGAGGTGACTTGCCTCCTTGGGAGTGGCTCCCAAGGTCCAATCAGTTGAGGTCTAAGTGACTTCCTTCCTTGCATAGACCACCCAACCCCTGGGTTGGTGTAGCCAAGCCAGACAAGGCTAAGGCCCTGTCAATCAGATGATCCTTATGATCGGGTGACCAGATTTTTCGTTTTAAGCTTGAATTCCAGAAGAAAAATTCATCGTGCAACCGCCTGAAAGTGATTTCCGCCTCTCAAGCTAACCCAGCCAGTCTGGTTACGAGGGGACTAAGGAGAAGGTTCTTCCTTTGGCTTACGCCTCTGATTCCGTTACCCCTTAGCCGTGGTCATTTGACACTACCCTGCAGACTTAGTCACTACATTCGGCAAGAGAGATTGAAAACACTCAGTAGTATGACAACGAATTCAGGTTAATTTTGTGTTTTAAAATTAATTTTAGCCCTTTTTCTTCAATTGGGGTTTATGTGAGTGGCCCACAAGGTGACCAAGCTCACCGGCTAAACCTTAGACTTGATCAAGTCTAGTCTAGCCCAAATGCATGGTCTCTAGAGTGTAACCCTAACGATGTAACCTACGGTTCAAGCAATTCTAGGTTTTTTTTTCAGCAGACCATGAAAATAAGAACAATTCTCTGATAAAAATTTGAATCATAATAAGTTGAAATTTGACAAGTAAATTCCTTCTTCAATTACCTTTTCAGAGAATATTTTGTCATAATTTTTACTATTTTAACCGAATTTATAGAGATTTTTAAATGTCAAGGGGTTAGATCTGAAATTTTGACCCTGATCGATTTTTCAAATTGAAATAGTATCAAATGATTTTCAAAAATTTCGGAAAAATATGAAAATTAAAGCAAATGAGATCAACTTTCGAACACCACCATTTTTAGTCAAAACAAATTCACGGATTGCTCGGAATTACTTTTTGAATTTTGAAAAATCTCAAATTTGGGTCAGTCTGACCCCTTTGTACTTCGCGAATTTTTTAAAATTTTTTACTTAGAACTTTTTCAATTGAACAATGTCATTTGAAAGACGATTTGAAAATGAAGATTTAACCCAAATTTCAGAATTTTTTGCTCATTAATTTTTTGGCAATTGAATTTTTAAATCCGAATTTGAAATCTGGCCGAAAATCAGAAGATGGTGGAGAAGCTTTTCAAAGGGTGTTTGAATTTGAAATTCAAACTTTCCACCAAAAACAAAAAATTTTTCAAAAACTTTTGAATTTTCTTTTCTCAAGAAGGATTTTTTTTTGAAAGGATTTTCAAAAATATATATACATTTTTTGCTTTTTCAAAACTAACCTAGGATTCAAAAAGAAACCTAATCTAACTACCTAGATTTTTTTTCTTTGATTTTTTTTCTTTTCTTTTTCACGAAAATAAATAGGCTTTTTTTTTTCAAATAAATCTAACCTAGGGTTAGAAAGGGAAATCCTAATCTAAGCTGAGATGTGCACCTAATTTTTGTTTTAAGCTGCGCTTGTTACGTGCGCAGATTCTCATTTTTCCTCTTTTCCTGCACATCAAAAAGACAAGCAGAGGAAGATTTGTCAATGATAGCTCAAAAGATCAAAATCAAAAAATCACGTTACCTCCCCGGCAACAGCGCCATTTGTTGGGATTCGTATAGCACGCGTGTTTGATAAGGAAAAGCATCGTAGTATAATGCGCAATACGATCAACAAAAATATTTCTAAAGATAAGGAGACTTGAATACCGGTCGTTCGTGTCTGGGAGGCGTTATAGAAGTGCAGATTCGAGATCAATCTCGCTCACTCTACTTGCCTAAAATTGCATGTCGGTTTATGGTTATTACGTATTTATGCACGACATGCTTAGTTGCCAGAATATCAGAAATTAAAAGCAGGCAACTTTAATCACACAAAATATATTGCAATAAGCTCATGGTGATTCTCAACACATAGATATATATATATATAGAAAAATATCTTTCACTAATTCATCATGATGTTTGCAACATGAAACTCATGGAAAGCTTATAGAGGAAAGCTAGAAAGCATAAATCTAGCTAACAATAGGGATTGTAAACATCCCTATTGTTTACAATCCAACAGCTGGCTCAACAGTCCCTTCACAATTGCCATTTCCTCCTAGTGTTTTTGGTTCATTTCAGCCATCATTTTTATCAGGGTGTCCATTTGATTTTGTGGGGGAGAAGCCGCCCTATTTGGGTTATAAGGGGGTCTAACCGGTGGACCTTGTTGATAGGAGGGTGGGTTTGGCTGATGTTTTGGCCTGGGCTGGTTCTGGAATTGAAGCAATTTCTGATTTATACAAGCAAAGTTTGGGTGATTACGCCATCCGACGTAGGTGTCGGAGAAGGGGTTAGGTTTGGAATAACCTTGGATAGCCTGGAGATCTTCAAAGATAGAAGGTGTCGAGGGAGAGGAAAGAGAATAATCAGGGGTTGAGGGAGCAAAGGTCCCTCCTTGGAACATGGTCAGGAGTTATTCCAGGTGCATCTGGCTTAGTGGCTAGACTCAACGTTGTGAGCTCCCTTAGCTAGGGAGAGGGTCTATAGCGGGTTTCTGATTTGGTTGCTAGGGAGAGGGCCTATAGTGGTCAACCGTTCCAAAATTCGCTTATACCTCATAGATCCTACCACAGGGTTGACTGGATCAACTGAACTAGGTCATGGAGGCATTGTTGAGTGAATTTTCGCTTATAGACTCAAAGAGCTCAAATGCGCTCTCCTCATCTTTGTTCAGGAAGTTTCCTCCGCATGAGGCATCGATGAAGTTCCGAAGGTTGCTGTCCAAACCGTGGTAGAAGATCTGGGTCAATTGCCACCTCGGTACTTCATGGTGTGGGCACTTCCTCAATAGTTCATTAAATCTCTCCCACGCCTCATGGAACTATTCCCCGCCCTGAAGTGTAAAGATAGTAATAGCTCTTCTGAGGGCATTGGTTTTTCCTATAGGGAAGAATTCTTTAAGAATGCATGCCTCAGTTCTTCCCAGGTGGAGATGGGTCTTCCTAAAGTCCTAAGCCAATGAGATGCTTTGTCTCTCAGTGAGAAGGGGAACATCTTGATCAAAATAATGTCTAGGCTAATGTTCTTGGGTTTTACAGTTCGGGCGATTCGGTCAAAATTCTCTAGGTGCTAGAAGGGGTCTTCATTTGAGCTTCCATGGAAGTGACTTTGAATCAGGCTTAGGACATTTGGTTTCAGCTCAAAATCATCTCCCCCCTTGGGGATCCTAAGGTGTGGTTCAATCTGAATCACAGAAAGATTGTAGAAGTCGTAGAGGGGCCTAGGTTGGTCCTGGAATTATGGTGGATCAAGTGGTGGTTGCCCTTGCGGGTCCTGTAAAGGTGGTGGTGGTTGGCCCTGCGAGTTCTACAATCGGTGTATGGCTTGCATGATAGTGTGGATCTATTACTACTGAAGCTGGTGGTTTGCATTGATCTGGGCTTAGATGATGCCATCATATCTAGTGGAGGTTGGTCCTCAACCTTATCTACTCTAGATTCGGACATGTCTCAAGCAAAATCAAGTCTCCTGGATTCCCATCCCAAAACAAACAACTCGGGATGAAGTGATTGTCTCCCGTACATACCCTAGAGAAGAACAGGAGGGGATGCGAAGAGCAACAGATGCGAGAAGTGTGTGTGCACAACCAAGCAGGCAAGCTTAGTCCTTACAGTGTATTCCTTAGGGCACCTAGAAATCTCCAAAGAAACAATCAAGTCCGTAGGCATGGAACCGCCCTTCCCAAAGCTAATCTAGCCAGGTTGATTACAAGGGGAGTGTGGGAAAGGTTCTTCCTTTGGCTTGCGCCACCGGTTCCATAGACCCCACAACATCGGTCGTTTGACACTTCCCCGTAGCCTAGTCACCAGATTCTACTAAGGGAATGAAGGCCAAGTGCCTAGCAAACAAAACCACGCCTCTTAAGACTTAACCCAGTCCTGCCTAAGGCACGTCTACTCTGTTTTAATGGGGCTAGGACAGTGCGTGTGCTCGGGTTATGTGATGAGGCGCTGATTTGGGTGGTGCCTCTTAGTTATCCAATTCAAGTGTGTGTGCTCCTAATAAGACATGGTTTTCAAGCAAGGATTTAAGATGTGGTGTCTTTTAATGTTTGTCCTTACTTTCGTATCTTTTAGGGTTGACGTGTCTTAATGTTTTCAGGTAAGTTTCAAGTGGACATGCCAAGTTTTGCACACAATCGGTGAGAGTGGATTTCCTTTAATGTGATGAGGCTCTAAAACCCCAACATGCTCATCCTAGCGTTCATGCAATTTCTACCAAATGAGTTGATTTTAGGGGTGAGTGGTGCAGCCCAAGTCAAATCACGGTAGCTTCGCAAACACCACTCAAAGAAAAAGAACACTTACAAAGATGAGGATTTTAAGAATGTTAGAGTGTACATATTTTTCTTGTTGGGTGATGAGTTACAGATGAGAATCAGGCAATCATTCACCAAGCCATTTTTTTTTAAAATTTTTTTAGATTTCTTTTAGGCAAGAAAACAACCACGAGTAGAGAACTACTCATAAACGATCCTTGCTACGCTTACTTCATCTCCACCATCACAAGTTGTGCTCCTTCGCCATCCAAGTGCTGAGTTCCTGCAGCCATCAAGTAGAGGGAGAAAATGAATTAGATGATGTGAGCATGGATGCACCAAAAACTGATGCACTACGGACGCGTTTGTTTAAGAGTGTCGCTGTATCTTGCGTTTGCTGCGTCAGTGTTAAATATAGAAACAGATTTGAGTCCGAGTGCCACACACAGGGAGGCATGAAATCGATTTTTTATGTCACTTAGTTGTCACGGAAATGGCGGGTTTTTTGCTTGTGCGAGAAAATGCGGGAGAAAAGCGAGTAAGAGAGAGAGTAGGGTTAGAGTTATTTTAAGTCATGGCATTCACTTGGATCAAGATGAAAATAACATCAATACTATATACAAGTTTTACAATTACAATACTAAATAAATGCTTAAGCACAAGTAAAGTAAAGCTAAGCTAAAGAGAGAGGGAAAGAGAAAGGAGACGGCGAGGTGGCCACGGCGGTGGAGGAGGGCTCCGTCGACAGCTCGCCGACTCCGGTGTTTACAAACTGTGCTAATGGTGCTAGGAGTGGGGTAGAGCACTTACAAGTGTATTGAATGCCTTACATGGGTGGCATGAAGGGATTTATATAGGAAGAAGGGCTTTCTAAATAAAGAAGGGGCTTTAGCGACGTCCGAGACGTCGCTGAAACCCTTCCTGAAACGTTGGTGAAGCCCCTCTGCCTACCAGTCGTCCGCGCAATCTGTGCTTCCACTTCTTGGCAATCCGCGTGCAGCTGCTGAGGACCATCCGATTGTAGATCAGACAGTCGAGATCACACGGCAAGAGCGCTTCAGGATCGTGTCTCGTGGGCGTTATGCGTGCGTTGTTCGAGCGTTATCACACGCGTTTGGCCGAATGCTCTTGATTACACTGCGTGGCGCTATCGTGGCCGCTCGATGGCGATCGAGCGGCCTAATTTGGTCACGTAGACAAATTCCGCTCCCGAGCTGCTGCGGGCGCTTCGAACGCGTGCCTCCTGCGCGTGTAGCGGGGCGTGACCGCTGTGCTATGTTGCATGGATGGTCACAGACGCGCGTCTGTGCTCGACTGTTTCCGAACGTTGGATGGAGATCCAACGGTCGAATCTTCGTGCTGAGGTGCGAAGGCGAGCGGGCGAGGATGGTTCTCAACCATCTGATCGGACATCGGACGGCTCAAATCGTCCTGCACCTTGATGGAGGAAGCTGGAGTGGCCTAGTGGTTGCTGATCGGGCGCAAGTGATGCGCTGTGGGCAGTTGATTATCAGATCAACGACAAGAACTTCTTGGGTCATTTGCGAGAGCTCCGGATGTTGGATTTGATCATTTTTTAGTCCGTTGGACTCCGTTCGTTGTTCTGAATCCATCCGTGTGGTATGATTGCACATCTGAGGCTTGTTTTGACATGAACTTGTACAAATGACCATTAACAGTCCATTATGAGCAGTCTCAATGTGCTTGCATGTAATGCTCCCATGGCCATTTACAATGTGTTATCTATGCATTTTATCGATAAGACAATCCTCGTTTGGCAGAATTATTACCATAAAATGTAGCATTATTAGCAGCACGTCGTCATCGTCTCGAGATCCACTTCCGAAATGGGGGTGAGAAAATTGGATTTGGCTCTAAAGTAGCATACCAGGTGTGGGACAAGCTTTTATTGAGCTTTGGAGAGGAAGAGAGGTGGAGGGGATGAGGGTTTCGTAGGGTAAGGGTCTCCTTTTATAGTTGCAAGGATAGGAGGAACTTCGGTCATTTCATAATTAAAACATTAAATGTGGGGGTCTTTAGTGACGAATTTAAGCGTCACTAAAGACCCCACATCGTCGCAGCCTCATGCGTGCACACGCCTCCTCGCCTACCGCGTGCAAAACGCACGCCCACGTCCTAGCAATCACAAGATCGGACGGCTTAAAGTCGTCCTCGCCGGCACCTTCATCTGCGCTTAACCGTGCGCCCATGTGCGATCGGGCGTGCACGCTTTGCGTTTGATCGTGCGTGCAGGTGATTGGACGATCTGAGCCACCCACAGCTAATCGCACAGTCGCGATTAACTGCTCACGCACTGCAGATGGCAAGTCGAATGCACGTTCCGCGCTCGCGCAACGCCACTCGACCGCAGTGCTAGCGGAACTTCTTTGTCGTGCTTACAATTTAAGCACACGCGCTTCACGACTGTTGGATCAAGATCCAATGGCCCAGATCTCACCTCGTCGCACCTTCAAAAGATGGGAAGTGGTGCTGCGGCCAATTTGGGCAGCTGTGATGGTGCCACTTGGCGCCATCATTATCGTCCAACTTCTATGACATGTAGAAGGTGCCACGGATGTCGGATTGAGCCAATTTTCACACCGTTAGGTTGCGATAATCGATCCGAACCCATCCGTGTAGTTGGATTTGTCTTCTGAAGTGTGAATTGGTACCATCTTAGCCTTAATCTTTAGACTTTCTCGATCTCTATCTAGTGCTACGAATGTCCGATCAGGGCGATCTTGGAATCGTTGAACTCCAATTGTTGCCCTGATCAGATCCGTACAATTGGATCTTCGATCCGAGGCTCCGATTAAAAGTCGCCCTATCCCTGACCATAAAAGGAGATAATTACTATACAATTTATACAACTTGACCTAAATGCATGATAATGCATGTTATGCAATATTTACTATGTATGATGCTAATATGACACTAAGAACATGCATTAATAGACATTTTTGAATTTTTAGATGTATGCACATCACCTAGTGGACCACCTAATGGTGCTTCCTGATCATTTTGAGATTATTGAGTTTGATCCATAGGGAGATTTTCATCATTAATATCATCAATTTTTGTCATTGGAACGACATTAAGAATGACAACTTGACCCTCTTCAATAATATCCTTAGGAATAGGGTCAGGTTCTTAAAAAGTAATGTGCCTATCACCTCCACCCAAACCAACATCTTCAAAAAAATGGGCGTTTCTCATTTCAAAAAGCGAGTGAAATGACTCTCTTCCCAAGGGTCATTTAGGCTTTTCTGAAAATTTAAGAGACTTTCGTAAATTCTGCGCACCAAAAAGACCCCATGCAGAGTTTTTGACTTTTAGGAGGGGTCTTACGGAATTCCAACACCCTAGAAATTTTTCTACGAGGTCGGGTGCAATTTTCCCGACCCCACCATATCCCACAACATCCCACACAACCCCCTACATACACCCCCCCCCCCCCCCCCCCCCCCGCCCACTCCTCCACTTGTTTCCCCCTACATACAAGCAAGGGAGAGAGCAAGGAGTAGGAGGAGCTCAGGGGAGAGGTGTGCGGGAGGAAAAGGGAGAGCGGCAGGAGGAGAAGCTGCTGCTGCGGGGAGCATTGCTGTAGTTGCAGCAGCACGCTGAGGAGAACTGCTGCAAGGAAGGTCCTGCGCGCGGAGTTGGAGTCATTTCTCCACGCTATCAGACATCTGCAACGTTCGCCAGACGTCTGGAGGGATCGTCGGACGTCCAGAGGGAGCTCAGGACGTCTGGTAGCATGCAGAATACCGAGGTAAGCTCTGTTCATGGTATGTGCAGGCATAGAAATCGAGTTTCCACTACTTTAACAATTGTTGAGCATGGCTTTAGCTACAAACATTTGTGTAGGTACGAGGGGCATTGAGAAGGTACGCTGGTGCGACATTTAAGGCACTTTCGAACGTCTGAAGGTGGTGTCAGACGTCCGACTGCCCTTCCAGATGACCGGGCGTAGTCTCAGACATCTGGTAACCCCCTCAGACAGTTGTGAGGGGTAACAAACAACTGGAATGAAAGCAGGAGAGCAAGGTGAGACTCTGCGCATTCTTAAGACGTCTGGGACTCACCCCAGACGTCTGATTATGGTCTGATGGCACTAATACATCCACCAGGCAGTCGGTCCAGCCAAACTAGCCTACCTGGTCCAATTCAAGTAAACCGAGAAGAGTGTTTGGGTCGATTCAGGGCCCAAACAAAGTCAGTTTTGCACAAACGAAGTACCGTTGGTTTTCTTTCGGAATTTCCTACGTGTTAGGGTCATTTCCATACTACTTTGAGCTTATTTGACATAATGGAATATTGGTCAATGATGTTAATGTTTGGTTTGACCAACTATTTGGAATAAATCTCCAGTCCGTAGTACACACGGGACCCGTAGAGACATTGAAATCCACCGTTCGTGTCCCTATCCCACCCATACACTTTGGTAGAGTGGTCCTTTCTACTCATGATTTAATTTGTTAAGTGCATGCTAAATTAGAAATATCTGCTTGAAACGTAGGACATGAGATGAATCCTAAGGTTGAGAATGTGGTATGTACACTGTTTGAACCTCGCATGTTATAATTTGAGAATGCATATTGTTACATTTCCCTACTGTGAGTAATTGAATATGTAAATCGATAGGATTGAAAGCTTATCCTATTAAATCACAAGCTACCTATTCTATGATTCCGAAACCAGAATGTGAATAGAGATGCATGCCATGTATTGAAAAAAAATGAGTACAATGCACGAACACTATGGGGAACTAGGAAAGGAATCAAAGTACAGTGACATGGATATTGATGCATGATGGAACACTTTGCCTATACAAGCATGCTGGTTGACTGCTTGAACTTGGGTATGGAAAGTGAGCTAGCCCTTGTGTACGTGGTACCAAGGAGAGCTACCGTCACTTTTGTGTAGGGAGAGAACTAACCTCCCCTTGGGTTGGGACCCGGGATTAGGATTGACCTCCCTACACCGACTCTTGTTAGGCCCACTAAGCAAACCGGGATAGTCGACGAGGGTACACAGACTGTTGAGGGGTGTGGCCCTTATTCTGTTCAGTGTTATACATTTGAGCGTACCCGCTAGCGGAAAGGACTAACCGTAGACCAAGTGTAGGACTAACACAAGGTACTCTCCTGGCTAGAAGAATGCCGCATGTACATCCTGCATCGCAAGAAAACTTCATCAAGATCATTCCCTTGGGGAACATGTGGATTAAGTAATAATGTGACCTTTACTAGAATACGCGAATAATTAAGCACATAGTGGATTATAAATGGAAACAGATGATAATGAGTAACTGAAAATTACATGAATGGTTCACTACTTTTTTTCATATTTAGATGCCTTAAATATTCTTATGTGCCACTCTACTCAGCATTTAGTTGACAACAATTATGTGTACATGTTCAGGTCAGGAAGTTGAGCAATCAGCATCACCGGCTGTATAGGGTGCTGGACCCAATCGAGCCCAGAAGTAAACTATCTCTTTTCGCTTCGCTTTTGTAATACCTTTACTGTAGTGAGTACTTTTTGGCATGTTGGAACATATGTTGTTACTTATGTCTTTTTGTTATAGTGTGATGGCCAGTTAGCAAACTCTATTTTCCACCTGTGGCATGTTGTCTGATGAGAGGCTCATCATGATCTCTAATTACCCCTAATTAACTAGTCTTCCTAGTTAATTAGCTAAAGTTATGAACATATAAAGGTTAATTATTAAATAAGGGATATTTAGTAAAGGACCTTAAAATAAGTTTAAAACGATATTGTATCATTCAATTGACATTACTAACAATTTAATTAATAATTGGACTCAAAATCTTATTAACTATTCCCTTAAATAATAAGTTAAGTAACTTAAACATAATATATACCTAAGTATATAATAACTTAAGTAATTCTACTTAATCTAATAAATTAACTTAAAAAAGGTTAAAAATGTAAATTCAAGGTGAAAATGTAATAATTACCTTATTTACTAACATATATAAAAAGTTGAAAACAAATCTAAGTTAAAATAAACCTTTAAAACCTGGGTTTACATTTTGGTCCTTAAAATTCATTGCAATCGGGTCCATTTTCATATAGGTTCTTAAGTTTCATTGCATTTAGGTCCCTTTCGTCTTCTTCTCCAGCCGAGTGGATGGCTGACGACGGAGAGTAACTCCACCGTGCGATCACCGCCCTGCTGACAACATCCTTCTTTCTCCAAGCTCTTAGAGCTTGGGCTCACCACTCCATTTTCATCAATCGATCTGGATTACTCGAAAATCCTAATTTCTAGTGGGAGTTAACCTCACCATCATCGGAGACGATGCCGGAGGTTAAGCTCCCCAAGCTTCTTCGTCGAGACCTCGCCACCTTCTTCGTCGCCATCCACTATAAATACCCCCTCACCCCTCCGATTTCTCTCAAGTTGTCTCCCTTCCCTCTTCTAGCACTGAGCTGACCCAATAGCTATTCATCTGCAACTCCGGCGACCTTCCACCTCATTCTCCGACTTCCTCCGTCCATCCTGATCAGCTGAGGAGATCCACTGAGGTCAGCCGTGTCTCTGGACAAAAGTGACGACCGAGGAGATCCTCTGCTTCACCTCACATCCGCCCACCAGTGATTCTTCTTCAACCCTCTAATTTCGTCGTCCGCTATGAACCTTCGACGGAACCCTATTGACCCCTTCGTCCAGGTAATGGTAGATTAGGAGTAGGAGTAATTTAGCTAGGTAGTTAGGTAGATAGTTTAGTTGTAATGTCTAATTTCTCATATCATCTTTTTCGACTTCGGCGAGCTCCTTGAGCTCGCCAGAGGCTTAATTTCGTCTTTTAAACTCGCTGATCACCTTCTTTCATTCACGATCATTTCTATCACACTTAATCTCTAATTTGATCACTGTTTCGCCTAATCCACCTTCACCTCCACCAACTACTCCCGCTGTCGATGGCAGCAGTAGTTGAGCTAATTCCACCTTCACTGGGTCCTCCATCATCTATTCATCACCTAAGGACCCTAATTCTCACTATAATTCAAGTAATCACCACCTATAACCAAAACGCCCAATTTTAATTAAGCTCCTGAGCTCGTTGTTAATGGCAGCTCAGAAGTAGTTAAAACCTTTAATTAACCATATATTTATGATCGCAATTACTTGTTTACTTGTTTTGACCACTCAATTGAGTAGGAAAATAGGTCCTGAGCATTAACCAACTCAGATTCTTTAAAAAATGAATTCACTGTTAAATCTTTCTTTTAATGATTAATTGAAGAAATTAACTTGATCCTAAGGTTCCTTGCAACCTCAGGAACCTTTTTAAATCAAAAATGACACGTTTTTCCATTCTGTACACACTTTTCATTTTTTTTCTGGACTTACCGGAGCTCCGGCGAGCTCTGGCGAGTCAAAACAAGTTCTTCAGCCTATAGAACAGAATGACAAGCTCCAGATCAATGGTTTGAGCATCACTAATTATGTTGAGGTTGTTTCTTTGAGGTTTAAGTGTTTGTAACTTGAGATAGGATTTCATCTTCTCCAACTCCGGCAGAGTTGGAGAAGTCTGACACATAGGTTTCAGTCTCACTTAAGAGGTCTGAAAGCTTTAGCGTTGTGTCCTGAGTTCATTTCTATAAGTTAACCATTGTAGAAACCTTCCAAATTCTCTGACGAACAAAGTGTTTTTGGAGCTCAGGCGACGAGCATAGAACCTTAATTTCTAGGGTTAGAACACCTATTAAAGAGGCTGAATGAATTCCTCATGTTGAAAGAACCCTATTTGAGGCTTTAATTTCTTGAGAAAAGACTTTAATCAGAAAGTCAAATTTTAATCCTTTCAGTCAAACTTGAGGAAACTCTGATTCTGAGTTCGAACTGAAGAATTAAGGAGTTATAATTGATTCTGAGAATCTGTTGGATGATTTTAGAATGATTTTATTGAATTTAGACTTGCAATTTTGTTGGAATTTATAACCTGCCAGTTTGGGTTGTTTTCGAATTCAAACTGATGGCAGTGTCATTTGGATGAGATTTAATATGAAATCCTACCCAGTTGAGTTTATTGAAACCCTTAGAATCTGTTTGAATCAATTAAGAATGTTCTTCTATGTCTGTACACCTATTTTAAGTTGTAAATTTCTGTCTCTAAAGCTTTCAGAGAAGCTTCAAGCTTCTCTGCTGAAACTTGAAGCTTTGAGAGCTCAAACCTATACCTATAGCCGCAGAATAACCTATAGAACCTATTCAGAGTCCTACTTAAGCTAGAGAGTCCAGCTGTGGACCTTGTGTACCCTTATTTCATTCCCAGGTAGTTTAAAACCCCGTAGAAACCCCCAATATTCACCCTTCAAATCGAAGAAGAAAACATTTTCTTAACTTAAAATTGACCCTGCAATCTTATAGAGCCACCTTAGAGCTTTCCATCAAGCTTTGAATCGCTTGATTTGGAGCTCTGAGTAAGGAGAATTCCTCTGTTGAAGTCGGGTCAAGAGGGGGAAACATAGTCCCACATCGATAGTTTACGAGCGGACGCCTTAGTATAAAACTAATTTGTGTTATAGGCATGCCAGTCGTCAAGCGCTCGATGCGAATCTAAACCCTGATCATTCTGAGCATGTGTGTGTGTGTGTGCGAGCATGTGTGTGCCTATGGGTGTGCGCTCGAGTGGGCATGTGCGAATGTGTTGGCCCTGGGAGGGCGAGGTTTGGGAGGCGTGAGCTGGTTCAGCTCGAATGAGGGCCGGTTGGCTTGAATCTATGAACCGAGAAATAAACCATAATTGAACCCTAATGAAATCAGGCGAGGACCGAGTAGAGTCTGATCCCACCCTGATCTCAGGGTGCTGTGAATCCTCGAAAGGACCTCGCCGCAAATAAAAATAATTTTTGGTTAAAGAGCAAATAAACCTGATTCAACTGAAGGTTTAAAGGGAAAGCTAAGAAGCAGAGAAGCAGAAGGGCTGAAGTGTTGAAATCACCAAGGAGAAAAGCTAAAGGAAAGAAAGGAAAAGAGCAGGCACTAAGGGAACTAAGAAGAAAAAGACTAAGGGAAAAGAAGAAAGTAGGAACAGAAGAAGAGAAAGAAAGAGAGCTCAAGACAGAGTAAAAAAAATAAAGGATAAATAAAATGAAAAGAGAGAAAAAAAGAAATGAAGAAGAAAAAGAGAGAGAAAGAGGTTGAAGAATAAAAAGAAAAGAATTTATTTTTCTTGATATATGTTAAATTTCTTTTTACTATCAATTGTTGTAATAAGGCATGTTGTAATTAGAAAAACTTTTATTTGCCTTAATTACTTTGAAATAAATTGGAAATTAATATATTTACTTGTTAATAAAGTAGATCATTTGAGAAAATGTATTTTAATATGGGATTTTGTACACTCCTTAAAGTTTAAATCATTTAGTAAAATCCATATTTTTAAATTAACTTCAATTTACCTCCTATACTTATAAAGAAAAAATAAAAGATAACTAGTAAATTTAGAATGAATTATACCTCTCAGTGAACAACCTTAACTTAACCAGCAAAAATTTCTAAAATATTAGGTTAATTCGACCCTATACTACTAATCGACACAACTTCGAGTTAACCTAAGTGACTTTTCTCTACTCTTAATTCAGTAAAACTTAATTAACTAAGTTGAGTAAGAACCGCATCATTGTCCTATTTGAACTTTTGTTCTATTTCTATTACTAGCTTTTGATTTAACTGCTTAGCTACATTGCATGTATGGTCGTTTTATGTTTCATGCATTTGAGTTGTTTCTTGATGGACAACTGGATCTTGGGATTAGTCAAGGCAAGTCGTTCCCGGGTTCAGGTCGTAACAAAGAGTCTTAAGAACAAAGAACTTATATCCCTTAGACTTTTCCGAATATTCAACAAAATAGCAGCTGGCCATTCTGGAGCCTAATTTTCTTTCATTAGGCCTACAAGGCCTAGCCTCAACTGGACACCCTAAATATGAAAGTGTCTAAGGCATGGTAATTTACCAGTCTACATTTTATATGGGATTTTTGGTACTGCCTTTAATGATACTCTATATAAATGTATGATACCATCTTTAATATTTCTCCCCATAGGGACTCTGGTAAAGAAGTATAACTAATCATACTTCTCACCATATCCTTAAGAGTCCCATTGTGACTCTCTGCAACACCATTCATGTTAGATGTCTTTGACATGGTGTACTCAGGCACAATTCCACATTTATCGAGGAATAAAGTAAACAGCTCTTGACATTGTGCTCCTGATCCATCATATATGTCATAGTATTCACCATCACGATCATATCTAACGACCTTAATCCTTTTCCTAAGTTGATTTTCAACTTTGACCTTCTAAGATTTGAAAGCGTTTAAAGACTGTGACTTTTCAGTAATCAAATATAGGTACCCATATCTAAAGAAATCGTCGATAAACGTAATAAAATATTATTGACCATTCCATGAAGTCGTAGGGAATGACCCACAAATATCTGTATGTATCAGTTCTAAAATGTCCGCAACTCTTATGACACCTACACTTGATTTGTTTGTTCATTTTCCTTTTAAACATTATATGCAGACATTTAAGTCGGTATAATCAAGGGAATGGAGAATTCCTGTGGAAATCAGCCTATCAATGCTCTTTTTAGAGATATGACACAAATGCCTATGCGATAACATTCCGAAATCCTCATAAATTAATTTTCTTTTCGTACCACTAGATGTAGCATGTAAGGTTTTAAATGTGAAGGAAGTCGTATGAAGCTTATATAAATTATCATTCACAGATAAAAAATTAGTACCA
Organism: Thalassia testudinum; assembly: GCA_037157565.1. Lineage (NCBI taxonomy): Eukaryota > Viridiplantae > Streptophyta > Magnoliopsida > Alismatales > Hydrocharitaceae > Thalassia > Thalassia testudinum. Next base: position 14,776,353 of record JAZHRO010000015.1, on the reverse strand, counting down.
ATAAGACTTGAATCAAGAAACAAATTAATTTTTATCTCCAAAAGAATAAGAATATCCAAACTTGTCCAATAAATAAATAGAAACTAAATTCCGTAAAAATGACGGTACAACAAATGTTTCCTGAAGAGTCAAATCAAAACCAGAACTTAATGACAACTTAAAATCTGCAACAGTTTTGACCTCCACCTTCTTGTCATCGCCCATGTATATGAACCTTTCAGCTTTATTTGGCACTCGACAATTTAGGCAACTCTGGATAGACATACTAATGTGAATAGTGATTCCCAAATCTATCCACCAAATGTCTAAGGGTACGAAAGCTAAATTAACTTCTGAACAAACAAAAGAAAGATACGTACCTTACTTGTCATGCCAATCGTGATGCTTGGTACAGTCCTTTACATGTCCTTCAACTTTGCAGAAAAAACATGTTGCCCTAAGCTTCTTCTGCTTGCCTTTAGATAAAGAACTAGTAGGAGCATCATTCGCCTTTTTCCTTTTCGAGCTGATAACCAGATGAGCACTCTCAGGCTTGTCCTGCTTAAGTCTCTCCTCTTCTTGCACACAGTGAGAAATGAATCATTAAGAGATCATTTCTCCCTTTGACAGTTATAGCTTATTTTAAACTATTCATATCGTGCAGGAAGGGATATCGAAACTAAATGCACTAGGAGGTCTTCCGACAACTCCAACTTCAATACCTTTAGCTTTGAAGCCAAATGAGACATCTCCATGATGTGCTCCCTCATACTCCTAGTTCCTTTATACTTAAGTGAGACAAGTTTCCCCATAAGGATGCTTATCTCAGCCTTTTCATTTTTCGCAAAATGGTTTTCTATTTCATTAACAAATCCTTTAGCAATGGACTCCTCTGAGATAGCACCCCTGAAGTTTTCTACCATGGCATGCGTCATGATCATTAGACACATGCATTTGGAATGCTCCCACCTCTCAAAGTACTTCTTAGCATCAGCAGTACTTTAATCCGTAAGAGGAGGAGGTTATTCCACCTTTAATGTAAAGTCCAGATCCATGCACCCCAAAACTATCGTAACACTCCTTCCAGAATTTAAAGTTAGACCTATTTAATTCTAAAATGGAGTTCAAATTAGCAGTAATAACAAATGCAGAGGAGTTAACTGAAATGAAAGACAAATACATGCTCTAATAAATAAATGAACTTCAGAAAACCATACAATACTGACATTTAATTTTTGGATAAAAATAACAATATCGTAAGAGGCAGAAATAAATAACCAAACATGAGTTTAAACATGCAAATTAGATGAATTTATCTTTGGATTAATTCATTACTCACATATGAAGCCAAAATAAACCACTCATATTCGTTATTAGCTGCATTGTGATGTTTAGTCAAGTAGTAAATCTCCTTTGCACTAATTACTACCCACATGAACAACACAACTATAGTCATTTTGATGTTGTGAATCATTTAGCGCAAGAAACAATGAATTGTTTTGGCAAATAAATTGTTAAATGCACAAGTCAATCCAAATACTTCAAACTAACTACAATGATGTAATATCACATATAATTATGTCCAATGATTCATGATCAAGTAATATATATCTCCAATGATGCACATGTACCAATACTCTAGATGAATACCGGTACCATCTGTATAGGCCTAGTGCCGGTACTCAAACATGAGTACCGATCCTGGGTTCCATATATACCGGTAGTTGTGAGAAGTATCGATACCAACCAAATACTGTCTACCCCGAGTTCAACTTCTCCAAGCACTCATGAGTACTAGTACCCATGACAAGTATCGGGATTCGTGAATCACAATTTTGAGAAACAGATTCTCAAATGTACCGGTACTTGTCCTTATGTACAAGTACCATAATTGATGTATACCGCTACTAATCTTAAGTATTGGTACTACATCAATACTAAAGGAGTTTTAGAATGGGAAAACAATATGACATTTGTACCGGTACTAACAATTAGTACTAGTACCTATATGACCCAAATTATAGTCCAAGACCAAAATCTATATCTTATATGTACCGATACTAATGATTAATACCGGTACCTAGACGATACAGATGGTGTGCTAGAACGCATCAACTGGAATTCGATACTCGATGAGTACCAGTATTTGTGATGAGTACCGGCATCATACGAGTTTCGTGAACAATTCCAAGGCAGAAGAATAGATCATGGATCGCTTATAGACATCCCAAAATCAATTTAAATCGAAAAATAATGTTATAGTAAGCCATAGAGGGGATTAAAACTAACATGAATCACCCTTTAAAACATTGATTCAACTAAGACAGGCTTAAAACATTGAATCAAACATGATTTATGGGATTGTTCTTATCCTAAGGAAAAATCCCAAAGGATCAAAACATTGAATTACAATGTAACGAAAATTAGATTGCTCTTGTAACATTTGATAGATTAAAATCGAATGAAAAACCCAAATCCATCCACACATAAACAAATCATTGGAAAGATTTTAGCAAATCCCAGAATCACAAATTCCATATGCATTGATAATCTAAAACAAAAGAGAGAAGGAAATGGATTCTCAAGAAGGATACTTCCAACGATCCTTCGATTCCCACAGAGGTACTTGACAGGTTTTTGGCAATAGTGCTTCCAAGGATCCAGAGAAAATGAACATAGAAGAAAAATACATTATAACATAGTCTCTCTTCAATTCCCACCTAGGGCCCTTACATTTCCCATGATTGGGTACGGAAAATCAAAACTGTCCATTACTCACATATCTCCAAGGACCATAACTGCTAAAATAGAATTAACGATTCTACCCATCAAAAAATCGTAATTCCCTAAAAAAAAATTTATATAATTAACCTCATTATTTGAAATACAATTTACCCAATTCATATTAAATCACACAACGAATACATTTATGAATATATATGTATATGATATGTATTAATATAAGTCTCCTTATAATAATATATATACACTCACTAATGATTCTAACATAAAAGACTAACTAGGTGGAACCAACGAGCAAAACAAATGTACAAGTGACAACTTCAACAAGGGGCCACCTCAGTCAAAAGTAGCATGAAGATAGAGAATAAAATTTGCTTAGGATGAAAAGAAAGATTTAAACATCAAATTTGACGTGCAAATTATTGTGCACCGATGCATACTAGGAATTGTCGAAAACACGAATGCATTAAAATGTACTTAAACAAAATCCATTTATAAATGTGGTTATCCGAACGGCACCTAAGATCTTGTTAGCTTAATAATATTGATGGGAAGAACAAGCAATTTCACATCAATATCTAGCAATTCCCACCCATGGGAAGCACGTTATGAAATGATCCACACGCCTATGAGGATCTTAATCAGCCACAAAATAAGATCAAGCATAAAATTTTAAGCATAACATCACACAAACCACACCCACAAATAAGATGGTAACTTTATGGTATGGTAGAAGCTGCTTAACAGTTCAAACCGCCAGCTAGGTGACCAAACTTGGTATTTTTCCTTACCAATTCGTCGTCAAAATCCACTTAACAGAAGTTTCTCACGGTGAGTTAAGGGTTACCTTATCCCAAGTACATCAAGTGACCATTAACAAGTCATCTCACACCAAAATATTAGAAACAAATAAAGATGAAATTATATCTCCTTCAAGAAAATGTATGTAACAATATAGCTCGTAAAAGATAAATGAAAACACACTTCAGACAATCCAATAAATGCCCTAAGACTACAAGAGACTGTAAATAGTTGAATAAAACTCAGGTTAAAAGAAAGCAAGGCTTGAGAAAGATAAGAAATGGAGCACTAAGCCTTTTGAGAAGGAATCGAAAGTAGTGGCCCCGCTGTTCTAAAATGAAGTGCACAAGGCCCAGTCCATAGAGTTCCATTGGTCCATCTTCGCACAGTATGTCCCAGTAGCGTGATTTCATTGATGTGCTAAGATGGGCAAAGTTTTCAAAGTAGAACGATATGTTTTACCAATTTAAAACTTGTAGACCAATGCACACGAACCAATATACAATGGTATACAACAATGCAGAGGGTTCCTGAGCAAAAATAATCTACCGAAAATTGCTCTCATGGTACCATGCAATTTATATTGGACCGATGAATGTGTATTGGTCTAGAATTGAATAAGTGAATTTGCTGGGTTATATTTACAAAATTTCTCTAACCAATTCTAGGCTTTTATTAAATGTTCTCAAGGAGGCTTAACACAATCGAAAACCCTAAACTGAAACGCTAAAACTATTCTCTGCTAGACCTCTGTAATGTGTTCATTCAAACTCGCATCTTCTTAAGCTTGCTCGGGATTCATGCATGAGCTAGAACTTGCTCAAGTGAGATCAAACTTGCTTCACTTATTGCTTTTCAACTTAATCCTAATCTTCAAGCTTAACGACCAGGATCAGTTCTTGATATTTCGCCCTGAAAGATTATTCACCAAGTCATCCTTTCCGAAACAAGATTAGTCGGTGCACAAGGAAACACTAACAATGATTACAATTGGTTCCAAAAGCAAGTACATTACAAGTCAACTAAAGGCATGCACTAAAACAGCAATTCTACTCTTCAATCGTGGCAAACTTCAGGGTTCCTCCAGAACAAAATTATACAACCGAAAAACCAGAGCATCGGTTCCTATTTTGCTAGAGATTAAAGCTAAAAAAGGGAAAACAGGAGTGAATCGATTGTAAATGCAAGCACTTGATTTTGGGGCTTCTATCTTTCCCTTGGCAAGTACAACTCCATAATCCTTACTTAAAGCCCTGGAAAAAAATATATAAAAATAAACACGGGGAAGCTAATGATGTGAACAGTCAGGAAAGAGAGAAACTTTGCTAGGGTTTCATACAACAATCATCAGCCTTCAAATGAGAAATGGCAGACCAATGTCAGCGCGCAAGGGCTGAATGTGGTAAAAAACGGTAGAGACCTGGCTTTCAGTGAAGGCACGTTCATTTGGAATGCGACAAACTCATCCAGATTTCAGGCTAAAATTTCATGACCACGACTCAAATGTGTGTGTGTGGGGGCGCATATAAGGGGTGTAACATCTCCTTATGATGCAAAAAGGATAGCTCATCATGTCCAATAAAGATAGGGGTCACACTAAAATATACTCACATGGAGAATAATAAGGGAAGCAATATCTCCCAAGTCAGAATCGAGAATTTACTTCACGGAGTAGTTATATGGCTTATGATTTGTGATAAGTCTTTTCTAGTATTTGACTTTAGAACATGACAGGAGAGAATGCATCTAACCTTTGCCCAAACCTAGAATCATAGCCCCTCAATTGAGCACAAATCGACAGTGCTGATAACCTGCAAGTAGGAGAAAATCATCAGACATTTGAATGAAATAAAATTCTGTTTAAATCAGACAAAGAACGAACTCCGTACCATGCATCGACAGTCTCCTGTCAAAATAACTACTACCCCTCCAAGGTACATTATATTCACAATGTTGCATTTTCCAGCCGACGTTATCAAAATACTAAAGAAGCACCTTGCGCATATGCAAAAATATCAAAATTTTCCTTTAATTACATATATCATAGTTGTTATTTTCTTTTCCTTTCATCCAACAGCAACAACAGCCGTTTTTCTTGTAGTAAGTATGGTTGGTACATAAAATATTTGCCTCCATCCAATCTTTGGATCACATCCCAAGACTCCAAGAAAGCAAGATCATGCCTAATGATTTCTTACTGATCAAGCCGCCTAAAAATAGAAGGCCCGACTCAAAAGCAATCACATAAGAAAAAAATATGAGAATTGGTGACCCAATTTCACCTTAACTGGTGTACATCTGGAGAGAGGGTTAACTCAAATTTCACTATTTCTTTAGTGAATACAAGAAATAGCAAAATTCTCTCTTTCTTCTCTCAGATTACATAACCCCTTCCACCTATACAACCTCGGTTTATAAAGATTACGAGATCCTTGAATGTGAGGATCATGGTCAATTAAACAATGAATCGCGGGTTCAAGGCCATGATACCACGATCTCCTCTAATCATGATGGCATGTCGCTTAAATAATCGTCCCACCTTGCAATTGTCTTCTGACAGGAGAAGACATGACCCTTTCTGTCGGAAATTATTGGCGACCAGGGTTTGTCAATCTTCCTGACCAAATCAAGCGGACAAGAGAAGACAAGAGATGTTTGTTCACCCATCCATGCCGGAACCTTCGAGCTAGCAATGTTAGCATACCCCCACCTGGTGGCTTAGCCAAGCAGGCAACACAACAACCCAACAAGTACACTCAAGACTTAACCCATTGGTCAACCTAGCTATCTGTCTCCCAGGTAGTCAGACTGAGCACGTGCAGGTCTTCCAAGATACATTCATTCCCTTTAATGAGCATTATTCACAGGACCCAATAAAAAGATTTTTCTTCCCTCATCACTTACCAGTAACTTTTTTTTGATCTTCCCATGTTCATTGGTATTGACATTAAGTTATTGTACAGTCAAATTTAGATATTAGAAGTGCCCTCCTAATATCACAAGTCTCTCCGGTTCACACACTCACTCAAATACATACATACATATAGCCCATGAACATGTGACTCTGGCTGCCACCATTCACTTCGCCATTTAACATTTTTTTGATCATATAAATTTGATTGTCATGGTGATAATTGAGACAGCCATAAGGTCATGGTGAGTTCAATTTCCAATTTCTGGATGGTTTGCATTTAGACTTTTCTTTTGCATTTTTTATTAATTGACATGTAAAAATTCTCTTATGATTTTAGAATTCAAGTAGAAAAGTAGTATAGACACCCTAAAGGACTTATACATATGATGCAATTGTGGATTTTTTGTAATTTATCTATGAAAATTATATTTAAATTGACAGTACACAAATTTAGAAAAATAATAACAGTAAATCTCTTACAGATTCTCTATAATCAAAAGTAAATTCCTTGTGATATAAAAACTATAATTACTGAATAAATACATTTATACCTATAAACATAAAGAATTTTTACATCTATGCCTTTAGAAGTATAGCTAATTATATTCATACCCTTCTATACTTTATTATTGCATCTAAGCCCCTACAAATTTATGCCATTACTCATAAATTCCTTTTCCATTACATTTTATAATAAGGTAAAATGTAAGGAATTCAAAAAGAAAAGGCAAAAGGTAACGCAACTACTGCCACATGGTAAGATCCACTACCGCTCAAAAAGTCAACACATCATGATAACTATGGTCAATATGTAACTCTGACCATAATTTAAAAGAAATATAGTAGTTTTACATTCATGCCCTCAAAAGCTTGCCATATTGAAAACCCAAAAAATAAAAATTTTTATCCCAAGATTTTAAATATCGATATCGATATATGAGAAGTCAAAAAAGAGATATATCGAGGATATATCGTTGATATTAATGAATTTTGAGAAAATTACTTAAAAAGATCCAAAATAAACTAAAATGTTACAAATTTGATAAAAATTAATATTTTAATAACCTCTGCATATACAAAGAAATGCCTGGAAGATAAAAATCATAAATTTTTAAAAAGGACATAATAAAAACACACTACTGCTGTATTGACAAAGTAATAGGCACATAATATGATAATAACTAAAAATGTTCATAGTAATACTCACCAGAAAAACTGAAATATAAGTAATACCAGTGGAACACACCAAGCACTAATGCCACCAAATTAATACCATGAAGAGCTTTGACCTGACTCGATACCTCTGATCCGATTCTCTTCCTCTAGTTGTGATGCTTGAATATACTCATAGTAAGATTCTCACGTCATGCAGTTGTTCCAAGTATTGTATTCATGGATATATCACTAATAGTCTCCATCATTATAGTACACAAGTATTCTAAGACATGGATATTAACTGACTGTTAGAGGAGCCGCTCCTTCTAGATCAACCCTTACCAAGTCATCTCGATGTCCTCTTGAATCTTTGAACCTAGTAAAATCACTCGTCTCAATGTAGAACCTGAAAATTCAAAAGGTCCACCTTGTCTCATTAATGAACTCCGTAGTGGTCAAGGAAGAAGTTGTGCAACAAACTGAGAAGGCTGATAAAAAGATGGTTGGAGACCTTGTGGTGCAAAATGCTAAGAGAATATTCCATAACTTGCAGGATCACTTTAGGTAGTATCACTTTAGTAGTGACCATCATACCCATAGGAATCATAATACAATTGAGAGCTAGTGTAGCTAAGTAATGAGATTAACTTTACGCCACATCTTCGAGTTTCTATTGAAGGCTGATGTGATGATATTCATAATCACCATAATAATTCGATGATGATGATCCAAGGCCATCTCAATCAATTCCGCCACCAGATTAGGGGATCCCGTCAATAAACTTAAATCATCGATGGACATCATAGAACCTGAGCCATACCCACACCCTGCATCATAGTCACAAGGTGGACTTGGCACGAGATCTTCATGTATACCTGTATATCTTTGCATGTATTCTTATTCAGCATCTTCCCTACAAGGACCTTAATGATATCTCTCATCTCCATGACTTTTTGCTTGTGGTTCAACCATCACTGCATCATCATTTTTTGTTTCTCCTAAAGCTAGCAAATCTTCCTCTAGGCTCTCTTCAAGTTCAAAGTCACGAATTACTCTTCTACCAAATCTACTACCCAAAAATTCACATACATCACCCATTTTTTATGCTATGTCAAGATCAAAACCATCATTACTATCAAGTAATGGTTCTCCATTTTATTCAACCATTTTTGTAAAAGATCTCCCTCATCTCTTATCTCCAAAAAGGTATGCAACATGAGTTGGATCCATATACTCTTCCTTATTTTCTCCTTCCCGTATATATTTCATCTTTAGTCTAATGTTGTGGTACACGAATATCAAGTCCATTAACTTACTACAGAGGTGATTAGTAGATCAAGTTGAAAGTAATCCAATTTCTTTCATACCCTACTGCCAAGGCCATCTAAGATGAGATACCTACAACTCGACGAATGTTAGGAGCATTCATGCCATATAAGTGCCACCATTCAACTATAATCGAAAAATGAAAACGAACTTATTATGATTAATTCATTTAAATAACTTGTGAATTGTGTGAAATAAATTCACAAGATTATATAAAGAAAAGTTTTATTTCGAACATGTGTGACAATATTTGCCCCAAAAGATATATAAGTCATCTCTAAAATATTTTATCTATAAGAAATAATGATTTAATAAATCGTATGTGTAAATGTATCTGTGCAATATTTTAGCCTAAAAGTATGGGTTAATTTATCACATTCACCTCATTCATATAATATGTTTGCTCTTATACGTCATTCACGAGCTTACAGATAATTGTTTGCACCGCTTTGAGGAGCTCATAATTACTACAAAGTCAATACTTGTAGCAATATCTCAGGTTAAAATAATATGCTCTAAAATTAGGATTTAAGAGTAATCACTGCAAAGCACAACTAAAAAGTTATGAATCATGACTGAAGACAAAATCATATGAATGAAACTTACTAGTCAAGTAATAAATTCATACTAGCTTTATAAAGTTAATATGAGAGTAGATCTGGTCAACTCTCATCAAACATCTTACATATTATCGACCTAAGCTTCGAACATTTTCTTACTTGTTACTTCATCATTTCTATAGTTGCATATATATTCCCTAAGGTTGATTTTTTATCACCATTAAAGTTCTATTATTTTTACAACTTTTTTTTTACAGCTTTTTCTTATTTTTACAAGTTGTAAACAATTATTCCAGAATTTTGTGAAAGTCACCAATCCCTCCACTTCTAGATTTACGATCTGCTCACATTTTGCATACCAATTGGTAGAGATGAACACCTGTTTTAATCCAACTTTATTGTCCATAATGCTCTATAACATAATGCAATTAGTTACAAATTAGGTGATGGCTGATCTTACAAGTTTATCTTACAGAACTGTCTCATCAATGTCAGTATGTGTGTGACTGTAAATGAAAGTGGTGATTAACCATGAATCTTCAAATAAGCTCACCTCCTGTCTTCCTCTTTCCGAAGTTATTAAAAATTAGATCAATGCAATAAGTTGCACAAGGAGTCCAAAAACTCTATACTTGCTGAACTTCACAATTTCTAGCCAGCCTTTTTAAAATTGCTACCATTATCAGTAAAAAAATTTCATAAGTTCGAGTCTAACCTTCACAACATCCACCATCAAATAGTATATATACTTATAATCTTTTACTTGATTGAATGCATTAAAAGATTTCAAAAAGATTATCTTTCCATTACAATAACGAAGAAAATTTATGATTTGCCTTCTCGTGAAACCGATCCACTCAGCATACATAATGGACACACTATAATCTGACCATAACCTTTTCAATTCATATAATTTTTAAGGTCACCCTTCGCCATATACAAGTATTTGCTCATGATGTTGTGTAGGGTAAGAGCCTTCATCCCTATTCCTCCTTGGGCAATCTCATCCATAGCATGCTGCAAAAATAATCCACTTGCTACATTCGCCATGATGGAATGTCCAAACAGGAATGTAGAGATGACCTTCACCACTTCTCTAACATTTCCAAACATCCCCGTAATAGTGTTTTGCTTCTTGTCATAGATAGGAACATATTTCATGCTAGCTAATCTCCCAAATTCTCTCGCTTTGCATTTTCGCAGGGTTCGAGGATGATAATGCAGGCACTTACCACCTCCTCTCTCATAAAACAACCTTCCTAAAGCAAATCCCTCTTATCATCGCCTCTCATGTTTACTCTTTAAAAATTCTCTAATGGCATTCATGTATGCCTGTCTTTGTGTGAGTTTCACAATTACTAGGGTACAGAATATCTGAATCCTCATCCTAGTCATCCATTTTCGTATACTCCTTTTCCCACATTCTCATGGAACATCACGTCTCACGATTTCTCATCTTTTATTTTCTTTCCATCTAAATTTGCTCACGTTAATAGCCTATCTTGTTCAAGTACATTAGGCACTTGACTATATTCTTATACCCACCTGCTAAGTGTTGTTTCAACCTTGTGATATCTCCTCCCATCAACCTTTTACCACAAAACCTACATTGTGATTTTCCTTTGTCTCTATCTGTATTAGGCATAACTCTAACCAATATCTCCAACATCCTCATTCCTTAAGTCACACGACATAATTGAACATTTACAAGACATGGATCACCATGTCAAATCGTTAACCATGACCTAACAAGAGATCTATCACAATTTAACATGAATAAACTCGAAATGAATAATATTCACGTTAAAATTTAGTGATTTTGGCTACAAAATTGGAGTTTAATTAGCGATCATTAATGTAGCTAATAATCAAGTATATCGAGTGGAGAAAAATGACCAATCTGTCATCTTGAGAAAGCCCTACACCTCTCTATATAGAGAGAGATGTTGGGAAAAAATACATAGAACCAGATGAAATATAAAGATAATTAACAGTCCTCAGTAAACATAAACAAGAAATATAAATAGGAGTATCAACACTCCCCCTCAAGCTAGAGCATAGATGTCAATCATGCTCAGCTTAGAACAACAATAGTCAAAGGCCGATCGAGGTAGAGGCTTTGTGAACACATTAGCAGTCTGGTCCTCAGATGCAGCATAAGTAGTACGTAGCAAACCACGCTGTATGGGATCTGTGGTATAGTGGGAATCAACCTCGACGTGTTTGGTGCGCTCATGGAACATCGGGTTGTTGGCTATATATGTAGTAGCCCGATTGTCGCATCGCATCTCCATAGGTTCCTCAATCTGAATGTGTAAATCACGCAGTAGAGACTGTACCCAAACCATCTTTGCAACAGTTTGGGTCATCACCCTATACTCTGACTCTACACTGTAGCGAGAAACTACCGCATGTTTCTTGCTCCTCCAAGTAACCAGATTACCAGCCACAAAGGTACAGAAACCAATAGTAGATTTCCTGTCAAGCACACATCCTACATAATCTGCATCAGAATATCCTACCACAGTCATAGGAAAACCTCTCTGGAAGAGAATACCGTGACCTGGTGCTTTCTTCAAGTATCTAACTACCTGCATAGCTGCTTGCCAGTGCAGCTTCATTGGCTTCTCCATAAACTGGCTGAATTGGCCTACTACCAAAGCAATATCCGATCTGGTAATGGTCAGATACAACAGCTTACCTACAAGTTGTCTGAGGCAAAACAGCATCTCCCCAGTATCTTTGTGGAACACTATGGTGGATAAGAATAGTGCAGGCAACCTCTAATAGGTGTATGTACTCTCTCGGCAACTCCATTCTGCTGTAAGGTCTGGGGACAGTCCTGTAAAACTCTGCAAGTCTAGTAGTGCAGAATTCGAGGGCATTATCTGTCCGTACAATCCTCACTGTAGCAGAATACTGAGTCCTAATCTCCAAAAAAAGTCTCTATAATACCTCAAACCTCTACCCTGTTCTTCATAAGAAACACCCAAGATACTCTAGTGAAGTCGTCAATAACAATGAGATAGTAACAATGTCCTATCCTGTCTGGAACTCTACTCAGTCCCCAAACATCTATATGGAGTAACTCAAAGGGAGCAGCTGATCCCGAAGAAGTACTAGCAGGGAAAGAAGACCGATAATGCTTACCCAATTGGCAAGCATGACACCTAATAGTAACAACAGGAAAAATATGCAGAATCACCCTCCTGAGGCGATCTAGAGGCAAATGTCCTAGACGAACATGCCATTGTAAAGGCACTCCCACCATCATGTCTACTGACACCTACAAATGGCTCCTAACCAAGATGATAAAGACCATTCTCCTCTGTACCTCTGGGGATAGTCTTCCCAGTAAGCTTATCTTGGACAATACATCCAACCTCATCAAAAATCACCTTACAATGAAGATCCTTCGTGATCCTGCTCACGGACAACAAGCTCATGGGAAACTCTAGTACGTGTAGTGCTCTCGACAGCCGCAACGTGGGGGTCACAGATACTTCCTCTTAGCCAACAATGGGCGCATGTCTGCCATCAACAACCTGGACTGTTCTCCCTGATGCAACAGAACTGAGTGACCGACAATAGCTCTGATCCCCACAAAGATGCTGTGAAGCACCGAAATTGACTAACCATCATGTACCATGGTAACTCCTATCATGCTTCAGTGGCATCAAGCCTGTATACTCAAAGACCCCTGCCATAGTAGCGATGAAGTGGATCACCAAGAGCTAGAACTCACCATCATAGATATAAAAATCACCAAGGCATTACTCTAGATGCAAGATTTGATTTGGAAGCACCAAACAATGACATGAAATTGAATTTTCAAATCATGGGTGGACTCTAGAATGGCCCAGATTTGCACCAAACTATGACCAGGCTACCGTTGGAGGATGAAACCAGCAATCGGCGACACTGGGCAATGCTGCTGGGGTCAAGTAGCCCATCAACGGTGCTGGGCGACGGTGTTGCACTCACCGACGTTCGGGTCGAGCAGCCCACCGACGGTGCTGGGTAACGCTGCTGGGCTCACCGGCGGCGTTGCTGGGGTCAGGCAACCCACCAGCGGCGCCGACGAGGCCCCCCCTTCCTCCTCCCGCTACTGCAGACAGGGGCTGGTGCTCCTGCTGTTGGTACTACTGCTGCCGACTGAGAAAGAACCAGCAACAATGAGGAAGAGAAGGATTTGTTGGATGGGTTGGAGGCCTACTTAGGTGGGGTACCTAGGGCACCTATCTAGGACCGTTGCCTTGATACCAAGTGGAGAAAAATGACCAATCTATCATCTTGAGAAAACCCTACACCTCTCTATAGAAAGAAATGTTGGGAAAAAATACATAGAACCAGATGAAATATAAAGATAATTAAACAATCCTTAGTAAACATAAACAAGAAATATAAATAGGAGTATCAACATCAAAAGATTTGATTTTGAATGGTCAGTAACCGATGTTAAAATATTGTGCTTTAGGTCACAAAATCACCACAAAATTAAAATTTAATTCATCTTACTACAAGATTAATCTAACTAATAATTAAGTATATTAAGAGATGCAATTTTGGGACGAACAATAACCAAGATTAAAACATGGTGATTTTAACTACAAAATCATCACCAAATTAGTTTAATTAAGAATCTTACTAAATTAATGCGTAGAAAACATTAACCTAGCTAATGATCAAGTATATAATAAAATTTAAACCGAGGTTGAAAATATGATGATTTTAACCAAATACAAAAATATTCAAAAATAGGGTGCTTACCTTGTTGAGAAATGAGAAAAAGTTGAAAATAGTTATCGTCATGGCTTTTATATTAAGTGAAATTAGTGCATCTCCCTTTATTTTCTTTAAACCCATTTCTCAACCCTTGTACTCTTGAACCCCTTCTATTTCTCTCCACCCTACCACACCCATGGCAAACCCTCACCCATGATTTCTTCATCCATGACCCAACCACTCCCCCACAATATATGTTACTGCTTCACTAACTTTTTCCCATGTTCCACCCTCCTATAGGTAGTCCTTCAACATTCTTTTCTCATGCCTGTGACTTCCCACCAACATTGGCGACCTGCACAACCTTCATCGTAGCTAGCACTAAGTTCTACAACCCTCACCCTCAGCAAGTTGGATCTCCACTTATGTGAAGCCACCATGTACTCCCTTTATGGCTAACATTTACGAATGCTAGTGTCTTTTTAATAAGGAACCATTTCCTCTTATACCAAAAAAAAAAACTATTTTGCATGCCTGTTAGGGGTACTCATCACGTAGCATTCAACGGCTCTCCAACCAAGCATCAGCATGATTCCTTCACAAAGCTTTGAATTATGCATCTTTAGTCAAATGAAATTTGCCATATCCATATAGCCCTTTGTCAGGAGGAGAAGAAATGGATGTTTGGCAATATTTTTGATAAGGGAAGAAATTATCCTTGCAAAATAAGCTTAATTGGCTCGTGATCATACCAAACATAACCCTCTCGGACTCAATCTGCACAGGAATGCAAAGAGACGCGAACCACAAAGCGGCAACGCAATAACTCCTATTATATTTCCATAACTTCCAATTACTGTGGTGGTTACACATCAAAATGTGTAACTTCCCACGTTTGTATTATATTCCCAATCCACATGAAAAGGGTAGGTGCATTGGTCACGCTCACCTCTTGGGAGGGGTTATTTGCGAACTCTCCTGTAAAAGCAAGTGATTGGTAAATAAAAGTCACAATGAAAGTGCAGGAATTCAATTTCTAACTTTGAACTCGATCTTGACCCACTGTCCGTACTGGCAAGATTGGAGTACCCAGGAACTCCCACCAAGGTTCCTTGCATGGAACTAACGCTTGTAGAGGGCCCAGGGTCCGCTTTTGGTTGGGGTGCCCACTAACAGCCTCTCCCGTGCGAGCGTCAGGTGCTTGTCTAGAATGCGAGGAGGATTTTCAATCCCAACGTGTACCAGTTCACAAGTAGGTAGGGAGATTAGTATAGAAATAATATAAATTCTATGAAGACAAGCATTTATTTTATGAAATAGAAAAGCTTTACTTATATTTTTTTGGGAGGAAAATGCATGGAGCAACATTTGGTTACTAATGGGCAAGCAGGGAGCAACGTTTAGCCAAACTCCATTTTTTTAAAAAACACTCGCAGAGAGGAGGCAAATGAGCATCAGCCGGAATTTTTCCCCCTTCACAACCCATGTCATTAACGTGCATCAATGCCACACATAAATAGCATCATTATGACCAATAAATGTGGAAAGGTAGAGCTTGGTTCGTTTGCTTCCACGGGGGCGAAAATAATTTTTTCCTTTCAATAACCACCTATTCAAAGTTGTCTGCATGAGGGGTTCTTTCTTTCCTTTTTTATTTTGGCAGGCAACAAATGTTAAGTGGAGCCCATCTTCTCATAGGTTGATGGCACCCATGGCAAGCGAGAGGAGCCAGTCGCACCTTCTCATAAGCGAGCACACCCATGGTAGGTAGAGGGAGCTGCTGAGCAAAGCTTGCAGGCAGTTAAAGAGGTAATCACCCTAACCAAGTGAGGGACCTCAAGAGTTTCAAAGCTCATGGCACCCTACCAAAGAGATACGGGAGGAGTTCTAGCGAAAGGACTGTTGGCCGGGAGTTCTGGCGAGAGGAGTGTTGGCCGGCAGGAGTTCTGGCAAGAGGAGTGTTGACCGGGAGGAGCCTCAACCAGTGGGAGCAAAGCCATGCACCAATGGGCGATGGGAGACTCAACCAACCTTCACTTGAGTTAAGCAGCTACATCAACATGGCTGTAAGTTGCATGAGGTTGGTGGTGGTGGTGGTAATGTGAAAAGTGGAAATGAAGTTTTTTTGTTGGACAATTTCCATCGTCTTTTTCTCGTATGGGAAAAAGCTGCCTTGATAACATATTTTATTTTTGCTTTACTCATTATGGAAAACCAAACAAGTAAATGGGCAGGTGGCTCCCCATTTCCAGCATGGAGATGTCGGGCGAGAGGAGAAATGAGGGAGCTGACCACCATCCTTGTTGACAGGCTGATGCTTCAAAGAGGGGAACCCGGCCAATACTATGGTCAATCAGTGCCATCAGGTGGTCGTGCTTCAGGCAAGGAGAGCTTGCCAGGCAGAGTTCTTGGCGGATGACCTCACATGACCACGTGGGGTGAGAGCCTCGCCAGCTAAAGGGAGGGTTGGTCGGTGGCTCCAAGACTTAAGGCTCACCGCTTAATGGACCTCACTCAGGGTGGAGCTCCAAGCGTGCAAGTGGCAACTGGCCATGGAGGGGCTCAACCAACATCCCTTACTTGGCCATGGACAGAACAGTCCACAGCTGATATCTCCAATGTCCAAGCCTGAGAGGGAAAAGGAGACAACCAACCATTGTTAGCATCTTCTTTGTTGGCACTAATTGCTTCAATCGAATGGAGGTTTGGCGAGTGGGATGGTTGCCTCTAGCAAGTGGAGCTCTACATGGGCGTCTCCAACCTCTTCCTCTACCTCCTCAACCCTCTCTCTTTTGCTGTTCGGATGAAATTCGTAAAGGCGATCCTCAATGTCTCAAACTTGGCAATGGATCTCACCAAGCACCCGTTGGTGGCCTCAACCCAATCGACCATCAAGGGCGTAGGGTGCGTGGGGCACAAGTTGGGGCTGATCACAAGGGACCAAAGGAAGGTGTAGGCAGATTGCCAGACATAGTGGTCTTCTTTGTGACCTGCGGACTTGGCCTAGGGAGGCACCTTCAACAAGAGGTGAGAGGACATCTCTTCTTACTTTCCGTAGGATGCAATCGTTGTAGTCTACAGGGATTGTTTGTTTATTAAGGTTGTTGCAAAGAGGGAGTTTGTTCTTGACTCAAGTGATGGCCACAACAGGTGGTGGAGGAAACAGGTGGCCATCATCAGCCAACACCAAAATGACAAATGTTTGATTCCAGTGGAGCTTTTACATAAAAAAATTGCAAGTGGGACATGTGAGGAATGTTAGCTACAACTTTTGTTGGTGATGTGTTTACTGTGGAGGAATGGCCTTTTGCAAGGATGAGCCGTACCCAAAAAAAAAAATAAAGGATTCATGTCAAATTATAAGAAAAAATAATGAGATGCTTGAAGCACTTATCCCACTGTAAGTTGGATGGGATATTTACCTCCATAGGAATCGAGTGATCTTCAAGTTGAGGAAGCATGAAGGGGAGACTTTAGCTGATGTACGTAGCTTGGCTTTCTGTTACCGTTTTCCATAGACAGCATCATTTAATGAGCCTTAGAGGCTACCAATGGTCATCAAAACATTTATATATAGCAAAAACATAACATATCTATAAAATATCAAAATTATAATCAACCATATGAACATAAGAAATTTTCACCCAGTTCCATCCTTGATGAGTGTACGTTTGAGAAAGTGATATAACCCTCAATATCCATTATATATGAATATAATACATAGAGTAGTGGATCGTAAAACCTTTAGGTACCCCCCATTGGATGTGTCCCCTTTCCATGTGGATTGGGAACCAATTTGTAAAATACAAACGTAGAAAGTTATACATTTTGAAGTATACCTACAACAATAATGGAAAATTATGGATAGATAATGGAAGTTATTGCATTAACTCATAACCGCCCGGTGGTTCACGTCTCTTCGCATTCCCGAGCAAACCAAGTCCAAAGGCATTCTGATGGTCTGATCACAAGCTGATTAAGCTTATTTTACGAGGGCAATTTCTTCCCTCATCAATTTTTTTTTTAACTTCAACCAAGTTTCATCATTTGGCCACATTTGGTTACAGTTCAAAGTCATTGTTTTTGCTCCCTACTGTTTAATTGAGGTTCAACAATGAAGTATACATATTGATGATAATGCCATCATGAGTCATAATTAACTTTAATTAGTCAGGATTAATTGACAAATGCTCCTATATAATCGCCGAAGAGTCGCAATTCACTGAATATCCTTTCTGAGAAGAGTCCACTAAAACAAGGTTAATTCTGCAATTTTAACAGATCATAAATGCAGAGTAACCACGAGTTTTCCCAGATGTTAATCTAACATCCAAGTGTTCATGAATGTCTAATAAGAGGGTCCATACAGACAAAAATGGATTTTCACGCATTTCGAAAATCAAAACAACACCCTAAACCCTAAATTCATACCCACTTAAATAACAGAGGTTTTGGTCATGATAAAATTCATCTAAACCCTCTAAAAATCATAAAAAAATATTCTGTAAGGTTTAGTATCCTTGATTTGACCATCTGAACCTATTTTGACCTAAACAGAGTCTCAAACGGAAAGTTGCCCGAATTTGAGTTTCTACGCAAATTACCTAGTAAAACTTGGTCAAAACTGAAATTCGACTTCACCATCAGATTCATTGGGTCCAAATTAGGTTTGTACCAAAATTTAGCCCCAATCGGAGTTCGTCTTGACCTTGATTGCATTTTGGTCTAGTGTAACTTCTATTACATTCATGCCCCTAACTTTCAAAATATTTGCATAAAGCCCCCAGGTTTTTCGTCGTCCTCACATCCTAGGTCCCTACCGCCATTGCCGTCTTAACGCATTGAACCACCGACCTTCAATCAAAGCAAGCTCCTAGATTCCTCAATCAATCTCCTCCAAAATTGGAAGGAGCATTCCTCAGAAGATTCCCAATCATCTGAGCCACTTCTTGGATCGTGAATGTCAACCAAAAGATCATGCGAACCTTCAAAATATTAAGGATTGCTTTCCCTGAAATTTCTAAGCTCGTCGAGCTTCATCCCTTATTTGCAACAAGTCTTGAGGACTATATAGGCTTCACCTCGAATCCCTCTTCCGTAGCTTGGTTTTGGTCAGATTCTACCCTTCTTCCCTCCTTTCCGGTCGAATGCTCCATGACCTTCGATGACCTCTCTGTCTGCCCTCTTCGCCCACCGCCACAGACAATAGTCGACGGGATCATCTTCCTCAAGTTCCTCCCCGCGTCGCAGAACCCGTGAGCGCCACCCATTCCCCTTCGTCGTCACCGCTTCTCCCACCGGAGAATTCATCTACTCCAACGCCGGCCTAACAAAACCGACACGAACCTCTTTCCCTTTCGTCTAATAATTAGCACAAATCTCCCCCTCTACCTCCGTAGGTTAGCTTAGGACCTTTAGATCTTTAGTTTCAACCCCCATATCACCGCCTCGCCCGTCATCGCCTCCACGTCCGACCGCACCTCCGGCAAATCCTCCACACCACCACAGACCATCGTTTGACTCGCCATCACCTTCACAAGCAGCGCCATCCCTCGCCCACCAAAATCCATCTAGAAATTGAGGGGATTGGCTCCCCAAACCGCCTACCTAACACACCCATCCATGCACACCCTCTCTGAACTCGCCTGACCACAATACACACCCAAACACCCCTAGACACCGCCACCACCTTCCACGCCTTACGGCGATCCTCCTAATATGTTTTAATTAGGCCAAGAGGCCGTACTTGTGTTTTTCAAGGGTTCGCTTCGCTCACCGTCGCCGCCTTCATCGTCGACTCCGACCGCTGTGCTCTGCTGAGTTCGAGGCTCGATTCTACCTCTAGGTGACACGGACTCCATCCGTGTATCCAGCTGCAGCCTCAATTGGGCAGAAGGGCCTCACTGCTGCTCCAATTGACAGTCTCCTCTACTGCTACTATGCGAAGGGGGACTAACATAGTCCCACCTCGTGGAGTGAGACACCCGCACACCAATAAATTGATTTTGTGCTCAGGCTCTATCGCCCAAGCACAAGGGGATGGGTCCCCATACACCCACTAACCTACCTATGCCACTCCTTGATCACCACCCACACCGGTGACCCTGGACACTATTCGAGACCCGTTTACCCGAGTATCTGGATCCAACTATGCTGGGTCTATGAGAGAGAAGACTCGTGAGAGAGTAGGGGAGGGTTTCGCTCTCTTGATCTTATGCTCTGTGCAACACTTAGTTGCTGAAGGATTTGGCTCCCTTGTGCTTGTGAAGGAGAAGGCTCGAGAAGAAGAGAAGGGAAGGTCTGAAGAAGAGAAATAAAAAAGGCTTTGAGAAGCCTTGTGCTGTTAAGCCATCTGACGCTGCAAACCTATTGTCTGATTGAGCATTATTTGAATGTTCTTGTTGAATGATTTAAGCATTAAGTTAACATTTAATTAAATTGATTATGAGATTCATGCTTAATTAAAGGATCTAATTGGTGATTTAAATCACCATTTTTTAGTTTCTCTCTATTCTTTTTGTCTTTAGATACAATGAATTTCATTGAATAGCTAATGTGACAGATTATTATTCATTGAATATATAATTGAATGTTCAATTTATTGTGCTCATTGATTCTAAATGCGATTAATATTGTGAATTCCACATTTGCTCCCAGTGTTCAACATTAAACTCTTTCTAAATCTGAGTTATAAATTTTACTTGTTTTCGAGCAATTGAGGCTTTACTACAACGATTACATCTTTTAAAACTCCTCAATTTCGCGTAAACATGTTGGCACCGTTGCTAGGGAGAAATGCGCAATTTACACATTTGTCTTATCTTTTCTTGATTTTTATCTGAGCACCAACTTGCCATGTTTGTTTTCTTGTGATTTTTGCGAGATACATCACGAAATCTTCCGTGCAAATCAACCACTCCTAGGGCAGGTAATCTCTCTTCCCTAATCAACCTCTAAATCTTGGGAAGATAAAAAGGAAATAAATTAATTAGGATTCATCGGCCGTAATTTCTTAGTGATCATCATTTAAATGGCAAGTTTCCTAATTTGCAAATTCAAAATCAATATCTGATTGAAGTCTAAAACGATTCTGTTTAGAGATCCCTATCCTGATTTCATGTACCTACTAGGGATTTACGCTTAATTTATGGTCTTAGACTACTCACCTTCTTGTTTGAAGTCCAAGGTGTACATCTTGAGATTTAATTAGACTTGAAATAGAGTCGATTAAGGTTTTTACATTAGGGTTTTGAAGTGTAAGTTCACACTTGCTTGAATTAAAGAAAATTAACCCTCCGCATTTGTGTGCCACCCAACCATTGCTTAAAAGAATCTAATCAGAACCTTAAAATCAGGCTCTAAATTCACTTGAGCTCTAAAATTTTGAACCTAATAACCTGAGAGTCAATTCAATGTGATTTTTCGATCTTGACCCAGATTTCATTCTACATCTTTTAGGGCAAGTCAGGTGAAGTTGGTCTACTTTGTGAGCCAATCACTTCCAAATTAGGTCACAAATTGAATTAACTTCTAATCAAGTGAAATCCAAAGCATAAATTAGGAATAAAATTGGTACACTTAAGGTCTCAATTCGCACATACCGTCTACTTGGAGCCGCAGCGACAAGGAAGGTCGGGTGGGGGAAACCTTGTAACCCGTAGGGACACTCTATCGTGTAGGAGTCTTCACGATGCTCTCCCTTCCTGGCTGCCCAGGTAATTCTCGGATTTGTGGATTTCTAACTCAGAGGTATCACCTGCTTCGAAACAGCCTTAGACATGCAAAAATCTTTGGATGCCTTGATTGGGTCCAATTCACATCCAGTCTCCAATCCTTTCTCTAGAGCACATACACAGGAAGGTCCTTAGGTTTTTAACATAAGAGGCCTCATTAGCTCTTCCATGGGATTTCTGATCTAATCTGATTACTTCAATCTGAACCTGAGTTTGATTCTACATCCTGATCTACCACTTAATTTGAAAATGCAACCTGACAATTTAGGAAGACCAATTAGGAAACCTAAATTCCAAAGGTCCATGAAAGATAGAATAATTGAAGATGCCCTTAAACATTATGAAGATTATGAGAGAACCTCAAATCCAATTATCAGGATTTCAGTTAATGTTCCAGAAACTACCCACATTATGAATCGTGCTGGAATGCTATTTACACAAATCTTACATAGTTCAACCCAGGACAATCTTTTATCAGAATATAGTGAATTGTGGAGACTACACAATAATAAGTATATACAATGTTTGTCAAATCCACAACTTTAGAAGATGTACCACGGTCTCATGGAAAAACGTGGGTACATGCTAAATACATTACAACAAGAAATTGATCAAAGATACCCAAACATTCCTTTAGAAGATGATGAGACATCTTGGAATAAGGTTGAGAATCAATCTGATTTCCCAAATCCCGGGTTTGAGAATCGAGGTTGTTGTGGACCCCCAACGTTGATGGAATCTAATTCAAATTATGTGCAGATTGATACACCTGATCTTGAGATGGGTTGGGAGGATCCAATTACAAGTGTTCCTGATTTCAAGCCAGCCTTAAATAATCAAGAACCTAATTACCAAGCCTTGAATTCCCAGACACCTGTAATGATAAGCTTGAATAAGAACATCTCAAGAATGTAATTCCCAAGCCTTATCCTGTTAAGACAATTCTCGAGCCTAACTCTGACATCTCAATAGAGCCCAGCCTAGATTCTAGTGATCCAATCCTTACCCTTAACCTAGAATTTAGATTCAAGCCTATTTGGGATAATCATAAACCCAATGTGATGAGAATCAAATTTTGAATCTGGACTACGATTTAGGAATATGTTTGATGACTACACCTCTCCAGACTCCTCAAAGATACGAATTGATTTTTTAGAAGTCATGCCGATCTATGATACAGAAACCAAGGAGTTGGATGAGTAGGAAATCGATTGGGTCTACCCTATGAACCAAGAACCCGAGCCTCTGCAAAATAAGGACACCTTTTTAAGTTCAGATTCTTAGATTAGGCTAGATCCAAGTATGGTTGTTGCTTCTTCGCACCATGATTCACTTCGTGGTGGAGCTTTCGATCTGAAATCAGGTTCAGAACATGATCTTCGCAAATTCTCCGACGATTTCAAATCTTTCTCTAATTTCTAAAAACCTTTGTTTCCTGACGAATATGAACCAATTTACGACTTCAGCATCCATGATCCATTCAACTCTGACTCTAAGGTCCCTAATCCCGAGATCATTGATTCAAAATCAGGTTCCATTGAGATGGAATCATTCCTTATGATCTATAGGAATTAGAAACAGTAAGTGCCGAGAGTGTTTGTAATTCAGAATACAAATCTTTTCTTGATTCAAATTTCCATGGCCCTATAAGCACTCTCCAGGCATTTACATGATGTGCTTCATGAAGACTCTCTAGATGAACCTACCTTTGAATCCATTCTAGAGGAGCCCTTCACAAAAAGATCTCAAAGAAGCCCCACCTTCTGATTCGCATATAGAGCCTTTCAAAACCTACTCCCAACCCCAACCCGCTGTTCGCGGCATAGATCGCGTAGAAAATTAACACGTTATAGTATAGCGTGAAATACGTCTCGAGCAAATAAATTAACGAAACTTGGTGAGTCCCGATCGATCACAGGAAGACAGAAAGCACTTTTGACTTCATACACTTATTCTCAGTATGATTACTAAATAATAGAAACAATCAATTATAATATTCACATTATAAAGAGATTGAATTTGATAGAATGAAAACATGAAAATAAGCTACTACTAATCTAACAGAACAAGAGCACCATGGGTAGTTCGTAATAGCCTTTTAGAGAGGCTGAGAAGAGCAACAACAATCCGTCTAGGTGGCCCCACGGATGCCTCAAACGAAGGTACAGAGACGGATGCCTCAAACGAAAGTGCAGAGACGGATGCAAAGAAGACGAGAAGAAAAAGAAAGATTGGAGGAAGAAGAGAATTATGAGAAGTGCCTTCAAAGGGCAACCCTTTGGCCACTTTTTATACCTTTAATGGGGGCCAAAGAAGGCATTTAGCCCCTTAAATCCGTGCAAATGCCTTGGATTAATCAGATCCATTGATCGAGAGATCAACGACCCTAGTTAAGCCTTCCAAATCCTTCTTTTATCCCCGGTTGAATCCGGTGTTGCCACGTGGCAGCCATGAGCCCTCAGATGAAGATCGCGTGGCTCCCACTCGCCCACGCTCGCCCTTCGCTTTCTCTCCTTTGCCGCTCGCCTCTTCTGAGCGCTCGAACCTCAACCAAGGATTCCGTAGAGAACAGTCGTGACCATCCACCTCAATCCTAGTTTTATCAGAACCCGTTCTTTGTGTTTTTGCCTTATTTGGTGGCTCTCATATGGAATTTCTCACAAATTTAATACGCAAGAACTGAGAGTGAAAACTATGCCCATCTCCGAGTATCATTATTCAATTATTAAAGATTAAAGATTCCTTACACTAACCTCAGAGCACCAGTAGACTCTACTCACATCTCATGTATGTTTTGGTAGATCTACAAGAAGACGGTTTACCTAACTCCCTGATTTATATCCAAGGGTTTAGGAGAAAAAATAATACTTCTCGATAAACTAGAGATGTCTATCGGCTTTCACAGTGGATCTATTACAAATTCTACATGCAAGTATGAAATTATACTAGATTCTAAGTCTAGGAATCTACTAAAGAATAATTCTCTAACAAAACGTCTTGATAAAACGATCTAATCCCCCAATCGTTGGTAGAAAATTTTCAATTTTTATAGACTACCCCCCCATGCCTAAGTGCTTGCATGTCCTCATGCATAAATAAAATAAATTGGAATAAGGTAGACTGTACGTGGCAAGAAATCACCTGAAACTGTTTCTAAGTTGTCGTTCAGCTCATGTCATCACTGCAATGCCATACATAATATGCAAAACAATATGCAAAACAATGTAAAAATGAAATATGCTATGTATATATGGTATGTATATATGTATACGTGCTGAGTTTAACGCCTCCAGCTGGGCAACTCATCAGTCACACATCATCAAGAAGATGTATCATTTCGTCAGTAGGAGGTTTCTAGGCAAAGAATGGTTTGAGGCGTGGCCTTTAACCGTAAAAATGTGCCCAGATTTCGAGTCTTTAATTTGGACCGCCCCGTTAGGATATGGGTGGACCACCAGAAACGGCCCAGTCCACTTGGACTTGAGCTTTCCCGCAAAGAATTTGAGTCCGGAGTCAAACAACCAAACCTGCTGGTTAGGTGCAAACTCCTTCCTCTGGATGTGTCAATCATGGAAAGCTTTTATCTTATCCTTGTATATTTTTGCATTCTCATATGCTTCTCGCCTAATATCCTCTAACTCACTGAGCTGAAGCTTTCTTTCATAACCTCTGGCCTCAAGTTTAAAATTACACTCCTGCACCGCCCAAAAGGCACGGTGCTCCAGCTCCACAGGAAGGTGACAGGCCTTTTCATACACCATGCGGTATCGCGACATTCCGAGCAAGGCCTTGTACGCGGTCCGATATGCCCATAGTGCATCAATCAACCGATCGGACCAATCCTTCCTATCAGGTCTAACCGTCATTTGAAGGATAAGCTTGATTTTGAATGGTCAGTGCAGATGATAACTTTGGACCCGAGTAAGTATGACCTAAATTTTTCCAACCTGAATACCACGACTAGCAATTCCTTCTCAATGACCGTATAGTTACGTTGAGTCTCGTTCAGTGTTTTGCTAGCGTAGTATATTACAAACGAATGGCACTCCTGACGCTGGCCAAGAATGGCTCCGACAACAAAGTCGAAGGCGTCACACAACATCTCGAAATCGAGAGACCAATCGGGAAGTTGGAGAATTGGTTCACTTGAGACAACACTTCACAAGGTCTCGAAAGCGCTGAGACACGAGTCGAAATCAAAGGACGTGTCGGTTACCAGAAGATTCGTTAATGGTGAGTAATTTTTGAGAAATCTCGAATGAATCTTCGATAAAATCCAACATGCCTCAAGAATGATTTGATTTGCCTAACCGAGCTAGGCAAAGGTAATCGCGAAATGATTTCAGATTTAACTCGGTCGACCCCAAGTCCATTAGAGGAGATCCTGTGACCTAGTACGATGCCATCCCTCACCATAAAATGACTTTTCTCCCATGAAAGTACTAGGTTAACCTCTATACACCTCTTAAGAATCTTTATGAGGTTATCAAGATAAGACGAGAAATCATCACCAAATACGGAAAAGTCGTCCATGAACACTTCCATGCAATCCCCGATCATGTCTAAAAAGATGGCCATCATGCATCGCTAAGAAGTAGCTGATGCGTTGTAGAGGCTGAAAGACATCCACTTAAAAGCGAATGTTCCAAAGGGACACGTAAAAGTCTTCTCTTAGTCTTCCAGGTTGATTACAACTTGATTGTACCCAAAGTATCTATCCAAAAAGCAGAAGAAACTATGTCCGACTAGCCGTTCTAGAATCTGATCAATAAAGGGCAAAGGAAAATGATCATTTTTGGTAGTCGAGTTTAGCTTCCTGTAGTCAATGCAAACCCGCCAAGAAGTCGTTGTGCAGGTCGGGATGGATTCACTAATTCATTTCTGATTACAGTGAATCTTGCCTTTTTGGGCACTATCTGAATGGGACTTACCCACTGGCTATCAGAAATTGGATATATAATTCCCGCATCCAGTCATTTAATGATCTCCTTCTTGACAACCTCCAACATATTTGGATTTAGGCGTCTCTGAGGTTGTCTCGATGGTCTCACCCCTTCATTAGTGTAGATATGGTGAGTGCAATATGAGTAGCGAATTCCCTGGAGATCAACAATGCCCCACCCGATAGCAGCCCTATGTGCTTGCAGAACGGAGATCAACTGGTATTCCTGATCCAGAGTCAAGTAAGCATTGATAATCACGGGATATGTCTCACTTTCTCCCAGCAACACGTATTTGAGCGAATCACGTAAGGGTTGTAACTCTAGTAGCGGAGGGTGGGGAGGGTAGGGAGGAGGGTTATGCAGGGGAGGAGAGGAAACAATAGTGGAAATTTGCTAATCTTAACTAATGAAGAATCTGCCTGCAGTGGTCATGTAATCATGTCTTAAGATATTAATGTTGGATAGAACAGGATAGTCAGGATCAGGGGTGTTAGGAGCAGATGAACACCCATGACAACCAGATCCATGGGACGAAATGTGTATATCATTAGTCTCAGTCCTGTGTGGATTGCAATCAAAGGCCCTTGATAGTGAGGATGAATGTGCCATTAGGTCGCTGCAGAGGAGCCCAAAGTTTCCACAGAAAGCTGAATCTTCGTCTTCACTATCCTCCTCAATCAAGTCACAATCAAAGTTCTTTGATGCCCTGAAAATGTCCAGTCTAAGCTTTTCATTTCCCAGGGCAATCTCCATGCACCCTGATGCACAGTCGATGTTTACAAGGGCGATAGCCAAAAATGGGCGACCTAGAATAATCGGTGCATCACAGAGATTAGGAGGAACCTTCATATCACATTTTCAACCACCCCCCACGGTATTTTTACAGATCGGTCGGCCAACTGTATGGTAACCGAGGTAGACTTTAACTCCCCAAATCGAAATCAATCAAATACTGCAGTGGGTGTTAGGTTGATGGACGACCCCAAATCAAGAAAGGCTCTATCAAAACGGAAATCCTGCAAAAAGTAGGAAATCAGTGGTTTGCCCGGATCCTTTTTGGGCAATAAGTTAGCTAAAATGACTGCACCGGCTTCCTCAGAAAATATCGCTTGTCGTCTGATCCTCTGTTGCCGCTTCGGAGTACAGTAGTCCTTAAAGAACCTAGCAACAGCTGGGATGTGATCTATTGCTTCGAGGAGAGGGACCTGAATGTGAACTTCCTTGAACATAGATTTCAGGTCCTCAAAATTCCGCATATCCTTTTTCCATGCTGAATCTCGTGTTAGGGCCGCGGGAAAAGGGACGGGAATTTCAGGGTCTAGGGGCTTCTTTCCTTTATCTAATAAAGATGGCTTGTGAGAGGAAGAGGGTTGTGAGCCATCTCGTGATAGAGCGTAGGAAAAATCATTACCCACTTGCCTAGGTAGCGGGTCCTGTGTAGTCTCTCCGCTCTTAAGGTGGCAGCTTTTGCATCGGTGTGCTGTCTTTGCAGGGGCAGAGGAGCGGGTCGGTCTAGATACACAAGGTTTGGCAACAGAGGTGGCTGACCGAGCCCATAACCCAGAGGTGCGGGAGGTGCTTGCATAACAACATGTGCCAGTCCCTATGGTGATTGGAATTTAGGCGAACCGCCCTAATTCTGCACATATCTCGGGTTTGGAACAGGTTGGGAGGGCAAAGCTCCCTATGATCTATGCTCCTGCATCATCTGGTTTTACGCATTCTGTATGCTCTGTATTTGGTTAGCCATTGCCTTCATTATTTGGAGGTTGTCATGAGTAGATTTCCGAATTAACGCCTGCAATTCCTCCTTCAGCGACTTCAAAGGGTCGGCCCGCTTTGGAGTATAGTTGGCAGCTTGGTGCAGCGGCTAATAGATAGAGCGTGTCTGTTGTTGCTGAGACGGGAATGGCTGCTACCTAAGATATGTGTTCTGTGCATTCCTGTATTGTCTGGTCTGGTAGTGTGGAGTTTGACTCAGTCTCTGTGGGTTACTAGACCAGACGAAATTAGGATGCCGGCGCCACCAACAAGGGTAGTATGTTTCAGAATACGGGTTGTTACGCCCGTATCACTCAATGGCATTGACATTTTCGTAAGCCGAAGACATCTCAAATGCGAATTCATCAAAAGAATACGCACTTGCATCGTCATGTGGTGCGTAACCTTGATTGTACGATGCCAAATCCATATTGTTCACGAGTTCCTAATATGCAAGATCCCGTGAAGATGAAGAGAAAACATCCGAGTAAACGGATATGTACGAGCAAAGAAGGCTCGGGATGCTTGAGAGGAGTAAGATGGAGTAGTGCTACCAAAAGATCTAGATCTCGCTCGCATTAATTCATCAAGCTTCTTATCGAGTAGTTCCACATTATACAGCTTTTTGGTGATAATGTCCATGTCGGCTTGGGCAGACTCAGCTTGAGCTTCGTGGACATTAACTCGATAATGTCCAGGTCACTAAAACTGGTTCATTGAGGCAGCGTTCATCGAGTTCTCTACTAAGGACTCAAACAGTTCAAACGCGTTGTTCTCGTCCTTTGCGAGAAAATTTCCACGGCTAGATGTATCGGCCAAGTATCGATGTGTGTCATCCAGGCCATGGTAAAATACTTGAGCAATGTGCCATTTGGGTACACCATGGTGTGGGCATTTCCTGAGAAGATTGTGAAATCTATCCCAAGCGTCATGCAGCTTCTCTCTAGGGCCTTAAGCAAAGGTCGTGATTACGCGCCTCATGACATTTGTTCGACCGATCGGGAAGAACTTTTGGAGGAACTCCCGACCTAATTCCTCTCAGGTTCCAATTAGCCTCCCGATGGTCTTGAACCAATAAGCAACTTTATCCTTGAGAGAAAAAGGAAAAAGCTTCATGAGAACAATTCCAATATCTATATTCTTAGGTCGAACTGACTCTGTAATCTGACTTAGGTCTTGGATGTGCTGTAAGGGATCTTCATTTGAGTTTCCATGGAAATGAGACTAAATTAGACTTATGATATTCAATTTTAACTCGAATACGTCTCCACCTACAAGAATCCGAACCTAAGGTGCTATGATGCGGTCAGATCATAGAAGTCCCGCAGTTGTTCTTCGAGTGGTGGATGCTGCATCATGTTGAGTGTCGTGAGAATCCGATCGATACTATGCTCATATTTTTGTTCCGTTTCCTCGACCCCGGCTTCCAGATGAGCCATTGGGTCATGATTCTCAGGGTCCTGACAAACTCGAGGACCGGGATTAGCCATCTCAACTAGTCGGATGGAAGAAGGTTGAGAAGAGAGGTCAGGCGAAAATCACCTTTGCCACCTTGGGTTTGGTTCCCAAGGTCCCACAAGTTCAGGTCTTAATGACCTTCCTTGCATACACTAACTCAAAGGGTTGGTGTAGTCAAGCAGAACAAGGCTAAGGCCTTATTAATCAAAGTGGTCATTTAGATCAGATGACCTAATTTTTCGTTTAAGTTTGTGTTATTGAAAATTCGACGAGAGACCAATTGTAAGAAATTCCCGCCTCTCAAGCTAACCCAGCTAGTCTGGTTACGAGGGGACTACGAGAAAGGTTCTTCCTTCGGCTTTCGCCTCCGGTTCAGTTACCCTGTAGCCACGGTCGTTTGACACTACCCCACAGGCTTAGTCTCCAGGTTTTGCAAGAGAAGTTGGAACTACCCAGTAGTTTCAAGCCAAATGCAAGTTATTTGATATATTTTCGTGAATTCTTAACATGTTTCTTTAATATAGTAGATGGTATGTGGTCCACAAGGTGACTCACCTCACTGACTAACTTTTGGGCTCGTCGAAGTCTAAGTTAATCAATGTGGTCCTAGTGGCTCATGCACTTCTAAGTTCTTTCTTAAATTGAAGACCATAATTCAAAAGTATACTCCAAGGTAAGATGGAATCCAAATGATTTGAAACTTGGCAAAAAGATTCCTTTTTCAATAAGCTTTTCAGAGAGTATTTTTCCAAAATTATTTTCAATTTCCAACAATTAATTATGAATTTTTAGCAAACCAAGGGTCAAATCTCAGATTTAGATCCCATGTTCGTTTTTATATTGGAAACTATACCAAATATGCTCCAAAAATTTTGTAAAAATGACATTGAAAGCTAATTTGATTATCTTTCACACCCCACAAACTTTGAGTAAATATGATTTGTATGTTAGTCAGAATTGATTTCTAAAGTTTGTTAAAGTTTTGTTTTCTGACCAGTATATACTCCATGAATTTTTAAAAATTCCACATAAGGAATTTCTTTTTGGGAAAAGTGGCATTGAAAAGATAATTTGAAAATCTAATTCTAGTCCAAATTTCAAAATTTTTGAAACATTAGAAACACGGCTATTGAATTTTAAAGATGACTTTCTAGTCGAATTTCTAATAGGAATATGTGCACCTGACTTTCGCAACGCCTACTTTTCCTCGTTCGCCGCTTCGTGTCATTCCTGCACACAAAAATACTGTATTAGTGATAAAATCAAAAGCCACCTTGCCTCCCCGGCAATGATGCCAATTTGTTCACAACATAGATCGCGTAGAAAATTAACACGTAGTATAGCGCAACATACGTCTCGAGCAAATAAATTAACGAAACTTGGTGAGTCCCGGTCAATCACAGGGAGGTAGAAAGCACTTTTGATTTCATACACTTGTTCTCAATATGGTTACTAAAGAATAGAAACAATCAATTATAATATTCACATTACAAAGAGATTGAATTTGATAGAATGGAAACATGAAAGTAAGCCACTACTAATCTAACAGAACGAGGGCACCATGAATAGTTCGTGGTGGCCTTTTGAAGAAGTTGAGAAGAGCAGCAACAATCCGTCAGGGTAGCCCAACGAATGCTTCAGACGGAGGTGCAGAGATGGATAAAAAGAAGACGAGAAGAAAAAGAAAGGTTGAAGGAGGAATAAGAGAATTATGAGAAGTGCCTTCAAAGGGCAGCCCTTTGACCTCTTTTTATAGCTTTGATGGGGGCAAAGAAGGCATTTGGCACCTTAAATCCATGCAAATGCCTTGGATTAATCAGATCCGTTGATCGGGACATCAACAGCTCTGATTAAGCCTTCCAAATCCTTTTATCCCCGGTTGAATCTGGTACTGCCACGTAGCAACCTGTGAGCCCTCGGATCAAGATCGCGCGACTCCCGCTCACCCGCACTTGCCCTTCGCTTTCTCTCCTTCGCCGCTCGCCTCTTCTGAGCGCCCGCACGCTCGATCACGCCTTGAAAATCCTAAAGTGCGCCCTCGCGCATGTTCACATGCGTCATCACACACGTATGCATCCAATGCTCCCATGCCCGCCACGCATTCACTGCCGAGCCGCTCGATGGAGATCCGACAGTTGAATTCCCTCTGCGCTCGCTGCTTCTAATTCCACACCGAGTGCGCTTCAATCCCGCGCCGCCCGTCTCGTGGAGAGAACGCTAACCAACATGCTACTCCCACGAGTTGGTTGCGTTTAAGTTTTGTTGGTGTGCGTTCTCGACCGTTGGATGGGAATCCAACGGTCGAGATCTCATCTCATCTGATGATGCAGCTGAGGGCAGGTACGTAGCTGCAATCGTGACTGTTGGATGACGATCCAATGGCTCGCGGTTCTCCTTCCAAAATGAGACGTGGTGAGGGTGGCTGCGATGGCTCCACGTGGCCGTCCATCTTGTATCTGATGACGTAGGCTTCCGATTAAGTTGATTTCTACACCGTTAAGACTGCGAACGTCGATCCGAATCCGTCCGCATGGTTGGCTTTATCGACTAAGGTTCGAATATTCTTGAATTTCCCCTTGGCTCTTGCTTCTTCTGCGAACTCCCTAGGGTGCTACGGGAGTCTGATTGATGCGCTCTTGGATGCGTTGGACTCCCATCGTTATTCCAAATAGATCCATAAGGTTGGAGCGCTCATCCGCAGCCCTGGATTACGTACCATTAATAATACATCTTAAATAGCACATTATTATGTATAAAACATATAACTCATCTAAGATGCGAAGTACGATGTGTATGCATGCAGAATGCCCATGTTAAGCTAGGTTCTACATTAATTCAAGTGAATTAGAGTCTATGATTGCTACACAATCACTCGCCACCGAAATCAACTTTTACTCTGATGCACCCCTCTCTGATCCGATTACATATGATTCTCCTCCATCCTTTGATCAGGTTTCGGACTCTGATCAGACCAATAACCACTTATCCTTTTCTAATCCTATCAGTAGGGTTCCTACATCCTCTACAGCTCCGTTTTCTTTTGAGGATCCCTACTCTGACCAGGCTGAGCCGACTCAGCCAAACTCTAGATTCTCATTTCCATATCTGTTTGAGCCTCAAAGTATCTGGTGGGCCCTGCATCTATTGATTCACATACATCAACCTACCAGACTGATTGTGTTTGGGCTACATCATCAGTCTGTAAATCTGAACAAGCACCTGGTTGGACCAACAGAGCTATTGATCAAGATACTTATTTTACAAAACTCATCTGATTTAATTACCCCTTCCCCTTGATCATCTTCTACTCGGTTAAAAGCATTGAATTTAGCACTTAACGGGAGGCAACACGTCATTCCAAAAACCCGAGACCCTTCTGATCATCTTTTGAGCTACACTTCTACTACACGCTTGAGTTCAGTCTTTAGAACAGCTGACTCCACCTTTGGTACTTGTATCAAAGCCTGAAATCGTCTACAACAGTCATCCCGACCCATTCACCCCCCTTTGATCTCGTTCTAATCCTTGAACTAAGCTGAATTTCATACCCTCCGATTTACAATGACATTATAAAACTTAGGCATAGGGGGTGTTAAAGTACAAACAAATAGAAATTCAATTCTGGGTTCTCACAAAAAATATACATATTCAAAAATTGATAAAAAAATAAAAAATTTTGCAAAAGAACAAAAGGACTTGGAGAAAGGGGAGGAATTTTGTGAACTCAAATGCAAAACTTTCTTGAGTAAAAGAGAAAGTTTAAATTTCAAAAAGGAACAAAAGCAAGGACAAAAATGATAGTCATTAGCACTTAATTATGAATGTTACCAAGTTCTAGACCTAATCAAAGGAAAAATTAAGTCATGAGACCAAAGAGACAAAAAGATTAGTATGATTGCTTATCTTAGGCCTCTTAGGCTTACTTTAAGGCTTAAATATTCACGTATTTGTTAAGATCAGGATTAATCCTCAAAAAATTGAGGAAAGTGCAAGGCTGATGTATTAGGTCTAAGGTTTAGGGAATATTCGACCCCGTTGCCTACCCTTTGGTTTGCAGGATTTGGTAACCTGAGCACCCAGAATCACACACTTAGCTCGTTCAGTGTGCTTAATAAAGAAAAAAATCGGCTAGAAGTGTTATGTTCAGAAAAACCATCTCGAAGGTCTAATCTTAGGAGCGGCTTGACAACACAAGTTGATTGGCGAGTTCCCGACGCGGAGAGGTGGGAAATTCCCCTCAAAAATGCGTAACATATCATCTCCTCGATGCTTGTCTCCTAGGATATCTAAATATCCTACCGGGGCCATGTAAGCACCTTGTGCTGGTTCAAGTGCCATGGGCAGGATTATCCGGAAATGTCGATTGCCAGGACCTGAATTTAGCCACAAAACGCTATGGGTGGCACTATCTCAAAGTGTCGAAAGCCAAAGTTCTAGGGGTTGCCATGGGCGATGTTATCCCGAAACATCGAAAGCCAAGAACCCTACGAGAATTGATGGTGGGAACAAGAAATCCGATACAGACCGTGTTTAAAGCCAATTCGACACTGGATTTAGGAAAAATTAAAGGAGAGAACTCTCCAAATGAAAATCCTTCTTTCTTGCAACAATGTACTAGTAAACTGAACGTGGACCTATTACGTTTATGCACAGGTGCTTTAACCGCTGGAGTCAACGCACCTCTGGACAATTTTTGCAGGACTTAGAAACCTTCACGACAGACTCAGGCTGAAATTGGTCAGGTCTAAATCTTGATTGATACTTAGTACCTCTAGGCCTACTATTAGCATTCTAACCTAATTTCTAAAAAGTAATAAGAATCAGGCATCTGAACTTCAATGTATGGTCTAGAACTCTAGTTCTTTTCCTAAGATTTTGCTGAGGGACTAGCAAAAGTTAGACATGGGGGTATGATGATATCGTCATCATGAGCCGTAACAAACTTTAATTAGTCAGGATTAATTGATAAATACTCCTACATAATCGTCGGAGAGTTGTAATTCACTGAATATCTTTTCTGAGAATAGTGCACTAAAATAAGGTTAATTCTGCAGTTTTAACAGATCATAAATGTAAAGTAACCACGAACTTTCCCAAGGGTTAATCTAAGGTCAAATGTTCATTAATGTCTAATAAGAGGGTCCATGCAGACAGAAACAAGTTTCTCCGCATTTTGAGAGTCAAAACAGCAACCAAAATCCTAAATTCAGATCCGCTTAAATAACAGAGGTTCTTGTCAGAATAAAATTCATCTAAACCCTCTAAAAATCATAGAAAAATATTCTGTAAGGTTTGGTATCCTTAGTTTGACCATCTGAACCTATTTTGACCAAAAACAGAGTCTCGAACGGAAAGTTACCCTAATTTAGGTTTCTACACAAATTGCCCAGTCAAACTTGGTCAAAACTAAAATCCGATTTCACCATCAAATTCCTTGAGCCCAAATTAGGCTTGTACCAAAATTTGGCCCCAATCAGAGTTCGTCTTGACCTGGATTGCATTTTGATCCAATATAACTTCTATTTCATTCATGCCCCTAACTTTCAAAATATTTACATAAAGCCACCTAGGTTTCTCATCTTCACATCTAAGTCCCTACCACCATTGCCACCTGAACGCATTGAACCACCAATCTTCAATCAAGGCAAGCTCCCAGATTCCTCAATCAATCTCCTCTAAAATTGGAAGGAGCATTCCTCGGATGATTCCCGATCATTTGAGCCACTTCTTGGACCGTGAATCTTAGCCAAAAGTTCATGCAAACCTTCGATCTTTTAGGGATTGCTTTCCCTGAAATTTCAAAGCTCGAGCTTCCTCCCTTAGTTGCAGCAAGTCTTGAGGTTTATATAAGCTTCGCCTCGAATCCCTCTCTTCCTTAGCTTGGTTTTGGCTAGATTCTACCCTTCTTCCCTCCTCTTCAACCGAATGCTCCACGAGCTTCGGCGACCTCTCTGCCTGCCCTCTTCGCCCGCCGCCACAGACAATAGTCAATGGGATCATCTTCTTCAAGTTCCTCCGCGCATCGCAGTACCAACAAGTGCCACGATACCCCTTCGTCATCACCGCTTCTCCCACCGGAGAATTCATCCACTCCGACGCTGACCTGAGAAAACCGACACAGACCTCCTTCCCTTTTGTCCAATAATTAGCACATATCTCTCCCTCTACCTCTGTAGGTTAAGCTTAGGACCTTTAGATCTTATAGTTTCAACCCCCATATCACCGCTCACCTGTCATCGTCTCCACGTCTAGCTGCACCTCCGACGAGTCCACACCACCAAAGACCACCATTTGACTCACCATCACCTCCACACGCATCGCCATCCCTCACCCACCAAAACTCCTCAGGAAATTGAGATTGGCTACCCAAACCGCCCACCGAACACACCCATCCATGCACACCCTCTCCGAACTCGTCTGACCACAATACACACCCAAACGCCCCATGGACACTGCCACCACCTTCCACACCTTACAACGATCCTCCTGAGATGTTTTAATTAGGTCGTACTTGTGTTTTTCAGGTGTTCACTTCGCTCGCCGTCGCCACCTTCGTCGCCGACTCCGATCGCCATGCTCTATTGAGTTCAAGGCTCGATTCCACCTCCAGGTGACGCGGACTCCATCCGCGTATTGAGATGCAGCCTCAATTGGGCAGAAGGGCCTTACTGCTGCTCCAATCGACGAAGTCTCCTCTACTGCTACTGTGCGAAGAAGGGGGACTAAGATAGTCCCACCTCGTGGAGTGAAAGACACCCGCACACCCATAAATTGATTTTGTGCTCAGGATCTATCACCCAAGCACAGAGGGTCGGGTCCCCATACACCCATTCACCCGCCAACCCGCCTATGCCACTCCTCGATCACCACCCACGCCGGTGACCTTGGACACTGTTCGAGACCCGTTTACCCGAGTATCTGGATCCAACTATGCTGGGTCTGTGAGAGAGAAGACTTGTGAGAGAACAGGAGAGGGTTTTGCTCTCTTAATCTTGTGCTCTGTGCGACACTTAGTCGCTGAAGGATTTGGCTCCCTTGTGCTTGTGAAGGAGAAGGCTCGAGAAGGAGAGAAGGGAAGGTCTGAAGAAGAGAAATAAAGTAGGCTTTGAAAAGCCTTGTGCTGTTAAGTCATCTGATGCTATAAACCTGTCATTTGATTGAGCATTATTTGAATGTTCTATTGAATGATTTAAGCATTAAGTTAACATTTGATTAAATTGATTATGAGATGCATGCTTAATTAGATGATCTAATTAGTGATCTAAATCACCACTTTTTAGTTTCTCTCTATTCTTTTTGTCTCTAGATACATTAGATTTCATTGAATAGCTAATGTGACAAGTTATTATTTATTGAATATCTATTTGAATGCTCAATTTATTATACTCATTGATTCTGAATGTGATTGATGTTATGAATTCCACATTTGCTCCATGTATTCAATCTCAACTCTTTCTGAATCTGAGTTATAAATTTTATTTGTTTTTGAGCGATTGAAACTTTACTACGACAATTACATCTTTTAAAACTCATCGATTTCGCACAAACACATATTAAGAGTAATAAGGATCTATTTCTATTCGTTGGAACATATACAAAAATTATGTCTTGAACTTGATGATAACAAAGTAAATAATAGTAAATTATATTAGATATACCTTGGCAAACTGATCTTTCCAATCTTAAGAATAACAATAACATCAAAGCCTTTTCTCATACTAAGAGGGTGTTTAGAAGAGACAAGATCAAATTGCCAGAGGAAAGATGCTTGAGATGAAAGCTTAAGAGTGAAATTTTCTCATTATTGTCTTTATGGCTCTTCTCATTTAAAGTTTATCGACTTAACCTAAGGTGTAAAATGATCCTCAATTAAACCCCAACGCTTGTTTGTTTTGTTCTCTTTATTCTTTTAACTCAAACAAAACGATAAAATCTATTCTCAAAAAAAAATCCAACAACTCTTTATATAGAGAAGAGGTATTAGATAAATAACATGACATCCATAAAGGAAAAAACCAATCAAGGTTATATTTCAAGGTAAAAACTCAACGACATCCCAGGCAGGCACCAGTTGAAAGAGTAAGCTCCCAAGTGTGTCAAGTTTGAAGAGCAACCATCTTATCATCCATGACTTTATGTCATTTTGGATCAAGGCCTGCTGGTACGTGGAAGCTATCTTTGTGGCAGCTAGCGTTATAGTAAAGAGTCCAAAGGTAGCCCCCAAATTAGTTGTAGACACAACTCCAGCCACATGGTACGTGCACAAAACAACAAACCTTTCAAATAGCAATCGAAAGGTTATCATTAGGGAAATCACATGATCCTGCGCAATCACCACTAGACACACAATCGTCAAATGCCTCAACACATAACCGACTCGGGGAGGATGGTGGGTCTAAAGTGGGGGGTGCATCGCCTGTAAGTAACTGGCAACTAAAAGGTAACAAGTGAATCCCTAAATCTCTAATCATCACTACCACTATCAAGTGCAGAACTACTCAAACTGCCACTGTCAAGCGCAAGACTAATCTTATAAACTAAAAACTGATCCATAAAAATAGTAGTAGGCATAGGAACAAACTTAACCTCTAGTGCTAACTGTCGTGATATGAGGAAGTAGGTGACCGACTCGTAAAAAGTAACATCAACACTCACATAGTGCCTACCAGCCATTGGATCAAAACACCGATACCACTTCTGTATCCGTGAATAAATGAGGAAAATACACTTCACAACTCTAATGCCAGCTTATTTGTCCTTGGGCCCAATAGATGTACAAATGCTACACATCCATATACATGAGGTGGTAGCTAAAATAAATCATTGTCAAGATATAAAATATGCCACAAGGTCCATTCATGTAATACTGAGAAGGGCATCTGGTTAATAAGATAGAAAGTTGTAAGCACCGCATCACCCCAATATAAGTGTGGCACACAATGATGGATCAATTGTGTACGAGCCACATCCAACAGATATCTATCTTTCCGCTCCACCACACCATTCTGCTACAAGGTGTGAGCACAGGACGTCCAATTTATAATGCCATGAAACCTGTAGAAAGTACCTAATATGGTGGTGCAAAACTCCAATGCATTATTAGATCTCACAATCTTAGCCATAAAAGAGAACTGATTCTTTATGTCCAACATCGCACTTATTCTTTAACAAAAAAAACCACAACAACCGGGAAAAATCTACTATAACCAAGTAATAGCAATGTCCCTATCAATCAGGAATCCGACTAGAGCTCCAGACGTTCATATGCAATAACTAAAACATAGCAATAGTCCCTGGTCCAATGCTGGAAAAAAAAGAGGATCTATGGTACTTTCCCAACTGTCATGTGTCACAATATATCTCAGTAGCAAATGAAATATGCAGGATGATACGTCTGAGCATATCCAAAGAAGGGTGACTAATGCGACGATGCCACTACAAGGCACTACCAACAACAAAACTAACATCACCCTAGCAAGCAGCAGCAATTGGTGTCTGGACTAGGCAATACACTCTCTCTTCATGTCCTCCACCAATCATCCTCCCTGTCAGCTTGTCCTAAAAAGTGCATCCCACATCATCAAAAATAACATGACAATTAAGCTACTTCAGAATCTTACTAAGAGACAATAAATTCAGTGAAAAGCCAAGAACAAAAAAGACATCAAGCAATCTCATGGTGGGGTCACTACCACATCCCCCTAACTATCAATTTGTGTATGTCTGCAATCTACAACTTACATTGTCCTACCACAGGGTACTGACTGTAGTCTAGCAAAACAACACCGATCTCCTAACAGATGATGTGAAACATCAGAATCTAGTAACCAAGCCATACCTGTAGAAGCCTAAGCACATATGTCTATACCTAATGAGGAGGCAAAAGCAGCAATCTCAGTAGATGATGTGGCTGACTGCTAAGCCAATTGGGAAAGGCACTAAAATGAAAGCATCGTAGTTTTCCCTAGGAATAAGTACAACATTTGTAGACTCCTCTATAGTTACTGAAGTTTGGTTAGCTATTGGAAGTCTCCCATATTTGGTCCAATATGAAACCTCTACATGATCAACTTTGCCACAATAAGTGCACATGGTACGAGGTCTCCCAGATGCACCTCGTCCTCTCACGTCCACGAGTGGATGGTACTCCCCTACCACCATGTTCAACAACAGTTGCAAGTGCAAAGGCCTGACTAGCTCTGAGATACCGTCACCTTAATCTGACTCAAGCAACCATAGACTTCCTCCAAAATAGGAAACTCTGAAAGTGTAAGAATCTAAGAACGGGCAGCTATATACTCCAGGCCAAGTCCAAATGGGAACTAGTGAACTGCAACCTCCCTACGGTGCTCCCTCCGTACAACATATGTGCAAATAGGCCTACAGGCATTGTACTTCTCCTGAAGTCCCTTAAGGGTAGAATACTACTGAGAAAGGATCGCCCCTCTGACTTCAACTGAGGCAATTCATGACTAATCTATAAAACCCGAGATGAGTTCTTCTCATGTGAATACATGTCATGGAGACTATCCCACAATACCTTGGTTGTGAGATAATACATGATCTCACCTCCAATTAGTGTAATAACGATCAACCATACTTTAACCATTATTGTTTTTCTTCCATGTGGCGTACTTTCTCATCTTGTCCGTGGGCTCTAACTCCAACAAGATGTGTTGTCTTGACCAACGATCATCAGGAACTTCC
The DNA here is from genome assembly GCA_037157565.1 of Thalassia testudinum. NCBI lineage: Eukaryota > Viridiplantae > Streptophyta > Magnoliopsida > Alismatales > Hydrocharitaceae > Thalassia > Thalassia testudinum. The sequence goes on along the minus strand of JAZHRO010000015.1, from coordinate 14,735,549 downwards.
GAGACCACCTGTGATGATTGGTCTCATCTAACTTAATTATGAGACCAAAAATCGAACTTGTATAGGTCCTGGACTCGGGATCAACACCTAATGTCACCTCAGAGGAACTAGGGTCGCCGTCACATGCCCTATAGATGAAAAAATACGCCAAACAAACGATATGAAATAATTTTCAAATCATGTAGATCACCGAGAACGATAAATCAAGCCTCAAGCGTAAAAATCCAAAATCCTAACCGTTCGGAATCCATGCCCAAAACGATGAGAGGCCCCCTACACAACACCACACGATGCATTAAGGCCTAAGGGAAGCCCAACACACCGACACGTGGAGGAAAGGTCCCCTGCATCGCTATCGATGGCCAAAGGCCACCTAGTAGCACCACTTATGCGGCCAGGTGGGCCTACTACCGCCACTGGTGGCCCAATGGAAACCACTAGAGGCTGCCCTACTACTCCTAGTGTTGGCTTAGGAGAGAGATGGGCGGCATCAACGAGAAGCAAGAGGGCTGATGAGAAATTCTCTTTAACCAAATAATATCAAGATAATACGTCGTCGTAGTTTAACTGTAGTGGAAAATCTCTCAATCAAAAATAATAATTAATGTAATAAACCACGAAATTAGGATGTCATATCCACAGGGAGAATCAAGTCAAATAAACTTGTGAATGTTACTAGATCTGTTAACTATAACTAATATTTCATGCCTCGAAGCTATACCTCTTCATTCATGAAAAGAAATCAACAAGTAATTAAAATAGAGAAGAGGAACATTCATGTAAATTCACTTCAATAAAATAAATGATTTGATAAATGAGATGATGGCAATGGTATAAAATGTAATTATTAATGGACCCAACACTATAGCAAATCAAAGCACTTGCTCTGCCTTGCTCACATGAGGGAAAGGAGCCTCGACCGACTGCGAGGAGCTCGGGGAAGATGCATCAAAGCGAGGGCTTGACAACAGTGGCGCCAGCTTGGCAGGAGTCGACCAGAGACGACCGGTCGAAGAGGAGGTTGGCTGGCAGCGTGGGTGGCTGCGAGCAACGAGATGGCCACCGATTAGCGACACTCGACAACAGGTTTCACTCGCATGCACGTCGACAAGCATCCGATGTCGGTGGCTGGAAACGACTGCCGGAGGTGGGTGAACGGAGGTGTGAGTGGTCAGTGGTGATGGGTTCACGTAGGGAGTTGCAGGTGGTGGGGATGGTGGTTTACGTAGAAGAAAAAGGAAAGGAAGAAGAAGATAAAGGAGAGGATATAAGGGAGTGGGCATTTGTAGTGGTGTGGTGGTCACGGTCACGAGGGGGAGTGCGGTGGTCGACGTTGGGTGTTGGTGGTGGTCGGCTAATGTGAGGATGGTGATGTTGGATTGTTGGCTATGGGTTCACACTAAAGGTGAAACAGGGGAGAAAGAAGAGGAGGAAAACGAAGAAGAATAAAGAAGAAAAGGTGTTGGGGATAGGCGGTGGTAATGGTGGTAGTGCTAGTAGTGGTGCTCTCTGTCACCAAGCACCAACACATCTAGGGCGAGCGAAGGCAGAGAAAGCTCATATCACAATGCACGCCATTGACACAATGTAAGCAAGAGGACCACGATGGAGATGAAAAGGACGATGAAGTGAGTCGCCCTTTCTCCTCCATCGGCCATACCCAGATCTACTTTTCACGACACCACCTTGTAGTACGGTTGCTATTTTTCGTAGCTACTTCCATGCCTTCTCTAAATAACGATCTCATCTAAGATCTTTTCCATGTTGTACTAGCCAACTCATGCATGCGACCGTCAATACATGAGGTTCCCAAATGCTGATTCTGACGTGGTGTGACGAAATTGCAAACAAGGCCAATATTTGATGGACTTTCCCCTGAACTTATTTGCCAAATCAGGCTGTAAATTTTTGTTGCGTAAGAATGCGAACAATATAATTAAACATGTTCATAAAAAATAAGAAATGTGTAGGAATGGTAATTCAAGGACTAAACTAATTTTCCAATATTCCGCGAGCCTAAATTCAATTCAAATCCCCAAAATTAATGTACATAGGCTTTTAAATGGTACACTAAAGTACTCATCAAGGGTGGCAGATGGTGAAGAGAGAGAAGGGCTTTTTCGTGTTAGGGTTTCAAGGGTTCTATTTGGTAGGATATCAAAATCCAACCTAAGATTGTGCTATGATACCAAGTCAAACAAAATGAACAAATCTATTCTCCAAAAGAACCCAACACCTCTTTATATAGAGAAGAGGTATTGGAAAAATAACATATGTCCATAAAGAAAAAAGAAATAGCAAACAAGCCCAACAATAACTAGAAAAAATAAGGCTAAAGAGGTGTCTCAACACTTTAAGTCATTCATTAATGATCCTAGCTCCCTCTAAAGACTTAATTTTTTGATTAAGTACTTCATATTCCCTATGTAAGGATGATTGGTTTTTGTTGTTGCAAATTTAATTGAGTTTAATATCTCATTAACCCTTAATCTTCTTTGTTTATTTGTCAACTGGTTGATCGCTGATGAGTGAGCACAATAACATGATTACATGCTTAGTTTTGGTAGTTTTGGAGCATCAAATGCATTAGAATTGGGTCATTCTGTATATAATTGCCTATTTGCATATTAGGATTCAGATTGTGAAATTGAACCTGATTTATGTTAATTTGAGACTCTATTTGGTGCAGGAACATTTAGATCAACTTCAAAGGAGGAGAAACATAATTCAAGACTATTTGAGCTCAATTGAAGGGGAGAAAAACAGCATGGGACCTAGAAACCCTAATCCTAATCCTATCCCCAACTAGCCTAATTTGGCCACACCTAAAACCCTAACCTACCATATTTAGATTTCCTAACCTTAGTCCTAGTCCTAAACACAATCCTAAACCTAATCCTAAAATTTCCAACTCACACTCCTAGTGTCACGACCTAAAAGCCCTAATCCTATACCTATCTTCTAGAAGCCTCCACATTATCCACTTGCCACATATCTTTTCTACATCCAAATATCCACAATTATTATTAAAATTCACCTAATTAAATATGGCATCCAAATAGTATCCAATCAAAAGCCTAATCTCTACCCAAATTAGTATCCTAGTGTGAACACCTACCTTCTAGAAGACCTCAACCTACTACCTAATAGCCTACGTCCACAAGCCCTCCCTTCAACCTATTTGCACGCAAACAACATCCTCCACCACCACCTTGGTCCACACAATTCCAAAATCACCAAATCTTACATCTCCAAGTCACATCCCAATTAAATTTCCAATCAAATCTCAATCAATCTCCAACTCCTAAACCCTTGATTTCCTACCCTAAAAGCCAACTCAACCCTCCACATCCCTAAGCCCCCACCACATATTGCTCACACAGCCCAACCCAACCCAACATCCCTCCAAAATCCAATGCGAACTCTCACAAGCTTCTAGAAAATCCAAGACCTAATCCCAATTAGGATTCCTACTTATTCTATAAAACCTAATCCTAAATTCCAAACCAAGATCACCAAGCCTTGGCCTTCAAGAAACCCTCTGAACCTTCGCAGTCGTCCACTCTATACTTATAAAACGTAAGCCTCCACCTTGTTGCAATCATCTTCTAGCATCCTCTTCTTCCATCTTCAAAACTCTAACTCCACCTTCCTCTTCCAAACATGCCACCCAACTCCACCTCATAAAATCCTCTATGCCCCCCCTCCCACTCTTCCTAATTCCTCCACCATCTAGTGTTCCCTTAGGTTTCTCTTTAGTTAGGTAGTTCTGATAGAATGTGATGCAAACTTGAGTCACAAGTTGTGGTTATGAAGATCCAATTTGCACGGAGCACACTGCCTCTTCGAACATTCGTGGAGATCACCTGACATGAGCGTTGTTGAACTTGCAAGCCACTTCATGCCACATTTAGTACATTGTTACTTTTAGTCATTAGATATTTTTTAGTTGCATGTACATGAGTGAATTAGTGGACTCACCTTCGTGTTTCCTTTTCCTGCCTATATATACCCAAGCTATCATTTGAGTAGTGTGAAAAAAAGTTACGTACTCTGTTCCTCCGATAAATTAAAGGAGTTGGTTTCTGAGCATAAGTTTCTGTCCTGCTTATTTGACTAACGTGAATCTGCTCTGTCTACGTGAGTGCTATCACGAGGCCTCTCCAATTTCAATTTGTCATTTGCAATAGCTGCTCGTAGACATGGATATATTTCCAACATTTCTTCCTGAGTACCTCTTTGTTGTGAAGTTTAGAGCTGAAGCTGAATCTTAAAGATGTTTTTGAAGGCAAGCACTTCGGTGTGATTCACGATCTCAGATGGTATAGCCACTCTCAATCTTTCCCAAAATAATTTTGATACCTATTTTTTACGAGTAAAATTATGAGTTCTGGAGTATCAAGATGAAGACATTTTTTATTTCACAAGATCTATGGGATCTTGTTGAAAATAGTTATGAGGAAGCTAGGAGCTCAAAGGCGACAGAAAAATTAACAGAATCAAAAGATCTTCAAAAGAAAGATGCAAAGGCATTGCTTGTTTTGCAACAAATCATGACAGATGCCATTTTCCCCCCAATTTCAGCAATCAACAAGTCAAATAAAGCGTTGACAATCTTGAAGAAGGCCTATCATGGAGATAGCAAGGTAACTACTGTAAATCTTTAAACTCTTCGTAGAGAATTTGAGCCCTTGCTTATGAAAGAAAGTGGATTTTTTCTCTAGAGCGTCTACTACCATAAACCAAATGAGAGCATTTAGAGAAAGAATTGATGGTAAGAAAATAATAGAAAAGATTTTGTGGAGTTTGCCACCAAAATTTGATCATGTAGGGACTGCCATAGAAGAATCTACAGATATGAATGGCTATTTCTATTGAAACTCCTATTTATCTCTAGTTGCTTTACCACTTTTTGTGTATTTTTTGTTATTTTTATTTTGATCTGGACATGCACTGTTATTTAGCCAAACCTCTCTCTTTAGAAAGAGGTATTGGGTCCTTTTCTGAGAAATAAGATTCATCATTTTCTTCGACTTAGTATCAAAGCGTCGATCCTAGATCGGTGCTCCGATATCCCACCCGCAATTAGCCTCCGAAACTCGTCCACCCTAACCCTAGATCTCCTTGCCAGTTGTTGTCTCCTCCACAGCCAACCACTAGGAAGGGCAACACCACCCCAAGCAGGGCAGCGCTACCTCTGCAGGGCCGCTGCCACCCGCCCAACAAGGGGGCTGCTCCAGCAGGGGGGCTGCTCCTCAAGTCAGGGTTGCTCTGCTCCGCCCAGCTGAGCGCCACCCTATAGGTGCATCGATCACTCCACTCCAGCTGCTCCGCCCTATAGCCTCCGCTCGCCTAGCAAAGCACCAACCGACCAAGCGCCACCTAGCAACCGAGGGATGACTCCGCTCCGGTTGCTCCACATCTCCAGTAGCACTACCCACTAGGCGTGACCCTCCTCCAATAGTGCCAGTTGCTCCCCTCTCCAGTAGAGCACCACCCGAGCGACCAACCTGTAGGCATGTGGCCTCCTACTATTGCTGCATCTGCATTGTACTCTACCACTGCTTCTGCAGGGTGCTCTGCCACTACTTCCCGCTCCTATGGTGGTTGCTTAGACCACCAGCAACACCGTCTACGGGTGGAGGTGGCCGGTGGCTGACTGTCTTACCAACGAGGGAGAGTAGCATCCCTTAAAGGTGCTGTTAGGAACTCCTCAATCCCTAACATGTGCCAAATCCTGATCTAAGGGGCACTCGTGATTCTAGATATGATCTTTAGAACCTCTAGATCTTAAATCTCATGTTCTAGAAATCACTTACGATCAACATACGCGATGCCTGCTGGAGGCCTAGAATGTCTCAATCTTTCCAATCCTCATGTAGCCCACTTTTATTTCCTCCATAAGACACCCCTCATGTAAATATCCTTCCTACACAAACCTACGTAGAACCTTCCCATGCAACTAAGACTTCACATGCATTTTTCCTCACATATAATACCACCTATAGCCTTCACATACTACCATTCCCACGTACCAAAACCCCCCACCACCTCTCGTCAACCCATGCAACCAATCCCATTATCCATCCACTTCTAACCTCTCTATCTCTCCCTCATTGATTTCCCACATTCACATGCCATGCAAACTCCAACCGCTTTCCACCGAACATCTCCCACATCAAATTCTTCTCACATAAACCAACCCTCTCATGTAACCTACTCAAAGGTCGCTGGATGATCCAATGACCTCTACTCCCCTACTGGACCTCCACTCCCCTCCTACTCACCGATTGTTAGTGCGGATATGAATGAAAAGTCGAGCGAGAGGTCATTGGATTATCCAGTGACCTACAAAGTTCACTGGCTGATCCAACGACCTTTACCCGACTTTAAATATTTTGCAATTCCTACCCCCTTCTCTAAATTACCCCTAGCCTCATGCCCCTTCTCCTAAATTCCCCACAGCAATACACAACAAGCATGCATCATTTTTAAGTCTCTAATACCTCCACTCACTCTAATAGAGCCTAGCCTCGTCTATGTGTGTGATCTCAAGTGCTCCTTTCCTGCAATTCTACAAGAGAACGAGACTTCTCATTACATGTCACATAGCCTTCTTGATTTACATCAGCTTCAAAAGGAGCAAGATTTAATTGGAATTCGTGCTCAAAATTGGATATCAAACATCTAATCCTTGAAATTATATTGTAACGGGAACTTACATGTGCAAGGAAAATTTTTATAAGAAATATTAGTCGATTCTGGCAATTATTTTTCAACACCTGAGATGGGTAGTTGCCTCAGCTAGGAGGATGTTTGGAGTGTAGTTGAGTCTTAGGTCAAGTCTGAAATGGGTTACCTCCTGATTTTGAGTATAATTTGGGGATTTTTGCAAATCTTAAGTTTGCCACCCCTATCATTGTAGACAAGTCTATTTGGTGCTAGAATTGTCAGATTGTACGTTTCCTGTCGGAAATCCCTCTGCATGCAAGGAACTATGAAAATGTTCTGTGGCACTTAAGCGTGTTTGCCACTAACACCAGTAGAGGCTTATGTTGGTCTCTGTAATCAGCATTTCACTTGAATAATTCATAAATGTGTATCAATATACCAGTTGTTTCTTTGTCATTTTCTTACTTCGATCCCATTATATTGTCATAAACATTTACCTATGCAACACAAAGGCTGACTGCTAGTGAACGTGTTACCATTTCCAACATATTGAGATCTTTTTTGGGTGAATCTAGACTTATCATGAACATGTAAGCTGCTGTCCTGGGCATATGAAGCTGAATGTATCCTGCCATCAACAACAAATTAGTCCAGAAAAACATGTAGTGTAGACTAAAGCACCTTTTGATTGAAAATTTTCACGTTTAAGCCCCCATCCAAATGCAATGTTCAGTTGCACAGAGAATGGGCTTAAACAAATAACAGCTCGTGATGAACATTCTTTTATCTTTGATTTTCCGACTTGGCCAATATATGCTTTAACAAAGTCAATATCTTTTTAAGTTTTATGATTTCATCTTGAATCAAGTCTACTGACATATCCCTACTATGCTAGCTCCTACGATCGTTCTTATTTATTATTTTCCTGTATGATAATTACCTTAGTTGTGGTCCATTGTATGGCAATTATCTTTATAACAATTGCCTTAGTTGTGGTCTCTTGTATGGCAATTGCCTATATAGCAATTGTCTTATCTCTCCCTTTATCTTGTAAAGCACTCTACTTCACCTTTATATATTAAGAGGCTAGACAACAGAATAAGATAACTTGCTCATTTTTTCCCACTTGCTATCAAAGTGGTGATTCTAGATTGGCACTTGGGTATCCCATCGAAAAATGCCTCCAATCCAATCCATCAAATCCCTAAATCATCCTTTCCCCACTTCACACCACCACTGTCTCAATCTGTAGCAGTAGCGCCTACAGAAGCAATGCGACAGTGGTGATCTGTAGTGGTAACAGCAGAAGGGGCACTACCAATCAGCAGTAGCACCACCAGTGGGCTTATGCTGCCCTTACATCGGTGAGGGAAGCAGCAACAATCCTTTTGAGGGCCGCTAAGGGTCCCTCTTAGCCCTAGCGTGCACCTCCTGACCCTCAGAGGGACCGCTATGTGAATCTAACTTGATTTCCAAGTTAAAGATTATTTGGATTCCATGTTAGATCATTCTTTCTTATGAGTTATAATGATTTTGTAGATCTGAAAAGTTGATTTCATATCTAAGTTTGGAGAGTTCTGTTTGATCGGCTGATCCCTTAATCCCTGCTACGCACAATGTCAGTCTCAGGAGGAGCAGAGATGGCATTAGATACCGCTATTGCAACAGAATCAGTGGAGTATGCAAGCTTTGATGCATCAAGAGCATGACAGGAGTCACCATGGTGCAAGATGGTTAGTTGACTCTGGTGCTTCACAACATCTTTGTGGCGATCAGAGTTTATTTCCAGTCACTCAATTCTGTTGCACTAGGAAGAATAGTACAAGTAGCTGACGTCAAGCACACTCCTATTGTTGGTCAGGGGAAGGTGCCTATAACCCCGACTTTGCGGCTGTTGAAAGCATTACATGCGTCGGAGTTTCCCATAAGCCTGAGCAAGATTACAAAGGATCTACATTATCTTCGATAATGTTAGATGTATCATCCAAGATAAGTTCACTGGGAAAACTATTACCAAAGGCACAAAGGAGAATGATGGTTATCATCTTGGGTAGGAACCATTTGCAAGAGCCAACAAGTATGATGGTAGGAGTGCCTTACAATGGCATGTTCGTCTAAATCACTTACCTCTAGATCACCTCAAAGGGGTGATTCCACATCTCTCATGCTGCTATTATTCGGTATGACGCCTGCCGGTTAGATAAGCATCATCAATATTCTTTTTCTGCTAGTACCTCTCCTAGGTCAGCAACTGTTTTGAGCTACTTTATATGGATGTTTGGAGACCAAGTAGAGTTCCAAACAGGATGAGACATCGCTATTATCTTGTAATTGTTGATAATTTCTCTAGAATGTCCTAAGTGTTCCTTCTAAAAAATAAAGTACATGTTGGAGGCATTATAGAGACTCTTCTTGGAGATCATGACATAGTACTCTGCCATCGTGAAAATTGTACGAACAAATAATGCCCTTAAGTTCCGTACTACGAGACTTACAGAGTTCTACAAGATTCAAGGGATCATCCACCAGTCCATTTGTCCACATCCTTCGCAGCACAAACATCTGTTAGAGGTTGCCCGTACTCTTCTTATCCATCGTAGCGTTTCACAGAGATACTGGGGGGATGACGTCTTGACTGCATGCTATCTCATCAACAAAATGTCGAGCTCAGTTCTCCACGAGCAGATGTTGATTCTCCTGCCACATCAAGATAGTAAGTTTTTCCATGTGTCTCCCAGGACCTTTGAGTGTATTACTTTCGTTCATTTGCCATCACCAGGTCGTGACAAGCTTGCTTCTCGTACTGTCAAGTGCGCATTTTTAGGGTATTCCAAGAGTCAAAAGGAGCACCGATGTTACGATCACATCCATAGCAACCACTATGTGAGCGCTCATGTGACATTCCATGAGACCACACTATTCTTTTCAGTTGCTCGACAGATGAGTTCTCATTATGATATAAGTCCACGCCTGTTCCTCTCATTCCTTTAGAGGAAATTCCGATCTCCACTTCTTAGCTTGCTTCTTCAAGTTCCATGACATCCTTGGATGATTTCGAGAGATTATATGGTCCGATGCACATGTATAGTAGACCTCATACGATGCTACAGAGGCCACCTTCCCCACCAACGAATGATGCTCCACAGATTGTTGAGATGGTATCTAGCAATAGTAACAATTTAAGCAGACCTAATCCACCTGATAGTGCTGATCAAAGCAATAGGGACGTTCCTTCTATAGACGTTCAAGCAGAGGTGTCAAACGATTCTGACCTTCCTATTGTCATTAGGAAGGCACCATGCACATGTGAGGCTAGATATTGCATTGCAAGCAGTTTGGCTACTAATGGACTTCGTTCTAAGTTTGGTAGATTTTGCCAAGCAGTTACAGTCTCATACATTATATATACATACCAGCATGATATACTTGATCCAAAGTGATTCAAGCCATTGAGGAAGAAATGGCAACACTACAGAATAGTCAGACTTGGGAGCTCACCTCACTTCCTACAGGCACGCGACTGGTTGGCTTCAAATGGGTCTTCATCTTAAAATACAACCCCAATGTGGTCTATTTCAAGGTATAAGGCCAGGTTAATGGCGAAGGAGTTCACCCAAACTTATGGAGTGAACTTCTTTGACACTTTCTCGTCCATTGAACAGCTTGCCATTGTTTGTATACTCATCTCTATTATGGCTCACAGAGATTGGCGGTTACACCAGCTTGATGTAAAAAACACCTTTCTCTATGATGATCTTCAAGAGAAGCTTACATGTAGCAACCCTTAGTTTTGAGGTTCGGGGTAGTGTGTGTGCAAACTCAGGTAAGGTTCGAAATGGCCGATTTCAACACCATTTCAATAAATTTCCAAATGCACATTTTAAAAATGACAAAAATGACAAAAGTAGTTAAATGATTAAAATTTTAAAAATAACTATTTCAATGGATAAATATTTCCATTTAAACCATAAATCTTGTCTTTTATTTCATATATAATATGTCGATACATAAGATGTGCAACAGCAACAACAGCAGTAGCTACATGCCACCGACATGCCAAACTTACCGACGACATGACGATTTCGCCAGCATGCCAGCAAAACACCTATGTTTCGACAACTTGAGCAGATCAACATGGCATACCTTCAAAAATTGTCATTTCGCCGGTATACCACCGACATTTAAATGAATGTACTCAAGAAAGTCATCTATGGCCTAAAGCAAGGCCCGAGAGCATGGTTCAAGAGTTCTCAGATGTGTTGCAGAAGATGGGGATGCAGAGATATTCCTCAAATAATTCTCTATTTGTCAGGAAAACAGATAATGACGTGACATTCCTAATTTATGTTGATCTAATTATCACCGGTGATTATGAAGCTAGAATAAGTCAAGTCAAGGCATCTCTTACACGACAGTTTGTTATGAAGGATCTAGCCAACTTAGATAATTCATGGGGAACGATGTGGTTAGGAGCAAAAATTGGATTGTTCTCTCAACGCAAGTATACATTAGATGTTATTCAAGAGACAGGTATGCTGGAGTCTAAACTAGTCAACATTCCTATGGATCCCAAGGCATATCTTCATGATGAGAAGGCAGAGGTAGCTAATAGTAGATCATACAGAAAGTTAGCAAGTTACTATATTTGACCATTACATGACCCAATAAGCCACTTGCAGTAGTCAAGCTCAGCCGAGAGCATGGTTCAAGAGTTCTCAGATGTGTTGCAGAAGATGGGGGTGCAGAGATATTCCTCAAATAATTCTCTATTTGTCAGGAAAACAGATAATGACATTGTGACATTCCTAGTTTATGTTGAGCTAATTATCACCGGTGATTATGAAGCTGGGATAAGTCAAGGCATCTCTTACACGACAGTTTGTTATGAAGGATCTGGCCAACTTAGATAATTCCTGGGGAACGATGTGGTTAGGAGCAAAAATTGGATTGTTCTCTCAACGCAAGTATACGTTAAATGTTATTTAGGAGATAGGTATGCTGGAGTCTAAGCTAGCCAACATTCCTATGGATCCCAAGGCATATCTTCATGATGAGAAGGCAGAGGTAGCTAATAGTAGATCATACAGACAGTTAGTTAGCAAATTATTATATTTGACCATTACATGACCTAATAAGCCACTTGCAGTAGGCAAGCTCAGTCAGTTCATGGATAAGCCAACCAAGCAATATTCACAAGCTACTATGCAGGTGCTTAGGTACTTGAAGAAAGTACCTAGATGTGGTATTCTCTTTCAAGTTGGGGCTCCTATGACTGTGGTGGGATACTTAGATGTAGATTATGTAAGGTGTGTTGCAAATAGGAAGTCTACTACAAACTTCTGTACTTTTGTTGCAAGTAACCTAATTACCTACAGGAGTAAAAAGCAGACTGTGATATCTCGTTCTAGTGCTGAATTAGAATACAGGGTCGTGGCCCAAACTGCTACTGAGATGGTTTGAATTAGATCATTGTTGCAAGATCTGCATGTTCATATTAAGAACCCATGGAAATGAAATGTAACAATAAAGCTACTACATATATTACTAATAATCCCATATTACATAAGCGTACCAAGCATATGAAAGTTGGTTGCTATTATACTAGAGATTTAATCCAACGTGGGGTGTTGCACACAACATATGTTGCTTCAGAAGATCAAACGACCGACATCTTCACAAAGACCTTACCACATGGAGCATTTGATACATATTATTCGAAGTTGAGCATGATTAACATCTATGCTCCACCTTGAGGGGTAGTGTTGACATATCCCTACTATGTTAGCCCCTACAATTTTCCTTATTAATTATTTCCTTTTTTATTATTACCCTATATAATGGTTACTTTAATTTTGGTCCCTTGTAAGACAATTGAGTTGCCTTGGCTGTAGTCTCTTATATGACAATTGCATTTATTTTTTTGAAAAGATGACAATTGCATTTATTGCAATTATCTTATCTACCTATCTTTGTCTTATGGAACACTCTACTCCACCTTTATATATTAAAAGGTTGGACATCTAAATAAAATAACTTACTCATTTTTTTCTTACTTTTTACTTTCCTTTTTCCTTGCTATTAGTTAAGTGTTTATTCAATTAAACCCCTTGTAATGCATGAAATGGCACATAAAAAGAAAGCAAAGCATCTACGAAGAAAACCATCGAATTTATGTGGAAAATCACCTTCAAAGAAAGTAAAAAGACCATGAGGCAATCCCACGTATAAAGAACCCTCAGTCTTCTTGAGCCAAGGACCCTCCCAATTATATTGTGACTCCCACACAAGAAAATAAAATGAAATGAAAAATTGATCACAAGACTAATGTAAACCCTCAGATGCCCTCTCAAATAGGAATACAATCAGCATTTTTATTTCAATATCAACCATAACCAATCCTGATATTTATGATCAATCACATTTAATTTCATGATATGAGACAATTCTCATCAATCTTTAAAATATTCCCCAATTAAATAATTTGTAACCAATCCCAATATACGACTACATCCTTATCCCATTTATTCCTTATCTGGATTGTAATTAGATCATATTCACGGCATGATTAATAAATCTCCATCTTGACTTGAACTCCTGGAACTCTTAGATGCACTAATGTTATCTTTTTACAATTAAGTCCATCTCTAGATATCCCACCCTCAAGGCCTCCAAAACCCAAACACCGAAACCCTAACACCTCCACTGTCTCCGCTGCAGCCACGGGCAATGAGGTAGGTTGCTGCAGCAGCAGCCGCAACCACCAATGGCGAAGCCGTAGCAGCAGCAGTAGCGCCGCCACCGCACTGTAGCGTCGCACTGTAGCACCGCTACTGCACACAACGAGGTAGACTACTCAGCAGCAACGGCAACCACCGATGGCGAGATAGGCTGCTGCTGCTCCACCGCAGCAGCCACAGCCACCGGCGGCAAAGCCGCAACAACAGCAACGCCGCCACTGCTGCCACACTATAGCACCACTACTACGCCTAAGGGTAGGTCAACCTCGCTCAGCCGTCTGAGTCTCTCTCTGATGGTTCTAGGAAGGTTCTTGGTACTGTGGTGATGGATTTCTAGATCAAAAACTTTCCTAACTATGGTATGATTTTTTCCTAAATCTATGATCCTTTTTTTTTTTGGTGTATATTCCCCTTATTGGATGGCTCTTGGGGTGTGTGTTCCCCTATGGTATTATGTGCGGATTACAGGGTATGTATTTCCCGAACATTGATGTTTGATGCAGGGATATAGATCTGTGTTCTTGTTTCTCTGGGTATGGTCTGCTTGACATTAATGGCAGAATATGTGAGTCTGGTGCACCAGAAGCAATATAGGAGCCACCATAGAGCAGGGTGGTTGATCGACTCTGGTGCATCACAGCATCAATGCGGTGATCAGACCTACTTCCGCTCGTTACAATCTGTTCCTACAGGAAGGACGATACAAGTAGCTGATGGCAGATGCACCCCAGTTAGGGGTAAGGGGGAGGTGTCTGTAACCCCCAGTTTGCAACTATCTACCGTGTTGCACGTGCCAAAATTCCCGCTCAGTCTATTGTTCGTGAGTAGAATCACGAAAGACCTCAACTGCAAAGTGATCTTCGATGATGTCAGATGCATTGTTCAGAGCAAGCTCACTAGGAGGATTATTGTCAGAGGTACCAAAGAGAATGGCATTTATCACCTAGAACATGAGCCATTTGCAGGAGTTACTCGATATGGTAGCAGGAGTGTTCTACAGTGGCATGTTTGTCTTGGCCACTTGTCTTTGGATCGCCTTGGGAGGGTAATACCACATATTTCTCCAGCTAATACCATACAGTGTGATGCTTGCCAATTGGATAAACACCATCAGTCCTCTTTTTCAATTAGCACCTCTCATGAATCTTCGACATTATTTCAGTTACTTCATATGGACATATGGGGACCGAGAAGAATCCCAGACCGAATGGGACACAGGTACTACCTTGTAGATGTTTTCTCTAGAGCCACATGGGTGTTCTTGTTGAAGAGTAAGGCAGAGGTTGGAGGATGCATAGAGGCTCTTCTTTTGGAGATCAGCACACAACATTTAGCCACAGTGAAGATGGTGCGACCTGATAATGCTCTTGAGTTCTGCACTGTTAGACTTAAGGAATTCTACAAAACCCATGGGATTGTCCACCAGACCACTCGTCCAAACACTCACAGCAGAACAAAGTCACAAAGCGGAAGCACAGACACTTGTTGGATGTTGCCCGTACATTATTGATTCATCACAATGTGCCACAGAGATATTGGGGGGTGCAGTTCTGATAACGACCTATCTCATCAATAGGATGCCTAACTCAGTTCTTCACAAACAAATACCGATTCTTCTTCTACATCCAGACGAGTTATTTCATGCATCTCCCAAGACCTTTAGATGTGTTGCATTTGTTCATATGCTGTCACTTGATCGTGATAAGCTGGCTTATCGCGCTATCAAGTGCGTATTTTTAGGGTACTCTAGGACACAAAAGAGGTATCGTTGTTATGATCCTCTGTAGAATAGACATTATGTTAGTGTCGATGTGACTTCCCATGAGGATACACCATACTTCTCAGTCACCAAACAGGGAGCTCCTGTGATGACGTTGCCTTTCTTCCCCTGCCTGTTCTGTGTGTAGACTCAAGTGTCTACTTCTGAATCCAAACCTCCAGCAGATAGACAGATGAGCTCTTTCTCCCTGAATGACTTTGAGAGATTGCACAGGTCATTACGTACCTATCACAGGCATCACACTACTTTTCAGAGGCCTCCTCCATCGCCAATAGCTGATGGTTCACAGGTAGTTGAGAGTGCCCTAATGCCAATGGCAGTTTGGTTAGATTTGATTCCCCTAACAGTGCTGATCATCATAGTAGTACGACTTCTTCTGCAGCGACTCAGTCTAAGATACCAGATAATTTAGATCTCCATATTGCCATTAGGAGGGCACCGCGTATCTGTGAGTCCAGATATCGGGTTGCAAGCAGTTTGGTTACCGATGGTCATGCTCCTCAGTTTAACAGCTTTTGTCAGGCACTTACAATGTCGCATATTCTGTTTATATACCAATAGGCCATGCTTGATCCAAAGTAACGTCAAGTCATGGAAGATGAGATAACACTTCAGAGTAGACAGACTTGGGATCTCACCTCACTTCCTACTAGCACACGACTAGTTGGCTCCCAATGGGTCTTTGCTTTGAAATACAACCCTGATGGCTCTATTTCGAGGCATAAGGCCAAGCCAGTAGCAAAGGATTCACCCAGACATATGGGGTGGACTTCTTTGATACTTTCTCTTCTGTTGCACAACTTGCCACTGTCCGGATACTTATTTCTATTGCTGCTCACAGAGACTGGCTGTTATACCAACTTGATGTGAAGAACGCCTTTATCTATGGCGATCTTTAGGAGGAGGTTTACATGCAATAGCCCCCAGGTTTCGAGGTTCAGGAGTGTGTATGCAGATTAAGGAAGGCAATTTATGGATTAAAGCAAAGTCCAAGGGCCTGATTTCAGAAGTTATCAAACGTGCTCCACCAGATTGGTCTGAGGCATTCTACTTCAGATCACTCCTTATTTACCAGGAAGACTGACAGGAGACTGTGGCGCTCCTGATATATGTTGATTATCTTATCATCATTGGAGATGACTGACATGGGATAGACGAAGTCAAGAGGCACCTATCAGAGAAGTTTGTCATGAAGGATCTGGAACAGTTGAGATATTTCTTGGGCATAGAGGTTGCACGTGGTAGGGATACAGTGGTACTCTCACAGAGGAAGTATGCTCTTGATCTTCTTCAAGAGACTGGCATATTAGCAAATAAGGCTGCAAATATAACCATAGATCCCAAAGTCCATTTATATGATGAGAAATCTGAGATGGTTGACAGTATGGCTTACAGGAAGCTAGTAGGTAAGCTCCTTTACCTCACAATCACTTGTCCAGACTTATTTTTTCTATTGATAGGATTAGCCAGTTTATGGATAAGCCAACTAGGCAACACTGGCAGGCTACAATGCAGATGCTTAGATATGTGAAGAAAGCACCAGGACGAGAATTATTGTTCTGTAAGGGAACACCCATGGGGATTGTAATATACTTTAATGCTGATTATGCTGGTTGTGTTAGGGACAGAAAATCTACCACAGGATTTTGCACCTTTGTTGCAGGCAATGTGGTACATGGACGAGGAAGAAGCAAGCAGTCATATCTAGTGCAGTAAGGAGTCAGAGTACAGGGCCATGGCCCAGAGAGCCGTTGAGATGGTTTGGGTCAAGTCAATTTTATCAGATCTTCATGTTCCTCTTGATAGCTCCATGGAGATGCGGTGCAACAACAGAGTAGCGACCTACATTGCCAATAACCCTATGTTCCACGAGAGAACAAAACATCTAAAGATCGACTGCCACTACACTCGGGATTTGATTCAATGTGGGACATTACATACCACGAGTATCACTTCTGAAGAGTAGGCTGCAAATGTCTTTACAAAGTCCCTTACGAGATTTACCTTTGAAGCATGTTGTTCCAAACTGAGCATGATAGATATTTATGCTCCAGCTTGAGGAGTGTTAGATGGTGGTGTTATGTCTTGTTTATTTTATATTTCTTTATTTCTTATAGATTATG
Source organism: Thalassia testudinum (assembly GCA_037157565.1). NCBI lineage: Eukaryota > Viridiplantae > Streptophyta > Magnoliopsida > Alismatales > Hydrocharitaceae > Thalassia > Thalassia testudinum. The sequence continues at coordinate 14,718,237 of JAZHRO010000015.1, read as the reverse complement.
GTATTATTTTCCCACAGCTCTTCTTTTTATAAAGATATGTAGGATTCCACATAATGAAGCTAACGAATTCTATTATCCTACTTTACCATGCCTTGGAGATCTTACAACAAACCCCTACACCCCTCCCAAAAAATAAAACCCTCACATAAAGATCCTCATTATAACCTTACAAGGCCTAGAGACCTTATGGAAACCTTAGTACAATTTGACCATTGAGTAGAAAGCTTAACATGAGAAATAATAAAGCGGCAATAACAAAACATGACCCGTGGAGATCAAATGAAAGGAGAAAACAACAGTTTGAACACAAAGAACAACCTAAAAAGCACAGATTGTGAAAGCATCTTTTCGACAAAGATATTTTAGATCACCTAAAGAGACCTTACTAACAAGAAGTCAAAAACCTCCAATAAAGAGAGGACCCAAGGAATGTTTGCTTGGATAATATGAACTACATTTACTTAGATATCATACAAGAGCACAATGATTTAATGTAGCTTCTGAAGCCACCATTGGAATTAATGCAGCAGAAGAAGTGGAGGCCATCGGTCATTCTAGGTATACTTCTGTCAATTCATACGGAAATGGGGTTCACAACATTTGTATGCATAGAACTTTAAAGGGATAAATGGATTTACAGAAAAAAAAGAAGTGTTCTCGGAGAGATATGGGAGGGACAATTGCTTAGCAAGGCACCTATACTGTATGAAAACACTCCATACCTAATGATATCACCAAAAGCAACAAACCTATGTGAATCGAGTACTCATAGAGGGTCCAACTGAAAGCCAACTCGCTCAAGGGCACAGAACCAACCGCTACACATGAGTCTCAATTTCCATATTGGTTCTCTCAAATTGCCATCCTTTGCGCCAGGCAAAATTAGTAGATGATTTGGAAGTCAAATATCGGCCTCAAGATTGTGGTGGCTCTGATATCACGTGGAAGCATGCATTTCAAATCCAATTGGCTTAAGTGCAAAGACCCAATTATTAACAGTAAAGACTTCTAAATTTTCAAATGTTTTAGAAGTCGAACTTTAATTTCAATTAGTACCGGATGAACCATACTCCCCAAAACCATTAAATACCAAAAGGGTCATACAGGACATACACAAAAAATAGCAACTAAGAATGAATCAAACCAGAACTACTCAACCTGCTTTCAGATCATGTGCAAAACCAATCAGGTCAACCGGATCAGAACAGCATTTATGCATTCATCCAATGGTTTTTAAGAAAAGGGCCCAATACCTCTTTATAGAGAGAGAAATTTGGGTAAATAGCAATCCATATCCAAATCAAAATAAAAATAACAAAAATATACCAAAAGTCATAAATAATTAGAGATAAATAGGAGTCTCAACACTCCTCCTCATACTAGAGCATAGATGTCAATCATACTTAACTTGAAACAACAATAGTCAAACACCAATCAAGGTAGAAGCTTCGTGAACACATTAGCAATCTGATCCTCAGATGGAACATAAGTGGTACGCAGCAACCCACACTGTATGAGATTCCTGGTGTAGTGGCAGTCAACCTCAACATGTTTGGTACGCTCATGAAACATTGGATTGTTGGCTATATACATAGCCACCCGATTGTTGCATCGCATCTCCATAAGTTCCTCAATCTGAATATGCAGATCATGTAGTAGAGACCATATCCAAACGATCTCTATAGCAATCTGAACCATCGCCTTATACTCTTGACTCTATACCAGAGCGAGAAACTATCCCATGTTTCTTACTCCAAATAACTAAATTACCAGCCACAAAGGTACAAAAATCAGTAGTAAATTTTCTGTCAAGCACACATCCTACATCGTCAGTGTCAGAATATCCTACCACTATCATAGGAGAGCCTCTCTGAAAGAGAATACCACGACTGAGTGCTTTCTTCAAATATCTCAGCACCTAAATAGCTGCCTGCCAATGCAACCCCATCAGCCTCTCTATAAACTGGCTAAGTTTGCCTACTGCCAAGGCAATATCAGGTCTGGTAATAGTTAGGTATAATAGTTTGCCCATAAGTTGTCTGTATACTCTGCTATTAGCTACCTCTGCCTCCTCATCATAAAGATGTGCCTTAGGATCTATAGGAATATCGGCTGACTTAGACCCCAGCATACCTATCTCCTAAAGAACATCCAACGCATACTTGCCTTGAAAAAGAACAATCTCATCTCTACTCCTAACAACCTCGATCCCCATTAAATATCTAAGATAGCTCAGATACTTCATAACAAACTGTTATGCAAGGGATTCATTGACCTATCTTATCCCAACCTCATCACCGCGAGTGATAATCAAATCTACATAAACCAGTAGTGTTACCACACCAATCTCCATTTTCCTAACAAAATAGAGAGTGATTAAAGAAAACCTCTGCATCCCCATCCTCTACAACACATCTGAGAGCTTCTAAAACCAGGCTCACGGGATCTACTTTAGGTCATAGATGGCCTTCTTCAGTCTGCACACACTCCCTCTGAACCTCAAAACCCAGGGGCTGCTACAAGTAAACATCCTCCTGAAGATTGCCGTAGAGAAATGCATTCTTCATATCAAGCTGGTGTAACCGCCAATCCCTGTGAGCAGCAACAAATATGAGTACTTGAACAGTGGCAAGACGCGCAACGGGGGAGAAAGTATCAAAGAAGTTCACCCATAAGTCTGGGTAAACCCCTTTGCCACCAACCTGGCCTTATATGTTTATACCTTGAAATCGACCCATCAAGGTTGTATTTCAAGGTAAAGACCCATCTGGAGCCAACTAGTCGGCACCTATAGGAAGCAAGATAAGATCTCAAGTCTGTCAACTTTAAAGTGCTGCCATCTCGTCCTCCATGGCTTGATGGCACTTTGGATGAAGCATGACATGCTAATAGGTAGACGAAATCTGTGAGACTGTAAGTGCCTAACAAAAGCTACTAAACTGAAAAGCAAGACCATCTGTAGCCAAACTGCCTGCAACACAATATCTAGACTCACACGTGCAAGGTGTCTTTCTAATGACAATAGGAAGGTCAGAATCATCCGATATCCCTAACTGAGTTGCTACAGAAGGAACCTTACTACTATAATAATCTGTACTATCAGGAGGATCAGATCAAACTAAACTATCACTGTCATCAGACCACATCTCAACTATCTGTGGAATACTGGTCACTAGTGTGGGCGATAGCCTCTATAGTGTCGATGAGGTCTACTATATGTGCGCAACGAACCATGCAATCTCTGTTAGTCATCCAAGGGGAGTGGAGCCCGAAGAAGTCAGCTGAGGTGCGGAGATCGGAATCACCTCAAGTGAAACAGAAAGAATAGGCATGGGAGCTACATCATCATGAACACTCGTCTATCCAGCAACAGAAAAATATGATGTCATCTCGTGAAAAGTCACATCAACGCTGACATAATGCCTGTGGTGGATAAGATTATAGCATCGATACCCCTTCTAACTCCTAGAGTACCCTAAAATGATGCACTTAACAGCATAAGGAGTAAGCTTGTCACAACCTGATGATGGCAAGTGAACAAAAGCAACACACCCAAAACTCCTGGGAGACATATGGAAAAGCTCACCATCTGAATGTAACAAAAGAATCGAGATATGCTCGTGACAGACTGAACTGGGCATCCTGTTAATGAGGTAGTATGCCATCAAAACAGCATCCCCCCGTATCTCTATGGAACACTGTGGTGGATAAGAAGAGTGCAGGCAACCTCTAATACGTGTGTGCTTCCGCTCTGCAACCCTATTCTGCTGTGAGGTATAGGGACAAGTGGTCTAATGGATAATCCCATAAGTCCTGTAAAACTTCGCAAGTCTAGCAATGCAGAACTTGAGGGCATTGTCTGTCCGTACAATCTTCACTGTAGCAGAATACTGAGTCCTGATCTTCAAAAGAAGAGTCTCTATAAAACCTCTAACATCTCCCTTGTTCTTCAAAAGAAACACTCAGGATACTCTGATGAAATCATCAACAATAACAAGATAATAACAATGTCCCATCCCGTCTGAAACTCTATTCAATCCCTAGACATTCATATGGAGTAACCCAAAAGCAACTGCTGATCCAGGAGAAGTACTGCAGGGAAAGAAGACTGATGATGCTTACCTAATTGGCAAGCATCACACTTAATAGTAGCAATAGGTGAAATATGTGTAAGAGCTCAAGCTCAAGATAATGGAGGAATGGAGGAGCTCAATGGTGGACAAAAATATCAAGGAGCACGAAGTACGAGCTAAAGCCTGATGAAGAATAGGATAGATGATTTTTGTAAATGTACTTGTATTTCTTTTTTTCTCTTTATTTTCCTTAGAAATGTGTTAAAGAGCCCAAAGTATATCACCTTTAGTCCTAGGAACACTTATACATCCTTATGATACTAACCAAAATCAGAGGTTAAATCAGAAAGCCAAAATAGGTTTCAGACAAACTGATCAGGCATCCAACATAACAATCAGACATCTAATCCTGACTTTTAAGTCGTCTAATTTTGTGACCAGACGTCTGATAGTATAACCAGACCTCCATAAATAGAACTGTTAGCCTATCAGAGCAAAATCTCCAAGGATCACCTTAGGATTATTTTATATTATTTACAAACGTCTGATAAAGAGATATTAGACCAAAATCTAATATTGTCAAACCCATATGGCCGTTGGCTTCTCCGGAAATCAATTCCCGCATAACACCCTTACTATCAGACGTCCAGACCATGTGTCGAATGTCAAGTCCGTCGTATGAGCTTGTTATACTAGAACCTACTTGGATCTAGACATTTCCAAGAATAAACCTACTTAAAATTAGACGTCCAAATTTCTACACAGACGTCCTAAAATAGCTTTTCAAACGTCTAACCTAGATCTTATTTTCATCCGACAGAATCAAGAACTCTGACCCTTTAGATTAGACATCTAAACTTATCATTAGACATCTAACCAGACATTAGACATCTGATTCTTCTGTAAGAATCATTATGACCCTGATTTCGAACTGATTTGCCTTAAAATTATTCCCAATGACTATGAGCCCTCTCCAAGGCCTTCTTGAAGGTTCCTAACACCTCTATAAATAAAGGCGGACCTCCCCTTGGCAACAAACACCTCAAGAAACAATACTTTCCACCATTTGAGTGTTTAAGAGATAGAGATTAATTAAAAGAGTTCTTTCTCTCTAAGCTCTATACTTCACATCCATGAGCACTAAATTCCTACGCAATCACGCCTACTCAGTTCCATCTTAGGGAAGTCTCATTGCCTATAATAGCATAATTTAAATTACATTTTGTGGATCTATAAGTTTTCTTGTATTTTCGTTTTTCTTTGGTCGGGTATTCACGTGATGAATCCTCATCTCCTTTGTGAGACAAAATACTATTCATAAAGAAGAGGGGTTTGAGGTACGCTACCCTCAGGTTAAAGTAACATGTTGTATTGAGGTTGAACTACCCTCATTTAAGTAGTTCGATTAATGGATTTTGGTCGACTCGATCGACCGAGAAATCCTAAGTCAAGACGCTTAAGTGATGATTTTTACCGTAAGGTTTTCGCCTAAAAATTTGTTCTCTTGTGGTGAATTTTTTGTGTGATTTGATTTTTATTTCCACTTTTTTTTTATCATACACTATTCACTCCCCTCTAGTGCAATTTCAACACACTTCCCCCTCGCCAACAATAGAAGCGTGCCTGCCATCAGCAACCTATACCGTCCTCCCTAGTGCAACAGAACTGTGTGACTTGAAATAGCCCTGATCCCTACAAAGATGCTATAAAGCATCGGAATCAATTAACCATCCTGCACTATGGTGACTCCAATCATGCTCCTATTGCATCACACCCATATACTCAACCATATTTGTCATTGTAGCGATATCCAAGGCCATCTCTACTCCTCCTAAGATTGGCATTGTGCCTAGCAGGAATGAAGTGGGTTACCAAGGACTAGAACTCGCCATTGTAGCCCAAGTGAGCAGGATACCACACCACCAAGATGATCTGAAAAAGGAGTTTCAGATCATAGAGGAAATAATGGCGAAGCAACCCTTCTCACGTAGAGATCTGAAGAGAATAGGTCACCTCTCCCTATTTAAACCCCACTAGAGGGTCAAACAGAGGGAGGGGAGTCACCCAAGGTGATCCCTGCCAATCAAAACAGGAGCAAGAGGAAGCTCCACCCCTTCCAGATGTTGCTGCTACCCCTGCAGGTTCCTCCGACAACCCCTACAGCGGCGCTCAGGCAACTCCGCCCTTCCAAATGGCATCGCCACCCCTACAGGCTCCTCCAGCAATCACTACAATGATGCTCTGGTGGAGCACCGACCTCGCTACAATCTTAGGAGGATTGCCACCCCCTATAGTGGCCTTTGGTGGCCACTACGTGAGCATCAATGCGGCAGCAGCCCCCAAGGGTCGCGCAACCCTCCCTCTCGAGTACTCACGATGACTGCGGTGACGAGGAAGGAGAAGCGCCACCCTGGTGACTCCCACAGCCGATGAAGACCTCCTCCTTGCATCACCTGGTGGCTCGACGTGGCTGGGCAGAGGTGGCGGCGCCAACAGGCTACCGAAGAGGGTCCTCTTTGGTTGTGGTTAGGGTTAGGGCTTAAGTGATAGGTCAGAAGCTTATTTCGGTGGGGTATCTAAGGCACCAGTCTAGGACCGTTGCTCTAATACCAAGTGTGAAAGAATGATCAATCTGATTTCTTAGAAAATGACCCAATACCTCTTTATAGAGAAGAGATTTGGATAAATAACAATGCATGTCCAAATCAAAATAAAAATAACAAAAATACACCAAAAGTGGTAAACAACTAGAGATAAATAAGAGTCTCAACATTCCCTAATACATGGTAAAAAAGTACCTCGGAAGAAGATCACCCAAAATGATTGCGAGAGGAACACTAGAACATATCATCACCATCAAGTCTAAACTCTAAAGGAATAGCATGAACTCTGTTCAATCGTTGAACTAGCATTATTTACGGGACATGCTCACACCAATCACTAGTGCAAGAGCAACCTTCGGGTTGATGCCACTTATAGCTATCACAGGTAAAGACTTCAAGACTATGAATCAGAACTATAACCAGACCGATGCAATGCCAGACCGATGCAATGGTAGCCTCAACCACAACCATCAAAACTCCAGATCACAGGAAGAAAGAACAAGAGTAAAGCAGTTCTAAATTACACGTAGATTGACTTGCTAGGACTTTACCATACAGGCAACCAAGAACAAGATATGGAAGCCATACAGGAATCAGCAGCAAAACCAACCGCAGATGAAAAGGATAAAGAAAGAAAAGAGAAGAAAGAAGAAAGTCCAGGGCTCATAAAGGAGGAATGAAACAACACTTACTTGGGTCAGAAGCGATGAGAATGGCAGTCCCTCCAAAACCACAGCTGCCTCCTTGGCGCTTGGTCTTCTGCCAGTAACTGTTGAAGGCATAGGAGGCGTGGGCAACAGCATTGTCCGGGTAGTAGCAGGACCCATTGGGCCCGATCTCTTCGCAGTCGGCCCCGCCCTTCCCGCACGCGTAATCCATCGCCTCCTGCAGCGTCTCCGAGGGAACCGTCGGCTTTGCCACGCACCAGAGGCCCCCTTTCTTGTCCAGACCCGCAGGAAAAGGGGCCGCTACTGGCACCGCCGGCGTACTACACGGAGGAGGCAGCGGCGGGAAGCCGAAATTTAATGGGTCATCAGGGGAGTTGCCAGGGACTACTTCTGGAGGAGATCCAAAAGAGAAAGGGGAACTATCTGGCGCAGGAGTGAAGTGGGAACTATCAGCAGGAGCATGAGCTGGAGCAGGGGCCACCACCAAGTCTATCTGCTTCGGCTTCGGCTTCTCCGGGTACACGTATGGAGAAGAGGCAACGAAGTCGGAACTCGAGAGCCTTCGAGCAATGCGTTCCTCTGCTTCCTTCGGCTTCAACCCGACGACGTCGAAACCCAACCTCTCCAGAGCAGTCCTGTGAGACGCCACGACCGAGTTCGTGGTGTGACCCAAATGGGGAGTACGAGTTGGGGTGATGGAGTAGATGGAGTGGGAGTCACGGAGGAAGCCCAGCAGAGGCCTCAGCGTGGGCTCCACCAGATCGTGCCTAAATCTAGAGCCGTACAAGTAGCGAGGGCGGGCGAGGCAATCGGAGGAGAAGGAAACAGCAACTCTGGTCCTGCCGAGGAGGCCCAGCTTGAGGAGGGAGTAGTGGAGGTTGAGAGCACAAGGCAGGACCAGGCCCCAGTGGTGTTCGCGGCCTCGAGCGCAGAGCACGCCCTTACCAACCAAGATACTACCTGTGATGTTGGTGGATAGCAAGTGGGGAAGGACACGTGTCCTCACAAACCCCTCTGCTACCGTGGTGCTCGCGGACAGCAACGGGAGGTCTGTTTCGGCAACGGAGACCGGAATGGGAGGTTGGGATGACGATGACGACGACGATGACGACGACGATGACGATGATGGCCGATGGAGATTCATCACCTCAAAGGCTTCTTGACCTGAGACTGCACAAACCACAACAAAACAAAAAATGAAAACAAGTCTTGTTTTTATTAATTTACAGCATGCATGCATAAAAGTGTAAAAGGGATCAGAAAAATGTGGGTACATGCATGCGTTGTTAATTTGCATGAACGCATGCATGTGATGCGGTGTTGATACTGTGATCTGTAGTTGTACCAACCAGTAAGACCCGGAAGGAGGGAGAGGGAGAAGAGCGGGAGGAGGAAGAGGAGGAGCGTCAGTGCCTTCATGGACACCATCACCGCCAGGCACATGATCTTCCTTCTTTGGTGACGGAGGAAGAAGAGTAAAGTCAGATAGGGTGGGGGAGGAGGAGATGGATGGATGCCTCTTCTGCTGCTGCTGCTGCTGCTGCTGAGACTTTTGCCGTATCTGCCTGTGCTCACAAGTTTTGGTACAAGAAAAAGCGTGCTGCTTTGCATGGCCAAAGGCTGGGAGGACCGGGGTGTGGTCACCGCTCGCTTAAGCGGATTTCCCAGGTTGGTAGGCTGTCGGAGGCTTCGTGGGAGCAAGGTGTTAAGGTGGTGAAACTGGGGGGTTACGGGAGGGAGCGGGTGTCCAGACTCTGAATCTAAATATTCAAAAGGTTTGGGCATGTTTTCGGGAAGCGTGCCGCGGTTTCACACAGCCAACGGGAGAAAGAGTGTCGTACCACCCGCTAGTGGACAGCGGGTGGAATAAAAGACCGAGGCTTTGTCACGGGATGGCTCCGGGTTTTACCACGTATCGACCCGTTTGCGTGCCCTACGTTACTACCAACATGCAAAGTCCGTTTACCGTGGATCTCACCAAAAATTTTCCCCTATGATATTCGAGTCACTGAGGGTTAAAAATATAAGAAAATTTTTATCTTATTAACTCACATGAATAACTCAGATTTTCGTAAGTAGGGTTTTTTTTTGTCAGGCCCTTAGTGTCCTAGACATTTTTCATTTATCATTAAGAAAAATCAAAAAGAAAAGAAAAAAAATATTACCAAAAAATATATATTTATTAGTAAATCGGATAATGACATATAATATATTTATTGTTATTGTCATTGATTTAGTAGTAAATTTTTTATTTATGTCACTGTAATATTTTATCAAATGATAATTAATATTAGTGGTAAATATATTTGCTGTTATTATCTTTGATTTAATAGTAATTATTATTTATGTCATTGTAATATTTTTGTCAAATAACAAATAGTATTAGTGGCAAATATATATGTCACTATAGCCTTCAATTTAACAGCAATTGTTACTTATACCACTATAATATTTTTATCGAGCAACAATTAGTATTAATGGCAAATGTAGTTATTGTAATATGTATATAATAAATTGATATTATTATTTTTTAAAGGATAATTTATTGAAAAATAAATTTTATGCCACTAAAAACCTTTTATCAAGCATTTGTTGGGATCTTTTAGTGGAAGTGAAAGAAGATCATTATTTCATCTTCAACATTTCTTTAGTAATACGAGGAGGAAAAAGTTAAATTCAAATTATCCTTTTAAATAGAAAAAAAAATTTTAATTCCATTTAGGATTGAGATACCTGGGAGTTGAAGTTGAAAATTCATATGGTTAATATTATGATGGTATTATAAATAAGATCTACAAAATAAACATAATCTTACGATAAAATCTTTTATTAATTTGTTTGATCATTTCGAATCTCATGACTTTTATTTAATATTTTAAGAAGGAAATAAATAATTAAATTTTTAACTTTTTTTAAGTGATAAAAATAATTAACATTTTAGTAGTATCATAGTCAATTAGCTTAAACGTTTAGAGCCACGGGATCAGCTAAGTAGATAATTTTTTTTTTAAAAAAAGGTCCATTACAAAATATATTTTTTATAACCATATTATTAACATAAATTTATTTTTTTTAAAAGATGAATAACAAAAGCAAAAAATCATCCTTTAAGTTTAATTACTTTCTTTTAAAGTAAACCTCTAAAGTTTGGTCCGAGAACTTCCGAACACATCAATTTTTTTTTTAATTATAGCAAAAATACTATGGGAGACCCTTCATTTCCTAGTGCACGACTTCCTCTTATCATTCTGCCGCTTGTTCTTCTTCGTATTTGTCGACCCACCTCAGTCTCCTCCAGCGACTCCCTCTATCGGTCCTTGCAACTGTGGCCTCATGCCTCCTTCGGCTTCCATCGCCACCTCCTCCAGCCTCCATCGATGACCGCTACCCCCCCTCCTCCGCTGCTAGTAACTCCTCTCGTCCTCATCCTCTTCCTCCACCTTCTCCCATCCTCAACCCTCTCCTCTGCCCTTCCACCACCACCCCCACGATCCTCCTCCCCCTCCACCACAACCATCGTCCACCACTAACACCTCCTCCTTAGCTCCACTATCCCATTCCCTCCATCCTTGCCCCAGGCCCCAAACAACCACCACTACCACAACCATAAGCCCTCCCTTTACCCAAGTTGTACTTAGCTTGATACCTATAGTCATCTTACAAAAAAGGTTGCCTTTTGGGCCTGCGGCTGATCTTCAGCACCAATCAGGGACCTCTTACCCCTCCCCACCACCTATCTCGCCCCTCACCTCTGTCCTACATGATGAATCCTCCTCTGTTGCAAAGGAAGGCCCGTTCAGGCATATTGGGGCGTGATCATCAATCCAAATCCGATGGTGGTCATAGTATGGTGGGTCTCTACCAAACCTATTGCTTGGAGATGCACAAACTTGGCATGGAGTGGTGATTTTAACATCAGATCTATACCTTGCCAAGCCCAATTCTGATGTGGTATTGGTGGCCCCTCTACTATCAGTGTTGGTGGCGGCTTTTGTTGACTATCGCCTTTCTGAGTTGGTGATGTTTTCTCCTAACGGGGGAGTTGTTCAGTTGCTTAGTTCTGTCACCCCCATTCGATCTGTGTGGGGTGGCTTGGTTTTCATTTTTCTTGTTCGTAGTTGTCAGTTTCGATGGATCTTCGGTGGAGTGCATATGCAGGAACTTCATGGAGGTTCGAGGGTCGTAATTGGAGATGCCTCAAGCCACTTTATTGTCTCTCAACTAGAAGTCTTGGAGAGAGTGATTTGACTCTTGATCACTCCCTGATGTGCTGCACTATTTGTATTTTCATTAACTTTTCGATTGAAGGCTTCTGCCCTCTCTTGCAAGATTCATTATTCGTTTGGGGATCTCCACTTCTTGCACCTGGAGAGAGCATCCATTTTACTACCATCAGGAGTGGATACCACTCCCCATTAACCATCTTCTCAGTGCCTACTTGATCTTTCCTTCTACCTCACTCTAGGTGGGCCAACCTTTGAAACTACTTGTTTTTAGTATTGGTTTGAATCCCTCATAGTTATCTCTCATTTATGATATGGCAAAATTGATATCTTGAAGTTCACTGCCTAATCCAAAAAAAGAAAAAAATCTTCCAAAAAAAGTTCCTACTCATGTAGAGTTCCTATTTGAGAGAGGATTTGCCCATGTATTTAATTTCAAAGTGGTTGAGCTGATATAGAAGAAATTTCAAACTGTTTGATGGCTTAATTTTCATATGTGAGGCCTAACTTAGATGTGACATTGTAATGACCCGGTTCCCGAGTCCCTACGAGACACGAGAATCGGACCGACTCGACTAATCCCAGGACCTAATCGTCCAACGAGGAAGTAACCAAAAGACAGTAAAATAAACCACATTCAGCATGAATATAACTAACAGTAAAAAAGTACAGCAGTAAGGAAAGAAACTACTACAGTAGGTACTACCACAACAGTAGAACAACATTTATCATATAACAAGAACTGCAAGTAAAGAAGGTACAGTGGAAACAAAAACTACTCACTAGAACAGAAACAAAAGAGGTACAAAAGACTGTGGTAAACTCGACTGGACCCTACTCGGCCCAGCGTCCTCTGCAGCCGCCGACCCTGGCTGCTCAACACCTGGTCCTGAAAAAAATAACGAGTGTAACACGTCAGCAAAACGTTGAGTAGTGTGGCAAACTAACTAAAGGCAACAGTAGAGTGTACAGTAGCTGTTATGTTCTATTACTTCCTTTATTCACATCTTTCAATTTTCTCACTATTTCATTTATTTCTCAGATCCTTTACTTGATCTCGAATGTCCTCGTGGGAACGATCTTGATTGCAGTCTTTTCCAAAAGTAGAAGTAGCACGTGGTGCTCTCCTGGCTGGGAGAGTCCCCCGTGGTGATCCTACCCTCAGTCAACCACCCCAAGGTCACTGACAGACGTAACGGTGACTACGGCACGTGCGATAAACGCATAGGTAGCTAGCCCGCACTGGCACGCGGTCAGTCGTTTCCGTTAACGGGTGCGCCCAAAGCACAGCACAGAACCAGGGCAGAGCCCTCTTAGTAACAAGGGTCCAACCCCTCCACAGTAACTAAACCGGGGCCTTGCCCCTCCACAGTCCGCGCACCCTCGCCTGACTACCCTGGTTTGCCCTAGTGGGCCTAACAAGTCGGTGAAGGAGGCTAGCAGAACCCCGGGGCCCGTGGGGTAGCTAGTACTCTCCTAACACTAGTAGCTCTCCTCGGTACTACGTACACGAGGGCCAACAAGTCGGTACAGAGCGGCCAATCCTAACCCCGGGTCCCTGGGGTGGCTGGCCCCACTCTGCACTAAACAGGTACAGGTACTTCCCTTGGTACTGCGTACCCAAGAGACAGTACAAACTACATCTCAGTTCCATTCCTTTTTCTTTCCAGGAGTTCCACTCCTAATTCCCCGTAGGGTTCCAGCTCTTTATCTCAGAACATCATATGTTTCACTTTCCAGTTTCACGTTCTCACAATCCATGATCTCAATCATGTTTCTTTATTCATAACAGGCAGCTGTTAATTTAATTTACAGGCAGCTTTATATTCCTTTCCATTTTTCCAAGACTACAGTATTATACATTCCACTAGCTTTTCCATCCTAGGGTTCATGCCACATCCTAGGATCTAGCATACAACTAGTTTTCCAGCCCTAGGATTCATGCATCACCTAGGAGCTATCATTTCATACATTTCTCATTCCTAGGATTCATGCAATGTCCTAGATTCTAGTTATGGTTCCATACTTTAACAGATTTTAATAATAAACTTAAGCCACTCTACCAGGTACAACGGGAGTAATGGGGGCGTGATCGGGAATCCCGCGTGCCTCCGCGACTCTCAAGACTGCAACTGAACGAGGTCCTATCACAAGGATCAAACACAAGGAGTGTCTCAAAACAGTGTATAGCTACTGTAGACGAGTAGAGGAATTAATTCTGAAAGGATGCAACTCGAATCGCGGAAAACGGAGCCCGAACGGGCCCTAAACGGGTCGGAAAAGACGATACTGTGCAATATCAGACGTCTGGAACTTATTCCAGACGTCTTAAACAGTGGATCAGAGAATTACCTGTCCAGCGTGGTTTCCCAGATGTCCAGAAGTCTGCGGGGACGTCTGTCCTAGCTCCCAGACGTCCGATGGTCACCCCGGACGTCTGGAGGTCACTCCCGCCGTCTGGTACAACTTCTAAACGTCTGATTTGCAAAGGATGGCGAATCAGCGAACCTGCGCACAGCCAACTCCCTCCCTTAGTACGGTCAGTCGACAGGAAGGAAGAAGAAGGCGGAATACTCACCTTTCAGACGCCTGTATGGGCTACCAGACGTCGTCCTCGCCGTCTTCCTATCAACCCAGACGTCTGATTCTGGAAATTTTTCCAGAATCAGGGCACTACTCGGCCTCCGCCCGCGACGTCGCCCGCGTCGCACCTCGCGTGCCTGCTGCTCAGATTGCAGCAGGTCCCTCTCCGCGTCGTTCCGCGCCCCCTGCGCCCTCCGCCGGCCAGCCAAGCCGCTCCGGCGAGCTCGCCCTCACGGCAGAGCTCCGCTCTCACACGCCGCACCTCCTCCGCGCTCACTGCGGCCGCCGCTGCCGCCCTCGCGCTCGCGCTCACGCTCTGGCTGAAGGAGAAGGGAAAGGAGACGGTGGTGACGGAGTGAGGGGAGGCGTGCCCTTTTAAGGCCACGCGAGGAGGAGGGAGAGACGCGGCAGAGCGTCTGCAGCCGCAGAGAATATCGGATATTCGCGGGCCTGCGCGCTGAGGCGCGCAGACGAAGACTCGTGCTAGAATAACTGATTTCCAGACGTCTGGAAGCGATCCCAGACGTCTGGTAAGACGTCTGGCCCACCTCCCAGACGTCTTAAAAGACGTCTGAGGCACGCGCTCGTTACAGACATGGAACGAAATCAAGGTTGAAACACAGACCAAAGCAGTCTTCATGCAGGAAGGCCAATGATAGAAGGTGAAAAATGGTTAGCAATAAAGTGGATTCCTTCGACAAAAACATCTCATTAAAAAGTATAGAAGCTGCAACTCTTTTATAACGTTTCTTGATATCAATTTATATATTTGGATATGGAAGATAGAATCGAAGTTGCCTGCTCCTACTTCTTGCCATGATCTGAAGAATGTATGCTTGCCAATCTGGTGTGTGGGCAATAGAATAGAAATCAGCATTGGATATATGGCGAATTATGCAGGAAGTGCACACATAAGTTCCATATCTTGGGTTTTTTGCACAAATCTTTGTCTTTCTATGGTTGTTTTGCTATTGTTATTTGTCATTTCGGATTTGAATGACCCATCGAATAGAGATGACTCTTGAATGTAGGTCGAGATGAATCAAGAATTGGATTGCAAGGATCTTAGAGCTTTTACAAAAAAAAAAAATACATGGATGCATGGGTGAAGAATTGAAGCATTACAACAATGACCAAAATGAGGTATGGATGTACAACCAAACAAGACAAGGAATTATTTGCCCCATCCCGTTATGAACTATACCTTTTAAGAAGTATTGCTCGTAATTATGTTAGCCGTTGAGTTTTTCCAAGTATAAAAGAATCATCTTAATATTCATGAGATATGTATCTAGATTAGATTAGAAATCTAGTGAATTATTTTTTAAGTCATGTCTACGGGTTCTGTCTTATCATGTACCTTATAGGTGTACATAATTTCATTACTTGACTGGATGCTATAATCTTTTTGCTTTATTTGCCATTATCAGAAATCTTTTTGCTTTGTTTGTCATTGTTGATGATCAAAACTAATAATGAGAGCATATAGGCAAACTTATACTCGGAAGTTCCTTTTTTTCATATAAAAATGTACAATGGGCTAACATTTATAGGGTACTATGAAGATTATTCATGGGAATTTTCTTGTATCCAAAGTTGTTGGAGAATTCCTAATGCAAGCATGCATATTAATCCCACTTATTTTCAACTAGTTTGGACAAAAAATCCAATTATTTCCAATTATTCTTATTGGTACTAGATTTGGCATCCAAAAAATGAGTTCCATATGAATCAAAGGATTTATGACCATCACCTAAGCATTCATCCTAAGAGCTACTTCCCAAGGTATTGGCCTTGTATAAACATTTATTCCACCTAGGAATCCGCTTCCTGATCCCTAACACCCAGAAGCCCTTTCCTCTCCTACACACCCTCCTCTCTCAACCCTGCTCCCTCCCTCCTTTTTGGAAGTTCTTGCCTTCTCTTTGGTGACTCTCCAACAACTCCCCTCTCAGTCGATACTCTCCTCTTTTCATCTCTTTTAAACAATGGATAGATATCTTGACTTGATTGTGAAAATCACATTTGGATGCACCTACCAAATCAAGTGGTCCTCCATGGTTGGGTGAGTTTTTAATCTAAACATGAGGTCTATTATGTGCTTATCCATAGCAACATGCAGCAACTCTATATTCCATTACCCTTCCTCATTTAAAAGTTCAGCTATATCTTGTAGTTAGGGGACCCCATCACACAATGGTTTGATTAGCTTAGGAACTCTTTAGATCCCATCTCTCCTTCCAAATGAGTGGCTTCTTCCTATTTCCAATCACCTTAAGTAGATTCAATATGAATTTAGCTTATAATTTAGTGTGAGCATTCCATAGTCTGGACAAATTCAAGTAGCTAGAAGTCTCTCACATATGTTTATCTTTTACATGTTTTTAAATTCCATGTATTAATTTATTTCTTTAGTTTGTGTTTCAATTATCTTGAGAGGTATGACTATATGTGAAATGTTGTGGCTTATATCAAATGACCATGTATTAGTTATACAACAATGATGATAACTAGACTGATGTACGAAGGGATAATTAGTTAGGGGATTGAACATAGTTACAAAGATTAGACCTCTTTCCTCAGTATACCATAATTGATTAAAGATAATCAGACCAAAGCACATGGAGGTATGTTGGGAAGTTTGAAAGTACGTGTGTTTTGGGTTATTTTTCTTTTTGTGGGAGTTTGGAGATGGGTGTTGATATAGTTACACAAGAGTATAACTCGAACTTGCTTTATATTTCTATGTTGTGGCTCCTTGTATGGGCCCACAATTTTTGTATAAAACTATGTAAATATTACGTAGTGTTTTGGAGTGACCCTTATGCTTATAAAATAGCTCATGTTATGATGTTTAATTTTATGTTCTGTTTTATTTTGTGATGGGGTGTGCCTGCTATGTGTATGCTTAAATTTATGCTTTCGGTGGTGATGAATGCATTGTAAGGTGTATCTACCTTGTTGTTAAATTTATATTCTTGCATAAGTCTTCTTTACATGTATAGGAATTTGAAAAAAAAAAAGATAAAATAGGGGAATCTCTACCGAATTTTCGATAGAATTTAGTTCTTATTTGGATGAGGGATAAGAAGGTTGATTAGGTCACATGGTAGGGACACCATGGATTGCGTAATAAATGATGTCAAAATGTCCCCTTAAATCTTTATACAACATATTAACTCTTAGGCAAGTGACCTATTTTGATTTCCATATGTCAAAATCTATTTGTTTCTTGTCAAGTATAGTTTCTAAAGATAAGGAATAGCCAATTGTGGGAATTAGAAGGCATGTGGTAACGGTTTTTGTAAAATCGACCAGTTTGATTTTAATTTATTACTCGAATACAAAAATTCTCCGAAGTCGAACTCAAGAAGCAAACTTGATTCTAAAAGCGTAGAAAATCACAATTTACAATATACTATTTTACAAAAAGATTAAAGAGAGGAAATAAAAAATGTCTCTTCGCTTCCCTTCTCTCTTTCTTCTTTTATCCTCCTTTCTCTCTATTTTCAGACGTCTGACTCCAAGGATCAGACGCCTTAAGTGGCCACTTGCTACAGTGCTTGTACTCTCCTTCTTTTTAGCTGCTGCTTCTTCTTCTTCTTCTTCTTCTTCTTGGCTTCTTCTTTTTCTCTTCTTTTCCCTTCTATCTCTACCTTCTCTTCTGACTTCTTCTTTCTTCTTTGCTACGCCTTTGCTTTCTCTCTTCCTTCTCTTTCCTTACACTTTCAAGCCTTTCTTCTTCCTTCTTCTTCTGCCTCAACTTCTCTGCGGCTACAGTGCCATCTTCCTCCTCCTTTGCTGCTCCTGCCTTCAAGTTCTTCCGCAGCTGCCTCCTCCTCCTCCTCCTTTCCCTGCACAGTACAGAGCAAAACCTACCCCTACCCTCCCCTGCACTCTCTCTCTATTTCTCTCTCAGGACAGCTCTCCCAGAGCCTTCTCGGGTTATTGGGTTGGGTATGCATGCCCGAGACCAGGCGCACCGGCGTGGGTGGTGCGCGAGGAGTGCACTGGTAGTCAGATAGGATACCAGGTTCGCGTAGGTGTGCACCGCGGATGAGGCGTGGTGGGCAAGTGGACCTCACACTATGTCAGGAGGCGCTAAGCCCCTGACACTTTTGCAATTTATGCCGCTTCGCCCTCTCCTAATCTTTCGAGGTGGGACTAAATGTCCCACCTTCCTCGCAGGTGCTTCCGTAGTAGGTGGTTGTTCAATTGCAGCAGATGCGGGGGACTTGGACTCCAATTGCTAGGCTGGAAATGTGCGCAAGGGAGGTCCACGCGTCTAGGACCTAAAGCCTGATGCCTGGCGCCTGGGATGAAGCTTGCGAGCTTCTTCGAGCTTGCTCCAATGGCGGCTGAGACCTATATCCTGTCCACAAACAAAATGGCCTTCCGGCCTCGTCAAAACACATAGGGAGCTTCGCCTTGGCACGGCGAAGGTGTCACGGTGGTCGGCGGGGTGGGCTGGGCGTGTGTGCCTAGGTCACCTTGTGGCTGTGAAGATGGGTGTGTTCGGGGGAAGTGTGGGGAGCGTGTGGTGGTGAATGGGAAGAGGGGTTATGATCAGTGAGTCGTGGCGGAGCTTGTAAGGTGGTTGGCGAGGTGGGTGGATGCGTGGAGTGGTGGATACACCTCGCCAGTGGTCTGCTGGAGCTGGAGAAGATGGCGGTGGTGTGTGAGCGGTGAGGCGAAATAACAGAAATAAATGAGGGAAAAATAAAGAGCAGAGAGAAAGAGGACTTATCTATGGGTCTCTAGACGAAGGGGGGAGGAGAAGGTTGCGAGCAGCTGTGCTGCCGTCGCCAGAGACGAAGGCACCCAAGGGAAGAGACGGCGACGAGGAAGAGGGACTGGAGGGCGCCCGCTGGTACGACGAGGCACGGTGGAAGACGGCAAAGATGACTCTACCACTGGTATGGTGGCAGAGCGACGAGAGGAGGAAGAGGAAGTCGCCGGAGCTTGCAGGCAGACTGCCGGAGATGAGGAAAACGAAATTAAGGGGGATTCCCAGGCCAGAACAAGCTTGAAGGATGCAGCAGAGGGTGTCGCTCCTTAAATAGGCGTTGGCAGAGAGAGAATCGCAAGGAGGCGTGAATACCTTGCCGGAGGTATGACCGGAGTGAGACCCATATCTCTCGAGCGTTCGCATGAGAGGTATGGCGGCCGACAGGGCATGGGAGCCGGCCCATGCGGTAGGGAACAACGCAGGGAGTCTCCCTTTCAAATCTAGGGCCGGCTCCCCATGCATGCGCGGCGCCATCCTCCACGCAAAGTCACTGGAGGTATGGCCTGCGCTGGCGGGTGGTAGAGGGACCCGATTGAAGAAGACGACGAGAAACATAGGGGGGTTGTTGCAAGGTTTCAAAAAGCTAAGGGTCGGAAAGTAATTATTGAGGACCATTTTGTAAAGTGGGTCAAGGCGACCTTCCCTTAGGTCTAAATTTTGGTATAAACCTAATTTGGATCTAAGGAATTCAATGGTGAAGTTGGATTTTAAATTTGACCATGTTTGACCAGACATATTGTACAAAAACCTAAATTAGGTCAAAAATTGAGTATGGTTCTCAATCTAGGTCAAGATAGGTTCCAACGGCCAAATTGAAGGTTCTAAACCCTATGGGATATTTTTTTATGAATTTTAGAGGGTTTAATTGATTTTTATCTTGCCTGAAACTTCGTGAATTAAAGTGGATTTGTTCTAGGGTTATAGAATATCATTTAATTCCCAAATTTTGTCATAATCCTTTTTTAACCAAACCATCCCACTTTTTCTTTTATTAAGTCAACTTGGCCTTTGTCTATACCCTTAAAAATCCCGTTCATATACTGTAATGGTAAAATTGTAGTTTTACCCCTTGTGTAATGTTTTATTCTCTGCTCAATAATTTCCTGATTTAGGCCTTCCCTAAGGTTATGTAGAAGCTTTTTGTTCGATTTCTTATGTCAAAATGTGCTAGTTAGGGTTCATGATGAGGTTCTCATCAGCATGAATTTATTGTTGGATCCCATATTGTTAGGAAATTTGGATTTGAAATTTCATGGTTGTATGATGCTTCAAAAAGGTTTCTAAAGAACAAGGTTAGTTGTGATTTTTGTTTTATTTACAACAAAGATGTGATTTATGATTACTTGTTTATGCTACAAATCAAACGTCAAGTAGAACTCAATTGCTTGCTCATAAAATCGGGCCTGCACAATTGCTACCAAAGCATGACCTTGAAGAACCTTTCATAAATGCAATCAAATCTTAAAATTGTTGCTGCCCTCAACGCTAAAGCCATCGATGCTGTTAAAAGGTTCAAATTTTGTCATACTTGATGATAACGTCATCATTAGCCATATCTAGCTTTAATTAATCATATTCCATTGATAAATACTCCTACATTACTGTCAGAAGACTGTAATTCATTGCATATCCATTCTGAGAGAAATGCATTAAAACAAGGATAAAATTGTAATTTAACAGAATAACCTAAATGTAGAACAATCATGGGATTTCTCAAGGGTTAATTAAAGGTCAGAATAACCTAATAAGTGGGTTCATGCAGATAGAAACGAATTTTCATGCGTTTCGAGAATTAATGGACATCTGAAACCCTAAAAATGTACCTGCTTGATTAATTGAGGTTCTGGTCAGAATAAAATTTACCTGAACCTTTTAAAAATCATAGAAAAATATTTCCTAAGGTTTGGTACCTTTAATTTGACCAATGGAAGCCATTTGACTTAAAATAGAGTCTCAGACAGATAATTGTCATAATTTGGGTTTCTACGTAATTTACCCAGGCAAACATAGTTAAAACCAAAATCCGATTTCATCATCAGATTCTTTGGGTCCAAATTAGGTTTATACCAAAGTTTGGGCCCAATCAGAGATCACCTTAACCTAGTTTACATTTCAGTCCTATTTGGCTCTTTTCTCTTACACATATGCCTGTAACTTTTGAAATCTTTGCAAATATACCACTAACTTCAGCATCTTCTTCACCAACAGGTCCCCGTCGCCTTCAACTCCTAAACCTACTTCACCGGCGACCTTCAATCAGGGATTACTCCCTGATTTCACAACCAAACTCTTCCAAATTTTGAAGGGAGGTTCCTGAGGGAATCCTCTACAATCTAAACCTAGTCTTGGGCTCTAATTCTTTTCCAATCTCCTATGCGAACGCATGAAAGATGTGGGTTTACTTATGCGTGAAGCTTCCAAGCTTGGTTTCCAAGCTTAAAAGGACCTCCTATGGCCTATAAAAGCATGCCCAGGGCATGCTGACCTCCTTAGCTTGGTTTGGAGGCTGGACACCCCCTCTTCCCTTCTCCCCGACCTCCTTCTCCGCCAACTCCGGCAAGTCCTCCGACCACCTTCCTCATCCACTCTCACAGACAATAGCAGGTGGATCCTTCTTTCCCACATTTGTTCGCATCTTGCAATACCGCCTCTTAGACCCCTTCTTTCCTCACCGTTCTCCCTCATCAGAGGTTTCACCTTCCACGGCACCGGCCATACCACAACCGATGCCATCCTCCCCTTTCATCCGTTAGTTTAGGGTTAGTTAGGTCCTTTTTAATCCTTAGGTTAGCTTTCCCTATTCAAAAACCCAAAAAGAATCCCTCAACTTAACGCCAACCACCTTCGTCCTCCGCACCGGCTACCCCTCCAGCGAGTCCGCCCCACCTCCACAACCCACCAAACAACTCGCCGACACTCCCACGAGCTCCGCAGTGCACCCACGACCAAAAGCCCTAACCTACTTCATCCTCTCGACCTCCCAAACCACCCCCCTAACACACCCATCACCGACCTTCATCTTCAAGTTCGTCCGACTTCCACGCTCCACCAAACTCCACAAGACCACCGCCAATGCACTCCATGCCCTACGGTGAAGCTCTTGAAGTAGTTTAACTTGGCTGCAATGTCGTATTCATGTTTTTAGGGTTTTTATTAGTCCTTCGCCGCCGCCCTTGGGTTCTCCAACACGCATCAATCTCTCCGGCTGCATTTGCTCCAGGTGCGACCCCCAGGCGGTGCGAGTGACTTCCAGGAACTCATCTCAGTGGTCAATTGGGAGCATTGGCTGCTCCTTCGCGACCAATTGGACGAAGACCTATAGCTACAGGCACCCGCGAAGAAGGGACGTGGTTTAGTCCCACATCGGAAAGTGACGAGGCGTTAGTTGCAAATAAATTGATTTTGTGTTCACAGCTTATCACCTCAAGAACACATAGGGGGTGAGGTCCCTGCTCACACGCACTCGACCCGACCCGCCTAAGCCTCTCACTCCTCGGCTGTGACACTCACGCACGTAGCCCTGGACCCGGTTACGCAACCCGTATACCCAATTACCTAGCAATCTGAGAGAAGAGGAGAAGAGGAAGGAGAGAGAGAGCAAGGGAAGGGTGGGTTTTGCTTCTGAAGGATTTGAACGACACTTAGTCATTGTGAACAGAAGGAAGAGAAGAGAAAAGAAGAGGTCGTGCTTGAAGAAGGAGAAATCTGAAGGAAGAAAAGAAGAAAAGGCTTGTGAAAGAAAGAAGGAAGAAGAAGCTAAGGCATGAGAAGAGGAAAGAAAAGCTAAGGCAAAAGAAGAAGAACAGAAGCTTGAAGTCGCTGTAGCAGGCAACATTTAAGTCGTCTGATCCATATGCCAGACGTCTGATTACTATTCATTTATTTAACATGATTGAGTATTCGATATAAATGCTTAGTCTAATAATTGGTGATCTAAATCATCATTATTTTGTTCTAAGTATCTCTTTGTCTCTAGATATATTGATTTTCATTGAATATTTAATGTGATAGATTATTATTCACTGAAAATCTATATTTTGCTCAATTTCTTGTGCTCAATTATATTTTAATCGAGATTAGCGCATGAATTCCTATTCTCTGTGTTTGACTTCGGACTTCATTTAGATATTCGAGTTATAAATTATATTTGTTGAAAGAGCTATTTAGGAGACTTTACTACAACGAGACACATTTAGACTCCTGAAAAGCCCTATCAACAATACTCATGCTTCAAAAGTGCAATTGCAATCTAACAGAAAAGGTGATTCACATTTAAACAATACTCTTCTTTTAAAGTAAAAGAAGGAATGAAAAATAAGGTCTCTCCTTCCATTTAGATTTTCTATTTTGATTTATTTTTTACATCGATGTCGGTCAATTTATATATCTAATCATTTTATCTTTTTTTCTTGGATGCATCTTGTAGTTTTATTTTTAGTACATTAATTAGTTTCATGGCTTATGTTTACAAAAAATGACCAATAAGCATCTGATCGTACCTGCATTTTTTAATCTTGGACTTCATGTTGGTGGACGTGTTGCTGGAGATTTGAATGGTCATGTTGTTGCTATGTTGGTTTGAACTGAAATTTGGAAAACTAAAGCTGCTTGGGATAGAAAAATTTTAAGAGTTATTGCTTTTGGGTGGTCGAGTCTTCATAATTTGTTGTATTTTCAAATTTTTTTTAGTATTTTTTATCTCTTTCTTTGTATTAACCTTGAGAGGGGATATTTTGGTGTTGAGGCTACTGTTTCTTTTTTTATATATCTCTAATTTCCTAATGTATCCCTTTAAAGGACTCTTATTGTACTTTATTATTAAGAGATAAATAAAATTAAGATTAACTTTATGTTTTGATCTTGTTCAAATAAAAATATTTTTTTGCTAAAGAATATCAATAGTGGAAATTAAGTGGTATAACAAGGTATCATTAAAATGAGCAATTAAATGATAAAAGAAAATGACATTAAAGTAAATCAATAGTGGCGATCTAGAGAAAAATATTTGTTAACGTTGCTAAATAATATCAATAGTGACAATTAAATGATAAAATAATATGACATTAAAGTAAATCGATAGTGACAATTTAGTAGCATAAACAAAGTTGTTAAATGAAGTATATAGCGATATTAATAGTATCAACTAAATTGCAACTAATATAATTTAATGGTAGCGAAATAGTGGCAAATAAATTGCCATTAAAGAATATCATTAGCGACATTAATTATGGCGATTTAAATGACACCAAATGAAGTATATAGCAATATTAATAGAGTCAATTAAATTGCTACTAATATAATTCCACAGTAGCGAAATAATGATGAATAAATTGCTACTAAAGAAGATCATTAGCGACGATAATTGTGACAATTAAAATGTCGCTAATACTAATGATTTAGTGGCGATTATATAATTGTCACTAATCTTTTAGTGATGCCAATGAAGGCGGTAATTATTATAAGTTTCACTAATTACATATAGTGGCAAATAAAAAAAAGAAAAACATGCTATGGTTATTATTTATCTTGTTAGGTACCTTTCCTTGTTAGGTAACTTTTCGATGGCAAAAATGGTTCAATGTAGGTAGTGGGTGAGGACGAGAATGGGAGAGAAATAAGTGTACTTTGATATTTCATGTTGTTATGAGTCAAATAAGGGGATTAGGAAAGTTATTCCTTACAGTATTGCAAATAATATAATCAATTGCAACAAGGATATAGACCATGTGAACTACAAACAATTATATGTACATATACAATCGTAGCTAGCACCTAAGATTGCACATCTTGTCAACTTGGCATGATCTCATTGTATCTCCACCTTATGGGCGTTTACTTCAATCTTGAGCTCTATGACCCTCTCCAACTTTTGAACTTCCACCTAGCACTCATCGTGTTTCCAACGAGAGACCATGCTCAAGTACTTTTTATAGTTTATCCTTGAGCTCCTTCGATTATCAAACAACCACATATCATTTATTAGTAGCATTTTCCTCGTGACACCAATCATCTCATACTCGAGAGCCTCATTTTTGAGAAGCAAAAAAATATGCCACTATCTTGTTTGCCACAAATGTGGCTTGGAAATAATTGGTTGCCATCTTGCCATCATATCTCTACAATGGAAATTCCAACATGTTACATTACGTTAAGATATTAAGGAGTAAGTACTTGGTCCCCTTCATGAACTATGTAGTAGGTGGTCAAGACTCAAAAGCTATGTCATTGACCTTCTACATCTTTCAACCACATCTAAAATACATATCTACAAAAGGAATCTCTACCATGGTAGGATATTGTACCGAGAGTAACCACCCTAAACATCTCACACAATCTAATGTCAAGTAATAAGCCATTCTAAATACCTATGATTAGTCCATAATACTTATAATAACTCCATACATAGTTCACCAAATAGAGAACAAGCATAAAGCTTTGAACTTAAAGGCCTTAATATTTACACACAAATCAACTTCCTGAAAAGCGAACTACTCAATCAATCTTCCTATAATATACCCAAAGTGCCAAACTTATTTGGTCATGGATATACTCCCTAGCCTAAACTTGGTTTGCATCAACATCATCACCAACCTCATCATCCCCATAAAATTGACAATCCTCCCACACCTCATCAAACATCAAATCATCAATGTTGCATCTTTGAATATAGTTGTAGATGATGCAACATGACATAACTATACGATGATGTGTTTCAAAATCAAACATGGAACAATTTTTTGATTTCTTAAAACATCTTTTAAGAATACTAAAAAACATTCTACAACTAGGCATGGCGATGGTTGTAAAACACCTTTGCATCTCTATAGCCATGTCTATGAACTCGAGTCTCCTATAAGTGATAACAAACATCGCGATACGAAGCTAGGAAATGATAAGTGTTAGCATAATCGAGATCAACTCAATGTCTATGTCCCTAATAAGGGATAAAGTTACCTTAATATGTTTTCCTGACCTAGTTATTCAAAGTGTTATAGAGAATTGCAAGTGCATGCAGGGAATGACTCAAGCAAATTCTATAAAAAGTGGTTATTGAAGCTAGTAAATTCTTTGATGAAGCCATTTTGTGAAGAAGTAAGCTTGAAATACCTAAGAAAATAGGTAAGAGAAGTAATGCCAATAAGATGAAGATAATCGAAAATTTGACAAAAGTAGCTAGGAAGTTTTGGATAAGATACTGAAATATAATGGCAGTTCAAGAAATTTTGAAGGAAA
This sequence comes from Thalassia testudinum, assembly GCA_037157565.1. Classification (NCBI taxonomy): domain Eukaryota; kingdom Viridiplantae; phylum Streptophyta; class Magnoliopsida; order Alismatales; family Hydrocharitaceae; genus Thalassia; species Thalassia testudinum. The sequence goes on along the minus strand of JAZHRO010000015.1, from coordinate 14,692,065 downwards.
AACCTCAAATAAAGAGGATCCAAGGACTTATGAAGGAACGAAAGAAAGTTTGAGAAAGATATATTATTATATTTGAAGAAGCTTATATCTGTAATCTCTTAGGATAAAGAAGGGAACTAAAAGGTAATAGTCTGAGGAATTTTGAGAAGCCTTAGGATATATTCTAAGAAATTTCCTAGAAAATCATATTATGTATAGAAACTTGATCAAAGTGTCAAGAATACCATAAAGCTTAGTTGAAAAGGGTGGGGAATAAATAATAATGAACTCAGTACCCAACTAATAAGCTTGAGATACAATGTTGAGTAAAACACATGGGACATCTAAATTACCCTTGAACCCAAGGGTTTCTTAGATATTTTTTACTTGATTAAAAAATAAAGAGGAATCCAAGCATTAGATTGAGGTAAACTCCGTCAAGTAATGTTAAGTCATCTTGAAGGTCATCCATGGACACCCAAGATGCCCGAGTACCCTATACAAAGAAGAAAGGTAAATAAAAGCTTTATAGAGCTCAAAATTCAAAATACAAGTGATAAGGGAGGAAAAGTTTTCTAAGCCCAACTAAAAAAAGACCCATGCAAGCCCAAGTATGAAATGAGGGCCTAAGGCAAATAATAAATGTTGATTACTCACTTGAGGCAGGCAAACCCTTTGTCCTACAGAGGGATCCGACAATGTCGACTACTCACTTGAGGCAAGCAAACCCCTTCCCAACAAAGTGATTCAGCAATGCCAAGTACCCATTTAAGGCAAGTGGTTCCATTGCTTGATGGAGTAGGTGGATTTGATTCCCCAATAGAGGAACCTGACAAGAGAGGCCAAGCGATCATCTAATTAAACAACTTAAGATGCCTGCTCAATAGGATCGCCATAGATCTTGACGAAAGGACCAACTGGAGCACTAATAACAGGGTCAAGCGAGAATGCCTTACCATCATAATATCTACTAAGCAAGGATAGCATGATCAAATATGACCATTAGGAGATATCAGCAACAAACAGATCACGCCCCGTGAATATCGAGATAGTTATGAAAGGAAAATCTTAAAGTGGTCACATGCAAGGAATATCGGGATTGTTATGGAAAGATAATCTTGAAGAATTTGCGAAATTATGGAAGGATAATCCCAAGGATCTCAGTAACAAATTCCAATTATCGAAGATATTGGGGACGACTTCTATAAAATGTCAAGGGAAACCCACATTGTGGGTACACCACACAAAAAAGAGAGATTACTTGTACTCTTTATTTCCCATGACCCATCATGGCTCCAAGGATAACGCCAATCACGTACCTAACGAGGAATCTAGTGTCACCTAATCTCATCGTCGACGTTAAGTAGAAAAAGGTGACCATAATGAGAAGGCAGAGGTTGCCGACAGCTAGAAAAAGGTTGGTAACAACCAAAAAAAGGTCGTTCAAGTGGAGGAGGAGCCTCCCTTGGACCCCCTTAAATAAGCCTAGAAGGAGGAGTAGTTTCTTGATCGAATCTCCGATCTTCAAGCAGAAAGGAAGTTATGGGCTACCCCCATGATGTGCAGAAATGAAAAGAGAGCACCCTCTTACAGAATCTGCATCCTCCCCAAAATGGATTGGATGAGTAGGCATGGTGGTGTCGCCTCATCAAAGATGAGAGTGCCCACCTCAAAGAGCAAATAGAAGAGTCAAGTAGGAGGTCAGGAATAGGGGAGACAAGGCTCCACAAGCCTTGCCCCTACCTTTAACCTCGCGCCACTCACATGAACAATCCAACTCTTGGACCATCCAATCTAGTGGGGGAGGGTCTTTAATTGTCGTGAAATCTCAGTTGAGAAAATACATTCATTGTAGTGGAATCATGAAGATATTTTGAATTTATTGGACCAAACTCAAAAAATCGACCAAGTAGAAATTGAAGTATGGGCCATCTTAGGGAGGCAACCTAGTATTTTCTCTACTAAAACTTTTTTTTGTCTTTTTTCTATTTTATTTCGTTTGATAAGTTACAAGATAGAAAGAAACTAAATCTACTAAGTAAGCAAGCAAAGAGACATAGAAAGATAGTCAAGAAAGCTACATTGATGATTACAAATAGTTCTAATACATCAAAACAGAGATATAGAAATATGAACTATAACATGGAAAACTAGAATAAAGTAAAGAGATGATCCAGAGTCGAAGTTGATGCGGAGATGGCCAAGGCATAGCCTGAAGTGTAGCAATCGAAGCGGGCATGTGCACTCGACGCATCTTTGACCAAGGTAAGAGCCACAACTAATGATGACTGTGGCTATATTGGACGTCCAAGTTGTGAAAGATGATGGTAGAAAATATAAGGAAGAAGATGATTTCTTGTACAAGACCTAGGGTTTATATAGAGAGGGTGGCTAGGGTTTTTGAGAGGAAACATGGAGGCCAAGGTTGGTCTTTATGGTAATTAGGTTTAGGTCTAACTAATTAGGTAGGTAGGGATCCTAATTGAGATTTGGTGAATATTCTAGAATGAGATGGAAGGCAATGTGTGTTGGAATTGGTGGCTTTTGGATGGTGAGTGTGTGACCTAAGGTGGGGGTTTTGAGGTTGTGTGGAGTATAGCTTAGGTAGGAAGGTTTAGGTTAGGTTTCTAAGGCATGTGGTGATAGGTTTAGGAATTATAATTGGTTGGAATTGGGATTTGATTAGATAAGATTTGGTGGATTTGGAGGAATGATCATGCACAAGCCAAAAGTGGAGGAGGTGTTTTGGACATTGGGTGTTAGGTGAGCTTCTAAAAGATTATGTGTTCACATTAGGATCATGTCTAAATTAGGCTTGATTTAGGTAGATATTTTAGGATCTCGATTGGCATTAATTTGATGTGATTACTCAGTCGAAAGATGATTACTAATCATATGGAAATTATGCTAGTAGCTCGATGGAGAGATGATAATCCCTACCAAGAGATGGAGAAAGCAACTGTTTCACTCTTCCAGCTCTGATGAAATCATAATTAACATCTATAATATGCCTATTTTATGCTTAGTAACCTAAAATGCATCATACTCATTTGTACATAAGAATTAAATTTCATGCATCGATGCATGATCTAACATGAATCTAAGTGTGCGAAAACGCGTTCATCATAGTAAAAATCACGTAGATACTCTTAAAATTTATTTGTATCGAAGTCACAAAAATAGAAATTGAAGTTTAAAAGTTTGAGTCTGAATCATTCATAGGGAAATAGTTGGAGTAAAAATGGTTTCCTAAATCCTAATTTTTTTGTATTTTTGGCAAGTAGATAGGCAAGCAGAATGACTGATATAAAGCAAAATTACAAGAACTAAAATAGAGAAGCAACTAGAGTTAGAACAAGTACTTGAATGTATGTAGAAATATCTCAACTATAACTTTTATTGAAAGAGTAATGCCAACTAAAACAAGTAGAGTAACTAAGAGAACAACTAGAAATATAAATAACTAGACTAAAGTTACAACTAGAACTAGAACTACAATATTACTAGAACAAGAATAAGATATCTAATTCTAAGACTAGATGGCGGCCTTGAAGATGAAGCCTCAGCGACGAAGAAGTCTATGCGAAGGCACACCCGAAGAACCACCAATGGAAAGCGTGCACTTGAGGAAGAAGGTTGGAGTCTTATGTTGGAGGGTCTAAAAGTTGAAGTAAGGGGGGGATGGCTAGGGTGTTTATATAGAGAGGGTAAAGGGTTTTGATTGGTTGATCCAAGTTGCCTTGGATCACTAAAATAAAGGTCTAGGATTAATTAACAGGGGGGGCCATTAAGTAGGTGAAGAGGAGCCCTTAGATGTGGAGTGGAGGGTTCGAATGGAGGCATACTAAGTGGTTGGCCAAGGGTGATTTTAGGAGGAGATTAGTTAGGGTTTTGGTGGATGATTTAAGGCCTTAGAATTGGGTTTAATTGGTGGGGATAAGGGGCATAGTGGTCGGTCCTTATAGGTTTTATCCTAAGGGTATGGCCGGCTAGGAATGGTTGTTACAAGAGGATATGTTCTAGGTTCTATGAGGAGGTGTAGGCCATTGGATTTAGGATTAAGGGTGGAGATATGATGGTTGACCCTAAGAGGATATTAAAAGTATCTATGGACAACCATGTGTAGGTTTCTTAGAGGCTAAGTAAGGCTAGTTGGTGGCTAGAAGAAAGTTAGTTAGGAACGATAGGTTCTTAGGCTTGGTTAGAGCTTTGATATGTAGTGGATCATGTCTAGGTTGGCCGGCCATTTAAATGTGGAAATCAAGGTGCATGGTCAGCCACTAAGGTGGATAGTTGGGCTAGGTTGGCTAGGTCTTAGGTGTGAAAAATTAGGCTCCTACATAGGCTAGGGTTTGGAGTCAATTGGGCTAGGCTAATTGGGTTTAGGAGTTGACCTAGCCACTTGCACAAGTGAGCTCAGATTCAAATCTTCTCTGCCAACCTTTAGTCAGCTTCATATCTAACACTTGCACACATATAAATAACAACATCAAGGCACCATGTATACCTAAGGGGAAAATTTCAGAAAAACCCAAGATTATGTACTATTCACATAATGGTACTAAATAGCTAATCTAACCACATAAATGTAGTATGACCTAATTTACCCTTGAACTAACATTAGTTAGGCATAAATTATGTCAACAAATATGGAATTACCAATGCACTCTTAGGCCATGCATGTACTTAGAATTAATATTGTTGATACATTTGCATCTTCAATTGCAGGAGTTAGGGAACTGAATAAAAAATAAGGCCCATGCATGTTAAGGCAATACAGGAAGCCCGCATTAAATCCGCAACAACTCGTAGAAGCAAGCATCATTTAACCTCAATCCCAAAGTCTACTCTAAGTGTAAACCACACCCATAAATCCCATGAGACACCCCCTACCTTCTCCTAAAAATTTCACCTAAAACCTCTACCATGACATAATCGTAGTCACCCTGTTCTTCCACCTCATCTCTACATGGATGCCTACTCACCTTCAATCTCACCTCCTCCTAAAATATCCAAAACCCTAGCCCCTCCTACAAGCCTCCCACCCCCCTCCCCTCATCTACAAGAGACTTAGGCTTTGCAACCAACACACCCCCCTCCTCTCCTCTCCCATCCCACTCCATCCACCTCCCACCTACCTTATTACGCAACAATATAGGACTTAAATCACCTAAATAATGTTAGGAACCTACCTACATTATATATATTGCATTCATATCATGCATCTATTGCATTGTGTTATTTTGTATAGTTGTACATTAAATAATGTTAGAGCATAGTATTATTGACGCTTTTAATTTTGTGATTTAGGTAAGAAGACCAGGTGATGAGGCAGAAGCAGAATAAAGCTAAGTTGGAAGATGCAAGGGCTTGGATTTTTAATACGCTTAACAAGTTAGTTAAAATTTTAATTTGGTTGCTTAATGGAGGATTAAAGGTGTTGGATGCAATAGGATTAATGTGCTGAATAGAGATTAGAATCATGTGTCACATGGTTTATATTTTATGCAAGGGGTTGAGTGCAAAAGGGAGCTGTAATTGAGTAATGAGTGGAAATCATCATAATTTGGCCAACAAACCTAAGTCATATCTTATTGGCCTAAAGTTTAATTTAATTTCATACTGCCATGAGTCTAATTGCGTAGCAATCATAGGACTTAAATGATCTAAATTAAGTTAGAACTTAGCATAATTGTAGTATAATTCATGCATTAGTGCATACATTGCATTTCTTTTGCTTTACTTAAATAATCATGAAATAATGTTATAATGTACTGATTAGTACACTATTTGAGATTGTAGACAATAAGAAGCTTAGGAGATGACCTGAAGCTGGAACTGAAGAAAGGAAGAAGCCAAAGCTACAGCAGAGCTGGAGAAGAAGCCCTGGAATAAAGATGAAGACTCAATGTAGGAAAGAGGTAAACTACCTTACTAGTAGAAATTTAATGTAGGAATTAAATTATGAAGAACATAAGACCTTTCTTAGCCTTAGGATAGCCCTAGAGACCTTCCTAAACCCTAGCCACCCTTAGATTAGGCACCTTAGCCTAGAATACCTCAAAACCCTTATTCCAGCCCATATTTGGATGTCTAGGTAGGTTGCTGGACGTCCAGGACCCTTAGACACTACCCACAGAACTAGAATCCAATTCTGTTGGAATATTAGACATCTAGCTAAAGTGTCAGACGTCCAATTTCTGCAGAATTCCAAGATAGAACCTAAACTTCACCCTAATTCAACATTGGACATCTCGACCAGAGACTTGGACTTCTGATTGTGAAGTATAAGTCGTTTGATCACTAAATCAAACGTCTAGAACCCTTCTCCAGTTGTTTTTGAAATCAAGCCTAGATCTTGATTTCCTAAGCCCCTAAACCTAATTCTACACCTTAGGGAACCTAAATTAAGGTGCCCTAAGCCTAATAAACTACCCCAAAACCCTCCTAGGAACCTAATTAGGTTCTCATTAAACCTAATTGACTTAGATCTAAGTCAATTACACTTCGCCCAGCCAATTGGACTCATAGAGTCTAATTGAGCTCAAACCTCAACCAACACCGGTCTAATTGGACTTAGTAAGAATCCAATTGACTCAAGCCTGACCTAATTGGGAACTTCCTCACCTAATTACACACACATCCACTTAATTAAACTTAGGATAAGTTTAATTGCACTTATCACTTTAGTATTAGGGTTTATAACCCTATTTATAGAAACCTACCTAAACCCAATTACCTAGACCTATAGGACTTGACCTAAACCACCTAACCACACCCACACACTCACACACACACACACACACACACCACCACTTTGCCATCCACTCTAGAGTTCTCTAGAATGGTCTCCGAGTGGCACCACCTTGAAAGACTAAAAATAGTCTTTCAAGGACTCCACAACCATACCAATGAGAAGTGGATCTGAGAAGACCCATTTCAAATGGGTTGGACAGCCAAGATGGGAGCTCTTCTAGAGAGTTCCACGCTTCTCTAGGTGAGACATCCCTTGGTCTCTTTAAAGGCCCTCTTGGACGACCATGCACACCATCTAGTTCTTGGAAGTCACCTCCATTCTCCACACCATTGGTGAGCTCCATCACTTCCATCATCACCACCTTCACGTCTAAGGGCTAGAGCACCTCCACCACCCTCTCAAGAGGTCGGCCAACCACCTTGGCCATTCCTCTTTCCCTTCCCACCATCTCATGCTACACAGCCATTGGAGACCACCTCCAATGTTCTGAGTTCTGTTAGGTAGATTTAAAGTTCTTCATAGATTAATTCTTACATTATTTTTTGTTAGTATAAGTAGTAATCCTCTGCCACAATGAATGGATGCATAATCTTCCTTAGATCCATGCATGCATCACTTTTCTGTTAGCTAGAATTGTTGCTTTAAGTTTTCCTGTACAAGCATTCCTCTACACTTGATTGTAATGACATTATCCATGAGGAAATAAAATCTTCAGTTGCCTAATATCTACTTTGTTAATCTATATTGCAACAAGTTGTCGGTTCTTGAAAACGTAAATGACCTTGCGATTGACGCGTTTTCCTTTAACAGCGATCGTGAAGTAAGAATCGTGCGCACAAGTACCCACACCTTCACTTTTATAGTTTATTTGACGCACACGCACATAGTAAGGGTTAACAACACGATTGGCATAACTTACATTCGCAAGCTTGAAATCAACGTATAATTTAGAGCAAGTAAAGGAAGAAAAATAGAATCAATTTCGCTTTTTAAATGCCTCCCTGAGATCGACCAGAACTCACCGTCTTGTTATATAAATTGTTGTTTGAGTCGTGATTCACGCTATACTATAACGTTTTCCAAATCAAATATGCATTTTACGATTAAAATAGGGCCTTCCTATAAAATGCTTGTGGGAGACAATGTCTACTCTTTTTCTTTGATGGATGGTAGCAGCAACATACCCAGCATTCCCAACCCATCGCATAACAAAGACAAAAGAAAAAGTAGAATCATATGTAGGGCTTACACATGGAGATGGACGTAGATGCTTCTCGAGGCATGTCGTTAGTCCGGAGGATAGTATGACAGTTGTGGGGATTGATCAGTATGTGTGTTTCCCTCATTTTATCGCATGATTGGATGGTGGAAAGTTTAATCCAAACGAGAGCACATCAGTTTAAGTAGGAAGTTGATTTTTTTTGTGTGAGAATCATGCCAATGGTTTAATAACCTCTCTTCATGGCATCGGTGTGTGATGAGGTGTGACTCATCATAACTAAAAAGCTCAAGTTAAGCTAGAATCTAAGTTAAACACATCTTATTAACACAATAAATGGGTTAAGTGTGAGTACTAATGGAAATGGCTTAAAACACTCAATTTGTGTTAAAAATGCATAATTAGGTCCTATTTGAGAGCTTCTGTCCATAATATACAATTGGATGATCCAATTGTCAATTGAACACATATTTGAGCTTCAAGGTATAAATCAAGGATTGAATCATATTCTAATATGTTCAATTAAGCTTCCATAAAAATCTCAATGCATTTAAACATCATTAAGGCCTTGAAATCATCACATTATAATTAGGTTCTTATAACATTACATTTTCTTCACCTTAAAAACCATAGAGGCTTACTTGATAGCCTTCAAGGACCGCTCTACTTTGATTTTCATCACTTATGGGTCTTTACAAAATTTTTCTATCGCTTTAGTTCAATTGGCTTACCACGCAATTACACCAACACACCTAGTGTAGCCACTCGTTCACTGTTCATTGTGAAGAACTTGAGAAGTAGCCACCGTCGATTGCTTGATCCACTTGATCTATGATGGATCTTCCACCCTAGACCTTGCGCCTTTACACGCACCTTCGCAACACCTCCCAGATCTGATCCTACGATGGAATTTTATCCTAGAGCTTCTCATGCTCATTTTCCTCACACATCCACCGTTCACCCCAAAATTGCTTAACCTTCGATTATGGTAGCCACACTTAACCAATCACCTATATAAGGAGCTCAAGAGCATCCTTAGCAAAGGAGGCAGCTCCCCACTGCACCTCTCGAGCTACCGTTTTCCCCTCTCCAGCTTCTCCTGTCTTCTTCACTCCTTGCCATTGGTGACAAAGGTGACAACATCTTCCTCCTTCATCCACGTCGAGCTGGATCACGTAACACGAGGGGATGTCCCAGAAGCTCCTCTAGTGAGCTTTTCACTCGCTAGAGATCTCCTCCCTCACTTTATCACCACTGACCATTGGTCAAGGTTCTATAGATCCCATTCTCCTGTTAGATAGATTTAATTGCTTTCCTAGATTAGATTTACTGCTTTATTAGATCAATTGATAGTGTAGATCAAAGTGTATTGATTGAATTGCCTTAGATTAGATTTAGATTAGTTGTAGAGTTAGAATGCCCAAATCTCACCTCTCTAATCAATTCAGATCAGAGAAGAAAATTCTCTTTTACGTGTTCACTAATCTCCCTCTACATCTCACGATCGCATTCATCTTCTTCCCTCATCAATTCAATCCATAATTCATCCCTCCACCCGAGCATATTTAAATATGAAAATTTCCAACTTCTAAATCTAAATAGTGCTCAAATCCACTTGGAGGTCTCTCCATTCACTTCACCTGATCACAAAGATGCCCTATTTGGTTTTAATCACATCAATTTGCTCGATTAATTTGGATTTGGATTTTATGCCCAATCATAAGATTTAGAGTTAATTTGGTTTGAAACAGTTATAATCAAGCAAATTGAGTTTGTATTTGCTTAATTGGGTACAATGCGAGGATTTGAGATGTTTTGATTGGATTTTTATATTTAGATGAGCATATGCCCAATTTGAGCTTTGTTTTGGGTAGTTTAGGCCTAGGAATCTTAGAGTTGCTGAGAAGAGGCCTTAATAATGACCCATATGGTTTATCTAGGATTGCCTGAGGTCCTAAACACTAATTGATAGTGTTTAAGAGCGCCTAGTGATCAGATCACCTAAGTGAATCCCAAACAAAAGCCTAATATGGGAGACATTATGATTCAATGCAAAATTGTTTCAATCTGATAACTGATGGATGTTTGATGTTTGAAAGGGTTCAATGCAGATCTAGGAATGGTTTTAGGTAGATTTACATGCCTAATTTAGTCTCTTATGTTAATGTTGTCTATAGCATAAGGAAGAGGTTAGATTAGGGTTTTTAAGGTTATATGGTAATCGATTGACTTTGATTTGAGCTCCTTAAGGTTCTAGATCTTTTAAAAAGTGTTTGTGATAGATTGAAGTGGCGTGTATTGATTTTCTTTTACAGAATTGAGCAACAGCAACTGCTTTGTTCTGCTAGAGTAGAAGGTTTTCAATAGCGTTATAATCCTTGACTTCAAGTGGATTTTGGATGAATCAGTTTAATGGGAATTATGTTCCTCAAATATGGTTTTGTAAATTTGGGGATAGCATTTTTGAGCTCTAATCGAACCTTGCAAGCCTTGTCAGAGCATTGGACAGGTTGAACTGCTGAACAGCAGCAACAGCAATGATCTGAGTGATTCCAAGGGAGTTTGAGGTTTATTTGAGAATTAATTGAGCTGACAATGTGTTGTAATGTTAGAAATTCATGTTTAAAGAATTCATGTACATTTATTTGGGTTAAAACTGATTTGAATAGCTTGTATATGAGTGTTTAATTCATTGTCAGTAGCCTTGAAACTATCAAATTTGTGCAAAATGTGATTTTGATGAAATTCATTGCAAAAATTATGTTTTATTGATCAAATATGTTGTATGTGATGTGCTAGATGTTTTTGAATGCATATATCTTCATTCCAGCCTTTAGAACTGAAAACCAAGGCTTAGGTTTCATGTTCCAACACGCTTTTAAGCTTTGTTTGGTAGAACTTGTAAATACATAAGAAAATACAAAATAGTGTAATAAAATAAAATAATAATGTTTCGAGTAAGATTAAGTATATTTTTAGGTGTGTGTCAAATTTAAGTGAATTTTGAACCCTTTAGCTGGTAGAACATACAAGTAAACGGTTAAATCTACTCTGATTTTGAATAAAAGAAAAACATATCAAAAACACAAAAAGAGTCATTCTTTCTCTCATCTCACATGTTCTCTCTCATCTCTTACTTCTATAAAACATCATAAAAACTTGAAAAAGTTAAAATTCTATAAAAATACCTTGTATATAGTATTTATACTTGTATATATAATTTAATATTAAGATAAATGTGAATAATAACTTATGTACTTATAATGTACAAAAATAACTTATATATTTATTGTATTTATTTAAGTAAGTATTTATGTTGAGTTATACTGTACATATACTAATTATATAATTATATATTTATTTATATTAGATTATATGTACATATTCTTACTTCAATATAAATAAGAATGTATACATGTATAATCGTATTTATAACTGTATATACTTATCAAAGTAATTATAATATACTGTAGTACATGTGTATATTTATTTATTTATTTATTTATGTAATTATTGTGTATAATTATGTTATTAAGTTAATTAGATAGATTATTAAGTTAAAATAAATTAAATTAGTAAATTAATTTATTACTAAAGTAAATTATCTTGTATACTTGTATAATATAATTTTAAGTATTTTCAAGTTATTTATAATGTATTTATATTGTATAATAGTATTTATAATATAATTATGTATATATCTATTCAAATCGTGTAAATAAATGTATATAAATTAAAATAAATAACAACAAATAAAATAAAATTGTGTAATGAATAGTTTATAATGTATATTAACCAAATTATAATTCAATTGAGTCATTAATTTATCAATTTAAACTTTAATTACAAATTAATCACTAAATTAACTTATATAATTTTCCAACTTTAATGATTTTTTAAATATAATTAAATAATTAATTATTATAAAATAAATACACCAATAGGTAGCCCTATGTATAGGCTTTAAGATTATGTAATTTAATTTAAGAATAAACTTCAAATGAGCACTCAAATCGAGGCTCGAAATTGCCAAGTTCGCACGGTTTTACAAAGCTAGCTAATGTTTGATGTGGGTGCAAGATAGTGCCACACCGTGAGTTTTAGAGCAGTTGCGCATGCATAAAAGTGCCAGTGCTATTGGCCACACTAGTCGTCAATGCTGGGTGCACATTACTGAGCATATCCTCTGAGCATGATTTGGGTGTGCGTGCGCATGTGTCTACAAGCGTGTGCGTGGGCATGTGTGGGCGCATGTGAGCACGTAGGTGGGCCTATTGGGCTTGAAATGGACAAAAATATACCATAATTAACAAATTAGGGCCCACCTAGCAATGGTACCGATCCAGCGTTGAGAGGGGATGTTAATTCTGTGAATGGCGAGCCTGCAAATCAATCATTTTGCTTTAATTTATAGTTAAGTGTTATTATTAAAAGCTATCTATGTGTGCATAAGTTAGGTGTTTAAGCATTAAATTAAACTGTTGTGTGTATACGTGGTTAAGTGTAGAGTCAAGTGTGTGTATATATTCTAAATGTTAGCATAAGTGTTTAGTGTTGTAGTGAGTGCATATGTATATGTGTTAACTAAGTGTTAAGTATGCTATATGTATATGCATGTGTTATGTGTTCAGTGTGTGTGTTATGTACATGTATATAGTATACGTAGACATTATTTTTAACTTGTTTAGTTTTTTGTATATGTTTTCAAGGCCTCTTTAGTGACATTTACGTGTGTTAGCATAAGTAGATATATATGATATTATAGCATATGTTAGTTTATATATATATTATTTTTGTGCATTAACTTAGTCATTGTTAATAATTAGTGTAAATAAGTAACATAAAGTAGTTTAATTAGTTTTTCATGCCTTTATAATTGTATATATGTTTAAGGTATTATAATTAACATTAATTGATTCCTTTTGTACATAATTAACCTAATTAATTCATTCTTTGATTTATTCATTCTTTTGTAAATAAGCTTGAAATTTTTTGAATAAAAGAGTATTTTTGGAACATAGAGTGATGTATATCAATAATTACCTCGCAGTGAACGATCTTGAATAAACTATCAAAAATTATAATTAAATAAATGACATGACATCCATCTGGATTGCATCTATACTGCAATATAATAACGATTAATTAACATGCAGTCCGAAAGGCTCGTCAGTGTGGTATATTTTTGGCATTGGATCATTGTTGTAGCTACGTTGGAGACACTCTATTTGTCTGAAGATGGAAAGATGTGCGTGCATGTTTGAATCCCTTATTTGGTTTTTAGAAATGTTTTATACAGTATTAATTGAAACTATTCCATTATAGAGTATATGAGTGTTCCATTACCTATAAATTGAAAGTGTTCCATTATGTAGTCGATGATGGTTGTTATTGTATATGAGTTTTTTGACGCGTTCAATCATTTGATTCAAATGTGGGTTTTGAATTAATTTCTTTAGATGGTTGTCCTAAATCTATTGATTTAAACATTTGCATTAGTAACATTGATGCGGTTGAAGTTGTAGACAATGTTAGTGATGTTTTGACTATGGTATGGAATTTCACCTTAAATTTCTTCTTGTCTTAATGTCTCGTTTTCTTTAAGAAATATCTAAGATATTTAATTCATATGTATATATATATATTGCTTGTAATATCAATCGTGTATTACGCAATGCAGGAGATTCTATTGATTTGAATGTTGTTCATGATCAGGAATCTCATGAACTTCATCTTCATCATCTGTTTGATGATATTGAGGATGATAATTGTAATGATTGTGAATGTGTTAAGCGAAGTGAACTATCTTCTGTTGCTTTAAGTGTTGGTATTGTTGAGGATATTGACATTGATGACCTCTATAATCATCTTTTCGACGATGATCAAGATGGTGATGTCAATAGTCATTGTGTTGATTTGAGTAAGTTGAATATTTTACGTTGATTGTATTGATTTATTTATTATTTTTTCTAAATTTTTTCTCCCAATAATGACAATGTTCGGAATGAATAACCTCTTTTGTCAATGTTAACTCTACGACAATTAAATTTCTATATTTTAATTTCTCATTAAAATTTAGGTTTCTTTCTTGGTTATATTTTAAGAATCCCTTATAAATTCCCTTTCGATATACTAGGTAATACAATGCACCCTCTAGATAACAAGAATGCTGTTGTTCGAGGTAAGTTACGTTTGAAATGCAAAAATGTTATTTTTCATAGTTCTCTTCTTTTTTAATTTTGTCTTTGTTCGTTGTAGAGCAAGGTGAATGTCCTTTTTATGTTAGGATAGAGTTTGATGGTTTTGAGGAGTTGCTTTTTAATGCACAGAATTATACACATAGTTCTGAGTTTGAATTCTTGTTGAAGAGCATCAATTATGATACGGAAGATAAATCTCTTCTACGTAGAGCTACTTTGATGTGCTCTCCTTTTGGGAAGGAGCCATCATCTCCATCCGATATCTTCTATATGAAGTGTCTAACTAGTAAGACTAATTGTAATACTAAGTTGAGGGTGAGGTTATGTGGTTAGTAGAAGTATGTGGTTGTTTACATTTCGTTGGCTCATAACCATGCTTTACTTGAAGCTAATTTGAGTAGATCTTTTAGGGTGAAGAAGTGCTTGTCTTCAAGTAAGAGGTGGCAAATTGAGTTGAATGATTGGTCTGGTATAGGTTTATTGAAAATGATGTCATCATTTGTTGTTGAATATGAAGGGTATAAGAATATAACATTTACCCAAGAAGATGCAAGATATGAGTTGCGTAAGTTACGAAAGCTTAGGCTTCTGGAAGGGGATGCACAAGATATTCTAGATTACTTTTCCTACATGCAAAAATTGAACTCCAACTTCTATTACATGGTTGACTTGGATTCTAATGGATGCCTTAAACATTCTTTTTGGGCGGACTCATCAAGTCGGGTTGCATACAAATTCTTTGCTAAAGTTGTAAGCTTTGGCACCACCTATCTAACAAACAAGTATGACATGTCTTTTGCCCCCTTCGTTGGTGTTAACAATCATAGACAATCCATTTTGTTTGGATGTGCTTTATTATCTAATGAGATCGCCGATTACTTTGTTTGGCTATTTAGAACTTGGTTGGCATGCATGAGTGGTGTTACTCCGAAAGGAATTATAACCAATCAAGCCCAATCTATAATAAAGGTTGTTATATTTGTATTTCCTTCCTCTCGCTATAGGTTATGTCTTTGGCACATCATGCAGAAATTGCCACATAGATTTGATGTGAGTATGAGAGATCATTTGAAGAGAATTGTGCACTCTTCAAGAACTATTGAACAATTTGAATGTCATTGGGAAGAAATGGTTTTGAAGAATAACTTGTCGAATAACAATTGGATATCGAATATGTACCAACTGAGGTTTATGTGGGTCGCTGCTTATTTCCAGGACATGTTTTGGGCAGGGATGACAACAACTCAGTGAAGTGAAAGCATGCATGTTTTCTGTGATAAGTACTTGAATTCGAAAACAACCTTGAAGCAATTTCTGCATCAATATGAACTTACTGTTCAAGATAAGCAGGAAAAGTTGAGGAGAGCCGATTTTAATTCTTGACATCGACAAGTACCTTTACAAACAAAGTATCCGATGGAAGAACAAATCTGAGATGTATCCACTCTGAAGGTATTTAGAATGTTCCAGATTGAGATGTCAGCTACTATCTATTGTTCTATTACGAACTCAATACAGAATGGTTTTGATGGCTCACTTTCTTTGGAGATATCATAATACATTCGTGATCGTATGCATATATTCACTACATATTTTCATCGTGATTCATTAACAGTGTTTTGTGAGTGTCGTAAGTTCGAGATAGATGGCATAATTTGCAGGCACATGCTCTGTGTCCTTATACAGCATGGGGTACATGCTATTCCAGATAAGTATGCTCTTGATCATTAGTGCAAGGATTTAAAGATTCCAGATATTTATAGGAGTCAATTGCAAAAGCCAATTTCGTTAGAGGATGTTGGTGAACGATATGAGGATATATGGTCACAGATATTGAAATTTGCAGAATTTGGGGCGTCACGATTCTTGTGTTTGGGTTCATGATAAGGCTTATCAAGATTTACTTAATTCTTGTAGCGTTTCTATGAATGTACGTAAGAAGCTTTTAACATACGTAATTAATTTTTAAAATTGAAGTTCTTCTAAACATCAATAACATATCTACTTCAATTATTTACAGGGTGATGGAATAAACACTCCTTCCACTACTATATAGTAGGAGACCCAAATCATGTTAAACGTGTTGGGCGGCCCCCGAGTAATAGGAAGAAGTTTACCGGTGAGCTTGCGCTATCTCGAAAGAGGAAGACCAAACGTAACCGTCTTTCATCTTCTTCTAGAAACCGTTCAACTTAATCATTATTTATGGTAATTGCAATTTCCCATGCTTTACATATTAGTAATGTGCAATAACTTTTTGACCTCAGTATTGGCCTTCATTATGTAAGTAGGAACCATCTATGGATGGCTAACACTTAAACATGGAGACTTCAATTTACCATGGTAGGAATTCAAACCAATGCAGTACAACGAACTAATTTCTTACTCCTTTGTAGGTTTTTTTGCCTTTCTTGGTTTACTTACGTTGGACATCTTTTGTACCGGAGGAAACAATTCCAATCTTCATTTTGAACATCTTTTATCATGGTCTTATTATTCTGCTTTGTAACTTATTATCGATTCAATACTGAGAGGGGAATATATTGTATGGCAAATGATTCCATGGGCATATGTTCAGGATCAACTCTTATTATTCCGTAGGCATATTATTTTCTACGCCACATTGTGAAGTCCATCACGAGCCTCTTTCCATTATGTAGTAAACAACATGATTTCAAAACACAACAATTGAGAAGAAGGTTTAGGCGCAGGCCTTCATCATATTCATAGAACATTGAGCCAAATCTATTATAAATAACTTACATGAACCTGTCACGATGCTTTTGTAACAGTATCTTCAAGTACAACTAGGCAACCACTAAATGATACATCGAGAGCATTGCAAGCTGGAAATGCAACTAATTTAAAATTATCTAAATAGACTATTGCTAAGTAAAAGTTCTTCATTCTCAAAAATCATGTCCAAAAACCAACAAAATTCTAACACTGCAATGCCTTCCCTAAATCATGTCCTTCAATGCACACTTGCTTTCCAAGATATGTGATGTGTATTCACCTCGCATCTTGTGAATGTCTTCATTCATTGTAGTCTACACGACATTAAACCCTCTGATGAGGCACTCGACCCACCTTACTATGAAAATTTCACAATCGTTGCTGTTCGGTTGTTGTTGGGTGATAACAACCTAATTTATTACCCTAATTGACTTAATCTAGGGCTAACTCCTTAGTGAAATCCCATATTTAGAATGTAAATATTGCATTTAGAGCATGCATGCATGTTTAGGTTTTGTGTTTATTTTATGCATAATTATCTAATTTTAGACTTCTGTGAATAATGTAGGTACAAGATGTAAAGAATAACATGGAGTCATAAGCGGGATGGAAAATAAAGCTATAAAGCTAAGAGCTGGTTGAAGGGCAAGACATGATTGAAGAAGAAATGAAGATCCAATTAAGGAAGGAGAGAGAGAGGGACTAGGATAACTTAACCCTACCCTTAGAATCCTAGGATACCCTTATCCCAACTCCTACCCTTAAGTTATCTCAAAAGCCAAAATCATGGAGAACACTATCCATGATCCTAATCCCTTATCCATAGAGTTGTCCTACTATGTAGGAACCTAGCCAACCTATCTTAGATCCAATCCTTAACCCAAGAACCTATTTAGGTCCATGAGATCACTTAATTGACTTAGTATAAGTCAATTGGGTTCATGGAACCTATTTGGACCCAACCCACTAGACTTAGGGTCAACCTAGCCTAATTAAGAACCTACTCTTACAACCTATGTCTACAAAACCTAGCCCTAACCCTACCCACATAAGACCCACGAAAATCCCTCTTAAGTTGGTGCCAACTTAGGAAGATTTTATCCTTGGCAAGATTTTATCCCTTGGTAGCCACCCACCTAGGTTGCCTATTTTTAGAAAACCCTCATCCTATCCTAACCCTACAACTTAAATCCTAAGGTCCCTTTTCAACCAATCCTAGGCATCACTTTTGATTAAATCTAAACCATCCAAATTAGTGATCCTAGGCACTTTAGATCAACTAATAGGAAGCCACCTAGATTTCTATAAAAGGACCTAGTCTCTACCCTTTGGAACATAATTGAGAAACCTAGAGAGAGAAAAAAATAGCCACTACATAGTCCACTCCCTCTCTCTCCAAGCTCTCTCT
The DNA here is from genome assembly GCA_037157565.1 of Thalassia testudinum. Classification (NCBI taxonomy): domain Eukaryota; kingdom Viridiplantae; phylum Streptophyta; class Magnoliopsida; order Alismatales; family Hydrocharitaceae; genus Thalassia; species Thalassia testudinum. The sequence continues at coordinate 14,673,766 of JAZHRO010000015.1, read as the reverse complement.
CCAATCTTCTTCCAAGTAACCTGGATTTGAAGCTCTACCGAGTTTCATACAAGCATCCCTCAAGTGACTCTACAATCTCTTTCTCTCCTTCCTCTATTTCTCTATGATCTAATTCCTATTGTAATCGCTGCTATAGAATTGATTTGTGAGACATTTTGATAGTAGTAATAGAGTTTATTATTCAATGGATATCTTGTCTCTCTTTAGAATAATAACAGTGAAAGGTTTTTACGAATCCTGATTTTCCTCTTTGCAAATGACTCAGGACTTACCAAATTTTGATCTATAAATTATTTGATTCGACATGCTTTGCAACTACAATGATATGTAAAAATCTATTCTCACAATTTCACGTTGAATAAATTGTCGCTATTGCCGGGAGGCAACGAAGTTATTCTTGAAGCTTTTCTTCTTCATGCTTACTTGAGGTTTCTAACTCTCTTTATTTCCATTTGATTGCATGTACAAGAAGCATGGAAATTCGAGAAGAAACGTGATGACAGAAAGATTGCGGGTTTTAAATTTCAGGTAAGTACTTGTATTTTTGTTAGGTTCAATTTCTTTCAATAAAAAAAAATTATTAGGTGCTTTGCTTTATCCTTAGGAATAGAAGTATTTGCCTGTGTTTGCTTGCTTTCCTCACAAAAAAAAAAAAAATCTTGTTGGTGGGCATTATCTCTAGAAAATCATCAAAACCACCTCCTTGAAATTTTGACTACAACTTCTTTAGAGATTGAAAAATTATTTTACGAATTTATATATGTCCAAAAATTCTGAAATTCCTCCTGGACGTAGTCATTGAAGTTGGGAATATCACATCCAAATTTCACACAAATCTAATCTGCATCTAATTTTTAAAAATTTGTGGATTGTAGTGCTACCAGGTATGTTACTTTTTCTAATTTTTAGACTTTAAAAAGTCATTGGAATTTTTACATGACTCATATTTATCCAAAATTTGTGGCATTGGATTCCTGTGATAATATAGATTCTTGAAAAAAATTTGAAATAAATATTCATGCACGCTTGATTACATGGAAAATTCAATCATCAACTAGGGTTCAAAACAGACTGCAGAACCCTTAATACATTTTAAATCTGGGAGCAATAGAAAACATACATTAAAATTATTGAAAAAATATTTTCCAAGTGTCTAGTTAGTAGTGCAATAGGACCAATTAGCTGCATTGATTGGATCGCACTATCTGATCATATAGCACTATTTGATTTTAAGGTTTCAACAATAGGATAGAGTACATTTACATCTCATATTCCTAAAGGAAATTGATTTCACAAATTAGGACTTGCAAAAACTTTTTGTGTGCTCCATCAGAACATTGCTTGAATTTATCAGAATACGAAACCCTAAAATACACTTATACAAGTAATTAAACCTTAAAATTCACTTCACCATAAAAATTGCTTATGAACCACTTGCTTGTGCACTTCTCACCTTCGAAAATCTATCTTAAGGGTAACACCCCCCTAACGCCCATCATATTACAAAAGCACTTCAAGCCTAAGCCTAATTGAGTAGACGTGCCCTAGGTAGGATTAATCTACATGGTAACTTGAAATTAGTTTGGGCTAAAATCAAGGCCTTGTCTACTTGGGCCAACTAGTGATAAGAAAGGTCGGTGCGTGATGTAGATACATCTATTTCACATAAACTGTTTATTTATATGTGTTCTTAGGTGTATAATTGCATTTATGCATTATCGTTACGACCCGGTTCCCGAATCCCTTCAGGACATAAGAATCGGACCGACTCGACTGATCCCAAGACCTAGTCGTCCAACGAGAAAGTAACCAAAAAGCAGTAAAATAAACTACATTCACCATACAAGCAACTAACAGTAACAAAAGTACAGCAGTAAAGAAAGGAACTACTACAGTACACACCACCGCAACATTAGAGAATTAAAAACAGGTATAGAAATATGAAGTTTACAATACAAGAGTACAAAAGTGTAACAAAATACCCACTACAACAGAAACGGGTACAACACAAGTACAACTACTAGGCTCTACTAGGCCCAGCACCCTCCGCAGCTGTATGCACTGGCTGCTCAACACCTGGACTTGAAAAAAGTGATAAGTACGACACATCAGCGAAATGCTGAGTAGAGTGGCAACTAGCTAGCTAAGAGAAACAGTAAAGGTGGACACGTAGCTGTTGTTTTCAATTTCTTTCCTTATTTCACTAACTATTCTTTCTTTCACCACTTGGATTATTTATCAGGTCTTTTTCTTGATCTCGAATGGTCCTCGTGGGAACGATCTTGATTGTAGTCTTTTCCGAAAAGTAGAAGTAGCACGTGGTGCTCACCTGGCCGGAAGAGTCCCCCGTGGTGGTCCTACCCTCAGTCAACCACCCCAAGGTCGCTGACAGACGTAACGGTGACTACGGCATGCATGATAAACGCACAGGTAGCTACTCCGAACTGGCATGCGGTTAGTCATTTTCGTTAACGGGTGCGCTCAAAGCATAACATGAAACCAGTATAAAGCAAAGCCCTCTCAGTAATAGGGGTCTAGGCCCTCCACAATAACCAAACAGGGGTCTTGCCCCACCACAGTCCGCGCACCCTCGCCTGACTACCCTGGTTTGCCCAGTGGGCCTAATAAGTCGGTGTAGGACGGCTAGCTGAACCTCGGGCCCCGTGGGGTGGATAGCTCCCTCCCTACACTAGTAGCTCTCCCCAGTACTGTGTATGCGAGGGCTAAGAGTCTGTACAAAGTGGCCAGACCTAACCCTAGGTCTCAACCCTAGGGCGGCTGGCTTCGCTCTGCGCTAAGAGGTAACATGTGCTTCCCTTGGTACCACGTACCCAAAGGACAACATACTTTCCCATTCACTTCTCTAGTTCCATTCTATTTGTTTCCAGGAGCTCTACTCCTAATTCCCCGTAGGGTTCATGCTCATGTTCCTCAGGCCAAGCCATATTAAGTTTCCTTATTTAGGTTTATTCGCATATACCATGTGTTTTCAACATTCAATCTTTCTTTTCCAATTTATATACAGGCAATTGTATTTAATTTCAAACAACCGAAATTACATGTAGCAGTTACTAACAACAATACTCTTTATTTCACAGGCAACTGTTATCTAATTACAGACAATCATTATCTACACATTCCATGACTGCATTTCAGGCATTTAATACAATCGTTCCATTGTTTCTAGTCCTAGGATTCATGCCATACCCTAGGATCTATCATTCAATCTAGTTTTTCTGGTCCTAGGATTTATGTTATACCCTAGGATCTATCATTTGATCTGGTTTTCTGGTCCTGTGATTCATGCCATACCCTAGGATCTATCATTTATTCTAGACATGCAGTTATGTTTGTAATTAACTAAGGGAAGCCACTATACCTGCAAAATTGGGAGTAATGGGGGCGTGATTGACAAGTCCACGTGCATCCGCAACCCCCAAGTTCGCAACAGAACGAGGTCCTAACACAAGGATCAACCACAAGAAACCACTCAGAACAGGATAAAAGTATTTCAAGCAAGTAGAGGAACTTATTCAAAGAAGAACGGAATCTTAAACGTGGAAATTGGACCTCGAACGGACCCTAAACGGGTCAAAAATGACAACTCTGACTCAAATCAGACGTCTAGAACATCTTCAAGACGTCTTAAAATGGGTCCAAGTCCATACCTCACTCTGTGCTGCTCCTCAAACGTCCAGAGATCCTGCTGAACCGTTTGGACCTAGTTCCAAACGTCCGACTATCCCTTTAGACGTCTGGAGACACTCTTCGCCGTCTGGTGCCCTGCCCAAACGTCTGAACCGCGTGGGAGGGCGTGTCTTGCACCTTCCCGAAGCGAATCCTGCACGCGCACGCGAAAACTCTTAAACAAGGCATGCTACAGAGTTTCAGCGGAACGGCCTGCATGGCCGTATCCTCAAAAAGGAAGGTATAAGCGCATTACGTACCTCTCAGTTGTCTGGAGCTCCCTCCAGACGTCGTCCACGTCGTCTCGATGTAGGTCCAGATGTCTGATTCTGGGAAAAATCCCAGAGTCAGGACCTCCTTCGACTTCTTCCTGCTGCGCGCGACCACGCCACACAGCCGCTCGTCCGCTACTCTGCTGTAGCAGCGTCGGGGAAACCTCCTCGACACACACTCCGCCTCACGCACGCCGGCCGACCTCAAGCTGCTCCAGCGAGCTCTCTCTCTCTCACGACTCGCGCGCTTTCTTTTCTTCCCTCTCGCTGCTCTTCTCCTCTCCGTCGCTGCACTCGGCTGCAGCCACTCGCTGCTCTCGCTCTAACCCTCGCCGGAAGAAGAAGGGGGGAAGGATGGATGTGGGATGGTGTGTGGGAGAGGTGGGGATATAAGTAGCCGTGAGGGGGAAAAGGTTCTGCAGCTGGCGAGGGGAGAGATAGAGAAGAAGGCGGCTGGGGTTCAGTCTGTGCGCGGCACAAACGCAGACTCACGGTAGTACGCACACAAAAATAAATTTCCGGACGTCTGGGAAGGTGTCCAGACGTCCGACCAGATGCTGGACCAACTCCCAGACGTCTTAAAAGGGTTTTGGTGGCACAGGTCTTAACAATTATAAATATTGCATAGCATGCATTATTCTGTATTTAAAATAGATTGTATAAATTATAGTTTAATTTATCCTTTTTGTGGTCAGGGTACAGGGTGATTCTTATCTGGGTCTTGAATTGAAGATCCTGTTGGTGCTAGAGCACCACGATCATTTGTTTTGATGATAACAAAACACGTGTTATTTAACATTTGCAATTTGAGTCCTAGATTTCAGGTCAATTGCAAATATGGACGTGTTTAGACGGAACTTGAGCTCGCATCCAGGATGGATTGGAGGAGCTTAATGAAGAACAGAGGAGGTTCGCGTGGAGCGACAGATTGAAGATAGAAGACAAGAAGAATAGGATAGATTCTTTTTAATCCTTTCTTGTATCTCTTGTCTTTATTTTTCTTGCTCTTTTTATTTTCCTTAGAATATTGTTAAAAAGCCTCAAAGTACCATAACAGTAGTCCTAGGAACACCGGCACAACCCTAGGATACTTAGGTTTTCTGTAGAATACTTAGAAAACCAATATAGGGCTCAAACAACACTTCCAGAAGTCTAATTCCAAAATCAGACGTCTGATAAAGTATTTTAAGACGTCTGACTGTTGTTTCAGACGTCTGATATCTGTTAGGCGGCACATAACTAGTTTTGTCTGATGAAATCAGACGTCCAGACCTTATACCAGACGTCTTATGAGACGTCTGATGGACTTGCCAGATGTCCAGATAGTGGACCATTGGCTAACTTAGCAGGCACTCAAGATTATGACCGTTAGAGCCTTATCAGACGTCCTTAGGCATTTCCAGACGTCTGATAAATGACCGTTTTGCCTCGGCAGACCCAAAATCTCTTCTCAGAGATTTTCTAGCTGTTGCAACATTTGGAAATCAATTCCCACAGTAAAAGTAGGTTTCCAGACGTCCTATATGTCGTCTGATTGACTTGCACAAGAACCCTGTTTAGATCTGATTCAAGTCAGGGAGAGACCTGCCCAAAATCAGATGTCTGACCTTGAAATCAGACGTCTTAAAGTGGCCTTCCAGACGTTTGATGCCAGAGTTAGACGTCTGATCACCCTATCAAATGTAATCATTGTCCTGATTTCGGCCTGATTCTCTTGGGCTTTGTTCCCAACGGCTATAGAACCTTTCCTGAGCCTTCCAAAGCCTTCCTAAGGCCTCTATAAATAGAGGGGAGCCTTTGACACACCAACACACACTTGGATACACTTAGCCATACACTTTCACACTCTTTTGTGTCCAGAAAAGATCTTGCTCTCCAAGCTTAAGCTCCATTCCCTTGAGAGCATCAAACCTTCGCGCACCCGCTCTCCCACCGTTGTTCACGAGAGCGACATTGCGCCGTTGCGTGGCTCACGCACCCGCGTCATCGTCGACGCACTCCTTGCAAAGGGGAGTTTCCTAATTCCTATAGAAGCTAGGTTCATAATTACTTTGTTGGCTCTATAGGACTTACTTGTTTTATTTTATCTTTGTTATTTAGTTGGGTATTCGCTTCGCGAATTCTCGTCTCCTTCGTGGGACAAAATCCTTCTCGTGGAGAGAAGGGGTTGAGGAACGCTACCCTCGTACTTGTAGCGTGGTTGTACTGAGGTTGAATCACCCTCGTTTCAAAGTGATTCGGTTAGTGGTTTTGATCAACTAGGTTGATCGAAAAATCCTAACTCGAGAGGGTTAGGTGGTGGTTTTCACCCAGTTTGAGTTTCCACCTAAAAATTCTTGTGTTCTTTGTGTGATTGTTATTTTGTGAAGATTGTTTATTTCCGCATTTTATTACGTCACCCCTCCTCGTAGGGCCACAAACCTTCAATTGGTATCAGAGTAGGTTCTTGCGAGTTCGGAGTAACACCCGGCAAGAAGATCATGGAGGGAAGTTGTTCCACAAGCAGGATTTCCGAGGGGCAGTCCACAACCCGTCCGTCGTTCTTCGACGGGAGCAACTACCCCTACTGGAAGTTGCGGATGAAGACCTGGCTTCAAGCCACCGACTTCACGATCTGGGCCAGATGCGAGACGCCATTTGAGATCCCAGAAAAACCCGCGGGAGGCTACTCGCAGCAACAAATCCGTGAGCTCTCTTTAAACGCAAAGACCATGAACGCCCTTTACTGCGCGCTCAGCTCGGAGGAGTTCAACAGAATCTCGTAATGCGCCACCGCATACGAGATCTGGCACACACTTGAGGTAACTCACGAAGGTACCTCTAAGGTAAAAACTTCTAAACTCAATTTACTTTCACAAGAATTTGAGGCTTTTTCTATGAAATCTAACGAAACTTTAAGTGAGATGAACACTAGGTTCACTCTCATAGTAAACAATTTAAAAGCTTTAGGGAAGACCTTCATCAAGGGGGAGCTTCAAGGGAAGCTTCTTCGTTCCCTTGGACCGGAGTGGGAACAGAAAGTCACCGCCATCGAGGAGGCGAACGAAGTAGAGGTGCTCAACATGGAAGATCTCCTAGGCAATCTAATGGCCTACGAGACAAAGTTAAAGCAGAAGAAGAAGGATACACCGGAGCCAAAACTAAAGAAGACTCTCACCTTCAGAGCCGCGTCGGATAGCGAGGTAAGTTCCGACGACGAAGACTTTAGAATTTTACTTAAAATTTTTTCCAAGTTTTGTAGGGAATTAAAGAAAGAGAAGAAGGAGAAGAAGGAAAGCCCGAGACGTTGCTACCACTGCAACGAGAAAGGGCACCTACGACCAGAGTGCCCTCTTCTCAAAAAGGAGAAGAAAAAGGAAAAGGAAAAGAAATCTAAGAAGAAGAAGAAAAGGAAGAAACTGCTTGCTTTGGTTTCATGGCCAGAGGAAGCAACAGCGACAGCGAAAGAGGAAGCGACGACAGCGACAACGAGGTAAATTTCGATTTACAAGAAGCTTTTAATGAACTATTTGAGATTAGTAAATCACTTAAAATATAAAACAAAAGTATTAAAAAGAACCTTAGTTTTCTTAAAAATGAAAATGATAGGTTAGAAAAATAACTTAAGGGCATAGAAGCTAATCCTAGAATTGATAACCTATTATTAGAAAATCAAGACCTTATCAATGAAAATAATAAATTGATTGAGGAAAATGATGGTCTAAAGTTAGAAATCTCTAATTTAAAGACTAAGATGAGTATTATAGAAAAAGAAATTGCATGTCTTAGGGAAAACTCCAACAAATTAATCAATAAAGTAGATAATTTTTATAGCCCTAAGGTTGAGAAAGGATCTCCATCAAGGAGACCCGCTAACAGATCCGGATCCAAGCCCACTTGGATACCGAAGAAAGAATTAGAATCTTGTTTTGTAGGATTCAGGGATAATTACAACACAAAGGACTGGACCTACAAACTCAAGGCTGGCCAACTCAAGTTGGGAGAACCAAGGAGGAGAACAAAAAGACCGACGAGACGGCAAACAAACGACGGACCCGCCGCATGTCGACCACCAGATTGGAGACCGGCGCCAATGCCCGAGCCTCCAAGCTACGGATGGGAGCCCCATCCGATGTGGCATCCACCACCACCATTCAGGCCATTTTATTGGCAATGGTAGGTGAGGTAAAAATTCTTAACCCTATCTTTTTATAAGCATTTAGATAGGGGGAGTTAAAAAATGATCAGCTAATTGTAAATTTTTAAGGGGGAGATGCAAGTTAGCTAAATTTCCTTTAGTAAGGGGGAGAAAAATAATACTATCTTGTTGTTATAAAAAAAAAAAAGGGGAGGACATTACCTTTATCAAAAGAAACTCATAGAAGAGCATGTTTTAAGGGGGAGTTATAGGAAATTTAAAACCAATCAAACCTTTTTGATAATGTCAAAAAGGGGGAGGATTTTTTTGCATTATTATTTACGGTTTTGTCATCATCAAAAAGGGGGAGATTGTTGGTGCTAGAGCACCACGATCATTTGTTTTGATGATAACAAAACACGTGTTATTTAACATTTGCAATTTGAGTCCTAGATTTCAGGTCAATTGCAAATATGGACGTGTTTAGACGGAACTCGAGCTCGCATCCATGATGGATTGGAGGAGCTTAATGAAGAACAGAGGAGCTTCGCGTGGAACAACAGATTGAAGATAGAAGACAAGAAGAATAGGATAGATTCTTTTTAATCCTTTCTTGTATCTCTTGTCTTTATTTTTCTTGCTCTTTTTATTTTCCTTAGAATATTGTTAAAGAGCCTCAAAGTACCATAACAGTAGTCCTAGGAACACCGGCACAACCCTAGGATACTTAGGTTTTCTGTAGAATACTTAGAAAACCAATATAGGGCTCAAACAGCACTTCCAGACGTCTAATTCCAAAATCAGACGTCTGATAAAGTATTTTAAGATGTCTGACTGTTGTTTCAGACGTCTGATATCTGTTAGGCGGCACATAACTAGTTCTGTCTGATGAAATCAGACGTCCAGACCTTATACCAGACGTCTTATGAGACGTCTGATGGACTTGCCAGACGTCCAGATAGTGGACCGTTGGCTAACCTAGCAGGCACTCAAGATTATGACCGTTAGAGCCTTATCAGACATCCTTAGGCATTTTCAGACGTCTGATAAATGACCGTTTTTCCTCGGCTGACCCAAAATCTCTTCTCAGAGATTTTCTAGCCGTTGCAACGTTTGGAAATCAATTCCCACAGTAAAAGTAGGTTTCCAAACGTCCTATATGTCGTCTGATTGACTTGCACAAGAACCCTGTTTAGATCTGATTCAAGTCAGGGAGAGACTTGCCCAAAATCAGACGTCTGACCTTGAAATCAGACGTCTTAAAGTGGCCTTCCAGACGTTTGATGCCAGAGTTAGACGTCTGATCACCCTGTCAAATGTAATCATTGTCCTGATTTCGGCCTGATTCTCTTGGGCTTTGTTCCCGACGGCTATAGAACCTTTCCTGAGCCTTCCAAAGCCTTCCTAAGGCCTCTATAAATAGAGGGGAGCCTTTGACACACCAACACACACTCGGATACACTTAGCTATACACTTTCACACTCTTTTGTGTCCAGAAAAGATCTTGCTCTCCAAGCTTAAGCTCCATTCCCTTGAGAGCATCAAACCTTCGCGCACCCGCTCTCCCGCCGTTGTTCACGAGAGCGACATTGCGCCGTTGCGTGGCTCACGCACCCGCGTCATCGTCGACGCACTCCTTACAAAGGGGAGTTTCCTAATTCCTATAGAAGCTAGGTTCATAATTATTTTGTTGGCTCTATAGGACTTGTTGTTTATTTTATCTTTGTTATTTAGTTGGGTATTCGCTTCGCGAATTCCCGTCTCCTTCGTGGGACAAAATCCTTCTCGTGGAGAGAAGGGGTTGAGGAACGCTACCCTCGTACTTGTAGCATGGTTGTACTGAGGTTGAATCACCCTCGTTTTAAAGTGATTCGGTTAGTGGTTTTGATCAACTAGGTTGATCGGAAAATCCTAACTCGAGAGGGTTAGGTGGTGGTTTTCACCCGGTTTGGGTTTCCACCTAAAAATTCTTGTGTTCTTTGTGTGATTGTTATTTTGTGAAGATTGTTTATTTTCGCATTTTATTACGTCACCCCTCCTCTGTTCTTCATTAAGCTCCTCCAATCCATCCTGGATGCGAGCTCGAGTTCCGTCTAAACACGTCCATATTTGCAATTGACCTGAAATCTAGGACTCAAATTGCAAATGTTAAATAACATGTGTTTTGTTATCATCAAAACAAATGATCGTGGTGCTCTAGCACCAACAATCTCCCCCTTTTTGATGATGACAAAATCGTAAATAATAATGCATAAAAGTCAGGGTGACGTTCAGAGTCCAACGCCTCTGAGATCATCTCGATTGAACCTCTGTTGCATCATATGTAGTCCGAGAAAGATCAAAGGTAAAGGAGCAAGGTGGTGCAAATCCGTGCCTCATTCAACAAATCCAACCACACGGATGGATTCAAATCGACAATCACAACCCAATGGCATCAAAATCTATCCAATTCAACATTTGTGGCACTACCTACGAGCATTTAAAGATGGATGGGTGAGATGGCACCTCGTGGCACCATCCAAGCCGCCCAAATCCACCAGTGCTCCTCCTCCTCATCAAAAAAGCCTTGATCTTAATCGTTGGATTGGCTGAGTGTGTTGTGACCTTAAAATAAAATCTTGACAAAGAAAGCGGCGCAGCATAGTGGTTCAGTGCCCTACGTGAGGAGAGCGACGCGTGCTCGAATATGCATGAGCGGATTAAATTCGTGAAGATTTGGGCTTGGCAAAATTCAGCCACATGATCAAGATCGAGTGGTAGCGGCGATGGCTATGTGGTGACGCCAGGGGTGCTAGATGAAAGCGTTGTGATCACGGGCGCGATCGTACACGTGATCATATGCAGAAGCGTCAGATGCGCTGAACAGGAGATGGCATGCATTCTCGACCCTTCGATCATGATCCAACTAGTCAGAAGCGGCGCCTCTTCGACGAAGGTAACACACGCTTGAATCGACGCTGCCTCTGCACCGTGCAATTAGGATCGAACACTCCTCCTCTCTCCGCGCACCTTTACGGACGTTTAGCTGCAACGTCGTGCGCTTGTGTCACTAAAAGCCCTACATTTAATTTTAAAGTTTTAAAAGGACCCTTTTGCCCCTGCACCTCACCTATAAAAGGGCCACCCCTACCACATATTTCATCATCCCTTCTCTTCTTTTCTCATCCTCTCCAAAGCTCTAAGGAGTTAGTCCCAAACTCGGGATGCTCCTCTAGAGTAAAAAAAAATCAAACTTTTGTCTATCTTCTTACCCCCTTCGTGGAGCATCCCCTTGTTGTCTTATTGCCACTATTCAGGAAGCCGATCCCGTTGCGATGTCGCTCTACTTCGTCCTCTGTCCTCCAACCCCGTTCTCCCTCGTCCAGCATCTCACCACTCTCTTTTGGATCTCCATCAACGTGGCTCATCCTTCAAGCAGCCGTCGAGAAGGATTTTCTCATCCCTATCTTTTTACTACTTTCTAATGTAGTTTTCATTTTGCAAGTAGTTGTAATGACCATATGGTTATGAAATATTGGTTTACACACACTCTCTCTCTTTTCCCTATATTAGTCTCTCTTTCTTTTCTATTGTTTATTCTTTAAATAGAATAGCTAGCGTAGATTAATTTCAACTAGCTAATCTACTTTACGAAAATAATTCCAAACATAATTTTTAATCCAACGTTCGCCTCCCTGTGTTCGACCCGGGACTGACTAGAGTTTCGGTTATAAATTATAAATTTTATTTGGTAGTGGATTTTCTTGCAAATTTTACGACTCGGGTTTTCCAAACTCAAAACTTTTCACAACAAAATCTCACTCATTAGTGCGGTAACCACGTTAACCTCTAGTGGTGTCCCGCCGTGTGGGGTGTCTTAAGGGGTCCCACCTTTCTAACTAGCCAAGTAATTCAAGGGTTGGTCTAACATAGTCCTATTTTGGAGAGCCAGAATTTGGTCTAATTAGGGTTTACACTCTAATGATTATCCTGATTGCTTGTATTATGAGGGTGTGTATTCTCTCATCTATCTTCTCTCTCTCATCTATCAACTTTCTTCTGGTGCATGCAAGGTAGGAGATCTCTAAACCCTAATTTGATGCCACCATTAGAGAGATCCTAGGAGAAGACTTGTTTTCTTTGAATCTAATTCCGAATCCTTTCCCATGGGTAATCACCATGAGGAAAAACTGATTGAGGAGGAGAACTTGGACCCATACTCTTTTGCTTCCCATTATTCCTCCTTTTGTCCCTATCCCAACCCATCCCTTACTCCAACTTCTTCAAGATTGGAGAACTCTCCTCAACACCCGGGGCTTGATTCCCTTACCTACACTTCATATTCCCCAGGAATAGCTAGGCCTACCTCGTCCTTATGGAGTTCCATATGAATCTTTGGATATCAAGGATCTCTACAATCTCGGGAGACACTCTCCCTGTAGGACCAGCACCTAATTGGCATGATCAACTATCTTGAATGGTGTAACCAGACTCATCTCTCCCTTGGTCGAAGATATGCCTCAGAGTCCCAATACCTAGGATATCAATCCTATCTCCAAAATCACTTTGCAGATTATCCCAATTTCACCCAACCCACTCTACCTTCTTATTGGGATAATCCTACACCACCCAACCTAGGATATCAATCCTATCCCCAAAATCACTTTGCAGATTATTCCAATTTCACCCAACTCACTCCACCTTCTTATTGGAATAACCCTACACCACCTAACTAAGGACATGATCCTTTCCCTAGGCATTCAAATCTTGATAATGGATATTCTGATTTAAGTGAGTTAGAAATCATATAAATTATTATCCTCAACCCACTCAAACTCCTGACCATGGCAGTGATCCCGAGGTTATCCAATTGCTCCAAGTGCTCTAGGAGATGAGAGAAGCTAATAAAAGAAATACTGATAACCTGTTGAAGGAGCTTAATAGAATCTGGGAAGCACAACATGATAAACCTGATCCAAGTGTGCCACAAGTTGGTGGTGAGCCACTTAGGGTTGAGGATCCGACCTTAAGCACAACATCTTATTTAGTCACAACCTTTATTTACACCGAGCCCACCCACCAGCCCTGTGATTATCTAGAACAGATCTTACCTAGGCCTACATATGAACTAACAGACAATTCTAATGTCCTAAAGACTGACTCTGAAATGAATGACAAATCTATGGAAGGGACACCTGATGGGGTCCTTGGAACTGATTATGACACATTTGGAGTTGAATAATTTGGAAACCCCATCTTGGAAAATGATGAGGAAAATGTTGTAATCCCTAAGATTGATTCTCAATCTAAAAATCCTGAATCTTGGGATATAACGTATGTTCAAGGAATCCAATTTACATTATCTGAGAACCATGTTGAGATTGAGGAGGAAGACTCACTCGAGGATTTAAATCTTGATTGAGGCCCTAAATTACAATCATTTTATTTTGAGGAATAAATCTCTAGTGGGCCTGAGTATGAGTCCTTTATGTTAAAATATGCACAATTGGACCTTGCGGATGATTGGATTTGGACATCTCGAAAAATTTGGGAGAATCAAAACAAGATGAAGATTATAAACAAACAAAAGATCCCCCTTAAGAGGATAGAGGGATTAAGGACAGTGATACTCCCAACGAGGTTCATTTGGATGGTTCTGATATGATTTTGTCTGAGGATTATGATGATCATATGTGCTTGGATGATTTGATTATGATATCTAGATTCGGCAATACTGATTATTCTGAGATATTCCATATAGAAGCCGGATCTGCTTTCACTTCTGTATCAACTGATTCTCACCCTTCTCTTCCCATCCACCAGAGTCCAGAGGAAAACCCTAATTCTACATTTCCCCCTCCTAATAACACTACATTTTATAATGTTAATTCTGCCAAAAGGGGTCGGTCTTAAGGGTAAAATACACAGAAGACACATCATAAATAGGAGTGGGAGCATTGCATGGATCGCACATCAAGATTACTTATAGTGCATTATTAATGGTCATGTGTACAGGTGCATGTCAAAACAGGTCTCAGATGAGCGATCGGATTGCACGGATGGATTTAGAGCGACGAACGGAGTCCAACAGACTCGAAATCAGCCAAATTCGACATTCGAAGCTCCCTTTATCGGCTTAAGAAGTTCTAGTTATTGATCATCATATCAACGACCCACAGCGCGCCACATGGAGCCGCCCATGCACCCTTCATCGCACGGCACCACTTTAATTCGTCCGATCTCCGATCGGACGGCTGAAAATCACTCTCACCCACGCTCTTTGTGTCTACGTGCCCGACCTCACATGAAGATCCAACCGTTGGATCCCCATCCAATGGTCGGTAGCAGCCACACCCAATCTTCTCCGCGCGACCATTCGCAAGGGCAGCGCAGCTGTCGCGCCCCCACAACATGCCCTCAAGGCACGCGTTCAAAGCGCCCGCAGTGGGATTAAGCACAGAAATCGGTTGCGTGACCAGATTGGACCGCCCGATCACCATCGAGCGGCCGCGGCAGCGCCACGCGGCGCAATCAGGCGCGTTCGGCCGAACGTGTGTGATGATGCGTGAGCAGCGCGCACCTCAGCAGCAATCCGCAAGCGCACCCCCCCACGTGATCTCAGCCGTCTGATCTCTGATCGGACAACCCTCAAGACGCACACACGGATCGCGTGTGAAGAAGAACGGGCGCACACGTGAGACTGTTGGGCAGGGGGCTTCACCGACACTTTTAGCATGGGTTTAGCGATGTCCCCGACCTCGCTAAAGCCCATACTTAAATTAGAAACCCCTTCTTCCTATATAAACCCCTCCCAACCACCCATGCAAAGCATTCAATTCACTTAGCAAGTGTTGTATTCCCCTCCTAGCCTCCTTTAGCATCTCTTGTAGCCAATGGAGTCGAGGAGCTACCGACGAAGCCTCCTTCCAGTGCCGTGGCCGCCTCGCCGTCTCCCCTCTCTCTCTTTCTCTTCCTTTCCTCTAGCTTTACTTTCCTTTTGCTTAAGCATTTAGCTACTGTTGTATTTGTAAAACTTGAATTTCATTTTTAATATAGTGTTGATGTTATTCTCCATCTTGATTTAAGTGATTGCTATGATTTAAAAGACTCTAACCCTACTTTCTCTCTCTCTCTCTCTCACTCGCTTTTCTCCCACGTCTTCTCGCAAGCAAAAACCTATCATTTCCGTGACACTAAGTGACAAGAAAAATTCGATTTCCACGCCTCCTTGAGATCGACACTTGGACTCACGTTCGTTTTTTCATTTAAAACCGACGTTGCGAATGCAAACTATAACGATCCTTTTAAACAAACACATCCGTAGCACGTTAGTTTTTAGCACCGTTGCCGGGGAGGCAACAAATTTATTTTGTCACTTCCATGTTACATCCATGCTCACATCATCTAACGCATTTTCTCCTTCTACTTGATGGTTGCAGGAACTCGGCGCTTGGACGGCGAAGTAGTGCAACTCTTGACGATAGAGATGGAGTAAGCGCAGTAAGGATCGATTGTGAGTAATTCTTCACCCGTGGTTGTTTGTTTGCCTTAAAAAAATCTAAAAAAAA
Organism: Thalassia testudinum; assembly: GCA_037157565.1. NCBI lineage: Eukaryota > Viridiplantae > Streptophyta > Magnoliopsida > Alismatales > Hydrocharitaceae > Thalassia > Thalassia testudinum. Next base: position 14,658,143 of record JAZHRO010000015.1, on the reverse strand, counting down.
TTGTAAAATCGAAAAAAATTGGCGTGGTGCATGATTGCCTGATCTACATCCTCAATGCATCATCCAACAAAAAAATATATAGTCTAACATTCTTAATGATCTAACCTTTTTGGAGTGTTCTTTCTTTTTGAGTGGTGTTTACGAAGCCACTTTGAATTAACATGGGCTGCACCACTCACCCCTAAAATCAACTCATCTGATAGAAGTTGCATGAACACTAGGATGAACACTTTAGGGTTTTAGAGCCTCTTCACATCAAAGGAAATCTACTCTCACCAATTGTGTGCAAAACTTGGCGTGCCCACTTGAAACTTGTTTGAAAACATTAAGACATCAACCCTAAAAGACACGAAAGTAAGGACAAACACTAAAAGATACCACATCTTAAAATCCTTGCTTGAAAACCATGTTTTGATAGGATTACACACATTGGAATTGGAAAACTAAGAGTCACCACCCCAATCAACGTCTCATCACATAATCCAAGCACAAGCACTGTCCTAGCCCCATTAAATAGAGTAGACGTGCCCTAGGCAAGACTGGGTTAATTCTCAAGAGGTGTGGTTTTGTTCGCTAGGCACTTGGCTTTCATTCCCTTAGTAGAATCTGGTGACTAGGCTGTGGGGAAGTGTCAAACAACCGCGGTTGTGGGGTCTACGAAACCGGCGGTGCAAGCCAAAGGAAGAACCTTCCCTACAATCCTCTCGTAATCAACCTGGCCAGATTAGCTTTGGGAAGGGTAGTCCAGTGCTTACAGACTTGATCGCTCCTTTGGAGATTTCTAGGTCCCTTAAGGAATACACCCTAAGGACTAGGCTTGTTTTCTTGGTTGTGCACACACACTTCTCGCATCTGTCGCCCTCTGCATCCCCTCCTAGTCTTCTCTAGTATACACACAGGAGACGATTACTTCATCCCGAGTTGTTTGTTCTCGGACGGGAATCCAGGAGACCTGACTTTGCTAGAAACATGGCTGAACCTAGATTAGATGAGGTTGAGGACCAACCCCCACCAGACACAATGGCCATCATCCAGGCCCAAATCAACGCAAACCAACGACTGCAGCAGCAACAGATCCACACTATCATGCAAGCCCGCCGAACACTGGTTGCAGAACCCACAGGGGCAACCACCACCGCCTTTCCAGGACCCGCAAGGACAACCACCACTTAATCCACCACCATTCCAGGACCAACCTAGGCCCTTCTGTGACTTCTACAATCCTTCTGCGATTCGGATTGAGCCACACCTTAGGATCCCTGAAAGGGGAGATGATTTTGAGCTGAAACCAAACGTTCTGAGTCTGATTCAGAGCCACTTCCATGGAAGCTCAAATGAGGACCCTTTCCAGCACCTAGAGGATCTTGACCGAATTGCCTGGACTGTAAAACCTAGGAACATTAGCCTAGACATTGTTTTGATTAAGATGTTCCCGTTCTCGCTGAGAGACAAAGCATCTCACTAGCTTAGAACCCTAGGAAGACCCATCACCACCTGGGAAGAACCGAGGCATGCATTCTTAAAGAAATTCTTCCCCATAGGAAAAACCAATGCCCTCAGAAGAGCCATTACTACCTTTACACTCCAGGGCGGGGAACAGTTCCATGTGGTGTGGGAAAGATTCAATGAACTATTGAGGAAATGCCCACACCACGAAGTACCAAGGTGGCAATTGGCCCAGATCTTTTACCACGATTTGGAGAACAACCTTCGGAACTTTGTCGATGCCTCATGCGGGGGAAACTTCCTGAACAAACACGAGGAGAGCGTGTTTTAGCTCTTTGAGTCGATGAGCGAAAATTCGCTCAACAATGCCTCCATGACCTAGTTTAGTCGATCCAGTCAACCCTGTGGTGGGATTTATGAGGTATAAGCAAATTCTGGAATGGTTGACATGGGTATCATTGCCAAGAAATTAGATTGAGTGGAATTGGTAGATAAAAAGATAGATGAACTATTGAACCAAACCAAGAACCTGTTACAAACCCTCTCCCTAGCAAAGGGAGCTCACAATGTTGACCTGGTCCAACCACTAAGCCAAATGACCCTGGAATAACCCCTGACCACGTTCTAGGGGGGGACCTTTGCTCCCTCAACCCTTGATTATTCTCTTCCCTCTCCCTCGACATCTGCTATCTTTGAAGAGGTACAGGCTATCCAAGGTTATTCCAAACCTAACCCTTTCTCCAACACTTACAACACTGGCTGGCGTAATCACCCAAACTTTGCTTGGACAAACCAGAAACCGCCTCAATTTCAGAACCAGCCCAGGCCAAACCTGCCCCCTATTATCAAGGACCACCAGTTAGACCCCCTTATAATCCGAATAGGACGGTCCCTCCCCCACAAAAGCAAATGGACACCCTGATCCCTCCCCCACAAAAGCAAATGGACAACCTGATAAAAATGATGCCTGAAATGAACCAAAAACACCAGGAGGAAATGGCTTTAGTGAAGTGACAGTTAAGCCAGCTGTTGGACTGTAAACAACAAGGATCCCTACCTCCCCAACCACAACCGAACCTGCGAAACATGATTAACAGAGGCCCCAATTCGCAAGTGTTCCAAGGCAATCTCGGGCAAGCTCACATGGTCCAGCCCACCCCACAAACACCCCTTGGGTTTGGTGCTTCTTCTTCCTCGTCTTCTCAAGGATCAACCTATGGTCCCAATGCCTCTGCAAATGTGGTAACCTTGAGAAGCGGCACCAAAACCCAGGATCCTAAATGGCCGACTCCTCCCGTGACTTCACCCTCTGAAATACCCGACTCAGAAGAAGCATAGGAAAAACCCAAGGACCCAGAAATAGACCCTATCCACATTCAAACACCATATCCCGAGTCCTTGGAGACAATCAAGAAAAAGAAAAGTGTTATGGAAACTGAGGAGCTTTTGGAGATCTTTAAGCAGGTTCAGATTAATATTCTGCTCCTCGAAGCCGTTAAGTACATTCCGGCTTACACCAAGTTCCTAAAGGATGCCTGTACACTAAAACGTAAGTCAAGACCTCAAGCACCTTGGCAGGTTGTGCTCTCAGAGCAAGCAAGTTCCATGATATCAAGCAACCTTTCACTCAAGTGAACTGACTCAGGAGCACCCCTGATATCCTGCAATATCGGGGACATGACATTTGATAGAGCGCTCCTGGACTTAGGTGCTTCCATCAATCTGATTTCTACAACCCTGTACCACCAATTTGGATTCGGAGAGTTGACGCCCACACCTGTTACCATCCAGTTGATTGATAGATCTGTGAAAACCCCAAACGGGGTTGTCGAGGACGTAATTGTGCGGGTCAAGGACTTTTATTTTCTGGTCGACTTCTTGGTGCTCGACATGGAAGTCCCTGAATAACTACAGAACACACCCATCATCCTAGGCAGACCCTTCTTAGCTACGGCTAAGGCAAACATCGATTGTGACACGGGATGTATGGAAATCGCTTTCGGAGATAAGAAGATGTAGTTGGATATCTTCCGGGCGACCAAGTCTTTTGATTGAGACTGTATCGAGGAACATGATGACGTGGAGCCTTTGGTCGAGGAATGCCTCACCCTTAGTTCTGTCTCGGACTACTAATTCTGTAACAACTGTTATGACCCATCACCATCTATGCCCATGGACCTTTGTAGGGCTGATTACCATCAACCAACACCATTCGAGCAAATTGATGTTAATCAACTCCCGCCTTTCCCCTTTCCATCAAACATTGTTCCACCCACACCTGAACTGAAGCTACTACCCGAGAATCTCAAGTATGTCTTCTTGGGACCTGACCAGACCTTCCCCGTAATTATCAATGCCAACCTAACTAAGGATCAGGAACTTAGATTGACAGCGACCCTATCAGAACACAGGGCTGCCATTGGTTGGACTATTTTAGATTTGAGAGGAATTAGCCCCACCTATTGTACCCACAAGATCTACCTAGAAGATGGGGCACGACCCTCTCGTCAGATGCAGAGACGGTTAAACCCAAATATGCGGGAAGTCGTTAAGAAGGAAATTATGAAATGGCTTGATGCCGACATCATCTATCCCATCTCCGATAGCCCCTGGGTGAGCCTCACTCAAGTGGTTCCGAAGAAAGTCGGGCTCACCGTTGTCACCAATGAGTGTGGCAAATCCATCCCCACCCGCACCACCACTGCATGGCGGGTGTGTATTGATTACAGGAAGCTCAATGAAGCAACCAAGAAAGATCATTTCCCCTGCCATCATCGACCAGATTCTTAAAAGATTGGCATGGCATAAGTATTTTTGCTTCCTGGATGGATATTTTGGATATAACCAAGTCGCAGTTGCTCCTGAAGATCAAGAGAAGACCACATTCACTTGCCCGTACGGCACGTTTGCATTCTGTCGTATGCCATTCGGGTTATGCAACGCACCCGCTACCTTTCAGAGTTGCATGCTAGCCATCTTTTCAGAGATGGTGGGTGACTACCAGGAGGTCTTTATGGATGATTTCACCGTATTTGGGAATTCATTCGACCACTATTTGAGCAACTTAGAGAAAATCCTGAAACGATGTATCGAGGCTAATTTGGTGTTAAGTTGGGAAAAGAGCCATTTCATGGTTCAAGAGGAATTATCCTCGGTCACATCGTATCACATAGGGGCATTGAGGTGGATCGAGCTAAAGTTGATTTGATTTCCAAACTTCCTCCGCCTAGCTCGGTTCAATAAATCCGTTCGTTCCTTGGACACGTTGGCTTCCACCGAAGGTTCATCAAAGACTTCTCCAAGCTTTCCAAACCCTTGACCGACCTTCTGGACAATGATGCCCTATTCCACATGACCTCTGATTTCATCCAAGCTTATCACACCCTTAGGGACTTAGTCTCCATAGCACCTGTACTTTAGCCCCTGGACTGGTCCCAGGATTTTGAGATCATGTGTGATGCATCAGACTTTGCCATAGGCATCATCCTAGGATAGAGACAAGATAAGAAACCTGTGGTGATCTACTATGCGAGCAAGCCGTTGGACGAGGCCCAACGAAATTATACGGCCACAGAGAAAGAACTGCTCGGTCTAGTTTTTGGACTCGAAAAGTTCAGATCTTACCTTCTGGAATCCCACGTGACCATCTATATGGACCATTCGGCCATCCGGCATCTATTGGCTAAAAAGGATGCGAAGCCCAAGCTCATCAGATGGATCCTGCTCTTGCAGGAATTTGACCTGGAAATCCGCGACAAAATCGGATCAAAGAATGTGGTGGCCGACCACCTATCCAGACTCCACCTAGACCACATTGGGCCCTCCCTGCCTTTATCCGACACCTTTCTCGATGAACAAATTCTGGCTGTGCAAAATAAGAAACTACCTTAGTATGCCGACTATGTCAACTGCCTAATTGTAGGACAGACCCCGCACAGCTGGTCCAGACAGCAATGGGATAAGTTCTTGGCTGAGGCTAAGTACTATTTTTGGGATGATCCCATTCTGTTTCGCCTCTGTGCTGACCAGATCATCGGGAGGTGTATCCTAGAGGACGAAGTTCTGAGTGTGCTATCTTTTTGTCACGACCAAGCTTGCGGTGGCCACTTCTCAGGAGAGAAAACGGCTGCAAAGGTTTTGCAGTCCGGATTTTACTGGCCTTCCTTATTTAAGGATGCACACAACTTGTCTAAGACTTGCTCTCGCTGCCAGACTCTAGGGACCATGACCAGAAAAGACATGATGCCGCTCCAACCCATGTTGATCGTCGAGATCTTTGATGTTTGGGGTATTGATTTTATGGGCCCCTTCCCACCATCCAACGACTTTGAATACATCTTAGTCTCTGTAGACTATGTCTCCAAATGGATTGAAGCCGTAGCCACCCGCCAATGCGATCATAAGGCTGTTATGAACTTTGTTAAGCAGAACATCTTTTCCCGATTTGGAATACTAAAGGCCATGATCAATGATGGTGGAAGTCATTTCATCCACACCCAATTCCGTGCCCTACTCAGAAAATACGGGGTTAACCACCGCATTACTACCCCGTATCATCCGCAAACAAATGGGCAGACCGAGGTCTCAAACAGGTAGATCAAGAATATTCTACAGAAGACTGTGAGACCTGACAGGAAGGACTGGTCCGCACGACTGGATGATACCCTGTGGGCGTACTGGACCGCTTTCAAAACCCCGATAGGCATGTCACCTTATCGCCTGGTCTTTGGCAAAGGTTGCCACCTTCTTGTAGAGCTGGAACACCGAGCTTACTGGGCCGTCAAGCAGTGTAACATGGATCCCAGTTAGCCAGTGCGCAGACGATGCTCCAACTCTCTGAGCTCGAGGAAATTCGTCGGGACACCTTTGAGAATAGTTGGCTGTACAAGGAGAAAATGAAAGCCGTCCACGATCGACTCATCCATAGAATGACCTTCGAGCCTAACCAGTAAGTTTGACTTTTTGACGCCGACTAAAACTCTTTCCAGGGAAGCTCAGGTCCAAGTGGACAGGATCATTTAGGGTAGTAAAGCCCTACTCCAATGGGGCAGTTGAAATCGTAGATCCGAATACTAGGATACTTTCACAGTCAATGGCCAGAGATTGAAACACTTCCTCGCCTAGGTTCCCCCAAAGGAGGTTATCACCCTCATTGAGGGATGACATGAAGCACCGCCCAGCTGGAGGCATTAAACCCAGCGCTTCCTGGGAGGCAACCCAGAAGATTCAAACTGATCTGCTATTTTACTTCACTCAGGTAATATCTTTTTTGACCCATGTTGCATCCATGTATTTGTCAATGAGGACATTGTCCAACTTAAGTATGGGGGGGTGGTAAATTGCATGATTCTGAGTTCATTTAATCGGTCTGAATAAGAATAAAAAAAAATTGAATCTAGGAAGAAAAAACTTAGGCATTAGGAATTTGTCAACAATGGGAAATAATACGAAAAGAACTTGAACATTAAGACTTTTCAGGCTTCAGGCTTAATCAGCCTTGGTGTCCGTTAAAATATGGATTTAGCTTCAAATCCTTATAACCTTAATTTATTCCAATCCACCAATAAAATAAGGTGATAAGTCTACGACTTATCAACTCGCCCTCTAACTCAGAGGGACTCTTAATCTAAGCATTTGCACACATTTTTGCACAGACTCACTCCTCGGAGATTCTGACAGAAATTGGGTAGCTAATGAACCTTCTAGGGTGGTATGGTGGCAAGTTGTTGTGGGTAACAACCCATTGGAAGGTTGTCCAGAGCCCAACCACAGGACCACCTTCTTTTTATTGCCTCTAGGTAAATTTGAGATTAGGGAAGCCACCTATTGAAAAAGAAGAAGAAGAAAAAAAGAACAAAATAAGCTACACTTCACCGCATGAGTATGGTTGGCAAGTGATTGTGGGTAACAGCCCATTGGTTGGTTGTCCAGAACCCAGCTCATTAAATGCACAAAATGACCCAAAACACTTAAGGAAGAAGCGGGGAAGTAGAGCAAGCCGGGGAGATATACACTGGAAAAATCCTTGTGTTGACCCCAAGTAGAACAAAAGTATGGAAAAAGCTACTGATCGGACAAATACACCTTTAGTTAAAACACTTCCTTTCCCGGTCATCTAGGAGCGTAGAAACCCGAAGTCTGTCTAAATTACCATTGAGTGAGTCTATCACAATCTTCACACCAAGATGCTTAGCACATAGAGTCCTTTCCAAGTTTTGGGTGGGTTGGGTAGCCGTAAATAGTTACCAACACACTCTTAACTCCAAAGATCTAAAAATGAGAAAAAAAATGAAAAAGAAAAATATATATGCTTTAAAGCAAGGATTCAGGCGATTCATATTTTGGCAAACACCTGAGCACTGTTTAGTTTCTGTAGATCAAGATCTTAGTATATTTCCTCCTACTGACAAGTAACAAAATGTCTAAGTAATTACTTCTTGGATTCTGATTGAGAATAAGGGACTAGCAAGGTGTAAGCATGGGGGTATGATAACACTACATTTTACAATGTTAATTCTGCCAAAAGGGGTCGATCTTAAGGGTAAAATGCATAGAAGACACATCATAAATAGAAATGGGAGTATTGCATGCATCGCACATCAAGATTACTTATAGTGCATTATTAATGGCCATGTGTACAAGTGCATATCAAAATAGGTCTCAGATGAGCGATCGGACCGCACGGATGGATTCAGAGCCACAAACAGAGTCCAACGGACTTGAAATCAACCAAATCCGACATTCGGAGCTCCCTTTATCGGCTTAAGAAGTTCTGGTCGTTGATCATCAGATCAACGATCCACAGTGCACCATGTGAAGCCGCCCTCACGCCCTTCATCGCTCGGCACCACTTTAAGCCGTTCGATCTCTAATTGGATGACTGAAAATCACGCTCGCCCGCGCTCTCCGCATCTACGCACCCGACCTCACACGAAGATCCGACCGTTGGATCCTTTTCCAACGATAGGTAGCAGTCGGGCCCAATCTTCTCCGTGTGACCAGTCGCGAGGGCAGCGTAGCGGTTGCGCCCCCTCAACACGCCCTCAAGGCGTGCATTCAAAGTGCCTGCAATGGGATTAAGTGCAGAAATCGACCGTGCGACCAGATTAGACCGCCCGATCACCATCGAGCGGCCGCGGCAGCGCCACGCGACGCAATCAGGCGTGTTCGGCCGAATACGTGTGATGACGCGCGAGCAGCGCGCACCTCAGCAGCAATCCACGAGAGCACCCCCTGTGTGATCTCAGATCGGACGGCCCTTATGACGCGGACACAGATCGCGTGTGAAGAAGAACGGGCGCGCACGTGAGACTGTTGGGCAGGGGGCTTCACCGACGCTTTTAGCATGGGTTTAGCGATGTCCCCAACGTCGCTAAAGCCCATACTTAAATTAGAAACCCCTTCTTCCTATATAAACCCCTCCCAACCACCCATGTAAAGCATTCAATTCACTTAGCAAGTGTTGTATTCCCTCCTAGCCTCCTTTAGCATCTCTTGTTGCCAACGGAGTCGAGGAGCCGCCGACGGAGCCTCCTTCCAGCACCGTGGCCGCCTCACCATCTTCCTTCTCTATCTCTTTCTCTCCCTTTCCTCTAGCTTTACTTTCCTTTTGTTTAAGCAGTTAGCTACTGTTTTATTTGTAAAACTTGAATTGCATGTTTAATATAGTGTTGATGTTATTCTCCATCTTGATTTAAGTGATTGCTATGATTTAAAAGACTCTAACCCTACTTTCTCTCTCTCTCTTTCTCTCTCTCTTTCTCTCTCTCACTAGTTTTTCTCCCACATCTTCTTGCAAGCAAAAACCCATCATTTCCGTGACACTAAGTGACAAGAAAAATCCGATTTTCACGCCTTCCTGAGATCGACACTTGGACTCACGTCTGTTTCTTCATTTAAAATCGACGTTGCGAATGCAAACTATAACGATCATTTTAAACAAATACATCCGTAGCATGTCACCTCCTGACTCTAATCCCCAACATCTTGAGATTGAACAAGACAAACAATCCCCCTATGAAAGAGATGTTCAAGAAATTACAAAATTATTGGGGATGACTTATGATGATTTACCTGAGGAAGCAAAGAATTCATCTGAATCTTGGAATTTCAAGGAACTTAATTTGATTGATAAGAAATAGGAAGACACTACCTCAGAAGATGTAGTTCAAGACAAAGCCAATTGAGGTTGAACTTATAATCCTACTAATCAAAATGGATGGCTTGATTCTAAGAGTGAGACAAATTGATGGGAACACTATCATGAGCCATAACTAGCTCAATTTGGTCTGATATAGTCATTAAAAGCTCCTACATAACCCTCAGAGGGTCATATAAGCATATTGTTCTATTTTGAGAAGATAAGAAACAAGGGTTATTTCTACAATTCTAACCGCATTTCACAAATACAGAATAACCACGGGATATTTCAGGAGTTTATTAAAGGTCATATGGCCATTAATGTCTAATAAGTGGGTCCATGCAAACAGTAATAGGTTTTCACGCATTTCAAAAATTAAATGACATCTGAAACCTTAAAAACACACTCACTTCATTCACTAAGGCTCTGGTCAAGATAAAATTTACCTAAACCCTTTAAAATTCATAGAAAATATTCTATAGGGTTTGATATCTTTAATTTGACCATCAGAGCCTATTTTAACCTGAAATAGAGTCACAGATAGAAAGTTGCCATAATTTGGGCTTCTACGTAATTTACGTAGTCAAACTTGGTCAAAACCTAAATCCGACCTCACTATTAAATTCCTTGGGTCCAAATAAGGTTTGTACCAAAATTTGGGTCCAATATGAGATTATTTCGACCTAGTTTGCATTTTGGTCAAAGTCTGACTCTTATTCTCTCAAATAGCCCCTCAGCTTTGAAAATTCTTACAAAAAGCCCCCCATTTGGAAATTCTTGCAAATAGCCCTTCATCTTCTTCATAAATCGGTCCTTGCCGCCATTGGAGGTCAACCGACCTCCAGGTAGGCTTTGACCGACTCAAATCCCACGCAGTGGCAATCAAATCCCACCAAATTTGGTGGGATTGATGTTCACACATAGGAAAACCTATTAGGATTGATTCTAATTCCTAAAATCCACTGATTCGTGCATGCGAACCCACGAAATCAGTGGGATTCTTCTTGAATCCTAAGCAAGATTTGAGCTTGTTTCCTATTCTTCAAGCTCCCTTGAGCTTATAAAAGACCTCCCATGTCATTCCTCACATCCTTACGAGAATTAGAGCCAAGAAACCCCTCTTCTTCCTCAACCTCTAGCTCGCTCTACCTCGCTCCGGCGACTCTCCACCTCCAATCTCTTCGCCGGCCACCACATACAATAGGCGGTTAGATCTCCTTCCCCACATCTTTCTGCACCTCACCATACCAGCGAGGTGCTTCCTAACCCTCCATTGTCGCCGGTCGCCGATCCCTCTCATCGGAGCATTCATCTCCTCCGACGCCAGCCACACTAGACACGGCGCTTCCTCCGTCTCCTTTCATCTAATAGCCACTCTTATCGATCCCTCGATCTCTACTAATCATCCCAACAACTCTAGACATTCGCTTCAACTTCTGATGCACCTGATCCACCTCCATCTTCCACCTCGCTGGCATACCTTCGGCGAGCCCTAGCATCCACCACAGCCCACCAAATCGCCGGTTGTTGAGCTCCACACCATCGCCTCAACTCACCGACCAAAACCCCTCAAGAAATTAAGGGGATTGATCACTTATCTGCCACACTGAACAACGCCTCCTTTACGCCACTCGCTTAAGGTCATCAAACCTCCACACTTGCCCTCTCGCCACTCCACGCACACCACCATACTCGCCGATCCATGGCGAAGCTTCTGAACCATTCTAACGCGGTCGAGAGGCCTTTTTCTTGTTTTCAGGTTCAAAGGGATACACCGCCATTACTGAAGCTTCTTCAAGCAAGCTCAAAGCGTGGTTCTTGTAGCGTTTGCTCCAGGCATTCGCTCCAGGAGAAGCGGATTCAGCCCAGAAATCTACCCATAAGGTCAATTGGGAGCATTAACTACTCTAAAGACTCCAATTGAACAACGTTTGATGCCTGCTGCTGCACGCAAAGGAGACGAGGATTTTAGTCCCACCTCGGAAGTCACTGAAGCCTCAGCAGCAAATAAAGTGATTTTGTGTTCTTGACCCCTCGCCCAAGACATGGGGTTCGGGTCCCCACGCATGCCTTGCCTGCCATTCACGCAGGCGGGTCTGGCCCAGATTCGGTTACTGTTCCTACTCGATTACTCGGTTAACCTCAGGTCTTTTTGAGAGAAAAGAGAAAGAAATAGAGAGAGGGCAGGGGGGGTTTTTGCCCTTTGTGCCTCTGCTCTCAACACTTAGTCTCTAAGAGGCTTTTGTGCCTCTCACTGAGGCTTGAAGAAAAAGAGAGGCCTTTGCCTCTGTTGCTGGTTCTAGGCTACTGTTGCATCATTGAGATACTAACTGACGTAGAAATTGGTTGATATTGACTGTTCAAATATTTCAAGTAATTGTGATTAAATTGTATAGGGTTAATTTGGTGATTCAAATCACCATTGTAACCTATTATTTTTGCACATTGACATTTGGATCTATTGATATATTATTTTGAATTGTTCTTTTGATCTTAATTGCTTATATTTTGCTTATATTTGTGATTAGTGGATTTAATTGCCATTGTTGCTCCCTGCGAACAATCTTGGACTTTTTTGAGTTATAAATTTAGGTGTTTAATGCGATTTTGTCATATACTACAACGCATTTCTTAAACAACGATGATTTCATGTTAACACGAATTATGATGAGCATGAGATTATTTTTGATGATGATGAGATAATATTTGACGAGGATTTTAGTGAATTCTACATGGATTTTCCAATCCCACAAGCTCTACCTTTATCCTAGTATGACCCGGAGCCCGAAGAATTCATGATTTTTGACATCAAACACCATTACAGGGATCCTTATGATTCTAATTTTGAATTAGACTTAGATGTTAATCATAATTTCAATCCACCTCCTCCGCAACCTCTCCTTGAATTATGGAATTGGATTGATGAGCAGGCTTCGCATCATGAACCTCATTTCGGTTGTCCTCATCTTTCTGGCCCTATGCTACACTTTAGATTAGAAAAATGCTTCGTAGTAGGGCTACACCATGTACTCGTGGATTGTTTCCATTATTTCTTCTCTTAACAGGGTCTCATCCATGTTTTCACTTCACATTCTTTCTCCTATAGGAACAAATCAATCATCTTCTATGTTTATAATTTCAAAACGTACACTATTAATCAAAATGTATTCTTCTTAGGTATTGCCACTGATGGAAGGGTTCTTTCGCCTTCAATATCTTCACCAATGACTTCCATGATTCTTGATTGCTGCATTATGATATAATTCATTATATCTCCTTTTAATAATCTTTGAGTTCCGTAAGTCTTTAAATTTCTAAACTATTTGTTACTGATTGTAAATTAATAATTGCGTGATGCAAAATATGTATAGATTGTTCTTTTTTACCTCACTACAGAGACCCTTCTCAGCATTTTCACGCCTACCAACATCTGCTCCCTCCTGCAATTATATGAAATGCATTCAATTATTAATTTCATTGAACATGTTACGGTTTCCCTAAAAAAATCATGTAATGGATTGACACCCTCATTTTTGTAGATTGTAGTCCTCACCTCCTGCACTTGATCCTTACATGATGCCAAATCTTTCTCACAACCTCCTTTCTGCAAACTGCTTGCCATCTCGCTCTCCTTTGATGTTTACAAACCACTATTTAGTACACCACTAGAAAACATTCCATTCACTACTAAAGCATGACTTCTTACCATCTTTGAACCCAATGCTAAGTTATCCTTTGGACTCTCAATGATGCACATTAGATCCTGCGCAATGTACTGGTAATATATGTTCAGCATTTATATCATTGCAAGAATCTTCCTGACTACAGGCAAATTCTTGTAACTTCTTCTATGACTTACAGTCAGATGGATTGACCCATCGCTCCCACCAACTCTAAAACTACTATTCAACTTCTCGTTCTGGACCGACGTATTCTCTGATGCATTCATATGCCTCTCTAAATCTTGAAGCTTCATTTGTAATTTTCACAATGAATTATTAGAACAATGTCATAGTTGGCAATTCAACATTCAAGTACACGTTTTCAATGGAATATAATCTTACAAGCCTTGATGCAATCGACGTAGGTGCGAGGTATATCTTTGCTACTTCGTAATAGTCCATCATAACATATTGTCTTTTCAAGTTATCGTATATTCTGGTTGTTTGGGCTTCCTCAAGCTTCAATCCAATGTTCCCCTTCTCCGAGAACACTATTCTTTTCTTCATGTCTTCATTCTCTTCCTTTATTGATGCAACCTAACTGAAATGGTTCCTTCCTATTGAAGTTGGAATCAAGTGATACATGCACACCCAACATGTGCATAATTCTTGATACATGTCTTGTGTATTCCCATCTTTGAACCAATGGGAATGCTACTACATTATCTACCTTCGTTAGATTGAACATCTCCAATGCCCACACATGTAATTTCACAATTTTTCATCTTAATGACTAAATAGAAATCCTTGATTTTGTTACTAAATCATTACAAAACTATAAAACTTACAATCATAATGGTCGTGCCCCCCTTTAGGTATCCCTACTTTGCCCCATGTTTATCTTTCATCTTCTTTGCCATGCCACCAAAGCCCTCAAGAATTAGGGAATGAATGGGTCCTGCCCAATTATACTTCCCAATCGCTTCAATGTCCTCAATATACTTGAATAGCTGTGGGTCAATGTATTGGTTTCCATGGGAAAATAGGAAACCTCCAAACAGTACGACTATTAATAACCTCACTTGATCGTGAAGGCCTTCCTTGTCATCCAAATCTCCATCATATTGATTAGCTAACCTTGCAAGCCCTGTTTTAGCCATTCTGACTGTTGGGTCACCACCCCTGAAATATTGTCCCCTGAATTTCGTTATAGGAACTATCCTCGATTCAATCGTGTACTAGGTGCGCTCCCCTTCCATTTGGGATTCCAGTAATCTTGGACACATATTCAATTGTTAAATGAAGTACACGTCCACCAATTAGAAAGCCATTCTCCTTGCTGCTATAAACACTCAGAAGGTCTGAGCATAGCCTCATGTCTTTCTTTAGATAGGTGCACAAAGCAAAATACCAAAAAATAGTCTTCTTGAATTCAACCTTAACCTTCTCACAACATCGGTGATATGCCTTTGTGAATTTCTTTAGAGAGGATCAGCATGATATGATACCTTTGTCCTTCTCCCTTATCGTTCATACTCATGAATCCATTTTGTTAGTATTGCTGATTTAGATACAAACATGCAATGTCATATCTAATTTTTTCATATGTTCGGACAGATTACATAATGTCATTCGAGTTGCTGTCATCAGCATTAATGTTCGTCTTCCTCTTCCTCTTTGTCGTTGATACTTCCCTATCTTCCTTTCCCATGCTCCTGTTTCATTTTAGACATTCTTAATAACATAATTCTAACATTCATTTGAACATCGAATTAATGCTATTCTCACAACTTCATTACCTTACAAACTGAATCTTCAATCTCCATGGTGCTAGTGATGATGCAAAACTATTACAACATTTACATAAACCTTGTAATCAATGAATCATGTCATCAAATATGTTCTCATTTGTTATCGATGAGGACTCTTTTAGAACTCATTCCTTCTTTTCGAATGTGATATTCACAACTTATCTGTTGCATGCTTGTTTTCATGGGAATTTTAGAACATTCGATCTTGTACTCATAACTCCCCCCTCCTAAATATGTCACATGCATTTCAATCTTAAGTTTACGTATGTACTCCCCGTAGGTTAATTTGCAATGTTCAAAACAATCCCCTCTTATTGAACCTACTCTTGCTCAAATGTGCTTGTAATTTACATTCCATGCATATTAATGAGACCACATTTGTGGGCTAATTAAATACATAAATGCCTAGTTATTAGATTAATGTTTACATATATATAGTAGACTTTTCTATGTAAATAGTTTAGCTTATAAAATTATTTGCATGCATATTTCATACATTACATGCGTATATAAATATAATTAACGATAGTATACATTAGAATTTAAGTAGATTAGATTATACTTTAGTTGACATGACATACATTACTTACAAAAATAAGATTTAACATTCTTTTGAATTTTTATATAAACAACCAATCTTTCTTATCTTTCTTTGCAGGACCCATCGCTTCAACGCACCGCCTCCAAAGCCACCGCCTGCTGCTGTCGTTGGAGAAGGGCGAAGATTTTGGGAGAGAACAGAATGAGTGAGAGAGAATCGCAACAGAGGATACATTTAAAAGGGAAAGAAACCACTGTAACGACCCGGTTCCCGAGTCCCTACGAGACACAAGAATCGGACCGACTCGACTAATCCCAAGACCTAGTCGTCCAACGAGGAAGTAACCAAAAGACAGTAAAATAAACCACATTCAGCATGAATATAACTAACAGTAAGAAAGTACAGCAGTAAGGAAAGAAACTACTACAGTAGGTACCACCACAACAGTAAAACAACATTTATCATATAACAGAAACTGCAGGTAAAGAAGGTACAGCGGAAACAAAACTACTCACTAGAACAGAAACAAAAGAGGTACAAAAGGCTGTGGTAACTCTACTGGACCCTACTTGGCCCAGCGTCCTCGGCAGCCGCCGACCCTGGCTGCTCAACACCTGGTCCTGAAAAAGGTAACGAGTGTAACACGTCAGCAAAACGCTGAGTAGAGTGGCAAACTAACTAAAAGCAACAGTAGAGTGTACAGTAGCTGTTATGTTCCATTACTTCCTTTATTCACATCTTTCAATTTTTCTCACTATTTCATTTATTTCTTAGATCCTTTACTTGATCTCGAATGTCCTCGTGGGAACGATCTTGATTGCAGTCTTTTCCAAAAGTAGAAGTAGCACGTGGTGCTCTCCTGGTCGGGAGAGTCTCCCGTGGTGATCCTACCCTCAGTCAACCACCCCAAGGTCACTGACAGACGTAACGGTGATTACGGCACGCGCGATAAACGCACAGGTAGCTAGCCCGCACTGGCACGCGGTCAGTCGTTTCCGTTAACGGGTGCGCCCAAAGCACAGCACGGAACCAGGGCAGAGCCCTCTCAGTAACAGGGGTCCAACCCCTCCGCAGTAACCAAACCGGGGCCTTGCCCCTCCACAGTCCGCGCACCCTCGCCTGACTACCCTGGTTTGCCCTAGTGGGCCTAACAAGTCGGTGAAGGAGGCTAGCAGAACCCCGGGGCCCGTGGGGTAGCTAGTACTCTCCTAACACTACTAGCTCTCCTCGGTACTACGTACACGAGGGCCAACAAGTCGGTACAGAGCGGCCAATCCTAACCCCGGGTCCCTGGGGCGGCTGGCCCCACTCTGCACTAAACAGGTACAGGTACTTCCCTTGGTACTGCGTACCCAAGGGACAGTACAAACTACATCTCAGTTCCATTCCTTTTTCTTTCCAGGAGTTCCACTCCTAATTCCCCGTAGGGTTCCAGCTCTTTATCTCAGAACATCATATGTTTCACTTTCCAGTTTCACGTTCTCACAATCCATGATCTCAATCATGTTCCTTATTCATAACAGGCAGCTATTAATTCAATTTATAGGCAGCTTTATATATTTCGTTCCATTTTTCCAAGACTGCAGTACTATACATTCCACTAGTTTTTCCATCCTAGGATTCATGCCATATCCTAGGATCTATCATACAATCTAGTTTTCCAGCCCTAGGATTCATGCATCACCTAGGAGCTATCATTCCATACATTTCTCATTCCTAGGATTCATGCAATGTCCTAGATTCTAGTTATGGTCCCATACTTTAACAGATTTTAAAAAAATAACTTAAGCCACTCTACCAGGTACAACGGGAGTAGTGGGGGCGTGATCGGGAATCCCACGTGCCCCGCGACTCTCAAGACTGCAACCGAACGAGGTCCTATCACAAGGATCAAACACAAGGAGTGTCTCAAAACAATGTATAGCTACTGTAGGCGGGTAGAGGAATTAATTCTGAAACGAACGCAACTCGAATCGCGGAAAACGGAGCCCAAACGGGCCCCAAACGGGTCGAGAAAGACGATACTGTGCAAAATCAGACGTCTGGAACTTCTTCCAGACGTCTTAAACAGTGGATCAGAGAATTACCTGTTCAGTGTGGTTTCCCAGACGTCCAGAAGTCTGCGGGACGTCTGTCCTAGCTCCCAGACGTCCGATGGTCACTCCCGCCGTCTGGTACAACTTCCAGACGTCAGATTCTCAAAGGATGGCGAATCAGCGAACCTGCGCACAGCCAACCCCCCTCCCTCAGTACGGACAGTCGACAAGAAGGAAGAAGAAAGCGGAAACTCACCTTTCAGACGTCTGTATGATCTTACAGACGTCGACCTTGCCGTCTGGCTATCAACCCAGACGTCTGATTCTGGAAATTTTTTCAGAATCAGAACCCTGCTCGGCCTCCGCTCGCGACGCCGCCCGCGTCGCACCTCGCGCGTCTGCTGCTCAGCCCGCAACAGGTCTCTCCGCGTCGCTCCGCGCCCCCTACGCCCTCCGTCGGCCGGCCAAGCCGCTCCGGCGAGCTCGCCCTCACGGCAGAGCTCCGCCCTCGCACGTCGCACCTCCGCGCTCACTGCGGCCGCCGCTGCCGCCCTCGCGTCCGCTCGCTCTCGCGCACAGGAAGGAGAAGAAGGAGGAGACGGTGGAGACGGGAGGGGAGGCGCGCCCCTTTTAACGCCGCGCGGAGAGGAGAGAGAGAAGGCGGCAGGCCGCCTGCAGCCGCAGAGAAAAGAGGGAATATGCGGTCTGTGCGCTCAGGCGCGCAGGCGACTCGCGTGTGTCGAAAATAACGGATTTCCAGACGTCTGGAAAAGATCCCAGATGTATTATCAGACGTCTGGTTGTGATCCCAGACGTCTTGTCCGACGTCTGAGCCACCTCCCAGACGTCTTAAAAGACTTATGGGGCACACATTCGTTACAACCACCTGCGGAGGGATCCATCATCTCTTCTTCCTCCTTCATCGTGCAACAGGCCTACACCGTGGACATGACATACATCACAACCACATAGCGCACATCGTGTACCTTCGCAAACTTCACCTCGCCAACTACACCCATCATGATCTCCACCTCCCTCAACCACGTGGTGAGAGCGCGTGGCCTCTCACTGCATCCTCTATCTCCTCGTGAAACACCACCACCCCCTACTCATCTTCACTTTCCTTTCCACCACCACCACCGCCAATCCCCTCGCCGCGGTCCACCATCAGCCACCCACGCCGACCACACCACCATTAGCCGTCCTCGCCTACCCTTTCCTTCTTCCTTTTCTTCTCTTTTCTTCAACCTCCTGCCTCCTAGCATGCCTCCACCAACAGCACCGCCACCCTCTCATCTTCCTTTCTTTCTTTCTCAACGCCACAACCTACAACCCCCACGGAGAATCCAACATCCCTCTTCACCGTAGCCTCTTCCTCCACCTCACCAACACCACTGGGGCTCTCCTCAGAACCCGCTTGCACGTCCTCGCCTACGCGCACGCCCAACAGCGCGGTCACGCACGGCTGTCTGTGCGTTCATTGTAGCAACAGGACGCCAACCACCACCGTCATCCTTTCAGACAAGCCAGCTTTGGCCAGCCGCGATGCGCTTCCATGACCACTGTGATGCGCTTCCATCGCCAGTGCGTAGCCCTCATCTCGGTCGATCTCCTCTAGGCTCCATCCGGTCGACAGTCTCCTTCCCATGTGCGAGGAGGAGAGAGGAAGAGTCCCCTGTTTCCCATCCAATTACAATTTACATTGAATGCCATTGAAACTCTATTCATTTATTATACAATTAATTTAGTGAGTTGAATTTGCATGAAATGTCCTCTTATATGTGTTAATTGTTCATACTGATTTCGTCTCATGAATAAATAGGTTTATCTTCAAATCATGAAACATTGGGAATATGTTGAGAGAACTTGATCTCATACCCCTCTCTTTCTCTCGTACCCTTTCTCTATATTCTTCATGCTTGGTTTAATGGCATTGATCTAGATTCAATATTTTTGAGAGAAACTAATCCATTAGCTTTGTGAGCATGCACGTGATATATGTGTTTAGGGTTTGTGGTTATTTGTTATTTGCCATATAGCCATCTCCATGTTATGAACGATATGGAAAAATATTTTGTGGATATTGATGCATGATTTTATATCTGTTTATAATTTGATGGTGACCTTGTTTTGTAGTAAATTCTATTTGGCGATAATATGATCTAGTAAGTTATGTTCATGATTTATAAAAAGTATTTGCAAGTTCTATTGGCTTAGCTCCTCCATGTGGATACTACCTGATCCTTGTGATTAGATTTTTATATTTTTGATAGTCTATTTTCCACCACAAAAGTATTAATATGACATGATATTTTATATTTAAATTTTCAACGAAATTGAGAATCGCTCTATCACACATCGTCTCAAACACATTTTTCCATGTTCCTTCCCCTAGGAACAAAACCATGCAAGTGGATGTTCATACACGTGTTGTACAAACTCTGATTTTCTCACGTACACAGACCCATGTTACGAATAGACCACTCACACATGTTCTTCAATTTAGACATCTGTAGAGCGAAGCTTTTAACTTATATTCACCGCACGTTTCCCAAATGCAAAATATTATCATATCCTTACTACTACTTGGAAGCAACAGAGGTGCTCAATGTGCCTTGCTCTTCTACATTTACTACAGTCAAATATACTCCCATTTACATAGACAAAGAAACGTGTCCGACTGCTACCCGAATATAGACTCCTACCCTTCTATTAAAAGTCCTTATTAACCACTCAACATTCATTGCACAGTCCTACCCAATCCCTTACACCGTATCAAACCTATCGACACTTAATGTTGATATCCTCAGTAGTCAATGTCGCATACCTTACATGCATGGTAACAATCCCATGCTCGTACGTACCTTTCATTGATATCCATGTAGCTCATGTTCTCCCCCTCCTCCATTCATGACTCCACCTTCCTGTTTGTCTTCCTTCTTCAACTGAAATACTCTCTCAAGGTAAGAAGGGCAAAATACTGCTTACTTTACATCGAAGGTTACTTTATAAGCAACCACCTTCACCTTTCTTGCGTGTACACGGTCCCTCATACAAGTCAAACGACACACCCCTGTATTCTTAGCAATAAAATGCATAGTCTTTTTTCTACGATCTCAAAAAGGTTTCCATTTCCATGCAACCCCAATTAATGCACCACCCAGCTTGCATGTAAGTCATTAACTTACCTCGTTACGGTTTGAACTTACACATCATGTTACTTAATAGTACTTAAAAAACAACTAATCTCCAATTGCTTGTTTTTGAACAAATAATTCTGCAGGTTTTTCTTTAACTACAATGTTATGAGTTTCAATTCATTATGTTCTCTTTTCAGCATATCTTTGCACATCACCTATTCTAAGCATCCCATTTCACCAACACAGTAATTACTTCATTGAATTACCCAACCTCCCAATTTTCGGATCTCCATTCCTATAAAGGCTTTGAAATTCATGTCATGCTTAGTCCAAAGCTAACATGGTTCTCTACACTGTCTCAATCTAGATGTGATAATTCCTTACATGAAATCGTAAACACCATTTTCTCATGTCATATAAAGTTTCAAGCATCACAATCATTCTCTTCATATATCAATGCAAGAACATATGCCACATAAAACATGCATAGATATTTCATTCACCACAAAATATTTCTCTACAACACCTTCAAACATAGTACTTGTCTCAGAAAACTACCAACAAAATATTACGTCCATGATGCATAACACTATAATAATATTACATAACAAAGAAAATGCCATCTACTTGTAGCGCACTAACTGTTCGATCACTAACTATCTACAACCTCACATAGTGCTATGATCATGATACATGTCCAAGATGCCTTGCATTTTCCTACGAAAATCTTTCTTCTCATCATGAATGTCTTCAATGGTGCACTCCTTGTAGTGTACCCTCTCATAAAGTTCTTCAACCTGCCCCTCCAACTTGTGATTCTCTTCCTCCAAAGTCTCAATGTAATCTCCTAAGAACCACAAGATATCCCTTAATCGAGATGATTGTGAGGTTGAACCTGTACTTGTGAGATGATTGTGAGATGACAATGGACAACCAAATACTCTCCCTTAAATTACATTTCTCCTCCTCAACTTTCTGTAGCCAACCCTTTTTATCGGTACCTATACATTAGAAATTTTGACAATAATTGAAGGACATACCACTCCAACCTTCTTGCACTCGTAGTGAACTCAGTGTATTGAATGTCTACCCCAAATTGTACAACAATGTTTGTCAATGTTCAGTTTCCAGATCAATTTGCACTTGTTCCTCTCATTATTGCTTTGGACCCTTCACATACATTTTGCTAATCCATATCAATGCAAGGAAATGTTTTATTGTCAATTTTCATATAATTTTATATGAAAACTCTCCACAAGTCCTACATCTACTCTACCATGTACATGCACAATGTCTTACCTTCAGCACGTATGTTACATACGACTCTCATTTGAGTACAGAGCATCGTATCCTACCCCTTTGTGAACATGCCTTCATTAGGATTTTTATCACATCCAAATCCTACTAGACGTTTAGGATATGTAAATGGTCCTCCGATTAATGTGCATTTTAACATCTTTTTTCTAACATTAAACAATTCAAATTCCATGTTGCTATGTAACAATTTCTCATTCTCAATCAATTTTATTACATTCTACAATGGACATTTCCTTCTTACACTCCGCCCATCGTAAATAATGCCACACATTCCATTTCTACGATCTCATGCACAAACCTCCTTCGCCCACAAAATCCCCAGATTGAGTAACTAAGTCCGTACAGTATAGTTAGTCTCCAGAAACGTGCTTTGCCCACCCAAGGAATCATGTGTTCCTATAGATAAAATCTACGATGAATTCACTTTGGAATAGCCAACCCCGACTTGTCATCTCAAGCACATGAAACCACAATCATATTGATGCACGTCCTCCGACAACACACCTCACCATGTTTGCCTACATATACCCACTACTAGTCTGAACAATGTGCATTATGACTATCTTTTTTCTAACGTAAAATACTTCAAAATCCATGTTTCTGTTTAACCACTTCTTCTCAGTCTCAATCAATTTTATTACATCGTACAATAGACATTTCCTTCTTGCACTCTACCCATCCTACATAATGCCATAGATTCCATTTCTACGATCTTATGCACATATGTCCTTCGACCACAAAATCCTTGGATTGAGTAACTAAATCTCTGTAGTATAGTATGTTTCCAGAAACATCCTTTGCCCACCCAAGGAATCACGTTTACCTGCAGATAAAATCTGTGGCATATCATCCTCTTTGTAATAGCCACCTCGAGTGGTCATTTCAAACACATGAAACTAATATCATACCGATGCACGTCCTTCAACAACAATCCTCACCATATCTGCCTACACATACCTAGATGTGACCCACACCCTCTTTTTCTCCACGTTCTTATTCTTTTAATAATGACACCTTTACCCTCCTTCGACATTACTTTCTATTGGAATAAAAGAACATCATATTGCCTGAACGTTATCGACATTTTAACTATCCCCCTCAACTAACATATTAACCTCGTTATGATGTCCGCTTTTTTTAAAAAATGCACATGTTAAAAGACATCACATTCATATACCTTCAACACAAAATCAGTCAAGTATTGAACATTGAAAGAGTAACGGATAATAAACGAACATTTCTAACATCAAATTCTTCTCACATTCTACCGTGAGTACATTCTTCCGAAAACCATATTTTTTAAAATATTAACCAAAAACGAAACGTATCTCCACCCATTGCCAAAGGTGAAATCTAATTGGGATGATTTCCATTAATAAAAGCAAACCACGTTAAAACTTTTCAAAATGGTGTGCTTCCAAAAGTACTCGTCTTCTATCACATTCGCAAGTTGTCCATTCCCAATGATGATTGCAACAAAACAAAGAAAATAACCAACGAAACAAACTCTTTGTTGAACATGGACTACCAAATAGTGGTTTCTTCCAGGTCTACATGTATCGAAGTTCAATCCGTAAAAGAAATTGGAGCTCAACTCCTATGAGTAATAAACACGGGAAAAAATAACCGATCGAGACATGACCATTGCCTGCAAAAAAGTACCAAAGACCTACCATAACACCCCTTGCGAATACAAAAACGTCAAACAAAAGCTATGTTGTAGGTTATACCTTTTCAGTGCATTCCTCCTCCGATTCTCTCATCCTTCCCTCTTCCTTTTCCCCTCTCTCCTAAAGAGTTCATCCTCCTCAGCCGTTCCTTTACACAATGCACAACCGATTTCAATTCTGAGGATATGGGGATAGACATTTGAAACCAAACAATAACACACTCTTATACCTGAGAGCTTCTTAAATGCGATCGCTCTGGCTTTAACGTACACCTCCACCTGCCCTTGATGGACTCCTGCAACATTATAAACAAGAACACCTCTGCCATCAGCGCATGTGCGAAGAGAAAAGAAAGATGAAACACTGATGTACTTTACCTTCCCGACAAGATAATAGCTTCTAATGGTATTCCTCCATTTTCATTTCTCTCTTTATCTTCGCCATGGCATGAATGAAAGGGCATGACCCTTGAACGTGCCTTTTCATCCGGAAGGTATAGACAAAAAGGCATCGAAACTAGTCCCGTGCCTTTTTATCTGTAGGAGGAGAGGGGGAGGGAGGGGAGAGGGGATTTAGGGGAGTGGGTAAGCGGTCGGGGATGGAAGAAAACGTCAATTCGTAATCCAATAAAACACTTTAATATTTGCAATTTGCATACGTTCCCGTGTAAAGAAGCGCTTCCTGCTCAAGAAAATAATCCCAATTCTTTTTTTTCAGCATCAACACCCATCTTGATTTCCCACGCCCTCACCTAACCGATACCCACTGCATGCACGTCTGTCACCGCCCTTCTCGCACCCGCGACCCCCGCTCCCTTCCACACGCGCGAGAAACCACCACCGTCTGCAGGCCCTAACACTCGCTCCCCCGCAGACACCCATCGCTCTCTCCATTTTTTTTTCCATCGACGACCGCACCTCACTCGACCTCACACCACACCCACCACCCTCACCATCGCTCACCTGGCCCCATCGCCACCCCATCCCACTCCAGGCCACACACCACTCCACAGCAGCATCTCACCGCTCATCTCTCAGCCAACCTTCACCACCTGCAACCATCCCACTCGCGACCACAGACTAGATTCCACCTTCTTGCTCGACCTCCAGGGCCACCGACCACCAGCCCCACAGCCACTTTCACCACCACGCATCACCACCCCACAGCCATCCCCATACCCTCCATACACTTCCTCTCCAAGCTGCAGCCACACCTCTACACCTATACCCACCCGCAGCAACTCCACCTGTCCATCTCCGTCTTCAAGCCGCCCGTGGGCAGGAGCCGAGGGGAGTGAGAAACTGCGAGGGAGGTGGTTGTCCGTATGCCGTCGTGCTGCCACCATCGCCTCCATCGAGGAGTCTTCATCACTACATCAGGCCGTTTGTGCTCTTGAACGTATTTGGTTTAGATTTTTGATTGAGAACATGCTTCATCTCGTTGCAATGAATGTTTCAATGTTCTATGGCTTGATGTCTATGAGTCTTCCTGCGATAAGTGGCTAAGTGTGTTTGCGTGTGGGGTGAGGGGAGAGGGCATGGGTGAGATTGATTTAAATGAGGAGTGTGTGAAGTGGCTTGTAAAAGTCGAGTGGTTGAATGTCCACGGCATACGTGTACCTAGGATAGCTCGAGCTTAGGAGAGTTATCTCCGAGTTGGATTATACCCTTAGGCTTAGCTAGGGGATTAACCTCTCTTTTTAAGGATAATTCAACCCTTCTTTGGATTGCTAACCCATGTTATCCTAACATCGGTTTGAAAAGAGGCTGACCCAATCCCCCATTTATCCTTCTCTCTTACATCCTGTCACATCACAGGATAACCTGCATTCCTAACCTTTATTCAGTAAATACAAACAGAGTTTAATCCCTATTTACAAATAAACAGAAACAAAGATTAACTCCTATTATAATTTTATTAACACGGATTGATTAACTCACATCATAAGCTAACCCTTAGTGTCGTACTGCCTGAGATAGGTGAGCCTAGGGGGAACGAACCACCACATGAGCCTTCCTATGAATGGTTGAATCTCGTGCCCAATCTCTAAATCCCACACACACTTCATGCCTTGATTGCATCCCGTTTGATTACGTGTTTAGTTTCGTGTACTCTATTTTCACGTTTCTTTGTTTCATGTCTTGCTAAAATCATTTCACCTTGAAAATCTTGCTTAAAAAAATCCGATATATTGGTTGGACATAGCCCTTGAAATAAGGAATCTAAGAATATAAATCTCATTGTCTAATTCCTTCTCTGGAAAAAGATAAAAATCGAACTTTAGAGGTGTATCAGTCTGATTTTCAGACTGTAAAATCGGATAAATTTGCACACCTTGGATTGCCTCAAAATTTGTTTTGAAATTTCCTATATTGAATCTAGTTTGTGGACACAAATTGATAAAAAAATTCTGATCTTCCGGAGTCTACATTCAATGGGAAAATTTGATAGGCCATTTTAATAGGCTGATTGTGACATTGAAATTCTAAAATCTAAAACAAATATCAAAAGGCTTCCTAAAATCCAAAGAAAATTCCTAGACACTCTCCATTTTGATCATAAGCAAACCTTGGATTCGACCCGACTCTGTACTATGTATTTCTAAGTTGAAAATTTTAAAATTGGTCTATCTTCGCATAAAACTTGATAACACCAATATATTTTGAGTTCTATGTCTTGGTAGGTTAAAATTGTGGTAATGTGATTTTTCTACTTAAGGGATAACCTAATGTTTCATGAGGGATTTCCTAAGCTTAATATGGTCTGTATATGTGTGGAAACTTATAATGAAATTTTCATAACTTTTGGATGTTGTTATTGCTACTTTATTTCGAAAACTTGGGGATGGGGTGGTGGTTGGCTGGCATAGACAAAGCCCTTTCTATGTGTTGACCACAAAGGGGGTTCAAGAGATTTATCTTGACATAAGATTTGAAAGAATAGGAAGGCTTTATTGATTTATCTTGTTGCACGTGCCTCTTATATACTTGTAAATGTGTAGGCTCATGTGTTGATCATGTTAGAGCTGGTGATTGATGTGAGTATTCGAATGGGTGATTTAAAGTTTGGAACTGTGTGCTGGAGACACTTAGTATCAGTATTAGTGATCAGTACCGGTAGTAGTTGGCTCAGCAAGAGCTAAAATGTGTTGAGTCCAACACCTAAAATGCGCGACTTAGTCTAATAAATGGAATGTTTGGATCATAATGTCTTGGATAAAATTCTAGGTGATCCACTAGGTTTATAGGGCTATGTTCTAGACATGGAACCTAATGGAATTAAATGATAATAGATTTACTAGGTGAGCTCATAAGGCTGCACCCTTGGACTTGGTGAATCATGGGTTCACTGCTCAGGCAGGGGACTCGAGGCGTTGTGATAGTTGAAGGCTACCAAGGAATTTGCCGCGGAACTTGGAGGGTTCCCGGGTTCGGTGATAGGACTTGGGTTATCATCAGTGTTTGGTGCTTCGATGTACCCAAATCTGACTCGATGCGAAGGTACTTGTGGCTCTAGGCTTTATTGGCGCCCGCACGTGCAGCGAGGACACCGGGGTACGTGGTACTCAGATACGAAAAATATGTGATTTTATAAAAGGGGTTTCTAATTGTTGCAACGCGTATAAATTAATAAACTTTTAAATTTCTAAACCTAAATAGCAGGAGTATTTAGGGTCATCTAAGGAGGTAATTTTTAGTTATCAAGATTGATTGTTCTGTCTCCTCGCTCTCTCAATTCTTCTTTTTGGTGTTTTTAGGGTTTTGCGGATTTGTACATTTTTAGAAATCAGGGCAATGATATAAGAATTGAATAAACTATGCCTAACTAATATGAATAAATCCTCCCTTTCTAAGCTCATCCTAGACAAGTGCGCCTAAGGTAATTGGAAAGGTGAAGTGTGCAACAAGAGTCACTAAAATCTAAGAAGTAAAAATTGAAAGGCAATTGATTTTTGTATTGCTAACAAAAGTTGAATGTTAAAAGTAGAAGAATGCTTGTTACAAAATAAAGAAGATAGTGAATACAAAAAGAGAAGTAGAAAAAGATAGAAATCCTCAAATTGAGGCTCGGGGTGAACTTCGCTCCAAGCACGATTGCTTTCGCACTTGAAAAGGAATCTCCCTTGATCCTCCATTAGATGATGAAGTGCTCCAATGGTAATGCTCCCAAGGGTGGATGTCCACCCTCTCTCCTCTCTTGCCCAGCTATCCTCCAAGTGAATTGCTCCTTAGCTTTGTACCAAGGAAGAGGGAAGAAGAAGGTAGATACTAGGAAAGTAAGGAAGCCTCCCTAATTCTCCTTCAACTTCTCCTCCTTGGCCGAGTATATGGTGTTTTTGGTGTGGAATTAATGTAGCCAAGGATGGCCCTTTTGTGGTGGTTATGGGAGGTATATATAGAATAGGAGGAGGGGGGTTGGTTATGGTGGCCAAAGGGTACCATAGGTGGCGCCAACCATGGAGGGATGCCATGGTTTTCGTGCCAACCCTAGGTTTCTAGAAGGTAGGTTTTTGGCGCCATTTTTGGATGGTTAGGATGGTGTTTGAAGGTGGATGAAGGGTGGGGATTAATGGTGGTTTTGGAGAGAAAATTGGTTCCAAAAATTGTGGTGGTTATGATTGTGGTTGTGGATTGAAGGGGTGGATATATTGGTGCCAACTTTGAAGGG
This sequence comes from Thalassia testudinum, assembly GCA_037157565.1. Classification (NCBI taxonomy): domain Eukaryota; kingdom Viridiplantae; phylum Streptophyta; class Magnoliopsida; order Alismatales; family Hydrocharitaceae; genus Thalassia; species Thalassia testudinum. Next base: position 14,629,712 of record JAZHRO010000015.1, on the reverse strand, counting down.
TTGCTAATGGTGGTGGTGGTTGCCATAGTTGGCGCCAAAAGGGAGGGGTTAAGGTGGAGCTTAGCTAGGGTTTTAGTGGATGGTGGCCGACCATGAGGAGTGCAAGGGAGGTTGGGTAGTGGAGCTTGCGTAGCTAGTTAAGCTAGCTTAGCAAGTAGAGTGTAAGAGCTAGGAGGAGGAAGCTTGAGCTGAATCTGCTTTTATGCAGCTGCGATGTAACTGAAGAAGAAGTGTCCATAAACTCCACAACTAGCTTAGCCAGTTAGTTCTTTGCTAGCTATTAAGATGAGTAGTGTTGAGCTAACTTAAGCTAGCTTCATCTTGTCTAGAGCTGAGATGAGTTGAAGCTAATCTTCTTGAAGACTTCCCAGCTAGCTTAGGTCTATAGCTAAGCTCAACTAAGTTGAGCTACTTGAGCTAGAGATAAGTTGCCATGAGCTAGTTGATGACTCTTCAGCTAACTTAGCTTAGCTAGTTCAAGACTAGTAGCCAAGCTAAGTAGAGTTGAGCTACCATGAGCTAGGAAGAGTTGAGAATGAGCTGGATCTAGCTGAGATGAGCTGGGTTGAGCTAGGATCCAACTGAGTTGATTTGGATTGATTTGGGATCCAACTGGGATAATCTTCTATCTTCTTCTTTCTGATGTTCTACCTTTCACATTATCATGGTTTACTTGGTTTCTATTGTGTATTCATCCTCAACAATGAAATGAAGTATATCAATACATAAAATGATAAGAAAACATAATAATGCATGCCTAAACCCTAAATGCAAGTGAAATGCCTAAATGCAGCCTAATACCAAAATGCAATGCAGAAACCCTAGGAACTAGATGTGATTTTTAGCCTAAGAATATGATAAACTGGTGTTTATCATACTCGTACCTAGAGGTTCACTTGATACCCGTATGTACAGAATTCTCTTGGGTACCATGATGGATTGGTTGAGATTCAGTTCAACGGTGGATTGGGAGGGCACACTCAAAGACTGTGCTCCTATGAGTCACTCCTAGCGGGAGCATTGGTGTGGCCTGATAATTCTGGCCAATCCTACAATGATGATTTGGTTTAATCTGTGACTGATCCTTGTTGGATACGAACCAAGCTTACTCTTGGTTTGTGTAAGCATGGGTAGCTCCCAAGAGGCCCGACTCTTCTGATTGAGGTTAGCAATGTTTTCAATACGTCGAGGACGAGTACGCCTTTTTGAGGATCAACATACCTGCTAGCCTCTCTCCTGACTAGGGTGAGACTATCAGGCTAGAAATCAAAGGAAACAATGCATCTCAATCTCCTTTAGTAGAGAGAGATGATTTCCAAAATCTGATCATTGAGGCGAGTGAGAGAATAGATTTCGTAATACTAATAACGGGAAAAAGGGACAACTCAATTAATAGGTTTGAACCATGATGATTTGTTAGGTTAAGTTAGGTTTGGGAGTCTAAACCTAGGGTGTTGAGTTTAGGTTAGGGATCTAGCTAGTTGGTGAGATTGCACACTACCCTTAGTTTTGTTAAGATACAATAGTTGTTTATTCCCTACTGAAACGATTAGCTCATCTCGATTTTGTGACCTAATTTCAGGTTGTTACTATCATGTGACATCGACGCACAGGATTTGTCGCTATGCAGGTTTTTGCCGAGACTTTTGGCAGGTAACTTTTATACTTTGGTTTTAAGTGAATTTTTGTTTAGTGCATATTTATGTTACTGTTGTACATTATCAATTATGTGCCATTCATCTGATATTTTCTTCCATTTGTTAATAAATGAATCTTTTTGGTAGCTTGACTATATAACCCGAATTAAATAGATCAGCACATCTTCTATTACCATTCCTCGGAACTCTGACCCTCGTTGGGGCCTGGGTTTTTGGGATGTGACAGAAGAGCTTAGACATTTGCAGAGGAATAAAGAACAAGAAGAAATAAGAAGAGAAGAGAAGAGCACAAGGAAGAGGATGGAGGAAAACCCTAAAACCATGTTAAACCTAGCCCTAATCTTAAATCATAACCATGAACTTAGACCAACCTAAAGTTATGATCCACAACCAAATCAACCTTCCTAAGCCTTATACCACTAGCTATAAGCCTATCCACATTTCTCCTTATCCTAATTAACCTATCCCTAGCCTAATTTCCTATTTCCACACCCAATTGACCTAATAGGCTCTAACCAGGTTTAATAATTACTCAATTAAACCTGGTTGGAACATAGTTAGGCTAGAGCCACCTAATTAGACCCACTTAAACTTAATTATGCTAGCCCTTAACCTAGTCCACCACCTAACCTTAGGATGTACCCTTCTTAACCTACACCTTAGGCACACCATACCTAGACCTAAGTTATATAAATAGATACCAAAGCCACCACCACTGAAGTTCCAATCTCTTCTTCTCCTCTCCCCTTGCACCACCATTAGCTTTCCTCCCTCCACCACAAGCCACTGGCCCTCCTCCTCCTTTGGTGGTTGGCTAGCTACCTCCTCCACCAAGCAAGGTCGGTGGTGCCCTCCTCCTTGGAGCACCATTGCCGTGCTCTCTTCTTCCCTTAGGCCCCCATGGCCAACCCTCCTCTCTATCTCCTCCCTTGCATGCCCCCCTCTCTCCCTTTAGATCATGCCAAAGCCTTCCTACATAGCTTTGTGGGTGTGATCCTCCTCTTAGTGGTTTGTAAGCAGTCTTTGTGACCATTGGCTTAGCCGGCATCACTACCCAAAAGCCGACGGCTGAAAGGCACCTCGATATAGTGGTTCTTTCTTATAGTTTTAGTTATTTATTTTTATGTTGTTCTTAGATCTCATATTTTGTTCTACTTAATTAGATTATCTTCCTCTTTGTATGCACCTTTGATGTTGATTATGGTAAATGCAATATGTTTGAGATCATATTCGTTGTTATATTTGTGATTATTGTCATGTTTTTGCTTCACACCCGCTTGCCATCATCATCATCACCACACGACCACCATCATCATCATCATCAAGGTGGCCATCCACCACATCACATCATATCATCACTACATACCACTTTAGGAACGTTAGTTTAGGTTAGGTTTGATTTGATTTCGCTTCCATGTAGTTAGGTTAGTTTCGTTAGGATTTTTCTTAATTATATTATTTGCAATTTGAATAAAGAAAAAGAAAACGAAAAAACACAAAAATATATGACCGTCCCATCTCCACATCACCTTGCACGCAAATGTTTGAATGCACTAGATAGTGTCGAAATAATCAAGGTTTTGCACAAAACAAAAAGTAGACATTTACATTTTACATCTTTCTAGACGCTACATATGTTTTGCATGAAAACGAGGATGGCAAGGCTGTGATGCACAACTTAGTCATTTCCCATTAGATCGTCGTTTTAGGGTTTCATTGATTATTCAAAAAACATAAAAGAATCAGAAAAAAAGAAAAACAAAAAAAGTGTGAGAAAGAAGTCAAACATGCGTGGATCTAAAGGCAAATCTAATCAAATCAAAATTCACGTAGCTTTCCAGTGGACTTATACAATTGGGAGTTGGCCTAGGTTAGTTCCATTATATTTTTAAAATGAAAACATCTATACTTGGTGGCCACACCACAGTGATTGAAACTCAAAATTTGATTTTTATGCTCGAGTGCCTGATCATTTTCATGTCGCTGTTGCCAGGGAGTCATAACTTTTTTCGGATCGTTTGGCTTGTTCAGTTTAAGGGTTTTAATAATCCTAACTCTTTTCGTGTTTATTTGATTTTGTGTGTGCAAGGAAAAAAATGAGTGAATATGTGCATGCATTGAGCCAAGATCAAGACAAACCAAGGTGCACACATTCTATCCTATAGTTAGTTTTTAGGGCTTTGAGTAGTTAGTTGTTAGTTTGTTTGGAAAAAATATAGACAAAAAAGATTTTTTTTGAATTTAAATAGGTTTGGTTATTGTACTTTGATCATATCCTTTAGTTAGGATTTTTATCCTTTAGTTAGTTAGATTTGTCAAAAAAAAAAAAAAATCAAATTTTGAATTTGGATTTGAAATAAAAAAAAAGATAAAAATGGATTGAAATAAGTGTGTTATTGTTGTTGGATTTTAATCCAAACGTATGGACTAACATATATATATATATATATATATATATATATAATCAATTAACACAGATTATGGACGGTCATACAATACCCTCTAGTTAGAGTGATTAAATTAAGGTTTACTAAGGGTATGGCATAAAATACAAAATGATAGCGTGGTTTAGATTATAAATGTTTCGACCTAAGCGTAAATTGCATGCTCTTGATGGGCGGACATGTAGTTCGCATAGCAATTAGTCACATTGATTGCTGAATTAAGTTTGAGGGTTATGGTCCCCAAAAGACCCACCTGCAAATTGTGGCTTTTCATCCCCATTGTGAACCACCGAGCAGAGACAAGAGAGAAAATGCAAGAGAGATGGGATCTCTTCCTCACAGGATCTCTTAATCAAGATGAGGAGGTGGGATCTTTTGGAAGAGCCTTTGCAGCCCCATCGTTCTTGTCTTCATGACGAATACAAGTAACCTCTTTCACTACAGGAATAGATTAGAGATTGATAGATACATATGCATATTTCTGATCACAAAGACAGGTAATCTTGCATATTAACGCTTATCTTCTTTACTTGCAAGTTTCATATCTTTATGTTTGTTTGTATAACATGAATATCTTAGCTATAGATTCTAAATCATCCATCTATAATTATATTTTTCACATTAAAAAAAAAAGTCTTCGTAATCCATTTTGTAATTGTCGCAAGTACCGATACTCATGACGACTACCGATACATGCATAATACAATTTTGAACTCTAGAACATGAAATCTTAAACTGTAGGTTGCTAGTACCGGTACATGCTAGCTACAAATTTGGTTTAAGCTCATAATCTGTGACTTATGTATACCGGTACTTGTTATGAGTATCGGTACATATGAGTCCCAGATCCGGGTTATGGGCTTGAAGTGATTAAAACCTGTAGCTTACAAGTATCGGTACTGGTTAGTTACAGGCAAAGTATCTAGTACTCAACAACTACCGCTCCTCTTGATGGGTACTGGTACTTGTTGAGATCGGTTTGTTTTGGAGACATACCGGTACTCAATGAGTGCTGATTGCACAGCAATCATATGACCTAATCTACCTGAATTAAGTTAGAATATAGCATAACTTAGGAACAATGTATGCATAAGCATCATAATTTGCATGATAGTTAATTTAGTAGCCTTAGAGATAATATTACCACCTTATGCTCTAAAAAAGAGATGAAATCAATTGCAGATGGTCCGAGACTACAAATGATAGATTAAACATACATATTTGATGATAACGACAACAGGAGTCCAACGCCTCCGGAATCGTCTTGATTATACAACTGTAGCATCATGTACAATCTATAGAAGATCAAAAGCCAAGGAGCAACAGGACAGAAATCCAGACCTCAGATGCTGAATTCGACCGCACGGATGGATCCGGATCAGCGATCGTAGGCCAACGATGAAAAAATTATCTCAATCAGAGGCCTACAACACCTTCTACAAATCAAGGAAGATGGACGGCTACGATGGCGTCACATGGCGCCATCACAGCCGCACCTCACCGCATCCCAATCACTCAAGCATTCTTCCCATGCCTTGTGGGCTGTTGGATCATCATCCAATACAGGTGTGCCACGTCGACCGCTCCTCAACCGTGCCTTATCAAAGGAAGATCAAGCTCAGCCGTTGGATCTCCATACAACGGCTGAGAGCGGAGTTGCCTAAAACCTACATGCAACAGAAAATGCGACTTAGCGCGTTGGTTAGCGCACTCGCACACGAGCACGAGATGAGCGCTCGAGCCTTGCCGCACACCAAATCAGGAGGCGGTGCACTCAATCTCAATTGGACCGTTGGATGATGAGCGGAGGGCGTGGATGCGAGCGGGCAACGTTACGAGGGCCATCGGATGCCTATGTGTGGATGCACGCTCCAACAGAACACGTCGTTGCATGCACATTCACGAAGGTGGTGCCATACGCAAGTTAAGCCGATCGGACTGTTGAGATCAAGCGCACGCGATTTGAAATCGAGTGCGCGCGAAGGATGCAAGGCAGGCACGCAAAGAGCGTGGGGCATGCCCGAGGACTGCACGATGGCGATCTGAGGGCTGCGGGTGTGCCACGTGTCAGCACCAGAATGCATCTGAGCGTGGAAGGTGCAAATGAGGTTATTTTGAGGTCAGATCAGAGTCATTGATATCCCGATCAATGGATCTGATCAACCTAAGGTTGTTGCACGAGTTGGAGGGCTAAAATGCCCACTTTGCCCCGCGTTAAAGCTATAAAAAGAGCCCAAAGCCCCCCAGTTGAGAGTAACTCCCACCAGATATAACTCCAGCCTCTCTCCCTCTCTGCAACTCTTCTCTGGGCTTCATCCCACCACTATGGATCTGAAGTGCTCCGCACTTCATACAAGAATCCCATAAGTAGCGTCGCCCTACATCTGCTTCTGCTCTCTCTTTTAGCATAGTTATTTATATTCATCGTTGAAACACTATTTGCAAATGATAATGAAATTCTGTTACCTGACGCTTGTGTATACATATTTATGAATGACTTTTTAAAAAGCTTTCGCATAGAAATCATGTTTGCCTCCCTGCGAACGACTCGGTATTCACTGAAATCTTTATAAATGTTATTTGTTTCATCTCGATTCTCACTGCAACGATAGTTATAATATCTAATGCGTATCGTGGTCGAGCAAGTTGGCACCGTTGCTGAGGAGGCAACAAAAATTTTTAAAAGATTTTCCTATAAAGTGTTTATTTGAGATTCTAACTTTTATTTTTTATTGCGTAGGAATCACAAAATTGTCGGAAGATACGGGCAACAACAAAAGAAAAGGGTACGAATCTCAGATAAGTGCCCGTAGCTTAGATTAGTTTAGATTTCGAAAAAAAATCCAAAAACAAAATTTAGGTGTTTTGCTTAAACCTTAAGATTAGTTAGCATTTGTATACTTTTTAAAACAAAAAAATCTTTCTTGGTGATTTTCGGGCTAAAACAAACTCATATCTTAAAAATTAAATTCCTAAAAATCTACACGTCCAAAAATTCCAAAATTTTTACTGGGCATGGGTTTTGAAGTCAAGAATAACAATCCAAATTTCACGCAAACTCAAAAAATTTTTAAAAATTCGCACACTTAACTGTTATCAAATTGGTTATTGTTCCTGATTTTTTGGAGTTCAATATATCATAGGAATTTTTATATAATTTCGATTGACTTGAAATTTGTGGCACTGAATTTCTGTGAAAATTAAGATTTTAGGAAAAATATGAAAAAATTATTCTTGCACATTTGATTGCATGGATTACTCACAAATTAGAGGTCAAAACAGATTGCAGAACCCCCAATACACTTTAAATCAGAAAAAATAGAAAATGTGTATTAAAAAATTCTTGAAAAATATTTTCTGAGTGCCTAGTTGGTGGTGGAACAGGTCCAATTGATTGCATTATTTGGGTCGCACCACTCTTCTGATTTTGAACTTAAAAGGGCCATCTAGCATTATCTGTGCTTAGGGTTTCACATTAGGGTAGAGCACATCTACATTTCCATTCATAAAGGAAATCTGTCAAACAATTGAGATTTGCAAAACTCTTGTGTGCCTCATTAGAACCCTTGATTGAAGATATTAACTTAGATGAACCCTAAAACTCACTAATACAATCATTTAAACCTTAAAATTCACTTCATCATAAAAAAAATGCTTGTGAATTCCTTGCCTGAGCACTCATACGTTTAAAAATCAATCTTAAGGGAAACACCCCTAACTCCCATCATATTCCAAAAGCACATCAAGCCTAAGCCTAAAACTGAGTAGACGTGCCCTAGGTAAGACTAATATTTTTGGGGACTTGAAATTAGATTGGGCTAAGGTTAAGGTCTTGTCTACTTCGACCCACTGGTGACAAGAAAGGTCGGTGCGGTAACCCCGTTAACCTTTAGTGGTGTTCCGCCATGCAAGATGTCCTAGGGGGTCCCACCCTTCTTGCTAACCAAGTAATTCAAGGGTTGACCTAACCTAGTCATGTTTTGGGGAATCAGGATTAGGTCTATTTAGCGTTTACCCTCTAAGGAATAGCTTGATTGCTTGCATTGAAAGGATGGGGTATTCTCTCATGTGTCTTCTCTCACTCATATACGGACGTTCTTCTTGTGCATGCAAGGTAGAAGATCTCTACATCCTGATTTGCTACCACCTTTAGAAAGAAATCCTAGGAAAAGACCTAATTATCCAGAATTTGAATCTGAACCCTCTTCAATGGCTAGTCACCATAGGGAAGATGAGATAAAAAAGGAGGAACAAAATCTAAATCCAATGACTCTCTTACAGAAGCATATCACTAAAGCAAGGCTGGCAACATGACAAATAAATAGAGGTCATAGTGTAGGCCATTACTCGACTCCAAAACAGAATAGCAAATCGATGTCTCCATGACTTTTACAATCCTCCTGAAGCCCAACCTGAACCTTTTATTAGGATACCTCAGGATGGGGATGATTTTAAACTCAAACCACAGATCATCAATTTAATTTCCCACTTCCATGGCCGCGAGTCTGATGACCCCTTCCACCACCTTGAAGAACTTCTACACATAGGAAGGATATTTGGCCCTAGGAACCTGAATGAAGGTACCTTAATGATGAAATGTTCCTATTTTCCTTAAGAGATAAAGCTGCTCATTAGTTGAGGACTATTGGTAGACTAATCCTAACATGGGAAGATTTAAGCACATTCCTAAAAAATTCTTTCCCATATGAAAAACCAATGCTCTTAGATGTGCCATTACCACCTTTAATCAGAACCCTGGGGAACATCTACATGAGGCTTAAGAGAGCTTTAATGATTTGGCTAGGAAATGTCCTCATTATGGGATTCCGAAGTGGCACTTGGCCCATATTTTCTATTATGGGTTAAGTGACAATCTAAAGAATTTTGTTGATACAACATGTGAGGCAATTTCCTACGCAAAGATGCTGTGGGAGCCTTTCAATTATTTGAATATATGAGTGAAAATTCCCCCAACATGCCTCAATGTCCACCTTTTGTTGGGGCAAGGGCACCACAATCGTAAATTTTGATTATAACAAAACACTTGTGTTTTAACAATTTGTATTTGAGCTTTGGATTTCAGGTAAATGCAAATTGATACAAGTGTGAAGGACCTCAGAGCTCGCGTTCATGGTTGATTGGAGGAGCTCGTTGGAGGAGAAGGCGCTTCGCAGGAAGCGAGAGCTAGAAGACAGAAGAATAGGATAGATGTTCTTTTGTGTTGTAGTTTATAATTTGTTTTCGTTTGTTCTTTGCTCTTTATTTTCTTAGAGTATTTGTTAAAGAGCCCAAAGTAACAATACAGTAATCATAGGAACACTTATTAGACCCTAGGATGCTTAAGTGTTCTGTAGAGAATTTAGAAAATCTAAATAAGATTCAGACAGCCTTTTCAGTTATTTAATACAAAAATCAGACGTCTGATAGTAAACTTTAAGACATCTGAATGTTGGATTAGACATCCAATCACTTAGGCTAGACTTAGTAGGTTTTGTCTAATGAAATCAGACAACCAACCCTTAGTCTAAACGTCTTAGCAAACATCTGATGACTTTTCCAGACATCCAATTAGTGGAAAGTTGCCTTACAGAATGTCATCATTGATAAATGACTTTTAAGCTTATATTAGACGTCTATAGAGGACCTCAGACGTCTGATAAAGTGACCATTAGCCCTCGATTGAGCCAAAAATCACTTCTATTGAGACTTATGACTGTTTGTGCCTTGGGAAATCCATTCCCACAGTTAATTAGGTTTCCAGACGTCCAGGCCTTGTGCTAGACGTCCCATATGTTGTCTGACTGAATTACATTAGAATCCTGTTTAGGTATGAACCAAGTAAGGAAACTTGTTTATGATTAGACGTCTGATTTAGTTTCTAAACGTCTTAAGAGTGTCTTCCAAACGTCTGACACTTTTCTCAAACTTCTGATGACCTTGTTAGAATCATTAATGATTCTGTTTGCGACTTGATTTGTTTTGGGATGATCCCCAATGGCTACCTAAGGCTTTCAAAGCCTTTTAAAGCCTTCCTACGCCATCTATAAATAGAGGGGAAGCCCTCTCTTGTTTAAACACACCAAGGAACACTACTTTCACATTCTTTTGTGTTATAGAGAAGAAATCATCAAGAAGAGAAGTAATCTTGCTCTCCAAGCCTCATTCAACAAATCCAAGAGCATCGTTACTCTATCGAGATCACGCCTACGTTCTTCTATCTAAGGGAAGTCCCTTTTGCCTATAGAAGTTAAGTTTAGGATATATGCTTTGTGGCTCTATAAGTTCGCGTTGTAATATTTATTTGTTATTTGGTTGGGCATTAGCTTTGCGAATTCCCATCTCCTTCGTGAGACAAAAAACCTTCTCGTGAAGAGAAGGGGTTTGAGGCACACTACCCTCGGGTGTAAAGTAGAGTCAGTTGTAAAAGGTTGAACTACCCTCGTTAAAGTAGTTTGTTAGTAGATTTGATCAGCTTGATCATTCGGGAAATTCTAACTCGAGAGAATTAGTTTGTAAGGTGCCGCACAGATGGATTCAGATCGACGAATGAAGTCCAACGGACTTGAAATCACTTAAATCCGACATCCGGAGCTCCCTCGACCAACCCAAGAAGTTCTGGTCGTTGATCTAATGATCAATGGCCAATAACACGCCACGTGGCGCCTGCCTGGCCGCATCCGCCGCCCTCTCTCTTCATCGCACGATCTCAGCCGCACATCTCTCATTGGACGATTGAGATTCTGCGAGCTCAGCACCACATCCACCGCACCCAAACTCCTTCAGCGTGAAGATCTGATCGTTGGATCTCCATCCAATGGTTGCTAACGCCCACGCCTGATCTCATCTTTGCGACTAAGCATGAAGGCAGTGCAGCGGTAGTGCCTCACCCTCGCAAGCGAGAGGCGAGCATTCGACTCTTGCCACACCCCAAATCACACCCTAGCACGCATCGCAGGTAATTCAGGTTGTTCGATCAACGCCGAGAGGTGCAAATGGTAGCTACGCGGCGTGCCCTCAAGCACACAATGGGAATGCGCATGATCATGCGTGAGGCGCACGCTCCCCGCATGCAGGCACAATCTAAACCAGCACCCAGGGTGCGATCTTGGTCGTCCGATCTTTGATCGAACAGTCCACATGGTGCGCACACAGATTGCGCGAGTGAAGGAAGCACGCGTGCGCACTTGAACCTGCGGGCGAGGGGCTTCACCGACGTTTCTGGAAAGGGTATAGAGACATCCCGGACATCACTAAAGCCTCTACTTAGTTTGGAAACCCCTCTTCTCTATATAAACCTCCTCAACCACCCCATTCAAAAGCATTCAATACACACACACCTTCCATACTATTCTAACCTTCTCCTAGCTCCACCAAATACTCCATACCTGCCTCGGAGTTGTCAAGCATCCGATGGAGCCTCCCTCCACCGCCGTGGCCGCCTTGACTCCTCACACTCTCTCTTTACTTTAGTTTACATTGTACTTATTTAAGCTTTCATCTATCGTTGTAGTTGTAAATAAACTTTAATTGCATGTTATATATTTATGAATGTTTCATATCTTGTAGCTCACATCCTCTTAATGCTTGTCATGTTTTAAACACGATATCTAACCCTACTCTCTCTCTCTCTCTCTCTCGCGTTTTCTCGCAAGCAAGTAAACCTACCATTCCTGTGACAACTAAAGTGACAAAATAATCCGATTTTACGCCTCCTTGTGTTCGACACTTGGACTCACCAACTCCACATCTTAAATTAAATCCGATGTCGCGAACACATACTACAATGGCATAATTAAACAATCGCGTTCCATGCGCGTCAGTTTTTGGCGCCGTTGTTGGGGAGGCAACGAAATTCTTTTGTGGCTTTTATCCCGCATTTGTATTCATAGCGTCTAACTCATTTTACTCTCTCTACTTGATTGGTTGCAGGAACTTGACGCTTGGGCGACGGAGGAGTGCGATCCAAGATAGTGGAGCGAGAGTGAAGTGCTGTGAAGACGGTTGCGAGTATCACTTCACCCATTGATTGTTTACTTGCCTAAAAAGATACAAAAAAAAAATAAGAATATAAAATTAGCATGGTGAATGGCTACTTGACCCACATTCCAAACTCATCACCTAACAAAAAAAAGTACACTAACATTCTTGAAGAAATAATCTTTGTGGAGTGTCCTTTCTTTTGAGTGGTGTTTGTGAAGCCACCATGACTTGACCTGGGTCGTACCACTCACCATAATTAAAATCAACTCACTTGGTAGAATTGCATGAACATTAGGGTAAATATACTAGGGTTGTTTTTCTAGGGCCACAATATTCTAAAGGAAATTGACTGTCGCCCGTTGTGTGCAAAACCTTGTGTGCCCACTTGAACCTTGTTTGAAAACATTAAAGAACTTCAACCCTAAAAAGCATTAAGGCAAGGACAAATCATTAAAAGACACCACATCTTAAAATCTTTACTTGAAAACCATATTTTGTTAAGTGCACACACATGCTCAAATCGGTTAACTAAGAGGCCCAACCCCAAACAATGCCTCATCATATATCCTGAGCACAAGCACTAACCTAGCCCTCATTAAAATGGAGTAGACGAGCCCTAGGTAGGAATAGTCTAAGTCTTGCAGGTGTGATTAGGTTTGCTAGGCACTTGGCCTTCATTCCCTTTGTAGAATATGGTGTCTAAATTGCGGGGGAAGTGTCAAATAACCGTGGTTGTGGGGTCTATGGAACCGGCGGCAAAAGCCAAAGGAAGAACCTTCCCTTCAACCCCCTCATAATCAACCTGGCCAGATTAACATCGGGAAGGGTGGTTAAGTGCCTACAGATTTGATCATCCCCTCTGAAGCTTCTAGGTCACCTAAGGTGTACACTTTAAGGACTAGACTTGCTTGCGTGTTTGTGCACACACTTCTCGCACCTGTCTCTCTCCGCATCCCTCCCCGTTCTTCTCCAGTGTATGCACAGGAGACGACCACCGCATCCTGAGCTGTTTGTTTTAGATAGGGAAATCAGGAGGAGACTTGATTTTACAAGAGAAATAGCTGAACCAAGAATTGGTGAGGTTGAGGACCAACCCCCACCCAATGCTATGGCCATCATTCAGGCCTACATCTCTGCAAACCACCAGCTTCAACAACAACAGATCCAAACTATCATGCAAGCCATACACCGATTATAAAACCCTCAGAGGCAACCCCCACTAAACCCACCTAACACACCATGACCTCTTGAGGGCCAACCTAGGCCTTTCTGTGATTTTTACAATTCGTCTGCTATTCGGATCGAGCCACATCTTAGGGTCCCCGAAGGGGGAGATGATTTTGAACTGAAACGTAATGTCCTGAGCTTAATTCAGAGCCAATTTCATGGGAGATCAAATGAGGACCCCTTCCAACACCTTGAGGACTTAGATCGGATCGCCCGGACAGTGAAACCCAGGAACATCAGCATAGACATTGTTTTGATTAAGATGTCCCTTTCTCCCTAAAAGACAAAGTATCTCACTAGCTTAGAATCTTAGGGAGACTCATCTCCAACTGGGAGGAACTGATGCATGCATTCTTGAGGAAATTTTTCCCCATAAGTAAAATCAATGCCCTCGGAAGAGCCATTACCACATTTATACTACAAGGTGGGGAACAATTCCATGAGGAGTGGGAAAGATTTAATGAATTACTAAGAAAATGCCCACACCATGAGGTTCAAAGGTGGCAATTGACCCAGATCTTCTACCATGTCTGGACAGCAACCTTATGAACTTTGTTGAAGCCTCATGCGAAGGCAACTTTTTCAACAAAGATGAGGAGAGTATGTTTGAACTCTTTGAATCCATGAGTGAGAATTCACTCAACAATGCCTCTATGACCCAGTTTAATCGATCCAGTCACCCATGGTGGGATCTATGAAGTGCAACCCAATTTTAGAACGGTTGACATGGACATTATAACCAAGAAGTTGGATCGAGTTGAGTTGCTGGACAAAAAGATTGATGAACTGCAGACCAAAAACCCGCTACAAACCCTCTCCCTAGCAAAAGGAGCGCACAATGTAGATTTGGTGCAACAAATGAACCAGATACACCTGGAACAACCCCTGACCATGTTCCAGGGAGGGACCTTTGCTCCCTCAAATCCTGATTACTCCCTCCCCTCCCCCTCGGCACCTTCTATCTTTGAAGATGTCTAAGCCAAGGTTACTCCAAACCTAACCCCTTCTCCAACACCTACAACGCCGGATGGCGTAATCACCCGAATTTTGCCTGGACGAAAAAAAAATCGAACCAATTCCAGAGCCCAGGCCAAACCCCCCTCCTATCAGCAAGGCCCACCAGCTAGACCACCCTATAATCAAAATAGGGCGGCCCCTCCCCCACAGAACCAAATGGACACATTGATAAAAATGATGGCTAATATGAATCAAAAACATCAGGAGGAAATGACATTAGTGAAGGGACAATTGAGCCAGTTGATGGATTGCAAACAACAGGGATCCCTTCCTTAGCCTCAACTGACCCTGAGAAATGTGATCAACAAAGGCTCCAATTCTCAAGGGTTCCAAGCTAATTATGGGCATGCCCACATGGTCCAGTAGTTCCCACAAACACCCCCTAGGTTTGGTGCTTCTTCCTCCTCTTCTTAAGGATCTACCCCTAGTCCCAACACCTCGGCCAACGCGGTTACCTTGAGAAGCAGCACTAAAACCTAGGACCCCAAATGACCGACCCCTTTCATGACCTTACTTCCTGAGATACCCGAGTATGAGGATGAGCGGGAGGAACCCAAGGACATGGAGATTGAATCGATTCAAACCCAAACACCATACCCTGAGGCCTTGGAGAAAAGGAAGAAAAAGAGAGTTGTAGTTGAAAATGAGGAGCTATTGGAGATTTTCAAACAAGTCCAGGTTAATATTTCGCTCCTTGAAGCAATTAAGCATATCCCGGCTTACGCTAAGTTTTTGAAGGATGTTTGTACACTGAAGCGTAAGCCGAAAACCCAAGCACTTAGGAAGGTAGTGATCTTAGAATAAGCTAGTTCAGTGATATTGAGTAGCCTACCTCCCAAACGAACTGACCCAGGAGCACCCCTGAATTCTTATAATATCGGGGACATGACATTTGATAGAGTGCTCTTGGACTTAGGTGTCTCAATCAACCTAATCCCAACTACCCTTTATCACCAGTTTTGATTTGGAGAATTGAAACCCACACCTGTAAATATCCAATTGGCCGATAGATTTATGAAAATCACGAAGGGGGTAGTCGAGGACGTAATTGTTCGGGTCAAGGACTTCTACTTCCCGCTCGACTTGTTGGTCCTCGACATGGAAGTCCTCGAACAGCTACAAAACACACCTATCATCCTAAGCAGACCCTTCCTTGCTATGACTAAGGCAAACATTGATTGCGACACGGGATGCATGAAAATCGCCTTTGGAGATAAGAAGATGCAATTGGATATCTTCAGGGTAGCTAAGTCTCTTGATTGTGGCTGGGTTGAGGAGCACGATCCCGTGGAACCTTTGGTTGAAGAATGTCTCACTTTTAGCTCTTCAACAGACCATCTGACTCAACTAGTTGATGACTACCCTGAACCACCCCAACCTGTGGAGGTTGACCTGTGTAGAGCTGATTACCTTCAGCAACCCCCATTTGAAGAGATTGATGATGATCAACTCCCCCCTTTCCCCTACCCATCAAATATTGTCCCACCTACACCCGAGCTAAAGCCTTTGCCCGATAATCTCAAATTTGTCTTCCTAGGACCTGACCAGGCCTTCCCTGTGATTATCAATGCCCACTTAACTAAGGATCAAGAACTTAGGTTGACTGCAACTCTCTCCGAACATCGGGCAGCCATTGGATGGACAATTTCTGACCTAAGGGGAATTAGCCCTACATATTGCACTCACAAAATCTATTTGGAAGATGGGGCTCGACCTTCTTGATAGATGTAAAGGTGATTGAACTCGAATATACGAGAGGTCGTTAAAAAAGAGATAATCAAGTGGCTTGACACAGATATTATTTACCCGATTTCCGATAGCCCCTTGGTGAGTCGCACACAAGTGGTACCTAAGAAAGCTAGGCTCACCGTGGTCACCAATGACCATGGCGAATCCATCCCCACATGCACCGCTACCACATGGCGAGTGGCATCGACTATAGGAAGCTTAATGAGGCCACCAAGAAAGATCATTTCCCTCTGCCATTCATTGACCAGATTCTCGAGCGATTAGCAGGGCAGAAATATTTTTGCTTCCTGGATGGAAATTCAGGATACAACCAAGTTGCTATTGCACTAGAAGATCAAGAGAAAACCATATTTACTTGGACGTATGACACGTTCGCATTATGTCGTATGCTGTTCGGGTTATGCAACGCACCAGCGACCTTTTAGCATTGCATGTTAGCCATCTTTTCAGAGATGGTGGGTGAATACTTGGAGGTCTTTATGGATAATTTCTCTATGTTCGAGAACTCATTCGACCATTGTCTTAGCAACTTGGAAAAGATCCTGAAGAGATGTATCAAGGTCAACCTGGTTTTAAGCTGGGAAAAGAGCTATTTCATGGTTCAGGAAGGGATTGTCCTCGGTCACATTGTCTTGCATAGGGGCATTGAAGTGGATCGAACTAAGGTTGATTTAATTTCGAAACTTCCACCCCCTAGCTCTGTCAAGCAAATCCGATCTTTCCTAGGATATGTTGGCTTCTATAGAAGGTTCATTAAGGATTTTTCAAAACTTTCTAAGCCCTTGACTGACCTTTTAACCAACAACGCCCTTTTTCACATGACACCTAATTGCATCAAGGCTTACAACACTCGTAGGGAAACGGTCTCCACTACACCTATTTTGCAACCCCTACACTGGTCCCAGGAATTTGAGATTACATGTGATGCATCTGATTTTGCCATCAGCGCAGTCTTAGGACAAAGAAGAGATAAGAAGCACGTGGTGATCTACTACGTGAGCAAAACGTTGGATGTGGCTCAACGGAATTACACCGTCACAGAAAAAGAACTACTCGTCGTAGTCTTTAGATTAGAAAAATTCCAATCATACCTTCTGGGAACCCATGTGACTGTTTACACTGACCACTCGATTATTCAGCATTTGTTGGCCAAAAAGGACGCTAAACCCAGGCTCATCTGATGGATCCGGCTCTTGCAGGAATTTGACCTAGAAATTCGCAACAAAGCCAGGTCCAAAGCCATCCAAGGTTACTCCAAACCTAACCCCTTCTCCAACACCTACAAAGTTGGATGGCGTAATCACACGAATTTCACTTGGACGAACCAAAAACCTAACCAATTCCAGAACCAACCCAGGCTAAACCCCCCTCCTATCAGCAAGGTCCACCAGCTAGACCACCCTATAATCAGAATAGGGCGGCCCCTCCCCCACAGAACCAAATGGACACACTGATAAAAATGATCACTGATATGAATCAGAAACATCAGGAGGAAATGGCATTAGTGAAGGGACAGTTACGCCCCAAATCGTGCCCCAACGCGCACTGCAGGTAATTCAGGTTGTCCAATCAACGTCGAGCAGTGTAGATGGCAGCAACGCGGTGCCCCCTCAAGCACTCGATGGGAACGCGCATGATCATGCGCGAGGTGCACACTCCCCGGACACAGGCGCGATCTGAACCAGCACCCAGGGTGCAATCTCGACCGTCTAATCTTCTATCGGACGGTCTACATGACGCGTACACGGATCGTGCGGACGAAGAAAGCATGCGCGCGTGCTTAGACCGGTGGGTGAGGGGCTTCACCGACATTTCTGGAATGGGTTTAGCAATGTCCTGAACGTCGCTAAACCCCCCCACTTAGTTTAAAAACCCCTCTTCTCTATATAAACCTTCTCAACCACCCCATTCAAAAGCATTCAAAACATACACACCTTCCATACTACTCTAGCCTTCTCCTAGCTCCACCAAATACTCCATACCCACCTTGGAGTTGTCAAGCTACCGATGAAGCCTCCCTTCACCGTCGTGGCTGCCTTGACTCCTCACACTCTCTCTTTGCTTTAGTTTACATTGTACTTGTTTAAGCTTTCATCTATCGTTGTAGTTGTAAACAAATTTTAATTGCATGCTATATATTGATGAATGTTTCATATCTTGTAGCTCGCATCCTCTTAATGCTTGTCATGTTTTAAACACGATCTCTAACCCTACTCTCTCTCTCTCTCTGTAACGAACGCGCGCTTCAGACGTCTTTTAAGACGTTTGGGAAGTGGGCCAGACGTCTGACCAGACGTCTGGAACCACTTCCAGACGTCAGGGAATCGGTTATTGTTGGCACGCGCGATTCGTCTGCGCGCCTGAGCGCGCAGACCTGCGAAAATTCCCTCTCTCTTTTTCCCTCTCCCTCCTGCGCCGTCTGTCGCTCTCTCTCTCCTCCTCGCGCGGCCATAAAAGGCCACGCCCTCCCCCTCACTCCCGTCACCTCCGCCCCCTTCCTCTTCTCCTTCCAGCCGGTGCGCGTGAGCGAGCGCGAGTGAGGCGGCGGCAGTGACAGCCGCGGTGAGCGAGGGAGGAGGTGCTGCGTGTAGGAAGAAGCGCTCGGCCGTGAGGGCGAGCTCGCCGGGGCTGCTAGGGCCGGCCGGCGGGGGGCGCAGCGGGTGCGGAGTGACGCGGGAGGACTGCTGCGGCTCGAGCAGTAGGCGGACGAGGCACGGCACGGCCGGGCGTCGCGAGCGGAGGGAGAGTTGCGTCCTGGTTCTGGAAACCTTTCCAGAATCAGACGTCTGGGCTGATAGCCAGACGACGGGCACGACGTCTGGAGGACTGTCCAGACGTCTGAAAGGTGAGTTATTTCCGTCTTCTTCCTTTTCTTCGACTGACCGTACTGAGAGAGAGAGATGGGTACACGCAGGTTCGGTGATTCGCCATCCAACGCGAATCAGACGTCTGGCTGTAGCACCAGACGACGGGAACGACTTCCAGACGTCCGGGGTGACCATCGGACGTCTGGGAACTAGGCCAGACGCCCCCGCAGGCTTCTGGACGTCTGAGAGCCCACGCAGAGCGAAGGTAATTCGCTGATCCAGTTTTTAAGACGTCTGGAATAAGTTCCAGACGTCTGATTTTACACTGTTTCATCGTCTTTGACCCGTTTAGGGCCCGTTCGGGTTCCGTTTTCCATGTTTCGAGTTGCGTTCTTTTCGGAATTAAATCCTCTGCCTGTCTACAGTAGCTATATACTGTTTTGAGAAGTTCCTTGTGTTGATCCTTGTGATAGGACCCCATTCCATTGCAGTCTCGGGGGTTGCGGAGGCACGCGAGATTCCCGACCACGCCCCCAGTTCGCCTGTTGTAACTGGTAGAGTGGCTTTAAGTATAATCTGTTAAATTATGAAACTAGAAATAGAACCTAGGACATTGCATGAATCCTAGGAATGAGAAATAGATGGAATGGTAGATCCTAGGGTGTTGCATGAATCATAGGGCTGAAAAACTAGATTGTATGATAGATCCTAGGGTATGACATGAATCATAGGATGGGAAAACTAGTGGAATATGTGAACACTGCAGTCTTGAAAATGTGGAAAAGAAATAATAGCTGCCTGTGAATTGAATTAACAGTTGCCTGTTATTAATAAATGAACATGATTAAGAATATGGGATGTATGAACGTGAAACTGGAAAGGTGAAACCAGAATGCGCTGAGTTAAAGAGCTGGAACCCTACGGGGAATTAGGAGTACAACTCTTGGAAAGTGAATGGAATAGAATTGGGGAAGTGAGCTGGCCCTTGAGTACGGAGTACCAAGGAGAGCGACTGTCCCCCTGTTTAGTGCAGAGCGGAGCTAGCCGCCTCAGGGACCCGGGGTTAGGACTGGCCACTCTGTACCGACTTGCTGGCCCTCGTGTACGTAGTACCGAGGAGAGCTACTAGTGTAGGGAGGTACTAGCTACCCCACGGGCCCCGGGGTTCTGCTAGCCTCCTACACCGACTTGTTAGGCCCATTGGGGCAAACCAGGGTAGTCAGGCAAGGGTGCGCGGACTGTGGAGGGGCAAGGCCCCTGTTTGGTTACTGTGAAGGGGTTGGACCCCTGTTACTGAGAGGGCTCTGCCCTGTACTGGTTCCGTGCTGTGCTTTGGGCGCACCCATTAACGGAAACGACTGACCGCGTGCCAGTGCGGGTTAGCTACCCGTGCGTTTACCGCGCGTGCCGTAGTCACCGTTACGTCTGTCAGTGACCTTGAGGTGGTTGACTGAGAGTAGGATCACCACGGGGGACTCTTCCGGCTAGGAGAGCACCACATGCTACTTCTACTGTTCGGAAAAGACTGCAATCAAGATCGTTCCCACGAGGAACATTGGAGATCAAGTGAAGGATCTGAGAAATAGATAAATTGTGAAACAATAGAAAGACGTAAATAAAGGAAGAAAGAAAATTAAAACAGCTACTGTACACTTTACTGTTTCTTTAGTTTAGCTGCCACTCTACTCAGCGTTTTGCTGACGTGTTACACTCGTTACCTTTCAGGACCAGGTGTTGAGCAGCCAGGGTCAGGGGCTGCAGAGGACGTTGGGCCAAGTAGGGTCCAGTAGAGTTACCACTGTTCTCTTGTACCTCTTTTTGGTTCCGCTGTAGTGAGTAGTTCTTGTTTCCGCTGTACTTTTCTTTACCTGCAGTTCATATTATGTTATAAATGTTGTTCTACTGTTGTGGTGGTACATACTGTAGTAGTTTCTTTTCTTACTGCTGTATTTTCTTACTGTTAGTTATATTCATGTTGAATGTGATTTATTTTACTACTCTTTTGGTTACTTCCTCATTGGACGACCAGGTCTTGAGTTTAGTCGAGTCGGTCCGGTTCTCGTGTCTCGTAAGGACTTGGGAATCGGGTCGTTACAAGATGGTATCAGAGCAAGGTCGTCCCGAGAAGTGAATCAACTGATTGGAAAATAACCAATTCTCATGTCTATAACTAGAGTAGCCATCACAACATACCTTTTGACATGAGCTCTTAGACGTTTCCGTTCGGTATCGTTTCGTAGTGACGTGTTCCGTTTTGTTTCGCGTCTCCTTGTAGGAGATGCCTCCTCGTGGGACCAGTGAGGCGGGCCGCGGGTGCGGCCGAGGACGAGGTCGGCGAGGTAGGCGTGCCGTTGCCGACACCCCAGTGGACCAGCCACTACTCTCGGGCGTCCAGGCCCAGGACCTCGCCCGGCTGATACGAGACATTGTACGAGAGGAGCTCCACCCACCGCCCCGAGCACCTCACCCTGGGGCTGTGGAAGGGGAGTCCTCTGTGGGACCACTCGACGGACGCGGCGCTGGACACGGGGGGAGGGGATGGGCCGCCGCAGCCCCCACCTTCCTCCGATACTTCTGTGCACGAGGCACCGTTGCCTGGGGGTGGACCAGCATCCCCATTGCAGCGCCACTCCGAGCTCTTCGGGCAGTTTCGGAAGCTGAAGCCCCCCTCCTTCAAGGGGGATGAGGACCCGACAGAGGCAGGGGACTGGCTTGAGCAGCTGGAGAAGATTTTCGACACCCTTCGCCCCTGGTGGAGTGCCACGTGGCCTTTGCCACGTAGCAGCTGGAGAGTGCGGCACACAGGTGGTGGAGGGCGGTCCGGGGACAAGAGAGGGACGAGCCGACCTGGGACCGGTTCGTCGCCCTCTTCTGCGAGCAGTACTTTCCCCAGACGTGACAGGACCAGAGGAGGCGGGATTTCCACACTCTCCGCCAAAGGACAATGACCGTGAGCGCGTATCGCACGCGTTTCCTGGAGCTGTCCCGCTTTGCATGGACAGCGGTAGCTACTGAGGAGGAGCGCCTTTGGAGGTTCACCGAGGGGCTCTGGCCTGCGATTCGGGGGTATGTCAAACCCCTGAAGCTGCCTACGTTTTCGAGGGTGGTAGAGGCAGCTATGACTTACGAGGAGACCAACCCGTCCGCGCGAGACACTGACGGCGGGCGGAAGAGGCCCTTTCAGCTAGACTTTTCACAGGGCCAGCGAAAGAGGAGACACGTGGCGTCCGCAGGAGAGCCGTCACGTTTTACAGGGACATCAGTGGCCTTTGGGGGCCCTCGACAGGGGCCAGTCGCCAGCACCGGACCCCTGCCCAGCCGACAGCAGGGACCCACTGAGGGCAGGAGTCGGGTTCCCCTCTGTTACCAGTGTGGCCAGCCGGGCCACATCAGGAGGGACTGCCCATCTAGGGCAGGAGGTCAGTAGATACTTCCCGCGCAGAGCACTGGAGGACGCGCAGGAGGCCGCGGTTACCAGGCGCGAGGAGGATGACAACAGTCACGAGGAGGGTACCGGCCAGCACCTACCTATCCGACGCAGAGTGTGGCTGCTTCGTCTGCACCTAGTGCTGAAGGGCGTATCAACGCCCTGACACACAGGGACACCAGAGCTTCGGGATCGGTGGTAGCAGGTATGGTTTCAGCTTCCGGTAGACTCGTTTACACGCTTTTCGATTCTGGTGCTACGCACTCGTTTGTCGCAGCTAGTTTCGCAGTTAGTTTGGGCTAGGATTATACACTGTTAGAGAATCCGTTCGTGATCAGAGGTCCGAGTGGTCAGCTGTTTGTAGCTGAGGAGGTGTACACGGATTGCGAGGTCAACGTCGGGGGACATAGCTTGCCAGCTGACCTGATTATGTTACAGATGGAGGACTTTGGAGTGATTCTGGGGATGGATTGGTTGTCCCCTTACCACGCCTTGGTGGACTGTTTTGAGAGGAAGATCGTCTTCTCCATTCCGGAGTTGCCTTCTTTCGAGTTTCACGGACAGCCAGTGGACAGAGGTTTCAGGTGCATTTCGGCACTTCGGGCGGCGAGACTTTTGAGCCAGGGGTGTGAGGGCTTCCTAGCTTGTGTAGTGGCAGAGCCCAGCCCTGTGGCAGACTTCCAGAGCATCCCGGTGGTCAGAGAGTACCCTGACGTGTTTCCAGACCAGTTACCAGGACTACCGCCCGAGCGTGAGATTGAGTTTGAGATCTCACTAGTACCAGGGACCAGCAACATCTCCACCGCGCTATAAAGGATGGCACCGCTTGAGCTACGAGAGCTCAAGTCTCAGTTGCAGGACCTTTTGGAGAAAGGTTTCGTGAGGCCCAGTGCGTCTCCTTGGGGAGCCCCGGTACTGTTTGTGAAGAAGAAGGATGGGACCTTACGCCTTTGTGTGGATTACCGACAGCTGAATAGGGTCACCATCAAGAACAGATATCCGCTGCCGAGGATCGACGACTTGTTTGACCAATTGCGGGGTGCCACGGTGTTTTCCAAGATCGACTTGAGGTCTGGATACCACCAGTTGAGGATCAGGGAGACCGACGTCTCCAAGACAGCTTTCCGCACCCGGTACGGATATTACGAGTTTTTGGTCATGCCGTTTGGGCTGACCAATGCCCCCGTTGCTTTCATGGATCTGATGAACCGGGTGTTTAGACCGTACTTGGACCAGTTCATGGTGGTTTTCATAGATGATGTACTCGTCTATTCTAGAGATCAGACGCAGCACAGATAGCACTTGCGGATGGTTCTGGACACATTGAGACGACGTAGGCTGTACGCCAAATACAGCAAGTGCGAGTTCTGGTTGAGGGAGGTGACCTTCTTAGGTCATGTGATCTCTGGAGACGGCTTGGCGGTGGACCCAGCCAAGGTTGAGGCAGTACTTAGGTGGGAGAGACCGCGTTTAGTCACTGAGATTGGTAGTTTCCTGGGATTGGCAGGCTACTACAGACGTTTCATCAGAGGTTTTTCACAGATCGCGCGTCCTATGACGCAGTTGACCCGTAAGGACGTGCCCTTCGCTTGGATAGACGCCTGTGAGGTGTGTTTTCTGGAGCTGAAGGAGAGGTTGACCTCGGCTCCCGTGCTCACCATCCCTGACAGTAGTGGCGGGTTTGTTGTGTACACGGACGCCTCCTTACAGGGGTTAGGAGGTGTGCTCATGCAGAGGGGTCACGTTGTCGCTTACGCTTCGCGGCAACTGAAGCCCCATGAGCATACCTACCCTACCCACGACCTGGAGTTGGCAGTTGTCGTCTTCGCGCTGAAGACCTGGAGGCACTACTTGTACGGTGAGACCTTCGAGATTTTCACAGATCACAAGAGCCTCAGATACCTTTTTGATCAGAAGGAGCTCAACATCAGACAGAGACGTTGGTTGGAGCTCCTGAAGGACTACTACTGCAGCATCTCCTATGACCCGGGAAAGGCCAATGTGGTGGCTGACGCCTTGAGCCGTAAGGAGCCCGCACACTTGGCCAGTTTACAGTTACAGAGTTGGAGCCTTTTGGAGGAGGTGGGCAGTTGGCGACCTCTGGAGTTACGGGGGCACTGTGGGGCAGTGACGGTGACACGACAGACCAGGCTAGAGCTGATAGACCGCATCATCACAGGACAGATGGCCGATCCGTACTTGCAGTCCTTGCGCGACAGAGTACTGTCGGGAGACCCGGGAGACTTCTCTTTCACAAACCAGGTGCTGCGCCTGAGGGGATGGTTGTGCGTTCCCAGAGACGAGGAGCTGTTGAGAGAGCTCCTGACTGAGGCACACGGTTCCAGATTCACCATACAACCCGGAAACATGAAGATGTACCACGACTTGAGACGCGAGTTTTGGTGGAAGGGGATGAAGCGGGATGTGGGTGAGTTCGTGCAGCAGTGCTTAGTGTGTCAGCAGGTGAAAGCCGAGCATCAGAGGCCTGCAGGGCCGCTACAGCTGCTTCCAGTGCCAGAGTGGAAGTGGGAGAGCATCACCATGGACTTGGTGGTGGGCTTACCTGTTACCCAGCGAGGACACTACGCAGTCTGGGTAATAGTGGATAGACTGACGAAGACGGCGCGATTCTTGCCGATCCGAGTCACTTTGGGACCAGCACAGTTGGCAGAGAGGTATATCTGTGATGTGGTACGACTACACGGAGTTTCGCGGGAGATCGTATCCGACCGAGATACCCGTTTTACGTCCCAGTTTTGGGCTGAGTTTCAGCAGGCCTTGGGGACGCGGTTGAGGTTTAGTACGGCTTACCACCCCCAGACGGACGGACAGTCTGAGCGCACGATACAGACACTTGAGGACCTTTTGGGTGCCTATGTGCTGGATTGGAGGGGCTCTTGGGAGGAGCACCTGCCCCTGGCGGAGTTTGCATACAACAATTATCGCTCGAGTATCGGCATGGCTCCCTACGAGGCTCTGTACGGACAGAGGTGTACAGCACCCTTGAGTTGGTTTGAGGTTGGGGACCACGTCTTCCTTCGTGTTTCGCCCATGAAGGGCCTGCAGCGGTTTGGGGTGAGAGGGAAGCTCGCGTCGAGGTTTGTGGGGCCCTTTGAGGTCCTGGAGCGGGTTGGACCCGTTGCTTACAGGCTTACCCTCCCCCCGCAGCTTTCTGGTGTGCACGGCGTGTTCCACGTGTCCAACCTCAGGAAGTACGTAGCCGATCCCAGTCACGTACTGAGTCACGAGAGCGTCGAGGTGGGTGACGACATAACCTACCCCGAGCGGCCAGTGCAGATTCTAGACCGAGCCGTTCGCAGTTTGAGACGAAAGCAAGTACCCCTGGTAAAGGTTTTGTGGAGGAGCCAGCGGTACGAGGAGGCTACCTGGGAGCCTAAGGCGGCAATGCGGGAGCGATACCCGGAGCTTTTCGCGGGTACGTCTTTTCGGACCGGCTTCGGTCCTCTTTGAGTTTGTTATGGTATTTATGACGTTTTCCCGCACCCTAGTTAGCGCAAGTTTCGGGGACGAAACTTCCTTTGAGTTTGTTATATTGTAACGAATGCGCGCTTCAGACGTCTTTTAAGACGTTTGGGAAGTGGCCCAGACGTCTGACCAGACGTCTGGAACCACTTCCAGACGTCTGGGAATCGTTTATTGTTGGCACGCGCGATTCGTCTGCGCGCCTGAGCGTGCAGACCTGCGAAAATTCCCTCTCTCTCTTTTTCCCTCTCCCTCCTGCGCCCTCTGTCCCGCTCTCTCTCTCCTCACGCGGCCTTAAAAGGCCACGCCCTCCCCCTCACTCTCGTCACCTCCGCCCCCTTCCTCTTCTCCTTCCAGCCGGTGCGCGTGAGCGAGCGCGAGTGAGGCGGCGGCAGTGACAGCTGCGGTGAGCGTGGGAGGAGGTGCTGCGTGTAGGAAGAAGCGCTCGGTCGTGAGGGCGAGCTCGCCGGGGCTGCTAGGGCTGGCCGGCGGGGGGCGCAGCGGGCGCGAAGCGACGCGGGAGGACTGCTGCGGCTCGAGCAGCAGGCGGACGAGGCGCGGCGCGGCCGGGCGTTGCGAGCGGAGGGCGAGTTGCACCCTGGTTCTGGAAACTTTTCCAGAATCAGACATCTGGAATGATAGCCAGACGATGGGCACGATGTCTGGAAGACTGTCCAGATGTCTGAAAGGTGAGTTATTTAGGTCTTCTTCCTTTTCTTCGACTGACCGTACTGAGAGAGAGAGATGGGTACGCGCAGGTTCGGTGATTCGCCATCCAACGCGAATCAGACGTCTGGCTGTAGCACCAGACGACGGGAACGACTTCCAGACGTCCGGGGTGACCATCGGACGTCTGGGAACTAGGCCAGACGCCCCTGCAGGCTTCTGGACGTCTGAGAGCCCATGCAGAGTGAGGT
Source organism: Thalassia testudinum (assembly GCA_037157565.1). NCBI lineage: Eukaryota > Viridiplantae > Streptophyta > Magnoliopsida > Alismatales > Hydrocharitaceae > Thalassia > Thalassia testudinum. Next base: position 14,603,003 of record JAZHRO010000015.1, on the reverse strand, counting down.
AGTTCGCTGATCCACTTTTTAAGACGTCTGGAATAAGTTCCAGACGTCTGATTTGCATTGTTTCGTCGTCTTCGACCCGTTTAGGGCCCGTTCAGGTACCGTTTTCCGCATTTCTAGTTGCGTTCTTTTCGGAATTAAATCATCTACCTGTCTACAGTAGCTGTATACTATTTTGAGAAGTTCCTTGTGTTGATCCTTGTGATAGGACCCCGTTTCGTTGCAGTCTCGGGGGTTGTGGAGGCACGCGGGATTCCCGACCACGCCCCCAGTTCGCCTGTTGTAACCGGTAGAGTGGCTTTAAGTATAATCTTTTAAATTATGAAACTAGAAATAGAACCTAGGACATTGCATGAATCCTAGGAATGAGAAATAGATGGAATGGTAGATCCTAGGGTGTTGCATGAATCATAGGGCTGAAAAACTAGATTGTATGATAGATCCTAGGGTATGACATGAATCCTAGGATGGAAAAACTAGTGGAATATGTGAACACTGCAGTCTTGAAAATGTGGAAAAGAAATAATAGCTGCCTGTGAATTGAATTAACAGCTGCCTGTTATTAATAAATGAACATGATTAAGAATATGAGATGTATGAACGTGAAACTGGAAAGGTGAAACCGGAATGCGCTGAGTTAAAGAGCTGGAACCCTACGGGGAATTAGGAGTACAACTCCTGGAAAGTGAATGGAATAGAATTGGGGAAGTGAGCTGGCCCTTGAGTACGGAGTACCAAGGAGAGCGACTGTCCCCCTGTTTAGTGCAGAGCGGAGCTAGCCGCCTCAGGGACCCGGGGTTAGGACTGGCCACTCTGTACCGACTTGCTGGCCCTCGTGTACGTAGTACCGAGGAGAGCTACTAGTGTAGGGAGGTATTAGCTACCTCACGGGCCCTGGGGTTCTGCTAGCCTCCTACACTGACTTGTTAGGCCCACCGGGGCAAACCAGGGTAGGCAGGCGAGGGTGCGCGGACTGTGGAGGGGCAAGGCCCCTGTTTGGTTACTGTGAAGGGGTTGGACCCCTGTTACTGAGAGGGCTCTGCCCTGGTTCCGTGCTGTGCTTTGGGCGCACCCGTTAACGGAAACGGCTGACCGCGTGCCAGTGCGGGCTAGCTACCTGTGCGTTTATCGTGCGTGCCGTAGTCACCGTTACGTTTGTCAGTGACCTTGGGGTGGTTGACTGAGAGTAGGATCACCACTGGGGACTCTCCCGGCTAGGAGAGCACCACGTGCTACTTCTACTGTTCGGAAAAGACTGCAATCAAGATCGTTCCAACGAGGAACATTCGAGATCAAGTGAAGGATCTGAGAAATAGATAAATTGTGAAACAATAGAAAGACGTAAATAAAGGAAGAAAGAAAATTAAAACAGCTACTGTACACTTTACTGTTTCTTTAGTTTAGCTGCCACTTTACTCAGCGTTTTGCTGACGTGTTACACTCGTTACCTTTCAGGACCAGGTGTTGAGCAGCCAGGGTCAGCGGCTGCAGAGGACGTTGGGCCAAGTAGGGTCCAGTAGAGTTACCACTGTTCTCTTGTACCTCTTTTTGGTTCCACTGTAGTGAGTAGTTCTTGTTTCCGCTGTACTTTTCTTTACCTGCAGTTCATATTATGTTATAAATGTTGTTCTACTGTTGTGGTGGTACATACTGTAGTAGTTTCTTTTCTTACTGCTGTATTTTCTTACTATTAGTTATATTCATGTTGAATGTGGTTTATTTTACTGCTCTTTTGGTTACTTCCTCGTTGGACGACCAGGTCTTGGGTTTAGTCGAGTCGGTCCGGTTCTCGTGTCTTGTAGGGACTTGGGAATCGGGTCGTTACACTCTCTCTCTCACGTTTTCTCGCAAGCAAGCAAACCCACCATTCCTGTGACAACTAAAGTGACAAAATAATCCGATTTTACGCTTCCTTGTGTTCGACACTTGTACTCACCAACTCCACATCTTAAATTAAATCCGACGTCGCGAACACATACTACAATGGCATAATTAAACAACCGCGTTTTGCGCACGTCACATGGCAATCGCGAAAAGCGACCGCGACGACAGTGACATTGAGGTAAACTCGAATTTACAAGATGCTTTTGATGAGTTATTTGAAATTAGTAAATCACTTAAAGTAGAAAATAAAAATATTAAAAAGAATCTTAATTTTCTTAAATTAGAAAATGAAACATTAGAAAAATAACTTAAGGATCTAGAAACTAATTCTAATCTTAAGGATGATAATTTGTTAGAAAATATAGACCTAATCAATGAAAAAAGTAAATTAATTGAGGAGAACAATAGTTTAAAAATTGAAATTTCTAGCTTAAAAATAAAAATGCATAGTATTGAAAATGAACTTACATGCCTTAGGAAAGAATCTAATAACTTGGTAAACAAATTTGATAATTTTTATAGTCTTAAGGTTAAAAAAGGATCTCCTTTAAGGAGACTAACTAACAAAATCGTATTCAAGCTAACTTGGATACCAAAAGATCAACATGAAACTTGTTTTATAGGTTTCAAGGGAGAATTCAACATCAAGGATTGGAATTCCAAGATCAAGAACGGTCAACTTAAATTAAGATGACCAAGGAGTAAATCGAGGAAGGAGAAGAGAGGACTGACGAGACGATGAACGAACAACCAAGCCGTCTCGTGTTGACCGCCAAATTGGAGACTAGTACCAATGCCTGAACCTCCAAGCTTCAGATGGGAGCCCCATCTGGTCTGGCATCCATCTCCATTTGGGTCATTGTATTGGCCATGGTAAGTAAGGTAAATTCCTTACCCTATCTTTTTATTTTCAGCATATAGATAGGGGGACTTAAAATTGATGAAGCTATTTGTCCATGGGGGAGGTTCTAAACATAACATAGCTATATTATCTTTAGAAAGGGGGTGGTAATAACATAACTATCTTATTTTATGGAAAAGATGAAATTAGAAGAACATATTTTAAGGGAGAGTTTAAGATAATTAAAAATTATGATATCTTTTTGATAATGTCAAAAAAGCGAGGATTTTTATGGATTATTATTTATGGTTTTATCATCATCAAAAATGGGGAGATTTTTGGTGTAAGGGTACCACGATTATCAATTTTGATGATAACAAAACACTTGTATTTTAACAATTTGTATTTGAGCTTTAGATTTCAGGAAAATGCAAATGGATACAAGTGCGAAGGACCTCAAAGCTTGTGTCCATGGTGGATTGGAGGAGCTCATTGGAGGAGGAGCTTCGCGGGAAGCGAAAGCTAGAAGACAAAAGAATTTGATAGATGTTCTTTTGTATTATAGTCTGTAATTTATTTTCGTTTGGTGTTTGCTCTTTATTTTCTTAGAGTACTTGTTAAAGGGCCCAAATTAACAATACAGTAGTCCTAGGAACACTTACTAGACCCTAGGACACTTACGTTTTCCGTATAGAACCTAGAAAACCTAAATAGGCTTTAGAAAGCCTTTTCAGACGTCTAACACAAAAATTAGACGTCTAACAGAGAACTTTAAGACGTCTAAATATTGGATCAGATGTCCAATCACTTAGGCTGGACTTAATGGGTTCTATTTGTTGAAATCAGACGACTAACCTTTTGTCCAGGCGTCTTAGCAAACATCTGATAACTTTGCCAGACATCCAATTAGTGGAACGTTGGCTTATAGAATCTGATCATTGAGAAATGACCTTTAGGCTTCTATCAGACGTTCGTAGAGGACCTCAGATGTCTGATAAAGTGACCGTTAGCCCTCGATTGAGCCAAAATCACTTCTATTGAGACTTATAGCCGTTTGTACCTTGGGAAATCCATTCCCACAGTTAATTAGGTTTCCAGACGTCCAGACCTTGTGCCAGACGTCTGATATGTCGTCTGATTGAATTACACTAGAACCCTGTTTAGGTCTAAACCAAGTCAGTAAGGAAACCTGTCTACGATTAAACGTCTGATTTAGTTTCCAAACGTTTTAAGAGTGTCTTCCAAACATTTGACACTTTTCCTAGACGTCTAATAACCTTATCAGAATCATTAATGATTCTGTTTGCAGCTTGATTTGTCTTGGGATGTTCTCCAACGACTACCTAAGACTTTCAAAGCCTTCTAAAGCCTTTCTAGGTCATCTATAAATAGAGGGGAAGCCCTCCCTTGTTTAAACACACCAAGTAACACTACTTTCACATTCCTTTGTGTCAAAAAAGAAATCATCAAGAAGAGAAGTGATCTTGCTTTCTAAGCCCCATTTAACAAATCCGAGAGCATCGTTACTCTGTCGAGATCACGCTTACGTTTTTCCATCTAAGAGGTGTTTTTTGCCTATAGAAGCTAAGTTTAGGATATATACTTTGTAGATCTATAGGTTTGCGTTGTAATATTTATTTGTTATTTGGTTGGGTATTCGCTTTGCAAATTCCCGTCTCTTTCGTGAGACAAAAAACCTTCTCGTGAAGAGAAGGGATTTGAGGCATGCTACCCTCAGGTTCAAAATAGCATCGGTTGTAAAAGGTTGAACTACCATTGTTAAAGTAATTCATTAATAGATTTGATCGGTCGATCGGGAAATCCTAACTCGAGATAGTTAGGTGGTGGTTTTCACCCGGTTTGGGTTTCCACCTAAAAATACCTGTGTATCTTGTGTGATTTTCTATTTGTGAGATCGTTATATTTTTATTTCTGCACTTTATCTATTTTCCGCAAATCTTACCCCCTCCCATTGGAATCAACAACTCTAACAGGGCAAATCAACTGAGTGGAGTTTATGAAGTTAAGGATAATTCAAATTCGGTTGATTTAAAGCTAACTACACAACGATCAAACAATGTGGAACTCATGCGAAAGAACGTAGAGAGTTTGGATAAGAAACTAGACAACCTTCTAAAGGGTGGGAGTTCCTTAGGTACACATTCCAAAGTAAATCCTATACTTACCCAAGGAGTTCCTATGTTAACCCATACCCAACTCCCCAACCCTCTAGGTTAGGAAATGGTGCACAATCTTGATGACCTGATCATGGCTCCACCTATGAGCTAACTCTACTTGGACCCATCTCTTTTTGAGTACTAAGAAGGGACCTTGATGTCCTCAAATTTTGAACTGGGCATCCCGATACCTAGTTATCCTAAGGATGTGAATGCACTCCAGGGTTACACTAGAAATTATCCCTATTCAAACACTTACAACCCTGGATGGTGCAACTATCCTAACTTTGCTTGGTCAAGTCAAAAACTTGCCCAAGGTCCTAACTTGACTAAGTCTAACACATATGGGCAACCCAGTAGTTACACACAACCACGCACATATCAACCACAACCTACTCAGGAAAACCAACCCTTTGTTTTGAGTCTGGTCCTCAAGGAAATGCAAGAAATGAATCTAAGACATAAGGAAGAAATAAATCAATTGAGGATAGAATTGACGGGACTACTAGACCGGCTAGTTGATGCTAGAGAACACGGGATGCTGCCATCCCCACCTGTCCCCAACCCAAGGAACTTCAATAGGGTTAACCAGCACAACACATGGGAGTAACAGGGACATATAGTTCAACCTGAATCCCAGCACCCACCTGGTTTTGTTAACCCCAACTCAACCCAGGCTCAGCCTATCTTGCCAAATTCACCTCACCCTTCTAACCCTAATGCCTATGCTTGTGCTGTCACTTTAAAAAGTGGGAAACAAATCCAAGATTCTTATCTTTATACAAGGAAATCTTACCAAGATCTTGAGGAGCTTGAATCTGACCTGGGAGACCAAGCTAAGCTAGAAAACAAGACTTAGGATTTGAACACTTATGATTTCTCTCAAGCACCTTTTCCTGAAGCCTTGAACAAATCCAGGGAAAGGAAAACCAATCAAGTTAAGGAGTGGCTTGAGATTTTAAAGCAAGTCCAGGTAATTCCACTCCTTGAAGCCATTTAAAACATCCCGGCCTGTGCGAAATTTCTGAAGGAAATGTGCACCCCAAAATGCCATGCCAAATCATCAAAAAGGGTCATAATTTCTAAACAAGTCAGTGCCATCATCTTAAATAAGCTCCCTCCTAAAAAGAAAGATCCAGTGACTCCCTTAATTTCACGTGAGATAGATGGTTTTATCTTGGATCGAGCCTTATTGGACCTTGGTGCTTCCATCAATCTAATCCCCACAATATTATATGAAGAGTTTGATTTAGGTCCCTTGCAATACACTGATGTTACCCTTCAACTTGCTGATAGGTCAACCAAGATTTCAAAGGGACTTTTACAAAATGTGATTATAAAAGTGAGGGAATTTGAGTACCCAATGAACTTTCTTATTTTAGATATGAAGACATCATAAAACTTGATCCACACCCCGATAATCTTAAGAAGACATTTCTTGGCCACAACCAAGGTCCTAATCAACTGTAAGACGAGGATTATGCAAATCACTTCTGGAAGGAAAACTTGTCAACTCAATATCTTTAAAGCTTCCCAAAAGAATAACGTGAATTATGGTTCCATCAAGGTCTCAGGAACAATTGAAGAGGTTTTGGCAATTCACACTAAAGGTGATCCGAATCCTGCCAAATCTCAAGATCAACACGAAAGGCAAGAAAGTGATGTCCTTGAGGATGATTATGATCTATCACACCCATAGAAAATCAAATAGAAAAAAAATTAGTGAGATTGAGAAATTCCTGGGAATATCTTATGGTGAATTAGATGATAACATAAAGAATCTTTAATACATCTACCCTGAAATTTACGAACTATTAAACTTTGAGGGGGTTCAAGAAATTAGACAATCTAAGGACATGAACCAGGTAAACGAAGAAACAACCCTAGAAAAAGAAGCTTAAATCATGATGGACTGGGGAAGAACTTATACTCCAACTGGTTCAAATGGATGGCTTGAATCTGAGAAAGAAATGACTTCTGATGAGGAAGGAGTAATTTCTAATAAGGATTTTGACGAATTCAGCACAACTTTACCTTTATCCTTTTATGGCCCAAAACCTGGAGAATTTATGATTTTTGACATCAACTACCATTATGAGGATCCTTATGATTCTAATTAAGAACCAAATTTAAACCTCAATCATGATTTCAATCCAAACCTTTTACCACCTCTTCTTGAATTATGGAACTAGATTAATGAACATGCTCTGCATCATAAACTCATCTATCTGACCCTATTTTCTTTTTCAAATCGGAAAAACTCTTTAGAGTAGGACTACATCATCAATTGGTTTGCATTTGTGGATCACTGATTCTTAGACCAAAGGATCATATTTTTATACTGATTCTTAATCTCTTTCCGACAATCATTACTCCTCTAGACCCACAATATTGAATTACATATTTCTTTTGGGTTTAAGTCCAGCAAACGACGTTAAACTTAACGTTGGTTGGGAGACAATCTAGTATTTATTATAGGCAGTTTTGCATCCAAGCTGACCTGGAATAACAAGCTCAGTCAAGTGATATCCCCTCCTCTTGCTTGTTACTTTTTGATTTTCCTACATACATTTTAACGAGGACATTGTATTGAATAGGCATGGGGGTAGACATTGCATGTCTTATTTTTATGTCAAAAAAAAAAAACATTTGCTTTCATGCATAAGGAATTTTTATTAAGAAAGTTTTATTAAGGATTTATTCTTAAGTTGATTCCTAAACTTAGAATTCAATACAATTCCACACTTACACATAGAATTTGCAATGGATCCTCTATGAAGATCGATAGACATCTTTAGTTTGTCGAAAAGAAGTAATGCTTTTTCTCTTGAACCCTTGGACAGTAATTAGGGAGTTAGGCAAACCATCTTCTAGTAGATTCATCAAATGAGTGTGAGGTGAGAGTAGAAAGTCTATTGGTATTTTAAGGCTGATATAAGGAATCGTAGTTTCTAGGTAATTGGATAATGATATTCGGAGTTAGGCATAATTTTCGCTTTCGGTTCTTGTGTACAAATTCTTTGTGTGAAGTTTTTACAGCCACCAAATAAGGCAAATATGTAAAGAACGGGTTCTGATAAAACTAGGACTAAGGTGGATGATTACAACCGTCCTTTACGGAATCCTCGATTGAAAGAGGGTTTTAATGTCAAGGTCAAAAATACGTTGTCTCATCCATTCCTTGCCTGGTGCCGAAAGTAAGCACTTCCACCAAATAAGTCACCCGATATCCTCTCGAACACTCTCAATCTCAAATAATGCCTCGTGAATAAAAATGTGCATGATTGCTGCATTTCGTTGTGTTGGAAGAAATAAATAAAAAAAAGGCAAGAAAAAGAAAGAAAGAGAAAAGCAGAAATATATATGTATATATATATATATATATATATATATATATATATATATATATATATATAAAGAGGGTATGTTAATTGCATTGTACCTATTTCATATCAAGCACATTGAGGCAACAAACATCCATTCCCTTCACAGTCTACTAAATACAGCCTTGACCTACTTTCTATATTTCTGATTGCCTGAATACGAGTTGAGGAATTCTAACTTAGTCATAGGGTTATCAAAACCTAATTAAAGTGTTAATGTTATGAGAGGTTACGAAATATATTGACAAATCTGGTGAGATTGTGAGCTTAAAAAAAAAGAAAACAGAAAAGAAAAGAAAAGGGAAGGAAAAGAAAGAAAAAAAAGAGGAAAGGGAAAGAATGAGTGCAAAGGAACTAAAAAGAGTATAGTTTGTCAGCCTCTCTCTAAGTTGATTTATTTAATAGTTTAGAAATCTAGGTTCTGTAGTACTAGTCTATGTGTAGCACCAGATGAGTACGAGCCACCAAATACAAATCCACTTAACTTAAAACATCTTCTACCTAAGCCACAAAGACATGACTAAATTTACTGATTACTTTATAACCCTGAGGTAAGAAGTTTGCCTATCCGAATAAAAATTTTACTAAAGATCAAGTATGAGCTTTAGATGTGGATTGGCTTTTCACTTGGATCCATTGCATAGACTACAACAATACACTTCCACGACTGTCTGGATTTCTGAGGTTTTGGATGAAAACAAAAGAAATAAATCACCAATCGAACTCTTGATAGAAATCAGTCATGTAGGACTGCTCTGCATTTAGTCTTGCACTTGCTAGGGACTAGCAAGATTCAGACATGGTGGTATGATTGCACAACAATCATACGACCTATTCTACCTGAATTAAGTTAGAATCTAGCATAACTTAAAAACAATGCATGCATAAGTATCATAATTTGCATAATAGTTAGTTTAGTAGCCTTAGAGATAATATTACCATCTTATGCTAAAAAAGAGAGACGAAATTGCTTGTAGATGATTTAAGGCAGCAAATGATAGATCAGACATACGGATCTGATCAGAACGATGACGGGAGTCCAACGCTTCAAGAATCGTTTTGATCAGACAACCGTAGCATCACGTACAATCCATATAAGATCAGAAGCTAAGGAACAAGAGGATAGAAATCTAGACCTCAGATGCCGAATTCGACCACACGGATGGATCCAAATCAATAATCGTAGGCCAACGGCACAAAAATTATCTCAATCAAAGGCCTATAGCACCTTCTACAAATCAAGGAAGATGAATGGCCACGATAGCACCACGTGGTGCCATCACAACTGCACCTCACCGTGCCCCAATCACTCAAGCGTTCTTCCCATGCCTTGTGGGTCGTTGGATCATCATCCAACGACCGCAAGCATGCCACGTCGACCGCTCCTCAACCATGCCTCATCAAAGGAAGATCAAGCTCAGCCGTTGAATCTCCATCCAACGGCTGAGAGCGGAGTTGCCTAAAACCTACATGCAACACAAAACATGACTTAGCGCATTGGTTAGCGCACTCAAACACAAGCGAGACATGCGCTTGAGCCTCGCCGCGCACCAAATCAGGAAGGTGGTGTGCTCGATCTCAATTGGACCGTTAGATGATGAGCAAAGGGCGTGCGCAGCATGACGAGGGCCATTAGATGCCTACGTGCGAATGCACGCTCCAACAGAACGCACTGTCGCACGTGCATTCATGAAGGCGGTACGACACGTGAGTTAAGCCATCCAATCGCAAGATCGGACGACCGAGATCAAGCGCATGCAAAGGATGCGAGGAAGTCGCGCGAAGAGCGTTGAGCGCGCACGAGGACCGCATGATGGTGACCTGAGGGCTGTGGGTGTGCCATGTGTCAGCACTAGAATGCATTCGAGTGTGGAAGGCGCAAATGAGGTTATTTTGAGGCTAGATCAGAGTTATTGATCTCCCGATTGACGAATCTGATCAACCTAAGATTGTTGCATGAGCTGGAGGGCTAAAATGCTCGCTTTGCTCCTCATTAAATCTATAAAAAGAGCCTCAGGGCCCTCAATTGAGAGCAACTCCTACCAGATACAACTCTAGCCTCTCTCCCTCTCTGCAACTCTTCTCTGGACTTCATCCTGGTGCTCTGGATCTGAAGTGCTGCCGCACTTCAGACAAGAATCCCACAAGCAGCATCGCCCTACATCTGCTTCTCTCTCTCTCTCTCTCTCACTCTCTTTTAGCATAGTTATTTCTATTCATCGTTGAAAGACTGTTTGCAAGTGATAATAAAATTCTGATATCTGATGCTTGCCTATACATATTTACGAATGACTTTCTGAAAAGCTTTCACATAGAAATCGTGTTTCTCCTTGCGAATGACTCAGTATTCACCGAAATTTTTATAAATGTTATTTATTTCGTCGCGATTTGCACTACAATGATAGTTATAATCTCTAACGCATCTCGCGGTCAAGAAAATATCAGTACTTTATACAAATACCGATACACTATGAGCACTGGATGAATATTTATTTGAACATGAGTTCTAAATTGGAATTTATAGATACCGGTACTTAACATCAGTACTAGTACTCATTTGGATATAGAACCCATATCTATATGTTAGGGATACCGGTACTAGTTCATCAGTATCGGTATTCAGTATATGGGGTATCGGTACTGGTACACCAATATCGATACCAATTCAGTATGGAGTTCAAAGGAGAAGAGTAATTGCATAGATTTATCCTAAGTTAGAGGTAGGTTAATTAGGTTTATGGATTTAAACCCCTACAGTGGTTGCATGCTGATATCTAATTAAAACACCTTTAATCCTAAGTTCTGAAATTTGGGCGGACTAGTTGACCAAACTTTAAAAATTAATTTCCGTCTGTCGTAAATCTCTAAAACTCCAATTTTGTTGCTGGAAGTAGAGCTTCAAGTTAGCTTTCCATTGCCACCAATTTAACAGAACAATCCTGTTTGAGTAATTTTAGAAATTTCATTTGCTGCATAGGGGTTTAGTTTGTCCAGACCTAACATTTGTTCGGATTCAAGCATTTATTGCAGACAGTACTCTTATTCAAATGATATGAAATTTGTGGCATTAAAAATATCTAGAAATATAGTTTTTCCAGTAAATTTTTGAAAATTTTTGGAATTGGTTATCTATGGTGCATTACTATTTTTCTGCATTGCTGTTTGTTTGATCTGTCTAATCCTGTTGGATAGTAAAATTCATATCAAATAATAGAAAACATTAAAAATTATAAAAAAAATTCTATGAAATCTTATTAAGAGGGGAAAACGGTACCCAAAATTTGAGACTGTTTGGATACTGTTTCCACCCTTAAGAGCCATTTGAATTTGCTGCTGGGTAGTTTCTGAATTGTAGAAGCATTAAACCTAAGTTACTTCAACTTAGGTTTTAATTTTATAGAGATCCGAGCTTGATTGATTGATTGAACCTCCTCAACCACAGATTAAAAGTGATTCACATACACCTAGCAACTAATCTTTAGCCGCCTTCTTAGGAGTTTTAGGGTTAAACAAAAAAAGACTTAACCCATGCTTGTTCAACCATTATGCCCTAATATGTTAACAAGCAGAAAACTCCTAAAACATACTGAGTAAGGAACTTAAATTATAAAATTAGGTCACATTAATCAAAGGACCTTATCTTTATCTTAAGGCATCTAGCCTTATTTCTAGTTCACCAGCCCCTTGTAGCTAGTGTATGCACAGTATGAGGTCCTTAAGACCCTAGTTAGTTGGACCTTGGGAACGTTCCCCAAGGGGACCTCCTATCTCCTGTAGGCATCTTTTCTCTTTGCCTACCTCTTCTTCTTTTCATCCTTCATCTTCCTCAATTGCGAAAATGGCTGCCCACAGACCTCTTCCTACGAGCCCTTTGGCCCTATTGGAGGCCTATCTTGCTACATTTGAGCAGCATCATCAGGAACAACTAGTGGCTATCATGCAAACTTTGCTTGATATACAGCATCCACATGAACGAGAATAACCCAGACAACTGTGGGACTTCTATGATTCGACAACATGACTAGTGCAACCCTTAGTCTGGATACTCGTAGGTAGGAATTCATTTGAGCTCAAGCCCAATGTTATAAGCCTGATTTAGACTTTCTATTATAGGAACTAAAATGAAGACTCATTTCAACATCAAGAGGATCTAGGTCGGATAGTTGAGACCATTTGACCTAGGAATGTAGACCCAGGTATCGTTTTGATGAAGCTTTTCCCTTTCTCTTTGAGGGATAAAGCTTCTTACTAGTTGAAGACAATATGGTGTGCTATAGGTACTTGGGAGGAATTACACAATGAGTTCCTCCAAAAGTTCTTCCCTATAAGTCGCACAAATGCTATGCAATGGGTCATCATAGCTTTCTCCCAATAGCCTGGGGAGAAGTTGCACGAGCCATGCGAGAGGTTCCAGGACCTTATGAGGAAATGTCCCTACCACGAGGTGCCCTATTGGCACCTCCCCCAAAATTCTACCATGGGTTAACATGACACCCATCGGTATTTAGTAGACACATCTAGTGGTGGGAACTTCTTAGCTAAAGATGAGGCCAGTGCCTTCCAATTGAGTCCTTAGCTGAGAACTCTCTCAATGCTGTATCTATGAACCAGTTCCATAAGTTCATCCAACACCGGGATCCTATGCATAAGGTCCAGGCTAACTTAGCTTGAGTTGACAGACATTATTGCTAAGAAGTGATAGCGGAACTACGCAATATGTAAAAAGCATTCGTTGTAGCACATAAGTTCGCTAACAATTCTAAAATAACCAGATTGGGAGTCCGGGTCGAACATGGGAAGACAAGAATAGGAATTTGCATATGCAATTGAAAGCAAATATGAACTAATCTAGCCTAATTGCAGAAAGTAAAATAGAGAGAGGGAGAGGGAAAGAGATAGAGATAAGAAAGAAACACTTTTATTTCAATAGATGAATGCTTACAAATAGAGTTTTTGCAAAGAAAATAAACAAATCTAACTAGAACAAATAGCAAGGAAGAAGGAAATAGTAGAGGAAGAAGAGTTCAAAGTAGAGTCACGGTGGTGGAGATGTTTGTCAACAGATATGGAGTAGTTGCAAAAGAGGACTAGAGGTAGAGGAAGGCTTGGTGAAGGTGGAGGTCTAAAGGAACCTGAGGGGCAGCGGCTTGGGTTTCTACTCTAATTAGGAAGGTCATGGAGGTGGTGGAAGAATGTAAGGTAGATTGAAGGTGGAGGGAGATTTTTTTTTTTTATGGAGGGGGGGCGTAGAGGATTTCTATTGGTCCAACTAATGTGCCTAGGATTAATAATGTGTAGGGCTAGGATTAGGTTATGAGAAATCAAGGGTTATGATCTAAAGTTAAGGTAGAAATATAGGTTGTTTTCATTGGAATTCAATGGATGGCTAAGATGTGCTTGAAGAGATGATCATGGGTCTAGATGTACCTAAGGGGGGGTGACTAAGGATAAGGTGGTTTAGGGCCTTTGGATGAGGTTTTGAGGACTAGGATTAATAAGGAAGGGATATGCACTTTTCTGCATTAGGAAAGGATAAGGATAAGATCTAGTGATGGTAACACCATTGCACTTTATATCTATCTCAAATTTGCTAATTTCCTAGGATAAATTCACCTAATTAAACTATTAAAGGGTATAATTCAATCATGACTGAATTAAGAGGAATCGCACTAAAATTGGTTAATTCTATTATTTTAATAGAAAAATATAAGTGCAAAAATTACTAATTTAGGGTTTCTCTTAAGCTTGAAAGATAATTATCAAGTAAAAATCCTAATTTTAGCCGCACTTTAATTCAAAGGGTTCTAATTGAAATAAATGTAAACTAAACTTTCTAAAAATCATTGAAAAATATACTTAAGGTTTAGAATGATTAATTTTATAAAATGAACCTAAACTGACCTAAGTCCAAGACCAAAGTTAACATTTAATACATTTTTTATTTAAGATGTAAATTGACCAAGCAAACTTTATCAAAACCTAGAATTGAAGTCACAATTAGATTCCTTGAGTTTTAATTAGGTTACCTTAAAAAGTTGAGACCATTTGGACTTTATCTTCACCTACTTTGCATTATGACCTCAAGTTTTGAATTTATTTCATTCTAATCCAAAATTCTTTCATTATGGTCCCTATCTTCAACCTCCAGCAAGGTTACGAAGAAGCTTCACCAGCTTTGACAGTTCCTTCTTCAGGGACCCAATCCTTGCGATTCCCTCAATCAAATCCCACCAAAATTGGTGGGATTGCTCCTGGATCTATGCTTGATAGATTGGAATCCTTTCGTGTTTGTGATTCATTCTTTAGAGATCGTAAATCACGACCCAAAACAGTGCAATTTCTTATTGTCAATCAACCTAATCTATGAAATTTTTGGCGTGAAAACAATCTTCTCCTTCCTCGAGCGCCATTGACAAGCACCTGGAGCTTCTCCGACCCACTTCTTTGTCGTTCCTTGTTGCCAATGGAGGCCACAGTTGTCTTCATCTCTTCGTCGTCGTGCTTCCTGCCAGAGAAGACAACCCAATTCCTCTTCCTCAAACTCTATTCCCAACCTCCTTCATCGCTTGAAGGCCGGTCATCGCCACAGGTTTATTCTCTTCGTCTCAAATTAGTATAGGGTTTTTGTTTTTCCTAGTTAGGTGTAGCTTTAGGACCCTCTAATCGGTACTTCCATTACCTATATCACCCCATACCACCACCACTAGCAAGTCAACAATCACCACGTGACCCCATTCTACCCTTTGTCGGAGCTTTTGGATGTCTGGATCACCTTTCCAACCACCTTTTGATGGACTCTCAACACTAAAGAGCAATCTCTAAAGGGAGGTTGGCCAGGGACCTACATGCAATAGTTAATTTAGTTTTAGGTTCCTCACAAATTTTTTTAACTGAAAAGGACATATTTATTATTTCTAACTCTTTAAGGGTTTTATTGCAATATGTGGATTGAAACTTTAATTGTTTAAATATTTCTTAATCCATGTTTAATCAACTTAATTAAATGAGTAATGCCTAATTAGCCTTGATTAGGGTCCAATAATTGCGCCACTTTAATTTGGTGGCAAATCAGGCTTGCTTCTTTTGTCCCACCTTGTGTGATCTCAACCTCACACAACACTTTATAACGAATCGTGTACATTGGCTTGTCAACCTAATAGGGAATGGCTCCCCATAGGCATATATAAGCCCCCCCACCCCCACCCCCCCGTGTGTGTGTGTGTGTGTAGGAATGATCCTATGAGAAGCTCCTTTTTATGAGAAGATGAGGACACATCTTGTCCGTTGGATTACTCTTAAGACAATCGGTGGCTGAGATTAAAAAGACCTAATCCCTCTGTGCACATTCCCACTCTACGAAGTCCCTTCATCTTCTTCATCTCTCTCCTTACCCTTGCTCTCTCCCTCCTCTCCACCGGCTCCACAAACCTCCTCCTCCATGGCATCGCTATGCCCCAGTTCTTGTGGCACCACCATATTGCTACCCTCAAGAAGCTCGGGACTCACACGGTAACCCTTGACCTTTGTGGCTACGACAGCACCGAGGCCTCGCCATCAGGGTGCAGAACAAGTGATCGTCGACCCACCTTCCTCCCCCCCACACTTACTCTCTCATCTCTCCTCGCACATGCTCTATCCCTGTGGTCTCCCTCTCTCACTCTCTTTTTTCTTTCTCTCTCTTACCCTCTCAACTATGGTGGCGTAGGACAGAGGTGTGGGTAGCCAATCTGGATTAGGCCATGTGCTTACTCGCAGACCAACTTTTGCCATCTGGAGATCGTGGCTACCAGTCAAGCTCTCGAAGAGGTGTGGGCAAGCACGAATGATGTAGATGATGGGCCTCTCGAACCTATATGCTTTTGATCAAATGGATTTTTGAATTACCATGTTAAGAGAGGAGGCAGGAATTCTACCCTATATTTATTGCTACATCTTCAGAAGGGTGTAAAATCTGTAAATTGGGTACTATGTTAGTTTTATCTAACCCTGAAGAAAGTAGTTCTTTTTCCACCATTCACACTATTGATGTTTGTTGAGAATTCAACATTTTGGCCATCATGCCTCCTTTCCTTCTGCCATATCAAAGGACTGGTGGCAGGTCATGTCTTGTCTTGTGGCTTGTAAATGACTAGTTGTAGGTAGTCATTTAGTTTGTAACATGGCACCAAGCTTGATTATCGTGTTTATTTTCTTGATGTTCAGTTATTTGGGAGTATCAGGAAGGAATATCAGATAATTTAGTGGAATGATGAATAGTGGAAAATTATCCTCTGGTTGTTAGGTATGGAAAGTTACCGGTAGAGGGAAGGACTTGCGGATGATGGGTTTCTATGGGATGAACTTAGCACATTAAAGCACTTGTCTAATGTGAGTAGAAATCTAACTTTTTTGTAGACTTCTAAAGATAACCTTTTATCTTTTGACAAATCGGGAATAACTCATATAATTTTCATTATCTTTGCATTTACTTTGTTAGAAAAGTTGCTTGTAAAGATTTACATACACAGGCTGAAGTCATTGGAATTGATTCGATCATCATTTTCTCCTCATCTTTTGTCTCATGGGACCATAGTTTTGTGATTTGTGATCATTGGATTTTTAAATAGGTCGGAGAAGAGACTTGGCACGTAAACTTGCCACAAGGGGAGTGAAGTTTGATGTGATGGAAAGTGTTCAAACATGACCAATGGTCCATGGCCATGTGGGGAAAAAAATAGAAAAGTCCCTTTGTGTTGGGTGATGCTTATCTATCATATGTACGTTCTTTCCGAATCAATGAAAGGTCTCCCTACTGCATTGTGAATGCTTACCGACTCTCGAACTTTTTAATAAATCCCTTTGCTTTCGTTCTGTCAGTTTCTTGTTGGACCATTTGCATCAGGATACAATTTCAACTCAGGCAAGCAACAAGCATGTGTACTCCCACTAACTAGAGCTTTTCCAATTCAGCTCCATCCTTTGTCACTGTCTACTTCGTGAATGAATCATGTTAATCATGATTCAGTTTTAATTCAAGCAAGCAATAAACATGTACATTCCACATGACAAAGGATTCTTGGGGATGTTGAATTTTTAATCCAAGGACAAATATATGCATTAGGTATTCATAAAATCAATCAACATATAAAGGATTGTCGTATAATATCCATTACTAAAATGATCAAGTTAGGTTTTATTGAGGATATAGGCATAAAATACAAAAGGATGGTGGGATTATATTTATATATGTGCAGAGACTGTTTAACATATTGCAATAACTTCATGGCGGGATTTAATTTGTTAATGGCAATTATTTGCATTTTAATTGATGTTAATTGAGGGTGTCATGGTCCCCAAGAAAACCACTACATGACTCTTAGAGAGCCCCTATCGTGACCTAAGAGATCGGGTAGAGAGAGAACATGAGAAGAAAAGAGAGACATCTCTTCATGTGCTTCTTGATCAGGTTTCAAGAGGTGAGATTTCTTAGAAGCACCATACACAACCCCTTTTATCTTTACCTTCATGATGAATACAGGTATCTTTCTTTTCTACAAGTTGGTGATAGATATTAGGAGTCATATATGCATGCTTCTGTAAACTTAATCATATATTTGTTTACGTGTTGATATATCTTGCATATTTCTATATAGATGTGTTGTCTTTGTCAAGATAATTCTTGTTTATCTTGCATAGAATCTACATATATCCTTGGATTTGAATAGATGATTCATCTTTCTTAGAAAACCTTGTAATCCATTTTGTAATTGATGCAAGTGCCGGTACTCATAATGAGTACCAATACATGCAAAATACAATTTTTTTGAACCCTAAAAGAATACTATAGGTTGGTAGTACCGGTACACATGAGTACTGGTACATGCAAGTTACAGATCAGCTCCAGGTTGTCCTAAGTCCAAAACTGAAATTTACATGTATCGTATTCATTATAAGTACCGGTACACATGAATCCCAGATTAGGTTGTGGACTTGAAGTTACCAGAACCTGTAGCTCACAAGTATCGGTACTAGTCATCAATACCGGTACTGATAGGCTACAAGTGGTGTATCTAGTACCCAACAAATATATTGAGACCAGTCCTTTCCTGGAGTGACACCAGTACTCAATGAATATCGGTACTCAACAGGAGTACCGATACATGGTGAGTACTGAATGAGGACTCTTCTGGACATGAGTTCTATACCGTAGCTCATGAGTACCGGTACTTAGCATCAGTACCGGTACTTGTTTGGATATAGAACTCGTACCTGTGACTTAAGGATACCGGTACTGGTCAGTATATGTGATACCGGTACTAGTCTACCAATATCGATACCCAATCAGTATTAAGTCCAGTTGAGACAAGTTATGGTATAGGTCCATCCTAAGTCAAAGGTGGGTTAATTTCAGTTAAACCCCTATGGGTTTAAAGAATCCCATCAAGTGGTATCAGAGCTAACCCATTCTATGCTTAGTGTAATTAAGCCTAATCTAATTAATAAAGTACACTATTCTAGGGTAACTTGGTTGAAGTAGCACCTCACAAAAGTGAGCTCTCCTGTGAATACTTGATTTATCCATGAATAGTAAAAGGATGAATGAGTGTTAGTAGGTGGGTGTGCACTGGCTCGAAGGAAAGTGCACACTTGTACTTTCACTCATTTACCTGAGACTAACGATGTGTTGGTTATTAGGTTTTCTGGATAGTCATTGAATCGGCCCAAAGGAAAGTTCTTGACTGACTTGGATTTGAACCAACAATCATTACATACCACACCATGTCTTTAATTACAAGTCAACCTCTCGTCCAAAGATATGACTCTTGATGGAGTTAACTAAGATTTGTGATGGGATTATTAAATTAATTAGACATCTTATGTTTTAAATGAGCTAATTATGTGTTTATCTGCATTTATATTTGCCAATATCACTTCCACCTTAAATTCCATACCCATGTTAAATGGCTTAAACTTTAAGTTCTGAAAAGAAAATCTGCTAATAGTCCTCAGGGTTATGGATTTAGATCTGGCGATTAGGAAACCCTCTCCCATTCTTACAGACTCGGGTACTTCTGAACAAAAGGACAAGGAAAGATGGGAGAAGTCTAATCACATTTCCATGATGATTATGAAGAAAGCCATACCCGAGGCTTTCAGGGGCACAATGTTGGTTGACATTGGTACTGCTAAAGATCTCCTTGCTGATATTGAGAAGCAGTTTACCAAGAATGAGAAGACTGAAATTGGTACTCTTGGCAAGCCTCATCTCAAAGAAGTATAAGGGAAAGGGTAATATACGTGAGTATATCATGGAGATATCCCATATTGCTTCTAAGTTAAATGCACTAAAACTTGACCTCTCGGAGGACTTATTAGTGTATTTGGTTTTAATCTCTCTTCCACCCTCTTTCAACCAGTTTAAGGTGAGCTATAACCATCAGAAAGAGACTTGGTCTCTGAATGAGCTCATCTCGCATTGTGTGCTAGAGGAAGAGAGAATGAAGCATGACGGGATAGAAAGTGCTCACATTCCCACTTCCTCTAATAACAAGGGCAAGGGAAAGAAAATGGCTACAGAAGCTACAGATATAACTTCACAAAAGAAGCAGAAGGGGAAGGCTGTAGAGTTTTCCAAATCTGGAAGCTTCTTTTGTGGAGTTGAGGAGCACCAGAAGAAGCACTGTACGAACTACCATGCTTGGCATGCTAAGAAAGGTACGGCTCTCAGTTTGGTTTGTATAGAGAGTAATTTGGTTTCGATACCAAGTCATACTTGGTGGATGGATTCAAGGGCCACTACTCACATTAGTGTGTCTTTACAGGGCTGCCTGAACTACAGAAAATCAAATGAGGCTGAGCAGTTCATCTGTGTGGGAGACGAGAAGCCAGTTACAGTAGAAGCAATATGAACTTATAGATTATTAATGAAAATTGGAATGTACTTGGATTTAGAAAATACTTTTGTTGTATCGTCTTTCAGACGTAATTTAGTTTTAGTTTATGTTCTTGATAGATTAAACTATTTTTATAATTTTGGAGATGGAAAAGTGAATATTTTCTTTGATTCAAGATTAGTTGATTCTGATTTTCTTTTAGCTGTTGATAATCTATATTGTTTGGATATCGTTGCTTCTTTTCATAAAACTTTTCTTTCTTGTATATGTGGTGTGAAAAGGAAATATGTAGATGAAAACTGCGCTTTCTTATGGCATAAGAAATTAGGTCATATCTCCAGAAGGACAATAGAGATACTTATGTCAAATGGTATTCTAGACCACTTAGACTTTTCTGATTTTGATCAATGTATTGAATGTATTAAAGGGAAACAAACCAATAATAAGAAGTTTGAAGCTAATAGGTCAAATGGTGTCTTGAATGTGATTCATACGGACATCTGTGGGCCATTTCTTACGCCTGCGTGGAATGACCAATAATATTTTATCACATTCATAAATAACCACTCAAGATATGGCTTCATCTACTTAATTCATGAAAATGTACAGTCACCAGACATGTTCAAAAATTATAAAGTCAAAGTTGAGAATCAACTCGATACAAGGATTAAATCTGTCAGATCTGGTTGTGGTGGAGAATATTACGACAGGATCAGGTGAACAATGTCAAGACCGTTTGCCAGGTTCCTAGAGGAATGTGGTATCGTTCCTCAGTACACCATGTCAGGCTCGCCCACTATAAATGGTGTTGCTGAGAGACGAAACATGACGCTTAAGGACATGGTAAGGAGTATGATTGCTCGTTCTTCCTTACCAGATTCACTCTAAGGAGAAGCCTTAAAGACTGAAGCTTACATTCTGAATAGAGTCCCAATTAAGGTAACTAACAAGACCCCATATGAGATATGGACTGGGCGAAAATCCATTCTTAAACATTTTCATGTGTGGGGATGTCCAGCTGATGCTAGGCCTTATAGGCCAAATGAAAAGAAATTGGATACAAGGACAGTTAGCTATTATTTTGTTGGGTATTCTGAGAGGTCAAGAGGATATAAATTTTATGATCCCACAATTAAGGCTATTTTTTAGTCTGGCAATGCCAAGTTCTTTGAGAGTGTTGAGTTTGCTTAACTTGACAGGGTTAAGGATTTTATCTTTGAAGAGGAAAACATAGTTATTCCTCCTAGAGTTACTTAGATTAATGAGGAGCATGTCTTTAACATACCTCAAGATAACTCCAATGAAGACAATGATACAGTTTTAACCCCTGTAGAGCAGCCTCAAACACATACAAAAACTATGCCATTAAGGAGGTCCACTAGGGAAAGAAGTGTCATTTCGAGTGATTATGTGGTAATCCTTCAGGAGCATGAAACAGACATTGGAGTGATGGAAGATGATCCTATCAGCTTCTATCAAGCAATAGAAAGTTCGAATCATGAAAAGTGGATTGGGGTAATGGAAGAAGAAATGAAGTCAATGAAAGACAATGACATTTGGGATGTCGTTCCACTACCAGAAAGTGCGAAACCTGTTTGTTGCAAATGGATTTTTAAAACCAAACAGGATTCGAAAGGAAAAGTGGAGCAATACAAAACACGTCTTGTTGTTAAGAGTTTTACCCAAAAAGAGGGCATTGACTATAATGAGACATTCTTTCATGTTTCTTCCAAGGATTCATTGAAGGCTATAATGTCACTTGTGGCCCACTTTGATCTTGAGTTGCATCAGATGGATATAAAGACTGCATTCCTTAATGGTGACTTTGAGGAAACCATTTATATGGCTCAGCCTGAACATTTTGTTACAAATGATCCAAAAGGTATGGTATGCAAATTGAACAAATCCATCTATGGGCTTAAGCAGGCATCCAGACAATGGTATTTTAAGTTTCATCAGGTGATTCTCTTGTTTGGGTTTGAGGTGAATCTCACTGATGAATGTATATACCATAAATTCTGTGGGAGTAGGTACATCTTGGTCATGTATGTTGATGACATCCTACTTACTACTAATAACATGAGTATCCTTTTAGACACTAAGAAATTTCTTTTCAAACACTTTGACATGAAAGATCTTGGAGATGCTTCATTTGTTTTGAGGATAGAAATATGTCGAGATCATTCTCGCAATATTCTTGGTTTATCCCAAAGAAGCAATATAGATAAGGTGCTCAAAAGGTATAACATGCAAGATTTCAAGCCACTGGATACTCCTGTGGCTAAAGGAAATAAGTTTGGTCTCAATCAGTGCCCCTTAAGTGATTTGGACAAATGGGAGAAGCTAATAATTCCTTATGCATCTGCCATTTGCAATATAATGTATGCTTAGGTCTGTACCAGACCAGACTTATCAAACATTACAGGCATGTTAGGTAGATACCTGGCAAACCCAGGAAAAGACCATGGGAGAGCAACCAAGAGAGTACTGAGATATTTACAGAAGACATGGGATTATGTGCTCACCTTCAAGAATTCAGGAAAGCTTCAACTCTATGGTTATACTGACTTTGATTTTGCTGGGTGACAAAATAGCAGAAAGTCTACTTCTAGATATGTATTTCTTCTTGCCAATGGTATCATCTCTTGGAAGAATGCAAAATAGTCTCTTCTTGCATCTTCCACTATGGCAGAAGAATTCATAGCATGCTAAGAGACATCCAATCATGGAGTATGGTTGCAGAACTTTATATCAAGGCTACGAATAATAGATGGCATTGACAGACCACTACAACTGTTTTGTGATAATCAATCTGTAGTCCTCTACTCCAATAACAATAGGAGCTCATTCAAATCAAAGCACATTGAGATCAAGTTCTTGGTTATTAAAGAAAGAATACAGAATGGACAACTGTCTATAGAGCACATCAGTACAGATTCTATGGTTACGGATCTGCTTACTAAAGAAATAACACCTAAGATGTTCCAGGAACACAGTTTATATGTGTCTTATGTCCTTATAAAAATTTCAGTTTTAGTAAGAGTTTGTAAATTTTACATAGTGCTCATTTGTAATAGATAAGCTTTGGTAATTCAGTTTTTAGTCATTCAGTCATTTGATTATGTATAAAAGTTTTGTAAAGTTTCATTTACATTATGAAATAAACAAAACTTAAAGTTTTTTAGTTCTGTGATTGTTCATTCTGAGAAGCAATTTGGTTTTGGTTTTGGAAGTGATCTCAATTCGGAGGATCAGTTGGGAATACACATGCGTTGATTACGTTGCCATATAATTTCCATACTACATATCCACATGTTTCTGATTACCTTTTGCATTAGTGTACGTGGTTATTGTTGGTTTAGTTACTGGGATGTAACGAAAGTTGCCTTGACTTTATTACTAGTGTAACTGGTAGATCGAATTGTTTTTAGATATGCATTTCTGATTATGACAACAAAGTTGAGCGCAATTTTGATTTTATGTGTTGAATGATTAACAGGTTACATATATAGTCAAAGTGGGAGATTGTTAGATTTTTAATCCAATGTGTGGACAAATATATGCGTTAAGTATTCATATAATCAATCAACATATAAAGTACTGTCATATAATGCCCATTACTAAAGTGATCAAGTCAAGTTTTATTGAGGGTATGGGCATAAAATGCAATGGAATGGTGTAGTTATATTTATATATGTGCAGAGACTATTTAACATATTACAATAACTTGATGGGTGGGATTGCAATTTGTTAATGGCAATTATTTGCATGTTAATTGCTGTTAATTGAGGGTGTCATGGTTCTCAAGAAAATCGCTGCATGATTCTTAGAGAGCCCCCATCGTGACCTAAGAGATCTGGTAGAGAGAAAGAACGTGAGAAGAAAAGAGATCTCTTTCTTTAGGTGCTTCTTGATCAGGTTTCAAGAGGTGGGATTTCTTGGAAGCACCATACACAACCCCTTTTATCTTTACCTTCATGATGAATATAGGTATCTTTCTTTTCTACAAGTTGGTGATAGATATTAGGAGTCATATATGCATGTTCCTGTAAACTTAATCATATATTTGTTTACGAGTTGATATATTTTGTATATTTCTATATAGATGTGTTGTCCTTGTCAAGATAATTCTTGTTTATCTTGCATAGAATCTGCATATATCTGTGGATTTGAATAGATTATTCATCTTTCTCAGAAAACCTCGTAATTCATTTTGTAACTGACGCAAGTACCGGTACTTATAATGAGTACCGGTACATGTAAGATACAGTTTTTTTGGATCCTAAAAGAATATTGTAGGTTGCTAGTATCGATACTTTTCATGATTACCGATACATGCAAGTTACAGATTAGCTCCAGGTCATCCTAAGTCCAAAACTGGGACTTACATGTACCAGTACTCATCATAAGTACCGGTACACGAGTCTTAGGTCAGGTTCTGAACTTGAAGTTATCAGAACCTGTAGCTTGCAGGTATCGATGCTAGTCATTAACACCGATACTGGTTGGCTACAGGTGGTGTATCCAGTACCCAACAAATACTGGCACTCTTCATGAGTATTGGTACTCGTTGAGACCAGTCCTTTCCTAGAGTGATACCAGTACTCAATGAGCATCGGTACTCAACACGAGTACCGGTATATAGTGAGTACTGGATGAGTACTCTTCTGGACATGAGTTCTATACTGTAGCTCATGAATACCAGTACTTATTTGGATATAAAACTCATACCTGTGGCTTAAGGATACCGATACTGGTTCACCAGTATCGGTACTCAGTACATGTGATACCGGTACTCAATCAATATTAAATCCAGTTGAGACAAATTATGATACATGTCCATCTTAAATCAGAGGTGGGTTAATTTCAGTTAATCTCCTAAGGGTTTAAAGAACCCCATCAGGGGTGACTTAATGGAAAGGGAGCTCTACCTAATCAATGGAATATGCTGTTAGGACGAATAGGTTCTTGTTTGGTTGTCAAAAAAGTGATGCCCGCCCTAAGTTTTAGTTCTTCCAAAGGAAGTTAAGTTTAATATAATGCCAAGTAATAGATTGATAATAATTTGTCACCGGCTAGAAGCCAGGCTTATCCTCGTATGGACTATGTAACTAGAAATAGGTCCTCAATTTAGATCAACTTAATCTTTCTGAATAAAAATGGGGGTGAGGATGTTTATAGAATTGATTATAACTAATCACCCAATAAATGGGGAGTTGTCATAGGTGGACTCCTTGATGAGAGAAGTAAGTCGTCCATTCAAATCATTGGATATAAAGATACCATGGAATGGATAGCATTCTATCACCCATGGGAAGAAGGGAGCGATTATAGATCCTTAATTCAGATCAACCATAATCTTCTACATGATGGACACACAAGTGTGCCAGACTAAATGATCATAGGACTTTGAAGCTTGAATCATAATTTTTTGAAAATTTTCAAACCTATATCACTTGCTTCTTTCAAGCTAATCCCTAAGAATGGTGTATGTTAAGAAATCATCGAATTGGTCTATTTTTTGTAGCATTATCTCTTCAAAATAATGTCCAAACGTTCAAGCATTTGATAAGTTGAATTGACAGGCCACGTTGGTTATTTGCCCCATAAAGTGAACCATAACATGTCTAATTCGCACATGAAGAAAAATAATCCAGTTTCACATCGAGCACGTCGTCGATTGGAATGGAAACACCAGTGGTGATCTTTGATTCTTCTGAATTCCTTTGTGTTGAGAATTGGCGCATACATGGGAAGCGTGGATGCTTGATTGGCGTAGAAAATAGTCCACGTTAGGATTGTTTTCACGTGGAAATCAGGGTGGAATCTCCCCGATGAGGCTGCTGCAATTTGGTGTGGAATATGGACTTATTCCACGTTGAAAACAAGAAGAAATCTTCCTAATGTGGCTGTTGTAGGTGCGTGGCTTGTTTGGGAAGAGAGGCACCACATTGGAGAGAAGGGTAGGGAGGAGCTTTGATGATTGAAAGAAGTTTTTCTATTGCTTAAAGAAATAATAGTTGGGGAGTCTATCTTTTTATAGAGAGGACATATCCACTAAAAATAGTAAAGACTTAATTCCTAAAACAATTTCTAAAGCATGTTTCCTAAAGAGGAGATAAAATCCTTTCTTATTTGGAAAGATTTTATCTCTTAACAAAGGAATTAATCCCACAACATTTATTTCTAAAACCTCTTTACTAAAAATAGGAAAGGACCATATTGGTGCACCAAATTTGGTCCAAAGGACCCTTGGACATCCAAATGGATGCCACGTGGCACTGTCACGTGGCCTGCTGATTGCCACATGGGATATTTTCTGAGTCCCAACACTCCCCCTCAAGTCAAAGGCTTGGTGAAGCTAGATGCCCCACCACTCATCTTCTTCTCCGAGGGCAAAGATATCGGTCTTCTTTTTCGACAAATCGAAGGCGAGTCCTTCTGTGACTTCCGAAGTCGTTGCTTCTATAGCAACCTGGGTGGTTGTCGCGATGGCTGTGTAGACTTGTCTTCCCGTAGAAGAACTCAAAGTTTCTCCAAATCTTCAAAAATAAGGGAGTCAATACGCGAGGTGCTAGTAGCTCCATGTGGTGGTCTTCCGTACTTCACCCAACAGTTGTCTTATGAATGATTATTTCGTCCACAGTATTGACACTTTGGGTAGACGTAGCCAGATCCACGTCCATGCCCTCGTCCTTGTCCTACATTTGCTTCTGAGATAGTGAGCGTGCTTTTTGGCTCATTTGTCTCCTTAGGAATCTTCATCTTGAGTAAACGGTAGAAGATGGTCTCCAGATCCATCTTTCCTTCTGAAGCGAGGATCTGATCACGTGCGGCTCGATAGCGATAATTTAATCCTGACAAGAATTTTGCGGATTGTCACACCACATGTGTCTCCTCCTGTTTGTCGTAATAGAGAGGCTCGGCGATCTCAAACTCCTCAAACAGTGCCTCCATCTTCTCGTAGTATTTTGTCAAGGAGAGATCTCCTTGATTGACCATCTAGATTTGGGTGTAAAGCTTGGTGATGCAGGCGTTGCTCGAGGTTCAGGTATATCTCTTCTTGAGGCCATCCAAATCTCGAAGGTGCTCTTTTTGTAGAGCATGTTCAAGGCGATGGTTGGGTCCATCGAGTTCATGAGCCAATTCATGACGACATAATTTTCTTTCTCATACTTCTTGTCGTCCTTGAAGTCTGGTGCCTCTTCAAGGAGAATACTGAGTTTTTCTTGTCCTCCAACGAAGATCTTGAAGGTGTGAGCCCACAAGATATAATTGACTGTTCCGCTAAGCTTGATGGTTGTCCCAGAGATAACCACCTTGCTTTCTCCAAGGTCGAGCATAGCATCTCCAACCGTCATGGTTGATTCCACCATCTTCTTCTAATCTTCTTCACGTAACACATTGGAGTTGTTAAGGAAGACTTTCTGGATGCGAAAACAACCACTTTGTGATTTCGATGAAGCTCTCTCTGCGTGGCCCAAAGAGACTACACGCATAAGAGGAAAAATTTTCCTCTAATTTGGGCGTGTATTCTTCTTTCAATTCACATGCCAATCATGACTAGAAAACCTGCTTTGATACCATGTTGAGAATTGGTGTGTACATGGGAAGCGTGGAGGCTTGATTGGTGTGAAAAATAATCCACGTTGGGACTGTTTCCACGTGGAAATTAGGGAAGAATCTCCCCGATGAGGCTGCTACAATTTGGCATGGAATATGAACTTTTTCCACGTTGAAAACGGGAAGAAATCTTGATTGGAAGAGCTTTGATGATTGGAGAAAACAGGTGCCTGCTGCAGGTGCGTGGCTTGTTTGGGAAGAGAGGAACCACGTTGGA
The DNA here is from genome assembly GCA_037157565.1 of Thalassia testudinum. Lineage (NCBI taxonomy): Eukaryota > Viridiplantae > Streptophyta > Magnoliopsida > Alismatales > Hydrocharitaceae > Thalassia > Thalassia testudinum. Next base: position 14,575,008 of record JAZHRO010000015.1, on the reverse strand, counting down.
GAGAAGGGTAGAGAGGAGCTTTGATGATTGGAAGAAGTTTTTCTATTGCTTAAAGAAATAATGGGTGAGGAGACTCTTTTATAGAGAGAACATACCCACTAAAAATAGTAAAGACTTAATTCCTAAAACAATTTCTAAAGCATGTTTCCTAAAGAGATAAACTCTTTTCTCATTTGGAAAGATTTTATCTCTTAACAAATGAATTAATCCCACAACATTTATTTCTAAAACATTTTTACTAAAAATAGGAAGGCACCATATTGGTGCACCAAATTTGGTCCAAAGGACCCTTGCCACCAGATCTGTTGGACATCCAGATGGCTGCCACATGGATTGCCATGTGGGATATTTTCTGAATCCGAACACTTTGCATTCAATTTTGTGATTGAATTAGGAGGGTAGGGTCCACAAGACTAGACTAAATTCCATTTTTGCATTCAAGATCAACACAACAAATTTGGCATAAGAACAAATTCAATAATACCACAATACCTTGCTAGCCTGCATTTTCATCTATGATATGTTTGTACAAGAACCATGTGCAGTATTTACTATGTACATGAATTTAACTACAAAAGTAAGAATAATAAGATCAGACAAGGCTACTAACTATCTACACTATCTACATGTTGCTAACATGCTATTTGCACATATCCAACACCGTTGCTGACTATATTTACATGCATCGGCCAACCTGATTTCTATTGTTAAATCTGTACCAAGTTGCTACCTTTCGTATCTGTCCAGTATATGTGCATAATTTTTTCAGGAGCATGATCTTATCAATCTAAAGTTCTAGAAGGAACACGCTTTCAAGGAGCTCCCTAAGAGGAAACCAGCCATGTCCGTCGAAGAAGATCTTGGCCCTTTGGATCTGAAGGCCATTTTCGTAGAATATCTACATTATCTCTTAAAGAAGTCTGACTCGATCTTTGGTCCTCAGCTCTAGTTCAAGCCCTTGCATCCAAGAGAAGATCTCAATCCCAAGCCATGAGCTATATCTTATCACCTTCATATTTAGAAATGATGCTGTATCGTACCTTCGAGGCTCTTCTCTCAATGGCTGCCTCTAGGCACTAGAGCACACATTGTCTCTCACCTTCTAAATTGATTGCAACTCCATCAATGTGCTGGATATAATACTCCTGCAACCAAAGTTGGAAGACTCCCAAGATATTGTAAATAGGGTGGATTTTTTTTTTTTTTACATTTCTTTCTAAAATGTTCAGAATGTGGATATCAACAAAACTAGATAGGCACTTGATAGGCCTCTTCGATGCTAGCATCGACCATTCCATGGAACATGACATACTGCATATCGGTAAGAGTGCAGACTGCATTGAACAGGAGTTTTGGTCGATCCTTAGATCTCAAGATTGTGATAGTATAGTCCCTTTCGAAGAAATCTAGCAACATAACATGGGGCCTTGAACTGTTTCTCTCAACTGCTTTTCCCACCTCCTTTATAATCCTTATCATCAAACATCAACCGATGCAACCTCCTCTTGGTGTGTGTGGCCCAATTCCCACCCTCATCATCCCATTTATAAAGCGACTACCACCCTTCAAAACATTGGACATAAGCTCCTTGATGGTGCAAAGTCTTTTAGGGTCTTCAATCGCATGGCCAGTTGATTTTTTCGTGACTTGAACTATTGCTACAACTCTACTATTGTAAGTCCACACCTAAGGCTTTCACAACGTTACACATCTAGCCAGCCAGTACAACACAAACTCCAGATAGCGAGAGAGAGAGACCACAGTGACAGAGCACGTGCGAGGAGAGATGAGAGAGCAAGCATGTGTGTGTGTGTGTGTTTGGGGGGGGGGGGGGGGGGGGGGGTGAGGTGGGTCAACGAGTTACCACGTAGTACTCGAGCTTCTTGAGGGTAGCAATCTGGCGGTGCCACGAGAATTGGGGCACAAGGGAGCCGTGGAGGAGGTTTGTGGAGTCTATGGAGAGGAGGGAGAGAGCAAGGGGAAAGGAGAGAGACGAAGAAGATGAAGGGACGTCGTAGAGCGGGAATGTGCACAGAGGGATTAGGGTCTTTCTACTCTCAGCCACCAATTGTCTTAAGAGTAATTCAACGAACATGATGTGTCCTCATCTTTTCACCAGAAGGAGCTTCTCATAGGATCATTTCCCTATATATATATATATATATATATAGAGAGAGAGAGAGAGAGAGAGAGAGAGAGAGAGAGAGAGAGAGAGGCCCACTGAAGGGGCAACCCATTTAGGGTGAGAGAGCGAGGCCCATTTGGTCTTATTGGGCCGAACTGTTGATTTACGCGTGTCAAACCCTTTTTGTTGAAGAGAGAAATACAAGAGAAGAATGACGTGTGAAGACTTAGCAAGGGAAGAGACGAGAGCATGTGTAGGAGAAGAGGAAGAAAAAGAAGAGGAATAACATAGAGCTCATGTTGCAAATTCTTAAATTTAACTTGGCAAAGATAGTTCCACATCGCGGTATTACAAAGCATGTGAGCGCCTTATAAGGAATCTTCTCCATTGGCTTGTCAGCCTAATGGGGAATGACTCCCCAATAAGCATATATAAGTTGTATCATTGAAAATTGATTAAAGAGTGAGGCCCACTAAGGGGCACCCCAATTGGGTGTTGGGCTTAGTGAATAAGGTTGAGTTCTGCGCTAAAAAATAAAAGGGAAGCTTTCTAAGTGTTAAGGGGTGAAACCCTTCAAGCGTGCATAGAATTAATCTTTTAAACACTTAACTTCTTTTACTTTTTGAACTAGAAGTTTGTGATCAAATAGCTACCTTATCGCTTCTAGTTCTAGAGCTGAAAAGTTTTGATAGTGATAAGTTGCGCATTTAATTTGCTCCCAACGAACGATCTTAGACACTAACATCTAGAATATAAATTTAAAAGATATTTGAATGCGTTTCGACTATACTACGATACATTTTATAAACCCTCAATTCGTGCTCGTCATCTAGGTTTTTGCACTTAGGTTTTAAGGAAGGGATGATGTTAGGATAAGGTTGGTTTTTGGTACTTAAATAGGTCCCTATGGCCAGCCATATATGGATCTCCAAATAGGTTCATGATTAGCTAAATAGGTTGGTAATTAGGCTATGTGGTCAAGTCTAAGATTAGGAAAAATTGGGCTCCTAATTAAGCTAGCTCTAGGGTCAAATAGGTTAGGGTCCAGATCCAGAAATTGATTCGACCTCTTCATAAATGAACTCAATCTTAAATCTCCTATCTACAAGGCTTTAAGTTGCTCCAATCTTGATACCTACATATATTATACAAAGTACATCAAGGTACCAAATATAAGTTTGGGAAAAAGTACAGAAAAATCCAAACTTATGCAATATTTACAAAATACACCTATATGACTAAATTGACCTAACTAAATGCATTCTACTCTAATCAACCCATGGATTAGCATTAGTTAGGTATAATTAATGTAAATATATATAGAAATATCAAGAAGCTGGATAAGGTGGATCTCCTGGACAAGAAACTAGATGAACTCATTTGCTCTTGTCCAGCAGCTTCTAGTATTACTCCTTCCTCTTCTATTTCATCTCGAACCCCTCATGCTTGCACTTATATGCTCACTTGGGATGCATCTATTCTCCCTTCCCCTTCTCTTTCTTCATGGGTCCCTACTTTTCAAGAGCTTGTGAACACTTTGGATTTGGTTGCTATTTACCAAGGTTACGTGCAGTCCGAGGATCTGAGCATGTATTCTTTTGATGACTCTACATCTCTGGTATCTTCAGCTTACAAAGATGTCAATGTTGTTCAAGATTGTCGACATAACAAGCCCATATTCTAAGATGTACAACCCTAGTTAGAGGCAACATCCAAACTTCTCCTGGGCTGGGAACACACAAAGGCCCCATCCTACTACATAGCACCAACCTAGAACCTATGGGAATGTGGCCCCCACTTATCAAAGGCAACAACCATTCCCTTAGCAGCAATCGGCTCAGTTGACCTACAACTAGCCGGCTCGTGAGATTGTGTCTAACCCTCCACTACAGGTCGACCTGGTGGAAAATTTGCAAAAGGCCATGTTGCAAATGGACAAAGAGTATCAAGCTATTATGAAGGCATTAGGATCTCAGAGTCAAAATGTGTAGAACTAGCTGAACCAATTGTGTCAAGAGTTTTAGACATAGGGAGCCTTGTTGTCCTAACTTGTCCCTAACCCTTGTAATGTGCAGAACTCGGGTGCCCAACCCAGGTTCAATGTGCCTCAGGTACAGGCTTATGCAGTACTACAAGCACCTCTTGTGCCATCTAGTATTCATATTCGTGCACATTTTGGCCCTATTCTTCCTACCGCTACTCCTTCTGCTACTCCCCCACCTCTTGGGCAGCACGCTGATGCAAATGCCAATTCTTTGAGGAGTGGAACCACCACTAAGGACTCCTCGTGTAGATAGGTGAATCCTGGCACATCTCAACCCCTTCTTCAGGATGACTCCTCTTCTTCTAATTCTGATAAGGAGCCACCTAAGCAGGCAAAAGACAAAGGTAAACAATCTATCACTGAAAACTTAAGATCTCAGTGCCCTTTCCTGGAGCATTGACGAGAGAAATCAAGATGAAGACCAAGGGTACCAAGTATCATGAGGACCTTAAAGATATGTTCAAGGATGTTCACAAACAAGTCCCCTCCTTGAATCAATTGATCACATCCCCACTATTACCCAATTCCGAGGATGATCGTACGTCGAGGCGCTAGTCGAAGAAGGTGAAAAAGGCGATATCATTCGAGCAAGCTAGTGCGATCATTCTGAGTGAGCTATTGCCTAGAGTTCAGGTGAATCCTGGAACTCTTCTCATTTCTTACTTTTTGCAAGATTCTCCTTTTGATCGGGTCCTTCTTGACTAGGGTTCCTCTATCAACTTGACTCCCTCTGGTGTTTATGAATGATTTAGATTTGAGGAGTTGAAGCCCACTTCGATTACAATCCGACTGGCCGACAAATTTGTGAAAGTACCGTGAGGTGTGGTTGAGAATGGCATTGTAAAAGTTTATGGGTTCTACTTCCCAGCGGACTTTTTCATCCTGAACATGGAGGTTCTTGCAAACATTTGTGATGTAACTATTATTCTTGGCCACTCATTTGTGGTGACTGACCATCGAGAAACACGTTTGTGTTAAGTCGTTCATTGTAGTACGTTTTATCACGTTAATTTTAAATAAAAGTTATCGGATGTTAGTCCGAGTGTCGAACACAAGAAGGCAAGATTCTGAATCATTTACTCGTATCAATGTCACAAGAATATGTCAATTTTTTTGCTTGCAAAATGAATAGAGAAAGGGAGAGAGAGAGAGAAAGAGAGAAAGGGGGAGATAGAGTTAGAGAATCACATAACTCATTGCAAAGACAAGATATCAAAAACATATTCAATTGATTATCAAATGTCATGTTCAACAAGATATAGATGAATGCTTGAATATAAGAAATAACTACAACTATCAAAGAATTAAAACTAAATGTAAGGCGGTGGATGGCGTCGAGACAGCCACGACGGTGGAGAGACTTCCGTCGGCTCAGCATCTTCACAACCTTGCTTGGGAGCTCTATGGAGTGGTGGAATTGCTTAGGTAGAAGATTGGTGCAAATGAGGGGGGTAGGTCCCTTTTTATAGTGGTGAAAAGGGATAAAATTCATCCTTGAGTTAACAGCGACATTCAAAGCGTCACTGAAGAACCACCGCATGTGTCGCCAAAGCCCTCACCCTTGCGCTCCCTGCCTTCAACGTGCATGTTGGTGCTGCACTGCACGCACGCACGCTCTCTGCGCGCTGCTACTCCGCGCGTGCACGCACTATGCATGCACTACCGCTACTGTGTCGCTTCAATTGAGAGATTGGGGGGTAGCGGGGCTTGAACCGATGCCCCTCCTTTGGGAACGTGCCTCAAGACCAATGCGCCAAGCCCTTAAGTTTGTCGCGAGGAGAAGCCAAGGGCGTGTGGTGGAGAGAGCTTCTTAGTTGTTGGATCTTGATCCAACAGATAAGAATGGATGATGTGGATGAAGAGGAGCCGATGGTGGGGCTGTTGGCTAATGTTGGGCAGCCGAGATGGCACCACGTGGCGCCATCTGGGTCGTCCATCTTCTTTCTGTTGTAGAGGATGTCACGGTGCTCGGATCGAGATGATTCCCGCGTTTCCGGATTGCGATTGTCGCTCCAGATCCATTCGTACGGTCGGATTTTTCATCCAAAATCGGTAAGGATGTCACATTGCCCAGTAGCCATTGATCTTCCTTGAACTTGTTGTGAGAGCTATGGAAGTCAAATCGAGGTGATTTTGAGTCCGTTGGATTCCGTTCATCGATTCGGATCCATTCGTACGGTTTGATTGCTCATCTGAGACTGGTTTCAATATGGTCTTGTACACAAGATCATTAAACGTTGATTCTAAGCAATTTAAATATAAAGATCACGCAATATGCATGCAATGCTCCCAAACCCATTATAATATAATATCATCGCACAAGTACCCTAGAAATTGACTCTAATTGATGATATTAACACTAATAATTGTAGAGTTATCAGCGACTGCTCGAGCCAACATCGACTAAGCATCCAGATGCATGGAGATCACCTTGGGTAATGAGAAACTGAGGTTGGATATTATCACGGTGACCAAAAATTTTAACTGTGATCTCATTGAGGATTTAAGGATGAGGATTCCGAATTTTGTGCAAACATTGGGCTTCTGTGTAGTAACCCAATGTCTCACTCATCCTTGGTAGGTTTGCTTGATCTGGTTCCACACGAAGAGATTGTTGCTATTGATATTCTACACATTCTTGTTGCTGATCCTGACTATCTAGGGTGTCCTATTTCCATTGATCTTAAGACCCCATACCAAGTATATTCTGATTTAAGTATTGTACTTCCTTCTATTGACCCACCTCTGCCAGTGGAGGATGGCAAGGCTACAATGGATCATTTTAGCGATCCTGAGAGACACGTGGACGGGATTTACGATCCATGCCTACCCTTAACGATGATGCCTAACTCTAAGGTAGACAGTGTTAGTTCAAGCTTTACCGCCTCTGTATAGGAGGACCGCGACCAACTAGTGAGATACTTGGGCAATGACCTTGTGTCCCACCCATCCTTAGGTAATCTAGTGATAATGGTGCAAGACTTGAACAATACTATCTTGCTAGTGTAGCCATTGCAGACCTCTTGGCAGGTGTAGGTTCAGTAGTTTCTCATGGATATCTTGATTATCAAGTATACTTGGATAATTCTTCACATTCCTACCTATAGGAGTAGCATCTTGTAGATATTTCTATTTCTACTCCACAGGGTCTTGAACTCAACCCCTTACCAAATTCTTTAAAGATATGTTTAACATGAGACCTATCCCGTGACCGTTAGTTCACGATTAACCCAAGGGCAAGAGCTGAAATTGATTAAGGTCTGAAAAGCCATAAGGTAGCTATTGGGTGGAGTATTTTTAGCCTCCATGGGATTTGCCCTACTTATTGCACACATCATATTTACATTGAAGATGGGGCGAAACCTTCCCAACAACCTTAGAGGAGACTGAATCCGAACATGTTAGAGGTTGTTAAGAAAGAAATAATTAAATGGATGGATATAGACATTATTTATTTGATTTTAGCCAACCAATGGGTAAGTCCATTCTAGATCATGACTAAGAAGGCAGGACTCATCGTGATCTAGATCGAAGATGGTGAATCCATCCCTACTTGCATTGCTTCTTTTTGGCAGGTATTTATTGATTATTGGAAATTGAACTCGAGTACAAAGATGGACCACTTTCCACTTTTATTTATTGATCAAATCTTAGAAAGTTAGTTGAGCGTAATTATTTCTATTTCTTGGATAGATACTCCAAGTAAAACCAGGTTGCTATCAACTTGGAGGATCAAGATAAGACTACTTTTACATGCCCCTTTGGTGCATTCGCTTTCAAGAGAATGCCTTTTGGCCTGTATAACACTCCTGCTACTTTTCAGTGTTGCATGATGGCGATCTCCGATATGATGAGGGACTATGTAAAGGTGTTCATAGATGATTTCTCTATTTTCGAAGATAATTTCGAGTCTGCTCTTCGTAATCTGACAAAAATTCTTAAATGTTGTATGGACGTCAACCAAGTACTGTCATGGTAAAAAAATCATTTTATGGTGCAAGAGGGAATACTAGGTCATAAAATCTCTAAGAAAGGACTGGAAGTGGATAGAGCAAAATTTGATGTTATTTGTAGATTACCTCCATCTAGCTCGATCAAATAGATCAAGTCCTTCTTAGGACATGTTGGCTTCTAGCGAAGATTTATAAAAGATTTCTCTAAAATTGCTCAACCGTTAACGAATCTCTTGATAGCCGATGTCTCTTTTGATTTCAATTCTGACTATCTTAGTGATTTTGCAACTTTGCAAAAGGTTGTACTGATGCACCTATTCTTCAGCCTCTCGATTGATCATTAGATTTTGAAATCATGAGTGATGCCTTCGATTTTGCGGTTGGAGCTGTTTTCCGCCAATGTCGAGATAAACATCCTTTCGTAATCTATTGAGCTAATAGGACACTGCATGAGGCACAACACAACTACATGGTAATGGAAAGGGAACTGCTGGCAGTAGTAGTTGGGCTGGAGAAATTTCAATCTTATCTTCTTGGGTCCAAGGTCAATACCTACACGGATTACTCAACCCTTCGTCATTTGTTGATGAAGGATGCCAAACCCCATTTGATTAGTTGGATCCTTCTTCTCTAGGAATTTGACATAGAAATATGTGACAAAGCCAAAGCTCAAAATATTGTGGCTGATCACCTTTCTCATCTTGACCTAGCCTACATCCCTCTTTCCCCACCTATTAATGAAAAATTTTCGGATGAGTCTCTTTTGGTAATTAATTCCTTAGAGTTCCCCTAATCCGTGGATATCGCGAATTATCTTGCTTGTGACAAGATTCCTCCTGGATTATCTAAGGACCAGAAGCTCAGATTTCTTTCTGAAGCTTTTTTTTTTTTTTGACAACCCCTTGTTTTGTCTTAGTTTTGATCAAGTGATCAGTTGGTGCATTCTGAATTTTGAAATCTTTAGTGTGCTTTCTTTTTGCCATAAGGCCTATGGTGGACATTTTTTGGGCAGGAAGATTGCTGCAAAAATTTTGCAGTCAAATTTCTTCTAGCCATCTCTTTTTTAAGATGCACACGATTTTGCCCAAACCTACAAGTCATGCTAGGCAACAAGTTCCATGACTAGGTGTGATATGATGGCTCTTCAACCCATTCTAGTTGTGAAAGTCTTTGATGTCTTGGGCCTTGATTTCATGGGCCCTTGTCTCGTCTCTCATGGCCTCGCATCCATTCTTCTAGGTCGAAGCCAATTGACAGGCCAAAGTCTCAAACTGTCAAATCAAGTTATTTTGCAAAAGATGGAGACCTGATTGAAAGGATTGGTTTGACCAAATCGTTGATGGCTTATGGGCATATTGGACCGTGTACAAGGCTCCACTTGAAATGCCATCATATCGTATGGTGTATGGAAAATTCTGTCACTTTTCGATTGAGCTAGAATACCACACATATTGGGTGGTAAGGAGATGTAATTTGGACCTCGATGCAAGAGATCATGAAATGAAACTCTAGCTCAGTGAATTAGAAGAAATTTTGCAGGAAGCCTATGAGAACTCAGATATACAAGGATAAAATGAAGGCTTTTTACGACCGCCACATTTGAAGAAAATCTTTTCACCCTAAACAGCAAGTCTGATTATTTGATTCGAAACTTAAATTCTTTGCAGGAAAGTTGAAGTCGAAATGGACCGGCCGTTTTGTTGTGATCCACCCTTTACCTTAATGGGGCTATCTAGATTCAGGACCCTAAAACTGAGTATGTTTCTACTATAAATGGCCAACGCCTGAAGCCATACTTTGGCCATGAACCTCCCCTAGTGGATGAGACAATCTATCTTATTGAGGACGAGTGATCGAGTCTTCACTAAGCTAAAGGCGATAAATTCAACACTTATATATATATAATCATTTTTTCTTTGTATATAGCATATTTTTTGTATTATTTCCTACTTGCAAAGGTATTGCATATGTTGAAAGCCAAATTCAGATATTATTTCAGGTGATCTCTACACTTGTTCTTTATGTTTATTTCAGATATGAGAACATACAAGAAACTAGGCATTGTGGGGGGGGTATTATACATGCAGAGTTAATTTTTACCAGTTGATAAGTATACAATATTTCATGATAAAATGGCTATTTATGCATGTTCATAGGTTAGTTAGATATATCTAGTATTGTAAATAATGCATAATATCTATTATCTTGCATTTAAATTAATTTGTGTAAATTGTATATTAATGTACCTATTTTAATGGCTAAGGGATTATGCGACATGTACAAACTTCAAACGATAAATCTGACTGTATGGATGGATTCAGAGCGATGATCGCAATCCAACAGTGCAAAAATCACCTTGATCGGACTTCTATAGCATCCGCTAAGAAGAAAAGAAGATGAATGGCTCAAATGGTGCCACATGGTGGCACCATTAGAGCCGAGTAAAGTCATCCAAAGCCCCTGCTCAACTTTAAAGGTGCCCCACCTTACGATCTGGGCTGTTGGATCCACGATCCAACGACTCTAATTGAGCCACATCACCCAAGGCCGCACCTCCTATTCTCTAAAGCAAGACTAAGGCGAGATCTCAATCATTGGATCGAGATCCAACGGCTAAGATCTTGCTCCCTTAGCCTTCAACGTAGTGGTAGAGGAAGGCATTCTTTAGCAAGCGTCGCAGGTTTGAGTCCCACCAAGATTTCCCATTCCCAATAGCCCGGGCGCTCGTGAAATTCGACCACATTATTGCACGATCTTGATCGTGTGGTCGTGGATAGGGATGCAAGTTTCAATAAATCAGACCCGAACTCGACCCGCAAAGAATGGGTAAAATCCAACTCGAACTCAATCGAGTTTGAGTATGAGTTTATCCAAAAAAACTCGATGGGTTTGGGTATGGGTATGAATCTATACTTGAATACCCTACTCGAATACTCGAATAAAATCCCCATTTGCCTGAGATATATAAGTTCGACCTTAAGTCCCTTATTCCCTCAACCCTAATCTTCCTCATGATTCCCTCTATGATTTTGAAGGTTGGGAATGCTTCTGATGCTTCCATTGAACATTTATTTTGGATATGTAGATTTTCTGTTTGAAAAGTACTTGTATTTAATCTTTCTTTGTATTTTTATTTTTGATGTATTCCCTTTGAAGGGCTCATTTTGTAATAATTTTAGTGGAGATCGATAAAATTAAAGTAACCTGGACTCCTATTTAGAACTTGTTAAAAATAAACAATTAATGAATTGTATTATAGATTTTTCTTCTTCTTTGACTCTAATTCAGCATCATTTGATAATAAGATCAATTTATAAATGGGTACCCAATGGGTATGGGTTTATATTTTTGTATCCAATGAGTAAATGGATAGGGTATAGGTATGAGTTTTGTAAATAGGTATGGATATAACTTTAACCAAACCAAACCCAATCCCGACCCGCTTGCATCCCTAGTCGTGGAGAGGCCACGCCAACTCCCAAGCACACTTCACGTTCTCACTAGGCACGTGCTCATGCGCTCTTAGCTGAGCGATCATCCTCAGACAGTGGCGAACGAACCACGTGGCACGACGGATGATAGCGCGCGATACACGCACGATCGTACACACGTTAAGTGCGATCTTAGTCATGTAATCTCGTGCACTCGTGACCATTTGATCTACATCCAACAGTGGGCATTCCTCCTCGTGCTTGTGCGGAGACAACGGTGCACGCGCTAAGCATGATTGCCGAGTGAGCGTGTGGACAGTGCACACGGTGATCGTGCTATGCACGAGGCATTGATGCCTTGGCAACTCTTTTGGCCAAGCAAGCCTTTCCAAGCACTTATAAAAAGACCTGCCCCCCTCCCATTTCTCTTCATCCCTTCCTACTCCATTCCTCACCTCCCCAGAGCTTGGAATACCTTCCTAAGTGATGGTAGCACCATCATTGGTGATAACTAGTCTAATTTAACCTAATTACAGTAACAAATGCTCCTTAATATTCATCAGAAGATCATGATTTTGCCCCAAGTTGGGTTTGAGAAGAAGTGAAAACAAGTTAAGTATGTTATTTTAACACCTAATCACAATTGCAGATTAACTAAGGGTTAATTAAAGCTTAATCTAAGGTTTAATGAGCTTAATTTCCCAAGAAGTGGGCTTGAGCAAACTGAATCAAGGTTTTTCAAGATTTAAGGATTATTTTATTAATAAAAATCATAATTTTAGCCTCACTTCAATTAAATGAGTTTTGATAGAAATAAAGGTAATCTAAACCTTCTAAAAATTATTAAAAAATGTTCTAAGAGGTTTGAAACCTTCACTTAACCAAAGGAACTCATTTTGACAAAAAATAGAGACGTAGGCTGGAAATTGATACATTTTGGGCTTCTACGTAAATTGGTATGTCAAACTTGATCAAAACTCAAATCTGATATTACCATTAGATTCCTTAAGTCCAAATTAGGTTAATCCCAAATTTTGAGCCTAATCGAAGTTTATTTTGACTCAATTTGCAATTTAGCCCATTTGTCTATGTTCTGAGTTTGGAACCCCTTAAGTTTCGAGTTTTCATTGCAAAGAGGTCCCCATCTTCAGCTTCTTCATCCAAAGATGGAAACCCAACAGCAAGAAGGAAACCCAAACCCACGAGCTTCGATTGAGGATTTCTTCCTCAATCCTCAATCAAATCCTTTCAAACTTAAAGGAATTGATCATCAAATCCCCCTCTATCAATTGAACCAGATCTTGTGCTCCAATTTGGAGCACAAGACCGCCGGAGAGCTCGAGATTGGTGGACTCCTAAGTTGCCAAATTCGAGAGGAATCTTGCGAATTCAATGCAATTGAAGGCCAAAACCTCTTCTATTTAACCTTGCACATCTTCCCCTGTGCATTTTAGTCGTGAGTTGGCCAGAAAACCCCCTTCTTCCTCACCCGCCACGTTTTCACACACTCCGATGAGCTCCTCTGTTCTCCCTCTTCTACGTGTGTTCAAGGCCAATTGACACTGCCAACCTCTTCCTCTCTCCCTCACAATCCTTGTCGGCCAAAACAAGGGTGTCTCCAATCTCATCTTCCTCGTCGTTACCTTCGCCATCCAGGTCTTCTTCCCCACATCCAACCGGCCAACGTCAGACGTCGTTTCTCCTCCTTTCATCCCAATAAGTTCTTCCTCTCTTCCTAGGTTCATTTTAGGCCTTTAGAACTAGGTTTCAAGTCCTCACTCCACCGTTTGCACTTCATCTTCTCCGTGGCTAGTGAGAGCTCCAGCGAGCTCTAACGGCCACACCACGTCACAAATCACCCATCCACCTACACCACAAGCTCCACCTCATCTTGTAGATCAAAAGCCCTCTAGAAATTGAGAGCTTTGATCTACACATTGGTTGGTTGAACAACCCATCACCTCACCATTGTCCATGACTCCGTTCGGCCACCACACACCTCCATTCACCCAATCGACACCACCACCACATTCTTCACCTCACGATGAAGCTTTTGAATCTTCTAATTGCGGTCCAAAGCCCATATTTCTTGTTATAGGTACTCGCCGTGGACTTCTTCGACGACGTGAGCCCATCTCTGACAACCAATCAACGGAAATAACACCTCTACACAATGCGGAATCACTCAAAGAAGCCATCCAAGTCATTGGATTGAAGATCCAACGGTGGATGTGCTCCAACCATCCGCGAGCTTCTCCACATTGAATCTGCTGAAAGGAACAAAGACGAGGCTTTTAAGTCCACATCGTGGGATTTTCATTGAGAATTTGGAATATATTGAATTGTGCTCTTAGGCTATTTGCCCAAGAACACAAGGGGTCAAGTCCCATACCCCATCCCCATACGCACGCACACGCTCGCACACATGTGAGTGCGTTCCTGAGCACGAGCCTAGGTCGATTTTTCCTCGATTTACGTACGCGGTTGGGCTGTCTTATGCACACTTATGACGTTTGGTTAACTTGGGAATTTTATTAAGTGTTAAGGTTTTAGCTTAGTTGAAAAACATCTTTGACCTTAATACTCACATTTCTTTTTGAGCTTGGCAGTGCTATTATTTACCTAATATATTTCTTTTTATCAAGCCATTGTGCTTTGTTTTATATCTATTTGATTAGTGGTTTGAATTATGATTATTTGCTCCTTAGGATGACCTCGGATTCACATTCAAGATTACAAATTTAAGTGTTTTCGTCACTTTGGTTGACTATACTACGACACATATTTCAAAATCGATCAATTCTAGTATTTCTAAGCCCTAGGATGCTCCACTAGAAATAGAAATAATTTTTTGCCAGTTCACTCCCATTCATGGAGCTCTTGTCGGTCATCCTCTCATCCCTATTCAAGGAAGCGGATCGCGCCGCGACGCCGCCCTCCCTATTCTCTTCCTCCTCCAACTCCGTTCTTTCGCTTTCATTCTCTTTCGTCCAGACGTCGTTCGAGCACTCGTCCCAAGCAAAGCTGTTGAGGGAGATTCTCTCTTTTCATCGTTGTCATAGTGTAGATTTATTTTCACATTTTAATAAACATTATTCTGATTATATATATTATTATCTCTTTCTCTCTCTCTCTCTTTAATCACTTGCTGAGTATATTAGTTTTCAATTTGTTATTGTGCCACTTAGATTGGTTGAGCCACCTATTCCTACTTACATAAAATCACAAAAAATAGATATAGCAAAAAATACCAAAAACAAATAATTAAACGTGATTTTAAATTAAACATAACATCTCCGTGTTCGACCTGTGACTCACTATCCGGTTATAAATTTTATTTGATAGTGAAATTCTGCATATACTATGACGAGGGTTTCTATTTCCCGAAACCTTAATTATTTTCCTTTCACAAATTCTCGCTCATCATTTTAGCACCATTGCCATGGAGGCAACAAACTTTGAGTTTTTTGTATTCTTCCCGCACTTAACTTTTATCTCACTTCTTTTCATTTTTACAGTGATTGTAGGTACTCTTCTGAGGCGAGCCAAGGTTGTAAGTTTAGAGTAAATTACTGATAGAGGTTCTGTAAGTCTACCCCCTCCCACCCATTTAATTTCCCTCCGCCACATAAATAACTTAAACTCGAATCAACCTTGGAGCTCGCAAAAACCCTAGGACAAATTTTGTTGTTTGTTTGTCACCTTCACCCACCTCACCCACACCTATATAAAAAAATACAAAAAAATATCTCTGAGTGTGGATCGAATTGAAATTTACAAACTTTAAACACCCATAATTTTCATTTGAGGCACACGACCTCTTATACACTTCAAGTACACATATAATTGAGTAGAAATCAAAATAAGTTAATCATTTTTATACGCCTTAACCGATGGTGCAAAATGGGCAATTACTTGATCTGTGTGGGCTGCACCACTTTATCTAAAAAGGGTTCATCCAGTAGGTTGTCTTTTAGGATTTAATTTTTAGGGCTAAACCAGGTACTCCACATTATTTTTTATTTTTAAAGGAATATATCTACACCTACGATTTCAAAACTTGGTGTGCCTCATTGAACCTTACTGAATAAACCTAATGATTGAATACTAAAGTCTGCTAAACAAGGTTAAATGCTAAAAGACACATCCTATAATATTATTTGAAAATCCTAGTTGTGCACGCACACACACATTGAAATTAATTTTAAGGGCACAACCCCTCTATAGGGCCCATCACATTTTAGACAATTAACCCAAGCCTAACTAAAATTAAATAGACGTTGGCCCTACGATTTCGTTGAGTCTTTTTCAAGGTACAATTCATATTGTGCTTTGCATTAGTGACGTTTGCTTTTTCTGAAAGGCACTAAGTTGGGGGGCCTAACTGTCAAATAACTTAAGTGAGCAAGGGTTTGGCTTAATTAACGATTTTCGTGATACGCTCCCCTTACTTCATCGGCCCAACTTAAATGATTGGAGTTACATCTCTAAAGCATAGATCCTTCGGCTACTGATGGTAACACCATCATGAGCCATAACTGCCACAATTAGTCAATATCAAATGGTAAAAGCTCCTACTTAATCATCTGAGAGTCACAACTCCGCAATATTCTGATTTGAGACAAAAACAAAGAAGCAAGTTTAATTCTACAGTTTAACAGCACATCACAAATGCAGATTAACCACAGGGTCACTCAAAAGTTAATTAAAGGTCAATTAAGTATAAAAGGCCAAAAAGTGGGTTGACATCGACTTAATCAAGATTTCAGGCATTACGATGGCAAAAACAGTACTAAAAATCCTAATTACCAACCCTGCTTAAATTAGAAAGGATAAAATCAATTTAAACCTCCTAAAATTTATAGAAAAATATTTTAAGAAGTTTGGTACCTTTGGCTTGACCATCTGAATCCATTTTAACCTAAAATAGAATTTCAAACGGTAATTTACCTTGATTTGAGCTTCTGTGAAATTTACCTAGACAAACATGGTCAAAACTCAAATCCAAGTTCACCATTAGATTCCTTGGGTTGGGTCCCTCCAAATGGGTCTCTGCATCCAATGCACCTGTAACCGAGATTCGAGAGAAGAAATCTCTCTCAAATCAGATCCAAATCCCTCCAAAATTTGAGGGATTAATCTTGAGGAGATACCCGATCATTTAAATAATCTCAAGAACCCCAAATCGATTCCTAGAGCTCAGGCGAGCTCGAGGAATTCGAGGAACTTTTTCCCCTGAAACCGCGGCTCAATCAACCCTATACCTTGATTTAGAGCTCGCATTTGAGCTCTATAAATAGGACCCAAGATCCCAGCATCTTCCTCAGCCAAAAAATGACCGGATTTCCTTTCTTCACCTTCTTTAGCCACTGTTTCTTCATCTCTGGTGAGCCTCTCCGACCACCTTCTTCCTACCGGCCAACGGTCAAATTGACTGGCCCATCCTCTTCTCCTCTTCTTCGTGACCAAGATCGACCAAGGTCCAACAGCTCCGAACCCCTCCTTCCTTGCTGTCATGTTGCCATCGACTCCACCTTCTCCGACTTCGACCGACCAACGTCGGACATCTCCTCCTTCGTCTCACCTCCTAAGCTCCCCTAAACCCTCTCTCTTCTTCTCTGAGTCACTTCTACACACTTAGATTTTAGCATCGACTGCTGACCATCGCACTCCCCCACTGTTTTCCCTGTCACCGGCACGAGCTTCGGCGAGCTCGCGCTGGTGCCACAAACCACCAATCCACTTGCTCCCACCTCCAAAATCTCCGCCACACCCCCATCTTCAAAAGCCCTCAACTAATTTTGACTCACCACCACCCAATCTCTCCACCAAACACCACACCCTCCGCTCACCTTCTCCGACCTCGACAGGCCACCTCTGTGCACCAAACTCCACAAAATCATTGCCACTACACTCGCCATCATCCGGCAAAGCTCCTGAGCTAATTTGACTAGGCCGCAAGGCCGTATTCGTGCATTTCAGGCTACGTCAGACCTCTGCCGCTACCACTGTCTTCTCCGACATTGACTACCTCTCTACAGCCACCATCCAACCTGCTGCCTCACGCAATCGAAGTGGCTTCAGTTCAAGAAGCATTCCACGCCCTCAATTGAAGCAACACGCAACAACAACTGCCTCAATTCGACGACATCAGCTGTTGTGGCAAGCGATGTAGGCAGTCCAGATAGTCCCACATCGTGCTTGCCTGATTTTGAAACACGCATATATTGTTTTGCTGCCATACATTGTTTGTCCAAGTCATGTGGGTCAGGTCCCCTCTCACGAGCCCACACACCCTCGCCTGCCACACATGCGGCGAGCCTAGACCTCTAACTCGTTTACCCGATTACTATTCACTCGGGTTTGAAATTGAGAGAGAGAAAGAGATCTGAGGAGGAGGGAGAGGGTTTTTGCATTGTGGAGACTTGAGATTCGTTGTCGCCCTCTTCGCTCAACACTTAGCTGTTCGCGAGCTTGTTCCTTGAGTTGCTAAGGCTTTGTGCTTAACTTTGGTCCTGATCACTGTGGATTCATTAGCTGACGTGGATATTTAGGATTAGTGGTTGAGGATTATTGTTCAAAAATTTGATTGGGGATTAGTGCTTAATTGTAAGGTTAATATGGTGGTTTCAACCATCATTTTTAGCTTTTCCTTTTTACATTTTTATCCCTGACATTTAAGATACATTATTGCTTCATTATTGAATATCATTTTGCTTGATTGATTAACTTGCATCATTATTTCAGATTATTGTGATTAATGGATTGATTTGCCATATTTGTTTCATGCGAACAGCCTCGAACACTCACACTTGTTTTCTCGAGCATTATAAATTTTTAAATGTCAATTCACTTTTGTTGATTATACTATGACGTATATTTCAAACACGATGAAAACGTACTAACAGCTACCCAATCTAAGGACAAGCTTGTATTTTTTGTGCTATAGGGCTTTATCTTCCTATCCTTCTGGCTTCCTTCCAGTGCATGCTTGGAAGGAGGTCACTGATCCCTACTTTGAAAGGACCATTAGACCATTCTAGGAGGCCAAGGTTGAGTTACAATCGAATAGATCCCATGGCTGACAACCCACCACCACCTCCTCCACCTCCAAACCAGCAGGAGCTGATCCAAAGGCAGTTGGACCAGTTGCTATAGATGCAAGAGTGGTTCCAATGAATGAATGGTCAGGGTAATCGACCCTTGAAGGATTTTTATGATCCTTCAAATTACGAGGTTCGTCCCAACATTATGATCCTCGTTGGAGATGTTGAGATAAAGTCCCAAGTTTTGAGTTTGATTAAATACTTTCACGGGCTTGGCTTAGAAGATCCATTCCAATATTTGGAAGATATGACCACTTTGGTTCAGACCACTAAATCATAGAATGTGAATGAACAGATGCTCATGAGGCTTTTCCCCCACTCACTGCGGGATAAGGTCGCACATTGATACTGCACAATAGGATTTCTGATCTCTACATGGACAAAATTGAAATCGATCTTCCTAAAGAAATTCTTCTCAATTAGGCAGACCAATGCTTTGCAATGAGCGATTACTACTTTCACCCAGTGATAAATGCCAGTTTATCATCATTCTTATGCCTTAAAACAGACCTAGCTCTTAAGGTTTTAACTCCGCAATTGGATTTTTGGGCTACATTTAGGCATTCAAGTAGGTTAGGCATGCATTGCATCATTTTGTATGTTTAATGTATTTATTTGAGTGTCAGGGATAAGTAAAGAGTCAGATCCTACAAACCCTGACACCTATTGGAGACCATTTGGGCTCTCCCTGCATCATTAGCTTGCCACTTTTCTTGATTATCTCTTTGGCAAGCCTACTCTCATCCTCTGGGACCCATATCTTAGGGCCCGAAAATTCAACTTTAGTAGCCACGTTTTCTGCAATTCATCTGTGTGGATTGTGCTTAACTAATGGCACTAAACTCAGCACATTGTATAGCCTATTTTTACTCGGGGCTGATCGATATCATCACGAAATTTAGGTGTTATTTTTATCCCGCTCCTTTTCCTCCCTTTATTATACAATGAGGACATTGCATAAGCTAGGGATGGAGGTGGATTTATTCATTTCTTAAGTATTTCGCCAACTTGATAGAATTTTTTCCATTTAATTTCCATTTATTTGAAAAAAAAATGGAGAATTAGGAAACGAAAACTTAGGCATTAGAAGTTTTTCAACGTTAGGAAAGAATACAATAGGATCTGAATACTTAGACTCTTTATGTCTACGGGCTTAATTAACCAGGTGTTCACTAAAATCTGGACCTATTCCTCGAGTCCTTGCTAATTTAAAATATGTTTTAATTGGTTGAATAAGTTGAGGTGATAAATATATGACTTATCATCCTACCCTCTGATTTTAGGGAACAAAATCTAAACATCCATACACCATTCACACTGACTCACTTTACGGGTGATTTTAACGAAAATTAAGTAGCTAATAAATGTACTAGAGTGGTATGACTGCACATTGCTGTGAGTAACTGCTCATAGCCAGGTGTCTAGAGCCCAATCACGCGACCTAATCTTTTTGGCTATTATCTTTAGGTACCTCTTAAATCAGGGAAGCCACCTGTTTAGAAAAAAAATAAGAAAAAAAGAGAAAAGTACACCCAAAAAGAAAAGAAAAAAATGAAAAATAGAAAAAGAAGAAAAGAATTAACAAGTCATACTTTACCACACGGGTATGGCTAGTAAGTTACCATAGGTAACCCCCATTGTTGTTTGTCCAGAGCCTAGCCCTAAAAAATGCACGAATAATCTCAAAACTTAGGGAAAACCAAGGAAGTAAAATAAGCTCGAGGAGATATATACTGGGTTTGTCCTTGTATTGAGCCCACCAAAAATAAAAGCTAGGAGAAAGCTACCGATCAGAAAGATAAACCTTTAGGTAGAAATCTCACTTAAGGTCACCTAGGGTTTGTAGATACCTAAGGTCTATTTTGATTGTTGTTTAGCGAGTCAATCACTTTCACACAATAAGATGCTCACTCTTATGGTCCTCTCTAGTCTTGGGTGGGTTGGGTAGTCGTAGAAAGTTGCTTCGAAACCGTAAACATAAAAAGTCCAAAAAAAAAAGAAAAGAAGAAAAAGAAAAAATCTTCTCTTTTTTTGTACATAATAAAACAAGGACTTCGGTAGTCTACATTTTGGCAGGAATCTGAATACTGTTGAGTCTTTGGAGTTGAGATCCTAAGTATAAATTTCTTATTGGTGATAAATAACTTATGCCTAAGTAATCAAATCTTAATTCTGTTTATAAAAAGCATTCAGTTTAGTTTTGCTAGGGACTAACAAAAGATAGGCATGGAGGTGTGATAAGTATACAATATTTCATGATAAAATGCATATTTATGCATGTTCTTAGGTTAATTATATGCATTAAACATTGTAAATAATGCATAGCATCCATCATCTTGCATTTAGATTAATGTGTAAATTGTATATTAATGTACCTATTTTAATGATTATGGGACTAGGCGACACATGTACAAGCTTCAAACGATAAATCTGACCGTACGGATAGATTTAGAGCAGCGATCGTAGTCTAACAACACAAACATTACCTCAATCGAATTTTTGTAGCATCCGTTACGAAGAAAAGAAGATGGATGGCTCTAATGATGCCACGTGGCACCATCAGATTTGCCCAAAGTCACCCAAAGACCCTGCTCAACTTTAAAGGCGCTCCACCGTTAGGCTGTTGGATCCACGATCCAACGGCTTTAATTGGGCCACGTCACCCAAGGTCGCATCACCTATTCTCTATAGTAAAATTAAGGCAAGATCTCAGCCGTTCAATTGTGATCCAATAGCCAAGATCTCGCCCCCTCAGCCTTCAATGCAGTGGTAGTGTAAGGCATTCTCAAGCAAGCACCGTGGGTTCGAGTCCCACCAAGCGCTTCCCAATAGCGCAGGTGCTCATGAAATTTGACGCACGATCTTGATCGTGCGGTTGTGGAGAGGCCACATGTAACGACCCGGTTCCCGAGTCTCTACGAGACACGAGAACCGGACCGACTAATCCCAAGACCTAGTCGTCCAACGAGGAAGTAACCAAAAGACAGTAAAATAAACCACATTCAGCATGAATATAACTAACAGTAAGAAAGTACAGCAGTAAGGAAAGAAACTACTACAGTAGGTACCACCACAACAGTAAAACAACATTTATCATATAACAAGAACTGCAGGTAAAGAAGTACAGCGGAAACAAAAAAAAAACTACTCACTAAAACAGAAACAAAAGAGGTACAAGGACTGTGGTAAACTCTACTGGACCCTACTTGGCCCAGCGTCCTCTGCAGCCGCCGACCCTGGTTGCTCAACACCTGGTCCTGAAAAAGGTAACGAGTGTAACACGTTAGCAAAACGCTGAGTAGAGTGGCAAACTAACTAAAGGCAACAGTAGAGTGTACAGTAGCTGTTATGTTCTATTACTTCCTTTATTCACATCTTTCAATTTTTCTCACTATTTCATTTATTTCTCAGATCCTTTACTTGATCTCGAATGTCCTCGTGGGAACGATCTTGATTGCAGTCTTTTCCAAAAGTAGAAGTAGCACGTGGTGCTCTCCTGGCCGGGAGAGTCCCCCGTGGTGATCCTACTCTCAGTCAACCACCCCAAGGTCACTGACAGACGTAGCGGTGACTACGGCACGCGCGATAAACGCACAGGTAGCTAGCCCGCACTGGCACGCGGTCAGTCGTTTCCGTTAACGGGTGCGCCCAAAGCACAGCACGGAACCAGGGCAGAGCCCTCTCAGTAACAGGGGTCCAACCCCTCCACAGTAACCAAACCGGGGCCTTGCCCCTCCACAGTCCGCGCACCCTCGCCTGACTACCCTGGTTTGCCCTAGTGGGCCTAACAAGTCGGTGAAGGAGGCTAGCAGAACCCCGGGGCCCGTGGGGTAGCTAGTACTCTCCTAACACTACTAGCTCTCCTCGGTACTACGTACACGAGGGCCAACAAGTCGGTACAGAGTGGCCAGTCCTAACCCCCGGGTCCCTGGGGTGGCTAGCTCAGCTCTGCACTAAACAGGGGGACAGTCGCTCTCCTTGGTACTCCGTACTCAAGGGCCAGCTCACTTCCCCAATTCTATTCCATTCGCTTTCCAGGAGTTCTACTCCTACTTCCCCGTAGGGTTCCAGAACATCTTATGTCTTACTTTCCAGTTTCACGTTCTTACCAACCATGATCCCAATCATGTTTCTTTATTCATAACAGGCAGCTGCGAATTCAATTTACAGGCAGCTTCATATATTCCTTTCCATTTTTCCAAGACTGCATTATTATATATTCCACTAGTTTTTCCATCCTAGGATTCATGCCATATCCTAGGGTCTATCATACAATCTAGTTTTCCGGTCCTAGGATTCATGCAACACCTAGGAACTATCATTCCATATATTTCTCATTCCTAGGATTCATGCAATGTCCTAGATTCTAGTTATGGTTCCATACTTTAACAAATTTTTATTAATACTTAAAGCCACTCTACTAGGTACAACGGGAGTAATGGGGGCGTGATCGGGAATCCCGCGTGCTTCCGCGACTCTCAAGACTGCAACCGAACGAGGTCCTATCACAAGGATCAAACACAAGGAGTGTCTCAAAATAGTGTATAGCTACTGTAGACGGGTAGAGGAATTAATTCTGAAACGAACGCAACTCGAATCGTGGAAAACGGAGCCCGAACGGGCCCTAAACGGGTCGAAAAAGACGATACCATGCAAAATCAGACGTCTGGAACTCCTTCCAGACGTCTTAAACGGTGGTTCAGAGAATTACCTGTTCAGCGTGGTTTCCCAGACGTCCAGAAGTCTGCGGGGACGTCTGTCCTATACCCCAGACGTCCGATGGTCCATACGGACGTCTGTAGGTCACTCCAGCCGTCTGGTACAACTTCCAGACGTCTGATTCGCAAAGGATGGCAAATCAGCGAACCTGCGCATAGCCAACCCCCTCCCTCAGTACGGTCAATCGACAAGAAGGAAGAAGGCGGAAAACTCACCTTTCAGACGTCTGTATGATCTTACAGACGTCTACCTTGCCGTCTGGCTATCAACCCAGACGTCTGATTCTGGAAATTTTTCCAGAATCAGAACCCTGCTCGGCCTCCGCTTGCGACGCCGCCCGCGTCGCACCTCGCGCTCCTGCTGCTCAGACCGCAGCAGGTCCCTCTCTGCGTCGCTCCGCGCCCCCTGCGCCCTCCGCCAGCCAGCCAAGCCGCTCCAGCGAGCTCGCCCTCACGGCAGAGCTCCGCCCTCGCACGCCACACCTTCGCGCTCACTGCGGCCGTCGCTGCCGCCCTCGCGTCCGCTCGCTCTCGCGCACAGGAAGGAGAAGGAGGAGACGGGAGGGAAGGCGTGGCCCTTTTAAGGCCGCGCGAGGAGAGAGGAGGTGGCAGGCCGCCTGCAGCCGCAGAGAGAAAAAAGAGGGAATATGCGGTCTGCGCACTCAGGCGCGCAGGCGACTCGCGTGTGTCGAAAATAACGGATTTCCAGACGTCTGTAAACGATCCCAGACGTCTTATCAGACGTCTGGTTGTGATCCCAGACGTCTGGTACGACGTCTGGGCCACCTCCCAGACGTCTTAAAAGACGTCTGGGGCACACATTCGTTACAATGCATTAGTGCTGGTATGATCGTGTTCGACGTCTGGAAATCCGTTATTTTCGACACACGCGAGTCGCCTGCACGCCTGAGCGCGCAGACCGCATATTCCCTCTTTTTTCTCTCTGCGGCTACAGGCGGCCTGCCACCTCCTCTCTCCTCCTCGCGCGGCCTTAAAAAGGCCACGCCTCCCCTCCCGTCTCCACAGTCTCCTCCTCCTTCCTGTGCGCGAGAGCGAGCGGACGCGAGGGCGGCAGCGACGGCCGCAGTGAGCGCGGAGGTGCGGCGTGCGAGGGTGGAGCTTGCCGGAGCGGCTTGGCCGGCTGGCGGAGGGCGTAGGGGGCGCGGAGCGACGCGGAGAGGGACCTGCTGCGGTCTGAGCAGCAGGAGCGCGAGGTGCGACGCGGGCGGCGTCGCGAGCGGAGGCCGAGCAGGGTTCTGATTCTGGAAAAATTTCCAGAATCAGACGTCTGGGTTGATAGCCAGACGGCAAGGTAGATGTCTGTAAGATCATACAGACGTCTGAAAGGTGAGTTTTCCGCCTTCTTCCTTCTTGTCGATTGACCGTACTGAGGGAGGGGGGTTGGCTGTGCGCAGGTTCGCTGATTCGCCATCCTTTGCGAATCAGACGTCTGGAAGTTGTACCAGACGGCTGGAGTGACCTACAGACATCCGTATGGACCATCGGACGTCTGGGGTATAGGACAGACGTCCCCGCAGACTTCTGGACGTCTGGGAAACCATGCTGAACAGGTAATTCTCTGATCCACCGTTTAAGACGTCTGGAAGGAGTTCCAGACGTCTGATTTTGCATGGTATCGTCTTTTTCGACCCGTTTAGGGCCCGTTCGGGCTCCGTTTTCCACGATTCGAGTTGCGTTCGTTTCAGAATTAATTCCTCTACCCGTCTACAGTAGCTATACACTATTTTGAGACACTCCTTGTGTTTGATCCTTGTGATAGGACCTCGTTCGGTTGCAGTCTTGAGAGTCGCGGAAGCACGCGGGATTCCCGATCACGCCCCCATTACTCCCGTTGTACCTGGTAGAGTGGCTTTAAGTATTAATAAAAATTTGTTAAAGTATGGAACCATAACTAGAATCTAGGACATTGCATGAATCCTAGGAATGAGAAATATATGGAATGATAGTTCCTAGGTGTTGCATGAATCCTAGGACCGGAAAACTAGATTGTATGATAGACCCTAGGATATGGCATGAATCCTAGGATGGAAAAACTAGTGGAATATATAATAATGCAGTCTTGGAAAAATGGAAAGGAATATATGAAGCTGCCTGTAAATTGAATTCGCAGCTGCCTGTTATGAATAAAGAAACATGATTGGGATCATGGTTGGTAAGAACGTGAAACTGGAAAGTAAGACATAAGATGTTCTGGAACCCTACGGGAAAGTAGGAGTAGAACTCCTGGAAAGCGAATGGAATAGAATTGGGGAAGTGAGCTGGCCCTTGAGTACGGAGTACCAAGGAGAGCGACTGTCCCCCTGTTTAGTGCAGAGCTGAGCTAGCCACCCCAGGGACCCGGGGGTTAGGACTGGCCACTCTGTACCGACTTGTTGGCCCTCGTGTACGTAGTACCGATGAGAGCTAGTAGTGTTAGGAGAGTACTAGCTACCCCACGTGCCCCGGGGTTCTGCTAGCCTCCTTCACCGACTTGTTAGGCCCACTAGGGCAAACCAGGGTAGTCAGGCGAGGGTGCGCGGACTGTGGAGGGGCAAGGCCCCGGTTTGGTTACTGTGGAGGGGTTGGACCCCTGTTACTGAGAGGGCTCTGCCCTGGTTCCGTGTTGTGCTTTGGGCGCACCCGTTAACGGAAACGACTGACCGCGTGCCAGTGCGGGCTAGCTACCTGTGCGTTTATCGCGCGTGCCGTAGTCACCGCTACGTCTGTCAGTGACCTTGGGGTGGTTGACTGAGGGTAGGATCACCACGGGGGACTCTCCCGGCCAGGAGAGCACCACGTGCTACTTCTACTTTTGGAAAAGACTGCAATCAAGATCGTTCCCACGAGGACATTCGAGATCAAGTAAAGGATCTGAGAAATAAATGAAATAGTAAGAAAAATTGAAAGATGTGAATAAAGGAAGTAATAGAACATAACAGCTACTGTACACTCTACTGTTGCCTTTAGTTAGTTTGCCACTCTACTCAGCGTTTTGCTGACGTGTTACACTCGTTACCTTTTTCAGGACCAGGTGTTGAGCAGCCAGGGTCGGCGGCTGCAAAGGACGCTGGGCCAAGTAGGGTCCAGTAGAGTTTACCACAGTCCTTGTACCTCTTTTGTTTCTGTTTTAGTGAGTAATTTTTTTTTTGTTTCCGCTGTACTTCTTTACCTGCAGTTCTTGTTATATGATAAATGTTGTTTTACTGTTGTGGTGGTACCTACTGTAGTAGTTTCTTTCCTTACTGCTGTACTTTCTTACTGTTAGTTATATTCATGCTGAATGTGGTTTATTTTACTGTCTTTTTGTTACTTCCTCGTTGGACGACTAGGTCTTGGGATTAGTCGGTCCGGTTCTCGTGTCTCGTAGGGACTCGGGAACCGGGTCGTTACACCACATTAGCTCTCAGGCACACTTCACATTCTCAGAAGGCATGCATTAATGTGCTCTCAGTTGAGAGATCATCATCAAACGGTGACGAACGAACCACGTGGCACGATGGATGATAGTGAGGGATACACGTACGATTGTATGTGCATTAAGCGTGATCTCAAGTGTGCAATCTCATGCGCTCATAGCCATTTGATCTACATCCAATGGTGGGCGTTCCTCCTCGCTGTGCCTGCGTGGAGATATTGATGCTTGCAGTGGCCGTGCTACGTGTGAGGCATTGATGCCTTGGTGCCTCTTTTGGCCGAGCAAGCTTTTCCAAGCACCTATAAAAAGGCCTACCTCCTTCCCCTTTCTCTTCATCCCTTCCTACTCCATTGCTCACCTCCCTAGAGCTTGGAATACTTTCTTAAGCTTAATTCTAGTGTTCCCAAGCTCTTAGGATGCTCCACTAGAAATAAAAATAATTATTTCCCACTTCTTACCCACATTCGTGGAACTCCCGTCGACCGTCTTTTCATCCTCATTAAAGGAAGCAGATCACGTCGCAACATCGCCCTCCCTCTTCTCTTCTTCCTTTAGCTCTATTCTTCTTTCGTTTTTGTCCTCCTTCGTCTAGGCGTTGTTCGAGCACTCGTCTCCCAAGTAGCTGTCGAGGGGAATTCTATCTCTCTATCTCTTTTTATCGCTTTCGTAGTGTACATTTATTTTCACATTATAATAAACATTATTTTGGTTATATATATTGTTATTTCTCACTCTCTCTCTCTTTAATCACTTGCTGAGTAGATTAGTTTTCAATCTGTTATTCTGCAACTTAGATTAGTTCAGCCACCTATTCCTACCTACATAAAATTACAAAAAAAATAAATATAGTGGAAAATACCAAAAATAAATAATCAAACATGATTTTAAATCAAACATAACCTCCTCGTGTTCTATCTGGGACTCACTATCTTGATCATAAATTTTATTTGATAGTGAAATTCTACGCATACTGTGACAAGGGTTTCTCTTTCCTGAAACCCTAATTATTTTCCTCGCACGAATTCTCGCTCATCACTGGTGCTTAGAAATCTTTGCAATTTTACTTTTGAAAATTTTTGAAAAAAGTTGAAAAATGAAAAGAATATAGATTTTAGCTTACAAATAGCATGTTTGCATGTCTCTAATGAACCTGAATAGAAAGACTAAGTGCTTAGATTACCTAAACCAGGAGGATAATAAGGAATTTTAGACCATAAGGCCAATAGGCTATAGTTAGCTCAATCAGTTGAGGACGTTCCACTAAATTTGGGTCTGGTTTGATTCTTGATGAATTTGACTAGCTAAAACGAACGGTTAAGAAGTAAAAAAGTATAGAACTTTGCTGTCCACTCTCTTGTTTGGAGGTAGGTAACCTAAGCTTGTCAACTTTCACACACATTTGAATTGAGTTACAAGCATCCGAAATCATGAAAACACATGCATCACTGGGATCATGGTTTAATTCCTTGTCACCCCAAGGATTGCCACGTGGCGATTCTTGAAAGAAGGATGGGTCACTCACCTATAAAAATGAATTGGAGAATAATAAAAAAGAGAAGTTGGGAACAAATAAATTACCATTTTGTTATAAATGGGTGCCACAAATAAACACCACGCTAGATATGGGTGTCCTTTTTTCAAAAATATAAGAATAGAAGATAGAAAAAAAAAGCAAAAATTTGGAGATAAAATATTAGGAAAAGAGACGTAGGCTCCAACCGAGGAGACATACGTGAAAGAGTGTTGACATTGGGCTAGAAACGGGTGATAAAAAAGCTATTAAATCTAAGTAAGGTGAAACCAAAGGTGAAGTTTGGAAAGATTAGGAACGAATTTCGATACCTTGAGACTTGGATTTTTACAACCTTGGATGCTTGTAGGTTAAATCTATTGCATGATGCATGAATGCTTTAAATTCACAACTAGCAAACCCTAAGTGAAGAGTGAGGCCTAAGAAATCAAATTGCAAGGCTAGAGGTCAAAGCTAAAATGAAATAGAAAGGTTCAACCTATCTGAGTCTAGATGTCCATCCTTGATGCTATAGGTCAATTGGAATAAGGGTCCTAATTAACTCTCGGGAATTTGGTGGTTGATAATAAGAGTTTGGTCAATCTATGAAACTTTAGATGGAGATGTTGCATTCATTTATTTTTCCTAGAGACTAGCAAAGTTTAAGCATGTGATATGATTGCACAACAATTATAGAACATAAATCACCTAAATAATGTTAGAAACCTAACTACGTTATGTATATTGCATTCATATCATGGATATATTACATTGCATTATTTTTTATAGTTGTACATAAAATAATGTTAGAGCATAGTATTATTTAATGCTTTTAATTTTGTGATTATGGTAATAAGAAGACCAGGTGATGAGCCAGATGCAAAATAAAGCTAAGTAGGAAGAGTTATGGACATTTGCAGAGGAATGAAGTGCAAAGAATAAAGAGCTAAAAGAAACAAGAAGAGAAGCAAAGAAGAGCACAAGGAAGTGGATGGAGGAAAACCCTAAAACCATCTTAAACCTAGCCCTAACCTTGATCATAGACCAACCTACACCTATGATCCACAACCAAATCAACCTTCCTAGGCCTTATTCCACTAGCCATAAGCCTATCCTCTCTCTATCCCAATTAACCTATCCCTAGCCCAATTTCCTATTTCCACACCTAATCGACCTAATAGGCTCTGACTGGGTTTAATAGTTACTTAATTAGACTCGATTAGAACTTAATTAGGCTAAAGCCACCTAATTAGACCCACCTAAACCTAATTAGGCTAACCCTTAACTGAATCCACCACCTAACCTTAGGATGTACCCTTCCTAACCTATTCCTAACCTACACGTTAAGCACACCATACCTAAACCTAAGTTCTATAAATAGACACCAAAGCCACCGCCACCAACGTTCTAATGTCTTCTTCCTCTCCTCTCCCCTTGCGCCACAATCATCTTTCCCTCCCTCCACCACAACCCATCGACCCTCCTCCTCCTTGGTCGGCCAGCCGACTACCTCCTCCACCAAGCAGGGCCAGCTGTCACACCCTAATAACCCTCTCAACGAAACAGGAGTGGATCTTCGGTCGGACAGGTGCTCAGGTCCCAAATACCAAGTGGTTCGAGTTATAAAATTATAGTCCATCTAATGAGGTTCACTTAAGAACGTCGATTTAACACATAAATCGTAGAGTTGAAACCTGCTAAAAATCCGACAGAGGTTTCCTCGTTTATTCAATATTTTCCCAAAAACCTATACTTGCAACGTGTGATTGTGCATGCATACCACAAATTTATAAACGTGGGTACACCCCACAAGCCACACCATGGAGCAAGAAAAACAAAACAGCACAAGCAGGCACACCCTGCATCCAAAGCGGTGAAAATACAAAAAAAACAACGAAGAAACAAAGCCAAAGTATCTCTATCACACTACCACAAACATTTACAAAAGTCTATGCTTTAAATACAAGCCTTTACATAACTCCCTTTGTACTACGAAAACAACTACTTTACCACAAGATCAAGTCAAGATCAATCATGCTATATGCATCTTTTTCCAAGTGAGCCTCCACAAAAAGAACAAAAACTGACATTTATGTCGCTTGCCCATGCCCTCCTGGGCTAGCACCTCTCGTAACGCATCGCCAATGCCACAATCGCAATACTTGAAATTGGGTACAAATGCAGGGATGAGCCAAGCGGCTCAGTGTGGACATAACCACGTGTAACACGAAAGTCGAAAGGGGTAGTATACAGGTTTATATACCAAGACTAACTACCCAACCATTTCTCACATTCACTCATGACTTAACTATTCAACAAGCCAACCTTAAGCCTTTACTTAATTCTCATAGTTAACTTATGTTTTATTATTAATCCTCAGGCGGCAACAAGCCTTTCTTTTTAAATAGACTTCTTTACCAGAATTCATTAAATTTTATTCTCACATGATTTTTTCCTTCACTCACCACAAAAGTCATATTCTGGGAATTATCCCTCTCTACTAGAGGTGATTGAGATGTAGCATTCCCTTGAATCCTAGCCTAATAGTCTTTCCTTGACAAGGGGAGAAGCTATTGGAGTTGAGGACCCTTGCGAAAGGCATACCCATTCTCGACATGTCGAGAATGTTGTTAACCTTAGTTAGAAGAGGCGAGTCTCTTGGAAGCTACCCAGACCAAAATCCTGGAGATTATAAGAGCAGCTCAACTCATATTCATCGAGGTACGGTCATAATCATTTGTATTTAGTTGTGAAGGGGTAGGTTGAATGTTTAACGGGCCACACCAGTGCCTTCCGCTAGGAGCACATACTCGGGTGTACTCTCTCAGTCAACCATCTTACTGAGGCTACAACTCTTACCCATCTCAAGTAGGGTCGGCTAGATGTTTAACGAGTGGCACTGTTGTTCTCTCATGGAACACGATCTCCTGGGTGCGCCCTCTCAGTCCACTGTTGGTACTGAGGCCATGACTAGATCCCATATCACACACATGTTATGAGATATTAATCAAATTCAAGTACTCGCTAGTACCAAAACTCAACAATAGCCATCTGGTGTGTCCTCGTGACCGAGGATCCTCCAGATCCCGAGGTTGGTCACAACTAGCCATTAGCTACTTCAGCTCTTTAGGTCTTAAACCCGTAATAGTGAACCCTCAGTTCATAAGGTCAATGGTGCAGCCCTACGAGCTCACCTAATAGACTTATGTTTTTATCTATTTTGGTTCCTATACTAGGAACAAAATCCTAAGGACCTAGTGGGTCACCTAGGGTCTGACTTCACATCCTCAGATCCAAGTTCCCGCTTTTGACTCGTAATAGAGTCATCAAGATTCACACTTCCAGGTTTCCTTTCAAATTTAGATGGATACACATTAGTTTTTCGTTCATATCTTTAAGGGTTTTAATGCATATAACACACGTAGCCATCATTCAGCCAAAAAGGCATTTACAGCCTCAACTCCTTGTACCCTAGTCTAACTTCCAACCGAACTTGGGTTGATGTACCAACACCGAGTACCGGTACTCGGCACTCCCAGATCCCAGCACACATAACATACAACACCACTTAAGGACGACTTAGTCCTTTGCTTCCTACCTTAAGGACTTAAACTTCCACGAGGTCCTTAAACCTAACTTACACTTAGACCTAAGGACTTTCTTGGGTCACCCAGGGCTCTCCCTCAAAACCCTCTTGACCTAAACCCCATTAATTAAGCCATTTAACTACTTCCCCTACCCCATAAATAGGGGAAAGAGAAGGTGATTTTTAAACAATGCTCATAATTCCATTTTCAGCCCACAATCTTGGGATATTTATGCCTAAGTAACGTTTATAATAAGAAGGACCATTCGCTTAGCACACCAAGGACCTCCAACATCCCGTTAAAACCAAGCATACAACAGCTATGGCATAGCCCCTAGCAGGGTGACGCAATGCCACTATATATTTGGTAGTGAGCTAGCCCTATTTAACCAGAATTTAGACCCATCTCTTCTCTTGCTCAAGCCTAATATCAAGCATGCTATGGTCATTACTGAACCGCTATCCCTCCTATCCAGCCATTGTTGGAGCTCTATTTTATCCCTCCTAAACATGCATCAACCTGTGGTTTAGTGCCATGCTCTGCCACACGCAATTGCTCAACATCCACATGCTTGCAAGGAGATAAAAATCCATTTCCCCTCACCCATCTTTGCATACAGCGGTTATATTAGGATGGACTTCTTCAAATCAAAACATTCTCACATATTAATTTATACTAAAGGAGCGCTCTCGACCCCAAAATCGCTGATGAGAAACTCATCTCTCAACCCAACTCTAGGGCACAAGGGAAGCCTGTCACACTTGCAATTAACCAGCATGCACAGAACACTCACATGGGCCCAGTCCTCGTGGCAATACCCCGTGGTTCTACACGCCCAAAAAAGATCTCTCCCGGATCTCTCTTGTTACTTGGAAATTTAAGAGAATAATATACAAAATAGGAGGGATCCCCCCTACCTTGCTCCGAGCTTCCCGTCCTCCTCGTCATTAAGTGGCCGCCTCTCCGGATTTCCTCACGTCAAAATCACACAACACACACATCAGAAAATTGGCAACCCAACTCAACCCCTAGGGAACTTAAACACATCCCAAGTCCTTATAGTTGCTCGTCCTAGGGTTAGGGATCCAAATGCGAAGAGAGGAAGCGGCACACGAACCTTATGCGAGCCCTAAATGGGGTTTTGAATCCCCGATGGCCTTCGATCCCGACCACCATAACAGTGGTAGCCGCAACAGCGGCAACACGCAATAGCAGCTGCAGCTAGCGCAGCAGCTGCCGCGCCCGCATATAGCCGTGCGCGCAAGGCTGGCCAGCTGCTCGTGGAGGTTCCCGACGGCGCGTAGAGGTGGCAATCAGCGACGTATTGAAAAGGGAGAGGAAGGGCTGTCGACGACGATGGGAGGAGGGTGGAGCTTCATTCTTCCCTCCTTCTCATCCTCCCTTTCCTCGCCAACAGCGGTAGCAACAGCTTCACTCGCAGCAGTAGTAGCTGCGAGACCATCACAGGTATGTGTGGTCGGTGAGAGGGTGGAAAACTGGCGTGTGGAGGGGGAGAAGCGGTGAGGGCATGGGTGATGGTGGGGTTTCTTCTTGGCAACGATGAGGGAGAAGATTTTGGCTTCCTCCACATGCCAAGCTAAATCTTTGACGCCTGTAAATATTGCTAAATATACCCCTCCACCTCGAAACATCACTTTAATAAAGAGTCCATTAATCAAACTCTCATATCAGAGGCCTCCCTTAACTTAATTTGTTAAGGTCATTACATTGGGTCAATACCAAGAGGGTCTCCATTTATTAAATCATGGGATTAGTATGGCATATTAAGTTTCATAATCCCTATAAAAATTTCAAACCTTTACACCCTAACTCCCTCAAAAGTTTTCATCCATGTAATTAGATACACCTTAATTCCAAAAACGATGGAGGTATGAAGTCCACAATCCTGTGCTAAGCCCCATGTGGCTTCCTACGACTTTGAGCCGCGACACAGTACCTTAGGTAGAGGTACGGCTACACTCTATAGCCTCGTCGTCATTTGAACCCGAATCTACATCGTCTATTTTGGGGTTAGCTCTGGGCCCAAACAATTTATCTTCCAGTTCGGCTCAGCTGATCAACGAAGAACCCCTTTTTCAGCCATATCAGGACCAAAATGCGTCATTGTCTAGACTAGTATGGCAACAAAGGTTGTAGGTAAATTTGACCAACAATAGGTGGTCCTCCCATGATCCCAGCCAATCAAGCACATAGGATCGTAGCGATTCTCCTAAGGTCTAGATAGTCCTCTCTAACTACTCAATTGTTCGGGGGTGAGATGACAAGCCAACTCTCAACTTGGCATCCAAGGCCTTTTTTTTTTTTTGCATTGATCTCAAAATGCAATACGAACCTCGAATCCCTATATGGAGCAACATCCTTAGGAGTCTCGTGAAGCCAAACAATCACCCTAACGCAAATCTCAACAAGCTGAGTTGGTCAACAAAGTCCCACCAGGTTTCCGAAAGTAGAAGGTTCTGCTACGTAAGGCAGAATCTAGTGATTGTCCCATCACGACTCTATCTCAGATCCAAACCAACCCTTCGTCAGTAGATCGCATGCCTTGATTTCTATGGTCAACTCCAGCTACAGTCTACATGACCTCATGAGGGCACTCAAAAAACTCAACGAATGATTGGCTTTCATTGACTAACCTCAGTGAGTCGATCCCATTCCTACACTTGGAGTTTAGCCACTATCACCACTGGATGCTGGCTCAAAGCATCGGCTACCATAATGCCTCTGCTTAGATGGTGTTGGATTCTATCATTGTAGTCCTATATATCTATCCAACGACGTCGCCTCCTTCCACATTCCTTCCAAGTGAAGATGGCAGAGGGGTTCACTATAGGAACAATGCCTTCAAACCTTGAGGCAAAATACAGTGGTTGCTAATTCTAGGTTGCTGCGGTTAATTCGTCTCGTGGTCTCATAATAGCCAAGAAGCATAGGCAACTGCCTTGCCTTTTGACATCAAGACGCAACCAAATTCAAGGTATGAAATGTTACAGTACACTACAAATCTATCGCTTCTCGATGGAAGAGCCAAGATCGGTGTCGATGTCACTCTATGCTCAATTCACCAACAAGCTTGCAATCTTGGAAAAATTTCCAATCAAACATTAATAATGTCTAGCTAAACCCAAGGAAATCTTGGATATCAGTTACAGGCTTCGGTTAAGACCACCCCAACACCTCATCAACCCTGGTTGGGTCCACTGACATACTTCTATCATGGAGCATGTACCCTAAGGAAGTGACTTACTAAAGCCAAGACTCACATCAACTAAATCTAGTGAAAGGTGGGTTGCATTGCAATATATCCAACACGACCCTCAAGTTACCACATAGTGTTCCATACTCCAAGAACACCTTAAGAGTCATCGATAAACACCACGAAAACCAATCTGGAAAGGGTGTTCTATTCATAAGTCCACGAATGTTGCAGGGGCATTAGTTAGCCTAAATGGCATAACTAAAACTTATGATGCTTGCAACGGATCTGAAGTACAGGCCTTGGAGCACCTTACCTTCATACGCGATTGACAAAACCTGGACTGTAGGTCAACCCTCGAGAACATTGAAAATCCTTATAGTTGACTAAATAGATCATCGATCTAGGGTAGAGGGTATTCTAAATGTTTGTCTTGTCCAACAACCTCCTGTAATTGGACCTTCCGCACCATGAACCCTAAAGGAGCTATCCATACAAGCCTTGGAAATCGAATTAGTACCAAGCACCAATTGGATTTCAAATTCAACCTTTCAATGTGGAGGAATCCCTGTCAATTCCTCAGGAAAGACATTTGGGAATTTCCTAACTACTGACACATGGATTCCTATCTTATCCTTTTAACCAAAAGCCCACTAATTCCAAACATTGAGATCCCCTTGACACCAACCCACTAGCCCTGGATCTCAAACTGGAACTATCCTGGAGGCGAGAAAATCACTTACCCCTTAAAATGGTCCAAAATGGCATTACGCCCAGCCGACCGATCTGTTCCTGAGATTCAACCAAAACCCTACAAAGCAGGAGCTATCAAGTTTGCTGATAGCTCATAATTAGCCCTTCGAAGGGGACTATTCGATATCCATCACTTGGATTCAAGCACTTACCCACTTGGTCGACATCAGCTACTAGGTCAAAAGTCTTCCCCATCCAAAACTTCCCTGTGAAGTGAAGGAGCTTGAAGAGCTTCACCCTAAACTCCTCAGTTGTTATCTGACCTTGCTGGAGGCAGACGAACTTGTCTCTCTCTTCTACACCTCCTACACCAATGACAGAATGGTCGTTGGAAAGTTCCAGGAATCTATCCATGTCAAAGGAACAAATCCAAACACCTTAACCATGGCCCACCATTACTTCGTTATGCCTCCAAACTAGAAGGTGGCCAAATACATCCCATGCTCCTCTCCCACTTCAATAGCACTCAAGATCTTCCCGATTTGCCACATCCAATCCCCTGCAATCAACAAATCGCCAAATCTTGAGAAGGTCAATAATTTCATCCTCTTGAATCAACTAGGTTCTACACTCCAAGTGAGTGTAGTAGGCGGTGGCTAAATAGGTCTATCCTTGTGTGAAAGCTTATCTAGACTATTGTCGTGGGTCACTCTGTTCTTAGCCACAATCAAACGGCTCTATTATTGTCATGGTTCCCCAATCTGGCCCAAGTTCCTCTCATAATTCTATCAAGGTCTACACGATTACCTACATTGTGCCTTGGAATTGAGCGATGGATACTAGAGGATCGGACTAACACTTGCTATCACTCCATTATTTTCGGATCTTTGGAGGCATCCTAGAATAGAAACGAACCTCCAATAACTTAACAACGTAAAGGTTCGACAACTGGTATGCTATGCACACGGACTACAATCAATGTTCAGACTATAACCCCAAAACCAATCCAGTAAACACACCTCCAAGGAAGTGTGGGGCTTTGATACCACCAAAGGTTGTCACACATCGATAACCCTCTCGACGAAACAGGAGCGGATCATCGGGTGGACAAGTGCTAAGGTCCCAAATACCAAGTGGTTCGAGTTATAAAATTGTAGTCTATTTAATGAGGTACGCTTAAGAACGTTGATTTAACACATAAATCGTAAGGTTGAAACCTATCGAAAATCCTACAGAGTTTCCCCTATTTATTCAATATTTTCCTAAAAACCTATACCTACAACATGTGACTGTGCATGCATACCATAAATTTATAAATGTGGGTACACCCCGTAAACCACATCACGGAGAAAAAAAAACAAAACAACACAAGCAAGCACACCCCGCATCCAAAGCGATGAAAATACAGAAAAACAATGAAGAAACAAAGGCAAAGTATCTCTGTTGCACTAAGACATTTACAAGAGTCTATACTTTAAATATAAGCATTTACATAAGTCCCTCTATACTACAAAAACAACTATTTTACCACAAGATCAAGTCAAGATCAATCATGCTATATGCATCTTTTTCTAAGTGAGCCTCCACGAAAAGGAGAACAAAAACTGACATTTGTGTCACTTGCCTGTGCCCTCCTAGGCTAGCACCTTGTGTAACGTGTTGCTTATGCGACGATCACGATACCTGAAAATGGGTTGCGAATGCAAGGATGAGACAAGCAACTCAATAGGGACATAACCACGTGTAACATGGAAGCCGAAAGGGGTAGTGTACAGGTTTATATACCAAGACTAACTACCTAACCATTTCTCTCATTCACTCATGACTTAACTATGCAACAGGCCAACCTCAAGCCTTTACTTAATTCTCATAGTTAACCAATGTTTTATTATTAATCCTCCAAGGCGTCAACAAGCCTTTCTTTTTAAATAGACTCCTTTACTAGTAGTAAATTTTATCCTCACATGATTTATTCCTTCACTCGCCTCAAAACTCAGATTCTGGAAATTATCTCTCTCTACTAGAGGTGATTGAGATGTAGCTTTCTGATGAGCGCATATTTGTAGGCTATTTATATATTTTAATGCCTACACATTAACTTAACATATAGATTTATATAGCCTACATTAGAATGTAAATGGGGTAACATAGAATTGCCTAGTTCATGCATTATATGCATTGATAATATCATTTAGAATTCATTTAGAATAACATTAGAATAGTTAATCTTTTAGGTTGTATTACATGCAGTGTTTGATTTAACATTTCTTCTAAGGTCTTATAGATAAATAACTCCTCATTTCTTTTTTTTATTTTATTCACTCTCTTCTTCAATGGGTGCATGCAAGAGTCGCACAAGTTATGTCCATTAAAGAGCAGTAGTGAAGAAATGACGAAAGTGCATCTTGGTCGCCTACGTTAGTCGTCGCTCCATCTCTTCCCTCAACCATCACAAGCCACTCTTCCTATAGTATAAGAAGAAGCTCCTTCATTGAGCACCGCAGGCCATCATCCCACTCCACCACTGTGAAGAGCTTCAAGCTCGTCCATTCCACTACTATGGGCCACCACGGTCGAGCTCCACCACACCATGGGTCGGCGGGGTGACTGACCATCGCACCAATACGGTGGACTTGACCATCACAATGTGCAGCTCTTGCAGTCTCTCTCACTGTGCACGTGTGCCTCTGGTGGCTAATGAGCACCTCATCATGAACCCTAACTAGCACTTTTTGACCTAATAAATTGAACTACAGCTCCTACAAAACCTAAGGGAAGGCCTAAATCTGGGAATTACAAATCTGAGAATAAAATAATTCACAAGGGGTAAAACTGTAATTTTACCATTGCAGTACATAAACAGGATATCTAAGGGTCTAGACACAGGTCAAATGGGCTTACTAAGAGAAAAAGTGGGATGGTTTGATCAGGAAAAGGTTATGACAAGATCCGGAAATTAAATGACATTATGTAACCCTAAAACAAACCCACTTTAATTCACAAAGTTTTAGGATAAATAAAAATCAATTAAACCATCTAAAATTTATGAAAAAATATCCCCTAGGGTTTAGAACCTTCAATTTAGCCTTTGGAACCTATCTTGACCTAGATTGAGAACCATACCCAATTTTTGACCTAATTTAGGTTTTTGTGCAAAATATCCAATCAAACATGGTCAAACCTAAAATCCAACCTCACCATTATATTCTTTAGGTCCAAATTAGGGTTATACCA
The DNA here is from genome assembly GCA_037157565.1 of Thalassia testudinum. Classification (NCBI taxonomy): domain Eukaryota; kingdom Viridiplantae; phylum Streptophyta; class Magnoliopsida; order Alismatales; family Hydrocharitaceae; genus Thalassia; species Thalassia testudinum. The sequence goes on along the minus strand of JAZHRO010000015.1, from coordinate 14,535,978 downwards.
AAATTTGGACCTAAGGAAAGGTCACCTTGACCCACTTTACAAAACGATCCTCAACAATTACTTTTTAGCCCTTAGCTTTTTGGACTCTTGTAGATACCCCCCTACCTTTCTTGTCTCTTTCTTCAGATAGGTCCCTCTACCCCTGTCTATGCAGGCCATACCTCCGGCGACTTTGCACGGAGGATGGCGCTGCACAAACCTGGGGAGCCGACCCCAGATTTAAAAGGACTCCTTATGTTGTCTTCTTCTGCATGGATCGGCTCCCATGCCCTGTCGGCCACCATACCTCTTGTGCAAACACTCGAGAGGTATGGGTCTTTTTCTGGCCATGCCTTCGATGAGGAACCCACATCTCCTCTTCACGATTCCCTCTCGGCTAGCACCTATTTAAGGAACGGCAGCCATTTTGGCCAAGGAACTCCCTCGATCTTCGTCTCCTCCTCCCCCGACCATTCGCCTGCAGGCTCCGGTGACTTTTCTCTTCCTCTCTCGTCGCCCTGCCACCATACCAGTGGTAGGGTTACCTTCACCGTCATCCACTGTGCCTGGCCGTACCAGCAGGCACCCTCCAGCACCTCTTCCTCGTCGTCGTCCCTTCTCCTGGGCTCCTTCGTCTCCGGCAATGGAACACAGCCGCTCGCTGCCTCCTCCCCCTCTTTCGTCTACTAAGTAGGTAACAACCATTCCCCTTTTTCTCTTCTTCATTTCCCCCTTATCTATTTCCTAAATCACTCACTGCCACACGCCGACCACCATCGCCTTCTCCACCTCCGGTAGACCACCGGCGAGGTGTATCCACCGCTCCACGCATCCACCCACCTCGCTAACCACCTTACAAGCTCCGCCCCGACTCACTGATCATAACCCTTCTTCCCATTCACCACCACACGCTCTCAACACTTCCCCCAAACATACCCATTTTCATAGCCACAGGGCGACCTGGGCACGTACGCCTAGGTAACCCATGGCCAGTTGACCCTTACTTCACCTTCGCCGTGATACTGCGAAGGTTTTCCCGTAGTCTGACAGGGCCGCAAGGCCATTTTCGTGTCTTGTAGATCCTAGCCTCCATCCACCATTAACGAGCAAGCAAGCTTGCTTGTTCACGAGCTCCAGGTCGCGCACTCGTGGTTTCAGGAGTCCAGGCTAAGCGCGATGAGTGGGTGAGTGCATCCAACCTGAGAACAGGTCATGCACAACTCACAGCTGCTCCAATTGGGTGGAGCTCACCTCCTGCGGGCGCCAGCAGAAGCGGGTGGGACATTTAGTCCCACCTCGTTAGTTTGCAAGCGCCCCGCAGCACTTAAATTGAAATTGTGTTTCAGGCTTATCGCCTCGAAACACACTGGGGTGAGGTCCCTCGCCCTCACCATGCCTCGTCCGCGTCACTTCCTCCGTGGACCTGGCACCCAGATCCGACTAACTCTGCCTATGCACACCTCGCACACCACCCACGCCGGTGCACCTGGTCCCGGGCAGGTCACCCGACCCGCATACCCGATTAAGGCTCTGGGAGAGCAAACCCTAGAGTGAATCTGAGAGAGAGAGAGAGACGTGGGGAGGGTAGGGGTTAGGTTTTGTCTAACTGGTCGCCTGTCCAGGGAACAGGAGAAACAAGGGAAGAGCGGCGAGGACTTAGCTGCAGAGAAGAAAGCTGCGGCCAGAGAGAAAGGGAGAAGGAACTCGGAGCAGTGGAGAAGCAAAGGAGGAAGAAGAAGACGACACTGTAGCCGCAAAGAAGTTGAGCAGAAGGAGAAAGAAGAGAAGAAGGAGAACTTGGCACAACAGAGAAGAAGAGAAAAAGAAGCAGCAGAGAAGAAAGAAAAAGAAGTCAGAAGGACTAGGCGCACATCAGAGAAGAAGAAAAGAAGAAGAAGATAAGAGGAAGAAGAAGAACCAGTAGAAGCAGCACTGTAACAACTGGCATTTAAGGCGTCTGACGCTTGGAGTCAGACATCTGAAAAGAGAAAGAGAGAGGCAGACAAAAGAAAAAGAAGAAAGAAGAAGACATTTTTTTCCCCTTTCCTTAGTCTTTTGTAAAACAGTATATATATTGTAAATTGTGATTTTGTACGCTTCTAGAATCAAATTTTGCTCCCTGAGTTCCACCTTGGAGATTTTCTGTTTTTGAGTAATAAAATACAAATACAAACTGGTCCCTCGCAGACCAGTTTTTAGCACCGTTGCTGGGGAGCAACGGGCATTCTAGAAGCTATTAAATCACAATTTCTGATTGACTACTGACTTGATCTCTCTTTTGTTGTGCAGGCACAGGAAGGCAAGAAGGAACAAGCAGCCGCACAACAACCACACCAATGGACAGGTAATCTTCTATCCTCTCTCTTAAGCCCCTTAAAATTCTAAAGAGGAAAAAGAAAACAAAAATCAATCTAGGGTTACCTGTCTTATATACATAGTAAATCACAGAGTTGCCTGCTTTTAAATCTCAACACATTTATTTGCAAATCCACTTAAGGTAACTAGGGCTAAAACCTTCTTGCTTGAGCCCTAGTTACCCTATTCTGAGGCAACTAATTGGACCAATTAGAGCCAACTTAGGATTCTAAGCTAGGGTTTTAGAGACACACCTTCTAATCAAGACTGAAAATCCCCAAAAGAGGTGTGCCTAAACCATTGATTAAAAAGACCTATTAAGAGAAACCCTAAGCAATCTGACTCTTAATTCACTTGAACAATAAAAGAAAGGACCTAATAAGCTCTCACAGGAACTAATAGGTGAAGTTGATCCCTTGGATCAACCAACCTTTAAATTAGGTTACCTTTTGCACACAAAAGGTTTAAAGTTCAAGTGAAACCCTAAGCACCTTGATCTTAATTAAAAGTGGTAGACTTAAGAGGTCAAGGTCCCCATTCTGGTCTACCTGGAATCTCAGTGACAAGAGAGGTTGGGTGGGGGAAACCCTGTAACCCGTGGGGGCGCTCTACCGTGTAGGGGTCTTCGTGGGACTCACCCTCTCTGGCTGCCCAGATAATTCTCAGGTGGACGACCTTCTGATCAAGGGGTATCATCCAACCCGAACCTCTATAGTCACCCAACATTTTGGGTGTCTTGATTGGGTCCAACACCTTCTAACCTCGCCCAATCCATCAGTGCATGTTCGGTAGGAGGTCCTTGAAACCTCCTCTAGAAATCCACTCTCCCTGAGGCCAAGCCTCGGTACTGTTGTTTGTGCGACAACCACTTCAAATAGACCTCTCTTCTGACTCTGAAACTACTTCCCCTTCTTCTTCCACAATGGCTCAGCCTGTTGAAGAAGAGAATAATCTTGAGCACCAGCTCTAGCGACTCAATGATCTCCTCCAAAAATTCATAAACCCACCGCAGCACCCCATGATGCGAGATCACTATAATCCCGCTGTGGTGGCAATTGAGCCTCGAGTCAGAATCCTGACTGGGAGACATAATTCCGAATTGAAGCCCAACATGATTCATGCCATACCCAAATTCTATGGGCTTAACTCTGAAGATCCCTTCCAGCATATCAAACATCTTAAGCATCTGGCCCAGACCCTCGGGTCAGATGCGCAGAATCGGGATATCTTGCTCATGAAGATGTTCTCTTTCTCCTTCATGGACAAGATGGCTCATTGGTATTAGACATAGACCCGCCCGATCAACACTTGGGAAGAACTTCAGTCTGAGTTTTTGAAGAAGTTCTTCCCCGTTGGTCGGACAAACGCCTTGCGCCATCAGATTACTCACTTCACGCAACAGACGGGAGAACCTCTTCATGAGGCATGGGATCGATTCCAGGATCTCATGAGAAAGTGCCCCCATCACGGAGTTCCTAAATGAGAACAGGTCCAGTCTTTTTACCAGGGACTCCGTGAAGATATTAAACTGTTCATCAATGCAACTTGCGGAGGGAATATCATGGGTCAACATGAAGACACTATGTGGGAGATTCTCGAGAATATGTGCGAGAACTCCATCAACAATGACTCCATGAGATTATTCGACCGGACAAATACCTGCGCAGCGATGAACCTTAGGGGAGCACATGAGACGCAGAGCCTGTCCTCATCAGTCGACCTGGAATTAATGGCCAGTCGATTGGACAAGGTCTCAATTATTGAGAAGAAGGTGGATGAGCTGACTCAACACTTGCAGCGAGCCACCTCTACGCAGAGCTCCTTCGCATAGCCACCTCCTGTATGGGAAACTATGCAGAGCATTTTTCAACAACCTTCTCCTGGGATGGACGTGTATCCACCCCCATCTGACTCTAGGATAGGAGGGACCTCCAATCCTTTCTATTCTTACCGGGGGAACCCTACTCCTCCATTCTCCAACTTTCCTGAGGCTCCTCAAACCTGTGAGGACCTCAATGCTATCCAAAATGACCCATTTTCCAACACCTACAACCCTGGATGGCGAAACCATCCCAATTTCCAGTGGGCGGGAAATTCTCAGAACCCAAGACCACCCTTTTAGCCACGTCCACAAGCCCCCCGTCCTTATCAACCGCCTCAGCCTCGGCCCAACCCCACTTATCCATCTGGGCCCAACCAAGATCAAATGTCCATTATCTTCCAGACTTTGGCTGACATTCAAAGAACGAATGCGGCTATCCAGAAGCAACATAAGGATGAAATCACAGAGGTCTGCAACCAACTTGCCCGGTTGGCAAATTCTTGCCAACTAGGCACACTTCCTTCTTAGCCTCTTCCTAACCCGAATAGCGTGCCGACCCACTAGTGTGTTATGAACCCAAACCCGGGCCAAGCACACTTGATCTATCAGGCCCCTTCTGTTCCATCACTTGACAGGATGGAAGCTTCAACCTCCTATACAGGTTACCAACAGTAGCAGCCCATCTTATCAACCCCCAACCAGAACCAGGCAAGACTAAATTCGATAACAACCCGTAGTGGTAAAGTAACCCAAGATCCACCTTATGCAGACCACTACAAGCCTGGTAGTGACCCAAACCCTAGGACAGTTATCCAAGATGTTCCTATCCCTGTCCCATATCAAAAACCTGGACCTATCCCAGAGGAACCAACCAAGGTTCCATTTCTCGAGGCCTTGACCAAGGGAAAGAGGACAGCTAAACCTGTGGCTCTTGAGGAGGACCTGATCAACCTCTTTGAGTAGGTCCAAATAAATATCCCCTTGATGGATGCGATCCGCCAGGTACCGGCTTACGCACGATTCTTGAAGAACGTGTGTACACCCCAGCGTAAGCCGCGAACCAAGAGTGGGAGTCCCATTGTACTATCAGAGCAAGCCAGCTCTGTAATCCTGAGTAAACTCCCACCCAAGGCAAAAGACCCAGGCACTCTCCTGATTTCATGCAAGATTGGTGAAACCCAGTTTGATAGAGCACTATTAGAACTAGGTGCCTCCATAAACTTGATACCCACATCCCTACTTAACCACCTAGAAGAATTTGAACTGAAACCAATTGGGGTAACATTGCAGTTAGCCGATCGATCTATCAAGTCACCTAAGGGAATTCTTGAGGATGTTATTGTTAGGGTGCGAGATTTCTACTTCCCTATTTATAGTTATTGACATGGACGCACCTGAGAATCCAAGAAATACACCAATCATATTATGGAGACCTTTTCTGGCCACTGCAAGGGCCAATATAAGTTGTGAAGAGGGCCAAATAGAGCTGAAATTTGGGAATTAGACTCTCAAGATTGATATCTTTAAGGCCCAACAAGGGATTAATTGCGATGTCGTTGAACAAATTTGTGACATCAGAGCCGTGGTTGATGAACCACAAATTAAGGACAACATGATTATCCCTCATCAACTACAAGAAGATCTTAAACTGCAATTAGAGGAGTCAAAACTTGATCTAGACCGACCCATAACTCCTACCCTTGTACCCTACACTCACTTTGAACCACCCGCTGCTGCTGATAACCCCGTCCTTGAACTCAAACCCCTTCCCGATCATTTGAAATACGTCTTTTTGGGTTCCAATCAGACACTTCTTGTGATTATAAACTCCAAACTCGCCCCTGACCAGGAATCCCGTCTGATTGTTGTTCTCCAGCAACATCGCAGAGCCATTGGTTGGACTCTCGATGATTTGACTGGAATAAGTCCCTCTTATTGCACACACCGCATCTATTCTGAAGAGGGCGCACGGCCTTCACATGAGATGCAGAGACGTCTGAATCCCAATCTGCAGGAGGTCGTGAAAAAGGAGATCATTAAGTGGCTAGATGCAGAGATCATCTACCCAATCTCTGACAGTTGTTGGGTGAGCCCAATCCAGGTTGTGCTTAAGAAGGCAGGGCTCACCACCATCACGACTGAAATCGGAGAGGTCATATTTACCCGTATAGCCAACTCGTGGAGAGTCTGCATAGATTACTGAAGACTCAATTCCTCCACGAAGAAGGATCATTTCCCACTACCGTTTATTGATCAGATTCTCGAGAAGTTAGCGAGAAATAGATTCTTCTACTTTCTTGGCGGGTACTCCGGTTACAACCAAGTGGCGATTCATCCAGAAGACCAAGAGAAGACCACATTCACCAGCCCCTTCGGAACTTACGCATTCCGAAGGATGCCTTCCGGTCTCTACAATACACTCACGACTTTTCAACGGTGCATGCTTGCCATATTCTCTGATATGGTAGGTGATTATCTAGAAGTCTTCATGGATGACTTCTCAATTTTTGGGGCATCATTCTGGTTCACCTACTCAAGCGTTGCATTGACGTAAATTTGGTTCTTTCCTGGGAAAAGAGCCACTTTATGGTACCTGAGGGGATCGTCTTGGGACACTTAATTTCTGAGAGAGGCATCCTGGTGGATTGAGCCAAGGTTAACCTGATTTCTAAACTTCCTATGCCTAGCTCGATCAGGGACATCTGATCTTTTCTGGGGCACGTCGATTTTTATCGTCGTTTCATCCCTGATTTCTCGAAAATCACGCGTCCCCTGACCACTCTTCTCTCCAAGGATGTACCCTTTGCGATTTCCAAGGAATGCACTCAAGCTTTTGAGATCCTTCGTGACCGAGTCACCCAAGCCCCAATCCTACAATCCCCTGATTGATCTCAACCCTTTGAGATCATGTGCGATGCATCTGACTTCGCTGTAAGAGTGGTTCTGGGGCAGAAGATTGATGGGAAACTCATGGTCATCTAATACGCTAGCAAGACACTTGACAAGGCTCAGCGTAACCACACGGTTACGGAAAAAGAGCTGCTAGCTGTAGTATTTGCCCTCGAAAAATTCAAATCTTATCTCTTGGGTTCCCATGCCATAATCTAGTCGGATCACACAGCTGTGAGGAATCTCCTTGCGAAGAAGGATGCGAAGCCTCGATTAATCCGATGGATCTTGCTGTTGCAAGAATTCGACCTCGAGATTCGTGACAAGGCGGGAAGACAGAACGTGGTAGCTGACCACTTGTCTCGCCTTTCTTCTGAGATCATCGACCCTTTTGGACCCATCACGGAGCATTTTCCTGATGAGCACCTCTTGACTATTGGTACCAGGCTTCCATGGTTTGCTGATATAGTAAACTACTTGGCATTACACCAGATCCCGTCTGATTGGCCAAAGGCCAAGAAAGACAAGTTGCACTCTGATGCCAAGTATTACATCTGGGAAGACCCGTACTTATTCCGCATAGGTGCTGACCAAATCATCCGGCGATGTGTCCCGAAGGTCGAAATCAATGACATTATCTCTTTCTGCCATGACCAAGCATGCGGTGGCCACTTTTCTAGGCATAAAACCGCATCAAAAATCCTCCAGTGTGGCTTTTACTGGCCCACTATCTTCAAGGACGCATACAGTCACTATAAGGCATGCAGTCGTTGCCAAACTTTGGGCAACATAAGCCATCGCGACATGATGCCTTTATAGTTAATTCTCGTATGCGAGATTTTTGATATTTGGGGGATTGATTTTATGGGCCCCTTCCCTATCTCAGACGGCTTTGAGTACATTCTACTCGCTGTTGACTATGTGTCCAAATGGATCGAAGCCATTCTGACCCGAACCTGTGATCACAAGATTGTCATCAAATTCATTCATCGGAATATCTTCTCACGGTTCGGAATTCCTCGTGTGATCTTCTCTGATGGAGGGACCCATTTTACTAATTCTCAGTTTAGGTCACCGATGACCAAATACGTGGTGTCACACTGAATCTCTACTCCTTACCACCCCCAGACTAATGGTCTAGCTGAGCTATTAAATCGATAGATCAAAAAAATCCTGCAGGTTACTGTTCGACCTGACAGGAAGGACTGGTCATCCCGACTTTCGAAAGCTTTGTGGGCTTATAGGACCGCCCACAAGACCCAATTAGGCATGTCTCCTTTTAGACTAGTGTACGGGAAGGCGTGTCACCTTCCCGTCGAACTGGAGCACAAAGCCTATTGGGCAATACGGAGCTGCAACTTAGATCTTTCTAAGGCTTGAACCCACAGAAAGCTTCAGATAAGTGAGATTGATGAATTATGCCTTGATGTGTATGAGAACTCGCGAATCTACAAAGAGTGGGTTAAAGCCTTTCATGACAAGTGCATATCTAGAAAGATCTTTCACCTTGGTCAGAAGGTCCTACTCTTTGATGCCCGACTTAAATTGTTCCCTGGGAAACTGCGATCCAAGTGGGTCGAACCATACCTTGTCTGACAGATTTTTGGAAATGGGGCCGTCGAGATCAGTCCGCTCAGCCACGATTCTGAACCCTTCATCGTGAATGGTCAGAGACTCAAACCGTTCATTGACGTAACCAATACAGATTTGGCTGAGTCATCATTTATCCTCCATTCTCCCTAAGCTTATTGTGTCCAACCGATGGCGTAAAACTCAACGCTTAACGGGAGGCAGCTCATCATTCTTTTTGAAAAACCAAAACCTTTTTCTGACATTTCTTTGCACTTTAGGTTCATTCCTTAGGACAGCCGACTTCACCTCAAGTACTCGTACCTGAGATTAGAAATCGTCTGCAACAGTCGCCTCGACCCATCCACTCACCTAATATCTGTTCTAATGCATGAACCAAGCCAAATAAAAACTCACCTAATGTATAATGAGGACATTGCAAACCTTAGGCATGGGAGGGTATGAAAGTGCAATGAAATGACATAATAAGAAAAGGTTTCAACAAGAAAATCCGCATATACCCAAAAAAAAAAAAAACTTTAGAGGAGGGAAGAAAGTGCTGGTAAACTTCACAAAAGGAGGAAAAGAGTAGAACATTAAAAAGGATCACAAAATGAAAAAGAAAAGGGATAGTCATTAATAAGAAATTAAGGAATTAACCAAAGCTCTAAACCACATTAAGGAAAAGTAAAGCGAAAGTGCACAACAAGATTAGTAAGAACGCAAACCTTAGGCATTCTTGGCTAAACTCTTAGTATTTGTTAAGATCTTGATATTCCTCAAGAGGTTGAGGAAAATGAAAAGATTAAGTATTAGGTCCAAGGCTTAGGGAGTATTCGGCCTCGTTAACTGACCTTCGGTTTACGGGACTCGGTAACCTAAGCACCCAAATTCACACATACAGTCTAGTTCAGCGAGCATAAATATCAAAATCACGCAGAAGCGTTTCAAACATTCTGAAAATGTCACCTAGATTAAGAGCGGCCGATCAACACAAGCTGATTTGGATGAGTTTCCGGCACGGAGAGGTGGGAAATTCGCCTTGAAGATGCGTAACAACATATCATCTCTTCGGTGCTTGTCTCCTAGGATATTTGCATATCCTACTGGGGGCATGTAAGCACTCTGTTGGTTCAGATTCCATGGATGGCATTATCACGAAATGTCAATTTCCAGGGTCTGAATTTGGCCACGGAACACCATTGACAGGATTATCTTGAAATCTCGAAAGTCAGGGTTCTGGGGGTTACCATGGGCAGTGCTATCTCAAAGCATCGATTGCCAGGGACCTTTGAGGATTGATGATGGGGACGAGGAATTCGATATTGACCGTGTTGTGAAGCCAATCCTAAGCTAGAATTAAAAAGAAAAGAGAGAGAAAACTCTGCAAACAAATAAACCCTTTGTCTCTCTCTTGCAAAACGCACTGCAAACTGAACCAAGGACAAAAATGTCTCAAGCATGAGTGCTTTAACCACGGAGTCCAATAAACTTTAGAGTAGTTCCTGTAGGTCTTAAAAACCTTTGCTAAAGACTGAGGCTAAAGCTAGACAAATCTGGATCTTGGTTGGTACTAGGGTACTTTTTAGGCCTATGGTTGGCATTCTGACCTAATCAAGGATACAAGAGAAAAAACACTTATCAATTTTGATGAAAGGAATTCATGGTCTAGAATAGAGGTTAAAACCTTAAATTTTTGCTAAGGGACTAGCAAAAGCTAGGCATGGGGATACGATGAACACCTCATCATGAACCCTAACTAGCACGTTTTGACCTAATAAATTGAACAAAAGCTCCTACAAAACCTAAGCGAAGGCCTAAATCTGGGAATTACAAATATGAGAATAAAATAATTTACAAGGGGTAAAACTGCAATTTTATCATTGCAGTACATAAACGGGATATTTAAGGGTTTATACATAGGTCAAATGGGCTTACTAAGAGAAAAAGCGGGATGGTTTGATCAGGAAAGGGTTATGACAAGATCCGGGAATTAAATTACATTCTGTAACCCTAAAACAAATCCACTTTAATTCACAAAGTTTCAGGAAAAATAAAAATCAATTAAACCCTCTAAAATTCATGAAAAAATATCCCCTAGGGTTTAGAACCTTCAATTTAGCCTTTGGAACCTATCTTGACCTAGATTGAGAACCATACCTAATTTTTGACCTAATTTGGATTTTTATGCAAAATGTCCGATCAAACATGGTCAAGCCTAAAATCCAACCTCACCATTGGATTCCTTAGGTTCAAATTAGGGTTATACCAAAATTTGGACCTAAGGAAAGGTCACCTTGACCCACTTTACAAAACGGTCCTCCAGCGGGCGCCAGCAGAAGCGGGTGGGACATTTAGTCCCACCTCGTTAGTTTGCAAGCGCCTCGCCACGCTTAAATTGAAGTTGTGTTTCAGGCTTATCACCTCAAAACACACTGGGGTGAGGTCCCTTGCCCTCACCACACCTTGTCTGCGTTACTTCCTCCACGGACCTGGCACCCGGATCCGACTAACTCTACCTGTGCACACCTCACGCACCACCCACGCTGGTGTGCCTGGTCCCGGGCGCGTCACCCGACCTGCATACCCGGTTAAGGCTTTGGGAGAGCGAACCCTGGAGTGAATCTGAGAGAGAGAGAGAGAGAGAGAGAGACGTAGGGAGGGTAGGGGTTAGGTTTTGCCTAATCGGTCGCCTGTGCAGGGAACAGGAGAAGCAAGGGAAGAGCGGCGAGGACTTAGCCGCAGAGAAGAAAGCTACGGTCAGAGAGAAAGGGAGAAGGAACTCGGAGCAGTAGAGAAGCAAAGGAGGAAGAAGAAGACGTCACTGTAGCCGCAAAGAAGTTGAGCAGAAGGAGAAAGAAGAGAAGAAGAAGAACTTGGCACAACAGAGAAGAAGAGAAAAAGAAGTTAGAAGGACTAGGCGCACATCAGAGAAGAAGAAAAGAAGAAGAAGAAGCTAAGAGAAAGAAGAAGAACCAGCAGTAGCAGCACTATAGCAACTGGCATTTAAGGCGTCTGACCCTTGGAGTCAGACGTCTGAAAAGAGAAAGAGAGAGGCAGACAAAAGAAAAAGAAGAAAGAAGAAGACATTTTTTCCCCCTTTCTTTAGTCTTTTGTAAAATAGTATATATATTGTAAATTGTGATTTTGTATGCTTCTAGAATCAAGTTTTGCTCCCTGAGTTCAACCTCGGAGATTTTCTGTTTTCGAGTAATAAAATACAAATACAAACCGGTCCCTCATGGACCAGTGGCCACACAACTATCTTTACTGTGTTCATCTCCTCCTACCGCGATTTACCAAGCACCACTGTGAGCCTCCACCTTCTTCCTTACTGGGATTATCGCCATCAACTGCGACCACTCCCTTACGCCACACACATCACCACCACACATCATCCCCTCATTCATTTCCTTCTTTTTTTTCTTCTCTTCCTCATGTTCTGTTCATTGTCTCCTCCAAAGGAACCTATCCCTATTACACTTTCACCATGTGAACCCATCGACCACTTTCAACACCAAGCGGCCATCAGCCACTCCACCGTCACCGCACCACCCCTTCATCTGCGCACCACCACATGGCTCCACCAGAAGCAAGCCTGATCGCACACGTGATAACTCTACATTCAATGATGATAATTCCATCAACTGGGGTTAGTTTTGAGGACATATGTGCACTAATAACATGTCATGATGGGCATAGGGGCACTGCATGCATTGTGATTTAAGATTGCTTATAAATCAATGTTTAATAGCCACATGTACAAGAGCATGTTGAAATAGGCCTCAAGTGAGCGATCAGACTGCACAGATGGATTTAGATCGACGAATGGAGTCCAACGGACTTAAAATCACTTAAATCCGACATCCGGAGCTCCCTCGACCAGCCTAAGAAGTTTTGGTTGTCCATAACGCACCACGTGGCACCCCACCTACCCGCGTCCACCGCCTACTCTCTTCATCACGCAATCTCAGTTGCACATCTCTCATCGGACGGCTGAGGATTCGCAAGCATAGCATTACACCCCCAGCGCATCCAAAGAGCTTCAAGATCTGACTATTGGATCTCCATCCAACGGTTGATATTGCGCATGCCTAACTTCGCCGCTGCACCAACTCAAGGAGGCAGCGCAGCAGTCGAACGCTCGCACTCGCAAGTAGTGGCGAACGTTCGACTCCCGCTGCACCTCAAATCACATCCAAGCATGCACCGCAAGTGATTCAGATCGTCCGATCAACACTGAGCAGTGCGGATGGAAGCTACGCAGTGCGCCCTCAAGCGTGAATGGGCACGCGTGTGATCACGCGTGAGGCGTGCGCTCTCCCGCATGCAAGCACAATCTGGCCAACGCTCAAGGCGCAATCTCAGCCATGCATTCTTTGATCGGACAGTCCACATGGCACGCACATGGATCGCGTGAGCGAAGGAAGCACGCACGAGCGCTTGGACGGATAGGGGAGGGGCTTCAGCGACGTTTCTGGAATGGGTTTAGCGACGTCTCGGACGTCCCTAAAGCCATTACTTTGTTTGGAAACCCCTCTTCTCTATATAAACCTCCTCAACTACCCCATTCAAAGGCATTCAATACACACACACCTTCCATACTACTCTAGCCTTCTCCTAGCTCCACCAAATACTCTATACCCACCTCAGAGTTGTCAAGCCGCCGACGGAGCTCGCTCCACCGCCATGGCTGCCTTGCCTCCTCCTAGCACTCTCTTTACTTCAGTTTATCTTGCACTTGTTTAATCTTTCATCTATGGTTGTAGTTGTAAACAAACTTTAATTGCATGTTATATATTGATGATGTTTCATATATTGTAGCTCACATCCTCTTAATGCTTTTCATGTTTTAAACACGATCTCTAACCCTACTCTTTCTCTCTCTCTCTCTCGCGTTTTCTCGCAAGCAAGCAAACCACCCCATTCCTGTGACAACTAAAGCGACAAAATAATCCGATTTTATGCCTCTTTGTGTTCGACACTTGGACTCACCAACTCCACTTAAATTAAAACGGACGTCGCGAATGCATTCTACAATGGCATAATTAAACAACCGCATTCTGTGCGCGTCAATTTTTGGCTCCGTTGACGGGGAGGCAACGGATTTCTTTTGTCACTCTTATCCCGCATTTGTATTCACATCTTCTAACTCATTTTTTGCTCTCTCTACTTGATTGGTTGCAGGAACTCGACGCTTGGGCAACGGAAAAGCACGATCCAAGATAGTGGATCGAGAGTGAAGTGCTGTGAAGACGGTTGTGAGTACCACTTCACCCATTGATTGTTTGCTTGCCTAAAAAAAAATATACAAAAAAATATAAAACTCTAAAATTGGCGTGGTGAATGGCTACTTGATCCACATTCTAAATTCATCACCCAACAAAAAATACACCCTAACATTCTTAAAGAGATAATCTTTTTGGAGTGTTATTCTTTCTTTTGAGTGGTGTTTGTGAAGCCACCATGATTTGACTTGGGCCGCACCACTCACCATAATTAAAATCAACTCACCTGGTGGAATTGCATAAACACTAGGGTGAATACACTAGGGTTGTTTTTCTAGGGCCACAACATTTTAAAGGGAATTGACTTTCACCCGTTGTGTGCAAAACTTTGTGTGCCCACTTGAACCATGTTTGAAAACATTAAGGAACTTCAACCCTAAAAAGCATTAAAGGAGAAATCATTAAAAGACACCACATCTTGAAATCCTTACTTGAAAATCAAGTTTTGTTAAGTGCACACACATGCTCAAATCAGTTAACTAAGAGGTACAACCCCAAACAATGCCTCATCACATATTCTGAGCACAAGTACTAACCCAACCCTCATTAAAATGGAGTAGACGTACCCTAGGCAGGACTAGTCTAAGTCTTGAAGGTGTGATTAGGTTTGCTAGGCACTTGGCCTTCATTCCCTTTATAGAATCTAGTGTCTAGGCTATGAGGAAGTGTCAAACGACCGCGGTTGTGGGGTCTACGGAACCGGCAGTGAAAGCCAAAGGAAGAACCTTCCCTTCAATTCCCTCGTAATCAACCTAACCAGATTAACATCAGGAAGGGTGGTTAAGTGCTTATAGATATGATCATTCCTCTAAGGCTTCTAGGTCACCTAAGGTATACATTATAAGGACTAGATTTGTTTGCTTGTTTGTGCACACACTTCTCGCATCTATCTCTCTTTGCATCCCTCTCTGTTCTTCCCTAGTGTATGCACAAGAGACGATCACTGCATCCCGAGCTGTTTGTTTTAGATAGGGAATCAGGAAGAGACTTGATTTTACACGAGAAATGGCTGAACCAAGAATTGATGAGGTTGAGGACCAACCCCCACCTAATGCTATGGCTATCATTCAGGCTCAGATCTTTGCCAACCACCAACTTCAACAAAAACAAATCCAAACCATCATGCAAGCCATATATAGATTGCAAAACCCTCAAGGGCAACCCCCACTGAACCCACCTAACCTACCACAACCTCCTGAGGGCCAACCTAAGCCTCTCTGTGATTTTTACGATCCGCCTGTTATTCGGATCAAGCCACATCTTAAGGTTCCCGAAGGGGGAGATGATTTTGAGCTAAAACCTAATGCCTTGAGATTAATTCAGAGTCACTTTCGTGGGAGCTCAAATGAGGACCCCTTCCAACACCTTTAGGATTTAGACCGGATCGTCTAGACAGTGAAACCCAGAAACATCAACTTGGACATTATTTTGATTAAGATGTTCCCTTTCTCCCTAAAAGACAAAGCATCTCACTGGCTTAGAACCTTAGGGAGACCCATCTTCACCTGGGAGGAACTGAGGCATGCATTCTTGAAGAAATTTTTCCCCATAGGTAAAACCAATGCCCTCAGAAGAGCCATTACCACATTTACACTACAAGATGGGGAACAATTCCATGAGGCGTGGAAAAGATTTAATGAATTATTGAGGAAATGCCCACACCATGAGGTTCCAAGGTAGCAATTAGCCCAAATCTTCTACCATGGTCTGGACAGCAACCTTAGGAACTTTGTTGATGCCTCATGTGGAGGCAACTTTTTGAACAAAGATGATGAGAGCACGTTCAAACTCTTTGAGTCCATGAGTGAGAATTCTCTCAACAATGCCTCCATGACCCAGTTTAATCGATCTAGTCAACCCCGTGGTGGGATCTATGAAGTGCAAGCCAATTCTAGAACGGTTGACATGGACATTATAGCCAAGAAGTTGGATCGAGTTGAGTTGGTGGACAAAATGATTGATGAACTGCTAAACCAGACCAGAAACCCGCTACAGACCCTCTCCCTAGCAAAGGGAGTGCACAATGTAGATTTAGTGTAGCCAATGAACTAGATACACCTAGAACAATCCCTGACCATGTTCTAGGGAGGGACCTTTGCTCCCTCAAATCCTGATTACTCCCTCCCCTCCCCCTCGGCACCTTCTATCTTTGAAGATGTCCAAGCCAAGGTTACTCCAAACCTGACCCCTTCTCCAACACCTACAATGCCGGATGGGGTAATCACTCGAATTTCGCTTGGACGAATAAAAAATCGAACCAATTCCAGAACCAACCCAAGCCAAACCCCCTCCTATCAGCAAGGTTCACCAGCTAGACCACCCTATATCAGAATAGGGCGGCCCCTCCCCCATAGAACCAAATGGACACATTGATAAAAATGATGACTAATATGAATCAGAAACATCAGGAGGAAATAGCATTAGTGAAGGGACAGTTGAGCTAGATGTTGGATTGCAAACAACAGGGATCCCTTCCTTCTCAAGCTCAATCGAACTCGAGAAATGTGATCAATAGAGGTTCCAATTCTCAAGGGTTCCAAGCTAATCTTAGGCATGCCCACATGGTCCAACAGGCCCCACAAACACCCCTTAGGTTTGGTGCTTCTTCTTCCTCCTCTTTTCAAGGATCTACCCCTGGTCCCAACACCTCGGCCAACGTGGTTACCTTGAGAAGCGGCACTAAAACCTAGGACCCTAAATGGCCAACCCCTCCCGTAGCCTCACTTCCTGAGATACCCGAGTCTGAGGATGAGCGGGAGGAACCCAAGGACATGGAGATTGACTCGATTCAAACCCAAACACCATGCCTTGAGGCCTTGGAGAAAAGGAACAAAAAGAGAGTTGTAGTTGAAAATGAGGAGCTGTTGGAGATTTTCAAACAACTTCAGATTAATATTCCACTCCTCGAAGCAATTAAGCATATCCCGGCTTACACTAAGTTCTTGAAGAATGTCTACACATCGAAGCGTAAGCTGAGAACCCAAGCACCTAAGAAGGTAGTGCTCTCAGAACAAGTCAGTTCAGTGATATTGAGTAGCCTACCTCCCAAACGAACTGACCCAGGAGCACCGCTGATTTCTTGTAATATCGGGGACATGACATTTAATAAAGCGCTCTTGGACTTAGGTGCCTCAATCAACGTAATCCCAACTACCCTTTATCACAAGTTTGGATTTGGAGAATTGAAACCCACACCTGTAACTGTCCAATTGGCCGATAGATCTGTGAAAACTCAGAAGGGGGTAGTTGAGGACGTAATTGTTCGAGTCAAGGACTTCTACTTCCCGATCAACTTTTTGGTCCTCAACATGGAAGTCCTCGAACAACTACAAAACACACCCATCATCTTGGGCAGACCCTTCTTAGCTACGGCTAAGGCAAACACTGATTGCGACATGGGATGCATGGAAATCGCCTTTGGAGATAAGAAGATGCAATTGGATATCTCTAGGGCGGCTAAGTCTTTTGATTGTGGCTGGGTTGAGAAGCACGATCCCATGGAACCTTTGGTTGAAGAATGTCTTACTCTTAGCTCTTTAGTAGACCATCTGACTCAACCAGTTGATGACTACCCTGAACCAGCCCAACCTGTGGAGGCTAACCTGTGTAGAGCTGATTACCTTCAGCAACCCCCATTCGAGGAGATTGATGTTGATCAACTCCCCCCTTTCCCTTACCCATCAAATATTATCCCACCTACACCCGAACTAAAGCCTTTGCTCGATAATCTCAAGTATGTCTTCTTAGGACCTGACTAGACCTTCCCTGTGATTATCAATGCCCACTTAACTAAGGATCAAGAACTTAGGTTGACTGCAACTCTCTCCGAACATCGGGCAGCCATTAGATGGACAATTTTTGACCTAAGGGGAATTATCCCTACCTATTGCACTCACAAAAGCTATTTGGAAGATGGGGCTCGACCTTCTTGCCAGATGCAAAGGCGATTGGACCTGAATATGCGAGAGGTCGTTAAAAAGGGGATAATCAAGTGGCTTGACGCAGATATCATTTACCCGATTTCCGATAGCCCCTGGGTGAGCCCCACTCAAGTGGTACCCAAGAAAGCTAGGCTCACCGTGGTCACCAATGACCAGGGTGAATCCATCCCCACCCACACCGCTACCGCATGGCGGGTGTGCATCGACTATAGGAAGCTTAATGAGGCCACCAAGAAAGATCATTTCGCTCTGCCATTCATTGACCAAATTCTCGAGCGATTGGCAGGACAGAAATATTTTTGCTTCTTGGATGGATATTCAAGATACAACCAAGTTGCTATTGCACTAGAAGATCAAGAGAAGACCACATTCACTTGCCCGTATGGCACGTTCGCATTCTGTCGTATGCCGTTCGGGTTATGCAACGCACCTGTGACCTTTCAACGTTGCATGCTAGCCATCTTTTTAGAGATGGTGGGTGAATACTTGGAGGTCTTTATGGATGATTTCTCCATGTTCTGGAACTCATTCGACCATTGTCTTAGCAATTTGGAAAAGATCCTGAAGCGATGTATCGAGGTCAACTTGGTTTTAAGTTGGGAAAAGAGCCATTTCATGGTTCAGGAAGGGATTGTCCTCGGTCACATCGTCTCGCATAAGGGCATCGAAGTGGATCGAGCTAAGGTTGATTTAATTTCCAAACTTCCACCTTCTTGCTCCGTCAAGCAAATCCGATCCTTCCTAGGACATGTTGGCTTCTATAGAAAGTTTATTAAGGATTTTTCCAAACTTTTTACGCCCTTGACTAACCTTCTAGCCAACGACGTCCTTTTTCACATGACACCTAATTGCATTAAGGCTTACAACACTCTTAGGGAAACGGTCTCCACTGCACCTGTTTTGCAACCCCCAGACTAGTCCTAAGACTTTGAGATTATGTGCGATGCATTAGACTTTGCCATTGGCGCAGTCCTAGGACAAAGAAGAGAGAAGAAGCCCGTGGTGATCTACTACGCGAGTAAAACGTTGGATGAGGCTCAACAGAATTGCATCGTCATAGAAAAAGAAATGCTCGCCATAGTCTTTGGATTAGAAAAGTTTCGATCACACCTTCTGGGATCCCACGTGATTGTTTACATTGACCACTCGGCTATTCAGCATTTGCTGGCCAAAAAGGACACTAAGCCCAGGCTCATCCGATGGATCCTACTATTGTAGGAATTTGACCTGGAAATACGTGACAAAGCCAGGTCCAAAAACGTCGTAATCGATCACCTGTCCAGACTTCACCCGGACCACATTGGATCCTCATTACCTTTGACTGACACCTTCCCTTATGAACAACTTCTAGCCATGCAAGGAAGAAAGCTACCATGGTATGCAGACTTAGTCAACTATTTGGTGGTAGGACAAACTCCACACGGCTGGTCCAAACAGCAACGGGACAAGTTCTTGGCTGAAACTAAGCACTATTTCTGGGACGATCCTATGCTGTTTAGACTCTGTGCTGACCAAATCATTAGGAGGTGTATTCCTGAAGAGGAAGTCCAAAGTGTGTTGTCCTTTTGTCACGACCAAGCCTGTGGTGGCCACTTCTCTGGAAAGTAAACGGCTGTAAAAGTTTTGCAGTCTGGATTTTAATAGCCATCCTTATTCAAGGACGTACATAGTTTCTCCAAGACTTGCTCTCGGTGCCAGACATTAGGGACTATGACTAAAAATGATATGTTGCCCCTCCAGCCCATTCTGATTGTTGAAATTTTCGACGTTTGGGGCATTGATTTTATGGGTCCCTTCCCGCCATCCAACGGCTACGAGTACATATTAGTCTCAGTAGACTATGTCTCAAAGTGGATCGAAGCCGTAGCCACCGGAAGATGTGACCATAAGGCTATCATGGACTTTGTTAAGCAGAACATCTTCTCTTGGTTTGGGATACCGAAGGCCATGATTAGTGATGGAGGGAGTCACTTTATTCATGCCCAATTCCGTGCTCTACTTAGAAATTACGGGGTTACTCATTGCATTGCCACCCCGTATCACCCGCAAACAAATGGGCAAACTGAGGTCTCTAATAGACAGATTAAGAATATTCTGCAAAAGATCGTGAGACCTGACCGAAAGGATTGGTCCACACGATTGGATGATGCCCTTTGGGCATACAGGATCGTTTTTAAGACCCCAATAGGCATGTCACCTTATCGATTGGTCTTTGGCAAAGCTTGCCACCTTTCGGTCGAGTTGGAACACCAGCAGTGCAATATGGATTCCCAGTTGGCCGGAGCTCAAAGGACGCTCCAACTCTCTGAGCTCGAGGAAATCCATTGGGACGCCTATGAGAACATTCAACTTTACAAAGAAAAGATGAAAGCCGTCCATGACAGACACATTCATAGGAAAACCTTCAAGCCCAATCAGCAAGTTTGGCTTTTTGATGCAAGACTTAAACTTTTTCCTGGGAAGCTAAAATCAAAATGGACAGGACCATATCAGGTGGTCAAACCTTATCCCAATGGGGCGGTTGAAATTGCAGATCCTAACACTGGGCAAACCTTCACAATAAACGGCCAGAGATTAAAACATTATATTACCCAGCTTCCCCCAAAGAAAGTAGTCACCCTCATTGAGGGTTGACACGGAGCTTCACCCAGCTGAAGGCAACAAACTCAGCGCTTCCTGGGAGGTAACCCAAAAGATTTGGACTGATCAGGTAAACTACGGCACTCAGGTGATTTCTTTCTGTGCCCCCTTTGCATACACTTATTTGCTAATGAGAACATTGTTCAACTTAAGCATGGGGGGTGGTAATTTGCATTCTCTGAGTTTATATTATCAGCCTAAATTATATATATAATAAAAAAAATTTAGGAAGGAAAACTTAGGCATTAGGAGCTTGTCAACTGTGGGAAATAATACGAGAAGAACCTGAAACACCTAGACTTTTCATGCCTTCAGACTTAATCAGCCCTGGTGTCCACTAAAATGTGGATTTAGCTCCGAATCCCCGCAATCTTAATTAACATTAATCTGATCAATAAAGAAAGGTGGTGAGTATACGACTTATCAACCCACCCTCTAACTCGGAAGGACTTTTAGTCTAAGCATCTGCACACATTTTTGCACTGACTCACTTCTCGGAGATTCTAACAGAAATTGGGTAGCTAATGAATATTCTAGAGTGGTATGGCTGGTAAGTTGTCGTGGGTAACAGTCCATTGGCCGGTTGTCCAGAACCCAGCCATAGGAACATTCTCTTTTATTGCCTCTAGGTAAATCTTAGATTAGGGAAGTCACCTACTGAAATAACAAAAGAAAAAGTAAGAAAAAAAGAAAAAGAAAAAAGGAGAAATAGAAAAAAAATATATATATAGAAAAAGAAGAAAAAGAAAAAAAATAAATAAGTCACACTTCACTGCACGAGTATGGCTGGCAAGTGGTCGTGGGTAACAGCTCATTTGCCGGTTGTTTAGAACCCATCTCACTAAATGCACGAAAAAACCTAAAACACTTAAGGAAGAAGTGGGGAAGTAGAGCAATCCGGGGAGATATACAATGGAAACACCCTTGTGTTGACCCCACTCAAAATAAAAGTAGGGAGAAAGCTACCGATTGGACAAATACACCTTTAGGTAAGCATTCTCTTTTCCGGTCACTTAGGGGCGTAGAAACCCGAAATCTGTTTTAATTACCGTTGAGTGAGTTTATCACAATCTTCACACCAAGATGCTTAGCTTTTAGAGTCTTTTTTGAGTTATGAGTGGGTTGGGTAGCCGTAAAAAGTTACCTACATACTCTCAACTCCAAAAATCCAAAAAAAATGAGAAAGGATGAAAAAGAAAAAATATGTCTCTGTATATATGCTTTAAAGCGAGGAATTGGGCGGTTTGCCTTTTGGCAGACACTCAGGCGCTGTTTAGTCTCTATGGATTAGGCTCTTAGTATATTTCCTCCCGTTGACAAGCAACATATGTCTAAGTAATCAATTCCTAATTCCGACTGGAAATAACGGCTAGGATAAACCTTGCTAGGGACTAGCAAGGGATAACTCTACATTCAATGATGATAATTTCATCAACTAGGGTTAGTTTTGAGGACATATGCACACTAATTACATGTTACGATGGGCATAAGGGCACTGCATGCATTGCGATTTAAGATTACTTATAAATCAATGTTTAATGGCCATATGCACAAGTGCATGTTGAAACAAGCCTCAGATGAGCAATCGGGACATACAGATGGATTCAGATCGATGAATGGAGTCCAACGAATTTGAAATCACTAAATCCGACATCCAGAGCTCCCTCGACCAGCCCAAGAAGTTCAGATCAACCGCCCATAACACGCCACGTGGCACCCCGCCTGCCCGCATTTGCCGCCCCTCTCTTCATCGCACGATCTCAGCTGCACATCTCTCATCGGATGGCTGAGGATCCACAAGCACAGCACCGCACCCCCCAGCGTGTCCAAAGAGCTTCAAGATCTGATTGTTGGATCTCCATCCAATGATCGATATCGCACGCGCCTAACTTCGCCGCTGCACTAACTCAAGGAGGTAGCGCAGCGGTCGAATGCTTGCACCTGCAAGCAGCAGCGAGCGTTCAACTCCCGCTGCGCCTCAAATCACATCCAAGCGCGCATCGCGAATGATTCAGACCGTCCGATCAACGCTGAGCGGTGCAAATGGAAGCTACGTGGCGTGCCCTTAAGCGCCCGATGGGCACGCGCACGATCAGGCGCTAAGCGCGCGCTCTCTTGCATGCAAGCGCAATCTGGCCAGCGCTTAAGGTGTAATCTCAGCCATCCATTCTTTGATTGAATGGTCCACATGGCGCGCACACGGATTGCGCGGGCGAAGGAAGCACGTGTGCGCACTTGGATTGGTGGGCAAGGGGCTTCACCGACGTTTCTGGAATGGGTTTAGTGACGTCCTGGACGTCGCTAAAGCCCTTACTTTGTTTGGAAACTCCTCTTCTCTATATAAACCTCCTCAACCACCCCATTCAAAGGCATTCAATACACACACACCTTCCATACTACTCTAGCCTTCTCCTAACTCCACCAAATACTCCATACCCGCCTCAGAGTTTTCAAGCCGCCAACGAAGCTCCCTCCACCGCCGTGGCTGCCTTGCCTCCTCCTCGCACTCTCTTTACTTCAGTTTATCTTGCACTTGTTTAAGCTTTCATCTATGGTTGTAGTTGTAAACAAACTTTAATTGCATGTTATATATTGATGATGTTTCATATATTGTAGCTTACATCCTCTTAATGCTTGTCATGTTTTAAACACGATCTCTTTTACGACTTGGTTCCCTAATCCCTACAGGACATGAGACCGGACCAACTCGATTGATCCCAAGACCCAGTCGTCCAACGAGAAAGTAACCAAAAAGCAGTAAAATAAACTACATTCACCATGCAAGCAACTAACAGTAACAAAAGTGCAACAGTAAAGAAGTAAACTACTACTGTATACACCATCACAACTATAGAAAATTAAATAGGTATAGGAATATAAAGTTCACAATAAAAGAGTACAGAAGTATAACAACTACTCACTACAACAGGAAATGGAGTATAACAGAAAGCTACAACTATTGGGCTCTACTGGACCTGGCACCCTCTGCAGCCATAGGCTCTGGCTGCTCTATACTTGAACCTGAAAAAGGGTATGAGTACACGAAATCAGCGAACACTGAGTAGAGTAGCAACCAGCTAACTAAAATAGTAAAAATGGACAGGTAGCTGTTGTTTTTCAATTTCTTTATTTCTTTAACTAATTATTCTTTCTTTCATCACTTGGTTTATTTATCAGGTCTCTTTCTTGATCTCGAATGTTCCTCGTGGGAACGATCTTGATTGTAGTCTTTTCCGAAGAGTAGAAGTAGCACGTGGTGCTCTCCTGGCCGGGAGAGTCCCCCGTGGTGGTCCTACACTTAGTCAATCAACTCAAGGTCACTGACAGACGTAACGGTGACTACAGCATGTGCGATAAACGCACGGGTAGTTACCTCTCACTGGCACGCAGTCAGTCGTTTCCGTTAACGGGTGCGCCCAAAGCATAGCACGGAACCAGTATGCGTGGTGGCCCAAAACATAGCCCTCTCAGTAACAGGGGTCTAGCCCCTAAGAACCAAACTGGGGTCTCGCCCCTCCACAGTTCACGCACCCTCGCCTGACTACCCTGGTTTACCCAGTGGGCCTAACAAGTTGGTGTAGAGTGGCTAGCTGAACCCCGGGTCCCGTGAGGTGGCTAGCTTTCTCCCTACACTAGTAGCTCTCCCCGGTACTGTGTACATGAGGGCCAAAAAGTCAATACAAAGTGGCCAATCCTAACCCCGGGTCCCAACCATAGGGTAGCTAGCTTCGCTCTACACTAAATAAGGGGACAGTCGCTCTTCTTGGTGCTACGTACTCAAGGGCCAACTCACTTCCCTATTCACATTTCTAGTTCCATTCCATTTATTTCCAGGAGCTCTACTCTTAATTCCCCGTAGGGTTCATGCTCATGTTTCTCAGGCCAAGTCATACCAGGTTTCATCATTTCTAGTTCCATTTCCCAGGTCCTACACATGTAACATGTAGCTTTATTGTTCACATTCCAGGTTTATTCGCAGGTAGCTCGTGTTTCCAACATTCAATCTTTCATTTATAGTTCATATACATGCAACTCATATTATGACATTTAACGTAAACAACAGGAATTTGCATGCAACAGTTTGCTAACATAAGTACTTTACATTTCATAGGCAGCTGTTATTCACTTATAGGCAATTGTTATTTTCCTATCAACTCATCCAGACTGCAATCCATACGTTCAATACAAATATTCCAGTATTTCTAGCCCTAGGATTCATGCCATACCCTAGGATCTAACATTCATTCCACATATGCATTCATGTTTGTAATTAAACTAGGGGAAGCCACTCTACCAGTAAACCCAGGAGTAATGGGGGCTTGATCGGCAGGTCCACGTGCCTCAGCAAACCCCAAATCCGCAACGGAACGAGGTCCTATCACAAGGATCAATCACAAGAGACCACTCAGAACAGGATAAATGTATTCCAACAAGTAGAGGAACTTATACGGAGAACAACAGAATCTTAATTGTGGGAATCAGACCTCAAACGGACCCTAAACGGGTTAAAAATAGTAATTCTGATTCATATCAGTTGTCTAGAATACCTTACAGACGTCTTAAAAGTGTCCAGAACCATACCTCAACTCCTGCGCCACTCCTCAGACGTCCAGGAACTTTGCTAGACCGTCTGGACCCAGTTCCAGACGTCTGACAACCTCTCCAGATGTCTGGGAGCACTTCCTGCCGTCTGGTGCCTCTCCTAGACGTCTGAACTGCGTGGGAGGGCGTGTCCCGCACCTTCCCGAAGCGAATCCTGCACGCAGCGATGCAAATCTCCTCAATATGGCACGGAACAGCACCCCGGTGGAACGGCCTGCATGGCGTATTCGCAAGGAAGGTGTACGTCGTGGGATTTACCTCTCAGTCGTCTGCGTCATTTGGATGTCGATCCAGACGTTTGATTTTGGGAAAATACTAGAACCAGAAGCTGCCTTCGCCTTCTCATGCCGCGTGTGGCCGCATCGCGCCCGCTCGCCTGCTGCTCCGACTGCAGCAGTGTCGGGGAGGACCTTCCTGACACACCTCTCCGCCTCGCGCACGCGTTGATCGGCCGTGAGCTCTTTGGCGAGCTCCCACACGAGCTCACGTGCGTGCTCTCCTCCCTTCCCCTCGCTGCTCCTCCTCTCCTCCCATGCCGCTCACGCCCACTCCTCACTACTCGTCGCTCACCGCTCTCGCTGGAGGAAGAAGGGTGGTTGAAGGTGAGGTGAACGAGGGAGAGGAGGGGGGTTTAAGTAGGCGCTGGGTTAGGGTTGCGTCGGCGAGAGGAGAGAGGAGAGAAGAAAACAAGGCTGTGTATTGTCTGCACGCAGCACCCACGCAGATGCGAGGACGTACATGAAAGATTTGATTTCCAGACATTTGGGAAAGTGTCCAGACGTTTGACCCAAGTCCCAGACGTCTTAAAGGGCTCTAACAACATGGGTCTTAATAATCTCTAACCCTACTCTCTCTCTCTCTCTCTCTTGCGCGCGCGTTTTCTCGCAAGCAAGCAAACCACCCATTCCTATGACAACTAAAGCGACAAAATAATTTGATTTTACACCTCATTGTATTCGACACTTGGACTCACCAACTCCACTTCTTAAATTAAAATCAACATCGCAAACGCATACTACAATGGCATAATTAAACAATCGCGTTCCGCGCACGTCAACACGCCAGCCCACCTCCTCGTCTGCCAGCACCTTCGCTTGCATTCCCCGCCGGCGCTCAACATGCGCCACGTGCAATCATTCGCGCACACACCTACAGCAGCCCAGCGCACCACCTTCGTGTAGCCCACAGGTTGTCCATGCATTGCCGCTGCACACCTACGTCGCCCGACTGCCACAGACCACCTTAGCCCTCATCGTCATCGTCATCGCGATCCTCTCCTCCGGTAAACCTTCCCCATCCAAGCACGCCGCCGGCCAAAGCTCCTCCTCTATGCGCGAGCAAGGGGGAGGATCTCCCTTGTTTCGCTATAGAAACAAATGCTATTAAAAATTACATTCATGGGCCATTGAGAGGGAATTTTTGATTTATGAATATCTTATTATGTTGACTTTATGATCATATCCTTCGTCTTTCTCGTAAATGCAATTCCAGCTTTATCTCGCATTCATCTCTTAATCTGAAGGAAATTTTGGCTTGATTTTTGGGGGAAGTCAATAGTGAACATTGGATTTAAATAGTAGTAAATTTTAATAGGTCACTGCCTCCTTGTGAATTTGACCCACTCTTCTCGAGTGGTTAAATTTAATTGTTTTGAAAAGTGATTTTCTCCCATGCAAACAAATACAACATGATATTTTTTGTGCACAATAACATCGAAAATGAAAAATCATCTTTTCACATTCCCTCAGATCCCAACCTAATAGTCTTTCCTTGGCCAGGAGGAAACTGTTGGAGTTGAGGACCCTTGCAAAAGGCATACCCATTCTCGACATGTCGAGCATGTTGCTGACATTAGTCAGAAGAGTCGAGCCTCTTGGGAGCTACCCAGGCTAAAATCATCGAGATTATAAGAGTAGCTCAGCTCATATTCATTGAGGCACAGTCATAATCATTTGAATTTAGGTTGGATGTTTAACGGGCCACACCAGTGCCTCTCGCTATGAGCACGTACTTAGCTGTGCTCTCTCAGTCAGTCATCTGACTAAGGCTACAACTCTTACTCATCACAAGCAGGGCCGACTAGATATTTAATGGGTTGCACCGTTGTTCCCTCATGGAACACGATCTCCTGGGTGCACTCTCTTAGTTCGCCGTCGGTACTGAGGCCATGACCAGATCCTGCATCACACACATGTCATGAGACATTACTCAAATTTGGGTACTCGTTAGTACCAAAACTCAACGACAGCCATCTGGCGTGTCCTCGTAACCAGGGATCCTCCAGATCCTAAGGTCAGTCACAACTAGCTACTAGCTACTTCAGCTCTCCGAGTCTTAAACCCGCAATAGTGAACCCTCTGTTCACAAGGTCATTGGTACAATCCTAAAAACTCATCTAATAGACTTATCTTTTTATCTATTTTGGTTCCTATACTAGGAACAGAATCCTAGGGACCTAGTGGGTCACCTAGGGTTAGACTTCAGATCCTCAGATCCAAGTTCCCTCTTTTTGACTCATAATAGAGTCATCAAGATTCAACACTTCCAGGTTTCCTTTTTAATTTAGACGAATACACATCAGTTTTTTATTCATATCTTTAGGGGTTTCAATGCACATAACACACGTAGCCTTCTTTCACCCAAAAAGGCATTTAAGGCCTTAGTTCTTGGTACCCCAGTCTAACTTTGAATTGAACTTGGGTTGTTGGCCTGTATTGGTACCAACACTGAGTATCGGTACTGGGCATTCCCAGATCCCAGCACACATAACATACAACACCACTTAAGGATGACTTAATCCTTTATTTCCTACCTCATGGATTTAACTTCCACGAGGTCCTTAGACCTAACTTAGACTTAGACCTAAGGACTTTCTTGGGTCACCCAGGGCTCTCCCTCAAAACCCTCGTGACCTGAACCCCATTAATTAAGCCCTTTAACTACTTCGCCTACACCATAAAAAGGGGAAAGAGAAGGTAATTTTTAAACAATGCTCAGAATTCCATTTTCAACCTACAATCTTGGGATATTTATGCCTAAGTAACGTTTATAATAAGGACCATTCGCTCACCACACCAAGGACCCCCAAGATCCCATTAAAACAAAGCATACAATAGCTACGACATAGCCCCTAGCAGGGTGACACAATGCCATTGTATATTTGGTACTGAGTTGGCCTTGTTTAACTAGATTTTAGTCTCGTCTCTTCTCTTGCTCAAGCCTAATATTAATCATGCTCTGATCATTACAGAACCTCTATCCTGTCATTGTTGGAACTCTATTTTATCCCTCCCAAACATGCATCAACCTGTGGTTTAGTGCCATGCTCTGCCATACCCAATTTCTTAACATCCACATGCTTGCAACAACATAAAAATCCATCTCCTCACACCCATCTTTGCATACAACGGTTATATTAGGATGGACTTCATCCAATCAAAACATTCACTTTTGACCTTAATAACTTGGATCCATTCTCACGTATTAATTTAGTCTGAAAGGGCCCTCTCGACCCCAAAATTGCTGATGAGAAACTCATCTCTCAACCCAACTCTAGGGCGTAAAGGCAACCTGTCACACTCGCAATTAACCAGCATGCACAGAACACTCACGTGGGCCCAGTCCTCGTGGCAATACCCCATGGTTCTACACGCCCCAAAAAATCTCTCCCTCATCTCTCTTGTTACTTGAAAATTTAAGAGAATAATATACATAAGAGGAGGGATCCCTACCTTACTCTGAGCTTCCCGTGCTTCTTGTCATTAAGTGGCAGCCTCTGTGAATTTCCTCCCATCAAAATCACACAACACACACATTAGGAAATTGTCAACCCAATTCAACCCCTAAGGAACTTAAACACATCCCAAGTCCTTATAGTTGCTCATCCTAGGGTTAAGGATCCAAATGCAAAGAGAGGAAGGGGTGTACCAACCTTATGCGAGCCCTAGATGGGGTTTTAAACCCCTGATGGCCTTCGATCTTGACCACAACATTAACGATAGCCGCAACAACGACAACAAGCAACAACAGCTACTGCGCCCGCAAATAGCCATCCGCGCAAGGATGGCCAACTGCTCGTGCAGGTCGCCGATGGCGCGTAGAGGTGGCAACCGGCGATGTATTGAAAAGGGAGAGGGTGAAGGGCCGTCGACGATGATGGGAGGGTGGTGGAGCTTCATTCTCCCCTCCTTATTCTCCCCTTCCACGCCAACAGCAACAGGAGTAGCTTCACTCGCAACAGCAGCAGCTACATGACCATCTCAGGTAAGTGTGGTCGGTGAGAGGGTGGAGAATTGGCGTGTGGAGGGGAAGAAGAGGTGAGGGCATCGGTGGTGGTGGGGTTTTCTTTTCGGCAACGATGAGGGAGGAGGTTTCGGCTTCCTCCACAAGCCACCCTCATCTTTCATGGGTGTAAAAATTGCTAGGTAGATTCCTCCACCTCAAAACATCACTTTAATAAAGAGTCCATTAACCAAACTCTCATATCAAAGGCCCCCTTAACTTAATTTGTGAAGGTCATTACATAGGGTCAATATCGAGAGGGTCTTCATTTATTAAATCATGGGATTTTTTAAGTTTCATAATTGCTGTAAAAATTCCAAACCCTTACACTGGCCCTTCTCCTCCTTGGGTGGCCGACTAGCCACCTCCTCCATCAAGTAAGGCTGGTGGTGCCCTCTTCCTTGGAGCATCATCACCGCCCTCTTCTCTTCTTCTAGCCCACACAGTCAAGCCTCCTCTCTATCTCCTCCCTTGTGTGCCCCTCTTTCTCTCTCTAGATCATGCCCAAGGCTTTTTCCATAGCTTTGTGGGCATGATCGTCCTCTTGGTGGCGTGTAAATGATCTTCATGACCATCAGCTCAACCACCACCACCACCCAAAAGTCGATGGCCGAAAGGCACTTATGACGTGGTGGTTCTTTCATGTAATTTTAGTTATTTAGTTTTAAGTTATTCTTAGATGTAATATTTTGTTTTAGTTGATTAGACTATCTTCCCATTTGCATGCACATTTGATGATGATTATGGTAAATACAATGTTTTTGAGATCATCTTCATTATTATATTTATGATTATTATTGTATTTTCACTTCGCACCTGCTTGCCATCATCACCACACTACACACACCACCGCCATCACCAACATCACATCATCACCATCACCACACGCCACCTTAGGGACCCTTGCTAGTTTAGGTTGAGTTTGATTTTATTTTGGATCGCGTAGTTAGGTTAGCTTCGCTAGGATTTTACTTAACTGGATCATTTGCAATTTGAATGAATAGTAAAAAGAATAAATAATAAAAAAATACAAAAATATATGGCACTCCCATCTCCACATCACCTCACGCATGGATTTTTGAACACATTAGATAGTGTTGAAATAATCAAGGTTGTATGTAAAATACAAAGTATACATTTACATTTTACGTCTTTCCCGACATTACATATGTTTTGCATGAAAACAACGAGAATGGATGGTTCTGATGTGCGAATTAGTAATTTCCCATTAGATCGTCGTTTTAGGGTTACGTTGATTATTCGAAAAGCATAAAAAAATCAAAAAAAGAAAAATATAAGAAAAGTGCAAGAAAGAAGTCAAATTGCATGGGTTTGAAGGCGAATAATTTGATCAAATTGAAATTCGCGTAGCCTCCATGTGGAGTTACACAATCAGGCTTACCCCAGGTTAGTTCCGTTATGTTTTTAAAATGAAAAAATTCATACTTGACGACCACCTTACAACAATTCAAACTCAAAATTCAATTTTTACACCTATGTACACGATCGTTTTCACTCCCCATTAGCCTCCACCACAACCCACGGCTCCCTCTCCTCTCCCATCCCACTCCATCCACCTCCGATCTCCCCCATTAGCCTCCATCGAGAAGGAGGCATTTCGAGTGGCTACATTTTATGTGCGAGTCATTATTCGCGAGCACCACTTTTGTTATTTTTTAGTTTCTTTTTTTGTTATTTTGTTCCTATTGTAGTTCTTTTTATTTCTAGCAATCTAACCTTTGGTGATTGCATTGGGACACGGCTACCTTGCAAGCTCATTTCGAGGCCACATTTTTTGCTTTTTTTGCTTTTGTTCTTATTTTTGTTTTTGTTATTTTGATTTTTTTGCTTTTATAGTAGCTATTTCATTACTTGCAGCATAAACTTTTATTTTCATGAATGGAAGCAGTTGATTTCATTTTGTGCCATTAGTTGCTATCAATATTGCCTCATAGTTGTATTTAAATTTGGCTTTGTCGCCTCTCATCACTTAACTCTTGACTCTTTATATCCAACAAAAAAACCAAACAAAATATAATCAAGGGAGACTATGCAAGTGGGTGAGTGAACACTCCTCGCCTCCGCATATTCAGCTTGGACTCACCATCAATTCGTTTTGATTTAAGTTTGATTTTATTTAGTTTGACATCGTCTTTCATGCTACTTCAACACGATTTTATCATTTTTGGTATCGTTGTAAGGGAAGCAACACCTCTGGTTCACTTTACTTGCCACTTCCTTTTATTGTGTGTAACATGAAAATAACCATGGTGGTCTCAGCTTGATCTTATGTTGTGCAGGTATCATCGTACCGAGACACATACAAAGGAGTAAGAGATATCAATTCTAGACCTTCCCACGTGTTCAGGTAGGTCCCCCTACCACCCTCCCTTCACATGCTCCAAAACATAAAAATATAAATAAAAATGAAAATAAACTTCGTGGTGGTGTGATTAAAATTGGTAGGTTGCTTGTTCAAGATAAAAAAAAACCACATCACCACTCATAAGTACTCAAAGTAGAAATTCTAGCACCCAAAATACTTTCGAACACTTAGAGATGTCTAAAAACATTTGAAACTTAGACCATAGACATCTCTTGAAATTTGCAACAAACCCTGTAATTTTCATCCCTAAAGTCTTGGTTTTTTTTTTTTAATTCTTTAGGTTTAGGTATCTCTTGCAGAGTTTTAGAATGCAAAAGTCCAACTTTGCCAAATTTTTGAGAATTTTATATTTCTCTAAATTGAACAAAATGTTTTTCCTTGGACTCTTATCAAGTTTAGAATATTCAAAAAAATCATCAATTTTTTCCACGATCAGGAAGTACATTGTTTGGACTAATCTTCAAAAGGGTATCCATTGTGGTCTGTAGATACCCACCTAAGAAAAATTCCCTAAAAACCATTTAAAGGTCTAATAAAATCATTGAAAAATATTTACTGCGTTCTTAACTGATTGGGTGCGATTTGAGAACTTCGTTGCTATTTGTTTGGGCCATCTCACCTATTATAACTAAAACTGAGTCATAAGTAATTGGGGCAGTGTTTCGGAGACGTTTTGTCGGGTTTTTAAAGGATGTCACATTGTAGTATAGCAGACAAAACGTTCAAAACAAATAAAGATTTTATTACTCGAAAATTGGAGTATCCGAGGTCGAACACAGGGAGCAATCTAGGTACCTTTAAAAGCTTGAGAAAACAATTGGTTCAATGAGAGAATTATAAAAATGAATTGCTAAAAAGAACAGAATTGAATGTCTGATTTCTGTATCAGACGTCTTAAAATGAAAGTCTTCTTCTTTTACTGTTGCGTGCCTCTGATCTTCTTCTTCTTCACTGTTCTTCTTCTTCTTTTCTTCTGCCTTGCCTCTTTCTATTTCCTCTGCAGTATCTTCTTCTTCTTCCTTGGCGAGCCTTCTTCTTCTGAGTTCTCTTCTCTTTTCGTCTACACGACCTCTCTTCTTCTGCTTCTTCTCTACCTTGCCTTTTCCTCTGCTCGGCCTCTCTTCAGAGCTTCTTCCTTCTGCCTTGCCTTTTCCTCTGCTCAGCCTCTCTTCAGAGCTTCTTCCTTCTCCTTCCTGCGGCTAAGTACTTAGCCTTTCTCCTTCAACGCTCCGTTTCTGCACACAAGGCAGCAAAACCTATCTCTTCCCTCTACCCGCACGTATCTCTCTCTCTGCAAACCGCTCACAGGAAGCTCTCCCAGAGCCGGGTTAACGGGTCGGGTTGCGTACCCAGGGACCAGGCGCATCAGCGTGTTATGGTGCACGAGGAGTGCTCGGTAGTGTCGGGTCGGATCGCCAGGTCCGCGTGGTGAATCCGCGGACGAGGCGGGTGTGATGGGCGAGGGACCTCACCCCAGGTGTGGTCGGAGGCGATAAGCCCGTATCACAAAATCAATATAAACAGTGAAGGCACTGCGAGGCTTACCGATGTGGGACTAAACTGGCACCTTTCCTCGCGCGTGCCCGCAGCAGACCGCGGCCTTGCTTCTGCAGCTGCAGCTTAGATTCTTTTCGTTTGCTGGTTAGCTGCCTTCGCACCACTCTCTTGTCTTTGCAGTAGCTGAAGACCTGGAGTCCTGAAGCCTGGAGCGCGGAAGAAGCTACTTCAAGGTGGCTTTAATGGCAGTCGAGTCTCAGAACCTGTCAGACACGAATACGGCCTCTCGGCCTAATCAAACTACCGGGAAACCTTTGCCGTGGCACGGCGAAGGTGTTGAGCTGTGCGGCAGGCCACGGGGCGGCCTAAGCGTGAATGCCTAGGTAGACCTGTGACCGGAAAGATGGGTGCGTTCGGTGGCGTGTTGAGTGAGTGTGGAGGGACTGTGGAGGGGCGGAGGGCGTTCAGTGTGATGAGGCGGAGCTTCTAGGACGGTCGGCGAGTTGTGTGGAGCTGCGGATCGATGGGGGCAATTCTCCGGAGGGTGGACGGAGACGGGGAAGGTGATGGTGGTCAGGGACAGTCGAGGGTTGGTTTGAATGAAATAATGTGGGGAAAAGAAAGAGGGGAAGATGGGGAGTAATTATAACCTACTTGTAGGGACGAAGGGGGGAAGGCGGAGCCGCCGGCTCGTACCTACCGGAGCTGGGGAAGAAGAGGCCCTGGAGGGGGAGATCGACGACGAGGAGGTAGGCGGAGGGTGTCTGCGGGTGCAACACGACACATACGAGAGGGTTAGGAGAACCCTGTTGCAGGTAAGGCAGCAGAGCGATGAGGAGGAGGAGGAGTTAGTCGCCGAAAGCTGCAAGCCATCTGTCGGAGGAGGAGAGGATGAAGTGGGGGATTATTCTCCGTCAGAGACAGCTTACAAGAACTGGCAGGCCCCTGCTGGTTCTTATAAAGGGGGTGGCGGAGAGGGAGGCGTAGGCTGGTGACGTGCCAGCCTTGCCGGAGAGTGGTCAGAGACGAGACCTATACCTTCCGTGCGTTCTTATAAAGGGGGTGGCGGAGAGGGAGGCGCAGGCTGGTGACGTGCCAGCCTCACCGGAGAGTGGTCGGAGACGAGACCCATACCTTCTGTGCGTTCGCACGGAAGGTATGGTGGCCGGCAGGCAGCACGGCTGGGTCCTTGCGACAGAGGACGTCGTAGGGAACCCTGCATACGTTTTGCAGGACGATCCCCTCTCCCTGCGCGGTGCCATGCTCCGCGCAAAGTCGCCAGAGCATGGTGCTGCACAGAGTTTTGCAGGAGGGACCGTTCTGCAAAGAACGACTAGAAAGTTGGGGGCCAAAATGCAAGGGTTTCGAAAGATAAGGGTCAAAGAGTAAATGAAGAGGACAAAATTGCAAAGTTGGTCAAAGAGGTCTCTTCTTAGGCTCAAGTTTTTATGCATGACTATTTTGAACCTAAGGATTCTAATGGTGAATTTTGTTTCTAGGTTAGACCATGTTTGACCGGCCAATTTATGTAAAAACCCAAATTAAATCATTAATTGGGCATGATTCTCAATGTAGGTCAAAATGGGTTTCTAAGGCCAAATTGAAGGTTCTAAACCTTAGATATTATTTTTCTATGAATTTTAGAGGGTTTAGTTGATTTTTACCCTACCTCGAACCTCGTGAATTGAAGTGGATTTGTTTTAGGGTTACAGAATGTCATTTAATTTCTTAGAAGTTGCTATAATCCTTTTCAGATCCGATCATCCCACTTCTCTCCTGATTAAGCTCGTTTGACCTGTGTTTGGACCCTTAATTACCCTGTTTGCATACTGCAATGGTAAAATTATAGTTTTAACCCTTGTGATTTGTTTTATTCTTTAACTCAGAATTCTCTGAGTTAAGCCTCTCTTTAGGTTTTGTAGGAGCTTTTTCACACTTATTTGGATTGAATTGTGCTAGTTTAGGGTTCATGATGAGGTTCTCATCAGGTAGCTTGCAATAGGTATCCACTTTAGGGTTCAATTTGGCTAGTTGACACTTTATTTTTGACTTAAAAAAAACCTCACTCGTGTTTGCAAAAATTTCTTCGTGAGTGCCAACAAAATCTTGTTTTGGCATGAGTGCGACCCTAAAATTGGATAGATAAGGCTAAACCCTAAAATCTTTGAAACAAAATCAAAGCCTTGTTTGTGCTGATTGCTTACTTGCACACACTTTGAAAATGGTTAATTAAAGGCAATCTCTCCCCTAACGACCATTCATACTCCCATACACAATATAACCTAACCTTAATAAAAGAGATTAGCAAGAAGACTCTAAGTATTACATCAAGTTAGTCTTGAGAATCAAACTCATACCTAAAATTGAATTGTTGATGTCTGCTCTTTCAAAAACACGTTGAGTTGTGGGGCTTAATTGTCAAATGAGTTAAGTCGAGCAAGAGGTTTTCAATTAGCCCTGGATTCTGAGACACGCTCCCTCCGCTCCACCTGTCCCAACTCACCTGGCTTTTGGATTGAGGACAACACCAATTCAACTCATGGTGAGAACTTATTTCTTGAGGGTTAGGTCAATAGGAATCACACCATAGCATAGCGTTAGCATTTGTTTGTTTGATTATGCACAAAATTATTTCTCTCTCCTATTTCCCCTTGCATCTCCTCTTTATTCTTCCTTAGAGTTGTATGCAAGGTAGGAGATCACTTCACCCAGAATTGTTTGATCCACTTGAGAACACTCCTAGGAAGAAACTTGAGTTTTGTGAGCCTAGCTTAGGTAGGATGGACCAAGACCCACCCAAGATGGAGGATCACCAAAACTCACTTCACTCGTTGGCATTGATCCAAGTTCAAATCAATGCCAACCACCAGCTTCAGTAGCCACAGGTCCAAATGATCATGAGGACCTTGCACTAGATTCAAAACCCCATACTAGCACCCCAACCCAAGCCTCTTAGAGACTTCTATGACCCTTCTACCATAAATATGGAACCTTATGTTAGGGTACTTGAAGGGGGAGGTGATTTTGAGCTTAAGCTCAATGTGATTAGTCTTATTCAGAATCTTTTCCTTGAACTCAAATGAAGATCCCTTCCAACACTTTGAAGACTTAGGCTGACTTGGTGAGACCATAAAACCTCGAAATGTTAGCTTAGATGTTGTCATGATGAAGATGTTCCCCTTCTTGCTAAGGGATAAGGTCACACACT
Organism: Thalassia testudinum; assembly: GCA_037157565.1. NCBI lineage: Eukaryota > Viridiplantae > Streptophyta > Magnoliopsida > Alismatales > Hydrocharitaceae > Thalassia > Thalassia testudinum. Next base: position 14,499,521 of record JAZHRO010000015.1, on the reverse strand, counting down.
AGTTGAGGACTATAGGGAAGCCTATCTCCACTTGGGAGGAGTTGAGAAGTTCCTTCCACAATAAATTCTTCCCCATAGGCATGACAAATGCCCTTATCACGACCTTTACTCAATGACATAGGGAGTAGCTTCATAAGGCTTGCAAGTGATTTAATGACCTACTTAGGAAGTGTCCCCACCACGAAGTCCTTAAGTGGCACTTAGCCTAAATCTTCTACTATGGGTCGAATGATACACTTAAGAATTTTGTAGATGCTTCTTGTGGATGCAACTTCTTGAATAAAGATGAGGATAGAGCTTTTGAACTCTTTGAGTCCATGAGCAATAATTCATTGAACCATACCTCGATGACCAACTTTAACAGGTCTAGTCAGCCCGATGGAATTTATGAGATACAAATCTATTCAAGCTTGATTAATATGGACCTTATTGCAAAAAAGATGGATTGAGTGGAATTGCTGGACAAAAAATTGGATGAGCTTATGAACTAATCTAGAGACCCTGTAGGATTGTCACCTAAAACCTCCTTAGTGAATAGGGCAACATCGTCCACACCACCGCTGCCACAAACTCCCTTGGAAAAGGAGTTCGTGAATAATTTTGACTTGGTTCACCCAATGAACCAAATGAACCTGGAGGCAATGCCGACCTCGTTCTAGGTAAGGGCCTGATAAATGCATGATAATTGATGTTAATATGCCTATTTTATGTTAGTCTCCTCGTTAGTTGCATTATAAATAAATACATATTTGGTTTAGAGCATGCATTTAGTACAAACTTGATTTGAGACTAATTATTATTTTTTGTATAAATGCAAGATGTAGCTAGAATAATCTTGAAGGAGCTCATTAAAGAAATAAAGTGAAGAAGCAAGGAGAAGAGGACACTTGGCATCACCAACTCTTTCTACACCTCCACCTTAAAGGCAACCTAGCTAATCCAAAGCCCTACGTCCTAAAACCTATTTTTAGAAACCTACCTACACACTCCTACCATAGATCTCCCATCCAAGGCTTCACTTGATTTGCTGACAATAGGAAACTTATCCTCTTATGGTCAGCCAAATGAAGCTTCATTTGGAACCTATCATGGCTGGCCACCATGGTCATGTCTCCATCCTTGATCTCACATTAAATGACCTTGATTTCCTTTCCAAGACCTAACCCTAACCTCCCACCTAAATCTCCTCAAATGGCTGACAACCTAAGTTTAAATTACACCATTGATATTCCATCTTATGTCCACTATTGATTACTCTAAAAGCACCATGCAACTTTATCATATGGCTGGCCACATCATCTCCTCCAATCCCAACCTTCCACACTTCATCTAAGGACCGCCATCTTCCTTCAATATAGCCAACCACCTAGCCAAATTGAACATCATATAGCTGGCCATAGTCCACTTAATATCCACCCTTCATCTTCCTTAAAGCCTCATCTCAACCATCCATTTTATTCCAAATTAGTAAAACATATCCTCATTAATCAAAGCCTATCCTAGCCCTTTAATTTAAAACACTCAATCCTAGCCCTTCACTACCCTTGTTCCATGGCCAACACCTTCAACCAATTATATTCATTCTCTACTTCTATAAAAGCACCTAGCCTATTACGACCTGAACCCCCACCCTTATAGGGACTCGAGTTGGTTCATCAAATACCTAAGATCTGGTCATCCATTGCATATATATAGAATAAATAAAGCATTCACAATGCATCACACCACATAAAATATAAACAACATGAATAAACTGAATTGGAAAACTATTATTAGAATATTCATAGCCATCACAGGTATGGACACAAAACTGAAAAGAACGAAACAAGTACCAAGAGAACTAACAAGTTCTACGAAAACTAAAACAGATAGAAAACATTGAAACTAGAACTACAACTACCAATTACAATGCTGTTTTCGGACGGGCACAGTCAACTCCAGTAGTCGTAAAGCTCAGTTGTAACTCTCCAGCACTTGAGTATAGAGTCTACAAAAAACGTCATTGAATGTTGATTAGAGTAGCAGAAATAACAGAAAGATAACAAGCTAAATAATTACTAAAAATAAGGAAAGCAGGTACTGTTCTCATTTATTTTAATTTATTTTTTATTACTTCCATAATCTGTGCCTTGCCATAATTTCAATCATTTTATGTCCAAATCAATTTTATCGGAAGGTGCAATGAGATCTTGCTGTAATATCCTAAATTGTAGATTGCACACGGTTCACCTCTTTGGCCGAGGGGATGACCTGTATCCGCTCTATCGCCTAGTTAATCACCCTAGGGTCTTAGTTAACGAGGTGAAGTGGTGACAACAGTTTACGCAATAAACATGTAGCGAGTTACCCTGTATTGGCACACAGTCAATTCTTTCCATTACAGGGTGTGAGAACAAAACAACCCAATCTCTCGTAATAGCAAAGCGTACCCAACAACCCACTACTCGATTGGCCAAAATGGCCTGTCAAAGGAGTCACAGGGAGGTTAGCTCACTTCCTGAGCTAGTCTCTGCCCTTAATAGGTATAGTGGCCTTGTCGTTGATACCGGACACGAGTATCGACTTTAATAAACATCATAGATTGCCAGTTGCAATTAACCATCATCAACTCTTTCCATCATGTTTCATAAGAAGCATCATAGTATTTTGCATTTGTTTGATCGATTCAGTTTCTTTGGTTCCTAGATTATTTTCCGCATACTGTAGAGTCTTACGGGAGGGGGTGAGATATGCGTGACGTATAAGATGCGGAATAAAAAGATAACAATCTCACAAAAAGAGCAATCTCACAATGTACACAAGTATTTTAAGGTGGAAACCCAAACCGAGTGAAAACCACCACCTAACCCTCTCGAGTTAGGATTTCCCGATCGATCTAGTCGATCAAATCCACTATACGAACTACTTAAACAAGGGTAGTTCAACCTCAATTACAACCACGCTACAAGTATGAAGGTAGCGTTCCTCAACCCCTCCTCTTCACAAGAAGGATTTTATCTCACGAAGGAGATAGGAATTCGCAATGCGAATATCCAACCAATAACAAAGAAAGATTACAAAACAACTTATATAGCCAACAAAGATTAACCTAGCTACCATAGGTAAAGATACTTCCCTTTGCTTGGAAGTGCGTCGGCTTGACGCAGGTGCATGAACCACATGGCGACGCTTGGTCGATCTCGTAATCTCGGAGGGAGAGCGGGTGCGCAAACGAAGATGAAGCTCTCAGGTGTGGACACTGGCTTTGGAGAGCTTAGAACTTCTTCTTAGTATCAATGTGACACAATAATAGTGGAAAGTAGTCTTGCAAGGTGTGTCTCTAGAAGGCAAGGTTCCTCCTCTATTTATAGAGGGCCTAGGAAGGCTTTGAAAGCCCTTAGAAAGCTTCCATAGCTGTTGGGGTTGAACCCAAGGCAAAATAGGCTGTAATTAGAATCAATCATGATTTTGATAGGGTCATCAGATGTCTGGTCCAGGTATCAGATGTCTGGAAAACCTGTTTAAGACGTCTAGGAACTAAGTCAGACGTCTGATTCTAGGCGGGTTTCCTTCCTGACTTGGTTCAGACCTAAACAGGGTTTTAGTGCATGGCCATCAGACGGCATACAGGACGTCTGGCCCTAGGTCTGGATGTCTGAAAACCTATTGTACTGCAGAAATGGATTCCCAAGATAGGTTAACGGCTAGAAAATTTTACAAAGGAGATTTTGGGTCAGTCGAGGCGAAACAGTCACATATCAGGCGTCTGGGGTCCTCTACGGACATCTGATATAAGGCTAACGGTCATTTTCCTCAACGTATACTTAGGTAGCCAATGTTCCACTAATTGGACGTATGGTACAAACATCAGATGTCTTCTAAGGCGTCTGAACTAAGATCAGGACGTCTGATTTAATCAGATAGAAGTAACAAAGTCTAGCCTAAGTTATTGGACGTCTGAGTTCAATAGTCAGACATTTTAAAAGTCACTATTAGACGTCTGATTTCCAGATCAGACGTCTGATTAGGCTATCAGAACCATATTTTGGTTTTCTAAGCTCCCTACAGAAAACCTAAGTATCCTAGCGTTGTGCAAGTATTCCTAGGACTACTTTAAGGGTTCTTTGTGGCTCTTTAACATAAGATCTAAGAAAGAAATAGAGAGAAAAACAAAGAAACAAAATTACATAGAACAAGATAAACGGAAATCTATCCTATTCTTGTCTTCACGCTTCTTCAGGCTATCGCTCCTCATGAAGCTCCTCTGCTCTCCGTCAAGCTCCTCTAATTCATCATGGATGAGAGCTTGAACTCCATCTAAACACGTCTCCATTTGCAATTAACCTGAAATCTAAGACTTCAAGTGCAAATGTTAAGTAACACGTGTTTTGTTATCATCAAAATAAACGATCGTGATATTCTAGCACCAACACATACAACATTATTCTCAGGTCTTTATTCATATCCAAGATGGTTATTTTCAGTGAATTGTATAAGAAATTCATGTACTTCAATTCATTAATCAAACATGCATAGAAGTTAATTCGCCACTCATAGCCAATCATTTAGGTAGCATCAATTTTCATTTATCAATTAAGTGGCTCAAGTACCTAGGAATTTGTGAAATAAGGTAACAGGATTCAGTATTCGGCAATGAGATGACATATTTCAACATAGGCAAAAATCACATATAATATATTCGTATCACAAGGAGAATGGATGGTTACTCTACCTAGAGTCACCGAAGAATCACGGTGACTCCAAGAAACATGTTGGAGACTCCTCTGACCCTACACTCACCTCAGGTGTTTGTATTACATAAGGACAGGAATAATATATCAAAATGTAAATAAAGTAAAGCCTAAGGGTAAAAAATGCAATTTACCACTTCTGATTGGAAATCATATCTCACCACATTAGATTTCATCTCAACATGATTCCAAGTGGCTCGTCAAAATTGGACTTCAGATAATCCCTAAATCAAATAATCAAAGAGGATATGATTAGGGACTTAAACGTAAATTCAAAAACTTTAAATTTTTTCTTATATTATTTTTTTCAACACATCAATCCCTCTCTTCTCCTTCTTCATACGCCTTTGGTCTATCTCCTCTTGCACTATTTATGTGTAAGCATACAAGGCCAGGAACGACCATGGCATCAACCACATCGGCCACCGCCAGTGTCACAGTCCGCTACCGTCACTTTGTGAACCCTTTGGCGATGCCTATCGACGTTCCTCTCCTTCCTTTCCTCCTCGCCGATGCCATGGGTGCAATTAGGACCCATTGACCATGGCCTCACAGATGTGCCGTCAGTCGCCGGAGGTGCCAGCTCACCCCCGAGTTTCTCCAAAACTTTAATTGGACTCCTAACAAGCATCCTCATCCCCTTTGTTTGCTCGATTAGATGCTCGAAATCTCTCTCTCCCTCCCTCCCTCCTCCCTTCCTTCTTCAGTCTGACCCACCCTTACAAAATGAATTATTTCAGAAAATATATTGCGAAGAAAGGCTTGGGACAAGTAATGAATGAAAGCTAATTAGAAGGGCTACCCATAGTAAAAATTTTATGATTTTAGGGTGCTTAAATAGTACTGCATGAATTTTTGAAAATGGGTTTTCGATCTAACCAAAAGCCAAAATATAGGTTTGATGTTAATTAGCACTTAGACCTAGATTAGATTTTAAATCACTTCACAAGATGGAACCAGTATTAGAATGACTTGACATTTGGTATACTGATTCCTCTTTCAATTGGGATTCCAGGGATTATTTTTGTGGAATTTCTACTATTTTATATAATTTTATACAATTTTTAAAGCTTCAGGGGGTTAAACAGACCAAATAGACCCCCTACGATCAGTTCCAAAATTTTTTTTACAATTATTGATTAAACTATGTTTTAGTGGCTTTTGAACCCTTTAAAGTTCAGATCAATTGGATTTTTAAAGAGGTTAGAAGAATTTCAAAAATCAAATCAAATTAGGTTTTGGGCATTACTAACCCCTATCCACTATTTGAATTTTTAAAAATCACACAATGCGAAATTTTCCAAGTAAACTATGGCATTTGAAATATTATTTCAAAACTCACGTTTAGATCGAATTTCAAAATTTTTGGATTTATAAATTTTAGGTAATGAATTTTTAAAAACCACTCAATCTGTTGGCCGAATTTCTAAAGATAGGGAATGTGCATTTTAAGATGAATTCCAAGTCAAAACACACATGAATTTATTTATTTATTTATTTTAAGATCTAAACCTTAGAAAGCAGAACAAATGCAAGAGGATCAAAGGCTTACCTGTGGTCTTCACCACGGATCGGAGTGTGCGTGGATCCTCATTCTCCACCTAATTAATCAAATCAAAGCAAGACAAGGTTAACAAACATGAATCCTAATCTAAAAACCTGTGCGCTGCCTCCCCAGCAATAATGCCATTTGATAGGGTCATTTTGTGCAAGATTTGATACTTGGAAAAGAAAATACGTCATTGTCATTATTTGTAGTATAGTCATGCAAAATCTTGAATTAAAGATATTTATATTTTTTTACGAAACTTATGTCAATTAATCTTCTTTTATCAATTGAGTTTCGGTCATCTCTGGGAGGCACAAAGTGAAAGTTATTAGATTTAGATCTGATTCATTAACCTAGGCCTACCTAATTTTTTTGGTCTTGTTCTCTTTTATGATTTGGCATTCTCTTTTTTGAATGTGAACTACAGAAAGTGAATGAGAGTGGGAGCAATTAGTGTGTGGCCATGGGATCGTGCATGTGATGTGTGCTAGCCTTAGGGTGGATGGTCCTAATGTGGACTAAGGGATGGGGGCATGCAAACAAGAGGAAAAAGAATGAAATCACGTATCCAAACTTTAGAACAAATTATTCAAACATGGAATCCAAGTAACATGAAGCTACCAACTATCAAAAATATTGAATCATCCATTTACCAACATCAAAAATTGCAAAAAAAAAAAATCGAAACACATAATGAGAAGAAGATCCCTCATGCTGAAATGCCTTGATGGGCGCCAGCCTTGTGTAAGGGTGTAGGCTAGACCATGGGCATAAGTGCCCATTTACATGCCTACCAAAGGAGGGGATCAACCAAGAGAGGCTATGAGGAAGCCTTCTTGGTTGTCCAACAAGAGAAGAAGAGAAGGGGTACATACCTTCTACCAAGGAGGAAGAAGACATGCCCAAGAGAGAGGAAGAAGAGAGGGTGGCATTCACCCTTCTTCTCTCTTCTAGCAACCGTCCTTGAGAAGCTATGGAGAAGCTTCTCTATGGTTGTCTATGGTGCCTTGGAGGAGGAGGAAGGGGACGGCTCTTAGGGTTTTGGAGGGTGGCTAGTTGCAAGTGGAAGGATTGAGAATCCCTTGTGCGTCAACTTAGAATGGCCTTTTATGTGGGATATGGTGGTTTTTGGAAGAGTTGTTGTCGCACCTTTGGGATTTGGTAAATGTGGGAGTTGCCACTTTTGGTGGGAGTTCTTTTGGAAAGGGTGTGCATGGATATGTGTTGTGTGTGTGTGTTTGGTTTGAATTTTGTAGAACTATGTTGTGGGTTTTGGTAGGATTAGGTATGGTTAGCCTAGCCTAAGTTAGGTTGAGTCTATTTGTGGACCTAATTAGGTCTAAAGGATCCTAATGAAATCTAGGCTAGCCTAATCGGGTAATGGTGAGACTAATTAGGTCTAGGTTAGTCCAATTAGGTGTAAGTGAACCCAATTAGATGTGGCTTAAGTTTAGGTGGACCCAATTGGATGACTCAGGTTGAGTCGATTGAGGGTGTTATGGACCTAGATAAGATTCTAGAGTGGGAATTGGGTTAGGGATAGGAGGGCTAGGAATATGGATAGTGGGATAGGATTTATGGATAGTCGGATAACACTGTGGATAGTGTTATCCCTGTTTTGGGTGCTAGGTTTAGGTTGACCTAAGTGGAGGTTAGGGATAGGGATGGTATGGATATGAACATGGATGGTGCTATCCATGTTTTAGGCTCTAAGGTTAAGATGTCCTAGTGAAAGTGGTTTCGGGTTTAGGAAGGTTGTCCTATGGTTTCTAGGGATATGGATAGGGATATCCTCTTCTCTCCTCTTGTTTGGATCCAGCTTCTCTTTCTTCTTCTTCTCTTTCCTTGCTTTATTCTACCTTATTCTGCTTTATTCCATATCTTGACTTATTTGAATATCCTTATTACCTGCAAATAATAGTAAAAACATTAAATAGCAGGACAATTGCACATTATTTTATGTACAACAATTTAAAATGATGCAATGCGTGATATGCATGCAATATTTATAGATTAAGCTAGGTTCTAACACAATTTAGGTTTATTAAGACCTATGATTGCTATGCAATCACCCCTCTTATTTTTTTGTTGGCAATTGACACATTGCCCATTTCTCATTCCAGGTGTGCAATGGGGGCCTTATGCATGGCTACACCCTATCCTCTCATAGAGCCATGACTCTGCTTTATTATGCGAATGATATGGTGTTTTTCATTGAAGGTGGTGTTAGGGAGGCAGAGTGTGGAGCATATGGGGGATATATTTGGTGAGATCCCAGGACTTAAGGTAAATGGGTCCAAGTCTTCTTTGATTTAGTTTGGACCAACAAACCAGATCAAAGATTCTTTATCAGTTACTCTCCAGACACCAGTGGGCAGCCTGCCAACACGTTATTTGGGACTATCGTTTCTTGGGAAGCAAGGTTCGAAATATTGATTTTGATGTCGTGCCGATGAAATTCTAAGTGTGCATTTCGTGGGCATGCTGAGGGCACACCATGGAAATGTCCATTTTTCAATGCACCTATTTCGCCAGCATGTTGACCATGCTGAGGGCATGCCGACTATGCTGAAGGCATGTCGACGGCATGCCGACTCCCTGTAAATCGACACTTTATCCGTGTCGGCATGACCCCTACTCGAAAATGGTCTTGCCGACGGCATTTAAGATGGTGTTGGGAAAAAGATGACTACCTCTAACTGGGCAAGCCTTTTTGAGAAGATTTTGATTCGGTGGGCAGGATGGTGTAGTAGATTTTTATCAAAAAGGGGGAGACTCATCTTGCTGAACTTGGTTCTTTCGACCATTCCAGTTTTCTTTTTCCTTCCATGTTTCAGCCTTCTGGGGCAGTTTTGAGGCAATTGGGCATGTTTCGCAAAAGATTCTTTTGGAAGGGTGCATCACATGATGGACAATTTATGCAACTTGTTAAGTGGAGCAATTTATGTCGACCAAAGAAAAAAGGCAATCTCGGCATCAAATCTCTAAGGGAGTTTGACGACTCCTTATTACTGAAGTGGGGGAGTCATCATTCTTAGAGGTGACACTAGTTTATGGCAAGATCTGATTAGAGATTCGTATGGATCTGGAGGGTCAACATGTGAAGTCTTACAAACGGCCAAGGCATTGCCCTTTTGGGCATCGGTTTCCAAGGCAGTAGGGGATAGATGGGATTGCTTCAAGTCGATCTTAGGAGATAGGAAAGGGTTTGCCTTTTGGAAGGATAATTGGATAGGTCTTGGTTCCTTGGATAGTCTCTTCCCTCGCGCATTTGATGTTGCCCAAGACAAAGAAGCTAAAGTAAATGATTATTGGGATCTCTCCAATGTGAGATGGAATCCTCCTAGGCCACAGGGCCAATATCATAGCCACACGTAGATGATTTTGTTAGAATAATGGAGACCATCCAAGCATTCAGATCATCACAGAGTGTTGATGGGTTCCATTGGTAGGAAGGCTTATACACTCCTAACAAGGCCTATGTGCATTTAATAGGCATGACTGCAAACGAAGTTGACATATCCACTTTTGTGCCTCCATTTGGAAGATTATGGTCTTTACAAAGATACAAGTTTTCTTATGGCTTGCTAGAAGGAATGGGTTGATTATTGGAGTTTGAGGTCGCGTACAATGAGTCTTCCCATCACCTTGTGCCCACTTTGCAAGTTTGCTGAGGTGAAGCATTTGTTTAGTGTGTGTTTGGTTGCTATGGAGGTCTAGCAAAGATGTTTCTCTACTCCTCTTCCCACATGGGATGGCTTGTGGGAGTCTCTCCTCGACCCAAATATAGACAGAACTACTATGGTTGTTGTTTTATGGCTTGTGATGGAATGAAATCTATGGGGTGAGAGGTGTGGGGGTAAACTTACAGACCCTTCAACAGCACTGTACTCCAATCTACCTCTTTTGCTCACCTCGAGAGAGTACCTATAATCACAATAAGAATGGAGACAAGTGAGGTAAAAGATAAGTACGGCGAGAAACGCAGAAAATCAAAGAGCGTTGCCTCCCCAACAACGGGGCCAAAATGTTGGACGTGATTTCTACGTTAAAAGTTGAGTTTGAAAACCCATTGTTGCAGTCACATAAAATTCGGTCAAACAAATAATTTAACCGAAACTCAAGATGAGTCCCTGGTCAAATACGGGGAGACGAACGTTTGATTAAAAATCATGTTGAAATTATTGTCATGGAAGCAGATTAGCTGGTTGAAATTAATTTACACTAGCTATTCTACTTAAAGAATAATTAATAGAAGAAAGGGATAAAATAATACAAATAAAGAGAAAATAGGGAGAGAATAAACAAATGCTTCATATCCATCATGATCATTACATTTAATTGATACAACTAGAAAGCAGTAAAAAGAAAAGGGGGTGAGAAGTTATCCTCCTCGATGGCTACTTGGAGAACAAGCCATGTTGGAGTGCCCAGATGAGGGTGGTTAGATGCTGGAAGAAGGAGGACGAAGCTAGAGGGTGGAGGACGAAACAGGGTGACGTCGTAGCAGGATCCGCTTCTTGAACGGCGGTAAGAGGACAACTGCAGGATGCTCCATGAAAGAGGTGAGAAGATGGAAAATTATTTTACTCTAGCTCTAATGGTGCATTCGGGTATGGGATCAGCTTGTATAGCTTTGGAGGGGGTGAGAGAAGAAGAGATGGGATCATCAAATGTGTAGGCGAGGTAGGCTATTTATAAGTGTAGTCATGGGAGCAAAAAGATCCTTTTATAAGCTTAATAGCGAATGCAGGGTCTTTACTGACGGATATGCACGTCGCTAAAGCCCCCTCATCGCTGAAGCCGTGCCTTGATCTCCGTCGTTCACCTCGAATCCAAGCGCCTACGTTGTGCCATGTCGCCTGCTCTCAGCTTCAGTCATTTTGCACCTTCACCCACGTTCGTATGCTCTCAGTTGTTAGATCAAGTGATCGGACGGCTTGAAAGCCACGCACACCTCTTCACCTTCAGCTGTTATGCACACACATGTGTGATGGTGCGTGTGTTCGCACGTCATTACGCGTGTGCACGAATCCTCACTTCTCTACTCCCCGCGTTGCTGCTCCATTAGCCATTTGTGCTGCATCCTATGGCCGAATTTCCTCGTGCACTGCTCTCCGCTTGATTTGAGGTGGGGTGGGGCTCGAACTCGTGCCTTGTCTTCGCGAAAGGAGGTGCGAGCCAATGTGCTATGCAGCTTCTTTTGTCGCACTTACGATTTACACACATGCGCTCTCAGCTATTAGATCACGATCCAACTGCTGAGATCAAGGCTTCTTTGATGAAGAGAGGTGCATTAGTGCCTTCGGGTGGCTTGGATGGCTCCATGTGGTGCCATCTAGGCTTTCCATCTTCTCTTACTTGTAAGTGGTGCCACAGATGTCGGATTGGATCGATTTTCACGTCGTTGGGCTACGATCGTCGTTCTGAGCCCATTCGTGTAGTTGGATTTGTCATTTGAGGTATGGATTTACACCACTTTGGCCCTTGACCTCTTATCTTTCTTGGACTGCATCTAATGCTACGGAGGTCCGATCGAGGCGATCTCAGAGTTGTTGAACTTCGATCGTTACCCTAATTAAATCCGTATGGTTGAATCTCAAATCGTTGCCCTGAAATTGTAACGACCCGGTTCCCGAGTCCCTACGAGACACGAGAACCGGACCGACTCGACTAATCCCAAGACCCAGTCGTCCAACGAGGAAGTAACCAAAAGACAGTAAAATAAACCACATTCAGCATGAATATAACTAACAGTAAAAAGTACAGCAGTAAGGAAAGAAACTACTACAGTAGGCACCACCACAACAGTAAAACAACATTTATCATATAACAAAAACTGCAGGTAAGGAAGGTACAGCGGAAACAAAACTACTCACTAGAACAGAAACAAAAGAAGGTACAAAGCTGTGGCAACTCTACTGGACCCTACTCGGCCCAGCGTCCTCTGCAGCCGCCGACCCTGGCTGCTCAACACCTGGTCCTGAAAAAGGTAACGAGTGTAACACGTCAGCAAAACGCTGAGTAGAGTGGCAAACTAACTAAAGGCAACAGTAGAGTGTACAGTAGCTGTTATGTTCTATTACTTCCTTTATTTACATCTTTCAATTTTTCTCACTATTTCATTTACTTCTCAGATCCTTTACTTGATCTCGAATGTCCTCGTGGGACGATCTTGATTGCAGTCTTTTCCAACAGTAGAAGTAGCACGTGGTGCTCTCCTGGCCGGGAGAGTCCCCCGTGGTGATCCTACCCTCAGTCAACCACCCCAAGGTCACTGACAGACGTAACGGTGACTACGGCACGCGCGATAAACGCACAGGTAGCTAGCCCGTACTGGCACGCGGTCAGTCGTTTCCGTTAACGGGTGCGCCCAAAGCACAGCACGGAACCAGGGCAGAGCCCTCTCAGTAACAGGGGTCCAGCCCCTCCACAGTAACCAAACCGGGGCCTTGCCCCTCCACAGTCCGCGCACCCTCGTCTGACTACCCTGGTTTGCCCTAGTGGGCCTAACAAGTCGGTGAAGGAGGCTAGCAGAACCCCGGGGCCCGTGGGGTAGCTAGTACTCTCCTAACACTACTAGCTCTCCTCGGTACTACGTACACGAGGGCCAACAAGTCGGTACAGAGCGGCCAAGCCTAACCCCGGGTCCCTGGGGCGGCTGGCCCCACTCTGCACTAAAATAGGTACAGGTACTTCCCTTGGTACTGCGTACCCAAGAGACAGTACAAACTACATCTCAGTTCCATTCCTTTTCTTTCCAGGAGTTCCACTCCTAATTCCCCGTAGGGTTCCAGCTCTTTATCTCAGAACATCATATGTTTCACTTTCCAGATTCACGTTCTCACATTCCATGATCTCAACATGATTCTCTATGCATAACAGGCAGCTGTTAATTAAATTTACAGGCAGCTTTATATATTCCTTTCCATTTTTCCAAGACTGCAGTAATGTACATTCCACTAGTTTTTCCATCCTAGGATTCATGCCATATCCTAGGATCTATCATACAATCTAGTTTTTCCGGCCCTAGGATTCATGCAACACCTAGGAGCTATCATTCCATATATTTCTCATTCCTAGGATTCATGCAATGCCCTAGGTTCTAGTTATGGTTCCATACTTTAACAGATTTTATTAATACATAAAACCACTCTACCAGGTACAACGGAAGTAATGGGGGCGTGGTCGGGAATCCCGCGCGCCTCCGTGACTCTCAAGATGGCAACCGAACGAGGTCCTATCACAAGGATCAAACACAAGGAGTGTCTCAAAACAGTGTATAGCTACTGTAGGCGGGTAGAGGAATAAATTCTGAATCGAACGCAACTCGAATCGTGGAAGACGGAGCCCAAACGGGCCCTAAACGGGTCGAGAAAGACAATACTGTGCAAAATCAGACGTCTGGAACTCCTTCCAGACGTCTTAAACGGTGGATCAGAGAATTACCTGTTCGGCGTGGTTCCCCGGACGTCCAGAAGTCTGTGGCGACGTCTCTCCTAGATCCCAGACGTCCGATGGTCTCTCCGGACGTCTGGAGGTCACTCCCGCCGTCTGGTCCAACTTCCAGACGTCGGATTCGCAAAGGATGACGAATCCGAACACCTGCGCACAGCCAACCCTCCTCCTTCAGTACGGCCAGTCGACAAAAGAAGAAGGAGAAAGCGGAACTCACCTTTCAGACGTCTGTATGATCACACAGACGTCGACCTTGCCGTCTGGATATCAGTCCAGACGTCTGATTCTGGAGATTTTTCCAGAATCAGAACCTCGCTCGGCCTCCGCTCGCGACGCCGCCCGCGTCGCACCTCGCGCGTCCGCTGCTCCGCCCGCAGCAGGTCCCTCTTCGCGACGCTCTGCGCCCCCTGCGCCCTCCGCCGGCCGGCCAAGCCGCTCCCGGCGAGCTCGCCCTCACGGCAGAGCCCTGCCCTCGCACGCCGCAGCTCCTCCGCGCCTTCTGCTGCGCCGCTGCCGCTGCGCCCTCGCGTCCGCTCGCTCCGCCCGCAGCAGGAGAGGAGGAAGATGGTGGAGACGGGAGGGGAGGCGCGCCCCCTCCCCCTTTTAACGCCGCGCGGAGAGGAGAGAGAGACGGCCGCAGTCGCCTGCAGCCGCAGAGAAGATGCGGATCGCAGGTCTGCGCGCACAGGCGCGCAGACGAATATCCCGTGCGAGTATAACTGTTCGTCAGACGTCTGTAAACTATCCCGGACGTCTGGTCAGACGTCTGGATGTGATCCCAGACGTCTTTACAGACGTCTGGGCCACCTCCCAGACGTCTTAAAAGACGTCTGGGGTACGCGCTCGTTACAATATAACAAACTCAAAGGAAGTTTCGTCCCCGAAACTTGCGCCAACTAGGGTGCGGAAAAAGGATGTCCAAATAACCATAACAAACTCAAAGAGGACCGAAGCCGGTCCGAAAGGACGTACCCGCGAAAAGCTCTGGGTACCGCTCCCGCATTGCCGCCTCAGGCTCCCAGGTAGCCTCCTCGTACCGCTGGCTCCTCCACAAAACCTTTACCAGGGGTACTTGCTTTCGTCTCAACCTGCGGACGGCTCGGTCTAGGATCTGCACTGGCCGCTCGGGGTAGGTCAGGTCGTCGCTCACCTCGACGCTCTCGTGACTCAGTACGTGGCTGGGATCGGCTACGTACTTCCTGAGGTTGGACACGTGGAACACGTCGTGCACACCAGAAAGCTGCGGGGGAAGGGCAAGTCTGTAAGCAACGGGTCCAACCCGCTCCAGGACCTCGAAGGGCCCCACGAACCTCGGCGCGAGCTTCCCTCTCACCCCAAACCGCTGTAAGCCCTTCATGGGCGAAACACGAAGAAAGACGTGGTCCCCAACCTCGAACTGCACCTCTCTGCGTCTGCGATCTGCGTAGCTCTTCTGTCTGCTCCTGACAGTGCGGAGTCGTCTGTGGATCTGTTCAACTACCTCCTGACTCTGCCGGATCAACCTGGGGCCAACCTCCCACTTGGTCCCCACCTCAACCCAACTCAAGGGTGCCGTGCATTTCCGTCCGTACAGAGCCTCGTAGGGAGCCATGCCGATGCTCGAGTGATAACTGTTGTTGTATGCAAACTCTGCCAGGGGCAGGTGTTCCTCCCAAGAGCCCCTCCAGTCTAGTACACAGGCACGCAAAAGATCCTCAAGTGTCTGTATCGTGCGTTCCGACTGTCCGTCCGTCTGGGGGTGGTAAGCCGTGCTAAACCTCAACCTCGTCCCCAAAGCCTGCTGAAACTCAGCCCAAAACTGGGACGTAAAGCGGGTATCCCGGTCGGATACGATCTCCCGCGGAACTCCGTGTAGTCGCACCACATCACGGATGTACCTCTCTGCCAACTGTGCTGGTCCCAAAGTGACTCGGATCGGCAAGAATCGTGCCGTCTTCGTCAACCTATCCACTATTACCCAGACCGCGTCGTGTCCTCGCTGGGTAACAGGTAAACCCACCACCAAGTCCATGGTGATGCTCTCCCACTTCCACTCTGGCACTGGAAGCGGCTGAAGCGGCCCTGCAGGCCTCTGATGCTCGGCTTTCACCTGCTGGCACACTAAGCACTGCTGCACGAACTCACCCACATCCCGCTTCATCCCTCTCCACCAGAACTCGCGTCTCAAGTCATGGTACATTTTCGTGTTTCCGGGATGTATGGTGAATCTGGAACCATGTGCCTCAGTCAGGAGCTCTCTCAACAGCTCCTCGTCTCTGGGGACGCACAGCCGTCCCCTCAAGCGTAACACCTGGTCTGTGAAAGAGAAGTCCCCTGGGTCCCCTGACAGTACTCTGTCGCGCAAAGACTGCAAGTACGGATCGGCCATCTGTCCCGTGATGATGCGGTCTATCAACTCTGGTCTGGTCTGCCGTGTCACCGTCACTGCCCCACAGTATCCTCGTAACTCTAGAGGTCGCCAACTGCCCACCTCCTCCAAAAGGCTCCAACTCTGTAACTGTAGACTGGCCAAGCGTGCGGGCGCCTTACGGCTCAAGGCGTCAGCCACCACATTGGCCTTTCCCGGGTGGTAGGAGATGCTGCAGTCGTAGTCCTTCAGGAGCTCCAGCCAACGTCTCTGTCTCATGTTGAGCTCCTTCTGGTCAAAAAGATATCTGAGGCTCTTGTGATCTGTAAAAATCTCGAAGGTCTCACCGTACAAGTAATGCCTCCATGTCTTCAGCGCGAAGACAACAGCTGCCAACTCTAGGTCGTGGGTAGGGTAGGTATGCTCATGGGGCTTCAGTTGCCGCGAAGCGTAAGCGACCACGTGACCCCTCTGCATGAGCACACCTCCTAACCCCTGCAAGGAAGCGTCCGTGTACACAACGAACCCGCCACTACTGTCAGGAATGGTGAGCACAGGAGCCGAGGTCAACCTCTCCTTCAGCTCCAGAAAACACGCCTCACAGGCGTCTGTCCAAGTGAAAGGCACATCCTTCCGAGTCAACTGTGTCATAGGACGTGCAATCTGCGAAAACCCTCTGATGAACCGTCTGTAGTAACCTGCCAGTCCCAGGAAACTGCGAATCTCAGTGACTGAACGCGGTCTCTCCCACCTGAGCACTGCCTCGACCTTGGCGGGATCCACCGCCAGGCCGTCTCCAGAGATCACATGACCCAAAAAGGTCACCTCCCTCAACCATAACTCGCACTTGCTGTATTTGGCGTACAGCCTGCGTCGTCTCAGAGTGTCCAGAACCATCCGCAAGTGCTGTCCGTGCTGCGTCCGATCTCTAGAATAGATGAGTACATCATCGATGAAAACCACCACAAACTGGTCCAAGTACGGTCTGAACACCCGGTTCATCAGGTCCATGAAAGCAGCGGGGGCATTGGTCAGCCCAAACGGCATGACCAAAAACTCGTAGTGTCCGTACCGGGTGCGGAAAGCTGTCTTGGAGACGTCGGTCTCCCTGATCCTCAACTGGTGGTATCCAGACCTCAAGTCGATCTTGGAAAACACCGTGGCACCCCGCAACTGGTCAAACAAATCGTCAATCCTCGGCAGCGGATATCTGTTCTTGATGGTGACCCTATTCAGCTGTCGGTAGTCCACACAAAGGCGTAGGGTCCCATCCTTCTTCTTCACAAACAGTACCGGGGCTCCCCAGGGAGACGCACTGGGCCTCACGAAACCCTTCTCCAAAAGGTCCTGCAACTGGGACTTGAGCTCTCGCAACTCAAGCGGTGCCATCCTGTATGGCGCGGTGGAGATGGGGTTGGTCCCTGGTACTAGTGAGATCTCAAACTCGATCTCACGCTCGGGCGGTAGTCCTGGTAACTCGTCTGGAAACACGTCGGGGTACTCTCTGACCACCGGGATGCTCTGGAAGTCTGCCACGGGGCTGTGCTCTGCCACCACACAAGCTAAGAAGCCCTCACACCCCTGGCTCAAAAGTCTCGCCGCCCGAAGTGCCGAAATGCACCTGAAACCTCCGTCCACTGGCTGCCCGTGAAACTCGAAGGAAGGCAACTCCGGAATGGAGAAGACAATCTTCCTCTCAAAGCAGTCCACCAATGCGTGGTAAGCGGACAGCCAATCCATCCCCAGGATCACCCCAAAGTCCTCCATCTGTATCATAATCAGGTCAGCTGGCAGGCTGTGTCCCCCGATGCTGACCCCGCAACCCGTGTACACCTCCTCAGCTACAAACAGCTGACCACTCGGACCTCTGATTACGAACGGGTTCTCTAACAATGTATATTCCTGGTCCAAACTAACTGCGAAACTGTCTGCGACAAACGAGTGCGTAGCGCCGGAATCGAAAAGCGTGTAAACGAGTCTGCCAGAAACTGAAACCATACCTGCTACCACGGATCCCGAAGCTCTGGCGTCCCTGTGTGTTAGGGCGTTGATACGCCCCTCAGCTCTAGGTGCGGACGAAGCAGCCACACTCTGCGTCGGACGGGTAGGTGCTGGCCGGTACCCTCCTCGCGACTGCGGTCCTCCTCCTCGCGCCTGGAAACCGCGGCCTCCTGCGCGCCCTCCAGTGCTCTGCGCGGGAAGTATCTGCTGACCTCCTGCCCTAGATGGGCAGTCCCTCCTGACGTGGCCCGGCTGGCCACACTGGTAGCAGAGGGGAACCCGACTCCTGCCCTCAGTGAGTCCCTGCTGTCGGCTAGGCGGGGGTCCGGTGCTGGCGACTGGCCCCTGTCGAGGGCCCCTAAAGGCCACTGATGGCCCTACACAACGTGACGGCTCTCCTGCGGACGCCACGTGTCTCCGTGGAGTTCTCCTAACACGCCTGGTGTGGCGGCGGAAATCTCGTTCCACCACTAACTCCCCTGTCGTACGCTCGGAAGGGGGAGGGGGTAGCGACGTGGGTGGAAGCTGAAATTCTTCTCGAACCACCTCTCGAATCAGTTGGACGAGGTCCCGAGACGGTATACTCAGGAGAAGAGGAGGGGTAGTATGTATTCCAAGCCCGACATATCTGTCCCCCGGGCCCTGACCTCGGCCGCGCCTGCGGCCCACCCTCCTAGCTCCACGACGCGGCATCTCCTACAATGGAGACGCGAAACAAAAAGAAAAGCTTCTAAACAGACGGTACCTAACGAAACTTCTAAGAGCTCATGTCAAGAGATATGTTGTGGTGGCTACTCTAGCTATAAACATGTGAATTGGTTATTTTCTAGTCAGTTGATTCACTTCTCGGGACGACCTTGCTCTGATACCATCTTGTAACGACCCGGTTCCCGAGTCCCTACGAGACACGAGAACCGGACCGACTCGACTAATCCCAAGACCCAGTCGTCCAACGAGGAAGTAACCAAAAGACAGTAAAATAAACCACATTCAGCATGAATATAACTAACAGTAAAAAGTACAGCAGTAAGGAAAGAAACTACTACAGTAGGCACCACCACAACAGTAAAACAACATTTATCATATAACAAAAACTGCAGGTAAGGAAGGTACAGCGGAAACAAAACTACTCACTAGAACAGAAACAAAAGAAGGTACAAAGCTGTGGCAACTCTACTGGACCCTACTCGGCCCAGCGTCCTCTGCAGCCGCCGACCCTGGCTGCTCAACACCTGGTCCTGAAAAAGGTAACGAGTGTAACACGTCAGCAAAACGCTGAGTAGAGTGGCAAACTAACTAAAGGCAACAGTAGAGTGTACAGTAGCTGTTATGTTCTATTACTTCCTTTATTTACATCTTTCAATTTTTCTCACTATTTCATTTACTTCTCAGATCCTTTACTTGATCTCGAATGTCCTCGTGGGACGATCTTGATTGCAGTCTTTTCCAACAGTAGAAGTAGCACGTGGTGCTCTCCTGGCCGGGAGAGTCCCCCGTGGTGATCCTACCCTCAGTCAACCACCCCAAGGTCACTGACAGACGTAACGGTGACTACGGCACGCGCGATAAACGCACAGGTAGCTAGCCCGTACTGGCACGCGGTCAGTCGTTTCCGTTAACGGGTGCGCCCAAAGCACAGCACGGAACCAGGGCAGAGCCCTCTCAGTAACAGGGGTCCAGCCCCTCCACAGTAACCAAACCGGGGCCTTGCCCCTCCACAGTCCGCGCACCCTCGTCTGACTACCCTGGTTTGCCCTAGTGGGCCTAACAAGTCGGTGAAGGAGGCTAGCAGAACCCCGGGGCCCGTGGGGTAGCTAGTACTCTCCTAACACTACTAGCTCTCCTCGGTACTACGTACACGAGGGCCAACAAGTCGGTACAGAGCGGCCAAGCCTAACCCCGGGTCCCTGGGGCGGCTGGCCCCACTCTGCACTAAAATAGGTACAGGTACTTCCCTTGGTACTGCGTACCCAAGAGACAGTACAAACTACATCTCAGTTCCATTCCTTTTCTTTCCAGGAGTTCCACTCCTAATTCCCCGTAGGGTTCCAGCTCTTTATCTCAGAACATCATATGTTTCACTTTCCAGATTCACGTTCTCACATTCCATGATCTCAACATGATTCTCTATGCATAACAGGCAGCTGTTAATTAAATTTACAGGCAGCTTTATATATTCCTTTCCATTTTTCCAAGACTGCAGTAATGTACATTCCACTAGTTTTTCCATCCTAGGATTCATGCCATATCCTAGGATCTATCATACAATCTAGTTTTTCCGGCCCTAGGATTCATGCAACACCTAGGAGCTATCATTCCATATATTTCTCATTCCTAGGATTCATGCAATGCCCTAGGTTCTAGTTATGGTTCCATACTTTAACAGATTTTATTAATACATAAAACCACTCTACCAGGTACAACGGAAGTAATGGGGGCGTGGTCGGGAATCCCGCGCGCCTCCGTGACTCTCAAGATGGCAACCGAACGAGGTCCTATCACAAGGATCAAACACAAGGAGTGTCTCAAAACAGTGTATAGCTACTGTAGGCGGGTAGAGGAATAAATTCTGAATCGAACGCAACTCGAATCGTGGAAGACGGAGCCCAAACGGGCCCTAAACGGGTCGAGAAAGACAATACTGTGCAAAATCAGACGTCTGGAACTCCTTCCAGACGTCTTAAACGGTGGATCAGAGAATTACCTGTTCGGCGTGGTTCCCCGGACGTCCAGAAGTCTGTGGCGACGTCTCTCCTAGATCCCAGACGTCCGATGGTCTCTCCGGACGTCTGGAGGTCACTCCCGCCGTCTGGTCCAACTTCCAGACGTCGGATTCGCAAAGGATGACGAATCCGAACACCTGCGCACAGCCAACCCTCCTCCTTCAGTACGGCCAGTCGACAAAAGAAGAAGGAGAAAGCGGAACTCACCTTTCAGACGTCTGTATGATCACACAGACGTCGACCTTGCCGTCTGGATATCAGTCCAGACGTCTGATTCTGGAGATTTTTCCAGAATCAGAACCTCGCTCGGCCTCCGCTCGCGACGCCGCCCGCGTCGCACCTCGCGCGTCCGCTGCTCCGCCCGCAGCAGGTCCCTCTTCGCGACGCTCTGCGCCCCCTGCGCCCTCCGCCGGCCGGCCAAGCCGCTCCCGGCGAGCTCGCCCTCACGGCAGAGCCCTGCCCTCGCACGCCGCAGCTCCTCCGCGCCTTCTGCTGCGCCGCTGCCGCTGCGCCCTCGCGTCCGCTCGCTCCGCCCGCAGCAGGAGAGGAGGAAGATGGTGGAGACGGGAGGGGAGGCGCGCCCCCTCCCCCTTTTAACGCCGCGCGGAGAGGAGAGAGAGACGGCCGCAGTCGCCTGCAGCCGCAGAGAAGATGCGGATCGCAGGTCTGCGCGCACAGGCGCGCAGACGAATATCCCGTGCGAGTATAACTGTTCGTCAGACGTCTGTAAACTATCCCGGACGTCTGGTCAGACGTCTGGATGTGATCCCAGACGTCTTTACAGACGTCTGGGCCACCTCCCAGACGTCTTAAAAGACGTCTGGGGTACGCGCTCGTTACAGAAATGATATCGCTCTGTCCCCTAACCACAAAAAGAAAAAATTAACCTATAATTTATACAATCTAACCTAAATGCATGATGATGCATACAATATTTATAATGACGAGTGCTTCTATAACACTAGAAACATGTATAAATAGACATTTTAGGTCAATTAGATGTATGCACATTAGTAATCCTTTTCCTTCTCAAAAAAATAAAAAAATAAAAACCCTTCCCTAAACCCTACTCCTAACTCCTTTCCAACTACTTATCCTAGCCTATCTTCTATCCTAATTTGGATATCACCTTTACATATTTAATTACCTATTTTTAGACATCCAAAACCAATATGATTTGCCACCCTTAGATCCACATCCTAGGGTCCTAACTAGTTGACCTAATTATCCTATCCTTATCTAAAAAGCCTAAACAAATCCTACCTTATCCCTTAGGTGGTGCCACATATCCCTTAGAAAACCCTTAGGAGCCTCCCACTTTAGGTGCCTTATCTCCATCCTTTGATGATGATCCTAAGGCCTAGATTAATCCTAGCAAAACCTTATCCGAATCCCTACCTAACTATATCTTATCCTACCACATCATCACATTGAATCACAACCACCTAACCAAGATCCAAAGGCCCACAATCATCCCTAAGGGGCCACCATAAACCTTAAGTGCCCCCCGCACTGATTTAATTTGATCCCTTCATCATTCTCTCAAAGCCATCCTAGCCCTCCATTATTTCCAACAACACCTAACCTACCCTATCCACCCATCTCTTAATCATAACATTTGATTTCTAACCAATCAATCCTACCC
Organism: Thalassia testudinum; assembly: GCA_037157565.1. NCBI lineage: Eukaryota > Viridiplantae > Streptophyta > Magnoliopsida > Alismatales > Hydrocharitaceae > Thalassia > Thalassia testudinum. The sequence continues at coordinate 14,477,068 of JAZHRO010000015.1, read as the reverse complement.
TTTCATTCCAAGATAGAAAAGCTCTATAAATACCCTAGTACACACCCCCTTCTGAGTCATTCAGATCTCCATAGTCTCTCCGTCTCATAACTCGAAGAAGCCTTCTACTCCACGCCACCTTTGGTATGGATGCTTTGGGTGCGTCTTCACCTCCGTTTCCGTCATTGTCTCCACCTCTGCACTCTCTTCAATTTTAATTAGACTTAGTTGCATTTTAATTCTAGTTCTAGTTACAATTTATTTCTAGTTGTTTTCTTTATTCTAATTCTAGTTGTAATCCTTCTTCTAGTAGATGTAAGCTGGATATTCTCCTATCAATAAAAGTTTAGTTTTGATTTCATATTCCTTGTCTCTTTTATTCTATTTGATTGCTCTTATTTGCTTTAGTACAATTTGCTTTTGTATTTCCTTTTATAGTTAGGTTTTGATTCTTGTACTTTTTCAGCATTCTGTAATTGTAACTAGTTTCTCTTATCTCATATCATATTCAATTTCATATTCAAAAATACCAAAAAAATTACAAATCAAAAAATACCAAAACTATTTCTCATCGAGCATTTTGAAAGAGATAGTTAACTCCACAAGCCTTCCTACAAATGACTCGGACTCCCGATTTCTACTTTGAAAACTTTTTGAGTTTGGTTTTTACAAATTTAAAACAATCCCTAAGGAATTGTTCGAATTTTAATTATTTGTCTACTAATCCAAATTGACTGAAATCACTTGAATTGGATTTCTGATCAAGTTGCTGAACTCTAAAAGAATTTGGGAATTTTTGGGCACCCTACGCTATTTGATTCATGGAAAACATTGATTAGGGGTCTTTTCTAATGCTGAGACCTCGGTGCATTATAAATTTTGGGAAAATTGTTTAAAAGGTCTGAAATTTTTGAAAAAAATATTTTTGTGTGCCTAAATTGAGTGATAGCTAGTAGCCATTGATTGTTGTGATTGGGTCGCACCACTAATCGATCTGAAATTGATTCATCTAGTAGAAGTTGCATGTACTAGGGTTTGGATTCTAAGGTTGGCTAGGTAACCACATTCTTGAGCCTTAAAGGATATATATATATATACATGTCCTTGCAAAACTTTGTGTGCCTACCAAAACATGTTTGAATCTACTGAGGATCAAATCCTAAAACTCACTAAACAAGCCTTAATCATAAAAGTGTTTTATTAAAAAGTCCTATTTGTGAACTCTCTGATTGCGTACATACATTTTGAATTGGTAATTAAGGGAAACATCCCCCCTAATGCTCATCACATTCCAAGTGCGCTACAATCCTAGCCCTATAAAATAAAGTAGATGTGCCCTAAGCAGGACTAATTGATTTCTTAGTAACTTAAAGTTAGATTGGACCTGAATATGACCTTTTTTACTTGAATCAACCAATCACAAGAAAGGTTGGTGCAGTAACCACATTAACCTCTAGGGTGTTCCGATATGCAGGGTGTGATAAGAGGTCATACCTTTCTAGCCAACTAAGCAATTCAAGCATTGGTTTGACTCAATTGTACTTTGGGGTGCTAATATTAGGTCAATTAAGGCATACACTTTAAAGCTAGATTGGTTACTTGTATTCTTTGGGTGGGTGTTTCTCTCATATGTTTACCCCTTATCCCCTGTAATCTTTTTGGTTTATTCAAGGGAGGAGATCCTTGAACTTGGAATTAATCCCACCTTTAGGAATCCTAGAAGAATTTCATCCATACTCAAAGAAAATTGCAAAAAATATAAATGTTCATTGTAGTGTGATTTTATGAGGTCAAAATAATAACTAGAACTCTGGTGAGTCTTGGGTTGAACTCAGGAAAGTGTAGTATTGTATCTAATCTAAATGCGAAAACACGAAATGAAATATGAACTAACTAATTTTTTTGGTATTTTGAACAAAGAGGAGATGAGAAGGAAAACCAATCACAAGATAAATATAGAAGGGGGTGAGAAGCACGGATTGCAAGATAAGATAACTTGGAAATAAAACTTTATCTTACTAGAACAAGAGTCAACTATTACAACTAGAACTAGAAAGCTAGAAAATAGAAAATAAGAGATGAAGTAGAAATCAGAGATTGGAACATAGGCTGTAGTCGTAGTCACCTTGAAACAAAGTTCAAGTTGAGGAAGAAAGTCTGAAGTAGGTGAGGAGGACGACAATAGGTTGATGGTGAGGTAGAAGGTGGCGTGGAGATGGATACTTCTTCTAATGGAGGAAGGTGGTGAGAAGATCTATATAGGAAGGTGTTTAGTCGGGCTAAATCGGGGATTAAAAAGTGTTGCGTTGTAGTACAGTCGAAATAGCGTTCAAAACAGATATAGTTTTATTACTAAAAAATGTTCCGAGGTCGAACACAGGGAGCAAATGGAATTCACACACTAGTCTAGACAATAAATGCAAATTGAACACAAAATATTACTCAAAAACTAATTAGGAATGTAAAGCATGAGTATATGAAGAGTAAAAATAATTGTAGACAAAATAGTAGTTACTCAAATAGACTAAAGAAGGAAATATAAATTCAGACGTCTAATTTTAAAATCAGACGTCTTAAATGACTTGTGCTACAGTTCTTCTCCTTTTCTTCTTCTGATCTCTTTCTTTGATTTCTCTTTTCTTCTTTTTCTTCTTCTTTACTTCTTCTTCTTTGGCCCTTCTCTTCTTTTTCCTTTGCCTTTGTGAGCCCTCTCTTCTTCTTTCTCTTTTTTCTTTCCGTAGCTTTCTTTGTCTTCTCCTTCCTTCTTCTTCTCTTTCTCTGCCTCTTGCCTTTGGCCTTCTCTGAGGTCCACTTTCTCTTCTTCTACCTGACCTCCTCTTCTTCCTCTGAATCCGACTAAATGTCGGAGCCAAACTCTCCAGGGCAAAAGCCCCCCTAACCCCGCACAGCTCTCCTCTCTCCTTCTCTCTTTCTATTTCGCTCTCCCAGAGCCTTTGCCGGTCAGGTAATCGGATCTATCGCATACCCGGGTCTAGGCTCATCGGTGTGTGTGGTGAGCAAGGAGTGAAGTCAGGTCGGGTAGTCGGGTTGGCCAGGTCCACGTGGGCAGTGCTGCGGACAAGTTCGGTGAAGGGGGGAGGAGGACCCCATCCTCAGTGTTGGAGGCGAAGAGCCTACAACACTTTTTCACTTTATGTAGGCATGGGTGTCTTCTCGTTTCTGAGGTGGGACTAAATGTCCCACCTATCTTTCACGCACACAGTAGCAGGTGCATAGCCAAATTGGCGAGGCTGCGACTGCTAGAGCCTTCGCTTGAGGGCTTGGAACCGTGCACGCCTCTATTCCGCACAACCTGGGACCGAAGCCTGGGCGTAGCAAGGCCTAGAGCGGCTTGAAGCTTGCTTCAAGCTCAGTAGCAATGGCAGACGAGGCTTGATACCTGAAATCAAGAGAACGGCCTTTCAGCCACGTCAAATCATTCAGGGAGCGTCGTCGGAGCACAGCAGATGTGATGGGAGTGGTTGCGTGGAGCGAGGGTGGCTATAGTGGTGTGCCTAGGGCGTACTGTGTGCGTGTGAGTGGGTGTGTTCTGTGAGGTGTTTGGGTGGTCGATGGAGTGATTGGAGTGAGGGGAAATGATCAGGGAGTTGCAGTGAAGGTTGTAGGGTGGTCGGCGAGGTGGATGGAGATGCGTAGCGATGGGAACACCTCGCCGGAGGTATCGCTGGAGATGGAGGAGGTGACGTGGTTAGTGGCATCGGTGGTTGATTTTGGGAAAGAGAGGGAAAGAAAGTGGGGAAGATAGGGAGCCTAAAAACCTACTTCTCAGGGATGAAAGGGAAGGGAATCCCACACCGGTATGGTTGCCGGACATGGGGAAGACGAAACCTCCGTAGAAGAGGCGACAGTGAAGACGGGGTAGGGACGACGTCGGCAGGTATTGCGCGATGTTGAGGACGGTGGTGGAAATAACCCGGCCACTGGTATTGTGGTTGGGCGACGAGAGAGCTAGGGAGAAACCGCTAGAGCTTATGGAGGGTTGCGGTCGGAGGGGAGAGAAGAATAGGGGGGAAACTGACTCAATTTCAAGCTGGAAGAATGCGGTTGGATCTGGGGCTTCTTTTATAGGTCATTGGAGAGGGATTTGTGCTTGGAAACCAAGCTTCCAAGCAAGGAAAGCTCATTGGAGAAGAAAGCTCTGAAGAGACCCAAATCTTTCATGCGTTCACATGAGAGATCGGGAAAGATTCAAAGCTCCTTAATGGGTTCAGATTGACGGGAATTTCCCAGAGAATCTCCCTTCCAATTTTGGAAGGGATTCTCCAAGTAATCAAGGAGATCTTCTCTATTAAAGGTCGTCGGAGTAGGATTCCTCTGTGATAATGGTGGAGAGACCTCCTTGTGAAGATGATGAGAAAGTTAGGGGGCTATTTTGTAAGGATTTTTGAAAGTTAGGGTTAAAAATGTAATCAGACAGGACCTTTTTGCAAACTAGGTCAAGATGAGTTCCCCTTAGGTCTAAATTTTGGTACAAACCTAATTTGGACCTAAGGAATCCAATGGTGAAGTTGGATTTTGGGTTTGACTATGTTTGACTATGTAATTTATGCAAAAATCTAAATTAGGGCAAATGTCTGTCTGAGACTCCAATTTAGGTCAAGATGGGTTCCAATGGCCAAATTGAAGGTACTATACCCTAGAGAATATTTTTCTATGATTTTTAGAGGGTTTAAGTGAATTTTATCCTGACCAGAACCTTGGTTAATCAAGTGGGTCTGTTTTTAGGGTTTCAAGAGTCATTTAATTCCTAGAACATACATAAACCCTTTTCTGTCAAATCCAACCCACTTGTTATCTTATTAAGACCATTTGACCTTTTTTTGGCCCTTGAGAAAACCCGTGGTTGTATTGCATTGGTAAAATTACAGTTTTAACCCTAGTTTCTTATTTTTCTCTAAGAAAAGTTATGCAGTGAATTATGACCTTTAGTTGGTTATGTAAGAGCATTTATTCTTTCAATTGGATCAAAATGAGCTAATTATGGCTCATGATGGTGTTCCCATCAGAAGGCTTGATGGAGGGTAGTGAGAGAGAAGAACTAAATTAAACTAAGGTAGCCTCAAAAAAGGAGGGGGGCATGCATGGTTCTTTTATAGAGGGGTTAGAAGCTTCCTATTGGTGGATCCAAGTTGCCTTGGATCAAGGCATTGGAAGGCTAAGGTTTGGTCTCTTAAAATCAAGGGTTTATATTTAAACTTAAGGTATAAGGACAGGTCTCTTTTTTTGGAACCTAAGGAAGGGCTAGAATTAATTTGGTAGGATGATAAGTGGCCTAGATTCATCTAAAGGTGGTGGCTACAAGGTGGGTTTAGGTTTTTAAGTTGGATGGCCATGTGGTGGTCTATGGAGGGCCCTTGGATCTAAATGGATGATTAAGATTTAGGATAAGGATATTCTTTTTAAAAAAAAAAGATTTAGGCTAAGGATAAGGCTAGTTAATTTAAAGTTTTTGGAAAGGGCTAGGATAGGATCTAAGGGGGATTTTTAGGGGCCTTAGGATATGGATCTAAGGGTCTAGGATGTCCCTATTTTGGATGGCTAAGAGGTGGCGACTACACCAGAGGATAGGGTTTATGGTTTAGGGTTTTGTGTTAGGGGATTTAAGAGTAGGTGTTTTAAGGAGATAAGGCAAATGGTGGTTTTAGTCAATATGGTTGGCCATCCCTATTAGATCTCTAAGTAGTCTCACGATTGGTCAAAATAGGTTGGGAAGTAGGTTAGGTTATTGGGGCTAGGGTTAGGAGAAATTGGGTTCCTAATTGGGCTAGGTCTGAGGTTAATTAGGCTAGGGTTTAATTGGGTTAGCCTCCTTACATAAGTGAGCTCAATTTTAACTCTCCATTCTACAAGGCTCTGATTTGATCCAAACTTTGTACCTGCACATATTCAAACAAGGACATTAAGGTACCAGATATAGATAAGGGAAAAATTGCATAAAAATCCAAAAGAATTCAATACTTACAAAATGCAGCTAAGTGACTAATCTAGCCTAACTAAATGCATTGTGACCTAATTCACCCTCAAGCTACCATTAGTTAGGTATAATTAATGTTAATAAATACAGAAATATCACATCCCCATCCACACAATCCGCTTTTATGGCCCACTCTAGCCATAAAGAGGATAATCAAGGTGAGGATATCTCACTTGGGGATAATCCTATAGTTGCACCCCAAGCATAGATTATAAGGGGAACACCATGATAAACTGATCAACACTATCCTTAAGGCTTTCTAGAGATCTCAGAACTCGACTAAGCTTAAACCACTTAGGGACTTCTATAATCCCACTAAGACTCAACCTGAAGGCTACTATAGGATTCCTTACACAGAGGATAATTTTGAGCTTAAATCGAACATCATCAACCTTATCCCTCACTTCCATGGGAATAACACCGATGATCCTTTCTAGCACTTAGAAGAGCTCTTAAACATGGGAAGGACCTTTGGACTCTAGAACATGAATGAGGATACCTTGATGATGAAGACGTTCTCATTTTCACTAAAGGATAAGGCTGCACAATGGCTTAGAATTATAGGTAATCCTATCCACACTTAGGAGGAGTTGCTTTTATTAAGTTCTTTCCCATAGGAAAGACCAATGACCTTAGATGAGTCATAACCACTTTTACTCAAAACCCAAGCGAGTAGATCCATGAGGCATGGGAGATGTTTATTGATCTGACAAGAAAATGTCCCTATTATGAGGTACCTAAGAGTCATCTAGCCTAGATCTTTTATCATGGACTTAATGATAACCATAGGAATTTTGTTGATGCATCCATGGCCATGTTGCATGTGGAGGAAATTTCCTAAGTAAAGATGAGGATGGGGCATTTGAATTATTTAAGAATATGAGTGAGAACTCCCTGAATAATGCATCCATGGCCACCTTTAACAAATCAAATCAACCCAAGAGCGGAGTATATGAGGTTCAACCTAATTCTAGTGCGGTTGATTTGGAGATCATAGCTAAGAGGTTGGATAAGTTGGAACTTGTTGGGAAGAGTGTGAAGAATCTGGACAAGAAGCTAGATAGTATTATCCAATGTAGAAACCCCTTAGGATCTACATCCTTTACCAATCCTCTGAAGCAAGGGACCTCTACACTTCTCACTCACACACAACCTACACCAAGTAGAGAAGCGGTCAATTAGGTGCACAATATGACTATGGCTTAGCCCATGAGCCCTTTGTACTTGGACCAGACCCAATCTAGATTCCAAGGAAGCACCTTGACTCCCTTGATAGATACATATTTTATAGTGGTAACTTGTCTATTTTATGCTAAGTACCTAGTTAGTTTGGTGCATATGGCTTGAAAATATTACATTACAGTCATGCATGCATATTTATGTCATATAAATATTTTATATCTAATTAGTATCTAATTAAAAGTCTTTTGAACAATGTAGGAGTGAGTGGTGAAGATTAAATAGCTTAGAATAAAGCTAGGAAGCTAGTAGAGCTTGGAGTGATATGAAGCTCAAAAGAAATAAAGACAAGGAAGAAAAAAGGATGAGAGGACATGTGTCACCTCCTAAAACCCTCCTACTCTTAGCCTCCTATGACAACCTACTCCACCAAATAGTCCTTGACCTAAGCCTACCTATTTTAGAAAACTTAAACATATTTAATCTAAACCCTACACACTTGATCCTATGGCCTACACCACTTTTCCTAAAGAACTTATCCTCTCTTTGGTTAGCCACAAGAACATATCCACCTTATGTGTGGTCGGCCATGTTGCTTAATGCCTAAAGAAGGTGGCTGGCCACTATAGCCCCTCATCCACTATCTAAACCATATCCTAAGGTCCCACTTAAACCCCCTTAGCTGAACCTTATCTAGCCTCCTTAGGACTCCAAAAAACCTAGAACCTATCCTCTCCTAAAAATCCTAAGTTAGAACATATCTCCTAGAACCTAATCTCCACCTTCCAAAACACATCCTAAGGCCCTAATACCATGCACATAATCGGCCATATATAGCTTCCTTAGGAAGCTATATGGCTGGCCACCCTTCACACACACACACTCCCTTGGATGTACATCCAAGGGTCCACATATCCCTTAGGTTGTTGGCCTTCCTTAAGCCCTTAGATCTAGATCCTACAACATACATTTATTTCCAATCTCTATAAAAACACACCTACACCATCCCTTAGGGAATTAACTCCTCCACCACCATCTCTACCTTATATTCATCCACCACCTCCACGCCTTCCTAATTAGACTAGAAGAAACCCTAGCCGTCCTCCTTGTAGGTTCCTCCTCCATTAGAGTTCTTCCATGGCACCTTCAAGTCCTCTTCTTCCGAATCTCTCCATCTACTCCAACGTTGTCGACAGATCTCTGCACCACCATGACTCCACTTCGAATCACCATCTTCTACCTCTTTATTTTCTTCTCACTTTTAGATTTAATCTAGTTGTTAGAATAGTTCTAGTAGTCAATTTATTTCTTTGCAAAAACTTTATTTGTAATCATTCCTCTGTATTGAAATAAAATAATTGATTTCTCTATCCCTTTCTCTCTTTCACTCTCTATTTCTCTATTTTTATTTTTCTTATAGCTGGTTCATATTTGCTTTCATTTACAAAAATACAAAAATGGAAAAAAAAACATACTTAAGCTCCTTTTATTTGTCTCATCGTGTTCGACCCAAACTCCCAAATCCAGTTATGTTATAACTGTTAGTGATTTTATGCTATGCAATGAATGGATTTTAAAATAAGTGTAGAACCATTATCATCCCTTAACATTTGATTTTGGTGATTTATCACTTGCATACTTAGCCTATGAGGATGCTAGTGTTGTCTAAGGGTATGGAAGGAAAAGTCTATACTCTAACACTTATAACCTTGGATGGAGAAATCAACTGGACTTTCCTAGTCAACCTAGAAACCTGCTCAAAATCTTAACTCGAGTAGACTAGCTAATAATCCTTCCTCCTTTGGATAGACTTAGACTAGAAGGCAGAATCCAAATCCCACCTTGATGGTAACACCATCATCCTCTATATTAAGCTCAAATTGGCTAATTTCATAGGATAAATTCACCTAATTAAACTATTAAAGGGTATAAATTAGTCATGTCTGAATTCATTAAGGATGGCAATTAAATCAGGTAATTTTGCTATTTTAATAGAAAAATACTAGTGCAGATTAACTAAGAGGTAAATTTACACTCAATTTAAGGTCAACTAATCTTAAATTCTAAATAAGTGAACTTGCATGAACTGACTTAGGGTTCGTAATTTCAACCTCACTTTAATTCAAGGGATTCTCAACAAAATAAATGTAATATAAACCTTCTAAAAATCATTGAAAAATATTCCCTAAGGTTTAAAGTGTCTAATTTTATAAAAGGAACCCAAATTTACCTAAGTTAAAGACCAAGGTTAACGCTTATTACATTTTGGCTTAAATTTTAAAATTGACATATCAAACTACACCAAAACCTAAAGTTGATGTCACCGTTAGATTCCTTGGGTCCTAATTAGGTTACCCTAAAACCTTGAGGCCTTTTTGACTTCATGTTGACCTACTTTGCATTTAAGTCCCATGTTGACGTCATGATGACGTTAGCATCTCCATCTTCTTCAGAAGCTCGAAGAAGATTCTCGTGCACGTACCATCGTGTTTTCAAGGATCTTAATCTCTCAAATTACTCAATGAAATTCCTCAAATTTTGGTTGAATCCTTCTCCATTCAAATCGTGCACCTTGGCACGGCTTCCAGCTCTTAATTCCTTCTCTGGAGCTCGCAAATCTTAGTCAAATTCTTAGCAAAGTAGGTATGTGAATCAACTAATTTGAGGATGATTTCTTGCCTCAATTGTGGAGGATAACATTCTATAAAGCCTCGCCGAGACTCCACTGATTCAAATCGTCCAGATTTTGAGCACAAATCCCCCCTTCTTCTTCTTGCCTGATGCGCCACCATTGACGGACCTTGGAGCTCTTTGACCTCGTTCCTCACTGTTGCTCGCCATCAACCGAGTGGAGGAACTTCTTCCTCGTACTTCCCTGAAGCTTTACCACAAGCTTTGGCCCTCACAACACCTTCTATCGCTCCAATTCACCTCCTCTTTCACTTGGAAGCCTATCAACACCCTAGGTTATCTCTCTCCTTTCTATCCAATTTGCTTAGGACCTTTGTTTACTTTAGATAACTTTAGCTTTAGGAGCACTCAATTAGCATTTTCATAGCCTGTGTTACACTCCACCTTTACCATTAGAAGCTTTGCAAAGCTTCTTCGCCACACCTTCACACACGTCCACACACCCAATCACTTAAGGGCTTTGCTTCAGGGTGAACCCTTGAAGCTTTTGGATCTAACACGAGGCCGAAAGACCTCATATTTTGCCTATAGGATCTCATCGGAGTTCATTGTCTTCTTCGTCTCCGATGATCAATTCCAACGTTTCTGTTGACGCAACCTCTTATTCGCTACCATTTGAACAGTAGGAGGACTCCGGTGACCACCCTCCACCCTTCACCGGGAAATCGAATGGCTAGATCGTCTTGCTGCACTATCTTTGACAAGCCTTTGATGAGGAAGACAAGTCTTAAAGGGTTGCTACTTCAGGACCATTTTGTAAACTTTTATTTATCTTTCAGGGTCTTTTTATAATTTTCCTTGAACCAATAAGGGCATATTCATGATTATTGATTCTCTAAGGGTTTTATTGCAATATGTTGTTCAAACATTATCGATTTTTATTTGTTTAATGGTTAATCATGTTTAATAATTCTTTATTATCACTAATTAAACATTGAATAATTACAAATGTTCTCAATTCTTAGTGCTTAATTTGCTTTGTTTTTTTTAAATCTTGCCCACCCTTTAGTCCCACATTGGTGGGAACAAACCTCACCGTACACCTTATTTAGAATTGTGTGCCCCTGCCTTGTCAGCCAGAAGCAGGGGGTTAGCTCCTTATAATGTACACACTCACCTACACAGACCCACTAGGGAGCAAGAGAGTAAGGCCCACTTGGGCAACCCACTAGGGCGATCTTGGTTAGACTGTAGCTTGACCTGTGCTGAACCTTTTTTGGTGTAGAGAGAAAAATCAAAAAGAAAGAAGAGTGTGTGTGCAAAGAAAGAAGAAGAAATAAGAGTGCAAGGTATAAAGAATGAAAGAGAAGAAGAGGATTAGGCTCAATTTCATTCTTTAAAATTGAAGATACGGAGTTAGCCCCACATTGTGGGATCGTGAGTTGTTTGAATGCTATATATCAATTCAAGTCTATAGCCCTCTCAGCCCCTAATATGGAGAGGGCTCCTCATAGGCATATATAAGCCTATACTTCTAAATAGCTATAGAGAGGAAGAGAGGCCCATTGGGTAGCCTAGTAGGGCATGGGGCCAAGAATGAAGGTTGGGTTTGATATGGATTTTACGTGATTTTCTAAATGTGGGTTTTTGTCATTAAGACGCGTAAAATCGATCAACTCTTAAATTTGTAAACCTAAATATCGTAAGTATCTAGGGTCATCTAAGGAGGTCAATTTGTTAGTCAAATAATTGGTTCTCTCTCTCGCTCTCTCAAATCGACACTTATATTTTTTGTATTTTTGATTTTGCGAATTTTTAGGGTTTTGAAATAATTGAGGCATGAAAAGATGAATTAACTATGCCTAAGTGATCAAGATAGAATCTACCTTTCTAAGATCACCCTAGGCAAGTGCGCCTAGGGTAATTAGAAAGGAGAAGTGAGTGCACTAAATCTTTAAAAGGAAGCACAAGAAATTAAAAGCATGGAAGTTGAAAAGCAACAATTGGATCTTTTATATTATTAGTAGAATAAAAGACAAGTTGCTGAATGCTTGCTACAAGGAAAACAAGATAACAACTAGCTAATACAAAATATAAAATAAAGATGAAGAAAAGCACTCCAAGTGGCGAAAGACTTTTGCTCCAAGTGTGGCAGCTCCCGCACTATGAAGAAAGCTCTGGTGCTCCTGGTATCCTCCTCTGCTCTTCCTTTAGCTCTCTCCTCAGGGTGGACATCCACCCTAGCTCCTCCTCCTCTGCCTGGCCGTCCCCTTAAGGTGAAGAACACCTTGGCTTGTCCAAGGTAGGTTGAAGGAGAAGTAGGCACCAAGGGAGCAAGGTTTGCTCCCTGAATCTCCTTCTCCTTGGCTCCTCCTTTGGATGTTGATGTAGGTAGACATAACTAGATAATAATGTTGCCAAGGGTGGTCTTTTTGGTGGTGGAATGGGGGGTATAAATAGGAAGGGAAGGAGGGGGGTTGGCATGGATTAATTGGATGGCTAGGATGGCTTTTGAAGGGTGGTTAAGGGATCCAATGGTGGAGATAAATGGCGCCAACTCAAAGGGTGTTGGAGGTGGTGGTTATGGGAATATACAGCCTTTGGTGGACGAGCATGGATGAAGGGAAGCCTTCATCTTGGCACTAGCCATGGGGCTTCTAGAAGGAGGGGATTTTGGAGGGAAAGTGGGGGGTGGAGATGGGCTTTAGGCTTAGGTGTAGGGTGGAGATACATAGGTTTTTGGAGGGAAAATGGTGGTGCCAAAAGGAGGTGGTTATGGGGGTTTTTGCGCCACTTTTTTGGTGGCTTTTGGAGGTGGAGATGGGGTGAAGGGATGTCTGTTGGTTGGCACCAAAAATAAAGTAGGAGTAGGTGGAGCTAGGTGGACTTAAGTAGGGTTGAAGTTGAGGCTTATGTAGGTGGTTAGGTTGGATGGCCATGGAGGGAGCTAGGGAGAGCTAAGCTAAGTTAGCTAAGCTAGCTTAGCTAGTAAAGTAGTGGCGGAAGGAGTAGAGGAGTTATGGTTTGCTGAGGTGGAGCTGAAGTGGAGATGCATTGGAGCTTACTGGAACTGATTGCTGTTGTAGAGAGCTAAAGTTGAGCTCAATAGCTAGCTTAGCTAGCTAGTTCTTTGCTAGCTACCAAGCCAAGCTAGGTTGAGCTGGTTTTCTTCTGAGTTGAGCTAAGGTGAGTTGGAGCTGGTCTTCCCGACGACTACCTAGCTAGCTAAGGTAGCTAGCTTAGGTCAAGTAGCTTAGCTCAACCAAGTTGAGTTGAGTTGAGTCTTTGGGAGTTGGAGTTGAGCTGACCTGATGTAATGACCCGATTCCCGAGTCCCTACGAGACACGAGAACCGGGTCGTTACAAGGTGGTATCAGAGCAAGGTCGTCCCGAGAAGTGAATCAATTGACTGGAAAATAACCAATTCACATGTTTATAACTAGAGTAGCCACCACAACCTATCTCTTGACATGAGCTCTTAGAAGTTTCGTTAGATACCATCTGTTTTGACGTTTTTTTTTTCCGTTTTGTTTCGTGTCTCCTTACAGGAGATGCCTCATCACGGGACTGGCGAGACTGGCCGCGGGTGCGGCCGAGGACGAGGTCGGCGAGGTGGACGTGCTGTTGTTGATGTCTCGGTGGACCAACCACCACTCCCGGGCATCCAGGCCCAGGACCTCGCCAGACTGATACGGGACATTGTACGAGAGGAGCTCCACCCACCGCCCCGAGCACCTCCTCCTGGGGCTGCAGAAGGGGGAGTCCTCTGTGGGACCACGCGACGGACACGGCACTGGACACGAGGGAGGGGATGGGCCGCTGCCGCCTCCACCTTCCTCCGACACTTCTGTACACGAGGCACCTTCGCCTGGAGGTGCACCAGCACCTCCCCTACGGCGCCACTTTGAGCTTTTCGGACAGTTCCGGAAGCTGAAGCCCCCCTCCTTCAAGGGGGATGAGGACCTGACCGAGGCAGAGGACTGGCTTGAGCAGCTAGAGAAGATCTTCGACACCCTTCGCCCCCCAGTGGAGTGCCGCATGGCCTTTGCCACGTACCAGCTGGAGAGTGCGGCACACCGGTGGTGGAGGGTGGTCCGGGGATAGGAGAGGGATGAGCCGACGTGGGACCAGTTCGTCACCCTCTTCTGCGAGTAGTACTTTCCCCAGACGTGGCAGGACCAGAGGAGGCGGGAGTTCCACACTCTCCGCCAAGGGACGATGACTGTGAGCGCGTACCGCACGCGTTTCTTGGAGCTGTCCCGCTTTGCAGCGACAGCGGTAGCCACTGAGGAGGAGCGCCTTTGGAGGTTCACCGAGGGGCTCCGGCCTGCGATCCAGGGGTATGTCAAACCCCTGAAGTTGCCTACGTTTTCGAGGGTGGTAGAGGCAGCTATGACTTACAAGGAGACCAACCCGTCCGCACGAGACACCGACGGCGGGCGGAAGAGGCCCTTTCAGCCAGACTTTTCACAGGGTTGGCGAGAACGGAGACACGTGGCGTCCGCAGGAGAGCCGTCACGTTGTGTAGGGCCATCAGTGGCCTTTGGGGGCACTCGACAGGGGCCAGTCGCCAGCACCGGACCCCCGCCTAGCCGACAGCAGGGACCCACTGAGGGCGGGAGTCGGGTTCCCCTCTGCTACCAGTGTGGCCAGCCGGGCCACGTCAGGAGGGACTGCCCATCTAGGGCAGGGGGTCAGCAGATACTCCCCGCGCAGAGCACTGGAGGGCGCGCAGGAGGCCGTGGTTCCCAGGCGCGAGGAGGAGGACAGCAGTCGCGAGGAGGGTACCGGCCAGCACCTACCCGTCCGACGTAGAGTGTGGCTGCTTCGTCCGCACCTAGAGCTGAGGGGCGTATCAACGCCCTCACACACAGGGACGCCAGAGCTTCGGGATCGGTGGTAGCAGGTATGGTTTCAGTTTCTGGCAGACTCGTTTACACGCTTTTCGATTCCGGCCCTACGCACTCGTTTGTCGTAGCCAGTTTCGCAGTTAGTTTGGACCAGGATTATACACTGTTAGAGAATCCATTCGTAATCAGAGGTCTGAGTGGCCAGCTGTTTGTAGCTGAGGAGGTGTACACGGATTGCGAGGTCAGCGTCGGAGGACATAGCCTACCAGCTGACCTGATTATGATCCAGATGGAGGACTTTGGAGTGATTCTGGGGATGGATTGGTTGTCCGCTTACCACGCCTTGGTGGACTATTTTGAGAGGAAGATTGTCTTCTCCATTCCGGAGTTGCCTTCTTTCGAGTTTCACGGACAGCCAGTGGACGGAGGTTTCAGGTGCATTTCGGCACTTCGGGCGGCGAGACTTTTGAGCCAGGGGTGTGAGGGCTTCCTAGCTTGTGTGGTGGCAGAGCCCAGCCCTGTGGCAGACTTCCAGAGCATCCCGGTGGTCAGAGAGTACCCCGACGTGTTTCCAGACGAGTTACCAGGACTACCGCCCGAGCGTGAGATTGAGTTTGAGATATCACTAGTACCAGGGCCAACCCTATCTCCACCGCGCCATACAGAATGGCACCGCTTGAGCTGCGAGAGCTTAAGTCCCAGTTGCAGGACCTTTTGGAGAAAGGTTTCGTGAGGCCCAGTGCGTCCCCCTGGGGAGCCCCGGTACTGTTTGTGAAGAAGAAGGATGGGACCCTACGCCTTTGTGTGGACTACCGACAGCTGAACAGGGTCACCATTAAGAACAAATATCCGCTGCCGAGGATCGACGATTTGTTTGACCAGTTACGGGGTGCCACAGTGTTTTCCAAGATAGACTTGAGGTCAGGATACCACCAGTTGAGGATCAGGGAGACCGACGTCTCCAAGACAGCTTTCCGCACCCGGTACGGACACTACGAGTTTTTGGTCATGTCGTTTGGGCTGACCAATGCCCCCGCTGCTTTCATGGACCTGATGAACTGGGTGTTTAGACCGTACTTGGACCAGTTCGTGGTGGTTTTCATAGATGATGTACTCATCTATTCTAGAGATCGGACGCAGCACGGACAGCACTTGCGGATGGTTCTGGACACTCTGAGACGACGCCGGCTGTATGCCAAATGCAGCAAGTGCGAGTTCTGGTTGAGGGAGGTGACCTTCCTAGGTCATGTGATCTCTGGAGACGGCTTGGCGGTGGACCCAGCCAAGGTCGAGGCAGTTCTCAGGTGGGAGAGACCGCGTTCAGTCACTGAGATTCACAGTTTTCTGGGACTGGCAGGCTACTACAGACGATTCATCAGAGGATTTTCGCAGATTGCGCATCCTATGACATAGTTGACCCGAAAGGACGTGCCTTTCGCTTGGACAGATGCCTGTGAGGCGTGTTTTCTGGAGCTGAAGGAGAGGTTGACTTCGGCTCCCGTGCTCACCATCCCTGACAGTAGTGGCGGGTTCGTTGTGTACACGGATGCCTCCTTGCAGGGGTTAGGAGGTGTACTCATGCAGAGGGGTCACGTTGTCGCTTACGCTTCGCGGCAACTGAAGCCCCATGAGCATACCTACCCTACCCACGACCTAGAGTTGGCAGTTGTTGTCTTCACACTGAAGACCTGGAGGCACTACTTGTACGGTGAGACCTTCGAGTTTTTTTACTGATCACAAGAGCCTCAGATACCTTTTTGATCAGAAGGAGCTCAACATGAGACAGAGACGTTGGTTGGAGCTCCTGAAGGACTACGACTGCAGCATCTCCTACCACCCGGGAAAGGCCAATGTGGTGGCTGACGCCTTGAGCCGTAAGGCGCCCGCACGCTTGGCCAGTCTACAGTTACAGAGTTGGAGCCTTTTGGAGGAGGTGGGCAGTTGGCGACCTCTAGAGTTACGAGGGTACTGTGGGGCAGTGACGGTGACACGGCAGACCAGGCCAGAGCTGATAGACCGCATCATCACAGGGCAGATGGCCGATCCGTACTTGCAGTCTTTGCGCGACAGAGTACTGTCAGGAGACCCTGGGGACTTCTCTTTCACAGACCAGGTGCTACGCTTGAGGGGACGGTTGTGCGTTCCCAGAGACGAGGAGCTGTTGAGAGAGCTCTTGACTGAGGCACACGGTTCCAGATTCACCATACATCCCGGAAACACAAAAATGTACCACGACTTGAGACGCGAGTTTTGGTGGAGAGGGATGAAGCGGGATGTGGGTGAGTTCGTGCAGCAGTGTTTAGTGTGCCAGCAGGTGAAAGCCGAACACCAGAGGCCTGCAGGGCCGCTTCAGTCGCTTCCAGTGCCAGAGTGGAAGTGGGAGAGCATCACCATGGACTTAGTGGTAGGCTTACCTGTTACCCAGTGAGGACACGACGCAGTCTGGGTAATAGTGGATAGACTGACGAAGACGGCGCGTTTCTTGCCGATCCGAGTTACTTTGGGACCAGCACAGTTGGCAGAGAGGTATATCCGTGATGTGGTACGACTACACGGAGTTCTGCGAGAGATCGTACCCGACCGGGATACCCGCTTTACGTCCCAGTTTTGGGCTGAGTTTCAGCAGGCCTTCGGGACGAGGTTGAGGTTTAGCATGGCTTACCACCCCCAGACGGATGGACAGTCTGAGCGCACGATATAGACACTTGAGGACCTTTTGCGTGCCTGTGTACTGGACTGGAGGGGCTCTTGGGAGGAGCACCTGCCCCTGGCAGAGTTTGCATACAACAACAGTTATCACTCGAGCATCGGCATGGCTCCCTACGAGGCTCTGTACGGACGGAAGTGTACGTCACCCTTGAGTTGGGTTGAGGTGGGGACCAAGTGGGAGGTTGGCCCCAGGTTGATCCGGCAGAGTCAGGAGGTAGTTGAGCAAATCCATAGATGACTCCGTACTGTCAGGAGCAGACAGAAGAGCTACGCGGATCGGAGACGCAGAGAGGTGCAGTTTGAGGTTGGGGACCACGTTTTCCTTCGTGTTTCGCCCATGAAGGGCTTCCAGCAGTTTGTGGTGAGAGGGAAGCTCGCGTTGAGGTTTGTGGGGCCCTTTGAGGTCCTGGAGCGGGTTGGACCCGTTGCTTACAGACTTGCCCTTCCCCCGCAGCTGTCTGGTGTGCATGATGTGTTCCACGTATCCAACCTCAGGAAGTACGTAGCCGACTCCAGTCATGTACTGAGTCACGAGAGCGTTGAGGTGGGCGACGACCTGACCTACCCCGAGCGGCCAGTGCAGATCCTAGATCGAGTCGTCCGTAGTTTGAGACGAAAGCAAGTACCCCTGGTAAAGGTTTTGTGGAGGAGCCAGCGGTACGAGGAGGCTACCTGGGAGCCTGAGGCGGCAATGCGGGAGCGGTACCCGAGCTTTTCGCGGGTATGTCTTTTCGGACCGGCTTCAATCCTCTGTGAGTTTGTTATGGTTAATTGGACCTCTTTTCCCGCACCCTAGTTGGCGCAAGTTTCGGGGATGAAACTTCCTTTGAGTTTGTTATATTGTAACGAACGCGTGCCCCAGACGTCTGGGAGGTGGCCCAGACGTCGGATCAGACGTCTGGGATCTTTTCCAGACGTCGGACCAGACGTCTGGGATCTTTTCCAGACGTCTGGAAATTCGTTATCTTCCACACGCGCGGGTCGTCTGCGCGCCTAAGCGCGCAGACCCGCATATTCGTTTATTCCCTGCGGCTGCAGACGCCCTGCCGCGTCCTCTCTCCTCCTCGCACGGCCTTAAAAGGCCACGCCTCCCCTCACTTCCGTCACCACCATCTCCTCTCTCTTCTCCTTCAGCCAGTGAGCGTGAGCGTGAGCGCGAGGGCGGCAGCGGCGACCGCAGTGAGTGCGGAGGAGGTGCTGCGTGCGAGAGCGGAGCTCTGCCGTGAGGGCGAGCTCGCCGGGGCTGCTAGGGCCAGCCGGCGGAGGGGGCAAGGGGCGCGGAGCGACGCGGAGGGGGACTGCTGCGGTCTGAGCAGCAGGCGCACGAGGTGCGACGCGGGCGGCGTCACGAGCGGAGGCCGAGTGGTGCCCTGATTCTGGAAAAATTTCCAAAATCAGACGTCTGGGTTGATAGCCAGACGGCGAGGGCGACGTCTGGAAGACCATCTAGACGTCTGAAAGGTGAGTTGTCTGTCTCCTTCTTCCTTCCTGTCGACTGACCGTACTGAGGGAGGGAGATGGGTGTGCGCAGGCTTGGTGATTCGCCATCCATCGCGAATCAGACATCTGGCAGTAGTACCAGACGGCGGAAGTGACCTCCAAACGTCCGGGGTGATCATTGGACGTCTGGGAGCTAGGCCAGACGTCCCCGCAGACTTCTGGACGTCTGGGAAACCACGCTGAATAAGGTAATTCTCTGATCCACTTTTTAAGACGTCTGGAAGAAGTTCTAGACGTCTGATTTTGCACAGTGTCATCGTTTTTGACCCGTTTAGGGCTCGTTCGGGTTCCGTTTTCCGCGATTCGAGTTGCATTCTTTTCAGAATTAATTCCTCTACCCGTCTACAATAGCTATACACTGTTTTGAGACACTCCTTGTATTTGATCCTTGTGATAGGACCACATTCTGTTGCAGTCTCGGGGGTCGCGGAGGCACGCGGGATTCCCGACCACGCCCCCATTTCTCCCGTTGTACCTGGTAGAGTGGTTTTAAGTTATTAATAAAATCTGTTAAATTATGGAACCATAAATAGAACCTAAGACATTGCATGAATCCTAGGAATGAGAAATAGATGGAATGATAGCTCCTAGGTGTTGCATGAATCCTAGGACTGGAAAACTAGATTGTATGACAGATCCTAGGATATGGCATGAATCCTAGGATGGGAAAACTAGTGGAATGTATAATACTGCAGTCTTGGAAAATGGAAAGAGATATAAAGCTGCCTGTAATTTGAATTAACAGCTGCCTGTTGTGAATAAATAACGTGGTTGAGAACATGGATTGTAAGAATGTGAAACTGGAAAGTGAAACCTGGATGTTTGAGTAAAAAGGATGGAACCCTACGGGGAAGTAGGAGTAGAACTCCTGGAAAGTGAATGGAATAGTATTGGGGAAGTGAGCTGGCCCTTGAGTACGGAGTACCAAGGAGAGCGACTGTCCCCCTGTTTAGTGCAGAGCGGAGCCAGCCGCCCCAGGGACCCGGGGTTAGGACTGGCCACTCTGTACCGACTTGCTGGCCCTCGCGTACGTAGTACCGAGGAGAGCTACTAGTGTAGGGAGGTACTAGCTACCCCACGGGCCCCGGGGTTCTACTAGCCTCCCACACCGACTTGTTAGGCCCGCTGGGGCAAACCAGGGTAGTCAGGCGAGGGTGCGCGGACTGTGGAGGGGCAGGGCCCCAGTTTGGTTACTGTGGAGAGGTTGGACCCCTGTTACTGAGAGGGCTCTGCCCTGGACTAATTCCGTGCTGTGCTTTGGGTGCACCCGTTAACGGAAACGACTGACCGCGTGCCAGTACGGGTTAGCTACCTGTGCGTTTATCGTGCGTGCCGTAGTCATCGTTACGTCTGTCAGTGACCTTGGGGTGGTTGACTGAGGGTAGGATCACCACGGGGGACTCTCCCGGCCAGGAGAGCACCATGTGCTACTTCTACTTTTTGGAAAAGACTACAATCAAGATCGTTCCCACGAGGAACATTCGAGATCAAGAAAAAGATCTGTGGAATAAATGAAATAGTGAGACAATTGAAAGATGTGAATAAAGAAAGTAATCGAACATAACAGCTACTGTACACTCTACTGTTATCTTTAGTTTAGTTGCCACTCTACTTAGCGTTTTGCTGACGTGTTACACTCGTTACCTTTTTCAGGACCAGGTGTTGAGCAGCCAGGGTCAGCGGCTGCAGAGGACGCTGGGCCGAGTAGGGTCTAGTAGAGTTACCACTGTCTTTTGTACCTCTTTTTGTTACGTTGTAGTGAGTAGTTCTTGTTTCCGCTGTACTTTCTTTACCTGCAGTTCAAATTATATTATGAATGTTGTTCTACTGTTGTGGTGGTACATACTGTGGTAGTTTCTTTCCTTACTGCTGTACTTTCTTACTGTTAGTTATATTCATGCTGAATGTGGTTTATTTTACTGCTCTTTTGATTACTTCCTCGTTGGACGACTAGGTCTTGGGATTAGTTGAGTCGGTCCGGTTCTCGTGTCTCGTAGAAACTCGGGAACCGGGTCGTTACACCTGAGCTGGTTGAGAGCTTCATTAGTTGACTAGGCTTAGCTAGTTGATGGTAGTAGCTAACCCTTAGGTAGAGCTTCCATGAACTGAATGGAGCTGGAATAAGCTAAAATGGGGCTGGGATCAGCTGAGTTGAGCTAACCTTAGCTACCATTCAGCTAAGGTAAGCTAAATGGAGCTAAGATGAGCTGGATTTAGCTCGGATCCAGCTGAATTGAGTTTCATCTTCATCTTTTTCCTTTCATGGTGCCAGGGTTTGTGA
This sequence comes from Thalassia testudinum, assembly GCA_037157565.1. Classification (NCBI taxonomy): domain Eukaryota; kingdom Viridiplantae; phylum Streptophyta; class Magnoliopsida; order Alismatales; family Hydrocharitaceae; genus Thalassia; species Thalassia testudinum. The sequence goes on along the minus strand of JAZHRO010000015.1, from coordinate 14,455,944 downwards.
GATCCGACTCTCTATTTATCCCTGACACTCAAATAAACGTATTAAAAGTATAAAACAATGCAATGAATGCCTATCCTATGAAAATGCCTAAATGTAACCTAAAAACCTGATTGTGGAGTTGAAATCCTAAGAGCTAGGTATGTTTTATGGTATATGAATTATGATAAACTAGCATTTATCAGGGTTTTGCACTGAACTAAAAAAATTCTAAGTGGAAGGGATTTCAAAACCTTTTCAAGTGTACATTGACTTATATCTTTTTAACACTTAGTTTTCTTTTTATACCTTTTGAACTAGAGTGCTTGAACTTAGAGAATGAATTATTTGCATCTAGTTGCTGAGCTCGAAACTTTTGATAGTGTTAAGTCATGCAATCTTTTGCTCCTTGTGAATGACCTCGGAATACTATCTCCGAGAATATAAATTTTAAGCGCTGTTTTAGTGCTCTCGGCTATATTACAACACTTTCTTATAAAACCTTGATTTGTGCTCAACATGTTTTGGCACCATTGTTAGGGAGCAATGCACACCACTCTTATTGTGTAGACTTTTCATTTATTCTCTTTCATTTTGCTTTATTTGATTTCTAACTCACTTGCCTTTGATTTGGTTGATCTTCTTCTTGGATTGGATCTGTTGAGTTGCTGATTCACTTCATCCAAGCTAACCACTTCATCAATGGTATAACCACACCACGGACAAGTCAGTTTTCTTTCCTTTTGTTCCTTATCCTCTTTCTCCAAAAGATAAAAAAAAAAGAGATTAGGATTGCAACCTTGCCTTATCTTTCTTAGATAATATCATTTATGGCAAGCATTTCTTGAATATTCTATGCGGTTACATTTTGAAAAAGTTTATTGGCTTAGAACACACAAACCCTAATTCATGTGCTTACAGGGACTTTTGTGCTTAATTTGAACACCTTCGACTATCACATTCTTGTTTGAGTCCAAGGTGCAGCCAAATTTGAATTGAATTGGACTCCATTTAGAGCCAATTAGTGTTTTTGAACATGAGGGTTTTGGAGAGTTAGTCCACATTTGCAAACTTTAAAGGAAAATATCTTCCCACATTGAGTGCCACCCAAACCCTTGTCTGAATTGATTTGAAAACCTAAACCCTAAAAGCAAGGCTTTAAGATCATTTGAACCTTAAAAGCTGAGACTTAATGCTTGTTTGCTAGACAGAACAGGGTGGCTTGGGTAAGTTAACCTAGATTTCAACCTTCAATCTATAGGATAGGTCAGGTGAAGTTGGGTCACATTGTAAACCAACTAGCCTAAATTTAGGTCAAAGTGAATTTATCTTTAAATCAACTAATAACCCAGGGCACAAGCACATCTAGGCCTAAAATTGGTATACTTACGACTTAACTCACACATTTTCAGTCTACTTGTAATTGCAGTAACAAAGAAAGTTGGGTGGGGGAAACTTTGTAACCCATGGGGACACTCTACCATGTAGGAGTCTTTTTGGGATTCTCATTTCCTGGCTGCCCAAGTAATTCTTGGAGCGGGTGAGTTCTTGATCAAGAGGTCCATCTACCTCGAACTTGTCATAGTCATCCAATTATTTTGGGTGCCTTCATTAGGTCCAATACATATCTAGTCCCTCTCAACTTTCCTTATAGTATATGCATGGAAGGAGGTCCTTAAGACCCACCTTAAGGCCTTCATTATAGTATACTTTGCATCGGGGTCAAGTCTCGATTGTTTTGTGTGGTTCTTCTTCTGATCCAATCAACATGTGTTCAAATCCTTTTGTATCTGAACCGGGTTATCCATCTTCTAATTTACATTCTAATTCCATGAAGAACCTACGTCAAAATCAAGAGGAAGGGGGTGAGCTCCAAAATCTCCAGATTTAGTTGCAAAACCTTTCCAACCTAATTCATGAGTTGACTCATCCTCAACAACATCCACAATTACGAGATCAATATAATCCCACTATTATTCCAATTGAGCCTAGGGTGCGTATTCCAATAGGGGGACGTGATACTGAATTGAAACCAAATATTAGTGACTTAATCCTCCATTCCATGGATTAGATTTTGAAGACCCATTTCAGCATATTGAAGAGCTGAAACATTTGGCCCAAACTCTCAGGCCAAGTAATCAGAACCGGACCACCCTACTCATGAATATGTTTCTCGCCTCTTTGAAGGATTGAGCTGCTCACTAGTATCGGTCCTTGACTAGGTCGATTAATACATGGGAAGAACTGCAGTATGAATTTCTCAAGAAATTCTTCCCTATAAGGAGTACTAATGTCCTGAGGCACCAGACCACGCATTTCACACAAAATGCGGGGGAACATCTTCATGAGGCATGGGATCGATTCAGGATTTGGTGCAAAAATGCCTGATGAGAACCTCATCATGAGCCATAACTAGCTCATTTTGACCTAATACAAAGGATAAAAGCTCCTACATAACTCAAGGAAAGGCTTAACTCAGAGAATTCTGAGTTTAAGGAGAAAACAAGTCATAAGGGGTAAAAATGCAATTTTACCAGTATAATCTGCATATAGGGTAATTCAGGGCCCAAACATAGGTCAAAGCAACTTAATAAGAATAAAAGTGGGATGAAATGATCTAGCAAGGGCTACAGCAATTCCAAGAAACTAAATGATAATCTGTAACCCTAAAACAACCCACTTCAATTTAAGAGGTTCGAGGTAAAGTAAAAATAGAATAAACCCTCTAAAATTCATAGAAAAATAATCTCTAGGGTTTAGAACCTTCAATTTGGCCTTCAGAACCCATTTTGACCTACATTGAGAACCATGCCCAATTAATAACTTAATTTGGGTTTTCGCATAAATTGACCGATCAAACAAGGTTTAATATAGAAATGAAATTCACCATCAGATTCCTTCGGTCCTAATTAGTCATGTATAAAAACTTGAGCCTAAAAAGAGACCTCCTTGACCAACTTTACACTTTGGTCCTCATATATTTACTTTTTGGCCCTCAACTTTTGAACCCTCGCATTTTGGCCCCTAACTCTCCTTCGTTCTTTGCGATCAGGTCCCCCCTGCAGAACCTGCCAGCACCATGCTCCGGCGACCTTGCGCGGAGCATGGCCCCGCGCAGGGTGAGGGGGAGAGCCTGGCAAGTAAACCGGGGGTGCCTTGCGTCGTCAGCCGTCGCAGGGACACCCCCCTGGTCGCTGTAACCCACCATACCGGCCGTGCGAACGCACAGACGGTATGGGTTTCCATCTCCGACGTCCTCCGGCGAGGGAGACACGTCGTCTCCCTCCGCCTTCCTCCCTGATTTGGTCCCTATAAATACCCCTGTCGCTCCACCGTTCTTCCCAGCTGGGATCTGACGGAGAAAACCCCCAACTTTCCTCTCCTCTCACTCCGGCAGACGCCCACCAGCTCCGGCGGTTCCTCCTCCTCCTCCTCTTCGCTCTGCCGCAATACCAGCAGTAGAGACTTCTTCCCCTGCTCTTCCCGCGCCACGCCGCACCCAGCTGGCGCCTCTCCGACTCTCTGCTCGCCGCCGCCCCTTCCCCTGGGCATCTTCTTCTCCGGCGACAGTCGATACGACTGTCGCCCTGCTGCTTCCCCTTTCGTCTCCATAGCTAGGTCAGAACTCCTCCCCATCTCCCCCTCTTTCTTTTCCTCACTGTCTTTTATTTGATTAAACCCTCGACCGCTCCTGTCCACCATCACCCCCTTCGTCTCCGGCCAAACTCTGGCGAGACCCCCCCATCACCCCAGCAACCCACACGGCTCGCCGACCACCGCAGAATCTCCGCCTCCTCATCCTGATCAACCCCCGCCCTTCCACCTCCCCCACATCACCCTCTGCAACCCCACCGAACAAACCCATCTTCCGACCCACAGTCCGACCTAGGGCAGCCCCTGCACGCCGCCCCATGCCTCGCCACCACCCACACGAGCTTCGCCACACTCTGGCGAAGCTCCCGGCACCTTCTGATTAGGCCGAGAGGCCGTTTTGCTGTGAACAAGCCACCCGACCTCCGCCGCCATTTCCGTGCAGAAGGAGCTGCTTCCGCCTGCAGCTGCAGGCGCGCCACGCCCAGATTCGACTCCCAGGCCTTGCGAGGCATTTTTGACAAAGCATCAGGCTCGCAGCTGGGGCGAAGGCCTCGCGTGAAGCCGCAATCGCCCGCTGCCTTCTCCGCTGCGGGCGCTCAATTAGGGTGGGACATTTAGTCCCACCTCGGAAAAGTCTGAAGAGGCGCAGCGGTATAAGGCGCAAAAGTGCTGGAGGCTTACTGCCTCAGCACACGGGGTGAGGTCCCCTTCACCCGCCCGGTTACCCGGTCTCGTCCGCGCTCACGCCCCGCGGACCTGACCCGACCCGACTTAGACTGACCTGCACTCCTCGCCCACCACGCACGCCGGTGGGCCTGGACCCGAGCGCTACCCGTACCCGGCTACCCGGCAGCTCTGGGAGAGCTATCCTATGAGCGATTTCTGTGAGAGAGAGACGGAGGGGCGGAGGGTAGAGTAGGTTTTGTCCTCTGACGTAAACTCTGAAGTGTGCAGGCACAGGTGAAGAAGAAGGACCGCGGAAGAAGAAGGAAGCTGAGGGATACACTGTAGCAACAAGCGGTTTAAGTCGTCTGATTGGAAAATCAGACGACGTCCTGAAGGGAAAAGAAGAAAGAAGGAGAGACGACGTCCTGACAGGAAAAAGAAAAGAAGAAAGAAGGAGATCTGAAGAACAACAGAAGAAGGCGAGGCAGAGGAGAACACAAAAGAACAAGGGAAGAACTGAAAGAAGAATAGCACGAGAAGAAGATCTGAAGAAAGGAAAAGAAGAAAGAAAGGAAAAGAAGAAGAACAGGACCCGCTCTGCAGAAGAAAAAGGAAGAGCAGGAACAGCTGAAAGAAAGAAGAAGAACATCACCACTGCAGATAAAGAAGAAGATAACAGAAGATCTGAGACGAGGAGAAGAGAAAAGAAGACAACAATTTCTTTCTCTCTCTTTCTTTATTTTTGTAAAAGAAACTTGTACCCCTAGAATACAACTTGCTCCCTAAGTTCGACCTCAGGAACTCTTTTATTTTCCGAGTAAAAAATTATATATTTGAAATGATGGCAATAACCGGCTATACTACAACGCTATAACAACAATAAACCCGGTTGTATCCGCCTGTCATTCTTGGCGCCGCTGCCGGGGAGCAATGGCTATTCTAGAGGTAAACATTCCTGTTTCTTTGTAATTTCTGATAATCTCGTCTCTTTTGTGCAGAAAACTACAGGAAATCAAGAAGACAAGCAACCGCACGACAACCACTCCGAGGACAGGTAAATTTTTCCTCTCGCTATTAACCCCTAAACTCTAAAGAGGAAGAAAAGAAAAGAACAAGCAATATAGGGCTAACCTGTCTTCCATACTTAGTAACCATAAAGAGTTGCATGTTTTCAACTCATTAGTCCTGCACACTATTAAGGGTATTTAAGGGCTAACACATTCTTGCTTGAGCCCTAAATTACCCAACAAAGAACTAACTGGACCAAGTAGAGCCAACATAAGATTCAACATTAGGGTTTTAGAGACACACTACTTAAATCAAGAATGGAGAAAATCCAAAAGAAGTGTGCCTAAACCATTGATTGAAAATACCTATTCAAAGGAAAACCTAAAACAATTGGCTCTCTAAACACTTGAACCCTAAAAGACAGGACCTAAAAGCTCTCAAAGAAAACAAGAGGTAAAGTTGACCCCTTGGGTCAACCAACCTTAAATTAGGTCACTCTTTGCACTTAAAAGACTAAAGTTCAAGTGAAAACATTAAGCACCCTGATCTTAAAATTGGTAGACTTAAGAGGTCAAGATCCCCATTCTGGTCTACCTGGAACCGCAGTGACAAGAGAGGTCGGGTGGGGGAAACCCTGTAACCCGTGGGGACGCTCTACCGTGTAAGGGTCTTCGCGGGACTCTCCCTCTCTGGCTGCCCAGGTAATTCTCAAGTGGACGATCTTTCTGATCAAGGGATCCATCTGCCCCGCACCTCTATAGTCACCCAACACATTTTTGGGTGTCTTGATTGGGTCCAGCACCTTCTAAACTTACCTCTTCCAACAGTGCATGTACGGAAGGAGGTCCCTAAGACCACCCTTAAGACCTCCTTTAGAAATTTGCTCTCGTCAAGGCCAAGCCTCGACGCCCGTGTTTGAGCAGCAACACCCTCACATTATTCTCTCTTCTGATTCAGAACCAAGTTCTTCTTCTTCTCCCATCATGGCTCAGCCAGTTGAGGAAGAAAATAATCTGGAACACCAGCTCCAGCGACTCAATGACCTCTTCCAAAACTTCGTGCACCCACCATAGCGTCCTATGATGCGGGACCACTACAATCCTGCTGCGGTGGCCATTGAGCCTCGAGTCAGAATCCCGACTGGAGGACCTGATTCCGAATTAAAGCCCAACATGATTCATGCTATACCTAAATTCCATGGGCTTAATTCTGAAGATCCCTTCCAGCACATCAAACAGCTAAAGCATCTGGCCCACACTTTTGGATCAGATGTGCAAAATCGGGATATTCTTCTCATAAAGATGTTCTCCTTTTCTCTTATGGACAAGGCCGCCCATTGGTATCAAACTCAGACCCGGCCGATCAACACTTGGGAAGAACTTCAATCCGAGTTTTTGAAAAAATTTTTTCCCGTTGGTCGGACCAACGCCTTGCGCCATCAGATTACACACTTCACTCAACAATTAGGAGAACCTCTCCATGAGGCATGGGATCATTTTCAGGATCTCATGAGAAAGTGCCCCCATCACGGAGTTCCTAAATGGGAACAAGTCCAATCTTTTTACCAGGGACTCCGTGAGGACATCCGCCTTTTCGTCAATGCAACTTGCGGAGGAAACATCATGGGTCAACATGAAGACACCGTATGGGAGATTCTCGAAAACATGTGCGAGAACTCCATCAACAATGACTCCATGGGATTATTCGACAGGACGAATACCTGCGCAGCGACGAATCTTAAGGGAGCACATGAGACGCAGGGCCTGTCCGCATCAGTCGACCTGGAATTAATGGCCAGTCGATTGGACAAGGTCTCAATCATTGAAAAGAAGGTGGATGAGCTGACTCAGCACTTGCAGCGAGCCACCTCCGCGCGTAACTCCTTTGCACAGCCTCCTTCCACACAGGAGACTGTGCAAAACATCCTCCACCGATCTTCCCCTGGGATGGATCCATATCCATCCCCATCTGATTCTTGGATCGGAGGATCATCCGATCCTTTCTACACCAGCCGGGGGAACTCCATTCCCCCTTTCCCTGATTCTCAGGAGGTTCCTCAGACCTGCGAGGACCTCAACGCCATCCAGAACGACCCATTCTCCAACACTTACAATCCTGGATGGCGAAACCATCCCAATTTTCAGTGGGCGGGAAATTCCCAAACCCAAAGACCACCTTTTCAGTCCCGCCCACAGCCCTCTCGTCATTACCAGCCGCCTCAGCCTCGGCCCAACCCTACTTATCCATCAGGGCCAAATCAGGATCAAATGTCCCTAATCCTTCAGACTCTGGCTGACATTCAAAAAACGAATGCGGCTATTCAAAAACAGCACAAGGACGAGCTTACAGAAGTTAAAACTCAACTGGCCCAGTTGGCAAATTCTCTCCAGCCAGGCACACTCCCTTCCCAACCTCTTCCTAACCCAAATAACGTGCCAACCCAGAAGCGCGTTATGAATCCAAATTTAGGCCACGCCCAATGGATTTATCAGGCCCCTACTGCTCCATCTCCAGACGAGATGGAAGCCTCAACTTCTTATGCGGGATTTCAGCAGCAGCCACCCCTCCTACCAAACCCAAACCAAAATCAGGCCGGATTAAATTCTGTAACAACACGTAGTGGTAAAACAACTCAAGACCCGCATTATCCAAACCACTCCAAGCCTGATAACCATGACCCTAGGATAGTTATCCAAGATACCGCTGTTCCGGATCCACAACCTGGACCTATCCTAGAAGAACCAACCAAGATCCCGTTTCCCAAGGCCCTGACCAAGGGAAAGAAGACCACCAAACCCGTGGCCCCTGAGGAGGACCTGGTCAAGCTCTTTGAGCAGGTCCACATAAACATCCCCTTGATGGATGCAATCCGCCACGTACCAGCTTACGCACGATTTCTAAAGAATATATGTACACCCCAGCGTAAGCCGCGAACCAAGGGAGGGAGCCCAATTGTTCTGTCAGAGCAAGCCAGCTCTGTAATCCTTAGTAGGCTCCCACCCAACGCAAAAGATCCTGGGACTCCCCTGATTTCCTGTAAGATAGGTGGTACCCAATTTGATAGAGCATTGTTAGACTTGGGTGCATCCATAAACCTGATACCCACATCCTTACTTGACCATCTAGAAGAATCTGAGCTGAAACCAACCGAAGTGACATTACAATTAGCAGATCGATCTATAAAGTCACCAAAAGGGATTCTCGAGGATGTTATCGTAAGAGTGCGGGATTTCTATTTTCCAGTGGACTTTGTAGTCTTAGATATGGATGCACCTGAGAACCCTAGGGATACACCAATCATTCTAGGGAGACCTTTCTTGGCTACTGCTAGAGCCAACATCAGCTGTGAGGAGGGCCAAATAGAGCTTAAGTTTGGAGATCAAACACTGAAAATTGATATATTTAAGGCCCAACAAGGAATTAATTGCGGCGTCATCGAACAAATTTGTGACATCAAGACTTTGGTTGATGAATCACACCTCCAGAATGACTCGATTATGCCTCATCAACCACAGAAGGATCTTGACCCGCAAACAGAGGAGTCGAATCCAGATATGAACAACCCAGTAACTCCCACCCTTGAACCTCACATCTATACTGAACCACCAGCTGCTGCTGAAAACCCCATCCTCGAACTGAAACCCCTTCCTGCTCACTTGAAATACGTCTTTTTGGGTTCTAATCAGACCCTTCCTGTGATTATCAATTCCAACCTCAATCCTGAACAGGAATCCCGTCTGATTGTTGTCCTCCAGCAACATCGCAGAGCCATCGGATGGACTCTCGATGATTTGACTGGAATAAGTCCCTCTTATTGTACTCATCATATCTATTCAGAAGAGGGCACACGACCTTCTCGTGAAATGCAGAGACGCTTAAACCCCAATCTGCAGGAGGTCGTGAAAAAGGAGATCATCAAGTGGTTAGATGCCGGGATCATCTACCCGATCTCCGATAGTCGTTGGGTGAGCCCAATTCAGGTCGTGCCCAAGAAGGCAGGACTCACCACTATAACGACTGAGACCGGAGAAATCATTCCTACCCGATTAGCCAACTCGTGGAGAGTCTGTATAGATTACCGCCGACTAAATTCCTCCACGAAGAAGGATCATTTCCCACTACACTTCATTGATCAAATTCTCGAAAAACTTGCGGGAAATAGGTTCTTCTGCTTTCTTGACGAGTACTCCGGTTATAACCAGGTGGCAATCCATCCTGAGGACCAAGAAAAGACCACGTTCACTTGCCCCTTCGGAACATACGCTTTCCGAAGGATGCCTTTCGGTCTTTGTAATGCACCCGCTGCTTTTCAGCGATGCATGCTTGCCATATTCTCAGATATGGTAGGTGATTATCTGGAAGTCTTCATGGATGACTTTTCAGTTTTCGGAGCATCATTCGACGATTGCCTCCAACACTTGGTCCAGATACTCAGGCGGTGCATCGATGTGAATTTGGTTCTTTCCTGGGAAAAGAGCCATTTCATGGTGCCTGAGGGAATTGTCCTGGGACACTCAATTTCGGAGAAAGGTATCCAAGTGGATCGAGCTAAGGTTAATCTGATTTCTCACCTTCCTATGCCTAGCTCGATCAGGGACATCCGTTCCTTTTTAGGGCATGTCGGTTTTTATCGACGATTTATCCCTAATTTTTCAAAAATCGCGCGCCCCCTGACCACTCTTCTCTCCAAGGATGTTCCTTTTGAAATTTCCAAGGAATGCACTCAAGCATTTGAAATCCTGCGTGACCGAGTCACCCAAGCCCCGATCCTACAGTCCCCTGATTGGTCTCAACCCTTTGAGATCATGTGCGATGCATCCGACTTCGCTGTAGGAGCGGTTTTGGGGCAGAAAATTGACAGGAAACCTGTGGCCATTTACTACGCCAGCAAAACACTCGATGAGGCTCAGCGTAACTATACGGTTACTGAGAAAGAGCTGCTAGCTGTAGTATTTGCCCTAGAAAAGTTTAGATCGTACCTTCTGGGTTCTCGTGTCATCATATACTCGGATCACACAACTGTGAGGCATCTCCTTGCAAAGAAGGATGCGAAACCTCGATTAATCCGATGGATCTTGCTGCTGCAAGAATTTGACCTTGAGATTCGCGACAAAGCGGGAAAGCAAAATGTGGTAGCTGATCACTTGTCCCGTCTTCCTTCTGAAATAATTGACCCTTCCGGACCTATCACTGAGCATTTTCCCGATGAGCACCTGCTGACTATTGGTACTAGCCTTCCATGGTTTGCTAATGTAGTAAATTACTTGGCATCTCATCAGATCCCGTCCGATTGGCCGAAGGCCAAGAAAGACAAATTACGCTCCGATGCCAAGTATTACATTTGGGAAGACCTGTACCTCTTCCGCATAGGTGCCGATCAGATCATCCGGAGATGTGTCCCGGAAGGGGAATTCAACAATATCCTCTCTTTCTGCCATGACCAGGCATGCGGTGGCCATTTCGCCGGGCATAAAACCGCATCAAAAGTCCTCCAGTGCAGCTTTTACTGGCCCACACTGTTCAAAGACGCATACAATCACTGCAAGGCATGCAGTCGTTGCCAGACTTTGGGCAACATGAGCCATCGCGACATGATGCCTATGCAACCGATTCTAGTATGCGAAATCTTTGATGTTTGGGGGATTGATTTTATGGGCCCCTTTCCTGTTTCGGATGGTTTCGAATACATTCTGTTGGCTGTGGACTACGTGTCCAAATGGATCGAAGCCATACCGACCCGAACCTGTGATCACAAAATCATTCTCAAATTCATTCATCAACACATTTTCTCAAGGTTCGGGATTCCTCGTGCAATAATCTCTGATGGGGGGACCCATTTCACAAATGCTCAGTTTAGGTCACTGATGACCAAATACGGGGTGTCTCACCGAATCTCTACTCCTTACCACCCCCAAACTAATGGTCTAGCTGAGCTGTCTAATCGGGAGATCAAGAAAATCCTACAAGTCACTGTTCGACCTGACAGGAAGGACTGGTCGTCCCGACTTCCGGAAGCATTGTGGGCCTATAGGACCGCCCACAAGACCCAATTGGGCATGTCTCCCTTTAGACTGGTGTACGGAAAGGAATGCCACCTTCCCGTAGAACTGGAGCATAAAGCCTATTGGGCAGTACGGAACTGTAATCTAGATCTTTCCAAGGCTGGGACCCACAGAAAACTCCAAATCAGCGAGATCGATGAATTACGCCTAGACGCGTACGAGAACTCGCAAATCTACAAGGAGCGGGTTAAAGCCTTCCACGACAAACACATCTCGAGAAAGATCTTTCATCCTGGTCAAAAGGTCCTACTCTTTGATGCCCGACTAAAACTCTTCCCAGGAAAACTGAGATCCAAGTGGGTCGGACCATATTTGGTCCGACAGGTTTTTGGAAATGGAGCAATCGAAATCAGTCCACTCAGCCACGATTCTGAACCTTTCATCGTGAACGGTCAGAGACTCAAGCCGTTCATTGATGTAGCTTCTACTGATTTGGCTGAAGCATCTTATATACTCCTTTCCCCTTGAGCTTATTTCGCCCAGCCGATGGCGTAAAACTCAGCGCTTAACGGGAGGCAGCCCGTCATTCTCTTTGAAAACCTGAAACTTGTTCTGACACCTTTTTGCACTTGAAGTTTACACTTTAAGACAGCCGACTCCACCTCAGGTGCTTGCATCTGAGATTAGAAATCGTCCGCAACAGTCACCCCGACCCATTCACTCATCCAAATTTCTGTCTTAAGGAGTGAACTAAGTTAAATAAAAACCCCCTAGGTTACAATGAGGACATTGCAAATCTTAGGCATTGGGGGGGGTATGAAAGTGCAAAACTTGTAAGAAAAGGTTTCAAACAAAAAAATTCACATATGCCAAAAACACCATAAAAATTAAAAAATTTTTCAAAAAAGAATAAAAGGAGAAGGAAATTTTGTGAAGGAGAAAAGAAACAAAATGAAAAAGGAGCACAAAATTATGAGAAAAGGTGATAGTCATTGGTAAGGAACTAAGGAATTAACCTAAGTTCTAGACCTCATTCAAGAAAATAACTGAAAAGTGCACAATGAGATTAGTAAGAATGCAAACCTTAGGCATTCTTGAATATACTCTTAGTACCCATTAAGATCTGGACACTCCTCAAGAGGTTGAGGAAAATGAAAAGCTGAAGTATTAGGTCTAAGGCTTAGGGAGTATTTGGCCTCGTTAACTAATTTTTGGTTTACGGGACTCAGTAACCTAAGCACCCTAACCTCACACACAGCCTGGTTCAGTAAGCATAAAATTCAGAATCACGCAGAAGCGTCGCAAAATTCTGAAAAGAACACCTAGAATAGGAGCGGCCGATCAACACAAGTTGATTTGGATGAGTTCCCAGCGCGGAGAGGCGGGAAATCCCCTCGAAGATGCGTAACAAAATATCATCTCCTCGGTGCTTATCTCTTAGGATATTTACATATCCTACTGGGGGCATGTAAGCACTCTGTTGGTTCAGATTCCATGGATGGCATTATCTCGAAGTGTCAATTGCCAGGGTCTGGATTCGGCCACGGAACACCATGGATGGGATTATCTCGAAATCTCAATAGCCAGGGTTCCGAGGGTTGCCATGGGCGGTGCTATCTCGAAGCATCGATCGCCAGGAACCCTTGAGGATTGATGATGGGAGCAAGGAATCTGATACAGACCGTGTTGAAAAGCCAATCCTAGGCTAGAACTAAAAAGAAAAAAGAGAGAGGAAACTCTCCAAACAGAAAAACTTTCTATCTCTCTCTTACAAAACGCACTGCGAACTGAGCTAGGGCTAAAATCATTTCAAGCACGGGTGCTTTAACCACAAAGTCCAATAAACCTTAGGTTAGTTCTTGTGGACCTTAAAAACCTTTGCTAAAGACTGAGGCTAAGGCTAGACAGATTTGGATCTTGATTGGTACTAGAGTACCTTTTAGGCCTATGGTCAGCATTCTAACCTAATCTATGCTCAAATAAAAAAGGCACTTATCTAAAACTATTAAAAACTTCATGGTCTAGAACAAGGGTTGAAACCTTAAGTTTTTGCTAAGGGACTAGCAAAAGCTAGGCATGGGGGTATGATGAGAACCTCATCATGAGCCATAACTAGCTCATTTTGACCTAATACAAAGGATAAAAGCTCCTACATAACTCAAGGAAAGGCTTAACTCAGAGAATTCTGAGTTTAAGGAGAAAACAAGTCATAAGGGGTAAAAATGCAATTTTACCAGTATAATCTGCATACAGGGTAATTCAGGGCCCAAACATAGGTCAAAGCAACTTAATAAGAATAAAAGTGGGATGAAATGATCTAGCAAGGGCTACAGCAATTCCAAGAAACTAAATGATAATCTGTAACCCTAAAACAACCCACTTCAATTCACGAGGTTCGAGGCAAAGTAAAAATAGAATAAACCCTCTAAAATTCATAGAAAAATAATCTCTAGGGTTTAGAACCTTCAATTTGGCCTTCAGAACCCATTTTGACCTACATTGAGAACCATGCCCAATTAATAACTTAATTTGGGTTTTCGCATAAATTGACCGGTCAAACAAGGTTTAATATAGAAATGAAATTCACCATCAGATTCCTTAGGTCCTAATTAGTCATGTATAAAAACTTGAGCCTAAGAAGAGACCTCCTTGACCAACTTTACACTTTGGTCCTCATATATTTACTTTTTGGCCCTCAACTTTTGAACCCTCGCATTTTGGCCCCTAACTCTCCTTCGTTCTTTGCGATCAGGTCCCCCCTGCAAAACCTGCCAGCACCATGCTCCGGCGACCTTGCGCGGAGCATGGCGCCGCGCAGGGTGAGGGGGAGAGCCTGGCAAGTAAACCGGGGGTGCCCTGCGTCGTTAGCTGTCGCAGGGACACCCCCCTGGTCGCTGTAACCCACCATATCGGCCGTGCGAACACACGGACGGTATGGGTTTCCATCTCCGGCGTCCTCCGGCGAGGGAGACACGTCGTCTCCCTCCGCCTTCCTCCCTGATTTGGTCCCTATAAATACCCCCGTCGCTCCACCGTTCTTCCCAGCTGGGATCTGACGGAGAAAACCCCCAACTTTCCTCTCCTCTCACTCCGGCAGACGCCCACCAGCTCCGGCGGTTCCTCCTCCTCCTCCTCTTCGCTCTGCCGCAATACCAGTAGCAGAGACTTCTTCCCCTGCTCTTCCCGCGCCACGCCGCACCCAGCTGGCGCCTCTCCGGTTCTCTGCTCGCCGCCGCCCCTTCCCCTGGGCATCTTCTTCTCCGGCGACAGTCGATACGACTGTCGCCCTGCTGCTTCCCCTTTCGTCTCCATAGCTAGGTCAGAACTCCTCCCCATCTCCCCCTCTTTCTTTTCCTCACTGTCTTTTATTTGATTAAACCCTCGACCGCTCCTGTCCACCATCACCCCCTTCGTCTCCGGCCAAACTCCGGCGAGACCCCCCCATCACCCCAGCAACCCACACGGCTCGCCGACCACCGCAGAGTCTCCGCCTCCTCATCCTGATCAACCCCCGCCCTTCCACCTCCCCCACATCACCCTCTGCAACCCCACCGAACAAACCCATCTTCCGACCCACAGTCTGACCTAGGGCAGCCCCTGCACGCCACCCCACGCCTCGCCACCACCCACACGAGCTTCGCCGCACTCTGGCGAAGCTCCCGGCACCTTCTGATTAGGCCGAGAGGCCGTTTTGCTGTGAACAGGCCACCCGACCTCCGCCGCCATTGCCGTGCAGAAGGAGCTGCTTCCGCCTGCAGCTGCAGGCGCGCCACGCCCAGATTCGACTCCCAGGCCTTGCGAGGCATTTTCGACAAAGCATCAGGCTCGCAGCTGGGGCGAAGGCCTCGCGTGAAGCCGCGATCGCCCGCTGCCTTCTCCGCTGCGGGCGCTCAATTAGGGTGGGACATTTAGTCCCACCTCGGAAAAGTCTGAAGAGGCGCAGCGGTATAAGGCGCAAAAGTGCTGGAGGCTTACTGCCTCAGCACACGGGGTGAGGTCCCCTTCACCTGCCCGGTTACCCGGTCTCGTCCGCGCTCATGCCCCGCGGACCTGACCCGACCCGACTTAGACTGACCTGCACTCCTCGCCCACCACGCACGCCGGTGGGCCTGGACCCGGGCGCTACCCGTACCCGGCTACCCGGCAGCTCTGGGAGAGCTATCCTATGAGTGGTTTCTGTGAGAGAGAGACGGAGGGGCGGAGGGTAGAGTAGGTTTTATCCTCTGACGTAAACTCTGAAGTGTGCAGGAACAGGTGAAGAAGAAGGACCGCGGAAGAAGAAGGAAGCTGAGGGATACACTGTAGCAACAAGCGGTTTAAGTCGTCTGATTGGAAAATCAGACGACGTCCTGAAGGGAAAAGAAGAAAGAAGGAGAGACGACATCCTGATAGGGAAAAGAAAAGAAGAAAGAAGGAGATCTGAAGAACAACAGAAGAAGGCGAGGCAGAGGAGAACACAAAAGAACAAGGGAAGAACTGAAAGAAGAATAGCACGAGAAGAAGATCTGAAGAAAGGAAAAGAAGAAAGAAAGGAAAAGAAGAAGAACAGGACCCGCTCTGCAGAAGAAAAAGGAAGAGCAGGAACAACTGAAAGAAAGAAGAAGAACATCACCATTGCAGATAAAGAAGAAGAAGATAATAGAAGATCTGAGACGAGGAGAAGAGAAAAGAAGACAACAATTTCTTTCTCTCTCTTTCTTTATTTTTGTAAAAGAAACTTGTACCCCTAGAATACAACTTGCTCCCTGAGTTCGACCTCGGGAACTCTTTTATTTTCCGAGTAAAAAATTATATATTTGAAATGATGGCAATAACCGGCTATAATACAACGCTATAACAACAATAAACCCGGTTGTATCCGCCTGTCAATGCCCTCATCATGGAGTACCTAGATAGGAACAAGTTCAATCTTTTTATCGAGGTCTTTGTGTGGACATTATACTTTACGCTAATGCGGCCTATGGAGGTAACTTCATGGGTAAAGATGAGGAAACCATTTGGGTGAAACTATGTGTGGGAACTCCATAAATAATGACTCTTTGGGTATGTTCGACAAGACGACTACCTGTTCTTCAACGAACACACAAGGAGCACATGAGGCACGATATCTGTCCTCTACCTTTGACATGGAGATGGTGGCCGGTCGAAAGACAAGGTCTCTATTATTGAGAAGTTGTATGAATTGACTCACCAACTCTAGAAAGCCACTTCCTCTCAAAACAAGAAAAACACATATGCGTGTTCGCCTGTAGGGAGGGAGGTCGTACACAATATTCACCACCACTCTGGGATGGATACTTATCCATGTACTTCTGATCCCAGTTTTTGAGGAAACTCTGAACCCTCTTATCCTAGTTGGGGGATCTTTGAATCCCAATATTCTTATTATTCTGGAGTTGGTCAACCCTGTGAGGAGCTCCATACCATCTAGACTAACCCTTACTCTAATTCTTACAACCTTCTACGACATAATCATCCTAATTTAACTTGGTTAGGGAATTCTCAAAATTCTAGACCTCAATATCAACCTTGACCACAAAATCTACACTCATATTAGTCGGCACAACCTAGGCCCAACCTGAATTTTCATTCCGAGCCTAGCAAGTATGATAAAATTAACATGATTCTGCAAACCTGGCTGATATGTAGAAGACCAATGCTACCATGCAGAGGAAACATAATGGGAATATAGTAGATGTTCATAACCAAATTATGCAAATGGTTGGGACTTGCTAGCCAGGCCCATTTCCCTCTTAACCTCTTCTAAACCTGAATAATGTACCAAACTAGAGGTGCATTGTGAACCCAAATATGGGCCAAATCCATTATATCCAACTAGGCCCATTTGCACCTTTGTATTAGAATGTGTCAGAAGCATCAACTTCAAATCCTAATGTGACGCAATAGCAACAACCACCGATCCTACCAACCCCTTCTTCTTACCCTGCAGGATTAAATTTTGTGACAACACGAAGTGGTAAAAGTACTAAGGACCCAAAAACCAAGCCTAACCCTAGTCCTGGTACTTCCCAACTCGGGGTGGTTATCAAGGATAACCAACAGACACCTATACCCACAATCATCCTTGAAAAACCTAGAATTGCACTGTTTCCTAAGGCATTGACCAAGGAGAATAAGGGTAGGAAGCAACCACAAATTGACAAGGACTTGATTAAGCTCTTTGAGCAAGTCCAGATTAGCATTCCTTTGATGGATGCTATCTATCATGTATTGGCATACGCTAGATTCTTGAAAGATTTATGTACACCCAAGCGTAAGCCAAGAAATTATGAAGGAAGCGCTATTTTGCTGTTAGAGCATGTTAGCTCTATCATTTTGGGCAAGCTTCCTCAGAAACTAAAAGATCTTGTCACCCCTCTGATCTCCTGCAAGATTGGAGAACTCGAATTTGATCGAGCTCTTTTAGATTTGGGTGTATCCATTAGCCTCATTCCTACTTCTCTCGTAGATTACTTTGAGGATTTTAAACTTAAGCCTATGGAGGTGACCTTGTAGTTAGTAGATTGATCTATTAAGTCACCCTATGGAGTTTTGGAGGATGTAGTGGTTAGGGTCCAAGATTTCTATTTCCTGGTGGATTTCATTGTGTTGAATATGGATATTATGGAGAATCTTAAAGACACACCGATCATTTTAGGGAGACCTTTCCTAGCAACTGCTAAGGCAAATATCAATTGTGAGGAGGGCCAAATGGAATTTGGGGATAGGACTATGAAGATCGACATTTTTAAAGCCCATGGAAGAATTAATTGTGGTGTTATTGAGTTGCATAGAATTGATACAATTCTTATGGACCAAATTCTTGATAAATTGGATTTAATTCTCCTTGAACTAGAGCCTCAGGAAAACCAATCCCAATTACACCTTGAGGAACCAATGCCTTATCAAATTTCACCTACAGTTCCTTCTTAGGCCAACCCTGACCTTCCTGTTGATTCGTTAAAACTATGGGATTAGAATATGAAATCGTTGTAGCGTGCAATCAAGTGATCGATTGAAATTTATAATTCTAAACTACAATGTGTCTGGGTTGAACACAAGGAGGCATTCATTAATCTTCAAACCTTTCACAATTTTTTTTTTATCTTTTTTGGTATAAAATATCAATCAATATAATAGATAGCAAGCTAATAAAGATGGAAGCAATGGTATCACATGAAGAAAACTTTATTGCCAACAATGGCAAGTCTTACAAAGCTATATAAGAAGAACATAATGAAATAGGAGAAAGAAATGCAAAATCGCCTGAGGGATGCTTGTGCGAAGCTTTTAATAAAGTAGCTTCAAATCCAAGGAGTTGGGAGGAAGAAGATGAAGACAGAAGGTAGAAGGAGAATGGTGAGCATGCACTCTACTAGGGCTAGGGAAATTGCAACTAAACTATGCTAGGAAATTATCTAAGGTTAATTAACTAAGAGTCTAATTGGGTTCTAAGTGGTGGAGGCTAGGTGTTTTTATAGAGTTTAGAGATAAATGTTGGTTGTTGGATCTAGATCTAAGGGTTAAGGAAGACTAACAACCTAAGGGATATGTGGACCCTGGGATAGTGATCCAAGGGGGTGTGTGTAATGGTTGGTTGGCTGGGTATATAGGGTGTTTCTAGGAAACTAGGTGGCTGGCCACATGGTGGGTTTTAGGTCCTTAGGATAGGTGTTGGATGGGTGAGATTAAATCTAAGAGGATATGTTCTTTTGTGCATTTTTGGGAGGGGATAAGATTTAGGTTTTTAGAGAAAAGATAAGGGTTGACTAAGGTGTTTTAAGGGGAGCCCTAGGATCTAGTTTTGATGGTGGATGGGTAGGGTATAGGTGGCGGCTAGGTTGGTGTGGATAAGATCCTTGGTGGCCAGCCACCAAGGATAGGATATGTTCTTTCGTTGGTGGTGTATAGGCCCTTAGATTAATGGTGAAGGGTTGGGATTATCTTGGCTTAGGTTTTCTAAACTAGGTAGGTCTACGACAAGGTTTATTTGGTGGATTAGGTTGTCCTAAGGGCCAAAGGTCCTGATACCTACATTATTCAAAATAGAGTAGAATTAAGAGACATTTATTTATAAAATAAATATATAGCTTAAATATGTATGCATACTCTAAATGCAATATTTATAAACCTAATGCATGATTTTACTAAAAAGTTAGCCCTAGATTAAGTAATTTAGGGTACTAAATTAAGCTGTTATCACCTGCTGCTGCTAAGAATTAGATACTTGAGTTCAAACCACTTCCTGACACCTCAAGTATGTATTTTTGAGTTCTGATAACACGTTTCCTGTGATTATCAATTCCTAAATTACCAAAGATCAGGAAATGTACTTGATTTCTATCCTCAGGGAGCATCGCAAGGCCATTGGTTGGACCTTGGATGATCTCACCGGCACAAGTCCTTATTGTACTCATCGAATCTTTATAGAAGAAGGCTCACAACCTACTTGCAAAGGACAACACAGGCTTAACCCTAATCTTCAAGAGGTCATGAAGAAAGAAATCAATAAATGGGTAGATGAAGATATTATTTACCCCACCTCGAATAGCCCCTAGGTGAGCCCAATCCATGTTGTGCTTAAGAAGGCACGACTCACCATCATGAAAATTGAGTTGGAAGAATCCATCCCCACACATATTGTTAATTCGTGGAGAGTCTACATAGACTACAGGAAATTGAATAGCTCCACGAAGAAGATCCATTTTCCACTATCATTTATCAATCAGATTCTCGAAAGTTTAACGGGAAATCAGTACTTCTATTTTCTAGATGGATATTCCGGCTACAACCAGGTGGCCATTCATTTTGAAGACTAGGAAAAAATGACATTCACCTGCCATTACAGGACATTTGCATTCCGTAGGATGCCATTCAGACTTTGCAATGTGCCTACCAACTTCCAGCGATGCATGTTAGTAATAATCTCTAATATGGTAGGTGAATTTTGGAAGTCTTCATGTATGATTTCTCTGTCTTTTGAAGGGCATTTGACAAACGCTTGGGCCACTTAACAAAGATACTCAAATGATGCATCGACGTGAATCTTGTCCTGAGCTGGGAGAAAAGCCATTTTGTGGTCCCAGGCGACATTGTTCTTAGGCACGTTGTATCTAAGCAAGGTATCCAAGTTGATCGTGTGAAAATTGATTTGATATCAAAACTTCCACCTCCTTTGACAATAAAAGACATTAGATCTTTTCTGGGGCACGTTGAATTTTACTGACATTTTATTTCTAATTTTTCAAAGATTGTCAAGCCCTTGACTCATCTTTTATTGAAGGATGTTCCCTTCAATTTTAATAACGAGTAGGTCGACACCTTTAAGATTCTAAAGGATTGAATCACCAAAGCACCAATTTTGTAGCCCCCTAACTAGTCTCTACCTTTTGAGATCATGTGTGATGCTTTGGATTTGGGGGTAGCCCTTGGTCAGAAAATTGATGGGACACCCGTAGTGATCTATTATGCAAGAAAGATGCTGGATGAAGCCCAGCGTAATTATACGATCACTAAGAAAGAACTTTTGGTTGTTATCTTCGCCCTAGAGAAATTCTGATTGTACCTTCTCGGGTCTCACATTATTGTATACTCGGACCATAGCATTGTTCGACACTTACTCGCCAAGAGGGATGCGAAACCCCGATTGATTAAATGGATCTTTCTCTTGCAAGGATTCGATTTAGAAATTCACATCAAGGTTGGGAAACAAATCATAGTTGCAGATCATCTGGTCTGCCTTTCCTCTTTTGTGATTGACCCTTCAGCTTCTATCACTGAGCATTTTCCAAATGAACATCTTATGAGCATTAATGCTAGACTTCCCTGGTATGCCGATATTGTGAATTACCTAGCATCAAACCAGATTTTGTCCAATTGGCTAAAAGCCAAGAAGGACAAATTGATTGTAGATGCTAAATATTATTTTTGGGAAGATTCATATCTTTTCCACATCTGAGTTGATCAAATCATTCGGAGATGTATTTTCGATGCTGAGGTCAATGATATTATTTCATTTTGTTATGACTAAGCCTATGGTGGGCATTTCTATGAGCACAAAACCGCAGCAAAACTCCTCCAATGTGACTTTTATTGGTTATTACTCGTCAAGGATTCGTACAATTATTGTAGGGCATGTGTTCATTGCTAGACCTTGGGCAACATGAACCATCATGATATGATGCCCTTGAACCCGATCATAGTATGCAAAATTTTTGATATATGGAGGATTGATTTCATGGGCTCGTTACCTAACTCAAACGGGTTCAAGTATATCCTTGTCGCTATGGACTAAGTGTCCAAATGGATAGAAGTCATCCCGACCCAAACCAATGACCACAAGGTGGTCATCAAATTTATCAATGACAATATCTTTTCTCGGTTCGGTGTCTAGAAAGCTACCATTAGCGATGGGGGGACCCATTTTGTGAATGTGATTTTCAGTTCGTACTTAGAAAATATGGGGTATCTCACCACATATCTACCCCATATCATCCACAGACGAACAGACCAGCTGAGCTCTCCAATTAGGAAATAAAGTAGATTCTTCAGGTCACCATTCGACCTGATAAAAAAGATTGGTCAACCCGGTTTCCGGAAGCATTATGAGCTTATAGAACCGCCCATAAAATGCAGTTAGGAATGTCTCCCTTTAGACTGGTTTACGGGAAGGCACGTCACCTTCCTGTAGAAATGGAGCATAAAGCCTACTAGGCAGTACATAAATGTAATTTGGACCTTGGGAGAGTTGGAATCCACCGTCGATTACAGATAAGCGAGATCAATGAATTACGTAATGATGCGTATGAGAACTCGCGTATCTACAAAGAACAGATGAAAGCCTTTCATGATAAGTACATTTCATGAAAACCATTTAGCCCTGGTCAGAAAGTACTCCTGTTTGATGCTTGTCTTATGCTTTTCCCTAGCAAACTTCGATCGAAATCGACTAGACCCTATATTGTGAGGAGGATCTTTGGCAATGGAGCTTTAGAAATTTCCCCTCTTGATCACAACTCTACACCCTTTGTTGTGAACAGTCAATGTCTCCAGCCTTTTCTGGAACTTAATGATTTGAGTTTGATTGGTGAATCTATTGACCTCCATTCCATCTGAACTACTTTGTACCCAGCTAAAGGCCGTAAACTTAGCGCTTAATGGGAGGCAACCCTTCATTTCCTACAAGAACTTGAGACCCTTCATATTCTTTTTGCACACTACTCTTATTGTACTTTAAGGTTCACTTTCACACCTTAGAACAACCGACTCCACCTTCGATGCACATTAGAGATTAGAAATCATCCACAGATAACCATTTCCGACTCACCCACCCACCTTATTTAAAATTATTCTAAAAGTATGAACTAAACTGAATTTGAACCCATCCAATTTGCAATGAGGGCATTGCAAAACTTAGGCATGGGGGGGTGGTATCAAAGAGCAACCGATAAAAAACTCAATTTCTTTGAAGGGTTCTATTATGAACGCGCGCTCTAGATGTCTTTTAAGACGTCTGGGAGGTGGCCCAGACGTCGGACCAGACGTCTGGAATCACCTCCAGACGTCGGACCTGACGTCTGGGATCATTTACAGACATTTGGAAATCAGTTATTTTGGCACGATCGTTTCGTCTGCGCGCCTGTGCGCGCAGACCTGCAGAAATTCCCTCTCTCTCTTTTTCCCTCTCCCTCCTGCTCCCTCTATCGCGCTCTCTTTCTCCTCCTTGCGCGGCCTTAAAAGGCCACGCCCTCTCCCTCACTCCCGTCACCTCCGTCTCCTTCCTTTTCTCCTTCCAGCCAGTGCGCGAGAGCGAGCGCGAGGGTGAGCGGCCGCGGCGACAGCCGCGGCGAGTGCAGGAGGAGGTGCTGCGTGGGGGAGGAGGCGTCGGCCGTGAGGGCTCGAGCCTACCGGGGCAGCGGGAGTCGGTCGGCGGGGGCGCAGCGGGCGCGGGAGGCTTGCTGCAGCTTGAGCAGGAGGCGGAGCACTCGAGGTGCTGCCGGGCGTCGCGAGCGGAGGGCAAGTCGCGCCCTGGTTCTGGAAACTTTCCCAGAATCAGACGTCTGGGCTTATAGCCAGACGGCGGGGGAGACGTCTGGAATACTGTACAGACGTCTGAAAGGTGAGTTTTTCCGTCTTCCTTCCTTCCTTTCGACTGACCGTACTGAGAGAGAAAGAGATGGGTACGCGCAGGTTCGGTGATTCGCCATCCAACGCGAATCAGACATCTGGCTATAGTACCAGACGACGGGAGCGACATCCAGACGTCCGGGGTGACCATCGGGTGTCTGGGAACTAGGCCAGACTCCCCCCAGGCTTCTGGACGTCTGAGAGCCCACGCAGAGCAAGGTAATTCCTGATCCACTTTTTAAGACGTCTGGAAGAAGTTCCAGGCGTCTGATTTTGCACTGTTTCGTCATTTTCGACTCGTTTAGGGCCCGTTCGGGTTTCGTTTTCCGCGTTTCAAGTTGCATCCTTTTCGGAATTAAATCCTCTACCCGTCTACAGTAGCTATACACTATTTTGAGACACTCCTTGTATTTGATTCTTGTGATAGGACCCCATTTCGTGGCAGTCTCGGGGGTTGCGGAGGCACGCGGGATTCCCGACCACGCCCCCAGTTCGCCTGTTGTAACTGGTAGAGTGGCTTTTAAGTATAATCTGTTAAATTATGAAACCATAAATAGAACCTAGGACATTGCATGAATCCTAGGAATGAGAAATAGATTGAATGGTAGATCCTAGGGTGTTGCATGAATCCTAGGGCTGGAAAACTAGATTGTATGATAGATCCTAGGATATGGCATGAATCCTAGGATGGGAAAACTAGTGGAATGTATGAATACTGCAGACTTGGAAAATGTGGAAAGGAAACAATAGTTGCCTGTGAATTGAATTAACAGCTGCCTGTTATGAATAAATGAACATGATTAAGAATATGGGATGTATGAACGTGAAGCTGGAAAAGTGAAATCGGAATGCGCTAAGTTAAAGAGCTGGAACCCTACGGGGAATTAGGAGTAGAACTCCTGGAAAGTGAATGGAATAGAATTGGGGAAGTGAGCTGGCCCTTGAGTACGGAGTACCAAGGAGAGCGACTGTCCCCCTGTTTAGTGCAGAGCGGAGCCAGCCGCCCCAGGGACCCGGGGTTAGGACTGGCCACTCTGTACCGACTTGCTAGCCCTCGTGTACGTAGTACCAAGGAGAGCTACTAGTGTAGGGAGGTACTAGCTACCCCACGGACCCCGGGGTTCTGCTAGCCTCCTACACCGACTTGTTAGGCCCACTGGGGCAAACCAGGGTAGTCAGGCGAGGGTGAGTGGACTGTGGAGGGGCAAGGCCCCTGTTTGGTTATTGTGGATGGTTGGACCCCTGTTACTGAGAGGGCTCTGCCCTGTACTAGTTCCGTGCTGTGCTTTGGGCGCACCCGTTAACGGAAACGACTGACCGCGTGCCAGTGTGGGTTAGCTACCCGTGCGTTTACCGCGCGTGCCGTAGTCACCGTTACATCTGTCAGTGACCTTGGGGTGGTTGACTGAGAGTAGGATCACCATGGGGGACTCTCCCAGCCAGGAAAGCACCACGTGCTACTTCTACTGTTCGGAAAAGACTGCAATCAAGATCGTTCTCACGAGGAACATTCGAGATCAAGTGAAGGATCTGAGAAATAGATAAATTGTGAAACAATAGAAAGATGTAAATAAAGGAAGAAAGAAAATTAAAACAGCTACTGTACACTTTACTGTTTCTT
Source organism: Thalassia testudinum (assembly GCA_037157565.1). Classification (NCBI taxonomy): domain Eukaryota; kingdom Viridiplantae; phylum Streptophyta; class Magnoliopsida; order Alismatales; family Hydrocharitaceae; genus Thalassia; species Thalassia testudinum. The sequence continues at coordinate 14,430,951 of JAZHRO010000015.1, read as the reverse complement.
TAGTTTAGCTGCCACTCTACTCAGCGTTTTTGCTGACGTGTTACACTCGTTACCTTTCAGGACCAGGTGTGGAGTAGCCAAGGTCAGCGGCTGCAGAGGACGTTGGGCCGAGTAGGGTCCAGTAGAGTTACCACTGTTCTCTTGTACCTCTTTTTGTTCCACTGTAGTGAGTAGTTGTTGTTTCCGCTGTACCTTTCTTTACCTGCAGTTCATATTATGTTACGAATGTTGTTCTTCTGTTGTGGTGGTATATACTGTAGTGATTTCTTTTCTTACTGCTGTATTTTCTTACTGTTAGTTATATTCATGCTGAATGTGGTTTATTTTACTGCTCTTTTGGTTACTTCCTCGTTGGACGACTAGGTCTTGGGATTAGTCGAGTCGGTCCGGTTCTCGTGTCTCGTAGGGACTCGGGAATCGGGTCGTTACAGGTTCTCATAAAAAATATAAAAAATACAAAAAAAAAATTTGCTAATGAAAGGAGAGGAAAAATCTTTCAAGAAGGAAGTAGAATATGTTGAATGTTAATTTGTTAGTCTTGGTCAAATTTAAAGTTGTTTGTGCTCTAATCTAGTATCAAGACACCCACATCCTCGACCATAGATCTTTCAGGCCGAGCAAGCTTGGAATTTCAAGCTTGGCTTAAATTACCCTACCAAGCAAAGTTAGATAATTTGATTTCTTGGGTTAAGGGGCACAAGTGTTTAAATCAGTCTCTTTGTCACTTATGGTTTAAGAGTTTGAAAAATTGGAACACACCCTCACATGCACGGATTGAGTTTTAGGACTTGAGTAGAAAGTTAATAAAACATTGGCCTTAAATAGAGTTAGAAAATAACTCTTTTATGTGTGGTGCACACACTTTAATTTTTGTTTTCAGTGGGACTTGCGTGCGTAAGCTTTAGTAAGCAGTGTGCTTGTCGTCACCACCCCAAAAGGCACACAAATGCCTCATACACTTGAACCACAAAAAAAAAACACAAAAAAAACAAAACAAAAAAAGTAGAGAAAGGAAAAAAATGGTGCTAGTTTTTATTTTTCTTTTTCTGGGGAGGTATAGCCTAAGGTTGACCCCAGTGGGGAGCTAGAAAGCTACCAAATTAATGTGGGAGCAGGTTACTAGGTCCAATAGGTTATTAATTGGAAGCTTAAGACCTTTAACTCAATTAACTAACACTACACATGTTCCAACCTTGATAACAACAAAATTGAGAGTGAAACTGAGACCAACCTGAATTATGTGCCTTTGTGTAAAAATCAAGAATAAGGTGGAATTAAAGTAGGGAGTTGCTAGGTCTTAGTGTCTTGAGGAACCTAGTTGTCCAGAGTCCTAGGCAAGAGAGTACTATGGTCTATATTAAAGTTCTGACCAAGATTAACAAAACAAACATTATTTCGAGTTGTGAAGAATTTGAGCTACATGATAAAATTATCCTTTAAGCTGAGAATCTGTGCTGAACTCTAAAAATTTGCTAAGGACCTAGCAAATGGTAGGCATGGGGGTATGATGATACACCATCATTCTCTATATCTAGCTCAAATTGACTAATTTCCTAGGATAAATTCACCTAATTAAACTATTAAAGGGTATAAATTAGTCATGTCTGAATTCATTAAGGATGACAATTAAATCAGTTAGTTTGGATGTTTTAATAGAGAAATATAAGTACAAATTAACTAAGGGGTAAACCACACTCAATTGAACGTTAACTATGCTCAGATTCTAAATAAGTGAGCTTGCATGAAGTGACTTAGGATTTTTTTGAAGAATAAAAACCAATTCACAATTAAAAACCCTAATTTCTGCCTCACTTTAATTCAAGAGGTTCTTAGTAAAATAAATGTAATATAAACCTTCTAAGAAGCATTGAAAAATATTCCCTAAGGTTTGGAGTGTCTAATTTTATACAAGGAACCCAAATTGACCTAGTTAAAGACTAAGATTAACACTTATTACATTTTGGGGTAAATTGCAAAATTGATCGATTAAACTTCACCAAAACCCAAATTGATGTCACCATTATATTCCTTGAGTCCTAATTAGGTTACCCTAAAAACTTGAGACTTTTTGACTTTGTGTTGACCTACTTTGCATTTAGGTTGAAAGCTAATGTCATGATGACGTCGGCATCTCCATCTTCTTTAGAAGCTCGAAGAAGCTTCTCGCGCACATACCACTGTGTTTTTAGGGATCTTAATCTCTTAAATTACTTGATGAATTTCCTCCAATTTTGGCTAAATCCTTCTCAATTCAAATTCATGCACCTTGATGTGGATTCCAACTCTTAATTCCTTCTCTGGAGCTTGCAAATCTCAGCCAAATTCTTAGCAAAATCGGTCTGTGAATCAACTAATTTGAGGTTGATTTCTTGCCTCAATTGTGAAGGGTAACATTCTATAAAGCCTCGCCAAGCTCCACTGATTCAAACCGTCTTGGTTTCAAGTGCAAATTCCTTCTTGTTGTTCTTCCCTGACGCACCACCATTGATGGACCTTGGAGCTCTTCGACCTACGCAGAGGACCTTCTTCCTTATTCTTCCCTGAAGCTCTACCACAAGCTTCTACCCTCGCAACACCTTCTATTGATCTAATTCACCTCCTCTTTCTTTGCCTCAAAGCTTGTCAATGCCGCAGGTCATCTCTCTCCTTTCTATCCTATTAGCTTAGGGTTTTCATTTGCTTGAGTTAACTTTATATTTAGGACCACTCAATTAGCATTTTCATAGCCTCTGTCACACTCCACCTTAGAAGTCTTGCGAAGCTTCTTCACCACACCTCCACACATGTCCACATGCCCAATCACTTGAGGGCTTTGCTTCGAGGTGAACCCCTGAAGCTTTTGGATTTAACACGATGTCGAAAGACCTCATATTCTGCTCACAGGACCTCACTGAAGTTCATCATCTTCTTCAACTCTGATGACTGATTCGATGTTTCCGCTGACGCAACCTTTGATCTGCCACCACACGAACACCAGCGAGACTTCGGCAACCACCCTTCTCCAAAGCAATCGAACGGCTGGATCATCTTCCTACACTATCTTCAACAAGCCTTTAACAAAGAAGACAAGTCTTAAAGGGTTGCTACTTCAGGACCATTTTGCAAACTTTTATTTATCTTTCAAGGTCTTTTTACAATTTTTCCTTTAATCGATAAGGGCATATTTACTGATTCTTTAGGGGTTTTATTGCAATATCATGTTCAAACATTATTGAGTTTTGTTTGTTTAATGCTTAATCACGTTTGATAATTCTTGATTATCAGTAATTAAGAATTAAACAATTATAAATGTTCTTAATTCTTAATGCTTAATTCATGCTTTATTTTTTTTTAATCTTGCTGGCCATTTAGTCCCACATCGATGGGAACAAACCTCACCACATGCCTAATTTAGAATCATGCCACCTGCCTTATCAACCAAAAGTAGGGGGTTGGCTCCGCATAACACACACACACACCTGCATAGGCCCGCTAGGGAGTGAGAGAGTGAGGCCCATTTGGGTGGAATTATTTGCATCTAGTTCCTAAGCTCAAAACTTTTGATAGTGTTAAGTCACGCAATCTTTTGATTCCTACGAACTACCTCGGAATACTATCTGGGGAATATAAATTTTAAGAGTTGTTTGAGCACTCTTGACTATATTACAATGCTTTCTTATAAAACCTCGATTTATGCTCAGTATACCCATTAATCACCTACACAGTAGGATGATTTATCTATGGTCTTAATAGAAATTAAAGAGATGAATCAGAGGCACAAGGAGGATATGGATCAATTAAGAACTAAATTGATAGGGAGAATGAACCAGATGTCAGATTTTAGACAGCATGGGATGCTAGCATCCTAACTTGTCCCTAACCCAAGGAACTATACTAGGAACCTGAATTAAGCTAGGGAGCCACAACCTCAAGCGCATGTGATTAACCCTGCTGCCCCTATCCCTCCCATATTTAGTCAAATGCATACCCTGGTGATTATATTGCAATCATGGCTCCTAAAATATCTAAATTAGGCTAAATACCCAGCTTATATTGTACGTAACACAAACATCTCATGCATATCATGCATCTCACTCTTGTTCATTCGTAGCCTATTTTCTCTTGTTTTATGGGCCTATTACTGATGTCAATTTATGTATGTAGGTCCCTAGGAAAGGAGTAAGATTCAGGCTAAACGAAAAATGCAAGATGACAGATGATAAAGCCATCAATAATTGCTTCCTGCACATTGAGAAAGGGAGTGATTGCACAGTAATCACAGGACGTAATTAACCTAAATTTTGTTGGAAAACTAACTAAACCTATACATAGTGCATTCATAAGTAGCATATCATGCACTACATCATTTTATATAGATGTACATAAAATAATGACATATTATCTTGCTATTTGATATTTTATCCTTGGTTGTAGGCAATAAGGAAATCAGGAGATGATCCTGACCTAGATAAAGAATATCCAGAAGTAGAGAGGAATGTAGATAGCTAGAGAAAAGAATAAAGAGAAGAATAAGAAGGCAGAAGATTGAAGAGAGAGAGAGAGAGAGAAAGAGATGCTTGCATGATATAATAAAGAAGAGAGAAGAAGATAACGCTATTCCTATCCCTAAAACCCCAGGATAGCCTATCCCAACTAACCCTAAAACCCTGAACCAGCTCCACATTAAGATAACCTAACCCTAGAATGCAAACCATGGATAGCATTATCCATACCCCTATCCCCACTATGCACAAACCTTATCCACCTATCCTTATCCCAATTCTACTATCCTTAGCCTAATTCCCTTGCCAGTTCTCTAATTAGTCAAGAGGTGACCTAAATTGACTCTTCCTAAGTCAATTGGGTTAGCCAATGACCTATTAGGCTCACCTACATCTAATTAGGTCGACCTAGAATTGATTAGGCCAGTCCATTGGGTTCATGTAGACCTAATTGGACTCACTTATACCTAAGTAGACTCGCACCCACTAACCTAGGTCGAACCAACCCAATCCTAACCTAAACAACACCACTTCCTCTACAAAATTTAAACCAAACACCCACCAAAAACCCACTCAATGCCAACCCACCCCCTCCCTTGCCACCAAAAGTGGCGATTACCCAACCTCCCACCTAAGCCATAAAAAGTGGCGACACACTTAAGCCCCCGCTTCAAAAAATCCTACCACCAAGTGTCACCACTTTCATATTCTCTTCCCCTCCTTCCATCTTCTTCCACCTCCAATGCCACCACCTCCAAAGCCTTCTCCCACTACCTAGAGGCCATCCACCACCACCTAGGTGGCCGACCACCTCCCTTGCTCCACCACCAAGCCGAGGTCAGTGGTGCCCTCCTCATTGGAGCACCACCACTGCCCTCCTATCCTCTTCCTACATAGGGGTCGTCCCCCCTCCTCTTCTTTATTTTTATGCAAGCTTCTTCACTCTAGGTCATGTCCAAGCTTCCTCCATAGGCTTTGGGCGTGTCCTCTCCTTGTGTGGCATGTAGGCGATTCTTCGTGGTCAGGCCTAGCCACCACTACCCTCCATAGTTGATGGCCTTCTTAGCATTACTAGTGGGGTGGTTTGCTTTTATGTAGTTTGATTTTATATCCAATCATTCCTTTATTTTTGTTGAGAGAATATCGATGTGTTCGCTTTATTTTGATGCAATCTAGTTGTATATTTTGAATATCATCTTTTGCGTGAATTGATCTTGCAATCGCTTTCATCATCGCTTTCACTATCGCTAATCTTTGCCTCACCACACCACCACTATCACATGCCCAGCACCACGATTAGGGGCGATTGGTCGCCCACTTCCACCACCACCTTCACATGCCTAGCACTTAGGTTAGCTTAGGGTTCCATTTTGCTCACTTAGATTAGGTTTAGTTAGGTGCATATTTGCTTTCGTCAAAATTCAAAAATTGTAAAAAAAATCACAAAAAGAAAAATAACAACAATATGTTAATCGTTCTCTTTATCATTACGCCGATCATTACGACCACTACACAATTCACTCTTACCCCTTTCCTGCATCTTGCACATCTCATGCACCAACGCACGCACCAAATAACATATCGCCTCATCGTCACCATCATCCACTTAGATTAGGTTTTTCACATTTAGTTAATTAGGTTAGTTGCCTTTGATTCCAAAATCGAAAATCACAAAAAAATAAAAAAAAAGGTACATGGCAAACCCCACTCACGTAAATGACACCAATGTGTTCTTAAATTCCCTTGCTAGTGTGCATACGATAAAAGCAGTTTATAATGAACAATTTACCTTCACTTTCTACATTTTTCTTATGCACGCCTTGGTGATCTGCGAGACGAATGCAACGGGAGAGATTCTAATGAGAGAGCTTGAGACCGAGGTGTAATAGGTTAGGTTTAGTCTTAGGTTTAGTTCTTAGGTTAGATTAGGTTGAGTAATGATTAGCGGGTTTTTGCGAAGAAAAGTTAGGATTTTGGAAAAAACCCATCATCGTAGTCACAAAACTCACTATCAAATAAAATTTTACCAAAACTTGAAAGGGAGTCCCGGATCGAACACGAGGAGGCGACGTTTGTCTCTTGAAATCTGCATTTCTCCTTGTTTCTTTTTGGTATTTTGTATCTGCTATTTTTTTGGCATTTTATGGTAGTGTGAGAACAAGTAGGAATATTATCTATACTAAGCTACTCCAGAAAGCAGGAAAGAACTATTCTACTTGCTAAGAGAGAATCAAAAACTACTTCTAGATAAACACTTGACAAATGTTTATTACAAATGCTTCTACACTATGAAAGTAGTAAAAGGGAAAGGGGGTGAGAGAAATCCTCTTTGTCGACTGCTCGGAGGATGAAGCTGCATTGACGTGGCCCGGACGAAGGTGTTAAGGAGTTGGAGGGAGAACAACGTCGAAAGATGAGGGGAGGACAGGCGGCGTCGCGGCGTAATCCGCTTCCCGAAATGGGGTTGAGAAACCGACCGATGAGAGCTCCACGAATGGTGATGAGAGGGTGGAAAATACTTTTTCTTTCTTCTAGTGGAGCATCCCAAGGGCTTTATACACAAGCTCAAAGTGTGTTTTGAGCTCTAGAATAGGTGAGGAGAGCATAGGAAGGGATGATGGTGGATGGAGGGGTATGGGTCCTTTTATAGTGGAGGATGAAGGGCTTGGTCGCACATGAGTAATTAGTGACATCCATAAATGTCACTAAAGGTCCTCTCATTTGTCGCTGAAGATCCATGTCAACTCACACTTGCTTGCTATTGTGCTCGCGCGCCCATCATGCGGCCGTGTCGCACGCAAGCACGCTGGCGCTTGCACTGCGTGTGCATTGCAGTGTAAGTGCTCGAACTGGTGCACGCGTGTCTGCAGGCATGCGTTGGCTGGTGCGCCCTTGTCGCACTACGTGCGTCCAATTGGAGGATTGGGGGGGCTTTGCAGGTTTCGAACCCGCACCCCTCCTTTGGGAACACGTCTTAAGACCAATGCACCAAGCCCATGAGTTTGTCTCGAGGAGGAGCTAAGGGCATACGGTGGAGACGACTTCTCAACCGTTGGATCAAGATCCAATGGCTGGGAATGAATGATGCGGATGAAGAGGAAGCGTTGGGTAGACTGTTGGTTGGTGTTGGGTGGCCTAGATGGAACCACGTGGCGTCATCTAGGCTGTCCATCTTCTTTCCCTTGTAGAGGATGCCACGGTGCTTAGATGGAGATGATTTTTGCATTGTTGGATTGCGATCGTCACTCTGGATCCATCCGTACGGTTGGATTTTTATCCGAAGCCTGTAGGAATGTCACATTGCCCCCTGGCCGTTGATTTTCTTCGGACTGCATATAGTGCTACAGGATTTTGATTTAGACGATTTCAGAGGTGTTGGACTCTGATCGTTGTCCTAATCAGATCCGTACGATCATATCATCAATCCGAGGCTCTGAATTAAATCTCCTTCTCTCCTGGCCATAAAAGATGCAATTAACCTAACATATACACAAACTACTTTAAATGCAGAATGATGCATGCTATACAATATTTATAACATAAAATGCATATCTAAGCCTAGGAACATACATAAATAGGCATTTTAAACTAAATGGATGTGTCTTCATCATACCCCCATGCCTATCTTTTGCTAGTCCCTAGCAAAATTAAACTATATGCTATGTATTAAAATAGAATTAGGGCTCGATTGCTTAAGGCATTAGTTATTTATTAACAAATGAAAATTTCAACTAAGGGCCTAAACTACGAAGACTCGACAATGCCTGGGTGCCTGCCAAAATGCAGACCGCTCATGTCCTTGCCTAATTTGAAAAGGGAAGATACAATTTTTTTTTGTTTTTTCTTCTTTTCTATTTTTTTGGACTTTTGGAGTTTGAGAGTTTCAGAATAACTTTTTACGGTTACTCGACCTGCCCAAGACTCAAAAAGGACTTTAAGTACTAAACATCTTGTGAAAGAGTGATAGACTCATTGAGCGACTGTTAAAATGGACTTCAGGTTTCTACGATCCTAGGTGACCTTAAGAGTTTTTGCCTAAAGGTTTATCTTTTTGATCGGTAGCTTTCTCCCTACTTTTTCTTATTTTTGTATGGGGTCAACACAAGGGCGAACCTAGTGTATATCTCCTTGGTTTATTCTACTTCTCTGCTTCTTCCCTAAGTATTTTGGAAATTATTTGTGCATTTTTGTGAGCTGTGCTCTAGATAACCAGACAATGGGCTATTACCCACGACAACTTGCCAGTCATACTCGTGCGGTAAAGTGTGATTTATTTTTCTTTTTTTATTTTTCTCATTTTTCTTTTTTTATTTATTTTTGTTTTTATTTTTGAGTATCATTTTTTCTTTGTCTAAGTAGGTGACTTCCTTGATCTAAGATTTACCTAAAAGCAGTAAAATGAGTATGGTCATGTAGCTGGGCTCTGGACAACCGGCCAATAGGCTATTACCCAAGACAATCTGCCAGCCATACTACTCTAGAAAGTTCATTAGCTACCTAATTTCCGTAAAAATCGTCGAAAAGTGAGTTAGTACAAATAGTGTGTAGATGCTTAGACTTAAAGTCCCCTCAAATCAGAGGGTGGGTTGATAAGTCGTGTACTTATCACCCCAATTTATTGGCCAAATTAGAATAAAATTACTTGCCAAGGATTCGAGACCAAGTCCACATTCAAGTGGACACCCAGGCTGATTAAGCCCGAAGACCTGAAGAGTCTAAGTGTTTAGGTCCTAAAGTATCGTTTCCTAAAGTTTGTAACTCCTATTGCCTAAGTTTTCTTCTCCTAATTCTAGTTTTTTTTTAAAAAAAAAAGGAAATTATTGTTATGGGCTGACAAAATGATCAAATCACAAAGTATCCACTCCCCATGCCTAGTTAATGCAATGTTCTCATTGTAAAATAAAAGCTTAAAGGAGGGTAGAATATGAAGAATATTACCCAAATTTTGTGAAATTCTGGTCAGCTCCAAAACAACTTATACACGTGCTAAGTTTATTGCCTTCAGCTATGCATAATCCTCAAACATAAATTATAAATATTGAGGCTGCAAAAATAAAGTTTTTGGGCCCCCAGATATGAGTTCCAGAGAGTGAAAGTGGGCTTGCCAAAGAGATGATCAATGAAAGCGGCAAGCTGGTGATGTAGGGAGAGCCCAAATGGTCTCCAATAGGAGTTTTGTTGATTCAGTACAGAGGAGGTTTTGGTGGGTGTAGGATTTGTGTAATGGTTGGACGAGAAAGGATGATGAGGTTTTTGTGATGTGTGTGTGTACTCTAGAATACCGACATTTTCAAAAGTTTATCCCCAAAGTTTAATTTCATCCTCAAAATCTGGGTGCTTGATCCAACCATTTTGATCTTCGTGATCTCCACCAATTATTTGAACCTCAAACTCAAAAATTCAGGATAGGGATGTTGTTGGGTTTTTACTTATTCATGTGAATCTTCCAACAAGTTCCTAATTTCATGAATATTTCCCTCATTTTGGTTTGTTGGTTTCCTATCTGTATTCTCCTCAATTATCCCTACAACCTTGTGATTTCCTTCCTGAGTTTGGGTTGGGTTAGCCATTAAGGGGTTGTTTAATGTGTGTATGGCCATTACCTACTCTATTCTGCTAAGCTCCTCCATCAAACCACACTTAATTTTATCCTTCTTTGAAACCTCAAAAATATTAAATTGATTTATTTTATTCCCTGAGGTAATTTCTATATTTCCCGATTCACAATCAATCATTGCCTTGGCGGTGGCCAAGAAAGGTCATCCCAAAATAATCGGGGTGTTGTTGAGTTGTTTTGGTGCTTCCATGTCAAGGACCATGAAATCAACAAGGTAATGCAAATCATTAATCATGAGTAAAACATCCTTCAAGAGACCCCTTGGTTTTATAATTGATCTATTAGCCATCTGCAAGGTTATGTCAGTGTGTTTCAAGTGGCTTAGACTTAGTTTCCTATGTAGTGAGGTAGGGATCACATTAATGGAAGCACCCAACTCGAGGAGGGCCCGGTCAGAAGTAATGTTTCCTATTGTGCAGGAAATTAGCAGGGCTCCCAGGTCCTGCTTCTTAGGAGGTAGCTTGTTTAAGATTAGTGTGCTTGTGTTGTTAGCAAGACAACTCTCTTAGTGTTTTTAGATTCCGCTCTACGCTTCTCTTTATATGAATTTAGTGAAGCTTTGGCATAGGTGGAGATTGATCCAATAGCCGCGATGAGTAAAATGATTGTCAATTTGAAAGCCTGAAGTAAGGACATCATTTCCTCTAATTTCTCCTCTGACTTTTTCTGTTTTCCATACAACAACAACATACTCCCGAATCAGACTCTGATGTTTTGTTGATTACATTCTTAGTTGGGAGTCTAGAATTCTTATTATAGGTCTTAATGGTATTGACGTGAGTTTGGGTGGGACCTTTGTATCTACTACTACTCCTCAAGGTGATGGTATTTGTAGTGGCAAAGTGTTGTTGTTAGTGCCTTGGGGAGTGTTGGACCAAACAGGAGACTCCCGGTTGATTATGGTAGGAACTTGGTTAGCTCCGGGAGGGACTGGGGTAGCCTGATAGATAGCATGAGCTTGAGCATGTGGCTCCCCACTATTACCATACCCTTAAGGCCTAGCACCTCGGTTCTGCACATTCCTTCGGTTTGGTACTAGATGTGATGGTAGAGATCCGAGTTATCGGTTGTTTGCAGTAAGTCTGGATTGCAGGGTGTCCAGCGAAGTTTTCATTTGTTGCATGAGCTGAGTGATAGGAACACCATCATGAGCCATAACTAGCTCATTTTTTATCTAATTAAGTTAGTAAATGCTCCTACATAACTGCCAGATGCCATATTTCATTGTAAAGTCATTTCGAGGGAAAGATAAAAAAATAGGGTTAAAACTACAGTTTTACCATCATATCATGAATGGAGTACAATCACGGGTTTTCCCAGGGGGTAATTAAGGGTCAAATGGTCCTAAAAGGCTAACAAGTGGGTTAGAACAGATAAAAGAGTTTGCATGTGTTTTGAGAATTAAATGACTTTTGAAATCCTAAAAACAGACCCGTTTAATTAACTGAGGTTTTGGTCAGGATAAAATTCACCTAAACCCTCTAAAATTCATATAAAAATATCCTTTAAGGTTTTGGAAGCTTTAATTTGACCATCAGAACCTATCTTGACCCAAAATAGAGTCTTAGACAGACATTTGCCCTAGTTTGAGTTTTTGCATAAATTACCCAGTCAAACTTGGTCAAAACCTAAATGTAACTTCACCATTGGATTCCTTGGGTCTAAATTAGATTTAAACCAAAATTTGGGCCGAATCTGAGATCATTGACCAAGTTTGCATTTTTGTCCTGTTAGACTCTTTCTATCTCATTCTGACCCTTAACTTTTGAATTCTCTTACAAAAAGCCCCCAACTTCTTTGTCGTCTTCACAAGCAGGTCCCCACACCATTTTTGGAAGGATAAATCTTCACCATCGAGTTTTGAGCTAGGATTTCTTGCTCGATTCTTAATCAATCTCTCTCAAAATTGATACGGAGATTCTTTGGGAAGTTACCTTCCATTTGAGTCATTCTTTGGGCTCTAAGTCTTTCCCAAAAGGCCATGTGAACCTTTCAAAGGTTCGGGTATCCTATTTTGCAAATACCTTCCAAGCTTGAAAGCTTCTTTCCAAGCTTGGAAGGGCTTCCTATGGCCTATAAAAGAAACACCATCGCACGACCGTGCTTTTTAGCAAGTTTTTGGGAGTCAAACGGCCTTAATTCCCTTCCTCTCTCCACCACAAAACCCTGCTTCGGCGACCTCTCTGGATCTCTCTCCTCCAGCCATCCAACCATCAAATTGAATGAGCTAAACTCTTCCTCTCTTCGTCGTTACCCTCCCTAGCCAAAGGGAGGGCGTTCCTCCGTCTACATCGCCGTCGTCGCTCCTTCGCATCTCCCTCCTTCTCCAGCTCTGATCGACCAACACTGAAGCCCTCTGCCTCTCAACCACCTTGATAAGTCCCTCTCTTCCTCTCTTTCTCTTTCTATTGCTTTTTTCCACCCTCGCAAACACACACAACCGCCAACCGCCGCCTCCTGCATTTTATCTTCTCTACCTTCAGTGAAGCTCCAGCGACGCCTACACACCACCACACTACTCGAAACTTGCTGTTGTCACCTCCATCAGCTCTGCCGTGCTCTACAGACCAAAACCCCTCAAGAAATTGAGGGATTTTGTCCCTCAATCGCGCCACCGAACAAACCCACCACCGGCTTCTGTCTTCGTCACCGTCCGGCCACCACACACGACTATCCACCCCACATCCACAACCAACGCACTCCACACCCCACGGCGAAGCTTTTGAACCTATTTAATAGGCCCGAGAGGCTGTATTTTGGATTTCAGGTGTTCGCCCTTCAGCCGCCATGGACGTAGCTTCGAGCGAAGCTTGAAGCCTTCTCCAGCTATTACAAGTCCCAAGTGCAGCCTCCAGGCGACGCGGAACCTCTCCAGGGAGGTCTCTAGGTCCTCAATTGAGGATCTCTATAGCTGCAGCTCCCTCAATTAGACACATCATTCACTGCTAGCAGCACGAAGACAAGGGTGGGATTATCCCACCTCGGAAATCTATGAGGACACGGTGCTACATAAATTGATTTTGTGTTGTATGCATATCGCCTCAACACATGGGGGTGAGGTCTCCGCTCACCACCCTTCACCTGCACTTCGCTCATGACCTGTCCCCCACGGGCCTGGCGCTGACCCGACCTGCCTAACCCAACTTCACTCCTCGGCTGTGATATCACGCCCGCAGCCCTAGACTCAGGTGCACTCTAGGTTTCAAACCTGATAACCTGGCACTGTTGGAGGCTCTGGGAGAGCGTGACCCAAGGAGTGAAAGAGAGGATCATGCGCGGGGGCAGGGTGGTTTTGCTCTGAGAAGGTTTGGCTGACACTTGCCAAAATTGAGGATCCTTCCCCCTTTGCGTAAAGAAGAAGAATAGAAAGGCAGAAGAAGTAGAGAAAGAAAGAAGGAGAAGAAATGAAGAGGAGCTGTGCAGGAAGCAAGGCAGAAGAAGAAAGAAGAAACAAAAAAGCAAAGAAGAGTAGAGAAAGAAGAAGAAGAAATCAGACGTTTAAGACGTCTCATTAGATATTTAGACGGCTGAGATCATTTCATATATATCTATTGAGTTCTATTTGCCATTATTGTAGGGAGTAATTGGTGATTAAAATCACCATTTTACTCCATTCTTTTTGTAGTCTGATACTTGATCTTATTGCTACATTACTTTGCATCAATTTCTGATTACAAATTTGTATCTCTATTGTTTTAAATTGTAATTTTGAGAACTGAATTCCTATTTGCTCCTAGTGAACGGCCTCGGACTTTTTCGAGTATAAATTTTATCTGTTTTTCGCAAGATTTCAACTATACTACAACGCAACGATTTAAAACTTGATTTCGAGCGAGCAACACTGAGGCATTGACCCTTGCATTTCTACCACCTTCAGGTTTAAATCAACCTGCCCGGTGGCTTGTTTGGCATTCCACATGGGCTGGTTAACCTGATTCAGGGGCAGCTGAGTATATACATGACCCTGACCCATTGGTTTTTGTGGACATAGTTGTTGGGTCGATATTGGGTCTGTTGCACCTGATCTTTCCAAGAGAAGTTAGGGTGATTTTTCCAACCAGAACTATAGGAGTTCAAGGGTTGGACCTAACGTTCTCTTGTACAACATAACATCCTCATAAGATGAGGATGAAGAGTAAGAAGGATCAGAAAAATTGGGGTCAAAGGCCTTGGTTTGGAACCCATAAGGTTCCAAGAAGTGCTGGCTCAAAGGTCGAGTCGACTCAAGTTGGTTCAAAAACTCCCATCCCATAGGAGCTTGCGAAGAATGGAATCCTGAGTTTTGGGATCGAGTAGATCTAGAAGTATTAGAGTTTCCAGACATCCACTCTTCCATTCGTTTAGCAACCAGATCCACCTTATCTAATTTATTGCAGACCAATTCCATATCAAATGTATGAGAATCTTGGACCTCATTGGCATTTGATCTAATTTGTTGGGATCGGTTGAAGGTTTCCATGGAGGCATGGTTTATAGAGTTTTCGCTCATTTCCTCTAACAAATATACGTGCTATCTGCGTCTTTGTTGAGGAAATTGCCTCTATAAGAAGTATCCACATGATGACAGAGTTGATCATTCAACCCGTGGAAGAGAATCTGCACAAGTTGCCACTTAGGCACTTCGTGGTGTGGACACTTCCGCAACAGATCCTGGAATCGCTCCCAGGCCCCATGGAATGGTTCCCCCAACCACTGGGCAAAAGTGATAATTGCCCGTTGTAAAGCATTGGTTTATCCAATTAGGAAGAATTCCTTTAGGAAGGCCGATTTGAAAGTTGTCCAGGTAGCAATCGGTCTACCAATGGTATGATACCAATATGTGGCCTTATCCCTGAGTGAATGGGGAAAAAGTCTCATGAGCATCTACTCTTCAAACACATTCCACGATTTGGTGGTCTGAACTAGGGTGATAAGATCCTCCAAATGTTGGAATGGGTCTTCCAAGCCAAGCTCGTAAAAGTGTTTAATCAAACTCAAAACCTGGGGCTTGATCTCAACATCACCAGCGGGGATCACAACGTTGGGACGATCCTTGTAATTTGGAGGATCATAAAAATCCTTCAAGGGCCAAGTGCCTTTTCCATTCATTCATTGGAACCATTGCTGCATTTGCTGCAATTCTTCCAACTGCCTTAGATCAGCTCCTACTGGTTCGGGGGCGGGGGAGGTGATTGTTGATCAGCCATAGGATCTTCTTGGCTATAACTCAACCTTTGCCTCCAAGAATGGTCTAAAGGTCCTTCCAAGAGAGGATTCAATGACCTCCTTCCAAGCATGCACTGGAAGGAAGTCGGAAGGACGAGGAAAAAGGAATCATGCAACATAAAAAATACAAGCCTGTCCTTAAATTGGGTAGCTTAAGGACCTATGCTTCATAAATAAAATCTGACCACACAACAAATTTGGTGTTGTCCTTACTCCCGAAGGTGGTAAAGTTGGGCCGACGAAGTAGGTGGAGCGTTTCCCGAGGGCCACTAATTATGCCAAACCTCTGCTTACTTAAGTCGTTTGACAATCGGGCCCCCCAACTTAGCATCTTTTGAAGGAAGCAGATGTCACTAATTCGAAATGTGTTTAAGAGTTAACCCTGAAACAGACTCAATGAATCCTAGGGCCAACGCCTACTTAATTTATTTAAGGTCTGGGATAATAGTTGTAATGAACGCGTGCCCCAGACATCTTTTAAGACGTCTGGGAGGTGGCCCAGATGTCGGACCAGACGTCTGGAATCGTTTCCAGACGTCTGGAAATCCGTTATCTTCCACACGCGCAGGCCGTCTACGTGCCTGAGCGCGCAGACCCGCATATTCGTTTATTCTCTGCGGCTGCAGACGCCCTGCCGCATCCTCTCTCCTCCTCGCACGGCCTTAAAAGGCCACGCCTCCCCTCACATCCGTTACCACCGTCTCCTCTCTCTTCTCCTTCAGCCAGTGAGCGTGAGCGCGGAGGAGGTGCTGCGTGCGAGAGCGGAGCTCTGCCGTGAGGGCGAGCTCGCCGGGGCTGCTAGGGCCGGCCGGCGGAGGGCGTAGGGGGCGCGGAGCGACGCGGAGGGGGGACTGCTGCGGTCTGAGCAGTAGGCGCGCGAGGTGCGACGCGGGCGGCGTCGCGAGAGGAGGCCGAGTGGTGCCCTGATTCTGGAAAAATTTCCAGAATCATACATCTGGGTTGATAGCCAGACGGCGAGGGAGACGTCTGGAAGACCATCCAAACGTCTGAAAGGTGAGTTTTCCGTCTCCTTCTTCCTTCCTGTCGACAGACCGTACTGAGGGAGGGAGATGGGTGTGCGCAGGCTCGGTGATTCGCCATCCATCGCGAATCAGACGTCTGGCAGTAGTACCAGACGGCGGAAGCGACCTCCAGACGTTCGGGGTGACCATCGGACGTCTGGGAGCTAGGCCAGACGTCCCCGCAGACTTCTGGACGTTTGGGAAACCATGCTTAACAAGGTAATTCTCTGATCCACTTTTTAAGACATCTGGAAGAAGTTCCAGACGTCTGATTTTGCACAGTGTCGTTGTTTTTGACCCGTTTAGGGCCCGTTCGGGTTCCGTTTTCCGCGATTCATGTTGCGTTCTTTTCAGAATTAATTCCTCTACCCGTCTACAGTAGCTATACACTGTTTTGAGACACTCCTTGTGTTTGATCCTTGTGATAGGACCCCGTTCTGTTGTAGTCTCGGGGGTCGCGGAGGCACGCGGGATTCCCGACCACACCCCCATTTCTCTCGTTGTACCTGGTAGAGTGGCTTTAAGTTATTAACAAAATCTGTTAAATTATGGAACCATAAATAGAACCTAGGACATTGCATGAATCCTAGGAATGAGAAATAGATGGAATGATAGCTCCTAGGTGTTGCATGAATCCTAGGACTGGAAAACTAGATTGTATGATAGATCCTAGGATATTGCATGAATCCTAGGATGGGAAAACTAGTGGAATGTATAATACTGCAGTCTTGGAAAATGGAAAGAGATATAAAGCTTCCTGTAATTTCAATTAACAGCTGCCTGTTGTGAATAAATAACGTGGTTGAGAACATGGATTGTAAGAATGTGAAACTGGAAAGTGAAACCTGGATGTTTGAGTAAAAAGGATGGAACCCTACGGGGAAGTAGGAGTAGAACTCCTGGAAAGTGAATGGAATAGTATTGGGGAAGTGAGCTGGCCCTTGAGTACGGAGTACCAAGGAGAGCGACTGTCCCCCTGTTTAGTGCAGAGCGAAGCCAACCGCCCCAGGGACCCGGGGTTAGGACTGGCCACTCTGTACCGAATTTTTGGCCCTCGCGTATGTAGTACCGAGGAGAGCTACTAGTGTAGGGAGGTACTAGCTACCCCACGGGCCCCGGGGTTCTGCTAGCCTCCCACACCGACTTGTTAGGCCCGCTGGGCAAACCAGGGTAGTCAGGCGAGGGTGCGCGGACTGTGGAGGGGCAAGGCCCCGGTTTGGTTACTGTGGAGGGGTTGAATCCCTATTACTGAGAGGTCTCTGCCCTGGACTGGTTCCGTGCTGTGCTTTGGGCGCACCCGTTAACGGAAACGACTGACCGCGTGCCAGTATGGGTTAGCTACCTGTGCGTTTATAGCGTGTGCCGTAGTCATCGTTACGTCTGTCAGTGATCTTGGGGTGGTTGACTGAGGGTAGGATCACCACGGGGGACTCTCCCGGCCAGGAGAGCACCACGTGCTACTTCTACTTTTTGGAAAAGACTGCAATCAAGATCGTTCCCACAAGGAACATTCGAGATCAAGAAAAAGATCTAAGGAATAAATGAAATAGTGAGACATTTGAAAGATGTGAATAAAGAAAGCAATCGAACATAACAGCTACTGTACACTCTACTGTTGCTTTTAGTTTTAGTTGCCACTCTACTCAGCGTTTTGCTGACGTGTTACACTCGTTACCTTTTTTAGGACCAGGTGTTGAGCAGCCAGGGTCAGCGGCTGCAGAGGACGCTGGGCCGAGTAGGGTCCAGTAGAGTTACCACTGTCTCTTGTACCTCTTTTTGTTACGTTGTAGTGAGTAGTTCTTGTTTCTGCTGTACTTTCTTACTGTTAGTTATATTCATGCTGAATGTGGTTTATTTTACTGCTCTTTTGGTTACTTCCTCGTTGGACGACTAGGTCTTGGGATTAGTTGAGTCGGTCCGGTTCTCGTGTCTCGTAGGGACTCGGGAACTGGGTCGTTACAATAGTGCTTCTGAAATGTGATGGGCCCTTAATTGGGTTATACCCTTAATGATAAATTCATGAGTGTCTATGTGCATAACCAATGG
Source organism: Thalassia testudinum (assembly GCA_037157565.1). NCBI lineage: Eukaryota > Viridiplantae > Streptophyta > Magnoliopsida > Alismatales > Hydrocharitaceae > Thalassia > Thalassia testudinum. Next base: position 14,412,580 of record JAZHRO010000015.1, on the reverse strand, counting down.
TTTTTCAAGCAAGATTAAATTTTTGTAAGGTGAACTTTAAGGTTTGAATCTTGCTTATTAGCTTTTAGGATTCAAATATTAGGTGTATTCAACCAAGTTTTGTGAGGCAAACCAAGTTTGAAAGTACGACCTTAAGTATTTTCCTTTATAAATTAAGAAAATATGGAGTACCTCGCTTGACCTAATTATTTGAATCCTATGGAGCAACTACAAGATGATTCAGTTTTAAATTGATTAGGTGGTGTGGCTCAAATAGCTCAAACAAGTGACCCAAATACACCACCAATTAAGGCACACAGAAGTGATTAACCTAATTTGATTTTTACTCTTTTATGTGTTGATTTGTGCGTGTACTAGTTCCACAGGTCGGAATCTCTGTTGAGTAAAAATCAAAAGAAGTTATGTGCCTCAAGTGTGGGTGTGTATAGTATGTGTGTTACTTTCGTCCCACAATCAGATCAGATATATTTTTTTTAATTTTCTTTTTATGCGAGGGAGAGATGAGTGGAGGTGGCACACAAGACAAACAACTTATCCTAGGGTTCGTGAAAACACCTAAGTAGATTAGGTCTTGATTATTAAGGTGGTGAAATGAACTAGTGGGTGGAGAAGTGGGGGGAAACTTATAGAAATCTCTACCTGCACTTTACTCCAATCTACTGCCTTCAGCTCCTTGATTGGGTTCCTGCAAGATAGTGAATCGAAGAAAGATAGGTTAGAAAAATATGTAAGTAATGCGGAGAAACATGGAAAGAACCAAACAGAATTGCCTCACCGGCAATGACACAGAAATGTTTAGTGGGTTTTCTCAAAGAAACATTAGGGTTTTGGAAAAAATCTGTCGTCGTAGACGCAAAACTTGCTATCAAATAAAATTTTACCAAAACTCAAAAGGGAGTCCCGAGTCAAACATGGGGAGGCGATGTTTGTTTCTTGAAATTCCCATTTCTCTTTGTTTCTTTTTGGTATTTTGTATTTGCTATTTTTTTGGCATTTTATGATAGTGTGGGAACAAGCAAGAATATTATCTATACTAAGCTATTCTAGAAAGCAGGAAAGAACTATTCTACTTGCTAAGAGAGAATAAAAAACTACTTCTAGATAAATGCTTGACAAATTCTTATGATAAATGCTTTTACACTATAAAAGCAGTAAAAGGGAAAGGAGGTGAGAGAAATCCTCTTTGTCGACTGCTCAGAGGACGAAGCTGCATTGACGTGGCTCAGACAAAGGTGTTGAGGAGTTGGAGGAGGGCGAATGATGCTGGAAGATGAGGGGAGGACGAGCAACATCGCAGCGTGATCCGCTTCCTGGAATGGGGTTGAGAAGACAACCAATGAGAGCTCCACGAATGGTGATGAGAGGGTGGAAAATACTTTTTCTTTTCTTTAGTGGAGCATCCCAAGGGCTTGGAACATAAGCTCAAAGTGTGTTTTGAGCTCTAGAGTAGGTGAGGAGAGCATAGGAAGGGATGATGGTAGATGTAGGGGTATGGGTCCTTTTATAGTGGAGGATGAAGAGCTTGGTCGCATAGGGTAATTAGTGACGTCCGTAAACGTTGCTAAAGATTTTCCCATCTGTCGCTAAAGATCCATGCCAACTCATGCTCACTTGTAGTTGTGCTCACATGCCCATCATGCGGCTGTGTCGCTCGTGCGCACTGGCGCTTGCACTGCATGTGCACTGTGGTGCGAGTGCGAAGGCTGGTGCGCACGTGTCTACGCTCATGCGCTGGCTGGTGCTCCCTTGTCGCATTGCATGCGTCCAATTGGAGGATTGGGGGGGCTTTGTGAGTTTCGAACCCGCGCCCCTCCTTTGGGAACGTGCCTCAAGACCAATGAACCAAGCCCACGAGTTTGTCCCGAGGAGGAGCCAAGGGTGTGCGGTGGAGATGGCTTCTCAGTTGTTGGATCACGATCCAACGGCTGGGAATGGATGATGTGGATGAAAAGGAAGCGTTGGGTAGACTGCTAGCCGGTGTTGGGTGGCCGAGATGGCACCACGTGGCGCCATTTGGGCCATCCATCTTCTTTCGCTTGCAGAGGATGCCATGGTGCTCAGATCGAGATGATTTCTGCATTGTCGAACTACGATCGTTGCTCCGGATCCATTTGTACAGTCGGATTTTTCATCTGAAGCCTGTATGGATGTCGCATTGCCCCCTAGCCATTAATCTTCTTCGAACTGCATACAGTGCTACAGGATTCCAATTTAGATGATTTTGGAGGTGTTGGACTCCGATCGTCGTCTTGATCAGATCCGTACGATTAGATTGTCAATTCGAGGCCCTGAATTAAATCTCCTTCTCTCCTGGCCATAAAAGGATGCAATTAACCTAACATATACACAAACTATTCTAAATGTAGAATGATGCATGCTATGCAATATTTATAACATGAAATGCATATCTAGGCCTAGGAACGTAAATAAATAGGTATTTTAACCTAAATGGATGTGTCTACATCAAGTAATCACAAACAATGCGTATTTATCGAGTTAAAATCGAATAAAAAAAGCATAGCCTCCTTTACTTTGACCGGGACTCACCAAATTGAGTTTCATTAAAATATTTTTGATCGGGTTTTTGGCATGCTATACTACAATGAAGCCTATTTCTAATAATTTTTTTTTGCCGAAAACATGCTGATCAGGGAGACAGCAACATGCATATCAAATTAGACAAAGAGAGAGTTGAAGAGGAGATAAGCCAGGAGAACACCAACAAGTCTCATGCATATGCATGCATTCCATGCACATTCACTTCACACCCACTTATACACAATTACACACAGCCATGTGCATTCACATTTAATTTGTATACACGAGTCAAAATTGCAATGTACACACATGCACACACATGAGCACATAAATTGCACATGACCTAGACCTACTTGACCTCTCACACACCAACTAATATGTCACCCCAATTAGACCCTAAATTAGAACTAACCAACCCATCATAGAATCCTACATAATTTAGCCAAGAACCATTTTCTACCTATTTCCCCTACACAACCTTAGACACCTACACTAGGCTCATAACCAAGCCCACCTCAACCTAAACCTTGTTTGCACTTGAGATCACTTTTAGAAATGTACGTTGCAGTATTTAAAATCGAGCGGCACTTTAGAAAATTTGTTTTATTGAACACGGAAGAATTTGCATTTTGAAATATGAGTCCAAGTTGTCTCAGGAAGGCAACTTGAATTGTCTTGCTTTTCTAAATCTAGTATTTTTTTTCTTTTTGCTTGGTTTGATTTTTTTGTCAATTTCAATAATAATGATGGTAGGAAAATAATCTAGATTATAACTAGCAAAGCATATAAAAGTAGGCACATAAGATAGATGAAAGCCTCTTTTTATTGGAATCGCATAAAGAGTTTTACAATGAAGAAAATAACAAAGTAGAAGATGCAAGGAAATAAAGTGGAGTCCCGAGACAAAGCCTTGTTGGAGAAGCAGAAGATCGGAACCTGCAGCCCTAGTCAAGGGAGACCCATGCCCAAGGAGGGAAGACTACGAGGGTGGATGGCTATGATAGGGGAAGAATAATTAGGGATCCTTAGAATGGTGGAGGCTTAGGTGCTTTTATAGAAGTATAGGAAAAATGTTAATCGTATGATCTAGATCAAGGGTTGTAGTTAGTCCACTTAATCAAAGTGAGGGTGGGCCACTAGATGGAAATCTAAGGGTGCTAAGGAAGGTTTGGTTAAGTTGAGGAATAAGATGGGCCTTGGGATAGGTTTTAGATGGATAGGATTTATTCTAAGGGGATATGTGCTTTTGTAGGCTTTTTAGGAAGGGATATGATCTTGGTTTTTTTTTGGAGGGGATAAGTGGGTGGCTAAGGAGAGGATAAGATCTTTTTGGAGAAGTGGTGTAGGCCCTTAGATCATAGGTGGAGGGTTAGGATTTATCTTGGCTTGGGTTCTCTAAAAATAGGTTGGTCTAGGACAAGGCATTTTTGGTGGAAAGGTTTGTCTAAAGGACAAATGTAGGGAGGAATAAGGAGGGGACATGTCTCCTCCCTTGCCTTTATTTGATCTCTTATCTTTATTTCTTGAGCTTGTCTTTATTTCTTATAGGCTCTTCTTATTTACCTTCCATGAGACTTCTCCTTCAATAAAATAGTTCTCCATCTTCTTGGCTTGTTCTACGACTACATTATTTAGAAGAAATCTTAATTAGATGCAAATTAACTTCAAAATATATGCATGACCTAATTATGCACTTATGATTATAATGTAACATATGTATGACCTATAAGCACTAAACTAACATAAAGTAGGCTACTTATCATTAATAATTATGTGCTTATCATTCCCCCATACCACCTTAAATACGCCCCTTAATCCCACACTAAACTCCATGCCACCCACTAATAGACCAGCTTGGGGGGCACTCTCTTTAGCCCCCTCTAGAACCCTCCATAGGCCTTAACTTGTGCCCCCTTATCCTATGCCTAAACCCAACCCTAGGTGCACCATACCTTAGTTTAATCCCTATAAAAACCCTCACCCAAAGCCAAAATCCCCCCCCCCCCCCCTCCTCTTCTTCTTTGGGCAGCACACCACTCCTTTCCCTCTCCATTCCACTCTCAAGCTCCTTCCTCCCTTGGGCTAACAGCTACCTTGTGTGGCCCTCCTTGGCTCCATTGGGTTTCCAAGGTGAAGGTGGAGTAGGCTCAAGGCTAAGGATCTCCACCACCTCCCAAAGTCTCTTTGGAGAGGACACCTTCTCCTCAACCTTCTTCTTTTTATGTTTCTTTGTAGTTAGATTTACTTTCTTGCAAGTCTTTTTATTCCCTTTCATTTTATTCAAGTAGATTAGTTTCTTTTATATCTTTCTATTTCCCTTGCTTTCATTTCAATAAGTTGTTTATGTGATGTTCTTCACTCACTTTTTTTGTGTTTCTTGATATCCCCCACACCACCAACACCATCACCACTGCATTCACCCTTTCCATCCTATCACCACAACTATCTCACAACCAACCATGATCACTTCCATCACCTATCCACCATTCACCAATCCCATTGCCATCTAGACCACCTAAAACCCACCCTAAACCTCCCCTTAGATCAGCCATCCAACACTTAGTCGTCCCCCATTAACCCTCTAAAACCTAAGACCCATTCCTAATCCCTAAACACAACCATAAACCCAACCAGACCACATCAGATGTCTAGAGCCACTCTCTGGACGTCCATAACCTGTAGATAGTGTTGGAACCATGTTCCGTATTTTATCTTGGTGTTATCAAAATTATTTCAGATTAGTGTTTACAATTGAGTGATTTCAAATTTTGATGGAGATTGTAAGAAATCAAGGCAAATAGAGAAAGATGACAAGGAGGCAATGATGATGATGATGGAAGATTATCTTCAAAATAAATCCAAGATTTTGAGTTGTCAATTAAAATAGAGTAGTTTTCTTTTTATCTTAGAATGTGTGCCTCTCAACAAATAAACAAGAATTAGATCGTAAAAATCATATAGAGATAAATTAGGATAAAACATTATGATCATTTGATTTCTTTCAAAGAACATATTATTCAAAAGATCATTTTTTAATATTTAGAGCATTTGCAAAAGAAGACTAATAAACAAATTGAATTCATATTTAAAAAGGTACTTGTTAACCAACAAGTATCGATACTAAATATTAGTATCAGTACATATGAGTTACAAGTTTAGATTTTTTCAAAAAATAAAACCTGTACTCCATAAGTACCGGTACTCATGATGAGTACCGGTACTAGAAGCAATGAATATCGATACTCATAATTAGTACTAATGACAATAGGCTATAGATTTGTGTTGTTTAAAACCTAAATTTGGAAGCAGCGAGTATCGATACTGATGATTAGTACTAGTACCTCATAGGTACTGTTTGTGACAACTTAGTTTAAAATAGAAAATAGTAAGTCACTAGTACTAGTACCCATACTTTAGTACCAGTACCAACTATCCTTTGGGCCAAATTTGAATGGCTTAAAAATTGAATTTGATAACATAAACGTTGGGATTTAAATCCAAATGTCTAGTAGTTGAATTCTTATGATCTTAACTCTACAAATAAGCTTTTAGACCCTTAGTTTGCATACAAGAAACACAAGAGAAAATCCTAGAGCTAAATTTTCTTATCTCCACCATATTTCTTCAAGTGAGAAAAATGAAGCTTGTCATCCATATTCTCTCTACATTCTTGCAAGCTCAATGGTGTGTGCTTATAGTTGATTTCTTACAATTACAAATTGATTCACGTCTTTCCTAAACTCTCAAAGCAATAAACTCTATTTGGGAGGCTTAGGTTAATTGTTGTAATTAAGAAGGCCTGCAGATTTATAAGCTATAGTAGAGGGGAGGGGTGAATAATATAGATGGTAATTTAAAAATAATTTAAGTAAAGCAATCACAAACCACAAATAAACATTCACAAGTGCACATGAATTTATAGTGGCAACTCTTCCGGGTGAAAACCACTACCTAAGCCTCTGGGCTTAGGATTTTTCTGACCAGACAACGTTTGTCAATCCACTAAAACTTCGTACCACTTGAATGAAGGTAGCACAACCTCTTACAATGATCCTTCTCTTTTAATACCTGAAGAAAAACACAATGGGTCTCCCAAAACAACTTGGGACCCAAATCAAAATAGCAAAAGAAAATGTGATACAATATACTCCTAAGGAACCTCAATGACAATTCAAACCGATGTTTTTCGTAGAGGCTTTTGAGCGGAGTGCTTTGAAAAGCATGGAAGTAGGAGTGCAAAAGCACTTTAGAGAAGAGAGCGTAGGAGCACTTTTTCTAATAGATTTTGCTTTGAGTTGTGTGTAGAAAAATGTTGCCAAAGACCTTTATTTATACTTGAAATTTGACTTGAAAAGGAAGTTGTTTAAATGCAGTTGGTCAATCAAAATTAGTATTTTGGTCGATCAAAAAGCCTTTGGTCAATTAATCAACGTGGTTGATCGATTAACTATCGATCGATGAATCTGAGTGTTATGAACTTCCTAATATGAATTTATTTGATTGATTACTGTAAGTCTTTGATCGATTAATAATATTTGGTCGATTATACTTAATTATTGGTCAATCAAAAAAGGCCTAAACTTGTTTAAAAAAAAAAAAGGCCTAAACTAGGTTTCTGAGGTTATTTGCGATTTACGAAAATCATTTTGAGGTTCTGTACATAAGTTCTAGACTCAAGAAAGATGAAAATATAATGAGTCTCCAGAGAAGCTCTTATCCTTTCCATGAGTCATGATAGAGACTTGAAAGATTAGCCTGATAATATAATTTTGGTGCATCAGAACGAAGGCATTAACAATAATTTTTTTATGTTTCTTACACTAGTGCTTATTTTGTATTAAGCTAATAGCTTGTTGTTTGTGTTGTAATAACCTGATTTGTTGCACTTGGGTTAAGATAATCCATTAATTACCTCGGTTAGTAAATTATTTTCTTTGGGGTTGAGGAAATTGGGTTAAAAATTCTAAGCTGGGAGGCTTAGGTAGTAGAGTATCTAAGTGAGTAGGGAACCGTTATACATTTATGTTCATTCTTGTGGTTGTGCCAATATTATTTTATTTCACATTACTTATATCCTACATTAGTGTGTTTGTGCCTATAGTATATTTTAGATCCTATAAACAGAACCCAAATCCAACTCTAGGACTTAGAACACTCAACTTGCTCCACTTTCAAACGTCCAGACCACATCTTGGTCATCCAAATTGGACACTTAAGTCATCCAGGGAAGTTCCTAGATGTTTGATAAGCTCTATTTGGTCCATAACTTCTTGGCAAGAACCTATTCTAACCCTCTACCCACTAGGAAACCTTTATCTATCATCCTACCACCATTTTAAATATGGTTCCCTAACCTACACCTCACACTTAACCTATAGAAACCCATGACCACACGCAATCTACCATTTAGATTCCCTTAAACCTAGTCCCAACCATTCATAAACCATTACCGATGTAAGAATTTTTGCTTGGATAACTAAAAAAAATAATAATAATATATTATAGTATTAGGTATGGTGAAAAAATCCCAGATCAACAAATATAATTATGTATGAATATGATTTAACAAATTTAAACATACATCGTATTAAATAAATCACCTAAAGAAAAATATCTTCTCCATGTCGGTAAGTAAACACAAATAGGTTCATATAAATATGACTTGTGTTCTAAATAAAAACATATGAACTCTGTCGCAGTGATTGCGGGGTCGCGGTAAGAATATATGGTTGTAGGCGCGGTGCGGTGACAAGAACGTCGAGGAGGACACGGTTATGCACCGACGAGCTAGCGGCTGTCACCATGCGTGCTGATGAGTAGAAGGTGTGATGTCGATGTCGTGAGAAGACGATGGTGGTCGGAGCGATGGTCGTGGGGTCGTTACGATTGTGGAAGAGTCATCGTGGCACGGTGAGGCTGAGCGGAGGGAGAGCGCGGTGGTGGCTGATTGCCACAAGCAAGAAGACGGCGAAGTCGCAGTGGTGGCTGCTCTCGAGGGAGAGAGCGAGTCGAGAGTGAGTGAGAAAAAACAATTGATGAAGAGCCGGCGTTCGCGGTCATCGGGGCAGTGGGAAGGTGATCCACGCACTGTCGTAGTGGTGAGGACAGGGGCGTGGTCGTGGTCCTTCTGCTGTGCGGTAGCAAGAGAGAGGGAGTTGAGAGCGTGGGGGGTGTTCGGGTGTGCAGGACGTGAGGAATAAATGGTGGTGGTGGGCGGGGGGTTTTCAGTATCGTTAGCGGGAGTAGGGTCTTGCGTGTCAGGGAGAAGATGAGAAGCGGGGGTGCGTTGGGCTGAGAGGAGGAGCGGTTCTGAGATTGGGTTCCGAGCGTGGGAGCTTGGAGAGAGGCAAGGGGTGAGCGCCGGTGTGCTGAGAGGGAGCCGTAGGGGGTGTTGATTGCCGGGAAAAATGAGGGGCAGGAGGTGCTGAACGGCGCAAGGAGGAGGAACGAAGGGCAGGGGGTTCGGTTGTGGCAGAAAATACGAGGGAGGAGCATCTGCGGCGTGTGTTGTGCGTGTAGCGAGAGGGGTCAAAGAGGGTTGTGGTAAAAGAATGGGAGAGAGCCGTCGTGGTCCCTCGATCAGAAGGAAACAGAGAGGAATGGTGGCGGGCGGTGGATTTAGAAGAAAAAATAAGGGAGAATTGGAGAGCGGTGGACTTGGGTGATTGAGGGAAAGAGAGAGATTATGCGAGAGTGGGGGGCGTCTCTCCAAAAATAGTTGATTTTAAAAATCTTTTCTGATTTTGGTGTCCAATTAACATGCCATGATTTCAATTATGTCTTATAAGAATAAATCACAAGTTAATTAATTTCTCAAAAATGATGTTGTATGAAAAATGAGCAATTAATCAAATTACTTAACATAATACGTAAGAAATAATAATAAATACGGACTATGTTAACTGTGAAGTTTAATTAATTTTATCAATGAAATATAAATTTTAAATTAAATTGTCCATCTAAAAATGATGTACTTAGATCTTAATTTAATCTACTAAAGTAGATCTATTAATCACCACTACACATACATCATAAGTATTTGATTACAAGCTTAACCTAACTACCTAAATCACCCGTAACCGTCTTGTTCCATTTCACATTCCCCATCAAGTAGACTTTTTTGAAACTCTCACCATTCACTATATTATCACCTTCCCGAACCAAAGGCCCCATCAAACCACTTACAACTATATCCAACTTAACACCATCATCATAATCACTACATTCCACAATATCCACACTAGTTATATGGCCACCCTCACCGCCAACCCTTAAAACCCCCACCCTAACACTACCCTCACTTAGTTCACCTCTTTGCACTACCACACCACACACATCTCACACACCACATCATTAATCATCGTGTTGGGTGTGAGTGTCCAAGTGTTGTAAATATTTCTTTGCTTTATCTTCAAGTTGTATGAGTAGTTTATACCACATTTGGGATTGTAACGAAAGCTCTCACTTTTGATGTCATAGGATGGTCATGTAAATATTCAAGTTAATAAAATTTATCAAGTGTTTTTGTTTTTGTTGATTGCTTGTTCCTTTATATATATATATATATATATATATAAGAAAAGTATCTAGAGAGTACTGTACTCATAAATAGTTATTCGAGCACTAAATAGTGGCTATTGGATTGGTGTTACGGTTGATGAAATCGCTCTCATGACATATTAGTGGTTTTGATAATTCGAATGAAACCACCATATTAAACATGGTAAATGATTGTCTATCATTAATAAATTATAAAAGGATATTAAAGATATGGCGCATAACCGTAATGAAAAAGTTTTCAACATATTATAGTACGACACTCATTATCATACGTTACTAATATATATTACAACATTGCATTCCGCTTATGTTGAATCACTAAATGTAACGAGCGCGTGCCCCAGACGCCTTTTAAGACGTCTGGGAGGTGGCCCAGACGTCTGTCAAGACGTCTGGGATCACATCCAGACGTCTGACCAGACGTCCGGGATAGTTTACAGACGTCTGGCGAACAGTTATGCTCGCACGGGATATTCGTCTGCGCGCCTGTGCGCGCAGACCTGCGATTCTGCCCTCTTTCTCTGCGGCTGCAGGCGGCTGCGACCGCCTTCTCTCTCCTCTCCGCGCGACGTTAAAAGGGGGGGCGCGCCTCCCCTCCCGTCTCCACCATCTTCCTCCTTCTTCTCCTGCCTGTGCGCGAGAGCGAGCGGACGCGAGGGCGCAGCGGCAGCGGCAGCCGCAGTGAGCGTGGAGGAGCTGCGGCGTGCGAGGGCGGGGCTCTGCCGTGAGGGCGAGCTCGCCAGGAGCGGCTTGGCCGGCCGGCGGAGGGCGCAGGGGGCGCAGAGCGTCGCGGAGAGGGACCTGCTGCGGGCGGAGCAGCGGACGCGCGAGGTGCGACGCGGGCGGCGTCGCGAGCGGAGGCCGAGCAGGGTTCTGATTCTGGAAAAATTTCCAGAATCAGACGTCTGGGTTGATATCCAGACGGCAAGGTCGACGTCTGTAAGATCATACAGACGTCTGAAAGGTGAGTTCCGCTTTCTTCTTCCTTCTTGTCGACTGACCGTACTGAGGGAGGGGGGGTTGGCTGTGCGCAGGTTCGCTGATTCGCCATCCCTTGCGAATCAGACGTCTGGAAGTTGTACCAGACGGCGGAAGTGACCCCCAGACGTCCGGAGGGACCATCGGACGTCTGGGATCTAGGCAGACGTCCCCACAGACTTCTGGACGTCCGGGGAACCAAGCCGAACAGGTAATTCTCTGATCCACCGTTTAAGACGTCTGGAAGGAGTTCCAGACGTCTGATTTTGCACAGTATTGTCTTTCTCGACCCGTTTAGGGCCCGTTTGGGCTCCGTTTTCCGCGATTCGAGTTGCGTTCGTTTCAGAATTAATTCCTCTACCCGCCTACAGTAGCTATACCCTGTTTTGAGACTCTCCTTGTGTTTGATCCTTGTGATAGGACCTCGTTCGGTTGCAGTCTTGAGAGTCGCGGAGGCGCGCGGGATTCCCGATCACGCCCCCATTACTCCCGTTGTACCTGGTAGAGTGGCTTTAAGTATTAATAAAATCTGTTAAAGTATGGAACCATAACTAGAACCTAGGGCATTGCATGAATCCTAGGAATGAGAAATATATGGAATGATAGCTCCTAGGTGTTGCATGAATCCTAGGGCCGGAAAACTAGATTGTATGATAGATCCTAGGATATGGCATGAATCCTAGGGTGGAAAAACTAGTGGAATGTATATTACTGTAGTCTTGGAAAATTGGAAAGGAATATATAAAGCTGCCTGTAAAATTAATTAACAGCTGCCTGTTACGAATAAAGAAACATGTTTGAGATCATGGATTTTGAGAATGTGAATCTGGAAAGTGAAACATATGATGTTCTGAGATAAAGAGCTGGAACCCTACGGGGAATTAGGAGTGGAACTCCTGGAAAGAAAAAGGAATGGAACTGAGATGTAGTTTGTACTGTCTCTTGGGTACGCAGTACCAAGGGAAGTACCTGTACCTGTTTAGTGCAGAGTGGGGCCAGCCGCCCCAGGGACCCGGGGTTAGGATTGGCCGCTCTGTACCGACTTGTTGGCCCTCGTGTACGTAGTACCGAGGAGAGCTAGTAGTGTTAGGAGAGTACTAGCTACCCCACGGGCCCCGGGGTTCTACTAGCCTCCTTCACCGACTTGTTAGGCCCACTAGGGCAAACCAGGGTAGTCAGGCGAGGGTGCGCAGACTGTAGAGGGGCAAGGCCCCGGTTTGGTTACTGTAGAGGGGTTGGACCCATGTTACTGAGAGGGCTCTGCCCTGGTTCCGTGCTGTGCTTTGGGCGCACCCGTTAACGGAAACGACTGACCGCGTGCCAGTGCGGGCTAGCTACCTGTGCGTTTATCGCGCGTGCCGTAGTCACCGTTACGTCTATCAGTGACCTTGGGGTGGTTGACTGAGGGTAGGATCACCACGGGGGACTCTCCCAGCCAGGAGAGCACCACGTGCTACTTCTACTTTTGGAAAAGACTGCAATCAAGATCGTTCCCACGAGTACATCCGAGATCAAGTAAAGGATCTGAGAAATAAATGAAATAGTAAGAAAAATTGAAAGATGTAAATAAAGGAAGTAATAGAACATAACAGCTCCTGTACACTCTACTGTTGCCTTTAGTTAGTTTGCCACTCTACTCAGCGTTTTGCTGACGTGTTACACTCGTTACCTTTTTCAGGACCAGGTGTTGAGCAGCCAAGGTCGGCGGCTGCAGAGGACGCTGGGCCGAGTAGGGTCCAGTAGAGTTACCACAGCTTTGTACCCCTTTTTGTTTCTGTTCTAGTGAGTAGTTTTTGTTTCCGCTGTACCTTCTTTACCTGCAGTTTTTGTTATATGATAAATGTTGTTTTACTGTTGTGGTGGTGCCTACTGTAGTAGTTTCTTTCCTTACTGCTGTACTTTCTTACTGTTAGTTATATTCATGCTGAATGTGGTTTATTTTACTGTCTTTTGGTTACTCCCTCGTTGGACGACTGGGTCTTGGGATTAGTCGAGTCGGTCCGGTTCTCGTGTCTCGTAGGGACTCGGGAATCGGGTCGTTACACTAAACAACTCAGATATTTACATTACAACCGCCGTTTATTTTGTATTACAATTCTCAGATGTATATTACGACATTTGATGTTTGTTGTATTATCCCAAACTGTATTACAACTTCGAAGTCTGCTTATGTAGAAGCACTAAACAACATACATATATGTGTTACAACTGTTGTGTAATTTGTGTTACAATTCTCAAATATATGTTACGTCATTTCATGTTTGATGTGTTACGTCATTTCATATTTGATGTATTACCACAATTTGTATTACAACCTTAAAAGACCGCTTACGTTGAACCACCAAACAACGTATATATCTATATTACAACTTGTGTATATATTCATTACAACTTACATTTATCCTATTACATCGTTGAAGTTATTTGGTTACAAATAAAATAAACTTATATTACAATGGGTCATCGAAGCTATTATAATATTTTGTTGTTGTTCTTTGTATACATTATGTCATCTGTATATATTAAATCATTTAATTTGATTAGAATCTTCTATAGCATACATTTTATTACTTAGATCTAGTTATATTACAAAAGTATGACAATGTTATAACTCAATCATGTATTTGTTACAATATTAGTTTGGTCTATTATAACTATAAAGTTTATTTGTTACAACCATATTCAAATCTTATTACAAATCGAATATTACAATTTTTTTATTGTTGTTTTATTTGTTACACGTGATTTTTATTATACAAATAATTATATTCACATTTTATTTTTAACATTTATTAATACTAATTGATTTAATTGGTTGTAACTTTTTAGAAATAAATTTTATGAAGTTAAGAATGGCTATTTTTTTTGGTAACGTACGATTTGTTAACATCGTTACAATACTACTGTTGATTAGTTGGTGGTATTTATTTCATCTACTAGATTAAAATTAAATGACCTATACATAGTACTTATTTTAAAATTTTTAAATACTGTACTCTCTAAATAACCCCCTATATATATATAAGTTATTTGTTTCTTTTATCAAGGAAAAAAACACCTACAATATCATAACTAGAAAGATTAGAAGTGAGAGTGAACACATTCAAACCACCTCCCTGTGGATTGACTTGGAACTTCCAAAATCCATTCTAATTAATTGAGCCAGATTTGAAAGAATTTGATAACATACACGCTACAACGAATTAATTTTAACAACGATATTTGCGTGAATTATCATATTATTTTTTGTGTCGTTGCCGTGGGCAATGGATTGTGTTTCTCTCTATTTTAGTCTCTTTGTTTACTTGGCTAACTTTGCTTGCATCGACTTTGGTTTCATGTGTGTAGGTCACTTGACTTGAGGACCTGCGCACACATTGGACCGTGCTAGAATGAAACCCAAGTAAGTTGTCGATTTCTTTCTTTGTAGACTCTAAAGAAAAAACCTAAATACTTTGAAAACATAAAAAATTAAAAAAAATTCTATCTAAAATAGGTGTGATTTGCATTTACTTGACCCACATCAATTACCACACATCAGGATTGTTTATTTTGGTCTCGGACAGAACTAAAACTCTGATTTTAAAAATCTATTGCGGTCAGTTCGAGCCACAGAAAATTCTGAAATTGTAACAGCAACTAAGTATACAAGTTTTCTTTCATTTTCCACAGATTTCAGTCCAAAACTCGCTCTGTGGAATTTTTGAAAATTTCTACAGTGCGGGTATATCAATTCTGAAGCAGAGACAAATTAGTTATGTCTTTGTTGATTTACTGTGGATAGCACACAAGTCCAATTGCACTAAAATTGGTGGCATCTGAAAGCTCTTGAAATTTACTGATTTCAAGAAGTTTTGTGGAATTTTTGAAGAAGTATAGCTGCTTTGTTTTGCTGAATTTGTCTGATAGGGTCTATTACGTTGATTCTGACCTGCCTACACTATAAATTCATATAAAAATATTTAAATTCTTTTAAAAATTAAACAAAAATCATTCTTGTGATCCTAACTAAGGTTGAAACATTACCGATTGTCTGGGAATCATTTGTTACTGTTTCCATCCTTGCAAGTCATTTAATCTCCTGTTTAGGTGTTTTCTGCAATCTTTAGACCAAGCATAAACCCTAGGTATTACAACTTAGGAGTTTTTTTAATCTCTTTATACACCCTTTCTGATTTGATTGAAGCCTTGGTCGATTATCATTCTGATAAGCAAGGTTTGAGAAGCCCTTGTGAGCTGAATTGGCCGCCTTGCTTATACAATTAAAATTGATTCACCTCATTTGCCTTAGAAACAGCCATCTAGGGAACCCCGTAGATCAAATTGCATCAAGGGCATGCATTAAAGGAGAACCTACAAAATTGGGTTGATTTCAAACTCCTCTTGCTTGACACTTGAAACTTGTTTGAATGGATTAAATATTGAAACTTTAAAAGGGGTTGAATTT
This sequence comes from Thalassia testudinum, assembly GCA_037157565.1. NCBI lineage: Eukaryota > Viridiplantae > Streptophyta > Magnoliopsida > Alismatales > Hydrocharitaceae > Thalassia > Thalassia testudinum. Next base: position 14,397,057 of record JAZHRO010000015.1, on the reverse strand, counting down.
AGGCTTAAATCTTAAAATATTTGGATCCAAGACTTTTCAAGGCTATGGCCTTATTGGTTGTTTGCTTTGCTCTACACTTGTGAACAGATTATTAAGGGCAACAACCCCCTCCTAAGGGACCATCACATTGCCTGTACATTTACATCCCAAGCTCAAATTAAAAGAAAGTAGACGTTGACCTTAGGGATTGAATTTTTAGTCTTGAAGGAGTATCTGGTCTTGTGAAGTAATTACATCTTAATTCCTATAATGAAATCTAGTGTCTAGGTTGTGGCATAGCGTCAAACGACTGTGGTTAGGAGTTCAAAGGAACCCTACAATTGCCGGAAAGAACCTTCTCTTCAACACCCTCGTAATAACTTTGCTAGATTAGTTTTGGGAAAGAGGGTTTAATTGCTAACAAATTTAGTTATTCTGTCCATGGCTTAGGTCTTAAGATACTATTTAAGGTTAGCCTATTTGCTTGATTTGTTAGTTTGCACACACAGGTCTTTCTCTCTCTTATTTCTCCTCTTTTCCCTCCCATTCTTCTATAGCGATGTATGCGTGGTAGGAGATCACTACACCCTAAATTGGTTGAATTGCTTGATAACCCAAGAAGGAAAACTGAATTAGGTGACTCCTCATCTAGCATGGCACATAACTTGCCTAATGGAGAGGGACAAAACCTTAACCCCATTGCACTGTTGCAGGCACAAATTGTTGTTACTGAACAGCATCACTAGTGGCAAATTGAGGCCATCATGAACATACTTTGCGAGATGCAAAATCCACCAAACCCACCAGAGCCAACTAGGGCTCTTCGGGATTTTTTTGACCTGTCCACGCTTTAAATTGAGCCGTATGTCATGGTCGCAAGGGAGGGGTTGTTTGAACTGAAACCAAATGTGATCAGTTTAATCCAGAACTTCTATGATGGGAACACTAATGATTATCCCTTCCAACATCTAAGAGATTTGGGTCGACTTGCTGAAACGATTAAAACCCAAAATGCTGGCCTTGAAGTAATAATGATGAAAATGTTTCCATTTTTGCTGCAGGAGAAAGCAACTCACTGTGATAGAACTATAGGGAGACCAATAAGCACATGGGCAGAGCTGCGTAGCACCTTCCGTAAGAAGTTTTCCTTATAGGAAAAACCAATGCATTAAGGCATGCCATCACAACCTTTTGCCAGCAACCTCGAGAACAAGTGTACGAGGGGTGGGAATGCTTCAATGACCTCCAATGGAAATGCCTGCATTACGAGGTGCCGCAATGGCACCTAGCCTAAATATTTTATCATGGGCTTAACGAGATCTTGAGAAATTTTGTGGATGCTTCCTGCGAAGGAAATTTCCTTAGCAAAGACGAGGACAACTCATTTAAGTTGTTCGAGTCCATGAGTGAAAACTCCTTGAATCATGCCTCAATGACTGTTTTTGGACCTTCCAACCAACCACAGGGTGGAGTTTATGAGGTCCAGGCAGACTCCAACCGGGTTGACATGCAAACCATTACCAAGTAACTGGAGAAGGTGGACATATTGGATAAGAAATTAGATGAACTAATGAAGACCCGCCCTGTTATTGTTGCTTCTTCTTCCCATGGGCCGCCCTCTCAAGCCTACCTTCTCGCTAAGCAAATCCCATCTATGTCACATCAGATGCAGGATCTTATCCAATGGGAACCTATTAACCAAATGGATGTCATGAACCAAGACCTTCCTACTGAGACATTAGTCACACCATATCTTGATTTCTCCATTGAGGATGCTAGCGCAATCCAAGGGTATGCCAAGAATGACCCATATTCAAATACATATAACCCTGGATGGCACAGCCACCCCCAACTTTTCTTGGTCGAACCAGAACCAGAGACCAAACCCCATCGACCAGGCTACTAGGAAATCTAGCCCCTGTCTTGGAAAGGTAGCCTAATCAGACAAGATACAACAGACCTTACCTCGCACCCCAAGAAATCAAGCCTAATGTGTCTCCAATGGAAGCCTTAACTAAGCTCTTGGCCGACATGAATAGAAGACATCAAGACAACATGAATGCTTTGGCCAAGCAAAACCAAGACCTTCAAATTCAAATGACCAGGAAAAACCAGGAAATCAGAATCAAGTTAGTCAACTTAGGATGGAGTCCTAAACCCATGGATCAAGACCATCATAGCATGTCGCTAATCCAAGGAATGTGCATAATTTAGGTGTCACGCCCTGAAATGACAAGTCCTCTTGATCAACATCGTGACCACATGGCCACCACTTATCGCCACTAAGGATACATAATCGCGTCGTTTGCATAATAAAAAGGCTATAGGCTTAAGGGAAGCTCAATTAGCTGAGGGCCAATTTCTGTTGAAAATTCGGCAGAGTTTCCCCTGTTTTATCATGTTTTTCCCAAATTCCTTTACTTGTAGAAACAACCTGTATAAGAAGGGAATATTACAAGGTGGGTACACCCCACAACACTTACCTCAAACAAAAAGGAAAATAGCAAACAAACATCATAACTAGAGCAGTTACCAAGTAAGAAAGTTCTTCAAAATTTTTGCATCACACCTTGTTATAGAGTTTTTCGCAAAATAAGGGTAAAACACAAACCAATTAGTTTCCTACCTTTTCTAACTACCTACCACTCCTCCACTCCTAGATCAGCATCCAATGGAGGTCTCTAGTGAGACACTTGCATGGAACCAACAGTGACACGTGATGGTGCATTACCTGCGAGTGTGAGCAAGCCAAGTGATGGTAGGATGATGTGACCTCCTGTCTTGAAAAATTTGTCAACAGCGTAGTATGAGCCAAAAGGCTCAGTAGGGCACAACAGGGGCACAAGGGAAAGAAAAACCAATGAGTTGGATGCCACGCGAAGTGGGCGTTCCTCAGTAGATGCAATTTACTTATTCTCTTCCCATATGTCTAACTTCATCCTCTTCCCCTCTATTTCTTTTGATTTACAATCCATGTGTTAAGAAGGCTTTTCTACCTAACTTGATGGGCCACAATGGCTGTCGTTATTGACTCCCTCCCGAAATCATTCTAAGTCATCACCAAGTCTAGTAATTAATGATTGATAACAGGTTTCTTAATGTTGAAATGACAATAATCATCACCCTGTAATTAAGGTACTCTTGTGGTGAACCCAGGTGGTTCATGGTGCAAGAAACTTCTCCTTGCTCCTCAGAGAGACCCCTCCACCCCAACTCCATCCTTAAGAGTCACCTAGTATCGTTCCTCGTAACAAAATACTATCGAGCTAGCGGCTCTCATCTCTAACATGCGTTGAGGCACTTGACACACGCGTAAGCCTCCTCAGTTCCGATGTTTGTTACAAGTAGTTCTTGGTCCTTAAAGGACTTATTCATATTTGATTTTTCCGTACGCCCTTCTCAACATCCACAATATCACTTAGTCTTTTCCGAGCACCTCGAAATTAAGCTCAATGGGTTGTCCCAACCTTTCCTCGATTGCAACCAACTGTGGGCTCTATCGGGGTCCAAGAACTTTCCCTCAACAAGTCGTTGCTTGGTTGTCTTCAGTTTCCTTCTCTTAGACTCCTAGGTCAACTTGGTGACTACCCTTGATTGTGATGGTTTTACTGCTGACCCTTCACATGGGTTGACCAAAGTTGGCAGGACTAACCTATTAAGGCAAGTGGCACATCTCTCCGAGTGGCAGAGGTCTAGAGAGGCCACTTCTCACTTCCCACACGCTCGAGTTTGCTTCCTTGTTCGACTACCTCCTTGGTGGATGAACCGAGTGATTGTGTCCCATGCATGTGTCCAAAACTACATCATGGGCCACACGACTTTTAAGAGGTTGTCTAATAGCTCTGCGTCCTCATTCACATACACGTAGAATTAAGATCTCGCAAAGATCGAGATTTTTATTTTATATTGATAAGTCAAGAAAATCATAAGCATTCATGTGCTGTAGACGAGGAAACCATTTTCTTTGTGTTGTTTTTCACATTTTTCCTTATGTCAAAAAGTTGGGCTGCACATGGCTTACAATACGAGTGACTTACATATAAAATCTAATGATTTTCAAGCAAATGGGACTTCTTGAAAAATACACAAGAATCTTGATTTTCCATAATAATTCGCTATTTCATGAGTGCTTTGAACTTCAGCAGAAATTCTTGAATTTTGAACAACTTTTTCTAAGCTTGAGGGGGTTGATAAGAATAAGATCGAAAAGGAAAAAAAGAAACAATATATATATATGATGACGCAAAGGAAAATCCCAATGAAGGAATTAGTTGGCATTATTCTGGAGAGTCATGTTTTAGTGATGAAAACACAATAAATCCGATCACATACTACGAGAGTTGCGCATGCATAATATGGTCTGGTTTGTATTGTGGGATGATGGGTTTATGTGGTGTAATTGATTGTTGAAAACACCATTAGTATCATTGTAGTGAGTTGTATAGGATACCAGTCATTACAACCATTATTATTTACTTATCTAATTTTTACTGGTTTTATTCCAGGTCGTTCACTAGGAGGCAATTATTGAATTACATCGCTCTTTGATCTCAAAATTATCCTCTAATTCCAAAAAGAAGCTTTACATCTAATAAAGAATGAATGAATGTAGACATGGTTTGCCTACTCATAAAGAATTAATCGCAATGCTTGCAAAAACTAACTATAACAAGCACCAAATAATTCATCATTATACTTTAAACTATCTCTTTACAAGTTATAGTATTAATACTTACATGAAAGTACATTATCAACTAAGATTACATAGTATACTAACTTAACTTACTAATCTGATACCTACAGTAACACATACAATAGTTATAGTGACAGATGTAAGCGTCGCTAGATCCCAGAAAATACTATATACAAACTTAAGGAGGGAAACTGGGGTCTGTAGCGACGATTATGGCGACGTTTTATTCTGTTAGTAAATGCATGAGTTTATTTATATAGAAGTAATTGGTTATACTACGTATACATATATATATTTATATTTCTCTTGTATTTGTATTTACCTTCGTATGTACATCTTCTCTCTCTCTACTACTTCACACTAATCTTCTTCGGTTGTTCTTCTTCTTCTTTGTTTTAACTCTGCCTTAGTAAGTTTCACACACCGTGGCTGAGAGGCATTTAACTATCGTCATTAGCTCTCTTTAATTAATTAAAAATGTGTTTAATTTGCGGGCACGCTTTTCGAGGGATACACAGCACCCAGAGGGTGGGACCAAACCTCTACTAAGCGTGCCCTAATTCTCATTAGGCCGCTTAATTACGTGCTTCAATACTCAGCTCAGGGCCTTCTCAGCCTACGGACACACACATCACCCCCGGGCCCCCGGCCCTACAGAATATGCTCAGTATATGCTCAGAAGTATGAAGTATATGTTGTTTCGGATGCTCAGCGCCCGTGAAGACTATACTGCCTATTAACAAATTCCACTTATATCGCTGCACGTGTTTTGTAGCACACGATGTGGCGCTATTCGAGCGCCACATCTGCGCTGAGAAACGTGCGCAGCTGTAGGCTGAAGGAGAATTTGGCTCAATTCGAGGGCCATAATTTATTTTAAAATAAAAATAAATTATGAAAAATAAAGTATTTACATAATACTATACAATTGTTCAATTAATTTGAAATTTTAATTAGATTTACTATATAAATAAATTCGCTAAAGTATACTATTTTTACACACTGATTTTGGTGTTCTATTGTTTAATTACTTATAAATTAGCCATTAAATGGTCTAATTGACCTTATACAAAGTTAGAATACATGTATAAGTATTTTATAGATATTTTTATTATATTTTTCTGAATTAATTTCTGTGTTATTTACATTTAAATGGCAGTTTTAACTGTTTTGCTTATAAATTAAGTTAAAATAATATAATTAGGTATAAATATACTTCAATTAGCTTAAATTACTTAAGGTACATTAGTCTAAGTATACGGATTCAATTAACTTAATTATAACTCTAAATTACTAATTTATCTAATTTAATTTAACAACTTAGCTATAGACTTAATAAATTCATTATTTATTATGTATAAAGGATTAAATTAAGGTAAAGGATGTTGTTTACTTATAATCTACATATGTATAGATATATACAGTTTTATAGTTTAATTTCCTTATTTATACTATCTACTGATTTAGTTGGTTTAATAATACATATAGATTAGTTTAATTTATAGATAGTTATATAATTATTGTATATACTGTCTAATCTAAATCAGAAACCTAATTTACAGTATACATTATATTTACATAGTTAGTTATATAGTATATATATGCATATACTACCTATTTACATATATAGCCTAGTATATAGCTTATGTCTATATGAGTATACCTAATATACAAAGTAATATATATATGTGTATATATATATGTATATATATATATATTTATTTTTGGTCCGTTTGGGTGTTTTATTTTACTTTTTATTATTTTTACAAATCTTTACAAAATTAGGAGATAAGAAGGGAAGAGTTGGTTGAGGAGAGAAAGAGGCATATTTTACTGTCTTTTTAAGTTTAACCCTTTTTTACCATGTTTCATGAATGCCTTCTTTCTATACAGCATGAAATTTAGGATGTGTTTACCCATTTTAAAACATTCCTCAGTTAGGTTTCCCATTTTAAATCATGTTTGGATGGTTACCTTTAGTTAAACTAGCTAACAGCACTTGAAAGAATTAAAAACAAGCATTCACAGAAATGAAAGAGGAATTATCTAACAGGAAAGCTTGTATTTATAATGGAATCAAAATTTATGTGTGTTAGCTACAATTCAAAGAAAATTGTACAGGGTGTTACATTAAATTCTATCTGCTACAACTTAGAACAATCAGACAGTAGCAGCAACATGGACTTTTCATACCACCCCTGCAGCAGCTCAGATCAGATTCCAGATGGTCTAACTGCTGCTATAGTTGGTCCATTTGGGATGAAATCTGAGTAGGGAAAGAAGGGGAATGTAGCTGCAAAATGCAGCACTTTACTGTGACCACTGGGATTAAAATCATAAATCCAAACTGAAAAAGAAAAACTATCTCAATCCCCATCTGACAAGGGTTTCATTTCTCACTAAAATCACTAAATACCCCAATTCAAAGGCAAAAACCCTTATCAAACTTCACTTCAGATTAAATCAACAAACGTCACTGATTTAACTCTTCCTAATGCTATAGACAGCATGAAGAAGGAGTTAATTCAGTCAATTAAAGTCCTTAGTTCAAATCCCAGTTTCTGCAACCTTAAGGAGTATTGAGAACTCCTTAGGTTAGGAAATCACCAAAACATCTATTCAAAACAAACTCATGAATGCAAGATCAAACTTCAAATCACTACAGTGATTCTCCTTAGTTCAGACTTGCATTCAATGCATTGAAAACTTCATCAAATCAAATCTATATATGGCTCTTCTGAGATGAATTCTGGCACCAGAAAACCTCTCAAATTCCTTGCCAACAATGAACTCAAATAAAGACTTTATTCAATTTGTCAGATCAAACAGTTAAAACCAAATTAAGGGAAAAATCCTTGAAATCCAAATTAAGGAGAAATCTGACAAACTGAAAATTTCAACTCAAACCAGGGGCTTTTGTGACCAAGAGTGAGGTGAATGGGAAGCCCCTTAAGTGCTTTTTGATGCCAATTTCATATCTGAGGTTAAAAACCAATCAGATCTGAAATTAGGTCAGAGTGTATGGGTGGAAAGCGAGAAACAGGTCGTGGAAAATCAGAACTGGAAATGAAGGTATGGAGAGGGAGAGAATTTGAAAACATGGCTATATGAAACCTTCCCCTCTGATCTGGAATGATCAGAGGCGGTGAGGGGGGAAGTTAAAGCCTAATTCTACTACTACAGCTACTTTATCCTACAGCAAAATTAAACATTACCAATTACATTAATTCTACTCTAAACCTACTTAACTATAGCTACAACTAATCTGTAGAATTATAAATCTATTCTAACAGGAAGAATGGGACCTATGGGTCCTTCGCCTGTAGCTAAGGAGGAAGAAGGGAGGAAGATGACTCCAGCGGAGGGAAGAGTCTGCTAGTGAGGCTCCAGGGTCATCCTCAGGTGCTACGAAGTCCTTAGCGATGAGAAGGCCAAGAGAAGGTGATAATTTCACAGTCGATGGCTGTGAAATCAGAGGCTTGATGGGGAGGAGGAACTGGAGTGGACGAACAATCGCTAAGAGGTGTATGAGGAAGCGATCCCTTGCGTGCGACACCACTGAGGTGCTTAAGTAGCATACTCAGTGGCTGAGATCATCGCGCAGGTGAGGATAATCAAAAGGTAACCGGCGGCGAGGATGAGAGGAGCGGAGCACGCAGCGAGCTATTCTCAAAATCTGACCGTCAGATGAGATCTGGGGAAAGGGGTGATCGTACGCGCCGGATCGCGTGAAGCTTCCATTCAAACCTAACTGCAGATCAGAATCATGAAAAGCAACGGACAGCTGAGATTGGCCGTGTTCTTCACGCGTTACAATGCGTGCGAAGAGCAGCAGGCCGTTCTCTTAAATAGTGAAAAAATTGCAGACAGACCCTTGCACGAAGGGGTAGAAGATTTGCGTGTAGGCCCATAAGTGAAAAGAATTACAACAAGAAGGACCCTGCAGCCTTTCAAAAGGGTCCCTACGGCTTATAAGTAGGTCCAAAGAGGAATTTTTAAGGGCAAGAGTGTAATGCATGAAGGACCTAAGTGTAAACTAACTATTTCATAGCCTAAATGATGTCCAAATGCCTTCAAATTTTTATATGTGCTTAATTGAACATTTAAGACATTAATTATACTTCTGATTTGGCCTTGCAAACTTATTTATGTGTTCAATTGACACATGGATCATCATTTGTGCTTTGCTTTCAGAATATCTCGTTTTGTGACCTAATTATGAAGTTTTAACACAGAGTAAAGGTTTTAAGTCTTTTTCTTTAATTCCCACACTTAACCCTTTTTATCTGTTAATTTGATGTTGTTTTACTCAGTGTCTAGCTTAACTTCAACTTTTTAGCAATGATGAGTAGCCACTCATCAATGCACACCCCCTAATTTTCTCGGATGCACATACTCATGTGCGAAACATTCAAATGCGACATTGCGTGAAAAGTACTTGTGTGCGCACCCCCTAATTTCATTGTAGCATGCAAATGCGACATCAATTTTAAGTAGAATATGATAAGAAGAGTAAGAGTGTCAATCTTAGGGAGACACAGAATCAAATCAATTAGTCGCTTATTGCCACATGGTGATTGTGCCTGCTTACGTGAAAAAGAGAAAGTGAGAGAGAGAGAGAATAGGGTTAGATATTTGTGGTAACGAGGATTGCTAACTACACGCAAAAAATAAGATAGAACAATGTCAGATTAAAACCATGAAATGGCATGAATAGAATCTAATTTAGAATGATGAGACAACAATGATGACAATGAAAAAGTAATATATTGCATAGGAAAAATCATCTTACAACTACAAACAATAATGCCAAATGAATGCTTAAATAAACATGAACATTAAGCTAAGGAAAAATGGAAAATCAATGTGAAAAGTGGAGAGGTGAGGCAGCCACGATGGTGGAGAAGCTTCCGTCGGTGGCTCGGCGACTACAGGAACTTTGCTTTGAGCTCTAGAGGGTGGTATGAAGCTTGGAGGTGAAGATGTCTTGCAATAGGGGTCCATAGGGCCTTTTTTATAGGCAAAGGAAGGTTGTGGTGAATCATTTGACACACAAGGCAACAAATGCACACGCACGCCGTGGTCGCACATAGCTACGCATAGCGCAACGTCCATGCGTACATTTTGCACTGCAGCGCTAGCAAGCACGAGGATCGCTGTTGGCTGTTGGATGTCCATCTGATGACCACGATCGCGTGTACTCGCGTGCCCCAAATCGTCCCCCTACGCGAGATCATGCGTGATCTTAATCACCTCCATTGGTTGCACCACGTGGTGCTATCTTCGCTACATATCGCGCTTTGCATCACGCTTCGCTGACGCAACCGTGCCTCAGTCACCCAATCCACATCCTGCGATCGTATTTAGCATGCTCTTAATCACGAGTGACGCGTAAATTGCGATTCGATCACTCGTCATTCGCAATCAAGAGTGCGTTCTTAACTGCTGAACTACGGTTGAAGATGAGAGGATCTCAGTCGTTGATCATGGAACATGCGGTCGAGATCACGTGCGACGTGGAGAGATTTGAATCGCCTGATGGAGATCGTGTGATCGAGATCGATGTGCCTATGCGATGAAGAGGAGAGGCGGGCACGAGTGGGAGCTCCTGAGGGCGACACGTGGCACGATCAACTTTTTTGGTTCATTGTGGGAGCTACAGAAGTCGGATTGGGACGATTTTGGGTCAACTGGACTCTGTTCAATAATATGGATCCATCTGTATGGTCCGATTGCTCATTTGAAGTTGGTGGGGGCAGCATACCTTGTGACCAAGTTTGGGTGAGCCCCCCCCCCAAAAAAAAGACTTCAATCAGGTGCTGTATGTGGAGATGCCCATTGCTGACAATATTTTGGCTGCTGAGATGGTGCTACGGGGAGCCCTAATTGGTGAGATCACGATGGGGACCGCCAACTTTGCTTAGATCTGCAGATTGTTGAGTACCCTGTCCCTCTCCTTTTCAGGATGGAAGACAATAGTGGTGAGTAGGGCGAGATTTTTGCTATTTGGTCTGGGAATGATGGATGTGGAGAATCTTTATTTTTGAGCAAGCTGCTTCGAAAGCATGTCGGTCTTATGGCATCCGGTATCGCCTTTTGACGGAGCCATGCAAGAGAGGCCTCCTCAAAGAGCAGAAGTTTGAAGGGGGTGACTGGAGGTCCAGGGTCTGCTGTTGCATTTAAGAATGAGTGGGGTGATGGAAAAAGTGATTGTAGGCTTTGCGGTGCTTGAAGAAGCTGCTAAGGTGGGGTTGCGGGAAGGAGATTGGAGATTACTCACTGTGGAGGTCAAAGAGTACCAAGGGGGGCCGATACTGAAGAAGATCATCCTCTGATGTGGGGGAAGTTCTTGGCTATTGCAAATGAATATCCTCTTCACGAAGTGAAGGCTACGAAGGAAGATGAGGCAAGATCTTTTGTAGAGGTTGTCAGAGGAAAGAATGTGATCAACATTGACAGATCTATCCATGCAAGCCGCCCAGAACCTAAAAAGAGAAAGGAGCACCATGTATTTGAGAGTTTAAGGTTGGAGATGGAAGAAGAGGATCGGTCTGGTAGGGTTGGGGCTGAAATTAACGATGAGAGGGGGCAACAAGAAGCCATGATTACAGAGGAGGGAATGCAAAGGAATGCTGAATGTGTTCTGCAGGAAGGGAGGGCTACGGATCCGATCCTATCCCTTGCACTGGCAGGTTTAAAATTTGGATTGGGTTCATCATCGAAGGGGAAGGTAGTTAAGTCTCCCTATAAATTAAGGGGACAAACGGTGGGAGGAGGAAAGGTGATTGATGAGAAAACTATTGCAGCTGTTCTGAATGTGGAGCAAGTTGCAACAATGAAGGTGGGGGATGACCAAGTGATGGGATGAAGATCCTTACTTGCAACGTGCGTGGGCTACGCAACGATGTCCAGAGGGCATCTTTGGCTCCCTATTTGCGTGAGTGGGAAGTGGATTGGGCTCCCCTATAGGAGATGCACATCGAAGAAGGGGATGCCTTTGTGTGGTCATCTCTACTGCAAGCTGGTCTAACGGATGTACGGTCCATTGCTGCGGTGGGCAGATCTGGAGGTTTGGCTGTTTGGTGGAAGTGCTCTCGCCTACAGCTGGTGGAGGTGTGGATGGAGCGATACCAAATTACATGCAGCTTTAGGTTGGTTTGTGGTGAGCATGATTTCCTTGTTACATGTGTTTACGGTCCATGTGCAGCCAATCTTAGAAATACGTTGTGGGAGGAACTTTCTCAAGTGGCAGGAAGAGTGAATGGGAAGCCTTGGTTTGTGCGGGGAGATTTTAATTGCACTTTATCAGAGGATGATAGGGCTAGTAGAAGGTTGGACCAAGCGACACTTGGTTTCCAAATGGCAATGTTAGAACTGGGGCTGAATGAGTATCCCTCAGCTTGTGCTGAATACACATGGAGAAATGGTAGCAAACTAATGTCTAAGCTAGACAGATTCTTTGGAAGTGCAGATCAGATGGAGAGGTTCCAACTGTCATCAGTGGTGGGCTTGGAGCGACCATTTTTAGACCACACCCCGTTGTTGTGGGATAGTGGAGAAGGTGCCCCTTGTGGTACTTATTTCAAGTTTAGGAAGTCGTGGCTAAAGGAGGCTAGCTGTAGGTAAATGATCTCTAGATGGTGGATGTCAAAATAGGTGGAGGGCTTTACAACTTTTAGGTTGGCAACTAAATTGAGTGAGTTGAGAGGTCTTTTGAAGGAGTACAGACTTACTTTTGAATTACTGAGGGAACAACGATGCATTGAGGCTTTGGAGATGGTGAAGGGCCTTGATCTCAGAGAAAATTTGGGGCTGATGACAGAAGAGGAAAGAGGGCAAAGTTTACGGTGGCAGATGGTGGTTGTGGAGCAGGATCTAAAGAGAGAATCGATTGGAGTGAGAAATCATGCCAATTATGGTTGAAAGAGGGGGATGCAATTACCAAGTATTTCCATTTGGCAGCTAGCTCTAGACAGAGATTTAACTTCATTTCTTCACTGAGGTCTGGGGATTAGGTGCTAACATCCACAGATGATATCAAGAGGGAAGCAATCAGATTCTTTAGGGAATCAACCGGGGCCTCGAGTAGAGGATAATGGAGGTTGGCATCATCTGATTTACCTAGAGTGGGGACTATGGACGGGGAACAGCTGATTGCGCCCATTTCATAATAGGAGGTGATGGAGGCCATGTCAGCTCTGAATGCAGACGGATTGTCAGGTCCAGATTGGTTCTAGGTATTCTTTTATAAGGAATTTTGGTCAGCAGTGAAGAGTGATGTTATGGATGTCGTAAGGGAGTTCCAAGGTGGTAACTCTAGATTTGAAAGAATTAACAAGTTGTATCTCATCCTATTACCAAAGAAGTCGGGGGCAGAGAGCTTATTGGAGTTTAGATGGATTGCGTTATCTAACTCCATTTATTTGATAGTTGGCAAGGTCCTGGCTAACAGACTGAAGGGGGTCATGAAGGACCTGATCAATTTGGTGCAGTCTGCGTTCCTCCCAAATAGATCAGTATAGGAGTTGTTCATTGTGGCATAGGAGTTTGTGATGGGGTAGCACAGAAGAAGATGCAAGGCTTATATGTGAAAGGTGGACTTTAGTAGGGCTTATAAGTCGATATCTTGGTCCAACTTATGGGAAATTTTTAAACGAAGGGGATTCCCATCTATTTAGATACAATGGATGAAGAGGTGTGTAACAACTGCATCGTTCTCTCCATTGATTAACGGGAAGCCATATGGTACTTGGATCCAACCACAATGCAGGGTTCAATTGGATGCCCATTGGTCCCTTTGATTTTTAACTTGGTTGTAGATACACTTGCAGGATTCGCTTGTAAGCTATCTATATCAGGTTTGGTAAGAGGATATTCGATGTCGAACTCTCGGGCCTTGGCACCGGTTCTCCAATATGCTGACAATACGGTTTTCTTCGTGGAGGGTGGCAAAAGGGAGGTGGAGATACTTTACATTATGGTTTTTTAGGTTTGAAGCTGAATGGTGGCAAATCATCTTTGATATGCTTTGGCATGGCTGAGGAGAGTAACACGATAGCTGCAGTCCTACATACACCAATTACAACTCGGCCTATGAAGTTCCTGGGGCTACCATTGAGAGACTCCAAGTTAAAGAAAAGTGATTGGTGTGCTCTGTTTGAAAAGATTGATGTTAAGCTTGAGAACTGGAGTAGTCATTTCCTCTCGAAGGGTGGGAGATTGATTCTCCTTAATTATATTATTACTTCTATTCTAGTGTTTTTCTTCTCAGTGTTTAGATCACCGAAATCTGTATGGAAAATATTAGATGTGATGCGAAAATAATTTTTTTGGGAGGGGGCCAAGGCTGAAGGTAATTTCCTCCAACTTGTGAGTTGGCAAAGGTTATGAAGACCCAAGAAACAAGGAGGCATGGGGATATGTTCTCTGAAAGAATTCAATGACTCCCTGCTGCTGAAATGGGCTATGAAGCTGTTTGATGAGGATAGCAAACTATGGTCAAATGTGATCAAGGATTCCTATCGGAGTTCACACATTGTGAGTGCAAGATCAAACCCACATAGACCGTCTCCCTTCTTGAATTCAGTGGCGAAGGCGTTGCAAGATAACTGCTTGCATTTCCAACTGGTACTAGGTGATGGAGCACATTTCGCTTTTTGGACAAACAATTGGTCCCAGTTGGGCTTGCTGAATGAGAAATATCCACGCACCTTTAATGTTTTCCCTGACAAAGCAATCTCGGTGGTAGATAGTTTGGATGCTGAACGAAATGAGTGGAAATCTATTGGTTGCAATTTGAGGGAGGAAGCAAGATTGTGTGAGGAAATGGAAAGACTGCTGCACGATCTGGAAACATTTGAGCTGAAGGGAGGAGTGGATAGATTTGTGTGGTCGCATGGGAGATTTTCATCTGCTGATGCTTACAAGCAACTGCTGGGCATCCGAGACTAGGCCAGCATTGAAGACACAAATCGATAGTGTGCCTTGTTTTGGAACTTGCACATCCCTCTCAAAGTTCAAATTTTCCTTTGGTTGAGTAGGAGGGAAGGGCTCATCACAAGGGAGCTACGACATAGAAGGATGGGAGTCCTGCCACAACAATGTCCTCTTTGCAAATTTCCTATCGACAGCGCGAGGCATCTTTTCTTCTCATGCTTGGTGACCGACCAAGTTTGGAGATCCATTTGTGGGTACCCCCTTCCCACATGGGATGGATTATGGAGTGACTTCCAAGTGGCTGGAAAACCACATGTGAAGATGGTTGCACTTTTATGGTGTGTGTGGAGGACAATAAATGAGAATGTGTTTAGGGGGGCATTGGTATGTGTGGGAAAGATTGTATGGGGATGTGGATCCCTTATTAGAGAGTGGAGTGATACTTTGTAAATATTGATAGTTGAATTTTTAATAAAATTGTTCCCAATTTGCTATCGTTCTCGATTGCATTTCTTACTTTTTAAAAAAAAAACTATTCTAATCTAATAAAAGCACATAAAGAGAGATAAGATTTCCATTGAATAATGTTCTTTATTGCTAATCATGAAAAGTTTTACACATGAACTCTAGCGGAAAGCTTACAAATAGCATAAAAATATAGTAATAAAAGAGAGAAAGAGTAGAGCGAAAGATATTGTGGAGCCACTTGAGGGATTCTTGTGTGAAACTTGGTAGAGCTTCAAATCTAGGGTATCGGGAAGAAGACCGGAGAGAGAACTCGGACAGAGAGGGCGTGGACTATGATAGCCTAAACTATACTAAGGCTAATTCATCTCTAAGGGTTGGAGGCTAGGTTCTTTTATAGAAAAGTAGGTGGCTTCCTATTGGTCAATCTAAGGTACCTAGGATCACTAATTTGGATGGCTTAGATTCCATCAAAAGTGATGCCTAGGATTGGTTAAATAAGGACCTTAGGATCTAGGTTGTAAGGCTAGGATAGAAT
This sequence comes from Thalassia testudinum, assembly GCA_037157565.1. Lineage (NCBI taxonomy): Eukaryota > Viridiplantae > Streptophyta > Magnoliopsida > Alismatales > Hydrocharitaceae > Thalassia > Thalassia testudinum. The sequence continues at coordinate 14,381,446 of JAZHRO010000015.1, read as the reverse complement.
GGTGATTTTCTAAAAATAGGCAACCTAGGTTGAGAGGATAGGATCTAAAGCTTAAGAGATATGTTCTTAGGTGTAGGTTTTAGGAAAGGATAGGTTCTAGGCTTAGGGATAGAGTTCGAATGGTGTTTTGGGTTGTTTCAAGAGGACAAGGCCATGTTCAGTGGTTTTTTCTTGCTGGAGAAGGGTTATGGATGTCCAGGAAGATGTCTGGATGTCTTATACTGCAAAATCAGATGTCTAAAGGGTGTTTTGTACGTCTAGAGCAGAGTTGTGGGTTAGGGATGCATCTAGGAAGGATTTTGATGTTGAGTCTGCCAAATTAGACGTCCAGAGAGGTGTCTAGACATCCAATTTGAGTGCTAGTCCAAGTTGAGTGTGTAATTGGGTTGGGGAAGCTTCTAAATAGGTTAAGGGAATCCTAATTAGGTTCTAGGTTAGGAATTGGATCTAGAATAGGTTGGCTAGGTTCTGGGATAAGGATATCCTAGGATTCTAAGGGTAGGGTTAGTTTATCCTAGTCCCTCTCTCTCTTCTTCTTTAATTAGATCTTCATTTCTTCTTCAATTATGTCTTGCCCTTCAACCAGCTCTTAGCTTTATAGCTTTATTTTCCTTTCCGCTTATGACTCCATGTTATTCTCTACATCTTGTACCTACATTATTCACAAAAGTCTAAAATTAGATAATTAGGCATAAAATAAACACAAAGCCTAAATATGCATGCATGCTCTAAATGCAATATTTACATTGATTTCACTAAGGAGTTAGCCCTAGATTAAGCCAATTAGGGTAATAAATTATGTTGTTATCATGTGGCAGTAGGGGGTTGTCTCCTCCCACGACCAACGCAGTAGTTGTGACAGTAGGGGGCTATTGCAGCCTCCTATAGGGGCGATGACGAGGGTCCCTGCCACCCTGTTGTAGTCGACGAGTGTAAGGAGGAGGGGCTTGTGCATTGGAGAATAAGAGAGGGGGCCAGGTACAGAAAGGAGGTGGGATTGGGGAGAAACGGATGGTGGAAAGGGGGAAAAAAAAGGTGCTTGCAAGGCAAGCAAGTGGGAGGGGAAGTTTGTGCATGGCTTGGAAAAAAAAATGAAAGGATTTTCACAATCCCAACACATCAAATTGGAAAAAGAAAATTCAAGGGAAACCTTCCATCCAAACATCTATTTCAAAAGAACCCACCCAAAGAGACCTTCTCACTAGCACATCAACTTAATTCATTAAAGCCAAAGCAAGGAATAAATCCCATGCTATCAACAAATTTGCAATCGTATAATAATTAAGGGTTCGATTAGATTTGAATTGGGTATATAAAAAAAAAAATCTGAACCCTTACTTAGTCAACTCACCTCAAAGGTTGAACCTACCTCAAGGACACACTCATATGGTCTAGTGAGCTCCACCTACTCCTCCTGGTTTTCAGATCAACCCATATCAGCAAATTCCCATATATAGTGAACCCTCCTCCTCCTCCTTATGGCCCTCAACCACCAACCTCTACAAGTGCAATAAAGTGGCACAACAATTAAGGATCCACCTTGACCTAAGGACCTTGGTTCGTCTTCACAAGCTGCACTTCCCCAGGATGACCCTGTACCTGACTCAGATTGTGATTGAGAAAATCGAGGGAAAGATAAAGGAAAATCATCTGAGCTCATGCCCTTCCCAGAGACTCTTACAAAGGACATCAAGAAGAAAAAGAAGGTTACTCAATGTTATGAGGAAATGAGAGAAAAATTCAAGGACGTTCACATCAAAGTTCCCTTCTTAGAAGTCATAGACCATATCCCAATTGTAGCTAGATCCTTTAAAGACTACAACACCCCTAGGCAACAAAAGAGGAACTCAAGGAAGGTGGTACTCTCCTAACAAGCAAGTTCGGTCATTTCAAGATTACCACCAAAGCAAAAAGACCCAGGAACACCTTTGATCTCAAGTAATATGGATGATATTTAATTCGACCAGGCATTATTGGATTTAGGTTCCTCCATTAGCCTCATCCCAACCAAACTTTATCAAAGATTCCAATTTGGTGAGCTTCCTGTAACTATCCAATTAGTTGATCGGTCCATTAAGGTGCCATGGGGTGTGGTCGAGAATTTGCCTATCAAAGTAAGAGATTCTTGCTTCATAGTAGATTTCTTTATCTTAGATATTGAGGTTCCTAAGAAACTTAGCAACTCACCCATCACCCTTGGCCAACCTTTCCTGGCTATAGCACGAGCCAATATTAATTGCACCTAGGAGATCAAAAAATTTGGATGGACATATTTAGGGCAGCAAAGAATTTTGATTATGATTGGATTGATGAAGAAAATCTATAAGAGGATGATGTAGAAGATTTCATGACTATGGGACTTTTAGAGACCTATTTTGAAATTGAGTTGGACTCTCCTGCCTTATCTAATGAGAGACTAGATTTAGTAGGAACGGATTTCGATCACACCTATCCCAACTGATTCACCTCCGACTCTCTCTCCATCAGTTACTTATTATCCTCCACGTTATTTTCCCATAGCCGATCTCCCTCTCTCCTCAATTATATTCCCATCTCCACAGCTCCTCTTCCCTTTCCTCATTTGTCCATCATTTCCCCCTCTATATGATCATTCATCATCTCTAAAGTCCATGCTAAGTGCACACTTCCATTGTCATCTAGGAAACTTTACGTCCTTCGCTACTTCTCCAAAGGCACGAAGACTGCCTGGATCTCCAGCACTTCGGCACCCGCCTACTCTTCGAAATTCTACTATTTTTATTTAGTATTAATTGCATTTTACTCCCAGGTCTAGTAACAGTTTTATATCTAGTTGATTTCAATTCTAGTTCTAGCATTTTGTTCTAGTTGTAATCATTCGTTTAGTAGTTGTATCTTGAATTCTCTTAGCAATAAAAGTTCTATTTTATTTCACATCTCTTGCTCTATTCTCCTATGTGCTTGCTAGCATTTGCTTTCGTTCCAGTTTCTTTTATACTTTCATAGTCATAATTTATTCCGCATTATCTCTTGTAATTGTCTTTATATTCAAAAATCTCAAAATAGAAAAATACCAAAAAATATTTCTTTGAGCATTTTGAAAATGATTTCAAACTTCGTACGCCTCCCTGCGAACGACTTGGACTCCCAATTCCTATTACGAAACATATCGAGTTAGGTTTTATAAATTCAAAACGTTCACACATTTTCGACTACAACGACATGTATTTATGTATTACGAATTTGTGCGATCACTCACCTAACTCTAACTTCTACCTAATGGTCCATGCCACCTACTCCAAAACCCTAACCATAGCCCCACCAATAAACTCCATGCCACCTAGACCCTCCTCTATCCCTAAATCCCATGCCACCTCTTCTTGATGCCACCTCATGGATCCACATCATCCCATCCCCTCCAATGACATGCCACCTCACCCTCTTTGCCAAGCCTTCATGCCTTGATGATCCATGCTACCACACTCTCCAATTAGCACATTCCATCTAAGCCTAACCACCTCATCCTTCCACTCAAATCTTGCTACCTAAGCCTTTCCACCTCACCATAGTCCACACCAAACCTAGCCTACTCTTCTATATAAGCCCCCTATCCCACGCCATCTTCTTCCTCTAAATCTCTCCCACGTCCACCATCTACCTACTATCCTCTCCACCTCCACCTCTCCATGGCCGTCCCCGCTCACTGTCCTTAGAAACCCTAGGTCCTCCTATACTCTTCCCTCCACTAATAGTCATCCCCTATACCCTCCCTCCATCTTCTTCCCATTGGAGTTATGTGCCTTGAGTAAGCCAACCTAAGTCGAATCACTAAATCAATGATTTAGATCTAAATGTCAAATCATGTGGACACATTAGTATGGTTAGATGGGTCCCTTAGTACAATCAGGATAATGTATTATGCCATGTTGGATATATCGATGATAAGTATCGAAGGATGTAAACAGTTTGGATTGAAGATTTCGATAAGTCATCAAGAACCATCATGATATCCAACTATAGTCTCCAATTTGAGAAGAGTGGCAATCTTCTCTAGAGATTATTGTCTAATTGATGCCTTTGATGCACGTCCTCTCCATGGGAATAGAGATTCAAGTTGTCACGCAAGTTAAGTTAAAGAGTTGACTCAATGAAATGGAGATGCGAAAGTCTTTCTCTTATTAATGTCACGGAGAAGGTGAATCCATTGACCTGAGATAGATATGTGTCTTTGTATTTAAGTATGCACATTTGGTGGATCGATAAGGGATACACCCACCATGGAGTTGAAACTGGAAAGCTAGTGAGCATACAAGGGCACGAGAGGCACATGATCTCTCAAAGGGATCACAAAGATCTGTTGTCATAGGTGTATGCAGCAGATCGAGAGACTCAAGCCCACTCCATGTATATTGGAAATCATGAAATTCCATACATGATCGTACGAGTTCTAATCTGACCTATACATGAAGAGAAGAAGTCAACTCTTTAGGAAAGGATCTAGTCTTTGCTCTTGTCACAATAGCATAAAGGGTTACATGTGTCTTCCAATTTAAAGGATTCATCACTATTTAAAATAATTGAGGGAGGCTTAGTGCCATAATTCCTCTAATCTTAAGTATCGATTATTGACATGATGGAACCAATAATCATTTAGTGTTTTCCTATTTGACTAGAATAATTGAATCGCTTTAAAGAATTAAATTAGATTCAATTTGGCAATTAATTACACCTAATTTACTTAGGTACAAAATTTAAGGGTTGAATTGCAATTAATTAATGTTTAGCTTCTTGATCTAAACACCCCCATAAAAGTTATGGGGCAATCTTGCAAAATTATGTAGGAATTAATCCTAGCCCTTGGATGGAGATCCAAGGGTTTACACTAAATTAGGATTAGTTTTTGGATCCCAACAAATATCTCCCAAAGACAAAAGGAAAGTCCCAGTTTGATTCCCAATCAAAGCCAATCAAATTGTTTGATTAATTTCTTTAATTGTTAATCAATCAATTAGTTGATTGATTGTGTGCCTTAAGTTGCAAGCCAAAAAAAATTTATAAAAGGAGAAGACAAGTTGTCCAAGAGTTGGCTCAATTCTTTTTCTTCTTGTTCTTGCCATGGGAGAAGGAAGGAAATAGAAGAAGCAGGCTAACCATGACTTGCTCTAGCTAACACCTCCTTCACAAGGGCACTGACTAGCACATCGACCAACCAACCGGCTTGTGTTGTTTTGGTGCTCCTCTTTTCTTGCAGCTCGAACCTACTCCTGATCCTCACACCATGCTCTAGGGCATTGACTAGTGCAGGATGCCGGTCGACTGGCTACTACTAGCCAAGAGGATTTGATCCTCTTGGCCCCCTCTCTTAGTGTTTTTCAAGGCAAGGATTGCCTCCCTACTCACGAAGGAGTTCATGGGTCGTAAAAGGTTCGCAAGCCACACTTTAGAATCAATCATCCTCGATGAGAGGGGCCTCATCTACTTGTCGAGACAAGGAGAGTCCTTGAGGAAGAACTTGTTTGTGGAGGAACAACATGTGGGGTGCTATAATATGCCACTTAGAAGTATAACCACTTACATATAGGGATCCTGGAATGGAGAGATACTAGATCTCTACATGCAGTTCTGATTACATAGGTTGTCTTATCAATTTCCAATGTTCGGGTTTTTGGGCATCAACCCAAGCTACATTTCACTAAAAGTTTTGAAACCTTTGTTTTCACACTTTCGTGATGCCGTTGGAAATAGGGATTGAATTGTTCAATTCCCAAGCCCTAGACTGTTGAGCAGAGTTCCCCACAGGGACTTGAATTTCCCCAACACTTTCACTCCAAGTAGTCTTCTACGGCATCTTTGGATGTCCTCAACATCTCTGGCTTCCTCCACCTCCCAATTAACCATACAACTCCTGGTGGTCAACGGTGGCATTCTTCACCTCCACCATTAGTCCTCTGTTTTCTCCGCTCTACGACTACTCACCCTTACTCCTTATTCTTATTACTTTATTTCTTTCCTTTGATGTCATTTGTCATTTGTAGTAATGAACTAATTTGCTACCAATAAAGAAATGCTTTTGTCCTTTCCTTCTTCCTAGATAATTCAATGCCTGTTAGCCTACTCTAGTTCCAGTTTGTAGTATATTCTTACTTGCTATCAACCAATGAAATAATGTTCTATGCAATTAGTTCATGGTCATCAGCATGCTTAGTGTAGTTAATATTTGGTTGTGCCATCTTTATACTCAAAAACGCAAATCAGAAAAGCCAAAAACACAAAAAAAAAGAGTAGTGGGATCTAGTTAGAACCCTTCATCTTTTGTCTAGAGTCTTAGGTTAGGATTAGAAATTTCATTTAGCATGTTTCTGTTGTCATAAAATCACAAAAATTCATCAGTAGGTTAGGTGTCAAGTAGGAAAGTAGGCTGCAAAATTTCAAGTATTAATTCATTCTATAAAAATTTATAAAATTCACACACTGACTTGGAGTCAAACAATTAAACAGAATGCAAAAATTCTATCTATCTAGATTTTTAATTATTTTTCTGCAATTCTAAATTGCATAAAATTACTTGCATCAATTTCCTTATTAAGTTACGAATTTTAGATAAATTAGATATAATTTTTAAGTGGGGTCAGAATAGTCCTTCTACCTTGTTTGGGAAATAAAAGTAAAAAAATGTTTCCAAAAATCCAAAAAAGTCACGCATTTCTGCATTAATTAGGAAGTAACCTAAGCACTTCGCTTCCCTGTGAGACAACTAAGACTCCATCCATCTTTACGATTAATCTTTTAGAGTTTGAAAATAAATTTAAACTATATATCATGATTTTCACGCTACAACGATGCACTTATCATTTAGCAGATCTGACACGCTAGTATTTGGTGTCGTTTCCAGGGAGGCAAGGCATTTTAGTTGCTTTCTACTACATGCATTTAGTTGCATTTCCTTGCATTCTCTTTACATCTTAGATTAGTAACTTTGCATTTGCTTGTTTGTGTAACTTGCAAGAGAGGGCTCGAGCCTTGGGCCAATCCAAACATGTCTAGGCAAGTAAGGCCCTCCAACACCTAAGTTACACCATCTAAAACATAAAACCTCATATTTGTTTAGCCATGCATTTTAAAAAAACAAAAAAATATTTGCATTTCTTGTTAGTTAGTTTTAGTTTGTTCTATCCTTGCATTAAAAAAAATATATAAATAGAAAATATATATATCTCTTACCCTAAAACTTGCAATTGATTAGAAGTTATCTTGATTATAAGGCATTCATTCTAGGGTTATGATTGCATGGCAGTCATCTGGCCTAATTTGACTAAATTAAGCTTTAACCTAGCATACATTCTATGAATATTGCATTCATTACATGCATTGCATACATAATTGCATTTGTATATCCTAAACCCTAATTCTACCATTTTGTGGTCTCCTTAGTAACAATGCCAATTTATCTATGTAGGACCATAAACTTGGAGCAACATTGGGACCTACATGATGCATTACATTCTGAGAAGGAGAAGTAGCTAGAAAGGAAGGTGGAGACAGGAGCATGCAATTACAGGACAAACCCTAATTGACCTGACAATCCCATGCAGACCCATGCAAGCTAGTGTTCACGTCCAATTAACCAACCCATGCGCCTCACACACACACACACACACACACATCTGCACATTCACATAAATTACTATTTCATGTATACATATCACTTTATATACACATTACATGCATGAATACTATTGGTGCACATTTATAATACCTATACACATTTTCCTTATTTTTATTTACATACATGTGGACCTATCAGTAGTTAATATATTGTATTATTTACACATTTTCTCTAGGCCTACATATTCACACACAATTAGTCCACCTACACAAGCCCAACACCATCCTAATTACCCTCCACATAACCTAACCCCTACTTAGTCCCACGCCAACCTAAGCCACCACTAAACCCACCTAAGCCTAACCCAATCCCCACGCCAACCCCTCTCCCTTATCCACCATTTGACCAGCTTGACTTGTACCCCCACCTTAAGTTGTGCACCCCACCTAGAACCTTATATCCTTAGGATGTACCCTAAAGTAGAGCCCTTAACCAACACCTTAGGACCACCACACCTAGGGCCATCACCTATAAAAGAAGCCACCCATGGGTGCCCCCCCCCCCTTCCCCTCTCTACACACCACTCTCTTCTCCACCATTACTCCCATGAGCTTCCACCTTGAGAGCTCCTTCTCCATGACCAATGGCTTCTCATGTGCCTCCTTGGTCTTGGTCCTCTAGGTGAAGAGGAAGTAGGCTTCAAGACAAGGATCTTCCTCACCTCCCAATAGGCCTAGTGCCCACATTGGAGAGGACACCTACTTCTCCATCCCACTCTCTTTTCCTTTTGTTAGTAGTTTAGCTATTTCCATTACTTACAATTTCAATAACTTGATTTTTGCTTTCTTAGTACTATAGATTTCATTTCCAATCAATTTCAATACTTGTTCGTTTTTCTTTCTTTACTTGCCTTAATAGTATTAATCACTCACACACTTTCCTGCACACTCACATGCTCATAATCTCCTTTCCATTTTCACCATCACCACCATCACCGTTCCACCTCACATTCACACACCATCCCCATTCCCAACACCTTCACCACACACGCCCACCATCCCAAGCACTCTCACAAGCACTCTAACTCACTCACACACACTAATTAGCATCACCACCTATAAGACCATTTCCTAATCCCATCATCACCAACACACTCATTAGCACCTTAGGTCCATGGTCATCCCCTCTCCATCGAGCCTACCAAGTAGACTCCCTAGAGAACACCACCTTGGAACAAACCCTAGTCACTCCTAAGTATAGAATCTTCATCGCCATAGCCCTATCCTCCACCATAGTTATTACCACCAACATTAGGACCAACGAACACATCATCACCAATATCACCGAGCCCTTAAGCCTCAACCACATTAGGGAGTTCGAGCACTTCATCTTCCATTAGATGGCCTTTTACCTAATCCTCATTACCCCCATCATCACCACCACCACAACCTTTGCCCCGTCACCTACATGGATCTCATTCCTACAAGAAGCACCCCGCCAAGCTAATCACCAAGTCACCCTTGTCATCTCCACTTACTTGGTGAATGAGTAAAGAGTGTATCTTGTAAATACTTCTTTCTAAGCTTTGTATAAGTGGTTTACACCACCATTAGTGTAATGAATTCTCTTTTGCAATTCCAAGTAATGTTTCCTTCCTCTTTGTTGCAATAAAAGCATAGTTCAATCTTTGTCACTTTGTTAGCTTAGTCTTATTCAAAACCCAAAAAAAAAACTCAAAATGGAAATGATAAAAATACTTCTCTTGCTTCTTAGTTGGCATTTGTAAATGCAATTCCCACTTTGTGTTTGCAACTTCGAAAAGCCAAAAAAAATATAAAGAAAAAAAAAGATTAAAAAAAGTAGTTAGGTACTTTCATGCTTTAGTATTAAACAAAAAAAAAATCAAAAAAATAGTAAGCGTAGTAGCCTTAGGTTAGTTTCGATTTCATAAGAAAAGAAGAAAAAAATGAAAACAACAAAAATCGAAAAAATAGAATAAGGAACTCCACCAAGGCATTCAAGTCTCTAATTTCATTCATGCTTCCCTATAGTTCGATCAGGAATCCCTCTATTTAATCTCTCTTCAAGTTCCGTAATAAAATTTAGATGCATGCGTGCTAAGGGCAACATAACTACAACGACGGGTTTTTGAACTCATAGCTTCACTAGTCTAGTGTAGTTCACTTAGATCTAGTTAGCACTTCGCAAGTTATAACTACCTCTAGAGGATTCAAGATCTTTGGTGTGTAATCTTCCAAAAATCATTACGCATATGTTTGCATTTGACTTTAATTGTTTAAAGGAAGTCACTTCACTAACAATAATCTTGTTTGAAACTCTAAAATAGGAAAGTGAAACCCTTAAAATTCATTAAAGCAAGGTAAAACACTAAAGGCTTACAAATCTAAAAAATTAAAGGCCTCATTTCCATGTGTGTTGCACTGCACTTCACATTTAATTGATCTTTAAGGGAAATCACCCCCCTAATGCTCGTCATCTCCTAAGCACAAAAATTACAAGCCTAAAATTAACTAGATGTGCCTCTAAGGTTGGATAATTTCAAGTCTTACAAGTTTGATTTGGGTTGTTAAGTGGTCTGCCTTGATTCCTATTATTAAATCCAGTGTCTAGGCAGTTGATGTTCGCTAAATCCACGCGATTAAAAATATGCAATCATTGTAGTGCGCAAATAAGCAATCAATTAAAATTTATATATCCGAACTATAAGGAGTCCAGGTCGAACACAGGGAGGTAGTTGCTACTTAAAACCTTTCGCACTTATTATATGGTAGAATAGAATAAATAATGTATTGATATCAAATGGATGCACAGATAATAGTAGTAAAAGAGACACAAATATCAAATGAATACTGTAATTTATTCCAACTATCAAAAATGTCTCACAAATCTAATGTTAATCAGTGATTACAAATAGAACTATAAAAGAATAGAGAGAGAAAGAAGAGATCAGAGCTGCTTGAGGAAGCTTCTGACAAAGCTTTAGAACCAGGGCGCCAGGATGTAGAAGAGAGGATTGGAGAATCTCTAGAAGGAGACGAATGGTGGGCGTGCCCTATAGGGCTAGGTACTACTAAATTATACTAAGGATTACTAAGAGGCTAATTGGTTAGGTAGTGTTTTTATAGGAGTGGTGAAGAAATGAGGGCCCTTGGATTAGGATCAATGGTTGAGGTGTTTCCACCACTTCAAAATTAATACTAACCCTTAGATGGGCATCTAATGGTGGTGGAATATCCAAGGGTTATGTGTAGGTTAGATAGGGGCCATAGGATTAGAAATGAAGGGTCTAGATTAGGTGGAGTGATGTGGCTTAGGGGAATGAATAGGTTCTTTAGGTTTTTAAAAATAGGAAGTGCGTTTTGGCCTTAGGATGGCTGATGGGTGGTAGGGATTAAGTAGGCTTAGGTTTACTAAAATTAGGAAGGCCTTAGGCTAGCTTAGGAGAAGATTTTTGGTAGAGAATTTTGTCTAAAATGTGGAATATAGGTTGTCCTAAGGGTCTAGGTGGTGGAGGAAATTAGGTTGGGTCAAGTCTAATTAGGTTCCAACTAAACCCAATTGAATTTGGATGCACCCAATCAGGTAGTGATGCACCTGATTGGATGTGGCTAGGTCCATTAGGTTTAGGTTGGGTCGGATTAGATTCAAATGAGTCTACTCATCTTAGAATTAGTCCAATTAGGTCCCATGGACCCAATTGACACATGGCTGACCCAATTGACTCGGATTGAGTCAATTAGGTGTAGTATGAACCTAACTAGGTTTCTAGGATAGGGGATAGGGTATTGGATAAGTGGATTAGGGTTAGGGATAGTAGGATAGGACTATGGACAGGGTGGATAGGTTCATGGATAATGCTACCCATGTTTTTGGTTTTTGAGCTCAAATATCTAAGGTTGAGCTAGTTCAGGGATAGGTACTGGGGTAAGGTCATCCTAAGGTTTCTTTGATAAGGTCGAGTATCCTAATTCCTCTCTTTCCTCCTTTGTTCCTGTGTCTTCAATCTTCCTGTTTTTCAACTTTATTTCTCAATCAACTCCTAGCTTAGCTATAGCTTCGGCTCCTATCCAGCTTTATTCCTCAATTCTTCATATCACTTTAAGACCTATCACCTACATTATTCATAAGAGACTAGAATTAGGAGATAATTATTTGTAAAATAAATACAAAACTCAAATATGCATGCATGCTCTAAATGCAATATTTATAATCCTAGCACATGATTTTACTAAGGAATTAACCCTAGATTAAACCAATTAGGATAATAGATTAGACTGTTAGCAACTACATGTCCAAAAGTCAAACTGACTTAAGTAAGCTAAAGTTACCAATTAGTACCTTAACGAAAGTTTTGGAAATGCTCCCTCTACCCCACCTATATTCAACCTAACTAGATTGATTGTAGGAAAAGAGGTGGAATTTCTTGCAATCCTGGTCGTATCTTTTAAGGCTTTTAGGTCCAATAGGGTTTGACATTAAAGGCTAGATTTGTGTGCTTGATTGCTTGTTAGGGCACCAATTTCTCACATCTATTTCTTTTATCATCTCATATTCTTCCAACACATACATGAATTTCAATTCATACATGGATTTCAATTGTCATCCCCCAACATGCACATATCCCCAAAATGACTATAACATCAATCCCAATCAAAGTCAATATTATCAATCCCCAAATTAGGAGAATTCCACATCAAGCACTTGACCCTGCTTTGTTAGAGCCAAGTAGTATGGAGGAACTCCCTATCTTGACAAACTAGTCACTTTGAGAGGAGAAGTTGGCTGAGTGGGAGGTGTCTATGCCAAAGGGGCAAATGGAGATAGTAATATAGACGACGTTGAGAGATCATCTAGTTGGAGAGGTACAGTTGGTGCTTGAAGGTGGTAATGTTGCCCACTAATGCTAGGCAGGGGAGTAAACCCTGAGGATGATTAGCCCGTCAAGCCCCCAAGGGATGCATGTGTCTTCCTTCCATCAGGGGGCCTCAAGCCTTAAGGTGCCCTGCTTCGTGGGCCTATGTTGGATTTTTGTATGCCCTGAGGGAGCCATTTGAATAATGTAATATGATTGCATTATATCTAAATAAAAGAATTATATTATTTTTTGATACATGAATTGGGTGCCTTAGCAAGAATAGGGTAACGCACTTTGCCAAATCAAATAAACCCAATGTGTATTGATTCGAAGATCTAAACAATTTAAAGGAACTGATAGCACATCAAGAAACCATCTGATTTAATCACTTGTTTCAGTCTGAGTTGGGATGACAACCTTCTCTAAAGGTCGTCGCCTGATTGATATTCTTGAATGTAGATTCAAAACTATCACGTGGGTTGGGTTAAGGAGCTAACCTAATGAAATAGGAGATAGCCAATGTCTTGCTCCAATGCTTTCATGGAGAAGATGTATCCTTTGACATGAGACAGATATGTGTCTCTATTCATGATCGTGTACATTTGGTAGGCCAATAGTAGATGCACCCACCTTGGTGCTGATACTGGAAAGTTAGTGTATGCGGGAAGGGACAAGAGATACATCATCTCTTGAAAGGATCAAATGAATTTGCCCCATAGCTGTATGTGATAAATTGAAGGAATGAGCTCACTCTGAGTATATTGGGAAAGAGCAAATCCATATGTGGTCCTAAAGTTCAAATCATACTCAATACAAGAATGAGAAGAAGATGATCATTTGTAAAAGGATTTGATCTTCATTCTTATCCCAATGATATAAAGAGATGTTAGAAATAATATTATCAAAGGAGGAATGACAACTATCTAATGAGATTAGACCTCGAGATAATATTATCCTCTATGTATAAAGTATTCATGGCTATTTGGAAAACCTGGGGAGGCATAGTGCCATAATTCCACAAATTCTAAACACTTTATTATTGTGTCTTTGGAGATGTCTTACTCAAGGGTGATGAAACCAATAATGATTTTGATGGGTTCCTACTTGTAGGATATCAAATGTTATTTAAAGAGTTAAATTGCATTTGATTTGGTAATTAATTGCACTTAATTTGATTATGTTAAAATCCAAGGGTTGGATTACAATTAATTAATGTTAGGAAACTAAATCCTAACATCCCATAAGTTGTTAAGGTCTTATCCTATAGAATTTGAGTAGGCTTAAATCCTTACCCTTGGATGGAGTTTCGAGGGATATCATCACATTAGGATTAGTGTTGAAATCCCTATAAATATCTCCCAAAAGCTAACCCTAAAATTGCAATCAACCTAATCAATCTCAAATCCTCCTAGCCATGAGAAGAGAGAAGGCAAGGAGAGAGAGCATTGTCACACTCTCTAATCTCTTATTTATTGTAGTTCCATACCTTGCATCAGAAGTCTGAAGACACCTCTAGACATCCAAACAACCTTCTAGATGTCTAAGAAGGAAGAAATCTAATGGCTAGAATTGATTATGGCATCCGATCTACGTGGAGACTCTTAGGAGAAAGATTCGATGAAGGAGGAGGACGAATGTCATCCTCGATTCTTGCGAAGGTGATCATCCTGGTTAATCATCCATGGCATGAAGGGCTTCATCCACCCATCAAGGCGGAGGGTTCCACATGCGTCAAGACTTATTGTAGGAGGCATTACTCTTGAGGTGCTGATCTGCACCACCTGTGAAGGTATAATCCCTTCCTTATGGGAACCTAGAATGATTGGAAATTATTTCCAATCATGTGGTTCCAATATTAAGGCATTTTTTTATTCATGACATGATCGAGTTTTTGTTATCGATTCGGTTGTGCTTTTCAAAATTTTTAAAATGTCGATTCACACTTCCATGATGCCATGGGTCATTCTAATTGACTACTTTCATCCTATCCATACAACATGCACTCTGACTCCTTTAGAGGCCACTGCCTTAGTGTCAATCACTAGGATAGGTCGAGATGTTGCCAGGACCCTTGAGCACAACATCGTTAGTCTTCCCTCCCAATTGCCGCTTGCCCGAGCACAACTTCTTTAGTCTTCCTTCCTAGTTACCGCTTGGTGGTTAGGTAATAGAGGAATGGAGGGTTTAAGAAGAGCGAGAGTGGGAGGTTGTTTACTCCTTTGATACAAAGGTGGGTGCAGTGAAGGTAGCAGAGGTTTTGCAGAAGGCCTAGGAATATCGGGAAATGATCTTTTGGGCTCAGTCTTCCCGAGAGGTACTGGAGGTCCACTTGTATGCCTTCGTGTAGGTAAACCTCTAGATAGAGAATAAAGTGCTAGAACAGCTAGCATCCAACCTTGAATGGGCAACCATGCCCCATGCACCTTCCTACCTTTGGAACATCTACTGGAATTGCCTTTGGGTGATAAGTTCATTAACAGATAGCTTCTTTCTTATATGTTCTTACACTTTATAACTATCTCTACCCTCTGCAGGTGAAGGTTATTGGCGGGATATCCTTTACTGGGAGGTGCTCTACTTGTAGCTGCCGATTAGTTTTGGGTAGGGGTCTTTCTTTGTTGCTGATCACAACAACAATCTGCACCTATACCGACGGTCAATAACTGTCGTCTTAGATTAAAATGACCGTTGTTGTTGATCTAAGGAGTTATTCCGACAGTCTTTGGAGCCATTTTCTTAAGAGGCGTCACTATAGGCAACACCGACAATTTTTGGCATCACTGTAGGTAACACCAACAGTAAAAACCGTCGGTGTTGTACCTAAAGTTATAGTGACGGTCACATTTTCAAAGCTGCCCATTTTTTGTGACAGCAACAACAGCAACGATTCTATCGGTTGGTGTAGGACAAAAAATGTTGGTAAGACCGTCACTATAAGTAATAACTCCGATTTTCTTCTTAAAATAATACCAACATTACTATTTATCACTAAATCTGTCAATGTAGATATAGAGATCTTCAATATTAAATCCTATTCAATTTTATGATCCTGTAATATCTTAATATATTTAAGGTTTAACTTTATCATCAACAATAAAGTTTACCTTCATTCAAGTAAGATTAATGAAAAATATACAAGGCGTGACTCTTGAAATAACTAATTAAATTATTCATAAAACCAAAGATTCACATCCAATGAAATAATTTTCCATATGATTCTAAAAGGAAATTGTGTATCTACAAGCATTATAAGCTGCATGAGCTACAAGAATCTTTTGATCTCATTTTATACACTCTTAAATTGATAGATAACATTCCAACCTAAGACTAGATGGTACAAGTATCTCCTATCTTAGAAGCTGTTCATCAAAATGTAAACCCTCTTAAGATGTCCTCCAATTATCCTAATGGTTCCTTGGTTGCTAGGTACTTTAACTACGGGATATTGAGCAGCTTGAAAATGTTCTTGAACTTGAGGTGATGCACAACTATAAATCATTAAACATGATGTTATAGCTCTTGAAAAAATAAGATAATATTACAGTTTACCTATACACAAATAAAATCACTAGTAACCTATTCATTAATATAAAAAAAAGATAAGTAACCTATTCTACTAGCAAATAGTAGATGAAGCCCTCTAGTAGGAAGCAAGGCAATAATTGAGATAGGATTGAAGAAACCCTCTTGACACATTGCATGTGATGTGCCATTAGGAAGGAAATAATAGATGTTTATAACATAATGATTAAGAACTCCTAGTTCACTTCAATGTCTCATCAGCTTTTAGGACCTAAATAAAATATCTACAGTAGATGTGTATGAAACATAACTATAGCCCCTAGAAAAATGGATGGAAAAGAAGAATGCAAAAGCAAATACATAATCCACTATGAGATGCATTTGTTCCATACAAAAAATCCTAGATAGTCAACTAGATGCCATGTTCGATGCAAAAAACCAAAGATTGCAAAATTTCAGGTCAGGTTGCTCCTCTGCATCTAAAATTCTAAATCTCAGCAAGTGGCAATAAGCAAAAAGTATAGAATACGATATGAGATTTTCTATCTTTCTAAAATATAATGTCCATTCACCAAAGGATGGAAATTATAGGATACATTATTGCTATTATACTTTCTAGTTTTCCATGTCTGCACGAGAATTGAAAGAAATTGGCCCATGAAGAAAGAATTCAAGTTCTATTAAAATCCTGCAAAGATTTCTAAAATGCATTGTAACTCTTTCAATTCCTATCCAATTCTTATGTAAACAATCATTTAAATTTGATGTCCAACTTGACCTCAAATAGATTACCACTACTACAATTTGTCACGAAAAGACTCTTCCCTTGATGAACCCCCAACATCCCCTCTTGTATCCCTTCACCTTCTTTAATCTATCCCCTCAACTAAACACCCATCAGACCCATCCATCGTCCCATTTCTCTCCTATAGCCACCCCTCAACACCTCCATGTCCCAACCAACTCCAACCCCCTCCATAACTTTTACTAAGTAAAGCCATTACTATGTAAAGCATGCCATAACCCTGCATGAATGATTCAAGATTAGATTTCTAAAGCATAGAGACTGATAGCATTTTTATGTATATAAGAAACCCAAACATCATGAACAAAAATTAAAAACACATCATAGAATGCCCAACATCACTAATGATTTTTCAATCCTTATTTTTCTCAAGTGATCTCTATAATAACCTTACTACTACTTTATGTAGTATT
This sequence comes from Thalassia testudinum, assembly GCA_037157565.1. Taxonomy (NCBI): domain Eukaryota; kingdom Viridiplantae; phylum Streptophyta; class Magnoliopsida; order Alismatales; family Hydrocharitaceae; genus Thalassia; species Thalassia testudinum. The sequence continues at coordinate 14,364,245 of JAZHRO010000015.1, read as the reverse complement.
TTTTATTTATGATATTTTACAAGGCCTAGAAGAATGGCATGCATGCAGTATTTACTTGCATAAATACTACATGTTAGTATAACTTTGCCACCGATAAAGATAGGAATTTATTCAATGCATGCAATAACTTTGGAGATATATAATTGCAACCACCCTCAACAAGTTTCTTCAATTTAGCAAAGAATACACCCAACTTGAAATTAATTAGTTTAGGTATGAATTAGTATTTAAAAAAAAAAAAAGTAGAGGATAGTTACTCATGGGCAATAACTATCTGTGAGTATCTAAATATATCTTTTAACAAAAATGCCACGAAATCCAATGCTTTTGATAAGTTAAAAATGGCTACTATACAAGGAGCACACCTCTTGTACATCCTCAAATTCACATCTTTGATTTAGAAACTAAAATCTACATCTTTTAGAACAATAAACTTGCTTATTAGATGGCTCTATCCATATCATCACTATACCATATGCTACAAGGACTAGAAGATACCTCAAACTAACCATTAATTTGCATAGTTAACCCAGCCTTTACAAGTAAAGGGAGAAAACTGAAAGCTCTACCTTCTTTCATGTTATCATCCTGTTAACATGTATCATAGGAAAACACAGAGTTGTCAGGAAAAACATAAATGCAACATAAAAAGGGATATATGAAACTATGATAATGACATAAAAGACAAGAACCAGAGAGCTACATTTTCTATAAGCAAAAAAGATATTCTGGGAATTACTTGTTATCAAATCTAGGATATCTTACCTGATGCGCTCTCTTTGTTAAAGCTGGGAATTACTTTAGATGCCTCTTCTTAGTCCCAAAAGGAAGTGTCTGAGAGATCATTATCATTATAAATAGCCTTCATAATCTTCAAGGGAGGGGGAAATAGCTATCACAAGTGCAGCCTAAGGCTCAGCGGATTGGCATTTTTTGGGTAAAGCATCATCATATTCAATAATCAGAAAGCTCTCCAAGATATAATGTAAGATTAGTTCTATTGTTGGCCATTCTATTTTTGAGATACAACTTGGAGCACAAAAAAACTCCAACTTATTAGTTTCTTTTTTTGTTCCTATTATCAAAACAAATTATCCTTTTTCAAGGCTACCAAGTCATTTTCATTACTTTAAGTGAGTGTAAATCAAGCCAAACCCCCAAATGCAAAGGGAGTTTTCCTTTGAGAGGGAATTGCAGAGGGAGTTCCATAGAAAGAGAGCAATAAAAACACAAATGAGAAGAAATTAGCTTGCATTGTGAGATAAAATTTCTGATGTCAAGGGAAAGAGAAGCCCCTATCTGAAGATGGGTTAGAAGTATTGTTGAAATAAATGCATAAAGGAAAAACATATGCATTTTCAATGTTTTTGCATAGATCAAAATTATTAAACCAAGCAAGTCAAACATGATTTGGCAAGATCCAGAATAAAATAAAGAACAAATAACATGCAATAGCATAAATGAACAAAACGAAGAAAGGTTAGAGATTACTATGATCGAAGCGCCAATTAAGGACTTCCCTTAGAGAAGGTATCGCCCCCCACAATACCAGTGTGTCAGGGTCTGACAAACTCCTCTTAGGATATGATGATCCACCTCCAAAATTTGGCACATTCTGATCTTGGACATCCTCAAAAATCTCCTCAAGAGAACGAAGCCAAGGCAATTTTGTTTCCAACCAAATTCCCAATTGATCTACCAATTTAATGATTTGATCAACCAAAAACTTCTTGTGGATCTCTCATCTCCTTGTGTAAGATCAACAAAAGTGATTAGAGATTTTTCTACCAATCTCACATCGAACGAACACACCAAGAAAGAGAGACAAGAACAAGAGAGAGGGGGAGAGACTGGAGAGAACTTTTCTACTCTTGTTGTGTGTCAAATGAGAGCTCCTTCATAGCTTTTATATAGAGCTCACGACTAGATGTTTATGGAAATTTTCATTTTATGGAAATACGACAATTGATTAACCAATTAAGTCAATTGATCAATCAAACTTAAATTTTTGGTTGAACAAACTAATTGATCGACCAAACTTAACTCATTGATCGACCAAATCAATTGGTCGACCAATTTTACCTTTTGATCGACCAATCAGGACAAAATCATGAGATTAAAAGTCCGTAGCAAAAGAGTCAAAGTTCCAAGTTCCAAATTGATTCTCACCTGAGCCCAAGCAAGAGCTAGAGCCAGAGCCCAAGCTGGGCCGGGGTAGGGCGAGGGACGCGCACATGCGTGCGTGGTTCCCAGCCCCACCTCTCACTCTTTGCTACACAAGCCATGGGAGGTAGAAGCCTTTCACACCCACTAAGAGGTTTGTCCACTTCCAGTATGTGACTAAAAACATCTCCCAAATCTTACTGATTTCAGCATGAATTCCCATGTCACCATATAATAATTACATCCCAATTGATGCAATTAGTCTCTCAAATCCAACACGTATAAGAAAAGGCAGGCTAGAAATGAAGAGAGATCTTAGTTTGTTCGCACCTTCGACCTTAATGAATTATTTATGATGCCTAGGTCAATGCTTCACCAAAGACCTTAACATGTCTACGAAGGTGAAGGTGCAATTTTGGGCAAACCAGAAGCAATCACACATGGGACATAGCTTTGAAGCCCTCTGAAGAAGTTGTGATTTGATTTTTCACCCTACTATTATTAACTTGTGATTTGTTCTGCAAATCTCAAATGGGCACATTCAAAAGGGTGAAGGGGACAGACTACTCGCTTGAGAACATACACAACATAAAGGAAGCATTGCCAACACTCTGGGAAGGCAAAGAGAAAGTGGAGGAGGGGCTGTATGCTGGAAAGGTTCCCATGGCGACATCTATGACAGCTTAACTCTTTTTCTTTCTTCTAGCATTTTTTTCTGGCTCACCTTGTTTGTAAGTAAATGTGGAAGGCGTTGTGTTTGTGGTTGCTGGATTAGCCCATCTAACATGGGTAAAGGTAGCATGTCCAAATATTCTATCCAATCGAGAGCAACAGGAGGAATAATTTGTAGTGTCATTGTAACGACCCGATACCCGAATCCCTATAAGACACGAGAACCAGACCGACTTGACTAATCCCAAGAACCAGTCGTCCAACGAGAAAGTAACCAAAAGAGCAGTAAAATAAACCACATTTACCATGTATATAACTAGCAGTAACAAAATACAAGGAAAGAAACACTACAGCATATACCACTACAACAGTAGAGAAATAAACATGTACATAACATGAAGCTCACAAAAAAAAAGAGTACAGGGAGTAACAGAAAACTACTCACTACAGCGGAAAGAAAAGTATAGGAGGTACTACAGGTAACTCTACTGGGCTCTACTAGGCCCAACACCCTCTGTAGCCGCTGACTCTGGCTGCTCAACACCTGGTCCTGAAAAGGTAACAAGGGTGACACATCAGCGAAACGCTGAGTAGAGTGGCAACTAAAAGCTAAAAGAAGCAATAGAGTGTATAGTAGCTGTTATATTTTTACTTTCTTTATTTATATTTTTCCATTTATTCACTATTGATTTATTTATCAGATCTTTCTCTTGATCTTGAATGTTCCTCGTGGGAACGATCTTGATTGCAGTCTTTTCTGAAAAGTAGAAGTAACACGTGGTGCTCTCCTGGCCGGGAAAGTCCCCCGTGGTGGTCCTACCCTCAGTCAACCACCCCAAGGTCGTTGACAGATGTAACGATGACTACGGCACGCGCGATAAACGCACAGGTAGCTACCCCGCACTAGCAAGCGGTCAATCGTTTCCGTTAACGGGTGCGCCCAAAGCACAGCACGGAACCAGTATAGGGCAGAGCCCTCTCAGTAATAGGGGTCCAGCCCCTCCACAGTAACCAAACAGGGGTCTTGTCCCTCCACAGTCCGCACACCCTCGCCTGACTACCCTGGTTTGCCCAGTGGGCCTAACAAGTCGGTGTAGGAGAGTTAACAGAACCCCGGGGCCCGTGGGGTAGCTAGTGCTCTCCCTACACTAGTAGCTCTCCTCGGTATTGTGTACACGAGGGCCAAAAGTTGGTACAAAGTGGCCAGTCCTAACCCCGGGTCCCTGGGGCGGCTAGCTCCGCTCTGCACTAAATAGGAGGACAGTCGCTCTCCTTGGTACTCCGTACTCAAGGGCCAGCTCACTTCCCCAATTCTATTCCATTCACTTTCCAGGAGTTCTACTCCTAATTCCCCGTAGGGTTCAAGCTCTTTTAACTCAGCCAATTCAGGTTTCACCGTTCCAGCTTTATGTCCATACAATTCATGTTCTCAACCGTAATTATCCATTCATAACAGGCAGCTGTTAACCAATTTACAGGCAGTTATCATTTCCTTTCCACTTTTCCAAGACTGCAATGTTTATATACTCAACTAGTTTTCCAGTCCTAGGATTCATGCCATACCCTAGGATCTATCATTCAATCTAGTTTTCCAATCCTAGGATTCATGCAATTCCCTAGGATCTATCATTCAATCTAAATTCTCAGTCCTAGGATTCATGCAATGTCCTAGACCCTATTAATTAGTTCGTAATTGTATAAATTTTGTTAAATAAATTAAAGGGCCACTCTACCCACAAAATCGGGAGTACTGGGGGCATAGTCGGAAATCCCGCGCGCCTCCGCAACCCCCAGTGCTGCAACGGAACGGGGTCCTAACACAAGGATCAACACAAGGAGTTTCTCAGAACAGTATACAATTACTGTAAACAGGTAGATGAAATAAATCTGGAAAGAATGAACCTTGAAACGCGGAAAACGGACTCCGAACGGACCCTAAACGGGCCAGAAACGACGAGTCTGTCCAAAATCAGACGTCTAGAACTTCTTCCAGATGTCTTAAAACGTCGATCAGGCAATACCTCGGTCTGCGCAGTCCCTCAGACATCCAGAAGCTCGCTGGATCGTCTGTACTTGGTTTCTAGATGTCCGATTGTCACCCCGGACGTCTGGAGGTCCTCTCCGTCGTCTGGTACTGGGGTCAGACGTCTGATCCGTGTGGGATGGTGAGCCCTTGCGCCCTCCCGAACAACACCTGTGCACACACGCAACCACTCTCATCACGAAGAGGCGCAGAGAACGCGGCGGACGGCTGCATGGCCGTACACGTGTAAATAGAAGAAGGTAGGAAAATATAGTACCTGTCAGACGTCTGGACCATCCTCTAGACGTCTTCAGAATCGTCTGGACGTAAGTCCAGACGTTTGATTCTGGGAAATTTTCCCAGAATCAGGACCCGGTTCCCTCTCCGCCCGCGATGCACGGCCGCGCCGTGCCGCGTCCGCCTGCTGCCCGAGCTGCAGTAGCTCCTCCGCGACACCCCACGCCCGCTGCTCCCCCGCCGGCCTACTCTAGCTACCCCGGCAAGCTCGCACCTCCACGGTCGAGCTTTCTTCTTCCTCTTGCAATCACTCCTCCTTTCCACATGCCCGCTGCAGCCGCTGCTGCTCACTCGCTCGCTCACTCGCAGGGAGAAGGAGAAGATGAAGGCGGTGGAGTGAGGGTGAGGGAGAGGGGAAGTGTTTTATAAGGCAGCCACAGGGAGAGAGAGAGAGGGAAAAGCGGCGCCTACAGGGAGAGAAAGAGAAGACGAAGGCGACGGGTTCAGTTTGCGCGCGCAGGCGCATAGACGCGAACCCGTACGCCGAAAAAATTTATTACCAGACGTCTGGGCCACTTCCCAGACATCTTAAACTACGTCTGGTGCCTACGTTCATAACAATATAACAAACTCAAAGGAAGTTTCATCCCCGAAACCTGCGCTAACTAGGGTACGAAAAAGAACAATATATATATATATATATAACAAACTCAAAGAGGACCGAAGCCGATCCGAAAAGACATACGCGTGAAAAGCTCCGGGTATCGCTCCCGCATTGCCGCCTCAGGCTCCCAGGTAGCCTCCTCGTTCCGCTGGCTCCTCCACAAAACCTTCACCAAGGGTGCTTGCTTTCGTCTCAGACTGCGGACGGCTCTGTCAAGAATCTGCACTGGCCGCTCAGGGTAGGTCAGGTCGTCGCTCACCTCGACGCTCTCGTGACTCAGGACGTGACTGGGATCGGTGACATACTTCCTGAGGTTGGACACGTGGAACACGTCGTGCACACCAGAAAGCTGAGGAGGGAGGGCAAGCCTGTAAGCAACGGGTCTAACCCGCTCCAGGACCTCAAAGGGCCCCACAAACCTCGGCGCGAGCTTCCCTCTCACCCCAAACCGCTGTAGGCCCTTCATGGGCGAAACACGAAGAAAGACGTGGTCCCCAACCTCGAACTGCACCTCTTTGCATTTTCGATCCACGTAGCTCTTCTGCCTGCTCCTGACAGTGCGGAGTTGCCTGTGAATCTGCTCGACTACCTCCTGACTCTGCCGGATCAGCCTGGGGCCAACCTCCCACTTGGTCCCCACCTCAACCCAACTCGAGGGTGCCGTACATCTCCATCCGTACAGAGCCTCGTAGGGAGCCATGCCGATGCTCGAGTGATAACTGTTATTATATGCAAACTCCACCAGGAGCAAGTGCTCCTCCCAAGAGCCCCTCCAGTCCAGTACACAGGCACGCAAAAGGTCCTCAAGTGTCTGTATCGTGTGCTTAGATTATCCGTCCGTCTGGGGGTGGTAAGCTGTACTGAACCTCAACCGTGTCCCTAAGGCCTACTGAAACTCAGCCCAAAATTGGGACGTAAAGCGGGTATCCCGGTCGGATACGATCTCCCGTGGAACTCCGTGTAGACGTACCACGTCGCGGATATCCTCTCTACCAACTGTGCTGGTCCCAAAGTGACTCGGATCGGCAAGAATCGTGCCGTCTTCATCAGTCTATCCACGATTACCCAGACTACGTCGTGTCCTTGCTGGGTAATAGGTAAGCCCACCACCAAGTCCATGGTGATGCTTTCCCACTTCCACTCTGGCACTGGAAGCTGCTGTAGTGGCCCTGCAGGCCTCTGATGCTCGACTTTCACCTGCTGGAACACTAAACACTACTTCACGAATTCACCCACATCCCTCTTCATCCCCCTCCACCAAAACTTGCGTCTCAAGTCATGGTACATCTTCGTGTTTCCGGGATGGATGGTGAACCTGGAACCGTATGCCTCAGTCAGGAGCTCTCTCAACAACTCCTCGTCTTTGGGACTCAGGCGCAGCACCTGGTCTGTGAAAGAGAAGTCCCTCGGGTTTCCTGAAAGTACTCTGTCGCTCAAAGACTGCAAGTACAGGTCTGCCATCTGTCCTGTGATGATGCGATCTATCAGCTCTGGCCTCATCTGTTGTGTCACAGTCACTGCCCCACAGTGCCCCTGTAACTCTAGGGGTCGCCAACTGCCCATCTCCTCCAAAAGGCTCCAACTCTGCACCTGTAAACTGGCCAAGTGTGTGGGCGCCTTCCGGCTCAAGGCGTCAGCCACCACGTTGGCTTTCCCGGGTGGTAGGAAATGCTGCAATCGTAGTCCTTCAAGAGCTCCAACCAACGTCTCTGTCTCATGTTGAGCTCCTTCTGATCAAAAAGGTATCTGAGGCTCTTGTGATCTGTGAAAATCTTGAAGGTCTCACCGTATAAGTAGTGCCTCCAGGTCTTCAGCGCGAAGACAACAGCTGCCAGCTCCAGGTCGTGGGTAGGGTAGCTATGCTCATGGGGCTTCAGTTTCCGCGAAGCGTAAGTGACAACGTGACCCCTCTGCATGAGCACACCCCCTAACCCCTGCAGGGAGGCGTCCGTGTACACAACGAACCCGCCACTACTGTCAGGGATGGTGAGCACGGGAGCCGAAGTCAGTCTCTCCTTCAGCTCCTGAAAACACGCCTCACAGGCGTCTGTCCAAGTGAAGGGCACGTCCTTCCGGATCAACTGTGTCATAGGACGTGCAATCTGTGAAAAGCCCATGATAAATCGTCTGTAGTAGCCTGCCAGTCGCAAGAAACTGCGGATCTCAGTAACCGTACGCGGTCTCTCCCACCTGAGCACTGCCTCGACCTTGGTTGGGTCCACTGCCAAGCCATCTCCAGAGATCACATGACATAAGAAGGTCACCTCCCTCAACCAGAACTCGCACTTGTTGTATTTGGCGTACAACCTACGTCGTCTCAGTGTGTCCAGAACCATTCGCAAGTGCTGTCCGTGCTGCGTCTGATCTCGAGAATAGATGAGCACATCATCAATGAATACCATCACAAACTGGTCCAAGTACGGTCTGAACACCCGGTTCATCAGGTCCATGAAGGCAGCGGGGGCATTGGTCAGCCCAAACGGCATGACCAAAAACTCGTAGTGTTCGTACCGGGTGCGGAAAACTGTCTTGGAGACGTCTGCCTCCTTGATCCTCAACTGGTGGTATCCAGACCTCAAGTCGATCTTGGAGAATACTGTGGCACCTCGCAGCTGGTCAAACAAGTCGTCGATCCTCGGCAGTGGATATCTGTTCTTGATGGTGACCCTATTCAGCTGTCGGTAGTCCACACAAAGTCGTAGGGTACCATCCTTCTTCTTTACAAACAGTACCAGGGCTCCCCAGGGAGACGCACTAGGCCTCACAAAGCCCCTCTCCAAAAGATCCTGGAACTGAGACTTGAGCTCTCGCAGCTCAAGTGGTGCCATCCTGTATGGAGTGGTGGAGATGGGACTGGTCCCTAGTACTAGTGAGATCTCAAACTCGATCTCACGCTCGGGCAGTAGTCCTGGCAACTCGTCTGGGAACACGTCAGGGTACTCTCTGACAACCAGGATACTCTGGAAGTCTGCCACAGGGCTGGGCTCTGCCACCACACAAGCTAGGAAGCCCTCACACCCCTGGCTCAAAAGTCTCGCCGCCTGAAGTGTAGAAATGCACCTGAAACCTCCGTCCACCGGCTGACCGTGGAACTCGAAAGAAGGCAACTCCGGTATGGAGAAGACGATCTTTCTCTCAAAACAGTCCACCAAAGCGTGGTAAGCGGACAGCCAGTCCATCCCCAGAATTACGCCAAAGTCCTCTATCTGTATCATAATCAGGTCAGCGGGAAGGCTATGACCCCCAATACTGACCTCGCAACCCGTGTATACCTCCTCAGCTACAAACAGCTGACCACTCAGACCTCTGATCACAAACGGATCCTCTAACAGCATACAATCCTGGCCCAAACTAACTGTGAAATTGGCTGCGACAAACGAGTGCGTAGCGCCGGAATCGAAAAGTGTGTAAACGAGTCTGCCGAAAACTGAAACCATACTTGCCACCACCGATCCCGAAGCTCTGGCATCCCTGTGTGTTAGGGCATTGATACGCCCCTCAGCTCTAGGTACGGACGAAGCAGCCACACTCTACGTCGGACGGGTAGCTGCTGGCCGGTACCCTCCTCATGACTGCTGTCCTCCTCCTCGCGCCTGGTAACCGCAGCCTTCTACTCGCCCACTAGTGCTCGATGCGGGAAGGATCTGCTGACCTCCTGCCCTAAACGGGTAGTCCCTCCTGATGTGGCCCGGCTAGTCACACTGGTAGCAGAGGGGAACCTGACTCCCGCCCTCAGTGGGTCCCTGCTGTCGGCTGGGTGGGGGTCTGGTGCTGGCAACTGGCCCCTATCGAGGGCCCCCAAAGGCCACTGATGGCCCTGTGAAACGTGACAGCTCTCCAGCGGATGCCACGTGTCTCCTCTCTCGCCGGCCCTGTGAAAAGTCTGGCTGGTAGGGCCTCTTCCACCCGCTATTAGTATCTCGCGCTGACGGATTGGTCTCCTCGTAGGTCATAGCTGCCTCCACCACCCTCGAGAATGTAGGCAGCTTCAGGGGTTTGACATACCCCCGAATCGCAGGCTGGAGCCCCTCGGTGAACCTCCAAAGGCGCTCCTCCTTGGTGGCTACTGTTGTCGCTGCGAAGCGGGACAGCTCTAGAAAATGCGTGCGGTACGCGCTCACGGTCATCATCCCCTGGCGGAGAGTGTGGAACTCCCGCCTCCTCTGGTCCTGCCACGTCTGGGGAAAGTACTACTCACAGAAGAAGGTGACGAACCGGTCCCAAGTCGGCTCGTCCCTCTCCTGTCCCCTGACCGCCCTCTATCACCTGTGTGCCGCACTCTCTAGCTGGTACGTGGCAAAGGCCACACGACACTCCACCAGGGGGTGAAGGGTGTCGAAAACCTTCTCGATCTGCTTGAGCCAATCCTCCGCCTCGGTCGGGTCCTCATCCCCCTTGAAGGAGGGGGGCTTCAGCTTCCAGAACTGCCCGAAAAGCTCGAAGTGGCGCTGCAGTGGAGATGCTGGTGCACGTCCAGGTAAAGGTGCCTCGTGCACAGAAGTGTCGGAGGAAGGTGGGGGCGGTGGCGGCCCATCCCCTCCCCCGCGTCCAGCGCTGCGTCCGTCGCGTGGTCCCACAGAGGACTCCCCCTCCACAGCCCCAGGGGGAGGCGCTCGGGGCGGTAGGTGGAGCTCCTCTCTCACTATATCCCGTATCAGCTGGGCGAGGTCCTGGGCCTGAATGGCCGAGAGCAGTGGCTGGTCCACTGAGACGTCGGCCGCAACATTCCCACCTCGCCGACCTCGTCCTCGGCCGCGCTCGCGGCCTGCCTTGCTAGTCCCGCGACAAGGCATCTCCTGCAAGGAGACGCGAAACAGAACGGAAATACGTTAATATGGAACGATATCTAACGAAGAAGTCTAAGAGCTCATGTCAAGAGAATGCTGTGGTGGCTACTCTAGTTACAGACACGTGAATTGGTTATTTTCCAATCAGTTGGTTCACTTCTCGGGACGACTTTGCTCTGATACCATCTTGTAACGACCTGATTCCCGAATCCCTACGAGACACAAGAATCGGACCGACTCGACTAATCCCAAGACCCAGTCGTCCAACGAGAAAGTAACCAAAAGAGTAGTAAAATAAACCACATTCACCATGTATATAACTAGAAGTAACAAAATACAACAGTAAAGGAAAGAAACACTACAGTATACACCACCACAACAGTAGAGAAATAAACATGTACATAACATGTAGCTCACAAAAAAAAAAGAGTACAGGGAGTAACAGAAAACTACTCATTACAGCGGAACGAAAAGTACAGGAGGTACTACAGGTAACTCTACTGGGCTCTACTAGGCCCAGCGCTCTCTACAGCCGTTGACTCTGGCTGCTCAACACCTGGTCCTTAAAAGGTAACAAAGGTGACACGTCAGCGAAACGGTGAGTAGAGTGGCAAGTTAAAGCTAAAAGAAGCAGTAGAGTGTACAGTAGATGTTATATTTTTACTTTCTTTATTTATATTTTTCCATTTATTCACTGTTGATTTATTTATCAAATCCTTCTCTTCATCTTGAATGTTCCTCGTGGGAACGATCTTGATTGCAGTCTTTTCCGAAAAGTAGAAGTAACATGTGGTGCTCTCCTGGCCGGGAAAGTCCCCCGTGGTGGTCCTACCCTCAGTCAACCACCCCAAGGTCGCTGACAGACATAACGGTGACTACGGCACGCGCGATAAATCCACGGGTAGCTACCTCGCACTGGCACGCGGTCAATCGTTTCCATTAACGAGTGCGCCCAAAGCACAGCACGGAACCAGTATAGGGCAGAGCCCTCTCAGTAACAGGGGTCCAGCCCCTCCACAGTAACCAAACAGGGGTCTTGCCCCTCCACAGTCCGCGCACCCTCGCCTGACTACCTTGGTTTGCCCAGTGGGCCTAACAAGTCGGTGTAGGAGAGTTAGCAGAACCCCGGGGCCCGTGGGGTAGCTAATGCTCTCCCTACACTAGTAGCTCTCCTCGGTATTGTGTACACGAGGACCAAAAGTCGGTACAAAGTGGCCAGTCCTAACCCCGGGTCCCTGGGGCGGCTAGCTCCGCTCTGCATTAAATAGGGGGACAGTCGCTCTCCTTAGTACTCCGTACTCAAGGGCCAGCTCACTTCCCCAATTCTATTCCATTCACTTTCCAGGAGTTCTACTCCTAATTCCCCGTAGGGTTCAAGCTCTTTTAACTCAGCCAATTCAGGTTTCACCATTCCAGCTTTATGTCCATACAATTCATGTTCTCAACCGTAATTATCCATTCATAACAGGCAGTTGTTAACCAATTTACAGGCAGTTATCATTTCCTTTCCACTCTTCCAAGACTGCAATGTTTATATACTCAACTAGTTTTCCAGTCCTAGGATTCATGCCATACCCTAGGATCTATCATTCAATCTAGTTTTCCAATCCTAGGATTCATGCAATTCCCTAGGATCTATCATTCAATCTAAATTCTCAGTCCTAAGATTCATGCAATGTCCTAGACCCTATTAATTATTTCGTAATTGTACAAATTTTGTTAAATAAATTAAAGGGCCACTCTACCCACAAAATCGGGAGTACTGGGGGCGTAGTCGGAAATCCCACGCGCTTCCACAACCCCCAGTGCTGCAACGGAACGGGGTCCTAACACAAGGATCAACACAAGGAGTTTCTCAGAACAGTATACAATTACTGTAAACAGGTAGATGAAATAAATCTGGAAAGAACGAACCTTGAAACGCGGAAAACGGACTCCGAACGAACCCTAAACGGCCCAAAAATGACGAGTCTGTCCAAAATCAGACGTCTGGAACCTCTTCCAGATGTCTTAAAATGTCGATCAGGCAATACCTCAGTCTGCGCAGTCCCTCAGACGTCCAGAAGCCCGCTGGATCGTCTGTACTTGGTTTCCAGACGTCCGATTGTCACCCCGGACGTCTGGAGGTCCTCTCCGTCGTCTGGTACTGGGGCCAGACGTCTGATCCGTGTGGGATGGCGAGCCCTCACGCCCTCCCGAACAACACCTGTGCACACACGCAACCAATCTCATCACGAAGAGGTGCAGAGAATGCGGCGGTTGCTGCATGGCCGTACACGCGTAAATAGAAGAAGGTAGGAAAATATAGTACCTATCAGACGTTTAGAACATCCTCCAGACGTCTTCAGAGTCGTCTGGATGTAAGTCCAGACGTCTGATTCTGGGAAATTTTCCCAGAATTAGGACCCGGTTCGCTCTCCGCCCGCGACGCATGGCCGCGTCGCGCCGCGTCCGCCTGCTGCCCGAGCTGTAGCAGCTCCTCCGCGACACCCCACGCCTGCTGCTCCCTCGCCGGCTGGCTCTAGATACCCCGACAAGCTCACACCTCCACGGTCGAGCTTTCTTCTTCCTCTCACAACACTCCTCCTTCCCACACGCCCGCTGCAGCTGCTGCTGCGCACTAGCTCGCTCGCTCGCTCGCAGGGAGAAGGAGAAGATGAAGGCAGTGGAGTGAGGGTGAGGGAGAGGGGAAGTGTTTTATAAGGCAGCCGCGGGAAGAGAGAGAGAGGGAAAAGCGACGCCTGCAGAGAGAGAAAGTGTAGACAAAGGTGGCGGGTTCAGTCTGCGCGCGCAAGCGCGTAGATGCGAACCCGTACGCCGAAAAAATTTATTACCAGACGTCTGGGAAGGGTTCCAGATGTCTGGGCCACTTCCCAGACGTCTTAAACTACGTCTAGTGCCCACGTTCGTAACAGTCATCCATCCATTCTTCCTATACCAAAAATCTTTTTTTCTGTTCGTTGTGCAAAGTTCATATGTGGGGTATAACTGGGAGGCAACCAGAGTCCTTCCAAATATAAAGAATTGAATCACATACTAAATGGGTGTATTTCATATAAAAGCAGGAATAAGTAATGATTTATCCCCATGAGGAATGGATGTAGATAGAGTGGCAAAAAGGCTTGTCAGTAATTAGAATCACTGAGGAATTGTCAGCTTGATAATCTTTTTTTATTAGTTCTTTTCACCAGAATAAATGGTGCTCCTCTCACAAGTATAAAGTTGGAAGCAGGTCTTAGAGTTGTAGACTTTCCATAGATTTGAACTATAGCAAAGGGAAGGGAAACAAAATTTAGGCTTCTTGAAAAAAAAGGAAAAGAAGATAAAATGCAAAAAGAATTATCAAGCCAAATTTCATAAAAATCTCGTTAAGTTACCTTAAGTTGTTTATACTTTTCCATGATGGAATTAAGAAGGAAATTCTTGGTTATTTACAGAACTTGCATGGCAATAACAATTGATTTTAGGTCTATTGCCTTGTAAGATGCATAATGCTTTAAATCTTGCACGAGATGATTATCTAGAAAATGAGAAAGTGATCTTACATGCATAGTTCAAAAGGGACGTATTCTAAAAAGGTGAGTAGGATTTATATTACTAACCCATGATGGATAGGTTGAGGCAATGTCAACCTGGCAAGAAAAACTCTAGATGCAGCAACAATTGAGGGGAGAAGCTTTGGGAACCCATATTCAAGAGTTGTCAATTCTGTCAAATAATTCGCTAAGAATTCCAAAATCAAAGAAGGAATATGTATGATCGAAAAATTTGCATAAATGTTCATGTATGAACAACTATGGCTCAAAATCCACTATCCCTTTATCTAAGACTCAGAAAAACATATCTTGCACTGCTACAATAAAGCAATTCCTACAATGTAAGACCTCTATTTAAGGAAACCAACTGGCACATTAATAAAATTCAAAGGAAAATCTTAGAATCTACATCTAAATGGGAAAAAAAATCATACAAATTGCTCACCATCCACCTTTTTGGCACATGGCCAAAACCCTAAACAAAGTCACAAGCACGTCCACCTTATGGAACAAAGGTATTGAAGGTCCTCATCAATTTCATGGGATTGGAAGGAGCCTGTACATAGAGATGTGAGTATATAACAATAATAAAGCATGGTGATTAGGAAACCACACTGTCAGACATAGTCCACTGATCTAAACTGCATATATAATTTTGGAAAAATTTTCGCTTAATTGATCATTATGGTAATCCAAATTACATAAATATGAACATCAACACTTCAATGGGCTAAAGCAACAACTATATTGGATGTCCTTCCTCAACAGAGGTGTCCAAATCACATAATATGTCCTTACATAGTGATCACAATCCATGCCATTGAAATTCCTACGCAAAGCACTCATCATCATATCTTATATATGACTACCAAACCTAAATGAGAAGTTGGAAAGTGGCTATCACTGACAACAAAACTCCTGCTTCTCCCATCCTCTAAAAAGGATAATTAAAATAATAAATGTAAGTGAATCAATAACATCCTAGAGAAAGTTGGTGATGACATACATATTAAATGATAAAACATTTGGAGAAAACCACTACTGAAATGAATATTGAAATAATAGGACCGTTTGAAAGAAACAAATCAGATTTTGCAATTTCCTGTAAATTTTTAGAAAACTTCAGAAAAGGGACATCCTTGACCTTGCACCTCATTATGAAAGCACTAAAGTTACACCATTGCAAAAGGTACTGGAAAATTCATTGCGATTGCCACAATGAATCAAGAGAACTTAATTCTAAAATTGAATATGTCAATTATGTCAATGCTTTATGTGTATCTATAGCATGCAAAGTGAAGTAGGTATTTGATGGTAATACCATCATTCGTCATAACTAACTTAATTTAGTTAGAATCAAGTGTTAAATGCTCCTTAATGATCACCTGAGGATCATAATTCCGTGCTGAACTAAATTGAGAAGATAAGAAAAAGGGTTAATTCTGCTATTTTAAAATCCAATCATAAATGTAGATTAACCACAGGGCTGATCAGGAGTTAATTCAAGGTCAAAGGAATTTAAAGGACCAAGAAGTGCGCTCAAGATAGTTGAATAAGGGTTTACAACATTTTGAGTATTAAAATATTACAGAAAAATCCTAATTATCAGCCTCACTCAATTTGAAAGGGTTTTGGTAGAGATAAATTCAATCCAAACCTCCTAAAAATCATTGAAAAATATGCTAAGAGCTTTGGTACCTTTACTTTGACCATAGGAATCCATTTTAACCAAAAATAGAGATTCAAACGGGAATTTGCCCTTATTTAGGCTTCTATGTAATTTACCTAATCAAACATTGTCAAAACCCAAATCTAAGTTTACCATTAGATTCCTTGAGTCCAAATTAGGTCAACACAAAAATTTGGGCCAAATCAGAATCCATCTTAACATAGTTTGCATTAAGTCCCCAGATCCCTATTCTTTTCAATCAAACCCTCATCTTTTACATTTTCCTTGCATATATAGCCTAGTTTCTCATCTTCTTCACAATTAGATCCCTACTACCTTAAAAGTCAAAATTTCCTAAACAGCTACTGTAAGGAGTTAAACACCCATCAAGATCGACTTTCACTTAATGAAATTGGGAGGAAATCCCCACCAAATCCCACTAAAATTGGTGGGATTGGTGTCTATACCATGGGTAACCAATTAAACAAGGCGTTGAATCCTGATTTGGAGCAATAAGCTCCAATGAAGCTTGAGAATTCCTAATCAAAGAGTTTCCAAAATTGTGCTTCAAACATGCAAATTTTAGGAAATTAGAGGCCTGAGTGAGCTCCATATAAGTCTAGGACATTCCCACATCAAATTCAATGAGATTTAGGCTAAGAAACACCTCTTCCCTTCTTCCCTGATCGCCTCCGACCTCGACTCCGACAACTTTCTTCGTCTCCTTCCTCCAACCATCCAACTGCCAAATTGGATGACCTAATTTCCTCTATACCTTCGTCTGCTTCTAGCTCGCCACAGTTGAAGCCTTCTCCGCCATCATCGTCACCGTTCTACCTTCACTAGAGGACTCATCTCCCTCATGTCTGGCAAGGCACACTGATGTGATTTCTTCCACGTTTTGTCCCATAAACTAGGTCTCTCTCTCCCTCCTTCTCTAGATTAAAATCAAGACATTAGTCTGTAATTTAAACCGCTCTATCCCTCAATCCCAATTCATCTTCTATGCCTCTGGTCACGTCTCCGGCGTGGTCGCCATAGCGCTACACTTCACAAAACACCACACCGCCACCACCACAACCTTCCTCTCCCTCCACTGAGCAAAAGCCTTAACTTAATTAGGACTTCTGACCACGCACTCACCACACCAAACACACCCACCCTCTGCCTGCAACTCCGATTTCGTTCGACCACCACTCACCTCCATTCATTAAGCCACACCCACCACCATGTTCCTTGCTTCATAATGATCCTCCTGAACTGTCTGATTGGGGCTTTTAGCCTGTGTTTTGTTTCAAGAACTTTTCTCGCTGTCGCTAACCATATCGCTGTCGTGCACCATCATACGCTGTCCGCCACCCTCGCTACCCCCTCCAAGCAACGTGGATGGACCTCACGAAGCTTATGGGGCTTTGAATTGAAGAACAAAAAGCAACTATAGCATAATTCCCTGAAGCTCACATCAGTTGCAACTCGTGAAGAACTAAGACATTATAGTACCACATCGGGCATTTGTGAAAAAAAATTTGGTACTTATTCATTTGTGTCCTTAGGCTCTTCACCTTAGACACGGGGTCAGATCCCAAAAAAACTACGAGCCTATGCACGTGGCTCAGCTCATCCACGCCATGCGAGCTAGATCAGCCCCTGCTTTGAATTGATCTAGGTCTGAACTAGGTTTGAGGAGAGAGAAATAGATGAGGATTTATGAGAGAAAGGGAGAGCATTTTGCACTTTGGAGAAATTGAAGTGGCACTTGAGTCATCTGAGGTTTATTGAGAACGACTGACCTGAAACTCAAGATTTAGTGAAGTGTTGAAAGTTTGAGAAGATAGGACGAGGAGAGTTGGTCTGATATTGAGTTGAGAATAAGCCTAAGTATCTAAGTGTTGAATTGGTGGTTCTAACCACCATTCTTTTTTCTTGTTCTCTATTATATTTTTGTTCTCTAATTCTTGATAAACACTTTGCAAGTTATTGAATATATTTTTGATAGTTGATTATTGTGCTCATTTATATTACTCGATTGGTGATTGAATTGCGATTACATTTGCTCCCTGCGAACGACCTCAAAACTCAATGTTTTTCGAGTTTTACAAATTTTAACTGTTAAATTTTTTTATGTTGCTATACTAGGACATATTTCTAAAATCTGATGGAAATTCGCATCAACATTTTGGCGTCGTTGCCAATGGGCAACGCACATTTCAATCACTAATTGCACTTATTCTGACTTGTTATATTTGTTTTGTTGTGTCATTGAGAGGTGAACCAAAGATTGAAGATCGACAGCTCGAGCAACCACACCAGGGGCAAGTAACCATGTTTCTCTCTTCCTTAAGCTCCTCCTCTCTTGGAAATATTGAAAAGAAAATCAATTAGAATCAACTTGCCTTATTTACTTAGTAATCATCATTCAAGTTTCCTAATTTGATTTAACTCATTGATTAGAGATTCCCATCCTGATACTTGCACCTATTAGAGACATAAGGTTCCTTGGGATATTCACCTTCTTTATTGAGCCTAAGGTACCATCGTTGGAAGAAATTGGATCTGGAAATAGAGCCAAACTATGGTTTCCACATTAGGGTTCAAGGACTAGTATACACTTGCCTTCTTAAAAAGGAAATATATTCCCACATTGTGTGCTGCCCAAGCCCTTGTTTGAATTAATCTTAACAAGTTGACCCTAAAATCAAGGTTCTATAATCACTTGGATCACTAAAATTTGTAACCTAATAACCTACTTGAGAACCAATTCAAGGTGATTTGGGTACTTGACCCAAACTTCATCCTCAACTTTAGGGCAAGTCAGGTGAAGTTGGTGCACTTTGTGAGCCAACCAACCTCTAAATTAGGTTACAAAGCAAATTAACTCTAAAATTCAGGTGAAATTCAAGGCACAAGTAGGACTAAAACTGGAAGACTTAGGTCTCAGCTCACACATTTCGGTCTACTTGGAATTATAGTGACAAGGAAAGTCGGGTGGAGGAAACCCTGTAACTCGTGGGGATGCTCTACTGTGTAGGGGTCTTTGCGGGACTCTCCCTTCCTAGCTGCCCAAGTAATTCTCAGGTGGGTGAGTTTTGATCTAGAGGTCCATCTACCTCAAACTACCATAGTCACCTAGCCTTGTTGGGTGCCTCGATTGGGTCCAAGACACATTATGTCCCTCATCTGAATCTGTAGTGCATGTACGGGAGGAGGTCCTTAAGACCAGTCTTGAGACCTCCATTAGTAATCATTCTCGTCGAGATCATGCCCCAGCTCAATTGTTTGGGTTCCCATCTAATCAGATCGAAATATCTTCTGATCATTCCACATCTAAGCCCAATTCTCCATCCTCTGCTTCCATGGGGAATCAAGATCTTGAAGGAGAAGGTCAGGTAGCAAACTTTCAGAACCAATTGCAAAATCTCACGGGTTGCTTATATAGACTTAGGATGGGGTGTGGTGTACCTTAGGTCTAGGTTAGGCATAGGTTAAGAGGATAGAACTTAAGATTTAGGTGTTGGACCACATTGAGAGGTGGCCTAATTGAGTTTAGGTGAGTCTAATTAGGTTGGTTGAGGCCAATTAGGAACCACTAAGTCCAATTAAGTTGTAACTAGACCTTGTTAAAACCTAACTGGTCAGTTGGGCATAGGATTGGGAAATTGGGATAGGGCTAGGTTAATTGGGATAGTTGGGAGGATGGATAGGGTTATGGATAGTGGATTGGGATTGTGGATAAAGGAATGAGGATAGTGGATAGTGAATTAAGGCTTAGTAGAACATTTTGGCTTTGGATCATGGTATTGGCTTTGGTTTAGGATTTGGGATTAGGGTTATCTCCTCCTCTTCTTTCTCTTAATTATTGATGAGAGTCTCATTATAGCTTCTAATTACCCCGAATTAACTAGTTTCCCCAGTTAATTAGCTAGGAATATGCATATATAAGGGTTAATTATGTAATAAGGGACAAATCATTAAATGACCTTAAAATAAGTTAAAAATGCTAAATTATTGGCCAATTAATATTATTAATAACTTAATTAATAAATGGGCTTGAAATACCATTAATTAGCTACCTAATTAATATCTTATTTAACTTAAGTATAACTTAAGACCTTAGCCTTAGATAACTTAAGTAAGTTAATAAGTAAATAAATATAAATAAATGGGTCAACAATGTGAATACATGAATTTAATATAATATTTAGCTAATTTATAATTATATATAAAAATTTGGAAAATAATTAAATTAAAATTAACTTAAATGGCCTCTGTTTACATTTTAGTCCCTATTCATTGCATTCGAGTCCTTTTCTTTTCACCTAGGTCCTTAATTTTACTTGCACATAGGTCCCTACGAACATTGTCCTCTTCTTCATTTCTTCTTCAACCACTTGAACGGCTGACATTTGGCGGTGATGTCACCCTCCGATGACCGCTCATCTGACTCCATTCCACCCTCGCGAAGCTTCTGAAGCTTACGCTCACCACCTCAAATCCATCCACCGGTCTAGATTATTCATAAATCCTAATTAGGTATAGGCATTAACCTCACCGGTGTTGGAGACGACGCTGGAGATTAAGCTGCACCTAGACGCAAACCCGTCCGAATTCAAGCCCCTTAGCCATCGTCGAACCTTATAAATACCCCTCGAACCTATGATTTGAGCGGTTAGCTCCCTACCCTCTTCCCCAACTGCAGCTAACTGATAGGCTACTCTTCCTACTCCGGTGACCATTTCCCGTCTCCGTCCTATTCCTCCAATCATCTCCACTCGCTTCTGATCTCCACCATCGTCCGTTGCGTCCTTTGACGAAGTGCCGACGTCGGACTCTACTTCCACACCATGAAACCGCCCGTCGGAGCTCTTCCTCCAACCTTCTGATTTCATCCTCCATTAAAAACCTTCGACGGAGACTCCTCTACCTCCTTCATCCAGGTAACAGTAGGATTAGGCTTAGGTAAGTGTAGCGTAGCTTAGTTCAGTAGATTAGGTAGTTAGTTTTAAATGTTCAATTTGTATGTCGTCTTCCTCAGCTCCAGCGAGCTCTTTGAGCTCGTCTGAGCACTCTTTTGCCATTTTTACGCATTGATCACCTTCCTCTCCTTATCATGATTTCATAACACTGTTTTTCCCTCATTTTTATTAGCCTTAGCGCCTAATTCATCGCCACCTTCACCGACGACCTTCACTGTCCACGGCGGAGGTTATCGAGCGTAGAGCACACCCAATTGGGGCCCTACATCATCTATACACTACTTAAGGGCCTTGTTCAACTTGTTAATTAAAGAAATAATCATCTATATGAAAAATGCCTAATTACGTCTCAACTCTTGAGCCACTGTCCATGGAGAGCTCAAGAGAGTTAAAACACTTAATTGATCACCTATAGACCATCTCTGAACACTACAAAACACTTCTCCTCACTCAATTGAGTGAGAGGATGTGATCTGAGTTCTAGCAAACTTAGATTACATTTTTTCTGAATTCGATGCTTAACTTGTGAATTAATCTGTAATTGCCTTAATTAATGAGCTTTTGAGGTTCCTTGTGACCTCAGGAAGCTCTTGAGACCTTTAATGATCAGTTTCCTAAAGTTTTGAACTCTGAACATATTTCTAGACTCGCCGGAGCTCTGACGAGCTCTAGCGAGATAAAATTGAGTTTAAACCCTTGATAGGTCTTAAGGAGCTCCAGAATGCACAAGTGAGGTTTATGGATTCTGATTTAGTGATTATTTTGTTGATTTATTGCCTGGAGGTCAGTAACGACCTTTGTCTTCTCCAACTTCAGTAGAGTTGGAGAGATCTCTCTACTAGGTTTCAGGCCTGAATTTTAGGTTTAGAAGCAAGAGCAGAGCCTTTATACTTCATCTGTGATCTCTGATTCCTTCGAGTCTCTGGTTTGTTCTGTCAAACAAACCTCATTTCGTGTTCAAGAGATGAAGTCTGGGTCCATAACAAACCTAGTCAAAACTAAATTTTGATGGCCTAAATCAATTTCTAAGGAAAAATAGAACCGTTCTAAAGTTTTAATTTGATCTGATTGAGCCTGATTTGGAAAGTCAACTATATGGCTATATTGGTCCAACTCCAAGTCTAAAGTAATGACGGAATGATCAATTCTGTGGTTTAATTGGTTGAAATGCTTTTTGGACTGACTTGGAGAGTAATAGAGTTCATTTCATTAAGTTTAATTAAGGAATTTGTGAGATTCAAGTTACTATTTATATGAGTTCATTTGAACCCATTACTGTGTTCTTCAACTTTTTGGCGAGATTTAGATGCTAAATCCGCCCAGATTGAATTAGAACAACACGCAGAGGTTGTTCAATCCTCTTTGTAAGGTTGTTAGCTCTCTGTCGAGATGTTCAGAGCTCAAATGGAGCTCTAAAGCTCCTGAACAAGGATCAGAAGTTTTTCCCTGTCTCTGAAGCTTTTCGAAGCTCTCCTTCTTAACCATTAGACACGGAATCACCTACTGAAGAAGTCCAGGACCTTCAATAGAAGGTCAAAAGCTCTCCCTTAGGTCCTTAGACCTGATTGGTGACGCGGCTAGATCGTGTTTTAACAAATATTGTGTGGTAATATAGACGAACTTTCCGCGAAAACAAATAAAGATTTATAACTCGAAAATCAGAGTATCCGAGGTCGAACACAGGGAGCAATCTAAGTATTCCAAAACTTGAGAACACAACTTTTTAAATGAGGAGAAATGACTAGTTCAATGAGAGTGATATAGAAAGAAATTGCTCAAGGAAAAAAAAATGGGCGTCTGATACAATATCAGACAATATCAGACATCTTAAAGTAGTTCCTTTTCTTCTCTTCCCTTGCTGCTTCTGTTCCTCTTCTTTATTTCTTTTCTTCTTGATTTGCGACCAAGGTCTGGCTTTCCTCTTCTTAAGTGGTCTTCTCTTTCTTCTTCCTTTTCTTTTCCTTTGCTTTCTTGAATCTTTGTCTACCCCTTGTCTTTTTCTTCTTCAGTTCTGTTCTCCTTGGCCTCGCTTCTTCTTCTCTGCCTTGCCTTTCTTTTTCCTCGACAGAGCCTCTTCCTTCTTTCTTCCTTGGTTCTGTTTCCCTTTGGCCTTGCTTCTTCTTCCCTGCCTTGCCTTTCTTTCTCCTCTGCAGAGCCTCCTTCCTTCTACTCCTTCGCTTGTAGCGGCTAAGTCCCTGCGTCCTGCACACAAACATGCACAGCAAAACCTACTCCCCTACCCTTCCCGCTCGTCTCTCTCTCTCTTTGTATATCACTCTTCAGCATGCTCTCCTAGAGTTGGGTCGGGTTGCACGCCCGGGTCCAGGCGCACCGCCGTGGGTGTGGTGCGCGAGGAGTGCTCAAGATAGTGTCGGGTCGGGTCACGCTAGATCCACGTGGTGAACTCACGGACGAGGCACGGTGGTTAGGTGCTCACCCCAAGGGTAACTGGAGGCAACAAGGCTATAACACAAAAACAATAAAGGATACACACGCTTTGTGACTTACCGATGTGGGACTAATGCCCACGGCTTTCTCTCGCGCGCCCGCAGCAGTCCGTGCCTTCAATTCCCACAACTGCAGGCTTTGCAACGTCACTCGCTGGGTCGACTGTCTTTGCAAGACCTTCCCAAGTCTGCAGCACCTGGAATCCTGTAGTCCTGCGACCTGGAGCAAGCGTACAGCTTCCTCGAGTCACCGCCAATGGTGACTGGAGCTTGAAATCTGCTTGACACAACAAGGGCCTTGCGGCCTAATCAGATCACATGGGGACCTTCGCCGTGTCACGGTGAAGGTGAAGCGCTAGGTGGCAGGCCGCGGGGTGGCCTAGGCGTGCGTGCCTAGGTCGCTCTGTGGCCAGATGGATGGGTGTGTTCGGGGGGCTGTTGTGGCGGTGTAGAGGGACTGTGGATGAGTGGAGGGTACTCAGTGAGGTGAGGCGGAGGTTATGCGATGGTCGGCGAGACGTGTGGGGCTACGAAGCGACAAGAGTGTCTCTGATGAGAACCTCATCATGAGCAATAACTAGCTCATTTTGACCTAATACAAAGGATAAAAGCTCCTACATAACTCAAGGAAAGGCTTAACTCAGAGAATTCTGAGTTTAAGGAGAAAACAAGTCATAAGGGGTAAAAATGCAATTTTACCAGTATAATCTGCATACAGGGTAATTCAGGGCCCAAACATAGGTCAAAGCAACTTAATAAGAATAAAAGTGGGATGAAATGATCTAGCAAGGGCTACAGCAATTCCAAGAAACTAAATGATAATCTGTAATCCTAAAATAACCCACTTCAATTCACGAGGTTCGAGGCAAAGTAAAAATAGAATAAACCCTCTAAAATTCATAGAAAAATAATCTCTAGGGTTTAGAACCTTCAATTTGGCCTTCAGAACCCATTTTGACCTACATTGAGAACCATGCCCAATTAATAACTTAATTTGGGTTTTCGCATAAATTGACCAGTCAAACAAGGTTTAATATAGAAATGAAATTCACCATCAGATTCCTTAAGTCCTAATTAGTCATGTATAAAAACTTGAGCCTAAGAAGAAACCTCCTTGACCAACTTTACACTTTGGTCCTCATATATTTACTTTTTGGCCCTCAACTTTTGAACCCTCGCATTTTGACCCCTAACTCTCCTTCGTTCTTTGCGTTCAGGTCCCCCCTGCAAAACCTGCTAGCACCATGCTCCGGCGACCTTGCGCGGAGCATGGCGCCGCGCAGGGTGAGGGGGAGAGCCTGGCAAGTAAACCGGGGGTGCCCTGCGTCGTCAGCCGTCGCAGGGACACCCCCTGGTCGCTGTAACCCACCATACCGGCCGTGCGAACGCACGGACGGTATGGGTTTCCATCTCCGGCGTCCTCCGGCGAGGGAGACACGTCGTCTCCCTCCGCCTTCCTCCCTGATTCGGTCCCTATAAATACCCCCGTCGCTCCAACGTTCTTCCTAGCTCGGATCTGACGGAGAAAACCCCCAACTTTCCTCTCCTCTCACTCCGGCAGACGCCCACCAGCTCCGGCGGTTCCTCCTCCTCCTCCTCTTCTCTCTGCCGCAATACCAGCAGCAGAGACTTCTTCCCCTGCTCTTCCCGCGCCACGCCGCACCCAGCTGGCGCCTCTCCGGCTCTCTGCTCGCCGCCGCCCCTTCCCCTGGGCATCTTCTTCTCCGGCGACAGTCGATACGACTGTCGCCCTGCTGCTTCCCCTTTCGTCTCCGTAGCTAGGTCAGAACTCCTCCCCATCTCCCCCTCTTTCTTTTCCTCACTGTCTTTTATTTGATTAAACCCTCGACCGCTCCTGTCCACCGTCACCCCCTTCGTCTCCGGCCAAACTCCGACGAGACCCCCCCATCACCCCAGCAACCCACACGGCTCGCCGACCACCGCAGAACCTCCGCCTCCTCATCCTGATCAACCCCCGTCCTTCCACCTCCCCCACATCACCCTCTGCAACCCCACCGAACAAACCCATCTTCCGATCCACAGTCCGACCTAGGGCAACCCCTGCACGCCGCCCCACACCTCGCCACCACCCACACGAGCTTCGCCGCACTCTGGCGAAGCTCCCGACACCTTTTGATTAGGCTGAGAGGCCGTTTTGCTGTGAACAGGCCACCCGACCTCCGCCGCCATTGCCATGCAGAAGGAGCTGCTTCCGCCTGCAGCTGCAGGCACGCCACGCCCAGATTCAACTCCCAGGCCTTGCGAGGCATTTCGACAAAGCATCAGGCTCGCAGCTGGGGCGAAGGCCTCGCGTGAAGCCGCGATCGCCCGCTGCCTTCTCCGCTGCGGGCGCTCAATTAGGGTGGGACGTTTAGTCCCACCTCGGAAAATTCTGAAGAGGCGCAGCGGTATAAGGCGCAAAAGTGCTGGAGGCTTACTGCCTCAGCACACGGGGTGAGGTCCCCTTCACCCGCCCGGTTACCCGGTCTCGTCCGCGCTCACGCCCCGCGGACCTGGCCCGACCCGACTTAGACTGACCTGCACTCCTCGCCCACCACACACGCCGGTGGGCCTGGACCCGGGCGCGACCCGTACCTGACTACCCGGCAGCTCTGGGAGAGCTTTCCCAAGAGTGGCTTCTGTGAGAGAGAGAGAGACGCGGGGGGGGGGGGGGGGGGGGAGGGTAGAGTAGGTTTTGTCCTCTGACATAAATGCTGAAGTGTGCAGGCACAGGTGAAGAAGAAGGACCGCGGAAGAAGAAGGAAGCTGAGGGAGACACTGTAGCAACAAGCGATTTAAGTCGTCTGATTGGAAAATCAGACGATGTCCTGAAGGGAAAAGAAGAAAGAAGGAGAGACGACGTCCTGACAGGAAAAAGAAAAGAAGAAAGAAGGAGATCTGAAGAACAACAGAAGAAGGCGAGGCAGAGAACACAAAAGAACAAGGGAAGAACTGAAAGAAGAGAAGCACGAGAAGAAGATCTGAAGAAAGGAAAAGAAGAAAGAAAGGAAAAGAAGAAGAACAGGACCGCTCTGCAGAAGAAAAAGGAAGAGCAGGAACAACTGAAAGAAAGAAGAAGAACATCACCACTGCAGATAAAGAAGAAGATAACAGAAGATCTGAGACGAGGAGAAGCAAAGAGAAAAGAAGAAAAGACAACAAATTCTTTCTCTCTCTCTTTCTTTATTTTTGTAAAAGAAACTTGTACCCCTAGAATACAACTTGCTCCCTGAGTTCGACCTCGGGAACTCTTTTATTTTCCGAGTAAAAAATTATATATTTGAAATGATGGCAATAACTGGCTATACTACAACGCTATAACAATAAACCCGGTTATCTCTCTTTCAGTCTCACTGGAGGGTGGCCGAAGATGAGGAAGGTGGCGGTGGATAGGGACGGTCGAGGGGCGGTTGTGTGAAATAAAGTGAGGGAAATGAAAGAGTGGAAGATGGGGAACTTATCTGGACTGTTGGGAGTGAAAGGGGGCAGCGGAGTCAGATGGCTCGTTTGTGTCGTCGTCGGAGAAGACAACCCTGAGGGAGATAACGGCGATGAGGAGGAGGTCAGGGAGGCGTGCACTTTGTGCGGCGCGACGTGGGAAGATGAGGCGGAGTGGACTCTACTGCTGGTATGGCAGTAGAGCGACGAGAAGGAGAGGTAATCGCCGGAGCTTGCGGGTTTCTCGGCCGGAGAGAGGAGAGATGAAATTTGGAGGATTCTACGACCAAAACAAGTCTGAGAGATTCGCAGAGGGTCGGAGGTCCTTTTATAGGTGTTGGCCGAGCTTCTAGTGCATGGAGGGCAAGCCTTAAGCCACCGTCGTCTCACCGGAGGAAGGTGGTTGGGATCCAAATCTTTCGTGCGTTCGCACGAGAGATTGGACAAGAATCAGAGATTATGATATGGCTCAGATGGAAGGGGATTCCTCAGAGAATCTCCCTTCCAATTCTAGGAGGAGATCTTTGAGGGATCTGAGAGTATCCCCCCTGCTTTCAGGGACCAAAATGTGATTGGGTGTACTACATTGCAAAGTAGGTCAAGATGCCCTCCCCTTAGGTCCAAATTTTGATAAAAACCTAATTTGGACCTAAGTAATCCAATGGTGAAGTTGGATTTTAGGTTTTACCGCGTTTGACTAGACATTTTGCATAAAAACCCAAATTAGGTCAATTAATGATCTAGGACCCAAATCTAGGTCAAACTTGGTTCCAAAGGTCAAATTGAATGTTCTAAAACCTAGGGGATATTTTTCCATAAATTTTAGAGGGTTTAATTAATTTTTATCCTGACCGAAACCTTGTTGAATTAAGCGGGTCTGTTTTAGGGTTACCAGATGTCATTTAATTCCTGGATTACACATGAACCCATTTCTGATTGAATCAACCCACTTTTTATCTCATTTAGACCATTTGACCTATGTTTTATCTCTGAGAAATCCCATTTAAGTACTTCAATGGTAAAATTACAGTTTTAACCTTTATTTCATGTTTTCTTCTCAGAACACTTATTCCTCCTATTAAGCCCTCTTCTAAGTCATGTAGGAGATTTTATTCGCTTTATTAGGTCAAAATGGGCTAGTTATGGCTCATGATGAGGCTCTCATGATACCCCATGCCTAGCTTTTGCTAGTCCCTTAGCAAAATTTCAAGGTTTTAACTTCTGTTCTAGACCCTGAGTATCTATCATCAATTATGATAAGTGCTTCTCTTTTTCTTTTGTGATTAGGTTAGAATGCTGACAATAGGCCTAGAGGTACTCAAGTACCAACCAAAATCCGAACCTGACTAGCTTTAGCCTCAGTCCTCCGCAAAGGTTTTTAAGGCCCACAGAAGCTAACCTAGGGTTTGTTGGACTCCGCGATTAAAGCACCTGTACTTGAGACATTTTTAGCCTAGGTTTAGTTTGCAGTGCATTTTTGTAAGAGAGAGACAGAAGATTTATTTGTTTGGAGAGCTTTCTCTCTCTTTTCTTTTTATTTATAACTTCGGATTAGCTTCTCAACACGGCCTATATCAGATTCCTCGTCCCCATCATCAATCCTCAAGGGTCCCTGGCTATCGATGCTTCGAGATAGCACCGCCCATGGCAACGCCCAGAACCCTGGCTTTCGAGATTTTGAGATAATCCCGCCCATGGCGTTCCGTGGCCGAACTCAGACCCTGGCGATCGACATTTCGTGATAATTCCGCCCATGGTATCTGAACCAACAAGGTGCTTACATGCCCTCAGTAGGATATTTAAATATCCTAAGAGACAAGCATCAAGGAGATGATATGTTGTTACGCATCTTCGAGGGGAATTTCCCGCCTCTCCGCACCGGGAACTCGTCTAAATCAACTTGTGTTGATCGGCCACTCCTAATCTAGGTGACTTATTCATAACATTAAACGCTTTTGCGTGATTTGGATATTTATGCTCACTGAACCAGACTATGTGCAAATTTGGGGTGCTTAGGTTACCGAATCCCGCAAATCGAAGGTCAGTTAACGAGGCCGAATACTTCCTAAGCCTTAGACCTAATACTTAAGCTTCACATTTTCCCCAACTTCTTGAGGATTATCCAGATTTTAGCGGATACGTGAATTTTTGAGCTAAAGAATCTAGCCCAAGAGACCTAAAACCAGCGTTCCCGCTAATCTCTTATTATGTCACCTTACACCTTTTTATTCTTTTTCTCTTTTCTTGATCTAGTCTAGAACTTCAGTTAATCCCTTAATCTTTTACTAATGACTATTTCTTTTTCTTTTTCTTTTTGTGCTCCTTTTTTGGCATTTTACTCTTTTCCTCCTCTCATTTTGTATGACCCTGAATTGTTTCTCCCCTTCTTCAATTTTTTTTTTTTTTGAGTTGAAGCCCTTTCTTGATATGAATTTTCCCTGACATTTTGCACTTTAATACCCCCCCATGCCTAAGATTTGCAATGCCCCCATTGTAAATTAGGTGGGTTCAATTTCAGCTTAGTTCATGCATTAGGACAGGTGTTTGGTGAGTGAACGGGTCGAAGTGACTTGTTGCGAACGATTTCTAATCTCGGGTAGGGGTACCTGAGGTGAAGTCGGCTGTTCTAATGATGAACCCTAAAGTGCAATATGAATTTCGCGTAGAAATGTCAGAAAAGGTTTCAGGTTTTTCAAAGAATGACGGGTTGCCTCCCGTTAAGCACTGAGTTTTACGCCATCGGCTGGGCGCAATGAGCTCAAGGGGAATGGAGGGCAAAGGATGACTCAGCCAAATTTGTATTGGTCATGTCAATGAACGGTTTGAGTCTCTGACCATTCACAACAAAGGGTTCGGAATCGTGGCTGAGTGGGCTGATTTCAATGGCTCCATTTCCAAAGATTTGTTGGACTAGGTAGGGTCGGACCCACTTAGATCATAGCTTTCTTGGGAATAATTTGAGTCGGGCAACAAAGAGTAAAACCTTTTGACCAAGATGAAAGATCTTTCTAGAAATGTGTTTGTCGTGAAAAGCTTTAACCCGTTCTTTGTAAATTCGTGAGTTCTCATATGCGTCGTGGTGTAATTCATCGATCTCGCTTATTTGAAGCCTTCTGTGGGTTCCAGCCTTAGAAAGATCTAAATTACAATTCTGTACAGCCTAATAGGCTTTATGTTCCAATTCGACGGGGAGGTGACATGCCTTCCCGTATACTAGTCTGAAGGGAGACATTCCTAATTGGGTCTTGTGGGCAGTCCTATAGGCCCACAATGCTTCCGGAAGCCGAGAAGACCAATCTTTTCTGTCAAGTCGAACAGTAACCTAAAGGATTTTCTTGATCTCTCGGTTTGATAGCTCAGCTAGACCATTAGTTTGGGGGTGGTAAGGAGTAGAGATTCGGTGTGACATCACGTATTTGTCATCAGTGACCTGAACTGAGCATTTGTGAAATGGGTCCCTCCGTCGGAAATTATTGCTCGTGGAATCCCAAACCTTGAGAAGATGTTTTGATGAATGAATTTGATAACAACTTTATGATTGTTGGTTCGGGTCAGAATAGCTTCTATCCACTTAGACACGTAGTAAACTGCGAGTAAGATGTATTCGAAGCCATCCGAGATCGGGAAGGGTGCCATAAAATCAATCCCCCATATATAAAAAATTTCGCATACCAAGATCGACTGTAGAGGCATCATGTCTTGATGGCTCATGTTGCCCAAAGTATGGCAACGGGAACATGCCTTACAGTGATCGTATGCATCCTTGAAAATTGTGGGCCAGTAAAAGCCACAACAGAGGACTTTTGATGCAGTTTTATGTCCGGAGAAATGTCCACCGCATGCCTGGTCATGTCAAAATGAGAGTATGTCTTTGATTTCTACTTCCGCGACACACCGTTGAATTATCTGATCAGCACCAATGCGGAATAGATACGGGTTTTCCCATAGGTAATACTTGGCATCGGAACGCAATTTGTTCTTCTTGGCCTTCGGCCAATTGGATGGAATCTGATGTGATGCCAGGTAATTCACTATATCTATGAACCATGGAAGGCCTGTACTGATAGTCAAGAGGTGCTCATCAGGAAAGTGTTCTGTGATGGGTCCGGAAGGGTCAATTATTTTAGAAGGAAGACGGGACAAGTGATCAGCTACCACATTTTGCTTTCCCGCTTTGTCGCGAATCTCAAGGTCAAATTCTTGCAACAGCAAGATCCATCATATTAATCGAGGTTTCGCATCCTTCTTTGCAAGGAGATGCCTCACAGCTGTGTGATCCGAGTATATGATAACACGGGAACCCAGAAGGTATGATCTGAATTTTTCTAGGGAAAATACTACAGCTAACAGCTCTTTCTCAGTAACCGTGTAGTTATGCTGAGCCTCGTCCAGTGTTTTGCTAGCATAGTAAATGACCATAGGTTTCCCATCAATTTTCTACCCCAAAATCGCTCCTACAGCGAAGTCAGATGCATCGCACATGATCTCAAAGGGTTGAGACCAATTAGGGGACTGTAGGATCGGGCCTTGGGTGACTCGGTCACGTAGGATCTCAAATGCTTGAGTGCATTCCTTGGAAATTTCGAAAGGAACATCCTTGGAGAGAAGAGTAGTCAGAGGGCGTACGATTTTTGAAAAATCAGGGATAAATCGACGGTAAAAATCGACGTGCCCCAAAAAAGATCGGATGTCCTTAATCGAGCTAGGCATAGGGAGCTTAGAAATCAGGTTAACCTTAGCTCGATCCACTTGGATGCCTTTCTCCGAGATTAAATGTCCCAGGACAATTCCCTTAGGCACCATGAAATGGCTCTTTTCCCAGGAAAGAACCAAATTCACATCGATGCACCGCCTAAGTATTTGGACCAAGTGTTGGAGGCAATCGTCAAATGATGCTCCAAAAACTGAAAAGTCATCCATGAAGACTTCCAGATAGTCACCTACCATATCTGAGAATATGGCAAGCATGCACCGCTGAAAAGTTGCGGGTGCATTGCAGAGACCGAAAGGCATCCTTCGAAACACGTACGTCCCGAAGGGGCAGGTGAATGTGGTCTTTTCTTGGTCTTCTGGATGGATTTCCACCTGGTTGTAATCGGAGTACCCGTCAAGAAAGCAGAAGAACCTATTTCTTGCTAGTTTCTCGAGGATATGATCAATAAATGGTAGTGGGAAATGGTCCTTCTTCGAGGAGGAATTGAGTCTTCTATAATCAATGCAGACTCTCCACGAGTTAACTATTCGGGTAGGAATGACTTCTCTGATTTCAGTCGTGATGATGGTAAAGTTTGGCCTTTTTAGGCACCACCTGTATTGGACTCACCCAACAACTGTTGGAGATCGGGTAGATGATCCCTGCATCTAACCACTTTATGATCTCCTTTTTCACGACCTCTTGCAGGTTAGGGTTTAAGCGTCTCTACATTTCTCTTGAAGGTCGTGCACCTTCTTCTGTGTAGGTTCGATGTGTGCAGTATGAAGGGCTTATGCCAGTTAAATCATCGAGAGTCCATCCAATGGCTCTACAATGTTGCTGGAGAACAGTAATCAAACGGAGTTCCTGGTTAGGTTTGAGTCGAGAGTTGATAATCATAGGAAACGTCTGATTGGACCCCAAAAAGACATACTTCAGATGCTCGGGAAGGGGCTTGAGTTCCATGACAGGATTGTCAGGAGCAGTGGGTGGTTCAGGGTTTGTATCAGGTAAAAGGGTCAGAGTCATAGGTGTGTCTAGATCATGTTCTCACTCCTCTGTTGGCGGGTTTTGATTTTCTAGTGGTTGATCAATGATAATCAGGTTGTCCTCTGTATGCGATTCATCAACCACGGCTCTGATATCACATATTTGCTCTATAACCCCGCAATTAATCCCTTGTTGGGCCTTAAAAATGTCAATCTTCAGAGTTTGATTCCCAAATTTTAATTCTATCTGGCCCTCTTCGCAATTTATGTTGGCCCTAGCAGTGGCCAAAAAGGGTCTCCCTAATATGATTGGTGTGTCCCTTGGGTTCTCAGGTGCATCCATGTCCAGCACTATGAAGTCCACCAGGAAGTAGAAATCCCGTACCCTAACAATGACATCCTCGAGTATTCCTTTAGGTGACTTGATGGATCGATCGGCTAACTGCAACATCACCTCATTTGGTTTAAGTTCGGACTCTTCAAGATGGTCAAGGAGGGATGTAGGTATTAGATTTATGGAGGCACCTAGATCTAGTAAGGCTTTGTCAAATTGGGTCTCACCAATTTTGCAAGAAATTAGGGGAGTTCCTGGGTCTTTAGCCTTGGGTGGGAGTTTACTCAAGATGACAGAGTTGGCTTGCTCTGACAGTACGATCGGATTCCCATCCTTGGTTAGCGGCTTACGTTTAGGTGTACATACATCTTTCAAGAATCTTGCGTAAGTCGGTACGTGGCGAATTGCATCCATCAATGGGATGTTTATCTGGACTTGTTCAAAGAGCTTGATCAGATCCTCCTCGGGGGCCACGGGTTTGGTTATCCTTTTTCCTTTGGTCAAGGCCTCAGGAAATGGAATCCTAGTTGATTCCTCTAGAATAGGTCCAGGTTCTTGATCTGGGATAGTGGTATCCTGGATAACTATCCTAGGGTCATGGCTACTACCAGGCTTGGAGTGGTTCGGATAATGTGGGCCTTGGGTTGTTTTACCACTACGTGTTGTTATAGAGTTTAATCCGGCCTGGTTTTGGTTTGGGTTTGGTAAGAGGGGTGGCTGCTGCTAAAATCCCGCATAAGATGTCAAAGCTTCCATCCCATCTAGTGATGGAGCAGCAAGGGCCTGATAAATCAAATGTGCGTGGCCTGAATTTGGATTCATAACGCGCCTCTGGGTTGGCACGTTATTTGGGTTTGGCTGAGGTTGCGAAGGAAGGGTGCCAGGTTGGCGGGAATTTGCCATCTGGGCCAGTTGGTTACGAACCTCTGTGATCTCGTCCTTGTGCTGTTTTTGCATGGCCGCATTCGTCTTTTGAATGTCAGCTAGTGCTTGAAGGATAAGAGTCATTTGATCCTGGTTTGGCCCAGATTGGTAGGTGGGATTGGGCTGAGGCTGAGGCGGCTGATATGGATGAGGGGCTTGTGGATGGGGTTGATATGGTGGTCGTTGAGTCTGAGAATTTCCCGTCCACTGAAAGTTAGGATGATTTCGCCATCCAGGGTTGTAGGTATTGGAGAATGGGTCATTCTGGATGGCGTTGAGGTCCTCGCAGTTCTGAAGAACCTCAGGAAAGTCAGAATACGAGGGTTCGGAGTTCCCCCAACTCGAGTAGAATGGATCGGAGATCACTCCGGTCCGAGAGGCAGACAGGGGTGGATATGGGTCCATCCCCTTAGCAGATTGGTGGTAGATGTTTTGCATAGTTTCTCTCACCAGAGGTGGTCATGCAAAAGAGTTCTGCGCAGAGGTGGCTTGCTGCAAACGTCGAGTTAGCTCATCCACCTTCTTTTCTATGATAGAAACCTTGTCCAACCGACTGGCCATCAGTTCCAAGTCGACGGAAGTGGACAGGTCCTACATCTCATGTGTCCCTCTCAGATTCGTCGATGCATGGGCATTCGTCCTGTCGAATAAGCCCATGGAGTCATTATTTATGGAGTTCTCGTACATATTTTCGAGAATCTCCCACACCGTGTTCTCATGTTTACCCATGATGTTTCCTGTGCACGATGCATTGACGAATAATCGAATGTCTTCACAGAGTCCCTAGTAAAAAGACTGGACTTGTTCCCATTTAGGAACTCCGTGGTGGGGGCACTTTCGCATGAGATCTAAGAATCGATCCCATGCTTCGTGAAGAGGTTCTCCAGGTTGTTGAGTGAAATGAGTGATCTAGTGGCGCAAGGCATTCGTCTGGCCAACGAGGAAGAATTTTTTCAAAATTCGAACTGAAGTTCCTCCCATGTGTTGATCGGACAGGTCTGAGTTTGATACCAATGGGCAGCCTTGTCCAGGAGGGAGAACGAAAACATTTTCATGAGTAGGATATCCCGGTTTTATGATCTGACCCGAAGGACTAGGCCAAATGCTTGAGTTGTTTAATGTGTTGGAATGGATCCTCGGAGTTAAGCCCATGAAACTTTGGTATGGCATGAATCATATTGGGCTTCAGTTCTGAATCAGGACCTCCAATCGGGATTTGAACTCGAGGTTTGATCGCCACCGAAGCAGGATTATAGTGATCTCGCATCATTGGTCGCTGTGGTGGGTTTACAAAGTTTTGAAAGAGATCATTCAGGAGTTGAAGTTGGTGCTCAAGGTTGTTCTCCTCTTCAATGGGTTGTGCCATGATGGGAGAAGAAGGAGAACTTGGTTCTGAATCAGATGAAAGATTTATGTGGTGGGGTTGCTGCACAAACAAGGGCGTCGAGGCTTCGCCTCGACGAGAATGAATTTCTAAAGGAGGTCTTAAGGATGGTCTTAAGGACCTCCTACCGAACATGCACCGAAGGATGTGATAAGATTAGGAGGTGCTGGACCCAATCGAGACACCCAAAAATTGTTGGGTGACTATAGAAGTTCAGGGCGGATGATACCCCTTAGTCAGAAAGGTCGCCCACTTGAGAAGTACCTGGGTAGCCAGAGAGGGAGAGTCCCGCAAAGACCCCTACACGGTAGAGCGTCCTCACGAGTTACAGGGTTTCCCCCACCCGACCTCTCTTGTCACTGCGGTTCCAGGTAGACCAGAATGGGGACCTTGACCTCTTAAGTCTACCCTTTTTATTTTAAGATCAAGGTGCTTAAGGTTCCACTTGAACTTTTAGGTCTTTTGAGTGAAAAAGTGACTTAATTTTAAGGTTGGTTGTCCTAAGGGATCAACTTCACCTCTTGTTCCTTTGAGAGATTTTGGGTCCTTTCTTTTAGGGTTCAAATGGATTTAAAAGCCTGATTTGCTTAGGGTTTCTCTTATATAGATCTTTTCAAACAAGGTTTAGGCACACCTCTTTTTGGAAAAACTTTTTTCTTTGTTTAAGAGAAGATGTGTCCCTAAAAACCCTAGCTTTGCAATCCTTAAGTTGGCTCTAGTTGGTCCAATTTAGTTGCCTCAAAATTTGGTATCTATGGCTCAATCAAGAAAGTTTTAGCCCTAGTTACCTTAGTTGGATGAGCAATTAAAAATGTGTTGAAATGAAAATCAGGCAACTTTGATGAATTACTAAGTATGAAACAGGTAGCCAGCTGGTTAGAGCTAGTTCCGTCGTTATGGTTATTAGATTTGCAATCGTTGTAGTATATAACAAAACAGCTACCACATTACTACAGAAAATTTTTTTACTCAGAATAATAAGTTTTCTCGAGGTCAAACTCAGGGAGCAATTATAATTCTAGAAGTATAAAAGTTCTCAATTATGTTACAAAAATAAGAGAGAGAGAGTGAGGGGGGGAGCAAAACTTCTCTTGGCTTCTTCTTCTTCTCTCTTCCTCTTCTTTCTCTTTCAGCTGATCTTCTTCTCTTTCTCTGCTTTCTCCTGCAGAGTCTTCTTCCTGCCTTCTTCTTTCTTCTTCTTCTCTGCTTCCTTCTTTTGTTCTTCTTTTTCTTTCTTTCCTTGCTTGCGGCTATGTCCTCTCTCTCTTTTCTTCTTCTTCTCTGCTTCTTCTTCTTTTCTTTTCCTCTTCTATCTACTCTGGCCGCTGACTTTCCTTCCTCTTTTCTTCTTCTTTTGGCTGTTGCCCTTCCGACGTCTGATGCAGTGCTCAGACGGCTTATCCGTGCATTTGCTACAGTGCTTTCCTTCCTTCTTTAGCTGCTCAGTGCAACTAAGGCTTCGGCCGCTCCTCCCCTCTTCTTCTTCCTTAGCTTGCTTCTTCTTCTTCTTCTTTCTTTCTTTCTTTCCTGCGTGCACACACAGTGGTCAGTGCAAAACCTACCCCTACCCCTTCCCCGCATCTCTCTCTTTCTCAGAATCTCTCTTAGGAATGCTCTCCCAGAGCTGGGTAATCGGGTTCGGGTAGCGCGCCCGGGACCAGGCCCACTAGCGTGCGGTAGTGGGCGAGGAGTGCTTGGACGGGTAGTCGGATCCGGCCCAGACCCCGCGGGGTGTGAGCGCGGGCGAGGGTGAGCGAGCGCGTGGCGCGCTGTGTGCGGGTGAGAGGGACATGACCCCTATGTATCGAAGGCAAATAGCCTGATACACTTTTTCAATATAAGTGTGGGCGCGCGGCCGCACACTTACGAGGTGGGACTAAAATCCCACCTCCAAATCTCGCACCCGCGGCTGAGGAAGCTGCTGCCAATTGGGGCAGCTGCGAGGCTCGCAACCCAATTGCAAGCCTGGGCGTATTCGCAGACGCAATCCGCGCTGCCTGGGATGCGCGCCTGGGCTGGAGAAAGTCTGGAGCTGCAGCAGCTTAGCAATGGCGGCGAGGGGCTGCCGACCTGAAAATACAATGACGGCCTCTCGGCCACATCAGAAAACGTAGGAAGCTTCGCCGTAGTGCTATGAAGACGGTGCGGGGGTCGGCGAGGCGCGAGAGTGCTTGTGGAGGTAGACCTAGGTCAGACTGTGTGCGTGAAGATGGGTTTGTTCGAGGGGTGGTTGGACGGTGTATGGCAGTGAATGGAGAGGGGAACAGTTGGGTGGAGTGAGGGGGAGCTTCTGGGGTAGTCGGCGAGGGGTGAAGTGGTCTGTGGAAGTGGGATGGCCTCACCAGAGAAGTTGACCAGAGATGGGGAAGATGGAGTTGGACAATGGTGGTCGGGTGGTTGAAATGGAAAATTAGTAGGGGGAAAATACAAGAGAGAGAGAGAGGAAACTTTGTACCTATTTACTCGACGAAGGGGGAGAGAGCAGCTCCCGGCTCGTGCCTGCCGGAGCTGAGGACAAAGATGCCCAGGAGGAGGGTATCGGTGACGAGGAGGCGGTCGGAGGGCGCCAGCTGGTACGGCCTGGCGCGGACGACAAGGCAGAGTAAACTCTACTGCAGGTAGGGCAGCAGACCGATGAGGAGGAGGAGGAGAAGATCGCCGGAAGCTCGGGCACTCTGACCGGAGGGGAAAGAGATGAAATGGGGGGTATTTCTCCTCCAGAGGAAGCTTGAAGGAGTCGGCAGACCTTGCCGCTCCTTATAAAGGCCTTGGCGCGGAGAGGGGACCGAGGTGGCGACGTGCCAACCTCGCCGGAGAGTGGTCGGAGAGGATACCCATGCCTCTAGTGCGTTCGTACGAGAGGCATGGTTGAATGAAGAGGGCAAGGGAGGGTCCCTGCGACAGAGGACGTCGTAGGGAACCCCCCATCTGTTCTAGACGGCTGCCCTGCCTTGCGCGGCACCATCCTCCGCGCAAGGTCGCCGGAGGCATGGCGCTGTGCAGAAGTGGCAGGGAGGACCATTTTTCAAAGAATGGTGAGAAGTTAGGAGCCTAAACGTAAGGATTTCAAAAGATATGGGTCAAAAAGTAAATTAAGAGGACCAATTTGTAAAGTTGGTCAAGATGGTCTTTTCTTAGGCCCAAGTTTTTATACTATACTAATTTGAACCTAAGGATTTTAATGGTGAATTTTGATTTTAGGTTGGACCATGTTTGACTGGTCAATTTGCACAAAAACCTAAATTAAGTCATTAATTAGGCATGATTCTCATTTTAGGTCAAAATAGGTTTCAAAGGCCAAATTGAAGGTTCTAAACCCTAGGGGATATTTTTCTATGAATTTTAGAGGGTTTAGTTGATTTTTATCCTACCTCGAACCTCGTGAATTAAAGTGGATTTATTTTAGGGTTACAGAATGTCAATTAATTCCTAGAAGTTGCTATAACACTTTTCAGATCAGATCATTCCACTTCCATTCTTATTAAGCTTGTTTGACCTATGTTTGGATCCTTAATTACCTTGTTTGCATATTGCATTGGTGAAATTACAGTTTTACCCTTGATGATTTATTTTATCCTTTAACTTAGAATTCTCTGAGTTAAGTCTCTCTTTGGGTTTTGTAGGAGCTTTTTCACACATATTTGGATTAGATTGTACTAGTTAGTGTTCATGATGAGGTTCTCATCATAGCCCTAAGTTGATTCTTCTTTTGTTCCTTTTCAAACTTTGAGGGGGTTAAGAGAGAGGGCTAATGAAAATTACCTGTTCCTTGGTGTGTCTATTGTGCAGCTGCTCTTATTTTCTCTGCTTTCCCAGAGACAAGCACAATAAAAGAGAGGAATTAGGTCAAAATTAGATCAGAATTTGTGATCAAAAGCTTTAGAAATGCCCGTTGCTCCCCGGCAATGGCGCCAAAATGTTGACGCGGCTAGATCATGTTTTAACAAATATTGCGTGGTAATATAGACGAACTTTCTACGAAAACAAATAAAGATTTATAACTCGAAAATCAGAGTATCCGAGGTCGAACACAGGGAGTAATCTAAGTATTCCAAAACTTGAGAACACAACTTTTTAAATGAGGGGAAATGACTAGTTCAATGAGAGTGATATAGAAAGAAATTGCTCAAAGAAAAAAAAATTGGCGTCTGATACAATATCAGACGTCTTAAAGTAGCTCCTTTTCTTCTCTTCGCTTGCTGCTTCTGTTCCTCTTCTTTATTTCTTTTCTTCTTGATTTGCGACCAAGGTCTGGATTTCCTCTTCTTAAGTGGTCTTCTCTTTCTTCTTCGTTTTCTTTTCCTTTGCTTTCTTGAATCTTTGTCTGCCCCTTGTCTTTTTCTTCTTCAATTATGTTCTCCTTGGCCTCGCTTCTTCCTCTCTGCCTTGCCTTTCTTTTTCCTCGACAGAGCCTCCTTCCTTCTTTCTTCCTTGGTTCTGTTTCCCTTTGGCCTCGCTTCTTCTTCTCTGCCTTGCCTTTCTTTCTCCTCTGTAGAGCCTCCTTCCTTCTTCTCCTTCGCTTACAGCATCTAAGTCCCTGCGTCCTACACACAAGCACGCACAGCAAAACCTACTCCCCTACCCTTCCCGCACGTCTCTCTCTCTCTCTCTCTCTGTATATCACTCTTCAGCACGCTCTCCTAGAGTCGGGTCGGGTCGTGCGCCTAGGTCCAAGTGCACCGGCGTGGGTGTGGTGCGCGAGGAGTGCTCAAGATAGTGTTGGGTCGGGTCATGCCAGATCCGCGTGGTGAACTCACGGACGAGGCACATTGGTTAGGTGAGGGACCTCACCCCAAGTGTAACTGGAGGCAACGAGGCTATAACACAAAAACAATATAAAGGATACACGTGCTTTGTGACTTACCGATGTGGGACTAACGCCCACCGCTTTCTCTCACGCACCAGCAGCAGTCCGTGCCTTCAATTCCCACAACTGCAGGCTCTGCAACGTCACTCGCTGGGTCGACTATCTTCGCAAGACCTTCCCAAGTCTGCAGCACCTGGAATCCTATAGTCCTGCGACCTGGATCAAGCGTGCAGCTTCCTCGAGCCACCGCCAATGGCGGCCAGAGCTTGAAATTTTCCTGACATAATAAGGGCCTTGCAGCCTAATCAAATCACATGGGGACCTTTGCCGTGTCACGGCGAAGGTGAAGCGCTAGGTGGCAGGCCGCGGGGCGGCCTAGGCGTGCGTGCCTAGGTCACTCTGTGGTTGGACAGATGGGTGTGTTCGAGGGGCTGTTGTGGCGGTGTAGAGGGACTGTGGATGAGTGGAGGGTACTCAGTGAGGTGAGGCGGAGGTTATGCGATGATCGGCGAGACGTGTGGGGTTGCGGAGCGACGGGAGCGTCTTGCTAGAGGGTGGCTGGAGATGAGGATGGTGGCGGTGGATAGGGACGGTCGAGGGGCGATTGTGTGAAATAAAGCGAGGGAAATGAAAGAGTGGAAGATGGGGAACTTATCTGGATTGTTGGGAGTGAAAGGGGGCAGCAGAGTCAGATGACTCGTTTGTGCCGTCGTCGGAGAAGACAACCCTGAGGGAGATAACGGCGACGAGGAGGAGGTCAGGGAGGCATGTGCTTGGAGCAACGCGACGCGGGAAGATGAGGCGGAGTGGACTCTACTACTGGTATGGCAGCAGAGCGACGAGAAGGAGGAGCGGTAATCTCCGGAGCTTGCAGGTTTCTTGGCCGGAGAGAGGGGAGATGAAATTTGGAGGATTCTATAGCCAAAACAAGTCTAAGAGATTCACAGAGGGTCGGAGGTCCTTTTATAGGTGCTGGCCGAGCTTCTGGTGCGTGGAGGGCAAGCCTTAAGCCACCGTCGTCTCGCCGGAGAAGGAAGGTGGTTGGGATCCAAATCTTTCATGTGTTCGCACGAGAGATTGGACAGGAATCAGAGATTATGATAGGGCTCAGATGGAAGGGGATTCCTCAAAGAATCTCCCTTCCAATTCTGGGAGGAGATCTCTGAGGGATCTGAGAGTATCCCCCCTGCCTTCCTCGTCAGAGAAGGATTCTTCCCCATTAATGGTGGAGGGACCTGATTGTAAGATTGGAGAGAAAGCTAGGGGGGTTTATGTGATGGTTTTCGAAAGATAGGGACCAAAATGTGATTGAGTGTACTAAATTGCAAAGTAGGTCAAGATGACTTCCCCTTAGGTCCAAATTATGGTACAAACCTAATTTGGACCTAAGGAATCCAATGGTGAAGTTGGATTTTAGATTTTACCGTGTTTGACAGGACATTTTGTATAAAAACCCAAATTAGGTCAATTGATGAGCTAGGACCCAAATCTAGGTCAAGCTAGGTTTCAAAGGCCAAATTGAATGTTCTATACCCTAGGGGATATTTTTCCATGAATTTTAGAGGGTTTACTTGATTTTTATCCTGACCGAAACCTTGTGAATTAAGCGGGTCAGTTTTAGGGTTATCATATGTCATTTAATTCCTGGATTGCACATGAACTCATTTCTGATTGAATCAACCCACTTTTTATCTCATTTAGACCATTTGACCTATGTTTTGTCTCTAAGAAATCCCGTTTAAGTACTGCAATGGTAAAATTATAGTTTTAACCTTTATTTCATGTTTTCTTCTCAAAACACTTATTCCTCTAATTAAGCCCTCTTCTAAGCCATGTAGGAGCTTTTATTCTCTTTATTATGTCAAAATGGGATAGTTATGGCTCATGATGAGGCTCTCATCACTGATTCCATCATCTGCTAGCCATGATTGGTCATGTAAACCTCCTAGCTTCGCCCTTCAAATTGAAGGGCTAACCTAATTTGAACACCAAATTGTGTTATAATCCTGTAGAGCATCCAAAGGGATTTTGATTGAGCCTTTGCTCGATTGATTTGGTGAACGGAGTCAGCCGGAATCACCAACCGAAGATCGACCAGAACGTGGGAAACATTGTCCTACCTTGGGAACTATTGAGAAGCCACATCAGTATATTATGAAAAAGTGAAAACGACGTTTCGGTCGTCAGTATAGGGCGATAAATGAGACTAGCATTTGGTGTGGGTGTGTGCAATGCACGTGCCTGCATGTATGTGTGTGCATGCGTGCGGCTGTGAACGTGTGCATGGGCCCGTGAGTGGGTGTGTGGGCCTGGGAAACCGGTTATTACTGTCCATGGCTAATTGAAATGAATGCACTTAAGAAAAACTAGGCTTGGACCCAGTAGGGTTTGGTCCCACCCCTTGTTGTGTGCTGCGTATCCCCTACCGATTCGAGCTACAAATAAAAAAATTAAAATTTTGTAAGTGAGTATAAAAATGATAGCTAAAGCATGAGAAATTTGACTAAGTATGGTGGATATAAGAGAGCACAACAAAGAGAATGTGAGAGCTTAAGTGTAACGACCCGGTTCCCGAGTCCCTACGAGACACGAGAATCGGACCGACTCAACTAATCCCAAGACCTAGTCGTCCAACGAGGAAGTAACCAAAAGAGCAGTAAAATAAATCACATTCAGCATGAATATAACTAACAGTAAGAAAGTACAGTAGTAAGGAAAGAAACTACCACAGTATGTACCACCACAACAGTAGAACAACATTCATAATATAATTTGAACTGCAGGTAAAGAAAGTACAGCGGAAACAAGAACTACTCACTACAACGTAACAAAAAGAGGTACAAGAGATAGTGGTAACTCTACTGGACCCTACTCGGCCCAGCGTCCTCTGCAGCCGCTGACCCTGGCTGCTCAACACCTGGTCCTGAAAAAGGTAACGAGTGTAACACGTCAGCAAAACGCTGAGTAGAGTGGCAACTAAAACTAAAAGCAACAGCAGAGTGTACAGTAGCTGTTATGTTCGATTACTTTCTTTATTCACATCTTTCAAATGTCTCACTATTTCATTTATTCCTCAGATCTTTTTCTTGATCTTGAATGTTCCTCGTGGGAACGATCTTGATTGCAGTCTTTTCCAAAAAGTAGAAGTAGCACGTGGTTCTCTCCTGGCCGGGAGAGTCCCCCGTGGTGATCCTACCCTCAGTCAACCACCCCAAGGTCACTGACAGACGTAACGGTGACTACGGCACGCGCGATAAACGCACAGGTAGCTAACCCGTACTGGCACGCAGTCAGTCGTTTCCGTTAACGGGTGCGCCCAAAGCACAGCACGGAACCAGTCCAGGGCAGAGCCCTCTCAGTAACAGGGGTCCAACCCCTCCACAGTAACCAAACCGGGGCCTTGCCCCTCCACAGTCCGCGCACCCTCGCCTGACTACCCTGGTTTGCCCCAGCGGGCCTAACAAGTCGGTGTGGGAGGCTAGCAGAACCCCGGGGCCCGTGGGGTAGCTAGTGCCCTCCTAACACTAGTAGCTCTCCTCGGTACTACGTACGCGAGGGCCAGCATGTCGGTACAGAGTGGCCAGTCCTAACCCCGGGTCCCTGAGGCGGCTGGCTCCGCTCTGCACTAAACAGGGGGACAGTCGCTCTCCTTGGTACTCCGTACTCAAGGGCCAGCTCACTTCCCCAATACTATTCCATTCACTTTCCAGGAGTTCTACTCCTACTTCCCCGTAGGGTTCCATCCTTTTTACTCAAACATCTGGGTTTCACTTTCCAGTTTCACATTCTTACAACCCATGTTCTCAACCACGTTATTTATTCACAACAGCAGCTGTTAATTCAAATTACAGGCAGCTTTATATCTCTTTCCATTTTCCAAGACTGCAGTATTATACATTCCACTAGTTTTCCCATCCTAGGATTCATGCCATATCCTAGGATCTATCATACAATCTAGTTTTCCAGCCCTAGGATTCATGCAACACCTAGGAGCTATCATTCCATCTATTTCTCATTCCTAGGATTCATGCAATGTCCTAGGTTCTATTTATGGTTCTCATTCCTAGGCTTTATTAATAACTTAAAGCCACTCTACCAGGTACAACGGGAGAAATGGGGGCGTGGTCGGGAATCCCACGTGCCTCCGCGACCCCCGAGATTGTAACAGAACGGGGTCCTATCACAAGGATCAAACACAAGGAATGTCTCAAAATAGTGTATAGCTACTGTAGACGGGTAGAGGAATTAATTCTGAAAAGAACGCAACTCGAATCGCGGAAAACGAAACCCGAACGGGCCCTAAACGGGTCAAAAACGACGACACTATGCAAAATCAGACGTCTGGAACTTCTTCCAGACGTCATAAAAAGTGGATCAGAGAATTACCTTGTTCAGCGTGGTTTCCCAGACGTCCAGAA
Organism: Thalassia testudinum; assembly: GCA_037157565.1. NCBI lineage: Eukaryota > Viridiplantae > Streptophyta > Magnoliopsida > Alismatales > Hydrocharitaceae > Thalassia > Thalassia testudinum. The sequence goes on along the minus strand of JAZHRO010000015.1, from coordinate 14,320,087 downwards.
GTCTGCGGGGACGTCTAGCCTAGATCACAGAATTCCGATGGTCACCCCGGACGTATGGAGGTCGCTTCCGCCGTCTGATACTACTGCCAGACGTCTGATTCGCGATGGATGGCGAATCACCGAGCCTGCGCACACCCATCTCCCTCCCTCAGTACGGTTAGTCGACAGGAAGGAAGGAGACAGAAAACTCACCTTTCAGATGTCTAGATGGTCTTCCAGACGTCGACCTCGCCGTCTGGCTATCAGCACAGATGTCTGATTCTGGAAATTTTTCCAGAATCAGGGCGCCACTCGGCCTTCGCTCACGACGCCGCCCGCGTCGCACCTCGCGCGCCTACTGCTCAGACCGCAGCAGTCCCCCCTCCGCGTCGCTCCGCGCCCCCTGCGCCCTCCGCCAGCCGGCCCTAGTAGCCCTGGCGAGCTCGCCCTCACGGCAGAGCTCCGCTCTCGCACGCAGCACCTCCTCCGCGCTCACTGCGGCTGCCGCTGCCGCCCTCGCGCTCGCGCTCACGCTCACTGGCTGAAGGAGAAGAGGGAGGAGACGGTGGTGACGGAAGTGAGGGGAGGCGTGGCCTTTTAAGGCCGTGCGAGGAGGAGAGAGGATGCGGCAGGGCGTCTGCAGCCGCAGGGAATAAACGAATATGCTCAGGGGCGCAGACGACCCGCGCGTGTGGAAGATAACGGATTTCCAGACGTCTGGAAACGATCCCAGACGTCTGGTCCGACGTCTGGGCCACCTCCCAGACGTCTTAAAAGACGTCTGGGGCACGCGTTCGTTACATTAAGAGAACTTAAGAAAATTGGTTAAGTGTCGCAGCTTAGGCGTAAGAGAAGAGTAAAGAGAGTAGGAAAACTAAAGAGAAGAGAAGCACATAAGGCTTAAGGCCTAAGAAAAAGGACTCGAAAGAGAGAGAAAGAGTAACAGCAGAAAGAAAATAAGAAAGAAGAGAGGGCTAAAGAATGAGAGAAGAAAAGAAGTCAGATGTCTTGCTTTATTTTTAGCCTTCTAATTGCCATTTTTTTTATGACATCCATTGCTATTTTCTTAGACGTCTGATTGTAATATCATTGATGTACCTTGTTCTCCTTTATTATTTTGAGCTTTAAAAGATGTAATAAGGCATTTACAATCATTTGTTTAGTATTTCCTTGCCTTAATCTTTTGTAATTAGCCATATTTGATGTAATAAACATGTTGGTTGTTAATAACAAATCACATGTGTAGATTTGTTCTCTATTCATGGAATGTTGCATGTGCTAATTTTACTAATTCTTGTGCAATGTTCATAGGCTTAAAGGATTCCAATTTAATTAGTTCTTAATTATTCCTTAGCAATTAATGGTGAATTAAGATTAAATTATGCCTCCCAGTAAACGACCTGTACTCAACCAGTCAAAAATAACTTAAAATATAAAATGTTAGGTTAACTTGACCTTATACTACACTCATGACATTAATTCGAGTTAACCTAAGTTATTTTCTCATGCAATTAATTAAGCCTAAATAACTTAATTAACTATGTTGAGGATCTAAACAATCATTTTAATGGCATCATTGCCGGGGAGGTAATTGTAATTTAAATTCGCCATTACTATTTTTGTTTTGTACATATTTCATTTTACTAATTAGTTTTGTTTTGTATGTTTTCTGTGTTCTTTTTAGGTTTCCTTTGCAGGTTACTGCGGGAAAGGAGGCGGGTTTTCTGTTTCTATTTTTTCAATCCATTATGCATACCATTGTGAGTATTTTATTTACTTAGTCTTTAGTGTAGCTTGTATTGTTGAATTTAGGTTAGAAAAAAAATTAAAAAAAGATAAAAATACACATACCTTTTTGACTAGCAGCAGCATGTTTTAGGCATATACTCTTAGGAGTGCATTATTTGCTAGTATTCGAAATCTAACTAGGGATTTTTCTATTATTTTTCTCGCATCAGCGGGAAAACACACGCAAAACCCACGTAGATCCTTGTCATTGGATAATTAACAAGACCATATTTTTGTTTGAAAAGATCTAAAAAGCGGTCAACTTACTTCTTCCTATCATTTTTTGTGAAAAGATTAAGTAAAAAGAGGATAATTAAAATTTGTGACTCAATCTAGTTGTAGAATGCATGTGGGTTTTTACGCTCTCATCTGTTGCATGCTATTGCGCACACAGCGCAATCACTAGAGTCACACGAGTCTGATTTTTCTACCTCTCCCCTTTGCACCTCTTAGGGCTTTGGTCGAAGATCAACAAGTCTGTCTCACTACTAAGCCCCGGGGAGCTTGTAGTAAGCAGTCTCGATCCTAGACCTTAAACCTTTGAGCCTTAAGGATACGTACTTGCATAGACACAGGTTTAGGATGCGTATTTTGATACTGATATTATACTTGTTTGCAGCCAAAATTATTTTTGCGTATTCTAGGACTCTCTTCTTTCCTTTAAAAGAAAAGAAAAACCTACTTTTTGCGATATTTTCGGGTCTTGTTTGCCGTTGTTTTTAATGGTGTGAGTGTGCCTTTACACATTCTTTTAGTTTATACATGGGAGGCGATCCTTGAAACTGCCTCTCATATCTCCGTTGACAGGTATTCCTAAGCCGGTTGCACTGAAGCAACCAATAATTTTCCTGTCTTGTAACGACCCGATTCCCGAGTCCCTACGAGACACGAGAACCGGACCGACTCAACTAATCCCAAGACCTAGTCGTCCAACGAGGAAGTAACCAAAAGAGCAGTAAAATAAACCACATTCAGCATGAATATAACTAACAGTAAGAAAATACAGAAGTAAGGAAAGAAACCACTACAGTATATACCACCACAACAATAGAACAATATTCATAACATAATATAGAACTACAGGTAAAGAAAAGTACAGCGGTAATAAGAACTACTCACTACAGTGGAACCAAAAAGAGGTACAAGAGAACAGTGGTAACTCTACTGGACCCTACTCGACCCAGCGTCCTCTGCAGCCGCTGACCCTGGCTGCTCAACACCTGGTCCTGAAAGGTAACGAGTGTAACACGTCAGCAAAACGCTGAGTAGAGTGGCAACTAAAACAAAAGAAACAGTAGAGTGTACAGTAGCTGTTATGTTCTGTTACTTTCTTTAGTTACGTCTTTCTATTGTCTCAAAATTTAACTATTTCTCAGATCCTTCACTTGATCTCGAATGTTCCTCGTGGGAACGATCTTGATTGCAGTCTTTTCCGAACAGTAGAAGTAGCACGTGGTGCTCTCCTGGCCGGGAGAGTCCCCCGTGGTGATCCTACTCTCAGTCAACCACCCAAGGTCACGGACAGGGGTAACGGTGACTACGGCACGTGCGATAAGCGCACAGGTAGCTAACCCGCACTAGCACGCGGTCAGTCATTTCCGTTAACAGGTGCGCCCAAAGCACAACACGGAACCAGTACAGGGCAGAGCCCTCTCAGTAACAGGGGTCCAACCCCTCCACAGTAACCAAACAGGGGCCTTGCCCCTCCACAGTCCGCGCACCCTCGCCTGACTACCCTGGTTTGCCCAGTGGGCCTAACAAGTCAGTGTAGGAGGCTAGCAGAACCCCGGGGCCCGTGGGGTAGCTAGTGCCCTCCCTACACGAGTAGCTCTCTTCGGTACTACGTACGCGAGGGCCAGTAAGTAGGTACAAAGTGGCCAGTCCTAATCCCGGGTCCCTGGGGCGGCTGGCTCCTCTCTGCACTAAACAGGTACAGGTACTTCCCTTGGTACTACGTACCCAAGAGACAGCACACTACCACGTCTTTCTTTCTCAGTTCCATTCCTTTCTCTTTCCAGGAGTTCCACTCCTAATTCCCCGTAGGGTTCCAGTTCTTTTAACTCAGCACATTCAGGTTTCACCTTTCCAGTTTCACATTCATACATCCCATGTTCTCAATCACGTTTATTTATTCATAGCAGGCAGTTGTTAATTCAATTCACAGGCAGCTATTAATCCCTTTCCACATTTTCCAAGACTGCAGTATTCATACATTCCACTAGTCTTCCCGTCCTAGGATTCATGCCATATCCTAGGATCTATCATACAATCTAGTTTTCCAGCCCTAGGATTCATGCAAAACCCTAGGATCTACCATTCAATCTATTTCTCATTCCTAGGATTCATGCAATGTCCTAGGTTCTATTTATGGTTTCATAATTTAACATATTATACTTGAAGCCACTCTACCGGTTACAACAGGCGAACTGGGGGCGTGGTCGGGAATCCCGCGTGCCTCCGCAACCCCCGAAACTGCAATGGAACGGGGTCCTATCACAAGGATCAAACACAAGGAGTTTCTCAAAATAGTATATAGCTATTGTAGACGGGTAGAGGATGTAATTCCGAAAAGCACGCAACTCGAAACAAGGAAAACGGACTCCGAACGGGCCCTAAACGGGTCGAAAACGACGAAACAGTGCAAAATCAGACGTCTGGAACTTATTTTAGAAGTCTTAAAAAGTGGATCAGGGGTTACCTTGCTCTGCATGGTCCCTCATACGTCCAGAAGCCTGTGGGGGCATCTGGCCTAGTTCCCAGACGTCCGATGGTCACCCCGGACGTCTGGAAGTCGTTCTCATCGTCTGGCACTGCAGCCAGACGTCTGATTCGCGTTGGATATGAATCTTACAACCTGCGCGTACCCATTTCCTCTCTCTCTTAGTACGGTCAGTCGAAGAAAACGAAGAAGCGGAAATAACTCGCCTTTTAGACGTCGTTCCAGTCGTCTTGCTAGAAGCCCAGAGGTCTGATTCTGGAAAAGTTTCCAGAACCAGGGCGCGACTTGCCCTCCGCTCGCGACGCCCGGCCGCGCCACGTCTCATCCGCCTGCTGCTCAAACTGCAGCAGTCCCCCCCGCGTCGCTCCGCGCTCGCTGCGCCCCCCGCCGGCTGGCCCTAGCAGCCCCAGCGAGTTCGCCCTCACGGCCGAGCGCGTCTTCCACGCACAGCACCTCCTCCCACGCTCACCGCGGCTATCGCCGCCGCCGCTCACTCGCGCTCAGTCTCGCGCACTAGCTGGAAGGAGAAGAGGAAGGGGGCGGAGGTGACGGGAGTGAGGGAGAGGGCGTGGCCTTTTAAGGTCGTGCGAGGAGGAGAGAGAAAGCGGACAGGGTGGGTCTACGGCCGCAGGAGAGAGGGAAAAAGAGAGGGAGAGAGAGCGTACGCAGGTCTGCGCGCTCAGGCGCACAGACGAAACACGCGTGCCAAAAATAACCGATTCCCAGACGTCTGGAAGTGGTTCCAGACGTCTGGGCCACCTCCCAGACGTCTGAAGCGCGCGTTCGTAACATGTCTGATTCATCTGCTTTTTCTGCATTTGATCCTATGGACCAAATGCAGAACCAGAATCCTGAGATCCCTTCCTCTTCTGGTCAGGGGGAGATGCCGCTTTTTGATTGATGTCCATAAGGCACTCCTGAACCAGAATCTTCAGATGCTTTAGCAGAAGTGTCAAATCAATCTGTTGACGACTGCTCTTTAAAATTTGTAGAACCTAGAAACCCGTCCTCCACCTCGACCTGAGGCAGGTTTTGAAAACCCTGATTTACCGATCCCTCATCCTAGGCCTCTACTCCGCGACTATTATAATCCATCCAATGCACAAGTAGAGCCTAATGTTAGGATTCCTGTTGGGGAAAACGACCCAGAATTAAAGCCAAACATTATAGGTCTAATCTCACACTTTCACATATTTGCATCCAAGGATCCATTCCAACATATTGAAGATCTAAAAAATCTATCTCAGACTCTTGGTCCTCGAAATCAAAGCTGGGAAATCCTATTGATGAAGATGTTCTCCTTCAGCCTTAAGGACAAGGCTGCCTACTGGTATAGAACTATAGCATGACCAATCTCAACTTGGGCTGAACTCGAATCCGCATTTTTGAAGAAATTTTTCCCTATTGGTCACACCAATGAATTAAGGAGAGCCATCACTACCTTCTCTCAAAATCATGGAGAACCAATTCATGAAGCGTGGGAATGCTTTCATGAATTACAAAGGAAATGCCCACATCACGACATCCCTCACTAGCAACTAATGCACATCGTCTACTATGGATTGCAAGAAGGCATTCGCAATCTGGTTGATGCCTCTTGTGGAGGGAATTTCTTAAATCGCGACGTAGAATCTGCCTCAGAACTATTTGAAGGGATGACGGAGAACTCGATCAACAATGCATCCATGTTGCAATTCACGCGAGACACCAATACAGTGCATCAAAACCTGTAGAAGGGCATTCACGAGATCGGGAATCTGTCCAGTTCCAAGGATTTAGAGATTATAGCAGAGAAACTGGACAAGGTCAATATCGTAGCAAAGCATCTCGACGAGGTCCAAAACACGATGAATCACTTATGCCTCTTCTCGCTACGTAGAATCCCACACGTTTACCTGTTTCATAAATTCCCGCAGGGAGGGAGTTTGTGAATAATTTGGATTCGAGAGATCCATCTTCCTTGGGTTTTCTATCTACTCCTGCACCAACCCAAGGAGAGACCTTTGTCCCACAATCTTTCCCACCTCTGTCCCCACATCCTATTTTTGCAGAAAACACGCCTTATCCTTCTGATTTGAACGCCATTCAGGGATACGCATCGAGATCAAACCCATATTCGAATACCTATAATTCTGGATGGTGTAATCACCCTAATTTCTCTTAGTCCAACCATTCACAAAGACCATCATATCCGACTCAGATTAGGCAAAACCCGCCTATGTTGTCGTTTCAGCAACCAAATGCGAGGCCATTTTACGTGGGTTGGCAGAACTTCACAGGGCCAAATAAAGACTCGCAGCTCAACCAGATTTTGCGAGCTGTGACTGAGAGCTAGCGACAGAATGCTGAAGCTCTTTCTGAGGTACAATGGCAATGTTCGACAAAACTGGCTGATCTCAAGGGCCAAATCATGTAGTTAGCTGAGTCTCGTCAATTAGGAGCCCTTCCATCCCAGCCAGTTCTAAACCCTAGGAACATCCAATAGAGACCACACCTGGGATTTCAACATCCGAATCAGGGACAAGTCCATTTCCTTAATCAAATACCCCTAAATCAAAATCCGAATCAAAATCCACCTTCTGCTACTCATGATTACGAGTATCAAAACCAGCAGTAATCTTTTTCGACTCAAGGCGACCAGCCTCTACTCTCTAATCCGTCTTTCTAGAATCAAGCATCTTGTTCTTCACCAGCTTCTTCGTATACAGGTGTTAACTCTATTACAACCCACTGTGGGACTTCCACTAGGGATCCAGTAGATCCACGAAACCTATCCCAAGACCCTAGTACATCTAGAATGACCCCAGTTTCTACACCTGTAAGAGGTGACGTGCCCAATCCCATGAATCCTGCTTATTCATGAGATCAGGGTAATGCCTCAGTAGAATAGGAAATCCAAGTCCCATTCCCAGAAACTTTGAAGAAGACTAGGAAATGAAAGCAACCTGTTACATTAGATGAGGATTTAGTTAAATTTTTGAACAGGTACATATTAATATCCCACTCCTAGATGTTATTAAACATATTCTGACTTACGCGAGATTTCTCAAGGAGTTGTGTACTCCTAAGTGTAAGCTGAGGAAAGGAAGCACTATGGTACT